>CM060916.1:729571325-739571325 GCA_030737875.1 Allium sativum
ACACTAGTGTCCTAGGTAATGTTCAGAGCTACGTTTGAAGCCCTTGTTGAGACAACTACCTTATATACGACTGAGGAAATTAAGGAAGTTAAGAATTAGAAAGGAGAAGGTGCTTCAAGTTTTGGGAAGAACAAAAAGAAAATTTTGGGCTTAAGAAGAAGAAAGGAGGGAAATTTAAGAAGGAGGCCAAGGCGTGTTCGAGGTGCCATAAGAAAGGCCATGAGGCCAAGGACTACGGAGTGAACCAAGAGAGGTCGGAATTCAATGGAATTTTTTTTAATTATCATGAGGATGGGCACTTGGCAAGGAACTTCCCTAAAACTAAGGTAGCACAGAGTCGTAAAAACTATGCTTTGGAGGTGGTGCAAATTCGAAGTCAATCCCTATAGATCAAGGACAACCAGCGCTAAAAGGTATAATCTCTATCCTAAGAATTTCTTTGTATACCCTATTTGATTCAGGAGCAACTCACTCCTTCATTGCTAGAAAGATTGTTTATTCGTTAAATCTTACCTTGTCCTTTGCTAACAGTCCGATAGAGGCGTCTAAAACTATCGGAGGGGCTATGCAACTTACGCTTGTGTGTAAAGACCTAGTATTATACACCGGTGATGTTGGTTTCCTTTGTGATGTGCATGTACTTGAATTTGAGGTGTATGGCCTCAATCTAGGAATGGACTGGCTATCATTCTATAGGGCCATCTGTAGTTGTGATTGAAGAGTCGTTTTCTTGGGAAGTTGCAAAGGCCATAGCCTAGAGATCCCTTGTAGGACTGGGTATAGGGACTCAACCTTATTATTTTCCTTATCATCTAATTTGAAAGAACCATCTTCGGTGCCGATTATTTATGAGTTTCCAGATGTCTCTGAGGAGGTCGTGGGACACCCACCCTCATAGAGAAATATCTTTTAGAATAGACCTTAAGAAAGATGTGAGGCCTGTAGCATTGGCATTAAGGCACATGGATCCTAAGGAAAGGAGAGAGCTTGATAGACAAATCTCTGAGATATTGCAAAAAAAATTATTACGAGGAGTACATCAGAGTGGGATGTGCAAGTAGTGTTTGCCACGAAGCCTAACGGATCATTAAAATTGAGTATGGATTATGGGGAACTTAACAAGCTGACTAAAAAGAATAGATAGCCCTTAACGAGGATCATTTGACCATTTGGCTGGATCCCAAATATTTTCTCAGTTAGATTAATCTACATAGTTTCACCAGTTGAGGATTTTCGAAGAGAGTAAGCCTAAGGGCATTTAGGACACTAGATTGATTATTTTAGTGGAAGGTTTGGCCCATCGGTTTGACAAATGCCCCGCTTTCTTTGTAGATCTCATGTGTAGATTATATTTATGGGCATACTCAACAAGAGAATGGTAGTGTTGTGAATGATGTTCTTATCTTTTCCAAGGAATTTAAATAACACAAAGATCACTTGAGAAAGGTCCTAGGAATTCTAAGAGAAAACCAACTTAAGGCTAACTTATCGAAATGTCACTTTTGGAAGAGAGAATTCAATTTTCATGGACATATTGTTTCAGGGAAAGGATTGGTCGTAGACCCCGCTAAGGTAGAGGTTGTTCAAGAGTGGAGGATACACTGCAATGCAACGAAGGTTAGGAGTTTTCTTGAGTTAACAGGCTACTACAGGAAATTTATTAAGGACTTCGTGAGGTAGAAACCCATCTAATCCAGCTGATGAAAAAGAATCATGAGTTTGTATAAAGCGAGAAGTGTAGTGTTGCCTTTGAGAGGTTGAAGGAATCTCTCACGAGTACACCTATTCTTGTTATTTCTGATGGATCAAAGTTTTTCTAGTTTTTACGGATGCATGTGGGACTGGTTTAGGAGCAGTACTCATGCAGGAGGGTGGAGTACTTTCCTATGCTAGTAGACTTAAAGACTATGAGAAAAGGTACCTTGTTAATGATTTAAAGTTAGTAGTTGTAGTTTTCTCCCTAATGATGTGGAGACATTACGTTATAGGAGAAAAGTTTGAATTCTTTACCGATCATATAGCTCTTAGATATTTGTTTTCCCAACGAGATATGAACCTTCGACAACAATGATGGATGGAATACATAGCATTATTTGACTTTGCTATTTAGTATACCCCTGGAAAGGATAATATCAAGGCAGGCACTTTGAGCTGGAGGCAGGCAACCCTATGTGCGATCTCCAAGTGGAAGTAGTTAGAGTTTCTTTAGAATTTCAATTTGCAACTGCCATTTGAGGCAGCTTAAGGATTCTTTGGAGTTATGGAAGTGAAATCAGTTTTGATAGAAAGGATTAAGAATGGGCAAGACCGTGATGATTAGTTGAAGTCATTAAAGGAAAAAATTTCAAATGGACAATTTTTTTCTCATTCGGAGAGATATTCTATGGATTGTAGTGGTTGTTTAAGGAGAGATAGTCGACTTTGTGTCCCTAAGAATGAAGACCTTAGAAGAGAAATTCTTGAGGAGTGCCATCGGTCAAGGATGATCGTACACCCCGTAGGAAACAAAATGTTTAGGGACATGAAAATGAGCTTTTATTGGAAAAAAATTGAAAAGGGATGTTGCAGAGTTTGTAGCAAGATGCTTGACCTATCAAAAGTAAAGGCGGAGCAAAGGAAGCCTGGAGGGCTATTGTTACCCACAGAGATTCCCATATGGAAATGGGAACACATTTCTATGGACTTTATTGATGGGCTTCCTAGAAGTCGGAAGAGGAACGAAACCATTTGGGTCATTATGGATCGATCAACGAAGAGTTCCCATTTTATCCTGATCAAGAAGAGAAAAACTATCGCTTTATTAGCTCAGTTATATGTCAAGGAACTTGTTAGACTACATGGGATTTTGACTAGCATAATTAGTGAGAGACTTATTATTTACTAGTAAATTTTGGAGGATTCTACAGGAAGCTTTAGGGACGACGCTGAGTCTGAGTATAGGTTATTACCTATGAACTAACGGTCAGAAGGAAAGAGTCAGCAGAGTTCTATAAAGTCTCCTTTGAACCAACATCATCAACTTTAGAAGAGCTTGGGAGCAACAGTTACCAATGTTGGAGTTTTCTTATAACAACAATTACCAAGCAACGATTGGTATGTCCCCTTATGATGCATTGTACGGGTGGACATGCAAATCGCCTACTTATTGTTAGGAAACTATCGACAAGTTTTTACTCGGATCAGACCTTATCCATAAATCTATAGAAATTATCGCTTAAATTTGGTAGTGAATAAAGGATACCAAGGACCAAAAGAAGTCATTGGCAGATAAAAGGATGAAGGAACTTGATTTTAGTGTTGAAGATTTGGTATTTGTGAAGGTTTTCCCTCTTAAGAAGACATTCCAGTTTGGAATGGATGGGAAGTTAACTTAAAGATATAATATGCCTTTTAGGATTGTGAATAGGGTTGGGAAACTACCGTATCATGTGGATCTTACCGAGCGCTTATCGAGGTCCATAACATTCTCCATGTTTCTCATCTTCGCAAATGCCTTCGTGATTTAGCTGACCAACTCGAGCTTGATGATATTGGGGACATAGGGGGTTTATAGTTGGATCCCAAGATGCCCCGTGACACCGCAAAGATCGTGGAGCATGAGTTCAAAAGACACTGCAACAAATCTATTCGGCTAGTCCAAGTTCAATGAGGAGATAACCCGCAGAAAGCACCTGGGAAATTGAGGAGAAAATTAAGCAATCTCATCCAGAGCTTTTCTCAGTTAGTTATTTCCTCTAAATTTTCCTTTTTTGGTTGCATCTTGGTTGCTAGATTGGATGGTAGCAGATGGTTGCAACATAAATTCACCATGCACTCATATATAATTATAAGCATATTAGGATGTTTTGCACATATACTGCATCACTATTACACATACACGCTAGGACTGAGCTCACTTTAGAAAGTCTACATTAAATAATCATTATGAGTTATGGATGTTTTATGAATCCTAATAAAATAACATGTGCATACAACGTTGTTGTTTAGAGCGAGTTTTGTTCTTCGCCCTTTAAAAAGATTTCAGGATGAAATCTTTTATAAGGGAGAGAATGTACCACCACGCAAAATAACCCTAAAATAGACATAAGGTAATTTAATTAAAATAATAATAACAACTGGAGAGATAAATTAATGGGATGAAAATAGGATTTTTGGATAATTGAGAATTAGGCCACAAAAGTACTGATATTGCGTTCGTGGCGAGATTCTGATCCGTTTTCATATTTTATTTACTAAAAATGGAGTTTGTATGTAAAAATATTAATAGAATAAGTTGTGCGTAAATATTAACACACAGGGTTTGAAATATAAATAAAGTTAATAGAGAACCAAAATATATTTAATTATAGATTGGCATGAAAGAATATTCAAAGAGGATTTGAAATTGTGTGTGCATACTCATAAGGGGACACAATAACCAATATAAGGAAATAAATTAAAGCAATCAATTAAGTAGTCAAAAACAATGTCTTTAGAGAAATAAATTCTCCCAGCCGACCCCAGAAGGGGGTCGACCGCCCCTAGAAGGGTGGTTGACCTAGGGATCGATTTCCCTCCTATAGAGGGGGTTGACCGCCCTCTTGGATAAAGAGGTGAGGGAAGTGTGTTTTGTTAAGGAGTTTAATACAAATTGCAACAGTTAGTCCATCCATATTTAATCTAAATAATCCAAAAATCTACACTTACACTTGCAAATATAAAAAGAGCTCCCTAGCCACACTCAAAACCCTATTCTTATTCCTCTCTATGCCTCCATTCTTCCCTTATGCCATTGCCAATTCCAGAGAAAGGTTAGGATCCCTTCTACCTTTCTGATCTTCATTCTATCTTCTCAAATCTAAGTTCCCTATAGATTTAGGATTTTGTAATTTGGTGTGTGTTTATATACATACATACATACATACATATATATATATATATATATATATATATGAGATTCTAATTCTTATGTATGTGAGATTCTAATTCTTATGTCAATATATAAGGATTAGAGTACAGTTTCGTGGGTTGAATCCAGATTCAATTCTACGGCAGATCCTATTGTTTTTCTATCTCAAATCAATGTGAGTGGAAACCCTATAAATACTATTTTCTATTTTTTTTAGTTTAAATTGGATTATTATTTCTAGGAAGGTTTGGATTTATACGAAAAGAAAATAATATCAAATACTCCAAATCTTCAATTATTTATATTTGAATGTAGAAATGGTCAATCAATTATTGTTGGGTTAGGAATATTGATGAAATGAAAGAAAAGACGTTTGGGTATTTGTATGATTCTTGAATATGGTCTAATTCTCTTATGATTTCATATACTAAAATATTAAGATTTTGTATACGAAAATTACATAAAATGTGAATTAACACCAAAAAGAGGATTTTACTTATGTATTTAGAAAAAATACACCTTATCTATATACTGTTATTGAAATAATCATTCGAGCCTTGGTTACAAGTTGTATGCTTATGTTGTTATTTCCCATTTTATTTAAATTATATGTTTATTCTATCACTGAGGAATATAGGGAAATGAACTTGTACATCTTATTTATCTTAGGATTAGCATTTCAAACAAATTAGGTCGTTTCTATATGAATGCTTAATTTTCAAAATTATTATAAATTAATAGCATGTTTAAGTGTAATATTAATGCGCATCAAATTGCGTATTAAATATGTTTAAATGAGGTAATAGGATTTTAATGTCCCCATAGGAATTTGAATGCATGTTTGTATGTGTGTGAGTAAATGGCTTTGAATTATAATTAATGATACATAGACACGAGATTAACCATTACTTGTAGTAGAAGTCCACCCAAAAATGACCGCCATATCCAGTATTTACAAGTAAGATTGATTAATGTGATAGGTCTAGGTGTTATGGGCTATTATAATGAGTACACTAAGATACAAGGTTAAGCCCAACTTGTAGTAGAACCTGCCCGGAACCGCTCGGCAAATCCAACATCTATAATTGGTCAGTTTAATGTGAGAAGTTTGGGGGTGTGTGTGTGTATATACATATATATTTGTGTGTAGATTAGGCCTGCCTTGCGAAAGCTATTAAGTGGTTGACCCACCTTGTTTGGTTATTAAGTAGTTAGGACTAGGTTCATTCCTAAGGTTCACTCCTTGTTTAGGAACTAATTCATGGGACTCGCCCATAAAAAGGTCTTAAGTGGTCATTGGGTCCTCCTTTCCCCTATAAGGTATTAAAAGGCTCTAATAGAGGATAGTGTATGAGTAGGGTAGTTCTCCGAGTAATGTCTTCTTCTTATGTAGGGGTTAGTGAGGGTCAACCTAGGGACGATTTCTATAAATAACCTTAAAGGAACCACCATCCAAGGAAAGTACTAAATGGCTAGGAGTTCACCCGTAGAAACACCTAAATAGAAACAAGATGGTCTGCCAGGAGGTTCCTAAATAAAGTTCTGTTCCTACCTAAACTTGGTATTAAGTGGTTGTTACTGCCTACTAGGAGAGTATATATAATAACTTGACTTTAGGCAGGAGGTCTTAAGTGTCCCAATAGAGCCCGCTTTGTGGGTGTATTAGGTGATTATAAGGATGTTCATCCTTAGATAAACATGTTAGCCTTAAGTGACTGTAACGATGTCCGCCTCACATGATTGATTGTGTGTGTTTGTTTGCGTAGACATAACATGAAATATTTACATTGCCAAATAAAGGAAATAGTCATTCCTAAACCTATATGATTTTCATTCACTAGAACATTATATTCTGACCTCCTTCCTCTTAACATAAACAAGGTAGTAGACGAGGACGCATGGATCAGTGATGAGTAGTGATATCTTGGAGATGGAGCCTTATGATGAAGGATTTAGTTATTTTATAGCAGTATTATTATCATCATGTTATATTGGGATGTTTATTGATGTACCTTTATCTATTGTTTTCAGACTTGCTGTATTTGACATTTATGATGGTTTTATTTATGGTACATTTATTCCGATATGTTATATGTTATCCCATCTGCTGTGTGAGATTCTGATTTCATTTAGACTCCTATTTGATATTTGTATTTAGTATTTCCTTATATGGACCAACGATCGGTCTAGAACGTCTCTAAATTCCAGTGGGTCTTTTCTAGGTCGGGTTTTGGGCTCATTCCGGGCAGGTTATTACAAATAGCTTCGAATGAACAAGCCTGGAATTAACCGAAATAATAAACCTGTGTGTCC
The DNA here is from genome assembly GCA_030737875.1 of Allium sativum. Classification (NCBI taxonomy): domain Eukaryota; kingdom Viridiplantae; phylum Streptophyta; class Magnoliopsida; order Asparagales; family Amaryllidaceae; genus Allium; species Allium sativum. The sequence goes on from CM060916.1 coordinate 729,578,527, forward strand.
TATACCGTACTACTTACTAAATCATTAAAAACCAATCTATCCATTTCGAAGAGTGCAAAACTATGTTTTATATAAGAAAATACTTTATAGAAAAGTCAAATTTTATTTGGAAAATATTGCAAGAAAATAATTTCGAAATCTCTTTGAAAATTTAGAAATATTTTAATATTATATGTTATATAAATACGACTTTGAAAATATTTTATTAGAATGGTTAGAATTTATTATAAAATACCTTTGAAAATAAATAATTAGAAAATTGTGCACATGTGCTCGGAAGTCACCAAGTAACCAACACAAAATGATTTATAAAGATTCATTAAAACTCCAAACAATGAATTCGTGAAAATTAGGCTTCTACATGGTAGAGGTTACCCAAAATGATCACAAGGAGCATGGTTTATCCCTTGAATAAAATGATATGACACTCAAGATTTATATTGAAATTTATCAACGAAAACTAGCTCAAACATCCAAGAAAACCCAAGATTCAATACAAGATCAAGTATAACATAATGCTCTAAGTATTTACACTGAATTGAGCATCAAAATCATGCTTGGAATTCACAAGGAAAAGTGCAAAGTTGCATCAGGAAAGAAAACATTACCTTGGCGCTTTACCCAGGCTATGTCAACACAAAAACAACCTTTATCAGCACATGTGTCGACACATATGTCAACAAGATGCCTCCTATGTAGACGCATGCTACGTAAATCCCAGTATCATAAAATCACTCTCGCGTTGATCTCTGACACAACATAAAGAGGTTCAAACGACCTCGGATTTACATGAAACTTGAAATGCATTTAATAAACAACTTAACTATCAACAACATTAAGAATTGTTGAAACCCATCAAGAAATGGAGAAGATATGACAACTTAAACATGGATTCAAGTCATGTTTGCACTGTTTTCACAAAATTCAAAACAGTAACGATTTCAACTAGATTACCTCCTCAAATCACCAATAAACAAACAAAAATCAAACTAGAAAGCATGAGGAACCCTCAATGTAGATTTGCAATGAAGTTTGATAGAAATTAGCTTGAAATTATATAAAATATGATGCTTTTGGCCTCTTTCGCAAGCTTTAGCACCCGTAGAAGAAATTACAGAGACATGCAACATATTTCTCAACATGGAGTAAATAGATTTTACAAACCGAAATAAGATCTAGACAAAAAATGATTTTGAAGAGATTACTGGTTTCAAACACTAATTTCCAAATTGATTTTCTACTTTGATTGGATTTAGAAAACTTGTTTTTTTAAATTTTGCTAGGAAATTGCCACGGTTTTTTCTACTGTCAAAATGAAGGAGGAATGTTTCCTTTCAGGAGAGAGCAACGTTCCATTGTTGTCCAGAATTCTCCTTTCGTAATAACTACTAATTGGTCTTAAATAGATCTTAAGAGAGTAATTAGTGGCCTTATAGATCTTAAGTCAACTAGTTTGTCCTATTAACACAAGTTTTTAGGTTATTTCTTCTCTAATTACACATTTAACTTGAAACTTGCAAAATTCTTACCAAACCATTTTACAAAAATCAAAAATGTGTTTTAACATATTTTAACAACCATATTATTATTTTTATGCTAATTTACAGTTAATTCTGTAATTTCTCCAAAACGAACACTTTTAGAGTTTAAAATGTTCAAAACACACTATTTAACAAGAATACTTTCCCAAACACAAAATTCTCACTTTAACACATATATAAATATTTTTCAACTATATTTATACATATTAATATTTATTTCTACACAAGTTCCATTTAAAAGACATGATTTTTCTCAAAAGTTCAACATTTACTTGCTTATTGCAATTTTTGGCAGTAACTCTTAGGAATTATATAAATTCCTAATTATTGACAATTTTACACGTAATAAAATTTTCACAAACTTCCTTTTATCACTTTCCAACTTAAATTGTACACTTTTCATTTGGTGAACAAACATACATTTTCCATTCTAAAAATTGTACAAAACTATATAAATTTGACGCAAAAAATTTGTACAATCCTATTAAGAATTATATGACACACAAATTTTGATTTCAAGCCAATATTTTGTACTTATGATATTCACTCAAATCATCAAAAAGATTTTTTTTGAAAAGGGAAATAGATTGCCTATTTTTTATCACATACACTGTGTTGACATAGTGCCCCAAAAATAAAACAAAAAGAAAATAAAGTATTTTCTTGAAAAAAGTAATTTTAACTAATTTTTTTTGTAATGTAATAATAATAAGAAAAGCAAAATTCTATATAATTTTATACACGCTAATTGGAATAAATTTCCTTATAATTTTATGTCAATTTAATTTATTCCAATACACACAAATTTTATAAGACATAAATACTTTATTTTCTCATCTTAAATTATTATACGAGTTAGGCTCCTAAACTCATATGATAATTTTTCTCAAGTAAAATTACAAAACAAGTTATAATCTGTTTACCTTGGGTATCCAAATACCTGAGTTATTGCATAAATCTTGACGATTTTGGATAGTCAATATTTTTCAAACTAATATGAAATGGAACTAATTGTTCGTGAATTATGAGGGATTATTTTTCAATAACTTCTAAAATTGCAATGATGGTAAGTTGAGGTTATATATTTGAAATATAAGTCCTAGTCGGTTATAACTAAGGATCAAATTAGAATTGGTATGTTAATAACCAATAGGGCTAAGTATGTAAATTGTACTTAGATTAATTTTTCGTTGTTCTGCTTTGATTTAAGATTTGAGTATATGATTTGAGGTGTTTCACCAATCCAAATAAGGATTAATCACTCGATTGTTGATGATGAACACTTGGTGAGCATTCTTGGTAAGAAACTAATTTTTTTCCACCATAGTATTTGGCTATGCAATAAGAATTGAGGTTCCTAATCAATGGAGTCAGATCAAAGTTCGCAAAATAGACATTGAGTGAGCGATATTGGTTCATAAAAAAATATATGTATTCAAGCAGCAGTCGAATCAGGCATTGCGATTAGATGATTTGTGTTCATCATACAGGCTTAAGAGATTGTTAAGTAAACTTTTAACCTTGTTCTGAGATGGATGGGGATGAAATTTCGAAGACAAAATACTTTTTAGGGTGGAAGAATGAACAACCTGAAATTTTATCAATTTAATTTAAGAACAATTTTCGATTTGTTTTTACAATCATTAAGTTCCTATTTAAATATTAGTTTATGTTAGAGAATTTATTTCAATCTTTCAAATTCTTGTTTTATAGCCTTTTCGAAATTTATGTTTTTATTTTTGTTTTAATAATATACACGAATTTTGAAGCATTTTTTTTAAAAATGTATATAAGAGAAAGTAATAAGATTTTAAGTTTATACAGTTATATTTTATAAAATAAAATAATGTTTTTTGATATAATAATAATAAGATTTAAATACTTACATATTAAAATATATGATTTGATGTCTAATACTTATTTGCATAATAAAAATTGTTTTATATTATTTAAAGATTGATTTGATGTCTAGTTATAAAATAAATTAAGGTGTATACTAGTTTATTATATCACAATTTGAGTTCCAAGATGTGAAGTGATTTGATCTCTTAAATAGAAATTTCAACTTAAGTACATTGAGTACTCATTCCTTATGAAAGTGAAAAATAATTTTCCAAATTTTATATATATAAATATAATAAGATTTGAAATTTTTGTTGTAAAATGTTCGATCTAATATTTATAATGAAATCAATAAATGAATATTTAAAGTATTTTTTACAAATTAAGTATCAATGATTTGATTTTTGCTTAAAATAAGAAGTTAAAGTATTTATATTTTATAATATAAAAGCTTGAAGTGATATTCAATAATAATAAAAATAAAAGAAATGGAAACATAATGATGTATTAGCACATGGTATAAGGTCATTTTCAAGGCAAGCAGTAATTTTTTTTATGCAATTTGGATTGTAAAGAAAGGCTTGAAATGGTTAAAATGGAAAATAAGTCATTCCTTGTTTAATTTTTTATTTTGGTATATGTTAATCCTATATACTAGGTTGGAACCCTTGCTACGCACATGGGGAGAGTATGATCTTCTTGGATGTACAGTAAGCAAGAGGAGAAAATGTCGAAGTAGGAGTGAGGTGTCGATTGGGAGGAAAAATGTGGAGTTGTGGTTTGAAAGAGTAGTGTAGGTAAGTTGATGTTGTTATGACATAGGAGTCATAAGTTTCAGGAAGGATAATTATAGTTTGCTTGTGAGACAACCCGAAATCCCCCTTACGGGAAAGCCCGGATTGAATTGAGAACAACACGCATCAAAACACAAACAGTAGAACATTTCATTGCTATTACAACAGTTTCATCAAAGTACAAGAATACGTCAGAGTTCAAATAAATATTGCACAGCGGAAAATTATCATAGATTTAAATACACAAGTTTAAAATGTATAAATATAATATACAATGGAAATACATCAACAAACAAAACTGAAATAAATACATGGATACAAAGCTTTCCGAATATAGCTCCAGTTGTAATCCAGGATCCTGCGAAAATAAATATCTGCAAAACCAAAGTACTAGCTGCCTATGTGAAAAATATGGGCACCTAGAGTTTTGGTAGAAATAATAAACTCTGAGTCAGTCATAGGACTGGTGTGAGAACTAAAACATTTATTAATTTTTTTTTTACTTTAAAAGTTAGAAAATCATGGGACTATGCAGTATAACACGGAACGGGATTACTCCACATGAATACTAGTTTAAAACATAAAACAATGCAATGCTTTTTTAAAAATGAAGCTATTATAAGACTCAGGTCGCATCACACAATGCAACGCAAGCTGGAGGATAGAGTTTTCCCTTATAATAGCCAAACATTCTTGGTACATTTAAAACAAATCATTTTGATATTACTATAAGTGCATGGTGTCATGTAACAACCCGAAAATCTGGGTCAGTTTAAAATTTTTATTTTGGCAATTTTAGCGAATTTTGAATATTTAAAATAAATAATTTTAAATAATATCGACGAGAAATTTATTTTGAATATATTTAGGACGTATATATTATGTACGTCGTCGTTAGAATATAAATAATTATATATAATTATAAATAGAATTGAAAATGGCGCGGTAGTTCGATAATTCGATTTCAAACTTCAATTGAATGTACCGGGTGCAAAACAATCCGGATTTTAGCGAAACCAAAAACATAAGGATCTAATTGATGATATCTTTCCAACGAATCCGAAAAATCGAGATTTAATAGCGGGAATCAAAGGATATGTCTAGTTGAAAATTCTGAATAGTCGCTATAGAATTCAGGCCCTTAAAAATGGACATTTTGCAAATGACCACGAATCTCGACGAAACCAGTTTCGTTGGGTCCGTGATGTCAAATTATTGCTAGATTCCAAATTTCATAATTTTTCGAATCAATAGGTGAGCGTGGCAAAGGAAAACGCGTTTGACCAGTTTCAGTTGATTTTAATCGACTAGAAATTGGCTCTTTTTCCAACGGTCTCAGAATTCGACGAAACTAGTTTTGTTAGGACCGTACCGTTACGAAGCTAGAAAATATTTTTCGGGAATTTTTAGAGTTCGTATGTGACCCCGGTAAATTGAAATGCGCGTTCAAATTCAATATATAGAGTTATATTTTATTTTCAGCGAAAACTGAGCGTAACAGCCGAGTTGGCCTACGATACATATCCCATTGTGTTCGGAATGGGGGTAATTAGCTAGGGGCGACAGTCGTGGGGTCTCGATTGGAGTTCAAATGGGAAGATAACTTTTTGGAGATGAAAATTATTTAAATATATAATTAAATTTAAAAGTCAACGCCTCTTTTTCATATACCCCCTCCCCACTTTAGTTCTTCAGCCCGACACCCTTCCTCCCAATCGAAATCGAAAATGGGGACACCGGAGCACGCCACCACCCGTCGCTCCTCCCTCCCCATCGACGCCCCACCGTCGGGCGCCACCACCTCCTCCCAAGACCGCGCCCCTCTACAGTCCCGCCCCCTTCTCCGATTCGAAATCCCCTACCCTCGATTTGAAACCCAATCCGACGCCAGCCACCCCATCCGCCGTCGACGCCACCTGAATTGAAGCCCCACCGCCTGACCACACCCCGCACCCACCACACACCGCCCAGCGCCAACCATTGACCCCCAAATCGAGGGAAACAACCTCCGCTCTCTCACCTTCGCACCAACTCGTGAGCCACCTCGAGAACAAAGCCAATGGGAGGGTCAACATGAAGTGCCGCAGCCTCCTCGTCTTTGGAAAATTCGATTTTTACGAGAAGAATGTGAGTTTTTTCTTTTATATTTATTTATTTATGTTTTAGAAAGGTGATTATTATATAAAAGAACATGAAGTGTATGGTATAAAAAGGTTATACTTTTAAATTAGAAAGGTTAGATTTTTATAAAACAAAGGTTTGATTTATATATTTGAAAAATATGATCTTTGCATTGTAGGAATATTAGAAATAACATCTTTGTATAAGTAGCAAAAATAAAAACGATATTTTGATATGGGTAGTGAAGTAAAAATATGATTTTTACTTCGAGAAAAACATAAACTTTATTTTTGAAAAGGAGAAATCTTTATTTTTATAAAGGCGAAATCTATATTTTTGAAATGGGATTTTTTTTATATATATAGAATAGCAAAGTAAAAATTCGATTTTTATATATAGAATAGAAAAGTAAAAATTCGATTTATATATATAGAATAGCAAAGTAAAAATTCGATTTTTATATATAGAATAGCAAAGTAAAAATTCGACTTTTATATATAGAATAGCAAAGTAAAAATTCGATTTTTATATATAGAATAGCAAAGTAAAAATTCGATTTTCATATATAGAATAGCAAAGCAAAAATTCGATTTTTATATATTGAATAACGAAGTAAAAATGTGATTTTTACATATGTAGAGAATACGGGCGACGAAAGTGAAGAAAGGAAGAACGGTGAAGATTTTTACACATGAAGAGTTGCGTCATTCAGTTTAGCGAAAGGGTGAGAACTTCTCACTCTAAATTTCTTTTTCTAGTTATATATATATATATATATACACTAGGATGCAAACGGTGCTTAGTAGCACCCGACACCCGTCATCCACAGACCATGGATGGCTTGTTTGTTAAATTGTTTGGATGTGTAGTTGGTTAGTTCATTTGGTTTGAATTGAATTGTTTGGTGAAATGAATGGACTTGATTGATGTGTGAATGGCGTGGGCCTTCACTAGACCGGGGATAAGGCTAAGCCTTGTCCCGTTTCTAGTATCGTGCCGTTATGCCACCGAAATTTTCTAAAATAAGTTAGAAAATAAAAATATCATTTTATTTAAAGAATGAACTGAATAGAAATTCATATGTTAAAATAAAATGTTTTACCGTTAAAAATATATAATTTTTAACGTGAATATGAATATAGTGAATGTGAATAAATAAATATTCATTTACAAATCGGACGGTTTGTTTATGTACACCTATTTGAAGGACATTGATTGGGACGATAAATTTCACACATCGCCCAACTGCACAAATAAAATCTGTGTTTGATTGTTTGAAACCCCACACGGGTGTTGGGATGAAATTTGAAGTTCACTCATCCTGATTGATTAAATATGTCGATCGATTGATTGACAGGCTGTTATAAGCGTTATATATCTATATTTGATGCTTATACAGTGTAATGCACTTTGGTTGATGGTTGATTATTTTTCAATGCTATTATATGCGTGTGATGTATGAAAATCCATATAATTAATTTTATATGGTGATTGGTTGTGCCTCATTCCAATTTAGAAAATAAAGAATATTATAACATAAAAGTTCATGTGTTGACTGTACTCATTTGTTGAGATTAGTCATGTGTTGAATGAAATATTTTAATAATAAAATTTGCATCTTTATCAATATAAAATAAATGTTCATGTGTTGACTGTACTCATCCGTTGAGATTAGTCATGTGTTGAACGAAATAATTTAACAAAAATTGTCACACGTGGACAGTACTCATTCGTTGAGATTAGTCGTGTGTTGACAAGAATAAATATTCATTTGTTGAATAGAATATTTGAAAATAGAAATATATGAAGCCGTGTTGGTTAGATTGACGTCATTTTGACGTGAACGATATTTATATCGATTTTATTCATTTTAAAATGCATATTAAAAAGTGATTTCGAAAACGCATATTTTGAAACGATTTCGAAATGAATTGAATGTAAAATGAAATCGAAATGAATTGAATGTATAACGATTTCGAAATGAATTGAATGTATAACGATTTCGAAATGAATTGAATAGATAACGATTTCGAAATGAATTGAATGTAAAATGAAATCGAAATGAATTGAATGTATAACGATTTCGAAATGAATTGAATGTATAACGATTTCGAAATGAATTGAATATATAACGATTTCGAAATGAATTGAATATATAATGAATTCGAATTGAATGAAAATGAATTTGATTTCAATTGAATAGCAAACGAAACGAATTCGAATTTAATTGAATAGAAAACGAATTTGAATTCAATTGAATATAAAACCAATTCGAATTGAATTGAAAACGAATTCGAATTGAATTGGAGACAAATTGAAATGAATTCAAATTGAATTGAGATTTGAATTGAATAGAAATGAATTTTAAAACGAATTTATAAAGAAGAATTCAATTTTGCTTTGAATTGAAATGGAAGTTGAAATGGATTTTGAAACGAATTTAAAACTATTTATATAATTCGTTTTAAATAGCAATCGACGAAATATATATTATATATATTATATATAATATAATGGCCTGAATAGAACGCGCCGCGCCGCGGCAGTTCGTGAATTTCGACCATTTATTTCAAACGGACAAAACGGGAGATCCGACCGTCGGATTCTCCTAAAACCGGAACCGTTGGGTTCGTATCGAAAAGAGCTTTCTAACGAATATTAGAAATTTGAAATCTAACGGTTGGATTTCGAATTATGTCCAAATCAAATTTGAAAAAGGTCGCTGTAAGTGCAGTTCGATGACCGTTGATGGAAATCGACTGTACATGCCTCGATAAAATTATTAAAAATAGTAATAATTTGTGTAAAATCATAAGAAATGATTTAGAAAGGATTGGGATGAAAAACTTCATATTTGAAAAGATAAAAATAGATTTTTATCGAAATGAACTAGTTTTGAACTAGAATTATAATTCTTTTTATTTTTTTAAATAAATAAATTGAATTTAAAAAGGGTTTTAAAAATAACCAGAATATCCAATGATTGCATTGGAGTGGATTTGAATCGAAATTGTCTTCGGAATATTTCGATGTTGGAATTCGTGATTATACAGGTGTTGTTATGGATATTTGAAAGATATATATTTATATCGTTATTTCCAATACGACATTTGTTAGTCGTAGAATTTGATATTGAATATAAGCCGATATATTTTCTATTCAGAGCCTTGTATTGAATATCGAATGTGATTTGGGTTTGTCGTGAATGGTGTCTTCACTAACACTGTTCTTGAACCCAGTTGAGAAAGGATTAAATCTTTTTATTTAGATTTAATGAAAGGTACCAATTAAATAATATTTAATTGGAATTGAATTGATATTGATTTTTGGGTTTATCGTGGACAGTGTTTTAAATAACACTCGTTCTTTAACCCGATAATTAATGAAGAGGATTTTGGGTTTACCGTGAACCGTGTTTTAAATGACACTGATTCTTTAACCCAGTTAAAGATTAAAACTAAGTGGAGTTTTAATGAATCTTTAACTAGATTGAAAAGATCGAGAATGGAGTATCACCAGTTTTACTCCAGGCGATAGTTAAATCTTTAATTAGATTTGTACGTGAAATGGTAATTGAATTTACCGATAACACCGTGGTGTTAGATATGAAGTATTACCAGTTTTACTTCATGGGATGAATAGGTTGGGATTGGGAAATTAAAACAAATGATTACTTCGGTAAGGTTCGTTAATCCCGACTAGTTTGAATTGATATTCAAAAATAGATTAAAGAATAAATTGAAGAAATTTATCTTGGATAAAATTAATAGGAACCTTTCCCTATGAATGTGAAATTTAGAAACTAACTGTCGGTTAGCTAAGTAGAATGGTTTTCTGGATATTGATCTGATGTTGGTTTCGGCCTTCGGGGTTAATATTTGGGAAATTATTCTCTTGATTAATTTACGGTTAGTGACTGATGAATTGGAATGAGGCGTATGTTGTGTTTGTGTAACACTTATTTAAAATATACGTGAGTTATTCGGAAAGACCGGGTTTATCCCATTCTGAATAACTGATATGACGATAAGTCGAAGATGAAGACGGTGGTTGAAGACCGGAAGCCTTCACGTCGTTTGGGTGATTACTGATGATCTTGATTGGGCTGTACACCCAAGAAGATGGAAACAGTTGGTGATCGTCCAGACGTACTTGGAGATCGATGGATATGCGGGGTACTAGGTGCCTCCGGTTTCGTTCAGACCCAGAACGGACTTGTAAATGGACTGTGTGTCTGACATTGGATTTTGGTCCGTGTGATTGATCTCTATTAAATATATATCTGTTTGGCGGCGGAGAATTTATTCTTTTGCTTAACGCCCTTCTCTGAGACGTACGAGCTCAGGGGTTATATACTGATGGATATCAAACGCATGGAGTGAATTGCCTGTGTGGCATGCCTAAGTGGCAATTGATCAAGGCTTCTGTTGAAAAGAAAAGTCTTGTGGTGATGATCGAAGCACGGTCTTTGTGGCGTAGCTTTGTGTAACGTTTACTTCGCGAGTTTCGCACCCCGGTTGTGAACCAAAAACGGGAGACGGACCTCAGGGAGGGCATGCGTTTCTTTCTAGCTAGGGTGGTGTCAGTGACCTACCAGCCCTGACATTTATATACTTTTCACCTGTGTGGTTGATGCTGTTGCGAGGCGCCTCGGTTTGATCGGACGATCCGGGTCCGATGGAGTCATTCGTTGGCTCATTTACGCCCCAAAGGGCGGGGAAATGTAGTGTTCAGGCATAATAATCCACATCGGTGGACCGGCCCTGACGATCTAAAGGGTTGATGCATTCTGATCCTGAGGCTCGGGCTAGAGAGTCTCGAATCGGTTGAGGACTATCTTTTGCCTCGGTTCACAGACGGAAATCCAATTTCCAAATACGTGACATTTGCGATTTTATTTGTAGGGCCTAGTATGGCGACATGATATATGGTACCCATGCCGCCTATGATTGATACTTATGATTTGAAGTTGTTTTATACACTATACACTTATAATAGTATCAAATGATTTGTTTTAAAAACGTATCAAGCATTCTTTGGCTGTTATAAGGGAAAACCCTATCCCCCGGCTTGCGTTGCATTGTGTGATAGGACCTGGGTCTTATAACAGCTTCATTTTCTTTATTTAGCATCGCGCTGTTTGTTTTATGCACCGGTATTCTTGGGAGGAAACCCGTTCCGTGTTATACGGCGTGGTCCCTTGATTTACCTAACTTTAAAAATAAAGATTATTAACTGTTTCAGTTCTCACACCAGTCACATAACTGACCTGGAGTTTATTGTTTTAACCTAAACTCTGGGTGCCCTTATTTTCGACACGGGCAGCTAGTAGTTTTGGTTTTGCAGATTTATATCCATAGGATCCTGCTTTACAACTGGAACGATATCCGGAAAGCTTTGTATCCGTATATCTCTTCTAGTTGTGTATTGTATTATTTTCCGCTGCTATGTATTTAAATGTAATTTAAATCTCTGTTATCTCTGTGTAATATTTATTCATTTATACTCTGTATATTCTTGTAATCTGATGCATTGTTGTAATATGCAATGAAACGTTCTTTTGTATGCGTTCTGTTTTGTCTTGTTCTCAAACGATAGGGCGTTTCGAACGGCCTGGATCGGTTTAGCGACTGGATCGGACCGAGCGAAATTCCTTGCCGCCACATGTCAAAATAATTTCAAACATAAATGTATCAATCATAGACGGCATGGGTACCACATATCATGTCGCCATACTAGTTCTATAACTAAAACCGAAAAATGTCGTATTGGAAATTGGATTTCCATCATGAGCAAATGCCTCAGGGCTAAGACGTTAGTGAGACCTAGATCCTGCAAGGCCGGTCCACACTTACTTTAGTGGATTGGTTATTCTTGAACACACGTTTCCCGGTCCTGTAGGACCTATCTCTGAGCCACTAGGGACTCAATATCCGAGGCGCCTCATTTCATCATCCACATAAGTAAAAATATCTGGGCTCCATACCATGACACCACTCCTAGCTAGAAAGAAATGTCGTGCACTCCCTATGTTCCCTTATCCCATTTTTGACTCATACCGAGGTGTGAGGCTCGCGAATTAACGCTATACACAAAGCTATGCTATCTAAAGTCTTCCTTTGATTATCAACCACAAGACTCTTGTAACGATAAGGAATTTCGCTCGATCCGAACCGATCGCTAAACCGACCAAGACCATTCGAAACCCCTGATTGTTTTGAGAACACGACAAATTGGAACACAAACAGAAGAACATTTCATTGCTTATTACAACAATTCATCAGAATACAAGAATATACAGAGTATGAATAAATATTACACATTCGATAAATATCAGAGATTACAATACATTAATAACAGCGGAAAATAATACAAAACACAACTGAAGGAGATATACGGATACAAAGCTTTCCGGATATCATTCCAGCTGTAAATCAGGATCCTGTAAATATAAATCTGCAAAACCAAAACTACTAGCTGCCCGTGTCAACTACTAGCTGCCGTGTCAAAATAAGGGCACCCAGAGTTTAGGTTAAAACAATAAACTCTAGGTCAGTCATGTGACTGGTGTGAGAACTAAAACAGTTATTAATCTTTATTTTAAAGTTAGGTAAATCAAGGAAACATGCCGTATAACACGGAACGGGTTTCCTCCCAAGAATACATGTGCATAAAACAACACCGCAATCCTAAATAAAGAACAATGAAGCTGTTGTAAGACCCAAGTCCCATCACACAATGCAATGCAAGCCGGATGATAGGGTTTTTACCTTATTATAGCCAAGAATGCTTGGTACATGAAATTTCATCTTTTATTATTACTATAAGTGTATAGTGTCAAAACAATTTCAATCATAAGTATCAATCATAGACGGCATAAGTGCCACATACCACTATGTTGCCATACTAGGCTCTACAATCAAAACCGCAAAGTCAAGTATTGGAAGTTGGGTTTCCATCTATGAACCGAGGCAAAGGATAGTCCTCACCGATTCGAGACTCTCTAGCCCGAGCCTTAGGATCAGAGCTCGAGTGACCCTTGGATCGTCAGGGTCGGTCCACCGATGTGGATTAAAATGCCTAAACACTGCGTTTTCCCGCCCTTTGGGGGCGTAAATGAGCTAAATGACTCCATCGGCTCCACTAGTCACCGATCTATCCGAGGCGCCTCGCAATCCAACAACCACACAGGTGAAAAAAATATAAATGTCAGGGCTAGTAGGTCACTGACACCACCCTAGCTAGAAGGAAACGCATGTCCTCCCTGAGGTCCTCTCTCGTTTCTAGTTCACAGCCGGGGTGTGAGGCTCGTGAATCAATGCTACACAAAGCTATGTCACACAGTCCGTGCTTTGATCATCAATCACAAGACTTTTCTTTTCAACAAAAGCCTTGATCATTTGCCACTTAGGCATGCCACACAGGCAGTTCACTCCATGCGATTGATATCCCTCAATATATAACCTCTGAGCTCGTACGTCTCAGAGAAGGGTGTTAAGCAAGAGAATAAATTCTCCGCCGCCAAACAGATATATATTTAATAGAAATCAATCACACAGAATAAAATCCAATGTCAGACACACAGTCCATTTACAAGTTCGTTCTGGGTCTGAACGAAACCGGAGGCACCTTGTACCTCGCATATCCATCGATCTCCAAGTACGCCTGGACGATCACCAACTGATTCCCTTCTCTTGGGTGTACAGCCCAATCAAGATCATCAGTAATTATCCAAACGATGTAAAGACCTCCGGTCTTCGACCACCGTCTTCATCCTCGACACATCGTCGAATCAATTATTCAGAATGGGATAAACCCGGTCTTTCTAAATAACTCGCGTATATAATAAACAAGTGTTACATAAACACAACATATGCCTCATTCCAATTCAGAATATTCTTTTATTCAAATATTCTTATACTTTGGGAAAGGTTCCCATTAATTTTATCAAAGATAAATTCTTTAAATTTATTCTTTAATCTTCTTTTGAATATCAATTCAAATTAGTCGGGATTAGCGAACCACACCGAAGTAATAATTTGTTTTAATTTCCCATCCCAACCTATTCATCACATGAAGTAAAACTGGTAATACTTCATATCTAACACCACGGTGTTATCGGTAAATTCAATTACCATTTCACGTTCAAATCTAATTAAAGATTTAACTATCGCCTGGAGCAAAACTGGTGATACTCCATTCCCGATCATTTCAATCTAATTAAAAATTCATTAAAACTCCACTTGGTTTTAATCTTCCCAACAATCACTATCAATGATTATTTAACTTGGGAAATCATATCCCGTCTTTAACTGGGTTAAAAACCAATGTCATTTAAACACGGTTCACAATAAACCCAAAATCACATTCTATTTTATCAGCCTTTAACCATAAATTAGCAAGTGAACAATTCCCTAAGTATTAACCCCGGAGGCCGAAACCAACATTAGATCAATACCCAAGAAAACATTCAACTTAACTAATCTCCAGTTAGTTTCTGATTTTCTTAACCCCGTTGGGCCTAAGAACGGTATTATTAAAGATACCATTCATGACAACCCAAAATCAAATTTGATATTAAATACAAGGCTCTGAATAGAAAATATATTGGCTTATATTCAATATCAAATTTTACGACCAACAAATATCGTATTCGAAATAACGATATATATATATATATATATATATATATATATATATCTTTCAAATTTCCATAACAATATTTGTATAAGCACGAAATCCAACATCGAAATATTGCAAAGACAATTTCGATTCAAATCCATTCCAATTCAATTATTGGAAATTCTGGTTACTTTAAAAACCCTTTCAAATCCAATTTATTTATTTTTAAAAAAATGGATTATAATTCTAGTTCAAAACTAGTTCATTTCGATAAATATCTATTTTTATCTTTTCAAATATGGAATTTTTCATCCCAATCCTTTCCAAATCATTTCTTATGATTTTACACAAATTACTACAATTTTTAATAATTTTATCAAGGCCCGTACAGTCGATTTCCATCAACGGCCATCGAACTGCACTTACAGCGACCTTTTCCAAATTTGATTTGGACATAATTCCAAATCCAACCGTTAGATTTCAAATCTCTAATATTCGTTAGAAAGCTCTTTTCGACACAAATGGTTCTGGTTTTAGGAGAATCCGACGGTTGGATCTCCCATAATATCCATTCGAAGTCAATGGTCGAAATTCGCGAACTACCGCTGCGCGACGCGTTCTATTCAGGCCATTATATATAATATATATATTATATGTATATCATCGATTTCCTTTCAAAACGTATTTTATAAATCGTTTTAAAATTTGTTTTCAAAACGATTTCAACTTCCTATTCAATTTCTAATCAAAATTGAATATTCCATATCATCGATATATAAATGATAATATTTTCAAAACATTATATTTTGAAATCATTTTCTTTTCGATATCCATTATAAAAATGAATAAAATCGATATAAATATCGTTCACGTCAAAATGGCGCATATCTAATCAACACGGCTTTATATATTCCAATAGCTTCGTTATTCTATTCAACAAATGAATATTTTCTTCAACACATGAATCTTCTTTTATTCAACACACGAATATATATTTTATTCAACACAAGAATTTTCTTTTATTCAACACATGAATATTTATTTTATTCAACACATGAATTTATACTTTATTCAACACATGAATATTCTCAACACATGAGTATTTTCTTTTATTCAACACATGAATATATATTCTATTCAACACATGAATTTATACTTTATTCAACACATGAATATTCTCAACACATGAGTATTTTCTTTTATTCAACACATGAATATATATTCTATTCAACACATGAATTTATACTTTATTCAACACATGAATATTCTCAACACATGTGTATTTTCTTTTATTCAACACATGAATACATATTCTATTCAACACATGAATTTTCATTTTATAATATTCTTTATTTTCCAAATTAGAATGAGGCCCAATCAATTACCATATAATGTTAATTATATGGATTCCATACAACACATGTATACAATAGCAACGATAAATAATCAACCATCATCCAGAGTGCACCACACAACGCATAAGCATTAAATATAAATATTTAATGCTTGAAACAGCCTGTCAATCAATCGATCGACATACAACTAAATATCAGGATTAGTGTATGTCCAATTTCGTCCATATACCCGTGTGGGGTTTCAAACAATCAAATACAGGTTTTATTTATGTAGTTGGGCGATGTATAAAATTTATCATCCCAATCAATATCAGTCAAATGGGTGTACATAAACAAATCGTCCGATTTGTTTATAAATATTTATTTTATATACACGTTAAAAATTATATTTTTAACTATAAAATATTTATTCCATTCCACATCACACATTCAACTTTCACAACACATCAATTAAACAAACAAGTCATCCATGGTCTGTGGACGACGGGTGTCGGTTGCTGCTAAGCACCGTCTGCATCCTAGTATATATTTCAACTAGAAAATAAATTAAAAATGAGAAGTTCTCACCTAGAAGCTAAACCAAACACCGCGACTCTTCTTATGCAGGAATTATTCGACGTGCTCGCCTTTTGTCACTTTCGTCATCCGTATTCGCTACATATATAAAAATCACATTTTTATATTCTCTAGTATATAAAAAATCATATTTTTATACCGCCACTCCTATAAAAATCACATTTTTATAATATCACTTCATGCATAAAGATTATATTTTTATATCGCTCTTTTCATAATAAAAATCATATTTTTATTATGTTATGGTATAAATAAAAATCATATCTTTATCGCTACTTCATATTCAAAAATATTATCTTTTCATGTTCAAAAATATTATCTTTTCGTGTTCAAAAATATTATCTTTTCATGTTCAAAAATATTATCTTTTCGTGTTCAAAAATATTATCTTTTCATGTTCAAAAACTCCATCTTTATGCATGTAAATATCGTCTCTTTACATTGTAACATTCCACATAAAAATCGAATCTTTTTGTAATGAAAATATAACCTTTTCGTTATTAAAAATATAATCTTTTCATAAGGAAAAATCATATTTTTATATTACCTTTCAACAAAAAAATCGTATACTTATATGAATAAAATCGCTTTTTCATCACGAAGCTATATATATAAAAATCAGGCTATTTACTTTAATAAAAATCAGTTTTTTAAATGAATTAAACTAAATAAATAAAGTAAAAAAACGTACTGTTATCTCCAAAAGGGGGGTTTCACGTCAGGTGGCGGGGATGGCTGCTCCATGGCGGCGGCGAGTCAGGAAAGGGTTGAGTGGTTCTAGTGGGGCCTGGCGCGGTCGTTCCAGTTGGAGGGAGGGCTTCGCAGTCTTCGATTGGAGGATGGGAGGAGCAATGGAGCGATTGACGGAGAGGAGATGGAGGCGACGGTCGGTCAGTGGCGGCGATGGAGGTGGAATGCGGTGCGGTGGCCGTCTGAGTAGATAACTACGGGGTTTGCGATTTTAGGTTTAGGTTCTTTTTTTTTCTAATTCGATCTGAGAGAATACAAAGGGGGGCCATTTATATATATTTTAATATTTAATTAAACCAAAAGAAGTGAACTTCTTTGTTTGAACTCCAAATCGAACTCATCCACTATTGTCCCTAGCTAATTACCCCCATTCCGAACACAATGGGATATGTTTCGTAACCCAGTTTGGCTGTTACGATCAGTTTTCGTTTAAATTAAAATTTAAATCATTACATATTCAATTTAAACGCACATTTCAATTTACTGGGGTCATATATGGACTCTAAAAATTCCAGAAAAATTATTTCTTGCCTCTTATTGACGATACAGTCCTAACAAAAGTAATCTCGTCAAATTCTGAGACTGTTTGAAAAATGGCCATTTTCTAGTCAATCGAAATTGACTAAAACTGTTCAAACACGTTTTCTTATGCCACGCTCACATATTGATTTCAAAAATTATGAATTTGGAAATCTAGCAATAATTTGACATCCCGGATCCAACAAAAGTGGTTTCGTCAAAAACAGAGGTCGTTTGCAAAATGACTATTTTCAAGGCCTTTATATATATTAAAATATATATAAATTCCACAGCGACTTTTCTGAATTTTAAACTGGACATATCTTACACTCTATAAAGTGAAATATCAGTTTCTTACATCCTTTAGAAAGATATGATTAAACAAATTCAAATATTTCTGGTTTCGTTCAATTCCGACTTAAAATGAATTTTGTATATTCATTTGAAATTTGAAATCAAATTTTCGAACTACCTCGCCATTTCAGGCTCGTTATATAATTAAAATAAATTTATTCGTTTTAACTTCGTCGAAAATATATTTTCCGTCGTTATTATTTAAAATAATTCATTTTAGATATTCAAAATTCATTAAAATCGCCAAAATAAATTTTTTAAATTGGCTCAGATTTCTGGATTATTACAACTCTGCTTTTCAACAAAAGCCTTGATCATCTGCATCTCAGCATGCCACACTGACAGTTCACGCCAAACAACTGATGTTTATCATTATACAACCTCTAAGCTCGTATGTTTCCGAGAAGGGTGTTAAGCAAGAGAATAAATTCTCCACTACCAAACAGATATATATTTAATGGAAATCAAATAACACAGAATGAAATCCAATGTCAGACACAAATCCATTTACAAGTCCGTTCTGGGTCTGAATGGAACCAGAGGCACCTTATTCCTCATCCCATATGTCCAATACAGGAGAGAGGTCCTCGCATATCCGTCGATCTCCAAGTATGTCTGGACGATCACCACTTATTACCTTGTCTTGGGTATACTGCCCAATCAAGACATCAGTAATCATCCAAATGATGTGAAGAACTCTGGTCTTCAACCACCGTCTTCATCGTCGACTTTTAGTCGTCGTATTAGTTATTCAGAATGGGTTAAACCCGATCTTTCTGAATAATTCACATATTTTATAACAATAATCCAGAGCTATAAAAACACATCATACGCCCCATTCCGATTCATAATATATTTTTATTCACATATTCACATTTTTAGGGAAAGGTTCCCATTAATTTTACCAAAGATAAATTCTTTTAAATTTATTCTTTAATCTTCCTTTGGATATCAATTTCAAAGATTTTATTTTATCTTTTAACAATTCTAAACCAAATTAAGGTTTATAAAACTAGTCGGAATTATTGAGCCTTATCGAAATAATTATTTATTTATTAATCCTAATCCCAACCTATTCGTCCCATGGAGCAAAAATGGTAGTACCCCATATCTAACACCCACGGTGTTATCGGTAAATTTGATTACCATTTCCATGCTCAAATCTAATTAAAGTTTTAACTACCGCCTAGAGTAAAACTGGTGGTACTCCATGTCGAAACATTTCATGAATTTGGTAAATTTAATTACCCCATTCCCATTTCAATCTAATTAAAGATTCACTAAAACTCCAGTTCAGTTTTAATCTCGAAAATCATTACTTATTGATTATTCAACATTACGAAAATAAATCCTGTCTTTAACTGGGTTAAAGAACCAATGTCATTTAAAACACAGTTCACGATAAATCCCAGATTCATCTTCCATCAAAATTGGAATCTTCAGGGAAATCATAACAGTTTATAATCGATATAAATTTTTGTATCGGATCAACACTACAAATGGAATAACGACAAGGCCTTTTAAATTCCATAAATAGTAATGGTCTTCCTTCTTAGAATCTTATCTCGATTATCACTAAATCGAATTCCATTCCATTCCAATTTCTTTTACTAAATTGGAAAACTTTACTTTGTAAAATTTCCATTTAATCTTAATAAAAAGATTTATAAATTCCAAATCATATATTCCCTGTTAATTGCATTAAAGAACAAATGTTATTTAAAACATTGTTCACGATAAACCCAAAATCAACTTTCATTTACATTCCAGTTAAATATTAGTAAATTGGTAAACTTCTCTAAATCTTATTTAAAAGATTTATTCTTTTCTCAACTGGGTTTAAGAATAGTGTTATTAAAGACACCATTCACGACAAATCGAAAGTCCAATTTGATATTAAATACAAGGCTCTGAATAGAAATTTTATCGGCTTATATTGAATATCAAATTCTGAAACCAACAAATATCGTATTGGGAATAACGATATTTATATCTTCCAAATTCCTCAACAATATCCGTATAATCACGGAATCCAATACCGAAACATTTCGAAGATTAATTCCAATGAAAACCATTCCAATTCATACGTTGGAAAAATTCTGGTTATTTTAAAACTTATTCGCAAATACAATTTATTTATTTAAAAATCATTTGGATTATTATTTTAGTTAATAGCTAGTTCATTTAGATAAAAATATCTTTTATCCTTTCAAAACCCAGAATTTTTCATCCAAAATCATTCAAAATCATTTATTATGATTTTACACAAATTTTCCATATTTTTAATAATTTTATTTAGGCCCTTACAGTCGGTTTCCAATAACAGCCACCAAACTGCACCCATAGCGACTATTTCTGAAATTAATTTGGATGTAATTTGAAATCCAACCGTCCAAATTTAATTCTCTTATATTCGTTGGAAAGCTCTTTTCGATATGAATCCAACGATTCCAGTTTTAGGAGAATCCATCGGCCGGATCTCCCATTATATCAGTTTGAAGTCAATGGTCGAAATTCGCGAACTGTTGCTGTGCAGCGCGTTCTATTCAGGCCATTTAAATGTATATAATATATTTCGTTGATTTCCATTTTAAAACATATTTTATAAATTCGTTTATAAATTCATTACAAACGATTTCAAGTTCATTTTCAATTTTGAACCAAAATTGAATATTCCATATCATTATTATTTTAAAATGATAACATTTTCAAAATATCAGATTTTGAGATCAATTCTTTTTCATGCTCATTATTAAATGAATTAAATTGATCGATAAACCCGTTCGAGTTAAAATGGTTTTTCTATATTTAACCCGGCTTCATATACTTTTATATATTTCCGTGTCCATCCAAAATCGGACATCAAAATCATATTTTGATTATTCTCTGAATATTATTTTAAAATATTCGTTGTTTTAAAATATTCGTTATTTTAAAATATTCTTTATTTTTGAATCGAAATGCGACTCAATTAATTACCATATAATTTCAGTTATATGGATTTCATACATCGCATATATGCAACAATAATGATAAATAATCATTAACCATTCAAACATCATACAGAGTGCATTCTACAACTGTATAAGCATTAAAATAAATAAATAACGCTCATCACAACCTGTTAACCCATCAATTGAGATAGAACTAAATATTGGGATTAGTTTATGTCAAATATCATCCCAATACCCGAGTTGAGGTTTCAAACAACAGTCAATTTAAACAAATCATTGGTTATAAATTTAACCAATTCCAATTCGGTTTGAATTATTTTTCTAACTAGCAAATTTTACTATTTAAATTATAAATGGATATTTATAATTTAATTTCGCTATCACATTAATATTATCATTATTGTTTTTATATGTTAAACATTACAATCACAACACAAATCATCAAATCATCCATATAAATAAATACTCAACTACCCAATGTCATTTACGATGCCACAAGTGGCCATTCACGGGGTATGAAATCCGAGTGTCGATAATATCCATACAACGCTTCCAATTTATGTGATTTGTGCGAATTCGTGTGTTGAACTCCATACAACAGATAAAAATCAATATTTGCAATTTCTATATATTTACAGTTATAAAATAAATTAACTAACTGTACAAATTTTTAGTGAGAAGGAGTTCTCACTTTGGATTCCACTCCACCATTCTTTATTTCTGAATTGTTTTAACACAATTAAACAGATGTTTAATTTTGTCAAAAATTCCAACTATCTCCATTTCTGTTCTGGTCAGTTCCATTGCGTAGTGTTCGACTTCAGGATTCCAATGCAACCGATTTCGTCCCAATCTGATCTCATATGGAAAAGATATTCAAGTTTAAACATTAATTACCTGAATTATATAATTAATTAAATTGTTAACTTTTAACAACACTTCTAAAAATCATTACCGTTCCCCTTTTTGTTTTCCCTTTGCATGGAACCCATCCTCGATCGAAAATTGACGTCGCCACCTCCGCTACAAGCCGCCAGAAGTTGATCAGCCACCCTCCTCCCCCCCCCCTTTTACCTACGTGCGATGTCCCTCTGCCCTCACCGCCGTCGAGTTCGACGGTCCCTGGTGGCCAGAAAACGCCACGAACCGGCAATTGTTCCTGGTCACATGATATTCAATCCTCCCTATATGGATTTGAAGATCAGGAGAAGCTCTACGATTTTCGTATATTAAAGTTTGAATTTTATTGCTTGGATTTAGAGAAAGAGAGGAGGAAAATCCAGAGCAAACCGTACGTTCATTAAAGAGCAGCGGCAGGATTTTTTAATATATGGAAAAAGTGATTAGTGTTTAACAATTTTTCTGACTGGCCACTATTTATGTTTATATTTATTTAATTTTCTTTTAATTCCAAAAATACCCATTTATTAATCCGACCTCCAAATCAAACCCAACGACTGTCATTTCTAGATAAATACCCCCATTCTGGACACAATGGGATATGTTTTATAAGCCAATTCGACTATTTCGATCAATTTTTATCAAAATTAAAATATAAATTAATATAACGGTCAATATTGAATTTGAACTTACATGTTAATTTACCGGGGCCACATACTGACTCCAAAAATTACAGAAAAATAAATCTAGTTATGTTTTGACAATATAATCCTAACAAAACTAATTTCATCAAATTTGGAGATCGTTTGAAAAATGACCTTTTTTTGGTCGATTAAATTTAAACTGAATTGATCAAACACGTTTAAATCTACCACGCTCACATATTAACTCCAAAAATTATGAAATTTGAAACCTAACAATAATTTGACATTTTAGATCCAACAATAGTGGTTTCGTCGAAAATGGAGGTCATTTGCAAAATGGCTATTTTTAAGGGTTATATATTATATAAAAATATATATAAATTCCATAGCAACTAGTTTAAATTGGACCTAACTTTCAATTTATATTATGAAATCTCAAATTTTCACATTCTTTAGAAAGATATAATTAAACAGATTCTAATGTTTCTGGTTTTACTAAAATCCGATTTATTTTGAATTCTATACATTTAATTAAAATTTAAAATCGAATTTTCAAACTACCGCGCCCATTTCAAACTCCTTTTATAATTAAAAATAAATTTATAAGTTCTAACTTCGATTTAAATCGTTATTACTTAAAATTAATCATTTTAAATATTCGTAACCCATTAAAATAGCTAAAATAAGAATTTTAAATTGGTTCAGAAATTCCGGGTTGTTACAGCTCGTTTATAGAACGTAAAATTCAAATGATGGTAGAGATAAGTTGGAGTAATTTAAGGGTATGGTATTAGGGATGGTGTAGTACGACCGCCAATAACTCCCGCACTTAACAGGAGAAATAATGCACTAAAGGATGTGTCAGGCAGCTATGGATGATCATCAGGGAATAATAACACAAGAAGAACCTGTCGTATAACATATGCACAGATAAAATATAATAAAACATATACAACAGACATATAATAGCGAAGCATATTTGAGAAGAAACTTAAACTTCCATATCAACTTGAAGGAATATCCATGCAACAAATGATTTCATCATAAGAATTTGTACAAAATGCCGCATTACAATCATTTAGAGAATCATACAACAAACATAACAATGGAAACAACAACTAGATATGAATAGTAGAAAACTGATACGTAAGCCTCCTGCTCGTCATCGATCTGCATCATCGTCTACTAGGATCTACTACATGTGACCTGCTAATCAGGCTGCCTATCCGCAACAGGACGAACAACCCAAGGTAATAGGAGGAGACATAAAATCTTGAGTCAGACAACAGTCTTAATGAGCGATAAAACAACTAACTAACATCATCAATAGAGTATATGTGAACATGCAGATTTTGAACTAATCAACCAACATCAACAGAGAAAAACCCAAACTCGTTTTCCCCACATCTGACAGTGATAACCTTTACAAACAATCATAATAGGAAAACAAATAGTTCATTCACGATAATTAGTTATCAAGCATAGACCATCTTAATCGATATCGACATTCCCCACGCACAAGCCCCGAAGGCCTAAACCAACATCAGACAAGCACTCAAGAGATATCTCTTTCGACGTCAAAAAATCTACACAAGATGATATAAGCAAAGCAATCATCATCCATGACTCTGGCTATCACCGCCAACCCTGGCTTGAAATCATCGTTAATCATATGAATGGCCTAATTTGTCGTACGTCAAGGGCTAATGATTACCCCGGTTCTAGAAAAACTCTATATGCCATCGTGACTCTTATCTTTAGGCCCGTCATGACTGCGTAGGGCACTCGACCACTCAACCAGTCTTTTAGGCGTCCCTACTATAACCCTGCTTTAAGTCCGCTAGAACCTACGATAATGATAATTCCTCGGCCTTCATTAAATCTAGCCATCCAGCCTGAAGACGATTCATAGGCTCAATCAACTTCTCGAGCAACCATTATCCACAAGCACACAACCTTGAGTAGTTCTCATATTCGTTGCATTACGACTATCAACGAACACTTCACAACACCTCGATCATTCCTCCTTGAATTCACGTTGAAGCCATGGCCATCGTCGACCCAAAAACACACCTCATTTGGTCGATATTCCATTTCATAGCCTTTCACAGCGTTTCATTCAGCCTTCTACAGCGTTTCAGAAATGCTTTATATCCCATGGATCGTTCTAGACCCATTGGCTCAGTCCTAGATTCACAGCGTTTCTCTATGCTTTCCACAATGTTTCAAAAACGCTGTCAATACTTTCGATCCATCAATATGCCTTTAGATCCATAGCATTTCCGATCCAACGTCCACAGCGTTTCAGAAATGCTGTCAATACTTCTGATCCATCAATATGGTTTCTGGCCCATCACCTTTCCAGTCCATAGAATTCTCGTTCATAGTTTTTACAGCATTTGTAAAACGTTGTCAGGTCCAGAAACCATTTGATCCATCATCCTTCTGATCCGTACATTCTACAGCGTTTCTTAAATGTTGCCAAACTTGTTTTGCTCGATCCATCAAGAAATCTTGTTTGATCCACCTAGTTTGTCAATGTCGATCCATCCAAGTTCATAGCCGATCCATCAATGTTTAGAACACGCACATCCAACTCGACCAAAACCTATCAATTTCAATTCAACCAATAAACAACAATTCAATCAACAATCATCAAACATTAAACAATGATTTTCATCATACAATTACAAAGAATCCACCAATCATGATTAAATAATTAAACGGACCAATATAAATGGATCTATCTTGAATTAACATAGAACCAACACATGAAATTAACCAATTTAAGTTGCTAGAATAGATCTTATAGTGATTTGATTGAAAATATACATACCATGATGTAGATCTAGAAGAACAATACTTGAAATGATGAAAATAGGATCAAACAACCAATATACTCGATTGAATCCGCGTAAGAGATGCTTATCACTCACAAAATCTTCAAAACAGCTTGAAAACGACTAATCTCTAATCCAGACAGCGAAGAACAATCTTCAAATCTCTCAATTTGATGCGATCTACTCTCTCTTAATGTTGATCTAGCCTTGCTTGATGTAGATCTTCACTCTTCCAATGCAGATCTAAGATTCTAATGGTGGAGATATGTATTTGATTGGAGTAGGGAGAATCAAAAACCCCAACCAAATGGAAAATGAAGAAAGTAACCCTTCTTGCCTCTAACCCCCTATTTACAGCCTTTAACCGGCCTACTAACGGGCCACACCAAATCAGCCCACTAATGACTAGTTAACCTACCCAAAAATTGTGTAACACAAACACAGCGATTCCTCCCAAACTGCTGAACAAAATCTTTAATGTGACCACTCTATGAAATTAGCAACACCATTTCCTTTCTAATGAAATCGATCTCAGCACCAGATTCAATCCCAGTCAAAAATTATGCCATGTACAAAACTGATAGGGGCAATATTGTCAAAATAAAATTAACAAAAATTATGGACATGTCTCACATTCTTATAACCAATATATTAAAATGTGATAATGATCCAACCTTTATAAAATTAAATTAAAATATTTTACGATACTCCGATGTGTAAAATGGGGGTCATTACATTCTCCCCTCCCCCCCCCCCCCCACTCTTTAGGAATTTCGCCCCCGAAATTCCAAGCAAACACAAGCAACTATAAACAATTCCTCATGCCTACCATCTAGAAGCAACCAATTTATCGTCCAAACTATCATCCATCAAGCCATGTATCCATAGACTTGACCCAGCACGCGGAATTCTAACGAATAGAACAAGTAACAATGGTGTAAGGGTGACACGACATTAATAGGTCATACCAACGAAAAATTCTGGGTGGATCGTCTTCATACTTTGTTCCATTTCCATTTGTTGTGATTGTGTACTGAACGCTTCTAATTTCCCAGATTATCAAGGAATGGAACTTGTCTAAGACAATTACATCTTCCTCTGCTACTAAAATCATTCGGCTTCAAGAAGTAAACGCAGCTTTGAGCGATGAATGTGAGAGGTTGAAAGCTTCCTTGGAACACACTGAGTTAGCTTTAGAGAAAGAAAGGCAGACTAGGGATGTAATCCTCGACAAGGTGTCGGCTTTAGAACACCAAATAGCGGAAGATGTGGTCACTCATGCCGATGAGCTTTAGAAGAAGGATGAGAAGCTGTCACATGCTGCTCAAATAATCTATGTAGATGAAGACAAGATTTCTAATTTTCTGCAAGTCCACCTTCCGCAGATTAAGTATGATTGTTATGAAGATGCCTTATTTCACCTTCTTTCCAATAACCTTCAAAGTCTTCTTAAACTCCACACCACCAAAGTTCCTCCTTTCATCAGGGATCGAGTTATGGAAAGGATTAAGTTTGGCGAACAAGGCGTTGAGATATCGCAGAGGAGTGAATCCAATGTCGAGGACCTTTTGTATATTGACCATCTTTCGGATGATTTAGGAAAAAGAGGGGAGACCCTTGCTTTTGTTGGCAGCAATGGGGAGAATGACAACGATGGTTCCAGAGGTAATGGCCGCTAGGACAAACATATTGTCCATGATTTTGATTCGTTATTGCCTAAAAATGGTGGCCTCTCTAGTCTTTAGGGAGGGAAGAGAGTTGTTGATCCTGAAGTTCCTTCTCCTTGGGTATAATTCTCACTCCGGAAGTGTTTTTCTCTTTCCCTGAATATTGAACCACAACTAGTCGCTTGTCATTACAATAGACAAAAGAAAAATTGTTTCCTGCCTTAAGCAGAGTTGGGTATCAAACAGAAGAATTCAAACTAAGTAAGAGGCACACTTGTAAACTTAACTCAATGATCTATATAACGTTGGTATGGAGTTACCCTTTATTACATGTGAAAACTAATACACTTATTTGCATCATGATAGAACTTTGTTTATTATGAGGATGTATTATATACGATTTGTGGACTGAAAAAGGAGTTTCGAACGACACCTACTCACGCTTTCAGGGAAAAGCGTTTTCTTGAGGAACTTAAAAGTGTTTACACTACATTTCCTCAGTTCTCCTTTCACTTTCTGAGTGGAGATCGTGAAGCGATACTAATGAGTTTTAGGGTTAAACATGCTGAGATGTATGTAAACAATAAATGTATAAAAAAGTGATCTTTTTGTAATTCCCTTTTTATCTATATGGCATAGTAGATTGGTCTAGGGTTTAACTCGTGCAAAATTGTATAAGAAAAAGAGGTTTTATTCCTGAAAAGAAAATATAATCGTAACTATTTTCCTATAAGCCTATAGGTAGGTTGATTAATGTGAGATCCTCTCGTCTCGAAGTGGAGCATCACCGACAAAAGAGATTCTTCCTATGTCTCAAGAGAGAAAGATTTTACATTAGAATCTATCCATCAAACATTTGTCTAAGAGAATGAATGCCTTGAAAGAATAGCTAGAAGAAAGATAGGACTATACTTGGAATGAGGGCATACATAAAGACCACACCCTCTATCGAGTTTGAGGATGAATTGAGTCGTTTACGCCAACATAGTGTTGACTTGGAAATTGATTTGAACAATGCCACTACAAAGTGCGAGACATGGGAATATTATTTCAAGAATATTCCTATCATGATAGGATCTTCATCCTCTGGTGTTGCGACCGCTCGCGAGACCCATATCTGTCAGAAGTTCTATTACTTGAATAACCCTCCCCAGGGCTAAAGTAATCATCCATTTCTGAGTTGTGCAAAAGAGCGGTAGTGGAGATGAAAGGGACCTATGACACTAAGTTGACTAAGGATTCTCATGACCTTGCCATCAGGTATGCCGATCAAATTAGGCGTTTACAAGAGGAAAGGCATGATTTGCATATGGATGTTTTCAAGTTGGAGAAGGAAAAAAGTTCTGTTAGGGCAATGTGTAGGGCTCATAACAGAGCCTTGAAACTTCAGATTAGATCTTCTGATCATTTAGACGAAACGAGTAACACAGTGCGAAAGCTTAACAAATTACTAGGTATCGCGCTTTGTCATGCCATCGACCCTCCTTTGCCTGATGACGGAGAGGACCCAGATTTTTAGTAATTTGTTGCAGTAGTGATATACAATTACACCTATGATCAA
The DNA here is from genome assembly GCA_030737875.1 of Allium sativum. NCBI lineage: Eukaryota > Viridiplantae > Streptophyta > Magnoliopsida > Asparagales > Amaryllidaceae > Allium > Allium sativum. The sequence continues at coordinate 729,607,567 of CM060916.1, forward strand.
GGTGTCGAGAATGTAATAATTTCCTTTGGGTGAATGAACTTTGTGTATTGGTAACATTTATTATGTAAATAGCTGTAGATATGAAACATAGATGACAATTGTTTGCCTATAAATGGTTTGAGGAGCTTCTCTGAGTAAGGGAAGAAATAACCTTTTTACTCGGAATTGCTTTGTTGATTGGCTTATCATTCTCTTCCAAATTCTGCTTTGTGGTCTGTCATCCGTGAGTACATATACGGTTGTTCTAATTTGAGATAACCGTTTCAGAGTTTTCTTGGGTTAGTTATCACCTCCGGATTCATTTTAAATCGGGGTCGTTCAGACTTCAATGTCGGTAAGGCCTGGACTCCTCTTCCGGCGTTTGATACAAATCAAATCAACTTAGATTCTGGTTATTCATAGTCGAAGGCCGGGAACCCGCTTCCAGGTTTATGGAAAGTTGAATCGCCTGATTATAGTGTTGAGACAAGACGGGGTTCCAGCTCCTGGCGCTTTGCGAAGATCCTCCCCAACCAAAATTTGGGTGCCAACATAGGTAAAAGGCCAGAAACCCCATCCGCTATTTGTAAGGAACCGCATCAATCCAGATTAGAGTATTTATATAGATAGAGGACCCGCTTCCTGGTCTGTGGAAAGTTGAATCACCCGATTATAGTGTTGAGACAAGATCGGGTTCCAGCTCCTGGGGCTTTGCGAAGATCCTCCCCGACCCAGATTTGGGTGCCAACATAGGTAAAAAGCCAGAAATCCCATCCGGTATTTGTGAGGAATCGCATCAATCCAGATTAGAGTATTTATATAGATAGAGGACCAGAAACCCCTTCCGGTGTTTATGAGGAACTGAATCCACCTAATTCGGGTATTTAATGATTGAAGACCGGAGATCCCTTCCGGCATTAATGTTTTAGTATCCTACTTGGATTCGATTTGCGAAGCAGAGGTTGTACGTGCTTCCCGAGGCACTCTTTGGGCTTTTGATGTCAAAGCAGAGGATGTACGTGCTTTGTTAGCCACACTCTGGGCATGTGTGTCCGGTGCGCTTGGCTAGCTTATCCACAAGTAGGGCCTAAGGACTTACCCGACCTCCTTCCAGGAAGTGCCTTATCCTAACCATCGTAGTTGATGATAAGGACTTAGAAACTTAGACGGGGCCATCGTAGGCATACTCTTTTGACTCTCTACATTGACCATCGTTAGTATTGGTAGAGGCTTACACGCCACCCCGGGTGCCCTATCCTGACCGTCGTAGGCGATGATAGGGGTTTGCGTTCCCTTCTACGGGTAACGTGGAACATAAGCAGAGGTAGGACGTGCTCTTCTGCAAGCAGAGGTAGGACATGCTTAGTTCTAGCAGAGGTAGGGCGTACTCTTCTACGGGCAGAGTCAGGTAGTGCTAATTTTAGATCCACCGCTATGACCATTTCTTGTGTGAAACGGAGGCTTACGCTTTTGATGCTTTAACCTAACCCCTCTGATTTGGGCATGGAAAAAGACTAACACACCACCCCCTCAAGGAATTCCTTGCTTGGGCCACTTGGGTGCTGACAAGGGTTTTTCTTTTCTTTTATCCATTGTGACTTGACCTGTCCTTGGTGATTTTAAGTTTATGGGGATTTTCTTCTTCATAATCGGGCATATAAATTTTCCTTTACTTTTACTAGAAGACTTTAGCGGCATAACCTCTTACGCTTTCTTTACATATCTTTGTAATTTCCCTTGGTTTAAGAACTTGATGATCATTCATTCTAAAACTCTGCAATGGTTTGTTTCGTGTCCGTTAACCATATGGTAGTAGCAATACGACCCTTCTCTCTTAGCTTCGTTCTTTGATTTCTTCTTTAACGATGGCCAAAAGTTTTGTTCATGTCTAGCTAGGAAGTAGATATCCTCAATTGACGTTGTGAGCTTACAACATTTTGGAAACCTTGACTCGAAATTCCTCTTTTGCTGTTGCATTTTGGCCCTTTTATTACTTAATTTTGTCTTTCCTTCCTCATTCCTACACTTCCTTTTAATTGCCTTTCGGCATGGGGGTGTATCTCTTTTAGGCCTTTTATTGGTAAGAGGAATGGAAGCTTACTCAACCCTTTGTTCGAGCTGAGTGAGGATGGCTTCTTTGGGATGGAGAAGAGAGTTACATATTTCCATTGAGGATTGATATAGGGCAAAAATCAGAGTCGATCCTAAGTGGAAGGGGTTGATGCTCCATCGATTGGGTTCATAAAGTTCTATATCCTCTCCTTTTCCTGGATATGCAGGGTTTCTAATTTGAACCTTTTGGTCGCCCATGGCTCATCAATATTGGTTCCAACCATGAGAAACTCATTAGTAAGTGGTAGAGATCTTTTATTCATGATGTTCGCCTCTTCAAGGTTTAGTAGAATCTGGGACAGATAGCTCAAGTGGATAAATAGGAAGGTTAACCAAAGGAACTGAGGTTCGCCATCCTTCTAGCGCCAAAATGTTAATGATATTTTTCGTCAACACCGGAGATAGGTCAAGGAGGTGGATCTAAGTGAAAGGAGTAGATTGTTTAGCCTCCACAAGCTTAGTTGGTTCTCCGTCCTTAGTTGTTAGGACTTCAGAGAGAAGGATCATTAATCTACCACTCTTGACAAAGGATTTAATGGTAGATGGCAAGGGATTCTACACCAGACCTGCTAGGAGATCTAAGCTCGTAGAGAGGGCGGAAGCTCGCAGGCGGGATTTAAACTTATAGGAAAGGGACGTTTCCTTTGATCTACGGGAAGGTTTGAACGAGAACCCATGTATTTGTAAGAAATAAACAGTAAACCGTGACAATCAATAATCAAGAAAATAGTATAAAAACTAACAGGAATATGCTTTGAATATAGATGTGAGCTTTATTAATCTTCGATTTAGAATACATGATCAGAGTAGAAGAAACCTTCCAATTGACCCCAGCCTTAGGGTTTTAGAGAGAGGGGGGATACAAGGGTTTTTGAAAAGTAAAAAATGAGAGTCCCCCTAAAATGTGACCCCTGGGGTCTTATTTATAGAGAACTTGGAGTTCTTTCCGTTATTGGGCTGTTGGGCCTTCAAAAGCCTATGTCGGCCACCTTTTTCCTTGGTCTTGAATGGTTTTGCTTCCAGCCGCTTTGCAGTGTTAATTATAGCTTCCGTATTGAAGGTTTAGGCTACTCAGGAGTCTGTTCGAGATTGATATGTGCTACCTATCATTGTAGCTCTTCAGAAGGTATTTTGAGTTCCCAGTTGCGTGCTCTCGGTTATAGTCTTTAGGATATAGGCTTCCGGTTTTCCCGTGAATACTTAGAGGACCCTTCCTTCATTATGTATGCGGATAGCTGCCCGTTCAGAATCACTGTCGGTGTCTGTGCTAAATAGACTAGTGTGGATAGCTTGTATCCCTTCCGGGGTACCGATTTGCTTTTCGGTGGGATTTCCAGGTATAGCCTGATGATCCAGAAGGCTACTCCAAATGGCTTGTCTGTTGTAGATCAAAATGACCTCTCGGCATTTATGTAGTGAATGTTTCGGAAATTGGTTCTAGATAGTCTTTATGTGTCTCTGGCTTGGTGCTCTTGGTGTTTTAGTCTCCTGACGTATCGGTATTGGGCAGGTTAGTACCAAGGGTCCTTTTGGACATCAATTGACGGATTTCTCACCTTTATCTTTTTGTTTTCTGATCAGGATGACTTTTCACTGCAGGACCCACATGTCGGGATGACCCTGTCGGATAGATCCCGCCGGTTAGATCTTGTAGCTTTTACGATCCTTTCTCCTAGGAAGGTCTCGGTTGGTGCAACTTTCGGACCGTTTCTCCCTGCTCTTGACTTCTCCTAGTATTTGGCAATCCTTTCTGATGGATTCTCATGAGCTTGCGGTCATCTGATACCCCTTCACCGTCAGCCTATTTCATTGTTAATTTTGGTAGTAACACCATCAAAATCCACCATCCATGTGAATCCTACATATCATGTTATCGGATTTTATTTTAACGTTAATTACTATAGGTTAGTAAGTATATCAATTTTGATAAATTTACTAAGCCTTAGTAGATGGTGTTTTAATCAAATAAACTACTTTCGAATGCCAAAGAAAGGTCGGTTGACAGATGGACCGATTTGTAGTGTGGTAGCCCCTAATATAAACCAATGTGCGTTAGCAACACTCATATATATATATATATATATATATATATATATATATATATAACAACCCGGATTTTTGAATGGTGATAGTAACGACTCAGAGATTTTGATGTTTAAAATATAAAATAAATTTAGATTTAACGTGGGGATAAAAATTTCAAAAATGCTATTTTACCCAAATGAAATTAGGGTAAAATACCTGAATGTGAGATAAAAATGCAGGGACCACCATGAATTGCTTGAATTCAGCCTTAAAATTAGAATGTAGGGTCCCATATTTTTCTCTCTTGATCGGGTAAAATACCCAAAAGTAGTTCGGGTATTGTAGCAAAGTTGTAAACATTTTTATTCGAAAATTTATCCATTTTGGATGATTTTTGAGTTTGAGTTGTTTGTTAAATTGAACGATGCTAATATTGAATGTATAGTAGTGAATTACAAATTTGATTTCCTAATCTAACTTATTTTATTTTGTCTAGTTTTAAATTTTGGTTTATATTTTACTTTAATATGTATTGGAAAATATTAAATATACTAGTATTATAATAGTATGTAAACATAGGGTAAAAAAAATGGTATTTACCTTAAGAAATACTTGTTTAATACATTTTGCCACTTGTATTAGTTTGCTGAAAATATTCAACACCTGTACAAATTTGTCTGAGATCGCTAAACCTAGGAGTCTTCTACAATTTTCGCGCCCAGTCCCTTCTTTCGGCATTTTTTTATGGGCAAATTCTATTTCAACCCTTGTTTTTAGGAGGTAGTAGCCCCCCAAAAAATAAAAAGCCCACGTACCCATACAATTAGTTAGTATCCCCCCATTATTTTCAATCTTACCCTTAACCTTCACTTCATGTTGACTTCTCTCCATCTCCACGCGATTTCTTTCTCTCCATTTCATCTCAACGCGATTTCCATCTCAGCCACGCTACTTCCATTTCATCTCAACGCGATCTCTTCAACCTTAATCATCTCAACGCGATCTCTTCAACCTTAATCACGAAATCAACCAACCACACTCATCAATCATCAACCAAGGGAAGAGAATAAAGGTAATTTACATTAGGGTTTGACGAATTGATGTTTGGGTTAATTTGTTTGCTTGATTACATAATGTTTGGGGGTTTCAATCGCACGGAATAACGATTAGGGTTACCCTGGTTTAGGGTTTCACGAAGTAGCTGCGTGAAAGAATTTGGGGTTTTCTATATTTTTTTTTGAACTTTCCAGGTTACCACGGAGGGTATGTACGAGGTTAATAGAAATACCACATAGAGTTACAACGAGGTAATGAACAAAACCACGTATAATGCATACGTGGAATTTTGTTTTACCCCGGAGATAATGTACGGGGTTTGGTTATCAACCACGTATCTGTTCTCTGTGGTAGCCTGTAATGTTTAAAAAAAATTATGCGACGATGACTTCAACTAACTCAATCTTTTTTTTAATTTATAGATGCCTCCTCGTAAAGCAATGACTGCTTCAGAAAGAAGAAGAAGAAGAGCGTGCAGGGCAGCCGAAGGCACAAGTGGAGACATGAATGTGGGGACGGATAAAGAGCGACACGATGAAGATGAGGATCAGTTTAGAGTTGTAGTAAGGGGATGTGGCGGTTGACAGAAGTAGAAGAACAACATGATGAAGAAGAGGATGAAGAACTACAAGATGAAGAAGAGGGTGATGAATAAGAAGGTGATGAAGAAGCTTTAAATGAGAAAGGAGGGCCAAGAATCAATGATGTGATTCGAGAGTTTGATACTCTTGTAGCTTCTATGATATGGCTCGATCAGGTACGTGGCTATTATTTATATTAAATTGAATTATAATTATTTCAGTTTTATAACTTTCCAATAAATTTGTGTAGGACCGAGTACAGCTAACATGTGTAAATCATGCTCAAAAGGTATCGGAGTGGAAGATACGGATGATGCTATTAGATTTAAAGTCGTCGTTGAGATGTCAGGTTTATATTCCATTGTTAGCACTTGCTACAAGAGCGTCAACAAGAACTTGATATTAGCTTTCGTAGAGCGATGGTATCCAGAGACTAACACTTTCCATTTGCCATTCGGTGAGATGAAAATTACTTTTGATGATTTCGCATCTCTGTTACACATTCCAATTGAAGGCAAACCGATACAGAGCATGACATATGACAAGGAACATGCGGTTAGCCTTGTTCACAAGTATCTTGGAATTTCTAAACAAGTAGCTAGGATGGAAATGAATGACCGGGTTGGTTATAAGCTAAGTTTGTCTGCGTTGCATGGTGTATTTGATGATGTAAGCGATGAGTGGACCAATTGAGCTATTAGACGTGCCGCTCGGGCGTATTTGTTGTTTTTGCTCGGCAACACGTTGTTTGCGGATAAAAGCAAGACTCATGTGCACGTCTGCCTTCTAGAACCACTTAAACATTTGGATTCTGTTAGCACATACTCTTGGGGTTCAGCAGCACTTGCTTTTCTGTACAGGCAGCTTGGATTAGCAACTCGTATGGGAGTGAAACAAATTGCCGGATTTCTTTGTTTACTTGAGTCATGGATATTTGAGCATTTTCCATGTTTTCATCCGTTAACAAATCTTTACTATGAGCATTTTCCACGTGCTGCTCGGTGGAATCCGTCTATATATTGTGGTGCTTCACTAGTTGAACTTCGTATATTCCTTGATAACATTCAAGAAGATCAGGTAAATTAATTCATTTCACAAATAACTAATAATTATTTATTACATGTAGTGGTAATAATTTTCTACATCTTTGAATAGATTATATTTGATCCTTATATTTATGCACGATACTATCATCCGTTCCATCCCATATCTTGGTATAGTGGTTGCATTCTGTGTATGAATGTTGTAGAACCGTATCATCCCGACAGAGTACTTAGACAGTTTGGCAAAGTTCAGAACATTCCCGTGGCACCTATTCCTCCTATAGCAACAAATGCACGCTGTGGTACTACTTCTACGACATACACCTGAGTACGATATCAATTCTTGGAAAGTATATGGAGAATTGGTACAATCATGTGATAGCAGAAGGGCGTAGATCAATACCACTGCATCAATCCTCCTTGAGTTACACAGATGATTATATGGAGTGGTATAGAGAACATAGTGTCTTGCGTGTTCACAATCCGCTATACCTACCGGATGACGTTGTGATTGGAGCTCCACATTTTCAGCCGATCTACAATCAGTTATACTCAGTACGTTTCAATTATTTATTTACTTTAGATTTGTTTTTCCAAAATAATATCCTTGTTTAATTTTTATTTTTAGTTTTAATTTCAGTTTTCATTTATTTTCTACAGACCATTCAAGAATTGCATGGGATGTTGAATGAACCATGCCCTCAAATTGATAATGCTCGGATTGTCGTTGGATGCTACTATAGGCCTCACGTTTAAGTGTTGTTTAGTTTAAGGTTGATGAACTTTTATATTGGATGTGATATGTAATGTAACTGCTTTAATGTTAAATTTGGATGGACATGTTTGATCATGTGATGCATTTTGGACATAGAATGCTAATGTAATGGCTTTTGGATTGTTTAATTTGATCTAATGGTTTAATTGTTGTCTATTTTCGTATTAATGTTTTCAATTTGTTCAACACACTGTTATTTACTTTTTCATGTTTGACAGTTTTTATTTTTTTTTATTTCTGTTATAGCCACGCTCTGTAAAAACGTGGTAGGAAAGAAAACCACGTAGAGTCCATACGTGGTCAGAAGGAAATCCACGTGCAAACACTCCGTGATTGGTTTGATTACCACGTAGGCATAGCGCGCGGTTTTCTAACCAACCGCACAGACAGGAAGGACACAATTTTTTTACTTAGTTTCGGAAAGTTCTCTCGCTCTGTAAAAACGTGGTTTCTACACTAACCACGTATAACCGACACGTGGTTCGTTGTTTAACCCCGTGGAATGCCTACGAGGTTGCGTTACTTACCACATATGTTATCCACATGGATGGAATACATACCACGTTGTCAGTCCGTGTGTGCACAGAATTTAAAAAAAAATGTCGACCAAACTGTATCAACAAATAACACTTACTATATACACAGAACGAAAAATAATAATTAACAACACACTTTCCAATTGCCAAATAGTTTAATACAATATCCAAAGAACAACCAAAAGTACAACCAATCAAACGTACGCTAATCAAATGTATCCCATACTTTCTCAATACATTCTCATTTCAGTAGACAAACAAAAGTACAACCAATCAAACGTATGCCAACCAAACTATTTCCACTCTGCGTACGAATTTCTTTCCTCCCAAGCTTGTCTCCTATCGTTGTAAACACGCTCCCAGTCGCTAGCATCCCGGTCTCGAGCCTTGAACCATGTTCGGTAAATAGGTGTTATTGGATGTTTGTCCTCAAGTTTAACCTGTAAGCCATGAACCATGAGGCTTGAAAATATTCTTCATATTTTATAATCTATGAATATAAATGTTGCATACCTAAACAAAATGATCTTAGTTGACAAAAGCTATCGCAATTTCTTTGTGTAGTACTGGTGGAGGTATCTTTCCTCTCAATGGTGGTGTTGTCATCGTAAGCCTTTCACTAATGCTGAATAGCACAACATTGTATCTAGGTTGTAATAATATATCCTACATCAGGCATTGACATCCACTTTTCCATTGGTGCAAAGTCGTCATCTTCATGTAAAAGGCTTTTGAGAATAGTTGAACTTCTACCATGTTCTACAAAAACTTTATCATACATACTCTGGTGTTCATATAGCTCGTCTTGCACTTGTGTTCTAATTTCGCTCCATCTAGATTCTCCCAATCCAAACAAAGCAGCCACACATCGATATCCACAATTACCGTCTGATCGAACGTCCACAATATCTGTGACAAAAGCCCTCATCTCTAGTGGAATTTGATGCATATACATTCTCATGCCTTCAATTTGTTCGTCTAGCTGCAAATTTAATAAAGTAGGTTATTATACAACTCATATGTATTCAAATAAAATGATTATTACCTTTTTTGGTTTACGAATAGGAAGCTTATCCGTATGAGCTTTTTTTGAAGTATAAGAACTTTGGGAATAAACACTTTCAACAAGCTCAAACAACGAAGCCATCCGTTTAGTCGAATATTATAACTTTTGTTGCTTTCTCTTCCACGTGTCTCTATTTTGCTTTTCGAAGATGCAAGTGACGTCGTTCGCGGTTCTACAACTTCCAACATCTTTTTATAAATTTTCATTTGATACGGAGCATCCATCTTTTCCACATCATTTATTAATTTTTCCATATTTTTGCTATCCCCGCATCTTTCTTTCCACTTATTTCAACAAGATGAAGTCTCGTCCAATGAACATCAATCGTATCAAGCTATATTGCCATACCAAGTCCAAGTTGAGCTAACTCATGCACACACGGCAATCCATGTGTTCTACGAAGAACACATTCACGTAACCTTTCTTCATCACCAACATCTTTTACTCTCTGAAGTTCAGAATGCAACAAATCAAGTGCCTTAATAGAAACAAATCCTCGTAAATTTCTGAACTCTCGTATATGGAATATGTGCTTTACTTTGGTTAGACTTTCCTCAAATGATGCTTTATGTTCGGTGAACGAGAGTTCCAATAATGAATGCATCTTCGTCCAGGCTTGTTCGAAATTGCATAAGCTACTAGCTAAATGTTTCTTTAATTTTGAATGAGCAGACTCAGCCCTGCATTGACACATGTACATAAGTTAGAACTCATCACAACAATTATTCTTTGAGTAATTATTACAACAATTAGTAAACAAAATTACCGATTAGACATGTAATTTCCAAAATGCTTGTAGTCGTCAGTCCATGCTTTCACAAATCTGTCTTTGTAAGTATTCAACCATATATCATGAATATACTTCAAAAGTGAAGTATGGCTTGCATACTTTTCGTGTAACACTTGTAAATTCTCATTATATGCAACGATATTTTTTGAACACACTAATTCATTCCAATAAAATAAGAAAGACTTCTTCTCTTCAAGCTCCATACCTTTTACTTTTTTTGCATATATGTGAGAACATTATTTCTAATATGCCACGTGCATAACATATGAGCAGACCCAGGGAACACAAATTCAATAACATTAACTAGTGCCGTTTTTCTATCAGAAATAAAGACTGATGGCATTTCCACTTCGCAATCAACCAACACTGATTTCAACCTCTCTAATGCCCACATATAGTTTTCCTCTTTTTCGGCAACTAAATAAGCAATGGCTATACAAAATGTAAGATCCGTGCAAGTAATTCCAACAATCTCAAGTAACGGCATTTTGTATCAATTGGCTTTTTACGTACAATCTAATATGATAACCCTAGGAAATGTACGTAAAAAATCCAAACTAACAGGATGTGCCCAAAAGATATCCTTAATAATATCAGTACCACCTAATGTCTTATGATGCCATTCAAAGTAATCAAACTCTTTCAACTTACTAAGCAAGTATTGAACTTGTGATCGCCCTGCTCGTTCAATAGTATTCTGTGCTTTTATCACATTGTAGATTGTTTTGATTGTGGTAGAATTAGAAGTATCATTTCGTTTGATGGTAGCTAAAATTTCTTTTGGCTTTACCAAATTCTTATGCATTTCTATAACTAACCTGATCTCAGCTTCGGTTAGTCGACCAATATACGAGTGACCTACTGTATTTTTCAATTCGGAATGATTGTGAACACCCCAACATGCAATCGCCAATCATCTAAAGTTCCAAGTTTCTCGCCTTTCAGTCTAAATGGGATTCATTTTTTGGTACCCGTAATTCGGAGATTTTTTGGCTTAAAATCTTTTCGCTTCTTGTAAATGCCACTTCGTTCACAAGCAAGCGTGATTCTTGGTATCTTGACTGAAGCACCGGTATCCGATTTCAAGATTATAATAACAAAACCAGGATGCTTTCCAGTATCATGAACCCAATCAACTAATTTTTTCCATGAAGGATATATCTGCATTTAAAATGTTATATAAAATGTAAGTATTCACGATTTATTTCAGCGTTAATAAAAGAAAACGTACATCATAAGTCGTGAACTCATTTGAATAATCCAATACTATCTCATCATCCTTTTCTTCATCACTAGAGAATGCTACAATCTGCACAAAACAAATACAACAAACTTTAAGCTCAAACCAGAAAAATATATTTTACCCAGTTCTGCAAATCAATGTGGTATATAACAAAACCACGAATATCTGAGAACCACGTATTATTTATACGTGGTTTTACCTGTTTCCACGTATTCAAACCACGTGGTTCACTATACATCCCTACAGATTTTGTACTAGGTTCACATACTTTCCTAGGAGTATTCCTACGTGGTTTAATGCAAATTCACTCAAACCGTACTACATCGGCTGTACTTGAAAAGTAAAAAAAAAAAGCTCAAATTCTAAAATTTTCTTCAATTACCTGCTGTGATTGCGATGAGGAATCATCTTCTCCTTCAAAATCCATTGTATTCTTGATTGCAAATCAAAGTTTCCTTGAGTGATTTGAAATCTAGGGTCTTTTTGAACTTAGGTGTTTTAATTGATAGTAAAATTACGTTGTTCTGATTTTAGATGAGAAGATAACTCTTAAAGGCACTTTACTCATTAAAATTTTAATTTTTTAAGGGGCTACTAACTAAAAACAAGGGTTGAAATAGAATTTGCCTTTTTTATGTTCTGTCCTCCCTTTACTGGAAGGGTGGGGGGATTCGTTCTCTGGCCTTAACAATTAAAATGTTCCCTAATTCTAAAAATTAAAAAATTCTTCCCCTTACAACACGTGTCTCCACCACTCCACCCTCTTCTATCGGACCACCGCCGCATGCCCTGCCATGTTTTAGGGTGCTACCGCCGTCGATGACAACCGTGAATCCTCTTCCATCGTTCGAGATCGAGTTCCCTCCTTACTAAAATTGGGAGCCAATACGAGGAACATGGAAAAAGCGGAGGAAAGATCATCAACGTTAGAGCTGCATGTGGTCGTGTTCGACGTCGTAACCCCCTTGTAAGCCTGTAGCCATCGTGATGTTCACCGCGATGTGCAGTTGCAGCCTCCACCCTGTTGAGTAAAAACTTTATATTTCCTCTGTGTAGATAAGCTTAGAAGTGAAGTGCAGTAAAACAATTAACAGATAAATAAAAATAACAAACAGCAACACAAGAGATTTTTGTTTACGCGGAAAACCCAACGAGGGAAAAACCCGCGGGACTAGAAGTCCAATTCTTCCACTATAAGATGATAGTAGGATTACAAGAACTTGTATATATCTCACACTCAGTGGATCACTCAAGCTTGAGGATAAAGACTTCTCAAGCTATCTCCCTTATTGTGTATTTCTCTCTTTCTTTCTTATATTTTTACACACTCTCTCACACTCATATATATAGGTGTGGAATACAAAAGGTTCTCTCACAATGTGGCTTTCAAACTTCTCCCTTGGAAAATTAATGTTTCCATTGGGTTTACATAAATATGCATAGATAATTGATGTGTCTACACATCTTTCAATAATAATTGTTGAGCTTTCCAATAAATTAGGAGGGAAACCCAACAAATCTCCCCCTTCCCGACTTAATCAGGAAGCACTTCCATACCAGCACCATCACAACAGTCATCAAATTTCTTAGTTGGTATGGCCTTCGTCAACATGTCTGACCAATTATCATCAGTATGAACTTTGTTGAGTTGCAACAGCTTTGCTTCCAACGCATCTCTAATCCAGTGATATCGAACATCGATGTGTTTCGATCGGGAATGATAGGCTGAATTTTTAGCAAGTTGAATTGTACTTTGATTATCACAATAGAGATCATAACTTTCTTGTTTTTGGCCCAATTCTAACAAGAAGTTTTTCAGCCATATCATCTCTTTGCATGATTCTGTAGCTGCAATGAATTCGGCTTCAGTTATAGACAAGGAAACACATTTTTGGAGCTTTGATTGCCAAGATACTGCTCCCCCCAAAAAAGTAATCAAATATCCTGATGTTGATTTTCTAGAGTCAACATCTCCTACCATATCTGCGTCTGTGTATCCTTTTAACACAGGTTTTCCTTTTCCGAAGCACAAACATCTTCTGGTTGTTCCTCGGAGATAGCGAAATATCCATTTAACAGCAGCCCAATGTTGCTTTCCAGGATTTGATAAATATCGACTCACGGCTCCAACAGCGTATGCAATGTCCGGTCGTATACATATCATGGCATACATTAAACTGCCAACAGCGGAAGAATACGGGACATTCTCCATTTCAGCCCTTTTATTTTTAGTTTTTGGACTATGTTCCTTGCTTAATTTAAAGTGGTTGGCAAGTGGTACACTTACAGGCTTGGCCTTGTGCATGTTAAATCTTTCAAGAATTTTCTCTATATATCTTTCTTGCGATAACCACAATAGTCCTTTGGATCTATCACGAGTGACTTTCATTCCAAGAATCTACTGTGCTGCTCCCAGATCTTTCATTGCAAAAGATTCACTTAAAGCTCCTTCTTGAGAGCTGCAATTTTCTTTTTGTCCTGTCCAACAATCAACGTATCGTCAACATATAATAAAAGTATAGACTCTTCTCGAGACGACACAAGATGTTCTTTTCCCGCAACTTTGAACCCCTCGGGTTGCTCCATATAGATCTCTTCCTCTAGGTCTCCGTGTAAAAATGCTGTTTTAACATCGAGTTGTTCAACTTCTAAGTTAAGCAAGTTGCTAAACCCATTACAACTCTAATAGATGACATTTTTACCACGGGAGAAAATATTTCATCAAAATCAATACCTTTCTTTTGATTGCAACCCTTAACAACAATTTGAGCTTTGTATCTGGGTAGACTATTCTTCTCTTATGTTTTTAACTTGTACACCCATTTGCATTTTAAGGCTCGTTTTCCCTTGGGTAGCTCCACCAGATCATATGTATGATTGTCATGCAAGGATTGCATTTCTTCCTGCATAGCTTTCTCCCATTCTCCTTTGTGTTCACTGGTTATAGCTTGTTCGTAACTTTGAGGCTCCCCCTCATCAGGGATTACCACATACTCATCTCTAGGATATCTAGTAGAAGCACGTCTTTCTCTTGTAGAACGTCGTAATGGAGGTTGTGTTGTGGCATTTGTTTCATCTGTCATTTCTTCATTTGACTGAGTTTGTTCATGCAATGATGGTTCTTCAGTTGATTGTTCAGTAACTTCATGTTGTCTTTGCAACCCATTATGATTAGGCTCCTCCTCTTGCCTTCCACCTACATCTTGCATCACAGAGGATGGTGCAGGATCTGAATATATTATTTGCTTAGGTCTGGACTTCTCTGCTTGCTTAAGATCTTCTATTGTCTTGTCTTCAAAGAAGATAACATCCCGGCTTCTAATAATCTTTCTTTTAATTGGGTCCCATAACCGATATCCAAACTCATTTTTAGGTGAACCAAAGTAAATACACTGCTTGGTTTTTGAGTCAAGTTTAGCTCGCTCGTCTTTAGGAATATGAACGAATGCAAGACAACCAAACACCTTCAAGTGGTCATAAGAGATCTTCTTGCCTGACCAAACTTCATCTGGAATGCCTTTGTTTAGTGGACCTGATGGTGAGAGATTAATTATATCAACAACAGTCTTCACGGCTTCTCCCCAGAATGATTTAGAGAGTCTAGCATGAGATATCATATATCGAACTCTTTCTGCGATAGTTCGATTCATTCTCTCAGCAACACCGTTTAGTTGAGGTGTCTTTGGAGGTGTTTTCTCAAGACGGATGCCAAATGTCTTGCAGTACTCTTCAAATGGACCACAATATTCACCACCATTATCAGCTCGGACACACTTCAACTTCTTGTTTGTTTGTCGTTCCACCATGGCATGAAACTCCTTAAAAGCCGCAAGTACATTGTCTTTTGTTTTCAACAAATACACCCAAACCTTTCTTGAGTGATCATCAATGAATGTTACAAAATATAATGCACCTCCAAGAGATTTTTCAGTCATAAAGCAGACATCAGCATGTACTAAATCAAGGATATGCATTTTTCTTGATGGTCTATTTGATCTATAAAAAGAAACTCTATGTTGTTTCCCAGCCAAACAATCAATACAAGGTTCAAGTGTTTTACCTTTCGCTTCAGGGATCAGCTCCTTTTAGGCAAGTATTTGCAATCCCTTTTCGCTTATGTGTCCTAATCTCTTATGCCATAGTTCCAATACTGAATTATCATGGACAACGTTGGCTTCATCGCGTAAGCAACCACGTATTAAATACAAAGAGCCTTCCTTTTCGTCTCGAGCAATGACCATGTTTCCATTTGTGAGTTTCTATTTTCCAGAGCCAAATTGATTAACTAAACCAGCGTCATCAAGCTTACCTGCAGATATTAGATTGAGGCGCATATCTGGAACATGTCTTACGTCCTTCAATATGAGCTTGCAACCAGTATTAGTTTTCAAATGAACATCTCCTATGCCAATAATTTTGCTAGTAACTTGATTACCCATTTTAACAGTACCAAAATTACCTTTTTGATAAGAAGAAAATAACCATTCATGTGGAGTAATGTGAAAGGAAGCACCTGAGTCGACAATCCATATATTGTCATCATAAGTCAAATTGAGATAATTGTCATCTCCAATAAAGAATACATCCGATTCTTCTTTGACTGCAACTGCTGTAGTGTTTTGTTCTTCCTTCTTTCTCGGGTCAACTTGATCTGGCATCACAGTTCCATTTTTTGATCTCTTTTAAGATTACGACATTCAGATTTTTTATGATCTGGTTTGCCACAATAATAACAAGTGATTCTGCAGCGGGATTTGGAGCGTCCTCTTGACTTATCACGTCCCTTGTTTTTATTTATTCCATGAAATTCATTTCTACCTCGATTCTCTGCTATATGAGCCTCGCTTTGTGTTGTTCCACGCTCTTTTCTTCTTGCCTCTTCATTTAGAAGGCTATCAGCAACCGCATCCATGGTGAGATTTCCTTTTGGAGCTGAGTTACTTAGAGTAACAACCAAAGTATCCCAACTCTCAGGTAAAGAGCTTAAAAGAAGACAGACTTGCAGTTCATCATCTATCTTCATTTCAATCTTGGTTAACTTGTTTACTAAGCCCTTAAAACTGTTCAGGTGCTCAATCATGCTTTGACCATCTTTGTACTATGATTTAACCAATCGTCTTACTAGATGAGCTTTGTTCTGAGGTGTCTTCTTTTGAATCATAGACTCAAGTTTCTCCCACAACTGATAGACATTAGTACAAGTAGATACATGCTCGAATAAACTTTGATCTATATATTTTCGGATCATGGCAACTGCTTTCCGATTCAAAAGTTCCCAATCTTTTTCGGGCTTTCCTTCCGGCTTATCTACTTTTGTGATTGGCTCGTACAAATCCTTGCAGTACAAATGATCTTCCATCATTGGCTTCCAGTAAGAAAAATTCTCTGCAGTGAGCTTAAACATTTCACCATCATGTGTAATGGTGGTCTCCATTTTAGCTTACACAAGAAGGAAATATATATTGCTGAACCAAACTCTGATACCACTGTTGAGTAAAAACTTTATATTTCCTTTGTGTAGATAAGCTTAGAAGTGAAGTGCAGTAAAACAATTAATAGTTAAATAAAAATAACAAACAGCAACACAAGAGATTTTTGTTTACGCGGAAAACCCAATGATGGATAAAACCGCGGGACTAGAAGTCCAATGCTTCCACTATAAGATGATAGTAGGATTATAAGAACTTGTATATATCTCACACTCAGTGGCTCACTCAAGCTTGAGGATAAAGACTTCTCAAGCTATCTCTCTTATTGTGTATTTCTCTCTTTCTTTCTTATATTTTTACACACTCTCTCACACTTATATATATAGGTGTGGAAAACAAGAAGTTCTCTCACAATGTGGCTTTCAAACTTCTCCCTTGAAAAAATAATGTTTCCATTGGGTTTACATAAATATGCATAGAAAATTGATGTGTCTCCACGTCTTTCAATAGTAATTGTTGAGTTTTCCAATAAATCAGGAGGAAACCCAGCACGCCCTTCCGATTCGATCTCCCGTTGTTTTCCGGTTCCAATGGGTGCGCTACCACCACAGTCACAGCACTGATGCATCCTCTGTCGACCACTACCATGCCTCATGCCTATGTTTCTGGAATTAGACCATGGCATGGCCTTCCTTTCAGCAAGAAAATTATTTAGGTGTGCAGTAGTCTTTGTCGCCGAAAATCAAAAGCTGATACACTGCTGTTCCTAGTCAACACGAGATACCTCAAACTCACTAGCGATCAAGGGAGTCGCTAGTTAGCAGCTATCTTCTCCCTCCGGCTCTTGCTTTATGGACTCAAGGTAAGTTTATCTTATGGTTAAACTTAATTGCAAGTCTGCTATTTTGAAGTCTTCACTAAATATCAGTGTTTGGGCTTTGCTTAGCAACTGTTCTGGTCATTTGGGTGAACTGCCTTGGTTATAATCAGTATCCTCACCTGAGTAGGGGCTGCTAGTGGCCATAAACTTGCATGGACACACTCCATTTTGTGGTTACTAGGCTCAGCTAGTTTGCATTTATCTATGAAATATTGTTGTGAATTTGGGTGTCATTTAATATTTATAAATCACTCTGTAAGATACTAGTTTCGGTCATGCTCCGTACTATATACATGCGGATCCCCTGTTGCCATGCATGCTAGAGAACATTCCCATTTGAATTACTCTGACACTTGTTTTCATATAAGAAAAGTCTGTTCACATTTGCTGTTGGATCTTTGTTGCTTTCGAATTGGTATTTATAGTAGGAAAGATAGGGTCATGAGTAATTTAACACATGGTTTGCGGTGAGTTGAAAACATAGATATAACAATTTTCTTGCAGAAGATAATTTGATTTGATAAACACACAACAAACCATTTTCACACATATATAAATATGTGACATCTTGGATTGGGTATAAAAGTAATTGCCTTTAGTGTCTGTGTTCTCTCCTTGCATAAATACATAAAAGTAATTGCCTTTAGTGTCTGTGTTCTCCCCTTGCATAAATACATAAAAGCAATTGCCTTTAGTGTCTGTGTTCTCTCCTTGCATAAATACTAGCTGTGTAACTTTGACAGTTTGTTAACATCAGAATAAACTAGAACTGGAAAATCCTTTTTACTTCTAGAAGATAGACACATGAATTACTCTATTCTTTTGTATTGTAACTCTTGCTACTCAATTCCATTTCAATTCTAGCAAATTTGGTTCTTGAGGAGGTTTTTTCCGAATGTAGTGATACCATATACGAAACAAGCGATGCATATAATGAAAATATAAAGCCTGTTGCGCAATTGTTCATGATCCAGTAAACTGCTGAGATGCTAGCGCTTTTATAAGTTGTGCTATGGATGCTAGATTTATCGGGTAGGATATCTCTGTCCAAATAGGAAAGGTGCACGCTTAATACTACATTATGATGTCCGCTATGAATAGTACGAGTTCTGGGAGGATTAACCAATCAAGTACAAACAATTGTGTAAACTGCTTATAGCAAATGTTGCATGTTTCTTTCTTTTTGTCTATATTCATATCAATCCAAAAATGTCACTTGGGAAACTGTGAGATAAAATAATTTTTGAAAAAAAAAACATTTTATGTTGCATTTCCGGTTTGCACATGTGTTAGCTATTGCGTTTCCCATTGCATTCCATTACATATATTTTGCCATGCATAAATATATAGTGTACAATTCAAGAGCTGATAGCAGCGCTATAGCCTGCTTCATTCTGAGATGCGCGCCATGTTGCAATCCCTATTTAGTTTTGTTTTGCTATTACCTGTTGTTGCACACATGGCCTCTGCGTTATATGCACTGACAACCATTTAGTGATCCCAATATTCTATGTTATTTTGCATCAGAGTAGCCAAAAGCATCCATTGCCTAATGCTAAGCTTATGAAAAAAAAAGGATAAAGCTGGTTCTGTTAAAGACAAATTAATAATACGCTTTATGTAATTTGAAAATGGGAAAGGAAAAGAGGTGCGTGTGAATAATTTATCCGAGTACATAAAGCTTATCACATGTTCCACTGATTCAAAAAGCAGGTTTCCATAGAATGTTTTCATATATGCCATGTTACAAATGCAAAGATTTTAGCTCTAAAGAGGAGCGGGACGTGAAGACGTTTGTGCGCGCAAAGCTTGACAATAACTGTAAATTTTGTTAAAAAGAAATTTATGTATTAATTTATATTTCTCCGCTGTACAAACATTTGTAAAACTCTGATTTTATTATAAAAATGTACTCCGCTGTACATATTGTGTATTGTGATTCTGTGTTAAATTCCATTTTAAACCCTATAAGCCAATAACAATCCGTCGCCTTAAACGCTTCGAGTTGGTTTAATTACCGACTTGGGACGGTAAGTGACGGACTGTTACAATATATATATATATATATATATATATATATATATATATATATATGTGTGTGTGTGTGTGTGTGTGTGTGTGTGTGTGTGTGTGTGTGTGTGTATGTTTAAAGATTCTTAATTTGGAGAACTATGAAATATATGGTAAATACAATGATAATGAACTATACTTAGATGAGAAGATAAATTTCCCATCAATTTACTTTGATTTTACTTTCACATTCACTGCCTTGATAATTCCGCATACAATCTGTAACCATTATCATAGTTTGTTTTATTATAAAGAAGGAATCGTAAAAGCAAGGAGATGGTTACATGAATACGTCACCACTTCAGACAAAATCAACTTTTTTGAATATTACTAATACACACATGTTTCTGTGTCCATTGTAATAGGACATATGAAAACATACAATGACCATATCTGTTTATGTGTTTCTGTGGGGTGCACATATTCAATAAATATATAAAATAACCAATTATTATAAGTTTACGCATACATTAAACAAAACAAATGAAACTGGTTATATGCAAATAGAGGATGAAGATGAAAGGAAGCAGATTGGGAATGAGCTATGTAATGAATCTGTCAAGGCTGTTATGTTCTATGATGTGATCTACGCATATGCAAATAATAATTGGCATTACCATGCTTACTGCTGCAGTGCTACACTACCCTCTGTTAGTTAGTAAAAAAAGGATAAAATAAAATAAACTGTTCCTCACAGGAACAAAATAAATAAATTGCTTGGCACAATATAGTTGACTAATCCATTATAAATCATCCTCAATCAGTTACTTGATCGTAGTAACTATTCATCGTTATCTGTCTTTAGAATGAAATTACAAACTAAAACTCAGTAAATGTATCAATTTTTGGATAAATTTTCTGCTCCAAATTATAGGTGGTTTCATATTCTAAGGTTTGTTAAATGGTGGTTGAGGGCAAGAACTTCTCTGATATTTGTTTACCCACCTTTTTACTAAACTGTTACGCATTAAATTTTGGATTACGAATCGTTCAGGATTTGAGCATGGACTTGCTAAACTCGGCATTTGGTTAAGCAAAGGATTTGACGAATACTTGGAATGCTCGAGGGCTTGAACTCGAATCAGTTCATTCTTCGTGACCCTGCATCGAGCAGGATTGATCAGCTCTTGGCCTCGGATCGTGCCTGCTCGTTGGATTTGGTAATATGGCAATGAAGCGATCAACATTTCAGATCGGCCTGACTGGCCCCAGGCCTCTGCTTGGCCAAAGTTAACCATCTGGCAATTTGGTGTTTACCAAATGGATCTGAATCAACCTTGGCCTCAGATCAGCCACGGCCCGCGCACTGGATCAGTGCTTGGACTTCAAGGATTTTGGTTTGGAACAATCACTACAGGGATCAGATCGAATAACATGCGTCCCCATTGGATCGGCCACACTTTCAGTGATCAGGTCAATGCTCATACTTCTAATCGGGTGGAGTACATGGCCCTAAATCGACCATGAATTGCATCAATCTAGGCACTCAGTTTGAGATCAGTGCGATCACTTGGACTTGGTAAACTTGGCATAATCAATTGGATCACACAACTCGCTCAAGTATCATGGATTAGTATAGGCATAAGATTGTTTGGCACAAGACCTCATGGATCAGGCACTAGCACTTGGCAAGGAAAAAAGTCCTATTATGCATTGTTTCTTTTTATATATTTATGCATAGTTATCCATAACAATTTTAAATCATAATCTTAAACTTAAAGCAAACAAACATTTCCTATTATAAATCTAAAAAGCATTGTAATTGTACATCTTGCATAAATAAGAGAAAATTTCCCATTATATGTTATGTCTTGTGTCGCTGTATGTTTTCAATCATGAGGGTGGATGGTTGTACTTACAATTGTCCTTGTTAATGATTTCTGGTGGCAAACATGATATTGTTTACCACATTATAGTACTTGCTAGTAGCAATACATATCAAATTAATGGAAGTAAATATCTAGTTCCTATGCATGTTCTAATTTTGTTTAGTGTAATGTTAGTATTCCGTGGAAGAAAAAAACTATTCTAACATACATTTTTTCAATAATAGCAATTGAGATGCATTTTACCAATACTTAAATTACGTTACTAATTACTAGAACCAACCTTTTCTTTGTAAATTGAAACTCAGGAAGACAAAATAAGAAATCTTAAGCAAGAGTATGCCCTGTAGTATATTAATTAAACCAATTTTGCATCGTTGACATTTCCAAGCTTGCATGCAACATATAGTGCAATAATTTCTACATCAAAATCAGCCATTATTTATTATAACAAGTAATGCATAAACATATGCCCGAGGTCCGCTTCATCTGTCATATTGCCAGTTGAGGATTTTCTTTTAAAGGACAGACGACAACATGTGCAGTTCTATTCTTTGTTGATATCTCTTCGTGAATGGGGGAAAGATGCAAGTTCTTTCCAACATGTAATCCCCAACCGACTCCCCATTTGTACTAATGTTCTTCCAATAAAAGCATTTGCCCTTCAAACGTTGTTGTCAGGTACTTTATAATCTTGGAAAAATATTTTTTTCTCTCTCTTTCCTTATCTTTTCTTTTGCTGTTTTTATATTTGAACATTTAGCTATATGAGAATTGATCTATCCATTCACTGAATAAATAAAATATACTTCATTTCACCCTACTGTTTTTCATTTCACCCTACTATTTTTTACAAATGCAACTGAATACTTTCCTCTCTTATTAGTACTCCTTTGCTAAAGATTAGAAATATCAGAATATACATTTATTTTATGGTTATTCTCTTTCCCTATTTCATCAATATGGAAAGAGTTAAACTACAAGATCAATACTTAGAAATTAAAGAATTGTACATACATTAATTGTGCAATTTCTCTTTCTTTATTTCACTAAATTTTTTTAATTATACAATTATAACTTATGATTGAGTGGGCATTGAATTGGGATTAGATTGTTTTGAGACAACCGTTTAATATGTTCTTTCTGCATCAAATTCAATAGATAGCATCCTAGGATATATGTTTCTAATGATATGTATAAGTCCAACAAAGAGGATCTGGTTCTTAATTTACTTCTCTTTCAATAGTTTGACAATAAATAGCATGCTTGTTGTAATGCTTTGAAAAAATAAAAATGAAAGTGATAATTTCGAATTGAACACTTATGATATATTTTTTCTTATGTAGTGTGTCTCTAGCAATTGCACATGGATCGGAGTTGTATGTACAATGTGAAACGTTGCGATGGTGAGTTCCTAAACAAAATGGAAGAATTCATCAAGTGTGCATTGAATGATCAATTAAGAAGAAGGGAAGAGACTATTTTTTGTCCTTATAGACGATGCCAAAATAAGATAAGATTGTGTGATAAAGATCATGTTAGAGACCACATAATTCGTAATGGGTTCAGGCTAAATTATACGCGGTGGATATGGCATGGTGAAAGCATAGATAATAGGACTAGTTCTAGTAATCATCATCATTACAACAATGAAAATGACCAGGAAGATAACGTGAGTAATGAGGTGAATGATGAGAATGACCGTGTTAATGATATGTTTGGTGATGTTGAAGAACATTTGATGGAAGAGCCAAGATTATATGAAAAAATATTAAATGATGCTGAGAAGCCTTTGTTTTTTGGTTGTGCTCAGTTCACGGTATTGTCTGTTGTGCTCAAGCTTTTCAATCTAAAAGAAAAACATGGATGGAATGATAAAAAATTTACATCGATGTTGGAACTTTTAAAAGATATGCTTTTGGAACGTAACGAGCTTCCTATTTCCAACTATGAGGCAAAGAAAATTATGTGTCCAATTGGTATAGGATACAAAAAGATACATGCATGTCCAAATGATTGTATATTGTATCGAAATGAATATGAGAGCTTACACGAGTGTCCCAAGTGTGGATTATCCCATTATAAGTCATGAGGGAATGTTCATAATGACTCAGATAAGAAACGGCCTCCGGCAAAGGTCTTATGGTATTTTCCCATTTTACTAAGATTTAAGCGCTTATTTGCAAATAAAGAAAATATAAAAAACTTAAGATGACATGCAGATGTGAGGAAGAATGATGGATTACTAAGGCATCTAGCCGATTCTCCGAAGTTGAGTAATATTGATACAATGTATTCTAGTTTTGCCGAAGAAATTAGGAATCTTAGACTTGGTCTTTGCACAAATGGCGTAAACCCATTCAGTAAACTTAGTAGTCAACATAGTACTTGGCCGTTTCTTTTGGTAATTTACAATCTTCCACCTTACTTGAGTATGAAATGCAAACACATCATGTTGTCTCTTTTAATCCCAGGAGCACGACAAATAGGAAATGACATCGATGTTTATCTTGCTCCTCTTATCGATGATCTGAAAATTTTAGGGGATACAGGTGTGCGCGTGTTTGATGCACATAGAAAAAATGATTTTACATTGTGTGCCATACTTTTTTGTACCATAAATGATTTTCCGCATGTGGTAACTTGTCTGGATATAGTACAAATGGTGCCAAAGCATGCCAAATTTTTCAAGACAAATTGGTTGTTGAGCGCTTACATTTTTTATGAAATAAAATCATATTTATGCATCATCGTAGATTTCTTCGTCCCGATCATCCTTATCGTAAAAAGAAGAAGTCTTTCAATGGGGATAGAGAGTAGAGTTGCTCGTTTGCCGTTAACAGGAAATTATGTTTATGAACGGGTCAAAGACATTCAAAATGTATTTGGAAAAACCTTTCCTCTTCCAGAAGGCACGTGGAAAAAGAGATCTATATTTTGGAAACTTCCATATTGGAAACATTTACAAGTCAGATATTGTCTATGTTTAATGCATATAGAAAAAAAACGTTTGTGACAGTATCATTGTATCACTTTTGAATATACCTGGAAAGACAAAAAATAGTGAGAAAGCTATACAAGATATGCTAAAAATGGGCATTCGAAAGGAGTTAGCACCTGTGGAGAAAGATAAACGTGTCTATTTACCTCCTACATGTTATAAATTATCGAAAAAGGAAAAAATCAGTTTATGCGAGTGTCTTCGTGGTATCAGGATTCTAACATGTTATTCTTCGAATATTAGCAGTCGTATATCAATGAAAGATTTGAAATTGACTGGCATGAAGTCTCATGACTGTCATGTGTTAATGCAACACTTGTTACCTGTTGCAATTCGAGGTATATTGTTAAAGCATGTTAGACATGTTATTACAAAGCTTTGTATATTTTTTAATGCAATTTGCAGCAAGGTGATTGATCCTGATAGCTGGATGATCAAGAAGCCGATATCATTGTCATCTTATATCGATTAGAGATGTATTTTCCCCCTTCATTTTTTGAAGTTATAGTACATTTGATTGTTCATTTGGTAAGAGAAATCAAGATTTTTTGTCCTGTATTTATGAGATATATGTATCCGTTTGAAATACACATGGGAACTTTAAAAAGAAAAACAAAGAATAGATACAGACCTGAAACTAGTATCGTCGAAGGTACTGTAGCCGAGGAGGTTATTGAATTTGTCACTCAATACTTAGCTGATGTTGAACCTATTGGACTTTGCAAGTCTAGGCATGAAGGACGACTTGTCGGTCATGGTACAATTGGGGGTAAATTGATTTCAATAGGTGATGAAATGCATCACAAAGGCCTGCTACTTATTTTATAACACCTTAGTGAGGTTCATCCTTACTTAGAGGAGCACATGAAAATTTTAAAGTCTGGAAATCCTTTAAAGAATGAGGATGGTTAACAAATGAACATAATCGTCTCTTTGTGACGTGGTTTAATGAAAGGGTGATAAAGCAAGTGGATCAAACAAATCATAAAGTTTTTGATACAATAAAATGGTTAGCATATGGGCATAAACATCAAGTCAGCTCTTATGAAGGATATGATATAAGTGGGTATGTTTTTTATACTAAG
Organism: Allium sativum; assembly: GCA_030737875.1. NCBI lineage: Eukaryota > Viridiplantae > Streptophyta > Magnoliopsida > Asparagales > Amaryllidaceae > Allium > Allium sativum. The sequence goes on from CM060916.1 coordinate 729,633,064, forward strand.
CACCAAGATAAAAAGAGCAAAATGCAAAATAACGGAGTTAGTGTTATGGCGTCTTCAAGGGAATTTGCTAGTGCTAAAGATAACAGAAAAATAAATGCAACGATGTCATATTATGGGGTAATTGAGAATATTTGGAATTTGAGTACAAGGACTTCACGATTCCTCTATTTCAGTGTAAATGGGTCGACAACCATCGTGCTATACGAACGTATGAAAATGGATCTACACTTGTTGACTTTGATTGAGTGAGTCATGATAATGATCCTCTCATCGTAGCATCTCAAGCAAGAAAGGTTTTTTATGTGACTGACCCAGCTGATCATAAATGACATATTGTTCTTCCTGGTAACAGACGCATTGTTGGGATTGGTGATGTAGTTGATGAAAAAGAGTAAGATCAATTTGATGAGAACCCACCTTTCTCTGTTGGCGTAAGACTATCAGAAGAAGAAGTTGATTTAGATGAAAATTATGTTCATTCTGATCATAATGAAGAAGTTTGGATAGTGAGATAATTTTTTAACATGTTCATCATGCTTTACTTTCCATTTGATCATTTTCTTTTATATTTCTAGTTTTTGCAAAATAATTATACTACATTACCTTTTACAGGGATACTTGATTGGTAACAACTTTGTTCAAATCGATGGTCAAATATGATATGAGAAATAACACGTGTCTCCAAGCTAGCAATACATATGTATAAGTAAGAACTGAAATACATTTTATATTCGCAACCCAAACTTTATATTATGAAATCAGGCTGTCGGAAACGTGAACACTAGGATAGCTATATAAAAAATATGACACAATTATGAGTTACAATGGCAAGGTTCCTAAAAGTGATAGGAAATGAATATATTCAAACGTTTATTATTTTTAAATTATATATTATTTTTTGCCACTATTGTTTACTTGTAACAATGGTAATCGCTCCTCTGTCTGTATCGGCCATCATAACAACAACTTTGTGTACATTGAATACCATCAACCATAATTAATACAACATGCTTAGTAGCCATAATTAATACAACATGCTTAGTACAAGCAAGAAAATTAAACCGTCAATTTTATAGGTAAAATTTTCAATATACAAACAAAATGAAAATTTGTATGGAAAAAAAGTAGAGCAAAATTTGAATAAGTTTACAGGGCACATCAATTCCTATATCCTCATTCTTATTGTGCCCCAAGTGTCCACTGCATTATAGCCTTTTTATTATTTGCTTTATTTTTAGTTATTTGATAAATAAGTGAATGCTAATAATTCATTGTTATAGTATTATAATTCTATATGCTAACACGTTGACTTTATTTTTATATTACATAATATTCTAATGTTTATGCTAATTCATAGTAGCAATTTACTGGTCGGTAATTGTAGAGTGTGTTTCTGGATTAGATAGAGGCTTGGCAGCCAGTGAAGACTACTTAAAGAAATCAGATAAAGCAGCTGAAGAGCTTGAAACCATTGCTAAACCTATTGATCTTAATAAGGATATAGATAAACTACAAGGAAGGTGAGAACTTATTTACGGTAGTGGCTTTTCTTCTCGAACTCTTGGTGAGAGTCGACCTGGGCCTCCTATTGGCAGAGTTATTCCTATCAACGTTGGATAGGTACCTGCATAATTTTTGAACATTTCTATACATCATTATATGACAAATTTATTATGCATTAAGCAATAAGCAATAAAATAATGGATCTAAAGCTATCAATAGTGTTGAAATGCATATGTGAACAGCGGAAAAAATGAAATACCATCATTATGATATTTGATTCTATTGATTCTTATATATTATCATAGAAGAACTTGTATCTTATGATGCATACAACATATAATGGATTAAATGCAACTAAATATTATTTGGGCAGCTACAATAACTTGAATTATTTAAGCATGATAAACTTCAAATTATTTAGGGCATCTTCGATCAAAACCCAAGGATAGCCAATATTATTTGAAGTATGTGTCTCTGTACTGAAGTAAACCATAACTAAGTAAATATAATTCCATAGAATGCACCAAAAATTTCAAATGTTCACTGTTGCTTCAATTACAAACTGACACATGCTTCAGTTTGCTACAAGTATAAACTGAGTAAATGTCTTAATTAGTAACTAAGGCAAGGCCTTGGCTACTTGCTTAAGCATATTACTCCGATTGTGATGAAATAACCATGTTAAAAATATGATTGAGATACAAATAAATCAAGTGACTTGATGTAGATTGTTGTAAAGCTTTTGATTAGAAAAAAATGTACCAATTGTTTATCGAACCATATAATCAATGAGAATAAAATTTTATGCTTTATTACAATTTTTAAATGATATTCCAGAATCTGATAAAACATGAAATGCTAAACTGTAAATTTAAAGCAAGTAAAATCTGAAAACACAGAAAGCAAACATCATTTCCCAATTGTAGATAATTATCATAATAGAGACATGCGTGTTTTTCAATTGAAAACATGTTTGCACCTCCCTTCTATGATTAGTTTTTTTCACTTAAATTTTTGTGACATTAGGGCCATCCACTACAGGCCACCGTCTTGTTTGTTAATCAATGCAGTACTTAAAAAATGCACACAACTAGCATGAATTGTCACCGCAGGTAAATAACGGCTGTCAAACATGGCACTAATGTACTATAGCCTGAATGCTAATTTTAATACGTCTATAGCACAAATCAAATAACCAATAGTTAGTGGGGTGTAGATCATTTTCAACAAACTAACCATCCAAATGTATTAAAAACAACTCACGCATCAAAAAGGGAAGCAACGGCAGCCTGATTGCTTTGCATATATGTGATGCCAAATTTATTTTGCACCTGCCACTTCATCTAAACCCAAGGACAGCCAATCATGCTTGATATCATGGAGAAACCAAGTGTCCCTCCTTTAATTCAATCTGTTGCCTATTGAAGTAAAGCCTGTATATATCACCCCATTATATCATGTAATCAAGCTTTTATGACATATTCATATTATTGAAGTAGACATGTGAATTGTGAGCTTCACTGGTTTGAAGTAGACATGTGAACTTCAGCATCATGTTTATTTGTCATTTAGTAACGTAATTCACTGGTCTGATATATGCTTGCTTTCTTGTGTGATACATAGATATTGTTCTTATTTTTTTTCAGTTTCAGCTACACATATTTGCACATTTTATATGCTATAAATCACAGCCTAATCTAAAACCTCATTTCAACTAATCCGAGCACATGCGAACTTTAGAGTTTATGCATGGTTGATATTCTATTTTTTTTTCATTTTAGGTTTTCTACTATTTGCTTAGAATAAAGGGCATACAACTATATGGACACACTGAAGAGCAGAACACTTCTGTTTCACAGCCGTCATCCATGAAGAGGCAAAGTGATCCGACAACCGGAAAAAAATATAGAACATCCGGGCCAAAATTCATTGAGTGAAGTGATAATGGAAAACCCATTGGAAAGTGGTTGAAGTGTTATAAGGCATATGTAGGCGATATAGCTAGAGCCAGAATTGATATCAATATCAAGAACTGGGATAGCGTTTGTGCAGGACTTAAGAATACTTTCTGGGAAGATATTAAGGTATTATAAATTTATTTGAAAGACAATGTGTTAAAAAATGTTAATGCAAGATGGAAGGATTTCAAAGCAAAGTTGGTAAGTGGTTGGATTTCGAAAACTAGAAAGCTTCCAGAGAACCATAAAGAGCCGTATGAATTTTATGATGGCATTACAAAAGCATAATGGGAAACATTTAAGAATAATTGTGAAACCGAAGAATTCAAGGTATATTTCCTTTTTGCAATTACTAAAGTTGGCATTTTATTCTAGTGAGCAATAGTCTTACTATTAATATATTTGCTATGATGACATTTATCAAAAATATATACATGGAATTGTTTATTACATATTATGTTTCAATTTAATAAATATGGGCAAATTGCATAAATATGGTTTTGGATCTTGTTGTCATTTAGTAAAGTAATTCATTGGATTAATGATTTCATAGGACATCGGGCTTCTTTGACGTATGAAAGCATGTACAAGAAATGACGACGATTACAATAATAATAAAAATGTAAGAACTCAACCATAAGAATCGCTAAGTCAACCAAGGGAAATGGGGAACTACATAGTACCAAAAGATCATTAAACCAGCACCGTTTGTAGTGTGGAGAAATCCACAGAAGGTACGGTGCAATAGAAAGAGGTAGGATTTTGGGTTATGAATCAAAACGTCGGGCTCGTGCATTGAAAAAAACTTAGCTGGTATGTCCAAATCATCTACCACGATCCTTTACTTTTCACCCTTTATCAGGCCTATAAGTTAAGACCTACAATTCAAAATGTAGCACAACAATACTCATAAATTGGATTCACAATTACAATCCAAGCCCATACAGTGATCATTCTCAAGTCATGTGCTCATGATCAAAAAATTGAATATATGTATAATATATATATATATATATATATATATATATATATATATATATATTCCGCTAAAGTGCTACAAAATATTTGGCGCCTTTTATAACACATACACAGAAATCTACAAGCTCAAACATCCACAATCAGTTTGCGTCGTGATCAAAAATAGACTCATGACATTATAAAAACATATAAATTAATTTCCTACTAATTTTGGTAGAGATAAATCAAAACTTTAAACCCAGCCTCTATTTTACTATCTGGTTGCAAAATTCAGAACTTTGCATGGTAGTAGAAGAATGCCTAAAAACAAAGAAACTCAGCCTTTTGAGATACAACTTAAAATTTCATCGGTAGGAATGTTTACTTTGTCAGTTGGCCTCAGAATCAATCTCCAGTGACAAATTTTTTCCCTTCATAGTATTTCTTCTTACTAGCTTCTTTCTTCTCATTCCGTTTCTGCAAAATAAAGGCATTAGTGTAATTATACAGTGTTAGAAAAGTATCATGATAAGTGCTAAGTGAAAATAACACATTTCTGATTTCTCCTTAGTTTGCTTATTTTATATTTAACTAAGTCAAATGCACTGACACAGCAAGACAAACATGTAAACATTTTCCATAGAGACGAGCTATTTGATGTTAAAGTGTTTTTAATATTTGAGAGCACGAGACGTTGATTTGTACTACCTGAAAGGCTTCTTGGTTTGAGACGATCCTTTTAATGATTGTGCTAGTTGTTATGTCAAGAGGACTTTCTAGTTGCTTGCATATTCCCATATCCATTGGAACTTTATATGGATTGGATTTTTCTTGTAAGAATACATGCAACATTTGCGTTATTAATTAAGTAGTTTTAGGTTTGTGATAGCTTGTTCATTCTGATAACATTTTGTAAAATAACAGTACTAGCATGGATAGCTTGTTCATTCTAATAAAATTTTGTAATGATGTATCAGATCAATTTTTTTGTTTTGTCATCACAGACGACAAAACAACGCGACTTCTCTCTTTTGACAAATTCAATCTGTAACATCTCAGAAACCCTTGATAAATGAATATTTTAGCTGAATATTATTTTCTTTCAATCGCGTTTCATTGCATGTCGTACATCGGAATATACCTTAATAGGCAGTCTATTTTTTATAACACCAGAATTCTTATTTATTTCTTAAAACAACAAATCAGTGAAAGGAATAGGAAGAGTCAAGCATACCGTGAACATCCTCACTATTTAGGGCAAGCTGGATATGAAGGGAAGAAAGCTAAATGGATTACTGAAGGCCATAGTTCTTCGATTGCATTACCAAGTGGATTTGTTGTAGATCGAAGTATCGATTGGATTTTGGCAAGATAAAAAAAAGATGTTAATCGAAATTATACAATCCCGAATAAGAAAACTAAGATAGTCGCAGGTAAAGTGGTATGACTAGTTTGTATATATTTTTATCACTTCATATGTTTTAACAGTTTTTGCTAGGTACATATTAAGTTAGTTTATCACATGCCATTAAGGAGTTTGAACATAGTTAAAAACAATGTAGTTTAAACATGGTGTTGTTTGGTCATTATGAAGCGTTGAGTGTATTGATCTCTTTTTTGAAGCCATTCAGTCAAAGCTTAACAAAAGTTCTGTCGATGATTTGCATTAATAAATAGGTTTACTTCAATAATTAAAAATGATGTATATTATTGGAGCGTAACACTTTTCATAGAAGCATTGATATAAATTTATATGTATTTAAATGGAAGGTTGGACCAATTTTTAGCTGGCCTATTTATGTATTTTGTGCTCTTTAATCGAGAAATAAAACTTCTCTATTTGTGTTTTTTTCATGTATTAATTTATATAACATTAATTTTAAGTACATGAATTCAAATTGAATGTTAATTAATAGTTCTTACTAATACTGGTCTAATTTCAACATTTGCAACCCGCTGAATGTGTCCGAACATATTAACCATAAAATTAATTTGTTAACAACATAAAACGTGTCATAAGCTTTACTTTCAACGTTTGCAGACTGTATTAGATAGGCATTCAGGAAAAAATTATTATGTCAAATTCCGACTAAATCAATTTTTGTCACACTTTAAAGTCATGTCTATTTGATACATGCATCTTGTCTATTTGATATTCTTTTTGTTCATAGAATGATTGGAGGGTAAAAGTCATCGAAGGAACATGGGTTCCAAATAGACACGATGATATCTTAGATTGTGCTGTTGAAAAAAGAGAGCATCCAGGACAAGTTAGAGGAATTGGTGGGACAGTCGGTATAAAAAATGTGTTTGGAGAGGTAGGGAAAAGAAAAGGACATGTAAGCCAAAGATCAGCAGATGAGCTTCATCTTATCACCCAAGAAATAGAGGCTAAAGTAAGCCAAAGATCAGCAAATGAGCTTCATCTTATCACTCAGGATATAGAGGCCAAAGTGAGTCAAAGAATAAGACAGGAAATGGATACAATGGTGGCGGAGAAGATTGCAAGCATTTCGAACAACATGGGTATTCCCAAGGATATCGACGTCAACAACACACCATCAAATGAACGTCGTAGCAGTTGTCAATCAACAAATCCGAGCAAATTACAATATGCAAACAAAGCTCATGAGACGTATCCCTTAGCAAACTTGCAGGTAAACAAGCGAAAAGTTGATTTTATAAATGTATATGATTTTATTCACTTGTCAAGTGTTAATGAAAAATTGTTGTTTTTATATTTATCATTGTATAAACCAACTAAATGTCATCTAACGGTGAATTCAGGCTCTCAAATTATCGTAGTGGGTCATGACATGGTACATCCTGCTTCAAGGCCGGGAGATAAATGTCATAATCAAGAAATATTGGCCGATCACGTGAATTAGAATTGATGCAGTGGAGCCTAGGCATGAAGGAACCCCACTTCCAGTTCCAACTAAACATCACAGTACGATAGGAGAAGCAGTTGGGAGTTTTGCTCAATGGCCTAAAAGCCTCTTGCTCTTAAGAGATAATGTTACAGTAATGAATGCATTTAATTGAATTGAGTTTCGCTTGTATTTTTTTTTATAAAAAATTTGAGGTCACAATCCTCATTGCAACATGTTGTAATGGTTTGTCTTGCTTCTTTTTTTTTGTTTAATCAGAAGTAGTTTAACATCATTACTAGAAAAGGAGATTCTAAAACAAAGGGATATGACAAAATGTCAGTTAGTCAATGGCTTAAAAGTCTCGTGTTGTGAAGGCTCGTGGAGTGGGCTAAGGGATGTTAGTCTGCAGTATGGTTATGGTTAATAGATAGAATGAGATTCCATAGGCATAACTTATTCACGTTTAAGAGATTATTCTATTATTGAGAGATAAGTTGTGCTTGATAACCATTCTAACTGTTTATCGAGACTCATGTTGAGTGGATATTTCTGGTGTTGAGAGCACATAAGATTTAGAGTCCTAATGATTATCTGGCCACAATACTGAGTTGAGTTGGTTAACAGAGACCAAGGACACCGAAAGGTTATTTTTTTGCCTGGAAACCAAGACGAATTAGTAAGGTTGGAAGTCTGATGATTATCATGTGATTATCGATCTCTTAGATTTGTTATGAGAGTGAGTTTTGTATTTTTATAACCCTTACACTTCGATTATATAGCTACTAGGGATAGTCAGAGATGCTGAGATCATAGAATAGGACCATATACCTATTTTTACATGGTTTTCAACAGATGAACTAACTATCGAGGGTCTTCCATTTCTATATTCTGTGTTTGTTTGATTGGGTGGTTTTTTTTGTGTTATACATGTGTATAATATATATAATTTTATTGAGTGAGATAGATAAGTTGCACAGCTATTCGAGAGATAATCTAGGGAATTGCCGTGAGCATGCATGCTTCTGTGTTTTGTCTATAAACTTACGATATGATCAAATAATGTCAGTTAGTTAGTGATTTTTAATCTTTAATATGCATGTCCCATGTGCATTCCTATTTGAAATTTTTGGATGATCAGTGTATACTGAGAATACCAATGCTCATAAGAATCTAGATATAGAATACATCAGAACCATTCTTTGGTTTAAGCTAAACAATGTTATTCAGACCTTCAAAAATAGATAACTCAAAATCATTTTGCTTTTAATCAAAACTACCAACTAGAAACTTTGCCTGAATCCGAGTCTAATTTATTTTGATATTGGTTTCACGAAATGTTTATTATGCAAAGAGAGAGGAAGAGAGATGTACAATAATAAATAGCTTGATCTGAACCACGAATTGATCATCCGGATTATGAGAAAATATAACTTACATAAATCCTTTATGTCGATTTATCTTATTCCTCGTATATTGTGTTTTGCTCCTAATACATTGTATTTTTTCTTGTTACTACAGTTTTCTTACAATATTTATTTTATAATTGCTTTCAAAATTTACAAACTTGACTTATATAGCCACTTTTGAAAATATTGTTTTCTCAGATTTTCAATGTAGGGTATACATTTCTACCCTTGATAGTGCGCTATTTACAATTCACTTAAAAAAAAAAGTAGAGTTTTCACTATATGTTCAAATTTAGTTTCTGTAATTCTCCTTCCTCACAACGAATATTAAAAGTCAATTACTTCATAAATATTATTCCAGACATCAGAAATATTTTTATTTTATAATTGCTTTCAGATTTTACTATTTTGCTACTGTATTTTATTTTATATGAATTGTCCTACTACCCATTAATTTATTTTTTTGTCACTTCAGCAGTAATACACTACAGTTTTATTCTTCTGTTCTGAACACTAACATGTTGTTGGGTTTTGTATTTTCATATTCTTTCTATTTTGCTCAATACTTAAGTCTGTTTCAAAGATTGTTTCCATGTTTAATTTCATTTTGTATTTTCAATGATTGTTGGCATGTAAGTAGAAATTAAAGGTCTACATTGATTAGTTTGCCTCAGTTTTCCTCATCAACATATAAACATTCCTCAGCAGATTGAAAATAGTGGAATGTAAGTGGAACCATCATAGATATTTGCATTAGCTGACCCTGTAAATTTTAGTATGTATTCATATGGATGATATCATGTTCATATCAGTAAATATCTCGGGTAAATAATTCTGATGTAGCAGTTTTTTTACTCAAATTTTCCCTACTATGCATGTGTTTCTCATCTAAGCCTATGTTTCTTATGACTTCAACATGAATAATTAATCTCAATATTAAATGTACACCACGTCCAAATTTATAATGGTTTGTTATGTGTAGGCTACACCTATTGTGACCAAAAACAAAGTGGAAGAGCATATTGCTAATTAGTGTATGTTAATTTACAAGTTTTATTGTTTAATTGCTAAATTTTAACTTAGTATGATATATCATAGACTTACAATTTTGAACTAGGGATCCATATCTCTACCAAACAAGGATTTGTTTGAAAATAGCATCAAAAAGGTCAACAATACGATAACCAATGAGCCTGCAAAGAACAAAGCTATCATGGATGAAGAAATACTTTAAACTTTAATGAGCAACTGTAGATATTTCCATGACTTGCTAATTCAAACGATATCCGATGATAATGTCGTCATCGCAGTTAAAATGAATAAGGATTTATTCATGTACGATGATGACTTTGAAAACCAAATCATGAAGAATGACGTTATCCAATTTCTTAGTATGACATAGTTGAATGCATCATGGTTGCAAATTTACATAATGTGAGTAATTTACTTGAATTTGATTACCAATATGAGATACAATATCAACAACTTAACATAATTTAATTCATTATATATTTCATTTGTACTGTGTAAACAAAAGAAATAAATAATATATGTTTACATAATCTTTAGGTGTTTAAATCATATGTGCGATGATCTCAAAGTGGAGATCGTCGGGTTTATGTGTCCCCAAAAACTTTCCCAAGTGCGGAAATATTCAGATGCGACAAATACATATTTGTCGAATACATGGAGCGCATCAAATCTAAGACTATACTTTTAGCCCCGCAATATGAATGGTACAGACACTAAGGTTTTAGTAATTAGTTATGAATTTTCTATCAATTTTAATTTCATATAAATTTTGTGATGCAGGAATCATTGTCTACTACTTGTTTTTCGTATAGAAATGAATAAGATCTATGTATTTGATCCTCAAGCCGTATGCAAATGTAAATTGGACATTAGGCCATAAGTGAACACATAAGTTGTATTTATTTGCTCTTTTATATAATAACAATGGATTAATATTTATATTTTCTTGCATGTGTAGGGCCTTATAATTTACAAGGCATTGGGTGGTAGGTCACGCGGAACTTCCTTTCAATGGAAGTATGTTAAGATGACATTTCTTTTTCAGTTTTCCTTTGACTCGATTGTGTTTTTTTTTTCCTTCATTTCTACTGGTTATGTTTTATCTATTATGTTAAAAACGCCTAAAATTCAGACTAACTACAACTTCCACAAAACAATAAGAACAACTTGGCTTATTTTCTCCCTCATTTAAGGAAGCTTTCTGGTTTTTGTTTCACTAGGTTATAAGCATGTAATATGAATATATCCATCAGAATTGATTCATATTAGATATTTCAGTCCTATAAGCATGGTATCGATTTTCTTTTGATTTGCACCACTTGCTTTGTTTTCTTGTTAATGAGGAAAAATTTAGTCTGGGCATTACTTGCAACTTTAGTATCACAGAGGTTTTATGATTACATCTTTTAGTTGCACTCTCTTCATTAAGATAGCAGCAAACTTCTTTTATTACAGTAGCTGTAGTGTTGATAATGACAGCGCTGTCTTGGTCAGTGAATGAAAAATATCGCTTGCCTTGAGGGAAATATTAGATTTATTTGACACAAAGGATGCTTAGAGTGGTGTCGAATCTAATTATATCTCATGCGATCTATTATTGATCAAATCCTCCTTTTAAACAAAACATACGATATTTTCTTTTAAATTTTATAATACTAAATAGATAAATGACACATAATTTTATTTCAAGGCTTAACTATTTTGGTTTCGTCTATAATGTAATATTGGCCGCCAAAGCGCACTAGGTGATTGTTTTTTATTTTATTATAAATGCCTAGGTGATGTGCTAATAAATTTGTTTTAGAAAGCAATCACCCTACGGTCATAAAATATTTATCTGTTTTAGTGGAAATAAAACTAACCAAAAAGAATATTACCTTATTAACAAGGGAAAGTTATGCGTCATGTGCCTTTGGCCTTCGCTGGTTTAGCCAGTGCTCTTTTCTCTCCAGTGCAGGACTACAGGATCTTTTCATCCTTCTCTTTCACATTTTTTACCGTTGGAAAATCCAAAACACAAAAATAAAATAAAAGGCAATGTGAAGCCAAACTCTATCTAAATTGTCAAGTTCTTAATGAAATCGGGTGAAGAATAAAAACAATTATTTGTTCCATCATTGCATAGTTGTACTGGTAACACAACTAAAAATTTGGTAACTCGACGTATTATGTTTTGTTCAATTATCATTTTTAGCACTTAACATTTACAATAAAAAAACGATGATAGAGACTTCAACCGAAACTGATAATGCCGAATAGAAGAAACGATCATTTAATCAAATTTGGAACATAAATTGTGCAAACCAACAATAAGTCAACTGGACTTCATCAAGTTCATATTTCACATTCACAGTTGGTTACATATTGAATAACTAAGAAAAAATGTACAAATTTATAAGAAAATAGGTTTAGTGAATTAGATAAGTAACAAGCAGAGCTAAAAGCTTTAACAAGTAAGCAGTGCCTTGATCAATTGAAGTGCCATCGCTTTTCATCGTCATCGGAGAAGGCCCTGCTATGTGCTGATCTTCTGCAGTTCCAAGTTCCATAACACTTGAAAATATGTAGACAATGACCAATAAACCGAGACCATTCCTTGAACCCATTTTCTGTATAGATATATACGAGTTGCAGTAGTATTAATTTTAAGAGAACTGATCTTTTTGATGCAACTGCGCTGATTAGTAGTAACTTTGATTAAGAGGAGATCGGAAGACACGATGATACATAAAAGGATCTACTATGTGAGTCTTATATAACAGTCATGAATTGCTTGCTTAGATATTTTCCCAGGAAATTTCAACGTTCGAATTTAAGTATGAATATGTTATGTACTTTAATTAATGCTTTCCACAATTGACTGACTCATTCAATTCAAAATTTAATAAATAGCATGCTACAAATTTGCATACCATGAATATTTGTTAAATAGATAACATGGAAAACTAAATAGTTAAACCATTCTTAAATCTGAAGGACGAAATGTTTTAGAAAGGTTGGTCTGTAGGTTTTTAAAAGGTCTAAGATTAGACCGTGAATTCATAGAATACATGAAATATTATTTATTTTTAAAGTCATAGTGTTCACTGATCGAAGTTAATAAAATTTTAAAGCGAGATTAGGTTGGATCTTTTAAATCATCGTTTGAAGTTGTTGCTGGCATAATACTAATTGTGACACCCCACGTCCGTTAGTGTCACTCTTTATCAGAATGCATTAAGTTTCGTGAAGCGTTATAGGAAAACAGAAACAGAAACATTACAAGAAAGATATAAAATAACAGCAGAATTAAAAATTTATTAAATAGAAAAGTTTAGTGGTTCCAACCCAATTACATAATAAGTCTGGAATACTGAAAACATAAAAGATCTGTCTTGTACAAAAATCATGATCAGAGTACAATAATACATAAAAAGAGAATAATTCCCAAATTATAGCGATAGTAGAGAAGATACGAAATCAAGCAGTATATATAAGCAGCTCCAAGCAGAATGAAAGAAGAATCTTAATCAAGCTTGAGTATTCCCGCCCTAAGAACTGGAGGGGGAGGGGAACGAAAAAGAGAGAAGAGTAAACAAAATCGGTCAAACATAAAGTCTGGCGAGTCCAGTTTCTTTTAGAATATAAATAAGTAAAAGCATTATGATAGGCATATAACTGGATGAGATAGATAACAGTGTCATAAGGCAAGTATAACAAGGTAAACAGGATAAACAGTTAAGAACATGCATTGCGCTTCTCTAATTCTTTTCTCTGCACCAATACTAGTATAACAAGAACAAGATGATCCTAATAAGTACAAGCTGGTAGACGTAGGTGTACTTCTAGTGAGAGGTTTCACCCCATACAATAACAGGTAGCCCAACAGAACTGACGGGTGTTACCCCCAATAATAACTGGCTTCTAAACAAGCAAGACTAGATGTACCATAATCATTACCCCCAATTGATCGGCTCTCTAACTCATAGATATCATGTGTTGTCCCCACAGTAGGATGTATCACTTCCTAAAATGGCAACCCTTTGTTTACAAGATGTGCACAAACCATATCTATAGATGTCACAGCGTCTTAACCTCCTTGGACCAGACCCATGCATGCACATGACTCCTTCGGAATGCTCCGCCCACACCATCCCTTAGATGGACCTCTTACAACCAACTTAGTAAGCGTGCCCTGACCTCGACCTAGTTCGGGGTTCTCCGTTTGATACCAGTATAGGTTACTGACGGATACAGGTCCCACACTCCGGATAATACAAGCTTCCCTCTAGCCTTGCATCCTCACTACTAGGATTTCCATTGGTTATGCCTACCAGTTTAACAAGATTGCATAACCCCAACAGGTTAAGTTTGTCGGCTTCCTATGTATAACCCGTCCCCACATATTTAACAAGGTTATATTAACCCTTCCACTGATTCAAGCAAGTTTACTTAACCCCTGCTTAAGTTGACAGGTTTATATAACTCTTATAGATTCAAACAGGTTAAGTATCACAAGTTTATCACCATTCATTCATTTATAGTTATTAATGCACCAGACCTCCCACATTAAGTCTACCACTTGTGGATGCTTGATATGCCAGTTGGGTCCGGGCAGACTTCTTCCACAAGTCGGACTTAACCTCGTGTCTTGGCACCGTTACGTTTACGTATATGCACTTATACCCTTCACATTAGATTCACCACTTGTGGACGCTGGTTATGTCGGGCGGTTCCGGGCAGGCTTCTACCACAAGTGTAATCTAACCACGTGTCTAAGCATGGTTACAGTTTCTAATTACTGTAAATCTAGGCATTTCCATTACTAACCAATTACAATGTTTATTATTCCCTAAATCCCTGTCAGATCTACAATACAAGCAACACCCCAAATTAAGGTTTAGATCAAGATATAGATTATGCCCCTCAAATCCCAAGTTTTGGCTCAAGGTACAAATTGTGCCCAAAATTCCCATTTTCGTGCATTCTCATATTTCAGCGATATGCCTAGGCTCGAAGGTAGCCTAGCTATAAAACAAAAAGAGAGAGAAGAGAACAAGAATAGGCATAGTAAATAAAAATAGCATAAGATGATAGAATTGGTCATACAAACAGAATAGGCATATAGTGACATGATTAGGCAAACTAACATAATAGGGATATCATTAACATGCATATGAGATTTAAGCAGTGAGTTAGGTATACAAGTCATGGCAGATCTGTTATGATTCAGGTTACTAATAGGCATAAACTTAGATCCAAACTTATAAACATGTCAAGATTACATTTTAGGTGTTTATATCTAAAAGCAACATAAACTCACTGTGACTAGATTTAAAGAATAGAGGATTGATTGTAGATGTTGTAGCACGGATCCTTGAATACGTATAACTTGTTGATAAAGAAGAATAGGCTAGATCAAACTGAGTTGGGGCAGCACTTCGTTGTCGCCATTGATTTTGATGAATAAAACAACGGGATTAAGGTCCTTTATATAGCCATCGGCCAATGAACAAGGAAACACAACAGGTCTAGATTCGTCCGGGGGTCAACCTCGGGATTGACATAGGGGTCGATACCCCTTTTGTGGGGTCGACCCATGGGTCGACACCCAAAGGGCACAGAACTGACCCCTAATGGGATGAATTCCCGTGCCTTCCCGCCTTTGGTTTTTGAAATATTTTGAATTTTGGATAATGTTTGTTTACATATATTTCTATTATATGCATACAAACTTCTAACCTTAATAACTTTCGAATGCGATGTCCATTTTACGCAAACTTGGTGTCTATCCGGACCATAATTCCGAGACGAATGCAATGGCGCAATCCATTCTACTTAATTACCCATTATTTAATTAAGTATTCTTTAGTTTATCATTTTAGTGTTCTTAAAATTACAGGGTCTTACATTCTCCCCTACTTAAAGCATTTCATCCCTGAAATATCTACGTTAAGAAGAATGTATATCATAACATCCATCATCCATCTACTCATCCACCAATTAGAGGCATCCATTGTCCTTAATAGATTTCTAATGCTTATATGAACATATGCAAATGTGTGCGTATATGTCCCTATACTAACGCAAAAGATCAAGCAGTCTACTGATTCAGTTGACCTCCTTAATGCAATGTATGTTAGTGCCATGAATCCAACATGTATGCAAATAATCCTACTATAACATGTAAGTTCTATATATTTGCACAATCATTCATCCAAATGCAATCATTCATATGATGATACACCCATTTCCATCCATGAAAATAAAAATGCACACACAACCATATGCAGTATGAGAGTGATTGAGCCAATCTAGTTCCTAATGTGTGTGTATATACATCCACGAGCAACCACTATAAAACACTTGCATCCACTCGCATCCACTCGCATCCATCAAACATAACATGTCTCAAACACATGTTTACATCCATGGGATTCCTACTTAAAGGTCAAAGATTCGATCGATAGGATATACTTAAACGATAAAAACAAGCATGAATAAAACTTTGGAAAGGAAGTTAAGAACATGCCCTTGAAAAGAATAGGGTACGAAGTGCGAATCTTGTCTTCGGTCTCCCAAATTGCATCCTCTTGGTCATCTCCCCATTGAACTTTCATCAACTTGACCTCTCGGTTACATAGCTTCTGATCCAAGAATACGAGTAGGAACTCATCTAACTGTCGCCTCCCATTCCACCTCTACTTCCTCAAACATACTTGGCTCAACTACTTCTACGATATCATGCAGGAACTTCCGTAAATGAGAAACGTGCAAAACATCTTGAACGCTGGACAGTCTCTCTGGTAGCTTTACTCTATAGGCCATTTGGCTAACCCTTTCTGTTATGGGAAATGGCCCAACAAACGTTGGTGCCGATTCCACTATAGATTCAAAACGAACAACATTCCTCCAAGGTGATACCTTGATGAAAACCATGTCTCCTACCTCAAACTCAATGTCAATCCTTCTCCTATCTGCGTAGGACTTCTGCATATCCTGAGCTGTATTCATACACCTGCGAATAAGATCGATCTTCTCTAAAGTTTCCCAAATCATCTCAGGTCCAAGTAGAAGCCTTTCTGTAGACTCCTACCAACAAGTCGGTGATCCATAGGGTCGTCCATACAATGCTTCGAAGGGTGCCATGCCAATACCAGCCTAGTAACTGTTGTTGTAGGCGAACTCTACTAAAGGAAGATGCTCTTCCCAAGTCCCCCCGAAGTTTAGGATACATAGTCTTAAAAGATCCTCAAGAACTCTATTCACCCTCTTTGTCTGTCCATCGGTTTGAGGGTGATAAGCGGTGCTCAAACACAACTATATACCTAATGCTTCTTGCAAGCTCCTCCAAAATTCACTGGTGAAAATGGGGTCGCAATCACTCACAATACTGGAAGGTACTCCATGCAGACAGACTGTCTCACGAAGATAAACTGCTGCCAACCGTGATGCTGTCCTTTTACTCTTAACAGGGATGAAATGAGCGCTCTTAGTAAGCCTGTCAACCACAACCCACATACTAGTGTTTCCTTTCCTTGATCTAGGTAAACCATCAATGAAATCCATAGAGACGCTCTCCCACTTCCACTGTGAGACTTCCAAAGGATGAAATAAACCACTGGGCTTCCTTTGCTCAACTTTGACTTGCTGGAAAATCAAACATTGAGAAACAAATTCCGCTACATCTTTCTTCATTCTAGCCCAAAAGAAAACCCTCTTCATATTCTTGTACATCTTATCACCACCAGGATGAATAGTCATCTTAGAATGATGGGCTTCCTCAAGGACTGTCTTTAACAAACTCCCAACTTGGGGAATACAAAGCCTTCCATCTCGTCGCAGCCACCCTCTATCATCCGTTGAATATCTACTGTGGTGACTAGAAGTCTCCCCTCTACTGAGCCTATCTAAGATATCTGCTAGTTGATGGTCCTCTCGCTACAAAATTCCTATCTGGTCCAACAGAGTAGGTCGCACTTCTAATTATGCCAATAAACCAGGTGTAAACAAAGTGGAGGGTCTAAAATCAAAAGTTGATATAAACTCGAAGCTTTTCCTCTCCACAAACAAAGGACTCAAAGTCAACCTCTGCCCACTTAATGTGTATGCTACCACATTACCCTTGCCAGGGGTATAAGCGATCTCAAAGTCATAGGACGCTAGGAACTCCATCCATATTTGTTGCCTTAAATTAAGATCCTTCTGTGAGAAAAAGTACTTGAGAGATTTATGATCGACATATAACTCGAACTTCTCTCCTAGTAGATAATGGCGCCAAGTCTTAAGTGCGAATACTATGGCAGCTAACTCTAAGTCATGGGTATGGTAGTTCTTCTCATGAACTCTTAGCTGTCTGCCTCCATAACATGCTACCCTTCCCTCTTGCATCAAAACCGCACCAATCCCTGTACCACATGTATCAGTGTATACTGTGAACACTTTGTTCCCGTCAGGCAAGGTCAAGACTGGGGCTGTTGTCAGATCCCTCTTCAATCGCTGGAAAGCATCCTCACAGTCTATATTCCAAGAAAATGTCAGATTCTTCTTCGTCAGTCTGGTGAGTGGGGTTGATATCTTTGCGAAATCCTTAATGAACTTCCTATAATAGCCCGCTAAACCAAGAAAACTCCTCACCTTCGTTGCATTCTTTGGGATCTGCCAAACTTGAACTGCAACTATCTTCGTTGGATCTACTGCTATCCCATCTTTAGATACCACATGCCCTAGAATTCTCACTTCTTTTTTCCAAAGATTACATTTGGAGAATTTCTCCTTAAGCTAGTGCGCACGGAGAGTTTTCAAAACCTCCCTCAAATGCAGAGGATGCTCTTCCTCGTTCTTCGGGAAAATCAAGATGTCATCAACAAAGACCACAATGAATTTATTTAGAAACTCCCTAAGCACCCTACTCATCAGATTAACAAAATAAGCAGGTGCATTCATTAACCCAAAAGGCATGACGAGCCACTCGAAGAAACCATCTGGAGTTCTAAAAACGGTTTTGTCTATACTGTCCTCGGCCACCCTCAACTGATGAAACCCCATGGCTGAGTCTAACTGAGAGAAAACAGATGCACCAACATGTTGGTCAAACAGATCATCTATCCTCGGAAGTGGGTTCCTATTCTTCTTAGTGAGTTTATTCAACTCTCTATAACCCACATACAAGCGAAGCGAACCATCCGCATTAGTGGAGAATACTATTGGAGAACCGCATTCAGATATGCTTCGCCTAATAAACCCTTTCTCAAGTAGCTCCCCTACTTGCTTGTTGAGCTCCCTCCTTTCCCTTAGAGCCATGTGGCGCACAGGCAATGCAACTGGCTTTGCATTGTCTACTAAGTATATACGAAAATCAATCTCGTGCCTCGGAGGTAAGCCCCGAACCTCCTCAAAAACATCAGGATACTCACAGCCTACTGATACAGATAGTAGATGATCGATAGATGCATCAAGGGATTCTAGGAAACTAAGCATGACATACCCCTTAGGGTTACAAGAAATCTCGAGGGTCCTCCCAAAGCAAGTCAAAAGTCTAACGACCCTCCTTTCACAGTCTAGAATGACACCATATATGGCTTGCCAATCCATCCCTAGAATCAAACCATAGCCCATGAAACCATAGCATGACACCAAGCACATATGCGTCGCACTCAAACCAACGCCCAACACAGATATTCCCAAACCCCGATAAATCATAGACAAATGAGTCGTACCTCCAATGGGGTTTGAGACAACAACGGGATCCAAATAAATAATAGTACTAGGGTGCAGAGACTCAACCACAGAATCATATATAAGAGAATGCGAAGCGCCAGAATCAAAAAGAGTTCTAATAGGATGATTGGAAAGAGAAATCAAACCTTCAGCAGAAACTTTCCTACCTCTATCCGGTACACCGGCCCCAAGAGCATGCATCTACCCTCCAAAAGATCCTGCCCTTTGGCCCTGTACTAGCTTCTTTGGGCACTACCTAGTGTAGTGTCTGACTTTGCCACAGTTGAAACAAGATTTATTCTTTCTTCTGCATTGCTTGACCAAATAACCCAAGTGCTCATGACATTTCTTCTTATCTCAGGCTTTGTCGTTCTTTCCACCCTTCTATTGTTGTTGTTCTTTCTTGGGCCACCCTTTCTTTCTCATCCTTGGACTGTGCTCCTTAGCCCTAACTCCCTTATTTTCCTCTTCACCATCCTTGTGTAACATGTTAACAAGTCTCTCGAAAGCTGCCTCCATCGCACGGAAATCCTTAATAAGCTTGAGAGAAAATTAGCCGTATGTGGAACTACTGAAGCTATAGATGGAGGTTGGGCACTTCCATGCCCTTCGACATGTGCCGTAGTTTTAACATGCCATGGAACCTTGCCGCAATTGGGGACACCCTTCGGGAAGAATCGGTTCCCCAGACATGCTGAAAAGAAAAGGAGAAGGGATTCAAGTGGAGAATCGAGAGATATTTTATATGGCTTTAGAGAACATGTTTTTCAAAAACAGACTTTTCTTTCGAAAATGCTTTCTTTTAAAATCTTTTTGAAAACAATTTTCAAATTTTTTTTCCGATCTAGTAGCCTTCAGCTCTGATACCAAATGTGACACCCTACGTCCGTTAATGTCACTATTTATCAAAATGCATTAAGTTTTGTGAAGCGTTATAGGTAAATAGAAATAGAAACATTACAAGATAGATATAAAATAACAGTGGAATTAAAACTTTATTAGATATAAAAGCTTCGTGGTTCCAACCTAATTACATAATAAGTCTAGAATACTGAAAACATAAAACTTCTGTCTTGTACAAAAATCATCATCAGAGTACAATAATACATAAAAATAGCATAATCCCCAAAATATAGCCATAGTAGAAGAGATATGAAATCAAGTAGTACATCTAAGCAGCTCCAAGAAGAAAGAAAGAATTATCCTGATCAAGCTTAAGTATTCCCACCCCGAGAACCTGGGGAACGGAAGAGAGAGAAGAGGAAAAAGAATGGGTCAGACATAAAGTCTGGCAAGTCCAGTCACTTTTAGCATATAAATAAGTAAAACCATAATGACAGACATATAACTGGATGAGATAGATAACAGTGTCATAAGGCATGTACAACAAGGTAAACCGGATAACCAGAACAAAACATGCAGTGCTCTTCTCTAATACTTTTCTCTACACCAATACTAGTATAACAAGAACAAGAAGATCCCAACAAGTACAAGATGGTAGACGTAGGTGTACTTCTGGTGAGAGGTTTCACCCCATACAATAACAGGTAGCCCAACAGAACTGACGGGTGCTACCCCCAACGATAATAACAGGATCCTAAATAAGCAAGACTAGATGTACCCTAATCACTACCCCCAATCGATCGGCTCCCTAACTCGTAGATACACTGTGCTGGCCCTACAGTAGGATGTATCACTTCATAAAGTGGAAACCCTTTGTTTACTTAAATCTAATGTATATCAAGCTAGTTATTTTACAAAGCATTTCAATTTATTTTAAATGAATTTCAAAAATCTATCTATTTATTCATATTAATTTTACATTAAGCTATTATTTTCCAAAATTACTTTTATGTAACTTAGTTATTTTGATATCTCCAATCCGAACAAATTAAGATCCAAAATGATGAAATATAAAGACACAACTGAATATCAATAATCGTAATGTGAAATCCAAATTAAGTATGAAATGAAATTTGCAAATTAATTACGATGAAACTGGGAATAATTTGAATTAAAAATTGAGTAGATAATAAATGTTTGAAATATAAAATCAACCTCTTCGTGGGTTGTTGCATTTCGCTTTCCCTGATTTGTCGGCATCTTTAGCCTATCATTATCGAATTCGAACCATTTGTGCTTGATTTTTTGAATTTTCCAATCTTGATTCCATTCGAAATCCATCATTGAGTTGTGGTTGTCGAGTAATATAAATGTAGGTTAAGCAGATTAATGAAAATTAGTTATTCACTAATTGAACTTGAATCAAATATATGGAAAATACTTGTAGTAAGGACAAATGGGTGTTGAAAATTAGGAAATGTTAACTTTCAATGAATAAATGAATGACTTGAAGGAAGACGTGAACAAACCATAACTACAGGTGTCATGATATCTTAACCTCCCTGGACCAGACCCATGCACGCACATGACCCCGTCGGAATGCACCGCCCACACAGTCCCTTAGATGGACCTCTTACAACCAGCTCATTAGGCGTGCCCTGACCCAGACCTAGTTCGGGGTTCTCCGTTTGATAGCAGTACAGGTTACTGACTGGTACGGATCCAACACTCCAGATGATACCAACTTCCTCCTAGACCTGCGTCCCCAATACTAGGATTTCCACAGGTTATGTCTACCAGTTTAACAAGATTGCATAACCCCAACAGGTTAAGTTTGCCGGCTTCTTATGTATGACCCGTCCCCACATATTTAACAAGGTTATATTAACCCTTCCACTGATTCAAGCAAGTTTACTTAACCCCTGCTTAAGTTGACAGGTTCATGTAACCCTTATATATTCAAATAGGTTAAGTATTACAAGTTTATCACCATTCATTCATTTATGGTTATTAATGCGCTAGACCTCCCACGCTAAGTCTACCACTTGTGGATGTTGGATATGCCGGTTGAGTCCGGGCAGACTTCTTCCAAAAGTCGGACTTAACCTCGTGTCTTAGCACCATTACATGTACGTATATGCACTTATACCCCTCACATTAGATTCATCACTTGTGGTTGCTAGATATGCCTGGCGATTCCAGGCAGGCTTCTACCACAAGTGTAATCTAACCTCGTGACTAAGCGCGGTTACAGTTTCGAATTACTGCAAATCTAGGCATTTCCATTACTAACCAATTACAATGTTTGTTATGCCACAAATCCCCATCTGATCTATGATACAAGTTATACCCCAGGTTAAGGTTTAGATCAAGATATAGATTATGCCCCCAAATCCCAAGTTTTGGCTTAAGGTACAAATTATGCCCAAAATTCCCAAATTCGTGCGTTCGCGCATTTCAGCGATATGCCTAGGCTCGAAGGTAACCTGGCTATAAAAACAAAAGGGAGAAAGGGAGAGAAGAGAACAAGAATAAGAAAAGTAAATAAAACTGGCATAAGATGATAGAATTGGTCATACTAACAGAATATGCATACAGTGACATGACTAGGAAAACTAACAGAATAGGGATATCATGAACAAGAATATGAGATATAAGCAGCATGTTAGGTATACAAGTAATGGCAGATCTGTTATGATTCTGGTTACTAACAGGCATAGACTTAGATCCAAACTTAT
Organism: Allium sativum; assembly: GCA_030737875.1. NCBI lineage: Eukaryota > Viridiplantae > Streptophyta > Magnoliopsida > Asparagales > Amaryllidaceae > Allium > Allium sativum. The sequence continues at coordinate 729,656,073 of CM060916.1, forward strand.
AAACATGTCAAGATTACATTTTAGGTGTTTATATCTAAAAGCAACATATACTCACTGCGACTGGATCTAAAGAACAAGGGATTTATTATAGATGTTGTAGCACAGATCCTTGAATTCATATAACTTGTTGATGAAGAATAGGCTAGATCAAACTGAGTTGGGGCAGCACTTCGTTGTCGCCATTAATTTAGATGAATAAAACAATGGGATTAAGGTCCTTTATATAGCCATCAGCCAACGAACTAGGACACGCAGCAGGTCCAGATTCGTCTGAGGGTCGACCCTGGGGTCGGCATAGGGGTCGACATCCCTGTTGCTGGGTCGACCCATGGGTCGACACCCATAGGGCACGGGGTCGACCCCCAACAAGCCGAATTCCCGTTCCTTCTCGCCTTTGGTTTTTGAAATATTTTGAATTCTGGATAATGTTTGTTTACATATATTTCTCTTATACGTGTACAAACTTCTAACCTTAATAACTTTCTCATACGATGTCCGTTTTACGCAAACTTGGTGTTTGTCCTGACCAGAATTCCGAGACGAATGCAATGGCTTAGTCCGTTCAACTTAATTCCCATTATTTAATCAAGTATTCTTTAGTTTACCATTTTAGTGTCCTTAAAATTACGGGGTGTTACACTAATTCGCAAACATATAAATTATGAAGATTTGATGAGACTGTGTATCCTCAGTAAGAACTTTTAATTACTACGAGAACAAATGTTTTATTCAGTAAATATAGACCCGCTTATGGTTAACTAATTCCATGTTTTGATGGATGACCCTACTATAAAAGAATCAACTCATTTTGGATTTGTATAAGCGAGAAGTTTCAACTAAGTAAATTTATTTTGTTAGTGGACGAGTTTTCAATTTCTGAACTAAATTCGTTAATGAACAAGTCCCGTACGTTGATTTGGCAATAGCCGGCATAAATATGAAAAATATATTTATGCCTATATTGATTACTTCTAAACCATCATTGTCAATTGCTGAAATACTCATCATTGTCAAATACCAAATTATTTAGAACAAGTCCCGCACGTTGATTTGGCAATGGCTAAAAAAAATAGCTTTCACGCGTACCAAGCAATGCGTGGGTCCCACGATAGGGGAGGGAAGTTGATAGATCACCGGGTTTTTGGAATGGGACCTTGAGGTTGCGGAATGGGAGAAGTTGAGGAGAGATAAGGAGAGTAGTAAGAGTAGAATGGGTCTCATGGTTGGTTTGCTAGCTGCGTCTGTTACCCTTTGGTGATTCATTTATGTTTATCCGGTGTAGTAATGGTTATACAAGAATCTTTATTTGTGTTCTTTTATATTGGTAGCTGGGTTGCGAGCACTCAAGTTTATGAGTTGGGGGGGGGGTGGCCAGCATGTTCGATGATGAAGGAAACTTTAGATTTTTGGTAGATGTTTCTTTCGTTGATTTGTTTTTGTTTGTCATGATTAGTATATCATTATCATTTTTGACTATCAACGAGTTAGGAGTGCATCATAGTTTTCTTTATTAACTGTATGTAAATTTGTTTTGTAAATTTACATCAGCTTATAACTTGTAGACAGTTAATATATTATGCACTTTTTAATGGTAATTTTGTAAATTTCATATCTTATTATAATTTTATTGCACCCATAGAACCGATAGTTGTAACCACAAAAATTATTTGTACAATTTTATTTTCGTGGATTAAGTTCGGTTTAATTAAACTCCATGTGTGTTTGGTCACTAATTATTTTTAGGATATATCCTCAGTAAATTTTTAGGTCTATGCTAACACTTTTTATTTTTTATTTTATTTTTACATTCCATAAGCCTATTTTTATCTTGATCATATATTTGATTCTTATTTACCGTCATTATTCACTAATACTTTAAATTCTATCCTTTTCTGGATAAACTTATTATTAGTTGTCCCTCTCTTTTCAAGGATATCAGCTTTTACATGTTAACATAAATGAGTTAGATTCCTCTGTTGATTCCTTTGGTTTCTTTATTTTCTAATACTATTCTGTGGGTGCATTAGAGTGAGTATACTTATTCTCTGATGAAGCAATTGTATTATCACCTTTTTTTACTCTTTCTCCTTTCTTTCCCAAAGTTATCTATAATGATTCATCACATATTATTTGATGAAATAATATTCTATTATTATGAAAACGTCAAAAAAGATAAGTTAAACCAAGTAAACATCGAGCCAGTGAGCCGCTCTTTACATCCCTACCCACGTTGTTTCCTGTTTCTAGAGGAGAATGTTGATTCTCAGATTTTTCTACTGTTATGTCAGTTTCAGAACTTAATTTTGTCTCAGGAATGTTACATTGGAGATTTCTTGCTTGTATCCTGTGTCAACACTAGTAGTTTTCACCATTAAAATTTTGCATATCCATATTTGTTTAACAGGGTGTAAACTACTAACATTTCTTTACAAGTCACATTTTGATGTGCGATTTGCACAGAAAGGCGAAAGGCACAGATCTTGTGCCTTGACCATTTTCATAGAAACAATTTTTCTTGTCGAAAGCAGGAAGACTAACTTTAGTAAATGCAGTTTTGTCAGCAGTAAAGTACAAGCCTTTTGGATGTCATTTTATTCAATATGATGAATTAATACTGTGCTTTTTTTGTTTCATTAACTAACTATTGAATTATTTTGAAATATTGCCAGTATCCGTAGCAATCTGAAGCAACGGATTGTGTATATTATGTGATGAGGTATATGCTTGACATAGTAAAACACCACAATCAAAGCATCGATTTACAAAAGTTATACTTTAATTTATTTCATTCTCCTAGCTATCATATGTTATTTACGACGTTTTAAAACAACACTATTATAAATTGCAGGACTTTGCACAATGCGGTTCTTATGACCGACAAGAGATAGACGAAGTTCAGAATTGCTTAGCAACTTATATCATGCATAATTGGAGGAAGTTGTGTTTGTGACACCCCACGTCCGTTAATGTCACTCACTAAGGGAATGCATTAAGTTTCGTGAAGCGTTATAGGTGGATAGATACAAAATAATTACAAGGTAGATATAAATAAGATAGCAGCGAAAATTTAAATTTTTATTTCAACATAAATCATAATACCGTGGTCCACAATACCATAAGTCACAAAAACCATTACAATAAAATAACTTCTGTCTTGCACCATCAGATTACATAAGAATATAAAAACATAATTCCCTAATTGAAAGAGTTAAGCCATAGTAGAGAGAAGGACTTGAGCCATACTTCAGAAGTAGCTCCTAGCAAGATGATATCTGAGTCCAGACTAAGCCTGAGTGTTTCCTCCTTGAGAACCCCCCCGGGGGAAGGGGGGATGGAAGAAAGAAGGAGAAACAAAAAGGGTCAGACATAAGTCTGGCGAGTCTAGTTACATTTAGCCAATAAATAAATAAAAGTAACATGATAGGCATATAAAGTGGATAAGAGAGATCACTACATAAATGGCAGGTGTGACAAGACAGACAAAGTAAGGTGTACACACTTCTCTAATGATTACTCTGCACTATTACTAGTATAACTAGAATGCGATGATCCCTTCCACTATAAGGCGGTAGACTTAGGGCATATGTCCAAAATATACCCTAACCAGTACCCTAATTGATCGGCTCCCTACTCCGTAGATACTCTGTGCCGGCCCCACGGTAGGATTTATCACGTCCTACAGTGGTAACCCTTCACTGATATGCACAACCCCATATCTACTGTTGTCACGGTCGTCTTATCCGCCTCTCCCCGGCTCATGCATGCACACGGCCCTGTCGGTTTGCGCCGCCTACACCGTCATCCACATTTGGATCTCTTATAATCAGTCAGTAAGTGTGCCCCCTCTCTGCTAGTACGGAATATTTTATTTGATACTAACTTCGGATTACTAATGGAAATGGGTCCCATACAATATGATACAAGCTGTCCTCTTTGTCTTGTATCCCCCCACTAGGTTTTTCACGGACTATGTATACCACTAGGTGTCTTTAATTACGTAGCCCTATACCAGTGATGCTTACCCAATAAGGTGTCTTTAATTACATAACTTTATTATTTTCCCCTATTATGTATACCATTAGGTGCCTTTAATTGCATAACCTTATCGGGTTAAGTTCATGGGCATATATGTAAATATTACCCACCCCCTCCAGCTTTACTTAACCCATCCACTATTCCAATCAATTTACTTAACCCTAACCTTAGTTCAATATCATACAATCCCTATGGATTAGATTTGGTTAAGTAGTCCAATTCATTACCATGTCCATTTATGGTTTATAATGGGCTAGACCTCCCACATTAGGCCTACAACGTGTAGATGCTGGATATGCCAGTCGGGTCTGGACAGTCTTATTCCACAGTTGGGCCTAACCTCGTGTCTTAGCCTGATTCGTATTTGCGTACTTAGACCTCCCACATTAGGTTTAACATTAGTGGCTGCTGGATATGCCGGTCGGGTCCAGGCAGACTTCCACTACTAATGCAACCTAACCTCGTGTCATAAGTACAATTACAATTCCTAATTGTAATTACTAGACATTCCATTATTAATTAATCAATTAATTAATCCTTTATCTTTATAGATGTTAATGCCCGCTTTACCCAATAATTTGAATTATATGTCCAAAAATGTTCATATTCAAATTAGGCCATTATTAACCCCTTTTCCCCCCGTTCCTTCACTAGCGCCCACACAAAATTAGCAGCATGCCTGGGCTAGACAATAACCTAGTCATAAAAGATAATAGGGAAAATAATGGGAATATAACCAAAGGGATCATCTTGGCTTAAACATAAACTAGCATAATAATAAGGTGAACATACATACTAGCATGGACATGAAATTGTCATCATTACAAGGTGGACATAAAACTGATGAACGTTTGGCAGTCAATTGATTCTAACATAACTATGATGTCACAATAAGACTAGTAAGATCTAAATTAGCAATATAGATGTCCAATCGATTTAGATCTAACATGATAACACAAGGTGATAAATTAGATCACATAATTCAGATCTAGAGGTTAAAAATAAATCTAACATGATAACACAAGGTGATAAATTAGATCACATAATTCAGATCTAGAGGTTGAAATAGATCTAACATGATAACACAAGCTGATAAATTAGATCACATAATTCAGATCTAGAGGTTAAAATAGATCTAACATGATAACACAAGGTGATAACTTAGATCAGATAATAGCATGTTTAGATCTAAATATGGATTCACATGTCCAATTTACAACATATCTAAGTTGATCGCAATATGACAGGAAATGTGATTTACATACAGAATTAGATTTAACCAATGTTGCAACTGTCAAAATTAACAAATTTACATTCACCACAACATAGTTACAAGTCAAGATCCACATAGGCAATATAATATAATAACCACAATTGCATTAGATCTAAAGAATTAGTTCTATCATGAGATAGTATCAGATCTAACAATTGAATAGATTCAAGGTTTACAACGTATCCAAATCACAGTCTTTCATAATTTACTTCTATTCATTTAAACCTAAAAATAACTAGAAACTCACAGCGTTAGGTTTAGAGAATAGAGAAAGAATGGATCTTGGATTTCTGGATTGGATTTGCCTTAGTTGATAGAAGAAGATAAGGGATCCAGTTCAATTCACACACCGGTTGAGTTTGGCCGCCATTGTTTCTTTGTGAAGAAAACAAGAGAATTGAGGTATATTTATAGCTGCAGAAACCTCTGGAACCGACTGCCACATAAGCCCTAGGGTGAATTAGGTTGCGGGCCGCCTCACACTTGGAAAAAGGGCCGAATACCCAAAAACTCCTATGGGCACACTTTAAAGGTGCGCCTGTATAAAATTGCCTTAGCGCACTTGTGAAGTGCGCCAGTTATACCTAGTTTGATTTTCAAACTTTTATCATCCGTAACTTCTTCATATGTTATCTGTTTTACGCAAACTAGGTGTCTATCCTGACCAAAATTTCGAGACGGACGTATTGACATAGTCTGTTTCCTTTATTTCTTAATATTAAATTAATTATTACTTAATTTATCCTCTTTAATGTTAACAAAATTACGGGGTGTTACATTACCCCTACCTAAAGGATTTCGTCCCCGAAATCTCCAATTTGAGAAAAATGCATATCCTACCATCCATCATCCATCTACTCATCGATCAATCACTGGCATCCATTGTCCTTAAGGACTTCTAATGCTTACACGAATATATGCAAAGGTGCATGTATATGTCCCAATATTAATGCGAAGATCAGGCGGTCTACTGATTCAGTTGACCTTCTTAATGCAATGTATGTTAGATCCATGAATCCAATATGTATGCAAATAAGTCTATTATAACATGTAAGCTCTATATGTGTGTACACTCATTCGTCCAAATGCAACATCTATATGCTAGTTCATCCATTTCCATACTTAAAAGAAAAGAAAATGCGCACACATCCCTATGCAGTATGAGAGTGATTGAGTCGATCTAGTGCCTAATATGTGTGTATATGCATCCATAGGAAACCACAAGCAAAAACTTGCATCCATCAATCATACCATGTCTCAAACACATGTTTACATCCATAGGATTCCTATTTAAAGGTTGAAAATACTATGGTTAAGATATATTCAAATGATAGAAACAATTACTGATATAGCTTTGGAAAAAGGAGTTAAGAACATATCCTCGAAAAGAAAAGGGTACAAAGCACGAATCTTGTCTTCGGTCGCCCAAGTCGCATTCTATGGATTATCTCCCAATTGAATATTTAGAAACTTGATCTTTTTGTTGTGTAGCTTCTTAACTTCTGATCCCATAATACGGGTAGGGACTCGCCTGACTGTCGCCTCCCGTTCCATTTCGACTTCGTCCAACACACTCAGCTCAACAATTACTGCGGTGTCATCTAGACACTTCCACAGATGAGAAACGTGGAAAACATCATAAACGCTAGGTAGATTGTCTGGGAGTTTTACTCTATAGGCCATTTGGCCAATCCTCTTAGTTATGGGAAATGGTCCCACAAAGCTAGGTGCCAACTTCCTTACTGATCCGAAGCAAACCACATTCCTCATAGGTGACACAGTGATAACAACCAAGTCTCCTACTTCAAATTCAAGGTCAGTCCTTCTCTTGTCTGCATAGGATTTTTGCCTACCTTGAGCTGTCTTCATCCACCGTCGAATAAGGTCAATCTTCTCGGATGTTTTCCTAACCATATCTAGTCCAAGTAATAATCTTTCTGTAGACTCCCACCAACAAATTTGTGATCTACAGGGTCGTCCGTACAATGCTTCGAAGGGTGCCATGCCAATGCTATCTTGATAACTATTATTATAGGCAAACTCTACTAAAGGAAGATTCTCTTCCCAAGTCCCTCCGAAGTATAGGATACATAGCCTCAAATGATCTTCAAGAATCCTGTTCACCCTCTGTGTCTTTCCATCGGTCTGAGGATGATAAGCGGTGCTCAAACACAATTGTGTACCTAATGCCTCTTGCAAGCTCCTCCAAAATTCACTAGTGAAGATGGGGTCACGATCGCTCACGATGCTGGAAGGTACTCCATGAAGACGAACTATGTAACGACCCGCATTCTATGCATCAAAGGATCGTAGAATATTTATTTCTTTCTCATGCGAAGTCGTATGGTCATGCAACTTTGGGAGACGACTATAGGGGTCATTTCCCATGTTCATGATTTTTGCCGTTTTTTTTAATGACCATTTTGCCCCTAGCTGATTTGTTGCGGCCATAACTTTTGATTGGTAAGGAGTTTTGACCTGAAACTACTTCCATTGGATTTGGATGATGGTTTACAATTCCGTAAAGTGGTCACATTAGCCAAACAGACTCACCGTTTGAGAGATATGGCTGAAACAATGTTTAGAAGGTGAAAAACTGCTTAATCGAGCTTAATTGGGTAGTTAATAGCTAGGCCCAATTGGGGATTTCGGGATTAGGGGTATATAGAGGCTGACTAGGGTTAGAAATCATTTCTTTATACACTTTTTCAGCCGCCACTTTCATTCTTGGAACCCTAGTAATGGCCTCCAACATCTAGAATCACCTCTAATCACTTTCTAATCAAGTATTAGCCTAATCTTCACCAAATTAAGGAGAAATAGCCCCTAATCAAGGTCGAAACTGCTGTATAGCCTTGGGAACAGCGCCAAACAGAGGATAGTTTCAGATTTAGTATTTTGTTTGTGGCTAAGGTGAGTGATTTGCATAGTTCCTCACTAATTATGGTTAATTAAGGGTAATTAGTATTAATTAGCGAAGTTATACATGATTAAATTCTGGAAAAATATTTATAAATTCCAAAATATTGTTTTAGGCCTCTGTTAAAAAATTTGGTTAAGTTTTGCTAATCATATCATTAGTTATGCTTAAACATGATTAAGGAAAATATGGGTTTTTGGGTATGTTTGATCCGTTTTGACATGTTAATTCATTGTCTTTGTGTTTATGGTTAGTTTTTTGTGTTGCTATGACTGTATGGTATGCTTTGTGATTGATTAGAAGAGTTAGAATGGTCAAAAACGTCGTCGTATGGCGTAAAACAGTCGCTGGAAAAGTTGCAGGAAATGTGCAGAGTTTCAGACCGGATCGGATCGGGTATGGGGCTCGGATCGGATAAGGGAACTGGGCAAAGGGATGTGATTCGGATTGGAACTTGGCACCTGAGAAGACTTGGCAAAAAGGAAGGCTATTTGCATTGAGTTGGGGTTGGTATCAGACCTAAGCTTGGCGTGGGGATCAGACCGGACTAGAGCTAGGGAGCGGAATCAGATTGGATCTGGATGGAACATGGGATCGGATCGGAATGAGTAAGCTTGAGCAAGAGGGACGAACCGAATCGATGTGACGTGGTGGACCTTATATATCGAACTGAACCAGATTGATGGCTAGGATCTGGAGTAAGCCGAAACGAACCAGGGAAGGACAACCGAACCGAACCGCATCTAGAGGCCGAACCGAACCAGATTGGAGCTGCGATTACGCGATGACTCTTCTGAAGACCAACTCCAATTCGACCAAAACCCGAGAGGCAAAGGAAGTCGAAATGGAAGGTTATTACTCCGTATCCAAATGGGATCAACAGGTTAACTTCATGAGTTGGGTTTTGCTGTGGGACGTGTGCTAAGGGGTTATCGACGTCCATAGTTTTGATTCACCACGGAAAGACAAGTGTTAGGCTGCAGATCAGTGTAGTGGGGTAGTTACTACTCCATGGGGCAAAGTGATCGTAGCATGGCTATGAGCCAGTGAAGTGGAGTCTTCATGACTTCATGGTGCAAAGTGGACATAGCAAGGACTAGTGGCTATGGATCAGTGCAGTGGAGTTGCCATGACTCCATGGGCCAGAGTGATCATAGCAAGGATTTGGGTGATCAAAGCGGTGGATATCATATGCTTTACGCATTAAGTGAGAGATATGAGGATGATTGCAATGCTTGATTGTTTTCCATCACTATGACATGCACACCCCCAACCCCGTATTCTTTACACCATATGTTATTGGCACCTTAGCGTATTGTACAGTATGTAGTGCTAACTCTTTGGTTACAGGTCCTGGTTCAGGTATGGCTTAGTATACCTGTTATTATTCTGTTTTGCTGCTTATCGCTCATACCAGAATCTTGTCTGACCCAGAGTTTTATGTCTCTTCTTATTACTCTGGGTGCTCATAAACGAGCAGACTAGAGACAGGTTAGCTGGTTATGCATGAGTAGCTGATCCAGAGACGAGCAGGAGGCTTCTACGTATTATCTACATATATTCTCCCTGTATTGTTGATGGTCACTGCTTTGGGAATTAGTAGTGTACCTTTCCTTTTTTTTGCTTTAGAGACAGTATTTTGAAGTTGTAATACTGGTTATGGATCATAAGCTGTATTTTGGATTTCAGCTGCTATGGTGATTATGATTTAGTTTTCAGCTTATGCACTGTCTCGCCTGTTTTATGTCAAGTATTTATTATTGTATTTTATTCCATGCGATGTGAGACATTCTACAGGTTCCTTGTTAGTTCAAATTCCTTTCTTTGGCGACCGTCCCATGCTGGTTGGACATTTGCACAACGCACTTTCATTGGAAATGTCGGCTGGTGCGGGGCGGGCCGTCACACTTGGTATCAAAGCTCTAGGTTGTGTAGTTAACCAAGGGAAAGACACCAGGGGGAGATAGTATGTATATGAGAGCGCGTATTTGTTATATTTTGGTTTCAAAAGCTATATATATACTATTAGTATAGCTAAGGATGAAGTCGCACCGCACTGACACCACAAAGAGGATGGTTAATCGTTTCTCTTTACAGATTTGAACGATGAGCCGATATATGAGGGGTGCTGGTAGAGGAGCCAATAATGGGAATGCTCCTGACATGAGGACTATTTTCACTGACTTCATGAGAGAGATGCTTAGAAATGTGCAAGGAGTAGTTCCCAATGCTGCAAATGGTGGTGGTGCAGCGGTGTAGGCGCCTAGAGACGATTTCGCCAAGCTATGCAAGGATTACACTGGCCTTGGTGGGAAGCTGTTCCACGGAATGGAATCGGCTACAGAAGTTCAGGATTGGTTGGATAGCTGTGAGCGTATCTTCGAAGACTTGGGTATCGAGGATGCGATGAAGAGGAAGTTAGCATCCCGTCAGCTGCACGGACGGGCAATGAATTGGTGGAATGCTTTAAAGGCAGCTACTCCAAAGGATCAAGTTACATGGGATCAGTTTAAGGCACGATTCAGTGATAAGTTCATCCCGGCTGCCCAAGTCAGAATTGTTTAGGAAATTTCTAGAGCATAAGCAGAATGGTAGGGAAGTCTCGGAGTACGTTGCAGAGTTCGATACTATATCGAAGTATGGATTATCCCTCATTGACACTCCTGATAAGAAAAATGAGAAGTTCATAACAGGCTTGGATCAGTACTTGGGGGAAAGGCTTATTAACCACATCGATGAGACGTTTGAATCGATTGTGGCGAAAGCTTTGAGATCAGAGAGTCTATACCCTAAGTCGAAGAGTGAGGTTGCATCGGCAAAGGAGCCAAAGCCACAAGCAAGCGGTGGAGGTAAGAGTGGTTCTCAGAATAAGAGAAAGCAGAATCAGACCAAGGATGGCCAGAAGAAAAAGAATAAGAAGGTGTTGAATGCTTCAGCTGTGGTAAGAGGGGCGGCTATGCCAAAGAATGTCGAGCCAAGCCAGCGGATAGGAAGTGCTTCAACTGTGGCCAAGTGGGACATCACAAGGATAAGTGTCTGCAACCCCCTAAGGAAAAGCAGATTGGGAAAGCATATGTTATCAATGTTGTTCCTTCTTCGTCGAATGCCCCAACTGCGGCAGTGAAAGGACAGAATGTCATCATTCAAGGTATGCTTTCTGGTTATGATGTTCCTGTTCGAGTATTGTTTGATACCGGAGCTTCCCATTCCTTCATATCTAGTGACTTGGTAGATAGGTTGGGATTGAAACCTGAGATAATCGATAGACCTTTTGTTATGACGAACCCATTTGGTGGTTCGACTAGCCATAGTATGATTTTCCATAATGTGGTCTTATCAAGTCATGGATGTATGTTTTTGATTGCTTTGATTTGGGCTTTACTGGGTTTGGCATTATTTTGGGAGTCGATTGGCTCCAAAGATATGTGGTGGTGATAGACTGTGAGGGCTTTTTGGTGACAGTTAGAGCGGATGATGGGCGGAGGGTAGTGTTTGGTTATCTACCTAGTAATGGGGTAATGACTAGTTTTCTAATTTCCCTCGACATCCCACATGATGAGTTGTCAGATGTGCCCGTGGCTGGCCAGTATCCGGACATCTTCGAGGAAGTGACGGACTTCCACCACACCAGGAGATTGAGTTCCAAATTGATTTAGTGAAAGATGCCAGACCTATAGTGATGCCACTTTGTCGTATAGCGCCAAGGGAGAAGCGAGAGCTCGAGGTGCGATTAAGAGATCTTTTGAAGAAGGGATTTATCAGAAGAAGTGTTTCTGAGTGGGGAGCACCAGTTGTATTTGCTACCAAGGCAGATGGTTCTCTTCGTTTGTGTGTGGACTACCGCGAGTTGAATAAGGTGACGAGGAAGAATAAGTATCCTCTACCGCGGATAGATGATTTGTTTGATCAGTTGAGTGGCGCGAGAGTGTTCTCCCAGTTGGATCTCGCGACAGGTTTTCATCAGCAAAGAGTGGAAGCTGAGAGTATAGCTAAAACAGTATTTCGGACGCCGTTTGGATTCTATGAGTGGTTGGTCATGCCATTCGGGCTGACCAATGAACCAGCGTATTTTGTGGATCTTATGAATAGGGTATTCAGAGATCAGTTGAATAAGTTTGTTCTTATGTTCGTGGACGATATACTTGTTTATTCGAGGATAGAGGAAGAATACAAGGAACACTTGAGGATAGTGATGGAGGTGTTGAGAAAACACCAAATGAAAGCAAAGTTTTCTAAGTGTCACTTCTGGAGGAGGGGGATGAGATTCTTGGGCCATGTTGTTTCAGAGAATGGTATTGCCGTGGATCCTGCGAAGGTAGCTACGGTGCAAGATTGGTCTACGCCCAAGAATGCAACAGACGTAAAAAGTTTCTTGGGATTAGATGGATATAATCGTAAGTTTATCCATGACTTCTCCAAGATAGCAACACCGTTGACTCAGTTGACTAAGAAAAATCAAGCTTTCGTCTGGGACGAAAAGTGCGAGAATTCATTTAAAAGTCTAAAGGAAAAGTTGACATGTGCACTAATGTTAGTCATCCCTAAAGGGAATGAAGAGATGACGGTATACACAGATACCTGTGGTACCGGACTAGGTGCTGTGTTGATGCAAGGAGGTAGGTTTGTAGCTTATGCTAGTCGGCAATTGAAACCGCATGAGAAAAGATATCCTACCCATGATTTGGAATTAGCAGTGATCGTGTTCGCATTGAAGATGTGGAGACATTATCTCTTGGGAGAAAGATTCGAGTTATTTACCGATCGTAAATCGTTAGAATATCTTTTCTCTCAGAAGGATCGAAATCTCCGACAACAATGATGGTTAGAATTCTTGGCTTCCTACGATTTCGATATTGCATACACACCAGGAAAGGGCAATGCGGTAGCTGATGCGTTGAGTAGAAGACATGCCAGTTTAGGGGCTATGTTTCTTGAGTGGAAGCAACTGGAGTACATCGCTAGGTATGATTTCAGACCAAAGTGCGAATTGGATCCAGAAGTATTAGTAAGTTTGACAGTCAGACCCACTTTGATTGAGCGGATTGGTTCCAGTTAGAGGGACGATCCTAACTTATTGAAAATCATCTCCAAGTTAGAGATGTACATCGATGAGGAGATGAACGAGTATGGCCTTGATCGAGATGGATGGCTTAAAAAGAATAGAAGACTAGTAATGTCAATGGATTGAGAGATGAAGTGCTTAGAGAATGTCATCACTCAAAACTGACTATACACCCCGGTGGTAACAAGATGTATCGAGACATGAAGCTGACCTACTACTAGGAAGGGATAAAAAGAGATGTTGGGAAGTTTATATCCAAATGCATGAATTGCCAGCTAGTTAAAGCTGAGCAAAAGAAGCCTAGTGGCTTGTTGCAACCATTAGAAATTCCAGAATGGAAATGGGAACAAGTCTCAATGAATTTCATTGATGGGTTACCAAGGACTAGATCGGGCCATGATAGCATTTGGGTGATTGTGGACCGATTGACCAAGAGTGCAAGATTTATACCCGTCAAGTCGAATAGATCGACAGCTAAGTTAGCTGAGCTATATATGAAATGGGTAATGAGATTTCATGGAGTACCTAAAATCATTGTGGGTGACCGAGACCCTTTGTTTACTAGTGGGTTTTGGAAAAGCTTACAAGAGGCGTTAGGATCAGAATTACATCTCAGTACCGCGTATCATCCTCAAACCGACGGTCAAATAGAGTGGGTGAATCGTATATTAGAAGATCTCTTGAGAGCTTGCATATTAGATTTTGGTGGATCATGGGATGACCATTTGCATCTAGTGTAGTTCACATATAATAATTGTTATCGATCCAGTATTGGTATGGCTCCATTTGAAGCTTTGTACGGAAGACCATGCAACTCACCGTCATGTTGGTTAGAAACTGGTGAGAAGTTTGTGCTTGGACCAGATGTCATAAGAGAAACTTCAGATAGGGTTAAGATCATTCAAAAGCAAATGAAGGCTGCCCAAGATAGGCAGAAGAGTTATGCTGATAAGAGGAGAAGAGATTTAAAGTTCTCTATTGGCGACTTGGTGTTTGTCAAGATTTCTCCGTTAAAGAGCATGATACGATTTGGCAGGAGAGGCAAGTTAACATCAAGATTTGTTGGACCATTCCCAGTTCTCGAGCATATTGGGAATTTGGCATATAAAGTTGAATTACCAGAGAATATGGCAGGAGTTCACAACGTATTTCATGTTTCCCAGTTAAGGAAATTCGTGCACGACTCTAGTGTGACTATTTCACCAGATCAGTTGGACGATATCGAGATTGAACCCGAGGCGGTTGGGAAACGCAGGCCAATGCGTATCATTGAGAACGATACGAAGCAGCTTCGAAGGAAGGCGGTGAAACTAGTCAAAGTTCAGTGGGGTGATGATGAGGAAGACTGTACTTGGGAAACAGAGGAGGACATAAGGAGGAAGTATCCAAAACTCTTTGCCTAGCAAGATTTTAATTGCGACTTAGTTTTGCGCATGCTAGGATAGACTTGTTTGTTTGTTTTTGTATGTTTGATTGTGGTGAATGGTTGATAGGCATGCGGGGTCCTTTGCTTGTTTCTTAGTTAAGGAATTACGGGGGCAAAATTTCTTAAGGGGGGGAGAATGTAACGACCCGCATTCTACGCATCAGAGGATCATCGAATATTTATTTCTTTCTCATGCGAAGTCGTATGGTCATGCAACTTTGGGAGACGACTGTTGGGGTCATTTCCCATGTTCATGATTTTTGCCGATTTTTTAAATGACCATTTTGCCCCTAGTTGATCTTGTTTTGTCCATAACTTTTGATTGGTAAGGAGTTTTGGCCTGAAACCACTTTCGTTGGATTCAGATGATGGTTTACAATTCCGTAGAGTGGTCACATTAACCAAACGGACTCACCGTTTGGTAGATATGGCTGAAACAATGTTTAGACGGTGAAAAATAGCTTATCCGGGCTTAATTGGGTAGTTAATAGCTAGGCCCAACGGGAGATTTCGGGATTAGGGGTACATTAGGGCTGATTAGGGTTAGAAAACATTTCTTTAGACACTTTTTCAGCCGCCACTTTCATTCTTGGAACCCTAGTAATGGCCTCCAACATCTAGAATCACCTCTAATCACTATCTAATCAAGTATTAGCCTAATCCTCACCAAATTAAGGAGAAATAGCACCAAATCAAGGTCAGAACTGCTGTATAGCCTCGGGAACAGCGCCAAACAGAGGATAGTTTTAGATTTGGTATTTTGTTTGTGGCTAAGGTGAGTGATTTGCATAGTTCCTCACTAATTATGTTTAATTAAGGGTAACTAGTATTAATTAGCGAAGTTAAACATGATTAAATTCTGGAAAAATATTTATAAATTCCGTAATATTGTTTTAGGCCTCTGTTAGAAAATATGGTTAATTTGGTTAAGTTTTGCTAATCATATCATAGTTATGCTTAAACATGATTAAGGAAAATATGGGTTTTTGGTTATGTTTTATCCGTTTTAACATGTTAATTCATTGTTTTTGTGTTTATGGTTAGTTCTTTGTGTTGCTATGACTGTATGGTATGCTTTGTGATAAATTAGAAGAGTTAGAATGGTCGAAAATGCCGTCGTATGGCGTAAAACAGTCGCTGGAAAAGTTGCAGGAAATGTGCAGAGTTTCGGACCAAATCGGGTCGAGTATGGGGCTCGGATCGGATAAGGGAACTGGGCAAAGGGTTTGATTCAGATCGGAACTTGGCACCTGAGAAGACTTGGCAAGAAGGAAGGCCATTTGCATTGAGTTGGGGTTGGGATCGGACAAAAGCTTAGCGTGGGGATCATACCGGACTAGAGCTAGGGAGCGGAATCGGATCGGATCTGGATGGAACATGGGATCAGATCGGAATGAGTAAGCTGGAGCAAGAGGGACAAACCGAATCGATGTGACGTGGTGGACCTCATATATCGAACCGAACCAGATTGATGGCTAGGAACTGGAGTAAGCCAAACCGAACCAGGGAAGGACAACCGAACCAAACCGCATCTGGAGGCCGAACCGAACCAGATTGGAGCTACGATTACGCGATGACTCTTCTGAATAATAACTCCAATTCGACCAAAACCCGAGAGGCAAAGGAAGTCCAAATGGGAGGGTATTACTTAGGATCCAAATAGGATCAACGGGTTAACTTCATGAGTTGGGCTTTGCTGCGGGATGTGTGCTAAGGGGTTATCGACGTCCATAGTTTTGATTCACCATGAAAAGACAAGTGTTAGGCTGCGGATCAGTGCAGTGGGGTAGTTACTACTCCATGGGGAAAAGTGATCGTACCATGGCTATGAGCCAGTGCAGTGGAGTCTTCATGGCTTCATGGGGCAGAGTGGACATAGCAAGGACTAGTGGCTATTGATCAGTGTAGTGGAGTTGCCATGACTCCATGGGATAGAGTGATCATAGCAAGGATTTGGGTGATCAAAGCGGTGGATATAGTATGCTTTACGCACTGAGTGAGAGATGTGAGGATGATTGCTATGCTTGATTGTTTGACGTCACTATGACATGCACACCCCCACCCCCGTATTTTTTACACCATATGTTAGTGGCACCTTAGAGTATTGTACAGTATGTAGTGCTAACTCTTTGGTTGTAGGTCCAGGTTCAGGTATGGTTTAGTATACCTGTTATTATTCTGCTTTGCTGCTTATCGCTCATATCAGACTTTTGTCTGACCCAGAGTTTTATGTCTCTTCTTATTACTCTGGGTGCTCCTAAACGAGCAGACTAGAGACAGGTTAGGTTGTTATGCACGAGTAGCTGATCCAGAGACGAGCAGTAGGCTCCTACGTATTATCTATATATATTCTCCCTATGTTGTTGATGGTCACTACTTTCGGCATTAGTAGTGTACCTTTCCTTTCTTTTGCTTTAGAGATAGTATTTTGAAGTTGTAATAATGGTTGTGGATCATAAGCTGTATTTTGGATTTCCGCTGCTATTGTCATTATGATTTAGTTTTCAGCTTATGTACTGTCTCACCTGTTTTACGTCAAGTATGTTATTATTATATTTTATTCCAAGCGCTGTGAGACATTCTACAGGTTCCTTGTTAGTTCAAATTCCTTTCTTTGGCGACCGTACCGTGCCGGTTGGACATCGGCACAGCGCACTTTCATTGGAAATGTCGGCTAGTGCTGGGCGGGCCGTTACAAACTATCTCACGCACATAAATTGTTGCCAACCATGGTGTTGTCCTTTTACTCTTAGAATAAATTGAGCGCTCTTTGTGAGTCTATCCACCACAACCCAGATACTGGTGTTTCCTTTCTTCGATCTAGGCAAACCATCTATGAAATTCATAGAGATGCTTTCCCATTTCCACTACGGAACCTCCAACGGATGAAGTAATCCACTGGGCTTCCTTTGCTCAGCTTTGACTTGCTGGTGAACTAAACGTTGAGAAACAAATGCAGCCACATTTTTCTTCATCCCAACCCAAAAGAAAACCCTCTTCATGTCCCTGTACATCTTATCATCGCCTAGATGAATGGTCATCTTAGAATGGTGAGCTTCTTCTAGGACTGTCTTTATCAAGCTTCCAGTTTGAGGAACACAAAGCCTTCCATCTCGTCGCAACCACCCCTTTCCATCTATGGCATATCTGCTGAGGTGACTAGAAGTTTCCCCTTTTCTGAGCTTATCTATGATGTCTAGAATCTGTGGGCCACCTTGTTGCGAAGCTCCTATCTGGTCCATAAGAGTCGGTCGTATCTCCAAGGATGCAAACAAATCAGGCAAAATCTCGATGGAGGGTCTAAAATCAAAAGTTGATATGAACTCCAAGTTCTTTCTTTCCACAAACAGAGGACTCAGGGCCACCCTCTACCTACTTAGTGCGTCTGCCACACATTACCTTACCAGGGGTATAAGAAATCTCAAAATCATAAGAAGCTAGAAGCTGCATCCACCGCTGTTGCCTTAAATTGAGATCCTTCTACAAGAACAGATACTTGAGAGATTTATGATCGGTGTATAACTCGAACTTCTCTCCAAGTAAATAATGACGCCACATCTTTAACCCAAACACTATGGCAGCTAGCTCTTGATCATGGGTGGGGTAGTTCTTTTCATGAGTCCTCAACTGTCTACCCTCATAACACACTAATTTCCCTTCTTGTATTAGAACCGCACCAAGCCCTGTACCACAAGCATCAATGTAAACAGTAAACACCTTATTCCCGTCAGGCAAGGTCAAGACTGGGGCTGTTGTTAGAGCCCTCTTCAGTCGTCGGAAAGCAACGTCACATTCTATATCCCATGAGAATGCCAAGTTCTTCTTCGTCAGCCTAGTGAGTGGGGTTGATATCTTTGTGAAGTCCTTAATGAACTACCTATAGTAACCTGCTGACCCAAGAAAGCTTCTCACCTTGGTTGCATTTTTAGGAACCTGCCAATCTTGCACTGCAACCACCTTCGCGGGATCTATAACTATCCCTTCTTTAGAGACCTCATGCCCTAAGAATCTCACCTCTTTTCTCCAAAAATGGCATTTGGAGAATTTTACTTTAAGTTGATGGTCAAGGAGAGTTTTAAAACTTCTCTCAAATGCTGGGCATGCTCTTCTTCGCTCTTGGAGAAGATCAAAATATCATCAACAAAGACTACGAAAAAATTATTTAGGAACTCCCGAAACACCCTATTCATCAGATCGACAAAATAGGCGGGTGCATTCGTCAGAGCAAAAGGCATAACTAGCCATTCAAATAAACCGTCCGGAGTCCTAAAGGCAGTCTTATATATGTTGTCCTCAGCCACCGTCAACTGATGGAACCCGTGGCCAAGTCTAACTGAGAAAATTCTGAGGCACCAACAAGCTGATCAAATAAATCATCAATCCTCGGGAGCGGGTGTCTATTCTTCTTATTGAGTTTATTCAGCTCTTTATAATTAACACACAAACGAACCATCCGCCTTAGTTGCAAATACTACTGGAGCACCCCCATTCAGTTATGCTTCATCTGATAAACCCTTTCTCAAGTAGCTCCTCTACTTGCTTACTTAGCTCCCTCCTTTCCCTTGGAGCCATATGGCGCACCGATAATGCAACTGGCTTTGCATTGTCCACCAGGTATATAAAAAATTCGATCTCGTGCCTCAGAGGTAAACCCCAAACCTCATCAAAAACATCGGAAAAATCCCGGACTACTGGAACAGACAGCAGATCGTTGATAGATGCATAAAGAGACTCTAGGAAACTAAGCATAACCGGCCCTTGTGGGTCACATGAAATCTCGAGGGTTCTCCCATGACAAGTCAAAAGCCTAACAACCCTCTTCTCACAATCCAGAATCCAGAATGACACCATACGTGGTAAGCCAATCCATTCCTAGAATCAACCCATAGCCATAAACCCGAGCACATATGCATCGCATTCAAACTCGATGCCCAACACAGATATTTTCAAACCCCGACAAATCATAGATAAATGAGCCGAACCACTAATGGGGTTTGAAACAACTACGGGATCCACTACCATACTAGTAATTAAGTGCAGAGATTCAACTAAGAACTTGATATAAATAAATGTGAGACACCAAAATCAAAAAAATGTTCTAATAGGATGGTTTAAAAGAGAAATTAAACCTTCCACAGAAATTTTTCTACCTCTATCAGGAGCACTGATTGCGAGAGTATGCACCTGCCCTCCAGAATTTCCTGCCCTTTGACCTTGTCCCTGTGATCCCCGTTTCTTCGGGCACTCTTTAGCAAAGTGTCTGGCCACTCCACAGTTGTAGCAAGAGTTCTTCCTTCGCTTACAGTCTTTAACCAGATGACCTTCCATCCCATAACATTTTCTCTTATCCTTGCCTTTATCATTCTTCTCTCCTTTCTTCTACTGTTGCTGCGGCCCCTTCTTGGGCCACACCTTCCTATTTAGCGATGTCTCCTCAGCCTTCTTTTCTCCCTTGTCTTCCTCATGCATTAGGGCCATATCGACAAGCTTTCCGAAAGTAGCCCCCATTGGAATATGAGACATGGCTAAACCATGCAGAGGCTCATTCAGCCCTTTAGCAAACCGCAAATCCCTTTTGTGTGGCGTATCCACTAACTCTAAACCGAACCTTGCTAGCTGGTTGAATTTATTCACATACTCTTTTACCGTAAAGTTTACCTGTTTGAGTGCTAAGAATCTCTCTATCTGCATGCTGCTTTCGACTTGGGAAAGAAATTTCATTTCGAACCTTTGTCTAAAATCTTCCCAAGTTTCCACTGGACGTCCAGCCTGAGTGACTTCCTACCAAAATGAGGCTTCGTCCTTTAGTAGCCAGGCGGCTAACTGAACCTTCCTTCTATCCTCTACTTCAAAGATTACGAATAATCCTCGGTCTCCTTGAGCCAATTACGAGCTTCTACGAATGTCTCGTTCCCATGGAATGACTTCCCTCCCATAGCACGGAAGTCCTTGTAGATCTTGGCGAAGTTATCTGCTCTTAGAGGGGGAGGAGGAGGAATGAATGGTGCAGTTGGGGGAGGAACATTTCGTTAGCCTTCGGCAAGTGCCGTGGCCTCCAAATACCTATGGAACCATCTGGGTATTGTGACGCCCTCTGGGATATTAGGAATGTTTTGTTCCCCGGATATGTTGGAAAAGGAAAAAGAAAGAAATTTAATAAACGACTGAAGGATACTACATATGTCTTTTTGGGTAATGTTTTTCGAAACAGACTTTTCTTTATGAAAATGCTTTCTTTTAAAACCTTTTTGAAAATAATTTTCAAATTTTTTTATCTAATCTGGTAACCTTCAGCTCTGATACCTATTGTGACACCCCAGTCCGTTAATGTCACTCACTATGGGAATGCATTAAGTTTCATGAAGCATTATAGGTAAACAAACACAGAATAATTACAAGACATATATTAATAAGATAGCAGCGGAAAGTGAAATTTTTATTTCAACATAAATCATAATACCGTGGTCCACAATACCATAAGTCACAAAAACCATTATAATAAAATAACTTATGTCTTGCACCATCAGAGTACATAAAAATATTAAAACATAATTCCCCAATTGAAAGATTAAGTCATAGTAGAGACATGGACTTGAGCCATACTTCAGAAGTAGCTCCTAGCAAGATAATATCTGAGTCCAGACTAAGCCTGGGTATTTCCTCCCTGAGAACCTTGGAGGGGGGACGGAAGAAAGAAGGAGAAACAAAAAGGGTTAGACATAAAGTCTGGCAAGTCTAGTTACTTTTAGCTAGTAAATAAATAAAAGTAACATAACAGGCATATAAAGTGGATAAGAGAGATCACTACATAAATGGCAGGTGTGACAAGGTAGACAAGGTAAGGTGTATACACTTCTCTAATGATTACTCTGCACTATTACTAGTATAACCAGAATGAGATGATCCCTTCCACTATATGGTGGTAGACTTAGGGCAAATGTTCAAAATATACCCTAACCACTACCCGAATCGATTGCCTCCCTACTCCGTAGATACTCTGTGGGATGTATCACGTCCTACAGTGGCAACCCTTCACTGATATGCACAGCCCTATATCTACTGGTGTCACGGTCGTCTTATCCCCCTCTGCCTGACTCATGCACGCATATGGCTCGGTCGGTTTGCGCTGCCCACACCGTCCTCCACGTTTGGATCTCTTACAATCAGTCAGTAAGCGTGTCCCCTATCCGCCTAGTATGGAGTATTTTATTTGATACTAACTCTGGGTTACTGACTAAAATGGGTCCCATATAATATGATACAAGCTCTCCCCTTTGTCTTGTATCCCCACTAGGTTTTTCACTGACTATGTATACCACTAGGTGTCTTTGAGTACATAGCCATATACCAGTTATGCTTAACCTATAAGGTGTCTTTAATTACATAACTGTATTATTTTCCCCAATTATGTATACCACTAGGTGTCTTGAATTACATAACCCATCCAGCTTTACTTAACCCATCCACTATTCCGATCAATTTACTTAACCCTAACCTTAGTTCAGTATCATACAATCCCTGTGGATTAGATTTGGTTAAGTAGTCTAATTCATTACCATGTCCATTTATGGTTTATAATGGGCTAGACCGCCCATATTAGGCCTACAACGTGTGGATGCTGGATATGCCGGTCGGGTCCGGGCAGTCTTATTCCACAGTTGGGCCTAACCTCGTGTCTTATCCCTATTCGTATTTGCGTACTTAGACCTCCCACATTAGGTTCAACATTAATGGCTGCTGGATATGCCAATCGGGTCCGGGCAGACTTCCACCACTAATGCAACCTAACCGCGTGTCATAAGTACAATTACAATTCCTAATTGTAATTACTAGACATTCCATTATTAATTAATTAATCAATTAATTAAGTCTTTCCCTTTATTGGTGGTAATGCCCGCTTTACCCAATAATTTGAATTATATGTCCAAAAATGTTCGTATTCAAATTATGCCATTATTTACTCATTTTCCCTCGTTCCTTAACTAGCGCCCTCACAAAATTGGCAGCATGCCTAGGCAAGACAATAGCCTAGTCATAAACGTTAATAGGGAAAATAATGGGAATATAACCAAAGTGATCATCTTGGCATAAACATAAACTAGCATAACAATAAGGTGAACATACATACTGGCATTTACATAAAATTGTCATCATAACAAGGTAGACATAAAACTGATGAATGGTTGGCAGTCAATTGATTCTAACATAAGTATGATGTCACAATAAGCATAGTAAGATCTAAATTAGCAATTTACATGTCCAGTCGGTTTAGATCTAACATGATAACACAAGGTGATAAATTAGATCACATAATTCAGATCTAGAGGTTAAAATAAATCTAACATGATAACACAAGGTGATATATTAGATCACATAATTTAGATCTAGAGGATAAAATAGATCTAACATGATAACACAAGGTGATAAATTAGATAACATAATTCAGATCTAGAGGTTAAAATAGATCTAACATGATAATACAAGGTGATAAATTAGATCACATAATAGCATGTTTAGATCTAAATATGGATTCACATGTCCAATTTACAACATATCTAAGTTGATCGCAATATGGAAGGTGAAAGGTGATTTACATACAGAATTAGATTTAACCAATGTTGCATCTGTCAAAATTAATAGATTTACATTCACCACAACATAGTTACAAGTCAAGATCCACATAGGAAATATAATAAAATAACCACAATTGCATTAGATCTAAAGAATTAGATCTATCA
Organism: Allium sativum; assembly: GCA_030737875.1. NCBI lineage: Eukaryota > Viridiplantae > Streptophyta > Magnoliopsida > Asparagales > Amaryllidaceae > Allium > Allium sativum. Next base: position 729,679,527 of record CM060916.1, read on the forward strand.
TGACATAGTATCAGATCTAACAATAGCATAGATTCAAGGTTTACAATGTATCCAAATCACAGTCTTTAATAATTTACTTCTATTCATTTAAACCTAAAAATAACTAGAAACTCACAGCGTTAGGTTTAGAAAATAGAGAAAGAATGGATCTTGGATTTCTGGATTTGATTTGCCTTAGTTGATAGAAGAAGATAAGGGATCTAGTTCAATTCACACACCAGCAAAGTTTGGCTGCCTCTGATTCTTTGTGAAGAAAACAAGAGAATTGAGGTATATTTATAGCTGCAAAACCCTCTGGAACCGACTGCCACATAAGCCTTAGGGTGAATCAGGTTGCGGGTTGCCTCCCACTTGGAAAAAGGGCCGAATACCCAAAAACTCCTATGGGCGCACTTTACAGGTGCGCCAGTATAAAATTGCCTTGGCGCACCTGTGAAGTGCGCCAGTTATACCTGGTTTGATTTTCAAACTTTTATCGTCTGTAACTTCTTCATATGTTATCTGTTACACGCAAACTAGGAGTCTATCCTAACCAGAATTTCGAGACGGACGTAATGACGTAGTCTATTTCCTTAATTCTTAATATTAAATTAATTATTACTTAATTTATCCTCTTTCAGGTTAATAAAATTACGGGGTGTTACATTCCCCCCTACTTAAAGGATTTCGTCCCTGAAATCTCCAAGTTGAGAAGAATGCATATCCTACCATCCATCATCCATCAACTCATCCATTAATCACTGGCATCCATTGTCCTTATGGATTTCTAATGCTTACCTGAATATATGCAAAGGTACGTGTATATGTCCCAATACTAATGCGAAGATCAGGCGGTCTACTGATTCAGTTGACCTCCTTAATGTAATGTATGTTAGTGCCATGAATCCAATATGTATGCAAATAAGCCTATTATAACATGTATGCTCTATATGTGTGCACACTCATTCGTCCAAATGCAACATCCATATGCTAGTTTATCAGTTTCCATCCATAAAAGAAAAGAAAATGCACACATCCATATGCAGTATGAGAGTGATTGAGTCGATCTAGTGCCTAATGTGTGTGTATATGCATCCACAGGCAACCACTAGTAAACACTTGCATCCACTTGCATCCATCAATTGTGTTAAACAACCGATGCAAGTGATCGTCGTTTACATCAGTTCTTTAACTGATGCAACAGAAATTTGTCTATTGCATCATCTTCACTTGTATCAGTTTAACAACTGATGCAATAGGGGTTTAACAACTGATGCAAATGACCTGTTTTGTAGTAGTGCGTTGCCATTCCAAATTCTATTTTTTTCCTCCTCCTCCACAAGTGCCTACAAAATATAAATGCACTCAATTTTATAGAATAACAAATTGCAAAATTGATAAATAACAAGTTATTATTCCAAAACTATCAAATAACAAGTGAATTGAAAAACTGATCCGAGGCTCAGTTTTGACGCAAACTGAGCCGAGACTCGGTTTTAGTGCAAACTAAGTCGAGGCTCAGTTTTCGCATAAAACATAGCTAAATAGAATATCTAATGGTAGTATACGGTATTACAGATTTGTACCATCATATTTTCCATGTTAACATCAGCCAAAATAGCAAAAATGAAAACTATCTATAGCAAATGGAGTCAAATTAAATTATTCAAAAACCAGTCACTAATACCTGATTCTCACCAAATCTGAAACCGGGCATCATAATATAATCATCACATTTCAACTTTATTAAGATAATTGTGCCTCAAATTATCGAAAGAACAGGTTGAAAAATTGACAAGTAATGTGAGAAAGAATATTGAATCTGCTAAATGACAATCATAATTATGCATGAAACGGTAGTAGATTTGCAAAATTATATTGAATCTGCTAAATGAATTTGTAATAAATTCCCTGAAATTATGATAAATTTGACGAATGAAATGGTGATGGTTGTCAGTCATTTTATTATGTTTCTTCTTATAATCGCTTGGATAGTTGGCTAAAAGTAAAGGGCATGTTGTTCCAATACTATATATATAAACATGATAAGTTATATTTTTGTTAGAATTGTATTGGCGTTGGTGAGAAAATATATACGTTAGATTGGTCATCACATAACTGATTTCAAACGGTGGAGGCTCTCCAGTTGCATGTATGTATAATATACAAGTACAGAATAAATAACTGAAGGTACAGAATAAATTATGACGATAACACAATGGTGATTTTGAAGAGTTTTCGAATAAGGATAAATTTTGAAGTAGAGAACCAGTATTGAAGTTAATGAGGTAAAATTAAGTGCAGCTAGAAAATTGCAAAGAGAGCGTTGAGGAAAATAAATAGTTACAGAATAAGATTCTTCGTTCCCTCTTTTCTTTTACTGTTGTACAACCTTTATTTTCAGTGGAGGTTTAAATATTTGATTTGTTTGGCAGTTCCAAACTGTACTAGTTGTGCATTTTAATTTTGAAGTAACCCTTTGTATATGAATAAGGCCAAATTGATTGAGTTATTTCCAATTTATTTATCCGTACAATCTGCAGCTTTATTTGTGTAACTTCTTGAAAGCACTAAGCAAACAACTTGTAAACTTTTAAAACACTGGCATTGAGCAAACAAATTATAAATTTTAGATGTATGTTTAATGGTACATGGATTTTTATTTTTATGATATATGAGGAGCCATTTTCCCATCTTTAAAGTTACTTAACTACCATACATCATAACAATAATTATGACATACTATCTAAGCTAGAAAACTGAGCCTCGACTCGGTTTTCACGTAAAAACTAAGCCACTCAGTTCGCATGAAAACAGAGCCTTAAGCGGCTCTGTTTTCACGCAAACTGAGCCGAGGCTCGTTTTCACACGAAAACTAAGCAACAAGGTTTTTGCGCAAAAACTAAGCAGCTCTATTTGCGCCAAAACTTCATAATACTTGATAAACAAAAATGAAAATATAGAAAACAAATAAACCACTTCAAACACCCACAAAAAAAAACTTACATAGGTTTTGGTTGCGGATGGAATAACTTGTCCAGTTTTCTTATTTTTATGTCCCGCCTTCCAAACCATTGTCCTCATATATGATACTGAATATGCATTACTGTGTATGTTTTCTGTGTCTCAGTTCTGTTAATTACTGACCACATAACCATTAAAAACCGAGTTGCAACTCATTTTGCACAACTGAATTATAAACCCAGTTTGCGTAACTGAGTTTGCAACTCAATTTGCGCAAAGCTGAGTTGCAAAATCAGTTTTGCGCGGCAAACTGAGTTTGCAACTCAGTTTTGTGCAAAACCGAGTTGCAAACTCAGTTGCACGACAAACTGAGTTTGCAACTCAGTTTTGTGCAAACTGAGTTGGCAACTCAGTTGTGCGCAAATTGAGTTGCAAACTGAGTTTGCCGCGCAACTGAGTTTGTAACTCAGTTGCACGGCAAATTGAGTTTGTAATTCATTTAACTCTAAGATAATAAATAATATTGTTTCAATGATAAATTTTTAGTGACATTAATCACTTTGGAAATCCAAAATGATATGTTCAGGTGCTGAAGCCTCAACAAACAAATTCCTAAAATTAATTTAATAAGAAACAAAGTGTTGGTAATCAATAATAAGTAGAAGAGTAAAACTAAAAGCGAGATTGATGATGAGTAATCAATCATGATAAACAAAGTGTTATTTTACATGTGATTTTGTGATGTGCAATCGTCCTTAAACTATATTTAAAAAATATTCACTAAAACTTCCAACGCAATGTCCCCCAATTTTGATTTTCATCACCCACAAAGATTTAAAAAATAATAATTCGGTAGTTAAGTCTATGGTACAAACTATTCAATTTTTAATTTTTGGACGTTGATCACATGATTTTGTTGTAAGTCTAATTTATCAATTTCAATTTTTTTGTAAGCTTGGTTTGTATATATTATTTTTTAATGGTTACAAGGTTGGTTCCACATCACCATTTTCATCTGATTGGTCAAGGCTACCCTAAAACCCAACGGTCTGGAACCCGGGTATCCGTAATATCCAAACTTGGCCCATTTGGGTCAGGAGATTAGCTCATTATATCTTCTAGGTTGTTTTAGTTTATATGATGCATCTGTAGCTGCGGACGTGTACCCTGTATGCTAACGCACCACGTTCAATACTTCATTTGCGTTCGTCGCAAAGAAATACATATATAAATTACAAAACTCAGAATGTCATCCTATTGTTTATGATATAAGCATAAAACAACACGCGCAACCAGATCACCAGATTTACCGTTACATATGTATATATAACACGTAGCTACGAATGTAAAAATCTATTCATGGTTGACCCATAAAATTTACCGATTTATGTTGCTAGATTATATCGTATCGTGATTCGAATGAAAATATACATACTATGATGTAGATCTAGATGAAAACAACTTGAAATGATGAAAATAAGATCAAACAACCGATATACTCAATTGAATCCGTGTGAGAGATGCTTATCACTCACCAAATCTTCAAAATAGCTTGAAAACGACTAATCTTTAGTCCGGACAGCGAAGAACTATCTTAAAATCTTTCAATTTGACGTGATATACTCTCTCTTGATATTGATCTAGACTTCCTTGATGTAGATCTTTGCTCTTCCAATGTAGATCTAAGATTCTAATGGTCGAGCTATGTATTTGATTGGAGTAGGGAGAATCTCAAACCCCAACCAAATAAGAAATGAAGAAAGTAACCCTTCTTATTGCCTCTAACCCCCTATTTATAGCCTCTAACTAGCCCACTAATGGGCCACACCAAATCAATCCATTAATGACTAGTTAACCTATCCAGAATATGTGTAACACAAAAACAATGATTCCTCCCAAACTGCTAAACCAAATCTTTAATGTGACCACTCTACAGAACTGGCAACACCATTTCCTTCCCAATGAAATCGATCTTAGCACCTGGTTCAATCTAGTCAAAAGTTATGCCATGTACAAAATTGGCATGGGTAAAATGGTCAGAAATAAAACTAATAAAAATTATGGACATGTCTCACATTCCCATAACCAACATATTAAAATGTGAGAATGATCCAACCCTCAGGGAATTAAATAAGAATATTTTATGACCTATGATGCGTAAAATGTGGGTCGGTACAGGGTGAGAGGATGAATTGTATAGGTTGACCGAGCAGATGATTGAGTGGTAAAAGTATAGTGAGTAGATAATGTTTTTGGGGTATATTGAGTGGGGTACTAAGGCAGTGCAATGAGCTTTAATACTGAGCATGTTATTGAACATTGTATTGAACAGTTAAAATGTTTTTATCATTTGTATAGGAAAAATATTGTGACTGTGCAAAATACCGTTATATAATAATAAGCGGTAGCAATGTTGGATAAATAATGTGTATATACATGTATATGAGTCGACGTACGTATTTGCCGGAATTGGGCCCATCTTCTATGGTTGTACTCTCTTAAAATGAATAAATATTCCAAATCTTTGTAGTCGGATTGATGTTTGTGGTGGGATATTATGTGTTTGTATGTTGATTTGTGTGGAATGGTGTTTAGATTGTGTGGACTGGGAGAGTTGGTCACGAGGGAGTTGAATTTGCATGTAGTTGGAGTGTATTCAAGAATGGTGTTGAGGAGTTTTTTAAAACAACCAATCTACATTTTTAACACTTCGCCATTTTTTATACAAAGGATGCAACTATTTTTTTTTAAAAAAAAAAATTTACATGTGGAATTATGGTTGAGATTGGAAGTGCTAATATGAAATGTCGTTTATTTCTAGCTTTGTTTTTTATAGTAGGTTATATGTGTATATATCAAAGTTACATAAACAATTTAGGTGTGCAAATTTTGATACTATTTTCCTTTGAATTAGCTGACGGATGAACTAACATATCATTTAATAATATTTGTACGTGAAGTGATAATTTGCACAATGTATATATATTACTTGTATTTAGGAATAAAATATATGGTAAGAAGTCTAATATACAGATGGAAACAAAGTACATATAGCTGGTACATCTAGTAAACAAAGTGAATGATTGCAAATGAATTTGATATCTCTATTGTAATATTTTAAAATACATAAGTCTCTTCTTGTGGATGGTCATAAATGAAAAGCAAGCTTATATCCTCCCAGTGTTCACAAATCTATATATTTCACATCCTTTTGGTAAATAACTATTATAAGAGTACAATGGTTACATATTGCTTCTGTTATGTACGAAGTCAGTACCACCAATTTTGTAAGCAAACTATATACTCATGATATCTACCTTTCAATATGAAAGCATAATTTGCATTTAAGGTACTACAATAATAATTTTGGATAATATAACTCATAAAATCACATTATGAAGCTATAGTTTATAACTTACAATTTGAATGGTAAAGTAAATACGAAGCAGCAGTTTATTCATGATATTAATAAAGCTACTTTTAAGTAAATCTGCTATATATTTTCATCCTCGAAAAATCAATCTTGCTAACCAGATGAATTTGCATCCAACTATCTCAGGAATTGCAATTTTCTATTTTACATGTGATACTTCTAACAGCATATGTTGATGATCCATACAAATGATATCTTAACAGGAACATATTGTCTGGTTTTAATGGCTAAAACATTCCTTAAGTCCTGCAATATCAAGAAAGAAACATAAAAAATGTACTTCTGAACCGATCCGGATACTTCTTTTCTACACTCCTTGTCCTCGAATGCATTTAATTATTAATGCTTAGGCTTTGCATAGTCCGATCACAAAGCGGGCTAACATTTTTCCCCTCGAAGTATGCGTTTATTAAAGATAAGGCGTGCTTCAAAATGGTTAACTTATTTATTTCTGAATCAGTATCTTTGAATAGTTGCCTCTATTCGCCTATGGAGTGGTGACATCTCATGGAGTCGCACCCTTTTAGAACTTATAAATATTCTACAGGCTTAAGTATTTCCATTGTTATTTTTGCCAATTCCAAAACTTTGATTAAAGCTTCGGGTAGTTCCTCCAGGTACTTTTTTGCATACATGCGCATAGATTATGCCCATTTCTTTTAGTTTTATTTTATTTGTTCATTCTTTGTTTATTGTTGTAATCGTGGAATTGGTAATCCCACTTCGGCTCGAATTGACTTGAATTGGTCCATAATGTTTTTGATTCCTCGGTTCGTTACTGGGCTAAATAGGGCCTGAGACTTGTTTTCTGTCTGGGCCGGATTTGGCAGTAGGGCCCATTGGAATACCAATGGGTCCGTCGTTTCTATATAAATTTGTGGAACCCTCTCTCTCCTCCTTTATTCTTCTTGCTTTCTTCTCCCCAATTCCGATACAAACCCTAATTTCCTAAACCCGAATAAAACTTCCAATTTCTGAAATTGATTCATAGGTAGGGTTTCGATTCCAATCAATTTAAATCCGAATTTAAAATCGATTTAAGTGATTATGTTCGACATAATACCAAATTCGACGCCGCGCCTTCTGCTCCATTGTCATTGTTGTTGGCAGCCTTGTCGCCACCTCGAGGCGGTGGCGGAGGAGATCTAAATTGGTGCTAATAGCATTACATTGCAAACATTTCATCGAAGATGGAAACACGAGAGTCTTTAGTTTGTTGCTCTTGAAGCAATGGGAGAGAAGAAAAAGGAGGTGTATTCAGCAGCAAGATCGATCCAAGGCGATGCGCCGAGCATGGAAGCAGATAGAATGGAGCAGATGGCCTTGGCTCGGATCAGAGAAGTTCGAAATGGAATGAACACTTAAAAATACTTAAGTGAATGAATTGGATTATGGGACATTGGAATGGTTCGGTTCGCTGTTGTTCGATATGAGTGGAAATGTTCTAAAGAGTCCCAATCTGAACCGTAATCTCTTTATTTTAAGCCCCGAACCGAACCGAAGAATTCCCTTATACCATTCTTCTTTGGACTGTTGCTTGCATAAAAATCACTGAATCAACCTTCTAAGATGTGAATCTCCGTTCCGAACCGATATAATAAGACTTAAAATGAAACATAAGCGTGCCCGATCCAACTTAATTTTACGAACTACAACTTGCACACTTTTGAATAGTTAACCTAGAGCCTTCTAAACTGAACTGTTTGGACTCAATGAACATACGGCTACTTTCTTCGCTGTTTTACTTCCTGCTAATTTTGTACTTTCTGATTTTAGTGTGTTCACATTTGCACAGTTTGGCACATACACACATGGGGGACACGGGCAACTACAGTCTAATTTCTGTTATCTCGAAGGTAGTACAGCTACCATGGCCCGAAGACACTCAACTAGGCTAGCAGAGAGGAAAGACACAACAAGATCGTCTGAAAATCCTATTATCGAAGATATACCTTCTACATCAGATCCGAATTGGGATAGTGTGGGATCTGACTACGAAGCAGAAATACATGAAAGTGCAGCATCCTCCGGAGATGATGTCTCTTTAGATGAAGAAGACAAAGGAGGAGTGGGAGATAATAGCGATCCTGACGAGTTTGAGAGTGCCTTTGTCTTAGAACCGCCCGACGACTCTATCGAATCAATCATTAATGATGCCAAAATTGCGCGAATATGCTTAAAGCATGGAATTCTTTGAAGAGACACTGAGCTGCCTGCTAAGACAAATCAACCCCATAATCCACCCGAAGGGTACATAGCGATTAGTAGGTTAATGTGTCTTTTCGAGGCGATACCTTCGTCTCCTCCATTCGTCGTCGATTTTTTGAGACAAATGCAAATTGCTCCGATGCAACTCCAACCCAACGCCTACGCTTATCTGTACACCTTATACATTGCTTATAGGGAAATGCTTGGGGTAGAGCTCACCTTCGAAGATGTATGTTTCTTTTTCAATTTCAAACACCGAACCCAAGATACCCTGTCTTTTGTATATTTTGAATCGGTGCCAAAGAGAAAATCATTAGCGTACAGTTCAGCAGCAAAGTTCGTGATCCGAGATCTGAATGGTTCTATATCAAGCAAGAGCCGGGATGTGCTAGACGATGGATTAGATCAAGTAAAATTTTAGACTTCCGATTCTGACTTCAATCAGGAATGTGCTAATCTGTCATTTACTTTTACTTGCAGTCCCTAATCCAAAACAAGATGTACATCCAGTGTATTTAAATTGTCTGACTCAACTGCTCAATGGAGATCACAAATTCCTGACTATCAGGGAATGTCTATTGGATGAGTATTTTCACCGCTATCGCTTACTTGCTATCACTCATAGCATAGGCCACAGAGAAGGTCCCTACGTATTATACCCCCAATTGAAGGACTACCTGATACTTTACTCGAGAGGGAGGAAGCTCGAAAGATCGAACTATGCCTCAGAAGAGTCCTTCTCCCACTTCGACTCAAGATTATATACTAGCAAACATAGCTGCCAAGGATAGAGATAAATACATCACTCTTGACGATGCGGCTACCCCTGAACGATCGATTTCCCCAAGAGAGCTATCATCAATCACGCATCGAGGAGATGATTCTGCTATAGATGATTCTATATATCGAGGTTTGGGGAAACTTCCCTAGCCCAACACTATCTATGCTTCCGAAGATTTTAGAACAGATCCTCTCACTCTTACCCCAGAAGAGGACTTTACTCCCATTAAAGCCAGGGAAACCGCACACACAGGCCTAACTCTAGGCTCCGGTCCGTTGGGGGAATCACATAGGATATATGCACTACATTTGCACTACACGTCACGACACTTGTGTTCTATACCAATTCGTGATTCTAATATGTACTTGTATCGTTTTGCAGGACAAATGACACGTCCACGCTATGATGTCAGGAAAGTCCGTTCCAGAATGCCTAGGTTTGATTTCGATACCGAACATGATCGGCATGAAAACCATAACAGAGATGATAGGAGACACTATGATTCCAGTCGTCCTTACTCTTCGCGCTCTTGTTCTCCTCGTCGATCAAATCCTGACAAGCACAAGAGCCATCAAAGACCGTCGTGAAGGAGACAAACCACATCCCAAAGTTCCAATTCCTCCTAAAGAAAAACATCCTCAAGAGAAACTACCGTCGAAGCATGGTGATTCACAAGATGAACATAAAGTTTCTGAGAAAAGGCTAGACAAAGGAAAAACATCGATTGTTCCTGCCAAGCGACGAAATGTTGAATTATCTGTAGCCAAGCCCATGTCACTCGATTCTGTGAATAAACCAAAATTGGCATATTTGAAGAAACAATTTCCAGATCATTACTTCAACCATATGAAATTTGTTCCTGCTCTTGAGCCGATGCCTTTGAAATGGGCAAATGATGTTAAAGCAAAAATAGACTTAGTAGATAAGCAATATAAGAAGATGTATAAATATTCGTGCAATCCCTCCAAAATCATTTGGGACTTAATCATTGATGTAAACAATATAAAGGAAATGGTCGAGTATGATGAAACCATTTTGAAAGATACAGAGAAAGGAGTGGAGGATGCATAGCCTCAGCTTGCTCTTGCTTTGCGGAACGCTGATAACTACAAAAATCAATATGAACAGCTACAAAAGCGTTATCACACTGTACTGGATTCTCACAGCCAGGAACGCTTAGATTTGAAAAAGCAAGCCTAGGATTCCAAGTTCGAATGTTCTAAGGCAAAATTAACTTGTGCCAACCTTGAGCAGGAGAAGGCTGAGCTGGCAAAGAAAAATGATGAGTTAGAGACCATGCCGATGGAAATTGAATCGAGGGCATTTCTAACAAAAGGAAATGCAAGTATTACCATTAAATCTGCTGAGAATTCCCACGCACAGCTTTCTGCTACTCAAAAAGAATTGGATGGTTACAATGAGCTTATGATACAATTTTTTGCCTAAGTGATCCATCATCGGGACATCGCTTGGATCGAAGACTACCCAAAAACTTTGGTTTATGTATGGGATCAAAATTTTGAATGGGAGATGAATGAGCTTAAGGTGGACTCCATTGACGAAGATAAACTTATGGAAAAATGTCTAAGGGATTAAGAGCCGGCACGTTTGGCCAAAGGTTGCAATCTCGTTGCTACTATTACGGAAGAAGAGAAGCACCAGACCAAAGGAAAAGAAACTATCGGTGTCGCTTCTTCTACTGCCCCTGAGGTTACCGAGGCGGGGGGATATGACCCAGAGAATCTGGGAATTCCCAAGACGTCCTTCTTGTCTCCAATTGCTGAAAAGACTCCAGAGACTCCCGCCACTCATGTTGAGAAATCATCTAAAGGTACCTCCACCATTTCACCTCAGTTTGTTAAGGCTATCTCAACCTTCCGTCATATCGTTGGACAAACAATTGAGGAACATCCGTTGTCTCCTGAGCTAATAACTGTTACTTCTTGCCTTATAGGTGCATAGACAAGCTAAGAAGACTGACGAGTAACTAGAAAGAGCTACTGAAGCAAAGTCTGCTGAGAAGGCACAAGAGAAAAAGGATGATGCTACCAGCTCTGAACTTGCAGAGGATACGAGGGGAAAAAAGGGGTGGTTACTGACAAAGCTTTCTTGTCATCTAGCGCTAAAACTCCTAAAGATGAGGATATAATAGACACCTTGAAAGATGATACGGCAATGATGAACATGAGGAAGATGATGATGTTATTATGACTGGAGGCTCAAGGGAAGCTGATGACATGACTTTAGCTGATATGAAAGCAAGGCAAGATGAGCTTTTAAAGGCCAAAGTTGAGAAAGAAGACACCCGAAACCTTAAACCCCTTGCCACAATCCCCCCTGGGTCAAAGTTAATCATCAAGCTTTCAACCCGGTCGATCACCGAAGAGCTTGCTCCAAAATCTTCTACTGATCCCATCACTCCGGTTTCAGGAAAGAAGAAGTCGAAGCATATCTTTTCCAAAGCTGAAAAAGAGGAAAGGGATAAGCTCAAGGCTGCCAAGAAAGCTATGTCTACTCCAAAGCCCAAATGAAAGGCAGTCTTATTCTTTGTTTTGATTTTCCACTGGCCCACTGTTGCTGTAGCGAGTGTGGCCCTCGCATCTTTTTGTTTAGTCCTTCTATACAAACCTGCATTCGAGCAAATAAAATATCTTATTTCCTATAATGTCTGCAAGTTTGTCTTTCATCTCATTTAAGTTCCGTAATTGTCAAGGTGTTAAAAACACAAATAACAACCACCAGTATGTAATGTGCAGAAATCACTGCTAAACTAAATAATCGTCAATGGGGGGTGTGATGTGTATGTGTATGCCTCCAATCAATCTTAAATAAAGTGCTTGGCCACGGCTTGTTTGAGATTGATTAGATATGACGTTAGATTGCCCCCAGCCCTTTGGCAGGGCCAAGATTCTTTTAATTGGTACTGTCTTTAGCACCTTTTAAACTCTCCTGTCATATGGTTAGGTTAGAGTGTGTTCAAGGTGGTCTCTTATCGTGGTGCACCTTCATGCCCTGGGGAAGTTTTCTTCCCGCCCTTTATACTCTCTCTCGAATCATGAGAGTCAGAGTTTGGGACGTCGTCTTCCTGTCCTTTTCATCTTGTTATGCAAATGGTTGTCTTGTTTGCTCCATTCTCGATTCAAATTTCTCGTGTCTCATACTTTGATCACACTGTTCACAGAATATATAAAGAGATTTACGCAGGAAAAGTAAATCACACACGATATTTTTATAGTGGTTCAGCCAAGTCATGGCCTACATCCACTTTATAATCTTTTGCTTATGTCAACCAGACTTTTCTAGGAAAGTCATGCCTTTTTACATGGCTCATAAAACAAAATAAAACAATTGAGATTTAAGTTAAATACTGCAACATGTGTTCGGCATTCCAAGCTCTGGGAATCACTTTGCTATCCACGGTCGTTAACTTGAAAGCTCCTGTATCAAGCTTCCACTGGATGGCATATAGCCCTTCCCACTTCAGACCTAGACTTGGGGTGGAAAGACACGCTTCAGCACTAAATCTCTTGGTTCAAAGGTCTGAGGACAAACCTTCCGGTCATAGTATCGTGCTACTTAGCGTATATGCCTCGAAGCACGTATATCTGATTCATCTCTTTTTTCTTCAACCATGTCTAGGGATTCTAGGAGAAGCTCTTTATTTGTCATTGGATCGTAGTATGTTGCCTGGTGAGAGGGAACTTTCAACTCCACTGGAATGACTGCTTTTGATCCAAAAGAAAGTGAAAATGGAGTATGACTCATTGTCGTCTTGTAAGCCGTTCGATAGGCCCATGATGCCAATAGTAACTCGTGGACCCACAGGGCTTTTTCTTGTTCCAACCTTTTTTTAAGGATAGATTTAATAGTTTTGTTTATGCCTCAACTTGTCCATTTGATTGCGGGTGAGCCACTGCAGTGTATCTCTTATCAATCTTGTACTTCTGGCAGAAATTTCTGAACTCGGTGCTATCGAATTGGGTTCTATTATCTGTTATGATGGTCTTTTGAATTCCAAAATGACATATGATATTCCTGACCATAAAATTTATCACCCGTTTTATCGTAATCGTGATTAATGGTTTGGCTTCTGCCCATTTTGTGGAATAATCCACGACCACGATTGCATATTTGGCTCCTCCTTTGGTGATTGGTAAGCTTCCAATGATGTCTATCCCCCACATAGCAAACGACCATGGGCTCACCATTGATTTAAGTTGACTTGGAGGTGCCCTAGGAACTTTTGCAAATTTCTGGCCCTTATTGCAGCGTCATGAATAATTAGCTGCGTCTTTATTTATGGTAAGCTAGAAATAGCCTAACGTAATACTTTCTTTGTTAGTGTTTGGCCCCCGGTGTGGTCTCCACATTCATCTTTATGTATTTCTCTTAGTACATGTTTCATATCATCATGTGCTATACACCGGAGAAGAGGCAAAGAAAATCCTTGGCGGTAAAGAATTTTGTCTTGTAAGACATATTTTATGGCTTTACGAATCACAGCTCATCTTTTTTTTAAGGGAGTGTTTCGTTTTTAAGGAAGTCCTTAATTGGTGTCATCCATGACTCCCTTTCTCGTTTAGCTTCTAGTGTCGTGTCAACTTCCATCTGATCAAAGCTTGGCGACTTCAATACCTCTATTGGAACCATCTCTATCTCTTTCGAATTGTCAGAGCTCGCTAACTTAGCTAGTCTACCCGCTTTCTTATTTCTATCCACGGGATGTGAGTTATGTTGTAATGCTCCAAGTTATCCAACAACGCCTCTACTTTTTCAAGATAAGTAACGAGTCGAGGTCCCCAAGCCTGGAATTCTTTTCGGACCTGGCAAACCACTATTTTGGAGTCACAAAAAATATCTAACGTGGTCATCCCAAATTTCATTGCTAGTTTTAGCCCGGCAATCAGGGCCTCGTATTCAGAATCATTGTTGGTGGCATAAAATTTCAATCGCAAGGCATAGTAAATATATCGTCTTTCAAGAGTCGTTAAAATGACTCCCGCAGCAGATCTTTGATCATTCTTAGCCCTGGTTGTATATAGTTTCCAAGGGCCAAGTTCTAAATTATGCTCTAAGGGGTCAGCTTTATCATCTAACGCATCCTCCTCGGGGATTGTGAATTCAGCGATGAAATCAGCTAAAGCTTGCCCCCTTATCGATCTTCTAGGCTAAAAGTTTAAATCGAACAGGCTCAACTCGATATTCCATTTAAGCAATATCCCAGACGCCTCAGGTCATTGTAGGACATGTCCTAGCGGCTGATCGGTGTATACTATAATTGGATGAGCTTGGAAATAATGAGGGAGTTTACGAGATGCGATCAGGAGGCTATAGGCCAGTTTTCCTATCCTTGGGTAATTACGTTCTACTGCAGCTAACTTCTTTCTTACGTAATACACTGGCCTTTGGGCTTTGTCTTCCTCTCATACCAGAGCTAAGCTGATGACATGAGATGATATTGCCAAATATACGAACAGGTTCTCATGGTCCATTGGCGAAGACAAAATTGGGGGTTTTTTCAAGCAGATCCAACAAGTTTTGAAAGGCCTCTACACTGTCAGGGGTCCATTCGAAGTTTTGTTTCCCTCATTCAATTAGATCAAATAAAGGAACACATTTTCCCATGGCTTTGGAAATGAATCTGCTTAACGCTGCAAGTTTTCCGGCCAAACTCTGAACTTCTCTGATTTTTCGGGGCTCTTCCATGTTCCTGATTGCTGCAATTTGGTCAGGATTAATCTCGATCCCCTAAGAACTGACTATGAACCCGAGGAGTTTTTCTGATGCAACCCTGAATGAACATTTCAAGGGGGTTTAATTTCATCCCGACTTCCGTAGAATGTTGAACATCTTTGCCAAGTCTTTCGTGTGGTTGGAAGATTGCCTGGATTTTACAAGAATGTCATCTACATAAACTTCCATTGTTTTCCCGTTCTGATTGTATAACATTCGGTTTACCAAGCACTGATACATGGCTCCGGCGTTCTTTAGTCCGAATGGAATTACCACGTAATAGTACAACCCTAAATCCGTAATGAAACTAGCATGTTCCTGATCTGGCACAGGCATTGGGATCTGGTTATACCCTGAATATGCATCCATGAAGGAGAGAAGTTGGTGCCCCGCCATTGAGTCTACCAGTTGATCAATCTTGGGGAATGGAAAGTTGTCCTTTGGGCAGGATTTGTTCAAGTCGGAGAAGTTGATACACGTTCGCCACTTTCCATTTGATTTCTTAACTAAAACGGTATTTGATATCCAATCGGGATATGTCGAGTCCCTTCCCGTTATTCCTTAACTTTTCCACTTCTTCCTTTAAGGCTGCTGACCTCTCTGGGCCCAACATACGCCTTTTTTGCTTCACCAGAGGATACTTTGGGTTTACGCTTAGTGAGTGGCTCAAGATCGTGGGAGAAATCCCATACATGTCTGCATGGGTCCAAGTAAACACATTAAGGTTTTCCTTCAGAAAGTCAGTCAATTCTTTCATCTAAAAAGAATCCAGATGAGACCCAATCTTCAACACCTTTGTTGGGTCGTTGCTATCGATTGGGATATCAACAGTTGCTTCGTTGGGTGCTGCTTTCTAGTTCCTAGCTCCTTGTCTTCTCTAGGATCAATATCTTCATGTTGGTCTTCAGGCGGGTCCCTTGGCGGCGTTGTCTTTAGTTGCTATGTCGAGTTTTCCCCAACAGGAGAAAAAGTGTACTTAGGTTCTGAACTTTTTCCGTTACGCTACATTTTCAACTACGTCATATAGCAGGCTCTTCCAGTTACATGATCACCTCAGATCTTTCCCACTCTAGCATATGTTTGGAATTTCATTAGCAGGCACCATGGAGCAATGAAAGCCCTGAACTCCGAAAGTGCTGTCCGTACTAGGAAATCGTTGTAAAGTGAGCCGATGTCCATGATGACGAACTGGAGAATCCTCATTCTTCTACGTTCTCCCTCACCTAATTCTACATGCAAGTCTATCACTCCAATCGGGGCGGTTTAGGTTCCATTAAAGCCACGAATCCAACCTTCGCATGGCTTTAAGTCCTTCATTTCCAGTTTCATCTGATCGAAAGCCTTTTTAAATAGGATGTTAACAGAACTTCCATTATCCACAAGAACTTTCTTGACTATTGCAGGTCCAATAATGGTATTTATCACTAATGGATCAGTGCTCGGCGCTTCGACCCCAATACTTTCTCTATCTCGGAAGACGATATCATCAGCAGCTGTCTTCTATTGTTTTACTAGTGTGGTTTCTTCAAGGTTACTACACTCCCCTATTTCAGGATTTTTGGCTGCATTAACATATTGTTCCATCGCCCTATTACTGTACCCAGCTGGATGTATTCCCCCAACTATGGTGTTTATAACAATACCCTTTCCCTTCTGTTGAGCTGTGGGCTTAGAAGCAGGCTGGTTTTGATTCGAGGCTTGTCCTCCTTGCCCCTTGTCCCTTGAGGCGACCTTGTACTCGTCTAACTTTCCTTCCAAAAGCAGCTTTTCAACAACGTCTCTTAGATGACAACACTCGTTAGGAGAATGACCGTGAGTCCCATGAAACAAAAAAAAATTCTAGTGGCGAGCTCCTTCTCAGTGAAATCCCTGGGCGGAGGATTCTTGTACTGTAAGACGTTATAAGTATCTAGATAGATGTTCTCTAGAGTATCATTTAACTGCGTGTAATTTTTGAAAGTCTGGAATCGAGGCCTTTATTCTGAGTTGTTCCCTCGATTCTTGTTTCTTTTTCTTCCATTTCTATTCCAATTGTTATTTCCTTCATTTTTTTTGCTAACGTTTACTCGACCTTCCCTGAATTGTCGTCGGACTGTTTCACGGTGACATTACATTGAATGTCTTCTCTGGACGCTCCATCAGATTTTCTTTTTCGATTAGCGTATATTTCCTCCCTCCACAGGCAAATATTCGCCTTTTCATAGAACGATTCACTTGTCGGCGGTGGCTTTCCAGCCAGTTATCCTCCGAACTCTATGTCTGGATTGACCCCATCTATTAACCCCATCAAAATGGTTGGATCATGCAGGTCGCTTACTTCTATAACTGCTAAATTCAAGCGGTCCAAATATGACTTTAAAGATTCACCAGGAGCCTGCTTGATTCTAGACAGTTCAATGACACTTTTAGATTTCCAGGCATGCAGTTGGAATTGGTTCATAAAACATTTGCTTAGTTCTTTAAAGCTTGATACCGATCGCGGAGGAAGTCGAGTGAACCACATCAACACAACATCTTCAAGATATCGGGAAAGCTTTACATTTGACTGCATCAGGTGCTGCCGCCGCATTCATATACTAGGTATACCTCATCAAATATTATCCTAGATCATTTCTTCCGCATATCGATCCATTTTTGGCAGATCGAATCATCTTGGGAAATGGAAATCCAGGATGTCATCTGTGAATGGGGTGTGGCTACGTTCGATTTCCCAGTCCTCATTGGTGTAATGTCGACTATCAGCCATGATCTGGTGCACCATCGCTTCTGCCTCGGCATTGGTTAAAGTTGGTCCAGGATCCGCACTACTATTCCTTCTAAGTTTCCCTTTTCCCACATCACGTGAAGTTCTTTGGTTTCGAGTTACAGCTGAACTTTCTTGCCCTCTAAGATCTCGGTCGTTCACTGGATGAGTGGGTTAGAGAAGTTGTCCTTGAGTAGGATTAGTGATATTAGGATCCCTGGGAAGGACGTGTGAGCTTCGCATTGGTAACAACATCAGTTCTCTTAAGCTAGGATCATCGGGTCCAAGGACACGGGCTGCATCTTTGCGAGATCCCAATGACCCAAAAGTTAACTGATCAAGGTTCTCGGGCCTTTCATATGGCGTTCTCTGACGTGGACGCTCTTCGTTTGAGGAGAATTGATGATCTGCAGCGAGACAGTGAGTTGAAGAGGATGTTCTTTGTCTATGAAGTTCACTTATCTCCTTACTCATAGCTTTCATGTTTCTCGCATAAGAATGCCATCGCATTAATGGGCCTCTAAAGCATCCCTGGTGTTGTCTAGCATATCGAGCAGGCGCAAGAAATCCATGTGTGTGATTGGTGCATAGGGAGCAGGCTGATTACTAGTAGTTATGGTTGGAATTGTAGCATCTGCAGGGGCTCGAGTAGAAGTTCCAACCTCAACTGCATTCGGTTCAGATCGAGCCACCACTGCCTCTGTGGTTCGGATTGGGTGGAAGTCACCAGATGTGTTCAAAATTTCGGCATAATTCGGATCGGTATCCCCGGATCGGTTTGGATCGTCAACTTCAGTTCAGGTCGAAGATGCCCTCCTAGTCAAGTTCAATCTTGAATTCTTCCTTCTTGATCTGGTGACACCCATGGCTTGATGATATTCAACCATCTGGTTTTCCCGAGCAACTTGCGGCTCTTTTCCTTTTCCCTTATTCATAAGATCCGGTTCTTTCGAGAGTTCACCAAGGAAAACTTCAAGGATACCAAAAAAGTGGACTAGCTTCTTCGGATTTGAGAATCCAAATAGTAGGACAATAGTCCGAAATGAGGAGGATTCGACAATTCTCAGTGAAAGCACCAAAATGTTAGATCAAAAAGTAGTTCTAACACCCAATTGAACAATAATTTTGAATAAAATGGAAAGAAAAGCAAAGAGAATACCCGATTTATAGTGGTTCGGCGTTAAAGAGCCTACATCCACTTTATACTTCGTTGATTGATGATTTAAATACAGATACAATGACAATTTCCTCTCAATCTCACTTAGATAATTGGTAATCTCTCTTTAATTTATGGAATTATACTCCAAAAGTTTGAGTATAGTCTAAATAAAGCAATGAAATTCGTTGTTCTAGAAATTAGAGTGATTGACTTTTCCTAAAAAGATCCTTTAAAATGGTGCTTGCTGGTGTATTTACATGCAGAAATTCAGTCCGGTTCGGTGCCACGTGGAGCTCAGCCCGCTCGATTCGGGATCAGATGGTGAGAGATGTTGCCAACACATCAGAGACGTGGGAAAGTGGAGCATAACCGTTCCGAAATCATAGGAAGGTGGGGGTGTTCATTGTAGTTGGAGCTTTGGTTCGAATCAACTGTGTAAGTGGGGTTCGGATCAGTACAAGGACTCCGAGTCGAATAGGTATTGGTGAGCCGAACCGAACCGGGGTGAGGAATCTGAAGCTGGACTGCTGATCTATTCATAGACATGAAAGGGTTCGGCTAGAGACTTCCGTACCGATCCGGATACTTCTTTTCTACACTCCTTGTCCTTGAATGCATTCAAGTATTAATGCTTAGGCTTTGCATAGTCCGATCACAAAGCGGGCTAATAGTATATATCAATGAATTATAACCAATCGCCATATACATATTATTCCAATATAATATGTGTTATTTTATGTGAAGTTTTTGATCATTATTTGAATACAACATATTTAAAACAACTTATGGAAATGGTTAACATAAATGCATTAACAAAGAAAACCTGTCAGTATTTTGTCCCAAATTTATATTTATTTCTACATCAGATTTACATTCTTGAAATTTACTGAATTTCATGCAAATTGAGTATATGATTTGTGAAATCAAAAAACATATAAGTTTAGTTAAATCACACATAATCAAATTTTGGAGATTTTGTTCTGGGTAGTATAATAGAAATAAAGAGCGTACGGACGGTTGATGATCTGAATTAAGTGTGAATTGTAATATAGTTCCAAAATAAGATGATATGTTTTATGTTCTGGCAACTGTTGGATTTGTTTGTGAAGTTTTATTACAACATAAGTAGCATGTTATCCACTTTAAGTATATGCACCTTTTGTATTGTTGCTAATACTGGAAGAAATCAATGTCGCATCGTTTGGGTGGCTATAAATGTCTACACGAATGAAAACGTAAGTTATATGGAAAACAACACGTATGTAATTCAGTATAGAAATAGTGAGGCAATCCAAGTGGTAAGGAAAAAAGACAGCATGCTGTATAATCATCGAAATGAACTGTAAACGATTTAAAAAAAAGTACAATTTTGTACAATCAGGTAGGAAAGGAGTTATATAATGGTATGACCATGAAGATTCCCGATAATGTCATAATTATAAATTTTCTTACTTCGACTGCAATCCCAAAATATATAGTCGAAATGGCTTTGAAGGAAAAATGATATGCAAGGGACGTATGAAACAATAACACCATGAAATATATTGTTTACACGTCAATCATCTAAAACATAGAGAAGCGAGAGAATTATTACCATCTTGACGTGGTAACCAAAATTTGCATTTTCTAGATAATATGCACAGAATTAGAGGAACTGAAAAGTCCATCTGAACCACATTCACCTAGCATATATGGTGATCCTTTTTTCTTGTAACATCAGCCCACGTTTATCCTAATATATTTGACATTATTGCACATTGTAACATTGAAATGCATTATTTTATCTGGGAAGCCATGTATTAACTTTAAGTAGCAAAAATCATTTGTAGCAGACATCACAAATCGTTCAATTCTGATATGGTAAAGAAATGAAAGGGATAATTTGAGGATCAAGGTTTATCTAGTAAAGAACTACAAAGTAAACAATATTTGATTCAAGGTTTAAGGAACAATTCAAGGAGCTTATAAAGAATCATGAGGAAACCGTATTCAGGTCAATTCAGCACTTCAGCACTTCAGCGGAAATAATCCAATTTTCAGCTCAATGAAGTTCAAAATTCCCTTTGTTTACACACTCATGTAGGCAGGGACACACACACACTCTTCAGGCATATGAACTCTACTATCAAGTGATTTAGTAATGCACTAATATACCCTGGAAACATTACTTTTAGGTGGATGTGATACACAAGGAGGAGTAAGTGCATCAATCTTCTCTTAATTCCCTTTTATAGTTATAGATTATGGGTAGAAAAACAATATTTGTGTGTTACCATGCTTGTAGTTACAACTGCAGTCGATTGTAAAAATGCATAAACAAAGTAAAAGAGATCTCCATAAAATCGAACTTTGTTTTTTGCCATCAAGCCAAAAGCGTATGTAATGAATGCATATAATCCTAAAACTGGCCATTGAGAAGAAAACATGTAAATACATAAGAAATCCTATTTTTCGTAAAGGATATAGCAATAACTTTGTTTAAATTTTAAACCTGTAGAGGATGGGGGAAAATTATGTGGAATAAAGTAGTCAGCATTTAATTAATAGCAGGTTACTTGGTTTTAGTGATTTAATTAGTTTCAATGCATAATGATTTGCCTAGTTTGTTAGTTTGTTTAAGTAGCCAAAGAATATGTATGAAGCTTCGTTTGGTTATACCAACTGTGACAATACATTCTATCACTCCATTTCTTCGACGGTTGTTTCTTATGACTAAATGTGACGAACGCCCATAGCCCCTGCACTAAACAAGAGGAATAATGCAATGAAAGTCGTGCTAGGCAGCTATGGACGATCATCAGGGTATGATAACACAAACAGAACCTGTCGTATAACTCACAACGCAAGGATAAAATATAATAGAACATATACAACAGGAAATATTAGTTAAACATATTTGAGCAGAAAATACCAAACTTTCATAGCAACTAGAAAGTATATCCAACACCAGGATTTCAGCATAATTCTGTACAGATTTTCCTTACTACAACACTCAGAGAAGAAACAACAAACAGCGGAAACAAATACTAAACAGTAATAAAACTGGTACGTGAGCCTCCAGCTCGCCACTGATCAGCATCGTCGTCCCACCAAACTATCACCAATTACCTGCTACTCTGTCTGCCCATCCACAATCGAATGAACAGCCCAAGGTAATAAGAGAAAACATAAAACCTTGAGTCAGATAACAGTCTTAGTGAGCGATAAAATAGCTATCCAACATCATCAATAAAGTATATGAGAATAGGAAGATAACAACTAATCTACCCACAACACCAGAGAAGAACTCAACCCGTCTTCCCCACATCAAACAGTGATAGCCTTTACGTTAATCACTCTAACCATACATCCATGGTTATCAGAATAATCACTCATTTATGGCAATCAGAAGAAAACACCACTAGCATTTACGGCATCTAGATTATATTTATATATCATTTAAACGATCCTAATCGAGTTCAACATCTCTCAAGCACAATCCCCAGAGGCCTAAACTAATATAAGACAAGCACTCAAGAAATATCTCCTACGATGTTGGACAATCGACATGAGACGGTAAAACAAAGTAACTGATCATCCATGACAGACTCTGGCTATCACCGCCCATCCTGCTTTGAAACTATCGTTAATCGCATGATGTCCAACCTTGCTAGAAGTCAAGGGCTAATGGTAACCCCAGTTTAACATGAACTCTATATGCCTTTCAACGATACGTATGTTTTTCCAACCTTGACAACTAGGCCTTTCATCGATACCCAGGGTACTCGACCAGCAACCTTCCAGTCTTTTGGGTGCCCCCATCGTACCCCTGCTTTGAGCCTGCTAAAACTTACAAGAACGATAACTTCTCGGCCTTCGCATCTCTAATTATCTAACCTTGACGACTTATCATAACTCGAGCAACCTTCTCGAGTAACCATTATCCATCATCTTCAACTCACACCTTTGAGTTGCCACCTCACTACGCCGTGGCACAGGTTCGGGGATATCGCCCCCAATTTTTTTTTCCGGGTCCTTTTGTTCATATCTGGGTCATACCCGATTTTTTTCTAGAAATGACCCTGTGCGACCGACCCGAACCCAACATAACTCCCATACCGAACACGACATGACTCCTCATACCGATCACGACATGACTCTCTAAGCCGTATACGACATGAATCTCCATGCCGTTATCTCAACCATGTCATTTTCCACCATGTTGGTTTCCATCATATCGTTAACTCCATGTCGTTGAGCCCATCATGTCATCAACTTCCTCATGTCGTCATGCCACCATGTCATGCCATGTCATCAGCTAATGACCTACGACTTAGGCCATGCGACCTAGTTTTCCAGCAATCTGAACTTCACGATCTACCCTGCGACATGGCTTCCAACGACATGGATCCTGGCGCCTTGACTTCCTACGACTTGGTCTCTTTTCTTGGAAAGGAAGAAATACGACCCAACTCATGCCAAAAACGACATGACTCCAGATCTGACCAAAACAACTTCAAATTTGGCCAAATCTTCAACAAACGACAATAACGATGAAATCCACTCATCCTAAGCATCAAAATTAATCATTAACACTTCAACAAATCATCAATAACATCAAAATAACCATTATCACCATTTAATAATAGAAATTGCTCCAAATCATGTTAATTCAATAAGTAAACCAAAAATGATGGATCTAACTTGCATAAACATACGAAATGACACGGAAATTACTAGTTTAAAGTTGCTAGATTAGATCCTATGATGGTTCATATGAAAATACACTTACCATGATGTAGATCTAAGGAAAACGACTTGAAAATGATGATATTAAGATCATAGAACTCATATACTTGATTCAATCCGCGTGAGAGATGCATATCACTCACCAATTCCCCAAAACAACTAGAAAATACTTAGATCTACATATGAACAGTGAAGAATTTGCTCTCAAATCATTGATTCGATGAACTCTCTCTTGGAATGGCATAGATCTAGCTTCAAACAATGTAGATCTTCGATTCTCTAAGCTTTAATGGTCGAAAGGTATAGGAGATGGAGTAATGGAGGACCTCTAGCTCTTCCAAATGAGAGAATGGAGAAAGTAAAATATTCTCCAAACCTCTTACCCCCTATTTATAGCCTCCACCAGCCCACTAATGGGCCTCTCCAAATCAGCTCATTATGGATTACCAAACCTGAACAGCCAATTGATAAACCTTAAAACATTGATTCCTCCTAAACCCTGAGCCAAATCTTTAGTGTGGCCACTCTACGGAAAGGGAAACATCATTTCCTTTCCAATGGCATAGGTTTCAACACCTGATTCAATCCAAGTCAAAAGTTATGCCATGTACAAGACTGACAGGGGAAAAATAATCACAAACAAAATTGGTAAAAATTATGGACTTGTCCCACATCCTCATAAACAACATATTAAAATATGAGAATGATCCAACCCTCAGGGAATAAAATAAAAATATTTTATGATCCTCCGATACGTAAAATGCGGGCTGTTACAATGATATAAGTTCTACAACTGCCTTGTTAATCCATGGATTTTATAACTATCATGCAACACTCGAAACAAGTTAAGACAACAATATAAAATGGACAAAAATTACAATTTTTGCATTCATAAGAAAGAATTTGGTCAGCTATCATTTTCCTTGAAGCATGCATTTACAATGTTTTTCTTTCTTTACTACTATAGTGTCTACTCTAAATAAATTCAAACTTTTACCTAGTATCAACCATATTAACCATATATGGACCAAAGTTATATAGGAAAATTGAATAATTTATAATTAATTGCATATGAATAAACATAGAGTTTATTTACTGAGTAAATATAGCAAACTTTTCATTGATACTACACAGCTAAGTTATTTTGTAAAACCAAAAAAAATATCATATTCATTAAACGATATCATATTTGTTATTAGATTGGAGAACGATTTTGAAAGGAGCAATTAACAGATAAATAATCATTTTGAACCAACGTTAACAAAAGCTATTACTAGCAATTTTACTTGTGATATCTATGCCAAGTTATACCATATCCATATGAAGGAATCACCATTCACATTTTTACTTTTTATTACTATCAGTCTAAATTATTTTGGGTTGAAGTTTAGATAGTAAGTCAGTATCCACCTATAGTTTATTTAGCACTGACCAAGGGTATTAATATAGAAAAAGGTTGAAAAATGCTTTTGCACATTATTTGGAACTAAGTTAGAGATATAGTTAGAGAGTTGTCAAACTTCAAATTTTTATTACTTCATATAATGAGGATGAGTTATTGGCCCTACTCATTATGCTTTATTTTAGAAGACTTTCATTACTCTGAGGTTTGCACAACCAAAGTATCACCACTCACCTCCCATCCAGTAGACTTTGTCTAACTTGTAATATCTTTTTATTCGACTACTCATTTACTTAAGTAATTCTGGCAACTATTAGTTTTTTATATATACATAATTTAGAGAAATAAGAGCTTGAAATATCACGTTTTAGTATCAGGTATTTTCTTGTAGTTGAGCATTGACAATATGTACTTAAAAGTCAATTCCTGCTTCATCATTGTTAACAAATCACATGTATTAGAGAGGTTGTACACAATCATTAATGTTATTCATTGTTAGAGTTCCTAATAATAAAAGTTGCAAGCACAGAAATACATAAAATATACAATTATGCTATAAAGTGATCTACATGGATGCCAAATATGAAAATATGAAACAGTGGCACAAATAATTTTATCCAAATAAACAATTTAGATGATTAATGAAATTTTCTAAGACAGACTCCTAAGTTGCAAATATGATTGCAGTGATGATAATGTCACAGTAAACCAACCAATACGAATAAAGCGTAGATAGATTAATCAGTAATGATTTATTAATGGGTCAATGCAACATATTATATATATATAAGTTCGTACAAAGTTTTGATTTAAAGGAGCGGTTATCTTTACTAATTTAAAATACTTTATAGGTAAAAACTAATTATGTGAATTATCAAGCATAAAAAGCATACTTTGGTTAAGGAAGAAATACTGTTATGAATAAGAGCATTCTGGGGCCAATGTAAAACGTGTTTCAAGCAGAATATGAAATTTGCATGTGTTAGACCAAAAAATGGCACTAACACCCAATTGACTAGGATTTGTAGAGAATAAAAAAGAATAATAATCAAAAAACATAGAAAATCAATCAAACACACGAGATTTATAGTGGTTCGGCATTAACGACCCTACATCCAATAGTTCTTTGATTCGATAAAGAATTATAAATAGAATGATTATAGCCACTCAATCTCTCTAATACAATAATATTTCCCCCTCATATTTCAAAATTTAATATAGTTGGCAGCCATGGCTAGGGAATGTGGAGCTTCATGTGGCCAAAAGTCCCTTGAAAATGCCTTGCTCTAATGTACTCATAGGCAGAAATTCGGTTTAAGTTGGATGCCATGTGGCAGCATCAAAGGAAATCTTGAAAGTAGTGCGGTGAGTAGAGACTTGGTCTTGGTAGTGGATCTGGCTAGCTGAATTTCGATCTGTTTTGATAGGCAGGAGAATAGGGTATTGCCTAACTTGGTAACTACTTCAGCTATGTGGACACGGGATCGGGTCGGCCTTCATTCAATCCAAACTGAAAGCACTACACAATGATGAAGCAGTGTGATCAAAAGACCAGGCGGACCGGATAGGGATCTGTGCGACCCGAATTGCGAGGTTGGAATGCAATGTTATGTCAATACGATCAGTTGAATTATGCGGGGTCAAGACTCAACTCAACCCGAAGCCTTAGATCTGACCCGAGTACATGTATGCAAAGTTGATGTTGATTTGAGTCAGGAAATTCGACGCAACACGAGTGGTTCAGTCCAATGACAAAGTGGTGAAGCCATCCGACCCAAATGATCTGAATCCGATCCGAAGTCTTGATCCGACCCGAAGCTGGGACCTGATCCGGAGCCTTCATGCATGCAAATGCTATGTTTTCCAATACTTCATCGCTTCATCAGAGCAATTGTCGATCAATGCTAGTTCGTGTTCGAGTCCTTAACTTTGGGTGCCTGGTCAAAAAGAAGACTAACATGTTTCCCCCAAAGTACGTCTTATCATAGATAAGATGTGCTTTGATTAAGTCGAGCTGAATCCTTCTGAAATATCATCCATCCTTGAGAAGGCTTTGTCAAATCGTTGTGTCCTCTTGAGAAGTTCTAATATTTTGACTAACGGCTTGTCGTATATCGCACGACTTCCATGGGTACTCATTGGACCAAATCCTATGGCTGGAGTAGTTGAAATGATCAAGTAATCATTTAAACCTCGTCAAATCAAGAGATCAAATTGTTTCATCATAAGTCGTGCAGGATCATTGGCTCCTGTTTGTGATCGTACTTGCACAAGTCATTGCCAAACGACATCGCCTTCCTATGCATGTCAAGCATATTATCGAGTCGGGATTTCTTTTACATATAAGTCAACGTATGAAATAATCATCCAAGTCATGTATAGTATAAGAATTTTCGAGCTTTAAGCTAGCATCTGGACCATTAGGATAGAGTACATCAGAATTAGCATATGAATTTGACATTTGTACTCGGCTTTGGACTATCCCGACATCAAGATAATAATTTAGGGCTCCACAGTCGCATCGAACAATAACAATAAGGAATCTGAAAGCCACGATTAGTCCAGATCATGTCAATAGGAAATCAGAAACCGACGGTCGCATTGGACCATATTGAAAGAAATCCACGACTGCTCTAGATCGTTCTATAGTCCCGTGATCACATAAGAGTCAGCATGAGATGTTGTTGAAAACATGCAAGCTAGTAGCTAGTATGATCAAAATCGTGAGGAAGTAGAGAAGTTTATCATGCTCTTCATTCGATGTAGTTGCGAGTGAATTTTTTGAAGTCATGCTTTACCCGTAAGGTAGATTGCTTGAACGAATAAGACAAATTAGGTCATATTCCTGAAATATTTCGAATCAGGCGCCAAGTCAGGGTTATCTTCAAAGTCAGTATGTCAATCGATGCTCCTACCTCTAGTGTCAGTGGAGGGCAAGCGAGGTCAGTGCTTGTGCCCCCAAGGTCGGTGGGGATTGGGCCAAGTCAATCGTACATCTAGTCTTCTAGCCTTTATACTTTCCATTGTCGCATCGAGTTAGAGTTGCAGGTTCAGCAATCTTAGTCGAACCAAGTCATTTTATACTCTTTCTCAAGTCAGCAAGAGTTGGAGTTGTATACGTGAATCGTGTAGGAGTTGTATACGTGAACTTACACAACTCCAGAGTTTTGCTTTGGTGTCAGCGAATTTAGCTATTCTCATCGAATTATTCCCGGAGTTTTGCAAGTTTAGCAAAACTCTGGCGATTGAATGTCATTAAGGAGTTAGCTGAGGCGCTTCGTTCATGTTTCAACATAATCTGGAATAGCTATCACAGTCTTGTTGGGTCAGTTTTTCTTACTCGGTTCCATTGAGCTTAACAAACAAGATAGCTGACTTAATCAGTATAATTGGCTCTTCCTAGAATCGCAAAATCTTATTATTCTTTTCCGAGGTTCTGCCTTTACCCTTATCAATTCAACAGTCGTATGGTCCTCCATCCTTTTTCATGAATACATTGAGATCATCCATCTCAAAGTTAATATCTTCTTGTTACAAGAATCTATCTACCTCAGAGGTTAATTCGCCAAGGCCTCTTGGTGGGTCTCGATATAGAGAGACTTTCAAATTCGAGTTATCCAGAATACCGGATACTGTTGCCATCAATACCATAGATGGTTCAGGAATTCTACCAATGCCATTGCGGCATTGAATCTTTCTAGGGATGAATGTAGGGTCTCGCCGGAGCCCTGTTTGATTGAAGTGAGTAACATGGCGTTCTTGGGTCGAGAGATGTGGAACTTTGACTACTTAATGAAGCAGGTGACCAACGCGTTCAATTGGTTGATCGATTTAGATGCGGGCTACCAAAATTGTATAGAAAAAATGAAAATCAAGAATGGAGGGAAGCCCTTAGCTATGATGTTGTCCGATACCAATAACACTTTCATTTGGCGCACTCAGCTCATCAGATTCACGGTAGGATCAGTCCTGTCATTGTAAGTCTCTAGAGGTAGTAGTTTGGAGTCGGGGGATTGTGGAAATTTCTGATGTCTCGTGTGAAAAGGTTATGATTGATGTCGTTCACATCGTCTTGAGATGTGTTGCCTCTGATGAAGCATTGAATAATGTTGGCAATCTGACCTCCGCCTCTGGGAAGTTGTTTCCTATTGTCCAACTCAGCACTAGTGCCCCTAGCATGACATCTTGAAGTATGTGAGAGCCACCCTTGAGCTTCTTGGTTTTGCCTATGCAATCGTCGTCAATCAGGCTTCTATCATTTAATTCTGCATGATACTCCGCTTCTCATGTATATGCGGGTTAATCTTAAGGAGTCACACTTTTGGCTATAGCCTAGGATTTTATGGAACTCTGGGGATGGTAAGTGTGCATAGAGTAATGGGGTGGTCGAATCATGCTGCTCGAAGTTTATATCCCATGCCCCCAGTCATAGGGGTTTTTCTGAGTAGTGGGCATCAAATCCATGTCTTCTCTGAATTCATACTCTCTCATTGAGTTGGGAGTTAGAATTGGATACAAAATGATTTGCTGGTACTCAGCCTATGTTACTCTCTAGTCTCCTATCCAAGCTCTAAGGATTGGAGTCAGTGGCGAAGAATCAGATCGTAGTCGCCTCGAGTGCTCTTGCTTACCCCTGCATCAAGCGAGAAGCCGTATACAACGCAGTTGCATCACATTCTATAAGTGCACGATATAGAACAATCAATCCACGTCAGGTCTTATGTGAGCCTTCCTGTCAGGAAGTTGGTTGGGATCGGCAAATGGACGTTCACTCTGCATTCGTTTCGTGGTGCTCAGGCGACCTGTTAGAATCAAATCATAAGCTAGATATATACAAATAAGTTATTCCATTTGTAAATACTTTCAATTATTATGCTCCCAGTCTGGGGGTAACGACAAAAGATAGGTGAGCGGATCACATCCCTTTCAGATTTAGACATGTATGCATGAAAAGGAGACATTGTTTTTAGAACTTAATTGATCGTGTTATCCATGTGCTCGAGCCATTGCATTTTCTGTTCGATGCATTTGCAAGGTGACACTCATCGTTGCACTAGGGCTATAATCAGTCGCATACGGGTATGCATGTCGATTCGATATATCACTCCCAAGGCTTCCTTTCGATTATCCCCTTAGGCCGCGTGATACTTTATTGAACATCCTGATCCTAAGGCCTCCTTTCGGTTGCTGCCTTAAGTCGTGCAGAAAGTTTAGCTTCAGGCGTCGGCATCGACCCTTCGAACGTGACCCTTTATTGGTGTAGTGAGTTCGGCTCTTACGTCTTTGTCTTGTTATCTTGCACACACCTGCATTCCATAAATGAAGTAGTATTCCTGTAATATCATATGTTTGCAAGTTTGTTATTTATTTCAATCGAATATGCTTGTAGTCGAAACATTACTAATCTAAGTAATAAACAATAAATCACATCACAAATCAAACAAGGGTTTCAATCAAGGTTTTAAATCTCGGATATCGGTAGTGTTTCGTCTCGGGGATTTTGTAGACTCGGTCTCGTATCGGGGAAGATTTCGGACGAGATGAGTCTAACTCGGGAGTTCGTCTCGGATTTTCATCTCGAGTCTGAAAGTTCATATCGGAACAATCTCGGGGTACATGATATGTTAAAAATGATATTTTAACAAAATGATTTTTAAAAATGCTATTAAAAAACATAGTAACTTAAACTTAAAATGCAAAATAACTTTATTATTCTTTATTTTGCGAAAGATCATTCATACTCTAAATCGTAATATGCTTAAAACAGAAATATTGTTAGACAGGAAACATAAAAAGGATCCAAAACGTTAAAAAATTCAGCATAAATAGACCATAAATACATAATTTCATAATTAACATGTATGTAAAAAGACGTATATGAAAATCATAAGCATTGTAAAACATATACGAAATAGTCATTTAACATGCAAAATGTAAAATAACAGAAGATTGTTATGGCTAGGTTTAAGTTATTTAATTATAGTTCTAGTTCAGGCACAAATTTAAACTTTAACCAAAAAAACTAAGATCTCGGACGATATTCCAGTATTACGTCTCGGTCAATATATCGTTCGATATTGCAATATCTTGGGCGATATATTCAAAAGGAGATTTAGAGTGATATTTGTTGTTCTGTTTCGGAAGGAGCCCAAAACGAGATCTCGGAGGAGATCTCGGGTTATATTTGCGAGATTTGAAATAATGGTTTCAATCCAGCATCCAGGAAAACAATAATTTCTACAATAAAAAATTATTACTAAACTAAGTAATAAATAACAAGGGGTGTGATGCATATGTGTATGCCCCCAATCAATCTTGTGTAAAGTGCCTGGCCAGGGCTTGTTCGGAATTGATTAATATCGACATTACATTTCCCCAATCCTTCTGTTGAGTGTGCGGGCTCAGCTTTCATTCTTGACCCCTATCCTTCAGTGGGGGTAGGAATCCATCTCATCCAGCACTTGATTTCAGTTCCTTTACACTCTCCTGTCATATGCCCATGTTAGAGTGTGGTTAAGGCAGTCTTTGATCATGGTGCACCAATCACACCTACCTTTATACTCACTCTCGAATCAAGAGAGTTCAAGTTGAATAGGCGAACGGTAATATCATTCACCCCGACTTTCCTTCTGCACTCTAATTCCAAGAGTGGGATTCCACCGGCTCGAGTGTTGTTCTTGAACTCAATTTTAATCCATACTCCCCGCTTTGCTTTGGTGGATGGAGATTATTGGGCAAGTGGTCGGGTCACACTGTCCAGGGGACTGCCTCTTAGCTTCCGATTCAGAGGCAGAGTTTGCTGCTTGCAATAATCAAGTCTCTCGTGTCCCAACGAATCATGGGATGGAGTCTGTGTGATGGACGTCATTTTTCGCCCTTTATACTCTCCCTTCGTAAGTCAGGATTAGAGTTTGGGATCGAGCGGTCCTTAATCTTGGCGCGCCTATCATACTGGTCTTGAGTTTATACTCTTATCCAACTCTGAGGATAAGAGTTGTGGGCGTCAAGCGAATGGTAAGAAGGTGTACAATCGATTCACATTCACCAAATCCGTACATTCCTCAAATAAATCT
This sequence comes from Allium sativum, assembly GCA_030737875.1. Classification (NCBI taxonomy): domain Eukaryota; kingdom Viridiplantae; phylum Streptophyta; class Magnoliopsida; order Asparagales; family Amaryllidaceae; genus Allium; species Allium sativum. The sequence continues at coordinate 729,711,730 of CM060916.1, forward strand.
ACGGGAGGACTGATTGGCAGCAAACTTCTAGTACCTACATCATTCATATCGCACGAGTTAGTCATGTCAATAACAGGAAGCTTGCAAATGTAAAGTGCATGATTGAAAAGTAAGTATATCAAGGGCCAATTTTGCCTTTTTTATTTGGATTCATGTAATCCGGTGGCGTCGAGCATAGGATCGAGACATATAGATGATCGAACCGCGTTCATCTAGAGTTCGATTCCAACCTAGCAATGCAAAGATCAATGTACAATTATCTTGAGGTCTGCTATGCATGAGCCAAGGAGTGGATGGTCATATCAGATCCACGTTGGACTAATTAACTTTTCTCAGACGGAAGTCGCGACTTAGTAAACGAGCGATTTAGTCGGGCTTCTTATGGCAGTGCTCCATAATTCTACATGAAGGTGCTAGAAGTCTGATCAGTACCAGATCTGGGGTACCTACACCATCTACATATAAATTCATCTAAGTTATTAACATCAATAACTCTTAAAGAATGCAAATATAAGAGTCATGATTAAAGACTAATCCTAATTAAAGGAATGAATATCATTCTGAGCGAAAATGGCATTGCACTTTCTCTGTAGGTCAATTTTGCCTCGTCCTATTTATACCAGGAGACGACTATCAAAGTCTTTAGCTGATGACGAATATATTTTCAAATTATTGTAGGGCGGTAGTCCCAAGGTTAAATAGACCTTAATTGGGGTCCAAGAGTGACAAAGGTGGTGAGGCGGATTCTGGTGAGCGAATGAAGATGTTGCATATCCTTTGAATCTCCATCTTGCACTCACGTCAAGGGCAAGGTATGAGGGTCAGGTAATCAGATCAAAACCTCTAACGGTAGCATCTCATCTTGTCAGTGCTATAATGGAAATCAACAGGGGAGCAAGGACACCATTCATATAGAAACTTCACACTTTCCATGCCAGGAAGTGGATGCAGGGGTTATGATGATAAACATGCCTCATCCACCCATATCTATCTTCGATCCTATGTCGGGAATAAGAGCTGATGTCTGGAAAATCAACCAATATCCAATCCTAAGTGTTCCAAACCTTTAACTCACTAATATTCGGGCAATATTGAGGCAGTCGGTCATGCAAGGTAACGTTGCGCCAGCTTTGAATTGGAAGGTGGAATCATGAGCAATCTATGCTAAGATTTCTGAGCTGCCCCTGCGTCTGGGGCATGAGTCAATCAACAAATGGTCAATAGCGGAGCTGTGAATCTTTACATTACAATATCAGAATGTTGACTGTTAGAAATCCCATTCGTGTATATCTTCCATCAAGTGGGAAGTCGGCAAGTGCTTTTGTCGTATCATCCAAGTTAGTGAATTCAGCAATGAGATTCGTTGATGTTTATCTCGGGATGACCTTCCAAGGGAAACAAGCATTACCGCCTTACATGTTGTATCTTGAGGCTTTATGAACGATCGATCGCCTTTCACTTTTTCTTGCCAGAAGCATTCCATGGTGTAGGAAATTCTTTATTGGGGTCATCCGTGACTCTCTCTTGGGTTTGGTCTCCAACACTGGGTCTACTTCTATCTGATCAATGCTCAAAGTTTCTAATGTCTCGATTTGGACCATCTCCATCTCTTCTGGATTGTTAGATCCCGTTAACTTGGCCAACTTGTCTGCCTTCTGATTTTCTGCTTGCGGAATATGAAATATATTGTGATGCTCTAAGTCGTCAGATAGCTCTTTGATCCTCTTTAAGTAAGTTGCAAGTCGCGGCCCTTTTTCCTGAAGCTCCTTCTGAACCTGGAAAATAGCAATCTAAGAGTCACAAAAGATATCGAACGTAGCCACCCTCAATTCCTTAGCGAGTTTCAACCCGACAATCAGGGCTTCATGCTCGGAATCATTGTTTACAGCGAGAAAACCCAGTCGCAACCCATAATAAATTGACCATCCTTCAGGATTTATCAACTCGATTCTGGCGCCAGGCCGCTGATCATTTCGACCACCGTCTGTGTACCACTTTTAGGTACTCGATTCCATATTTCGTTTTGAGGGGCCATCTTCTTCATCTAACACATCCTCGTCGGGAATAGTGAATTCAGCGATGAAGTCAGCAAATGTTTTTCCCTGTATGGACTTCCTTGGGAGGAAATTGATATCAATCTGGCTTAGCTCGATGTTCTATTTGAGCAATCCTCCTAATGCCTCAGCTCACTGCCGGACTTGTCGTAGCAGCTGATCAATGTATATCACAATCAACAGATCTTGGGGAATAGTGATGGAGTTGCCTTAAGGGAATCAACAAGCTGTAGGCTAGCTTTTCTATCTTTATGCTAAGGTCACATGATGGATGATAAGCATTAAGTTTGTTATTATCTGGGTAAGGATCCATAGGTTTGATCATGACCTACGATGGTTCAGCTGATACCCGACTCTGGGGACCAAATATGTTGATTTAACCCTTATCCGATAGAAATCAATTGTCATTGATATAGTTGATAGTAGATAGTCACTACAAGTGTTGGCTAAGTTCCCCGGGTAGCGAGTCGTGATACGTATGATCTTTATTATGTAACTTGAGCGAAGAGTGGCTTTGTGGTGTGAGGATTGTTAGTTGCTTTCTGTTATCCTATTATTGATAATTATCACCGCTAAGATCATCCCAGTCATCTTCGGAACAATGCCCAGACTGCTCCATGTCAATGTCATTCGAGTATTTCATTACAACTCATTTCAATCCCTTAGGAGATCCATTCATATTCGAGTAGAATACAACTCACATTTCCATATTCTCGTTGGACATGTTTAAGTCATGTAAACCATGTGATCACTACACGTTCAGGAAGAGCATCAGTTGCATTGGTGAAGTCTATACACCATCAGAACTATTGTAGAGGAGGCTGCCACGAAACAATCTTTGTGTCATATACTGTCATAGTTAGCATGTTGAATCTGCTCAAAGACTCCTCACATTGAATAGCTTCAGTAAGCAGGGGTCATGGCTCTCGGAAGAATCCCGGTCGTTGCTATTTTGCCGTGATATTCTCAAACTATCCGTCTAATCTTCATTGACAAGCTTTGATGACTTCTGTTGACCAAAATATAAACTGAACCGAGTGTCGAGCCGAAGGCGAGCCGTCAGCGGGTCTGGACACAGTGCCGGTGGGGGTCCGGGGACCCATAGTCTCGGTGGCGATCAACCAAGCCAATTAGGTCGAACAAGTGGGCACCGCCTGATTCATTCGATTTCGGTGCACCGAGCCTTCTTTGAAACGATCTAAAAAATGTAATTTTTCCCAAAAATAGCTGCATTGGATCGGGTCGAATCAAGTCTTCGAGTTGCGGTTCGGATATGTCATCGGGTTGGTTCGAGAAGGTCGGGTTGGATCGGGGAGGCCGGGTCGGAAGTCGCATGAATATGCACTTCCGGTCAGGTCAAAATTATTCTACCCTAGGGTCTTTCGATCCAAGCTGGGTTAACTGGTGCTTGTTCGAACCAAACACAATCGATCCAAGGTTGGCTCGACCTAGAGTCCTCTATTTCTATATGATCTGATGCTCTTATATTCCATCCGATCTGAGGCTGCTAGCACAGACGTTGCTAGTTCAACGATCCGATGGTCTTCTATTTCTATCCAAAAGCAGTTGTGTTCTTCGACCCATTTGTTATCTATTTACGAGATTGTGTAGCATTTTCACTAACTCCATCGTGGTCGTTTCCCTATAGATTCATTCTAATCTGAGTTTTTATGGGGCACTCATCCACGGTATGTGATCGATTCAACTCATATACGGATCTCTCATCAACGAACTACGACATCCATTATAAGATGAGGAGATCTATGGTTGAGAATCAGTCCATTCTCAATGAAAGCACCAAAATGTTAGACCAAAAATGGCATTAACACCCAATGGACTAGGATTTGCAGATAATAATGAAGAGTAATAATCAAAAACATAGAAAATCAGTCAAACATACGAGAGTTATAGTGGTTCGGTATTAACGAGCCTACATCCACTTCATAGTTCTTTGATTCGATAAAGAATTATAAATACAATGATTATAGCCACTAAATCTCTCTAATAAAATCATATTTCTCCCTCATATTTCGAAATCTATTATAGTTGGGAGCCATGGCTAGGGAATGTGGAGCTTCATATGTCCAAAAGTCCCTATAAATTGCCTTGTTCTCATGTACCCATAGGCAGAAATTCGGGTTGAGTTGGATGCCACATGGTAACATCATAGAAAATCTCGAAAGTAGTGGAGTAAGTGGAGACTTGGTCTCAGTAGTGGATCTGGCTAGCTGGATTCCGATCCGCTTTGATATGCGGGAGAACTGGGTATTGCATGACTCGGTAATTGCTTCAGCTATGTGGACATGGGATCGGGTCGGCCTTCATTCAATCCGAACCAAAAGCACACAGCAATGATGAAGCAATGTGATCAAAAATTCAGGAAGATCGGATAGGTATTTGTGCGATTTGAATCAGTGAGGTTGGAATGCAATGTTGTGTCAATACGATCAGTTGGTATATGCGCGGTCAAGACTCGACCCGAAGCCTTGGATCCGACCCGAGTACATGTATGTAAAGTTGATGTTGATTCGAGTCAGGAAATTCGACTCGACCCAAGTAGTGCGGTCTGATGATGAAGCCGATCTGAATGGTCTGATCCGATCCAGAGTTTTGATCCGAACTGAAGCTGGGACCTGATCCGGAGCCTTCATGCATGCAAATGCTATGTTTTCTAATACTTCATCGCTTCATCATAGCGATTGCCGATCAATGCATGTTTATGCCCGAGTCCTTAGCTTTGGGTGGCATGGTTACAAAGCAGGCTAACAACATGGTTCCACCATGTTGATTGAACAACAGTGTAAATACGATATAAGATAAACAACACCGCAAAATGTTGAGTAACAAATAACCTAAATTATAGTCACCTGGTGAAAACTGAATTTGTACTTGGTCAGTACAGAAAATGTAATGCATAATTAAAAAAATACATGTGAATTAAAAATAAAATTAGTTCTATTAACCATATAATAGTCAAGCAATTTTTAATAAATGACTGAAGCACAACACTAACTGCCAAATTTCCCTAATCCTAGTAGCATACAAAATTAGATTGACCTAGAGCATAAAACCAATATTACTTAGTTTAGAAACATTTTATACCACATTGTATTGTTATATACATATCCTGTACCAACTATCTTTATCTTGATAAAGAAATAACAATACATACAATATAAACTATTATAAGATCCCTCTATCATAACTTACCAAGCAGTTAAACTTTTGAACAATTAACTTAGATCATTTGTATCCAATAATCGCTGAATTGTGTCATTGCAGTTAGAATAAATATATTCATCAGCAGAACCAAGTAACCAAATTAGAACATACTCAAATAAATGATTCTGATATTAAGCAATAGTAATATATAATCATAGCGAGATGGATAGAATGTATTTCAACACTTGAAATAAGGAGGGGAAAAATTCGAAATCTAACCTCCATTAGATTGCATGGTAATTACCTGACAAAGAAAAAAATTCAACAAAAGCATAAAAGTTAGATAGACTTAAATTATTTTGTTTATGGAAGCAACATATTAAAGTGAAAGATGTCACATAATTGGCATATTAAAGTGAAAGATGTCACCTTAATAGCAGTGCTCTATAAATGGTTATGAATGAGACTAATATCATACCCAGTAAATTGTCTGTATTTTTTTCTATATGCGACTATTTGAGAGCATCTAAATTGAATGTATAAGCTGTGGAAATCATCTTTTGGGAAGCAGTGTTAAAGAGATCCTTTAGTTTTTGAAAATCAAAGATGCATTAATATTGACCGTGTAGCATTAAAAGTACAATACATAAAAGGATCCAATCATTCAACATAAAAATACGTTGAAATTAATTGATGCAAAAAGGAATTCACATACTTAAATGACCTGTAATTATAACTTTATAATATTGACATGTGCATGACATTATATAGATTATTTTCTTTGAACAATAAACATGTTGAATTAGGATTTTGAACCAACTCGTTCAGAGATATTAATCTTAATGGATATAAAAAGTAGTACATTTATCACTCTTACACTCCTTTAATATTTTTCCAATTTTATAGGAAATGTATACATATTATAAATAGAGTATCCGCCCTTCTGTCGTTGAGAAAAAATTGTGTAAACAGTTAGTAGGTGAAACAACTATGTAATGAAATATCAACGTAGAAAGTACTGATATCTCATAAGTACAGCTAAAAAAACATCGCCCCAACATATTTATTGATCATCTGCACCAGTGAGTGCTTGTGTAATATATATTAAACTTTAATATGTAACATGAACTGGAGTTTATTTGTTTACAGACATTGAGCTGAACATATACAATGCATTTTGAAATACATATTCTTTTCGTCTAGGATCACAATATGGAATATAATTATTGAGACAATATTAAATGATTAGAAACTCAAAAAATCAAAATTCTTATTTATTTTACACAAACCATGTCATAAAATATAGTGAATTTCATAGAAGCATCTTAGTCTATTTAGCAAACGTTGATAAAAGAAGCCAAAAGGAAAATAGATGTTCTTATTAAGTGAAAATTCAATAAAAGGTCTATATATAAAATTGTAAATATATATAACCTTCGTGCATCAAAAAGCATGCTTTAGTCATACTTTCATCCAACTCAATTTAAGAAATTTTTCATACAAACAATGCATTGGTAAAAATTAAAGGTGTTTACTGTCAGAGAATATGCTCAGAGATATATCAGAGAATATGCTACAAAATTAATAATATGTTAGAGATAAGGATACAGCAAAATTAATAATATGTTAGAGATAAGGATAAAGATATGTTGTCTTTATTTGGTATTGCATTAATTTAGGGTTATATATGCTATCGTATTGATTTGGGTCAATATTTGGTATAGAATTATTTATTATAACTGACCCAAAGATGCTCTTGAATATTCTCATCTAGAATGCTCTTTTAGATAAGGATAATCCATCTATAAATAGAGGCAAAGTTTAGCATTGTAAATCAATCAAGCATCTTTTGTAATATCAATCAAGCAATCAATAAAAATGTAGCCTTCTAATTGTTTTACCGTTTAATCTCACTCTGTCCTCTCTTGATCAAATTCTAACATGGTATCAGAGCTAGGTTAGAGAAGGAGAGAGAGAATTAGAAGATTTGAAGTGAGTTTTTTTGTTTCTCTTCTTTCGTTTGTTTTTACCTCCGAATATCAAGCCAAATTGGATTCGATCCTTTTGGAAATGAAAAATCCAAAGCCAAAACCAAATCTCTTAAACCACGTTTCACCGGTCCATCGAGAAAACCAACCCGAATTGATTTAGTCAAGATCCGATGAAAAAAAAATTGGAAGAAAGGGGCTACGTGCTTCCAGAAGAAATTGGCATGGGCTTGGTGAATTGTGTGTGAGGTATGGGTGTGGTAATGAATGGTTGTGGTTGTTTAAAGTTGCGGGTCTGGTCATTTTTTGTGAGTCTATGGCAGTGAGGAGATCGCAGAAGTTTGATTCGCATTCAAATCAAATAAGAAAGTGTTTGGGATTGCTGCCTGAATTCTGGTGGACGGAAGTTGACAGAGGTGATGTTTACATGTTCAGGTGAGGCTGTTAATATTCTAATTCTGTTGTCCGAAGGGTGAAGGAATTTGTGGTATCTAATCAGTTTTTGGATGATGAAGGCACTAGAAAATTTGATTATGCTTGATGTGAAGTGGAGTTGAAATTCGTATAGGATAATGGAATATGGTTGAAGTTTTTTGTGACCAGTTGTTGCTGTCGAGTGGCGTGTTACCCATGTTCTTCCTGGTCAAGTTGGAGTTTTAAGTTATTTACCGGTGAAGCTACCTTGTTGCTTTTGTCTCTGCCTGTCGCTGGAAGGTTGATGGTCAGTGATGAGCTCTGATGTGCTGCAGGGCTTGAAAGCGGTGTATGAACCCTATTTGTATGTCATATGTTGTACTATTCCATTGGAGTTGTACGGTTTGTGAGTGTTTTGATGTGATTTTATTAATGTAGTCTTTTATGTTTAAAAAAAAAGAAAAAACTATAAAAAAAAAGGATGGTGAGAGTCTAGATTGATATGTTTGAGGTGTATGTTGTTTGTGTGTTTGTAGATGAAGGTTTGTGTTTTCATGGAATGGTCTGATGAAGTGGTTCCAGTGTTGTGGGAGGTAAATAGTGATAGGATGGGATTTGTAATGGTTTTTGGTTTACTATTGGAATTCGGGATGGCATATGTGGATGATGTAGCTTTCTTTGGCCAAGTCTTGTGAGACTTGTAGCGGAGGATACGATCAATGATGCGTTGGATTTGGTTGCGGTGCGGGTAACTCGCGATGATTATGGTGTTGTAGATGATCGTGCATGGGGGTATTTGGTTAATGTGGGTGATCTGAACTTCAAGGGTGAGTGTATGGTCAGCATTTTAACGTATTGTCATGAGATAGTTGGTTGATTGAGTTGTTAGAGAGTAACATTATTTTGAAGATGTTTATTGTTTGTTAGATGTCTGTATCGATAACCCTGTTTATTAGGAGGGCAATTGACGTTGATTGAATGTGGTAGATGATATTGCAAGGTGTGTTCAGAGGATGCAAGCATATGCTGATTCATCCCTACTGATTTGTTTTTGTTTTCGTTTGATACGTTTGGGGGATGCAAACATATGCAAACTCATCCCATTTTGGTTTATTTTGTTTTCTTTGTATGTTTGGGGCATGCAAACATACCAACACATCCGGGACTAGTTTTGTCATTTGCTCGCTCGGTTCTTTTGCTTACCGATCAGATTGAAGATAGTTGAGTTGTTTTGGGGTTTTAGATTGGAGTTGTTGATTTGTTTAGAGTTGTACTTTAATGTTTGATGCTTGGTGTTTGGTGTTGCCCTCAAACAATATTGAAATGGTTGCTCAATCTTGCTACTCTTCACTCAGTTTGCAGCTTCTATTTGGAAAACTCACGATTTCCTGCATCGTGAGTTTGAGGGGGGATGTTAGAGAATATGCCAAGAGATATGCCAGTTAATATGCTACAAAATTAATAATATGTTAGAGACAAGGATAAAGATACGTTGCATTTATTTGGTATTGCAATATTTTGAGGTTGTATTTGGTATCGTATTGATTTGGGTCAATATTTAGTATAGAATTATTTATTATAATTGACCCAAATATGCTCTAGAATATTCTCATGTATAATGCTCTTTTAGATAAAGATAAACCAACTATAAATAGAAGCAAGGTTTATCATTGTAAATCAATCAAGCAACTTTTGTAATATCAATCAAGTAATCAATAAAAATGTAGCCTTCTAATTGTTTTACCATTTAATCTCTCTCTCTCCTCTCTTGATCAAATTCTAGAATTTACATCAATCAAGCATAATTTACAAACAACACATTGGTATAGAGTGTTTCATGTGAAGAACTGATCCTTTCCCAAGAATAAATATTGAAAATTAGTTTTCCACAAACAGTAAAGTTTACACCTAGACCATAAAGGAAGGAAAAATTACCAAGATGGGAGAACAGAAATATACAAATCAAACACCAAAATTATGATGTTCCAAACATTTCAAAAAGGTTGACAAATTTACATAGCTTGTCATATCTGTAATCTTATGACAAATGAAATCCAATTCCAAAGATACAGCGAGGGTTCAATAAGGATTGAGGGAAGAAAAACTATCCAACCGCTAAACAAAGCATAAAGAAAATGTCACAAGGACGATAGCAGTTACCATGTCAGATAGTTAAAACCATAAAATAAACACATGAGATAAAAATAATTAAAATTATATTAAATTAAATCTCACTGAAATCAGAGGCAGGAAGTAGCACTCGAGTATTAGCAAGGAAGCGAAGAGAATGTAAATGATCCAGGTTTCTGTGTCATTATTAATAGTCCAGAGAAGTCAATAGCGGTCAAATTACGAAAACATATGTTTATAGGAATGAAATTACGAATAACCAATATTAGGAAATAAACAATATTAGGAAAATTATGGAAAAATAACTAACCATTAGATACCTAACTCTTGTGCTTTATAGCACAGCGGGAGAGAGGAAGTAGGATGAAATATTAAATATACGACTATGTAAGAAACTAGGGGAAGAAGGGAACTCGAATTCACACCTTGTTCAAGCAGTGATTGAGGCATAGAGGATATTTGCAACCGTTATCAATTCGGAAAGACCGGTCAACGAAAGATGGTCAGATCTCAACAACTTGGGAGTCTATAAGTACTAATTTCTCAAATTTACGTAGGATAGCGATTTTGGAGGTAGAAGACGAAACAATTGGAAATGTTCTGGAAACGGTGTTTGAAGAAAGTAGTTTCTGAACAAAAGGGAGTGACGGCATTTGAATCAGAGCGCAGAGTCTGAAAGCAAGCCACTTGGATCTAAATAAAATAAACTATGCCACATCAGCAACTCCTCTATTCTACTTTCTATTATAAATAAATAATAGATGTATATGTTTCTCCTCCTTACCCTTTTTCACTTCTTCATCTTATTACTATGCTCGTTTCCTCTTCTCTAAATATTTCAAATGGCGGAAGGCCTTATCAAATTGGAAAGAAATAGGAAAACCCTATATAGAAATTTAAGTCAATAAGCAAGGAAAAAACTGTTAAAATCAAGAATGCAAGAAATACCAAAAAATCAAGTTGTTGCTCGATTAAAACTCATGAGTGAAGTGTAATTGAACTTCTCTAGGCACAGGCTTTGTTTAGGTGCATTTTGGTGGTATTCGGCTGTGTGGTGAGCGTGTTCGTATTTTTCCACTGGTCATAACCGAACTCTATGAACTAAGGTTAGTTTTTAAGTGTGACGTGAGAGGAGTTAGGAGACGGGGCGAGTTCCAGAGGATTCGTCGTAATGAGGATAATTTTGTGTTGGAAACAATGGTTTGACTGAGTTGTGGACTAGGTCACTTTCTTGAAGACGTTTCGGCGATTTACTCAAGGTGCAAAGCAGATCATACTGTTCGCCACCGCCTCTGGGATAAATAGCCTCTTCCTTGTTTTGTCTTTCTATATTGGATCATTTTCACATATGAAACCGATTCTGTTTGCACTCTAAAATATTATTGTTCAAGTTCTTTTTCTTTTTATTTTGTAAAAGAATGGTGGAGGAGAAGATAATTTTTTTTATCTTTCTGAGGAAGAAGAAGAAAGAGGGTTCTTCTTTTATATTCTCTGTATTCTGTATGTTTCCTTATCTATGACCTATTTCATATATTAAAGAAATGGTAGCTATGTTAATGGGAGGAAATTGGACCACAATTAATGCCATATTGTATAAAAGAAACGTTAAAAAAACTTGCAATTTTTAATGTGTAAATTGAATCTGTTTCAAAAGAGACGAATGTTAATAAATATTAATTTATTATCATTCATTGCAATATTTTAATACCATGTATTAAAGTAAAGAAAATGGACAAACGATTATAACTTATACAATGTAAATTGTATGTATTCCAAAAATAAAAAAAGATAGTAAATTTTGTTAAATTTGTTATTATACATGGTAATATGATAATGCCATTTATATTTTATAACAGCTCAATCAAATACAAGCATGTATGTATATATATAACTGTTGTGTAAAATTAACAGCTCCCAAAAGAAAATTACTAATACAAAATATAATACCGTTTATAACTTCCAACGACTCTATGCATTAATCACTCATAAACATGTTGTCTGTAATAAATTGCAACATCTCAAAATAATAATGGCACAAAATATGTTACCGTTATTAACTCATAACGGATTAATTTGTATTTATTCTTTTTATTCCAACAATGCCCCACTTGAATTTCTGAAAAATATATTTTTCGAGCAGTTCAAAAAAATACATAAGATTGTGCATAAACAAAAATGTCTTCCAACTTGAACCTTTGCATAGTGAGTAAGATTCAGTTTTTACTAGAGTAACACGTAGTCTTGAACTCTATTCCTGACATAAAACCACATACAAATTTCTAGCGTGTAATCAAGTAATCCCATGAATTTATGGCCATACACGTCTATCCCAGTTTAGTGAATGCCCTAGGAATCTTGACCAAAATTCCATAGGAAATGACAGCATTTCCACATTCACATAGGTGAATCTATCAAGAGTACTCTTGAAGTTAGGTCTTCCATTCCAAATAAAGTATAGATCTCATTAAGAGTTTCTATTAACTCACCCTCTAATCAATTCATAAATACATGTTTCTTAATATATAAATTTAGCATGTTCATCTACTATCACAACCCAACTTGTTTTTATTCGTTGAACCTAGTTCTTGGGATCTCCAGTCATTTAGGTCGGGTTACCACTGTGTGTGGCTCTACAATCTCAGGGCAATAGTCCCATGCTTTTAGAATTATTAAGGACTTTCTTTCTGGCTAGTCCTTTCGTCAAAGGATCTGCAAAATTATCATCACTTCATATGTGATGTTCTTTAACAATATTGTGCATGCGACTGTCATTTTTTACCATTGTAATATCGGTTATGTCTTTTTTTAATAGCCGTCAAATTGTTATCACTACATATGTGATTTCTCTTACATTATTGTGCTTACGACTGTCGTCTTCTACCGTTGTAATAACGGTTCGCATTTTTTGCAATAGCCACGGAACTATCACAATAGATTACACCACTGGCGTCGGTTTTTCCCATATGGGGATCTCAACTGGCAGATTTTTTTTAGTTCTCTACTTCTTCACTAGCTGTGGCTAGTGCTATTATCTCAGTCTCTGTAAGTCAAAATAGTATGTTTTCTGGATTTTTTCAAGAAACAAATCCTCCGGTAATGCTAAATATATATACAGCCATTAGTCTCTTTTGAATCATCATATAAAGTATTCCAGTTTGCATCGGAATAACCTTCAAGAATAGCCGGAATTTTTTTAATAATGTAGTCCAAGTTTCATGGTTTATTTTAGGCATCTCATGGCCCTTTCAAAATCATGTTAATGCTCTATGCTAGGTCCACTGATAAGCCTGCATAATAATCTCACGACATCGGCAGTGTCGGGTCTAATACAATCATTGACATATCGAAGGCTGCCAATGATGCTCGCATAGTCGACTATCTTACATCTTTACCGGTGTTTTTGAATAGCTTCACACTGGGATCATATGGTGTACATGTAGGTATACAGTCAAAGTAATTGTATTTCTTTAGAATCTTCTCAATATAATGAGATTGATCCAAAGAAAGTCCCTTTTTCGGACCTAGTAATTTTAATACCAAGGATTACACTCGCCTCACCTTGATCTTTCATATCAAAGTTGGCACTTAGAAAAGATTTAACATTGTTTATGGCATGAATATTTGACCCAAAAATGAGTAGGTCATCTACATAAAGACATATAATAGTAAAAATGTCATTCTTAGAATTGTAATAAATGCATTTATCACTTTCATTAACTTCAAATCCATATGAGATAATTAAGTTATCAAAATTTTCATGTCATTTCTTAGGTGTTTGTTTTAAACCATATAATGATTTATCTAATTTGTAAATTTTATGTTCTTGACCATGAACTATAAATTATTAAAATTGGTCCGTTAAATTTCTGTTCCAATTCACCATTTAAAAATGCAATATTAACATCCATTTTAAAATTATGAATATATGCAAGTGAAGTTAATGCTCGTATGGATATAGTTCCAAATATAGGAGAAATGGTGCCAATAAGGTCTGTATTCTGTCTTTGTTTACATCCTTTAGCTATTAAATGGGCTACATATTTATCAAATGTGCCATTATATTTTAATTTCTTTTAAGCACTCATTTATTGCATATAGATTTACAACTAAGTGTTAAATCAAATAAGTGCCAAGTCTTATTGGATTTCAAAGAATCCATCTCATCATTTATAGCCACTTGCCAAAAATCGGCACCTAGTTAAGATAAAGCCTCTTGGAGGTTTAAGGGATCCTCCGCTATAGTAAAAATAAAAAAATCTAAAACAAAATCTTTTTCGGTTCTTGCTCTTTTACTTCTTCTAGGTTCATTTTCAGAATGTTCATTAGGTACTGTTCTTTCAAGTAATAAATTACTTGATGTCCCCTCACTATTCCTTAATTTAAAAGGAAATTTTGTTTAAAAAATCAGCGTCATTTGATTCAATTATATTATATGTGTTTATGTTATAAAATCTGAATGCTTTTCTATTAACAGCATAGCAAATAAATACACATTCATATGCTCTTCTTGCTAATTATATTCTCTTAGGGTCTAGAATACGAACATATGCCAAGCATCCCCACATTTTAAAATAGGTCACATTGAGTTTGTAACATTTCAGAATTTCAAATGATGAAATTTTACCTTTTGATTTAGGGGTTCTATTTAGTACATAACACTCTGTTAATAATATATCCCCCACCAATGTTTTGCTGCACCAAAATTTAATAAAATGGCAACTACTAATTCGATAAAGGTCTTATTTTTTCTTTCAGCTTTACCGTTCATTTCAGGTGAATAAGTGCAGTTCTTGCATGTATAATGCCATGTAGTTTGCTGTAATTCAGAATAGAACTATATTTATATTATGTTCCTCTATCACTACGAAGTCTTTTAATTTTGTCGTTTAATTGATTTTCAATTTCAGTTTTAAGTGTCTTCAACATATCAAATGTATCACTTCTATTTTTCATGAAATAAACATATGTGAAATCAGAACAACAGTTAATAAAAGTGATAAAATAGCGTTGTCCATGTCTAATCAATGTTATTCATTTTCACATAAAATATACTTGTTGATTATTAATGTTAGTTTCGCATAAAAGTGATAAAATAGGTCGCTTTTTGATCTAGGAGTTCGGGGGGAGATGGTGATGATAATTGTGATGAGGAGATGAAGATGGGTTTGGTGGTGGAACCCGATGATCGACCGGTGCTTGGATTGGTGATGCATGTACATCGCCATGCACATACATGACTTCAGGAGTTTTGAATTTGAAGAGAAAAGGGAGAAGAAGAGTAGGCTAGATCGGGTAGTTGACGAATTGGCTGAGCTTTGGTTTTTAAAAGGTGAGATAACTCACATTTTAATGTTAGTTTGTATATATGTGTGTAGGGCCATAATTTAAAACTTTCATATTATGCTCATATGACATCAACAAATGGATTCTTATGTCGTATTTGTATTCGTATTCATGAACACACAACATCTTAGTGTTGTTTATTTGCATATTTGGGTAAGTTGAAATTCATTATATTAACACGGACATGTCTTAAATCACGTTATTTTTGAATAATAACGACGTTAAAACCACACATTTTTTATTTTTATTATTTATTTGATTAAATAAAATGCTCTCGGGTCGTTTTGAACATTGTAGATCATCATGAACATCTATTGAGCAGAATAAAACCTCATTTAGTGCTTCCTAAGTGACAGCTTAAAATTCAGCAATTAATTATTATCAGCATTGATTGGTATGAACCGAATAGTTACTTGATGTTACGACACGAACTTCCCCGGTAAGGAAAGCTCGGATTGAGTTGAGGACAAGCCACATCGGAACACAAATAGAAGAACATTTCATTGTATATTACAACAATTCCATCATAATACAAGGATATAATAGAGTATGAATAAATTATATACATTTGATAAACATCAGAGATTTAAATACATTACTGTAGCGGAAAAATAATGCAATACACAACTGAAAGAGATATAATGATACAGAGCTTTCTGGATATCATTCCAGCTGTAAACCAGGTTCCTGTGAATATAAATCTACAAAACCAAAACTACTAGCTGCCCATGGAAAATAGGGGCACCCAGAGTTTAGGTTAAAACAATAAACTCCAGGTCAGTCATGTGACTGGTGTGAGAACTAAAACAGTTATTAATCTTTATTTTAAAGTTAGGTAAATCAAGGGACCACGCCGTATAACACGGAACGGGTTTCCTCCCAAGAATACCAGTGCATGAAACAACAGCGCAATGCTAAATAAAGAACAATGAAGCTATTATAAGACCCAGGTCCCATCACACAATGCAACACAAGCCGGAGGATAGGGTTTTACCTTATAATATAAAAAGAATGCTTGATACGCTAAATTTCATCTTTTATTATTACTATAAGTGTATAGTGTCAAAACAATTTCAATCATAAGTATCAATCATAGACGGCATAAGTACCCTATACCACTATGTCACCATATATAGGTTTACAATCAAAATCGGAAAGTCACGTATTGGAAGTTGGATTTCCATCTGTGAACCGAGGCCAGCGATCATCCTCACCGTTTCGAGACTGTCTAGCCCGAGCCTCAGGATCAGAGCTCGAGTGACCCTTGGATCGTCAGGGTCGGTCCACCGACGTGGATTAAAATGCGTGAACACTGTGTTTCCCCGCCCTTTAGGGCGTAAATGAGTCCTATGACTCCATCGGCTCCACATAGTCACCGATATATCCGAGGTGCCTCGCAATCCGACAACCACACAGGTGAAAATAATATAAATGTCAGGGCAGGTAGGTCACTGACACACCCTAGCTAGAAAGAAACGCATGCCCTCCCATGTCCTCTCCCGTTTCTGGTTTACAACCGGGGTGTGAGGCTCGCGAATTAACACTACACAAAGCTATGCCACAAAGGCGGTGCTTTGATCATCAACCATAAGACTTTGCTTTTCAACAAAAGCCTTGATCATTTGCATCTTAGCATGCCACACAGGCAAACCACTCCATGCAACCGATATCCATTAATCACACAGAATGATATCCAATGTCAAACACACAGTCCATTTACAAGTCCGTTCTGGGTATGAACAAAACCGGAGGCTACCTCGCATATCCATCGATCTCCAAGTACATCTGGACGATCACCAACTGATTCCCTCCTCTTGGGTGTACAGCACAATCAAGATCATCAGTAATTATCCAAACGATGTGAAGACCTCCGGTCTTCGACCATCATCTTCTTCCTCGACACATCGTCGAATCAGTTATTCAAAATGGGATAAACCCGGTCTTTCTGAATAACTCGCGTATATAATAAACAATTGTTACACAAACACAACATACGCCTCATTCCAATTCAGAATATTCTTTTATTCAAATATTTGTATACTTTGGGAAATGTTCCCATTAATTTTATCAAAGATAAATTCTTTAAATTTATTCTTTAATCTTCATTTGAATATCAATTCAAACCAAATTATGGTTTTATCCAAACTAGTCGGGATTAACGAACCTTACCTAAGTAATCATTTGTTTTAATTTCCCAATCCCAACCTATTCATCCCATGAAGTAAAACTAGTAATACTTCATATCTAACACCACGGTGTTATCGGTAAATTCAATTACCATTTCACGTTCAAATCTAATTAACGATTTAACTATAGCCTGGACCAAAACTGGTGATACTCCATTCTTGATCATTTCAATCTAATTAAAGATTCATTAAAACTCCACTTGGTTTTAATCTTCCCCAAAAATCAAGATTAATGATTGTCTAACTTGGGAAATCATATCCTGTCTTTAACTGGGTTAAAGAACCAATGTCATTTAAAATACGGTTCACTATAAACCCAAAATCACATTCCATTTACAATGGAATCTTCATGGAAAACAAATCGATATATATAATCGATATAAACTTCCATATCCGACTAATAATATAAATGGAGTAACGGCAAAGCCTTTTAAATTCCAGATATATTAGTTGTCTTCCTCCACAGAAATTCACTTCGATTATTACCAAATCGAATTCCATTCTATTCCAATTTATTTTATTAAATTGGAAAACTTTACTTTGGAAAATGTCCTTTGAATCTTAACAAAAGATTTATAAATTCCAAATCACATTTCACAGTAAATCGGGTTAAAGATCGAATGTCGTTAAAACACAGTTCACGTTAAACCCAATTCACATTCCATTAATTATTGGGTTAAAGAACAAGTGTTATTTAAAGCACCGTTCACGATAAACCCAAAAATCAATTCAAATTCAATTCCAATTAAATACCATTTAATTGGTATACTTCCTTAAATCTAAATAAAAAGATTTAATCTTTTTCTCAATTGGGTTTAAGAACAGTGTTAATGAAGACACCATTCATGACAAACCTAAATCCCATTTGATATTAAATACAAGGCTCCGAGTAGAAAATATATTGGCTTATATTCAATATCAAATTCTACGATCAACAAATATCGTATTGGAAATAACGATATAAATATATCTTTCAAATTTCCATAACAATATCTGTTTAATCACGAAATCCAACATTGAAATATTCCAAAGATAATTTTGATTCAAATCCATTCCAATTCAATTATTGGAAATTCTGGTTACTTTTAAAACCCTTTCAAATCCAGTTTATTTATTTCAAAAAGAAATGGATTATAATTCTAGTTTAAAACTAGTTCATTTCGATAAATATCTATTTTTATCTTTTCAAATATGGAATTTTTCATCCCAATTCTTTCCAAATCATTTCCTATAATTTTACACAAATTATTACTATTTTTAATAATTTTATCAAGGCCCGTACAGTCGATTTCCATCAACGGCAATCGAACTGCACTTACAACGACCTTTTCCAAATTTTATTTGGACATAATTCCAAATCCAACCGTTAGATTTCAAATCTCTAATATTGGCTAGAAAGCTCATTTTGATACGAACCCAACGATTCCGGTTTTAGAAGAATCCGACGGTCGGATCTCCCGTAATGTCCATTCGAAGTCAATGGTCAAAATTCGCGAACTACCACAGCGCGGCACGTTCTATTCTGGCCATTATATATAATATAAATATATATTATATATTTCGTCGATTTCCATCCAAAACGTATTTTATAAATCGTTTTAAATTCGTTTTCTAAACGATTTCAACTTCCTATTCAATTTCTAATCAAAATTGAATATTCCATATCATCGATATATATATAAATGATAATATTTTCAAAACGTTATATTTTGAAATTACTTCCTTTTCTATATTCATTTTAAAAACGAATATAATCGATATAAATATCGTTCGCGTCAAAATGGCGCAAATCTAATCAACACGGCTTTATATCTTTTAATAACTTCGTTATTCTATTCAAGAAATGAATATTTTCTTCAACACATGAATTTTCTTTTATTCAACACATGAATATATATTTTATTCAACACATGAATTTTCTTTTATTCAACACATGAATATATATTTTATTCAACACATGAATTTATTCTATTCAACACATGAATTTTCTATTATTCAACACATGAATATATATTTTATTCAATACATGAATTTATATTTTATTCAACACATGAATATTTATTCTATTCAACACATGAATTTTCTTTTTATAATATTCTTTATTTTCCAAATTGGAATGAGGCCCAATCAATTACCATATAATGTTAAATATATGGATTCCATACAACACATGTATATAATAGCAACGATAAATAATCAACCATCATCCAGAGTGCACCACACAACTGCATGAGCATTAAATATAAATAATTAATGCTTACAGAGTCTGTCAACCAATCGATTTACATACAACTAATTATTGGGATTAGTGTATGTCCAATATCATCCCAATACCCGTGTGGGGTTTCAAACAATCAAACACATGTTTTATTTGTGCAGTTGGGCGATGTGTAAAATTTTATCGTCCCAATCAATATCAGTCAAATGTGTGTATATAAACAAATCATCCGATTTGTTTATAAATATTTATTTTATTTACACATAAAAAAATATATTTTTAACTATAAAATATTTTCAACTATAAAATATTTTATTCCATTCCACATCACATAATCAACTTTCACAACACATCAATTAAACAACCAAGTCATCCATGGTCTGTGGACGACGGGTGTCGAGTGCTGCTAAGCACCGTCTGCATCCTAGTATATATTTCAACTAGAAAATAAATTAAAAGTGAGAAGTTCTCACCGAGGGTTCCACTACTCCATTCTCTATTTCTGAACGGTACGGATTCCGTTTTGATTTCCGTCGATACCATCGCTATCATTTTCCGCTGTTCACATTAAAAATCACATTTTTACAATGGCATTTCATATATAAAAATCATATATTTTTATCGCTTCATTCAGTAAATAAAAACCATATTTTTGTTTCTACTTCATATATTTTTACAACGCTTCTTTCTATATAAAAATTATATTTTTATTATCTCTATAATATAAAAATCATATTTTTAGCCAACGCTATTTATAAACAAAAAGCACATTTTTGGCTTGCTTTCATTATAATAAAAATCAAATATTCATCTCACTACAAATATAAAAATCAGAGCTTTATATGTCATATATATAAATAAATATCTCCTCTTGATGTTATACAAGAATCTATTATTTTCATTAGTAAAAATATAGTCTTTTCTAAAATAAAAATATAATCTTTATTCTCTATAAATATAAATATAAATCCTATACTTAATCTAATTAAAGATCTAACCTTTTTACATAAGAAAATCGCAGATTTTATATAATAAATAAAAATAAAATAAAATTCTAAAAACTCACTTTGCCGGAGTCAGATCAGAGGTGAGGGGGAAACGACGGTAGGGTTAAGCGTAGGGGGAGGAGGTGGTGACTGCGGTCGTCGTAGGGGCTGGCGAGGTGGCGTCCGCGTTGGTTAAGCGCTTCTAGGGTTGGCGAGTTCGGATCTGGCGAGGGAGGCTGCTCGGGGTCATGGCGTGCGGCAGTCGGAGGCGGAGGGCGGTGGCGGTGAGTGCCAGCAGCGGCGGCGGATGGGAAGGGTGGAGGATCGATCGCCATATCGAACTGGGAGGAGCTAATTTCCTGATTTGGGAAAAACAAATACTGGGGGTGTATATGTGTAATATATATATATTATATTATATTTTTTTTCCTTCTTTAATTCCTTAAATGTTGACTTTACATTCGAACTCCAAACAAGACCCACCGACCGTCGCCCCTAGCTAATTACCCCCATGACGAACACAATGGGATATGTTTAGTAAGCCAATTCGACTGTTTCAAGTAGTTTCCGTTTAATTTAAAATATAAGTCTATATAAATTCATTTCAAACGTACATTTCAATTTACCGGGGCCACATACGGACTCTAAAAATTACATAAAAATTATTTCTAGCTTCGTATCGACGATACGGTTCTAACAAAACTAATTTCGTCAATTTTGAGACCACTTGAAAAAATGGTCTTTCTCTGGACGATCGAAATTGACTGAAACTATCAAAACACGTTTTACTTCACCACGCTCACATATTGATTCAGAAAATTACGAATTTGGGAATCTAGCAATAACTTGACATCCCGGATCCAACAAAAGTGGTTTCGTCGAAAACAGAGGTCGTTTGCAAAATTTCCATTTTTAAGGGCTAGAATTCCACAGCGACTATTCTGAATTTTCAACTAGACATAAATTTTGATTCCTGCTATGAAATTTCAATTTTTCGGATTCGTTGGAAAGATATTTTCAAATAGATTCTAATATTTTTTGTTTTGCTAAAATCCGGTTTATTTTGAATCCTGTACATTCATTTGAAATTTGAAATCGAATTTTCGAACTACCGCGCCATTTTCAATTCCTTTTATAATTTAAAATAAATATTTATATTCTAACGACGATCTATATAAATATATACTTCTAATTTTATTCAAAATAAATTTCTCATCGTTATTATTTAAAATAAATCATTTTAAATATCTGAAATTCATTAAAATTGCCAAAATAAAGTTTTAAATTTGCTCAGATTTCCGGGTTATTACAATCTCCCCCACTTAAAACTTTTCGTCCCCGAAAAGGAACGAAGCTGAAAGTTGTTTAACTAATCAACTCAACCTTCATTATTTTCATTATGGCTTAAGTTCTTCAACTTTTCAGTTTCTAAGAACTTTTCAAATTTTTCCAAAAATTTGGCTAATACCCTAAATTTTCGAAAAATTTCGCCATAACCTCCCCTGCACTGGGAGCTTCGGGATATTTCAAATAGCCTCCCATGGCCCTCACCAATCCAAAAAAGAAAAAGAAACAGCCAATCGGCTCGTAAAATCATCAAAAACCCAAGAAATACAATAAATAAGTGCCTATTTGTCGGGCAAACAATTATTTTCCTCTTCTCTATCCTCTTTGCTATGACATGTTCAATGTAAGTACATGTATATGCATGCAAATGCGACTAATTTTCAATACAATTCACTATTTGATACAATTTGGCTAAATGGTCCAAATTTTAATTAATCAACCAATAATCAAACAACATAATCAACAATCAATTAGTTGATTAACGTTTCAAATTCATAATTTTGATACATAGTCCAAAAATCAGATTTTTGATGCTAAATCACAACAAACAATCCTATGTAAGTTTTGGTTCTCACACCAGTCTAATGGAAATATATAGATATCTCACTTTCGAAACACGAACATAAATCCTGATGATGGAGCTCCATCATCAAAATCATCTCCGGGCGACTAGAGTGTGATTCTGTATGTATTCAGTATATTAAAACTTCGAATACACGTGGATCAGACGTATATACAAAATCTTTATATACTTGATTGTCCAAATCAATACAACTAAATATGCAAATACATATAATTAATTTAAATTTTCAAAACAAACTTCGTTTTCATTTTAAAAATATACTTTTCACACTCGTTCTAGGATACTGCTGATCTCATCTCTAACGAGTCATTCCCGTTGGATATTACTAATCCAATCTCTGATGAATTCTTTCGTATGGTTCTAATGTGTCTTGTTCTCGAGCTATGTAAACCAAAGCTCTGATACCAAACTGTTACGACCTGAACTTCCTCGGTAAGGAAAGCCCGGATTAAGTTGAGGACAAGCCACATCGGAACACAAACGGAAGAACATTTCATTGTATATTACAACAATTCCATCAGAATACAAGGATATAACAGAGTATGAATAAATTATATACATTTGATAAACATCAGAGATTGAAATACATTACTACAGCGGAAAAATAATGCAATACACAACTGAAAGAGATATACGGATACAGAGCTTTCCAGATATCATTCCAGCTGTAAACCAGGTTCCTCTGAATATAAATCTGCAAAACCAAAACTACTAGCTGCCCGTGGAAAATAGGGGCACCCAGAGTTTAGGTTAAAACAATAAACTCCAGGTCAGTCATATGAATGGTGTGAGAACTAAAACAGTTATTAATCTTTATTTTAAAGTTAGGTAAATCAAGGGACCACGCCGTATAACACGGAACGGGTTTCCTCCCAAGAATACCAGTGCATAAAACAACAACACAATGCTAAATAAAGAACAATGAAGCTATTATAAGACCCAGGTCCCATCACACAATGCAACACAAGCCGGAGGATAGGGTTTTACCTTATAATAGCCAAAGAATGCTTGATACGCTAAATTTCATCTTTTATTATTACTATAAGTGTATAGTTGTCAAAACAATTTCAATCATAAGTATCAATCATAGACGGCATAAGTGCCCCATACCACTATGTAGCCATATATAGGTTTACAATCAAAACCGCAAAGTCACGCATTGGAAGTTGGATTTCCATCTGTGAACCCAGGCCAGGGATCGTCCTCACCGTTTCGAGACTGTCTAGCCCGAGCCTCAGGATCAGAGCTCGAGTGATCCTTGGATCGTCAGGGCCGGTCCACCGATGTGGATTAAAATGCCTGAACACTGCGTTTCCCTGCCCTTTGGGGCGTAAATGAGTCCTATGACTCCATCGGCTCCACATAGTCACCGATATATCCGAGGCGCCTCGCAATCCAACAACCACACAGGTGAAAATAATATAAATGTCAGGGCTGGTAGGTCACTGACACCAACCTAGCTAGAAAGAAACACATGCCCTCCCTGATGTCCTCTCCCGTTTTTGGTTTACAACCGGGGTGTGAGGCTCGCGAATTAACGCTACACAAAGCTATGCCACATAGGCGGTGCTTTGATCATCAACCACAAGACTTTGTTTTTCAACAAAAGCCATGATCATTTGCATCTTAGCATGCCACACAGGCAAACTACTCCATGCAACCGATATCCATTAATCACAAAGAATGATATCCAATGTCAGACACACAGTCCATTTACAAGTTCGTTCTGGGTCTGAACGAAACTGGAGGCACCTTGTACCTCGCATATCCATCGATCTCCAATTACGTCTGGACGATCACCAACTGATTCCCTCCTCTTGGGTGTACAACCCAATCAAGATCATCAGTAATTATCCAAACGATGTGAAGACCTCCAGTCTTCGACCACCGTCTTCATCCTCGACACATCGTCATATCAGTTATTCAGAATGGGATAAACCCGGTCTTTCTGAATAACTCGCGTATATAATAAACAAGTGTTACACAAACACAACATACGCCTCAGTACAATTCAGAATATTCTTTTATTCAAATAATCTTATATTTTGGGAAATGTTCCCATTAATTTTATCAAAGATAAATTCTTTAAATTTATTCTTTAATCTTCCTTTGAATATCAATTCAAACCAAATTATGGTTTATCCAAACTAGTCGGGATTAACGAACCTTACCTAAGTAATCATTTGTTTTAATTTCCCAATCCCAACCTATTCATCCCATGAAGTAAAACTAGTAATACTTCATATCTAACACCACGGTGTTATCGGTAAATTCAATTACCATTTCACATTCAAATCTAATTAAAGATTTAACTATAGCCTGGACCAAAACTGGTGATACTCCATTCTCGATCATTTCAATCTAAATAAAGATTCATTAAAACTCCACTTGGTTTTAATCTTCCCCAAAAATCAAGATTAATGATTGTCTAACTTGGGAAATCATATCCTGTCTTTAACTGGGTTAAAGAACCAATGTCATTTAAAATATGGTTCACTATAAACCCAAAATCACATTCCATTTACGATGGAATCTTCATGGAAAACAAATCGATATATATAATTCATATAATAATATAAATGGAATAACGGCAAAGCCTTTTAAATTCTAGATATACTAGTTGTCTTCCTCCACAGAAATTCACTTCGATTATTACCAAATCGAATTCCATTCTATTCCAATTTATTTTATTAAATTGGAAAACTTTACTTTGGAAAATCTCCTTTAAATCTTAACAAAAGATATATAAATTCCAAATCACATTGCACTGTAAATCGGGTTAAAGAACGAATGTCGTTAAAACACAGTTCACGTTAAACCCAATTCACATTCCGCTAATTATCGGGATAAAGAACAAGTGTTATTTAAAACACAGTTCACGATAAACCCAAAAATCAATTCAAATTCAGTTCCAATTAAATACCATTTAATTGGTATACTTCCTTAAATCAAAATAAAAAGATTTAATCTTTTTCTCAACTGGGTTTAAGAACAGTGTTAATGAAGACACCATTCACGACAAACCCAAATCCCATTTGTTATTAAATACAAGGCTCTGAATAGAAAATATATTGGCTTATATTCAATATCAAATTATATGACCAACAAATAACGTATTGGAAATAACGATATAAATATATCTTTCAAATTTCCATAACAATATCTATTTAATCACGAAATCCAACATCGAAATATTCCAAAGACAATTTCGATTCAAATCCATTCCAATTCAATTATTGGAAATTCTGGTTACTTTTAAAACCCTTTCAAATCCAGTTTATTTATTTCAAAAAGAAATGGATTATAATTCTAGTTCAAAACTAGTTCATTTCAACAAAAATCTATTTTTATCTTTTCAAATATGGAATTTTTCATCTCAATTCTTTCCAAATCATTTCCTATGATTTTACACAAATTATTACTATTTTTAATAATTTTATCAAGGCCCGTACAGTCGATTTCCATCAACGGCCATCGAACTAAACTTACAGCGACCTTTTCCAAATTTGATTTGGACATAATTCTAAATCCAACCGTTAGATTTCAAATCTCTAATATTCGTTAGAAATCTCTTTTCGATATGAACCCAACGGTTCCGGTTTTAGGAGAATCCGACGGTCAGATCTCCCGTAATGTCCATTTGAAGTCAATGGTCGAAATTCGCGAACTGCCGCAGCGCGGCGCGTTCTATTCTGCCCATTATATATAATATAAATATATATTATATATTTCGTCTATGTCCTTCCAAAACGTATTTTATAAATCGTTTTAAATTTGTTTTCTAAACGATTTCAACTTCCTATTCAATTTCTAATCAAAATTGAATATTCCATATCATCGATATATATATATATATAGATATAAATGATAATATTTTCAAAACGTTATATTTTGAAATTACTTCCTTTTTTATATTCATTTTAAAAACGAATATAATCGATATAAATATCATTCGCGCCAAAATGGCGCAAATCTAATCAACACGGCTTTATATCTTTTAATAACTTCGTTATTCTATTCAAGAAATGAATATTTTCTTCAACACATGAATTTTCTTTTATTCAACACATGAATTTTCTTTTATTCAACACATGAATATATATTCTATTCAACACATGAATTTATTCTATTCAACACATGAATTTTCTATTATTCAACACATGAATATATATTTTATTCAACACATGAATTTATATTTTATTCAACACATGAATATTTATTCTATTCAACACATGAATTTTCTTTTTATAATATTCTTTATTTTCCAAATTGGAATGAGGTCCAATCAATTACCATATAATGTTAATTATATTGATTCCATACAACACATGTATATAATAGCAATGATAAATAATCAACCATCATCCAGAGTGCACCACATAACTGCATAAGCATTAAATATAAATAATTAACGCTTACAGAGTCTGTCAACCAATCGATTGACATACAACTAATTATTGGGATTAGTGTATGTCCAATATCATCCCAATACCCGTGTGGGGTTTCAATCGATCAAACACAGGTTTTATTTGTGCAGTTGGGCGATGTGTAAAATTTTATCGTCCCAATCAATATCAGTCAAATGTGTGTATATAAACAAATCGTCCGATTTGTTTATAAATATTTATTTTATTTACACGTTAAAAATTATATTTTTAACTATAAAATATTTTCAACTATAAAATATTGTATTCCATTCCACATCACACAATCTACTTTCACAACACATCAATTAAACAACCAAGTCATCCATGGTCTGTGGACGACGGGTGTCGGGTGCTGCTAAGCACCGTCTGCATCATAGTATATATTTCAACTAGAAAATAAATTAAAAGTGAGAAGTTCTCACCGAGGGTTCCACTACTCCATTCTCTATTTTTGAATGGTATGGATTCCGTTTTGATTTCCGTCGATACCATCGCTATCTTTTTCGGCTGTTCACATTAAAAATCACAATTTTACAATGGCATTTCATATATAAAAATCATATATTTTTATCGCTTCGTCCAGTAAACAAAAACCATATTTTTGTTTCTACTTCATATATTTTTACAACGCTTCTTTCTATATAAAAATTATATTTTTATTATCTCTATAATATAAAAATCATATTTTTAGCCAACGCTATTTATAAACAAAAAGCACATTTTTATCTTGCTTTCATTATAATAAAAATCAAATTTTCATCTCGCTACAAATATAAAAATCAAAGCTTTGTATGTCATATATATAAATAAATATCTCCTCTTGATGTTATACAAGAATCTATTCTTTTCATTATTAAAAATATAGTCTTTTCTAAAATAAAAATATAATCTTTATTCTCTATAAATATAGATAAAAATCCTATACTTAATCAAATCAAACATCTAACCTTTTTACATAAGAAAATCGCAGATTTTATATAATAAATAAAAATAAAATAAAATAAAATAAAATTCTAAAAACTCACTTTGTCGGAGTCAGATCAGAGGTGAAGGGGAAACGACGGTAGGGTTAAACGCAGGGGAAGGAGGTGGTGACTGCGGTCATCGTAGGGGGTGGCGAGGTGGCGTCGGCGTTGGTTGCGCGCTTCTAGGGTTGTCGAGTTCGGATCTGGCGAGGGAGGCTGCTCGGGGTCACGGCGTGCGACGGTCGGAGGCGGAGGGCGGTGGCGGTGAGTGCCAGCAGCAGCGGCGGATGGGAAGGGTGGAGGATCGATCGCCATATCGAACAAGGGGAGCTAATTTTCTGATTTGGGAAAAACAAATACGGGGGGTGTATATGTGTAAAATATATATATTATATTACATATTTTTTTCCTTCTTTAATTCCTTAAATGTTGACTTTACATTCGTACTCCAAACAAGACCCACCGACTGTCGCCCCTAGTTAATTACCCCCATTCTGAACACAATGGGATAAGTTTGGTGAGCCAATTCGACTGTTTCAATCAGTTTCCGTTTAATTTAAAATATAAATCTATATATATTCAATTCAAACGTACATTTCAATTTACCGGGGCCACATACAGACTCTAAAAATTACAGAAAAATTATTTCTTGCTTCGTATCGACGATATGGTTCTAACAAAACTAATTTCGTCAAATTCTGAGACCGCTTGAAAAAATGGTCTTTTTCTGGTCGATCGAAATTGACTGAAACTGTCAAAACACGTTTTACTTCACCACGCTCACATATTGATTCAGAAAATTATGAATTTTGGAATCTAGCAATAACTGACATCCTGGATCCAACAAAAGTGGTTTCGTCAAAACAGAGGTCGTTTGTAAAATTTCCATTTTTAAGGGCTAGAATTCCATAGTGACTATTCTGAATTTTCAACTGGACATAACTTATTATTGTCGCTATGAAATTTCATTTTTTCGGATTCGTTGGAAAGATATTTTCAAATAGATTCTAATATTTTTGGTTTTGCTAAAATCCGGTTTATTTTGAATCCTGTACATTCATTTGAAATTTGAAATCGAATTTTCGAACTACCGCGCCATTTTCAGTTCCTTTTATAATTTAAAATAAATATTTATATTCTAACGACGATCTATATAAATATATACTTCTAATTTTATTCAAAATAAATTTCTCGTCGTTATTATTTAAAATAAATCATTTTAAATATCCGAAATTCATTAAAATTGCCAAAATAAAAATTTTAAATTGACTCAGATTTTCGGCTTATTACACTTGACTATTGATTGTTGACTGTGGTGTACTAAAACCATGTAATCTGACCATATTGTTTGTGACATTGACATGTGAATTCATTTGAACGTGAAAATTTATGTTAACTTATTTAAGTACCACTGTGATCGCTAAGTCTTAAAATTTGAAACTATTTTTTAGTTGCTTGTGTCCCTTAACGGAATTAGTTTAATAGCAAAATGTTCCATTTAGGAATGTTTAAAAAGTTCTTATCGAAAGTTTGAAGAATTATTAAGTAATAATTAAAATGGAATAAGTTGATTTAATTATTAAGATAATCTTATTAATTAAGTTTAAAAGTTTTATTTTTGGAAATACAAATTGATTTTTAAGTGATCTTTATCATTTTTTTGTTATAACAAATTATAAATACAGGTTGCCAATATAGCAGCTCATACGTAAAATTGGATTTATATGTGTTGTGTGTAATGTGGATTGAGATATGAATGCTTACGTGTGGCTGAATGTAGAGACCCGAACTTCCCGGTCGGCCTAGACCAAACAAGAAGACGGACTGCTTTGAGAACAAGACTAATCGGAACACAAACAGAAGAACATTTCATTGCTTATTACAACAATTACATCGGAGTACAAGAATATAACAGAGTATGGATAAATAATATACATCAGAAAAATATCAGAGATTAAAGTACATAGTAGCGGAAATTTAAATATATAAATACAATGACTAACATGACTGAATGAAATACACGGATACAGAGCTTTCCGAATATAGCTCCAGCTGTAATCCAGGATCCTGTGGAAGGAAATATCTGCAAACCAAAACTACTAGCTGCCCATTTGGAAAATAGGGGCACCCAAAGTTTAGGTTAAAACAATAACTCCAGGTCAGTCATGGGACTGGTGTGAGAAATAAAACAGTTTTTAAAACTTTACTTTATAAATAAAGTAAATCAAGGGACCATGCCGTATAACACAGAACGGGTTTTCTTCCAAGAATACCAATGCATAAAACAAACAATGCAATGCTTTTTGAAAAATGAAGCTATTATAAGACTCAGGTCCCGTCACACAAAGCAACACAAGCCGGATGATAGAATTTTTCCTTATAATAGCCAAACATTCTTGGTACGTTTAAAACAGATCATTTTGATATTACTATAAGTGTATAGTGTCAAAATCAACTTCAAATATAAAAGTATCAATCATAGACAGCATAGTATCCCATGCTACTATGTCGCCATACTAGTTCTGCAATTTAAAACCGAAATGTCACATATTGGAAATTGGATTCCATCTACGAGTCGAGGCAAGGGATCATCCCCGCCGGCTTCGAGACGCTCTAGCAAATGCCTCAGGGTTCGGACGATGGCGAACCCTTTGAACTTCAGGGCTGGTCCACACTTAACAGATCAACTATACCTGAACACACGTTTCGCGGTCCTATACGACGTATCCATCGGCTCCGTAGTAACCGATATATTCGAGGCGCCTCGCTATCCATCATCCATATATGTAAAAATATATAAATATCTAGGCTCCATACCATGACACGACCCATAGCTAGAAGGAAATGTCATGCACTCTCTGCAGTCACGATCCCCTTTTTGACTCATACCGAGGTGTGAGGCTCGCGAATTAATGCTATTCTATGCTATTTAAAGCCGTGCTTTGATCAACAACCACAAGACTCTGCTTTTCAATAAAAGCCTTGATCATTTGCATCTCAGCATGCCACACTGACAATTCACATCGTGCGACTGATGTCTGTCGATATATAACATATGAGCTCGTACGTCTCAGATAAAGGTGTTAAGCAAGAGAATAAATTCTCCGCCACCAAACAAATATATATTTAATGGAAATCATATTAACACAAAATAAAATCCAGTGTCAGATACACATCCATTCACTAGTTCGTTCTGGGTCTGAATGAAACCGGGGGCACCTTATTCCTCGTCCCATATGTCCAATACAGGAGAGAGTTCCTCGCATATCCGGTCGATCTCCAAGTACGTCTAGATGATCACCACTTATTACCTTATCTTGGGTGTACAGCCCAATCAAGATATCAATAATCATCCAAACGATGTGAGGACCTTCAATCTTCAACCACCGTCTTTATCGTCGACTTATCGTCGAATCAATTATTCAGAATGGGTATAAACCCAGCCTTTTCGAATAATTCACGTATCTTATAATCAAGTGCTATATAACACAATACACGCCTCATTCCAATTCTGAATATTCTTTTATTCAAATATTCTTTTCACAATTTAAACCAAATTCAGGTTTTTTTTCAAACTAGTCGGGATTTGCGAACCTTAGTAATCATTTATTTTATTTCCCAATCCCAACCTATTCATCCTATGGAGCAAAACTGGTAATACTCCATATCTAACAACACGGTGTTATCAGTAAATTTAATTACCATTTCATATTCAAATCTAATTAAAGATTTAACTATTGCCTGGAGTAAAACTGGTGATACTCCATTCTCGATCATTTCCCAAATTTGATAATTTAAATGATCACATTCACATTTCAATCTAATTAAAGATTCATTAAAACTCCACTTAGTTTAAATCTTCCAACAATCAATATTAATGATTAATTAACTTTTGAAACAAAAACATGCTACATCGACAATCTACACCGTACCATTGATTCCTGCCAATATATAACCTCTAAGCTCGTAAGTCTTAGAGAAGAGTGTTAAGCAAGAGAATAAATTCTCCGCTACCAAACAGATATATATTTAGCAGAGATCAACAATACAGTTCAAAATACAATGTTAGACATGTAATCCTGTTTTTAACTGGATTAAAGAACCAATGTCATTTAAAATGCAGTTCACGATAAACCCAAAATCACATTCCATTAATTATGGAATATTCATGGAAAAACATATCAATATATATAATCGATATCAATTACCGTGTCCGACTAATAATTAAAATGGAATAATGCCAAAGCCTTTTAAATTCCATATATATTAACAGTCTTCCTCTATAGAAGTTCACTTTTATTATTACCAAATCGAATTCCATTCAATCCCAATTTATTTTGTTAAATTGGAAAACTTTACTTTGTATTCCATTAAATCTTAGAATAAAGATCTATAAATTCCAAGTCTTAACTTCACTGTTAATCGGGTTAAAGAACAAGTGTTATTTAAAATAACGTTCACGATAAACCCAAAAATCCAATTCTTAATTCAATTCCAATTAAATATTAATTAATTGGTAAAATTCTTTAAATCTTAATTAAAAGATTTATTCTTTTCTCAACTGGGTTTAAGAACAGTGTTACTGAAGACACCATTCACGATAAACCCAAAATCCCATTTGATATTAAATACAAGTCTCTGCATAGAAATTATATCGGCTTATATTCAATATCAAATTATGAAACCAACAAATATCGTATTGGAAATAACAATATAAATATATATTCCAAATTTCCATAACAATATCCGTATAATAATGGATTCCAATATCAAAATATTCCGAAGATTATTTCCATTTCAAATCCCTTCCAAATTCATTCAAATTTGTTCATTGGAAATTTCTGGTTATATATAAACCATTTCAAATCTAATTTATTTCTTTAAAAATGTTGGATTATTATTTTAGTTAGTTCATTTTGATAAAAATGTATTTTATCCTTCATGGAATTTTTAATCCAAATTCTTTCCAAATCATTTATTATGATTTTACACAAATTATTAGTATTTTTAATAATTTTATCAAGGCCCTTTCAGTCGATTTCCATAAACGGTCATCGAACTGCATTTACAGCGACCTTTTCCAAATTTGATTTTGACATATTTCCAAATTCAACCGTTAGATTTCAAATCTCTTATATTCGTTGGAAATCTCTTTTCGATACGAACCTAGCGGTTCTAGTTTTAGGAGAATCCCACGGTCGGATCTCCCGTAATGTCAATTCGAAGTCAATGGTCGAAATTCACGAACGGTCGCGGCGCATTCTATTCAGGCCATTAAATATGTACATAATATATATTATATATATTTCGTCGATTTCCCTTTAAAAAATATTTATATATCGTCTATAAATTCATTTTAAAACGATTCTAACTTCATTTTCAATATTAAATCAAAATTGAATATTCCATATCAGTATAATATTAAAATGATAATATTTTCAAAATATTAGATTTTGGAATTATTTCTTTTTCGATATTCATTATAAAAAGTGAATAAAATTAATATAAATATCGTCCACGTTAAAATGGCGCAAATCTAATCAACACGACTTTATATATTTTAATATTCTCGTGTCCATCCAAAATCGGACACCAAATTCACATTTTAATCCATTACTAAATATTATTTTAAAATATTCGTTATTTTAAATATTCATTATTTTAAAATGTTCGTTCTTTCTGAATTGGAATCAGACACAGTCAATTACCATATAATTTTATTTATATGGATTTCATACGAAACATGTATATAACAATAATCAAAACTAATCAACCATCATCCAGTGTGCATCACACAACTGCATAAGCATTAAATATAGATAATTAACGCTTACAATGGTCTGTCAACCAATCGATTGACATATAACTAAACAATTGGGATTAGTGTACCCAAATATCATCCCAATACCTGTGTGGGGTTTCAACCAACAAATACTGAATATTATTTGTGCGGTTGGGCGATATGTAAAATTTATCGTCCTAATCATTGTCAGTTAAATGGGTGTATATAAACAAATCGCCCGATTTGTAAATGAATTTTTATTTTCATTTGTGCAGAATTTTATGCCATTAACGATAAAATATTTATTTCAACACATGAATATTTTCTATAGTTCATACATTCAATAAAAATAATATTTTTATGGTTCAAACATTTTATTCAACACATGAATATTTTATGCAGTTCATATACACATTAAAAATTATATTTTCAACGAATAAATATTTATTTCAGAAAATTTCGGCATTATAACTGCGCGATATTAAAACTGGAGTAATGTCTAGCACTATCCCTCTCCAAATACTTGCTCGCGCCATACACAATCATCAATCCAATCAATCATATCACAATACAGTCAATTTCACGAGCACAATCGGATCGCACAGAACATCCAAATAAATAGATACTCAACTACCCCAATGCCATTTACGGCGCCATAAGTGGCTATTCGCGGAGTATGAAATCCGCGTGTCGGTATTATCCATACGTCGCTTTTAATTTATGTGATTGTGCGAATTCGATTTTTGAACTTCATATAATTCAAATAAAAATCTATACTGGAAATTTCTATTTATTTACAGTTATAAAATACATTAACTAACTGTACAAAATTTTAGTGAGAAGGAGTTCTCACATTGGGATCCACTCCGCCGTGCTTTTCTAACGTTCTGATTTACTGTTCTGATCCCAGACTTTGCAAACGAGCTCCATTCTTCACACCGTCTTTTTGTCTAGCCTAAGCACGCCATTCCGGACAACTTCCGCCTAATGGACTTTTTCCCGAAACTAGTCTATTTCGCTAGAATTCATGAAAAGACATAATCCGGACATCAAAATTTGGATGCGTGTTCTGAACAACTTCGCAATCCAAAGTATGACTTCCATTTAGCCAAATCGAAGAGAAAATCGTGCTCTTCGATATTGGCATTGTGGAGTTTTGGCCATAGTGGCTCGGTTTGGAAGATATGGGCTGTAACAGGTCGGGGTGTTATTTGCAAATACTGAAACTATTAAAAATTTGATTTTTGGTGATTGGGTGACCCACGGTCGGAGGTGGTGGGCCAGAGGGGACGGTGTGGGGGTGCTGGTGGCGACGGGGGCGGCGCCGGTCCGAGTGGGGCCTACAACGGTGGCAGCTGCGGTTTTTGGTGGTTTGAGGGGTTTGGGATGGGGTTTTCTTGAACGGAGGAGGAGAAGAGAGAGAGAGGGGAAGAAGGGGGTGGCGCGACGCTGGTGGGTGGCCGCGACGGTGGCGGACGGCTTGGAGGCGGTGGCGTTGACCAAGGGGAGGGAGGGCGACGAGAATTTGGGGGGGGGGGGGGGGAGAGGGGGAGGGGCGGGTTTTTTTATTTTAATTTTTTTTATAAAACCTAGGGTTTAGAATTTCTATTTACTTTCCTATTCGACTTCCAAATCGAACCCAACGACTGTCATCCCTAACCAAATACTCCCATTCCGGATACAATGGGATATGTCCCGTAATCCAATTCTATCATTTCGATCAGTTTTCATATAAATTAAAATATAAATTAATATAACGTTCAAAATTTGAATTCAACATACATTTTAATTTACCGGGGCCAGATACTGACTCCAAAAATTCCAGAAAAATAAATCGATTTGTGTTTTGACGATACGGTCCTAACAAAACTATTCATCGAATTTGGAGGACGTTTGAAAAATGGCCAATTTCCAGTTGATTAAATTCAAACTGAAATTACCAAATGCGTTTAAATTCACCACGCTTACATATTAATTCCAAAAATTATGGAATCTTTCAATAATTTGACATTTCGGATCCAACAAAAGTGGTTTCACCGAAAACGGAGATCGTTTGCAAAATGGCTATTTTTAAGGGCCATATATTATATAAAATATATATAAATTCCACAACGACTATTTTAAATTTTAATTTGGACATAACTTTTTATTCTCGTTATGAAATCTGGATTTTTCACATTCATTATAAAGATATAATTAAATAGATTCTGATATTTCTGGTTTTACCGAAATTCGATTTATTTTGAATTCTGTGCATTCAATTGAAATTTAAAATCAACTTTTCAAACTACCGCGCCATTTCAGGCTCGTTTTATAATTAAAAATAAATTTTTACATTCTAATCTCGATTAAAATGAATTTTTAGTCATTATTATTTAAAATAAATCATTTTAAATATTTAAAATTCATTAAAATAGCTAAAATAAAAAATTTAAATTGGTTTTGAAAATCCGGGTTGTTACACCAAATGTCAAAAAAACAGCTACAATGCAAAATGAATTTTTCAAATTAGCGACAACTACCGATGACTTATTGGTTTAAAGTTAGCAATAGCTAGCCCTGGTTTGTAGCAAACTTTTATTAAAATGTGACGCACAGATAGATTGACATTGTATGGAGCTACGACTTTTTGTGTTGGCTAACAACATCTAATGAGACGGTCCATTGCAACTAGCTATTGCTTTACAAAGTGTTCCTCTTAGTTATATGAACATAAAAGAATTAGCTAAAATTCCCTATAAAAAAGAAAGTGCATGACTTTGAGATTTCGAAAGAGAAATCAAAGTACTTTTAGAAATGCTTTTATTAGTAATAGTGCCATTAGCAACTTGCTTTGGAAGCAAACCTAGCTAGTTTAGCCTTATTATGTTATCTACCATGCTTCTACAATAGTTACATAAGCTATATTGAGTACAGTTTCAGTTGCCATCCTAGATTTTAAGTCATTTCCAAAAGCACACATGTCATTATCGACCCATGAGCTACTTAGATAGAAGGAATACCAAACATGGATTCTCCTAAAAAATTCATTGCTTTTGCACTTTCTGGAAAAACCTTCTAAGCATTTGATTATGACTAAATTTGTTTGAAGTCGCAGATAACAGCTTATATTTTAAAATAGTGATTCTAGTAACCTTAGGTAAAAGTTTGAATGAAAATGTATAATGAGTGACAATAATTTTCTTTGTACCCATGATTTGCACGAATTATATACACAAGGTACGTACGACTAGAAGAAACTGAAAGTATGAAATGTAGTTTGCATGAAGTTTACAGACGAGGCGTTTCCGATTATGTAACAACCTGGGATTTTGGAAATTACCAAAATATTAAATTATAATGTAAATTATGATTTAATATGGGATTAAGAATTAATGGATGGAATAAATTGATGATAATATGGTTTATTTAAAAATAAACAATGTATGTTGGTTAAGAGTTTGGGTTTTGTTGTAAACAAAATGGAAATGAAGTGTAAGACAAGGTGTTTATGGATTATAGAGTGAAAATCAGTGATGGAAATAAATTTTTGGGTTACAATTTATGATCTAGGAATTTTATTCCAATATTAGCCATTTTTATCCCAAAATAAAAGGACAAACATGAAGAAAATAAATTTCTATAGAAGAAATATTGTTGGAAATGTTGTTTCAGTATTTTAAAAGTATTAAAACACTTTTGTATAATTGGTAGGAGTGAAAAATAATAGTTAATTTGGTGAAATATGTTAAATTTGAAATATATGTCCTTAAATAACAATATTGACAAATATTGTTGTAATGAGGGGGAAAACAAGAAGATTTTTTTTAGGTATAATTAAGTTCGAAATAATGTTTTAAAGTTAACATTATTATACATTTTAACTGATGAAGAATTATTTTCTGTTGGTAGGAAATGATGAAAATAGTGATTTTCCACCATAAAATGTGAACATTGGTGAATAATTCATGTGAAATTGTGTAAATAATATTTTTATTAATGAAATAGTGATTTTCCACCATAAAATGTGAATATGGGTAAATAATTCATGTTAAATTGTGTAAATAATATTTTTATTGGAAAATTTAAAATTTTGCATTATTCATTAATTCCATTAATTAAACATGAATTGTGCAATTAATTTCATGTAAATTGGACTTTTTACATGAAAATAATGTATAATTTGGTGTAAAGCACCATATATACTTAGCTAAAATAATACTAAGCGCAACCAGAAAATGTCAGTCATTTAGTCTTCGACTGTACTGTTCTCAAACCGATTTGGACTGAAGCTCTTTCATAGACTAGCATTACTACCATTCAGCATGCAAACCAACGTGACTGGGAAGATATTATTTCTAAGGTCAAAGGCAAAACTAAAAAAGCAAGGCTGGTTACTTATGTTTTAAAGAAATATATCCAATGCATATGGACTTAGAGGAACAGGAGAGTGTTTGACCCGAATCGTTCGATGACTACAGCTCAGCTCAAATACCTAATATGGCACGAGATGACGGCCGGACTGAAATTCCTGAAGTTCCCTTTTGATCCCGGCATTTTGGACACTTTTAGCTACTGCTTCTTGCAGTTTTTGTATTTACGTGTACTGTTCAATTAGGTTCTGTTAGCATTGATATACCGTGTTGTCCCTTTTTTTTCTTTTTTATTGAAAGGCAAGTGAAAAATTTATTATTCACAAAAAAAAGTTACATCGGCTTAAAATGAAAAAGCAATACAGACTCTTGAATGTCTAGCCTTGAACTTACAAAAAATGGTTAAAAAATAAAGATGAAGCATACTTATTGCAACATTGTTCATATTGAGGTAAAGATACTACGTCACACGAGAATCACAGCAGCAACACCAAGCAGAAAATTCCTATATCCAAATTGCAAAGAAAGAAACAGGCAATATAATTCACTGAATCATCCCTATAAACCAATTCCAAATCGCATGCACAGTAAGGGTCTCGTCACAGTTTACCAATAATTGTGTAAAGCTATCACTAACAAATTCGAGACTCAATTTAAGACATGATCAAACATGGGACTAGGATTCTTCCTGGTATGTCATTTCATCTTGT
This sequence comes from Allium sativum, assembly GCA_030737875.1. Classification (NCBI taxonomy): domain Eukaryota; kingdom Viridiplantae; phylum Streptophyta; class Magnoliopsida; order Asparagales; family Amaryllidaceae; genus Allium; species Allium sativum. The sequence goes on from CM060916.1 coordinate 729,750,377, forward strand.
TGGTGAGCGACATCACATCCTCGGCAAGAAGTCATTACCATCATCTAAATCAGAGTCATCCCAGAATTTTCCTTTCATCTTCTTGGGTTTAGATGAAAAACGAAGAGAACTCGTAGGAATTGCAGAAGATAGAGAAGCTAAAGTGGTATTAACTTGTGGAAAAGTCAAACCACAACCAGTGACCATTGGAGGAGGTAAAGTAAGATCTTGAGGAGGCTTCAAGTTAGCATAAGGAGAGACCAATGACCGTGAAGGATTAGGAGCTGATGGAGTAAGATTCAAACCTTTATCGATAGGAGAAATGGAGGTATTTGGCCTAGATAAGTCTGGTGAGGAATCTGAAGAACTTGAAGTGCTATTACCAGATAAATACTTTGGTGTTTGCATAGTTTCATTGCTATGGCCTTCTAATATGTTACCCTCCAGAGCCGCGTCTTCAACAAACTGAGCAACATTGTTGATCACATTATTAAGAACCTCTTTATCAATGTTATTTCTTTCTGGTGTATCAGAATCTAATGCAATTTCAAGGGCATTATCCGTGTTAGCATCTATATGATCAACATCATTACCATTACAAGTGCGAACCCGTGCTTCGCACACGGATTGACGCAAATACTGAATGAAATTATGTTGTAGTAGGCAAGATCATCTATTTGTAATGTAAGCATATTTGAAAAGAACGTATGAAAAGAGAATTGGTTTTGCATGTTTAAACGATGTCATTAGCTTAATGGAAAGAAAATTATGTTATTAAAAAGCGTTTATCGGCAAAAAGTGTATAATTAAGGTATACGAAGGGTAGGTAAGATTTGAAGACAGCAGCAGTGGTTATATTGAATAAAATTTGTAGTAGTAATTTGTGGAGAAGGTTTTTGTAATGATATAGGGAAGTAGTTGTTAAATGATGGTTTTATATATAGTAAAAGCATTTTACTTACTGGTCGATATATTATAGATAGGGTAGTAATAATGATACTCAATTAATAAGTTATGTATTAGTAGGTTATGTAGGGAGGAACATTACATACCCATATCAATACGGTTAAGGGAGAATGAGAGCAGAAAAATAAGAAAGACAATATAGTAATATTGTAAACATCGGTATAGTATTAGAATATAAGTATTTTGAAATTGGATGAGGAAGTTATTTTTGTTATTTGTACTGAATGTTTGATTATGATATCTTGTAGATAGGAAGTTACGATTGATTTGTAACATCCAGTTTATTTTACAATTTTGAAAGGGAGAAGACTGTGTTCTTATTCAGGCTTCAATAAAGTGGACATTGTAGAATGCAAGTTCACACGTGTCAATATGCCATTATTGGATATGAATATAAAGTTAAAATGAGTACAACATTGGATATGTATGGTTACTTTTGACACACTATAGTCGGTAATGTCTATTGCACGTTAGTTATATTTATTGTTCGGATTAAAATGTAGTAACATTGTAATTTGTTAGCATATAATATTATTAAATTGAAACGTCTACATGTAGCAGCTGTGAAAGAGCTGAATAAGTTATGTATGGACAACTAAATTAAAGTGGTCAAAGAGCTAAATTGAAGTGCATGAACTCAAAAACTTATGTTTCCAACGCTGCATATGGGACATTTCAGATAAATCACAGATGGTGTTGGATGGATTATATTCAAGGGAACGAATCGAATCCAAAGATCCAGTGTAGAGTGGAGGAAAAAAGGATAAAGGAAAAAAAGGACCATATATCAGACGCAAGAACTTAAAAGAACACATATGTTATTGAATGGTGATAGCGCACATGGGTCTGACATTAAGAACTGAGGTGTTTGTAAACCGCAGGCAACATGAATATTATTACAAACAACAGTCGAATTGCATACATGCAGCAGTTGAATAAGTAACAAACAATATTACAAATAATAGAGGAAACTGCAGTAGAGGTAGCAAACATAAGTAGTCAAACAGCAATAGAAACAATATTACAAATAATATTTGGTTTCACATGATAAATTGCTGATCATTGCAGGCATAAGTAAATGGTAGCCAAATTCCATACATAGGTCCATGGTAACTTATCTTCAAGCCGACACTGAAAAGCAAAGCTGAGATCTTTTTGTTGCATAACCTTCACATCAAGTTCTGTAGTACATTTCATGTTCAAGTCATATAATATATTGTTTATAATTCATTTAAGATGACAGTACAGTGTAAGCATGTCCATTGTATATTACTGCATAACCGACCATCATGCTAAAAACTACATAGACAGGTGATTAGTGGAGATACAACCTGGAGTCAAAATGAAAAAAAGCCAGCCATCCCCTGCTTTTGCACCTGGACCATCATTTTCATGTAAGAAGCGAGGTGGAACCTATAAGCCCTCCATGTAAGCATAATGCACTACTCATATTCATTAACTCAAATCATTGAAACATCGAACCCATTTTCTGTCAACAAACAACCTACTCTTCTGGTAGCTGATAGGACCAACAATAACAGGATACTATCACTTATGAGCTTCACTAAGAATAGCAGCAATATCAACCTAAATTATAGCACCACCTAGGAGCTTCTTCCTATTCATACATCACCGCATACCACACATCCTTGAATGCAAACCCTAAGCTTAAACATACCCCGCACGCCTTCTAAAAGCAATCAAGCACATGTGCGTGCTCTATTCATGTGTCATAACCAAACTTGTTCATCACAAATATCTATTAAATATCTTTTTACTAACTTACGTTAATTCTACATACCTATCTATAGATATTTTAAATTTTCAATATTTTTTGTTGTTATTACTTGGTATATGTTATTTAACTTTAAACGCATATCATATTATCATTATAAAACCGTACTATTTGATTAAAATCAACAGTTGATATCCGATGGGTTGGACGCGCTGAACACGATTATGAAGGGCTCAGTTCTCCTACATCTCAGTTCATGTCTGAAAACATATCATATGATTTTAATAAATCAGTCAAGTTAACCTGGTTCCAAATATCGTAAATAGATAGAAAAGCACTGAACAATAATAAAATTCAACTCAGTTACATTTGTTTGGATTTGCCACTATAGAAATTTTCCAAATATTTGTTCCTCTCGACTACCAAACTACTATTAAAATTATCCGAAAATTAAAACAAAAACATTGAGCAGTAAATCTGGGTGAAAACATATTGAAATTCGAAATATTCGACTACAGCTATGATTTCTAATATGGAAACATAGAACCAATGATTACAAATGCAGATAACATTGGGTTGAGTAAAAAAAAGTACTGTCTTTTCTATCCGTGTTTAAGCTTTATAACCCAAAATGGAAAATACTAACAAACACAATATGAACTGAAAGGCTCGATTTGTTTGAAAGATGCCTCAGTTTTTTTATTCAAATTTTATAATTTTTCCACTATATTACAAATTATAGGTGTGCATATTCAGGGGCGAATCTATTCACAGAAGACAGGGGGCAACTGACCCCCCTGAAACAATAATTATCCCATATTACTTAATCCAATTTTGCTCAGTTTGCCCCAGTTTTACCCAACTTTGCCTAAAACTTTGATCCCCCTCAAATCTTGATCCCTCTAAAAGGAAAGGCTAGATTCGCCCCTGTGCGTATTACAACATATTTTAGAAATTAATATTCTCACTATGCAAGAGAAACATTGATCTGTCAGAAAGCAAGTTTTCTTTGATATCTTAAAAAAAGATTGTATCATCCTTGTTTATTACTGAAATGAAGCCATAAAATCATTGAATGTACACTACACCAAAACAACCAATTTGGCACACTAGCATGTAGAGGTTTGATGCGGCTTTAAGCCGTATCAAATTTAATAAGGCTCATAGCCATATCAAATTTGCTAGAGCCGTATCAAATTTATTAGCCATCCGCACCACCTCCAATGCTTCTAATCTAGCCCTTCATCGTGACAACTCGGGATCGGTTCATTTGCTAGAGCCGTATCAAATTTCACTCCTCCAGTTCCCCACTGTTTTTCATTTCTCAATCCCTAAATCAAAATTCAGTCCGCTCATCCCAGAAACTTCAAAATCTTCAGCCATAACAATATCGTGTTCACATCGCTTCCATAACATAATCTTCACCCGTATTATTGAGTGAAAAAGAAAGCGAAGCTGCATCCACCGCCTACTTCAGATCGGCCGCCGCTCCCCTAATCTTTAGTCAATTGTAGTTACCATGGTTCGATTCTAAAGGTTTGTCTTTGTCTATAAAGTTTATAATCGAGATTCCAAATCATTAGTCGGTTCTCTCAGCTGTTTTATTTATAATTTTATATTGTTTGATGTATTTTGATTATTGTTGTGATGGTTTTCTCGTTGGTTGAGATCTCATTACATTGGGGAATCCCTTTATAAGTACCTGAGTAACCCTTTATATGGTCATTTTTATATAGAATTTATGTTGTATTTCATATCTGTATCCGGTTAAGATTTACCCCAAAACTTGTTTAGACTGTCACAATATGGGAATTTTATTTTATTTGCTTTCTCGCAGGTTTAATTCAAAGTTAAAGTAAAACACTGGAGATGGTCAGTATTCCATTCTTTTAATGTAAAGAATAAATTGGAATGCCTTTGCTTAAAGAGTCAGTGTTTAGTTTTATTTTGATAAACATATGCCTAAGGTTATGTGACAAGAATATTATGGTGTTTTGTGAATTGAACGAGGGGCTGATTTTGCGTGTCAGTTTTTATCAGCTGTTTTTAAGTGTTTTAATTGGCTTTAGCTTGATTCGGAAAATTGGGTACATAAACTCGATCGGAATGGTTGCCTAGGAAGCAAGTAGTTTGCGATTATGTTTAGAGGTTGCTTCTAGTATCTGTAGAAAAAAATTATCATATTTCTGTACCAATTGTTGTCTGAGTAGATAGAAACCAAACTAAAACTGTGTTGTTCTCACTTAGTTATCCTTAGTTCATCCAGGCATTGTTTTCTTCATTTGAACTATAGGAATTTCTTTCCTCCATACCAATGTTTCTCTTCATCTACCATGGATGACATACAAAAATTAAAACTACTATGTTCATTTTCAGTTCCAACTTCGCCTTTGTTCTTTCTTCTTTTCACGAATTTTCCATGCTTATTTTTACAAGTACATGCCAGTGTTCCCAACTGCATCTTAACTTTGTTAGTTTACATGTGTTTTGCCTATAAACTGTGTGTGTAAATGGAACAACAATTGTTCAGTCTTATGTATGCCACTACTTATTTTGTGGAATTGTATGTATACTAATAGTATAGAAGGAAACTTTATTATCTTTACAAATTATTAATTACAGTTTTGACAGCTATAAATAGCATAATTTTGGCCAGAATTGCATTATAACACTAAGTTTACTAGCACATTTACTAAAATACTATCTGATGTGCTTATTTCGTTAAATCAAAGTCTTATTAAATTAGTGTTGACTGATATTTTTTACCTATTCCTGTGATCTTCTTTTTACATATGAATACACAACCTTCCCAAAAAAATTGATCTCTTTTTTCCTGCAACATTAAGCTATTGGATAAACCTATATATTTCATTAACATATTATCTATTAATATGATCAAAGTTTTCCCTTTTTATTTCCTTATAGCCAGCCCCATGTGCCAAATGGTAACTAATTCATATATTTGCTTATTCTTACTACTGATTTCCTATCATACAATAAAAAAAAGTTGTCTGCTATTGTAGTGGATAGTGGATTGTTTCCACTGATCTTTAATTACATGATACACCTAATATCCCTAAAATGGTATCACCTTTCACAATATGCTATATATCAAATAAGGTAAGATATAAATACAATATATTTTTAAAAGAAATTCATAAATAGTAACATTTACTAGTTTTTAATTTTTTTACAGTAAGTGGTAACGCGTATTAATCTATCATTTATATAAATTTTGAATAAGACGAAAGAAATTTAGTTAACAAATAGTCAAAACTATGATATTTATTCCCTTTTCCCTCATATGTGAATGGTTACTTTTTGTAAAACCTGATGCTGAAACAAATATAAATAGCATATCATATTTTCCCAAAAGTAAATTAATGTCCCATGTTTGATTTATTTGGCAATGCAAAAGGAAATTGGACACCATTTAATTCTTATATTGATTGCTATATTAGTTTCAAATATTCCTTTTATGAGAAGATAAATTCCTTTTATATATAATTATTTGGTTTGCATACATAGTATTGATGCATCTCTTGGTAGTATACATTATTTCAAATCATTATTTTCATTTCATAAATGATCCACGAAGCGTATGTCTGTCATTACAATTATTATAATAATAGTATATTAGTCCTTACACCATTAAATTCATGTATTGATTGTTATATTAGTTTTAAACGTTATTTTTATGATATACAAGAAAATTTCTTGCTATTTATTTGGTTTGTATTTAATAGTATAAGTATATCTCTTAGCAGTATGCATTGTTTAAAATATGTTTTTATTTCATAAATGATACGCTAGGATAGTTATATGTATTTTTTTAAATCTCAAATGGTACCATATTTTGTCAATTTTGTGTTAACTAATTTTGAAATCTCAAGTTTGCGTGGTAATCCCCTTTTGATGTGGTCCGAATATCCATCAAGTAAATGCCAATCCTTTTTTAATCCAGAGGGGAATTCTTTAACTAGACTAGTAGGAATAAGGTGTAATAGTAATGGATTATGGTAACTTGGAAGCTGTGTAATAGTAATGGATCAAGTAAACTATATATATATGTCATATGCAAGTTACATGTTAGATCCTAAACTAGATCCATATTTATATGCAAGTTTGTGAAGTGAATTTATGCAAGTTCACCTTATTATATAATTTGTGAACATTCAATCATGTTGATGATGCCGGAATGGTCAAGGAATGAATTGCATTTGTTTATTTGGTCGCCAATGCAAGCCTCGATAGTTGGTAAATGTTACAGAAATATCATATTGTTCTTTTTAAGTACTTCTCTATTTGTTTAATAAAAGTTGCAATCAAATATGGGTTTTTCTAGTATCCCAATTAAGATGTACACTGGTTATAGGTTGCATTGCTAGTATAAATGCCCTGCACTCCAGTAACTTAGCTAAATAGGATTTACGCTATACATTATAATATTTCACTATACATTTATTTCTATATTTTAAACAATACAGGCAACTGTCAGGAAGGAAGGAAGTGTAATTTGTTATCTTTTAGTAACTAAGCTATCTTATTGGTGAAATGCAGGGGTAGTTGTTGAAAGTTGATATGCTACTAACTGGGAATGCAGCTGGTGCATCTACCTAATTGGGTATATTTCAGATTTTTTGCATCACAATTAGTTTAGGGGTTCGGTTTCTTCTTTATGTGCACTGCATATTCTAATTTCCTGAAGTCTCCTTTTCTTTTTCTTTTTTCCTTTCACTTTTTTTTATTTATAACAGTGAGTATACTGAATATACTAGTAATGATTGATTGCTGATAAAACTAGTGCTCTTCTTGATTGGAGGACCTTCCTCGTTCTCAGAAAATATTTACTGACAATGAAATAGCAATCTCATTGATTTTTTACTGCAAATCTCATTGGTTTTTTATTTGGTATAGATAAGATGTTGAAATCAAGTATCAATGCGGAAAAATGAGACTTGAAGCTTCCTATACTGTAAGTTATGACTTAAGAAACATTTCATTTGGTGATATTTTATGGCTTTAGAAGAGTGGGAGACTTGAAATATTAAATATTGAAACATATGCTACAACAAAATAATCACTTTTGCATGATTTCACGAGGGGTCGAAACTGAGTTTCCAAACTCAGTTAAATTGAGCTTCCAAACTCAGTTAAACTGAGTTTAACTCAGTTAAATTGAGTTTAAATCAGTTCAATACTTAGTTTATAAACTCGGTTACGAACTGTAAACTCAGTTCTAACTGAGTTACACTGAGTTTCGAACCGAGTTTATTAATTCAGTTTTTGAACTGAGTCTAGTTCGAAGTTGAGTTTATAAACTTGGTTGGAAACTGAGTTTAACTCAGTTGGAACTGAGTTTACAATTCAAAACCGAGTTTATAAACTTAGTTTTGAACTGAGTTAAACTCAGTACCGAACTGATTTTATAAACTTAGTATCGGACTGTGTTAATAACTCAGTTTCAAACTAAGTTGAACTCAGTACCGAACTGTTCATTGAAATACAAAATTCAATCTTATATTTATGCAAATATCAAATCTGTTCTTTGAAATACAAAATTCAATCTTTGACTTCTCCATATATATATATATATATATATATATGTTGAAAAAAAACAACGTTGAAGTTCATATGATATCAATAACAACATAAATCGTTCAAACTTGAATTTGCTTGATATGCATTGTGAAAGCAGATGGTACCTTGAAAGGTGGAATAAATCGGGAAGGAGTCATGTACTACAACAATATCATCAACGAGCTATTAAAAAATGGTGAGAAGTAGAAAGTTTGCATATTGCGTATCATACATGTTTAATTTTACATCAAATTTACATGTGATTTACATTGTAGGTATCACGCCATTTATTACACTCTTCCATTGGGATGTCCCGCAAGCTTTGGAAGATAAATATGGTGGTTTCCTGGACAAAAATATTGTGTAATTATTTAATTCACATCGAGCACCATTTTCTTTATTTACAACTGTTATACAGGTCTCCAGAGTAATATGATAAATGAAAGATAATCTGTTTTATAGAACATAAATTCAACAAAACGGAAAATATAAAAACCTATTTAAATTTTCATGTCATAAGTCATAACACTTATTTGCACCTCGTAAACTTGTACCCCTCAACTGTAACTACATATTACTGTGTTTCAGCACAGTGGATGAAGTAGCATGTGTTATATACTTATGTTAATTATACTTCTTATCACCAGGAATGATTTCGAAGATTACTGCCAAACATGATTCAGGAAATCATGGGAAATCATGGTTGTCGGCTGTACGTTTCAGTCATTTCATATCATTTAAATTGTAAATTGTATTATATATGAGCAAATTGTATTTTATACAAGCAAAGTAATTTTGTTTAGATTATCTATATGTATTGGTCAAGAACCAAGTGCAATATATATTGTATGAATTTGCAGTCTACCATACTCCCTACTTGCTGTAATGAAGCAGCTAATTGTATTTTTTTTATTTTTCAAATTTGATACGGCTTTGAGCCGTATCAATTCATTAATTTGATACGGCTTAAAACCGTATCAAATTAATCAATTGATATGGCTTAAAACCGTATCAAATTTCTCAATTGATACGGCTTAAAACCGTATCAAATGAGAAATTTGATACGGTTTTAAACCGTATCAATTGAACAGAGACGCCATTTTTTGGTACGGCTTAAAACCGTATCAAATCGATTTTGATACGGCCATTAGCACTGCCAAATTGGCATTTTTGGTGTAGTGGTAGCAACAACCATTGATATATGACGGTACAAAAACTATTAATGGATCGACTTAAATATAATTCGATGTCACCACAGTAAGAAATATACAACTATAAATCTATATATAACAAAATTAGATGATATATATGGAAAAAACAATTCATCCCAACGTAAACGGATTAATAACGTGGATTTAAGTAAAGAGAAGATATAGTTACTTGGATGCAACTTTTTTAAAGAATAAAAAACTAAAAAAAAACCATTGATGTGTATTGCAAGTAGAAGAATACGTCCAAAGAAAATTACCTCTGCAGTAACTGTCGATGTTCAAGAATCACATAGTCTGAATTTTTTTTTATTCCTGCCAAAATGGAAAATAGCTTTCATTTCATAAATAGTAACAGATAATAATATAGGACTATGAAGTAAAATAATAATTTTTTTATAATCACACAAGTGTGAATCTGTGCTTCGCACATGGGATACGACTAATTTCTCTGTAACTACCGATGAATTTCATTAAAATGGAGGTTAAAGCTGATGGAAGAATAGAAAGTCTCGTTGAATCATTCATTTAGTTCATAGAGTTTGTTGGCTGGTTAGTGTAGATAAGCAGTATGATATTGATATATACAAAGTATATATTCAGTCAAAAACATTTCAAAGGCACATAATTTGTGTGGTTTTTTATGATATAGGGTGAACAGAAGTTGTAAACTTAGCAGCCTAAAAACGCATCTTAGTGCATTCAACTTAATCATTATATATTATGCATATAACTATAACTGTCATTCTGTATTTTCTTTAAACATCAAATGAATTGTGACCGACTTTCTGTTCTTTTTTATCACCGTATGAACATTTTTGTATGTCTATAACATGTGTATAATAACAATAGCAATAAGTTTATAAAAAATAAAATATAGGCGCCTCCTTATAAATGATGGCTAAAAGAAACACTGAAATAATAAGCTACATTTCACCATGACTCAGGATATATGAAGGTTATACATAGTAAAGTTCAACAATTGTGTGCTAAATAGAATGTCTGACTTTCATTTTCAAAAAAAAAAAACAAATATATATAGAATGATTGACTTTTGTACAAAATTAAAAACTGAAAGTATGTCATCCACAGCTAGGTAGCTGTCTAGAGGGTAACAACAAAACAGGTCCCTTTTGCAATTTTCCAATTAGGAATACTCCTCTCAATTAGGCTGTGGATAGATCTTGAATCCGCATTGCTATCCAAAGAGAAGAGTATAAAGTATCAGCACAAAACAGATCACATTATGTGAAAATCGAATGTTGCCACTTTATTATATATTTAACATGCATTCTTAAAGCTTTTAGGAAACTTTTTAAAGCAAACGAACTATGCAAAAGCAGTAGACATGCTAAAAATAAAACATAAATGTCATTAATAGCAGCAAAATCTAATGCACTAATTATACAGCAGCTCAAAATATCATCCTAAGGAAAGCTGGCTCAAACTTGATTAATACACAAAAAGTACTGTATTGCATTTTTCATCGCTTACCGGTCTTCCCAAAATATAACTGTAGGTACAAACTTCAATCCAGTAGTGAATTGTTAAATTTTGAAGTTTTTTATTGTTTTTAGATATATATTATACTCAAAATAGCATATTCAAAATGTAATAGTCTGCAACTTTATTGTCTAATCATGGAGGGTATTAAAAGTCTTCAACTTTACTGCCTCCTTTTCCTTCGTTTACTGAATAACCCATCCAACAAACTGTCATGGTTTACATGAGATGTCTGCTATAAAAAATGATGCAAACTATCAATGCACATGGATTTTGGTCTTCCATTTATTTTGCAATGTAAAATCATTTCAAATTTACAAAATTGTACTTCTATAGATTCATTAAATTTTCCGTATAAAATCTGAAAAACCGTTTTCTTGTTCTCCTAAAATTCATTCCACCAACGCAATTTAATCATTTCCTTTTTGAACGCAACCTTCTTGAAAGTTCTTCAATAGCTCACGAACATTACACCTTTAATGGGATCGGTTAGATAATATTTAATTTTTTCTATAATTTAAATACAATATATATTGATACCAATTATATAAAATTGATGCGTAGCACGTGGTCTGCCATTAATCCCCTTTTTGTAGGCAATCACTATAACCTTCGATTATTTCTCATCCATAAATCAAATTAGAAAACCTAAATGCAAATCCAAATTACCAAGGTATATTGTTTGAATTTTCCATGATTAATAAATTTTGACATGATTTTAACAATTTCATTTATTTATTTATATTATTTACTCACAGTTTGTCTGAATACCAATGGATTAGGCACACCGAACATGGAAAGTACATGAATATAACTTAAGCAGACTATTTCTGCATAGCTAACTTTTCATTATTTAAATAATTGTCTGTGTGATTGTTTGAATGACAAAATTTATCAGCCAACAGCATTATATAAGATGCAAAAAGCTTTTATTATAGAAGCCTAATATGGAAATATTACCTTTTAAGCCAACAATTGCTGATATGTAAGAAGTCCATAATACTACAATATTAAAAACATTAATTTTGGTACCTTTACCCAGTTGAATATATTTACCAACGTTATGCATTTGTAAGAAAATAGAACGCTATAAGCAATTTAAGGAAAAAGGCAGTGCCTGGCGCAAACGGTAAGGTTACCCGATTGGTAATTTGGAACGCTCAGGTTCGAGTCCCGGCCTCTTCATATAGTGTGAGGGAAAGGCTATGCGCACTAACTGACCATCCACAGAGCTCGGAAAGCCGTGGGAATAGTACCAGAACGGGAAACTGACCTATGAAGTCCTCACGCTTGAGTACGGGAGCCTTCGGCAATGGGTATCTACCATGGAATTTAAGGAAAATTAACACTTTTAGTCGTTGTCATCCCATTATACACGCTATAAAAAACATGTGTATTTTATACGTGGTGAATTTAATTTTATGTTCACAACGGTTCAGAAAATATATTGAGTTTCTAAATCAACATTACACAAATTGAATTCTTTTTTTCATTTATCTATGGTGTGACAAATCATGACTATTTTTCGCTAAATTCCAAAGAAAAGACTCAACTTTAATCTTTTAAATTCTAAAGTAAAGCAAACTGTATGTGTAATGTTATATAATTTTATTATAACAATATCAGAATAAATGCATAGAAATAAATTTATAAAGAAAGTATGGAACTGAGAAAAGTATTATCCCTCTGAACAGGTGAATGATTACCTAAATATTAATTTTACATAATAACAAATAAATGCACATAAATGCTAATAGTTTATTAATCGTCATAGTTTATTAACACGTAGAAAATGAATAACCAGAAAGATCCAAAGGAAGCAACCATATAATTATACGCAAATTTATAAATGACTATGCAAATTAGAGAAAGTGAATTAAATCAATAAACACACATTTAGTACAAACCATAAAGCCACACCATAGTAAATATAAAATTCTTGGACCTTCAACTGCACTTAATTTAGTTATCATGTATAAAGAGTAAGCAAACTTAGGGTAAGCAAACTTGAGAATAAAATATACTAATTAATGTTTTGCACTGGATTATCATATGTTAAGGGTGATAACTTCCTGAATATGCATGCCTAATGCAACTTACATATATTTCTTTATTAATAATTCTCTTGAAAGCACAAAGTTTTGTTCCGATCCTGAACTTCCCAAAATGCCCTTACGTATGAGCTTTTAAATATATAAATATAAAATTATTATTTAATCTAATATCCTCAATAAATTAGGCATTAAATGTCACTTAAATTAGGATCTAATAAACCTTTTTAACAACCTCTTTAATATCACTAAAAAAGAGGATCTCTAAATAGTTTTCATTGCAAATTTTAATCCCTTCTCATTTTAGTTGCTATTTATTTTAGTTTATGCATTTCAATGCTTCTAATGCTATGAATTTCTATGTGTAATTTGCTGCATCCATTCAGGTTTTTATTATGCAACTAAAATTTTACATTCCAAAACAGTTTGCTTAAAACCTTTATTATATGTATGCACGATACTATTATATGTATAAACATATTTGTGTTTAAAATTAGAACTAAGATCATTTATATTTGACATAAGATCTACTAATTCAATTTATTTTCCATATATCGAGATTAATATTGACGAGGATATATGGAAATTTCTTATATGGTTAGAAAGCAAATTTGGCAGTATATCGATGACAATTTTTTTTAACAATATTTAGGAGCTAAGTTTAGGGTAGTTTCTTTGATTTAGTTGCTATTTATTTTAGTTATATGCATTTTCATTGGTTCTAATGCTACGAATTTCCATGCGTAATTTACTACATCCATTTAGGTTTTTATTATGCAATTAAATTTTTTACATTCTAAAACTGTTTGCTTTAAACCTTTATTATATGTATACATGATACTATTATATATGTAGAAACATATTTGTGTTTAAAATTAGAACTAAGGTCGTTTATATTTTTCATATGGATATACTAATTCAATTTATTTTTCATATATAGAAATTTCTACTGATGTGGATATATGGCAATTTCTTATATCTTTACTAATAATTGGAATAGATTCGGTCTCACACTTTTTCGGTGTACACCTGAACTGATGAAAATACCCTTTAACAATTTAGAAAAGTATTGATTGAATTCCAAAAAAAAAAGGATCTGCGTACATTCAGAGTATACGGATGATATTTTTGTTTTATTTTTTGAAAACTTAATTAAAGTAAGCGACTAATATTTCTCCTAGCATATCGAGTCTGATTGAATTAAAATAAAGATATGCATAAATTCTGACATTTTCATTTTTTTCCCCTAAAAACTTCATCATTTAAATATGCGGATGGTATTTTTCCTCTTGAATAACGAGATATCTCCTATAATTTCATTCTTTTATTTCTTTCCTCTTTCCAATTTATTTTCGAAATTTTTGTACAATTTCTTTTCATCTTTCAATTTCCTTTCAACTTAAATAAGTGGCTAATATTTCTCCTCCTTGAATAACGCGATATCTCCTGTAATTGCATAGTATTTCACCTATAAATTTACATGATCTTCTTTTTCTTTCTCAATCGCTTGGGAACAACACATTTCTTCCTTTTAGCCTTCCATACTCTATGAAAGCTTCTAGTTTCAGGTAAACCTTACTTTTTATATTTGCTTCCCAATATTTTTGAACTCCTCCATATATGCCTTCATCTCACTGCCATAAAACAACAATCTTTCGTGCAGGAATCTACAACTTGTATGTTCTTTTTTGTGTTCCATATTTCATGTTTTTCCCCTTCAATACAGAGGGGAAAATAAGATTAATTTTACTTAAATATGTACTATACTGATTGCAATGCTTCGTCCTGACTGTAATGCTTCTGCTTCATGTATTTGCGCTCATTAAGTATGGCTATATATGTACTATAATGGCAATAATGCTTTGCACTCATTAAATATGCATTGGACTATATTGCTTTGCCAGATGAGTATTACTTGAAGCTGACATGCAATGTTGGTGTATAAGGTCTACCTGATTGTACAAAATGTGTATGTGCAGCTGCAAATAATTTCTAGGCACCAGTGCTAATAGTTTTCTGTTCCAAGATTGAATTTAACTGCTGTAATACATTCCCAAAATTGGATTATTTTTGTTTTTTTTAATCATTTTTTGCTTATCAAATATATTTTTTTATAGAAAAAAAATCAAATCTCGATGTGAAAAGGCAAATTTTTGCTGCCCTCATTTCCATTCTTTGCCTTCCAAATCTGTTATAATTAATAACCCAAATTTTCTTTCATATTTATGCTATTTTTACTCATTTAAATTTTGCTATATTTAGTCATTTAAATTTGCTGCTGGGCATACCTAAGTTTACTCATTCAAAAGTGAGCCTGCGGTATATTTACACATTCAAAATGCTTAGATCCATGTGCTTCTTAATGCGCCCACACAATTCTAAATCTCTCTACCTGATCGTACTTAGTATGTATTCGAATATATATTTATACTAATAAAATATTAAAACAAAGTAATATATTCACCATGTGGACATATTCAAATATGCATTCTACATCTCGTCACATATATAAACTACACAATATTTGAGGAATAACAATGCGAAGCGCGTGCCATTATCACGCACGAAGCGCGTGCCGCGACCACGCGCGAAGCGCGTGCCGTGACGCTCGTTAAAATATATCACATCAATTAGGAATATCTGTTAATGAAACATACGTACATATATTTACTAAACACTTATATGCATTTATATTGTAAAATGTTTATTAATGACTCGCTGAAAGAAATACTCAAAAATACATGTAAGGAAATAAATGATAAATAAAACTAATTGATAAGTATTTATATGAGGAAATAAATGATAAATCAAACTTGTATGCTACTAATTTGCACAACATCATTCCAAAAACATAAAGAAGAAGCTTAAAAGTGGACGTAGATCTTCTCATCTCAGGTTTATAAAACCAAGTAGACCCTTCGTAACAGTACTGGGACCAACCCAAGCTAATTTGTTATCCCAGTCAATTATGAACAAAAATGCCTACATACGTATGGGCCTTAAACAACGATCACTTATTGCAGCGAAAAATGAACAAAACCACTTAAGCTAATAACAGAACATTTATTAAACTTTGTTTCAGTTTTATATAATTTTAATTAATTAGGACACCAACACAGCATCTCTATCATTGCCTATTCATCAATTACCTTAGGCGGCTCCCTTAGCAGCCTCTACCCTAGGCCTGAGCCTAAATATCACTTTTAAATATTTTCAAATATAACTGCATCAATCTGATGTGGAATACCTTTGCAATTTTAGACATACCATGACTTAGGTCAGCATGAAATACCATATCTAAAAATCAGTATGCATATGCGCTTACAGAACGAATGCCAATGTGTAAGACAATTTAGAGATTTCTAATTTTGGTGGCACTAACAATGAATTAATTCATACACTATTATTTGCTTCATAATTTCTTTTATGATTTGTTTCAAGTTGTTTTCATACAAAACAATTCAACTGAAACATCCTAAATGTAACTATAAACGATAAACATGAAGCAAAAGAGGCCAGTGACCCAAAATGAAACGAAGGTGACTAATGTCATTTATGTGATATTTGCTAGTATGTCAATGTTTTAAATCTGCAATCAGAAGAGCGAATTTAATTTAATGGACTGCATTTCAGTATAGTGGAATAACCTGAATAAACAAAACATCAAAAATCAGAAAGGACGCGATCATTTGAATAGGAGAAACAAATTTGATTCTCTACTTGCTGCAGTGAATATATATGTTTGAGTTATTTGACAGAACATAATAGCATTAACTATCATATTTGGAAGCACAAAATTGTTTTTTTAAAGCCAGATTATTCAGAGTTGAATTAACTTACAGAAATATTAACAAACTCCCCAGCCTGTGTTTAGTGTAGCATCCATCTTCTTTACCTAATTAAATAATAGATACTAAATAAGGAGACATTAATTTTTTTGAAATATGGACATAAACATGAAACGTATGTTATAGATTAATGAAGCATAGGAAAACACGTAATTTATTGATAATCACATCTGATGCAAAGTAGCTTAAATTTTCTCAAAAGCTAGGCGACATCATAGATCCTCATTAACAGTAGAGTTTTGAAATGGTTCAAGCAAAGGTTAAAAAAAAGGCTGGCTCCACGCAGATCGAGATTATTGGAAAAAAGTAAAATTTCAGATTGATTTCGAGCGATCAATCAAATAGTATCGATTACGATAAGAACTTGTGTTCGCTATTTGTAAAATGTAGGAAAAATTACCTTGAACTACGGGATAAGAAGAAGTGAATGCAGTCGCTAGTAAATTGGGTTGATAGGCGAATACAATTGGCAGTAAATGGTGAGCAAACGCAGAAGAGAAAAAGTTAGCAGCATCAATGGGTGGGAAGCTAATGGAAACATGGGGAAAAGCATGAACCCGAGTAGGTAGGGTTTATGAGGGCAAAAAGGAATGGCAGAGCTGTCTATACGAATAAAGAATTTCTGAAGGAGATGGTTGAGTTTTACTTAACACCGAAATGCTTGTGAGCCTTCCAATCCAAACTAATTAATTATAATATGGTATATATTAACATTATTCCTTCAGCCGTTTCATGACTATTGTTACCATCTGCTTCTGATTCCAGAACATTAAAGGGATTATCATTAACATTTACCACATCTTTTTCAATTGTCTTATATTCTGAACCACTTTCTTTCTCTATTACTTAGCATTTCTTGTATTAGCAGATTTCCAATTACCTTGATTATCATTAGTAGTATCTTTCCTATTAAATTGTCGATGATGATCAATAAGATCCTCAACCTGCTTATCCTGTTTATCTTCTGCATGGATATTAAACTCAAAACTGCTAGTTGTATGACCAAATACCCTACAAACAGTGCATATTTTGGGTCTCCAATCATAGGATAATTTAACTGAAGGTCATTCTTTACCTAAACCTCCTACCACTATCTTATCGGGAAGATTAAAATCTGAGGAAATCTCAATTAATGCTTTTGCATACCTAAATCTTTGAAGCTTTTCTGTGCTAGTGTCAAAGCATATCAATCTCCTGACATCACAAGCTAACCAATTTATACCCAATAAAGTCCAAAGAACTGTCGAAATACAATAAAAATGAACCCATACCGGAACTTTTTTGATCTGAGTCTGTGAATTTCCTATTGTTGGATCCCATCTAGTTATGATGAACATACGTCTTTTAATGAAAATAGGATCAGATTTCAAAAAAAAAAACTCCCTATCTGAATCATTGGAGAATTTGAAAAAATAGTGCATACCATCCGATCTAATACTAACTTCACGATCTAATTTCTAGAAACGATTTAAGAAATTTACCACCATGGAGTATGAAGAATTACCATCTAGGAAAAAGCCCACCAAAAAATTGCTCCAATATTGCATACCATCAGATCTGACTGACTCTGGAATCTGCTGTGGAATACCATCCCTAGGAATGTTGAAGTGCTTGGGCTGATAGGCTCATGCGTTGTGAGGGAGTGAATTAAAAAGGGATGCGTAATCTTTATTAGTGAATGTTGAAAAGGAGGCATATATGATAAAGGATTTGCAGATCTAATAGGGGTAGGTTGCGGATCTGAAAGATTAGATCTGAAATTCGAAAGAGAGGGATTATCAGAAGTGGGATTTGCAATAGGAGGTAGTGGATCAGAGGGAACAGGAGGGCAAGGGAGGGAAGGCGGTGTCAAAGGCGAAGGAGTTGGAAGAAGAAGAGGGATTTACTTGAGAGGCCGCCATTAATAAAGAGGTGAATGAAAATATTAATAAAAGTAGTAGGGGCCCATCCAAACCCGTCGGCTTTGCCAAAAAAATAAAAAAATAATACTAAGTATACTAATGGACTTTAGAGGAAACAAGTCCATGCCATTTAACCCATTAGCCACCTCTGAAAGATCCAGAATGCCTTGTGCGGCAATTCACGTTGGTCTTCTTCCCCAAACGCAAACAAAAACAAAGGAACCCTACAATGACCACCTCTCTTTAAATCAGTTTCCTAGCAATTACTCCACAAATTAAGTTAATTCCTATCTAAAACTAGAGAAAGAGGTAATCTCCTTCCTATTAAATCCCTAGAATCCATCAAAAATCCGAATTTTGCCTTCTACAATCCTTGATTTTGTTATTTTATTATTTGCATGCCACTTTTATCACTACTTACAGGTTTCTAGAGGCATTTGCACTATCAAAGCTCATCTTTTACTGCTTAAATTTGGCTACATCGTTGGTTAGAAAGTTAAGATTTTTTTCTTACAACAAATTGTAGTTAAAATTTGCCAGTTTTGATGATAATCTGTTTGTTTTGTGTTGAGTATAACAGGATGATTTTTGTTTGATGATAGCAAACATATATACATATTAATATAAATGTGTTTGTAAACTGTACTATTCTATATATCACATCACATAAACAAATATTTATTTTGAATGAAACGCTATTACATAAAATTGAATACACAAACAGAATTTTTTATTCAAATAAATATTATTTCAACAATTGAAATAGTACCGAATTCCAACTCCACTATTTACAATTTACTGTCAACCATATATACAGATGCTCCTCACTACATATCACTCATTCACTCAATTATACAAACAACTTCATACACATACATTTATATATTCATTAACACTGGCACCCTGATTCTTGCATCCAGCCGAGTAATCTCCAACACCTGTCATAAAAACAAAACACACGATAAACTGGAACAAAAGTAAAGTTAAATACTAGCAAATATAAATTTATTTGTTAATTTTTATTTGCCTCCGAATTTGTGTGTTTCTCATCATTTTCTAGATTTGGTCTGAATTTTCTAATGCAGACTGATCTCTAGTGGCAACAAATAAGCCTCGACACAGCTATACTGGTTTGCTGAACAGAACCAGCATTACAACGAGCTGATTCTGAACAGCCACAACTCAGTCTATAGTGGTCTGCTGATTTTTATTCTCATTTTTTTTAAGTATACACGGACCAGGTTCGACACATGAAGCAAGTACAACAAAATAGTTTCAGTATACACAAGAATATGCATGTAGCAATGGTTCAGCAAGATCAAAATGATACTGTACACATGGGTGCAGCACAAACATGTGTTCAACAACCACAAGTTCAAGTGCAAATGAGATGGCAGAGCAAACTGCATGGAGTATGGTCACAGCATTAACGAGCAAAAATGGAGCACCCAACAACTACAGGACTGCAAATGAGACATCATGAACTAACCAAACAAATGATCAAATTCCAGGTTACAGCAATGCATAAGCAAGCCAGTTTGAAGCATTTGCACAAGTTAAAAGCCATACAGTATCAAAGTTAAGCATCAAGTAATGTTCAACCTATATGCCGAATGCCAAGACTCTAGATTTCAAAGTTCAGATCAACTCAAGTTTATAGTATCTGTCCTTAGCCATAAAAAGTAGCCTACAAGGTAGAAGGAAGCCAGAAAAAGGTCAATGAATTTAACATGGAAATAAGGCAACTGTTCTCAACATATGATCAGTTTTAATATGTACAAACTCAAGAGTAATATCAGTTCTTAACCAAAAGCAGTATCATGATCGAGCTAGAACCACAAATATATAATGAAGCAGTTCAATATTAATCATGTCAAGACCCAAAATTTCAAGTTTAAAGTCAGAGAAAAGTTCGAAGTCAAGTATATAAGGCACTGTCAAGTAATGATATCTGTTATTAAGCGAGAACTCACAATCTCAATAATAGCACCGGTTTCAAAGTTTAAGAATTACTGCATCTATTCTTATCAGTTCAAAAAATGATCAAGTTCAAGATCTCAAGCGTAGTACCAGTTCATATTAGAATTTTATGAAACGGTTGATTCAAGTTAAATATCAGCCCAAAATCATAATTGATATTCTAGAAGTTAAAGACCAGTTCAAGTCCAGAATTGAACACCCAAGTTACTGCACAAAATTTAAACTTTTCAAATTTCCAGAAGCTACTGAGATTTTTTCAGAGATAAAGATGTATACGGCCAAGTTTTAAATCGAAGAATTTTCGGAAATACAAGTTCAAATCAAAATCCAAAATTGCAGTATCATCGAAACATCTAGAATCCGATTTTTTTAGGGATTGAAAGCCCTATAAATACACAAGCTATCATCATCGACAAGGGTAAAGAAAACTAAATCTAAAATCAAGCATAAATAAATAGTAATAAAGGCTAAAATCACATACTATTTTCTGGAGCAACAACATATCAGATCGCAAATCATCAGAAGCGAGAAACATTTGATCAATTGAGGTGATTTCGAATTCCAGAAGAACCCTATAGAGGCCATCGCCATTAATAACAAGGAGGAAGTATCATGGAAAAACAAATGACTGAAGAGGCCGGAGAACTTGTTTTAAGGGGCTAAGTCCTTTTGTTCTAGGGTTTTGTTTTCTAGTTTTTAATTTGTTAAGTTTTTTTGTTAAACCAGGAGTAAATCGGTAACTACTGAGTTTTGTAGTTGGAAAAATCATAGCCTTGAGGATTAAGTTGTGTCAAGGTCTTGAGCGTAGGGTTTAAACAGTCGGGAGCGAGTTTCGCAAGTTTACAAGGGTATGTAAGCATAGAGATTGTTTATAACTCCTAGTAGAAACATTGAATGCCGCAGTAGGTACAGTTTTGCTGAAGCTGGGTATCTTCTGTGTGTGATTTTTTTTCTGCAATTTTTTTGTGATATTTTATTTTATTTTAAATTCATTTATTTTGCAATAAACCCTATTCACCCCCTCCTCCTCTAGGGTTAATTTAGATCCTACAAGTGGTATCAGAGCCGGTATCATTAACTCTAGAGTCATGAATTTGTCTAAAAACGCTTTTTCTGAGGGTCAGTCAATAGCTAGGCCACCAATGTTTAATGGAACTGATTATGCCTGTTGGAAAGCTAGGATGAAAATTTATTTGAGTTCAGTCGATTGTGATGTATGGGATATTGTGGAAATGGGCTACATTAATTCCTCTTGTTACGATTATTAATGATATTGAAATTCCTAAGACAAAAGATAAGTGGGATGCTAATGATAAAAAATTATTCTCAACTGATGCCAAAGCAATGAACACTTTAAGTTGTGTCGTTGATAAAACTGAGTTTAACCGTATATCTCACTGTTCAATTACGCAGGAAATTTGGCATACTCTGGAAGTTACACACGAAGGAACATCTCAGGTCAAGGAATCTCATCTTGTACTACTCTGCAATGAATATGAAAATTTCATGATGCGTAAAGACGAAGATATAAAAGAGATGTATGGTCGATTCTCCACACTGATTTATAATGCAAGGGCTGTTGGTAAAGTCTACACTGAAGTGGAATTAATTTGCAAAATACTGGGAGTACTACCAATGAACTTTGAAGCCAAAGTAACAGCCATTCAAGAATCAAAAGATCTAAGTAAGTTGAGAATAGAAGAGTTGATTGGAAATTTGATCGCTTATGACATGGAGTTAAAAGCCAAAGAAGGACGCGATGATTCAGAATCAAAGAAAAATACAATTGCTCTAAATTTCACTGTTGAAAGTAATGATGAAGCCAAGAATCCCATTGAAGAATTGGCCATGGTTCTTAAACGGTGGTCGAACAAGAAATACAAGTCACGAAAGAAGAATTCAAAATCCAACAAATCCAAGAATTCAGACAACTCAGACGATGAAGTCATATGCTACAACTGCAATAAACTAGGCCATATCAAACCAAATTGTCCACTACTTCAGAAATACAGAAAAGGGAAGAAGAAAAAGAAAGATTTTGCAACTACATGGGACGATGAAGAAGGAGAAGAAGAAGACTCTAAAGTGATAAAGAGGAAGCCAATTTGTGTCTTATGGCACAGTCAGATTCAAAAAGTAGTGAAGAAGATTCCACTGAGGTACCAAACTACTCTTACAAAGATTTAATTTTAATGTGTCGTGATCTTACCAAAAACGTTGATTCTCTTGAACCAAAAGTGAAGAAATTAAAATCTGATAGGTTAAAATTGGTTCATGAAAACAATAGGTTAGAAACTGAGCTTGAAAAGGTGACAAATCTTGATTATGAAAACTGCAAGTTTTTAAAAAAAGATCAAATAAAATTTAAAGCAAATTTTGAAAAATTGAAACAAGAACACTTGGCTTTAAAAGAAAGTGAAGACACAAAAAGAAAGAACTTCATCAACAGATGTACCTCTCTTGTAAATAAAAATGAAGCACTTAAAAACAAAGTAAAAAATCTTGAAATAACATTGAGTAAGTTTTCAAAAGGAGAAAAGTCATTTAGGATGCTGCTTGGTAATCAATTATATGCTAACAATAAAAAAGGATTAGTATTTAGGAAAACACACATTAATATGAATGATAATGCGAAGGGTGGAAGTGTTTTTCCTAAATGTATAAGATGAGGAAAAATTGGACGTAGCTATGAAAAATGTGAAAATAGGAACAATAATAAAAAATTCATACAAATATGGGTTCCAAAAGGGCCGACAAGCAATTGTTATAGATTTGCACTTGGTAAGAATAAACAAATTTGGATTCCAAAAGGATCTGTTGTTCAAAAAAAAATTCAGTTACTAATTTTATTAGACCTATGAGTTTCTCTAGGTCAATCTCTTCTTCTCGTGTGTAGGTATATTGGCGGGCTAAGGAGCAACAAGAATGGTACTTGGATTCCGGTTGTTCCAAACATATGACAGGAGATAAATCAAAGTTCCTTAGCCTTGAAAAACATAAAGGTGGAAGTGTGATAATGGGCGATAATAGAAAATGTAAAATTATCGGTAAAGGTAAAGTAGGTAACAGTACTTTCTCCTTAACTGATGTTTTATATGTTGAAAACTTGCATTACAATCTCATTTCCATAAGCCAACTATGTGACAAAGGAATGAGTGTGATATTTAGTAGTGAATCTTGCAAAATTATTGAAAAATCCACTAACAATATTGTGTTCATGGGAAAAAGAAAATGAAATGTTTATACGCTTTAATTTGATGATTTGACTCTCTCACGATGTTTAGTAGCTACGGATGAAGAAGATTTCTTATGGCATAGGAGATTGGATCACGCTAGTATGAGTCTCTTAGAAAAACTTGAATCAAAAGAATTGGTAAGGGGATTACCACATCAGAAATATAGAAGTAATAAAATGTGTAAATCATGTACTACGGGAAAATTTAGTCAATCATCATTTCACCCAAAAAATGTTGTTAGTACTAATAGAGTACATGAATTAATTCACATGGATTTATTTGGACCAAATGAAATTGCTAGCTTGAATGGAAAACGTTATTGTTATGTGTTGGTTGATGATTATTCTAGATTTACGTAGGTTTATTTTCTAGCCAAAAAAATCTGAAACGTTTGATTACTTTTCAAAGTTTGCAAAACTCGTTCAAAATGAAAAAGGTGTTTCAATAAAAACTTTAAGAAGTGATCATGGTGGTGAATTTGAAAATTTGGATTTTGAAATTTTTTTGTAAAGAAAATGGTTTTAAACACGAATTTTCTGCTCCTTGAACACCCCAACAAAATGGGGGTAATTGAAAGGAAAAATCGTACATTATAGGAATTGGCTAGATCTATGTTAAGTGTATATAAATTGCCTTTGACTTTTTGGGCAGAGGCAGTTAATACATCTTGCCATGTAATAAACAGAGTAATGATTAGACCAATACTTAACAAAACGTCCTATGAATTGTGGTTTGACAGAAAGCCTAACATTTCATATTTTAGAGTTTTTGGAAGCCCTTGTTATCTTCTTAATACAGGTGATCATCTTGGTAAGTTTGAATCAAAGGCCGATGAGGGAATTTTCATGGGTTACTCTTCAAGAAGCAAGGATTATCGAATCTTCAACAAACGATCAAAAACTATTGTTGAAACCATAAACGTGAAATTTGATGAATCAAATTTGGATACAGTGGACAAAGAAAAAAATGATGAGGGAATTACATATGAGGGTGAAAAAGAAAATAGCAAAGAGAAGACTAGCAGTGATGATCCAATAAAACAAACATTTGAAGTCGAGAAGTTGAAATTCAAAGCCAACTATCCTCCAGAATTGGTAATAGGAAATCCAATGGCAGGTATATGAACCCGTTCATCATTTAATAAAGATATCTGTGCCTTATGTATTCACAGCTGTTTTATCTCTGAAACTGAACATAAAAATGTTGAAATTTCACTTAGTGATGAAAGTTGGATTTTAGCAATGCAAGAAGAACTTAATCAATTTGAACGGAATAAAGTTTGGAAATTAGTTCCTAGACCAAATGACTATCCAGTAGTAGGAACTAAATGGGTGTTCAAAAATAAACTTGATGAATTCGAAAATGTAATTAGAAACAAAGCTAGGTTGGTTGCAAAAGTATATAATCAAATTGAAGGCATTGATTTTGATGAGACATTCCCACCAGTAGCTAGGTTAGAAGCCATTAGAATTTTGCTCAGTTTTGCATGTTATAAAGGTTTCAAACTTAAACAAATGGACATAAAAAGTGCGTTTTTAAATAGAGAATTAAAAGAAGAAGTTTTTGTGGAACAACCCCCTGGTTTTGAAAATCATGAATTTCCAAATCATGTATTTAAACTTGAAAAAGCATTATATGGTATTAAACAAGCTCCTAGAGCTTGGTATGATTGTTTAAGCGCATATCTTTTGGAAAACGGTTTTAAAAAGTGTAGTGCTGGCACGACATTGTTTCTATTACATGAAGGTGAAGATTTTTTAATAGTCCAAATTTATGTTGATGATATTATATATGGTGCTACTAATGATTGTCTGTGTGAGAAATTTGAAAAAGTCATGTAGGATAAATTCAAAATGAGCTTCGTAGGTGAATTAAAGTACTTCCTTGGATTTCAAATCAAACAAAGCACCAAGGGCATTTTCATATCACAAACAAAATACATCGCTGAATTGATGAAAAGATTTGGACTAGAAAACGCAAAACCACTCAGAACACCGATGAGTCCTTCAACCAAGCTTGACAAAGACGAGAAAGGAGTAGCAGTTGATCAGAGAAAATATCATGGAATAATTGGTTCACTTCTTTATCTCACCGCATCTAGGCCTGATATTATGTTTGCTGTTTGTTTATGTGCACGCTTTCAATCCAATCCAAAAGAATCTCACTTAAAAGCCACAAAAAGAATATTAAGATATCTATTGCACACACACAAATTTGGTTTATGGTACCCCACATGCAATAATTTTGAATTAGTTGGTTATTCTGATGCTAACTATGTTGGATCTCTTGTTGATAGAAAAAGCACTAGTGGAACTTGTTTTATACTAGGACACTCCTTAGTTTCATGGTCAAGTCGAAAACAAAATTGTGTTGCTTTATCTACAACTAAGGCTGAATACATTGCTTTAGGAAGTTGTTGTGGACAAATTTTATGGATGATGCAAACTCTTTCAGATTTTGGCTTGATTTATATAAAAGTACCTCTAAAATGCGATAGTAAAAGTGCTATAGATTTGTCTAATAATCCTGTTCACCATTTACGCACTAAACACATAGATGTGAGACACCATTTTATTAGGGATCATATTTCACAAGAACATATTTGTATTGAGTTTATTTCAACTGATCTTCAACTTGCTGATATTTTTACAAAATCTCTTCCACAAGACAGACTTTCACGGTTACGCTTAGATTTGGGAATCATAGAAATTGATTGATCATTATCCATTTTTTTTAATATTCTTAAATGCTTATTCAAAAGTCAAATGATTGACCACTTGAACTATTTTTGGAACTCATCAAAATTATTTTAGATTTTTGAATTTGTGATGAGTTGTGACTATGGTATGGTTCATAACTAGAAGAGATGTTATTTTAAATCTCATGATGATTGGACAGATTTTATAATATCTTTGAATTAGAGATTATTTCATGACCATCTTCTATGTCTACCATATTTCTGTTATTCATCATGATTTTATTTAATTTGAAGAGTTCAATTTTTTTTTAGAAAGAAAAATATCTTGGAAATATAATAAAAAGAAAAATATATATATTATATTATTTATCCTTGGTATTCACTCCCAATTAAAAGTCCTTGCGGTTATGCATGGGTGAATTACCTTAATCTCTATGTGCTTCCATTCTCGCTTAAAAGACCTTTGGGCTGTGCATGGATGGAACTCATTAGAGAGGATAAAGTTAAGCTACTACTAACCCCATTTAAAAGAACTTTGGGCTATGCGTGGTTAGCAAGTGCTTAACACATTTTGACCTTATTTTAAAATCTTTGAAATTCATGTTCAAATATTCAATTTTATTGAATTCTCCTCATTCTATAAAATTCACCATCAATCCATTCATTCTAAAAGTGAAATTTGCTTTTGATTTAAAGATTATTATGATTTTTGTTTGATTAAATGAGATTTACGATATATATTCTCTCTCTTAACTTGAATTTATATTTATGGTCTATATTCGTCATTATTTCGATTTCTGTTATTCTTTTGATGATAACAAAAAGGGGAGAATGGTCAAGATTTTGATGGATGTGTAAACATCTATAGAATGTTTAAAAAAAAATTGGTGTAATGATTAATAAGTTTCTTAATTTCCAAATTTATGCATCTATATAAGGGGAGTTCAGCTGTAGGGGGAGCATATAAATAGGGGGAGCGTTATATTTCACAATCAAACACGTTTATCACACTCAAAATCTTAGTATATGTTTGTCATCATCAAAAGGGGGAGATTGTTGAGTATAACAGTATGACTTTTGTTTGATGATAACAAACACATATACATATTAATATAAATGTGTTTGTAAACTGTACTATTCTATATATCACATCACATAAACAAATATTTATTTTGAATGAAACGCTATTACATAAAATTGAATAAACAAACATAATTTTTTATTCAAATAAATATTATTTCAACAATTGAAATAGTACAGAATTCCAACTCCACTATTTACAATTTACTGTCAACCATATATACAGATGCTCCTCACTACATATCACTCATTCACTCAATTATACAAACAACTTCATATACATACATTTATATATTCATTAACGTTGGCACCCAGAATCTTGCATCCAGCCGAGTTATCTCCAGCACCTGTCACAAAAACAAAACACACGGTAAATTGGAACAAAAGTAAAGTTTAATACTAGCAAATATAAATTTATTTGCCTCAGAATTTGTGTGTTTCCCATCATTTTCTAGATTTGGTCTGAATTTTCTAATGTAAACTGATCTCTAGTGCCAACAAATCAGCCTCGACACAACTATACTGGTTTGCTGATTAAAACCAACATTACAACGAGCTGATTCTGAACAGCCACAACTCAGTCTATAGTGGTCTGGTGATTTTTATTCTCATTTTTTTTAAGTATACACAGACCAGGTTCAACACATGAAGCAAGTACAACAAAATAGTTTCAGCATACACAAGAATATGCATGCAGCAATGGTTCAGCAAGATCAAAATGATACTGTACACATGGGTGCAACACAAACATGTGTTCAACAACCACAAGTTCAAGTGCAAATGAGATGGCAGAGAAAACTGCATGGAGTATGGTCACAGCATTAACAAGCAAAAATGGAGAAACCAACAACTACACGACTGCAAATGAGACATCATGAACTAACCAAACAAATGATCAAATTCCACGTTATAGCAATGCACAAGCAAACCAGTTTGAAGCAGATGCATAAGTTAAAAGCCATACAGTATCAAAGTTAAGCATTAAGTAATGTTCAACCTATATGCCAAATGCCAAGACTCCAGATTTCAAAGTTCAGATCAATTCAAGTTTATCGTATCTGTCCTTAGCCGTAAAAAGCAAGCTACAAGGTAGAAGGAAGCCAGAAAAAGGTCAATGAATTTAACATGGAAATGAGGCAACTATTCTCAGCATATGATCAGTTTTAATATGTACAAACTCAAGAGTAATGTCAGTTCTTAACCAAGAGCAGTATCATGATCGAGCTAGAAACACAAATATACAATGATGTAGTTCAATATTAATCATGTCAAGACCCTAAATTTCAAGTTTAAAGCTAGAGAAAAGTTCGAAGTAAAGTATACAAGGCACTGTCAAGTAATGATATCTGTTCTTAAGCGAGAACTCACAATCTCAAGAATAGCACCGGTTTTAAAGTTTAAGAATTACTTCATCTATTCTTATCAGTTTAAAAAATGATCAAGTTCAAGATCTCAAGTGTAGTACCAGTTCATATTAGAATTTTATGAAGCGGTTGATTCAAGTTAAATATCAACCCAAAATCATAATCGAAATTCTAGAAGTTAAAGACTAGTTCAAGTCTAGAATTGAACACGCAAGTTACTCCATAAAGTTTAAACTTTTCAAGTTTCCAGAAGTATCGAGATTTTTTCAGAGATAAAGATATATACGACCAAGTTTTAAATCGAAGAATTTTCGGAAATACAAGTTCAAATCAAAATCCAAAATTGCAGTATAATCGAAACATCTAGAATTCGATTTTTTAGGGATTGAAGGCCCTATAAATACACAAGCAATCATCATCGGCAAGGGTGAAGAAAACTGAATCTAAAATCAAGCATAAATCAAGAATAATAAAGGCTAAAATCACATACTATTTTCTGGAGCAACAACATCTCAGATCGCAAATCATCAGAAGCGAGAAACCATTTGATCGATTGAGGTGATTTCAAATTCTGGAAGAACCCTAGAGAGGCCATCGCAATTAATAACAAGGAGGAAGTATCGTGGAAAAACAAATGACTAAAGAGGCCAGAGAACTTGTTTTAAGGGGCTAATCTTTTTGTTCTAGGGTTTTGTTTTCTAGTTTTTAATTTGTTAAGTTTTTTTTAAACCAAGAGTAAGTCGGTAACTACTGAGTTTTGTAGTTGGAAAAATCACATCTTAAAGGATTAATTTGTGTCAGGGTCTTGAGCATAGGGTTTAAACAGTCGAGAGTGAGTGTCGCAAGTTTACAAGGGTCTGTAAGCATAGAGAATGTTTATAACTCCTAGTAGAAACCTTGAATGCGGCAGTAGGCACAGTTTTGCCGAAGCTAGGTATCTTCTGTGTGTGATTTTCTTTCTGCAATTTTTTTGTGATATTTTATTTTATTTTAAATTCATTTATTTTTCAATAAACCCTATTCATCCCCCATCTAGGGTTAATTTAGATCCTACATTTTGTTGCTAAAAAACTACAGTATCTAGGTTCATTTTATTGCTGAAAATGTGTCATCTTTAAAAAAATGGTATCTTCCTTGTTTTACAGCGAAATAATTCCAAAATTAAATATGTTTTGGTGCTTATGTCAGTACTTGACGCTCCAAAATTTCACTCGAATGTGAGTTGGTTAGATGTTGGAATCAATCGTCGAAGTTAGAAAAAATATGATTTGCAGCTGAGTTCGTTTTATGGCTGAAAAAATATCATCTTTAAAAATCAGTATCTCCTTCATTTTGCAGCGATATACTCCCGAATTGTAGTATCTTGTTGTACATATATTATTGTTTGTTAGTGCAAAATTTCATTAATTTCTACGTTGTTTTGTTAGGCTAAACATATCTTCAAAGTTAGCTAAAACTAGATTTTTAGCATAGTTTATTTTGTTTAAGAAAAGGGCTATCTTCGAAAATGAGTATCTTTTTCGTTTTGCCGTGAAACACTATAAATTTTAATATGTTATTGTCCATATGTTAAAGTCTGTTGTTGCAAAATTTAATAAAGTTCTTGATTACTTTGATGTGATAAATATATCGTCAAAGTTGGCTAAAAACAAGATTTTTGTTTTACCGTTTCAATTTGCGGCACTCTTCATTAGTCTTCACTACTAAATTTTAATTAATTTATGTTTGAATTAAAAAGTTTCATGATGAATTTTGTAGCCAAGATACCTGATAACGGATTATCTCGGTTTTGAAGACATTTTGAATCTAAATTTTATTTAAATTCTATTAAAATTTAAATATCGATATTTGGAGAATTTGATGGTTTTAATTGTTTTGACTTCAAATAAATTTTTGAAAAGTTACTTAAAAATCATGGTTTAGAAAATAAATATTTTAAAGATTAAAGGATTTTTAATAAATTACTTATTATTTTTAAAGTATTCTAAAAATTGATAATCTATTTAAATAATGGGGTTTCCTTTAAAAAGATTTTATAAAAATTTCTCAAATTGTTTAAAAATCCTATGTTTTAAAGAAAGTTACTTTAAATATATTTTAGTTTTTATTTATGTATTTCGACGTATATGACTGAGAATTAAATGATTTGGCAAAAATAGGTGGTATGGGACATGCGTTTTTGCTTTGTCGCTTAATATCGGAGTTATACGATCGAAACCAATTTGAAGAGATATTTTAGAAGTTGCCAAATTTTGGCGAAGACTATTGGGTTGAGAACTATTT
The DNA here is from genome assembly GCA_030737875.1 of Allium sativum. Classification (NCBI taxonomy): domain Eukaryota; kingdom Viridiplantae; phylum Streptophyta; class Magnoliopsida; order Asparagales; family Amaryllidaceae; genus Allium; species Allium sativum. Next base: position 729,781,789 of record CM060916.1, read on the forward strand.
TTTTAGTATGCTTGAAGACAAACCAATATAGATGTATTTTTATGACTGCCGATGAAATAAGGAAGTTTTGATGTTGAAACTCTAATTGAACTAATGGTTAAGAATAACCTTCACGATGTTTCTTATACATTCCAAGGAGATGATGTTGGATCTAGATTAATCCTAGTGGGGGATGAATAGGTTTATTGGATTTTTATAAAATATTAAAAATATCACAACACAGATTGCAATAGAAAAATAAATGCAGAAAATTAATAACACAGATTTTACCCAGCTTCGGTAGACCCTACCTACTGCTGGATTCCCCAAGGTTTTTTACCAGAATTAAAACAACCACTACGCTTACAAAATCCCTGTCAACTTGCGACACCCGCTCACAACTGTTCTAACTATTGTATCTAACAATTCTATGATTTTTGTTTGATGATAACAAACATATATCTATTATTATAAATTTGTTTATATTTGTACTATTCTACTACATCACAGACAGAAATAAATATTTACATTTAAATAGAATACTACTGCACAAGAATTTAAATATTCAAACAATATTTTATTTAAATATTATAATATTTTATTTCAACATTTCAACAGTACAAATTTTGTAACTCCATTATTTGTACATTTCACTAAAAAATAATGCATTCACATTCATTTTTTTGTTACATATGTTCCTCTCTGCAACTCTCAAACACTCAGTTACATTCCACTCAGTTGTACAAACACATATATGCTTACATTCCACTCTGTCACTAATTTATTTTCACTCTCTGTTATATTTACATCGACACACTGTCACACTTGTCTACTGTTTGTCTTCTTCTATCAATCCAGTCTGCTGCTTACCTATCACAGAAACACACGGTAATGTGGAACAAAAATATTTTTTAAATTCTAACAGATACAATTTTATTTTTATAATTTTTTTGCCTCAGAATTTTGGTGTATTTCTCATCGTATTTCGTGATTTTATCTGATTTATATGGACATCCATTTCTGTCTAGGAAGCTTGTGATATTCACAGTGATACATTTTTAATACCACAAGGTAGACAGTATTTCTAGTGCTTACACATACACACACATACATACACATATATATATTCTGCACATACATGTATACACATGCATGTGTATGTATATACACATATATTTTATACAAGGGCAAAATGGTCAAATCATTGAATGGACATGAACAAAGAAATCTAGTACAAATGCAGACACAAACACACACATATATATACACATATGTGCATATATATGTATGTATATACATAGTTGGAACGATGGTTCTGTCGAGTGCAACGAAACAACAATGGTCATGAATAGACAAGAGAACATCTTGACTCATGCAAATGTACAAAACCTTCATGTGCAACAAGCTAAGGCCAGACCAGAGCTCATGTGAACAACTCAGATTCACACAAGATGGTACAACAATACAAGGGACAAAGTACATGCCATACAAGACAATTTCTTAGTCATGCAAGCCACAATGTAATGTACACTTTTTAAAGCAAGGCAGGTACAAATAGGTGAAGCAGCAACTCAAGTACACAAGCACAAAAGATCTCAAATGGAACAGTCAATAGTGAACGCATACAAGTCAACATTCAAGCAGGATTGAGCAAGTGCAAACAATCAAGTAGGACCGTGCAAGTGCCCAAATGCAAGACAATGTACACCCAATAGTGAGAGCCGAATAGGTAACAAAGAAATTGCAAAAGAACAATATGAACGGAGAAATACAGTTTCAGCTCAACAAAAAAATTCGTGAATGTAATATCAGACTCTCATGATACTTAATAGTCCAGAATACATGCAAGTAAATGATCAAAGAGCCCAGGTTTGTTAAAAGCCAAATTGAAAATGATGCAAAGTTTTTTTTTTTTTTTTTTTTTTTTTGCAAACAAGGCCACAAAACTCTATATGACAAGGACTTTATATTCGATCAAAATGGAATTAAATTATTGTTTGCATTGTTGGCAGAAGCCAAAATTGGAAATATAATTTTTAAAGATCAATTTACATAATTTTCAAAGGACAGATAATCAGGCAAAATTCAGGAAAGATTGCATCGGCAAATTGAAGTGCAAATACTGTTTGGAAAAACAATCAAAACATCTGATTCATTGAAGGCCAAAAATATGACTAGGTTCATGACATAAATCACACAGTTTATTATTCCAATATTTTCGAAGAAAATGATTTCTGGAAATGAAAATTTCACGATTTTGTTTTTGTTTCCAAAAATCACAACTTTTTTCTTGGCCCGAAAGCATTTTTTCCGGAATTTTGCAAACTGTTTTGGGTAGAAACAAATTAAATTCGGCAAAAAAAATTCAATTTGTTTCCAGATTTTGTCAACAATGTTTTAGGCAAGAAATCACAAATGTTTACTTCTAGAATTTCATGGAACAATATTGGGCAAAATACATTCAAAATGTTTCCAGAAAATCGCAAGGAGACAAGAATTTGGTTCCAGATTTTCATCCACCAATTCACGGAAATTTATAAAGCAACAAATCACTTAAATATCAATTTCAATCAAAGACGAGGAAACAAAGGTGACAAATTCATGCAACAATCAAGTTAAGCCATTTCAAGAGAAATCAGAGATTTTAGGATTTTATAATCCTATTTAAACACTTAATACATCATTGGCAAAAGTGTCAAAACAAAACAATTTCATTCGAGAACAAAGAAATCAAATTAATGTCAAACTTACAAGGGTTTCGATCTAATAGATCCCAAACCAATCGAGAAGCAAGCCACAAGAATTCAAAGCCACAAGAGAATCAAATCCTCAAACAATCAATCGCGACTTGGGGGATCAAAGAAAAACCCTAATTTGGTTTTTAGTTCGACCGACATTTTGGAGCAAAGCATTTCCAATGGAAATAAAAGGGGTCGGCTATATTATTTATTAAAAATGGGGGTTTTTCTATTTTGTTTATACATTGTATTGTTTTCTTTTCTTTTGTAAATCGATCATCAGTTTCCTAGTATTTGTAAAACTAGGGTTTACTTGCGACGACCCGTATTTTAGGGATAATAAATAATTTATTTAATTATTTAAATAATGGTTTGGTAATATAAAATGGTTGTTTAATTAAATAATATTGAATATTTAATTAATATAATAGTAGAATAATATATTTAATTCTGAAATAATCGGAATCAAGTTAAATTGACAATATTGTGTGAATTGGACAATTTAAAATATATAATTCAATTTAGAATTGAATTATATTAACGAATTTATTTATAAATGTTAGTTGAACGTATAATTTATATTATAATTATAATCGAGCTCAAAATGGTGCAGCAGTTCGTAATTTGGCGATTAAAACTTTAAATGAATATGCAGAATCCATTTTAAGATGGATTTCTGTGAAACAAAAAACGTTCGGAGCTGGTGAAGTATATTTTTCTAATAGAAGAGAAAAATCGAGATTTCATCGTGTAGATTGTGAGTTGTGTCCAAATCAAATTTTCAAAAAGTCGCTATGGAATTCCTTTATAATTTATAATGATTTTATTTATATTATAAATGGATTTTTAATATAAATTGAATACCGATTTAATCTGGATTTGAAATGTCGAGTTATAAATTCAGATAGGAATATTTTGGAGCTGTATGATATTCTATTGTGAATATATACGATAATATTAATTTATTAATATTAAAATAAATTATTTTTATATATATTAATATTTAAATGGGTTTATTTTGACCTTAACAAATATCCATTTTTGCAAATGAACTCCGTTTTCGACGAAACTAATTTTTGAATCCGGAATATTAAATTATTGCTAGATTTCAATTTTCGCATTTTTGGAGTCAGTATGTTGCCGTACGGGATTTTAATTTGAAAAATAGTCAATAATTTGATTTAAAAATACGTTGTGTCAGAAAATAGACTCGGAGTTCGACGAAACAAGTTTCGTTGGGTCCGTAATGTCTAACTCTAGCTGTATGTCCATTTTCGTTGAAATTGGATTGTATATGTGATCGTATGAATTTTTGAAAGAAAAATTAAGCTTATAATCGAATATAAATAAATATAAAATAAGTAGCTTACTTTCTAAGCTATCCTACTCTATAATTACCAATACCCAAACCCAAAAATTTCATTTTTCATGGTCAAACAAATTGAGCCGACACTAGGAAAGTTTCCCCAAGAAAAATCGTGACCTTTGAGCATCAATTAAAAATCAATTACTCAATAAAAAAAATCTGATATTCGATTCATTGAAATCCTCAGAACAAGAGCTTCCTTTTGGTAGTTTTATTTCCTGAATCCGAACACAAGTAGTTCGCATTTATTTTGTTCCCATCAGCGTTGGCCATGGGGACATACGCCGGAGCTGGTTCGAAGGCCAAACAGGAGTTGGTAGGGGGTCAGAAGATTGAGGCGAGCATGTTAATTGGATTTTGGCAGTGGATAACAGCTGCGTAAATTTGGTTATGGGTTTTCATTTGATTTGGGGTCGATATTTTTGCTGTGTACTACGTAGAAAGGAGCGGAAGCTATGATTTCCACCTGCGTGCGAGTTCCTAGAAAACAGGAATGGAAGTCGCCAAAGCGAGTTAGAAGAGGGTGTCTGCTGTCTGGGAAGAAAGGCATTAGTTGTACTCTGGGGTATGAGATGAAGGAGAAAGGAGTGTTAAAATGTTTGGTAATGGTGAATACCATATCCCGTATGGTTGATGTATGAAGTCGCGATGCCAGAAGTAGATTTTAAATAGAATCCGTTTTAACAAATAAATTGAGAAGATTAATTTATAAATAATGTTTTTTAAATTAGATAAAATATTTATCATGTGATAAATCGAATATATAAGTCTGAACTTATATAGAGAAGTAGAAATCAGTTTTGACACTGATATTTTAAATAGAATGTGAACTCAGCATTTATAAAGGTAATTATAAATGAGATTTAAGTGTTAGAAATAAAAGGGAGATTTCGTATGAATAATTCTATAAATAGAAGTATAAATAGAATTTGGAAACGGGATATTATTTTAAAATACAAAATAAAACTTAATTGATTATATAAAAGAAATATTATTCACATTCGATGTGAATACTGGAGTAAAATAAATATTTTATAAATTAAAACATTTATAAGGAAAATTGGGTTTTGAAATAGGAATTCAAATGGGAATTTGAATGAGATAGGAAATAGAGTTAATCGAATATAAGTTATTCGAATAGAGTTAAATCGAATATTAGTTATTCGAATAAAGTTAAATCGAATACTAGTTATTCGAATAGAGTTAAATCGAATAGTAGTTATTCGAATAGAGTTAAATCGAATATTAGTTATTCGAATAGCAATATTAGTTAATTGAATAAGAGTTAAATCGAATAGAGTTAAATCGAATATTAGTTATTCGAATAGAGTAAATCGAATATTAGTTAATGAATAAGAGTTAATCGAATTAGAGTTAATCGAATATAGTTTATTCGAAGAAAAGAGTTATTGAATATAGTTATTCAAAGACAGATTATCGAATATAGTTTATTCAAAAGAGAGATTATCGAATATAGTTTGTTCGAAGAAAAGAGTTATCGAATACAGTTATTCGAAGAAAGATTATCGAATATAGTTCATTCGAAAAAGAGATTATCGAATATAGTTTATTCGAAGAAAAGAGTTATCGAATAGAGTTTATTCGAAAGAGAGTTATCGAATAGAGATTATTCGAGAGATAATTATTGGTTGAAATTCGATTTTATCGAATTCGGGAAAGTACTATTCACTTTCCGTTTTTAATCAAGATCTATTTATTTATTAATAAGTTAGTTGTTTGTTTATTTATCCAAATTAATAAATAAAAGTTATATTTAAGTTATTATATTTTAGAAGCATGGGTTTATAACTCTATTGTTATAATCAAATGATTTCTGTAAAAGAAGTGCATTCGTAAAGAGAATCCGAGCGTTACGTAAGGAAGTTTGTTAAAGATTTAAAAGGTGAACTTTGTCTATTTCGAGGTTAGAAATGTTGTTCAGTTAAGGTCTGAGAGGTAGTTATACCCCAACTGGATTGACTTCATTTTTAACTAAGGAATGGTTAAGGTTCGATAGAGAAGGTTGGTTAAGTGAATTTAGTTAATGAGTGTAATGGTTTGAGTTGGCATAGCAATGTTTTATTTAAACATCTGTTTAAATCCAATGAAGGAGTTTTGGAAAATTTTTCCAAATAAGAAACAGAAATGTTTTCTAATATAAAAAAATAGAAATGAGAGTAAATTTGTAAATGTTTTCCAATGATTAATAACATATATTTTCTAAATTTAGAAAATATGAATTTACGAATATATGGAAACGAAATAAAGAAATGGATAATTGAGTGACAAATTAAATTAAAGGGGATCAGTTTTGATTGATGATTTGTTCGGTAAGATTTCCATTTGGAAATATGACCGTTGTTTGTACACATCTTTTCCTTTGATATTTAAATAACCGACTATCAATTTTTTTGACCATTTCCATTGTTAATACGGAGAGACCGGGATAAGATTTAATATCTGAAAACCACTCCGCATGGGAATTAGCGTTGCGAATCAAATATGATGAAGTAATTGAAGATGGAGTTTGTGCAAGGGCTATTCTGGCAAATCCTTGGTAGAAATTGCCTAAAATGGGTTTACAGAATAGTGCCTTCAGTTTTTCCAGTCCTAGGACAACCTGTATGGAAGAATGTCTGATAGAGTATATTTAATAGATCGCGTAAGTTTGATATCCTCAAATGTATTTACGTTTGGTGGCGGAGGAATTCGTTTCTCTTACCTGTATACCCGTGGTATTTTTTAAGAAATCAATTTGTGATTTGGCGGGTATGACAATGTGACATTTAAAGTGAATAAATGTGTGATCTGTCGGAGATAAACGTGGCCTCAAGCCTCACAACCAGGAGATGGTAAAAATCGGGTAGGTCTCATGGCTAAGTGGTTAGCTGCCAATTAGGGTGTATTGTCACCTGATCTAGAGAAATTTCATTTACTTCTTTAACCTATTTCAATGTTGTCCCTTTCGGGCATTGGTTGCTGATCCCAACCGTTGGTGGTAATACATTTGGTAGACTCAAGCGAAATGAGTGACCGTCATGTTTAGCATGGGTTTCAAGATGTTCTTGTTGAACCCGGTGTATTCCTCTCTAGAGATACACTGTCGGAAGGTGGTCCCATACCTTGCCAGTTGGAATTTGTTATCTAATACGAGCCCGTGGTTTTTGATTGTATATTATGTATGCGGAACGTGAGATGAAAGCGTTCTGCTAGATGATTATTTAGTCTTGGTTGATAGACACTATTATAATATCAAAAGACTTTTGATATAAAGATTATTGTTTTTTTTCAACAGGAGTTTGAAAGTTAAGTCAAGTGTTTTGGATTCTCCTAAGGGAAAAACCCGTTCCGTGTCATACGGCATTGTCTTATGAGATATCGTTTATTTTTCTCAAACCGTTTTAAATTGTTTACTCATACCAAACCTATGACTGACCCGGAGTTTATTTTGTTTTGTTTTCCGTAAAATCTTAGGTGCCCAAATTTGTATGGGCAGTCAAGTAGTCGGGATTTTACAGATATACTGAGAGCTTGGAGCAGGAGGCTTCAGGATTATATAGCAATTGTTTATTTCCGCTGTGTCGTAAGTGTTGTACTTTGATAATGATATGTATATTCGAGTACAGACTGGTATTTCAAAGTTATGTTATACAGTATATTTTATTCGTTTCACTGTGAGGTTCGTGTTACTCTGATGTTGTATCTATGTTCTTCTCTTTCTTCTATTCTTACTTTCTTTCTTATTTCACCCTCTATTTTCTTTCATTAACTACCTGGAATTTCCGACGCTTGAATAGTCGACATTGAGTTTATGTCGATTACTTAGGTCGTAAATTCCAAAGGTCGTTACAGTGGTATCAGAGCTGAAGGTTAAGTAATTTTCTTGGCTCTGTGGTGTAACTCGATAGAGATAGGGTTAATAATACCCTAGATTGAGTTTGAGTGCATATATACGAGAGCGCGTATTTGTTATTTAATATAAAATGATTTTTTATTGTGGAGATTTATTAGTTGAGTTGTTTATGAGTTCTGGTCAATCAGTTTGATCCAGTGTATCGGTAAGGATTTCTAAACACTCGGGTACAATGAACTGACACAGTATGTTTTGAAAGAAGGGTGAATAAAATAATTTTACCCAAAATTATATTTTGATATAAAAGAAAGTATAGATATTGGAAATATTATAGTATATTGGATGTGTTAGTTGTTATATTAATCGAATAAGATTAAAATTGAAATGGTAATATATAACCAAACAAAAATCATATAAGTGTAATATATGGAATCAGATGAATTAAATATGAATTTAAATCAAAATTGAAATTACAACTCTGGAAAGTTGGAAAGGTGTTTGTAAATGGACTTTGATTAAATATATGAGAATTTTAAGATCCTAGGAGAATTTAAATTGTTTTACAAGCATTGTGAAGGATATTTTGAAATAATGTCAAAATAGAAGTATTTAAAATGGTTTTGAAAGTGATATAGTATTGAACTCAGTTTAGTAGCTGGGAAATAACTCTGATGATGCTGGCCATATCATCAGTGTTCATTTTCGAGTTCTAAGTGATGGATTACTACCAAAGATATTCATTTTGAATTGATTTGAGAAAAACAAGATGTTTGATTCGAAGAAAAAGATATATTTGATTTTTTTGAAAAGCTAAGTTGTTTAAAACTCGCAGAAACAGATTGTTTGAATTAAAACAAATTAAAAAGGGATTTGTGAAAACAAATTGAAAATGAGTTAAAGCAAGTAAAGTGGAAACTGTATTGAAATGGAGTAATATCGAGTAAAACTGGAATTTGGTATATAATTGGACTCGGTTGAGTAAATGGATTGATTTTTGAAATAAAAATCAGAATTGTGATTTTGGAATGAAGATAACCGATTAAACGAATTAATTAGTTAATGAAATATATGGATAGACAATAACGAGGTTGAGTAAGTTGAATTGATGAGTTAGGAGTTTGGAATCGAGAATGGAACTCGAGTTTGAAATGGAATTTAGCTAGGGTATAAGCGAATAACTGTGTTGAGAATGAATTGCTTGGAGATTGATTGGGATGGCATTGATATATGCTGGATTGATAGTAGATGGAAGTGATAGAGCTGAATGCCTGACAAAAAGGTACAAATTTATATTTTATATGAGTATGAGATTTATGCGCCGGTTTGGCAAGCCGCTTGGCTATTTGATTTTCTTTTGGGTTGGAGAAGGCATAGAGAGGTGAGTTGTAGTTGTACCGATTGATCCGTACAAAGGACGTGCTGGCAAAAAATTTCGAAAATTTCGGGTGTTAGAATATTTTCAGAATTTTTGAAAATTTTACTTACTCAGAATGAATTAATAATTTAGTTGAAATTAATTGGTTCAGTTGAAACTGAAGTTAAGAAGTAAACAAATAATTTTTAACCCAGTTAGTAAGGTTTGTTTTCTACCTTAGCTATTTCGCAGACGAAATTATATTAAGGGGGGAAGAATGTAAAGACCCGTATTTTACGGATAATAAATAATTTTTTTATTTATTTAAATAATAGTTTGGTAATATAAAATGGTTGTTTAATTAAATATTATTGAATATTTAATTAATATAAATAGTAGAATAATATATTTAATTCCGAAATAATCGGAATTAAGTTGAATTGACAATATTGTGTGAATTGGACAATTTAAAATATATAATTCAGTTTAGAATTGAATTATATTAATGAATTTATTTTAAATGACAGTTGAACGTATAATTTATATTATAATTATAATCGAGCTTGAAATGGCATGGCAGTTCGTAATTTGGCGATTCGAAACTTTAAATGAATATACAGAATCCGTTTTAAGCTGGATTTCTGTGAAACAAGAAACGTTCGGAGCTGGTAAAGTATATTTTTCTAATAGAAGAGAAAAATCGAGATTTCATCATGTAGATTGTGAGTCGTGTCCGAATAAAATTTTCAAAAAGTCGTTATGGAATTCCTTTATAATTTATAACGATTTTATTTATATTATAATAGGATTTTTAATATAAATTGAATACTGATTTAATCTGGATTTGAAATGTCGAGTTATAAATTCATATAGGAATATTTTGGAGCTGTATGATATTCTATTGCGAATATATATGATAATACTAATTTATTAATATTAAATTAAATTGTTTTTAAATATATTTATATTTAAATGGGTTTATTTAGACCTTAGCAAATTGCCATTTTTGCAAATAAACTTCGTTTTCGACGAAACTAATTTTGTTGGATCTGGAATATTAAATTATTGCTAGATTTCAATTTTCATGATTTTTGGAGTCAGTATGTTGTCGTACGGGGTATTAATGTGAAAAATAGTCAATAATTTGACTTTAAAAATACGTTGTATGAGCAAATAGACTCAGAATTTAACGAAACAAGTTTCATTTGGTCCGCAATGTCAAAATCTAGTTGTATGTCCATTTTCGTTGAAATTGGATAGTATATGTGATCATATGAATTTTTGAATGACAAATTAAGCTTATAATCGAATATAAATAAATATAAAACAAGTAGCTTACTTCGTAAGTTGTCCTACTCTATAAGTACCAATACCCAAACCCTAAAATTTCATTTTTCACAGTCAAACAATTGAGCCGCCACCATGAAAGTTTCCCCAAGAAAATTCGTGACCTTTGAGCATCAATTTAAAATCAATTACTCAACAAAAAATTCGATATTCGATTCATTGAAATCCTCAGAACAAGAGCTTCCTTTTGGTACTTTTATTTCCTGAATTCGAACATAAGTAGTTCGTATTTATTTTGTTCCCATCAGCGTCGTCCATGGGGATATACGCAGGAGCTGGTTCGAAGGCCAAACAGGAGTTGGTAGGGGGTCAGAAGATCGAGGCGAGCATGTTAATTGGGTTTCGGCAGTGGATAGCAGCTACGTAAATTTAGTTATGGGTTTTCATTTGATTTGGGGTCGATGTTTTTGCTGTGTACTACGTAGAAAGGAGCGGAAGCTGTGATTTCCACCTGCGTTCGAGTTCCTAGAAAATTGGAATGGAAGTTGCTGAAGGGAGTTAGAAGAGGGAGTCTGTTGTCTGGGAAGAAAGGGGTTAGTTGTACTTTGGGGTATGAGATGAAGGAGAAAGGAGTGTTAAAATGTTTGGTAATGGTGAATACCATATTGCGTATGGTTGATGTATGAAGTCGTGATGCCAGAAGTTGTTCGCGTTGGGTGATTTTGGTTTGAGGGAAAAGAGGAGATGAAGAGGAAGGTTTTAGGCATTTTTGTTTTTAATTTCTCGTGAGGTAAAGAGGGAGAAAAGATGAGAGTAGTGTAGAGTTTTTTTCCACTGCGTGGAAGAAACAAATCGTGGAAGATTATTAGGGCGGGCTAAACCGTGGATTAGAGAAGTGATTAAGTAAATTAATAACCCTTATTTTTTTGGTTAATTATATTTAAACCATATATAACTTGTAAAATTAATAACTTGTCCATTCATTATCTCAATCTGACAAAACAAGATCCGTTGGGATCGTATGGAAGAAGGCTATACAATGGAACCGACTAGGAGTGAATTGGAGCTCGTTACAATTTATAGCGAAATAAATTGTCCGTCTGAATCAACAACAATTATTGTTATTTCACGATAACTATCCAATGTGAGTAAAACTCACTAACTCTGCACAGTTATATCTTTATAACGTAAAATGATTATTGATTGCTATGTGTTGATTGTTTGGATGATTTGTTAATTGATTGGTTGAAATTATAGATTTAGTGATATATACAAATATATATATATATATATCGTTAATCAAATATTGATTCTGTTGATCAGAATATTTCATATTGAAACGAAAGTAATGTTAATTATATTGTTTAACATCTGTGATGCAGGGAAACGGGTTGGAAGGATCCAACTGGATTACTCAATATTTATAATACTGGTTTTTTTCATATATTGTGATATATGACGTGATATATAATTTGTGATTTGATTATGATGACACTGGTATTGTTATTTGATATTTTAAATACCATAAGAAATATCGGAATGTCAAAAGGGAATTTTCAAATTGTATATTGAAAATAATATATTTATAAAATCAAAGGATTTTATAAAAGCAAATATTTATAAAATCAAAGAATTTTATAAAAGGAATATTTATTTAGAAAATAAATAGAATTATAAAAGGAATATTTAATTAGAAAATAAATAGAATTATAAGAGGAATATTTATTTAGAAAATAAATAGAATTATAAAAGGAATATTTATTTAGAAAATAAATAGAATTATAAAAGGAAATATTTATAAAATGAATAGAATTTTATAAAAGGAAATATTTGGGAAATGAATAGAATTTTATAAAAGGAAATATTTGGGAAATGAATAGAATTTTATAAAAGGAGATATGTGGAAAATAAATATTAAATGGAAGTTTTAACAGATAAATGGAAAAGATTAATTTAAAATAGATTTTAAATAGAATCTGTTTTAACAGATAAATTGAGAAGATTAATTTATAAATAATGTTTTATAAATTAAATAAAATATTGATCACTGATAAATGGAATATATAAGCCTGAACTTATATAGAGAAGTAGAAATCAGTTTTGACACCGATATTTTAATTAGAATGTGAACTCATCATTTATAAAGGGAATTATAAATGAGATTTAAGTGTTAGAAATAAAAAGGAGATTTCGTATGAATAATTCTATAGATAGAAGTATAAATAGAATTTCAAAATAGGATACTATTTTAAATTACGGAATCAAACTTAATGGATTGTATAAAAGAAATATTTTTCACATTCGAGCGAATAATGGATTAAAATAAATATTTTATAAATTAAAACATTTATAAGGAAAATTGGGTTTTGAAATAGGAATTCAAATGGGAATTTGAATGAGATAGGAAATAGAATTAATCGAATGTAAGTTATTCGAATAGAGTTAAATCGAATATTAGTTATTCGAATAGAGTTAAATCGAATATAAGTTATTCGAATAGAGTTAAATCGAATATTAGTTATTCGAATAGAGTTAAATCGATTATCAGTTATTCGAATAGAGTTAAATTGAATATCAGTTATTCGAATAGAGTTAATCGAATAAGAGCTCAATCGAATAGAGTTAAATCGAATATTAGTTATTCGAATAGAGTTAATCGAATATTAGTAAATCGAATTAGAGTTAATCGAATATAGTTTATTCGAAGAAATGAGTTAGCGAATATAGTTATTTGAAGAAAGATTATCGAATATAGTTTGTTCGAAAGAGAGATTATCGAATATAGTTTATTCGAAGAAAGGAGTTATCAGATATAGTTATTCGAAGAAAGATTATCGAATATAGTTTACTCGAAAGAGAGATTATTGAATATAGTTTATTCGAAAGAGAGATTATTGAATATAGTTTATTCGAAAGAGAGTTATCGAATAGAGATTATTCAAGAGAGAATTATACGTTGAAATTTGATTTTATCGAATTTGGGAAAGTACTATTCACTTTCCGTTTTTAATCAAGATTCATTTATTTATTAGTAAGTTAGTTGTTTGTTGATTTATCTAAACTAATAAATAAAAGTTATATTTTAGTTATTATATGTCGGAAGAATGGGATTATAACACTATTGTTATAATCAAATGATTTCTGTAAAAGAAGTGGATTTGTAAATAGAATCCGAGAGTTACGTAAGGAAGTTTGTTAAAGATTTAAAAGGTGAAATTTGTCTATTTCGAGGTTAGAAATGTTGTTCAGTTAAGGTCTGAGAGTAGTTATACCCTAACTTGATTGACTTCATTTTTAACTAAGGAATGGTTAAGGTTCGATAGTAAATGTTGGTTAAGTGAATTTGGAAATGTTTTCCAAAAATAGAAATGAGAGTAAATTTGGAAAAATTTCCAATGATTAATAACGTATATTTTCTAAATTTAGAAAATAATAATTTATGAATATATGGAAACAGAATAGGGAAACGGATAACTGAATGACAAATTAAATTAAAGGGGATCAGTGTTGATTGATTATTTGCTCGGTAAGATTTCCATTCGGAAATACGACCGTTGTTTGTACACATGCTTTCCTTTGATAGCTAAATAACCGACTATCAAAGTTTTTGATCATTTCCGTTGTCAGTACAGAGAGATTGGGATCAGATTTATTATCCGAAAACTACTCCGTATGGGCATTAGTGTTATGAATCGAATTTGATGAAGATAATTGAAGACGGAGTTTGTGCAAGGGGTATTCTGGCAAATCCTAGGTAGAAATTGCCTAAGATGGGTTTACAGAATAGTGCCTTCAGTTTGTCCAGTCCTAGAACCACCTGTATGGAAGAATTTCCGATAGAGTATATTTAATAGATCGCGTTAGTTGATCTCTTCAAACGTATTTATGTTTGATGGTAGAGGAATTCGTTTCTCTTAGCTGTATACCCGTGGTATTTTTGAGGAAATCAATTTGTGATTTGGCGGATATGACAATGTGACATTCAAAGTGAATAAATGTGTGATCTGTCAGTGACAAGCGTGGCCTCAAGCTTCATAACCAGGAGATGGTAAAAATCAGGTAGGTCGCATGGCTAAGTGGTTAGCTGCCAATTAGGGTTTATTGTCACTTAATCTAGAGAAAATTCATTTACTTCTTTAACCTATTTCGATGCTATCCCTTTCAGGAAACGGTTGCTGATCCTAATTGTTGGTGATAATACATTCGGTACACTCAAGAGAAATGAGTGACCGGTCATGTTTAGCCTGGGTTACAAGATGTTCTTGTTAAACCCGGTGTATTCCTCTCTAGAGATACACTGTCAGAAGGTGGTCCCATACCTTGCCAGTTGGAATTCATTATCCAATACGAGCCTGCGGTTTTTGATTGTATATTATGTATGTGGAACGTGAGATGAAAGCGTTCCGCTAGATGATTATTTAGTCGTAACTGATAGACACTATTATAATATCAAAAGAGTTTTGATATAAAGATTATCATTTCTTTCAACAGGATTTTGAAAGTTAAATCAAGTATTTTGGATTCTCATAAGGGAAAAACCCATTCTGTGTCATACGGCATGGTCTTATGAGATATCGTTTATTTTTCTCAAACTGTTTTAAATTGTTTACTCATACCAGTCCCATGACTGACCTGAATTTTTTTTTGTTCTCCCTAAACTCTTGGGTGTCCAAATTTGTAGCGAAGTCATGTTGTCAGGATTTTACAGATATACTGAGAGCTGGAGCAGAAGACTTCAGGATTATATAGCAATTGTTTATTTTCGCTATGTTATATGTGTTGTACTTTGATAATGATATGTATATATGAGTACAGATTGGTATTTCAAAGTTATGTTATACAGTATATTTTATTCATTCCGCTGTGAGGTTCGTGTTACTCTAATGTTGTATCTATGTTCTTTTCCTTCTTCTATTCTTACTTTCTTTCTTTCTTATCTCACCCTCTATTTTCATTCATTAACTATCCGGTATTTTCGACGCTTGAATAGTCGACATCGAGCTTATGTCGATTTCGAAGGTTGCAAATTCCCCGGATCAATACATTACAAGCTATGGATTTGTAGCTAGGGAAAATTTGGTTTGAGGATAAAATCAATGCAAGGATTTGAGCGTTGGATTAGAACAGCAGTAAGTTTTGCGAATGTACAAGACTGTATAGGCGATTAACGAAGGAATCACGATTTTATAGGTTTTTTTATGCTGGAGTCTGTTTAGTTCTAGTAGATTCCTTAGGGAATGCAACAGTAGGCGGGTTTTACGAAGCTGGGTAAAATCTTTGTGTCATTTACTTTCCGTGCTTATTTAATCCTCTGCTATCTGTGCTATGATTATTATTTTTTGCTGTGATTTGTTTTATATTATGCAAAAAGTTAATAAACCCTATTCACCACCCTATAGGGTTAATCTCGATCCCATACTAATCCTATGTTCAAAACTCTATACTGATTTTTAGTCCCAAAATCTATTTTTCCCTGAATTACAGACTCGTAAACCCTAGTTAAAATCCTATAACTAGAAAATCCTAGTTTTTATAAAAACTAGAAAAACGTTGGTTGATCGATTTAAAGAAACAAAACAGAATAAAAAGAACCCCTTTTCTAATGAAATAACATAGGTCGAACCATATCCTTTTATTTCCTTTGAAATGCTTTCCCTTCCAAACAATGTCGGCCGACCCAACCTTTACTCCAAATCGCAGTTTCAATCGCTGGAAGAAATTATTCTCTGATGATCTTCGAGTATCGTATGTTCTTGGTCGATGACCTGGAGCACGCGATCGAAAACGTGAGTTGTTCTTATTTGAATCTTTAATTTGTTGCTCTCAAATTTTTTTCTTTTGTTTTCAATACCCGACTGTTATGATTTGGTGAAGTTTATATAGGGTATAGAAAACCCTAACACTTCTCTGATTTCCACGAACGATATTCATTTGATTGTCGCGTGATTTTCTCTTGCGTGATTGTGCTTGAAATATTGTTGTGACTGTGTGAATGAATTCTAAACCGATACCTTGAACGAGTAATTGAATTTCTGGAAATCTTCAAAAGAATTTTTGCTCAAAAATGATTTCTGAAATTGTGACATGTACCATTCCTGGAACGATTCGATTTAAAAATATTCTGGATGTTTGTTTTTAATAAGATTTTCCAAAAATGAAACTTCTCTGTAATCTCCAAATCGATTTCTGGAATAAAAATGGAATTTGCCAAAAATAACATTGATAAAAAACTGGAAACAAATTGACTTGTTTTTGCCGAGTTTGAAATGATGATTTCAGGAAACACTTGAAAATTTATTGCCTAAAAACTGGTCTTTGAAACCCTTTATAAATATGGAACATTTGGTATGGCAATAAATAATTTCCAGATATCTTTGCTGGAATTTTCTCTTGAGAAATTTTTTGAAATTACTCTTGCATATGTGACACATTTATCTGTCCCCCTTGAATGTGTAGACCAGTTCATAACAGTGTATATGTATGAAAGCACATATATATGTATGTGTATATATATACACACACAAATGTGTATGTACATATAGATATACTAATGTTTGTTTCTTGAGCATGCATGATATACTGATTCTACCTATGCTCAAATTCACTTATTTGATTAGAACTACCTTTAATTGGTCAACCGGTATATGAACTTGTACCCATTTTCCATTACTTTTTGCTATCATTTGTACATGCGTGCATTTCTTTGACTTCGATGCTACATGTACTTTCATTTGCGCTTGAGCTTCGACATGCTGCACCAATTTGCATGCATGATTTGTTTATTGAATTCTAGAAATGAAAGCAATTTTTTTTCTTGCCAAAAAAATTGTTTGCTTGATGATTCCCTTAAATACCAACATGCAGTATAAATGCCTCAAGTCGAATTCTGATTTTTCATGACATATGGACCTACTGGTTGTTCGCTGGCCATTGTTGTTTGTGATTTGTTCATCCCATTTTGTCTCTTTGTGTCTTGATCTATTGCACATCTAGTTGTCATGCACTTTTCTGAGGTGCCCTGTTCCTATCACCTGCCATGTCTTCACATGCATACTGATCATTACTAGATTGTGTCATCCTTTGCACACCGTCTCGTACTTGAGCTGGCTATGCACTTGTACATGTGAGTATTCACATGGGCCTTAGTTTGCTTGACCTTTCTGTGTTCAAACTTGTATAACTTGTGACAAGTATATATGCTGCATGTAGCGACCTAGGGATTTTCGGCTCCGAAAATCGACACAAATACCAAGGTCGACTAGTCAGACATCGGAATTACCGGATAGTTAATAAAAAGAAGTTAGAGGGTGAGAATAGGTAAGATAGAAAATTAGAATAGAAGAAGAATACAACAACATCAGAGTAACACGAACCTCACAGCGGAACGAATAAAATATAGTATACAAAATAACATTTGAAACACAAATCTGTATTTGTATATTATAGCACAACACTTACATCACAGCGGAAATAAACAATAGCTATAAAATACTGCTGAAGCCTCCTGCTCCAAGCTCCATCTAGTGTATCTGTAAATCCCGACTACTTGACTACCCGTACAAATTTGGCCACCCAAGAGTTTAGGGAAAACAAAACAAAATAAACTCTGGGTCAGTCATGGGACTGGTGTGAGTAAACTCCAAACATTTGTTTAACTTTTCAAAATCCTTTTCAAAAGAAAAGATAATCATAAGACCGATCCACACATAAATACGGATGGTTTTTACCTTACAATAACCCAAAACGTTTTTGAAATTCAATAATATTCTGATATTATAATAATGTCTAATCACAAATAATTAACAATCTAGCAGAACGCTTGCATTTCATGCTCCACGTATATATAGTATACAATCAAAACCGCGGGTGCTTATTGGAGATTGGATTCCGACTATGACAAGGTATGGAACCACCTTCCTATAGTGTATCTCTAGAGAGGAATACACGGGGTTCAACAAGAATGTCTTACAACCCGGCCACACATGACCGACCACTCATTTCTCTTGAGTGTATCAAATATATTGTCACCTACGGTTACTAGCAACATAACCGTTCCCAGGAGATACAGAAGCGAAAAGAAGTAACAAATATGAATATTCTCTAGATGGTGACAATACACCCTAATGGTGGCGACCCACATAGCCATGCTGCCTGCCCGATTTTTGTCATTTCCCGGTTGATGAGGCTTGAGGTCATAACGTATCTTTTGACAGACCATACATTCATTTACTTTGAATGCCACATCGTCATACCCGACAAATCACAAATTGATTTCCGCAAAAAAATACCACGGGTATAAAGCAAGGAGAAACGAATTCCTTCGCCGCCAAACGTGGATACGTTTGAAGCGATCAACTTACGTGATCCATTAGATATACTCTGCCAGACATTCGTCCATACACGTTATCCTGGGTCCGGACAAACCGAAGACATTATTATGTAAATCCATCTTGGGCAATTTCTACCTAAGATCGCCAAAACAGCCCTCGCACAACTCCGTTTTCAATTATCTTCATCATATTTGATTCGCAACGCTAATGCCCATATTGAGTGGTTTTATGAAAATGAATCTGATCCCGGTCTCTCCATATTGACAACGGAAAATGGTCAAAACTTTGATAGTCGGTGATTTAACTATCAAAGGAAAACATGTGTACAAACAACGGTCGTATTTCCAAATGGAAATCTTACTGTGCAAATCATCAATCAACACTGAGCCTTTTTAAATGGATTTATCAATAACTAATTCATTTCCCCAATTTTCTGGTTCCCATAATTTTCCAAATATTTCTCAAAACCCATTTTGTCACTTACCTTTCTCGGAAAACGTTTCCATCTATTATAATTATTTATTATCTATATTCCAAAAAATATTTCTTTTTAACCAATGGAAAACATTCTCATATATATATATATATATATATATATATATATATATATACATATATATACTCAGCTTCTGTATTTAGAAACTATAGGTTATTAACACTGGAAAACATTTCCATATTTACTCCCATTTCTATTTTCTATATTAAAAACATTTATGATTCTTATTTGGAAAACATTTCCAAAACTCCTTCATTGGATTTAGATAGATGTTTAAATAAAACATCGCTATGCCAATTCAACCCATCACACTCATTAACTAAATTTACCTATCCAACCTTCATTATCAAACCTTAATCATTTCTTAGTTAAAAATGAAGTCAATCAAGTTGGGGTATAACTACCTCTCAGACCTTAACTGAACAACATTTCTAACCTTGAAATGGACAAAGTTCACATTTTAAATCTTCACCAAACTTCCTTACGTAACTCTGAGATGCTGTTTACAAATCCACTTCTTTTACAGAAATTATTTGATTATAACAATAGTATTATAATCCCATGCTTCTAAAATATAATAACATAAAAATAACTTTTATTTCTTAATGTAAATAAATAACTAAATAACAATTTATTTATAAATAAGTAAATCTTAATCAAAAATCGGAAAGTAAATAATACTTTCCTACATTCGATATAGTCGAATTCCAATGTATAATTCCCTCTCAAATAATCTCTATTCGATAACTTTCTTTCGAACAAACTATATTCGATTATCCCTTTTTCGAATAAACTATATTTGATAACTCCTTTCAAATAAACTATATTCAATTAACTCGAATTTGATTAGTTCTAATCGATTAACTCTAATTCGATTTACTCTAATCGATTAACTAATATTCGATTAACTCTATTCGAATAACTAATATTCGATTATCTGTCTTTGCTCAACTCTAATTCATTAACTCTAATTCCTATCTTATTCAATTTCCATTTGAATTCCTATTTCAAAACCCAATTTTCCTTTATAAATGTTTTAATTTATAAAATATTCATTTTAATCCAGTATTCATATTTAATGTGAAAATATTCCTTTTATATGATCCATTAAGTTTGATTTCGTATTTTAAAGTAATATCCCATTTCCAAATTCTATTTATACTTCTATTTATAGAATTTTTCATATGGAATCTCCTTTTTATTTCTAACACTTAAATCTCATTTATAAATCCCTTTATAATTGCTACACTTAATTTCAATCTCAATTATTGGTGTTAAAACCGACTTTTTACTTCTATATGTAAATCCAGACTGATATATTCAGTTTATCGAATGATAAGTAATTTACTTAAATTATAAAACATTATTTAAAAATTAATCTTTTCATTTTATCTGTTTGAACAGATTTCTATTTAATTCTACTTTGAATTAATCTTTTCCATTTAATATTCATTTTCCAAATAATTCCTTTTATAAAATTTTGTTCATTTTATAAAATACTTCCTTTTATAATTCCTACTTATTTCATATAAATATTTCCTTTTATAATTATCCTATTCATTTCATATAAATATTCCCTTTTCCAATACTATTTGTTTCCAAATATTTCTATTTCACTCCCATTTGTTTTCTAATTAATTCTTTTTATAAAATCTATTGATTTTATAAAATCCTTAAATTCCATATCCACTTTGAAATTACTTTGTATAATTCTACTTATTCTTCAAATAAATATTCCTTCTTATAATTCTATTTATTTCCTAAATAAATATTCCTTTTGTAAAATTCTTTGATTTTATAAATATTTTATTTTCAATATACACTTTGAAAATTCCGTTTTTACATTCCAATACCACTTATGGTATTAAAATACCAAATCAAAAGGGTCAATCATCATCCAAACACACATAATCAATAATAGATTATATACCACACGATATATCACAATATATGGGAAACAATATTATAAATATTGAGGAATCCAATTGGATCCCTACAACCTGTTTCCCTGCATCCACAGATGTTAAACAGTATAATTAACATCAATTTCATTTCAATATTAAATATTATAATAAACAGAATCAATATTTGGTTTGTGATTTATATATATATATAACTATATCGATATTCTTAACTAATCAATTAGCAGTTCAACCAACCAATCAACAATATTTATCAGCTCTAAGAATACGTTATGAGAATATAAACTAAGCAGAATTAGTGAGATTTACTCACATTGGACGATCATCGTTAAATAACGATAACTGTCGGTTGATTCTGACAGACAATTTATTTTACTATAAATTGTAACAAGCTCCCATTCACTCCCAGTCAGTTCCAGTGCGTAGACACCGTCCATCCGATCCCAACGGATCTTGTTCTGCCCAATTCTGATAATGTAAGGAAAAGATATGCATTTTTCAAGATTTAAATACACACAGGTCATTAACTTTAATAATTTAAAATATATTTAACAGTTAATGACCATACCCGACTAATTCCCTTACTCATTACTCCCTTCCTGTAACCATATCAGACCCGCGCACCTTAACAGTCATTACAGATCCTTTTCACTCCAACTGTTCTCAAACACCAGTTTCTAAACAAACGAGATCACCCTTTTAAATAAATTATTAGTAATAACAATAATAACTTCACAAATCATGATTTAAAAATAACCGGCCTGCTCATAACCTTCTTCCTCCGTCCAGTTATATCGCAAGCTCCCTCATACTCAACCCAGCCATTACCGATTTTGCTTCCTCTAACCTCTCCTCCATCCTTCCATTAATCTACACACAAAATACTCCAACGTT
This sequence comes from Allium sativum, assembly GCA_030737875.1. Lineage (NCBI taxonomy): Eukaryota > Viridiplantae > Streptophyta > Magnoliopsida > Asparagales > Amaryllidaceae > Allium > Allium sativum. The sequence goes on from CM060916.1 coordinate 729,804,008, forward strand.
TCTAACTTCAAATCCCCTTTCATCTCCTACCCATTTCATCCAACTCGAAAGCACCCTCACTATTTCGTCGTTCTACAGACCCGGCTTCAAACAGCTCTATCGCAACCCCATACTTCAACCAGAAATCAAACAAACGGTACCACCATTCTTCATCTATTCGCGAGAGCTTCACAATCATCATCTTTAGCTCGAGCTCGCACCCTTGAAACCAATTACGTCGAACGACACCTTCCGGTTCTGTAAAATCATGGTGCGACAGTTTTTACCATCGATACCACCAGATTTTACACACAAGTCTCTATTCAATCTCCTCAATCGAACTACGGTACTCGAATTGCAAATCAACACTTAAACCTTACAAGAACAACAAACCTAGTCACTGCTGAGTTCGAACGGCAGTGGATATCCCATCGCACCGTATGAAACCACTGCAGATATAGAGATTTTACCAATTCCAGCTCAAAGCAATCAGCTTTATATTTGTATGATTTTATTTTGATTTCTTGTGAATTTCTGAAGTGGTGAAATTTCAATTTTGGGTGGCGGCTCAAAGAAAATGGAATGAAGAATTGTCTGAAGGGTTTGGGGAAAGGAAGCTATAATATATAGGGGTAGTTTATTATTTTTATATTCGATTATTCTATTTATTTTTAATCAATCACTATATGTACTCGTCGTTTAAAAATCTGTATGACCACATACAATACCCAATTATGATGAAAATTGACAAACAGCTACAGTTTGACTTTACGGACCCAACGAAACTTGTTTCGTCGAATTCCGACTCCATTTGCTCACACGGCGTATTTTTAAATTCAAATTATCGATTATTTTTCACATTAAAATCCCGTACGGCCACATACTAACTCCAAAATTTTCAAAAATTGAAATCTAACAATAATTTAATATTCCGGATCCAACAAAATTAGTTTCGTTGAAAACGGAGATCGTTTGCAAAACTAGCTATTTTATAATCCCTAAATAAACCCATTTAAATATTAATATATTTAAAAATAAGTAATTAAAAATTTAAAAATAAATATTATCGTATATATTCACAATAGAATAACATACAGCTCCAGAATAAATATATATGGATTTACAACTCGATATTTCAAATCCGAGTCAAATCGATATTCAATTAAAAATATAATCCTTTTATAATATAAATAAATCGTTATAAATTATAAAGGAAATCCATAGCGACTATTTTAAAATTTGATTTAAACATAAATCAAAATCTAGCCGACGAAATCTCTATTTTTCTCTTCCATTAAAAAAATATACTTCACCAGCTTCGAACGTTTCTTGTTTCACAGAAATCCAGCTTAAAACGGATTCTGTGTATTCGTTTAAAGTTCGAATCGCCAAATTACGAACTGCCGCGCCATTTCAAGCTCTATTATAATTATAATATAATCTATACATTCAAACTATCGTCATTTAAATATATTCGTTATTATAATTCAGTTATAAACTGAAATAAATCTCTAATACTATCCAATTCACACAATATTGTGAATTCCAGTAATTCCGACTATTTCGGAATTAAATATATTATTCTATTATTTTATATTAATTAAATATTCAATATAATTTAATTAATCGACCATTTAAACCTCTAATCACTATTTAAATGATTAAATAAATTAATTACTATATCCTAAAAATACGGGACATTACATTCTTCCTCCCTTAAGATAATTTCGTCCTCGAAATTGCTAAGGTAGAAAACAACCATATTAACCGGTTTAAAATTATTCTTTGCTTCTTTAATTCCAGTTTCAACTGAATTAATTTATTTCAATTAAAATATTAATCCATTTCTACTAACGAATATTTTCAAACATCCTGAAAATTTTCTAACACCCGAAATTTCTGAAAAATTTCGCTAGCACCTTCTTTGTACGGCTCAATCGGTACAACTATAACTCGCCTCTCTAGGCCTTCTCCAACCCAAAAGAAAAATCAAATAGCCAAGCGGCTTTCCAAACAGGCTCATAAATCACTAAACTTATACAAAAGTAAACATGCACCTTTTTGTTGGACATATCAGTATATCGTTTCCATCTGTCACCAATTCTGCATATACCAATGCCATTCCAATCAAACTCCGATCACTTTATCCTCAACACAGCTATTCGCTTATACAAGCCAAATTCCATTCCAAACTCAAATTTCATTCTTGATCCCAAACTCTTAATCCACTAACCCATTATCATTTCAAATCCTTATGTCACAAATCCAATTTTCTCGATATCATTCTGTTTCAATCCAATTGCGACTTAATTGCAATTTAAATCCTATTTGCTTTCACAAATTTTTATTTAAATTTGTTTTTTTAATTTCAGACAGTCTCTTCCTAGGAATTTTAAACAGCTTTGCTTTTATCAAAAACCAATTATTCCCTTTTGGGATTCAAAACGACTTGTTTTCTCAAAACAATTCAAAAACAATATCTTTGGTAGTAATTCGTCACTTAGAACTCGAAAATTAACATAGATGATGTGGCCAGCATCATCAGAATTATTTCCCAGCTATCAAAGTGAGTTCAATACTATATCACTTTTCAAAACCATTTCTTAATCACTTCTATTTTGAAATTATTTCAAAATATCCTTCTCAATGCTTGTAAAACAATATAAAATCTCCCAGGATTTTAAAATTCTCATATATTTAGTCCAAATCTATTTACAAACACTTTTCACATTTCCAGAGTTTTTAATTCCAATTCTTATTTAAATTCCGATTTAATTCATTTCGATTTCATATATTTCACTTATATGAACTCTGATTGGTTCTTTACATCACCACTTAACTTATAATCTAACTTGATTATAATGATGACCAACAAGTCAATATAATAATAATTCCAATATAAATATTTGCAATATATCAAAATATAATTTGGGCAAAATTATTTGATTTACCATCTTTAAAAAAAATACTGTGTTGGTCCATCGTTTTCAAGTGTTTATAAACCCATATCGATATAGTGGATCAAACTGATCGACCAGAACTCATAAACAACTAAACCAATAAATCTCCAGAATATAAAACAATTTTTTATATCAAATAACAAATACGTGCTCATATATATATACACTCGAACTCAGTCTAGGGTATTACTAACCCTATCACTACTGAGTCATGCCACAAAGCCAAGGTAATTACCTAACCTTCAGCTTTGATACCACTGTAACGACCCAGGGATTTTCGGCTCCGAAAATCGACACAAATACCAAGGTCAACTATTCAGACATCGGAAATACCGGATAGTTAATAGAGAGAAGTTAGAAGATGAGAATAGGTAAGATAGTAAATTAGAATAGAAGAAGAAGAAGAATACAACAACATCAGAGTAACACGAATCTCACAACGAAACGAATAAAATATAGTATACAAAATAACATTTGAAACACAAATCTGTATTTGTATATTATAGTACAACACTTACATCACAGCGGAAATAAACAATAGCTATAAAATACTGCTGAAGCCTCCTGCTCCAAGCTCCATCTAGTGTATCTGTAAATCTCGACTACTTGACTTCCCGTACAAATTTGGGCACCCAAGAGTTTAGGGAAAACAAAACAAAATAAACTCTGGGTCAGTCATGGGATTGGTGTGAGTAAACTCCAAACATTTGTTTAACTTTTCAAAATCCTTTTCAAAAGAAAAGATAATCGTAAGACCGATCCACACATAAATACGGATGGTTTTACCCTACGATAACCCAAAATGTTTTTGAAATTCAATAATATTCTGATATTATAATAATGCCTAATCACAAATAATTAACAATCTAGCAGAACGCTTGCATCTCACGCTCCACATATATATAATATACAATCAAAACCGCAGGCGCTTATTAGATATTAGATTTCGACTATGACATGGTATGGAACCACCTACCGATAGTGTATCTCTAGAGAGGAATACACTGGTTCAACAAGAATGTCTTGCAACCTGGCCACACATGACCGACCACTTATTTCTCTTGAGTGTATCGAATATAATGTCACCTACGGTTGCTAGCAACATAACCGTTCCCGGGAGATACAGAAGCGAAAAGAAGTAACAAATATGAATATTCTCTAGATGGTGACAATACATCCTAATGGGGGCGACCCACATAGCCACGCTGCCTGCCCGATTTTTGTCATTTCCCGGTTGATGAGGCTTGAGGTCATAACGTTTCTTTTAATAGACCATACATTCATTTAATTTGAATGCCACATCGTCATACCCGCCAAATCACAAATTGATTTCCACGAAAAAATACCACGTGTATAAAGCTAAGAGAAACGAATTCCTCCGTCACCAAACGTGGATACGTTTGAAGCGATCAACTTACGTGATCCATTAGATATACTCTGTTAGGCATTCGTCCATACACGTTGTCCTTGATTTGGACAAACCGAAGACACTATTTTATAAACCCATCTTGGGCAATTTCTACCTAGGATCGCCAGAACAGCACTTGCACAACTCCGTTTTCAATTATCTTCATTATATTTAATTCGCAACGCTAATGCCCATACGGAGTGGTTTTCAGAAAATGAATCTGATCCCGATCTCTCCATATTGACAAAGGAAAATGGTCAAAACTTTGACAGTCGGTGATTTAACTATCAAAGGAAAACATGTATACAAACAACGGTCGTATTTCAAATGGAAATCTTACTAAGCAAATCATCAATCAACACTGAGCCTTTTTAAATGGATTTATCAATAACTAATTCATTTCCCCAATTTCCTGGTTCCCATATTTTTTCAAATATTTCTCAAAACCCGTTTTGTCACTCACCTTTCTCAGAAAACGTTTCCATCTATTATAACTATTTATTTTCTATATTCCAGAAAATATTTCATTTTAACCAATGGAAAACATTCTCATATATATATATATATATATACACACACAGCTTCTATATTTAGAAACTATACGTTATTAAAATTGGAAAACATTTCTATATTTACTCCTATTTCTATTTTCTATATTAAAAACATTTCTGATTCTTATTTGGAAAACATTTCCAAAACTCCTTCATCGGATTTAAACAGATGTTTAATTAAAACATCGCTATGCCAACTCAACCCATTACACTCATTAACTAAATTTACTTATCCAACCTTCATTATCAAACCTTAATCATTCCTTAGTTAAAAATGAAGTCAATCAAGTTGGGGCATAACTACCTCTCAGACCTTAACTGAAACATTTCTAACCTTGAAATGGACAAAGTTCACATTTTAAATCTTCACCAAACTTCCTTACGTAACTCTCAGATGCTGTTTACGAATCCACTTCTTTTACAGAAATTATTTGATTATAACAATAGTATTATAATCCCATGCTTCTGAAATATAATAACTTAAATATAACTTTTATTTCTTAATTTAAATAAATAACTAAATAACAATTTATTCATAAATAAATAAATCTTGATTAAAAATCGGAAAGTAAATAATACTTTCCTACATTCGATATAGTCGAATTCCAATGTATAATTCCCTCTCAAATAATCTCTATTCGATGACCCTCTTTCGAATAAACTATATTCGACTATCTATCTTTCGAATAAACTATATTCGATAAATCTTTCTGAACAAACTATATTCGATAACTCTTTTCGAATAAACTATATTCGATAACTCTTTTCAAATAAACTATATTCGATTAACTCTAATTCGATTAGTTCTAATCGATTAACTCTAATACGATTTACTCTAATCGATCAACTAGTATTCGATTAACTCTATTCGAATAACTAATATTCGATTATCTCTCTTTGCTTAATTCTAGTTCCTATCATATTCAAATTCCCAATTGAATTCCTATTTCAAAACCCAATTTTCCTTTATAAATGTTTTAATTTATAAAATATTCATTTTAATCCATTATTTATATTGAATGTGAAAATATTCCTTTTGTATGATCCATTAAGTTTGATTTTGTATTTTAAAATAATATCCCATTTCCAAATTCTATTTATACTTCTATTTAGAGAATTTGTCATATGGAATCTCCTTTCTATTTCTAACACTTAAATCTCATTTATAAATCCCCTTATAATTGCTACATTTAATTTCAATCTCAATTATCGGTGTTAAAACCGATTTTTTACTTCTATATATAAATCTAGACTGATATATTCAGATTATCGAATGATAAGTAATTTACTTAACTTATAAAACATTATTTATAAATTAATCTTTTCATTTTATCTGTTAGAACAGATTTCTATTTAATTCTACTTTGAATTAATCTTTTCCATTTATCTGTTAAAAACAGATTTCCATTTAATATTCATTTTCCAAATAATTCCTTTTATAAAATTCTGTTCATTTTATAAAATACTCCCTTTTATAATTCTTATTTATTTCATATAAATATTTCCTTTTATAATTATCCTATTCATTTCATATAAATATTCCCTTTTCCAATATTATTTGTTTCCAAATATTTCTATTTCACTCCCATTTGTTTTCCAATTAATTCTTTTTATAAAATCCATTGATTTTATAAAATCTTTAAATTCCATATCCACTTTGAAATTCCTTTGTATAATTCTACTTATTCTTCATATAAATATTCCTTCTTATAATTTTATTTATTTTCTAAATAAATATTCCTTATATAAAATCCATTGTTTTTGTAAATATTTTATTTTCAATATACACTTTGAAAATTCCGTTTATACATTCCAGTATCACTCATGGTACTAAAATACCAAATCAAAAGGGTCAATCATCATCCAAACACACATAATCAATAACAGATTATATACCACACCATATATCACAATATATGGGAAACAATATTACAAATATTGAGGAATCCAATTGGATCCCTCCAACCTGTTTGCCTGCATCCACAGATATTAAACAATATAATTAACATCAATTTCATTTCAATATCAAATATTCTATTAAACAGAATCAAAATTTGATTTGCGATTTATATATATATAACTATATCGATATTCTTCACGAATCAATTAGCAGTTCAACCTACCAATCAACACATAGCAATCAACAATATTTATCAGCTCTAAAAATACGTTATGAAAATATAAACTGAGCACAGTTAGCGAGATTTACTCACATTGGACGATCATCGTTAAATAACGATAACTGTCAGTTGATTCTGACAGACAATTTATTTTGCTATTAATTGTAACAAGCTCCCATTCACTCCCAGTCAGTTCTAGTGTGTAGACACTGTCCATACGATCCCAACGGATCTTGTTTCGCCCAATTCTAATAATGTACGGAAAAGATATGCATTTTTCAAGATTTAAATACACACAGGTCATTAACTTAATAATTTAAGATATATCTAACAGTTAATGACCATACCCGACTAATTCCCTTACTCATTACTTCCTTCCTGTAACCATATCAGACTCGCGCACCTTAATAGTCATTACAGATCCTTTTCACTCCAACTGTTCTCAAACACTAGGTTCTAAACTAACAAGATCACCCTTTTAAATAAATTATCAGTAATAACCATACTAACTTCACAAATCATGATTTAAACATAACCGGCCTGCTCATAACCTTCTTCCTCCATCCAATTATATCGCACGCTCCCTCATAATTGACCCAGCCATTACCGATTTTGCTTCCTCTAACCTCTCCTCCATCCTTCCATTAATCTACACACAAAATACTCCAACGTTTCTAACTTCAAATCCCCTTTCATCTCCTACCCATTTCAACCAACTCGAAAGGCCCCCCACTATTCCGTCATTCTACAGACCTGGCTTCAAACAGCTTTATCGCACCCCCATACTTCAACTAGAAATCAAACAAATGGTACCACTCTTCGTCTCTTCGCGAGAGTTTCACCATCATCATCTTTAGCTCGAGCTCGCACCCTTGAAACCAATTCCGTCGAACGACACCTTCCGGTTCTATACAGACATGGTGCGACAACTTTTACCATCGATACCACCATATTTTACACACAAGTCTCTGTTTGATCTCCCCAATCGAATTACGGTACCCGAATTGCAAATCAACACTTAAACCTTGCAAGAACAACAACTCTAGTCGCTGCTGAGTTCAAACAGCAGTGGATACCCCCATCACACCATATGAAACAACTGCAGGTATAGAGATTTTACCAATTCCAGCTCAAAGTAATCAGCTTTATATTTGTACGATTTTATTTTGATTTCTTATGAATTTCTGAAGTGGTGAAATTTCAGTTTTGGGTGGCAGCTCAAAGAAAATGGAATGAAGAATTGTCTGAAGGGTTAGGGGAAAGGAAGCGATAATATATCGGGGAAGTTTATTATTTTTATATTCGATTATTCTATTTATTTTTAATCAATCACTATATGTACTCGTCGTTTAAAAATCCGTATGACCACATGCACTACCCAATTATGATGAAAATTGACAGACAACTACAGTTTAACTTTACGGACCCAACAAAACTTGTTTCATCGAATTCCGACTCTGGTTGCTTACACAACGTATTTTTAAATTCAAATTATCGACTATTTTTCACATTAAAATCGCGTATGGCCACATACTGACTCCAAAAATTTCGAAAATTGAAATCTAACAATAATTTAATATTCCGGATCCAACAAAATTAGTTTTGTCGAAAACAGAGATCGTTTGCAAAACTGGCTATTTTTAAATTCCTAAATAAACCCATTTAAATATTAATATATTTAAAAATAATAAAATTAAATATTTATAAATAAATATTATCATATATATTCACAATATAATAACATACAGCTCCAGAATAAATATATATGGATTTACAACTCGATATTTCAAATCCAGGTCAAATCGATATTCAATTAAAAATAGAAATCCTTTTATAATATAAATAAATCGTTATAAATTATAAGGGAAATCCATAGCGACTATTTTAAAATTTGATTTGGAAATAAATCAAAATCTACCTAACGAAATCTCTATTTTTCTCTTCCATTAGAAAAATATACTTCACCAGCTTCGAACGTTTCTTGTTTCATAGAAATCCAGCTTAAAATGGATTCTGTATATTCGTTTAAAGGTCGAATCGCCAAATTACGAACTGCCGTGCCATTTCAAGCTCGATTATAATTATTATATAATCTATACATTCAAACTATCGTTATTTAAATATATTCGTTATTATAATTCAATTATAAACTGAACTAAATCTATAATACTATCCAATTCACTCAATATTGTGAATTCCACTAATTTCGACTATTTCGGAATTAAATATATTATACTATTATTTTATATTAATTAAATATTCAATATAATTTAATTAAATGGCCATTTAAACCTCTAATCACTAGTTAAATGATTAAATAAATTAATTACCATAACCTAAAAATACGGGACATTACACTGCATGTATTACTTGCATGCCATGTTGAATTTGAGAATTTTGTGCATACTGCATTTCTATATATTATTGATGTGTGCATGACTTGTCTTACCTGAACTTGCCACTGGAATTTGTTGATCTGTCTCGACTCATATGTGCACACGGGTTGCACCATGTTTCTCTGGGTTGACTTGATTGGGTTGAGCCAAGATACCGTGCCATGCACTTATGCATTTGAAACCGAAGCTTGTGTTTTCACTTGTCTCGTTGTTGCATCATATGTTTCTTGACCCATGCTGCACTTATATTCTTGAGTTGTTCACTTGAGTTGTGTGGTCTTGGCCAACCATGTGTGCGTGTGTGTATATATATATATATGTATATATATATACATATATATATACACACAAATTGGTATATATATGGGTGTGCTTCGTATTCATGTATACATATATGTATATACACACGTATGTGTATATGTATATATATATATATATATCTGTATGTGTGTGTGTATGTGTGTCACTCAATATTTTCCATGTCACTTGTATGGAAATTTTTGGTCCATGTCCACTCACGATGTTTGACCGTATTGCCCCTGCACAAAAATATATGGGTACATACGTACACAAGTATGTGTATGTATTGTGAGTGTGCAGAATATATATATATATATATATATGTATGTATGTATGTATGTATGTATGTATGTATATATGTTTGTGTGTGTGTAAGAGAGAGAGAGAGAGAGGGAGAGCACTAGAGACACTGCCTACCTTGTGGTATTTACAGAATCACTGTGAATATCACCAGCTGTCTAGACATAGATGATTAAATATGCATATCAGATCAAGTCATAAAATACGATAAGAAGCACACCAAAATTCTAAGGCAAATAAATTTTAAAATAAAATTACATCTGCTAGAATTTAAAAAATATTTTATTCCATATTACTATATCAGTTTTTGTGACAGGTAAGCAAAAAATTGGACTGACGATTAAGCATTGAAAACAAGTGAAACGACCCAAACTTGCCCTTACGGGAAAGCCCAAATTGATTTGAGAAAATGACAAATCAGAACACAAACAGAAGAACGTTTCATTGCTTATTACAACAATTCACATCATAGTACAAGAATATAACAGAGTATGAATAAATATTACACATTGGAAAATATCAGAGATTCAAATTACAAAGCAACGGAAAATCAATACATAATACAACTGTAAGAAATACAAGGATATAGAGCATTCCGAATATAGCTCCAGCTGTAAATCCAGGATCCTATGAAAATAATATCTGCAAAAACCCAATTACTAACTGCCCATGTGGAAAATAGGGGCACCGAAAGTTTAGGTTAAAACAATAAACTCCAGATCAGTCATGTGACTGGTGTGAGAACTAAAACATTTATTTAAAACTTTACATTAAAATTTGGTAAATCAAGGGACCACGCCGTATAATACGGAACGGGTTTCCTCCCAAGAATACCGGTGAACAAAACAAATAGCATAATGCTTTTTGGAGAAATGAAGATATTATAAGGCTCAGGTCCTATCACACAATGCAACGCAAGCCGGAGGATAGAGTTTTACCTTATAATAGCCAAACATGCTTGGTACGTTTAAAACAAATCATTTTGATACTATTATAAGTGTATAGTGTATAAAATGACTTCAAATACAAATGTATCAATCATAGACGACATAGTACCCCATCCTACTATGTCGCTATACTTGTTCTATAATTTAAAACTGAAATGTCACATACTGGAAACTGGATTTCCATCTATGCGTTGAGGCCAGGGATGACTCCTTACCGCTTCGAGACACTCTAGCAAATGTCTCAGGATTACACACTCTGGGCAACCCTTGGATGCTTCAGGGTCGGTCCTCTATTACGTTTGAGGATTATCCTGAACACACGTTTATCTGTCCTATCGGACCTATCTATTGGCTCTGTAGTAACCGATATATCCGAGGTGCCTCGCAATCCATCATCCACATAAGTAAAAAGTATAAATGTCTGGGCTCCATACCATGACACCACTCATAACTAGAAAGAAACGCCGTGCACTCCCTGCAGTTCGATCATGTTTTTGACTCGTACCGGGGTGTGAGGCTCGCGTATTAACGCTATACACAAAGATGTGTTATATTAAAGACGTGCTTTGATCATCAACCACAAGACTGCTTTTCAACAGGATCCTTGATCACTTGCATCTCATCATGACATACTAGCAATTCACGCCATGCAACTGATGTCTATCGATATATAACCTCTGAACTCGTACGTCTTAGAGAAGGGTGTTAAGCAAGAGAATAAATTCTCCGCCACCAAAAAGATATATATTTAATAGAGACCAATCAACACAGAATAAAATCCAATGTCAGACACACATCCATTTAATAGTTCGTTCTGGGTCTGAGCGGAACCGGAGGCACCTTATTCCTCGTCTCATATGTCCAATACAGGAGAGAGGTCCTCGCATATCCGATCAATCTCTAAGTATGTCTGGACATCACCACTTATTACCTTGTCTTGGATGTACAACCCAATCAAGACATCAATAATCATCCAAACTATGTGAAGACCTCTGGTCTTCAACCACCGTCTTCATCGTCAACTTATCGTCGAATCAGTTATTCCGAATGGGCATAAAACCGGCCTTTCCGATTAACTCGCGTATATAATAAATAAGTGCTATAAAAACACAACATATGCTTCATTCCAATCCAGAATGTTCTTTTATTCAAATATTCTTATACTTTGGGATCGGTTCCCATTAATTTATCAAAGATAAATTCTTTTAAATTTATTCTTTAATCTTCCTTTGGATATCAATTCTAAACCAAATTAAGGTTTATCAACTAGTCGTGATTAGCGAACCTTACCGAAGTAATCATTTGTTTAATTTCCCAATCCTAACCTATTTATCCCATGGAGAAAAACTAGTAATACTCCATATCTAACACCATGGTGTTATCGGTAAATTTAGTTACCATTCCACGTTCAAATCTAATTAATGATTTAACTATCGCTTTGGAGAAAACTGGTGGTACTCCATTCTCGGTCATTTCCCGAATTTGATAATTTAAATTATCACATTCTCATTTCAATCTAATTAAAGATTCATTAAAACTACACTTAGTTTTAATCTTCTCAAAAATCAATATTAGTGATTATTTAACTTTGGAAACACAAACATGCCACAATGACAATCTACACCGTACCATTGATTTCTGCCGATACATAACCTCTGAGCTCGTACGTCTCAAAGATGGGTGTTAAGCAAGAGAATAAATTCTCCGCCCCCAAACAGATATATATTTAGTAGAGATCAACAATACAGTTCGAAATACAATGTTAGACATGTAATCCTATCTTTAGCTGGGTTAAAGAACCAGTGTCATTTAAAACATAGTTCACAATAAACCCCAAAATCACATTCCATTAATTATGGAATCTTCATGGAAAACAGGTCAATATATAATCGATATCAATTTCCGTATCTGACAAATAATATAAATGGAATAATGACAAAGCCTTTTAAATTCCATATATATTAACAGTCTTCCTCCACAGAAGCTCACTTCGATTATTACCAAATCGAATTACATTCAATTCCAATTTTATATATTAAATTGGAAAATTTTGCTGTGGAAAATTTCCCTAAAATCTTAGTAAAAAGAATTATAAATTCCAAATCACATTTCACTGTAAATCGGGTTAAAGAACGAATGTTGTTAAAACACAGTTCACAATAAACCCAATTCGTATTCCATTTCATTCCAATTAAATGTTAATTAACTGGAAACTCTAATAATCTTAATTAAAAGATTTATTCTTCTCACATAGGGTTTAAAAACTGTGTTATTTAAGACACCATTCACGACAAACCCAAAATCCAAATCTATTATTCAATTCCAATTAAATATTAATTAATTGGAAAAATTCACAAATCCTTAATTAAAAGATTTATTCTTTCCTCAACCGGGTTTAAGAACAGTGTTATTTAAGACACCGTTCACGACAAACCCAAAATCCAATTTGATATCAAATACAAGGCTCTAATTAGAAATTATATCAGCTTATATTCAATATCAAATTCTAAAACCAACAAATATCGTTTTGTGAATAACGATATATATATATATATCTTCCAAATTCCCATAACAATATCGGTATAATCACGAAATCCAATATCAAAATATTTCAAAGATGATTTCCATTCAAATCAATTCCAATTCATATATTGGAAATTCTAGTTATATTAAAACTATTCACAAATCCAATTTATTTTATTTAAAAATTATTGGATTTCAAATCTAGTCAATAACTCGTTCATTTTGATAAAAATACATTTTTATCTCTCTAAATATTGAATTTTTCATCCAAATTCTTTCCAAATCATTTATTATGATTTTACACAAATTATTAATATTTTTAATAATTTTATTAAAACTCTTTCAGTCGATTTCCATAAACAGTCATCGAACTGCACTTACAACGACCTTTTCCAAATTTGATTTGGACATAATTCCAAATCCAACCGTTAGATTTCAAATCTCTTATATTCTTTGGAAAGCTCTTTCCGATACGAACCCAACAGTTCTGGTTTAGGAGAATCCGATGGTCGAATATCCCGTAATGTCAACTTGAAGTCAATATTCGAAATTCGTGAACAGTCGCGGCTCGGCGCGTTTTATTCATGCCATTAAATATATAATATATATATATTTTATATATATTTCGTCAATTTCAATTTAAATCATAATTTATAAATCATTTTAAATTCGTTTTAAAAATGATTTCAACTTCATTTTTAATTTTAAATCAAAATTGAATATTCCTTATCATTATAATATTCAAATGATAATATTTTCAAAATATCTGATTTGAAATCATTTCCTTTTCGATATTTATTATAAAATTGATATAAATATCGTTCGTGTAAAAATTGCGATTATCAAGTCAATACGGCTTCATATGTTTTAATATTTTCGTATCTATCCAAAATCGGACATCAAATTCACATTTTAATCCTTTACTGTATATTATTTTAAAATATTCATTATTTTAAAATATTCGTTATTTTTTGAATTGGAATCAGACACAGTCAATTACCATATAATGTTATTTATATGGATTTCATACAACAGTATATAACAATCAATCAAAACAAATCAACCATCATCCAAAGTGCATCACATAACTGCGTAAGAGTTAAATATAAATAATTAACGCTTACAACAGTCTGTTAACCTATCAATTGACATACAACTAAACAATTGGGATTAATGTATGTCAAATATCATCCCAATACCCATGTGGGGTTTCAACCATCAAATAATAATTATTATTATTTGTGCACTTAGGCGATGTGTAAAAATTATCGTCCCAATCGATATCACAAAAATAGGCGAGCATAAACAAGTCATCCGACTTGTAAATGGATGCGTAAATTTATTTATTTTACTATCAAATAATTATTTTATTTATCACCGTTATAAGCTAAAAATAAAATTTTCAACTAACTAAATTTTTCTAAAACTTTTTAGAAAATTTCGACAACATAACGGCACGATACTAGAACCGGGCTAAGGTCTAGCCTTATCCCTCGCCTAATACTGGCTCGCGCCATACACAAACCCATTCCAATCAATTTACAATTAATTCACAACCAATTTTACAACCCTAATCAAATCACGTAGAACATCCAAATAAATAAATACTCAACTACCCCAAATGCCATTTATGGCGCCATAAGTGGCTATTCGCAGAGTATGGAATCCGTGTGTCGGTAATATCCATACATCGCTTTCAATTATGTGATTGTGCAAGTTTAATTGTTGAACTCCATATAATTAAAATCACATAATATGGCTTGTACAATAAATTGTGTCGGGGCTTCTAAGCCCCATCTGCATCCTAGAATATTTTTAATTATAAAATAATTAGAGCGAGGAGTTCTCACCTTTGGTTTCCACTCCGTCATTCTTTAGCGGGCGGTGGTTTGGATTTGGACTTATTTTCAGTGCGTAGTGTTCTTCACCATGATTCCAACGCAATCTGTTTCACGCGATTTGTATTAAAATCATATTTTTAACAATGCTATATATATATTTAAAAATCACATTTTATGTCGCTACTATAAATATAAATCACATTTTTACAAATCAGTTTTCTATGTAAAAATCATATTTTTATACAACTAAAAATCGAATTTTTATACAACTAAAAATTGAATTTTTATATAACTAAAAATCGAATTTTTTTATATAACTAGCAATCGAATTTTTATATAACTAAAAATCGAATTTTTTATATAACTAAAAGTCGAATTTTTATACAACTAAAAGTCGTACCTGTACATAATTAAAAATCAGATTTTTATATAACTATATAACTAAAAATTGTATCTTTACATAATTAAAAATCAGATTTTTATCCAATTAGAAATCATATCTTTATATACAAATTTGATTTTTATTCTAATGCTTTTCTCAATTAAAATGTCACCTTTCACTATTCATGGAATGCTCGCGGAGGCGTCGACGCTGCAGTCGGCCATTGGTAGGTTTCTGGCGGACTTCGGCGCTCAATTGGAGGTGGAGGCGGCTGCTGGGTTCGAGGGGGCGTAGCGGTCGGATCAGTGGCCAGTGGGGGCGAGCACAAGGTGTTGCATGCGGTGGTAAGGCCGGAGGTGGCGGCGACAGTGGTGTATGGGGATGAGGAGGTCGCAGTTTTTCGAATTGGGGGTTAGGGCATAAATTAGAAGGGAAAGAGAAGAGAAGGCACGGAGGGGAGTCTGGGACTGACGGTGGTGGCACGGAGGGTGGGAGGTGGAGTGGCAACGTGGGTAGCAGCGCAGTGGTGGGAGGGCAACGTGTTTAGTTAGATTTTTTTAATTTTCTTTATTCGATTTTGAAATGAACGACCGGGGGGGAGGGGGTCTGAGGGAACAAAGCGGTTGACCAAAATAAACATATTTTTATTTAATTAATTTAATTCCCATAAAGTTATCTTCCCATTCGGACTCCAATTTAAACCCAATGACTATCGCCCCTAACTAGTTACCCTTATTCCAAACACAATGGGATATGTCCCGCAAGCCAATTCTATCGTTTCGATTAGTTTTCTTCACAATTAAAATATAATTTAATATTATAGTCAATATTAATTTTAACGTACATTTTAATTTGCCGAGGTCACATACTGACTCCGAAAATTCCTGAAAAATAAATCTAGCAATGTTTTGAAGATACGGTCCTAACAAAACTAATTTCGTCAAATTTGGAGACCGTTTGAAAAACGGTCATTTTTCAGTCGATTGAATTCAAACTAAATTGACCAAACGCGTTTAAATTCACCACGCTCACATATTGATTCCAAAAATTATGAAAATTGGAATCTAGCAATAATTTGACATTGGATCCAACAAAAGTGGTTTCGTCGAAAACAGAGGTAGTTTACAAAATGGTTGTTCTTAAGGGCTATTATATAAAATATATATATATTCCATAGCGACTATTTCAAATTTTAAACTGGACATAATTTCTTATTCTCGTTATGAAATCTGAATTTTTCACATTCGTTAGAAATATATTTTTAAATAGATTCAAATATTTCTGGTTTTACTAAAACCGATTTATTTTGAATTCCGTACATTCAATTGAAATTTGAAATTGAATTTTCAAACTACCGCGCCATTTCAGGCTCGTTATATAATTAAAATAAATTTATTCGTTTTAACTTCGATTTAAATAAATTTTTAGTCGTTATTATTTAAAATAAATCATTTAAGTATTCAAAATCCATTAAAATATCCGAAATAAAAATTTAAATTAGTTCTGAAAATTTGGTTTGTTACAATCTCCCCCACTTAAAATCTTTTCGTCCACGAAAAGCAACGAAGCTGAAAGTTGTTTAACTAACCAACTCAACTTTCATTCTTCAACTTTTCAGTTTCTAAGAATTTTCAAATTTTTCAAAAATTTGGCTAACACCCTAAATTTTCGAAAAAAATCGCCATAACCTCCTTTGTACGGGGAGACCTTTAAAACCGCAACTAGCCACGCAGGCCCCTCATCAATCTAAAGGAAAAAAGAAAACGCCAAGCGGCTAATCAACCGGCTCATAAAATAATCAAAACCCAATAAATACAATATACATGTACCTATTTGTCGGGCATACAATTTTATTCCTCTTCTTAGCTTCCTTGCTATGACCTGTTCACACATATATATTAACATGCATGCATTTCCAATCAAATTTCAATTTAGTTCAATATTTGACTTGATTTAGCTATATTTCTCTTATTGGTATTATCAATCCGATATTTTTATTAATCAAGCTAATAATCAAACAACACAACCAACAATCAATTAGTTAGTTAGAATTTCAAACATATATCTTCTATATATACGTAAAAAGAATCGTATTTTGTGTGTTAAATCACGAACAATAAATTCTAGCTATTTTTGGTTCTCACACCAGTCAAATTGGAATATATAGAGATCCCACTTTCGAAACCCAAACATAAATGTTGATGATGCTCGAGCGATCATCAGAATCATCTCCGGGCGACTATATTGTGATTCTATATCTATCTAGTATATTTGAGACTTCGAATATACATTCATGATGCGTATATACAAAATCTTTATATACTCGATTGTTCAAATTTTAATATAAAATAATATACTCAAATACATATAATTAGATTAAATTTTCAAAACTAAATTTGTTTTTAATAAATGATACTCTTCTAACTCATTCTAGGATACTACCGATCCTATCTCTATTGAGTTATTCTTATCAGACCTTACTAATCCAATCTCTGATGAATTCTTTCATTTGGTTCTAATGTGTCTTGTTCTCGAGCTCTGTAACCAAAGCTCTGATACCACGATGAAACGACCCAAACTCGCCCTTACGGGAAAGCTCGGATTGAGTTGAGAACACGACAAATCAGAACACAAACAGAAGAAAATTTCATTGCTTATTACAACAATTTACATCAGAGTACAAGAATATAACAGAGTATGAATAAATATTACACACTGGAAAATATCAGAGATTCAAATTACAAAGCAGCGGAAAATCAATACATAACACAACTATAAGAAATACACGGATGCAGAGTGTTTCGAATATAGCTCCAGCTGTAAATCCAAGATCCTGTGAAAATAATATCTGCAAAACCCAACTACTAGCTGCCCATGTGGAAAATAGGGGCACCCAGAGTTTAGGTTAAAACAATATACTCCAGGTCAGTCATGTGACTGGTGTGATAACTAAAATAGTAATTTAAAACTTTACATTAAAATTTGGTAAATCAAGGGACCACGCCGTATAACATGGAACGGGTTTCCTCCCAAAAATAACTGTGCACAGAACAAACAGAGCAATGCTTTTTGGAAAAATGAAGCTATTATAAGACTCAGGTCCCATCACACAATGCAACACAAGCTGGAGGATAGAATTTACCTTATAATAGCCAAACATGCTTGGTACATTTAAAAAAATCATTTTGATACTATTATAAGTGTATAGTGTATAAAACGACTTCAAATATAAATGTATCAATCAAAGATGGCATAGTACCTCATCCTACTATGTCGCCATACTAGTTCTATAATTTAAAACCGAAATGTCACGTATTGGAAACTGGATTTCCATCTATGAGTCGAGGCCAGGGATGACACCTCACCGCTTCGAGACACTCTAGAAAATGTCTCAGGATTACACACTCTGGGAAACCCTTGGATGCTTCATCGTCGGTCCTCTCTTACGTTTGAGGATTAATCATTCCTGAATACACATTTCCTGGTCCTATCGGACCTAACCATCGGCTCCGTAGTAACCGACATATCCGAGGCACCTCGTAATCCATCATCCACATAGGTAAAAAATATAAATGTCGGGGCTCCATACCATGACACCACCCATAGCTAGAAAGAAACGTCGTGCACTCCTTGTAGCCCGATCCCTTTTTGACTCATACCGAGGTGTGAGGCTCGTGAATTAACGCTATACACAAATCTATGCTATATTAAAGTCGTGCTTTGATCATCAACCACAAGACTCTTCTTTTCAACAGAAGCCTTGATCACTTGCATCTCAGCATGCCACACTAGCAATTCACGTCATGCAACTGATGTCTATCGATATATAACCTCAGAGCTCGTACGTCCCAGAGAAGAGTGTTAAGCAAGAGAATAAATTCTCTGCCACTAAACAGATGTATATTAAATAGAGATCAATCAACACAGAATAAAATCCAATGTCAGACACACATCCATTTAATAGTTCGTTATGGGTTTAAACAAAACCGAAGGCACCTTCCTCGTCCCATATGTCCAATACAGGAGAGAGGTCCATACATATCCGGTCGATCCCCAAGTATGTCTCGACGATCACCCCTTATTACCTTGCCTTGGGTTTACAGCCCAATCAAGACATCAGTATTCATCCAAACGGTATGAAGACCTCAAGTCTTCAACCAACGTTGTAACACCCCATGTCCATTAATGTCACTCTCAAAGGGAATGCATTAACTTTCATGAAGTATTATTGGTGTATAAAACATAATATAACAATACAGATACATATATTGGTACTTGAAAATTTTAAAACAACTTTTATTGCAGAGGAGAAATAGTTTGGTTACAACAACATCAAAAACCAATAATAAAACCAAGTACACTTAATATCCATCTTGACAAATTGTTTTCTGAGTACACAAAGTAAAAAAGCATAACCCTAACATAAGTAGCCATAAAAGAGATGAGCTGAACTTTACTTTCAGCAATCCAAGCACTTCTAAAAGAGAGAGAAAGATCCAAATCAAGCTCCACTAGCACTAGTCCCACCCTGAGAACCTGGAGGGCTGGGGAGGAAGAAAAGAGGAAATAACAAAGGGGGTCAGACATAAAGTCTGGCGAGTCCAATAACTTTAACAATATAATTATTAAAGTAATTAGGATAAGGCATAAGCTGGTGAAACAAGGAATGACTATGAAACAAATGGGCATGACAAAGCAAACAAGAGGAATAAATAATGTTAATTTGCACCTCCAACACTATAGGATAATTCTATACTGCACCATTACTAGTCACCCTAAAAGTTGATCCCGCCTACTGAACATAATAATCATAATGGTAGTTTCATGTGCCCCGAGCTGTCTTCATAGGTGCCGCCTGCCCCTATCTCCGCTAGTTGTACCCACTACCCCCATGCGATCAGCTCCATAACTCGTAGATACCCGTGCCAGTCCAACAGTGGGGTGTATCACTCCCCTAAGTGGCGACCCAATACCACTAAAGATGCACGACTTATATCTACACGATGCAACAACTCTCACCTACCAGCCCGGGCCCATGCACGCACATGACCCCGTTGGACTTGCGTTGCCACCGCTAACCCGTTTTGACCTCTTACAATCAAACCCAGAAAGCGTGTCCCGTCCTCGATCTTACTCGAGCTCACAAAGATACTTAATAGGTTATTGGTTTGAAAAGGGTCCCCTATGCTTGATACAAGCTTTCGACCTATGCTTGATCCCCACTAGGATTTCCCACTTAACCCCTTCTTATTCATGTCTTCTTACATGTTTCAATTTAGTTAAGTATTTCTAATCGTATTTCACATGTCACCCATGCTACCCACTTAACCCCCATGTCCCACCACATGTTTATCTTGGTTAAGTGTTACTTAATTCATTATAACCATAACCTTGTAAGACCTCCCACATTAGACTATCGTTTGCCGTTGCTGGATATGCCGGGCGGGTCCGGGCAGTCTTATATCGCAAACGAGTCTAACCTCATGTCTTTACAATTGTTATGCATTTAATTTATGACTTCGACCTCTCACATTAGACTACCATTTGTGGTTGCTGGATTTGCCGGGCGGGTCCGGGCAGTCTTATACCACAAACGAGTCTAACCTCGTGTCTTAGGCGTTTATTATTACACATAATTATTTCACCTCGATATGAATTAATTATCCCAATTCAAATTGTCCATAATTTCCAAATTAATCTATGTCCATAACTGTCACCTAAATTATGTTAATACTTTTCAGGTATATAAATTATACCAATTAGTGTCTCAAATTAATTATATGCCTTTAAAGCCATTTTATGCTAATTCAATTTTTGTATAATTAATATTTTCCCATTGTCCCCACGTTGTTCGTATGTTTAATATGAAATATGTTAGACTCGTAAATAGTCTAAATCATAAAAAGAAAAGAAACATCACAACTTGCATAGCACCTAAAATAGATCTAACTTACGAATAAGAATTATAACATAAATTTGCATAGGCAATGAATATATAGAACATAAATTTGCATAAACCATGTACTGCCATGGATCTAAATATAGATCTAAACATGAAATTGTGAACTTGCATATATGCATATGGTTTCACCTAAACTTGCATATGTGAATAAGGTTTTCACCTAAACTTGCATATGGATTCCTACAAACTTGCATATGAATTTAAACACGTAAACTAATATCACATGTTTTACATATAAACTAGATATGTATATACTTGATTCACATATAATCTTGTGTATAATTTGCATACAGACTTGCATAAGATTCACATACTAACTAGCATATGTAAAAACAGACTTGCATAAGATTCACATACAAACTAGCATATGTAAAAACAGACTTACATAAGATTCACATACAAACTAGCATATGATTTAACATCCCAAACTTGCATATAAACTGATGTCATAAAATGAATCAAGTTAAACATATGTGATTGGACATATGAAATAGATCTACCAACATAAGTTAACAAAACTATCATATGTTCACCAACAGACGATAAAAAGGTTAAGTAACATCACATGATTCAACAGACATATTCTCATAATCCAAATTATAACTCATCATAATTAACTTATTAATTATTTTGTGAAAGAAATTGTACTCACAAAGACAGGTTAGAGAAGAGAATAATTCGTTCGTCGTTTGTATTAGAGTTCTGACTTCCAATTCCTAAGCTTTAGGAAGAAGAACTATTCTAGCAGCAACATGGAGGCCAAGAGAATAATTTAGTTTAGGTTTAGAGCTTGAGTCTATGCGTGCTTATATAGAAGTTTAAATCAATAGAAGCCGTTAGATTATCATAGGAGCAATCACAACCATCTAGGCTAGATAGAGTTATCCAGAATTGCCACTTATGCCCTAGTGACTCAGCAACAGGTCAGAAAAGACTCAGCAACAAGTTAGGATCGTCTCATTTCAGATCTGCCCCAGAGGTAGGTCGACCCCCAGGTCGACCTGTATAGGGGAGGTCGACCCCCTAGTCGACCTGTCCTGGGGCAAGAGAAATCCCTCCCAGACCGCTTCCTCGTTTGAATTTTGAATTTTGATCTGAACTGTTTTTAATTGATTTAAATTACTGAAATTTCTGAGGGCCATAACTTCCTCATACGAAGTCCGATTTACGAATACTTGGACTTTATTCCAAGCAGAATTTTGAGACGAACGCAATGGCGTAACTCGTTTCCCTTAATTCTCACTTTAACAATTAAGTATTCTTAAATTCGTTCTTTTAATAGTCACAGAAAATTCAGGGTGTTACATTCTCCCCTCCTTAAAGGATTTCGCCCCCGAAATCTCCAAGTGAAGGAGAATGTATATCCTAACATCCAATCATCCATCTACTCAACCATCAAATACAGGCATCCATTGTCCTTACAAGATTTCTAATGTCGTATGAACATATGCAAAAAGTGTGTGTACATGTTCCTTATCCAATGCAAAATCAGGCGGTCCACTGATTCAGTTGACCTCCTTAATGCAAACCATGATAGTGTCATGCGTCCATTATGTATGCGAAAGAGTCCTAACGATACATATTACTTCTACATGTGTGCACAACCATTCACCAAAATGCAGCACCCATATGATAACACAACCATTATACATCCATTAATTTAAATATGCACACACATTTATATGCAATATGAAAGTGACTGAGCCGATCTAGTGCCTAATGTGTGTGTACATGCATCCACGAGCAACCACTTGCAACCACTCGCAACCATCAATCATAACATGTTTCAAATACATGTTTACATCCATTGGTTTCTACCTAAGGATAAAGAATAGGACCGAGAAGATATACTTAAAAGATAGATATAAGCATAAATAAACTTATGGAAAAAGAGATCAAGGAGGTACCCTCAAAAAGAAAAGGTTAGGCTGCGCGTATTTTTCTCTCAGTTTCCCAAGTCGTGTCATCCTCAGCGTCACTCCATTGAACTTTAACAAGCTTGACTTCACGGTTGCGTAGCTTTTTGACTTCCGTACCCAAGATACGAGTTGGAATTCTTCTCATAGTCGCTTCTCGTTCCACTTCTACTTCTTCTAGTATACTTGGCTCCATAACTTCCGCAGACTCATGTAAGCACTTTCGTAGTTGAGAAACATGAAAAACATTATGAACTCTAGCCAATCTTTCGGGTAGCTCTACTCCGTAAGCCATTGTCCCAATCCTTTGTGATATGAAATGCTCCTACAAACCATGGTGCTAGCTTTCCTACGGACCCAAAGCGAATGACATTCCTCAAAGGAGATACTTTAAGGAACACCCTATCTCCAACCTCAAACTCAAGGTCAGTCCTTCTTTTGTGTACGTAGGACTTCTGTCTATCTTATGCAGCCTTCATCCGTCTTCTTATCAAGTCCACCTTTTCTGAGGTTTCTCTAATCATGTCTGGCCCAAGTATGAGCTTGTCTGTAGACTCCCACCAACAAGTTGGTGATCGGCATGGTCTTCCATATAAAGCTTCGAAGGGCGCCATGCCTATGGTGGCTTGGTAGCTATTGTTATAAGCGAATTCCACCAAAGGAAGATGGTCCTCCCATGTCCCTCCGAAGTCAAGAATGCACAATCTCATGAGGTCTTCCAATACTTTGTTCACCCTTTCCGTCTGACCATCAGTTTGGGGGTGATAGGCCGTGCTTAAGCATAATTGTGTGCCTACAGCCTCTTGCAAACTCTTCCAAAACTCGCTCGTAAAGATAGGATCTCGATAACTTAATATGTTGGAGGGTATCCTATGGAGTCGAACTATCTCTTTAAGATAAATGGATGCTAGGGACGAGGCAGTCCTTCAACTCTTAACAGGTATGAAGTGAGCGCTTTTAGTGAGCCTGTCCACTATTACCCAAATACTGGTATTGCCCCTTCTTGACCTAGGCAACCCATTAACAAAGTCCATCGAAATGCTATCCTACTTCCACCGTGGGACCTCTAGAGGATGAAGCAGACCGCAAGGCTTCTTCTGCTCCGCTTTGACTTACTGGCATATCAAGCACTTAGCGTCGAACTCAGCTACATCCCTTTTCATGCCATTCCAAAAGAAAACCTTTTTTAATATCTTTATACATCTTCTCTCCGCTTGGGTATATGGTCAGCTTAGAATGGTGTGCTTCTTGGAGAACCGTCTTCACTAAATCCCTTACTTGTGGGACGCATAACCTTCCATCATGTCTCAACCAACCCTTATCATCGATGGAGTATCTATTGAGGTGACTAGAAGTCTCACCCCTAACTAGCTTATACATCATATCAACTAGCTGAGGGTCTTCTCGTTGCGCGGTTCCTATTGAGTCCAAAAGAGTAGGCCGCACCTCTAGCGATGCTAACAGACCAGGTACAATTTCAGAGGAGGGTATAAAGTTAAAGTTTGCTATGTACTCCAAGCTTTGCCTTTCTACAAAGATAGGACTTAAGGTCAGCTTCTTTCTACTCAAGGCGTCTGCTACCACATTGCCCTTGCCAGGGGTATAGGAAATCTCAAAGTCATATGAGGCCAGAAATTTCGTCCACCTTTGTTGTCTTAAGTTAAGATCTTTCTGCGAGAAAAGGTACGTTAATGATTTATGGTCAGTAAACAATTCAAACCTTTCTTCTAGTAGGTAATGATGCCATGACTTTAGAGCGAAAACAATAGCAGCTAGCTCCAAATCATGAGTTGGGTAGTTCTTCTCATGTACCTTCAATTGCCTTCCCCAATAACAAACTACCTTGCCTTCTTGCATCAAGACAGCGCCCAATCATGTACCGCATGCGTCTGTGTATACGGTAAACATTTTGCTCACATCAGGCAATGTCAGAACTGGGGCTGTTGTTAGAGCCCTTTTCAAACATTGGAAAGAAATATCACAATCCAAATTCCAAGCGAAAGTTAGGTTCTTCTTTGTCAATCTTGTGAGTAGGGCTGAGATTTTTGCAAAGTCTTTAATGAACTTTCGGTAAAATCCCGCTAGCCCGAGAAAGCTTCGGACTTCGGTTGCATTCCGTGGAACCTTCCAATCTTGCACTGCAACTACTTTTGCGGGGTCCACAGCTATCCCCTCTTTGGAAACTACATGTCCAAGAAACCTCACTTCTTCTCTCCAGAAATGGCATTTGGAGAATTTGGCTTTCAGCTGATGTGCACGAAGAGCATCCATGACTTCCCTTAAATGCAAGACATTCTCTTCTTCATTCTTCGAGAAAATCAAAATATCGTCTACGAAGACTACCACAAACTTATTAAGGAACTCCCTGTACACCCTGCTCATCAAGTCGACGAAGTAGGTGGGTGCGTTTGTCAAGCCGAAAGGCATGACAAGCCATTCGAAGAAACCTTCCGGGGGTCTGAACGCAGTCTTATCAATGTTGTCTTCAGCCACTCTTAACTGATGAAACCCGGTAGCCAGATCTAGTTGGGAGAAAACCGACGCACCTACAAGCTGATCAAACAAATCGTCTATTCTTGGAAGTGGGTGCCTATTTTTCTTGGTCAGCTTGTTTAGCTCCCTATAATCAACGCATAGGCGAAGTGAACCATCCGCTTTGGTTGCAAATACTACTGGAGCACCCCATTCAGAAATACTCCGCCTTATAAACCCTTTTTCGAGCAACTTTTTGACTTGCTTGCTGAGCTCTTTTCTCTCCCTTGGAACCATGTGTCTAACGGGTAGAGCTACGGGTTTTGCATTATCGACAAGGTATATGCGGAAGTCTATCTCCCGCTTCGGAGGTAAGCTCTTCACCTCTTCAAATACATCTGAGTATTCACGGACTACTCTAACCGACTGCAAGTTTTCAACAGACGCATCAAGATATTTTAGGTAGTTAAGAATAACAGAATGTATGGGATTACAAGAGATTTCGAGAGTGTTACCGAGGTGAGTCATAAGTCTAACCACTCTCTTTCCACAATCGAGGATGGCACCATTATTGGATAACCAATCCATGCCTAGAATCAAGCCATAGCCCATGAAGCCAAGAACAAAGGCGCTGCATTCAAACCCAACGCCCAAGATAGACACTCTCAAATCCCGACAAATCATTGAAAGATGAGCCGAACCACCAATAGAATTTAGACTACTATGGGATCCATAACTAGACTAGTATTTAGGTGCAGTGTTTCAACTAACGAAGCAAATACAAACGAGTGTGAAGCGCTAGAATCAAACAAAGTACGAACATGATGATCAAACAGAAAAACCAAACTTTCAACAGAAATGTTTCTACCTCTCTCTTGTCCTGGTGCCATGAGAGCATGAACCTGCCCTCTTGCCTGCCCTGGTGCCATGAGAGCTTGAACCTACCCTCCAGAAGTAGACCTTGTCCTCTTCCCTTGCCCTTGTCTTCTCGGACAGTATTTAATCAGATGACCTGCCTCACCACAGTAGAAACAACCAGTCTTCTTCTTCTTCCTACAGTCCTTGCTCAAATGGCCTGGTGTTCCACAATTAAAGCACCTTTTCTTTCCTTTGCTATTGTTATCCTTATCACCTTTCTTAGGTTTCCGTTGTGACTTCTTTTGATCCACTTTCTTTTCTGGTTCCTTATTAGCATTAGCGCCTTTCTCCTCTTCATGCATAAGTGCTATGTCAACCAGTTTCTAAAACGTAGCCCCCATAGGAGTGTGGGTCATAGCCAAACCATGTAGCGGCTCATTTAAACCTTTAACGAATCTCAGGGCCTTCTTTTCAGGTGTGTTCACCAAGTCTAAGCCAAACCTCACCAACTGATTGAACTTGTTGACGTACTCCTTTACTGATAAATTCCCCTGCTTCAATGCCAAGAACCTCTCCACGTATAAATTCTCTTCTGCTCGTGAGAGAAATTTCATCTCGAACCTATGCCTGAAATCCATCCATGTCTCCACTGGACACTCTCCATTCATGACCTCCCACCAAAACGAGGCTTCGTCCTTCATTAACCAAGCAGCTAATTGGACCTTCCTTCCATCTTCTATCTCGAAGATACCAAACAAATCTTCCGCCTCCTTAAGCCAGTTTTGAGCTTCAACAAACGTCTCTAACCCATGAAAAGGTTTCCCATCCATTGCCCTAAAGTCTTTGCATATCTTTGGAAAAGTATCAACGCGGGGAGGGGGAGGAGAAGGAGCGGCTGCAGTTGGGGGAGGAGGAATGTCTGCTGGGCCTGCGGCGGTGGGCCTAGCTTCCAGATACCTTTTGAACCAGGTTGGTATTGGTATTCCCTCGGGTATCTCGGGTAACCCAGACATGCTGAAAAGAAAAATAAAGAGATTCAAAACGGAGAATCGAAAGAAAGATATATGGCTCTTGGGGTTTATGTTTTTTAAAACAAACTTTTCTCTTGAAAACACTCTCCTTATAACATATTCTTGAAAGTATTTCTTTATAAAATGCTTTTGAAAAACAATTTTTCAAAATCTCTTATCTATTCTTGTAAACTTTCAGCTCTGATACCACATGTAACACCCCACGTCCATTAATGTCACTCTCAAAGGGAATGCATTAACTTTCATGGAGTACTATTAGTGTATAGAACAGAATATAACAAGACAGATACATATATTGGTACTTGAAAATTTTAAAACAACTTTTATTGCAGCGGAGAAATAGTTTGGTTACAACAACATAAAAAACCAACAATAACACCAAGTACACTTAAAATCCATCTTGACAAATTGTTTTCTGAGTACATAAAGTAAAAAAGCATAACCCCAACATAAGTAGCCATAAAAGAGATGAGCTGAACTTTACTTTCAGCAATCCAAGCACTTCCAAAAGAGAGAGAAGGATCCAAATCAAGATCCAATAGCACTAGTCCCACCTTGAGAACCTGGGGCGGAGGGGGAAGGGGAAAGGAAGAAAAGAGGCGAAAACAAAGGAGGTCTGACATAAAGTCTAGCAAGTCCAATAACTTTAACAATATAATTATTAAAGTAATTAGGATAAGACATAAACTGGTAAAACAAAGAATGACTGTGAAACAAATGGGCATGAAAAAGCAAACAAGAGGAATAAGATAACGTTAATTTGCGCCTCCAACACTATAGGATAATTGCTATACTGCATCATTACTAGTCACCCTAAAAGTTGATCCCGCCTACTGAACATAATAATCATAATGGTAGTTTCATGTACCCGTAGCTGTCTTCATAGGTGTCGCCTGCCCCTATCTCTGCTAGTTGTACCCACTACCCCCATGCGATTGGCTCCCTAACTCATAGATACCCGTACTAGTCCCACAGTGGGGTGTATCACTCCCCAAAGTGGTACCCCGATACCACTGAAGATGCATCGCTTATATCTACACGATGCAACAACGTCTTACCTACCAGCCCGGGCCCACGCACGCACATGACCCCGTTGGACTTGTGTTTCCACCGCTAACACGTTTTGCCTCTTACAATCAAACCCAGTAAGTGTGTCCCGTCCTCAGTCTAACTCGAGCTCACAAAGATACTTAATGGGTTACTGGTTTGAAAAGGGTCCCCCATGCTTGAAACAAGCTTTCAACCTATGCTTGGCCCCCACTAGGATTTCCCACTTAACCCCTTCTTATTCATGTCTTCTTACATGTTTTAATTTGGTTAAGTGTTTCTAATCGTATTTCACATGTCACCCATGCCACCCACTTAACCCCCATGTCCAACCACATGTTTATCTTGGTTAAGTGTTACTTAATTCATTATAACCGTAACCTTGTAAAACCCCCCACATTAGACTATCATTTGCGGTGGTTGGATTTTCCGGGTGGGTCCGTGCAGTCCTATACCGCAAACGAGCCTAACCTCGTATCTTTACAATTGTTATGCATTTAATTTATGCCTCCGACCTCTCACATTAGACTACCGTTTGTGGTTGGTGGATTTGCCGGGCGGGTCCGGGCAGTCTTATACCATAAACGAGTCTAACCTCGTGTCTTAGGCATTTATTATTACACATAATTATTTCACCCCAATATGAATTAATTATCCCTATTCAAATTGTCCATAATTTCCAAATTAATCTATGTCCATAATTGTCACCTAAATTATGTTAATATTTTTCAGGTATATAAATTATACCAATTAGTGTCTCAAATTAATTATATGCCTTTAAAGCCATTTTATGCCAATTCACAATTTGTATAATTAATATTTTCCCATTGTCCCCACGCTGTTCGTACGTTTAATATGAAATATGCTGGACTCGTAAATAGTCTAACTCATAAAAAGAAAAGAAACATCACAACTTGCATAACACATAAAATAGATCTAACTTCCGAATAAGAATTATAACATTAGTTTGCATAGCCAATAACTTGCACAGGCAATGAACATATAGAACACAAATTTGCATAAACTAATTACTGCTATGGATCTAAATATAGATCTAAACATGAAATTGTGAACTTGCATATATGAATATGGTTTCACCTAAACTTGCATTTGTGAATAGGGTTTTCACCTAAACTTGCATATGGATTCCTACAAATTTGCATATGAATTTAAACATGTAAACTAATATCATATGTTTTACATATAAACTAGCATATGTATATACTTGATTCACATATAAACTTGTGTATAATTCGCATAGAGACTTGCATAAGATTCACATACAAACTAGCATATGTAAAAACAGACTTGCATAAGATTCACAAACAAACTAGCATATGTAAAAACAGACTTGCATAAGATTCACATACAAACTAGCATTTGATTTAACATCCCAAACTTGCATATAAACTGATGTCATAAAATGAATCAAGTTAAACATATGTGATTGGACATATGAAATAGATCTACCAATATAAGTTAACAAAACTGTCATTTGTTCACCAACAGACGATAAAAAGTTAAGTAACATCACATGATTCAACAGACATATTCTCATAATCCAAATTATAATTCATCATAATTAAGTTATTAATTATTTTGTGAAAGAAATTGTACTCACAAAGAAAGGTTAGAGAAGAGAATAATTCGTTCGCTGTTTGTATTAGAATTCTAACTTGCAATTCCTAAGCTTTAGGAAGCAGAACTATTCTAGCAGCAGCATGGAGGCCAAGAGATTAATTTAGTTTAGGTTTAGACCATGAGTCTATGCATGCTTATACAGAATTTTAAATCAATAGAAGTCATTAGATTATCACAGGAGAAATCACAACCGTCCAGGCTTGATAGAGTTATCCAAAATTGCCACCTATGCCCTAGTGACTCAGCAACAAGTCAGAAAAGACTCAGCAACAAGTCAGGATTGTCTCATTTCAGATCTTCCCCGGGGGGTAGGTCGACCCCCAAGTCGACCTATATAGGGGGGGTCGACCCCCTGGTCGACCTAGCGTGGGGCGGGAGAAAACCCACCCAACCCGCTTCCTTATTTCAATTTTGAATTTTGAATCTTGATCTGAACTGTTTTTAATTTATTTAAATTACTGAAACTTCTGATAGCCATAACTTCCTCATACGAAGTCCGATTTACGAAACCTAGGACTCTATTCCAAGCAGAATTTCGAGACGAACGCAATGGCGTAGCCCGTTTCCCTTAATTCTCACTTTAACAATTAAGTATTCTTAAATTCGTTCTTTTAATAGTCATAGAAAATTCAGGGTGTTACAACCGTCTTCATCATCGACTTATCGTCGAATCAGTTATTCAAAATGGGTATAAACCCGGCCTTTCCGAATAACTCGCATATATAATAAACAAATGCTATAAAAACACAACATTCGCCTCATTCCAATCCAGAATATTCTTTTATTCAAATGTTCTTATACTTTGGGAAAGGTTCCCATTAATCAAAGATAAATTCTTTTAAATTTATTCTTTAATCTTCCTTTGGATATCAATTCTAAACCAAATTAAAGTTTATCAACTAGTCGAGATTAGTGAAACTTACCGAAGTAATCATTTGTTTAATTTCCCAATCCCAACCTATTCATCCCATGGAGAAAAACTGGTAATACTCCATATTTATCACCACAGTGTTAGTGCTAAATTTACTTACCATTTCACGTTCAAATCTAATTAAAGATTTAACTATCGCTTCGAGTAAAACTGGTGGTACTCCATTCTCAATCATTTCCCGAATTTGATAATTTAAATTACCACACTCTCATTCCAATCTAATTAAAGATTCATTAAAACTCCACTTAGTTTTAATCTTCCCAAAAATCAACATTAATGATTATTTAACTTTGGAAACACGAACATGCCATATTAACTGTCTATACTGTACCATTGATTCCTACCGATATATAACCTCTGAGCTCGTAAGTCTCAGAGAAGGGTGTTAAGCAAGAAAATAAATTCTCCGCCACCAAATAAATATATATTTAGCAGAGATCAACAATATAGTTCGAAATACAATGTTAGACATGTAATCCTGTCTTTAACTGGGTTAAAGAACCAGTGTCATTTAAAACACAGTTCACGATAAACCCCAAAATCACATTCCATTAATTATGGAATCTTCACGGAAAATAGATCAATATATAATCAATATCAATTTTCGTATCCGACTAATAATATAAATGGAATAATGACAAAGCCTTTTAAATTCCATATATATTAACAGTCTTCCACCACAGAAGTTCACTTCGATTATTACCAAATTGAATTCCATTCAATTTCAGTTTAATATATTAAATTGGAAAACTTTACTTTAGAAAATTTCCATTAAATAATAATAAAATGATTTATAAATTCCAAATCACATTTCATTGTAAATGGGGTTAAAGAACGAATGTCGTTAAAACACAGTTCACAATAAACCCAATTCGTATTCCATTTTATTCCAATTAAATGTTAATTAACTGGAAACTCTAATAATCTTAATTAAAATATTTATTCTTCTCACACGGGGTTTAAGAACAGTGTTATTTAAGACACCATTTATGACAAACCAAAAATCCAATTCTTTTATTCAATTCCAATTAAATATTAATTAATTGGAAAACTTCACTAAATCTTAATTAAAAGATTTATTCTTTCCTCAACTGGGTTTAAAAACAGTGTTATTTAAGACATCGTTCATGACAAACCCAAAATCCAATTTGATATCAAATACAGGGCTCTGAATAGAAATTATATCGGCTTATATTTAATATCAAATTCTGAAACCAACAAATATCGTTTTGGGAATAATGATATATATATATATATATATATATATATATATACAAAATTCCCATAACAAAATCCGCATAATCACGAAATCCAATATCGAAATATTTCAAAGATGATTTCCATTCAAATCCATTCCAATTCATATATTGGAAATTCTGGTTATATTAAAGCCATTCACAAATCCAATTTATTTTATTTAAAAATTATTGGATTTCAAATCTAGTTAATAACTAGTTCATTTTGATAAAAATATTTTTTTATCTCTCCAAATATGGAATTTTTCATCCAAATTCTTTTCAAATAATTTATTATGATTTTACACAAATTATTAATATTTTTAATAATTTTATTAAAGCCCTTTCAGTCGATTTCCATAAACGGTCATTGAACTGCACTTACATCAACCTTTTCCAAATTTTATTTGGACATAATTCCAAATCCAACTGTTAGATTTCAAATATCTTATATTCTTGGAAAGCTCTTTTCGATACAAACCCAACGGTTCTGGTTTTAGTAGAATCCGACAATCGGATCTCCCGTAATGTCAACACGAAGTCAATGGTCGAAATTCGCGAACGGTCGCCGCGCGGCGCGTTCTATTCAGACCATTAAATGTATATAATATACGTATTATATATTTCGTCGATTTCCATTTAAATCATATTTTATAAATCGTTTTAAATTCATCTTA
This sequence comes from Allium sativum, assembly GCA_030737875.1. Taxonomy (NCBI): domain Eukaryota; kingdom Viridiplantae; phylum Streptophyta; class Magnoliopsida; order Asparagales; family Amaryllidaceae; genus Allium; species Allium sativum. The sequence goes on from CM060916.1 coordinate 729,837,485, forward strand.
AAAACGATTTCAACTTCATTTTCAATTTTAAATCAAAATTTAATATTCCTTATCATTATAATATTCAAATGATAATATTTTCAAAATATCTATTTTGAAATTGTTTTCTTTTCGACATTCATTATAAAAATGGATAAAATTGATATAAATATCATTCGCATCAAAATACCTCATATCTAATCAACATTGCTTCATATGTTTTAATATTTTCGTGTCCATCCGAAATCAGACATCAGATTCACATTTTAATCCTTTACTGAATATTATTTTAAAATATTTGTTATTTTAAAATATTCATTATTTTCTGAATTGGAATCAGACACAGTCAATTACCATATAATGTAATTTATATGGATTTCATACAACACATATATATAACAATCAATCAAAACAAATCAACCATCATCCAGAGTGCATCACACAACTGCATAAGCTTTAAATATAAATAATTAATGCTTACAATAGTCTATCATCCTATCGATTGACATACAACTAAACAATTGGGATTAGTGTACGTCAAATATCATCCCAATATCCGTGTGGGGTTTCAACCATCAAATAATTATTATTATTTGTGCACTAGGATGATGTGTAAAAATTATCATCCCAATCGATATCACAAAAATAGACGAGCATAAACAAGTCGTCCGACTTGTAAATGGATGTGTAAATTTATTTATTTTACTATCCAATAATTATTTTATTTATCGCCGTTATAACCTAAAAATAATATTTTCAACTAACTAAATTTTTCTAACACTTTTTAGAAAACTTCGACAGCATAACGACACGATAGTAGAACCAGGATAAGGTCTAGCCTTATCCCTCGCCTAATACTGGCTCGCGCCAAACACAAACCAATTCCAATCAATTTACAATTAATTCACAACCAATTTTACAACCCTAATCAAATCACGTAGAACATCCAAATAAATAAACACTCAACGGCCCCCAAATGCCATTTACGACGCCATAGGTGGCTATTCGCGGAGTATGGAATCCATGTGTCAGTAATATCCATACATCGCTTTCAATTATGTGATTGTGCGAATACAAGTGTTGAACTCCATATAATTCAAATCACATAATATGGTTTGTACAATAAATAGTGTAGGGGGCTTCTAAGCCCCGTCTACATCCTAGAATATTTTTAATTATAAAATAATTAGAGTGAGGAGTTCTCACCTTTGGTTTCCACTCTGTCATTCTTTAGCGAACGATGGTTTGGATTTATTTCCAGTGCGTAATGTTCTTCACCGTGATTCCAATACAATCTGTTTCACGCGATTTATATTAAAATCATATTTTTAACAACGCTATATATATTTAAAAATCACATTTTTATGCCGCTACTATATATTTTTTTGAAAATTGGTTCACTTTTATTATCTACTAAAAGGCAGTACAAAAGACAGGTTAGCATACTAACCGTTACAAAGAAAAAAGCAGGAAAAAAAACAAGCAACAAAATACAAGAAATCTAAAAATAACTAAGATAACCTAGCCCATGACAAGGCCATATCTAACTTATAACCCGCCGCCTTGAGCCAAAAACTCAATCGCTACCACAACTTACTTCTAACAGGCAAAAAGTCCTGGATAAAGATTCTCCATCATCACCTCTTTCCAAAACCATCCAAAACCAATTACCCAATAAATCTTCTTACAAACTAATCAACCATTAACTTCCTATAAAACCATAACGGGTTCACATAATTTAATAGGAGATCAAGAAGGACTAATCAGAAATTGTGAACAGATAACTTGCAAAAAACTATTCGTAGATATGCTGAATACATGAAGAGGTCAAATCTGTATTTCAAACATACTGTATCTTCTTAAGTTTGCTACCCTCCATCCAAACTAAGTTAGACCCTTACAGTTATATAGATGCCTAACTTCAGCCAGATGAAATCCCAAAAGATAAACAATTCCATTCTCTAGGTCTGGTTGATGATCCACAGACTCCTATGGATCAATCCTAGAGCCAGAATCGACAATTTGATATGTAGATTCCAAAACTGTAAATAAAAAGCCCATCCTATAACTGTAAACACAAAATAACTGTCCTGTTGTGCACCCACAAACAGGAAGCTGTGAAGATCATACAAGATTCACCAACACCTAATAGTTAATCCAAAAACCCAAACTGCCAGAAGTTATCATTTACCCAAATAACAAACCTCATGACAACTAGATCTGGTGAGATGGAAGCCAATCGCTTAGGAGATGCAGTAAATCTGGTCTAACTCATCACGCATAAACAACCCAAAATTCCTTTAAGCTCAGCCTTGGAAAATCATCCAAATCCATCCACCACCAACTACGAAACCAGAAACAGCAAACTTAATTTTTCTTGGCCGCTATCATCGAGCTAGATCCGCTATGAAACAGTAGAGGGTAGCTTATATCTGGAATTTCTATTTGCTTAATAACGAAGTGGATAAACTTCGAAGAAGGTTGATTGACAGAAATCAGGAGTATAGATTGAAATCAAACGCTTAGTGGTATTTAGATCTAGAAGAAAACCACCCAGATCTGGATTATAGATTGACGGAAACTAGGGTTTAAAAGGAGAAGTAAAATTGTGGATCTAATTGTGAATATGAAAAACGAGTGGAAAACCAGTGGAAAGCGGTAGAAAACAGATAGAAATCAAATGGAAATCATATGTAAATCTGATGGAACGAAGAGAAGGAAAAACTCACACATGAGCGAAAGCAGGCGATAAGCCTATCGCCAAGGACAAGTTTTATGCCGCTACTATATATATATATATATATATATATCACATTTTTACAAATCAGTTTTCTATATAAAAATCATATTTTTATACAACTAAAAATCGAATTTTTATACAACTAAAAATCGAATTTTTTTATATAACTAAAAATCGAATTTTTGTATAACTAGAAATCAAAAAATTATATAACTAAAAATCGAATTTTTATATAACTAAAAATCGAATTTTTATACAACTAAAAATCATATCTTTACATAATTAAAAATCAGATTTTTTATATAACTAAAAATCGAATATTTATATAACTAAAAATCGAATTTTTATACAACTAAAAATCGTATCTTTACATAATTAAAAATCAGATTTTTATCTAATTAGAAATCATATCTTTATATAAAAATTTGATTTTTATTCTAATGCCTTTCTCAATTAAAAAGTCACCTTTCACCATTCCTAGAATGCTCGCGGAGGCGTCGACGCTGCAGCAGGCCGTTGGTAGGTTTCCGGCGGACTTCGGCGCTCGATTGGAGGTGGAGGCGGCTGCTAGGTTCAAGGGGGAGCGGCGGTCGGGTCAATGGCCAGCGAGGGCAAACACGAGGTGCTGTATGTGGTGGTAAGGCCGAAGGTGGCGGCGACAGTAGTGTATGAGGCTGAGGAGGTCACGGTTTTTCGAATTGGGGTTAGGGCATAAATTAGAAGGGGGAAGAGAAGAGGGGGCACGGAGGGGGGTCTGAGGCCGGCGGTGGTGGCGTAGAAGGTGGGCGGTGGAGCGGCGACGTGGGTGGCGGTGCAGTGGTGGGAGGGCGACGGATTTAGTTAGGTTTTTTTTCCTTTTATTCGATTTTGAAATAAACGACCGGGGGGGGGGGGGGTTTGAGGGAAGAAAGGGGTCGACCAAGACAAATATATTTTTATTTAATTCCCATAAAGTTATCTTTCCATTCAAACTCTAATTCAAACCCAACGACTATCGCTCCTAGCTAAATACCCCAATTCCGAACACAATAGGATATGTCCCGCAAGCCAATTCTTTTGTTTCGATCAGTTTTCTTCACAATTAAAATATAAATTAATATTATAGTCAATATTGATTTGAACGTACATTTTAATTTACCGAGGTCACATACTGACTCCAAAAGTTCCCGAAAAATAATTCTAGCTATGTTTTGACCGTACGGTCCTAACAAAACTAATTTCGTCGAATTTGGAGACCGTTTGAAAAGCGGTCATTTTCCAGTCGATCAAATTCAAATTGAATTGACCAAACGCGTTTAAATTCACCACGCTCACATAATGATTCCAAAAATTATGAAAATTGGAATCTAGCAATAATTTGACATTTCAGATCCAACAAAAGTGGTTTCGTCGAAAACGGAGGTTGTTTACAAAATGGCTATTTTTAAGGGCTATATATTATATAAAATATATATAAATTCCATAGCGACTATTTCAAATTTTAAACCGGACATAACTTTTTGTTCCCATTATGAAATTTGAATTTTTCACATTCGTTAGAAAGATATTTTTAAACAGATTCAAATATTTCTGGTTTTACTGAAATCCGATTTATTTTGAATTCTGTACATTCAATTGAAATTTGAAATTGAATTTTCAAACTGCCGCACCATTTCAGGCTCGTTATATAATTAAAATAAATTTATTCATTCTAACTTCTATTTAAATAAATTTTTAGTCGTTATTATTTAAAATAAATTATTTTAAATATTCAAAATCCATTAAAATAGACAAAATAAAAATTTTAAATTGGTTCTGAAAATCCAGGTTGTTACAATAAGTATGTGAAATGGAATGTATATGAGTGAGTGAGTGAATCTGAATGTATTTGTACAAGTGAGTCTGTAAATGAAATGTAACTTGAGTGACTGAGTGTTGTAGTGAGGAACTGTGTGTATGAAATTGAATGTGAAGTTGAATTACAGTAAGATGTACAAATAGTGGGGTCATAAATCTGTACTATTTAGATGTAGAAATAAAATACTTGAATTCTTGTGCAGTAGTATTTTATTTAAATATAAATATTTAATTTTGTTGGCGATGTAGTATAATAGTACAATTACAAACACATTTATAATATATATATATTTATATATACTTGTTATCATTGAACAAAAATAATAGAATTGTTATATACAACAGATGAGGCAAGTCATTTATGATGAATTAATAGTGATTTGACAATTATGATGGATTTTACTTGTCGATGAGATAAGTCACGATGCCATTTATACTCATCGAGAGAGGGAGATGAGACGAGTTAAGCATCTTTACACATGCCGATGATATGAGGCAGTGTATATTTGATGATGTTTTGTGATGATTTTCTATTATGGCATCGACTAACGGCTAGTAAACTGTTAGGTGCAAACGTATGGTATGGGACATGCGTTAACGTCTTATAGGTTCCTAACCGAGAGGTTGAAACACATTCAAGATGTCACTAGTACTATAGACCGAGTACTCGATTGGAGTCATCACTATATTATTACTCGGGTTTTTGTGACTGGGTGTCATTAAGATGTTTCCGACTATAGTCAATCGCGATTATCACGATGTTATGATGTTATACGACGCAAAGTCATCACGATGTATGGTACCAAAATCTAGTACTAGTCAAGAAGTTAGGAACGTGCAGTTTTCTATGATGTTTTGAATTCAACTTTTTTGATGGTGATGTTGGAATATAGCCTCGAGTATGAAAAAGGTCAAGCTTCTATTATGTTTTGTGGTGGTTTCAAATATGATGTTTTGAACCCCTTTTGGGTGCTATCAAGATAGATTTGTGACCTTTTTATGATTATACCGATGAAATGAGGTATATATTATGTTAATTCTTTTGTGATGAGTTTTAGTAATTGATTTGAGATGTATTTACATTTATACTAATGAAACGAAGTATAATAATTAAGGAGTTTCTATTATATGAGTTTTATGATATATTAATTTGTGTTGGGATTTAGTATATGCCAACAAGACGAGGCATATTTATAGGTGTATATCCTTTATGTATGCATATAGTTCATATTATTAATTATTCGTAGTCAAATTAAGTATGAACGTTGTACCATATCTTACATGCCTATTGAATTCCTTACAAACTCATGATAGACCTTATGAGGCTTCTTAAGAGAAAAGTTGATGAACTATTTCATTCCGTTGGCAACAACGGAATGTTTGCCTTATCACTTACATTCATTTACCTTTACTACTGATAAGTTTAGCTTGCCTGACCCATGTGCTTTTCACTCGGATCAGACCGAATTACAGGTTAGATATGGATTGCAGCTTCCCTTGGATATTTTTACTAGCTTTTGTTGTGCTTTATCATTTTGGCTTGGATATCGTACTTTATGAGTAGTCAACTCTTATGTTATCAAGATGTATATTTTGTGGGATGAGTGTATATGTGGTTTTGTAGTCCTTGCTACTTATGTATGATGTATTATTATAGAGATATATGATGATGTATGTGCTTATATATACACACGCACACTCTCTGATCTGGGTTTGTTGTTCTATGACTGATGTTTTCTATCTGTATGTATATTACATTATTTCTGAAACGGTCTGAAACCACCATAGAGTGCAATAGTTATGGATTAAGCGTGTCTACCACTTATTAGGTAATAAGAAAAATACAATTGAGACATAATTGACATGTTTAACTCTTAACTAACGTATTATTATGATGGTCGCCATTAACCAACATTATTCTCTGCATTAGCAGACAAAATTACTTAATGATTCTTTTTACTAATGAAAATCTAGAGATAGGGCGTCATAGATTGACTATAGGTAAAAGCATCAATGAAAATGTACAATGATTGACAATGATTTTCTTTATTCTCATGCCTTGTAAGAAATACATAGACCAAGTTGCGCATAAGTTTATTAAGTATTGAACCAAATGTATATACTTATTGGGTTATGGCACGTTTTTTTCCTCTCCTCTGTGATTACGTTATGAGCTTTTGTTTTAGAGAGAATACATGCACAAAGGTTTATAAGGTATAAAAATAAGTTTATAAAGTATAAAGCTTAATTTATCCAGTTATGTGGTTTTGGAAAGTTATACAGTCCGATTTATAGTTAAGTAATTAATTACTTCATGTAATATGCATTTGATTAACATGAAATAAAAGGGAAAAAAATGTTGAAATACTTTAGAATTAACTAAAATACCTTGAAAACTGCTAATTTTTAACATTGATGACATCTTGATTTATCCGATATGCTTGGTGTCCTTTTCCTTGCGTTTATCCCAATAGATGACACCAACTAATTTTTGCTAACTTTCCGTTAATAACTTGAATGTCTCTCCATAATCGGGTTCCATAACAATTATCAATGCTTCAACAAAATCAAATTCTCCTCCCTCATGAATACGTTGAAGGCAAACAACAATATTTGCATAGTTTGTAGACTTTCTTGTTGAATCAACATTGTTCAGTTGTTGCATGTATTAAAAAGAAATTCTGAATCTATGAGTTTATTTATTTATTTGTCATTTGCATTCAATTAATGATCTCGCACAACTTCTCGTCGATTTCTCCAAAACGTCCTCTTTTAGTAGTACATGCTTTGTTAGCCTTAGAAGATAAACCAACATCTGGAGTTCGTTGCGACGTTCGGTGAAATCAAATTTATATTTCGTCTACATGGGGTATTCGTTTCATCATGTAGACCATTAACCATATAATAAAAGCCCATGTGAAAAAACAATTACGTAACTGACTAAAAAAATGATTAATGGAGGAACTTCGAATTTGGAATGTATCATGTTTTCAAATATTGTTGAGTGTTAAAAAAGGATTAGTTTAGTGGTGGACCATATTGCTGGAACGACCGAAATATTTGCTGTGAAAATCACCGATTCTACAATCACGCGGTAGGAATTTAGCGCAATTCACGGATGAAAAATCATCTGATCGTAGCTGTAGCTTCCGCCGTTTTTGATCTACGCAAAATCGGTCGAAGTAGCATTTCTGTTTATAAATAGGAAACTTATCATTTTAAAAAGGGTAACAATCGTCTTTCCGTTGTTTCTAAAAATATGAAAAATAATAAAAAGTTGTTTTTTGTTTTGTGTGTTAACTTCGTTTTGTAAAACGATCGTTTTTCATAAAATATGTGTGTTGTCGGTACTTTTGTATGTGGGTAAACTCAAAACTGAAAATTGTAAACCAAACGCACCCGTAGTTACTCATGAGTGCGCCTACTTGGATTGGATTGCCAGAGTTCAACTTGAAATCATGGATAAAGATGCTTTTAGCGCCACAGCAAGTATATTTAAAATTCTATTAAAATTGGATGAACCAACCGCAAATAAGACTAGATTATGCTATGCTAGGATTTTAGTAATCAAAGTTGACGCTGAACCTTAATAGAAGAAGCTTACGTCTTTATGTATGATGGTATAAATATATTGCAAAAAATTGGACATTGATGGATTAATCCTTGGTGCAAGAATTGTGTATATTTTGGGCATCATACTGAAAATTGCATAGTCAGAAAAGTATGGGAAGAAAAGAGTCATAGTTATGTAACTTTGGCTCCTGAGAATCTTAATGCAAACCTTGAACGCATGCACGTAAAACCTAAACCGAGTCATACAAAACTCTATAGTGAGTAATAATGCAAGTCAGGTTATTATCATGCAAGTCAGGGTATTATCATGCAAGAAACCACCCAGATAAGTCTAGCTTCACATATCAGATTCAACCAGAGCACGGTCTGCCAAACACAATTAGACGGAGATTATAGTGAGTGAATCAGTAAGCCTTCCCCAATTGGGATAGCCCAAGTTCATTGTGGTTACAATATGTATAGATGAAATTGACAAAATTTAGAAATTAAGCTGGGTTAAGAAAGGAACCATCTCTTGTTTACTTGCTCCAACTTCAGGAATAGTAGCAAATACAGATCTAGTAATACAAAAAGCATCTAAATTTCTCTTTACTTCCTCCTCTCCTGAAAATAAAAGCAAAGAGGTAAGATATAGCATATAAATGAAATCCTTAGCCCCAATATAGCATATCATCTAGAAGAGGGGGGAAAGTTCAGAAACAAGTATATAATAAAGATTCTAAGTCGGGAAAACAACTTCAAGTACAAGCTAAAGATACATACACTATAAGGTGCGACTCAATTTGCAACGGGTATGGACGACGGTTAGCGACGGCTAAAAAAGTAGTCGTCGCTAGCCGTTGCACGGCTCTGAAGTAATAAACGGCCGAGCTTTCTTCCCTTCCCCAAATCATTTACCCACGCAAATAAAAAAAGAAACCCCCTTTTTCTGCGTCGTTGCCCTCAATTGCTTCGATTTCAACCATCCAAACTCCATTCCGTCATCTCAATTTGGGAAGGTATGTCTTTTAAACCTTATTCCATGTTTATTTAGGGTTAATTTGTGTATGTTTATATGGGGTTGTAAATTCATTGTTTATGGATATGAAATTGGTTGTCTTGTGAGATGCATATAATGTTGATTTTGTTATACATTGATTTGGGAATAAGTGGAATTGATTAGGAGGTTAAAATCGTTGATTATCACATATGTACTTGATTTAGGAGCATGAAAACGATGACTATCATGTATGTAATTGGGCTTACGTTGATTGTGTTATAGGTTGAGTGTGTTGTAGGATCATTTGAGATCATTTAAGAAAAAAATGAAGTAAACGTGATTGCTTAGCGGTAGTAATTAACTTGATTATGACTATTGAAACAGTGTAATGATGTCGCCATATGCACTATTAATTATGTCACTATTGGATGCAAGAATAGTTGGTCCAAACAAACTTGAAGAATGCATTTGCAATATAAAAAAAATGTTGCTATAATATTTGATAAAAAAATGTTATTTTACAATCTTATTCTGTAACAACCTGGAAAATCAGAACCAATTTAAAAAATTTATTTTGGAAATTTTAAAGAATTTGGAATATTTAAAAAGATTTATTTTAAATATTAACGACTAGAAATTTATTTTGAATAAAATTAGAATGTATATATTTATTTAAATCGAAGTTATAATATAAATATATATTTTAATTATAAAAGGAAGTAGAAAATAGTGCGATAGTTTGAAAATACGATTTTAAATTTCAAATGAATGTACAGAATTCAAAATAAACCGGATTTTGGTGAAACCAGAAATATTTGAATCTGTTTGAAAATATCGTTCCAACGGATCTGAAAAATTGAAATATCATAACAGGAATAAATAGTTAATGCCCAGTTGAAAATCCAGAATAGTCGCTATGGAATTAAAGCCCTTAAAAATAGTCATTTTGCAAACGACCTACGTTTTCAACGAAACTACTTTTGTTGGATCCAAAATATCAAGTTATTGCTAGATTCCAATTTTCATAATTTTTGGAATCAATTTGTGAGCGTGGCAAAATAAAATGTGTTTTGACAGTTTCAGTCAATTTAGATCGACCAGAAAATGTCCATTTTTCAAACGGTCTCTAAATTTGATGAAATTGGTTTTGTTAGGACGGTATCGTCAATACTAAGCTAGAAATAATTTTTTTGAAATTTTTGGGGTCCGTATGTGACCCCAGTAAATTGAAATGTACGTTTAAAATTGAATATATAGATTTATGTTTTAATTTAAACGAAAACTGATCGAAGCAGCCGAATCAGCTGATGAAACATATCCCATTGTGTTCGGAATGGGGGTAATTAGCTAAGGAGGAGAGTCGTTGGGTTTGATTTGGGGTTCAGATAAAAAGTCAATAAAGTTGGAAATTAAATTAATATAAATATAATATATATATTATATACCTTTACCCTACCCTCTCTCTCTCCCTCATCCCCTCGTTCAAAACCGAAAAGAGAAATAAAAAAAATCGTGAACCCACGACCTAGACTACTGGTCTAAGTGTAGCTTTGGTTGCACCACCTGGCTCAGGTGCATCTACTAGAACAGGATCATCGGACTGGTTTCAGTTGCCGACTAGCATAAGCTACAACCTTACCTCCTTGCATCAGCACAGCGTAATGAAAAAACTATTTTTTTGCAACCTAATCTATCGCTCCCCCCTCCCTTAGCCGTGTTGCCAGCGACGACGACCCCTTCCCTCCTCCGACTGCCGCATCACGTCGCCCCCCTTCTTCTCCTCCTTCCTCTCTCTATCGCGAAAATCCCCATCTCCAATTACCCCCAAACCACACCCCACCGCCTCGCTCGCGCCACCGACCGCCTGACCATCCACCGCCGCTTCCTTGACCGCTGCGCCTCCTCCTCATCCATCCACCGCACTTAACAGCCCCTCCCTCTCCAATTCGAGCGCAGCAAAGTAACCCCCCCTCTCGGTTGAATAAAAACCAATCGATGTAAGTTCATCTTTTCTGATTTTGATTTCTAGAAGGTTAAGATCTTTATTTGAATAAAAATATGGTTTTTTAATTATGTAAAGGCACGATTTTTAATCGTATAAAGGTATGGTTTTTTATCATATAAAAGACATGATTTTGAAATAAAAATACGATTTTTATATAAATGGTTTTGAAACTAAAAAGATTTGATTTTTGAAACTAAAAAGATTTGATTTTGAAAATAAAAAGGTTTTGTTTTATATAAAAAGATATGATTTTGTCTATATAGTAGAGAATATAAAAATATTATTTTTATATGAGTAGCAAAATAAAAATAGGATTTTTATAGAGAATATAAAAATATAATTTTTATATATGTAGCGCTGAAATCAAAATATAATTTTTACAAATAAAGGTTTGAATTTTATTCATATGAAGTATAGATTTTTAATAGGATAAAAATATGATTTTTATTATCTAGAAAGAGAAGTAAAAATATGATTTATATATATATGGAGTGTTCATAAAAATATGATTTTTATAATATAAACATCGTATTGAAGGTGCGATTTTTATAATGTAAACATCGTAGGAAAAATGTGATTTTTTAAATATATACAGCGTTATAAAAATATGATTTTTAACTTATAAATCGTATGAAGCAGATTGCATTGGAATTATGTTGAAGAACACAACGCGATGGAAATGAAACAAATCCAAACGGTTCAGAAATTCAGAATAGAATGATGGAGTGGATCCCAAAGGTGAGAACTCCTCACCATATTTTCTTACACAGATATGGACGACTTGTTCATATAATTTAAAGTAAAATTAACTAAAAGTAACTAAAACAAATTTATACTTCATAATTTTGATTGTCAAGTTATTTTACAAATTGAAAATACTGAAAAATATTATATAGACGCTATGTAGTTAATGCACGTGAGCGTAGACGGAAAAAGGCGTAAGGCGCAACTAAGGGGCTTTTTTGAAGTTTAAGGACGCACCTATTAGTAAAGCGCAAAAAAGTGCAAAGCGCAAAGCGCGTTTTCTTCATTTGAATTGTTTTTTTGGTTTAAACTTAGGTTGAATAATTTTTTGACTATTTATGTCAACCCCTTAGATAAATTTGGCCCCGTCCGACTAGTGTTGTATATGATCGTTATATGGGTATTCATTATTAAACAAAACGGAAATCTATATTCATCTGATACAATATTCGTTGAATTTGTCCTAGCATTGGACAAGTTACAAATATAATAATGTAAGCATATTTTATAAATCATTTCAGTTTAAACGGTTAACAAAGTTTCGATGGCACTTCCTTTTTGTTCCCCGTTACACGCATTTGTGTACGATACATGGACCAAAGAGAAGTGCTAACGAAATTTTGTTGAACCGTTTAACCTGAAATGATTTATAAAATATGCTTACGTTATTATATTTGTAATGGGAAGTAGGTAGACCGGCCGTCAAAGTAAAAAAGAAATAAACAAAAAAACCGAAAACATGTAATAATTATAAATAAAATTTTACAAGATTTAAAATAATATAAAGTGTTACGTTCGATCGAACTTTCTAACATATTTGTTGCAAATCAGGAAAATGTTCGATTATTTTCGTGATTGCAGTTGGATGTATCAACCCCGAACCGATAAGAAAGAGTCGATAAAGCAACATTTTTGTAATGGAGTTCAAGAATTTATTATATTGCTAAATCTAATAATCGGAGTAACGTAGATATTCGTTGTCCGTATAGTAAGTGTAGACATCTGAAGCATTGGAAGCCAGATGTAGTAGAAGTACATCTGTATAAATTTGGTTTTGTGTCGAATTATCACTTATGAGATCGTCATGGAGAACTTGTTCAACCTACGTCTAACCCTGTAGTGGTAGAGGACGATAGTATAATGATGAATGATAATACATTGACGAATCCGATAGAAAATATAGTGCAAGATGCAGCACGATTAATGTTTCCTAACATTGAGCAAAGCGACGATGAGACTGGAAATGTTGAAGAACCAACGGCGGAAGCGAAAAAAATTATGGTTTATTGAATTTTGCTAAGCGGCCTTGTGGGAAGGGTGTACAAGCGGAACCGAGTTGTCTGTAACCGCCGAATTCATCACTATGAAATCAAAATTCAATCCTATAGAAGCTGCATTTACAGCAGTTGTACAAACTGCAAAACGGCATATGCCGCCCAATAATTTGATGTGCGATAGTCATTATAAAATGAAAAAACTTATGTTCGCTTTTGGACTACCGTATCATAAGATAGATGCTTGTGTTAAAGGTTGCATGTTGTATTGGAAAGAAGACGCTCACCGTAGAAAATGTAAATTTTGCAACAAAGATAGATATAAACCAAGGAAAAAGAAAGGAAAAGAAGTTCCATATAAAAGAATGCATTATCTACCCATAACTCTCAAACTTCAATGGCTGTATGCATCTTCTGCTACAGTGTGTCATATGCGATGGAATAGTGTGAGAACATCAGAAGAAGTAACTATGATACATCCGTCTGATGGTGAAGCATGGAAACACTTTGATAGGACTTATCCTGAATTTGCTGTAGAGAGTCGTAATGTTAGGCTCGGTTTATGCACGGATGGATTTTCACCATTTTCTCTGTTTGGTAGTAAGTATTCATCATGGATGATTGACATAGAAATATGTTTATTTTATGCTCTTATTTCTTATCTTTTGTATATAAATAAATATTACTTGGGTATTGTTTTGTTACTTTTACAGATATTCCAACCCAGCCCGCATGCAACCAGAAATGTAGAGAAATAGAGTTCAATTTGCTGTGTATTTGCATTTTTGAAGAATTGTAGATGAAGATCTCACATCTAGTTGCTGTTGGACAAGAAAAGGATTGATAAAAAGGATTTGCACATCACAAATCAATGAAGAAGTGTCAAGAAAGCAAGAGGAAAAGAGAAAAGGCCCAAATTTGCTTTATTTATCTAAGGCCCATTTATGTTTCTCATTGTAAACTAATTAGTGATGTAATGACCAGGCCCATTTATCATTAGAGTTAGGGTTAGGGTTTGGTTATCTACCCTATATATACCCTTGTAATATCATTGTAGCCACCATATTATCATATATCTCATTCTATTCTCTTTTTCATTAATAAAATTCATTTTTTATTTTCTGCAATTTTCTATTTCTTAGCAATTAGTGTTGTCTACACGATTAGATTCGGTAGAACGCTATTTGTATTTTGCATTTCTTTTCATTAGTGATTGACCGTCTGATTAGGTTCAGCGGTAATCCTAATTTTTATTTTCTGCTCGTTTAATTCTGTTTTGCAATTTTATTTCCATTGTTCTATTTTATCTTTAATCGTTGAATTTATTACAGATCTGATTAGATTCGAATCTACAGTAAATTTAATTGCATCTTTTAATTGTAGTTTCACTTTCTATTTTGTTTTGCAAAATCAACCTCCAGCTTCGTCTAACACGCCCAATAAAAAAATAAATAATAATTTTTAATTAAACCTCCCTGTGTTCGACCTGTATGCTACACACCTGTATGCTTGCAGAATTTAATTTAAATATCGCGCTTTTCTAGCGTCGATCAAGTTTTTGGCGCCGTTGCCGGGGAGGTAACGATTAAATTTTATTGTTTTTTTAATTTCTGATTCGTGTTAGTTTTTTTTATTTTCTCTTTTGTTTTCTTGTATATATATAAAAAAATCTTGATTAGTAAAGTGGTGTATCAATTACATTGGTACTCTCATGAACTGAGCAAGAAAAAAAATTACTTGTCAAGTTTCCTTGATTTTATTTCTTTAATTTTCATTTATTTCTTTCCTCTTTTCGGTCTCCTTTCCCATCTTTACATTTCTTCTTTCCCGTATATTTAAAAAAAAATCTCTATTAAAATCTTTCCCCTTTCTGCCTTGTAATTAATTTTCTCTGTTTGATTGGATGTCATTTAATTTCTTTTCTTTTTGTTTCTTGTATATATAGAAGAAGAAAAACTCTTGATTGGTTAGATTTGGTATGATACCGTAATCTACCAAATAAAAAAAAAACTTACCAAATTTCCTTAATTTTATCTTCTTCTTTCTCATTTATTTCTTCCCCCTTTCAATTTTTTCCTTTTATATTTCTTTTTCCTTTCCTACTTTCAAAGCAATAAAAAAAACAAAAACAAAAAAAACTCATCATTTAATTTCTCAAACTCTTTCCCCTTTTTCAATTTCATTCCCAGTTTCTACAACCTCTCTTTCAATAGCTTTCATATAAAAAATAAAAATAAAAAAAAATTTGAAAACTTTCCATTCTTTCTTCCTTGTAGTTAATTCTCTGCTTTGTCATTTGATTACTACCCTCTTTTGCTATTTCTTTATTTCTTTCCATTCTTTTTCTTTTTGCAATTACAACAGCAATCTCTTCTCATCTTCTTGCCATTCCGTACATCTTCTTCTCTTCCACCAAGACCAAAACCAAAACCATCTTCACGCATACCCATAAAAATCCATATATCTTGCACCAACGAAAACTAATACAGCAAGTCATAACCTCCCCAAAACCATCCTTTCTCACAACCACCAACATCAGCACGTCACCCTTGTCCATCACAAATACCCCACGCACAACTTCTGCGCACCATCACCGCCATCAAATCCGATCACAACGCACTACTCAGCAGTTCCACTGCGTTTACCAGCCTCTATCCACTAAAACCGCTCCACAATACCACCAATACCCACTCCAAATCCGATTCTCCGATCACGACATCATCCTCCAACCTCACGTTCGAATTCCAACACCACCTCCACCACGCAACAGATCCAAGAAACCCATAAATCGCCAATTCGAAACCAAGCCAAAAATCCCAAGTCAACAACGAAAAAGCAAATCGGAGGGGCCTTGAGTTTCATATTGAAAATTTTCCTTTTTTTTGGATCTCGAATAGCTTAGTTGTGGAGATTGATTATGGGTGGAGTCTATTAGGGGAGTTGCATCCTGTTTTCCAAGAAAAGGAGGAGGCGCGTCTCAGTGAGATCTCCCGTGAATTATTTTTTGGGGCACTGCAATTTTTTTTTTGGTGAACATTGAAGTTTGTGCATGGTGTTTAGCAATTGAGTAGGCAATTGATTTTTTTTCATTTTCTTTTTGATGTGGTCTCTTCATGAAAGGTAAATTATACTACACACATTAAAAGAAAAAATATTGGGACTGCCATTTTTGGTTTCTGAGAGATTTTGGGAGCGCATATCCTGTATTTTGTTTTTGGCCTGTTCGACTGTGCCAAAACAAATAGCAAAAAAAAAAAAAAAAAAAAAAAAAAATGTGGTTTGAGGAGCATAATTAAGGCGAAAATTGGATTGTGTTGCCTATTTTTGGGTGCGTGCGTTTTGATTGAGAATTGACTTTCCAGGAGCAATTCTTTATTTAGTGCGTTAGTGCTTGTTCCCTACTTTTTTATTTTTTTTATTTCTTTTGTTAGGCTTAGCTTTTATTTTAAGTTTATTTATTTATTTTGTTTGGTTTTATTTTTATTTTTATTCTAGGTTTTTATCAGTTTGTAGTTTTCTTTTGATTTTACTTCTTTTCTTTTTCTTAAAAAAAAAAGAGTACGTTTTTTTTTAGGCTTAATCGAGTAGGTTTGCTTGTTTGTTTGTTTGTATTTTTTTTTCTTTTTTTTCCCTTTGTTAGTTTTTTTTTTCTTTTTCTTTTTAGGTTTTCTCCCTTTCAATTGTTTATATTTTTATTTTGTTTTATTTGCGTCTCTTTATTGAAAAAAAAAGAGGAAACCTCATTCAAATCAAAGGCAAAAGGCAAAGAATTCGAGCAAAAAAAAAAAAAAACAAGAAAACTCGGAAGCCAAGCAAATTTGCAAATCGCCAACGCTACTCAATTGCACTGGACGGACTGCCATACCCCGCTGTAAAATTCTCTTAACTCTACAGGTGCTCTGCTGCAAAATAAAAATATAGAAATTGTTGTAAAAATCTTCTGCAGGGGCAGCGGCTTGAATGTAAAAAAAAATTAATTCTGCAATTTATATTTCTGTGATTGTAATTTCTGAATTAATTTGGTGCGGACTGACATTTCCATAACTGAAATCTTCATTCTCATTGTTTTCAACAATAAAAATAGACGCTGCAAAATAATATAATTAAAAAGTGGTGTTTTGTGAAGTTGACCGTCTTATACGATTGGATCGCGGATATATAGTAGTTCAATTTATTGAACTATTAGCAAAAGAGGTTGCATACTACCCGTAAAACATTGGTCGTATCCCTTAGTTTTATACTATACGTGAACGACAATAAGACCCTCTTCCCCCTTCCAATTGAGTCAGTTAATTAATAGAGCACAACTGAGTATTTTATATTATTTTGAAGTGAGAATTATTTTTGTCTTCTGCTGACTTCATTCAAATGTCTGATTCAAAAAAATCCTCGAGAGAAACGTGAGATAATAATCGGAGTAGACGTCCTCTTGAAAAGTATGATTATGAATTGCAACTCATGAAACAAGATTTTCCAAAATTTCGTGAGCCCAATGTCAACAATTTTCAAAATTTTCCAACTGATCAACATTTTCAAAATCACAGATATAATCGAAACGACGATTTCAATTTAAATTTCAATAACTTCGATTATGGGCCACATCCACATCAAAATGGTTTTGAATCGCAACATACCTTTGATCAACATCAATATGGGGTTGTAAACCAATTCGAAAATAACTTTGAAAATGATTTTCAAATCGACCAAAATTTTCAAGATTACAACCCACATCCACATCAAAATTTTCAAGATCAAAATTGCGATTTTCCCTCAAATTTTAACAGTTTTTGTTATGAACAAAATTTCTATGATCAAAATAATTTCCAATATCATTGTCAGTTTCCTGAAAATTCAAACAACTACCACATTGGAAATAATATTGATTGTGAAATTGATGTGGATTATAATTTTGAAAATTAAGAAATCCAAAACGAGAGCTCTCAAATCAACGATCGTCTTAACATTCTTAGAGAGAGGGAAGAAAGACTAAATAAAAAGGCTGATGAACTTCTTTGTTTATTGACATCTTTGAAAGAACAACGAGAGCAAGAAAATCAAATTCAAACAAGCCTTGAATCAGAAAATAATCCAATTTCTACTGACATTGAAAATTTTCAAATAACGACTTTGGAAATTGAGAATAATCATCTTGATGAAGTTTTTCAAAATTCAACAAATGATTTGGACTTCAACTCTTTTCAGAAAGAAGATTTAAGCTTAGATTTTGACCTTCCTCTTCCGGGCTGCGAGAAACTTGAAAATTTTGAAATTGAACAAAATGAAAATGTTGAATTTTTCAAAAACTCAGAAGTGGAAATGGATTTTAATGAACATGAATTTCTTGGATTGTACGAGGAGGAGTTGCCAAATAAGGAAGAAGTGGATTCACGTCACGAGTTCGAAAATTTTAACTTTGAGGAAATTTCAAACGAACTTGACATTGTCGGTATCGAAAATACGTTGTCAATTAATGATGAGAAATGTGATCACATAGTCTTGAACAACACTCAGATGTCAAATTTCACTGAATTTATAAACGATCACAAATTTTTGAACAATTACACTGATAAATTTGTTGAACACATGAGTTATCTTTGGAATGCTGGTTTGGCTGAAAAACTTCATGTTAGGACGACCCTGGATATTTATCTCCTAAACTATAAATCTAGGTTTAAAGATGATATGGTTTTCAAAAACTCTTGCTTGTTAGAAAACATGCCTAGGCATAGTGGGAACAGGACTCATAGGGCTAGAACCAAGTGTGGGGGGAAAAGTTGGTGGCAATCCTTGCGTCGCATGCATCACAAACACATATATCATTGTACATATGATCCATTCTTACATATAGTTAGACTGCATTTCATTTTACAAATCATTTTACATTCACTCCATCTTTGGGTACGATCTTTCAAATTTAGGAAACGTTTACAGTGTGGACACTATTTAGTTCTAGTGTGGGGGGGGGGGGGGAGGGAGTCTGCATTTCACTCATTTTCGTTTTTTTTCTTGTTTTTCTTTCTTTTCATTTTCTGCCACTTAAATAGGACCATCATGCATTTTAATCGTAGTAACATACCATATATATATATATATATATATTTTAAAAAATACGACTCATTTTCAATTGATACAACAAAATAAGTTTACAATTTTTAGCCAGTTGATAGTATTTTTCTCTCTCAACTAAGTTCGAATTTGAAATATAATGAAAAGTTTAATTTTGAGGGATAATAGTGTAACCGGTACATAGGGAGATTCTTAGGTGATGGCCATGAAATCTATTCTATATTGTAGACTTTGTTTAAACAAGTGGTGGACTTAAAGTACTTATAATGGCTTGTCAAATCTTTAAAAACTAAGTTGTGTTAAGTTGAATTCGCGTAACTCTCTTTTTGTGCTTATAAATTCAATAATAATGATAATAGTAATCCAAGGGTATCCAACATTGCTTGTATATCGAGCGTTGGTGTGCAAACCCGCCAAGCTCTATCTGACACGTTGTTGACAAAGTCAGCGTTGGAATATCTTGGTCTCATTTTATGAGATTGGACACCTAAGGATTACCGACACGTTGTTGACAAAGTCAAAGTCGGCCTGCACAATCCGCCAAGCTCTTTACCTACTCTCCGTTAGTCCGCGAGGCAGTGCATGGGTGGTAAACATTGGTCTTTTTAGTTAGGTGTATGTACTTAATCATAAATTTTAAAATTTTATAGAATAAAGACTAAGCGATGATGCCCAAACACTTCTTGACCTTATTGATTTGACTAGCCATACATGAGAAAATTAGAATACCACTTTGCAAACTGTGCCAAGCAACCTAAGAATTTATTTCATGACTGCACTATGTTATCGACCGAACTAACTGGCCAAACTGGAATTTAACATTTGAAAACTTGATTTATATTGAAAATTTGTGACAAGTCGAGGTATCTAAAATAAAATCAACTGATTAGAAATTATTAACTTAAATTGTTGTACCACTTTCCTGAAATAAGTCGTGTTGTCATTTTTCGTTTTTATTTTTGCATATGTCCATTGCATTCATGTAGTTTCATTAGAATCATAGCATAATGCATTTGGATTTTGTGGGTAGTATCCGCTGAAAACCCTCACGAGACACCACTCGTCCTACTAGGGACACCTAGAGGTTTAACGGCTTGTTGCATGCGCTCAATGCAATCGTGTTTCCTACGAAAGTGCGACCTATCTAGTTAGTTTTTCATTTTCTTTTTACTCGAGGACGAGTAAAAGATAAGTGTGGGGGTATTTGATTGACATAGAAATATGTTTATTTTATGCTCTTATTTCTTATCTTTTGTATATAAATAAATATTACTTGGGTATTGTTTTGTTACTTTTACAGATATTCCAACCCAGCCCGCATGCAACCAGAAATGTAGAGAAATAGAGTTCAATTTGCTGTGTATTTGCATTTTTGAAGAATTGTAGATGAAGATCTCACATCTAGTTGCTGTTGAACAAGAAAAGGATTGATAAAAAGGCTTTGCACATCACAAATCAATGAAGAAGTGTCAAGGAAGCAAGAGGAAAAGAGAAAAGGCCCAAATTTGCTTTATTTATCTAAGGCCCATTTATGTTTCTCATTGTAAACTAATTAGTGATGTAATGACCAGGCCCATTTATCATTAGAGTTAGGGTTAGGGTTTGGCTATCTACCCAATATATACCCTTGTAATATCATTGTAGCCACCATCCTATCATATATCTCATTCTATTCTCTTTTTCATTAATAAAATTCATTTTTTATTTTCTGCAATTTTCTATTTCTTAGCAATTAGTGTTGTCTACACGATTAGATTCGGTAGAACGCTATTTGTATTTTGCATTTCTTTTCATTAGTGATTGACCGTCTGATTAGGTTCAGCGGTAATCCTAATTTTTATTTTCTGTTCGTTTAATTCTGTTTTGCAATTTTATTTCCATTGTTCTATTTTATCTTTAATCGTTGAATTTATTACAGATCTGATTAGATTCGAATCTACAGTAAATTTAATTGCATCTTTTAATTGTAGTTTCACTTTCTATTTTGTTTTGCAAAATCAACCTCCAGCTTCGTCTAACACGCCCAAGAAAAAAATAAATAATAATTTTTAATTAAACCTCCCTGTGTTCGACCTGTATGCTACACACATGTATGCTTGCAGAATTATTTTAAAATATCGCGCTTTTCTAATTCATAGATTAGCGTCGATCAATGGACTATCATTGTTACTCCATATAACTTACCTCCATGGATGTGTATGAAAAATCCATATATGTTTCTAACGGTTGTCGTCCCCAGTCCCGATGATCTGACACAAGGAATTGATGTTTATCTACAACCGTTGATTGAAGAGTTGAAAACACTATGGCATGAAAGAGTCGAAACTTATGACATTTCGAAAAAAGAAATTTTTGTATGTTTGCTTCTGTATTATGGACTATTAGTGATTTTCCCGCGTATGGCATGCTTCCAGGTTGGAGCACAGCTGGACATCTAGCTTGTCCTCATTGTATGGAGGAGACACGAGCATTTTCATTAAAGTATGGGAAATAAATTTCTTGGTTTGACTGTCATCGTTTCTTTCTCCATATTAATCATAAATTTAGAATGGATAAAAAGAACTTTAAAGCTAATAGAGTAGAGACTATGCTACCGCCTAAAGTTTGGACAAGTGAAGAAATATATGAAGTTGTAAGTGAGTACCCAAAGATGCACGAAACTGGAGAGCAGGTTGAAATTCTAGGTAAATCGGACATTCATAATTGGTGCAAAAAAAGTATATTTTGGGAGTTACCTTACTGGAAAAATCTAAAACTTCGGCATAATATTGACGTGATGCATAATGAAAAAAATGTTTTTGATAACGTTTTTAATACAGTTTTGAATGTAAAGGGTAAAACCAAGGACATGTGAATTCGAGACATGATATATTACACTTTTGTAAACGGCCGGAACTGCACTTGTATGACGAAAATAAAAAACCTAAAGCATGCTATGAGCTAGACAACAGGCAAGTAAAACTCATGCTAAAGTGGGTGGAAGGATTACGATATCCTGATGGGATTTCTTCAAACCTCCGTAGATTTGTGGACTTTAAAACTGTAAATTGAGTGGAATGAAAAGCCATGATTGTCATATCATGATGGAATACTTTTTACCTGTGGTTTTCAAGGAACTGTTGCCTACAAAAATCTGGAGTGTTATAACAGAATTAAGTTTGTTTTATAAACAACTTTGTTCAACGACATTAAAGGTAGATCGTCTACGTAAGCTTGAACTACAAATCCCTATACTGATCTGCAAACTCGAGAAAATATTTCCACCTGGTTTTTTTTAATGTAATGGAGTATTTACCTATTCATCTTCCATCTGAAGCACTTCTTCGAGGTCCAATCCAATATGGATTGATCTATCCATTTGATAGGTAATTTTGTATATAATTTCAATAATCGTGATAGATTACAACTTAGATTATTATAACAACATACAAATTAAATTAATCTTATTATAGGTACTTGAATCATTTGAAGAAAAAATTAGGCAAAAACTTGAGTATCAAATTATTCACATTTATAATATTGATTGCATTATTTTACATCATCGTGTATCAAATTTAATAGAAAGTAGCAGCTAGAAATAAAGCAAATAGAGAAAAGAATCCTACTCTACAGCGCGGTGGCTCAAAATAATTTCAACAACATAGAAGGGATTTGATATAAATTTTAAATATTTGTAGTATATGTTCACGTAAAAATTGGTGTATATAATTCATTCTTATTTGTAATAAATATTTACTCAGACTGTAAAGTACGGAAGACAGCCTTCGCTGGTAGACGTATTCAGACACACATGCAGTGGAGCAAATTGATGAAGAAGGAAATGTTACATATGATTGGGCGGATGCGAAGAGTGTTCGTATAATGGTAAATATGATTATCCGTACAAATTAAAATATTTCATATTCATTCATATCACAGTGTATAAGTAAATTTTATAGCATTTGTGTTAAAATTATATTGCTATTATAGGGGAAGTATGATGCAGAGGCTGCTAGAGTGATAGAGGCTACTGGATAGGAGCTTACGGTCGTAGAGTCTAATCGTATATGGCATTCTATCACCGATCCTCCTACTTGAGGAAGACGATATGGTTTCGGCAATCAGGAGATAAGACTTTTTTTAGACATAAATTACAATTTTAAAATATGAGAAATAATCTTATGCTATTTAGTATTAAGTTTTGTTTACATTTGAACCACACTAAACTCATACATGTTTAACACAAACCATATACATATTTAACTATATACATGTTTAACACAAACCATATACATGTTTAACACAAACCATATACAAGTATAACTATATACATGTTTAACTATATACATGTTTAACACAAACCATATACATGTTTAAATAACCTTAATGTGAACTTACTTATTTCGCAGGATGTTCAGCGTAGTTATAGGAGGTCAATGGAGGAGGCGACTATTGCTCGGATGCAGGAGTAGATGAATGAGATGATGGACCGGCGAAAAACCCAGATGCAACAGGATATAAATGAGCGCATCGCAATTTACTTTCAGGTGCATGGGTTTATGCCTGGGGAGGGAGGAGAGGGAGGAGATTCTGTTGTTTATCGAGGGGAGGAAGAAGACGACGACGAGGAAGATGAGGAATATTACTGTACGTGCTCATTTCTTGGTTTATGCTCTGGTATGTACATATACTTGATTTTATATATGTTAGATGCACGTATGATGGTATTTGACTATGGTTTGATGTGTTTTGTGTTGTACGATGGTATTTGACGATGTTATGATGTATTTTGATATGTATGACGGTATTTCACGATGGTATGATGTGTTTTCATATGTATGATTTTTATAAAAAAAAAATTTAATTGATGAATTGATTGTTGATGAGTATTGGTGAAATGATGAGATGATATTGGTGAATTGAATTGTTTTTTTGATGAGTATTGGTGAATTAATAGTGAATTGATGAGATGATAGTGGTGTGGTTTGATGGAAAGGAATTGCTGTGCAGTGCAAAATTTTTGCTTTAGATTTGCGACGGCTAGCGACGACCAATTGTTCATTACATAGCGATGGCTTGCAATGTCCTTTTGTAATGGATTTGCGACGGTTTACAATGACTTCCCGGTAAAAGAAATTACTTGCCATGTAAGATGACACATGGCAACTAATCGTTGCTAGCCGTTGCTAAATCAGCGACGGAGTTGTCGCTCAACCCGTTGCTATTCCTGTTGGCGATGACTTAAATAACGACGACCCATAGCAATGGCATGCGACGGTTAGCGACGGTCGCCGACGGCTTCAGGCCGTTGCAAAACACTGTGTTATTTTTAGTGATACAAAAAAGAGGGGCATCACAAACTCACTTTGTAGCTAGTTTTTTATGTCCTTAATAATATCTTTTATTAATTTTAAATATGTCAATATTTTCATAGAATGTGTGGGGTTTAACTTCCCTAGAAGGATAAACTGATCTTTTATATTTGTTGAATGCGTACAACCCTAACATCATAAGTCATTTAAAACATAACTTAAGCCTGATAAATTAGAAATGCTACGAAGTAGAACTTTAAATAAGTGGAATATTATTAACCATAACACAATGGACGGTAATGGTAGAATCATGATGCAAAATAATCGCAATCGTTGGAAATAAAACAACATTTTATTAATATACAATACATTCACTGTGTATGTAAGAATAAAGGTGGTCCGTAAATTGCATTTACGTTCACTTCAAATAGTGAGACTGAGAGGGGCTATGCTTTGGAAATGCTTAAAACTTTTTAGAAATAAAATAAACAATCTCTGACCAACACCATTACTTAAGTGCTTAAGAGTTCCGATTTTGGAGCAAGAGGTTACAAATTCGAAACTTACATATAGTGTGATTCAAACCTATATTGTCATGCGGTATGTAGTATACTATTTCAGACTTGTAGTCTAAACACATAACTACCATCTAAAGGTATCCAACTTCAAAAATAACATGGATTTTAATATGCAACTTTAATACTATTTTATGCAACTTTGAAAAGAGAGAGGTAATTAATCCGATTCAATATAAGAAAATATGAGTTAATAAATATTTTATTTTAAGACTAGGCTGGTAGAACCCATTATATTTCGAAATACATTAACTAGGAAAACCAAGAAATATAGAAATATCCATTGTAAATTAGAAATAATTCTAATAAATCAGATTTTTATTAAAAAATAATAATCAAAATTTCAGCTGTAAAATTCGTCCTGGAGCCTCTAGTGATCATACCCCTCTGAAATTTCTCTATTAGAAAACAATTTTAAAAAAAAATTACATTCAGGTTATAGTTGGGTTTTAGAGAAAACTTACAAGGAAATAGTTAAATGCAATCTGGATTATCATATTCAGAACAGTTGATGTTTCAAAAGTCAAAATAAAGTCTGAAAAACTGGAACAAATCAAATTCTAGAAACAAAATCAAACAAATTAAGGTAAGAATGCAAACGCTTTTAAAACAGCATTGATAAAGAGAGCTCATACATAGTTCAAGTAAACAAATATTTTCAAACTTAGAAAAAATTATTTAATGCTCTTCATGTTTAGGAAATTAATATGAGGTGGTGGGAAAAAGAGGTTCGACTTTCAAATAGGGATGATTATCCCGAATTCTTTTATACAAATATTTCCAATAGTAAATATAACGATGATGTAGGAAAGTTAATAAATTTTAAGGATGCTACTATTCACACCCCGATTTACACTTCTGGCCACCAAAACTAAAAGCACCTCAAATATTTCAAATTTCATCTGCTGGCCACCGTGTAATTAATAACCGAAAAATAGAGAGGCCACCAGCAACTTTCTCTATATGAACGCTTCTTTCCTCACTTACATCATGCATTTATGTTTTTTTGAGTCATTTCATCGAACATCTTGCATCATATTATCACAACCATCATGTTTATCGTCCGATTTATCATCATTAAAATACTCCATTTATCAAACAACAAAAAAGTTAATGTTTCAATTTGTAAAAGAAGATACATAAGTTATACAGATAAAAACCCTACAAGTCAAAATGTACATTCATTCTTTATTATAACGTCGTCAAATTTAATATCCGCCAAGCTCTTCCAACGGAGCGGAAAATATATCCTAAAATGCAATGGAAAACTCTAACAACATGTTCTATAACATAATAGAAAACAATAAAAATCAAGCAATTCTAATCTCTTTTTTATCTTCATCTTTATTCTCTATTAGGCACAAAAGAATATCTGTTTTTGTTAGGGTTTAGGGTTTAAAATTGTAGAGAAGTACGTGTCTTTCTTAGAAGAAGTGCGGTGGTGAATAATTAAAAGAAAGAATAATATATGATGGCCAGAAGAATATAAAAAATAATATTCTGTATTAAATTATAAAAGGGGGCCGGAAGTGTAAACTGGGATGTGAATAGTAGCACCCAATTTTAATAGGCATGTACTAAGTGATGCTTCACAGATAAAACCTGACGCAATCAATCATTTAACTACCCTATATAATGTAGATTCATATCCACATTCCTATGCTAATATTTCTGTACAAAATTTATATTACATCCTAATATATTATTAGCTCCTACAAATTTAAAGGTTACCAAAAGAATTGTTTTTAATAAACAACGATAAAAGCCCCATCAGAAGGATATGAGGCTAAAATTTAAAATTTTCATTAAGAAGATATAAAGATCAATTTTTTGAAGCTGTAAATGTTCTTTGTAAAAAGGTCATTTTTTCTAGAGTATAAATCATACTTTGATTACTATAGTTCCAAAAATAAGATCTCCCGATAACTTAGCTGAATATAGGAAAATTGGCTGATATAATGTTATTTATAAAATTATAGCTATTATTCTTAGTAATGTAATAAACATATTTTTAAAATATTTAATTACTGAAAATTAAAGTGCATTTATTCTGGGGACTGTAATGTCCCGCAAATTCGTAATATCAGAGTTGACTACATACACCATACATCCAACCCAAATATCACAAAAATATGAATCATTTTTTAAGAAGAAAAAGGTAGAAGAAGAACAGAAATAACAACACAGAATCTCACATCACGGCGGAATAAAATATAATATATCATAACTTTTGAAATACAAAATTTTAACTGTATAACATATCATTATCAGAGTATCATTATCAGAGTACAACTTACAACACAGTAGAAATAAAAATAACTAAATAATGTTGAAGCCTCCTGCTCCAAGCTCCTTTGGATAAATCTGTAAAATCCTGAACTACATGACTGCCCATATAAAATTGGGCACCCAAGAGTTTAGGTAAAACAAAACAAAATAAACTCCAGGTCAGTCATGGGACTGGTATGAGTAAACAATTTGAAACAGTTTCAGAAACTAATGATATCTCATAAGACCACGTCGTATAACACGGAACGGGTTTTTCCCTTATGAGAATCCAAACTACTTGATTTATTTTTAAAAATCCTTTTGAAAGAAACGATAATCTTTATATCAAAACTCTTTTGATATTATGATAGTGTCTAAATCAAATAAATAACAATCTAGTGGAATGTTTTCATCTCACGTTCCACATATATAATATACAATCAAAACCGCAAACACTTATTGGGTAATGGATTTCCAACTATGACAAGGTATGGAACCACCTTCCGATAGTGTATCTCTAGAGGAGAATACACTGGGTTCAACAAGAACATCTTGTAACCCGGCCACACATGACCGACCACTCATTTCGCTTGAGAGTATCGAATGTACATCACCAACGGTTGGGATCAGTAACCGTTTTCCCGAATGGGACAACATCGAATAAAATAAGGAATTAAATGAACTTCTCTAGATAGGTGATAATACACCCTAATGGGAGCTAACAACGTAGCCATGCTGCTTGCCCGATTTTTGTCATTTCCCGGTTGTTGAGGCCTGAGGCTACGATTACTTATCATCCATTGACAGCACAATCACTTTGAATATCACAATGTCAGATCCGTTAATCACTAATTTGGTTTACATAAATATATTCTGGATATTATGCTAAGGGAATAAATCCGTTGCCACCATATACATTTGTACAGTCCAAAATGCGATCATTGGAAATATTCTTTCAGACATTCGTCCATACACGTTCGTTCTGGGACGGAACGAAACCGAAGGCACTATTCCGTACATCCATCCTAGGCAATCTCTACCTAGGACTTATACAACAGCCCTTGCACTTTACTCCGTCTTCAATATATTCAGCATACTTGGTTTGCACTGCTTATGCCAATACGGAGTGGTTCTTCGGATAATAATCCAACCGGTCTCTCCATATTAACAACGTTAAAATGGTCAAAAACTTTGATAGTCGGTGATTTAACTATCAAATGAAAAATGTCCGTGTACACACAACGATCTTATTTCCAAATGGAATTATCGATTAAATCATCAAACATATATATATATATATATATATATTCATTTCCGTATTTTCTATGTTTAGAAAATATATGTTATTAACACTGGAAACCATTTCCATATATCACCTTCTTTTATTTTCTGTACTTAGAAAATATCTTCTATTTATAATTGGAAAATATTCCAATTACTTATCTCTTTTCCGACTCGTGTATTTCTATACTTAGGAAATATTTATTATTCTATTTCCAACTTACACTTATTTGGATTAAAACGAATGTTGTGTAAATAATCGTTACGATAACCCAAATACTGTATTTAACTAAATCTTATTCAACATTGACCTTCGAGCCTGAATCTTACTATTTATTTGTTAATAATGACATCAATCAAGTTGCGGTATAACTAACTCTTAGACCTTGACTGAATAACATTCATAACGTCAAAACAGACAAGACTACTTACTCGAATAATCAATACCATACAAACCAGTTATTCCATTTTTAAACTGTACATGCTTCTCTTTTTACTCTTACGAGGTTTTATTCATAGATTTCATTTTTGTTTATACTATTCTATTTTTAAGTTCATTTTCTTATCGCATTCTACATATATATTCATATACAGATTTCTATTTATCAAATTTTCTTAGAAATATTCTAACTCCTTAAATTTCCAGAAAAATTCGCCATAACCTCCTTTGTACCGGCAAGTAGTTCAAACCTCAACTCACCTCTCTAGGCCCTTTCCATTCAAAAAGAAAATCAAAAAGCAAAGCGACTTGCCGATTCGACGCATAAAACCTCATATGGAATTTAAACATGTACCTTTTTGTCGGACACACGAATTATAATCATCATACACTTTATTCCATTCCTGTCTAATCTATGTTCACCTTTTTTTCCAATTTATCCCAACTCAATCTGGTCATTTTAACTCAATTTGCTAATCTATTCTTTAATTAGCTAATTTGCCCATTTCACTTTTATTTGAACATATCATGTTCAAATATAATTTAATTCTCTTATAAACAAGTAGAATTTCATTTCTAACTTGAGTTTTAAATTCGATTTCGAATATGAATCCACAAAAACCAATTTACTTATCCAATGCCAATTCCGATTCAAAACTCGATTAACTATTTATTCTTCTAATTAGTTTAACTAAAAATCCGATTTTTGTTTCAAAAATCATTTCACTTACTTCACTGGAGTTCATATTTATTTTATATCTCCAGTCTGGATTTTTTCTAATGGCAATTCGGATTTTATTTCCTTAAAACCCTTTTATTTATTTAAATAAACCGTTATTGTTTTTAAACGATTTTCGCGCTGCTTTTCTGAAAATTTGATTTTGACATAACTCAAAATCTATAAGCCGAAATCCAGATTTTTCTCTTCTATTAGAAAACTATTATTCAATCGGTCCTGACGGGTCTTGTTTCAAAGAATTCCGACTTAAATTGAGTTCTATATACTCAATTGAAGTTCGAAACGTCAATTTGCGAACTGCAGCGCTGCAGCGAGTTCGTTTTAATTATATTTATATATAAAAACGTTTAAACTTTGTTTATAATAAATTTAACTCCATTCTGATATATTTTTAATATATATCAAATCAGTTTCCCAATTCAACATCATATTTCCGATTTTCTAAAATTGTCGATTTTTCCTAACTGGGTAATATATATATTTATACTTCGATCTTCTATATTAAATTCCAATTCCTTTTACAAATTATAAATCATTTGGATTTATTTTCTATTCTGTTTAAAAATCCGCATTCTGAAATATATTTCATCGTTCCCATTTCGAAATGATTTCAACTTTTTATTTTCAAATTCTATTTTCAATTCTCTTTGAAATTTCTATATTCGAATTCTATTTGAATTCTCCATATTCAAATTCTATTTTAATTTCTATATATTAAAATTCTATTTGAATTTCTATATATTAAAATTAGCTTCTATTTAAATAAATTCAAATTAATCGAATTCAAAATCATAAATCCTTACGGATTTATTTTGGTTCAATTTATATTCTGAACATCAGAATAAATTCCCTCGTTTATTTCTTAAAATGATTCCCCCATTTATAATTTTATGAATTCACATTTGAATTTAGATATTCAAATTATCCAATGATAATTTTTCCACTTTATTTATAAACATTGTTTATAAATTCATCTCAATTCTCTGCATTACTAATTTATAAACAACATTTATAAATTCACTATTTGTTTTATATATATTCAAAACAAGTTAATATATTTATAGCCCAATTGAAATTCGAATTCTATTTTCGATAAATAAATTTTTCCCTTTAAATTTCAAATATCCTTTACCTTAATATTTATATATATCAACATTTTGGCCCTAGTGGTATTTAAACAATCAAACCACTCAATTATCCATCAACACATCATATATGATAATATATATGGAAACAAACAAATAATATTATTTTTGAGGAATCCAGTTGAATCCCTCCAACCTGTTTCCCTACATCGACAGATGTTATCCAACATGAATAATACCCATCCTGCTTCGAGGCAGGATATCGCGGTATGAAGGCCATCCACTTTGGATATTGTGGGGCGCATAGGGAAATCATCTGCTAATGATACCGCGGGCATCCGCTAACGATACTGCGGGAATCCAACCACCAATGTATGTATATATATATAATAGCCACAAACACCAATCCTAAATAACTTATAAATATTTATAATAGCCACAGTAATATTTCAATGCATACAAACAAATCAATAATTTATTTTCAATGCTAAAAATAAATTAACGAGTGAGATTTACTCACCTGAATTTATTTCGATGATTATCGTCATTCCATCTAATTTTAAACAACTGTTTAAAATTAGATAAAAATCTCAGGAACCTTCAAAGCGCTCCCGATAAATTCCATAGTGTATCATATGATCATACGAACAGAACACGTCTCGTTTTGCTTGAATCTGAATTCATATGAAATATACATATCGTTATTACGAGTTTGTAAAGGGTTTAAGACTTTATTAACCCTTAGTTAACTACTTAATTTAAACCTTGTACAAATTTAACCCAATATTCCTCAGTAGTTGGTTAACTAATTTAGTAACTAAAACATACTTGATTATATTAACTTTCATCATATTTCCAAATCTCCTTTAATAGTGTTTTAATATCGTATATATAAATTAATATGATTGCATATATAGTCAATTAGCTCCATGTTTATTTAAGTGAATTACCTGTAATCCACGCTAAGCACTAAGGCCACATATCCTCATCACACCATTACATATCAAAGCCAAACCCTCCCATTTAACGTCTGAACCCATTCAGTTCAACTTCCAACACAACGCAAAAACTCCACATCACAGATCGGCATCAACACCTGCATCCCATCCCTTGAAACCCCTACTTCTGATCAACTCCAGTAGCACTTCAATTCGCCAACCAAATCAATGCCCTAAGTAGCTGTTTAAATTTTGAGCTTCAAATTTTTCGCGCACCCTCCATTTTACCCAGTACTGACGTTGCTTATTACTGAATCACACCTTTCTTCTTCCACAAAAGTAACGTCCTACCTCTTTTGAACAATCCTCACGCCATCCTAGACATCGTGATCATCAGTAACTCCTCGAACTCCCGTCCAGATTCACGACCGTACACCCTCTTACTGCTATAGAGGTAAACAGCGGAAACTTCTTCATCGAAGTCCCTGAATCCTTGCCAAGATATGCGCCTCCTTCTGCTTAACTTCCTTAACTCGCAAGACCTCAAAGTTCGACTTGGTTTGAATCGCGAATTGCGATTGGATCTGGTTTTCAATTTGAAGCTGTCGGTTTTTGAATTGAAGAAGGAATACAAATAAAAGTAAATTGAAGGAAGCCGATTGTTTTAGTTGAAGGGAGAAACTGATTTTCCCCTTGAGGAATGACTTCGGTGGCTTATTTAATGAATGAACGGATGGAAAACAAGGAGCCACGAGTTGTTTTATATAATGGTGAAGAAAGGGGATACATGGTTAAATAAGGGATAAGTATTTTTATTTGTTTTTGAACGGGTATCCTTTAACTAAAATACCCCATGATTCTGAACTCCTTTCTGACCCAACAACTGACATTTTTGGGGTTTAGCCACTATTCCGAACCCATTGGAACAGGTTCCGATGTCTCATTTGATCGTCTGTAGAAGATAAAAAATTTAAATCGATATAATTTAAATTCAAAACCATTAATTCTTCGATAATGAATTAATATTATTATTCCAATTCAAACAGAAGTTTGTATTGATCATCCGAACTGATTTAAGTTTAGTTTTTAACTTCGAATTGAATTAACTTCGTATTACGATAATTTAATATATTCGATATTAAACCGAAATCGATTATTAAATTGATAACTAAATATAAAGATTCAATTATATTAGCAAATCAATATTTAAAATAAATATTAAATATTCAAAATTAATCGACCAAAAATCCGGGTCGTTACATTCTTCCCCGCTTAAAAGAATTTCGTCCCCGAAATTACTAAGGTAGGAAAAGTGCTACAAACCCATTAACTTTTCCAAAATCCACTTATGTTGAAATTCAATATTTCATAATTCAACAAATTTCAGTTCTACCAAAACTTTTGGTTTACATTCTTTTTATTTGAACAATCAATATATTTACTTCATAAAATATTTTCCAACTTCCTAATGGGAGCTAACCACATAGCCATGCTGCCTGCCCGATTTTTGTCATTTCCCGGTTGTTGAGACCTGAGGCTACGATTACTTATCATCCATTGACAGCACAATCACTTTGAATGTCACATTGTCAGATCCGTTAATCACTAATTTGGTTTACACTAATATATTCCGGATATTATGCTAAGGGAATAAATCCATTGCCACCATATATATTTGTATAGTCCAAAATGCGATCATTGGAAATATTCTGTTAGACATTCGTCCATACACGTTCGTTCTGGGACGGAACGAAACCAAAGGCACTATTCCGTACATCCTTCCTAGGCAATCTCTACCAAGGACTTATACAATAGCCCTTGCACTTTACTCCGTCTTCAATATATTCAGCATACTTGGTTTGCAACGCTAATGTCAATATGGAGTGGTTCTTCGGATAATAATCCAACCGGTCTCTCCATATTAAAACCGTTAAAATGGTCAAAAACTTTGATAGTCAGTGATTTAACTATCAAATGAAAAATGTCCATGTACACACAACGATATTATTTTCAAATGGAATTATCGATCAAATCATCAAACATATACATATATTCATATTTCTCTAGATTTTCTATGTTTAGAAAATATATGTTATTAACACTGGAAACCATTTCCATATATCGCCTTATTTTATTTTCTGTACTTAGAAAATATCTTCTATTTATAATTGGAAAATATTCCAATTACTTATCTCTTTTCCGACTCGTTTATTTATATACTTAGGAAATATTTATTATTCTATTTCCAATTTACACTTATTTGGGTTAAAACGGATGTTGTGTAAAACAACGTTACGATAACCCAAATACTGTATTTAACTAAATCTTATTCAACATTGACCTTCGAGCCTGAATCTTACTATTTATTTGTCAATAATGACATCAATCAAGTTGGGGTATAACTACCTCTCAGACCTTGACTGAATAACATTCATAACGTCAAAACAGACAAGACTACTTACTCGAATAATCAATACCATACAAACCAATTATTCCATTTTTAAACATGTACATGCTTCTCTTTTTATTCTTACGAAGTTTTATTCATAGATTTCCTTTTTGTTTATACTATTCTATTTTTAAGTTTGTTTTCTTATCGAATTCTATATATATTGGCATATAGATTTCTAGTTATCAAATTTTCTTAAAAATATTCTAACTCCTTAAATTTCCGGAAAAATTCGCCATAACCTCCTTTGTACCGGCAAATAGTTCAAATCTCAACTCGCTTCTCTAGGCCGTTTCCATTCAAAAAGAAAATCAAAAAGCCAAGTGGCTTGCCGATTCAGCGCATAAAACCTCATATGGAATTTAAACATGTACATTTTTGTCGAGCACACGAATTATAATCTTCATACACTTTATTCCATACCTGTCTAATCTATGTTCACCAGTTTTCCAATTTATCCTAACTCAATCTGGTCATTATAACTCAATTTGCTAATCTATTCTTTAATTAGCTAATTTGCCCATTTCGCTTTTATTTGAACTTATCATGTTCAAATATAATTTAATCAAGTAGAATTTCATTTCTAACTTGAGTTTCAAATTCGATTTCGAATATGAATCCACAAAAACCAATTAACTTATCCAACGCCAATTTCGATTCAAAACTCGATTAACTATTTATTCTTCAAATTAGTTAAATCTATTTAATAACTAAAAATCTGATTTTTGTTTCAAAAATCATTTCACTTACTTCACTGGAGTTCATATTTATTTTATATCTCCAGTCTAGATTTTTTCTAATGGAAATTCGGATTCTATTTCCTTAAAACCCTTTTATTTATTTAAATAAACCATTATGGTTTTTAAACGATTTTGGCGCTGCTTTTCTGAAAATTTGATTTTGACACAACTCAAAATCTATAAGCCGAAATCCAGATTTTTCTCTTCCATTAGAAAACTATTATTCAACCGGTCCTGACGGTTCTTGTTTCAAAGAATTCCGACTTAAATTGAGTTCTATATACTCAATTTAAGTTCGAAACGCCAATTTGCGAACTGCAGCGCTGCGGCGAGTTTGTTTTAATTATATTTATATATAAAAACATTTAAACTTTGTTTATTATAAATTCAACTCCATTTTGATATATTTTTAATATATGTCAAATCAGTTTCCTAATTCAACATCATATTTCCGATTTTCTAAAATTGTCGATTTTTCCTAACTCGGTAATATATTTATTTATACTTCGATCTTCTATATTAAATTCCAATTCCTTTTACAAATTATAAATCCTTTGGATTTATTTTCTACTCTGTTTAAAAATCCGCATTCTGAAATATATTTCGTCGTTCCCATTTTGAAATGATTTCAACTTTCTATTTTCAATTCTCTTTGAAATTTCTATATTTGAATTCTATTTGAATTCTCTATATTCAAATTCTATTTTAAGTTCAATATATTCAATTTCCATTTTAATTTCTATATATTCAAATTAACTTCTATTTAAATAAATTCGAATTAATCGAATTCAAAATCATAAATCCTTACTGATTTATTTTAGTTCAATTTATATTCTGAACATCAGAATAAATTCCCTCGTTTATTTCTTAAAACGATTCCCCCATTTCTATTTTTATAAATTCACATTTGAATTTAAATATTCAAATTATCCAATGATAATTTTTCCACTTTATTTATAAACACTGTTTATAAATTCATCTCAATTCTCTGCATTATTAATTTATAAACAACATTTATAAATTCACTATTTGTTTTATGTATATTCAAAACAAGTTAATATATTTATA
Organism: Allium sativum; assembly: GCA_030737875.1. Classification (NCBI taxonomy): domain Eukaryota; kingdom Viridiplantae; phylum Streptophyta; class Magnoliopsida; order Asparagales; family Amaryllidaceae; genus Allium; species Allium sativum. Next base: position 729,873,554 of record CM060916.1, read on the forward strand.
GTCCAATTGAAATTCGAATTCTATTTTCGATAAATAGATTTTTCTCTTTAAATTTCAAATATCCTTTTCCTTGATATTTATATATATCAACATTTTGGCCCCAGTGGTATTTAAACAATCAAACCACTCAATTATCCATCAACACATCATATATGATAATATATATGGAAACAAACAAATAATAATATTTTTGAGGAATCTAGTTGTATCTCTCCAACCTGTTTCCCTGCATCCATAGACATTAGCCAACATAAATAATATTCATCCTGCTTCGAGGTAGGATATCACGGTATGAAGGTCATCCACTATATATTATGGGGCGCATAGGGAAATCATCCGCTAATGATACCGCGGGCATCCGCTAATGATACTGCGGGAATCCAACCACCAATAAATATATTATAGCCACAAACACCAATCCTAAATAAGTAATGTATATTTATAATAGCCACAGTAATATTTCAATGCATACAAACAAATCAACAATTTATTTTTAATGCTAAAAATAAATTAACGAGTGAGATTTACTCATCTAAATTTATTTCGATGATTATCGTCATTCTATCTAATTTTAAACAACTGTTTAAAATTGGATAAAAATCTCAGGAAGCTTCAAAGCGCTCCCGATAAATTCCATAGTGTATCATATGATCATACGAACAGAACACGTCTCGTTTTGCTTGAATCTGAATTCATATGGAATATACATATCATTATTACAAGTTTGTAAAGGGTTTAAGACTTTATTAACCCTTAGTTAATTACTTAATTTAAACCTTGTACAAATTTAACACAATATTCCTCAGTAGTTGGTTAACTAATTTAGTAACTAAAACATACTTGATTAAATTAACTTTCATCATATTCCCAAATCTCCTTTAATAGTGTTTTAATATATTATATATAAATTAATATGATTATATATGTATATATATAGTCAATTAACTCCATGTTTATTTAAGTGAATTACCTGTAATCCACGCCAAGCACTAAGGCTACATATCCTCATCACACCATTACATATCAAAGCCCAACCCTCCCATTTCACGTCTGAACCCATTCAATTCAACATCCAACACAACGCAAAAACTCCACATCACAGATCGGCATCAACAACTGCATCCCATCCCTTGAAACCCCTACTTCTGATCAACTCCAGTAGCACTTCAACTCGCCAACCAAATCAATGCCCTAAGTAGCTGTTTAAATTTTGAGCTTCAGATTTTTCGCGCACCCTCCATTTTACCTAGTACTGACGTTGCTTATTATTGAATCACACCTTTCTTCTTCAACAAAAGCAATGTCCTCATACCACTTTCGAACAATCCTCATGCCATCCTAGACATCGTGATCATAAGTAACTCCTCGAACTCCCTTCTGGATTCGCGACCGTACACCCACTTACTGCTACAAAGGGAAACAGTGGAAACTTCTTCATCGAAGTCCCTGAACCCTTTCCAAGATAGGCGCCTCCTTCTACTTAACTTCCTTAACTCGCAAGCCCTCAAAGTTCGACCTGGTTTGAATCGCGAATTGCGATTGGATCTTGTTTTCGATTTGAAGCTGTCGGTTTTTGAATTGAATAAGTAATCCAAATAAGAGTAAATTGAAGGAAGCCGATTGTTTTAGTTGAAGGAAGAAACTGATTTTCCCCTTGAGGAATGACTTCGGTGGCTTATTTAATGAATGAACGGATGGGAAACAAGGAGCCACCAGTTGTTTTATATAATGGTGAGGAAAGGGGATACGTGGTTTAATAAGGGACAAGTAATTTTATTTGTTTTTGAACGGGTATCCTTTAATTAAAATATCCGATGATTCTGAACTCCTTTCTGAACCCAACAACTGACATCTTAAGGGTTTAGCCACTATTCCGAACCCCTTGGAACAGGTTCCGATGTCTCATTTTATCGTCTGTAGAAGATATAAATTTAAATCGATATAATTTAAATTCAAAACCATTAATTCTTCGATAATGAATTAATATTGTTATTCCAATTCAAACAGAAGTTTGTATTGATCATCTGAACTGATTTCAGTTTAGTTTTTAACTTCGAATTGAATTAACTTCGCATTACGATAATTTAATATATTCGATATTAAACCGAAATCGATTATTAAATTGATAACTAAATATAAAGATTCATTTATATTATCAAATCAATATTTAAAATAAATATTAAATATTCAAAATTAATCGACCAAAAATTCGGGTCGTTACATTCTTCCCCTCTTAAAAGAATTTCGTCCCCGAAATTACTAAGGTAGGAAAAGTGCTACAAACCCATTAACTTTTTCAAAATCCACTTATGTTGAAATTCAATATTTCATAATTCAACAAATTTCAATTCTACCAAAACTTTTGGTTTACATTCTTTTTATTTGAACAATCAACACATTTACTTCATAAAATATTTTCCAACTTCCTTGGATTAAATTACAAATTCTAGTTCTGAATCAAATTTTAATTTGTTTCACTTGTATATTTCTTTTATATACAAATTTTATTTGGTTATATATAACCATTCCAATTTTATAATCTAATTTGATTATAATATTAACATTCAACACATCCATATATTATAATAATTTCAGAAAATTATTCCTTTTCTATCAAAGTAGAATTTTGGGTAAAATTATTTCATTTACCCACTTAAAAACAATATCGTGTTCAAACTTCTGTTCAAGTATTTACAAACTCTTATCGACGTCGTGGCGTCCCACGATTTGACCAGAATTCAAAAACCACCCAACATACTAGCCAACACAATATAAAATAGTTTTTATATCAATTATCAAATATGCGCTCTCGTATATATACACTCAACTCATTCTAGGGTACTACTGGCCCTATCTCTAGTGAGCACAATCCCACCAAAGCCTAGGTATTCGCTCAACCTAAGCTCTGATACCAACTGTAATGTCCCGCAAATCCGTAATATCAGAGTTGACTACGTACACCATACATCCAACCCAAATATCATGAAAATATGAATCATTTTTTTAGAAGAAAAAGGTAGAAGAAGAACAAAAATAACAACACAGAATCTCACATCGCAGCGGAATAAAATATAATATATCATAACTTTTGAAATACAAATTTTTAACTGTATAACATATCATTATCAGAGTATCACTATCAGAGTACAACTTGCAACACAGCAGAAATAACAATAACTAGATAACGTTGAAGCCTCCTGCTCCATGCTCCTTTGGATAAATCTGTAAAATCCTGAACTACTTGACTGCCCCTATAAAATTGGGCACCCAAGAGTTTAGGTAAAACAAAACAAAATAAACTCTGGGTCAGTCATGAGACTGGTATGAGTAAACAATTTAAAACAGTTTCAAAAATTAAATGATATCTCATAAGACCACGCCGTATAACACGGAACGGGTTTTTCCCTTATGAGAATCCAAACCACTTGATTTAACTTTAAGAATCCTTTTGAAAGAAACGATAATCTTTATATCAAAACTCTTTTGATATTATGATAGTGTCTAAATCAAATAGATAACAATCTAGTGGAACGTTTGCATCTCACGTTCCACATATATAATATATAATCAAAACCGCAAGCACTTATTGGGTAATGGATTTCCAGCTATGACAAGGTATGAAACCACCTTCCTATAGTGTATCTCTAGAGGAGAATATACTGGGTTCAACAAGAAATCTTGTAACCCGACCACGAATTATAATCCTCATACACTTTATTCCATACCTGTCTAATCTATGTTCACCTATTTTCCAATTTATCCCAACTCAATCCGGTCATTTTAACTCAATTAGCTAATCTATTCTTTAATTAGCTGATTTGCCCATTTCACTTTTATTTGAACATATCATGTTCAAATATAATTTAATTCGCTTATAACAAGTAGAATTTCATTTCTAACTTATGTTTCAAATTCGATTTCGAATATGAATCCTCAAAAACCAATTTACTTATCCAACGCCAATTTCGATTCAAAACTCGATTAACTATTTATTCTTCAAATTAGTTAAATCAATTTAATAACTAAAAATCTGATTTTTGTTTAAAAAGTCATTTCACTTACTTCACTGGAGTTCATATTTATTTTATATCTCCAGTCTGAATTTTTTCTAATGGCATTTCGGATTTTATTTCCTTAAAACCCTTTTATTTATTTAAATAAACCATTATGGTTTTTTAACAATTTCGGCGTTGCTTTTCTGAAAATTTGATTTTGACATAACTCAAAATCTATAAGCCGAAATCCAGATTTTTCTCTTCCATTAGAAAACTATTATTCAACCAATCCTGACGGTTCTTGTTTCAAAGAATTCCGACTTAAATTGAGTTCTATATACTTAATTAAAGTTCAAAACACCAATTTGCGAACTGCAGCGCTGCGGCGAGTTCGTTTTAATTATATTTATATATAAAAACGTTTAAACTTTGTTTATAATAACAACTCCATTCTGATATATTTTTAATATATATCAAATCAGTTTCCCAATTAAACATCATATTTCCGATTTTCTAAAATTGTCGATTTTTCCTAACTCGGTAATATATTTATTTATACTTTGATCTACTATATTAAATTCCTATTCCTTTTATAAATTATAAATTGTAGCGACCCAGGAATTTCGACACTCGAATCCTGACATTTATACTACCCATGTCCAAAACTCAAGTACCGAAAACCCAAGAAAGCTAGAAGAAAGAAGTTAGAGGGTGAGGTAAGAAAGAAAGAATATTAGAATAGGAGAATAAGTGGAACCAACATAACACAAAATCTCACAACGTAGCGGAACAAAATATAATATAGAAATAATTTTTATTGAGAGCTTGAAATAATACTTACAACATCAGAGTACATTAATTCACCTGGACAGTTATCATAGTCTGTCCTCATATATATAACAACAGCGGAATAATAACGGTTGAACATCGTACGTCTGAACTCCTTCAGCTCGTCTTTGGACTTTAAAACATCTGGTAACCTGAACCTGTATACCCTGGTCTAACCCGAGCATTTACAAAACACCGCGTCAGTCTGGTGAACCAGAGTGAGACAAACTCGAAAAGTTTTAAGGGGAACCATCCAACTTGATTTTAAAGTTCGAAAAAAAACTTTCGAAAGAAAAGGATAATCGTAAGACCAAATCCACACATAAATACGGACGGTTTTTACCTTACAATAACCCAAAACAATTTTGAAATCAATACTCGTCTGATATTATAATAGTGTCTAAATACAAATAAATAGAATCTAGCAGAATGCTTGCATCTCACCCTCCATATATATAGTATACAAACAAAACCGCATGTGCTTATTGGAGATTGGATTCCGACTATGACAAGGTATGGAACCACCTGCCAATGGTGTATCTCTAGAGGCGAATACACTGGGTTCAACAAGAACGTCTTGCAACTCGACCCACACATGACCGACCACTCATTTCGCTTGAGTGTATCGAATGTATATCACCAACGGTTGGGATCAGCAACCGTTTCCCGAAAACGGACAGCCTCGATAGATTAAAGAAGCAAAAGGAATTTCTCTAGATAGGTGATTATACACCCTAATGGAAGCGAACCACATAGCCATGATGCCTGCCCGATTTTTGTCATTTCCTGGTTGATGAGGCTTGAGGTTATAATCGACTTTTGGAACATCTGGCCAACATTCACATCGTCCATACAAGTCATCCAGGAACATGATGACCGAAGGCACCCTCCTACCACATCCTAGGAATCACCCTATAGATCAGTAGCGAATGGTCCTTGCAATCCATATATTTCAGCCACGACAGAATCACAGTATATCTCTAGGGATCAGCTAGAGATTGTAAGTAATTCTTCCGTTCATGAAGATCTACGGTCTTCAATTGCTCCATCTCGATCAGCATCTTTGATGTATTCGTATTAATTGGTCGGAATGGTTTTCGAATATAAATTTGATTCCGGTCTTTCTGTACCAATAACGTTGGGTCGGATTTTGATAGTCGGTTATTTAACTATCAAAATAAATAACTATAAAAATAACATAGATCCATTTGTTCAGAACACAACGTCACTTGGCCATTAAATAATATAATATTCTCAAATCATTTTATGCTGATATTTAGAAAAATATCTTAAATCAATATCACATTTTTCGTTATAACATCACTTATTACCTATAATTGGAAAACCGATTCCACTTATCATTCTTAGAACGATCATTTCGAAATTCCCTTTTGAACCCGATCCTCGTCACTTATCCTTTAGAATAAATTTATTCTAAATCTCTTTTCCTTACTTTTGAAGGTATCGTTATATCTGCATCGATCCCCTTTTCATTTTGGAAATACCATTTCATATTCTCTAGCCGCTTTTTTTTATTCCTTTTATTTCTAGAATCCCATTTTATGTTAAAAAATTCTTCAAAAAATGTTACATTATTATTCCTTAAATAAATTACTTCAACACATCCACTATTACAACTAATATCATCTTTCGATAATCTTGAAGTCGTTCAAGTTGGGGTATTTAAATTACCTCTCAGACCTCGATCAACAACGTTCTTATCTTAAGACAAATATGAATTGTAATTCAAAAACTCATTTTCAATCTGATACCAACAAATACCACTTCACTAATTTATTTAAAAATCAATTCCTAGTTAAAACAGTTGGCTTGGTCCATTTAAAACATGATTACTCATTGATTAATCCTAACTCATCTTTTTATTTAAATTAATAAATAAATTTAAATAATCCATTTCAAATTAATCTTATTTTAATTGTTTCATAAAACAATTAGTCGCAGTTATTAATCGTTTCACAGTTGCTTAACAATCTTATTAATACAAGAATTTGCTTTATAAAAGATAAAGCAAGTGCTTTGCGCACGGTAACTTTTGGCACACAAAAAAAAATGGTGTTTGGTGATTACAACAATCAACATATATTTGGTTAGCTTATATCTTTTTATAAACTCTAATTAAAATAGTACATTAAAAATCTATATTCACTTTTTAAATAAATTTCATCACTTTATTTCTATCGATTTACCTAACGGCAAATCAATCTTCATAAAACAGTTTGTAATTTGGCCATCTGCTATAAATTCCTCAACCAATATCACCCATTGGTTAATATCATCACAATGTTGAATTTGAATTCAACAATCGACAATTAAATCAAATGGTTAAACAGTTAATATAATGATCATATGCAAATAAGCAATCAATGCAACTGATAACGGTCAATCAATAATAATCATTCAAGCATCCAATTTTGTTTAAATACGTTTATATTATTATAAATGTAACCAACAAGGTATGTTACCTCTATTGGAAATAATCGTTAAAAATAACGATTTAGTTTAATCAAATTAAACAATGTTTAATTTGAATCAATTTTATCAGTATATATGTAAACAACCATCAAATTATTCAACCAATAGCAAACAAAGCACATAAATAATTAAACCCGACTTATATAAATATAAGCGTGGGAACTGAGTGAGTTTAACTCACCTTGATTTGGTTTGACGTTACAATGGTTTGTTCCAGTTAAATCAAACAGCGTTTTAATTTAACTGGCAACCGAGCTGCTTCCATCATTGTTCACTCCAGCTTTAGAGTATAGTGCTTATCGGTACGGTTCCAAAACCCTTTAGTCTGTTCAGTTCTGTTAACGAAACAAGGGTTATTTATATATAAATGTTAAGATGATTTTAAACTAAAATTTAAATAATATTTTAGTTTATCTAAATATGCTCATTAATCTAAACCCGAAAAAAACGAAATACATATTTCCAGATCCACTGTAGCCTATAAATATCAAATATATATATATATATATATATATTCATATATATACATGGCAGGTGTACTCTTCTTTTCACAGTACAATAATTACTATACCCTATATATACATGTATAACATGTTTCTTTATTCTTCCAGCATTATCATGTATTCATTAAAATGGTTTAGAAAGTATTATATTCTATCTTGTAATATGTCCATGTTAAGCTAATACAAATATTTATTGTATACATGTTTTAACGTGTGACATGTATATATAAATTTAGCTAAACTTTAATTTTGAATAACAGGCCCTTACCTAGCTGTTCGGCCCAATTCACCAGGCTTCACCCACCACGCAGGACCCACGAACTCGTACAGGAGCTCCTTCCCAACTTGCTGAGTTTCGTTCCAGTTCTCCATACCACATTCCTTAGCTTCCCACATTCTGTTCTATTTTTACTTCTTTTTTTTCGTTCAACCCACAAGCCCATGGAAAACTCAGCCCAACTTCGGTGTATATCTTCTTCCACGTTTTTTTCATTGGCCCAAAGTCCATGCTTCCAAACCCATGTTCACATATCCATTTCCGCGTCATCCAGTAACTCATCTTCCCCGATCCCATTTTACTGAAGCTCCATTTCATTTCCGCAACTCCCCACTTCTTTGTTTTGCTTGCCACTGTAACCTTCCACGCATGAAAACTGACCACACAACACGTTCTCCCACAACCACGTCCTTATGCCACACGCCCCCTTCAACACAGCTGCAGCGCCCTCCACATCTCCTTGGCCATGAACCCCAAGTACCACCAACTTCTACGCCCATGCAGGTTGCAGCCAACGAACAGGAAGAAACCCCCCCCCCCCCCTGCTGATGCAATCGTTCGCCCGTTCTTTATTTACGGGATTTAAGCTTATAGGCTTCGGTTTATATTTAAAGAAAAAGGAAAAGAATCAACATTTTGTTTGGTGTTGTTTTTAAAGTGGTCTGTTCGGTTTTAGTTGCTCACAATTGAGCCAGCGTATGGGTACTTATAATCGAACGAGAAATGGATAGAAACGATGTCCATCAATAGGTGGTAGGTTTAGTTGTGCTCCTTGTTTCTTAGGCTAGCGTGATGTATGCTCCTGTTCTGTCGAACTCCAGGCTGTGATGGATTGAACTTGACGAGAAAGGTGAAGTAGCTGTGTTCTCCCATCATTTTAATGGATATAGCTTTGATTTGGACAAGTATAGCAGTGTATATTTCCTTAGATAGGTTTGCAGGCACAGCATGTGCTCACTGGAGTGAAAGCTTAAGTAAGAAGAAAGGGACATATCGTGAAGGCTTTAACTGTGAAAAGAAATATTGGTGTCTGTGTATTCTCGTCAGTGCATGTGCTTTGGAGTAAACTTGGGTTATGTGTTGATGAGAATACACATGCAGGTTCCAAGTATGGATGGGATAGCTGTTTGATGGAATTGCTCAATGAAAGCTTAAGGTGGAAGCCATACATACAGGCCAGAAAGAAGCATTTCAAATAGATTCGGTGCAGGCATGTATAATAAATACTGGAAATAGAGGGTAGAAAGAGCCTCATGCCATCCTTGCAGCCTACGGTGCAGTTTGGTAGGTGTAGCACCAGACTTGGGGTAGCTGCAAAAAGATACAGGGTAGAAGATATTTTTACTTGTTTCTAATCGGACGTACATGTTGTATATTAACTTTGATTAAGACTTGGATGCAGAAGAATTAGGTGCATGTGCTTAGGCGACTGAGAAAATAGGTAACTTGATGATTTGAAATCCCATGGTAGGTTAGCTTAGGCTGATGTGTTGGGAAAGATAGTTATTTTCTTTTATCTTTTCTAGTTTGCATGTGGTTGATGGACATGGCCATGTGCCTTTGGTTCTTTTAGAGTACGAATGGGTTCAGATAGCTAAAAAGAGGGCTAGGGTGTACAGAGAAATATAGAGTAGCTAAACTAAGCATGTGCTCTTTAACACTACGGGTTATATTGTTTTTATTTAGTATTTAAAATTCAGCGTACCCCGCTATACACCAATTTTATTCGTTTACGAACAGCTGTTGACAGAAATAAAAATACTGTTGTGTCCAACAGTATGTCACGGTCCCAAAATTATAATAATATCGATAGATTAACTTATATTGTGAAACCCCAAAATGCTGATATATGGTGCGAAATATTCCAAATAAAAAGTGGTGTGTTTTCCAAATTAAAAATTACTGTAAAATTCTAAAAATTAAATTATAATTACGCCTCAAAGATCTCATCCAAATTCGAAATTGATATTTAATTATATTAAATTATCGTTATGGTTTATAAACGATTCCACAGCGATTATTTGAAAATTTAAATTGGATGTATCTTACAATCTATACGACGAAATTTTCATTTTTCTCTTCCATTAGAAAAATATAATCAAATCGATCCAGACGGTTCTTGTTTCACAGAAATCCAATTTATATCAGATCTTGTATACTCAATTGAAGTTCAGATTTCAATATTACGAACGACCGCGCCGTTACGAGCTCATTTTAATATAAATATAATTATAAACGTTCCTTCGTCGTTTAACAACGAATTTCAATATTAAATCCATTAATATTACAAATATAATATTTAAAACTAATTTAAATATTTGAATTCAAACAGTCGGAAAATCCGAGTCGTTACATAAATCCTTTGGATTTATTTTCTATTCTATTTAAAAATCTGCATTCTGAAATATATTTCGTCGTTCCCATTTCGAAATGATTTCAACTTTCTATTTTCAAATTCTATTTTCAATTCTCTTTGAAATTTCTATATTCAAATTCTATTTGAATTCTCTATATTCAAATTCTATTTGAATTTCTATATATTCAAATTAACTTCTACTTAAATAAATTCGAATTAATCGAATTCGAAATCATAAATCCTTACGGATTTATTTTAGTCCAATTTATATTTTGAACATCAGAATAAATTACGATTCCCCCATTTCTATTTTTATAAATTCACATTTGAATTTAGATATTCAAATTATCCAATGATAATTTTTCCACTTTATTTATAAACACTGTTTATAAATTCATCTCAACTCTCTTCATTATTAATTTATAAACAACATTTATAAATTCACTATTTGTTTTATATATATTCAAAACAAGTTAATATATTTATAGCCCAATTGAAATTCGAATTCTATTTTCGATAAATAGATTTTTCCCTTTAAATTTCAAATATCCTTTTCCTTAATATTTATATATATCAACATTTTGGCCCCAGTGGTATTTAAACAATCAAACCACTCAATTATCCATCAACACATCGTATATGATAATATATGTGGAAACAAACAAATAATAATATTTTTGAGGAATCCAGTTGGATCCCTCCAACCTGTTTCCCTGCATCCACAGACGTTAGCCAACATAAATAATACCTATCCTGCTTCGAGGCAGGATATCGCGATATGAAGGTCATCCACTATATATATTGTTGGGTGCATAGGGAAATCATCCGCTAATGATACCGCGGGCATCCGCTAATGATACTACGGGAATCCTACCGCCTATATATATATATATAATAGCCACAAACACCAATCCTAAATAACTAATATATATTTATAATAGCCACAGTAATATTTCTATGCATACAAACAAATCAACAATGTATTTTTAATGCTAAAAATAAATTAACAAGTGAGATTTACTCACGTGAATTTATTTCAATGATTATCGTCATTCTATCTAATTTTAAACAACTGTTTAAAATTAGATAAAAAACTCAGGAAGCTTCAAAGCGCTCCCGATAAATTCCATGGTGTATCATATGGTCATACGAACAGAACACGTCTCGTTTCGCTTGAATCTAAATTCATATGAAATATACATATCGTTATTACGAGTTTGTAAAGGGTTTAAGACTTTATTAACCCTTAGTTAACTACTTAATTTAAACCTTGTACAAATTTAACCCAATATTCCTCTGTAGTTGGTTAACTAATTTAGTAACTAAAACAAACTTGATTAAATTAACTTCCATCATATTCCCAAATCTCCTTTAATAGTGTTTTAATATCGTATATATAAATTAATATGATTATATATATATAGTCAATTAACTCCATGTTTATTTAAGTGAATTACCTGTAATCCACGCCAAGCACTAGGACCACATATCCTCATCACACCATTACATATCAAAGCCCAAACCTCCCATTTCATGTCTGAACCCATTCAGTTCAACTTCCAACACAACGTAAAAACTCCACATCACAGATCGACATCAACACCTGCATCCCATCCCTTGGAACCCCTACTTCTGATCAACTCCAGTAGCACTTCAATTCGCCAACAAATCAATGCCCTAAGTAGCTACTTAAATTTTGTGCTTCAGATTTTTCGCGCACCCTCCATTTTACACAGTACTGACGTTGCTTATTACTGAATCGCACCTTTCTTCTTCCACAAAAGCAACGACCTCCTACCTCTTTCGAACAATCCTCATGCCATCCTAGACATCGTGATCATCGGTAATTCCTCGAACTCCCATCTGGATTCGCGACCGTACACCCACTTACTGCTACAGAGGGAAACAACGGAAACTTCTTCATCGAAGTCCCTGAACCCTTGCCAAGATAGGCGCCTCCTTCTACTTAACTTCCTTAACTCGCAAGCCCTCAAAGTTCGACCTAGTTTGAATCGCGAATTGCGATTGGATCTGGTTTTCGATTTGAAGCTGTCGGTTTTTGAATTGAAGAAGGAATCCAAATAAAAGTAAATTGAAGGAAGCCGATTGTTTTAGTTGAAGGGAGAAACAGATTTTCCCCTTGAGGAATGACTTCGGTGGCTTCTTTAATGAATGAACGGACGGCAAACAAGGAGCCACCAGTTGTTTTATATAATGGTGAGGAAAGGGGATACGTGGTTTAATAAGGGACAAGTATTTTTATTTGTTTTTGAATGGGTATCCTTTAATTAAAATACCCCATGATTCTGAACTCCTTTCTGAACCCAACAACTGACATCTTAAGGGTTTAGCCACTATTCCGAACCCATTGGAATAGGTTCCGATGTCTCATTTGATCGTCTGTAGAAGATATAAATTTAAATCGATATAATTTAAATTCAAAACCATTAATTCTTCGATAATGAATTAATATTATTATTCCAATTCAAACAGAAGTTTGTATTGATCATCCGAACTGATTTCAGTTTAGTTTTTAACTTCGAATTGAATTAACTTCGTATTACGATAATTTAATATATTCGATATTAAACCGAAATCGATTATTAAATTGGTAACTAAATATAAAGATTCATTTATGTTAGAAAATCAATATTTAAAATAAATATTACATATTCAAAATTAATCGACCAAAAATCCGGGTCGTTACATTCTTCCCCTCTTAAAAGAATTTCGTCCCCGAAATTACTAAGGTAGGAAAAGTGCTACAAACCCATTAACTTTTTCAAAATCCACTTATGTTGAAATTCAATATTTCATAATTCAACAAATTTCAGTTTTACCAAAATTTTTGGTTTACATTCTTTTTATTTAAACAATCAATATATTTACTTCATAAAATATTTTCCAACTTCCCAGGATTAAATTCCAAATTCTAGTTCTGAATCAAATTTTAATTTGTTTCACTTGTATATTTCTTTTATATACAAATTTTATTTGGTTATATATAACCATTCCAATTTTATAATCTAATCTGATTATAATATTAACATTCAACACATCCATATATTATAATAATTTCAGAAAATTATTCCTTCTCTATCAAAGTAGAATTTTGGGTAAAATTATTTCATTTACCCACTTAAAAACAATATCGTGTTCAATCTTCTGTTCAAGTATTTACAAACTCTTATCGACGTCGTGGCGTCCCACGATTCGACCAGAATTCATAAACCACCCAACAGACTAGCCAACACAATATAAGATAGTTTTTATATCAATTAACAAATATGCACTCTCGTATATATACACTCAACTCATTCTAGGGTACTACTGGCCCTATCTCTAATGAGCACAATCCCACCAAAGCCTAATTATTCGCTTTACCTAAGCTCTGATATCAACTGTAATGTCCCGCAAATCCGTAATATCAGAGTTGACTACATACACCATACATCCAACCCAAATATCACAAAAATATGAAACATTTTTTTAGAAGAAAAAGGTAGAAGAAGAACAGAAATAACAACACAGAACCTCACATCGCAGCGGAATAAAATATAATATATCATAACTTTTGAAATACAAAATTTTAACTGTATAACATATCATTATCGGGGTATCACTATCAGAGTACAACTTGCAACACAGCAGAAATAACAATAACTAGATAACGTTGAAGCCTCCTGCTCCAAGCACCTTTGGATAAATCCATAAAATCCTGAACTACTTGACTGCCCATATAAAATTGGGCACCCAAGAGTTTAGGTAAAACAAAACAAAATAAAATCCGGGTCAGTCATGAGACTGGTATGAGTAAACAATTTAAAACAATTTCAGAAACTAAATGATAACTCATAAGACCACGCCGTATAACACAGAACGGGTTTTTCCCTTATGAGAATCCAAACCACTTGATTTAACTTTAAGAATCCTTTTGAAAGAAACGATAATCTTTATATCAAAACTCTTTTGATATTATGATAGTGTCTAAATCAAGTAAATAACAATCTAGTGGAACGTTTGCATCTCACGTTCCTCATATATAATATACAATCAAAACCGCAAGCACTTATTGGGTAATGGATTTCCAACTATGACAAGGTATGAAACCACCTTCCGATAGTGTATCTCTAGAGGAGAATACACTGGGTTCAACAAGAACATCTTGTAACCCAGCCACACATGACCGACCACTCATTTCGCTTGAGTGTATCGAATGTACATCACCAACGGTTGGGATCAGCAACCGTTTTCCCAAATGGGACAACATCGAATAAAATAAGGAATTAAATGAATTTCTCTAGATAGGTGATAATACACCCTAATGGGAGCTAACCACATAGCCATGCTGCCTTCCCGATTTTTGTCATTTCCTGGTTGTTGAGGCCTGAGGGTACGATTACTTATCATCCATTGACAGCACAATCACTTTGAATGTCACTTTGTCAGATCCGTTAATCACTAATTTGGTTTACGCAAATATATTCTGGATATTATGCTAACTGAATAAATCCGTTGCCACCATATATATTTGTACGGTCCAAAATGCGATCATTGGAAATATTATGTCAGACATTCGTCCATACACGTTCGTTCTGGGACGGAACGAAACCGAAGACACTATTTGGTACATCCATCCTAGGCAATCTCTACCTAGGACTTATACAGCAGCCCTTGCACTTTACTCCGTCTTCAATATATTCAGCCTACTTGGTTTGCAACGCTTATGCCAATACGGAGTGGTTCTTCGGATAATAATCCAACTGGTCTCTCCATATTAACAACATTAAAATGGTCAAAACTTTGATAGTCGGTGATTTAACTATCAAATGAAAAATGTCCGTGTACACACAACGATCTTATTTCCAAATCGAATTATCGATCAAATCATCAAACATATACATTTTTTTTTTCATATTTCCTTATTTTCTATGTTTAGAAAATATATGTTATTAACACTGGAAACCATTTCCATATATCGCCTTCTTTTATTTTCTGTACTTAGAAAATATCTTATATTTATAATTGGAAAATATTCCAATTACTTATCTCTTTTCCGACTTGTTTATTTCTATATTTAGGAAATATTTATAATTCTATTTCCAACTTACACTTATTTGGGGTAAAACGGATGTTGTGTAAAACATTGTTACGACAACCCAAATACTGTATTTAACTAAATCTTATTCAACATTGACCTTCGAGCCTGAATCTTACTATTTATTTGTTAATAATGACATCAATCAAGTTGGGGTATAACTACCTCTCAGACCTTGACTGAATAACATTCATAACATCAAAACAAACAAGACAACTTACTCGAATAATCAATACCATACAAACCAATTTTTCCATTTTTAAACATGTACATGCTTATCTTTTTATTCTTACGAGGTTTTATTCATAGATTTCCTTTTTGTTTATACTATTCTATTTTTAAGTTCGTTTTCTTATCGAATTCTATATATATATTGATATATAGATTTCTAGTTATCAAATTTTCTTAAAAATATTCTAACTCCTTAATTTTCCGGAAAAATTTGCCATAACCTCCTTTGTACCGGCAAATAGTTCAAACCTCAACTCGCCTCTCTAGGCCCTTTCCATTCAAAAAGAAAATCAAAAAGCCGAGCGGCTTGCCGATTCGGTGCATAAAACCTCATATGGAATTTAAACATGTACCTTTTTGTCGGGCACACGAATTATAATCGTCATACACTTTATTCCATACCTGTCTAATCTATGTTCACTTGTTTTCCAATTTATCCCAACTCAATCCGGTCATTTTAACTCAATTTGCTAATCTATTCTTTAATTAGCTAATTTGCCCATTTCACTTTTATTTGAACATATCATGTTCAAATATAATTTAATTCGCTTATAAACAAGTAGAATTTCATTTCTAACTTGAGTTTCAAATTCGATTTCCAATATGAATCCACAAAAACCAATTTACTTATCCAACGCCAATTTCGATTCAAAACTCGATTAACTATTTATTCTTCAAATTAGTTAAATCTATTTAATAACTAAAAATCTGATTTTTGTTTAAAAAATCATTACACTTATTTCACTGGAGTTCATATTTATTTTATATCTCCAGTCTGGATTTTTTCTAATGGCAATTCGGATTTTATTTCCTTAAAACCCTTTTATTTATTTAAATAAACCATTATGGTTTTTAAACGATTTTAGCGCTGCTTTTCTGAAAATTTGATTTTGACATAACTCAAAATCTATATCCCGAAATCCAGATTTTTCTCTTCCATTAAAAAATTATTATTCAACCGGTCCTGATGGTTCTTGTTTCAAAGAATTCCGACTTAAATTGAGTTCTATATACTCAATTGAAGTTCGAAACGCCAATTTGCGAACTGCAATGCTGCGGCGAGTTCGTTTTAATTATATTTATATATAAAAACATTTAAACTTTGTTTATAATAAATTCAACTCCATTCTGGTATATTTTTAATATATATCAAATCAGTTTCCCAATTCAACATCATATTTTCGATTTTCTAAAATTGTCGATTTTTCCTAACTCGGTAATATATTTATTTATACTTCGATCTTCTATATTAAATTCCAATTCCTTTTACAAATTATAAATCTTTTGAATTTATTTTCTATTCTGTATAAAAATCCGCATTCTGAAATATATTTCGTCGTTCCCTTTTCAAAATGATTTCAACTTTCTATTTTCAAATTCTAATTTCAATTCTCTTTGAAATTTCTATATTCAAATTCTATTTGAATTCTCTATAATCAAATTCTATTTTAATTTCCATATATTCAAATTCTATTTGAATTTCTATATATTCAAATTAACTTCTATTTAAATAAATTTGAATTAATCGAATTCAAAATCATAAACCCTTACGGATTTATTTTAGTTCAATTTATATTCTGAACATCAGAATAAATTCCCTCGTTTATTTCTTAAAACGATTCCCCCATTTCTATTTTTATAAATTCACATCTGAATTTAAATATTCAAATTATCCAATGATAATTTTTCCACTTCATTTAGAAACACTATTTATAAATTCATCTCAATTCTCTACATTATTAATTTATAATTAACATTTATAAATTCACTATTTGTTTTATATATATTCAAAACAAGTTAATATATTTATAGCCCAATTGAAATTCGAATTCTGTTTTCGATAAATAGATTATTCCCTTTAAATTTCAAATATCCTTTTCCTTGATATTTATATATATCAACATTTTGACCCCAGTGGTATTTGAACAATCAAACCACTCAATTATCCATCAACACATGATATATGATAATATATGTGGAAACAAACAAATAATAATAATTTTGAGGAATCCAGTTGGATCCCTCCAACCTGTTTCCCGGCATCCACAGACGTTAGCCAACATAAATAATACCCATCCTGCTTCGAGGCATGATATCGCGGTATGAAGGTCATCCACTATATATATTGTGGGGCGCATAGGGAAATCATCTGCTAATGATACCGCGTGCATCCGCTAATGATACTGTGGGAATCCAACAACCAATATATATATATAATAGCCACAAACACCACTCCTAAATAACTAATATATATTTATAATAGCCACAGTAATATTTCAAAGCATACAAACAAATCAACAATTTATTTTTAATGCTAAAAATAAATTAATGAGTATGATTTACTCACCGGAATTTATTTTGATGATCATCGTCATTCTATCTAATTTTAAATGACTGTTTAAAATTAGATAAAAATCTCAGGAAGCTTCAAAGAGCTCCCGATAAATTCCATAGTGTATCATATGATCATTCGAACAGAACACGTCTTGTTTTGCTTGAATCTGAATTCATATGAAATATACATATCGTTATTACGAGTTTGTAAAGGGTTTAAGACTTTATTAACCCTTAATTAACTACTTAATTTAAACCTTGTACAAATTTAACCCAATATTCCTCAGTAGTTGGTTAACTAATTTAGTAACTAAAACATACTTGATTAAATTAACTTTCATCATATTCCCAAATCTCCTTTAGTAGTGTTTTAATATTGTATATATAAATTAATATGATTATATACGTATATATATAGTCAGTTAACTCCATGTTTATTTAAGTGAATTACCTGTAATCCACGCCAAGCATTAAGGCCACATATCCTCATCACACCATTACATATCAAAGCCCAACCCTCCCATTTCACGTCTGAACCTATTCAGTTCAACTTCCAACACAACGCAAAAACTCCACATCACAGATCGGCATCAACACCTGCATCCCATCCCTTGAAACGCCTACTTCTGATCAACTCCAGTAGCACTTCAATTAACCAACCAAATCAATGCCCTTAGTAGCTGTTTAAATTTTGAGCTTCAGATTTTTCGCGCACCCTCCATTTTACCCAGTACTGACGTTGCTTATTACCGAATCGCACCTTTCTTCTTCCACAAAAGCAACATCCTCCTACCTCTTTCGAACAATCCTCACGCCATCCTAGACATCATGATCATAATTAACTCCTCGAACACCCATCTGGATTCGCAACCGTACACCCACTTACTACTACAAAGGGAAACAGCGGAAACTTCTTCATCGAAGTCCCTGAATCCTTGCCAAGATAGGCGCCTCCTTCTACTTAACTTCCTTAACTCGCAAGCCCTCAAAGTTCGACCTGGTTTGAATTGCGAATTGCGATTGGATCTGGTTTTCGATTTGGAGCTGTCGGTTTTTGAATTGAAGAAGGAATCCAAATAAAAGTAAATTGAAGGAAGCCGATTGTTTTAGTTGAAGGGAGAAACTGATTTTCCCCTTGAGGAATGACTTCGGTGGCTTATTTAATGAATGAATGGCTGGAAAACAAGGAGCCACCAGTTGTTTTATATAATGGTAAGGAAAGGGGATACGTGGTTTAATAAGGGACAAGTATTTTTATTTGTTATTGAACGGGTATCCTTTAATTAAAATACCCCATGATTCTGAACTCCTTTCTAAACCTAACCACTGACATTTTTAGGGTTTAGCCACTATTCTGAACCCATTGGAATAGGTTCTGATGTCTCATTTGATCGTCTGTAGAAGATATAAATTTAAATCGATATAATTTAAATTCAAAACCATTAACTCTTCGATAATGAATTAATATTATTATTCCAATTCAAACAGAAATTTTATTGATCATCCGAACTGATTTCAGTTTAGTTTTTAACTTCGAATTGAATTAACTTCGTATTACGATAATTTAATATATTCGATATTAAACCGAAATCGATTATTAAATTGATAACTAAATGTAAAGATTCATTTATATTATCAAATCAATATTTAAAATAAATATTAAATATTCAAAATTAATGGACCAAAAATCCGGGTCGTTACATTCTTCCCCTCTTAAAAGAATTTCGTCCCCGAAATTACTAAGGTAGGAAAAGTGCTACAAACCCATTAACTTTTTCAAAATCCACTTATGTTGAAATTCAATATTTCATAATTCAACAAATTTCAGTTCTACCAAAACTTTTGGTTTACATTCTTTTTATTTGAACAATCAATATATTTACTTCATAAAATATTTTCCAACATCTCAGGATTAAATTCCAAATTTTAGTTCCGAATCAAATTTTAATTTGTTTCACTTGTATATTTCTTTTATATACAAATTTTATTTGGTTATATGTAACCATTCCAATTTTATAATCTAATTTGATTATAATATTAACATTCAACACATCCATATATTATAATAATTTCAGAAAATTATTCCTTTTCTATCAAAGTAGAATTTTGGGTAAAATTATTTCATTTACCCACTTAAAAACAATATCGTGTTCAATCTTCTGTTCAAGTATTTACAAACTCTAATCGACGTATATCAATTAACAAATACGCGCTCTCATATTTATACACTCAACTCATTCTAGGGTACTACTGAACCTATATCTAATGAGCACAATCCCACCAAAGCCTAGGTATTCGCTCAACCTAAGCTCTGATACCAATTGTAATGTCCCGCAAATCCGTAATATCAGAGTTGACTACATACACCATACATCCAACCCAAATATCACGAAAATACGAATCATTTTTTTAGAAGAAAAAGATAGAAGAAGAACATAAATAACAACACAGAATCTCACATCGCAGCGGAATAAAATATAATATATCATAACTTTTGAAATACAAACTTTTAACTGTATAACATATCATTATAAGAGTATCACTATCAGAGTACAACTTACAACATAGCAGAAATAACAATAAATAGATAACGTTGAAGCCTCCTGCTCCAAGCTCCTTTAGATAAATCTGTAAAATCCCGAACTACTTGACTGCCCATATAAAATTGGACACCCAAGAGTTTAGGTAAAACAAAACAAAACAAACTCCAGGTCAGTCATGGAACTGGTATGAGTAAACAATTTAAAACAGTTTCAGAAACTAAATGATATCTCATAAGACCATGCCGTATAACACGGAACGGGGTTTTCTCTTATGAGAATCCAAACCACTTGATTTAACTTTAAGAATCCTTTTGAAAGAAACGATAATCTTTATATCAAAACTCTTTTGATATTATGATAGTGTCTAAATCAAATAAATAACAATCTAGTGGAACGTTTGCAGCTCACGTTCCACATATATAATATACAATCAAAACCGCAAGCACTTATTGGGTAATGGATTTCCAACTATGACAAGGTATGGAACCACCTTCCGATAGTGTATCTCTGTGGGAGAAGACACTTGGTTCAACAAGAACATCTTGTAACCCGGCCATACATGACCGACCACTCATTTCGCTTGAGTGTATCGAATGTACATCACCAACGGTTGGGATCGGCAACCGTTTTCCCAAATGGGACAACATCGAATAAAATAAGGAATTAAATGAATTTCTCTAGATAGGTGATAATACACCCTAATGGGAGCTAACCACATAGCCATGCTGCCTGCCCGATTTTTGTCATTTCCCGGTTGTTGAGGCCTGAGGCTATGATTACTTATCATCCATTGACAGCACAATCACTTTGAATGTCACATTGTCAGATCCGTTAAACCCATTTTAAGTTTAAGAAAATTTATGAATTCTAATTTGGTTTACACAAATATATATTTTGGATATTATGCTAAGGGAATAAATCCTTTGCCACCATATATATTTCTATAGTCCAAAATGCGATCATTCGAAATATTCTGTCAGACATTCGTCCATACATGTTCGTTCTGGGACGGAATGAAACCGAAGGCACTATTCCGTACATCCATCCTAAACAATCTCTACCTAGGACTTATACAACAGCCCTTGCCCTTTACTCCGTCTTCAATATATTCAGAATACTTGGTTTGCAACGCTTATGCCAATACGGAGTGGTTATTCGGATAATAATCCAACCGGTCTCTCCATATTAACAACGTTAAAATGGTCAAAAACTTTGATAGTCGGTGATTTAACTATCAAATGAAAAATGTGCGTGTACACACAACGATCTTATTTCCAAATGGAATTATCGATCAAATCATCAAACATATACATATACATACATACATATATATATATATCCATATTTCCTTATTTTCTATGTTTAGAAAATATATGTTATTAACACTGGAACCCATTTCCATATATCGCCTTCTTTTATTTTCTGTACTTAGAAAATATCTTCTATTTATAATTGGAAAATATTCCAATTACTTATCTGTTTTCCGACTCGTTTATTTCTATACATAGGAAATATTTATTATTCTATTTCCAACTTACACTTATTTAGGTTAAAATGGATGCTGTGTAAAACATCGTTACGACAAACCAAATACTGTATTTAACTAAATCTTATTCAACATTGACCTTCAAGCCTGAGTCTTACTATTTATTTGTTAATAATGACATCAATCAAGTTGGGGTATAACTACCTCTCAGACCTTGACTGAGTAACATTCATAACGTCAAAACAGACAAGACTACTTACTCGAATAATCAATACCATACAAACCAATTATTCCATTTTTAAACATGTACATGCTTCTCTTTTTATTCTTACGAGGTTTTATTCATAGATTTCCTTTTTTTATACTATTATATTTTTAAGTTCGTTTTCTTATCGAATTCTATATATATTGATATATAGATTTCTAGTTATCAAATTTTCTTAAAAATATTCTAACTCCTTAAATTTCCGGAAAAATGCGCCATAACCTCCTTTGTACCGGCAAATAGTTCAAACCTCAACTCACCTCTCTAGGCCCTTTCCATTCAAAAAGAAAATCAAAAAGCCAAGCGGCTTACCGATTCGGCGCATAAAACCTCATATGGAATTTAAACATGTACCTATTTCTCGGGCACACGAAGTATAATCCTCATACACTTTATTCCATACCTGTCTAATCTATGT
The DNA here is from genome assembly GCA_030737875.1 of Allium sativum. Classification (NCBI taxonomy): domain Eukaryota; kingdom Viridiplantae; phylum Streptophyta; class Magnoliopsida; order Asparagales; family Amaryllidaceae; genus Allium; species Allium sativum. Next base: position 729,896,381 of record CM060916.1, read on the forward strand.
TCACCTATTTCCCAATTTATCCCAACTCAATCCGGTCATTTTAACTCAATTTGCTAATCTATTCTTTAATTAGCTAATTTTCCCATTTCACTTTTATTTGAACATATCATGTTCAAATATAATTTAATTCGCTTATAAACAAGTAGAATTTCATTTCTAACTTGAGTTTCAAATTCGATTTCGAATATGAATCGACAAAAACCAATTTACTTATCCAACGCCAATTTCGATTCAAAACCCGATTAACTATTTATTCTTCAAATTAGTTTAACTAAAAATTTGATTTTTGTTTCAAAAATCATTTCACTTACTTCACTGGAGTTCATATTTATTTTATATCTCCAGTCTAGATTTTTTCTAATGGAAATTCGGATTTTATTACCTTAAAACCCTTTTATTTATTTAAATAAACCGTTATGGTTTTTAAACGATTTTGGCGCTGCTTTTCTGAAAATTTGATTTTGACATAACTCAAAATCTATGAGCCGAAATCCAGATTTTTCCCTTAAATTAGAAAACTATTATTCAACCGGTCCTGACGGTTCTTGTTTCAAAGAATTCCGACTTAAATTGAGTTCTATATACTCAATTGAAATTCGAAACGCCAATTTGCGAACTGCGGCGAGTTCGTTTTTATTATATTTATATATAAAAATGTTTAAACTTTGTTTATAATAAATTCAACTCCATTCTGATATATTTTTAATATATATCAAATCAGTTTCCCAATTCAACATCATATTTCCGATTTTCTAAAATTGTCGATTTTTCCTAACTCGGTAATATATTTATTTATACTTCGATCTTCTATATTAAATTCCAATTCCTTTTACAAATTATAAATCCTTTGGATTTATTTTCTATTCTGTTTAAAAATCCGCATTCTGAAATATATTTCGTCGTTCCCATTTCGAAATGATTTCAACTTTCTATTTTCAATTCTCTTTGAAATTTCTATATTCAAATTCTATTTGAATTCTCTATATTCAAATTCTATTTTAATTTATATATATTCAATTTCTATTTGAATTTCTATATATTCAAATTAACTTCTATTTAAATAAATTCGGATTAATCGAATTCAAAATCATAAATCCTTACGGATTTATTTTAGTTCAATTTATATTCTGAACATCAGAATAAATTCCCTCGTTTATTTCTTAAAATGATTACCCATTTCTATTTTTATAAATTCATATTTGAATTTAAATATTTAAATTATCCAATTTATTTAAATAAACGATTTCTATTTAAATAAATCGTTTGGAAGTTGACATTTCTATTTTAAAAGTGCAAAAAAAATTCGAAGGCCAGAAAAAAATTTGAAGGAAACAATGCGGAAAAAGAAAAGAGAGCCGCTAGAGGCATGGATACATCTTGTATCCCAGGCGATCTAAGGTCAGAGAAGAGTTGTAATCATTGTCAAAATTGCAGAGGAAATAGCTTGAAAGCAGTGAAAGCCGCCCTAAGCATGGATCAATTGCGAGTTGCAGAGACTCTTTAATCGCTGGCTAATAGCCAGTATTGAGTTTTAAAAGTTTAGAATGTAGAAAGCAATTTCCAACTGCTAATTGGACAGTCTTTCCATGCTCAATGCATGCGGTCCAAGCTTGTTGGAAACGTGTATGAACCGTGTAGAAAACACTAATATTTTATATGAATCAAACACACAAACTCTCTCTTTTATTTCATACGAATATAAAAAACGACTACTTGCTTTGCTCACAAATAGGCTACAATCTTTCTCTCCCTAGAGCTTCAGATCTTTTCTTTCTTTTATCACTTGTTTTGTTTTTCTTTGGTACATATTAGCACACATAAAGCTGCATATAGGCAATACATGCATGTTCATTGACATCATCTCTAACATCATTGTCTACTTCCACCAACCACCCATTTTGTATTCATATGCACTTAGTCCAAGTTGTACAGCACATACATTTTCTTCATGCATGCATTCTTCATAAATAATATAAGATATTATGCCTATCTTATTTTCAGGATGGGTTGGTGAGTTTGAAAAATTTTAACACTCCCCCTCAAACTCGACTTACCATTCCAAGCTTCTTTTTCATTTTATGAAATATCTGCGGTTTCAATGACTTCGTAGAGATATCTGATAAATTTTCTTCGGTCCTGCAATGTACTAACTCCAAAATTTTATCGTTCACATGTTCTCGAATAAAATGATATTTTATGTTGATGTGCTTGCTTCTATTATGTGACACTGGATTCTTTGCGAGAGAAATAGTTGATTTATTATCCACATAAATAGTAAATGGATCATCCTTTGCAAGATTTAGCTCGCCCGATATGTAGCCTAACCACATAGCTTGACACGTTGTTGTTGTAGCTGCAACATATTCCGCTTCAAATGTCGAGAGAGCAACCGTCTGTTGCTTTTTTGATGACCACGAAAATATCACCAAACCGATATGAAAAGCATATCCTGAAATGTTTTCCCGTCATCCAAATCACCGCCATAATCACTGTCTAAGTAGCCAAATAATTTTGAATTTTGTGAATGGGTGTAAAACAACCCATAATCAAGTGTACCTTTTACGTAGCGCAAAATTCTTTTAGCTTCCATGAAATGATCTTGCTTTGGCTTCTCCATGTACCTACTAACCAATCCAACCGCGTATGTAATATCGGGACAAGTGAAAGTTAGATACCTTAAACTTCCAACCAAATTTTTGAACAACGTCGGATTTACCAACTCTCTGGTTGAATCAATTCTCAGTTTTATGCTTGCATCTGCTGGTTTGCTCACTGATTTGCATTTTTCCATTCTGTATTTGCTTAAAATATGTTCCGCATATTTTTTCTATGACATAAAATTTCATCTTTGTTTTGTCTGACTTCAACTCCAAGAAAGTACGACATTTTACCAATATTTGTCATTTCAAATTTGTTAGTCATAACTTTCTTAAAATCATCAAACATACCAAGTTTATTTCCAGTGAAGATCATGTCATCCACGTACAAGCACAAGATCATAATATCTCCCCCTGAATTTGTTTTTGAGTAGAGTGCATGCTTGTAAGGACTCTTGACAAAACCATTTTTCTGAAAGTATTCATCAACCCGCGTGTTCCACGCTCGCGGAGCTTGCTTCAAATCATATAAGGCTTTCTTCAGTTTGTAGACTTTGTTTTCTTGGCCTTTCTAAACATATCCCGAAGGTTGCTCGATGTAGACTTCTTCTTCGAGATAGCCATTCAAAAATGTTGACTTTACAACCATCTGATAAATCTTCCACTGATTTTGTGCTGCAAGTGCTGTTAGAAGTCTTACGGTATCAACTCTTACAATTGGAGCAAATACCTCATCATAATCAATTACGTATCTCTGTTTGTAGCCTTTAGCCACTATCCATGCCTTGTACTTTTCCACTTCTCCATCTTGATTGGTCTTTGTATTGTAGACCCATTTGACACTAATTGCTTTGTGTCATTCTGGAAGATATATGAGCTCCCAAGGGTCATTCTTCTTTATTGCACCAATTTCTTCATCCATGGCTTTGTTCCATTTGATTTCTTTGCTAACTTCCTCAAATGTCACTAGATCACATTCAGCCATTAAACAAAATAATGCATAATCAAAAGTTGTCTGTACCGGACTTGTTGCCTCATAGATATTATCTAGACTCCGCATTCTTCTTGGTACTCCCTCTGAACTGTTGCTGGTACTTAGACTTGATAGCACTTAAGCAGGAGTTTGTTGATTAGGGCTTTCTGGAAGAGTCTGGTCATCATCATTAAAGAATAGACCTGCAACTTTTCTTTCTTCCGCACTCCATCTCCAGTAATCCGATTCTTCAAATTCAACATCTCGAGAAATGATTAATTTCTTTGTGAGTGGATTTTAAAGTCTGTTGGCCTTACTTCTTTTGTCATATCTGGTAAAAATACATTTCTCTTCTTTTTCATTCAGCTTCTTTCTTTTCTAATCGTGAACATGTGCATATGCAAAACATCCGAAAATTCGGAGATGTCCAACTGATGGTTTACTACCACTCCATGCTTCATTTGGAGTTCTGTTTCAGACACTTTTTGTTGGACAGCGATTCAGCAAATAAAAAACGTATAGTACAGCTTCAACCCAAAAACTTCTTAGCATGTGCTTTTCCTTCACCATACTTCCCGCCATGTCAAGAATAGTGTGATTCTTTCTTTCAGCAACGCCATTTTGTTGTGGAGTATATGCTGCTGTCAACTGGTGATTGATTCCATGTGTCCTGCAAAATTGTTTAAACAAGTTTGAAGTATACTCGCCGCCTCTGTCTGATCTGAGTAACTTCACATAATTTCCACTTTGCTTTTCTGCCATTGCTTTGAAATCCTTGAATTTATCAAGAGCCTCCACCTTTTCTTTTATAATATATACCCAACTTTTTTTGCTAAAATCATCAATAAATGTTAGGTAAGACCTGCTCCCGCCAAGTGATGTAATATCAAATGGACCAGCTATGTCAGTGTGAACAATCTCTAGTGGCCTCCTAGCTCTCCATGATTTTCCAACAGGAAAACTTTGTTTGTGTTGCTTTCCTCTGATGCAAGCATCATACAGTTGATTTGGATCATTGATTTCTGGCAAACCTTCCACCATCTTTGTCTTTGATAATAATTTTAAGCCAGTAAATCCAAGATGACCAAATCTCAGATGCCATAACCATGAATCATTTTTAATAACTGACTTCAAGCATTTTTCCACTTTCGTCTGCATATCAAGTATGAGTAGGCGATTCTTCGACATCTCCACATTGGCAATCAACTTTTGAACTTAATTTCTGATAACGAGAGAATTGTCCTGCATCTGTATATTATACCCTTTCTCCACTAGTTGACCAACACTGATGATGTTACTTTTCAAAGCAGGTATATAAACATCATTTATATACTTCTTATCAAAGTTCTTTAATACAATCATGATGATACCTTTACCTTTGATCGAAATTTTTGATGAGTCACCAAAAGTAACTTCTCCATTGATGTTATCGTTTATCTCTGTGAATAATTCCCTGTGTCTGCACATGTGATTGCTGGCGCCTGAGTCAAGATACCACGTATTTTTCTTGCCTTCGTCATCTCCTTTGTATATGAGAAACATAGCAGCTTCTACTTATTTGTATTCTTTTGATGCTGCAAAATGACTTCTTTCTTCCACTTTTGGAGATCTACACTCGTAACTGAAGTGACCATATTTGTTGCAGTTATAACATTGTAAATGAGACCTGTCACCTCGTTGTTGAAATATGCCTCTTCCTCGGCCTCTAAAATTTTGACCGCGTCCAGATTGATGATAGCCTTCGTTTTTCTGACCTTTGTTAAAAGGTTGCCTTCCACGTCCACGTCCACCTCTGTAGCCACCTCTTCCACGAGCATAACTATTACTGTTTGAACTGTCACCTATGGACACCTTACTTTGCAAAGCCTTCTCTAAATGACCTGTATCATCGTACTGGTTCATCTGTTGCTCATGTGCTTGAAGCGAACCAACAAGCTCGTTAATCGAAATTATGGACAAATCTTTTGACTCTTCGATTGATGTAACATCATAATCAAATTTTCTTGTTAACGAACGTAGAAGCTTTTCCATCATCCGAACAACATCGAGATTTTCGCCATTTCTTTTCATTTCATTTGTCACCGTTTCTAAACGCGTAACATATTCATTGATGCTTTCCAGACTTTTCATTTTTATATTTCTAGCTCGCCACATAGTACCTGGAGCCACACCTTTTTTTACTTTCTCGGCTCCTTGGCATTATTTATGCAGAATCTCCCACACATCTTTTGATGTTTTCGCTTTCGAGATCTTTTCAAAGGTTGATTCTTTAACCCCTTAAAAAATCATGAACAAAGGTTTCTTGTCTTTTTCTCGGGATTCTTTCAACGCTGTCTTCTTGTCGTTGGATAAACGTGCTTCAGCAGTTGCATTTACGGGTTCGATGTACCATTTTTCGACAATATCCCAATTATCGTAAGAACCGAGTAATATCTTCATTTGGATACTCCAGTTCCCATAATTTGTAGCCGTCAACTTTGGGATTTGTTGTTGCATCATTTCGCCATTTTCTCCGAACGGAACCTTCGCTCCGATACAACTTGTTGGAAACGTGTATGAACCGTGTAGCAAACACTAATGTTTTATATGAATCAAACACACAAACTCTCTCTTTTATTTCATACAAATACAAAAAAATGCTAGTTCCTTTGCACACAAATAAGCTACAATCTTTCTCTCTCTATCACTCTAGAGCTTCATCTATTTTCTTTCTTTTATCACCTGTTGTTTTGTTTTTCTTTGGTACATATTAGCACACATAAAGCTGCATACAGAGCTGGTTCTGGGGTTTTTAGTGCCCAGTGCAAATTTTCAACCGGTGCCCCTTGCTATAGAAAATTGGTCATTTGTATTGTAGGAAAAAAATCTTGTTATAATCTTTTATACTAACATTGGATTAATTATTATGTAGTTTGTATATTAATGAAGGCATAATGATGAATAGACTCCTCTGTTCAACACATAAAAGATTATGCATCCAATATAGTAAATAAAAAAAGATGATAAAATATTTTTTTTCCAATAGATGAAGCATTTAACATGTCCATCGCATCAGAATTTGCGACACATAGAAACTAAACTAACCAAGATAATGAAAAAAAATTATGATTGAAACCATTTTGATACGGTTGCTACCATTCACTGAAAATATTAATACATAAAAGATAATTTGCAATTGAATTTTTATGAGAGTTTATATTAGCATAGTGGGCAGGTGCAACTTTTAAAGTGCATAGGAGAAAGGGAGCAACAAAGTGTTTCCACTGGTTGGTAGAGTTATAGTTGTTTCTAGTTTTGGCGAGGCCTTTTCAGTGTCATCAAAGACTAGTTCGGTTAGGTTCTTGTATCTGTGGTCGCGCGTTGATCGTTGGTGGTATATTAGGAGTGAGTCTACATGGGATGGGTGGCCTCCCTACCGTAGGCGTATAGTGGACACTTCTGTGGGCCGCTATACGGTGTACCAGAGAGGTGGCCTCCCATGTTTGACCATTTCTTCCGCCGGTTCCGGATGTTCCTTCCTGCGAACTTCACCCTTATTGTGGGTCTGTCAATCTGATGACAGATCGGCATTAGTGGAGTTCTTTCAGCGTTTGGTGTTGTCTCCTTTGAGCAACTCCACATTTCTCTGTCCGATTCATGAGTCTGAGCCTGAGGTAGCTTTGGTTTCCCCTTCCCCTTCTTCTTCTTGTCTGTTGGCTGGTGCTACTGTTTCCTCTCCCCTTCTTAGTAAGGACGAGATAGCGATCATTAATGATCGTCTTTCTCGTCTGACTAAGAATTCTTACCCGGCTAGGGTTGGCACATCGGTCTGTTCGCCAGACAGCGATGCCCTTCACTCTCTTGTTTCCTCTTTTTCTACCGTGTCTTCCGTTAGTCCGACTTCGCGGGGCTCTCGACGTAGACAGCGGCCTGGTCCGCGCACCCCCCGCACCATCCGCACACGCTCTATAGCGGCGTCTGAGCAGATCGTTAGATCCACTCGCCACACCCTATATCTTGTCTGAGCTGTGTGGTGTGTTTGTCATCGGTCGTCTTTTCCTTTTGGTTTTTTTGGGTTCTAGATGGCGAACTTTCTCATCTGGAACGTTCGCGGTATAGGTAATGATGAGTCGTTAGCTAGGCTCAAGCAGATCATTAAGAAGCACTCTATCTGCCTGGTGGCGCTTTTGGAACCATTAGTGGGACCAGAGAAGATCACCAGCGCTGTCTTATCTATTGGCTTCGGTGGTGCCTTGGCCAATGTCTCCAATAAGATCTGGATCCTTTGGTCCAACGATGTTGTCGTCCGCCCTGTCTTCGATTCAGATCAGTTGTTGTCGATTGCATGCTCGTGCTCCTCTTTTTGTTCTTCTTTTCTTTTCTCCGCGGTCTACGCTAAATGCGACAGAATAGAAAGATTGACCCTTTGGTCTGATATTCTATCGCTATCCGGTATGGGTTTCTCTGTTTCTGTTTTGGGTGGCGACTTTAATGTTGTCGCCAGTCAAGCGGAAAAAAGAGGGGGTATTGCCGTTAACCGCTTGGCTGTCGCAGATTTTAATGCTTTTATCCTTAGTTCAGATCTTTCAGAGGTGTCTTTCGTCGGCTCAGCCTTCACTTGGTGTAACAACCAAGACGGGCCAAACCGCATCCTATCCAGGCTTGACAGAGTCTTCGCTTCCGAAGGGTGTTTCAGCCTCCCTTTTTCTTTATCGGTTTCTCATCTTCACCGTACCTTCTCCAACCATGCCCCTCTGCTTTTTAATTGCGCTCCCCATTCCTTATCTGGCCCTACCTCTTTTAGGTTTCAGAGTATGTGGAGATCTCACCATACGTTCCATGGTGTGGTGGAAGATTCCTGGAACTCCCCTATTAGTGGCTCTCCGTGTATGGTTTTCTCTCGAAAGTTGAAGAGGCTTAAGGCTCGCCTCAAGGCGTGGAATACCCTGGTTTTCAAGAATATCTTCGACCGAGTTCGTTTAGCCGAAGAAACTCTTGTGCTAGCAGAATCGTCTTTTGATGAAGATCCTTCTGCTGCTAACAAGGAAGCTTGGGCTTTGGCCCAGTTAGCCTTTTCTTCGGAGCTTCGTATTGAACATGACCATCTTCGTCAAAAGGCGAGGATTAAGTGGAGTGTTGATGGAGATACGAACTCCAAGTTTTTTCATTCTACCATTCGTAAGAAGAATAGTCTTCTTACAATTCTCCGCATCCAGCGCCCTGATCTTTCTTTGGCTACCTCCCCAGCTGAAGTCAAAGATACTATTCTGTCCCATTTCCAGTCTTTCCTGAGCTCTCCCTCTGTGTCTGTCTCTGATCCGTCCCTGCTCGCGTTTATTCCTCGGTTGGTTCTTCCTTCGGATAGCGATGACCTTGCTGCTCCCCCATCGTCGGATGAAATACGTGCGTGCGTATATTCTTTGAGCAAGGACAGTGCAAGTGGGCCGGATGGCTTCAACGGGGTGTTCTTCAGGAGTGTGTGGCCGATTATTCAAGCTGACTTCTGTCTTGATCCAATACTTCTTCTCCGGTGGAGAGCTCCCTACGGGCTGGACCTCCACCAACTTGATCCTCATTCCAAAATGCGACCAACTGGTCTCTTGCTCGGATTTTCGGCCTATCAGCTTGTGTAATTTCTCTAACAAGATCATTTCTAAGGTTCTAACCTCCAGGCTAGCTCCGTTTATTGAGCGTATTATATCTTCTTCGCAGGCTAGTTTTGTTAAAGGACGTTTGATCACTGATAACATTCTTCTAGCCCAGGAGCTGATTTCTCAGATCGATAAGAAGGTTCGAGGTTCTAATGTGGTCGTTAAGCTAGATATGGCTAAGGCCTATGACCGCATGTCGTGGTTCTTCATCATCAAAGTTCTGAGGGCGTTCGGGTTTCCAGAACCCCTTATCGATGTTGTTTGGAGACTTATCTCCAACTGCTGGTTTTCCGTTCTCATCAACGGATCGGCCACTGGTTTTTTCAGATCTGGGAGGGGTCTCAGACAGGGAGACCCTCTCTCCCCCACTCTGTTTGTCATCGCGGCTGAGGCTTTCGTTCGAGTGTTGCATGCTCTTACGATTGCTGGCCAGATTCATAGGTTCAGTATTCCTAGGGGATGTCCTATTATCTCTTCCTTGTCTTTCGCAGACGACATCATCATTTTTACTAATGGTAGTCGTCAGTCTTTTAGGAGCCTTCTGGGTTTTATTCGGCAGTATGAGAGAAGCTCGGGGCAACTCGTTAACACTTCTAAAAGCTGCTTCGTATCCGCAAGAGACCTTACCGAGGTCAGATCTTCCTGGATCGAATCTTATTCAGGTTTTAAGGCGGTCTCTCTTCCCCTCCCTTACCTCGGTATTGAGCTATATCGAGGTAGGAAGCTCAACGCCATTTTCGATCCCCTTACTAACAAAGTCAGGGGAAAGATCATTAGGTGGAACGCTACTCTCCTCTCTCAGGCTGGCAGACTGGTTCTTATTAGGTCTGTTCTTGACGCTATGGGATCTCATATCTTCGCTGCTATGACTCCCACCGCGTCGTTCTTCCGCTCTTTCCGTTCCTTAGCTTCGTCCTTCTATTGAGGAAGCAAAGACAACGCTTCTCGCCACCACTGGATCTCTTGGAACTCCATCTGTCGTCCGAAGAGTGAGGGAGGTCTAGGCCTGCGTAACCCAAAAGACATCTGCACGGCCTTTGCTTGCAAGCTTTGGGCGAGGTTTGGAGAGAACAATTCCCTATGGGCGACGTTCCTCCACGCCAAGTACCACAGGTTGGAAGGTACGAATTTCACCGGTGTCCCATCTTACGCTAGTGAGACGTGGAAAAGGATGCAATCCGTGAAGGCCTTGTCGAATGCTCATGGGGGAGGCACTGGATGGGACGGTAGACCCTTCTCTCTGAAGGCGGCATGGAATTCTATTAGAACTCCAGGTCCTCGTCATCATCTTTTCTCCTGCATCTGGAATGTTTGTATCCCCCCGAAGGTTTCTCTGTTTATGTGGAAATCTTTGCATAATGGTTTACCAATAGATGAGAACCTTCAGAGAATTGGCATCCCTCTAGTATCCAGGTGCAGGTGCTGCAGTTCTGGAAACTTCGAATCGTCCACTCACTTATTGCTCTACGGGTCTTGTGCGAGGTCTGTCTGGAATTACTTCGGGAATCTGATGGGTTTCCGAGGTAATGCTAGCTCGCTTGAAGGATCTCTGAGTATCTGGTGGTCAGGCGTCTCTGGAAAATCTTTTCGATCGATCCTTCTTCGTTTGATTCCTTGCCTTGTCTGTTGGCACATCTGGTGCTCGCGAAATAAGGCAGTTTTTGATGAAGTGGCTATGGAACCTCCTACCATCATTCGAAAAGTGAGGAACGATGTGTTCCTCGCATTTCGAGGTAGGCATTACCGGGGAGTCATCAGCTCCCGCGCAAGGAGGTGGGCTACGTTCTTTGATGTTTTGTCCGTGTCGGCCACTCCCAGGGCCGGTATCGGCTGATTTTTGGTTTCTTTGTTTAGGCTTGGCTTTGGATTTTCTACTGTTGTTTTCCCCTATCCAACACCTACCCCCCCCCCCCACCGATCTTATTTCGTTTGCTAGTGCGCAGATATTAGATGACACAGTAGCAGTTTGATCGGACAGGAGCAGGATTGGTGCTTTATTCTCTTCATCGCAGGAGGATCTGATTGAGCAGATGTCGCAAAAGTTTATTACGGTTCAGGTGATTGGATGGAGCCGGAGAGCAGGAGATTTCAGTGATTTCGAGCAATCAGCCTAGTTTACTGGATTGCTAGTTCTTCGGTCTTCAGATCAGATCAGATGGGTAGCCTTATTGCCTTCTCGGTAGCTTTTCTACATAGCAGTGGTCGTCGATTGGATAGTCATATGCTCTACCCTGGTTTTGTCTACGTTTTGGTTTCCTTTCTGTTTATGTACTTATGAGGCTTTCTTGTTTTTCGTACTTCTTTGATTTTGGAGTGACTGTTGTATTGTGTAGGAATAGATATACTTCAATATCGGGTGGTGGCATTGCCGGAACTCGATTTTGAAGTAGGATGGGTGGTGGCTAGTCCGGAGCTCATCTATCTATTCTTCTATACATACACTCAGTCATTTTCAGGGCATTTTATAGTTGCTGGTTACCTGCCAGGCATGTTGGCAGTTTTGAGGACCTTTTGGTTCCTTTATTTATATATATGTAGAATAATATCTTAAAAAAAAAAATTGTAACAAAGTGTTTCCACTTGATGGTGTTCCAGCCTTGTTAGTATGAACAGAAAACATATATCAAGCATATAAGCTTATAGCTTCCTGCGTTGTTTGTATAAGATTAGATGTGGCCAACCAGATTTGTTCGAAAAGCATTTAGAGTCATATGATACAAGCATCATTTCTTCCAGGCAGGGACGGAACCAGGAATCCGCTCAGCGGGGGGCGGATTCGAAGGGGGGGCCAATTTTTTTTTTATATACCAGTTTACCCTGAATTTATCATAATTTCAACCAATAATGTTTCATATTGTTAAGTTTTAAAAAAAAATATTGCATAAATACTAATAAAAATGCCTTAAAAATGATTACTTTGGTACCAAAGGGGTAAAAAAATATTATTTTTTTATAATTTTAAAATCAAGGGGGGGGGCGCCGCCCCCACTTGCCCCCCATGGTTCCGTCCCTGCTTCCAGGCAACCAATAAAGATTCATTAATTTCATCCTTTGTTCCCTCATTTTTTTTGACAGTGTAACATTTCTGACTTCAACAGAACATAAAAACAAATAACCATTGATTATGTTAAGTAGCGAGCATCAAATCTCCAGGGTTATAATTATGATGGTATATGATTTTCTACAGTGGAAACTAAAAACGTGAATTATATAGAAGCTACAGCTACTCCCAAAACGTTTTTTAGCTTTAAACATTTTAAAAAGGAAAGGTCCTCGTGTATGTGCTCTTTTAAAAGAATTTATTGAAAGGAGCTAACTTTCTAACTTTATATGTAGTTTTTTCTTTTGACTAATGTATGGAAGAATGTTCCTGTAGACAAACGATGAGCAGTGAGCAATTGTTTGGTAATTAATTTTTCTGTAACTTTTCCTAACAAATTAGTTCTTGTGAATCCATTTTCTAATAGACAATAAAGCAAAATTCCATAGTACATGTCAGATCCAAATTATACTTTTAAAACACAAATCCACTAATACGAAAAAATTTACTTTTGTATGAATTAAACAAGTTAGGGATTAGGGTTACGTAAATCGTGTTCTTAAGGACAATTGATTTAGGGTTTTGGTTTCTATTATACCTCTTCCGTGCTTTTCCGCCTCGCTATTTCCTCTGCAATTTTGACAATGATTACAACTCTTCTCTGACCTTAGATCGCCTGGGATGCAAGATGTATCCATGCCTCTAGCGGCTCTCTTTTCTTTCTCCGCATTGTTTCCTTCAAATTTTTTTCTGGCCTTCGAATTTTTTTTGCAGATTTCTTTTTCGTTCACCACGCATTTATTTCCTTTTTTTTCTGGCTTTCTCGCTAATCTGCTACCTCATTATTTTTGTTGCCCTGTGCATAGGCACGGTTGGCACTGGGCCTAAACCGGCTCTGGATGTGTGTGTGTGTGTATATATATATATATATATATATATATATATATATATAGGCAATGCATGCATGTTGATTACATCATCTCTTACATCATTGTTTACTTCCACCAACCACCCCTTTTGAATTCATATGCACTTAGTGCAAGTTGTACACCACACACACATTTTCTTCATGCATGCATTCTTCATAAATAATATAAAATATTATGTCTACCTTATTTTCAGGATAGGTTGTTGAGTTTGAAAAACTTTAACAAAGCTATCCAAGCATATATAGAAACTCTTAGCTTCTCCTCTTGCTAGTATTCAATCAACATTATTTGGTCCCAGAATCCATGATGTTCATCATCAAACTGTGCGATTACTATATTGTAGAATTCCCTCACGCACTGTATTATCGCTAAAAATGCAATTTTGAAATATTCATCTCATTGATCACTAGATGTGCCATCTCTTTTAAAATCAAATCCTTTGTATCCAAATTTTCTTATGCCCCTGTATCTGACAAATTAAACCCCTGAATTTCACTTTTTTGCAATTAAGTCATCTTTCTCTCTTCGACTTAATTGCAAAAAGATGGAAATCAGATATTTTGATTGGTTGGATACAGGAAGATATGAGATTTTGGGTATAATAGCAAGCGGGGTTGAAAGAACCTATCTTTTTTATTGCACCCAAGGAAGAAAACCACTTTAGAACCCAATCTAAAGGGACACACATTAACATAAAACGAAACAAAAACAAACGACGTACAAACTAGACAGAGACAAGGGAAAGAAAAGAACAACACAATCACCGCACATCAAACACAACACTCCCAAAGGCATAGTTGCTTCTGAACATGTCACTTTAATCTCACTAGTAATAGTATCAGTATGCCATAGGATATCAGCAGAATTATATTTCGAATTAAAACACCTTTCATTTATTTCCTTCTACACCAGCTTGACATACTTTTTTAGGCTAAGTATTTAAAGAACATCATCTTGCTTTCTCCATCTTGTTGATTTCAGAATAAGGTGCCAGTGCATTCCAGAGCTATCTTGCACAACATCTAGTCTAAACGTTCTCATTAGCCTTGACCATAAAGGGAAAAGAAAAAACACATTCAAAGAATAAATGCTCCATAGTTTCATTCTGATCATTGCAGAAAATACAACAGGGTCAATAGCCAAACCATAACCATTCATTTTGCATTTGGTAAGCAATGCATTATCAACAACTTTTTGTAGCATGAGGTTTTTTTGTGTACTGAATGCTTAGACCAGATTAACCATACCATTTGCAATCTTCCATGTGCTCAGAAGGGAGCAGCAATGAGTAAACATGATGAACAGAGTGTTGTTTTCCCCTCCATTTTATAGTATCATTTCATTTGACTATCAACATGTTATTGAAACTCAGCCAAAGAAAAGTTATTAGATGATTGCTTACAGGAGTAAGGTTTAGTTGACCGGCCGTCAATGACAAAATCCTTAGCTTTTCTATTAGCAAAAACCCCAGTGTGGATTATTTGTTGATGGTTCATAATTTTTAAGAGAACAATCCCTTCCTTAATCGATAGATTATCCTAAAAAGATGCAGGACTAGATGGAGATAAGGTGTATTGTATGAAAGGTAAATAGGTCCCCCTTAAGTCCAAAATTGTTCTCCATAGCCAACTACAATTCTGAGGACTAGCCATAGTCCATAAATTCTGCCTTTTGATGTTATGATGCCATACCCATTGAACCCATAGACTATTCTTTTTAGTTATTAGTGCATGAAAATGTTTGCTATAAGCAGCCGTGTTCCATACATCCATAGGTAAATACCCAATCCCCCTTTCCTTTTAGGCAACAGAAACTTAAAGGAGCATGGGATTAAATTCCTATTATGCATTGGGCTAGTCCAAAAATATCTTTATTAGGCAGATTTGATCATAGATAGAAGCTTTTTTTTGGTAGGATGTAACTTCTTCACTAATAGACCGATAAGGAATAGCCAATACTTCTAATGGGAACAAGTCTTCCATCTTGTGACAAAAGTCTATTAGACCAGCAATTAAGATAAGAAGTAATCGTATTGAATAGAGGCATGCAGTCTGCTTTGTTGACATTCATAAACCCATCAAATTTCGGTATGGGGAAAGATTCGATCTAGTGCTCCATTTAACTTATAAGTGAAATGCGTGTAGTTTTCATATAGTTTGAGATAAATTTTGGTGAGAATATCTGGGTTGATGCAAGACTGAAGAACAAAATTTTATCATAGATTGGATTGTCAATTAAGTATTCCTTCATCAAACTTTCATTTCAATCTTTATGGTTTATTTATCCATGCGCATATCATCACAATGGTTGCTCATAGATCCTTCGCTGAAAATGCAAGAATATCACGTTATAAGGTATTGTGTTTCAAACTCTATGGTTTAATTGTCCAACTCTTCATCGACATTGGGGCTTTGGTCCATGATTTAATAGTACTGGTAGTATTGGTAAGGATCCATTGTTGTTAAAAGGAGTAAGTAATTTGAATTCTTAGTTTGCACGTGCTAACTAATGGCTACAGATTGCACAAAGAAACCACACTGTACGTTTGCACATCACGGCTACTGTGTATTTTTCTCTCTCATGGCACTACAAGAGGAACAGGGGTTTCCAACGGCCAGGGGCCGTTGGCGACCGTTGGAAACGCCGTTGGAAGCCGTTGGTCAATCCGTTGGTATACAGAACAACGGCTTCCAACGCAAAGGACGCGTGATTTCCAATGGCTTCCAACTGATAAATAAGGACACGTGTATGATGTTTTGAGCAAATAGGCCGTTGGAAGCCGTTTGTATGGAATGACCTGTAAGCCGTCGCTGGCCGTTGGTCGCCGTTGGAAATCTAGGTGCTTTTTTTGGGCAGATTTTAGATTTACCACTACAAGCCACACAACAAATATAAAACATTTTGAATTGCTCCATTTCGAGCATATAACTCACAATCTCAACCATATATACACCCAAACACAATACGAAATAAAAAACAAACACAAAACACATAAATTAACCAATATTTACATAACATTACCACCAAATTTCGCCAAAACAACACAAAACCATCACCATGTCCAAAATAACATAACCATCTCCAAACAACATAACCAACACCATGTCCAAACCGTACCATCACCAAACCATCATAACATCATGTCCAAACCATCATAATAAAATATATACAACTACCATGCATGTAGCAAGCCTCACCAACTCTCAAAACACATCAAAACAAGCTAACCTGGTCAACTCTCTCCCCCTGAAGATGAAGGTGTCGTACCGTGCTGGGCAATGTACTCCGTCAATCGCTGGTTAAGCAACTCCATCTGCTCTTCACGGCGACGATCACGTTCATGAAGCTCTGCAATCCGTGCTTTCAACTGTGCGATTTCTTCCTTTTCCTGAGCCTTCTGATACATCTGCTGAGATGCTGTAATCTGTATATAATTTCAGATTTTCAATATTTCATAATAGTAGTTCGAATACATTTGAGTTTTTATTATAAATTTTAGTATTACCTCTAGATTTCCATAACCATATCATCTGTTTCTGGTAGCAGGATCCATGACAGCATCAAATATCTTATCCTCATCTTCCTTGGTCAGCTCAGTCCTCCCTGTAGCTTCCAGTACCTGCGCCCTTTGCTCCTGAAATTTCTCCTGTTAAACAAAAATAAAATAAATTTAGATAACACTATTTTAATTAAATTATAAGTCTACTTAACTATTTTATACTTACATATCTCTCACGCGCCTTATCATCATTGTCCCAAGTGTACGAAACTGAGTCTGTGTCGTCAGTCTGAGTCAATGCATGTGTATGCTCGAAAACATCCTAGTACGACACAGGAGCCATACGCGCTCTCTCCTGAAATAAGCAAGCACACATGTAAATTAAAACTTAAACTTAAATCAACTATTAATTTTAACTAGTTATGAATTAAAATTTTAAACTATGCAATTACAAAATATACCAGATCCTCACGATGATGCTGAAATGACTTGGACCCACCTCGATGCGTAACGGATTCTTGCTCCTATTAGCTGCATTTCTCTCAGACGAGGCCTATACATTTAAATTTAAAAAAAAAATGTCTTAGCCTAAATCACATACTAGTTGAATAGAATAATTGAAATTAAAAATATGCAGTAAAATTTACCAGAAAGTCCTCATTACTATTCCAATAAGTAAGTAGATCATTCCACACTGACTCGCTCACCCAAGACTGCCTTTTCCCACTTGATTTTAAAGTGTTCATTGTTTGTTTGTAATTTGCTGCCACTTTACTGTTCCAGTGGTGCTTAACGAGATCCAAATCCGTCTCCTGGAGATCCACCGCACCCTGCGTTTTTTCTTTATAAATAGCATACATATAAAGTTATCAAATAGGAGCATGTACTTAATATAAGAAATGTTATATCATACATACGTACCAAAAAATCCTGCCATATGGTCTCCTTAACTAAGTCGGGTATCGAGCTCCAAGTGGGCCAACATGCAGTCATGCGGGCCTGATAAGCACGTTTTGATATCCTCAAAACGGTATTGGACGGCTCCAACTCAAACCCTCTGTGTTAAACGGGAAAAAAATACATGGTTGCTAGAACAACAATTTAAATAATTTATTGTACTTAAATTAAATTTATACTAAAAACTTAGTTTTTACCCTTTTGATGCTTTTGGCTTAAGCCAGACCATAGGACGAGATAACTCCGACGATGGACCACCCTCCTCGCCACCTGACGCCATACCTGTTACAAACAAAAACATAACATAACATAACTATATGTAAAAACATGGTATTAGATAACATGAGTACTTGATAATAGAAATGTCATAACATGAGTACAAGTTTGTTTCATAAAAGTGTTAAATATAAGTTTGATTCATAGATTTGTCTAGTTAACATATGATCGAGTTTGATTCATAGAAGTGTTAAATATAAGTTTGATTCATAGATATGTCTAGTTAACATATGAGTTTGATTCATAGAAATGTCATGAAAATAAATATATGGTTACTTGATAATAGAAATGTCATAACATAAAATTACCTTTTGAAAATGAGGAGTATTAGTTAGTCGTCCTCATCACTTTCAGATTCCGACTCTATTTCCTCCTCCATATATGGTTCATCTGTAGTCCCAAATACATCAATTAATGCATTCGATTCATCGTTTAGAGGTCCAAAATCTGTTTGATCGTCGGTTATTACTATTTCTGCATTTTCCTCGACGTCTGCTTGATAAGCTTGGTCATCGGGAATATTACGTCCGTCAAATGTAAACCTTGCTTTTGTTTTGAAAACATCCCACCAATCTATTTTGTCTCTTCTCATAGAAGGATAAGGAGCATAATATACTTGAAGAGCCTGTTTGGCAAATACGAAAGGGTCGTACTTATAATAATGGGACGTATGTCTTACTTCTATAAGATTATATTTTGGGTGCACGTTGATTCCAAAACCCGGAACATTGCTGAACCACTTGCATTTAAACAAAAATACTTCTTCCGCGGGTCTTGTGAAATATGTCAATTGCAAAATCTGGTTTAGCACGCCATAAAAATCGTGTACATGGTCGTTTGGATCATCACTACCTTTAACAAATACACCGCTATTGTCAGTTAATTTTTCAGCACCATATTCTTTAGTGTTAAATTTATATCCATTGACAATGAATATTGGATATGTCTTCACATTTCTTTTAGGTCCCAATGCCAAATGTTTCAATCCTTCATCCACAATACAATTTGTTGGATCAAAAACATAATTAGTAAACCAACTAGCGAATTCTTTGCTGATATCGCCGTTTGGATACTGTGATTCATAAATGCTGCAATCATAGAACATACGTTACATATATGATTAAAGATACAATACATGTATACATAGATGCATAAGTAGAGTACCTAACGAACGGTGCAACTTCGGTGCAATTGAGAAGAATATATATGTGTGCTGCATTGTAATCTTTATCGTTCAGCCATTCCTCCACACATCTACCAGAAGGCCGACCATGTTTTTTAAAAATAGATAAAGTCGCTTGGCAGTCATCTTGATCAATGCCTTCATCATTACGTGCAGTACTTGCAAATGAGATGTTCACATGATCACTAAAATAATGAGAGAAAAAAAATGAAGCTTCTTCTTCAATGTATGACTTGCAAATAGAACCTTCAACTCTAGCTTTCTGCCTCACTTTTTTCTTTAGATGATTTAAATACCTGTTTAGAATTATTGTAAATTATTTTTTCATACACTTAACCAAAATTTAATTAACTGAATATTAATATACCTTTCAAATGGATACATCCATCCATATTGCACAGGCCCTCGAAGACGTGCTTCTGATGGAAGATGAATAGGTAAATGCTCCATAACATTGAAAAACCCTGAAGGAAATAATTTTTCCAATTTGCAGAGTAATATGGGGATTTCTTCCTCTACTTTACGTAGATGGTCAAGTTTTAATGTAGATGAACAAAGCTCTTTATAGAACAAACTAAGCTCTGTTATAACAGTCCAAACTTTCACGGGCAATAGTTCTTTGAAAGCGACGAACAATAAATTTTCCATCATAACATGACAATCGTGGCTTTTCATCCCGCTAAGTTTACTGTTTTTATAGTCAACACATCTACGAAGATTGGAAGATATACCATCCGGGAATCTTAACCCTTCCATCCATTTTAAAAATATTTTTATTTGATTAGTATCCAGTTCATAGCACGCTTTCGGTTTTCTAGTGTCATTTGGCTTTATATGAAGCTCCGGACGATTACATATTACTTCAATATCACGTCTGGATTTCAAATCATCTTTCGTCTTCCCTTTGACATTCAAAATTGTGTTGATTACGTTATCAAACACGTTTTTATCATTATGCATCACGTCGATATTATGACGAATCAGAAGATCTTTCCAATAAGGCAACTCCCAAAATATGCTTTGTTTCCACCAATTATGAATTGATGATTTACCTTGAATTTCTATCTGTACTCCGATTTCATGAATCTTGGGAAAATCTTGTACAACTTCATAAATTTCCTCACTTGTCCATACTTTAGGTGGTCGTAAAGTTTCAAGTCTATTAGCTGTAAAAATTTTCTTATCCCTTCTAAAAGGATGATTAATATGAAGAAAACATCTATGACAGTCAAACCATGAAATTTTCTTTCCAATAGGTAAAGAAAATGCTCTTGTTTCTTCCATACAGTACGGACAAGCTAGACGACCAGCCGTACTCCAACCTGAAAGCATCGCATAAGCAGGAAAATCGCTAATTGTCCACAATAGAGAAGCATGCATACGAAAGTTTTTCTTTTGGGAAATATCATATGTTTCTACCCCTTCATACCACAATTTTTTTAATTCTTCAATCAACGGTTGTAAATAAACATCGATTCCTTGTGTCGGATCATCAGGACCATGTACGACAATTGTAAGAAACATATAAGGAGTTTTCATACACATCCACAGAGGTAAATTATAAGGTGTTACAATTACAGGCCAGGATGAATATTTAGAACCAAATTGAGAAAATGGTGAAAACCCATCCGTACATAAACCTAGTCTAACATTGTGACTCTCAGATGCAAAATTGGGATACTTTTGATCAAAATGCTTCCATGCTTCTCCATCAGATGGGTGTGTTAACGTACCTTCTTCCTGTGCTCTCACCTTGTGCCATCACATATGTTGCGCGGTTACAGAAGATGCATATAACCTTTGAAGTCTAGAAATAATCGGTAAATAATGCATACGTTTATACGGGACTTCCTTTCCCTTTTTCTTTCTTGGTTTGTATCTTTCTTGATTACATATTCTACAATTCTTAAGCTTGATATCTTCCTTCCAAAATTACATGCAACCCTTTAGACATGTATCTGTTTTTTGATACGGTAAACCAAAGGCCGACATCATTTTTTTTACTTCATAATGGTTTTCGCACATTAAATTATTGGGAGGCATATGCCGCTTCGCAGCTTGTACAACAGCTGTAAATCCAGCTTCTGTGAGGTTGTATTTAGATTTCATCGCAATGTATTCAGTAGTTACTGATAATTGAGTTCCGCTTTCACAGCCTTCCCAAAGGGTTTTTTTTGCGGCATCTAATAAGTCATATAATTTTTTGGCTTCAATATTTGGTTCTTCTTCATCATTACCATCGTCATCATTACCAACGTTTTCATTAAATTGTTGAACCGGGAACATAGAACGTGCAGCATCTTCAACCATTTGTTCTACGAGATTCGTCGTGGCAATTTCATTATTCGCTACCTCCTCAACTTGTATAGAAGTAGATGCTAACGGTTCTCCATGACGATCCCAAACTAAATAGTTCAGCACAAAACCATACTGACGCAAATGAACTCTGACCATTTGCGGTATCAAATGCTTCAATAACTTGCATCTACTACATGGACAACGGATTTCGACGTCGTTTCCATTGTTACTTAAAGCGAAATCAATAAACACGCTGACGCCATTAATAAATTGTTTGCTTATCGTGCCATCATTTTCTCTTCGTTTGTACATCCAGCTTCGATCATTAAAATAATCGTCCATTTTTTCTAAGTACATATAAAATTAGAAAGAATTATATAAAATTAGATTCATAATTTTTGTGTTCGATCGCTCAAACGCTAAGATTGTATTTTAATGACAACATTTCTTTTACATATTAATTATGATGATAAAATTTGCATTAACAATGTGTTAAAACAATTTTAGTGATTGATGCATGTTATGTTAATTGATCATTTACTGGTGGGTTATCCTACCTCCCATTACAAATACAATAATGTAATTAAATCACGTAAATCTTTTCAATTTAAACGATTAAACAAAATTTCAGCAGCACTTCCCTTTAGTTCCCTGAATAGTACACAATTGCGTGTACACAGGGAACATAAAGGAAGTGCTTTTGAAATTTTGAGAACCGTTTAAAATGAAATATTTTACAAGATTTAATTTCGTTATTGTATTCGTAACTTGTCCAATACAAAGGACAAATCCAATAAATATTGTATACAATGAATATAAATGTCTGTTCCGCTAATAAAACGAACATCATATAACGATTATATACAATACTTATCAGACGGGGCCAAAAAAACTCTCTAAGGCTTTATGAATAATAACATATTATGATTTGCTTTTTTTGTGATTGAAGTGTTTTTTGTACACCTTTGTGCGCCTTAGCGCCGTTGTGCGCCTTAGCCCAAAAAACAGAAACTTAAATATTTGTATTTCCACGACACATTTTCGACAATTAAATATTGTTTTCGATGAATTGGGCCTTAACCAAATAAACAATGCATAGAGTGTCAACTATATTACGTGTATATATATATACACATAACACTATATATATGCATATATACATAGTCACCTTTAACTAATCAATTAACCCTAGATTACCAACATAATCAATGAAATCTATAAACACAATCTCAATAACAACAACTACTTCAACTAATTCAAACCCTAGATCATAATAGCAACTAAGTAATTTATTACTGAAAACCCTAAATTAGCAACTAAAATGATTAAACCCCACATCAGCAACTAATTAACAACACTACACACACAAACATACCATAATTATGCTTCAATTACACTAAACATATGGTATTAAACAAAAATTAGGATAAACACATACCTAAAAATCAGAGAGAAAAGGAGAATAGAGAGGATGAGAGAGTGCTTTGATAGAGTCGGAGAGATCCTAGGCGTAAGATGAAGTGGAATAGGCGATTTCAGAAATTAAAGAGGGAAAATTTAGGGATTTGGGGGAAATTTTCGTGGGATTAGAGAATGAGGAAGAAGGAGGAAGCTTCGGCTGATTTGTGCTCCAGTCCGTGTAACGGAAGGCAACGGCTTCCAACGGCTTAAAAACCAACGGCCGCAAACGTTTTCCAACGGCATATATTTTATATACGGTGTACAGATGGGTATTTTGGCTTCCGTTGGAAGCCGTTGGTCAACCCCCGTTGGAGGCCGTTGGAAGCATCCATTGCAATACTGTTCAATTCTAGTAGTGTGGATATAGTGTACGTTTGCACATGCTAACAAATGGCTATGGATTACACAACATATCTGCAGTATATGTTTTCACATGCTAACAAGTGGCCATGGATTGCACATCATGGTTTAGTGTACACTTTTGCATGCCAACAAACATTTATGGATCACATAATATGGCTACAATGTATGTTTTCACATGCGACCAGATGACTACTGATTGCACAACAACAACCAGTGTATGTTTGCAGATCATGGCTATAGTGTTTGTTTGTACATCATAGCAATAATGTACATTCGCACATGCTAACAAATGGCTGCAAATTGCATATCATGGTTACTGTGGACATTTGCACATGCTAAAAATTGAAATAGGATTGTATAACAAGGTCAGAGTGTATGTTTGTACTTGTACATGCAAACGAATGGTTAAGAGATATGTCATCACTGTTTACACTACAAGAGCTAGTTTGACATATTGATAGGATTTCAAATGGACAATCAATTTTTGGACTCCCCTTGATTAGTTTGCACTAATTAAAGCCTATATTTAGGTAGATTAGAGACGCATGGAAAGGGAGGTTAAAGAATATATTTGGGTCATAGTTAATGTAGCTTCCAATAACCATCCAAAATGTAGGCTAAGAGGACAAAATTTGGATACTAGAAGTGCATTTGTTATGTTTACTAGAGCTTCTCGAAGGTATTAGAAAATTATAACAGAGATGGAATGAGAAAATGTATTTCAACTTTCAAATGAATAGTTAAACTTTTGACTCTTTGTACATTATGGATCATCAGACACACTTCGTAGGTTATGCTGTGCATGATTTTTGGTTGAATTATATTAGGGCTAATTCTATTCATACATCAAAATTTGCTAAACATACACCAAAAGTTATAATAAACTACTATACACCATATATTACTTTATATACACCATGTATTTTACTAAATTATCCTTATTTTCATCTTCTTTGTTTTTTCTCCTTCAAAGTTAAAACATATTTACCTAAAACTAGAAATTCTTTACATCAAAACGAGTAAGATTTAACAAAATGAACATAGTTCCTGCACTAATACTATAGATTTTATAATATTTTCAAAAACCTCTCAATTTCAAAAAAAAAAAATTTACTTTAATTTTTGAAAAAAATCCAACACTTCTAAATTATAACATTATTTCTGAATATTCTTTTAATTGAAATTTTAGGTTACATAATAAAATAATTCATTACCATTTTCATTAACATGTTTAGTTTGCATCAGATTTTAGTACTTTTAAGGCCAGATTGGTAATTATATGCAAAAGATTAAAAGATGCAACTAAGAAAAAAGGGTATTTTAGTATTAGATTTTTATAGAAAAATAACGGTGTATGTTAAGTAATTTTTGGTGTATGAATAGAATTTGCCGATAGTTCAAGTGATAATTATGTTTTTGTAATTGTTTGTTGTTGTATGTCATATGTTATATGTGTTCGTGATTGTTTGATGTATTTTTAAAATTTTACTTGCTCCTAGTCATTGTTCTATTGCTTGTATTAGTTCTATGTATTTTTACGTGTATTAATATGAGTTATGTATACTATGGAAAGTTCTAGAAAGGATTGTAAGTGATCAACGGTGTAGATTCTTATGTTTATTGTGAATTAATACAAGTTATTTAATCAGATTTGGAAAGTGGGAAGATAATATTTAAGTTTATTCTTGTTGAACTGGTGCAAAAGTTCTAATGAAGTATTTTTGATGGCCTAAATACAACGAACTTAAACAAAAATCTACATAAACCTTCTAAAAACTTCAAACATACCAATACATAAACGCATAACACACTTAAGCATACAACACACCGAATCATATAACGTACATAAACAAACAACATATAATATACGTAAATATCCACATACATTAAATAAACAAAGCTTAGTTATAGCCAATACCATATTGATATTCAAGTGAACTTAGCATGTTGCCAAGTACGGTTATTTCTTATTCCAATTTGGTTGTCTATTCATTGCCCAATGAGGGAAATGGAAGTCAATCCGGATGATCGATTCCTAAAATCCACACCCATTTCAAAAAAATTGGCGTCTACAATGGCATTGAGCAATGTGTTGGAGGAAATTTAAAATAAAAGAAGGGAAGATGGAAGGCACAAAGGGGAAATATTATTTATCCCATATCATGAAATATAAGTATGTTTGCTATGTAGCTTTCTCAGGAACATCTTGGGTCTTGGGACTCCCACATGTGTGCTTTGTTGAGAGGGGAGAGGTCATGCAAGACCACAGCGCATCGTCTGATCGACCGAATCGAACTGGGTTCAGGTCAAATAAGAAAAAAATTTGGACCAGAATAAATAGTAGCGGGCCAAGCCCGTTAAGTTCTCGAATACAGACAGCCTAGAAATGAATTCAAATAAGGCGGGTCAGTTTAAAATCAAACAGAAGCGGGAATTTTTAACGTTTTATAAACGTTGGCAGGAGATGCACGCGAAAATCAAATTGTAACGCTTCAGAACCGTTGCAAATGAACAAACATGTCTATTCATTTAAATTTGCAATGCTTCTGAATCGTTGCAAACGAAAGTATGTGACTGTTTGAATTCAAACAGTCATAACCGTTGGGAAACGGTTGCATCACTTGATAGCTTATAAATAGGTGGCTCCAATTGCAGTTTTTCATAACTCGAATTACTCTTCTTCTCCTTCTTTTTGTTCTTTTCTACCATTAAAAGTAATTTTGAGTTTTCGTCAAATTTTGAGTGGATTATACGAGTTATAGTTCTGTAGGCTATAACTCCATCATCTTCTCACTACAGCGATCAATTCCAAGATAGTGAATCACCGTGTTTGTGCAAACGCGCTGATTAAAGCTATTCAATATCTGCTCTGTTGTATCTTCGAACAGATTTTCCATTACTCGTGCACATAAATAATAGGGAAAATATTATTTAAGATAGCGATAATCACATCGTGCCTCAGAGATAAAAGATAAGGAGAACCAGCGATGAATTCCACCAACAATCTAAAACGGTATTTCTGCAATGACTCTCACAGTCTTAAGGAGTTCGCCGCTGATTTCACAAAACTAGAGAGATTTGATGGTGTCAATTTCCTACGCCTATAGAAGAAGATGCAATTCTTATTGGATGGTATGAAAGTTGTTTATGTTTTGACTACGCCAAAGCCAGCGGAGACAGAAGATGAAACCATTGCACAGGCATGGGAAAGGATCAAATGGAAACATGATGATTATATTTGCAAAGGCTATATCCATAATGCGACGACGGACAAACTTTTCGATATGTACTGCAATTAGGAAACTAGATGTTTGGGATGCATTAGACGCGAAGTATCTGATGAAAGACGCAACAAGTAAGTAATTTTTATCCATCAAAATTTTTAATTACAAAATGACTGATGATCGTTCAGTTATATAGCAATTTAATGATGTCATACACATACTTAACCAATTCAGTCAACATAATTTAAACATGGATGATGAGATTAAGGTCTCCTCGATAATAGACAAATTACCCCCTTCTTGGAAAGATCAAAGAAATTACTAAAACACAAGAAGGAAGATATGAGTCTAGACAGCCTTGCACAATATTTGCAGGTTGAACAACAACTGAGGCAGAAAGATGCCCAAGATGAAACAGCTGTTGGTACATCAAAGGTCCTTATTGTGGAAGAAAAGCAAGCAAATAATGCTTCGAATAACTCTTATAATAAAAAGAGGAAAGGGCTGAACAACAAAAATTCCCAGAACCAGCATAAGAAAGGCAAAAATGGTTACTACTTTTGTGGTAAACCAGGACATTTCAGAAGGGATTGTCGCTTTTGGAAAAAGAAGCAGCAATCTGAAAAAGAAAAGTTTGCAGCAGTCATATCAGAAGTGAATATGATTGAACAAAACAATTCTTGGTGGATCGATTCTGACGCTACTAAGCATGTCTGCATTGACAAGAATCAATTCAACAAACTAGAACCGACTGAAGATGAATATTACGTTTATATGGGAAATTCAGCAAAGACATCGATCAAAGGGAAGTGTAACGAACTAGAATTTTCGACATTTAGAATATAAATTAATTTAGAGTTTACAGTTAAAAATAAATATTTATAGTGGATTTTGATGTAGCATTTGAAATTTACTTTGAACATAGTTATTATTTGTACGTATAGTTTGGACTTTAAGTTTTGTTTTGAACGTATAAAGAAAATTCCTTTTGGAGATTTAAAATTTTAATATAGATGTTTATCGAAATCTTAAAGTTTGCTTTTATATATTACGCTCTTCGTTGTATTCTAGATCTTTGTATTTATAATATTCTACTTTTGATTTAATTATTTGTGTTTATTAGTTACGATATTTTCACTTTCTTTAACTTATATTCTTATTTATTTAGATATATTTCGATTTCTTACTAGAAGTATTTATATTTTTATTCAAATTAATTTCTACTACTTTACCTTAACTATAATTTCTAAATTATTTATATTTGATCATCTTATTTGAACTAAAATTTTTGTGTTTAACTTTTATACAAATATATTCTTTTTTTTCTTAAATTCTTTTGCATAAATTCTATTTTGACTAAATTGTTCGTATTTAACTCTTATCTATTTGCTTCAACTGGGCTTTTTTAAGCAATTGTATTTTGTCCAAATTAATTTGATTGTTTTACTTAAACTAGTGCAATTGCTAATCTTTATAACAAAAATATCTAATTCTAAGTTGACCGTTTCATATAAATTGTTCAATATAAATTTGGTTTTGTAATTGGAGAACTAGAAACTTAATTTATTTTAGGAGCATGAGTTCGAATGAATAGCTTAAATTTCTAAATTTAATCGTCAATTCATTTTATTTTCGTTAAGTATAGATTTATTGTAAAGTGGCGTTATTTGTAATACGATTGATATAATTGTGAAATAAAATTCATGTATTTTGCTTTAACATTTAAGATTTAACTTATAGTTAGTAGCGATTGAATTTATAACGTGATAAGATAAGTAAACAACGTTGTGGATCGTTCATTTGTAATGTCTGTTCAACTGTGCTCTTTATTTCAGCAGCGTTCAAACCATTTTACCGTTCAGCGCAATGTTTGAATTCAACAATATAAGACAACAATGTTGCTGAATATTTGGCAGCATCCTCTAATAATCTCACTCCAGATTTGGGCGATGGAAATTACTCGCAACTTGTCCTAGCCGTTCTGTTTTACATTACACGTTGTTGGCTTCTGTCAGCTGCTGCTCCCTCTGTTGAACTATAAAAAGGGGTGTATTACCTTTTTGGCAAATTCTATTTAGATCCAGGAATTTGCTGAGTATACCCAAAAAAAAGACGACAAAACTGCCCCTGCTTTGCAATATTTTTTTCTTCAATTTTCAGCATACCCCGTAGAGCTCCTACGAGATTCTTTAGTCTATCTCGTAGAGCCCCTACGGGATTCTTTACTTTACCTCATAGGGACTCTACGAGGTAAGGTAAAGAATCTCGTAGGGGATCTATGAGGTAGACTATAAAGTCTCATAGTGCCCTTACGAGAGAGGGGAAAAATGTCTTTTTTTTAAATAATACGTGAACTCAGCAAAATACTGGGTTCACCTTATTTTTTCAGATTTACTGGGTTTACTCAGCAAATTCATGGATCCAAATAGAATTTGCCGACCTTTTTTTGTTCACGAGAAAATTCTTCCTCTTCCATTTTCTATAATGTTAACAGTCGAATGTCCTCTGCCTAAATTTATCTTTCTCATAATCCACTTTCCCAAATTTATTTCTATCCCCAAATCGAAGCGTTAATGACCTCTGATGCCATCCGCATGCCGTCGCCACCAAAGCCTTGACCATTCCCTTTAAGTTGAACGGCGCCTTCCCTCTTCCCATACCGTTGGCGCTGCTCCCATCTCCAATCGGGTCAAAAACCCAAACCCGAGCCTCCGTTGAGTCACCGTAAGTTCGAATCCAAGTTGTAACAAAATCGGCCTTCGTTCTCCTCCCAAAATCAATTTACCACCTCCGCCAGCTCCACCGTGGTCCGCGTCTTCCATTTTCCATCTCCCTCGGTCACAGCAGCCAACCACCTGAAGCCACTGCGAGGCGCTGTAGTGGCCTCCGCTCTTTAGTTCGGTCCGCTTTTGTCGGTCCCCTAAACCTCATTTATCAAATCTAACTTGCCGCTGTTCCTCGAGCTAGAGCAAATTCATGCTACTGCCGCCACCAAAATAGCAGCCCTGCTCTCGTTCGCTAATAAATGTAAGTTTTATTTACGATCAAACTTTTTTCAAGTTGCCGACTTTGTTTTGCATTAAATATAATTAGTACTGGTTTGCTTGCTACTGTTGTCTGGTATTTTTGGTTGTTCGCCTTGTTCTAAAACTAGAATGGGTATAGTTTGGCTAGTATTACCTTTCTATTTTGTATGCACATGCATGGATTGCCATGTTTCCATAAAGCTGGAACCTCCCCTTCGTATATATACCAGAGGTCTGCTTCCATTTAACTTGCTCCCTATACTTTATTCATAAAGCTGCAATGACAACTTATCCAAAATGCATTTTCTAGTTTTCATATTTACTCGCCTTACTTCGTTAATGTATATGCCCGAACCATTTGTACTTGCGGCATCTTCTTGCATAGCTTTCCGCACTCCTCTGGTTTATGTACTAGAATTAATTAATAGGCTGTGGGATAAATGAATAGTTATGTTGTTAATAAACATGCACACTACCCTGCAAATATTTGACTGCCACATTACCTTGTGTTTGCCATTCGTCCTTAGTGCTGTGAGACATGTGCGGATCTGCATAGCACTCCATGCATTTTCTACCCTAAAGGCCTTATTCTAAACAAAATGAGAACATTTTTGGCTACTGGTACATGCCTATTTATGTATAACACTACTAAATATTAATGTATCAGAGGCACAAACTGAAAAAGGCTATGCAGCGGTATAAGATCGTGTAGTATGGAGAATATGATGTAGAATATATAATAGAATAGTAAGCAGTAAATCACACAGTCAATTTATACTGGTTCGGACCACTGTCCTACGTCCAGTCCCAGACTCACTTCTGGTATTTCACTAACACTAAAACCCTCACTTCACCCGGAGGAATAGGTTCACAATTACCCGAACCACTGAACGGGATTTCTTGCCTCAACCACTGAAGAGGTCTTCACTAATACAGAATAATTGTTGACTCTTTTGTGTTCTTGATAACACGGATTGTCGAATATTAAGTACACCCTTCCTATAGCCTTTCCTTTATGATAATCGTGAAGTATGTGAAAGAATATGGAAGTTAAAAGGTCTCAAATATGAAAATAGATAGTTTTTTGAATTCAGAGAGCTTTGAGAGTTTAAGATAGAATTAAAATAAGAATTGGTGATTGAAACATTTAATCAACCCTCTATTTATAATATATAAAAAGATACAACTGATCGTGAAGAGTTTTGATGAAGAGATATGGATTGAATAGTTGTATCTCTTTATAGAGGATGCAACTCTTCGGAATTCAGATGTCTGAAAATAAAATTCAGATGTCTGTTTATTTTAAAGATCAAATCAGAAAGGAAATAGTGTATTTCGGGGGTATTTCAGACGTCTGAAATATATCAACCAGACGTCTGAATATTGTATTTAAAAACATTCTGTTTCAGCAAACAGACGTCTGAAAATTTCAGACCAGATGTCTGTTTTCTGTTATCAGACTATTCCTTGCTTAATTTATATAAGAGAAGCTATATACATATAAAATGTGTGTGTGTGATCATCAAGGAAGACTTTAACATTAATATCTAAGACTAAAGACCTTT
The DNA here is from genome assembly GCA_030737875.1 of Allium sativum. NCBI lineage: Eukaryota > Viridiplantae > Streptophyta > Magnoliopsida > Asparagales > Amaryllidaceae > Allium > Allium sativum. The sequence goes on from CM060916.1 coordinate 729,927,402, forward strand.
ATAACGTATTTATTCTTCGTTTATTGTGTTCTTGAATCTGTTTGTCAAATGTCTTCCTGCAAAACAAGGTTAGATAATAATATGTACGTTTATGTATAGTTGTCATAGTCAAAACGCTATGTAGCGGGATGTAACATTCTCCCCCTTTTTTACTAACGACAACTATATAAACTCCCCCTGTTAATATGCATATTATATAACATGTTTCACCCCCTTTGTCATTCGACAAAAAGGAATACTTATAAGAGATGTTAAGCATACACACAACACACAGAGAAACATATGTAGAAACAAATAATTAAACAGAGAGTATGATACCAACGTAACATAAGTAGCATATACTGAAGTTTTGTGCGAAGTAGTATCAAAAAATATTAATAAGCACATTGGTACCCACTTATTGATAGGGTCCTAAGAGTTAGGTCTTAGGAAGCCAAACCCAACAAGGTTTAGTATCCCTTTTATATAAATAATTTTCATTATTATGCACAGATTCCATAAATGAGTTAATGTGCTTCTTCCTAATCAAACTATTGTTAGTTTTTGGAACCCATATCTTAATTTTATTAATTGTTATTGTGGATTTCAGTTTTGCATTAATTTTCCTCCTAAACTTTGTATTTTTCTTTGGAGAAAATTTCAATTCATTTTTGAATCCTAAACCATTTTTGTTTGAAGAGGGTTGAGAGTTTTCTATGATTCTTGTTAAATTTTCTCTACCCTTGTTAAAATTTGAAACATTTTTTGAAATGTTTTCCAACTTAGTTTGAATACTTTTGTTTTCTAATTCTAGTTCTTTTACTCTAATTTTTAATAAATGATTTTCAGAACTAATTTCATCATTCTTCGTCTTTTGAGTTTCAATTTCTTGACTCAAAAGAGAAAGCTAACTATCCGAATTCGTAAGAGTTTTTTGAACTTTTTCAAGTTCTTCTTCTAGAATTATCTTTTCATCTTTTAACATATCTCTTTCGAATTCATCTTTATTCTGATTTTCACGAGTTTCTTTAATCCTTTTCTTTAGAGTTTTTATTAAATTTAAAAGTTCAACATTAACATCTATCAGTTCTTCATAAGATAATTCACTTACCTCAGATTCTTGTGCCATAAAACACACATTTGCTTGCTCTTTATCACTATCACTATCACTGTCACTGCTTGATGAATCTGAGTCTGAGTCGTCCCATGTAACAGAAAAGGCTTTCTTCTTGAATTTTTCTTTCTTGCTTTTATTGAAGTTCTTTTGATTTTCTTTTATTTCTGGACAATCTTTTACCATGTGTCCTTTCTTATGACAATTGAAACATTCTAGTTTTGAAGATGAAGGCTTATTTGAAATATTCTTTTTGAAATTTCCTTTTCTATATTTCAGAAATTTCTTAAAGTTTTTGGCAATAAAAGCTAGATCTTCGTCTTCTGATTCAGACTCCTCTTTATCAGCATGAAAGGCCACATTTTTCTTTTCTTGAGCTAGTTCCCTTTTTGCTTGAAGGTTTACTTCATAAGACATAAGATTTCCTATTAACTCTTCTGGTTTCATTATTGATAAATCATTTGCTTCTTCAATGGCTAGTACTTTTCTTTCCCAATCGTCAGTTAAAGAATTTAGTACTTTTGAAATGATGTCAAAGTCACTGTATTTTTCTCCAAGTCCTATCAATGCATGTAAGATATCTTGGAATCTTGAGTACATTTCGTTGATAGTTTCATTTTGCTTCATTTTGAAGTTCTGGAACTGATTTTTGAGCATTGAAATTTTAGTTTGTTTGACTTTGTTTGTCCCTTCATGAATAGTTTTTAGCGTCTCCCATATTTGATAAGCTGATGTACAAATGCTAACACGATTGAATTCATTTCGATCTAGAGCACAGTATAGCATGTTCATAGCTTTTGCATTTGCATTTGCTTCATCTTTTTGAACAGTTGTCCAAGTTGCATATTCAGTAGTAGGAGCTGTAAACTCTTTTTGAGTTGCATTCCATGCACTAAAACCACTTGCTTGCATATAAATTCTCATTCTTGTAGCCCAGTAGTTGTAGTGTAGTCCGTTGAATAGTGGTGGTCTTTGAGTAGATTGTCCTTCGGCAAAAGTAGTTGAGCTAGTACTTGGGTTATTCTCCATTTTACCAAAATATCAAATAACGGTGTTACGGTTATAGGATGACCTTGCTCTGATACCAATTGAAAAAGGCTATGCAGCGGTATAGGATCGTGTAGTATGGAGAACATGATGTAGAATATATAATAGAATAGTAAGCAGTAAATCACACAGTCAATTTATAATGGTTCGGACCACTGTCCTACGTCCAGTCCCAGACTCACTTCTGGTATTTCACTAACACTAAAACCCTCACTTCACCCGGAGGAATAAGTTCACAATTACCCGAACCACTGAACGGGATTTCTTGCCTCAACCACTGAAGAGGTCTTCACTAATACAGAATAATTGTTGACTCTTTTGTGTTCTTGATAACACGGATTGTCGAATATTAAGTACACCCTTCCTATAGCCTTTCCTTTATGATAATCGTGAAGTATGTGAAAGAATATGGAAGTTAAAAGGTCTCAAATATGAAAATAGATAGTTTTTTGAATTCAGAGAGCTTTGAGAGTATAAGATAGAATTAAAATAAGAATTGGTGATTGAAACATTTAATCAACCCTCTATTTATAATATATAAAAAGATAGAACTGATCGTGAAGAGTTTTGATGAAGAGATATGGATTAAATAGTTGTATCTCTTTATAGAGGATGCAACTCTTCGGAATTCAGATGTCTGAAAATAAAATTCAGATGTCTGTTTATTTTAAAAATCAAATCAGAAAGGAAATAGTGTATTTCGGGGGTATTTCAGACGTCTGAAATATATCAACCAGACGTCTGAATATTGTATTTAAAAACATTCTGTTTCAGCAAACAGACGTCTGAAAATTTCAGACCAGACGTCTGTTTTCTGTTATCAGACTATTCCTTGCTTAATTTATATAAGAGAAGCTATATACATATAAAATGTGTGTGTGTGATCATCAAGGAAGACTTTAACATTAATATCTAAGACTAACAGACCTTTATAACGTATTTATTCTTCGTTTATCTTGAATCTGTTTGTCAAATGGCTTCCTGCAAAACAAGGTTAGATAATAATATGTACGTTTATGTATAGTTGTCATAGTCAAAACGCTATGTAGCGGGATGTAACACAAACAACTGTCTGCATAAATACAAATAGAGGCATAATATTTGATTAAACTGCCTCTAATATTATGAGAGGCAGTTTAAAATATGCCTCAAAAAGAGGCGTCCTTACTAAGCATTAAAGGCGGATGCAGTTACATAATTGCCTCTACTGTTTGTGCTTCCACGTGAGATTGGACAGACAATAAAGGCAGTCACAACTGCCTCTAATAATGTAAAAATAATAAGGGCCAAATCATACATTATTTATTTGTTGGACACGGAATACAATTCAATAAGCAAATAATAAGACATTAAAGTGCCCCTGATAATTTAGAAATCGCAAGGCCTAATATTGGCGATGCTGTGTTGCTTTTCATGGCTCTGGAACATAGTCTAATGAGAAAGCTGAGGCATGTACTAATTGTCTTAACAAGGAACATAAAATGACAGCAACGCAACCACATCAACCCTCAACACACATCAGGTATATCCAATATATTACCCAAAATAAACAAAAGTACATTAAGACTTTGACAAGGACATATTATACAACATGATTTTTATCATTTACACAGCATTGCATATGGTAAAGCAAGTATTTTCAACAATACAAACTTTTTAATCAAACAAGTATATTGGTAAATGCAATTTACTAATCTAAACCAAACATGCCATAAAACACATACATGTCAATAAGTTACTTACAAAATGTTGTTACATACAAAAGTTCATTGCAAAGGATTCAAAATGGAAGTTACCTAGCTTACAGGTTCACTCTTTTCTATTGCAACAAAACAACAATGGTAATCTCCGAATTTGTAGTTGATATAGCTTTCCTGCAATAGGTTGAACACATTTATCAATTCTCCATCATATTTAATTGACTATATACAAAATTAAACAACATAATCATTTTTGTATACTCATGATACAAAGAAATAAAAACATTATAGCATTCTTAGTAATGCACTTTATATTGAAAATTATCATTTCAAATAAAACATGAGTAATCTTATTTTAATATTTGAGTCATAATGCAGTAGCTTATGTAATCTTTAAGTGAAAGGGCAACTCCAGGCTAATCATGTGAACTTTAAGTGAGCAAACAAGAAGAAGGAGCATTAAGGATAATATGTAACATTCACATGTGGTACAAAATTAAAAATAAAAAAGTGCAGCTCACGAGGCGATACTGAAATAATGAAAGTCTGTTTAGCGTGGTTCTGGTTAAGGCAAGGGTCGCTCTACAAGACATACAATATATAGCAACGAAAGGGGGCAACGGCAACCAACAGCAGCTGGAAACGGTTTCCAACAACATATTTTATCGGCTGTCAACGGTTTCCAACGGTTTACCAGTCCAACTTGAAATTCACGTGACCCAGTTATAAAGGTGGAAGCCGTTGGAAAATTGATAGTGTGTATTTATTCACAACCCAATTATGTTTTCTCATAGTCCTTGCAGTTTAAGAAGAAAAATATATAAGCAAACATAATTGCAATGATAAAATTGAAGGCTGTAATTCACTTGGTCTTTTGAGCAACTGAACCTTTAAACATATACACAAAAAAAACCTAGCATATGGGATGGTGGTGCCACTCCCCTATATCATAGTGAATGCTTTTAACACGTTGCTCAATAATCAACTAGTAAAGCGAAGTACATAAAATTTGCTGCAAAGAAAGATAATTATACTCGAATGTACCTTCATAGTCTCTCTTTTGTGCAAACAAAAGTAATTTTACTTCATGCTTAACGGCTAACGCCTCCTTTAATTACCTCCAATCTGGGAGGACCCAACAAAAATTAAAATTGCATTATATATTTTTTAATTGAATCATAAATTGTATTGGATTTATAGTTTCTTTCATTAGCGAAACTATCAAATATCAAATGTAATGATTTTATACTCCTCGTACCATATCTCAACCATTCTAGTTGCAAGGACAAGAACAATTCAAACTTTAAATGATGGTCCATAAGCAATACATAGTCCACTAAGTCTCTCTTAGAATAAACTTTTTTTAACTCTAGTGAGCAAAAAAATGTTGTAGTCAATCATATTTTCAATACATGATGATATCCCTTTTGGATACACAATGTATGAATTCCTGAAGTGCATGGCTCAAGAATGAGGGCAAACTGCATTTCAAGCAAAGAAAAAAAAACTAATGTCAATTAAGATGTCTATTTTATTTGTAGAAATATAATCAAAATATACATATATTATGAAAAACATCATCAATACATAGTACATGCATTGACCATGAACGGTTTTTTAAAAAACGTGCCTGAGGCGCGTCTTGAGGCGAGTCGCAGGCTAAAACGCCTTGAGGCGTCCTCCGAAAGGCGTTTTGCTCGTGAGGCTTACGCCTCAATGGTTTGAGACGTAAAAGTCGTAAAAAGCATACGCCTCAGAGCCTCAACTATCTGAGGCGTGTGCGTGTGTGTGTATGTATATATATACACCTTGTTTCAGCACTTACCTTCACTTTTACGGTGCTTCTTTTACTTTTACTCCAGACTGAAAGAGGTAAAAAAAAATTTGAATTTTCCATTCTAACAGGGGTTGAAGTCGATTCCAGTATATTGGAATCGAACTATCGAGTTTGATTCTAGTAAACTGGAATTGAACCCGATTCCAATAAGGAATCGAAAGAGAGTTTTTTTTTATACTTTTTTTTAACTGTTGTCACCTTTGCACTATTATGCTACTGTCTGGAGCTATTTTAATTATTTATTACTGTCCAGGCTAGTTAAAAATGAGCAAATGGGATATTGCATGGAAGTGGGTTAAAGAAATACCGAATTCTACCAATTCAAAATATTTTCTTTGTGCATTTTGTGATCATAGACGCACTGGGGATTGCTCGTTTTAAACAACATTTAACATGCACTCATGTTGGGATTATTCCATGTCCAGAAGTTCCATAAAATGTGAAAAATGAATGCATTGGGGCTATAAAGAAAATTAAACACGTTAAACAATCAAAACTTGATATGTTTCGTGAAACTAGTAGAAGTGAAAGTGTTGGAGATGATGATACTAATTTTGAACTTGAAAGTGGAAGTGGATGTGGTAATGTTCCTAAGCCTAAAGGTGCAATGAATAAGTTTGTTAATTTACAGGCAAGGCAAATTACATTGAATAATCGCTATAAGAAAAACGAAAGAAAAGAAGCTTGCAAAAAAAATTGGATTATGATTTTACACTAGTGCAATTCCATTCAATGCGGCAAACACTCCATATTATCAAGTAGCAATGGATCATGTTGCAGAATATGGTCTCGGATTTAAGCCACCTTCCAGTCATGAGTTAAGGACTTGGATCCTTAAAGAAAGCGTTGGAGACGTTGACAACACAATTGGAGCTTACAAAAAAGATTGGGAGAAGTATGGATGTACAATTATGTTTGATGGTTGGATGGATGGAAAGAGTAGGGTAATTATTAATTTTCTAATTAATAGCCCGAAAGGTACATGGTTTTTGAAATCCATTAATGCATCGGATACGATAAAAAATGCGGATTTGTTGATCGGATATTTCAGCAATGTTATAGATGAAGTTGGAGAGGATAATGTGATTCAAATTGTTACCGATAATGCTTCTAACTATAAAAGAGCCAGTAATATTCTAATGGAGGAAAGAAATTATGGTGGACTCCATGCGCAGCTCATTGCATTGATTTGATACTTGAAAATACTAGTAAATTGACGGTGTTTAGCCAAACCATTCAAAAGGCAAAATTTGTGGTGAAATTCATATATGGTCATTCTTGGGTTCTTGCTTTGATGAGGAAGTTTACCAAGGATAAAGAGCTCATTCGTCCCGCGGTCACTAGATTTGCCACCTCTTTTCTTACTCTTCAAAGTTTATACATGCAAAAAGGTATTGTTTCTTTATTTTCTTCCAAAGAATGGGTTGAAGGTCCATTTGCTAAAAAAGTTGATGGTATTCAAAGTAGAAAATATGTATTATTTGATGGAGTTTTTTTAGCAACATATTGCTTATTGTGTGAAAAGTGTTCTCCCTCTTATTTGTGTTTTGCGAGAAGTTGATGGAGAAGAAAGACCCGCCATGGAATATAATACGAGTTGATGGATGTGGCATAGGAAAAAATTGCAAAAAATGTTAGGAACAATGGGAGAAATAACAAACCTATTTGGAGTCGTATAGATAGGCGGTGGGAATCACAATTACACCAACCATTACATGCGCTGGGCTACTATTTGAATCTACAATTTCATTATGAAGATTTTTTTCTAATGGATGAAGTAAGGAAACGTTTGTATACTTGTATGGATAGAATGTTTGGTAGTAATGGAGAAGACCGTCTCATTGCGGATTGTCAATTGGACGTGTATGATCGTGAAAATGGTTTATTTGGACATCCTATGGCAATTAAGAGTAGAAAGATAAGAAGTTCGGGTTCACTTGTTAAAATGCATTTTATAATAAAATATGAGGTACTAAATATATGGTTTTTCATGTTTTATTGATTGATTAGTGTATTGGTAGGAACGCTTTGGGAAAGATACACCCAAGTTGATGAATTTTGCAATTCGGGTACTAGGTCTAACTTGTAGCGCATCCGGATGTGAGTGATATTAGAGTACATTTCAATGGGTAAGTCACTTTAAAAACATTCTAGCAAATCACTGTATTTTTTTTTCATATTGAATCAAAATTATCTTGTTTACACTAGGTGCATGCAATTAAAAGAAATAGACTTGAGCATAAAAGATTGCATTCTTTTGTGTATATATAATATAACACCGCTTTGAGGCAAAGAGAAATCATGAGAAGAAGAAAGATCATGTGCATACAAAAATTAAGTATATGTGTTGCGCTTTTTTTTTTTAACCTGAAAGGCTTACGCCTCGCCTCCTGGACACGAAAACGTCTCACGTACGCCTTTTGTGTTATAAAACATTGACCATGAGGTATATGTTACTGGTCAAACTACAATAGCATTTTGTTTTTTTCGGCATCTTCTTCAATTGCTTAAACAGATAAGTTTTGCATGCCCAAGAAAATACATTATTTGGAAAATCGTTACGACTACATATAGATAATTTCATAAGTTGGCTAGGAAATTAATTACTGCATAATTTGATGTCCCCTTCCCTTTTTAAAAGAAAAAACCTACGAACTGAGAGAAAAAAATTTAAACTGAATTGCTTTCTATAAAGATAACAAAAGTAATATTGGAACATTCCATTTAATTTATGTCAATATTTAATAGTATAGAACACACTATAATTCTTTTCAATTTTAATGAAAAATGAATCAAATTATTTTAGCTATAACTTCACAAATAAAAACAATAATCAACCCGCTTTTCTCTTTCCATTTGAACCAAAATAAAAGCTACATATATCATGTTCAAACATACAACAAACTAAATTTCCTTGCTTGATTATTGACTACTTCATACCTATAAGTTAGATATTAGCCTAAGTATGAAATTTTAAATTAACAATTGATTATTGATGGATTCTTTAAACACTTGCAACTTTGTCGTGAAGATCACCGACAATAATACATGTTTGATAAAACAAGCAACAAACAAACATATAATCACCATCTGGTTATCTATCAATCTTCAAGTCTATATTGTATCAAGTTTAATTATTTGAAATTACAGTAAAGAAAAGCAAAAAATTAATTGTTGACCTGGATAAGCTTTCGATTTTAGACGAGATTAGCTTTTTGTCGTAGATGTAATGCTCCTCCTTGATGTCTCAGTAGGTTTTAAGATGAAGAGTTTGACGCTCAATATTATTGCGCCATGAGATGAAGTGGATGTTTGGAGAATTAGCTAGTAAAACGAAGGCAGTGTTAATTTTTGAATAAGCAATAAGAGTGTGATTTTTAACAAAAAGGGAATTCCTAACAAAATGAAATATCTACAACGAGCATCAGATGAGGTTTCTCTATCCCTGTGTCTTTCCTTTTTTTTCTTAAGCATTTTAATGAACATTCATTCTGTTTTATCAAATGTGTAAACTTTTGATTATTCATTATACAAAATATATGAAACTGAAAAGAATAAATGACAAGAAAATTTATACGAATACCAAAAAAAGGTGACGGTATGGAAAACAAGACATGGATTTTGTACAATGACATTGTATAATAATTAGAAAAGGGATGCAGCACAGTTTGGTAGTGCGTTTGTTTCGGATACAAAATTGTCCTGGGTTCAAATCCAGTCACCTTACCTACTAATTCTCCTAGGGGCAGTAACAAAAAGGAAAGATTAACTGAGGGGGATCAATTAAACAAAAATTAGTCTATCACAGTTTTGATGCTTGATTGTATCTCTTTGGATACATAAAGTATGAATACCTGAAGTGCATGGCTTACAAATAAGAGAGAACTGCATTTCGAGCAAAAAAAGAAAACATTGTAGAAATATAATCAAAATATACATATATAATAGTAAGAAAAGCATCATCAATACCTAGTACATGCAGTGACCAAGCGATATATTTACTGGTTAAACTACAATAGCACTTTGTTTGTTTTTCAAAATCTTCTCCAGTTGCTTAAATGAATAAGTTTTGTATGCCCATAGTTGTGAAAGGCGCGCCGCGGCGCGCGCCATGGCGCATGGCGCGGCGAGGCGCAACACTCGCGCCATTTTTGCTTGCGGCGCGACGCACATGAAAAGGCGCAGTAAATGGCGCAAATGGCGCGCGGCGCAGAAATGGCGCACAGCGCAAAATGGCGCGCCTTTTCTTTATTTTATGGTTTTTTTTGTTTTTTTCGCATTTCAAGCTACAATAACTACTCTACTATAAATACTCTTACCATCACTACAATCTTATCACTACTACTATTACTATTGTTATCATAATAACATGAAATGTGAATAACTTTGTTAATATTTTTTTTCTTCAATTATATGAAAACATAATGACATCATTATTATTTCCTATTCGATTATCATCAACGATTTAATAACCTTACAATTATGTAATTGACTTACCTTAGCATGCTGACATTTAGAACTGAAATATGTTCTATTATCGAATGTAGTTTAGATTCATTTTAATTTTGTTAGAAATATATAATTATGTAATATATAAAAGATCATAAAATATTGTCTAGCATAAATGCAAAAGAAAATGAATGGGATTGAGAACCCGTGAATGGTAAATCAAGAGAAGCAGCTTTGGAGGAAGAGAAAGCATTCCAAAAAAATTAACATTCAATCAGCTCCGAAACATACCCTTTGATTAAAAAAAAATCCGCATGTGTGAATATGTCCAATATCTATGTACGATTTGTCTACAACATAAAAATATTTCATGATTTGGTATTTGCTAAATACAATCGAGCATTAAATTTATTAGATTCAGATTTCTGGTTTATCAGTAACGTGTATTATTATTTTGAATTTCAAAACTATTGTGCTTGAAATTTTATGCTTTATGTTTTTTGTAAAATGCATAAAAAAAATTGTTGCATATGTTTTAGCAAAAAGTATTGAATTTTTTTTATTTTTTGTTAAAATATTAAATTTATTAAAAAAAAAGTAAACATGCGCAGTAAATTAAAAAGGCGCGCGCCAAGGCTCCAGAGAGGGTTTGCGCCTTTTTGCGTCGTGCGCCATTAATAACACTGTGTATGCCTACGGAAAATACGTTATTTGGAAAATCATTACGACTACATAGATGATTTATAAGAAGTCGGCTAGAAATTACTTACTGCATAACATATTGTTCCCTTCCCTTAAAAAATCTACAAATTGAGAGAAAAAGAATTAAACTGAACTGGTTTCTATAAGGATAACAAATGTAATATCAAAATATTCCATTTATGTCAGTATTGAATAGTAGAGAACACACAGTAATTCTTTTAAATTTTAATGAAAAATAAATCAAATTATTTTAGTTACAACTTCACAAATAAAAACAATAATTAACCTGCATTCTTCTTTCCAATTGAACCAAAATAAAAGCCATACAATTCATAAATGTCATATTCAAATGTACAACCAACTAAATTTCCTTGCTATATCATTGGCTACTTCATATCAGTAGTTTAGCAGTAAGTTTTCAAAAATCCATATTAGCATAAGTACGAAAATCTAAATTAACAACTGATTATACGTACATCCCTAATTTAGCACAATGTAGACAGTGCACTACAGGTTATAGTGTGGTTATTGATGGATTCTTCAAACACTTGCAACTTTGTCATGAAAATCAATAATAAAAATACAAGTTTCATTAAAAAAAAACATAATTCATCATCTGCTTATCCATCAATCTTCAAGTTTAACATTAAACTATATTGTATCAAGTTTGAATCTTAGAATTTACCGTAAAGACAAGCTGAGATTTGATTGCGGACCTAGATATGCTTCTGATTTTAGACAAGCTTAGGTTTCTGTCTCAGATGTAATGCTCCTCCTCGATTCGCACTAGATTTGAAGACGAAAAGTTCGATGCTCAATATAATTGCGAAACGAGATATAGTGGATCTTTGGTGAATTTGCTAGTAAAATGAAGACCGTATTAATTTTTGAATCTGCAATAGGAGTGTGATTTTAACGAAAGAGGGAAAGTACTGACTGAGAAATTCCGTGTATTTTTAAGAAGAAGAATATTTAGGGTTCGTGGAATTGGGAAAGTGATGTTAAATAGGGTCAGTTTTAATGTGAGCACACAGCTAATTCTTAATATTTGGCGAGGGCCATATCATCTGCCTCTATAGTGGTGTATTAGGGGCTGAAAACAATTTTTCCCTTAATTAATTAGTAATACGGGCACACACGTTATTCTGCCTTTAATTGATGGTCCCTAATGCTTCAATTTTCAGTAGTGTATCCACTTTCGAACTGCCTGCTTCCTTCACTATAACTTCTTTGATTGCCATGCATGTTATGAGAATGCCACCCACCTTATGATGTTATGTTTCTATGTGGTGGGTACTGTTAAATCCTAATAGACTGCTCTATGTTGCATGTATTTACCTAGTTGACCGCTGCTTCACTTCTATCAGTCTGCACCACCAAATAAATTTGGCTAAGTACCCTTGTTAGTTCATGCATGTGTAACCCAGTGGCTGTAGTCTACAGACTTGCATCCGAGCATTTGGGTAACTCGCCTCATGCATGTAGACATTTTTTATGCCCTTATATCCAAGTGTAGCTTCACCCCCGGTTGCTATACAAGCGCAACAACATTAGTTATGAGTGCCACCCATTTTCCTTGTAGAACAGCACATGATACTGTTCCTTTTCTACCATGTGACCCATACGAAGGGACTGTCATACAATGAAGCTTTGGGAGAGAGAGTTTGCGAGCAACATTTGAGGAGGTTGACAACTGTCTCTAGGAATCAATATGGTTTTATGCCTGGAAGGTCAACCACTGAGGCGATTTTCTTAGTTGGGCTACTTATGGAGAGACACAGGGAGCAGAAGAAAGATCTCCACATGGTTTGTATTGACTTGGAGAAAGCTTATGATAGAGTGCCGAGAAGGGTTATGTGGTGAGCGCTAGAAAGGAAGAGAGTGCCATCAAAGTATATTACCCTTATTAAGGATATGTATGAGAGGGGTGTGACTAGTGTCAGGGCATGTGATGGTGAGACCGGAGACTTTCCAATTAACATAGGGTTACATCAAGGTTCGGCTTTGAGTCCCTATATTTTTGCATTAGTGATGGATGAAATCACAAAAGATATACAAATGGAGATTCTTTGGTGTATGCTCTTTGTCAATGATGTTATGCTGATTGATGAGAGTAGAATAGGGGTTAATCGACAACTGGAGTTGTGGAGGGGCACCTTGGAATCAAAGGGTTTCAATCTTAACAGAACTAAAACAGAGTATATCAAGTGTGAGTTTAGCGATGTCAGCTCAGATGACGGAGATGTCACCCTGGCCGGTAGAGTAGTACCCAAGAAGGAATCGTTTCGATACTTAGGATCTATGTTGCATTTTGATGGGGAGATTGATAAGGATGTTAGTTTTAGAATTCAAACAGGATGGGTGAAATGGCAACTAGCATCTGATATTCTCTGTGATAGGAAGATTCCTCAGAAGCTTAAAGGAAAATTCTATAGGACAGCAATCAGGCCTGCAATGTTATATGGTGCAGAATGTTGGCCTACTAAGAGGCAACACGTCCAGAAGATAATTGTAGCAGAGATGCGGATGCTGCGCTGGAGATGTGAGCATACCAGACGAGATCGGATTAGAAATGAGAATATTCGGAAAAACTTGGAGTTGCACCTATTGAGGAGAAGTTAGTCCAACACCGCTTGGGATGGTTTGGACATGTCCAACGTAGACCATACGATGCACCTGTGCGCGTTGGAATTATAAGCCGCGTCGAAGGCCCAAAGAGAGGTAGATGTCGACCTAAAATGACATGGGAAGAGATAATAAAGAGGGATTTAAGTAATTGGAGTATATCTGAGGAGCTGGAAGTGGATAGGAGTGCATGGAAGTTAGCAATCCATGTACCAGAAGCTTAGGTTTTTTTTAACCTGTTTAATTATTTTAGACTTTATTTCACTTTGTTGAACCTTTTTACTTTTTTTATTTTATTACTATTTTAGACTTTATTTCACTTTTATTGAGCCTTTTTACCTTTTTTTTAAAAAAAAACCTTTATCGGACGTCTTTTTATCTGTTTGGTTATTTTAAACCCTTATATATATAGATTATTATCAGTATTATTTCTTTTATTTTTATTTTTATTTTTGGGTTCTGTATCTAGCCAACCCCAACTTGTTTGGGATATATGACTTTGTTGTTGTTGCTTTGTCCATAACATTGAATTGGAAATCTCCATTATCGGTAGTTCACTGATCATTATGCTCGAATTTCTTAATAAATTTTTGGAATTAAACTAATTATATTTATGTGTTTAACAAAGTTTGCTAACTTGAAATAAGTTTAATTCTGACTCGGGTGTTTTGTGTATTTTGCATGGGACACTCGGGTCAGACCCTAAGTGTTCCAGGTTATAGATATCAGTTCACAAAACCGGAGAGGACGTGGAGACACTCGTGCGCGCTACACTCGACAACAAAGTGTAAAATTTTATTCAGTCATGTATACAATTATATTTCTTCCGCTGTGCAAATTTTGTATACAACTCTGATATTTATACAGAAATTTTATTCCGCTGCAATTTTTGTACTATGTGATTCTGTATTGATTCTGTTTAAACAGTGTAAGCCAATAGTAATCTGTCATTTTGATCGTTTCGAGTTGGTTTGATTACCAACTTGAGACGGGCAAAATGCCAGGTTGTTACAGGAAGGGGATTGTGGATTTGGAATTCACATCCGGAAAAGTTCTGACATTAAATGATGTATATTATGTACCTAAAATTAGGAAGAACCTTGTGTCGGGAAGTCTTCTTAATAAGTTTGGTTTCAAACAAGTCTTTGAATCAAACAAATATGTATTGACCAAAGGCGGTGTGTTTGTGAGAAAATGATACATGTGTGATAGTATGTTTAAACTGAATGTTGATATTAATAAAAGTATTAATTCTGCTTATATTATTGATTCATTTTCATTATGGCACAATAGATTAAGACATGTTAATCATAAATGCATGCTTTATATGATATCTTTGAATATAATTCTCAAACACCAAAATGATATGCTAGATAAGTGTAGGATATGTTCATTAACTAAGATCACTAGAAAACCATTTCCTTATAAACCAGAAAGTGCAACAAAATTGTTACAACTTATTCATAGTGATGTATGTGATATACATAGTACTCCTATTAGAGGAGGGAAGAGAAATTTTGTCACATTTATAGATGATTGCTCTAAATATTGTTATGTCTACCTTATGCATGCTAAAAGTGAAGTGTTAAATTCATTTATTACTTATAAAACTAAAGTAGAAAACCAATGTGATGCTAAAATAAAAAAAACTTAGGTTTGATAGGGGTGGCGAGTATCAATTTCCTAAATATTGTGAATCAGTAGGAATTATACATGAAACATCTATTGTTTATACTCTACAATAAAATGGAGTGGCTGAAAGGAAAAATAGAACTCTTACCGAAATGAAAAATGCAATGTTGTGTAATTCTGGACTTAATACTAGTTTCTGGGGTGAAGCTTTACTCACTGCATGTTATATTCTAAATAGAATACCTCATAAGAAAAGTAAAGTTACTCCTTATGAACTTTGGAAGAAAAGAAAACCAAATCTTGATAATTATCATGTTTGGGGATGTAGAGCTTTTGTCCGATTACCTGAACCAAAAATTAGGAAATTAGGACAAAAGGCTATCGAGTGCATATTTTTAGGATATGCTCAATGTAACAAATGATATAGGTTTCTGGTAATAGAACCTAATTGCTCTACTGATGTAAATACAGTAATAGAATTAAGGGACGCAGTGTTTTATGAGAATAGATTTACATCTATTCAAAATAAACCGATTTACGAAACAGTGGAGGTTAATGCACCTTTTAGTGAAATGGTGGAGGTTAATGAGCCAACTATTGAACCTGTAGAAAACACTGATGAAAACATCGATGGAAATGGTGGTTCTCTTATGAGAAGTAAACGAAGAAGGATAGAGAAATCTTTTGGACCAGATTTCGTGGTATATTTTGTTGAAGGATCTAGAAATAATGTAGAGCATCAGTTAATGATATCTACAAATATAGAATCTAACCCTTTAACATATGATGTGGCAATGAAATCTCAAGATTCATCATTTTGCCAAGAAGCCATAAATGATGAAATGGATTCTATTATGGGAAATAAAACATGTAAACTAGTAGATTTATTTCCTGGTTCTAAACCAATAGGATGTATATGGATATTTAAGAAAAAATTAAAACAAGATGGCACAATCGAAAATTTTAAAACTAGATTAGTTGCCAAATGATTCACACAGAAAGAAGGAATAGATTATTTTGATACATATTCCCCAGTAGCTAGAATTTTAACTATTATAACTTTAATTGCATTAGCTTCTATCTATAATTTTGAAATTCATCAAATGGACGTCAAGACAACATTTTTAAATGGTAAACTTGACGAAGATATATATAGATATATATGTCTCAACCAGAAAGTTTTGTAATGCGTGGACAAGAGCATAAAGTATGTAAACTTGTCAAATCAATTTATGATCTTAAACAAGCACCAAAGCAAAGATATGAAAAGTTTGATAAAACTATTATATCTAATGGCGTTAGGATCTTTGAATCTGACAAATGTTTCTATACCAAGTTTCATTCAGGTAAAGGTGTAATTATATGTTTTTACGTGGATGATATGCTTATATTTGGAATGGATACTTCGAGTATTGAAGAAACTAAAAGATATCTATCTTCATGCTTTGACATGAAAGATATGGGAGCAGCTGAATTGATTCTTGGAATAAGAATCATGAAAACAAAAGATGGGTTATCAATTACCTAGCCTCATTACATTTGGAAAATTTTGAAAAGGTTCAATCTATTCGATTGTAAAGCTATATCTACTCCGTTTAATCCAAATATGCAGTTATACACTAATACCCGAAGAGCTATAGAGCAATTGGAATATGCTAGAAGTTTGATGTATGCTATGACATGCACACGACCAAATATTGCCTAAACTGTTAGCAAAATGAGTAGATATACTAGTAACTCTAGTCATATCCATTGGAATGCAATACATAGAATTTTAAAGTATCTAAATGTACCGTAAATTATGGTATACATTACAACTGTTATCCAAGTGTAATAGAAGGATACACAGATGCTAGTTGGAACACTGAAAGTGAAGATAATAAATCAACTAGTGGATGGATATTCACTCTTAGTGGCAGAGCAATTTCCTGGGCCTCAAAGAAGCAAACATGTATTGTTGATTCAATCATGGTTGCTGAGTTTATAGCACTGGCTTCTGGTAGTAAAGAAGCGGAATGGTTAAGAAATTTATTATTAGAAATTCCTGTGTGGCCAAAACCTATGCCACCAATATTTGTACATTGTGATAGTCAATCTACATTATCACAGGCATACAACCAAGTTTATAATGGTAAATCTAGACATATTGGTCTAAGGCACAATTTTGTTTGGCAAATGCTCATTGAAGGTGTAATTACCATAGTTTTTGTGTGATCTAGCTAGAATTTGGCAGATCCATTTACTAAAGGACTTGCAAGGAACTTAATGATAAAAACATCACAGAGAATGGGTTTAAAGCCTATACAATACAATCACCAATGAAGGAAACTCAACTTAACATAATAATGAAATTTGTTATCCTGAGTTGAAAGAGCAAAAGTACTTCATATGTTTGTGGTTGGAAGCACTATAATATTTAATTAGAAAAACTAAGTATTATCATACATTCCGTGGATAAGTTCATGGTACTTATAATGACAAAGAGAGGATGTTCTGCTTAGAAATTAATAGGTTTATAACAGATATACTATTGAGGTGTGTGTTATAAGGCACTTCTGATAAACCTACCTATATGAATGCTACGAAGGTGGTGCCGTCTTCTGCGAGATTTTCGCTTGATCTCTAAGGGCATTTCATGAAAGAAGGTACTAACCCAAGGCCAATCCACGGGCCGAGCATACATACTATCTGGAAAATATGAAAATGAGTGTGTGATAATCACATCCGTTAGATCATATAGGATCGATGATTCAATGCTAAGTCACTCCATCCTATTATACTTTGATGGGCTTTCACTACATATAGATTCAAGTCTGTAAAACATCTATACTTATGCACAATTTTTTTTGCATATAAATGATAAGAGGAATTTATTCAAAATTTGGTAAAGGATTGTTAGAGGAAATTTAAAATAAAAGATGGGAAGAAGGAAAGCACAAAGGGGAAATTTGATTTGTCATATATCATGAAATATAAGTAAGTTTGTAACTACTTATGTAGCTTTCTCATGAGCATGTTGGGCCCTTGTAGCTTCCACATGTGTGCTTTGCTGATAGAGGAGAGGTCATGCATGACCACGCGCGCGCCGTCCGACCGACCGAACCGGGCTGGGTACGGGTTTCGGGTCGAACAAGAAATATTTTTGGACTGGAATAAACAGTAGCGGACCAAGCCCGTTAAGGATCTGAACATAGACCGCCCAAAAACGAGTTCAAATAAGTCAGGACGGTTTGAAATCAAACCGAAACGGGAATTTTTAACGTTTTATAAATGTGGGAAGTTGATGCGCATGGAAATCATATTGTAACGCTTCAGCACCGTTGTAAATGAACAGACATGTCCATGCATTTAAATTTGCAACGCTTCTAAACCGTTGCAAACAAAAGGATGTGACTGTTTGAATTCAAACAGTCATAACCGTTGGAAAACGGTTGGATCCCTTAGTAGCCTATAAATAGGCTGCCCCGATTTCAGTTTTTCACAACTCGAATTACTCTTCTTCTCCTTTCTTTTGTTCTTTTCTGCCATTAAAAATACTTTTGAGTTTCTACCAAATTATAAGTGGATTATAAGGGTTGTAGTTTTGCAGGCTATAACTCCATCATTTTGTCACTACAGCGATCAATTCCAAGATAGTAAATCGTCGTATCTGTGCAAACATGCCGATTAAAAATATTCAATATCTGCTCTGTTTTATTTTTCGAACAGATTTGCCATTACTCGTGCACAGAAATAAGAGGGCAAATATTGTTTTAGGATAATGATTACCACATCGGGGCTCGAAGATTTGTGTATTCAGAGATAGGGAGAACCAGCGACTAATTCCGCCAACACAGTGTTCTTTTCGCTTCGTATAATGGAATACGCAATAGAAACTCCTTAGACATGAAATATTGTAAAAGAATCAACCTTCTGTTGTTTCCTAATCCATGATTACGGACATCCCCTAGTCCTTGATTTTTATTCTTTCCTAGAGTCTATGATCATCTTTAAGTCTTATTCTCTCCTCCCTTAATCGATGCTCTTGCTCCTCTCTTTCATATTCATATGGCCCTTTAGTTCTTTTACTGCATTTCTACATATTTGTCCATCGACAGCTGTGGTGAAGAAGGATTTTGGGGTCATTTACGAGTAAATGGACCTTCATACGAGTATAAAGAAAGCAATAAAATGTGGTTGTAGTCCACATTACGATATACTATACGGAAAACTAAATGAAGAGCTTGTGTACATTTCAACGGTATGAGGATTTCATTTGTAATTGAAAAAGAGCTCATGTGGTGTTGTATAAATAAAGCAGTAAATAAATGTTACCAAAAAAAATCACAAGGCATTGTATATAGCAACAACAATTTGGTTACAGTACTGGTAAGACTAATCATTAAATGATTTCTGACAAAAAATACACAATCACATAATCATAAACCAGTAAATAAATGTTACTATTGCATAGGAAAATCATAAGTCATTGAACATAACAACGATGTGACTATAACACACATGTGCGTCTTGCTCTCTCTCGAGCAAAAACCATTGAGGTCAAGCACTCTAGAAAAAGCCTGCCACACTCACATGTGCGTGTTGCACTCTGGAGCACCATTGTAGTCCTCCCAAGCCTAACAACATCACCTTGGCCTCCACCCTCATTTTCATGATTTTTGGTAGCCTTGAGAAGATCATCTATTCCATGCCCATGACTATAATGCTCAATAACTTGACCGCCTCCATAGTCATTGCTGCTTTATCCATGAACGAATTTTTTTTACAGAAGTTCTGAGTAATCTGAACATTTTAGCGGGTGTAGACTCCAATGTTTTTTAATTTATGCATGGATGTACATAACTGAAGGTTTGATGAGGAAAACTATGAAAAGAACTGCAGTTTTTTACTACAGAATTGGAGAATAAAGGGGCTGAAATTTTATGGTGGCCAGGTCGGACAGTTAGGTTTTGGTTTTTAATGGTAAAGTTTTTTTTTTTGAAATAACAAAAAACCGGCCCAAGGCCCAAAAGAATACAACCCAATACAAAATACCAATGCTCGTATAACCCTAGCCGCCACACAATTGTTTACAAAGCAAACCCTAACGAGAAAGCTCTGTAATGGCGAGCTTCTCAGTGGAAATAAAATCCACCGTCTTCAAGGCGGCTTCCACACCATATCTTCATTAGTATCCTTGATTATCTTGCTCGAATCCAGCTTACGATTGACTTCATAGTATCTCAGATGAAGATTATGCTTTCTCAAAGGCAGATCCTGAAGCTCGATGTGAGTTGATGAGTTCATTTCTTTAAGATCTGATCTTTCCATGCTCTCGAAGCTTCTCTTCGGTCTAAATAAGTCTCTGTTGCTATTCACCGAGTTGTTGTTGCTGCTCTCTCCTTCTGTCCAAACAGATAAGTCGTATATATGGTTGTTCAGCTTGCTCTTATAGTGATTTTTCCCCAATTCTGTGTAAAGATCTGAACTTTTCTTCTGATTTCTTCTTATCCGAATGTTTTGTGAGATCTGGATCACTGCTGTAGGAACCACGCTCTATTACAGGTAAAAACATGTGATTACTATATGAATTGTTCAATGAATCACGCACTTTTGAATCAGAAATTTGTCTACTTCCCTTTCTAAACTTTGATTTGAATGCAGAGTTGGTGGAAGCCCCAGGGAGGACTTCAGATCTGATCAAAACATCGTTAGAGATCTCAGATGGATCACTGGTGTGAAGATAATCTTTGTTTCCTGCAATAGGTAAGCACAAAGTATTATTTTTCCTATTATTTAATTTAAGAGGATTTCGATCAATAATGTTGTGATTCCTTCCTTTACAGAATTGGTAGCTATTGGCATGGTAAGGGTTTCTTTCACCAGTGGGGAGGCCTGAGAACTTTCTATTGGGGAGCTGCTTGCCATTTAGTAAAAATTCTTCAACTTGCTTATCACCATCTGCATTATCTTTATGTGATGCTAGATTATGCAAGTTCTCATTTCTCAATCTGTTGGCTTTTTTCATAACAATGTCACTGTCATGAAGAATAGTTTTCCAGATTTGAATGCAATTAGTTCCCTTACCAGTATGAAGTCTCTGGTTTCTTTCTCTCCAAATATAATAGAAAGATGCAGTTAGTAAAACACAAGCTCTATTGAATTTGTAGGATTTGGGCTTAAAAAATCTTAAAATATACTCAATAGTATCTCTAATATTCAAAGTAGCATAGGTATGACTGAAACCCAAAGTACATTTGGCATTAAACCAGATGTACCGGGAGAAAGTACAGTAAAAAAATAAGTGATTGCAGCTTTCAACCTCTTTTTCACAAAAAAGACAAGTGTTTTCAGAACTCTTATACCATTTGCAACATTTTTCTCTAGTTGGGAGCTTATTTAAAATCGCAAAATAGGTACAATGAGCCATTTTGGGACAATTTGTTTTACACCAAATAATTTTGTGCCAATTAACCTCAACCTCAATCCCTTGTAAAAACTCCCACACTTTTTTGAAAGAGAATTTATCCTTGAAACACAAATTCCAAGTCCAATGATCCTTATAACAGTCCTGATCAATTTGAATACTCATAATAGAGTTTTTAAAAATAATAGCAGCAGGGTTATTAAGAAAGCTCCAACAGTTATTTAATATAATATTCTGCACTTTTTCATTAACCCCCGTAATATATATAGGTTGTTCCAACCCAGAAGGTTGATTAGTGAATTACCACTAATACATGGGTCAAACCATAAATAAGTTTGACTTCCATCTTTTAATTTTCTGAGAAGAATTTTTCTACCTATATCTCTGCAATCTAAAATATTTTTCCAAACATATGAATGGTGCATCTCTTTCCTAGATATCTAGAAATTTTTATTGTTTTTTAAATAATTTGCTCTCATCCATTTGGACCAAAGAGATTTATCATCCAGAAATTTCCAAAAAAGCTTAAACTTGCTAACTTCAGCAATATCTTTAATATTTCTAAGCCCAAGCCCACCAAATTTTTTAGGCTTACACACTATGTCCCATGCAACTTTATGATATTTACCTCTCTAAATTAAATTGGAGCACATTTTTTCAATTTTGCAAATGACATTATTAGGGATGTTGTGAGACTGGAGCCAGTAGATGACCATTGCAGTGATGATTGTGTGTGTGAGTTCCATCCTACCTGCTAATGAAAGTAACTTGCCAGACCACCCCTCAAGTTTGTTTTAAATCATATCTAATAATCTAAGGCAGTCCCTGTCATTAACCTGATTTATGCTTAATGGGAGACCTAGGTACTTGACAGGGAGATTACCCTCTTTGAATTCAGAAGATTCAAAATCTCATCTTTAATAAGAACATCTTTGCTGAAATACACCTTGCTTTTATTTAAGTTAACAGTTAAGCCAGCGTATATTTCCATATTGTCCAATATTTTGTGAACAGCAATAGCACTACTTTTATCAGCTTTTAAAAACAGAAGCATATCATCTGCATACAATAGATGAGTAATGTGAGGCTTAACTCTATTTATAGGTCTAATGTTTCCCTCAAGTACTTCTAACTCCATTTGCATGGAGAAATATTCCATAACAATTGAGAATAAGTATGGTGACAGAGTGTCGCCCTGCCTTATTCCTCTGTTGCTATTAATGAAGCCTTTAGGGGAACCATTTATCATAATAGAGTAAGACACATTACAAATGCATTCTTTAATCAAAGAACAAAATCTTTCATCAAAGCCCATTTTCTGCATAATGTAAATGATAAATTTTTTATTAATTTTATTAAATGCTTTATGAAGATCTATTTTTATACACATGAGATTTATGTTTTTCATATTAAAATTCCTGATAAGCTCATGGGCTAATAGGGAATTTTCTGAAAATAATCTACCATGAATGAAAGCGCTCTGATTTTCAGAAATAATGAACTTTAAAAAACATTTTAACCTACCACATAGGAGGGATGAAATGATTTTATAAATAAAATTGCAACAGGCTGTAGGCCTATACTCATCAAGTCCAGATGGGTTTTCTACTTTTGGAATCAAAGTGATAAAAGTGTGATTAGTGTTTTTCAACATCTTTCCAGAATTAAAAAATTCAATAATTGAATCACTTAATATAGATTGCTTCTCATCCCAATGTGTTTTGTAAAATTTAGCACCAAACCCATAGGTATCTGGACTCTTGTCATTATTAGCATAAAAGATAATATTTTTGGTCTCCTCCTGCCTAATAGGAGCTAGTAAAATTTCAGTGCTATTGCTATTTGCAAAATATTTAAACTCAATCTCAGGAAAAGTATTGGTAAGATTATCTGAGTTATATATAGAGAAAAAATAATTAATAGCCTCTTTCTCAATGTTAGAGGCTTCATTAGTTATTTTGACTTTAATGTCAATAATCTTACCAATATTATTCCTATTTTTCCTATTGGACATTCTAGAGTAAAAGAATTTACTAGCTTCATCCCCAGCTCTTAGCCGATCAACTTTTGCCTTTTGTTTGAGATTGACAGAGCTAATATGAAGGGCATTAATTAACTTGGCTTGGGCATTATAAAATTCCTCAGCCTTGTCCAAGTCTGAGCAATTGTTATCTAATTCATCCTGTAATTTAGCACATTCATCCCTAATAGAATTGATGTCATTTCTGTTTCTGGAAAAATTCCAATTTTTCAGATTAGACTTTACCAGCTGTAAGGTTTTGTTGAACTTATATTGAGCAGTCCCATAGTAATTGTTTAAGAAGCAACTGGATACAATATCTTTATAATCCTTTTCATACACCCATCCATTAACAAATTTGAAAGGAGATTAACCTAATTTATCTTTATTTGGGCTGAAAGAAACGAGAATAGGTGTATGATCACTAGTATTTTGGGGTAACGTACTACAGTATATGTTAGGAAATAAATTAATGAACTGCTGATTAAAAAGAACCCTGTCTAGCTTACAGTGAATATTTCTAAACTCACCTGACTTCCAAGTGAATTTATTGCCAGCTATTTGAGGTTCTATTAATCCAGCTTTCAACATAAAGCAGACAATCTTATCCAATTTAACAAAAGGTATAGGATTGCCTCCTTTTTTTCACAATTATGAAAAATAGTGTTGAAATCCCCAATTAGCATCCAAGGACTCTTAATAACATTACTGAACTGCTCAATATAGTTCCAAAGCATTGTTCTATCATTTTCATAATTGGAAGCATAAATAAAAGTGATTTTTAGAGATAAACCATCCTTATTTTTAAAAGTGCAATGAATGTATTGCAGATCAATGAAATAGCTGATGAATGACCAAATGGTAGGATTATGAAGAACCATAATCCTTCCATTTCCTCCCATCAAGTTATTATTGATTATGTTCCAATTTGAAAAGATTTTTAAATGCAAGTCATTGATCTTTTGATCACTAAATTTATGCTCTATCAAACCTACAATGCTAGGTTTATACTTGCCTAAAAAGTTAACTAAATCAAGCTGTCTTTCAAGGGAATTTAAACCCCTTAATTTCCAAGCTATGATATCCATTAAATAAAAAATAAAAAATGTAAAAGGAAAAGGATACAGAGTACCTAAGGGGGGCCATTGTTCCTTTTGTTATCCATTAAATAAAAAATAAAAAATGTAAAAGGAAAAGGATACAGAGTACCTAAGGGGGGCCATTGTTCCTTTTGTTATCCACCCACCTGTTTGCCACTTTTTTTGTAGCTGATTTTGTCCTTAGGCTTGAGTTGTTTTTCCCACTTAACATTTCTGCTAATGTACTTGGCTTTGAATTCATGATCCTTATCATCTTCTGTGTCTTCTGTTAAAACAATGTCTGTTAGGCTCTTAGTTTTGCCTTTTTTCTTTTTATTTGCAGGTGGGATAGGCTTTGAAGATTTGGTTGCGGCTATAGTTTGGTTAACAGCCTCCTGAATGTTTTCAATGGTGATGGTGGATTTGGATGGAGCAAGACCATTAGCCAGCAACGAAACATCAGTGTATATGGGATCTACATCGAGGAGCTCACTGCAGTTTTCCATATAAGCTTCTGTTGAACTATTTTTTGAATCTGTAATAATTCTTGAGTCCTCCGAGGGGGGGGGAGGGGGGCTCAATGGCCTGTTTAGAATAGGAACCCTCTATTGCTTTTTTATTTCTATTTTCTAATATGGTTTTATCCATCGAAGGTGTGGGAAATTCAGGATTTATTCCCCCAGACTTGTCTGGTTCATATGAAGTCTGCGACTTTTCAGTAGGATTTGCAGAATTCATTGGGATTTTTACCGTAAGCTTTTGGCTACCATGTCCCAGAACCGATTGCAGAGAGGGAGCATCTATGATCATCTCATCTATGTTATTAGCTTTTTGAGCAACTTCATGTTTGGAGGGAATGACCACTGATGCTGATGAGTTGATTCCAGCCGTATTAGTTCCTGTGTTAAAGATATTTGAAATGAATTCAGTTTCTTTACCATTGGAATTAATGACGTGAATTGCATCGTCTTTTGATTGGTTTTGCTGATCTTTATTGTTCAAACATTGCTCAGAAGAATGCCCAAAACACTTGCAGAATTTACATCTATTTGGAATTATCTCATGTGTGCTCGATTAAGAAATGACCTCCCCATCATGCATGTAGATAGAAGCCTCATTAGGTAAATCAGCGTCTGCATTAGTTTCAATAAGTAATCACGCATAACTTAACCTTGTTTCTTTAGCAGTTTGTTCATCCATCTTTAATGGTATTCCATCTAGGCTTCCAATCACACTAAAAATCTCTTTATCCCATAAACGTAAGTTCAACTCTGGAAGTCCGATCCATATTGGCATGGTACTCAAACGGTCTCGGTCTAGAACTAATTTCTTGGACCATTTCTTTAAAATAATCAACTTTCCATTTATAAAATAGGGTCCTCCCTTTAGAAGCTTTTCACTATCTTCTGCATTTGTGAATTTGAGTATGAAGAACCCATTTTCCTTAGTAACGATTTCGAATGAACCACTAGGGTTCCATGTTCTTACTACAAAATTCCTGAAACAATGATATGCAAGTCTCTTTCCAAATACATATGCCACAATAGAGAGTTCCCATTTACTTTCAGTGCGGTTACAAACCTCTTCAGAGGCCACGACTATTTTTTCATCCCCAATCGTTTCTACTGGATCAATAAAACTCAGATCGAAATACGATTCTTGAATACTTTTCCTAACAAGATTTGCCCATGAAGATGCCTTTAAATCTTCGGCTGAATTAATTTTTGATGCCTGAGCTGATTCTTGAGCCAATCTTGTCGGATTTCTTGGCTAGTATCGCACTCCATTAGAGGAGGAGTAAGGCTTCTACTTAGATTTAGTAGGAACTTCGTTAGAAAATCCAGTAGCTTTTCTCGAATGAGCAGAATTTTCAGGATAGAAGAAAGGTTTTGGACCTTTCTTGCGATTAACAACTCTAGTAAAGCCTTCCTCATCCACTAAGAAATCAGGAGAAGGATGAAGGGGATTGATAGAGAGATTAGGAGGATTTGGGAAGGAAGAAGGACCCTCTTTAGAGGTTGGATTATCATCGAATATCGGGTTTGTGAAAGAACTAGATGCAGCCATGTCTGCTGTTTTATCTTGGAGGAGATCTAGTCTCAAGAAGATAACAAAAAAGGCAAAGGTTTCACAATTATAAGCTTATAACATCAAGTCTTCGTTGTTATATCTATAATGGAAAAACCTTCGCCATTACAAATGCTCTCACTTTTTTGAATCGGTCTTTGGCTGGCTCGAGGTGACCTTAGCGTGAAGCTCGTCCATTTGGTTTAAACAAATGTGAGAGAATGATGTGAACAGGTCAGATTGTCGATAATGGTCTTACAAAATAATAAAAAATTAAGCATTTCTTTTTTGGTGGCAATTACTGAATAATTTATGATCAATCCGTACTAAGGAGAGGAGTAGATAATTATAAAGGTATAGAGGATATAAGATGATTTTAGGATGAGATATTGCTGAATTGAGAAAATTAAACTAGGGTTTATTATTTCTTTTAGGAGTATTAGGAAGAGAAAATCACTAGACGAAAAATTAAGGTGGGAAACCCATAAAATTGCGATTGTACTCACATAAGAAAAAAAAAATGTAACACCCTCATTTTGACGCATGGCAATAAGCACTATTAATACTACAATTATTTATAGTATTATCCTTTGGTGCCAAAATAGGTTTAGTAAATGAATCAACACATCAAAGATGCATGCATATGAAAATTATCAAAACACATTTCATTGATTAACCATTCATTACATATTCTCATTCAATAACCCTTGTTTAAAGAAAATATAATTATTATAGAGGACATCAAGAGTGACATAAGAAGATGCTCTAATAGTTGATCAAAGATCAAATACAAGGCAGTTGTAGAAAGAAATTACAAGACATCAGAACTCTCCTAAATAGTCAAATTTCCTCCTACACATCTCCAGAAGCTTATGCATCAAACTGAGTACCTGAAGATCCCTACTCTGGATCTACTCAAATGAGCACTGAGAGCTCAAGGGGAAAAAGCAACTTGGAGTCAGAATATAGTCTTGTGTGAATATTAACTTACCATCTCAAATCAAAATGATATATAGGGAGACCATACCGCTTAGCGGAATGGAAATTCCCTTCACTAATAATAATAATCAGAATGACCAGTCCTGTCTCCTACGTTCACAGAGGGTAGAATTATTAAATAACCATACCTATGTGTGCCAAATTTAATGGATTACCCTTCCCTAATTATCTGACTACCCATCTTAACATTTTTATAATTACCAATCAGAGTCAAGTTAACTACACGTCTTAATATCATATAGCTGTACCAATCATAATTTAAATTACTATTCATTGTAAATTTGGGGTGGCTACCCATCCCCTACCATCTAGTTTACCCATCTCCCATCATTTATTAATTTTAAGTTGTCGACTACCCATCCAATATATTTCATATATTAAAAAGATGTGGACTAGCCATCACACACCCTACATTTTTCCTATGATGACAATGAACTCTTAACTCACCAATATCCTCAACGTGTTGTATACTATCCATTTCATATCGAATAGTTTTTTGAGAATAACTATAAATTCATCATGTCTAAACAATTTATATTGTAATCTTGTACCCTAAGAAGGTAACCCATACCAAATGGTTACTCCAGTCTTGTTCTTTTCGATATATGTCAATTTACTATATATTGTTTGTGCCAATGACATATTAAGATGTATTATGAAATAATACAATGGTGTCCCTATCCTCGTCGAAACAAGAAATATAGCATGAAGATATGAGGATTATTATTATGAGGCGAATCCATAAATGGCTTATATATCATAACAAAGCAAATCAAAGCGTCATCTCTGCTTTTTTCTATTAAGTCGAAGCGAAAGTATTGTAACTATCCACCGTTTATTATAGAACTTCAGTTTGAAGTGAAACCCATCTCGCCTGAATACGTATCAACTACCAAATGTACGGTATAAAGCTACACTAGTTAAGAATGACACATTCATGTCGCCTGAACTTGTGTCGACAATAAACAATATAGGCTACGGAGCAGTACATATTAGGAATGGTACCATCGTGTTAACTTAACCCGTGTCAACTACAAACATAGTCTTTCCATCTATAAACTTAACTTATACATAAGAATCGGTATATTTCCTTAGTTATACACTTAGGCGATAAACGAAGCAAGCAGGATCGTCAAATGATCGAAACCAAAGTGTTAGGAGGGTATCGCCCTCAAAGAGCTTGGTTATGGGTGTGTCGACCCTTATGGGATTCGAGACTGAAAATAAGAATACAAGGGAAAAATACCGCAATGACAGAACTATTGCATTCTTCATCTTTGAATAAAGCAAGGGGATAAAGGAGAAGTACCTAAAAACTGGGAGTCAAGATTCAAAGCATTGCTTTGTATCGCCACCCGTTCCTACATGAAATCATTCCATAGAACCAAGTTTGATATCCTATATTTCTTTTTGGATGGGTGTGATAAGTACAATGGTGAAGTGGGTTATGTAACACCCCGTAATTTCAAAGAACATTATAATGATAAACTTAAGAATACTTAATTAAATATTGGGAATTAAGTAAGATGGGTTGTGTTATTGCATTCATCTCGGAATTCTGCGTAAGATAGACTTCGAGTTTGCGTAAAATGGACATCGTATGAGAAAGTTATTATGGTTAAAAATTTGTATATGAATAAGAGAAATATATGTAAATAAACGTTATTCAGAATTCAAAATAATTCGAAAACCAGAAGCGGGAAGGCACGGGAATCCGGCCCATTGGGGGTTAACTCCATTCCCTATGGGTGTCAACCCATGGGTCAACCCCACAACAGGGGGTGTCGACCCCGGGATCGACCCCCCGGACGAATCTGGACCTGCTATATGTCTTTGTTCGTTGGTTGATAGCTATATAAAGGACCTTAATCCCATTATTTTATTCATCTAAATCAATGGCGACAACGATGTGCTACCCCAACTCAGTTTGAGCTAGTTTATTCTTCTTCAACAGCAAGTTATACGTATTCAGAGATCTATGCTACAACATCTACAATTAATTCACTGTTCTTTAGATCCAGTCATAATAAGTTTATGTTGTTTTTAGATATAAACGTCTAAAATATAATCTTGACATGCCTATAAGTTTGGATCTAAGCATATGCCTGTTAGTAATCTGAATCATAAAAGATCTGTCATTATTTGTATACCTAATTCACTGTTTAGATCTCAGTATGCTTGTTTATGATATCCCTATTTTGTCACTATGCCTATTCTGTTAGTGTAATCAATTCTATCATCATATGCCAGTTTTTATTTGCTATGCCTATTCTTGTTCTCTTCTCTCCCTCTTTTGCTTTTTGTATTTATAGCCAGGCTACCTTCGAGCCTAGGCATATCGCTGAAATATGCGAATGCACGAAATTTGGAACGATTGGGAATTATAAACTTGGGACATAATTCATATTGTAAAACATGATTGGGAATTTTAAGCATAATTTGTACCTTGAGCCAAAACTTGGGATTTGGGGGCATAACATATATCTTGATCTAAACCTTAATCGGGGCATAACTTGTATTGTAAAATAGGCGGAGATTTGGGGCATAATAAACATGAAAAAGTAATGAACATGCTTAGATTTACAGTAATTAGAAAATGTAACCGCTCTTAGACACGAGGTTATATTACACTAGTGGTAGAAGCCTACCCTAAACCGCCCGGCATATCCAGCGTCCACAAGTGGTAAATCTAATATGAGGGGTCTGAGTGCGTAAACGAACACGTAACAGTGCTAAGGTACGAGGTTAAGTCCAACTGGTGGAAGAAGTCTGTCCGGAACCGATCGGCATATCCAGCATCTACAAGTAGTAGACTTAATGTGAGAGGTCTAGCGCATTAACAACCACAAATGAATGAATGGTAATACTTAACTTGTTTGAATATGTGGAGGTTACATGAATCTGTCAAATTAAGTAGGGGTTAAGTAAACTTGTTTGAATCATTGGGAGGGTTAAGTAAATCTTATGGCGGTGGGTAATATATATATATATATATATATATATATATATATATATATACATACACACATATATATAAGGAGCGATCGGGGGCACCCCTGTTTGTGAGCATCCCTTTAGCACCCCTGCCGGTCCGTGAGCTACGGTGATCCAAATCGAACGAGAATTTGTAGATATTCAATCCACATATATTTAAGGACCTATCCAAAATTTGAGCTCGTTCCGACATCCGTACAATAATATAATTGGTGTTTAAATTTAACGGTTTGAGTAAATATCTGAACGGTGAATAATTGAGCTAAGATTTTGAATATGCTACGGATGTCGGAACGAGCTCAAATTTTGGATAGGTCCTTAAATATATGTGGATTGAATATCTGCAAATTCTCGTTCGATTTGGATCGTTGTAGCTCACGGACCGGCAGGGGTGCTCACAAACAGGGGTGCCCCCGATCGCTCCTATATATATATATATATATATATATATATATATGGGCCCACAAACTTAACCTGGTCGGGTTATGCAATCTTGTTAAAGTGGTAGGCATAACCTGTTGAAATCCTAATAGTGGAGATGCCAGCCTAGGGGGAAGCTTGTATCATCTGGTGTGTGGGATCTGTTTCAGTCAGTAACCCATGTAGATATCAAACGAGTACTCCGAACAAGGGCGGGGTCGGGACACGCTTACTGAGCTGATTATAAGAGGTCACTTGGGTGAGGGTGTCGACGACGCATTCCATCGGAGTCATGTGCGTGCATGGGTTCGCTTGCTCGGGAAGATAAGACGTTGTGACATCAGTAGATATCGTTGAGCACATCTTGTAAACAACGAGTTGCCACTTTAGAAAGTGATACATCCTGCTGTGAGTCCAACACAGGGTATCTAGAGTTAGTGAGACGATCCGTTGGGGGTAGTAATTAGGGTACACCTAGCCTCGCTGGTTTAGGAGCCTATTATTATCCTTGGGGGTAACATCGGTCAGTTTAATTAGGCTACATGTTATTGTATAGGGTAAATCCTCTCACTAGAAGTACACCTAAGTCTACCATCTTGTACTTGTTGGGGATCACCTTGTTCTTGTTATAATAGTAATGGTGCAGAGAAAAGTATTAAAGAAGCGCAATATATTCTATCATGTTTATCCTGTTTACCTTGTTATACCTGCCTTATGACACTACTATCTCACTCTCCAATGTATATGCCTATCATGATGCTTTTACTTGTTTTTATGCTAAAAGTAATCAGACTCGCCAGACTTTATGTCTAATCCATTTTTGTTTCCTCTTCTCTCTCTTCCGTCCCCCCTAGGTTCTCAAGGTGGGAATACTCAAGCTTGACCAGGATTCTTCTTTCATTTTGCTTGGAGCTTCTTAGAAGTATCGCTTGATTTCATACCTTCTTTGTAACATCCCAGAAATTTCGATAACTAGAGTGTGAGATAAATTGAAAATTTAATTATTATAATCAATTTTATAGGGATAATGTGATCTGAAATTTAAAATTTAACATGTTATTTAATACAAAACGGTTGGTTGTGAATCAAATATTTTCGGATATTTGAATTAGACATGAAATTCGATTGAAAAATATAAATAATTGAAATTTAAAATAAACGTTAACGTTAAATAAATTGGAGTTTTTATTTGTTAAATATTTGGAGAAATTGACTTGGATTGGTGTGTATTTGTGTGTATAAAAATTGAATTCAACGTTCGAATTTGGAAACGAACGGAGTAGTAGTTGAGCAAACAGAATAAAATTTGTGGGCCGGTAAATAATTATAAGGAACAAAATATTTCGTTATATGAATGAAGTCAGAATACGTTCAAAATAATTTTATGGGGTTCTGAACGTAAAGACGTAGCAGCACGTCAAATTTCGGTTGTGAAGGTACAAAGATAAAACATAAATAGCGGTAGAAGATTAAAAAGAAATAAAAAGAAAAAAAAAAGAAAAAAGAGAAAAGAAAGAACCTAAAACAGGAATTGCGGGTGCGTTTTGTAGAATTACCATGACCTGAAATATTTGTGTTCATATGGCCATTGACCTTCATATGTTTTGATAGTTACAATTTCACATGTATTCAGTATTGCTAATTGATCATCCGATCTCGTTGCTGGGATCCAGGGAATACCACGATCATTTGAATGCTGGACATAAGAGATACCATAACTTAGGACCTGAAAAATCTATCATCACTTTCTTTGTTCCGATAAAAATATGTTGTAGTACATATATGGTTATAAACAAGTCAAGTTCGGACACCACCTACTCATATTTAACATATACATATACTTATTGCGGTTCAACTGTTTGATGTTTGAGCTGTTATGTCAGTTTTCTTATGCTTACTGTTGATGTTTTGTACATTTAGCTAATGCCAAACTCTGTTTTTCTAGTACAATTTGTAAATTGGTTCTTACTAGGTTCCATTATTTTTCAATAAAATTCTTCATTCACTTACTGTCTTTTGAACTATCTCTATTGCCATAGTAGTTCGTTTTTGGCCTCCTTAATATGATATTCTTCAGATGGCTGCTGATTTCATGATAACGTTGTTTAAGATGATTGGCCTTTGGCCATCAAGGTGGTTTCACTACTGATCCTAACATTCTTCAGTTTACCATCAAAGTAAATTATGAGATTTTTCGTTATGTTGGTGGATGTTATTATCATACCATGCCCATGTTTTCACCACCTTAGTTGCTATTATAGTTACAGTGATCTGATAGGCAAAGAGTCTTCGACCTACTCTTTTGATCTTAACAAAATGGGCTATGCTATTTTATCACACCACCTAACTATAATAAAGGAGCCACTACTACTCCAAGTATAACAGACATAGGTCATTGACTGTACCATGTCCATTCCAAGTCAATATTACTAAATAATGATGTTTTACTTGCTGCTATTTAATCATATTTGTAAATGCAAATATGTCATAATAACTAAATACAAGTAGTGTGATTTTTCTGCAAATTTTTCCTTGATTAAGTTGTACAGTATATGAGTGATTTAACCAACTTTCAAGAAATAAATGGATCCGCTCTTTCACTTCATGGTTTTCTTTGACAAAAAGGATTTGGACGTACTAGCCATTGTGCTAATTTTAAGTGAACTGGTTATTAACGACAAAACTAAAAGTTGCGGTTGATAAATATATTCGTAGCTGACATTTTAATTGATCTATCTTATACGAAAATGAAGACATCGAACTTAGCAGTTTGGAAATAGGTCTATTCCTACGTGAAGGCATATAACTTGAAAATATATCATGTTGCCCTCCATTTGAAATTAGGGAGTTTATTATGTATATATAGATTGGGTTATATTTGTTGCTGAGCATGAAATTTTGAGTAGTTATATTGAATTTAAAGGGACTGCATGCATGCCATACTTCATTTGCATGTCTCACTTTTTACCTGCACTGTGCGAATTATTTGCACTTATTAGATTTGGTATCTAAGGCCATTTGGCTTGCATTTGTTTTACTAAGCCATCCTTATATCAAATATTGGCTTCCATATTTACATGGTTATTCTGAAATCCAAGTTACTGAGGCCATTTCACCGATGTTTGTCCATTTGCAAATGTTGATTACTAATGCCATGTGCCTTTGCTTTTGTGCATATCGTGCCTTGTGTACATTCTAGGACGTTGAGGCAATACATGTATGTGTATATATACACATACGTGTATATGCAAGCTCCAAGAAGCACCTGGTTATTATTTATATTCGGTTCGGGATGCTGAGGCGGTGCACGCGTGTGTACTATATACACGCGTACGCTCGCAAGCTTCTGAAACCCTTGGTCTAGATACACTGTTACAAACTGATACCACCACTATTTATTTTATATATGACATCGATGTTAGGATTAACTATTATATTCAGTTTACATTGAAGTCAATTTACTTGAACTATGATTAATCCTGACTCGAGTGTTTTATGTTTTGCATGGAACGCTCGGGTCAGACCCTGAGCGTTGCAGATTTAAAGATTTCAGCTAGGATGTGATGACTAGTAAGGCTGGGGATTCCAAAGACGGCGCAATCTGAGGGTTTAAACAGTAAAGATTTTCTTGTATTCAAACTCTTCTACATTCCGCTGTATAGAAAAATCTTTGTATTCAAAATTTTTGATTTATAAATGAAAGCTTTTATTTCGTTGTTCAATGTTGTGTTATAATTTATTCTGTATTTCTGTGTTGATTCTGTTTTAAACTCTGTAAGCTAAATAACTGTAACAACCCGAAAATCTAGGCCAATTTAAAATTTTTATTTTGGCAATTTTAGCGAATTTTGATTATTTAAAATGAATCATTTTAAATAATATCGACGAGAAATTTATTCTGAATATATTTAGAACGTATATATTATATACGTCGTCGTTAGAATATAAATAATTATATATAATTATAAATAGAATTGAAAATGGCGCGGTAGTTCGATAATTCGATTTCAAACTTCAATTGAATGTACCGGGTGCAAAACAATCCGGATTTTAGTGAAACCAAAAATCATAGGGTCTATTTGATAATATCTTTCCAACGAATCCGAAAAATCAAAATTTCATAGCGGGGATCAAAAGATATGTACAGTTGAAATTTCAGAATAGTCGCTATGGAATTCAAGCCCTTAAAAATGGCCATTTTGCAAACGACCTCGGATTTCGACGAAACCACTTTTGTTGGGTCCGTGATGTAAAGTTATTGCTAGATTCCAAATTTCATAATCTTTCGAATCAATATGTGAGCGTGGTAAAGGAAAACGCATTTGACCAGTTTCAGTTGATTTTAATCGACTGGAAATTGGCCATTTTTCAAACGGTCTCAGAATTCGACGAAACTAGTTTTGTTAGGACCGTATCGTCAATACGAAGCTAGAAAATATTTTTCTGGAATTTTTAGAGATCGTATGTGGGCCCGGTAAATTGAAATGCACGTTCAAATTCAATATATAGAGTTATATGTTGATTTTGACGAAAACTGATCGAAACAGTCGAATCAGCTTACGATACATATCCCATTGTGTTCGGAATGGGGGTAATTAGTTATGGACGACAGGCGGTGGGCCTTGTTTCGAGGTCGAATGGAAAAGCTACCTTTTGGGATTAAAATAATATAAAATTATAATTAAAAATAAATCCCTCCCTCTTCATTTAACTTCTCAGCCCCCCCCCCCCCCGTTCATTATTTTACAAATCGAAAAGAAGAAGAAAAAAACCTCGTCGAGCTACCCAGACCCCCCCTCCATCGTCGCCGCCGCCTTAGGCGCGGGCCCCCCTCCTCTGCCTCGCGCCGAATACCCCCACCTCCTCCTCTGCCTCGCGCCGAATACCCCCCTGCTGCCGCCGACGATCTGAATCCTCCCCTCCCCCTGTAAGTTTTAGTTTATATTTATTTACCTTTATTTATATAAAGTAATTAGTTTTTTTATATATATAAATCAGTTTTTATATAGCATAAAGAAAAAACAGGGTTTATATTTTATAAAGGTATGATTTTTTATAGTGTAAAAGCGAAGAGCTATGATTTTTGTTTAGGAAAGGGTAATGATTGTTAACAGGAAGATCGTATTTTTAAATATAGAAAGGTCGGATTTTTATTGTTGAATAGCGAAGTAAAAATTTGATTTTTATATATTGAATAGCATAGTAAAAATTCGATTTTTATATATTGAATAGCATAGTAAAAATTCGATTTTTATATATTGAATAGCGAAGTAAAAATTCGATTTTTATATATTGAATAGCATAGTAAAAATTCGATTTTTATATATTGAATAGCATAGTAAAAATTCGATTTATATATATTGAATAGCGAAGTAAAAATTCGATTTTTATATATTGAATAGCAAAGTAAAAATTCGATTTTTATATATTGAATAGCGAAGTAAAAATTCGATTTTTATATATTGAATAGCGAAGTAAAAATTCGATTTTTGTATATTGAATAGTAAAGTAAAAATTCGATTTTTATATATTGAATAGCGAAGTAAAAATGTGATTTTTACATATGTAGAGAGTACGGGCAAAGAAAGTGACAAGAGGCAAGAACGATGAAGATTTCTACATAAGAAGAGTCATGGCATCAGATAGCTATCTGTGAGAATTTCTCACTCTTTAATTTAATTTTCTAGTTAAAATATATTTTAGGATGCAGACTGTAACGAACCGGGATTTTCGACTCCGAAAATCAACATCAAACTACCATGTTGACCATTCAGACATCGAACATTCCAGATCATTAATAGAAAGAAGTTAGAGGGTGAGAATAGATAAGGTAGAAATATTGAATAGGAGAAGAAGAAGAAACACGACTCCACACAGAGTCTCACATCGCAGCGGAACAAAATATAATACAGAAATAACCTTTATTGAAAGCTTTTGAAATACTTACAATATCAGAGTAC
This sequence comes from Allium sativum, assembly GCA_030737875.1. Taxonomy (NCBI): domain Eukaryota; kingdom Viridiplantae; phylum Streptophyta; class Magnoliopsida; order Asparagales; family Amaryllidaceae; genus Allium; species Allium sativum. Next base: position 729,964,432 of record CM060916.1, read on the forward strand.
ACATCTGGACAGTGATACTAATCTGTCCTCATATAGCACACAGCGGAATAGTAATATCATACGTCTGGACTCTTCCAGCTCGTCTCTTCACAGCAGTCGATAACCTGAACCTGTACAACCCGGTCTAACCCGAGCATTTACAAAACACCGGGTCAGTCTGGTGAACCAGAGTGAGATAAACTCGCACAGTATTTAGGGTGAGCGTCCAACTTGATTTTTAAGTTCAAAACCTTTTCAAAAGAAAAGGGTAATCGTAAGACCAAATCCACACATAAACATGGACGGTTTTTACCTTACGATAACCCAAAATAGTTTTGGAACCAATATCTTGTCTGATATTATAATAATGTCTAAATACAAGTAAATAGAATCTAGTGGAACGCTTGCATCTCACGCTCCACATATATAGTATACAAACAAAACCCGCAGGCGCTTATTGGATATTGGATTCCGACTTGACAAGGTATGGGTCCACCTTCCGCACATGTATCTCTAGAGACGAATACACTGGGTTCAACAAGAACTTCTTGCAACCCGGCCCTCACATGACTGACCACTCATTTCGCTTGAGTGTATCGAATGTATATCACCGACGGTTGGGATCAGCAACCGTCTCCCGAAAAGGGACAGCATCGAAACATAGATTTAAGAAACAAATAGGACTTCCTCTAGATAGGTGATCATACACCCTAATGGGAGCGACCCACATAGCCATGCTGCCTGCCCGATTTTTGTCATTTCCCGGTTGATGAGGCTTGAGGCCAGAATTAACTCTTGAACATCTGGTCGCCATTCACTTTGAATGCCACATCGTCAAATCCATCAGATATCACTAATTGATATCCACAAAAATACTCTAGCTGGAAGCTAAGAGAGCGGCAATTCTCCGCCAACAACTATCGTACGTTTGAAGAAATCAACGTACGTGATCTTTTGGAAATACTTTGTCAGACATTCGTCCATACGCGTCACCCAGGAACAGGATGAACCGAAGGCACTCTCCTACCGCATCCATATAGGAATCACCCCATGGATCAGTAGCGAGAAGTCCTTGCAACCCCGTAGATTCCAACTACGACAGAATCACAGTTTATCTCTGCTTGCCAGGCAGAGAATATTAGTGGTTCTTCCGTTTATGAAAATCAACGGTCTTCACAGCACCATCTTGATCATCTTCTGATAACTTCACGTATTTGTTGGTCGGAATGGTTTTCGAACATAAATTCGATCCCGGTCTTTCCATACCAACACTCGTATTGGTCAGATTTGATAGTCGGTGTTTTAACTATCAAAATATTCAGTGTTTCAAACATGACACTCCAATGAGTTCACTGGTTCAGTATTCAGCATCACTTGGCCTTTGACAATCTAATTTCCTTTTTTTGTTAAATTGAAACTTCCAATTCTTTTAATATTCAAAAATATGATATTTTGAATAACTCTAATTGATTAATTTACATTCGTCTTAACTCCATTCGCTTGACTCTAGATCACAGCGATCACAATGGTTACGCCTGATTCCCTCAGGAAACATCCGACCGCCGTAGGCTATCTGCAGTCCTGCGAATTACGCTAGCAGTCGTACGCAATGGCACTCATCTTGAATACTATGTGATTTTATTTCCTATCTCGTACTTATCAATCTGATTCACATCGGAACTTGCTTTATAAAATCAATTAAAAATAATTTAAAGTCTTACATAAATAAAATATTTATTTCTTTCTCTTGAATAACTTTTATTCAAAATAATATGTTCAAAAATCTATCTCCAGTTATAAAATACATCTTTATAACTTCATTTCTATTGACTCACCTGACGGTGAATCAATATCTATAAAATGGTTGATTTTCTAGGCCATATGTCGCTAAATACCCAACCAATATCACCCTTTGGTTTAAACTAACAGATGTTGAACATTCAATAATCAACCATCAAATCAAACACTACCAACATGGCCGTTCATATATGATGATATGAAATAAATAATATAGTTGAGGAATCCGGTTGGATCCCTCCAACCTGTTCTTCCCTGTATTCAAATGGTTATCTCAAATCAGACTGTTCAGTTTGTTTAGCTGATAAATTAAATAACGACCATTTAACATCAACCATAAGCAATTCAAACAATTCAACCATTTAAACACGTTTATAAACGTGACCAACCAAGGTGAGTCACCTTTATTGGAACCAATCGTTAAAAGTAACGATTTGGTATTTTACTGAAATTAAACACAGTTTAATTTCATCGGTTAAATCAACAGTTAAATAACTAGCAAAACAGTCAACCATTGGCAAGCAGAGCACACAAAATAAAAATACCCAAATTATATAAAATATAAAAAGGGTAACTGAGTGAGTTTAACTCACCTTGATTCATTCGTCCCTGAAGCAGTTCATTTATAGCCAAATTAAACAGATGTTTAATTTAACTGAAATTTCCAGCTGTCCTCATTACTGTTCAGATCAGTTCCCCGATATTTTGGTCCGTCCATACAATCCTGGCATTTCTGATCTGCCCCAAATTGTGATAACATTTGAACAAATTGTTAACAGTTAAGGTTATCGCCATCTAATTGATGTAATAATTCCCGAATTGAGTTTTAGAATTAACTAATTTCATTAATTATTAATTAAATTAAAAACTAATTACGTTAATTATTTCTGAATCACAACGCAGGGTCGATTGAAAATCTTTGTCCCCTTGGTCCACATTGATTTTCCAGACCGTTCCTGTTCGAGCACAAATTAAGATTAAAACTAATAAATTTTGTAATTAGATAGTTAGACCAATTTAATTACTTGAATTTTCAGTGTACAGACCTAATCCCCTTTCTTCTTCACTGCTAGTTCGAGATCCCTTTTTGTTCCTTACCTCTCAAAAGCAAGACGCCTGCAACATCACATTTCAATATATAAAGCATTTAAGATTGTTATGTCAAACTTTATATTTAATTAACTAATTATGTTTTACTAACGCTACTACTGTTCACAAAGGAAAACAGGCCGACTAGGTTTTAAAATCCAACCTCCTGTTTCTCGTTCTGTCCCTCAAATGTCTGGCCTTCATTCCAGGCTTCCGCCTTGCTCCATTCGGACAGACTCATGCTTCCTCACTTGAACGTTTCCATGCAACTTCCCCACCGTTTACTTTCTATTTTCCCAGTCCCCTATCCGCTACTTCATCTCTTCCAGTCGCCACATCCCCTCGTCAGTACACCTGCACCCACTACATTTCGGATCCATCCTGCTGCTCACGCCTTCCATGTCCTGGCTCGACACCATCATCTCATCCTAGGACAACCACTGCCACACGCGAGAAGGCAACGTACCATACTCATACCTCGAAACCCACGCACTTTTCCTTCCGGCGGTTGTTCTTCCCGATCTCATATATATATATATATATATATATTAATTTATTTATTCTCTCTATGGGTTGCTGTTGAAAATGGCGCAGTTGAAAGTAGGAGGAGAGGAGTTCATTTCTTTGTTTGCTGGAAGGAAAATGTGATTGAAGTCACTGTATTTATAAGAGGAAGATACGTGGGGCTTACGTTTACTTGGGGTTTACGTTGGAGGAAGTGTGGTTGCCAAGCTGTCGGTTGTGTACAGCGCAAGGATGTGTGTACGTTGGTGATTTGATAACACAAAACAGTGGCTATATATAGGCTTGTCGGTGAAAAGAAGTTCTATTCTCAGTATAGGGTGCGGTACAATGTGGTTGACCCGATACCGTATATTAGGGTAGTGACTAGGTTATGGTATTTATATAAAAATATTATCTCACGAAACTTCAACCCGAAGTAGTTGATAAAAACCACCACAATTCATTTCTGTCTACTGATAAAAATGCTGTTCTTGATGTAAAAAGGTATTCCGAACTCAACGGGACAAGTTTCATCGCAATCTGAGGTCATATGAAAAATTTTCCTTTATGAAACCAGAAATGAACACGCATTTAATTTTTCCATGGTCACCAGATAAATCGAATCAACTTGAAACTGCGAACATCGACCATAACTTTTCGATACGAACCCAACGGCACTAATTTCGTCGCATTCTGAGGCTGTTGCCCCGATAGGCTGTTTTTACCCCGAACCGCCCTACCCTTTTTAACGCCAAATTTCTCGATCTCTAAAAACAACAAACTATATATCTATCCTGACTCTAATCGGCGATACGAACTCAACGGAACTGGTTTCGTGGCCTAATTCGATCGTCTGCTCAAGTTACACTCCAATATCCTTTTATTAATTTAATTGTACTGAACGAGCGTTTATGGCTACCGTGACCACATACGATATCGGTTTTCCACGCAATTCACCACCGTACAATAATTTAGCGATACGGTTCTAATGAAACTGATTTCGTCGAAATCTGAGTCCGTTTGCAAAACGGCTATTTTAAAGGCCTATAATTTAATACGATTTTCCATAGCGACTATTTCAAATTTTGATTTGGCCATAACTATCAAACTATAACACGAAATCTGAATTTTTCTCTTTCATATGAAAATTATCATCAATATGGTCCCAACGTGTCTTGTTTCACAGAAATCCGACTTATATCGTATCCTGTATTCTCAGTTGAAGTTCAAAACTCTATATTGCGAACTGCACGCCATTTTCAAGCTCGAATTATAATATATATAAATTATAACGTTCAACTTCGTTTAAATAACGAATTCAATATTAAATCTCATTAATATTCCCAATCTAATATTTTAAAACTAATTTAAATATTCAGATTCAAATGGTCGAAAAACACGGGTCGTTACATTCTTTCCCCCTTAAAATAATTTCGTCCTCGAAATTGCTAAGGTAAGAAAGAATGTTATAAACTAATTAATTTCAAGTCTAATTTTATATTAAATTAGAAACCTATTCAATACTGTAAATAAATATTTTCAAAAATATCGAAAATTTTCTAACACTTTAAATTTTCGAAAAATTTCGCCAGCACCTCCTCTGTACGGCTTAATCGGTACAACTCCAACTTGCCTTTCTAGGCCTTTTCCAGTTCAAAAGAAAATGAAACAGCCAAGCGGCTTGCCAAACAGGCTCATAAATCACCAAATCCATATAAAAATAAACGTGTACCTTTTGTCGGGCACATCATTATATCCTTTCTGTCTGCTACCCTGTCAGCATATACAACTGCATTCCCAAACAAAATTCCAATTTCATCCTTCGAACTAAATTCTTCACGTGTCCAAGCCAAATTCCATTCTTGACTCAATTTCCATCCATCATCAATTTCAACTCTTAGCTTACCAGTCCAATACCATTTCATATTCCTGTCTCCCAATTCCAAATCTGATTCGACTTGATATATTATCTCCCGATTAAATTTCCAGTTAATTGGTTTCAATTCAATCCATATTTGCTTCCCACATTTCTATTTAATTTTGCCTTGTTCAAACAATTTCCCTCGGGAGTTTTTAAACAGTTCAGTTTTTTCAAAAACCAAATATTTCTTCTCAGGATTCAAAACACTTGTTTTTCTCAAAGCAATTCAAAACAAGATCTTTGGTAGTAATCCGTCACTTAGAACTCGAAAATGCACACTGATGATGTGGCCAGCATCCTCAGAGTTATTTCCCAGCTATCAAAGTGAGTTCAATACTATGTCACTTTCAAAACCAGTTCTAAACACTTTCATTTTGAAATCTATTTCGAAATAAAATTCACGATGCTTGTAAACAATTTAAAATCTCCCAGGATCTTAAATTTCTCATATATTCAATCCAAGTTCATTTGCAATCATCTTTCCCACTTTAAGGAATTTCAATTTCAATTCTGATTTAGATTTCAGATTTAATTCATCTGATTCCATATTATACGAATTCTAATTGGTTATTTATATTATAATCAACCATCACATCCAATATACTATAATATTCTGAATATTAATCATTCTTTTATTTTAAAATATAACTTGGGTAAAATTATTTCATTTACCCCCTTTCAAAAACATACTGTGTCGAATTATTTTGTCCAAGAGTTTAGAAACACTTATCGACACAGTTTGCATTACTGTATCGACCAGAATTCATAAACTACTCGACAAATCAACCAACACAATATAAACAGTTTTTATAACAATTTACAAATACGCGCTCATATATATACACTCAAACTCAATCTAGGGTATTACTAACCCCATCTCTACTGAGTCACGCCACAGAGCCAAGGTAATTACTTAACCAATAGCTCTGATACCACTGTAACGAACCGGGATTTTCGACTCCGAAAATCAACATCAAACTACCATGTTGACCATTCAGACATCGAACATTCCAGATCATTAATAGAAAGAAGTTAGAGGGTGAGAATAGATAAGGTAGAAATATTGAATAGGAGAAGAAGAAGAAACACGACTCCACACAGAGTCTCACATCGCAGCGGAACAAAATATAATACAGAAATAACCTTTATTGAAAGCTTTTGAAATACTTACAATATCAGAGTACACATCTGGACAGTGATACTAATCTGTCCTCATATAGCACACAGCGGAATAGTAATATCATACGTCTGGACTCTTCCAGCTCGTCTCTTCACAGCAGTCGATAACCTGAACCTGTACAACCCGGTCTAACCCGAGCATTTACAAAACACCGGGTCAGTCTGGTGAACCAGAGTGAGATAAACTCGCACAGTATTTAGGGTGAGCGTCCAACTTGATTTTTAAGTTCAAAACCTTTTCAAAAGAAAAGGGTAATCGTAAGACCAAATCCACACATAAACATGGACGGTTTTTACCTTACGATAACCCAAAATAGTTTTGGAACCAATATCTTGTCTGATATTATAATAATGTCTAAATACAAGTAAATAGAATCTAGTGGAACGCTTGCATCTCACGCTCCACATATATAGTATACAAACAAAACCCGCAGGCGCTTATTGGATATTGGATTCCGACTTGACAAGGTATGGGTCCACCTTCCGCACATGTATCTCTAGAGACGAATACACTGGGTTCAACAAGAACTTCTTGCAACCCGGCCCTCACATGACTGACCACTCATTTCGCTTGAGTGTATCGAATGTATATCACCGACGGTTGGGATCAGCAACCGTCTCCCGAAAAGGGACAGCATCGAAACATAGATTTAAGAAACAAATAGGACTTCCTCTAGATAGGTGATCATACACCCTAATGGGAGCGACCCACATAGCCATGCTGCCTGCCCGATTTTTGTCATTTCCCGGTTGATGAGGCTTGAGGCCAGAATTAACTCTTGAACATCTGGTCGCCATTCACTTTGAATGCCACATCGTCAAATCCATCAGATATCACTAATTGATATCCACAAAAATACTCTAGCTGGAAGCTAAGAGAGCGGCAATTCTCCGCCAACAACTATCGTACGTTTGAAGAAATCAACGTACGTGATCTTTTGGAAATACTTTGTCAGACATTCGTTCATACGCGTCACCCAGGAACAGGATGAACCGAAGGCACTCTCCTACCGCATCCATATAGGAATCACCCCATGGATCAGTAGCGAGAAGTCCTTGCAACCCCGTAGATTCCAACTACGACAGAATCACAGTTTATCTCTGCTTGCCAGGCAGAGAATATTAGTGGTTCTTCCGTTTATGAAAATCAACGGTCTTCACAGCACCATCTTGATCATCTTCTGATAACTTCACGTATTTGTTGGTCGGAATGGTTTTCGAACATAAATTCGATCCCGGTCTTTCCATACCAACACTCGTATTGGTCAGATTTGATAGTCGGTGTTTTAACTATCAAAATATTCAGTGTTTCAAACATGACACTCCAATGAGTTCACTGGTTCAGTATTCAGCATCACTTGGCCTTTGACAATCTAATTTCCTTTTTTTGTTAAATTGAAACTTCCAATTCTTTTAATATTCAAAAATATGATATTTTGAATAACTCTAATTGATTAATTTACATTCGTCTTAACTCCATTCGCTTGACTCTAGATCACAGCGATCACAATGGTTACGCCTGATTCCCTCAGGAAACATCCGACCGCCGTAGGCTATCTGCAGTCCTGCGAATTACGCTAGCAGTCGTACGCAATGGCACTCATCTTGAATACTATGTGATTTTATTTCCTATCTCGTACTTATCAATCTGATTCACATCGGAACTTGCTTTATAAAATCAATTAAAAATAATTTAAAGTCTTACATAAATAAAATATTTATTTCTTTCTCTTGAATAACTTTTATTCAAAATAATATGTTCAAAAATCTATCTCCAGTTATAAAATACATCTTTATAACTTCATTTCTATTGACTCACCTGACGGTGAATCAATATCTATAAAATGGTTGATTTTCTAGGCCATATGTCGCTAAATACCCAACCAATATCACCCTTTGGTTTAAACTAACAGATGTTGAACATTCAATAATCAACCATCAAATCAAACACTACCAACATGGCCGTTCATATATGATGATATGAAATAAATAATATAGTTGAGGAATCCGGTTGGATCCCTCCAACCTGTTCTTCCCTGTATTCAAATGGTTATCTCAAATCAGACTGTTCAGTTTGTTTAGCTGATAAATTAAATAACGACCATTTAACATCAACCATAAGCAATTCAAACAATTCAACCATTTAAACACGTTTATAAACGTGACCAACCAAGGTGAGTCACCTTTATTGGAACCAATCGTTAAAAGTAACGATTTGGTATTTTACTGAAATTAAACACAGTTTAATTTCATCGGTTAAATCAACAGTTAAATAACTAGCAAAACAGTCAACCATTGGCAAGCAGAGCACACAAAATAAAAATACCCAAATTATATAAAATATAAAAAGGGTAACTGAGTGAGTTTAACTCACCTTGATTCATTCGTCCCTGAAGCAGTTCATTTATAGCCAAATTAAACAGATGTTTAATTTAACTGAAATTTCCAGCTGTCCTCATTACTGTTCAGATCAGTTCCCCGATATTTTGGTCCGTCCATACAATCCTGGCATTTCTGATCTGCCCCAAATTGTGATAACATTTGAACAAATTGTTAACAGTTAAGGTTATCGCCATCTAATTGATGTAATAATTCCCGAATTGAGTTTTAGAATTAACTAATTTCATTAATTATTAATTAAATTAAAAACTAATTACGTTAATTATTTCTGAATCACAACGCAGGGTCGATTGAAAATCTTTGTCCCCTTGGTCCACATTGATTTTCCAGACCGTTCCTGTTCGAGCACAAATTAAGATTAAAACTAATAAATTTTGTAATTAGATAGTTAGACCAATTTAATTACTTGAATTTTCAGTGTACAGACCTAATCCCCTTTCTTCTTCACTGCTAGTTCGAGATCCCTTTTTGTTCCTTACCTCTCAAAAGCAAGACGCCTGCAACATCACATTTCAATATATAAAGCATTTAAGATTGTTATGTCAAACTTTATATTTAATTAACTAATTATGTTTTACTAACGCTACTACTGTTCACAAAGGAAAACAGGCCGACTAGGTTTTAAAATCCAACCTCCTGTTTCTCGTTCTGTCCCTCAAATGTCTGGCCTTCATTCCAGGCTTCCGCCTTGCTCCATTCGGACAGACTCATGCTTCCTCACTTGAACGTTTCCATGCAACTTCCCCACCGTTTACTTTCTATTTTCCCAGTCCCCTATCCGCTACTTCATCTCTTCCAGTCGCCACATCCCCTCGTCAGTACACCTGCACCCACTACATTTCGGATCCATCCTGCTGCTCACGCCTTCCATGTCCTGGCTCGACACCATCATCTCATCCTAGGACAACCACTGCCACACGCGAGAAGGCAACGTACCATACTCATACCTCGAAACCCACGCACTTTTCCTTCCGGCGGTTGTTCTTCCCGATCTCATATATATATATATATTAATTTATTTATTCTCTCTATGGGTTGCTGTTGAAAATGGCGCAGTTGAAAGTAGGAGGAGAGGAGTTCATTTCTTTGTTTGCTGGAAGGAAAATGTGATTGAAGTCACTGTATTTATAAGAGGAAGATACGTGGGGCTTACGTTTACTTGGGGTTTACGTTGGAGGAAGTGTGGTTGCCAAGCTGTCGGTTGTGTACAGCGCAAGGATGTGTGTACGTTGGTGATTTGATAACACAAAACAGTGGCTATATATAGGCTTGTCGGTGAAAAGAAGTTCTATTCTCAGTATAGGGTGCGGTACAATGTGGTTGACCCGATACCGTATATTAGGGTAGTGACTAGGTTATGGTATTTATATAAAAATATTATCTCACGAAACTTCAACCCGAAGTAGTTGATAAAAACCACCACAATTCATTTCTGTCTACTGATAAAAATGCTGTTCTTGATGTAAAAAGGTATTCCGAACTCAACGGGACAAGTTTCATCGCAATCTGAGGTCATATGAAAAATTTTCCTTTATGAAACCAGAAATGAACACGCATTTAATTTTTCCATGGTCACCAGATAAATCGAATCAACTTGAAACTGCGAACATCGACCATAACTTTTCGATACGAACCCAACGGCACTAATTTCGTCGCATTCTGAGGCTGTTGCCCCGATAGGCTGTTTTTACCCCGAACCGCCCTACCCTTTTTAACGCCAAATTTCTCGATCTCTAAAAACAACAAACTATATATCTATCCTGACTCTAATCGGCGATACGAACTCAACGGAACTGGTTTCGTGGCCTAATTCGATCGTCTGCTCAAGTTACACTCCAATATCCTTTTATTAATTTAATTGTACTGAACGAGCGTTTATGGCTACCGTGACCACATACGATATCGGTTTTCCACGCAATTCACCACCGTACAATAATTTAGCGATACGGTTCTAATGAAACTGATTTCGTCGAAATCTGAGTCCGTTTGCAAAACGGCTATTTTAAAGGCCTATAATTTAATACGATTTTCCATAGCGACTATTTCAAATTTTGATTTGGCCATAACTATCAAACTATAACACGAAATCTGAATTTTTCTCTTTCATATGAAAATTATCATCAATATGGTCCCAACGTGTCTTGTTTCACAGAAATCCGACTTATATCGTATCCTGTATTCTCAGTTGAAGTTCAAAACTCTATATTGCGAACTGCACGCCATTTTCAAGCTCGAATTATAATATATATAAATTATAACGTTCAACTTCGTTTAAATAACGAATTCAATATTAAATCTCATTAATATTCCCAATCTAATATTTTAAAACTAATTTAAATATTCAGATTCAAATGGTCGAAAAACACGGGTCGTTACACAGACAGTGTTTAGTAGCACCCGACACCCGTCGTCCATAGACCATGGACGGCTTGTATGCTTGTTTGTTTGATTTTGCTGTGTAGTTGATTGTGTGATGTGATGTGAAATGAAATAAAATATTTATATAGTTAAAATATTTTATAGTTAAAAATAGAAATCTTAAAGTGTATATGAAATGAAATAAAAATAAACAAATCGGACGATTTGTTTATATACACACATTTGACTGATATTGATTGGGACGATAAATTTTACACATCGCCCAACTGCACAAATAAAATCTGTGTTTGATTGTTTGAAACCCCACACGGGTATTGGGATGATATTTGACGTACACTAATCCCAATAATTAGTTGTATGTCGATCGATTGATTGACAGACTGTTATAAGCGTTGAATATTTATATTTGATGTTTATACAGGGTAGAATGCACTTTGGATGATGGTTGATTATTCATCGTTGTTATTGTATACATGTGTTGTGGAAAATCCATATAATTAACATTATATGGTAATTGATTGGGCCTCATTCCAGTTTCGAAAAAGAAATATTTAAAATAAAAATATTTGAAATAGAAATATTTGAAATAGAATATTTGAAAATAGAAACATATGAAGCCGTGTTGGTTAGATTGACGCCATTTTGACGTGAACGATATTTATATCGATTTTATTCATTCTTCAATGAATATTGAATAGATTTGAAATTCCAACTATATTGAAATGAATTGAAATTCGAACTATATTGAATGTATTGAAATTCGAACTATATTGAAATGAAATGAAATTCGAACTATATTGAAATGAATTGAAATTCGAACTATATTGAAATGAATTGAAATTCGAATTATATTTAAAAGTGAATTGAAATTCGAATTAAACTGAATTGATTTGAAATTCGAAATACACTGAAATGATTTGAAATTCGAATAGAAATGAACTCGAATTGAATTTGAATAGAAATGAATTCGAATTGAAATTTAATAGAATTGAATACGAATCGAAATTTAACTGAAAACGAATCGAAATTGAATTAAAAATCGATTTGAATTGGAATCAATTTGAAATAAATTTAAACCGAATTTGAAAGGGAAAATTCAGTTTTGATTTGAAATTGAATATGAAGTTGAAACCGTTTTGAAAATGAATTTAAAATGATTTATAAAGCACGTTTTGAATTGAAATCGACGAAGTATATATTATATATGTATATTATATATATAATATAATGGCCTGAATAGAACGCGCCGCGCCGCGGCAGTTCGCGAATTTCGACCATTGACTTCGAACGGATATTGCGGGAGATCCGACCGTCGGATTCTCCTAAAACCGGAACCGTTGGTTTCGTATCGAAAAGAGCTTTCTAACGAATATTAGAAATTTGAAATCTAACGGTTGGATTTGGAATTATGTCCAAATCAAATTTGAAAAAGGTCGCTGTAAGTGCAGTTCGATGGCCGTTGATGGAAATCGACTGTACGGGCCTTGATAAAATTATAAAAAATAGTAATAATTTGTGTAAAATCATAAGAAATGATTTGGGAAGAATTGAGATGAAAAACTCCATATTTGAAAAGATAAAAATAGATATTTATCGAAATGAACTAGTTTTGAACTAGAATTATAATTCTTTTTATTTTTAAATAAATAAATTGAATTTGAAATGGTTTTGAAAATAACCAGAATTTCCAATGATTGCATTGGAATGGATTTGAATCGAAATTGTCTTCGGAATATTTCGATGTTGGATTTCGTGATTATACAGATGTTGTTATGGAAATTTGAAAGATATAGATATATATATATCGTTATTTCTAATACGATATCTGTTGGTCGTAGAATTTGATATTGAATATAAGCCGATATATTTTCTATTCAGGGCCTTGCATTTAATATCAAATGTGATTTGGGTTTTTCGTGAATGGTGTCTTTACTAACACTGTTCTTGAACCCAGTTGAGAAAAGATTAAATCTTTTTATTTAGATTTAATGAAGTGTACCAATTAAATAATATTTAATTGGAATTGAATTCGAATTGATTTTTGGGTTTATCGTGAGCAGTGTTTTAAATAACACTTGTTCTTTAACCCAATAATTAATGGAATGTGATCTTGGGGTTTATTGTGAACAGTGTTTATAAATGACACCGATTCTTTAACCCCGTTAAAGATTAAAACTAAGTGGAGTTTTAATGAATCTTTAATTAGATTGAAATGATCGAGAATGGAGTATCACCAGTTTTGCTCCAGGCGTTAGTTAAATCTTTAATTAGATTTGAACGTGAAATGGTAATTGAATTTACCGATAACACCGTGGTGTTAAATATGAAGTATAACCAGTTTTACTTCATGGGATGAATAGGTTGGGATTGGGAAATTAAAACAAATGATTACTTCGGTAAGGTTCGTTAATCCCGACTAGTCGAATCGAAATTCAAAAGAAGATTAGAGAATAAATTCAAGGAATTTATCTTTGATAAAATTAATGGGAACCTTTCCCTATGAATGTGAAATTTAGAAACTAACTGTCGGTTAGCCAAGCAGAATGGTTTTCTGGATATTGATCTGATGTTGGTTTCAGCCTTCGGGGTTAATATTTGGGGAATTATTCTCTTGTTAATTTACGGTTAGTGACTGATGAATTGGAATGAGGCGTATGTTGTGTTTGTGTAACACTTATTTAAAATATACGCGAGTTATTCGGAAAGACCGGGTTTATCCCATGCTGAATAACTGATACGACGATAAGTCGAAGATGAAGACGGTGGTTGAAGACCGGAGGTCTTCACGTCGTTTGGGTAATTACTGATGATCTTGATTGGGCTGTACACCGAAGAAGATGGAAATAGTTGGTGATCGTCCAGACGTGCTTGGAGATCGATGGATATGCGGGGTACTAGGTGCCTCCGGTTTCATTCAGACCCAGAACGGACTTGTAATGGACTGTGTGTCTGACATTGGATTTAAGTCTGTGTGATTGATCTCTATTAAATATATATCTGTTTGGCGGCAGAGAATTTATTCTCTTGCTTAACGCCCTTCTCTGAGACGTACGAGCTCAGGGGTTATATATTGATGGATATCAATCGCATGGAGTGAATTGCCTGTGTGGCATGCCTAAGTGGCAATTGATCGAGGCTTCTGTTGAAAAGCAAAGTCGTGTGGTGATGATCAAAGCACAGCCTGTGTGGCATAGCTTTGTGTAACGTGAATTCACGAGCCTCGCACCCCGGTTGTGAACCAAAAACGGGAGACGGACCTCAGGGAGGGCATGCGTTTCCTTCTAGCTAGGGTGGTGTCAGTGACCTACCAGCCCTGACATTTATATACTTTTCACCTGTGTGGTTGTTGCTGTTGCGAGGCGCCTCGGTTTGATCGGACGATCCGGGTCCGATGGAGTCATTCGTTGGCTCATTTACGCCCCAAAGGGCGGGGAAACGTAGTGTTCAGGCATAATAATCCACATCGGTGGACCGGCCCTGACGATCCAAGGCCCACCTGAGTCTGGGTCCTGAGACATGGGCTAGATTGTCTCGAATCGGTTGAGGACTATCTTTTGCCTCGGTTCACAGACGGAAACCCAATTTCCAAATACGTGACATTTGCGGTTTTAATTGTAGAACTAGTAGGGCGACATGATATATGGTACCCATGCCGTCTATGATTGATACTTATGATTTGAAGTTGTTTTATACACTATACACTTATAATAGTATCAAAAGATTTGTTTTAAACGTACTAAGCATATTTGGCTATTATAAGGGAAAACCCTATCCCCCGGCTTGCGTTGCATTGTGTGATAGGACCTAGGTCTTATAACAGCTTCATTTTTCTTTATTTAGCATTGCGCTGTTTGTTTTATGCACTGGTATTCTTGGGAGGAAACCCGTTCCGTGTTATACGGCATGGTCCCTTGATTTACCTAACTTTAAAATAAAGAATAATAACTGTTTTAGTTCTCACACCAGTCCCATGACTGACTTGGAGTTTATTGTTTTAACCTAAACTCTGGGTGCCCTTATTTTGACACGGGCAGCTAGTAGTTTTGGTTTTGCAGATTTATATTCCCAGGATCCTGGTTTACAGCTGGAACGATATCCGGAAAGCTTTGTATTCGTATATCTCCTTCTAGTTGTGTATTGTATTATTTTCCGCTGCTATGTATTTAAATGTAATTTAAATCTCTGATATTTCTGTGTAATATTTATTTGTTTATACTCAGTATATTCTTGTAATCTGATGCATTGTTGTAATATACAATGAAATGTTCTTCCGTCTGCGTCCTTTTGTGTGTTGTTCTCAAAACAATCCGCTCTTTCCCTTCTCTTCGGAGACCGGGGAAGTTCGGGTCGTTTCAATAACGGTCCGTCGATTTGAACGCTTTAAGTTGGTTTAATTACCAATTTGAAGCGGTCAAAAAGGCGGGACGTTACATTCTTTATTATGGCTATATTTTGGGGATTATGCTCTTTTTATGTATTACTGTACTCAGATGATTATGGTAAAAGAGAGAGATTTTATGTTGATGAAATGAGTTTTCAGTATTTCGGACTTATTATGTAATTTGGTTTGGACCATGAAGCTTTTCTATATAATAAAGTTTTGATTCCGCTGTTATTTTATAATTGTCTTGTAATGTTTATGTTTCTGTTTACCTATAATGCTTCACGAAACTTAATGCATTCTGTTAAAGAGTGACATTAACGGACGTGGGGTGTCATAGCTTAATTACCCTTTATCACTTAGGACATAGTTGAAATTCACTTTAAAACTATTTTTTCACTTATTAAAGAAATTTCTTTTTCCAACTCCTCTTAAATATCAAAATCCTATTGCTAGATATTAAAAATTACATATTTTTTCATAAATCATGAGAATCGTGTCTCCTATTCGAAGGATAATTATAAGGAAAAAATTAACTAATATTCTCAATTAACTATTGTGCCATAAGATTTTCAAGACAAAATATGAAACACCCCACCTCCATTAAGGTCACTCACAAAGGGAATGCCTTAATTTTGGTGGAGGTTTATAAGTAAAAGACACAGATAAAACACAAGGCAGATATAAATACATATAAATAAGCAGCGGAAAAACCAACTGACTTTTATAATCATAAATACGTGTTCATACAGAACATTTCCAACATTGTCTCAAAACAAACTTCCAATTATTACAACCATAATACTGTCTTGATTTTAAAAGTTAAAGAAGCATGAAACATAAATAAAGCTGCATAATCCCCGTAAATGATATCCAAAGCCATGATCCAAATGAAAGAAATCCAAGCAATACATTCTCTCTCTTCAAGCTGGATGAAAAACTGACTAAGCTGCGGTGTTTCCTCCCTGTGGACCTTGGGGAGGGGAGGGGGGACGGAAGAAAAGAAGACGAAAGGAAAATGGATCAGACATAAGTCTGGTAAGTCTAGCTATATTCCTAGAATGTTAATAATAAAAAGATCATGACTTGCATAAAGCGAGAACAGGACGATATCAGGATAATAGACTATCCTAGAACTAGATAAGGTGTCTTAAAACGAACAACCCTTCGCACCCTTTTTTAAATCTCTATCTCTACATCTACTAATTCTTATACCAACAGGCACCCCGTGATTGGGGTGAAGTGATCCCTTTCTCTTTCTTTAAAGATCGGCTCCTACTCGTATATTCACATGTGTCCTACGGCCCTATATGGTAGATACCTATGCTAGTCCCACCATAGGGTGTATCAAGTCCCATGGTGGCAGCCCCGACACAATTCTAGCATGCATAGGGTATACTACTGATGCTCCAGTGCCCTGACTTGTCTGCTCCAGAGTGTGTGCACGCCCGCACTCTGTTAGAACCCACACTGTGCACCAACCATCGTCGCTTTTGACCGCTTACAATCAGCCCAGTAATCGTGCCCCACCCTGCCTAGTTCAGGGTACCATGATACCTAATTGGGTTACTGCTGAAACGGGTCCCCGTTACTAGGTTTTCTAGTCAAACATGTTAAGTGGTTAAGTGTCTGAATGAACCTAACCCCCACCCATCCAAATTATTTAACATGTTGAATTTGGTTAAGTATTTATTAAATTGACTTAACCCTATCAGTCCTAACTCAGCTCTAATTGTCTTATTAGAGCACCAACCTCTCAGATTAGACATATATTGTTGTGGCTGCCTGTATGCCGGTTGGGTCCGGGCAGTCTTACGCCACAACTCGGTTTAACCTCGGGTCTTTGTTGGGCCCCATGCCTTAACCTCTCACATTGGATAGCTATTGTTGTGACAACTGGACAGTCAGGCGGGTCCGGGCAGGTTTACGTCAAAACTCAATCCAATCTCGGGTTAAGCGCATTCGTATTTTCTAATTTACATTTTAATTATGTAAATTATTCAAATTCAAATTACTGTCGCATTCATTTCCAATTAATCTCATTAATTAAGGTAATTAATGCCTTTTTATGCCATAAATCACTTATGTGATTAATGACCAATATGTAAATTAGAAAATATTCAAATTACTGTCACATTCATTTCCAATTAATCTCATTAATTAAGGTAATTAATGCCTTTTTATGCCATAAATCACTTATGTGATTAATTACCAATTTATGGCAAGTTTTCCTAAAATTATCATTTTAACCCAACGTTACCCCATCCAATATTAGGCTAACCATCTCAGCCTAATTTACGTTCGCATGATTATTGGTGTAAAGTATTAGGCTAAAAACTTAGCCTAATTTAATATACGCAAATTGGCATAAATTATCATAAACATGACAAGGGTATAACTTTGGTATTGATGGCATAATCAATATGAACATAATAGGGTGTACTTGCAAAATAACTAACATGAACATTTTAGGGGTGAACTTGCAAAATAACTAACATGAACATTATAATGTCATAGGTACAAACTTGCAAAAAGACTAACATAAACATTATAATGTCATAGGTATGAACTTGCACTTATAGGCTAACTCAACATATATGTGTTTTTAACATAGGCCATATTAACAACATACATGAGAATTAGCAATATGAACTAATCCATATGTTAATTTGCAACATAGGCAAATCAACATACGTGTATGTGAGTTAGCAACATAGGCTAATCAACATACACATGTGTTAATTAGTAACATAGATTTAAACATACTTGCAAATTAACCCCAACATATGATAAGTGTGAACATGGCATAAGTTTTGCATAAACATGAACATATAGATTTGACAATTGGTCGCATAACTTCACTACATAAACTTGCATAATAAACTATACAATTCTCATAAGATGTTACAATCCAAGTCCATGCTTATACAAATAATCTAATCCAATAATCTCAAATTTAACATGATAATAGAATCAAGTCACTGGCATAGATTAATATTATAAAACATAATAAACATCATACTTAATAATTCTCAATTCAACATGGTAATAGAATCAAATCACAAACGTATATTAATAACATAACGAGTATCGTACTATTATCATTTCATCGCAACACATGATATTCATATTAATTCGCATTCTAAAAATGTAGCTAAACTTACAATCGTAGAGGTCTTGTTTTCTGAGTTCTGAAATTCTGAATTTGCAAAGCTTTCCTTTGGGAAGACGTTGCTTTGATTCTAATTTGTTGTTGCTTTTTAATCTTTTAGTTTGTATTCGCTATGTTGTTCGTCTCTTTCAAGTGGAGGCTCCCTCTAGTTCTCAACAGACAGCATGGTGGCTCCAATTCTTATTCTTTTTTTTTTTTGTGAATTTTTAGTTTGAGACCTAGGGTCTTTTTATTGAGTTGCAAGTTAATTTGAGCCGTCGATGAAGCTAGGGTTAACCAGAGTCGTCCGTTGTAAAGAGAAGCCAATTATGTTCACCATTTCTTTCTTAATGTACATTTACTATTATTTGTCAATCCATATAAATACGTACGCATTAGATACATCTCCCTTTTACACATTTATTATTATTTTTGTATGCACATTAGATACATCTCCCCTTTACACATTTATTATTATTCTTGTATGCACATTAGATACATCTCCCCTTTACACATTTATTATTATTCTTGTATTAGCAACTTTAGTGTTAACAGAAATACAGGGTGTTACATTCTCCCCTCCTTAAAGGATTTCGTCCCCAAAATCTCCAAGTCTAGGAGAACATATATCCTACCATCCAAATGTCCATCCACTCAATCATCAAACACGAGCGTCCATTGTCCTTAAAAGACTTCTAATGCTTCATGATCATATGCATCGTGTGTGTACATGTCCTTATCTAATGCAAAAATCAGGCGGTCTACTGATTCAGTTGACCTCCTTAATGCAAATTATGTAAGTGTCATGATCCATTATGTATGCAAACTTTTTCCTATTCATAATTCTACATGAGTGCGCAATCATTCAAACAAATGCGACATCCATATGACAACATATTAAGCTTCAACCATATACAAACATAAACACAAATATGCATATGCAATATGAAGTGACTGAGCCGATCTAAAACCCTAAATTGTGTGTGTATATGCATCCACGAGCAACCACTAGCAAACATTTGCAACCACTTGCAACCATCATCCATAACATGTTTCAATTACATGTTTACATCCAAAGGGGTTTCTACCTAAGGATAAAAGGGTAAGGTCAGGGAGATATACCTAAAAATATAGATATTAACATGACTTTAAGGAAAAAGAGAGATCAAAAATGTACCCTCAAAAAGAAAAGGGTAGGCTGCGCGTATTCTATCCTCAGTTTCCCAAGTCGCGTCTTCCTCGGCGTCGCTCCACTGAACTTTGACGAGTTTGACTTCGCGGTTGCGTAGCTTTTTCACTTCAGTTCCTAAGATGCGAGTTGGAACTTTCCTCACAGTTGCTTCGCGTTCTACTTCAGCTTCTTCTAGAATGTTTGGCTCTACCACTTCCGCTGACTCATGTAGATACTTCCGGAGGTGAGAAACATGAAAGACGTTGTGAACTCCGGCCAGTCTCTCGGGTAACTCTAACCTGTAGGCCATCTTCCCAATCTTCTCGATGATAGGAAACGGCCCTACAAATCTTGGTGCTAGCTTCCATGTGGATCCAAAGCGAACGACGTTCCTTAAAGGAGATACCTTAAGGAAAACCCTGTCCCCAACCTCAAATTCAAGGTCGGTCCTTCTCTTGTCTACGTAGGATTTTTGTCTATCTTGGGTTGTCTTCATTCTTCTCTGTATTAAGTCTACTCTCTCTGAAGTCTCTCGGATCATATCTGGTCCAAGTATGAGCTTGTCAGTAGACTCACACCAACAAGTTGGCGATCGGCACGGTCTTCCATATAAAGCTTCGAAGGGCGCCATCCCGATGGTGGCTTGGTAGCTGTTGTTGTAGGCAAATTCCACCAAAGGAAGATGGTCCTCCCAAGTCCCTCCAAAGTCAAGGACGCAAAGTCTCAAAAGGTCTTCCAAAATCCTGTTCACCTTTTCCTTCTGACCATCGGTTTGGGGGTGATAGGCTGTGCTCAAACATAACTGTGTGCCTATAGCTTCTTGCAGACTCCGCCAAAACTCACTTGTTAAGATAGGATCTCTGTCGCTAATAATGCTGGAAGGTATTCCATGGAGTCGAACTATCTCCTTAAGATAAAGAGATGCTAGAGACGAGGCAGTCCTTCTACTCTTGACAGGTAAAAATTGGGCGCTTTTAGTAAGCCTATCCACTAATACCCAAATGCTAGTGTTGCCTCTCCTAGACCTAGGCAGCCCATCAATGAAGTCCATTGAAATGCTATCCCATTTCCACTGTGGGACCTCTAGAGGATGGAGCAGACCGCCAGGCTTCTTCTGCTCCGCCTTGACTTGTTGGCAAATCATGCACTAAGAAACAAAATCTGCCACGTCCTTCTTCATGCCACTCCAAAAGAAAACTCTCTTTAAGTCCTTGTACATTTTGTCCCCGCCTGGATGTATTGTCATCTTGGAATCATGTGCTTCCTCAAGAACTTTCTTCACCAACTCCTTTTCCTGTGGGACGCATAGTCTTCCATCCCATCTTAACCATCCTTTGTCGTCGATGGTGTATCTATCGAGGTGACTAGAACTCTCACCCCTAACGAGCTTATCAACCACTTCTACAAGTTGAGGGTCTTCTCGTTATGCGGTCCCTATTGAGTCTAAGAGAGTGGGCCACAATTCTAGCGATGCTAACAGACCGGGTACAAAATCAGAGGAGGGCCTAAAGTCAAAACTGGCTATAAACTCTAGGCTTCGCCTTTCAACAAATAGCGGGCTCAACGTTAGCTTCTTTCTACTCAAGGCATCTGCGACTACGTTGCCCTTGCCAGGAGTGTAGGAAATCTCGAAATCATACGAGGCAAGAAACTCCATCCACCTTTGTTGCCTTAAGTTAAGGTCCTTCTGCGAGAAGAGATACTTCAAAGATTTATGGTCAGTATACAGTTCAAATTTCTCACCTAGGAGATAGTGGCACCAAGACTTAAGCGCAAAGACGATGGCGGCCAACTCAAGGTCGTGGGTTGGGTAGTTCCTTTCATGAACTTTCAACTGTCTTCCTCCATAAGCTACTACCCTTCCTTCTTGCATTAGGACAACGCCTAGTCCTGTCCCGCATGCATCCGTGTATACTGTAAACATTTTGCTTCCATCCGGCAAGGTCAGAACTGGGGCTGTTGTAAGAGCCCTTTTTAAGCGTTGGAAAGCAAACTCGCAATCCAAATCCCAAGAGAAAACTAGATTCTTCTTTGTTAGACTTGTAAGAGGAGCTGAGATTTTTGCAAAATCTCTGATGAACTTCCGATAAAAGCCTGCAAGCCCGAGGAAGCTTCGGACCTCGTTTGCATTCCTTGGTGCCTTCCAATCTTGCACCGCTACTACTTTTCCAGGGTCTACAGCTAACCCCTCTTTGGACACTATATGCCCAAGAAATTTCACTTCTTCTCTCCAAAAGTGGCACTTGGAGAATTTAGCTTTTAACTGATGTGTTCTAAGAGTCTCCATGATTGCCTTTAGGTGCCGAGCATGCTCTTCCTCATTTTTTTGAGAAGATCAAAATATCGTCTATGAAGACCACCACGAATTTATTGAGGAAATCTCTGAACACCCTACTCATTAGGTCCACGAAGTAAGCGGGTGCGTTTGTCAAGCCAAAAGGCATGACAAGCCACTCAAAGAATCCGTCTGGGGTTATGAAAGCTGTCTTATCGATGCTATCATCAACTGCCCTTAGCTGATGAAATCCGGTCGCCAAATCAAGTTAGGAGAAAACCGACGCTCCTACAAGCTGGTCAAACAAATCGTCAATTCTGGGGAGAGGGTGCCTATTCTTTTTAGTCAGCTTGTTTATCTCCCTATAGTCAACACATAGATGGAGTGAACCATCCGCCTTTGTAGCGAACACCACTGGAGCGCCCCATTCTGAAATGCTCCGCCTAATGAACCCCTTTTCTAAAAGCTCTTTAATCTGCTTACTGACCTCTTTCCTTTCCCTAGGAGCCATGTGCCTAACAGGCAAAGCAACGGGCTTCGCATTTTCAACAAGATAGATGCGGAAGTCTATTTCCCGTTTTGGAGGTAAGCCCTTCACCTCATCAAAGACATCCGAATATTCTCGGACCACCTTAACTGACTGCAAATTCTCAACAGAAGCATCAAGCGATTCAAGATAACTAAGCATTACCACATTCGAGGGATTACAAGTAATTTCCAGAGTGTTACCGAGTTGGATTAAGAGCCTAACCACTCTTTTCTCACAATCAAGGATGGCACCATTACTGGATAGCCAATCCATGCCCAAAATCAATCCATACCCCGAGAAGCCCAAAACAAAGGTACTACATCTAAATTCTACACTTAGAATAGAGATTTTCAAATTCATACAGATCATTGACAAATAAGCTGGGCCTCCAATTGGATTGGAGACAACCAAGGGATCCTCTACCATACTAGTTTCTAGGTGCAGAGCTCTACTAAAGAAGATGAAATAAAGGAGCGTGATGCACCAGAATCAAATAAAGTGCGAACTGGGTGATCATAAAGATAAACTACACTTTCTACAGAAGTATTTCTATCTCGCTGTTGCAGAGGAGGTGCCTCCAGTGCATGAACTTGTCCACCCGAAGTGGATGCAGCTTTCTGCGCCTGCCCTCGCCTCTTAGGCCAGTCCTTAGCTATGTGTCATGTTTCTCCACAATGAAAGCAACCACCATTCATCTTTGCCTTCTTCTTCCTGTAGTCTTTCACCACATGTCCAACCACACCACAGAAATTACACTTTCTTGTTTTGTGAGCTTTGTTGTTTTTCCCGCCCTTCTTAAAGTCTGTTTTCTTAGGCTGTAAAGCTTCTTTCTTTCCCTGAGACCCTTCCGCCTTTGTCTCCTTCTTGCCTTTATCCTCCTCATGTAGTAACGTCATCTGTACCAGCCTTTCATATGTAGCTCCCATAGGTATATGGGTCATGGCCAGGCTATGAAGCGGCTCATTCAGTCCCTTGACAAAGCGGAGAGCCTTCTTGTGTTGGGTGTTGACTAGGTCCAGTCCGAACCTAGCCAGCTGATCAAACTGGTTGATGTACTCTTTGACGGTCATACTTCCTTGTTTAAGGGATAGGAACCTCTCCATTTGAAGACTTCTCTCAGCTTCTGAAAGGAACTTCAGCTCAAATCTAAATCTGAAATCTTCCCACGTTTCTACCGATCTTTTTGCATTGGTGACTTCCCACCAGTAGGAAGCCTCTCCTTTGAGCAACCACACTGCCAGTCTTTCCTTCTGCCTGTCTTCTACCTCGAAGATAACGAAAAGATCTTCGGTCTCTTTCAGCCAGTTCCTGGCTGCTACGAAGGACTCGGTTCCATGAAAGTCTTTCCCATCCATAGCTTTAAAATCTCTACAAGTTTTGGCAAAAGCATTTCCTCTCGGAGGAGGAGGAGGAGGAGGGGAGATTTCAGCAGCTGGGGGAGGAGGAGGAGGAGGAATTGCTGCAGCTGGGGGAGGAAGATTCGCTGGTCCCGCCTCATTGGCCCTAGCTTCCAAGTACCTTCTAAACCAACCAGGTACAGTCACACCTTCTGGAAGGTTAAATTCTCCCGACATGCTGAAACGAAAAAGGAAAGATTCAAAACGAAGGATAGATAATTCACATGTCTTTGGGGGATTATGCCTTTCTAAAACTATAAAACAATTTTTTTTCTTGAAAAATGCTTCTTTAAATTTTAATTTGAATATAGTTTCAAAAACTTTTTATCTGGTCTGGTAAACCTATGCTCTGATACCAAGTGAAACACCTCACCTCCGTTAAGGTCACTCACAAAGGGAATGCCTTAATTTTGGTGGAGGTTTATAAGTAAAAGACACAGATAAAACACAAGGCAGATATAAATACATATAAATAAGCAGCGGAAAAACCAACAGACTTTTATTACCATAAATACGTGTTCATACAGAACATTTCCAACATTGTCTCAAAACAAACTTCCAATTATTACAACCATAATACTGTCTTGATTTTAAAAGTTAAAGAAACATGAAACATAAATAAAGCTGCATAATCCCCATAAATGATATCCAAAGCCATGGTCCAAATGAAAGAAATCCAAGCAGTACATTCTCTCTCTTCGAGCTGGATGAAAAACTGACTAAGCTGCGGTGTTTCTTCCCTGTGGAGCTTGGGGGGGAACGGAAGAAAAGAAGACGAAAGGAAAATGAATCAGACATAAGTCTGGTAAGTCTAGCTATATTCCTAGAATGTTAATAATAAAAAGATCATGACTTGCATAAAGTAAGAACAGGACGATATCAGGATAATAGACTATCCTAGAACTAGATAAGGTGTCTTAAAACGAACAACCCTTCGCACCCTTTTTTAAATCTCTATCTCTGCACCTACTAATTCTTATACCAACAGGCACCCCGTGATTGGGGTGAAGTGATCCCTTTCTCTTTCTTTAAAGATCGGCTCCTACTCGTATATTCACATGTGTCCTACGGCCCTATATGGTAGATACCTATGCTGGTCCCACCATAGGGTGTATCAAGTCCCATGGTGGCGGCCCCGACACAATTCTAGCATGCATAGGGTATACTACTGATGCTCCAGTGCCCTGACTTGTCTGCTCCAGAGTGTGTGCACGCCCGCACTCTGTTAGAACCCACACTGTGCACCAACCGCCGTCGCTTTTGACCGCTTACAATCAGCCCAGTAATCGTGCCCCACCCTGCATAGTTCAGGGTACCATGATACCTAATTGGGTTACTGCTGAAACGGGTCCCCGTTACTAGGTTTTCTAGTCAAACATGTTAAGTGGTTAAGTGTCTGAATGAACCTAACCCCCACCCATCCAAATTATTTAACATGTTGAATTTGGTTAAGTATTTATTAAATTGACTTAACCCTATCAGTCCTAATTCAGCTCTAATTGTCTTATTAGAGCACCAACCTCTCAGATTAGACATATATTGTTGTGGCTGCCTGTATGCCGGTTGGGTCCGGGCAGTCTTACGCCACAACTCAGTTTAACCTCGGGTCTTTATTGGGCCCCATGCCTTAACCTCTCACATTGGATAGCTATTGTTGTGACAACTGGACAGCCGGGCGGGTCCGGGCAGGTTTACGTCACAACTTAATCCAACCTCGGGTTAAGCGCATTCGTATTTTCTAATTTACATTTTAATTATGTAAATTATTCAAATTCAAATTACTGTCACATTCATTTCCAATTAATCTCATTAATTAAGGTAATTAATGCCTTTTTATGCCATAAATCACTTATGTGATTAATGACCAATATGTAAATTAGAAAATATTCAAATTACTGTCACATTCATTTCCAATTAATATCATTAATTAAGGTAATTAATGCCTTTTTATGCCATAAATAATTTATGTGATTAATGACCAATTTATGGCAAGTTTTCCTAAAATTATCATTTTAACCCAACGTTACCCCGTCCAATATTAGGCTAACCATCTCAGCCTAATTTACGTTCGCATGATTTTTGGTGTAAAGTATTAGGCTAAAAACTTAGCCTAATTTAATATACGCAAATTGGCATAAATTAGCATAAACATGACAAGGGTATAACTTTGGTATTGATGGCATAATCAATATGAACATAATAGGGTGTACTTGCAAAATAACTAACATGAACATTTTAGGGGTGAACTTGCAAAATAACTAACATGAACATTATAATGTCATAGGTACAAACTTGCAAAAAGACTAACATAAACATTATAATGTCATAGGTATGAACTTGCACTTATAGGCTAACTCAACATATATGTGTTTTTAACATAGGCCATATTAACAACATACATGAGAATTAGCAATATGAACTAATACATATACATATGTTAATTTGCAACAAAGGCAAATCAACATACGTATATATGAGTTAGCAACATAGGCTAATCAACATACACATGTGTTAATTAGTAACATAGATTTAAACATACTTGCAAATTAACCCCAACATATGATAAGTGTGAACATGGCATAAGTTTTGCATAAACATGAACATATAGATTTGACAATTGGTCGCATAACTTCACTACATAAATTTGCATAATAAACTACACAATTCTCATAAGATGTTACAATCCAAGTCCATGCTTATACAAATAATCTAATCCAATAATCCCAAATTTAACATGATAATAGAATCAAGTCACTGGCATAGATTAATATTATAAAACATAATAAACATCATACTTAATAATTCTCAATTCAACATGATAATAGAATCAAATCACAAACGTATATTAATAACATAACGAGTATCGTACTATTATCATTTCATCACAACACATGATATTCATATTAATTTGCATTCTAAAAATGTAGCTAAACTTACAATCGTAGACGGTCTTGTTTTCTGAGTTCTGAAATTCTGAATTTGCAAAGCTTTCCTTTGGGAGACGTTGCTTTGATTCTAATTTGTTGTTGCTTTTTAATCTTTTAGTTTGTATTCGCTATGTTGTTCGTCTCTTTCAAGTGGAGGCTCCCTCTAGTTCTCAGCAGACAGCATGGTGGCTCCAATTCTTATTCTTTTTTTTTTTGTGAATTTTTAGTTTGAGACCTAGGGTCTTTTTATAGAGTTGCAAGTTAATTTGAGCTGTCGATGAAGCTAGGGTTAACCAGAGCCGTCCGTTGTAAAGAGAAGCCAATTATGTTCACCATTTCTTTCTTAATGTACATTTACTATTATTTGTCAATCCATATAAATACGTACGCATTAGATACATCTCCCCTTTACACATTTATTATTATTTTTGTATGCACATTAGATACATCTCCCCTTTACACATTTATTATTATTCTTGTATGCACATTAGATACATCTCCCATTTACACATTTATTATTATTCTTGTATTAGCAACTTTAGTGTTAACAGAAATACGGGGTGTTACAAAATAAATTGTAATAAATCATTTTTAAATAGCAATAATCTCCAGGAATCACAGAATTTTGATAATACTATTCTGCTCATAGTATAAAAAGTTTTAAGTCAAAAATTATTATTTAATTATTTTAATTAAAATAATTCGAATTTAATCACTTTTTCTTCTCAGGAAATTTATAAATATCCATAAATTCTTATAAAATTACGGAAATTAAAAGACCATTTCCAAAATTATGTTTAGCATGACAGATCAAAATTCAAAGCATTCAAAGACAAATCATATGTTCTATCTAAAAAGTACTCTGATTAAGTTAAATAATTATCATTAATCGTTGTTCTGTCTAAGCGATTAAACACCCATAAGATGGTAAAACAATATATATGATTTGGATATTACTCAAAACTAAGCCTGAATAAGAATTTAACGAATGGTTTAGAGTATTCACTACAAGTTTTTATTGCAAAAATCGGTGGCGTTTATTGTCAAATGCAAATAAAAGTGTTTTTACTACCAATATGAACGCAGCAAAAAATATTTCAGGTTCCTGCCTTAGTAAAAATTATTCCGCGTGATCCTGAAAAACGTGACCGTCTGTTTTTTATCCCTCCCCCTCGTACTTCCCTTTCTTTTATTAATTTGATCCGCCACCATTTCTACCTCTTTCGGTAAAAAAACCCTAGCTTCTATCAAATGGTTCCTCCTTAATCCTCAATCATTAATCGTCGTTCTTCCCCAATTGCTAGTCTTACTTTGAATTTGCAATCCATTTTATTTCAACCCAATTTCTATGTCCAAGTAAATTTACTAATAATCTTACTTTGATTGATGATCTCAAGGCTCGATTCCTAACGAAATTTACTAATAATCATAGGATTTTCTTACTATGCTTTGGAGATTCCATGCATTTGCTCATCCCTCGGTTGTTGCTTCACTACCTTACTTCTAACTCAGTAAAGGTAAGTTCTCTTTAGAAAATGCTGATGATACATTGCAGGTATATATATATATATATATAAAAACTGAAGATTAATAGTTATTTTTTACATTTACGTTATTAGTTCTACTTTTTTTGGTTTTAATTATTAAAGATATGACTGACTTGCAATGCATGTTTGCCCCGATGTGCTTGATGCTTAATAATTGTTTCTCATGGCTTAGTTTGAGAGTTTTTGTCTACTGGTTATAAATGAGTGTATTGACAGTTATTAGTGATTGACTGTAAATTCTAAGAATACTTGTATGTTTTATAAAATAAAGTAAAATGAATGATAAAAAGAAAATTCAATCACCATAGGAATTTTGTGCTAAATTGTTTTAGATTTACTTTTATGATACACCAGTGTATGTATGGCTAATTTGTTTTAGATTTACCTTTATGATACACCAGGTACTTGCATATGATTTTGTTGTTAAATAGTGAAATGAAATGAAACAAATGGTTACGAAGGCCATTTAATAATGGCATCCAAAGTGTCTACCAAGTCCAACATAGAAGTTTCATGGATAAACGTTGTGTATGCAGGTACTTAGTTCGTCAAGACTGTATCAAACCCTTGTGTGATCCGCTTGTCTATTCGGATGCCAAAATAGAAACTGTGTGCTTAAAAGGGTTTGCAAACATATTGAAGGTTGGTGAAGTTGATGTGTGAATTAAATATCCCGTTGTCCAATATTATCAAGTTATATGTCATTTATTTGAGTTAGTGTTTTACCTTCTTGCATCAACCAGTAGATTAGTGCTGATCATTGCCATATTTATGTCTAACAAACACTTAATCTAATCGCAAGTTGAGCACTTGCTATATTTATCTACCTGAGTGCATACCCGTACGTATGATCATGCATGTGTAAGGATTTTCATACTTCCATGTGTAAGGTTTTTAATGAGGCGGTTTACCCATTTTCAAAAAGAAAAAAAAGAAATATTAGTTGGAACCTTTCTTTTGTGTCCATTGAAAATAATAATAATTAAAGGAAGACAAAATATGGGTCCAGATATTACTACATGGCACTGGTTGGCATTTAGAGTGAGATTTTAATGTATTGTCCAAGATGGCTGGCGAATGGGATGCATCTTTCACCAATATGAAATCCAATCCTGGCTGAAATATGTAATCTCTTCAAGGGTCAAAAAATATGCTATTATTACTACTGTACACAGAATCATAAAACCATTTCTATCTCCACCTAAGATATACAGATAAACTTATTTCATTATATTTGTTTATTTATGAGTTAAATTATACTATGGTTCTCAGGTGCGACTTCATGAATTATGCCAAAAACACTATTTGCTTGCAATGTGATGAAGATCATCCCAAGAGGCAGCTACTTCCTGGAGAGTGGGAGTGTCCACAGTATGTTTCTTCTATAATTCACAATGCATTGTTTCCACATTGGAACTACTATCCAATGTTACATTACCCTTCATTAATCCTGAAGAATTCATTAATGATTGTTGTTCAATCGGCAATGTAGGTGCAACTTTCTAAATTATAGGAGAAATATGGCATGTTTACATTGTGACACCAAGCGGCCTCCTGAGAAGTTCACGGATAATCAACTTCAGAAAAAACTGCCTCAACAAATAAGAGCACAAATTATTTATAATTCATGGAACATCGATTTCGATGACAATGAGTCGGATGGTGCAGATGTTGCAGATTTCGAGTCTGCTGATTCATGCACAGGGAAAGGCAATGCTTATGGTTTTGATGATACATACACTAAAAGAATATGGTTATTAATTGATGCCTGGAAGGAGATTATGCTGATAATGTCAGATATAGTTAAATTAAGGTGAGAATCATCCATGTCCTTGCCAAAGAGATCATCACTAGAAACTGATGATAAACCCACATACTTTTGCAGTGAAAGTTAAGCTTCTTTGTCCACATACCTGCTATATCCAAAAAATTGTGCATATGAAATTGCCTTTGCATTTGAAAACTTCTGCCTGGCTTCATTGCTTTCCTGTACTTTCGATGAAGTGTAGTTAGGGGTTTTCTGGAATTTGTTATCCATTCCAAAGTCAGCAAAGAGCCTTGATGATTTTGGTAGTGCTACATATCCATACACTTGTGCACCTCCAGAAACTTTCTCAGAAGCAAGCACATTATCTACATATTCAAATCGAGATAGATAAGTGGCTGATGGTACTTTTAACGTGCTGGAAGTGGACATAGAAGGTAGAGCAAGCGCTGGTTCTTCTGGTTTTTGATCGTAGAGACCCTCAATTTGCTTTGTAGTAAGCTTTTGAACCCCGAACCCGACCACCCTATCGTGTTTAAAAGCATTCTAATATTGTTATATCACAGCTCCTTTTGGTTTATAGTCACGTAGTATTTCATAGTAAGATCACTCAGAAGTTGTCTCTTGACATGGGATATATTCCAAGTCAAATAAGCTTAGCACATTACAGAAAAGCGAGCGTGTAACTTAAATAAACATGAGGTAAAAATGCTACATGACATCTTTATTTTGGATTGTAGTGTTTATTTAATTTTTGCTCGTTTATAAATGCATGTCCTATATGGTGTTGCTATAACTACCATGTATAACGTCTCATGCGCTATGCATGTAGTCTACTATCGGTATACCTAGTTAATTATGTGTTATATTTATACAGGTAGAAGCCAAAGGGCCATGTCAAGAGAAGACTAATAGACTACCAATCGATTTGGAAATTCATTTCCTAACCACATGGGTGGAGGCGGGGAACACAAGACATAATTATATGCCAAGCTAAGGAAGAGCGGAGTGGTGATTTGGGTGCGTGATCAGACTGGTTGCTAGCACCGCTCATAGGTTGAGGTTTACACAGGCCAAGGTCAGTTATCCTAATGAGGTTGATGGCATGGAGTGCAGATATAAGAACACCCTATTAACGTCATGGAAGAATTTGGAGCTGTTATGGATATGCTAAAAACAAAGCTCCGGAGGTTTTGAATTTTTTACTAGAAATTCACATTTTTTGTGTTATTTTCATTTTCCCCCTCTATTTCATTTGGATGAGTTTCATTTCAACGAAGCATGCATTCTCTGATTCTTTGGTTAATTATATGACAATATTATGTTTGATCAAATAGAAATGAGAATTTTAATTATCACGGCGTCCTTTTCAATTTTTATCCAGGATCAGTTCTGTAACACCCAGTACTTTCTATTAACGTTAAAATAATAATTCCTATGATACTTAATTTAAAATGTGAAAATTAAGGGAAACGGGCTACGCCATTGTGTTCTTCTCGGAATTCTGGTTGAGATAGAGTCCGAATTTGCGTGAATTGGACTTCGTATGAAGAAGTTATGGCTGTTAGAAGTTTCAGAAATTCGAATAAATTCAAATAGCTCGAAAGAACAAGTTCAAAATTAAAACAAAAGCCAGAAGCAAGCTGGGCGGGAAAATTCCCGCCCAGGCAGGTCGACCAAGGGGTCGACCCTAGTGTCGACCTCCCCCCTTGAGGTCGACCTGGGGGTCGACCTGGCCCCCGGCCAGATCTAAAATTTGAATGATTTCTGACTCACTGCTTAGTCACTAGGGTTTCTGGATGGGCCTGATCAGGTCTGAGTGGCTGTGATTAACCCTTGGTTCATCTGACGGCTATAATCAAACTGAAATTCTATATAAACAACTCAATGCCTAACCTAAAAACACACAGAAAAATAAACCTAGAACAGAAATGCCGTCAATGGAAGACTTGGAGTAGCCGTCACCCTTTTCAATTCAAAAGACGAATTAAAAAGCTACATCTAAAATCAAACTACAACTAGTTTAATTCAACGATCTTCATCAAAGGTGCACATCTCCAATTTCAAAATTCAGATTTCAGAATGCAAGAATTTCTTTTAGTTCGTAAGTTAGTTGTTACGCAGATTTAAACATTCCTTTTGATTGAATCATGACATGTTGTAATTGGAATATAGTACGATGCTTATGTATGAGATTTGATTCTCGTTTATCTTAAAATATCGTGGAAATTAATCTTGTCTATATGTTTGTGGCGATGAACATGTTGTATATTTCATGTCTATATGCTTATGGCAATGAACATGTTGTATATCTCATGTCTATATGTTTGGCTGATGCACAACATTATATGTTATTACGATTGAGTAAAGAACTTATTATGCCAACAAAATGGTAAAACATGTCATGCTGAAATTTTGGTGGTTATTTGCAAGTTGAGGATCTAAATCACATGTTTACATGTTAGACTTACATTTATGAATATTTAGAACTATGCCAAGTTGAATCTATTTATGTTGTAAAAGTGGAATTGTAGTCCTCTTCTGTTGTTAACATCATGCTAACTTTTGATAAGAAAATGATTATGATAGCTTTCTTATATTTTTACATACATAAGATTATATGCCAAGTTGTAGGTTGGGTGATTATATGTTAAACTTTCATGCTAGATCTTTGTCAAGTTTACATGACCATTAGATTCAACTTAGTCACAAGTTCACCTTTGCCCAATTGATTAAAGTTAATGATATAGATCCATGCCAAGTTACATGTGATAAGTTTAATGTATGCTATTTTATATTTATGTCATGATCTTTGTTTATTACCCTTTTTGTTTATGGGTTTGGGCTAATTTGCTAGCCCAACATTTTATGTGATTTACGTATACATTCCACGGGGGTAGCGATGGGAAATATGAAAATTTATGGAATAGATTTGTTCATTTAATGGTATATTTGATATACCATTTATGTTGAGCATAATCACAGAAATATTATGTCGTGATTAAATTAAATTAAATTCACATGAAGGAAATTTGACATATATAGAAAATATGAATTTAGAAAAGACGAATATGCCTAACCCGAGGTTAGACTGAGTTGTGGTGTAAATCTTCCCGGAACCGACCGGCATATCCAGTGACCACAACAAGACCTGTCTAATGTGGGTGGTTAGTGCATCGAACCCAAAAAGAACCCGAGGTTAGACTAAGTTGTGGTGTAAATCTGCCCGGAACCGACCGGCATATCCAGTGACCACAACAAGACCTGTCTAATGTGAGTGGTTGGTGCTTTAATAAATTAAAGCTAAGTCAAGACTGGTAGGGTTAAGTAAATTAGGAAAAACACTTAACCGATTCAACATGTTAATTAAAACGAATGGGCTAGGTTAGGTAAACTTAGACACTTAACCAAATAAACACGTTGATTAGAAAACCCTAGTAACGGGGACCCGTTTCAGTAGTAACCCACATAGATGTATCATGGTGCCCTGAACTAGGCAGGGTGGGGCACGATTACTGGGCTGAACTATAAGCGGTCAAAACGTCGGCGGTTGGTGGGCCAGTGTAGGTTCCGACGGAGTATAGGCGTGCACGTACTCTGGAGTGGAAAAATCAGGCACTGGGCATCAGTAGTGTACACTGTGCATCTTGAATCGTGTCGGGTTGCCATCAGAGGGACCGATACACCCCATGGTGGTACCAACACAGGTGACTACAATCAGGCGGGGCCGAAGGACACAGGACATGAATACGTGCGAGTAGGAGCCGATCATTAAGAGGATCGTTTGTTATAAACACATGAGCTGGTTGAACCAATGGTTAAGTAGGTGCAGAGACTGTAGTAATGGGTGCGGTCACACGTTCCTCCTATCTTATATTAGGGTATTGTCCTATGTTCTGTTATCACTGTCATGACCCCCTTTTCTTGTTTAATACTAGTAACCACAGAACTTACCAGACTTATTGTCTGACCCGTTTTCTTTCGTCTTCTTTTCTTCCGTTTTCTCCCCCCAGGTCCACAGGGAGGAAATACACCAGCTTAATCAGACTCTTTACAAGCTTCAAGAAAGTAGATGTATGACTTGGACTCTCTTGCATTTGCTATGGCATTGGATATGATCCTTGGGGATTTATGCATTTTTACTTTTTGGTTTATGCTTCTTTATTGAATAATCAAGACAGAAATTATGGTGTAATGTTTTGAAGTTGTTTTGAGACAATTTGATGTAATGCTTTTGTGTTGAACTACGTATGAAATAAATATTTGGATTCCGCTGCTTAAATTTATCTATCTTGTAAATTTTTCTGTGTCTTGTACCTTTAACTCTCCACCAAAGTTAAGGCATTCCCTTTGCGAGTGACCTTAATGGAGGTGGGGTGTTTCTCTTGGTATCAGAGCAAAGGTTTACCAGATTAGATAAGAATTTTTGAAAAACTATCTTTCAAAAAGAAATATAAAGAAACATTTTACAAGGAAAAATGTTGTTTTAAATTTAAAAAGGCACAATCCCGAAAGCCATATGCATTATCTTTCTATCCTTCGTTTTGAATTTTTTCATTTCAGCATGTCTAGGAATCTTAACCTTCCAGAGGGTGTGCCAATACCTGGCTGGTTCAGGAGGTACTTAGAGGTTAGGGCCAACGACGCAGGCCCAGCAGATATCCCTCCTCCAGCTGCAGCGGTTCCTCCTCCTCGTGCAAATGCTTTCTCAAAGATCTGTAGAGATTTTAGGGCCATGGGTGGAAAGGATTTCAAAGGTACTGAACCATTCGTGGAAGCAAGGAACTGGCTCAAAGAAATTGAGGATCTGTTCGTCATCTTCGAGGTGGACGATAGACAAAAGATACAGTTGGCTGTGTGGTTGCTCAAAGACGAAGCTTCCTATTGGTGGGAAGTCACTAACGCTGAGAGGCCGGTTGAAACATGGATGGATTTCAGAATAAGGTTTGAGATGAAATTCCTCTCACAAGATGAACGAAGTTTACAGCTGGAAAAGTTCTTATCTCTTTAGCAAGGAACTATGACGGTCAAGGAGTACGTCAATCAATTCAATCAGCTGGCCCGGTTTGGACTGGACTTAGTGAATACTCCACATAAGAAGGTTCTCCGTTTTGTCAAGGGATTGATTGAGCCACTTCACATCTTGGCTATGACCCACATACCTATGGGGGCTACTTACGAAAGGTTAGTGGACATGGCACTCTTAAATGAGGAAGACAAGGGCAAGAATGAGGCAAAAGCAGAAGTGCCTCAGGATAAGTAGGGGAAGGGTCACAGAACAAGAAGGATGATCCAAAGAAAGGCGGGAAGAACAACAAACCCCATGAAAAGAGAGTGTAATTTCTGTGGCATTCCTGGACATCTGGTCAAAGACTGCAGGAAAAAGAAAAGGAAGATGGTTGGTTGTTTCCACTGTGGTGAGACAAGACACATGGCTAGGGCCTGCCCAAGGAAGCAAGGGCAGGGAGCTGGACCTTCTTCTAGAGGACAAGTCCACGCTCTCATGGCACCTACGCAAGAACGAGGTAGAAATATTTATGTCAAAAGTTTAGTCTATCTTTTTGATCATCCTGTTCATACATTGTTTGATTCGGGTGCATCACACTCATTTGTATCCGCTGATTTAGTTGAATCTCTGCACCTAGACACCAGTATAGTAGAGGATCCGTTGGTTGTTTCAAATCAAATTGGGGGCTCAGTTTATTTGTCAATGGTTTGTTTGGATTTGAAAATATCTATACTAAGCTTTGGGTTTAGATGCAATGCCTTTGTTTTGGGCTTCACGGGCTATGGGTTGATTCTAGGCATGGACTGGCTATCCAGTAATGGTGCCGTCCTCGATTGTGAAAAGAGAGTGGTTAGACTCATGACTCGCCTCGTTAACACTCTCGAAATTTCTTGTAATCCCATGAACTCTGTCATGCTTAGTTATCTAGAACCACTTGATGCGTCTATCGAGAACTTGCAGTCTGTAAGAATAGTCCGTGAATATTCGGATGTGTTTGAAGAGGTAAAGGGCTTACCTCCGAAGCGGGAGATAGGCTTCTACATATACCTCGTTGATAATGCGAAGCCCGTTGCTTTACCCGTTAGGCACATGGCCCTAAGGGAGAGAAAGGAGCTCAGCAAGCAAATCAAAGAGCTGCTTGAAAAAGGGTTCATAAGACGGAGTATTTATGAATGGGGTGCTCCGGTAGTGTTCGAAACCAAAGTTGATGGTTCGCTTCTCCTGTGCATTGATTATAGGGAGATAAACAAGCTAACCAAGAAGAATAGACACCCACTCACATGAATAGATGATTTGTTCGATCAGCTTGTAGGTGCACCGGTTTTCTCCTAAGGTTTCATCAGCTAAGAGTGACTGAAGACAGCATTGATAAGACCGCATTCAGAACTCCCGATGGTTTCTTCGAGTGGCTTGTCATGCCTTTCAGCTTGAAAAACGCACCCGCTTACTTCGTTGATTTAATGAGCAGGGTGTTCCGAGAGTTCCTCAATAAGTTTGTGGTGGTCTTCGTAGACGATATTTTGATCTTCTCAAAGAATGAGGAAGAGCATGCTCAACATCTAAAAGAAGTCATGGATACTCTCAGTGTACATCAGTTGAAGGCGAAATTCTCCAAATGCCATTTCTGGAGAGAAGAAGTTAGGTTCCTTGGGCATGTGGTGTCCAAAGAGGGGATAGTTGTGGACCCCGTAGAAGTGGTTGTTGTGCAAGATTGGAAGGTTCCTCGAAACGCAACCGAAGTCCGAAGCTTTCTCGGGCTAGTAGGCTTTTATCGAAAGTTCATCAAAGATTTTGCAAAAATCTCAGCTCCACTAACAAGATTGACAAAGAAGAACCTAGGTTTCAATTGGGACTTAGATTGCGAGATTTCTTTCCAACGTTTGAAAAGGGCTCTAACAACAGCCCCAGTTCTGACATTGCTGATGGAAGCAAAATGTTCAATATACACAAATGCATGCGGAATGGGACTAGGCGCTGTTCTGATGCAAGAAGGGAAGGCAGTGGCTTATGGTGGAAGACAGTTGAAAGTACATGAGAAAAACTATCTGACCCACGACCTAGAGTTGGCAGCCATCGTTTTTGCGCTTAAGTCTTGGTGCCATTATCTCCTAGGTGAGAAATTTGAATTGTATACTAACCATAAATCGTTGAAATACCTATTCTCGCAGAAGGATCTCAATTTGAGGCAGCAAAGATGGATGGAATTTCTTGCCTCATACGATTTTGAGATTTCCTACACTCCTGGCAAGGGCAATGCAGTAGCAGACGCCTTATGTAGAAAGAAGCTAACCTTAAGCCCTCTCTTTGTGGAAAGGCAAAGCTTGGAGTTCATAGCAAGCTTTAACTTCAGACCCTCCACTGACTTTGTACCTAGCTTGCTAGCAACATTAGAAGTGCGACCAACTTTATTAAACTCAGTCGGAGCCACGCAAAGAGAAGACCCTCAGTTAGCCGAAGTAATGGACAAATTAATTAGGGGTGAGACTTCTAGTCACCCCAATAGATACTCCATGGATGCCAAGGGCTGGTTGAGACAAGATGGAAGACTATGTGTCCCACAAGCAAGAGGCTTGGTAAAGACGGTTCTAGAAGAGGCACACCATTCCAAGCTGACCATACACCCAGGCGAAGACAAAATGTATAAAGATATCAAAAGAGATTTCTTTTGGAATGGCATGAAGAAAGACGTAGCTAAATTTGTTTCTAAATGTTTAATATGCTAACAAGTCAAAGCGGAGCAGAAGAAGCCTGGTGGTCTGCTCCATCCTCTATAGATCCCACAGTGGAAATGGGATAGCATCTCAATGGACTTTATAGATGGGTTGCCTAGGTCAAGAAGGGGCAATACTAGCATTTGGGTAATAGTGGAAAGGGTCACAAAAAGCGCCCACTTTATAGCCGTCAAGAGTAGAAGGACTGCCTCATCTCTAGCATCCATATATCTTAAGGAGATAGTTCGACTCCATGGGATACCCTCCAGCAGAGTGAGTGATCGAGACCCTATCTTCAGGAGCGAGTTTTGGAAGAGCTTACAAGAGGCTGTAGGCACACGGTTATGCTTAAGCACGACCTATCACCCTCAAATTGATGGCCAGACGGAAAGAGTCAACAGAGTATTAGAAGTCCTCTTGAGGTTATGCATTATTAACTTCGGAGGTACCTGGGAGGATCATCTACCTTTGGTGGAATTCATTTACAACAATAGCTACCAAGCCACCATAGGCATGGCACCTTTCGAAGCTTTATATGGAAGACTGTGCAGGTCACCAACTTGCTGGTGGGAGTCAATAGACAAGCTCATACTTGGACTAGACATGATTAGGGAGACTTCATAGAAAGTAGACTTGATACGAAGAAGAATGAAGACCGCCTAAGATAGACAAAAGTCCTACGCAGACAAAAGAAGAACTGACTTTGAATTTGAAGTTGGAGACAAGGTGTTCCTTAAAGTATCTCCCTTGAGGAACGTCGTTCGCTTTGGATCTGCAGGAAAGTTAGCACCAAGATTTGTAGGGTCGTTCCCTATCATCGAGAAGATTGGGAAGATGGCTTATAGGGTACAACTTCCCGAATGATTTGTCGGGATTCACAATGTCTTTCATGTCTCTCACCTGCGGAAGTGCTTACACGAGTCTGCGGAAGTGGTAGAACCAACTACGCTAGAAGAAGTTGAAGTTGAACAAGAAGCAACTGTGAGAAGAGTTCCAACCCGCATCTTGGGAATAGAGGTCAGAAAACTACACAACCGTGAAGTTAAGCTCGTCAAAGTTAAATGGAGCGACGCCGAGGAAGACGCAACTTGGGAAACTGAGGGTCGTATACGCGCAACCTACCCTTTTCTTTTTTAGGGTATGTCTTTAATCTCTTTTTCCTCAAGTTTATGCTCGTATCTATCTTTTTAGTTATATCTCATCGATCCTATCCTTTATCCCTAGGTAGGAACCTATTTGGATGTAAACATGTAATTGAAACATGTTATGATTTATGGTTGCAAGTGGTTGCTAGTGGTTGCCAGTGGATGCATATACACACACATTAGGTACTAGATCGGCTCAGTCACTTCCATATTGCATATGCATATATGTATTGGTTTATGGATTAAAACTTGATGGGTTGTCATATGGACGTTGCATTTGTATGAATGGCTGTGCACTCATGTAAGAAATTTTGAGTAGGAAAAATTGCATTCATAATGGACTCATGGCACTGACATAATTTGCATTAACGTGGTCAACTGAATCAGTAGACCGCCTGATTTTGCATTAGATTAGGACATATACACACACAATGCATATGATCATGAAGCATTAGAAATCTTTTAAGGATAATGGACGCCTATGTTTGATGGTTGAGTAGATGAGTGATTGGATGGTAGGATATAAGTTCTTCTCGGCTTGAAGATTTCGGGGACGAAATCCTAAAAGGAGGGGAGAATGTAACACCCCGTACTTTCTATTAACGTTATAATAATAATTCCTATGATACTTAATTTAAAATGTGAAAATTAAGGGAAACGGGCTAAGCCATTGTGTTCGTCTCGGAATTCTATTAGAGATAGAGTCCGAGTTTGCGTGAATTGGACTTCGTATGAAGAAGTTATGACTATTAGAAGTTTCAGAAATTCGAATAAACTCAAATAGCTCGAAAGAACAAGTTCAAAATTCAAACAGAAGCCAGAAGCGAGCTGGGCGGGAAAATTCCCGCCCAGGCAGGTCGACCCTAGTGTCGACCTCCCCCCCCCCCCCCCCCCCTTGAGGTCGAAATGGGGGTCGACCTGGCCCCTGCCCAGATCTGAAATTTGAACGATTTCTGACTCACTACTTTGTCACTAGGGTTTCTGGATGGGCCTGATCAGGTCTGAATGGCTGTGATTAACTCGAGGTTCATCTGACGGCTATAATCAAACTGAAATTCTATATAAACAACTCAATGCCTAACTTAAAAACACACAGAAAAATAAACCAAGAACTGAAAAGCCGTCAATGGAAGACTTGGAGTAGCCGTCACCCTTTTCAATTCAAAAGACGAGTTAAAAAAGCTACATCTAAAATCAAACTACAACTAGTTTAATTCAACGATCTTCATCAAAGGAGCGCATCTCCAATTTCAGAATTCAGATTTCAGAACGCAAGAAATTTTTTTAGTTCGTAAGTTAGTTGTTACACAGATTTAAACATTCCTTTCGATTGAATCATGACATGTTGTAATTGGAATATAGTACGATGCTTATGTATGAGATTTGATTCTCGTTTATCTTAAAATATCGTGGAAATTAATCTTGTCTATATGTTTGTGGCGTTGAACATGTTGTATATTGCATGTCTATATGCTTATGGCAATGAACATGTTGTATATCTCATGTATATATGTTTGAGTGATGCACAACATTATATGTTATTACGATTGAGTAAAGAACTTATTATGCCAACAAAATGGTAAAACATGTCATGCTGAAATTTTGGTGGTTATTTGCAAGTTTAGGATCTAAATCACATGTTTACATGTTAAACTTACATTTATGAATATTTAGAACTATGCCAAGTTGAATCTATTTATGTTGTAAAAGTGGAATTGTAGTCCTCTTATGTTGTTAACATCATGCTAAATTTTGATAAGAAAATGATTATGATAGCTTTCTTATGTTTTGACATACATAAGATTATATGCCAAGTTATAGGTTGAAACTGTGATTATATGTTAAACTTTCATGCTAGACCTTTGTCAAGTTTACATGACCATTAGATTCAACTTAGTCACAAGTTCACCTTTGCCCAATTGATTAAAGTTAATGATATACATCCATGCCAAGTTACATGTGATAAGTTTAATGTATGCTATTTTATGTTTATGTCATGATCTTTGTTTATTACCCGTTTTGTTTATGGGTTTGGGCTAATTTTCTAGCCCAATATTTTATGTGATTTACGCATACGTTCCACGAGGGTAGTGATGGGAAATATGAAAATTTACGACATAGATTTGTTCATTCAATGGTATATTTGATATACCATTTATGTTGAGCATAATCACATGATAATTATGTCGTGATTAAAATTTAATTCACATTAAGGAAATTTGACATATATAGAAAATATGAATTTAGAAAAGACGAATATGCCTAACCCGAGGTTAAACTGAGTTATGGTGTAAATCTGCCCGGAACCGACCGGCATATCCAGTGACCACAACAAGACCTGTCTAATGTGGGTGGTTAGTGCATCGAGACCAAAAAGAACCGGAGGTTAGACTAAGTTGTGGTGTAAATCTGCCCGGAACCGACCGGCATATCCAGTGACCACAACAAGACCTGTCTAATGTGAGTGGTTGGTACTTTATAAATTAAGGCTAAGTCAGGACTGGTAGGGTTAAGTAAATTAGGAAAAACACTTAACCAATTCAACATGTTAATTAAAACGAATGGGCTGGGTTAGGCAAACTTGGACACTTAACCCAATAAACATGTTGATTAGAAAAACCTAGTAACGAGGACCCATTTCAACAGTAACCCACATAGATGTATCATGGTATCCTGAACAAGGCAGGGTGGGGCACGGTTATTGGGCTGAGCTATAAGCGGTCAAAACGTCGGCGGTTGGTGGGCCAGTGTAGGTTCCGACGGAGTATGGGCATGCACGTACTCCGAAGTGGAAAAATCAGGCACTGGGCATCAGTAGTGTACACTATGCATCTTGAATCGTGTCGGGTTGCCACCAGAGGGACCGATACACCCCATGGTGGGACCAGCACAGATGACTACAATCAAGCGGGGCCGAAGGACACAGGACATGAATACGTGCGAGTAGGAGCCAATCATTAAGTGGATCGTTTGTTGTAAACACGTGGGTTGGTTGAACCAATGGTTAAGTAGGTGCAGAGACTATAGTAATGGATGCGATCACACGTCCCTCCTATCTTATATTAGGGTATTGTCCTATGTTCTGTTATCACTGTCATGACCCCCTTTTCTTGTTTAATACTAGTAACCACTGAACTTACCAGACTTATTGTCTGACCCAGTTTCTTTCGTCTTCTTTTCTTCCGTTCCCCCCCTCAGGTCCACAGGAAGGAAATACTCCAACTTAATCAGACTCTTTACAAGCTTCAAGAAAGTAGATGTATGACTTGGACTCTCTTGCATTGGCTATGGCATTGGATATGATCCTTGGGGATTTATGCATTTTTACTTTTTGGTTTATGCTACTTTATTGAATAATCAAGATAGAAATTATGGTGTAATGTTTTGAAGTTGTTTTGAGACAATTTGATGTAATGCTTTTGTGTTGAACTACGTATGAAATAAATATTTGGATTCCGCTGCTTAAGTTTATCTGTCTTGTAAATTTTTCTGTGTCTTATACCTATAACTCTCCACGAAAGTTAAGGCATTCCCTTTGTGAGTGACCTTAATAGAGGTGGGGTGTTTCAAGTTCTGTTCATAACCCCCATATTATCAAGGCTGAATTTACAAGTGCACTTGGCTACTTCATAATTTGTTACTGGTATGTGAATTTGTTCATAAATTTTTTACTGTAATTTCATTATGCAATTATCCAATATCATTGAAGTTTATTTATCAATATGGATTGCTGATTTGGGTTTTAAAAACTGTTAGTTTTGTAAGAGAGAACTTCAAATCATCTAGTTATGATTTGGGGAGTAAATATGGAAGAGTTTTGTTTGATCCATGAATTGCTTTTGGACAGGATGAATCCTTGTTGCTTTAGAAAATGGATCTATTTAATACATAGCAAGGTAACCATTATGCAACAGCATTGACAAGTTCACATGCTAATTAGATATTATTAATATTAAAAGGAAACTAAGCTAGTTATACCATTATTAGCCCAACCGTTTATAATTATTGTATTCTTTGTTGTTTTGAACAGTGACGTGAAGTTAGGAAGACGTGTTGGTTATGCTAGTTACAAATACATTATAAGATCAATGTACGCTCATGCTTTCCAAATTGTGAAAGGGTGGTTTTTTCACTAGAGCTTTTAGCAAAGAACTAATGAAATTTGCGAACGCGGAACATAGATTTCAGAGTAGTCATGTTCAGTTTGTCTACTGGTTTTGAAGCAATAAAGGTAAGAAGTCCCAATGCATGGAAATCACTAAACTGGTAGCAGTCGCTAAATTAAGTATTGGCAGTAGCAGTTTATGATCAACTTTCTTGCTTTGTCCTAGCCCATTCTTTGTTTTCTTGAATTTACATGTTATGTGGTGATCTTTACTTGAATTATTCTGAAAATCACTAATTTATGATGCCATTTTCTTCTTCTTCCACTAGACTTGTATTCTTGGTTGAGGACATGGTTTCTTCTCTAGCCCTTTGGGTAAGCTTTTATTGTTGTTTGCCTTTATTTCTTATAGGATATTATTATGTGTATAGAATCTGTTTTAACACATGTTCATATGATTAGTAGCTTGTAAGGCATTACAACGATAATTGGTCTCAAGCTACTTAAATATTGCTTATTTACATAATTTATCTCAAAATACTAACTTTATGAAACACGCAGGTTGATCCAATATTTTAGTATGTACGATATTTTCATGATTCTATTCATTATAGTTGATTATATAATCTATCAAGTGATTATCCGCAATTCTAAGTATTTTGGTGTGTTTGAGCCTCTACATAAACAGCTCCTACAAATTAGCCTTTTCCATAATAAAATTTTTAGTTAACAGAACTGTATTTTCTAAAACTAACTACAGATTAATTTAGAGCTTAAAACTGGTGTTCAACTTGCAAAAGGGCAGAATGGTATGGTATCTTTATGTAGACTTTTGCAGTTTCTTTGAACTACAGAAGAGGATAAGTCAAGAAAAGAGGTAATTTTCATGTTTATATGTTGGATTGTAGACAACGGGCTACGGTTCGTTCTAATTTTTAAATATGGACTATTAATGTTGTATAATAATTTACGTTAATATTTTATCCTACATAGTCGAAGTTTGTAGCATGCCTGCGTGTAAAATAAATGTGTATGGGCCTTTAAAATGGAATCCAGTTGATGGAGGGGAACCCACTAAGTATATGCATATGTTGTGATACTATTTGATACACTGTTTGCCTTTAGAATGAATCAGATGGCATTAATACCCATTATACACTAAGAATAAATGATTGGTCTAACTATCATATAAATCAAATGTGCAGAATTATGTATCTTGTTGTGAGATCAGGGAGGAGCTGTCTGACTAATATGTTGTGTGTTCACTTGTGCAAGCATTGGACATTGAAAGAGAATGTTGAACTTTTATGTGCCAGGTTTCACTTGTGCATACAACAAAGAATTATGGACAATCAGGCATTTTGTAAGTACTAGTTAGGTATAACATTTCTTTGTACTAGATGTGTAAATTTGTATATCAATGGTTATTGTATGTGAGTTTGGTCATTTATTCAGAAAACTGTTGTATTGAAATGGTTATGCATATTCTATTTGATTATATGGTTAATTGTTTTTTTAATTGTTTAAACATGAT
This sequence comes from Allium sativum, assembly GCA_030737875.1. Taxonomy (NCBI): domain Eukaryota; kingdom Viridiplantae; phylum Streptophyta; class Magnoliopsida; order Asparagales; family Amaryllidaceae; genus Allium; species Allium sativum. The sequence continues at coordinate 730,009,326 of CM060916.1, forward strand.
GATTATATGAATGATTATTGATTGATATTGTAGAAACAAAATAGATTATTAACAACAAATAATTACATGAAAAATATAGCAAATTAATCAATAATTTTTAGTAGCGTTTTAAAAACGCTACAGAAATACATGTAGTGGCGTTGAGTAAACGCAATCGTAAATCAAGGGTAAAACTGAAAATTTTATTAGTAGCATCAAAAGGTTTTTTATGGCGTTTTTAAAATCGGCTTATGTCAAGGGTAGGAGTATCAGTGAGAACATTTTGATTACTCAGGAGCTGTTATATGGTTATAATAGGAATAATATCTCTCCAAGATGCATGCTCAAATTTGATATTAGGAAGGCTTTTGATTCAATTTCATGGCATTCTATTTTAGCTATATTTTCTCGTATGAATTTACCTTTTCCTTCCATTGCGTGGATTTACATATGTATATCGTCGTCATATTTTTCTATCTCAAGAAATGGGAAATTACATGGCTTTTTCAAAGGCACTAGAGGAGTGAGACAGGGAGATCCTATTTCACCATATCTTTTTATTATCACTATGGAGTTGTTGAATTCTTTGTTATTGGAGCAAGTAAATAGTGGAAGGCTGCGAATTCATCCTAAATGCAAAAGTCCACTTATCACTCATCTCCTATTTGCTAATGATTTAATCATTTTCACAAAGCCTACCATCGAGAATATTAATTGCATCTTTGATACTCTTGATATTTTTTTTCAGAATCACTGGTTTGCAAATCAATATGGGTAAATCACATATTTTAATTGCTGGTTTACGTACACTTGAAAAAATGTTCATTATTAATATTTCTGGACTTGCTGAATTGCCTCACAATGAATCATACCTTGGAATGCCTCTCATCTGCTCCAGAATAACCAAGCAACAATGCCTTCCTCTCTATGAAAAGATCATATATAAACTTCAACATTGGCCGAATTGTAGTTTATCGCAAGCAGGGAGATCAACTATTATCCAATCTATTGTGACTGCTATGACCAATTACTAGATGAGGCACTACATTCTTCCAACCAAATTAATTGATATGATCACAAGCGCGATGAATAATTTTCTGTGGCATGGAGATCCTTTCTCTAAAAAAATGATACCATTTGCTTTTCGTAAGTTATATGATGATAAAAAAACGATGGACTTGGCATCATCAATATTTATCAATGGAACCGTGCGGCTATGTTTTCATACTATGAAAAACTTTTTGCAATGAACAAAGGTCTTTTGGGCTAAGTGGGTTCATGCCAATCTTATTGGAAGAAAGAATTTTTGGTCATTAACGATACCTCAATCTTGCAATTGGAGCTGGAGATCCATTCTGAAGCTTAGAGAAACCTTTAGGCATCTTGTGCAATGTAATTATCGGAACATTGCTAATTTATCATTTTAGCACAGTTCTTGGGCATGTTCAGGTTTGTTTTTGAGTGATGTAGTGGAGGAAAATGTCATTTTCACATCTGGTATCCCCTATTCGGCAATTGTTGGTGACTACTTTCATGATGGCATTATTCATCTTCCTTATTGTAGCTCTTCGTCTTTGAGAGCGCTTTGGAATCATATTTCTGATCAATATAGATTTCCTTCAGATAACTCAGTGCTTTGGATGGGTAAAGAGCACTCTATTAGAACTGTTTACAAACTGCTTTCTCCACCCAAACCTTATTTTCCATGGCACTCGCGAATCTGGAACTGTGGAAGCTCAACGAAAGATAATTTGCTCCTTTGGAAGTAATGGCAAATGCAGTCAATACCAAAAGTAAGCTGTTCTCTTATGGTATACTTGATAATGACACCTGCGTTCTATGTAACAATGCGCCTAAAACCAATACACATCTGTTCTTTGAATGTACTTATGTGCATCTAGTTAGGTGGAGATTGTTGGCTACTGGTGGCTTTCATAGACCCTCGTCATCAAGCAATATAGAATGGTACAATATCTTCAAGGCAACATGATGGAAAAGTAAGAAGACTTTTGTTCTGCTCAAGCTTCTCAAGAAGCTCATTTCCGCGGTTTGGAGAGAGCGTAATAATCGCATCTTTGGAAATGGTAGCCTGAACACTGATCAGCTGTATACTCAGATTCATAGACCAATGCTAAAAAATTTGGATTTGTAAATGCAATTCTGTTGCATTGTTATCTTAAACTCATGTAATTGGTGTTTATGTAAATAAAGTTCCACTTTGCCTTTAAAAAAAAAGCGCTGCAGAAATATTTGTGGTCGCGTTTGGAAAACGTTACAATAAAAGTATTTACAGTGGCGTTTAAAAAAGTGCAACTAAGACTTAACGATTTTTAGTGGTATGTTTACTCGTAACGATTATCAAAATGCCACCAAAATTGATTGGTAGCGTTTTTTAAGCACTACAAAAAAAATCATTTTTCTTGTAGTGATTATTGACTTATAAATGAATGGTTGAGTTGTGATTTGATATGGCTTGATTATTCTAAGATTTTCTTCTAAGTTTCACTTAGATTTCCTCTCTTTCGTAGTGGTAATGGCCAACCCTAACTTGAGATGTGTTTTATCTGTGAAAAATGGGAATATTAGGGCGAATAAGCAATGTGTGTTTTAAGCAATGAGACGATATTCCTATTTTACCCTTTCCATAAATTCTTTCTTATGTTACGCTCTAATTTACTAATTTAATTAATCCCAAACCATCGTTAACTATCATCTCTGATCTTATGATCCTCTTACATTATTATATTTAATATATCTAATTAAACTTCTCGAATAATATCATACTAAAAATAGGGGTGTTGCATCCTCCCATTCTTAAATAATTTCGTCCTCAAAATTTGGTTAGGACTAACAAACATAGCAACCATGTAAACAATTCTAGTATATCCTACTAACTATCTAGTCTATAAAACAATATATAATATACCATTCAATGGTTCAGGATGACTATCCCAATTCCATTCCTATGTTTCCTAAATACAATATTTCTCATTGCCACTCCATTGGACTTTTACAAGCTTGATTGTCTTGTTCCTTAGCCTCTTCTCATATTTGGCCACAACTAGGACAGGTTATCTCATAAAAGTCAGATCTAACTCAACTACTAAATATTCCAATTGCAATATAGCAACATTAGTCTTTAGATAATGCACATACTTACAAAGATGAGAAATAAGAAATATATTACGAGCTCGAGCTAAACTGCTTGGAAACTCTACTCGATATGTGAGTTTCTTGATCCCTTTTACTATAGGACATGGTCCAAGAAACTTTGTTACTAGCTTCCCATACTTTCCAAGATGTATTACACCCTTCATGAAGATACTTTAATAAAAACATGGCCTCCCTCTAATAACTCTAGACCTTTATGCCCATTATCTGCATAACTTTTCTTCCTTGATTGAGCTTCCTTTATCCTACCAGGGATAAACTTAATCTTCTCTACAACTTCCCTCACCATATCTAGACCTATGAATAATCTGTCTTTGGTCTTTAACTAATAGGATGACAACTTCCATGATCATATGTACAAATCTTTAAAAGGTGTCATTCCTATACTAACCTGATAAATATTATTATAGGAATACTTAACTTGATGCAAATGATCCTCCCAAGAGCCGGCAAAATCTAATACATAAGCTCTCAACAAATCCTCAAATACCTTGTTGACTCTTTCTGTCTGCACGTATGTCTGCGGATGATATGCAGTAACTCATCTTGAGCTTGGTTCCTATCAAATTGTACCGACTTTCCATAATTCTTTAGTAAACAAAGGATCTCTATGATTAATGATACTATTGGGAATTCCATGCAGTCTAACTATGTTTTTATGGACAACTCAAACAATAGAGGTGCCATCTTAGTTGCTTCAACGAGAATGATGTAGGAATCCTTAGTCAGTTCATCCAGTATGACCCAAATACTCTCATTTCCCTTTCATTACCTTGGAATTCCATCAATAAAGTCAATGGGTATTAAATCCCTATTTGAACTGGAATATCCAAAGGCTAAAGTAATCCACTCGACTTCTGATTTTGGCTTTTACTTATTGAAAGTTCAAACACTAGTTAACCCATATTCCTATATCTCTCTTCATTCCTTCCCAAAAGTAATTCCCGTTTATGTCCTAATAATTCTTGGTACCCATATGATGGATCGTGAACTTAGATCGATGACATTCCCTAAGAGATTGCCTTCTTAAGTTTCCTATACTAAACACAGACAACCTTTCCATCTTCCTTAACCATCCTTTTTGTTCAAGATTGAAACCTTTTAGGCCATCAATCTCTCTGCCATCTCTAAGTCTTCTAATTCTCTGAGCTTACACTAGAATTTTTCCTTATTTTAAGGCAATTCATTTAATCAAAACAGGTCAAAATTCCAAACATGATAACACGGTAGCATTTTGGCTTGAACTAGCCATTGTCCTTAACGCATGTCACAAGTAGTCAATGCCTCTAAGTCTTTCCATTCTGCCAACATAACTAACATCACATTTTGATATTTCCTTCTAAGAGCATTAACAATTTTGTTCTATGTCCCTGACATGTACTCGATACCAAAGATAAGTTATCAAAAACTCTAGCCATCTCTGGTATCTCATATTCAACTATTACTGGGAAATAGATATCTCAAGAACTTATGATCCGTGGACAATTCAAATCTCTCTGCTTAATTGTATGTCTAAATATCATAGATTATCGTTGCTAATTCAATCACGAGGTGGGTGTGTTGCTTCATATGGGTTGTCTAAATTATAAGAAATCACATTCCTATGCAGCATAAGTTGTCTAAATGTGTAAGCGATCATGTTCCCTCTGCGCATCAATAATGCTCCTAATCCAGCTCCTCAAGCATCGGTATAAACCACTAAATCTTGAATACCATCTGTTGTCATCAACTTTGAAGCATTTGTTAGCAACTGCTTCTAACTTCGAATGTTTCCTCACATTTGCTTGACCAAATAAACTTCACATCGTTCCTGGTTAGCCTAGTCGACGATGTTGTTATTCGTGTGAGTTACTTAAAATAGTTATTGCATGCTATTTCTTTTGGAATTTTCAATTTTTACTCTCAACTAATCTCCTGATTGTTATATATATTGTTGTTTATCTTTTGATAAAGCATGGGTCAGAATGAAGGGCTATCAGCAGAAGTGGATCTGCTATAGCTGATCTCAGCCTCAGGTTTGATATCATGAACTGTTTTTTTTTCTTTCTTATATATTAAATCTGCTAATTAAAATTTTCAGCTCTGATATCATGAACTGCTCTCTTCTTATGTATTAAATCTGCTATTTATATGCTCAGATTATTTGTACCACCATTTTACAATGGTTTGATCAATTAGGTGATGCTTTATTTCAAAATTATCAAGTTAGTTGGGTTGGTGGAATTACTTTGTTAATATATCTTCTATATATAATAAAAATTATTGGAAATGGAGCTGAACTGAAAATCATATCAAGCTCAAGAACATGCAAAATCTATTGAAAATTGTGGGAAGTTTAGGAAAGGGATAGAGAAAACAAATTTACTTCCTAGACTAATGCCACTGTCACAAAATGGAGTTGGGATACTTGGATCTTTGCAGTTTAAACTTGATCTTCTTTGCTTTGTATATTCCTAAAGAAGACGAAGTGGAATCTGCTTCGGCTATATTGAAATTCTAGATGGAATATATCAAAGATGTACTCTCCGTTATAAGTAAATCAATAATTGTCTATCTATATTTATTAGTTATAATGCGGTCGATAGGCTAGCACAAGCCGATTTTAACATAATTTTTTCATCAACCTTTGATTATCATTGATTATTTCTCATTTGGCATGTGAAGTAGATGCTTGTTGTGCTATTTATATTGCATTAACATCCGATGGTGTATATATAAAAAAATCTACACCACATGAAACACAAGCATTAATTGATAGCTCAGAAAGCTAGACCAAGGAGGGAAAAAAGCATGTATACGTGAAGAGAGGCTTTCTTACAATAATTCATTTGCTCTTACTTAGAATGGGTAGAGTAGCAAAAGCAAAGATAACTAATAAACTTTTAATAGGTAAAAGTTGTGTGATAGCAAAGGAAGGGTAACCCTAAAGTTGGAAAGTATGTACAGATCTCCTAACCGATTTTATGAATGTTTTCAATCTTTTTTGTTTGTCGTTTCCATGTTTTCTCACGTTAAATGCATAAAAAAGTGATTCATTATTTTTATTTGATCTCAGATGTATGAGTTCATTCTATTATTATCCTCTTTGGCAAAGTCCACTTTTTGGAGACATGTTTTGTTATGTTGGAAGCTAGAGTGCATATGTTTCTATATTTGATTAATAATCATAGTTTTGTAATGGTAAATTACGTTGTGGATTTGTCTTTTACATCATAATAATAACAACACCATAAAATATGCATAAACAAGTAAAAATAAATTATTTAATATTCATAACTAACTCTTTAAACTATTAAGGTTTTGCATATATTTTTTAATAGTTGAGATATAACCGCTCTATCATTATTATTATTAAGAAAATCAAGTTGGGTAACAACAACGCTAAATCAGTTTGTGCTTGGAGGCAAACTAATTACTGGATATGTATATGACCTTCGATGCAATTTGGTTGGCTCTAAACTAAGAAAATGGTTTTTTGGCCTGAATGTACCGTGAAATTTAGCATACGCGGATTCCCATGCAATGATATGATATTGTTTCCACTTTCTATATAAAGATATGATATTGTCATGTTAATGAGATTCTTTATTTTCTCTGTTTTATATGAACATATATAAATCTCAAATTTCGTGGTATGCACTACAAAAATCTCTCTATTGTAACACTATAGGTAGATACGTTGGGATAGGTTGACATATAAATATGAAAACCTATTCTTAAATATAGTGAAAAATTTACTATGCAAAAAGTAAAATAAAAGAATGAAGCTATAATAATGACATGGAAAGCATGGTGATATACACTATATGCTGAAATCTAGATTAGCTAATTCTTATTTGCTTGAGAAACATGGACATAGAGTTGGTATTAAGGAAATTAAGAGGCTGAAGATTCTATTGTAACCTCAAGGAGAAATTCCCTTCAAATTTTAGTTTTATCAATTTTAGTGTATTTATAATGCTGCATATGCATACTTGAAAATGGAACACTAACGCAGAGGTAACAGCAAAACGAAGTTGCCTTTCTTATTTGTATTAAGTAGTATAAGCATTCAATTACTATTTCACAATAATTAATTTTTCTTTTACTTTTATTTGTATACATCCAACAATCTTACTTACATACAGGTGAAAAATGCAACATGAAATATACTCAAAAGTCATTTTGTAAGGTTAAAAAAAACCTTACAAACCATGTTCTTCTCATGCCAACTCCTTTTATAAGCGTCCATGCAACAAACAAAGATTTGAAGTTGTAATAAAAAAAAATTGTTTACTATCAACATGCATGCATGTTGGAACGATGATTTTCAACTTCATTACCATAATACAACTATGGTCAAGATAAATAAAACCCTTATAAAATGTTCTTAATTCCGCCATCAGTATATTGCTGATGTCGGTCTCAAGCCCCCAAAAAAAGTGAATGAGGATGGTTAATAAAACTATATAGAGTACTTACAAATTACTTTCAATATACTATTGTAGACATCCAACAACAAAAAACATAGATAAATTTAATTATATTAATTTCATAGCAATTTTACACTAAACAATAATTCAAAATTTATACATTGGCATTAAGTAGTTTTATACTTCAACAAGTATTGAGCATTCACATGAAGGAAGTATCAAAAAAGGAATGAAATCTTTATTGGTCAAAATTGGATGATTTACTAGTTTTTATAATAGAATCAGTTATAGTTTTATAAATTCCAAACTATTGTAAGTACTTATTTTAATATTTATTAATTTATTATATTTCTTTACATATTAATGTAATGGTTGATTGCCCTGTTTATCAGATTAATAATTTCTTAAAACAACTTACTCACCTCATCGATATTTTGACATACGGTTTATTTAGATATTCATGCACAAAGAAAGTGCACCATTTCATTCAAATAAAGTCATTTCGTAACATAAGAAAAAAAAGGTTACAACCACTATTTTCTAACACAAGTATGTCCTGCGCACGTACATCACACGTGCCTTAGTACTCGTGTATATATACATACACTCAACAAGCCTTTCACCAAGTTAGTTACAACTAAATGTTGAATTTTTTGATTCAAATATTTTATGAAAAGGATGTAATCAATTAAATGATTGATTGGTTGGATTGATTAATTAATTAATTGACTAATTGGTTGATTGATTGATTAGTTAATTGATTGATAGATTTTTTGGTTAATTGATTGATTTGATCATAGAAGGAAAGAAATGAATGGTTATATTTTGGATATATTTTGAAGGGGCAACTTGGATATTTGCCTAGGATTTCTATTCTCCTATATATATGCAGCTTAACCATGTGAGAATATCTGGTGAGGTTGTGCGCCTCCATGGGCTTGCACCCTAGAGAGGAAGATGTAGGAATTTGAGCTGAGGATAGCTATTCCTATTTACTGCTGAAAGAAGCAGTTGGTGCCTCCAGATTATCCAAGGGTTTGTCATCGTTCTTCATCGCTCTTATGCTACAACAATATTTGTAGTCATGTAGATATTCTTTGCCTATCTCAATAAGGTATTCATTGTATTTTGTTTATTTTTTGTTGTAATCCATTGAGCGTAAACAAAATTTGATTTTGGTGAATCAATAAAGAGGGTGGCTGGTGGAATATTAGTGTACTGCTATTATTTCCGATTTGTTATGTTGTTATTTTCAATCAAATTCATCTTCAAGTGATTAAGTGATAAAAATCATGTTTTTCGGGCGTTTTGTCAAATTTCCCCTGTGCACAAAACCCCAACAGTTTGGTATTAGAGCAATTTTTGCACAACGGTTTCGTATCAGAGCTCAGTTCATCGCATAGCTTGGAGTGATTTTGGATTGAAGATTGTAGATTTCGGAGATGATGTTGCTTTCGTGGATGACTATTTTTGATGGTAGATATTGAGGGGATTTGGAAGCCTATAATGGTGGATGTTCCATGCCTTCATGGTCCAATTGATGGAAATGTGAAGAAGCCCTCTGATATGGAAGTGGGAAGATGGAAGAAGACGAAGAAGAAGGCAGGTGACGGTTGAAGAACCTAGTCCACAGCAAGGTGGAGAGATTAATATGGTCACTGTTGATGGTCTTGAGGTGGAGGATCATGGTATCGACAAGGGTCTAGATGTTGATGATGCTCGAGGGATCCCGGACATGAAGAGATCATGTCAAACGAAAGTCGGATGTCAAGTTTTGAAATCCACAAAGACTATGGAGATCTTGTGGTATTTCAAGCACTTTTTAGATAGTTGGTTTTTGCATGGTGTAGCTCAGATGATAGATGCATCTTTTGCAGGTAGTGGGTTGTGTTTGTAATTGAGGTGTGGTCGTAGTCCTTTCAAATCAACTGGGGTATATCTCGCTGTCCTGAAATCGAGGTTGGTTTTAATTAAGAGTAGGTGTTGTTGAAAGAGCTAGGTTGACTTGTTTGTGGATTGTTGAAGATATGTGATATTTTAATCAAGGTGGAGTGTTGAATTTTTTTGATTCAAATATTTTATGAAGAGGATGTAATCAATTAAATGATTGGATTGATTAATTATTTAATTGACTAATTGGTTGATTGATTGATTGATTTATTTATTGGTTAATTGATTGATTTGATCATAGAAGGAAAGAAATAAATGGTTATATTTTGGAGACATTTTGAAGGGGCAACTTGGATATTTGCCTAGGCTTTCTATTCTCCTATATATGCAGCTTTCTTGGTTAGATTGTGAACATCAGAAGAAGAAACCATGTGAGAATATCTGGTGAGGTTGTGTTCCTCTATGGGCTTGCGCCCTGGAGAGGAAGATGTAGGAATTTGAGCTGAGGGTGGCTATTCCTATTTACTGCTGAAAAACATAGTTGGTGCCTCTAGATTTTCCAAGAGTTTTTCGTCGTTCTTCATTGCTCTTCTGCTACAACAGTATTTGTAGTCATCTAGATATTCTTTGCCTGTCTCAATAAGGTTATTGATTCATTGTATTTTGTTTATTTTTTATTGTAACCCATTAAGCGTAAACAAAATTTGTTTTTGGTGAATCAATAAAGAGGGTGGCTGGGTGGAATATTAGTGTACTGCTATTATTTCTGATTTGTTATGTTGTTATTTTCAATCAAATTCATCTTCAAGTGATTGAGTGATAAAAATCCTGTTTTTCGGGCATTTTGTCAAATTTCCCCTGTGCATAAAACCACAACAGTTTGGTATTAGAGCAATTTTTGCACAGCAGTTTGGTATCAGAGCTCAGTTCATCACATACCTTGGAGTGATTTTGGATTGAAGATTGTATATGTCGGAGATGATGTTGCTTTTGTGGATGACTATTTTTGATGGTAGATATTGAGGGGATTTGGAAGCCTATAATGGTGGATGTTCCATGCCTCAATGGTCCAACTGATGGAGATGCGGAGAAGCCCTCTGATATGGATGAGGGAAGATGGAAGAAGACGAAGAAGAAAGCAGGTGATGGTTGAAGAACCTAGTCCACAACAAGGTGGAGAGGTTAATATGGTCACTGTTGATGGTCCTAAGGTGGAGGATCATGGTATCGACAAGGGTCCAGATGTTGATGATGCTCGAGGGATCCCGGAGATGAAGAGATCATGTCAAACGAAAGTCGGATGTCAAGTTTTGAAATCCACAAAGATGATGGAGATCTTATGGTATTTCAATCACTTTTTAGACCGTTGGTTTTTGCGTGGTGTAGCTCAAATGGTAGGTGCATCTTTTGCAGGCGGTGGGTTGTGTTTGTAATTGAGGTGTGATCGTAGTCCTTTCAAATCGACTGGGGTATATCTCATTGCCCTGAAGTCGAGGTTGGTTTTAATTGAGAGTATGTGTTGTTGAAAGAGCTAGGTTGACTTGTTTGTGGATTGTTGGAGATATGTGATATTTGAATCATGGTGTAGTGTTGAATTTTCTGATTCAAATATTTTATAAAGAGGATGCAATCAATTAAATGATTGATTGATTGGATTGATTAATTGATTAATTAATTGACTAATTGGTTGATTGATTGATTGATTTATTTGTTTGTTAATTGATTGATTTGATCATAGAAGGAAAGAAATGAATGGTTATATTTTGGAGATATTTTAAAGGGGCAACTTGGATATTAGCCTAGGCTTTCTATTCTCCTATATATATGCAGCCTTCTTGGTTAGATTGTGAACATCAGAAGAAGAAACCATGTGAGAATATTTAGTGAGGTTGTGTGCCTCCATGGGCTTGCGCTCTGGACAGGAAGATGTAAGAATTTGAGCCGAGGGTAGCTATTCGTATTTACTACTGAAAGACGCAGTTGATGCCTCTAGATTGTCCAAGGGTTTGTCGTCGTTCTTCATCACTCTTCTGCTCCAACAATATTTGTAGTCATCTAGATATTCTTTTCCTATCTCAATAAGGTTATTGATTCATTGTATTTTGTTTATTTTCTGTTGTAGTCCATTGAGTATAAACAAAATTTGTTTTTGGTGAATCAATAAAGAGGGTGGTTGGGTGGAATATTAGTATACTGCTATTATTTTCGATTTGTTATGTTGTTATTTTCAATCAATTTCATCTTCAAGTGATTGGGTGATAAAGATCCTGTTTTTTGAGCGTTTCGTCAAATTTCTGCAGTTGACACGCTTTTTTTCAAAGCTGTCACACGTCAAGTATCTAGTGAGCGATGCGCTCAAGCATCAAAAAGCACAAAGCAGCAGGGTCGAAGTCGCGTCGCAAACGCAAGGACCAATGGACTCTTAGTCGAGCCGTGCTCCGAGTCGAAGGCGAGCCGTGCTCCGAGCAGAAGGCGAGCCGTCAAACGGGTCCGGGCGCAGCGCCGGTGGGGGTCCGGGGCCCCACGATCTCGGCGGGTCGAAACTATGGGCACCACTCGATTCATCCGATTTTCTCCGTGTCGGAAGCTTAGATTCCTTCACTTTGGACCAGCAAAACCGTGGATTCCTGTAACAACCTGGGTTTTTCAGTAACCGGGAAGTGCAGATTATTATGTTTTGTGATTCTTAAGATTATATGTTGGTGATATGAGTTTGTGCTACTAACTCATATAACATTTAAATTAGAAAAAAAAATAAAGTTTTGAGCATTTGTTAGAACTAAACATTTGGAATAAATTATATAATTTTGTTATAGTAGAAATTTATTCCTATCTATAACCATAAGGTCATAATTTAATAATTAAAGGGGATATTGAAAATATATTTACGGAATCTATATTTAAGAGGAAATGTATTTCCAATATCAAAGGGTAAATTGTTGATTTAATTATTAAATAACTAATTGGGGTTTTAAATACAAAGATTTATTTCGATAATAACATCAAAAAAAAAAAAAGGATTGTGTTCAAATTACATTAATGAATTTAAAGTGTACATGTGGATTTTAAAATATAATCAATGAACAAGTTGGGTTGTTGATTTTATAAGAGTATAAATATTGATGTGAATCAATATTTATAGAATTGGTAATTGGTATGCTTTTACCGGTGATAATAAAATTTAAATCATTGAGTTAATAAAATGTACAACATAATTGTGGTATGCAATAATAAAGATAATAATGTGTGTTTTAACATGTTAATTACTTATTTGGTTAAAATAAGTCATTGATGATATTTGTTTGTGTGTTTTAGAGATAGCCAAGTATAATTTTTTTTTTTTCAACAAACACATTTATTTTGATGTTATATTTGAAGTAATATTTAAAGTAGTGCAAACGTGTTTATGTGTTTTGACACAATTTATGACATGTTAAAATTTAAATGAGCAAATTGGGATATTTATTCATTTGTATTTTAAAGGATGTGAAAATATAAGTGAAAGGTTCTATAAATTGTAACTTATGTAAATTTATGATCAAAATTGCAAAAATTGTGAAAAAATGATAATTCAAAGATAATAAGCTTTGAAATGATTTTAAAATGAGGTTTACAAATTTATTTAATTTAGTTTGTTGTTAAGTTTGAGTGTGTTTAATCAATAAGGTAAAACATAGTGTAAAAACATGTTTGAGGAACCTCGCTTGGTATATTTGAACTTAACTAGCTTAATTTAATTGTTTTGGGCATAATAGATGGGACTCGCCCATTTCTCAACTTAAGAATTATCTGGAAAATGAGAAATGCGTATTCTCCCTTCTTCATTTTACGTTGAGTCTCCAGAGTTTTCACGAGGAAAAACAAATGTCTTCTTTTCCTCCTCTAACCCAAAAACCATGTCTCTTCTAAAATTCATAACAAATCAAATAAATTTTCAAAAATCCTCAAATTTTGATATGATGTTGCTGAGATGTTCCAGCACCTCTTCTCCAAATTTCACGGCATTTGGATTAGTGTTAATGGATCAAACATCTTCTTTTCTCAAGCAATTTTCGGGTCAGATCTGGACAGAAAACGAAGGTTAGTAGAAAAATCATAACTGATTCTACAAAAATCTAAAAATTCCGAATTTTGGATATGTTATTCTCAACTCATAAACGCACCTTGTGTAAAAATTTCGTATGAAAATAATTGATATTGCTATGCCAAACCCTTATTGCAACAGAGGGTAAAAATGCAGTTTTTTTTGGGAATTAATGATGAGTTGAGGCATGCTTGCATTAGTTTTAAGTATGACTAGATTATTGTTTGCTCCATCTTCATTTCTCAGCCTAGATCCAAGCTCTGGTCCATCTCCAATGAGGAAAAAAAATTCAAAATAAGAAGAATTGGGTTTTTGTAAAAGAGAAAAGTTGTTGCATGTCGCTAATTTGCTTCCTACAGCTCCAATTAAGAGGAATTCTTCTAATAATCCAATCAAGGTGAGTCGGTAGACTCACACTTTCTAGTTTACATTGTTTTAGTTTTATTTATTAAACCAATTTACTGTCCGTATAAGATACGTAGCTTTTCCGAGCCATATTAGTCATTTTGTGTTGTGCTGAAATCACATTGAAACCCTATATTTGAGCCTTTATAACTTTCAGATAGTTGAGTGTTTTTGCTTGATTCTTTTTTTGTTGGAAATATAAAGTTTTCTATTGTGTGCATGTCAGTTTTCAGATCATTTAGAGGTCATTTGAATGTTTTAAACTGACCTCAAAGTCGAACTTTGGTCGTGATTCAGACCTGCGTTTGAATTTCCAAAGTGGAAACAGCGCCAAGACCTAACTTTGGGGTTCTATATCTCCTTCGTTATCTATCCGTTTTGAGTGATTTTTTTTATGTTATAAAAGTTGGGATCTTGTCTATATGCTTACAAACTTTTAGGCCAATCCGAGATAGTTTGGTTGTTCAAACCTGGTCGCAAAGTTAGACCTGGAAGTGATTTCAGCCCACGCTGAAATTCATTCCGAAGTCCATGTTTGGAGCACCATATCTTTTTCATGCAATGTTGGAATTCAGTGAATCTTTTTTCATTTGAAAGTCAGGTCTTTCTAGTATGTACATATCAAATTCTAGACCATTCGGAGATCGTTTATTCATTTGAAACTATTCTGAAAGTTGCAACCTTGACTGATGTCTGTGCATATTTCATGCCTTAGTGTAAATTTGGGCGTCTTTCCTTAAATGCTTTTATGCTTTTCTTGATCTACTTTTAAACCATGCTTTTGTATTATGTTTTGGCTTACTTTATTAATGGAGAAGCCTAAATTATCACTAATGCATAATTTGGGTTTTGTGAATTTAGTGATGAGTTTTGAGCACACATGCACGATTTAAACTAGTTTTCTGATATACATATAAATTAAGTTTTCATTATAGTTTTGAGGCAAAACGATATTTATAATTTTATTTTATTTTTCACTTAGGGGCCTCGAAACAATAGTAGAAAAACCTATCTTCAAATCTATAGCTTTCCAAGAAAGAAAACTATTGGTTTCGTAAAATATTTCACAACATATTTTGAAATCAAGTATTTTCTTATATATATAAACTACACAATTTTGCACCCTTCAAGATAACGTATTGGATATTAAACGACATTGTACACTCCGTGGTATAGGACACGGAAGTATACGAAGTCGGTTAATTCCAGTATAGTTAGATTGAATATGATGATTTGGTGTTTTCGATGATTTGGTGCTTTCGATGATTTGGTGTTTTCGATGTTTTCCGTTGCGAAGTTGATAAGCAGCAAGTGAACCAGTAGTGAGAACGTGTGGTATGGGACGCACTGTTACCACTACTCGGGTTACTAACTGTGAGTCAATGACGCATATTGTGTTGTTAAGCCAGTACTTTGCTTCGGGGGGAAGCCGAGACTCGGGGGGAGTCATGTATACGTGTTCACTTGACCGGGGGGGTCAAGATACACTCGGCCGGGAGGGTCGCAGTGATAGGCGCCTAACTTGAATACGTATAAGTACTGAGCTAAGCTCGGGGGGAGCTATATTATCATGTGGTTGCACGTGCAAATTTATTTCTAATGAATCCATATTGTGATGATATTTTGTGATTTGATCTATACGATCATACATGGAGGATTATTGGATTTTAAATTTACATAAACATTTTGTGATCTTCTGTGTTGGAGTGTGATGCTCCTTCCGTGATATTTGACTCTTTTGAGTTATATGATGATTTTGATGATTTTCATTTGATGATACATGGCTATTGCTCGGGATGAGCAACATTATAGCTTGGGATGGGCTCTATTGTTATGGAACATGTACTTTTCTTATTGTTTCTTTTATGATTTGGGTTTTATGATTCTTACTCGATCGGGGTGATCGTACATTTGCAAAGAGCAGTTGGATTTCTAATCCAACATATTTTGAGACTTAGATGTTTTGGAGTGGGATACTCCCTTTATTGATTATTTAACTCGTTTGAAATGTATATGATAATTTTGATGATTTTGGTGTTATGTTTCCGCTATGGCTCGAGTATGGTGATATACTTAGCCTAGATCTAGTCCTTGAGGCTTGTATATTTATCCCTTCTATATGTTATGTAACTGAAACTAATTAATCCCTCTATGTCATCATATTCACAACTCTTAGGGTGAAGAGTTGTCTATCTTGTGCTTATCTATTTCTTATACTGATTTGTAAACTAGACTGGCCCGTGTGTGTATTCCTCGGGTCAGACCGAGGTATTTCAGGTGTAGTTGCTGAGCTTGGGGCTAGCAGGTTCTCTTTAGTCCATATTTATCGTAGCTTCATTCACTCGAGCTTATGTAGTCGAGTTCGAATAGTAGAGCTTTCTATATTTCATTGTTGTATCATATTGTAAGCGAGAGAAGTTTATCTATTCTTTTGTAGCACATGTAATTGTTGTACTCTAACGATGTAATATTATGTAACTGTTCTGTGATCTGTGATGGTGTAATAATATGTACTGTATTCTGAGCTAATTCTGGGGCCACCGTAGAATTGTACAACATAAAGTATTAAGTATGTCGAGCCTCTAAAATATATATATATATATATATATATAGCAACCACTTTATCGACATATTTAAGACTTGCTAATGCAAATCTACGAGTTGTCGCCCCTAACCTGCCCTATTCTCCGCTCTAATAGACAACATTACCTAGTAATGCTCTTTATTAGGGTGGGGTGTTACAAAATGGTATCAGAGCAGAAGTTCAGAACAAAGTACATTAGACACCAAACAGAACCAGAATAGTACATGTGTTACAACGTGGAAGGATAACAATCGTGTCTACTTTATCGTTTCCTTTGTTACCCTATCTTGAGTTCCTTATCTGATTGTCGCCGGAATACTTATGGTTGAGGGATACATCTAGGAATAAGGGGATTATTCCATAGGTAGTCCATTATTAATATCTCTTTTTGTAATGTGATTCGATAAGAGAATCTTTCCATCCTCTTTTTTTTCCAAGTTTGAACCTTTGGGTAAAAAAAAAAGAGATTGATTGAGTTGGTTGTTGGGATTGATAAAAGGAAATATGAGTGTATTTGTAACTTAAAATTTAAAAGTGAATTTTTCTTTAAGGATGAAATGTTGGAGTTTAAATAAAGTAAATCAGAGTGCGCTGTGGAAGCAGGACAATCACTTGGGTTGTGCTAAAATTTTGGCGTAATTAGGCATGGGATAAGGAATGAGAATAATGAGGAATTACAAATATCGATGAGCTAATTACTTTGTAAACCGATACTTAAAAATTAAATTGGAAATTATTTTAGGTGTTGAATGGTCCGATGAGTGTCTTAAGGGTTTTGATCGATACGTCTGATCAACGATATCGATAAAAAATTATTTAAACACTTATTCGAGACTATCTAACACTAAAGATGAGTAAAAAAAAAAAGAAGAAGAAGAAGTTACCACATTGGAATAGTATTAAACCATTACGTGGGATGTGGAGCATAGTGACTTTGGTGAGGCAATGGCAATGATTGTTGACATCGCAGCCAAGTACTATGAAGCATTGATAGGAAATAGTGGTTTAATGTTATTCCAATTGAATTATAAATGAAAAATTAAATGGGTTGAATATAATAGCGTTTTAAATATACAACTTTCTAAAACAAGCGCGTCACTTTTGAGATACACATTCATAATTACATTCACTTGGCTAGTTGCCGCCATAGACATGGATATAAACCCCAAGAAATGGCGAGGCTATTTGATGATTGAAAAGTCGAAGTAGCAACCATACTTTGAGGAAATTTAGATAACTTCAATGGTAAGGTAGCGTCAAGTAATGATGGGGGAGCAAAAAAATCTTGAGTGTGTATTTCAAATAATGCCTTGTGAAAGATAAGTTGTGTTATTTAAAGCTTGATATTAGTGAGTTAATGAATATGATTAAAGCTTTATTTAAGATTTGGATAAGTTCAAGTTGTAGGATCTAAATTAACCCTAGAGGGGGGGTGAATAGGGTTTATTGCAGATTTTCACAGAGTAATTAAATAATCACAGCACAGATAATAATTAGAATAAATGCGGAAAATAAATAACACACAGATATACCCAGCTTCGGCAAAACTCTGCCTACTGCTGCATTCCCCAAGGTTTCTACTAGGAGTTAAAACAATCTCTACGCTTACAATCCCCTGTAAACTCGCGACACTCGCTCCCAACTGTTCTTAACCCTACGCTCAAAACCCTGCACTGGTTTTTATCCCCAAAACCAGATTTCCCCGAATTACAAACCCAGTAATTCGTCTCCCTAGTTTTAGAGACAAACTAGAAAACTCTGGACTGATTACAAAGTTGAAAAACAAAACAAATAAAATAAAATGGAAACCCTAGTTTAAAACCCTAGTTTTTTTTTTAAAAAATCCTTCTTTTAAAAAACTTAGTCTTTTGATATAGACTTTGGCCGGTCCCTTTTTTTTATTTTGCTCCACCACTTTTTACTTGAGCCCGACTTCCTTTAATTCTCTCTAGAAATAGAAATGGCGGCTAAAAGAAAACTAGGGTTTCTCTTGAACACACTGAATCGAGATGCCTGGTTGATGAAAATCAGTTGTCTGCTACTCGATTCTTCGGCTTCAATCTCTGGTGACTTGTATCGTCTTCGATTGAGTTTATGGACTCTGATTTGGATCCAAGTTTTCTCGATTTCTGGTATGATTTTACTATTCGATTTTTATGCTTTAATTGTGCTTGAACTAGGATGATTATAGCCGATGATGATGTGGGTGTTCTTATAGGGTTTTGAAACCCTAATTTTATGCTCTGATTTCGTATTACACTTTGGTTATGATATATACGGAAATATTGGAACTTTAAATCATCGTATGTTCTGGAATTTTTGATTAAGTCTTGATCTTTGAAACCCTTGATTTTAAAATTTTGGGGCTTTTGAAATCGGCTTTTATTTGTTCTTGAATTTCTGGAAATTTCTTGCGGCTGATCTGGAACTTTTGATTGAGTCTTCCTTGACTTCGAATTCCTTGATTTGAACTTGTGATTAATATATATTTTGCGTGATGAATTCTTCCTTGCCTCGTATGCTTCTGGAACTTTGAATTGGTCTTGAAATAAATTTAAATCCTGCTTTCTGGAATTTAAAAAATTCTTTGAATCATTCTAAAACAAAACCATTTTTTTTTGTCTTTAAATCTGATATGAACAGTTGCTTCTTTTGAAAAAAAAAACTGGACAGATGCTTCGCTTGACTTCCTTGACTTTGAATTTGTGTTTTTCTTTGATAAGAGCCTTTATCTTGTTAAGAACTGATATTATGCTTGATCACTATGGTAACTCTTTATTGATCAGAAATGGGTACTGCTTTTGATCTTCCTTTGAACAGAATCAACACTTGAACTTGCCAAACTTTTTAATTGATGTCGCACTTGATATTTGCTTTTTAACAAAACTTGATTACTGAATTTGATTTAATACTTGACTTGCTGTATATTGTACTTCAGACTTGAGTTTTGTTTTGAGTTGATACTACACTGGCATTTTCCCATTGAATAGAAACAATTCTTGATCATTGATACTTCACTTTGTAATCTTGGGTTCTTGGTATTTTGCCTACTGCTTGTGCACTCTATTCTTGTTCCTTTTGTACATTCTTACATGCTGCTTCATCCTGTGTTCTCTTGTTCACTTGTACATACTATAGTACTTGCAATGCACTGCTCGACCACATTGATTTCATTGCTGAATGTGCTGCTTCAATGTATATGCTGTAGCTAATATATTTGTACACCATGTATATCACCCAAGTCTTGTTGTTTCATGGCTCGTCCTTGCTTGTTGCACCAGACAGGTTGGTTTGCTATATTCATGTTTAAAAAAACTGATGTACTGCCATATACATCAATCCATTCTCATTCATGCTAAGGCTGCTGGTATATATATATTCGCCCATGCTTGTGTATTCACATGAACATGCTGTATTACCATTGTTTTAAAAATAGTTGCTTGAACTGTGTAGTTTCCTGTGTGCCACTGTTTGTAATTGCTGTGTGTCCAATATCCCATGTTAATTGATCATGCAGTATTGCACTTATCTCACCATGCATCCTTGCACACTTGTATGTTGCTTCTGTAGTTGTTGTATATTCATGACCCTTGTTTTATTCATACATGAAAGTATTCATGCTTCTGCTGCCATGTTGATGCTTGTACATTTGATCTTATTTGTCTTGTCAAAAACTTGCTGGTTCGACCATGTACTTTGACTATGTCCATGTTCATGAGTATATTGCGTTGAGTCGAGATGGTCCAAGTGGCTACTCCTCAATCGCGACACTGGATTGGCGTGGCAGTGCACACGTGTCTACACGTGTGTATATGCAGCCATCCAGACGAGTTTTTCTGTCCCTGCATATCAGACCAAGTCTAGAAAAAATGATGAGAAACACACCGTAATTCTGAGGCAAATAAAATTTAAAAAATAAATTTTTGTTTGCTTTTATTTAATTTTATTTTTGTTGCAGTCTACTGTGTGTGTTCTTTTGTATGAACAGGTATGAAGATGACTGAAATGACTGTGGAATGCTGTGAAGTCAAGAAGACTGAAGACGATGATATTCATATGTGTCGGTATATACGAGTGAACTGTATAGAAATATAGTATATATGAAAGTGTAAGTGTTGTAAAGAGGAGCTAAGTACGAAATTGAATATATTGAAATGTACATTAGTGATGTATGTACAAATAGTGGAGTTGTAAATCTGTACTGTTTAAATACCGAAATAAAATATTCTTATTCAAATAAAATACTGTGTGAATATTTAAAATACTGTGTGAATATTTAAATTTCTGTATAGTTGTATTTTATTTAAATAGAAATATTATATTCCTGTCTGATGTGTAGTATAACAGTACAGTTACAAACACATTCAATAATAAAATATATTTGGTTGTTATCATCAAACAAAAATCATATAATTGTGTATACAACACTGTTATATACAACACAAGTAAGAGGTTTTGAGGCTAAAAATTTTATATAATGAAAAATTCTAAACTCCATGTGTTAGCATCTTAAATCAAGAAGTTTTAAGAAGCAAATTGAGATTAATAACTTGTAAAATCTAAATTAATGAAGGTTCATTCTTAACAAATTGCGAGGACGCAATTTATTTAAGGGGGGAAGTCTGTAACAACCTGGGTTTTTCAGTAACCGGGAAGTGCAGATTATTATGTTTTGTGATTCTTAAGATTATATGTTGGTGATATGAGTTTGTGCTACTAACTCATATAACATTTAAATTAGAAAAATAATAATAAAGTTTTGAGCATTTGTTAGAACTAAACATTTGGAATAAATTATATAATTTTGTTATAGTAGAAATTTATTCCTATCTATAACCATAAGGTCATAATTTAATAATTAAAGGGGATATTGAAAATATATTTTCGGAATCTATATTTAAGGGGAAATGTATTTCCAATATCAAAGGGTAAATTGTTGATTTAATTATTAAATAACTAATTGGGGTTTTAAATACAAAGATTTATTTCGATAATAACATAAAAAAAAAGGATTGTGTTCAAATTACATTAATGAATTTAAAGTGTACATGTGGATTTTAAAATATAATCAATGAACAAGTTGGGTTGTTGATTTTATAAGAGTATAAATATTGATGTGAATCAATATTTATAGAATTGGTATGTTTTTATCGGTGATAATAAAATTTAAATCATTGAGTTAATAAAATGTACAACATAAATGTTGTATGCAATAATAAAGATAATAATGTGTGTTTTAACATGTTAATTACTTATTTGGTTAAAATAAGTCATTGATGATATTTGTTTGTGTGTTTTAGAGATAGCCAAGTATAAATAATTTTTTTTTTTTCAACAAACACATTTATTTTGATGTTATATTTGAAGTAATATTTAAAGTAGTGCAAATGTGTTTATGTGTTTTGACACAATTTATGACACGTTAAAATTTAAATGAGCAAATTGGGATATTTATTCATTTGTATTTTAAAGGATGTGAAAATATAAGTGAAAGGTTCTATAAATTGTAACTTATGTAAATTTATGATTAAAATTGCAAAAATTGTGTAAAAATGATAATTCAACGATAATAAGCTTTGAAATGATTTTAAAATGAGGTTTACAAATTTATTTAATTTAGTTTGTTGTTAAGTTTGAGTGTGTTTAATCAATAAGGTAAAACATAGTGTAAAAACATGTTTGAGGAACCTAGCTTGGTATATTTGAACTTAACTAGCTTAATTTAATTGTTTTGGGCTTAATAGATGGGACTGGCCCATTTCTCAACTTAAGAATTATCTGAAAAATGAGAAATGCGTATTCTCCCTTCTTCATTTTACGTTGAGTCTCCAGAGTTTTCACGAGGAAAAACAAATGTATTCTTTTCCTCCTCTAACCCAAAAACCATGTCTCTTCTAAAATTCATAACAAATCAAATAAATTTTCAAAAATCCTCAAATTTTGATATGATGTTGCTGAGATGTTCCAGCACCTCTGCTCCAAATTTCATGGCATTTGGATTAGTGTTAATGGATCAAACATCTTCTTTTCTCAAGCAATTTTCGGGTCAGATCTGGACAGAAAACGAAGGTTAGTAGAAAAATCATAACTAATTCTAGAAAAATCTAAAAATTCCGAATTTTGGATATGTTATTCTCAACTCATAAACGCACCTTGTGTAAAAATTTCGTATGAAAATAATTGATATTGCTATGCCAAACCCTTATTGCAACAGAGGGTAAAAATGCAGTTTTTTTTTGGGAATTAATGATGAGTTGAGGCGTGCTTGCATTAGTTTTAAGTATGACTAGATTATTGTTTGCTCCATCTTCATTTCTCAGCCTAGATCCAAGCTCTGGTCCATCTCCAATGAGGAAAAAAAATTCAAAATAAGAACTGGGTTTTTGTAAAAGAGAAAAGTTGTTGCATGTCGCTAATTTGCTTCCTACAGCTCCAATTAAAAGGAATTCTTCTAATAATCCAATCAAGGTGAGTCGGTAGACTCACACTTTCTAGTTACATTGTTTTAGTTTTATTTATTAAACCAATTTACTGTCCGTATAAGATACGTAGCTTTTCCGAGCCATATTAGTCATTTTGTGTTGTGCTGAAATCACATTGAAACCCTATATTTGAGCCTTTATAACTTTCAGATAGTTGAGTGTTTTTGCTTGATTCTTTTTTTGTTGGAAATATAAAGTTTTCTATTGTGTGCATGTCAGTTTTCAGATCACTTAGAGGTCATTTGAATGTTTTAAACTGACCTCAAAGTCGAACTTTGGTCGTGATTCAGACCTGCGTTTGAATTTCCAAAGTGAAAACAGCGCCAAGACTTAACTTTGGGGTTCTATATCTCCTTCGTTATCTATCCGTTTTGAGTGATTCTTTTTGTGTTATAAAATTTGGGATCTTGTCTATATTCTTACAAACTTTTAGGCCAATCCGAGATAGTTTGGTTGTTCAAACCTGGTCGCAAAGTTAGACCTGGAAGTGATTTCAGCCCACGCTGAAATTCATTCCGAAGTCCATGTTTGGAGCACCGTATCTTTTTCATGCAACGTTGGAATTCAGTGAATCTTTTTTCATTTGAAAGTCAGGTATTTCTAGTATGTACATATCAAATTCTAGACCATTCGGAGATCGTTTATTCATTTGAAACTATTCTGAAAGTTGCAACCTTGACTGATGTCTGTGCATATTTCATGCCTTTGTGTAAATTTGGGCGTCTTTCCTTAAATGCTTTTATGCTTTTCTTGATCTACTTTTAAACCATGCTTTTGTATTATGTTTTGGCTTACTTTATTAATGAAGAAGCCTAAATTATCACTAATGCATAATTTGGGTTTTGTGAATTTAGTGATGAGTTTTGAGCACACATGCACGATTTAAACTAGTTTTCTGATATACATATAAATTAAGTTTTCATTATAGTTTTGAGGCTAAATGATATTTATAATTTTATTTTATTTTTCACTTAGGGGCCTCGAAACAATAGTAGAAAAACCTATCTTCAAATCTATAGCTTTCCAAGAAAGAAAACTATTGGTTTCGTAAAATATTTCGCAACATATTTTGAAATCAAGTATTTTCTTATATATATAAACTACACAATTTTGCACCCTTCAAGATAACGTATTGGATATTAAACGACATTGTACACTCCGTGGTATAGGACACGGAAGTATACGAAGTCGGTTAATTCCAGTATAGTTAGATTGAATATGATGATTTGGTGTTTTCGATGATTTGGTGCTTTCGATGATTTGGTGTTTTCGATGTTTTCCGTTGCGAAGTTGATAAGCAGCAAGTGAACCAGTAGTGAGAACGTGTGGTATGGGACGCACTGTTACCACTACTCGGGTTACTAACTGTGAGTCAATGACGCATATTGTGTTGTTAAGCTAGTACTTTGCTTCGGGGGGAAGCCGAGACTCGGGGGGAGTCATGTATACGTGTTCACTTGACCGGGGGGTCAAGATACACTCGGCCGGGAGGGTCGTAGTGATAGGCGCCTAACTTGAATACGTATAAGTACTGAGCTAAGCTCGGGGGGGGGGGGGGGGCTATATTATCATGTGGTTGCACGTGCAAATTTATTTCTAATGAATCCATATTGTGATGATATTTTGTGATTTGATCTATACGATCATACATGGAGGATTATTGGATTTTAAATTTACATAAACATTTTGTGATCTTCTATGTTGGAGTGTGATGCTCCTTCCGTGATATTTGACTCTTTTGAGTTATATGATGATTTTCATTTGATGATACATGGCTATTGCTCGGGATGAGCAACATTATAGCTTGGGATGGGCTCTATTGTTATGGAACATGTACTTTTCTTATTGTTTCTTTTATGATTTGGGTTTTATGATTCTTACTCGATCGGGGTGATCGTACATTTGCAAAGAGCAGTTGGATTTCTAATCCAACATATTTTGAGACTTAGATGTTTTGGAGTGGGATACTCCCTTTATTGATTATTTAACTTGTTTGAAATGTATATGATAATTTTGATGATTTTGGTGTTATGTTTCCGCTATGGCTCGAGTATGGTGATATACTTAGCCTAGATCTAGTCCTTGAGGCTTGTATATTTATCCCTTCTATATGTTATGTAACTGAAACTAATTAATCCCTTTATGTCATCATATTCACAACTCTTAGGGTGAAGAGTTGTCTATCTTGTGCTTATCTATTTCTTATACTGATTTGTAAACTAGACTGACCCGTGTGTGTATTCCTCGGGTCAGACCGAAGTATTTCAGGTGTAGTTGCTGAGCTTGGGGTTAGCAGGTTCTCTTTAGTCCATATTTATCGTAGCTTCATTCACTCGAGCTTATGTAGTCGAGTTCGAATAGTAGAGCTTTCTATATTTCATTGTTGTATCATATTGTAAGCGAGAGAAGTTTATCTATTCTTTTGTAGCACATGTAATTGTTGTACTCTAACGATGTAATATTATGTAACTGTTCTGTGATCTGTGATGGTGTAATAATATGTACTGTATTCTGAGCTGATTCTGGGGCCACCGTAGAATTGTACAACATAAAGTATTAAGTATGTCGAGCCTCTAAAAAAAAAAATTTATTTATACTTGGCTATCTCTAAAACACACAAACAAATATCATCAATGACTTATTTTAACCAAATAAGTAATTAACATGTTAAAACACACATTATTATCTTTATTATTGCATACAACAATTATGTTGTACATTTTATTAACTCAATGATTTAAATTTTATTATAACCGATAAAAACATACCAATTCTATAAATATTGATTCACATCAATATTTATACTCTTATAAAATCAACAACCCAACTTGTTCATTGATTATATTTTAAAATCCACATGTACACTTTAAATTCATTAATGTAATTTGAACACAATCCTTTTTTTTGATGTTATTATCGAAATAAATCTTTGTATTTAAAACCCCAATTAGTTATTTAATAATTAAATCAACAATTTACCCTTTGATATTGGAAATACATTTCCCCTTAAATATAGATTCCGAAAATATATTTTCAATATCCCCTTTAATTATTAAATTATGACCTTATGGTTATAGATAGGAATAAATTTCTACTATAACAAAATTATATAATTTATTCCAAATGTTTAGTTCTAACAAATGCTCAAAACTTTATTTTTTTTTCTAATTTAAATGTTATATGAGTTAGTAGCACAAACTCATATCACCAACATATAATCTTAAGAATCACAAAACATAATAATCTGCACTTCCCGGTTACTGAAAAACCCAGATTGTTACAATTCCTTCACTTCGCATCCGGGAGCTTCGACGCCCTAAAACAACGAGATTTCAGCACCAAGAAGTTCACCCCTTTCTCCTCCTCAAATTTCGCACCCCCGGAGGGATTCAGAATTTCGTACCCCTCGGGGAGTACGAAATTTTGAACCCTCAGGAGGGGGTCGAAATTTCGAGCCTCTGCAGGGGTTTCGAAATTTTGAACCCCCTGTAGGGGTTCAAAATTTCGAAACCTGCGCCTGGGGGCTCAAATTTTCTGTTTTGGGGCTACTTTTGGGGTGCGAAATTTGTTGTTTGTGGGCCCCGCTGGTCACCTATTCCCACCTAACCTTTCTCCTATAAATACACCAAGTCTTGGCCTTCATTTGGATCCTTCTCCCTTGGAAATTTTGGACCTTTAGAGCTCCAAACACTCATTAATGGCTTCCAACACCTCCACCATGGCCATGGAAGATGAGAAGGATAATTAAAACATGGCATGCATGTTTTCCTTCAACACTTGAACATCAACAAGGATCTTCATGCTACTGTTGAATTTCATGGACATGACCATTGAACTTGGATATTGTTGACCAAGTCAACGCTTTTCAACGAAGAAGAAGAAGCGCAATTTAGTCAAAGTGTAGAATAAACATATATTTTGTTATTCTATTGTAACTCATTGTACTTAGCTATTGTCCGAACTTGTACAACTTTGTAATCAACCAAAGATATGATGAATGATGATTATAAAGTGGACGTAGGCGTTAGTGCCGAACCACTATAAAAGCTGTGTCTCCCCGCATTTCTTAACTTTACTGCTTATTTGGATAATTGTTCACACATACACATTGGGTGTTGGCGTGCGACAATTTTACACGTCAACATCTGCTGCGCACAAAACCCCAACAGTTTGGTACTAAAACAATTTTTGCACAACAATACGAGTATAATCATTAGTTTTGGATCTGAAAAGTTGACATTGTCCCTTTTAACACTGAGATCAAATTATTTTGATAATACTGCATATCAGGTACTCCTCCGTGTAGACCACATCTATATTTTGGTGGTCTGCAACTTTGGTTCACTAGATTAGTCTTCTGGCGTAATTCCTTGTACACCTTTTTACACTAGTCTGCAAATGACAAAACAAGGATTAATGAATATAAATTACATAAAAGGTTGACTATTTCATTGAATGTTTCAGCTCAACCACAAGTGCAACTACTGTGCATATAATAAAAAGAATCTATGATGTGTAAAGTCTAATCATGCAACACAGTATAAGAACTGCCATAGAGCATAAAAAGCATGTAAATAAATGACTTTGACTATAGAGGAAAATATAGCGAGTGCTAAAACATAACTGCAAAATACAGAATTCACAACAATAATTATCAACCATACCAAATTGCCTACTAATTCCAATTCGATATAGCATAATTGATGAGATTAATGAATGGTTGGTAATTTTAATGCATTTAAACATGCGTACTTTCAATTTCATCATAAACCCAAAATGTTGTTTAACGCCAACTATACGCAAGCAAGGAAAATACTAACATTTCTATACATATATGCATGTGATAAAATGCAAATGTGATACATATCAAAATCACTTTATGATACATATGTAACTTACTCTTTCTTAGCATCGATATATATATATATATATATATATATATATATAGCTCTTCTCCACAAATCCAATTCCCTACTACTATAAGTCTATAACCACTTGTTGTCAGTATCTCCTATTATATCTAACCCGAGTTTGGAACCTACAAATTTGATTGGCGCCCTACCAACCCGAATCAGCACCGAAATTTTTCATCACTTTATGAAATCAGTGCCATAAATGACAT
Source organism: Allium sativum (assembly GCA_030737875.1). Classification (NCBI taxonomy): domain Eukaryota; kingdom Viridiplantae; phylum Streptophyta; class Magnoliopsida; order Asparagales; family Amaryllidaceae; genus Allium; species Allium sativum. The sequence goes on from CM060916.1 coordinate 730,037,455, forward strand.
TTTTTTATTCTTTGTAAGTTGAGAGTATTAATTTATTCAATAATCAAGGTACCAATTTTGTTTTAAACAAAAAAATCCGCTAAACCATTTTCATTTCGGGTCGATCACGTTAGACTGTGACAACCAGATCCGAATATAGCCCTGTCAGCATCTCATGGATGTCTTGCCTGTAAACAACAACCAAAGCCATCCACGACAATATAAAATCATCCAACATCTTACTCCAACCCGACCTCGACTCCGACGTCCTCTTGGCTTCCCTTTTTACCCATATCCACCAATGCTATCCCCCAAAAACTAGTAGTCGGGTAATGCATGCTAGAAATGGTGTAGACTCACAAACCAACATTCTCTCCTATAAGCAGATCGTCACTAAAACAACAGTTGTTGTCGTCAACTTGGCCAACCATTTTTCTCTCCTATAACCAAATTGTCGCACCATATTACAACGTATTCCTTCCAAACTTTTTTCACTGGTAAAAATGTCTTGTCGTGTGTTTGACAGTTTTGCTTATTGTCATCTTGCAATTTAATTTACATAAGCACAAGTGTAAAACATGTGAGACCAAAGGATATAATATTATAGAGACCGGTGAATGTTAGGCATCGTTGGGAAGTTTGCAAAAAAGATATTACTATTATTGTATTTTATTTAATAAAAAAATCATCCTTGCATTATCAACAATGTGTTAGGATATTAAAATTCCATATATTGTAAAAAATAATATAGCATGGTTGATGCTTTCTTCAAAATAAATTCCAAGTGTTCCCCCATTACACAAACCATAAGTTAGATACATCAAAATCATGTTACAAATGAAAACCTATAAAAACCTATTACTACACTGGAAAAAAAATCAAAGAAGAACAGAAGAACAGAGAAACCATCGGATAAATTGAATCACAATTTGAAAAAAGAAAGAAAAATCTACTACTACATTGAATCATGATTTTAAATAATATCAATAATCATCAGATAAATCGAAAACAAAGAAGAACAGAAGAACCATCCATCTTACAATACGAATCCAGTGAAAAAAATGTCACTGGATTACCTTATGGATTTAAGGTAGCTGGAAGGTGGCAGCGGTCAAATTAAGGGCAGACCGTAATAAATCTGAGGCCATGCAGTGGCCGATCTGAAGGAGACGGCTGGATCGACGGTTTCTCAATCGCTTTTTTATTTTATTTTCTAGCAATACAGATTTGAAGGAGATGCGGCAATTGATTTGGGAACAATTATTTTTGAGAGACTGCAATCTTTAATTTATTTAATTCATAGGAAATATTTTAGGCAAGACGTTTTCATATGTTAGCTTTTGAGCTTGGGCAAAACACGAAATATATTTGTAGGAAAATTTGATATAAACTTATAATAAAAGGAATCAAGAATTAATTAATTGGTGTAGTAACTATATTTAAGCTTATAATAAATTAGTATAAGACTAATCAATTTTATTTCTATTTTCGAAGAGTTGCGTAAGAACTTTCTTATGCCAATCTAAATCTATAGAAAATTAATATTGGTGTAGTAGTGACGTAGAAAATTATACACATCTTCGCTACGACGTTAATTTTATTGTAGTGAATTTCCTATGACTTTTATACATCTTAGTTAATTTTCTGCATATTGCGGTTGACATAGGAAAAACATAAGAAATTTCCTACGACTTTCGTACTCCATTACCTCTTTCTACTAATTTTTTACGTCTTTTCTACGCCTCGCATTTTGGCTAGGGACGGCGTAGGAAATTCTACGTAAAAAATTAAAGTGTTTTTTATAATGAATTTAGTTTTGTTGAAACCTAATGGATTTGGGTGCTTTGGGGGGGGGGGGGGAGAAATGGTGAAAACTTTGGTTTATTTCAAATGGAAAATGGGGATGGAGGAAACAAAGGCGCATGGGTTATATAGGATGTGGTGTTTACAACAGTAACATGTTTTCCATTATAAATTTATGGCGGCAAAGTTGTTTGTCGTTGTAAATGTTAAAAAGAAAAATGGGCACCCCAAAGTGTTTTCATGCGTACGCACTTCGTTCAGTGGAAAGACACTAGAAACCGATAATTGAATCCCTCTTGGTGTCAGTGTCATAACTGAATATCCCTGCATTTTCCCTAGAGCAACTTATGTTCATTACAACAATTAATTATAAAAAAAATAATCCCTTGTTGTTACATGCCATCAATCTCGTATATATAACCATCTTCTTTAAGATATCATGTAATGTGGGACTAATTGCAAATCCAATCTAAGCACCCGCTCTTATACAATGCGAGCCACACCTAACAAATCTCCAAATTTGCGAGTATTTCTCAAATGAACTTGAAGTTATACATAGTTCTCAAACACTTGGAAAGTTTTGCCAAACTGTTTTCCACAAAAAGTCTCTTTTTAATGATTAGAATAGACGATGATCTAACATGTAACTCCATCTTGATGAGAATCCGAAGCTCAAGCTACATATTTGAGCAAACTTAGGCCAATGTCGCATCATATTGGTTCTCTCGAACTATCTCCTCCGATACCATGTTGAAAATTTTCAGCATCCCAATGCGTCTTCATGTGCGCGCACTTCGTTCAGTGGAAAGACACTACAATGATAAGCCAGCTATTAGAGAATAGTCCCCATTTTAATCAACATAAAGCAGATCAATGTGCAAAAGATAATCAATGCTTGGAAAAGTGAAAACCACGTAGATTAGGTAGTGTCTGGTTTATTTTGTATTTTGAGTTTACGACTTTGATTTCAAAAGATGTGAAGATTTAAAGGACAACGAAGGCGTCGAACTAAAGATGGAGAAGATGATGGAAGGATGGTGAATGGATGAATTTGTCGTTGTTATTATGTTGTTTCTTAAAATACGGAAAATGATAAAAAGTTATTTTTCGTTTTGTGTGTTAACTTCGTTTTGGAATATGATCATTTTTCACGATATGTATGCGTCGTTCGTATTTTTGTCCGTACGAAAAATCAAAAACTAAATATTAGAAACCTAACGCACCCTTAGCTTTTTAATCAAAATGGTAAAATTTCACATACGAATTCAAACTACATCTATTTATTGTTACCATTGAATTTTTATGTTTGTAATTACATAATTATTTTTTAAATAGCATCTAAATCTACCATTTGATTCAAACAATTTACGAGCAAATGATCTAATATAACTCTGGTCAGCATTATTCTCTATGAACCATTTTTTAAGAAAATCAACCGTATAGTTGGTACTTTAAATTTATTTGCCTGCTTTTTGAACATGAAAATGAGTCCCAAAACAACAACAACAAATAAAAAAAAATCCTTTATGTACATATATATATATATATATATATATATATAGGTTTTTAGCCTCAAGGACAAAATGAACAAAAAATTGTTCCTTAAGGACAAGAGGCTAAAAATTTATCCATAAGGACAAATTGTAGTGTAAAGGGAGAAATTCAGGGGCCCACTATAATTCCTCCCTTTACACTAAAATTTGTCCTTGTGGATTAAATTTTAGCCCCTTGTCCTTATGGAACAATTTTTTGTTCATTTTGTCCTTCATACTGTTTTCCTGATATATATATATACACACACACATACATGTACATATATATATATATATATATATATATATATTCACTTATTTGATCATAGAATTTGATGATTGAAATGAACTTATGATAGTATAATCTTACGTCACCAAAACATAAGACCAATAGTTAAGGATTACACTGTCGGAAGTAAACTGATGAATAAGAATAAGTATCAAGCCAACCTTAATAGGATAACATAATAATCACCGCATAGTTTTACAGCTTCATCGAACCTTATACAAGTATTACCGCACAACGGTGGGAAAACTGATTGTTAAAATGTTCAATATGAAATATAAGATTATTTGTTAAAACTTCTTTCAAGTTAGATTTTATTCAAAAATTATGGTATAGTTTAAGAGAAAGCTCAAGTATCTGAAAAAGCAAATATCAAATTAAACTGAATTTTACATGTAAGCCAACATAAGACTAAGAATATACTATCATTGTATTGATTTGAATCAGTCATAAGCACATAGATATATTTTTATAATATATCAAGTAGAATCAATATATCTTGATTTTTAGTTATTTTGTAGCTCTAAACCATTAATAAATTGAAGAAATGAAAGGAGAAATGAAACAACTGCTAAGCTCAAAATATATCATCATATCAATCAATATTTAGCTGAAATTAAAAAAATGCAAGAGTAGATATAATGAATAAATAATAAATTATTGAATTAATTTATTTAAATAAATAAATCACTTTAAAGTATCAATGTTGTAACTCCAAGTGAGAAGCTAAAACACATTACAAAGATGTCATATGTAGTCTGTACTCAAATACTACACCAAAATTAATGATGAGTTCAAATGATATTACTATCATCTGAACATAGTTAATCAAACAATCAAAAAATATTATACATCATTTCTTACATATCGCTAATTAGGTGCATATATCAGTTCAATAATACTGCACTGGTGATCAATTGGTAAACTTTGTGCCTATGCAAATTCAACTTATTCCAAATCATTCAAATTTAAACATCATATTATTTGCTCAGCAATAAGCTACAATTAAAATGCGACCTTTTAGTATGCTAAGAACTTTCTAACATTTCTACATGCTTCTTACAATATACCAAGCTTTAGATTTCAACAACTGTGATTTTAAATATAAACAAATATAATCAAGATATACCTCAGAAAAACTTGTGCAAAACATAATTACATAGCATAACGAATGAGTTAGCGAGATTGCATAAATCTAATCATAACAGAGTTCTTACGCTAACATATTTTGAGAGAAGTTTCTAGCTCTAGGTGTCAGCCCAAGATGCTGATATAATTTCATCCTCCACATAAATACCACTTTCGTAGTTGATAGTCGAGTATTTTGATGTCTTTTGAGTTTGAAATTAACATATAAAATAAGCATAGAGAAATAAATCATTACCTTGAAACTACGAGAAGTTAATTTAATGGTATTGTTATTAATGGTGTATGCGACCATATATAATTCAATCGGAATAATTCTTACAATTCACTATAGAATCAATAATTCCCTTAATACCATTTTGTAGTTCTCTAACATAAAACACATGGGTCCATTTAAATACTTGATTTTTCCCTCTCCTATCATATGATCAAAATATTTAAATATAAACTCGCACCTTACAAGTCTACAAATGGTGGTAAATAAAGAAGGCTGTTTGACGATCCTAGCTACACCCCCTAAAATAACACTTCTACTGAATTATCTTCTTCTCAAATCATATCTTTGGACAGTTGTTTAATAAATTATGGTGTGGAAAACAGTAATGTTCATAAAAATTGTTTGTAAACATAAGGTAGGTTGTAAATTACAAATTATGGTTGGTGATATAGAAAGAAACTTCACACACTGCGCCTAAAAATAACAAAACAAAAAACACTTATCCTGATTAATTAAAAAAAAACCTACAGGGACAGGTAAGAAAATCACTGCTCAGGATTCCAATTATTAGCTCTGTGTATTCCTTTACGATCTGAATCCTAATGCACCTTTAAATGTAAACAATATCTCTATGGTAATTGGTAATAGCTAATATATCGTTGTGTATAAAGTAAAAGAAATAACAAAGAACTAGCGAAGACTTGTTTCAAATTGTAGACTTTTAATTTGTATACTTCTGAGCTTATCAAATAAACCATCATTTATAATGATAGAAGAAATAATGATCTTATGAGCACAATATTTATAACCACAATCTTGTTTCAAGTTGAATCTAATTCCTTTTAGAAATTTTTATATACACATCTAGTATCATCATAAGAAATTTAATGTGAAATCATGAAACAGAATCTACGCTCATTAGTTTTTAAGTTCAGCAAGCTAGGAAGGCCTGATGTAAGGTTCAGCAAGCAAAATAAACTTTGCCAATGGTATTACTGTGATTGACACAACAAAAAATTGTATCCTTATTCATAAGGAATGTGATGTTGAAGTATGCGATACTATATGTTGAATTGAAGAGGTCGAAGATAGCTTCGAGTTGGAGGTGACCATTCGCAAATCGAAGCTCGTAGGTAGGAGTTATGAGCTTGAAGATGTTTGCTATCAGCTGGGAACAGGGACAGACGTCTGTCATTGGGAGTGAACGACGTCTGACTACAGGGAACTGGTTTCCCGAGAGTTCAGACAGACGTCTGACACATAAGGGACATACATCTATGCTGTGTGCATACGCCCAATTAATCTCTGGAAGATGACAGACGTCTATCAGGCGATGCGACAGACGTCTGATCGGGTATTGGGCTATTTTCAGCCTGGAAATTAGCAAGAAGATTTGTGACTAATTCGGGGGCAATTTGGGTAATTGGCCAAACCTCTATATAAGCTATTTTCTGATGTGAATAAGAATGAGCTTGGATACTTGATTTGGGATCAAGGGTTTATTCTCAAGGGTGAATTAGGGTTTATAACCTAATTCAAATTCTTTAATTCTATTCTCCTCAAACTCTTTTCTATATTGAAATATAGTGATCAGTGGATCAATCTCTTGCATTTCTTTTGTCGTGTTAATAAAATACTTTCTCCAAAGTGGATGTACACTAACAAGATGTTGGTGGAACCACTATAAATCCTTGTGTGATTTATTTTTGCTATTTTGTCATTATTTTCTTGCTTGAGATTGAGATTTGGATTGTTTGTGGCCAGAGTTATTGCTTTGATTGTTTTTGCAAGTCTAACAACGGTCTAGTCTTCCGCTAGCTCATTGTTGTTTGGATATCAGATTCGAGTGGTCTTGAATCAGATTGATCATAATGGTTTCAACAGTTGGTATCAGAGCTGTTTGGTGCTTGTTAGGTGTTTGCGAAAATGCCGGAGACGGATAGTAGCTCGATAAGTCCTTCAACCGTAAGTCCAAATAGTGTGACGCCTTTGTACGGGGTTCGTATGCGGCGTCGGGTTCTCAATTGGTGATTGACAAGTGGAATGGTGATAATGACTTTGAGAAGTGGCAATGGAAAATGAAAGTGGTTCTTAGGCGGAATCGGGTGCACCGAGTAGTATTCGATACTCACTTATTGCCAAGCGATATCTCGGATGTTGAGAGAGAGGAGATGGAGGAATGGGCTTACACTACTCTTCAACTTGCTATGGGGGAGAATGTGATCTCCGAAATTAGTAGTGAGACTACCGCTAAAGGTATTTGGGATAAGTTGGAAGAACTTTATATGATGAAGTCGCTCACTAACCGTTTGATCTTGTTGCGAACGTTTTTCACCTTCAAGATGAAGGAGGTTAATTTGCTTAAGGCACATTTGAATGCCTTTGATGACTTGCTTATGAAGATGAAGGCCATTGATTTGAAGGTTGAGGAAGAGCAAAAGGCAATGATATTATTGTGTTCGTTACCGGACCAGACCGTTATACGTGTTTCTCAAATAGTTTGATCTATGGACGGGATACCTTGACTCTAGATGATGTCAAGACGGGTTTTCTTAGTGAGGAATTGAGAGATCAAATGAAGGAGATGAGTGAGGGTAGTAGTGGAGCTAGTAGTGGTCACGAGTTGTTTGTGGAGAAAGAAAAGAATGCGAAGAAAGGAAACCAGGTGCGTTCTAAACCAAGAAAACCCGGTGGAAGAGGTAAATCGAAAGAGAGAAATGGCAAGTGCTTTATTTGTAAGAAACCGAGACATTGTAAGAATGAATGTCCGGACAAAGATAAGAAGGAAGTAGCGTCTTCATTTGTGGCGGTGGAGAGTGGGGATGGTGAGATAGATGAGAATGTGTTGACGGCGGTGGCATCGGATGTTTCGGGTTACGAATGGGTTCTCGATTCAGGTGCGTCGTATCATATGACGCCAAATAGAAATTGTTTTTCATCCTTTGAAGTCAAGATGGAAATGCAATTGCTATGGGAAATGGTGCTATTTGCAAGTCGATGGGTAGTGGCTCCGTGCAAATAAGGATGTTTGATGGAGTTGTTCACACGCTCACCAATGTTAGCTATGTTCCGGGACTTAGAAAGTCGCTTATATCTTTGGGGCAATTGGATTCTCTAGTATGAAAGATCACTATCGAGAAGGATTGCTTAAGGGTTTCGAAGGGGGCACTTGTTGTTATGAAGGGTGCTAGGACTCGGTATATATTTGCTTCAAGATGTGACTGTAGGAGGTGAGACTTGTGTGGGTGTTGATAGTTCTCGTGACTTGGATGCGACACAGTTGTGGCATTTAAGATTGGGTCATGTCTCAGACAGGAGTTTGGATATTCTTCGGAAGTGGGAGATGATCGAGGGTGAGAGTTTCAACAAACCAGAGTTTTGCGAGGAATGTGTCATGGGGAAGCAAACAAGGGTATCATTCGATGAAGGCAAGCATGACTCAAAGGAGGTTCTTGAGTATGTCCATTCAGATGTTTGGGGACCGGCGCCGGTTGCTTCTTTGGGAGGAGCAAGGTATTACATCTCTTTCATTGATGATTTGTCTCAAAAGGTATGGGTGTATGTAATGAAGGCCAAGTCGGAGGCATTTGCTAAGTTCAAAGTGTGGAAGGCTCTTGTTGAGAATGAGAGTAGTAAGACTTTGAAGGTGTTAAGGACCGACAATGTCGGCGAATATGTTTCCCGGGAATTCTTGGAATATTGTAAGCATCACGGAATCCGGAGACATTTTACTACACCGGGAGATCCGCAATCTAATGGAGTAGCAGAGAGAATGAACCGAACTCTACTTGAGAAAGCTCGATGCTTGAGATTGACATCGGGTTTGTCTAAGGGATTTTGGGCCGAAGCTTTGTCAATCGCGGTATATATTGTGAATCGAATTCTGTGCTCGACCATTAGTAACAAAATTCCGGAGGAAGTGTGGAAAGGGAAGAGTGTTGACTTGAGATATCTTCGTGTGTTTGGTAGCCCAGTTTATGTGCATGATCCGGGGAATGATAAGCTTGGAGCTAGAGCATTCAAAGGAGTCTTACTTGGTTTCACGGATGGCGTGAAAGGCTATCGGATTTGGAATCCGGAAACGAAGAAGGTTGTTAATTATCGTCATGTCACTTTTGGTGAGTCCTCTTTATTCAAGGTGAATGAGAGCTCATCGAACGTTCCGGATTTGGTTCATGGTGAATCAAAGGAGAAGGAAGCCATTCCCACATTTCATCCAAGTGGTAGTAGAGTTGAAGAAGCTCGTGGGGTTGAAGCGGTTGATGAAACATCACATAATCCACATGGTTCTTCTAGTGATGTTGGTGATGTACATGATACTAGAGAAGTTTCGACTCAAGGTGGAGCCGAAAGGGGTTTGGGTGATAGTATTGCTACTCGGGTTGGTCGACGTGCAATAAGGCCTCCCGAAAGATATGGTGATTGGAACTATCTTAGCTTTTGTGATCATTTGGACTATGCTCTCAATGTAGTCCAAGATGAGCCAATGGACCTTGATGACGTCATGGAGTCGAGAGAGAGCTCGAAGTGGATTTGTGCCACGGAGGAAGAGATGTAATCGCTTATGAAGAACCGAACTTGGGAGTTGGTTCCACTTCCTCAAGGAAACTGTGCTATAGGGTGCAAATGGATTTACAAGCTGAAGGATGATGGATGGTACAAAGCAAGGTTAGTGGCAAAGGGGCTCTCACAAAGGAAAGGAGTATGATGAAATTTTTGCACCGGTGGTTCGTCATACATCTATCCGGGTTTTACTAGCGATAGTTGTCATTCATGACTTGGAGTTGGAGCAACTTGATGTGAAAACTGCCTTCTTGCATGGAGACTTGGATGAAGACATCTACATGGAGTAACCGGAAGGGTTTGTTGTAGATGGTAAGTCTAAAATGGTTTGCAAGTTGAAGAAATCACTATATGGGTTGAAGCAATCGCCTAGACAATGGTACAAGAGATTCGATCATTTCATGCTTGAAAGTGGCTTCATCGAAGCATCAAGGATACTTGCGTATATTTCAAGAGGCTGGGAAATGATTGTTGGGTGTATTTACTCTTGTATGTGGACGATATACTCATTGCTTCCAAGGATCAAAATGAAATCAACAAGTCGAAGATGCTTTTGAAATCGGAATTCGAAATGAAAGATCTTAGAGAAGCAAAAAAAATCTTGGGCATGGAAATTGAAAGGGACCGAAAGCGTTTTGAGTTAAGATTTACTCAAAAGGAATACATTAAGAAAGTGCTTTGCTGGTTTACCATGGAGGATGTAAAGGCATTAAATACACCTTTACCTTTGCATATGAAGCTTTCAGAGAAGGGATCACCCGCGAGGATAAAGACAAGGCTTATACAGCAAAGGTACCATATGCAAGTGCGGTTGGTAGTTTGATGTACACAAATGGTGTGTACAAGGCCCGATATTGCAAATGCCGTCGGGGTGGTTAGCCAGTAAATGGCTAATCCGGGGAAATCGCATTGGGAAGCCGTGAAGGCTATATTGAGATACTTGAAAGGCACAACATCTCATGGACTTGTCTTTGGCGGTAGTAATGACAAAAGTTGCAAGTTGGTTGGTTATTGTGAATCAGACTATGCCGGTGATAGGGATTGGAGGAAATCAACTTCTGGGTATGTCTTCACACTTGGCGAAACAACCATTAGTTGGAGATCGCGATTGCAAACCGTAGTTGCTTTATCCACTACGGAGGCGGAGTTGATTGTCGCTGTGGAAGCGTCCAAGGAGGCACTCTACTTGAAGCGATTGTTGTGTGACTTGGGTTTCAAACATGAGAGTGTTGATTTTCGATGTGATAGCCAAAGTGCTATCCATTTGGCGGAGAATTTGGCGTTTAGCTCACGGACTACGCATATAGAGGTGAGGGAGTCATTTCTTGTAGCCATGGATGAGGGTAGCTAGTATACCTTCGGAAAGTGCACACAAAGGATAATGCGACCGATATGTTTACGAAAGCATTGCTATATGGGAAGTGCGAGCATTGCTCGAACTTAATTCGCTTGTTGAGTTGCTAGGTGTCACGGGGTGGCACGAGGTGGAGAGAGTGATTTTGTGTTTGATGGAAAGGAATAGAGGTGAGAGATTGGAAATCTATCTTCATGGTAAGTATTCGTTACACTCCCGAGTACATTGTCTCTTGGTGAGACGGTTTTGGTTTGAATGTTTTCAACACTACACTGGAGGGTGGGGGTATTGCCTGAACTCGTTGGTGTAGTGCAATGGGCGGTGGCCATGCCGGAGCTCATTAGGAAAACATTCGAGTTTGCTTGGTCGAAGGTAGAAGGAAATGCTTGGGACATTGGAGTTTGGAGTTGAGATGGTTATAGTATCGAGGTGAAGTGTTGAAGTATGCGATACTATATGTTGTATTGAAGAGGTCGAAGATAGCTTTGAGTCGGAGGTGACCATTCGCAAATCGGAGCTCGAAGGTAGGAGTTATGAGTTGGAAGATGTTTGTTGTCAGCTGGGAACAGGAACAGACGTCTGTCATTGGGAGTGACAGACGTCTGACTGCAGGGAATTGGTTTCCCGAGAGTTCAGACAAATGTCTGACACATGAAGGACAGACGTCTATGCTAAGTGCATATGCCCAATTAATCTCTGGAAGATGACAGACGTCTGTCAGGCGATGCGACAGACGTCTGATCGGATATTGGGCTATTTTCGGCCTGGAAATTAGCAAGCAGATTTGTAACTAATTCGGGGGCAATTTGGGTAATTGAACAAATCTCTATATAAGTTATTTTCTGATATGAATTAGAATGAGCTTGGATAATTGATTTGGGATCAAGGGTTTATTCTCAAGGGTGAATTAGGGTTTTGTAACCTAATGCAAATTCTTCAATTCTATTCTCCTCAAACTCTTTTCTATATTGAAATATAGTGATCACTGGATCAATCTCTTGTATTCCTTTCATTGTGTTAATAAAATACTCTCTCCAAAGTGGATGTACACTAACAAGATGTTGGTGGAACCACTATAAATCCTTGTGTGATTTATTTTTGCTATTTTGTCATTAGTTTCTTGTTTGAGATTGAGATTTGGATTGTTCGTGATTGGTTAATCTTTGTTTATGGCTAGAGTTATTGCTTTGCTTGTTTTTGCAAGTCTAACAACGGTCTAGTCTTCCACTAGTGCATTGTGGTTTAGATATCGGATTCGAGTGGTCTTGAATCGGATTAATCACAACGGTTTCAACATGTGATAGCAATGCTGTAAGAGTTTGATACATCAAAGTCAAACATGTAGTCATATGAATTCTATAATTATCAAAATTACCTTATTTATAAGCTTTTCAAATGCTTCAGGTCCATGCTGTTCGATATACTTTTTCAGCAACCAATAGGATATCATCTGGTCGATTAGAGATTGTTTTGCTTTGAGGAGAGTGCCAAGTATTTCTAATCTGATGGTTTACAAACACTGGTCATATATAATGCTGATAAACATACGATGCCCCACCAATGGCAAGACTAGCCTGCAGTTTAAGGCTAGTCTGGCAGAAGGACAAAAAGGAAGCCTGCAACAAATTGTACATCAGCACTATCATTCTGCATATGGATTGGTAAGCCAGTCAGGCACTATGCAGAGTGGACCAACATGGTTTTGCTACCCCTAGTTTTGTTTGATGTGAATTGGGAAAATTTCATCCTGCTTCGATTGTAAATCCAATTAACACGTGAAGGAATTTTTTTAAAATAATTTAATAAATAAGCAAATCATGCCATTTGTGTTCCTGAAATATCAATAGTTATATGTCATTTTGACTAACACAGTATTGGAGCATCAATATATGACACATATGAATGACATGCATAAATACACCATGTGAAATTTTATTTGTGGTTTGGTTTATTAAAAAAATGTAAGGCAAAGAGAAAGTTGTAGGCTTAATCAATTGTTTGATATCAACATGATTAAGCTGTAGTTTTACCCCCTTCTGCATATAAAAGGATCTTCTAATCTTACCGCTACCAAGTTATTCTGAATTTTGATAAAACCTTGGAATTTTAGAGCAAAGTTATTAAGAAAGCTACAAAATTCATGAATTCAACAATGATATTTTCCTTAAAATGAAGAATTTTCTTCCAGTTTATTCATGGGCACCCAAAAGACTGCTATTTTAATCATGGCAATTAACAAATCTTAACTTGACAAATTTTCTACAAGCACCTATGTTGGAAATGTTATGAATTATTTAAAATATGAAATAAGTTTATGATGGCTCCTATTTGTGAATAGTCAAACATCATGGGATTATAAGAAAGATGCAAGTATTTATACTTGTTTCTAAGAAGTCATGTTGGGGCCTTGGGCTCCCAATGCATGCTTTGTTATGAGGAGGGAGACCATGCATCATGATCACCACACACGCGCGCGACCGACCGACTCGACTCGACCCGGCCCGGCTCGGTTCGGTTCGGTTCGGTTCGGGATTGGGCTTGGGCCTTGGGCCTTGGCTATGTGGTGTAGATACTTATATTTTTGGTCCAGAAAACACTGAGTTTTTCGAACTATTTTTTAAATACGAGATATATTTCTGAGCCGACTTTTATTTTGAAGCGGTAAACTATTGACTCGGTATTTTATCAGATTTATCTACTGCCCAGTATTTTCGTTCAGCCCTAAACCCCATCTATATGTTATCTTCAGTTGTAGACGAAAAAAATATAACAAAAATTTTTTTTTGCCTCCGCTATTAAAATATTCTTTCTGAAATTTTCGAGCAGTATTTTTATATTCGAAAGTGCAAATCTGCACTGATTAGTTGTGCAAAGAAAATCAGTTATTATTTCAGAGGCTATTTTATCCTAGAGGCAGCGGCGAAAGTATGAACTGGTTTTGCACCACCGGCCAGATCGCTGAATCGTCTTCAAGAAAGCGACCTAGTCCGCGACTCAGCCATTGTTTCCCAACAATTTGAAGACGATAAATGAAACAATGGCTTTGTCTGCTGCCCCATTCAGTCTCGGCGACCTAATCTCAAATCGTACTGCTTAAGAACAAATTCAGTCAACGTGATCAGCATCTGGATCCTCGAGCCAGCGGTAAGGGTTGGACATCTGGATCCCATGGTAGTTGTCGATGATGGTTCATTGCGACAAACGATTGGATACTGAAGAGCTGGAATTGGCGAGCAGAACAAATTGGACTTCCTACAGAGACTGCTCATCAAATTGCAACCGGATAGTTGCATTGTTTTCCAACAAAGTTCTCCCGCAAGTGGTAGAAGGACCTGGATAATAAAAAAAGGAGTAATCACTTGGAGAATCAGACTTCATGAAGGTACATTCTATTAACGGGATTTATCCTCAATGCTGATTATGTGCAATAAAACAAATATGGAACCATGAATGGTAGATAATTTTTAAACAGGATGCTGCTCATAATTGTTAGATCTAGGAATTTTCAAGTTACACCTAAGATAGTTCCAAATTTGCTTGGAATATGAGCAGTTAAGATAAAGAAGTTTTATGTCTTCAAGAAGGTATTGAGCACAAATTACACTTAGGATCGGTAGATACATTCCAAGTGATAATTTTATCTTTGGTAGTGAACTTATTATTTGAAACCAGCAATGTGTTTAAGGACATTCTGGGAGCATATGTACAATCCCAAATCAAAGAATTTAACCGAACATGGTTCCATACTGGATTAAAATCAAAGTTTTCATTACTAATAGGCAACTAATGCTAGATATCACTGTTTTTTTTGTGAGATTTCCTCTGTGAGATACATAGTGTAAAGAATGCTTATGCAGATTTTGATTTTCTGACTTAGATCGAGATTGAGTTCTAAGTATCTATTAAGATTGATAAGTAAAAATGCAGAAATTGATTTTTTCTGTGATTCAATTATGTTAGTCTCTGAGTTTATGAATATTTTCCTATGAGAAAATATAAATTCTCAAACATATGAACATTTAAAATAGCAAGCATCCACAACCGGCCAGTAAATAACAGAATGGAATCCGCAAGGAAACCATAAACGACAGCAACAACCAACCCAAATGAATGATTCTGGATAGTTATTCTATAATACAAATTTAGAAAACCAGGTCATATGGCACAAAAGTGTCGTAACAGGCCAGACCCTACACCGCAGGCAAACCTGACCGAGGAGCCTCTAACGGCTATGACTACTAAGATTCACCTTGTTGGTGAATCAAAGGGTTGGTGGGTAGACATTGGTGTTTCTCACCGTTTTTGCTATGATCGTGATATATTCACAATATACACGGTTGCTGACGATCAAAAAGTGTGTTGTGAGATCCTTACACCACTTAAGCTGTAGAGACTGGTAATAATGAAAATAAAGCATATGATTGGAAAGACGTTGATTCTTAAAGATGTGATGCATCTGATATGTTTGAAACATTCAAAATTGAAATCAAGCAAATAGGAAAATTAAGAGACTACATAGTGATAGAGGAACAGAATACGAATCAAATTCTATTCTGGATTATTTATGTGATATATTGTACATAAGAGAACTGCACCCTATTCACCTGAAATGAATGATAAAGCTGAAAAAATAGGACCTTTACCGAATTAGTTGTTGTCATTTTATTAAATTTCGGTGCAACAAAACATTAGTGGGGGGATATTTTATTGACTGCATGCTATGTTATGTTTAGAATCCCTTAATCTAAGAATAAAATTTCACCTTATGAAATTTTAAAAAGAATTATAAATCCAGTGTGTCATATTTTAGAACTTGGGTTTGTTTAACATATGTTTGCGCTCCAAACCCTAAGATAATAAAATTGGCTAGTAGAGCATATGAATGTGTATTTATAGGTTATGCTATTAATAGCAAAGCATACAGTTTTTTATGACCTAATTACACATAATATAACTGAAACAAATGAGGCCGATTGTTATGGAACAACAATTTTGTTAAATTAAGGAATAGTTGGGGCACTTCTAGTATGCCTATTAGAACAGAATTTAATGAAAATTCTGAAACTGAACCTAGAAAAAGTAAAAAGAGCAAGAACCGTAAAAGATTTTGGTTCATATTTTTTGTGTTTTTACTATAGAGGAGGATCCCTTAAACCTTCAAGAGGCCTTACCTTCTTTAGATGCCAATTTTTTGGCAAGAGGCTATGAATGATGAGATGGATTCTCTGGAATCCAATAAGACTTGGCATTTGGTAGGTTTACCCCCGTTGTAAATCTATAGGCTGTAAATGGGTTCTTAAAAAATAAAACCTGATGGCATTATTGATAAATATAAAACACGACTAGTAGCTAAAGGTTTTAAGCAAAAAGAAAATATAGGTTTCTTTGACACTTTTTCACCAGTAACTAGAATTACATTCATTTGGGTATTAATCTCACTTGCTTCTATTCATAATTTACGAATACACCAAATGGATGTAAAAACCACATTTTTGAATGGTGAATTAGAAGAAGAAATTTATATGGACCAGCCTGAAGGATTTGTAGTACATGGTCAAGAACATAAAGTGTGCAAATTAGATAAATCATTATATGGTTTAAAACAAGTATCTAAACAATGGCATGAAAAATTTGATAATTAATCACTTCACATGGTTTTGAAGTTAATGAAAGTGACAAATGCATTTATTACAAATCTGAGAATGACATTTGCACTATTATATGCCTTTATGTAGATGACCTACTCATCTTTGGGTCAAACATTCATGCCATAAATTCAGTCAAATCCTTATTAAGTGCCAATTTTAATATCAAAGATCTAGGTGAAGCGAGTGTAATCCCTGATATTAAGATTACTAGGTCAAAAAGGGGATTTTCTTTGGATCAATCCCATTAAACTGAGAAGACTCTAAAGAAATACAATTATATTGACTGTAAACTTGCATGGACACCATATGATCCTAGTGTAAAGTTATTTAAGAACACTGGTGAGGGTGTAAAAAGTCTGATTATGAGAGCATCATTGGCAATCTTCGGGATGCCACTGATTGTACTAAACCTGACATTGCCTATGTCATGGGATTATTGTGCAAGTTTACCAGTAGATCTAGTATAGAGCATTAACATGTTATTGAGAGGGTCATAAGATACCTAAAATAAACTATGAATCTTGGATTACATTATGAAAAGTTTTCAGTTGTACTTGAAGGATATTCTGATACAGACTGAAATACTTTATCTGATGATTCTATTGCGAACAGTAGCTATATATTTAGCATTGCTGGAAGAACTGTTTTTTGGGAAATCTAAGAAATAGAATATCTTGACTCAGTATACTATAGTGACTGAGATAATAGCACTAGCCACAGCTAGTGAAGAAGCAGAGAACTAAAGAAATCTGGTAGTTGAGATCCCCATAAGGGAAAAACCGACACCAGTGGTGTAATCGATTGCGATAGTACCGCGGCTATTGCAAAAAGTACAGAACCGTTATTACAACGGTAAAAGACGACGTCGTAAGCACAATACTGTAAAAGAACATCACATACATAGTGATGAAAAATTTGACGACTATTGAAAGAAAAACAGAACTGATATTACAATGGTAAGAAATGACAGTCGTATGCACAGTATTGTTAGAGAACATCAAATATAAGGTGATGATAATTTGGCAGAACCTTTGACGAAAGGACTATCCAGAAAGAAAGTCCTTAATAATTCTAAAAGAATAGGACTATTGCCCTGTGATTGTGGAATCACGCACAATGGTAACCCGACCTAAATGACTGGAGATCCCAAGAACTAGGTTCAATGGGTAAAAACAAGTTGTGTAGTGATAGTAGATGAACATGCTAAATTTTAGATTAAGAAGCATGTATTCCTGAAGTGATAGAGGATGAGTTAATAGAAACTCTTAATGAGATCTATACTCTACTTGGAGTGGAGTACCTACCTTTAGGAGTATTCTTGATAGACTCACCTATGTGAATGTGGAAATGTGGCCGTTTCCTATGGAGTTTTGGGCAAAACTTCTAGAGCGTTCACTAAACTAGGATAGACGTGCATGGCCATAAACGCACGGGCTTATTTGATTGCACTATAGAAAAGATTGTGTGTGGTTTGATGTCAGGAATAGAGTTCAAGATTACGTGTCACTCTAGTAAAAACTGAATCTTATTCACTACGCAGAGGTTCAAGTCGGATGACACCTTTGTTTATGCACAGTCTTATGTTTTTAGAAACTGCTCGATAATATTTTAAAAAATTCAAGTGGGGGATTGTTGGAAATGTTATGAATTATTTAAAATATGAAATAAGTTTATGATGGCTCTTATTTGTGAATAGTCCCACATCATGGGATTATAAGAAAGATGCAAGTATTTATACTTGTTTCTAAGAAGTCATGTTGGGGCCTTGGGCTCCCAATGCATGCTTTGTTGTGAGGAGGGAGACCATGCATCACGATCACCACACACGCGTGCGACCGACTCGACACGGCCTGGCCCGGCTCAGTTCGGGATTGGGCTTGGGCCTTGGCTATGTGGTGTAGATACTTATATTTTTGGTCCAGAAAACACTGCGTTTTTCGAACTATTTTTTAAATACGAGATATATTTTTGAGCCGAATTTTATTTTGAAGCGGTAAACTATTGACTCGGTATTTTAGCAGATTTATCTACTGCCCAGTATTTTCGTTCAGCCCTAATCCCCATCTATATGTTATCTTCAGTTGTAGACGAAAAAAATATAACAAAAAAAAACAGTTTTTTACCTCCGCTATTAAAATATTCTTTCTGAAATTTTCGAGCAGTATTTTTATTTTCGAAAGTGCAAATCTACACTGATTTGTTGTGTAAAGCAAATCAGTTATTATTTCAGAGGCTGTTTTATCCTAGAGGCGGCGGCGAAAATACAAACTGGTTTTTCACCACCGGCCAGATCGCCGAATCGTCTTCAAGAAAGCGACCTAGTCCGCGACTCAGCCATTGTTTCCCAACAACCTACAACTCATATTGTAGAACCACCTGGAGTGGCTAAAATATATAGTTTTTTTCTTTTTTCAATTTTTGGGTACTAAGTATCCTTTAGTATATGAATTTTAATATCACCTTTATTCACCCAACTTGATGCTCAAAACCTGAGAGCTTTAATCTCAATATATGAATAGTATTATAACATAACACAAGAAAAAACTATCTAGGTCATAACAATAGAAATTATTGAAATACCATTTCGCCCTTTTGAAAATTCACCTCAAATTAGTGTTACATGTACAACTGAATTGGTATCATATGGCTTAAAACAATAGAAACGATTTAAGTACACTTAATTTTAATACTAAAGGATTATAGATTCAGTTAATCTAGGAATGGAAAAATCACATTGGATACATCAAATGATGGTGCTTTTGCACTGTCTGAGCTAGAAGACTAAAAAAGAAATTGACATAAAGGTTCTACTCCATTCAAATTCTTCTTATAATGCATTGGAAGCTAAGAACTTCACATGCATGTTATTAGCTTTCGACCTCGTAGTTATTTTAATTAACCTGTTTCAAAAAAAATCATTTTTTTTTTTTTTTTTTTTTTTTTTGATAATGTGTCACTCTTGAAATACATATTCACATGCAGCGTCCCTTTCATTGTTATAGGAGTTGATTCATCATGCGAAGGGAAAAAAATATATCACTGCTTGCAAGCGACAACAATAGGCAGCTGCAAGCGACAACAATAGGCAGCTGCAAGCGATAGCAGCAGGCCACTGCCTGCAACAGGCTACCGCAAGAAAAAAGAAGAAGAAGAGAGAAAACGAACAAGAAAGAGAGCACCGTCATAAGAAAGCAGCAGGCTACTGTTGGAAGAGGAAACGACACACCAGAGGGGGAAAATACCTCGGTTTTGCAAATTTAAATGAAAATGAAATATGTTTGTACGTTCTTAAGATGCGAGCTTGATCATGTTTTCTTCGAAAATTGTAAAATTAGTCTAGACATAGATTGAATTGGATACATTTAGATAAGGGAAAAAGTAAGCCAGGTAGAAGGACGCAAGTCCATTCAATTAATGAAAAAAATATTGGATTCAGATTTCATCTGCTACTTTTAACTCACTAGTACTTGCAGTTTAACCATACTCCTTCCTTACTCGTATAAATTATGTTAATGCTTCACATGCATGCTCAAGTGGAAGCTAAGTTTAAGGCATGATAAAAAAAAGATAACTGAAGGGATAAATCAGTAGTTAATTCATAACTGGTAAAATAACGAGTAGTGGCCAACTAATTTGTGTACTAATTAGTTTCTGTAATAATAAATACTTGGCATGCATAATATTAGTCTTGATTTACCTATCTTTTTAAAACCCAAATAGGCTTATATGAATTTAAAATTGAACCATGTACTTTTATCTTTGAAACTCAGTACTTGTGCTTACTGCTAGTTCTAATACCATTCATGTGTATGTAACTTTATTAAGTTGGAAAAAGGTTGTACAAAAAATTTAAAAACTACAAAAATCTTGAGGAAAAAATGCACTGGTAAAGGGAAATTTTGTTCCTTCTGAAACTACACGTCAAGCCTCTTTAGATTATAGTAGATGCGTAGAATTCACGTGTTCAGAAAGTCAATTAGTCGAGAGTTGCTATGAGAACATATGAATGAATAACAGAGCACATATTACTATAGGTTTACTACAGCAGTTAAAAACATGTAGCAACAAAAATATTGCTTGTAGTAGCCACTTTTAAAAAAAATTAAAGAAAGAAGAATTGAACTGAGCCATCTTCATTGTGCAAAAAGAAAAAAAGGGTATAACTAAAGAAGAAAAAGAAATGAAGAGACAACACTTGTTTGTTGATCAAGCTGAAAACATCCTTTTTAACTTTCCAACCCAACTCGTTAAAATTCTATTAAATAGTATAAACTATATATAAATAAAAATAAAAAAAACTTACAATCAATTAGACTTCATTCCCAATCGAATCAGCAACCTAAAAAATATGATAAGCTGAACTATATGACACTTTGTTTTAGCGGGATTTACACATATTAAAAAAATGGCAGCCCGGTGGGAATCAAACTAAACAGAGACACGGTAGAGACAACCGTTTTCGTTCTACATATAACACTCATATAACTTGTGGTTACATGAAGATCATGAGCATCTACAATGAATTAGATGTGAATCAATAAGGGTTTTGTAGCAAACAGCTAAAACCTATAAATATTGCAATTGCACAAGTAAAAGAAGGAGCGGTAAATTAATGTGGATACGAAATTGAGATATAATATGAAAGGTTGTGTTCATACCGATGCATAAAGCCACAATTCAAATTATGACAAATGATTTAATTACAATACGTATTAAGTTATTCATAAGACATCACATGATATATATATATATATATATATATATATATATATATATATATATATATATACCTACTTATGGTTGCTTACTCATTAGTAAAATCTGAAGTACCTTGCCTATTAGAGAAACACTTTTTTTTCTGTAGCTATTTTCACTGAAAAAAAAACAATTTTTTTTACTTAAATGAAGCACTATAAGTTTGGGCATCATCAATATCGCCACTGTTGTGAAAGATAAAATTATGATCCAGAACATACAACGCAAAGGTTGTGATCATGTAATTAACAAAAGCAACAAACCCACTTAGCCTGTTTAACATGTATATTCTAGACATTATTAACTTGAAAGTAAGAAACGTAAAGTAGACGAGAAATAGTTTATCATTGTCAGCAATATGCAGTAAAACGAGTGAATTTCCCAAGGCATCTAGGTAAAACATCTCCATCATATTTTCACTTTGGCCACAACTAATTGATCACATATTAAAACACTTACATGTAAGGACTTCCATCTCTTTCGAATCACACCTAATTCTGCTCTTTCTTCATTTTTTCCTCCACGGTAACATCCCGAAAAGGCAAGCATATCAAGTTCATACCTGTCATTACAAGCAAAACATTATACATACATCACAATCATTTTTTTCTTCCCCGGATATTAATATTAGTTCAACATAAAGAGCAATATGAGTTGCTTTACAATTGAGTTGTAATGGCCCGAATTTTCGTACCCTTTGAGTCGACTAATAACACCATACGTCCAACCCAAATCACACAGAAATATGAGTCATTGTTAGAAAGAAGTTAGAGGATGAGAAATAGAAAGAAAGAAATATAAGAATAGAAGAAAAAGAAGATCACAAACTCACAACGGAACGAATAAAATATATTAGATAACATAAACTTTGAAATACAATTCAGTAACTTTGTATACATACCATCATCAGAGCATAACAGTTATCTCTGGAACAGTTATAAACACCTGTTTCCAGATACGAACATAATACACAGCGGAAAAATATGATAGTTTATAGCTAACTGGTGAAGCCTCCCGCTTCAAACTCCTCCAAGTGAATTTGTAAAATCCCGACTACTTGACTGTCCGTACAAATTTGGGAACCCAAGAGTCTAGGGAAAACAAATAAAATAAACTCTGGGTCAGTCATGGGACTGGTATGAGTAAACTCCAACCATTTGTTTAACTTTCAAAATCCTTTCGAAAGAAATGATAATCGTAAGACCTATCCACACATAAACACGGATGATTTTTACCTTACGATAACCAAAAATGTTTTTGATATCAAATCCAGTGATATTATAATAGTGTCTAAATAATATAAATAGCAATCTTGCAGAACGCTTGCATCTCACACTCCATATATAATAGTAAACCAAAAACCGCAGGGCGCTTATTGGAGATTGGATTTCCAACATGACAAGGTATGGAACCACCTTCCGATAGTGTATCTCTAGAGGGAAATATACTGGGTTCAACAAGAATGTCTTGCAACCCGGCCCACACATGGTTGCCCACTCATTTAGCTTGAGTGTAGCGAGCATACTATCACCAACAGTTGTGATCAGCAACCATTACCGAAAGCATACAACAGCGAATAGAATAAGAAGCAAATGAATTTTCTCAAGATCGGGTGATGATACCCCTAATAGGAATGACCCACATGGTCGTGCTGTCTGCCCGATTTCTGTCATTTCTCAGTTGATGAGGCTTGAGGTCACGATATCTTTCAGAACATTTTGTCACCATTTACTTTGAATGCCTCCTTGTCAGACCGTCCATATAAGTTATCCTAGGACTAGACAAACCGAAGGCACCATTCTATTAATCCATCTTGGGCAATTTCTACCTAGTATTATCAGAATAGCACTTGCACTGTACTCCGTCTCCAATTATCTTCGGATAAGTTAATTCGCAATGCTTATGCCAATACGAAGTGGTTTTCAGATAATAAATCTGATCCCGGTCTCTTCGTATTGACAACGGGGTATAACATAAGCTAAAACTTTGATAGACGGTGATTTAACTATCAAAGGAAACATCCATACAACCAACGGTCCTATTTCTAAATGGAAATTCTACCGATCAACCATTAAACAACACTGGCCCCTTTTAAATAATTTCCTGATTATATTAACATTCCAAATTCTCATTTCCCATCTTTCATTTCTTTTCAAAGCTTAATTATCTCTCTTGATTCTTGGAAAACACTACTAATGTCATAATTCTTTAATTCAAGAAAACATCTCTTATTCGAGTTAGAAAACATTTATATGTATCCACGAATCCTTATTTTCAATATTCAGAAAATATGCATTATTAATATTGAAAAGCATTTCCATTTTTTTAATTCCTCATTCACTAATTTATTTCAATTTATATACATAGAAAATATCTCTCATTTTAATTGGGGAAACGTTTCAAAATCCTTTAAATTAAACCGATGTTATAAAATATCGTTATTATAAATTAAACCATAAATCATTCGTTAACTAACGATATCACTAACCAATCCTTACTACCGAACCTTAACCGTTTCTCCGTCAATCATGCAGTCAGTCAAGTTAGGGTATAATTACCTCACAGACCTTAACTGATCGACATTTTTAACTTTTAAATAGTCAAAGCTCACTATTTCAAACAAAACATAGCTTACGCGACTCTCCGATTCAATTTAAGAATACACTACTTTTATGGAAAAACATTGATTATAACGGTAGTGTTATAATCGTTGTTTCCCAATATTTGATTTACAAGTCATTTATTATAATGGCAGCGTTAACATCGCTGTATAGATTTACAAAACATTTATTATAACAACAACGCTACCCAAATCTCTTCCATCCACTTCGATCGTCGTCTTCCATCTCTCTTCCCTCCTCCGCATCCTGTTTAGTATCCCTGTTCTTTAGTTTTTAGGTTTTCTTTTACCGCCGCCTAAACCCTAGTTTCAATTTCCAGTCTTTTTTGGCTCTCGGTTTTATTTTCTGGCCGTCATCAACCCCTCCCAACATCGCTCGAGATCCATTCTCGCTTATCAACTGTTCCTAGCTGCCGATTACTCTGGATTAGCTTTCCCCGCAAGGGACTTTCTTATTGGATCTGGTATGTTTTAGCTGCTTTTCTGTCAGCTGTTCATCTTTGGAGCTTTGTCTTACTGCTGCTTGTGTTATGGATGATCTTGTTCTTGTTCCCTTCCCGCTTTGCCTCTTCTTCAGAACGAGCTGCAGATTCATCTCCAATCTTTTTGTGGTGGCCTCTTCAACAAAGTCTTCCTCCATAACTTGTCTCGCGACTAGTCTTTCCTCTCTGGTCTACTGAGTTTCTTCCATTGAGTTTAGCATTCTTCGTCGAGCTCGGTGGTACGTATTATGGTGGATTAGCTTCCTTTGCTGTCGCAGTTTTCATTACATCTGGAGGTTGTTCTTCGTTTTTGAAGTTTGTAGTGCTTGGCTGGGTTAAAGGTGCTCTTTTGCTTGGATCCAGCTTTTCTGTCTTTGTTGCGAGGATTCATGTTTGTGGCCTAGTTCAGTTGGTTGTGGGATGGTTAGCTCCTCCCGTTGCGCGGGCTATTTCCGTGTTCTGGGGTGTTTCAGGCTTTGGTGCTGGTGAGGTGCTTATGTTTGGTGATGGTCGCTGTTCTGTTAGTGTCGTGTTTTGGTTGTTTCATTTTTCTAGGTTGTTTGTTTGTGCTTCTGCTTTTGTTGTTTTTTTAATCCTTGTTCGCCGTTGGAGACTGGCTTGAGTCTTCCATTTGTAATATATGTTTTTTTCAAAAAAAAAACACAACGCTAAAATCGCTGTTTAGATTTACAAAACATTTATTATAACGACAGCTCTAAAATCACTGTTTAGATTTATAAAACATTTATGATAATAGTAGCATTATAATCGGTATTCAGATTTATAAGGGAAGCGTTATAATCGTTGTTCCAAATAATTGGTATATAAAAATATAACTTGTACTTATTAATTCAATAAATAAATAAATAGATTTGATTCAAAATGGAAAGTAAAAATAACTACTTCCCTAAATTCAATATAATCGAATTCCAATAAATAACTCTCTCTCGAATAATCTATGTTCGATTATATTCCGAACTTCAGAATTTATCTATCATTTCAGGTTAATTTAAATTCCAAATTCACTTTTGAATTTATCCTTCCCAAATCATTACCAAATTCTTTTATAACCATCCTAGTTTACAAAACGTTATCGCACTTTATTTTATATTCCCAACTTTGAACTAAAACTCATCGCCCCTTATAAACCGATCATCCAAGTTCCAATCTAAATTTCCTTTATCGATATTTCATTTGCAAAACACTTGCTTTAAAATATTATTCTTTTTAACCATGAATGCATTTCTTTTATATATAATCAAATCAGTTTGATTTCGCACTTAAAAATAATATCTTAAACCCAAATTCTATTTATAGCTTCTATTCAGAATTTTTTTATACTAATCTCATTCTTTTGTTCTAATAATTTAAAACCTCTTTTAAATTTTCCTTTATAATTTGCTAATTCAAATCCATTTCCTAATATTGGTTTCAAAACCGATATTCACTTTCCCATATAAATTCATATTTGATCTTATATTTCAATTTGTCCAATGATTTATAATTCACTTAATTTATATTCTTATTTATAAACAACTTCTTGATTCATCCACTTGAACAGGTTTCTATTTCAACTCTATTCGAAATTTTATTTCTATGTTGGAAATAAATTCCATTTTTAAATCCCAATTTCCTTTTCTACGTTCGAAAATATTTTATGGTATATAGAATACCAAGTTTTTAGGGCCCGGGTAGACCAAAGACAACATATCCAATCATGGGTTATATAACACATCATATATCACAATCAAATAAAAACAGTAATATAAATGTTGAGGAATCCTGTTGGATCCCTCCAACCTGTTTCCCTGCATCCACAGATGTTAACCACATCAATAATATTAATTTCACATTACTATGAAATATCATAGTAAACATGACTAATAAGGATCAACATATAACTGTATTAACCATTTCAACCATTTTTATCAACCATTCATCCAACAACCATCACATAGTATAAAATTACTATAAATAAATTTAAAACTCGTTTATATAAAAATATAAACGAAGGGTTATTGAGTTTACTCACCTTGGTTCGCAGTTGACGGTTCTGCCTTTTTGTTTCATTTAAAATGAAACAGGCGTTTAATCTTCCTACTAAATTTCATGAACTCTGTTCTTCGCCACAATAGCAGCACAATGTAGTTCTCGATGTTACAATCTCAACGTGATCAGTTTCGTCAGATTCTGATAATGAACGAACACATTATACATTTTAAAAGATTTAACGAATATTATAATCTAACTATAATTGACCATTCATTTTTATTATGCATTTTTTTATCAGTTTTACCTTAACCAGAGGATTTGACCGCGGAAACAGGGATTTAAAACATGAACTTCTGAGCAGCGCTAGAACGATCGGGATTTACGATGAAAATTGTCAGATCTAAAAATGAACGAATGTAATTCACGGTCCAAACTCAATCGTATAGCTAGAACTGTTGCTGCAGCAATTCATGTACACGAATCCAGTTGATGTAGCATTTTTGTTCCTCCTTTGCCATTCATCATTTTAACATACAAACTGCCAGATGGTCCTTTGCCATGGCCGAATATTTATGCCTTGCCTAATCAGCTTCTTGGACAACTAAAATCAAGTCATTACCTTATCAATACTTCCTTAACCATGTGTAAGTAGTTGCCTTCACCTGTATCGGTTTAATCTTGCACATGAAGCTCCCCATCACTTCATTCCATCACTTTCTCCCTTATCTGCTACCCCCTCACGAGTCACGCATATCCATTTTAGAATTCATCCTCTAAATCCTTTCCACACTATCAAACAAGAGAATCCACGCAACCTCATTCCTAAACATGACTGGTGCTTTCTCCCTTGTCCAAACTTCCGTCCTTCAACTCACAGAAAAACACATACCCAACACAATACCTTACTGTAACACCATTCATCCAACTCATAGTTCACCAGAGACTTCTGTGCATCCTCTAGCACCTCCCACGTTACCACCCAACATCACCCAGTAACAATCAAATATCCCCATTCACTTCGTCAGGTTAGCCCATGCGTTTGTGAACCAGAAAAAGGGTCCGACACTTTTCAAATCCAAATACCACCAGATCTCGACAAATGATGCGGTCCGACACCAAGACCCCCTCGCCATCACTTTCCCCCACCCGGTCGTCACCATCTCTAACCAGTATGTCTCAATTGGAAACTCCGGCTACTTGTACAACATCCATGTCCATGCCCTAGATCGTCGCTGAAAAATTTGAGCTCCCGAAAAGTATCGATTTGGGTAATACTTATACGAAGTGAAGACTTGTGGTGAAAGCAGTTTATTGAATTCGGAAGTAGGACTTTTTATTGAAGAATAAATTTTTAATTGCTATATAAATCTTGCGTTTTTTTTCCACTGGAAGAGACTTCTTAGTTTCGATATTTTACTGGAAAATATAAAAGACGGGTGGAAGAGAATTTGGGGCTTTTTCCTGTGAAACATGACTTATATAAAGGAAAATTTTGGCTGCTGGTGGAAGATTGCAAGTTTCTTCGGTTGGAAGGAATGAGTTGCCTTTTAACGGAAGCTTCATAATTTTTTTATAATTACTTATTAGTCTGCAAATACCAGAAGTTATTTTATCAGAGAAGACCCATTTATTCCAATTGGCTTCGAATGACATAACGAAGCGAGCTATGCAGAACAACGTGGCACCTAGCAGGATATTTTCTTTTATTTATTGTATACAATATATGGTGAGTAACCCAAATGTTTGACTAATTGTACGTTAGGTAACATGGCAATGACAACCCCTTCAGACTTACACAGATCGGATAGGAGAATTTGTCTCCTTTTTACTATGTTCGAAAGAGACGTGGGCCACTTCTTTCTATTCAAATATTTTGTATCACATATAAATATAATTAATGTAATAGATTGTATATCCAGAACCCATCTCCAGATAGATTACACATGTATTTAGACTACAAAGCAGCCGTGTTTCATACATATGTAGTCGTACGAATGAAAGGGGATGGATACGTTTTGTC
The DNA here is from genome assembly GCA_030737875.1 of Allium sativum. Taxonomy (NCBI): domain Eukaryota; kingdom Viridiplantae; phylum Streptophyta; class Magnoliopsida; order Asparagales; family Amaryllidaceae; genus Allium; species Allium sativum. The sequence continues at coordinate 730,065,852 of CM060916.1, forward strand.
ACCATCAGCCGAATTCTTTGACCATGGTAGGATAAGGATCTAAAAAAGAATTGCCTCACATTGCCTTGTTTGGGTTATGTCAAAGGCAGCTTTATATCAAAAATTTCTGCTACTCATGTTGCGAGGCACACAGTCATATAAATAAAAACTATATTATTATTTGTTTATTATAATCTACTACATTATTTCATTTCAACATTTAATACAATTTAAATGTTCTGAATTTAGTGTCCAAAAATCCGAGTTGTTACATTCCTTTCCCCTTAAAATAATTCCGTCCTCGAAATTGTTAAGCAGTAAAAATGCTATAACTCTAACTCCTCATAATAACCTATTTAGTTGAAATCTTATATTCCATTTCTTCGTAACCCAGTTCCTACCCGACTTTCGAATTCTCCTACTAATACTCGACCATTCATAATTCTTTCCAAATGATCTATCCACAATTTTTTTGCAACCCATAATCACTTTCTTGTCTTCAATCCATATGCTTTTTAGTATATCCCCACCCATTCCAATTAATTTTAAATCCATTTATCGATTTTATTATTCCACTTGAAATTTTATTAGCCAATTCTGGTTTTCTTATTTCTATTACAATTAACAACTCGATTTTCAATTATCAAAAATTTCTTGAAATTTTTTTAACTCTTTAAATTTTTGAAAATTTTCGCCAGCATCTCCTTTGCACGGTTTAATGGTACAACCACAACTCAATTTCTAAGCCTTATCCAATCCAAAAGAAAATCAAAAAGCCAAGCGGCTTGCCCCATAGGCTCATAAACCCATCAAACCCAAGTAATATTGTAAACATGTACCTTTTTGTCGGGCATAATTCTATCTCTTGCATTTGCTTCCATCCAATATCTGCTTAACATACATATATCCATTTCCAGTTGGTTTCAAATCAATCCAACTTCCAATTTTTAACGCTCTAATCAACTTCTGAATAGTTCACTTCTATTCTTTCAATCCAAATCTGATTTCTATTTAAGTCAATCTACTTATTATACTTGAATCCAAATTTATCACAATTCAATTTCAATTAATAACATCCAATATATATTCAACTTGCTTATTCATAAGTCGAACTCATATTAATAATTTGAATCTCAACATTTCTCTTTATTTAATTTCATTTGAAATTATTTCATATCCAATCTAATTTTATTTAACTTAAATTAAATTTCAATTCATTTGATACATTTTTACCATTTCAATCTTTTCAACTTATACAAGTTAAATTTTAATTTCATAATTCAAATTTTCGAGTTTTATTTCAAATTAGTTTGAAATCATATATATATCTACATATATTTATAATCAACTCAATTCAAAACATTTGAATTTCTAAAACATCTTGTCCTTTTCAAACAAAATTTTCATTTCCAAATTACTATGGTAGCAACCCATCACTTAGAAGCTTGAAAATGAATACCGATAATGTCACGATCCATTATCAGAATTATTTTATCGCCACTGAAGTGATTTCAGTGCTTAATCCCTTTTAAAATCCATTTAAACCATTCTTATTCAAAAATACTTTAAAGTAATGTTATATTACTTTGTAATATTTTAGAAAATATTTTCTAAACACTTGGAATTTAAATTCGAATTCTGATTTGAACTTAGTCTTGATTTATCTCATTTGTATACATTATCTGTATATAAATTATATAACCATTTCAATATTTCATAATTCCATTTGATTGTAATAACAATCAACACATTCATATATAATAATTCAGAAATTATTCCATTTATATCAAAATAAATTTTGGGCAAACTTATTTCATTTACCCATTTTAAAACAATACTATATCGAATTGCTTTGTTCGAGAGTTTAGAAACACCTATCTATACAGTTGTACATCTTGTATCGACCAAAATTCATAAATCACTCAACAAACCAGCCAACACAATATAAAACAAATTTTATATCAAATATACGAATACGCAATATGTACTCAAAACTCAATCTAGGGTATTACTGACCCCGTATCTATTGAGTCACACCACAGAGCCAAGGTTACTACTAACCTTCAGCTTTGATACCAACTATAATGGCCCAAATTTTCGTACCCTTTGAGTCGACTAATAACACCACACGTCCAACCCAAATTGCACAGAAATACGAGTCATTATTAGAAAGAAGTTAGAGGATGAGAAATAAAAAGAAATATTAGAATAGAAGAAAAGAAGATCACAAACTCACAGTGGAACGAATAAAATATATTAGATAACATAAACTTTGAAATACAATTCAGTAACTTTGTATACATACCATCATCAGAGCACAACAGCTATCTCTGGAACAGTTATAACCACCTGTTTCCAGATACGAACATAATACACAACGGAAAAATATGATAGTTTATAGCTAACTATTGAAGCCTCCCGCTTCAAACTCCTCCAAATGAATCTGTAAAATCCCGACTACTTGACTGCCCGTACAAATTTGGGCACCCAAGTGTTTAGGGGGAAAAATAAAATAAACTCTAGGTCAGTCATGGGACTAGTGTGAATAAACTCCAACCGTTTGTTTAACTTTCAAAATTCTTTCAAAAGAAATGATAATCGTAAGATCGATCCACACATAAACACAGATGGTTTTTACCTTACGATAACCAAAAATATTTTTGATCTCAAATCCAGTGATCTTATAATAGTGTATAAATCAAATAAATAGCAATCTAGCGGAACGCTTGCATCCCACGCTCCATATATAATATTAAATCAAAAACCGCAGGGCGCTTATTGGAGATTGGATTTCCAACATGATAAGGTATGGAACCACCTTCCAATAGTGTATCTCTAGAGGGGAATACACTAGGTTCAACAAGAATGTCTTGCAATCCGGATCAAACATGGCTGCCCACTCATTTAGCTTGAGCGTAGCGAGCATATTATCACCAACGGTTATGATCAGCAACCGTTACCGAAAGCATACAGCAACGAATAGAATAAGAAGCAAATGAATTTTCTCTAGATCAGGTGATAATACCCCTAATGGGAATGACCTACATGGCCATGTTGCCTCCCCGATTTCTGTCATTTCCCAGTTGATAAGGCTTGAGGTCACGATTATCTTTCAGAACATTTTGTCACCATTTACTTTGAATGCCACCTTGTCAAACCGTCTATATACGTTGTCCTAGGACTGGACAAACCGAAGGCACCATTCTATTAATCCATCTTGGGCAATTTCTACCTAGGATTATCAGAATAGCGCTTGCACTGTACTCCGTCTTCAATTATCTTCAGATAAGATAATTCGTAATGTTTATGCCAATACGAAGTGGTTTTCAGATAATAAATCTGATCCTGGCCTCTCCGTATTGACAACGGGGTATAAAATAAACTAAAACTTTGATAATCGGTGATTTAACTGTCAAAGGAAACATCCATACAACCAACGGTCCTATTTCTAAATGGAAATTCTACCGATAAACCATCAAACAAGACTGGTCCCTTTTAAATTACTTCCTGATTATATTAACATTCCTAATTCTCATTTCCCATCTTTCATTTCTTTTCAAAGCTTAATTGTCTCTCTTGATTCTTGGAAAACATTGCTAATATCATAATTCTTTAATTCAAGAAAACATCTCTTATTCGAGTTAGAAAACATTTATACATATCCACGAATCCTTATTTTCAATATTTACAAAATATGCATTATTAATATCGAAAAGCATTTCCATTTTTTTAATTCCTCATTCACCAATTTATTTTAATTTATATACACAGAAAATATCTCTCATTTTAATTGGGCAAACGTTTCAAAATCCTTTGAATTAAACTGATGTTATAAAACATCGTTATTATAACTTAAACCATAAATCATTCGTTAACTAACGACATCGCTAACCAATCCTTGCTACCGAACCTTAATCATTTCTTCGTCAATCATGAAGTTAGTCAAGTTGGTGTATAATTACCTCTCAGAACAACATTTTTAACTTTGAAATAGCCAAAGCTCACAATTTCAAACAAAACATAGCTTATGCGACTCTCAGATTCAATTTAAGAATACACTTCTTTTATGGAAAAACATTGATTATAACATAGTGTTATAATCACTGTTTCCCAATATTTTGTTTACAAGTCATTTATTATAACGGCAACGTTAAAATCGCTGTATAGATTTACAAAACATTTATTATAACAACAACTCTAAAATCGCTGTTTAGATTTACAAAACATTTATTATAACGACAGCGCTAAAATCACTGTTTAGATTTATAAAACATTTATGATAACAGTAGCATTATAATCGCTATTTAGATTTATAAGGGTTGCGTTATAATCGTTGTTCCCAAATAATTGGTATATAAAAATATAACTTGTACTTATTAATTCAATAAGTAAATAAATAAATAGATTTGATTCAAAATGGAAAGTAAAAATAAATACTTCCCTAAATTCGATATAATCGAATTCCAATAAATAACTCTCTCTCGAATAATCTATATTCGATTATATTTCGAACTTCGGAATTTATCTACCATTTCAGGTTAGTTTAAATTCCAAATTCACTTTTGAATTTATCCTTCCCAAATTATTACCAAATTCCTTTATAACCATTCTAGTTTACAAAACGTTATCACACTTTATTTTATATTCCCAACTTTGAACTAAAACTCATTGTCCATTATAAACCGATCATCCAAGTTCCAATCTAAATTTCCTTTATAGATATTTCATTTGCAAAATACTTGCTTTAAACTATTATTCTTTTCAACCATGAATGCATTTCTTTTATAAATAATCAAATCAGCTTGATTTCGTACTTAAAAATAATATCTTAAACCCAAATTCTATTTATAGCTTCTATTCAGAATTTTTTTATACTAATCTCATTCTTTTATTCTAATCATTTAAAACCTCTTTTAAAATTTTCTTTATAATTTGCTAAGTTCAAATTCATTTCCCAAATCATATAAATTCATATTTGAACTTATATTTCTATTTGTCCAATGATTTATAATTCACATAATTTATATTCCGATTTATAAACAACATCTTGATTTATCCACTTGAACGTGTTTCCATTTCAACTCTATTTGAAATTTTATTTCTATGTTGTAAATAAATTCCTTTTTTTAAATCCAAATTTCCTTTTCTACATTCGAAAATATTTTACGTTATCTAGAATACCAAGTTTCTAGGGCCTGGGTAAACGAACCACAACATATCCGATCATGGGTTATATAACACATCATATATCACAACCAAATAAAAACAGTAATATAAATGTTGAGGAATCCTGTTTCCCTGCATCCACAGATGTTAACCACATCAATAATATTAATTTCACATTACTATGAAATATCATAGTAAACAGGACTAATAAGCGATCAACGATATAACTGTATTAACCATTTCAACCATTTTTATCAGCCATTCATCCAACAACCATCACACAGTACAAAATTACTATAAATAAATTTAAAACTCGTTTATATAAAAATATAAATGAAGGGTTAGTGAGTTTACTCACCTTGGTTCGCAGTTGACGGTTCTGCCTTTTTGTTTCATTTAAAATGAAACAGGCGTTTAATCTTCCTACTAAATTCCATGAACTCTGTTCTCTGCCACAATAGTAGCACAATGTAGATCTCGATGTTACTATCTCAATGTGATCAGTTTCGTCAGATTTTGATAATGAACGAACACATTATACATTTTAAAAGAATTAAAAAATATTATAATCTAACTATCATTGACCGTTCATTTTTATTATGCATTTTTTTATCAGTTTTACCTTAACCAGAGGATTTGACCGCTGAAACAGGGATTTAAAACATGAATTCCTAAGCAGCCCGAGAACGATCGGGATTTACGGTGAAAACTGTCAGATCTAAAAATGAACATATGTAATTCACAGTCCAAACTCAATCGTATAGCTAGTACTGTTGCTGCAGCAATTCAAGTACGCGGATCCAGTTGATGTAGCATTTTTGTTCCTCCTTTGCCATTCATCATTTTAAAATACAAACTGCCAGATGGTCCTTTGCCATGACCGAATATTTATGCCTTGCTTAATCAGCTTCTTGGACAACTAAAATCTAGTCATTACCATATCAATACTTCCTTAACCATGTGTAAGTAGTTGCCTTCACCTGTATCAGTTTAATCTTGCATATGAAGCTCCCCATCACTTCGTTCCATCACTTTCTCCCTCATCTGCTACCCCCTCATGAGTCACGCATATCCATTTTAAAACTCATCTCCAAATCCTTTTCACCCTATCAAACAAGAGAATCCACGCAACCTCATTCCTGAATACGACTGGTGCTTTTTCCCCTGTCCAAATTTCCGTCCTTCAACTCACCGAAAAACACATACCCAACGCAATACCTTATTGTAACACCATTCATCCAACCCATAGTTCACCAGAGACTTCTGTTCATCCTCCAGCACCTCCCACGTTACCACCCAACATCTCCCAGTAACAATCGAATACCCCCCATTCACTTCGTCAGGTTAGCCCATGCGCTCATGAACCAGAAAAAGGGCCCGACATTTTTCAAATCCAAATACCACCGGATCTCGACAAATGATGCACTCCGACACCAAGACCCCCTCGCCATCACTTGCCGCCACCCGGTCGTCACCATCGCTAGCCAGTATGCCTCAATTGGAAACTCCGGTTACTTGTACAGCATCCACGTCCATGCCCAAGATCGTCATTGAAAAACTCGAGCTCCCGAAAAGTATCGATTTGGGTAATACTTATATGAAGTGAAGACTTGTGGTGAAAGCAGTTTATTGAATTCGGAAGTAAGACTTTTTATTGAAGAATAAATTTTTAATTGCTGTATAAATCTTGCGTTTTTTTCCACTGGAAGAGACTTCTTAATTTCAATTTTCTTACTGGAAAATATAAAAGACAGGTGGAAGAGAATTTTTGGCTTTTTCCTGTGAAGCATGGCTTATATAAAGGAAAATTTTGGCTTCTGGTGGAAGATTGCAAGTGTCTTCGGTTGGAAGGAATGAGTTGCCTTTTAACGGAAGCTTCGTAATTTTTTTTTAATTACTTATTAGTCTGCAAATACTAGAAGTTATTTTATCAGAGCAGACCCATTTCTTCCTATTGGCTTCGAATGACATAATGAAGCGAGCTATGCAGAACAACTGCAACATCCCATATCCGTTAGTGTCACTCACAAAGGGAATGCACTAAGTTCTGTGGAGCATTATAGGTAAAAGATGCAGATAAATTACAAGACAGACAAATTTAAAACAGTGGAAAATAAAACTTTACTTTATTGATAAAGTAATTTGTACAACAATTGTTTTTCAATATCAGAGTATCTGTCTTACAAAAAAGGAAGAAGCATAAAATAACATTTATATTCCCCAATGTAGCATGAGCCAGCCATAGCAAGAGAATCCAAGAAAATCTTCGACTAATCTTCAAGTTGGGAAAGAGTAACGGTCAATCTAATCTGAGCTATACTATTCCTTCCTTTACAACCTGGGGGGGGAGACGGAAGAAAAGAAAGCGAAAGAAAACAGAGTCAGACATAAAGTCTGGTAAGTTCAGTAACTTTTAGCATGTGAACAGGGAAAAGCAACATGACATGAATTAACTGAATACAAGATAATACCGTGATGATAGGGCTAACAAGATAACATAAGATTAACGCAAGATATGCTAAGGCAAGATAATGTATGCTTCACTACTTTCTCTGTTATTCTGGTTTCTATATCTCTGCACCGCCTAACTAGTGTCTCAACTAGTAATCTGTATAAAATGATAACGTGATCCCAATCCCCGTAATCGTGGTTGTCTTTAGGTGTATATCTATTATTTATTACCTAGATCTAATCTGGGGTTTTCTATCGAGCGCTTTTTAGATTCGACTAGGCTTTATGCGACTTATCTAATACTTCTCGGATTCAGGGTTTATGCCACCTAGGTCCAACTAGAGATTATGCTACATGTCGAACGGTGCCCCTAGTCTAGGACACACTACCCAGAGCGATAAGTGTTCCTAGACTTTACGTCCCAATCGTATCGTAACGTGCTAGATATCTAGTTGCACATGTCCTCTATATGTGCGGCCCGAGTCCCGTTGCAGGGCTAATCAAGAAACACGGAACTCAGTCGGGAGCTTTAAGTTATCTACCGATGTAGATGCTAAGGTCTGTTTTTCCAGTGGCTATGGTCCCACTCGACCCCTCCCTCAACTAATGAAAGACACACCTTGAAAAATGAGAACTATACGCAGGCCCTCTATGCCCCACTAACCTATGGCCATCCTCACCCATAACTAGATAGCAAGTATATGGTCATTTGGAGTTCTCCGCCTTTCTGCTTTACGTATCTCGACTGACTCAAGATGGTAGGTAGACGACGAGTCGCTATCACAGGGCTACTGGTCTCACCGAATCACGCTGGTCCATCCTAGTCTTTAGGTTGCCATATATTGCAACCAAGGCATACCCTTGGTTCTTCTCACGCAGACCTTAACCTCTGTGAGCCCAGGCGGATCATCTGCATTCTCACAGAGGGATACCAAAAGTACCCTTACGTCCCCTCGAAGCCTCGGGCTTCGTAACCCAATTCGTTGGAGCCTTCTTTAAGATCAGATAGACATTCGCTCCTCTTCGTGTTATACTAAGGATTACTACTTAGTTTTTCTAACTAAGGTTTACCACTTAGTTTATTTAACTAAGGTTTACTTACTTAGTTCGGTTTACCACTTAGTCCATTTAACTAAGGTTTACTTACTTAGTTCTCTTTCTCGTCAAGTTGGATTGGCTAAGTGTCGTTAGTCAATTTAAGTTAACTTGACCCATTCATTAATCATGTTAAACTGGTTAAGTGTTATCAGTAATTCATGTTGGCTTAACCCTACCAAAAACCAAGTTATATTGGTTAAGTATTTTCTTATTACTTAACCCTACCCATTCATCTTGTATTGGTTAAATGTTCCCTTTAACCTAACTTTGACCATCTGTTCTGACTGACATGTTATAATGGTTAAGTGTTTCCTTAGCTAACTTAACCCTAACATCTTTTTAGCTAACATGTTCTAATGGTTAAGTATTATCCCTTAATGTTTAACTTAACCCTCATTCATTTATCACACTTTGATGGTTAAGTGTTCAAGTTTACTTAACCCTACGTTCTAGTCCCATTAACATACTAAATTGGCTAAGTGTACTTACTTAACCCCACCTTCTAGTCTGGTTAACATGTTAAATTGGCTAAGTGTTTTCCTTAATTACTTAACCCCTACAAATCTTATCTTACTACCATGTTAAGTTGGTTAAGTATTCCTATGGACTTAACCCTCCCACTCTAGCTTAAGTTGGTTGAGTGTTCCTATGAACTTAAACCTCCCATTCTAGCTTAACTGTGTTAAGTTGGTTAAGTGTTCTTATGAACTTAACCCTCCCATTCTAGCTTAGCCTTAATTGTCTTATTAAAACACCGACCACTCACATTAGATAGGTATTGTTGTGGCTGCCGGTATGCCGGTTGGGTCCGGGCAGTCTTACGCCACAACTCAGTCTAACCTCGGGCCTTTATTGGGCTCAATGCCTTAACCTCCCACATTGGATAAGTATTGTTGTGATTACTGGACAGCCGGGCGGGTCCGGGTAGGTTTACATCACAACTCAATCCAACCTCGGGTTAAGCATATTCGTATTGTCTAAATTTACGTTTCTCATTTAGGACGAATCCTATAAGTAAATTACTCCTAATTTACTTATTCCATAATTACTCTTTTAATGCACATTTATCCATATTTATTATTATGGCCCATTTCCCCCATAAATCAGTTATTCTTATACCATTTTTGTCCAAGCCTAATGTTCATGTCAATTACTCACAATTATGACTAAATTCAAAATTGTGCTAATATACTCATTATGCCAAATTAACTTAATTCAGCTAATCCAATCCTGATTTAATATTCTAATTTCAGTTCATGTCAAACTAGACTTGTTTTTCTAGTTTACAGTTTATGTAAAAACTAGATTTACAAGCCAATACTGGATCCAAATTATACATCCTATAATTCATGTCAAAATTACCCAATTTGCATTTAATAGACATGTTATAATACATGTCCTAAATTATGCCAATCATAATTATGTTCATGTTCCAAATTATGCCAATTTTCAAGTTTACAAATACGTTTTAGTCAATTTCATGTTTTCCCAAATCGTGTTCCCACCGTTCGTATAATCGTGATTCATCCTAGATTATAAATAAATCTAGATTCATGGATAAAAGGGAATGAACCAAAATGTCATGAAAAGATAGACATAATAACTGGCATAAGATGATAATTCACTAATTTCAGATCTAACAAATTACACTGAATAAATTGATTTAAAGCTTCGAAGGCCTATAGATCTGATAATATTATGACATGAAAAGGGTTGAATAAATAACATAGGTTCATGTATATGGGTAGATCTAACTTAATAGATAAATTCCCATAATCAAGATCTAAGGATAATTAAGAATAGACTGGAATAGATAATCAAGTTTAGATCCAATTTCACAGTCATAATCTTAGGCAATAATATCATGTTCATGAATCATAGGTAATTATCCACTATTGTCCTTGTCATAGTCATACGCATTGGTTTATGCTCCTAGTCAAAGGCTTATGGTCACAGTCAAAGGCTTATGTTCATTGTCAAAGGCGTATGGTTTCAAAGGCCACAGTTCCATAGTCATAATCTTAAGCATTGGCAATGTAGTCACAATGTGTTCTAGGACATAATCAAGAATCAGATCCAAAGTCATAAACAAGCACAGATTCAATGAAATGATAAGGCATATTTCTTATATTCTTTTAATTTCATGTCACAAATAGAATAAGGTGTTCAAATCTAAAAAGTAACCGACTTACATTGATTGGATCTAGAAAAGAATAGAAAGATATCGTTTCTTGAAGCCGTTGAATCTTTACTTGAATCCTAACTTGTTTTGAATCTTCTCTTGAAAGACTTGAGCAGCATATCCTCGTCTTGATTTATATTTTATTTTAATCTATTTATTTAGATTTAGAGGAAGAAGAAGAAGCCATGTCCATCAAGAATTTGTGCAGCATATGGTTAGAGAAGAATGGTGCAAAGAGAAGGAGACTAGGGGGCAGTTTATATAGGATTGCTAGTTAATTTGAGCCGTCGATGAAGCCAAGGTTAATCAAAGCCATCCGTTCTAAAGAAAGCCAATTATGTTCACAATTACTTTCTTAATGTGCATTATTAACATTTATTATTAAATTTGTATGCACATTAGATACATCCCCCCTTTACACATTTATTATTAAATTTGTATGCACATTAGATACATCTCCCCTTTACACATTTATTATTAAATTTGTATGTACATTAGATACATCTCCCTTCTACACATTTATTATTAAATTTGTATGCACATTAGATACATCTCCCCTTTACACATTTATTATTAAATTTGTATGGACATTAGATACATCTCCCCTTTACACATTTATTATATTAAGCATTGGTTACTCTTAAATTAGTAACTTTAGTGTTAACAGAAATATGGGGTGTTACATTCTCCCCTCCTTAAAGGATTTCGATCCCGAAATCTTCAAGTCAAGAAGAATGTAAATCCTACCATCCAATCATTCATCTACTCAACCTTCAAACGCAGGCATCCATTGTCCTTAAAGACTTCTAATGCTTGTTTGTTCATATGCATAGTGTGTGTACATGTCTTTATCTAATGCAAAATCAGGCGGTCTACTGATTCAGTTTACCTCCTTAATGCAAATCATGTCAGTGCCATGCGTCCAATATGTATGCAAATCCTAATGATACATATTATTTCTATATGAGTGCACAATCATTCACTCAAATGCGACATCCATATGATAACACATTAAGTTCAATTCATAAACAAATACATATATGTAAATGAAATATGAAGGCGTCTGAGCTGATCTAGTGCCTAATACATGTGTATATGCATTCACGAGCAACCACTAGCAACCATTCTCAACCATCGACCATAACATGTTTCAAATACATGTTTACATCCAAAAGGGTTTCTACCTAAGGATCGATGATACATCCTAGAGGATATACCTTAAAAGCTAGAAATTAGTATGCATAGAATTCCTAAAAAAAGGAATCAAGGATGTACCCTTAAAAAAAGGGTATGAGGCGCGTATGCCTTATCTTCAATCTCCCGTATCACGTCTTCTTGAGCTTTACTCAACTGTACCTTAACAGATTCAACTTCACGATTGCGAAGTTTCTTACCTCCATTTCCAAAATAAACAAATGTCAACCATGATACTGAGTGTATATACTAGGATGATCAGAGGTCTCTCCTCTTAGCTTATCCATCATGCCATAACTATGAGGGTCAAAAGGTCACTACATACTTTTTACCTCTCTTAAGGTTAGTCCTTCTCTATATAGAGCGCCTGCCACAACTATTCATCTCTCAAGCAAACCATCCTAGTCGAACTCGAAATCCCTCAAGTACAAGCCCCAAAGGCCTAAACCAATATCAGACAAGCACCCGAGGAATGTCTCCTCCGAATTTGGACGATCTACGTGAGATGATCTAAGCAAAAACAACCAAACACTTGAGCACTAGTTGGGATCTTTTACTATACAAGTACTAAGGTGCAAAGACTCAACTATGGAAGCAAATATGAACAAATGCGAAGTGCTAAAACCAAAAGAAAGAGTACAAACAGAAGAGCTAGACTCTTCCAACAGAACTTTACTACCTTTCTCCTAGGTACGCTTAGTGGTGAAAGCATGTACTTGCCCTTCTGAAAATCTTGTCCTTTGTTCTTAATTATATGCCCTATTCTGCCATAGTAAAGATACTTCCTCTTGTCTTAGGTTTTATAATCCCTTCCTCCTTCGTGAGCCAAGTCTACATCCATGAATTCCTCATCCTTAGGTTGTGCTCCTTAGCCAAACTCCTCATCCTCTTTCGTGTGTAATCATGTTGACAAATCTCTCGAAAGTTGCCTCCATCGTACAGAAAACCCAACTAAGCTTGAAAGAAAACTAGCCGCAGGTGAAACTACTATGGTTATAGATGGAAGTCGGGCACTACTTCGCCCTTCGATGAGGTTACCTCCCAGAAAGCCATGAGCCCCAGAGACTCAAGAAAGAAGGGGACAAGAATTCAAACAGAGAATCAGAAGATAGTGCGTATGGCTTTTGGGGAATATGCCTTTAAAACAAAACTTTTCTTTTGAAAATGCTTCTTTTAAAATTGTTTGAAAATAATAATTTTTTTCAAATCTTTTATCTGATCTGGTAACCTTCAGCTCTGATACCAAGTGTAACACCCCACATCTGTTAGTGTCACTCACAAAGGGAATGCACTAAGTTCTGTGGAGCATCATAGGTAAAAGATGCAGATAAATTACAAGACAAACAAATTTAAAACAGCAGAAAATAAAATTTTACTTTATTGATAAAGTAATTTGTACAACAATTGTTTTCCAATATCAGAGTATCTGTCTTACAAAAAAGGAAGAAGCATAAAATAACATTTATATTCCCCAATGTAGCATGAGCTAGCCATAGCAAGAGAATCCAAGAAAATCTTCGACTAATCTTCAAGTTGGGAAAGAGTAACGGTCAATCTAATATGAGCTATACTATTCCCTCTTTTACAACCTGGGGGGAGACGGAAGAAAAGAAAGCGAAAGAAAACAGAGTCAGACATAAAGTCTGGTAAGTTCAGTAACTTTTAGCATGTGAACAGGGAAAAGCAACACGACATGAATTAACTAAATACAAGATAATACCGTGATGATAGGGCTAACAAGATTAACGCAAGATATGCTAAGGCAAGATAATGTATGCTTCACTACTTTCTCTGTTATTCTGGTTTCTATATCTCTGCACCGCCTAACTAGTGTCTCAACTAGTAATCTGTATAAAATGATAACGTGATCCCAATCCCCGTAATCGTGGTTGCCTTTAGGTGTATATCTATTATTTATTACCTAGATCTAATCTGGGGTTTTCTATCGAGCGCTTTTGAGATTCGACTAGGCTTTATGCGACTTATCTAATACTTCTCGGATTCAGGGTTTATGCCACCTAGGTCCAACTAGGGATTATGCTACCTGTCGAACGGTGCCCCTAGTCTAGGACACACTACCCAGAGCGATAAGTGTTCCTAGACTTTACGTCCCAATCGTATCGTAACGTGCTAGATATCTAGTTGCACATGTCCTCTATATGTGCGGCCCGAGTCCCGTGGCAGGGCTAATCAAGTAACACGGAACTCGGTCGGGAGCTTTAGGTTATATGCCTATGCAGATGCTAAGGTCTGTTTTTCCAGTGGTTATGGTCCCACTCGACCCCTCCCTCAACTAATGAAAGGCACACCTTGAAAAATGAGAACTATACGCAGGCCCTCTATGCCCCACTAACCTATGGCCATCCTCACCCATAACTAGATAGCAAGTATATGGTCTTTTGGAGTTCTCCGCCTTTCCGCTTTACGTATCTCGACTGACTCAAGATGGTAGGTAGACGACGAGACGCTATCACAGGGCTATTGTTCTCGCCGAATCACGCTGGTCCATCCTAGTCTTTAGGTTGCCATATATTGTGACCAAGGCATACCCTTGGTTCTTCTCACGCAGACCTTAACCTCTGTGAGCCCAGGCGGATCATCTGCATTCTCACAGAGGGATACCAAGAGTACCCTTGCGTCCCCTCGAAGCCTCGGGCTTCGTAACCCAATTCGTTGGAGCCTTCATTAAGATCAGATGGACGTTAGCTCCTCTTCGTGTTATACTAAGGATTACTACTTAGTTTTTCTAACTAAGGTTTACCACTTAGTTTATTTAACTAAGGTTTACTTACTTAGTTCGGTTTACCACTTAGTCCATTTAACTAAGGTTTACTTACTTAGTTCTCTTTCTCGTCAAGTTGGATTGGCTAAGTGTCGTTAGTCAATTAAAGTTAACTTGACCCATTCATTTATCATGTTAAACTGGTTAAGTGTTATCAGTAATTCATGTTGACTTAACCCTACCATAAACCGAGTTATATTGGTTAAGTATTTTCTTATTACTTAACCCTACCCATTCATTTTGTATTGGTTAAATGTTCCCTTTAACCTAACCTTGACCATCTGTTCTGACTGACATGTTATAATGGTTAAGTGTTTCCTTAGCTAACTTAACCCTAACATCTGTTTAGCTAACATGTTCTAATGGTTAAGTATTATCCCTTCATGTTTAACTTAACCCTCATTTATTTATCACACTCTGATGGTTAAGTGTTCAAGTTTACTTAACCCTACGTTCTAGTCCCATTAACATACTAAATTGGCTAAGTGTATTTACTTAACCCCACCTTCTAGTCTGGTTAACATGTTAAATTGGCTAAGTGTTTTCCTTAATTACTTAACCCCTACAAATCTTGTCTTACTACCATGTTAAGTTGGTTAAGTATTCCTATGGACTTAACCCTCCCACTCTAGCTTAAGTTGGTTAAGTGTTCCTATGAACTTAAACCACCCATTCTAGCTTAACTGTGTTAAGTTGGTTAAGTGTTCTTATGAACTTAACCCTCCCATTCTAGCTTAGCCTTAAATGTATTATTAAAGCACCGACCACTCACATTAGACAGGTATTGCTGTGGCTGCCGGTATGCCGGTTGGGTCCGGGCAGTCTTACGCCACAACTCAGTCTAACCTCGGGCCTTTATTGGGCTCAATGCCTTAACCTCCCACATTGGATAAGTATTATTGTGATTACTAGACAGCCGGGCGGGTCCGGGCAGGTTTACATCACAACTCAATCCAACCTCGGGTTAAGCATATTCGTATTGTCTAAATTTACATTTCTCATTTAGGACGAATCCTATAAGTAAATTACTCCTAATTTACTTATTCCATAATTAATCTTTTAATGCACATTTATCCATATTTATTATTATGGCCCATTTCCCCCATAAATCAGTTATTCTTATACCATTTTTGTCCAAGCCTAATGTTCATGTCAATTACTCACAATTATGACTAAATTCAAAATTGTGCTAATATACTCATTATGCCAAATTAACTTAATTTAGCTAATCCAATCCTGATTTAATATTCTAATTTTAGTTCATGTCAAACTAGACTTATTTTTCTAGTTTACAGTTTATGTAAAAACTAGATTTACAAGCCAATACTGGATCCAAATTATACATCCTATAATTCATGTCAAAATTACCCAATTTGCATTTAATAGACATGCTATAATACATGTCCTAAATTATGCCAATAATAATTATGTTCATGTTCCAAATTATGCCAATTTTCAAGTTTACAAATACGTTTTAGTCAATTTCATGTTTTCCCAAATCGTGTTCCCACCGTTCGTATAATCGTGATTCATCCTAGATTATAAATAAATCTAGATTCATGGATAAAAGGGAATGAACCAAAATTCCATGAAAAGATAGACATAATAATTGGCATAAGATGATAATTCACTAATTCGCTAATTTCAGATCTAACAAATTACACTGAATAAATTGACTTAAAGCTTCGAAGGCCTATAGATCTGATAATATTATGACATGAAAAGGGTTGAATAAATAACATAGGTTCATGTATATGGGTAGATCTAACTTAATAAATAAATTCCCATAATCAAGATCCAAGGATAATTAAGAATAGACTGGAATAGATAATCAAGTTTAGATCCAATTTCACAGTCATTATCTTAGGCAATAATATCATGTTCATGAATCATAGGTAATTATCCACTATTGTCCTTGTCATAGACATAGGCATTGGTTTATGCTCCTAGTCAAAGGCTTATGTTCATAGTCAAAGGCATATGGTTTCAAAGGCCACAGTTCCATAGTCATAATCTTAAGCATTGGCAATGTAGTCACAATGTGTTCTAGGCCATAATCAAGAATCAGATCCAAAGTCATAAACAAGCACAGATTCAATGAAATGATAAGGCATATTTCTTATATTCTTTTAATTTCATGTCACAAATACAAAAAGGCGTTCAAATCTAAAAAGTAACCGACTTTCATTGATTGGATCTAGAAAAGAATAGAAAGATAGCGTTGCTTGAAGCCATTGAATCTTTACTTGAATCCTAACTTGTTTTGAATCTTCTCTTGAAAGACTTAAGCAGCATATCCTCGTCTTGATTTATATTTTATTTTAATCTATTTATTTATATTTAGAGGAAGAAGAAGAAGCCATGTCCATCAAGAATTTGTGCAGCATAAGGTTAGAGAAGAATGGTGCAAAGAGAAGGAGACTAGGGGGCTGTTTATATAGGATTGCAAGTTAATTTGAGCCGTCGATGAAGCTAAGGTTAATCAAAGCCATCCGTTCTAAAGAGAAGCCAATTATGTTCACAATTACTTTCTTAATGTGCATTATTAACATTTATTATTAAATTTGTGTGCACATTAGATACATCTCCCCTTTACACATTTATTATTAAATTTGTATGCACATTAGATACATCTCCCCTTTACACATTTATTATTAAATTTGTATGCACATTAGATACATCTCCCCTTTACACATTTATTATTAAATTTGTATGCACATTAGATACATCTCCCCTTTACACATTTATTATATTAAGCATTGGTTATTCTTAAATTAGTAACTTTAGTGTTAACAGAAATACGGGGTGTTACGACAACGTGGCACCTAGCAGGATATTTTCTTTTATTTATTGTATACAACATATGGTGAGTAGCCCAAATGTTTGATTAATCGTACATAAGGTAACATCGCAAGGACAACCCCTTCAGACTTACACAGATCGGATAAAAGAATTTGTCTCCTTCTTACTATGTTCGAAAGAGATGTGGGCCACTTCTTTCTATTCAAATATTTTGTATCATATATAAATATAATTAATGTAATAGATTGTATATCCAGAACCCATCTCCAGATAGATCACACATGTATTTAGACTAGAAGGCAGTTGCGTTTCATATATATGTAGTTGTACGAATGAAAGGGGATGGATATATTTTGTCACCATCGGCCGAATTCTTTGACCATGGTAGGATAAGGATCTGAAAAAGAATTGCCTCACATTTCATTGTTTGGGTTATGTCAAAGGCAACTTTAAGTCAAAAATTTCTGCTACTCATGTTGCGAGGCACATAGTCATATAAATAAAAACTATATTATTATTTGTTTATTATAATCTATTATATTATTTCTTTTCAACATTTATTACAATTTAAATGTTCTGAATTTAATGTCCAAAAATCTGGGTCGTTACATTGAGTCAAAGAATTGAATCAAAGAACAAAGAAAATGTGATTTCTTACCACCTCAAAATAAAGTATTTATTTGAGAACCTAATTGTTATGTACAGCCATTGATTACAACTTATGAAAATGAAACTCCAAAGAGAAATAGTTCGGAAAAAAGCTATTTTAGTACTATACATTGCAAAAGCAATATCAGTTTAAAAGTAAAGTTTCAAGTTTAATTTAGAAAACATTATGCATGACAACCAAATATAATAAGAAATAATATAAAACAAATCAGTCCCGCAACCGAATCGAAAAAACGATTATGTATGACCTTACTTAAGGTGAAGAGCGATGAAATGTTTGCTTCTCTCCTTCATTCTTCGAACTAGAATTTGATCCATATTTAGTATTGAATATGTGAATTTCAAAGTATGATAGTTTACTCTGCATCTTAGTTTCTGCGGACTTGTTGCCTGTTTATTTGAAAGCGCATAATCAAACTTAGTGAACCGAGCAACCTAAATTTCACAAATAAGCATGCCCTGAACTTCAACAGCAAAATGAAATCGCAATTTCAAAATAAAGCAAATGACTAGATTTTAATTAATACGAAGTAAAATATTTGGGAAACTCAAAATAATTTTAATAATAACCTTTTCGTGAGCGATTTGGGAGGCTGAGAAGCAACGACTATCGTTTTGAGTAGCGATTTCAGGCGAAGCAACGATGAGAAAATTTGAGTGGCAGATTAATGTTTTTAAACCAAATTAAAGAACGATTTGATAGACGAATTTAAAGGTTGATTGGATTTTAGAAGAGACACTGAGAATGAAATAATTTTATGGAGAGGAAATAGGAAGAGAAGAAATAGGGAGGAGAAATCGCGGGCATCATATGTGAGGGAGAAGACATCGTCGAAATAGCAGCCCTTTTATTTTGGCTTCAGAGAAATTGATTTTGGGCAACTTATGGTAAGAAAACCTCCCTAATGGTCGGTTTGATAAAAAGAATATTTGATAAACTTTATTTCAATTATGACCCAAAAATACATTTTCTTAGTTTATAGTTTTGAAATAAGAAAAAGAAAATTATAGCATGTCACAGATTTTGAAATAGAGAGACATTTGTATTAGTTGATTTAGCTAGTTTGAAAAGACAAAAATGATAAACCAATTTATATCATTAATAAACCAAATGCCTCTATTACATGAACATTGCAGATGTAAAATAGCAAGTAACAGAATAAATTCAATAATAAAACAAGAAAAAACACGTTAAAAGTTATCCTCCGTCTTATAATCAAAATGTTCCTCATATTTCTTCTTCCAACTCCAATATTTCCCTTCATCGTCACAGCAACAAATTCTCCACAGTCGACGCATCCATCTTGTAGATAAGAAAGGAAAAAAAACATGTTGTCAACTGAACTTATCTCATGCAAAATAAACGAATGTGGAAAATTATGTGAAATAAACTTGCATCATCTTGATCAACTTCACCTCAAAATGAACATCTTCCATGTGCTGTCTACAAGCTTGTTGTAGCTCGTCTATGGTGACATAATCGCTACTATCTTTGTTGAAATACGCAAATGTTGTTGCCAGATGGTCCTCTTGACCAAATTTATTGAGATATAATTGCTGTAACGTGTTCTTCGTAGTCGGTAGCACCGTTGCTGTCCAAATCAGCTTAGTTCAAGTTTCAGCTGATCATTATGGTTTGTATATGTATACATGTACGTGTATATACAAACGTATATACGAGGGAGCATTTGTAGCTTGCTTCCATCTTTTTATGTCAGTTTTTCGAAATATAGTAGATATGATCTATATGTTATTAAGATCATCTAATTCAGAAAAATATAATCATCATAAAATTTTTAACACTGTCAAAATCACGTATTAAATAAAGGGTTACCATATATATATTTTTTATTGCTCATATTGAAATTTCCCTTTCAACTGTATAAAATTATCAAAATGATCAATTTTTCCGTGCCGTCGCGCTTCATAGTTGGTAGATTATAGCTGCAAAAATTATTTTGTGTGCAGAAGAGATAGTGCAATGATGTAGAAATACCACAACAATTTGTTCAATTGATATTTCACTAGCATGTTATTTTTTTCATATGAGAATATCGTATGAAAACAATCAAGACACAGTAGAAAATGCAAATTATTCCTTTACCAAATAAACAGAAGTAGACAATAGTGAAAGCTGTCAATTATTGAGTTATATAACGTCAGAAGGACACATAAAAATTGTGGAAGTTATTTCAGCCGATGGCAATAAAAAAAAAGCTAATATATATGCTATATCCTTGTACTAAATTTATCACACTTTTTTTAAAAAAAAAACTTGAATGCACGTTTATTATCAGATGGTCTAATACTGAACCAATATCTCTGTAGGAGGCGATCAAATCATTTTTGGGTAAGTATATTATCTTTACCATCCTTTTAGGCACATATAAGGTTGATTTATGGGTAAGCAGAACACTTATGATTTTTTTTCCTATGTTATGTAAACACAATATAAATTTTATGGAAGTATAAAAATGGCTACAGATTGCAGTTCATTTTAAAGTGGTGGAAATCAAAAACCATATAAATATTGTCTGGATTCTTGTTTATAACCAGGCTTTATCTTATACATAATCTTATATGTTTTATTGTAAAACTTTTTTTTTTTATTATTATAAAACTTTGAAAGATAGAAACCTTGAATCTTCAATTTTCATGTATAGGAGATGAATATCATATAACTAATTCTCTGTTACTTAAGTCATCAACCTACAACTAAGTGGATATTCATAAAAAAAAAAAAAAAAAGTCCAATGTATGTTTTGAAGTTCCTTGAAACTACAGATATACAAGCATATGTACTTCAAATGCTTCAAAGTAGAGTATTGATTTTTTTTAATTTCCAAAAAAAGGAGTCAAGTCATAGAAACGAAATCTAGCTTGCTCAAGATATTGCAAAGCAACACTGCACTTAATTGAATCTAAACAGAACTACATATAAAAAAGAACTCAAATCAAAAGTTTCAAATTCACAGATTCCTCCCACAAATAAAACAAAACTCAAATCTGAATCTGAAAAAATTACCTGTTAGTCCACTATCTTCTTTTGCCCGCAAAACTTTCAATACTTTCAATTTCCACTAAATACAGAAATTTAACAAAACTCAAAACACAAACAGGATATCAAAAATCAACTCGATCCTGAAAATAATAGCTAAAATCTTCTTTATCCTTCAGATTCAACCAAAGCTAGAGTATTACTACAGCAAAAATGTAAATTTAAATTGATTATCAACTAAACGAAAGGAAACCAAATATAACAAATAAATAATTGATTAATTTCAAAATAAGACATCCTTCGCCTATTTTTTAGGGATGGAGTTGAATTTGAATTAAAGTAGCAGCGGAATTAGGGCTGACGAGAATAGAAAGAAACGAGAAATTGACGTGGAAGAAAATAAAACGCGAAACTCAGATAATTTAGCCGAATATAATTAGCTTCAAAGAAAATAAAAGAAAATAAATTTATTCATGAAGCGCTAATAATATTATTGATATGTGGTCATTACTACTGAATACTAATAGAGTAACAGTATGCCTTATAGACAATTATATAACTAGTTACATAAACCTAACTTGATGATTTTTCGAAATAAAAGTTGTTTTCATTCTATTATATACTTGGCATAATTAATGTGTGATATTAATTAAAGGGCTGGCTATTTGAACACAAAGTTGGACACAAATTAGAGAACACAAAGCCTTAATCGTTGATTCTTTTTGTTCTTATATGAAGAGCTGTAATTAAGGGGGAAATTCAATGGTAGAGATCACTTGTGTCACCAATTGTGTCGAAATAGACTTTTCCATTAATTAATTTAATCAAAAGTATATTCAACAACAACAGCTAAACCATAAATCCCAAACAAGCTGGAGTTGGCTAGAAATGAAACAAAAAAAAGTTAAAAATTTCAATAAAAGTAAAATAAAGTTTAAAATAATTAAATAGATAATAAAAGTAGTTGTAATGTGGGGAAAAAAAGAAGGAAAAAAGGGAAAAAAAAAGAAAAAAAACCAACAAACCTAAGTTTCTGGTTCATAAATTGCTAACTTCCATCCACTCATATTCGATACCAGCTCTTCAGATATACCCCAATTTCTTAAATCTCTTTTTACAATCTCCTCCCAATTCATTTTAGGTCGACCCTTACCTCTTTTTGGCCTTATCGGCGCGGCCTATAATTTCAATGGGCACAGGTGCATCACGCGGTGTACGTGGAAGTGTCCAAATAGGGATGACAATGAGGCGGGTCCAAACACTACAAGAAAACATTTTAATTTTCTACGCAGAACTTCCTACGCCGTTCCTACACCAAAATGCGGGGTGTTGAAAAGGCGTAGGAAATAAGTAGAAATAGGTAATAGCGTAGGAAAATCGTAAAAGTTGTAGGAAATTCACTACGTTAAAATTATCGTCATAGTAAAGACGTAGATAATCTCCTACGTCATTTCAACGTCGATGATATTTTCGTACAATTCAGATTGGCATACTAATGGCGTTGAAAAGTTCCGTCAACTTTACAGAAACAAAATAAAATTAGTTACTTATCCGTGTCTTAGGGGTATTGCTAGAACGACCGAAAGAAAAACAGTGAAAATCACCAGATCTACAGATAAGCGGTAGGAAATCAACGTAAAGGGGGGAGCATCCAAAGGTCCCTGTTGTTGCCGCGGTTTCCGACTTCTTCAGCATTTTTGGTGTCGTAGAATGGAGGGAACGAGATACCATTGGATTATAAAATATGAACGGTAGATGTGAGCAGTGAGGGAAAAAGACGAAAAGCAACCGCTTTTCCCTTGAGAAAAGTCAAAACCCTAATACTCTTTCTCAGAAAACTTTTCACGAATCAACTCCTTGTCCCCAAATCAAACGTCTTTCTCACGGATCAAAAAGCTTCTCCCTCAAGAAATTCAGAACCCTAATCTTCTTTCTCAAAAAACTTTTCACGAATCAAACTCCTGTCCCCAAATCAAACGTCTTTCTCACGAATCGAAAAATCTATGGGATACATTGTCATTAAACTACCACGAAGAAATCGCTGGAGATGCTGTGATTCTGGCTGGTGAAATTGGGGCAAAGGGGAGGGAGATGATCAATGTCACGTTGACGGTGCTGGCTTATAATTTAATCGGTAAAGATGATATTAATAGACAAGTGCTTGCTGGTCGACCGTTGGTTTTCCAGACGTATACAACTTTGGGAGGAGAAGTTGCTATTTTGGGTATTTTAAAGCATAAGTTGGTGAGTTATACGAGCTGTGAAGTGGCCATCAATGTGAGGAATCGAACTGTTGAAAATTCTAATTGCAGGCACAAGACTACGCCGTGATACTAGTTTACTGAATTTGGATTGTGTGTCATTCACTTTTATCTTCCTAAGTATACTACTTAGATCATTAGGGAAATGATTACTTTTCACGTATGCATGACAAACATTTGCCCTACATTTCAGCAGAAAAAAAGACAATGGCGACCGACTGTTCTCAAATCCCTAATTCTTTCCCAAAAATGGCCTCAAAATCTGGTTCTGATTATCGCTCTGCAATTCCGCCCGATTCGCGCTCGTCTCAACAACATGCAGAGCTAAAGACTACTTCTATGCATGGTTACAAATCAGTTCCAGATCTTGTTTGTGGAGGTAGGCTTTCGAATCAGAGCAAGGTACAAAGTCCAGATCTGGGATCCAATGATGATTTTCCAGATTTAGTTATGAATGGTCAGGCTAGTCCTTCTCTTAATTACTCTTTTCTAACTAAAAAGTGGATCGAAGCGATTAAAAAAAAAAACATGCATCAGAATGTAATCCAACTTGATTATTATGAACCCTGCATGCATGGTAATCTCAAAGTAGCAGTTATTAGTGATAAATTAGTGAATGAGGCAAGGGGGAAATGGAATAATTCGATTGTCTTTTATGTGTATGGATCCAAACCCTACTATGTTTTCCCGAAGAACTATATCGATAGGAATTGGCAACTAAAAGGCAGCTATCAGCTATACTCGAGGGACAATGGTTTTTATATTGTTAAATGTGAATTAGCCGAGGATGTTGATAAAATTATAACTTCAGGTCCACATTTTTGTAATAAAAGACTAATTTTTATGAAAAGGTGGTTCCCAGGAATGAAGTTAACAAAGGAATTACTTAGTTCCATTCCTATTTGGATCAAATTACCCAACTTAGACCTTGATTTATGGTCTGTAGAAGCAATCAGTAGGATAGCGTCTTTGTTGGGGCAGCCTCTACGCATGGATAGTGTTACAGAAAATGCATATCGTATTTCATTTGCTAGAATCTTAATAGAGGTAAATATAGATTTTTCTTTTCCTGAATCAATTCCTATTCTATATGAAAATGGGGAAATAGTGTGGCAAAGAGTAATTTATGAAGGAGTTCCATATGCATGTTCAAAGTGTAAGGTGTTTGGTCATAATTCTGATATGTGTAAGGCTACTAGTGTATGGGTTGAAAAGAACTTACCTAGTTCTAATTGTAAAACGGAGTTGGATGGAAAAATGGATTTTCAAAACAAGCAAATAAACAAAAGTGTTAGTGATGTTTCAATGAACCAGAATATAAATATGGTTGGATACAGTGAAAGAGAATCGTCTGTTATCAGAAAATCTCTAGACCAGGAAGTAAAAAAAAAACGTTCAGATGTTGAATTGAATTTAGTCCAGAATGAAGATGTAGGGATGAATACTACTTTAACTGAGAAAACAGATGGTAAAAGATACAAGAATGATTCTAGTGAGCAGTTTATTAGGCAAATTAAAGAAACTGAAAATCATGTTATGGATGTAGATGTTACTTGCAGGGAGAATGTTGGTTTAATGGAGAGAGAAGATTCGTATGGAGTGAATGTTAGTGATGATGATCGTAGTAAAGATTCCATGTTAGATGAATCGGATTGATCATCATGCAGTTTTAAGAAGAAAAGAAGAATTAAATAAAAAACAGGGATAATAAAAGAGAGCAGCAGTTTTATAAATGGAGAGCCTTTAGTGATTGATAACCCTGAATGGACTAAGTTAGTTTCCCCCAAGTAAAACAAAAATGGAAATTCCCCAGGTGGTGTCATAAGTGGTGGAGTCTCCAAAAATTGATCTATGATCTATGGTTACATGGAAGTCATCTACTATGCAGTGTTCTTGGGCTCAGATTATTTTGAAGCAGCTTGTTTGTTGGGTTTTTGCGGGCTTCTCTGTGGTGTTTTTTTCTATGGTCTTGTGTTCTTTGGGGTTTGTTTTGGTGTATGTGTAATGGGCTAAACAATGAGTTCGAGCTGGTTTAGTTTTTGTATAGTATTTGTTAAGTGTGAGTTGTAGTTTTGTGTTATCAGCTTGAACTCCTATTTGAGCTTTCTTTGTAATATAAGTACCCGGTTTTTCAAAAAAAAAAAAAAGATTAAGGGTTTCTAGATACCTTTTACATTGTTTTCTCACGTTGTGCAGTCAATGTACAGAATGACTGGATATGGTTATTTAGACATCTCAAGCTGTTTGCTTCGTAAATGGTTTTTTTTAACTGTTTTAGTTGTAAATGGATTTATGAAGTCTTAAATTCTTTGCAAGACATCAAGAGCATGTATAGTCTTTGGCTATGCTTTTAGCTGCTTGTATAAGTTAGAAACCCAATGTCTCAAACTACGTTTCCTTCCCCTTTGTAACAGTAAGATCAAAACTTAAATTATATTCCAAATGATTTTTAAAAATTTAAATCATGTTACCCTTAATGCCCATTGCTGCACCACGTTATGTTCAGAAGAATTGCTAAAGAGAATTATGTATTTGGGTTTCTTTGATACGACAGTACATTACCCTCACAATAATAGGCCCAGAGGAACTTTCAACTGCTTCTTATTTGTGTTTTGGTGTGAACCATTGTGAACTCATGCTACCTATTTGTTCAGTGAACAGAATAAATGTCCTTGGTTTATAATATTTTTATATTGGCTTTCCATTAAAACTCTGTTGTCAAAGGTTTGCGGATGAAGTTTCTTTGAACCCAAAAAACATGAAGGGTAAGATTTTTTTTTATTAAGCAAGTAGCTTTATTAAGCATCACATTTCAAATTTGAATTTTTAAATAACATGGCTTTTATGAAATGCAAGTTAGACGAAAACATATGTCCCAACTTCAATGGCTAACAGAAGCAGATGACATTTCCATTTACATAATAGAGGGTGGCATCTAGATCCCAAATAACACCAATAAAACTGGAACAACAGAAACTTGTATACTTCGGTTAAATACTTAAACAGCATATTTTCTTTAATTTAAACGTTAAAGAGGTTTTTTTTTTTTTTTTTTTTTTTTTTTTTTTAAATAAAAAAAGAAAATGGAAGAAAAATATTACAGCTACAAGATGTATGTAAGACATTAACAGAACCATGGTAACTTACATTGAGGAAAAGATATATGTAGTGGCTATGATGGCCGGCAAAATATGAATGTAATAAAGGATGCAAACTTAAATGTTAAATTAAATACTACATAAGATAACAAATAGTAGTTTTTTCTAATATCTTTCACGAAATATCCAAATTCTTTGCAGAACAAGTAAAGAATAAGTAGATTTGCCGATCTCCAAGAGTATCTGATTATCCACCCTAGATCCGCTCCAAATACTTATTTGTTTGCTGCTCATACTAGTTCGCACTAGTATACAATCCAACTATATTCATTCCTGCTCAATTTCTTTGCTGCAGAGATATTTGTTTCAAAATGAAAATGATAGTTCATGGATTTATGCCTTCAGATTTTTCTGGATACATTGTCATTAAACTCAGAAATTTTAAGCTATATCTTTGGGAAGTTCATCAATTCCATTAGTTACCTTTTGTGTGAAGTGTGTTGGTTGGAAGCTAAATGTTTAAAAAGGTCAAATATTTTTTCCAATTTGTCATCTTGTTTTGGATTACTAGTTTGCACACAACTACACATTAACTGTTGGTGCCAAACCTTTGTTAGAGAAAATACTTGGTATCTTAGTCGAAGGCCTGATGGACACATTTCTCAGTCTTTTCCATGAACACAAGTCCAAAAAATATCTCAAGACATTTGACACAAATGGATTCTGTCAACTTATGCTCGAGGTAAATAAAACATGAACTGCACGGAAGATCCTATGTATATATTCTCATTTAACATATCTGGTATATATTCTCGTTATTGATTGAAGAAGAGTTAACTGTAATTTGGCATTTCTAGGTGTTTCTACTAATAATAGAATGATGCGGCCTCCTCCTCTTCCTTTTTGGTAAAACTTCCTTCCGTTTTATTTGAATTTAATTTTGCAAATCGAGTTCAAAAGGATAAATGTTTTGATTTTTGAATTTAGGGGGAATAGGAAGAGCTCATGTAAACAATGCTGTGATTTCATCTGCCTATCGTAGTCCAGCACCTTCTACAATAGCAACTGCTTATTATCCTCAACCTCCTCACTATGCTCTGCCTTATTCTGTTTATGGTTCAGCTTGACTTATTCCTTATTTGATTTTCATCTTCTTCTTCTCTTTTTTCTTTTTCAATGATAACTAAATGTGGTTTCAATATTATTGTAGCTATTCACCTGGTTGGTTACCCACAAGAGAATTTGTATCCTATATTTTTCAATGATAACTAAATGCCATTTGCATCATGTTTTGCTTTACTTGTTCTGCAGATTTGGATTCCGTCAGCCTCCGTTCAGTAGTGTAAACCATTTGCATCTCCATTGTATCGCTCCGCCTTTTATGCCAAGGTACTACATTTGTTATAAAATCACAATATTTCTCCATTATGAAATTACTGTATTCAAACTTTGCCAGATGGAAAAAACTAAAATATTATGTCATAGGGACCATTCAGTTTATCCTGTATTGCTGAGCTTTTGGAGCAGTTGTTTATCATTTCACCATTCAGTTTATCCTGCTGCCGATTCTACTTGGTCATTCCTACTTTTCTTTTTTCTTTTTTTCCTCTTTTCAACACTTTTGCCCATGTTACGATGTAAGTTGTGTACTTACTCCTGAAAGTTAATTTTCTGTCAATTTAGACTACCGGCTTTGTTAAGTAACAGTTCTAAAAATTGTTACTATGACTATTACGTTCTATTTGCTTTGCTACATGCTCTGACTTTGCCACACGGATGGTATTGTAAATCAATTCAGTTTACTAGGCCTTTAAAGTACTCACAAATCTGCAAGCTAGTTGTCCATATTTCTTTTTACAGCTTGACGATTTCTTCAAGTTTGAATCTACCAATGTTTTTGTGAACATATTTGAGCTGTCATAGTTACGGATATTGATATTGACAGATTTTTCCTACTGGCTTCCTACACTTTATTTTGATATCAAATGTTCTAACTTCCATGATTAGCTATATCATTTCAGTGACATATATCATGTTTTTCAATGATAACTAAATGCATTAATATCAAAGTTTTCAGTGACATATATCATTTCAGTAACTCAGTTCAATGGTATAGCTAAAGCAATTTTTAAATGCCAAATCCATCTAGACCTGAAGCAGTTTTATTGGATATGTAATAAAAATTTATTTGTGCAAATGCTAAATGTAGATAAAATATCAAACAGGAATTGAAGAATTGAAAGATTAAGACAGAAATTTCATATGAAGTCGAGAAAGAAACATTTGATATATTGACTAATTCTATAACTAAAAGAAAGGATCGCACACCCTAATATGGCAATATCTCTGATTCAAGTATTTAAAAATTGAACAAGACATTATTTTAATTGGTTAAAATATTGAAATTGATGTAATATTTAATGAAATGCAGAGATACAAAGATGCCACTTATAACATCAACAAAGGAGAAACACTGATTGAAAAAAATAAACTAAAGGAAAATGTGGAGCGTCAAGATGGAGAAATTCAAATGGTAAAAAAGCATTATGAACAACTTTCTGAGATGTTTCGACAATAGTTTGATGAAGAGTCAAATGATCGTCGTGAGAGTTGATTTCTTATTCATAGCGACATTTTATAAAATGTCATGTATCATGAACACGCTATTGTATCGTTTAAATGTATGAGACCTTGATTAATGTTATGTTGACTTTGTAAACATTGATTTGATATTTGAAACTAATTGATGGTGAATAATTTAGTTTTAATATTTTTATTGGAATTGATATAGATAAGAAATAAGTCTATTTAGTTTTTGTTTAATACGATGAAATAGAATATGGTGATAATATATCAAAATTACTTTAGTAAAGGCGTATAGTAGGTGTAGGAAAGACGTAGGTAATTTGCAAAAAATAATGGTGTAGGTAAGACGTAGTAAATGAATGGCTAGGGAAGACGTAGGAAATGCTGTAAGTAAATACGTCGTAGGGAAATCGTAGGGAGATCATGGCGTAGGAAGACTTAGGTAAATAATGGCGTAGATATGACATAGGAAACAACCTCACGGATGACGTAGATAAGACGTGAGAATATTTTTATCCACGCAAGTTTTAGCCATGCCAATATTGGCGTAGGTATTACGTAAGTACTGCATTTACCTACGCCCCGCCTACGTCATTTTGGCGTAGGTAAAACTGTAGTTTTCTTGTAGTGAAATCGCTTGACCCGCCACTGTTTTGATCCATTTAGACCCGCCCCGTATGGTCTTCAGGGCGGGTAGACCTGCCATCCGCTTTTGGAGGTCCGGGTCTGGGGCACGACTAACCCGCTTCAATCCGACCCGCATGATTGAAACATTTCTAAAACAATTTATAACTATAATGATTACTTAATCTTCCTAAGTATACATGGTTATAACTTGAGTATTATATCTTTCAATCAACAAACTATAAGTTTTTTATAGTATTAAGCTGCATCAATGATAATCATATAATAACAAATGCGTACCTTTTGAACTATTATCTTACAACTCATTTTATTATATTCTCTTATCATTGTGAACACATTATAATATGTATATAATTTATCGTTTAGTGAAAAAAAATATAAGTATATAAATCTGTGTACATTAGAACACAATATCACCGGGTCATGGGGCGAGGCGGGTCTACCCTGACCTGTATGGGTTTCGGGTACGGGAGAAAATTCCAGACCTGCACCGGGTCTACGAGGCGGGTCTGGGGCAGAGTTTAAAAATCCGGGTTGGGACTAGGGCCCGAGAAACCCGCCCCAACCCTCTCCATTGTCATTCCTATGTCCAAACCATCACAAGCGGTATTAGGCTAACTTCTCTTCAATAGGAGCAACTCCTAGTTTGTCCCTAATATCATCATTTCTAATCTGATCTCGTCTGGTATGCCCACAACTCTAACGCAGCATACGCATCTCTGCTGCACTTATCTTCTGGACATGTTGCCTTTTAGCAGGCCAACATTCTGCACCATATAACATCCCAGGTTTGATTACTGTTTTATGGAACTTTCCCTTAAGCTTCTGAGAAATCTTCCTATCACAGGGAATGTCAGATGCTAGCCTCCATTTCACTCATCCTGTTTGAATTCTAAAACTAACATCCATATCATTCTACCCATCAAACTGCAACATATATCCTAAATATCAAAAGGATTCCTTCTTAGATACTACTCGACCTGCTAGGGTGACCTCTCCGTCATCTGAACTGACACCGCTGAACTCACACTTCATATACTCTGTTTTAGTTTTGCTAAGCCTGAAACCCTTCAATTCTATGGTCTCCCTCCACAATTACAGTTGTCTATTAACCCTTATTCTACTTTCATCAATCAACACAACATCATCAACAAAGAGCATACACCAAGAAATCTCCCCTTGTATACCTTTAGTGATTTCATCCATCACTAATGCAAAAATATAGGGGCTCAAAGCCGAACTTTGATGTAACCCTATGCAAAAATATAGTGGCTCAAAGCCGAACTCATCAATCAAACGTATATTCAAAATAATAAATAGTATTTGTCAAATTAAATATACCATTTTAAGTATTCATAATGGAGGTGTATCTAGATTGGATACCGATAGATCAGTAGAGACTAGGGTATATAGCATTCTTCAAATCTTGGCAAGTGTATAACGCATGGTCATTGTAGCACCAAAGGGTTATGTATTGATAATTATGGAATGAATCGCTAGATAATATTCCACTAGTTAATACAACCAAGATTGAACAAAAAAAATAACAATGTGACAAAAAATTTCCTTTGACTTGAAAATACTGTTGATCTTAAGTCAAGGTTTTAAATTTTGGATATCGATCATGTTTCATTTCGGGAATTTTAGAGACTTGATCTCGTATCTGTAATGTCCGAGAATCAACTAGAATGTGAAATTAATTGAAGATTTAATTATTTATGATCATTTTAATAGTGCAGTTAGAAATTTAAAATCAAATATATTGTCTGTATATGAATTGAATTCAATATTTAATTTAATATGGTCGGTTGAGAATCAAATATTTGTTATTGAACATTTGAATTGAATTTGGTTGAATATTCGAATTGGATTTGATTGGATGTTTGAATTCGATGGGAAAATATAAATGGTTTAATTTAAAAAAAAAATAAACGATATCGATGTTAAATGAAATTGGAGATTTTATTTGTTTAAATGTATGGAATTGGCTTGAATAGGGGTGTATCCGTATGTATAAAGAAACTGAAACTTAACGTTTCAAATATGAAATCGATCGGAGTTGTTGGTGCGCAAACAAAATAAAATCGATGAACCATTGAATAATTTATAGATTTAAATTAATGTCTTATACAGACGAAGTCGGATGTCAACCAAAATAAGTTTTACTGGATTCAGAACGCGAAGACAAAGAGATACGTGAAAATTTTGTTGCGTTTGAAGATTTTGTTGACAGTGCAAATTTAGGACGTTACGTGATAATTTGCGGTACCGTTAATTTTTAATTAAACCAAAAATAAACTTTTCTCGGTAAGGAACCACACCGACCTATTACTGAAAACGCGCTGCTACCCTCAACCGTATTGATTTTACGATGTTCTAGGAGCAACTCCAACAGCGGGTATAATTCATGTTACGGAGCGTAATACGCGTTGTTTTTGCACCCAACGGATACCTTGTGGTGTAATATTCAGCAAGATATTACGATACGTATTCAGAATTAAGAATACGTCCCGCGAGCCGATTTTATCGGCTCGCGACGTGGCGAGCCTATAAAATCGGCTCGCGACTTCGCGAGCCGATAAAATCGGCTCGCCACGTAAAAAAAAAAAACTGTTGGGTACAACACGTAATATTCAGCTGAATATTACGTGTTGTAATATTCAGACCATGAATCTTGTTGGAGATGCTCTAATCCTCCAGCCTTTTCTTCTATAAAAATCAAGCCTTGTTCACAGTTCACTCAGCAAAATCTTTTTCTTCCCCTCGAATAGAGAAAAAAATCATAACTTTCCCTCTTTTTGTTTAATGGCTGCCGAAATCGCTCCTTCCCAAATCAAAAAAATTGAAATTTTCCTTTAAACAAAAATCCATGGCTACTTCCATTAAATCGCCATCGCAGTTCATTGCCGTCGCTACCACCGGAGTCGCAAAAACCTGAAGCCGCCAACGCTGAAGTATGTGTGTCACTCGAACCCACTTCGCCTAGTCTCCTCCTCGCAGCCGGTCAATTCCAGCACCCAATCCGTCGCTCACACTTTCCTATGTCAGTTTAAGGTGAGTTTCGACTTACGATTAACCTCTTTCAAGTATTTTAATTTCGATATGAACTAGGCATATAATAGTAAATTCTGTTTGAGTGTGACTACCTTTGTTGCTGCATTTTTGCATTTAAATCGTATATGCTGCCTCAATTTACTTTACACACTCAATTTGAAAAGAAAACAAAAGAGCATTTTTCTATTTTGGCCCAGTTTTTTTTTCCACGTTTAGCCCTTTTTTTAGAAATATTGCATATTTGGCCTCCTTTTGGCCAACTCAGTGCTGAGTTGGCTAACAAAGGAGATTTTCAAAAGGCGCAATCATTGATTGCGTCCAATTTTTTTTTTTTAAAAAAAAATCTCACCTGGGCGCAATCCTTGATTGAGCCTAAAAAGTTTTGGTTTTTTTATATTAAAAGCAGAGAGTTATAAACCATTTACACTTACTTTACCTTTCCTTCTCCCATTTACCATCATAACTCATTTCTCACTCGAAACCTGAACTTCTAAACCATTAAAAAATATCAAAATCCAAGTTGATTAAAAATCAAAGTTAAGAGGAAGCTAGTTTGGCTATTTGGAGTATCAAAAGGTATGAATTTGGTTTTTTTAATGTTAATTCTATTTTACCCATCGTAGTTAAAATTATTTTGGTTTTAGAGTAGATTGGAATGGCGCCAAATTATATTGGAACTATATGCTATTACGATGGAGAAATGGTTATTGATGAATATAAATGTGGAATATATAACGGTGGATCTAGCAAACCGGCAAAATTTTTAAAAGGGTCAAATTTCGTACAGTTGAAGGAGGCCGTGTATAAATGTACTAAAATTAATCCGGTTGAGTTTGACATTGAGTTAGTCTGTAATTGGCCGACAGATTCCGGATCTAAGGCAATTAAAATCAAAGACGACGACGACGTTGATATTATGTTGTCATCCGTGTCAAAATCTATTGAATTATTTGTAATGAAAGAGCAGAAATTGTCAACAGAGCCAGCCGTTACACCAGTGGTATCGGCTCCCACAGCTTTTTATCCGTATCCGACTATGAGCGTTCCCTCGTATGAGCAACAACAAATGTGTTTTGGGTTTAATCCGTACATGAATTTGCTTCATCCATCGCTACCGGGCTATCCATATCCAACGCAGGAAAGTGTCCAAAATATAACACACGGGTAACTCGAAATTTAGAATTCTCCTCCTTCACAATACGATCGTTGTCTTTTGTATGATTCTAAAAAGTGTGTATATTTCAGGTTCGTACCGAATTACCTCACGACACAAAATTCCGCCGGACCATCTAGAAGTTACCGTTGTTCGCCGATGGAGCCAATGCGCACCCAACAGTAAGTCACTAGTGTTATCGCTATAGATTTATGTAGTGTATTAAATGTGCTTCAGAATTTGCCGCTTGCGTACTACAGGTATCCCACACAAGCCACCGAAGCAGAATCTAACGTTGAACCTAATATTCCCGATGTCGACATGGAACTAGACGATCAAGATTTGAGAGAGGTAAATGCAAATCCTTCACTTGACAGCATGACCGTTGTTAGTATTCCTGATAATGATACGTCATGGGTTGATTTAATGCGTGTTGACAATGCTCCCCTAAATTTTGATTTGGGAAGCGAAGACAACGCGGCCGAAGACAGTGATGAGGAGTTGCCGGAGTTTGAGATACCATTGGATGATGATTTATGCAGTGCATAAATGGCAGCTAGATCCGTGGTTACAAATATGCAATTCAACAACGAAGTTTTCTCGTCGTCCTGCCTTCAAAATGGTTTCAAATTAGGTATGAAGTTTCCATGTATTGATTGCCGCTTGATAGGCCCCGTTGTCCCGGGCATCAATCAAGTAGTGTGGTGGTTTCTCCGGAATATGTTGATGAAGGCCAAACTGTCTCATCACTCTTTCCGGTAGGTGATAGGCGACGTCGTTAAAGCAAATGAGCGGAACGCGTGCTTGCCAAAGCTGGACTGAAGCAATGCACAATGCCGGTAAATTAGGAAGCGCCTCGGTGAATGGGGTCCATGAAACAACGTCGTAATCGAGTACGTCTAACTCGTTACGATAGAACGAAACGTTGTGTCTAGGCATGAACAACGAGCTCTTCGGCCCAACCCACCTAATGAAAACATTAAACTACATACTTTCTACGGAAATTTAAAAAACCCAATGTTCAATATATACTTTTACTAATATTACCTCGAAGCAAAAGGCAACGAAACATCAATTGGCGCTTTCTTCTTCATAGTTACTCTCCCAACGGGGAGATACGACCAAGACCACGTCTGTAGACTAGTAAAAGTATTATAAAACATATGACACAACGAGTAAAGAAATATCCCTCAAAAAAGAACACTAAAAAATTAATTACCTGAAGTAATGTAAGGCAACCTCCAATTGAATCGAGCCGCCCCAAAGCCATCCGTGTTAGCTACGCATATGTGAAGCCATGAACGGCGCTACCCCAAGCATACTCACGGCATAAATCAAAGTCCTCCAAGTAATGTAACCATCTAAGCCAAACACGAGATTTCAAATGGTCGCAAAACAAACGGGATGTGATAATGTGAAGGATAATGGCCCGCGCACGCTGCTCCATTTGTTCTTGAGAAGCATCCTCAGGAATGTCTTCGGCTAATTGCTGCCTAAACCACGACATACTAATCATTTTGGGCCCGTGCCACTCGACTCCTGGAGGAGAAAGTCCTAGCAAACTCTCGCACATTTCCGCATAATCATCGGATTTAGGAGTGGTGATCGGACGACCATCGATGGGTAGGCCAAGCAAAATCGCCACGTCCGCCAATGTGATCGTCACTTCACCGCATCTAAGGTGAAATGACGATGTCTCCAGTCTCCATCGATCTACTAAAGCTGTTATATGATGGCGGTCGATTTGTATGGATCCAAGGTGATGTATCAACAGAAAACCCGCTCGATCAAGTAGCTCTAACACACTGACGCGTTTTGAAGTGACCAACTTTAAGGACGATGAGTGCTCGATGGTTTCAACTGCAGTTTTGAGCTGGAACACAATAACAAAGGTGAAATTTTGATTAGTTAACACGCACAAATATTCTCGACCTCTATAATGAAACTAGTATTGAATGGTGAGTTTTGGTTACCGTCATCAACTCCGGTTTGTTTGAACGATGTTGTGCCTGTAAATATAAGACGCTACCATCAACAGGTCCGGGCGCCATCTCCGCATACTCTAAAATTACACAATGCTAATAAATTCAGAGATATCAATTCGATTATCAAGACATTTATTTGAATCTCACTCTTTGTACTTTACTCCTCCTATCTTTCTAATGAAGTTATTTATTTCTATGCATATACGTATGCTAAGGCATCTACACCGACATACAACACCAAGTTTAAAAGCAATGAAGGCAAACTGAACATACAATTCTCCCCAGTTTGCTATAAATTTTACAAATAGTTTCTAACAAAACAATTGATCCTACCAATTTTCAAATCTACGCAAATTCAACATAACGAATTCGATTACCAATCTTCAATTCTCCACAACAAACTTAACATGCCATTTCAAACCACAAGAAAAGGCTCCACAAATCATATGACCACATTTTCCATTCTCAACAAAACTCTCAAGCAATCATTAATTTTGCATATATATGACCAATACACCAACTATATACACTTGTAAACCATCGGTGTATAAAATTATAAGAAAACTCAAGGAAACCCTAAACCTAAAATCTGAGATAAACACACAAAAATAATTTCAATAATTACCAAAAGCTTGCCCTTGTGTTGAAGAACTTGCCATGTTTACTTTAGAAGCTGAAATTGGTGTTTTAATTTTGGATTTGGAGTTTTGATTTCAGTTTTGGGTTTTAGGGTTTTTTAGATTTTGATGGATGTTTAAACTTTTGCCAAGGGGACCATCGGTTTTTTTAAAAAAAAACCTTACGGGGCTCAATCAATGATTGCGCCCGTAGGTTTTTTTTTTTTATAAAAAAAAACAACTTACGGGGCTCAATCAAAGATTGCGCCCGTAGGTTTATTTATAAAAAAAAAAAACACTTACTGGGCGCAATCAATGATTGAGCCTGTAGGATAATCTCCATTGTTGGTCAACTCAGCGCTGAGTTGGCCAAAAGGAGGCCAAATTTGCAATATTTCAAAAAAAAAAAAGGCTAAATATGAGAAGAAAAAAAAAACCGGGCCAAATTAGCAAAATGCTCAAAACAAAATGACTTGCCTTACCATGATTTTGGCTGTAAACTGGACACGTATATGTCTACCTAAAAATGCATGATATCTAAATTGACATCTTGCTACTATGTTTGTGTAACCAAGACCCTTAGAAATATAAATTGAACATGTATATTTTTCATATAAATAGTCATTTGTGTTGCTCAACTTGATTACTTACTACTGGGGTGTGTATAAAAGTATGCATCTCTTTGTTGTCATGTTGTCTTCAACTTGATATACCTTACCATAACCTGTTTTATACATATGAAGACTTCAAGTGATTCATCCTGCATCCTAAAGTCTTCGGCAAATTTGCTTGTATGTCATTTCTTGGTGGCTTTACTGTTTGCACCATACGTTCAAATGTTTCCTCACATATTTATTTTCCTTGTCATTTTTAGTTAAGACTTGAATTCTTGGACCTCATTTGTTTCAAATAGAGTTTTGCAGTACTGCACCATATATGTTCACTATCTAATTTCATAACATTGGCCATGGCTTCAATATTGAATTGCATGTTAATATATTTTTTAAATAATACATATTAGTATAAGGTGCTAACTGTGTGAACATATCATGTCAAGTTAAGATACTATGAATGTATTCAGAATACTTACCTATGTCAAACCACTTCATACTAAAGATCCAAATCTAAAACTCTGGACAGGCAAAAATAAAAGAGATTTCTGCTGTAAATAAGTAAATTAGTGGAAAATTTTGTATACCAACTGAGAGCACCATAACCTTTGCTAAAGCAAGGTCTATGAAATGTAAGAAGGCGTCTCCACGCAGCCTTTAAGTGCCGTAGTTCCTGGAAA
Source organism: Allium sativum (assembly GCA_030737875.1). Classification (NCBI taxonomy): domain Eukaryota; kingdom Viridiplantae; phylum Streptophyta; class Magnoliopsida; order Asparagales; family Amaryllidaceae; genus Allium; species Allium sativum. The sequence goes on from CM060916.1 coordinate 730,103,863, forward strand.
CCTCGGAAGGGTTTTTGTTCATGAATTGTTTTCCCATGGCATTTAATACATGCATGTATATTTTTGGAGAATCTTGCATATCTTATACAATCGAGATCGGGAAAAATTGCACTGTCTTCTTTGCACCTTTAAACATGTGAGACAGATCCATTTCTTGCCAAATTTAACTAAGTCTAAAACATTGACAATCGCAAGATTTGTTTATTTTCCTTTTTCCAATAAAAAAATCAGTACGACGTCATTTTCTGTCCATTGCCATGTCGACCTTCCTTGTGTATAAACTGTGTTTGCATACTTATATGTACTTTTATATTTGAAGTCGTTTATAGAGTTAAAAAAAAATGTTTTGACTGGAACCAAGGAATATCTATATGTATCATTTCTGTTTAGTTTGATTATGTGTAACATTCCCTGGTTGTTGTAGATTCCTTCACATATTGTTGTAATCACTAGTTGAATGCTGAGCGTGATTTTTAAAACCGAACACATATGTTGTATAAGTCATCTTGACCGTGCATTCTAGATATTTGACAGATCCTTGGTTGTTTTGTAAGCTGAATACGACATGAGTTAAATTAGACCATGTTCTTATTGACACACGCATGCTAGTTATGCTGTGTAGATGGAAAAAAAGGGGATAAAATAAAATAAAATACACTAGTTATTCACTAGCTTGTCATATCATGTGAAGTTACCCTTGTTTGCTAACATTTGGTTATATATGTATATATGTATATATATATATATATATATATATATATATATATATATATATATATATATATATATATATATATATATATATATAACATACACACCTTGTTTATGGGTTGTCAACCTGGAAACCTTTTGCTTGGTATATGTTTGTTTTTTGGAACAATTTTTCTATAATTTCCTTAACTCACACCCTTAATTGTTTGTATATTTGATGTCCCATAAAGTTCCATATTTAGTCAATGCACTTACCTGGAATGGGAATGATAAGATTTGTGTAAGGCAGTGAGTCGGTTTTTACCACAAACTGCAATAAAATTGAAAATCAAAGTGTGATGATTTTAGAACTAAATTTGCATTTATGAACTTATACTGGTGGCAGATGCAGGTTCCTGTTTACATTAGGAATAAGTTATTTGTTTTTCTTTTATGTATCTATTTAGGCTTCTTATCATGCCTTGTTTGTAGTATTCATACATACTTCATGCATGCTGAAACTGGTCACACTGTCATGAAAATTTGGAAAATAAAATCTTTACATGCATAGGTCCACTTTAAGAAAACTGAAACTGGGAAATGATGTATGTTCTAACTCAAATTTATAATCTGCTACTCTGTTGGTTGAGATACGTGAGATAAACAACTTCATACATGGCTCGTTATTGTTTTACTCTGCCTATTCTAATAGTGATGACTGTAGCATATATTAGAGGTTCATAACTAACCGCATATGCAGGCTCCGAGTCCGCTTGTTCTGAAAAAAAAAACTGGTTAACAAATATGGCACTTGAATTAGTCCATGATTTAGAACTGATACTATATGGCATATAGAACCGATATGAATAGATATTGCGTAAATTTATTTTGTCTATAATTTGGAAGCAAGGATTGACTTTTATATTCAAATTTATATTGAAGATAATTTACTTGAACTATGATTTAATCCTGACTCGAGTGTTTTATGTTTTTGCTTGGAACGCTCGGATCAGACCCAAGTGTTACAGATCCAAAGAGTATATCTTAGGAATCGAAAACTGGCGAAGCTGGGGATTTCAGGAGATGCGCACTCTGAAGATTTTAAAATAGTAAATATTTATTTTCTATTCAAGCTGTGTTTTCATTCCGTTGAATATAGAAAAGTTTTGTATTCGAAAATTCAGATTATAAATAAAAGTTTTATTCCGCTGTTCAATACTGTGTTATTTATTTTTCAATGTTTTATGTGTTGATTCTGTTTAAACCCTGTAAGCTAAATAACGATTCGTCGATTTGGACGTTTTAAGTTGGTTTTAATTACTAATTTGAAGAGGTCAAAAAGGCGGGACGCTACAAGTGGTATCAGAGCTTTGATTTATTCAAAGCTTAGCTTATCGGGTTTAAATGAATAGGATCGACATCAGAAAAAAGGATTTTGGAAATAAAAGAGTTTCGAATATAAATTTTGAAAGTGAAAATAATTTTAATAAAAATTTGTTTGGAAAGAAAAAGTATTTTGAAAAATATTATTTTGAAAATTTGCATTTTGAAACTAATACAGCGGAAACAAAAATTTATTTTGAGACATAAAATTCTTTTCGAAATCCCCTGTCTTCAGAATCTAGATTTGCTATAGCCTTTCTTCGATAAGGTCCCCTTAGATTTGAATTTCGAATCCATCAATGAACGACATCTAAGGGGAGTAAGTATAATAGAATAGATGAATCAATTTCTATAATCGTGTATTTTAGCAATCAAAGACGACTAAGATTTATTGGAAATGAGAATTTTAAGTGGAAAGAATGAAAAAGAGGAAATTTGGAATCGCTTAAAAAAATAAGAAAATGGATTTTATTCGGGATAGAAATAATTGAAAATAAAATCAGAAAGATATATAATTGGAATACGACTGTGTCAGATTTGATTAATTTATTCAGAACGTGACAAGATAAATTATAATTGGGTTCAACCCAATAATGTGTAATCGAATATAAGAATTCGATAGTAAGTTATGAACTTGTTAATTAAGTAACAGGAAGGGAAGTGTAACCGAGAGCTATAAGTGAAGTGAAATATAAATGAAAATTTTAAAGAAATTTGATTCTGTATTTGAATAAAATCAAAACTAATTAGATGTGACGAGTCTAGACCCTTAACACTTTTCGGAAGTGAATAACGTTGGGAAGCAAAAATGTTTCATATAAATTAGGGATAAAGAAAATGGATTTGACCAGTACGGTGAGATTATTTTGAAGTTTAGAATATAAATCAAGTGAGACTATTCTGAAGTTCGGATCGAATTATTGAATAAGAGATTATTTAAAAGCGGTTATTTATGGAAATCAACTATGTCGAATTTCAGGAAAATATTATTTACTTTTCATTGTTAATTAAAATTTAATATATTATCAATAAATTGTTCAGATTAATGAATAAGGTATATTTTGAAGTTGTGAATTATTGTACAATCAACAATTTTCGTAAAAGAAGAGGATTTGTAAATTGAATTCGAGAATTTCATAAGTAATGATTGATAAGAAATTAAGAATTGGAATTAAGAAATTTAGAAACTGACTAGCGATTAGTTAAGTCGAATAATTTCGTAATTATTGATCTGATGTTGGTTTCGGCCTTCGGGGTTGATACTTAGGCAACTGTTTGCTTGCTAATTGACGGTCGAAGTATGTAAATGTGAAGGAGTGATAATGCATGAAGGAAAATTTTGTGATAAGAAGAAAAAATCTGGAATTTTGAGAGAATAAAGATTTGAATGAAGTGATGAATTTTATAATTAGAGATTTGGAAGAAAATTTGGGTTATAACCAATAGATTGAAAATTTGAGTTTGAAAGGATATCAATTATCTGGATTGATTTATTTGGATTGATTGAGAGATAAAAATTGAAATTTTGAAATTGAAATGAAAATTGAGGATATTCGATTTTAGATATTGGATAGAGAAGTTTCGAAACATATATGGAGAAGTAAATATGTATATAAGAATATAGTGAATTCAGAGACCGTTAATCTGGAAGGCAATCGATTTGAGATAAAAAAAATTATAACAGAATTTATATAAGCATGAGATGTTTGGAAATATGATTTGAAAAGGAAATCGTAAATATGATTTATGAGGAATGAAGTACTATATGTACCAAGTATAATATGTTTTCAAGTCAAGATAAGGGAAGTATCATCCTTCTCCTATGAATTTCGAGCTTAGTGAGATGTGCTGCTGGTGGTAGTAGGTTGTCCAGACATAAAACTCGAGTTGTCATTGTTCCTTAAAGAACATGACCGTGTAGCGTAATTCACAAGGCTGTAGATGGCCTACAGCGGACGGGTGTTTCTTGGGGGAACCAAGCGTAACCATTGTGTCTGCTGCGATCTACAGTCGTGATAATGGCGTAATCCGTAGAGTTGTGAAAGCTTACAGGTATGGATGTTTCTTGAGAGAATCAGGCATAACCATTGTGTACCTGCGGTCCACATGACATATTTACAAGTGAAAGAGATGTAACCACTAGAGTTACTAAAGGTAAAATGGAGCCATGCGATGTTGAGATATCTTAGTGATATGAAGCCACATGTTTGATGCAGCACTGTGTCTTCGTCACTTGATGTGTCTCCATGACTTGATTTGTCGATAGTCATTGTGACTGGATTGGTTCTCGTGACTCGATCTATTTCCGTAATTTGATTTGTTTCTGTAACTCTGAGATAGAGCAGCCAATGCTTAGTGACCTCAGAATTTCCTTTGATTCTTAAATCTTTTCCGTTGATCTGTCCATGATGAAATTCGCACAGAAGTGATTTCCTACTGATACGGATGTTTTCTGGGGATTCCAGACGAAATCATTGTGTATCTGCGATTCATGAACAATCAACATATCAATATCACATTGATACTTTCCATATCTGTTTTTAAAATAATTTTTGAAATATTTTCGCTTGAAGTTGATGCAAGGATATTTAGTACTTGAAGATTTTAGTCGTGCGTCTGACCAGCGCATGCCTAACATCTGTGAAAACAACAATAGACTTGTCAAACTTTGAGTTAACAAGTATTTTCAAATTAAAATATACATAATAAGTTAAGAAAGAGAATTTTGAGAATAATAATACAAATTTTTTCTGCATAAATTTCGTATAAAAGTTATAAGACATTTCAAATTTTGGAAATTTTCAAGTCAACAATTTATGACTTGAAGAAGAGATTTTATTTACGCTCTTCAATGAATGTTAGGAAAGATTGAATGGATTGAATGTGAGGATATTGGGTTAAAGCGTGCAAATTGATAAGTAAGCATTGACCGATGAGGTTTATAAAGCAACTTGGAATAGTTTGATATGCATAAGTCCAACATATGCCGAAATTGAGATTTAAGAAGGGATTGGTTTTGTAATGAAATTTGATTTTCCGAGTTAATGGGATATGATATATAAGGAGGATCGATAACCTAAATATCGATATTTAAAATAGTGGTGAAAGAATTCAATACAAATATGGAAATTTGAAGTATACATTGTTATAATCGTAACGATCTTTCCTTTTCGAGTACGAAAAGTTTTAAGGGGGAGGAGATTGTAATGTCCCAGAGTTTCGACAACTAGAATGTGAGATTAATTGAAGATTTAATTATTTATGATCATTTTTATACTGGAGTTAGAAATTTAGAATCAAATGTATTGTCTGCATATGAATTGAATTGAATATTTAATTTATTATGGTCGTTTGAGAATCAAATATTTGTTGTTGAACATTTGAATTGAATTTGGTTGAATATTCGAATTGGATTTGATTGGATGTTTGAATTCGATGGGAAAATATAAATGGTTTAATTTAAAAAAATAAACGATATCGATATTAAATGAAAATGGAGATTTTATTTGTTTAAATGTATGGAATTGGCTTGAATAGGGGTGTATCCGTATGTATAAAGAAATTGAAACTTAACGTTTCAAATGTGAAATCGATCGGAGTTGTTGGTGCGCAAACAAAATAAAATCGGTGAACCATTGAATAATGGATTAATTGACAAGAATAATCCGAAGTTTAACGTGTCTTCCAATATTAATCCGAAGTTTGGATTATTTTTAAATAATCCCAAGTTTAGAGGGTTCCTTCCCATATTGATTCCGATGACTTATTAACTTGTTGTAGCCGGTTATCAAACTTAAATTCGTCTTCCCCAAACGATTTTTCTGGAGTGGAAAACTAGTTTGGGGAAGACGAATTTAAGTTTGATAACCGGCTACAACAAGTTAACAAGTCATCGGGATCAATATGGGAAGGGACCCCCCAAACTTGGGATTAATTAAAAATAATCCAAACTTCGGATTAATATGGGAAGACACGTCAAACTTCAGATTATTCCTGTCAATTTATCCTTGAATAATTTATAGATTTAAATTAACGTCATATACAGACGAAGTCGGATGTCAACCAAAATAATTTTTATTGGATTCAGAACGCGAAGACAAAGAGATACATAAAATTTTTGTTGCGTTTGAAGATTTTGTTGGCGGTGCGAATTTAGGACATTACGTGGTAATTCACGGTACGGTTAATTTTTAATTAAACCAAAAATAAACCTTTCTCAGTAAGGAACCACACCGACCTATTATTGAAAACGCGCTGCTACCCTCAACCGTATTGACTTTACGATGTTCTAATCCTCCAGCCTTTTCTTCTATAAAAATCAAGCCTTGTTCACAATTCACTCAGCAAAATCTTTTTTTTTCCTCCCGAATAGAGAAAAAATCGTAACTTTCCCTCTTTTTGTTTAGGATTAATTGACATAAATAATCCAAAGTTTAACATCTCCACCCATATTAATCTCAAGTTTGCGTTATTTAAAAATAATCCCAAGTTTGGCGGGTGTCTTCCAAAATTGATCCCATTTCCCCGATGACCTTCTATAGCAGGTTTCAAGTTTTAATTGTTTGCTAATTAATAACCTTTGTTAACTAATAATCTTTGTTAACTTAATAAACTCGTTTAAGTCGTTCAAGACTAATTAAAAACCTTTGTTAACTTAATCCCTTACATAATCTTCTTCCTCCTGGTGTAAATCGTTTGCCTAGTGACCAAAGCTGCAACCTCCATCATCGAATTCTTCTCCTCACTTTCACTAAGCAGTCGAACTCCACCAAACTCCTCACATTAATGACATTCATAACATCAACATTAATAACCAAATTGCGAATTACCAGAAATAACATTCATAACACTCATAACATTCATAACAGCAACATTAATAACTAAACTCCTCACTTTCACTTTCACCAAGCAATTGAACATTAATAACCAAACTCCTCAATTTCTTCTCGCTTTCACTTTCACTTTCACCAAGCAATCAAACTGTGAATTGCCAGCAATTTCACCAAGCAATCGACATATCATCATTACACAAGTTGATATGAACACCACCAAAACATGAAACCCAAAATCAGCAAAAACAAACTACCACCCAACCAAAATGAGCCTACCAGAAACATAACTCACCAGAAAACAACAATTTGAACATAATAATTCGTCAAATTAGCTTCGACCAAGACCAGTGACCAGAGCCATGGTCATCTTTCACTGAGAGAACAGACGATGCAGATCTGGTGCGCAATAATTGGGTACAAAAATCCACCAAATCACCCCAACTCGTGTGCCATGCCTTCGCAAACACCACGCCATCGTTCGTTCGACCCAGATCATCTCCAAGCTTCGACCACGCTTCGCTCTAGCTTGGTTTTTGAACATGAGCTCTAAAAAGAAAGTCAATATGGGAAGGGACGGGAATGATGGAAGAGAGTGGGTTTCGAATCAGAGAGATGGGAATGGTTTGTGAAATTTAGGGATTGGGGAGGACAGAAGGAATTGGGTTTTGAATTAGAGAGACGGGAAAGAAGTGTCCTGAGAGAGAGAAGGAGATAAACTGGCTGTAACATGTTAAAAAGTCACCGGGATCAATATGGGAAGGGACACCCCAAAGTTGGGATTATTTATAAATAACGCAAACTTGGGATTAATATAGGCGGAGACGTTAAATTTTGGATTATTTATGTCAATTAATCCTTTTGTTTAATGGCTGCCGAAATCGCTCCTTCCTAAATCAAAAAAATTGAAATTTTCCTCAAAACAAAATTCCGTGGCTACTTCCATTAAATCGCCATCGCAGTTCATTGTCGTCGCTACCAATGGAGTCGCGAAAACCTGAAGCCGCCAACGCTGAAGTATGTGTGTCACTCGAACCCACTTCGCCTAGTCTCCTCCTCGCAGCCGGTCAATTCCAGCACCCAATCCATTGCTCACACTTTCCTACATCAGTTTAAGGTGAGTTTCGACTCACGATTAACCTCTTTCAAATATTTTAATTTCTATATGAACTAGGGATATAATAGTAAATTCTGTTTGAGTGTGACTACCTTTGTTGCTGCATTTTTGCATTTAAATCGTATATGCTGCCTCGATTTACTTTACACACTCAATTTGAAAAGAAAACAAAATGACTTGCCTTACCATGATTTTGGCTGTAAAAATGCATGATATCTAAATTGACATCCTGCTGCTATGTTTGTGTAACCAAGACCCTTAGAAATATAAATTGAACATGTATATTTTTCATATAAATAGTCATTTGTGTTGCTCAACTTGATTACTTACTACTGGGGTTTGTATAAAAGTATGCATCTCTTTGTTGTCATGTTGTCTTCAACTTGATATACCTTACCATAACCTGTTTTATACATATGAAGACTTCAAGTGATTCATCCTGCATCTTAATGTCTTCGGCAAATTTGCTTGTATGTCATTTCTTGGTGGCTTTACTGTTTGCACCATACGTTCAAATGTTTCCTCCCATATTTATTTTCCTTGTCAGTTTTAGTTAAGACTTGAATTCTTGGACCTCATTTGTTTCAAATAGAGTTTTGCAGTACTGCACCATATATGTTCACTATCTAATTTCATAACATTGGCCATGGCTTCAATATTGAATTGCATGTTAATATATTTTTTGAATAATACATATTAGTATAAGGTGCTAACTGTGTGAACATATCATGTCAAGTTAAGATACTACGAATGTATTCAAAATACTTACCTATGTTAAACCACTTCATACTAAAGATCGAAATCTAAAACTCTGGACAGGCAACAAGCAAAAATAAAAGAGATTTCTGCTGTAAATAAGTAAATTAGTGGAAAATTTTGTATACCAACTGAAAGCACCATAACCACTGCTAAAGCAAGGTCTATGAAATGTAAGAAAGCGTCTCCACGCAGCCTTTAAGTGTCGTAGTTCTTGGAAACCTCGGAAGGGTTTTTGTTCATGAATTGTTTTCCCATGGCATTTAATACATGCATGTATATTTTTGGAGAATCTTGCATATCTTATACAATCGAGATAGGGAAAAATTGCATGGTCTTCTTTGCACCTATAAACATGTGTGAGACGGATCCATTTCTTGCCAAATTTAACTAAGTCTAAAACATTGACAACCACAAGATTTGTTTATTTGCCTTTTTCCATTAAAAAAAATCAGTACGACGTCATTTTCTGTCCGTTGCCATGTCGACCTTCCTTGTGTATAAACTGTGTTTGCATACTTATATGTACTTTTATATTTGAAGTCGTTTATAGAGTAAAAAAATAAATTGTGTTGACTGGAACCAAGGAATATCTATATATGTGACAGTATCACTTCGGTTTTATTTGATTGCGTGTAACATTCCCTGGTTGCTATAGATTCCTTTACATATTGTTGTAATCACTAGTTGAATGCTGAGCATGATTTTGAAAACCGAACACATATGTTGTACAAGTCATCTTGACCGTGCACGTTCTTGATATTTCACAGATCCTTGGTTGTTTTGTAAGCTGAATATGACATGAGTTAAATTAGACCATGTTCTTATGGACCCACGCATGCTAGTTATGCTGTGTAGATGGAAAAAAAGGGGGGGAAATAAAATAAAATACACTACTTATTCACTAGCTTGTCATACCCAATATATATATATATATAGACACACACACACACCCCTTGTTTATGGGTTGTTAACCTGGAAACCTTTTGCTTTGTATATGTTTGTTTTTGGGAACAATTTTTCTATAATTTCCTTAACTCACACCCTTAGTTGTTTGTATATTTGATGTCCCATAAAGTTCCATATTTGGTCAATGCACTTACCTGGAATGGGAATGATAAGATTTGTATATGGTAATGAGTCAGTTTTTACCACAAACTGCAATAAAACTGAAAATCAAAGCGTGATGATTTTAGAACTAAATTTGCATTTATGATCTTATACTGGTGGCAGACGCAGGTTCCTGTTTACATTAGGAATAAGTTATTTATTTTTCATTTATGTATCTTTTTAGGCATCTTATCATGCCGTGTTTGTAGTATTCATACATACTTTTCATGCATGCTGAAACTGGTCACACTGTCATGAAAATTTGGAAAATAAAATCTTTACATGCATAGGTCCACTTTAAGAAAACTGAAACTGGGAAATGATGTATGTTCTAACTCAAATTTATAATCTGCTACTCTGTTGGTTGAGATACGTGAGATAAACAACTTCATACATGGCTCGTTATTGTTTTACCCTGCCTATTCTAATAGTGATGACTGTAGCATATATTAGAGGTTCATAACTAACCGCATATGCAGGCTCCGAGTCCGCTTGTTCTGAAAAAGAAAAAAAACTGATTAACAAATATGGCACTTGAATTAGTCCATGATTTAGAACTGATACTGTATGTATGGCATATAGAACCGATATGAACATATATTGCCTAAATTTATTTTGTCTATAATTTGGAAGTAATGATTGACTTTTATATTCAAATTTATATTGAAGTTAATTTACTTGAACTATGATTTAATCTTGATTCGAGTGTTTTATGTTCTTACTAGAAACGCTCGGGTCAAACCCAAGTGTTACAGATCCAAAGAGTACATATTAGGAATCGAAGACTGACGAAGCTGGGGATTCCAGGAGATGTGCACTCTGAAGATTTTAAAATACTAAATATTTATTTTGTATTCAAGCTGTGTTTTCATTTCGTTGAATATAGAAAAGTTTTGTATTCGAAAATTCAGATTATAAATAAAAGTTTTATTCAGGCCCGGCCCTGACTGGTTGGGGGCCCAAGGCGAAAAAGAATATGGTTGCACCAAAACTTGGTGTTGGGAGTCCCTAAAAAATGCTACTGGTCACGCAAAAGGCTTGCTAGTACTCGAACCTCGGACATACGTTGGAAAATCTAAAGTCTAACCAATGGACCACATGCATCTTTCAGTCAAAGCTGCCAACTGTTTTATATATATCATTGTTTTTATTATTTTGAGGCCCCCAAAACCATCAGGCCCTGTGCCCAAGACCCTGAGGCCCTAGGCCACCGCCTAGTGGGCCTAGGCCCAGGGCCGGTACTGGTTTTATTTCGCTGTTCAATACTTTGTTATTTATTTTTCAATGTTTTATGTGTTGATTCTTTTTAAACCCTGTAAGCTAAATAACGATCCGTCAATTTGGACATTTTAAGTTGGCTTTAATTACCAATTTGAAGCGGTCAAAAAGGCAGGACGTTACAGTATCGGAGGAGACCTCAGATGAGATGCGTCTAACTTTGGTGTTTGTTCAGATTTTCATTTCGGGCCTTAGAGCTCATATAGGAACTTTTTCGGAGTATATGATATGTAAAAAATTGATATTCTTAGATAATAATTTTTATGAATGCTACTATAAAAATAATAACTTAACTTGAATCGCAAAATCACTTAATTGTTATTAATCTACGAAAGAATACTCATATTCTAAATCACTATATACTTAAATTAGAAAAATAATACAATACAAATAGATCATAATTTACACCTTATGATCCATGAACATGAATCATTGTTAGACATGGAGCATAAAAAAGATCCAAAATGTTAAATTGTTCCACATAAGTAGAACATAAATTCGTACTTTGATAAGTAACATGAGTGTAAAATAATGGTGAATTTGGAAATTCTAAAAATTGTAGAACATACATAAATATACTATATGGTCATATAATATACAAAATATACATAAAATATTAAATATCAAACATTATTTTTTCAAGTGTTCTATTTACATGCAAGCAAAAAGAGCATCATTGTAAACCAAAATAAAATTTGTCTTTCAACAAGCTAACTAGCAAGAAAAAATCATTAATATATCTTAATAGGTCATTCTTCAAGGGACTCGACACGTAACTCGGATGTCTTATGCTGACGTTAATCGATTTAGAAATTTTTTAGGTTAATTTTAGCAATTAAAAGAGAATGTATACTATTAAAATAATTGGAGATTATGTTAGTTAAATTTGAATTTTTTTTTATTATTGTTTTCGATTGGGAAATAATTTAAATTTTTTCTTAAAAAAAAAATCTAACTTCTCAGTTAATATCCAATCTCCGTCGGTATATCGTCTGATATTAGCATATCTCAGACGATGTATTCAAAAAAGATTTACAATGAGATTTGCTGCTTCATTTTGGAAGGAGACCAAAAGGAGATATCAGGCGATATTTTTGAGATCAGAAACAATATCTTCAGTATGAAAACTCTGTTTGATTATAGTTAAATTGTAGCACAATGGCTATCATACAGATGTAGCGGGTTAAGTGGAAGTGCTGGATGTGAAACATTGCTCATGAGAGGATTCATCTTATTAACTATTTGAAATTAATATCACGATCAATTGAAATAAACTCAAACTCAAAGTTTCTAGCAGAGCATTTCAGTTAATATTAACTATTATTATTGTATCAAAGACTTTATGTTTTGACGGTAGAGTTGAATATGGATGATATTAGACTTTTGACCATTACCAAAATCTACAAGTCTGAAGTGATATGGTTTTGAAGATGAGAATTGAAGTAAAAAAATATGAATAATAAGACTAATGCTTAACAAAGTAAAATTGGATTTTACCAAAACCAATTAGAAAAAATTTGACCAAAATACCACATCACATGCTAAGTGGAGTGCGAACAGTTATGCTCGAATAACTAGATACTAACTAATTTCTAATCTAATCTACACCTAAAGAGTCGCAAAACCAAACCATTGTATACTCATTGACCATAAGATATATTAAGTTTATAATTACTATAAATTAGTTAATATCTATGTAATAATAGTTATAAAATTTTATTTTAATTTGATAAACATATATTATTAATTATATTTGTGATGACTATAATTATATCAATTGGTATTTGTTATCGATGCATGTTTAAATTGGATTTAAATGCAAAAAATTATTCGAGCTTTAAATGGATTGGAAGCCAATACATAGCAAGTTTTTTGGGCCTTAGGGAAGCTAGGTTGATTTAACCATTCAATAGCAAATAAATAGGTTAGTTTTGTACAGATAAGAGAATTTGGTAAGAGATCCATTTCTTAATTTATCTTTATTCCTCCTTTATATAACCATCTTTACACATACCTATTGATAAATTTTTAATCCTTTATTAGCTCTACCTTTCGTCGAATTTTATTCTCATCCCCTCTATTTTCAAGTTCAAATGAAGTTAAAATAAATAGTATTTAACGGTCGTCGGTCTGCAATTTAGGAGATGACACCTTTAGAATTTGAATAGGTCGATTAATTTATTTTGGCTTTTCAAGCTATGGTCCTTTTGCATTAGTGAATGGTAATTATTTAATCTATTATTATAAACTAATATTAGATAAGTTATATACAATATATTGCTTTATTAGAAAGTGTGGATTCTAATATATTGGTATAACCTAAAATTAGGATTGCTGCCTTTTCATATTGTAACAATCCAAAACTTTATCACTTTAATTAAAAATATTTAAATTATTTTAAATATTCAAATATGGACTTCTTATAAGTAATAATAAAGTTTAAAGGGATAATATATTTTGGAAAAATATTCCAAAAAATATTTCTTTTGAGAAAATGTTGATAAAATGACCAAACAATGTTTTATCAATAAAGTTGTTTTTTATCCATAAGGATCATGAAATGGTTCTAAATAAAAATGTTGAGTTTCGGCATTCCCCGCGTACCGTATGCGCTTCACTGTGTCTATTTGGGGTCAACGATCGAAGTCTCCTATGCCGGCGTCCTGATTGAACATCACTCATCGCCACCCATCGAGCATATAATGTGGTATTGATAAACACTTGTTGTAATAAAAGGAATCCCCAATGTTACATGCCACCAACATTATATATATACCACGATCTTTCTTAACTTCTTGCAATGTGTGACTACTATTCGTCCATTCAATCCTCATACCCACTCCATTCCAATGCGAGCCACACCTGATGAGGAACTATGTTCATCATGTGGTGTTTGCTCACGAGGAGTTGACGAATAGTATTTCAGTGGAAAGGAAGGAGATGGAACGATAGGTATTTACTACTTTACAATTAGCAATGGGAGAAAATTTCATTTCATAGATTAGCGGTGAGAACACTACAAAGGACATTTGGATCAAGCTGGAAAAACTCTACTCAAAGAAGTCACTAACTAACCGTCTGATTTTGCTAAAGACATTTTTCACCATGCGGATGAGAGAGGGTACTTCAGTGAAGGCACATCTAAGCTTCTTCGATGATCTCGTGATGAAGACTGTTGACTTGAAAGTGGATGAGGAGCAAATAACAATGATTCTTTTGGGTTCTCTTCCGGAGCGATACACAGGTTTCGCTAACATTCTTATCTACGCCAGAGATATACTAACAGTAAATGATGTGAAGGCAGGTCTTCTATCTGAGGACTTAAGAGATCAGACGAAGGGGTTGAATGAAGGTAGAGAAGGAAGTAGTACGGAAGCCTTATTAGCTGGTATGGAGAAAAGGGAGAAGAAGAAAATAAAGTCAAGAGATGGGAAGTGCTACATTTGCAAGAAACCAGGCCATTGGAAGAGTGATTATCCGGAATTAAAGAAAAAAAATGAAGTTGTAAATTCATCGGTTGTGGTGGAGAAATTTTTGTCTGATGACTTATTGACAGTGGTAGTATCAGATGTATCAGACTATTGGATGCTAGATACAGGGGCGTCTTTTCATATGACACATAATAAGAATTATTTCAGTTTCTTTAAAAGAAAAAGAGGGAAACTGATTCTTATGAGAAATGATGCTAGTTGTAGAGTCATGGGTGAGGGTATTGTGCAGATTCCCATGTATGACGTGGTAATAGGCACCTTGACAGGTGTCTGTTATGTTCCAGGTGTTCGGAAGTTAATGATATCTCTTGGGCAGTTGGCATCCGAAGGATGCGAGATGACTATTGATAAGGATAGTCTAAGGGTTTTAAGGGTGCATTTGTAGTGATAAAGGGAGATATGTTTTCATAATTTGTATCTCCTGAGCGGAAGCACTGTACTTGGAGAGTCAAGGGTTGGAGTCTACAGTTCTTGTGGAAAAGATGTCAAAGCTAGGCATACGAGAAGGGATTTTGAGTTTCTGCATAGGCAGAATATGATCAAAGAGGAAAGATTCAGCAATATGAGATTTTTCCAACAGGATGTGCTTGATAAGCGGAAGAAGGGATCGTCTGAAGTTGGTCAGAGATCAAAGGAAAAAGCAGTGAATATGCATAAGTCTTTGCAGACTGCTAAGTTCGGGCATTGCTCAAGATGGAATAGCTGAATCGCTTATCGAAATGCTAGGTGCGACGCGGTGGCATGACGTGGGGAGAGAGTTGAGATGGTTCCTGGAAACATTTGTTTTCATGGTGAAGATTGATAGGTCTTACTTGAAGGGGGTACTTTGAACACTTTGTTAGCTGGCGGTGGCATTGTCGGAGTTTGTTGACAAAGTGCAATGGGTGATGGCCATGCTGAAGCTCATTGGGAAGTAACCATGGTGTCTTGTCTGAGAAGATGCTTAGAGTAAGGGGATGTAGGTGTATTTGGTATGCTTTCAAGGAAATATAGTATCAAGGTGGAGATTGTTATATTTCGTGATACAATATTTCCATTTGCAGAAGATTTGGAAGATATTATTCATTATGGTGATGCAATATTTCCCTTTAGAGAAGATTTGGGAAATATTGTTAATTTGAGCAATATGATATTTCCAACTATAGAAGATTTGGAAGATATTAGAAAATTTATTGCCTCTTTTGTAAAATTAGAGAGGGCAATAAATTACCTACATAAGTAGAAGAATATGAAGATTTTTTTTTTACGATATTGAAGTAAAGAATTAATTCTCTGATTGGGAGCAAATAAATTGGAGAATTAGTTATGCATTGATTTATAACCATAAATCAATTACTTCAATCCCAAGTATTAATCCTTATATAAGGATAGGGATTAGGTATATGTATGTATCATCCCTAAAAGTTGTATTTCTTCTTCTTCCTCCTTATTATCAGTCTTGTAATATTTTCTTATTTAGAAAAGCAATAAAATTTGCTCTTCCCAAGTGGATGTACACTAACAAGACGTTAGTGGAACCACTATAAATCTCTTGTGTTCTTTCTTTTATTGCTTGATCCGTGATTGTTTTGCTAGTGACTATATGTTGTTTATTTTGCCTCACCATCAATCCGTTCCTATTTGTTTTTCCACAAGGTTGGGTTTTATTCCTAAGACGTTTTCTAGGAAACTTTACCCCAACAACAAACGCTTATTTTCATAAATGAACAAGAATGTAAAACAATATTTTATATTTTATTTCTGATAATTAAATGTATTTACGATATCGTCAATAAGGGCATTATCTTTAATAATTGATTTGTGGATTTAAATGAAAATTTAATGATCTAATAATTTTTGGCAAGGCCATAATTATTCCAATACTTGTTTTAAAATGATAATAACTTAAGAAATTGTCGGGTGATAATGAATCGTCTATAATAAGTTGTACAAACAAATATGCTTAACTTAAAAAAATAATAAGGAAAATCAATAATGCTTGACCTAAATAAAACCTTAATAAAATGTTATAATCCCAAAATGTAGTTTAACGCGGATAAGGGTTTCACATCCGCCTCCACTTCTTTTTCTCTGATCTTTTTACATTTGACCACTTCTCATTTATTGCCTCCAAATTTCTTCCTCTACTCCTCATCTCTCATGTCTGCTCTATGTTTTTATCATTGTACTTTTAAACTTCCTCACTTGTAGCATCCACCACTGCCACTTTATTTCACTTTAAGCTTCCTAGTTGCTTCCTACTCCGGTACAAATACATTTTCTATCTTCCTCTAGAAGGATCAACTTGATCTTGATCTGTAGCCATGGAGTTTTGCTAGGTTTAAAGAAGTAAAAGGGATTCGAACATTTGTGGAAATTTTTCAAAAAGGAAGGAGGAAGATGATGACATAGAGGGAGGTAGTTAGAGTGATTGTTAGGGTGTCGTCATCGATGATTTAAGTGGAGAATTTGAGAGGGAAGTGGATTTTCATAAGTGTTTGATGAATTGACATTGGAGGGCACACACAATAATACGTGCAATGGCCAGTGCAGAAAATGGAGAACTTGACATTGGTAGGAAATCAAATTATGGTGTGGATTCAACAAAAAATGGTGTTTGGATAAACACTTGTATTATCAATTATTTGTACCGTAAATTCTCTCAATAACAAGAATTAAATATAGGCAGATTTTAACAGTAATGAGAAAAGCGAAGGAAATGCAATATAGGTTGATATGGACACAGAAATGGCGTTAAAAAATGATCAGTATGGATTGGAATATACTAGAATTGCAACCAAACAAATTAAAAACTAAGAATCAAGAATTAGCGACTTAGAATAATGAATGAATTAAACTTAAAGGAATTAAAAAGAAATTAAATACTGGAATTAAAGTGAATGCAGGAAATTGAGCAAGAATCTAAACTACAAAGATTAACTAAGTACAAAGATAGAAATAGGAGATGAAATGATACTGAGTGGGTAACAAATAAAGGCTTGGTTTCATATTGTTTGATCGCCCTTTTTTATAAGCCAAATACATGCCATATATATGTATTTTTTTTTTTTTGAAAATTGGTACTCTTTATTTCTATACCAATCATATACTTTGTTTATATGCTTCTTCAAAACCTTATATCCTCCCCAACCAAAATGGGTGCGACATGAGGGAAAATAGCACATATAAACGCCATACATTAATAATACAAGGCGAAAATTTCCATAAAACAAGATATAACTCGCTTACACCTCTCAACAACAATAAAGTACAAAGAACATTATCCAGTATCTAAAATTTCAATCCCCCATCTTTGCATTAAGTCTGACTTCTATTGTGAATGAACATACATGCTTCCATTATTCTTCACTAGCCATTTAACATCTCTTTCAATCAGTTTCATATGTAACTCCCTTGTAATCTTCCTTTTATTAAATATTCTTGCATTCCTTTCAAGCCATATTTGATACACTATTGTAGTAAAAATAGCACAAGCCAGATCAAAAGTTTGATCTTTATGTCTAAACCCATTCAATATCTTCATTGCTTCATCCTCTAAAGAATCCACTGTATCAATTGATAACCCCAACTTTAGCAAACTCATCACCCAAATGTAATTAAAATATTCACAAGAAAAGAATAAATGACCTACTCTTCCTCATTTTTCTCACATAAAACACACAACTTCTCTTCCACCACACCAAATCTACGAAACATCTCCTTAGTAGATTATTTGTCTATCACAGCCAAGTATGATATGAAAGATATACGTTTGGCATTTTTAGAGTGTCATACAACTTTAAAACAAGGCTTTTCCTATTGCCTATTTCTCGCACACTTCCAAGCATTGTGAAATGAAAATTTTCCACCATCACTCCACACATAGTAATCATTTCCAACGGCATTATTCAAAGTAATGGAATTAACTTCCTATTGTATTTCTCTCGTCGCAGGATGTAAACTTCCATTAATTCTTCCATCAACAATGATTAAGGATACATACTCATTATTTCTACCAATGCTATTGAATCTAGAAAATCCCAAAATATCAACTAAGCACTTAATGTTTACTCACGGACCAAACCATAATTAAGTGTTGTTTCCAGAAGTTATAACCCTATTAAACAACTGCTTTCCATTGGTTCTCAGCCTCATAATAGATTTCCAAGTGCAAGAGGAGTTTCTATCAACATGCATACTTCAAAAATACTTACCATTGCAATATTTGCTTCTAAGCCATTGACTTCAGAGAGATGATTCAATTAGAAACTTCCACATGAGTTTAACGCAGCTTTTTTCAAATCAGTTAACAATTTAAGTCCTATTCCTCCTTTAAACTTTGGCAGACAAAGCTTCTCCCAACTGACTTTTTGAGAGGACCCTCCCCAAAAAAAAATCACCACACATTGAATGCAATTTAGAGATGATATGCCCTGTTAATTGATAAACTGACAACCAATATAAGATGGTAGGAGTAACAACTGTTTGAATTAGTTCAGCTTGACCTGCATAACTAAGAAACATAGCATCCCAAGATTGAATTTTCATTTGAATTTTCTGAAGCAAAGATTGGCACTCACTATATTGAATACAATTTGAAGATAATGACACCCCCAAATATCTTACAGGCAAATAATCAACTTGAAACCCAAATATAGCTGCTACTTCATTTCTGTGTCTTGCTTGCAGACTAAAATAAATTTTAGATTTGAGAGCACTAACCGTAAGACCACTATATCTCTTTATCTTATCAAAGATGCCATTCAAAGGAGAAGCACATTTTTGAAAACACTTACCAAAGATCATCAAATCGTCCACGTACATCGAATGTGATACAATTGGTTTAAACTTATGTACTGGAATAAACAGATTCAGACAGACTGCCTCATTCAAACAATTAGAAAGATGCTCCATCGCAATAGAAAAGAGGTAAGGTGAAAGAGAATCATCTTGTCTTATCCCTCTATTGGAAGATAAAAAAAACCTTTTGGAGTTCCTTGTATCAATATGGAGAAAGTTGGCGTTGATATGCATTCATAAATAACATTTATGAAGTGTGTAGGAAACCCCATTTATTACACTAAATGGCAAATAAATCTCCTATTGATCATATCATAAGCCATATGCAAATCCACCTTCACACAAAATTTATTAACTCCATTTTTCTTAAAATCCCTCAATAATTCATGTGCTAAAAGAATATTATCTCCTATGAGATGATTAAGGATAAAAGCACATTAATTTGAAGAGATGACGTGAGGCAAATACCATTTTACCCGTTTACATCATACACACACACGCGCACGCACACACACACGGCTGCCTCTTAACAAAACAAGGCCACACTTCAAAGCAATATGACTCAACCTATTTTTTTATTCCCAACAAACCACTCAACACAGCAACAACGCATAGCAAGCAACTCTGACCCATAATCATTTGCAAAACAATAACTAACAGTGTGCATGTGCACAACATGCATATTGATACAACCTTCTTCTTCACTTTTCAAGTCAAGATCTCTTCACCCAATTCTTCTGACAGCAACCTTCCACCTTCGAGTTGTTTTTCTAATTAACCGAGGGAATCTTATGATGAACTTTAGATGTGATCACCTCCTTTGCCATTTCGAGCCTTCTCTTCTTCTTCTTTTAGCTTAGTTTTGCCATATGATCATAGTTTGGTTATTACAACCCCCTCCACTTTAAGAATGGACCTTGTCCTAAGGTCGAAGGTGGAGAGTCGCCTTACCAATGGCTAATGGTCCTCCAAAGTAGCATCATCCTTTGTTTTATCCTTCCACTTCACCATTATTTGAACACAAACTCATTATTTATAGGGATCATCCTCCTATCTAAAATTCTCTCAGGTTGCTCGAAAATTTCTTCAATAGAACTGGGTGTATCATGCTGAATTATCACACTGTCCCCAATCTTCTGAGATACATGGAACACTGGTAAATTTTGGCAGTTGTAGTTTATAAGAAACTTTTCGTATCCCCTCGGTCACTTTGTATGGCCCATAGAACTTCAGACATAGCTTGTGGGTTTTTTGACTGCTAGCAATAATTTGCTTGTATGGCTGTAACTTCAATAACACCCAACCGCCCACATTAAATTCCCTCTCAGCCCTTCTTCTATTTGAAAACCTCTTCATTTTTTCTTGTGTCATCTTCAAGTTTTCCTTCAAAAACTACAACATGATGTCCTTAGTAAACAATTCCTCTTCAACCTGTTCAACCTTGGTAGTGTGGGGTACATATGATAATAAAGTAAGGGAGGGCCGATGCCATACACTACTTTGTAGGGTGTGCTGTTGGTGGAAATATTCCATATACAGTTATAACAATATTATATTAAGGCCAACCATCTAAACCATTCACTAGGCTTGTGCCAAACATAACACCTTAGATATCCTTCCAAAATTTTATTCACTACTTCTATTTGGCCATCGCTTTGGGGATAGTAGGCTGTGCTATACTTGAGGGAACTGCCTCATAGTCTGAACAATTCCTACCAGAAATTACCCATTAAAATGGTGTCACTATCACTTGCAATGGTTTTGGGCAAGCCATGCGACTTTAAAACTCCTTGAAAAAACACCAAGACAACAACCTTGGTTGTATAAGGATAACTAAGTGGGAAGAAATGTGCATACTTGCTCAATCTATCAACTACAACGTATATCACAATATATATGGCTTTTAGGCAGGTAAGTAATGAAATCCATGGACAAATTTGTCCACATTCTTTCTAGTATGGGAATTGGCTACAACAAGCTTGGGTATAACACATTTTCAGGTTTGTCCCATTGACATTCATCACTTGATTTAACATACTATTCAACCGAGTTCTTCATCTTTTTTCAATAGAAAACTTTCTTCATTTTTTTCATAGTTTCCCTCACTCCTAAATGTCTACCTAAGGGGGTTGAATGGTGTACTCTGATTAGGGTTTGAATTAAAGGATGGAGGTGATGGTCAAACAAGATCTTTCCCTTGTAATAAATCAAATTCCCAACGAATTTATATTTTTCAGTTAATCCATTTCCTCTTATTTTCTGGAGTTGTTGTTGATACCATGTAGATTCAACTAGTGTTTGTTTTAGTTTATCCAACGATAGTGTCTGAAGCACAGTCACTTCATGTAGCTCTTGCATCTCACTTCCTTCACTATCTCTCCTTGATAAGGCATCAGCTACCATATTTCTTTTACACTTTTGTATTCAACTATATAATTAAAACTATGCAACTTTGCCATCCACTTATGTTGTAACCCAATAGACAGTTTTTAAGTGAGTAAATGCTCGACGCTTTAGTGATCAATTTTAATAACGAATTTCCTCCCATCAAATATTGCCACCACCTTTTGATGACAATAATAATAGCCAATAACTCCTTTTCATATGTAGATAATCATAAGTTTCTACCATGCAACGCCTTACCCAAAAATGCAAGTGGCTTGCCATTTTGTGTTAATACAACCCCCCACGCCACTTCTTCATGCATCACATTCAATGGTAAAAGATAGGTTGAAATCGTAGAGGGCTAGGATAGGAGGCTGGTTTGGCATTGTTTCAGTTTTTCAAAAGTTATAGTGGCTGCAACACTCCAGAAAGGGCATCCATTTTCAAAAAAAAAAAAAAAAAAAAAAGGTTAAGGTTTTTGAAATAATCCCATATCGATATTTAAATATTCTGTAGTAACTAGTGAGACTCAAAAGCCTCTCAATGCTTTCAAGTTTTTGGGGACTAGCCACTCTTGCACTGCCTCAACTATGCTAGGATCTATTGCAACCCCTTCACTTGAAATGATATGGCCTAAATATTATATAGTGGGTTTGGAAAATCCGACACTTCGATGGTTTAGCTTTTAGTTGGTTTTGATCCAGTATCTGAAAAGTAAGCCTAAGTTGTCCTTAATGCTCATCCAACGATTGATTTAGACCAGTATATCATCAAAAAACACCAATATGAATTTTCCCAACTAGGCTTAAAGACTTCATTCATAAGGGACTGGAACGTGGAAGGGGCATTCAACAATCCAATGGGCATCACCATGAACTCATAATGCCCTTCATGAGTCTTGAAGGTAGTCTTGTAAAAGTCTGGTTCATGCATTATTATTTGATGATAGCCTGACCAAAAATCCAGTTTAGAAAAGAATTCTGAGCCATGCAATTCATCAAATAAGTCTTTGATCAAGTGTACAGGGAATTTATCTTTAACTGTCTAGACATTTAAACTTTTGTAATCCATACCATCCATCTTTATGACCATCACCATTAGAGATGAATAGGGGTTAGTACTTGGCTTTATAATGCCAGCTTCTAACATTTCATAATGTTCTCTAATTCATTTTTTATATGGTAAGAGTTCATATAGTGTTTCAAATAGACTGATTTGGAGTTTGGCTATAGGGCTATTTTATGGTTATGTGCTCTTGGAGAGGGTAGAGTAGGGTTTGGATCAATGATTTGGGGGAAGCTTTTTGTGGTTTTGGTGATTTCAAGAGGGATGGTTGGATGTTATTTCAACCTGATTGTTAATTATGATGGTATACAGACATGACATCACTGCTAGTTGTCCTTGGTTGCATTCTTTACTCATTTTCTTCTTTCTAACAATCTTCTTCTCCTCCTTTATTACTTGCCATGCATATAACTTATTGTTATATTGAAACGTTACTTTCAACTGCTCTAAATTGAGAGTTAGTTTACCTAAAATTTCAACCGCCGAACCCCTAGTACTACCTGGCATCTTTCCAAAAGAAAAAGCAGCAAACCCACTACCATGACACATCTTGACACCTCAGTACAATATCTTTGTGTACTCTAAAACCTGTCAACTTTTTACCATTAGCTACTATTACTTCAAACACCTTGGTTTCATCTACTTTCAAATCTAATTTTCTAGCCAACTCTTAATTGATCAAACTGTGGGTAAACCCAAAATCTATCAGAATTTGCATGGGCTTTCCATGGATGTTTCCTTTAGCTTTAATGGTGGAGAGTGCAGGGACTCCACACAAGGCTTATAATCTAATGGATATAGTTTCTTGAGATGACTAATCCAGTTCATCAGATCCAAACTTCTCCACTATCATCTTGTCATCAGTTCCTTAATGCAGAGGCATCATACCTTCTAACACATATACCTAAGAGCTTTTACACTCATGATCACGTGAACATTACTCCTTACAACCTTAACAAATGTCTTAGATTCTCATTTCAATCAATTGACTAGGTATTAGCCCCTAACTTTTAGCAAAATTTACTAAGGATGCGGATTTCTCTCTGGATTCTTGGGTAGGGTTTCAGGATGGTTGGGTTTGTTATTTTTAGGCGGGTTAGTGTTTTTGGTAGTAAGGTTTTGGTTTATTGAATTCTTAGCACTCCTCTTAGTTAACAAATACTTTCTTTCAAATATTTTGGCAAGTGAAACCGCTTCTCTTAAATCATGGGGTCTTGATTTCAACAAATCAAATATAATATCTTCTTTCATTCCTCCAATAAATCAATCCAAAAAAAATTTGGGTGTAGTTCCTCAAGAACTCCTTTCAATTGTTCAAACTTACTCAAGTAGTCCCTTACAATGGTAAGATTTTTAAGCTCTGATAGGGTTTCATATGACATCTCCATCTCCTTGTGATTAAATCTACAAGAATCTCCTCCTTGAGCACTGGCCATGCTTGAACATACTCCACTATACTATTGTTTTGGTGATACTACTATAGTGCTTCCTTTCTAAGAAAGGAGAAAATGTCAGCCCACATAAATTCATTAGTCGTTTGAAATTTAAGGCATTGTTCCACCTGTCTTAACCAATCATCTTCTGCTTCTTCACTTGAGCAAGTAAGAAAGTCCAATTTTATAGTAGGATAGGGATTTTGATAGGGCTGGTAGGGGCACAATGGGTATTCATCGGGTTGCTATAAATCTCTAGGTTCTTAAGAAAAATGTGGTTAGTTAATATTTCTTGGGACATGTCAAGGTGGTGGGTTGGTTCTGCATTTCCTGGAAATGGAGTAAAGGGTTGAATAGGGGGTACAAATGGTGGTCGAGCAGGTATGTTTGGTGGTACATGAGGCATACAAGATAATGGTTGTCTAAATTGATCATCGAATTTTTAGGAGAAGTGGTTGATCATTTTTCTTATTCACTTGAACTTTTGATTTGTATCTTGAGTGGCACCACCGAGTTTTTGATTTAATTCCTAAGTTGTGCCAATGAGTTTCTGATTCATTTCTTGAGTGGTATTCTCAAGATTCAACATACTCAATTCTAACCTTTAATTAATTTCCTCATGTCTTCAAAATAGTTCCTGATCGGGATGGTTAATTCAAGCAGAGAATGGTGAATCTCCTTATTCATGTAGGCCATGGTTGTTATCGAACCCCAAAGCTCGCTCTGATACCAATTTGGAAGATCAACTTAATTTGTAGCCATGGAATTTTGTTGAGTTTAAAGAATAAAAAGGAATTTGGTCGAACGCTTATGGAAATTTTACTAAAAGGAATGTGGAAGATGGTGACGTGGAAGGACTTAGTTAGAGTGATTGTTAGGGGTGTTGTCAACGGTTGTTTAATTGGAGAAAAACAAGATCTAGAAGAGGAGTTAAGCGAGAAGTGGATTTGGTAAGTATTTGTTGAATTGACAATGGAGGGCAAGCGTAAGCTTACTTTGAATGGCCAGTGAAGAAAATGGACAATTTGATATTGGTAGGAAATTGAATTATAGTGTGGATTCAATAGAAAATGGTGCTTGGATAATTACTTGTATTAGCAAGAATTTACTCCAGAAATTTTGTTAAGAACAAGAATCAAATATTGGAAGATTTTAACAATAATAAGAAAAATAAAGGAAATGGAAGATTTTGTTGAAAGGGATATAGAAATGACAATAAACAATGATCAATATGGACTAGAATAAACTGGAATTACAACCAAACAAATTTGAAGCTAAGAATCAAGAATTAAAACCATAGAATGATTAGTGAACTAAACATGTAGGAATTAAAAAGAAATTCAATACTGGAATTAAAGTAAATGTAGGAAATTAAGCAAGAATCAAAACTACAAGGATTAACTAAGCACTGGAGATAAAATCTGGAAATAAAATGATAATAATTTGTTAACAAATAAAGGATTGGTTTCAGATCGTTTGATCGTCCTTTTTACAAGCCAAATACATGCTATACATATACATATTGCTGCTTCTTAATAAAACAATGCCACACTTCAAAGCAACATGACTCAACCCAGTTTTTAGGCCCAACAAACCACTCAACACATCAACAATACACAACAAACAACTCGGATTTGAAATCATTTGCAAAACAAAAAATAACGGTGTGCGCGTTCACAACATGCACACTGATATAGCCTTCTTCTTCACTTCTCAACCCTTGATCCCTTCATCCAATGCTTCTGACAGCAAGATACCACCTCTCAGTTGCTTTTCTGATGAACTAAGGGATCCTTCTTATAAGCATTGTGTAGATCAGAGGATCTAAACACAGCGGAAGTATACTTTGATAGTATCTATATTGTAACTATAAAGTACCAAAAAACAAAACTGAAAATGAAAGAACACAAGGGTTTAACGTGGTTCGGCAATAGCGTACATCCACGGGCAAGAGAGAATGATTTTAATTCTTACGGTGGAGAAGCAAAGGGAGAGATACATATAGTTTTTTTTCCTTACAAATCTTTCATGGTGGCTCCAGCAAAACCCTCACATTGTTTTTTTCCCTCAGCTTACAAAACCCTCTCTTTCACACACAACTTGCGTGACAGCAGCCAGCTCATATATTTTGCATACTTGGGCTTAACTAGTATTCATCCCACATAAGAAAAACATTGCACCAAATAAATCTTCAACTACACATGCTTTATGCATGAGCCATATTCCACAATTCTCCACCTCAGATCATGCTCAAAAGCATGAGATGATCACATATACACCACTCTAATTTGCCTCATAATTAGCTGCACCACATAGTAGCTGCCTACGTACCCGAAGGATCAAGCTATTGTAGTTCATCATCATGTCTCAAAATGAGACTTCATAATGTTACGAAGAACCTCCACCCCATTGGGTATCATGCATCAAACATCAAGAACATTAATCAAGTCAAGACAATGCTTGAACTTGACACTTGGATCTACTTTCGTCAACATGTCAGCTGGATTCTCTTTTGTATCAATTTTCACCAACAAAATTTGATTTTTAGCCAACACTTCTCGAATGAAATGATAACGCACATTTATATGCTTTGTTCTTGCATGATGAACTTGATTCTTTGCTAGGTGAATGGCACTCATACTATCACAATGCACAACAAGTTGATTTTGCACTACTCCCAAGTCATTCAACAAGCCATGTAGCCATATTGCCTCTCTAAAAGCTTCGGTTATAGCCATATATTCCGCCTCGGTAGTAGACAATGCTACCGTCGATTGCAAAATCGATCTCCAAAATATAGCACCACTTGCCAATGTAAACACATATCCAGTAGTGGAACGTCTCTTATCCAAATCACCCGCATAATCCGAGTCCACATATCCAACACATAAATGATTGTTGTTCATGCCTCTCACAAATTCCAAACCCACATCAATAGTTCCCAAAAGATATCTCAAAATCCATTTGACCACATTCCAATGCTCTTTTCCAGGAGCATGCATGTAACGACTAACCATACTCACGGCATGTGAAATGTCAGGTCGTGTACATACCATCGCATACATAAGATTCCCCACGGAATTAGCATACAGTACATTTGCCATAAATTGAATTTCATCATTAGAAGAAGGACACATAGTTGCATTTAAATTAAAATGAGCAGCCAAAGGTGTACTCACTGTTTTGGTGCTCTCATTAATGCTAAACTTCTTTAATACTCAATGTTTTGGTGCTCTCATTAATGCTAAACTTCTTTAATACCTTCTTCAAATATGCCTTTTGAGATAAAAATACTTTGCCATTCTTCTTATCTCTTTGAATTTCCATGCCAAGAATTTTCTTAGCATCTCCAAGATCCTTCATTTCAAATTTAGCCGACAACCTGCATTTTAATTTGTCAATTTCAGATTTGCAAGCCGATGCAATGAGCATATCATCTACATATAAAAGCAAATAAATGAAAGAACCATCACTTAGCTTTTTTAAATAAACACAATGATCATGGTGGCTTCTAGTATATGCTTGATCTAACATAAAACGATCAAATCGTTTATACCATTGCCTCGGAGATTGTTTCAATCCATACAATGATCTTTTCAATTTACACAAGATTCTCTCCACCGGAAGCTTTGAATCCACTTGGTTGAGACATATAAATTTCCTCCTCTAAGTCGCCATGTAAAAACACTGTTTTTACATCCATTTGAACAAGATTCAAATCATATTGTGCTACCAAGGCTAACAAAAGACGAATAGAGGAGTGTTTCACAACCGGAGAAAATGCTTCATTATAGTCAATTCCCTCCTTTTGTGCATAGCTTTTTGCAACTAGTCTCGCCTTATAGCGGACCTCATTCTTCTTTTCACCTTCTGTCTTAGCATATACCCACTTACATCCAATCGCTTTCTTGCCTTTTGGAAGTTTGGTAAGAACCCAAGTGTCATTCTTGTGAAGAGATGTCATTTCTTCACTCATAGCCTCTCTTCATTCCTCACATTCAACATTATGAATAGCTTGCATATATGTTTCAGGAATTCCTTCATCATTAACATACAAAGCATAGGTTACACAATCTCGAAACCACTCTGGTTTCTTGATATCTCTTCTTGGTCTGCCAGTAGCAATCGATACCTGAACATTCCTCTCTGTTTCTGCATCTGAATCATCAGCACTACTCATATCAGCAGCATTTTCATTAATTTCAGCATCATATTTTTCCATTTCAGTAGCAGTTTTGGACAGTTCAACAAGAGTTTTTGACATAACAGGAGCAGTTTTAGACAAATCAACAGCAGTTTTTGTCCTTTTAGCATCACATGAAGCTTGCGATACAACATCAAACTTCACACCCTGCACATTTTTGGGACTATTGGAGCTGTTAGGTCTACTAGTGCTAATTTCTGCCAATTTAGCAACATTCGACTTCAGCATAGCTTCTTCATTGAATGTAATATTTCTACTTATGATCATCTTCTTTTCAACAGGATTCCGTAGTTTGAATCCTTTGACACCACTCTTCATGCCAACAAATATTGATTTGATGGCACATACACCAAGCTCATTGTCCTTCACATGATACCAAGCAGGACAACCAAATACATGAATCATATCATAGTCATAAGCAGGCTTACCACACCATACTTCCATAGGTGTTTTTCCTTTTAATGCGGATGAAGGCAAACGATTGATAATGAAACATGCATACATAACAGCTTCAGTCCATAATGCTTTGCTCAAACTCGAATTTGATAACATACATCGTACTCTCTCTAGCAATGTATGATTCATCCTTTCTGCAACTCCGTTTTGCTGTGGCGTTTCTCTAACGGTAAAATGCCTTTTGATTCCCTCATCTTGACATACTTTGTGAAATGGATCACTTGTGTACTCTCCACCATTGTCGGAACGAAGCACTTTGAGTTTTCTACCCATTTGAGTCTCAACGGCTTTCTTCCATCTCACAAATATTTCCAGAACATCACTTTTCTGTTTCATAACATACACCCATACACGCCTAGAAAAATCATCAATAAAAGACACAAACCCATGCTTACCTCCCAAAGATGCATTTTTGGAAGGACCCCATACATCCGAGTGTACATAATCTAAAACACCACTAGATTTATGCATTCCTTTGCTGAAATGGGAGCTGGTTTTCTTGCCTTTCACACAATGTTCACAGAAATCAAGCTTACTAGCAGCAACCCCTTTCAACAAATTTTGTTGTATCAAAGTGTTTAATGACTTCTCACCTGGATGTGCAAGTCTCATATGCCATAGCATTGACATTTCTTTAGCTACAACTTCACTTTTTCAGCTGTAGCAACATCTCCTATCACCGTACTTCCATTCAAGTAATATAAATTGTGACAACGTGTACCCTTCATAATGACCATAACAGTAGAAATCACCTTCATAACACCATTTCGACTGTCAAGTCTAAGCCCACTGGATTCAAGCATCCCTAAAGAAATCAAATTCTTTTTCATACTTAGCACACATCTCACATTTTTCAATTCTCTAATTATCCCATCATGCAATTTTAGTCGAATGCTTCCAATACCCACAATGCTACAAGAATGATGGTTTCCCATCAATACTTCACCTTCAAATTTTGTAAAACTTGAGAACCATTATCTATTTGGAGTCACATGAAAAGTAGCTCCCGAGTCTAGTATCCACTCATCATCTTCTGCTAAAAGAATTGAAGGCATTGTGATTAAGGAATAATCCGATTCAGCCCCTACATCTTTGTTGGACTGCACATTGTTTGCTGCATTTTTCTTTTTCTTGTCTCGCTCCTTCACTTTCAGAAAATCTTTAGCCCAATGGCCTTTCTCATGACACCATGCACATCCATCTTTAGCTAAACAGCCTTTTCCTTTAGACGGTCCTCTACTTTTATCACGATTTTGCCTAATATTTTTCTTGCGGTCATTTTTCCTACCCCTCACTACTTGAGTGTCACCACTATCTTCTCTAGAGATGTCATCTCTATGCATCTTATGAAATTATTCACTACATAATGCGGTGACAACTTCATCATAAGTGAGCTTGTCTTTTCCATGAATCAATGATTTGATTACGGGCTCATATTTCTCCAAAAGAGAATTCACCAAACATATAGCCTTTTCTTCATCTGGAAAGACCTCATCATAATTGGCCAGCTCGGTTAAAAGCTTATTAAAGGAATCTGTGTGCTCCGTTAGAGTTGCATACTTCTTCATATTAAACCGATACAAATTTCTCTTCAAATGAATTCGATTTGCCACATTTTTCACAAGGTATTTTGCTTCAAGCTTCTCCCACAACACTTTTGGAGAGGTTTCATGTTGGTAGTTCACTCTAATATGGGCTTCTAGGCAGCCCCTAATCGCAGCCAAGCAAAGTCGTTGATTCTTCTCCCATTGTTTGTTGGACCATTCATCAGGCTTCTCTGCTCCCAAGCTAGCTTCTAGATCCAAGTGTTCAAGGGCATCAACCACATCGGTCCTCCATAAACCAAAGTTATTGGTACCATTGAACTTGTCTACCTCTAACCTTGCTCTATGATAAACTGTTCTCTCCTCTTTTGGTGCTTGAACAGTTTCAACGGTCTCAGATCGACTTGATTCGTTCATAGTCAGCACAAAAACCTTTCAGGAATAAACACAAACACCTTCTGTGCACTCAAAAAAACACCACCACACCTCCAGAAACTGAAACCGGGTGCTCTGATACCAATTGTAAATCAGAGGATCTAAACACAGTGGAAGTATACTTTGATAGTATCTATATTGTAACTATAAAGTACCAAAAAACAAAACTGAAAATGAAAGAACACAAGGGTTTAACATGGTTCGGCAATAGCCTACATCCACGGGCAAGAGAGAATGATTTTATTTCTTATGGTGGAGAAGCAAAGGGAGAGATACATACAGTTTTTTTCCACAAATCTTTCATGGTGGCTGCAGCAAAACCCTCACATTGTTTTTTTCTCTCAGCTTACAAAACCATCTCTCTTACACAACTTGCATGACAGCAGCCAGCTCATATATTTTGCATACTTGGGATTAACTAGTTTTCAGCCCACATAAGAAAAAAATTGCACCAAATAAATGTTCAGCTGCACTTGCTTTATGCGTGAGCCATATTCCACACATTGCCCGTGATCACCTCCACCCATGTGATCATAGTTTGGTTATTACACCCCTTTGCGCCTAAATTCCCCATCCTTTCTTAACCGTGCTTGGCCACTAGACCTTTTTTTTTGGTTTCCACTTTATTAGCTTCTCGTCCACTCCATGTGCTAAACCCAACTTTACAACTTCCCTCGTGAGTCTGGATTTTTATTGCGATCGACGTTGCTCAATGAGCTAGTAATCTACTCGAAATATTTGTATTCATGGTATCTCAACGAGGTTTTAATGTATTTGGTTGTTATCATCTTGCTAAGGGCGGTTTTTCAGTAATGTTAATTATTGCCAAAGCTAGTTCATTTTGGTTGAGTTTCCCTCTTTCCTACCTAGTTAGTCTTATTGTTGTTTGGGTATTGCTATTATGTTTCTTGCTTTAGTGATCCTTTTTGAGACATTAACTAGCTTCTACGACTGCTCGGTGCACAATACGACAAGTTCCAATCCTATTGCCCGCTTGCCTTTTGTGGTCGTAACGCTGCTTCCTAGGCTTGTGCTATTGGATACTGACTTGGGATGGTCCCAACTTCAATTCCTTTTGGCTATTTTACTTTGATCCAGTATTCCTTTGTTGTATTTTTTACTTGCTTCTTCTTCAAGCTAGGTAGTGAGATTTTGTTTTTATCCATCTATATGCTCTTTGTTATGTGAGTTATACACTTGCGAGTAAAATTATATGCGGTTGGTTAGTTAAATAGTGAGATTATTTAAGTTTCGTTGTTAAATACTATTTTAGCTTCAAATATGGTGGTCTTATTAGAGTTATCACCATGTTGATGTTTATGGTGTGTGTTTTAGATTTATTTTAGAGTGAGTTAGATTGATTGGCCACTATATAAACCGTCTACGGTAGATATGTGATTAGCCTATCTTCTATTATTAACGTATTTATTACTTATGGTAATAAAAGTGTGTGGACCACTATAAAAACCAGCTGGCTTTGCCAAATAATAACAATAAGGAAAATTAATACCACTTGATTAGTATAATACAAATTTTTATAAATAGTTATATAATGTTATTTAATAATATTGTTTTAACTCTTTAATATCATTGTTTTAAATATTTAAAGATGACAAGAAATTTATTTCCAAATTTTGGTTACTTAAATAAGTGTACTTTGATTGGAAACAAAAAAGTGAACGATAACTTAGTTCGGTATTTTCAACGGTTTGAAGAATGGAAGTTCTACAACATTGTAAACTATGTGTGATACAAACATGCATATGTGTGTATATATATAAAAATATTAACAAAACCTCTTAAGTTAACGAGAAGATTAATTAAAGGAGGTAAGATTGAAAAAGCAAGCATAAGAAGAGAAAAGAAGTTTACTTTCCACAAAAGGCAAAACTTAACTTCTCTCTTACATACCCCTTACATCATTACACACATGCAAATGACAAGGAGAGGTGGTAACGCGCAGAATGAAGTGATGAGGGGGGTATAATTGCAATTTACCATTTGGTTATTTTTCCTAAGTTATTCCTTTAAATACCCACCCATTCTCTTTATTTGTCTTCACAATTTATAAGCTTCTTCTTTCTTAATATATAAGGTCTCTTCTCCAATAGTTTCAAAAAACATTCTTCATAAGTGAAGTAGGCGGGGTTTAAATAGTGGAGGTCTTTATCACTAATCCACTAGATTAATCTCCGACTTCCTTGGATCTTAACCTAACATTCTCTAATCTCTTTGGCTTTGAGCCAAAGAAATAATATAAAAAATGACTAGTAGGTAATGAGTGGAGGAAAGAGAAGAAAAGAGGGTGAGGCCATACACACCTAAAGGAGGTGGGTTGGTGTCGACTTATGTGAAGTGTTGATTTAATAAATGTATGTGGGAAGTTTGGTTTAAACCATGGTGATAATCTCTGGTATAAAATATCATGATAAAATTCATATGCTATGATATTGTATGATGTTGTATATTCCTATTATGATGATTATTTATCATTTTTAATTGATATTATAATTGTTGCATAGATGATTTAACAAGTCACGTTAAATACACATCGAGAATCATTAAAGAAATAACTTCCCTTTCACGACTAAAATGGTGTAAATGGAATGGTCAAACCTCTTAAAAATGGTATAGAAATGCTTAATGAACATTTAAAAGT
Organism: Allium sativum; assembly: GCA_030737875.1. Lineage (NCBI taxonomy): Eukaryota > Viridiplantae > Streptophyta > Magnoliopsida > Asparagales > Amaryllidaceae > Allium > Allium sativum. The sequence goes on from CM060916.1 coordinate 730,137,477, forward strand.
GTTCAAATAAAGTTAGAAAATAGTACGAAATTTAAGTAATATTTGGTACGTTGCGTAATGGCAATTCACGATTTCGCACAATAAAAAGTTAAAACCATTTATATGACAAGTTAAAAGTCCAAATTCGTTGAAATAAGAATTTTCCAAACTTTTATAACCATAGTTATCAAAAAAAGAAAATGATCGTGATTTCAAGAATTAGATTTTGCAATATGACCAAAGTATATTTCAAAAATAATCGCAATTTTATAAATCGAAATTCAAGAAATGAAATCTTTTCAAATTGAAAATTTTTAATTCCTTAAAAACATGGAATAAATATTCTAAATAATTTAATTTTTTTTAAAAGAGATTTAAATCGCATAAATGGATTTCCATATAATACAAAGACAATTTAATCAAATAATCTCTTATTACACTTTCCGCAGCACTTTTAATAATAATTGAAATATATTTTTAAACTTAACATCTCTTCTCCAAACTCCTAAAAATATTTTCAGTTGATAAATTAAGAGTTTAAATATAATTTAAAAAGGTTATGTAGTATATTTTGAAAAGTACAAATAAATGATTTAAACAAAAGCTATTACAAGAAGGTATTTTAATAGTGGCTCTAAAAGCCAATATGTAACATGTTTTATTGATTTGTGAAATTCGAATGTAGGTTGCTTCAATCAAGGAGATGTTATAAAGGAATCAGTGCCCCGATTCACCTAGCCCCTTCCGTGGGCGAGGGATAAATAAGATTAAATATGTTGGAAATAAGTAATGTATAAAAGATTAAACTTCCAAATTAAAATTACTTAGATCGTTATGAAATAATCTTCTTATATTTAGTATGAAATTTTGAGGATGGGATTTGTACTATACGTAAGAATTTACAATGTGACTTTAGCATTATTTGATGGATAAATGGTTGATCATGGAAATTAATATTTAGCAAAATGTGTATAATTTCTACGGATCTATCTTACTTAGTTACTAGCTAATTTCGACTCACCATTTAAAAATAATATAATTTTGAATTATAAAAGAAATTAATAGAGTTTAATGATTAAATGTTCATCGAAAGAAAAAAATTAAAAGGTACGTAACTCCAAAAGATATTTTGATAAGAAATGAACTAAGCAATAAGAAATGCCCTAGACAACTTAAACAATATTTTATTGATGATTGGTTCAAAAAGACTCAGATTAGGTTTGGGTGATTCTCCTCTTAAAACAATTTTGGACCAATTTAAGTTCGGAAGTGAATATATATTCAAGATAATGATTTTAGAGAATAAAGGTCTTCATAATGAAGGGTTGCTTTCCACTAACCTTGGAGTCTTATATTATACTAACATGGTAGTCAAAAAATTCCGTTATGAAAATATCCCTTATTAGGGCCCCTCACTATAATCACTTGATTTATCCAGGATGTAGTAGGATAAGTACTTTCGGTTATCCTGACCCATGATAATATGTGTGGTCGAATGTATGATGTTGCATTTCTTATACGTGCGTATTGATCCTCATGAATGTACATCTATTTTGTGGTGTGGAGGATACTCTACAGTAACTATATACACCTAACCCTAAGGCATACAAGCTCAGATGATATACGTTTATGAAAACCAGTAGCATGTGATGGATTTGGCATTTTGGTGTTCAAAGAGAAAGAGTGCTTAGTAGAAGAAATCGATGACCTTAACCTTCATCACTTGAAAATGGAAAGAACTGTGCATGCCATAAGGCTATGTGAGTTGCATCCATTAGGATATGGTTATCACTGTTCCAAATATGTATTTATATCAAGTATAATGGAATGAGCACTCAGATAGGTTGGGAATGATCGAGGTGATATCTTATTCGGTCAGTGCACGACCTTTGGATATTTGTAGCTTGGTTGGTCTTACCAAAATTATAGAGGGAAGTTGGTCCTGGGTGCATCCCTCTAAAGGTGTATTGTATTTAAAGTAGTCCCTTACCTTGTAATTGTATAAAATATATTCTCCCCAAGGGCTTGCAGTTTTATTTTTTATTTCCTAATATATGTAAAATTTAATAATGGTAATAAATTCATAAAATTGATTTGATTTTAATAACGAGTATTATCCTAAAAGCCATTAAAAATAATATCAATTATTTTTATGTAGTAAAGTTTTGGTTACGGTAAGGAAAAACCTGTTTTGTGTTTATGTGCAATCGTGGCCTAATAGGATACCCTTTATTTATAAAACATCGAATTTGAGTTTTAGCCATGAAATCAAGATTCTTGACATAGATCTTTGTAAAAATCAAAAGGGATGGAAACGTCAAGGAGTATAAAGTAAAGGACCCTATGTTGTTTAGTGAAAACACAAAAACGTAAGCACTATAAATTGGCACAAACATCCAAGAATTCCAAAGAGAACTAAATGCTGAAAGTAAATGAAAAAAGAGAATTAGAGCAACAGAAATGAATAAATTAGGACACAAAAGTTTGTAGTGGTTCAACGTTGTTTAAATTATGCCCACTTTGAAAGTTTTGAATATTGTGTTGCTAATTTGAAGATTACAAAGTCTCAAATCTGTAGAGATCTGAAGCATATAGAAAAGTATATGATTATAAAACTACAAATTTCTTTCCTAGAAAGCTTCTAATTATAGTTGTAGGTCATCAAAAATATCCCTGAAAAGTTAGGGCCCATTAGATGAGTTGAAGTAAAAGAGTCTAGCCCAAGTCCCTGTTAAGTTTGGGATCGGTGGCAACCCCTATGATATGTATCAGTACAAATCCCTCTTGACTAAGGAAATGGGTAATGCAACCCTTTGTGTGGTCTCCTCAAATAAATATTGTTCATGTCCTATGGTCGTTTGAGATATATAAAGAGATGTTAGTTGAACTTGCACTTTCAGCCAGTACGTTACGTAGTTAAACAGAACGGAAACATGGATTCATTTGATACCTTACTTAGCGAACCCTTGAAAAACGCTCTACTATATTTTCTTAACTATAATCTAATGGTGTTATATATATTTAATGTCTGGACCTTCGGACCATCACTTTGGATGATCCACATCGATGATCCTCAAGCTACATCATCCTGGATAGTTGGAAGTGGTTGGGCACAAGGGTTGGGTAACTTCATGCAATGCGTGGATATGAGCATTTTTGGAGACTACATGCGTTTTTACAGCAGGAACCAATGATGTTAACTGGTGGATGCTACTAGATAATAATGATAGATTGGCAGATATTATTAGATAAGTAATAATGAAAGAAATGACAAATCAAGATTTTGAAAGCTTGCATATAAATCCTTTTACCTCTAATATCAAGACTTAAGAAACCCACTAGAATTCAAAATTTTGGTGATGGTGGCATATAATGGAGGAATATATCTTGTCATTCACTTGATGAGATACATGAGGAATATAGAAGTATTGGGGTCATTTGAAGTAATCATGGTGAAGTGATTCCTTCTATACATATCGGATATTGTAGAATTATGGTTTATACAATTGGAAAATGAATTTAATGGAACTTAGACAAATTGGGTTGATAGGTTTATAAGGAAATTTCAGGTTTATATCATATGACCAAAGAATGTTGTAGTATAACAATAGTGAGCATAGGATACACAACAATTTATGAAGTTTTAAATAATACAAAATTTATGATTTCACTAGAGCGAGATCGCGGCGACTCGTTATACACACTCATAACCAAAAATTTGCGCGATACAAGCACTCGATCGATATAAAGCAATCATCAAAAGAAGGGAATGGTAGAAAAGAAGACAAAAGGGAAAAGAAGGAAGTTAAATAAATAGAAGAAAGAAGGCAACATAATATAAACACAAAATCACAGAACCTACTGAATATCTCACCACGCATCAAATAACGTATAATAATAACAATTAAAGATATAAACAAGAGAGACATTAATAACTATATAAACCATAGAATCATAGTATACATGTTCATAGAGTTATACAAAATAATAATAATGTTTATACAAGTGATAAATAAACTCAAAATAATAAACCATCTCTAATAAGAATACATAACACTATCAAAGCCCCAGAATACTACATAGCAGAATAAACAATATCAATACAAGTATAAATATGTAAAACGTAGCCTCCTGCTAATCCACCTGCGCTAGTCCGAATAATACCTGTATCTATCACCGGGCCTACTCATCAGCATCGTCAATGAGCACCCATGGTAATAAAAGGGAAATAAAACATTAGGTCAAACAATAGTCTGGTGTGAGCAATAAAAAATCTCAGTACTGTAAAAGTCGTAATAGTATATACGACATAAAGGGTATGGAGAATTATACTTGTACTACCCCTGCATCCACCGAATAAGCACATAATAGTCGATATATGCTACAGTATGATAAACATCAAGTAAAGAGCGTGTGATAGATGTCTAATTAATAAATGACGATAAATTAGTAAACATGCATAACATCCATCATCCATCCTCACATTTACTCACTCAATGCATTGGATACACGATAACGCCTCTGTTCCTTGGTACCCGAATTAATGCCACTCAATCAATTAGGAACTAAGTTATAACATCATATAACCCAAAGTAAGGACCTGAATATAGTCTAGGTGAATGCCATGGGTTTCCTGAAAACGAGAAACAATCTCAAACCTATAGATAAGGATCTGAACTGTAACGACCTGAGTTTTTGGCGATCTTGGATATCCGATATACAACACATATCGAACATCCAAGGTTCGAAAATATCGGCCATTAATGAAAGAAATTAGAGGGTGAGAATAGATAAGATAGAAACTTAGAATAGAAGAAGAAGAAGAACACAACATCAGAGTAACACGAATCTCACAGCGGAACGAATAACATACAATATATGTAACATAACTTTGAAATATACAACTGTACTTGAATATACATCATTATCAAAGTACAACACTTACAACACAGCGGAAATAAACTATAGCTATATGATCCTAAAGCCTCCTGCTCCAGCTCTTCCAGTATATCTGTAAATCCCGACTACTTGACTACCCGTACAAAATTAGGCACCCAAGAGTTTAGTGAAACTAACAAATAAACTCCGGGTCAGTCATGGGACTGGTGTGAGTAAAACAGTTTTAAAACAGTTCGAACAAGTAAACGATATCTCATAAGACCACGCCGTATAACAGAACGGGGTTTTTCCCTTATGAGAATCCAAATTATCTTTACATCAAAAAGCTTCTGATATTAAAATAATGTCTATCAACCACAATATAATAATCATCTAGCAGAAATGCTTTCATCTCACGTTCTACATACATAGTATACAATCAAAATCGCAAGCACATATTGGGTGATGGATTTCCAACTATGACAAGGTATGGAACCACCTTTCACTAGTGTATCTCTACAAAGGAATACACTGGGTTCAACAAGAACATCTTGTAACCCGGCCACACATGACCGACCACTCATTTCGCTTGAGTGTATCGAATGTATATCACCAATGGTTGGGATCGGCAACCGTTTCCCGAATGGGACAGCATCAACAATAGATTTTTTAGAAGTAAATGAAACTCTAGATCAGGTGATTATACACCCTACTTCGGTGCGACCAACTTAGCCATGCTGCCTGCCCGATTTCTGCCATTTACCGGTTGATGAGGCTTGAGGTTACACTTCATCATCACATCAGATTTACTTCGAATGCCACATTGTCAAATCCATCGAAAATCACTAATTGACGTCTACAACAGTACATTACGTGTTAGCTAAAGAAGTTTCCTTCTCCGCTTCCACTCTTGGTACGGTTGAAGAAATCAATGTATGTGACCTTTCTGGAAATACTCTGTCAGACATTCATCCATACAAGTCATCCAGGAACAGGATGAACCGAAGGTACTATTCAGTATATCCATCTTAGGCACTGTTATCTAAGATTTATACAACAACCCTTGCACTTTACTCCGTCTTCAATTATCTTTGGCATATATGATTCGCAACGCTTATGCCCATGCAGAGTGGTTCTTTGGATAATAATCCAACCGGTCTCTCCATATTAACAACGTTAAAATGGTCAAAACTTCGACAGTCTGTGATTTAACTATCAAAGAAAAGCAGGTGTGCAAACAACGATATTATATCCAGATGGAAATTCTATCAATCAATCATCAATCATGTATATATCTATATATATATATTCATATTTTCCTTATTTCAATATTTGATTATGTTTCTGATTCTATTTGGAAAACATTTCCAAATCTTCTTTACTTGGATTTAAACAGATGTTTAAATCAACATCACGACGACAACTCAAACCACTATACTTATTTACTAAATCCACTTAACCACTTTCACTTTCGAACCTTAACCATTTCTAAATTAAAACGCAGTCAATCAAGTTGGGGTATAGCTACCTCTCAGACCTTAACTGAACAACATTTCAAATCTCGAAATAGGGTAAGTTCATCTTTTAACTCTTTAACACTTCCTTACGTAACTCTCGTTCGAATAAATCTCTATTCGATAACTCCTCCCTTCGAATAACTATATTTGATCATCTCTCTTACGAATAACTAGATTCGAAAACATTTCTTCGAATAAACTAAATTCGATTAACTCTATTTATTTAACCCTAATCGATTAATTCTTTTTGAATAACTCTAGTTCGATTTAACTCTATTCAATAACTCTTGTTCGATTTAACTCTATTCAATAACTCTAGTTCGATTTAACTCTATTCAACAACTCTAGTTCGATTTAACTCTATCGATTTACTCTATCTGGTTAACTCTATCTAACCAACTCGACTCGACTAACCCCTTTCGAATAACATATTCGATTTACTAACTTTCGAATACCATATTCGATTTAACTCCTTCGAATACCATATTCGATTTAACTCCTTTCGAATACCATATTCGATTTAACTCCTTTCGAATACCATATTCGATTTAACTCCTTTATTCGCTTTATAAAGATTTCATTTTTAACGACGTTTATTCATTTTTAAAGATTTACTTTTAGTAATGGTTCTCCACTTTAAAATGATTTCCTTCTTATAACAGTTTCCTTTTTATAACGTTTTCCCTTTTATAACGTCCTATTCCGTTATAAATAAATTTCCCTTTTTAACTCTATTTATTTTCTAATATTTCCTATCAATTCTATTTGTAAATGATTTACAAATATTTCCTTTTTATTCGTTTTACCAATATTTCCCTTTATATCTATTCTACTTATTTAACAAATAAATATTTCCTTTTATTCTAACTTATCCTTCGATTTTATAATTATTTTATTTTATAAAAATCCTTTTCCTATTCTGTATAAAATCCATTGATTTTATATAAATAATTCATTTTCAAAATACATTTTGAAAAATCCCCTTTCCCACATCCAATATTTCTTATGGTATTTAACATACTATATAACAACGATAAATATCGTCCAAACACACAAAATCAACAACAAATTATATATCACATCATATATCACAATATATGAATCACAGTAAAATAAATGTTGAGGACTCCAGTTGGATTCCTCCAACCTGTTTCCCTGCATCACAGATGTTAGACAATATATGTAACAACCCGTATTTTGAATGACTTGTTATAACGTAAATCATGTCAGAATTAAATGTTAACGTCTGAATCAAGGGAAACGGGCTGAGCCATTGTGTTCGTCTCGGAAATATACGCGAAATAGAGTCCGAGTTTTCGAAAATCGGAGTCCGTATGACCCAGTTATGGCCCGTCAAAGTTTTCAGAAAATTTCAAGTTCAAAAACAGTTTAAATTTCAAATATGGAGCCAAACAGACTGGGCGGGAAAGATTCCCGCCCAGCCCCCAAGTCGACTGGGGAGTCGACTTGGGAGTCGACACACCCCAGCTGGTGTCGACTGCCCAGTCGACACCCCTGTCGACCTGGGTGGTCGGGCCAGTTTGGCCTAGTGCACCTGCTTGTCCTTTTGAGTCATGTTTCTGGCCTTGTGACGAATTCAGATGGTTAGGATCTAAACTAGGGTTAATCCTATGGCCTAAACTAACCTAAACTCCTATAAAAACACCCTAATGCCTAGCCTAAACCATCACAAATCAACCTAATAACTAGGTAATGCCAAAATGCTCCTTGATCATGGCCTCCATCTTCATAACATGGCCTCCATCTTCTTGCTCATGAGAGCTTGAGTGTTCTAAGCTAGTTCTAAAGTAAAAGAGCCATCTTTCTTCATCAAAGCAAGGATCTTCCACTTATTTCTCAAGGGTTTTGAGTGGAGCTTATCATTCGAAGATCTCTAGTGTTGCTACCAAGTCTCTATCTTGTTTTAATTGTGTTCTAGTCTTCATAGCCATGCTTTGTAAGCCCTATTCTACTCTTAGATCTACGCTATGAACTTAATATGACATGTAGCAAGTTGAAATGAGACTTTTGTGTTATGCTTGCCTTGGATTTCATGCATAGATTCATTCATGACCCTTTTGATCTATGTTTGTAGACCAAATGTTTACCTATCATGAATCTAGTACAATTTATGTTGACTTTTGGGTGGAAAGCTATGAGCTTTATGTGGTGATTGTGCATAAATGCAACATAGAAACCCCCATGGCCTTGATATTAACTTGCCATGATGGACCTATATGCTAATCACAAGTTTATCACCCTATTTGCTAAGTTTAATGCCATACATGTGTAGCTTGGAATTGGACCTAAGTGCAATATTTTCCTTGAACCTATCATTGTATGCATAGATCTATTCATGCCTCTCTTGATCTATGATTGTGGACCTATCATGAACCTAGTTCCATTCATGTTGACTTCTGGGAAAAATGCTATGAAATGGATTATGGCTTATGCATGTTAACAAACCTTAACCCCTCATGTTCCTTAACATGCATATGATGATATTGAACCTATTTGCTAATTATGCTATCATACATGTTTGTGGCCAAATCACCCTTATGCTATTATGCATGCTTGAGGCCAAAGCACCCTTATGCTATTTGATATGTTTTAAGCCAAGTCACCTTTTATGCTATCATACATGTTGAGGCCATATGCTAGTATGTTGAACACCTTTGCCTAAAATATCACCATGTTTAACTTGTGATAGACTTTGCCACCTTATGCCCACCTTGTCATATTGTTATGTTCCCTCTTTGATCTATTTGTGTTGATGCGAATTTACGTGCGATGGGAATACGTTATGGGTAGTTAGGCAATCTTAAATAACATGAAACATGACTTGAAAATATGACATGAAAAGTTGACATGTGATTATGTTTGAAAACATGAATGTGGACATGACATGTAGAAAACATGAAAGTGGCCAACTCGAGGTTGGATTGAGTTTGTAGCATAAATCTACTCGGAACCGACCGGCTTAACTAGTTGCTACAAACAATAGGACCCAATGTGAGTAGTTGGTCATGTTGCGCTTAAAACCCGAGGTTAGACTAGGTTGTGGTGTAAAGCTACCCGGACCCGCCCGGCTTAACTAGTAACCACAACAAAGACTAATGTGAGAGGTTGGGGTGCATTAAGTTAATTAATGCCACATGGTAGGGTTAAGTCATGGACTACTTGAATACTTAACCAATTAAACATGATGGATTGGTAGGGTTAAGTCACGGACAACTTGAATATACTTAACCAGTTGAACATGATGTATTGATAGGGTTAAGTCATGAACTGCTTGGATACACTTGACCAACTCAATACATGGTTATGATAGGGTTAACCACACTTAACCCGTTTGAAATCCTAGTTACGTGGTCCTTTTCAGCAGTAACCTATAGTATCAAGATACCCTGGGACTAGGCTAGGGTGGGGCACGATTACAGGGCTGATTGTAAGAGACCAAAAGGAGACGGCTGAATGGTGCACCAGTTAAGTTCAGGCGGACCATCGTCGTGCACATTAAGTCCGGAGTTGAACATGGGCACCGGTAGGTTTAGACTGTGCGTGCTTGTTTTGTGTCTGTGGTTTACACCCTAGGACTGGATACACCCTAGGGTGGACCTTGCACAGTTAACTACATTCCATGATTATGCCGTACGACATCGATACACGACGAGTTAGGCTTATAGGGAGCCAATCGACTAGACCGAGTAGTCGGGCCTTGATTTAGGTCATCTCATGAATTTGGGCCAAATTTGGGCCAAGGGATCATTTCTTGTTTATACTTGACATGGATTAGAATACTAGTACACCTGGTGCAACTTAACCTTGTATATACGATGCCACTTTTGTTATCTTTTCGCCATGCCAATTATCATCCTATGTTTCATCTCCGTTTTACATGTCCAGTTAACTTTATTAGTTTTTATACTAATAGTAGGTAAGAGCTTACCAGTCTTTTTGACTGACCTGTTTTCCTTTCGCCTCTTTTCTTCCGTTTCCGCCCCCCCCCTCCCCAGATTCTCAGGGTGGGAACACTAGCACCTAGCTTGGATCTTTAGCTTGCTTTCTGGATAGATCATGTACGGTTTGGACTTGAGCTCGCTATGGATTTACCACGTCTACTTTGGGGATAGTTTACTTTATGTTATTTCCAGTTTTCAGTTATGTTTCTAGACTTGTAGTAGTTGGAAAATAATGACTAAGTACTTTGATGTAACTTGACTATGGTTTTGAAATAGTAGTTTTATCCGCTGATTTATTTACTCTGTTTTACTCATATGTTCTGTCTTATGATATCTTCATGCATGTTTACCCCGTTTAACGCCCCTCCAAAGCCGGTGTACTTGCAAGAGTGACCCTGGCGGAGGTGTGGTGTTACATTTGGTATCAGAGCATAAGGTTTACGGGATTGAACAAAAGGTTTTAAAAAACTTACCTTTTGAAAAACTATTTTCAAAACTGATTATAAAGAAGTATTTTTCCAAGAAAAGTCTAGTTTATTTTAAAAGGCTATTCCCCAAGAGCCATTAGCACTATCCTTTGTTTCCTCGTTCTGAATCTATCTTTTTCTTCGTTTCAATATGGTCGATAATTTTGCCATTCTGGAGGGCGTACCAGTACCTAATTGGTTTAGAAGGTACATGGAGGCAAGGGCGAATGAAGCCGGCCCCGCGGACATTCCTCCTCCTCCCCCTGTGGCTAACATTCCTCCTCCCGTAGCTGAGGTTCCTCCTCCTCAGCATCCACAAGCGGATTTCGCGAAGATTTGCAAGGACTTTAAGGCGATGGGTGGCAAGAATTTTATTGGGACGGAGACTTTTGTTGAGGCAAGAAACTGGTTAAAGGAAACTGAAGACCTCTTTGCTATCTTTGATATAGAAGACCGAAGGAAAGTTCTGTTAGCGGTATGACTGTTGAAAGGGGAAGCTGCATATTGGTGGGTAGTCACCACCACTACTAGGCCAATTCAGACTTGGGATGACTTTAGGAGAAGGTTTGGACTGAGGTTTCTATCATCAACAGAAGAGAACCTTCAGATGGAGAGGTTCCTATCACTAAAGCAAGGGGACATGACCGTTAGAGAATACGTGAATAAGTTTAATCAACTTGCTCGGTTCGGTCTAGACTTAGTGAACATAGCTCAGAAGAAGGCCCTACACTTTGCTCAAGGATTGAACGAGCCATTGCACGGTTTGGCCATGTCTCACATATCCATGTGGGCGACCTTCGAGAGTTTGGTAAATATGGCCCTGCTTCAAGAGGAAGATAAGAGTGGTAAGAAGGAAGTCAAGTTGAATGAGTCTCAAGGCAAGAAGGTAGATTCCGAAAAAGGAGGCAAGGACAACAACAACCGCAATGACAACAAGACCAGGGAGACAAGGAAGTGCAACTTCTGTGGGATCACCGGGTACATAGCCAAAGATTGTAGGAAGAAGAAAAGGAAGTTGGACGTATGCTTTCATTGTGGAGAGTCTGGACACTATAGCAAGGATTGCCCGAAAAAGCGGGGACAAGGGAAAAGGCAAATTCAACGAGTAGGACCTCCTGGAGGACAACTACAGGCTCTCAACGCTCTTCCAGCTCTTGATCGAGGTAGTAATTCTGTAGAAAGCCTTGTTACATTTCTGACTTTTCCTGTTCGTACCTTATTTGATTCTGGCACATCGCATAGTTTTATTTCTTCCGATCTTGTTGAAAGTTTGCACCTAAGTACTAGTCTAGTTGAGGATCCCGTTAGAGTTTCAAATCCAATTTGGGGGTTCCGCCCATTTATCTATGATTTGTGTGGATTTGAAGATTTCTTTTTTGACCGTAGAATTCATGTGTAATGCTTATGTTCTCGGGTTTACGGGATACGGGTTGATTTTGGGCATGGATTGGTTGTCCAGTTATGGAGCCATTCTTGACTGTGAGCATAGGGTAGTGAGGCTCATGACTCGCCTCGGTAATACACTAGAAATTTCTTGTAACCCTATGGATCCAATCATGTTATGTTATCTTGAATCTCTTGACTCGTCCATCGATGATCTGCAATCTGTGAGAGTGGTCCGAGAATATACTGATGTCTTTGAAGAGGTTAAGGGGTTACCCCCTAAACGCGAGAGAGATTACCGCATTTATCCTGTTAATAATGTCAAGCCAGTTTCATTGCCCGATAGGCACAAGGCCCAACGAGAAAGAAAGGAGCTTAGTAAGCAAGTCAAGGAGTTGCTTGAGAAAAATTTCATTAGGCGAAGCATTTCAGAATGGGGTGCTCCGGTGGTATTCGCTACTAAGGCGGATGGTTCGCTTCGTCTATGTGTTGATTATCGTGAGTTGAACAAGCTGACAAAGAAGAATAGACACCCGTTACCGAGGATTGATGATCTCTTTGACCAGCTTGTTGGTGCTTCTGTTTTCTCTCAGCTCGATCTAGCCACCGGATTCCATCAGCTTAGAGTGGCTGAGGATAGTATTGACAAGACTGCGTTTAGGACTCCAGACGGATTCTTTGAATGGCTCGTCATGCCATTCGGTTTGACTAATACACCCGCCTACTTCGTGGATTTGATAAGTAGGGTGTTCAGGGAGTTCCTTAACAAGTTTGTGGTTGCTTTCGTGGATGATATTCTGATCTTCTCAAAGGATGAGGAAGAACATGCTAGACATCTCAAGGAAGTGATGGATACGCTTAGAGCTCATCAGTTGAAAGCCAAGTTCTCCAATTGCCATTTTTGGAGAAAGGAAGTTCGGTTTCTTGGACATATAGTTTTTAAGCAAGGCATGGCTGTGGATCCCGCGAAAGTGGTTGCAGTTCAAGACTGGAAAACTCCTAAGAATGCAACTGAAGTAAGAAGCTTTCTCGGTCTGGCAGGCTTTTATAAGAAGTTCATTAAGGACTTCGCAAAAATATCAGCCCCTCTTACTAAGTTAACAAAGAAGAATTTAGTCTTTGCATGGGACTTAGAGTGTGAGCTTGCTTTTCAAAGGGCTTGAGAGAACCCTTACCACAGCTCCAGTTCTAGCATAACCCGATGGGGGTAAGATGTTTACCGTGTACACCGATGCATGTGGCACGGGATTAGGTGCTGTCTTGATGCAAGAAGGAAGAATGATATGTTATGGGGGGTAGGCAACTTAAAGTTCATGAGAAGAACTATCCCACGCATGATTTGAAGTTGGAGATATGGTATTTGTGAAAGTTTCTCCCTTGCGTAGTGTGGTTCGTTTTGGAGCAGTTGGGAAGCTAGCACCAAGGTTCGTAGGACCCTTCCCTATCATAGAGAGGATTGGGAAGATGGCTTATAAGGTGGAATTGCCCGAGAAACTGGCCAGAGTGCACAATGTTTTTCATGTCTCGCATCTCCGAAAGTGCCTACATGAGTAAGCAAAGGTAATTGAGCCTAGCATTCTTGAAGGCGTGGAGGTAGAAAAAGAGGCAACTTTGAGACGAGCTCCGATTCGTATCTTGGGAACAGAGATCAAGAATTTAAGGAATCGAGAAGTCAAGTTAGTAAAGGTTCAGTGGAGTGAAGCCGATGAAGATGCAACTTGGGAAACCGAGGAGAAGATGCGTGGGATTTATCCATTTCTTTTTGAGGGTACATTCTCAATCTCTTTTCCTAGTTAGCATATCTTTCTTTTGCTATCCATGTTTATCTTGTTATCTCGTTAACCTTGTCATGAGAACCTTAGGTAGAAACCCTTTGGATGAAACATGTATTTGAAACATGTTATGCTTGATGTTTGCAAGTGGTTGCAAGTGTTTGCAAGTGGATACTCGTGGATGCATGATACACATTAGGCACTAAGATCGGCTCACACACTTTCATATTGCATATGCATGAGTGCTTATACTTATTCATGGATGAAACTTGTTATGCTATCACGTGGATGTTGCATATGGATGAATGTTATGTGCACTCATGTAGAGATTATGAATTATGTTAGGAATTTTCATACATATGGACTCATTTCACTAACATACTTTGCATTAAGGAGGTTTACTGAATCAGTAACCGCCTGATTTTCGCATTAGATAAGTACATATACACACACCTTTCGCATATGATCATACAGCATTTAAAATCTTTTAAAGACAATGACTGCTCGTGGATGATGTTTTGAGTAGATGGATTATGGATGGTAGGATACGTTCTTCCTAACTTGAAGATTTCGGGGACGAAATCCTTTAAGGTGGGGAGAATGTAACAACTAGTATTTTGAATAACTTGTTATAACGTAAATCAAGGCAGAATTAAATGTTAAAGTCTAAATCAAGGGAAACGGGCTGTGCCATTGCGTTCGTCTCGGAAAAATACGCGAAATAGAGTCCGAGTTTTCGAAAATCGGAGTCCGTATGACCCAGTTATGGCCCGTCAAAGTTTTCAGATAATTTCAAGTTCAAAAACAGTTCAAATTTCAAATATGGAGCCAAACAGACTGGGCGGGAAAGATTCCCACCCAGCCCCCAAGTCGACTGGGGAGTCGACTTGGGAGTCGACACACCCCAGCTGGTGTCGACTGCCCAGTCGACACCCCTGTCGACCTGGGTGGTCGGGCCAGTTTGGCCTAGTGCACCTGCTTGTCCTTTTGAGTCATGTTTCTGGCCTTGTGATGAATTCTGATGGCTAGGATCTAAACTAGGGTTAATCCTATGGCCTAAACTAACCTAAACTCCTATAAAAACACCCTAATGCCTAGCCTAAACCATCACAAATCAACCTAATAACTTGGTTATGCCAAAATGCTCCTTGATCATGGCCTCCATCTTCATAACATGACCTCCATCTTCTTGCTCATGAGAGCTTGAGTGTTCTAAGCTAGTTCTAAAGTAAAAGAGCCATCTTTCTTCATCAAAGCAAGGATCTTCCACTTATTTCTCAAGGGTTTTGAGTGGAGCTTATCATTCGAAGATCTCTAGTGTTGCTACCAAGTCTCTATCTTGTTTTAATTGTGTTCTAGTCTTCATAGCCACGCTTTGTAAGCCCTATTCTACTCTTAGATCTAAACTATGAACTTAATATGACATGTAGCAAGTTGAAATGAGACTTTTGTGTTATGCTTGCCTTGGATTTCATGCATAGATTCATTCATGACCCTTTTGATCTATGTTTGTGGACCTAATGTTTACCTATCATGAATCTAGTACCATTTATGTTGACTTTTGGCTGGAAAGCTATGAGCTTTATGTGGTGATTGTGCATAAATGCAACATAGAAACCCCCATGGCCTTGATATTATTTTGCTATGATGGACCTATATGCTAATCACAAGTTTATCACCCTATTTGCTAAGTTTAATGCCATACATGTGTAGATTGGAATTGGACCTAAGTGCAATATTTGCCTTGAACCTATCATTGTATGCATAGATCTATTCATGCCTCTCTTGATCTATGATTGTGGACCTATCATGAACTTAGTACCATTCATGTTGACTTTTGGGAAAAATGTTATGAAATGGATTATGGCTTATGCATGTTAACAAACCTTAACCCCTCATGTTCCTTAACATGCATATGATGATATTGAACCTATTTGCTAATTATGCTATCATACATGTTTATGGCCAAATCACCCTTATGCTATTATGCATGCTTGAGGCCAAAGCACCCTTATGCTATTTGATATGTTTTAAGCCAAGTCACCTTTTATGCTATCATACATGTTGAGGCCATATGCTAGTATGTTGAACACCTTTGCCTCAAATATCACCATGTTTAACTTGTGATAGACTTTGCCACCTTATGCCCACCTTGTCATATTGTTATGTTCCCTCTTTGATCTATTTGTGTTGATGCGAATTTACGTGCGATGGGAATACGTTATGGGTAGTTAGGCAATCTTAAATAACATGAGACATGACTTGAAAATATGACATGAAAAGTTGACATGTGATTATGTTTGAAAACATGAACGTGGACATGACATGTAGAAAACATGAAAGTGGCCAACTCGAGGTTAGGTTGAGTTTGTAGCATTAATCTACCCGGAACAGACCGGCTTAACTAGTAGCTACAAACAATAGGACCCAATGTGAGTAGTTGGTCATGTCGCGCTTAAAACCCGAGGTTAGACTAGGTTGTGGTGTAAAGCTACCCGGACCCGCCCGGCTTAAATAGTAACCACAACAAAGTCTAATGTGAGAGGTTGGGGTGCATTAAGTTAATTAATGCCACATGGTAGGGTTAAGTCATGGACTACTTGAATACTTAACCAATTAAACACGATGGATTGGTAGGGTTAAGTCACGGACTACTTAAATATACTTAACCAGTTGAACATGATGTATTGATAGGGTTAAGTCATGAACTGCTTGGATACACTTGACCAACTCAATACATGGTTAGGATAGGGTTAACCACACTTAACCCGTTTGAAATCCTAGTTACGTGGTCATTTTCAGCAGTAACCTATAGTATCAAGATACCCTGGGACTAGGCTAGGGTGGGGCACGATTACTGGGCTGATTGTAAGAGACCAAAAAGAGATGGCTGAATGGTGCACCAGTTAAGTTCAGGCGGACCATGGTCGTGCACATTAAGTCCGGAGTTGAACATGGACACCGGTAGGTTTAGACTGTGCGTGCTTGTTTTGTGTCTGTGGTTTACACCCTAGGACTGGATACACCCTAGGGTGGACCTTGCACAGTTAACTACATTCCATGATTAAGCCGTATGACATCGATACACGACGAGTTAGGCTTATAGGGAGCCGATCGACTAGACCGAGTAGTTGGGCCTTGATTTAGGTTATCTCATGAGTTTGGGCCAAATTTGGGCCAAGGGATCATTTCTTGTTTATACTTGACATGGATTAGAATACTAGTACACCTGGTACAACTTAACCTTGTATATGCGATGCCACTCTTGTTAACTTTTCGCCATGCCAGTTATCATCCTATGTTTCATATCTGTTTTACATGTCCAGTTAACTTTATTAGTTTTTATACTAATAGTAGGTAAGGGCCTACCAGTCTTTTTGACTGACCTGTTTTCCTTTCGCCTCTTTTCTTCTGTTCCCCCCCTAGGTTCTCAGGGTGGGAACAGTAGCACCTAGCTTGGATCTTTAGCTTGCTTTCTGGATAGTTCATGTACGGTTTGGACTTGAGCTCGCTATGGCTTTACCACGTCTACTTTGGGGATAGTTTACTTTATGTTATTTCCAGTTTTCAGTTATGTTTCTAGACTTGTAGTAGTTGGAAAATAATGACTAAGTACTTTGATGTAACTTGACTATGGTTTTGAAATAGTTATTTTATCCGCTGCTTTATTTACTCTGTTTTACTCATATGTTCTGTCTTGTGATATCTTCATGCATGTTTACCCCGTTTAACGCCCCTCCAAAACCGGTGTACTTGCAAGAGTGACCCTGGCGGAGGTGGGGTGTTACAATATAGATAACATCACTTTCATTTCCATATGATATATTCTGTTTAACAGAATCAATAAGGAAATTCAACTAACTGACTAGCAGTTCAATCAAACAGTCAACACACAGTCAATTAGCCAATATTTAACAGTTCTAAAAATACAACATGAAATTATAAACTGTTCAGAGTTAGTGAGATTTACTCACATTGGACGATCATCGTTGATAATGATAACCCTCGCTTGATTTGATTTTGACAATTTATTTCACTATAAATTGTAACAAGCTTGTTTCACTTCTAGTCAATTCCATGGTGTAGCCACCGTCCATACGATCCCAACGGATCAAACCGTTCGAAATTCCGATACCATATGACGAAGTTATTCACCTTTATCCGTACATGTATGGTTTGAAATAAATTAATAGTACCATTATTAAATTAATTAACATTTAACCTTAATAAATCCTTTTATCCACGTCACCACTAAATGCCGCACCTTCTTCCTGTAAAGCCAGCCCCTCCTGCTTCATACGCAAGCTCCATAGCTAAACCCATGGTATTTAGATTCTTCCTCAAACTGTTGCTTCTCCAGTAATGGATGCACCTATATCTGATTTGTTCTCCTTTATTTTTTTCCATGAATCATCCAAATAAAATCACCACACCTCATCTAGTCCAAGCCTTCATTTGCCCTGCCATCTTCCAGCAAGAAACCCAAACTTTAATACTCCTTCTCCCATCAGAACACAACCCGCTCATCGCTCTTCTGTACCCATACATTCATCTTCAACTGAATTCATCTTCCCTTGAAAACATCCGACAGCTACTCCTCAACCAGAAATTAACGCACCAGAACTACCCTCGTTCTTCCTTACTACTGCACCACGTCCCCACCCTTATGTTCGAAGAAAGCTTCTCCAGGACCATTACACCCTTCATTTCAGTTAAAAGACCACCCTGTAAAACGAGTTCTCCATCGCAGGATCCCTCCCCGGTCACTTCTCCGTCGAGCTCAACACCACCTATCGCGAACTGGAAACTCTTAACCCAACGCGTTCCTCTCTCCGATGAGCAGCTACCACCACACTACTAGACCATTCTGCGGCAACCCTCTGAAATTTCACATGAGAGTGAAAAGCAAGAGCTCAGGGACTCATGTATATTCCTATTTTGATTTTAGGAATTGTTCTCGGATTGTTTTGATTTAATGGAGGTCGTAAATCATGTATGAAGAGGAGATTGGTGGCGGCTCCTTTTCTCCAGAGTATTGAACGAGAATTTTAGGTTAGAAAAATGTGAAACTTATTTATACACTACTTCATTTAAGACGTGGCCTCTGTTTATTCCAAGTACATATCTATGGAAGAGAAACAAGACACACAGCAACATCGGCGACCATTCCTTTGGTGAAATATGTTTGCAAATATTTGATATCCTATAAAGGTACCCGTTGTGTACAATTCCGTTCATATATGAATTGATAATGATAGAACTAAAAATAGCGTTGTGACAAACAAGGTGTCACGATTCCAAAAATATAATAATATCGGTAGGTTGACTCATATTTTGAAACTTCAAAATGTTGATTACAGGGTGTGAAATACATCAAATAAAAAAAGTCGCTTATTAAATTAATTAAAAATTACAGTAAAATTCTAAAAATTAATTTATCACTATTTCCCAAAAGAACCTTGTCTAAATTCCAACCCGATCTCTAGTTATATCGAATAAACCGATACGGTTGATAAAAGATTCTATACCGACTATTTTAAAATTTGATTTGGACACATCTCCAAATTTACACGACGAAATCCCGATTTTTCTCTTCCACTAGAAAGATATACTCCACCAGCTCCACACGTTTCTTGTTTCACAGGAATCCGATTTAAAACGAATCCTGTACATTCAGTTAAAGTTCAAATCGCCAAATAACGAACTGCCGCGCCATTTCAAGCTCGATTTTAATTATTATATAATTATACGTTCAAACTATCGTTCAAATAATATATTCGTTATTCTACTTCAATTCTAAACTGAATTAAAAATCACAGATGATCCAGTTTACACCATATCGCCATTTCAGCCAATTCTGTTATATCAGAATTAAATATATTATTTAATTTATTATTTTAATTAAATATTCACCATTATTTAATTCCACGACCATTTAATTCACTATATCACTATTTGTATAATTAAATAAATTAATTATAATACCTCTGCCAATGCGGGTCATTACATTCTTCCCCACTTAAAATAATTTCGTCCTCGAAATTGTTAAAGGTAGAGGACGACCCTATCGACTGGTTAGAACATATTTGTTCACTTCTTAACTTCAGTTTCAACTGAACCAATTTAAATTCAATTAAATTATTAATTACTTCTTATCAACGAAAATTTCCAAAAATCCTGAAAATTTTCTAACGCCTTAACTCTTCGAAAAATTTCGCCAGCACCTCCTTTGTACTGGTCAATAGGTCAAACTCCAACTCGCCTCTTTGGGCCATCTCCAACCTAAAAGAAAATCAAACAGCCAAGCGGCTTGCCAATTCGGCTCATAAATCTTATATCCAATAGAAATATAAACTTGTACCTTTTGTCGGCATATCAACTCTATCACTTTCACCTGCTGTCAATTCAGCGGATACAAGGGTCATCCCAATCAAATTCCAATCTGCTTTTATTCACGACACACCTATTCGCTTATATCCGAGCCAAATATCATTTCAACTCGAGTTTCGTCTCGATTCCCAACTCTTAACTCGGTTATCACATTACACTTCAAATTTGAATCTCACAATCCAATTTGTCTTGATATCATTCTAATTCAATCTCAGTTACCACTTTATTGGCTTTACTTTAATTCAAATTTGCTTTCACAAATTTCTGTTAAATTTGTTTTTAATTCAAACAGTCTTTCCCTGGGAGTTTTCAAACAGTTTACTCTTTTCAAAAATCAAAATTTCCTTTTTGAACATGTCATTGAGCCCTCAATTAATATTCCATTAGTTAAATCACTCCTCTATTCCTTTATCAATATTTGTTAACCAAGTATTTTCAATAACCATATTGGCCCTTTTATGTTATTTGGAAAACATTTCCGAATATCGCCTTCCTTTATTTTCTAAACTTTAGAAAATATAAGCTATTTATAATTGGAAAATATTCCAATTACTTATCTCTTTTCCGACCTCGTTTATTTCTATACTTAGGAAATATTCTTTATTATATTTCCAAGTTTACACTTATTTGGGTTAAAACGGATGTTGTGTAAAACATCGTTACGACAACCCAAATACTATATTCAACTAACTCTTATTCAACATTGATCTTCGAGCCTGAAATCTTACTATTTATTTGTTAATAATGAAATCAATCAAGTTGGGGTATAATTACCTCTCAGACCTTGACTGAATAATATTTATAACGTCAAAACATATATGACTACTTACTCGAATAATCAATACCATACAACTAATTATTCACTTTTAAACACGTATACGCTTCCTCTTTCTATTCTTACTAGATTTTATTCTTAGTCTTCCTTTTTGGTTTTACTATTCTATTTCTAAGTTCGTTTCCTTATCGACTTCTATATATATATATATATATATATCGATATGTTGATTTCTAACTATCAAATTATCTTAAAAATATTCTAACTCCTTAAATTCCCGGAAAAATTCGCCATAACCTCCTTTGTACTAGGAGCATCGGGATATTTCAAATAGCCTCCCATGGCCCTCACCAATCCAAAAGAAAAAGAAAAATCCAAGCGGCTAGCCGATACGACGCATAAAATCTCATACCATATGAATTTAATACATACCGTTTTGTCGAGCATTCTACTTATATACCTTCATACCTTATCCATACCTATCTCATGTATATTTGTACCTGCCCAATCTATTTTAACTATACCTGATCGTTTTAACTCAATTCGTTAATTAATTTGTTAATTAACTCTTTAGTCTATTTCACTTTTATATTTGAACATGACATGTTCAAATATATTTTAACTTACTTATTAACTAATTTGAATCCAAATTTCAAATTTAAGTTCTATATTCGATTTCGAATATCCATTTATAAATCCAATTCACCTTTCAAAGTTCAACTTCAAATTCAAAACTCGATTAACTAATTCCTCTTCGACTTAGTTAATTCTATTCAATTTCTATTCAAATTTTATATCACTTCTATTATTCAAATCTATATATCAAATTCTATTATTCAAATTCTATACATCAAATTCTATTCAAATTCTATATTATAAATCCTATTTGAATTTCTATATTCAAATTCCATATATTCAAATTCTATATTTGAATTCCTTTTGAATTCTATATTCAAATTCCATTTCACTTTCTATATTCAAATCCTATATTTGAATTCCTTTGAATTTCATATATTCAAACTCCCTTTGAATTTCTATATTCAATTTCGATTTCAATTCCATTGAATTTCATATATTCAAACTCCCTTTGAATTTCTATATTCAATTCTATATTATAAATCCCATTTTGAAATTCAACACAACTTGTCTTTCCCAAAACAAATTCAAAACAATATCTCTGGTAGTAATTCATCACTTACAACTCGAAAATGAATACTGATGATCTGTCATCATCAGAATCTATTTTCCAGCGATCGAAGTGAGTTCAATACTATGAAACCATTTCTAAACATTTCCACTTTGAAATTCATTTCAAAATATAATTCACACAGCTTGTAAAACAATTTAAAATCTCCCAAGATCTTAAATTTTCCTTACTTTCAACCCAGATTCCTTTACAAATACCTTTCCAACTTTTCCAGGGTTGAATTTCAATTCTGATTTAAATTTTTAGATTTAATTCATCTCGTTTCATATATCGCACTTATATGAATTCTGATTGGTTATTTACATAATCATTTAATTTATAATCTTACTCGATTATAATCACAACCAATATATCCACTATATTATAATTTATATATATATATATATATATATATATATATATCTTCTCTATATCGAAATATACCTTGGGTAAACTTATTTTAATTTACCCTCTTTTCAAAACATATCGTGTCGACCCATCGTATTCGAGTGTTTATAAAATCCTACCGACACAGTGGATCAAACTGATCGACCAGAACCCATAAACTACTCAACCAATAAATCTCCACAATATAAAATTATTTTTGTGTCAATAACAAATATATTCACTTGTATATATACACTCAACTAAATCTACGGTATTACTAACCCCATCTCTACGGAGTCACGCCACAGAGCCAAGGTAATTCACTTAACTTAAGCTCTGATACCAACCGTAACGACCCGAGTTTTTGGCGATCTTGGTTATCCGATATACAACACATATCGAACATCCAAGGATCGAAAATACCGGTCATTAATGAAAGAAATTAGAGGGTGAGAATAAATAAGATAGAAACCTAGAATATAAGAAGAAGAAGAACACAACATCAGAGTAACACGAATCTCACAACGAAACGAATAACATATAATATATGTAACATAACTTTGAAATATACATCTGTACTTGAATATACATCATTATCAAAGTACAACACTTACAGCACATCGAAAATAAACTATAGCCATATGATCCTGAAGCCTCCTGCTCCAGCTCTTCCAGTATATCTGTAAATCCCGACTACTTGACTGCCCGTACAAAATTAGGCACCCAAGAGTTTAGGGAAACAAACAAATAAACTCCGGGTCAGTCATGGGACTGGTGTGAGTAAAACAGTTTTAAAACAGTTCGAACAAGTAAACGATATCTCATAAGACCACGCCGTATAACGGAACGGGTTTTTCCCTTATGAGAATCCAAATTATCTTTATATCAAAAACCTTTTGATATTATAATAATGTCTATCGACCACAATATAATAATCATCTAGCAGAAACGCTTTCATCTCACATTCTACATATATCTTATATAATCAAAACCGCAAGCACGTATTGGGTGATGGATTTCCAACTATGACAAGGTATGGAACCACCTTTCACTAGTGTATCTCTAGAAAGGAATACACTGGGTTCAACAAGAACATCTTGCAACCCAGCCACACATGACTGACCACTCATTTCGCTTGAGTGTATCGAATGTATATCACCAACGGTTGGGATCAGCAACCGTTTCCCGAATGGGACAACATCAACAATAGATTTTTAGAAGTAAATGAAACTCTAGATCAGGTGATTATACACCCTACTTCGGTTCGACCGACTTAGCCATGATACCTGCCCGATTTCTGTCATTTACCGGTTGATGAGGCTTGAGGGTGTTAGCTAAAGAAGTTTCCTTCTCCGCTTTCACTCTTGGTACGGTTGAAGAAATCAATGTACGTGACCTTTCTGGAAATACTCTGTCAAACATTCATCCATACAAGTCATCCAGGAACAGGATGAACCGAAGGTACTATTCAGTATATCCATCTTAGGCACTGTTATCGAAGATTTATACAATAGCCCTTGCACTTTACTCCGCCTTTAATTATCTTTGGCATATATGATTCACAACACTTATGCCAATACAAAGTGGTTTTTTAGATAATAATCCAACCGGTCCCTCCATATTAACAACGTTAAAATGGTCAAAACTTCGATAGTCTATGATTTAACAATCAAAGAAAAACAGGTGTGCAAACAACAATATTATTTCTAGATGGAAATTCTATCAATCAATCATCAATCATATATATATCTATATATATATATATTCATATTTTCCTTATTTCAATATTTGATTACGTTTCTGATTCTATTTGGAAAACATTTCCAAATATTCTTTACTTGGATTTAAACAGATGTTTAAATCAACATCACGACGACAACTCAAACCACTATACTTATTTACTAAATCCACATAACCACTTTCACTTTCGAACCTTAACCATTTCTAAATTAAAACGCAGTCAATCAAGTTGGGGTATAGCTACCTCTCAGACCTTAACTGAACAACATTTCAAATCTCGAAATAGGGTAAGTTCATCTTTTAACTCTTTAACTCTTCCTTACGTAACTCTCGTTCGAATAAATCTCTATTCGATAACTCCTCCCTTCGAATAACTATATTTGATAATCTCTCTTACGAATAACTAGATTCGAAAACCTTTATTCGAATAAACTAAATTCGATTAACTCTATTTATTTAACCCTAATCGATTAACTCTTTTTGAATAACTCTAGTTCGATTTAACTCTATTCAATAACTCTAGTTCGATTTAACTCTATTCAATAACTCTAGTTCGATTTAACTCTATCGATTTACTCTAACTGGTTAACTCTATCTAGCCAACTCGACTCGACTAACCCCTTTCGAATAACATATTCGATTTACTAACTTTCGAATACCATATTCGATTTAACTCCATCGAATACCATATTCGATTTAACTCCTTTCGAATACCATATTCGATTTAACTCCTTTCGAATACCATATTCGATTTAAATCCTTTATTCGCTTTATAAACATTTCCTTTTTAACAACGTTTACTCATTTTTAAAGATTTACTTTTAGTAACGGTTCTCCACTTTAAAATGATTTCCTTCTTATAACAGTTTCCTTTTTATAACGTTTTCCCTTTTATAACGTCCTGTTCCGTTATAAATAAATTTCCCTTTTTAACTCCACTTATTTTCTAATATTTCCTATCAATTCTATTTGTAAATGATTTACAAATATTTCCTTTTTATTCGTTTTACCAATACTTCCCTTTATATCTATTCTATTTATTTAACAATTAAATATTTTCTTTTATTCTAACTTATCCTTCGATTTTATAATTATTTTCTTTTATAAAAATCCTTTTCCTTTTCTATATAAAATCCATTGATTTTATATACATAATTCGTTTTCAAAATACACTTTGAAAAATCCCCTTTCCCACATCCAGTATTTCTTATGGTATTTAACATACTATATAACAATGATAAATATCGTCCAAACACACAAAATCAACAACAGATTATATATCACATCATATATCACAATATATGAATCACAGTAAAATAAATGTTGAGGAATCCAGTTGGATTCCTCCAACCTGTTTCCCTGCATCACAAATGTTAAACAATATAGATAACATCACTTTTAGTTCCATATGATATAATCTGTTAAACAAAATCAATATGGAAATTCAACTAATTGACTAGCAGTTCAATCAAACAGACAACACACAGTCAATTAGCCAATATTTAATAGTTCTAAAAATACAATATGAAATTATAAACTGTTCAGAGTTAGTGGGATTTACTCACATTGGACGATCATCGTTGATAACGATAACCATCGCTTGATTTGATTCTAAAAATTTATTTCACTATAAATTGTAACGAGCCTTGTTTCACTTCCAGTCAGTTCCATGGTGTAGCCACCGTCCATACGATCCCAATGGATCAAACCGTTCGAAATTCTGATACAGTATGACAAAGTTATTCACCTTTATCCGTACATGTATGGTTTGAAATAAATTAATAGTACCATTATTAAATTAATTAACATTTAACCTTAATAAATCCTTTTATCCACGTCAGCACCAAATGCCGCACCTTCTTCATGTAAAGTCGGCCCCTCCTGCTTCATACACAAGCTCCATAGTTAAACCCATGGTATTTCGATTCTTCCTCAAACTGTTGCTTCTCCAGTAATGGCCGCACCTATATCTGATTTGCTCTCCTCTATTTTATTCCATGAATCATCCAAATAAAATCACCACACCTCATCTGGTCCAAGCCTTCATTTACCCTGCCACCTTCCAGCAAGAAACCCAAACTTTAATACTCCTTCTCCCATCAGAACACAACCCGCTCATCGCTCTTCTATACCCATACATTCATCTTCAACTGAATTCATCTTCCCTTGAAAACATCCGACAGCTACTCCTCAACCAGACATTAACGCACCAGAACCACCCTCGTTCTTCCTTACTACTGCACCACGTCCCCACCCTTATGTTCGAAGAAAGCTCCTCCAGGACCATTACACACTTCATTTCAGTTAAAAGACCACCTTGTAAAATGAGTTCTCCATCACAGGATCCCTCCCCGGTCACTGCTCCGTCGAGCTCAACACCACCTATCACGAACTGGAAACTCTTAACCCAACGCGCTCCTCTCTCCGATGAGTAGCTACCACCACACTATCACCCTAGACCATTCTGCGGCAACCCTCTGAAATTTCACATGAGAGTGAAAAGCAAGAGCTAAGGGACTCATATATATTCCTATTTTGATTTTAGGAATTGTTCTCGGAATGTTTTGATTTAATGGAGGTCGTAAATCATGTATGAAGAGGAAATTGGCGGCCGCTCCTTTTCTCCAGAATATTAAACGAGAATTTTAGGTTAGAAAAATGTGAAACTTATTTATACACTACTTCATTTAAGACGTGGCCTCTGTTTATTCCAAGTACATATCTGTGGAAGAGAAACAAGACACACAGCAACATCGGCGGCCATTCCTTTGGTGAAATATGTTTGCAAATATTTGATATCCTATAAAGGTACCCATTGTGTACAATTCTGTTCATATATGAATTGATAACGACAGAACTAAAAATAGCGTTGTGACAAACAAGGTGTCACGATTCCAAAAATATAATAATATCGGTAGGTTGACTCATATTTTGAAACTTCAAAATGTTGATTACAGGGTATGAAATACTTCAAATAAAAAAAGTCGCTTATTACATTAATTAAAAATCACAGTAAAATTCTAAAAATTAAATTATCACTATTTCCCAAAAGAACCTTGTCTAAATTCCAACCCGATCTCTAGTTATATCGAATAAACCGATACGGTCGATAAACGATTCTATAGCGACTATTTTAAAATTTGATTTGGACATATCTCCAAATTTACATGACGAAATCCTGATTTTTCTCTTCCACTAGAAAGATATACTCCACCAGCTCCACATGTTTCCTATTTCACGGGAATCCGATTTAAAACGAATCATGTACATTCAGTTGAAGTTCAAATCGCCAAATAACGAACTACCGCGCCATTTCAAGCTCGATTTTAATTATTATATAATTATACATTCAAACTATCGTTCAAATAATATATTCGTTATTCTACTTCAATTCTAAACTGAATTAAATATCACATATGGTCCATTTTACACCATATCGCCATTTCAGCCAATTCAGTTTATTTCAGAATTAAATATATTATTTAATTTATTATTTTAATTATATATTCACCATTATTTAATTCCACGACCATTTAATTCACTATATCACTATTTATATAATTAAATAAATTAATTATAATACCTCTGCCAATGCGGGTCATTACATGAACCTTGTCCAATGGACATTATACCCACTACTCCTTCTTCCTGAGTACCCGTCAAATTTGCATATCGATAATCCCTTTGCACACGCAATCCATAGCAGAGATAATCCTAGGACCACTACAATGACTCCTCTTTGGTAGTTCCATCTCGATACGTTATCACTATTTTGCATCCCAGAATATCGTTATCCTTTCTTGAAGGCACTGCTTCGCTTTCCAACCAGGAATCACCGTCAGATAACGAACTAGTTGAAGAGCCATCGTGTCGAATTCACCATCACATCATGCCATGGTACTCTAAATTGCACCATCGTCCGTGTTAAATTGGCCAAAGTGGCCAACAACAATAGTAATCGGTATCGACCACTTCATGTAATCAATATGACTACTTGGATCACCTATTTAGCCAAAACTAATTGAATACGCATCAAGGGAAAAGCGTTCGGAATTCATCGCGAAATATAGTTCATCAACAAAGTCCATCCTTTGTCTTTAGATCAGCCATCAAGCTCCAGTGTCACTCCATCCTCAAACCCGTCACCAAGCTCTAATGTTGCTCTAACGTCGAGTTCATCCATGCACTCTGAATCCCCATCATGAGTTTATCTCGTATGCTCGATTCTGACATCCTTATGCATTCAATCAATATACACTGACATATGCATTTGATTGATAAGCACCTCAAACTCTAATGGACAAGATTTCCTAATACTAAATCACCTACGAACGACATTTTAAGCTAAATTAAGCAAATAATTCAACCATGCAACCGATAGATATACAAATTCCTATAATAGCACACAAGCATCCACAATAGAAATAATGAATCAAATACAACCTATCTATAGAAATCAAAATGAAATTAATTTCCAAATAACCTTATCTAATAGTGTGGTCAAAATAGAGCGCAATAGCACATAAAGAGTAAATAGCACATAATACTACGAAAACAAGAAAAAATGTGACAACCAAGCTAAATCTTAATCACTATTCAATATATTTGTTTATAATTTACTAATTTTAACTGTCCTAAATTATGTTTAATAATTAGAAATTATTTTAAATCTTCAAAATTTTATTATATAAACAACTACGGTTCAGTGAGAGACAATATTACTCACCTTAGTCAAATTAGCCCAACAAAGCTCTAATGTGTAGAGCTCGTCCATACAATCCAACAGAAGAAACGATATCGAAATCCAACCTCGTATAGAAAAGTTACACATGTTATAAGTTACATAACATAAAATGACAAAAATTAAATTAACTAATATATAATTATCAAATTGCCACAAAACCTTTCATCCCCAATGCTCAATTCCTTTTCCCACTTCCTATACATATCGCATGTGCAACATTTGGGTGGTTTAGAGAAAAACCCAATGAAAATTGAATTCGTCTACCATGTTTAGTCTCTCTTCGCGTACTCGACTTATAGGCACGCTCACATCAAACCTGCGACCTTCCTAGGAAATCGTGTCTTCCGAAGCATGTAGTCGTTCGTAGCTCCTATTTCCATGCGTCACTTTTATGACAAAACCTAACTGAACTCCATCGATGCCTCTCTCCAGTATAAGTCAAGTTCTAACCTTGATGCCTCTTGTCTCCAGCCATGCTTCGTGCAAACCCAAATCCTAGCTCACGCTATAACAATGGTCACGTCAGAAATCGTGACCAAACATAATGAGAATACATAGATTAGAAGCTCTCGAGTTTATAGTAAACTAGGACTTCGTTTCACATTTTCCATTAAGTATCTTGATCGGTAGAAATTTTTGAAGATAAATGAAAGGCGTGACCATTTTGCAATGCAACAATAACCACTATTTCAAATCTCGAAAAAATCGCCCGAGATCACATTTTGGGCACCTACCGAAATGAAATAGCAAATCACACCGTAAAACTCCTTTTGAATATATCGCCCGAGATATAGCAATATCGAATGATATATCGACGAGGAGAAGATACTGGAATATCATTCGAGACCTTAATTTTTCTGATTAAAATTTGAATTTGTTCCTTAACCAAAGCAAATTGAAAAATTCAAATCTAACCATAATAATCTCCTGCCATTTAATATTTTACATGTTAAATGACCATATTGTATGTTGTTACTACCAAATTCGACACTCGAAACAAGATAACGCTGAAGGAATATCGAAGCACCATAGGTACTAGGAGAGTGTTTTGGAAGCATACAACTAACACCAGATACTGAGGTAACCGGTAAAGTGGCTGTAACGACCCATTCGATTTTCGACCTCG
Source organism: Allium sativum (assembly GCA_030737875.1). Classification (NCBI taxonomy): domain Eukaryota; kingdom Viridiplantae; phylum Streptophyta; class Magnoliopsida; order Asparagales; family Amaryllidaceae; genus Allium; species Allium sativum. The sequence continues at coordinate 730,167,783 of CM060916.1, forward strand.
AAAATCGACATAAATACCATGTCAATTAATCAAGTATCGAAAATATCGAGTCATTAAAATAAAGAAAGTTAGAATAGAAGAAGAAAAAGAAGAATACAACAGAATCAGAATAAACACGAATCTCACAGCAGAACAAATAAAATATATTATATCATAACTTTGAAATACAAAACTGTATTTGTACTTATATATATCGTCAGAGTACATCACATACATATGACGGTGGAAATAAACTCTATATATTTAACTTTGAAGCCTCCTGCTCTAAGCTCCTCCAAGTATATCTATATAATCCCGACTACTTTGCTTCCCTTACAAATTTGGAAACCCAAGAGTTTAGGGTAAAACAAAACTAAATAAACTTTTGGTCAATCATGAGAGTGGCGTGAGTAAACTCCAACCATTTAGTTTAACTTTTAAAAACTCATTTAAAATAAATGATAATCGTAAGACTGATCCACACATAAATGCAGATGGTTTTTACCTTACGGTAAACCAAAACATTTATTAAAATCAATACTCTTCTGATATTATAATAGTATCTAAATCAAGTAAATAACAATCTAGGAGAACGCTTGCATCTCACGCTCTACATACATAGTATACAATTAAACCATGGACTCTTATTAGAGAATGCATTTCCAACTATGACAAGTTATGGAACCACCTTCCGATCAGTGTACTCTAGAGGGGATACACTGGAGTTCATCAAGAACATCTTGCAACTCGGCCACACATGACCAACCATTCATTTCGCTTGAATGTTCTGAATATATTGTCACCTTACGGTTGGTATACCAACATAACCATTCTCGGGAGATACAAAAGCGAAATAAGAACAAAAGGTGAATATTCTCTAGATGGTGACAACATAACCTAATTAGGAGCAACCCACTTAGTCATGCTGCCTGCTCGATTTTTGACATTTCACGGTTGATGAGGCTTGCGGTCATAACATATCTTTTGACAGATTGCACCTTAATTTACATTGAATGTCACATCATCATATCTTCCAAATCACACATTGATTTCCCCAAAAATACCGCGAGTATAAAGCTAAGAGAAACGAATTCCTCTGCCACCAAACGTGAACACGTTTGAGGAGATCAACTTACACGATCTATTAGATACACATTGTCAAACATTCGTCCATACAAGTTGTCTAGGGACTGGACAAACCGAAGGACTATTCTTTAAATCCAAACTTAGGCAATTTCTACCTAAGATCGCCAAAACAGCCCTTGCGTAAATTCCGCCTTCAGTTATCTTCATCATGTTTGATTCGCAAATGCTAATGCCCATACATAGTGGTTCTCACATAATAAATCTGATTCCCGTCTCCTCGTATTGACAACGAAAAAATGGTCATAAAAATTTAATAGTCAATTATTGATCTAGTAAAGGAAAACATCCATACAAATGACAATCTTATTTCCAAATTAAAATTTTATCGATCAACCATCAATCAACACTAAGCCCCTTTAAATTAATTTATCAATAATTTATTCACTTACCAATTTCCTTTCAATGTCTTTACCCAAATATTTCTCCAGCTCGTTTAGCCTCTCACGATTCTAGTTTCCATCTATTTTAAACTATTTATTTTCTATATTCCAGAAAATATTTCTTGTTAACTTCGGAAAACATTTCCATGTATATTCACATTTTTCTTATTTTCTAAATTTATAAAATATACATTATTAACATTGGAAAACATTTCCATTTCTAATTCACGCATCTATATTCTTCCACATCGATTAGTCTCCAACTATCAACTAGTAAAAGAACAACTACCTCAGTATCAACCCCGAAGGCCGAAGCCAACATCAGATCAACACTCAGGAATCCATTCAACTAGACTAATCTCCAGTTAGTTTCTGGTTTCCTTAACTCTATTTCTCACTTTTTATTAACTAAATAATTGCATACGCAACTCTCGGATTCAATTTACGAATTTACTTGTTTAACGAAAATCATTGATTATAATGATAACGTTATAATCCCTGCTCCCGAACTATTAACTTCAAAATATAACTTTTATTCATTAGTTTGAATAATTAATTAATAAAAGTTATATTTTGAAGTTAATATTAATGGAGCAGGGATTATAACGCTATCGTTGTAATCAATGATTTTTTTAAAGAAGTAGATTCGTAAATTGAATCCAAGAGTTTCGTAAATAATGATTTAGTTAATAAAAAGTTGAGAATTGGAATTAAGGAAATTAGAAATTGACAAGAGATTAGTCAAGTTGGATGGCTTCCTGAGCAATGATCTAATGTTGTTTTCGGTCTTCGGGGTTGATACTGAGGTAGTTGTTCTCTTACTAGTTTACAGTTGGAGACTAATGGAGGTGGAAGAATAGGGATGCGTGAATAAGAAATGGAAATGTTTTCCAATATTAATAACATATATTTTCTAAAATCAGGAAATAAGAAGAATGTGAATATATATGGAAATGTTTTCCGATGTTAATAAAAAATATTTGCTGGAATATAGAACATAAATAGTTTAAAATAGATGGAAACGTTTTCCTAGAATCATGGGAGGCTAAATGAAAAGGAGAAATATTTGGGTAAAGACATTGAAAGGAGATTGGGAAGTGAATAAATAATTGATAAATTAATTTAAAGGGTCTCGGTGTTAATTGATGGTTGATCGATAAAATTTCCATTGAAAATAAGATCGTTGTTTGTATGAAAGTTTTCCTTTGATAGTTAAATTATCAAAGTTTTTATGATCATTTTTCTGTTGTCAATATAGGGAGACCGGGACCGGATTTATTATCTTAAAACCACTCCGTATGGGCATTAGCATTGCGAATCAAATATGACGAAGATAATTGAAGTCAGAGTTTATGCAAGGGATGTTTTGGCGATCCTAAGTAGAAATCGCATAAAATGGATTAATAGAATAGAGCCTTCGGTTTGTCCAATTCCAGGACAACTTGCATGGACGAATGTCTGACAGTGTATATCTAACAGACCACGTAAGTTGATCTCCTCAAACATGGTCACGTTTGGTGGCATGAAAGTTTGTTTCTCTTATCGTTATACCCATGGCATTTTTGAGAAAATCAATTTGTGATTTGGAAGGTATGATGATGCGACATTCAAAGTAAATGAAGGTGTGATTTGTCAAAAGATACATTATGACCTCAAGCCTCATCAACCGGGAAAAGAAAAAATCGGGGAAGCAACATAGTTAAGTAGGTCGTTCCCAATTAAGGTATATTGTCACCATCTAGAGAATATTCATTTTTTGTTCTTCTTTCGCTTCTGTATCAGCCGGAACAGTTATGTTGGTATACCAACCATAAGATGACAATATATTCAGAACATTCAAGCGAAATGGATGGCCTTTCATGTGTGGACGAGTTGCAAGATGTTCTTGTTGAACTCCAGTGTATTCCCTCTAAAGTACACTGATCGGAAGGTGGTTCCATACCTTATCATAGTTAGAAATCCATTCTCCAATAAGAGCTTGCAGTTCTAATTGTATATTATGTATGTAAAGCGTGGGATGCAAGTGTTTTTCTAGATTTCTATTTACTTGATTTAAACACTATTATAATACTGGAAGAGTATTGATTTTAAGAAATGTTTTGGGTTAACGTAAGGTAAAAACCATCTGTATTTATGTGTGGATCGGTCTTACAATTATCATTTTTTTAAAAGGATTTTTAAATTTTAAACTAAATGGTTGGAGTTTACTCACACTAGTTCCATGACTAACCCAAAGTTTATTTTATTTTTCTTTACCCTAAACTCTTGGGTGCCCAAATTTGTATGGGCTGTCAAGTAGTAGGGATTTTACATATATACTTTAAGGATCTTAGAGTAGGAGGCTTCAATGTTAAATGTATATAGAGTTTATTACGACCATGATATGCATGTGATGTACTCTGATGATATATGTAAGTACAAATACAATTTTGTATTTCAAAATTATGTTACATAATATATTTTATTCGTTCTGCTGTGAGATTCCTGTTTACTCTGATTCTGTTTTATTGTCTTCTTCTTCTTCTATTCTAACTTTCTTTCTTTCTATTCCTCACCCTTTAACTTCTTTCTATTGAGACCAGGTATTTTCGATACTTGAATAATTGACATGGTATTATGTCAATTTTTGAGGTCGAAAATTTCATGGGTCGTTACAGTGGTATCAGAACTGAAGGTTAAGTGATTACCTTGGCTCTGTGGCGTAACTCAATAGAGATGGGGTTAGTAATACCCTAGATTGAGTTTGAGTGTGTGTGTATATATATATGAGCACGTATTTTTTATTTGATATAAAATGTTTTATATTGTGGAGATTTATTGGTTGAGTGGCTCATGAATTATGGTCGACGGTGGGGCATCACAATGTCAATAGGGATTTCTAAAAACTCAAATACGATGAACCGGCGCAGTATGTTTCGAAAAGAGGGTACATAAAATAATTTTACCTGCAATATGTTTTTTTTATATAAAAAAGATTGATATTAGAATTTTTATAGCAATTGGATGTGTTGGTTGTTATTATAGCCGAATAAGATTAAAATTGAGATAACCAATCAAAATTCATATCAGTGTAATATATAAAATTAGATGAATTAAATCCGAATTGATAATGGATTTGGAATTAAAATCCTGGTCCGTTATAGCGGCAAGAGGAAGATTTGGTCAATGTGCTACCGATACCAACTAGGAGGTAGTAGCTTGATACCAATACGAAATGAGACAGCGGCAAGGCAGTGCCAACACCAAAAGCAATCAAATGGGAGTTGACTCTGAGAGCATACAATTCGACATCGGAAGTAAACAATGAAGAATGGCCGAAAGCATGTATACCAAAGTCGTAATAACAGTGTCATAAAGAAGAAATACAAAATCAAGCTAGGATGGATTGAAAGGGAGGCTATCAATACTGATTTACTTAGCATCGATGGAGATAATAGGAAGCTACATAAAAGTCATCAAAAGAAATCCAAAACCTTGATATTATTGAACTAACACCAGATCCAAAGAGGCTGGAGTAAATGAAAGCTCGTGGGAAGATAGACTATCCACACTAACAAACATAGTGTCTGTACTGGAACTAAAGAGGACGATAAAACAAAGGCGAAACTCCAATGATATCAAAATAAGGAAAATCTCAATACTTACTATCGGAACTAGGAGATGGTGTCCAAGCCGAGAGCAAACAGGAATGATGTCCGTACGAACCTGCTTGGTATCGATACACAATCAGAAGCAATACCTGAATCACAAGTCACTAAGGAACGAGACCCATCATCCGAAAGTGTTGATGGCAAAAAATGTCGTAAACGCTAAAGATTCCCAATTACTAGGAATTATAAATATGGTCGCATAGACAAGAACATAAAATAGAACATATGCAGTAAATAACACAAGGAATTTATAGTGGTTCGGCCTCAGTAAGGGCCTACGTCCACTTTGAAGAGTCGTTGGAATTTTATTAATCTCTTGGAAGATTACAATGTTGAGTCTATCTCATGATATCTCATTACATTCACTTTTCATGATATACGATGTCATAATCATCATATATTGAATAAATAAGGAAAAAGACAAATTTGTCCTTCTTCTTCCTCAAAAAGGAGATGCCATTAATGAAGCTCTATGGAGGTTTCCAAGCTCAAGAATCCTACCCTTTTGAAGTGTGAGGCAATGGGGTATTTATAGGAAGTTGTTAGGTAGGGGTTAGGTAGGAGTAGGTCGAAATGGGGACCATCTACAGGAAATTAGCGCCCCCAGCTATCGGCCACTGGAAATTCGTACCTCGACAGAGGTGCGAAATTTCGCACCTGCGTGGTGCGAAATTTCGCAAATGGTAGGTGCGGAATTTCGCACCTACCAGGTAAAAAATTTCGCACCTGGCTTGGTGCGAAGTATGTTTGTTGAGGGATGTGGTCGAGGCTCGTTGGCGCGATCTCTCTTCGGTCTTCCTCCTGCATTTCCTAAGCTTCGCCCTTGGCTCTGTCTTCACGTGATGAGTTGAGTCAAGCGTGTCTTGAGTACTTTTGGTAACCGGACCAAAAGGCTGGTTAACATTTGCCCTCCAAAGTACGTCTTGTCTTGACATGATGTGCTTTGGAATGAAAATTGAGATGGTAGTTGGGTTACGGATTTATCCTACAAGTTATAGGAAAAGACATGTTAGCTAGCAGGCTTGCTCGCTGGGGGATCGTGAGTGAGTCGCTATTGGTGCCACATTCGTGTCGCTGGGTATTTGCATGGTGCCGTCATCGCGCGTTTTTAGGCTATTTGACACTTGAGGGGAATATGCGTATGCGAGCGTGAGGGCTGAGAGGGTATATATGTACATACTCTCTCTTTCTTTGTTTTTTTGGGTACGAAATTTCGAACCACTGGGGTTTGAAATTTCGAGCCGTATAGGTTCGAAATTTTGAACCGTGGTGGTTCGAAACTTCGAACCACAAGGCTCGGAATTCGAGCCCTAGAGGTTCGAAATTTCGAACCCGCAGGTTCGAAATTTCGAGCCTTCGATCGGAATGCGAAGGGACTTTTTTCCCTTTTATTATAAATAGGCCCCTTCCCTCTTCATTTTTCTTCCTTATTCATTTTTACGCCATCAGCTGCCACTATTCAGAAACCTTTGTTACTCGACCCTTTCGAGAAAAAAAAAATTAGGTAATGGACTCGGTCAAAGGAGGGAAGGAAGAAGGGAGATTGAAGTACGGTGGTCAAAGGAGGCTCGAGATTTCAAGCCAGGCAAGGGAGGTTCGGAAATTCGAACCTGATGGGGCTCGATTTTTCGAACCCATAGGGTTCGAAATTTCGATCCTTGGGCTCGAATTTTCGAATCCCATGGAGTTCGAAATTTCGAGCCTTGGGCTCGAAGTTCCAATCTTCTACGCCCAAGATTTTTTGAGAATTGAGGCTCGACACTTCGAACCCTAGGCCTCGAAATTCCAAACCCTGAGAGCCTGAAAGTCCGAACCAGAGGGGTTCGAATTTTCAAGCCACCGTAGTTTGAATTTTTGAGCCACATAGGTTCGGATCTTCGGACCTAAGTGGTTCGAATTTCGAGCCCGGGGGCAGGATTGATAGTGTTGCCTTGACTGGATGCTAGTATTGGCCGCTTCGAACTTCGATTTCTGGACTGCCTATCTTTGGACTTATATACTTCCTGTTTGATTGCGTGAATGTACCAAGGCGCACACAGATAACTGTACGGACATCGACTCGAATCTTTCACGTAGGATAGAGCATATATCTAGACTGTAACCGAACTGCTAGGGTCTTTAAGGTTTATGTGTACATTCTGATTCTTGCATGACACCGCACACACTTGTTAATTTTCACCAACGCGAGGGGTACAGGTTATGTTACTGCGATGTCTAATACTGGTGTATTAAAGTATAGCGAACCATGCAAAAAATATCGAGGACCGGGAAACTTCTGGAAGTCGAGTCTTCCCCGCCATCGTCTCACCCTTCTAATTCTACGAACAATGCCAGCTCCGGAAGCAGCGAGCTTGAGACTATCGAAGAATCGGTTCCTTCCCAGTCGAGGAGCTCGCCTGAAGTGTCAGAGCATGAGGAACATTTGAGAGGCTACATTCTCCGGTCGTGCATGCCAAAATGGAGAATGTGGATATTATGGATGGTGGCGAGCCGCCTGCCCCAGTAGATCCGGACATGCTACCTAACGCAGTTACTTTGGACAATCCACTGGACTCGGTGCCATCGCGTTTGGATGCCCTGGCAATTAGGAAGTTGGCATTGCGGTTTAGCATCCCGGACGGAGATGCTCATGCCCTGGAACGAGCGAAAGGGCCCATGCACCACCAGAGGGATTTACTGCTTGGAATCAACATACTTGCTTTGCGAGGTGCGTGCCCCCGGCCAATGGCTTTATTCGAGAAATGCTATTATACTTCCGCCTTGCCCCTTCACAGTTACACCTGAGCACTTATTCTTCGCTCTTGGGTACATGTGTTCTTTATCAAGAATTTCTACACCGGGATCCTACCGGAGAGGATATTCAGTATCTCTTTCACTTTAGGTGATCAACTGGTGGATCGTCCTCCTAATGGTTCTTGGAAGAGTCTCCCACTACTAGATTCTTTGTTGGGAAGTGGCCCAGGCCATCTTTGATTAAGCATGACCGGTTCTTCATTCTCTGCCCTCCCGGGTTTTCGAGGAGGTGGATACAAGGAAGTGAGTACCTTCGATCTCTTCTTATAACGTTGGCGGGTTCGCGTCTCATTGTTTTCTGATTGTGGCAGGAAATCCCGAGGCGCCTACTGGTGATGACTATCAGCAACGTTTCAATGCTCTGCGAGCTATTCCTGAAGGCTCTCGCAAGACGGATGCTGTAGTAGATCAAGACCGCCTTCGGCGTGCTGGGTTGCTTTCGGCCAACCGGGCCATAATCAGGCCTGCCATGGCGAGTGGTGCATTAAAAGGGAAAATGACGGAAGGCCCTACTGTTTCTGGTTTTAAGAGGAAAATAAATTCTACTGGACCCGAACCAAAAAAGGCCATTAAGTACAAAGAAGATGTTGGCGGTAGCAAAGTTGGTAGCGTGGAGACAACTGCTCGGGATGAGGGGCTAATTGACGCTTCTGTCCCGCCCCCGGTGGGAGGGACGGGAAAAGAAGTGTTGACCAGCCTTCATTCTCCTGTGACCTCTCTAGGTGCTACCTCTTCCCTCAAAAAAGTGGACCAGTTTGTTGGTCTGGGTACCGTCCCTCTGGACTTGTCTCTGTGGCCGAGCGCAGCTAGTATGGAGGATCTAGCTCGTGCCGCGGAGGGGCTACCTCCCTTGATTGGTGAACAATCTGGTCTGTTGACAGAACACTTAGGGCATATACTTATACACACCACACTACATAGAAGAGTGCCTCTGTGTGTTGCTTGACTGATTTCGCTTCGTTTCTTTGACATGTGACATGGCCAGAGGAAGTGGAGGACGAGGTCGCGGAGACCGCCATCGCCCCGAAAGTGCTTTTATCAGCTCCTTTAGGAGGGAAGCTAGTTTGTATGGCAATGTTCTGCCCTCACGGGGTCACGGCAGTGGGAGTCGTCACCAGGATAAGCCTCAGTCTTTCACTACTCCCCCTCCTCCCTCGATTTGGTTGCCTAGAGGAGATTCACGGCTTGATCTAGGAGGATCGAGTCATGCGTCGTCAATAACTACTCCATTGGCTCCCGTTAAGACTTCGAAGGGGAAAGAGCCGCCGCTTGTCCAACCGAGATCGGAAAAGGCGACTATTGTAGAGATACAGAATTTGATGGAACCCCAAGTCCAAGAGCTTTCCCCAGAGGAGAAGATGGCGTTCTTAAAGCATCACTTCCCTCGTCTTTACTTTAATGAACTGCCATCTCTCCCTGATCTTCGTCCAGCTCCTAATAGGGCATTTGGAGATATATGGATGCACGTGGAGGCCACATATCACAAGTCAATGAACTTACCAAATACTCTTACCACCTATCGGACCTGATCAGGCAGAACCTACACCTCCTGAACCACCAACTAACCATTGATGCTGAGAAGACATCTGTTACTAACTTGAATACCGAAATTAGTAGGTCTTCCTCGTTCTCCTCCTTTCCGGTTATTAGAAGTCTTTTGTTCTTATATCTTTAAACACTAGCTCAATGGTCTCGTGGTCTTTCATCAGAGCTAAAGCAGGGGCACCAGACGCTAAAAAAAGAGGCCGATGACTCTTGCTCTATGTTCACAGAGACTATAGCCCACTTAACCACCCAGAACATGACCTTGAAGAAGGAAAAGACTGAGGTGGACCAGGCTTGCATTGAATTGGAGAGAGAAAATGCTAGGGTCTTCCAACATCAGAATGATAACAAAGCTTTACAAGCAGAGAATGACCACCTAAAGAGGGAGCTTGAGGCGGCGGAGAAGGCAAAGGAGGACATGAAAGCCAGCAATTGGGATGTGATGGGCACTGTAAAAGGATTGAAAGACGAGTTCCAAAGAGAGGTGGAGCAATTAAAAGACGATTTAGCGGATGCAGAGTACTGGGAACAGTCATTTGTGGAGGAAGACATTAAGGACATGCTCGTCAAGGTCCTAAAATTCTGTGGAATTTCTTGGATGGATGACTACTCCCGTGAGCTAGCTCGAACCTGGGAAAGGTTGGTTCTGTACGAGGCCTTCCTGCGTGAAGTGGATGTTGGGCCCTTGGATGAACGACAACTTACGATTGATCTCTTGACCGAGGAGGAGCGCATGAAGTTGGAGGAGGGTAGGAATTTGCTGCTTGAGGATGCAGAGAGAGATTGGAAAGGCTTGCTGTTGAAAAAGGGAAGTTTGTCATCACTGAGAGCGTTGTGGCAGCGGAGGATCCTGCGGAGGGATGCTCTTATCGGTCATCTGTTCCTGAATCGGTCGCGACGATTGACCCGACAGCTCTGTCTCGAGTTTCGACTGAGCATGATCCTGAGCATCTGGAGCCAAGAGAGATTGGATTTACGCTGCCTATTATGCCAGGTGCCCATTCTGTGCTTCCTACTCCATCCTTGGCCGGAGGTAAAATTCCTTTACATTGCATCCCCGAGGATGACGTGATTACCGAGTTTGCATACTAAAAGATTGTGTTTTCATTGTGCAGTCCCTTCTGAATCGACCATGGCATTGAACCCAGCACCGTGATTCCCGAAGGGACTGAGTCTGGGCCCGGACTTGAGGAGGTTTAGTTTGGAGAGATCGGATATCATCTTGACACCCTTACGGGGATAAGGGTAACTCCCAGCCTCTACGACAGCCTTGTTGATGAAGGAGAGGAGGTAGATGGGCGGAGTGCGTCTTCTCGAGGTCTAGTGGAGGCCGATGTGTCCTCGATGGCCGCCATAGTAAAGATCGCATTTTACATTAAATGTTCGGATATTCCTCCCATGTTTTCGGGCGTCCCGTACTTGCATAGGCCTACTTATCATTACACTTAACAAAAAAGCGATTGTGAGTACTGTGCCCTGGATCGACGGTTCCAAGGGGAAGTGGTAGTGCGCAGGCTTCTAGTAAGTTTCCCTCAGCTTAGGAAACCCATAGTTTGTGAAGCCAGGCTAAGTGCCCTGCTTTATTTGGGTTGCCCGGGGTTAATCCCAAGTGTAGCGAAGGCGTATGACGTCGCGTTGTGTGGTCCGTCCAGTGTAGGCTCTCCTGTCGTTCATCGGGTTGAGGTGATCCTGTAGGCATCGTTGTTCACCTGGGAAGAGAAGCCCGGATCATTATCCTGTAGGGTCCGATCGTGGTTGTGGGCTACCCCTTAGCCTTGAGAGCTTTGGGGAAGTAACGATCTAAGGGTCGGTCTCGGTGCTGCGCCAAGATTCGACCATCACCCGTAGTTCAGGGGGAGTTTGTATCGCCCCATATGGTTGTTGGGTGGCCCTAAGTCGCGTGGGACTTGGGCGAATGATTTATCCTCGGCTTCGGCCTTGGGCTAGGTACCAGTTAGAGGTTATTTATACTCGGTCGCGCTGTGGGTCGGCGACTCGAGTAGCGTTGCCGGCTCCCGTGCTCGGGGTGTTGGTCGGTGCTAATGTGATTAGGCCGCGAGATTGGCTCATGACCCGGACGACGATGTCGGCCCCTATACTAGAGGTCGACACAGCGGTCGGGAGTTTACACGAAAGCTAGCTATTAGGATTAATCAAACATGTCACGCTAGGAGTAAACACAGAAATAAAGAGATAGAAAGATGAACATCATTTCCACTAATAACTTTTGGCATGAATAGCCTTTACAATGCCTTGAATTACTACAAACATTGCTGGAAAGCATAAACAACCATGTACTAGGTTATGTGAAGTAGCGGTGGAGATGTTCACCGTTCTAAGCCCTTGGCAGTTCAGCTCTGTCCACGGTCGCTAGCTTGAAAGTTCCATCGCTGAGCCTTCGTAGGATAGAGTACGGACCTTCCCAACGAGGAGCGAGGCCTATTAGCGGAGGGAATACCCATTTTAGGACGAGGTCACCCGTTGAGGTCCTGGTGGCGGACTCGAGAGTTGAAGTACCGGGTGACTCGTTGTCGTTGGGCAGCGGCTCGGAGGTCGTCTTCGTTCCTGTTTTCTTCAAGAAGGTCGAGTGATCCAATAAGTAAATCTTGGTTCATCTTTGGATCAAAATAGGTGATTCGATGATATTGAAGCTCGAGCTCGATGGGGATGACGGCTTCGGACCCGTAGGCGAGGGCGAAGGGAGTGTGCTCGGTCATTGTCTTGTGGGTGTTCTGGTAGGCCCATAGAGCTAAAGGAAGTTCATCTGCCCATATGTCCCCGTCCTTCTCGAGGCGCTTCTTGATGATGGACTTGATAATTTTGTTAACTGCCTCAACTTGTCCATTAGTCTGGGGGTGTGCTACGGTCGAGAACCTTTTTTCAATGTCGTGCTGCTTACAAAAGGATTTGAACTCTGCGCTCTCGAACTGAGTGCCATTGTACGAAATGATGGCCTGGGGGACCCCGTATCGGGTGATGATGTTGTGTACCATGAAGTTGATCATTTTCTTGGTAGTGATTGTTGTGAGGGCTTCAGCCCCTACCCATTTGGTAAAATAATCGGCAGCGACGACAGCGTATCGTGCCTCGCCTCTGGCTATGGGAATAGTCACAATGATGTCAATTCCCCACATGGTTAATGGCCATGGGCTGGTCATTTGCGTCATTTCCATAGGCGGGGCTCTCGGGATCTTTGAGAAGCTTGGCATTTGTCGCACTTGCGGGCATAATTGGTGGCGTCCTGGTCGAGTATGGGCCAGTAGTGCCATGTCGGAGTATCTTCCGAGCCAGGGTTATCCCCCCGGTGTGGTCACAACATTCTCCTTCATGTACGCTGACTAGAACCTTTATGGCGTCCTCATGGGCCACACATCTGAGTAAGGGGACAAGAAGTCTCTTCAATAGAGTACCCCATCCATAAGGAGATAACGGGTTGACTAACGGGTGAGTGCTCGTCTTTCTTTGCAGCTTTCTGGGAGGATTCCCTATCATAGGTAGTTTTTGATTAGTGTCATCCAAGATTCTGGCTTGGGTTCGGCGTGCATGGCCGCAGGTTGGTGTTGGCTTGGTACTGGGGGTATTGAGCACCTCGACGGGGGCGAACCCCAATAGCCGCAGATTCTCGGAACTTGCTAATCTAGCCAGTAAGTCGGCCCTTTCATTTTGCTCTCGCGGAGTGTGAGTGATAATGAAGTGGTCAAAGTGAGTAAGTAGTTTCTATACTTGAGCTAGGTGTAGAACAAGTCTTTCCCCCTTAGTTTGGAATTCTTCCTTCACCTGGCGCACGATGAGCTATGAATCAGAGAAAATATGAATAATCTTTTGATTGAGTTTGATCGCGATCCTTAGTCCGGCTATCAATGCCTTATATTCTGCATCGTTGCTGGTAGTTGGGAAATTTAGCTTTAGCGCGTAGTGTATCGAGCGTCCCTCGGGAGTGATGAACACGATGTCGGCTCCCGAACACTTGCTGCTGAAGGACCCGTCCACAAACAACTTCCACCTACTGTCAGGGGCCTCAGCGTTCTCTGTTGAAGTTTCCTCGGGGGTCGTGAACTGTACTATGAAGTCGGCGAGGGCTTGTGCAAGGATGGCTCGACGGGGGATGAATGTTATCTCGAACTGACTTAGTTCCATGCTCCACTTTAGCAGTCGACCGGATGCCTCGGGTCGTTGTAGAACTGGACGCAGCGGCTGGTCGGTGAAGACATTTATGGGATGAGCCTAGAAATATGGGCGAAGCTTCCGGGAGGAGATTAATAAGCAGAATGCCAAATAAACGTATAAATTTTCATGGTCTACAGGCTTAGATAAGATAGGTGGTCGCTCCAAGTGGTCCAGGAGTTCCTTGAATGTGGATTCGCACTCAGAGGTCCACTTGAAGTTGTGCTTCCCCTTTTGAAGTAAATCGAAGAAAGGGATGCACTTGTCGGTGGCCTTTGAGATGAATCGACTTAAAGCAGCAACCTTTCCATTTAAACTTTGAACATCTTTGATGTTTTCAGGGACTTGGATGTCCCAAATGGCTTGGTAAGGGTCGGGCTTCCTCGGCTCTATCTGGACCTGATTTGTTCTTCGGCCACCTTACCCCCCCAATGTTTGGTCTTTGTTTGGGTGGTCCTTCTCCCATGTTCGGATTGGAGGGTCCTCCCGCTTCTCGCCCCCTAGGACGGTTATTGGCGGTGTTCGCTCAAGGGATATTGGGGCGACTGGTCTTGGAGATGCGGTTCCGTCTTGCTTCTTCTTGGCATAAGAACTACCCCGCTTTCTCATAGGAAGCATCGAGGCTCTTTGGTTGTTTTCGGTCGATTCATGCCACAAATTCGGAAGTTGGAAGGACGCCTCTAGCCAGCTGGAAGAGTACGGTGCACAGATCTGGATCCTCGACCTCAGTGATGGCGAAGTTGAACCTAGAAAGGTAGCTTTTGAGTGACTCTGAGGGCCCTTGGTATAGGTTGGAAAGGGCGAGGTCATTCTTCGGAGTCGGGATATGCATCCTGAACCGCTTAACCAGTTGTGTCGCCAATTGGCCAAAGTTGTTGATGGAGTTAAGCAGAAGGCAAGAGAACCATAATAGAGCTGTCCCTGATAGGAAGACTGGAAAAAATTTGCACTTGACAGGATCGTCGCCATTGGCTGAGTCCATTTGCCATTCATAATGGTTCAGGAAAGCACAAGGGTCAGTGGTGCCATCATAGAGCAGCATCTGCGGCATGCTGAAGCATCACGGCCATTCAACTTCATTGACTCTTCGAGTGAAAGGGTTGCGCCTAATGTACGCTTCCCATGAATCATGCACAATCCCTCGCATCTCCCTCATGATTCTTTGGACCATGTCGAGAAGATAGGTCGAATGGGGTCCGCCATCAGGACCCATAGGTTTTGGCGAGGTTCCGGATTTCTGGCGCTAGGGCATCTTCTAGGGTGGATGTCTGGATCGTCTTTTTACATGTCCTCGGCATCTATAACGGGATCTTGGTGTGCGTGATGATGTGGAGCAGCGTCACGCGGATCCGGTTCCGGAAAAGCACGGGCCGTCAAAATAATAGGTTCATTGTCTTGATGGGAGGCGGTTGAGTCTTGTCGAGGAGGAGATCGGTTAGTAGGAGCGGGTCCTTCATTGATGACTAAGTGAGAATGGTCCCGATATTAGGCGCCCTCGCTACAGGTAACCGTGGTACGGGCGTCGTTGCCATTGGCATACCCATTGCTATGGCCATTGTCGAGGGCGTTTGTTCAGACGACGACTTTGTCGATGAGACTAAACCTCCTTCTTTGGTGCGGGCCCCTAGACTAAGAAGAGGAAGTTTCCGATGTTGGTGATCGAGGTCGAGCATTGTTTCGAGCTAGTTGTAGCCGAGTGACGACGCACTAACTTTCCTGGAGTTGCCGCATAAGGTCGATGTTATTCCTTAGCGCTTGGTTAAGCTCGACAATTGTATTTTCATACTTTTCACTAAGCACACAGACTTGCACTTGGGTTTCGGGCACTTGGGGGCAGCAACTGGAGGTTCACTTTCATTAGTGGCCGGGATGTCCGTCGGTCAAGGTTGTTGAGATGTACCGGCCTCGGCTACGGCTGAAGGGTTGATCATTGCGTTCTTTGACTTTTTTACCATCGTAAGCAGACTCGACGTCATTTTAAGCAGGGAACCTTAAGCTCGGCTAAGTCGAGATGGTAATATGTGAGAAAGACGCAATATCCGAGTTCTCTCAATGAAAGCACCAAAATGTTAACGGAAAAAATGTCGTAAACACCAAAGATTCCCAATTACTAGGAATTATAAATATGGTCGCATAGACAAGAATATAAGCAGTAAATAACATAAGGAATTTATAGTGGTTCGGCTTCAGTGAGGGCCTATGTCCACTTTGAAGAGTCGTTGGAATTTTACTGATCACTTGGAAGATTACAAGGTTGGGACTATCTCATGATATCTCATTACATTCACTTATCATGATATATGATGTCATAATCATCATATATTGAATAAATAAGGAAAAAGACAATTTTGTCCTTCTTCTTCCTCAAAGAGGAGATGCCATTAATGAAGCTTTATGGAGATTTCCAAGCTTAAGAATCCAACCCTTTTGAAGTAGAGGCCATGGGGTATTTATAGGAAGTGGTTAGGTAGGGGTTAGGTAGGAGTAGGTAGAAATGGGGACCATCTACAGGAAATTCGTGCCTCCAGCTATGGCCACTGAAAATTTGTACCTGGACAGAGGTGTGAAATTTTGCACCTGCTAGTTACGAAATTTTGCACCTGCTAGGTGTGAAATTTCGCACCTACTAGGTATGAAATTTCGCACCTGATAGGTGCGAAATTTCACGCCTGCTTGGTGAGAAATTTTGCACCTGCCTGGTGCAAAATTTCAAAATAGGGACCATCTACAGGAAGTTCGCGCCTCCAGCTGTCGACCACTAGAAATTCGTACCTGGAAAGAGGTGCGAACACCTTCCAGGTGCGGAATTTCGCACCTACCAGGTACGAAATTTCGCACCTGGCTTGGTGCGAAGTATGTTTTGTGAGGGATGTGGTAGAGGTTCGTTGGCGCGATCTCTCTTTAGGCTTCCTCCTGCACTTCCTGAGCTTGGCCCTGTCTTCATGCGATGAGTTAAGTCGAGCGTGTCTTGAGTACTTTTGGTAACTAGACCAAAAGGTCGTTAACAGAAAGCAAAATAGACCCAAAGATAAAGCTCGGGAGTGAAAAGAGGATCGAAACCAGATCCCGACACCGAAAGCCATCAAGGCGGTTGATAACAGAATTCCTTACTGAACCCGAAAGCGGCTTCAGCTGGATGTTGTCCAAAGGGGGCCTATTTTGCCTATAAATAAGACTCCAAGGGTCTGATTTGTGGGGACTTTTCTCATTCTTCAATCTTGTAATATTTTCTTAGAGTAAACCCAAATTTCTAAATCGATTTGGGCATTTTACTTAAAAACTTCTGTATGCTCTACAAAGTGATTAAGAAAGAGAGAATCAATACTTGAGATTAATGTCATAAATTTCCTTATCACCTATGTTGCTAATTTTCTCATCACATTCCCTATGACAAAGCTTCATGTGTAAGAAGAATTCCTTAAATACTCTTCTATAAAACATTTAGCTTTCTAACTTGCATTTCACTTTGGTATCCCTTATCCCAATGTAACCGTTGGTCTTTGAGTCTCGTAATCGTGATACTAACCTCTTTGAAGTAAGAGTAACTAATCTTCAGGCTTAAGACCTTAATATCTAGGAAATGGTGAACTAACTCAAGCTTGTAGGAACTAAATATAGCCTTTTAGTTCCCTTAGGTTTGCTTCCTCAGACCTACTTTCAGTGTTGATGAAAAATATCGTTAACATTTTGGCGCTAGAAGGAGGGAATAAACCTCCGAACCCTTGAATAATCTTACCACGTCTCTAACTGTGATGTTCCGTCCTAGATTGGACTATGCTTTGAAGAAACAAGAACATGGGAAAAGTTCCCAACAAGGATCTTCCGAATCTCAAATGGATACGTCAGATACTACTGACCCAAGAGTGATGGAAGAACAAAGGTTAAGAGTGGAAGCTTTGCGAATCATCAGTTCAAAAAAGGAAGTGGAGCAATATGATTTTTATTTTTGGAGGCATAACCCTTTCCACATAAGATAAATCCCTTTCTTTGCTCTAAGTGTATCTATAACAAGGGAATATAACCTATTTTCCCACCTTAGAAAAGCCATCCATGCACAAGTTAGAAGAACTATTTTTAAACAAGGAATGATAAAAGAAACCGACCATTTTATTTCTAGGTGGACTAAAAGAATAACACTTCATTCTTAAGATACATTGAAAAGAGGTTTTGAAGACACAAATGAAGCAACACAAATAAGTAACAAAAGGGCTAGGTTCCAAAGGAAGAGGGAAAATTTTGTGTTAAGGCTACCAAAAGAGTGCCACCTTACCACTTCAATCGAAAATATCTACTTCCTAACCAAACACAAGCTTAGTTTCTAGCCATCTGCAAAGAAAAACTCCAAATACAGAAGGAAATTAGGAGGGACTTACTACCACTATCATTTGATGAATGGACATGAAACCAACCACTTTAGAGTTCTTGAAGGGATGATTATTAAGTTCTTTAATCATGGGCAATTGCAAAACTTTGTAAAAGGATCAAACTATGTCCAACAAAAGTCTTCTAAAAATTGCCTACATAGCTAAGGGTATGGAAACCCTCTAAAAATTTGGAACAACTCGAAATGGGTTAAAAAAAGTACAATGGTTAAAACCCCTTATCACCGACAAGATGGCCAGGGCAAGGCACCCCTCAGAGGGGTGGTCGAGGGATGTAAGACTTCTCCATGCCAAATCAGAAAGGGCAAGGTTAAAGCATCAAAAGCGTAAGCCTCCGATCTATGCCAGAAATGGTCGGGATGGAGCAACAAAATTAGCACGCCCTGCATCTTTCGCAGAAGAGTACATCATGCCTCTGCTATGAACTAAGCACGTCCTACCTCTACTTGCAGAAGAGCATGTCCTACCTCTGCTTATGTTCCTCGTATCTCGTAGAAGGGAACGAAAAACCCTTATCTACGCCTACGATGGTCAGGTTGAGGCACCCTCTGTAAGGGATGGAGTGTAAGCCTCTATCACTACCTGCGATGGCCTGGATAGAGCATCAAAAGTGTAAGCCTTCTTACCACAACTACGATGGTCAGGTTAATGCATATAAAACCTTATCACCATGTAACACCCCGTAATTCTACAACACATTAAGATGATAAATTAAGAATACTTAATTTAATATTGGGAATTAAGTAAAACGGACTGCTCCATTTCGTTCGTCTCGGAATTCTGCTTATGATCGACAACAAGTTTACGTAAAACGGACATCGTATAAAGAAGAAATTAAGGTTTGAAGTTTGTATACGCATAAGATACACACACACACACACTGTATACATAACTAAGTCAAAACCATTCAAAATAATTCGAAACCAGAAGCGGGAAATCTAGGAGGGAGATCGACCCGTTGAGTTCGACCCACCCTAGGGGGGTTGACCCATGGGTTGACACCATAACAGGGGTGTCGACACCCATGTTGAAACCTCCAGATCCGAGGCAGATTCATTTTTGCATATGAGAACTTGTTTTCTGACCAAATTCATTGACCGTAGGCTATAAATAGGATCCTATATCCATTGTTTTATTCATATAATTCAATGGTAACAACATGGTGCTTCTCCAACATAGTTTGATCTAGCCTACTACTTCATCAAACAAGTTATACGTATTCAAGGATCTGTGATTCAACATATGCAATCATTCTTATGTTTCTTAGATCCAATCACAGTGACTCTATGTTATTTTTAGATATAAATACTTAAAAAGTTATCTTGACATGTCTATGAATTGGGTCTAAGCCGGTGACTATTTGAATCATATCGGATTTACCATTATTTGTATATTTAATCCACTGTTTAGCTCTCATCATGCCTGTTTATGATATCCCTATTATGTTAGTTTGCCTAATCATGTCACCATATGCCTATTATGATAGATTGTCTAAAATGTCACTATGCCTATTATGTTAGTATGAACAATTTCATCATCTTATGTTATTTTTATTTACTATGCATGTTCTTGTTCTCTTCTCTTCCTTCTTCCCTTTTTGTTTTTATAGCCAAGCTACCTTCGAGCCTAGGTCTATCACTGAAATACGCGAACGCTCGAAATTGGGAATGATTAATTTGGGGAATAATTCTTATTGTTAAATATGATTGGGAATTTTAGGCATAATTTGTACCTTGAGCCAAAACTTAGAATTTGGGGACATATTCTAAATCTTGATCTAAATTTGGGGCATAACTTGTATTGTAGAACGGATGGGAAATTGGGACATAATGAACATGATAATTTGTTAATAATAAAACTGCCTAGATTTACAGTAATTATAAACTGAAACGGTGCTTAGACACGAGGTTAGATTACAGTTATGGTAGAAGTCTGCCTGAAACCGCCCGGCATATCCAGTGTCAACAATTGGCAAATCGAATGTGAGGGATCTAAGTGCATAAACACATAACGTGCTAAGACACGAGGTTAAGTCCAACTTATGGAAGAAGTCTTCCCGGAACCGACCAGCATATCCAGCATCTACAAGAGATGGCTTAATGTGGGAGGTCTAGCGCATTTAACCATAAATGAATAAATGGTAATGAACTTGTAATACTTAACCTGTTTGAATCCATAGGGACTATATGAACATGTTAACTTGAGTAGGGGTTAAGTAAACTTGCTTGAATCAGTGGGAGGGTTAAGTAAATCTTGTGGCGGTTGGATATATTTATATATATAGGCCCACAAACTTAACCTGTGGGGTTATGCAATCTTGTTACACTGGTAGGCATAACTTATTGAAATCCTAATAGTGGGGATGCAAGCTTAGGGGGAAGCTTGTATCATTTGGTGTGTGGGATCCGTTTCAGTCAGTAATCCATATAGGTATCAGACAAGTACTCCGAACCAGGTCGAAGTCAGGGCACACTTACTGAGCTAATTATAAGAGGTCACTTGGGGAAAGGTGTTTGACGGCGCATTCCATCGGGCTCATGTGCGTGCATGAATCCGCCTACTTGGGAAAATAAGACGCTATGAAATCAGTAGATATGGTTGTGCACATCCAGGAAACGAAGGTTTGCCACTTTAGGAAGTGATACATCCTACTGTGGGGCCAACACATTGTATCTACGGAGTTAGGGAGCCGATCTATTGGGATAGTAATTAGGGTACATCTAGTTTTGCTTGGTTAGGAGCTCGTTATTATCCTTAGGGGTAACACTGTTAAGTTTAGTTGGGCTACCTATTATTGTATGAGGGTAAAACCTCTTACTAGAAGTACACTTATGTCTACAATTGTTTGCAAACAAATTAAACAATTGTAAACAGCTGTAAAATCCGTTCGGCTTTCCTAAACAACAAGGATTGTTGTAGAGGGTGTCAACTCTGGGACAAAAAATATTTAAACTAGTAAATCCAATCAAGTTATTCTAGAATTTTGATTGATTGAAAACACAGAAAATAATAGCAATTAAATAAAAAGAAAGATTTATATAATTAAAGAAAGCAATTAAGGGATAATGACATAGATTTGATTAATACTCATCAATAGCCAACAAATAATTATAGATCAAATTAATGTTTCTGTCACAAACTTGAATCAATGATAATTAGGTTCTTAGAAACAAATAAGTGAATGACGACAAGCATAGCCTATGTAGGAGATGAGCTCTTAAACAACCATAGGCTATCAGGATAGATTCACTAATTAATTCCTAAAACCCTAAAATTAGATCTAAATTTGATAATTGTTAGATCAAACACGAATATACCCTATGAAGGAGCATAGCTCTTAAACGACATAGAATATGAAGGTTCAGATCTAACCCTTGATTCAGATCCAGATCTACATGTATAACGTCCTCATCTTTTGGCTATGTGATTCATACTGAATCATATCTATAAGCGTCATCACCCCCTAATCAAAGGGATTAGCTAGACATAGCTAAAGAGGTAGAGAAAAATAAAATAAATAACAAGAACATAAATAAAATAAAATAACAACAGAGAAGAGAAGGAGAAGAATTTTATTCCAATAGAATTTGTATAGAATAAAACCCAATATAATTACAAATGAAGGAGATACAGTGTATTTTTGCATTGGCCAAAACTAAGAGGCTAATTACCCAATGTGGGACAAAATCCCTTTTCTAAAATAACACATAAACCAGTGTGAACGCATGAATGAGAGGCCTTGCAAATGAGCTAATGTGAACGCAATGTGAATGGATTTGCAATTGACATAGCTTGCGGGCATAAAATGACATCAAATTCAATTGTTTTGAGCATGAACAGGAACTCCATAACATCTGCGATAAGCTATCCTTATGAAAAGGCATTGAATCATTAAAATATGTGGCAGAAGGTGGTTGAACAGCAACATTTCTTCAAGCTTTAATCTAGCTCTCAAAATCAATATCTTCATACAACAATTCTTCAAGTTTTTCAACAATTAAGTGCATTAATCCACTCATCATAAATAATCTGAAAACACAACTATAAATACATAATATCAATTATTTTAAATATAAAATAAGATAAATAAGTGGATAAAATATACACATTTATGTGTATATCAAATTCCCCCACAATTATCATTTTACTCGTCCTCGAATAAACTAAACTAATATATGTCACACTTTCGTAGGAAACACGATTGCATTTAACGTATGCAATAAGCCGTTTCCTAGTAGGACGAGTCTTTTGTCATGAGGGTTTTCAGTGGATACTACCCACAAAATCCAAAGCGTCTTATGTATGCGGATTAGTCAAACAATATATCTAAGGTCTTTCATATTCCAAGGACTTTACGTGACTTCAATAATAACGGTTTAGTCCTAAATTGTCCATCCCATAATTGGTGCAAAAATTAATAAAAAATTTCAAGCTGAATCGTAATTCCTTGATAACACTGTAATTGTCTTAAAGGTTAAGAGTGTGGTGTCAAACAAAGTTCTACACATCGACAATGTGCACCTAATCATTTATTCAATTTTTTTTAATATAATTTTGCACCAGTGTAACTGTACTGTATTGGATGTGAGTTATGCCTAGATGAAGGGAAATTTTGTAAGTTCTAAAAATGTTATAGATAAGAGGGCGAATGTATTAGTTGAACTTCAAGCTACAAAAGATAAAGTAATACTAAGGCACGTATGAACATTTTTGTTTCCTTTCATCTCCTCAACTACAATCCTTACTTCTAAGTATAGTATGATGGATGCGGATGGAATGGAAATGCTTTATAGTCAAAAATGATGAATGGCTATTTTATTCTCTGAGATTTTCTCTTTATTGCAATTTTTTTTCTTTTTTCTTTCTTTTTTCTTTTTCTTTTTGCATGATGAATGATGAGTGGAGATGGAATGGAATGATACCGTACATCATTTCATTTGATTCCTCCTCTACCAAGCGAATCATAACCAGCACTTCATGAAAGGAAAGTTTTATGCCCTATTTACTCTATTTTTATAACTCTAATTCAACACACAAGTCTGGATTGATATTATGTAAAAAGCTGAAAGGAATGATAAACAAAGTTTCGTAAGATAGATAACCCATATAAAATAAGATGTGGTATATGGTTATCCTACCTGTAAACAAGTACGGAGTAGGTATTGTAATATTGATATAAAAGTGACGTTTTTAACCTTTGAAAATGAAAGGTTCTTAAGTATACTAATATAAGAAAAACTTGTCGAAACATGGATGTAAATCAACTGAAACTTGGGTTTGAATAATGTGGGGTATCGAAGAAGAACGCTACAATGAGTCATTTCTCCTCAATTGGGCCAAGTGGATTTTAGAATTTACAATTTTGAAAATTTAAGTGAAAAAAATATTATGCATGAAAACGAACTCAGAAAATCCAAAAAATGTAGGTGCAAAATCATTATTATTTGATTTTTTTCTTTTTTTCTTTTGATTACTTTTATTTGCACATTCTAACATGCATAACAAGGGTATACACGCTTACTCCAGAACATGACTAACGTCTGCACAGTCTCAAGCTAGCATCTTAAAAAAGACACACTACGACTCAATGAATAAATAATGTTCATTCCCATTACCCAACAATTCAACTTATCAAACAAGAACCAAGGTGTTATTTTTGAACTTAAGTTAATCCTTGTTCAATGAATGACCTAGTTCATAAAATTTGATTGCTGATGTAATGTAAATTCCCCCCTCCCCCACACTTAAGTGTGACTGTGTCCTCATAGTCATTAATCAGACATATCTAAATGAAAGGGAAATAAAATAAAAGGGTAAGCATGGCTTACCGGGTGCACATGCAAGAAATAAGCGATCATCGAATAGATGAACCAGTCCTCAATGGACCAATGGACTAGCCTCTTTTAGATTGTGAGACACAGCTTAAGCACAGAAAACCAAATCACAAAGGATTTTATATTACGTGTCAGATTTGGAAAAACAGATTTTTTTTTTAAGTTTGAGTTGCTAATTTTAAAATTTTGAGCTTACAATTGATCCTAAAATCGAATTGAATTTCTGTAGCAACTAAAGAGAAGTCAACGAGTCGGGATTCAACAAAAGTTTCAAAAACAAAGTTTGACTTGTTCAGATGACGTATAAATTGAGAGATGTGTGCATCATTCTCACCCCCACAATTGTTTTGAGAGAAATATTGTTCAGTTTTGCTTTGATAGAGGAATTTTTGTTTATTAAAGGTTCATTCGTAAACCCAAAGTTAAAACCAAACATGTGAATTTTCAGTAAATTTCGAAATCGTGTTTTCTCAAAAACCGTGTTATTCCAAAAAGAATTAATGTACTGTAGAAATTTATCAATGAAAAATATGTGATCACAGTGGGGTTCAGTTGAAACAATCAAGTCGCAAGGAGTTTCAACATATTTTGAAAAATCGTCATTGTGTTCAAGATCACATTCAGCAGTTTCCTTGCTTTCAACCTCAAGAATTTCAAAGTTTTCAAATTTTTCATTTTCAATTTTAGATCCAACAACATTATCGTCAATCAGTTCAAGAAGGTTTCGTTCATTAAAGTCATCCTCACCTAAACAGTTGTAAACAACTTCATCATTTTTGTCATGTTGACAATCTAAAGTCGCTAAATTTTCAAAATTTTCAGAATTTGAGAGAGGAAGATCAAATTGAAGATTGATGTCTTCGTTTTAAAGAGAATTCAAATTCAAATCAATCGCAGAGCTTTCAACAACTTCATTAGTATTTTCGTCAATTTCAAAAGTTGTTAGTTGAAGATCGTCGATTGCGGGCAAAGGTGGATTTTTATTTGAATTGTCACAAGTTTGGATTTGATTTTGTTTCTCACGGAACTTCAAGTAGTCATCAATTTCATTTTTTGCTCCATAAAATCAAATTTATAATTATTTACATGAGAATTTTCATTTTGAATTTGTTGATAATAAAAATCGTTAATCGCACAATTATTGAAATTATATCCATTGCCAAAATCATTTGAAAAGTTATTCACATTTCCATTTTGAATTTGAAATTCATTTTGGGTTTCGAAATTGATTTGGCTGGGGTTATAATCAAAATCGTTTGAATTTGGAATTGAATTCGAATTTTGATTATTTTGAAAACTCTAACTTGAATTGTTGCACAAGTATAAATTACACCATTCATTTTTTTATTTTGTTGTGTGCTCATTTCAAGTAAAGATTTAATATGCTTTTCAAGCGTTGACGGTTGATCATCATTTTGAAAATTTGGTGCTGTACAATCGGATTATTTTGAAAATTTTGAAAAGTTGGTGGCTTAAAATCCAAATTGTTTGTACAATAGTTGTTATTAAAATATCCATATGAATTTGGTGTAAAATTATATGGATTATATTGATTTTCACAACTATCATAAAATCCGTAGGAATAAGGGAATTGAGACATTTTCAAGAAAGCTCTTTATAAAAAATATGTTAAAATTAAAAACTTCGGATTATATGAATACAAGTCTAGGCCAGGTTCAGACAGGGGTTATCCGTGTGCCACGAGTCACTGTAGAAACACAACTAAAGGTTTAAGAACCTGTTTGAGTTCGAGACTCTACCGTTCCTTAGACACCTCAGAGAGTATCAATCCTAATTGTCAATTTAATGAATATTTTGTCCTATGAGCTTTTGGGGAATTTTAGATTCGATTTCAAAAATAATTTACTTCAAAGCCAAACTTTTCAATTTAATCCCACGTTCATTTTAAAATTCTCAACTACACATCAATAAATAAAATATTCAATCACAGGACAGTCACAGAATAAGAAACTGCAGAAATAAAAGTTTTACAAGCAAGCCGTGCCACCTGCAAGTAATCTTTACAAGCAATTTTTAAATTTTTTTCAAGCAGTAGCAGTCCTTATAGAGTGTAGAAAATTTTCACCTCGAACGGCAGTCCGTCCAGTACAACTGTGTAGTGCTAGCGCGTTCACACCCTACTTGGTGTGCAACCGCTCTAATTTCTTAAATCGTTTGATCTGTGGATAGGCTCTGAATTCCTTGATTGATTTTTTGAATTCTTATCTTTGCTTTGGCCTTTGAATTGATTTTTTTTAAAGAGAAAAATTATAACACGACTAGAAGAAAATAAAAGCCAACTAGGGACCAAACTAAGAAAAAACCTATTTAAAATAAATAACTAAACTAACTCAAATAAAAATGATTTTTTTTTTAAAAAAAAAGAAAGAAAGAAAAAAACAAAAAAAAAAACAAATAAGAGATGAAGTAACAAGGTCAAAAGGGGAGAAAGCTATAAACTCAAAAAAAGGGAAAGAACTAAGCTTAACAAGATAAAAAAAATAACTAATAAAAACAAGACTAACTAAACTGAGTCAAAACCAGGTAGGTCCTCATCCGGTATCAAACCGCACTGATCCGATCTAAAATCCCACTGAGCCAAAACAAGAACTTTCCCAATTTCAGATCATTACAAGCCAAAATACACTGTTAATTCAAAAGAAACCACACACAGCAATATTCACTCAAAAGAAGGCCATGCGCTTCAACCAATAAAGGTTCGCACAAAATACAAGTTGGGCACGCACTTGATTTCATGCCAAAAGAATAAAAACATATAATTTGCCAAAAGAAGTCACGCACCCCAGTTTTCTATAAAATACCACAAAAAGAAAAGACGAAATCAATTTCGCAGAAAATCAAAAGAGCAAAAATTAAGAAACTCTCTCCCTTATTTTTGTATCACAGTGGTTCAGATCGGTTTAATTGAAGCTTCAGGTCTTTGAAATCAAGTTTCAAATTCAGATTATGCGATTTGGGTTTTTGAGGTTTGGTGTTTCGAATTGATTTGATGAAATGCTTGTTCTTGGAGAATTGGGGTTGTTCTAAAATCAAACAATATGGAATTGAAGTGATATTTGATCAGGTGATTTCTAATACTCGATTAGGGTTCGAGACTGAATTTTTTTCGTGGTTTTTTTTGTTGAAGGCCTTCGGATTCCAGGAGTTGCGATGGTGTAAAACTTATTGTGAGTTATGCGATTGGTTCGGGGTTGGTTTTCGGAGAAGGGTGATCCGTTTGCGTGACTAGTGATGATGGTGAACTTGTGAAGATGAGTTCTGTATGTGGATTGGGAGGTAGTTAATCGGTATTTAGGGAGGTTGCTGCTGAATTGGTTTTGATGATCAGTGATTGGGGTATCTACGTTTGTGAAGTGGAGTAGGTTGAGATGTTGTTTATGCTTGGATTTCGGACTGGTTTTGAGGAAAGGAAGTGGCGGTGTTAGACTTGGTAAGGACTGGAGGGTGGATGGAACCAAGGGTATTTATGATGGTAGGTGATTGCTGTGAACGTGAATTGAGAGATGGTTTGCGAGGGGTATGACGAGATGTTGGTCGGTGAGAAATCTGGTTTTGTGATGAGTGTTGGTTCGTATGAAGGGGTTTTGTGAATTTGGAAAATTTGTTTTGTATTTGAGCGGTATGGGGAGAGTGTTCAGTGGAGTGGTGCTAAAGTTTATGAGGATGGTGGACCTTGTACGGCAGAGAGGAGAAAACTGTCGGTTTGCACAGTTTTGTATTGCCAGCAGGTTGCGGTTTTTGGAAGTTGATGTAGGATGAATATCCATGGAGAACTGAGTTGGTTTGGGTGGTGATCAGTTGTTATAGGGGTTTGCAGTAGGGAGGTGACACAAAACTGTTGATTGTGGAGTTTGATGTGGATGGATGATATGATTTGCAGGTCAGTGGTGTTTGGGTGGCCTTGTCAGCAGCGTTTTGTGGTGATTACGTTGATGGTATAGTGGATGTCTGATGAAGTGGGTTTTGATATGGGGGTACTGAAGTGGTCTCTGCAGATTAAACTGAGTTGATGTTTTGGATTGGGAGCACAGGGGGGTTTTCTGGTTTGGGTAGCTCGTTGGAACAGGAGGTGGTAGGTTTGTGACAATGGTAGATGATGGAAATGTTAAGGGCGTATGGTTTGGTTATGGGGGTAAAGATTTGGTGGACAGGACTGTGTAATTTGTTGGATTTGTTGACTGTAGTAGGTATGTTTAAATCAGAAGAAAGGGAAAGAAATTAGAGAAAAGGGAAGAGAATCACAGTATAAAAAATCTGCAAAGGATTTTTTTATTCTGTAAAAATTGTAAAAAGGAAAGAAATATGTTATTGAAGAAAAAGAAATAAATGAATGAAGAAAAAGAAATTGAACTAAAAATAGGAAAGAAGTATTGAAAAGACAGAATTAAAAGAAATTGGCAAGAAACTGAATGGAATTATGGCAAGAATTTTTTTCTCTTGTTTGGAGATTACGGTGTCAATAAGTAACACCTAATCAATTTAAACAAGAATTTTCTTCTTATGAAAGGAAACAAAAAGGAAACTAACAAAAAAATCAAATAATTTTTTTAATGAAAGAAAACAAAAGGAAAAATAAAATATAAATAAAAAATAAAAAATATAACCTGACGGATTTACTAATAAAAGTTATTTATTGTCCCCGGCAATAGCGCCAAAATTTGTTTACGAACAAATTAAACAATTGTAAACAACTGTAAAATCCGTTCGGCTTTCCTAAACAACAAGGATTATTGTTGAGGGTGTCGAACTCTAGGACAAAAAATATTTAAACTAGTAAATCCAATCAAGTTATTCCATAATTTTGATTGATTGAAAACACAGAAAATAACAACAATTAAATAAAAAGAGAGATTTATATAATTAAAGAAAGCAATTAGGGGATAATGACATATATTTGATTAATACTCATCAATAGCCAACAAATAAATATAGATCTAATTAATGTTTCTGTCACAAACATGAATCAATGATAATGAGGTTCTTAGAAACAAATAAGTGAATGACGACAAGCATAGCCTATGCAGGAGCTGAGCTCTTAAACAACCATATGCTATCAGGACAGATTCACTAATTAATTCCTAAAACCCTAAAATTAAATCTAAATCTGATAATTGTTAGATCGAACACGAATATACCCTGTGAAGGAGCATAGCTCTTAAATGACACAGAATATGAAGGTTTAGATCTAACCCTTGATTCAGATCCAGATCTACATGTATAAGGTCCACATCTTTTGACTATGTGATTCATATTGAATCATATCTATAAGCGTCATCACCCCCTAATCAAAGGGGATTAGCTAGATATTGCTAAAGAAGAAGAGAAAAAGAAAATAAATAACAAGAACATAAATAAAATAAAATAACAACAAAGAAGAGAAGGAGAAGAATTTTATTCTAATAGAAGTTGTATAGAATAAAAACCCAGTGTAATTACAAATGAAGGAGATACAGTGTATTTATAGTTGCATTGGCCAAGACTAAGAGGCTAATTACACAACGTGGGACAAAATCCCTTTTCTGAAATAACAGATAAACTAGTGCGAACGCAACATGAATTAGAGGCCTTGCAAATGAGCTAATGTGAACGCAATGTGAATGGATTTGTAATTGGCATAGCTTGCGGGCATCAAATGACATCAAATTCAATTGTTTTGAGCATGAATGGAACTCCATAACATCTGCGACCAGCTATCCTTATGAAAAGGCATTGAATCATTAAAATATGTGGCAGAAGGTGGTTGAACAAAAACATTTCTTCAAGCTTTAATCTAGCTCTCAAAATCAACACCTCATACACCAATTCTTCAAGCTTTTCAACAATTAAGTGCATTAATCCATTCATCATAAATAATCTGAAAATATAACTATAAATACACATTATCAATTATTTTAAATATAAAATAAGATAAATAAGCGGATAAAATATACACATTTACGTGTATATCAACCATCTTGTACTTGTTGGGGATCATCTTATTCTTGTTATACTAGTAATGGTGCAGAGAAAAATATCAGAGAAGCGCAATGCCTGTTCTATTCAGTTTATCCTGTTTACCTTGTTATACCTGCCTTATATGTTGTTATCTCTCTCCAACTTATATGCATGTCATGATGCTTTTACTTATTTATATTCTAAAAGTAACTGGACTCGCCAGACTTTATGTTTGACCCATTTTGTTTCCTCTTCTTTCTCTTCCGTCCCCTCCCCCCTTCCGCCAGATTCTCAGGGTGGGATTACTCGAGCTTAATCAGGATTCTTCTTTCATTTTGCTTGAAGCTTCTCAGACGTACTGCTTGATTTTATTTCTTCTCTACTATGGCTATATTTTGGGGATTATGCTCTTTTTATGTGTTATTGTACTCTAACGATGGTTTTGTACAAGGCAGAATTTTTATGTTTTCAGTATTTCGGACTTATGATGTAACCATGTTTTGGGACCACGATGTTTTCTTCTTAATAAAGTTTTAAATTCCACTGTTATTTTATATCTATCTTGTAATATTTCTGTTTCTGTTTACCTATAATGCTTCACGAAACTTACCTCATTCTCTTAAAGAGTGACATTAATGGACGTGGGGTGTCACACTTGGTATCAGAGCTGAAGGTTACCAGAACGGATAAAAGATTTGAAATTTGTTTTCAATCAGGTTTTAAAAGGAAGCATTTTTCCAAAGAAAAGTCTGTTTTGAAAAACATATTCCTCAAAGCCATATGCAATGTCATTCGATCTTCTGTTTGAATCCCTTTTTCCTTTTCTTTTCAACATGTCTGGGGAACCTAATATTCCTTAGGGTGTTACGATACCGGGTTGGGTCCATAGGTATCTTGAGGCCACGACATCGGCCGGTGGTCAAGCAGATGTTCCTCCCCCAGTTGCACCCATTGTTCCTCCTCCGCGTGCTGATAATTTCTCTAAGATATGCAAAGATTTCTATGTCGAGGAAATGTGACTTTTATAGAAGCAAGGAATAAAGAGACAGAGGATTTGTTTGGAATTTTTGAAATTGATGATCGTAGGAAGATTCAGTTGGCCGTTTGGCAATTGAAAGATGAGGCTTCATTCTGGTGGGAAGTGACGCAAGCAGGGCATCTAGTGGAAACTTGGGATGATTTCTGACATAGGTCCAAAATGAAGTTTCTTTCACAAGCCGAGCAAAGTATGCAAATGGAAATTTTTTTGGCGCTTAAGCAAGGAAGCATGTCTGTGAAAGAATATGTTAATAGATTTAATCAATTGGTGAGGTTTGGTTTGGAGCTAGTGAATACCCTGCACAAGAAGGCTTTGAGGTTTGCTAGAGGATTGAATGAACCCCTCCATGGGTCCGCTATGTCTCATATTCCGATGGGAGAAACTTTTGAGAAACTTGTTGATACGGCGTTGATGCATGAAGAGGATAAAGGTGAAAAAAAGAAGCTAAGGCTGAGAAAACACATAATGAGAAAGCGTGGCCCAAGAAAGGACAACAACAACAAAAAAGAAGGGTGGAAAGTACGACAAGGCTAGAGATAAGAGGAAGTGTCATAATTCCGGACGCGGGGGTCACTTGATCAAGGACTGAAAGAAAGAAGAACGCTTGTTTCAATTATGGAGAGGTTGGACACTTTTCTAAGGAGTACCCAAAGAGGAAGGACAAAGTCAAAGGGAAGGATCTTTAGGAGGCAGGTGCATGCTCTCATGGCCGGTGCGCTAGATAGAGGTAGGAAATTTTCTATTGAAGGTTTGATTTCTCTTTCCAATCATCCAGTTAGAACTCTTTTTGATTCGGGCGCTTCACATTCTTTTATATCTGATTATGTGGTTGTGCTTCTACACCTTAGTAATAGTATAGTTTTGGATCCCATTGTTGTCTCAAACCCCATTGGGGGTACGACTCATCTATCTATGATTTTTCGAGGTTTGAGAATATCCGTGTTGGGCGTCGAGTTTGAGTGCGGCTCATATGTGCTTTGTTTCATGGGCAATGGTTTGATTCTAAGGATGGAACGGCTAGCCATGTATGGTGCCATTCTAGATTGTGGGAGGACGGTCGTTAGACTTTTGACTTGCCATGAGTGGACCCTCGATATTTCTAGTGACCCTAACGGGTCTGTCATGCTTAGTTTCCTAGAGTCACTTGATGCATCTATCGATGATCGGCTGTACCAGTAGTCTGTGAGTATCCTGATGTTTTTGAGGAGGTTCGGAGCTTACCTCCGAGGCGCGAGATTGATTTCCATATATACTTGGTGGACAATGCAAATCCAGTTGCATTTCCTGTGCATCATATGGCTCCAAGAGAAAGGAGGGAGCTTATAAAGCAAGTATAGGAGCTACTTGAGAAAGGGTTTATTAGGCAAAGCATATCTGAATGGGGTGCTCCAGTTGTACTCGCAACTAAGGCGGATGGTTCGCTTCGCTTATGTGTGGATTATAGAGAGTTGAATAAACTCATCAAGAGGAATAGGGACCCACTTCCGAGGATAGATGACTTGTTTGACCAGCTTGTTGGTGCATCTTTTTTCTCTCAGTTAGACTTGGCTACGGGGTTTCATCAATTGAGGGTGGCAGAGGACAATATAGACAAGACCGCTTTTAGAACTCTAGATGGTTTCTTCGAGTGGCTCGTCATGCCTTTTGGGTTGACGAATGCACCGACCTATTTTGCTGATTTATTGAGTAGGGTGTTTCGGGAGTTTCTAAATAAGTTCATTGTGGTCTTTTTTGATGACATCTTGATTTTCTCGAAGAGCGAGGAAGAGCATGCCCAACATCTAAGGGAGGTTTTGAAAACTCTCCGTGCGCACCAGCTTAAGGAAAAATTCTCCAAATGTCATTTTTGGAGAAAAGAAGAGAGATTTCTAGGGCATGTGGTCTCTAAAGATGGGATAGCAGTAGATCCCGTGAACGTAGTTGCAGTTCATGATTGGTAGATCCCGAAGAATGCAACGGAGGTGTGAAGTTTTCTTGGATTAGAGGGTTATTATAGGAATTTCGTTAAGGATTTCGCAAAGATATCAGTCCCACTCACTAGACTGACGAAGAAGAATCTGACATTTTTGTGGGATATAGATTGTGACGATGCTTTCCAAAAATTGAAGAGGGCTCTGAAAACAGCCCCATCCTTTCTTAACGGGAACAAAGTATTCACAATATACACCGAAGCGTGTGGTGCAGGGCTTGGTCCAGTTCTGATGCAAGAAGGAAGCGTAGTATGTTATGGAGGTAGACAACTAAGATTCCATGAGAAGAACTACCCTACTCATGACTTAGATTTAGCTGCTATAGTATTCGCGCTTAAGACTTGGCGCCATTATCTACTTGGGGAGAAGTTCGAGTTATTCACTGATCATAAATCTCTTAAGTACTTGTTCTCATAGAAAGATCTTAATTTAAGGCAATAAAGATGGATGGAGTTCCTAACGTCCAATGATTTTGAGATTTCGTATACCCCTGGCAAGGGTAATGTAGTGGAAGACGCATTGAGCAGGCAGAGGATAACTTTGAGTTCTCTGCTTGTGGAGAGGAGAAGCTTAGAGTTCATATCGACTTTTGATTTTAGACCCACCACCGAGTTTACATCTGGTTTATTGGCATCACTAGAGGTGCAGCCTACTATTTTAGATCAGTTAGGAACTTCACATCGAGAGGATCCACCGATTTCAAACATCTTGGATAGGCTAAGTAGAGGGGAGACTTCTAGTCATCTCAGTAGATGCTCCACATATGATAGAGGGTGGTTGCGACGAGATGGAAGGCTTTGTTCCCGAGTTGAGAGTTTGTTGAAGACAGTCCTTGAGGAAGTCCATCATTCTAAGATGACAATTCATCCAGGAGGTAATAAGTTGTATAGCTATATGAAGAGGTTTTTTTTAGGCTGGGATGAACATAGTGGCAGAGTTTGTTTCTCGATGTTTGGTATGCAAACAAGTCAAAGCTGAGCAAAGGAAGCTCGGTGGTTTACTTCATCCTATGGAGGTCCCAGAAGTGGGAAAGCGGCTCGATGGATTTTATTGATGGTTTTCCTTGATCGAGGAAAGGCAACATCGGTACTTGGGTTATAGTGGACAAACTTACTAAGAATGCTCATTTCATTCCTGTTAAGAAGAGGACGACAACATGGTTAGCAGTAATTTACGTTCGTGAGATAGTCCGTCTTCATGGAGTACCGTCCAGTATCGCAAGTGATGGTGACCCCATTTTCACCAGTGAATTTGTAACGACCCATATTTTTGACCATTCAAATCGACAATAAACCAGACATGTCAACCCAAACAAATCGCAAATGCAGGTAGTTATTGGGAAAAAGAAGAAAAAGAAAGAAGAAGAGAAAAACCAATCACAGAATCTCACAGCGGAAGGACAACATATAATAATTAAATACCAGCTAAGACAAGTTAAATATTTATAAATCATGACATCAGAGTTATACATATACAACTTTCTCAACATGACAGCGGAAATAAATGCAGCGGAAAATACCATATGTAGATATAATACCAATCTCCGTCTTCGATCTCCAAAGCACTTCCACCTTCGGTAACTGCACACGTCTGCTGACCCGAGCACATTGCATAAAAATAAAACACAACAAACACTCGGATCAGCACTAAATCATTCTCATATTAGTCAAATTAAAATACGAAACAATATCAGTGTCATGGGTGCAGTAACTCAAGAGATGTTACGGGATTTTTCCATCTCTCGAGGATCCGTTAAACTAATATCTATATAATAATACGCAATTATCATAATGTCTATTCAGTAAAGTATAAATACTGAAAATAGCGTAAGCGGGATCACCATATCACCCTTACGCCATTTACATGCACCAACAGTCTATACAATACCGTAAATTCACTGTACTAGTGTTATCAGAGGGCACTCCATAGAAGGCAATGCTAAATCAAAATCGTATGGGGCTCGATAAGGATATATATGACAAGGCACTCGAGGCAATGCCCAGGGTAGGATTCTACCAATTGCACTCCCGGACCGGTGGTAACGCATAGCAGCCACTACCACCCACCTCGGAACACACTCCCAAAGTCAAAATGGGCCCAAATCATCATTATCATCATAGTCATAGAAATAGTATCGAAGGAGTGAGTCCGATCGAAGGTGCTACCTCAATTAGTCACGGTATAGCTCCTGTTTTAGTCATTTTAATTCTGACCCGAAGGTCAGGGCTATTTCGCAATCGTTCATCTTCCTTCGATTAAATAATCGCCTACAAGTCATCATATCTCATTCTGGATACGTCGGAACGTTCACAGATACGTCAAAACGTTTATAGTTGTCAAAGTGGTATCGACACTGACAGAGAGTATGCCTTATGCCGACTCCGGTCTCTTTGACAACCAACGCTTACATCTTTCACATCGGTTGGTTCTTTTACATTTCAAAGGTTCGCTTTCATATCAAAATATCGTATTTTGTCTCGAACCAAATTTATATTCAAAAATAGAATATAGTTTCATATCGAAATACCATAAATCATACCAACCTGATTATATTCTAAAATTAGAATATATTTCCATACCTTATATCATAATCATATAGTATTTCAAAAATCGACTTATATTCAAATAGAATATATTCAATCTCAAAAGATTTCAAATTATTCCAAATCGATTCATATTCGAAATTCATTCATATTCAAATAGAATATATATACTTCTATAACTTACTTCCAATCCCCTTAGGAGATAAGTTTATATTTAGTGGAATATAAACCATCTTCCATATTTGAAAACGGTTTGAGATCGATTCATAAAGAAATACTTTTATCTCAACTCCATTTCAACAACGATCTTAGATCCAGCACTTTCCATTCGGAGGAAAAATTACACTTATAAGATATAAATTTAAAAGATGGATATTTATAAAGAAACCTTTATATAAATAATATATGTATAGAATATAATAGTAAAAAAAATAGGATAAATAAGTTTAAAACACTACGTATATATATAAATTTTAAAAATTTACTAAATAGTTTTAAATAAAAGAATATAAGAAAATTTTGGTTATATAAAATAGTTATGGATAAGAATTTAATAAAATAAATTTCAAGAAAGAATAGCTATAAAAATCAAAATTTTCAATACATATATAAATTCTTTACTGAAAATCGATTCTTCCTTCCGAACTTTGATACTTGAATCTAAACTCCAGTTTCCATGGGGTTGCTTAGCTCAAAGGACTTATTCCAAATCCCATTTCAATCCATTTCAATGCAAGGATTCAAGACCATACTCGAATTAGGTTTAAAAACAATTTTCGAGTATTCTCCATTATCTTGATTCCAAAATTTAAATTCCATAAGAATTTATTTAAATCTGAATCTACCCAATTCTTACAAAACCCAAAATCTAAAATTTTAATCTTTAACACTTCAAATTCGCTTGGGAAAAATTTCCTAAATCATTTCAGGTCATATTTAAGATTCAGATTTCAAGGAAAATAAAACTTGTCGAAATCAATACGTTTCCCTTGAATGAAATTTCCATAAAATAGAATTTCGAATATTAAAATCATTTAACCAACCGATGTCCATATATAGTTTGCTATCCTATGGCCAAGTGAGTCTTAAATTTAATTTCTCGATATTTCGGGGTGGATCTATCATTTCAATCCAATTTAGGGTCACAGGTATGTATCATTTCAATCTATGTTCTTAATTCATTCAATTTGATAAATCCCGGATTTATTAGATGCCCGTAACATCAAAGGTGAGAAATTGGGATTTATCGAAAATGCATGGAATATCATGTACTGAATAAACAGCCAGTTCATGCAGCATTCATTCATCAATCAAATTAAATCAAGGCACCCATCACATCATTTCATTCAAACAGTAAATGAAATCATTTTACTGGTTAACAAGTGTCGGGATTTCTAATTAGAAATTTAAATTAAATTTAAATAACTAATTATCGATGTTATTCGCATATTAACACTTGCATGTCAAACTTACACAATCGTTCATCAACAACACAAACATGCAACCAAATTTACTTCATAAATTAATTTAATAAATATGGGAAAAATTTAGTATTTCGTGAGCGAAGAATCACTCACCTTTGCATCCATAGTTGATCGAACGTCCAACTAAGGGCCAAAATTCGACAGTCTCAAAACGCAGCCAGGTTAGAGCCAAAACGTCCGAAATTCCGCCACGATCCCAACGCAACAAACCGCGTCCAAATCCGAGTCAAAACGAAAGAGTTATCAGTGTTTTACGGTTTGAATTTAATATATATAAAAATTAATAAAGTGAATTCCTCACCAAATCACAATCCGCCACGTCATCTCCTCCCTCCCGCTCATTTCCTCTCTGTCCCGCTACAGTAACCCATCGAAGAACCCAAAATGGCCAGAACTTTGACCGTGGTTTCCTTCCATCTCCGACGTCGATGATGACCAAGGCCACCGGCGTTGCGACCCTCCTTGAAACCCGCGTCCGTCCCTACTGAAGCCATCACCTCCGGTGGCGCATCGTGCTGCCAGCGACGTGCCAAACGGAAGGCTTTTCTGACCTTCCTCGACCAAAATCTGATGATCCACACAACAATAAATTCAACGAACCCCCATATTTCAACTTGCATGCTAGGGTTTCGCGATTCTGAGCCTTTGACCGCGATTTCTGACCAAACCACTCACTGCATGTCGAAACGAACTACACCAGAAGCTTCGTATCGTCGAGAGCTTCGAAATGATATGTAATTTGTTGGGTTTTGAAGAGATTTGATTTTCAAGCTTGTATTTTTCTTTCTAGGGTGAGAGAAAATAATTTCAGCCATTAAGAAGAGAAATAGATGGAGGAAGTATACGTGTTGTTGAAAATGGCTGATGTAGTGGTAATGGGTTTTATTTATATATATAATTATAAGGCCCAAATATGAGGAATACCCAATTATCCATTTACAATGATCTCGTTCACATTTTCTCTCTTACGATCAAACGGTAAGTCGGATTGTAACGCAAATTGAAATCCTATAATAATTCACCGTTCCGGTTCCAATGGCGCCGGTTTCGTCGAATTCCGAGACAGTCGCCAAAACCGCTAAATTTCACTGTTAATTAATTAATAAAATATTCAAAATTCATTTAACTGTTTTAAATTCAATCTAAATATTCACTAAATTCAATTTTAAGTTAAATTATAACTTATATAAATTTTATAAACAAATTTCCCCCATTTCAAATCTAAATTTGAATTTAAATTTGAATTACAGTTATTATTACCCAACTTAGAATTCTCCATTTCAAGTTAAATTCGAATTTCCATTTTTACTGAATAACTCAAATTATTTAAATAAATAAAATATGAATTTCCAAATTTCACAAATCCTAAGTATAAACTAAATTAAAAATCTATTTATACTCCATTCAAATAATCATTACCATTATAATCAACGAAATTTGATTTTTATCTAGTATTTTCCCATTTTATTCTTTTTAACTTGAAAATTAAATATACAGAAATTGTGGGATGTTACATTCTCCCCCACTTAAAATCTTTTCGTCCTCGAAAAGAGAACGAGATAAGGTATTAAACAACTCATACTTTCAAACCCCTACTTATAAAATAATATTTATAAAATAAGTCATATAGTTGTAAAATATCATAAAATTTTCCTAACTCCCAAAATCACGAAAAATTTCGGTAGCATCTCCTTTGTACGGAGAGCCCCGGGAAAAATCCCAATACATATATTAACCCAAAATATACATCTCATCAACGATGAGGCATCCCTGAACCAGGGGAAAAACAAAACAAAACTCTAAAACCAATAAAATCCCAAATACGTACCTTTTAGCGTTTTATATGCAATTTCATTTACCTTAGCATTCTAATATTTAGCGCAAGCGAGCTCCAAAGCGTACCAACATTCCTTGTGCCTACTAGAAACACTCAAACATGCATAAGAATCAAACATATAACAATCCATGGCAATTTATATAGCTTACACAACATGTACAAAGCAAAAAAATCGCAACCAAGATTTTCATAACAGGCCAGCAACAAATCAACGATTATCACCCCTTAGATGATGGAATTTGAATAAAACATACTAGGCAAAAGTTGTAGCTTTTGTTTCATGGTCCTTTTTAGCTTTAGCTTATCGAATATTTTAGATTTCGTATAACCATCGATTGATTTTATTTGAAGTTTCAAACCTTTACTTCCAAACTTTGCAAATCTCTAACACTTCAATTTGCTATCACTTCATGGTTCAACAAAAAAACAGATTCGCATTCGATTGCTTATCCTATCCCGATAAATTTTCTATCCAATTTCTCATTCCGTTTCAAGAACTGATTTTTAGTAAGAACTTAAATTTATTCTAACTTCTACTACTAACCCAACTATATTAAATCCTTAACTCATAACCTTGGTCGATTCACCAACTTTCGTTCCTTATACCGATTTACTTCATCCATGTTACACCAAGCATAGTTTCATCTATCATTACATTCCATTATTATTCATACACCCTTTTCTTGGTTTTTCTTTTTCAACACCTTATTTCATATTTCAAATTTCAAGTTTATTTTCATTTCCTCGTTCCGATTCTAGTTAACCTTGAATCCATAATGGGAGATAAGTTATGGTCTTTATTATATGATTTTCTAAATTAAATTTATTTAATTCAATCCCTTACTCAACTTAACTTTTATCTCCTTCGACC
This sequence comes from Allium sativum, assembly GCA_030737875.1. NCBI lineage: Eukaryota > Viridiplantae > Streptophyta > Magnoliopsida > Asparagales > Amaryllidaceae > Allium > Allium sativum. The sequence goes on from CM060916.1 coordinate 730,207,355, forward strand.
AAATATTTACGTTCCATTCACTTCCCAAGGTTTTCTTTATACATATTTTCCCTCGTCACATCTTCATTCTCTCATCTCAAACTTAAAGTTTCGAGTTTAGATTTTCCCAAATTCAATTCATTTAGGATAACTCAAGCAAATTTTCATTTCTCACACCTATAAATTCACCATTTGATTCCTTCGCTCAAATTTATCGACCATTCATCCTTTATTAGCCACATGCATTCCTATCCACTCCTTCTCGACAAATTTACTTAAACTTACTAATTAGCCAAGTCGTGGGTTATCCCCTTTTTCACGACTAAATCTTCCAATTTACTTTAGTTAATTTTTTAGTCGACTACAATTAAGTCTGTTTCAATAAAATATATTTTTATCTATTCAAGTATGGAATTTTTTTTCATACTAATTCTTTTTGAATCACTTATTATGATTTTTCACCAATTATCAATATTTTTAATAATTTTATTATCGATATTTCAGTCGGTTTCCAATAACGGCCACCGAACTGCGGCCATAGCGACCTTCTCCAAATTTGATTTGGACATATTTCCAAATCTAACCGTTAGATTTCAAATCTCTCATATTCGTTGGAAAGCTCTTTCCGATATGAACCCAACGGTTCCGGCTTTAGGAGAATCCGACGGTCGGATCTCCCGCTACGTCCATTCAAAGTCAACGGTCGAAATTCGCGAACGGTCGCTGTGCGGCACGTTCGATTTAAACCATTTATATATATTTTTCCTCGGCAAAAATTTTCCTTATTATCGCTCAGCTTAAGAATTTCAACAACCACTTCTTTCGCTCAATACTCAGGTCCTTTTCCTCTTTTCAACATCTAAATTCCAACGGGTCAAGTTTCTTAAGGGATTAAACCAATATTATTAGTTAAGACAACTTAAGTATCTTAATTCCGGGTTTAAACTGAGTTCAAAAGTAACATACATGTTTGTAAACTTTATTGAAAACCATACCATAATAAAAATTTAAATCCAATTTTTTTTTATTTTTTATTTACCGAAACATATAATTCTTTTTCAACATATGCTTAATTTAAATTTCTACTTTAAATAACATATTCTAATACCTATATATATATATATATATATATATATATAAGTTGATATCATATGAAATCAAATTCAAAATTCTTTTCAAACCAGAAATGAAAGTATGAAGTGGTCTCCCCCACTTAAACGCTTCAGAATAAACGTCGATAATGCGTGCACTCATTACCGAAATCATTTCTGATGTCCGAGAAGGGATTACACACTTTAAGCCTTAAAATCCTTTAGAAAACTACTTATAATATCGACATTATTTCGAAATTCGACAAAACTATTTCAAGGGTACCCCAGGATCAGATTTCAAGTTTATTTCTATTTCAATCCCAAACTTTTCTCTCCCAATTAAACTTAATGGTATCATCTCATTTTCGAATTGTTCTCATAGACCATTTGAATTTTCCTTATTAGATTATTATCGAATCGACCATACTAGGTAATAACTAAATATTACCACCTACTAAAACGATTTCACATATACTTAAATCAATAATATATTTCTAAATTCACTACCTTTTCCTTATTAGATTTATTATCTAATTAACCATAACAAGTGATAAACTAATATCGTCGCCCACTAAAACAGATGTATATATATACGAACCAATAATATATTTGATATATTTTAAAAATATAATCCAAAAACCATATTATGTCGATTATCCTGATTGATTATTTAGGAATCCCTATCGATTCTATGGCGTCCCATACTTCGATAAGAATCCATAAATAATCAACAGAACAAGCCAACACCATATAAACCAATTTATATCAACAATACAAGTACGCTCTCCCATATCACTCAAACTCATTCTAGGGCACTACTGACCCTATCTATAATGAGTTAATTCCCAAACAGAGCCAGGGTTGTCGACAACCATCGCTCTGATACCAACTGTAACGACCCATATTTTTGACCGTTCAAATCGATAATAAACCACACATGTCAACCCAAACAAATCGCAAATGCAGGTAGTTATTGGGAAAAAGAAGAAAAAGAAAGAAGAAGAGAAAAACCAATCACAGAATCTCACAGCGGAAGGACAACATATAATAATTAAATACCAGCTAAGACAAGTTAAATATTTATAAATCATGACATCAGAGTTATACATATACAACTTTCTCAACATGACAGCGGAAATAAATGCAGCGGAAAATACCATATGTAGATATAATACCAATCTTCGTCTTCGATCTCCAAAGCACTTCCACCTTCAGTAACTGCACACGTCTGCTGACCCGAGCACATTGCATAAAAATAAAACACAACAAACACTCGGATCATCACTAAATCATTCTCATATTAGTCAAATTAAAATACGAAATAATATCAGTGTCATGGGTGCAGTAACTCAAGAGATGTTACGGGATTTTTCCATCTCTCGAGGATCCGTTAAACTAATATCTATATAATAATACGCTATTATCATAATGTCTATTCAGTAAAGTATAAATACTGAAAATAGCGTAAGCGGGATCACCATATCACCCTTACGCCGTTTACAGGCACCAACAGTCTATACAGTACCGTAAATTCACCGTACTGGTGTTATCAGAGGGCACTCCATAGAAGGCAATGCTAAATCAAAATCGTATGGGGCTCGATAAGGATATATATGACAAGGCACTCGAGGCAATGCCCAGGGTAGGATTCTACCAATTGCACTCCCGGACCGGTGGTAACGCATAGCAGCCACTACCGCCCACATCGGAACACACTCCCAAAGTCAAAATGGGCCCAAATCATCATTATCATCATAGTCATAGAAATAGTATCGAAGGAGTGAGTCCGATCAAAGGTGCTACCTCAATTAGTCATGGTATAGCTCCTGTTATAGTCATTTTAATTCTGACCCGAAGGTCAGGGCTATTTCGCAATCGTTCATCTTCCTTCGATTAAATAATCGCCTTCAAGTCATCATATCTCATTCTGGATACGTCGGAACGTTCACAGATACGTCAAAACGTTTATAGTTGTCAAAGTGGTATCGACACTGACAGAGAGTATGCCTTATGCCGACTCCGGTCTCTTTGACAACCAATGCTTACATCTTTCACATCGGTTGGTTCTTTTACATTTCAAAGGTTCGCTTTCATATCAAAATATCGTATTTTGTCTCGAACCAAATTTATATTCAAAAATAGAATATAGTTTCATATCGAAATACCATAAATCATACCAACCCGATTATATTCTAAAATTAGAATATATTTCCATACCTTATATCATAATCATATAGTATTTCAAAAATCGACTTATATTCAAATAGAATATATTCAATCTCAAAAGATTTCAAATTATTCCAAATCGATTCATATTCGAAATTCATTCATATTCAAATAGAATATATATACTTCTATAACTTACTTCCAATCCCCTTAGGAGATAAGTTTATATTTAGTGGAATATAAACCATCTTCCATATTTGAAAACGGTTTGAGATCGATTCATAAAGAAATACTTTTATCTCAACTCCATTTCAACAACGATCTTAGATCCAGCACTTTCCATTCGGAGGAAAAATTACACTTATAAGATATAAATTTAAAAGATGCATATTTATAAAGAAACCTTTATATAAATAATATATGTATAGAATATAATAGTAAAAAAAATAGGATAAATAAGTTTAAAACACTACGTATATATATAAATTTTAAAAATTTACTAAATAGTTTTAAATAAAAGAATATAAGAAAATTTTGGTTATATAAAATAGTTATGGATAAGAATTTAATAAAATAAATTTCAAGAAAGAATAGATATAAAAATCAAAATTTTAAATACATATATAAATTCTTTACTGAAAATCGATTCTTCCTTCCGAACTTTGATACTTGAATCTAAACTCCAGTTTCCATGGTGTTGCTTAGCTCGAAGGACTTATTCCAAATCCCATCTCAACCCATTTCAATGCAAGGATTCAAGACCATACTCGAATTAGGTTTAAAAACAATTTTCGAGTATTCTCCATTATCTTGATTCCAAAATTTAAATTCCATAAGAATTTATTTAAATCTGAATCTACCCAATTCTTAAAACACCCAAAATCTAAAATTTTAATCTTTAACACTTCAAATTCGCTTGGGAAAAATTTCCTAAATCATTTCAGGTCATATTTAAGATTCAGATTTCAAGGAAAATAAAACTTATCGAAATCAATACGTTTCCCTTGAATGAAATTTCCATAAAATAGAATTTCGAATATTAAAATCATTTAACCAACCGATGTCCATATATAGTTTGCTATCCTATGGCCAAGTGAGTCTTAAATTTAATTTCTCGATATTTCGGGGTGGATCTATCATTTCAATCCAATTCAGGGTCACAGGTATGTATCATTTCAATCTGTGTTCTTAATTCATTCAATTTGATAAATCCCGGATTTATTAGATGCCCGTAACATCAAAGGTGAGAAATTGGGATTTATCGAAAATGCATGGAATATCATGTACTGAATAAACAGCCAGTTCATGCAGCATTCATTCATCAATCAAATTAAATCAAGGCACCCATCACATCATTTCATTCAAACAGTAAATGAAATCATTTTACTGGTTAACAAGTGTCGGGATTTCTAATTAGAAATTTAAATTAAATTTAAATAACTAATTATCGATGTTATTCGCATATTAACACTTGCATGTCAAACTTACACAATCGTTCATCAACAACACAAACATGCAACCAAATTTACTTCATAAATTAATTTAATAAATATGGGAAAAATTTAGTATTTCGTGAGCGAAGAATCACTCACCTTTGCATCCATAGTTGATCGAACGTCCAACTAAGGACCAAAATTCGACAGTCTCAAAACGCAGCCAGGTTAGAGCCAAAACGTCCGAAATTCCGCCACGATCCCAACGCAACAAACCGCGTCCAAATCCGAGTCAAAACGAAAGAGTTATCAGTGTTTTACGGTTTGAATTTAATATATATAAAAATTAATAAAGTGAATTCCTCACCAAATCACAATCCACCACGTCATCTCCTCCCTCCCGCTCATTTCCTCTCTGTCCCGCTACAGTAAACCATCGAAGAACCCAAAATGGCCAGAACTTTGACCGTGGTTTCCTTCCATCTCCGACGTCGATGATGACCAAGGCCACCGGCGTTGCGACCCTCCTTGAAACCCGCGTCCGTCCCTACTGAAGCCATCACCTCCGATGGCGCATCGTGCTGCCAGCAACGAGCCAAACGGAAGGCTTTTCTGACCTTCCTCGACCAAAATCTGATGATCCACACAACAATAAATTCAACGAACACCATATTTCAACTTGTATCGATGTTCTCTACAATACCCAGATCGCGATTTCTCCGATTAAGCCCTAAATCAAAAAACCCTAAATTGCATGTTAGGGTTTCACGATTCTGAGCCTTTGACCGCGATTTCTGACCAAACCACTCACTGCATGTCGAAATGAACTACACCAGAAGCTTCGTATCGTCGAGAGCTTCGAAATGATATGTAATTTGTTGGGTTTTGAAGAGATTTGATTTTCAAGCTTGTATTTTTCTTTCTAGGGTGAGAGAAAATAATTTCGGCCATTAAGAAGAGAAATAGATGGAGGAAGTATACGTGTTGTTGAAAATGGCTGATGTAGTGGTAATGGGTTTTATTTATATATATAATTATAAGGCCCAAATATGAGGAATACCCAATTATCCATTTACAATGATCTCGTTCACATTTTCTCTCTTACGATCAAACGGTAAGTCGGATTGTAACGCAAATTGAAATCCTATAATAATTCACCGTTCCGGTTCCAATGGCGCCGGTTTCGTCGAATTCCGAGACAGTCGCCAAAACCGCTAAATTTCACTGTTAATTCATTAATAAAATATTCAAAATTCATTTAACTGTTTTAAATTCAATCTAAATATTCATTAAATTCAAATTTAAGTCAAATTATAACTTATATAAATTTTATAAACAAATTTCCCCCATTTCAAATCTAAATTTGAATTTAAATTTGAATTACAGTTATTATTACCCAACTTAGAATTCTCCATTTCAAGTTAAATTCGAATTTCCATTTTTACTGAATAACTCAAATTATTTAAATAAATAAAATATGAATTTCCAAATTTCACAAATCCTAAGTATAAACTAAATTAAAAATCTATTTATACTCCATTCAAATAATCATCACCGTTATAATCAACGAAATTTGATTTTTATCTAGTATTTTCCCATTTTATTCTTTTTAACTTGAAAATTAAATATACAGAAATTGTGGGATGTTACATAATTTTGGAGGAGCTTGCAAGAAGCAGTAGGTACCTAGTTGTGTTTGAGCAATGCTTATCACCCTCAGACCGACGGACAGACGGAAAGGGTGAATAAAGTTCTTAAGGATCTTTTAAGACTGTGTATCCTAGATTTTGAAGGGACTTGCGAAGAGAATCTTCCTTTGGTAGAGTTCTCCTACAACAACGGTTATCAAGCTAGTATTGGCATGGCACCCTTCGAAGCATTATGCAGATGACCCTGTAGATTACCGACTTGTTGGTGGGAATCTACAGAAAGACTTCTACTTGGACCGGATATGGTTAGAGAAACTTCGTAAAAGATTTATCTTATTTGTAGGCCCAAGAAGACAACTCAGGATAGGAAGAAATCTACGCAGTTAAGAGAAGGACTGACATTGAGTTTGAGGTGGGAGACATGGTTTTCATCAAGGTATTACCGTTGAGGAATGTTGTTCGTTTTGGATCTATTGTGAAATTGGCACCAAGATTTGTAGGACCATTTCCCATATCAGAAAAGATTGGCCAAATAGCCTATAGATTAAAACTACCATAGAGACTGTCCGTCATTCATGATGTTTTCCACGTTTCTCATTTACGGAAGTACTTGCATGATACCGCAAAAGTAGTTGAGCCAAGTATGCTTAAGGAAGTAGATGTGGAACAGGAGGCGATAGTTAGATGAGTTCCTACCCGTATTCTTGGATCAAAAGTTAAGAAGCTACGCAGTAGAAAAGTCAAGTTGATGAAAGGACAATGGGGAGATAACCAAGATAATGCAACTTGGGAGACTGAAAGTCGCGCTTCGTACCCTTTTCTTTTCAAGGGTATGTTCTTAACTTCTTTTCCAAAGCTTTTATTCATGCTTATTTCTATCATTTAAAGTATATCCTATGGATCGTATCTTCGACCTTTAAATAGGAATCCCATGGTTGAAAACATGTGTTTGAGACATGTTATGTTTGATGGATGCAAGTGGTTGCTAGTAGCTGCTCGTAGATGCATTACGCACACATTAGGCACTAGATCAGCTTAATTACTCTCATACTGCATATGGATGTGTGTGCATTTTCATCTTCTTTTTATGAATGGAAATGGGTGTATCATCATGTGGATGTTGCATTTGGATGGATGATTGTGCACATATATATAGAACTTTCATGTTACAATAGGATTATTTGCATATATGTTGGATTCATGGCACTAACATACATTGCATTAAGGAGGTCGACTGAATCAGTAGACTGCCTGATCTTTCGTATCAGTATAGGGACATATACACACACCTTTGCATATGTTCATATAAGCATTCGAAGTCTTTTAAGGACAATGGATGCATGTGATTGATGGGTGAGTAGATGGATGATGGATGCTAGGTTATACATTCTTCTTAACTTGGAGATTTCGGGGACGAAATCCCTTAAGTAGGGGAAAATGTAACACCTTGTAATTCTATAACACAGTAAGATGATAAATTAAGAATAGTTAATTTAATATTGGGAATTAAGTAAAATGGACTGCGCCATTGCGGTCGTCTCAGAATTCTGCTTAGGATAGACACCAAGTTTGCGTAAAACGGACATCATATGAAGAAGATATTAAGGTTTGAAGTTTGTATACGCATAAGATATATATATATATATATATATATAACCATGTCAAAATCATTCAAAATAATTCGAAACCAGAAACGGGAAGTCTAGGGCGGACACCATAACATGGGTCTCGACATCCATGTTGACACCCTCCCCCTAGATCCGATGCCAATTCATTTTTGCGTATGTGGACTTGTTTTCTGACCAGATTCGTTGAATCTAGGCTATATATAGGACCATATATCCATTGTTTTATTCATATAATTCAATGGCGACAACAAGGTGCTACTCGAACATGTTTGATCTAGTCTACTTCTTCTACTTCTTCTTCATCAAACAAGTTATATGTATTCAAGGATCTGTGATTCAACATCTGCAATCATTCTTCTGTTTCTTAGATCCAATAACAGTGAGTCTATGTTATTTTTAGATATAAACACTTAAAAGTTATCTTGACATGTATATGAATTGGATTTAAGCCGGTGGCTATTTGAATCATATCAGATCTACCATTATTTTTATATTTAATCCACTTTTTAGATTTCATCATGCCTGTTTATGATATTCCTATTATGTTAGTTTACCTAACAATGTCACTGTATGCCTATTATGATAGATTGCCTAATCACGTCATTATGTCTTTTAGTATGATCAATTCCATCATCTTATGCCATTTTTATTTACTATGCTTATTCTTGTTCTCTTCTCTCCCTTCTTTCCTTTTTTTATAGCCAGGCAACCTTCGAGCCTAGTCCTATCGCTGAAATACGCGAATGTGCGAAATTGAGAAAGATTGGGAATGGTTAATTTGGGGCATAATTCTTGTTGTAAAACATGATTGGGAATTTTAGGCATAATTTGTATCATGTGCCAAAACTTAGAAGGGGCATAATCTAAATCTTGATCTAAATTTGGGGCATAACTTGTATTATAGAACGGACGGGGAATTAGGACATAACGAACATGATAATTGGTTAATACTAAAGATTTATAGTAATTAGAAACTGAAACGGTGCTTAGACACGAGGTTAGATTACACTTGTGGTAGAAGTCTTCCAGGAACTGCCTAGCATATCCAACGTCCACAAGTGGTAAATCTAATGTGAGGGTCTAAGTGCAAAAACACAAAATGTGCTAAGACACGAGGTTAAGTCCTACTTGTGGAAGACGTCTGCCCGGACCCGACCAACATATCCAGCATCCACAAGAGGTAGGCTTAATGTGGAAGGTCTAGCGCATTATAACCATGAATGAATAAATGGTAATGAACTTGTAATACTTAACATGTTTGAATCCATAGGGATTACATGAACATGTTAACTTGAGTAGGGATTAAGTAAACTTCCTTGAATCAGTGTGAGGGTTAAGTAAATCTTGGGGCAGTGGGTAATATATATATATATATATATATATATATATATATATATATCCACGAACTTAACCTGTGGGGTTGTGCAATCTTGTAACACTGGTAGGCATAACCTGTTGAATCCTAGTAGTGGGGATGCAAGCCTAGAGGGAAGCTTCTATCATCTGGTGTGTGGGATTCGTTTCAGTCAGTAACCCATATAGGCATAAAACGAGTACTCCGAACTAGGTCTGGGTCGGGGCACGCTTACTGAGCTGGTTATAAGAGGTCACTTGGGGAAAGGTGTTCGACGACGCATTCCATCGGGCTCATATGCATGCATGGGTCCGCCTGCTCGGGAAAATAAGACGTTGTGACATCAGTAGATATGGTTGTGCACATGCTGGAAATGAAGGATTTCCACTTTAGGAAGTGATACATCCTACCATGGGGCCAGCACAGGGTATCTACGGAGTTAGGAGCCGATCGATTGTGGTAGTAATTAGGGTACATCTAGTCTCGCTTTGTTAGGTGCCCGTTATTATCCCTAGGGATAACACCGGTAAGTTCAGATGGGGTACCTATTATTGTATGGGGATTAAACCTCTTACTAGAAGTACGCCTAAGTCTACCATGTTGTACTTGTTGGGGATCATGTTGTTCTTGTTATACTAGTAATGGTGCAAGAAAAATATTAGAAAAGTGCAATGCCTGTTTTGTTCAGTTTACCCTGTTTACCTTGTCATACCTGCCTTATATGTTGTTATCTTTCTCCAACTTATATGCCTGTCATGATGCTTTTACTTATTTATATGCTAAAAGTAACTGGACTTGCCATACTTTATGTCTGACCCATTTTCTTTCCTCTTCTTTCTCTTCCATTCCCCACAAGGTTCTCAGGGTGGAAATACTCAAGCTTGATCAGGATTCTTCTTTCATTTTGCTTGAAGCTGCTTAGAAGTACTGCTTGATTTTATATCTTCTCTACTATGGCTATATTTTGGGGAATATTCTCTTTTTATGTATTATTGTACTCTAATGATGGTTTTGTACAAGGAAGAAGTTTTATGTTTTCAGTATTTCAGACTTATGATGTATTCATGTTTTGTTACCACGATGTTTTTTGCTTAATAAAGTTTTAAATTCCGCTGTTATTTTACATCTGTCTTGTAATATTTCTGTTTTTATTTACCTATAATGCTTCATGAAACTTAATGCAATCTCTTAAAGAGTGACAATAATGGACATGGGGTGTCACACACCGCCTACAATGGCCAGGGTAAGGCGCCTCCTGCAGGGAGGTCAGGTAAGTCCTTAGGCTTAGCTAGAGAATAAGCTAGCCAAGTGCATTGGACACACAGGCCCAGAGAGTTGCCAACAAAGCACGTACATCCTATGCTTTGACAATCACAAGGGAAGAAAGTGGCTAACAAAGCACGTACATCCTCAGATTTGAAAATCAAATCTGAAGTGGGTGACAAAACCATAAATTGCTAAAAAGGGATTTCTAGTCTTCTAACAAATATTTGAATCAGGTTTACGGTTCGGGACTTCTATTATTACCAAATGTGGATATTTGGTCTTCTATTAAATACCAAAATCTATGTTATGGTTCGGGACTTCTGATTACTGCCAGAAGCGGAATTCTATCCTTCTGTCATTAATACCCAAGTCTGGGTTTCGAAGCTTCTAACTATGATCGCTAGATACAGATTTCTAGCCATTCTCTTATGGAATTCCCAAATATGGGTTCCGACGATCCTAGTTACGCTACCAGAAAAGAGATTCTGGACTTCCAACAAGTACCCTAATCTGGGTCAAGAGACTTTAATTCTTATCCCTGGGAAAGGGGTCTGCTATCAATACTCAGGATTATGATCGAGTCTACTTTTCAACAAAGATCATGATCTTCCATCTTGCTCAGGAATATTTTCTTAACTTATATACCCAAAGTCATTACTCATTATTCCGATAAAATATATGGTCCGAATACTCACGTGATTCTATACAAAAGCAGTGCAATGGAAAACCTAGTAAAGGGGTACTCGAAAACACAAACTCAAGTTATATCGGTAAACTTCTATTTCCAAACACGGTCTTGGGTCCATACCCAGATCAAGTGTATTTCAAGCACCTAAAGATAGGTGAAGATTTTCCAACCCTTATTTTAAGGGAGGAAGGATATTCAGACTTCGATTACTATGCCCAAAAAGGGGTTCAAAATTATCATCTTACTTCTGAAAATAGATTTTCTTAACAAATACTCACGTAGTTAGCTTGAGCCTTCCGGATGGAACCTTAAGACAAAGGTTATGTTTTCCTCAATACCTCACACAGGGAAGTTCTCTGAGAATACCTATTAAATAGAATGGTTATTTCCAAAACATGAAATATGAATAAGCATATTATCCTATCGTGTGTTCATTTATTATTTGATTGCAATACAAATATTGTCTCACAGAGAATAAATAGGTCATCATATATATCCTACAAGGTTAACACCAAAAGGTGTATGTTAAGTTTGCGCAGGGTAGTGCAAAAGCGTCCTGAAAAAGAGTGTTCTAAGCAAAAGCAAAAGATCACGCGTCAGGCGATATCAACACAAACTCCTTTACAAAATCATTTCACAAGTTCCCACAAACAAAATATCATTACATCAAATATTTTACATTTATGTCACTCTAGTACCATGCCCTAGTTATCAAATAATAAAAAAGGGTTTTCATAATAATTAGGTCATTTAACCTGAGTCATGATTCTTTAAAGCATATTCTAAGAATTCATAATTTTCTTTAGTGTCCTCTAATTCAACTTCAAATTCATCGATTCGTCGAAGCAATTTACTTATCTCTTCATCCGAATTAGTAGAAAGGTTGATCCTTAACTTTTTTTTAAGTCAAGAATAGCTTCATCTTTCTCTTTCAATCAACCTTCCCGAGTGGATATTTGTTCATCCTGATTCCAAATTGTCACCTTTTAAAGATATACATCCTTTCTCATTTTTAAGCGGGAGCATCTTTCAAAATGCTCTTTGGCTTTACAATTGCTAATGATTCTTCTTCGACTAAAGAAGACGAAACTATACGCACAAAAGACAAAAACAATCATTTACAAATTCTATCTCAAAAGAATAATTTTGATTAATCATAGTTTCATTAGAAAAGGAGTTTGCTACAAAAGTACGCACACATTAGGAGTTACAACAATAATCTCATTGGTCAAAGTACCTCTTACAAAAGGTTAAAATCGACAAGCTAGGGTTCTAAGTTTCTTTTGGAACGACTTGCCATTCATCATCTAGATAGTCTAGGAGAAGCCTATATTCCACACAAACACGACGAAGATTACATATTAAAGGATCACTTTCAAATTTGGGTGTAGTCTGCGAAGAATACCCATTCAATAGGCTAGTATATGAATATAAAACATCTCTTGAAGTTCATCTTCGAGTAGAATAGGATTCTGTCACAACACAAAATAAAATAGGGAACTGATAGTAAAAAAAAGCTATTGTCAGAAACGTTTCAATTCTATCAGTGACTTCACCTATTCAAAGCAGGACCAAGAGTCGTCCTTTTGGCAAACAGTGTTTTACTTCTATCTATATGTGGTTATAAGAAACCGACTACCCAGAACTGAAAAGGTAATAAAAACGCCACTAAAATAAGGGCATACCTGAGCAGGAAATACTCCAGGTTGAGCAGGATGAATCGTTTCTTTCTGTCCTTGGTTTGAGGAATTTCCATCTTCAAAGGGAATTTCAACTAAATTCAGGTAAGGAGAAATATTCGAAGGACCTAGAACTATTTCTTTGGAAGCATGAATATCTCCAGCAGAAGGAGGAGGAATAGCTTGACCTCCACTTGAATCATCGAGAAGCCCTTTACCTTTGAGGTTATGATCACCACCATCATCGTCCCAGTCATCATCAGTATCAGTAGTTACATCCACTTCCTCATATGAATCAGAATCATCTAGAAGGTCCTCAATATATAAAAGGTCTTCGGGCTTCCCTGGAGCCTCCTCAGGAACAACAATACCGTGCTTAAGCTGCTCAATTTTGCACATAACTTGGCCCGAAATAGAATGATGAGCTGAAGGGAATGTAATCACCGGGAACTTTTGAAAATTGTCAGAATACGCCAACAAAAGAGCATCCTTATAAGACTTTAGCACTACCCTCGGGTAGTGAAATCCCATAAATGAAGAAACTCTATTTTTGGCTTCATGAATTATGCCCTTGGCATGACAAAGTGCATTCTAAACCTTGGAGAGCTGGTCATCTTTCTCTTTTATCCTCTGAGCATGATTAGCCACCATCCTGGCTTTCTTATCTTCAACTTCTTGAGTGCTAGTACTTGATCATTCAAATGGAACTTAGCCTTTTCTCTGCCTGTAATGACCCGCATTGACAGAGGTATTATAATTAATTTATTTAATTATTTATATAGTGATTAGAGAATTTAATGGTCATAGAATTTAATAATGGTAAATATTTAATTAAAATAATAAATTAAAATATTATATTTAATTTTGAAATAACCAGAATTGGCTGAAATGGCGATATGGTGTGAACTGGATCATCTGTGATATTTAATTCAGCTTGGAATTGAATTTGAATAACGAATATATTATATAAACGACAGTTTGGACATAGAGTTACAATATAATTAAAATCAAGCTTGAAATGGCGATGCAGTTCGTAAATTGGCGATTCGAACTTCAACTGAATGTATAGGATTCGTTTTAAACCGGATTTCTGTGAAACAAGAAACGTATGGAGCTGGTGGAGTATATCTTTCTAGTGGAAGAGAAAAATCAGGATTTCGTCGTATAGATTTTGAGATATGTCCAAATCAAATTTTAAAATAGTCGTTATAGAATCGTTTATCGACCGTAATGGTTTATTCGATATAACTAGAGATTGGGTTTGAATTTAGACAAGGTTCTTTTGGGAAATAGTGATAAAATAATTTTTAGAATTTTACTGTAATTTTTAATTAATTTAATAATAAATTTTTTATTTAAAGTATTTCGCACCCTGAAATCAAGATTTTGAAGTTTCAAAATATGAGTCCACCTACCGATATTATTATATTTCTCGGATCGTGACACCTCATTGAGCACTGCTGTACTCTTACTTCTGTCTGTAGCAACCCGTTATGAACGAAAATTTAAATAACAGAGTACACATATTTTTGTAACGTAAACATATATATATATATAGTTGAATATATTAAGTTTTTCTTGGACCTTAAGTGTGCACGCCACCTTCTTTTTCTACCCACCGGTTCCTTGTGAAAACTACTAAGACACGTCCCCCTTCTTTTTCTTTCTCGGACCTTAAGTGACCACATTTCAAAGGGTTAAAGGGGATATAAGGCTAATAGAAGAGAAACGTGCAAGTATACAAACGTCATGTACTAAAACTTAAGACTTAAGTATCTTCACACTATAAATAAGCAACTATTGTCTTCAACGATTTGTTTTTGCTTCAGCAAGTTTCTAAACAAACTCAAACGTGAGATCTGAATCTTTCGAAAATAGGAATAAATCGTATATTAATCTATAAATCCCAATACGAGTGTATTCCAGTTCGTACTTAGTTACTCTTCAATCCTATATCATTCATTTTGGGTTCGACGTCAAATGTCGGGCTGAGAAAATCAAACAGCGGCGGCTAAGCTTTGCTAAATCACGAGGATTAAGCATCAATTCAAGAATCCAATATTGTTTTTGGGTTGTTGACACAAGTTCGAGCATATAGGGAAATTTCTGGGGATTCCGATGCAATGAATCTCGTGGGTTTCCGGTAGTGACGTCGAAATCGGGTCTTGGAAGAAGGGTTTGAGTTCACAGAAATTTGTATAAGGAGGAAGAGGATTTCAAGGAGAGTAAAATGAGGGTGTTGCTTTGGATTTTAGGTGGACAAACAAGGGACGTATGGAAGCATGAAAACGTCGGCTATGGATGTTCTTTTGGTGCTAGAGCTCATGGTTCTAATTTGGGGAAGAAGGAGTTTGGGTACGTGGGTTTTATGATGTGGCAGTGGGCCGGTTTTGAAAAGGGAACGGTGGCTACACCATGGAGCTGACTAGGAGTGAATCCGAGCTCGTTACAATTTGTGTGGAAATAAATTGTCCATCAGAACCAACAGACGCAAATCGTTATTTAACGGTTAACGCGAAATGTGAGTAAATCTCACTAACTATGAACAGTTTATAATTTCATGTTGTATTTTTAGAACTGATTAATATTGGCTGATTGACTGTGTATTGACTGTTTGATTGAACTGCTAGTCAGTTAGTTGAATTTCTATATTTGATTCTGTTTAACATAATATTTCATACTGAACTGAAAGTGATGTTGATTTTATTGTCTAACATCTGTGATGCAGGGAAGCAGGCTGGAGGAATCCGACTGGATTCCTCAACATTTATTTTACTGTGATTCATATATTGTGATTTATAATCTATTGTTAATTATGTGTGTTTGGACGATATTTATCGTTGTTATATGGTATGTTAAATACCATAAGAGATACTGGATGTGGAAAAGGGGATTTTCAAAGTGTATTTTGAAAATGAATTATTTATATAAAATCGATGGATTTTATATAGAAAAGGAAAAAAGGGTTTTAATAAAGGAGATAATATTTATAACAATCAAAGGAGATTTTATAAAAGGAATTATTTATAAATGGAATATTTATAAATAGAAATTTATTTATAAATGGATTATTTATAAATAGAAAATACTTATAAATGAAACCCTAAAGGAATTATTTGCAAACCATTTGCAAATAGATTAGAAAGAGAAATGTTTATAAACCATTTACAAATGGAAATCGAAAGAGGAATATTTGTAAAACCTTTACAAATGAAATCGAAAAGGAGGTATTTGTAAAACCATTTACAAATAGAATTAACAAGGAAATATTTAGAAATATAAATAGAGTTATAAAAAGGAAATTTGTTTATAACTAAATAGGATGTTATAAAAAGGAAACCGTTATAAAAAGGAAAACGTTACTAAAAAGGAAATCATTTGTAAAGTGAAGAACTGTTACTAAAAGTAAATCTTTATAAATGAATAGTTTATTCGAAAGGAGTTATCGAATATAGTGTATTCAAGAGAAGAGTTATTCGAGTTAGTTATTCGAATAGAGTTAAATAAATAAGAGTTATTCGAATTAGTTATTTGAATAGAGTTAAACACATAAGAGTTATTGAATGAGTTAATCGAAAGGAGTTATCGATTCTAGTTTAATCGAAAGGAGTTATCAAGTTAGTTATTCGAAAGGAATTAATCGAATATATAGTTTATTCAAAAAGAATAAAGGAGTTAATCGAATATATAGTTTATTCAAATAGAATAAAGGAGTTAATCGAAGATATAGTTTATTCAAATAGAATAAAGGAGTTAATCGAATATAGTTTATTCAAATAGAGTGAAAGGAGTTATCGAAAATAGTTTATTCGAATAGAAAGTAAAAGGAGTTATCGAAAATAGTTTATTCGAATAGAAAGTAAAAGGAGTTAATCGAAAATAGTTTATTCGAATAGAATAAAGGAGCTAATCGGATATAGTTTATTCGAATAGAATAAAGGAGCTAATCGGATATAGTTTATTCGAATAGAGTAAAAGGAGTTAATCGAATATATAGTTTATTCAAATAGAATTAAAAGAGTTATCGAATATAGTTTATTCGATAGGAGTTAAGTGAATAGAGTTAGAGTTAAATCAAAAGAGTTAAGTGAATAGAATAAGTTGAATAGAGTTATCGAATATACCTTATCGAAGGAAAGAATTATCGAATAGAAAAGATTTGAAAGAGAGTTACATAAGGAAGTTTGTAAAAGAATAAAAAGGGTGAAGTTTGTCTATTTCAAGGTTAGAAATGTTGTTCAGTTAAGGTCTAAGAGGTAGTATTACCCCAACTTGATTGACTTCAATTTTAACTAAGGAATGGTTAAGGTTCGATGGTAAAGGATGGTTAAGTGAATTTAGTAAATAAAGGAAATGGTTTGAGTTGGCATCGCGATGGTTTGTTTAAACATCTGTCTAAGTCCAATGAAGAAGCTTTGGAAATGTTTTCCAAATAAGAAACAGAAATGTTTTCTAATAAAGAAAACAAGAAATGGAAATGTTTTCTAATAAAGAAAACAAGAAATGGAAATGTGTTCCATTGTTAATAACGTATATTTTCCAAGTTTAGAAAATAAGAAATATTGAATATAGGGAAACAGGGGATAAGTAAATTAATGAAATAAAGAGATAAATGTTGGAAGATGTTTGATCGATATAAATTTCCATTTTGAAATAATATCGTTGCTTGCACACCTGTTTTTATTCAATAGTTAAATCACAAACTATCGAAGTTTTGACCATTTTAACGTTGTTAATATGGAGAGACCGGTTGGATTATTATCCAAAGAACCACTATGTATTGGCATAAGCGTTGCGAATCATATATGCCAAAGGAAATTGAAGACGGAGTTATGCAAGGGCTATCCTGTTTATAGAATAGTGCCTTAAATTCATCCTGTTCTTGGATGACTTGTATGGACGGATGTTTGACAGAGTATTTCCAGACGATCACGTATATTGATTTCTCCAACCGTACCAAGAGTGGAAGCGGAGAAGGAAACTTCTTTTAGCTAACACATAATGTATGGTTGAGGACGTCAATCGGTGATTTGATGGATTTGACGATGTGGCATTCAAAGTGAATCTGGTATGATGATAAAGCGTAACTTCTAGCCTCACATCCGGTAAATGGAAGAAATCGGGCAGGCAGCATGGCTAAGTCGGTCGCACCGAAGTAGGGTGTATAATTACCTGATCTAGAGTTTCATTTACTTCTAAAAATCTATTGTTAATGCTGTCTCATTCGAGAAACGGTTGCTGATCCCAACCGTTGGTGATATACATTCGATACACTCAAGCGAAATGAGTGGTCGGTCATGTGTGGCCGTGTTGCAAGATGTTCTTGTTGAACCCAGTGTATTCCTTTCTAGAGGTACACTAGCGAAAGGTAGTTCCATACCTTGTCATAGTTGGAAACCCATTACCCAATACGTGCTTGCGGCTTTGATTGTATACTATATATGTAGAACGTGAGATGAAAGCGTTTCTACTAGATGATTAATATATTGTGTTGATAGACATTATTATAATATCAAAAGGTTTTTGATATAAAGATAATTTGGATTCTCATAAGGGAAAAACCCATTCCGTTATATGGTGTGGTCTTATGAGATATCGTTTAAATGCTCAAACTGTTTTAAACTGTTTTACTCATACCAGTCCCATGACTGACCTGGAGTTTATTTTGTTTTGTTTTCCCTAAACTCTTGGGTGCCCAATTTTGTACGGGCAATCAAGTAGTCAGGATTTACAGATATACTGGAAGAGCTTGGAGCAGGATGCTTCAGGATTATATAGCTATAGTTATTTCCGCTGTGTTGTAAGTGTTGTACTTTGATAATGATATGTATATTCAAGTACAGATTTGTATTTCAAAGTTATGTTATGAAATATATTTATTCGTTCCGCTGTGAGATTCGTGTTACTTTGATATTGTGTTCTTCTTCTTCTTCTATTCTAAGTTTCTATCTTATCTTTCCTCACCCTCTAATTTCTTTCATTAATGACCGGTATTTTTCGATGTTTGGTTAGTCGTCATCGTGTTTATGTCGATAACCAAAGTCGTCAAAAACCCGGGTCATTACAGTTGGTATCAGAGCTTAAGTTAAGTGAATTACCTTGGCTCTGTGGCGTGACTCAGTAGAGATGGGGTTAGTAATACTCTAGAACAAGGTTGAGTGTATATATACGAGTGAACGTATTTGTTATTGATATAAAAATAATTTTATATTGTGGAGATTCATAGGTTGAGTTGTTTATGGGTTCTGGTCAATCAGTTTGATCCACTGTATCGGTAGGAGTTTATAAACACTCGAATACGATGGGTCGACACGATATGTTTTGAAAAGAGGGTAAATTAAAATAAGTTTACCCAAGGTATATCTTGATATAGAGAAGATATATATATATATTAAAATAGTGGATATATTGGTTGTTATTATAATCGAGTAAGATTATAAATTAAATGGTTATGTAAATAACCAATCAGAATTCATATAAGTGAAATACGTGAAATTAGATGAGTTAAATCTGAAATTTAAGCCAGAAATTGAATTACAATTCTGGAAATTTGGATAAGTGTTTGTAAATGGATTTGGATTAAAAAAAAGGAAAATTTAAGATCCTGGGAGATTTTAAATTGTTTTACAAACAGTGTGAATTATATTTTGAAAAGAATTTCAAAGTGGAAATGTTTAGAAATGGTTTTATAGTATTGAACTCACTTCGATCGCTGGAAAATAGATTCCGATGATGACAGCTGCATCATCAGTATTCATTTTCGAGTTGTAAGTGACGAATTACTACCAAAGATAATGTTTGAATTTGTTTTGGGAAAGACAAGTTGTGTTGAATTTCAAAATGGGATTTATAATATAGAATTTGATATATATATTTGAATAATAGAAGTGATATAAAATTTGAATAGAAAATGAATAGAATTAACTAAGTCGAAGAGGAATTAGTTAATTGAGTTTTGAATTTGAAGTTGAACTTTGAAAGGTGGATTGGATTTGTAAATGGATATTCAAAATCAAATATAGAACTTAAATTTGAAATTTGGATTCAAATTAGTTAATAAGCAAGTTAAAATATGTTTGAACATGTCATGTTCAAATATAAAAGTGAAATAGACTAAAGAGTTAATTAACAAATTAATTAACGAATTGAGTTAAAACGATCAGGTATAGTTAAAATAGATTGGGCAGGTATAAATATACATGAGATAGGTATGGCTAAGGTATGAAGGTATATAAATAGAATGCTCGACGAAAAGGTATGTATTTAATTCATATATGAGATTTTATGCGTTGTATCGGCTAGCCGCTTGGCTTTTTCTTTTTCTTTTGGATTGGTGAGGGCCATGGGAGGCTATTTGAAATATCCCGATGCTCCTGGTACAAAGGAGGTTATGGCGAATTTTTCCGGGAATTTAAGGAGTTAGAATATTTTTAAGATAATTTGATAGTTAGAAATCAACGTATCGATATATATAAAAGTCGATAAGGAAACGAACTTAGAAATAGAATAGTAAAATCAAAAAGTAAGACTAAGAATAAAATCTAGTAAAAATAGAAAGAGGAAGCGTATATGTGTTTAAAAGTGAATAAGTAGTTGTATGGTATTGATTATTCGAGTCAGTAGTCATATCTGTTTTGGCGTTATAAATGTTATTCAGTCAAGGTCTGAGAGGTAGTTATACCCCAACATGATTGATTTCATTATTAACAAATAAATAGTAAGATTCCAAGCTCGAAGATCAATGTTGGATAAGAGTTAGTTGAATATAGTATTTCGGTTGTCGTAACGATGTTTTACACAACATCCGTTTTAACCCAAATAAATGTAAGCTTGGAAATATAATAATAAACATTTCCTAAGTATAGAAATAAACTAGATCAGAAAAGAGATAAGTAATTGGAATATGTTCCAATTATAAATGGCATATATTTTCTAAAAGTTTAGAAAATAAAGGAAGGCGATATTTGGAAATGTTTTCCAAATAACATAAAAGGCCAATATGGTTATTGAAAATATTTGGTTAACAAATATTGATAAAGAAATAGAGAAGTGATTTAACCAATGGAATATTAATTAAGGTCTCGGTGACATGTTCAAAAGGAAAATTTGATCTTTGAAAAGAGTAAACCATTTAAAAACTCCCAGGGAAAAGACTGTTGGAATTATAAAACAAATTTAACAGAAATTTGTGAAAGCAAATTTGAATTAAAGTAAAGCCAGTAAAGTGGTAACTGAGATTGAATTAGAATGATATCAAGACAAATTGGATTGTGAGATTCAAATTTGAAGTGTAATGTGATAATCAAGTTAAGAGTTGGGAATCGAGAAGAAACTCGAGTTGAAATGATATTTGGCTCGGATATAAGTGAATGGTTGTGTTGTGGATAAAAGCAGATTGGAGTTTGATTGGGATGACCCTTGTATCCGCTGAATTGATAATAGGTAGGGAGGATATAACGATATGCCGACAAAAGGTACAAGTTTATATTTCTATCGGATATAAGATTTATGAGCCAAATTGGCAAGCCGCTTGGCTGTTTGATTTTCTTTTGGGATGGAGATGGCCCAGAGAGGCAAGTGGTAGTTTGACGTATTGACTAGTACAAAGGAGGTACTGGCGAAATTTTTCGAAAAGTTCAAGTGTTAGAAAATTTTCAGGATTTTTGAATTTTTTTGATAATAAGAATGAATAAATAATTTAATTGAAATTAAATTGGTTCAGTTGAAACTGAAGTTAAGAAGTGAACAAATATGTTCTAACCAGTCGATAGGGTCGTCGTCTACCTTTTAGCAATTTCGAGGATGAAATTATTTTAAGTGGGAAAGATTGTAATGACCCGCATTGACAGAGGTATTATAATTAATTTATTTAATTATTTATATAGTGATTAGAGGATTTAATGGTCGTGGAATTTAATAATGGTAAATATTTAATTAAAATAATAAATTAAAATATTATATTTAATTCTGAAATAATCAGAATTGGCTGAAATGGCGATATGGTGTGAACTGGATCATCTGTGATATTTAATTCAGCTTGGAATTGAATTTGAATAACGAATATATTATATAAACGACAGTTTGAACGTAGAGTTATAATATAATTAAAATCGAGCTTGAAATGGCGCTGCAGTTCGTAAATTGGCAATTCGAACTTCAACTGAATGTACAGGATTCGTTTTAAACCGGATTTTTGTGAAACAAGAAACGTATGGAGCTGGTGGAGTATATCTTTCTAGTGGAAGAGAAAAATTAGGATTTTGTCGTGTAGATTTTGAGATATATTCAAATTAAATTTTAAAATAGTCGCTATAGAATCGTTTATCGACCGTAATGGTTTATTCGATATAACTAGAGATCGGGTTTGAATTTAGACAAGGTTCTTTTGGGAAATAGTGATAAAATAATTTTTAGAATTTTACTGTAATTTTTAATTAATTTAATAAGCGACTTTTTATTTGAAGTATTTTGCACCCTGAAATCAAGATTTTGAAGTTTCAAAATATGAGTCCACCTACCGATATTATTATATTTCTCGGATCGTGACGCCTCACTGAGCACTGCTGTACTCTTACTTCTGTCTGTAGCAACCCATTATGAACGAAAATTTAAATAATAGAGCACACATATTTTTGTAACGTAAACATATATATATATATATAGTTGAATATATTAAGTTTTTCTTGGACCTTAAGTGTGCACGCCACCTTCTTTTTCTACCCACTGGTTCCTTGTGAAAACTACTAAGCCACGTCCCCCTTCTTTTTCTTTCTCGAATCTTAAGTGACCACGTTTTCAAAGGGTTAAAGGGGATGTAAGGCTAATAGAAGAGAAACGTGCAAGTATACAAACCTCATGTACTAAAACTTAAGACTTCAGTATCTTCACACTATAAATAAGCAACTATTGTCATCAATGATTTGTTTTTGCTTCAGCAAGTTTCTAAACAAACTCAAATGTGAGATCTGAATCTTTCCAAAATAGGAACAAATCGTATATTAATCTATATATCCCAACACGAGTGTATTCCAGTTAGTACTTAGTTACTCTTCAATCCTATATCGTTCATTTTGGGTTCGACGTCAAATGTCGGGCTGAGAAAATCAAACAGGGGCGGCTAAGCTTTGCTAAATCACGAGGATGAAGCATCAATTCAAGAATCCAATGTTGTTTTTGGGTTGTTGACACTAGTTCGAGCATATAGGGAAATTTCTGGGGATTCCGATGCAATGAATCTCGTGGGTTTCCAGTAGTGACGTCGAAGTCGGGTCTTGGAAGAAGGGTTCGAGTTCACAGAAATTGGTATAAGGAGGAAGAGGATTTCAAGGAGAGTAAAATGAGGGTGTTGCTTTGGATTTTAGGTGGACAAACAAGGGAGGCATGGAAGCATGAAAACGTCGGCTATGGACATTCTTTTGGTGCTGGAGCTCACGGTTCTAATTTGGGGAAGAAGGAGTTTGGGTACGTGGGTTTTATGATGTGGCAGTGGGCCGGTTTTGAAAAGGGAACGGTGGCTACACCATGGAGCTGACTAGGAGTGAATATGAGCTCATTACAAATTATGTGGAAATAAATTGTCCGTCTGAACCAACAGACGCAAATCATTATTTAACAGTTAACGTGAAATGTGAGTAAATCTCACTAACTCTAAACAGTTTATAATTTCATGTTGTATTTTTAGAACTGATTAATATTGGCTGATTGACTGTGTGTTGACTGTTTGATTGAACTGCTAGTTAGTTAGTTGAATTTCTATATTTGATTCTGTTTAACAGAATATTTCATATTGAACTGAAAGTGATGTTGATTTTATTGTCTAACATCTGTGATGCAGGGAAGCAAGTTGGAGGAATCTGACTGGATTCCTCAACATTTATTTTACTGTGATTCATATATTGTGATATATGATGTGATATATAATCTATTGTTGATTATGTGTGTTTGGACGATATTTATCGTTGTTATATAGTATGTTAAATTCCATAAGAGATACTGGATGTGGAAAAGGGGATTTTCAAAGTGTATTTTGAAAATGAATTATTTATATAAAATCGATGGATTTTATATAGAAAAGGAAAAAAGGGTTTTTATAAAGGAGATAATATTTATAACAATCAAAGGAGATTTTATAAAAGGAATTATTTATAAATGGAATATTTATAAATAGAAATTTATTTATAAATGGATTATTTATAAATAGAAAATACTTAGAAATGAAACCCTAAAGGAATTATTTGCAAACCATTTGCAAATAGATTAGAAAGAGAAATGTTTGTAAACCATTTACAAATGGAAATCGAAAGAGGAATATTTGTAAAACCTTTACAAATGAAATCGAAAAGGAGGTATTTGTAAAACCATTTACAAATAGAATTAACAAGGAAATATTTAGAAATATAAATAGAGTTACAAAAAGGAAATTTGTTTATAACTAAATAGGATGTTATAAAAAGGAAACCGTTATACAAAGGAAAACGTTACTAAAAAGGAAATCATTTGTAAAGTGAAGAACCGTTACTAAAAGTAAATCTTTATAAATGAATATTTTATTCGAAAGGAGTTATCGAATATAGTGTATTCAAGAGAAGAGTTATTCGAATTAGTTATTCTAATAGAGTTAAATAAATAAGAGTTATTCGAATTAGTTATTTGAATAGAGTTAAACACATAAGAGTTATTGAATGAGTTAATCGAAAGGAGTTATCGATTATAGTTTAATCGAAAGGAGTTATCAAATTAGTTATTCGAAAGGAGTTAATCGAATATATAGTTTATTCAAATAGAATAAAGGAGTTAATCGAATATATAGTTTATTCAAATAGAATAAAGGAGTTAATCGAATATATAGTTTATTCAAATAGAATAAAGGAGTTAATCGAATATAGTTTATTCAAATGGAGTAAAAGGAGTTATCGAAAATAGTTTATTCGAATAGAAAAAAAGGAGTTATCGAAAATAGTTTATTCGAATAGAAAGTAAAAGGAGTTAATCGAAAATAGTTCATTCGAATAGAATAAAGGAGCTAATCGGATATAGTTTATTCGAATAGAATAAAGGAGCTAATCGGATATAGTTTATTCGAATAGAGTAAAAGGAGTTAATCGAATATATAGTTTATTCAAATAGAATTAAAAGAGTTATCGAATATAGTTTATTCGATAGGAGTTAAGTGAATAGAGTTAGAGTTAAATTAAAAGAGTTAAGTGAATAGAATAAATTGAATAGAGTTATTGAATATACCTTATCGAAGGAAAGAATTATCGAATAGAAAAGATTTGAAAGAGAGTTACGTAAGGAAGTTTGTTAAATAATAAAAAGGGTGAACTTTGTCCATTTCAAGGTTAGAAACGTTGTTCAGTTAAGGTCTGAGAGGTAGTATTACCCCAACTTGATTGACTTCATTTTTAACTAAGGAATGGTTAAGGTTCGATGGTAAAGGATGGTTAAGTGAATTAAGTAAATATAGGAAATGGTTTGAGTTGGCATCGTGATGGTTTGTTTAAACATCTGTCTAAGTCCAATGAAGAAGCTTTGGAAATGTTTTCCAATTAAGAAACCAGAAATGTTATCTAATAAAGAAAACAAGAAATGGAAATGTTTTCCATTGTTAATAACGTATATTTTCCAAATTTAGAAAATAAGAAATATTGAATATAGGGAAACAGGAGATAAGTAAATTAATGAAATAAAGAGATAAATGTTGAATGATGTTTGATCGATATAAATTTCCATTTGAAAATAATATCATTGTTTGTACACCTGTTTTTCTTCGATAGTTAAATCACAGACTATCGAAGTTTTGACCATTTTAACGTTGTTAATATGGAGAGACCGGTTGGATTATTATCCAAAGAACCACTCTGTATTGGCATAAGCCTTGCGAATCATATATGCCAAAGGAAATTGAAGACGGAGTTATGCAATGGCTATCCTGTTTACAGAATAGTGCCTTCGGTTCATCCTGTTCCTGGATGACTTGTATGGACGGATGTCTGACATAGTATTTCCAGACGATCACGTAGATTGATTTCTCCAACCGTACCAAGAGTGGATGCGGAGAAGGAAACTTCTTTTAGCTAACACATAATGTATGGTTGAGGACGTCAATCAGTGATTTGATGGATTTGACGATGTGGCATTCAAAGTGAATCTGGTATGATGATAAAGCGTAACTTCTAGCCTCACATCCGGTAAATGGCAGAAATCGGGCAGGCAGCATGGCTAAGTCGGTCGCACCGAAGTAGGGTGTATAATCACCTGATCTAGAGTTTCATTTACTTCTAAAAATCTATTGTTGATGCTGTCCCATTTGGTAAACGGTTGCTGATCCCAACCGTTGGTGATATACATTTGATACACTCAAGCGAAATGAGTGGTAGGTCATGTGTGGTCGGGTTGCAAGATGTTCTTGTTGAACCCAGTGTATTCCTTTCTAGAGGTACACTAGCGAAAGGTGGTTCCATACCTTGTCATAGTTGGAAACCCATTACCCAATACGTGCTTGCGGTTTTGATTGTATACTATATATGTAGAACGGGAGATGAAAGTGTTTCTGCTAGATGATTAATATATTGTGTTGATAGACATTATTATAATATCAAAAGGTTTTTGATATAAAGATAATTTGGATTCTCATAAGGGAAAAATCCGTTCCGTTATACGGCGTGGTCTTATGAGATATCGTTTAAATGCTCAAACTGTTTTACTCATACCAGTCCCATGACTGACCCGAAGTTTATTTTGTTTTGTTTTCCCTAAACTCTTGGGTGCCCAATTTTGTACGGGCAGTCAAGTAGTCAGGATTTACAAATATACTGGAAGAGCTTGGAGCGGGAGGCTTCAGGATTATATAGCTATAGTTATTTCCGCTGTGTTGTAAGTGCTGTACTTTGATAATGATATGTATATTCAAGTACAGATTTGTATTTCAAAGTTATGTTATGAAATATATTTATTCGTTCCGCTGTGAGATTCATGTTACTCTAATATTGTGTTCTTCTTCTTCTTCTATTCTAAGTTTCTATCTTATCTTTCCTCACCCTCTAATATCTTTCATTAATGACCGATATTTTTTGATGTTTGGTTAGTCGTCATCGTGTTTATGTCGATAACCAAAGTCGTCAAAAACCCGGGTCATTACACAGCCTCCAGCTTCGATTCAATCTTCTTAAGAGACACCTTTAATTCCGCACACTCATTTCTATGCTCCTTCACCAAAGACTTTACCTTGGAATCGAATGCAGCCTTCTCCTCGCCAAGTGTCACAGCCTCTGGAGGGGATGAAGTAGTCATCTTTAGAAGAAATAACATTTCTTGGTAATCTAAGAACAGAAAATAAAGGTCAGGACTCATGAAGAAATGGAAAATCAAAAAAGAAAAGAGAAGTAAGGCTACACCAAGAGTTGTAGTTCTACAAGTGATCGGTGCAGACTCTTTAAGTCTAAAGAAGAGGACGACAATGAAATATTGGTAATCTCATTAGAGGAAAGAGCAAGCTTTACAATTTTATCAAACTCAGAGTCATTAGAGGAGGTCTAGAGGAACTAGCATGTTTGGACGAAGAACGCCTTGTTAAATCTTGTTCTACTAAGTTTAAAGACCTAGGAGAATCAGGTATCTTGATGCGATCCAGAAAGTTACTACCCGGAGTCATAGTTTGAAAAGTAGTGACATTAGGGGTCACACCAGTAGAGGGAGTAGCAAGATCAGGAGCATGATGCTTGCTAGACCCAATAGCAGCATTCTTAGGAAGAGAAATGGGGGTTGAAAACTCATCCTTATGCCTCTTAGAGGTCGGTTCATCAATAGTAGCGGAAAGATTTCTCGTAGCCGCAGCATTGGATCGAGCCAGGGCATCCAGAGTAGATTCCCCATCAGAAGTTGGAGAAGCTGACCAAAATAATCATCCGCAGGAATGAAATTAAAAAGATTGAATATATAAAAAGCTCTTACAAATAAGGATAAGAAACTACCCATCCAGGAAATAGGGAGACAAGTCGGTGAATATACTAGATCCTAAAAATGTGTGCTAAGTGCCGGGAAAGTGTAAGGGAGGTCTTCCCAAAATCTTTTGCCCAGGAGAAAGAAATTCATACTTTCGAAGGTTGCCCAAGGTTAATAAAAGAGACCGCTTTTCCAGTGTCTCGACAACCTTGTAAATAACATATACGGCTCAAACTTCCTTGTCACTTAGGTCCCTTCTTGTGGGAGCAAAAGCTGAAGATGAATAAGGGTTAAATAAATCATAAGAGATAGTGTAGCGAATACTAAAGAATGGAGCTTACCTGGAGTAGTAAAAACGCTCGTGATACCTGAAGGACACCTGATGTTGAAAATTTGCATTTCCTAGTCTGAGAATTGGGAAAGGTTTTCATTAATCAGCTTCTTCAAATGGTTCGCATGAAGAATAGGAAAATTTGTCTTTTCGACTGTGGACAGTCGTAACAAATAATGAAAAAGACGAGAGCTAAGAGAGAGTTGTCCTGGCTCGAGAGCTAGGAGTTCAAGGCATAGAAGGCAATATGTATTCAGAGTCAGCTGGATGGGTTCAAATATTGTAGGCCTTGAGATAAAGTATGGAAATGGAAAGAAACCACCATGCCATATATGGATGGCCAAACCCTTCTGGCGGATTCTCGATGGTATCTTTCACAGAGGCAATAATGTATTGATTCTTGTCGTGCCATTACTCTCAAGAAAGACCTTCACTTCATATTGAGTTTTAATATGAGAGTGTCGCGAAATGCTTTTAATCTTTGGCTTAAAAGAAGAAAAGTGAACTAAATTTGATTCACCAGCACTTTGCTTCTAGGCACAATGCTACCAAGTGATATTATTTCATAAAAGCATATTAGCACCACAATTCATATAGCAAGTGCAGATCAGGCATATGTTTTAAGCTATCATAAAAATTTATTAGTATGAATTGTTCAGTGATCCTATAAAACAAGTCAGAACGTGCTATGAGTTATTAGAATTAAACCTATAACACAATTCATATATGGCCATCCGTTATGCATACATTCTTGAGAAGCGACTAAGTATCGGGTATTGTTCATAACAAGTGTTTTAACACTAAAGCCAAGTATAAGCAAAACGTTCTAGTGTAGGTAAGGTCAATATCAGAATAACCCAAACCCTCGGCATCGACCTTACCAAGACTGAATGTTCTATTATCAACACCAAAGACTTAGCTAGGATCAGAGAGGTTAAAAAGCTAAATATCGATGGATTCAACATTAGAGTATTTTCATAAAAACAAGGACCTAATCAACTCCAAAATCTCGAGCATTACCGATACCGAACAGGGGAAAATGTAGCTTTTAACATCATTTATACCCGCTCCAATACCAACTAAATAAGAGCCGGTAACATGTTAATATTGAATCCATTTGTGCTACAAGGAAGGTTTTCGCATCATAATAAAAATAATCCCTTTGCATGTAATTTTTACATTTAAAAAAAACCAAAAATGTGTTTGGAGAAAATAAATGATTCACACAATCCGCAACTAATGACTATTTACGCTTTTTCATCATTCAAATTTATTCTTAAAGTATGGGAATCCTGATCAATTTCATAATCGAGCAGGAAAATATTACAAGGACTTTAATTTCGAACGAATAAAACACTTATAGAGGTAATCAAACTGGAAAATCTTGAACGAACTTGTGGAAATTTTGAAGAACAATGATCTTGTTCGAGCATTTTTCCTTGTAGTGAAGAAATAAAAAGGAAGAAGAAAGATCTTTTATATCAAAGTACTTCTTCAATCTCAGTCGTACAAACAAGAATGAACCAACAAGCCAAATCAATTCAAGAATACCAAAAGGCAGGAAATCAAAGTACAAGAGTGAAAGCCAAATTTTGATTTGTAAAGTTGAAAATACCTCTTCACTTGAGGGCAAATGTTACTACCAAATTGGACACCCGAAAGCAGATATTGGTAAAGGAGCATTGGAGCACTACTGGTACCAAGAGAGCATTTTGGAAGCAGACAACAGACACTAGATTACTGAGGCAACCGATACCGAAAATGGCAAGAGGAAGATTCGGTCAATGTGTTATCGGTACCAACATAGGAGGCAGAAGCTTAATATCGATACGAAAGGAGAAAGTGGCAAGGCAGTGCCGACACCGGAAGTAACCAACCGGGAGTTGACTCCGAGAGCACACAATTCGACACCGAAAGTAAACAATGAAGAATGACAGAAAGCATGTATGCCGAAGCCAGAATAACAGAGTCGTAAAGAAGAAAGTACAAAATCATGCTAAGACAGATCGAAAGGGAGGCTATCGATTCTGGTTTGCTTAGTATCGATACCGACAACAGGAATCTACATAAAAGTCAATAGAAGAAATCCCAAAACCTTGCTATCGCAGAACCGACACCAGATCCAAAGAGGCTAGAGTAAACGAAAGCTCATGGGAAAACAGGTCATCCATATTAACATGCTTCGTGTAGCTACCAGAACTAAAGAGGACGATAAAGCAAAGGCAAAACTCAAATGATATCAAAACAAGGGAAAGCTCAATACTTACTATCAAAACTAGGAGATGGTGTCAAAGCCGAGAGCAAATAGGAATGTTATTTGTACCAACCTGCTTGGTATTGATACACAATCGGAAGCAATACCTGAATCACGAGTCACTAAGGACTGACACCCATGTTCTGAAAGCAAAACAGACCCAAAGATAAAGCTCAGGAGTGAAAAAAGGGTCAGAACCAGGTCCCGGCACCGAAAGCCATCAAGGCGGTCGATAACAGAATTCCTTGAGGAATCCAAAAGCAGCTTCCGCTGGGTGTTGCCAAAAGGGGGCTCATTTTTCCTATAAATAAGACCCCAAGGGTCTCATTTGGGGGGACTTTTCTGATTCTCCATTCTTGTAATCTTTTCTTATAGAGTAAACCCTACTTTGTAGATCAATTTGGGTATTTTACTTAGAAACTTCTATGTACTCTACAAAGTGATGAATAAAGAGAGAATCGATTCTTGATATTAGTGTCATGAATTTACTTATCACCTATGTTGCTAATTTTCTCACTGCATTCCCTACGACAAAGCTTCATGCATAAGCCGAATTCCCTAAATACCCTTCTACAAGCCATTTAGCTTTCTAACTTGCAATACCTTAGGGAACCCTTATCCCAAGGTAACTATTGGTCTTTGAATCTCGTAAGCGTGATGCTCACCTTTTTGAAGGAAGAGTAACTATTCTTCAGCCTTAAGACCTTGATATCTAGGAAACAGTGAACTAACTCAAGCTTGTAGGAACGAAATGCACCCATTTAGTTCCCCTGTGTTCGCATCCTTAGACCGACTTCTGAGTTGACAAAAAATATCGTTAACATATGTTCATATACGCTCTACACCGCTTATGATTTTCATACTCATATTTTTATAACATACATGTTACCTATGAAATTATGTATTTTATGTTCTACTTATGCTGAGCTTTTTAATGTTTTGGATTTTTTTAATGTTTTATGTCTAATAATAATTCATGTTTGTAAGCAATAATCAATTTGCACTATTTTATATTTCTATTTTAAGCATAATTTTATTTCAAGCATGAATTATTTTTCATAAATTAATAATAATGAAGTGATTTTACAATAAAGTTAAAGTTACTATGTTTATAATAGCATTCATAAAAATGATTGTGTAAGAATATCACTTTTAAACATATCTTATACCCTGAGATTATTTTGATATTAACTTTTAGACCTGAGATGGAAATACGAGACGAACCTCGGGTTAGATTCTTCTCATCCGAGATCTCCCTCGATACGAGATCAAGACTCTAAAATCCCCAAGACGACACATGACCGATATCCGAGTTTTAAAATCTTGATAGTAATTGTCGAGTTATTAAGGGAGAAAGAAGCAAGAAAGCCGGGTCCAATAATATAGCAGACTTAATATTATTTCATTCATGAATTCTCATTTCCATTTCAAAGAAAGACGACGTGCATTTTAGCTTGCCACGATCAAATAACCCATCCAATTCCTATGAAACTTGACGGTGTGCATCGCTACAATGATACAGTCCCGATGGTATAAATTTCGTCATATTCCGATACTACTGCCCGAAATGATTATTTTACATGTATTTTGAGATGGTTTTGACCCTAAAATCTCCCAATCTCTAAACATATCGATCCTTGTACTTTTTATTCGCGTAACTAACCAAACAAACTCCATAGAACTAGTCCTGAGTCCTAATGCGATCGTTTGTGAAAAATCTCATTTAGGATCCATTAATTGAATAATTAACTATTAATATTTAAATAAAATATTTAAATATCTGATCTTTAAAATACAGGTAGTTATAGGGATACCCCATGGGATCCTAAGGGTTTTTATCATGAGGCAGATTGATACTTTTGGCAAAAGGATGCAAAAGCTAATAGACAAGCTTTGGAACTGAAATCAATAAAGGTTAGAGGACTGTCTGAATCAGGTACGGGAAATCATAAAGCCATGCGTAAAGATGAAGATAGCTATGGAGGATTGGAAAGGTAGAAGAGAGAGCTAAATTTCTCCTCTTATTTGAATTTGAAGACAACTACAAAAAGGATTTACTTAGAAATTCAGAAACACCTTCCATTCCAAATACTAGCAAGGAGGTGCCCTACCGAGCGCAAATGGACGTCTAGAAAGCACTATTTGTTTTCATGAAATAAATGGGAATGATACAAACAAGTGAAGGAATTTGAATGATATTATTAAGAAGCAGATATGGAAAGGACAACTGGCACAACACGCGTGGAATAATGTAGTAATAATAGAACAAGAGTAGTTGTCAACGACACAAGATCATAGCAGGCTAGCTCGTAGGGGTTTATCATTAATCGATGGATTTAATTCAGATAAAAAACAGCTATGTTGCTTACACATATATCATATTTGGACTTGGTTCCTAAGCACGCTGTGAGACAATGATAGGCCATCAGTATTTCATTTGATTTTCTCAATGTGAAATGTGCTTATTGCAAAATGGCTAAGCCACTTACAAATGTGCATGATCAGGACTTGGTCCCTATGCAGGCTCTGAGATGAGAATAAATAATTGGTTTTTATGATGTAATAAAAACTATATTCTGGTACTTTAATAAAATTTCTTTGCAAGTACAGATTATGCTAGTTAAGTATGAATTGTCGACTGAAATACAACTTTAGTAAGTCAGTGTTCATTGTGTATGGACTATGCACGACAAGGGTAAGCCACTTATCATGACCTGGCAAGAGCGCTTACATAGATTGTCAAGTACGGATAAAGCTTGGTAAAGGGTAAGCCATCCTGTAACAACACCACTTACTTATGTCATAGAGTATGGACTATGCTAGGTGGAGGGTAGGCCGCCTTGCCAATACTTGGCAAGATCACCTATTCAGGTCGTCAAGTACATACTGTATTTGTAAAGAGACGAATTGCTTTATCGGGGTTTGGGTAGGTCGCTTAATTGATTGTCAATGCTTGGAAAGGGTGGAGCCAATTCATCAAGATTTATTAAGGCCTCGATTGGTCATCGGGTATGAAAAGCTCGAAGAGGCTAAGGCCATTGTGTTTAGACTATACCCAACAAGGGTCTAGAGGGACCATGGATTTACCTGAAGAAGCCATGAATTTGGATAACATCTTGAAACATGTGCGGGTTTGGAAAAGCATTGATTAAACCTACAGTCTGAAAACACTAAAAAAAATTGGATATTGAGTTTAGACTCAGAATGGTTATCCAATGAGATCGCGGAGCTGGATTTGGATATTGTTTACAAATGTAACTTTAAACTTAGACATTGGTTTTGGATTCAGCAAACGATCTGATAAGATTTGTAAATTCAGCTATTGATTTGGCTATTGACCTAGAGTTACGACAAGATTTACAAATAGTCCAAGAAGATTACAAATTTCAGAATAGACTTGGCTTGCCGCAGGCTTGGATTTCAGATTGGTTAATTCAGGCACTCTGGGATTATAGGCTATGAATTCATGACATTACAAAACAAACCTTCGATAACAAGGTATATTTTGCAGGAAAGTATTAAACCTCTTTTTTACAGGCCACTTCACACTAGATTTGGATGAATAGATTAAGTATCATTAAGATGGACAATCCAAATAGATAATTAGATGGCTTATGACTCGAGTGCTAACAAAAACATTGAATGGTAAATCAGTGGATTCTCTATAATGACATTTTGGAAGTGCCTAAGTGTGGATCTGGACTTGCAATCACTTCGGACTTGGTATGAACTGGAACATTACAACACAAATTTAGACTTCATCACTCAATGACTTTGAAATGGCGAGATAGATCGATATGCAACCACGTTCGACCCAAATAAGAGGAGGTAGACGAGACCCACGTCGGATGTCCCGCGTCAATTTGACATGTGTTTGGGTTGATGTCGACCCAAATTTAGGGTCGGTTCTGATCCAACCCACATTTGGTAATTTGGGCTTTACTTTGTTTGTTCACTTGTCCTACTATTCTAGGGTTTCTTGTGAAATTTTGGATCGATCTGGCATCATCTGCACCAAAAAATAGATTACCTGTGGCACTTTGGAAAGGGACTTTTTTTTGAAAATTCGGTGGGAACTTTGCCACTCTTAAGACTAAACTCAACGCTAATCTCTTCTTTCTTGATAAATGGACTGTATTTGTAGTCTTATTATAATAAAAATATTAGCTAATAGGGAGCGTTGGTGGATTACCGAATCACTATACATTTGTTGTCTCTTCTTTTACTTTTCTATTTTGTACAAATACTACAATCCGTGGCTGTAATCTTGATTATTGTTCTATGATATGTGATTGGAATCTGGTTATTATTGCTTTCACAGATTTTGTGGTTTGGGCATTAAATTTCCATATAATTCAATTTTGTAAAGATAATCAGAATACAATATTCTTTTTCAAATAGTGTAACTTCATCATCAATGGTAATATAGTGCTGCAAGTTTGCTATTTCTTTTTTTTGGTGTAGTGAAGTGAATGTTGTACACTATATTTTGCTATTTTCTATTCAATATTTGCGTTGATAAATGGCTCATGGAATGCAAGTACATTCATCTCTAATGGGTTAATAAAGAAGTTATGC
Source organism: Allium sativum (assembly GCA_030737875.1). Taxonomy (NCBI): domain Eukaryota; kingdom Viridiplantae; phylum Streptophyta; class Magnoliopsida; order Asparagales; family Amaryllidaceae; genus Allium; species Allium sativum. The sequence goes on from CM060916.1 coordinate 730,242,394, forward strand.
CTAAGTAGTTTTGATGGTGTATGGTGTTTTAAACTTGTTGAAATCACAGCTAAAAGCACGATTGCAAAGGAATGATACATAATGGACATTGATTGTCAAGATGCATAAGGTATATTCCTTTAATTCATTCCCTTTTTAGCTTTTTTATTTTAGTATATTATAAATTGGGGTGGTGATTCATTCTTCAAGCATCGACAATGATTTTATGGAATTAGGATCATCTGACATTGTAAGATTGATATTTATTGATGACAATTCATGTTAATTGAGCAAAAGAGAAAGCCATCCTAAAGTTTCAATGACACCAATCTACAAATTAGGCACCATGGTTTGTGTTTTATTAATGAGATAAGAATGCAGCCATTTGAAGGTTATTCTTCTTTAACACAATTATATTGGATTTTAGCCAAATAATAACCGTAAATTTACGTATTACCTTTAAATAATTTTCTATATTTCAGATAAGCAACTTTAATCTGAATTGTATAACCTTGATTATATTATATATTTTATTTAATCGTGATTTTCAGACAAAATGGCCTAAAAATAGGTTGATGCCTGGGATACTATTGAGAAAGTAAACAAAGGCAAAGAGAATACATAACTTATTCATAACAAAGCAATGCGGGTTGCTTCAGATACCTAAAATATGGTTCCTTAACTAATATTCTCTGAAATCCTCATTCCAATTTCGTATAAAGATTTTGCACGGACGGATAATCCAAAAAAAAATAGTATTGGAAAAGGTAAATTCTATTTCAACCCAGCTAATTACTGAGTAATCCCCAAAGTTCAGCAAAAACAAGAAAACCCGTCATTTTGCTGAGTAGTGCTCCGTTTTATTAAAAATATATATCAAATAATACCTTTCCTCGTAGTGGCTCTACATGGTTTTGTAGGGAACCACGTAAGAACATTGTCTGGTACCTAATGATAGCACGTAGTGCCACCATGTGGTATCATTTGTACCGCACAATGTCCCTACGTGGTTCCCTACAAAACCATATATAGTCAATACGAGATAGATTGAAAATTAAAAAAAAAATTGAAAAGGAACAGTTTTATCTTTTTAATTTTTGTTATAAAATTAGGGGGCTATTCAGCAATTCATTAGGTTGAAATAGAATTTTCCATTGGAAAAATGGTTAGAATTAGGAGAGTTGTCTGATTTACATTCTGATGCCTTACCAATATATGAATAACTGAGATGGGCTCAATAGCTAAGAGCCAAAGATTAGGAGAAGAGGCAACAAGGTTGTTAGAGCATCAAAAGGAAGATAGAGAGAACTTTGATTATGAAGATGCTTTGCTGTCAACATCTTCATAAGCACTTCTATTATGGCTGCTATATGCCTTTTTTGTAAATGAAATATTATATGGTTTTGCGTACCCATGTTAATAAAGGTGATGTTTTTTGTATGAGATATTTGCATTAATTGAATAGTTTCGTTGTTTACAATTAGTTTTTTTGTTCTTGTTTATGGTATTCATTTTATATAAATGTGCATTTACATATTTCTGTATATGATTTAATTGTCGATTGCTAAACTATTAATACTTAATGTACAACAAAAAACTATGAAATAAAAAATAAACTAAATTTACCGATGAATATAAATAGAATACCAACGATACATTCAAATTAAACCACTAATAATAGCGTTGAATTACCGAACTACAACAAAGCACTTATTCACAACTGTCAAAAACAGTTATAATAGATCTATTACAACTAGCAGTCGCCGCTATTTATATCCATAGTTGTAATAGATATATAATTTTTTACAACCGTTTCCAACAATTGTAAAATAATCTTTTTCAATTCTCATTAGGCATTGTAAAAAGTCTTTTACAACTGTTTTTATCACTTGCAAAAGATGTTTTTACCACGAAAACTGATGGTTGTAAATGACATTTAACAATAGTTACTAGCAATCAAAAAGTACCTCAATTGACAGTTATAGTAAAAAATAAAAATCTATGCGCATTGTGTTAAGTACAGCACTAAGCAGATAAGTATAAATTTTTTTTTTATAAGTTCAAAGGCATCATACATCATTAAATAAAACATCACGACTTTATATCCAGAATACAAAATATACACCGTATAAAATTGTACGCATTTACAACGAATTCTGAAACTGATATATAATTAAATTTGTCTAAAGCAAATACACACTACAAATCATACACTTTATAGTACCAACATACTACCCATTTTGTTGTGTAAATTTCATGCTCGGACCACTCATAAGAACCGTGCTTTCTCCTATATAATTAGAACCCATCCACAATTTTGAACCAGCCATGCGTACCTGTATGTGTGAAAGAGGAAGAACTTAAATTTACCCAACTGGTCATCTTTTTTCCAACATAGAAACTAGTTAAAGTATAATAATATATTCTAATTTATTTGTATAATTAAAATTGTATTACCTATTTAGACTAAAAAATGCATAAATGACATGAGCATGAGTTTGTTCACACTTCTGACACAAATGTCAACATAACTCTCCTCTTTGATTGGTGAAAATAAAGGAGTCCGTATGAATCCCTCTGATTTTCACCAATCTGAGGAGAGAGTCATGTTCACAATTGTGTCAGAAGTGTGATCAAACTTTAATTCAAGTGACATAATCTTATTCTGAGAAAATAAGGATGAGAAGAAGCTTCGTTTGAATCCATAACATCATAAGCAATGAGGTGATTGACAAGCATCAATAGTTGTTTATATATACAGTAACAACATTACTCGTGCCAATAAATCATAATCAATTAGTACAAACAGTCATATGTTTATAGATAGAAATGTATATTATACATATGAAATGAAAAAAGGTCAAAGGTTCCACCATGATATTTTCACAGTTTAGGTCCAAATTAGCCGAAAAAATATTAGTTTACTAGGTTGATTGTGAATTAATATCATTGTTCGGAGATGCTACGAATATTCACAATCTCAGTATTGCCATGTAGATTTTTGGTGAGTAAAATGACATATCATACGTCTGACAAACTGAAATTACTATCCGATATCACTAATGACATATCATGCTTCTCAATCCTACCCCTTTTCACACTATGATAGTACGCTGTGTCTGGATTTTAGGTAAAAGTCACCGTTACAAACATATGATATTTCAGTGCATTTGCTGGTATTAGAATCATCTCTTTGAAACCTACGTATCTAATTCCTGCATGTTCCCATATTCAAACGATTCTTTGTAAGTTATGGGATGTCTGATACATTGCTCAATCAATTATAAATGCAGACACCATACATTGACCATTATCTTCATACAGATAAACCATTCAGTCTAAAAAAAAAAAAAAAAAAAAAAAAAAAAAAAAAAAAAAAAGGAAAAAGACCTGGAGTGAAAAATATGGTGATGATATGATCTTACGCAAGGTTGTCAAACTCGAGTTCTCACCAAAGAGCGCTCGGGTAAATAAAGATCGTAAATCGTGGGATCGTAACACAAAACGTAAGCTCCCACAAAATGAAAATTAAAAATAAAATTCCATTGTCCATTGATTAGGGTTTTGGGGAATATCTCACAAAATAAAATTTAAAATGAAGACGAGAAATCAGAAGAGGCAGCTGAATCAGACGAGTAAGGAGAATACAAAGATTTTTGAATGAAGAAAAATTGTAAACATACAAATTTATAGTTGAATAATCATTGCAGCGTCGATTATTTGCTGTCCATTGAGTTTCACGAGTCAATCTCGCGTTGAATCGACAATCGATAATGTCGATTAGGTTTCCCGGGACAGCTTCTCGCGTTGAATCGACAATGGACTGTCGATTAGGGTTTTGGGGAATATCTCGATGCAGATTTGGGCGCGGAAAATTGCTCGATGTTTGCACGAGATCACGTTTTTCAGCGGTGCTTTGACCGCTTTCACTCTTCTGCGAGTTTTCTTCCGCATTTTCTCGTTCGAAGAAGAAAAACGCGTAAAAGGGTGCGTTTTCACGAGGTATAGCGCGAGTTTGACAACAACGATCTTACGGGATGAAAAGAAATACCGTAACAGAATCACCATAATGATAAGGTTGAGTGTACACTTGATTAACAATGAAAGTTAATGACAAAGTTTCCTTAACATGACTCGGATTCCACTTTATGTCCCCATCATTAATTTACACTCATATTTAAATGATGGACTCTATGATTAATCACCATTTTACTAATTCAGGGCCGTTGGCAGTTAATATATGACAAGTTGGGATTTTTGTTTCGGACGCCAACAATTTTTCCTTCGTTTAAAAAAAACGCTTTGCCAATGCTGGAAATTGGTTCGTTGGCGTCGGACGCGTCGGACAACAGCCCACTTTCCATGTTAATTAAATGCAGTAAGCATTAATTAGCACCCTGCCGCCCACTTCTTTTGTTGTAATAATTTAAGTACACCCAGCTACTAACAAGTCCAAAGACTTTTCCTTCAACTTTCCTGTTATCATTTCCGAAGACGTCCATACGTTCCCATATTATAGGAAACCAACACGTTATATTACAATTAAATCGGCCTATTTGTTCCCATATTATAGCATATAACCATACTTTCACATTCCCATACACATTGTTCCCAGACTTTCACGTTCCCAACACATATTTCAACCAACACATTGGGAATGAATATATACTTTCGCATTGTTCCGACGAAACTGTTCCGAACAAACCCGCAGTAAATTCAAATTAAAATTAACAAATAAATTAAACATAAATTACAATTAAACTCATAAATTAACAATTAAATACCCCGCTCAGATACTACGCTCAAATACCCCGTTCACAGCAAAAAACACATTCTCTGTTTGCTACAGTACCATGCTCAAATACCCCTCTCAAATTCCACGATCAAATACCCCGTTTCCATTCGTCAAAAACGCACCCTCAGTTATATCTCAACTTCTAGATCTTCATGGGTTTACATCAACGACATGTTATCTCTTTACTTGCCTTTTTTTCCTCTCCCTACTTGTATAATTTTTATTTCTTCTTATGAATTTAGGCTTTTATAATGCAAAATATACCATAACCTTGTTTCCAGCATTCAAAGTTGGCAAATCCAATATTCTAACGTAAATATGTAAATGAGATACTGTTTGTTGACATATTATTATTTATTGTAATTATCATTGTTTGTGATAACGTTTTGTTGTCATTAACCACGATTAATGGTACAAAAGCCATAGTAGGTTCTAGATAATGTGGTTAGTAGGGACATGAAAAACAAAGCGTTTCTGATGATAATCAGAAACAAATAATCATACATAGTTAGCATCTTAATAATGGAATTTTAATCCGTATCTTGTTGATTGCCATACACTTACCTGGAATATATTCCAAGCTTTTTCAATGTTTTGGCATGTAACTCAAGAGTGTCTTTCGATGTGCTGTATCATGGAAGAAACCAAGACAAAGTCTTTCAAATATGGATATCAAACACGTTTAACGTGCGATATATAAATTCAGAAAAGTAAAACATAACATAAATAGTGATTTCATGCACTTAGTATTGAAATCGTATATAAGAATAAAGTAAAATATAACATAAATAAAGATTTAGGAAGCTTTTATGGGTATGGACAGTCAAAGCTTGGCAAATATTTTTCATGTAAATGAGCTTCCTTTTGGGCAGAAGAAGTGAATATAACCGCAAATTCACTTCATCCACATGTAACTGCCATCAATCTTTTCAAGCACCGCAGCATTATTAATGCACTAGCTTTTACCCTTGGCAAGATGGCCATAAAAAGTATCCCACTGGGTGTTGTAACAAAATGTTATGTTGCTTTGAACCCACAAGTTAAAGGAGTTACCTGGAAATATTTCAATAACAGTAACCATTCCTAGCCCCAAAGCCACAGATGAATAGTTGTCTAACAAACAATGAGATTTCAGTATAAATATCATTTCAGCATAATTTTGGTTTTAGGTTTGCTTGGGGTATGATTTAAACACCGCTTTCAACTTCATGAGAACTAAAGAATACAAGCAGACCACCCATTCTCCATGTTACCTATATGTGTAAGAATATCTATCCCAAACTGCAGGGGAGGTTCAAGCAGCACGTCTTTGAATGACTACAAACATGGGGCACAGGTATATAAATCCAAGTGCTCATATGTCTTACATTATAAAACAGAAAAAAATGCAACAATATACTCCCGATACACCAATACAATCCACATGAGCTTTGTGCCATAATACCGTAACAAACTCAAATTGAAAATGTGGCTATGACATTTCCAGTATGGGTCATTCTATACATCAATCCAGGCACAACAGAAGAGTCGTACCAGTTCAGCCTTTGAAATTTGGAAACAAGATCTAAAATAGAAAAAAAGCCAAATTATACTCCTTACACCCGAATCCAACCATATTTACTATGTTCCAATAGATTATATGAAGGCAAAGGATTGTTGCAACAGTGAAAACAAGATTAATCTATTATACCAATAGGAATTAGATGGATGCCTTAATTTTTCATCAAATAGAATACGCAACTTGATCTTCGAAAATATTTAGAGTTATTCGACATACCATCACTGATTAGCGAAGGCATCAACATACATCTCTGGATCTATAGTCGTTCGCTTCCATACATCGCGACGCATGATGGTTACCATCTCGATATCAACTTCATTCATCTCGAGCAGTAGATTGACTCTATCATTATCAAATCACTAAGTTAGTGGATCCATCAACAATTGGAGTTTGTTGAGACGCAAGTTTTTCGACGCAAGAGAAATTGGGGACCGATTTTGATTTACAAAAGAATATAGGAGTTGAGAGGTAGGTCTATAATAGAACTGGAAAATACAAGATGCGAATTACTTTGAATAACACGACCACCAGTTTTCGCCCGACATAATCAAATTTTCATAAAAATTTAGAAAATCAAATATTATAAATTAGAATGAATAAGTAAGCATTTATATTAAATATAACACGTATTTTTTAGAATTGACTTTTATTAAAATACTAAATATTATCCATCAATAATAATTATTACTTATTTCTTCATATTTATAATTGAATATTAATTATTAAAAGTTAATGATTATATATATGTTACTAGTTATTAACTATTAAATACTTAACAGTAATTATAGAAAAATAACTGCCATTTATTATTTATTAAGTATTAATTATTTAATAGTAATTAATGATTATTATTAATTTGTAAAGTTATTAGCTGGTCGTTAATGGCGTCGGATTTGTTTTCATTATCTTCCCTTTCTGCTCTATGCCGGTCTACCATTCTTCACCTTCCTCCTCCACTCAAATCGACTTACTTCTCTTCCCACTCCCTAATCTGCTTTCGTCTGCGTGGTCACCTAACGCCTGTCAATTTTTTATTTCAGATATGAACCCTTATCACCATTTCTGTCCTAATTTTCCCAAACCACTCCACGCCTGCTCCTTCTAGCCATAACTCTCTCCATCCTACCCCTTTTCTCAGTGTGCAGTGTCCCCTCTAGGTTTTCCCATGCTTTCTTACGCTGCGTCTGCAGCCTGCTACGCGACTCCCCAACCGAACGATTAACTTTAATGTGTAGCGTCAGGATTCCTTGCGATTTCGCGCTAATACATTGTTTGGTTTTTCTTTTGGTTGCTTGATCTGGGCGATGATCAAGTTTCGCTTTCCCTATTTCTTCTCTCTCGGCAACATGGTAATGCTCACGCACGCGACTAGCGGAGTTTTCACTTACCTTATGTCCTACATGTTGTTTTCCGCTTTCCTGGCTGCCATTATCTACGATAGTCGTGGCTACATTTCAATGACAAGATGTTTGGTCAGTTTTCTGGTCTGTGATATGTCTCGATGTGTCAAATTGTTGAGGTTGTTTATCATCTCAATGGTGTGTTCATGCCGCTTTATGAAATTAATTGTCAAGTCATGGAACAGTTGGCTTTTCGTTGAGCTTTTCGTGTCCTTGTTGCTTAATTTTAACCATGTCAGATTGAAAAGTTAACTCGGGTACAAGATGTTACGTCCCCTCTCCCAAGTCATTCTTGCTTGCACTGCGCATAAATACAACTTGGGGGTAGCGCTTGTAATACTATTGTACGTAGTCTTGTTGTACTCTCGTTTCAATCTTGTGGGTATTGTAATGAGCTATCCAATATCAATTACTTTGGTAGTATGTTAATAACTAACTCATATCAACTCCTTGCGTGGAGATTAGACTGTGGACAGACCACTTAAACTCCATGTGTGGTGGGCGGTCCACCTTAAAAACCGATAGTAGTTAGATAATATGTCTAGCTCATGTAATGATTTATTTATTATTTGTTATAATAAAAAGTGTTACAGAACACTATAAAAAGCGATCGGCCTTGCCAAAAAAATTTGTAAAGTTATTATCGAATATTAACTATTTTAAATGTTAATATTACTAATTATTAAATATTGGTTATTATTAATATTTAATAGGCTTATATTAAAACAAGTAGAAAAAGAACCACTGAAAATATGTTTATATGACATTCTAACTTAATATTAATATTTATCAAAAATTAATTACTAAATATTAGATATTACTTCTTAATTATTAATATTAATGAGTAGTTCTTAATTATTAATTACTAAAATTTAATTACTAATTACGTAATAATAATAATTCATATCAATTATTAACTCATTTATTTTTTATCTACTATTTAATGAAAATTATTATTATTATTACATTTACAATTAATGCTTCAATGTTAACAATTAATATTAATTATTTTGTATTTCACTTAATTATTATTTTTAATAGTGATTATAATTTACTATTAATTATTGAGTATTATTATTTATTTATAATTATTGATTTATTATTACAACGATAAAATGGAAATGTTATTCAAAGGTGTTTATTGCAACTGGTCAAAGTCACTGGACGGCCGTCAAGAACATCCTTAAGTACCTAAAAAGACTAAAGACTCAATCTTGATATATGGAGATAAAAAGGAATCAATGATAAAGGGTTACACATAAGCTAGATTCTAGGCTGAAAGAGATGATGACTATGTTGGAGAATGGATTTTTGATGACAACAATCTTATTTCAATATTAATTGATTATAAAATATATACTAACACTTTTATCTAGAATATATATGAAATATATATATATATATATATATATGTGTGCAGATATATATACGGGAATTTACACTTAAGACTTTACAGTTTAAAGATATTAGGGATTCAGAATTCGGAGATGATTCAAGACTCATGAGTATTCAAGATTTCAAGAGTTCAAGATAAATATAGTAATAGATTCTAGTTTATGTAAGACTCTAAATAGCACTCCAGGTTCAAATTCAAATTCAAATTTTCAAATTTCTGTTTTCAAATTCTATCTTCAATCTCTATCTTATCTATTCTATTTTCTTTACTTTTGTTTTTTAAAAACTTAAGTTTTATAGTTTATAAGTTTTTATATATTATATACTTTACATACTTTATAATTATATAGTTTTAACTCTATAATTTTATAAATATATTTACATAGTTTATATTTATGGTTTCATGTGATTTTCTACTTTATAATATTCATTTATAACACTACGTTTTAATTCAAGAATTTCCGGATATATATATATATATATATATATATATCAAAATACTTGAAAAATGCTCAAAAATCAATTTTGAACAAGGATATGTTGACATACATTTTGCCCTATGTCGACATATAATTGTCACTTCTTGAAAATTGAAAGAAAGTGTCTTTTCACTATTTGTGATGCTCCAAAAATGTTGCAACCTTTCAGATGTTATAAATAGGGTCCGATTTCAAATTTTTTAATCATTCTTCTTCTCCATCTTCATCTCCTTTCCTTACACCATTATATTTTCTCATTTTTATGATTTCTACATTTATGCTATGCCAAATTCAATTCTATTTGCATAAAACTTCTTCTCTTCTCAGTCTCTACTCATTACTTTTTGAATCAAAGTGCTATTAAAGAGTTACAGGGATATTATAATCATTTATTAAGTGTATGTAATCGGTGTTGCCCTTATAGCCGTGAAATCAAGGAGGTTGGAATCGGTGTGACCCTTGTAGATGTGAAATCAAGGAGAGTATACTTGATCAAGTGTGTGTGGAATCAGTGTTACCTTGTAGCCGTGAAATCAAGGACAGGATTGTAATTGGATATTGACATAGTAATAAAACTCTGAGAAATCCAGCGTTGCGTGGGACTGGACGTAGGAGCAATTCTGAACCAGTATAAAATCCTGTGTGTTCTTTCCTTTTCTGCATTTTATTTTTGTTTATATCTGTGTTTATGTTTGATTCTGTTTTTGTGGTGTTTGATTCATTTAGTTATTCATATAAGTTTTAAATTTTGTTTAAATTCTCAAAAACACTATTCAACCCTCCTCTAGTGTTAGTTTTGCCTTAACGATCCATTCTGTAATCCCTAACAATTGGTATAAGAGCAAGGTCTTTCAAAAAGTTCATAATCCGATTTTTGAAAATAGTGATAATGGCAACCGACACTGGTAGCAATAATAGTTCTTCTGTAGAAGGTCAGTCCACTGTTACACCGCCACTGTTTAATGGTAGTAGTTATTTATATTAGGCATGTAGAATGAAAATATATTTACAATCAGTAGGATTAGACACATGGAATAGTACAAAAAATGAGTTTGTTGAATCTACAACTGCTTTTGCATAATGGACAAATGAACAAAAAGACTGCTGCACAAAGTAATCCTAAAGCCATGAATATGTTATTTTGTTCATTAGATAAGAATGAGTTTAATAGAGTGTCAGTATGTAAAACTGCTTATGAAATTTGGAGAACCTTACAAGTTACTCATGAAGAAACTAGTAAAGTTAAACAAACTAGGATATCAATGCTAGTTAATTAGTTTGAGATATTCAAAATGAACGAGAATGAGTCTATCTCCGATATGTATTGCAGATGTCAAGAGATAGTGCATTTGTTAACAACACTTGGAAAAACTTATTTTGAAGAAGAACAAGTCATAAAAATATTAAGTTCATTGACTCGAGAATGGGATCAAAAAACTCTAGCAATTGAAGAAGCCAATAATGTCACTGAAATGAAGATTGAAAAGTTGATCGGAAATGTAACGGCCACGGATTTTCGACCCCGAAAAATGACATAAAAACACCATGTCGAACATTCGAGCATTGAAAACACAGGAATGTTATTAGAAAGAAAATGGAGGGTGAGATAAGAAAGAAAGAAATATTAGAATATAAGAAGAAGAAAAAGAACCAACACAACACAGAGTCTCATATCGCAGCGGAACAAAATATAATATAAAATAGATCTTATTGAGAGCTTTAAAAATACTTACGATCATCAAAGTACATCATCACATCTGGATAGTTATAATAAACCGTCCTCATATGCAGTCACACAGTGGAATAAATACTAGATATCATACATATGAACATCTCCAGCTAGTCTTTGGACTTCACAGGATCTGATAACCTGGACCTGTACAACCCGGTCTAACCCGAGCATTACAAATGTCGGATTAGTCTGTTGAACAAGAATGAGAAAAACACAATAAGTTTAAATGTATTATCCAACTTGATTTTAAAGTCAAAATCTTTTTGAAGAAAAGGATAATCGTAAGACCAAATCCACACATAAATAACGGACGGTTTTTACCTCACGACAACCTAAAACATTTTTGAAATCAATATCTTTTCTGTATTATAATAGTGTCTAAATACAAATAAATAACAATCTAGTAGAACGCTTGCATCTCACGCTCTATATATATAGTATACAATCAAAACCGCGGGTTCTTATTGGATAATGGATTTCTTGGCAAGGTATGAGAACACCTTCCCGACAATTTATTTCCAGATATGAATACATTGGGGTTCAACAAGAACATCTTGCAACCTAAGCCAAACATGACTGACCCCTCACTTCTCTGAGAGTACCGAATATATCATTACCATATTTGGGGGTCAGCCAACCAAACCGACAGCATATAAATAAAATAAAGGGACAACTGAAGGCATCTTCCCGACAATTTATCTCCAGATATGAATACATTGGGGTTCAACAAAAACATCGTACAACCTAAGCCAAACATGACTGACCCCTCACTTCTCTGAGAGTACCGAATATATCATTACCATAGTTGGGGGTCAGCCAACCAAACCGACATCATATAAATAAAATAAAGGGACAACTGAAGGCATTTTATTTCTCCAGATCTGGTAATGATATACCTTTTTGATGGGTGCGACCCATATAGCCATGCGACCTACCCGATTTTGTGTCATTTCCCGGTTGATGAGGATACAATAAGGTTCAAGAAGAACATCTTGCAACCTAAGCCAAACATGACTGACCCCTCGCTTCTCTGAGAGTACCGAATATATCATTACCATAATTGGGGGTCAGCCAACTAAACCGACAGCATATAAATAAAATAAAGGGATAAATGAAGGCTTTTGATTTCTCCAGATCAGGTAATGATATACCCTTTTGATGGGTGTGACCCATATAGCCATGCGACCTACCCGATTTTGTGTCATTTCCCGATTGACGAGGCTTGAGGTTATAAAACTTTTGGAACATCTAGCCACCATACAGTTTGAATGCCACATTATCAGATCCACCAGAAATCACTAATTGATTTCACTAAAATGCTCTAGTTGTTAAGAGAGGGCCATTCTCCGCCACAACTGTGGTACGTTTGAAGAAATCAACTTACGCGATTCCTCTGAAAATACTCTGTCAGACATCTGTCCATACAAGTTATCCAGGAATAGGATGAACTGAAGGCACTCTCCTACTGCATCCAATATAGGGATCACCACATGGATCAGTAACGAGTAGTCCTTGCAATCCATAGATTTCACTTACGACAGAATCACAAGTCATAATATCTTTGGTCGCTAAACCAGCGAAATTCAACAAGTAGCTCTTCCACTCATGAAGATCAACGGTCTTCAATTGCTCCATCTTTAATCAGCATCTTCACGTATTTGCTGGTTCGGAATGGTTTTCGAATATAAGTTCGATCCCGGTTTTTCCGTACCAACAATCATACAGGTCAGATTTGATAGTGGGTTATTTATTTATCAAATAAATAATCATGAGAATAAAATGAGTTCACTGATTCAGTACTCAGCATTACTTGGTCTCTTTTTTTATAAAAATAATTAATGAATGGTTAATTTAAAACTTAAAAATCTTTCAACATATCAACATAGCATTTCACTTCTTATTTAACATAAGACTAATTTCAAAACTATTTTTATTTACTTACAATTAAATCACACACACACACACATATATATATCCCTACTTTAGTTTTATCAAATTTCACATAAAACATTGTTACTTTAAAACAATACCTAACTCTTATTTTTTTAGAATAAACTCATTCCAAAACTTAACCTTTTATTTCCTTTTACTTTTGTAAATATCATATATATATATATATGTTCAAATCTTCTCAGTTCCATTACTTTGGAAATCTCGTTATATTTCTCAAATCTTTCCATTTATGTTGCGTTATTATTTCTCATATGGAAATAATAAATTATTCTTAACCTCTTTCCCATTACAAACTAATATCATCCTCAGATAATTTTGAAGTTGTGACATCCCATGCCCGTTAATGTCACTCTTTATCAAAATGCATTTATTTTCGTGAAGCGTTATGGGTAAACAGAAACAGAAACATTACAAGACAAATATAAAATAGCAGCGGAATTTAAAACTTTATTTAAGCAGAAAACATCGTGGTTCAAAACATAGTTACATCATAAGTCTGAAATGCATAAAACCCAGTACATCAATTTAAAACTTCTGTCTTGTACTAAAATCATCATAATACAATAAATATGAAAAGAGCATGATCCCCAAAACATAGCCAAAGTGGAGAAGATACAAAATCAAGCAGTACGTCTAAGCAGCTCCAAGCAGAATGAAAAAAGAATCCTGATCAAGCCTAAGTTTTCCTACCTTGAGAACCTGAGGGAGGGGAACAGAAGAGAAAGAAGAGGAAACAAAATAGGTCAGACATAAGTCTGGCGAGTCCAGTTACTTTTAACATATAAATAATTAAAAGCATCATGATAGGCATATAAATTGCATAAGACATATATAACATATAAGGTAGGTATGACAAGGTAAACACGATAAACATAATAAAATAAATAGTGCTTCCCTAACACTTTTCTTTCTCTACGCCAATAGTAGTATAACCACAACAAGATGATCCCAATAATTACAAGATAGTAGACTTAGGTGTACTTCTAGTGAGAGTTTTTACCCCATACAATAACAGGTAGCCCAACAGAACTAACAGATGTTACCCCCAACGATAATAACGGGCTCCTAAACAGGTGAGACTAGATGTACCCTAATTACTACCCAATCAATCGGCTCCCTAACCCGTAGATACCCGTGCCGGCCCCATTATAGGTTGAAACGATGAATTTCCAAACAAACCTGTAGTATATCTCATTGTGCAAGGAATAAAATATAATAATAACATAACTTGATATAAAACAGGCGAGGCTGTACATAAGCTGAAAACTAAACCATATGCATCAAAGTAGCGGAATCCAAAATACAGCTTTATATCCAATTATTACAACTTTAAAATACTGTTTCTAAAAGGAAATAAAAGAGGTACACTACTAATGTGCAAAGCAGTGAACAACAACAAAACAAGGAGAATATGCATAAAGTATGTGGAAGCCTTCTGCTCGTCTCCGGACGACTACTCGTCCATAACCCCCTAACATGCCTCTAGTCTGCTCATTTAGGAGCACCCAGAGTAATAAGAAGAGACATAAAAATCTTGGTCAGACGAAAGTCTGGTGTGAGCGATAGCAAATCTATGTAACTAAATAAAGTAATAACAAGTATAAATAATCATACCTGACCTGGACCTACAACCAAAGAGTTAGCACAACGAGATGTGCAATACTCTAAGGTAACACTAACATAGAGTGTAAAATGGAAGTGTGCATGCCATGGTGATAGCAAACATCAAACATGACAATCATCTTCACATCTCTCACTTAGTGCGTAAAGCACACGATATCCACTACTTTGATCACCAAATCCATTAGGGCCATGACGGGTCCACACCACCCTGGACTCCGTACATCTATTGCTATGACCACACCGCCCTAGTCTATAGTCAATAACCATACACATTCCACACCGCCCTGGCTCTGGGGTATAGGCCAACGAGTCCACACCGCCTTGGCTCTAATTCGTCTACATGCCCCTTCTCTCAATGGTGAACCAAAGATATAGATATCGATAACTCCTTTGCACACATCCCGCAGAAATCCTAACTCTTGAAGTTAACTCATTGGTTCCCATCTGGATCCTAGGCGATAATTTTCCACTTGGACTTCCTTTGCATCTCGAGTTTTGGTCAAATTGGAGTTGATCTTCAGAAGAGTTCACGATCTTCGTCGCATGGTATAAGCTCAAATCCGGTTTGGTTCGGGGTCACAATCACGACTCAGTTCGTGGACATCATCGGCTCGTGCTCACCATCGGCTCGTGGTCACCATAAGGGTCGTGGTCACCAAGGGGTTATGGTCACCATAGGGTAGTAGTCACCCTAGGGTCGTGGTCACCTTGGGGGTCACCATCACGATTCGGCTCGTGGTCACCATGGCGGTTCATGACTTCGTGGTCTCCCTGGGGGTCACCAACACGAAGCGAAACCCTGTAGATTTTCCAGCAAGCTAATTTCACCAAACGATGGCATTTTCAACCATTCTAATTTTCCTATGCAATCAAAAAACATAACAAATAAAATTAGTAACATGTAGAATCAACCAAAAACATCAAAACACTGATTTCATATGTTAATTTAGATCAGACATACCCAAATCCATGATTTTCCCCCTTAATCCCCTAAATTCCGGGAGTAACAAAATAATTCCAAATCAACCCAATTTCATATATGTGACATAAAATATGATCTTAGTATTTATGCATATTTTTCCATCATTTTTGGATGTATAATTTCGCTAATTTTCACTAATCACCCCCGATTAGCACTAATTAGTGTATAAACATGCAAATCACTCACCTTAGCCAATAATATGTGATAGATTTGAAACTTCTAGTGATTTGGCTTGGATTCCAATGTGGTGCAGCTGCTCTATCTTGAATTTGGCGCTAATTCGGCTTGATTTGATGTAGATTTGATTAACTAGTGACTAGAAAGTGATTAAAGAGAGATTTCGAAGATGGAAGCCATGATTAGGGTTTGAGAAAGGTTTGTAGCGGCAAGAAAAACCAAAGGATATGATTTTCGAACTCCTTTCAGCCCTCCTATAACCATATTCCCGAATTGGATTATGGGCCTAGCTGCTAATCACTTACTAAATCCCAATTAGATTGTTTTCCATCTTTCAAATCTTATTTCAGCCATATCTCCTAAACGGTAAGTCCGTTTGATTAATGTCAACACTCTACGGAATGAGAAACCATCATCAAAATCTAATGGAAGTGGTCTCAAGTCAAAACTCCTTACTAGTCAAAAGTTATAGGCAAAACAAGATTTGCTAGGGGCAAAACGGTCATTTTAAAATCCAGCAAAAATCGTGAATGTGAGAAATGACCCCAATAGTCGTTTCCAAAAGTTACACGAACATATGACTTCGTATGAAAATAAAACTCTCCTACCCCCTTCTAAGAAATTTCGCCCCCGAAATTCCTTTACCAAGAAATCATACGATAGTGTCCTGCATGCCTATCAACCATTTACAAACAATCAAACATAATAAACACAACAAGCCTGTCCTAGCATGTAGTTTACTAACAAGGGAATAACTATATCTCAATTAAAATCATACCAGGTAAAGAGCTCAAGATACGACTTCCTTATGTTCTCCTCGATTTCCCAAGTATAGTCATTCTCATTAACTCCCTACTGGACCTTAACCAGTTTCACTATCTTCCTTCGAAGTTGTTTCGTATCGTGTCCGACAATACGAATCGTTCTGCGACCACCAATTGCCTCGGATTCTACCTCAATATCATCCAACTGATCTGGTGAAATAGTTATATCAGAATCGTGTACGAACTTCCTTAACTGAGAAACATGAAATACATTGTGCGCTCCCGCCATCTTATCAGGTAATCCAACTTTATACGCTAAATTCTCAACTCGCTCGAGAAATGGAAATGGACCAACAAACCTTGGTACTAACTTACCTCTCCTACCAAACCAAATCACACTCTTCAACGGAGAGATCTTGACGAATACCAAGTCGCTAACGGAGAATTACAAATCTCTTCGTCTTTTATCAGAATAACTCTTTTGCCTATCTTGGACAACCTTCATTCGCTGTTGTATAACCTTGATCTTATTTGAAGTTTCTCTTATTACTTCTGGCCCAAGCACAAATTTCTCACCGGTTTCCAACCAACATGATGGTGAATTGCATGGTCTTCCGTACAAAGCTTCAAATGGAGCCATAACAATACTGTATTGATAACAATTATTATATGCAAACTCAATCAGATGCAAGTGGTCATCCCATGACCCCCAAATTCCAATATACACGCTCTCAAGAGATCCTTTAATACACTATTCACCCTCTCTGTTTGATCGTCGGTTTGAGGATGGTACGCGGTACTGAGATGTAATTCTGACCCTAAGGCCTCTTATAAGCTCTTCCAAAACCCACTAGTAAATAATGGATCTCAGTCACTCACAATGCCTTCAGGTACTCCATGAAATCTCACTACCCCTATCATATACAGTTCAGCTAACTTAGTAGTCGTTCTATTCGACTTGACTGGTATAAACCTTGCACCCTTGGTCAATCGATCCACAATCACCCAAATACTATCATGACCCAATCTAGTCCTTGGTAAACTGTAACGGCCGAGAATTCACCATACTTGAATTTTCAACAGTAATACGAAATCCTGTATTACTCGTCGAACAAAACCAAGTATTGAACTCATGACTGTTAATAGAAAGAATTTAGAAGGTGAGATAGAAGAGGTAGAACTAATAGAATAGAAGAGTAAGAAGATATCAGAGTCTCACAGTGGAAATAATCTCACAGCGGAATTTCACAAAATATATATAAAATTACATATCAGAGTTTGTTACATCAGAGTACATCATCATAATACATCATCATCAGAGTTTAACAGCATAATTATACATCATGACTTAGAATAATACAGATGTGGATATAATGCTGGTCTTGGCCTTGACTTCATCAGGTTCCACTTGCCTACCTGGACTACTTGTCTACTCATAATAAATATTATGAGTACCCAAGAGTTTAGGAAACACAGAAAATAAACTTTGGGTCAGTCGGAGGACAGGTGTGAGTAAACATAGATAAGAAATGTAAACAAGGAATAAGGATTTAGGTTTTTCATGTTGACAGGTTTATTTATTTTAGAAGTCATTAGATCAATCCATGTCTAATATCTGGATAATGATCTAAGTATTTTATATCAAAACGTGTGATATTATAATAGTTTTTATCAAATAAATAACCATCTAGTGAAACGCTTGCATCTCACGTTCACATATAGTATAAAATCGAAAACCGCAGAGCGCTTAGTGGAAATTGGATTCCAACACACAAGGTATGGGAGCACCTACCAATCAGTGTACTCTAGAGGGTATACACTGCAGGTTCAATAAGAACGTCTTGCAACCCGGCCACACATGACCGTCCACTCATTTAGCTTGAGTGTAACGAATATATTATCACCTCCACGGTTGTGATCAGCAACCGCTACCGAATGCTGCAGCAGTGAAATATAGATGAGAAGACAAAAGGAATTTCTCTAGATGGCGATAATACACCCTGCTTGGGTATGACCCAACTAGCCATGCTGCCTAGCCCAACTTTTGTTACTTCCGGGTTGTGAGGTTCTGAGGTCACGTTTATCCTTCTGACAGATTTCTCTTCAATTACTTTGAATGCCACATCGTCATATCCGTCAGAAACACTCATTCGATTACCCAAATATATTGCGGGCAATGAGGCTAAGAGAAACGAATTTCTCCGCCACCAACGTAATATACTTACGTAAAACGATGTGTAGAATCCAATTGACATACGTTGTCAGACACTCGTCCATTCGGGTTTGTCCTGGGACTGAACAGACCGAAGGTACTATTTAAATTAGTCATTGCATATCTCCGTCTTCAATATTTCTGACACGCGTCGTATACTTCGAATCAAAGTGGAATATTTATTCCGGTCTCTTCGAAACGATGTACGAAATGTCTTTTACAGTGGATAAATAATTATCAGCCTATCATGATTATAATACGGTTTACACATTCTTTAACTAGGAGTTTCAGTCAAACAAACAGTATATGTTTGCTTTGTTCATATCTGGATATTTTGATTATCGGTTATAAATGAACAATTTAAGTGTATGCGTCACATACGGTATTTTATTCAGTTTTGATCATCATTTAGAAATGAGAAAATAAAGCGTGTGCATCGCACACGGTCTTTTTCTTCGTTTGTCGTCGCAGTTTATACGATGTTTAATTCTTCCATTATCCTTGTAAATTATTTTCTTACTCATATTTAATCATAAATAAATTAAATTTATAATTTATTTAATTATTTCTTATATTATTTCTATTTTAAAACTCGTTAATCTTCTACAGTCGAACTTCTCCATTTCGATCTTCTGGCTACTGTCATTCTCCTTTCCATGTCTGATCATCGGCTTCTCGTCTTGCATCCAGCGTTCAAAACGTTATCACTTCATTACCCTTTGTTTTTCCCCTTTCCTAAAGCCTAAGCATTCACACAGCCGGCCCGCACCATGCATTCCCCACGCAAGCTACACGTTTTACAGTAAGCCTTCCCCACTATTTCCCTTTTCTTTTATTGGTTTTATGTTCTCTCTTTTTTTGGTTTCTTATTCTGTTTTTGCTGTCCTTATAATTCCTTTGCCCATATAAACCTTTTCTTGCTGCTCCAACTAGTATCAAAGAGGAAACAATGCAAATTCTAGAGATGCAGCAAAGAAGCATTATTCATGTGCAACGTTACAAGTATAACATAACCGGTTATAATAGAGTTATTCTTTTCTTTTTGCTCCTATTACTGTTTCCTCCTCATTCATTATTTCGGCTGTCACTTACCTCTTCTTTTCTCTTGTTTTCTTCTCAAACTTTCATATAACAGCATGTCCCTCTCCTTTTGGTTTCCTTTACTACACTCCCTTGCTTCATATTCTTGTATGCCACAAGTAAGGGTTTTAACAGTTTTCTTTTTCTTCCTTTTGAAACAAACTATTGCTGCAAAATTACTTCTCTTCTTTACTTTGTTTTAACGTTGCGCCATTTTCCCTTTTTTGTTTTACCACTTTTTCTTTTGTTTATTTTTATTTTTAAGGACTGACATACCAGCTAGAAAGTATTGAATAATTCTAAAAATAGTAGGATCATCCAAACTTGGTCAATATCTTACGTCCTTAGATGCAGCACCAATTGTTCTGTTTTGCTCTAAAACAATCTCCTTAATCCTAGCACCTCACAAATGCCAAGCCACGCAGAAAAGACATTTGTTAAAATTTCCAAATTACTTCCAATTTTCTTGCTTTGGTAACCTCCCTAGTGCACACATCTGCCGGGTGCACATGCACAGGCCCCTTAGTCCCAAGTCCAGATGAACGGTACCAAACAGTACTTTAATTTTCTTTTATATATGCTATGGTATTTATTTTAAACTTAAATTGAACTTCTTTATTTTTATATTTAGGAACACTCCTTATCAGAAGAACTTGCCAATGCCTACCGCACAACAGCAAATATGATGCGTCATAAGTGTAAGGTAAAATGGGAGGATCGGAGAAGGTGACAGCTTATTACCGCAACTTTATTAACTCTAAAGTCAAAGATAATGTTATAAATAATGTGCTAGATGAAGTGTCTCAGTCTTTTGTTAAACACTCCTCTGATATTCTTTGAAGTGCAGGGAATAAGAACATTCAACTTCTGATTTTCTTGTTCGCAACTCCTGCTTAATCCTATTATGCCACTTGATTTTAACGTGGCCTTCCCTTCTTGTTTAAATTACTACAACAGCCCAAAATGCGTCAATACCCTACTTCTCTCCTTCCTGTTGTTGCTCTTCAATCCGTTCTTTCTTTTAATACTTCACCATTTCATAAATCCTTTGCTGCTATTCTTTTCTTTGTTAGTTTCAAAGAACACACACATCTTAATCTCAGTTTTGGCGAATATAAATCTTAGTTTTGGCACACATCTAATCTCAGTTTTGGCGACCTATAACATTAGTTTTTGGGTGACTTAAATCTCAGTTTTAGCACATCTTAATCTCAGTTTTGGCGAATATAAATCTCAGTTTTGAATCTCAGTTTTGGCGACATATAAATCTCAGTTTTGGCGAGTATAATTCTCAGTTTTGGCGAGTATAATTCTCAGTTTTGAATCTCAGTTTTGGCGACATATAAATCTCAGTTTTGGCGAGTATAATTCTCAGTTTTGGCGAGTATAATTCTCAGTTTTGGCGAGTATAATTCTCAGTTTTGAATCTCAGCTTTGGCGACATATAAATCTCAGTTTTGGCGAGTATAAATCTCAGTTTTGGCGAGTATAAATCTCAGTTTTGGCGAGTATAATTCTCAGTTTTGGCGACATATAAATGGTAACACAATCAAACATACTTGCATCATTTAGTTCCAACCAAAGAAATGTTTTAAATAGAGATTAAAAGAGTTTTACTCACTGAGATGTAACCGCCTAAACACAACCATGTCTATCCTATTATATGCATGTGTATATCAATGCATAAAAGAAGATAAAAAGGATAGTTTACTCACCACAATGCTATCCAAATGATCCAGAAAATGCTTCAGATCTGAGAATGGGAATTCAGTTTTGTTTGTGATGAAAATGTGAAGGAATTGAGTGGTATTTATAGGTAAATTCATGCATTAGAATATGAATTCCTGTGCACAAGTTCCAACAGCAAAACCCTTCTAGCCTCACCCCTCTTCTATATCACCTACGGCACAAAATGAGGAGAACATGGTTTCAAATTTTGTCTTACTTAGGCTTGTAGCCAATGACATGTCCCTATGTGATGGCTTCTAGAAGATGAACCTTAACTTCATTAAATGCAATGACCCCTTTTTGGAATTTTATGGCCTTAAACAAATGTTTCCATTTGATTTTACTTGCTGAGGTGTTCATGCTATCTACACTATAGGATTTAGAGAAATGGTTTGCTAATCTTTAGTGTTACTATTTAGGGTATGTTTCATTTAATGCTTTCACATGGTTTAGATTTGTTAGATATTATTTAGGATCCTTAGGTGATGACTCCTCATATATTAGCCATATTATCATATCTTTGTTCTTGTCTTATCTTGTATGCTATTTTCTATACTAGATTTATAGAATCCTAAATTAATATTTTTGTCTTGCTTTGTTATATGTATGTTGTGTTGTTTTTGTCCGAAGGTCCCTCTTTATCTTCCAAGCGAATAAAATACCCTTTCAATGATTCATGTTCTAGGCTTTTTGTTTTTAAATCCTTACTTCGTTAAATGGTCAAACTATGAACCATTATGTTCTTGTATGTATTTTTATTTAAGTTTTCAACTTAAATGTTTTACACTTGTTTTTCCCTTTTTCAAGATTAAATCAAGTCTATACATACATGTGCTTATCCATATATATATTTGTTTCAAAAATCTCTTTAGTTTGATTTTAAATAGCAAATCTCATTTTAATTTATTAAAATGATTTAAAAGTCGTCAGAAAAGTCGGGACATTACAGTCCACCCCGCTTATAAGAATTTCGTCCCCGAAATTAAAGTAAGAAGATCGAAAGATTTTCCCAAAGATGATATTCCATATCATAATTACTTCATACACTCTAATTATACATTAGATTCAAAGTCGTACTAGGCATACATATCATATTACCATCTAGGCATACATATCATATTACCATCTAGGCATACATATCATATTACCCTACTAGTGCTATACTTGACTGATTCAAGTTGTAGACTATCATATCATATATATAGATATATATATATATATATAGCCCAACTCATTTCTCCATCCTACTCCTCTGACACTGTGTAGGTACTTTTCATGATCCCTTTTTCCTTCGTGTCCCCAGAAGTTGACGGTTCATTCATGATAGCGTAAACATTAGGCTGTGGTGCCTTCTTCATCAGTGGGCAGTTCCTGATCATGTGTCCAGGCTGATGACAGTTGAAACAGAGGTTCTTTGCCACCATCTCATTCCTTTGATTCTGATTCTGTTGCTGTTGTTGTTGAGGTTTCTGCTGCTGCTGGAGTTGTTCTGGTTCCTTATCCTTTGACTCCTTACAGTACCTAGCGATATGTCCCTTCTGTTTGCAGTTGTGACACAGAAGATTCTTGAAACGATTTTCATACTTCTCCTCCCCTGTACTTCCTTTTTCTTTGTTCTCCCAATTCGGATTGAATTTCCTCTTCCGGGAGTTCTCGCCATTGATTTCTCCAGTCTGATCCTTTGCTGTTGTGGGTTTCTTAGCATCCAAGGCTTCATACCTGAGTGCTAAATCCACTAATTCGACAAATGGGTCCTTTAAATGTCCCATCATCCTTCCTTGCAGATTATCCTTCAGTCCAGCTACAAACATCTCGTTCTTCTTCAGTGGGGTATTTACCAACTCTGGTCCAAAGCTTGACAGTGCATTGAACTTGTTTTCATATTCGGTAACAGTCATGCCTTCCTGCTTTAGATCGATAAAGTCCCGGTACATCCTTGTCTTCCCAGTGGCTGGAAGATACTGGGCTTCAAAAGCTTCTTTGAACTTCTCCCAAGTAAAATCTTCCTCCGGAGCGTTTGCAGTCTGAGCGTCCCACCAGATTGCTGCGGCTCCCTCCAGATTCCATGAAGCCAAGAGACGTTTGTATTCGTCATCTAACTTCAGTCCCTTAAAAATCTTCTCACATGATCTAATCCATGCTTGGACATCAACCAGTGATTCAGTTCCTTTAAACGTCTTTCCTCCCAGAGTAGTGTAGTTTTTGCAGATCATTGTGAAGTTTGGCTGCGTTGGAGCTTGGACCACTTCAGTTGTTTCCACTTGGGTTTGATTCACATTGTGCCCATTGGTTGTGGTTGCCCTGCTTGCTCTTCGGCCTCGTCTTCCTTGAGAACTCATTTTCTGAGTATATGATTTAAAAGTCAATACTCAACCAGAAGATATTCCTAGGGATAATCTTAAGTTAATAACTAGGGTTGATAGCTATGGACGACCTATATAAAAATAGTTTTTAGTAAAAATACGCTCTCTCGATACTTACCCAACTCAATCTAGGGTGTTACTAATCCTATCTCTACTGAGTTACGCCACAGAGCCAAGGTTACTACTCAACCAATAGCTCTGATACCAACTGTAACGGCCGAGAATTCACCATACTTGAATTTTCAACAGTAATACGAAATCCTGTATTACTCGTCGAACAAAACCAAGTATTGAACTCCTGACTGTTAATAGAAAGAATTTAGAAGGTGAGATAGAAGAGGTAGAACTAATAGAATAGAAGAGTAAGAAGATATCAGAGTCTCACAGTGGAAATAATCTCACAGCGGAATTTCACAAAATATATATAAAATTACATATCAGAGTTTGTTACATCAGAGTACATCATCATAATACATCATCATCAGAGTTTAACAGCATAATTATACATCATGACTTAGAATAATACAGATGTGGATATAATGCTGGTCTTGGCCTTGACTTCATCAGGTTCCACTTGCCTACCTGGACTACTTGTCTACTCATAATAAATATTATGAGTACCCAAGAGTTTAGGAAACACAGAAAATAAACTTTGGGTCAGTCGGAGGACATGTGTGAGTAAACATAGATAAGAAATGTAAACAAGGAATAAGGATTTAGGTTTTTCATGTTGACAGGTTTATTTATTTTAGAAGTCATTAGATCAATCCATGTCTAATATCTGGATAATGATCTAAGTATTTTATATCAAAACGTGTGATATTATAATAGTTTTTATCAAATAAATAACCATCTAGTGAAACGCTTGCATCTCACGTTCACATATAGTATAAAATCGAAAACCGCAGAGCGCTTAGTGGAAATTGGATTCCAACACACAAGGTATGGGAGCACCTACCAATCAGTGTACTCTAGAGGGTATACACTGCAGGTTCAATAAGAACGTCTTGCAACCCGGCCACACATGACCGTCCACTCATTTAGCTTGAGTGTAACGAATATATTATCACCTCCACGGTTGTGATCAGCAACCGCTACCGAATGCTGCAGCAGTGAAATATAGATGAGAAGACAAAAGGAATTTCTCTAGATGGCGATAATACACCCTGCTTGGGTATGACCCAACTAGCCATGCTGCCTAGCCCAACTTTTGTTACTTCCGGGTTGTGAGGTTCTGAGGTCACGTTTATCCTTCTGACAGATTTCTCTTCAATTACTTTGAATGCCACATCGTCATATCCGTCAGAAACACTCATTCGATTACCCAAATATATTGCGGGCAATGAGGCTAAGAGAAACGAATTTCTCCGCCACCAACGTAATATACTTACGTAAAACGATGTGTAGAATCCAATTGACATACGTTGTCAGACACTCGTCCATTCGGGTTTGTCCTGGGACTGAACAGACCGAAGGTACTATTTAAAATAGTCATTGCATATCTCCGTCTTCAATATTTCTGACACGCGTCGTATACTTCGAATCAAAGTGGAATATTTATTCCGGTCTCTTCGAAACGATGTACGAAATGTCTTTTACAGTGGATAAATAATTATCAGCCTATCATGATTATAATACGGT
Organism: Allium sativum; assembly: GCA_030737875.1. Classification (NCBI taxonomy): domain Eukaryota; kingdom Viridiplantae; phylum Streptophyta; class Magnoliopsida; order Asparagales; family Amaryllidaceae; genus Allium; species Allium sativum. The sequence goes on from CM060916.1 coordinate 730,268,258, forward strand.
TTACACATTCTTTAACTAGGAGTTTCAGTCAAACAAACAGTATATGTTTGCTTTGTTCATATCTGGATATTTTGATTATCGGTTATAAATGAACAATTTAAGTGTATGCGTCACATACGGTATTTTATTCAGTTTTGATCATCATTTAGAAATGAGAAAATAAAGCGTGTGCATCGCACACGGTCTTTTTCTTCGTTTGTCGTCGCAGTTTATACGATGTTTAATTCTTCCATTATCCTTGTAAATTATTTTCTTACTCATATTTAATCATAAATAAATTAAATTTATAATTTATTTAATTATTTCTTATATTATTTCTATTTTAAAACTCGTTAATCTTCTACAGTCGAACTTCTCCATTTCGATCTTCTGGCTACTGTCATTCTCCTTTCCATGTCTGATCATCGGCTTCTCGTCTTGCATCCAGCGTTCAAAACGTTATCACTTCATTACCCTTTGTTTTTCCCCTTTCCTAAAGCCTAAGCATTCACACAGCCGGCCCGCACCATGCATTCCCCACGCAAGCTACACGTTTTACAGTAAGCCTTCCCCACTATTTCCCTTTTCTTTTATTGGTTTTATGTTCTCTCTTTTTTTGGTTTCTTATTCTGTTTTTGCTGTCCTTATAATTCCTTTGCCCATATAAACCTTTTCTTGCTGCTCCAACTAGTATCAAAGAGGAAACAATGCAAATTCTAGAGATGCAGCAAAGAAGCATTATTCATGTGCAACGTTACAAGTATAACATAACCGGTTATAATAGAGTTATTCTTTTCTTTTTGCTCCTATTACTGTTTCCTCCTCATTCATTATTTCGGCTGTCACTTACCTCTTCTTTTCTCTTGTTTTCTTCTCAAACTTTCATATAACAGCATGTCCCTCTCCTTTTGGTTTCCTTTACTACACTCCCTTGCTTCATATTCTTGTATGCCACAAGTAAGGGTTTTAACAGTTTTCTTTTTCTTCCTTTTGAAACAAACTATTGCTGCAAAATTACTTCTCTTCTTTACTTTGTTTTAACGTTGCGCCATTTTCCCTTTTTTGTTTTACCACTTTTTCTTTTGTTTATTTTTATTTTTAAGGACTGACATACCAGCTAGAAAGTATTGAATAATTCTAAAAATAGTAGGATCATCCAAACTTGGTCAATATCTTACGTCCTTAGATGCAGCACCAATTGTTCTGTTTTGCTCTAAAACAATCTCCTTAATCCTAGCACCTCACAAATGCCAAGCCACGCAGAAAAGACATTTGTTAAAATTTCCAAATTACTTCCAATTTTCTTGCTTTGGTAACCTCCCTAGTGCACACATCTGCCGGGTGCACATGCACAGGCCCCTTAGTCCCAAGTCCAGATGAAAGATACCAAACAGTACTTTAATTTTCTTTTATATATGCTATGGTATTTATTTTAAACTTAAATTGAACTTCTTTATTTTTATATTTAGGAACACTCCTTATCAGAAGAACTTGCCAATGCCTACCGCACAACAGCAAATATGATGCGTCATAAGTGTAAGGTAAAATGGGAGGATCGGAGAAGGTGACAGCTTATTACCGCAACTTTATTAACTCTAAAGTCAAAGATAATGTTATAAATAATGTGCTAGATGAAGTGTCTCAGTCTTTTGTTAAACACTCCTCTGATATTCTTTGAAGTGCAGGGAATAAGAACATTCAACTTCTGATTTTCTTGTTTGCAACTCCTGCTTAATCCTATTATGCCACTTGATTTTAACGTGGCCTTCCCTTCTTGTTTAAATTACTACAACAGCCCAAAATGCGTCAATACCCTACTTCTCTCCTTCCTGTTGTTGCTCTTCAATCCGTTCTTTCTTTTAATACTTCACCATTTCATAAATCCTTTGCTGCTATTCTTTTCTTTGTTAGTTTCAAAGAACACACACATCTTAATCTCAGTTTTGGCGAATATAAATCTTAGTTTTGGCACACATCTAATCTCAGTTTTGGCGACCTATAACATTAGTTTTTGGGTGACTTAAATCTCAGTTTTAGCACATCTTAATCTCAGTTTTGGCGAATATAAATCTCAGTTTTGAATCTCAGTTTTGGCGACATATAAATCTCAGTTTTGGCGAGTATAATTCTCAGTTTTGGCGAGTATAATTCTCAGTTTTGAATCTCAGTTTTGGCGACATATAAATCTCAGTTTTGGCGAGTATAATTCTCAGTTTTGGCGAGTATAATTCTCAGTTTTGGCGAGTATAATTCTCAGTTTTGAATCTCAGTTTTGGCGACATATAAATCTCAGTTTTGGCGAGTATAAATCTCAGTTTTGGCGAGTATAAATCTCAGTTTTGGCGAGTATAATTCTCAGTTTTGGCGACATATAAATGGTAACACAATCAAACATACTTGCATCATTTAGTTCCAACCAAAGAAATGTTTTAAATAGAGATTAAAAGAGTTTTACTCACTGAGATGTAACCGCCTAAACACAACCATGTCTATCCTATTATATGCATGTGTATATCAATGCATAAAAGAAGATAAAAAGGATAGTTTACTCACCACAATGCTATCCAAATGATCCAGAAAATGCTTCAGATCTGAGAATGGGAATTCAGTTTTGTTTGTGATGAAAATGTGAAGGAATTGAGTGGTATTTATAGGTAAATTCATGCATTAGAATATGAATTCCTGTGCACAAGTTCCAACAGCAAAACCCTTCTAGCCTCACCCCTCTTCTATATCACCTACGGCACAAAATGAGGAGAACATGGTTTCAAATTTTGTCTTACTTAGGCTTGTAGCCAATGACATGTCCCTATGTGATGGCTTCTAGAAGATGAACCTTAACTTCATTAAATGCAATGACCCCTTTTTGGAATTTTATGGCCTTAAACAAATGTTTCCATTTGATTTTACTTGCTGAGGTGTTCATGCTATCTACACTATAGGATTTAGAGAAATGGTTTGCTAATCTTTAGTGTTACTATTTAGGGTATGTTTCATTTAATGCTTTCACATGGTTTAGATTTGTTAGATATTATTTAGGATCCTTAGGTGATGACTCCTCATATATTAGCCATATTATCATATCTTTGTTCTTGTCTTATCTTGTATGCTATTTTCTATACTAGATTTATAGAATCCTAAATTAATATTTTTGTCTTGCTTTGTTATATGTATGTTGTGTTGTTTTTGTCCGAAGGTCCCTCTTTATCTTCCAAGCGAATAAAATACCCTTTCAATGATTCATGTTCTAGGCTTTTTGTTTTTAAATCCTTACTTCGTTAAATGGTCAAACTATGAACCATTATGTTCTTGTATGTATTTTTATTTAAGTTTTCAACTTAAATGTTTTACACTTGTTTTTCCCTTTTTCAAGATTAAATCAAGTCTATACATACATGTGCTTATCCATATATATATTTGTTTCAAAAATCTCTTTAGTTTGATTTTAAATAGCAAATCTCATTTTAATTTATTAAAATGATTTAAAAGTCGTCAGAAAAGTCGGGACATTACATAAACCATCAATGAAATCCTTTGAGACTTGTTCCCATTTCCATTCAGGAATCTCCAGCGGTTGTAATAGACCACTAGGCTTCTTTTGCTCGGTTTTAACTAACTGCCAATTTATGCTCTTGGATATAAACTTCCCAATGTCTCTCTTCATCCCTTCCCAATAGTAGGTCTGCTTCATGTCTCGATACATTTTATACCACTGGGATGTATAGTCAGTTTCGAGTGATGACACTCTCTAAGCACTTCATCTCTCAGTCCATTAACGTTGGGTGCAACCAGTCTCCCATTCTTTCGAAGCCATCCTTCTCGATCAAGTCCATACTTGTTCATTCACTCACTGTCGATACCTGTCTCTACCTTGGAGTTTATTTCCAATAGGTTAGGATTGTCCCTCTGACTGGAAATGATCTGCTCAATCAAAATCGGTCTGATCGTCAAACTTGCAAACATCTCTGGATCCAATTCGCAATTAGGTCTGAAATCGTATCCCGTGATATACTTCAGTTGCTTCCATTCCAGAAACATAGCCCCCAAATTGGCATGTCTCCTACTCAATGCATCAGCTACCGCATTGCCCTTCCCTGTTGTGTATGTGATATTGAAATCATATGAAGCCAAGAACTCTAACCATCTCTGCTGACAAAAATTTAAATTCTTTTGAGATAAAAGATACCTTGATGACTTATGATCGGTAAATTACTCAAATCTTTCACCCAAGAGATAGTGTCTCCACATCTTCAATGCGAACACAGTCGCTGCCAATTCCAAATCATGGGTAGGATATCTTTTCTCATGTGGTTTCAGTTGCTAACTAGCATAAGACACAACCATACCTCCTTGCATCAGTACAACACCTAGTCCAGTACCACAGGCATTTGTGTATACCGTCATCTCTTCGTTCCCTTTAGGAATAACTAACACTGGTGCAAAATTTAACTTCTCCTTTAGACTCTTAAATGCATTCTCACACCTTCCGTACCAAGCAAAAGCTTGATTCTTCTTGGTCAACTTAGTTAACGGTGCCACTATCCTAGAGAAATCTTGAATAAACTTCCGATAATATCCAACTAATCCCTAGAAATTTTTCACGTCTGTTGCATTCTTTGGCATAGACCATTCCTACACCGTAGCCACCTTCACAAGGTCCACAACAATACCATTCCCTGAAACAACATGGCCCAAGAATCTCACTTTCCTCCTCCAGAAGTGACACTTAGAAAATTTCGCTTTCAGTTGGTGCTTCCTCAACACCTCCATCACTATCCTCAAATGTTCCTTGTGTTCTTCCTCTGTCCTCGAGTAAATCAAGATATCATCCATGAACACAAGAACAAACTTATTTAATTGATCCCTGAAAACCTTATTCATAAAATCCACAAAATATGTGGGTGCATTGGTCAACCCGAATGGCATGACCAACCACTCATAGAATCCAGACGATGTTCAAAATGCCGTTTTAGATATACCCTCAACTGCTACTCAGAGTCGATGAAATCATGTCGCGAGATATAACTGGAAAACACTCTTGCTCCATTTAGTTGGTCAAAAAAATCATCTATCCGTGGAAGAGGATACTTATTCTTTCTAGTCACCTTGTTCAACTCGCGGTAGTCTACACATAAGCGAAGGGAACCAGTGGCCTTAGTAGAAAATACAACTGGTGCTCCGCACTTGGAAACACTCCTTCGGATAAATCCCTTCCTCAAAAGATCGCCTACTTGCACTTCGAGCTCTTGTTGCTCCCTTGGTGCCATACGACGAAGAGGCATCACTATAGGTCTAGCATCTTTCACTAAATCAATCTAAAACTCGACCTCCCGGTATGGTGGAAGTCCGGTCACTTCCTCAAAGATGTCCGGATACTCGCCAACAATAGGTATATCTAATAACTCATCATGCGGGATGTCGAGGGAATTTAGAAAACTAGCCATCACCCCATCACTAGGTAGGCAACCCGATACCACCCTCCGCCCATCATCTGCTCTAATGGTCGCCGAAGACCCCTCACAGTCTACCATGATCCCATACCTTTGGAGCCAATTGACTCACAAAATAATGTCAAACCCAATAAAGCCCAAAATAAAGCAATCACAAGCAAACATACATCCATGACTCGATAAGACTAAATTATAACAAATCATATAAAGGCTAGTCGAACCACTGTTCGGATTCGTCACAACTAAAGGTTTATCGACTATCTTGGGTTCCAATCCCAACCTATCTACCAGGTCACTAGATATGAAGGAGTGGGAAGCCCAAGTATCAAACAATACTCGAATAAGAACATCATAAATAGAAAGCATACCTTGAATAACGACACTATTTCCCTTCTCCACCATAGTTGAGGCATTCGACGAAGAAGGGAAAGCGTTGATAGCATAGGCTTTCATGATCCGCTTCTCCTTAGGTGGTTGTGGACATCTATTCTTTAAATGTCCCACTTGGTCACAGTTGAAGCACTTCTTCTGCCCAGGCTTCGCTCGACAATCTCTGATATAGTGGCCCTTCTTGCCGCAACCAAAGCACTCGATATTTTTCTTATTCTTCTTTTTCTAACCATCCTTAGTTTGGTTCTGTTTTCTTTTATTCTGGGACTTCTTATTACATCCATCGCTTGCCAACGACTTTGGCTCCTCCGTAGATGTAACAGCGACCTCAGTCTTCGGCTTAGGGTATATGTAACACCCCGTATGTTGAATAACTTACTATAATATAAAACAGGGAAGAATTAAATTTAAAAATCTGAATCAGGGGAAACGGGCAATCCCATTGCGTTCGTCTCGGAAAAATACGCGAAATAGAGTCCGAGTTTTCGAAAATGGGAGTCCGTATGACCCAGTTAAGGCTCGAAGAAGTTTTCAGAAATTCAAAACAGATTTAAATATAAAAATTTAAACATTTCAGAAGTGGCGGGAAAATTCCCACCAGACCCAGGAAGTCGACCTGGGGGTCGACTGGGGAGTCGACCTGCCCACCAGGTCGACTGGGGAGTCGACCCTAGTGTCGACCTGGGGGTCGACCTCCCTGGTCGAGCCCAGGTGACCTGGGTGCATCAGTATGGCTTTTGGGCTGTGTTTTGGTGGCTAGGACGTGATCTGATGGCTCTAATCTGATTTAGGGTTAATCTAAGGGCCTAAAACACCTAACTAATCTATAAATACACCCTAAGACTACCCTAATTCATACTAAAATTGGAGACAACGTCGTTATGCCGTCAAAATGCAACTAGGAGGAGCCACCAACAAATTAAAGAGGAGGAAAGCTTCTCAAATCAACTTCTAATCAACTCTAGCAACTTAATCTTCTTCATTAAACTGCTAATCAACAAGTTGTGAGTTTTCTATAGCCTTAATGACCAATTGTTGAAATGATTATGATAGGATATAATGAGGTTATGGCTATGAATGTGGATCAATGCAAGATTATGTTATCATATGCTATGTGTTTGTGATGTTATGCAAGTTATGCAAGTTATGTGTTCATGATGTTATGCATGTTATGCAAGTCAAATGCTATGTGATCATGATGTTATGCAAGTTATGCAAGTCATATGCTACATGTTCATGATGTTATGCAAGTTATGCAAGTTATATGCTACATGATCATGATGTTATGCAAGTTATGCAAGTCAAATGCTATGTGATCATGATGTTATGCAAGTTATGTAAGTCATATGCTACATATTCATGATGTTATGCAAGTTATGCAAGTTATATGCTACATGATCATGATGTTATGCAAGTTATGCAAGTGTTAGGCTATGTGTTCATGATGCTAGTTATGCAAATTGCTATGATAAACATTGATCCATTATGACACCATGATTATGCAAGTTTGGTGTATGATTATATGCAAGTTCATATATGACATGTTATGCAAGTTTGGTGTATGATTATATGCAAGTTCATATATGACATGTTATGCAAGTTTGGTGTATGATTATATGCAAGTTCATATATGATATGTTATGCAAGTTTGGTGTTTGATTATATGCATGTTCATATATGACATGTTATGCAAGTTTGGTGTTTGATGATATGCAAGTAACATGTGCAAGTTTACACCTTATTATGATATGCATACATATGCAAGTTAACCCCTTTGTATGTCATACATACATATGCAAGTTTACCCCTTTGTATGACATAAATAACTTATGCAAGTTATCCTCGTTATGACATATGTGATTCATGCAAGTTTGGGTTGATTATTTATGCTAGTTGGGTTGATGCTATATGCATGTTGACACCTTTAAACCCATGTTGATGTTAATGTTATGCAAGTTGAACCCATTGTATTCGTGATGAATCTTCCCTTTTATGTCATGTTGGCGAATTACGTGGGGAACGATGGGGTTAATATACATGTTAATGAAATGGTGTGAAGTTGGTATGATTATACATACCATAAAGTGGATGGACATAATTGAGTCAATTATGTACATCGTTAAAATTGGAATTAATTAGGTAAAATTAATTCGAAATATGGGGGTGATTACTTAGGTGTAATTAATCGACTAAGACACGAGGTTGGACCCTTTTGTAGCGTAAGACTGCTCGGAACCGACCGGCAAATCCAGCGGCTACAAATGATTGGCCCAATGTGAGGGGTCTTAGGCACAAACTTAATACGTGACAAGTGTAAAGACACGAGGTTAGACTCGGTTATGGCGTAAGGCTGCCCGGACCCGACCGGCAAATCCAGCTGCCATAAGAGATAGTCTAATGTGAGAGGTCTTTACAACGGTTACGTTCTTAATCAATTAAGAAACACTTAACCATATTAGCATGTAGAGGACATGAGGGGTTAAGTGGGTGCCTTGGGTGGCATGTGGAAAAATCTAGTGGTTGCCTTGGGTGGCAATAGAAAATACGATTAGAATACTTAACCGAAGTGGAACATGTAATTAAACATGATTAAAGGGTTAAGTAAGTGCCTTGGGTGGCATGGAGAAAATCTAGTGGTTGCCTTGGGTGGCAATGGAAGATAAGATTAAAATACTTAACCAAAGTGGAACATGTAATTAAACATGATTAAAGGGTTAAGTAAGTGCCTTGGGTGGCATGGGGAAAATCTAGTGGTTGCCTTGGGTGGCAATGGAAGATAAGATTAAAATACTTAACCAAAGTGGAACATGTAATTAAACATGATTAAAGGGTTAAGTAAGTGCCTTGGGTGGCATGGGGAAAATCTAGTGGTTGCCTTGGGTGGCAATGGAAGATAAGATTAAAATACTTAACCAAAGTGGAACATGTAATTAAACATGATTAAAGGGTTAAGTAAGTGCCTTGGGTGGCATGTGGAAATCAAGTAAGTGCCTTGGGTGGCATGGGGAAATCTAGTGGGTGCTTGAGTGGCAATTGATATATGATTAGATGACTTAACCAAACTTTAAACATGTAAGTGGACATGGTTATTAAAAAGGGTTAAGTGGGATGCACTAGAAACAAATGACAAGCTTAGGTGGTAGCTTGTGGGGGCCCATTTCAACCAGTAACCCATATGTATCTTATTGGGCTCGACCCATGTCGAGGACGGGACACGCGTACTGGGCTTGACTATAAGAGGCCAAAACGGGTTAGCGGTGGCAACGCAAGTCCAACGGGTTTCATATGCGTGTGTGAACCCGGGCTGGTAGGTAAGACGTTGTTGCATCGTGTAGGTATAAGCCGTGCACCATTGATTATCGGGTTGCCACTTTGGGGAGTGATACATCCCACTGTGGGGCCAGCACGGGTATCTACGTTAGGGAGCCGATCGAATGGGAGTAGTGGGTACATCTAGTGGAGATAGGGGCAGACGGTACCTATGTAGTCAGCTAGGGGTACACGAGACTACTATTAAAATTACTAAGTTGTGGGTACACCTAGTGGAGATAGGGGCAGACGGCACCTATGTAGTCAGCTAGGGGTACACGAAACTATTATTAAAAATTACTAAATACACTTAGTGGGATCAACCTTTAAGTAGGAATTACCCTTGGGTGGGTAGATCTGGTGTGGTGCAGTGTAGGAATTACCCTTGGGTGGGTAGATCTAGTGTGGTGCAGTGTAGTATTTATCCATGGGTGGATAGGCGCGTCTTTACCGTTGTCTTAGTTTATCCTAAGTCTAGTTGGCTACTTAGTGTAGTCATTTATCCCCGGTCGTACCGTACCAGGTTTATATCATACCCTAATTACTGTAATGATTGTATTGTTAAGGTTATAGGGCTCACTCAGACTTATGTCTGACCCCGTTGTTTTTATCTTTTTCCCCAACCCTCAGGTTCTCTCAGAGTGGGCCTAGCACTAGTGGGCTTTGATCAGATTGCTTTATCTATCTTTTGGAGCTTGGACTCTTGAAGAAAAGCTCGGTTATCTTTTCTATTATGGCTATTAGTATGTAGTGGGATTATGTACTTATGTTTTAACGAGATGGATATTTTGTACTTGGCTCTTGTTGGTTTTTGAGATGTAACCAAACATGTTTACCTTCTTCTGCAATGAAATGATGTTTTAAATTTCAAGTATTACTTATATCTGTCTTGTTGTAATTTTTCAGTTCTATATTCACTTAAATACTCCACCGAAGCTAAGGCATTCCCTTTGTGAGTGACCTTAGCGGGTGTGGGGTGTTACACGTGGTATCAGAGCTTAAGGTTACCAAAACAGATAAAACTTTTAGAAAATTATTTTTCTAAAAACATTTTTGGAAGAAGTATTTTCAAAAACGTGTTTTTGAGAGAAAAGTTTTTGAAAGAAAAGAACATAATCCCCAAGAGCCATATATCCTTCCTTCGATTCTCCGTTTTGAATCTCTTCCTCTTTCTCTTTTTGAATTTCCGCTCCGCGTAGAGATGTCTTTTTATGATAAATAAGGACTTCCGCATGAAGGACAGAAGAACCACTTCAAGGGACTAAGACGTTTGCCAGGCTAAGAAGTTAGTCCAAGGAGGTGGAGGGCTTATAGGTACCTTTAAGATGGACAAGAGAGGAAGGTTCAAATAGCTATTAGGTAAATAAAGGACGAAACCTCATCGTGGTAAGAAGGCCACGAAAGGAGAATGTGAAGGGGAAGGCTAGTTGTCTTGGAGAAATAGGACACCTTGGGGTTGTCCAAAGAGGTAAGGGCGAAGTACAGGATCTTCTGGAGGGTAGATGTATTCCCTCACGACGGGTATACCTGATGGGGGTAGGAACGTCTAAGTTGAAATTTGGTTCTCTCGATCATCCTGTTCGAACTTTATTCGACTCTAGTGCACCACATTCGTTTATCTCATCATCATTAGTTGAGTCACTGCACCTAGACACCAGTTTAGTAGATGATCCCGTGGTTGTTTCAAACCCAATTGGGGGCTCCACTTATTTGTCCATGATATGTTTGGGTTTGAAGATCCTCATACTTAGCGTTGAGTTTAGGGGTGATGCTTTTGTTTGGGCTTCACGGGCTATGGGTTGATTTTGGGCATGGACTGGTTATCCAGTAATGGCGTCGTTCTTGATTGCGAAAAGAGAGTTGTTGGGCTCATAACCCGCTTGGGTAACACTCTCGAGATCTCTTGTAATCCCATAGATTTTGTTATGCTAAGTTATCTTGAATCGCTTGATGCTTCGGTCGAGAGTTTGCGATCTGTTAGAGTGGTCCGGGAGTACTCGGATGAGTTTGAGGAGATGAAGGGCTTACCTCCGAAGCGGGAGATAGACTTCCGAATATATCTGGTGGAAAATGTTAAGCAAGTATGTTTGTCAGTACGCCACATGGCTCCTCGTGAGAGGAGGGAACTCCATAAGCAAGTAGGGGAGCTGCTTGGGAAGGGGTTCATAAGACGAAGTATATCGGAGTGGGGTGCTCCAGTAGTTTTTGCCACGAAGGCGAATGAGTCCCTCAGACTTTGTGCAGACTATGGAGAGCTTAACAAGCTCACAAAGAAGAATAGACACCCATTGCCAAGGATTGTTGATCTTTTTGATCGGTTGGTTGGCGCCTCAGTGTTTCACAGTTGGACTTAGCCATGGGGTTTCATCAGTTGGGAGTGACTGAGGATAGTATAGACAAGACTGCCTTTAGGACTCCGGATGGTTTCTATGAGTGGCTGGTGACGCCATTTGGTTTGGCAAACGCCCCTGCATACTTTGTTGATTTGATGAGGGTGTTCAGGGAGTTCCTTAATAAGTTTTCGTATGTGCTTAATAGGTTAAGCAAAGCTAGTTATTTGATCAACGGTGGTTTTGGAGCGAGACTGGAAAGGACATCCAGAGTTGGACAAGGGCTTAATCATTTAGCCGTTTTACTAGTATCATCTCACATAGGTCGTCTGAATTTGAAGGAGGTATCCCTTGGGTGTTTGTCTGATATTGGTTTAGGCCTTTGGGGCTTGCACTTGGGGGATGTCGAGTTCGACTAGGATGGTCTGCGTGAGAGATGGATAGTTGTGACGATTTTATATGGGAGAATATCCTGGTTTTCTCCAGAAGTGGATAAAAGCATACCCTACATCTTAGGGAAGTGTTGGAGACTCTTCGAGCGCATAGTCTTGAGATAGCAAAGGTGGATGGAGTTCTTAGCATCCTATGATTTCGAGATAGCGTACACCCCAGTAAGGGTAACGTGGTGGCGGACACCTTGAGCAGAAAAAGGTTGTCCTTGAGTCCATTGTTCGTGGACCAACGAAGCTTGGAATTTATCTCGATGTTTGATTTCAGATCTTCCGTTGACTTTATACCCGGTTTGCTAGCATCCTTGGAGGTCAGACCTACTCTTTTGAGACGGATTGGCAAGGCACAGCGGGACGACCCATAGTTGGTTGAGTTGGTAGAGAGGCTCATAAGGAGGGAGTCGTCCAGCCATTTGAGTAGGTACACCCTAGACGATAGGGGGTGCTTGCGTAGAGACGGTAGACTTTGTGTACCGCAAGACGAGGGTTTGAGGAAGGCTATTCTTGATGATGCACACCGTTCTAGGATGACCATTCATCCCGGTGGGGACAAGATGTACCAAGACATGAAGCGAGTTTTCTTTTGGGCCGGTATGAAGAAAGATGTGGCCGAGTATGTCGCTAGATGCTTGGTGTGCCAACAGGTGAAAGCGGAGCAAAAGAAACCCGGTGGGTTGCATCACCCATTGGAAGTGGGATAGCGTCTCGATGGATTTTATTGATGGGTTACCTAGATCGAGGAAGGGTAATACGGGAATTTGGGTTGTGATAGACAGACTTATTAAGAGTGCCCATTTCATACCCGTGAAGAGCAATAGGACTGCTCAATGGCTAGCTTCAGTTATCTTCGAGAGATAGTTCGGTTGCATAGGGAACATGACGTATTCCATGTGTCACATTTGAGGTAGTGCCTACATGAGACCGCAGAGGTGGTAGTGCCGAGCTTGCTGAGAGAAGTGGAGGTAGAGCGTGCTGCGACTATTCGACGAGCTCCTACCCGCATCCTTGGGTCAGAGATTAGGAAGTTGAGAAACATAGAGGTTCGACCAGTCAAAGTGAAAAAGGGGAAAAGATGAGAGCAATGCTACTTGGGAGACAGAAGCGAAGATGCGTTCATTGTACCCATTCCTTTTTTTGAGGGTATGTCTTTTAACTTCTCCTGTATCGTTTGTCTAGTACTTATCTTATCTTTAGTATGTCCTCTCATTAGTACCTTTGACCTTTAGATAGGGTAAACCTATGGTTGAAACATGTGTTTGAGACATGTTATGATTGATGGATGCGTGTGGATGCAAGTGGTTGCTCGTGGATGCATATACACACACTTTAGGCACTAGATCGGCTCAATCACTTCATATTGCATATTGCATAAAATTGTGTGTAGGTAGATATATTAATGGATGTATAATGGTTGTGTTATCACATGGATGATGCATTTTGGTGAATGATTGTGCACTCATGTAGAGAAAGTATGTGTCGATAAGGTTCTTTCGCATACATATTGGATGCATGGCACTATTATGGTTTGCATTAAGGAGGTCAACTAAATCAGTAGACCACCTAATTTTGCATTAGACAGGGAACATATACACACACTTTTTGCATATGTTCATACAGCATTAGAAACTTTAAGGACAATGGATGCCAGTGTTTGATGGTTTGAGTAGATGGTTGTTTGGTTGGTAGGATACGTTCTTCTTGACTTAGAGATTTCGGGGACGAAATCCTTTAAGTAGGCGAGAATGTAACACCCCGTATGTTGAATAACTTACTATAATATAAAACAGGGCAGAATTAAATTTAAAAATCTGAATCAGGGGAAACGGGCTATGCCATTGCGTTCGTCTCGTAAAAATACGCGAAATAGAGTCCGAGTTTTCGAAAATCGGAGTCCGTATGACCCAATTAAGGCCCGAAGAAGTTTTCAGAAATTCAAAACAGATTTAAATATAAAAATTTAAACATTTCAGAAGTGGCGGGAAAATTCCCGCCAGACCCAGGGAGTCGACTGGGGAGTCGACCTGCCCACCATGTCGACTGGGGAGTCGACCCTAGTGTCGACCTGGGGGTCGACCTCCCTGGTCGAGCCCAGGTGACCTGGGTGCATCAGTATGGCTTTTGGGCTGTGTTTTGGTGGCTAGGACGTGATCTGACGGCTCTAATCTGATTTAGGGTTAATCTAAGGGCCTAAAACACCTAACTAATCTATAAATACACCCTAAGACTACCCTAATTCATACTAAAATTGGAGACAACGTCGTTATGCCGTCAAAATGCAACTAGGAGGAGCCACCAACAAATTAAAGAGGAGAAAAGCTTCTCAAATCAACTTCTAATCAACTCTAGCAACTTAATCTTCTTCATTAAAGTGCTAATCAACAAGTTGTGAGTTTTCTATAGCCTTAATGACCAATTGTTGAAATGATTATGATAGGATATAATGAGGTTATGGCTATGAATGTGGATCAATGCAAGATTATGTTGTCATATGCTATGTGTTTGTGATGTTATGCAAGTTATGCAAGTTATGTGTTCATGATGTTATGCAAGTCAAATGCTATGTGATCATGATGTTATGCAAGTTATGCAAGTCATATGCTACATGTTCATGATGTTATGCAAGTTATGCAAGTTATATGCTACATGATCATGATGTTATGCAAGTTATGCAAGTCAAATGCTATGTGATCATGATGTTATGCAAGTTATGCAAGTCATATGCTACATGTTCATGATGTTATGCAAGTTATGCAAGTTATATGCTACATGATCATGATGTTATGCAAGTTATGCAAGTGTTAGGCTATGTGTTCATGATGCTAGTTATGAAAATTGCTATGATAAACATTGATCCATTATGACACCATGATTATGCAAGTTTGGTGTATGATTATATGCAAGTTCATATATGACATGTTATGCAAGTTTGGTGTATGATTATATGCAAGTTCATATATGACATGTTATGCAAGTTTGGTGTATGATTATATGCAAGTTCAAATATGATATGTTATGCAAGTTTGGTGTTTGATTATATGCATGTTCATATATGACATGTTATGCAAGTTTGGTGTTTGATGATATGCAAGTAACATGTGCAAGTTTACACCTTATTATGATATGCATACATATGCAAGTTAACCCCTTTGTATGTCATACATACATATGCAAGTTTACCCCTTTGTATGACATAAATAACTTATGCAAGTTAACCTCTTTATGACATATGTGATTCATGCAAGTTTGGGTTGATTATTTATGCTAGTTGGGTTGATGCTATATGCATGTTGACACCTTTAAACCCATGTTGATGTTAATGTTATGCAAGTTGAACCCATTGTATTCGTGATGAATCTTCCCTTTTATGTCATGTTAGCGAATTACGTGGGGAACGATGGGGTTAATATACATGTTAATGAAATGGTGTGAAGTTGGTATGATTATACATACCATAAAGTGGATGGACATAATTGAGTCAATTATGTACATCGTTAAAATTGGAATTAATTAGGGAAAATTAATTCGAAATATGGGGGTGATTAATTATGTGTAATTAATCGACTAAGACACGAGGTTGGACCCTTTTGTTGCGTAAGACTGCCCGGAACCGACCGGCAATCCAGCGGCTACAAATGATTGGCCCAATGTGAGGGGTCTTAGGCACAAACTTAATACGTGACAAGTGTAAAGACACGAGGTTAGACTCGGTTATGGCGTAAGGCTGCCCGGACCCGACCGGCAAATCCAGCAGCCATAAGAGATAGTCTAATGTGAGAGGTCTTTAAAACGGTTACGTTCTTAATCCATTAAGAAACACTTAACCATATTAGCATGTAGAGGACATGAGGGGTTAAGTGGGTGCCTTGGGTGGCATGTGGAAAAATCTAGTGGTTGCCTTGGGTGGCAATAGAAAATACGATTAGAATACTTAACCGAAGTGGAACATGTAATTAAACATGATTAAAGGGTTAAGTAAGTGCCTTGGGTGGCATGGGGAAAATCTAGTGGTTGCCTTGGGTGGCAATGGAAGATAAGATTAAAATACTTAACCAAAGTGGAACATGTAATTAAACATGATTAAAGGGTTAAGTAAGTGCCTTGGGTGGCATGAGGAAAATCTAGTGGTTGCCTTGGGTGGCAATGGAAGATAAGATTAAAATACTTAACCAAAGTGGAACATGTAATTAAACATGATTAAAGGGTTAAGTAAGTGCCTTGGGTGGCATGGGGAAAATCTAGTGGTTGCCTTAGGTGGCAATGGAAGATAAGACTAAAATACTTAACCAAAGTGGAACATGTAATTAAACATGATTAAAGGGTTAAGTAAGTGCCTTAGGTGGCATGTGGAAATCAAGTAAGTGCCTTGGGTGGCATGGGGAAATCTAGTGGGTGCCTTGAGTGGCAATTGATATATGATTAGATGACTTAACCAAACTTTAAACATGTAAGTGGACATGATTATTAAAAAGGGTTAAGTGGGATGCACTAGAAACAAATGACAAGCTTAGGTGGTAGCTTGTGGGGCCCCATTTCAACCAGTAACCCATATGTATCTTATTGGGCTCGACCCATGTCGAGGACGGGACACGCGTACTGGGCTTGACTATAAGAGGCCAAAACGGGTTAGCGGTGGCAACGCAAGTCCAACGGGTTTCATATGCGTGTGTGGACCCGGGCTGGTAGGTAAGACGTTGTTGCATCGTGTAGGTATAAGCCGTGCACCATTGATTATCGGGTTGCCACTTTGGGGAGTGATACACCCCACTGTGGGGCCAGCACGGGTATCTACGTTAGGGAGCCGATCGAATGGGAATAGTGGGTACACCTAGTGGAGATAGGGGCAGACGGCACCTATGTAGTCAGCTAGGGGTACACGAGACTACTATTAAAATTACTAAGTTGTTGGTATACCTAGTGGAGATAGGGGTAGACGGCACCTATGTAGTCAGCTAGGGGTACACGAAACTATTATTAAAAATTACTAAGTACACTTAGTGGGATCAACCTTTAAGTAGGAATTACCCTTGGGTGGGTAGATCTGGTGTGGTGCAGTGTAGGAATTACCCTTGGGTGGGTAGATCTAGTGTGGTGCAGTGTAGTATTTATCCATGGGTGGATAGGCGCGTCTTTACCGTTGTCTTAGTTTATCCTAAGTCTAGTTGGCTACTTAGTGTAGTCATTTATCCCCGGTCGTACCGTACCAGGTTTATATCATACCCTAATTACTTTAATGATTGTATTGTTAAGGTTATAGGGCTCACTCAGACTTATGTCTGACCCCGTTGTTTTTATCTTTTTCCCCAACCCTCAGGTTCTCAGAGTGGGCCTAGCACTAGTGGGCTTTGATCAGATTGCTTTATCTATCTTTTGGAGCTTGGACTCTTTAAGAAAAGCTCGGTTATCTTTTCTATTATGGCTATTAGTATGTAGTGGGATTATGTACTTATGTTTTAACGAGATGGATATTTTGTACTTGGCTCTTGTTGGTTTTTTAGATGTAACCAAACATGTTTACCTTCTGCTGCAATGAAATGATGTTTTAAATTTCAAGTATTACTTATATCTGTCTTGTTGTAATTTTTCAGTTCTATATTCACTTAAATACTCCACCGAAGCTAAGGCATTCCCTTTGTGAGTGACCTTAGCGGGTGTGGGGTGTTACATTATAGGCTCTCCGATTTCAATGCTTTCCCTACAACAGATTCGAAAGTCTCATCGATATGGTTTATAAGCCTTTTCCCCAAGTACTCATCTATGCCCGTTATGGACTTCTCGTTCTCCTTCTCGGCAATATCGATAAGAGATAATCCATATTTCGATAAGGTATCGAATTCAACAATATATTCCAAGACTGCCCTACCATTCTCCTTAAGCTCTAAAAATTTCCAGAATAATTCTGATTTTTGAGCAGTTGGAATTAACTTATCACTGAAGTGCGTCTTAAACTGATCCCAAGTAAGTTGATCCTCGGGAGTAGCCGCTTTAATAGCATTCCACAAATGCATTGCCCGTCCTTGAAGCTGACGTGATGCTAGCTTTCTCTTCATTGCATCATCGATCCCTAGATCCTCGAAGATGCGCTCACAACTATCAATCCAATCCCGGACCTCCGTACCCGATTCTATTCCATGGAATGGCTTCCCACCAAGACTAGCATAATCGTTGCTAAGTTTGGCAAAATCGGCTCTAGACGCCTGCACTACTGCAGCACCACCGTAGCAGCATTAGGAATTGCTCCCTGAGCATCCCTAAGCATCTCTCGCATGAAGGCAGTAAAGATCGTCCTCATATCGGGGACATTCCCATTATTGGCCACTGAACCCGCTCCCTCTTCAACTCCCGGTGCAGAGTTCTTCCTTGTATTTCGGCTCGTCGTTCAGTCTGTAAAGAGAAAACAATTAACCATCTCCTCAGTGGGGCCAGTGTAGTTCGACTTCATCATTAGGTATACTAATAGTATACATATAGTTTTTGAAAACCAAAATATCACAATTACGCACTCTCTTGTACGTATACTATCTCTCCCTGATATCTTCCCCTAGGTTAAATTACACAACCTAGGCTCTGATACCAAGTGTGACGACCGCCTTATACCATCAGACATTTCCCCGAAATGCACTGTGCCAATGCCCGACTAGCATGGGACAATCGTAAAAATGGTTGAAATGATGAGTTATCAAAGAACCTATAGTATATCTCACAGCGAATGGAATAAAATATAATAATAACATAACTTGGTACAAAACAGGCAAGACAGTACATAAGCTGAAAACTAAACCATATCCATCCGAGTAGCGGAATCCAAAATACAGCTTCATATCCAATTATTACAACTTTAAAATACTGTCTCTAAAAGGAAATAAAAGAGGTACATTTCTAATGCCCAAAGTAGTGGCTAGCAACAGCATAGGGAGAATATGTATAAAGTACGTGGAAGCATCCTACTTGTCTCCGGACATCTACTCGTGCATAACCACTTAACCCGCCTCTAGTCTGCTCGTTTAGGAGCACCTAGAGTAATAAGAAGAGAATAAAACTCTAAGTCAATGAAAGTCTGGTGTGGGCGATAGCAAATCTATGTAACTGAATAAACCAATAACAGGTGTAAATAATCATACTTGACCTGGACCTGCAACCTAAGAGTTCGCACAACAAGATGCACAATACTCTAAGGTAACACTAACATAGAGTGTAAAATGGAAGTATGCGTGTCATGATGATAGAAAACATCAAACATAGAAATCATCGTCACATCTCTCACTCAGTGCGTAAAGCATACGATATCCACTGCCTTAGTCACCAAATCCATTGGGGCCATGATTGGTCAACACCGCCCTGGACACCGTACAACTATTGTTATGACCACACTGCCCTAGTCTATAGTCAATAACCCTACCCAGTCCACACCGCCCTAGCTCTAGGGTACGGGCCAACCAGTCCACACCGCCCTGGCTCTGGGGTACGGGACAACCAGTCCACACCGCCCTGGCTCTAGTTCGTCTACATGCCCCCTCTCTTAATGGTGAACCAAAGTTATAGATATTGATAACTCCTTTGCACACGTCCTGCAGCAAAGCCCAACTCTTGAAGTTAACTCATTGGTTCCCATTTGGATCTTGAGCGATAACTTTCCACTTGGACTTCCTTTGCATCTTGGGTTTTGGTCGAATTGAAGTTGATCTTCAGAAGAGTTCACGATCGTCGTCGCGTGGTAGAGGTTCAAATCCGGTTTGGTTCGGGGTCACCATCACGGCTTGGTCCGTGGTCATCATTGGCTCGTGTTCACCGTCGACTCGTGGTCACCCTAGGGGTCGTGGTCACCATGGGGTCGTGGTCACCCTGGAGTCGTGGTCACCTTGGGAGTCAACATCATGATTCGGCTCGTGGTCACCATGGCGATCCTTGGTCACCCTGGGGGTCACCATCACGAACCGAAACCTTGCAGTTTTTCCTGCAAGCTAATTTCGCCAAACAATAGCATTTTCAACTATTCTAACTTTCCTATGCAATCATAAAACATACCAAATAGTAGTAGTAACATGTAGTATCAACCAAAAACATCAAAACAATGATTTCATATGTTAATTTAGATCAAATATACCCAAATCCATGATTTTCTTCCTTAATCCCCTAAATCCCGGGATTAACAAAATAAATCCAAATCAACCCAATTTCATATATGTGACATAAAATATGATCTTAGAATTTATACATATTTTCCATAATTTCTGGATGTAAAATTTTGCTAATTTTCACTAATCACCCATAATTAGCACTAATTAGTGTACAAACATGCAAATCACTCAGCTTAGCCAAAAATATGTGATAGATCTGAAACTTTTACTGATTTGGCTCGGATTCCAATGTGCTGCAGCAGCTCTATCTTGAATTTGGTGCTAATTCGGCTTGATTTGATGTAGATTTGATTAATTAGTGATCAGAAAGTGATAAGAGAGATCTAGAAGATGAAAGCCTTGATTAGGGTTTGAGAAAGGTTTGTGGCGGCTAGAGAAATGAAAAGGGATGATTTTTCAACTCCTTTCAGCCCTCCTATAACCCTAATCCTGAATTGGGTTATGGGCCTAGCTGCTAATCATTTAATTAAGCCCAATTAGGTTGTTTTCCATCTTTCTAATCTTATTTCAACCATATCTCCCAAACGGTAAGTCCATTTGATTAATGTGACCACTTTACGGATTGGAAAACCATTATCCAAATCCAATAGAAGTGGTTTCAGGTCAAAACACCTTACCAGTCAAAAGTTATGGCTGAAACAAGATTTTCCAGGGGTAAAACGATCATTTTAAAATCCAGAAAAAATCGTGAATGTAAGAAATGACCCCAATAGTTGTTTCCCAAAGTTACACGACCATATGACTTCATATGAAAATAAAATAAATACTCTACGATCCTCCGATACATAGAATATGGGTCGTTACACCATCAAAGGTTATCTTCATAATGACAAAGAAGCTATCAAAACCATTGTTAACTATGTAGCAAATGCTAAAGTTAACACAGGTGCTTTCGCCTCTTTAGCGATTTTCGCTCTTATGATCTTACCTTTCTCTTTCAACAACACGAAGTCTTAAGTCTAATCGACTCACAGGATAATGACGAATTATGTTATCCTAAGCTTGTTAAGATGTTCTATGCGAATCTTAATCGCGGATTTTACGAAGGCAACGGAGACCAAATTTGGAGTAGCGTCAAACGCACATAAATTGTTCTCGATGCCGAACTCTTAGGCAATATCTTGAATTGTAGAAGCATAGGCTCGGATTTTTCAGATTTCGTTATCTATGAAACCGATTTAGAGACCTATCACGACATATTTGTAACCGATGCTCAAGTGGATTTCAAAAATCGCTTTTTCCGCCCAAAAAAAAGATTTGTCAACCTTCTCCTCCAACATATGATCCCTCCCCGTTCTAGAAACTTTAATAATCCAAATCTCAAAGTCCAAAAAGTCCTCTTTGCTATTATGGGTGGCTATAACATCAATTGGCCCGATATGATTTTAAAAGAAATCAAACCCATAAAATTGTCATCTGGAGAAAACACTCTCTACTATGGTGTTTATCTAACCCGCATTTTCAAATATTTTGGAGTTGATATTCATCGAGAAGAATTTGTGACTAGAAAAGTGTTTGACTCATCAAACATACATCTCATGCAAATTCCTCTCATTTTCCAACCACATGAGACATTCGAAGCCAAACAAGCTCGAATGCAACAAGAACAAGCGCCAATGGAAGTCGAAGAAGAAGAAACTTCTTTAGAAAGTGTTGAGTGCTCAACCAACACTAGACACATTTCCAAAGAGACGATTGTTCAAAATTAAGTGAAGATTGTCAACAATCAAAAGAAGTGTAATAAGAACTTTTCAAAAATGACCAAGTGCATGGTTAAGATTGGAAGAAAGCTTGGAATCTCACTTTCCTCATCATCATCTGAAAACTAGTCTATCTAGTTTAATTTATCTTTATGTATTAGTTTATATATTTGCTTTCGAATTTCGTATTTAGTGTGTCTTAATTAGTTGGATGTATTTGCTTTCTATGAAGAAATGAATGGAGTTTTATTTTTGTTAAAATCATCTTTAAGTTACTGTAAAAACTTTATAATTAATTATAATATAAAATAGTTACAAAAGATTCAAAATTCGAAAATTTCCAATTTTTTTAATAGGATATGTTGACATACATTTATGTATATATCGACATATAACTGCCATATTTTCAGAACTTTTCAAATTTTAAAATTAAATAACTAACTCATATCCATTCAAAATTCAACGAATTCCAAATCCTATTTAAGCCTATTTCTTCTAGAAAAATTCATTATTTCATTTCTCCTTCTTCATTATTCATTTCCTCTCAAAATCATGGAAAATCCAATTCATAACATAAGTGAAAATTCTTTGAATTCTTTCAAGAAAATCCTCTCTATAGTACTGCATAATCAGTGCCACCTAGAGCTAATTCAGATGAGAATGGTTGAATATCAAGAAAAACATTTTGATGTAATTCATTGGTCAATCTTTTCTCATTTCAAAGATGAAAACAATAAAACGTCACTTATCAATGAAGAAGAATGGAAGGACATCAAGAAGAACCCAATCATTGGACAAGATGAATCAGTTGAAGTCCCAAGAAACGTTTAATTGCTTGGCATGAGTGATATGATTGATATGTTTGAATTTGTTTGATTCTATAAACTTGTATATATTAAACTTATGGTGTGGTGTGCTTGATTTGGTGTGCATAGATAACTTATAACATATGTAATTATATTACATGATTGTTTTGTATTGATGATTGACAATCATGAATTTAGGAAGTTCTAATATTATAGGATTATATAGATATTTTAGGATTAAAGGGGAGTATTTTACTTTGGTATAGATAGTTTACAAGATTTAGAGGGAGTAGTTTTAGAATTTCTTTTTGATAATGCTACAGGGGGAGAAATTATAAAATATAGAATTAGTTTATAAGATTCATATATACAGGAGTGTATTAGAAGGATCATCATCAACAGGTATGTACAGGTATGATATTTTATAAATTAAGGTTTTCATCATCAAAAGGGGGGAGATTGTTGGAGAATGGAGTTTTGATGACAACAAACTTATTTCAATACCAACTGATTATAAAATATATACTAACACTTTTATCTAGAATATATATATATATATATAATATACATATGCACATATGCAGATTTATATACAAGAATTTATACTGAAGACTCTATTGTTTAAAGGTACTAGAGATTCAGAATTCAGAGATGATTAAGGCTCATAAGTATTCAAGATTTCAAGAGTTCAAGATAAATATTGTAATAGAGTCTAGTTTATGTAAGACTCTGAATAACACTCCAGGTTTAACTTCAAATTCTGATTTTCATATTCTTTCTTCAATCTCTATCTTCTCTATTCTATTTTCTTTACTTTTGTTTTTAAAAAACTTAAGTTTTATAGTTTATAAGTTTTTATATATTATATATTTTGTATACTTCATATTTATAAAGTTTTAACTCTATAATTTTTTTAAATATATTTATATAGTTTATATTTATGGTTTCATATGATTTTCTACTTTATAATATTCATTTATAACACTAAGTTTTAATTCAAGAATTTCCAGAATCATATATATATATATATATATACATACATACATATATACATATACATATACATATACATATACATATTTATATATATATATATATATATATATATATATCAAAACACTTGAGAAATGCTTAAAAATCAATTTTGAACAAGGATATGTCAACATACATTTTTCCCTATGTCGACATATAACTGCCACTTTTTGAAAATTGAAAGGAAGTGCCTTTTCTCTATTTGTGAAGCTCCAAAGATGTTGCAACCTTTCGAATGTTATAAATAGGGGTCAATTTCGAATTTTTGCATCATTCTTCTTCTCTATCTTCATCTCCTTTCTTTACACCATTATATTTTCTCATTTTTATGATTTCTACGCTAATACTAAGTCAAATTCAATTCTATTTACATAAAACTTCTTTTCTTCTCACTCTCTACTCATTACTCTCTGAATCAAAGTTCTGTTGAAGAGTTATAGGGATATTGTAATCATTTGGGAAGTGTATGTAATTGGTGTTACCCTGGTAGCCGTAAAACCAAGGGGGCTGGAATCGGTGTGACCCTTGTAGCCATGAAATCAAGGAGAGTATACTCAAGTGTGCGTGCGTGGAATCGGTGTTACCCTTATAGCCGTGAAATCAAAGAGAGAATTGTAATTGGATATTGATATAGTAATAAAACTCTACACAATCCAGCATTGCATGGGAATGAACGTAGGAGAAATTCTGAAACATTATAAAATTCAGTGTGTTCTTTGCTTTTATGCATTTTATTTTTGTTTATATCTGTGTTTGTGTTTGATTCTATTTCTATTGTGTTTGATTCATATACTAATTCATATAAGTTTTAAATTTTGTTTAGATTCTAAAAATCACTGTTCACCCTCTTTTAGTGTTAATTTTCCTTGACGATCCATTCTGCAATCCTTAACAGATTATAAGTCACAGTTAGGTTATGTGTTTTCCTTAATGGTGTCGCTTTGAGCTGGAAAGGTTCAAAAAAAGAAACATTTGTTGATTCTACAACGGAGACTGGTTACATGTTGCTTCTGAAGCTGCTAAGGAGGCTGTTCGAATTAAGAAGTTCATCACTGAAATTAGTGTTGTACCATCCATTGTTGATCCAATAGATCTTTATTATGACAATAATAGGGCAATTGCATAGGCTAAGGAACCTAGGTCACATCAACGATCCAAACACATACTTAGGCGATATCATCTCATTCATGAAATTGTTGACTGAGGAGATATACATATCTGCAAAGTACTAATAGATAATAATGTTGCTGACCCACGGACTAAAGCTTTGTCACAACAAAAGAATGATAGTCACATAGTTTAATGGATATATGATACATGAGCAATTGGCTCTAGTGCAAGTGAGAGACTGCTAGAGTTTCTTCCCTAGAGGCAATCTATTTGATGTGATTGAATAACATTGTTGATGTTGTATTTTATTTTGAGTTATGTTATATCTACTAAGTAATATAAATATTAACACAATAGAAGTCCTTAGAATAATAATACAAATTTATATAGTTTCAAGTAAGTGACTTGAACATGAGATTATATAATATAATAAGTGTTGTAATTCTTAAAAGTCCTTAGTCAAGTTTTATTGTATATAGGACAATAATGAAATATTGAGACTAGTATGTTGATTGATAGATGATCATATTTCATCAATCATTAATATATGTGATATTAATGTTAATACATAAATATGTATTAGGGAATAATGTATTTGGTAGACCCAACATTAGAAAACTTCATGGAGTACGATTTGTAGTTTCATAAGTAATTCTCATAGTGATAGCGACGTAACGGTCCTTAGACCTGAAATCATTATATATTTTGTTTGAGGATATTTTTATTTTGATATCATTAAAAGTTACTCTTATAGTAGACAATAAAAGTGATTACTGGATACATCTCGAATCAATTAAAAAATATGTATGATCTAAATGGAATTTAACCTTACAATATTAGTAGTGATATCCATGAGTCTCTTTATTGAGTAAGATTATAAAATGCATGGTCATACTCAAATATTGATTTGTTTTTATATAATCTACTCATAGATCAAGAACAAAAGATTAAATTATAAAGATGATGATATGTTCCATGACTCAGGTTTAATCTTGGATATAATGGTTAGAAGGATTAAGTTACGTTGAAACACTGGTAATAGAAATGGTTATATCGAATCGTTGATTTTATTATAATTTGGGTAACAACGATGTATTACTAGATGCCATTCACTATTTATAATTTTAAATATAATTTGAAATTATTTCCAATGTTATAATATCCTAATGGGTCGCACATTAAGAATGTTTAAAAGGTGATAACCATTCTTTGAAATTTTAAATTATCAAACGTTGATATTTTAAAATAACTTAAGAATTGGTAAACCGGTATTCTCTTGTGATGGCCCGCCCCGCACCAGCCGACATTTCCCTGAAATGCGTTGTATAGATGTCCAACCAGCATGGGACGGTCGCCAAAGAAAGGAAAAGAAAGGAATTTGAACTAACAAGGAACCTGTAGAATGTCTCACAGCGCATGGGATAAAATATAATAATAACATAACTTTGACATAAAACATGCGAGACAGTGCATAAGCTGAAAACTAAACCATCATAGCAACGAAAATCCAAAATACAGCTTATCATCCAAACCAACATTATTACAACTTTAAAATATTGTCTCTAAAGAAAAAGGAAGAGGTACACCACTAATGCCCAAAGCAGTGACCAACAACAACACAGGGAGAATACATGTAGATAATATGTGGGAGCCTCCTGCTCGTCTCCGGATCAGCTACTCGTGCATAACCAGCTAACCTGTTTGTAGTCTGCTCGTTTAGGAGCACCCAGAGTAATAAGAAGAGACATAAAACTCTGGGTCAAACAAAAGCCTGGTATGAGAGATAAGCAACAAAACATAACAATAACGGGTATAACTAACCATACCTGAACCTGGACCTACAACCAAAGAGTTAGCAAAACAAGATGTACAATACTCTAAGGTGACACTAACATATGGTGTAAAGATACGGGGGAGGGGTGTGCATGTCATAGTGATGTCAAAAAAATCAAGCATAGCAACCATCCTCACATCTCTCACTCAGTGCGTAAAGCATAAGATATCCACCGCTATTACCACCCAAATCCTTTGCTATGATAACTCTACCCCATAGAGTCATGATGGCTCCACTACACTAATCCATAGCCACTAATCCCTTGCTATGTCCACTCTGCTCCATGAAGTCATGACGACTCCACTGCACTGGCCCGTAGCCATGCTACAATCACTCTGCCCCATGGAGTAATAACTGCCACACTGCATTGATCATAGCCTAACATCCGTCTTGGTGGTGAATCAAAGTTATGGACGTCGATAACCCCTTTGCACACATCCCGCAGCAAAGTCCAACTTATGAAGTTAACTCGTTGGTTACCATCTGGATCCTGAGTGATAACTTCCCATTTGGACTTCCTTTGCATCTCGGGTTTTGGTCTCCTTCAGCAAGGTTCGTCATATTCAGTTTGTTAGTCTCCGTTCGTGATGTGCAATCGATTCTTGGTGCAAAATTCGTGGTTAGGCTCTCCGGGTCGAGACCTTGCTTTCCACTCGTGACCTTCCATAGGGGGCCGGGTCATGATCCTCCATAGGGGTCGGGTCGTGATCCTCCATAGGGGTCCGATCGTGATTCTCCATAGGGGTCGGGTCGTGATCCTCTATAAGGGTCGGATCGTGATTCTCCATAGGGGTCGGGTCGTGATCCTCCATAGGTGTCGGGTCGTGATCCCTACCCCCTTCAGGAACTGAATTTCTGTAGTTTTTCCTGTGAGCTAATTTCGCCAAACGACGGCATTTTCAACCATTCTATCTTTTCTATGAAATCACAAAACACTCCATATAGTCATAGCAACATACAGAATCGACCATAAACACCAAAACAACAATTTACCATGTTTATATGGATCAAACATACCCAAAACCCATGTTTTCCCCTTAATCTCCTTAATCATGAATTAACCACACGATTAGCAAAATATATCCAAATTAGCCCAAATTTTTATCAGAGCCCTATAACAATATTTATGAATTTTTACATATTTTTCCAAAATTTTAGCATGAATAATTTCATTAATTAACACTAATCACCCCTAATTAGTCGTAATTAGTGAAAAAAAATGCAAATCACTCACCTTAATCAAAATATAAACTCAGATCTAAAATGATTCTTTAAATGGCACGTATTCCAATGCACACAGCAGCCTTTGCCTCCAATTTGATGTTGATTAGACTTGGTTTGATGCTAATTAGCTTAGTCTTCAATTAGAAAGTGATTTGGAGGTGTTTTAGAAACTGGAGGCCATGGATAGGGTTCAAGAGATGAAAAGTGGCAGCTGAAAATTGACAAAAAATGAATCCCCTAACCCTATCAGCCCCCTCATAACCCTAATCCCAAAATGGGTTATGGGCCTAGCCGCTAATCACCTTAATTAGGCCCAGTTAAGCTGTTTTTCACCTTCCAAACCTTATTTCAGCCATATCTCCCAAACTGTAAGTCCGTTTGGCTGATGTGACTACACACAGAGAGGTAAACTATTATTCGAATCCAATGGAAGTGGTTTCAGGTCAAAACTCCTTACCAATCAAAAGTTATAGGCGAAACAAGATTCGCTAGGGGAAAAACGTTCATTTAAAAATCGGCAAAAATCGTGAACATGGAAAATGACCCAATAGTCGTTCCCAAAGTTACATGACCATACGACCTCATATGAAAAAGAAATAAATATTCTATGATCCTTGGATACGTAGAATGCGGGTCGTTACACTCTTCCCCTTTAAGAAATTTCGCCCCCGAAATTCCTTAACCAAAACATACAAAGGTGTTTCGCATGCCTATCAGTCATTCACAAACAATTGAACATAAACAACAAGCACAACAAGCCTACCCTAGCGTGCGGTTTACTAACAAGGGAAGAAATTATCACTATTAAAATCTTACCAGGAAAAGAGTTCTGGATGTGATTCCCTTATGCTCTCCTCTACTTCCCAAGCACAATCACTCTCATTCTTACCCCACTGAACCTTCACCAGTTTCACTGCCTTCCTTCGAAGTTGCTTCGTATCACTCTCGACAATACGGATTGGCTTGCGGTTCCCAACCGCCTCCGGTTCTACTTCGATGACATCCAACTGATCCGGTGAAATAGTCATATCGGCGTCATGCACGAACTTTCTTAACTGGGAAACAAGAAACATGTTATGAACTCCCACCATCTTATTTGGCAACTCAACTTTATATGCCAAATTCCCAACTTGATCGAGAACTGTGAATAGGCCAATAAATCTTGGTGCTAACTTGCCTCTCCTGCCAAATCGAATCATTCTCTTTAACGGAGAAATCTTGACAAACACTAAGTCACCAATGGAGAATTTTAGATCTCTTCTCCTCTTATCAGCATAACTCTTCTACCTATCTTAAGCAGCCTTCATTCACTGTTGGATAACCCTGATCCTGTCTGAAGTTTCTCTTATCACGTCTTGTAACAACCCGTATTTTGATAACGTGTTATAACCAAAAATCTAGGCAGAATTAAATTTTAAGATAAGAACCAAGGGAAACGGGTTGCGCCATTGTGTTCGCCTCGGAATTCTGCATGAAATCGAGTCCGAGTTTTCGAAAATCGGAGTCCATATGACCAAGTTATGGCTCCCCAAAGTTCCAGAAATTTTCAGAGTTCAAAACAGTTCGAATTCGAGTTCAAATTCGAATTTCAAAACCCAGACAGACTGGGCGGGAAATTTCCCGCCCAGCACCCCAGGTCGACTGGGGAGTCGACTGGGCAGTCGACACCCCCAGGACCAGGTCGACTGCGCAGTCGACTTGGGTGTCGACCTGGTCCCCGAACCTGGTTTGGGCCTGGTTGCTCCTACTTGACCATGTTGGCTTGTTTGAGGGCCTGTGACGATTTTTGGCGGTTCAGATCGATTCTTGGGTTTATCCTATGGCCTAAACTAGTTGTTGCAACTATAAAAACACCCTAAGACCTAGGCTAATCCACAACAAATCTTTCTAACACCATTATGCTGCTAAGTCTCCTCTTGAACCATGGCCGCCGCCTCCAACTTGAAGCTTAAACATTCAAACTAGATCCAAATCGAAGGCCAACGTTTCTACAACAATTCAAGGGAATAGATCGACATCTCAACAACAATCCTACGACAATTTCTGTTCTTAGTTCTCAAAAACCACGATCTGTAAGCCCCAGTTACTCTTAGATCTAAACTCTAAACTTAATATGGACATGTGTAAATTGAAGTTGAACATAAACATGATAACTACTTGAGACCTACTCTTGTATATCTTTGATCTATGACTATTCCTTTTTGATCTATTATTTTAGATATACTCTTGTTCACCCTAGATCTATTCACCTTGAACCTAGTACCGTTCATATTGAACCTTGATTTGTGGAATACTAATAAGAACTTGATTTAGGGGCCTGTTCATGTCATAACCTAAACCCTATCATTATTTTAACATGCCTGTGATGTTGTGATGTTGACACTATTACTAGTCACAAGTTTAGGATTATCATCTTATGTCATTTATTGCTATGTTTCTCACCCTATTTCATATGCCAGTGATGTTATGATCATATCTCAAGTTACACCATGCTTGCCTTGAAATCACCTTTGCCACTTTATACCCATCCTTGTTATGTTATTCCCTAGTTACATTTATTGCCTTGATTCGAATTCGCGAGCGTTGGGGATGCAATTTGGGTAGTTTAGGAAAACCTGAATTTAGTATGAACTTGAAAACATGAATATCGTTATAACTTGAGCTTGGATAGGAACATGAACTTGATATGAAATTATACTTGAAAATATGAATTTGGGACATGACACTTAGATAACTTGAACGTGGCCAACTCGAGGTTGGGTTGAGTTTGCAGTATAAATCTGCCCGGAACCGCCCGGCGAATCCAGTAACTACAAACAATAGGACCCAATGTGAGTAGTTGGTCATATCGCACTCGAAACCCGAGGTTAGACTAGGTTATGGTGTAAAACTGCCCGGACCCGCTCGGCACATCCAGTAACCATAACCAAGTCTAATGTGAGAGGTTAGGGGTGCATTAAGTAAATTAATGCCACTGGATAGGGTTAAGTCATGGACCACTTGAACACACTTTACCAACCTGACACATGATTCTTAGGACTAAGTCTTGAACTAGAACGACCCACTTAGTCAAATTGACATGACACGTAGATGGGGTTAAGTCTCGATTTTAAATGACAACTTAACCTGCTGGACGAAAACCTAGTTACGCGGTCCTTTTCAGCAGTAACCCACTAGATGTATCACGGTAGCCTGGGACTAGGCAGGGTGGGGCACGATTGCTGGGCTGATTGTAAGCGACCAGAACGACGGCTGAGTTGGTGCGCCATTGTAGGTTCAGGCGGACTAGGGTCGTGCACTTAGTCCGGAGTTGAAAAGCAGGCATTGGGCATCAGTAGGATTATCTGTGCATTCTTGATTCGTGTCGGTGGTTGGCACCATAGGGCTTGATACACCCTATGGTGGACCTAGCACAGGTGACTACATCCGTGATAGGGCCGTATGACACAGACACACGTCGAGCTAGACTTGTAGGGAGCCGATCGATTAGATCATACCGTTGGACCCCGAATTGGGTCACTTCATGATATTGGGCCAAGGGATTATTTCTTGATTTATAGTTGATACGGGATTAGTATACCAGTATAGTTGATATGGCGAACCTTGAATACACAATGTTAGACTTGAGTTATCTTGTTAGCTTAGTTATCATGTCAGACTTATCATCATTCCTATGTTTAATTCCAGTTTAATCATGTCTTGTTAACTTTACTAGTTTCTATGCTGATAGTCACTAGGGCTTACCAGTCTTTTTGATTGGCCCGTTTTCTTTCGCCTCTTTGTCTTTCGTTTCCCCCCCTAGGTTCTCAGGGAGGAAACTCTAGCTCTTAGCTTGGACTTTGCTTGCTTTCTGACAGCTCATGTACGGTTTGGTCTTGAGCTATGCTATGGCTGCACTCATGCACTTTTTGGGGAATAATATTTTACTTATGTTGTTTTAAGTACTTTGCTTATTTAGAACTTGATGTAATGAAATAATGACTTGGCATTTTGATGTAAGAGGTTTTGACTCTATTTTTCAGTAATGAGATTTGGTTTTAAAGTTTATATCCGCTGCTTTATATACTCTATTTTATCTATGTTCTGTCTTGTGTTATCTCTATGCCTATTTACTAGATAATACCCCTCCAAAACTAGGGCATTCCCTTTGTGATTGACCCTAGCGGAGGTGGGGTGTTACATTTGGTATCAGAGCAGAAGGTTACCAGACTGGGCAAAAGTTTTAAAAACCTTCTGAAACTATTTTCAAAACTGTTTATAAAGAAGCATTTTTCAAGAAAAGTTTTATTTTTAAGAAAAGGCTATTCCCTAAAAGCCATTAGCACTTTCCTTTGTTTCCTCGTTTGAATCTTTTTCCTTTTCGCTTTTCAGCATGTCTGATCTTAACCTTCCTGAGGGAGTACCCATACCTGGCTGGTTCCGAAGATACTGGGAAGCTAGGGCCAACGGCGCGGGCCCGGCAGATATCCCTCCTCCTCCTCCCCCGGTGGCCACGGTTCCTCCTCCTCCTCCTCCGGGTACCGCCTTCGCCTAAATTTGCAAGGACTTTATAGGAATGGGTGGCAAGAACTTCGTTGGAACTAAAACCTTCGTTGAGGCGCAAAACTGGCTAAAAGAGACTGAAGACTTGTTTGTTATTTTCGATATGGAGGATCATAGGAAAGTTCAGTTGGCAGCATGGTTGTTGAAAGAGGAAGCTGCATTTTGGTGGGAAGTCACCAACGCTACCAGGCCAATTGAGACTTGGGAAGACTTTAGAGAGAGGTTTGGGCTTAAGTTTTTATCATCCGCAGAAGCGAGCCTTCAGATGGAGAGGTTCCTGGAACTCAAGCAAGGGGACATGTCAGTTAGGGAATACGTGAATAAGTTTAATCAGCTTGCTCGGTTTGGTTTGGACTTAGTCAACACGGCTGAGAAGAAGGCTCTACGCTTTGCTCGAGGATTGAGCGAGCCACTCCACACTATGGCCATGACTCATGTACCCATGGGGGCGACCTTTGAAAGCTTGGTGAATATGGCCCTACTTCATGAAGAAGACGAGAATGGCAAGAAGAAGGTCAAGGCGAATGAGTCTCAAGACAAGAAGGTAGACTCCGAGAAAGGAGGAAAGAACAACAACAACAAGAATGACAAGTCACGTGAGAAAAGAAAATGCAACTTCTGTGGTATTGACGGGCATATAGTCCAGGACTGTAGGAAGAAGAAGATGAAGATAGGAGCATGTTTTCAATGCGATGAAACTGGACACATCAACAAGAACTGCCCTAAGAAGCAAGGGCAAGCCCCGCAAGAAGGACCTTCTAGGGGTACATCTTTAATTTCTTTTCCCTAGATACTCTGTTTTATCTTGTATATCCTTTCGATCCTATCTTGAGAACCTTAGGTAGAATCCTATGAATGTAAACATGTATTTGAAACATGTTATGGTTGATGTTTGCGAATGGTTGCAAGTGATTGCTCGTGGTTGCATAACACACATTAGGCACTAGATCGACTCAGACACATTTTCATATTGCATATGCATGAGTGTTTATACTTATTTATGGATGAAATTGAATGTGTTATCATATGAATGCTACATATGGATGAATGTTTGTGCACACATATAGTGCTTACGTGACTAGGATTATTTGCATACATGTTGGATTCATGACACTAAACATATTTTGCATTAGAAAGATCAATCAGGCCTGATCATTTGCATTAGATAAGGAACATATACACACACTTTTTGCATATGTTCATACAACATTAGAAATCTCTTCAGGACAATGTTTGCTTGTGGATGATGTTTTGAGTAGATGGATGATGGATGGCAGGATACGTTCTTCCTAACTTAGAGATTTCGGGGACGAAATCCTTTAAGGAGGGGAGAATGTAACAACCTGTATTTTGATAATGTGTTATAACCATAAATCTAGGCAGAATTAAATTTTAAAATAAGAACCAAGGGAAACAGGTTGCGCCATTGTGTTCGTCTCGGAATTCTGCATGAAATCGAGTCCGAGTTTTCGAAAATCGGAGTCCGTATGACCAAGTTATGGCTCCCCAAAGTTTCAGAAATTTTCAGAGTTCAAAACAGTTCGAATTCGAGTTCAAATTCGAATTTCAAAACCCAGAAAGACTGGGCGGGAAATTTCCCGCCCAGCACCCCAGGTCGACTGGGGAGTGGACACCCCCAGGACCAGGTCGACTGCGCAGTCGACCTGGGTGTCGACCTGGTCCCCGAACCTGGTTTGGGCCTGGTTGCTCCTGCTTGACCCTGTTGGCTTGTTTGAGGGCCTATGACGGTTTTTGGCGGTTCAAATCGATTCTAGGGTTTATCCTATGGCCTAAACTAATTGTTGCAACTATAAAAACACCCTAAGACCTAGGCTAATCCACAACAACTCTTTCTAACACCATTATTTTACTAAGTCTCCTCTTGAACCATGGCCGCCGCCTCCAACTTGAAGCTTAAACATTCAAACTAGATCCAAATCGAAGGCCAACGTTTCTACAACAATTCAAGGGAATAGATCAACATCTCAACAACGATCCTACGACAATTTCTGTTCTTAGTTCTCAAAAACCACGATCTGTAAGCCCCAGTTACTCTTAGAACTAAACTCTAAACTTAATATGGACATGTGTAAATTGAAGTTGAACATAAACATGATAACTACTTGAGACCTACTCTTGTATATCTTTGATCTATGACTATTCCTTTTTGATCTATTATTTTAGATCTACTCTTGTTCACCCTAGATCTATTCACCTTGAACCTAGTACCGTTCATATTGAACCTTGATTTGTGGAATACTGATAAGAACTTGATTTAGGGGCCTGTTCATGTCATAACCTAAACCCTATCATTATTTTAACATGCCTGTGATGTTGTGATGTTGAAACTATTGCTAGTCACAAGTTTAGGATTGTCATCTTATGTCATTTATTGCTATGTTTATCACCCTATTTCATATGCCAGTGATGTTATGATCATATCCCAAGTTACACCATGCTTGCCTTGAAATCACCTTTGCCACTTTATACCCATCCTTGTTATGTTATTCCCTAGTTACATCTATTGCCTTGATTCGAATTCGCGAGCGTTGGGGATGCGATTTGGGTAGTTTAAGAAAACCTGAATTTAGTATGAACTTGAAAACATGAATATCATTATAACTTGAGCTTGGATAGGAACATGAACTTGACATGAAATTATACTTGAAAATATGAATTTGGGACATGACACTTAGATAACTTGAACGTGGCCAACTCGAGGTTGGGTTGAGTTTGCAGTATAAATCTGCCCGGAACCGCCCTGCGAATCCAGTAACTGCAAACAATAGGACCCAAAGTGAGTAGTTGTTCATATCGCACTCGAAACCCGAGGTTAGACTGGTTATGGTGTAAAACTGCCCGGACCCGCCCGGCACATCCAGTAACCATAACCAAGTCTAATGTGAGAGGTTAGGGGTGCATTAAGTAAATTAATGCCACTGGATAGGGTTAAGTCATGGACCACTTGAACACACTTAACCAACCTGACACATGATTCTTAGGACTAAGTCTTGAACTAGAACGACCCACTTAGTCAAATTGACATGACACGTAGATGGGGTTAAGTCTCGATTTTAAATGACAACTTAACATGCTGGACGAAACCCTAGTTACGCGGTCCTTTTCAGTAGTAACCCACTAGATGTATCACGGTACCCTAGGACTATGCAGGGTGGGGCACGATTGCTGGGCTGATTGTAAGTGACCAGAACGACGGCTGAGTTGGTGCGCCATTGTAGGTTCAGGCAGACTAGGGTCGTGCACTTAGTCCGGAGTTGAAAAAGCAGGCACTGGGCATCAGTAGGAATATCTATGCATTCTTGATTCGTGTTGGTGGTTGGCACCATAGGGCTTGATACACCCTATGGTGGACCTAGCACAGGTGACTACATTCGTGATAGGGCCGTATGACACAGACACACGATGAGCTAGACTTGTAGGGAGCCGATCGATTAGATCATACCGTTGGACCCCGAATTGGGTAACTTCACGATATTGGACCAAGGGATTATTTCTTGATTTATAGTTGACACAGGGTTAGTATACCAGTATAGTTGGTATGGCGAACCTTGAATACGCAATGTTAGACTTGAGTTATCTTGTTAGCTTAGTTATCATGTCAGACTTATCATCATTCCTATGTTTAATTCCATTTTATTCATGTCTTGTTAACTTTATTAGTTTCTATGCTGATAGTCACTAGGGCTTACCATCTTTCGCCTCTTTGTCTTTCGTTCCCCCCCCCCCAGGTTCTCAGGGAGGAAACTCTAGCTCTTAGCTTGGACTTTGCTTGCTTTCTGACAGCTCATGTACGGTTTGGTCTTGAGCTATGCTATGGCTGCACTCATGCACTTTTTGGGGAATAATATTTTACTTATGTTGTTTTAAGTACTTTGCTTCTTTAGAACTTGATGTAATGAAATAATGACTTGGCATTTTGATGTAAGAGGTTTTGACTCTATTTTTCAGTAATGAGATTTGGTTTTAAAGTTTATATCCGCTGCTTTATATACTCTATTTTATCTATGTTCTGTCTTGTGTTATCTCTGTGCCTGTTTACTAGATAATACCCCTCCAAAACTAGGGCATTCCCTTTGTGATTGACCCTAGCGGAGGTGGGGTGTTACACGTCTGGCCCAAGCACAAACTTCTCACCGGTTTCTAACCAGCATGATGGTGAGTTGCACGGTCTTCCGTACAAAGCTTCAAATGGAGCCATACTAATATTGGATTGATAACTATTATTATATATGAACTCTGCTAGATGCAAATGGTCATCCCATGATCCACCAAAATCCAATACACAAGCTCTAAAGAAATCCTCCAATATACGATTCACCCTCTCTGTCTGACCGTCGGTTTGAGGATGGTACGTGGTACTGAGATGTAATTCTGACCCTAAAGCCTCCTGTAAGCTCTTCCAAAACCCACTAGTAAACAACGGATCTCGGTCGCATACAATGCCTTTGGGTACTCCATGAAATCTCACTACCCACTTCATATACAGTTCTGCTAACTTAGTTGTTGTTCTATTCGACTTGACGGGTATAAACCTTGCACTCTTGGTCAATCGGACCACAATTACCCAAATGCTATCATGATCCGATCTAGTCCTTGGTAACCCATCTATGAAATCCATTGAGACTTGGTCCCATTTCCATTCTGGAGTTTCTAATGGTTGCAACTAACCACTAGGTTTCTTTTGCTTAGCTTTAACTAGCTGGCAGTTTATGCATTTGGATACAAACTTCCCAACGTCTCTTTTCATCCCTTCCCAGTAGTAGGTCTGCTTCATGTCTCGATACATTTTATTACCACCGGGATGTATAGTCAGTTTTGAGTGATGACATTTTCTAAGCACTTCATTTCTTAATCCATTGACATTGGGTACAACCAGTCTTCCATTCTTGCTAAGCCATCCATCTCGATCAAGCCCATACTTGTTCATCTCCTCGTTGATTCCCATTTCTAACTTGGAGATGATTTCTAATAGACTAGGATCGTCCCTCTGACTGGAACCAATCCGCTCAATCAAAGTGGGTCTGATCGTCAAACTTGCTAGCATTTCTGGATCCAATTCGCACTTTGGTTTGAAATCATACCCTGCGATATACTCAGTTGCTTCCATTCAGGAAACATAGCCCCTAAACTGGCATGTCTTCTACTCAATGCATCAGCTACCGTATTGACCTTTCCTGGTGTATATGCGATTTCGAAATCATAGGAAGCCAAGAATTCTAACCATCTTTGCTGTCAGAGATTTAGATCCTTCTGAGAGAAGAGATACTTTAACAATTTATGATCGGTAAACAGCTCGAATCTTTCTCCCAAGAGATAATGTCTCCACATCTTCAACGCGAATACGATCGCTGCCAATTCCAAATCGTGTCTAGGGTATCTTTTCTCATGCGGTTTCAGTTGCCAAATTGCATAAGCTACGACCCTACCTCCTTGCATCAATAAAGCACCTAGTCCGGTACCACATGTATCCGTGTATACTGTCATCCCATCATTCCCTTTAGGAATGACTAACACTGGTGCACACATCAACTTTTCGTTTTAGGCTCTTGAATGCATTTTCACACATTTCGTCCCAACGAAAGCTTGATTCTTCTTAGTCAACTAAGTTAACGGTGCCGCTATTTTGGGGAAATCTTGGATAAACTTAGGATAATATCCAACTAATCCCAATAAACTTCTTACGTCTGTTGCATTCTTGGGTGTAGACCAATCCTGTACTGTAGCCACCTTCGCAGTGTCCACGGCAATACCATTCTATGAAATAACATGGCCCAAGAATCTCACTTCCCTAATCCAGAAGTGACACTTAGAAAACTTCGCTTTCAATTGGTGTTTCCTCAACACCTCCATCACTATCCTCAGATGTTCCTTGTGCTCTTCCTCTGTCCTCGAGTAAACTAAGATATCATCTGTGAACACAAGAACAAACATATTCAATTGATCCCTGAATACCCTATTCATAAGATCCACAAAGTATGCTGGTGCATTGGTCAACCGAATAGCATGACCAACCACTCATAGAATCCAGACGACATCCGAAATGTCGTTTTAGGAATACTCTCAGCTGCTACTCAGAGCTGATGAAATCATGTCGCGAGGTCCAATTGGGAGAGCACCCTTGCTCCCTCCAGTTGATCTAACAAATCATCTATCCATGGAAGAGGATACTTATTCTTCCTAGTCACTTTATTCAACTCGCGATAGTCCATACATAAACGAGGGAACCTTCTGCCTTGGTAGCAAATACAACTGGTGCTCCCCACTCGGAGACACGTCTGATAAATCCATTCTTCAAAAGATCGCTCACTTGCACCCCGAGCTCTCGCTGCTCCCTTGGAGCCATACGACGAACTGGCATCACTATAGGTCTGGCATCTTTCACTAAATCAATACGGAACTCAATCTCTTGGTATGGTGGAAGTCCGATCACTTCCTCGAAGATATCCAGATACAGGCCAACAATGGGAATTCCTGCTAACTCATCCTGCGGGATGTCGAGGGAATTTAGAAAACTAGCCATCACCTCATCACTAGGTAGGCCACCAAACACTACCTTCCTCCCATCATCCGCCCTAATATTCACCGAAAATCCCTCACAGTCTACCACCGCCCCGTACCTTTGGAGCCAATCGACTCCCAAAATAATACCAAACCCAGTATAGCCTAAAACGAAGCAATCACAAGCAAACATACATCCATGACTCGATAAGACCACATTACGACAAATCATACTAAGGCTAGTCGAACCACCAATCGGGTTCGTCACCGCTAAAGGTCAATCGACTATCTCGGGTTCCAATCCCAACCTATCTACCAGGTCACTAGATATGAAGGAACGGGAAGCCCCAGTATCAAACAATACTTGAACAGGAACATCATAAACAGAAAGCATACCTTGAATGACAACATTCTTTACTTTCTCCACCGCAGTTGGGGCATTCGACGAAGAAGGAACAACATTAATAGCATATGCTTTCACAATCTTCTTCTCTTTTGGGGGTTGCGAACATTTATCCTTGTGATGTCCCACTTGGCCACAGTTGAATCACTTCTTGTCCGCTGGCTTTACTCGACATTCTTTAGCATAATGGCCCTTCTTGCCACAACTAAAGCACTCTACCTCTTTCTTATCTTTCTTTTTCTGACCATCCTTGGTCTGACTCTGCTTCCTTTTATTCTAAGAATTATTTTTGCCTCCACCGCTTGTCTACAGCTTTTGCCCCTCTGCAAATGCAATAGCGACTTCAGTCTTGGGTTTAGGATAAAGGTTCTCTGATCTCAATGCTTTCACAACAATTGATTCAAAAGTCTCATCAATATGGTTTATAATCCTTTTCCCCAAGTACTAATCTATGCCTGTCATGAACTTCTCATTCTTCTTCTCGGAAGTGTCAATAAGGGATAATCCATACTTCGATAAAGTATCAAACTCAGCAATATACTCCGAGACTGCTCTATCATTCTGCTTAAGCTCTAAGAACATCCTAAACAA
Source organism: Allium sativum (assembly GCA_030737875.1). Lineage (NCBI taxonomy): Eukaryota > Viridiplantae > Streptophyta > Magnoliopsida > Asparagales > Amaryllidaceae > Allium > Allium sativum. The sequence continues at coordinate 730,308,061 of CM060916.1, forward strand.
TTCTAATTTCTAAGCAGCTGGGATGAACTTATCACTGAATCGGGCCTTAAACTGATCCCAAGTAACTTGATCCTCAGGGGTAGCTGCCTTAATAGCGTTCCACCAATTCATTGCCCGTCCTTGCAGCTGACGGGATGCTAACTTCCTCTTCATCGCATCCTCGATACCCAAATTTTCGAAGATGCGCTCACAGCTATCAAGCCAATCCTGAACTTCTGTAGCCGATTCTGTTCCGTGGAACGGCTTCTAACCAAGACTAGTGTAGTCTTTACATAGCTTGGAAAAATCGGCCTTAGGCACCTGCACCGCTGCACCACCACCATTTGCAGTATTAGGAGTTATCCTCTGAACATCCCTAAGCATCTCTCTCATGAAGTCAGTGAACATCATCCTCATATCAGGAGCATTCCTATTATTGGCTCCTGAACCTGTATTTCTCGTGTATCGGCTCATCGTTCAATCTGTAAGGAGAAAATGATTAACCATCTCTTTAGTGGTGCCAGTGCAGTGCGACTCTATCCTTAGATATACTAATAGTATATAAATATATATATAGCTTTTAAAAACCAAAATATCACAAATACGCACTCTCATATATGTATTATCTCTCCCTGGTGTCTTTCCCTATGTTAACTATGCAACCTAGAGCTCTGATACCAAGTGTGACGGCCCACCCCGCACCAGTCTACATTTCCCTGAAATGCACTGTACAGATGTCCAACTAGAACGGGACGGTCGCCAAAGAAAGGAAAAGAAAGGAATTTGAACTAACAAGGACCTGTAGAATGTCTCACAGCGCATGGGATAAAATATAATAATAAATAAACTTTAACATAAAACCGGTGAGACAGTGCATAAGCTGAAAACTAAACCATCATAGCAACAGAAATCCAAAATACAGCTTATCATCCAAACCAATATTATTACAACTTTGAAATACTATCTCTAAAGAAAAAGGAAGAGGTACACTACTAATGCCCAAAGCAGTGACCAACAACAACACATGGAGAATATACGTAGATAATATGTGGGAGCCTCCTGCTCGTCTCCAGATCAGCTACTCGTGCATAACTAGCTAACATGTCTCTAGTCTGCTCGTTTAGGAGCACCTAGGGTAATAAGAAGAGACATAAAACTCTGGGTCAGACAAAAGCCTGGTATGAGAGATAAGCAGCAAAACAGAACAATAACAGGTATAACTAACCATACCTGAACCTGGACCTGCAACCAAAGAGTTTGCATAACAAGATGTACAATACTCTAAGGTGACACTAACATATGGTGTAAAGATACGGGGGAGGGGTGTGCATGTCATAGTGATGTCAAACAAATCAAGCATAACAACCATCCTCACATCTCTCACTCAGTGCGTAAAGCATAAGATTTCCACCGCTTTGACCACCCAAATCCTTTGCTATGATCACTCTGCCCTATGGAGTCATGATGGCTCCACTGCACTAATCCATAGCCACTAATCCCTTGCTGTGTCCACTCTACCCCCATGAAGTCATGACGACTCCGTTGCACTGGCTCATAGCCATGCTATGATCACTCTACCCCATGGAGTAATAACTACCCCACTACATTGATCTGTAGCCTAACATCCGTCTTGGTGGTGAATCAAAGTTATGGATGTCGATAACCCATTTGCACATGCCCCACAGCAAAGTCCAATTTATGAAGTTAACTCGTTGGTTCCCATCTGGATCCTGAGTGATAACTTCCCATTTGGACTTCCTTTGCATCTCGGGTTTTGGTCTCCTTCAGTCTGGTTCATCACATTCAGTTCGTTAGTCTCCGTTCGTGATGTGCAATCGATTCTTGGTGCAAAATTCGTGGTCAAGCTCTCCGGGTCATGACCTTGCTTTCCACTCGTGACCTTCCAAGCTCTCCGGGTCATGACCTTGCTTTCCACTCGTGACCTTCCAAGCTCTCCGGGTCATGACCTTGCTTTCCATTCGTGACCTTCCATAGGGGTCGAGTCGCGATCCTCCATAGGGGTTGGGTCGTGATCCTCCATAGGGGTCGGGTCGTGATCCCTACCCCCTTCAGGAACCGAATTTCTGTAGTTTTTCCTGTGAGCAAATTTCGCCAAACGACAACGTTTTCGACCATTCTAACTTTTCTGCGAAATCACAAAACACTCCAAACAGTCATAGCAACATATGGAATCGACCATAAACACCAAAACAACAATTTAACATGTTTATATGGATCAAACATACCCAAAACCCATGTTTTCCCCTTAATCCCCTTAATCATGAATTAACCATACGATTAGCAAAACATATCCAAATTAGTCCAATTTTTATCAGAGCCCTAAAATAACATTTATGAATTTTTCCAGAATTTTAGCATGCATAATTTCGTTAATTAACACTAATAACCTCTAATTAGTCGTAATTAGTGAAAAACAATGCAAATCACTCACCTTAGCCAAAATATAAACTCAGATCTGAAATAATTCTTTAAATGACACAATTTCCAATGCACATAGCAGCCTTTGCCTCCAATTTGATATTGATTAGACTTGGTTTGATGCTAATTAACTTGCTTAATCTTCAATTAGAAAGTGATTTGGAGGTGTTTTAGAAAGTGGATGCCATGGCTAGGGTTCAAGAGATGAAAAGTGGCGGCTGAAAAATGACAAAAACTGAATCCCCTAACTCTATCAGCCCTCCCATAACCCTAATCCCAAAATGGGTTATGGGCCTAGCCGCTAATCACCTTAATTAGGCCCGCTTAAGCTGTTTTTCACCTTCCAAACCTTATTTCAGCCATGTCTCCCATACGGTAAGTCCGTTTGGCTTATGTGACCACTCTACGGAAAGGTAAACCATCATCCGAATCCAATGGAAGTGGTTTCAGGTCAAAACTCCTTACCAGTCAAAAGTTATAGGCGAAATAAGGTTCACCAAGGGTAAAACGGTCATTTAAAAATCGGAAAAAATCGTGAACATGGAAAATGACCCCAATAGTCGTTCTCCAAAGTTACACGACTATACGACCTCATATGAAAAAGAAATAAATATTCTACGATCCTTGGATATGTAGAATACGGGTCATTACATCTCTCGTTTTAGGTTACATTTCTCCGTCTTTAAAGGGGTGACTTTCTCCTTTCTTATAGACGCGGAAAATTAATCCAAATCAAAGAGTAAAAAACCGACCTTGGCTAGTACCTTCCAATCCTTCCTTCTTCTTCGATTTCGTGAGACGATCCAAAGAAATGTTCGTGGATACCTTAGACACGTTTATTCCATCAACGTGAACAAGATACGAATCAATCCAGATTTTCTTCGAGTTCGTGAATTTGCAAAACCACAAAAAGGTACACTATCACTCGATTTACAACTTTTGCTTGGATCTTGAAATTTAGGGTTGTAAATTTTTGGATTTCGTTGCCGATTTCATCGGAAAATCCAACAGTTGAAACATATTTAATATGGAAAATACATTTCAAGATGGTCAACCAGTTGCACATCCTCCACTATTCACAGGCTCTAACTATTCCTATTGGTCTACACATATGCGTATTTTTATGGATGCTAATGGTTTAGAAATATAACAAGCAACACAAGTTAGATATGAAGTACCTAACACAGACATAATCACATAGACAAATGCTCAATAGAAAATTGCTCCTTACAATACTCAAGCACATGTCATGTTGTGCACTACTGCATATGATATTTTGCGCATTTTGCAAATCATACAAGAAGGCACAAATAAAATCAAACAAATAAAATTTTTAGTTTTACAAAATCAATTTTCTTCATTTAAAATGATAGCCAATGAGTGTATAAGTGACATGTACACTAGATTTCAAACTATTCAACATGATCTGATCGCACTTGAGTCAAATTCAAAGACTTCGACTTAGCTACACATATATTGAACTCTTTAGAAAATGATTGGATAATAAAAGTATTGGCTATCTTTCTCAACTCGAAGTTGAAGAGTTAATAGGAAACTTGATGTCGTATTAAGATAATCTGTAAGCTAAAAAGGAACAAAATCCTGTAAAGAAAAATATAGCTTTTCAAGCAAGCAATGAAGATTTAGACTTAAATGAAGAAGAAATTGTGTTTACTGCTAAAAACTGCAATAAGTTCAAGAAATTTTGAAAGACAAAAAAATTTCATAAAGATGGAAAATTAAGCACAATTAGCCAAATATCAGTCAAATGTTATGAATATGATGAATTTGGTCACATGAAGAAAGATTCCCCAAAGCTCAACAATGAGAAAAAGAAAATTAAACATGAAAGTTAAAAAAAAAACATTTTAAGTTACATTAGATGACTCAAATTCTTTCTCCTTAGATAGAGAAACTGATAGTGATGGCGAACAAGCTAATGTGTGCTTCATGGAAAACACTGATGAGGTATGTCTTGATCTCACTTACGATGAAATTGTAGAACTTAGTATGGAAATAGATGATAAGTATAGAAAATTTAAGAAATCAAATAAAGAATATGTTGCTAAGATGAATCAAATGGAACTTGGAATAAGATTGCTAAAAATGAGAAAACTATTTTTAGAAGAAGAATTAGAAAATGATCAAGAAAAATGCAAAAGATTTTCTATGGAAAATGATTTATTATCAAGTGAATTAAGAAAAATTAAACTATAAAATAATGTTATTTTTAAGAATAATGTGACCTTAGAAGGTAATCTAAAAGCGACACATTCTGAAATTTCAAAACTTAAAAATAAATTAGGAAAGATTACTTCTAATATCTCAAAATTTAATAAAGGAAAACAACATTTAGAAAATCTAATCAAAAATTACAAACCATTTGGTAATTGGAATGGACTAATTTCCAAGAAAGATTCCAAACACAAAAATCATAGTTTTTTTTGAAAAAAAGGTCAAAAATCCAGCTTCTAATAAAATGGTTTTAGAACCTAAAGAAATAAAATATGGATTCCTATGTCTAAAAATAAGTTAATTAGACAAAAACTTATAAAGTTTTTTTAAATGTCGTTCATCAGCAAATTATAAGGTCCAAAACCTACTTAAGTATGACTACCTTCCCCACCAAACATTCAAGACCCTAACGGAGGAAGTGGGTACCAATTAAATCATTTTATCTTACAGGCACCCAAAAAAAAGTGAAAGGGGAAATGGATACTCAATGGTGGCTTCTTTAAACACATGACAGACAATGCAAGTATGTTATCCAACATAACTTACATTGATGGTGGCACATTGACTTCCAAAGATAATTCAAAAATATTCGTCACTGGCACTGAAGAAGTTATCAACTTCAGTATATCCAACTCTCCTATTATTTATAATGTTTTACTTGTTAAAAAATTAAAATATAACCCCTTTAGTATTAGTCAATTATGAGATAAAGGTTTTCAAATTAATCGTAATATCAAAAAAGTAGATACTATATATTTCACCATAATAAAAATCTAGTCTTTGAAGGATTTAGAAAAGAAAATAATTACATTTTAAATATGAATATAAAAGAACGTTCTTATATATGCTTAATGGTAAAACACGATGATCCTTGGTTAAGACATAAACTTTTTTGTCACATATATTTTAGGTATATTAATAAATTGGTAAAATATGAACTAGTTAGAGGTTTTCCAAAAATCAACTATAAAGTTAATATTCTATGTGATGCATGTCAAATCGAAAAATTAAAAATTTCTTTTAAATCCAAAAATAACATTTCTACAAAACAACTTTTAGAATTATTGCATTCTGATTTATTTGGTCCTTCACAAACTCAATAAACAAATCACAACAACTATGTTTTTGGAATAGTTGATGATTTTTCAAAATTTACATGGACATTATTTTTGAAACATAAAAGTGACACTTATGGTGTGTTCAAAATTTTTGCTAATAGAACAAAAAATTTAATGCATTTAAAAAGTAAGAATATTCTTAATGATCGTGGAGGCGAATTTGAAAATGAACTTTTTGCAAATTTTTGTAATAAAAAGGGAATTAACCATAATTTTTCAGTCCCACAAACACCACAATAAAATGGGGTAGTAGAAACGAAAAATTGAACTTTACCAGAGTCTACATGTACATTATTAAATAGTTGTAATATATCAAAACATTTTTGGACCGAAGCTATTGTAATGGCTTGTTATGTATTAAATAAGGTAACACTACATTCAATGGCTAAAAACACATGTTATGGAATATTATACGGAAAGAAACCCAAAGTTTCATATTTTGGGACAATTGGTTCAAAAATTTTACTTTAAATACAAAAAATAATATCGGAAAATTTGATCCAAAAGCTGGTGAAGGTATCTTTGTTAGTTATTCAGATCATAGTAAAGCTTATAGAATTTTTAATGAATGCGTTAATACTATAGAAGAAAGCTTACATGTCTCGTTTGATGAATTTTTTTTAACTAATAAAATTAATGATGAAGTAGAAATTTTAATACAACTTAATAAGAATAGTGTTGTTTCAAATAATAATAATAATAATAATGCATTGAATACATTAAGTATGTGTAATCAAATTTCGAATACATTAAGTTCACCATCTCGTATTTTAAAGGACCATCCTTCCAATAACATTATCGTTGATCTAAATTCAAGAGTATGCATTAGACACCAATTAATCCAGATGAGTCGTATTGCATTTATTTCAACTTTAGAACCAAATAATTATAAGGAAGCTTCACACGATGAATCATGGATTATAGCAATGCTAGAAGAACTCAATCAATTCGAAAGGAACAAAGTATGAGAACTCGTTCCTTGACCTACAGATCAATCTGTAACTGGAACAAAATGGGTTTAAGAATAAAGGAGCTGAAATTGGAAACATCGATTGAAATAAAGCTAGACTAGTTGCTTAAGGATATAATCAAGAAAAAGGTATTGATTACGAAGGGACTTTCACTCTAGTAGCGTGACTTGAAGCCATTCAAAGTTTACATGTTTTTGCATGTCACCACAATCTTAAAAAAATTTAAATGGATGTAAAAAGTGTTTTTCTAATTGACTTCATAAAAGAACAAGTATACGTCGAACAACCTCCACTATTTGTACATAAAAAAATTCTGAAACTTGTACATAAATTAAAGTAGGCTTTATATGGTTTAAAACAAGGACCTCATGCTTGGTACAATAGACTAAAAACTAATTTATTTAATTCTGATTTTCAAATAGGTAAAATATATACTACACTATTAATAAAAAGAGTTCATAATGATATTTTAATTGTTCAAATATATGTAGTTTACGTAGTTTTTGGATCCACTAATGAAGAATTATGTAATTATTTTTCAAATACTATGAAAAATGATTTTGTTATGCCTCATATGGGAGAATTAAATTTCTTCTTAGGACTACAAATTAGAATATTATAAAATGGTATTTTTATAAATCAACAAAAGTATTGTCATGATCTGCTAAAACATTTTAGAATGGAGAAAACTTCTAGCAGATATATAAATATTCAAAAAGAAAAGCTCAGTCCCTAGACAATGGCATCCTCTTCCTCCAATCTTGATTCGTCTTCTTCGATTCCTCTTGATTCTTCCTCCCCTACTCTTCCAGTTCATCCCCTCCTTCCAGATCCTCCTAATTCTCTGCTCAATGATCCTATCAAAGCATCTTCTGGTGCTCTTGTTAATAATTCTTCTGCTCCAGTTAATCCTTCTCTTGGATCGTCTTTTCCTTCTTTGGTAAAAATTCCTTGTGATAATCCTTTGAATGCTAATATCTCCAATTCTGATTCTTCTGTTCTAATTTTTGAAATTTCTGATGTTCAAAATTAGATTGGTGTTGAGAATGTTGACCCTCCTAATCTAGTTTTTTTGGTTTGGAGAATCCTCGGTCTGGCATTTCATCATATACTTTGAAAGATCCTCCCTCTATTGTTAATTCTATTGCAAATGGGAATGGATCTGGTATTCCTAAATATATTAATGCTTCTGATCCTTCCTTGCCTTTTAATCATCTTAATCCTTCCAATTCCAACCTTCCCATTCCATCGAATTCCTTCAAGAACTCTGATCCTGCTGTAAAATCTGATTACCTTTCACTTTTCGACTCTTTACCTCGCAATGCTGGTTCTTACAAACCTATGGAGTTCGATATAGTCAAAAATGCACAGAAGAAATTTCCACCTGAAATAGTCAAAGCGGAAGGTATGAAATATTGGCATCATCATTTAGTGGGTTTCTTTCTTGATATATCATTGTCATATCTCACAGTTACTAATTTTCTATGTAACTTCTGGAAATTTTTTGGTGAAGTTGATATAAAATCTGATTGTATGAATTTTTATTTCAAATTCTCGAATGATTTGGATAGAGAGAAAGTCTTGAAAGAAGACTCCATTTTCGTTAGAGGACGTATGTTCATCATAACTAGATGGGATCCATCCATTGGTAATGCCCAATCACAGATCAAGAAAGTACCCATCTGGATTCACTTACACCATATTATATTATTGTTGTGGACCTTGATGGGTATAAATTGGTTAGCATGCCAAGTTGGAAAGCTGATTTATTTTGACACCAACACTGAAAAGACGCATAGAATCAGATACGCCAAAGTGCTTGTTGAAATTAATGCAGAATCTGAGTTACCTCAATTATTAAGTTGGGAGGTCTTGGTTATAATTACATCTCGGTTATCATTTCATATGATTGGAAGCCAAGCATCTACACTCAATGTAAAGCTTTTGGTCATGCAACAGTTCAATTTGATATACACAATAAGGAAGAGAATTTTCAAGGAACTCAGAATGTTATAGAGAAAGAGCATAGGCATGTTCCTGTTAATATGGTTGAAGACAGAAGCAGGTTTAAAGCCACGTTTCATGACAACCAATATGAATGGACTAAAGTAGTTAATAAGAAGAAACAAGTGTAGAAAAGGAAAGCTGGTAAATTTGGAACTGATGTGGAAAAAGATGCCAATAAAACAATGGGAGAAGATGTGGAAATTAGGGGTTATGGTAATACTGGTTTATAAGATCAAGTAAATAATGATGAGCAAATGGATATCAACAATAATGTTGTAGGTAGAGTAAGTCAACATATTATGATAGTAGATGAAAAAGGCAACTGTGTTGTGCACCAAAAGAAGGTATCACTGGATGTAGAAATGCCTAATATGGTCAGTAAGAAAAAAGGAAAAAAGGTATTTGATGATATCCTCAATGAACCGGTACAAAATGAATTTCATACCAGCAATCCTTTTTTGTTCTAAATGATAATCAACAATGGCATCTACCTCTTCTGGAATTTCCTCTCATATTAACCTTTTCTCCTCTAACAAATCCATGTCATGTTCTTCTACCTTTTCCTCCAATTCAGTAGATCACTCTGCTAGTGATTCCTCTTTTAGCTTCCAAATCCCATCTAATTCATCTTTTAGTCAGAAATTAAATGATCATGTTGACTTTCTTCATCACCTTATTAACATTTAACTCCTCCAAAAGGGATCCTTCTTTCACCACCTTCTAATACTTCCAATGATCATGATATTGCCAAGAATTATCCTTCAAACTTCACAAAATCTAAAGCCAATGAATTAGCTTCTAATTCTAAGTCTGTTAAGAAATCAATGAAAGGCAAGAAAAAGAAAGCAATTTTTAATTCAGTTTGATTGGATGATATAGATGAGGGTGCTGAATATAAATAAGATGATGTATTGCCTTCAGGTAGTCAGAAATTTCAATCAAAAAGGAATGCAAAAAAGCATCCTGCTCCACTAGTAGATCCTCTCCAACAAAAATTATGATGCACAACATTTCTTTTTGGAATGTGAGGGGAACGAATCTTCCCTCGAAGCAAAGTGTGATCAAATTCTTTATCAAAGATAAGAATATTCAGTTATTGTGCTTGTATAAAACAAAGCTTGACATGTTTTCTACCATCAGAGCTGCTAACTACATTTCACCAAATTGGAAGTTTGAATATAATCCAGCAGATGCAAATTTTGGTCGAATTTTAACTATTTGGAATTTTTCAGTCTTCAGTCTTTCTAAATTATCACATTCTGATCAATATATACACTACAAGTGTGTATATCTCCTGACCAATTCCATCTTTTTTCTCACTTCTGTATATTCTCAGAATGCCTTAACTTTGAGGAATTTTTTCCTTAACAATCTTTGCAATATTCATTCACTGACAGATCCATGGATTTTGGGAGGGGATTTCAATTGCATGCATTCTTTTTCTCATAAATTGGGTGGTCGTGCTCTTTCTATCAATGACATTGCTCCTTTAAATCAAGCCATCATCAAATCAAATCTTATTCCTCTCAACATCTTTGGGCCTTCATTCTCTTGATCTAATAAATGCCAGTTTAGTCCTCCTACATTATGCAAACTTAATCACATTTACGTAAACTCTTCCTTTCTTAATATTTGGCCCAAATCTTTCTATCACATTCTTCCTCCATTAATTTCTGACCATTGTCCTCTCCTTTTAAATTGGGGGATTTATGATGCCATTGAAAAATGGAAGTCCACTTTTATTTTTTTTGGTTATCTCATAAAGATTTTTCTAATGTTCTGTTACAGGTCTAGGGCAATAGTTATGGCAGGAATCCTTTGGACAAATTGACATATAAGCTGAGGTTATTAAAAATTCATTTAAAGGCTTGGTTTAATCACAATTTTGGCAATGGATCTAAGCAATCATCTTTGGTGAGGGCTGAGCTATTTAAGGTGCAGAATGCTATGGTTGGGAAGCCTTACGATTTTCAGTTACATCTTTTAGAGTCAGAATTGCAGGATAAGCTTAAACGTTTGTTGAGTGAGGACTATCAATCAGCTAGGCAAAGTTCAAGCTTGAAAACGGATTTGGAGGCAGATAGGAATTAAAAGTTCTTTCATAATTCCTTGAGTGCTAGTAAGGTGAAAGAGGTTGTTTTCATGATAAAAGATATCTTCGGTAATGTTCACTCTTCTCAAGCAAGTATTGATGATGCTTTTGTTGAATACTTTAAAGATATTTTAGCTCCTAAAATCTTTACCAGATTATAATATTGAACCCCTCTTTCACACTGACCTTTCTTCTATCAGTAATCACCAATCCCTGGATTTGGTTTCTTCGGTATCTAGTGATGAGATTAAATCTGCAATGTTTAACATGGATCCTTCTAGTTCAGGTGGCCCAGATGGCTATAACGCATGTTTTTGCAAAAGTGTTGGCCTATAATTGGATATGATATTGTTGAAGCTGTGCAATTTTTCCTTTTGAAGAATTATTTGCCTTCTAATTTTTCTGCTACTTCAATTGCATTGATCCCTAAAACTAAAAACCCTTCTATTATTTCTGATTTTAGACCTATTTCATGTTGTAGTGTCTTCTATATGATTATATCAAAGATTCTTGCTAATAGAATTCAAAAGGTATTTCCTTCTGCGATTTCTAGAAACCAGTCTGCCTTTATTTCGGGTAGGTCTATTAGTGATAACATTTTGATTACCCAAGAATTACTTAATGGTTATGATAGGAAGAATATATCACCTCGTTGTATGTTGAAGCTCGATATTAAGAAGGCGTTGAAGCTCGATATTAAGAAGGCATTTGATAGTGATTGTTGGATATCTATCTTAGCAATTATGTCTAGAATGAATTTTGCAAAGCCGTTCCTTGCCTTGATATGTACTTGCATTTCCTCTCCTTTGTTTTCTATTTCCAAACATGGTACACAACATGATTATTTTAAAGGTAAACGTGGAGTTAGACAGGGTGATTTGATCTCTTCTTATCTTTTGATCATAATTATGGAACTGCTCAACTCATTGGTTATTAATCAAGTGAAGAATGGTAAGCTTGAGTTACATCCTCGCTATAAAAACCCTCTAATCACCCATTTGTTATTTACGGATGACCTCATAATCTTTACTAAGCTAACTTTAAGTAATATACAATGTATTTTATCCATTCTGCAATATTTCTATGAGGTTACAGTGCTGTAAATTAGTTTGGATAAGTCACATATCAAGATTGCTGGTTTGTCGCAGAATAAAAAGAATCAACTCATTGCCTTGTTTGGATTGAGGTAGCTACCTGATAATTCAACATATTTTGGTCTTCCTCTGTTCAGTAGTAGAATTACTAAAGATATATGCATGCCTCTTTATGAGAAGATTATTGATAAAATGAAGCAGTGGCATCATGCAAATTATCACAAGCTGGACGGTTAACTATTGTTCTGTCTATAGTACCTTCTATCACTACTTACTATTTAAGGCACTATATTCTTCCTCTAAAACAAATTAACATGGTGATTAGTGCAATGAATAAATTCCTGTGGCACGATGATCCTTTTGCCAGAAAGATTATTCCTATTTCCTTTTCTAAGTTGTGTGAAGGTAAAAGAAATGGAGGACTTGGTATTATCAACCTCATTCAATGCAACAAAGCTGCCATCTCTTTGTACATTAACAAGCTTTTCTCAGATGAAAACTGTTTATGGCCCAAGTTCGTGAAGGGCAATCTTATAGGAAGGAAAGTTTTTTGGACTATGCATGTCCCTCAATATTGCAGCTGGAGATGGAGGAATATGCTGAAGTTAAGAAGTATTTTTTTACCTTCTGTTTAGTGTAATGTTAGTAAGATTCGTGGACTATTTTTCTGAAGTTCGCCTTGGGCAGGTAATGGATTAATTCTAAGTGATTTGATTGAGTATATTCTGAGAAGTAATTGTGGAATCCCTGAAAATGCTGTAGTAGATGATGTTATACATGATGGAGTTCTAATTTTTCCTTATAATAGTTCAACATCTTTAAGAATGCTTTGGAATGAAATTCCATCTAAATTCAATATTAATGATGACCTTCATATATCTTGGATGGGAAAGGGGCATACCATTAGTCATGTCTATGATTTGTTAGGAGGAGAGAAGCCGGTATTCCATTGGCACAAAAGAATATGGAATTTGATGAGTACTGCTAAGACTAATTTGTTTTTGTGGAAAGTGATGCTGAATGGAATTAATACTAAAGACAAGCTGTATAAGATGGGTGTCATTCCATATGATGTTTGTGCATTATGTAGGGCTAAGGTTCAATGTAATACTCACTTATTCTTTGAATGTCCTTATGTTTTCCATATATGGAGAAGAGTGTTTGCTTCAGGAAATCTGCAAAGACCATCTAACTTTAGTAGAGAAGAATTGTTATTTTTGTTCAAAGCAACCAGATGGAAAATAAGGAGAAGTACGTTGTTACTGAGAATTTTAAAGACTTTCTTATATGAAGTGTCGGCTAAGAGAAATAGGAGAGTTTTTTTGCAACTCTTCTTTGAATGTTAATGAGTTGTATTCTACCATACATAGAAGAATTCGGAAGCATTGAATGTTGGATGAAGCTGTCAGACGTATGGTAGTTGTGGAAGTCTCTTAGTAATTCTGTTTTGATTTGAAGCTGTATTGCATTAGTGATTGATACTTGCGGCATAGAGTTTTTTTTGTATTAATTGTAAATTCCATTGTTTTTTTTCACAATGTTGTCAAAGTGTTTGTTTAATCATTGTGTAGTTCTGCGTAGTCATTTGTAAACATTGTAATTGTGTAGTGTGAATAAAGTTAGTTTGCCTTTCAAAAACTTCTAGCAGACAACTAGTAATGAGTACAAGCATTCACTTGATTAAAGATGAAAACGATAAGGATTTTGATTAAAAATTATATTGAAGTATAATTGGCTCCTTATTATATTTAATAGCTAGCAAACCTGATATTATGATGAGTGTATGTTTATGTGCAAGATTTCAAGCACTACCAAAGGATTCACATTATAAAACAGTTAAATGTATTTTGAGATACTTAACCAACACTAGAAATTATGGTTTTGCTTATCCAAAGGCAGTTCTTTTCAACGTGTACCATATATTTATGCTAATTTCGGAGGTTGCACAACAGATAGAAAAATCACAAGTGGCACCTAACATTTCATTGGACATTCTCTTGTATTGTGGTTAAGTAAAAAGTAAAATTCGGTTTCTCTCTCAACGTGTGAGGTAGAATATATATCTGCTGCTTTGACATGTACATAAGTAATATACATGCAACAAACACTAAAAGACTTTGGAAAAACTGTAATGAGTTCACCAATATACTATGATAATACTAGTGCTATTAATCTATCTATAAATCTTATCGATCATTCTCGAACAAAAGATATCGATAGTAGACATCACTTTCTTCGAGACAGTGTTGAAAAAGTAAAAATAACATTAGAATTTGTTAATATCAAAAACATATAGCTGAAATTTTTACAAAACCTTTGTGCAAAAGATCTTTTATAAAACTAAAAAGAGAACTAGAATATGTTCTTTCTATGAACTTTAAATAAAAATAAAAAGTGTATAGAAGAAAATAATTTTTTAGCATCAACTAAGCCGACACTCGAACTCTTAACCTCTTTATTGATAGTCATATGTCATTTTCATTGTTCTATTCGATTTTTCGTGGTCAATTCAACAGTTCACTCAAAGTTATGTAACAACACATTCTTACAATTCTCCTATATTTCCTTCCAACCATCTATACTCAGACGGAAAAGAGAGCAAACTAATTTATACCATTAAACACAAGGGAAATTAATTTAAAAGGACAAATTGTTTGAAAATTTTAACCATAAGGACAAGAGACTAAAAATTTATTCAAAAGGATAAAACAAAGCCCAAATTTATTCAAAAGGACAATACACATAAAAAATAATAATTTAATTTACTTTTTTTTAGGCAGATTTTTATGTATCAGTTTTTGGTTTTACAGTTTATAGATATCAATTTTATTTTGTTTATGGTATCAATTTTACATGTAACGGTTTTATATTGTCGAATCGCGATACCTATCCATCACTGCAACTCCAATCTTCCAAATCACTCAAGCCATCCTCCTTCACCCCTAATCAAACTTCATCTCTACATCCTCATATACATGAACAACCCGCCACTATACATCCATAAACAACATCTCTTTGCAATCTCATTAGACATCAACGGTTAAACATAAAAACCTCAAATGTATCTACAATCTTATCACACTGCTAAACAGTTTAACTCCTATTTTCTGATAACATTTCCGTCCTCCACTATCATTCTCTGTAAAAAAAAAACCATTACATGTAAAACTGATACCTACAAGTATACAAAACTGCTACTTACAAGTTGTAGGCTAAAAACTGATACCTTCAGGCACACAAAACTGCTACCTATTAGTTGCAGAGAGCAAACTGATACCTTTAGACATACAATATCGATACATAAAATCTGCAAAAAAAAAAGTTATTTTTTTTAAAAGTTTATGTGTATTGTCCTTTTGAATAAATTTGGGCTATGTTTTGTCATTTTGAACAAATTTTTGGTCTCTTGTCCTTATGGTTAAAAATTTCAAACAATTTGTCCTTCAGGTTATTTTCCTGTATACACAATTCCACAAATAGTAATTACATTACTATTTATTTCAACCAAAAATTTTAGCTTTTCATATCAAGAAAACTTTTAATATTGTCCTCTTACGAAAACACATCTTCCTATAACTATAGTTCACCTTCGTTAAACTCAATACCTACCTCTCCAGCTCCATTAACTCCCAGAGCCTCTCCTAGGACTCGATGGGTACTTTTACCTCTGCTTAAGAAACTAAAGAATGGTAATTCTATTGACAATGACTATGTTCGTGAAAATTCGAAATAAATATCACATTATCGAAGAGAAATGATGGAATTACAAAGAGAGATGTACTACAAATAAAAAGTACCTGGTATGCACTTACGTTTCCTCAAGAAAATCCTATTATTAATTTGTGGCCATTCACCAATAAAGAATTGTATATATAAGAAGTCACACTGCTTTAAAGAATTACCTACTACCTATTACATACTCTGTAACAACCCAGAAAATCAGAACCAATTTAAATTTTTTATTTTGATAAATTTAGAATATTTAAAATAATTTATTTTTAATAATAACAAATAATTTTTTTTTGAAATAAAATTAGAATGAATAAATTTATTTTAATTATAAAAGGAGTTAGAAATAGCGCGATAGTTTGAAAATTTGAATTCGAACTTTGATTGAATGTATAGGATTCAAAATAAGTCGAATTTCAGTAAAACCAGAAATATTTAAATATGTTTAAAAATATCTTTCCAACGAATGTTAAAAATCCATATTTCATAACGGGAATAAAAAGTTATGGCCAGTTAAATATTTAGAATAGTCGCAATGGAATTTAATATAATATATAGCCCTTATAAATAGCCATTTTGCAAACGATCTCCGTTTTCGACGAAACCACTTTAGTTCGATCCGGAATGTCCAAATTATTGCAAGATTCCAATTTTCACAATTTTTGGAATTAATATGTGAGCGTGGCAAAAGAAAACGTGTTTTGTCAATTTCAGTCAAATTGGATCAACAAAAAAATGTCCATTTTTCAAATGGTCTCCAAATTCGATGAAATTAATTTTGTTAAGACCGTATCGTCAAAACATAGCTATATTTATTTTTCGGGAATTTTTGGAGTCAGTATGTGGCCCCGGTAAATTAAAATGTACGATCAAATTAAATAATTAAATGTTTTATATTTTAATTTAAAGAAAAATGGGCTGAAATAATCAACTGGGCTGATGAGACCTAGTCCATTATGTCCAGAATAGGGGTAATTAGCTAGGAGTGATAGTCGTTGGGCCTTATTTGGAGTTCGGACCAATAAACAAATAATTTGTAAATTAAAATATATTAAATAATATATATATATATATATATATTAAAATAAGAAAACCCTTTTGTCGTTATCTACTGAAACCCTTATAACTCCCCAATTCGATGGCGGATACTCCTCAAAACTTCTCTCCTCAATATTTCTCGATCCACCCAATGAAATCCTCCAGTTCTTAAGGCAATTTTGTAGTACTTTCTCTGTTCTTCAAATCCATACAGGGTTTGTAAACTATCGTCGTGTATTGGAGGAGAATCACCTCCATGAAGTCGCCTCCTTCACAGCGCCTCCGCTCAGCCTGGCCTCCATCGCACCCCACCGCGCCACCATCGAACGAAGCGCCGCTCCGAGGTCTTCAATGTGGTGCTGTCGGATTCTGGCCTAGCGCAACAGATTGAAAGAAAATTCAAACCCTATTTTTTGAATCAAACTGAAAAGGGTACGACTGAGTTAATTTAAACTATTTATAACACTTTTAAGCATGGAAAATGTACGATTTATTTTTGAAAAATCGTATCTTGCTCATACGATAACGAATTCGATAAAACCGGAAACATGGGGATCGTGGCATCGTACACGACATTCTAAAAGATACCAGAGAATTTTTGGAGCTTTCGACAATTTTAGAGGGAATAAAAAGCAATGTAAAATTTCTGAATTCAAAATATAACGAATAAAATTATATTAGGTTGTAGACGGAGTTTAGTAACTCCCGATACCGTTGTCCATAGACCATGGACGACTTGATTGTGATTGTGGCGTGAAATTGTTCGTGATTGTGGTTGAAACGAAATCGATTGTGTTTGTGGAAAATTCGTTGTATAGTGGAAAGAAATTGCATTAGGAAAATGAAACCCTTGTATCGCCGCGAGGCGAGGTCAGCTAAGGAGTCGTACTAGGGATGGTGCCGGTTTTAATTACCCTGCCATTATAATGCCGAAATTTTCTGGAATATTCATGTATTATAAAATATTCATGTTATGATATAAAATTGTTTGAACAATAAAAAAAATAGATTTTTATTGTATATATAAAATATGCAAATGATCATAGTCTAAATAGAAAAATTGTTTAACAATAAAAATACATTTCTATTGTACGTATGAAAATGATCATTATTTGGAATGAAAATTGTTTAACAATAAAAATACAATTTTATTGTAAATTAAAAATGATCATTATTGAATCATGACCATTGGCAATGGCGGCTTAGCAAATTACTTCCTCCGACTCCTTTCCTCCTCTTCCATCTCGCACTCCTCCTCTCCCTTCTCCCTCCGATCCTCCACCGTCCAATGTTAATCCCTCATATGCGAATCTTTCTCTCATAACTTCTGGAGCCTACACTTCAGATCAGAGCCATGTTAACAATGAATTGCATGGATTGGACCTTTCCAATTAGATCCCACCATCGTCTTCGAGATCTAATCAGTCAACCAAGCATGATTATGCATCCCTCTTCAATTCCCTTCCGCAGAATGCTGGGTTTTCGAGCCTCTCCATTTTTACATTCCTAGGGATGCACGCTCTAAATTGATGCCAGATTTGGTCAGACGAACAGGTATGGATCACTGGACTATTTATTTGGTGGGTTTTTTCCTTGACGGTACTTTGAATTATCTGGCTATTACAAATTTTTTGAAGAAGTATTGGAAATTAAAAGGAGATGTGGACATCAAATTGGATAGTAGATTTTACTATTTCAAATTCTCTAATGATCTTGAAAAGAATAGCATTCTAAATACTGATCCGATTTTTATTAGAGGTAGAATGTTTATATTAAACAAATAGGACCTTATGATTGGTAATGCTCAATCGCAAATCAGAAAAGTTCCTGTCTGGATTCACTTTTATCGAATTCCAACTATTCTATGGACTCTAATTGGTATAAATTCGTTGGTGTATCATATAGGAAAGTTAATCTGTTTTGATAGTAGTACTGAGAGAATGAACAAATTTAGATATGCTAAGGCATTGGTGGAAGTCTCCCCTGATTTTGAACTGCCTGATTCTATACCAGTAGCTGCCTTAGGAGATAACTGCCCTTTAGTCAAACTCTCTTATAACTGGAAGTCGATGATTTGTACATTGTGCAAAGAGTCTGGTCATGAAACTTCCTCTTGTGAGTTAAACAAAAATGAGAAAGAGACAAAGGGTGAACAGTTGGATAAAAGGAAAAGAGATTGGCAAGAAGAAGTTAATGTACATATGGGAAATAATAAACAGAGAACAAAAGAGAATGAAAATCAGAACAAATGGAATATAGTCAATGCAAAGAAAAAGAAATATTGGAGAAGGAAAGCTATTGGAAATAATAAGGTTACCAAATCTGGAGCTGCTGAACTGGGAAAAGAAAGTACCGATCCATTTGCAAACTTGGATAATGCCACAATGGAGAACGATGGAGATGTCAATGATGGTCAAACAATGGGTGACAATGCAAATGATGTTTCAGAAATTAGTCAGAATCATATTGAACAACAGGGCATGACTACTGTAGAACATGAAGCTAGTCCTCAGGGTACAAATGAGTGGTAAATATAGAGAAAAGGATGGAACAATCTGCTAGTTTTTCACCTGCTAATAATGCAGCGCCATGCTCTTACTTAGTTTCCATTATGTCTTGTTCCTCTACAGTTAGTTAAAGCTCTCGTGTTAACTCTTCTTTGAATGTGAGTTCCCCTTCACTCCATGGTGTTGTAGTTTCTACAGTTTCTTTGGCTGGATCCCCTTGTATGAACCCTAAACCACCTCCATACATCACTCTACCTCCACCTCCTATTTGTGGATCTGGTTTAAATTTTCCAAAAGTCAACACTTCTTTGGATATTCTCTCATCTGCGGTTCCCACTAGTGCAGTTCCATCTATCAAATCCAAAAGTCAGAAGCTTAAGGGAAAATTCTAGGTAGATGATCTCGATGAAGGAAACGACTACAGCTTAGATGATATTCTATCTGCGGGTAGTAAGATGAAAATAAAAGGAAGGCACACTAGGAGCAATCCTGGTCCTATGTATGATCCTTCTATCTTTTAAGTGATATTCAGTCTCTGGAAACACGAGTAATTGAAGGATAGCTATTTGGTTTGTGGAATCACCATTCTTATGTTTGTTTTTGTAATCCACTTCTTGGTCAATTTTGGTTTTGTATTGAGATTTTTGATTGCAAGCTTTGCATATGGATTGTATATGCTAAAAGCTTATATGCTGTAAATTTCGCTAATTAATAAAATTTTGCGCTTAACTTTTAGAAAAAAAAAATTGATTATTGTTTAGAATAAAAATTGTTTAACCATAAATTCACATTTTTACAATAGATTCAAAATGATCATTGTTTTGAAAAAGAAAAGTTAACAATATAAAAATTTACATTTTTATTGTTTATAAGAAATGATTCAAAATGATCATTGTTTTGAAAAAAAAGTTAACAATAAAAGTTTACATTTTTATTGCTTATAAGAAACGATTCAAAATGATCATTGTTTTGTAAAGAAAAGTTAACAATATAAAATTTTACATTTTATTGTTTTTAGGAAATGATGTAAAATGTATTAACATTAAAATTTACATTTTATGCATGAATGATCATCTAAAATATTCAAGCCTGACTAAAAATGTTTTAACATTAAAATTTGCATTTTGTACAAGAGTGAATCATTAACATATTCAAGTTTAACGAAATGTGTTAACATGAAAAAGTACATTTTTGATGTAAATATGAATCCATAAAAAGATTCCAGTTGGCAAAAATATGTTAACATTAAAAATCACATTTTTAATGTAAAGATGAATTCTTTAAAATGATCATTGTTGAATAAAAATATGTTAACATTAAAAATCACATTTTTAATGTAAAGATGAGTTCTTTAAAATGATCATTGTTGAAGAAAAATATGTTAACATTAAAAATCACATTTCTAATGTAAAGATGAATTCTTTAAAATGATCATTGTTGAATAAAAATATGTTATCATTAAAAATCACATTTTTAATGTAAAGATGAATTCTTTAAAATGATTGTTGTTGAATAAAAATATGTTAACATTAAAAATCTCATTTTTAATGTAAAGATTAATTCTTTAAAATGATCATTGTTGAATAAAAATATTTTAACATTAAAAATCACATTTTTTATGTAAAGATGAATTCTTTAAAATGATCATTGTTGAATAAAAATATGTTAATATTAAAAATCACATTTTTAATGTATCACTTTTTTTAATGTAAAGATGAATTCTTTAAAATGATCATTGTTGAATAAAAATATGTTAATATTAAAAATCATATTTTTAACATAAAGATGAATTCTTTAAAATGATCATTATTGAATAAAAATATATAACATTAAAAATCACACTTTAATGTAAAGATGAATTCTTTAAAATGATCATTATTGAATAAAAATATATTAATATTAAAAATCACATTTTTAATATAAAGTATGATTCATTTAAAATATTTATAGTTTTATAAAAATGTTATAAACATTAAAAATCACATTTTTAATGTAAAGTATGATTCATTAAAAATATTCATTTTTGATAAATAAGGTTTAAACATTAAAAATCACATTTTTAATGGAAGTAGGAATCATTAAAAATATTCATTGTTTGATGATTTTTTTTTACATTAAATATTACCTTTATAATGTATGAGTGAGTCGTTAAAAGAACCGTGTTTTAAAATCTATTTTTGTTAGATAAAAATATTCTTTTTAACATGTGTATGAAGTGTACAGAATTATTTAAAGAATAAATGGTGTTGAAATTGTCGAACGAATTAATCTATATATATATATATATATGTAAAAATATAAATTAAAATAAAACGAATCGCGCTCGATAGTTTGCGATTTGGAATCGTTACTTTAAACGATTATACCGAGAGATCCGGCCGTCGGATTTTCCCAAAACTGGAACCTTGGGTTCGTTTTGGAAAGATCTTTCCAACGATATAAAATTTACTAAGATCCAACCGTTATATTTTGAGAAATTTGTAATTCAAATTTTAATAAAAACTGTGCCAAGGCCGTGTAATGACCTGAAGCGTTGTTACATTAAAAAACGCTATTTTTATATAAATATAAATAGCGATAAATCCTTATAAAATATTATAAATGATATGGAATGTAAACAATTGATTTGAATTATATATTCACGAATTATTTGAAAAGGCCGAGTTAATTCTCATTTCAAATAATTGATCCACGATTAGAAGTCGAAGATATTGAAGACGGTGGTTGAAGACCGACGATCTTCACATCGAATGGATACTACTGATGCCTTGTATTGGTTAGCTCCCAGGAAAGGGTTACAATGGTATTTGTCTGGACGTACTTGTTGATTGTCTGGATATGCGAGAGCATCTCTTCCGTATTGGACATATGGAACGAGGAATATGGTGTCTCCGGTTTCGTTCAGACCCAGAACGGACTTGTAAATGGATGTGTGTCTTACATTGGATTTTATTCTGTGTTGATTGATTTCTATTAAATATATATATCTGCTTGGTGGCGGAGAATTTATTCTCTTGCTTAACACCCTTCTTTGAGACGTGCGAGCTTAGAGGTTATATATTGATAGACATCAGTCGCATGGTGTGAATTGTTAATATGGCATGCCAAGATGCAAATGATCAAGGCTTATTGTTGAAAAGAAGAGTCTTGTGGTTGATGATCAAATCAAAACTTTATTTAAAATAGCTTTGTGTAAAGCGTTACTTCGCGAGCCTCACACCCCGGTATGAACCAGAAATGGGAGAAGGACCCCAGGTAGAACATGCGTTTCTTTCTTGCTAGAAGTGGTTTCATGGTATGGATCCCAAACATTTTAACTTATGTGGATGATGGAAAGCGAGGTACCTCAGATTTGAGTCCCTAGTGGCTCTTGATTTACGCCCCATAGGGCGGGTAAACGTATTGTTCAGGAATAAGCAATCCGCTAACATATGTGTGGACCGGCCCTGGCGCTCCTAAGGGCTTGACTGAGTACTTGCCCTGAGCCTCGGGCTAGAGAATCTCGAATTCGGTGAGGACGATCCCTTGCCTTGGTTCATGATGGAAATCCAACTTCCAATACGACACCATGCGGTTTTTATTGTAAAGCTAGTATGGCGACATAGAATATGGTAGCTATGCCGTCTATGATTGATACATTATGACTGAAATGTTTTCGAAACATATATGCACCAATAATAATATCAAATCTGTTTTATACGTATCAAGCATATTTTGGCCATTATAAGGTAAAACTCTATCCTTCGGTTTGCTTTGCATTGTGTGACGGGACTTGAGTCTTATAATGGCTTCATTTTTCTAAAAAGCATTACGTTGTTTAAATGATTTGCTTTATTTATGCACTGGAATTCCAATGGAGTAAACCCGTTCCGCGTTAGCGGCGTGGTCCTGTGATTAGCCCTGTTATTAAATAGGTTAAATAAGATTTCTCATACCAGTCCTATGACTGACTCGTAGTTTGTTTCACTTTGCAAACTCGGGTGCCCTCTTTTCCACACGGGCAGCCTTATATTCAGGTTTTAGCAGACTCATTCTGGATAGCTACGGAGCTGAAGATGGATCCTATCATTTCTATTATGTTGTTCAGACATCATTTAGTATATTATGTCTGATTCCACTGTAGACATTTTTATATTAAGCTGAAACTGTATTATGTACTAAGTATGATCCTATTATGCTGTGTAACTCTGATGACATATTATTTCTAGTGTAATTTGATGTACATTATATGTTGTAATTCTATATTTCTGTTCTGCTGTTATTGCTTTATATGCTATATTCAAATGATCATCCTTGCTTCCGTGGCACGGGAGGTTGGGGTCATCACAGTTGGTATCAGAGCTAATGGTTAAACTTAACCCTGGAATATAATATATAACAAACTCATCAGAAATAGAAGCAGAAGTATTATAAGATGAATCACTCATTATAGATAGGATCAGTAATGTCCTAAAAGGAGTATAGAAGAATAAAATACACCCCAATAGATGCATTTACATTTAAATATATGTCTCTATGCTTTACAATATCTTTTCTGTTGGCCTGACTCTTTGTCTGCTATTTGCAGACATAGTAGAAAATGAGTGACAGAAGCAGAAGAAGTAATTCTATTGTTCAACAATCTAATGATCCAGTTGTGCTCCTACAACCAGAACCAAATCTAGAATCTCTAGTAAAGAAGTATCGAAATTTGGGTGGAGTACTATTCTTAGGCAAAGAATCCATTATTAAAACACAAGCATGGATGCGTTATTCTAAGAGAATTTTTAAAGGCTTAAAGCTAAGAGATGATCAGAAAAGACTAATAGCATTTTAGGCACTCAAAGACGAAGCTTTAATCTGGTGGGAAATCGTTACAAAGGATAATCCGGAAGGTAATATTACCTAGGATATATTTAAAGAAATGTGTACAGAAAAAATTATTCCTCCAGAAGCAACTGAGCGGCTATATGATGAGTTTTACAATTTGAAACAAGGAGATATGACCATCCAGGAATATCAGAATAAATTCAATGAACTTTCTTGCTTTGCCCCAGAACTAATTCGATATCCTATAAGGAAGAATTTGAGATATATTAACGGAATTCAAAGAAAATACGAAGCTAGAGTCCTTGCTCATGTGAATCTTCCTTTTTCTAAGATGATACAAATGGCTTATCGCAATGATTATCTCGATAAGCAACATGGTTTGGAAGATGAAGACGAAGGCAGTTCTACCAACAAAAGGAAATTTGAAACTGATAGCCCTGAGGCAAGTACAAAGCCTGAGGAAAGTCAGGAACTTGAAAGGAAGAACCGTTAACGACTGCCACATGCTTTAACTGCAATAAGCAAGGTCGTTTATCGATAAATTGCAGATCTCTAAACAAATAAGGAATGGATGGATCAAAATCCATTAAGAAGCAAAAGATATCTCATAGTAAAAGGAAACGCCATAAGTGCCACCAGGCAGGTCATGTTGCAAGGGATTGCCTGCCATTAAAGAAGTCTGAAGTAGCCCATGTAAGTGAAGTAGTAGAAACTTCAGCACCCTTAGCTAGTCAGGAAAGGCCAGATGTTTTGAAAGGCACGCTTACTATCAACAATATTCCAATTAGAGTATTGTTTGATATGGGCACATCACAAAGCTTTATTTCAAGCAATACGGTTAAGAAATTGAAGTTAAAACTAAGGAACCTTAAGGAATCGATTAGAGTTCATAATCCGATAGGAGGTTCTCTTATTCTCGGTTTGTACTGTAGAGTGCTTGTTTCTTACTCCCGTGACCAGTTTTCTTTTGATTTGATTGTTATGGTTTTTTCTGAATTTGATATCATTCTTGGGCTGGACTGGTTAACCAGATACGAAACTGAAGTCAAATGTGCAGAAAGAGTTGTTAAAGTCAAAATGATGCTTGCAAATATTATTATACCCTAAGTAGGCTCAGATTCAGGTAGAAAAGAATTTTGGGTTGCTCTTGAGGTTTCGCCCACTGCTATTGAAGATATTCCTGTCGTTAATTATATGGATGTGTTTGAAGAATTTGATAGCTACCTCCGTGAAGAGAAATTGACTTCAGGATCGATCTAGTTCCAAATGCGAGGCCAGTTGTGCATCCTATCAGAAGAACAACATGGAAAGAGAAAGAAGAATTGGGTAATCAAACTAAACAACTTTTATGGAAAGATCTGATCAGGCCTAGCTTTTCTAATTGGGGTGCAGCAGTAGTGTTTGTTCCAAAGTCAGATGGTACTCTCAGATTATGTGTGGATTACTGAGATTTAAATAAGTTGACACTCAAGAATAAATATCCATTTCCCCATATAGATGATTTATTAGATTGTTTGAATGGAGCACATGTATTTTCAAGAAAGGACCTAGCTACAGGTTTCCATCAATTGCGTATTGTCGAAGAATGTATTCCTTTAACAACTTTCAGAGGTTTAAACATATTTTATGAGTGGTTAGTAATGTCGTTCGGCCTATGTAACGCTCCTGCTTATTTTATCGATTTAATGAACAGAGTACTCCTTGATGTCTTGAATAAATTTTTGTTGGTTTTCATTGATGACATTTTATTCTTCTCTAAGTCAACTGCCGAGCATGAAAAACATTTGGAAGAAGTTTTGGAAATTTTGAGAATGAATGTATTAGAAGCCAAATTTTCTAAATGCATATTCTGGCAAGAAGAAGTGAAGTTCCACGGTCATGTAGTATCGAAGGAGGTAATTTTCAGTGGATCTAAGTAAGATCACGGCCATTCGAGATTGGAAGCATGCCTACAAAAGTCAGAAGTTTTCTAGGGTTGGCTAGTTATTATTGGAAATTCATTAAGGATTTTCCGAAGCTATCTTGCCCATTAATGAAGCTTACCAAGAAGCATAAAAAGTTCAATTGGACACCTGAATGTGAGGCAGCTTTCCAAGAGCTGAAACTAAGGTTGACTACTGCTCTAGTGTTGACTATTATCAATGGCAATCAATATTTGATAGTTTATATAGATGCTTCTATTGAAGGCGTTGGTGCGGTATTAATGCAAAGAGGCAAAGTAGTTGCTTATGCTAGCCGTCAATTGAAATCGCATGAGAAGAGGTATCCTACTTATGATCTTGAGTTGTTAGCCGTCGTGTTAGCTTTGAAATTATGGAGGCACTATCTTTTGGGTGAGAAGTTTGAACTATATATAGATCATAAGTCGTTAAAGTATTTGTTCACCCAGAAGGACTTGAAATTGAGGCAGCAGCGTTGGTTAGAATTTCTTACAACATACGAATTTGTATACTCAAGGGAAAGCCAAAGTTGTTGTAGATGTGCTTAGCAGAAAGAATGCCATTATCGCTAATCTCATTATTACACCTTCATTGATTGAAAAAAGCTTTGCTTCTCAGAAGGATGATGAATCTATTCAGAGAATTAGTAAGAGAGTTCGGGAAGGCGATCCCTCAAGTTTCCAGATTGATAACAAAGGAATTCTGAGGTTATTAGGCCGAATTTGTGTCCCGAATATTCCTGAGCTCAGAAAGAAAGTGATGGATGAATGTCACAAATCCAAGCTTAGTATTCATCCAGGGGTGAGTAAGATGTATCATGATCTTAAGCGTACGTTCTGGTGGAAATATATGAAAAGAGACATATTATATATGTTAGTAGGTGTTCTACTTGCCAGCAAGTCAAAAGTGATCAACAGAAACTTGCCAGCTTGTTACAAACACTAGAAGTTCCAAATTGGAAGTGGGATCAAATCTCCATGGATTTCATTGATGGCTTACCTGAACTAGAAAAGGTAATGATAGTATATGGGTGATCGTAGATCATTTTACGAAGACCGCCCATTTTATTCATGTCAGATCAACTAGAACAGCTCAAAGTCTAGCGAAAATTTATTTCAAAGAAATTGTCAGACTATATGGAGTTCCCAGTAGCATTGTTAGTGATCGTGATCCGATATTTGCTTGTAAATTCTGGGAAACATTCCAAGAGGAGCTGGGGACAAAGTTAAATTTGAGCACCGCTTATCATCCTCAAAAAGATGGCCAGACTGAGAGGGTGAATCGTATACTAGAAGACTTGTTGTGGGCATGCATTCTTGATTTTGGCGGATCGTGGGAAGATCACTTGCATTTGGTTGAGTTCTCTTATAATAACAGTTACCAAGTAAGCTTGCAAATTCACCATTCGAAGCATTGTGTGCCAGGCCATGTAGATCTCCCACGTGTTGGGTAGAACCAAGCAATCGACTAGTGTTGGGTCCCAACATGATTCGAGAAGCTTCGAATAAAGTTGATTTTATTAAGAAGCGACTTCAGACTGCTCAGAGCGTACATAAGAGCTATGCAGATTCAAGAAGAAGGGGTTTAGAATTTTCTGTTGTTGATTATGTATACTTGAGGGTTTCCCCATTAAGAGGAGTAGTTCGTTTTGGGAAGACTGGGAGGTTGGCACCGAGATTCATTGGTCCATTTCCTATTTTCGAAAGAATTGGAACTCTTGCTTACAGGGTTCAGTTGCTTGACTGGTTGCCAGGGGTACATGATGTATTTCAAGTGTCTCAACTTCGAAAGCATGTACATTATCCAGACTTAATTGTGGAGGAAGCTGCACAATAGGATTTGGAGATTACCCCAAGTTAAGCAGTGAGAAGAGAGCCAGTGAAAATTATTGGCAAAGAAACCCGGGTTCTGAGAAACAAAATAATTCATTTAGTCAAAGTGCAGTGGAGCGAAGATCCTAGCGACTGTACATGGGAGACCGAAGATATCGTTAAGCAGGCTTATCCCCAGTGTAGAGTGGATATCTCTGATTAGCTCTAGTGCAAGGTACATTTAAAATATTTTACATTTTCCGTTTTGTTTCCTACTTTACTGTTGTTTCCCTTTTGGGGATGAAAAGTTTTTAAGTGAGGGAGATTGTAACAACCCGGAAAATCAAAACCAATTAATTTTTTTTATTTTGGCTATTTTGATAAATTCAGAATATTTATAATAATTTATTTTATATAATAGCGACTAAAAATTTATTTTAAATAAAGTTAGAACGAATAAATTTATTTTAATTATAAAAGGAGTTAGAAATAGCGCGGTAGTTTGAAAATTTGAATTCGAACTTTGACTGAATGTGCAGGATTCAAAATAAATCGGATTTCAGTAAAACCAAAAATATTTAAATCTATTTAAAAATATATTTCCAATAAATGTGAAAAATACAGATTTCATAGCGGGAATAAAAAGTTATGGCTAGTTAAATATTCAGAATAGTCGCTATGGAATTTAATATAATATATAGCCCTTATAAATAGCCATTTTGCTAATGACCTCCGTTTTCGACGAAGCCACTTTGGTTGGATCCGGAATGTAAAATTATTGCAAGATTCCAATTTTCATAATTTTTGGAATTAATATGTGAGCGTGGCAAAAGAAAACGTGTTTTGTCAATTTCATTTAAATTGGATCAACTAGAAAATGGCCATTTTTCAGACGGTCTCCAAATTCGACGAAATTAATTTTGTTAAGACCGTATCATCAAAACAAAGCTATATTTATTTTTTGGGAGTTTTTTGAGTCAGTATGCGGCTTCGGTAAATTAAAATGTATGATCAAATTAAGTAAATAAATGTTTTATATGGGCTGAAACGATCAAATGGGCTGATGAGACCTAGTCCACTGTGTCCGGAATAAGGGTAATTAGGTAGGGGCGACAGTCGATGGGCCTTGTATGGAGTCCGGACCGATAAACAAATAATTTGTAAATTATAATTATATTTAAATAATATATATATATTAAAATAAGAAAACCCTTTTGTCGTTATCTGCTGAAACCCTCGTAACTCCCCAATTCGATGGCGGCTACTCCTCAAAACTTCTCTCCTCAATATTTCTCGATCCACTCAATGAAATCCTCCAGTTCTTAAGGCAATTTTATAGTACTTTCTTTGTTCTTCAAATCCATATAGGGTTTGTAAACTATCAGCGTGTATTGGAGGAGAATCACCTCTGTGAAGTCGCCACCTACACGGCACCGTCGCTCTGCCTAGCCGCCATCGCACCCCACCGTGCCACCATCGAACGGAACGCCGCTCTTAGGTCTTTAACGTGGTACAGTCGAATTCTGGCCTAGTGCAACAGATTGAAAGAAAATTCAAACCCTATTTTTGAATCAAACTGAAAAGGGTACGGCTGAGTTAATTTAAAGTATTTATAACACTTTTAAGCATTGCAAATCCATGATTTATTTATAAAAAATTGTATCTTGCTCATACCATAACGAAATTCAATGAAACAGGAAACATGGGGATCGTGGCATCGTACATGACATTCTAAAAGAGACCGGAGAATTTTTGGAGCTTTCTACAATTTTAGAAGGAATAAAAAGCAATGTGAGATTTTTGAATTCAAAATATAACGAATAAAATTATATTACGTTGCAGACGGAGTTTAGTAACTCTCGACACCATCGTCCATAGACCATGGACAACTTGATTGTGATTATGGCATGAAATTAAATGTGCTTGTGGTTGATCGATTGTGGTTGAAACGAAATCGATTGTGTTTGTGGAAAATTCATTGTATAGTGAAAAGAAATTGTATTAGGAAAATGAAGCCCTTGTATTGCGGCGAGGCCTAGGTTAGCAGAGGAGCCGTAGTAGGGACGGTGCTGGTTTTAATTACCCTGCCGTTATAATGCCGAAATTTTCTGGAATATTCATGTGTTATAAAATATCCATGTTATGATATAAAATTGTTTGAACAATAAAAAAAATTAGATTTTTATTGTATATATAAAATATGCAAATGATCATAGTCTGAATAGAAAAATTGTTTAATAATAAAAATACATTTCTATTGTACATGTGAAAATGATCATTATTTGGAATGAAAACTGCTTAACAATAAAAATGCATTTTTATTGTAAATTAAAAATGATCATTAATTGGAATGAAAATTGTTTAACAATAAATTCGCATTTTTACTGTAGATTCAAAATGATCATTGTTTTGAAAAAGAAAAGTTAATGTTGGCTAGCTTTTTGACCAAGCCACCAAGGTTCACATACAAGAAGGAAATACGATGCTCCATTTCTCTCAGTCTTCAGAAATCTGGTCGTAGTTGCTCAGCCCTTATCGGATCGCTACGCACCCCTCGAATCGCTAACAGCTAGCACGAACCGAACCACCTACATCAGACCGATTCGATCCCTCCTCAGCGACTTAACCCGATCCGACTTCATCACAGAAGGCGCAGCGAAGCCACCGACCTGTTCAAGCGCGAGCTAGTCTTCAGCGATCCGAAAAGAATGGATCCAGCGACACGTGTCCATAACTGTCATATTGACCAATTCCTCCTCATTACTCGGTCCGATCCGATTTTCTCGGGATTTACGCCACGTGTGACCACGAACCGCCTGACAGAATCAGCTATAAATAGCCCAGAGATTGGCATTTTCAGGATCTTTTGGCAGAATTGAGCACTGATTCCACCATTGCTGTCATACCACTATTTCTCATTAGTTTTACTTCGAGATTACTGAGAGAAATCATAATTGTAAGAGTGAGTTTGCGAGAAATCATTGATTGTACTAGCATTTAGAGTATAATCGATAACATATAAAGTGGACGTAGGCTCGTTAACGCCGAACCACTATAAATTCTGTGTGTTTTCTGCCTTTTCTTCATTCTCCAGTTATAATTCTTTACGAATCAGAACAATTTGGGTATTAGGTCCAAATTTTGATCTAACATTTTGGTGCTTTCATTGAGAATTCAATTCTCAGCCTACCGGATTGCTATTCTACTATTTGGATTTGAAAGTCCGAAGAAAACAGTCCCAAAACTTCACTGTTCAGATTTTTGAAGATTCCAGCGACATCTGATATCATGGCTGGAAAGAAGTCTAAGGAAGTATGAGCTTCATGGGCGAATGAAGTCGCGAATGAAGTAGTTGAAGAAAGTGTGCACGAGCAGGTCAATGAAGGACCCTCGAATCGCGGAGCGCAGGGGGCGAACCAATCCGATCGTGGCGTCGCGAACCGATGCGATGAAGGTGCCACGCTCCGAGTCGACGAGGGCGATGCGATCCGGACTGCTGAAGGGGTTGTGACCCGATCCCAAGACAACGCACCGAACCCTCTACCCCCTGTTACCACGAACCGATCCCAGGGTGGCGCTGCGAGCCACCGACCTCGATCCACAGTTCGATCTGGAAAGGAGCCTATGGCTCGCTCCTACCGCCCTGGCCCCTCCGCTCGACCTGGATCAAGCTCTTTGCGCGTAAGAGAAAATGATGATGATCAATATGACCCTTCTGCTCCCGTTACTGAGGGAGATCTTTATCGCTTTTCTGAAATGTGGGAGAGGCTGTTTGATGAATTAGCTGCTCAAAGGAAGGGGAGCTCCGTTCTGCGACAGAACTTGACTGCTATGGATAGAAGGCTCAATGATCTCGCAAGGCAAAGGACGCCCCCAGTTTGTCCGCTCACCCCAGAGTACTCTTCTTCATCAGAGGAATCGCCGAGACCTCTGTGGCGACCATATGAGAGGCCTGGAAACATAGAGTAGCTTCGATTTGGAACCCTTCCATCACGGGAAGAAGAGGCACTGGGTGCAGGGCCCTCAAACCGCAATGTGAATGATCGCGCCGCAACTCCCAGAGCTCGAGGTGTGGACAGCCCTGTTCAGAATAGACTACCTCAGCCCCTTCTATGTACAAATGCTCATGGTAACGGGGGCAGCGAAGCCCAATCCGAGCCCCAGATTTCGTGGCCGCTCCTGGAAGGGAGATTAGAGAATCCCACCGAGCAAGAAGCGCTGACCCCGAGCCTCCGCTGACCAGTGCAAATGTTGCAGCTATGATCCATCAAATTCTGGCAGATAGCCGTGGACAACGGAATGAAGATTGGGGAATTGACCGCAGTCACACCCCTTTCACTGATGACATTTTAGATGCGACGTTCCCTAGGCGCTTCAACATGCCGCAGATGAACCGTTACGCGGGTAGGTCTGATCCCGTCCAACATCTGATGAGATATTCTTGGTCAATGACCGCTGCCGCAGCTTCTGACGCTGTCAAGTGCAAGGCATTTCCCATATTCCTGGAGGATGTAGCATTATTATGGTTTACTCGCTTACCAGCAAGATCAATTTCCAGCTTCAGGGAGTTGAGTGAAAGGTTCGTGGAACAGTTCCGCATCTATGCACAAAAGACGAAGAGTGTGATTGACTTGTTCCTTGTCAAGCAACGACCAGGCGAGAGTTTGAGGGTGTATTTAGACCGTTTCAACCTAGCCGCTACTGAAGTCAAAGATCCTCATGAGCCAACTGTTGTGGAAGCCCTAATTGATGGGGTAGATAAAGACACCAAATTTGGGAGATACCTGGCCGGCAAGCCACCTCATACTAGAGAATTATTCTACGAAAAAGCTAACGCGCACTTACGCCGGGAGGAAGTGTATGCTAACCGAAAGGCAAAAACGGCCGATAAAGAGGAAATCCAGAGCAATGTCGCCATTAAGCAGACATGAGACAGCTCGGGGAAGGTCGAGGTTAATGTCGGAAACCGGAACCAGGGTGGTCGTCAGTCAGGAAACAATGGTAATAACAGTAATGGAAACAACCGAAAGAGGAATCGAGGGAACGACTCCCAGAGAAGGACTCGTCCCAGGTCTTTTGAGAGTTATACGCCAATAAACGATACCTTGGAGAATATCTTCATGGATTCGTACAACGTCCTCCAAAATAAAAGGCCTCCTCCCAGAGAGTCGACGGAGAAAGAACGTGAGACGGGGAAGTTCTGTCTCTTCCATCAGATTCATGGCCATTCGACAAATGAATGCCGTCACCTAAGAGATGTGGTCGAGAGGCTTCTCCGAGAAGGAAAATTGGATGAATACAGAGTGACACCCAGAGACAGGGGGCAAGCCGTACAGGCCCCAAATCAGAACTAGAATCAACCTGTTGTCAGGCCAACTGCCCAGCAAAAGGGAAAGGACCTTGTTATCAATACCATAATCGGAGGGCTTTATCTCGTCGGGCACGGTTCCAAGGCATTGGATCAGTATGTCAATGCAGCCAAGCAGCACCTCGGGGTAGGGGAGTGTAGCAACCCTGAGGACAACGTCCCGGTAAAGCAACAAAAGATGATGTCCGACGACGTCGTTTTCCGCGAACGAGAAAGCATTGGAGTCCATGCTCCGACCGAAGATCCATTTGTAATCACAGTTCCTATTGGCCCGACCACTGTTCATAAAGTCTTCGTGGATAACGGGAGTTCCGTCAACATTCTTTTCAAAAAGACATTCGACCAGATGAATCTCGAGATAAAAGACTTGAAGCCCTGTGAGGGATGGATCCGTGGATTTAACAGAGCATCCACCGCTCCAATGGGATATGTAGAGCTACCAGTTACACTTGGGGAAGGAGAACGCCAGAGAGTGAGAATTCTTCCTTTCGTGGTTTTGGGTATTGAATCACCCTATAATGCCTTCTTAGGCCGACCAGCCCTAGCAAAGTTCAGAGCTTGTATAGCCCCCTGGTGCTTGTTATTGAAGTTTCCTACAGAAGCTGGTGTTGGAATTGTCAGAGGAGATCAGGTTGCCGCACGAGCATGTTATATTGCAGAGCTAAAGCTACTCCGCAACGGAGGAGACATAGAAACCAAGGGCGTTTCTCCCCCTACAAGGGCGGAGACCTCATAGAAATTAAAGAGGATAACCGTAGGAGAGTCGCCCAGAGAGTTGCCCGAGGATATAGATCCCAGAGAGGACAAAGAACCTGGGGGCAGAATGGCGACTCCCAACGAGACAACTGTGGATGTACCGATCGATGATAGTGACCCAGAGAAGGTCCTTAAGATTGGATCCCAGTTAAATCTGAATTTAGCTAAAGAACTGACGGATTTCTTGAAAGATAATTTGGATGTATTTGCTTGGACCCACGCAGACATGTGCGGGATATCTCCATCAATCATGAGTCATTCATTAAGCATTAACCCTAAGCATCCTCCAGTAAAACAAAAAAGGCGAATGCTGGGCCCAGAGAGGTCCGCTTCCTTGAAAGAAGAAGTTGGAAAGCTAAAGAGTAATGGATTTATCAGAGACTCAATCTACCCAGACTGGATTTCAAATCCAGTTCTGGTAAAGAAGGCCAACGGGAAGTGGCGAACGTGTATCAATTTCTCGGATTTGAATAAAGCCTGCCCGTAAGACAGTTTTCCGTTACCTAGGATCGATCAGTTGGTGGACTCAACGGCGGGTCATGAACTTCTCTCCTTTATGGATGCTTATTCAGGATATAACCAGATTCCAATGCATGTACCAGATCAAGAACACACTAGCTTTATTACGGATCTGGGATTATACTGCTACGTGGTATTGCCCTTTGGCTTGAAGAACGCGGGCGCTACATATCAACGGTTAGTGAACAGAATGTTCTATAACCAGATTAGGAAAACAATGGAAGTATACGTCGACGACATGTTGGTTAAGTCCAGGCAATCCTCCAATCACACTACGGACTTGGCAGAGATGTTTAGCATTCTTCGAAAGTACGGGATGAAACTCAACCCAACAAAATGTTCATTCGGGGTCGCCTCCGGAAAATTCTTGGGATTCATCGTCAGTTCTCGTGGGATTGAGATTAATCCAGATCAGATCGCAGCAATCAGAGACATCCAGGAGCCTAGGCAAATTAAAGATGTGCAAAGCCTTGCAGGGAAAGTAGCCGCACTAAGCAGATTCATCTCCAGGGCTACGGACAAATGCATCCCATTCTTCGAATTGATAAAGCGAGGAAAACGCCACTTCAAATGGACGCCTGGCTGCATAGAAGCGTTTCAGAACCTGCTGACTCATCTGGAGAAACCTCCGATATTATCTAAGCCGGTGGATCACGAGGACTTATTCGTGTACTTGGCAGTGTCGTCCCACGCGATCAGCTCAGCATTGGTGAGAGAAGAAGATAAAGTTCAAAGACCAGTGTATTACATGAGCAAAAAATTGACGGCAGCAGAGCGTAATTATCCAAGGATAGAAAAGTTGGCATACAGTTTGCTGATTGCCTCAAGAAAGCTTCGGCATTATTTTCAGGCTCATCCCATTACCGTATACACTGATCATCCACTCAAGCAAGTTCTACAGAGACCAGAAGCGTCTGGAAGACTACTCAAATGGAACATTGAGTTGAGTCAATTTGATCTGAACTTTCAGCCCTGGCGGTCAATACGGGGGCAAGTGATAGCCGATTTCATAGCAGAGTTTACTGTTCCGGAGGAAGATATAGCGAACGAAGAAGTTGACCCTTCAAAGTTACTTCTCGACCCCAGTTCCTGGAGATTGTATACTGATGGCGCTAGGAATGACAAGAGATTCGGCGCTGGAGTAGTGCTTGAAACTCCCGAGAAACGGCTGATATCCTATGCTATCCGGATGGAGTTTCACGCCACTAACAACGACTCCGAATATGAAGCCTTGATAGCCGGGCTAAGGATCGCAAAGGAGTTGTAAATCACAAAGCTAGACATATTTTGCGACTCCAAGTTAGTTGTAAACCAGGTCACTGGAAAATTCCAAGCCAAAAGCCCAAGATTGATTTTATACTTGGAGAAAGTAAAGGAGTTGCTGAACGGCTTCGATCACTATAGCATATCTCATATTCCGCGGTCAGAGAATCAACAGGCGGATAAGTTGGCAAAGATGGCTAGTTCCGACGATCCTGAAGAGACCGGGCTATCCCCAGTTGAAGTACTTCGGTCTCCTAGTATAGATCAGATGGAAATTGATCCGGTACTAGAGATGGAACCAGAAAGGGGGTCACCGCCTAAAATAACTACTTTACCCCCAAAAGGTATGTCATTATTAGTTAAATCTCGTAGTGTTTTATCTAAAGCCTCAAAGGCGTGACGATGAGCCATTGTTGCTTCATCCCATAAAATTACTCTTGTTTCAATTAGTAGTTTAGCAAGATCTGATTGTTTGGGAATGCGGCATGTGGATGAAGAATCAAGCGCAATAGGGATTTTAAATCGAGAGTGGGCAGTTCTACCGCCGGGTAATGCTATTGCAGCAATTCCCGACGTGGCAACTGCCAGTGAAATATGTCCTTTACTTCGTGAGTGCGCTAAAATAGATCGGTATACATATGTTTTTCCTGTGCCCCCTGGACCGTCAATGAAAAAAATAGAATGTTTATTTTCATAAATAGATTTCATGACAACATCAAATGCTGTTCGCTGCTGCAAATTTAAGGAATCAACTGAGTCAATGTCTTCTTGAGGTATGTGTACAGACTTTTCCAACAAAATAAGACTTGAAATATTGCGATTATTGTGTAGCATAATATTATGAAGTGGGAAATCAAAGTCGGCAAGTGTTTTGTTGTATTGCCAAAGTAAATTGTCATGGTCTGAAAGACACAGTTCAGTTAAAAATGTATTGTCCGTAACAGAATATGTGTGTTGATAATCTTCTATCATGTATGCACAAAAGTGTTCCCAAATTTGGCGCACATTAATTGGTTCGCAATATACTAAAATCATAGTGAACAGCCTTCGTAGGGCAGCAGGCATATGTGTATTAGAAGCAGACAGTAAGCAATCATAAATAGCGTCATCATTTTCCAGTAAACCTCTATGTTCAGCTGCTTGTTTAAATGTGTTATATTGCTGACCATCGACGGTAAGTAAGTCAGCAAATGATAAGGATCCTCTAACATGAGTTAGCAGTAACCTCAAAAAATAACGTTCATCTTCAACAGGTGATACGGTATAAATTCTGCCTAATACCCTTAGGTTATTTCGTCTACGAATCCATAACTTATTTTTTTTCCTACCAATACGTCTTTGGAAATTGATGATAAAAGTATTGTCTTGCCTCATCATCGTGTACATTAGTAGTGAAAAATTCGGTGAGCATAGTTTTAGTTCTACTATCATCATTCAACATGTCATGCAATAGCTCAGAAGAAGAATAATGTAGTTGTTGTTGATTTGGAAGATGGATTTGTAGAGCAATAACAGACGGTGTAATGTTGTTAAGTGAAAATTTAAATATTCTCCATAGAGCTTCTGGTGCAAAAATCCATCTAGCATTAGCGTAATTAGAAATTTCATCAATGTTGGTTGATGTAGAAACACCAACTGAAATGCGGTCGGATCCCTTGTAAACATACTTATAAAGATATTTTACTGATTTTATACTTGAACAAATTTCAACATTTATATGGCAGTCATATTTAAGTAATAAATAAGGGTTATATGGTACTACCCAACGATTGTCAATTGCGGGTCCGTTTGCTTGAGTTAGTCTTATGTTATCACGTCGTTTATATGTTGGATATGAGTCATTTCCTTGTAATGTAATGGGAGCAAACGATTTGGGAAAATCTCTCTTACATTCAACATTTTTCATGCAGGTGGCAGTAGGATTAAATTGACCACATGGGTGATGAATCATGTGTTTGATAACAGCTGTGTGTAAATCAGGTTCTAAATTATTACATGGAATTTCGGCTCTAACCACACCATCATACTCGTCAGGAGAGTTAAGTTTATCATTTTCAGCTAGAATAAGTAACATATGAGCATGCGGCAAACCTCTTTTTTGAAATTCAATGACATGTACATGCGCGATAACTTTTCCTAAAATGCCGTTATCAAACAAATCAGTTTTTAATTGGCCTAATTTTGCACGAAAAATTCGACATGTAATGTCCGGTCTATCTTGTGGTTGTTGCCCAGGAAGTAGTTCTTAAGTAATCTCAGGCCACTTGGTGTTACATGTAACAGTAATAAAAAAATTCCATACCTTTGAACTACTGCCATTGCATCTTGGTATCGGTGGTGCATATCTCGTGGGTTGCCCATATGAGACGCTGGTAGGATTTGTTTTACACCAACATTGGCTGAAATAGTCAATTATGCAATTAGAAAAAGAAAGCAATGATGAAGAAGTGTACAAAATTTGTATGTTGAATTACGACAGTAAGTTAGTTACATGTTGAAGTTTCTCCTGCATTGAATGCATCGTGCAAACCCTGGTATAACTCAGCCCTGATTGTTTGTTGATTGTCACGACGAAATCTAAGTCTCATCATTTCAATTTTGACAAACATATTAACAACATATTGCTGAAAAAGGTGTCCATTGAGTAGGAGAAGTGATGTCTCTCCTGCTCGAATCTGTAAGAAGATTTAACATAGATTAATTAATATTAATGACAATGTACTAAAGGAGAATGGTGTGTAGTGTAAGTTGATGTGCACATCGTACGAATGGTGTTAAGTACAAAGATGCAGAAAATGAAAATAGGTAGCTACCTGTATAAAGTTAGAGTAGTACGATGCACAGCTAAGTTGGTTGTCCCCGTTATCATGTATGTTCAGATTCCAACCATGTTCTCCATAGGGTAGCAAGACTGGATACTAAAGTGGATCATAAAATCCAGCCGTGTCAGGAACACGCTGGAAGTTTCCACTATTTGTTTGAACTATTATGTCTCTACCATGCAAATCATCTGACTTGTCACCAACGATTATGCCAGCAACTTGTGATGTCGTTGGCAGTTCATGAAGATGACTGTCAACGATGATTTCTTTTATTTTTATCTGCAATTGTGAAGATCGAAACGATGTCCCAACTGACGAAGACGGACACAAATGGGTTAACCGTATCCAATACTTCCTTTATAATCAGAAGTATATCAGGTCTCAAAATGTGGGTATCCAATTGTCGATTTTCGGTCTCCTGCTCTGTGTCATAAATGTACAGTTGTAAATACCGAGGTCGGTTACCATCAGCAGGCAGAGCACTGCCAATACGATGGTAAATAGATCCCTGAGCACGATACGAATAAACACCACGTGTTGCATTTGCCAAATCTTGATCGATATTTGCACCCATAGATGTAAAGGCAAAAGCATTGTTATAAGAGCGGATATTAGTTCTGAAGTGGCTGCCAATTTCAGTTTAATCAACAAATAGATCAAGTAGTTGTTGTGGAGCGGGAGGACGGAAAATATGAAATTTACCATTTGAACAACAAGTTTGGGTATTTTCCTGATCGAATCTTTTTGCTGAGCAGAATGGGCAGAAAGTTGGTGGTGGCAGCATATGGTTACAAAGTCTTATGTTTGCTACAAAATTTCTTGCACAGTTATGAGAAGTGGTAAATGTATGAAGAAGCTGAGGATTGTTAATTTGGAATGATTGTGTATGTTGCGTAGCAGCTGCGGCTTGAAGTCGTTGCGAACGACGACGATCTCGGCGGGTTGCCAACTGACTTTGATGTTGTTCAGTTGTCATCCTAGCACGTCGAGAGCGTTGGGCGATGCGCCGCTATTCACGCTGCTGAGCATCCATATAGTTATAGAAGAAAGGAGTGAAAATGGTGTAGGTGAATAAGCTGGGACGGTTTAGTGTTAGGCAGATTGTGGGTAGATGAACAAAGCGTATGAGGAAAAAGAAATATGGAAGAAGAGAAGAGGTAGTAGGTAAGTTTGTAGTCGTATAACAGTAAAAAAAAATTAGCATATAAGTAGGAGATGAATGTGGGATGGTAGGAGATATTTGAATAATTAATGTAACACGGTGTAAATAAGAAAGACATGATAATAGGACAGAGTAATTTGAAAATATCAAGCTAAAAAAATAGGGTGAAAGGTAAGCAATAAGAAACTAACGTTTAAAAATTTCTGAGTATATTTGTTGTTATGATTAAATAAATGTAAGTTTAAATAATAGGAAACCAATGGGAAAAAAAGAAAATTATTTAAGCAAATCATAGTGAAATGAATAAAATTCTGGGTTGAATGTTTACTATCATTCAGTTAGTTATAATGTATACGTAAAACCTAGCGCAGAGTAAAAGCTTTATGAATTACGTAGAAATTTCAATGAGAGCAGACAAACTTAGCTCAGTATTCATCAGTTATGACAGAATTGTAGGAAAAAAATGGGAAATGGTAAAATATTCAATGAACAAATAAGTAGCAGCATATATAACATGCAGTT
Organism: Allium sativum; assembly: GCA_030737875.1. NCBI lineage: Eukaryota > Viridiplantae > Streptophyta > Magnoliopsida > Asparagales > Amaryllidaceae > Allium > Allium sativum. Next base: position 730,348,242 of record CM060916.1, read on the forward strand.
GTATACGTACCCAAATACAGGAAAATTGGTGTATGTTTTATCATTTTTGCAAGCATAGAGTAATCGAAGCGTAGTAATTAAATAACAGTGCAGGTAATTGTATGCGAAAATGTATTTACACAATTGAAGAAATTTCATTAATGAAATCTCTTGTACTGCATAAGTACGGTTACGCACATTATTCCAACATTGGTATATAATTAGTACGGTGACGCGGAAATGGCAGCTAAATATGTGACTGTAAAATTGGATTAAGAACCTAGGTAATTAGTGGATATATGTGGACTAAGCATGAGAACTGGGTAACCAAACCTCAGTTAAGGCATAAAATTCTAAACTTATAGCAAAACAGAGATAATTTAAAAAAAGTGCAATAATTTTAATTGTAAACTAATGCACATTGTCAGAATATTAGTTTTTTCAAACCTGATATGGAGTGGGTGAGCAGGCAGTATTAAAAATTGTACGCATAATTTACTGCTTTCATTTTGGTACATATTTAGATTAAAACACATAAATCAGACTAAATAAAGTATAACTCATTACATCCTATATTTACTACCAAATATGTACTGTGTAATGAAAAACAGTACCATGGAAGAACCATACCTTTCTTGGTGTAAACCAGTAGCAACATTTGTTTGCATGTTTGATTTAGCATTAGGCAGAGGTTTTGAATTGCAGTCACAGAATTATTATTGTCTCACACTGCAACATGGTATATACAATTTGTTAGTATAAGTAATGAACGCTGAAAGCTGTTAAATGTTGAACAAAAAAAATCATGCATAGAAAACAGAAGTGTAATTGGATGAAAAAAAGTATAAACTCGCAAAAGTAAGACAGGACATCGGTAGAATGAACCAATACAATTAGTGAAAAAAAATTAAGATTGTCGAAAAGTATAGTCATCAATAAAAAATGTTTGTAGCAGTGCAATATAAATACAACACATCTAAATATGTTACTGTTAGTACATAGTTATTGTTAATTAATGAATCCAGACAGCCATATTAAGGATAATAAAGGTTATATGGAAATGACTATAACCTAATTATTGGTTATGCAAATTTTGAGAAAAAAACAATAAATATTTATTGCATTTTTGTTAAGCTGTCATCATTTTCATATTTTGAATGACATGGTATACATAAAATGACACACAACCAATGATATACATAAAATGACACACAACCAATGGTATAAGAATTATTGCATGGTCCAAAAATGCCTTTGTTCTCAACCACTTTGACATAAATATAACACTTATGTGATGGAAAGCTTGTTTACCTAGTCTGAACGAATGAGATTAAAAGGTTTAGCACATTCGTTTCATCCTCAAACAACTGCTCTCCCGACGTTTATTTCGCTGGCGTCATCTTCTTATTATTTCCGATCCACCTTATTAAATCCGCAGCTCGACGTTCCTAAAAAATGAGACAAAATACAAAGTTTTAGGACTTCAATACTTCAAATATGAAACCTGCGTCAGTTTATAAAAAATATATTTCGAAATGCTGAACCAAAGTGATTCCGTACCTAAAACATAAGTCATACTTCTTTCATTTTACAACCATCGTCATCCATCCCTCAACGGGGGCAGCACCGGACTAACCCATGACTCCAGCTAACACCTTCGGCCATGTAGGTCTATAATCAAGTAATAACGAAGTAATTGATTTTTTAAGTTTATAAGAACAATGAAATAAGGAGAAATAACAACGGAAAAGCACAGAGCACAACGGCATACTTTATTAATATGACTATTTATATTCAAGTGGGATACTTGACATTATAAATCATTGTGTTTCGATTAAAAAAGAAGGAAAAAATAATAAATGTAGGTATTTGTTTACAAAACTACAAATTTGCGAAATTACTACTTTATTACAACAAATGAGTGAATGTATGCATGACGTAATATAAGGGATCATAAGGGAACATGATATGAAGATAAACATATATATCATTTTCTGCATAGCTCTTGTATAGTAATGTTGGAAGAATTTTTTTAGCTTACTAACAGAAAATAGAGTATTGTGCACACGGTGTCCAGGCAATCATAGTCAAAACATAGGAGGCGTCAGCCATGTAACTGCTTTCCTAACCAACATGTGATATGTAAGAGAGCAGTAAGCATGTGTGATCAAAATCATGTCAAATAAACTACCCAGAAATTAGGTTAAAAAATTAGGATCAAAAAGTAAGGGGACAGTATGAAATATATATATCAATATTCAGTGAATAAAGTAGCAGTTGTGAGTTAAATGCATCGAACTGTAAACTATCAAGTGAATATAACATGAATCGGAAATTAACTAAGTGTAATAACGTAAAAAACATATACCTTAGTAGATCTGAAGGAAACAGCCGGTATAACAGTGTATGAAGAGACAGATCTGGAATTCAGTAGGCATAATCTGGGAAGTTGAAGGCCAATAATTCGTATAAGCTTAGTAGATGGTGGATTTACTTTTGTAAATGTAAGAAATATATACCTTGGTAGATCTGGGTGAAACAAACGGCAGTAGATCTTGTGCAGTGGCAGATCTGAACGTCAGCAGGCGAGATAAGCAAATTCGCAAGTAAACAGAAGCAGCTGTTGAGGAGACGTTGACGGTGTAGAAGGTGTAAGGAGATATGGGGAGGAGAAGTTGAAAAGTTATTGTCATACGGGTTGGGATTGTGGAAGACATGGACGGAGAGAAGAGAATAAAGGCGTGGAAGACGGATGGAAAATGGAAGAAAGATCAAACGTGGGTTGAAGCGGTTGACTAACCGACTGTTGTGGCCAAAAGCAGAAAAGAAGTAAGGAAGGTGGGAGGATGAAATTGCCCTGAAACCGTAAAGTTTTGCAGTGCGTAATAGTGGGAGGGTGTGGGTATTTATGGAAGCAAACAAAAGCTTCACCATTTTTAAATGATTTCCTTTAATAGTAGAGATATCTGCTTGGTGGCGGAGAATTTATTCTCTTGCTTAACACCCTTCTCTGAGACGTACAAGCTTAGAGGTTATATATTGATAGACATAAATCACATGACGTGAATTGTCAGTGTGGCATGCCTAGATGCAAATGATCAAGGCTTATTGTTGAAAAGCCGAGCCTTGCGGTTGATGATCAAAGCACAGCTTTATTTAGCATAGCTTTGTGTATAGCGTTACTTTGCGAGCCTCACACCCCGGTATGAACCAAAAAATGGAGAAGGACCCTAGGGAGAATATGCATTTCTTTCTAGCTAGAAGTGGTGTAATGGTATAGAGCCCAGACATTTTTACTTATGTTGTTCAGATTTTAGCTAGAAGTGGTGTAATGGTATGGAGCCCAGGGCGGCCTTGTATTCAGGTTTTAGCAGACTCATTCTGGATAGCTATGGAGCTGAAGATGGATCCTATCATTTCTATTATGTTGTTCAGACTTCATTTAGTATATTATGTTTGATTCCGCTGCAGACATTTTTATATTAAGCTGAAACTGTATTTTGTACTAAATATGATCCTATTATGTTGTGTAACTCTGATGATATATGATTTCCAGTGTAATTTGATGTATATTATCTGTTGTTATTCTGTATTTCTGTTCTGCTACTATTGTTTTATGTGTTATATTCCAATGAATATTCTTTCTTCCGTGGCACCGAAGTTTGGGGTCATCACACACTCTTCGAAACCTTTTGGAATAAGGAATATCTAGTCAAATTCCTAAACGTCTAAACGATCTCCATTAAAACCATTCACTCAACATCCAAAAGATTATTCAAATCAATCCTCCAACCCCTTTAAGAAGAACTAAACAAAATTATTATGTAATAAGCATAATTACGCATGCATAATATTTTGTATTATATAATTCGTGCAATAAGCATATTATCTCTAAATATAGTTAATTATATATCAAAGTAAGTAAAAGACCTTAACTTTGCCTCTCATACATCTGAAATATGAGGAAAAACGTCTATTTTATGACTCTGTAAAATTAAAAAAAATGAAATATTAATAAATGTTTCGGCTCAGACATCTGTTTATAGGGTCAAACGTCTATCTAACCACTTTGGAAGACCAAAATTTTACAACCTTTGAGCTTAGACGTCTGATTTTATTGACATACATCTGTCTAACCTCTTTATAAATTTTCACACTATGAATAGACACCCATCCCTGAAACTCAGACATCTATCCCCTTTTTTTTTGAATTTAATTTCCATTCATCACAGACGTTTGTCATCCATAACAGATATCTGAACACATTAAGTCTACTATATTACCCCTTTCACTTCATTTGCTTTTTACTTTTCACTTTTACCAACTGATTATTCCCTTTTCAAACCCTAAAGTTACCAATTCATTTTTCTCCCAATTACCAATCAATGGCAACAAAAATACCATTTCGTAAAAGAAAGAAGACCACTCAAGCTTTAGGCCCTCAAGCACCTTTTGAATGAATGGCAATGAAGGATCACATCAACCAATGGTGTAGCATCCTGCCTTTTTGCTCGCTTCAAATTGGTGACTAAACCTGAAACACCCCACCTCCGTTAAGGTCACTCACAAAGGGAATGCCTTAACTTTGGTGGAGCATTATAGGTAAAAGACACAGATAATTTACAAGATATATATATATATAAGCAGCGGAAAAACTAATTTTATTTCAAACGTGGTTCAGAACAAAACATTACAGCAAACTGTTTCAAACCAACTTCCAAATCAGTACATCAAAATCTCTGTCTTGATTATTACATAAAGAAGCATAAAACACAATAAAACTACATAAATCCCCAAGTAGTAGTGTGTCCAACGCCATAGCCAAAGATAAGAAGTTCCAAGCTATAAATCACAGAGTCTTCAAGCTTGGAAAAATGAACGGTCCAAATTAAGCCGAGCTATTCCCTCCCTGAGTACCTTAGGGGGGGGGGACAGAAGAAAAGAGAGCGAAAGAAAATGGGTTAGACATAAGTCTGGTAAGTCCAGTGATTATTCAACATGTAAACTAATAAGAGAACCATGACTTGAACAAGCTGGATGCAGGACAATAATAAGGAAATAAGGTAACATAGGATAAAGTAAGATAATCAGGGCAAGATAAACAAGGCAAGATAAACTAATCATACTATCGCACTCATGTCCATATTCTCTGCACCTACTAGATATTTCAACCATTATCATGAGTTCAAATCCAGTGATCCATTTTCATTGATCGACTCCTACTCGCACGCGATTACCACTTATGTCATACGGCCCCGCTCGATTGCAGATACCTGTGCTGGTCCCACCATGGGGTGTATCAAATCCTGTGGTGGCAACCCGACACGATTCAAGATGCATAGTGTATAACTACTGATGCCCAATGCCTGCTTTTTCTACTCCGGAGTACGTGCATGCCCGTACTCCATCGGAACCTACACTGACGCACCAACCTCCGTCGTTTTGACTGCTTATAATCAGCCCGATAATCTTGCCCCACCCTCCCTAGTTCAAGGTATCATGATACATTTATGTGGGTCTCCGTTACTAGGGTTTCCTAGTCAACATGTTAAATTGGTTAAGTGTCCAAGTTAACCTAACCCCACCCATCAGTTTAGTTAACATGTTGCATTGGTTAAGTGTTGCCTTAATTAACTTAACCCTACCATTCCTGACTTAGCTTTAATTCATTTATTAAAGCACCAACCACTCACATTAGACAGGCATTGTTGCGGTTACTGGATGTGCCGGTCGGGTCCGAAAGTTTTACACCGCATCTCAGTCTAACCTCGGGTTCTTTTAGGCTCGACGCACTAACCTCCCACATTAGATATATATATTGTTACAGTTGCTGGATGTGCCAGGCGGTTCCGGGCAGTCTTACACCGTAACTCAATCTAACCTCGGGTTAGGCATATTCGCCTTTTCTAAATTTACATATTTACTTCTTTATATTTATATGTAATTATTGTCTTTCAAGTCAAGCCCCACTTTCCTTTTTAAATCAAGTTCATAATTTTAGGTATAACAATTTATACCACTTTATGCCATAAAACATTTACATGTTCATGAGCCAAATATGCCAATTATATATAATTTCATATTTTCCCCCAACGTTACCCCTGTTGAACGTTCGCATAAATTACGTAAAATGTTAGGCTTGATATATAGCCTAACTTATACACAAAAGGGGAAAAAGAGGAACACGTAATAATTCCAACATCATAAAAATATGGATCGAACTACACATGTGTCATATGAATATGGCATAGAACAATATACATTTAATTATGAACTTGCAAATATAGATCTACTTAACATGAATCATGAAATAGGAGTTTTACATAGAACTACATAAACTTGACATTAGGCATGTAATTGTGAACTTCGCAAATTAGTTGGATCTAATCTAACATGAACCTAATCATATTAGCATGTAGTTTTGGGTCATATATGTGAACATTGTTGAACTTGCATAAAATTCCCAAATTTACATACAATATATAGATGTCATTACCAAAACATGTGACATAAAATGTCATCGCCCAATTATACAACATAGTATGTCATCACCGATTTACACAATACAATATCCATCGCCAAATTATACAATATGGAATGTCATCGCCAAATTACACAATATGATATCCATCGCCAAATTATACAATATGGTATGTCATCACCAAATTAAACAATATGATATTCCATCACCAAATTATAATATGTTATTGCCAATTTATGTCATCGCCAAAATATACAACATAATATGTCATTGACGAATTATACAACATATTGATCTATTTAAAAGCATTTAACATTTATCATTATATTACATACAACATGATCATAAACATGATAAGAGTCATGGTATTAATCAATTCAATTTTAACAGAAAGGATAGGCATAGATTTGCATTAGGCGATGTTCTACATCCAGTTATTTAGTCACAATTCTAATATCGTTTAGGTTTAAATGATAAGTGGACTTACAAAAAAAGAGGCTAGTCTTGAGTTATGGGATCTGTATTCTGAATTTGAATAGCTCTCCTTTGTTGTAGACATTGAATTCTCTTAGTTGAATTAGAATTGATTTGCAATTCCTACTTGCTTTCTAGTTGAATGAGAATGGCGGCTACTCTAGGCTAAGTACTGACAGCATGGCAGTCTTAGGAATATTTTTGTGTGGCTTTAGGGTTTAGATTTAGGTTTCTTATATAGAAGTTTGATTTAATAGGAGCCGTCAGATTAACCTAGAGCAAATCAAAGCCATTCAAACCTAAGAGAACCAACCAGAACGTGCCACGCAAGCCCTAGTGACACAACAATTCGTCGCAGGAGAAAACACGTCAGATTTCAGATCTGACCCGAGGGGGAGGTCGACCCCCAGATCGATCTGTATGGGGGGAGATCGACCCCCGGGTCGTCCTGGCCTTGGGCGGGAAATTTCTTGCCTAGCCCGCTTCTTCTTTTGATTTTGATTTTTCTGAACTTTATTCTGAGCTGTTTATTTTAAATTCTTGAATCTTCAAAAGGTCATAACTCCTTCATACAGATTCCGATTTACGCAAACTCCAACTCTATCTCAAGCAGAATTTCGAGACGAACACAATGGCGTAACCCATTTCCCTTAATTCTTACATTTGAAATTAATTATTCTTTAATTCATAACTTTAAAGTTTACAGAAAATACGGGGTGTTACGTTCTCCCCTCCTTAACGGATTTCGTCCTGAAATTTTCAAGTTAAGAACGTATATCCTACCATCCAATCGTCCATCTACTCAACCATCAAACACTGGCGTCCATTGTCCTTAAAAGACTTCTAATGCTTCATGATCACATGCATAGTGTGTGTACATGTCCTTACCTAATGCAAAATCAGGCGGTCTACTGATTCAGTTGACCTCCTTAATGCAAGTCATGTGGGTGCCATGAGTCCATTATGTATGCAATCATTCCTAATCATACTTTCTACATGAGCGAACAATCATTCATACAAATGCAACGTCCATATGATAACACATCAAGTTTCAATCATATACAAGTACATATATGCATATGAAATATGAAAGTGACTGAGCAGATCTAACACCTAATGTGCGTGTTTATGCATCCACGAGCAACCACTAGCAACCACTTGCAGCCACTTGCAACCATCAATCATAACATGTTTCAAATACATGTTTACATCTATTGGTTTCTACCTAAGGATCGAGGATAGCACTGAGGAAAAATACAAAAAAGATAGATACGAGCATGAACAACTTAAGGAAAAAGAGATCAAAGATGTACCATCAAAAAGAAAAGGGCAGGTTGTGCGCATCTTGGCCTCAGTCTCCCAAGTCGCATCTTCCTCAGCGTCACTCCATTGAACTTTAACAAGTTTGACTTCGCGGCTACGTAGCTTTTTGACTTCTCTACCCAAGATACGAGTTGGAACTCTTCTCACAGTCGCCTCTCGTTCTATTTCTACTTCCACTAATATGCTTGGTTCCACCACTTCCGCAGACTCATGTAAGAAATTTCGTAGGTGAGAAACATGAAAGACATTATGAACTCCAGCCAATCTTTCAGGCAGCTCTACTCTATAAGCCATCTTCCCAATCTTCTCAATGATAGGAAACGACCCTACAAATCTTGGTGCCAACTTTCCAGCGGATCTGAAGCGAACGACGTTCCTCAAAGGAGATACTTTAAGGAAAACCCTGTCCCCAGCCTCAAAGTCAAGGTCGGTCCTTCATTTATCTGCGTAGGACTTCTATCTATATTGGGAAGTCTTCGTTCTTCTTCGTATCAAGTCCACTTTCTCTGAAGTCTCTCTAATCATATCTGGTCCAAGTATGAGCTTGTTTGTAGCCTCCCAACAACAAGTTGGTGACCAGCATTGTCTTCCATATAAAGCTTCGAAGGGCGCCGTGCCTATGGTGGCTTGGTACCTATTGTTGTAGGCATACTCCACCAAAGGAATATGATCTTCCCATGTTCCTCCAAAGTCAAGAATGCATAGTCTCAAGAGGTCTTCTAATACCCTGTTCACCCTTTCCGTCTGACCGTCGGTTTGAGGGTGATAGGCCGTGCTTAAGCATAGCTGTGTGCCTACAGCCTCTTGCAAACTCTTCCAAAACTCGCTCGTAAAGATAGGATCTCGGTCGCTCACAATGTTGGAGGTTATCCAATGGAGTCGAACTATCTCTTAAAGGTTAATGGATGCTAAAGATGTGGCAATCCTTTTACTCTTAACGGGTATAAAGTGAGCGCTTTTTGTGAGCCTATCCACTATTACCCAATACTAGTATTGCCCCTTCTTGATCTAGGCAGCACATCAATAAAGTCCATTGAAATGTTGTCCCATTTCCACTATGGGACCTCTAGAGGATGAAGCAAACCTCCAAGCTTCTTTTGCTCCGCCTTGACTTGCTGGCATATTATGCACTTAGAGACGAATTCAGCTACATCCTTCTTCATGCCATTCCGAAAGAAAACTCTTTTTACGTTTTTATACATTTTGTCTCCACCTGGGTGTATGGTCAACTTAGAATGGTGTGCCTCTTCGAGAACCTTCTTCACCAAATCCCTTGCTTACGCGACGCATAGCCTTCCATCCCGCCTCAACTATCTCTTATCATCGGTGGAGTATCTATTGAGGTGACTAGAAGTCTCACCCCTAATTAGCTTGTCCATCACATCAACTAGCTGAGGGTCTTCATGTTGCGCGGTTCCTATTGAATCCAAAAAAGTAGGCCGCACTTCTAGAGATGCTAACAAACCAGTCACATGATCGATGGAGGGTTTAAAGTCAAAATTGGCTATGTACTCCAAGCTCTGCATTTTAACAAAGAGAGGGCTTAAGTTCAGCTTCTTTCTACTCAAGGCGGCTGCTACTACATTGCCCTTGCCAGGGGTATAGGAAATCTCGAAATCATAGGATGCCAAGAATTCCATCCACTTTGTTGCCTCAAGTACGAGAAAAGGTACTTCAACGATTTATGGTCAGTATACAATTCAAACTTCTCACCGAGGAGATAATGGCGCCAAGACTTAAGTGCAAAGACGATGGCAGCCAATTCCAGGTCGTGGGTTGGGTAGTTTTTCTCGTGTACTTTTAACTGCCTGCCTCCATAACCTACTACCTTCCCTTCTTGCATCAAGACAACACCTAGTCCCGTACCACAAGCATCCATGTATACGGTAAACATCTTGCTCCCATCCGGTAATGTCAGAACCGGGGCTGTTGTTAGAGCTCTCTTTAATCGTTGGAAAGCAATATCGCAATCCAAATCCGAATTGAAGGTTAGGTTCTTCTTCGTCAACTTTGTAAGCAGAGCTGAGATTTTCGCAAAGTCTTTGATGAACTTTTGGTAAAAGCCCGCTGGCCCGAGGAAGCTCCGAACCTCGGTCGCATTCCGTGGAACCTTCCAATCTTGTACTGCAACTACTTTTGCGGGGTCCACGGCTAACCCTTCCTTGGATACCACATGTCCAAGAAATCTTACTTCCTCTCTCCAAAAGTGGCATTTGGAGAATTTGGCTTTCAACTGATGTGCTCGAAGAGTATCCATGACTTCTTTTAAACGCTGAGCATGCTCTTCCTTACTCTTTGAGAAAATCAAAATGTTATCTACGAAGACCACCACAAACTTATTGAGGAACTCCCTGAACACCCTGCTCATCAAGTCAACGAAATAAGTGGGCGCGTTTGTCTAGCCAAAAAGCATGACAAGCCACTCGAAGAAACCATCCGGAGTTCTGAACGCGGTCTTATCAATGTTGTCTTCAGCCACTCTCAGCTGATGAAACCTGGTAGCTAACTCTAGTTGGGAGAAAACCGATGCACCTACAAGTTGATCGAACAAGTCATCTATTCTTGGAAGTGGGTGCCTATTATTCTTAGTCATCTTGTTTAGCTCCATATAGTCAACGCATAGGCGAAGCGAACCGCTTTAGTTGCGAACACTACTGGAGCACCCCATTCAAAAATACTCTGCCTTGTAAACCCCTTCTCAAGCAACTCTTTGACTTGCTTGCTGAGTTCTTTCCTCTCCCTTGGAGCCATGTGTCTAACGGGTAAAGCAACGGGTTTTGCATTATCAATGAGGTATATGCGGAAGACTATCTCCCGCTTCGGAGGTAACCCTTTAACCTCTTCAAAGACATCCGAGTATTCACGAACTACTCTAATAGATTGCAAATTCTCAATAGACGCATCAAGAGATTCTAGATAGCTAAGCATAACAGAGTTCATAGGATTACAAGAAATTTCGAGAGTGTTACCGAGGCGAGTCATGAGTCTAACCACTCTCATTTCACAATCGAGGATGACACCAATACTGGATAGTCAATCCATGCCTAGAATCAACCCATAGCCCGTGAAGCCCAAGACATAGGCATTGCATCTAAACCCCACACTTAGTATAGAAATTTCCAAATCCAACAAACCATTGACAAATAAGTTGAGCCCCTAATTGGATTTGAAACAAACAAGGGATCCTCTACTAAACTGGTGTCTAGGCGCAGAGATTCAACTAAAGCAGTAGATATAAAAGAGTGTGATGCGCCAGAATCAAAGAGTGTATGAATATGATGATCAAAAAGATAAACTAAACTCTCAATAGAAACATTTCTACCACGTTCTTGCGGAGGTGCCACGAAAGCGTAAACCTGCCCTCCAGAAGTAGATCCAGCTCTCTGCCCTTGCCCTTGCTTTCTTGGGCAGTCCCTAGCCATGTGTCCTGCCTCGCCGCAATAGAAACAACCACCCATCTTCCTTTTCTTCTTCCTGCAGTACTTAACCAGATGTCCAGGAATGCCACAAAAATTACACTTCCTCTTGTCACGGGTTTTGTTGTTCCCGCCCTTCTTGGAATCTGTCTTCTTGATCTGTGATCCTTCCCCTTTCTTATCCTGAGATGCTTCCACTTTTGTCTCCTTCTTGCCAACCTTATCTTCTTCTTGTAATAGTGCCATGTCCAGCAGTCTCTCATAAGTTGCACTCATAGGTATATGGGACATAGTTACGCTGTGCAGTTGCTCATTCATCCCTTGAACAAAGCAGAGAGCCTTCTTATGTGGAATGTTCACTAACTCCAATCCGAACCCAGCCAAACCCTATTGAATTGGTTAACGTATTCCTTGACTGACATACTTCTCTGTTTGAGAGCTAAGAACTTCTCCATATGTAGGCTTTGTTCAGCTTGTGAGAGGAATTTCATTTCAAACCTCATTTTGAAATCCATCCAAGTTTCAGTTGATCTTTCAGCGTTAGTAAATTCCCACTAATAGGAAGCTTCGTCTTTAAGCAACCACACGGCCAACTGTATTTTCTGTCTATCATCCACTTCGAAGATATCAAATAAATTGTGAGTTTCTTTGAGCCAGTTTCTTGCTTCCACAAAGGATTCATTTCCACTAAAGTTCTTTCCACCCATGGCTTGAAAGTCCCTACATATTTTTGAGATTGCATTTGCACGAGGAGGAGGAATCGCAACAGCTGGGGGAGGAGGAACATCTACTGGGCCTGCGACGTTAGCCCTAGCCTCTAGGTACCATCTGAACCAGCCAGGTACCGGCACGCCCTCTGGAAGGTTAAGATCCCCAGACATGATGAAACGAAAAAGTAAAGATTCAAAACAAAGGATAAAAGGATAGTGCATATGGCTTTGGGGGATTATGCCTTTTTTTTTTTGAAAAACAGTTTTCAAAAATTTTATCTGATCTGGTAAACCATTGCTCTGATACCAAGTGAAATACCCCACCTTTGTTAAATGCCTTAACTTTGGTGGAGCATTATAGGTAAAAGACACAGATAATTTACAAGACAGATATATATAAGCAGCGGAAAAACTAACTTTATTTCAAACGTGGTTCATAACAAAACGCTACAGGAAACTATTTCAAACCAACTTCCAAATCACTACATCAAAATCTCTGTCTTGATTATTACATAAAGAAGCATAAAACACAATAAAACTGCATAAATCCCCAAGTAGTAGTGTGTCCAATGCCATAGCCAAAGATAAGAAGTTCCAAGCTATAAATCACAGAGTCTTCAAGCTTGGAAAGACGAACGGTCCAAATTAAGCTGAGCTATTCCCTCCCTGAGTACCTTGGGGGAGAGGGGACAGAAGAAAAGAGAGCAAAAGAAAATGGGTTATAAATAATTCTGGTAAGTCCAGTGATTATTCAACATGTAAACTGATAAGAGAACCATGACTTGAATAAGCTGGACATAGGATAATAATAAGGAAATAAGGTAACATAGGATAAGGTAAGATAAACAGGGTAAGATAAACAAGGCAAGATAAACTAATCATACTATCGCACTCATGTCCATATTCTCTGCACCTACTAGATATTTCAACCATTATCATGAGTTCAAATCCAGCGATCCCTTTTCATTGATCGGCTCCTACTCGCACGCGTTTACCACTTGTGTCATACAGCCCCGCTCGATTGTAGATACTTGTGCTGGTCCCACCATGGGGTGTATCAAATCCTATAGTGGCAACCCGGCACGATTCAAGATGCACAGTGTATAACTACTGATGCCCAGTGCTTACTTTTTCCACTCCGGAGTACGTGCACGCCCGTACTCCATCGGAACTACACTAACGCACCAACCGTCGTTGTTCTGACTGCTTATACTCAGCCCAATAATCGTGCCCCACCCTGCCTAGTTTAGGGTACCATGATACATCTATGTGGGTTACTGCTGAAATGTGTCCCCTTTACTAGGGTTTCCTAGTCAACATGTTAAATTGGTTAAGTGTCCATGTTAACCTAACCCCACCCATCAGTTTAGTTAACATGTTGCATTGGTTAAGTGTTGCCTTAATTAACTTAACCCTACCATTCCTGACTTAGCTTTAATTCATGTATTAAAGCACCAACCACTCACATTAGACAGGTATTGTTGTGGTTACTGGATGTGCTGGTCGGGTCCCGGCAGTTTTACACTGTAACTCAGTCTAACCTCGGGTTCTTTTGGGCTCGATGCACTAAACTCCCCCATTAGATATATATATTATCACAGTTGCTGGATGTGCCAGGCGGTTCCGGGCAGTCTTACACCATAACTGAATATAACCTCGGGTTAGGCATATTCGTCTTTTCTAAATTTACATATTTACTTCTTTATATTTATATGTAAATTATTGTCATTTAAGTCAAGCCCCACTTTCCTTTTTAAATCAAGTTCATAATTTTAGGTATAAAAATTTATACCACTTTATGCCATAAAACATTTACATGTTCATGAGCCAAATATGCCAATTATATATAATTTCATATTTTTCCCCAGCGTTACCCCCGTTAAACGTTCGCATAAATTACGTAAAATGTTAGGCTCGATACATAGCCTAACTTATACACAAAAGGGGAAAAAGAGAAACATGTAATAATTCCAACACCATAAAAATATGGTTCTAACTACACATGTGTCATATGAATATGGCATAGAACAATTTACATTTAATTATGAACTTGCAAATTTAGATCTACTTAACATGAATCATGAAATAGGGGTTTTACGTAAAACTACATAAACTTGACATTAGGCATGTAATTGTGAACTTCACAAATTAGTTGGATCTAATCTAACATGAGCCTAATCATATTAGCATGTAGTTTTGGGTCATATATGTGAACATGGTTGAACTTGCATAAAATTCCCAAATTGACATACAACATATAGGTGTCATTACCAAATCATGCGACATAAAATGTCATCGTCCAATCATACAACATAGTATGTCATCACCAATTTACACAATACGATATCCATCACCAAATTATACAATATGGAATGTCATCGCCAAATTACACAATATGATATCCATCGCTAAATTATACAATATGGTATGCCATCACCAAATTACACAATATGATATTCAATCGCCAAATTATAATATGTTATTGCCAATTTATGTCATCGCCAAAATATACAACATAATATGTCATTGATGAGTTATACAACATATGGATCTATTTCAAAGCATTTAACATTTATCATTATATTACATACAACATGATCACAAACATGATAAGAGTCATGGTCTTAATCAATTCAGTTTTAACAGAAAGGATAGGCATAGATTTGCATTAGGATATGTTCCACATCCAATTATTTAGTCACAATTCAAATATCGTTTAGTTCTAAATGATGACTAGACTTACAAAAAAAGAGGCTAGTCTTGAGTTTTGGGATCTGTGTTCTACATTTGAACGACTCTCCTTCGTTGCAGACATTGAATTCTCTTAGTTGAATTAGATTTGATTTGCAATTCCTACTTGCTTTCTAGTTGAATAAGAATGGCGGCTACTCTAGGCTAAGTACTGACAGCATGACGGTCTTAGGAATATTTTTGTGTGGATTAAGGTTTTAGATTTAGGTTGCTTATATAGAATTTTGATTTAATAGGAGCCGTCAGATTAACCGAGAGAAAATCAAAGCCATTCAAACCTAAGAGAACCTACCAGAATGTGCCACGCAAGCCCTAATGACACAACAATTCGTTATAGGAGAAAACACGTCAGATTTCAGATCTGACCCGAGGGGGAGGTCGATCCCCAGGTCGACCTGTATGGGGGGAGGACGATCCCCAGGTCGACCTGTATTGGGGGAGGTCGACCCCCTAGTCAACCTCTTGGTCGACCTGGCCTTGGGCGGGAAATTTCCCGCCCAGCCCGCTTCTGCTTCTGATTTTGAATTTTGAATTTTCTGAACTTTATTCTGAGCTGTTTATTTTAAATTCTTGAATCTTCTGAAGGTCATAAATCCTTCATACGGATTCTGATTTACGCAAACTCGGACTCTATCTCAAGCAGAATTCTGAGACGAACGCAATGGCGTAACCCGTTTCCCTTAATTCTTACATTTGAAATTAATTTTTCTTTAATTCGTAACTTCAATGTTTACAGAAAATACGGGGTGTTACAAAACCAATTTAAAACGTTCAAATCGACGAATCATTATTTAGCTTACAGAGTTTAAAAACAGAACCTAAACAGAATAAATAAACAACACAATATTGGACAGTGAATAAAACTTTTATATATTAGTCAAAAATTTTGATACAATATTTTTCTATACAGCGGAATTTAAAATTAGTTGAATACAACGTAAATATTACTATTTGAAACTTCATAGTGCGCCATCTCTTGGAATTCCCAACTTTGCCAATCTTCGAATCCTAAGCTGTGAATTTTTTTTAAATCTGTAACACTCGGGTCTGACTCGTGCGTTTCACGCAAAAACATAAAACATAAAACACTCAAATTAGGATTAATCATAGTTCAAGTAAATTAACTTCAATACAAACTGAAATAAATAGTTATTCCTATCCTCTTAGGTTCAAGATATATATACGATTTTGTGTCGATGTTCAATTGCACAACAACATATATGTACACATATTTCAAAATGCATGTGCAGGACATTGGTTCCAATAGATACAAACCATAAATGAATATAAGTATTGAATTTTAAGCAAGATATACCCGGCTACTAACTGGGCCAGGCGGTATAAGACAGGCACACTTCATCGAGGTCGTTCATTAAAATAATGCCAAGATATATTGATATATGTGGTTAATGGTCCAAATATGTTTTAGCAAGTTATTATATTCAAATTTGTGTTTAAGTGGTCCAACAAACTATGGGTTTGTATTCCTGACGTTTCAGGTTTACAAATTATTTTTTATTGTTGAATGCTAAACTCATACTGGCTACATACTCATAAATATACCATTTCACTCCCACGTCCCTTTTGGTTTAGACAATAACATGATATTATATATTCACATATCACGAGTAGATTAATACTAATAGTCAATCACTTTAACCATTCGTTTTAACTGAATGCAATAGAAGATTCAACATTCGTCTTTAGAAGGTTTTTCTTCACATATTATTTTAACTGTTTTCCTGATGCTATATTGATTGAAGAAAATATATTATTATGCATTTAATCCCCTAAATCAAAAAAAACTTTGATCAAATACGGAGCACCCCTCGGCCAATTTGATATATGAGTGAAAAATATAAGAGGCAATAAACCTGATTAGAAAGAGCAAGATTTGTGAACACATATATATGTGTTTCATGTATATATATATATATATATATATATATATATATATCACTACAAAAATAAGTTATATTTGAGACAAAAATTAGGGACAAGTTAAAATTTTGTCTCTAATGAATAACAAGTTATGACAAAATTAAGTTGTCTCAACGAAATGAAACTAAAGACCAAGGTTAGATCCCTAATCGGTCTCAGCCTATCTTTTCAATCCCTATTTTCTATGGGATCTAATCCTGAACGTCGGATCTATATAACACGGATCTTTCATTCATTTTGGTAACTGAACCACCCACTAATCAAAATGTCACCCACTAAACTCGTCGTTACCACTCACAGCATATTGTTTCATGCCGATTCAAATTGTGTCATCCTCTTCCTGAAGAAAAGACCTTGATTCAGCATAAGGTTAGTCGGCGACTCGGCATGGAGGTTTATCGAGGAGTGAAAAGCGTAAGTTTTCCCCAATTTAATTTGTGAGATTAGTCGACATAGAAGTACCGTTGTTTCATGCTATTTTCAGAAAATCAATCCTAACATTGAGCAATTCCTTTTGAAGTTCTATTCATATTTTATCAGCAAATTGAGTTTTTTTTTGTCCTTCGAATTTTCTTTTTCTTCAATTTTCAGATCTTATTCTTTAACTTTGATATGAACAACTTCAGGTTGGATTAGTAATTTTTTTTCAAGTTAATGATTATATTCAGTTGCTAGTCATACTTCTGGAAGATATGCTATAACATTTGCGGGTATCCACATTTTATTAATTGAATAGGGATGATTGTTTTCGGAGTATTAATAAAGTATTAATTGATTAACTTCGCTGTGTGTATGAAGAGATTAGCAATTCACCAAAAAGCGGTTGTCCAGATAAGATTGGATATGTTTATACTTCAATTCGTTTAAGTTGATGTCTTTACCTTATTAACAATCCTTTTTAATTTGCAGTGAAGCTCAATGCAAAGAGACTTTTGAATGGTATTATGTGGCAAACAACACAATTGGAACCAATGGCAATAACAAAATTAACATTGGAATGGTGATACATCTTCTCTGGAAAACACTAGTTAAAAGCAAATGCTACTTCTGGACTGTGCTAATTATGAAAAATAATACTATGCCGGCTCATCCATGAGTGGCGACAATAGCACTGATTTGAGTACACATCATCGCAACCAAGGTGATAAATGTGACGTGCCATGGATGGTAGAGAATAATGAACAAGTCGGCGTAATGAAGAGCTTATTCTGCATGATGTGTCAATGCTGAGGCAATACATATAATTGGGATGATGTAAAATTTTATAGTTCAGATTATAGATTGTATTTTGAATTTAATCATAAATGTATCGACGATCAAACAATCAGTTATAGTAATCCTTGTGTTTGTTCATGATAGTTGTGTTCGAACTATAACTATTATAATATTAAGTTCCATTGAAATCTATATACACACACACACGCATTCCTGTGAATATCATGAACCTGCCAATGTTTAAATTAATTTATACCCCATAAATAATTGTAGTTTTGACGTTTAATTATTAAATTAGAGACAAAATAATTTGTCCTTAAGGAGTTTCTAAGTTACTTGAGACCGCTTTAGGTTGTCTTTAGTTTTTTAGAGACGTGAAATTTGAGATAAAAATATTGGTGACTACTGTGTCTTAAAACAAACATAGAGACAAAATATCTTAATTTAAGACAAATATTGGATGTCTTAATTCATTAGTTTTCTTGCAGTTATATGCAAAATAAGAGAATCAAGAAGTTGCCCGGTTACCAGATGCTTGCAGCTACCCATTTTCCTAAAAAGGTCAGAAGTTTTGTATATAACAAGAAGTGATTTAGGGTGACAAAATAATGAAACACATAAGCCACGATTTAAACAACTTCGGCCCCTTTCTTACTGGTTGTGTCTGTTCTTTGACAGTATTCCACCTAATTATAAAACTAGACTTGTATTTAAGGGTAACTGTATTGAATTTGGACATTCAACAAGGATTAGTTCATATTAACATTTCCTTTCCTGAATATAAATTACATGTGCTCTTTATCACCAGGTGGTTATATAAGCTATCAACACACCACTTCATAAATATAAAACAAACATTAATTATTTAACATAGTTCTAAAAATCATTTTTTTAAGGATTTATCTTAAATCAACAAACATATACCCATCTGTGTGTTTCATTAGTTCTATCCTCAAATCAAATATTGTGCTACATAAAGACAACCAGGAATGTTCTCAACTAAGTAAGGTGAACCAAAGGAAATTTCCATCGGCTGCATAAATACATTTACATTGGTGGCAGTACATTTGTATACACATATAAATGTATGCCGTCACAATATGTACGTAATTCAATGCATAGAAAATGGTGTATGCTTAATTAAATAAAGCAATAGAGTCTGTGAAGGGTAGGTGATAAAAGTGTAATATAAAATCACAGGTTCGAGTATAGCATGTAGCGAATACCCCGTGGCATAATTCCAATAATAGTACAATACATTGGACTTTAATCTAAACCTCAGTTCAGACACACACACACATAAAAGGATCAAGCAAAACGTGAGATGATGAATCCAATAGTCAACCAGTGTGCATACCCAGAAAGATTTCACAAATTCACAACAGGATTTAACTATTAAATTCTAGTTACTAAGGAAGTTAAACTCATGCAGCAAGACTAATCGCGAGCATAACTCACCTACGTTAGTGGGCAGGCAGCAATTTCAGTTAACGCACGTAACAACTGCGGTTGCTAGCGGTAATTGTAGCTGCTTGAGTTGATTCCAGCAACGCTCACAGGTCGATTACAAATGGCGTCGAAGTTACGATCATAGGAGGTGACTTCGCTGGAATGGGTCGAGCCAGCGCGATGTATGAAGGAGACGTGGACTTTGAATTTTTTTGATTTAGAAGAAAAAAGATGGGTCTTTGATATCAGCGATCGGGTGAACTAGCGCGAGGGGATAAAGACGACCATTGTTCTTCAATTTGAGTAGGATGGATTTATTTTGGGGAAAGAAAAGAAAATGTTTTTAGAGAAAGGGTAATTGGCTACGTCCACTAAAAATAAAAAGGAATGATTTTGTTGTCTGAAGAAATAGGGAAGAGGTGAGATTTTTTTATAGATGAAGAGATGAGAAGACAAGAACGAAGTCCATTAATAGAAGTAGGCTATTTGCGCGTTATAGGATATATTCTGCGTATAATTTTCTAAGGAAGGGTAGATTTGGTTTAAATTTTATATTAAATTCTAACATGAACGATTTCAATTTGTATCGCCAACACATCTTCAATTATGATGAAAATAGATATACTTTTACATTTCAATGTTCTAATTCTAATAAAATTTTTCTTGTTGTAAAACGACTCTTATTGTATAAGACGTTATTTTATTTTTAAATTATTTATCTGTTCATTGATTTTATTATGTTTTTCCAATAACAACTTCTTTCGATTTCAAATTTGAAATGTTACGTCTCAATTTTCTGTATATATATGAACAAACACATAACCAAGCCAATTTCACATATATTTCAACAAATAAAATCTTCAATTTATTTAACGTAAGTAACGTTTATTTTTAAATCCAATCATCTATATTTTTCCATCAAATTCCAAAACCAATTCAAGTATCCAATCAAATTCAATTCAAATATTCAACAACGATATTTGATTCCCAACCAACCATTCCGAATTAAATATCGAGTACAATTCGTGCTCAGAACAATATATTTGATATTTAATTTCTAACCCAAGTATCAATATAAAAATTAATTATTCATTGGTTAATCTTAATTAATTCCATATCTTAGTTGTTGAAATTTCTGAACGTTACAATCTACCCCCTTTAAACCTTTTCGTCCTCGACATGGATAAATCGTTAGAATTATGCCAACGTATACTTCAAATTTTCATATTCATGTGAAATTTTCCATAACTGATTTAAATATTGATATTTAAGTTCATCGACCATATTCCATTAACTCGGACAATCAAAATTCATTTCTTACATTTTGAGATCAATTTTGATCAATGCGATTTCTTTATCTTACGAATCGGGGTTTTATTTATTTCGACGCTCTTTAAATTATTCCCAGTTTTCCCAGACCAATTTCTATCTCATATTTTTTTGAGATATCCCCAAATTCTTATTATTTAATCATATAATTTCTTTTCAAAATTCAAATTTGTACGTAAGTTGGATTTATGCATCTCAATTATTCCAAAAAAATTCATAAATGTCATCTGTCAAGGTTTGCTTATCCATCGCTGCATTTATTCTTTATATTCCAAGTTCAACCAAATCTCCTTAAATTCAATCTATTTAATCTTTCCCAGCACTCATTTAAGAGTGTAAATAACATTCAAGCCGACAAATTGTAAATTGAAGACTTGAAAGTTCCCAAAATCCAAAATCTTTTATAACTTTGATATCATGAAATTCGTGTAGAAAATATTTGTATTATTATTCTAAAGCCATGGACTTTAATATATTCCAAAATCCTTTTTCTTAACTTACTAAGTTAGGCATATTTTAAATTTTAAATTATTGACTTGAAAATATTTGATGACTCGAAGTTTGATAAGTCTATTGTCGTTTTTAGAGATGTTAGGCATACGCTGGCCAGGCGCATGACTAAAATGTGCTAAATATCCTCGTCTCAACTCCCAGTGAAAATATTCCAAAAATTCTTTCATGAATCGAAAATACACAATGGTTTTGTCTTGATATACCAAAAAACATCCATATCCATAGGAAATCACTTCTCTGTGAATTTCGTCATGGACAGATCAACGGAAGATATCTAAAAATCAAAAGAAAACCTGAGGTAATTGAGCATTGACTGCTCTATCTCAGGATCACAAAATAAATCATTAATAAATCAAGACACAAGAATCAATCAAGTCACGAAGACAAATCAAGTCACGAAGATAAATCCAGTCACAAAAATAAATCAGGTCATGACGACTCATCAATTCACGAGGACACAGTGTTGCATCAAAACAGTGGCTCCACATCACTAGGATATCTCAAACATCGCATGGCTCTATTCTACCTTTAGTAACTCTTGTGGTTACATCTCTTTCACTTGTAGATATGCCATGTGGACCGCAGATACACAAATGGTTACGCCTGGGTCCCCCAGGAAACATCCATACCCGTAAGCTTTCACAGCTCTGCGGATTACTCCCTTATTGCGACTATAGATCGCAGCAGACACAATATGGTTACGCTTAGTTCCCCAAAGAAAAATCCGTCTGCTAAGGGCCATCTACAATCCTACGAATTACGCTATACGGTCGTGTTCTTCCAGGAACAGTGACAACTCCATTTTTATGTCCGGACAACCTACTACCACCAGCAGCACATCTCAACTAAGATTGAAATTCAAAGGAGAAGGATGGTACTTTCCTTATTTTGCTTTGAAAACATATAATATTATGTACATGTAGTATTTCTGTTACCTTCCACATATCTCGTACTTATAAAACTTTCTCAACACATTTTCCAAATCATGTTTTCAAACACCTCATTTTTATATAAATTATGTTTAAAGATTTTATCTCAAATCTATTACCTTCCAATTCAATGGTTATCTAATTCACTAAATTCTTATATATTTTCCCATATAAGTTTCGGAACTTCTATATCCATTATCCAAATATCGAATATCCTCAAATTTCCATTTAAATTTCAAAATTCTAGTTTTTATCTCATAATCAATTTAGATATCTGATATATATTTTTTAACCCATACTTATGAATCTATTGGTTCCAACCTAATTTTGTTCCAATTTTCCAATTATTCACTCCATCGCTTAATTCATATCTTTACACTTCCAAAATTCTAGAATTCTTTTTCTTCCTCCTTATAACAAATTTTTCATTCCTGCACTATTACCCTTCTATATTCACACTCTTTGATCGTCAATTAGCAAGGAAAAACTTCCTAAGTATTAGCCCTGAAGGCCAAAATCAACATCAGATCAACACTCGGGAGATTATTCAACTTAACTAATGTTTAGTCAGTATCTAAATTTCCATATCTGTAAGTCTATTAATCTGTATATCTGATCCATTAGTCTGAGAACTTGTTAATCTGTATATCTGATCTGTTAGTCTGAAAACTTGTTGACTTGTATGTCTGATTCGAGAACTAGTTAATCTGAACTTTGTACATCTGAAATCTGTAAGCAAGTTAATCTAAAATCTGTTAGTTTGGGGATACAAGGTTAGGAGGGGTAATTACTTGTGTCATCTATTGTTTGGGACCCATATTAGTCAGTAACCCTTTCTAGTATCAAAATTATGACCCAACACTAGGTAGGGGTCCAGGGCACGCTTACTAAACTAATTGTAAAAGGTTCACTCTGATAATGGCAAAGGGTGTTGATAGCGCATTCCAACCGGGTCATGTGAGTGCATGGATCCGGTCTGCTTTGAGGATGTAAGGCACCGTGACATCTGTAAATAGGTCTGTGTCAGTAGGTTGCCACTTTAGGGAGTGATACACCCTTCTGTGGGGCCGACAAATGGTATTTATGTATTAGGGAGCCGACCGCTTGGGGTAGAATTTAGGGTACACTTAGTTCTGTCTATTTCTGTTAGGGTGGTAACACCTGTCTGTTTCTGTGTTATACCGTCTGTTGGGGTGGTAAAGGCCCATTAATAGTGCACACCTAATTCTAACATTCTATTTCCATAGGGAATATTCTATTTCTGTCTCTGATTCCGTTTCTGCTTCTGTTTCTATACCATCTGCCTCTGTTCGGGTAGTAAAGGCCCATTACTAGCATTCTGTTTCTGAATGTCTGTTTCTGTTAGGTTGATAAAGGCCCATTTCTAGCATCGTGTTTCTAAAGAGATCATTCTGTTTTCTGTTTAGACATTAGGACAACACCAAATTCTGTTATACTAGTACTAGTGCGGAGAAGTGAAAACCAAGTAAGAAGCTTAGTTTAGCCTATATAATTCTGTCTCTTCTATTAACCTGCTACTCCTATTATGATTATCTCTCATCCAGTTTTATTTACATGTCATGATACTGTTATCTGTTTATATGCTGAAAGTCACTGGACTCACCAGACTTATGTCTGACCTAGTTTGTTTCGCCTCTTTTCTTCCGTTTTCCCCCTCCCCAGGTTCTCAGGGTGGAAACATAGGAGCTTGATTCAGGTTCCAACTGCTTGAAGTGCTAAAAGTGCTTGAAATATTACTTGGCTTTGATTCTACCTATTTATGGAATTCTCTGTTGGGGATTATGGCTTTAAAATTATGCATTCTAAAGGATTTTGTATAAGATAGATATTTGTGTACCCAGGTTTGGTATTGTGATGTAACCAAACTTATTTATGTTTCTGCTGTAATAAAGTTATAAAATTTTCAAGTACTACTTTACATATCTGTCTTGTTAATTTCTGTTCTATTTACTTATAACGTTCCACAGAAGTTAAGGCATTCCCTTTGTGAGTGACCTTAATGGAAGTAGGGTGTTATACTTGGTATCAGAGCTAAAGGTTACCAGATTTGATAAAATGTTTTTGAAAACTATTTTCAAAAAGGTTTTTAAAATGAAGTATTTTCAAAAGTGAAGTTTATTTTGGAAAAAACATAATCCCCAAAAGCCATATATCTGTCTTTCGATTCTCCGTTTTGAATCTCTCCCTTTTTCTTTTCAGCATGTCTGGGGTACCCCAGATACCCGAGGGCATACCGATACCAACTTGGTTCAGAAGGTATCTGGAGGCAAGGGCCAACGCCGCAGGCCCAACAGACGTTCCTCCTCCTTCTCCCCCCCCCCTGCGTGGATACATTTTCGAAGGTATGCAAAGACTTTTGGGCAATGGGTGGGAAACCTTTTCACGGATCAGAGACATTTGTTGAAGCTCGAAATTGGCTTAAGCAGGTGGAAGATTTGTTTGGTATCTTCGAGATAGAAGATGGAAGGAAGGTACAATTAGCTGCTTGGTTAATGAAGGACGAAGCCACATATTGGTGGGAGGTCACGAATGGAGAGCGTCCGGTAGAGACATGGATGGATTTCAGGCATAGGTTCGAGATGAAATTCCTCTCACGAGCGGAAGAGAATTTATACATGGAGAGGTTCTTAGCATTGAAGAAAGGGAATTCATCAGTGAAGGAGTACGTCAACAAGTTCAATCAGTTGGCGAGATTTGGCTTAGACTTGGTGAACACACCTGAGAAGAAGGCCCTGAGATTTGTTAAAAGGTTTGAATGAGCCATTACATGGGTTGGCTATGACCCACATTCCTATGGGGGCTACCTTCGAGAAATTAGTTGACATGGCGTTAATGCATGAAGAGGAAGCCAAAAGTGAGAAGAAAGAGGAAAAGCTCCAAGGACCACAGAACAAGAAAGCGTGGCCCAAAAAGGAAACACAAAAGAAGGGTGAAAAGTCTGAAGATAAGAAGGAGAAAAATTTCTTTACTTGTGGAAGCTTGACTCATCTGAACAAGGATTGCGGAAAGAGGAAGGGCACTTGCTTCAACTGTGGAGAAATAGGACACTTCACTAGGGACTGCCCGAAGAAATGAGGGCAAGGGCAGAACCTACTACTGGAGGGCAGGCGAATGCTCTCATGACTGGTGGATAGGGTAGAGATAGGAAATTTCTGTAGACAGATTAATTTCCTTATCAGATTATTGAGTTAAAACTCTCTTTATTTCTGGCATTTTGATTCTGTAATTGAGACTCTGCACTTTAATACTAGTCTTGTTTCTGATCCCGCTATAATCCCAAACCCCATAAGGGTTACGACTCATCTGTTTGTGATAAGTTGGGGTTTGAAGGTATCTGTGTTAAGTGTTAAGTTGACTGTGATGCATACGTTTTGGTTTTTGTGGGATATGGTGGGGTTTCATCATGCTTAGTTTCCTAGGACTCATTTGATAATCTGATATGTATCAGCAGTCTGTAAGTATCTGAGTATTTCTGAAAAGGATGGGGGTTTTTACTCGAAGCGTGAAGTAGATTTCCAATTTTGACATTGTTTAATGGGAGCAATTCTCTAAGTGTCAATCTGATGTTGATTTCGGTCTTCGGGGTTGATACTTAGGGATTTATTCTCTTAACCGATGTCAAATGGGAACAGAACTTTTGTACTTGCTTCCATCACTCGGCTGTATCCTATCAATCGATTATTCGACCTTTAGGTAGAAACTAATGGGTGTAAACATGTGTTTGAGACATGTTATGTTTGATGGTTGCAAGTGGATGCAAGTGGTTGCTAGTGGTTGCTCGTGGAAGCATATACACACACTAAGCACTAGATCGGCTCAAAAACACTCTCATACTGCATATGGATGTGTGTGCATTTTTCAATTTTTGTGGATGCAAAATTATGTAATCATCACATGGATGTTGCATTTGGATGAATGGTTATGCACTCATATAGAAATGATGTGTATCAAATAGGATTTCTTGCATACATAATTGGACTCATGGCACTACCATAATTCCCATCGAGGAGGTCAACTGAATCAGTAGACCGCCTGATCTTTGCATTAGATAAGAGACATATACACAGACTTTTGCATATGTTCATACAACATTAGAAGTTTTCTAAGGACAGTGAATGCTTGTGGATGATGGTTGAGTAGATGGGTGATTGGATGGTAGGACACATTCTTCTTAACTTGAAGATTTCAGGGACGAAATCCTTTAAGGAGGGAAGAATGTAACACCCCGTATTTTCTGTGAACATAAAAGTAACAAATAAAAGTATACTTAATTTTTAAAGGAAGAATTAAGGAAAAAGCGTTACGCCATTGCGTTCATCTCGGAACTCTGCTTGAGATAGAGTCTGAGTTTGCATAAATCGGACTCCGTATGAAGAAGTTATGACACTTAGAAGTTTCAGGAATTTAAAATAAAAACCAGCCCGAATTCAAATTCTAAGTTTCGAAATTCAAATCACACACCCGGGCTTGGCGGGAAAATTCCCGCCCAGGACCCAGGTCGACCAGGGGGTCGACTTGGGTAGAAAAGGTCGACCATGCGGTCAACCTCCCCCCTTTTCCAGATCCGTGGACAAATTCGTTTTTCTGTATTTAGATGCCCGTTCTGACCAAATTCGTTGCTCCTAAGCTATTTAAACACCCCCAAACCTCACTTTCTCTCCACACAATTTCATTACGCCTATACTCTGCCCTGATTCATATTAATATAAATCAATGGCGTCGTTACTCTGTTGAAACCTAAGCTAGAACAAGTACTCCTTCTTCTTCCAATTTGAATAGAATTAAAAGAGAACAACTACAACCCCTTTTTCTTTTAGAATCCAACCAAGGTGAGTACAATTATTTTTAGATATGAAATTTAATTATGATCTTGACATGGTTATAAATCTGAATTAGCGATTATGCATATTCTTGTTTATCAGATCTGTTTTCTTGTGTAGATCTATCTTATTCTTGTTTATCAGATCTGTTTTTCTGTGTAGATCTATCTTATTTTTGTAACTATTCTGTATCTCTTCCTTCCTTCTGTTCTATAGCCAGGCTACCATGAGCCTGAGCCAAATCTCATAAGAGATTGACGCACGAACGCTGAATTTGGGGAAAATAATGAATAATACATAATTGGACATGACTGATTTAAGAAAAGGGCATATGTTGTAATTTAAGATCTAGATCTAAGCATACTACAAATGACGGTTTATGATTTGGAAGAAGGAGAATTATTGTATGACAACATATGACTTGTAATTTGGGAATATAATGCGTGTTATAATTCAAGATTTGATTTTGAGGACATAATACATGTTGTAATTTAAGATCTAGATTTGGGGGCATATTTTATATGACGATCTATGACTTGGAA
This sequence comes from Allium sativum, assembly GCA_030737875.1. Classification (NCBI taxonomy): domain Eukaryota; kingdom Viridiplantae; phylum Streptophyta; class Magnoliopsida; order Asparagales; family Amaryllidaceae; genus Allium; species Allium sativum. Next base: position 730,376,135 of record CM060916.1, read on the forward strand.
GAAAAAAGGTATATGATTTAGGCGTAAAAGATCTATATTAAAATAGGATAACTATTAATTATGAATACGCCTAAATGGGGATTTTGGATATTTGACATACGCTGAAATCAAAGGCTATAATTTGGCAAAATTCATATTGTATATCATGATTTGGGGTTTTTGGAGAATATTCTGTACTATGTAAATTTAACTAGGAATTTGGGCCATATGTTATATTGTGAATTATGACCATAATTTGAGCATGTAAAATTAGGCTTAATTTTATGATTAAGCGAGGTATGTCAATGGAATTTTAAGGGATGATTAAATCTGTTAAATTGCCTAATTTGCTAAATCTGTTGAAACTGAATACGGTAATTTAGGATACGGAAATCTGTAGGCTCGATCTAAAATTGAGCAAAACATGTTAGTAGAACTTTGGATAATCTGCTGTAACTTGTAAAGAAGTTAATTTGTTGAATTGGCATAATTAGTCTGATATTGGCATAATCTATGAATGAATAGTTTAGCTAAAATAAAAATGATGAGACACGAGGTTAGACTCTGTTTGCTGTAGAAGCTTTCCCAAACCCAACCGGCTTAACCAGCAACCGCAAAGTGTCAGTCTAATGTGAGAGGTCGTAGGCATAAAGATACTTAGACACGAGGTTAGGTCTGGCTTGTGGCAGAAGTCTACCCGGAACCGCCCGGCACATCCAGCGATCACAAGCTACCGACCTAATGTGAGAGGTATGTGCATTAATATTTTACTAATGCAAATCTAAGATAAATATGAAGCCTAAAACGTATTGGGTAGATAACGTTAAATCAACTGGACTGATGAATCTAATAAACCCGTTTGAAAATATGTAGGCCCAATACAAGGTTAGGTGAAATAATCTGTAAGTCTGTTAATTTGTATATCTAATCCATTAGTCTGAAAACTTGTTAATCTGTATATCTGATCTGTTAGTTTGAAAACTTGTTGACTTGTATGTCTGATCCGAGAACTAGTTAATCTGAACTTTGTACATCTGAAATCTGTAAGCAAGTTAATCTGAAATCTGTTAGTCTGGGGACTCAAGGTTAGGAAGGGTAATTACTTGTGTCATCTATTGTTTGGGACCCATATTAGTCAGTAACCCTTTCTGGTATCAAAACTATGACCCAACACTAGATAGGGGTCCAGGGCACGCTTACTGAACTAATTGTAAGAGGTTCACTCTGATAATGGCGAAGGGTGTTGATGGCGCATTCCTACGCCCCTTCTGTTTTAAACAACGTGATGATATTAAATATGTATATATTCATATATCATGAGTAAATTAATACTAATAGTCATAACCACTTTAGCCATTCGTTTTAAATGGATGCAATAGAAGATTCAACATTCGTCTTTAGAAGGTTTTTTTTCACTGAATGTTTTTACTATCTTCCTGCTGCTGTACTAATTAAAGAAAAGAAACTATTATGCATGAAACCCCCTAAATCGAAAAAAAACTTTGACCAAATACGGAACACCCCTCGGCTAATTTGACATGATCTATATTAATCACATACATTAAATCCTTTCACAATTGTTTAATAAACGTGTATTAACCATATTCAAATTATGTGACTGTAGATGTGACTAAAATTTCTAATGCACTTACAAGTATGACACTAAAAGAATTATAAAGATAGAGAAAGGATAAAGAAAAGTATGCCTACGAGCTATGGGCGAAGTTAATGCAGATGACTCAGAAATCAAAATAGCCTATTTTCGTATTTCAAGGCTTATGAGTGAAAATAAAAAAAGGCAGTTAACCTGAATAGAAAAAGCAAGATTTTTGAACACATACATATATGTTTTTCATGCATATATATATATATATATATATATATATATATATATACATGCGCAAAATAAGATAATCAAGAAGTTGCCAGGTTACCAAATGCTTACAGCTACCCATTTTTCTAAAAAGGTCATAAGTTTTGTATATAACAAGAAGTGATTCAGGATGACAAAATAATGAAACATATAAGCCACGATTTAAATATCTTAAGCCCCTTTCGATTGGATGTGTCCCTTCTTCGACAGTATTCCACCTAACTATAAAACTAGACTTGTATTTAAGGGTAACTATATTGAATTCGAACATTCAACAAGGATTATTTCGTATCCACCTTTCCTTTTCTGAATATAAAGTATATGTGGTCTTTATCACAAGATAGTTATATCAGCTATCAACACACCACTTCATAAATATAAAACAAACATTAATTATTTAGCATAGTTCTAAAAATCAATATGTTTCAGGATTTATCTTAAATCAACAAACATATACCCTAAAACACCCCATCTCCATTAAGGTCACTCACAAAGGGAATGCCTTAACTTTGGTGGAGCATTATAGGTGAAAGACACAGATAATTTACAAGACAGATATATATAAGTAGCGGAAAATAGAACTAACTTTATTTCAAACATGGTTCATAACAAAACATTACAACAAACTGTTTCAAACCAACTTCCAAACCATTACATCATAATTTATGTCTTGATTATTTTCTAAATAAGCATAAAACAAAATAAAACTGCATAATCCCCAAGTAGTAGTGTATCCAAAGCCATAGCCAAAAGCAAGAGATTCCAAGCTATACATCACAGAGTCTTCAAGCTTGGAAAAATGAATGGTCTAAATTAAGCTGAGCTATTCCCTCCTTGGGTACCTGGGGGGGGGGGGGGGAACGGAAGAAAAGAGAGCGAAAGAAAAATGGGTTAGACATAAGTCTAAGTAAGTCTAGTGAATTTTCAGTGTGTGAATAAGGAAAAGTTCATGATAGAAATAAACTGAAAAACAGGACAGTACCAGAATAACAATCTAACATAAAACTATATAAGGCAGGATAAACCGAATATACATCGCACCCATGTCAATTTCTCTGCACCTACTCATACTTTTCCAACTACACCACGTGTTCATGGTGAAATGATCCCCTTATATTGATCGGCTCCTACTCACATGTATTTATCACCTGTGTCGTTCGGCCCCCGCTTGACTGTAGATACCTGTGTTGGTCCCAACACGGGGTGTATCAAGTCATATGGTAGCAACCCGACACGATTCAAGATACACGGTGTATGACTACTGTTGCCCTGTGCCTGCTATTTCCACGTCGGAGTACGTGCACGTACATACTCCGCCGGAACCTACACTGACGCACCACCCACCGACGTTTTGACCGCTTACAATTCAGCCCAGTAATTGTGCCTCAACCTGCCTAGTTCAGGGTTCCATGATACATCTATGTGGGTTGCTACTGAAATGGGTCCCCGTTACTAAGGTTTTCTAGCCAACATGTTAAATAGGTTAAGCGTCCAAATTTACCTAACCCCACCCATCAGTTTAGTTAACATGTTGAATTGGTTAAGTGTTTCCTTAATTGACTTAACCCTACCAATCTTGACTTAGCTTTATTAAAGCACTAACCACTCACATTAGACAGGTATTATTGTGGTCACTGGATGTGCCGGTCGGTTCGGGGTAGTTTTACACCACAACTCAGTCTAACCTCGGGTCCTTTTTGCGATCAATGCACTAACCACCCACATTAGACAGGTATTGTTGTGGTCAGTGGATGTGCCGATCGGTTTCGGGCAGTTTTACACCACAACTCAGTCTAACCTCGGGTTAGGCATATTCATCTTTTCTAAATTTACATATTTATCCTTTTATGATTGTATGTAAATTTGTCAAAAAAATTTGTCATGGCCCACTTTCCCTCTAATTCAAGTTCATGGTTTTTGGCATAAAAATTATACCATTTTTATGCCACTCATTAATTACATGACTATGAGCCAAATATGTCAGTTATATGTAATTTTCAAGTTTTTCCCAACGTTACCCCCGTTGTACGTTCGTGTAAATCACATAAGGTCATTGGGCCCGCAAATTAGCCCAATTTATAAACAAGAGGTAAAATATTGGAACATTTAATCAAACATATGTCACGTAAATTTAAATTAACATGTCTCATGAGACTTGCAATAAAATTGGATAGAACTAGCATAAGCGTGAGCATGTGAACATGTAGATCTAGGCATAGGTGAACACAACTTGGTTTATAAACTAGCATAATTTAGGAGAATCATGACATGTACATTATGTAACACCCCACATCCTTTAGTGTCACTCACAAAGGAAATGCACTAAGTTCTGTAGAGCATTTAGTGTAAAAGATGCAGATAAATTACAAGACAGACAAAATTAAAACAGCAGAAAATAAAACTTTACTTTATTGATAAAATAGTTTGTACAACAATTATTTTCCAATATCAGAGTATCATCTGTCTTACAAAATAAAGAAGCATAAAATAACATTTATATTCCCCAATGTAGCATAAGCCAACCGTAGCAGCAGAAAAAGAGAGTCCAAAGCACTTTGTCAAAGAATCTTCGAGCTTGGGAAGAGTGACGGTCCAATCTAACCTGAGCTATACTATTCCCTCCTTAACTACCTGGGGGGGAAATGGAAGAAAAGACGACGAAAGAAAACTGGGTCAGACATAAAGTCTGGTAATTTCAGTTACTTCTAGCATGTGAACAAGGAAAAACAAAACGACATGAATTAACTGAATACAAGACAATACCTTGATGATAGGGCCAACAAGATAGGATAAGATTAACACAAGATATGCTAAGACAAGAAAAATTGGATATGCTTTAATACTTTCTCCTCTTCGCTATTAACCTGTTATTATGGTTTCTATGTCTCTACACCACCTATCTAGTGTCCCAACTAGTAATCTGTCTAAAATGATAACACGATCCCAATCCCAGTAATTGTGGTTGCCTTTAGGCATACATTTATTATTTATTACCTAGATCTAATCTAGGGTTTTATATCAAAGTACTTCCTAGATTCCACTCGGGTTTACGCGGCTTATCTAATGCTTCACAGATTCAGGGTTTATGCCACCTAGGTCCAACTAGGGATTACGCTACTTGTCGAACGATGCCCCTAGTCTAGGACACACTACCTATAGCGGTATATGTTCCTAGACTTTCCCCATGTATGTGTCGTGAATCGTTATCGCTGTCTAGATGCACATGTCCTCTATATGTGCGACCCGAGTCCCATGGCAGGGCAAATCAAGGAACACGAAACTCGGTCGGGAGCTTTAAGTTATCTGCCGATGCAGATGCTAAGGTCTGTTTTTTCCAGTGGCTATGGTCCCACTTGACCCCTCCCTCAACTACTGAAAGGCACACCTTGAAAAATGAGAACTATACGCAGGCCCCCCTATGCCCCACTAACCTATGGCCATCCGCAACCATAACTAGATAGCAAGTATATGGTCTTTTGGAGTTCTCCGCCTTTCCGTATCTCGATTGACTCAAGATGGTAGGTAGACGACGGGTCGCTATCACAGGGCCATTTGTCCCGCCGAATCACGCTGGTACATCCTAGTCTTTAGGTTGCCTTATATTGCAACCAAGGCATACCCTTGGTTCTCCTAACGCAGACCTTAACCTCTGTGAGCCCAGGAGGATCATCTGCCACCTCACAGAGGATACCAAGAGTACCCTCACGTCTCCTCGAAGCCTCGGGCTTCGTAACCCAATTCGTTGGAGCCTTCTTTAAGATCGTTCGCTCCTCCTTGTGTTATACTAAGTATTACTACTTAGTTTTCCTAACTAAGGTTTACCACTTGGTTTCCTGAATCGTCGTTTTCTTAACTAAGGTTTTCCACTTAGTCCTTTTAACTAAGGTTTACTACTTTGTTCTCTTTCTAGTCAACTTGGATTGGTTAAGTGTCATTAGTCGATATAAGTTAACTTAACCTATTCATTTGTCATGTTAAACTGGTTAAGTGTTACCAATAATTCACGTTGACCTAACCCTACCAGCATCAAGATATATTGGTTAAGTATTTACTTAACCCTACCCATTCATCTTGTGTTGGTTAAGTGTTCCTTTTTAACTTAACCTTGCCTATCTGTTTTAACTAACATGTTAGAATGGTTAAGTGCTCCCTTAGTTAACTTAACCCTAACATTGGTTTGATTAACATGTTCTAATGGTTAGTATTGTCCCTTCATGTTTTTAACTTAACCCTATTCATTTATCACACTCTGATGGTTAAGTGTTCAAGCATACTTAACCCTACGGTCTAGTCCAGCTAACATATTAAATTGGCTAAGTGTATTAAATTTACTTAACCCCAACCTCTAGTCTAGTTAGCATGTTAAATTGGCTAAGTGTATTAACTTTACTTATCTCCAACCTTTAGTCTAGTTAACATGTTAAATTGGCTAAGTGTATTGAATTTACTTAACCCCCACTTTCTAGTCTGGTTAACATATTAAATTGGCTAAGTGTTTTTCTTAGTTACTTAACCCCTACAAATCTTGTCTTGTTACCATGTTAAGTTGGTTAAGTGTTCTAGTTAACTTAACCCTATCGTTCTAACTTAACTGTGTTAAGTTGGTTAAGTGTTCTTATGGACTTAACCCTCCCATTCTAGCTTAACTTTAATTGTCTTATTAAAGCACCAGCCACTCACATTAGACAGGTATTGTGACACCCCGTATGTTTACATTTCAAAAAGTAAGAAATTTACATACGTATACGATGATACGCAAAGCATATAAACCAGTAAAGCATGAAGGTAAAAGATATTCTGGTTATACTTCTAGAATTAAGGTAAACGGGATTCACCATTGCGTTCGTCTCGGAAAAATACGCAAAATAGAGTCCGAGTTTTCGAGAATCGGAGTCCGTATGACCCGTTAAAGGCCCAAAGAAGATTTCTGAAGATTTGAAAATTCGGAAATCAGTTTGAAAATCCAGATCTGGGGCTAGGCGGGAATTTTCCCCGCCTAGGCCATGTCGACAGGGCTGTCGACAGGCCTGTCGACTTGGGCCCAGACCAAGTCGACAGCCCTGTCGACATGCCAGTCGACAGTGGGTGGTCGGGCTAAATTGCCTGGTGCACCTATTTGTCTCACCTGGGCTTGGTCTTGGGCTGATTCTGGAAGCTTCCGAGATCTGATGGTCCTAATCTATCCTAGATCTAATCCTATGGCCTAAAACACTCCTAATCCCTATAAAAACACCCCTAAGCCCCCTCCTAAACCCTCATAAATCACTCTCTCCACGAAGTGCTGCCCAAATGCAAAGTGATCATGGCCTCCATCTCAAATCCCTAGAGCCTATGCATTCAAATCGGGTTCAAATCAAAGGATGCAAGCTTGCTACACCAAATAGAGGCCAAATCAACATTTCTATGCGAGTTTCGTGATGGTTCTTCATCAAAGGAGCCACCTTTCTTCGTCATGATGATGCATGGTCCCTTTCCTAAGCCTTGCCTAGGTAAGTTCTAGCTACTTTTAGATGGAAACGGTAGTTTTGATAATGACATGGGATAAAATGTGGCTAAACATGATTATGCGAACCTATATGAGCCTTACCTTGCCTCTTGTGTCCATGTTTATGGTTTTAGGCCATGTGAGTGACTTAATCATGCCTCTCATGCTATGCATAACCTAGTTTAACTTGCAAGTTTGGATCTTTATGCATGAAATGCTAGCATGAACCTTTAGGAACCATTTTTACTTGTGAGACATTGGCTAAGATTATAGTTTGGGGCTTATGCATGTTTATGAACCCAAACCTCTAATGTTAACATGCAAGTTTGTGGCCAAATCCTTTATGACATTATGCATACTTATGGCCAATTCCCTTTGTTTTCATGCTATGCATGCTTGTGGCCAAACCTTTATGAACCTATATATGTCTTAAGCCAAACCTTCATGATGCTATGCATGTTTGGGGTCATTGTGTAGCATAGTACCTTTGCGGTGTGACTCGTCCATTCTTGCGTTGGAACACGATTTGGGTTGAGGATATACAACCGCGATTGTAGCATGAAAAACTTAACGTGAAGTTATATGAAAATATGTTAGGCGAGCCAAACTGGGCATGAACCATAATTTGGGAAAAGGGGTATAAACATGATAACATGCGACGATAAATATGACATGTGAATACTTGAAAGCATAACTTGTAATGTAACATGGGAGTTGACATGTAAGTATGCATAAAAACATAAGCTTGGGAATTTACCTATTAAGTTAGGTCTACCCATTGGGAATTTACCTATTAAGTTAGGTCTACCCAATTGCTTGAAAACTTAACTATGAACATGATACTAGACTAAACATGAAAGTGGCCAACTCGAGGTTGGGTTGAGTTTGCAACGTAAAACTACCCGGAACCGACCGGCCTAACTAGTGGTTGCAAACAATAGGACTCAATGTGAGAAGTTGGTCATGTTGTGCTTGAACCCGAGGTTAGACCAAGTTGTGGTGTAAATCTACCCGGACCCGCCCGGCTTAACTAGTAACCACAACAAAGTCTAATGTGAGAGGTTGGGGTGCATTAAATAATTAATGCCACATAATAGGGTTAAGTTAATTTGATTAATGAGGCTTAACCAAATATGATATGGACAAATGGGTTAAGTAATTTGATTAGGCTAATGATACTTAACAAAACATAATAAGCTTGGGTAGGTTAAGTAACTTGATTTGCCTAATGACGCTTGACCGATTTGACTCGGTAATTTGACAGGGTCAAGTTAATTTATATAATTAACCAATCTAAAATGGTAATTAGACGAGGTTAAGTTATGGATTGCTTGATATACTTAGCCAGCTGGACACATGGTTTGTAGGGTTAAGTCCTGGACTTGGATACTTAGCCAATTTTGACATGGTTGGTAGACGGGCTAAGTTATGAACTTAAGTGACACTTAACCCATTAGATAAACCCTAATTCAGAGGATTAGGAGAATAACCATAGTTAACAAGGGTAATGGAAATAAGGCTAAGTGGTAAACCTTAGTTAAAGGAAACTAAGTAATAATTCTTAGTCAAGGAAATCTGGACCACTTCTTAGACAGATTAGTAACCCGATACGTTAGGTCAACGTTTAAGTATGCGTGAAGGAGCAGGCTATCTGGTTCAGATAAAGGCTCCAACGAACTGGGTGACGAAGCAGCGGCTTCGGGGAACGTGAGGATATTCCTGGGATCCCTCCGTGAGCTGCCAGGTCATTATACTAGGCTCACGGGAGGTTGAGGTCTGCGGTAGAAGAACCAAGAATATACCTTGGTTGCTATGCGAGCGACCTAAAGACTGGGGTGGATAGCAGTGAGTCGACGAATACATAAGGTGCCCGAGATAGCAAGTTCGTCGATCATCTACCATCTTGAGTCAAGCGTATACGTACGGAAAGGCAGGGAACACCCAACAGACCATAATTGCTATCTAATTATGGGTGAGGTAGGCCGTAGGATGTGGGCTGGCCGGAGTGTAGTTCTCATGCAAGATTTTCTCTTGTGTTGCCTTTCACTAGTTGAGGGAGGGGTCTCGTGGGACCATAGCCACGTGTAGAAAAGCAGACCTTAGTATCTGCATCGGCAGATAAATCTAAAGCTCCCGACCGAGTCCTGTATTTCTTGGTTTGTCCTGTGACAGGACTCGGATGGCACGATGTGATACATGTGCATACAGTTATAGAAAAACGATTCACGATGAATGCGTGGGAAAAAGGGCGCGGTTGAGGGTTAGCGTAATCCCTAGTGGCCTAGGTGGTTTAACCCAAACCGAAATACGAAAGCGTGCAATAGGTAAGCGTAATCCCTAGTGGAGCTAGGTGGCGTAGGTCCTAGTAGTTCAAACGATGATTCATATGGAAGAGCCTAGCTAGAATAAGGGTGACAGTCCAAACGATTCCAAGGATAATACGACATGAGGAAGCCCGTACGAAGTACGGCAAAGGACTGAACCTATATGCATGGAAAGAAACATATGACTTGAGTAACCTATATACATGCGATATATTGGGTTGACATGGACCATTACACGACTTTGAGTAAGGGACATTCCTGATTAACACATAACAAGGCTGGGATACTAGGGCGGAGGGTGTAGAGCAGATATATGTGTTAGAACTAGGAAGAATATCCATAATAGATACTGGGGAATGTTAGACAGGGCAGATACCTTGGGATAAGGTACGCGATAGAGGTATAGTGATGTGATACCTTGGCTTATCATAACACCATAGTCGTCATGATACCTCAGTTCACCTTGCCACCGGAGTCAACCGGCTACCCTGGCTTAGTTTATCTATCTTGTAGTTATCCTTATGTTTACTTTCAGTTTATGCATGTCATGTTACCTTTACCTGTTTTTATACTGGAAGTAGATAGGACTTACTCAGTCTTTGTGACTGACCCGTTTTGTTTCGCCTCTTTTCTTCCGTTTCCCCCCCCAGGTTACAGGGAGGAAACAATGCTGTTGGTTCGGGCTTCTTCTGTTTGAAGTTCATCATGGATGGCTTGGACTTTCTTGGCTATGGCTACTTTACTGTTTTTATTTGGGGAATAATTTATTAAAAAAAAGTCTTTATGCTTCTCTACTATTGCAAGACAGGTTTTGATGTAAAAGGCTTTAGACCTTATTTATCCATGTTTATGAAAGTTTGATTTTACCTCCGCTATTTATATATGTTCTGTCTTGTGATATTTCTGTGCATGTTTACCAATAATGCCCCTCTAAAGCTAGTGCATTCCCTTGCGAGTGACCCTAGCGGAGGCGGGGTGTTACATTTGGTATCAGAGCAGAAGGTTACCAGGCTGGGCAAAAGTTTTAAAGACCTTCTGAAAATTATTTGAAAAAAAAAAAACCGTTTACAAAGAAGCATTTTTCAAGAAAAACTTTGTTTTAGAAGTTATCCCCCAAAAGCCATTAGCAATGTCCTTGTTTTATCAGTTGAATTCTCTTTTCCTTTCTCTCTCCCATCGATAGTCACGTCGGCTTCGGTTACAAGTAGTTTTTGAGTTAGAAGAGTGTTTTCTGTATGATGGGGGAATAGTCCTCGAGAAAATGGAGTTGAGTCAGGGGAAAATAAGGAGATGGAAGGATGGAAGGACAAGCAAGAAAGAAAAAGAAAAAAAAAAGAAGGGACCAGTCGACAGGCCTGTCGACAGGGCCGTCGACATGCCCCCCCTGTCGACAGGGCTGTCGACACGTCGAGCCTGCAGGGAAAAAAATATATAAGCCCGAAGGCCGAGAGCTTCAGCTCATAACCCCAATCCTTTTTCTTCTTCCTCCCAGCCACCAAAACCGAAAATTCCCCAACTCCACCACCTCCCATCACCTCGTTTCTCCACCGTTCTTCATAAAATTAAGCTTAAATCGAAGCTAGAGACCCTCTACATCCGGATCTATAGTTCCCCTCTTCCAATTCGTGTTTAAATCGCCATGGCCAATCAACCCAATCCCTACGAGCTTTACCCCCAACTAACCGCGCAAGAGGTTGAGTGGTGTGACGAGCAACCAGGGATAATTGAGCACTACATGCAGCTTGCCACTAGGAATTTGCTTCTAGGCCGACCGGTGAGGTTTGCGGATTTTGCGGGAACCACCGTGGAAAGCTTGTTTGTTAATGCGGGTCTTATTCATATTCTGGATACGCACACAGCCGAGAGGAGAGGCTACAAGCGTATGGTAAGACTTTTTGATGCTCGTTTGCAAATTGATGTGGATGATAATGGGTTGATAACTTATGGTTCATGGGTTAAGGGTACCCATATATTTATGAATGAGGTCCAATTTGGGGAAATTTTGAATATCCGGGGTACGGGACTTGATATAAATGACCTTGAGATGGATGATTTGAATGTATGGGGAAGGATTTTTTTTAATGGACTGGATAGGCAATGGGATAGTACGCATTTGCGCCCCCTAGCTAGGTTTGTGATCAGGATATTGCAATATAATATTGCGGGGCAGAATCATGGGTTTGACAGAGTCCCAGTAGTTGTTAAGGCCGCTACTTATGCTATTTTTGGGGGCATACAAATAAACTGGGCGAGAACCATCTTACAGCAGTACCAGATCTTCAGGGGAGCAAGGCACTCCAATATTTGTTTTGGGAACTTATGGACCATAGTTTTCCGCTGGTTCGGGGTGGATTTGCATGATGAGGATTATGTGACACTTTCTAACCATCCCTCCGTTATCATCACTGAAGCTGCACTAGGGAGGATGAGTATAGATATGCAGGAGCTGCAAGGGGAGCCTCAGCCTATGGAGCATGAGGGATTAGATGAGGAAGAGGATGAGGGTAACGAGGAGGAGGAGCAAGAGGAGGAGCCACATGATGATCAGTTTGGACACTTTGAGGACCCCCATCAGGCACCACAGCATGATGGTGAGCAGGCTGGGGATGGAGCCTGGGCTCATCAGGGCCCGGCACAGGGGGCTCCGGACACAGGTGCCTGGGATCCATGGGCTACTAGGGATCCAGACTGGAGGACCGAGCTGAGATATATTTCACAGCAGCAGGCTCGCTTGATGAGGAGCCACCAGGATATTTTGAGGTCACAGCAGCAGACACTGGAGTCACAGGTAGCCATGGCTCAGACACAGCAGCAGATGCTTCAGGATATGAGTTCCTCTTATGACCAGTTGGGGGCTGGGATGCAAGACCTACAGTTAGAGCTTAGGCAAGGGAACCGACGGCAGGAGGAGAGGCTTGATAGCTTAGAGGAGCTCATCTGTAGCTATTTCCATCGGGATTGACCTCTATCAGTTATCCGTAGGATAGTGTTTTATTTTCAGTATTGTTTAGCTGTTCCTTTTTGTTGACTAGTTGTAACGATGTACTAAAACTATCTTAATAAAGTTTGTACGTTGTTTGTTTACGCAAATTTGTTGTGTCTAATGTAATTATGAAATATTGAATGATAATGTCTGATAACGAAGAACAATGAAAACAACAAAACGGGATATCTCTCCGTTACATAAAAAGTAGAAAATTAGATTTTTCTAAATTAATAATGGATGGCAGGATTCTGGATGCTCAAATTGGATGAACTTCACTCTTATTTTATAAGGGTGTGGGAAAATTTGGATGAAACTACTTTTTCAAAATTTTTGCATTCATATAGAACTGCAAGTATATTTAGGATGAGAGCATCATGGTTTGAAAAAGAAATTTTTAAGAAATTGCATTCATGTAGGTGGTACCACAAGTTAGGCATACATATTTTTCTACGATGTGATTCACTTTTGCACATGTGCACCTGTTTGCAACAATTGGCTGAACACTTCTGGATGCTAATATGGGGACATAAATCCTACTACTATTGAATTTCGGGGACGAAATTCTTTAAGGGTGGGAGGATGTGACACCCCGTATGTTTACATTTCAAAAAGTAAGAAATTTACATACGTATACGATGATACGCAAAGCATATAAACCAGTAAAGCATGAAGGTAAAAGATATTCTGGTTATACTTCTAGAATTAAGGTAAACGGGATTCACCATTGCGTTCGTCTCGGAAAAATACGCAAAATAGAGTCCGAGTTTTCGAGAATCGGAGTCCGTATGACCCGTTAAAGGCCCAAAGAAGATTTCTGAAGATTTGAAAATTCGGAAATCAGTTTGAAAATCCAGATCTGGGGCTAGGCGGGAATTTTCCCCGCCTAGGCCATGTCGACAGGGCTGTCGACAGGCCTGTTGACTTTGGCCCAGACCAAGTCGACAGCCCTGTCGACATGCCAGTCGACAGTGGGTGGTCGGGCTAAATTGCCTGGTGCACCTATTTGTCTCACCTGGGCTTGGTCTTGGGCTGATTCTGGAAGCTTCCGAGATCTGATGGTCCTAATCTATCCTAGATCTAATCCTATGGCCTAAAACACTCCTAATCCCTATAAAAACACCCCTAAGCCCCCTCCTAAACCCTCATAAATCACTCTCTCCACGAAGTGCTGCCCAAATGCAAAGTGATCATGGCCTCCATCTCAAATCCCTAGAGCCTATGCATTCAAATCGGGTTCAAATCAAAGGATGCAAGCTTGCTACACCAAATAGAGGCCAAATCAACATTTCTATGCGAGTTTCGTGATGGTTCTTCATCAAAGGAGCCACCTTTCTTCGTCATGATGATGCATGGTCCCTTTTCTAAGCCTTGCCTAGGTAAGTTCTAGCTACTTTTAGATGGAAACGGTAGTTTTGATAATGACATGGGATAAAATGTGGCTAAACATGATTATGCGAACCTATATGAGCCTTACCTTGCCTCTTGTGTCCATGTTTATGGTTTTAGGCCATGTGAGTGACTTAATCATGCCTCTCATGCTATGCATAACCTAGTTTAACTTGCAAGTTTGGATCTTTATGCATGAAATGCTAGCATGAACCTTTAGGAACCATTTTTACTTGTGAGACATTGGCTAAGATTATAGTTTGGGGCTTATGCATGTTTATGAACCCAAACCCCTAATGTTAACATGCAAGTTTGTGGCCAAATCCTTTATGACATTATGCATACTTATGGCCAATTCCCTTTGCTTTCATGCTATGCATGCTTGTGGCCAAACCTTTATGAACCTATATATGTCTTAAGCCAAACCCTCATGATGCTATGCATGTTTGGGGTCATTGTGTAGCATAGTACCTTTGCGGTGTGACTCGTCCATTCTTGCGTTGGAACACGATTTGGGTTGAGGATATACAAGCGCGATTGTAGCATGAAAAACTTAACGTGAAGTTATATGAAAATATGTTAGGCGAGCCAAACTGGGCATGAACCATAATTTGGGAAAAGGGGTATAAACATGATAACATGCGACGATAAATATGACATGTGAATACTTGAAAGCATAACTTGTAATGTAACATGGGAGTTGACATGTAAGTATGCATAAAAACATAAGCTTGGGAATTTACCTATTAAGTTAGGTCTACCCATTGGGAATTTACCTATTAAGTTAGGTCTACCCAATTGCTTGAAAACTTAACTATGAACATGATACTAGACTAAACATGAAAGTGGCCAACTCGAGGTTGGGTTGAGTTTGCAACGTAAAACTACCCGGAACCGACCGGCCTAACTAGTGGTTGCAAACAATAGGACTCAATGTGAGAAGTTGGTCATGTTGTGCTTGAACCCGAGGTTAGACCAAGTTGTGGTGTAAATCTACCCGGACCCGCCCGGCTTAACTAGTAACCACAACAAAGTCTAATGTGAGAGGTTGGGGTGCATTAAATAATTAATGCCACATAATAGGGTTAAGTTAATTTGATTAATGAGGCTTAACCAAATATGATATGGACAAATGGGTTAAGTAATTTGATTAGGCTAATGATACTTAACAAAACATAATAAGCTTGGGTAGGTTAAGTAACTTGATTTGCCTAATGACGCTTGACCGATTTGACTCGGTAATTTGACAGGGTCAAGTTAATTTATATAATTAACCAATCTAAAATGGTAATTAGACGAGGTTAAGTTATGGATTGCTTGATATACTTAGCCAGCTGGACACATGGTTTGTAGGGTTAAGTCCTGGACTTGGATACTTAGCCAATTTTGACATGGTTGGTAGACGGGCTAAGTTATGAACTTAAGTGACACTTAACCCATTAGATAAACCCTAATTCAGAGGATTAGGAGAATAACCATAGTTAACAAGGGTAATGGAAATAAGGCTAAGTGGTAAACCTTAGTTAAAGGAAACTAAGTAATAATTCTTAGTCAAGGAAATCTGGACCACTTCTTAGACAGATTAGTAACCCGATACGTTAGGTCAACGTTTAAGTATGCGTGGAGGAGCAGGCTATCTGGTTCAGATAAAGGCTCCAACGACCTGGGTGACGAAGCAGCGGCTTCGGGGAACGTGAGGATATTCTTGGGATCCCTCCGTGAGCTGCCAGGTCATTATACTAGGCTCACGGGAGGTTGAGGTCTGCGGTAGAAGAACCAAGAATATACCTTGGTTGCTATGCGAGCGACCTAAAGACTGGGGTGGATAGCAGTGAGTCGACGAATACATAAGGTGCCCGAGATAGCAAGTTCGTCGATCATCTACCATCTTGAGTCAAGCGTATACGTACGGAAAGGCAGGGAACACCCAACAGACCATAATTGCTATCTAATTATGGGTGAGGTAGGCCGTAGGATGTGGGTTGGCCGGAGTGTAGTTCTCATGCAAGATTTTCTCTTGTGTTGCCTTTCACTAGTTGAGGGAGGGGTCTCGTGGGACCATAGCCACGTGTAGAAAAGCAGACCTTAGTATCTGCATCGGCAGATAAATCTAAAGCTCCCGACCGAGTCCTGTATTTCTTGGTTTGTCCTGTGACAGGACTCGGATGGCACGATGTGATACATGTGCATACAGTTATAGAAAAACGATTCACGATGAATGCGTGGGAAAAAGGGCGCGGTTGAGGGTTAGCGTAATCCCTAGTGGCCTAGGTGGTTTAACCCAAACCGAAATACGAAAGCGTGCAATAGGTAAGCGTAATCCCTAGTGGAGCTAGGTGGCGTAGGTCCTAGTAGTTCAAACGATGATTCATATGGAAGAGCCTAGCTAGAATAAGGGTGACAGTCCAAACGATTCCAAGGATAATACGACATGAGGAAGCCCGTACGAAGTACGGCAAAGGACTGAACCTATATGCATGGAAAGAAACATATGACTTGAGTAACCTATATACATGCGATATATTGGGTTGACATGGACCATTACACGACTTTGAGTAAGGGACATTCCTGATTAACACATAACAAGGCTGGGATACTAGGGCGGAGGGTGTAGAGCAGATATATGTGTTAGAACTAGGAAGAATATCCATAATAGATACCGGGGAATGTTAGACAGGGCAGATACCTTGGGATAAGGTACGCGATAGAGGTCTAGTGATGTGATACCTTGGCTTATCATAACACCATAGTCGTCATGATACCTCAGTTCACCTTGCCACCGGAGTCAACCGGCTACCCTGGCTTAGTTTATCTATCTTGTAGTTATCCTTATGTTTACTTTCAGTTTATGCATGTCATGTTACCTTTACCTGTTTTTATACTGGAAGTAGATAGGACTTACTCAGTCTTTGTGACTGACCCGTTTTGTTTCGCCTCTTTTCTTCCGTTTCCCCCCCCCCCAGGTTACAGGGAGGAAACAATGTTGTTGGTTCGGGCTTCTTCTGTTTGAAGGTCATCATGGATGGCTTGGACTTTCTTGGCTATGGCTACTTTACTGTTTTTATTTGGGGAATAATTTATTAAAAAAAAGTCTTTATGCTTCTCTACTATTGCAAGACAGGTTTTGATGTAAAAGGCTTTAGACCTTATTTATCCATGTTTATGAAAGTTTGATTTTACCTCCGCTATTTATATATGTTCTGTCTTGTGATATTTCTGTGCATGTTTACCAATAATGCCCCTCTAAAGCTAGTGCATTCCCTTGCGAGTGACCCTAGCGGAGGCGGGGTGTTACAGGTATTGTTGTGGCTGCCGGTATGTCGGTTGGTTCCGGGCAGTCTTACGCCACAACTCAGTCTAACCTCGGGCCTTTATCGGGCTCAATGCCTTAACCTCCCACATTGGATAGGTATTGTTGTGATCACTGGACAGCCGGGCGGGTCCGGGCAAGTTTACATCACATCTTAATCCAACCTCGGGTTAAGCATGTTCGTATTGTCTAAATTTACTTTTCTCATTTAGGATAAATTCTATAAGTAAATTTTCCCTAATTTACTTATTCCATTATTACTCTTTTAATGTACATTGTCAACATTTATTATTATGGCCCATTTTCCCTTATATCATATTTATAGTTTTTGGTATGTAAATTATATCAAATTAAGTGTCACTAACCATGATTATTCTAAACATGACAATTACTTACAATTATGACTAAATTCAAAATTTGTGCTAATATACTTATTATGCCAAATTAACTTTAATTGACCCAATTCTGATTTAACATCCTAATTTATAGTTTATGGCAAGACTAGAATTATTATTCTAGTTTACCGTTTACGCCTAAAACTTAGCTTACTTGCCAATACTAAATTTAATATGTCAAATTACATATTCCATAATTCATGTCAAATTTTCAAATTTGCATTCTAATAAACATGCCATAATACATGTTCTAAATTATGTCAATCATAATTATGTTCATGTTCCACATTATGCCAATTTCCAAGTTTACAACCATGTTTAAGTCAAATTTATGATTTGCCCAAATCGTATTCCCATCGTTCGTGTAATCGTGATTTCATCCTAGATTATAGATAAATCTAGATTCGTGGATAAAAAGGGAATGAACCAAAATGCTATGAAAAGATAGACATAATGACTGGCAGAAGATGATAATTCACTAATCACAGATCTAACAAATTGCACTGAATAAATTGATTAAAGCATCGAAGGCCTATAGATCTGATAATATTATGACATAAAAAGGGTTGAACAAATAACATAGGTTCAAGTATATGGGTAGATCTAACTTAGTAGATAAATTCCCATAATTAAGATCCAAGGATAATTAAGAATAAACTGAATAGATAATCAAGTTTAGATCCAATCTCACGTCATAATCCTAGGCAATAATATCATATTCATGAATCATAGGTAATTATCCACTATTGTCCTTGTCATAGTCATAGGCATTGGTTTATGCTCCTAGTCAAAGGATTATGTTCATAGTCAAAGGCTTATGTTCACAGTCAAAAGCTTATGGTTTCAAAGGCCACAATTCCATAGTCATAATCTTAAGCATTGGTAATTTAGTCACAATGTGTTCTAGGCCATAATCAAGAATCAGTTCCAAAGTCATAAACAAGCACAGATTCAATGAAATGATAAGGCATATTTCTTATATTCTTTTAATTTCATGTCACAAATAGAAAAGGCGTTCAAATCTAAAAAGTAACCGACTTACATTGATTGGATCTATAAAAGAATAGAAAGATAGCGTTGCTTGAAGCCGTTGAATCTTTACTTGAATCCTAACTTGTTTTGAATCTTCTCTTGAAAGACTTGAGCAGCATATCCTCGTCTTGATTTATAATTTATTTTAATCTATTTATTTATATTTAGAGGAAGAAGAAGAAGCCATGTCCATTAAGAATTTGTGCAGCATAAGGTTAGAGAAGAATGGTGCAAAGAGAAGGAGACTAGGGGGCTGTTTATATAGGATTGCAAGTTAATTTGAGCCGTCGATGAAGCCAAGGTTAATCAAAGCCATCCGTTCTAAAGAGAAGCCAATTATGTTCACAATTACTTTCTTAATGTACATTATTAACATTTATTATTAAATTTGTATGCACATTAGATACATCCCCCCTTTACACATTTATTATTAAATTTGTATGCACATTAGATACATCTCCCCTTTACACATTTATTATTAAATTTGTATGCACATTAGATACATCTCCCCTTTACACATTTATTATTAAATTTGTATGCACATTAGATACATCTCCCCTTTACACATTTATTATATTAAGCATTGGTTATTCTTAAATTAGTAACTTTAGTGTTAACAGAAATACGGGGTGTTACATTCTCCCCTCCTTAAAGGATTTTGACCCCGAAATCTTCAAGTCAAGAAGAATGTAAATCCTACCATCCAATCATCCATCTGCTCAACCATCAAACACAGGCATCCATTGTCCTTAAAGACTTCTAATGCTTGTATGTTCATATGCATAGTGTGTGTACATGTCTTTATCTAATGCAAAATCAGGTGGTCTACTGATTCAGTTGACCTCCTTAATGCAAATCATGTCAGTGCCATGCGTCCAATATGTATGCAAATCCTAATGATACATATTATTTCTATATGAGTGCACAATCATTCACTCAAATGCGACATCTATATGATAACCCATTAAGTTCAATTCATAAACAAATACATATATGTAAATGAAATATGAAGGCGTCTGAGCTGATCTAGTGCCTAATACGTGTGTATATGCATTCACAAGCAACCACTAGCAACCATTCGCAACCATCAACCATAACATGTTTCAAATACATGTTTACATCCAAAAGGGTTTCTACCTAAGGATCGATGATACGTCCTAGAGGATATACCTTAAAAGCTAGAAATTAGTATGCATAGAATTCCTAAAAAAAGGAATCAAGGATGTACCCTTAAGAAAAAGGGTATGAGGCGCGTATGCCTTATCTTCAATCTCACGTATCACGTCTTCTTGAGCTTTACTCAACTGTACCTTAACAGATTCAACTTCACGATTGCGAAGTTTCTTGACCTCCATTTCCAAAATAAACAAATGTCAACCATGATACTGAGTGTATATACTAGGATGATCAGAGGTCTCTCCTATTAGCTTATCCATCATGCCATAACTATGAGGGTCAAAAGATCACTACGTACTTTTTACCTCTCTTAAGGTTAGTCCTTCTCTATATTGAGCGCCTTCCACAACTATTCATCTCTCAAGCAAACCATCCTAGTCGAACTCGACATCCCTCAAGTATAAGCCCCAAAGGCCTAAACCAATATCAGACAAGCACCCGAGGAATGTCTCCTCCGAATTTGGACGATCAACATGAGATGATCTAAACAAAAACAACCAAACACTTGAGCACTAGTTGGGATCTTTTACTATACAAGTACTAAGGTGCAGAGACTCAACTATGGAAGCAAATATGAACAAATGCGAAGTGCTAAAACTAAAAGAAAGAGTACAAACAGAAAAGCTAGACTCTTCCAACAGAACTTTACTACCTTTCTCCTAGGTACGCTTAGTGGAGAAAGCATGTAATTGCCCTTCTGAAAATCTTGTCCTTTGTTCTTAATTATATGCCCTATTTTGCCATAGTAAAGATACTTCCTCTCGTCTTAGGTTTTATAATCCCTTGCTCCTTCGTGAGCCAAGTCTACATCCATGAATTCCTCATCCTTGGGTTGTGCTCCTTAGCCAAACTCCTCATCCTCTTTCGTGTGTAATCATGTTGACAAATCTCTCGAAAGCTGCCTCCATCGTACAGAAAACCCTACTAAGCTTGAAAGAAAACTAGCCGTAGGTGAAACTACTACGGTTATAGATGGAAGTCGGGCATTACTTCGCCCTTCGATAAGGTTACCTCCCAGAAAGCCAGGAGCCCCAGAGACTCAAGAAAGAAGGGGACAAGAATTCAAACAGAGAATCAGAAGATAGTGCGTATGGCTTTTGGGGAATATGCCTTTAAAACAAAACTTTTCTTTTGAAAATGCTTCTTTTAAAACTGTTTGAAAATAATAATTTTTTTTCAAATCTTTTATCTGATCCGGTAACCTTCAGCTTTGATACCAAGTGTAACACCCCGCATCCTTTAGTGTCACTCACAAAGGGAATGCACCAAGTTCTGTGGAGCATTTAGGGTAAAAGATGCAGATAAATTACAAGACAGACAAAATTAAAACAGCGGAAAATAAAACGTTACTTTATTGATAAAATAGTTTGTACAACAATTGTTTTCCAATATCAGAGTATCATCTGTCTTACAAAATAAAGAAGCATAAAATAACATTTATATTCCCCAATGTAGCATAAGCCAGCCATAGCAGCAGAAAAAGAGAGTCCAAAGCACTTTGTCAAAGAATCTTCGAGCTTGGGAAGAGTGACGGTTCAATCTAACCTGAGTTATACTATTCCCTCCTTAACTACCTGGAGGGGGGGAAACGGAAGAAAAGAAGACGAAAGAAAACTGAGTCAGACATAAAGTCTGGTAAGTTCAGTTACTTCTAGCATGTGAACAAGGAAAAACAAAACGACATGAATTAACTGAATACAAGACAATACCATGATGATAGGGCCAACAAGATAGGATAAGATTAACACAAGATATGCTAAGACAAGAAAAATTGGATATGCTTTAATACTTTCTCCTCTTCGCTATTAACCTGTTATTATGGTTTCTATGTCTCTACACCACCTATCTAGTGTCCCAACTAGTAATCTGTCTAAAATGATAACACGATCCCAATCCCAGTAATTGTGGTTGCCTTTAGGCGTACATTTATTATTTATTACCTAGATCTAATCTAGGGTTTTATATCAAAGTACTTCCTAGATTCCACTCGGGTTTACGCGGCTTATCTAATGCTTCACAGATTCAGGATTTATGCCACCTAGGTCCAACTAGGGATTACGCTACCTGTCGAACGATGCCCATAGTCTAGGACACACTACCTAGAGCGGTATATGTTCCTAGACTTTCCCCACGTATGTGTCGTGAATCGTTATCGCTGTCTAGATGCACATGTCCTCTATATATGCGACCCGAGTCCAGTGGCAGGGCAAATCAAGAAACACAGAACTCGGTCGGGAGCTTTAAGTTATCTGCCGATGCAGATGCTAAGGTCTGTTTTTTCCAGTGGCTATGGTCCCACTTGACCCCTCCCTCAACTATTGAAAGGCACACCTTGAAAAATGAGAACTATACGCAGGCCCCCCTATGCCCCATTAACCTATGGCCATCCGCAACCATAACTAGATAGCAAGTATATGGTCTTTTGGAGTTCTCCGCCTTTCCGTATCTCGATTGACTCAAGATGGTAGGTAGACGACGGGTCGCTATCACAGGGCCATTTGTCCCGCCGAATCACACTGGTCCATCCTAGTCTTTAGGTTGCCTTATATTGCAACCAAGGCATACCCTTGGTTCTCCTAACGCAGAACTTAACCTCTGTGAACCCAGGAGGATCATCTGCCACCTCACAGAGGGATGCCAAGAGTACCCTCACGTCCCCTCGAAGCCTCGGGCTTCGTAACCCAATTCGTTGGAGCCTTCTTTAAGATCGTTCTCTCCTCCTTGTGTTATACTAAGGATTACTACTTAGTTTTCCTAACTAAGGTTTACCACTTGGTTTCCTGAATCGTCGTTTTCTTAACTAAGGTTTTCCACTTAGTCCTTTTAACTAAGGTTTACTACTTAGTTCTCTTTCTAGTCAAGTTGGATTGGTTAAGTGTCATTAGTCGATACAAGTTAACTTAACCTATTCATTTGTCATGTTAAACTGGTTAAGTGTTACCAGTAATTCTCGTTGACTTAACCCTACCAGCATCAAGTTATATTGGATAAGTATTTACTTAACCCTACCCATTCATCTTGTATTGGTTAAGTGTTCCTTTTTAACTTAACCTTGCCTATCTGTTTTAACTAACATGTTATAACGGTTAAGTGCTCCCTTAGTTAACTTAACCGTAACATTGGTTTGATTAACGTGTTCTAATGGTTAAGTATTGTCCCTTCATGTTTTTAACTTAACCCTATTCATTTATCACACTCTGATGGTTAAGTGTTCAAGCTTACTTAACCCTACGGTCTAGTCCAGCTAACATATTAAATTGGCTAAGTGTATTAAATTTACTTAACCCCAACCTCTAGTCTAGTTAGCATGTTAAATTGGCTAAGTGTATTAACTTTACTTATCCCCAACCTCTGGTCTAGTTAACATGTTAAATTGGCTAAGTGTATTGAATTTACTTAACCCCCACTTTCTAGTCTGGTTAACATATTAAATTGGCTAAGTGTTTTTCTTAGTTACTTAACCCCTACAAATCTTGTCTTGTTACCATGTTAAGTTGGTTAAGTGTTCTAGTTAACTTAACCCTATCGTTCTAACTTAACTGTGTTAAGTTGGTTAAGTGTTCTTATGGACTTAACCCTCCCATTCTAGCTTAACTTTAATTGTCTTATTAAAGCACCAGCCACTCACATTAGACAGGTATTGTTGTGGCTGCCGGTATGCCGGTTGGTTCCGGGCAGTCTTACGCCACAACTCAGTCTAACCTCGGGCCTTTATCGGGCTCAATGCCTTAACCTCCCACATTGGATAGGTATTGTTGTGATCACTGGACAGTCGGGCGGGTCCGGGCAGGTTTACATCACAACTCAATCCAACCTCGGGTTAAGCATGTTCGTATTGTCTAAATTTACTTTTCTCATTTAGGATAAATTCTATATGTAATTTTTCCCTAATTTACTTATTCTATTATTACTATTTTAATGTACATTGTCAACATTTATTATTATGGCACATTTTCATTATATATCATATTTATAGTTTTTGGTATGTAAATTATACCAAATTAAGTGTCACTAACCATGATTATTCTAAACATGACAATTACTCACAATTATGACTAAATTCAAAATTTGTGCTAATATACTTATTATACCAAATTAACTTTAATTGACCCAGTTCTAATTTAACATCCTAATTTACAGTTTATGGTAAGACTAGAATTATTATTCTAGTTTACCGTTTACGCCTAAAACTTAGCTTACTTGCCAATACTAAATTTAATATGTAAAACTACATATTCCATAATTTATGTCAAATTTTCAAATTTGCGTTCAAATAAACATGCCATAATACATGTTCTAAATTATGTCAATCATAATTATGTTCATGTTCCACATTATGCCAATTTCCAAGTTTACAACCATGTTTAAGTCAAATTTATGATTTGCCCAAATCGTATTCCCATCGTTCGTGTAATCGTGATTTCATCCTAGATTATAGATAAATCTAGATTCGTTGATAAAAGGGAATGGACCAAAATGCCATGAAAACATAGACATAATGACTGGCAGAAGATGATAATTCACTAATCACAGATCTAACAAATTACACTGAATAAATTGATTAAAGCATCGAAGGCCTATAGATCTGATAATATTATGACATAAAAAGGGTTGAACAAATAACATAGGTTCAAGTATATGGGTAGATCTAACTTAATAGATAAATTCCCATAATCAAGATCCAAGGATAATTAAGAATAAATTGAATAGATAATCAAGTTTAGATCCAATCTCACAGTCATAATCCTAGGCAAAAATATCATGTTCATGAATCATAGGTAATTATCCACTATTGTCCTTGTCATAGTCATAGTAATTGGTTTATGCTCCTAGTCAAAGGCTTATGTTCATAGTCAATGGCTTATGTTCATAGTCAAAGGCTTATGGTTTCAAAGGCCACAGTTCCATAGTCATAATCTTAAGCATTGGTAATTTAGTCACAATGTGTTCTAGGCCATAATCAAGAATCAAATCCAAAGTCATAAACAAGCACAGATTCAATGAAATGATAAGGCATATTTCTTATATTCTTTTAATTTCATGTCACAAATAGAAAAGGCGTTCAAATCTAAAAAGTAACCGACTTACATTGATTGGATCTAGAAAAGAATAGAAAGATAGCGTTGCTTGAAGCCGTTGAATCTTTACTTGAATCCTAACTTGTTTTGAATCTTCTCTTGAAAGACTTGAGCAGCATATCCTCGTCTTGATTTATATTTTATTTTAATCTATTTATTTAGATTTAGAGGAAGAAGAAGAAGCCATGTCCATCAAGAATTTGTGCAGCATAAGGTTAGAGAAGAATGGTGCAAAGAGAAGGAGACTAGGGGGCTGTTTATATAGGATTGCAAGTTAATTTGAGCCGTCGATGAAGCCAAGGTTAATCAAAGCCATTCATTCTAAAGAGAAGCCAATTATGTACACAGTTACTTTCTTAATGTACAATATTAACATTTATTATTAAATTTGTATGCACATTAGATACATCCCCCTTTTACTCATTTATTATTAAATTTGTATGCACATTAGATACATCTCCCCTTTACACATTTATTATTAAATTTGTATGCACATTAGATACATCTCCCCTTTACACATTTATTATTAAATTTATATGCACATTAGATATATCTCCCCTTTACACATTTATTATATTAAGCATTGGTTATTCTTAAATTAGTAACTTTAGTGTTAACAGAAATACGGGGTGTTACACATTACCAAAGCATGTATAAGTTTAACTTTAACATGTAGATGTGAACTAGATCTAACAATAATGATCATATGAACTTGCATAAATCCACTTTATAAACATGCATGTAAATATAGATCTAATTTTTGGATCTAACACAGAACATGAAACTTGCATATGAACACACACACACACACACACACATATATATATATATATATATAGATCTTGACTTGGGTCTAACATAAAACATGTATCTTGCATATGAACATATATATAGATCTTGACTAACCTAAAACATGTAACTTGCATATGACACATCATGAAAGGATTGTCAAACTTATATGTGGTATGATGGTTTCGTTTCCCAAATCATAATAAGTTCATCACCCATTTCCACATGATACGATAAGTTCAAATAAACCACAATCATTCCAAGACATACATGACCAAATTATCATAAGAATTAGACATGAATTTGCATCATCAATCACATACAACCTGGTTCAAATTCTATTTTCCAATTCATTACAAATCACGTCTTTAATTTATTCACATCTGAAAGGTAACTATACTTACAAACAAAAAGGAATTCCTGAGTTCTGGGATCTGTATACTAAAATTGAATTGCTCGCCTTTGGCATAGATCGTTGAATTCTCTTAGTTGAATTAGATTAGATTTAATTTGATTTTGACGTAGCTTCTATCTTGTTTCTGAGTTGAAAGGGATGACGGCTATTCTACGTTCACCATTGACGGCCTGGCGGCTCTTGGAATGAATTAGTTTGATTTTAGGTTGAGAGGTAGGTTGCTTATATAGATTTTTAATTAATTTAGAGCCGTCGGATTAACTCTAGAAGCAATCAATACCATCCAGTCAACATAGGATAACACCTTAGCTCTAATGACTCAGCAAAGAGTCAGAAAGGACTCAGCAATGACTCACCGTCCGGATTAGAACACTCCAGAAACCTGTGAAGGTTTTTAGCCCGGCCTGGGCGCACTTGGTAGGTGCGCCAGTGCAATTTTGTACTGGCGCACTTGTGAAGTGCGCTAGTGTATTCTGGTCGACTTTCGGTTTTCTTGCCTAACTCCGTTCGTCCATATCTCCTTCATACGGTGTCTGTTTTACACAAACTCGGACTCTATCTCAAGCAGAATTCCGAGACAAACGCAATGGCGTAACCTATTTCCCTTAATTCTCACATTTGAAATTAATTATTCTTTGATTCGTTGCTTTAATGTTAACCAAAAATACGGGGTGTTACATTCTCCCCTCCTAAAAGGATTTCGTCCCCGAAATCTTCATGTCAAGAAGAACGTATATCCTACCATCCAATCATCCATATACTCAACCATCGAACACAGGCATCCATTGTCCTTAAAAGACTTCAAATGCTTCATGATCATATGCGTAGTGTGTGTAAATGTCCTTATCTAATGCAAAATTAGGCGGTCTACTGATTCAGTTGACCTCCTTAATGCAAATTATGTCGGTGTCATGAGTCCATTATGTATGCAATCTTCCCTAATCATACTTTCTACATGAGTGCACAATCATTCATACGAATGCGACATCCACACGATAACACATCAAGTTTCAATCAACTACAAATACATATATGCATATGCAATATGAAAGTGACTGAGCCGATCTTACACCTAATGTGTGTGTATATGCATCCACGAGCAACCACTTGCAACCATCAATCATAACATGTTTCAGATACATGTTTACACCCATTGGTTTCTACCTAAGGATCAAGATAACACTGAGGAAATATACTCAAATGGATAGATATGAGCATGAATAAACTTAAGGAAAATTATATCAAAGATGTACCCTTAAAAAGAAAAGGGTAGGCTGCGCGTATCTTGGCCTTAGTCTCCCAAGTCGCGTCTTCCTCAGCGTCACTCCATTGAACTTTAACAAGTTTAACTTCGCGGTTGCGTAGCTTTTTGACTTCTGTACCCAAGATACGAGTTGGAACTCTTCTCACAGTTGCTACTCGTTCTACTTCTACTTTCTCTAGTATGCTTGGTTCCACCACTTCCGCAGACTCATGTAAGCACTTTCGTAGGTGAGAAACATGAAAGACATTATGAACTCCAGCCAATCTTTCGGGCAGCTCTACTCTATAAGCCATCTTCCCAATCTTCTCAATGATAGGAAATGGCCCTACAAATCATGGTGCCAACTTTCCTGCGGATCCAAAGCGAACGACGTTCCTCAAAGGAGATACTTTAAGGAACACCTTGTCTCCAACTTCAAACTCAAGGTCGGTTCTTCTTTTGTCTGCGTAGGACTTCTGTCTATCTTGGGTAGTCTTCATTCTTCTTCGTATCAACTCCACTTTCTCTGAAGTTTCTCTGATCATGTCTGGTCCAAGTATGAGCTTGTCTGTAGACTCCCACCAACAAGTTGGTGATCGACATTGTCTTCCATATAAAGCTTCGAAAGTTGCCATTCCTATGGTGGCTAGGTAGCTATTGTTGTAAGCGAATTCCACCAAAGGAAGATGATCCTCCCATGTACCTCCAAAGTCAAGAATGCATAGTCTCAAGAGGTTTTCTAATACTCTGTTCACTCTTTCCGTCTGACCATCGGTTTGGGGGTGATAGGTCGTGCTTAAGCATAACTGTGTGCCTACAGCTTCTTGCAAACTCCTCCAAAACTCGCTCGTAAAGATAGGATCTCAGTCACTCACTATGCTGGAGGGTATCCCATGGAGTCGAACTATCTCTTTAAGATATATGGATGCTAGGGATGAGGCATTCCTACTCTTAACGGGTATGAAGTGAGCGCTTTTGTGAGCCGGTCCACTATTACCCAAATACTGGTATTGCCTCTTCTTGACCTAGGCATCCCATCAATAAAGTCCATCGAGATGCTATCCCACTTCCACATTGGGACCTCTAGAGGATAAAGTAAACCACCAGGCTTCTTCTGCTTCGCCTTGACTTGTTGGCATATCATGCACTTAGAAACGAATTTAGCTACATCCCTCTTCATGCCATTCCAAAAGAAAACCCTTTTGATGTCTTTGTACATTTTGTCTCCACCGGGGTGTATGGTCAACTTGGAATGGTGTGCTTCTTCAAGAACTTTCTTCACCAAATCCCTTGCTTGTGGGATGCATAGTCTTACTTCCCACCTCAACCAACCCTTATCATCGATGGAGTATCTATTGAGGTGACTAGAAGTCTCACCTCTACTCAGCTTATCTATCACATCAACTAGCTGAGGGTCTTCATGTTGTGCGGTCCCTATTGAGTCCAAAAGAGTATGCCGCACCTCTAATGATGCTAACAAACCAGTCACATGATCAATAGAGGGTCTAAAATCAAAGTTGGCTATGTACTCCAAGCTTTTCCTTTCTACAAAGAGAGGGCTTAAGGTCAGCTTCTTTCTACTCAAGGCATCTGCTACTACATTGCCCTTGCCAGGAGTATAGGAAATCTCAAAATCATATAAGGCAAGAAACTCCATCCATCTTTGTTGCCTCAAGTTGAGATCTTTCTACGAGAAAAGGTACTTCAACGATTTATGGTCAGTAAACAATTCAAACTTCTCACCTAGGAGATAATGGCGCCAAAACTTAAGCACAAAGACGATGGCAGCCAACTCTAGATCGTGGGTTAGGTAGTTTTTCTCATGTGCTTTCAGCTGTCGGCCTACGTAAGCTACTACCTTCCCTTCTTGCATTAGGACAGCGCCTAGTCCCGTACCGCATGCATCTGTATATATGGTAAACATCTTGCTTCCATCAGGCAATTGTTAGAACTGGGGCTGTTGTCAGAGCCCTTTTCAAGCGTTGGAAAGCAATATCGCAATCCAAATCCCAAGTGAAAGTTAGGTTCTTCGTGAACCTTGTAAGTGGAGCTGAGATTTTCACAAAGTCTTTGATAAACTTTCAGTAAAAGCCTGCTAGCCCGAGAAAGCTTCGGACTTCAGTTGCATTCCGTAGGACCTTCCAATCTTGCACCGCAACTACTTTTGTGGGGTCCACAGCTAATCCCTCTTTGTACACCACATGTCCAAGAAACCTTACTTCTCTCCAGAAATGGCACTTGGAGAATTTGGCTTTTAACTGATATGCACGAAGAGTATCCATGACTTCCTTTAGATGTTAAGCATGCTCTTCCTCACTCTTCGAGAAAATCAAAATGTCGTCCACGAAGACCACTACAAACTTATTGAGGAACTCCCTAAACAACCTGCTCATCAAATCGATGAAATAAGCGGGTGCATTTGTCAAGCCAAAAGGCATGACAAGCCACTCGATGAATCCATCCAGAGTTCTGAACACGGTCTTATCAATGCTGTCTTCAGCCACTCTTAGCTGATGAAACCCGGTAGTCAAATATAGTTGGGAGAAAACCGATGCACCTACAAGCTGATCGAACAAGTTGTCTATTCTTGGGAGTGGGTGCCTATTTTTCTTGGTCAGCTTGTTTAGCTCCCTGTAATCAACGCATAGGCGAAGAGAACCGTCCGCTTTAGTAGCGAATACTATTGGAGCACCCCATTCAGAAATACTCCGCCTTATAAACCCCTTTTCTAGTAGCTCTTTAACTTGCTTGCTGAGCTCTTTCCGCTCCCTTTGAGCCATGCGCCTAACAGGTAAGGCGACGGGTTTTGCATTATCAACGAGGTATATGCGGAAGTCTATCTCCCGCTTCGGAGCTAAGCCCTTTACCTCTTCAAACACATCCGAGTATTCACGGACTACTCTAACAGACTACAAGTCCTCAATAGATGCATCGAGAGATTCTAGATAGCTAAGCATAACAGAGTTCATGGGATTGTAAGAAATTTCGAGAGTGTTACTGAGGCGAGTCATGAGTCTAACCACTCTCTTTTCACAATCGAGGACTACACCGTTACTGGATAGCAAGTCCATGCCTAGAATCAACCCATAGCCCGTAAAGCCCAAAACATAGGCATTACATCTAAACCCGATGCTTAGTATAGAAATTTTCAAATCCAAACAAACCATTGACAAATAAGCTGAGCCCCCAATTAGATTTGAAACAGCCAAGGGATCCTCTACTATACTAATGTCTATGTGCAGAGATTCAACTAAAGCAGTAGATATAAATGAGTGCGATGCGCCAGAATCAAATAGTGTACGAACATGATGATCAAAAAGATTGACTAGACTTTTGACAGAAATATTTCTACCTCGTTCTTGTGGAGGTGCTGTGAGAGCGTGAACTTGTCCTCCAGAAGAAGGTCCACCTCTCTGCCCTTGCACTTGCTTTCTTGGGCAGTCCTTAGCCATGTGTCCTGTCTCACCGCAGTGGAAACAACCACCCATCTTCCTCTTCTTCTTCCTACAGTCTTTGACCAGATGTCATGGAATGCCAAAGAAATTGCACTTCCTCTTGTCACGGGGTTTGTTGTTCTTCCTGCTTTTGTTTGAATTTGTCTTCTTGTTTTGTGACTCCTCCGCTTTCTTGTCTTAAGGCACCTCTACCTTTGCCTCTTTCTTGCCCTTGTCTTCCTCGTGTAACAATGCCATGTCCACCAGTCTCTCATAAGTCACCCCCATGGGTATGTGGGTCATAGCTAGGCTGTGTAGTGGCTCATTTAGTCCCTTAAAAAAACGGAGAGCCTTCTTGTGAGGAGTGTTTACTAAATCCAATCCGGATCTAGCCAGCTGGTTGAATTGGTTGACGTATTCTTTGACCGTCATACTTCCTTGCTTAAGAGATAAGAACTTTTCCACTTGTAGACTTCATTCAGCTTGTGAGAGGAATTTCATTTCAAACCTTATTCTAAAATCCATCCAAGTTTCAATTGGTCTTTTAGCGTTAGTGACTTCCCACCAATAGGAGGCTTCATCTTTGAGCAACCACACCGCTAACTGTATCTTCTGTCTATCATCCACTTCGAAGATATCGAACAAATCCTCAGTTTCTTTGAGCCAGTTTCATGCTTCCACAAATGATTCAGTTCCAATGAAATTCTTTCCACCCATGGCTCTAAAGTCTCTACAAATCTTTGAGAAAGCATTTGAGGAGGAGGAGGAGGAACCGCTGTAGCTGGGGGAGGAGGAATGTCTGCTGGGCCTGCATCGTTAGCCCTAGCCTCTAGGTACCTCCTGAACCAGCCAGGTATCGGTACACCCTCTGGAAGGTTAAGATTCCCAGACATGCTGAAACGAAAAAGGAAAGATTCAAAACAAAGGATAGAAAGATAGTGCATATGGCTTTGGGGGATTATGCCTTTAAAGGTAAAAATAACACTTTTCTTGAAAAATGCTTCTTTATACTTCTTTAAAAAAAATAGTTTTCAAAAACTTTTATCTGATCTAGTAAACCTTTGCTCTGATACCAAGTGAAACACCCCATCTCCATTAAGGTCACCCATAAAGGGAATGCCTTAACTTTGGTGGAGCATTATAGGTAAAAAACATAGATAATTTACAAGACAGATATATATATATATATATATATATATATATATAAGCAGCGGAAAATAGAACTAACTTTATTTCAAACGTGGTTCATAACAAAACATTACAATAAACTGTTTCAAACCAACTTCCAAACCATTGCGTCATAATTTTTGTCTTGATTATTTTCTAAAGATGCATAATAAAACTGCATAAATCCCCATGTAGTAGTGTACCCAAAGCCATAGCTAAAAGCAAGAGATTCCAAGCTATACATCACAGTGTCTTCAAGCTTGGAAAGATGAACAGTCCAAATTAAGCTGAGCTATTCCCTCCCTGGGTACCGGGGGAACGGAAGAAAAGAGAGCGAAAGAAAAATGGGTCAGACATAAATTTGAGTAGGTCTACTGACTTTTCAGTGTGTGAATAAGGAAAAGGTCATGATAGGAATAAACTGAAAAACAGGACAGTACTAGAATAACAATCTAACATAAAACTATACAAGGCAGTATAAACCGAATATACATCGCACCCATGTCAATTTCTCTGCACCTACTCATACTTGTCCAACTAGCACCACATGTTCATGGTGAAATGCTCCCCTTATATCGATCAGCTCCTACTCGCATGCATTTATCACGCGTGTCATTCGGCCCTCGCTTGACTGTAAATACCTGTGCTGGTCCCACCACGGGGTGTATCAAGTCCTATGGTGGCAACCCGACACGATTCAAGATGCACAGTGTATGACTACTGATGCCCAGTGCCTTCTTTTTCCACTCCAGAGTACGTGCACGCACGTACTCCATGGGAACCTACACTGACGCACCACCCGCCGGCATTTTGACCGCTTACAATTCAGCCCAGTAATCGTGCCCCACCCTACCTAGTTCAGGGTTTCATGATACATCTATGTGGGTTACTGCTGAAATGGGTCCCCATTACTAGGGTTTTCTAGCCAACATGTTAAATTGGTTAAGCGTCCAAATTTACGTAACCCCACCCATCAGTTTAGTTAACATGTTGAATTGGTTAAGTGTCTCCTTAATTGACGTAACCCTACCAATCTTGACTTAGCTTTATTAAAGCACCAACCACTCACATTAAACAGGTATTGTTGTTGTCACTGGATGTGCCGGTCGGTTCTGGGCAGTTTTACACCACAACTCAGTCTAACCTCGGGTCCTTTTTGGGCTCAATGCACTAACCACCCATATTAGACAGGTATTGTTGTGGTCATTGGATGTGCTGGTCGGTTCCGGGCAGTTATACACCACAACTCAATCTAACCTCGGGTTAGGCATATTCGTCTTTTCTAAATTTACATATTTATCCTTTTATGCTTATATGTAAATTTGTCAACAATTTATTGTCACGGCCTGCTTTCCCTCTAATTCAAGTTCATGGTTTTTGGAATAAAAATAATACCATTTTTATGCCACTCATTAATTGCATGACTAATATATGTAATTTTCAAGTTTTTCCCAATGTTACCCCCGTTGTACATTCGCGTAAATCACATAAGGTCATTGGGCCCGCAAATTAGCCCAATTTATAAACAAGAGGTAAAAGAAGGGAAAATTTAATCAAACATATATCACGTAAATTTAAATTAGCATGTCTCATGAAACTTACAATTAAATTGGATAGAACTACCATAAGCCTAAGCATGTGAACATGTAGATCTAGGCATAGGTGAACATAACTTGGTTTATAAACTAGCATAATTTAGGAGAATCATGACATGTACATTACCAAAGCATGTATAAGTTTAACTTTAACATGTAGATGTGAACTAGATCTTATAATAATGATTATATGAACTTGCATATATCCACTTTATAAACATGCATATAAATATAGATCTAATTTTTGGATCTAACACAGAACATGAAACTTGCATATGAACATATATATATATATATATATATGTATATATATATATATATAGAGAGAGAGAGAGAGAGAGATCTTGACTTGGGTCTAACATAAAACATGTATCTTGCATATGAACATATATATAGATCTTGACTAACCTAAAACATGCAACTTGCATATGACACATCATGAAAGGATTGTCAAACTTATATGTGGTATGATGGTTTCGTTTCCCAAATCATAATAAGTTCATCACCCATTTCCACATGATACGATAAGTTCAAATAAACCACAATCATTCCAAGACATACTTGACCAAATTACCGCAATAATTAGACATGAATTCGCATCATCAATCACATACAACCTGGTTCAAATTCTATTTTCCAATTCATTACAAATTACGTCTTTAATTTATTCACATCTGAAAGGTAACTATACTTACAAACAAAAAGGAATTCTTGAGTTCTGGGATCTGTATTATGAAATTGAATTGCTCTCCTTTGATGATTGTTGAATTCTCTTAGTTGAATTAGATTATATTTAATTTGATTTTGACGTAGCTTCTATCTTGTTTCTGAGTTGAAAGGGATGACGGCTATTCTAGGTTCACCATTGACGGCGTGGCGGCTCTTGGAATGAATAAGTGTGATTTTAGGTTGAGAGTTAGGTTGCTTATATAGAGTTTTAATTAATTTAGAGCCATCGGATAAACCCTATGTAACAACCCGTATTTTTAATAACCTGTTATAACATAAATGGAGGCAGAATTAAACTGTAAAATCAGAATCAATGGAAACGGGCTATGCCATTGCGTTCGTCTCGGAAAAATACGCGAAATAGAGTCCGAGTTTTCAAAAATTGGAGTCCGTATGACCAAGATATGGCCTCGCGAAGTTTCACGAAAAATTCCCAAATTAAAGTATACTTAATTAAGTGAAATGGGTTGCGCAGAGAAATATATATATATATATATTGATATATATATATATAATTGAAAATTAAATAAATAAATATGCAAAAATGTTCAAAACAGCGAATTGGGAGAGGGGAATAACCGAACCGGCCGATTTTTGAGGTCGACCCGAGCACGCTGGGTCGACTAGGGGTTAATCCAGGGTGTTTGGCTGTCAACCCGTGGGCCGATTCGCTCAAATGCAGATTTTGCATTTGGATGGTTCTCATGGTTCATCTTTAATCTAAAGGCCCTAGATGGTTCCTACACTTGACTTCTTGCCCAAGACATGCTTTGATGGCTTGGATTGAATCTAGGTTTAATCCTATGGCCTAAAACACTTGCCTAATCTATAAATAAGACCCTAACCTATCCTAAATCCTCATTATTCATTCATGCAACTAAACTATGGCAAAATTTTACCTCTCATGGCCTCCACTCTCTTCATAAAATTTCTAAATGGTTTCTATGAGAGATTTTCCATGCATACAAGTGTTTTCAAGCTTGTATGAGTGTCATTAGCTTGCATTCAAGTCAAGTTTCTATCTTTGCATCATAAAGCAAGGGTTTTGATCATTTTGGCTCAAGGGTTTTTATGTTAGAGCTTGCATTTTGGGTCTATTTGATTGCATAATGGCTTTGTCATATCTTTTGTGCCTTCATAGCAATGTAAGCCCTTTCCCTACTCTTAGATATTAACTATGAAGTTAAATGTTCATGTTGCAAGTTTGGGTTTGATCATTGAGTATGATACATGCTATCATGTCATGCAAGTTTATGAAGTCATTATCTTGATCTTGTGAGCTAAAAGCTACAACCTTTATGTTGAAATGTTGCATTAGGC
The DNA here is from genome assembly GCA_030737875.1 of Allium sativum. Classification (NCBI taxonomy): domain Eukaryota; kingdom Viridiplantae; phylum Streptophyta; class Magnoliopsida; order Asparagales; family Amaryllidaceae; genus Allium; species Allium sativum. Next base: position 730,411,851 of record CM060916.1, read on the forward strand.
AACATGAGAACCCTCATAACCTTTATGTCAACTTGCATATGAAGTCATAACCCTTATATGATGATATATGCGAGTTACTAGTCATCATTCCATATCTTTTGTCACCATGATTCGCTTATGTGCCAAGTTTGGGTTTATGCATGTTTTGAGGCTTAAGAATGTAACATGCAAGTTAATGAACATATTTGTGCCTCATTTTCCACCATGATTAACTTGTGGCTTAATATCCATTTTTGTCATGCCTTTGCCAAGTCTCTTCTTTTAATCCATTACGTTGTCGCGAACGTATATGCGAGTTCAAAAGCGTTGGGTTATGTTATGGGTAATTTCTAATGACATGAAAATACAACTTGAAAACATGACTTGAAATATAACATGGAAGTTGACATGTAAGTATGCATAAAAACATAAGCTTGGGAATTTACCTATTAAGTTAGGTCTACCCTTTGGGAATTTACCTATTAAGTTAGGTCTACCCAAATGCTTGAAAACTTGTAACATGTTTTGGGAAACATGATGGACATGACACTTAGATAATATAAGTGTGGCCAACTCGAGGTTGGGTTGAGTTTGCAACGTAAAACTGCCCGGAACCAACCGGCCTAACTAGTAGTTGCAAACAATAGGACCCAATGTGAGAAGTTGGTCATGTTGTGCTTGAACCCGAGGTTAGACCAAGTTGTGGTGTAAAGCTACCCGGAACCGACCGGCTTAACTAGTAACCACAACAAAGTCTAATGTGAGAGGTGAAGGTGCATTAAGTAATTAATGCCACATGATAGGGTTAAGTTAATTTGATTAATGACTCTTAACCAAATATGACATGGACAAATGGGTTAAGTAATTTGATTAGGCTAATGATACTTAACAAAACATGACAAGGTTGGGTAGGTTAAGTAACTTGATTTGCCTAATGACACTTAACCATTTTTATATGACTAGTGGATGGGGTTAAGTTAACCAACACTTAATCAATCCAAAGCGATAACTTGGTAAGGTTAAGTAAGTTTTCTTAATGACGCTTAACCGAAAAATACGGTTAACGAATGGGGTTAAGATTAGACTCAACTAGTCTAAACATGGAAATCGGGTGGGGTTAAGTTAGCCTAGACTTAATTAATCCCACTTGGTAGTTTAATAATGTTAAGTTAAACACTTAACTAATCTAAACATGATGAATTGATGTGGTTAAGTGACCTATACATATCCAATCTAACTCGTTAATTTATTGTGGTTAAGTTAACCAATACTTAACCAATATAACGTGAAAACATGATAAGGCTAAGTCACGAATCGCTTGAATACACTTGACCGATTTGACTAAGTAAATTGATAGGGTCAAGTTAATATATACATAACCAATCTAGAATGATAATTGGACGAGGTTAAGTCGTGAATTGCTTAATATACTTAACCAACTTGAGCATGGTTTGTAGGGTTAAGCCTTGAACTTGGATACTTAGCCAATTTTGACAAGATTTGTAGACGGGTTAAGTCATGAACTTTAGTGACACTTAATCCATTATGTAAACCCTAGTTCTGAGGATTAGGTGGATAACCGTAGTTAACAAGGATAACGGGAACAATGCTAAGTGGCAAACCTTAGTTGAAGAATAACTAAGTAATGATTCTTAGTCAAGGAAATTTAGACCAGTTCATAGATAGATGAGTAACCTGATACGGTAGGTCATCGTTTAAGTATACGAGTAGGAGCAAGTATCTGATTTAGATAAAGGCTCCAGCGAACTGGGTAACGAAGCAGCGGCTTCGGGGAACATGCGGATATTCTTGGTATCCCTCTATGAGCTGCCAGGTGATTATACTAGGCTCATGAGAGGTTAAGGTCTGCGTTAGAAGAACCAACAGTATGCCTTGGTTGCTATACGAGCGACCTAAAGGCGGGGATGGATTGGGGATAGTCGACGATACATGGTCGTGCCCTAGATAGCATTTCGTCAGGCTACCTACCATCTTTGGTCAAGCGTGTACGTACCGAAAGGCAGAGAACACCCAAAAGACCATAATTGCTATCTAATTATGGTTGCGGTAAGGCTTGGATGTGGGTTGGCCAGTGTTGTGTTCTCATACAGGATTTATCCTGTCTTGTCTTTCACTAGTTGAGGGAGTGGTCTCGTGGGACCATAGCCACGTATAAGAAAAACAGACCTTAGCATCTGCATCGGCAGATAAATCGAAAGCTCCCGACCGAGTCCTGTATTTCTTGATTTGCCCTGTGACAGGACTCGGATGGCACGATGTGATACATGTGCATACAGTCATGGAAAAGCGATTCACGATGAATGCGTGGGAAAAAGGGCGCGGTTGGCGGTTAGCGTAATCCCTAGTGGCCCTAGGGGGTTGAACCCAAACCGAGATACGAAAACGTGCAATAGGTAAGCATAATCCCTAGCAGCCCTAGGTAGCATAAGTCCTAGTTGTACAAACAATAATTCATGTTGGAAGACCCTAGCTAGGTTTAGGGTAACAGTCCAAACCGATCTTAAGGATCATGGAACTATGTTAAAGTAATATAGAATCTCATGGGAAAGCCCGTATGGTCTACGGCAAGGGACTGAACATTTACATGGAATAAAACATACAAGTTGAGTAACCTATATATGCGATATATTAGGTTGACATGGACCATTACACGACTTTTGAGTGAGGGTCATTCTTGGTTAACACATGACACGGTGGGGATACTAGTACGGTAGGTGCAGAGCTAAAATACAGGATAGATATCACGGGGCGTTATACGTGACAGATATCTTGGGGATATTATACTTGATAGAAACCTGACGATGTGATACCCTTTTTTATCTTGACATCGTAATTTATCAGGACACCTTAGTTTATCTGAGTTCAGTAGTTCATCCTGTTATTTTGATTTAGCTTATCTATCTTGTTATCATGCTTATGTTCATCTCAGTTTCTCATGTCAGTTAACTTTACTAGTTTTTATGCTAATAGTAGATAGGGCTTACTCAGTCTTTTTGACTGACCCGTTTTGTTTCGCCTCTTTTCTTCCGTTTCCCCCCCAGGTTACAGGGAGGAAATACTGTTGTTTAGTTCGGACTTCTTCTGCTTGAAGGTCATCATGGATGGCTTGGACTTTTCTTGGCTAATGGCTACTTTACTGTTTTTACTTGGGGAATAATTTATGAAAATGTCTTTATGCTTCTTTACTATTGCAAGACAGGTTTTGATGTACTCTGATGTAAAAGGCTTTAGACCTTATTTATTCATGTTATGAAAGTTTGATTTTACTTCCACTATTTTATATGTTCTGTCTTGTGATATTTCTGTGCATGTTTACCAATAATGCCCCTCTAAAGCTAGTGCATTCCTTTGCGAGTGACCCTAGCGGAGGCGGGGTGTTACACGTGGTATCAGAGCAGAAGGTTACCAGACTGGGCAAAAGTTTTTAAAGACCTTCTGAAAACTATTTGAAAAAAAACCGTTTACAAAGAAGCATTTTTCAAGAAATTTTTCTTTTAAAAGAAAAAGGCTATTCCCCAAAGGCCATTAGCACTATCCTTGTTTCCTTAATTGAATCTCTTTTCCTTTCTTTCCTCCATCTGTAGTCACAGTAGTTTTAACTGCGACTAGTCTTTTCTACCTACGAAAGTGCTTTCCATACGATGGAGGTGGTTCTCGAGAGACCAGTGGCCGCGTTATAATAAAGGATCGTGAGAAAGAAGGATAAAGGATACGAGCTTAAGGATGAGCAACTTGTTGGTATGGCTTAGTCCTCAAAGGAGGGAGAAAGATGAACAATGAAACCCATGACGAGAGAGTACCTTTGGCATGGTAAAACGGGGCGGATAGTTAAGTATTATGGGACAAGGACAAGATCATCGGGAGGGCAGTAGTATGCTCTCATTTCTAGAGTACCTCGGAAGGAGGGTAATGATCTTGTTAAAGGTTTAGCTTTTCTTCTCTATCATCCCGTTAGGACTTCGTTGTTCGTATCATTTAAGTCTGCTTCGATAGTTGAGTCTCTGCACCTTAAGTACTAGCATAATATAGAATCCCATTTTTGTCTCAAAGTTCTATTGGAGAATCAGTCCATTTATACATGACTTGTTTGGATTTGGGAATGTCTATGCCAAGTGTTGAGTTTGGAAATAATGCTTATGTTTATAAGCTATGGATGGATTCTAGGGATGAAATGGTTATCCAGTAGGGGGCGCCACTCTCGGTTTTGATAGGAGGGTAGTTAGACCTTTTGACTAGCCTTGGTAATGCCCTCGAAGTATCGGGTAACCTTTTTGAGGTTCTGTCATGACTAGTTACTTAGAATCCCTTGATGCCTTTATTGGAAATTTGAAGCCCGATCGAGTGGTGTTCGCCAATAAGACGGATGGTTTACTTCATTTATGCATGGGTTATAGAGATCACCCTAGTAAGTGCGCATGATAACCTGATTGACATCTGTTTACTTTCAAGAGAAAGTTCTTCTACATGGAATGCCTTATAGTATATAAACGAGATCCAAGATTCACTAGTGAATTTTGGAAAGCTTGCATGAGATCATGATTACGCAGTCATGTATGCGTCAAGTATTCTAGGAAAAGGATAAGTGCAAGTGGAACGAGAGGCGACGAAGAAATGAGTTCCAGCTCATGTTATGGAAACAGGAATAAGAAGCTACAAAATCGCGAAGTTAAAAGAGGACTTTGATGGTCAAAGACTAGATACGCGCATGATATCTCTTTTTGGGAGTATATCCTTGATCCCTGTTTTCTGTAGAGCTTACTTGTAGGCTATCTTTTGTGGACATCCTCTCGGTCCTATTCTCCGTTACAAACCCTGTAAGGAGTTTGTCCTGTTTATCTTCTCGACCCTGTTTCAGGGAATTCTAGGTAGAACCCTATGGATGTAAACATGTATTTGAAACATGTTATGATTGATATGGTTGCAAGTGGTTGCTCGTGGATGCGCGAATACACATTAGATACTAGCTCGACTCGGTCACATTTCATATTGCATATGCACGAGTATTTATAATTGTTTATGGATGAAATCGAATGTATTATCATGTGGTTGTTGCATATGAATGAATGATTGTGCACGCATATAGTATCTATATGACTAGGACTATTTGCATACATGTTGGATTCATGGCACTATACATATTTTGCATTAGAAAGATTATTCAGGCCTGATCATTAGCATTAGCTAAGGAACATGTACACACACGTTTTGCATATATTCATACAGCATTAGAAATCATCTAAGGACAATGGTTGCTTGTGGATGATGTTTTGAGTAGATGGATGATGGATGGTAGGATATGTTCTTCCTAACTTGGAGATTTCGGGGACGAAATCCTAAAAGGTGGGGAGAATGTAACAACCCGTATTTTCAATAACCTGTTATAACATAAATGGAGGCAGAATTAAACAGTAAAATCTGAATCAAGGGAAACGGGCTATGCCATTGCGTTAGTCTCGGAAAAATACGCGAAATAGAGTCCGAGTTTTCGAAAATCGGAGTCTGTATGACCAAGATATGGCCTCGCGAAGTTTCACGAAAAATTCCCAAATTAAAGTATACTTAATTAAGTGAAATGGGTTGCGCAGAGAAATATATATATATTGATATATATATATATATAATTGAAAATTAAATAAATAAATATGCAAAAATGTTCAAAACAGCGAATTGGGAGAGGGGAATAACCGAACCGGCCGATTTTTGAGGTCGACCCGAGCTCGCTGGGTCGACTAGGGGTTAATCCAGGGTGTTTGGCTGTCAACCCGTGGGCCGATTCGCTCAAATGCAGATTTTGCATTTGGATGGTTCTCATGGTTCATCTTTAATCTAAAGGCCCTAGATGGTTCCTACACTTGACTTCTTCCCCAAGACATGCTTTGATGGCTTGGATTGAATCTAGGTTTAATCCAATGGCCTAAAACACTTGCCTAATCTATAAATAGGACCCTAACCTATCCTAAATCCTCATTATTCATTCATGCAACTAAACTATGGCAAAATTTTACCTCTCATGGCCTCCACTCTCTTCATAAAATTCCTAAATGGTTTCTATGAGAGATTTTCCATGCATACAAGTGTTTTCAAGCTTGTATGACTGTCATTAGCTTGCATTCAAGTCAAGTTTCTATCTTTGCATCATAAAGCAAGGGTTTTGATCATTTTGGCTCAAGGGTTTTTATGTTAGAGCTTGCATTTTGGGTCTATTTGATTGCATAAGGGCTTTGTCATATCTTTTGTGCCTTCATAGCAATGTAAGCCCTTTCCCTACTCTTAGATATTAACGATGAAGTTAAATGTTCATGTTGCAAGTTTGGGTTTGATCATTGAGTATGATACATGCTATCATGTCATGCAAGTTTATGAAGTCATTATCTTGATCTTGTGAGCTAAAAGCTACAACCTTTATGTTGAAATGTTGCATTAGGCAACATGAGAACCCTCATAACCTTTATGTCAACTTGCATATGAAGTCATAACCCTTATATGATGATATATGCGAGTTACTAGTCATCATTCCATATCTTTTGTCACCATGATTCGCTTATGTGCCAAGTTTGGGTTTATGCATATTTTGAGGCTTAAGAATGTAACATGCAAGTTAATGAACACATTTGTGCCTCATTTGCCACCATGATTAACTTGTGGCTTAATATCCATTTTTGTCATGCCTTTGCCAAGTCTCTTCTTTTAATCCATTACGTTGTCGCGAACGTATATGCGAGTTTAAAAGCGTTGGGTTATGTTATGGGTAATTTCTAATGACATGAAAATACAACTTGAAAACATGACTTGAAATATAACATGGAAGTTGACATGTATGTATGCATAAAAACATAAGCTTGGGAATTTACCTATTAAGTTAGGTCTACCCTTTGGGAATTTACCTATTAAGTTAGGTCTACCCAAATGCTTGAAAACTTGTAACATGTTTTGGGAAACATGATGGACATGACACTTAGATAATATAAGTGTGGCCAACTCGAGGTTGGGTTGAGTTTGCAACGTAAAACTACCCGGAACCGACCGGCCTAACTAGTAGTTGCAAACAATAGGACCCAATGTGAGAAGTTGGTCATGTTGTGCTTGAACCCGAGGTTAGACCAAGTTGTGGTGTAAAGCTACCCGGAACCAACCGGCTTAACTAGTAACCACAACAAAGTCTAATGTGAGAGGTGAAGGTGCATTAAGTAATTAATGCCACATGATAGGGTTAAGTTAATTTGATTAATGACTCTTAACCAAATATGACATGGACAAATGGGTTAAGTAATTTGATTAGGCTAATGATACTTAACAAAACATGACAAGGTTGGGTAGGTTAAGTAACTTGATTTGCCTAATGACACTTAACCATTTTTATATGACTAGTGGATGGGGTTAAGTTAACCAACACTTAATCAATCCAACGCGATAACTTGGTAAGGTTAAGTAAGTTTACTTAATGACGCTTGACCGAAAAATACGGTTAACGAATGGGGTTAAGATTAGACTCAACTAGTCTAAACATGGAAATCGGGTGGGGTTAAGTTAGCCTAGACTTAATTAATCCCACTTGGTAGTTTAATGGGGTTAAGTTAAACACTTAACTAATCTAAACATGATGAATTGATGTGGTTAAGTGACCTATACATGTCCAATCTAACTCGTTAATTTATTGTGGTTAAGTTAACCAATACTTAACCAATATAACGTGAAAACATGATAAGGCTAAATCACGAATCGCTTGAATACACTTGACCGATTTGACTAAGTAAATTGATAGGGTCAAGTTAATATATACTTAACCAATCTAGAATGATAATTGGACGAGGTTAAGTCGTGAATTGCTTAATATACTTAACCAACTTGAGCATGGTTTATAGGGTTAAGCCTTGAACTTGGATACTTAGCCAATTTTGACAGGATTTGTAGACGGGTTAAGTTATGAACTTAAGTGACACTTAATCCATTATGTAAACCCTAGTTCTGAGGATTAGGTGGATAACCGTAGTTAACAAGGATAACGGGAACAATGCTAAGTGGTAAACCTTAGTTGAAGAATAACTAAGTAATGATTCTTAGTCAAGGAAATTTAGACCAGTTCATAGATAGATGAGTAACCTGATACGGTAGGTCATCGTTTAAGTATACGAGTAGGAGCAAGTATCTGATTTAGATAAAGGCTCCAGCGAACTGGGTAACGAAGCAGCGGCTTCGGGGAACGTGAGGATATTCTTGGTATCCCTCTATGAGCTGCCAGGTGATTATACTAGGCTCATGAGAGGTTAAGGTCTGCGTTAGAAGAACCAAGAGTATGCCTTGGTTGCTATACGAGCGACCTAAAGGCGGGGATGGATAGGGGATAGTCGACGATACACGGTCGTGCCCTAGATAGCATTTCGTCAGGCTACCTACCATCTTTGGTCAAGCGTGTACGTACCGAAAGGCAGAGAACACCCAAAAGACCATAATTGCTATCTAATTATGGTTGCGGTAAGGCTTGGATGTGGGTTGGCCAGTGTTGTGTTCTCATACAGGATTTATCCTGTCTTGTCTTTCACTAGTTGAGGGAGTGGTCTCGTGGGACCATAGCCACGTATAAGAAAAACAGACCTTAGCATCTGCATCGGCAGATAAATCGAAAGCTCCCGACCGAGTCCTGTATTTCTTGATTTGCCCTGTGACAGGACTCGGATGGCACGATGTGATACATGTGCATACAGTCATGGAAAAGCGATTCACGATGAATGCGTGGGAAAAAGGCGCGGTTGGCGGTTAGCGTAATCCCTAGTGGCCCTAGGGGGTTGAACCCAAACCGAGATATGAAAACGTGCTATAGGTAAGCATAATCCCTAGCAGCCCTAGGTAGCATAAGTCCTAGTTGTACAAACAATAATTCATGTTGGAAGACCCTAGCTAGGTTTAGGGTAACAGTCCAAACCGATCTTAAGGATCATGGAACTATGTTAAAGTAATATAGAATCTCATGGGAAAGCCCGTATGGTCTACGGCAAGGGACTGAACATTTACACGGAATAAAACATACAAGTTGAGTAACCTATATATGCGATATATTAGGTTGACATGGACCATTACACGACTTTTGAGTGAGGGTCATTCTTGGTTAACACATGACACGGTGGGGATACTAGTACGGTAGGTGCAGAGCTAAAATACAGGATAGATATCACGGGGCGTTATACGTGACAGATATCTTGGGGATATTATACTTGATAGAAACCTGACGATGTGATACCTTGTTTTATCTTGACATCGTAATTTATCAGGACACCTTAGTTTATCTGAGTTCAGTAGTTCATCCTGTTATTTTGATTTAGCTTATCTATCTTGTTATCATGCTTATGTTCATCTCAGTTTCTCATGTCAGTTAACTTTACTAGTTTTTATGCTAATAGTAGATAGGGCTTACTCAGTCTTTTTGACTGACCCGTTTTGTTTCGCCTCTTTTCTTCCGTTTCCCCCCCCCAGGTTACAGGGAGGAAATACTGTTGTTTAGTTCGGACTTCTTCTGCTTAAAGGTCATCATGGATGGCTTGGACTTTTCTTGGCTAATGGCTACTTTACTGTTTTTACTTGGGGAATAATTTATGAAAATGTCTTTATGCTTCTTTACTATTGCAAGACAGGTTTTGATGTACTCTGATGTAAAAGGCTTTAGACCTTATTTATTCATGTTATGAAAGTTTGATTTTACTTCCACTATTTTATATGTTCTGTCTTGTGATATTTCTGTGCATGTTTACCAATAATGCCCCTCTAAAGCTAGTGCATTCCTTTGCGAGTGACCCTAGCGGAGGCGGGGTGTTACACGTGGTATCAGAGCAGAAGGTTACCAGACTGGGCAAAAGTTTTTAAAGACCTTCTGAAAACTATTTGAAAAAAAAACCGTTTACAAAGAAGCATTTTTCAAGAAATTTTTCTTTTAAAAGAAAAAGGCTATTCCCCAAAGGCCATTAGCACTATCCTTGTTTCCTTAATTGAATCTCTTTTCCTTTCTTTCCTCCATCTGTAGTCACAGTAGTTTTAACTGCGACTAGTCTTTTCTACCTACGAAAGTGCTTTCCATACGATGGAGGTGGTTCTCGAGAGACCAGTGGCCGCGTTATAAGAAAGGATCGTGAGAAAGAAGGATAAAGGATACGAGCTTAAGGATGAGCAACTTGTTGGTATGGCTTAGTCCTCAAAGGAGGGAGAAAGATGAACAATGAAACCCATGACGAGAGAGTACCTTTGGCATGGTAAAACGGGGCGGATAGTTAAGTATTATGGGACAAGGACAAGATCATCGGGAGGGCAGTAGTATGCTCTCATTTCTAGAGTACCTCGGAAGGAGGGTAATGATCTTGTTAAAGGTTTAGCTTTTCTTCTCTATCATCCCGTTAGGACTTCGTTGTTCGTATCATTTAAGTCTGCTTCGATAGTTGAGTCTCTGCACCTTAAGTACTAGCATAATATAGAATCCCATTTTTGTCTCAAAGTCCTATTGGAGAATCAGTCCATTTATACATGACTTGTTTGGATTTGGGAATGTCTATGCCAAGTGTTGAGTTTGGAAATAATGCTTATGTTTATAAGCTATGGATGGATTCTAGGGATGAAGTGGTTATCCAGTAGGGGGTGCCACTCTCGGTTTTGATAGGAGGGTAGTTAGACCTTTTGACTAGCCTTGGTAATGCCCTCGAAGTATCGGGTAACCTTTTTGAGGTTCTGTCATGACTAGTTACTTAGAATCCCTTGATGCCTTTATTGGAAATTTGAAGCCCGATCGAGTGGTGTTCGCCAATAAGACGGATGGTTTACTTCATTTATGCATGGGTTATAGAGATCACCCTAGTAAGTGCGCATGATAACCTGATTGACATCTGTTTACTTTCAAGAGAAAGTTCTTCTACATGGAATGCCTTATAGTATATAAACGAGATCCAAGATTCACTAGTGAATTTTGGAAAGCTTGCATGAGATCATGAGTACGCAGTCATGTATGCATCAAGTATTCTAGGAAAAGGATAAGTGCAAGTGGAACGAGAGGCGACGAAGAAATGAGTTCCAGCTCATGTTATGGAAACATGAATAAGAAGCTACAAAATCGCGAAGTTAAAAGACGACTTTGATGGTCAAAGACTAGATACGCGCATGATATCTCCTTTTGGGAGTATATCCTTGATCCCTGTTTTCTGTAGAGCTTACTTGTAGGCTATCTTTTGTGGACATCCTCTCGGTCCTATTCTCCGTTACAAACCCTGTAAGGAGTTTGTCCTGTTTATCTTCTCGACCCTGTTTCAGGGAATTCTAGGTAGAACCCTATGGATGTAAACATGTATTTGAAACATGTTATGATTGATATGGTTGCAAGTGGTTGCAAGTGGTTGCTCGTGGATGCGCGAATACACATTAGATACTAGCTCGACTCGGTCACATTTCATATTGCATATGCACGAGTATTTATACTTGTTTATGGATGAAATCGAATGTATTATCATGTGGTTGTTGCATATGAATGAATGATTGTGCACGCATATAGTATCTATATGACTAGGACTATTTGCATACATGTTGGATTCATGGCACTATACATATTTTGCATTAGAAAGATTATTCAGGCCTGATCATTAGCATTAGCTAAGGAACATGTACACACACGTTTTGCATATATTCATACAGCATTAGAAATCATCTAAGGACAATGGTTGCTTGTGGATGATGTTTTGAGTAGATGGATGATGGATGGTAGGATATGTTCTTCCTAACTTGGAGATTTCGGGGACGAAATCCTAAAAGGTGGGGAGAATGTAACAACCCGTATTTTCAATAACCTGTTATAACATAAATGGAGGCAGAATTAAACAGTAAAATCTGAATCAAGGGAAACGGGCTATGCCATTGCGTTCGTCTCGGAAAAATACGCGAAATAGAGTCCGAGTTTTCGAAAATCGGAGTCTGTATGACCAAGATATGGCCTCGCGAAGTTTCACGAAAAATTCCCAAATTAAAGTATACTTAATTAAGTGAAATGGGTTGCGCAGAGAAATATATATATATTGATATATATATATATATATATAATTGAAAATTAAATAAATAAATATGCAAAAATGTTCAAAACAGCGAATTGGGAGAGGGGAATAACCGAACCGGCCGATTTTTGAGGTCGACCCGAGCTCGCTGGGTCGACTAGGGGTTAATCCAGGGTGTTTGGCTGTCAACCCGTGGGCCGATTCGCTCAAATGCAGATTTTGCATTTGGATGGTTCTCATGGTTCATCTTTAATCTAAAGGCCCTAGATGGTTCCTACACTTGACTTCTTCCCCAAGACATGCTTTGATGGCTTGGATTGAATCTAGGTTTAATCCAATGGCCTAAAACACTTGCCTAATCTATAAATAAGACCCTAACCTATCCTAAATCCTCATTATTCATTCATGCAACTAAACTATGGCAAAATTTTACCTCTCATGGCCTCCACTCTCTTCATAAAATTCCTAAATGGTTTCTATGAGAGATTTTCCATGCATACAAGTGTTTTCAAGCTTGTATGACTGTCATTAGCTTGCATTCAAGTCAAGTTTCTATCTTTGCATCATAAAGCAAGGGTTTTGATCATTTTGGCTCAAGGGTTTTTATGTTAGAGCTTGCATTTTGGGTCTATTTGATTGCATAAGGGCTTTTTCATATCTTTTGTGCCTTCATAGCAATGTAAGCCCTTTCCCTACTCTTAGATATTAACGATGAAGTTAAATGTTCATGTTGCAAGTTTGGGTTTGATCATTGAGTATGATACATGCTATCATGTCATGCAAGTTTATGAAGTCATTATCTTGATCTTGTGAGCTAAAAGCTACAACTTTTATGTTGAAATGTTGCATTAGGCAACATGAGAACCCTCATAACCTTTATGTCAACTTGCATATGAAGTCATAACCCTTATATGATGATATATGCGAGTTACTAGTCATCATTCCATATCTTTTGTCACCATGATTCGCTTATGTGCCAAGTTTGGGTTTATGCATATTTTGAGGCTTAAGAATGTAACATGCAAGTTAATGAACACATTTGTGCCTCATTTGCCACCATGATTAACTTGTGGCTTAATATCCATTTTTGTCATGCCTTTGCCAAGTCTCTTCTTTTAATCCATTACGTTGTCGCGAACGTATATGCGAGTTTAAAAGCGTTGGGTTATGTTATGGGTAATTTCTAATGACATGAAAATACAACTTGAAAACATGACTTGAAATATAACATGGAAGTTGACATGTATGTATGCATAAAAACATAAGCTTGGGAATTTACCTATTAAGTTAGGTCTACCCTTTGGGAATTTACCTATTAAGTTAGGTCTACCCAAATGCTTGAAAACTTGTAACATGTTTTGGGAAACATGATGGACATGACACTTAGATAATATAAGTGTGGCCAACTCGAGGTTGGGTTGAGTTTGCAACGTAAAACTACCCGGAACCGACCGGCCTAACTAGTAGTTGCAAACAATAGGACCCAATGTGAGAAGTTGGTCATGTTGTGCTTGAACCCGAGGTTAGACCAAGTTGTGGTGTAAAGCTACCCGGAACCGACCGGCTTAACTAGTAACCACAACAAAGTCTAATGTGAGAGGTGAAGGTGCATTAAGTAATTAATGCCACATGATAGGGTTAAGTTAATTTGATTAATGACTCTTAACCAAATATGACATGGACAAATGGGTTAAGTAATTTGATTAGGCTAATGATACTTAACAAAACATGACAAGGTTGGGTAGGTTAAGTAACTTGATTTGCCTAATGACACTTAACCATTTTTATATGACTAGTGGATGGGGTTAAGTTAACCAACACTTAATCAATCCAACGCGATAACTTGGTAAGGTTAAGTAAGTTTACTTAATGACGCTTGACCGAAAAATACGGTTAACGAATGGGGTTAAGATTAGACTCAACTAGTCAAAACATGGAAATCGGGTGGGGTTAAGTTAGCCTAGACTTAATTAATCCCACTTGGTAGTTTAATGGGGTTAAGTTAAACACTTAACTAATCTAAACATGATGAATTGATGTGGTTAAGTGACCTATACATGTCCAATCTAACTCGTTAATTTATTGTGGTTAAGTTAACCAATACTTAACCAATATAACGTGAAAACATGATAAGGCTAAATCACGAATCGCTTGAATACACTTGACCGATTTAACTAAGTAAATTGATAGGGTCAAGTTAATATATACTTAACCAATCTAGAATGATAATTGGACGAGGTTAAGTCGTGAATTGCTTAATATACTTAATCAACTTGAGCATGGTTTGTAGGGTTAAGCCTTGAACTTGGATACTTAGCCAATTTTGACAGGATTTGTAGACGGGTTAAGTTATGAACTTAAGTGACACTTAATCCATTATGTAAACCCTAGTTCTGAGGATTAGGTGGATAACCGTAGTTAACAAGGATAACGGGAACAATGCTAAGAGGTAAACCTTAGTTGAAGAATAACTAAGTAATGATTCTTAGTCAAGGAAATTTAGACCAGTTCATAGATAGATGAGTAACCTGATACGGTAGGTCATCGTTTAAGTATACGAGTAGGAGCAAGTATCTGATTTAGATAAAGGCTCCAGCGAACTGGGTAACGAAGCAGCGGCTTCGGGGAACGTGAGGATATTCTTGGTATCCCTCTATGAGCTGCCAGGTGATTATACTAGGCTCATGAGAGGTTAAGGTCTGCGTTAGAAGAACCAAGAGTATGCCTTGGTTGCTATACGAGCGACATAAAGGCGGGGATGGATAGGGGATAGTCGACGATACACGGTCGTGCCCTAGATAGCATTTCGTCAGGCTACCTACCATCTTTGGTCAAGCGTGTACGTACCGAAAGGCAGAGAACACCCAAAAGACCATAATTGCTATCTAATTATGGTTGCGGTAAGGCTTGGATGTGGGTTGGCCAGTGTTGTGTTCTCATACAGGATTTATCCTGTCTTGTCTTTCACTAGTTGAGGGAGTGGTCTCGTGGGACCATAGCCACGTATAAGAAAAACAGACCTTAGCATCTGCATCGGCAGATAAATCGAAAGCTCCCGACCGAGTCCTGTATTTCTTGATTTGCCCTGTGACAGGACTCGGATGGCACGATGTGATACATGTGCATACAGTCATGGAAAAGCGATTCACGATGAATGCGTGGGAAAAAGGCGCGGTTGGCGGTTAGCGTAATCCCTAGTGGCCCTAGGGGGTTGAACCCAAACCGAGATATGAAAACGTGCAATAGGTAAGCATAATCCCTAGCAGCCCTAGGTAGCATAAGTCCTAGTTGTACAAACAATAATTCATGTTGGAAGACCCTAGCTAGGTTTAGGGTAACAGTCCAAACCGATCTTAAGGATCATGGAACTATGTTAAAGTAATATAGAATCTCATGGGAAAGCCCGTATGGTCTACGGCAAGGGACTGAACATTTACATGGAATAAAACATACAAGTTGAGTAACCTATATATGCGATATATTAGGTTGACATGGACCATTACACGACTTTTGAGTGAGGGTCATTCTTGGTTAACACATGACACGGTGGGGATCCTAGTACGGTAGGTGCAGAGCTAAAATACAGGATAGATATCACGGGGCGTTATACGTGACAGATATCTTGGGGATATTATACTTAATAGAAACCTGACGATGTGATACCTTGTTTTATCTTGACATCGTAATTTATCAGGACACCTTAGTTTATCTGAGTTCAGTAGTTCATCCTGTTATTTTGATTTATCTTATCTATCTTGTTATCATGCTTATGTTCATCTCAGTTTCTCATGTCAGTTAACTTTACTAGTTTTTATGCTAATAGTAGATAGGGCTTACTCAGTCTTTTTGACTGACCCGTTTTGTTTCGCCTCTTTTCTTCCGTTTCCCCCCCAGGTTACAGGGAGGAAATACTGTTGTTTAGTTCGGACTTCTTCTGCTTGAAGGTCATCATGGATGGCTTGGACTTTTCTTGGCTAATGGCTACTTTACTGTTTTTACTTGGGGAATAATTTATGAAAATGTCTTTATGCTTCTTTACTATTGCAAGACAGGTTTTGATGTACTCTGATGTAAAAGGCTTTAGACCTTATTTATTCATGTTATGAAAGTTTGATTTTACTTCCGCTATTTTATATGTTCTGTCTTGTGATATTTCTGTGCATGTTTACCAATAATGCCCCTCTAAAGCTAGTGCATTCCTTTGCGAGTGACCCTAGCGGAGGCGGGGTGTTACACGTGGTATCAGAGCAGAAGGTTACCAGACTGGGCAAAAGTTTTTAAAGACCTTCTGAAAACTATTTGAAAAAAAAAAAAACCGTTTACAAAGAAGCATTTTTCAAGAAATTTTTCTTTTAAAAGAAAAAGGCTATTCCCCAAAGGCCATTAGCACTATCCTTGTTTCCTTAATTGAATCACTTTTCCTTTCTTTCCTCAATCTGTAGTCACAGTAGTTTTAACTGCGACTAGTCTTTTCTACCTACGAAAGTGCTTTCCATACGATGGAGGTGGTTCTCGAGAGACCAGTGGCCGCGTTATAAGAAAGGATCGTGAGAAAGAAGGATAAAGGATACGAGCTTAAGGATGAGCAACTTGTTGGTATGGCTTAGTCCTCAAAGGAGGGAGAAAGATGAACAATGAAACCCATGACGAGAGAGTACCTTTGGCATGGTAAAACGGGGCGGATAGTTAAGTATTATGGGACAAGGACAAGATCATCGGGAGGGCAGTAGTATGCTCTCATTTCTAGAGTACCTCGGAAGGAGGGTAACGATCTTGTTAAAGGTTTAGCTTTTCTTCTCTATCATCCCGTTAGGACTTCGTTGTTCGTATCATTTAAGTCTGCTTCGATAGTTGAGTCTCTGCACCTTAAGTACTAGCATAATAGAGAATCCCATTTTTGTCTCAAAGTCCTATTGGAGAATCAGTCCATTTATACATGACTTGTTTGGATTTGGGAATGTCTATGCCAAGTGTTGAGTTTGGAAATAATGCTTATGTTTATAAGCTATGGATGGATTCTAGGGATGAAGTGGTTATCCAGTAGGGGGTGCCACTCTCGGTTTTGATAGGAGGGTAGTTAGACCTTTTGACTAGCCTTGGTAATGCCCTCGAAGTATCGGGTAACCTTTTTGAGGTTCTGTCATGACTAGTTACTTAGAATCCCTTGATGCCTTTATTGGAAATTTGAAGCCCGATCGAGTGGTGTTCGCCAATAAGACGGATGGTTTACTTCATTTATGCATGGGTTATAGAGATCACCCTAGTAAGTGCGCATGATAACCTGATTGACATCTGTTTACTTTCAAGAGAAAGTTCTTCTACATGGAATGCCTTATAGTATATAAACGAGATCCAAGATTCACTAGTGAATTTTGGAAAGCTTGCATGAGATCATGAGTACGCAGTCATGTATGCGTCAAGTATTCTAGGAAAAGGATAAGTGCAAGTGGAACGAGAGGCGACGAAGAAATGAGTTCCAGCTCATGTTATGGAAACAGGAATAAGAAGCTACAAAATCGCGAAGTTAAAAGACGACTTTGATGGTCAAAGACTAGATACGCGCATGATATCTCTTTTTGGGAGTATATCCTTGATCCCTGTTTTCTGTAGAGCTTACTTGTAGGCTATCTTTTGTGGACATCCTCTAGGTCCTATTCTCCGTTACAAACCCTGTAAGGAGTTTGTCCTGTTTATCTTCTCGACCCTGTTTCAGGGAATTCTAGGTAGAACCCTATGGATGTAAACATGTATTTGAAATATGTTATGATTGATATGGTTGCAAGTGGTTGCAAGTGGTTGCTCGTGGATGCGCGAATACACATTAGATACTAGCTCGACTCGGTCACATTTCATATTGCATATGCACGAGTATTTATACTTGTTTATGGATGAAATCGAATGTATTATCATGCGGTTGTTGCATATGAATGAATGATTGTGCACGCATATAGTATCTATATGACTAGGACTATTTGCATACATGTTGGATTCATGGCACTATACATATTTTGCATTAGAAAGATTATTCAGGCCTGATCATTAACATTAGCTAAGGAACATGTACACACACGTTTTGCATATATTCATACAGCATTAGAAATCATCTAAGGACAATGGTTGCTTATGGATGATGTTTTGAGTAGATGGATGATGGATGGTAGGATATGTTCTTCCTAACTTGGAGATTTCGGGGACGAAATCCTAAAAGGTGGGGAGAATGTAACAACCCGTATTTTCAATAACCTGTTATAACATAAATGGAGGCAGAATTAAACTGTAAAATCTAAATCAAGGGAAACGGGCTATGCCATTGCGTTCGTCTCGGAAAAATACGCGAAATAGAGTCCGAGTTTTCGAAAATCGGAGTCCATATGACCAAGATATGGCCTCGCGAAGTTTCACGAAAAATTCCCAAATTAAAGTATACTTAATTAAGTGAAATGGGTTGCGCAGAGAAATATATATATATATATATATTGATATATATATATATATATAATTGAAAATTAAATAAATAAATATGCAAAAATGTTCAAAACAGCGAATTGGGAGAGGGGAATAACCGAACCGGCCAATTTTTGAGGTCGACCCGAGCCCTCTGGGTCGACTAGGGGTTAATCCAGGGTGTTTGGCTGTCAACCCGTGGGCCGATTCGCTCAAATGCAGATTTTGCATTTGGATGGTTCTCATGGTTCATCTTTAATTTAAAGGCCCTAGATGGTTCCTACACTTGACTTCTTCCCCAAGACATGCTTTGATGGCTTAGATTGGATCTAGGTTTAATCCTATGGCCTAAAACACTTGCCTAATCTATAAATAAGACCCTAACCTATCCTAAATCCTCATTATTCATTCATGCAACTAAACTATGGCAAAATTTTACCTCTCATGGCCTCCACTCTCTTCATAAAATTCCTAAATGGTTTCTATGAGAGATTTTCCATGCATACAAGTGTTTTCAAGCTTGTATGAGTGTCATTAGCTTGCATTCAAGTCAAGTTTCTATCTTTGCATCATAAAGCAAGGGTTTTGATCATTTTGGCTCAAGGGTTTTTATGTTAGAGCTTGCATTTTGGGTCTATTTGATTGCATAAGGGCTTTGTCATATCTTTTGTGCCTTCATAGCAATGTAAGCCCTTTCCCTACTCTTAGATATTAACTATGAAGTTAAATGTTCATGTTGCAAGTTTGGGTTTGATCATTGAGTATGATACATGCTATCATGTCATGCAAGTTTATGAAGTCATTATCTTGATCTTGTGAGCTAAAAGCTACAACCTTTATGTTGAAATGTTGCATTAGGCAACATGAGAACCCTCATAACCTTTATGTCAACTTGCATATGAAGTCATAACCCTTATATGATGATATATGCGAGTTACTAGTCATCATTCCATATCTTTTGTCACCATGATTCGCTTATGTGCCAAGTTTGGGTTTATGCATGTTTTGAGGCTTAAGAATGTAACATGCAAGTTAATGAACACATTTGTGCCTCATTTGCCACCATGATTAACTTGTGGCTTAATATCCAATTTTGTCATGCCTTTGCCAAGTCTCTTCTTTTAATCCATTACGTTGTCGCGAACGTATATGCGAGTTTAAAAGCGTTGGGTTATGTTATGGGTAATTTCTAATGACATGAAAATACAACTTGAAAACATGACTTGAAATATAACATGGAAGTTGACATGTAAGTATGCATAAAAACATAAGCTTGGGAATTTACCTATTAAGTTAGGTCTACCCTTTGGGAATTTACCTATTAAGTTAGGTCTACCCAAATGCTTGAAAACTTGTAACATGTTTTGGGAAACATGATGGACATGACACTTAGATAATATAAGTGTGGCCAACTCGAGGTTGGGTTGAGTTTGCAACGTAAAACTACCCGGAACCGACCGGCCTAACTAGTAGTTGCAAACAATAGGACCCAATGTGAGAAGTTGGTCATGTTGTGCTTGAACCCGAGGTTAGACCAAGTTGTGGTGTAAAGCTACCCGGAACCGACCGGCTTAACTAGTAACCACAACAAAGTCTAATGTGAGAGGTGAAGGTGCATTAAGTAATTAATGCCACATGATAGGGTTAAGTTAATTTGATTAATGACTCTTAACCAAATATGACATGGACAAATGGGTTAAGTAATTTGATTAGGCTAATGATACTTAACAAAACATGACAAGGTTGGGTAGGTTAAGTAACTTGATTTGCCTAATGACACTTAACCATTTTTATATGACTAGTGGATGGGGTTAAGTTAACCAACACTTAATCAATCCAATGCGATAACTTGGTAAGGTTAAGTAAGTTTTCTTAATGACGCTTAACCGAAAAATACGGTTAACGAATGGGGTTAAGATTAGACTCAACTAGTCTAAACATGGAAATCGGGTGGGGTTAAGTTAGCCTAGACTTAATTAATCCCACTTGGTAGTTTAATGGGGTTAAGTTAAACACTTAACTAATCTAAACATGATGAATTGATGTGGTTAAGTGACCTATACATGTCCAATCTAACTCGTTAATTTATTGTGGTTAAGTTAACCAATACTTAACCAATATAACGTGAAAACATGATAAGGCTAAGTCACGAATCGCTTGAATACACTTGACCGATTTGACTAAGTAAATTGATATGGTCAAGTTAATATATACTTAACCAATCTAGAATGATAATTGGACGAGGTTAAGTCGTGAATTGCTTAATATACTTAACCAACTTGAGCATGGTTTGTAGGGTTAAGCCTTGAACTTGGATACTTAGCCAATTTTGACAGGATTTGTAGACGGGTTAAGTCATGAACTTAAGTGACACTTAATCCATTATGTAAACCCTAGTTCTGAGGATTAGGTGGATAACCGTAGTTAACAAGGATAACGGGAACAATGCTAAGTGGTAAACCTTAGTTGAAGAATAACTAAGTAATGATTCTTAGTCAAGGAAATTTAGACCAGTTCATAGATAGATGAGTAACCTGATACGGTAGGTCATCATTTAAGTATACGAGTAGGAGCAAGTATCTGATTTAGATAAAGGCTCCAGCGAACTGGGTAACGAAGCAACGGCTTCGGGGAACGTGAGGATATTCTTGGTATCCCTCTATGAGCTGCCAGGTGATTATACTAGGCTCATGAGAGGTTAAGGTCTGCGTTAGAAGAACCAAGAGTATGCCTTGGTTGCTATACGAGCGACCTAAAGGCGGGGATGGATAGGGGATAGTCGACGATACACGGTCGTACCCTAGATAGCATTTCGTCAGGCTACCTACCATCTTTGGTCAAGCGTGTACGTACCGAAAGGCAGAGAACACCCAAAAGACCATAATTACTATCTAATTATGGTTGCGGTAAGGCTTGGATGTGGGTTGGCCAGTGTTGTGTTCTCATACAGGATTTATCCTGTCTTGTCTTTCACTAGTTGAGGGAGTGGTCTCGTGGGACCATAGCCACGTATAAGAAAAACAGACCTTAGCATCTGCATCGGCAGATAAATCGAAAGCTCCCGACCGAGTCCTGTATTTCTTGATTTGCCCTGTGACAGGACTCGGATGGCACGATGTGATACATGTGCATACAGTCATGGAAAAGCGATTCACGATGAATGCATGGGAAAAAGGGCGCGGTTGGCGGTTAGCGTAATCCCTAGTGGCCCTAGGGGGTTGAACCCAAACCGAGATATGAAAACGTGCAATAGGTAAGCATAATCCCTAGCAGCCCTAGGTAGCATAAGTCCTAGTTGTACAAACAATAATTCATGTTGGAAGACCCTAGCTAGGTTTAGGGTAACAGTCCAAACCGATCTTAAGGATCATGGAACTATGTTAAAGTAATATAGAATCTCATGGGAAAGCCCTTATGGTCTACGGCAAGGGACTGAACATTTACATGGAATAAAACATACAAGTTGAGTAACCTATATATGCGATATATTAGGTTGACATGGACCATTACACGACTTTTGAGTGAGGGTCATTCTTGGTTAACACATGACACGGTGGGGATACTAGTACGGTAGGTGCAGAGCTAAAATACAGGATAGATATCACGGGGCGTTATACGTGACAGATATCTTGGGGATATTATACTTGATAGAAACCTGACGATGTGATACCCTTTTTTATCTTGACATCGTAATTTATCAGGACACCTTAGTTTATCTGAGTTCAGTAGTTCATCCTGTTATTTTGATTTAGCTTATCTATCTTGTTATCATGCTTATGTTCATCTCAGTTTCTCATGTCAGTTAACTTTACTAGTTTTTATGCTAATAGTAGATAGGGCTTACTCAGTCTTTTTGACTGACCCGTTTTGTTTCGCCTCTTTTCTTCCGTTTCCCCCCCACCCCAGGTTACAGGGAGGAAATACTGTTGTTTAGTTCAGACTTCTTCTGCTTGAAGGTCATCATGGATGGCTTGGACTTTTCTTGGCTAATGGCTACTTTACTGTTTTTACTTGGGGAATAATTTATGAAAATGTCTTTATGCTTCTTTACTATTGCAAGACAGGTTTTGATGTACTCTGATGTAAAAGGCTTTAGACCTTATTTATTCATGTTATGAAAGTTTGATTTTACTTCCGCTATTTTATATGTTCTGTCTTGTGATATTTCTATGCATGTTTACCAATAATGCCCCTCTAAAGCTAGTGCATTCTTTGCGAGTGACCCTAGCGGAGGCGGGGTGTTACACCCTAGAAGCAATCCAGACCATCCAGTCAAGATAGGATAACACCTCAACCCTAATGACTCAGCAAAGAGTCCAAAAGGACTCAGCAATGACTCACCGTCCAGATCAGAACACTCTAGAAACCTGTGCAGGTTTTTAGCCCGGCCTGGGGGCACTTATAAGGTGCGCCAGTGCATTTTTGTACTGGCGCACTTGTATTCTGTGCCAGTGTAATCTGGTCGACTTCCGGTTTTCTTGCCTAACTTCGTTCGTCCATATCTCCTTCATATGGTGTCCGTTTTACGCAAACTCGGACTTTATCTCAAGCAGAATTCCAAGACGAACGCAATGGCATAACCTGTTTCCCTTAATTCTCAAATTTGAAATTAATTATTCTTTGATTCGTTACTTTAATGTTAATTGAAAATACGGGGTGTTACATACCCATTTGAGTGTTTCATTAGTTCTATCCTCAAATCAAATATGGTGCTTCAAAAAGACAACCAGGAATGTTCTTAACTGAGGTAGGTGAACCAAAGGAAATTTCCACCAGCTGCACAAATATGTATACATTGGTGGCGGTACATATGTATACCCATAAAAATACATATATATGTATGTCGCCACAACATATAAGTAATTCAATGCACCAGCATAATGGTGTATGCTTAATTAAATACAGCAACAGGGTTTGCGAAGGGCAGATGATAAAAGTGTAATATAAAATCATAGGTTCGAGTATAGCATGTAGCGAGTACCCAAAGGCACAATTCAAACAATAATGCAATGCATTGGACTTTAATCTAAACCTCAGTTCAGACATACACAGACAACGATCAAACAAAACGCTAGATGATGAATTCAATGGTCAACCAGTGTGCATACCCAGAAAGATTTCACAAATTCACAATAGGATTTAACTATTAAATTCTAGTTTCTAAGGAAGTTAAACATTTGCAGCAATACTAATCATAAGCATAACTCACCTTCGGTGATGGCAGGCAGCGATTTCGGTTAACGCACATAACGGCTGCGGTTGCTAGGGGTAATGGTGGTGGCTTGAGTTGATTCTAGTAGCGCTCATGGGCCGATTACAAACGGCGTCGAAGTTATGATCGTAGGTGGTGACTTTGATGGAAAGGTTGATCCGGCGCGATGTATGAAGGAGACATGGACTTTGAATTGTTTCGATTTGGAAGTAAAAAGATGGTCTTTGATTTCATTGATCGGTGGAACTCGCGCAAGGGGATAAAGACGATCATCATACTTCAATTTGAGGGGGACGGATTTATTTTGGGGAAAGAAAAGAAAATGTTTTTGGGAGAAAGGGTAATTGGCTACGACAATTAAAAATAAAAAGGAATGATTTTGTTGTCTGAAGAAACAGGGAAGAGGTGCGTTTTTTATAGATGTAGAAATGAGAATATAAGAACGAATTCCATCAATAGGGGTAGGCTATCTGCACGTTGTAGGATATAAGTCAACGTAAAATTTTCTAAGGAAGGTTAAATTTGGTTTAAATTTTATTTTAAATTCTACAGTGAACACTTTAAATTTGTATCGCCAACATATCTTCAATTGTGATGAAAATAGACGTAGTTTTACATTTCAACGTTCTGATTCCAATAAAACTATTCTAGTTGTAAACCAACATTGATTGTATACGACATTATTTTATTTTTAAATTATTTATCAGTTCACTGATTTTATTCCGTTTTCCAATAACAACTTCGTTCGATATCAAATTTAAAATGTTACGTTTCAATTTTCTATATATATACGAATACACACATAATCAAGCCAATTCCTCATATATTTCAACAGATAAAATCTCCAATTTATTTAATGTCAGTAACATTTATTTTTAAATCCAATCATGTATATTTTTCAGTCGAATTCCAAAACCAATTCAAGTATCCAATTAAATTCAATTCAATTATTCAACAATGATATTTGATTCCCAACCAACCATTTTGAATTAATTATCGAATTCAATTAATACTCAAAACAATATATTTGATTTTTAATTTCTAAACCAAGTATCAATATAAAAATTAATTATTCATTGTTAAATCTTTAATTAATTTCATATCTCAATTGTCGAAATTTCTGGGACGTTACAAATGGATCCTAGAGGGAGATGGAAGGGAAAGAGTAAAAGGATTGGAGAAGAAGAATATATACTCAGGTCCATTTTATCTTTTACAATGATTACATCAATATGGTATCGATGATTATGTCAATGCTGCAGAGATAGATGATTTAATTAACTATGAGTTGAATAAGGGATAATTAGATCCACATGCTATATTCTTGTTCCTGATAAATTTGTGCTCAAACAATATTTGGAACCCTTCCAACCTAGAAAATTGGATTTGGTCTAGTGTTTATGGATATATCATAAAATTTAACATAGAAATTCTTTCCCAAATACTTCGATGTTTATATTCAGGAACTAGGCTCCAAGATATTCCGGATATGAGAAATAAACAAACGGTCACTCACGTCATTTGGGAGGATGATATGCTAAAAAAGTCTCCATTTATTTCCATCCAAGTGCTAGATTGCTTAACAAAATTATAACGACCAGCCTTTTTGTTTAGATTTAGATGATGATTAAACCGACTCAAATCGTTCACAAAGACGGATTGTTAGAGGTGCTTGCACATTTGTGAAAAAAGTAAAAAAAAAACTTCTTCATTATCATTCAATAATTTTACATCTGAGTTACAAGAGTTACATCAGAGTGCAATGATTACACATCAGAAAATACTAAACTTAGTCGTAGAATATGAATGCTCCAATATAATAGCTCCAGATAAAATCCAAAATCCTGCTCTAACCAACTCCAAGGCTACATCTGCAAATCAAACTACTAGCTGTCTATGTGGAAAACTATGGGCATCCAAAGTTTAGGCGAGGGAACAAAACTCTAGGTTAGTCATGGTGACTGGTGTGAGAACTCAAAATAGTTGTTTTTATGGTCTATTTTAAAGTTAGGTAATTCATCAGACCACGTTGCCAACAAGGAATGGGTTTACTCCATGTGAATTCTAGTGCATAGAAATTTTCAATGACTTTTGAAAAATGAAGCAACCATAAGGTCTCATGGCACACACGCAATATTACCGCTTACATGGGCAAGGTTTCTCCTTATGATTGTAAAAAATGCTTGATACGTGAAAATACTCTTTCATATTTTATTAGTGCATAGTGTGGAAAAAATTCGCAATAAATATATTAATCACAACCAACATAATTCCCCATACCATTATACTGACACATTCCTACCAATAACCAGCGGGTTATACAACTAAAATTGAACAGGCTCGTAGTGGTGATTAGGTTTCGAATAAATGACCAGACAATGGAACTTCCTTTCCGAACTGATGGGTATGCCTCTAGAGGGATGCGCCGAGAGCCAAACGGGCTCTCTGCCAACACGAGGCCGGGTTACCTCTGTAATTAGGTAACTTAGAGCATGCCTGAGTATATAACTTCTGGTTGTTACCAACCTTTAAACCAGGTACCCACCAACAGCAACCACAAAAGTAGTTGTTTTCCACATAGGTTAATACCTAGGCTCCATACCATGGTACACCTTTTATCTAGAAGAAAAGGATTACCAATAACTTCGCTGCATGCTATCTGTTTTCTCCATTTTCGGGGTGTGAGGCTTGTCGAAGTCATTATATACACAAAGCTACGCTTTAATAAGCCACGCTTTGATCATCACTAGCTCATCACTTAAGTATGCCATGTTGTTTGTTTACCACGCATAACTGATATGTATCAATATATAACCTCTAAGCTCATACATCTCAGAGAAGTGTGTTAAGCTAAGAAAATAAATTCTTCACCACCAAGAAAATATATATTGATAAAGGTCAGTGCTATGCAGTCAACTACAATGTCAGACACATAATCCATACAAGTTTGTTCTGGGTCTGAACGAAACAAAATTCAAGAATTTCTTCAAATACATTTGGACTACTTGCCACTTAACTGGTATAACATCCATCTGCGAATGGGAGACAACTATTCGATACATTTAGCAAGTTGCCCTTACGATGTGAAGAGTCATGGTCTTCAATATCGTCTTCAATGTCTTCAATTGCTGCCTAACGTTGTTTTATTATTTGATATAGTTTTCAGACATAAATATTTTCCCAGTCTTTCCAAATAATAAACTCAAATTAAAAAACACAATCACGGATTACATAGGTTTTCGACTAAATCTCCTTCCATATTAGATTTTGTTAATTTAAACTTCTTTAACTCCATTCTCAAATTACCTTTAACAAAATCCATATTTCAAAAGTTCATCTCATAATTTTCTCTTTAAAACAAAATTTTTAAATCAAAGATAATCTAGCCTCAAAATTTTCAATTAACTTTTTTGTTTGATAACTCATTACCCAAATCTGGTTTTATTAAAATCCTTAATCCACGTTTCATAACTTCAATCATAGTTTCCTTTTAAAACAATTTCCCAACATTCAATTCTTTAATATTAATTAAAAGATTATAATTCTTTCCTAATTCCTTGCTTTTAATTTCCTTAAATCAAAGATTTAATTAAATTTCCAACTACGATATTAATTTCCACAATTCAATCTCATCGGGTTTTTGGAATGATATTATTGAAGATACCATGTACAACAAAACACAAATCAATCGATATTGAACATAAGTTACACTGAAATTGTACCTACTTATATTCGACATCAATTCTCATAATCAACGAATACTATATGTGGAATAACGATATAAATATCTTCCAAATTCCTCAAATAGTATGCCTTTACACCGCGGAATTTTATATCAAATATCCGAAGACGGTTTCTATCCAACTTATCTCAGTTGAATTAGGGAACCCTTATCTTAGTTCAAAAGATTTATCAAACCCCTTGATATTAGATCTGGACAGAAATTCGTCAACTTATCCTTAATATTAACCTCCATATCCAACCCATACTATAAGCAGAATATTGGTATCTACCTTCTAAATTTCTCGAATAGTAAGATTCATCTTTTACAGAATTAATATCAGTCATCTGAAGATTCATCTCCAACCATATCCAATTTATTTAAAATTGGAAAACCTGTTATAATATTAAATAAATAAATTTAAATTCCATATAAAATATTTTAATAATTTAAACCTTTGAAACATTTCAAGAATCATTTAAAAATGATTACTTGTAGTTCGGAAAATAGTTTGCGGGTAAAAAACATTAAAATAGATTATTTTCAAAGAAAGCGTTACAACAGCATTCCTAAAACGTTACAATACAGTTATATTAGCTTATTTTGATCAACACAATCTTCATATTATCCAAAACTAAAAAATTTCTATTCAAAACACTTTTAAATAATTTATAATGATTTTACAAAAAATATTCCATATTTTTAAAGCAATAAAAATAGTTGTTTACAGTTACTGTCCATGAACTGCACTTACAACAACCTTTTTCAAAATTGTTTTACTCATAACTTGAAATGTATTCGTCGAAATTTGAAAATTCTTTTTAAATTTGAAAGCTAATATAATTTAGGACCAAACGTTTACGGTTTCAAGAAATTCCGATTTAATTTGGTCATGTTATAGCCGTTTAAATTTAGTGGTCAAAAGCGTGAACTACTGCTGCGCAACACGTCCTATTTTGTCTGTAATATAACATAATATAAAAATAATTCCAAAATACTTTAGAAAATCATTATATACTTATATATACCATTTAAAAATATTTCCTAGATAAGAAAACAAAACCTCATTTTTCCAAAACAAAACTGTTTTTAACATCAAAAACTTGTTTAACCAAACTTTCCTTTTTACAAAAGTTGTTCTTATACGATTCCATTTCATTTCCCAACTATTTCAAATTTGAAAATAAATTTTCAACCCAAATATAATAATATTATTAATATTTCGACTATGGAAGAGATGTAACCAATCACCAATGCAATATCATAATTTCTTTGTCGTAATGTGTGTCACACAACATTAACAACCATTACAAACATCCATACCAACCATTGTCAACGTCATTAAAGAAATAATAACTGTGTACAAGCGTTATGACACTGATACTTAAATAGTGTGTTTGTGTGTTCTAATCTACGCAACCGTCTTCTATCCCAAATAATCAGCAACCATTATAAACCCCATATCATCCATAATTAGTCTAATTACTACTACTTGTTTTGAAACATCTCTTTTTCTTAAACTTACTCAATAACTTGTTAGAAAACTTGCCTTGATCATAACTACTTCAATATTTTATACATCATTTTTTACTTTATTTTAACCAAAATTCAATTTGCAACTTTAGCATGAGGATGTCGACATCATGAGATACCTCGTATCAACATGGTGTCCATTGACTTTGAAATTTTGGTTTTCAAAAGAAGTGTATTCTTTCGAATCTCTTCGTGAATGGACATGGATGATGCTTTCTTGTAAATACTAACAAACGAATTTTTAACAACTTTTACATTTATTCTCTCTATTTCTTCTTCTCCACAAATCCATACTCTTATATATTCAAATTTTCAAATATCTTGCTAGAACTCTACAGAATTCATTAGTGAATCGAACTAGAACCTCCTCTTGTTTGATTCTTTTCCCTCTATCAAAGGTCAAAGTGTTATTAAGAGATATGGGATCATTTGCAACATAAACTATATTGAGTCTCTCTACTTAAGTTGTGGTTGTGCCCGAAAATCAGTCGGGTGGTCTTATATCCGGTAAATCAAGAGAGTTTGCCCCCGACTTGGAGACAGAAGGGTTCCTCAAAGCCATATAAATTGAGGATTGTAATCTTGACATTGGTTCAATAAAAATTTGTACACGGTATCGGTGTAGGACTGGATGTAGGGTAACTCCGAACCAGTATAAAAATCCCGGTGTGTTCTTTCTTTTTATTGCTTTTATTTATATTCTGCATCTATGATTGATTATATGATTGTTCTGTGTTTGATTTTTGCATTTGTTTGCGCTAAGATTTAATCTGGTTCATAAAAGTCTTAAATACCATTAAACACTATTCACCTCCCTCTAGTGTTAAATCAACCTTAAGATCCTTAATCCTCATCCTCCTTTCATGTATAAGCATACACACATGTAGAAACACATAATTCAATTGAATTAAATATAAAGATATTTGAAGTCCATGACTATAAGAGAATTATATAATCATGATAACAAAAGTAAATTCTATTATAGCAAATCATATCTACACAAACTTAGAGTCTTAAATCCAATAAACAAGAGAAAATTAGTTTTAAAACACAAATTGTTTTTTATTACATAAAACAATGAATAAATTTGTGATAACAAATGTAAGACTTATAAAAATAAAAACTATACCAACTAATGATTTCAGATCAAATCGGGATAATATCAATGCTAAAAATAAAAGGGACTTAAGATTAATTTTGCATGTATTTAATAATACACAAAAGAATTCTAAATAGATTTGATAAGTTGCAATGAATATAAATAATAAGAACTAGATTATGTCCAAAAATTGTGATTGAATTCCAAAAATGAAAATCAAATTTAAAAATCATTGTGCTTTATAAAACCATGACTTGTGACTTCTTTTAAGTTCTTCAAATGAATACACATCCCAGTTTGCAGGAGTAGGATGAGCAACTTGGACATTAATTTCCTTTGATATGATTTAGTTTGAAGTTGATTTTTTTCATCAAAGAGAAATGGTAGTTGCGAATCTAGGGAAAGGAGGAAGTTTTTTTGTAAAATGAAATGAAATGAAAAAGAACTCATTATACTCCCTTATTTAATTTCATTTTAAAATTTCAGTCATTTATCCCTTCCTTTAACTATGGTAAGCCAGGTTTACTATTGAAAGAGAAAACTTTCCAAACATCCCTTTTAATAATTATTAATTATCTAAACCTATTTGATATAAGACAATATCATATATCAATATATGGAAATATAATGTTTATACATGCATTTAAAGGTTTTTCAATTATAGTTTGAACATCAAATAAATTAACAATAACTAATATTTTTTACATATTAATTAGTTTAATCAAACATTTAATAAATAGTTAAATTTAATTAAACATTTATTAAATAGTTAAGAAATAAAACCTCAACGAAATTTAGGAGAATTTTGCATAAAAATATTAGATAGTATTCTAAGTAGAAAGTCATTTTTGAAAATTCGATCATCCATCGGTCCGAATCTTTAAATTCAAGCCAAAAACACGCAAAAATCGAATAACCCATTATTTGTGAATACTGTTCATATCTCCATTGTACTAAACAAATTTGATACATAAAAATGGATTTCACTTGTCATAAGAAGAGAAAAAATAATCTCAATTTTAGTTAAACTTAAGTAAATTCTTTTGTAATTAAAATACACTTTGACGACACTTGTTTTAAATTATGATAATAGAACCTACAGATGCATTTCCTTTTTGAAATTCTTACATGGTGCTTCTTCTTCCAGTGCTGCATGTTCTCCTTTCTTTCAATTCTCAAGTATAGTACATGGAATCAAACAAAAACATAGAAAAATAAAGGGGAAGGATCATAAATAAATCATACAAAAAAAAGAGAGAACGCTATTCCTTTTCCAAAAAGAATAACCAACCCAAAAATATCATTCACCCTCCCTACAATTTCCTACCATGGGAGCCAACACCCTTTACCACCTAATGTCCCGCAAACCGGTGATCACTGCAGGCGAACTCCTCCACCCTCTGGCCCTCACCTTCGATTAGCACGGTTCCTCTTCCTCTACCCATTAAACTCGAACCCGTACAAAAAAAATTAACGATGCGCCTATCCATCCACCACCGGTCATGACCCACAACCACAGCTCCGCCTACCTCCACCAGCGAACCTCGACCGCGTCTACCAGGCCATGCCTCCTCTTTGTTTGGGTCGATCTTCCTTTATTCAACTTGGAAACCAAGTCCAGGTTAATAAAAAAACAAAAGTATCAGCTCCACCTACTTTCAAGTCACCTGCGACTGCTAGGCCAAGACTGCGTGCAACACCCCGCATTATTAATTAAGTAATAAAATAAAATTTGTATAATTTTCAGATATTGGTCACTGAACTAGCATCATTGCATCTATGGTGATTTTTGGATCAGTTTAGACATATAGTTTGTTGAAAAAGGATTTAAAACAAAGAAGATATCATTAAATGAAGTTTTGAACAAACATGAAAAAAAAGATATTAGAGAAACACAAATAAGAACAATAGCTACCAATTTTTTAGTTTTATGAACAAAAGATATGTTAGGTGAGTTGGTAGAAGATACATTTTCGAAGGTGGAGGTTAAGAGTTCAAGTCCCGCAAACACCATGTTTTAATTTTTGAGGGACGCCTAAAAAGATGCATGCTCTAAGAGAAAAATATATATATATGCACATATAAGAAGAAAAAAATATGTAGGTTATTATATATATACATGTATATGTATATATGTGTGTATGTGTTTGTGCAAATATATATATATACATATATATGAATATGAAATTCAAAAGTAACATGCAATCAATAAAAATGAGTAAGAAATAAATGTTAGTATAATGTTACTTGAATTTTGAAAAGAAATAAAGTTGTGCGTA
Source organism: Allium sativum (assembly GCA_030737875.1). Taxonomy (NCBI): domain Eukaryota; kingdom Viridiplantae; phylum Streptophyta; class Magnoliopsida; order Asparagales; family Amaryllidaceae; genus Allium; species Allium sativum. The sequence continues at coordinate 730,444,153 of CM060916.1, forward strand.
AATATATACACATAAATTCAAAAATTGTAATTAAAGTGTGAATTAAGGGCGGAAAGTAAAAAATGTGAAATGAATGAATAATAGGCAAGATAATAGCTGCATTTGAAATTTTAACGTGTATTAAAAATGAAGAAATCGATGAATTGGTAATGTTAATAATGAAGTTTATTGCGCAACTATTAACGAATAAAAATTTGCAAAGTTATACGTGAATGTATACGTGTAAGTTTGAAATTGAAACGTTAAACGTACCTCACAAATGGAAGAAATTAACTGGCGTTAATTAAGGATATTTAGTAAGAAAAAAAATGCTATAGTTAACGTTAAAACAAATAATTTAATTAAGGTAGAATCAACGTTTGTGACCCAATGTTAGGTAAATGACGTTGTATTAGCGACTTAAACGACTCATATTTTATTATATTCAATCTGATGAACGAGAAACTTATATGAACCTATAAATAGACTAGCAGAGGCTGGCCTCCAACTCATATTTTCTGAGACGACGCCAAGGCTTTGCCATTTTCTTTATTCTCTAAATCTTTCAAAAATAATAATATTAGATTTAGGAATTCTGATTCTAGATTTGAAAGACAAAGAATACAGATCTATAATATAGGTGTTCAGATTTCTTGTCTACGTGAGGTAAATTCAGTGAATCAGACTTATTAGGATTTCTTTCATTCTTTTAGCATCAAATTCATAAATCTGTCATTATTTCAATATTAGGTTTGATTAGAAAGACCATGGCGTAGTAAATCTAAATCATATTATAGAATTGAAAAGCAGTCATGTGAGTGGATTTAAGTTATACCTGTTGGTAACAATATATTAATTATATAAATAACCCATAATTCTTAATGTAATAAATAATTTAAGTTGTGGCAATTGTGATATATACCATTCCCTAAGTTGGTTAAGAATGTTACTGTTGTATGAACCTATTTCATCAACTTTCTATTTGGGTTGAAAATTGCTATCATACTAAAATTGTGATGACCCAAACTTCCCCGTAAAGGAAAGTCTAGATTGTTTTGAGAACAACACACATCAGAACATAAACTGAAGAACATTTTATTGCTGGTTACAACAATTACATCAGAGTACAAGAATATAACGGAGTATGAATACTTATTACACAATTGAAATACAATAATATCAGAGATTTAAATTACACTTAAACAGCAGCAGAAAAATATTACAAATACACAACCGAAAGGAATACACGGATACAGAGCTTTCCAAATACCGCTTCAGCTATAAAACAGGATCCTGTAAATATATCTGCAAAAAGCTACTCGACTGCCCGTGTGGAGAATATGGGCACCCGAGTTTGCCAGTGAAACAAACTACAGGTAAGTCATGGGACTGGTATGAGAAATCTAACTTAACTAATCTAATAATATGGAGAGTCACAGGACCACGTCGCTAATGCGGAACGGGTTTACTCCGTTGAATTGCCAGTGCATAAAATAAAGTAAATTGTTAAACAACGCAATGCTTTTTAGAAAAATGAAACCATTATAAGACTCAAGTCCCATCACACAATGCAACACAAACCGGAGGATAGAGTTTTACCATTTAATGGTCAAAAATGCTTGATACGATAAAAACGGATTTGATATTATCATTAGTGTATATATGTTTTCAAAAACAATTTCAATCAATGTATTAATCATAGACGGCATGGGTACCATATATCATGTCGCCATACTAGTTCTACAATCAAAACCGCATGGTGTCGTATTGGAAGTTGGTTTTCCATCATGAAATCGAGGCTAGGGATCGTCCTCTCTGATTCGAGACACTCTAGCAAATGCCTCAGGATCCCCCGCAGTGAACCCTTGGATCTTCAGGGCCGGTCCCCACCTAACGGTAGTGGATTGGTTATGCCTGAACACACGCTTCCGGGTCCCTTTGGACCTCCATATGACCACTAACGACCTATAAATCCGAGGTGCCTCAAAATCCATCATCCACATAAGTAAAATGTCAGCCAGTTTAAGCACTGACCCTACTCCTAGCTAGAAAGAAACGTGTGCACTCCCTGCAGTCCTAATCCCGTTTTTGACTTGTCCCGGGGTGTGAGGCTCGCGAAGTCACGCTATACACAATGCTATGCCGAAATAGGATATGCTTTGATCATCCCACAAGGCCCTGTTTTTCAACAAAAAGCCTTGATCAATTGCATCTTGGCGTGCCACATTGACAATTCACGCCATGCGATCAATCACTATTAATATATACCAGGGTGTTAAGTAGAGAATAAATTCTCCACCACCAATCAGATATACATTAATAAAAATCAATTTAATTTACATGGAACGAAATCCAATGTCAGACACGCATCCATCTACAAGTCCGTTCTGGGTCTGAACGAAACCGGAGACACCTGAGAGGTCCTCGCATATCCGGACAATCAACAATACGTCTGGATGGCTACCACTGAAGCCCCTTCAAGGTAGCTACTCCTATCATGGAGCTCAGTAGCAACACATCCATTCGATGTGAAGATCGTCGGTCTTCAGTCATCGTCTTCAACTTCGGCTCTTCATCGTCGTAGTGATTATTCGAAATGGGTTAAACCAGGTCTTTCCGAATAACACGCGTATTTTTATAATTTAATAATCAAGCGCTATAAAAACACATCCAACGCCTCATTCCAATTCAGAATATTCTTTTAAATAAAATATTCACCTTATCTTATCAAAGATAAATTCTTCATATTTATTCTTAAATATTTCTTTTAAAGATTTATTAAAACCCCAATTTGGATTTAAATATCAAAAATCATTATTCAATGATTATTTAAATTTAAGAAATTAATCTTATCTTTAACTGGGTTAAAGAACTAATGTCATTTAAAACATAGTTCATGGTAAACCCATAATCATCTTCCATAAAATATGGAATCTTCACAGAAATCAAATCAATATAAACTCGTTATAAATTTTTGTATCCGACCAATAATATAAATGGAATAACGGCAAAGCCTCTTAAATTCCATATGTAGTATCGGCCTTCTTTTACAGAAGCTTACCTCGGTTATTATAAAATTGAATTTCCACTCGATTCCAATTTAATATATATTAAATTGGAAAACTTTACTATGGAACATTTTTCTTTTTAAATCTTAATAAAAAGATTCATAAACTCCAAATTATATTCTCACTGTTAATTGAGTTATGTTGTTTAAAAACATTGTTCACGGTAAACTCAATTCATAAATCATATTATTCCAATTATTAAATATAATTTGAAACTCTAATAATCTTAATTAAAAGTTTTATTCTTTTCAACTGGGTTTAAGAACGGTGTTATTTAAGACACCATTCACGACAAACCAAAATCCAATTTATTTATTTAATAACTCGTACATTTTGACAAAATATATTTTTATCTCTTCAAATATGGGATTTTTCATCCCAATTCTTTCTAAATCATTTATTATGACTTTACATAATTTTCCCATGTTTTTAATAATTTTATTAAGGCCCGTACAGTCGGTTTCCAACAATGCCACCGAACTGCATCCATAGCGACCTTTTCTAAATTTTATTTGGACATGATTCCAAATCCAACAGTTAGATTTTAAAGTTCTTATATTCGTTCAAAAGATCTTTTCGATACGAACCCAAAGGTTCTGGTTTTAGAAAAATCCGACGGTCGGATCTCTCGTTACGTCCATTTAGAGTTAATGGTCGAAATTCGCGAACGGTCGCTGCGCGGCGCGTTCTATTCAGGCCATTAAATATATATATATATATATATATCATATCGTCGATTTCCATTTAAAACGTACTTTATAAAATATATCTAAATTCGCTTTAAAATGGTTTTAACTTCATTTCCAATTTAAAGTCAAAATTGAATATTCTATTTTCTTATCATATTAAAAATATTAATATTAAATTTATAAATCACTATTTTTTAATATTCATTTTAAAATGAATAAAATAAATCGATAAACACGTTCGGGTTAAAACGGCGTTTCTATTTAAAACAGATTAAATAGACCACTTCATTTCCTTATTCATTCATATTTTATACTGGACCAGACCTCCTACATTAAGCCTGCGACTTATGGATGTTGGATATGTCGGTTGGTTCTGGGCATACTTATCCCATAAGTTGGGCTTAACCTCGTGTCATGGCCCGTTTCATATTTTAACTCAACCCTTTTCATTGTAACTTCTTAACAAATAAAATAAATCTTTTGAATTCAAAACATCAAAGCCACTATTTGATTTCTTTAACTGAATATTATATTAAATTATTCTTTTAATTCAAAATTGGAATGAGACCCACACAATTACCATATAATTTAATTATAGGGATTTCCACCGCAAGAATACTATACTAATGATAAATATTATGAAAACCATCCACAACATCCAAAGTGCATCATATATTGTATAAGCGTCAAATAAATAATGCTTATAACTAATCACAAGGGAGATGTGTGAATATCATCCCAAGACCCGTGTGGGGTTTTCAACCAACACATAACCATAACAAATAACTGAATAAATTATTTGTACACTTGGGCGATGTGTGAAAATTATCGTCCCAATCACATAAACAAGTCAGGAAACTTGTAAATGGAAGTGTAATATTCAATTTGAATATACTAACATTATGTCAAGCATTTCAACATTTCAGACATATATTCAACGCCATCCTTAACATCATATTTTTAACATATGATCCTTTTTATTATAACTAATCAACAATAAAAATATTAACTTTCATAACTTTGTGTAATCCCTTCCCAGTGACCAAAAATGTACTTTTAAATAACCAAAAGTGTATATTTTGGTATTAACCTTTTAAATAACCAAAAACGTATATTTTGGTGTTAACCTTTTAAGTAACCAACAATGTATATTTTTCTTCACTCACATGTTTTAACACAAAAATGTTATTTCTAATTCAACTAATCATGTTTAAACGAAAATGAATATTTCTGATTCTACACTTCTTATTGAAATCAATATGATAACAAAAACATAATTTCTAATTCTACGCTTCTTATTGTAATCAATACGACAATAAAAATATAATTTCTAATAAAACGGTGTTTTTATTTTAACTTCACGTTTTATGACAAAACGATGTTTTTATTCTAATTTACATTTTATGACAAAACGGTTTTTTTATTCTAATTTACATTTTATGACAAAATGGTGTTTTTATTTAAATAAACAAGTTTGACAAAAGAATGTGTTTTTTTTATAAACAAGTTGACAAAATCTATATTTTTGTTTCAATTCTCATATTTTGACAAAATCACTATTTTCAATTCAATTGACATGTTTTGACAGAAATCCATATTTTTACACGTCATTCTTTTATTTAAATCAAACATGAACATTTTTGTTCTTTATATATAAAATAAAAATATGGTTTTTATTTTATACACAAATTTTGACACACATGGACATAATATATCCTATATATACAATAATATATGATCTTATCGTATACACAAAATTCTAACAAACATAAATACACAATCATAATCAATCGTTCATCACAATCACAATCAACATTTACATGAATATATACATACAACATGAATTTCATACTGAATGAATATAATAAAATAAATAAATAATTTTAATTTTAAAATAGAAATCTCACATTGCTATTTATCTGAATAGTTCAGATCTGAATTTTCCCAAAATTTGATATGCTCTGTTTCAGTTCTGGTTAGCGTCATCGCGTAGATCTGATCAAGACGGTTCCAACGGTTCGAAAGTCGTTTGATTCCGACCTAAAACGGATGAGTTATAAGATTTTAAACATTTGAACAATTTGAATATATAATTAATTAATAAACCATTTCACTAATTACATTATTAATGAAATCTAGGCCGCTCCCTTTTCTATTTCTTCTTCGTTACTTCTTGTCAAAAACAAAACCAACATCGGAGACTAGGGTTGAAAATTACGATCATCATGCTAGACCGGAGTTGGATACGAAGCGCCAGCGATGAAGAGCTACGATGCCTCCTCCTGCCCCTTGACTGGCGGCACACTCGATGTCCCCGCTGCTCCCGAGATGCGTGCGAACGGCACCACTTTAACCCCAACATTTGAGAAGAACGTGGCAGTAAACCCGATCACATCCTTATAGATCAGAAGATCTTACAGTCCTCAAGAATTTCGTGTTAGTTTCCAGGTTTAATTCGAAGGGATGGTGGAGAAATTAACAGTTGAGTTTGGGACTAGATCGGCCATTCAAGAAGAAGGTGGCGGCTCGTTCAGGAATTAGGTCTAGGGTTTGTTTTAAGATCCTATATTTATAATATTTTAAATTAATTAATTCTTTAATTAACAAGAAAGCCTGTTAATTCTTACCAACTCCAAATCTGACCCAACGAAAGTTGCCCCTAGCTAATAACCCCCATTCCGGACATAATGGAATATGTTTTGTAACCTAGTTCGGCTGGTACGATATGTTTTTCTTTAAATTAAAATATAAATCAATATATATTAAATTCAAACGTATAATTTAAATTATCGGGGCCACATATGGACTCTATTACAGAAAAATTATTTCTGTTTACGTTTTGACGATACGGTTCTAACAAGACTAATTTCGTCGAATTCCGAGACCGTTTGAAAAATGACCATTTTCAAGTCGATTAAATTTGATTGAAATTGACAAAACACATTTTCTTCCGCCACGCTCACATATTAATTCGAAAAATTCTGCAAAATTAAACTTAACAATAATTTGACATTCCGGTTCCAACAAAAGAGATTTTGTCAAAAACAGAGATCATTTGCAAAATGACTATTTTTAAGGGCTATATATTATTTTAAAATATATATAAATTCTATAGCAACTTTTCTGAATTTTAAACTAGACATAACTCCTTTTTTATAAAGTGAAATTTCAATTTCTCAGATTCTTTAGAAGGATATTGTTAAACAGATTCAAATATTTCTAGTTTTACTGAAATTCGATTTACTTTGAATTCTGTACAATCAGTTAAAGTTTAAATTCAAATTTTCGAACTGCTGCGCCATTTCTAACTCCTTTTATATTTAAATTAAATTTATTCGTTTTAAATTCGATTAAAATAAATTTTTCATCGTTATTATTTAAAATAAACCATTTTTAAATATTAAAAATTCATTTAAATTCCTAAAATAAAAAATTTTAATTGGCCTCAAAATTCCGGGTTGTTACAAAAATTGTGAATCTGACAATGATTGTGCATATATTCTTAAGACTATAATTTATTGGTAATTGGGTATATTGTAAAAAGAATTACAGTACATTGTGAAAATAACGGAAAAAAATTATAGTAAATTGTGGAAATAATGGAAAAATAATTACAGTAAATTGTGATAACAATGGAGAGAAAAATTATAGCATATTGTGGAAATAATAGAAACTTTTTTTGTAGTAAATTGTGAAAATAATGGAAAAAGAACTTATAGTAAAGTGTGCAAATGAAAAAGAATTATAGTAAATGTGGAAATAATGGAAAAAGAATAATTGTAAATCACGGAAATAATGGAAAAAGAATTGGTACGCCTAATTTTGTACGGAAATTTACAATAATTGGTAATGGTGTATGAAAAACAGGAATTAACATTTAACTCAAGAAAAAGGGAATTAGTAGTGGACTGAATTAGTTGGGGTGGAAAAGGGATACATTTCATAATTATCATTATGTTAAATTACTGAGTACGTTGTTGTAAGAAAAGGAAGAAAATAGGGATTAGTGTGAAATAGGGGTTCTTTGTCGTATTGCACACTAATTAAATATATCTATGCACATGATGTAAACAAAAGAAATAGCTTGTAACTACATATCTTAATTGATGTGTATTATCGAAATAGATTTTATACATTTCCACCAACCAATCCAATGAAGTTCCTGAATTATTTTTTTAATAATAATAAAAAAGTATAAGACGGTAAATAAAGAAAGGTTACAATAGTAAAGGTTTGGTTAAATAACAAGAACTTGGGGAAAATGTGATAAAAGAGGAATATAACCTATTATAGTTAGTTATATGAAATATAACTAAGTCAATACGTAAACCCACAACAACGGTTGTGGTAACGATGTAACATAAAATTAAAATTAGATAAGAAAGAATAAAGTAAGCTTATTATTGGTAGACTTATAACTGGGAGTATTAAGTTTAATGAAGGTAATATTGATAATAAGCGGAAGTCCATTCCGACATCATAGGATTAATTAAGGAAAGTAAGCATTCCAATAAAAACTAATAAATCAGTAACTTGAATGTAAAACGAATATCCAAATAATCAAGTTAATTAGCAATGTGATAAGTTAAAGCAAGCACGTGATTAAAAATTGGACATATGATCTAATAATGCAATGGTGTAATGTGCTTGGACCAGTTCGTACGTATGGAGATGAAGAACCCAAAATGGTGGATCATCATGGTGTCTGTAGACACAAGAGGAGAACGTCCAACCGATTATTCTACGGAACTGGAGAGAAGCACGAGGCTTCTGCAGGACGTGGTAGGGTACTCTGAGATGACCCTCTGAGGAATAACCTAATGAAGCCGTCACTCAGAGGCAGGTCTGCTGCATCATCTAGAGTATATCTTGACTTCAACTATGGTGTAGCAATCGGAAGGCTGTGGCAGATGGCCTTAGGTGAATCATTGGTTTGCCTCGCTCTTGGAGGAGGTGTTCAGGACTAAATTAATGATAGTAATTGTCGGATACCTATCATTGGCAGTTAGTGGGATGCGAAAAGACTAGAGGTAAACCGACAGATCGATGATCTTTCACTATCGGGACGTTGGTTGAGGGACACATCAAATTGGATGTTGGATGTGTTGCTAGGGGAAGTTGGATGTGTTTCTAGGGGAACATCATTAGCTTTTGATGCAGTGTTCCATTAGCTGAGGGAGGGGCCAGGGTGGGGCCATAACACCATGAAAAGAGACAGACTATATGTGAATATCTATAATATAGGCCTATCGAAGCTATCCGCTACAGATATTGAAAGTTCCCAGCCGAGTTTCGTGCATTGGAAGCATCCCTATTTACGGAACTCAGGTTATAGTAGGTTGTACGTTTGCGTGAGGACCTACACACATTGGGTGGTGTATTTGCATATGTGAGGGCATTACTCCGTGTCAAAACATAATTTGACCGAGGAGTTCGGATACGAGGATCTACATGCTTACGTGGCATAACAATGGTGTTCCATGCGATTACGTGGCATAACTATATAGATTTCCATGCATTGTTTGGCTTATGATGGAGGTTGTACATGCTTCTGTTGTGCGATGGTGGAAACCATACGAGGAGGGTACCATGTGGAATACCTTGAGATGTTGGATATAGCTACATATATGTTATGTTAGGTTTAATCTACTAGGGGACTAGATGAGAGCGACTCATGTGCAGAGCTTAGAGTGCTATTAACGTGAATAACCTAATAATTAAGAAAATGTAACTGAACGATATATGTAGAGTTATTTCATAATGTATAATTTATCCTCTCACAATAATTTATGTTCTAACCCCTTCCTCATAACATACTCACTGGTTAGATCTATGGCAGAGATTTGGTGGTCTTTGCACACTTGTTAGATAGTGTCATTATTTTGGTAAAGCTATATTTTATTGTTACATTTTATCCATTCCATTGTGAGATGCTTAATCGAGCTCTGATATATATATATATTATCTCTGTCTTTTCTGCAGGATACTAGACAAGCCAACGCGAGTGTCAATAGATTAAGATTTTTAAGAAAAAAATTTGATATATCGAAATCCAATTCGTTACATCTAGTATTAGAACATAGGTTTAGGTATATAGATATTAAGTGGGCGTATTTTTTAATAAATATTATATATATAGTTATATCCATAGAGGAATCCACTAATTAAGTGAATGACAAATGTAACACCCTACTTCTAGTGAAATATAAGTCCTACATCATGGAAGCCTGTGTGAAGTGTGGACTTATATAGTTGAGCCCATCTCCTACTAAAGCCGAGTCTTTTTGAGGAACAAAACCCCACACCTATATGGTGGCTAAGTTGGGGACAATATCTTGTGCAAACGGAGGTGCGGGCTGTTACAGTGGTATCTGAGCCAATACCCAGCTGGAATTGTGGCACCTTTGGGGACCACAACGCCCGAGAGAGGTGTTCGTGAGCCAACGGGGATGTTGGGCCCTGTGTGGGGAGGGGGAGATTGTAACACCCCTACTTCTAGTGAAATATAAGTCCTACATCGTGGAATCCTGTGTGAAGTGTGGACTTATATAGTTGAGCCCATCTCCTACTAATGTCGAGGCCTTTTAAGGAACAGAACCTCACACCTATATGGTGGCTAAGTTGGGGACAATATCTTACGCGAACGGAGGTGCGGGCTATTACAACACATTTAGGAAGTTGGATGTCAATTTTGTACATTTGGGTAATGGTTATGGAAGTTTGAGGATCTTAGACCCATCAGTGAATAGGGTAGAAAGTGTACAAAAATATTTGAACAAAAAGAAGGTTCAATGTGTCAATATTTGGAATTTTGGTGTTTCATATTAGTGGATTGGGCAAAAGATCCTTGCAAATTAAGAAAAGATTAAAAAGGAGAAGAATGGATTAGGAATTTATATATGCATTTGGTCCAAAAGTGGCACTAGTCTTATTCTTCTGTTTAGACATAGTTTGGTGGAAATTTATGTAAAGAAGAAATTTAGGACAAAGAAATGTAATTTCACGCAAAGTGTTTGGAAAATGCTAAAAGTAGAAGCCGCTTTGTAATTAGCCCTATAGTTATAACTTTTAAAAAGAACTTGAAAGAAAAATGTAAATGTAGAAAAGTTTTTTAGAAAAAGTTTTCAAGTTTCAGAATTTTAAAAGTTTACAATTTTATACATTTATTGGTTTGCAATGTTAGGAGTTGCATTAAAAGGATTTTTGAGGTAATCATGCAAACTTATTTTCAAAAGCATTACATGCTTAAGCAAGTTGTGGGGTTACACGATAAAAGTGGTTAAGAGAAAGCACGAATAAAGGAATTGTCCATATGGGATTCATAGGTGACCTTGAGCGAAATAATTTAGTGGGAAAGGGTCCCATTTGTGTGCATGCATAGTTGGTAAAGATTTGAGGAAATTTTGAAAAAAGGTTTCAAGTGGTTACTTTTTAGGAGAAAGGGGTAAAGAGTAAATTTAAAACTTGCATGGTTTAAGAGAAAGGAGAATGAAAAAAAAAAGAGCAAGCTAAGATTTTTATTTTATAATTAAATGTATAATAGGGTTAGTAACTTATAGAAATCCTTTTTAGCACCCTATGAGGAAATAGGAAAATTTTCTTTTAGCTAGTGTAGTATTCCTAGGTAGCATTCTATTTTCTAAAAATAAAATGGTTTAGTTGGATAGTTTCTTCTTAGGTGTTTGTAATGATCATTAGGTAAGGAGAAAAACATAGAATATTGTGAATTAAATGAAAATGAAGAGAAAAGATGAACAATTAAAAGAAAACAAACAAAGATGACAAAAAAAAATTGAGAACAACAAAAGAAAATGAATTCTTCCAAAGTAAGTTTGGGAAACTAAAAAGAAAATTTTCTTATGTAAACCGTGCGTAGAACAGAAAATTAGACATTTTTGTAAGATTAGCGATTAAGGCTTCCAAGTATGAGGTAAAAGGTGCATAAAAGTGGATGTAATATATGTAATTTTCCATTTTCTACCTCTTTCTAACATAAGAAATCAAATTCAGACAATTAGACTTTTCTGAATTCGAAAATTTAAAGTTGGTTGGTATGGTTTGGATGCAAAAATTGGATGAACTATGCTCTTACCTTGTAAAAGTTTGGAAAAAATTGGATGAAAAAATATTTTGATTTTCAAAATATCGCATTCATATAGAAATTTCCAGTTTATTTAGGGTGTGTGCATCATGTTTTCAAAAAGATTTCTAAGAAAATTTGCATTCACATCGGAGGTACCTCTTAGGCATTCATGTATCTTTATGTTATGTTACACTTTGCACAAGTGCACAAATAATTGCAAAATTGGATGTACACATGATGATTGTAAATTATGTGAGGAATTACTTAATTTTATCCTTACCAAATTTCAAGGAAGAAATTTCCTAAGGGTGGGAGAATGTAACACCCCGCATTTTCTATTAAATAATAAAATTAAATTTGTATAATTTTCAGAATTTGGTCATGGAACTAGCATCATTGCATCCGTTGATTTTCGGATTAATTTAGACCAGTGATTTGCAGAAAATGGATTCAAAACAAAGAATATATCTTTAAATTAAGTTTGAGAATAAACATGAAAAAGAAGATATAAAAGAACCACAATTAAGAACAATAGCTACCAATATTTAGTTTTATGAACAAAAACTAATTTAGGTGAGTGGGTAAAGCATAAACTTCCCAAGGTGGAGTTAGAAGTTCGCATTCCGCCAACGTCATGTTTTTAATTTTAGAGGGATGGCTAAAGAGATGTATGTTCTAAGAGAAAAATATATATAAATATACATGTAAGAAAAAAATTATATATAGGTAAGTGTATATACGTCACCTACAAGCAACGAAAACTCCTACCAACATCACAACGTTGCTTTGTCTTTAAATAAAACGATCCTACCCTATTGCCAATTAGTAGAAAATAATCCCACTCTTTTAGTTTGAACTACAGGTATCCTTAATACCCCATGCACACTGTCATTTCGTGCGCATGCACATGCGTTCAGGCCAACGGCCGGCTACCGCACCACCATCCACACATGCTGCTACTGTCCTCGGTCAACATCGATCTATCGTCACACTCCTAAATACAAATCTAGCATTTTCTAATGTATCCCATAAGCAATCACAAATGGTTGAGTCAAATGTGATGAATCCATATTAGTACACACAGTTTGAACCTACTAAAATTAATTCTGATACAGTAAAAAGATATTTAGTTAATAGTCCTCTGTAATTTGCTTTCTAGTGGTTATATTTTGGATCATCATCATAGTTGTGACTTAAAGTAGCATGGCTTCATATTTATATAAACGACATACACAGTTTTAAATATAAATTCATATATGTAATAGGAGAGAAGGAGATGTGTTTATTCACATTTTATTCCCACTGTTCTTAGAATTTTAATATTAGTTTTCTATCATCTCTTTTCCAGATTTTCAATATTATTAAAACAACTAAACAAATACATCAGTGGCATAAGTTTGCATTACAATCAAAGATGGCTTTTAATAAAAAGAAGGAAAGAGTTTACTCACTAATCTTGTTCTCCTCTGTTTCTAAGAATATTTTGTTGCTTGTATTTTGATTACCCAGGTTCAATTGTTTGTGTGTGGAGTGTATGGGCTTATGGTGTATTTATAGGCCTAGAATAAACAATATGATATTACAACTCATTTTAGGCTTCAGGCTCCCAATTCCTATTTTGATTTGGTTTCAGAAAGTAAATGCATAGCTTCCAAAAAAAAAAAATCATAACTCATACCATTTTGTACATATGTTAAGTTCCTAGAAGTAATACATCTTATCGAAGGCCATATCTATTAAATGACTGTTGCGTAAAGGTTTAAAGATGAATTGATCTTTTCGTTGCTTCGATAAAATATGTTAATAGTTGTTGTTTATAAATATCAGCTGTAGCCATATAATCTTATATAGATTAGGTGATATCTACCCACTTGCATTTCAATATGACATTAGCTTTCGGGTAGCACATCACAGTAAAACTTTGTACCCTTATGTTTAAAAAGTAGTACCAATACTGCGGCCAAAATCTCTTCTTTTGATTTGCTGCAAATTTAAAATTTTAATCACATTAATGCTATACTACTATGCTAATGTAAGTATGCAGCGATGTCTCCTCATTTGATTTTGCAGCCATATCAGATGTTTAATCACATTGATGTTTTAAACCCTTTTGTTATTTTACATGCAACAAATCCATCCTATGGTCTCATTTTGAATTAGAAAAGAAACCATCAACTTTTTCTATATTAAATAAGGCTAGCTTTATAAGGCTTAGTGACATAAGGCTTAGTTACATATATAAATACAGAATATATACATGTTTTACAGGTTATATACAGGTTATGTACATGTTGTATTGTTTTAAAACATATGATTATACACATGTTTTTACACTCAACAACATATATTGGATTTTAATATGAAAGGTTGTCTTTAATTTTCTTTAGCAACAAAGAATCAAATCCTAAAATAAAATCCCAAAATATACATATCCTTATTTCCTATAGTATATACATATGTACACTTTTATACACATAGATATATAGATTTATTTATACATAGATCTTAGATTAAAGTTGCTTAAGTTTTTTTTATTATATTGTTTTAATTCCATTTTATTTTAATTAACACATTAATAATCCATGTTTATTATTGAATAAAATCGTTAAAAATGGGGACACTACATAAATACAAACAAACAATTCAGTATTAACATGTTAAACATATCAATTCAAGACATCCTTCAAGACTAATCCATCCAAACAGTTCAGTGTCACAATTTACTTATTAGATGTCAGGTTTAAACAAGCAATTTAATTTCAAATATAACCATACAATTTTAAATAAACAATTAAATTATATTTTACAATAAATGCTAACTACCAAACAGCAATCAATGCAATCATGCTATAACATGATTTTAATCTAACTAATAATCGAATATTTTAGTTAAGCGTGAGTGAGGTTAATCATTTAACTTTGGTTTCGGACGAATTGAAATCCAAACGAAGGCCCAAAAATCAGTAGTCTCAGAATCAGTCCATAACCGTTCTATATTATCCGAAATTTCGATATGAACCTACTGGAACAAACCACAAGTCAATCCGAGTTTGTATGAAAATTTATAAGTGTATATGCGATTTAGAATTCGAATTAAAACAAATTAAACAAAACAAATAAATAAAAAATTCTCACTTTATCCTTAGTCACGTCACCCTATGCCACATCAGTTCCTTTCTTCTCAAAACGAATCTGCTCCCTTACCTTTCAATCATGAACCTGCGCAAGACACGCACCATGGCCAATCCTCATTGCACCACCACCAACTCGATTCTCAACAAAACCAAAGCCCGACTTCACCATTATCTTTGTATTTTCCAATGCTTCCACCTCCATCCAATAGCTTGAAGCTCACACCTTTTCTTTTAATCACGGCCATAGCAGGTCTTTACCCCTACCCTATAGACTTGCGATATATAATTTCTCAGATCCCCACAAAACTCCTCCATCATAAGCGCCTCACCACACCGATGACGTTGGCGATGATCTCGCCTCTGATTTCCGACCGAGCTGTCTTCAAGACGAAACCTTAGCCATGATGTAGGGATATCGAGCCACCTGGAGTTCGACCGAGTTCATGTCTAGGCATATCACTGTGAAGCCGTAGCCGCACGAGCCCAACAAATAAATTTTCATTCGATTTCATGAAGAGATTGATTTTATATTATTTGTTAAAATTTTGAAAGGAAGCGACCATTTTTTCTTATGAACGAAAAAGAGATTTAGGCGGCTACAGGAAGAAAAGAAATGAAAAGATTAGGTTAAGATGGAAGACGGAATATTTATATTTAGCATCCTTTTATTTTATATTCATTTTAAATCATGTCGAGCGTTTTAAGCTCGCACGATCACGTATCGCGTCCGATCACCATGAAATTTGGCATACTGTTATATTTCAGTATTTTGATCTCGATGAAACTGGTTTCGTCGAAATGCAAGGTTATTTGAAAAACAGCTATTTTAAACCTAAAGTCGTTAAATCGGTATACGCGTTTATATCGCGCACGTCCATATAAAAACTCTGATTGACGCGAAACTTGAAATCTTATAATAGTTTACAATTTCGAATCCGAAGAAACTAATTTAAACAAATTCGGAGATCATTTGCAAAATAGCTATTTTAACAGGTTCATTAGTATTATAAAATATCCAATTTCCGTTTATTCATGTTTTAACTCGATTCAAAGGTTTATTAACTTAAATCAAATCAAATAGATTCACATAAACCTTATAAATTAAACTTTCATTTATTTTGAATTCAATTTTTATTATCTACAAATTCAGTTTTTATTTCAATTATAAATTAAAGATCAACTTCATTAAATATAGTAATACAAATTCCAACTTTCAATGTTAATCGATATAAACAAATCACAAGTTCATTTGCAGTCAACATAGGTCACTGTTATCAAAATAAATTGAACAATATTGCTTAAATAATTTAGTTAAGCTTACAACATATAGTCTCACAATTAAACTATTAAATTTTATCTATAACTATGAAATATTCGAAAATTATATTAAATTCAATAATTTAAATAGTAGAAAAATACAAGTTGTTACATTCTTCCCTACTTAAAAACTTTTTGTCCTCGAAAAGGCGTAGTAAGGGAGTTGTCAAATTTTTTTACCATATAATTTCCTACTCAACTTAGAAAACATTTACTCACATAGGAAGTTTAATACAGGTCTGAAAACCCGAATTTACACCAAATTTTCGAAGCCCTAAATTTAAGAAAAATTTCGGTAGAGTCTCCCTTGTACGACTAGGTCCGGGAAAACCATAAATGCCACACAAGGCCTTGCTCATCCAAAAAGAAAATAAAAAGCCAAACAGCTATCAATATTTGGGATATAAAAATCACCCAATCCAGTCAATTTATATATATGTGTACCTATTTGTCGGGCAATAACTCTATTTATGCAATCAAAAGCGACTAGCGACTTTTGCTTCCATAAACCTATTTTACTTAAGCAACACAAAAAGGTTATACATGAAATCAAATAATATGACAACCTATCCCACACATTCAACACGAACCCAAGCATTTCAATACACATAGCAAATCAGTATACCAAATAAAGTCAAACCTATTTATATAACTTATAGTTTAAATGCACAAAAGCTTACAATTCAAATTTAAGCCCATACGATCAACATACGTCATTCGTATGCAATATCAATTTTGATCGCTTGCTCGATCACGCAGTTTCAATTTCGAACTAGTATCATTCACCCGATCACTATACTGCTGATTCAGATTTGGTTTCTTGATAAGAAACTTTCATTCTCTTCACATAATCATAGTTATGCTAGGAAAATCCAGAATCCTATCGGAAATTCGTATCCAACAATCGCTGTCGAGCATCGAATGAAAAATCCTTGTTCGGAATGATATAAATCATGCACTCGAATCCGGATCAGAATCGATTATGAAATAATTATCTTACGTATTTATTTTAATTGGTTAACTGCCATACCAATTCTTTCATTTTCATTTATCACATATTCGGTATATTTCCAACCTATAATCAGTTAATCTCGAATTGAGATTTTTTTTCAATCTTTACTTAAGTTCACGAATTCACATAAATACATTTACTTTCTAAATTCAAGTTCATACTATATTCTATTTTAATAATATTCCAATCCAACTTAACTTATTTTTGGACTAAACCTATTTATAACTTAATGACTTAAGTATTCCAAATTTAAGTTAATATTTTGTTTCATAACTCAAATTCAATCACATACAACATTTATCGAGCTTATTTAAGCTTATTACTCCATTTTAAAATATTGGAAACCATTACTTATTTACTTTATTACGAACTACCAAAACGCGATGGTTTTGAAAAATTGATTTGGACATATGTCACATATCTCAAAATCTACAATACGAAATTTATTTTTTTCTTCTTCATTAGAAAACTATAGTCTAACAGATTCAAAAGATTCATATTTCACAGAATTCCAACTTATATTGGATACTATATATTCATTTAAATTTCGATTCGGAAAATTACGAACTACCACTACGCGACGAGCTTGTTTTAATTAATATGTTCAATCTTTATTTAGTTTATAAATTATAAATTCAGACTAACTTTTTATTATAAACCATAAACTTATTTCGTCATGTTTCTCACACTCAGGTTTACTTCCCAATTTAAATAGAAAGTTCCAACTGTCCAAATCATTGGAAAGCCGTTTCATTTCAAATTTGATAATTTTACATATACTTTTTTTTTATAATGAGTTCATTTTCGCTTTATTTATGTTACCTAATTCCAATATGACTTATTTCTAATCATTAACATTAATTATAGTGATTTTGATTTACACTTTAGGTTCATTCCATCCTATAAATTTTTTGATTTCATTTGACTCAATTTAAGCGCCCCATCCCACTATGTCGCCATACTAGGATCTACAAATAAAACCGAAATACACGTATTGGAAATTGGATTCCCGTCATGAGTCGAGGAAAGGGGCAAGCTCCTCTCCGCTTCGAGACACTCTAGCAAATGCTCAGGACTACACACTCTGGGAAGCCACATGGATCGGTTGGGCCGGTCCTCTCTTATGTTTGAGGATTAGTTATTCCTGAACACACGTTTCCCGGTCCTTACAGACCTAAAATCGAGACGCCTCATTCCAACAACCACATAGGTGAAAAGTATATAAATGTCAGGGCTGGTAAGTCACTGACACCACCAAAGCTAGAAAGAAATGTCGTGTTCTCCCAACGGTCCGTATCCCGTTTTTAACTCATACCGAGGTGTGAGGCTCGCGAAATCACGTTATACACAAAGCTTCCACGTAAGCTGTGCTTTGATCATCAACCACAAGACTTCGCTTTTCAACAGAAGCCTTGATCCATGCAACTCAGCATGCCACACAGGCAATTCATGCCATGCGACTGATGTCCATCGATATACAACCTCTGAGCTCGTACGTCTCAGAGAAGGGTGTTAAGCAAGAGAATAAATTCTCCGCCGCCAAACAGATGTATATTTAATAGAAATCAATCAACACAGAATAAAGTCCAATGTCAGACACACAATCCATTTACAAGTTCGTTCTGGGTCTGAACGAAACCGGAGACACTTTCCTCGCATATCCATCGATCTCCAGGTACGTCTGAACGATCACCAACTGATTCTCTCCTCTTGGGTGTACATCCCAATCAAGATCATCAGTAATCACCCAAACGATGTGAAGACTTCCGGTCTTCAACCACCGTCTTCATCTTCGACAAATCGTCGAATCGGTTATTCAGAATGGGTATAAACCCGGCCTTTCCGAACAACCCGTGTATATTAAAAACAAATGTTACACAAACACTACATACGCCTCATTCCAATTCATTAGTCACTAACCGTAAATCAGTAAGAGAGCAATTCGTCAAATATTAACCCCGAAGGCCGAAACCAACATCAGATCAATACTCAGGAAACCATTCTTCTTAACTAATCTACAGCTAGTTTCTAAATTTCACATTCTTTGGGAAAGGTTCCCATTAATTTTATCAAAGATAAATTCTTTAAAATTTATTCTTTAATCTTCCATTGGATGTCATATCAAACCAAATTATGGTTTTCCAAACTAGTCGAGATTAGCGAACCACACCGAAGAAATTATTTATTTTATTTCCCAATCCCAACCTATTCTTCCCATGAAGCAAAACTGGTAATACTCCATATCTAATACCACGGTGTTATCGGTAAAATTAATTACCATTCCACGTTCAAATCTAATTAAAGATTTGACTATCGTTTTGGAGCAAAACGGGTAATACTCCATTCTCGCCCACTTTCTAAATTTGATAATTTAGATTATCAATTCACATTTCAATCTAATTGCAGATTCATTAAAACTCCCTTTTCTGGGTTAAAGAACTAATGTCATTTAAAACACAGTTCACGATAAACCCTAATCACGTTCTATTTATTATCGGGTTAAAGAACAAGTGTTATTTAAAACACCCTTCACGATAAACCCACAAATCAATTCTATTTAAAAACCCATTTCAAATCCAATTTATTTATTTAAAAATAAATGGGTTTTAATATTAGTTCAAAACTAGTTCATTTCGATAAAAATCTATTTTTATCTTTTCAAATATGGAGTTTTTCATCCCAATTTTTCCTAAATCATTTCTTATGATTTTACACAAATTATTACTATTTTTAATAATTTTATCAAGGCCCGTACAGTCGATTTCCAACAATGGCCATCGAACTACACTTACAACGACCTTTTCCATATTTGATTTGGATGTATCTCCAAATCCATTCGTTAGATTTCAAATTTCTAATATTCGTTAGAAAGCTCTTTTCGATACGAACCCAACGGTTCCGATTTTAGGAGAATCCGACGGTCGGATCTCCGTAATGTCCGTTCGAAATAAATGGTCGAAATTCACGAACTGCCGCGGCGCGGCGCGTTCTATTCAGGCCATTATATATATGTAATATATATATATTATATATATTTCGTCGATTTCCTTTTAAAACGTATTTTATAATTCGTTTCAAACTTGTTTCAAAAACAATTCAACTTCCATTTCCAATTCAAATCAAATTTGAATTTTTCCTTATAAATTCGTTTTAAATTCATTTCAATTTAATTCAAATTTCTTTTATATTCAATTCAATTCGAATTCGTTTTCTATTCAATTCAATTCAAATTTCTTTTATATTCAATTCAATTCGAATTTCTTTTATATTCAATTCAATTCAAATTTCTTTTATATTCAATTCAATTCGAATTCGTTTTCTATTCAATTCAATTCAAATTTCTTTTATATTCAATTCAATTTGAATTCGTTTTCTATTCAATTCAATTATAAAAACGAATATAATCGATATAAATATCGTTTGCGTCAAAATGGCGCATCTCTAATCAACACGGCTTTATATATTTCAAAAATTCCATTATTCTATTCAACAAATGAATATTTATTCTATTCAATACGTGAATCTACATTTTTGTCACCACATGACTAATCTTAACGAATGAGTACTGTCCACGTGTGACTATTTTTGTTATTCAATATATTTTACAAAATTGTGATATCTATCGTTTGATTTCAAATCAGACTCCAACCGTAAATTAGTAAGAGAACGATTCCCTAAATATTAACCCCGAAGGCCGAAACCAACATCAGATCAATATCCAGAAGACCACTCATCTCATCTATTTTCCAGTTAATTTCTAATTTTATATATGATAAAGATGTAAATTTTATTGTTAAAATACTTCGTTCAACACATGACTAATCTCAACGGATGAGTATGGTCAACACATGAACCTTTATTTTATAATGATAAAGATGTAAATTTTATTGTTAAAATACTTCATTCAACACATGACTAATCTCAACCGATGAGTATGGTCAACACATGAACCTTTATTTTATAATATTCTTTATTTTCTAAATTGGAATGAGGCCCAATCAATTACCATATAACGTTAATTATATGGATTCCATACAACACATGTACATAATAGCAACGATAAATAATCAAAAATCATCCAAAGTGCAATACACTGTATAAGCATCAAATATAGATATCTAACGCTTATAACAGCCTGTCGATCCATCGATCGGCATACAACTAATTATTAGGATTAGTGTATGCCGTATTTTATCCCAATACCCGTGTGGGGTTTCAAATCAACAAACACAGATTTTATTTGTGCAGTTGGGCGATGTGTAAAATTTATCGTCCCAATCAATGTCAGTCAAATCAGTGTACATAAACAAACCGTCCGGTTTGTAAATGAATATTTATTTATTCTCATTCACGTTAAAAATTATAATTTTAACGACAAAATTATTTTATTCAACCTATGAATATTCTATTCGGTTCACTTAACAAATAAAATGATATCTTTATTTTTCTAACTTATTTTAGACAATTTCGGCGGCATAACGGCACGATACTAGAAACGGGACATGGCCGAGCCTTATCCCCGGTCTAATAATGGCTCACGCCATACACATATCAATCAAATCCATTCCATTTCACCAAACAATCAAATTCAAATCAAATAATCTAACCAACTACAAAACCAAACAAACAAGTCCATGGTCTGTGGACGATGGTGTCGGGTGCTACTAAACACCGTCTGCATCCTAGTATATATTTATATAACTAGAAGATTAAAAATAAAAGGTGAGAAGTTCTCACCGATAGCTAATCCAATACCACGACTCTTCAATTGTAGGGAATCATCACTGTTCTCGCCCTTTTGTCACTTTCGTTGCCCGTAGCCACTACATATATAAAAATCGAATTTTTACTTTGCTATTCAATATATAAAAATCGAATTTTTTACTTTGCTATAAAAATCCCTTTTCCACTTCAACGTATATATAATAAAAATCAGATTTTTATTTCGCTACATATATAAAGATAATATTTTTTTAATATCTCTATTATATAGAAATTTTATTTTCAATACACCACTTATATAAAAATAGTATTTTTATATCTTCTATTAAATAAAGTCATATTTTTTATACTTCTACAATATGAAAGATTATATTTTTATTATTCCTATAATATAAAAATCATATTTTTATATCTCCTACATAATAAAGATCGAATTTTTATCATTTATATTATATACAAATTATATTTTTATTACCTCTACTACATAAAGATAATATTTTTAGCCTTTCTATAATATAAAAATTATATTTTTAACCTGCCTATATTTAAAAATTATATTTTTAATCTTCTACCATAATAAAAATATCGCCTTTGTTATAAATAAAAATCTCAACTTTGCTAAGCTAAAAATCATAGCCTTTCTGGAAAAAAAACAATCTTTTCTTTTCTAAAAATCGCAAATTTCATGTTCTAAAAATCAATTCCTTCATGTTATAAAAATCCGACCCTTTATACATTAAAAATTGCACCTTTAATATATTCAGATTTAAAAAAAATAAATAGATAAAAGCTCACCGGGTTGGGTCGGATTTGTTGTCGGCGTTGAAGGAGGGTGGTGGCCATCAATCTAGGCGGCGCGGTGGTCAGGGCGTGAGGCAGTGGGGTCGACGGGTTCAACTAGGGCTTGGTTTCTTCAATTGGGAGGGCGCAGCTGACATTAGAAGGGGGAAAGAGCGAGAAGAGGGGAGCAGGGCGTCGGCGAGGGGTTTTAGGAGGGCGGAGGGAGTCGGTGGCTGGTGGAGCGGGCTGTGGGGTCCGGCGCGGCTGAGGTTGGTGCGACACAGGTTGGTGGCGAGGTCCTTAGATGGGCGGCGCGGGTTCGGGATGGAGGAGGGAGGGTGGAGGGCGGTGGCCCCGCCCTGAGCGGCGGTGGCGCTCGATCGGAGGAGCGGCAGCTCCTCCTTCTTCTTTCTTTTTTTTATTTGATTTTGAACTGAATTATAACGGGGAGGGGGGGCAGATAGTATAGAAGGAGGGAAGAGGGTTTTATTTTATTTTATTTTATTTACTGTCAAAAAGGTACTTTTTATTTCGACCTCGAAACAAGACCCACCGCCTGTCGTCTATAGCTAATTACCCCCATTCCGAACACAATGGGATATGTATCATAGGCTGATTCGATCGTTACAATCAGTTTTCGTCAAAATCAACATATAACTCTATATATTGAATTTGAACGCGCATTTCAATTTACTGGGGTCACATACTAACTCGAAAAATCCCAGAAAAATATTTTCTAGCTTCGTATTGACGATACGGTCCTAACAAAACTAGTTTCGTCGAATTCTGAGACAGTTGGAAAAATGGCCATTTTCCAGTCGATTAAAATCAACTGAAACTGGTCAAACGCGTTTTCCTTTGCCACGCTCACATATTGATTCGAAATATTATGAAAATTGGAATCTAGCAATAACTTGACATCACGGACCCAATAAAAGTGGTTTCGTCGAAATCCGAGGTCATTTGCAAAATTCCCATTTTTAAGGGCCTGAATTCCATAGCGACAATTCAGAATTTTCAACTGGACATATCTTTTGATTCCCGCTATGAAATTTCAATTTTTCGGATTCGTTGGAAAGATATTCACAAATATACTCTAATATTTTTGGTTTTTCCAAAATCCGGTTTATTTTGCACCCGGTATGTTCAATTGAAGTTTGAAATCGAATTATCGAACTACTGCGCCATTTTCAATTCTATTTATAATTATAAATAAAAATTTATATTCTAACGACGACGTATATAATATATACGTTATATTTCTATTCATAATAAATTTCTCATCGTTTTTATTTAAAATAATTCATTTTAAATAATCAAAATTCGCTAAAATTGCCAAAATAAAAATTTTAAACTTGCTCGGATTTTCTGGGTTATTACAATCTCCCCCACTTAAAACTTTTCGTCCCCGAAAAGGAATGAAGCCGAAAGTTGTTTCACAAATCAACTCAACTTTTATTATTTTGATTACGGCTTAAGTTCTTCAACTTTTCAGTTTCTAAGAACTTTTCAAATTTTTTCAAAAATTTGGCTAACATCCTAAATTTTCGAAAAATTTCGCCATAACCTCCCCTGCACCGGGAAAATCCCGAAATTGCCGTACAGGCCTTCTGATCTCAAAAAGAAAAAGGAAAAGCCAATCGGCTCATAAAATCATCATCACCCAAACAAAACAGTAAATTATAGTAAACATGTACCTATTTGTCGGGCAAACAAATTTTATTCTCTGCTCTAGCCTCCTTGCTATGACCTGTTCAATGTAAGCACATGTATATGCAAGCAAATGTGACCAATTTTCAATACAGTTCACTATTTGATTCAATTAGGCGTAATGGTTCAAAATTATCAAACAAATAAACAAACAACACAAACATCAAATAATTAGTGAATTAACGTTTCAAATTCATAACTTTGATATATAGTCAAAAATCATGTTTTTGATGCCAAATCACAACAAATAAATCTATGTAAGTTTTGGTTCTCACACCAGTCTAATGGAAATATATAGAAATCACACCTTCGAAACTCGAATATGAATATTGATGATGATGCACCATCATCAGAATCATCTCCGGGTGTCTAGAATGTGATTCTATATCTATCCAGTATATTAAAACTTCGAATATACGTTCATGACGCGTATACGCGAAATCTTTATATACTGGATTGTCCAAATTCAAAATAGATAAATATTCAAATACGTTTAAACGATTTAAATTTCAAAACAAAATTTGTTTTCATTTGAAAAATATACTCTTCACACTCGTTCTAGGATACTACTGATCCTATCTCTAACGAGTCATTCTAATTGGATATTACTAATCCAATATCTGATGAATTCTTCTGTATGGTTCTAATGTGTCTTGTTCTCGAGCTCTGTAAACCAATGCTCTGATACCAAATGTAGTAACCCGTTACTTCCCCGTGAAGGAAAGAGCAGATACTTTGAGAACAACACACAAAAAAACGCAGATGGAAGAACATTTCATTGTATATTACAACAATTCCATCAGAATACAAGAATATACAGAGTATAATTGAATAAATTACATTCGACAAATATCAGAGATTACAATAAATTACAAAGCAGCGGAAAAACAATAGAGAACACAACTGAAAGTAATGCACGGATACAGAGCTTTCCGAGCATCGTTCCAGCTGTAAATCAGGATCCTGTGAATATAAATCTGCAAAACCAAAACTACTAGGTGCCCGTGTCGAAAATAAGGGCACCCAGAGTTTAGGTTAAAACAATAAACTCCAGGTCAGTCATGTGACTGGTGTGAGAACTAAAACAGTTATTTAAAACTTTACTTTAAAAGAGAGCAATTCAAGGGACCACGCCGTATAACACGGAACGGGTTTCCTCCCAAGAATGCCAGTGCATAGGAAAGACAACGCAATGCTTTTTCGAAAAATGAAGCTATTATAAGACCCAAGTCCCATCACACAATGCAACGCAAGCCGGAGGATTGGGTTTTCCCTTATAATAGCCAAACATGCTTGGTATGTTTAAAACAAATCATTTGATACTATAATAAGTGTATAGTGTCAAAACAATTTCAATCATAAATATAAATCATAGACGGCATAAGCGCCCCATCCCACTATGTCGCCATACTAGGCTCTACAAATAAAAACGAAATACACATATTGGAAATTGGATTCCCGTCATGAGTCGAGGCAAGGGGCAAGCTCCTCTCCACTTCAAGACACTAGCAAATGCTCAGGACTACACACTCTGGGCAGCCACTTGGATCGGTTGGGCCGGTCCTCTCTTACGTTTGAGGATTAGTTATTCCTGAACACACGTTTCCTGTTCCTTACAGACCTAAAATCGAGGCGCCTCATTCCAACAACCACATAGGTGAAAAGTATAGCTGGTAAGTCACTGACACCACCAAAGCTAGAAAGAAACGTCGTGTTCCCCAACGGTACGTATCCCGTTTTTAACTCATACCGAGGTGTGAGGCTCGCGAATTCACGTTATACACAAAGCTGTCATGTAAGCTGTGCTTTGATCATCAACCACAAGACTTTTCTTTTCAACAGAAGCCTTGATCCATGCAACTCAGCATGCCACACAGGCAATTCATGCCATGCGACTGATGTCCATCGATATACAACCTCTGAGCTCGTACGTCTCAGAGAAGGGCGTTAAGCAAGGGAATAAATTCTCCGCCACCAAAAAGATGTATATTTAATAGAGATCAATCAACACAGAATAAAGTCCAATGTCAGACACACAATCCATTTACAAGTTCGTTCTGGGTCTGAACGAAACCGGAGGCACTTTCCTCGCATATCCATCGATCTCCAGGTACGTCTGAACGATCACCAACTGATTCTCTCCTCTTGGGTGTACAGTCTAATCAAGATCATCAGTAATCACCCAAACGATGTGAAGACTTCCGGTCTTCAACCACCGTCTTCATCTTCGACATATCGTCGAATCGGTTATTCAGAATGGGTATAAACCCGGCCTTTCCGAACAACCCGCATATATTAAAAACAAATGTTACCCAAACACTACATACGCCTCATTCCAATTCATTAGTCACTAACCGTAAATGAGTAAGAGAGCAATTCCTCAAATATTAACCCCGAAGGCCGAAACCAACATCAGATCAATACCCAGGAAACCATTCTTCTTAACTAATCTACAGCTAGTTTCTAAACTTCACATTCTTTGGGAAAGGTTCCCATTAATTTTATCAAAGATAAATTCTTTAAAATTTATTGATGTCGTATCAAACCAAATTATCGTTTTCCAAACTAGTCGAGATTAGCGAACCACACCGAAGAAATTATTTATTTTATTTCCCAATCCCAACCTATTCATCCCATGAAGCAAAACTGGTAATACTCCATATCTAATACCACGGTGTTATCGGTAAAATTAATTACCATTCCACGTTCAAATCTAATTAAAGATTTGACTATCGTTTTGGAGCAAAACTGGTGATACTCCATTCTCGCTCACTTTCTAAATTTGATAATTTAAATTATCAATTCACATTTCAATCTAATTGCAGATTCATTAAAACTCCCTTTTCTGGGTTAGAGAACAAATGTCATTTAAAACACAGTTCACGATAAACCCAAATCACGTTCTATTTATTATCGGGTTAAAGAACAAGTGTTATTTAAAACACCCTTCACGATAAACCCACAAATCAATTCTATTTAAAAACCCATTTCAAATTCAATTTATTTATTTAAAAATAAATGGGTTTTAATATTAGTTCAAAACTAGTTCATTTCGATAAAAATCTATTTTTATCTTTTCAAATATGGAGTTTTTCATCCCAATTTTTTCCAAATCATTTCTTATGATTTTACACAAATTATTACTATTTTTCATAATTTTATCAAGGCCCGTACAGTCGATTTCCAACAACGGCCATCGAACTGCACTTACATCGACCTTTTCCAAATTTGATTTGGACGTATCTCCAAATCCAATCGTTAGATTTCAAATTTCTAATATTCTTTAGAAAGATCTTTTCGATACGAACCCAACGGTTCCAATTTTAGGAGAATCCGACGGTCGGATCTCCCGTAATGTCTGTTCGAAATAAATGGTCGAAATTCACGAACTACCGCGGCGTGGCGCGTTCTATTCAAGCCATTATATAATATATATATATATATATTATATTTCATCGATTTCCTTTTAAAACGTATTTTATAATTCGTTTCAAACTTGTTTCAAAAACAATTCAACTTCCATTTCCAATTCAAATCAAATTTGAATTTTTCCTTATAAATTCGTTTTAAATTCATTTCAATTTAATTCAAATTTCTTTTATATTCAATTCAATTCGAATTCGTTTTCTATTCAATTCAATTCAAATTTCTTTTATATTCAATTCAATTCGAATTTCTTTTATATTCAATTCAATTCAAATTTCTTTTATATTCAATTCAATTCGAATTCGTTTTCTATTCAATTCAATTCAAATTTCTTTTATATTCAATTCAATTTGAATTCGTTTTCTATTCAATTCAATTATAAAAACGAATATAATCGATATAAATATCGTTCGCGTCAAAATGGCGCATCTCTAATCAACACGGCTTTATATATTTCAAAAATTCCGTTATTCTATTCAACAAATGAATATTTATTCTATTCAATACGTGAATCTATATTTTTGTCACCACATGACTAATCTTAACGAATGAGTACTGTCCACGTGTGACTATTTTTGTTATTCAATATATTTTACAAAATTGTGATATCTATCGTTTGATTTCAAATTAGACTCCAACCGTAAATTAGTAAGAGAACGATTCCCTAAATATTAACCCCGAAGGCCGAAACCAACATCAGATCAATATCCAGGAGACCACTCATCTCATCTATTTTCCAGTTAATTTCTAATTTTATATCTGATAAAGATGTAAATTTTATTGTTAAAATACTTCGTTCAACACATGACTAATCTCAACGGATGAGTACGGTCAACACATGAACCTTTATTTTATAATGATAAAGATGTAAATTTTATTGTTAAAATACTTCGTTCAACACATGACTAATCTCAACGGATGAGTACGGTCAACACATGAACCTTTATTTTATAATATTCTTTATTTTCTAAATTGGAATGAGGCCCAATCAATTACCATATAACGTTAATTATATGGATTCCATACAACACATGTATATAATAGCAACGATAAATAATCAACCATCATCCAAAGTGCACTACACTGTATAAGCATCAAATATAGATATCTAACGCTTATAACAGCCTGTCAATCCATCGATCGACATACAACTAATTATTGGGATTAGTGTATGCCGTATTTTATTCCAATACCCGTGTGGGGTTTCAAATCAACAAACACAGATTTTATTTGTGCAGTTGGGCGATGTGTAAAATTTATCGTCCCAATCAATGTCAGTCAAATCAGTGTACATAAACAAACCGTCCGGTTTGTAAATGAATATTTATTTATTCTCATTCACGTTAAAAATTATAATTTTAACGACAAAATTATTTTATTCAACCTATGAATATTCTATTCGGTTCACTTAACAAATAAAATGATATCTTTATTTTTCTAACTTATTTTAGAAAATTTCGGCGGCATAACGGCACGATACTAGAAACGGGACAAGGCCTAGCCTTATCCCTGGTCTAATAATGGCCCACGCCATACACATATCAATCAAATCCATTCCATTTCACCAAACAATCAAATTCAAATCAAATAATCTAACCAACTACACAACCAAACAAATAAGTCCATGGTCTGTGGACGATGGTGTCGGGTGCTACTAAACACCGTCTGCATCCTAGTATATATTTATATAACTAGAAGATTAAAAATAAAAGGTGAGGAGTTCTCACCGATAGCTAATCCAATACCACGACTCTTCAATTGTAGGGAATCATCACTGTTCTCGCCCTTTTGTCACTTTCGTTGCCCGTAGCCACTACATATATAAAAATCGAATTTTTACTTTGCTATTCAATATATAAAAATCGAATTTTTTACTTTGCTATAAAAATCCCTTTTCCACTTCAACATATATATAATAAAAATCAGATTTTTATTTCGCTACATATATAAAGATTTTTTTTTATATCTCTATTATATAGAAATTTTATTTTCAATACACTACTTATATAAAAATAGTATTTTTATATCTTCTATTAAATAAAGGTCATAATTTTAATACTTCTACAATATGAAAGATTATATTTTTATTATTCCTATAATATAAAAATCATATTTTTATATCTCCTACATAATAAAGATCGAATTTTTATCATTTATATTACATACAAATTATATTTTTATTATCTCTACATAAAGACAATATTTTTAGCCTTTCTATAAAATAAAAATTATATTTTTAACCTGCCTATATTATAAAAATTATATTTTTAATCTTCTACCATAATAAAAATATCGCTTTTGTTATAAATAAAAATCTCAACTTTGCTAAGCTAAAAATCATAGCCTTTCTAGAAAAAAAAACAATCTTTTCTTTTCTAAAAATCACAACTTTCGTGTTCAAAAAATCAATTCCTTCATGTTATAAAAATCCGACCCTTTATACATTAAAAATCGCACCTTTAATATATTCAGATTTAAAAAAAATAAAAATAAAAATAAAATAGATAAAATCTCACCGGGGTGGGTCGGATTTGCTGTCGGCGTTGAAGGAGAATGGAGGCCATCAATCTAGGCGGCGCGGTGGTCAGGGCACGAGGCAGTGGGGTCGACGGGTTCAACTAGGGCTTGGTTTCTTCAATTGGGAGGGCGCAACTGACATCAGAAGGGGGGAAAGAGCGAGAAGAGGGGAGCAGGGCGTCGGCGAGGGGTTTCAGGAGGGCGGAGGGAGTCGGTGGCTGGTGGCGCGGGCTGTGGGGTCGGGCGCGGCTGAGGGTGGTGCGACACAGGTTGGTGGCGAGGTCCTCGAATGGGCGGCGCGGGTTCGGGATGGAGGAGGGAGGGTGGAGGGCGGTGGCCCCGCCCTGAGCGGCGGTGGCGCTCGATCGGAGGAGCGGCAGCTCCTCCTTCTTCTTCCTTTTTTTTATTTGATTTTGAACTGAATTATAACCGGGGGGGAGGGGGGGCGATAGTATAGAAGGAGGGAAGAGGGTTTATTTTATTTTATTTTATTTTATTTACTGTCAAAAAGGTACTTTTTATTTCAACCTCGAAACAAGACCCAGCGCCTGTCGTTCATAGCTAATTACCCCCATTCCGAACACAATGGGATATGTATCGTAGGCTGATTCAATCGTTACAATCAGTTTTCGTCAAAATCAACATATAACTCTATATATTGAATTTGAACGCGCATTTCAATTTACTGGGGTCACATACTAACTCGAGAAATCCCAAAAAAATATTTTCTAGCTTCGTATTGACGATACGGTCCTAACAAAACTAGTTTTGTCGAATTCTGAGACCGTTGGAAAAATGGCCATTTTCCAGTCGGTTAAAATCAACTGAAACTGGTCAAACGCGTTTTCCTTTGCCACGGTCACATATTGATTCGAAAAATTATGAAAATTGGAATCTAGCAATAACTTGACATCACGAACCCAACAAAAGTGGTTTCGTCGAAATCCGAGGTCATTTGCAAAATTCCCATTTTTAAGGGTTTGAATTCCATAGCGACTATTCAGAATTTTCAACTGGACATATCTTTTGATTCCTGCTATGAATCACGGACCCAACAAAAGTGGTTTCGTCGAAATCCGAGGTCATTTGCAAAATTCCCATTTTTAAGGGCCTGAATTCCATAGCGACTATTCAGAATTTTCAACTGGACATATCTTTTGATTCCTGCTATGAAATTTCGATTTTTCGGATTCGTTGGAAAGATATTCACAAATAGACTCTAATATTTTTTGTTTCGCCAAAATCCGTTTTATTTTGCACCCGGTATGTTCAATTGAAGTTTGAAATCGAATTATCGAACTACCGCGCCATTTTCAATTCTATTTATAATTATAAATAAATATTTATATTTTAACGACGACGTATATAATATATACGTTATATTTATATTCAAAATAAATTTCTCATCGTTTTTATTTAAAATAATTCATTTTAAATAATCAAAATTCGCTTAAATTGCCAAAATAAAATTTTTAAACTGGCTCGGATTTTCCGGGTTATTACATTTTCCTTTATTTGTTCTAGTAAACAAGAATATTCAACAATTTCAATGTCCATATTCATGTTCATTAACAATTCATAAGTTAGATAAAGTTAAGAATCTATTTACCAATTTATTTCATTGATTAAATTTACTTACTTTACTAAGTTAAATTTAATTTCAATACAAATAAAGCATACATCATTTAAAATCATGACTTAAGTTTTATTCATATTTATAAATCATCACTTTAATTTTACCTTTCGTTACTCATATCAAAACTTGGATGATATTTAATTGCTTATTCCCATAACATTTTATCTTTTTATATATTTTAGGTAAGTTATATTTATGCTACTGAAAGGTTATTGTTATACAAGTCCAATAGTTTCCAATCCATTTCAAATTCACTATTTCAAGTTTCGTAGAGTTTCTAATTGAATTTATTTTCCATTAGGTTTATTTTCTTATTATACAATTCTGAAGTTTCTAAAATTTCGAGCTTGATTCATTTCATTTTTTTGAAAATCATTCATTATTTGAGAACTTAAGAATTCAATATCAGGTTCATTTCCAAATCACTTTCAAAATATAATATATAAATTTTATCATTATTTCTAATACAGAAATGAGGAATTTTATAATTTAAAAATAGTCTATCCATTTTTTGTCCGTATATCTTTTATATTAAACTAAACTATAAAAGATTTAAATGAAATTCAATTTCTCAAAATAAAATAGAAATTCTAAGTGGTCTCCCCACTCTGACTCTTAAAAACAAAGGACGATGATGCGTGCACTCATCACCGAAGTCATTTCTAGAGCCAAGAAGGAAATGCACATTTTTTCTTCAAATCATTTGGAAACAATTTCTATATGAAACTACTTCTAAAACATACTTATATTATTTCTAAACCATTTGTAAATAAATACTTCAAAAGCACCCAAATTTAAATCCTTAATTTCATATTTAAATTCATATTATTTCTTTATAAATAAATTTACCATTATTTCATTTTCTTAATCATTCAATAATCAATAGTATTATTTATTGACTAATCCGATAATAAACGATGATAATCTAATATTATCATCACCTAATAACCAAAATCCAGATTAGAACTTCAAGTTAAATATTTACATAAAATATAATACAAAATAATATTGTGACGATCAGTCCTATTCGAGTGTTTAGAAATCCCTATCGATGCATTGGCGTCCCAATTATTGACCAGTATGTATAAATACTCAACATAACAAATTAACATAATATAAAACCATTTTTATATCAAAAGTACAAGTATGCTCTCTTATATACACTCAAACCCATTCTAGTGTATTATTACCCTATCTATAATGAGTTAATGACAAATTGAGCAAAGGTTATCGCTAAACATCGCTCTGATACCAACTGTAATGACCCGGATTTTTTGACCATTTAAATCGACAATAATCCTCACATGTCAACTTAAACAAATCTAAAATACGGGAAATTATTGGAATTAATATAAGAAAAAGAAGAAAGAATAAAGAAGAAAACAATCACAAAATCTCACAATGGAAGGACAAAATATAATAATCAAATAACAGTTCATGAAGTTGTTAAATTATACACTTGATTATACATTACAAAAATATGTCAAAGTAAACTATCATAAATGTACCAACATACGCAGCGGAATAATACTAGTAATTACGTCTATCAAGCTCCATCTTCATCTTCAATAATGTGGTTTTTGCTAATTGAAAAATTCAGGCTGACCCGAGCACCAAAGAAAATACAAAAATATTTGGATCAGAACTAAAATATTCTCATATCAGCGAAATCAAATCAAGTAATAATATGAGTGTCACGACGTCGTAGATGCGTACGGTAATTCACATCTCGTATTCAATGTGTTCGTGAGTGTAACACCCCGAATTTCAGTTAACATTGATATTCACTAATTACAGAATTAATAATCTCAGATGTGAGAATCAGGGGAAACGGGTTACGTCATTGTGTTCGCCTCGGAAAAATACGCGAAATAGAGTCCGAAATTTTGTAAATCGGAGTCCGTACGACCTAGTTAAGGCCCAAAGAAGTTTTCGGGAAATTTGAATTTCGAAACATGCAGAAATGGGTGCCAGGCGGGAAAACTCCCGCCCAGCCAAGTCGACTTGGCTATCGACAGGGCTGTTGACTTGCCTGTCGACATGCCTGTCGACTTGGCAGTCGACAGGGCTGTCGACTTGCCCTGTCGGCTGATTCTGGCCTGGGTGCACCTGGTTGAGTTTTGGGCTGGGTTGGAGGGCTTGGGACGAAATCTGACGGACCTAAACTAACCTAGGGTTAATCTAAGGGTCTAAAACACAACCTAATCCTATAAATACACCCTAAGACTACCCTAATTCATACTAAAAATGGAATCTATGCCATCATGCCGCCAAAATGCAACTTAGAAGGAGCCTCCACTAATTAGAGAAGAGGATTGCAAGCTAATCAACTACTAATCCACCTCTACTTCAACTCTAGCAACTATCTAAGGAGCTAATCTTGGAGTTTGTGAGTTTCTATCACTTTAATAACCAATTGCTAAACTAAGTAGATGAGATGTGATGAGATCATATGGTTTTGCTTGTGGATCAATGGGTTTTAGGTCATATGTTATGATGCTAGTTTGCTAATCACTATGTTTAACACTTATTCATGATGACACTATGGTTATGCAAGTTAAGTGTTTGGGTTTATGCATGTTAAGTGGTGGGTTTTATGCATGCTAAGTGTTTGGTTTTATGCATGCTAAGTGTTTGGTTTTATGCAAGTTAAATGCTTGGTTTTATGCTAGAATCATGTGTGAAATAAGTGACATGACATGCAAGTTTAACCTATGAGTTTGGATCTATAATATGCATAATCTATGCAAGTTGTTTGGATTAGTGATATGCATAACATATGCGAGTTTACCTTTGTATGTCATACATACATATGCAAGTTTATATGTAACATGTTATGCAAGTTTGGTGGTTGATTATATGCAAGTTCATATGTAACATGTTATGCAAGTTTGGTGTTTGATTATATGCAAGTCCATATATGACATGTTATGCAAGTTTGGTGGTTGATTATATGCAAGTAACATGTGCAAGTTTACACCTTTGTATGTCATACATACATATGCAAGTTTACCCCTTTGTATGACATAAGTACATGTGCAAGTTCATCCCTTTTTAGACCTATGACATGTATGCAAGTTGACACCTTTATGATAGGTCTATGACATGAACATTTCTGCAAGTTACCATCTTTATGACATATGTGATTCATGCAAGTTTGGGTTGGTTATTTATGCAAGTTGGGTTTATGGTCATATATGCAAGTTGACACCTTTTAAACCCATGATAATGCTAATGATATGCTAAGTTGAACCCATTGTGTGTATGATGAATCTTCTCTTTTAAAGTATGTCATGTTAACGTATTTACGTGGGGACGATGGGGTAAAAATTAATGAACACATAAAATTGTGTGAAGTGGGTATGATTAAACATACCATAAAGTGGATGGACATAATTGGGAATTTACCTATTAAGTTAGGTCTACCCATATTATGGAATTGGGAATTTACCTATTGAGTTAGGTCTACCCATATTCTTAAATATTTGTAATTAATTAGGGATAATTAATACAAATTATGGGGGTGATTAATTAGGTGTAATTAATCGACTAAGACACGAGGTTGGACCCTTTTTGTAGCATAAGACTGCCCGGAACCGACCGGCAAATCCAGCGGCTACAAATGATTGGCCCAATGTGAGAGGTCTTAGTCATAAACTAAATACGTGACAAGTGTAAAGACACGAGGTTAGACTCTGTTATGGTGTAAGGCTGCCCGGAACCAACCGGCATATCCAGCTGCCATAAAAGACAGTCTAATGTGAGAGGTCTTTACAAAGGTTACGATCTTAATTAATTAAGAAACACTTAACCAAATTAGCATGTAATGGGGCATGAGGGGTTAAGTGGGTGCCTTGGGTGGCATGTAGTAACTAGTGGGGGTGCCTTGGGTGGCATGAGGAAACTAGTGGGTTGCCTTGGGTGGCAATAGAAAATACGATTAGAATACTTAACCAAAGTGGAACATGTAATTAAACATGATTAAAGGGTTAAGTAAGTGCCTTGGGTGGCATGTGGGAATCAAGTAAGTGCTTTGGGTGGCATGTGGAAATCTAGTGGGTGCCTTGAGTGGCAATTAAAGTATGATTAAATGACTTAACCAAAATTTATAACATGTAAGTGGACATGGTTAAAGGGTTAAGTGGGATTCACTAGAAATGACAAGCTTAGGTGGGTAGCTTGTGGGGGCCCATTTCAACCAATATCCCAAACGTATCTTTGTGGGCTCGACCCAAGTCGAGGATGGGACACGCATGTTGGGCTTGACTGTAAGAGGCCAAAACGGGTTAGCGGTGACAACGCAAGTCCAACGGGTTTCATACGCGTGTGTGGACCCGGGCTGGTAAGTAAGACGTTGTTGCATCGTGTAGGTATAAGCCGTGCACCGTTGATATTATCAGGTTGCCACTTTGGGGAATGATACACCCCACTGTGGGGCCAGCACGGGTATCTACGTTAGGGAGCCGATCGCTTGGGGAGTAGTGGGTACACCTAGTGGAGATAGGGGCAGACGGCACCTATGTAGTCAGCTAGGGGTACACGAAACTACTATTAAAAATTACTAAGTACACTTAGTGGGATCAACCTTAAGTAGGAATTACCCTTGGGTGGGTAGAACTGGTGTGGTGCAGTGTAGGAATTACCCTTGGGTGGGTAGATCTGGGGTGGTGCAGTGTAGTAATTATCCTTGGGTGGGTAAATGCGTCTTTACGGTTATCTTAGTTCATCCTAAGTCTAGTTGGCTGCTTAGTGTAGCCATCTATCCCCAGTCGTTACCGTATATCAAGCTTATGTCTTACTCTGGTTACTTTAATGATTGTATTGTTAAAGTTATAGGACTCGCTCAGACTTATGTCTGACCCCGTTGTTTTTATCTTTTTCCCAACCCTCAGGTTATCAGAGTGGGCCTAGCACTAGTAGGCTTGATCAGACTGCTTTATCTATCTTTTGGAGCTTGGACCGTGGATGTAAAGCTCAGTTTATCTTTTCTGTTATGGCTATTAAGTTATGTAGTGGGATTATGTACTTTTGTTTTATCAGGATGGATATTATGTACTTGACTCTTGTTTATGGTTTTGGTGTAACCAAACATGTTTTACTTTCCGCTGCAATGAAATGATGTTTTGAATTCTCAAGTATTACTTATATCTGTCTTATTGTAATTTTTCTGTTCTATATTCACTTAAAATACTCCACCGATGTTATGGCATTCCCTTAGTGAGTAACCGTAGCGGGTGTGGGATGTTACACGTGGTATCAGAGCTTAAGGTTACCAGAACAGATAAATTTTTTTAGAAAAACTATTTTTTAAGAATATTTTTGAAAGAAGTATTTTCAAAAAAATGTCTTTTAAGAGAAAAGTTTTTGAAAGAAAAGCGTAATCCCCGATAGCCATATCTTTATCTTTCGAATTCTCCGTTTTGAATCTCTTCCTCTCTCGTTTTGAGTTTCCCCTCCATGTATAGATGATCTTTCTAAGATAGATAAGAATGGAAAACCACTTCAAGGGACTTAGACGTTTGTCGGATTAGAAGTTGGTTCAAGAAGGAGGAGGACTGGTAGGTACCTATTGGATAGACGATGGGAGGAAGGCTCAAATAGTTGTTTGGTTAATGAAGGATGAAACCTCATTGGTGGGAGGTTACGAGTGGAGAATGGGAAGAAGAAGGTGAGTAGTTATCCTTCTGGGAGGAATAGGACACCTTATTAGGGTTGTCAAAAGGGGCAAGGGCAAGGTATGGAATCTTCTGGAGGGTAGTTGTATTCCCTCACGGCTAGTGTACCAGATGCGGATAAGACCGTCTAGGTTGGAATTTGGATTTCTTTATTATCCGGTTCGAACTTTATTTGATTCTGACGCATCGAGTTCGTTTATCTCATCATTGTTAGTTGAGTCACTGCACTTAGACACCAGTTTAGTAGATGATCCCTTAGTTGTTTCAAACCCAATTGGGGCTCCATGATGTGTTTGGGTTTGAAAGTTTCTATACTTAGCGTTGAGTTTAGATGTGATGCTTTTTGGGCTTCAAGGACTATGGGTTAGTTTTGGGCATGGACTGGTTATCCAGTAGGGGTGCCGTTCTTGATTTTGAAGGGAGAGTTGTTAGGCTTATGACCCGCTTGGGTAACACTCTCGAGATCTCTTGTAATCCCATGGAATCTGTTATGCTAAGTTATATAGAATCGCTTGACACGTCGGTCGAGAGTTTGCGATCTGTTAGAGTGGTCCGGGAATACTCGGATGTGTTTGAGGAGGTGAAGGGCTTACCTCCGGAGCGGGAGATTGACTTCCGAATATATCTGGTAGACAATGCCAAACCAGTATCTTGGCCAGTGTGCCACATGGCTCCTCGTGAGAGGAGGGAACTCCATAAGCAAGTAGGCGATTTGCTTGAGAAGGGGTTTAGAAGACGAAGTATATCGGAGTGGGGTGCTCCAGTAGTTTTTGCTATGAAGGCGGATGGGTCCCTCAGACTTTGTGTAGATTATAGGGAGTTTAACAAGATAACAAAGAAGAATAGACACCCATTGCCGAGGATTGATGATCTCTTTGATCAGTTAATTGGCGCCTCAGTATTTTCGCAGTTGGACTTAGCCACGGGGTTTCGTCAGTTGAGAGTGGCTGAGGATAGTATAGAGAAGACTGCCTTTAGGACTCCGGATGGTTTTTTTATGAGTGGCTGGTGATGCCATTTGGTTTAACGAACGCCCCCGCATACTTTATTGATTTGATGAGAAGGGTGTTCAGGGAGTACCTAAATAAGTTCGTGATGGTCTTTGTAAATGACATCTTGGTCTTTTCTAGGAGCGAAATAAGTTTTCGTATGTGCTCAATAGGCTGAGCAAAGCCAGTTATGGGATAAACGGTGGTTTTGGAGCGAGACTGGCGAGGACATCCAGAGTTGGACAAGGGCTTAATTATTTAGCCGTTTTTACTAGTATCATCTCACGTAGGTCGTCTGAATTCGAAGGAGGTATCCCTTGGGTGTTTGTCTGATATTGGTTTAGGCCTTTGGGGCTTGCATTTGGGGGATGTCGAGTTCGACTAGGGTGGTCTGCGTGAGAGTTGGATAGTTGTGACGATTTTGCATGGGAGAATATCCTGATTTTCTCTAGAAGTGGAGAAAAGCATGCCCTACATCTTAGGGAAGTGTTGGAGACTCTTTGAGCGCATTGTCTTAAGACAACAAAGGTGGATGGAATTCTTAGCATCCTATGAGTTTGAGATAGCGTATACCCCTGGCAAGGGTAACGTGGTGGCAGACGCCTTAAGCAGAAAAAAGGCTGTCTTTGAGTCCATTGTTCGTGGAATGGCGAAGCTTGGAGTTTATTTCTATGTTTGACTTTAGACCTTCCGTTGACTTTGTACCCGGTTTGCTAGCCTCCTTGGAGGTTAGGCCTACTCTT
The DNA here is from genome assembly GCA_030737875.1 of Allium sativum. Lineage (NCBI taxonomy): Eukaryota > Viridiplantae > Streptophyta > Magnoliopsida > Asparagales > Amaryllidaceae > Allium > Allium sativum. The sequence goes on from CM060916.1 coordinate 730,483,633, forward strand.
TTGGGACGGATTGGCGAGGCACAGCGAGACGACCCACAGTTGTTTGAGTTAGTAGAGAAGCTCATAAGGGGGGGAGTCGTCCAGCCATTTGAGTAGGTACACCCTAGATGGAAAGGGGTGGTTGCGTAGAGACGATAGACTTTGTGTACCGCAAGACGAGGGTTTGAGGAAGGCTATACTTGATGATGCACATCGGTCGAAGATGACCATTCATCCCGGTGGGGACAAGATGTACCAAGACATGAAGCGAGTTTTCTTTTGGGCCGGTATGAAGAAAGATGTGGCCGAGTATGTCGCTAGATGCTTGGTGTGCCAGCAAGTGAAAGCGGAGCAGAAGAAACCCGGTGGGTTGCTTCACCCATTGGAGGTTCCGCTATGGAAGTGGGATAGTGTCTCGATGGATTACCGAGATCGAGGAAGGGTAATACGGGAATTTGGGTTGTGGTAGACAGACTTACTAAGAGCGCCCATTTTATACCCGTGAAGAGTAAGAGAACTGCTCCATGGCTAGCTTCAGTTTACATTCGAGAGATTATTAGATTGCATCGTGTACCTTCCAGTATAGTGAGCGATCGAGATCCTATCTTCACTAGAGAGTTTTGGAAGAATTTGCAAGAGGCGGTAGGGACTCAGTTGTGTTTGAGTACCGCATATCATCCTCAGACGGACGGCCAAACCGAGAGGGTGAATCGTATTTTAGAAGACCTTTTGAGGCTATGTATCTTGGATTTTGGAGGTACATGGGAAGAGCATCTTCCATTGGTGGAGTTTGCATATAATAACAGCTTTCAGTCTAGTATTGGCATGGCTCCTTTTGAAGCTCTTTATGGAAGGCCTTGTCGATCACCTACATGTTGGTGGGAATCTACGGATAAGATCTTACTTGGGCCCGATATGGTTAGAGAGACTTCGGAAAAGATTGATTTGATTCGAAGAAGGATGAAAGCGGCGTAAGACAGACAGAAATCTTATGTGGACAAGAGGAGGACGGATCTTGAGTTTGATGTTGGGGACATGGTCTTTGTCAAAGTATATCCGTTACGGAATGTGGTTCGCTTTGGATCTGTTGGGAAGTTAGCACCAAGGTTTGTTGGGCCGTTTCCTATTAAGGAAAGGATTGGACAGATGGCCTATAGAGTGGAGTTTCCCGACAGACTTAGTGGTGTACATGATGTATTCCATGTGTCACATTTGAGGAAGTGCCTACATGAGACCGCAGAGGTGGTAGAGCCAAGCTTGCTTAGAGAAGTAGAGATAGAGCGTGATGCGACTATTCGACGAGCTCCTACACGCATCCTTGGGTCAGAGATTAAGAGGTTGAGAAACAGGGAGGTTCAACTAGTCAAAGCGCAATGGGGAGAAGATGAGAGCAACGCTACTTGGGAGACGGAAGCGAAAATGCGTTCATTATACCCATTCCTTTTTGAGGGTATGTCTTTTAACTTCTCCTTTATCGTTTGTCTAGTACTTATCTTATCTTTAGTATGTCCTCTTGTTAGTGCCTTTGACCTTTAGATAGGGTAAACCTATGGTTGAAACATGTGTTTGAGACATGTTATGATTGATGGATGAATGTGGATGCAAGTGTTTGCTAGTGGTTGCTCGTGGATACATATACACACACTCTAGACACTAGATCGGCTCAATCACTTCATATTGCATATTGCATATAATTGTGTGTAGGTAGCTATATTTATGGATGTATAATGGTTGTGTTATCATATGGATGATGCATTTTGGTGAATGATTGTGCACTCATGTAGATATAGTATGTGTCGATAGGGTTCTTTCGCATACATATTGGATGCATGGCACTATCACGGTTTGCATATGTTCATACATTAGATAGGGAACATATACACACACTTTTTGCATATGTTCATACATCAGTAGAAATTGTTTTAAGGACAATGGATGCCTGTGTTTGATGGATTGAGTAGATGGTTGTTTGGATGGTAGGATATGCATTCTCCTTAACTTGGAGATTTCGGGGACGAAATCCTTTAAGGAGGGGAGAATGTAACACCCCGAATTTCAGTTAACACTGATATTCACTAATTACAGAATTAATAATCTCAGATGTGAGAATCAGGGGAAACGGGTTACGTCATTGTGTTCGTCTCGGAAAAATACGCGAAATAGAGTCCGAAATTTTGTAAATCGGAGTCCGTATGACCCGGTTAAGGCCCAAAAAAGTTTTCGGGAAATTTGAATTTCGAAACATGCAGAAATAGGGGCCAGGCGGGAAAACTCCCGCCCAGCCAAGTCGACTTGGCTGTCGACAGGGCTGTCGAATTGCCTGTCGACATGCCTGTCGACTTGCCCTGTCGGCTGATTCTGGCCTGGGTGCACCTGGTTGAGTTTTGGGCTGGGTTGGAGGGCTTGGGACAAAATCTGACGGACCTAAACTAACCTAGGGTTAATCTAAGGGTCTAAAACACAACCTAATCCTATAAATACACCCTAAGACTACCCTAATCCATACTAAAAATGGAATCTATGCCATCATGCCGCCAAAATGCAACTTAGAAGGAGCCTCCACTAATTAGAGAAGAGGATTGCAAGCTAATCAACTACTAATCCACCTCTACTTCAACTCTAGCAACTATCTAAGGAGCTAATCTTGGAGTTTGTGAGTTTCTATCACTTTAATAACCAATTGCTAAACTAAGTAGATGAGACGTGATGAGATCATATGGTTTTGCTTGCGGATCAATGGGTTTTAGGTCATATGTTATGATGCTAGTTTGCTAATCACTATGTTTAACACTTATTCATGATGACACTATGTTTATGCAAGTTAAGTGTTTGGGTTTATGCATGTTAAGTGGTGGGTTTTATGCATGCTAAGTGTTTGGTTTTATGCATGCTAAGTGTTTGGTTTTATGAAAGTTAAATGCTTGGTTTTATGCTAGAATCATGTGTGAAATAAGTGACATGACATGCAAGTTTAACCTATGAGTTTGGATCTATAATATGCATAATCTATGCAAGTTGTTTGGATTAGTGATATGCATAACATATGCGAGTTTACCTTTGTATGTCATACATACATATGCAATTTTATATGTAACATGTTATGCAAGTTTGGTGGTTGATTATATGCAAGTTCATATGTAACATGTTATGCAAGTTTGGTGTTTGATTATATGCAAGTTCATATGTAACATGTTATGCAAGTTTGGTGGTTGATTATATGCAAGTTCATATGTAACATGTTATGCAAGTTTGGTGTTTGATTATATGCAAGTCCATATATGACATGTTATGCAAGTTTGGTGGTTGATTATATGCAAGTAACATATGCAAGTTTACACCTTTGTATGTCATACATACATATGCAAGTTTACCCCTTTGTATGACATAAGTACATGTGCAAGTTCATCCCTTTTTAGACCTATGACATGTATGCAAGTTGACACCTTTATGATAGGTCTATGACATGAACATTTATGCAAGTTACCATCTTTATGACATATGTGATTCATGCAAGTTTGGGTTGGTTATTTATGCAAGTTGGGTTTATGGTCATATATGCAAGTTGACACCTTTTAAACCCATGATAATGCTAATGATATGCTAAGTTGAACCCATTGTGTGTATGATGAATCTTCTCTTTTAAAGTATGTCATGTTAACGTATTTACGTGGTGACGATGGGGTAAAAATTAATGAACACATAAAATTGTGTGAAGTGGGTATGATTAAACATACCATAAAGTGGATGGACATAATTGGGAATTTACCTATTAAGTTAGGTCTACCCATATTATGGAATTGGGAATTTACCTATTGAGTTAGGTCTACCCATATTCTTAAATATTTGTAATTAATTAGGGATAATTAATACAAATTATGGGGGTGATTAATTAGGTGTAATGAATCGACTAAGACACGAGGTTGGACCCTTTTTGTATCATAAGACTGCCCGGAACCGACCGGCAAATCCAGCGACTACAAATGATTGGCCCAATGTGAGAGGTCTTAGTCATAAACTAAATACGTGACAAGTGTAAAGACACGAGGTTAGACTCTGTTATGGTGTAAGGCTGCCCAGAACCAACCGGCATATCCAGCTGCCATAAAAGACAGTCTAATGTGAGAGGTCTTTACAAAGGTTACGATCTTAATTAATTAAGAAACACTTAACCAAATTAGCATGTAGTGGGGCATGAGGGGTTAAGTGGGTGCCTTGGGTGGCATGTAGTAACTAGTGGGGGTGCCTTGGGTGGCATGAGGAAACTAGTGGGTTGCCTTGGGTGGCAATAGAAAATACGATTAGAATACTTAACCAAAGTGGAACATGTAATTAAACATGATTAAAGGGTTAAGTAAGTGCCTTGGGTGGCATGTGGGAATCAAGTAAGTGCCTTGGGTGGCATGTGGAAATCTAGTGGGTGCCTTGAGTGGCAATTAAAGTATGATTAAATGACTTAACCAAAATTTATAACATGTAAGTGGACATGGTTAAAGGGTTAAGTGGGATTCACTAGAAATGACAAGCTTAGGTGGGTAGCTTGTGGGGGCCGATTTCAACCAATATCCCAAACGTATCTTTGTGGCCTCGACCCAAGTCGAGGACGGGACACGCATGTTGGGCTTGACTGTAAGAGGCCAAAACGGGTTAGCGGTGACAACGCAAGTCCAACGGGTTTCATATGCGTGTGTGGACCCGGGCTGGTAAGTAAGACGTTGTTGCATCGTGTAGGTATAAGCCGTGCACCGTTGATATTATCAGGTTGCCACTTTGGGGAATGATACACCCCACTGTGGGGCCAGCACGGGTATCTACGTTAGGGAGCCGATCGCTTGGGGTGTAGTGGGTACACCTAGTGGAGATAGGGGCAGACGGCACCTATGTAGTCAGCTAGGGGTACACGAAACTACTATTAAAAATTACTAAGTACACTTAGTGGGATCAACCTTAAGTAGGAATTACCCTTGGGTGGGTAGAACTGGTGTGGTGCAGTGTAGGAATTACCCTTGGGTGGGTAGATCTGGGATGGTGCAGTGTAGTAATTATCCTTGGGTGGGTAAATGCGTCTTTACGGTTATCTTAGTTCATCCTAATTCTAGTTGGCTGCTTAGTGTAGCCATCTATCCCCAGTCGTTACCGTATATAAAGCTTATGTCTTACTCTGGTTACTTTAATGATTGTATTGTTAAAGTTATAGGACTCGCTCAGACTTATGTCTGACCCCGTGGTTTTTATCTTTTTCCCAACCCTCAGGTTATCAGAGTGGGCCTAGCACTAGTGGGCTTGATCAGACCGCTTTATCTATCTTTTGGAGCTTGGACCGTGGATGTAAAGCTCAGTTTATCTTTTCTATTATGGCTATTAAGTTATGTAGTGGGATTATGTACTTTTGTTTTATCAGGATGGATATTATGTACTTGACTCTTGTTTATGGTTTTGGTGTAACCAAACATGTTTTACTTTCCGCTGCAATGAAATGATGTTTTGAATTCTCAAGTATTACTTATATCTGTCTTGTTGTAATTTTTCTGTTCTATATTCACTTAAAATACTCCACCGATGTTATGGCATTCCCTTAGTGAGTGACCGTAGCGGGTGTGGGGTGTTACAACGAGTGCAATAACTTAAGAGATCTTATGGGAATTTCCTATGGAAAATAAATAATACAGTAGTAGCTCATGAAGCTACTAAATTAAATTTTATAATAGAGTTTACATAAACAATACAATGGAAGTCTAAAACAACGAACTTCTAATAAACAAATAAATGATAACTTCATGAAATAGAAACGACAAGAATAACTGAAAAAATGGAGCAACTGAACAACTGTGCACGTGGTGGAGAACCAGAATGAAGTAGGTTGATTTGGAGGCAATTATTGGATTTGAAGAAAGAGAATGATGACGGATGTCCTTGACCTTCGGGTCATAATTAAAAAGACTAAAACATGTGCTATACCGTTACCAAGTGGGGTTAGTTACCCCCATCTGCAACACTTCTTCTTTATTGCTATAGTGTCTAAGTGATTGATTTGATTTGATGCGCATCCTCTAATTGGGAGTGTTGTTACGAGGTAGGCAGTAGTAGTAGCTATGCATTACCACTAGTCCGGGTGTGCAATCGGTAGAATCCTACCCTGGGTATTCCTCGTGTTTCTTGTCATATTTAACCTGAAAATGCCTGCTATGATTTTGTTTTGCGTTGTACCTATGGAGTGCTTTCTGATATCCCACCGGTTTGGTGGAGTTTACAGTACTGTATAGACTACAATGTTTATAAACAGTGCAAGGGTAATAATGGTAATCCCACTTACGCTATTTTGATATTATACTTTATTGATAGACACTATTATAATAACGTATTGTATTATATAATATCTAGTTTATCAGATCCTTAGGAGGTGGAAATTCCCATAACATCTCTTAAGTTATTGCACTTACGAACACATCGAATATGAGATGTGAATTACCATAAGCATCTCTGATGCCTTGACACTCATATTATTACCTAACTTGATTTAACTGGTATGAGAATATTTTAGTTCCGATCGGAGTATGTAACATACCGTATTTTTGATAGTCGGATATTTAAATTATATAATGAAGTTAAAACGTTTAGTTTATATATAAATATAAATCGAGATCGTAAACGTCACGGTAGCTCGTAATTTACAATTTAAACTTCAACAGAATATACAAAATCCATTTTAAGACGGCTTAGGGAATTATTTGCACAGGAGCAATACATTGGGCTAATCAATCGGCCTGTTAAATGGGTTAGCAAAGTAATTGAACTAATTAAATATTAATTAGGAGTTGAGTTATGCTAATTTAATCGCTAACCTATGATGCTAAAAATTATTGATTACAAGGTCCGAACTCGAACGAAACAAGATTTACCGGAATCGCGGTGATGAACACAATCTTATGGAATTGTTTTGAATAGAGGCAAAGACGACTAGAATTTATAGTTAAATTAAACGACTTTTAATTTAACTATAACCGAACCACTTCAGAAACGAATGGAACCAAAGTGAGTATAACTCACTCAGTTTTTACCCACTTATATTTTATATTAGTCGGGTTTTATTTTATGTGCTATGGATAAAAATTGTTGTGGTATGTTGATTATTTATTTTATATTGATTAAATTGGTTGATTTAAAATGTTAGTTTAATTTAAATAAAATATAATCGTTATTCTAATGATTATTTCTGAACGAGGTAACTTACCATGTTGGATACATTTATAATAATATAAACGTGTTAAATTAAATTATGGGTGCTTGGACTACTGTTATTTATTTGTAGTTGAATATCATATCTGTTTATTCAATTGAATGATAATATTTGAGATAACGTATTTGGATGTAGGGAAAGCAGGTTGGAGGGATCCAACTAGATTCCTCAAATTTATTGTTTATTTTCATATTACAAATGTTATTTATTTGTAGTTTAATATCATATATGTTTATTGAATTGAATGATAATATTTGAGATAACGTATTTGGATGTAGGGAAAGCAGGTTGGATGTAACGACCCATATTTTTGACCGTTCAAATCGACAATAAACCACACATGTCGACCCAAACAAATCGCAAATGCAGGTAGTTATTGTGAAAAGAAGAAATGAAAGAAAGAAGAAAACAAATCACAGAATCTCACAGCAGAAGGACAACATATAATAAACAGATAGTATTTTAAAACAATTGAAATGTGTACATTGATTTTTAACATTCAACGATTATCAGAGTTACATATACATACAGGTGTACATAATAAGCAGCGGAAATAAATGCAGTGGAAATACATATATAATAGATATATACCAAATCTTCGTCTTCTATCTCCAAGGCAAAGTAATCTTCATTAACTGCAACATCTGCTGACCCGAGCGTATTGCATAAAAAGAAAACACAACAAACACCCGGATCAGCACTAAATCATCTCATATTAGTCAAATCAAAATATGAAATAACATCAGTGTCATGGGTACAGTAACTCAAGAGATGTTACGGGATTTTTCCATCTCTCAAGGATCCGTTAAACTAATACATACATAATATAGTACGCTATTATGATAGTGTCTATCCAGTAAAGTATAAATACTGAAAATAGCGTAAGCGGGATTACCATATTACCCTTACGCCGTTTATAGGCATCCACAGTCTATACAGTACCGTAAATTCACCGTACTGGTGTTATCAGAGGGCACTCCATAGAAGGCAATGATAAATCAAAATCGTATGGGCTCGATATGGATATATATGACAAGGCACTCGAGGCAATGCCCAGGGTAGGATTCTACCAATTGCACTCCCGGACCGGTGGTAACGCATAGCAGCCACTACCGCCCACCTCGGAACACACTCCCAAAGTCATAAATGGGCCCAAATCATCATCATAGTCATAGAAATATTATCGAAGAAGTGTGTCCGATCAAAGGTGCTACCTCAATTAGTCACGGTATAGCTCCTGTTTTAGTCATTTAAATTCTGACCCGAAGGTCAGGGCTATTTCGTCATCGATCATCTTCTTCGATTCAATAATCGCCTCCAAGTCATCATACTCATTCTGGATACGTCATAACGTTCACAGTCGTCAAAGTGGTATCGACACTGATAGAGAGTATGCCTTATGTCGACTCCGGTCTCTTTAACAACCAACGCTTACATCTTTCACATCGGTTGGTTCTTTTATATTTGATAAAGGTTCGCCTTCATATCAAAATATCATCTTCTGTTTCGAACCCAATTTATATTCAAATAGAATATAATTCCATATCAAAATATCTCAATCATTCCAAAACCGATTTATTCCAAACTAGAATATATTTACATGTCATTTTATTATACTCGTAGAATATTCAAATCGATCTATATTCACATAGAATATACTTCATCTTGAAAGATTCAGTTATTTCCAATCAATTTACATTTGCAATCCCTTCATATTCAAATAGAATATATTTTTCCATATCTGTTCATTTAGATCTTCGGAAATTCCATTTATATTCGAGTAGAATAAATCTACCTTTCCATATCAAAATCGGTTTAACATCAAATTCATATTCAAATAGAATATAATTTATCTCAACTCCATTTGATCCAACAGTTTGAATCCAAACATTTCCATTCGGAAGAAATTCATAATTTCAAAATACTTGTAAACTAAAGGATTTATATGATAATAATAATAATAATAAAGAAAAATGATAATAATAATAAATTTTATATAAATAAATATATAGATATACATATAGGATATAGTAATTAAAATAAATTAGTAATTTAAATATTATATATTTACTTAAATATAGGTTTACTAGAAAATTTTGAAAAATGAATTATAAGGAAAAATTTATTTAAAAATACAATAGTTATAAGTAAAGGTAAGTAATAAATTTAAAGCAAGAATAATTATTTGGAATCAAATGCATAAATATATTTAAAAATAAATTTCTCTTATCAAAATCTTCCTTCCTTCCAAATTTCAATACTTGAATCTATCCTCCGGTCTCAATGGAGTTCATAAAATTCCATATCTCATTTCAATCCTGTTCAAAACAACTATTTGATTTTCAGGAGTTCAAATATATATTCAAACTGAGTTAAAACACCCAAATACCCTCGATTTCCAAATTTCCCAAAACTTATATTCCAAAAGAATTTATTTCCTTGTAATCCAAACTCTTAATTTGAAAAGATTTAAATCATACTCAAATCCCAATTTAAATATTTCCCCCTTTGTTTTTGGAAAATTCCTTTAACCCTTTTAAATCAACATCCCATTTCAGAATCTTCAAAGAATTGAATTATCGAGTATCGGCACATTTCTTTAAATGCAATTCTATCAAATAAAATTTCAAATATTTAAAAATCATTTAACCAACCGATGTCTGTATATAATTATCTATCCAATAGCCAAGTGATTTTAAATTTAATTTCTCGATATTTCAGGGATGGTTCTATCATTTCAATCCAAATCAGGGTCACAGAGATTTATCATTTCACTCTGCGTTCTTAATTTATTTCCATCGATAAATCCCGGTTTATAGGATGCCCGTAACATCAAGGTGAAAAATTGGGATTCATCGTCAATAATGAACACACGAACATCCATATACTGAAGTAAGTAACATTTCAACAAAATCATTCAGTAATCACATCAAACAAGGCATTCATCACACAACACTCTATTCCATGGTAAATGGTTAAATCAATTCAAAAATTAAAGTGTTGAGATTTTCTAACTAGAATATTTAAATTAAATTTAAATAACTAACTATCGAATTTCATTACATGTCAAGTTTAAGCAACCATTCACCAAATCAACACAACCATGCAACCAAAATTATTTCATAATTTAATTCGATAAATATGGGAAATAATTCAGTATTTCGTGAACGAAGAATCACTCACCTTTGGGTCCTTAGTGGATCGGACGTCCAATCATAGCTCAAAATTTGACAGTCTCCAAACGCAGCCAGGTTAGTGTCAAAATGTCCGCAATTCCGCCATGATCCCAACGCAACAAACCGCGTCCAAATCCGAGTCCATACGAAGAAGTTATGAGCCTTCTACGGTTTAAATTTAAAATATATAAAAATTAATATAAAAACCCTCACCCAACCATCACTTGACACGTCAGCAGGCCAGCACTCTTCCTCCCGCTCACCTCTTTACACGCTAAAGTACCTTCGCCGAAATGAACCCAAAAATCCCCAAACTTTGACCGCCTGTCGTGACCTACTCCGGCCATAAGACCGGCCAAAACCACCGGCGTTCGAACGCCCTTCCCCAGGCGTACCTCCGGCATCAAGCACCGGCCGTCCGTCGCCCCTTTCCGTTCGTGCCATCGCCATAAAGAACCGGTTTTGGAAACCCTAAATCGCCAAATTCCGGTGACATGCACCACCATAGAACCTCCAACTACCATCGTTCAACTCGTATCGATGTTCTCCTCAATACCCAGAAGTTAGTTTCTCCAATTTCCTCAGAAATCAAAAACCCCCAAATACTAGGTTAGGGTTCCGAAATTCTAACCTTTGACCCTCAAATTCCGGCCACTCGGCTCACTGCATGTCGAACTGAATGGTACCAGCAGCTTCCTGACGTCACGAGCTTCGATTTGACATATAATTCGATGGGTTTTGGAGAGATTTTATTTTTTAGAGTTGTATTTTTATTTAAAGCTAGGGTTTTGAAATTTTTATTCAGCCATTAAGAAGAGAAATAGATGGAGGAAGTGTACGTGTTGTTGAGAATGGCTGATGAAGTGGTAATGGTTTTATTTATATAAAATTATAAGGCCCAAATATGAGGAATACCAAATTATCCATTTACAAGCGTCTCGTTCACATTTTCTCTCGTACGAACAAACGGTAAGTCGGATTGTAACGCAAATTGAAATCCTATAATAATTCACTGTTCCGGTTCCGATGGCGCCAGTTTCGTCGAATTCCGAGACAGTCGCCAAAACAGTTAAATTTCACCGTTAATTAATTAATTAATTATTTAATTATTCGATTAACCGTTTTAAATTCAAATTAAATATTCATTGAATTCAAATTTAAATCAAATTATAACTTAAATAAATTTCTACAAATAAGTTTCACACATTTTCAAATCATAATTTGATTATTTGAATCTTGATTGAAATTTCAGTTATAAATTAACGACTTAAAATCCCACCATTAAATCAATTAAATTTGAATTACTTTTTTTTAATTAACTCACTCACAATAATTTAATTATTTAAATATTCAATTTCAAATTACTGCTTTTCAAAAACTAAATTTGAAAAATATATTTACTCAATTTAAACCATCATCATAAAAAAAAAATAACACAAATTTGATTTTCCCTATATATTCCAATTTATTTATTTTAAATTGAAATTTAAATATACTGAAAATTATGGGATATTACATTCTCCCCCACTTAGAAATCTTTTCGTCCTCGAAAAGAGAGCGAGATAAGGTATTAAACAAGTCATACTTCCAAATCCATACTTAAAAATAACAGTTATAAAATAAGTATATAGTTATAAAACCTCATAAATTTTCTAACTCCCGAAATCACGAAAAATTTCGGCAGCATCTCCTTTGTACGGAGAGGTCCGGAAATCACCACATATATAAAATCCTATTATACATCTCATCATTCGATGAGGCATCCCAAAAATGGGGAAAAACAAAATATAAACCACCAAAATTTTGTAACACAGTTACGTACCTTCCTTAGCGTTTATTTGCAAATTTTACTTACCTTAGCGTTTAGCGTTTTATCGCAAGCGAGCTCCGAAGCGTAGTGCGACTTCCTTACACCTGCTACATATTCACATACACATAAGTATTAAGCATATATACCATAAAGAGCAAGCGTATACAACTTACACAACATATACTAAGCATTTCAACCTCAAAACTAAAATACTCATAACAGGTCAGCGAACAAATCAAGGTTTATCACCCATTAGATGCTGGAATTTGACTAAAGCACACTAGGAAAAAGTTGTAGCATTTATTTCAGGCTTTCCGAATTGTCCGAATTCGTCGAATTCAGATAAATCGTTCAAAAGTTATGACCATTTTAGTGAAGGCAAACGCCTCAGCCCCTATACTGAAAAATGCAGATCTGAGTTGTTCAACCCAGTTTTTAACCCCTTAAACAGCTAAATTTTAATAAGTATAATAAAGAAAAGATTTAGTTTCGATTCTGGCCTTTCCGAATTGTGCTTGCACATTAAAATCCGATGTTCCGTTAGAAAGTTATGGTCAAAACAATATAGGTATACGCTTCAGATTTTTATTTTCTGCGCATTGAAGTACAACTAATGTTTGGATTTCATCCCAACAAACCTGAAAATTTGACAGGGCTTTATTAATGAAGGTTTTAGTTCAGGTTTCAAGGTTTCCAAAAAGCCTGGAATCGTCGAATTCCGATCAGCCCATCAAAAGCTATGGTCATCTTAGTTTCAGCTTATCAATATTTCAGGTTTTCGCATAAACGTCTACTTATTTCATTTGAAGTTTCTAACCATTCGATTTCAAAATTTGGAAATTCTTTAACGCTTCAAATTAGTTATCACTCCATCGTTCGAGAAGCGGATTCACATTCGATTGCTTACTTTATTTTGATATTTTTACTATTCAAATTTCCGGTTTCATTTCAAGTATTAAATTCCGATTAAACTTGAGTTCACTTTAAAAATTCCTACGAACTTGATTACCTAGACCTTTAACTCCTTAGCATGAATCCATTGGCCAAACTCATCTACATCAATTTCCATTACCAATGGTATCATTTCCGAAAGAGATTTCAAAATTCACCTTCATGTCAATTTAGTTCAACCAAATTTCCCTTAATGTTGATTCATTTGAGTTGGAGTTTTAAACCTTCGAATTTCCAAACGTTAGCAAACCTCGACCACTAGATTTGGTTATCACTTATTAATGCCATGGTTTACCTGTTAGTTATTTGTATGAATCCTATTATACTTACTCAATCCAATTATCTATATAAACTCTAAATCGACTCATTAAATTTTCCTAAGTTGATTTCTTTATATTTCCATGTCCTACTTTAATATCTCCAATTCCTAATTTAGGATTTGTTTAACTATCATCTTACTCCGCATAAGCCAAATTCCACACTACATCTTATTTCATTTGTCCGGTACTTAGATCCATACCCTTTACCATTTCTTATTCACTTATTCTCATTTCAATTTAAATTAGACATTATTTCACTTACTCAACTTAATTTATTCGACTCTCAAATCATGGTTCGAATTAAAGATGGTTCATAACTCAAATTTATACGTAGTTCTCAATCAATTACTATTCGATTTCCTAAGTATACTTTACTTAATTCAATTTCTTTACTCAACTTAACTCCTATTCCGTTTGATAATAGGATTTTCATTACATTCATTTCACCATTTATACTTGGATTTCCATCCAGTGTATTGTGCTAACTAGGTTTACCCCATTTAGATTTATACGCCTTGATTCCACATATACACAAATCCGCCATTTATTCCTTCATTTTAATTTATCGGCCATTCGTATTTATCATCAAACTTAAATTTCTATTATTTCTTCTCGAACAAGCTTAACAACTTATTGATTATTCAAACTTATGAGTTGTTACTCTTATTGCCCCAACTAAAATTTTCCATTTCAATTTTGATCGACCTTAGTTAAAATTTATTTCAAAGTTAATTTAAATTTTCTCTAAAACCCTTCTAGACAAAACTTAGAATTTCTTGAACTTACTCATCGTCCAAGCTTAAAGGTTTAAATGACTATTTCGTTTTCTCTTAGTACTCAAGTCCGTTTGGGTTTATAACTCAAATTTCTAATAATAGAGTTAATTTAGTACTTAATCAATATCGTTAATTAAGATGGACTTAAATGCTTGATTCCGGTTTTTTTTTTTTACCATTTATAGAAAATCATACCATACAAGGAAATTTTTAACTCCAAATCCTTGAATTAACAAAGAACCTAGAATTTCAATTTTGGTTTTATATAAATTCACTTTAAATAACGTACATTAATATTTTAATATACTTTATACCATATGGAATCTTAAATCCGAACTTTTACCAACCAGTTACGAAAGTACAGAGTGGTCTCCCCCACTTAAACTCTTTAGAATAAACATCGATAATGCGTGCACTCATTACCGACATCGTTTCTATGGTTCAAGAAGGGATTTCACACTTATTCTTAAATTCCTTTTAAATCATTTCCTTTTTGAAACACTTATAATACGATATTATTTCAAAATCCAACAACTATTTCAAGAGTACCCCAGGATCAAGTTTCAACTCCATTTCTATTTTATTTGCAAAATATATCTAAACCCAATTGGACTTAAAAGGGTTTCATTAAATTTCTAAATATTTTCTAAATTCATTACCTTTTTCCTTATTAGATTTATTATCGAATCAACCGTAATAGGTATTAATTTAATATTACCGCCTACTAAACGAATACATACATACTTGAACTAAATATATATTCAATATATATTTTAAAAATACGATCGAAAACCATATTATATCGATCATTCTGTTCGATTATTTAGAAATTCCTATCGATTATATGGCGTCCCATATATCGACCAAAACCCATAAATATTCAACAGAACAAATCGACACAAGATAAAACCAATTTATATCAAAATACAAGTACGCTCTCTCATATCACTCAAACTCATCCTAGGGCGTTTCTAACCCCATCTCTAATGAGCTGATTCCCAACAGAGCCAAGGTTATCGCCAACCATCGCTCTGATACCAACTGTAACGACCCATATTTTTGACCGTTCAAATCGACAATAAACCCCACATGTCGACCCAAACAAATCGCAAATGCAGGTAGTTATTGTGAAAAGAAGAAAAGAAAGAAAGAAGAAAACAAATCACAGAATCTCACAGCGGAAGGACAACATATAATAAACAGATAGTATTTTAAAACAATTGAAATGTGTACATTGATTTTTAACATTCAACGATTATCAGAGTTACATATACATACGGGTGTACATAATAAGCAGCGGAAATAAATGCAGTGGAAATACATATATAATAGATATATACCAAATCTTCGTCTTCTATCTCCAAGGCAAAGTAATCTTCATTAACTGCAACATCTGCTGACCCGAGCGTATTGCATAAAAAGAAAACACAACAAACACCCGGATCAACACTAAATCATCTCATATTAGTCAAATCAAAATATGAAATAACATCAGTGTCATGGGTACAGTAACTCAAGAGATGTTACGGGATTTTTCCATCTCTCAAGGATCCGTTAAACTAATACATACATAATATAGTACGCTATTATGATACTGCCTATCCAGTAAAGTATAAATACTGAAAATAGCGTAAGCGGGATTACCATATTACCCTTACGCCGTTTATAGGCATCCACAGTCTATACAGTACCGTAAATTCACCGTACTGGTGTTATCAGAGGGCACTCCATAGAAGGCAATGCTAAATCATAATCGTATGGGCTCGATATGGATATATATGACAAGGCACTCGAGGCAATGCCCAGGGTAGGATTCTACCAATTGCACTCCCGGACCGGTGGTAACGCATAGCAGCCACTACCGCCCACCTCGGAACACACTCCCAAAGTCATAAATGGGCCCAAATTATCATCATAGTCATAGAAATATTATCTAAGAAGTGTGTCCGATTAAAGGTGCTACCTCAACTAGTCACGGTATAGCTCCTGTTTTAGTCATTTCAATTCTGACCCGAAGGTCAGGGCTATTTCGTCATCGATCATCTTCTTCGATTCAATAATCGCCTCCAAGTCATCATACTCATTCTGGATACGTCATAACGTTCACAGTCGTCAAAGTGGTATCGACACTGATAGAGAGTATGCCTTATGTCGACTCCGGTCTCTTTAACAACCAACGCTTACATCTTTCACATCGGTGTGTTCTTTTATATTTGATAAAGGTTCGCCTTCATATCAAAATATCATCTTCTGTTTCGAACCCAATTTATATTCAAATAGAATATAATTCCATATCAAAATATCTCAATCATTCCAAAACCGATTTATTCCAAACTAGAATATATTTACATGTCATTTTATTATACTCGTATAATATTCAAATCGATCTATATTCACATAGAATATACTTCATCTTGAAAGATTCAGTTATTTCCAATCAATTTACATTTGCAATCCCTTCATATTCAAATAGAATATATTTTTCCATATCTGTTCATTTAGATCTTCGGAAATCCCATTTATATTCGAGTAGAATAAATCTACCTTTCCATATCAAAATTGGTTTAACATCAAATTCATATTCAAATAGAATATAATTTATCTCAACTCCATTTGATCCAACAGTTTGAATCCAAACATTTCCATTCGGAAGAAATTCATAATTTCAAAATACTTGTAAACTAAAGGATTTATATGATAATAATAATAATAATAAAGAAAAATGATAATAATAATAAATTTTATATAAATAAATATATAGATATTCATATAGGATATAGTAATTAAAATAAATTAGTAATTTAAATATTATATATTTACTTAAATATAGGTTTACTAGAAAATTTTGAAAAATGAATTATAAGGAAAAATTTATTTAAAAATACAATAGTTATAAGTAAAGGTAAGTAATAAATTTAAAGCAAGAATAATTATTTGGAATCAAATGCATAAATATATTTAAAAATAAATTTCTCTTATCAAAATCTTCCTTCCTTCCAAATTTCAATACTTGAATCAATCCTCCGGTCTCAATGGAGTTCATAAAATTCCATATCTCGTTTCAATCCTGTTCAAAACAACTATTTGATTTCCAGGAGTTCAAATATATATTCAAACTGAGTTAAAACACCCAAATACCCTCGATTTCCAAATTTCCCAAAACTTATATTCCAAAAGAATTTATTTCCTTGTAATCCAAACTCTTAATTTGAAAAGATTTAAATCATACTCAAATCCCAATTTAAATATTTCCCCCTTTGTTTTTGGAAAATTCCTTTAACCCTTTTAAATCAACATCCCAGTTCAGAATCTTCAAAGAATTGAATTATCGAGTATCGACACATTTCTTTAAATGCAATTCTATCAAATAAAATTTCAAATATTTAAAAATCATTTAACCAACCGATGTCTGTATATAATTATCTATCTAATGGCCAAGTGATTTTGAATTTAATTTCTCGATATTTCAGGGATGGATCTATCATTTCAATCCAAATCAGGGTCACAGAGATTTATCATTTCACTCTGCGTTCTTAATTTATTTCCATCGATAAATCCCGGTTTATTGGATGCCCGTAACATCAAGGTGAAAAATTGGGATTCATCGTCAATAATGAACACACGAACATCCATATACTGAAGTAAGTAACATTTCAACAAAATCATTCAGTAATCACATCAAACAAGGCATTCATCACACAACACTCTATTCCATGGTAAATGGTTAAATCAATTCAAAAATTAAAGTGTTGAGATTTTCTAACTAGAATATTTAAATTAAATTTAAATAACTAACTATCGAATTTCATTACATGTCAAGTTTAAGCAACCATTCACCAAATCAACACAACCATGCAACCAAAATTATTTCATAATTTAATTCGATAAATATTCGAAATAATTCAGTATTTCGTGAGCGAAGAATCACTCACCTTTGGGTCCTTAGTGGATCGGACTTCCAATCATAGCTCAAAATTTGACAGTCTCCAAACGCAGCTAGGTTAGTGTCAAAACGTCCGCAATTCCGCTACGATCCCAACGCAACAAACCGCGTCAAAATCCGAGTCCAAACGAAGAAGTTATGAGCCTTTTACGGTTTGAATTTAAAATATATAAAAATTAATATAAAAACCCTCACCCAACCATCACTTGACACGTCAGCAGGCCAGCACTCTTCCTCCCGCTCACCTCTTTCCACGCTACAGTACCTTCGCCGAAATGAACCCAAAAATCCCCAAACTTTGACCGCCTGTCGTGACCTACTCCGGCCATAAGACCGGCCAAAACCACCGGCGTTCGAACGCCCTTCCCCAGGCGTACCTCCGGCATCAAGCACCGGCCGTCCGTCGCCCCTTTTCGTTCGTGCCATCGCCATAAAGATCCGGTTTTGGAAACCCTAAATTGCCAAATTCCGGTGACATGCACCACCATAGAACCTCCAACTACCATCGTTCAACTCGTATCGATGTTCTCCTCAATACCCAGAAGTTAGTTTCTCCAATTTCCTCAGAAATCAAAAACCCCCAAATACTAGGTTAGGGTTCCGAAATTCTAACCTTTGACCCTCAAATTCCGGCCACTCCGCTCACTGCATGTCGAACTGAATGGTACCAGCAGCTTCCTGACGTCACGAGCTTCGATTTGACATATAATTCGATGGGTTTTGGAGAGATTTTATTTTTTAGAGTTGTATTTTTATTTAAAGCTAGGGTTTTGAAATTTTTATTCAGCCATTAAGAAGAGAAATAGATGGAGGAAGTGTACGTGTTGTTGAGAATGGCTGATGAAGTGGTAATGGTTTTATTTATATAAAATTATAAGGCCCAAATATGAGGAATACCAAATTATCCATTTACAAGCGTCTCATTCACATTTTCTCTCGTACGAACAAACGGTAAGTCGGATTGTAACGCAAATTGAAATCCTATAATAATTCACTGTTCTGGTTCCGATGGCGCCAGTTTCGTCGAATTCCGAGACAGTCGCCAAAACAGTTAAATTTCACCGTTAATTAATTAATTAATTAAATATTCAATTATTCGATTAACCGTTTTAAATTCATATTAAATATTCATTGAATTCAAATTTAAATCAAATTATAAATTAAATAAATTTCTACAAATAAGTTTCACACATTTTCAAATCATAATTTGATTATTTGAATCTTGATTGAAATTTCAGTTATAAATTAACGACTTAAAATCCCACCATTAAATCAATTAAATTTGAATTCCTTTTTTTTTAATTAACTCACTCACATTAATTTAATTATTTAAATATTCAATTTCGAATTACTGCTTTTCAAAAACTAAATTTGAAAAATATATTTACTCAATTTAAACCATCATCATAAAAAAAAATTAACACAAATTTGATTTTCCCTATATGTTCCAATTTATTTATTTTAAATTGAAATTTAAATATACTGAAAATTATGGGACGTTACATTGGAGGAATCCAAGTAGATTCCTCAAATTTATTGTTTATTTTCATATTACAAATATATGAATTGTTCGACCAACATGATTTAGATGATTGATTGATTATTGATCGTTGAATCTAAATTCAAGGTTTGTTTGTTACTAACAACTAAACAAAATTGGTTGTGTAATTGGCAACATATGGCCTATAAATCAATCGTTTTATAAATGTTGATTACCGCCACTAGAATCGACTGTAATGAAGTTATAAATTTATTTTATACTGGAGATAAATTTCTAAGCCTATTATTTTGAATAAAAAATATTTTAAAGAAAAAAAATATTTATATATTTTTATTATTTAAACTTTATAAATAATTATTAGATTGTTTTATAAAACAAATTCTTATGTTACTAAGAATTATAAGTAGATGAACAGAAATTAACCTAACGGGTTAAGAGTTGGATTAAATGGAATTATTTAAATTAATTATATTATTAATTAATAATATAATTAATTAAAAAGGGAGAATTAATTGGAATTGGTTAAGGAAATAACTGTGTTTTGAGTTGAATAAATCTGCCGCATTAACTAGGATTGATTATTAAATTAAATTAGTTTATTGTTAAATAAATCTAATAAAAGTGTTTAACGAATATTTTTTACTTTTAATAAAATTTTAAATAGGAGAAATTATTATTTATTTTAGTAATAAAGAAGTTAACTACTTCTTCGATAGTTAATGATGAAGTAAATTATTGTTTTAATTAATAATAGTTGAAGTAATTATTATTAAATAAAATACATTTAATTAAGTAACCAATTTGGAATGGAATATGATTGAGTTTTGAAAAGAGGATTATGAATGAGTTTTATATAGAAGTTTTATTAGAAGGTTACAAAAGATATTTTGAGCTGATGCGATAACTTAAACAAATGTTTATTTAACATTTGAAGTAAGTGGAAAAGAGATCGAGATAAAAAGGGTTTTTATATTAAACTCGAGTTCTATAAATAAAGTTTTTTAAAAAAAAATAAAGAGTGTGAGGCTAAATCATGAATTTTAAGTTAACGATACTTAATAATGAAATTCAGTGGGAAGAATAGAAACGAGATTTCAATTAAAAATGGTTGAATGGATTAGGAGTGGAATAATATGAGTTGATAAGGAGTTAAGTAATGGAAATAGAAAGGATTTGAGAATATAAATTAATATTTCCAATGTAAAGGAAATAGGAAGAGGTTTTGTGAAATTATACGATATTTACGAAGTAAAGAATTTTAAGAAACAAGTTTGAATGGTTTATTCAAAAGGGAATAAGTGCTAATTGTTTTTCCAAGCGATGAAAACTAAAGAGATTTCATAATGATGTTTTTAAAGGAAGTTGATTGAACTTAAGTTGGAGGTATATATATGTGATCTAAATAATAAAGTATTTAAAAATGTTTTTATGAGTATTCTTATAATAAGATGAGAAGAAAATACCATGTTTTAAAATATTGAAAGGTTAAGAAATTTTAGTTAGTTTTTAAATTCAAAAGGCCAAGTGATAATGAATACTGGATTGGTAAAATCATTTTATTTTTATGATCGAATGGTTATTTATTTGATAGTTAAATAACTGACTATCAAATCTGGCCTATATGATAGTTGGTACGGAAAAATTGGGATCGAATTATATTCGAAAACCATTCCGACCAGCAAATACTAAATTGAGAAGGTATTAGATGCTGGTCAAGATGGTGCAACTGAAGACCATCAATCGTTATGAAATGAAAGGACTACCTAGAATCTCTAGTTAACTCCTATATGTTTTCCGAGTCTATTATATATTAACTTAACCTGTATTTTACAACCATAGATATATCGTGGTTCTGTCGTGGTTGAAATCTTTGGTTTTGCAAGGACTACTCGCTACTGATCTATAGGGTAATTCCTTGGATGTGGTAGGAGAGTACCTTTGGTTCATCCTATCCCTGAATGACTTGAATGGATGAATGTCTAATAGAGTATTTCTTAAGAATTACATACGTTGATTTTTACAAACGTTCTTTGAAGGTGGCAGAGAAGACACCTACTCTTAGCATAAACACCGAGAGCATTTTTGTGGACGTCAATTAGTGATTTGATGGATCTGACAATGTGGCATTCAAAGTGATTGATGATATGTTGTTCTAAAGGTAATTCTAACCTCAAGCCTCATCAACTGGAAATGGTATAAAATCGGGTAGGTCGCATTGCTAAGTGGGTCGCTCCCAATTAGGGTGTATTGTCACCTGATCTAGAGAAATTTTATTTGCTTCTTTATTCTTTCGATGTTGTCCCTTTCAGGAAACGGTGGGTAGCTCCCAGTCGTTGGTGATAACACATTCAGTACTCTCAAGCGAAATGAAGGGCCGGTTGAAATGACCCGAAATCCCCGAGCACCGAAGAGTCGAAGGAGCCCAGATTGTTTTGAGAACACGACGCATTAGAATACAAACACGAGAGAATTTCATTGCTAGTACAACTATTTATATCAGAGTAAAAGAATATCAGAGTTCAAATAAAATAATATACAGCGGAAAAGAGATTTACAAATTACAAAACAAAGGAAGCACAATACATGAATATAATGTGCAGCAGAAAACATCAACTACCACAATTGAAAGAAATACACGGATACAAAGCATTCCGAATAAGCTCTAGCTGTAATCCAGGATCCTGTTAAATAAAAATCTGCAAAAGCAAAACTACTAGCTGCTCGTGTGGAAAATATGGGCACCAAGAGTTTAGGTGGAAATAATAAACTCCAGGTCAGTCACGGGACCGGTGTGAGAACTAAAACAATTATTAAAACTTTACTTTAAAATATGGTAAATCATGGGACCACGCCGCTTGTCACGTAATGGGTTTAGCCCCATGAATATTAGTGCCTGAACAATAACCAATAATAGATATATGGATCTACAATGCATCATACAACATGCAATTTTCCAATCTACCCATTTAGGCTTAAATCGGTTACATGATGAACCACAAAGTCAAACACATAATACTTTTCTAAATCACTTCAGAAACATCGGATTTAGCCCACGAAATCCTTTTTGTTTTATAAAACATTCCCTGTCCAAAATCGGGAAAACATTTCTTTTCACTTAAGAAAATCTTTTTTTGAAATCATTCATTATTTTGAAATAAACAACAACGCTAACACCTCATAGTCAAATCGTGAAGTGTTTCACCAGATGTTAGCAAACAAATAATTTTACCCAACCCAATGCTAAATGTAGAAGAATATTAGCTCATAAACTGGCCGAGCACAATCCAAATAGTCAATCAATCATAATCAATATCAACAACCAAGCATATCTGGTTTATACCACATCTCATATTCTAGTAAATTTAATCACCATTCATTCATTCTGGAAATTAATCCTGCATTTAAAAAACAAATGTTATTTAAAACACAATTACAATAAACCAAAAATCATCTTCTATTCAAATGGAACCTTCACGGAAATCATAACAGTATATAATCGATATAAATTTCTGTATTGTACTTAATACTCTTAACGGAATACGGCAAGGCCTTTTAAAATCTATAAATAGTAATGGTCTTCCTTCATAGAATCTCATCCCGATTATCACTAAATTGAATTCCATTCAGTTCCAATTTAATATATTGCATTGGAAAACTTTACTTTGGACAATTTTCATTAAATGTTAATTAAAAGATTTATTAATTCCAGATGATAACTTCACTGTTATCGGGTTGAAAGAAAAAATGTTATTTAAAAGACAGTTTACGACAAACCCAAAATCCAATTCGATATTTAATACAAGGCTCTGAATAGATATCATATCAGTTTATATTCAATACCGAATTCTGGAACCAACAAATGTCGTATTGGGAATAACGGTATCTGTATCTTCCAAATTCCTCAACAATATCTGTATAATCATGGAATCCAATATCGAAATATTATGAATATTATTTCCATTTAAATTCAATCCAATTTTTACTTGGAAAGATTCTAGTTAAATTAAAACCATTCGTAAATCCAATTTATTATTTCTAAAAATCATGGGATTTTTATTCTAGTTATCAACTAGTTCATTTAGATAAAAATATCTTTTATCCTTTCAAACTTGGATTTTTTTCATCCAAAATCTTTCCAAATCATTAATTATGATTTTACACAATTTTTCCATATTTTTGATAATTTTATTAAGGCCCTTACAGTCAGTTTCCAATAACGGCCGCCGAACTTCACCCACAGTGACCTTTTCTAAAATTGATTTGGACATATTTTAAAATCTAGCCATTCAAATTTAAATCTCATACATTCATTTGAAAGATCTTTTTGATACGAACCCAAAGTTCCGGTTTTAGGAGAATCCGAAGTCACATCTCCCGTTACGTCAATTTAAAGTCAATGGTTGAAATTCATGAACGGTCGCAGTGCGGCACGTTCTATTCAAACCATTATATATATATATATAATATTTCATCGATTTCCGTTTAAAACATATTTTATAAATCGTTTATAAATTCATTTTAAAATGATTTCAATTTCATTTCCTACTTTAAATCTAAATGAATATTCCATGTCATTATAATATTAAATTGATCATATTATCAAAATATCAGATTTTGAAATCAAATCTTTTCGACGTTCATTATAAAATGAATAAAATCGACAGAAAAAATCCGTTCGAGTTAAAATGGCGCACTTCTACTGAACTCGGCTTCATATAGTTCAATATTTCCGTGTCCATCCAAAATCGGACATCAAAAATCATATTTTGATTATTCACTGAATATTATTTTAAAGTATTCGTTATTTCTGAATTGGAATCAGACTCAGTCAATTACCATATAATCTTATTTATATGGGTTCCATACATCGCATGCATTCAAAAATAGTGATAAACAACTATTAAACATTCAATTCACATCCAGAGTGCAATTTACAACTGTATAAGCATTAAATAATTAAATAACGCTTACTATAGTCTGTTAAGCAATCAGTTGACAAATAATTAATCCAAGGGAGACGTGAATAAATTATCATCCCTAGACCCGTGTGGGGTTTCAACTGACAACAATGAATTCAAAATAATCGCTAGTTAATGAATTTAACCAATTCTAACTCAATTTGAATTATTTTACTAATTAGCCAATTTTCACTGTTTAAATTATAAATGGATATTTATAATTTAATTTCAACTACCACAAATTTATTAACATTATTTTTAATGATGTTAAATATTTCAATATCACAAACAAAACACAAAATAGTAAATCAAATCATCCATGGTTTTCATACAACAGTGTAGTGAGCTAACACGCACCGTACAACAGTTTATGATAAATAAATCAGATAAAAATCAATACTGGAAATCTCTACATTCAGTTACAAAATAAATAACTGTACAAATAATTTAGTGAGAGAGTTCTCACTTTGGTTTCCACTCCGTCGGTCTTTATTTGTAGGATTTCTATTTTAAAATAAATTAAACGACCGTCTAAGTTAGCTCAAAATTCAACTTGTTTTGTTTTCGTTCTCGTCAGTTCCATGTTATTGAGTTCGTCGCTGCGAATCCAACGTGACTGAAATCGTCGAATTCCGACCTCATATGAAACAGTTATGGCGTTACAAACATTTAATTACATAATTAATCACTTAAATAATTAATTATTCTAATCCTTTCCCCTTATAAAAGTATAACCTTTCTCTAATCCCCCATCATCTTCATTAAGAAAAATGAAACCCAATTCGAAAGCCTAGGGCTTCAATTTGCACGATCCACGATGCATCGACCATCGATCGAAGTAGCCCACATCCTCGCCCGTCGCACGGGCTCCCTCTGCCGCCAGCATGGTGGAGTTCGGTGACCCCTGACGCCCTGAATAAGGTTGTGAACGGCGGTGGCTTCCACATGAGATTCGAGAAATTCATGGCACTATAACCGATCATACCCGTTGATCTTGTAGAGCTCGAGAAGCTCTTTAATTTTTCTTCAAGAACTTTCAAATTTTATTGAGTTGATTTCATGCAATTTAAAGGAGAAGTTTCGAATAAAATATGCCATTTGTTTGAAGAGAACGGCGACACTGTGAGTTATAAGGGATTAGGGTTTTTAATTTTATATTTATACCCTCTTTTTTTATTTAATTTAATTCATAAAAGTAAGGTTTTACATCCGAACTCCAAATCAAACCTAGCGACTGTCGCACCTAGCCAATACCCCTGAAGCGACCCGAACTTCCCCGATCTCCGAAGAGATGAGAAAGAACGAATTACTGTGAGGACAAGACAAATCAGAACGCAGACGGAAGAACATTTCATTGTATATTACAACAATCCCATCAGATACAAGAATATACAGAGTATAAATGAATAAATTACATTCGATAAATATCAGAGATTACATTAAATTACATAGCAGCGGAAAATAATACAAAGCACAACTGAGGGTGATATACGGATACAGAGCTTTCCGGATATCATTCCAGCTGTAAACCAGGATCCTGTGAATATAAATCTGCAAAACCAAAACTACTAGCTGCCGTGTGGAAATAGGGGCACCCAGAGTTTAGGTTAAAACAATAAACTCCAGGTCAGTCATGTGACTGGTGTGAGAACTAAAACAGTTATCAATATTGGTTTTAAAGTTAGGTAAATCAAGGGACCACGCCGAATAGCACGGAACGGGTTTCCTCCCAAGAATACCAGTGCATAGAACAAACAGCGCAATGCTAAATAAAGAAAAATGAAGCTGTTATAAGACCCAGGTCCCATCACACAATGCAACGCAAGCCAGAGGATAGGGTTTTCCCTTATAATAGCCAAACATGCTTGGTACGTTTAAAACAAATCATTTGATACTATTATAAGTGTATAGTGTCAAAACATTTCAATCATAAATATCAATCCTAGGCGGCATGGGTACCATCTATCATGTCGCCATACTAGGCTCTATAAATAAAACCGAGATACACGTATTGGAAATTGGATTTCCGTCATGAGTCGAGGCAAGGGGCAAGCTCCACTCCGCGTTCGAGACACTCTAGCAAATGTCCCAGGGCTACGCACTCTGGGCAACCCCTGGATCTTCAGGGCCGGTCCTCACTTACGTTAGAGGATTAGTTATTCCTGAACACACGTTTCCCGGTCCTTACAGACCTAAAATCAAGGCGCCTCATCCAACAACCACATAGGTGAAAAGTATATAAATGTCAGGGCTGGTAAGTCACTGACACCACCAAAGCTAGAAAGAAACGTCGTGCTCTCCCTGCAGTCCGTATCCCGTTTTTAACTCATACCGAGGTGTGAGGCTCGTGAATTCACGTTATACACAAAGCTACGCCACAAAGGCCGTGCTTTGATCATCAACCACAAGACTTTGCTTTTCAACAGAAGCCTTGATCCATGCAACTCAGCATGCCACACAGGCAATTCATGCCATGCGATTGATATCTATCGATATATAACCTCTAAGCTCGTACGTCTCAGAGAAGGGTGTTAAGCAAGAGAATAAATTCTCCGCCGTCAAACAGATATATATTTAACAGAAATCAATCAACACAGAATAAAATCCAATGTCAGACACACAATCCATTTACAAGTTCGTTCTGGGTCTGAACAAAACCGGAGGCACTTTCCTCGCATATCCATCCATCCCCAAATAGTCTGGACGACAACCGACTGATTCCCTCATCTTGGGTGTACAGCCCAATCAAGATCATCAGTAATCACCCAAACGATGTGAAGACTTCCGGTCTTCAACCACCGTCTTCATCTTCGACTTATCGTCGAATCGGTTATTCAAAATGGGTATAAACCCGGCCTTTCCGAACAACCCGCGTATATTAAAAACAAATGTTACACAAACACAACATACGCCTCATTCCAATTCATTAGTCACTAACCGCAAATCAACAAGAGAACAATTTCCCAAATATTAACCCCGAAGGCCGAAACCAACATCAGATCAATACCCAGGAAACCATACTTCTTAGCTAACCTACAGCTAGTTTCTAAATTCCACATTCTTAGGGAAAGGTTCCCATTAATTTTATCCAAGATAAATTCTTTAAAATTTATCCTTTAATCTTCCTTCGGATGTCGTTTCAAACCAAATTATGGTTTTCTAAACTAGTCGAGATTAGCGAACCACACCGAAGTAATTATTTATTTTATTTCCCAATCCCAACCTATTCATCCCATGAAGAAAAACTGGTAATACTCCATATCTAACACCACGGTGTTATCGGTAAAATTAATTACCATTTCACGTTCAAATCTAATTAAAGATTTAACTATCGCTTTGGAGCAAAACTGGTGATACTCCATTCCCGCTCATTTTCTATATTTGCGCGTCATGAACGTATATTCGAAGTTTTAATATACTCGATTGTCCATATTCAAAATAAATAATTTTAAACTGGCCCAGATTTTCCAGGTTATTACAACCCCCATTCCGGACACAATGGGAAGTGTTTCGTAAGCCAATTCTATAGTTTTAATCAGTTTTTATCAAAATTTAATGGTCAATATTGAATTTGAACATACATTTTATTTTACCGGGGCCACATACTAACTCCAAAAATTACGAATATTGAAATCTCGCTATGTTTTGACGATACGGTCTTAACAAAATTAATTTCATCGAAATTGGAGACTGTTTGAAAAATGGCCTTTTTAACTAGCTTATTTAAATTCATACTGAAATTGAAAACACGTTTAAATTTGCTACGCTCACATATTAATTCCAAAAATTATGAAATTTTAAACCTCCGGATCCAACAAAAGTGGTTTTGTCAAAAACGGAGGTCGTTTGCAAAATGGCTATTTTTAAGGGCTATATATGTTTAAAATATATATATAAATTCCATAACGACTATTATAAATTTTAAACCGGACGTAACTTATAATTTATAAAGTGAAATCTCAGTTTCTTACATTCAATAGAAAATTACAGTTCAAAGTATTCCAATGTTTCTTGTTTCATTAAAATCCGATTTATTTTGAATCCTATACGTTCAATTAAAATTTAAAATCAAAATTTCAAACTACCATGCCATTTCAGGCTCTTTGAATTAAATTTCAAATTTATACTTTCTAACTTCGATTTAAATAAATTTTTAGTCATTATTATTTAAAATAAATCTTTTTAAATATTCAAAACCCATTAAAATTGCTAAAATAAAATTTTTAAATTGGTTCAGAAATTCCGGGTTGTTACAATCTCCCCGACTTAAAATCTTTTCATCCTCAAAAGGGAACGGAGCTAAAAGCTGTTTAACTAACCAACTCAACTTTCATTCTGGCTTGAGTTCTTTAACTTTTCATTTTCTAAGAACTTTATAATTTCTCAAACATTTGGCTAACACCATAAATTTTTGAAAAATTTCGCCATAACCTCCTTTGTGCGGGGAGGGTTTGAAAATTTTATTGGGTCGTATTAGGCACCCAGTAAATTAATAAAAAGCATACTCAATTATTGTGATTTATCTATTCCCAAGGGAGACGTGTAAATAGTCGAAATCTCGTACCTTGCAGAAGTGTTGGAAATAAAATAATCCATGTGCCGTAAGTAAAAAACAAGAGAGATGTGAATTTTTGTCATCTCCAGACCTGTGTAGGGTTCTTATTTAATCCTTCCCCAAGCACCTTTATATGTTTATTAAGTCCATAATTAGTCTTCTGTTCAACCTGTAATTCAGTCATCGCCATACAAGCGTCTCGCTCGAATGGTAATCCAAACCTCATCATATAAGCACCAAATGCTTATATGGAATATGATATGATTTGCTCTCTTCATGATGTATGTTATGTTGTGTAGTTAATAATTTATTTGTTGCTATCCTATGGCGTGGGTTTAAATTTCACACAGAGCAACCATTAAAGCGCATGAAATTCATTCACAGGAGTTGAAAAAATAATAAAATTGTGCAACCAACTCATTAAGGTGCACCTGTTTGTCGGGCATGCAATTTATTTTTTTACTCAACGCGAAGTCATTAATCTGCTCAACATATATATATACACACACACACATATGTCTATGTACGCAATTCCAATCAATTTTCAATTTGGTTCAATATTTGATTCGATTTGGCATAATTTTACCTTTCACTAAAAATTGGTTTATTGTTCCAATGTTTTATTAGTTAAATTAATAATCATACAACATAATCAACAATCAATTAGTTAATAAAATTTCCAAATGCCTACATTTTATATATACTCAAAAATCTACTTTCAATGTCAAATCACAAACTATAACCCTATCTAAGTTTTGGTTCTCACACCAATTGGAAATATAATGATATCCCACTTTCGAAACTCGAACATAAATGCTGATGTTGGTATACCGATCATCAGAATCATCCCCGGGTGACTAGAGTGTCATTCTATATCTATCTAGTATATTTGAGACTTCATATACACGTGGATCAGACGTATATGCAAAATCTACTTATACCCGATATTCCAAAATCTATGTAAAATAAAATACTCAAATACGTAAAAAAAGATATAATTTTCAAAACCAAATTCATTTTTGTATAAATAATACTCTAGGATGCTACTGATCCTATCTGTAACAAGTTATTCTTATAGGATATTGCTAGTCCTATCTCTAATGAATTCTTTCGCTCGGTTCTAATGTGCCTTGTTCTCGAGCTTTGTAAACCAAAGCTCTGATACCAAAATGAAACGACTAGAAATTCGCGATCCCCAAAAAGGCGGAGGAGCCCAGATTGTTTTGAGAACACGACGCATTAGAACACAAACATGATAACATTTCATTTCTATTACAACAATTTACATCAAAGTAAAAGAATATCAGAGTTCAAATAAATAATATATAGCGGAAAAATAAACATAAGAGAATTACAAATTACAAAATAGCGGAAGCACAATACATGAGTATAATGTGCAGCGGAAAACATCAACTACCACAATTGAAAGAAATACATGGATACCAAGCATTCCGAATATAGCTCCCGCAGTAATCCGGGATCCTATTAAATAGAAATCTACAAGACCAAAAGTACTAGCTGCCCGTGTGGAAAATATGGGCACCCAGAGTTTAGGTGGAAACAATAAACTCCAAGTCAGTCATGGGACTGGTGTGAGAACTAAAATAGTTATTAAAACTTTACTTTAAAATTTGGTAAATCATGGGCGTATGCAACGGAATGGGTTTACCCCCATGAATACCAGTGGCAAAACAATAACCAACAATAGATATATGGATCTACAATGCATCATACAACATGCAATTTTCCAATCTACCCAATTAGTCTTAAGCCCCAATTTAGATTTTTCGAAATCCAATTCACTTTGCAAAAATTATTTCTTTGGACTTTATTCTCAAATTCTTATTTCAAATCATTTGAAATACATATCTAGCTTTTATATCAAAGTAGATTTCATTTTAGGTTCTCAAACCAAAATATTTGGAAATATGAATCCCAAAACATGACAAAGCATACAAACAGTATGCAACCAAATATCGGGAGGTTTCTCCCATCAACAAGGCAAAGAGTCACTTGCCTTAGTCACTCGATATATACATATACATATACATACATATATATATATATAGGTGCACCTCCCACGATGAAGCAGGTTACACCGTCCAATGCACCTCCCACGCTCTCGAGGAACTACACTGTTTGATGCCCATACTTTTAGTCGCATGGGTTACTTGAATCTTTAGCCACATACTAAATCGTTTTTATGTCCCGAAGTAGGGAAAATCGTTTCACAACATAATAATCACAAGTACTTTCGAACTATAGTTATAGTACTTCACATCATAAATTCACACATATGATCAGTCGCTATTAATCACATAACCTTTGAGCTCATACGTCTCAAAGAATGGTGTTAAGTGAGAGAATAAATTCTCCGCCATCAAACAAATACATCATCAATAGCAACTAATTGGTTACGTGATGAACTACAATGTCAAACACATAATACTTTTCTAAATCATTTCAGAAACATCGGGTTTAGACCTCTAAATCCTTTATGTTTTATAAAACATTTTTATAAAACATTCCCTGTCCAAAATCGGGAAAACATTTCATTTCACTTAAGAAAACCTCTTTTCAAAATCATTCATTATTTTGAAATAAACAACATCGCTAACACCTCATAGTCCAATCACAAAGTGTTTCACCAGGTGTTAGCATACAAATGATTCTACCCAACCCAATGTTAAATGTAAAAGCATATTTGTCATAAACTAGTCGAGCACAATCCAAACCGTCAATCAATCACAATCAATATCAACAACCAAGCAAATTTGGTTTATACCACATCTCATGTTTTGGTAAATTTAATCACCATCATTTATTCTGGAAATTAATCCTGCATTTACTCAGGTTATAGAATTATGTTATTTAAAACACAATTCACGATAAACCCAAAATCATCTTCCATTCAAATGGAACCTTCACAGAAATCATAACAGTATATAATCAATATAAATTTCCGTATCGTATTAATACTATAAATGGAATAACGACAAGGCCTTTTAAACTCCGTAAATAGTAATGGTCTTCCTTCATAGAATCTCATCCCGATTATCGCTAAATCGAATTCCATTCAGTTCCAATTTAATCTATTAAATTGGAAAACTTTACTTTAGACAATTTCCATTAAATCTTAATTAAAAGATTTATTAATCCAGATGATAACTTCACTGTTAATCGGATTTAAAGAACAAATGTTATTTATAACATATTTCATGACAGACCCAAATCCAATTCGATATTTAATACAAGGCTCTGAATAGAAATCATATCGGTTTATATTCAATACCAAATTTTGGAACCAACAAATGTCGTATTGGGAATAACGATTTTTGTATATTCCGAATTCCTCAACAATATCCATAAAATCACGGAATCCAATATCGAAATATTACGAAGATGATTTTCATTCAAATCCAATCCAATTTTTACATGGAAAAATTTTGGTTAAATTAAAACCATTCGCAAATCCAATTTATTATTTCTAAAAATCATGGGATTTTATTCTAGTTACTAACTAGTTCATTTAGATAAAAATATCTTTTATCCTTTCAAACTTGGAATTTTTCATCCAAAATCTTTCCAAATCATTAATTACGATTTTACATAACTTTTCCATATTCTTTAATAATTTTATTAAGGCCATTACAGTCGGTTTCCAATAACGGCCACCAAATTGCATCCATAGCGACCTTTTCTGAAATTGATTTGGACATATTTTAAAATCTAACTGTTCAAATTTAAATCTCATACATTCATTTGAAAGATCTTTCTGATACGAACCAAACAGTTCCAGTTTTAGAAGAATCTGACGGTCGGATTTCCCATTACATCAATTTAAACTCAATGGTTGAAATTCGCGAACGGTCGTTGTGCGGCGCGATTTATTCAAACCATTATATATATAATATATTTCGTCTATTTCCATTTAAAATTTATTTTATAAATTGTTTATAAATTCATTTTAAAACGATTTCAACTTCATTTCTAATTTTAAATCCAAATGGAATATTCCATACCATTATAATATTAAAATGATAATATTATCAAAATATCAGATTTTGAAATCAAATCTTTTCGATATTCATTATAAAATGAACAAAATCGACAAAAAAATCCATTCGAGTTAAAATGGCGCACTTCTACTTAACTCAGCTTCATATATTTCAATATTTCCGTGTCCATCCAAAATCGGACATCGAAAGCATATTTTGGTTATTCATTGAATATTATTTTAAAATATTCATTATTTCTGAACTGTAATCAGACTCAATCAATTACCATATAATTTTATTTATATGGATTCCATACATCGCATGCATTCAAAAATAGTGATAAACAACTATTAAACATTCAATTCACATCCAGAGTGCAATTTACAACTGTAGGCATTAAATAATTAAATAACGCTTATCACAGTCTGTCAATCAATCAGTCCAAGGGAGACATGAATAAATTATCATCCCCAGACCCTTATGGGATTTCAACCAACAATAATGAATTCAAATTAATCATTGGTTAATGAATTTAACCAATTCTAATTCAATTTGAATTAATTTTCTAATTAGCCAATTTTCACTATTTAAATTATAAATGGACATTTATAATTTAATTTCAGCTACCACAAATTTATTAACATTATTTTTAGGGTGCGTTTTTTAGAGGTCCCTATTAAGTTTCAAAATATAAAAAAACCCGGTCATAAACTTATTGTAAATTTAGTCCCTATTTTTCGAAAATTCATAAAAAAAATATAAAAAAAATATAAAAAATCACGATAATTCGTATTTAAATTAAACATGTACTCGCCCAAAAATTCAGATCATAATAAAATCAAAACATGCATCAAAATAAAAAAAATACAGAAAACAACGAAAAATGCAGTAATTTGCATCAAATCATGCACATATTTGGAATACTTGCATTCATCTGTGCAAGTAATTCTCTGTTATATTTTTACTTGCAATACTTGCATACATGTGTGCAAGTATTTAAAATAGTTGCATACATGTATGCAAGTTTCTGCACACATTTTATTTTCACATGTAAATACTTGCATACATGTGTGCAAGTATTTCAAATAGTTGCACACATGTATGCAAGTTTCTGCATACATTTTCAACTAAAACAGCTTCAGAAATACTTGCATACATGTATGCAACTATTGGCAAAAGTTGCATACATGTATGCAACTATTTGCAAGTTTTAAATTCACACCACATCCCTGTAATGTTTTCTCTGTAAACCCGCCCCCTATTTTAGCTGCCGCCTGGAATCTTCCGCCTGCCAATTTCCATACCTCCGCCTCTTTCATTTTCTGTCCAAATTTTCAGGCGCTATCACTTAAAAAAAAAAAAAATCTAAAATCTATAAATATTCTCGGAAGTCGACAGAAATTAAAAAAAAAAGTTGCATGAATGTATGCAACTTTTACGAATAGTTGCATACATTTATGCAACTATTCAAATACACATGCATATATTTATGCACGCCTGTTTGAAAAATTGCATACATGTATGCAGTTTTTCTATATAATTGCATACATGTGTGCATATATGTCAAAATATATGCAAACGTGAATAAGTTGCACGTAGGTATGCAGTATTTAAATAAATGCATCAGCAGATGCATGTTTTAACAATATGTGCATACATGTATGCATTTATACTGCAGTTTTGACGCAGATTTGAAATAAATGCATACATGTATGCAACTAATCGATTTATATGCATGTTTTGATGCAATTTACTGCATTTCGTTGATTTTCTGTATTTCATGATTTTGACGTTGTTTTTAATGTTTTTTTGATCTGATTTTTTTCACGATTAATTGTTTTAATTAAATACGAATTTACATGGTTTTTTTTTAAAAAAATTTTGTATTTTTTTGATGAATTTTCAAAAAATAGTGTAATGACCCGCATTTTCTGCTATATATAATTAATTTATTTAATTATATAATTGGTGATTTAGAGAAGTTAATGATCGTTTAATTAAATAATGTTGAATATTTAATTAATAATTATAATATAATAATATATTATAATGTCGAAATAGTCGGAGATAGAGAAATTCACAATATCATGTGAATTGAATAGCATACGAGATTTGGTGGAGTTCCGATTCGAAATATAATAACGATTATATTGAATCGACGACAGTTTGAACGTAGAATTATAATATAATTAAAACAGAGCTTGAAATGGCGCGGCAGTTCGCTATTTGGCGATTTGAACTTCAACTGAATGTACAGGATTCGTTTTAAGCCGGATTTCTATGAAACAAGAAACGTGTGGAGCTGGTGGAGTATATCTTTCTAGTGGAAGAGAAAAATCGGGATTTCGTCGGGTAGATTTTTATTTACGTCCAAATCAAATTTCAGAAAAGTCGCTGTGAAATTCCTTTATAATTCGTAACGCTTTATAAACGTTATAAAAGGATTTTCAATGTATATTGAATATCGATTCAACCTAGACTGGGAATATCGAACATATATATTTTTCTGGAACTGTATGGTATTCCACTATGAATATAGACGATAATATTTATTTTTAAATATTATATTTAAATATATTTATATATTTAAATAGGTTATTTAGAGCGTTAAAAATAGCCACTTTTGCAAACGAAGTCAGAATTCGACGAAACCAGTTTTGTTGGATCTGCAACGTCAAATAGTTGTTAGATTTCCAGTTTCGTGATTTTTAGAGTCAGTGTGTGGCCGTACGGATTTTTAGAGTGAGAAACAGTCAGTATTTCGACAGTTAAAAATACGCTGTGTGAGCATACGAAGTCGGAATTCGACGAAACCAGTTTCGTTGGGACCGTAATGCCGAGCTGTAGCTGCATGTCAATTTTCGTGATTTTTGGGTATCGTATGTGTGCATACGGATTTTTAAACAGTAGATACAACTAACGGTTCATTAAAAATCAAATATAAAATTTTATATCCCACCCTATAAATACAATCCTACCTTAACCCTAATTCTCAAACTCATCTTTTTGGATCAAAGGATTTTTTGCCGTCAGTTTTGCTTTCAACAGCAAAACATCCTCCTTTTTAAATCCGAAACAAATACCACAAAAATTCTTAAATCTCGAAACAACTGTATTTGAGTTCCCTGAGTGATGGTCTTCAAGTCAGAGACCATTTTGGTGAGTTCGACACCCATTTCAGGGTACTGGGTTTCGAAAGATGCTCTAGGGTTCGGGTTTACCACTGGTTTGGGTGGAGTTAAGCTAAAGGGGGACTGGCGAGTAGCCGTTGGGGAGAAGGCGCGCGTTTTGAGGTGAAATGGTGAGGCGCGATGGTTCTGGAAGTGGTGCGACATCAAATACAGTAGTCTTCGGGCTACAGGTCGGTTTCAGGAAGGGGCGTCGAACTTGAGTTTGGGTGGACGATCGTGAGGAGGCCGGCACGCTGAGTTGAACGGTGGAGGTGGCAACGTCGATGGGCGAACGTGGCGGTGGCAGTTGGTGGTCAAAGCAACGGTCAAATGGGTTTGTGAGGAGAGGAATCCTGAAATCGGTTTGGGGAAAGATAAGGAATGAGGCGGCCGTGGGATTTTAAAGAGGGGGATGGGCCAAGGGTGTTTGAAAATGGTAAAGGCCCACTTAATATTTATAGTTTAAGTTTAAATAAATTTCCAATGGTGCATTAACTTGTGAACGTGATAACTTGCTCGTACGAGGTCGGATTCGTAAACCGTAAGTTGCGTTGGGATCGTATGGACGGGAGCAACACAATGGGACTGACTGCGAGTCAATCCGAGCTCGTTACAATTTATGGAGAAATAAATTGTTCGACTGAATCAATGAACGCAAACCGATATTTATCGGTTAACGTGCAAATGTGAGTAAATCTCACCAACTCTGAACAGTTTATAATTTCATGGTGTATTTTTAGAACTGTTAGAAATTGTCTGATTTACTGTGTGTTGATTGTTTGATTGAACTGCTAGTCAGTTAGTTAAATTTCTATATTGATTCTGTTTAACAGAATATATCATATGGAACTGAAAGTGATGTTATCTGTATCGTCTAACATCTGTGATGCAGGGAAACAGGTCGGAGGAATCCGACTGGATTCCTCAACAGTTATTTTATTATTTTTCATATATTTTAATATATGATGTGAATTATAACCTGTTGTTGATTTTGTGTGTATGGACGAGATTAGACATCGTGATTTGATATGATTGGATACCATAACATACCGGAATGTAGATAAAGGAGATTTTTCAAAGTGATATTGAAAAAGAGATATTTATAAAGTGGAATATTTATAAATAAGAAATGTTTATAAATTGGAATAATTATAAATAGGAGATATTCAAAAAGGAAATAACTGCAAATCATTTTCTTTTTGAATGGAAAGGCTTGTGTAGCGGTTTGGGGATTTTCCCGATGCTCCCGATACAAAGGAGGTTATGGAGAATTTTCCCGGGAATTTAAGGAGTTAGAATATTTCAAGAATAAATTTGAAAAGGGAATATTTGTAAACCATTTACAAATAGAATTGAAAAGGAAACGTTATGAAAGGGAAATCATTTTTAAAGGGTAGAACCGTTATTTAAAAGTAAATCTTTTCAAATAAATAAAACGTTGTTAAAGAGGAAATCTTTATAAAGTGAATAAAGTAAATCGAATATAGTTTATTCGAATAGAGTTAGAGGAGTTATCGAATATAGTTTATTCGACAGGAGTTAAGTGAATAGTTAGGTTAAACTAAGTGAATTAGTTAAGTGAATTGGTTAAGTTAACCAAAGTGAATTAGTCGAGTTAATCAAAGTGATTAGTTCAGTTAATCGAGGTAAGTAAATCAAGTTAGGGTAATCGAGTTGAATTAGTCAGTCGAGAAAATAAATTGAGTTAGTCAAACCAAGTAAAACCAGTTAGAGTTAACCAGTTAGAGTTAAACAGTTAGAGTTAAACAGTTAGAGTTAAAAACAAACATAGTTATTCAGGATGAGTTGCCATTTAGCATGACTGCTAGCGAAATTCGCAGGGCTGTAAATAGCCTACGGCGGTCGGATGTTTCCTGAGGGAATCAGGCGTAACCATTGTGATCGCTGCGATCTAGAGTTGAGCGAATGGAGTTAAAGAATATAGAGTTAAGCAAAATTAGAATCTGACTAGAGATTAATAAGTTGAATGGTTTCCTGGGTATCGATCTGATGTTGGTTTCGGCCTTCGGGGTTTATACTTAGGAAGTTATTCTCTTGTTAGTTTATAGTTAGAGTCTGATGGTTGTGGAAGGATAGTGATACGTAAATAAACAATGGAAATGTTTTCCAACGTTGATAACAAATATTTTCTAAATACAGAAAATAAGGAAATATGTATAGATATACATGATGATTGATCGATTGACATTCCATTTGGAATTTAGATCGTTGTTTGCACACTTGTTTTCTTCGATAGTTAACTCACAGACTATCGAAGTTCTTGACCATTTTAACGTTGTTAATATGGAGAGACCGGTTGGATTATTATCCATAGAACCACTCTGTATTGGCATAAGCGTTGCGAATCATATATGCCCAAGATAATTGAAGACGGAGTAGAATGCAAGGGCTATCCTGTTTTACAGAATAGTGCCTTCGGTTTGTCCAGTCCCAGGACAACTTGTATGGACGAAGGTCTGACAGAGTATATCCAGTGGATCGCGTAAGTTGATCTGTTCAAACGTATTCACGTTTGGTGGCGGAGGAATTCGTTTCTCTTAGCTGTATACCCGTGTTATTTTTGGATAAGTCAATTTGTGATTTGGCGGGTATGACAATGTGACATTCTAAGTGAATGAAGATGGATGTCTGACATAGTATTTCCAGAAAGGTCACGTACATTGATTTCTTCAACCGTACCAAGAGTGGAAGCGGAGAAGGAAACTTCTTTTAGCTGACACGTAATGTACTGTTGTAGACGTCAATTAGTGATTTTCGATGAATCTGACAATGTGGCATTCGAAGTGAATCTGATGTGATGATAAAGCGTAGCTTCTAGCCTCATCAACCGGTAAATGACAGAAATCGGGCAGGCAGCATGGCTAAGTCGGTCGCACCGAAGTAGGGTGTATAATCACCTATCTAGTGAATATTCATTTGCTTCTTAAATCTATCAATGCTGTCCCATATATATATACGGGAACGGTTGCTGATCCCAACCGTTGGTGATGTACATTCGATACACTCAAGCGAAATGAGTGGTCGGTCATGTGTGGCTGAGTTGCAAGATGTTCTTGTTGAACTCCAGTGTATCGTTCCTAGAGTACACTGATCGGAAGGTGATTCCATACCTTGTCATAGTTGGAAATCCATTATCCAATACGTGCTTGCGATTTTGATTGTATACTATATATGTAGAACGTGAGATGCAAGCGTTTCTACTAGACTGATATTTATTTGTACTTAGACATTATTATAATATCAGAATGATATTGCTTTGCAAAAATGTTTGGATTCTCATAAGGGAAAAACCCGTTCCGTATTCACGGCGTGGTCTTATGAGATATCATATACCTGTTTAAACTGTTTTACTCATACCAGTCCCATGACTGACCCGGAGTTTACTTTGTTGTTTCCCTAAACTCTTGGGTGCCTAAATTTGTACGGGCAGTCAAGTAGTCGGGTTTTACAGATATACTGGAAGAGCGTGGAGCAGGAGGCTTCAAGATCATATAGCTATAGTTATTTCCGCCGTGTTGTAAGTGCTGTACTCTGATAAGTGTTATTGTATACATAACTGTTATATTTCAAAGTTATGTTATCTATTATATGTTATTCGTTCCGCTGTGAGGTTCGTGTTACTCTGATGTTGTGTTCTTCTTCTTCTTCTTCTATTCTAAGTTTCTATCTTATCTATTCTCACCTTCTAATTTCTTTCATTAAGTACCGGGATTTTTCGATGTTTTGGTTATCGACGTCGGGCTTACGTCGATAACCAAAGCCGCTCAAAATCCGGGTCGTTACAGTTGGTATCAGAGCATTGGTTTAGTTATTACCTTGGCTCTGTGGCGTGATTCAGTAGAGATGGGATTAGTAATATCCTAGACTGAGTTTGAGTGTATATATACGAGTGCGTATTTGTATTTGATATAAAAATGGTTTTATATTGTGGAGATTCATTGGCTGAGTTGTTTATGAGTTCTGGTCGATCAGTTTGATCCACTGTATCGGTAGGAGTTACTAAACACTTGAATATGATGGGTCGTCACGATATGTTTTGAAAAGAGGGTAAATTAAATTATGTTTACCCAAGGTATATCTTGATATAGAGAAGATATATATATCAAAAATTTTAATATATTGGATATATTGGTTGTTATTATAATCGAGTAAGATTATAAATTAAAGGGTTATGTAAATAACCAACCAGGATTCATATAAGTGAAATACGTGAAATCAGATGAGTTAAATCTAAAATTTAAATCAGGATTTGGAATTAAAATAAGGAAATTTTAAGTTCCTGGGAGATTTTGAAATGTTTTCAAAATGGAAGTATTTAGTAATGGTTTTGAAAATGATATAGTATTGAAATCACTTGGGTCGCTGGAAAATAATTCTGATGATGACTGCGCAGTATCATCGGTGTGATTTTCGAGTTCTAAGTGGTGGATTACTACCAAAGATTTTGATTTGAATTGTTTTGAGAAAACAAGGTGTTTAGAAATTCAAATGTTTTGAATTGGTATTGTGGTTTCAAATTTGATTTGAAATAAACCCAGGAATTTGAAATTTGAAATTTAAAATTTAACTTATGAAGTTAAATGGTGAAAGTGAATAATAAATTAGAATTTAACCTTGACTAAGTTAAATGGAAATGGAATTGATTAGCGGATAATCTGGATTTGGATTTGAAATGATAAGTATATGAGTTTGGAATTTGAAACTCGAATTTGAAATTGAATTCGGGTTGAATAAGCGAATGGTTGTGTTAAGAATAACTTGGTTGGAGCTTGATTGGAAATACATTGGTATATGCTGAATTGACAGCAGGTGAAAGGGATAAAGTTGATATACCCAACAAAAGGTACAAGTTTATATTCTATATGAGTTTGGAATTTATGAGCCGATTTGGCAAGCCGCTTGGCTGTTTGATTTTCTTTGGGATTGGAGAGGGCCTGTGTGGCAAGGTTTGAATTTTTCCGGTAACCCCGTACAAAGGAAACGCTGGCGAAATTTTCCGAGAATGTAAAGTGTTAGAAAATTTTCAGAATTTTTAAAATTTTAGTTAGTCGGAATAAATAAATATTTTAGTCGATAATAATTAGTTCAGTTGAAATCAGAAATAAGGGGTAAACAAATCTTAGGAATTCCAATAAATAGGGTCGTCCTCTAACTTAGCAATTTCGAGGACGAAATTATTTTAAGTGGGGAAGAATGTAATGACCCGCATTTTCTGCGATATATAATTAATTTATTTAATTATATAATTGGTGATTTAGAGAAGTTAATGATCGTTTAATTAAATAATGTTGAATATTTAATTAATAATTATAATATAATAATATATTATAATGTCGAAATAGTCGGAGATAGAGAAATTCACAATATCATGTGAATTGAATAGCATACGAGATTTGGTGGAGTTCCGATTCGAAATATAATAACGATTATATTGAATCGACGACAGTTTGAACGTAGAATTATAATATAATTAAAACAGAGCTTGAAATGGCGCGGCA
This sequence comes from Allium sativum, assembly GCA_030737875.1. Classification (NCBI taxonomy): domain Eukaryota; kingdom Viridiplantae; phylum Streptophyta; class Magnoliopsida; order Asparagales; family Amaryllidaceae; genus Allium; species Allium sativum. The sequence goes on from CM060916.1 coordinate 730,525,523, forward strand.
GTTCGCTATTTGGCGATTTGAACTTCAACTGAATGTACAGGATTCGTTTTAAGCCGGATTTCTATGAAACAAGAAACGTGTGGAGCTGGTGGAGTATATCTTTCTAGTGGAAGAGAAAAATCGGGATTTCGTCGGGTAGATTTTTATTTACGTCCAAATCAAATTTCAGAAAAGTCGCTGTGAAATTCCTTTATAATTCGTAACGCTTTATATACGTTATAAAAGGATTTTCAATGTATATTGAATATCGATTCAACCTAGACTGGGAATATCGAACATATATATTTTTCTGGAACTGTATGGTATTCCACTATGAATATAGACGATAATATTTATTTTTAAATATTATATTTAAATATATTTATATATTTAAATAGGTTATTTAGAGCGTTAAAAATAGCCACTTTTGCAAACGAAGTCAGAATTCGACGAAACCAGTTTTGTTGGATCTGCAACGTCAAATAGTTGTTAGATTTCCAGTTTCGTGATTTTTAGAGTCAGTGTGTGGCCGTACGGATTTTTAGAGTGAGAAACAGTCAGTATTTCGACAGTTAAAAATACGCTGTGTGAGCATACGAAGTCGGAATTCGACGAAACCAGTTTCGTTGGGACCGTAATGCCGAGCTGTAGCTGCATGTCAATTTTCGTGATTTTTGGGTATCGTATGTGTGCATACGGATTTTTAAACAGTAGATGCAACTAACGGTTCATTAAAAATCAAATATAAAATTTTATATCCCACCCTATAAATACAATCCTACCTTAACCCTAATTCTCAAACTCATCTTTTTGGATCAAAGGATTTTGCGCCGTCAGTTTTGCTTTCAACAGCAAAACATCCTCCTTTTTAAATCCGAAACAAATACCACAAAAATTCTTAAATCTCGAAACAACTGTATTTGAGTTCCCTGAGTGATGGTCTTCAAGTCAGAGACCATTTTGGTGAGTTCGACACCCATTTCAGGGTACTGGGTTTCGAAAGATGCTCTAGGGTTCGGGTTTACCACTGGTTTGGGTGGAGTTAAGCTAAAGGGGGACTGGCGAGTAGCTGTTGGGGAGAAGGCGCGCGTTTTGAGGTGAAATGGTGAGGCGCGATGGTTCTGGAAGTGGTGCGACATCAGATACAGTAGTCTTCGGGCTACAGGTCGGTTTCAGGAAGGGGCGTCGAACTTGAGTTTGGGTGGACGATCGTGAGGAGGCCGGCACGCTGAGTTGAACGGTGGAGGTGGCAACGTCGATGGGCGAACGTGGCGGTGGCAGTTGGTGGTCAAAGCAACGGTCAAATGGGTTTGTGAGGAGAGGAATCCTGAAATCGGTTTGGGGAAAGATAAGGAATGAGGCGGCCGTGGGATTTTAAAGAGGGGGATGGGCCAAGGGTGTTTGAAAATGGTAAAGGCCCACTTAATATTTATAGTTTAAGTTTAAATAAATTTCCAATGGTGCATTAACTTGTGAACGTGATAACTTGCTCGTACGAGGTCGGATTCGTAAACCGTAAGTTGTGTTGGGATCGTATGGACGGGAGCAACACAATGGGACTGACTGCGAGTCAATCCGAGCTCGTTACAATTTATGGAGAAATAAATTGTTCGACTGAATCAATGAACGCAAACCGATATTTATCGGTTAACGCGCAAATGTGAGTAAATCTCACCAACTCTGAACAGTTTATAATTTCATGGTGTATTTTTAGAACTGTTAGAAATTGTCTGATTTACTGTGTGTTGATTGTTTGATTGAACTGCTAGTCAGTTAGTTAAATTTCTATATTGATTCTGTTTAACAGAATATATCATATGGAACTGAAAGTGATGTTATCTATATCGTCTAACATCTGTGATGCAGGGAAACAGGTCGGAGGAATCCGACTGGATTCCTCAACAGTTATTTTATTATTTTTCATATATTTTAATATATGATGTGAATTATAACCTGTTGTTGATTTTGTGTGTATGGACGAGATTAGACATCGTGATTTGATATGATTGGATACCATAACATACCGGAATGTAGATAAAGGAGATTTTTCAAAGTGATATTGAAAAAGAGATATTTATAAAGTGGAATATTTATAAATAAGAAATGTTTATAAATTGGAATAATTATAAATAGGAGATATTCAAAAAGGAAATAACTGCAAATCATTTTCTTTTTGAATGGAAAGGCTTGTGTAGCGGTTTGGGGATTTTCCCGATGCTCCCGATACAAAGGAGGTTATGGAGAATTTTCCCGGGAATTTAAGGAGTTAGAATATTTCAAGAATAAATTTGAAAAGGGAATATTTGTAAACCATTTACAAATAGAATTGAAAAGGAAACGTTATGAAAGGGAAATCATTTTTAAAGGGTAGAACCGTTATTTAAAAGTAAATCTTTTCAAATAAATAAAACGTTGTTAAAGAGGAAATCTTTATAAAGTGAATAAAGTAAATCGAATATAGTTTATTCGAATAGAGTTAGAGGAGTTATCGAATATAGTTTATTCGACAGGAGTTAAGTGAATAGTTAGGTTAAACTAAGTGAATTAGTTAAGTGAATTGGTTAAGTTAACCAAAGTGAATTAGTCGAGTTAATCAAAGTGATTAGTTCAGTTAATCGAGGTAAGTAAATCAAGTTAGGGTAATCGAGTTGAATTAGTCAGTCGAGAAAATAAATTGAGTTAGTCAAACCAAGTAAAACCAGTTAGAGTTAACCAGTTAGAGTTAAACAGTTAGAGTTAAACAGTTAGAGTTAAAAACAAACATAGTTATTCAGGATGAGTTGCCATTTAGCATGACTGCTAGCGAAATTCGCAGGGCTGTAAATAGCCTACGGCGATCGGATGTTTCCTGAGGGAATCATGCGTAACCATTGTGATCGCTGCGATCTAGAGTTGAGCGAATGGAGTTAAAGAATATAGAGTTAAGCAAAATTAGAATCTGACTAGAGATTAATAAGTTGAATGGTTTCCTGGGTATCGATCTGATGTTGGTTTCGGCCTTCGGGGTTTATACTTAGGAAGTTATTCTCTTGTTAGTTTATAGTTAGAGTCTGATGGTTGTGGAAGGATAGTGATACGTAAATAAACAATGGAAATGTTTTCCAACGTTGATAACAAATATTTTCTAAATACAGAAAATAAGGAAATATGTATAGATATACATGATGATTGATCGATTGACATTCCATTTGGAATTTAGATCGTTGTTTGCACACTTGTTTTCTTCGATAGTTAACTCACAGACTATCGAAGTTCTTGACCATTTTAACGTTGTTAATATGGAGAGACCGGTTGGATTATTATCCATAGAACCACTCTGTATTGGCATAAGCGTTGCGAATCATATATGCCCAAGATAATTGAAGACGGAGTAGAATGCAAGGGCTATCCTGTTTTACAGAATAGTGCCTTCGGTTTGTCCAGTCCCAGGACAACTTGTATGGACGAAGGTCTGACAGAGTATATCCAGTGGATCGCGTAAGTTGATCTGTTCAAACGTATTCACGTTTGGTGGCGGAGGAATTCGTTTCTCTTAGCTGTATACCCGTGTTATTTTTGGATAAGTCAATTTGTGATTTGGCGGGTATGACAATGTGACATTCTAAGTGAATGAAGATGGATGTCTGACATAGTATTTCCAGAAAGGTCACGTACATTGATTTCTTCAACCGTACCAAGAGTGGAAGCGGAGAAGGAAACTTCTTTTAGCTGACACGTAATGTACTGTTGTAGACGTCAATTAGTGATTTTCGATGAATCTGACAATGTGGCATTCGAAGTGAATCTGATGTGATGATAAAGCGTAGCTTCTAGCCTCATCAACCGGTAAATGACAGAAATCGGGCAGGCAGCATGGCTAAGTCGGTCGCACCGAAGTAGGGTGTATAATCACCTATCTAGTGAATATTCATTTGCTTCTTAAATCTATCAATGCTGTCCCATATATATATACGGGAACGGTTGCTGATCCCAACCGTTGGTGATGTACATTCGATACACTCAAGCGAAATGAGTGGTCGGTCATGTGTGGCTGAGTTGCAAGATGTTCTTGTTGAACTCCAGTGTATCGTTCCTAGAGTACACTGATCGGAAGGTGATTCCATACCTTGTCATAGTTGGAAATCCATTATCCAATACGTGCTTGCGATTTTGATTGTATACTATATATGTAGAACGTGAGATGCAAGCGTTTCTACTAGACTGATATTTATTTGTACTTAGACATTATTATAATATCAGAATGATATTGCTTTGCAAAAATGTTTGGATTCTCATAAGGGAAAAACCCGTTCCGTATTCACGGCGTGGTCTTATGAGATATCATATACCTGTTTAAACTGTTTTACTCATACCAGTCCCATGACTGACCCGGAGTTTACTTTGTTGTTTCCCTAAACTCTTGGGTGCCTAAATTTGTACGGGCAGTCAAGTAGTCGGGTTTTACAGATATACTGGAAGAGCGTGGAGCAGGAGGCTTCAAGATCATATAGCTATAGTTATTTCCGCCGTGTTGTAAGTGTTGTACTCTGATAAGTGTTATTGTATACATAACTGTTATATTTCAAAGTTATGTTATCTATTATATGTTATTCGTTCCGCTGTGAGGTTCGCGTTACTCTGATGTTGTGTTCTTCTTCTTCTTCTATTCTAAGTTTCTATCTTATCTATTCTCACCTTCTAATTTCTTTCATTAAGTACCGGGATTTTTCGATGTTTTGGTTATCGACGTCGGGCTTACGTCGATAACCAAAGCCGCTCAAAATCCGGGTCGTTACAAATAGGGACTAAATTTACAATAAGTTTATGACCGGGGGTGAGCCTAATTAAGTTTCGTTTTAGGGATGTGTGCCTAATATTCACTTATTTTTAATTATGTTAAATATTTCAATATCAAAAACAAAACACAAAAAAAAATAATCATATCATCCATGGTTGTCAAACATCAGTGAAGTGAGCTAACATGCACCGTACAATAGTTTATGATAATTAAAAGAGATAAAAATCAACACTGGCAAACTCCACATTCAGTTATAAAATAAATAACTATACAAATATTTTAGTGAGAGAGTTCTCACTTTAGTTTCCACACCGTTAGTCTTTATTTGAAGGATTTCTGTTTTTAAACTAAATTAAACGACCATTTAATTTAGCTTAAAATTCAACTTGCTCCATTTCCATTTTAGTGAATTCCATGTTGTAGAGTTCGTAGCTGTGAATCCAAAGTGACTGAAATCGTCGAATTCCGACCTCGTATGAAATAGATATGGTGTTACAAACATTTAATTACATAATTGATTACTTAAATAATTAATTAGTCTAATCCTTTCCCCTAATTAAAGTATAACCTTTCTCTAATCCCCCGTAGTCTTCATCAGGAAACACGAAACCCAAACCGTAAGCCTAAGGCTTCAATTTGCACGATCAACGAGGCGTCGTCCGTCGATCGGAGCAACCCACATACTCGCTCGTCGCACGAGCTCCCTCCGCCGCTAGCATGGTGGAGCTCGATGACCCCTGGCGCTGCGAATAAGGCTGTGAACGGCGGTAGCTTGCGCATGAGATTCAAGAAATTCATGGCACTATAACCGATCAAATCCGTTGATCTTGTAGAGCTCGAGAAGCTCTTCAATTTTGCATCAGGAACTTTTGAATTTTATTGAGTGGATTTTTTGCAATTTAAAGGAGAAGTTTTTAATAAAATCTGCCATTCATTTGAAGAGAATGGCGGCGCTGAGAGTTATGGGGAATTAGGGTTTTCAATTTTATATTTATACCCGCTTTTTTTATTTAATTTAATTCATAAAAGTAGAGTTTTACATCCGAACTCCAAATCAAACCCAACGACTGTCACTCCCAACTAAATACCCCCATTCCGAACACAATGGGATATGTTTCGTAAGCCAGTTCAATCGTTTTAATCTGTTTTTATCAAAATTAAAACATAAATTAATATAACAGTCAATATTGAATTTAAACATACATTTTAATTTACCGGGGCCACATACTGACTTCAAAAATTATGAATATTGAAATCTCGCTATGTTTTGACGATACAGTCTTAAAAAATTAATTTCGTTAAATTTGGAGACCGTCTGTGGCCTTTCTAACTAGCTTATTTAAATTCAAACTGAAATTGAGAACACGTTTAAATTTACTACGCTCACACATTAATTCCAAAAATTATGAAATTTTAAACCTAACCATAATTTGACATTCCGGGTCCAACAAAAGTTGTTTCGTTGAAAACAGAGGTCACTTGCAAAATGACTGTTTAAGGGCTATATGTATGTATATATATATATATTTAAAATATATATAAATTCCATAACGACTATTTCAAATTTTAAACTGGACACAACTTATAATTTATAAAGTGAAATCTAAGTTTCTTACATTAGTTAGAAAATTAGAGTTCAAAAATATTCCAATATTTCTTGTTTCACTGAAATCCGATTTATTTTGAATCCTATACATTCAATTGAAATTTAAAATCAATTTTTCAAACTACCATGCCATTTCAGATTCATGTTAATTAAAATTTTAATTTGTATGTTATAATTTCAATTTAAATAAATTTTTAGTCATTATTATTTAAAATAAATTATTTTAAATTTACAAAACCCATTAAAATAGCTAAAACAAAAATTTTAAATTGGTTCAGAAATTCCGGGTTGTTACAATCTACCCTACTTAAAATCTTTTCATCCTCGAAAAGGAACAGAGCTGAAAGTTGTTTAACTAACTAACTCAACTTTCATTCTGGCTTGAGTTCTTCAACTTTTCAGTTTCTAAGAACTTTCTAATTTCTCAAAAATTTAGCTAACACACTAAATTTTCGAAAATTTCACCAAAACCTCATTTGTACGGGGAGGGTTTGAAAATTTTATTGGGCTGTATTAGGCACCCAATAAATCAATTGAAACCATACACAATTATTGTGACCTATCTAAGCCCAAAGGAGACGTGTAAAAAGTCAAAATCTCATATCTTGCCCAGTGTTAGAAATAAAATAATCTATGTTCCGCAATTAAAAAAAAGAGAGATATGAATTTTTGTCATCTCTAGACCTATGTTGGATGTTTATTATCCCCGAGCACCTTTATATGTTTATTAAGTCCATACTTAGTCTTCTGTTCAACCTGTAATTCAGTCATTGCCATACAAGCGTCTCGCTCGTATGGTAATCCAAACCTCGTCATATAAGCACCAAATTCTTATATAGAATATGATATGATGTCTTCATGATGTATGTTATGCTGTGTAGTTCATAATTTATTTGTTGCTATCCTATGGCGTGGGTTTAAATTTCACACAGAGCAACCATCACAGCGCATCCAAATTCATTCACAGGAGTTGGTACAATAATAAAATTGCGCAACCAACTCATTAAGGTGCACATGTTTGTCGGGCATGCAATTTATTTCTTTACTCAACGCGAGACCCATTAACATGCTCAACATACATACATACATACACATATTATATATATATATATATTATGTATATATATTATATATATATATATATACATGTCCATGTATGCAATTCCAATCAATTTTCAATTTAGTTCAATATTTAATTCGATTTGGCTTAATTTTACCTTTCATTAAATATGGGTTTTATTATTCCAATATTTTTTTAGTTTAATTAGTAATCACACAACACAATCAGCAATCAATTAGTTAATCAAATTTCCAAATGCCTAACTTTTATATATACCCAAAAATCTATTTTCAGTGTTAAAACACAAACAATAACCTTATCTAAGTTTTGGTTCTCACACCAGTCAATTGGAAATATATAGATATCCCACTTTCAAAACTCGAACATAAATGCTAATGGTGGTATATCAATTATCAGAATCATCCTAGGCGACAAGAGTATGATTCTATATCTATCTAGTATATTTGAGACTTCATATACACATTGATCAGACGTATATTCAAAATCTACTTATACCCAATAGTCCAAAATCAATATAAAATAAAGTACTCAAATACGTGTAATAAGATATAATTTTCAAAACTAAATTCATTTTTTTATAAACAATACTCTTCTAACTCATTCTAGGATGCTACTGATCCTATCTCTAATGAGTCATTCTTATAGGATATTACTAATCCTATCTCTGATGAATTCTTTCGTTCGGTTCTAATGTGCCTTTTTCTCGAGCTTTGTAAACCAAAGCTCTGATACCAAAATGAAACAACCCGAAATCCCCGATCCCCGAAGAGACGGAGGAGCCCAGATCGTTTTGAGAACACGACACATTAGAACACAAATACAAGAACATTTCATTCCTATTACAACTATTTACATCAGAGGACAAGGATATTAGAGTTCAAATAAATAATATACAGTGGAAAAATAAAAATCAGAGATTTACAAATTACACAACAGCTGTGACGATCCCAAAACCCCGTGGCACGGTGTTAAGGATAATCATTGGAATATAACACATTAATCATCATTAGCAGATCACAGATAATAGCATAAACAGAAAATAGAATAATTTACACACATATGACAGCGGAATCATATAGATAACATCACATCAGAGAAGCACAGTACAGGATACAACTTAGTGCATAATGATACATAATCAGTCACCATCGCCTGAGGCGGAATCATACATAAAGAGTACACAAAAGGAATATCAGTCTACATCGCCAGTGGCGGAATCATAATATAGACACAATAATGGCGGAGAAAATCCAAGTCTGCACGGTGTAGTCAAGCCTCGCCATGAGCCAAAAGGTGCGTCAGAAACCTGTAACTAGGCTGCCCGTGTGAAAATAAGGGCACCCGAGTTTGCAAGGTGAAACAAACTACGAGTCAGTCATGGGACTGGTATGAGAAATCCATTCAACTTATTAACAACAATAATAAGGCAAATCAAAGGACCACGCCACTTTCGCGGAACGGGTTTACTCCAATGAGTGCTAGTGCATGAAATAAAACAAACGATTAAATCAACGCAATGCTTTTTATAAAATGAAGCATTATAAGACTCAGGTCCCATCACACAATGCAACGCAAGCCGGAGGATAGAGTTTTCCCTTATAACGGCCAAAGATGCTTCATACGAATAAAACAAAGTGTTTGATATTATTACTAGTGCATATATGTTTCAAAAGCAAATTCAATCATAAATATCAATCCTAGACGGCATGGGCACCATATATCATGTCGCCATACTAGTAATACAATCACATCCGCATATATCGTATTGGAAATTGGATTCCTTCATGAGTCGAGGCAAGGGGCAAGCTCCTCTCCGTTCGAGACACTCTAGCAAATGCCTCGGGACCGCACACAGCAATCCCCTGGATCCTCCAAGGCCGGTCCTCTCTTACTTTTGAGGATTGGCAATTCCTGAACACACGTTTCCCGGTCCTTACAGACCTATAATCGAGGCGCCTCGCATTCCAACAACCACACAGGTGAAAAGTATATATAAATGTCAGGGCTGGGAGGTCACTGACACCACCATAGCTAGAAAGAAACGTCATGCACTCCTTGGGTCCTTCTCCCGTTTTTGACTCATACCGGGGTGTGAGGCTCACGAATTCACGTTATACACCAAGCTACGTCACACAGACCATGCTTGGATCATCAACCACAAGACTTTGCTTTGCAACAGAAGCCTTGATCACATGCCACTTAGGCGTGCCACACAGGCAATCCACTCCATGCGACTGATTTCTGTCAATACATAACCTCTAAGCTCGTACGTCTCAGAGAAGGGCGTTAAGCAAGAGAATAAATTCTCCGCCGCCAAACAGATATATATTTAACAGAGATCAATCAACACAGAACAAAATCCAATGTCAGACACACAGTCCATTTACAAGTCCGTTCTGGGTCTGAACGAAACCAGAGGCACCAATTCCTCGCATATCCGTACAATCAACAATATGTCTGGACGGCTACTACTTCAATTCCTTCATGGTAGCTACTCCAATCACGAGCATCAGTAGCGCCCATCCATCCAATGTGGAGATCGTCGGTCTTCAGTCGTCTTCGACTCTTCGACTTCTCAACGTCGATCGATTATTTGAAATGAGATAAACTCGGCCTTTTCAAATAACCCACGTATATTTAGATTTTCAAACCAATTAATCACGGGGTTGAACTATTCAACATTAACATTTCAGTTATTTAGTTATAATTTCCTCGTCAAATACATTCAACCATCACATATCAAGCAAACACAACAAAATTGGTTTATTTTCACTCTATATCGTCTATAGCACTTAATAACGATATATCGCCATTTTTATTTAATTTAAAACGGCCATATTTAATTAAACGACGTTTCAGGTCGTGTCGATGCACTGGCGCTGCTTTCCACTAATTTTGTTTTACACATAGGAAAAGCTAACCGTTGGATCTTCACAAATTTTACATCATTAGGAAGGTCTTTTCAAAACGAATCCAACGGTTCCAGTTTTGGGAAAATCCGACGGTCGGATCTTCCACACTAACCATTTGAAGTTACGATTTCAATTTACGAACTGCAGCGTCGTTATTCGATTTCATTTAATTATATTTATATATATATAAATATAATCGTTTCTGGCGCTGTTTTTCACTAATTTTGAATTAAACATTCCAGACAATCCAACCGTCGGATCTTCACAAAGTTGGTGCCGTTGGAAAGATATTTCCAAGGCGAACCCAACGGTTGAGGTTTCGGGAAAATCCAATGGTCGGATCTTCCGCACTAATCATTTGAAATCACGGTCTCAAAATATGAAATGCATGGCCACGTTTCGTTTTAATTATATTTATATTTTTATATATATAAATATAGTTCATTCAATGATTTCCATATCGTTTTCACTTCAAATATTTTTTTAACACCTTAAAATTTTGGAAAAATTTCGCCATAACCTCCCCTGCACCGGGAGCATCGGGAAATCGCAAATAGCGTTCCCGGTCCTTCTAATCTCAAAAAGAAAAAGAAAAAGCCAAGCGGCTAGCCAACAGGCTCATAAAATCATCACCCAAACAAAACAGTAAATGTGTACCTATTTGTCGGGCACAAAATTTTATTCCTCTTCTCTAGCCTCTTTGCTATAACCTGTCCAATGAATATGCATGTACATATATATGCAGTTCTTATCATTTATCAATTTCTATTCAACTTCATATTTGATTTGCTTTGGTTTAAAAACACCATTCATTCTAATATCGCATGCATAGGCTAAAATCATATCATTAGCTAGTTAATGTATATTTCAACTCATGCACGTTTATTCGAACCAGTGGCTATTTTTAACACTTCACATTTCAAAGATGATAATTTTGGCGAACTAAAGTAAATTTCAACACATGACTATTTTATTTAGTTCCTATGCATGTTAAAAATAATATTTCTATCACAAATATTTGTTTCAACGTCTGCATATCTTTAGCATATCACACATATGATAAAAATGATATTTTTATCATTTAGAATATTTATTCAACCAATGTATGGTTTTAACACTTCATAGTTCCAATAAAAATGTAATTTTTATTGTTCAATCTTTTTATTCAACACATGAACTTTTCCACTACACACATTTCTCAACAAATGAGCATTTCCACACATGGACATTTTATTTATGTTGTTCTTATTAAAAAGATGAAATTTTGATTGTTGAAACTATTCATATAAGGCGAATATTTTTGATACTTCATATATTTATAAAAATGTGATTTTATGGTTTATACACTTCATTCATTCACAAATGAATTTAATTTTCACACAACACTTTCCAACACATGAACAATTTCCACACATGGATATAGTTTCAATATATGGCTTTAATTTCTATGCATGCAAATAATTTCAACATATGAAAATAATTCTAACACACAAAGATTATTCAAAATTTCGGCAGCATAACGGCAGGGTAGTTAAACCGGCACCGTCCCTAGTACGGCTCCTCGCTCTACCTTAAAACCTCGCGGTTTTTGACAATGGGGATTCATGCATCTAATTCGCACGCAGGCGGCATGTATATATTTATTTCATTTCCACAAACTAATCCTATGTGGTTTCAACCAAATATTTTCCAATCACAAACGGGTATTTTTCAACCACAATCAATTCAATATCAACCACAAACAATCCCAAACAACAATTTGCCGTCAACCAATTTTCACAACAATTTCAACCAATAAATATCGTCCATGGTTTGTGGACGAGGGGGCGTATATATATATATATATATATATATTTATATATAGCAATTCACTTTTATTTTCACACACATATATATATAAAAAGAAATTGAAGAGTGAGAAATTCTCACCAATAGCTATCCAATAACACGACTCTTCCTTTATAGAAATCTTCGTCTATTTCGTCTTCTTGTCGCTTTCGTTGCCCGTATTCTCTACATAGGTAAAAATCGAATTTTTACTATGTTATTCAATATATAAAGATCATATTCTAAAAACAAAGATTATATTTTAAATATTCCTATGATGTAAAAATTATATTTTTATTGCTTTAAAAATATAAGAATCATATCTTACTTCTTCTACTTAACAAAAATTCCGTCTTTTCTATTTTTAAAAATATGATCTTTATTTTTGCAAGTTCAAATCTTTTTCCTTTAAAAGATTAAACCTTTTTCTATTTCAAAGTTTAAACCTTTTTCCTATTTTAAACCTTAAAATAAAATCAGTTTTTATTTCCTTTAAAAATCAGCTTTTTAAATCCTTTTTCAAATCAGTTTTTATATCTTTAAAAATCAGTTTTTTTTATTCTTTTTCAAATCAGTTTTTATATCTTTAAAAAAAAAACAGTTTTTAAATTCTTTTTCAAATCAGTTTTTATATCTTTAAAAAAAACAGTTTTTAAATTCATTTTCAAATCAGTTTTTGCATCTTTAAAAAAACAGTTTTTAAATTCTTTTTCAAATCAGTTTTTGCATCTTTAAAAAAAACAGTTTTTAAATTCTTTTACAAATCAGTTTTTGCATCTTTAAAAAAAACAGTTTTTAAATTCTTTTTCAAATCAGTTTTTGCATCTTTAAAAAAAACAGTTTTTAAATTCTTTTTCAAATCAGTTTTTGCATCTTTAAAAAAAACAGTTTTTAAATTCTTTTTCAAATCAGTTTTTGCATCTTAAAAAAAAAACAGTTTTTAAATTCTTTTTCAAATCAGTAATTACTTTTTAAATCATTTAAAAGGAATCGGTTTTTTTTTCTGCAAAACAAAAACAAAAATAAAAATAAAACAACCTAATTACTTACCGTAGCCTGCAAAAAGGGGAGGGGAGGGAAGAAGGCGTCGGCGGCTTCGTGGTGGTGGTGCTCGGTGGTGTCGGCGTCGAGGTAAGGGCGGCGGCTCGATTTGATTCGACTGGGGGGGGGGGGGGCGTCGCGAGGGGTTCGTCGGTTTCGACACTGGAAGGAGGAGGTTGGACGGAGGGGGGCGCGGCGGCGAAGTCTTCGTCGGCGGCGATGTCTCGAGGGGGGAAGCGGCTGTCTAGGTTTAGGTTTTTTTTTTTTTCTCGTTTCTGAATAATGAATCGGGGGGGGGCCAAGAAGATGAAAAGGGGGAAAATTAAAGTAACATATATATATATTATTTAATTATTTAATTTTGCAAAAAGGTTGACTTTTACATACGACCTCGAAACGAGGCCTACCGCCTTTCGTCCATAGCGTTTTACCCCCATTCCGAACACAATGGGATATGTATCGTAAGCTGATTTGATCGTTACAATCAGTTTCCGTTGAATTTACATTTAAATCCTTATGTTGAATTTTAAACGTACATTTCAAATTACCGGGGTCACATACTAACTAGAAAAATTCCAGAAAAATATTTTCTAGTTTCGTATTGATGATACGGTCCTAACAAAACTAGTTTCGTCGAATTCTGAGACCGTTTGAAAATTGGCCAATTTCCAGTTGATTAAATTCAACAGAAACTGGTCAAACGCGTTTTCTTTTGCCACGCTCACATATTGATTCGAAAAATTATGAAATTTGAAACCTAGCAATAGTTTGACATCCCGGACCCAACAAAAGTGGTTTCGTCGAATTCCGAGGCCATATGCAAAATATCAATTTTCCAGGCCTATATATTCTATATACCGACTCTTCTGAAAATTCATTCGGCCATAACTTTTGATTCCCGTTATGAAACTTCGATTTTTCAGATCCGTTAGAAAGGTATTGACTAACAGATTTAAATATTTTTGGTTTCACTAAAATCCGTTATATTTTCCACCCTGCACAGTCGGTCAAAGTTCGAATTCAAAATTTCAAACTGACTCACTATTTCTAATTCACTTTTTATTGAAATATTCTATTTCAATGGTTCAAATTGCTTTTAAATAATCAATTTAAAAATTTCAAATTGGCTCGTATTTTCCGGGTTATTACAATCTCCCCTACTTAAAACTTTTCGTCCTCGAAAAGGAAACAACAGTAAAGTAGGAAATAAAATGTAAATGCAAAGTATGGTAAAGGTACCTTACACCGGAGTTAGTCAGAGATATCCACTCTGCATTTGGGGTAAGCTTGTTTAATGCTTTCCTCAGTTTCCCAAGTACAGTCTCTAGGATCACTGCTCCACTGCACTTTAACTAAATAAACCTTTTTGCTCCTAAGTTCTCTGGTTTCTTTGCCAACAATTTTTAATGGCTCTCTTTTGAGTGCTAATTCTGGAGTTATCTCCACATCCTGTTGCGTTGCTTCTTCTACAACAAGATCCGGATCATGCACATGTCTCCTAAGTTGAGATACGTGAAATACATTGTGCACTCCAGGCAACCAGTCTGGCAATTGAACCCTATAAGCAAGAGTTCCAATTCGCTCAAGTATAGGAAAGGGACCAATAAAGCTCGGTGCCAACTTCCCAGTCTTACCAAATCTGATTACTCCTCTCATCGGAGAAACCTTTAAATAAACGTGTTCACCAACAGCAAATGTCAAATCTCTCCTTCTAGAGTCTGCGTAACTTTTCTGTCGGCTTTGGGCGGTTTTCAATCGCTTCTTGATGAAGTCCACTTTATCAGATGCTTCCCTAATCATATCGGGTCCTAGTACAAGTATGTTGCCAGGTTCTACCCAACATGCTGGAGATCTACAGGGTCTGCCATATAATGCTTCAAATGGTGACATCCTTAAACTTGCTTGATAGCTATTTTTATATGAGAACTCTGCCAAATGCAAATGATCTTCCCATGACCCACCAAAATCGATTATACAAGCCCGCAATAAATCTTCTAGAATTCTATTCACCCGCTCAGTTTGGCCATCTGTTTGGGGGTGATAAGCGGTGCTCATATTCAGTTTTGTCCCCAATTCTGTCTGGAAAGCCTCCCAGAACTTGCTAGTAAATAGGGGATCTCTATCACTGACTATGCTGATGGGAATTCCATGCAGCTTAACAATTTCTTTGAAATATATCTGTGCTAGACTTTGGGCAGTTCTATTGGACCTGACAGGTATAAAATGGGCAGTCTTCGTGAAGCGATCTACGATTACCCAAATACTGTCATTACCTTTCTTGGTTCGCGGCAAACCATCTATGAAATCCATGGAAATCTGTTCCCATTTCCAACCTGGGACTTCCAACGGTTGCAACAATCCAGCTAGCTTCTGTTGGTCGCTCTTGACCAATTGACAAGTAGGGCATCTGCTAACATACAAAGAAATATCTCTTTTCATTGCCTTCCACCAGAAAGTGCGTTTGATATCGTTGTACATTTTACTCACCCCAGGATGGATGCAAAATTTGGATTTATGGCATTCATCTAGCACTTCTCTTTTGAGCTCGGGAAGGTTGGGAACACAAATTCTCCCATTCAGCCTCAAAACTCCTTCTTTATTTACTTGAAAGCTTGAGGATTCTCCTTTCTGGATTCTTTCCTTGGTCTTTTGAATGAAATAATCATTCTTCTGGAGAGCACATATCTTATCGATCAAGCTAGGTGTGATTATAAGATGGGCAACAATTGCGGTTTTTCTACTAAGTGCATCCGCTACCACGTTAGCCTTTCCCGGCGTATAGAAGATATCTAGGTCATACGCCGCAAGAAATTCTAGCCAACGCTGTTGTCTCAGATTTAGATCTTTCTGGGTATATAAATACTTCAATGATTGATGATCTGTGTACAGTATAAATTTCTCGCCCAATAAGTAATGCCTCCAGATTTTCAAGGCAAATACGATTGCTAGCAACTCAAGATCATGAGTCACATAATTCTTCTCATGCTGTTTCAATTGGCGGCTTGCATAAGCGACTACTTGGCCTCTCTGCATTAACACTGCACCAAGACCTCTAATAGAAGCATCTGTCCAAACCGTTAAATCCTGATTGCCATCAATAATAGTTAACACTGGAGCGGTGGTCAACTTCGATTTCAATTCCTGGAAAGCTTCTTCACAGTCGGAAGTCCACTTAAACTTCTCATGTTTCTTTGTGAGCTTCGTTAACGGACCGGATATCTTCGAAAAATCCTTAACGAACTTTCGATAATAACTAGCCAACCCCATAAAACTTCTAACTTCTGTGGGAGTAGTGGGTTGTTTCCAGTCTTGAATCGCTGTTGTTTTGCTTGGGTCAACAGAAATTCCTTTCTCTGACACGACATGGCCGAGAAATTTGACTTCTTCTTGCCAGAAGACACATTTAGAGAATTTGGCTTTGAAGACGTTCTTCCTTAGAATCTCCAATACTTGTTCTAAGTGTTTTTCATGTTCGGGTTTTGATTTGGAGTAGATTAAAATATCATCGATGAATACGAGGACAAATTTATTCAGAACTCCCCTGAACACTCTATTCATTAGATCGACAAAGTATGCTGGAGCGTTGCATAGGCCAAACGGCATTACTAACCATTCATAAAATATGTCCGGGCCTCTGAAAGCGGTCAAAGGAACACACTCTTCTGCTATTCTCAATTGATGAAAACCTGTAGCTAGGTCCATTCGGGAAAATACTTTCGCCCCATTCAATTGGTCTAGCAAATCATCAATGCGGGGTAATGGATATTTATTTTTAAGCGTCTGTTTGTTGAGGTC
Organism: Allium sativum; assembly: GCA_030737875.1. Lineage (NCBI taxonomy): Eukaryota > Viridiplantae > Streptophyta > Magnoliopsida > Asparagales > Amaryllidaceae > Allium > Allium sativum. The sequence continues at coordinate 730,542,541 of CM060916.1, forward strand.
TCGGTAATCAACACATAATCTAAGAGTACCGTCTGACTTTGGGACAAACACGACAGCTGCACCCCAATTAGAAAAACTCGGTCTGATTAGACCTTTCCACAACAGTTGACGAGTTTGATCGCCTAATTCTTCTTTTTCTTTCGGAGTCATTCTACAGATTGGATGTACCACGGGTCTGGCATTAGGGATTAAATCGATTCGGAATTCTATTTCTCTTTGCGGAGGTAAGTTTTCAACTTCTTCAAACACGTCCGCATAGTTGCTAACAATCGGAATCTTTTCTATGGAAGTGGGGATAAGTTCTAATGCTGACCAAAATTCTTCTCTATTCGGATTCGAACCATGACAGGGAATATATATATGTCCAAGCTCCGTTCGGATTTTAACAATTCTTTCCGCACACTTCACTTCAGCTTCATATTTCGTTAACCAATCTAGCCCGAGAATAATATCAAATTCGGGAAAATCCATAACGATTAAATCAAAAGGAAATTTATAGAAAGAATAGGAGATTGGCACTCTACAATATAAACCGAGAGTAACAGGACCCCCTATCGGGTTATGAACTTCAACCGATTCTTTAAGCTTTCGCTGTTTTAACTTTAGTTTGTGCACTGTGTTTCTAGCAATAAAACTACGCGATGCACCTGTGTCAAATAATACAGAAACAGGAATATTTTTAATTGTAAGGGTACCTCCCAAAACATCGGGTTTACCTGCTCCGTCGGAAGCAGCTGGCGGGCTAGACCCGTCATAGACATGAGCTACAGTAGCTTTCTTCAACAAAGGACAGTCTTTGACCAGATGGTCGGTCTTGCGACAATTGAAGCACGAGCGAGGGTTCTGAGAGCCTTGGCTCGAGCCTTGAGAATTTGTTTTCTGCCTCTTCGGAGCTGTGCAGACGTTTGAGTAGTGCGCCGGCTTACCACAGTTAAAGCAATTTCCTCTTGCAGGCTTGCCAGTCTGAGGCTTTGAAGATGCTGCTTGGCTTGACTCGCCCTGATTTACAGTAGGCTTGCGCTTGTTTCCTGCTTGGCTTCTAGCGCGATCCTGATCCAAATGCCTTTGATCAAGGTCTTCATAGTTGCATGTCATTTCCACTAGCTCGTTGAAATCCAGCTTGACATGGGCCATGGCTCTATCATGATATTGTCGTCTTAGTCCAAAGATAAACCTCTTATTTTTGGATTTCGCGGTAGCAACGAGTTCTAGAGCATAGGGCGACAACATTGTGAATTTGTTCAGATAATCTTGCACGGAAAGATCCCCTTGCTGGAGATTGGCGAAGTCATCGTGCATTCTTTCTAGAGCTTGTTCTGGGACATATTTCTCCTTGAAGAGTTCTTTGAATCCATCCCATGTTCTTCCAGCTTCTCTATTCCCGGCGGTAAGAGATTCCCACCATAATTCGGCTTGTTCCTGCATAAGCCAGGCGCCCATAATAGCTTTGTCTTCGCCTCCTAGCCTTAGGCCTTCAAGAATTTTCTCGCATATTTTGAGCCATGCAAGGGCCTCTATTACGGTGCCAGTTCCCGAGAAGGTCTTGCCTCCTAAGTTCTTATATCTCTTAGCTACACGGTCGAGCTCGAAGTATTGAGCTGCCGGAGGTTGTATCAAAGGTCCTTCCTGAGCTGGGATTTCTCCCCTTCCTCGGCCTCGGCCGGCACGGCCTCCTCTAGCAGCGGCTCCTCTGGTAGCCATTTGTCAAATTCTGTATAAGTAATGAAAAAGTCAGTTAACAAAAATAATAGTCTATTGCATAGTTAAGCAGAAATTCCTACGGAAAGATAACGATGGACTGATCAATTGTTTTTGCTATTCTGCTCAGCTCATTCTAGGACTTTACTAGTCCTATCTCTAATGAGCGACTCGCCTTAGAATACTACTGATTCTATCTTGACGAAGTGTTTAATGTGTTAGACTCCAGAACTAAGGTTAACCAAAGCTCTGATACCAGCTGTGACGATCCCAAAACCCCGTGGCATGGTGTTAAGGATAATCATTGGAATATAACACATTAATCATCATTAGCAGATCACAGATAATAGCATAAACAGAAAATAGAATAATTTACACACATATGACAGCGGAATCATATAGATAACATCACATCAGAGAAGCACAGTACAGGATACAACTTAGTGCATAATGATACATAATCAGTCACCATCGCCTGAGGCGGAATCATACATAAAGAGTACACAAAAGAAATATCAGTCTACATCGCCAGAGGCGGAATCATAATATAGATACAATAATGGCGGAGAAAATCCAAGTCTGCACGGTGTAGTCAAGCCTCGCCATGAGCCAAAAGGTGCGTCAGAAACCTGTAACTAGGCTGCCCGTGTGAAAATAAGGGCACCCGAGTTTGCAAGGTGAAACAAACTACGAGTCAGTCATGGGACTGGTATGAGAAATCCATTCAACTTATTAACAACAATAATAAGGCAAATCAAAGGACCACGCCACTTTCGCGGAACGGGTTTACTCCAATGAGTGCTAGTGCATGAAATAAAACAAACGATTAAATCAACGCAATGCTTTTTATAAAATGAAGCCATTATAAGACTCAGGTCCCATCACACAATGCAACGCAAGCCGGAGGATAGAGTTTTCCCTTATAATGGCCAAAGATGCTTCATACGAATAAAACAAAGTGTTTGATATTATTACTAGTGCATATATGTTTCAAAAGCAAATTCAATCATAAATATCAATCCTAGACGGCATGGGTACCATATATCATGTCGCCATACTAGTAATACAATCACATCCGCATATATCGTATTGGAAATTGGATTCCTTCATGAGTCGAAGTAAGGGGCAAGCTCCTCTCCGTTCGAGACACTCTAGCAAATGCCTCGGGACCGCACACAGCAATCCCCTGGATCCTCCAAGGCCGGTCCTCTCTTACTTTTGAGGATTGGCAATTCCTGAACACACGTTTCCCGGTCCTTACAGACCTATAATCGAGGCGCCTCGCATTCCAACAACCACACAGGTGAAAAGTATATATAAATGTTAGGGCTAGGAGGTCACTGACACCACCATAGCTAGAAAGAAACGTCATGCACTCCTTGGGTCCTTCTCCCGTTTTTGACTCATACCGGGGTGTGAGGCTCACGAATTCACGTTATACACCAAGCTACGTCACACAGACCATGCTTGGATCATCAACCACAAGACTTTGCTTTGCAACAGAAGCCTTGATCACATGCCACTTAGGCGTGCCACACAGGCAATCCACTCCATGCGACTGATTTCTGTCAATACATAACCTCTAAGCTCGTACGTCTCAGAGAAGGGCGTTAAGCAAGAGAATAAATTCTCCGCCGCCAAACAGATATATATTTAACAGAGATCAATCAACACAGAACAAAATCCAATGTCAGACACACAGTCCATTTACAATTCCGTTCTGGGTCTGAACGAAACCAGAGGCACCAATTCCTCGCATATCCGTACAATCAACAATATGTCTGGACGGCTACTACTTCAATTCCTTCATGGTAGCTACTCCAATCACGAGCATCAGTAGCGCCCATCCATCCAATGTGGAGATCGTCGGTCTTCAGTCATCTTCGACTCTTCGACTTCTCAACGTCGATCGATTATTTGAAATGAGATAAACTCGGCCTTTTCAAATAACCCACGTATATTTAGATTTTCAAACCAATTAATCACGGGGTTGAACTATTCAACATTCACATTTCAGTTATTTAGTTGTAATTTCCTCGTCAAATACATTCAACCATCACATATCCAGCAAACACAACAAAATTGGTTTATTTTCACTCTATATCGTCTATAGCACTTAATAACGATATATCGCCATTTTTATTTAATTTAAAACGGCCATATTTAATTAAACGACGTTTCAGGTCGTGTTGATGCACTGGCGCTGCTTTCCACTAATTTTGTTTTACACATATAGGAAAATCTAACCGTTGGATCTTCACAAATTTTACATCATTAGGAAGGTCTTTTCAAAACGAATCCAACGGTTCCAGTTTTGGGAAAATCCGACGGTCGGATCTTCCACACTAACCATTTGAAGTTACGATTTCAATTTACGAACTGCAGCGTCGTTATTCGATTTAATTTAATTATATTTATATATATATATAAATATAATCGTTTCTGGCGCTGTTTTTCACTAATTTTGAATTAAACATTCCAGACAATCCAACCGTCGGATCTTCACAAAGTTGGTGCCGTTGGAAAGATATTTCCAAGGCGAACCCAACGGTTGAGGTTTCGGGAAAATCCAATGGTCGGATCTTCCGCACTAATCATTTGAAATCACGGTCTCAAAATATGAACTGCATGGCCACGTTTCGTTTTAATTATATTTATATATATAAAAATATAGTTCATTCAATGATTTCCATATCGTTTTCACTTCAAATATTTTTCTAACACTTTAAAATTTTGGAAAAATTTCGCCATAACCTCCCCTGCACCGGGAGCATCGGGAAATCGCAAATAGCGTTCCCGGTCCTTCTAATCTCAAAAAGAAAAAGAAAAAGCCAAGCGGCTAGCCAACAGGCTCATAAAATCATCACCCAAACAAAACAGTAAATGTGTACCTATTTGTCGGGCACAAAATTTTATTCCTCTTCTCTAGCCTCTTTGCTATAACCTGTCCAATGAATATGCATGTACATATATATGCAGTTCTTATCATTTATAAATTTCTATTCAACTTCATATTTGATTTGCTTTGGTTTAAAAACACCATTCATTCTAATATCGCATGCATAGGCTAAAATCATATCATTAGCTAGTTAATGTATATTTCAACTCATGCACGTTTATTCGAACCAGTGGCTATTTTTAACACTTCACATTTCAAAGATGATAATTTTGGCGAACTAAAGTAAATTTCAACACATGACTATTTTATTAAGTTCCTATGCATGTTAAAAATAATATTTCTATCACAAATATTTGTTTCAACGTCTGCATATCTTTAGCATATCACACATATGATAAAAATGATATTTTTATCATTTAGAATATTTATTCAACCAATGTATGGTTTTAACACTTCATAGTTTCAATAAAAATGTAATTTTTATTGTTCAATCTTTTTATTCAACACATGAACTTTTCCACTACACACATTTCTCAATTAATGAGCATTTCCACACATGGACATTTTATTTATGTTGTTCTTATTAAAAAGATGAAATTTTGATTGTTGAAACTATTCATATAAGGCGAATATTTTTGATACTTCATATATTTATAAAAATGTGATTTTATGGTTTATACACTTCATTCATTCACAAATGAATTTAATTTTCACACAACACATGAACAATTTCCACACATGGATATAGTTTCAATATATGGCTTTAATTTCTATGCATGCAAATAATTTCAACATATGAAAATAATTCTAACACACAAAGATTATTCAAAATTTCGGCAGCATAACGGCAGGGTAGTTAAACCGGCACCGTCCCTAGTACGGCTCCTCGCTCTACCTTAAAACCTCGCGGTTTTTGACAATGGGGATTCATGCATCTAATTCGCACGCAGGCGGCATGTATATATTTATTTCATTTCCACAAACTAATCCTATGTGGTTTCAACCAAATATTTTCCAATCACAAACGGGTATTTTTCAACCACAATCAATTCAATATCAACCACAAACAATCCCAAACAACAATTTGCCGTCAACCAATTTTCACAACAATTTCAACCAATAAATATCGTCCATGGTTTGTGGACGAGGGGGCGTGTATATATATATATATATATATAGCAATTCACTTTTATTTTCACACATATATATATATATATAAAGAAATTGAAGAGTGAGAAATTCTCACCAATAGCTATCCAATAACACGACTCTTCCTTTATAGAAATCTTCGTCTATTTCGTCTTCTTGTCGCTTTCGTTGCCCGTATTCTCTACATAGGTAAAAATCGAATTTTTACTATGTTATTCAATATATAAAGATCATATTCTAAAAACAAAGATTATATTTTAAATATTCCTATGATGTAAAAATTATATTTTTATTGCTTTAAAAATATAAGAATCATATCTTACTTCTTCTACTTAACAAAAATTCCGTCTTTTCTATTTTTAAAAATATGATCTTTATTTTTGCAAGTTCAAATCTTTTTCCTTTAAAAGATTAAACCTTTTTCTATTTCAAAGTTTAAACCTTTTTCCTATTTTAAACCTTAAAATAAAATCAGTTTTTATTTCCTTTAGAAATCAGCTTTTTAAATCCTTTTTCAAATCAGTTTTTATATCTTTAAAAATCAGATTTTTTTTATTCTTTTTCAAATCAGTTTTTATATCTTAAAAAAAACAGTTTTTAAATTCTTTTTCAAATCAGTTTTTATATCTTTAAAAAAAACAGTTTTTAAATTCTTTTTCAAATCAGTTTTTGCATCTTTAAAAAAATAGTTTTTAAATTCTTTTTCAAATCAGTTTTTGCATCTTTAAAAAAAACAGTTTTTAAATTCTTTTTCAAATCAGTTTTTGCATCTTTAAAAAAAACAGTTTTTAAATTCTTTTTCAAATCAGTTTTTGCATCTTAAAAAAAACAGTTTTTAAATTCTTTTTCAAATCAGTTTTTGCATCTTTAAAAAAAAACAGTTTTTAAATTCTTTTTCAAATCAGTTTTTGCATCTTAAAAAAAAACAGTTTTTAAATTCTTTTTCAAATCAGTTTTTGCATCTTAAAAAAAAAACAGTTTTTAAATTCTTTTTCAAATCAGTAATTACTTTTTAAATCATTTAAAAGGAATCGGTTTTTTTTTCTGCAAAACAAAAACAAAAATAAAAATAAAACAACCTAATTACTTACCGTAGCCTGCGAAAAGGGGAGGGGAGGGAAGAAGGCGTCGGCGGCTTCGTGGTGGTGGTGCTCGGTGGTGTCGGCATCGAGGTAAGGGCGGCGGCTCGATTTGATTCGACTGGGGGGGGGCGTCGCGAGGGGTTCGTCGGTTTCGACACTGGAAGGAGGAGGTTGGACGGAGGGGGGCGCGGCGGCGAAGTCTTCGTCGGCGGCGATGTCTCGAGGGGGGAAGCGGCTGTCTAAGTTTAGGTTTTTTTTTTTTCCTCGTTTCTGAATAATGAATCGGGGGGGGGGGGGGGCAAGAAGAAGAAAAGGGGGAAAATTAAAGTAACATATATATATATATATATTTTTATTATTATTTAATTATTTAATTTTGCAAAAAGGTTGACTTTTACATACGACCTCGAAACGAGGCCTACCGCCTTTCGTCCATAGCGTTTTACCCTCATTCCGAACACAATGGGATATGTATCGTAAGCTGATTTGATCGTTACAATCAGTTTCCGTTGAATTTACATTTAAATCCTTATGTTGAATTTTAAACGTACATTTCAAATTACCGGGGTCACATACTAACTAGAAAAATTCCAGAAAAATATTTTCTAATTTCGTATTGACGATACGGTCCTAACAAAACTAGTTTCGTCGAATTCTGAGACCGTTTGAAAAATGGCCAATTTCCAGTCGATTAAATTCAACAGAAACTGGTCAAACGCGTTTTCTTTTTCCACGCTCACATATTGATTCGAAAAATTATGAAATTTGAAACCTAGCAAAAGTTTGACATCCCGGACCCAACAAAAGTGGTTTCGTCGAATTCCGAGGCCATATGCAAAATATCAATTTTCCAGGCCTATATATTCTATATACCGACTCTTCTGAAAATTCATTCGGCCATAACTTTTGATTCCCGTTATGAAACTTCGATTTTTCAGATCCGTTAGAAAGGTATTGACTAACAGATTTAAATATTTTTGGTTTCACTAAAATCCGTTATATTTTCCACCCTGCACAGTCGGTCAAAGTTCGAATTCAAATTTTCAAACTGACTCACTATTTCTAATTCACTTTTTATTGAAATATTCTATTTCAATGGTTCAAATTGCTTTTAAATAATCAATTTAAAAATTTCAAATTGGCTCGTATTTTCCGGGTTATTACAACAGCAGAAGTACTATACATAAATATAATGTGCATTGAAAAACATCAACTACCCCAACTGAAAGAAATACATGGATACAAAACATTCTTAATATAGGTTCAGATGTAATCTAGGATCCTATTAAATAGAAATCTACAAAAACAAAACTACTAGCTGCTCATGTGAAAAATATGGGCACCTAGAGTTTAGGTGGAAACATTAAACTCCAAGTTAGTCATGGGACTGGTGTGAGAACTAAAACAGTTATTAAAACTTTACTTCAAAATATGGTAAATAACGGGAGCACACCGCATGTCATGAAACGAGTTTGCCCCCATGAATACCAGTGTCTAAACAATAACCAATAATAGATATATGGTTCTACAATGCATCATACAACATGCAATTTTCCAATCTACCCATTTAGGCTTAAACCCCAAATTTAGATTTTTCAAAATACAGTTCACTTTACAAAAATTATTTCTTTGGACATTATTCTTGAATTCTTATTTCAAATTATTTGAAATACATGTCTATCTTTTATGTCAAAGTAGATTTCACTTTGGGATCTCAAACCAAAATCTTTGGAAATATGAATTCCAAAACATCACAATGCATACAACAGTATGCAACCAAATATCCGAAGGTTTCTCCCATAGACAAGGCAAAGGGTCACTTTCCTTAGTCACTCGATATATATAGGTGCACCTCCCCTGATAGAGCAGGCTACACCATCCAATGTACCTCCCACGCCCTTGAGGAATTACACTTTCTGATGCCCATACTTCTAGTCGCATGAGTTACCCGAATCTTTAGCCGCATACTAAACCATTTTATGTCCTGAAGTAGGGAAAATCGTTTCACAACATAATAATCATAAGTACTTTCAAACTATAGTTATAGTACTTCACGTTAGAAATTCACACATAATCAGTCACTATTAATCACATAACCTTTGAGCTCGTACGTCTCAAAGAAGGGTGTTAAGCAGGAAAATAAATTCTCCACCACCAAACAGATACATCATCAATAGCAACTAATCAGTTACGTAGTGAACCACAATGTCAAACACATAATACTTTTCTAAATCATTTTATAAACATCGGGTTTAGCCCTTGAAATCCTTTCTTTTTTATTGAACATTTTTATAAAACATTCCCTGTCCAAAATCAGGAAAACATTTCTTTTCACTTAAGAAAATGTCTTTTCAAAATCATTCATTATTTAAACAACATCGCTAACACCTCATAGTCAAATCGTGAAGTGTTTTACCAGGCATTAGCATGAAAATAATTCTACCCAACCCAATGCTAAATGTAAAAGCATATTTGCTCATAAACTGGTCGAGCACAATCCAAACGGTCAGTCAATCACAATTAATATCAACAACCAAGCATATTTAGTTTATACCACATCTCATGTTTTGGTAAATTTAATAACAATTCATTCATTCTGCAAATTAATCCTTCATTTACTCGGGTTAAAGAACAACTGTTACTTAAAACACAATTCACGATAAACCCAAAACATCTTCCATTCAAATGGAACCTTCACGGAAATCATAACAGTATATAATCGATATAAATTTCTGTATCGTACTAATACTATAAACGGAATAACGACAAGGCCTTTTAAACTCCATAAATAGTAATGGTATTCCTTTATAGAATCTCATCCAGATTATCACTAAATCGAATTCCATTCAGTTCCAATTTAATATATTAAATTGGAAAACTTAACTTTTGATAATATCCATTAAATCTTTGTTAAAAGAATTACTAATTCCATATAATAACTTCACTGTTAATCGGGTTTAAAGAACAAATGTTATTTAAAACACAGTTCACGACAAACCCAAAATCCAATTCAATATTTAATACAAGGATCTGAATAGAAATCATATCGGTTTATATTTAATACCAAATTCTGGAACCTACAGATGTCGTATTGGGAATAAGGATATCTATATCTTCCAAATTCCTCAACAATATCCTTATAATCACGGAATCTAATATCAAAATATTCCCAAGATTATTTCCATTCAAATCCAATCCAATTTTTACACGGAAAGATTCTGGTTAAATTAAAACCATTTGCAAATCCAATTTATTATTTGTAAAAATCATGCAATTTTTATTCTGGTTATTTATTAGTTCATTTAGATAAAAATAGTTTTTCCTTTCAAACTTGGAATTTTTCATCCAAATCATTAATTATGATTTTACATAATTTTTCCATATTTTTAATAATTTTATTAAGGCCCTTACAGTCGGTTTCCAATAACGGTCACCCAACTGCATCTATAGTGACCTTTTCTAAAATTGATTTGGATATATTTTAAAATCTAACCATTCAAATTTAAATATCATACATTCATTTGAAAGATCTTTTCGATACATACCCAACGGTTCTAGTTTTGGGATAATCCAACGGTCGGATCTTCCGCTACATTAATTTAAAGTTAATGGTTGAAATTCGCAAACTGTAGCTGTGCGGCGCGTTCTACTCAAACTATTATATATATATATAATATATTTCATCGATTCCATTTAAAATGTATTTTACAAACCGTTTATAAATTCATTTTAAATCGATTTCAAGTTCATTTCTAATTTTAAATCCAAATGGAATATTCCATATCATTATAATATTAAAATGATAATATTTTCAAAATATCAGATTTTGAAATCAAATCTTTTTTATATTCATTATAAAATGAATAAAATCGACAGAAAAATTCGTCCGAGTTAAAATGGCGCACTTCTACTTAACTCGGCTTCATATATTTCAATATTTTTGTGTCCATCCAAAATCGGACACGAAAACCATATTTTGATTATTCACCGTATATTATTTTAAAATATTTGTTATTTCTGAATTGGAATCAGACTCAATCACTTACCATATAATTTTATTTAAATAGATTCCATACATCGCATGCATTCAAAAATAGTGATAAACAACTATTAAACATTCAATTCACATCCAGAGTGCAATTTACAACTGTATAAGCATTAAATAATTAAATAACACTATTCACAGTCTATCAATCAATCAGTTGACAAATAATTAATCCAAGGGAGACGTGAATAAATTATCATCCCTAGACCCGTGTGGGGTTTCAACTGACAACAATGAATTCGAAATAATCACTAGTTAATGAATTTAACCAATTCTAACTCAATTTGAATTATTTTACTAATTAGCTAATTTTCACTGTTTAAATTATAAATGGATATTTATAATTTAATTTCAACTACCACAAATTTATTAACATTATTTTTAATGATGTTAAATATTTCAATATCACAAACAAAACACAAAACAGTTAATCAAATCATCCATGGTTTTAAAAAAACAGTGAAGTGAGCTAACAATCACCGTACAACAGTTTATGATAATTAAAACAGATAAAAATCAACATTGGCAATCTCTACATTCAGTTATAAAATAAATAACTGTACAAATATTTTGGGAGAGAGTTCTCACTTTGGTTTCCACTCCGTTAGTCTTTATTTGAAGGATTTTTGTTTTTAAACTAAATTAAATGACCATTTAATTTAGCTCAAAATTCAACTTGATTTGTTTCCGTTCTGGTCAGTATGTTGTAGAGTTCGTCGATGCGAATCCAACGCGACTGAAATTGTTGAATTCTGACCTCGTATAAAACAAATATGGCATTACAAACATTTAATTACATAATGATTTAATTGGTCTAATCCTTTTCCCTAATTAAAGTATAACCTTTCTCTAAACCCCCATTGTCTTCATCAGGAAACACGAAACCCAAAACGTAAGCCTAGGGCTTCAATTTACACGATCAACGAGGCGCCGACCGTCGATCGGAGTAGCCCACGTCCTTGCCCGTAGCATAAGCTCCCTCCACCGCCTGCATAGTGGAGTTCAATGACCCCTAGCGCCTGAATAAGGCTGTGAACGGCGGCAGCTTCCATACGAGATTCGAGAAATTCATGGCATTATAACTGATCATACCCGTTGATCTTGTAGAGCTCGAGAAGCCCTTCAATTTTGCTCCAGGAACTTTCAAATTTTATTGAGTGGATTTTGCGAGATTTGAAGGAGAAGTTTCAAATAAAATATGCCATTCGTTTGAAGAGAACGGCGGCACTAAGAGTTATGAGGGATTTGGGTTTTTAATTTTATATTTATACCCTCTTTTTTATTTAATTTAATTCATAAATGTAGGGTTTAACATCCGAACTCCAAATCAAACCCAGCGACTATCCTTGTGATGGCCCGCCCCCGCACCAGCCGACATTTCCTCCGTAATGCGCTGTACCGATGTCCAACCAACACGGGACGGTCGTCAGAAGAAAAGAAAGAAGAGTATGAACTAACCAAGAATTTGTAGAATGTCTCACAACGCATGAAATAAAATATAACAATAGCATACTTGACATAAAACAGGCGAGACAATGCATAAGCTGGAAACTAAAACTAAACATCATAGCAGCGGAAATCCAAACGCAGCTTATATTCCACATCATCATTATTACAACTTTTCAACTGTCTCTAAAGCAAAGCAAAGGAAAAGGTACACTACTAATGCCCAAAGTAGTGACCTGCAGTGACACAGGGAGAATATCTATATATATCATACGTGGAAGCCTCCTGCTCGTCTCCGGTACAGCTACTCGTGCATCACCAGCTAACATGTCTCTAGTCTGCTCGTGAGAGCACCCAGAGTAATAAGAAGAGACATAAAACTCTGGGTCAGACAAAAAGTCCGGTATGAGCGATAAGCAGCAAAACAAAACAATAACAGGTATACTAAACCATACCCGAACATGGACCTGCAACCAAAGAGTTAGCACTACATACCTTACAATACTCTAAGGTGCCACGAAACAGATGGTGTAAAGATAACGGGGGAGGGGTGTGCATGTCATAGTGATAGCAAACAATCAATCATAACAACCATCCTCACATCTCTCACTCAGTGCATAAAGCATACGATGTCCACCACTCTCAACCACTAGACCCATCGAAGTAGTGATGGAGTTCGACTTGTATAGCTACTGCTACCACCAAGCTTACCCCACGGAGTCATGACTAAATCTTTACACATGACCCCGCTTCATTGGTCTATAGCCCACTAGTCGTACCTAGACCACTGTGGTCCTGAATCCGTTTACGTACCCCCTACACGTAGTGATCCAAAGTCATAGACATCGACAACCCCTTAGCACACGTCCCTCAGTAAAGCCCAACTCATGAAGTTAACTCGTTGGTTCCCAACTGGATCCTGAATACAAGCTTCCCATTTGGACTACCTTTGCATCTCGGGTTTTGGTCTTCTCCGGATCGGTTCGGTCCTACAGTCGCTTCGGATCATGATCATCCATCAGTTCATTCTCCATCTAGTTCGATCATGATGCTCTAGGTGTGGTGCTTCGGTTTGGAGATGCGGTTCGAGTCGTGATTCCCCTCCAGACGTCGGATCGGTCCGTCCTCGAGGCGCCTTTGGTTTAGTAAAGTCCCACGGTTTGGGTCGGGTGCTCTCTTCGGATCGTGCCACCATGCTAGGGTCGGATCAGATGAAGTAGTTCGTGAGTGGCGTCGGTTCGGATTGGAGCTCCTTCTCTCAAGCGGGTCGGATCGTTGAGCTTCCAGGGCGAGCGGGTCGGATCGTGCTTTCCCCCCTCTGATCCGATCTGATTCGGGTAATTTCCTGCACTTCTTTCCAGCGACTGTTTTACGCCATTCGACGGCGTTTTCGACTAATCTAACTTTTCTAAGCAATCAAAAATCATTCCAAACAGTCATAGAAACATGTGTAATTGACCACAAACACTAAAGCAACAATTTGATATGTCAAAACGGATCAAACATAGCCAAAATCCCATATTTTCCCTTAAGCATGTTTAAGCAAAACTAATGATAGGATTAGTAAAACTTAACCAAATCAACCCAAACTTCTAACAGAGCTCTAAAATAATACCTCGAAATTTCTAAATATTTTTCCAGAATTTTAACATGTATATGTTCGCTAATTATTACCAATTACCCTTAATTAACCATAATTAGTGAGGAACTATGCAAATCACTCACCTTAGCCACAAACAAAATACCAAATCTGAAATTATCCTCTGTTTGGTGTTGTTCCCAAGGCTATACAGCAGTTTTAATACTGATTTGGTGAAGATCTTCCTTGATTTGATGTGGATTTGGCTTAATTAGCAATTAGAAGGTGATTTGGGGTGTTTTAGATGTTGGAGGCCATTGCTAGGGTTCCAAGAATGAAAGTGGCGGTTGTGAAAGTGAGAAAAAGGGTGTTCTCTAAACCTTAACAGCCCTTAAATACCCCCAAATCCCGAAATTCCCCTTTGGGCCTAGCTGTTGATCACCCGGTTAAGCCCAATTAAGCTGTTTTTCACCACCTGAAACTTGTTTCAGCCATATCCCCCAAACGGTAGGTCCGTTTGGCTAATGTGACCACTCTGTGGAAAGGTAAACCATTATCCTAATCTAATGGAAGTTTTTCAGGTCAAAACTCCTTTCCAATCAAAAGTTATGGCCGAAACAAGATCAGCTGGGGACAAAATGGTCATAAAAAAAGGGCAAAAATCATGAACAAGGGAAATGACCCCAATATGTTGGATCTAGAATAACCCTAGAGGGGGGTGAATAGGGTTTTTCACAGTTTTTAACTGAATTAAAAACTTAACGAGATATATAATAATAAACTGATCACAGAAAATAGCAGAAACTGAAATGCAGAAAATAAATCACACAAAGATATACCCAGCTTCGGCAAAACCCTGCCTACTGCTGCATTTCTAAGGTTTCTACTAGGTGATAGAACAGTTTCCGCATACAAGACCATGTACACTCGCAAACCCCTGCTCCTATTCTAACCCTACGCTCAAACCCCTAGACTGATCTAAACCCCTAGATCAGATTTCCCGAATTACAAACCCTGTAACTCGTAACTCAGATTTACAGACTCTGAAACTGACAGTCAACTCCTTGACTAAATCACCCTAGATTTTACAGACCTAGAACTGTTCAGAAAAGATTTTACAACACAATTTAAAAAACAACAGAATAAAAAAAATGTAAACCCTAGTTCTCAAAATAAAAATATAAGAGGAGTTTATATTAAAGGGGTCATCCCCTTTTCCCATTAAAAAACGGCCGGCCCATTCTCCTTTTGTTTGCACCCGATCCCTTTACTTTCTCTTTTGCTCTGGGAAACAAAAATGGCGGCTGCGCTAACTAGGTTTTCACTGAATCTTCCCCAAATCGATCGTTTGCTTGATGAATTGGCTATCTCTTTGATGCTCGAATTGTTTGGCTCTATGATGCTTCGATTTTGGGGTTGCTCCTTTTCTCGATCGAAACCTATGTGATTATTTTTGAGTTTGATTTGTGCTCTTTGAAATTGCGAGTTTTTGGTTTTCGATTCTTTTTAGCCGATGATGTAATTGGTGTAAATATAGGATTTTGAAATCCTTTAATTGCGCTCTGATTTCAAAAACGTTGATTCGATCTGATTGCTTGGGTTTCCTCTTTTGACATGTTGCGAGATTGCTTCAAACAGATTTGTTACCTTATTTGAGATGATTTCCACGGCTTTTAATATCCTCTGTAAATTGCCATGATTTAATTTCTGGAAAAAAGTTTCCATGCCGTGAATGATTTGATTTCTTCTTTTGATAGTCATGGATGAACCTGGTCGATATTGTGCACCATTGTGAACACTATTTGAATTCCAGAAAATTTAAAAAACTCTGGATGTTTATAAAACAAATCCTTGTCATATAATCAGAAAGGTTGCCAAAAATGTATTGTGAGTCTTGGAAAATTTAAACACACTCTTATTGCCCAATTTTGCAGCTTGATTAAATCAATTTAAACCTGCCTTAAATTGTTTCTCTCGATTGAAATGTTGCCAAAACTGAAATCAGTTTTCCCCTTTTACTTGATACACTCTGGAAACATTTTGAAAAACTTTCCATAAACTGTTGAATAAAATTTCTTGTGCTTTTCTGGACAGACTTGATTGATTCCTGGAAATAATTCAAAGCACTTACCAAATATTATTCTTGCTGGTTTTCTGCACTTCTATGACCATGATTGTCGAGTTGAATATTTAATCAAAAAAAAAAACTGGAAAGCCATTTTCTTTTCTGGAAACAGATTAAAAGGATTTCTTGCTCCTTAAACTCTTCCCAAATTTGTTATGCTAATTTCACACAGACTTAATACACCATGTATCATTGCTGCATGAATTTGCTGTTAAATATCCTTTGTGGATTTGTGCACAATTAATTACTTATGGCATTTGAATTTCTTGGCACTGACTTGAACTTGGTTTGTAGTTGCACTTCTTCATTTCTTTGTCACTTGCCATATTTATACTGTTCGGCCATTTTTATCAATGCATGAAAGTTTAAACCTGAACTTGTTGATCTTGTGTTGTTCTACATGGCCGCACTATGTGTTCTTGTTTGTGTTGTGTTGTCATTCTCTCTGATTCACTGGCTGCATAAGTGCTTGACCAATTTGGCTTTGAATGCTGCACTTTCATGTGTATATGCACTGCATATAGCTGTGTCACCCATGCACATGTGTTCCCATTTGCACTATTTTTTTTACTGTGTTGATGCTTGGTTCCACTTATATGTTGCTGTGTCCACTCGACCATGCTGTGCAGCCTTACTTGAAAACCTTGACATGGCCCCTGTTATGTTATGAGCTGAACCATTTTGTACCTGCATCATCTTGACATGTATTTGGCTTGGTTTTCATCTGCTTGTGTTTGTCCAAACATGCTTCCTTAGCTGATTCATACCACAATGTAATCTTCATTTCCTCTTTGTTGTATTGCTGAACCTGTATTGCTGAACCATGATGTATGCTTGACTTGACTACTTGTCCATGATTGCATACTTCAACTTGAATAAATGCTACAATGTATGAGTTCTTTTGCTGATCTGAAAATTTTGGCTCCTCCATTTGTTGCTTAGACTATGCTGCATGCCATCATGTTGTCATATTTGCTCAGCCTTGATAACAACTGTTTGACTTGAACCATATGAAGTTGCCACATCACCTTGCATGTTTTAATCATTGCTGTACTCACATATTTTGCTGTTTTGACTTCATGTTGTATTGATTTTGGCTTGATCCATGCTTGGTAATTTTTCCCGAACTTGATACATACCATTTTGAACCTGTTGAACACTGTTTTCTTCATGCTGAGTTGTGCTACCCCTTGTGCTCGTACTCGGCCATTGATGTTGATATGCTGACTTGAATTCATTGATGTTTTTCTTTGCTGTTTGGGCTAAATTTGTTTGCATTGAGTTGTTTTTCATGAAAGCACTGAGTCGAGCAGGTCCAAGTGGCTACTCCTCAGTTGCGCGCTGATTGGCGAGGCAGTGCACACGTGTATATTTGTACACGTGTGTATATGCAGCCATCAGTCAAGTTTTCTGTCCCTGCACTGTAATATGTGTATATACATACACATGTATGTGTATACATGTATCGTGCTCATGCTATATTTATATATATCAGATCAAGTCATGAAAAAGGATGAGAAACACACCAGAAAACTGAGGCAAATAAAATTTTAAAATTAAAATTTATATTTGCATGTGTTCAGATTTATTTCTATTGCAGTATACTGTGTGTGTGTGTGTTCATGTATATGACAGGTATGAAGACTGGACTGACTGAAGGATGCTGTGAAGTCTGAAGCTTGAAGACTGAAGGCAGAAAACAAGAACAGTGTGTGTAATAGTGAAAGTGTATGTGAATGTATACCTGAATATATAATTGAATGAGTGTTGAGTGATATAGTGTGGAGCTAATGTATATGAAAAAGTGATTGTACTGATTATTTGTAATAAACAAAATCTGTTTAAAATAAAATATTATTTCATTGTTGTCAAACAGACTTGTCTATTCTATTCTGTTTATATACAAGTACAAATATGTTAAGTGATTAACTAGTGGAGTTAATATAGATGTACTGTTTGATATTGAAATAAAATATTCTATTCAAATAAAATACTGTGAATATTTAAATTTCTGTACAGTTGTATTTTATTTAAATATAAATATTATATTCCAGTCTATGATTTACAATAACAGTACAATATCAAACACATTAAAATAATATTTATTTGGTTGTTATCAACAAACAAAAATCATATAATTGTGTATACAACACCGTTATATACAACAATCTCCCCCTTTTGATGATGACAAACAAATAAAAGATTTTGTATACAATAGATGTGTTTGACAGTGAATATTGAACTCCCCCTATTTAAATGCTCCCCCTACAACAGAAACTCCCCCTATAACTATGCATGAGTGAAATGTATGAATGATTAAATTTTCAAAATTAAAAATATTTATAAAATATTCACTCATAAATCAAAATCTAATCCATTCTCCCCCTTTTGTTATCATCAAAAGGATACAGATTTTAAAATACAGATGAAAATTGACTAAAAATATAGTTTCAGCTTAAGAGGAAGAATGATCATCATAAACCTCAATCAGTCAAACAAAAATCATAATAAACTGAGAACTAATGGCATATTTCAAATTGCAGAAAATGACCGATTTACGGCGAAATTTATATAAAATGGGGAGAGTAAAAAAAATGTATTCCAATTATTTTCAAAAGAATTTTATAAAATTAAAGCACCAAAAACGGTGATGGATTTGGATTATAATTAAAAATTCAATTTAAGTGAGAAAATCGAATAATCTCAAATTTCAATATCTATCAATCAACAAATCATAATACGTTATAATATTTTCAACACATTTCACAGATTAGAGAGATGGATTGATAGGTTGACTTTTACACACCAAGGAGAATTTCAATTTTATTTCAGTTTTTAGCACATTTTTTTTTATTTATTTATTTAAGAGCACACTGGCCATGCATAACCAGAGCTTGGATTTTTAAATGAGGTCAGTCGCAGCTTAAATTATAAGTTGTCTCTTAACCATGCATGACCAGAACTTGGATTTTTAAATGAGGTTAGAGACACACTTATATATTTATTATATATATTTATCATTTCAGCTTTTAAAAAAGAAAAACTCCTTGATATAAAACCAATATATGGATGATAGAAAATGTGGTAGGTACAGAAATGGACTGTGAAATAAATTTCTAAATTAATTATATTATGAGATATGACCAACTGTACCTGGATTATTGAAAATTTTCAATTATCACTAATTCTGAATAATAATATAACCACAATTCCATCACAAATATTTTCACTGTTTATTTAAAAAATTAAACTCTCCACATTTATATAAAATCATAACGGATGCCAGAAGGATGATAAGTAATGAAGATTGCCGTGAAATAATTGCCAGTTCAAAGATATTATAATAAATATTTAACCATCATGAAAATCTAAATAAAATTCTCCTCTTGTTGTGAAATATACTGCAGTCACAATTCATCACAATTTCTAAATCTGATTATAATTTTGATGAATTATAAATACAGTTTAATTTAGATATTGATTTCAATTTCTGAAAGAATAATCAATAAATAATTTTAAAATTGAAAATCAATTACAAGAGTAATATGCTGATCTATACATGACAAGAGGGAAAAAATATATATATACAGCAAAAAAAATATGCAGCACTTTTAAACTGATACCACATGGTGTCTCTACAAAGTGAAAAATCAGAACAGATGGATGAGACAAATATAAGGCTCTTCTGATACCAAATGTTCTCGCTTTCTCGAGGATTTTAATGACACCCCGGTGGCAAACAAATGGTACCTCAGTCAACAGAAAATACTTAGTTACAAAGCAAGCAACTCATGCACACAAATTTTATTTATCAAAGCACGATAAACCTTTGATACCAAATCAAGCAGTCCTCAAAAAAAATTTACAAATCAATTTCTTATAATCAGAGCAGCATGATTCCAAAACAAACATTTTTCAAAAACAGTATCAGAGCAGCACAGAGAAATCAGTATCACAACAGACTTGTCAAGATGTTGGTCACATAAGGTGGTTCATGATCCAAGATTTGCAAATATACTCTATTTTAAATCATTTGAAGAAATGTAAAAGTATTAGGATTTAATGAATCAATCACACCAGGTTATATTTCAGATTCAAGATATGTGTGAGATCCAATAAATCAATAATTTCAAATGATTTTAAACAAACATATATTCAAATCAAATAATCATGAAATAATAATGATTTTCAAAGACCATTTTAAAAAAAAAACATTTTCAAGAATTTCTCAAAACTATTTCCGACAAGCCCAAGAGAAATTTCAGGTCATTTACATCAAATTTGAAAATATTCATAATCGGGATAATTTATTTGAAATCACATGAATCAATGTAAAGTTTTGGGATATAATGAATCAGTCACACGAGATTGACAATTTCAACAATAAGAGGTGTGTAATATTCAAAATATCTAGAATTTCAGATGATTTCAAACAAACATATTTCAATATAATGATCATGAATAAAGATGAATTCCAAGATGTATCACTGATACAAGCCAATCTGAAAATCAATGAAATTACCACAACTGATAAATAACAGAGTGTTGTAATGAGTATAATATTTTGAGCTTTTCTAAAATGAATTAGGATAAACTCAGAACAACAAAGGTGTGTGACATTTCATTAAATATTCAGATCTTCAAAAAAAAAAATTAGAATTCAAATTAACAGTGTTCAAGATATGATAAGAATACATCAACACTATTATGAATTCAGAAATAAAAAAAATCTCAAAAAACAATTGCAGATATTTACAAGATTAAATTCAGGATATGGAAATGATTAACACCTCAGAATTCTATTCAAATAAAGAAAGTTTCCAGAAGATCATGATTACTGTAATTAGAAGTTAAGGAAGCCCAAGAAGTTTAAAATGATATGACAGTGACAAATCAAACAGAAAAAGAAAATAAACAGAAGAGAGATAGAAGAAGAAATAAACAAGAGATTAAAAAAAAAGAGAATATTTACAAGGACAAGTTCAGAGATCATACCTGAAATCAGTGTAAACCAGAATCTCTGACTCATCAGTCTTGGCTGAGGTACTGTAAAGAATACAGAAATATAGAGCAACTTGAAATCAATCTCTTTTCAGCATAGCAGTTCCTCAGCCTCCTTTGGTACCTAACAGTTTAAAGGATCGAGTGGTCTAACAAAATTTGTAAAACCACTCTGATATGTGTTTACCACTTTTGGTACCCAAACCTGTCTATATAACAAACCATCTAAATTTACCTTTGTACCTTTTGGAACCCAAATCTGTTTGAATTTAGTTGAAGTCGTTTTATTTTTATTTGGGATCCAAGATTGTTTAATTGGTTTGTTATAAAACAAATTCACATCATGTTTTTGATTCAAAAATCCTTTGGGAATGTTAGAGTTCAAATTTTCAAAACAACCATTTCCAAAATGATTTGAAGGATTTTTAAAAACAATTGAATTCCGTTTCTCAAATTCATTTGTTTTTCCAAGAACATCATTTTTTCCGAAGCCAAGACCCGATTTATTTCCAATAGAAACTTGGTTTTGTAACAACATATTCAATGATTTTTCCCCATTGGAAAATTTATCCAAAGTGGATTCTAATCGTTGAATTTTAGATTTTAGATCACCATTTTCTTTTAATAAATTTGAGCAATTATTTATAGCGATCATCTGTTCAGCATTGGTCTGTTGTAAAACCAGATTCTCATTTTCAAGCAATCTAATTTTGGCTTGAGATTCCGAGATTTCAAATTCAAATCGTTTTTGTTTTTCAGACTCAAAAATCTTGGATTTTTCAATCTCATTTTCAAGTTCTTTCAAAATCAAATCACTTCTCACCAAATTTTCATTTTCAGCAATCTCAAATTTGGAACTTATATCAGTCTTAAAAACTTCAAATTCCTTTTGTAGAAGATTGTTCAAATTTGATAACTCAATCTTGTTTTCTTTTAAGATCAAAATTTCCTTTTCAAACTTTTGAATATTTTTATTGAGATGAACAAGATTGGTTTTCAATTTTAAACAATTTTTGCAATTAGAATTTGAAGAATTCTTAACGTTTTTGAGTTTTGATTCCAAAACATTATTTTTGCAGATCAACTCAAGCTTCTCAGATTTCAGAAGTTTATTTTTAGATTTTAACTTCTCAACAAATTCAGTTAAACCATTTAAACGGTGAATCAAAGAAATATTTCCTGTTGAGTCTCCATCTGGATTTCCATCTGTACAACCTGTCAAGCACAAATCTGAAGCCAAGTTATCTTTCTGGGATTTTGAGCATTTGTCAATTTTTCCATATAGCGCGTTGAGAGTCTGCCAGATTTCCTGCGCAGTCAAACAATGAGAAATAAGGCTATATTGAATATCATCAATATACGAATATAAAATATGAGTAGCATGTAAATTAAATTCAATATCAACCCTACTTACAATATCATACCCATTTTTAATACTATTCCAACATTTCATATCAACAGATTTTAAATAAGATTTCATTTCTGATTTCCAATTTAAAAAATCTGTACCATTGAAAATAGATGGAATATGACTGGACTGACTCTCTATGGACTGACAACTAGGATTCACCATTTCTCTAGAGTTAAAGAAAACCTTGCTCTGATACCAATTGTTGGATCTAGAATAACCCTAGAGGGGGGGTGAATAGGGTTTTTCACAGTTTTTAACTGAATTAAAAACTTAACGAGATATATAATAATAAACTGATCACAGAAAATAGCAGAAACTGAAATGCAGAAAATAAATCACACAAAGATATACCCAGCTTCGGCAAAACCCTGCCTACTGCTGCATTTCTAAGGTTTCTACTAGGTGATAGAACAGTTTCCGCATACAAGACCATGTACACTCGCAAACCCCTGCTCCTATTCTAACCCTACGCTCAAACCCCTAGACTGATCTAAACCCCTAGATCAGATTTCCCGAATTACAAACCCTGTAACTCGTAACTCAGATTTACAGACTCTGAAACTGACAGTCAACTCCTTGACTAAATCCCCCTAGATTTTACAGACCTAGAACTGTTCAGAAAAGATTTTACAACACAATTTAAAAAACAACAGAATAAAAAAAATGTAAACCCTAGTTCTCAAAATAAAAATATAAGAGGAGTTTATATTAAAGGGGTCATCCCCTTTTCCCATTAAAAAACGGCCGGCCCATTCTCCTTTTGTTTGCACCCGATCCCTTTACTTTCTCTTTTGCTCTGGGAAACAAAAATGGCGGCTGCGCTAACTAGGGTTTCATTGAATCTTCCCCAAATCGATCGTTTGCTTGATGAATTGGCTATCTCTTTGATGCTCGAATTGTTTGGCTCTATGATGCTTCGATTTTGGGGTTGCTCCTTTCCTCGATCGAAACCTATGTGAGTATTTTTGAGTTTGATTTGTGCTCTTTGAAATTGCGAGTTTTTGGTTTTCGATTCTTTTTAGCCGATGATGTAATTGGTGTAAATATAGGATTTTGAAATCCTTTAATTGCGCTCTGATTTCAAAAACGTTGATTTGATCTGATTGCTTGGGTTTCCTCTTTTGACATGTTGCGAGATTGCTTCAAACAGATTTGTTACCTTATTTGAGATGATTTCCACGGCTTTTAATATCCTCTGTAAATTGCCATGATTTAATTTCTGGAAAAAATTTTCCATGCCGTGAATGATTTGATTTCTTCTTTTGATAGTCATGGATGAACCTGGTCGATATTGTGCACCATTGTGAACACTATTTGAATTCCAGAAAATTTAAAAAACTCTGGATGTTTATAAAACAAATCCTTGTCATATAATCAGAAAGGTTGCCAAAAATGTATTGTGAGTCTTGGAAAATTTAAACACACTCTTATTGCCCAATTTTGCAGCTTGATTAAATCAATTTAAACCTGCCTTAAATTGTTTCTCTCGATTGAAATGTTGCCAAAACTGAAATCAGTTTTCCCCTTTTACTTGATACACTCTGGAAACATTTTGAAAAACTTTCCATAAACTGTTGAATAAAATTTCTTGTGCTTTTCTGGACAGACTTGATTGATTCCTGGAAATAATTCAAAGCACTTACCAAATATTATTCTTGCTGGTTTTCTGCACTTCTATGACCATGATTGTCGAGTTGAATATTTAATCAAAAAAAAAAAAAAAAAAACTGGAAAGCCATTTTCTTTTCTGGAAACAGATTAAAAGGATTTCTTGCTCCTTAAACTCTTCCCAAATTTGTTATGCTAATTTCACACAGACTTAATACACCATGTATCATTGCTGCATGAATTTGCTGTTAAATATCCTTTGTGGATTTGTGCACAATTAATTACTTATGGCATTTGAATTTCTTGGCACTGACTTGAACTTGGTTTGTAGTTGCACTTCTTCATTTCTTTGTCACTTGCCATATTTATACTGTTCGGCCATTTTTATCAATGCATGAAAGTTTAAACCTGAACTTGTTGATCTTGTGTTGTTCTACATGGCCGCACTATGTGTTCTTGTTTGTGTTGTGTTGTCATTCTCTCTGATTCACTGGCTGCATAAGTGCTTGACCAATTTGGCTTTGAATGCTGCACTTTCATGTGTATATGCACTGCATATAGCTGTGTCACCCATGCACATGTGTTCCCATTTGCACTATTTGTTTTACTGTGTTGATGCTTGGTTCCACTCATATGTTGCTGTGTCCACTCGACCATGCTGTGCAGCCTTACTTGAAAACCTTGACATGGCCCCTGTTATGTTATGAGCTGAACCATTTTGTACCTGCATCATCTTGACATGTATTTGGCTTGGTTTTCATCTGCTTGTGTTTGTCCAAACATGCTTCCTTAGCTGATTCATACCACAATGTAATCTTCATTTCCTCTTTGTTGTATTGCTGAACCTTTATTGCTGAACCATGATGTATGCTTGACTTGACTACTTGTCCATGATTGCATACTTCAACTTGAATAAATGCTACAATGTATGAGTTCTTTTGCTGATCTGAAAATTTTGGCTCCTCCATTTGTTGCTTAGACTATGCTGCATGCCATCATGTTGTCATATTTGCTCAGCCTTGATAACAACTGTTTGACTTGAACCATATGAAGTTGCCACATCACCTTGCATGTTTTAATCATTGCTGTACTCACATATTTTGCTGTTTTGACTTCATGTTGTATTGATTTTGGCTTGATCCATGCTTGGTAATTTTTCCCGAACTTGATACATACCATTTTGAACCTGTTGAACACTGTTTTCTTCATGCTGAGTTGTGCTACCCCTTGTGCTCGTACTCGGCCATTGATGTTGATATGCTGACTTGAATTCATTGATGTTTTTCTTTGCTGTTTGGGCTGAAATTTGTTTGCATTGAGTTGTTTTTCATGAAAGCACTGAGTCGAGCAGGTCCAAGTGGCTACTCCTCAGTTGCGCGCTGATTGGCGAGGCAGTGCACACGTGTATATTTGTACACGTGTGTATATGCAGCCATCAGTCAAGTTTTCCTGTCCCTGCACTGTAATATGTGTATATACATACACATGTATGTGTATACATGTATCGTGCTCATGCTATATTTATATATATCAGATCAAGTCATGAAAAAGGATGAGAAACACACCAGAAAACTGAGGCAAATAAAATTTTAAAATTAAAATTTATATTTGCATGTGTTCAGATTTATTTCTATTGCAGTATACTGTGTGTGTGTGTGTTCATGTATATGACAGGTATGAAGACTGGACTGACTGAAGGATGCTGTGAAGTCTGAAGCTTGAAGACTGAAGGCAGAAAACAAGAACAGTGTGTGTAATAGTGAAAGTGTATGTGAATGTATACCTGAATATATAATTGAATGAGTGTTGAGTGATATAGTGTGGAGCTAATGTATATGAAAAAGTGATTGTACTGATTATTTGTAATAAACAAAATCTGTTTAAAATAAAATATTATTTCATTGTTGTCAAACAGACTTGTCTATTCTATTCTGTTTATATACAAGTACAAATATGTTAAGTGATTAAATAGTGGAGTTAATATAGATGTACTGTTTGATATTGAAATAAAATATTCTATTCAAATAAAATACTGTGAATATTTAAATTTCTGTACAGTTGTATTTTATTTAAATATAAATATTATATTCCAGTCTATGATTTACAATAACAGTACAATATCAAACACATTAAAATAATATTTATTTGGTTGTTATCATCATACAAAAATCATATAATTGTGTATACAACACCGTTATATACAACACAATAGTCGTCTCCCAAAGTTACATGACCATACGACTTCGCATGTGAAAGAAATAAATATTCTACAATCCTTCGATACGTAGAATGCGGGTCATTACAATTCTCCTAGCCAAATACCCCCATACCTGACACAATGGGATATGTTTTATAAGACAATTCGATCGTTTTAATCAATTTTTATCAAAATTAAAATATAAATTAATATAACGGTCAATATTGAATTTCAACATACATTTTAATTTATAGGGGCCACATACTGACTCCAAAAGTTATGAATATTGAAATATTGCTATGTTTTGTCGATACAGTCTTGACAAACTTAATTTAGTCGAATTTGGAGACCATTTGAAAAATGGCCTTTTTAACTGGCTTATTTAAATTCAAACTGAAATTGAAAATGCATTTAAATTTACTATGCTCATATATTAAATCCAAAAATTATGAAATTTTGAACCTAACCATAATTTGACTTTCCGGATCAAACAAAAGTGGTTTCATCGAAAACGGAGGTCGTTTGCAAAAAGGCTATTTTTAAGGGCTATATACATTTAAAATATAAATAAATTCCATAGCGATTATTTTAAATTTTAAACCGGACATAACTTATAATTTATAAAGTGAAATCTCAGTTTCTTACATTCATTAGAGAATTACAGTTCGGAATATTCTAACGTTTCTTGTTTCACTGAAATCAGATTCATTTTGAATCATATACATTCAATTGAAATTTAAAGTCGAATTTTCAAACTACCACGCCATTTTAGGCTTGTTTTAATTAAATTTTAAATTTATATGTTCTAACTTCGATTCAAGTAAATTTTTAGTAATTATTATTTAAAATAAATCATTTTAAATATTTAAAACCCATTAAAATAGCTAAAATAAAAATTTTAAATTGGTTCAGAAATTCCGGGTTGTTACACCGGTCATGTTTAGCAGGGATTGCCAGATATTCTTGTTGAACCTGTTGTATTCCTCTCTAGAGATACACTGTTGGAAGGTGGTCCCATACCTTGCCAGTTGGAACCCATTCTCCAATAAGTGCCCACGCTTTTGATTGTATATTATACATGTAGAGCATGAGATGCAAGCATTCTGCTAGATTGCTATTAGTTTGTATTTAGTTACTATTGTAATATCAGAATATATATGATTTCAAAGAATGTTTTTGTTATCTTAAGGTAAAAACCATCTGTGTTTATGTATGGATCGGTCTTACGATTATCCTTTTCTTTCGAAAAGAAATATTTTAACTTTAAAATCAAGTTGGATGATATTATAAACTTAGCGAGTTTACTCACTTTGGTTCACCAGACTGATTCGACGTTTGTAATGCTCGGGTTAGAATGGGTTTGACAAGTTCAGGTTTTGGACACTATGAACTTCAGAAAACTTGTTGGAGGAGTTCAGATATATGATATATATATATATATATTTATTCTGATGTGTGTTTTATATGAAGACATATTACTGTAACTGTCTGGATGTGTTAATGTACTTTGGTGATTGTATGTATTTATTTCAAAGCTCTCAATAAAGATTTATTTCTATATTATATTTTATTTCACTACGATGTGAGACTTGGTGTTGTGTTGGTTAGCTTCTTCTTCTATTGTAATATTTCTTTCTTACCTCCCCCTCTATTTTCTTTCATTAACTATCTGGTGTTTTCTGTGCTTGGGTTTTGGCAAGTAGTACGGGTTTTATATATTATTGTCAAAATTCGAGCGTTGAATCCTCCGGGTCATTACGGTGGCATCAGAGCACAAGAATTAGTAATAAACTTGGTTATGTGGCGTAACTCGATAAA
Source organism: Allium sativum (assembly GCA_030737875.1). NCBI lineage: Eukaryota > Viridiplantae > Streptophyta > Magnoliopsida > Asparagales > Amaryllidaceae > Allium > Allium sativum. The sequence continues at coordinate 730,570,599 of CM060916.1, forward strand.
GATGGGGTTAGTAATACCCTAGATTGAGTTTGAGTGTATGAGAGCACATATTTGTAGATTTTATATATAATAAATCTTTTTATTATGTTATTTGATTGGTTCAATTTTGAACTAATAACTGACACAATATTGTTTTGTAAAGAGGGTAAATGAAATAATTTTACCCGGATTATATTTTTGCATAGAAAAGAAATAATTTTATCAAATTGTTTAGATATTTGTGTGTTTGGTTGATTTGAATGGAATTCAAATTGAGTTATGAGTTGAATTGGCTTAATATAACTGAAGAAGATTTCACATATGAATTTAAAATTGAGAATTTTAATTTGCAATTAAAATATAATAAAGATTTTTATTTTGAAATGAAAGTAAACTAATATTAAAAAAATCAAATTGTTGATTGAATACGGGAATGCAACTTAACTTTGTTAAGTGAAGATATATTTGGAATTTGGGATTGAATGAATAATAACTAAAAAGAAAACAATTAGGTATTAATCGATTGATATTTAAATATGAAAATCAAAGTGAAATATAAGTAAATACCAATATTGAATATTAGTAGTTAATAAAAGTTGAATGAATTGATTGAGTTGATTGTGTATTGTTTGTTGATTGTTTGTTATATTGTTGAATATAAATTCATCAATAGTTTAATAAGAGTTGAATGAAGGGAAAACTAAATTCTAGTATAATAATGGGAATGAATCGAATATGATTTGAAATTATGAATTTGACCTTGTATTTGCATGTAAATGATGCTATATGTTTAGTTTTGGAGATTTGTATAGTTTTACTGGTTAGTAACCGAAATGTTGTTTCGAATTTCATGTATTGGTTATTTACATGGTGAATTGAGTTGAGTGCATGTGCCATAAGGCTTTAAGGTTGATTTTGGTTGAGTATATCGCAATAAATTGAGAAAGTATGCTCAATAGCGCTCGTAAAAAATACGCCCAAGCGAAAATATGAAGTTTTGGTCTTTGAATTTTGTTTTCTGACTGTGTGGGTCGATGTATATATATTACTTGTTCCTACGATATCGCGGAAGTCCTTCCATATAGGGGAGACTCTGCCGAAATTTTCCAGGAATTTAAAGTGTTAGAAAATTTTCGATACTTTTGAAATTTTTATTTACAATAATGAATTAGTTTTCGATTTTAAATAATTTAGATTTTAGAAATGATAATGGGATTTGTACCATTTCTTCTACCTTAGTAATTTCGGGGACGAAATTCTTATTAGGGGGAAGGAATGTAACGTCCTGTATTTTGGTAGTCGGATATTAAGATTATTTTATTATTTTAAATATTGATTTGGAATTATATATGGATTTATATTATATAATTCACTTATATAACGAAGTTAGAATGTTTAATTTATATATAAATATAAATTGAGCTCGTAAACATCGCGATAGTTCGTCATTTATGATTTAAAGTTCAACTGAATATACCAAATCCATTTTAAGTCGGTTTGGAGAATTATTTTCAAAGGACCAAAACGGTTGGCTAATTATATCGGCCTGTTAGAGTTATGTTAATTTAATCGTAAACTTATAGTGCTAATAATTATTGATTACAAGGTTTGAACTCAAATGAAACAAGATTTGACGGAATCGTGATGATGAACACATTCTTATGGATCTGTTATGAATAGAGGCGAAGACGACTGGAATTTATAGTTAAATTAAACGATTTTTAGTTTAACTGTAACTAAACCACTTCAGAAACGAATGGAACCAAAGTGAGTGTTACTCACTCAGTTTTTACCTACTTATATTTTATATAAGTTGGGTTTTATTTTATGTGATATGGTTGACAATTGTTGTGGTATGTTGATTATTTATTCTATATTGATTAAATTGGTTAATTTAAAACGTTAGTTTAATTTAAATAAAATCTAATCGTTATGCTAATGATTATTTTCGAACGAGGTAACTTACCTTGTTGGTTACATTTATAATAATATAAACATATTAAATTAAATAACGGGTGCTTAGATTTCTGTTATTTATTTGTTGTTGAATATCATATCTATTTATTGAATTGAATAATATTATTTGAGATAACGTATTTGGATGCAGGGAAAACAGGTTGGAGGGATCCAACTGGATTCCTCAAATTTATTGTTTATTTTCATACTACAAATATATGAACTATTTGACCAACCTGATTTAGATGATTAATTATTGATCATTGAATTTAAATTAAAAGTTTGTTTGTTATTAACCAGTAGACAGTATTGGTTGGGTTATTGGCAGCATATGGCCTATAAATCAACCGTTTTATAAATGTTGATTACCGCCACTTGAATCGACGGTAATGAAGTTATAAATTTATTTTATAACTGAAAATAGATTTCTAAACCTATTATTTTGAATAAAAGATATTTTAAAGTAAATAAATATTTATATATTTTTATTATTTAAAGTTTAAAAATAATTATTAAATTGTTTTATAAGATAAATTCTTATGTTAATAAGGACTATAAGCAGATGAACAGAAATTAACCTAACAGGTTAAGATTTGGATTAAATGGAATTATTTAAATTAATTATATTAGTAATTAATTTAAAGGGAGAATTAATTGGAATTGGTTAAGGAGATAACCGTGTTTTGAGTTGAATAAATCGACCGCTTTAACTGGGATTGATTATTAAATTAAATTATTATTAAATAAATCTAATGAAAGTGTTTAACGAATATTTGTTAATTTTAGTAAGATTTTAAATAAGATAAATTATTATTTGTTTTAGTAATAAAGAAGTTAACCACTTCTTCGGTTGTTAATGATGAAGTAAATTATTATTTTAATTAATAATAATTTAAGTAATTATTCTTTTTTTTGAAAGCAAAAACGTGTGATCATCTAGAAAGAAGAGAGCACACATATATAAATAAATAAAAGTCTAAAAAATCAGTCTATAGGTCAGAAAGGTAACCAAAAAAGCTACGCAAAACATGACTATATGTATGTATAGGATAATAGATATATATTCTTAAACGAAATACATTAAAGTAAGTAACCAATTTGGAATGGAATATGATTGAGTTTTGAAAAGAGGATTATGGATGAGTTGTATATCGAACTAAGTTTTATAACAAGGTTATAAAAGAGATTTTGAGCTGATGCGATAACTTAAATAAATGTTTATTTAACATTTGAAGTAAGTGGAAAAGAGATTGAGATAAAAAGGGTTTTTATATTAAACCCGTGTTCTATAAATAAAGTTTTTTTAAAAAAGAAAAAAGGGTGTGAGGCTAAAATGTGAATTTTAAGTTAATGATACTTAATAATAAAATTAAGTGGGATGAATGGAATGGAAACGAGATTTCCAATTGAAAATGGTTGAATCGATTATGAGTGGAATAATATGGGTTGATAAGGAGTTAAGTAATGGAAATAGAAAGGATTTGAGAATGTAAATTTATATTTCCAATGTAAAGGAAATAGGAAGATGTTTTTTGAAATTATATTATATTTGCGAAGTAAAGAAATTTAAGAAACAAGTTTGAATGGTTTATTCAAAAGAGAACAAGTGTTAGTTGTTGTTTCCAAGAGATGAAAATTAAAGAGATTTCGTAACGATGTTTTGTGTGGAAGTTGATTGAACTCAAGATGGAGGTATATATATGTGATTTAAATTCTAAAGTGTTTAAAAATGGTTTTATGAATATTCTTATAATAAGTGGAGAAGTAAATACCATGTTTAAAATATTGAAAGGTTAAGAAATTTCAATTAGTTTTTAAATTAAAAAATCCAAGTGATGCTAAGTACTGGTCCGGTAAATTCATTTTATTTTTATGATTGAATGGTTGTTTATTTGATAGATAAATAAACGACTATCATATTTGGCCTACACGATGGTTGGTACGGAAAGACCGGGATCGAATTATATTCGAAAACCATTCAAACTAGCAAATACGAGATTGAGGAGATATTAAATGCTGGTCAAGATGGTGCAATTGAAGACCATAGATCTTCATGAAACGGAAGGAATACTTAGAATCTCTAGTTAACTCCTATGTGTTTTCAAAGTCTACTACATATTAACTTAACCTGTATTTTACAACTAGAGATATATTGTGGTTCTGTCGTGGTTGAAATCTACGGTACTGCAAGGACTACTCACTACTGATCTATAGGGTAATTCCTAGGATATGGTAGGAGAGCACCTTCGATTCATCCTATTAATGTCTGAAAGAGTATTTCTTAAGAATTACGTATGTTGATTTTTACAAACATATCTTTGTAGGTGGCAGAGAAGACACCTTCTCTTAGCATAAACACCCAGAGCATTTTTGTGGACGTCAATTAGTGATTTGATGGATCTGACAATGTGGCATTCAAAGTGAATGGTGATATGTTGTTCTAAAGATAATTCTAACCTCAATTAGAGTGTATTTTCATCTGATCTAAAGAAATTCCATTTGCTTCTTTATTCTTTTGATGTTGCCCATTTCGCGAAACGGTGGGTAGCTTCCAACCGTTTGTGATAATACATTCGGTACTCTCAAACGAAGTGAAGGGCCAGTTATTTAGCCTGGGTTGCAAGATGTTCGTGTTGAACCCGGTGTATTCCTCTCTAGAGATACATTGTTGGAAGGTGGTCCCATACCTTGCCAGTTGGAATCCATTCTCCAATAAGCGCTCGTGGTTTTGATTGTGTACTACATATGTAGAGCATGAGATGCATGCGCTCTACTAGACTGCTATTTATTTGTATTTATACAATATTATAATATTAGAATATATATGATTTCAAAGAATGTTTTGGGTTATCGTAAGGTAAAAACCATCCTTGTTTATGTGTGGATCGGTCTTACGATTATCCTTGTCTTTTGGAAACAAATGTTTTAACTTTAAAATCAGGTTGGACGATATTATAAACTTAGCTAGTTTTCTCACTCTGGTTCATTAGACTGATCCGGCGTTTGTAATGCTTGGGTTAGACCGAGTTTTACAGGTTCAAGTTTTGGATGCTACGAACTTCAAAAGACATGCTGAAGGAGTTCAGACGTATGATATATATTTATTCCGTTGTGTGTTGTATATGAGGATAGATTAATATAACTGTCCAGATATGATGATGTACTCTGATGATTGTAAGTATTTATTTCAAAGCTCTCAATAAAGATTTATTTCTGCATTATATTTTATTTCACTGCGATGTGAGACTCTGTGTTATGTTGGTTAGTTTCTTCTTCTTCTATTCTAATATTTCTTTCTTACCTCATCCTCTGTTCTCTTTCATAAACTATATGGTGTTTTCGGTACTTGGGTTTTGGCAAGTGGTACAGGTTTTATGTATTATTATCGAAATTCAGGCGTCGAATTTCCCAAGCCGTTACAGAGTATTCTTGTATTTTCATTGGTGCTCGAGTCAGCCTGAGTTTTTCAGTTTGCGAAGACCAAATTATTGAAGATGAAGATAGAGCATGATAGACGTAATTACTAGTATTATTCCGCAGCATATATTGGAACGTTTATGATATTTAACTCTGATGTATTGTTGTAATGTACAATCAACTGTATAATTTAACAACTTCATGAATTGTTATTTAATTATTATATTTTGTCCTTCCGCTGTGAGATTCTGTGATTGTTTTCCTTATTCTTATTTTTCCTATATTAATCCCAGTAACTACCTGTATTTTAGATTTGTTTGAGTTGACATGTGAGGATTATTGTTGATTTAAATGGTCAAAGAATCCGGGTTGTTACATTCTTGATTCAGATTTACTAAGTACTATGCCAGTTTGGATAAGACTTCCAGAATTAAACCTTAGATTATGGGGCAAAGAGGCTTTCAGTGCTATAGCTAGTGTAGAGGATATCCCTTTAATGTGGGTGAACCATAAGTGGATCCTCATTGAGATAGATGCGTTCGTTGAATTACCCAACAAGTCTTACATTACAATGCATGATGGTGAAATTGTCACATAATAGATTATCTATGAGTGGATGCCCGCTCGTTGTAAAGGCTGTAAATGCTTTGGTCACTCTTTGGAAAACTGCATTCGTGCAAAATAACGGAAGGAGAAACCGAAAGTAAATACAGTCCAAGAAAATATCAATGACATCAACGAACTAGGAACCAACTCAAAAATAATAACAGGAAATTCTGAACCATGTAAGTAACATTCCATCTCAATCGGAAGAAGTGATGTTTATATACGTCGTATTAGAGCAAATTATAAGTCTGGTTACATAGACAAGCAAGTCACCCATCGTCATAACCAAGAATATGCAAGTTTTCTTGAAAACTTGCAGATTAAACAAACGCATGTTATTACTAAGGGAATACAAGAATAAAAAATCACCTCAGCTATTATAAATCAGTTGTTATATAATAACATTATTCATAATTCATCATAATAAGTTAATTTAGCACAGGTCATTGAGCCTTCCCCTCTTACGGAGGACTCGAGAATTATTACAAATTTGGAAGACATGAATATTGACACTGTGGGCACTGCTAACTTCTTAACTCCCCTATCTACTGGTCAAATTTATACTAATGCCACACCATCAGCTGGAGGACTCACTCCATCATAGCGCTCCAACATCATTGAGAAAAACATTCATAATGTTGTTAACCTTGCTCTCACTGCTCCCTAATCTACAATCAAAAGAAGAAGAAAAAAGAGCAAAACCAAAAGTATTTTTGATATAGTTTCAGTAAAGGAAATTGAAGATGCAGAAGATCATGATTTCAGAAATAAATACATAGAGAAAAATTCAAAATGGGAGAATCAACTAAAAGCCAATGATAATAAAAGTTTCAAAAAATGGTTGGAGATGAAAGTAGAGAACAACAAATATAGTGTTTGACTGCAATTGTTTAGTATCCTTTACATATATCCTTTATCTTTATTATTATATTGTTTACGGATATTATTGCATGGAACATTAGGGGGCTTAACTGTAACGTCCCGTATTTTTACGATATAATAATTAATTTATTTAATAATTTAAATAGTGATGTTGAGAATTAAATGGTCGTTTAATTAAATAATATTGAATATTTAATTAATATAAATAATAGAATAATATATTTAATTTCGAAATAGTCAGAAATAGCGGATTGACAATATTGTGTGAATTGGACAATTTAAAATATATAATTCAGTTTAGAATTGAATTATATTAACGAATTTATTTATAAATATCAGCTGAACGTATAATTTATAATCGAGCCCAAAATGGCACTGCAGTTCGTAATTTGGCAGTTCAAACTTTAAACGAATATACAGAATCCGTTTTAAGCTAGATTTCTGTGAAACAAGAAACGTCCGGAGCTGGTGAAGTATATTTTTCTAATGGAAGAGAAAAATCGGGATTTCGTCGTGTAGATTTTGATTTATGTCCAAATCAAATTTTCGAATAGTCGCTATGGAATTCGTTTATAATTTATAACGCTTTATTTATATTATAAAAGGGTATCTAATATAAATGGAATATCGATTTAACGTTGGATTTGAAATACAGAGTTATAAATCGACATATGTATATTTCGAAGCTATAGGACATTCTATATGAATATATGTACTATAATATTAATTTATTAATATTAAATTAAATTGTTTTTAAATATATTAATATTTAAATGGGTTATTTAGACTATAGAAAATAGCCATTTTTATAAACAAACTCCGTTTTCGACGAAATTAATTTTGTTGGATCCGGGATATCAAATTATTTTTAGATTTCAATTTTCATGATTTTTGGAGTCAGTATGTGGCCGTACGGAATTTTAATCTAAATAATAGTCAATATTTTGACTTTAAATTACACTGTGTGAGCAAACGAAGTCGGAATTCGACGAAATAAGTTTCGTTGGGTCCGTAATGTCAAACTCTAGTTGTATGTCAATTTTCATGATTTTTGGATATCGTATGAAAATATACGGATTTTTAAATGATAAATACAAGCAGCAATTGATTATATCTGAATATAAAAATAGAATAAAATAATATTTCTTTTACCTATAAATATAGGTCCATCCTCTAACCCGAATACACTTTTGTTCTCTGGTCAAAATCCATCCGCCACCAGTAATGATATCCACACAGTAAAAATAGGAGTTCAAAAATTCATTTAAAACCATATAATTCTTATAAATCTCAAAACTAGTGTATTGGAGTTTGTATGGAGTATCGCTTTGGTTCTATGCTATCATTTTTGAGTAGATCAAATGGCAAAAGTATACAATTTTTCATAGGATATTGTGATAAAAGAAGTCGTTGTTTGTACTGACATCGTGAAGAATCCATTCCGACGCGTTTCAGGATAGGAGGCTGAGATGTCTGGGGTAGGGAGGAGGTTGACGAGCTCGCGAAGAGGGAAGTTACGATGGTCCTGCTTTTTTTATTCGTGGAGAAACAAATGCGTTAGAGGTTGGGGAAAATTCGTCAATGGTGTTTGAAGAGGAGTAGGGTTCGAATACTGCTGGGGGAAGAAGAAGGGTGAGCGTCATTTTAATTTCACGCGGATATATGGGAGTGGGCCATTTTAAATAAGTAAAGCTCAAACTTTAATAAAATTAAGTTTTAATTTTTATTTAGTAGTATACATACTTATATTTATAATGTCTTGGCCGTACGGCGTCAGATTAATGAATGGTCAGATTCGTTGGGATCGTGTGGATGGGAGCTACACAGTGGAACTGACTGGGCATGAATTGGAGCTCGTTATAATTTATTTCAAAATAAATTGTCTGTCTGAATCAACAGATAGTTAATCGTTATTTAACGATAATTGTCCAATGTGAGTAGATCTCACTACCTCAGCTCAGTTTATATTTTCATAATGTATTTTTAGAACTGATAAATATTGGTTGATTGCTGTGAGTTGATTGTTTGGTTGAACTGCTAATTCATTGGTTGAAAATATCGATATAGTTATGTATATCGTTAATTAAATATTGATTCTGTTGATCAGAATATTTCATGTTGAAATGAAATTGATGTTAATTATATTGTTTAACATCTGTGGATGTAGGGACACAGGTTGGAGGGATCCAACTGGATTCCTCAATATTTATAATACGTTTTTTCATATATTGTGATATATGATGTGAATCTGTTATTGATTGTGTGTGTTTGGATAATGATTGATCCCTTTGATTTGGTGTTTTAAATACCATACGGAATACTGGAATGTAAAAAGGGAAATTTCAAAGTGTATTTTGAAAATAAAATATTTATATAAAATCAATGGATTTTATATATAAAGGAAATATTTATATAAAATAAATAGAATTTTATAAATTAAATATTTATATGAAATAAAGAGAATTATATAAAGGAAATATTTGTAAAACAAATAGAATTGAAAAGGGAATATTTGTAAACATTTACAAATAGAATTGAAAAGGAAATATTTGGAATCATTTATAAATAGAATTATAAAGGGGATATTTATTCAGAAAATAAATAGGCGTTATAAAGGGGAGTATTGTATAAAATGAATAGAACTTTATAAAAGAAAATATGTGGGAAATAAATATTAAATGGAAATCTGTTTTTAACAGATGAATGGGAAAGATTAATTTAAAGTAGAATTAAGTAGAAATTTGTTTTAACAAATGAAATGTAGAAGATTAATTTATAAATAATGTTTTATAAATTAAGTAAATTATTTATTATCGGATAAATTGAATATATAAGTCTGAATTTATATATAGAAGTAAAAATCGGTTTTAACACCGATATTTGAGATTGAAATTTAATGTAGCATTTATAAAGGGAATTATAAATGAGATTTAAGGGTTAGGAATAAAAAGGAGATTTCGTAAGAATAACTCTATAATTAGAAGTATAAATAGAATTTGGAAATGGGATATTATTTTAAAATATGAAATCAAACTTAATGGATCATATAAAGGGAATATTTTCACATTCGATGTGAATAATGGATTAAAATAAATATTTTATAATTTAAAACATTTATAAAATAATTGGGTTTTGAACAGGAATTCAAATGGGAATTCGAATGGGAAAGGAATTAGAGTTAATCGAATGTGAGTCATTCGAATAAGAGTTAATTGAATAGAGTTAGTCGAATATTAGTTATTCGAATTAGAGTTAATGAAATAGAGTTAATTAAATTAGATTTAATCGAATACTGGTTATTGGAATAGAGTTATCGAATATAGTTATTTGAAGGGGAGATTATCGAATATAGTTATTCGTAGGAGATATTTTCGAATATAGTTATTCGAAGGAGAGATTTTCGAATATAGTTATTCGAAGGAGAGATTATTGAATATAGTTTATTCGGAAGAGAGTTATCGAATATAGATTATTCGAGGGAGAATTATACATTTAAATTCGACTACATCGAATGTAGAAAAGTAATTTTTACTTTCCGATTTTAAATCCAGATTTATTTATGTAATAAATTAGTTGTTTAATTATTAATACAAATTAAATAAGTAAAAGTTATATTTAAGTTATTGTATATATATCGGAAGTATGGGGTTATAACACTATTATTACAATCAAATGAATTCTATAAAGGAAGTAGATTCGTAAATAGAATCCGAGAGTTACGTAAGGAAATTTGTTAAAGATTTAGAAGGTGAACTTTGTTTATTTCGAAATTAGAAATGTTTTTCAGTTAAGGTCTGAGAGGCAGTTATACCCCAACTTGATTGACTTCGTTTTTAACTAAGGAATGGTTAAGGTTCGATAGTGAAGGTTGGTTAAGTGAATTTAGTTAATGAGTGTAATGATTTGAGTTGAAATCGCGATGTTTTATTTAAATATCTGTTTAAATTCAATGAAGGAGTTTTTGGAACGTTTTCCAAATAAGAAATCAAAAATGTTTTTCTAATATAGAAAATAAGAAATGAGAGTAAATATGGAAATATTTTCCAATGATTAATAACGTATATCTTCTAAATTTAGAAGATAAGAATTTACGAATATATGGGTATGAAAATGGGGAAATGAACAATTGAATGGCAAATTAAATTAAAGGGGATCAGTGTTGATTGATAATTTTCTCAGTAAGTTTTCCATTTGGAAATATGACTGTTGTTTGTACACATGTTTTCCTTTAATAGTTAAATCACCGACTATCGAAGCTTTTGACCATTTTCGTTGTCAATACGGAGAGACCGGGATCAGATTCATTTTCTGAAAACCACTCCGTATCGGCATTAGCATTGCGAATCAAATCTGATGAAGATAATTGAAGACGGAGTTATGCAAAGGCTGTTCTGGCAATTCTAGGTAGAAATTGCCCGAGATGGATTTACAGAATAGTGCCTTCAGTTTGTCCAGACCCGGGACAACGTGTATGGACGAATGTCTGACATAGTATATCTAATGGATCATGTAAGTTGATCGCTTCAAACGTATCCACATTTGGTGGCGGAGGAATTCGTTCCTCTTAGCTTTATACCCATGGTATTTTTGTGGAAATCAATTTGTGATTTGGCAGGTATGACGATGTGGCATTAAAAGTGAATGAATGTATGATCTATCAAAAGATACATTATGACCTCAAGCCTCATCAACCGGGAAATGACAAAAATCGGGCAGGCAGCATGGCTATGTGGGTCGCCCCCATTAAGGTGTATTGTCACCATCTAGAGAATATTCATATTTGTTACTTCTTTTCGCTTTTGTATCTCCCAGGAATGGTTATGTTGCTAGCAACTGTAGTGACAATATATTCGATACACTCAAGAGAAAAGAGTGGTCGGTCATGTGTGGTCGGGTTGCAAGACGTTCGTTCTTGTTGAACCCAATGTATTCCTCTCTAGAGATACACTATCGGCAGGTGGTTCCATACCTTGTCACAATCGAAATCCAATCTCCAATAAGCGTCTGTGGTTTTGATTGTATACTATATATATGTGGAGCGTGAGATGCAAGCGTTCTGCTAGATTGTTAATTATTTATGATTAGACATTATTATAATATCTAGAAAAGTATTGATTTTGAAAATGTTTTGGGTTATCGTAAGGTAAAAACCATCCGTATTTATGTGTGACAACCCGGATTCCAACGGACCGATTTTTTTCAAAATTCAATCCATCGAGACCCGAGTTAGTTGCTCTGGTATCCTGCAGAAAAGACAGAGAAAAGAGATATATCAGAGTACGGAAAAACACCTCACCACGGAAGGAATAAAATATAATATATTTTAAAACATAGCTTTACCTTAATCACAAAACTGCTAAATCAGTATTCCCAAAGCTATAAGTCTCTATCTAACCTGCGAATGTTATAAGGTGGGGGGTCAGAACATAAGTTCCGTGTGATTGAATTTAAACTACACTTCTTAAATAATCCTACATATACTGTTCAATTACACTTTCTTATTTATTAGGTTATACGTGTTATTAGAACTCAAAACTTACACACACGTCACACCCATCTACCCCCTAGTAGATTAACCTAATATGGTGTATATGTAGCTACCCCCAAACTGAGATACACCCCGTGATACCCCACTCGCACAGTCTCCTCCATATCGCTACAGTAATATGCGCAGTCCCTCATCCTATGCCATAGTAACGTACAACGCTACATCCGAATAGAACCACTATCGCTGTGCTACGTAAGCATACTGGCTGCTATCCTCGAACTATTCGATCAAGTTTGGTTCCATCACCGAATAGTGCCCTCGAGTCTATGATGCACCACCCAAAGTAGACATGGTTGTACCTAGACTTTCCCACGTACGTATCACCAATCGTACTCGATGTTTCTACTGCACATAACCTCTGCTTGTGCACCCAAGTTCCATGGCAGGGCTACACCAGAAAACATGAAACTCAGTCGGGAGCTTTTCTATATCTGTACGGGCCTGCCTCTAAGAGTGTCCAATGTATAGATATCCCTCGGGTCTGGTTTTTCTATGGTGGCTATGGCCCTACCTCAGCCCCTCCTTTAACTAGTAAAGACCACACGAGCTAAGCGACCACCCCTAATAAGCAAACAATCTAAACATCCATGTGGGATCTCCCCACACCCGTCCCTTGATAGCAAAGGTTAACGATCTCTAGGGGTTAGCTCTTGTCTTTTCACAATCCTTAGGCTGCTGGTGACAGGCATTCGACGATCTTGCTCTCGTTTAGTCTTGACCCTCCACCTCTGCCTGAGGCAATCGCCGAACCACCCTTAATGCCACCGCGTACATCATTCTGACTACCACTACTTGTGCAATCAAGGCCCACTTACCTGGTAGTTCCGCGTAGACCCAACCTCTGTAATCCTAGCCCAAAACTAAACCACTACAGAGGACTACCAAGAGCACCTTTTGCGTCTCAAGAAGCCGCGTGCTTCCCCTTCCAGTCCGTTGGAGCCGCCAAAATAGCGAATGTGCGCTCTCATCGTGCCTTATGACACCATCATGATCTACCTCGTTGGGTTATTCATCCTACAACGTACGGACTGCTCCAAGCGCCTTAGTTTTATATGTCATTAGACCCTAAGTCTAACCACTTATTTCACGCTTGTGCCACCTCATCAACTTTCTCATTTAACTTGGTTATAAACATTAGCTTCCTTTTTTTTCGTATTCACCAAGTTGCCCTTGCTTATTAATTCAATTTATACATAACCCACTTAAGTCCATTAACAAGCCCACAACATGTTATTTTCCAATTTCATATATTATTACCTTTTTGGTTTACAACGACATGTTTTACTTAATTCATAGTTAAGTACGCCTTATCCTACATACATACTGATTAGGAGAATAACCCTCTAAACACCAGTCCCGAAGACCAAAATCAACATCAGACTGGCACCCAGAGAATTACTCAACCCAACCAACATATATGATTCTAATTTACTTCTTTTCCACTCATATAACTTATATCATTTTTAATTTCACATTTCTCCTTTCTAAACCACTTAGTTTAAGTATATCTTTACATATAAGTTATCTCGTCTTCCATATCATTTCCTATAACTTATCTTGTCCCATAAGTTATAATTTCCACCTGTTATTCTTTCTTGCCTTATTCAAATTTATTCATAATAGGTTATTTATCATTCCCCATTTCTTGTCATTAATTTTAGATTTGACTTATTTCATAGTATAAGTCGTCCCACCCTTCAACTCTTGTATTACATCTTAAGTCATAACCTTCCCTCGTCCCTATGACAAGTTTGCCTACTAATTAATTTTACATCTCTGCAACTCAAGTTTACAATAGGTAATTATCATTCCCCCATTACTGTGTCATTAATTTATTTATAACACCGTAACGATGTATGACCTCTCACATTAGACGTCCGTTCATGGCTGCTGGATTTGTCGGGTGGTTCCGGGCAGACTTATACCACAACGCACCTAACCTCGTGTCATAAACCGTTACGCCTCTAGTTCTTGTCGTTGACCTCTCATATTTGATGTCCGCTTGTGGTTGCTGGATTTGTCGGGCGGTTCCGGGCAGTCTTACACCACAAACGCATCTAACCTCGTGTCTTAGGCTTTCATTGACATTCCCCTTTCACCCAAACCCCAGATTCATGTCATGTGTTCCAAATTCAACTTAATTATATTTCATTTTTATGCATATTTCCAATTTGCCATTCAATACACCAATTACATAATAGTTAGCCAATCTTCATATTATCCAAATTATCCAATTATAGCCAAATTCACTAATTCCATGTTATTCATACCCAAACATGCCAATTTCCAATATCCAATTACACCCAATTTCATATAATCAATATTTTCCCAATATATATATCCCAACATTCCCACGTTCATACATATAATCTAATTCACCCTCTAGGCTTACTTTTCAAGTCACGAATAAATTTCACCAATCCATGTTATCTAATTACATGTTGTTAATATTGAATTATACAATTCCATATCCAATGACAATTATGTCAAACTTACATAAATTCAACGTTATAGATTATATTCCTCGATTGCATAAAATAGATTATGCCCAATATATGCAATAACAGTTGTTATGCCACAAACCCCAAACTTACAGATTATATTCCAATATCCCCATATTCCAATCGTGCTATTGTATAATAAGATTTCGTCTAGGTTCGAGATAACCTAGATCCAAAGATAAAAAGGGGAAAGGATAAAAAGGAGAGAAATCAAACATAGGCATAAATGAAATAACATATAATATTAAATTAACATCATATTTATTATAGGGAATGGTAAACGATAGAAGCAACATTATACAACAAATATAGTTCAAATCCACTCACATTTTGACTGGTTTAGAGAAATAAGCGATTTGTTGTTGATGTAGAACGCTGATTCAATCTTCTTATATGAATGTTGGTGAAGAGCATGAATTGTTGATGAAGAACTTTGCTACTTGATTCGATTAAACTCCAAACTTGATGAAGAACTTGCAAATTAATTTAGGATTTTGAGGCGGCGGTCGTGATTGATTGAAGTTTAGCACCATGGAAGCGTCAGAAGGAATTGTTTATGAATTAGGTTAGGTCTAAGCACTATTTTATAGGTGTAGAGAGTGTTTAAGAGTCATTAGATCGCCCTAGAAGCCATCCGGCCCGTCCAGCACATCAAAAATTGTCACCGCCCAGATTTGGAAAAATCAGGGGGGAGGTTGACACTAAGGTCGACCTCCCTGGGTAGGTCGACCCCCAGGTCGGCCTCCCTGGGTAGGTCGACCCCCAGGTCGACCTGCCTGGATATTTTCCTATGTAAATTCTGAATTTTTGTTGAATCTTCCGAAGGCCATAACTCTTTCATACAGAGTCCGATTTTCGAAAACTTGGACTCTATTCCAAGCAGAATTCTGAGACGAACGCAATGGTGATGTCCGTTTTAGTTAATTCCTGATATTTAAATTAAGTATCCTTATTTTATTATCTTCTCTGTTACGTACATTGTCATTCCTTCTCTTTCATGTATTAATTAATTTTCATTATACATAACCATTATTTACCTATCTATGCATATACACATATTTTTACATATTTTTAATTATATTAAAATTGCGGGGTTTACATTCTCCTACCCTTAAAGAATTTCGTCCCCGAAATTCGATAAGAGTAAAATAGATAACCCCTCGCAATATCCATCCATCAAGTGTGCATCCAATTTTTGCAAACATTGTGCAAAGTGAGATACATCATAGTAAAGTATGTATGCCTAATTTGGATCCACCTATATGTATGCAAACTTTAAAAACTCTTTCAAAACATGATGCTCACATCCTAAATATACTTGCAGTTCTATATGAATGCAATATTTTTGAAAAATCAAAACGTTTTTCATCTAAATTTTCCTACACTCTTACAGAGTAAGAGCATAGTTCATTCAATTTTCGCATCCAAAACCCTATGAACCATCATTAAATTCGAAATTTACAAAAATATAATTTTCCAAATTCGATTTCTTATGTTACGAAAAGGTGTAAAATGGAAAAATTCACATCCTCCGTTTTTCTTTTCTAATCGTACTTGGGTTTTTTATATGACTATTCTATGAAGATTTCCTATTTTCCTATCCAAGTACAATCACATAAGAAAATTTCTTCCCTTTTTCCACTTATCTTGGAAAAATTTAATATTTATTCATCTTTTTCTTAAGATTTCCATTTTCTTTTCCCGTCTCATTTTGCTGCTTGATTGGTTCTGTTGTTTTCTTTTTAGTTAGGCTAGTTTCTTTCTTAGCTTATTTGACTAAATCAAATCACTTAAGTTTATTATTTTCAAATAAGCCTTTTCGTTTTCAACTCAAACAGCATCCTACAAAGCTACTACTATGGGCCAAGAATCTTAAGACTAATGTCACGCGTCCACTCAACAGGATCTATACACTTGCTTGCCCTTCACTACCTAGTAGTCACCACTAGTCCATGCTGTGTATTACTAGCCTATACTTCTCTTTCAAACAACAATCCTTTTTTCTTTTTCTCAAGCAAAAAACCTAGGTTTCTCAATGCTTATGCATTCTACGGGAATTTTCCATTAGTTTAATATTATCTAATCCCTGACTGTAAATTGGCAAGAAAATAACTCTCTAAGTATCAACCCCGAAGACCGAAATCAACATCAGATTGATACTCAGAGAATCACTCAACTCTACCAATCTCCAGTTAGGTTCTATTTCTTTAATTCATAGCCTTAACTTTATCTCGATCTTTCTAGGCCTTAATCCTTACCTACCTCATTCTTTTAAAAGTATGGTTTGGCCTCTTTCTTTGCATTGCATGTTTCTTCCAAAACTAAAAGTGGTAAAACTTTTATCTTTTTCTGAAAAACTTGCCCTTGCCAATCCATAAAAACATGTTTCTAAATAAAAATGCAAAACATTTTTTTTTCACATCACAAAATCGGAGTAGATGAGGATAACTATCGGGCTTACATTGTTTCTAATTACAATGTTAATTTAACTCCTCGCTATAAGGTGCAAACATCTATTCTATTCCTACAACTTATTTTATCCACCCAACAAAATTTCTTCGTAAATCAATAATAAAAATTTATTGGTAACAGAATAGAATTTCAAAACTTCTTTTCATATATGAAAACTAGCAAGCTATTTATGCTCCATATACGCACCTTTTTATGAGAGAATTCTTTTAAAACAAGAAATCATTGTTTTACACAGTATACCCCACTTTACTTTAAAACCCAACATGCATTTATCAAAATACTTTTAAGATTAAATCTTGGAAAATACCACAAATCCTTTTACAAATTCAAGTTCTTAAAAGTTTATCATTGGGTTAGACTCAAAGCGGGTCTTCAACTCAAGTAGACTTTCCTAGGCACTTTCACGAATTCAATTCTCTCGACTATATATATTCCTAATCCATTTTTCATTTTTCAACCTTTTCTAGTTTCTAAGGTTACACTTCTAAACCCACTACTCTAACATTTCAGTTTCCACTTTATGGGATGCTTTCTTTCTCCAATGCCAAGTCATATTGTATACTTTCCAACCAATCCTCTTAGGGGTCTCAAAATTTCTATGTTCAATCCTTGAGTGTACAAACTAGGTATCGCAACTCTTTTCATGTCTAGTTGGCCACTATACGGATCTAGGTTTATATATATATATATATATATTTATATTTATATTTTTGAAAATACAAATACGCTTACTCGTTATCTATATAGGAATCGTAAACCTATGCTCTAATACCAAATGTGACAACCCGGATTCCGACGGACCGTTTTTTTTTCAAAATTCAATCCATCGAGACCCGAGTTGGTTGCTCTGGTATCCTGCATAAAAGACAGAGAAAAGAGATATATCAAAGTACGGAAAAACACCTCACAGCGGAAGGAATAAAATATAATATATTTTAAAACATAGCTTTACCGTAATCACAAAACTGCTAAATCGGTATTCCCAAAGCTATAAGTCTCTATCTAACCTGCGAATGTTATGAGGAGGGGGGTTAGAACATAAGTTCTATGTGAATGAATTTAAACTACACTTCTTGAATAATCCTACATATACCGTTCAATTACACTTTCTTATTTATTAGGTTATACGTGTTATTAGCACTCAAAACTTACACACACGTCACACCCATCTACCCCCTAGTAGATTAACCTAATATAGTGTATATGTAGCTACACCCAAACTGAGGTACACCCCCATGATACCCCACTCGCATGGTCTCCTCCGTATCACCACAGTAATATGCGCAGTCCCTCATCCTATGCCATAGTAACGTACAACGCTACATCCGCATAGAACCACTATCGCTGTGCTACGTAAGCGTACTGACTGCTAACCTCAAACAATTCAATCAAGTTTGGTTCCATCACCGAATAATGCCCTCTAGACCACCTAGAGCAGACATGGTTGTACCTAGACTTTCCCACGTACGTATCACCAATCGTGCTCGATGTTTCTACTGCACATAACCTCTACTTGTGCACCCAAGTTCCGTGGCAGGGCTACACCAGAAAACACGGAACTCGGTCGGGAGCTTTTCTATATCTGTACGGGCTTGCCTCTAAGAGTGTCCAATGTACAGATATCCCTCGGGTCCGGTTTTTCTATGGTGGCTATGGCCCCACCTCAACCCCTCCCTCAACTAGTAAAGACCACACGAGCTAAGAGACCACCCATAACAAGCAAACAATCTAAACATCCATGTGGGGTCTCCTCGCACCTGTCCCTTGATAGCAAAGGTTAACGATCTTTAGGGGTTAGCTCTTGTCTTTTCGCATCCCTTAGGCTGCTGGTGACAGGCGTTCGATGATCTTGCTATCATTTGGTCTTGACCCTCCACCTCCGCCTGAGGCAATCGCAGAACCACCCTTAATGCCACCGCGTACAGCATTCTAACTGCCCCCTACTTGTGCAGTCAAGGCCCACCCACTTGGTAGTTCCGCGTAGACCCAACCTCTGTAATCCTAGACCGAAACTAAACCACTACAAAGGACTAGCAAGAGCACCTTTTACGTCTCAAGAAGCCGTGTGCTTCCCCTTCTAGACCATTAGAGCCGCCAAAATAGTGAATGTGCGCTCTCATCGTGCCTTTTGACACCATAATGATCTACCTCGTTGGGTTATTCATCCTACAACGTACGGACTGCTCCAAGCGCCTTAGTTTTATATGTCATTAGACCCTAAGTATAACCATTTATTTCATGCTTGTGCCACCTCGTCAACTTTCTCATTTAACTTGGTTATTCACATTAGCTTCCTTTTTTTTCGTATTCACCAAGTTGCCCTGGCTTATTAATTCAATTTATACTTAACCCACTTAAGTCCATTAACAAGACCACAACATGTTATTTTCCAATTTCATATATTATTCCCTTTTTGGGTTACAACAACATGCTATACTTAATTCATGGTTAAGTACGCCTTATCCCACATACATACTGATTAGGAGAATAACCCTCTAAACACCAGCCCCGAAGACCGAAATCAACATCAGACTAGCACCCAGAGAATTACTCAACCCAACCAACATATATGATTCTAATTTAATTCTTTTCCACTCATATAACTTATATCATTTTTAATTTCACATTTCTCCTTTCTAAACCACTTAGTTTAAGTATATTTTTACATATAAATTATCTCATCTTCCATTTCGTTTCCTATAACTTATCTTGTCCTATAAGTTATAATTTCCACCTATTATCCTTTCTTGCCTTATTCAAGTTTATTCATAATAGGTTATTTATCATTCCCCATTTCTTGTCATTAATTTTAGATTTGACTTATTTCATAGTATAAGTCGTCCCACCCTTCAAGTCTTGTATTACATCTTAAGTCATAACATTCCCTTGTCCCTATGACAAGTTTGCCTATTAATTAATTTTACATCACCGCAACTCAAGTTTATAATAGGTAATTATCATTCCCCCATTACTGTGTCATTAATTTGTTTATAATGTCGTAACGATGTATGACCTCTCACATTAGACGTCCGTTCATGGCTGCTGGATTTGTCGGGTGGTTCCGGGCAGACTTATACCACGACGCACCTAACCTCGTGTCATAAACCGTTACGCCTCTAGTTCTTGTTGTTGACCTCTCACATTAGACGTCCGCTTGTGGTTGCTGGATTTGCCAGGCGGTTCCAGGCAGTCTTACACCATAAACGCGTCTAACCTTGTGTCTTAGGCTTTCACTGACATTCGTCTTTCACCCAAACCCCATATTCATGTCATTTGTTCCAAATTCAACTTAATTACATTTCATTTTTATGCCTATTTCCAATTTGCCATTCACTACACCAATTACATAATAGTTAGCTAATTTACATATAACCCAAATTATCCAATTATAGCCATATTCACTAATTCCATGTTATTCATACCCAAACTTGCCAATTTCCATTATCCAATTATACCCAATTTCATATAATCAATATTTTCCCAATATATATATCCCAACATTCCCACGTTCATACATATAATCTAATTCACCCTCTAAGCTTACTTTTCAAGTCACGAATAAATTTCACCAATCCATGCTATCCAATTACATGTTGTTAATATTGAATTATACCAATTCCATATCCAATGACAATTATGTCAAACTTACATAAATTCAACATTATTGATTATATTCCTCGACTGCATAAAAAAGAGTATGCCCAATATATGCAATAACAATTATTATGCCACAAACCCCAAAATTACAGATTATATTCCAATATCCCCATATTCCAATCGTGCGTATTGTATAATAAGATTTCGTCTAGGTTCGAGATAACCTAGATCCAAAGATAAAAAGGGGAAAGGTAAAAAAGGAGAGAACTCAAACGTAGGCATAAATAAAATAACATATCTTATTAAATTAACATCATATTCATTATGGGGAATGGTAAACGATAGAAGCAACATTATACAACAAATATAGTTCAAATCCAATCGCATTGACTGGTTTAGAGAAATAAGCGATTTGTTGTTGATGTAGAATGCTGATTTAATCTTCTTATATGATTGTTGGTGAAGAGCATGAATTGTTGATGAAGAACTTTGCTACTTGATTCGATTAAACTCCAAAGTTGATGAAGAACTTGCAAATTAATTTAGGGTTTTGAGGCGGCTGCCGTGTTTGGTTGAAGTCTAGCGGCATGGAAGCGTCAGAAGGAATTTTTTATGAATTAGGTTAGGTCTAGGCACTATTTTATAGGTGTAGAGAGTGTTTTAGAGCCATTAGATCGCCCTAGAAGCCATCCGGTCCGTCCAGCACATCAAAAATCGTCACCGCCCAGATTTGGAAAAATCAGAGGGGAGATCGACACTAAGGTCGACCTCCCTGGTTAGATCGACCACCAGTCGACCTCCCTGGGTAGGCGACCCCCAGATCGACCCCCAGGTCGACCTCCCTGGGTATTTTCCTATGTGAATTCTGAATTTTTGTTGAATCTTCCAAAGGCCATAACTCTTTCATACAAGTCCGATTTTCGAAAACTTGGACTCTATTCCAAGAAGAATTCCGAGATGAACGCAATGGTGATGTCCGTTTTACTTAATTCCTGATATTTAAATTAAGTGTCCTTATTTTATTATCTTCTCTATTACGTATATTTTTACATATTTTTAATTATATTAAAATTGCAGGGTGTTACATTATGTGTGGATCGGTCTTACGATTATCAATTCTTTTGAAAATGATTTTGAAAAGTTAAACCGAATGGTTGGAGTTTACTCACACCAGTCCTATGACTGACCCAGAGCTTATTTTGTTTTGATTTATCCTAAACTCTTGGGTGCCCAAACTTGTATGGGCAGTCAAGTAATTCAGGTATTTCCAGAAATTCTTGGATGTGCTAGGGCAGGAGGCTTCAGGATTTTATAGTTATTGTTTATTTCCGCTGTGATGTAAGTATTGTACTTTAATATACAAAATAAATATTTATGTTTCAATGTTACTTTGTATACTATATTTTATTTGTTCCACTGTGAGATTTGGGTTACTCTAAAGTTGTTGTGTTCTTCTTCTTCTTCTATTCTAATTTTCTATCTTATCTACTCTCACCCTCTAACTTCTTTCTATTAACTATCCGGTATTTCCGATGTCTGAATAGTCGACATTGGTATTTGTGTCGATTTTCGGAGTCGAAAATCCCTGGGTCGTTACATTAACTCCCTAAAGGAAATCAGACCTATTTAGTTTTTTGACTAAATATAAACCAAGCATTATTGGCCTATTGGAGCACAAACTCAATGATCATAAAATTTCTGAGTTACAGAATAAAAGCCTGTTTAATTTGTATATTATTAACAATAATCAAAGAGGGGAAAATGGTAAAGCTATGGTTCTACACAATCCAAACATTTGATCACTTGTTAATTACTTCATAGATTTGCAATACATTCACTATAGTTTCAAAAATAAAGGTGGTTTTATATTAAAAACCATCTTTATTTATGCTTCCAATTTTGTGGAGGACAGATTTAAACTATGGAACTGCATTAAGCAGTTTAGCTAGAATATTAACAGTCCTTGGATTATTCTAAGAGACTTAAATACTGTTTTTCATGCTTATGAGAAAAAGGGTGGCAAACCTATGTGACGGCCCGCGCCGCACCAGTCGACATTCCCGCCGATAATGCGCTGTACACATGCCTGACTAGCACGGAACGATCGCCAAAGAAAGGAAAGAAGATGAAGGAACTAACAAAGAAACCTGTAGAATGTCTCACAACGCATGGAACAAAATATAATAATAACATAATCTTGACATAAAACAGGCGAGACAGGGTATAAGCTGAAAACTAAACCAACATAGCAGCGGAAATTCAAATACACATATTACAACTTCCCAAATTACTGTTTCTAAAACAAAAGAAAGCTAAAGTAGAAGATGCACTACTAATGCCCAAGCAGTGATCTTCAACAACATAGGGAGAATACTATATGTATCATACGTGAAAGCCTCCTGCTCGTCTCCGGATCAGCTACCCGTGCATACCCAGCTAACCTGTCTCTAGTCTGCTCATGAGAGCACCCAGAGTAATAAGAGGAGACATAAAACTCTGGGTCAGACAAAAAGTCTCGTATGAGCGATAAGCAGCTAAACAGAACAATAACAGGTATACTAAACCATACCTGAGCCTGGACCTGCAACCAAAGAGTTAGCACTACATACCGTACAATACTCTAAGGTGCCACTGAACATATGGTGTAAAGATAACGGGGTTGGGGGTGTGCATGTCATAATGATGGCAAACAAATCAACCATAACAACCATCCTCACATCTCTCACTCAGTGCGTAAAGCATACGATGTCCACCACTGTTAATCACTAGACCCATCGAAGTAGTGACGGAGTTTGACTTGTACAACTACTGCTACTACCAAGCTTACCACATGGAGTCATGACCAATCTTTACAAATGACCCCACTTCATTGGTCTATAGCCCTTTAGTCGTACCTAGGCCACTGTGGCCCTGAATCCGTTCACGTACTCCCTACACATAGTGATTCAAAGTTACAGACATCGACAACCCCTTAGCACACGTCCCGCGGCAAAGCCCAACTCATTGGTTACCAACTGGATCCTGAGTCGAAGCTCCTCATTTGGACTTCCTTTGCATCTCGGGTTTTGGTCGAATTGGAGTTGGTCTTCAAAAGAGTCGTTGCGTAGAAGTGGTCCTGAATTCGGTTCGGTTCGGATATATACATATAACCCGGTTTGGTGCAATGCTTCATAGTATACCCCTGGATGCGGTTCGGTGGTTGCTCTCTGCTGGATATCCCGATCCGATCCGGTGCTTCGCTCCGATCCCAGCTCCAAATTTGGTTCTCCAATCCGATCCCTACACTCTTGCTTCCAGTCCGCTCCCTACGCCCTTACTTTCGATCCGATCCCCTGCCCAACTCCAATCCTAAGCCAATGGCCTTCCTTCTTGCCAATTCTCCTCTAGTGCGAGTTCCGATCCGGTTCGGTTTCTCTGCCCAGTTCACCATTCGATCCGAGCCCCTTATCCCGATCCGATCCGAAACCCTGCACATTTTCTTGCAACTTTTTTTTCCAAAGACTTGTTTACGCCATTCGACGATGTTTCCGACCAATCTAACTTTTCTAAACAACTACAAATCATTCCAAACAGTCCTGGCAACATAGCAAACTAATCACAAGCACCAAAACAATGAATTAACATGTCAAAACGGATCAAATATACCCAAAAACCCATAATTACCCTTAAGAGTGTTTAGGCAAAACTAATGATATGATTAGTAAAACTTAACCAAAACAAACCAAATTTCTAACAGAGGTCTAAAACATTATTTTCGAATTTATAAATATTTTTCCAGAATTTATTAATGTATAAATTCGCTAATCTTCACTAATTACTCTTAATTAACTGTAATTAGGGTCAAAACAATGCTAATCACTCACCTTGGCCACAAATAAAATTTTCAGAACTGAAACCTCGCTGATTAGGGTGAATACTGATGTCTAACAATAGCTCTAATACTGGTTTCTTGAAGATCTTCTTTGATTTGATGTAGATTAAGCTAAAACTTGTTTAGAAAGTGATTAGAAGTTGATTTGGGTGTTGGAGGCCATTGTTAGGGTTCCAAGAATGAAAGTGGCGGCTGAATGAAAGGTTTTCTAACCCTAATCAGCCCCTATACATCTCTAATCCCGAAATCCCCTTTGGGCCTAGCTGCTAATTACCCGGTTAAGCCCAATTAAGCTGTTTTTTACCATCTGAAACTTGTTTCAGCCATATCTCTCAAACGGTGTGTCCGTTTGGCTAATGTGACCACTCTACGGAATTGTAAACCATCATCCGGAGCTTGTGGAAGTAGTTTCAGGTCAAAATTCCTTTCCAGTCAAAAGTTATGGTCAAAACAAGATTAGCTAGGGGCAAAACGGTCATTTAAAAATCAGGAAAAATCATGGACATGGGAAATGACCCCAATAATCGTCTCCCAAAGTTACATGACCATACGACTTCGTATGTGAAAGAAATAAATATTCTACGATCCTGCGATGCGTAGAATGCGAGTTGTTACATTCTCCCCCCTTATGAAATTTCGTCCCCGAAATTCCTTAACCCAAAACATACGATGGATCTTGCATGCCTACCAATCATATACAACAATCAACCATGCAAAACAAACAAACAAGCGTATCCTAGCATGCGGAAAGACTAAATCGAAGTTAAATCTTACCAGGTGAAGAGTTCTGGATACGTCTTCCTAATGCTCTCCTCTGTTTCCCAAGTACAGTCATCCTCGTTCTCGCCCCACTGGACTTTGACTAGATTCACCGCTTTCCTTCGGAGTTGCTTCGTATCGTTCCCAACAATACGTATAGGCTTGCAGTTCCCAACCGCCTTGGGTTCAACTTCGATATCATCCAACTGATCAGGTGAAATAGTCATATCTGGGTCGTGCACGAACTTTCTTAACTGGGAAACATGAAATACGTTGTGAACTCCTGCCATCTTCTCTAGTAATTCAACTTTATATGCTAAATTCCCAACTTGTTCAAGAACTGGGAATGGACCAACAAATCTTGGTGCAAACTTGCCTCTCCTGCCAAATCGTATTTCACTCTTCAACGGAGAAATCTTGACAAACACCAAGTCGCCAATGGAGAACTTCAACTCTCTTCTCCTCTTATCGGCATAACTTTTCTGCCTATCTTGGGCAGCCTTCATTCGCTGTTGGATAATCTTAATCTTAGCTGAAGTTTCTCTTATCACATCGGGTCCAAGTACAAACTTCTCACCAGTTTCTACCCAACATGACGGTGAGTTGCACGACCTTCCATATAAAGCTTCAAACGGAGCCATACCGATACTGGATTGGTAAATATTATTATATGCAAACTCTACTAGATGCAAATGGTCATCCCATGATCCACCAAAATCCAATACACAAGCTCTCAATAGATCCTCTAACACCCGATTCACCCTCTCTGTCTGTTCGTCGATTTGAAGATGATATGCGGTACTGAGATGTAGTTCTGATCCTAACGCCTCTTGTAAGCTCTTCCAAAATCCACTAGTGAACAACGGATCTCGGTCACTCACAATGCCCTTGGGTATTCCATGAAATCTCACGACCCACTTTACATATAGTTCAGCTAGCTTAGCTGCCGTCCTGTTTGACTTGACGGGTATAAACCTCGCACTCTTAGTCAATCGGTCCACAATCACCCAAATGCTATCATGGCCCGATCTAGTCCTTGGTAACCTATCAATGAAATCCATTGAGACTTGTTCCCACTTCCATTCTGGAATTTCTAATGGTTGTAGCAAACCACTAGGCTTCTTTTGCTCAACTTTAACTAGCTAGCAATTCATGCATTTGGATATAAACTTCCCAATGTCTCTTTTCATCCCTTCCCAGTAGTAGGCCTGCTTCATGTCTTGGTACATCTTGTTACCACCGGGGTGTATAGTCAATTTTGAGTGATGACATTCTCTAAGCACTTCATCTCTCAATCCATTGACATTGGGTACAACTAGCCTTCCATTCCTTCTAAGCCATCCATCTCGATCAAGCCCATACTTGTTCATCTCTCCGTCGATTCCCATCTCTAACTTTGAGATGATTTCCAATAGGTTAGGATCGTTCCTCTGACTGGAACCAATCCACTCAATCAAAGTGGGTCTGATCGTCAAACTTGCTAACATTTCTAGATCCAATTCGCACTTTGGTTTGAAATCATACCCAGCGATGTACTCCGGTTGCTTCCATTCTAGAAACATTGTCCCTAAACTGGTATGTCTTCTACTCAACGCATCAGCCACCGCATTGCCCTTTCCTGGTGTATATGCGATGTCGAAATCATAGGAAGCTAAGAATTCTAACCATCTTTGTTGTCGGAGATTTAGAACCTTTTGAGAGAAGAGATACTTTAACGATTTATGATCGGTAAACAACTCGAATCTTTCTCCCAAGAGATAATGTCTCCACATCTTCAACGCGAACACGATCGCTGCCAATTCCAAATCATGGGTAGGGTATCTTCTCTCGTGCGGTTTCAATTGCCAACTTGCATAAGCTACAACCCTACTGCCTTGCATCAATACAACACCTAGTCTGGTACTACAGGCATCCGTATATACCGTAATCTCTTCATTCCCCTTAGGAATGACTAACACTGGTGCGCGCGTCAACTTTTCCTTTAGACTCTTGAATGCATTCTCGCACTTTTCGTCCCAGACGAAAGCTTGATTCTTCTTGGTCAACTGAGTCAACGGTGCTGCTATCTTGGAGAAATCTTGGATAAACTTACGATAATATCCAGCTAATTCCAAGAAACTTCTTATGTCCGTTGCATTCTTGGGCATAGACCAATCTTGTACCGTAGCCACCTTCGCAGGATCCACGGCAATACCATTCTCTGAAACAACATGGCCCAAGAATCTCACTTCCCTTCTCCAGAAGTGACACTTAGAAAACTTTGCTTTCAATTGGTGTTTTCTCAACACCTCCATCACTATTCTTAAATGTTCCTTGTGTTCTTCCTCTGTCCTCGAATAGACCAAAATATCATCCACGAACACAAGGACAAACTTATTCAACTGATCTCTGAATACCCTATTCATAAGATCCACAAAATATGCCGTTGCATTGGTCAGCCCGAATGGCATGACCAACCACTCATAAAATCCAGACGGCATCTGAAATGCCATTTTAGCTATACTCTCAGCTTCCACTCTAAGCTGATGAAAACCTGTCGCGAGATCCAACTGAGAGAATACTCTCGTGCCACTCAACTGATCAAACAAATCATCTATCCGCGGTAGAGGATACTTGTTCTTCCTCGTTACTTTATTCAACTCGTGGTAGTCTACACACAAACGAAGGGAACCATCTGCCTTGGTAGCAAACACAACTGGTGCTCCCCATTCAGAAACACTCCTTCTGATAAATCCCTTCTTCAAAAGATTGCTGACTTGCACCTCGAGCTCTCGCTGCTCCCTTGGTGCCATACGACGAAGTGGCATCACTATAGGTCTGGCATCTTTTACTAAATCAATACGAAACTCCATCTCTCGGTGTGGTGGAAGCCCGGTCACTTCTTCGAAAACGTCCGGATACTGGCCAACCACGGGCAAACCTGACAACTCACTACGCGGGATGTCGAGGGAATTTAGAAAACTAGCCATTACCCCATCACTGGGTAGACCACCAAACACTACCCTCCGCCCATCATCCGCTCTAGCTGTCATCAAAAAGCCCTCACAGTCTACCACTACCCCGTACCTTTGGAGCCAATTGACTCCCAAAATAATGCCAAACCCAGTAAAGCCCAAAACAAAGCAATCATAAACAAACATGCATCCATGACTCGATAAGACCACATTACGACAAATCAGGCTAAGGTTAGTCGAACCACCAATCGGGTTCGTCACTACTAAAGGTCTATCGACAGTCTCGGGCTCCAATCCCAACCTATCTACCAGGTCACTAGATATGAAAGAACTGGAAGCTCCGGTATCAAACAAAACTCTAACAAGAACATCATAAACAGAAAGCATACCTTGGATGACGACATTCTTTCCCTTCTTCGCCGCAGTTGGGGCATTCGACGAAGAAGGAATAGCATTAAGGGCATATGCTTTCACCATCTGATTTTCTTTAGTGGGTTGCGGACACTTGTCCTTGTGATGTCCCACTTGACCACAGTTGAAGCACTTCCTATCCGCTGGCGTGGCCCGACAACTACTAGCATAATGGCCCTTCTTACCACAGCTGAAGCACTCAACATCTTGCTTATTCTTTTTCTTCTGGCCATCCTTGGTCTGATTCTGCTTTTTCTTATTCTGAGAACCATTCTTGCCTCCACCGCTTGCTTGCGGTTTCGGTTCTTCTGCAGATGCAGCCTCAGTCTTCAGCTTAGGGTAAAGACTCTCTGACCTCAATGCTTTCCCTACAATCGATTCAAACGTCTCATCGATATGGTTAATAAGCCTTTCCCCCAAGTATCCATCCAAACCAGTTATGAACTTCTCGTTCTTCTTCTCGGCAGTATCAATAAGAGATAACCCATATTTCGACAAAGTGTCGAATTCGGAAATATACTCTGAGACAGCTCTGCCATTCTACTTGAGCTCCAAGAATTTCTTAAACAACACAGACTTCTGGGCAGCTGGAATGAACTTGTCGCTAAAGCGAGCCTTAAACTGATCCCAAGTAATCTGATCCTCGGGAGTAGCTGCCTTTATAGCATTCCATCAATTCATTGCCCGTCCTTGCAGCTGACGGGATGCTAGCCTCCTCTTCATCGCATCCTCGATATCCAAGTCTTCGAAGATACGCTCGCAGCTATCCAACCAATCCTGAACATCCGTAGCCGACTCCGTTCCGTGGAATGGCTTCCCACTAAGATTAGTATAATCCTTATTCAGCTTGGCGAAATCGGCCCTAGGCGCCTGCACTATTGGGCCACCACCATTACCAGCATTGGGAGCTGCCCTCTGTACATCCCTAAGCATCTCCCTCATGAGGTCAGTAAACATCATCCTCATGTCAGCAGCATTCCCATTATTGGCTCCTCTACCGACACCTCTTGCGTATCGGCTCATCGTTCAATCTGTAAAGAGAAAACGATTAACCATCTCCATAGTGGTGCTAGTGTAGTGCGACTTCATCCTTAGTTATACTAATAGTATATATATATATGTATATAGCTTTTAAAAATCAAAATAATCACAAATACGCGCTCCCATATACATATACTATCTCTCTATGATAACTTCCCTAGGTTAACTACGCAACCTAGAGCTCTGATATTAAGTGTGACAACCCGCCCCGCACCAGTCGACATTTCCCCCGATAGTGCGTTGTACACATGCCCAACTAGCACGGAACGGTCGCCAAAGAAAGGAAAGAAGATGTAGGAACTAACAAAGAGACCTGTAGAATGTCTCACAGCGCATGGAACAAAATATAATAATAACATAATTTTGACATAAAACAGGCGAGACATGATATAAGCTGAAAACTAAACCAACATAGCAGCGGAAATTCAAATACAGCTTATTACAACTTCCCAAATTACTGTTTCTAAAACAAAAGAAAGCTAAAGTAGAAGATGCACTACTAATGCCCAAGCAGTGATCTTCAACAACACAGGGAGAATACTATATGTATCATACGTGAAAGCCTCCTACTCGTCTCCGGATCAGCTACCCGTGCATACCCAGCTAACCTGTCTCTAGTCTGCTCGTGAGAGCACCGGGAGTAATAAGAGGAGACATAAAACTCTGGGTCAGACAAAAAGTCTCGTATGAGCGATAAGCAGCTAAACAAAATAATAACAGGTATACTAAACCATACCTGAACCTGGACCTGCAACCAAAGAGTTAACACTACATACCGTACAATACTCTAAGGTGCCACTGAACATATGGTGTAAAGATAACGGGGTTGGGGGTGGGCATGTCATAATTATGGCAAACAAATCAACCATAACAGCCATCCTCACATTTCTCACTCAGTGTGTAAAGCATACGATGTCCACCACTGTCAATCACTAGACCCATCGAAGTAGTGACGGAGTTCGACTTGTACAACTACTGCTACTACCAAGCTTACCACATGGAGTCATGACCAATCTTTACAAATGACCCTACTTCATTGGTCTATAGCCCTTTAGTCGTACCTAGGCCACTGTGGCCCTGAATCCGTTCACGTACTCCCTACACATAGTGATTCAAAGTTACAGACATCGACAACCCCTTAGCACACGTCCCGCAACAAAGCCCAACTCATGAAGCCCACTCATTGGTTCCCAACTGGATCCTGAGTCGAAGCTCCTCATTTGAACTTCCTTTGCATCTCGGGTTTTGGTCGAATTGGAGTTGGTCTTCAAAAGAGTCGTCACGTAGAAGTGGTCCGGAATTCGGTTCGGTTCGGATATATACATATAACCCGGTTCGGTTCGGTGCAATGCTTCATACTATATCCCTGGATGCGGTTCGGTTCGGTGGTTGCTCTCTCCTGGATGTTCCGATCCGATCCGGTGCTTCGCTCCGATCCCAGCTCCAAATTTGGTTCGTCGATCCGATCCCTACACTCTTGCTTCCAATCCGCTCCCTACGCCCTTGCTTCCGATCTGATCCCCTGCCCAACTCCAATCCTAAGCCAGTGGCCTTCCTTCTTGCCAATTCTCCTCTAGTGCGAGTTCCGATCCGGTTCGGTTTCTCTGCCCAGTTCACCATCCGATCCGAGCCCCTTATCCCGATCCGATCCGAAACCCTGCACATTTTCCTGCAACTTTTTTTTTCAGTGACTTGTTTACGCCATTCGACGACGTTTTCGACCAATCTAACTTTTCTAAACAACTACAAATCATTCCAAACAGTCATGGCAACATAGCAAACTAATCAGAAGCACCAAAACAATGAATTAACATGTCAAAACGGATCAAATATACCCAAAAACCCATAATTTCCCTTAAGAATATTTAGGCAAAACTAATGATATGATTAGTAAAACTTAACCAAATCAAACCAAATCTCTAACAAAGGTCTAAAACATTATTTTCGAATTTATAAATATTTTTCCAGAATTTATTGATGTATAAATTCGCTAATCTTCACTAATTACCCTTAATTAACTGTAATTAGTGTCAAAACAATGTTAATCACTCACCTTGGCCACAAATGAAATTTTCAGAACTGAAACCTCGCTGATTTAGGCGAATACTGATGTCTAATAGCAGCTCTAATACTGATTTGGTGAAGATCTTCTTTGATTTGATGTAGATTAAGCCAAAACTTGTTTAGAAAGTGATTAGAAGTTGATTTGGGTGTTGGAGGCCATTGTTAGGGTTCCAAGAACGAAAGTGGCGGCTGAAAGAAATGTTTTCTAACCCTAATCAGCCCCTATACATCTCTAATCCCGAAATCCCCTTTGGGCCTAGCTGCTAATTACCCGGTTAAGCCCAATTAAGCTGTTTTTCACCATCTGAAACTTGTTTCAGCCATATCTCTCAAACAGTGAATCCGTTTGGCTAATGTGACCACTCTACGGAATTGTAAACCATCATCCGGAGCCGATGGAAGTGGTTTCAGGTCAAAATTCCTTTTCAGTCAAAAGTTATGGTCAAAACAAGATCAGCTAGGGGCAAAACGGTCATTTAAAAATCAGGAAAAATCATGGACATGGGAAATGACCCCAATAATCGTCTCCCAAAGTTACATGACCATACGACTTCGTATGTGAAAGAAAGAAATATTCTACGATCCCGCGATGCGTAGAATGCGGGTTGTTACAACCTATCCCTTTTAAAAAGCTTGAAAGAGTTGCTAACTTCATTATTAAATTAGGTTTAATTGAACCTCTTATCTCTGGTAATAAATTCACCTAGAAATTAGATGAATTTAGAAATATCCGTTGCAAGTTAAGTATGGTTTTTTTAACCAGGAATTTGTTAACTTTACTCTAAAGTGAACTGCAGTACCCTTCCCTAAAATACTTGTGATCATACCCCCATCCAAGTATCCTTTTTTAATAATAATTACGAGGTTAAAAAATCTCCTTCTAGATTTGCTAATGGTTGAGTCTTGGAAAAGGGCTACAAGGAGGTTGTATCCAACAGTTTAAAGCATAACTTGTATGGCACTACTCAATATAAATTTAATAAAACATTGCAGAATGTTAAAGAAAATCATAAAAACCGGAACTATTCTAGAAATAAAAATGATATTAAATTAGTTTTAGATGAACGTGAAAGACTCCGTAACGAGTAAGATGACAACTGCTCAGAAAGTGATATGACATCATCCTTTTTTAATGCTTAAGCTAAACTTGTTAATTCTCTGCATGTTCATTCTATTAACCTTAGACAGAAAGCCAAAGTAGTTTTTTAACTTTAGGAGATGAAGCAAGTAAATACTTTATTGTAGAATGACTAATAGAAGAAATAGAAATGATACTAGGAAATTACTTAATTCTAAGAGTAAAATAATTAATAATGCTTCCTGCAAAGAGGAAGAGGATACCAATTATTTCTGCTCTCTATATAATACTATAGATTATACAAATAGTTTTCCTAGTATTGAACTTAGGCATGTTGTAAAGATGAATAGTGAGGAAATTATGCTTGCTCCTATAAAAACCGAGGATGCCAAAAATAATATTTTTAATGTTAAAAATTATAAGAGTCCTGGCCCAAATGGTTTTGGTGCTAAATTTTATAAACTCATTGGCCTGAAGTTAGTATTCCTGTGTGTGATTCCATTATTGAATTTTTTAATTTAGGGAAGTTATTGAAAAATACTATTCATACCTTCTTAACTTTGGTCCTCAAAGTGGAAGCTTCCCTGGGTTGGGAAGGTTGCAAGCCTATTGCTGTTGTAATTTTTTGTATAATATCATTTCCTCCCTTTTGTGTAACATAATTAAGAGCTTTCTTGAATTTGTTATTTCTGAAAATTAAAGTGTTTTTATTCCTAGAAGGTTGATTTCTGAAAACTCCTTACTAGCTCATGAGTCAATAAGGAATTTTAATCGTAGAATTGAAAATATTATGTGCATTAAAATTAACCTTCATAAATCTTTTAACAAAATGAATAGAATTTTATTATTTATATTATGAAGCAAATGGGTTTTAATAATAGATTGTGCTCTAATTATGGAATGCATTAATATTGTCATCTACTCGGTCATGATTAATGGATCCCCCAAAGGATTTATCAACGTAAATATAGGAATTAGACAAGGAGACCCTTTGTCTCCTTATCTATTTCTTATTGTTATGGAATTTTGTCCATGCAAATAGAAATTGAGTTGCTGAGTAGTAACATTAAGCCTATTAGTAGGATTAAACCTCTTATTACTTATCTTTTATATGCCGATGATATGCTTTTATTTGTGAAAACAGATAGGAAATGTGCTGAATATATTGAAATTATTCTTGATAATATGGAAAAGCATGTGCTAACATCAAAATTTGGTCTTAGGACAATCAACCCCCAAAGTGCTTATCCACACACAATTTACAAACTATTCTCACAAGCTTAATCACAAAATGCAAGAAAATAAACAAACATGGGGAGCACATAACAACTTTATAGTGGTTCGGCGTAATCCAAGCCTAGGTCCATTTTATAATCTTTGTTTATACTGTTGATTACAAGTAACAGTTGCTTGATTGAAAGAAAGTAGAGAAAAAAGTTATTTATACACAAAATCCTTGTATTACTTCTCGGTTCGATCGACCTATTTGGTGACCTATTTGATTACAAGCTAAAGGCTTTTATAATAGCTGGGGACAATGCCATTCTGACTTCCTTTCTGAAGGTAGCCATGCCTGGCCAGATTACAGAAGATCTTTTTGCAAGGGAAATGGCCATTAAAAATTAAATAATAATTCTAATACTGCTAATATTTTTGATAGTAGCACTGGATGTTTACCTGTTGCAGGCATAAGACATTATTGTCCATCCAGCAGTGATCTAGAGAGCTTCTCGTCCCTACGCAAGAGGAAACTTGACAATTTATACAGTAATTCGAACAAATCTGGGGATAATCACTGCAAAAGCATGATAAATGACCATATATATCACTTATCTACTTGGAGAAAGCAGCCACTATAAAGAGACAAGTGATTCATCGAGATTCAAGCATATTAGAAGAAGTCCTTTGCCTATTTTTAGCTCGGATCTAAGCAAATACTTTGTTGGGGTTTTGTGCGCAGCGGAAGTTTTGACAAAACACCCAAAAACAAAATGAATCTTTTTCACCCAATCACTTGAAGATGAATGTGATTGAATAACAAACAACAACACAAAAAAATATCGGAAATATGAACACACGATATTCCACCCAACCACCCTCTTTGTTGATTCACCAAAATATTGTTTACAACCGATCTCAACTATCGTTAAACAAACACAACTTGAATCAATAACCTTATTGAGAAATAGGTAGAGAATATCTAATGGCTAAACAATTTGAGGAGAAAGATAATGAAGAACAATGACAAATTTTTCCACGACATAATGAAGATATCATGTAGGCCTTTTATAGAGTAACTTGTCACCCAAATTATCCTCATATATCTCAAATATATCCTCATATATCTCAAATATATCTATTTGGATAAGCACCAAATAATCCTTGCCTTCATTTTCAAATATCCCACAAAAGTAGCAACAAATATCTCCACCAAAAATGGATCCACATAGAAAATTTGTTGCCTACAATTTTGTGATTTGCGTATCACAAATCTCAACACTCCACCTTGATACCAAATCACAACATCTCCTCCACTCAACACTAGCCAACTTAGCTCTCACTTTCAACCTTCTTTTCTCAATTAACATCATTACAAACCTCCACCATCGCCCACTAATGGTGCACCTCCCTCATCGTGCACCACGCCAATAGTGATCTTCAAAAGCGTTTGTAATACCACAAAGACCTCCATCTTGTCTTTGTGGATTTCACAACTGGACATCCGTCTTCCGCTTGACATGATCTCTTCATCTCCGGGATCCCTCGAGCATCATCAATATCTAGACCCTTGTCGATACCATGATCTTCCACCTTAGGACCATCAGCAGTGACCATATTAACCTCTCCACCTTGCTGTGGACTAGGTTCTTCAACCGTCATCCACCTTCCACTGTTGACCACTGAACCGACCAAACTATATAGGTTCCCCTCCTCCAAAAATCCTCGCATCATCACACGACCACCCTTCTTCACTCTCAAAACTCCACCTCGAGTCTCATAAGTGCAACCGCGACGATCTAACTGACCGAGAGATATGAGGTTATGCGAACAAGTGGGTATGTGCCTCACACCGGCAACTTCTCTCTCCACTCCATCATGCATCCGAAACCTAACAGCTCCAACTCCACAAATTGGTATCTCTACTCCATTGGCCGTCTTTATCATGCCAACACTCTTCTCATACGAAGAAAAACTTTTCACATCTCGACATATGTGAAAACTGGCTCCTGAATCCATCTTCCAAGGCTCCACAACACTAAGTAGGACATCACATGAAGAATTGCCTTCGGTACCTTCAGCAAAGCCTGCCTGTGCCTCATCACTATTATTATCACCTTGCGCCTTCTTCTTCTTCTTCATATCTCGTATATATGAATAACAATCATTGCGCTTGTGGCCTTTCTTTCCACAATAATGACAAAAGATAGCACATTTCTTCTTCCTTGTATCTTTACCTGAGTCCCTTGCTACCATCGCCTCAGTTTGAACCGATTTCAACTCCGACCCTTTTCTCCTTAGCTCCTCATTCAAAAGACTGCTTCGAACCGTTTCCAAAGAGATAGTTCCATTAGCACTGGAATTACTCAATGAAACAATCAAAGTCTCCCAGCTTTCCGAAAGAGAACTCATCAACAAAAGAGCCTGCAACTCATCATTAAAATTGACCTTCATGTTTGCCAATTGATCGATGACATCTTGAAACTCGTTCAAATGCTCTGCAACAGACTTCTCCTCATCCAATCGAAGTTGCACCAACTTTCGAACCAGAAAAACCTTGCTTGTAGCACTCTTTGACTCATACAGCGATACTAATTTGTCCCACAACGCCTTTGCGGATTCACAACTAGCCACATGGTGGAACACAGAATCATCCAAATATTGGTGAATCAACGCAATCGCTTTTTTGTCCATTTTCTTCCACTTTCTCTCATCCATATTCGAGGGCTTCTCCCCATTTCCATCAATGGGATCATGCAAATCATTGAGATATAGAACGTCCTCCATCTTCGGCTTCCATATACCCCAATTCCTCCCATTCAAAATAGCCATCTTCGACAACGTCATCATCTCCGACATCAAAAAATCATTTTTTTTCAAACAAAAAATCATTTTTTTTCAAACAAAAAATCAATTTTTTTTTTCAATCCAACAAACACTCCAAGCTATGCGGTGATCTGAGCTCCGATACCAACTGTTGGGGTTTTGTGCGCAGCGGAAGTTTTGACAAAACACCCAAAAACAAAATGAATCTTTTTCACCCAATCACTTGAAGATGAATGTGATTGAATAACAAACAACAACACAAAAAAATATCGGAAATATGAACACACGATATTCCACCCAACCACCCTCTTTATTGATTCACCAAAATATTGTTTACAACCGATCTCAACTATCGTTAAACAAACACAACTTGAATCAATAACCTTATTGAGAAATAGGTAGAGAATATCTAATGGCTAAACAATTTGAGGAGAAAGATAATGAAGAACAATGGCAAATTTTTCCACGACATAATGAAGATATCATGTAGGCCTTTTATAGAGTAACTTGTCACCCAAATTATCCTCATATATCTCAAATATATCCTCATATATCTCAAATATATTTATTTGGATAAGCACCAAATAATCCTTGCCTTCATTTTCAAATATCCCACAATGGTAGCAACAAATATCTCCATCAAAAATGGATCCACATAGAAAATTTGTTGCCTACAATTTTGTGATTTGCGTATCACAAATCTCAACATACTTTGACTTCACAAATCAGAGCGCTGATTTAAAGGATTTTGAAGACTCATGTAAGAGTCTTTTCAAACTTTTCCCGGATTCTGCTCCTCAGAAGATGGAGATAAGAGAAGACTTCATATGGAAGCCCTCCTTTTTTGTTCGAGTAGAAGATTTGAGAGAAAATCTTCTCTTCGATTCCGCCATTTTTATGTTTTATTTTCTTCTTCTTTTGAGTGGATGTTGTTTGATTGGTGTATTGGAGGCTAAGGTTTGTATTGTGAGTTTTGGGTTTCTTACCGTCTCCCATGGGCCTTGGGCCTCCTCTATTTTCAAAATAAAAAAAGTTTCTTGTGAACATTCTTTTAAAAGAAACATCATTAAAACTTATGTGTTGGATATAGAATTTTTTTATATTATTGCTTGTGTATATAGAATTTCAAAAAAAAAAAAAAAAAAAAAAAAAAAGAAGGAGGGTGAAGATCATATTGATTGAGTTTTCATGATTAATGATTGAGACGTCCATGGATATTCTTTCAAAAGAATCATTAGTTTGTTTCACACTCATTTTTTAGATTCTTGCTCCTACGAACCTGATCTAATAGGTGTTGACTTCAAAATTTCAGTTTGTATACCATCTTCAAATGATACGGTTTATTATTATTATTATTTTATTTCTTCTGGACATATGAAATGATAGGTTATTTAGCAGTATAAAACGAGAAAACGGAGCATAAGGCATCAATGCTGTCACCTAGTATGCACAGCTTAAAGCTTCCTACCCAGCTTTAGGATACTATAGAATTATAAGAAAAGAAACGGGGCTATTTATGAATATTATCAAATAGGTGCCCAAGTTCAGGTTTTTATTGTTTATATCATCAAATGCCAGGTTAGTTAGCAATATATATATATATATATATATATATATATATATATATATATATATATATATATATATATATATATATATATATATATATATATATAAGCATAAAAATAAAAAATAAAAAGTGTGGGAGAGAGTGAGATAAAGGGAGAATGGTGTACTTTGTTTTTACAACAAAAGGCAAAGCTATGGTGGGCTATCCTGAGCCATCACTGCCTTGTTGTCGAAAAAGACATGACCAAGATTCAGAAAATATTATGTAAATTCTGTGGAAAGTAATCAAGTCTGCTCCAGATTTTATACTTTGCTTGTTCTATTCTTATACCTTGCTTCAACTGTACATCAACCCTGTTAGACAGATTGTGTCCCCAGTCTTTTCTTTTCCTGATCGTCAATCAGAATAGAGCTGAACAGAACAAGAATATTCATAGCTTCTATGATTGTTTCAGTGTTGCAAGATCAGAACTTTCATCTAATTAGTTACTGATAAGTTAATTATAACTTCACTTCCTCACAATCTAATATACACATGCATAATTTTATCTTCAACATGATGACGTTTTTGCCCACGTATGAAAATAAACTGTTGCCTTTAAAATATAGCAGTAGATTTCTTTTTATTAATCCAAATAATAAAATGAAATATTTAGGACATACATGGGGTTTCCCTTTTTCTTTCCTCCTTTCTAAAATAAGAAGTCTTATGTGTGTGCGCGCGCGCGCACTCTCTTCTCTAGAGAAGATCACGCATTTTTGCTTTCATCATTATTTTTTTTTTTTTTTTTTTTTTAAGAAATTGACCGGAGGGACAAAATTTTCATCATTAGAAGGAACAAATAAAAATGATGACAGCAAGTGGCTATATGTGACATATGCTCATATGCCAACTACAATATTATTAAGGATGATAGTACTATATGTGACATATGTCTCCACTAACCTTAAATGACATTCATATCTTATACATTTCCAACTATAAAATTGACATCCTCCGTGCTGATAATAATTCATCAACTCACCACCACTCTTTTTAGCATATTTGCTTCCTTCATCGGTACAAGTTGTTTTATTAAGTGTTGGTGGTTTTGTACCCAAAAACCTGCATTAATGCAGACAACTGGATGATTAAAATAAGATTACAGTAAAAGATAACTGAAAACTATGTCCCAATCTGCTGAAATGATGCATTCAGAACTATGTATATAGCTGGAGAGAATTGAAAAGTGCTATAGGTGTGTTTGTGTTTATTATGAAGTTCTTAATCGACCACCTGTCCTGATTTCTACATATATTTTTGCTGTTACTTGTTTCAATCAGCCTTCTGATTTAAAACATGTGTTCAAACTTCAGATAAAACTATTCAGGACACGTTTGATGTTTCTCTTGCTTAGTTTTAGTTGTTAATGCCAGTATGTTCACATAATAACTTTATTAAAACCTACAAATATATATATTAGCAATTCAAAATTTTGATATTAATATTTTAGATCTAAAATTAAAAAAGAAAATCTAATTTCCAAAATCTATTATAGTTCTTAGAGTTTGAAAGTTCTAAATTAGAAATTCAAGTTCTTTTTTGTCAATATCACTGAATGTAGTGGTAATATCTCTAGAAAGTGTTCATGGACGTTTTGGGTTCTAGCCTCCAAAATACCAAAAATGAATGTTTTACAAGAATAAAAAGTATAACTCTTATAATTTTTTTTTTTCAATTTGTTGTAATTAGAAAATCCAAAAGTTATAATATTTAAAGCCTAAAAAAACTCATTGCTTTTAGAAATTATAATTTCAAACAATAAAAAATCTATATATAATTTTGAAAAATTAATCTTCAGAATTTAATATTTTACAATGTTTTACTAGTATTCAAATATCTCTGTATTCAAATGTTGTTAATTTAAAGCATATAAGTTTAAAATTTAAAATTTTGAATTCCTTCTAATAATCTTTGTTAAATAGCTAATAGATGTAGACAACAATAATTGCCAAAAGAAACACGATTATTGATTATAATAGGATGTTTTAGAATGCAAGAGAGACAATGCAGTAATCATTTAGAATTCAATACTAAAAAGTGTGTGCAACAAGATTCTTCGAACCCCCGTTCGCCCACGTTCAACATGATGGCTTTAGTTGCCATGTCGGCATGTTGTGCTTGCTTATAAAAATTAGGGTACTGCTAGATTACCAGAAAATTGTTAGTCAAAATACGTGGATCTGGTTTTCAACGATGGAAATCGGAGGATCTAATTGAATCTGACCACTATTATTTGTTCTGCAGAAAATGGCAAAAGGAACTTCAATCAGAACAACATTTCCGTAAAAATTAATATCAGTTTATGTGGTATTATTTTTTTCCCTATGTGAGACTAATGGCAATGTATGGTTTATGTTTTCTTCAATATCTCTTTCATTCCAGCAAGTACAAAAAGTTGTGAAAATAAAACTGTGATAAAAGGCTTAAGTTAACAATATAATTTCCTGTTAAGGTACATATTGAACGTAATCATGTACAGGTTAATTTATATTAAGGACACACAGTATAGTAGTATGCACTAAAAATTTGGAATGATTAATTAAGCAGTTTCTATTTGTTCAAGCATTTTGAGGCAACAATATCGATCGTACGCCTTTTATAATGAGATCACCTCAAACAAAAGATTAATATACATTAAAAAAACACAAAAACTAATTGACATTTATACCTATATTAAATTGTCGTACATCAGCAATTATATCAAGGATTAATTTCTATATAAGAAGGAAGATTCTACAAAGCTTTACTAGCTATTAGGGTAATAAAATTTGTAACCTACTGAGATAATGTTCATGTATTTCATGCGTGCCTCACCATTTTAGAAATTCAACATAACGCTAGTGCTGTCTGCATTTGTTGTATGTCAATCTGGTTTTAGGTGAATTACTACTGGTTTAAAGTTTAAACACAATAATCTACATACCAGTGGCTTCAAATTAAAATATAAATTCAGCAGAATAAAGTTTTGACAGAAAGCAAATAATTCATCAATCGCAATATATTACATATATGACGGAATGCATAATCAAAACATGCCTACCAAAACAAAGATTCGTCAAATCCAAAACCAACAAGTTCGACCTCATTCGATGCTACCCAAGAACTAGAACTATTCCTTATATCAAGCAAAAGATCAGGCAAGTCAAACACATTATCAAAATCATCTCTGGGATGTGTGTCAGTAGCAGCTGCAGCAGCTGTTGTAGAAGACGACGATGATTCTGGTGATTGATCAGCTGCTTCACAATATTTCTCACCACTACCAGCAAAGACGGAAGCAGCAGCCTTTGCTGCAGCATCTTGAATGTCTTTAGGAGAAGCACTAATGGGTTTAGGAAGCTCAGAAGCAAGTTCGGGGAAGTTAA
Organism: Allium sativum; assembly: GCA_030737875.1. Lineage (NCBI taxonomy): Eukaryota > Viridiplantae > Streptophyta > Magnoliopsida > Asparagales > Amaryllidaceae > Allium > Allium sativum. The sequence goes on from CM060916.1 coordinate 730,612,756, forward strand.
GATAAGCTGACTTTCCTTTAATGGTCATAGATGCTACATCATGTGCTCTTGCTGCCATTTCCGCAGTAGGAAATGTGCCTAGCCATATTCTCGACTTCTTTCTCGGTTCACGTATTTCCGACACCCATTTCCCCCAGTTTCTCATACGAACACCGCGATATGCAGGGTGTTTGCTTTTGCCTTCTCGTGTAGAAATGTTGTTTATGTGTTTTTTGGATGAAACCGATGAGGTTTGGGAGGAAGACAATGTGTTAGGTTCTTTCATTTGATAATTGTGTTATGTTTATGGAGTTGAGCTAGTTATTAGCATTATATATAGTAGAATGGAACTGATTGGAAAATTAAAGCACGAGGGGCCTTGCAGAAAGAAAAGAGTACTAACAATAGTTTTGTTGTAGGACTAGCTAGTAAATGCTAATTAAATGACACTGAAATCTAGCTTCTAGAGTCAAATAGCCATAGTAACAAGGTAATAGAACCATTTTCTGGCATTTAATTAAAGCATCTCTTCAATGTTAAATCTGGCAGCAAGAACACCAGTTCATTCTGCTATTTGCTTATCTCTCAAGGCCTTGTACTGATAGTTAATTAGCATGTGACTTGCTATTCTTTTGCAGGTGCTTCAATAAATTTTGCTTCGGTGTCTTTACAGGAAACTTACTGTTAATAACCTTTTTCTTTTTTAGTACTCTTGTTTTGACTTAACAAATAAATTGTTTGGTTGAAATCATTTTGGTATTTAGTAACAAACACTGGGCCTAAACCTTGGTTAATTTTATTACACATATGTACACAGAATTCTTCCAATAATACGGATTTTCTATACTATATAGCATATATAAAACCAAGATCCACTATTTGGCAAATGTGGTCCAATATCCAAATAATTGTATGAATTTGTTGGTTATTTTGATCTAACACGTAAAGAGGTTGTCTTTTAGCCTTCTTGCAGAAAACATATATACGTTCTTGTAGGTACACACGGTCCTCCGTCCGATCCTGTTTGCTGCCTTGACTACCAAAAACAAGACAGAGGGAGATCAAAACTATCAAAATAACAGCAGTTACTGAATTTCACGACATAAAATGGTATGTCAAATACTACTTTAACCCACAAATTTAGTTAGTAGACCCCCAAATTATAAAATAATAGGTGAACCCACAAATTTAGTTAGTAGCCCCCCATTTTTTATAAAATACCCTTCCACGTATAGGGACTACGTGGTTTTTCACTGTACCTCGTAGTTGTCCTACGTGGTTCGTCAAAGTACCACATAAGTGATCTTCGTGGTTCATTCATGAACCGCATAGGGTTACTACAAGATATACAGAAAAACCACGTAGTGCAACTACGAGATGTTCAAAAAAACCGAAGAAGAAAAAAATATAATAGAAAAAAAGCATTTTGGTCATCATTTTTTTTTTTTGATAAAATGGGGGCTACTAATTAAATTTGTGGGTTGAAATTGAATTTGCCAAATGGTATAATGTTGCAAGAAGTAAGAATGTGTGTACATAGTCGCAATAGCTTATCGAGCACAAATTGGAAATCAGTTCCAATGTTCAAGCCATACGCTATCCAAAATAAGTGACATCTTATATTCCTTTAAAGATGAGAAATGGACAAGCACCTTGTTCTAATTGGTTATTACATATTGGAAAATTTACTGTTCCAGACGAGAAAGATAAAGACAATATCGTACTTCAGGCTTCATAGATATATAAAATAGATTATTTCAAACAATAATTTAACTCATCATGTACAAAAAGTTTATCGAATGATTGACTTCATGAATCAATGAAGTTTTGAAATAGCGTAACCAGATTCAAGATTTGTACGATCTTGATCATGTCAAGAGCACTTTAGTTTTGGTCTCTGATGATTGAAAATTATGAGTTGGATTTGAGTGGAGAAGAGAAATAGAGAATTTGCGACGTCTCTATGCTTGCAATAGCATGTAGGCATCAAAAAATCCGACCTAAAACGAGATCATTTCTGGAACATTCTCTGGTTGAAAAACTCGTTTGCAATAGTTCCCGACGTCCCCTTTTATAGTGTATGAAGAGGTGTCTCTTCATCAATCGTCACATCCATTCTTAGGGGTTCAGAAATCGTTACAAACAGTCATGTCCGTTCATTACCAGCAATCTTATCTCTTCACGTTTACAACGGTCAAAAAACTTTGCAAAACGGTCATGCCGGCCTTATTCGAATTCGAGATCCAGAACTTGACCCAGACATGTACCCGATCTGGTCAGGCTCGATTTGATCGGTCGGATGGGCGGAGGCAGCGGTGCATGCGCAATTGGTTGTTATGCCTAACTTTTCTTCTCACGACAATGCAAATATTTGGATATCCAAAGAAGTTAACGTCTTCAAGAAAATCCTATATTCAAATAAATATAGGTTCTCATTCCTATGATGTGCGACGTTTGTTCAATTTTTCTTTCTATTTCCTCTTTGAAAATACAAAAACAATAAGTGTCCAGTTTTGAAAATATCCAACATTCTCCCTCAATTTTCAAGATTGGATAATTCAAAAACGTTTTAGGTTTAAAAATGGAATAGCTGCATTATCTGAGTTATTGCCTACGTACCTAAGTGGGTTCAATCCAAACCTGGTTCACATATCAAGAATTAGGTCATTATGAAAATCAATATATAAATAAAAGGTATCTTCCGGATTTGAATCTACCTAGTGTTAGTCATTCAAAGCTTTATCGGGATTTTATGGTGAACAAATCTTGAACCAAGTATCTGTTGGGGATGCAGATTAAGGTTCTTAAGGCAAACTAAACACTTGGAGAGTGAATTTTGTTTAAATTTCATTAGTTTTCCTGAAATCTTTTAGGATTAAACAGAATGCAATGCAAAACACAGATATCAACAATCCTTGAAATTAATCACAGATGTAGAGAATAAATATAAAGTAGTAAAAGAAAAGTGCACACTAGGATTTTATACTGGCTAGGGACTCCCCTACATCCAGTCCCATAAAACGCTGGGTTGATATGAATTTTCATTCAAACAATATCCAAATTACAATCCTTGATTTCAGGGCTACAAGAGCACACCCCAACTGATTCCGAGTACAGTGAGACTCGGTTGATTTTCCGGGCCATAACTTTACATGCAATCGATTTTCGAGATGCAATCGCACCAAGTCAATTTATATGGGACACGACCATACCCTTCTTTTACTATTTTTTGGTGGATAGGCTTGATATACTTTGATCTTGTGACCTTTGATTACAAACAACCTATAACTCTCGGGAAACACTTGAATTTCAGAGAGAGTTTGATGTAAAATTGAAAGAGAAGAAGATTGATAAATTTTATTTGAAAATCGGTAGAGTATAAGTGTAAATTTTAAAAATTAAGAAGAATAATGGCATAATGATTAAGGAAGAAGAAGGAGATGAAAAGTGGTTAAAAAAATTCGACTTTTGAAGCTTTTATATAGTTTTCAATAGCAACAACCTTTTAGAAAATATATGAATTCAAAAGAAACAACTTTTCAAAGTTTAAAAAACAAATTAACGGCTCCTATGTCGACATGCCTAAAGTTATATGTCGTCATGTCCTAGTATAATTTCAAAAATAAAAAATTTAAATCAAAATAATTACATTTAAATTAATTATGGTGATTTTTGAGTTAAAATAGACTATATTCATTTATATTAAAATAGAGTATTCCACGTAGAAAATATATTTAAAAACATATAATAAAATGGTTTAAAAATAATTAAAAGTTATATATTAAATGATATAAAAGTATATATATTTAAAACTATAAATATAAGAAAAGTTTTTGAACTTATAAATATATCTAAGACAATTATAAAAATAGGTAAATATGAAATCTATAAGTAAAAATATTTGAATTAGGAGTTAAAATGTATGAAAAATTAAGAAAAACAAGAGCTATAATAAATTTTAGGAATTAAAAATAAAAAGATATAAATTTAAAATAAGGAAGTAATTATGACACTCTGAAAATACATTTAAAAACAAGAAAGTTATTATGAAATCATTTGAATTTTTTTGAAAATATTGAAATAAGTTTGAAATCAGAATTCACTGCTAACTAGAGTTTTAGCAAAATATCTAGACACAATTACTCTGTATTTCTTGAAATCTTGAATTCTTGATACACACGAGTCTTGAATCTGAAAACTATCTTTTAAATCTTGATTCTCTGAACTATACAATCTTCAATAGTTATACCTACATAGATTTTCTATGTGTATATATATATATGTATATATATGTATGTATTCTAGATAACAGTGTCAGTATACGTTTTATAATAATAATTGAAACAAAGTTGAAATAAGGTTATTGTAATCAAAACTATCAACATCTCAGTCTCTAACAATCTACCTCTATTTGCTGATGACAATATTGGTTTATAAAATATTCATACCTGATGTCTTGATTCTCTTATTACTCCCCTTTAATCTTTTATCTTCCTTTTAAGAGAACCAACTCCCGATTAAACTAAGCCTTATTGTATAATTCTCCCTTTTTGTCATTAATAAAAATTATATGATCCTAACTAAACTATAATACTCCCCCTAAAACTAAGGCGTAGTTCTAAATCTAAAGCTAATATAATTCTAACTATTTAAAACTTAATAATAATTGTTAATTCGAAGTGATAACTTGAATGAATATAAACTACAAACTATAATTCAAAGCATACAAATCAAACCAAATCAGTTCAATACATATACAATATATGTTAACACAATTAAGCAATTCAAAGCACACCACACCTATCTTAAATTTATTTATGTACAAATTTAAATTTAAAACAATTCAATCAAACTACACAAATTTATGAAGACATATTCATACATTTCAAGGAACTTCTACCTAAGCATCTCTACTGAAGATTGGATCAGCCTTTATAGCATTCTAGTCTTCGTTGTCTTTGGTAAGAGGTGCTCCATTTCACCTTTGGAAACTGAAGCAATCATCCACTGAATTGCGTTAAAATTCTTCTCTTAATGTTTTATCATCTGTATTTGACTCAAATTCTAAGTGACGTTGATTGCAGAGAATGGTAAAAAGAATATTCTTGAAAGAATTACCGATTTCCTCAAGATTTTCACTTAGATTATGGATTTAAGTAGCAATAGATTTAATTTTATTAAGAAATAGTAAGAAGAAATGATGGAGGAATGAATAGATAAGTTTTTCTGGAAGAAATTGTTATAAATACGCACTGAAATTCATCAGAATTGAATAGACACTTGTTGGTTAAAGCAGTTTTCGAATTTAAATAAATATGAATTTGGTATTGTTATATGTCAACATATGAAAAGGTGTATGTCGAATATATGTGAATTTTTCAACATTTTGAAGTGTTTTGTGATTTTTGGTTCGTTTTGACTAATATAAACTTGTTTTACTTAATTTAATAACTATTACGTAGAAGTTTGAACAAGTATTAACATAAATATAAAGCTTCATTTCAAACCAATGATAACAATACATGAAACTAGTACATAACTTAAGATATAAATTGTTAACGATATTTTCCACCAACATCCGAACCAGGGTAAATGATGCATATACTTTGAAGTTTGATGCAAGGGCGATCTAAAGGTGTAACAACCCGGAAATTGAGGATAAATTTAAAATTTTATTTCATGAAATTTTGTTAGAAAATTCTACTTTGAATGTAACATCTAGGAATTTATTTAATGTTGTATTTAATGCTTTTGCTAATAAGAATTCATTTGCATAGATTGACAATCAATTGTGCATTAATTTTCAAAATTTAATGTGCATAATATTTATATTTTTAGACGTTACTCTTATATTCATGGTTATGTTTTGTGCATTAGATGTAAATACCTTCAATTATGTGAAGTGTAAATGCATTATACAAATGGCATATATATATAATGTATATCACTAGAAAAATAGTAAAATGAACAACTTGATGTTGCAAACAAATTTTTATCCAATATTTCTATAAAAAGTTTTCGCGTTATAAATATTTAAATTATAATAGCGTATGTAGTATTATTATGCACGTCTTGTATTATTGCAAATATTTTAATTGTTTAAGTTAAAGCTAACTTCTTAATTATTATCAATATGTTGTAATATTTATAAATGGTATATTTTTTTCTCAATTCAAAAATCGAAACATGGAAAGATTAGAGCGCATTAATTGTATATAACTTAAATAAAACTTCCTCAAATTTTGAAAATGGAAAATTCCTTTGTGTTGAATAATGCTACCCTTCATTATTATTAGTAGTTAATTCAATATAATAAGAATTATGGTAAATTCCAATTGCTGTGTTAAATTGATTCAATATAGCTATGTTATAATAGATGTATACAAAACTAGGATAATTATCAAGATTTAAACACGACTATATTAATAGTTTTAGTCATCAAAATACAATAACCCTCACTATTTATTTTTATTATAAATGGCTATAATTAGCATCAATTGATAATTTCATTCTATTTTTACTTTTTATTGTTTATTCTCTTGCTATGCTATAATTAAGTCTAAATAAAACCTCTAAAAGTAAATAGTCCATTAATTCCATTCAAAAGTGGCTTGAATTGTCAATTAGATATTATGCTAATACAGTATCAATTTATGCCATAAATAATTTTGATTAATAGAATTTATGAATCAATCAATGCAAAATAAAAGGTTTCTCTCTCTATGTAAATAATATTCTCCTTGTTAATTTAATAATTTAAAAGAAGGAAATGAAACGTTTTTCTCTCCCCCTCATTAATTGATTACATTAAACGAAAGGAAATGGGAAGTTTCATTTCTAAATAAATTTACAATTAAGTAAATTTATAAATATCCTAAAATAAAAACCTTAATCCCTTTCTAAACGTACAACCGCTATACTCCTTATTCAATGGCTGAAACCGTCCCTTATTCAATCTCCTAATGCTCTCATCTTAATGCGAATTAGTTCATGAATATTAAATGAAAACTGAAGATCAACGTGAGGACTAACTAGTGGATGGTGGATCGAAGTCCGGCGAGGTCTGGTGGGTGCGACGGTGGTTTTCTTGGGCATGTATTGGATTCGCTGGTTATGGGATTTCCACGAAGAAGGAAAGGCCGACGATAAGATGTAATTAAGGTTAAAGGAAAATTTAGTTAATTATTTAATTCAATTATTTATTTAATTATCAAATGTGTAATGTATCGTATCTTCTTTTGTACGAGATCCGAACCAAACGACTTCAGAAGCATGGAGATCGTGGTGAAAGATATTACATTATGGAACTGACTAGAACTGAAATGGACCACTTTGGAAGTTCAGCCAAATCTGAACACGAACGATGTCTGAAAACAAATCAAAGTGAGAAATTTTATCCTTTTATTTATAATTAAAATTTGCTAATTATAAATCAAATGTTACACCTGCGTTGTAATTATTTGCTGAATGTTCGTGATTTGATTCGAATGGTTTGATGCTGTTATGATGCTATGATCTTTGGTTGTATTAGGATGGAAATTGTAAGATTATCACTCTATTGAATTAAAATGTAAATGGTCATTTTGTGGAATTAGAATCAGCAAATATAAATTGTCATTCTTTGTTGATATCTAAATTTAACATTTTTGCTGAAATGAGCATTGACATCTAAATTTGTCAATTTGTGATAGGATGTTTAATACAAATAAAAACATTGGTTTTTATTAATCTTAACACTGAATTGTTTACAAAAAAAAACATTGATTTTTATTGGTCAATCTTAACAATGGAATATAACATGAATATATAATTTTATATTATTTTGTTGAATAAGAATTTCAACAAAATTTAGAATACACATTTTTATACAGTATTGTCTGCATAAAAAGAACTGATTACAAAGATTATATTTTTAATTGTAATTTGCTTTCATTAAAAAGATTACACCTTTACTGAAATTTTGTTTCATTTAAAAGATGATATTTTTAATGTCATCTGTTTTCTTTTTAATGACATTTGTTTTCATTTGTCATTGTCATCTGTTTTCATTTAAAAGACTACATTTTTATGTAGTTATGTTTTCATTTAACGATTGAAAACATATACATCATTTTAAGAATAGAAAATGTATACTCTTTTATACATTAAAAAGAAATGAATAAAAATGTATATTTTTATTCATCAAAAAGAAGGAAATAAAAAGGATTTAAAACAAAATCATTTTTGTTTACATTGAAAAGATTTAACAAATTATCATACTTGTTTACTTTGAAAAGATTTAACAAATTAGCATTTTGTTTACATTAAAAGATATTAAAACAAATTAACATTTTGTTTACATTAAAAGGGATTAAAACGAAGATAGCATTTTGTTTACATTAAAAGAGAGAAAACTAAAATAGCATTTTGGTCAAAACAGGATTAGTGAAATAGATAACATCTTTTGTTAATTATATTATAAAGAAGAAGATTATCATTTTTGTTGTTATTATAAAATAAATATTCATTGGCCGTGTTAAAAATAAGAAGAACAACATTTTGTCAAGTATGATTAAAAATAAAAAGATCAACATGTTTTGTTACATAAGAATGATTTATGAAATCAACATGTTTTATTACATCATAATGATAAATGAAATCATCATATTTGTTACATTTGGAAGATTAAATGAATACTTTTGTTAATTGGATACAAAATGAATACTTTCGTTAATTGGATACAAAATGAACACTTTTGTTAATTAAGATTAAAGAGGACAAATTCATCACTTTTGTAAATTAAGATTAAAAAAGACAAATTCATCACTTTTGTTAATTAAGATTAAAAAGGACAAAATCATCACTTTTGTTAATTAAGATTAAAAAGGACAAGATTACTACTTTTTTTTAATTAGATACAAACTGAATACTTTTGTTAATGAGATACAAAATGAAAACTTTTGTTGATTAGAGACAAAATGAACACTTTTGTTAATTGGATTCAAAACTACCATTTTGTTAAAAGAAAAGGAATGATTTCATTTATATTTTGTTAAAAGAAAAGAAAAGAATTAACAAAACTTTCATATTTTGTTAAAAGAAAAGGATTAACAAAACCTTCATATTTTGTTAGAAGAAAAGGATAAGCAAAGTTTACTCTTTTGTAAGAATAAAAATTGACAACAAAATATATCTTCATTTTGTTGAAAGAAAATGACTCACAAGAATTTACCATTTTGTAAAATAGAAAGTTGACACACAAATGATACTCATTTTGTGAAATAGAATAGAACAACATTTTTGTCAGAACTTGCTAATGAAGTATAATGTCACATTTTTGTGAATACTTGATTAAGGAAATAGAATCAACATTCTTGTGAGAACTTGATTGATGGAATAAATTTATCATACCTTTTTGCATTAGAAAATATTAGAAAAAAACAAAAATCCACATTTTTGTTCGCATTTGAAGTTATAAACAAAAATTCACATTTTTGTTCGCATTTGAAGTTATAAACAAAAATCCACATTTTGTTTGCATTTAAAGTATTAAAACAAAATTCTCATTTTGTTCCATTAGAAAAGATTAAACAAAATACTCATTTTGTTCCATTAGAAAAGATTAAAGGAAAATGAACTTGTTTATATGTTGTATGTGATGTTGAGATATTTGAAGTGTTAATTATAATGTTAAGTATATTCAAAACTGAATACTACACTTCCATTTACAAATCATCCGACTTGTTTATGTGATTGGGTCGATAATTTTCACACATCGCCCAAGTGCACAAATAACTTATTATTTGATTGCTGGATGAAACCCCACACGGGTGTTGGGATGATCCTACACTAGTCCCAATATTTAGTGTAGAATCCACTCTGGTTGATTATTTGGTTGTGTGATAGTTATTTATCATGATTGATGATTATATGCAAGTTATGGTTGTTGACTGAGTCACATTCCAATAAAGAATATTCTAGAAACAATATTTTAGAAAAAGAATGCATTTTAGAAAAAAAAATATTTATTTGATATAAACTAGTTATTAACTAGAACAAATCATTAAAATAAGATTTAATGAAGTTTCCAATTATTTGATATTTAATTCAAGTTAAATTAAATAAATTGGGATTTGGGTTTGTCGTGAATAGTGTCTTAAATAACACTGTTCTTAAAACCCATATGAAAAGAAAAATCTTTTAATTAAGATTTTTAAAGCTTTCAATTATATTTGGTAATCGAAATAAGATGAAATGTGAGTTGGGTTTATTGTGAACTGTGTTTTTAAGCGACATATGTTCTTTAACTCAACTGACAGTGAAGATATATGATTTGGAATTTATAAATCTTTTATTAAGATTTAAATGAGAATTTTCCAACAGTAAAGATTTCCAATTTAATATATATTAAATTGGAGTTGAATGGAACTCGAATTAATAATAACCGAGATAAGTTTCTGTAGAAGAAGACCGATAATACAAATCGAATTTAAGAGGCTTTGCCGTTATTCCATTTTTATTATTGGTCGGATACAGAAATTTATAACGATTATATTTTGATTTGATTTCTGTGAAGATTCCATATTTTTATGGAAGATGATTTTGGGCTTACCGTGAACTATGTTTTAAATGACATTAGTTCTTTAGTCCAGTAAAGAATAAGATTTATTTCTTAAATCTAAATAATCATTGAATAATGATTCTGACATTTAAAACCAATTGGAGTTTTAATAAATCTTTAACAGAAAGATTTAAGAATAAAGATAAAGGATTTATCTTTAATAGAATAATTTGAATATTTTATTTATAAGAATATTCTGAATTGGAATGTGGCGTTGGATGTGCTTTTATAGTACTTGATTTTTATTATAAAAATATGCGAGTTATTCGGAAAGACCGGGTTCAACCCATTCCGAATAATAACTACGGCGATGAAGAGCTGAAGATGAAGACGGTGATTGAAGACCAACGATCTTCACATCGAATGGATGTGTTGCTACTGATGCCCATGATTGGAGTAGCTACCTTGAAGGGGCTACAGCGGTTACCGTCCGGACTATTGTTAATTGTTCGGATTTGGCTTTCGCTCAGACCCAGAGCATAAGTTTATAAATGGATGCGTGTCTGACATTGGATTTTGTTCCAGGCGAATTAAATTGATTGTTATTAATGTATATCTGTTTGGTGGTATAGAATTTATTCTCTACTAAACACCCTAGTATATATTAATAGTGATTGATCGCATGGCGTGAATTGTCAATGTGGCACGCCAAGATGCAGTTGATCAAGGCTTTTGTTGAAAAACAGGGCCTTGTGGGATGATCAAAGTATAGCCTATTATGGCATAACTTTGTGTATAGCGTGACTTCGCGAGCCTCACACACCGGTATGAGTCAAAAACGGGATACGGACCGTAGGGAGTGCACACGTTTCTTTCTAGCTAGAGTGATGTCAGGGACCTACCAGCGCTGACATTTTACTTATGTGGATGATGGATTTTGAGGCGCCTCGGATTTTTATAGGCCGTTAGTGGTCATACTATAGGTCCAAAGGGACCGGGAAACGTGTGTTCAGGCATAACCAATCCACTGCCGATAGGCGGGGACCGGCCCTACCGCTCCAAGGGTTCACTGCGGGGGATCCTGAGGCATTTGCTAGAGTGTCTCGAATCGGAGAGGAGCTTGCCCCTAGCCTCGACTCATGATGGAAATCCAATTCCCAATACGACCTTGCGATTTTGATTGTAGAACTAGTATGGCGACATAGTAGGATGGGGTACTATGCCGTCTATGATTAATACATTAAGATTGAATTTTTTTTTTGAAATATATATACCCATAGATATACACACTAATATTAAATTCGTTTTATCGTATCAAGCATCTTTTGACCATTATAAGGTAAAACCCTATCCTCCGGTTTGCGTTGCATTGTGTGATGGGACTTGGGTCTTATAATGGTTTCATTTTTCTAAAAAGGCATTGCGTTGTTTAAAGATTTACTTTATTTTATGCACTGGCAATCCAATGGAGTAAACCCGTTCCGCGTTAGCGGCGTGGTCCTGTGATTCGCCTTATTATTAGATAAGTCTAGTTAAGATTTCTCATACCAGTCCTATGACTGACCTGTAGTTTGTTTCACTGGCAAACTCGGGTGCCCATATTTTCCACACGGGCAGTCAAGTAGCTTTTTGCAGATATATTTACAGGATCCTGGTTTACAGCTAAAGCGGTATTCGGAAAGCTCTATATCCGTGTATTCCTTTCAGTTGTATATTTGTATTATTTTTCCGCTGTTTTGTAAATGTAATTTAAATCTCTGATATCATTGTATTTCTTTTATGTAATAAGTATTCATACTCTGATATATTCTTGTACTCTGATGTAATTGTTGTAATCAGCAATAAAATGCTCTTTAGTTTGTGTCCTGATGTGTATTGTTCTCAAGGAAATCTAGGCTTTCCTTTACGGGGAAGTTTGGGTCGTTTCAGTTGGTATCAGAGCTTTGGTTTACAGAGCTCGAGAACAAGACACATTAGAACCGAACGAAAGAATTCATCAGAGATTGGATTAGTAATATCCAATAAGAATAACTCGTTAGAGATAGGATCAGTAGTATCCTAGAACGAGTGTAAAGAGTAATATTTTCCTTAATATATAAAAAAAACAAATTTAGTTTTGAAACTTTTATCTAAATATACGTATTTGAGTATATTATATTTTAACGTGGACAATAGAGTATATAAAGATTTCGAATATACGAGTAATTAACGGATATTCGAAGTTTTAATATACTGGATAGACATAGAATCACACTCTAGCCGCCCGGAGATAATTCTGGTGATAAGTGCACCATCACCAGTATTTATGTTCGAGTCTCGAAAGTGGGATTTCTATGTATTTCCACCGACTGGTATGAGAACCAACACTTAGTTATGACACATTGCTGTGATTTGCACTAAAAATATGATTTTGACTATATGTAAAAGTTATATATATTTGAAAATTTAATCACCTAATTGATTGCTGGTTGTGATGTTTGATTATTAGTTTAACTAATAAAATTATTGAGACCAATAAATAAAAATTTAAAGTTAAGTTAGTTAATTAAACAACTTTTAGCTACGTTCCTTTTCGAGGACGAAAAGATTTTAAGTGGGGGAGACTGTAACAACCCGGAAATTGAGGATAAATTTAAAATTTTATTTCATGAAATTTTGTTAGAAAATTCTACTTTGAATGTAACATCTAGGAATTTATTTAATGTTGTATTTAATGCTTTTGCTAATAAGAATTCATTTGCATAGATTGACAATCAATTGTGCATTAATTTTCAAAATTTAATGTGCATAATATTTATATTTTTAGACGTTACTCTTATATTCATGGTTATGTTTTGTGCATTAGATGTAAATACCTTCAATTATGTGAAGTGTAAATGCATTATACAAATGGCATATATATAATGTATATCACTAGAAAAATAGTAAAATGAACAACTTGATGTTGCAAACAAATGTTTATCCAATATTTCTATAAAAAGTTTTCGCGTTATAAATATTTAAATTATAATAGCGTCTGTAGTATTATTATGCACGTCTTGTATTATTGCAAATATTTTAATTGTTTAAGTTAAAGCTAACTTCTTAATTATTATCAATATGTTGTAATATTTATAAATGGTATATTTTTTTCTCAATTCAAAAATCGAAACATGGAAAGATTAGAGCGCATTAATTGTATATAACTTAAATAAAACTTCCTCAAATTTTGAAAATGGAAAATTCCTTTGTGTTGAATAATGCTACCCTTCATTATTATTAGTAGTAAATTCAATATAATAAGAATTATGGTAAATTCCAATTGCTGTGTTAAATTGATTCAAAATAGCTACGTTATAATAGATGTATACAAAAGTAGGATAATTATCAAGATTTAAACACGACTATATTGATGGTTTTGTTAGTCATCAAAATACAATAACCCTCACTATTTATTTTTATTATAAATGGCTATAATTAGCATCAATTGATAATTTCATTCTATTTTTACTTTTTATTGTTTATTCTCTTGCTATGCTATAATTAAGTCTAAATAAAACCTCTAAAAGTAAATAGTCCATTAATTCCATTCAAAAGTGGCTTGAATTGTCAATTAGATATTATGCTAATACAGTATCAATTTATGCCATAAATAATTTTGATTAATAGAATTTATGAATCAATCAATGCAAAATAAAAGGTTTCTCTCTCTATGTAAATAATATTCTCCCTGTGAATTTAATAATTTAAAAGAAGGAAATGAAACGTTTTTCTCTCCCCCTCATTAATTGATTACATTAAACGAAAGGAAATGGGAAGTTTCGTTTCTAAATAAATTTACAATTAAGTAAATTTATAAATATCCTAAAATAAAAACCTTAATCCCTTTCTAAACGTACAACCGCTATACTCCTTATTCAATGGCTGAAACCGTCCCTTATTCAATCTCCAAATGCTCTCATCTTAATGCGAATTAGTTCATGAATATTAAATGAAAACTGAAGATCAACGTGAGGACTAACTAGTGGACGGTAGATCGAAGTCCGGCGAGGTCTGGTGGGTGCGACGGTGGTTTTCTTGGGCATGTATTGGATTCGCTGGTTATGGGATTTCCACGAAGAAGGAAGGGCCGACGATAAGATGTAATTAAGGTTAAAGGAAAATTTAGTTAATTATTTAATTCAATTATTTATTTAATTATCAAATGTGTAATGTATCGTATCTTCTTTTGTACGAGATCCGAACCAAACGACTTCAGAAGCATGGAGATCATGGTGAAAGATATTACATTATGGAACTGACTAGAACTAAAATGGACCACTTTGGAAGTTCAGCCAAATCTGAACACGAACGATGTCTGAAAACAAATCAAAGTGAGAAATTTTATCCTTTTATTTATAATTAAAATTTGCTAATTATAAATCAAATGTTACACCTGCGTTGTAATTATTTGCTGAATGTTCGTGATTTGATTCGAATGGTTTGATGCTGTTATGATGCTATGATCTTTGGTTGTATTAGGATGGAAATTGTAAGATTATCACTCTATTGAATTAAAATGTAAATGGTCATTTTGTGGAATTAGAATCAGCAAATATAAATTGTCATTCTTTGTTGATATCTAAATTTAACATTTTTGTTGAAATGAGCATTGACATCTAAATTTGTCAATTTGTGATAGGATGTTTAATACAAATAAAAACATTGGTTTTTATTAATCTTAACACTGAATTGTTTATAAATAAAAACATTGATTTTTATTGGTCAATCTTAACATTGGAATATAACATGAATATATAATTTTATATTATTTTGTTGAATTAGAATTTCAATAAAATTTAGAATACACATTTTTATACAGTATTGTCTGCATAAAAAGAACTGATTACAAAGTGGCATTGTTTATGTAAACTTGTTCTCAGATAAAAGATTACATTTTTAATTGTAATTTGCTTTCATTAAAAAGATTGCACCTTTACTGAAATTTTGTTTCATTTAAAAGATGATATTTTTAATGTCATCTGTTTTCTTTTTAATGACATTTGTTTTCATTTGTCATTGTCATCTGTTTTCATTTAAAAGACTACATTTTTATGTAGTTATGTTTTCATTTAACGATTGAAAACATATACATCATTTTAAGAATAGAAAATGTATACTCTTTTATACATTAAAAAGAAATGAATAAAAATGTATATTTTTATTCATAAAAAAGAATGAAATAAAAAGGATTTAAAACAAAATCATTTTTGTTTACATTGAAAAGATTTAACAAATTATCATATTTGTTTACTTTGAAAAGATTTAAAAAATTAGCATTTTGTTTACATTAAAAGATATTAAAACAAATTAACATTTTGTTTACATTAAAAGGGATTAAAACGAAGATAGCATTTTGTTTACATTAAAAGAGAGAAAACTAAAATAGAATTTTGGTCAAAACAGGATTAGTGAAATAGATAACATCTTTTGTTAATTATATTATAAAGAAGAAGATTATCATTTTTGTTGTTATTATAAAAGAAATATTCATTGGCTGTGTTAAAAATAAGAAGAACAACATTTTGTCAAGTATGATTAAAAATAAAAAGATCAACATGTTTTGTTACATAAGAATGATTTATGAAATCAACATGTTTTATTACATCAGAATGATAAATGAAATCATCATATTTGTTACATTTGAAAGATTAAATGAATACTTTTGTTAATTGGATACAAAATGAATACTTTCGTTAATTGGATACAAAATGAACACTTTTGTTAATTAAGATTAAAAAGGACAAATTCATCACTTTTGTTAATTAAGATTAAAAAGGACAAATTCATCACTTTTGTTAATTAAGATTAAAAAGGACAAAATCATCACTTTTGTTAATTAAGATTAAAAAGGACAAGATTACTACTTTTGTTAATTAGATACAAACTGAATACTTTTGTTAATGAGATACAAAATGAAAACTTTTGTTAATTAGAGACAAAATGAACACTTTTGTTAATTGGATTCAAAACTACCATTTTGTTAAAAGAAAAGGAATGATTTCATTTATATTTTGTTAAAAGAGAAGAAAAGAATTAACAAAACTTTCATATTTTGTTAAAAGAAAAGGATTAACAAAACCTTCATATTTTGTTAGAAGAAAAGGATAAGCAAAGTTTACTCTTTTGTAAGAATAGAAATTGACAACAAAATATATCTTCATTTTGTTGAAAGAAAATGACTCACAAGAATTTACCATTTTGTAAAATAGAAAGTTGACACACAAATGATACTCATTTTGTGAAATAGAATAGAACAACATTTTTGTCAGAACTTGCTAGTGAAGTATAATGTCACATTTTTGTGAATACTTGATTAAGGAAATAGAATCAACATTCTTGTGAGAACTTGATTAATGGAATAAAATTATCATACCTTTTTGCATTAGAAAATATTAGAAAAAAACAAAAATCCACATTTTTGTCTGCATTTGAAGTTATAAACAAAAATCCACATTTTTGTTCGCATTTAAAGTTATAAACAAAAATCCACATTTTGTTTGCATTTAAAGTATTAAAACAAAATTCTCATTTTGTTCCATTAGAAAAGATTAAACAAAATACTCATTTTGTTCCATTAGAAAAGATTAAAGGACAATGAACTTGTTTATTGTTGTATGTGATGTTGAGATATTTGAAGTGTTAATTATAATGTTAAGTATATTCAAAACTGAATACTACACTTCCATTTACAAGTCATCCGACTTGTTTATGTGATTGGGTCGATAATTTTCACACATTGCCCAAGTGCACAAATAACTTATTATTTGATTGCTGGATGAAACCCCACACGGGTGTTGGGATGATCCTACACTAGTCCCAATATTTAGTGTAGAATCCACTCTGGTTGATTATTTGGTTGTGTGATAGTTATTTATCATGATTGATGATTATATGCAAGTTATGGTTGTTGACTGAGTCACATTCCAATAAAGAATATTCTAGAAACAATATTTTAGAAAAAGAATGCATTTTAGAAAAAATATATTTATTTGATATAAACTAGTTATTAACTAGAACAAATCATTAAAATAAGATTTAATGAAGTTTCCAATTATTTGATATTTAATTCAAGTTAAATTAAATAAATTGGGATTTGGGTTTGTCGTGAATAGTGTCTTAAATAACACTGTTCTTAAAACCCATATGAAAAGAAAAATCTTTTAATTAAGATTTTTAAAGCTTTCAATTATATTTGGTAATTGAAATAAGATGAAATGTGAGTTGGGTTTATTGTGAACTGTGTTTTTAAGCGACATATGTTCTTTAACTCAACTGACAGTGAAGATATATGATTTGGAATTTATAAATCTTTTATTAAGATTTAAATGAGAATTTTCCAACAGTAAAGATTTCCAATTTAATATATATTAAATTGGAGTTGAATGGAACTCGAATTAATAATAACCGAGATAAGTTTCTGTAGAAGAAGACCGATACTACAAATGGAATTTAAGAGGCTTTGCCGTTATTCCATTTTTATTATTGGTCGGATACAGAAATTTATAACGATTATATTTTGATTTGATTTCTGTGAAGATTCCATATTTTTATGGAAGATGATTTTGGGCTTACCGTGAACTATGTTTTAAATGACATTAGTTCTTTAGTCCAGTAAAGAATAAGATTTATTTCTTAAATCTAAATAATCATTGAATAATGATTTTGACATTTAAAACCAATTCGAGTTTTAATAAATCTTTGACAGAAAGATTTAAGAATAAAGATAAAGGATTTATCTTTAATAGAATAATTTGAATATTTTATTTATAAGAATATTCTGAATTGGAATGTGGCGTTGGATGTGCTTTTATAGTACTTGATTTTTATTATAAAAATATGCGAGTTATTCAGAAAGACTGGGTTCAACCCATTCTGAATAATAACTACGGCGATGAAGAGCCGAAGATGAAGACGGTGATTGAAGACCGACGATCTTCACATCGAATGGATGTGTTGCTACTGATGCCCATGATTGGAGTAGCTACCTTGAAGGGGCTACAGTGGTTACCGTCCGGACTATTGTTGATTGTTCGGATTTGGCTTTCGCTCAGACCCAAAGCATAAGTTTATAAATGGATGCGTGTCTGACATTGGATTTTGTTCCAGGCGAATTAAATTGATTGTTATTAATGTATATCTGTTTGGTGGTAGAGAATTTATTCTCTACTAAACACCCTGGTATATATTAATAGTGATTGATCGCATGGCGTGAATTGTCAATGTGGCACGCCAAGATGCAGTTGATCAAGGCTTTTATTGAAAAGCAGGGCCTTGTGGGATGATCAAAGTATAGCCTATTATGGCATAGCTTTGTGTATAGCGTGACTTCGCGAGCCTCACACACCGGTATGAGTCAAAAACGGGATACGGACCGTAGGGAGTGCACACGTTTCTTTCTAGCTAGAGTGATGTCAGGGACCTACCAGCGCTGACATTTTACTTATGTGGATGATGGATTTTGAGGCGCCTCGGATTTTTATAGGCCGTTAGTGGTCATACTATAGGTCCAAAGGGACCGGGAAACGTGTGTTCAGGCATAACCAATCCACTGCCGATAAGCGGGGACCGGCCCTACCGCTCCAAGGGTTCACTGCGGGGGATCCTGAGGCATTTGCTAGAGTGTCTCGAATCGGAGAGGAGCTTGCCCCTAGCCTCGACTCATGATGGAAATCCAATTCCCAATACGACCTTGCGATTTTGATTGTAGAACTAGTATGGCGACATAGTAGGATGGGGTACTATGCCGTCTATGATTAATACATTAAGATTGAATTTTTTTTTGAAATATATATACCCATAGATATACACACTAGTATTAAATTCGTTTTATCGTATCAAGCATCTTTTGACCATTATAAGGTAAAACCCTATCCTCCGGTTTGCGTTGCATTGTGTGATGGGACTTGGGTCTTATAATGGTTTCATTTTTCTAAAAAGGCATTGCGTTGTTCAACGATTTACTTTATTTTATGCACTGGAAATACAATGGAGTAAACCCGTTCCGCGTTAGCGGCGTGGTCCTGTGATTCGCCTTATTATTAGATAAGTCTAGTTAAGATTTCTCATACCAGTCCCATGACTGACCTGTAGTTTGTTTCACTGGCAAACTCGGGTGCCCATATTTTCCACACGGGCAGTCGAGTAGCTTTTTGCAGATATATTTACAGGATCCTAGTTTACAGCTGAAGCGGTATTCGGAAAGCTCTGTATCCGTGTATTCCTTTCAGTTGTATATTTGTATTATTTTTCTGCTGTTTTGTAAATGTAATTTAAATCTCTGATATCATTGTATTTCTTTTATGTAATAAGTATTCATACTCTGATATATTCTTGTACTCTGATGTAATTGTTGTAATCAGCAATAAAATGCTCTTTAGTTTGTGTCCTGATGTGTATTGTTCTCAAGGAAATCTAGGCTTTCCTTTACGGGGAAGTTTGGGTCGTTTCAAAAGGTCGCCGGAATGCAACCTTGAATCAGTGTTCTTTAACTAGTTCCATCGTTCTCTAGCCATCATGACCCCAAGTCCGAAGATTAGTTACTCTTCCCTCAGGAGGTGAGTATCACGCTTGCGAGACTATAAGGTCGAAGACAACCTTGGAGAAAGGTTTCTACTAGTTAGATAAGACGGAAGCCTTGTACAATAGTCACCTTAGATCTAGGATAAAATGATATACATTGTGCATGGAGGAAACATGTTAATGCCTCACAACACTTGGGTTGTTTTCATGCCATAGCACCTATCAACTTATATGATACTTCCGCATCAAACTTGTAACACCCCACGTCCGTTAATGTCACTCTATAAAGAATGCATTAAGTTTCGTGAAGCGTTATTGGTAAATAAGAACATAATATCACAGGACAGACATGTAAAATAGCAGCGGAATTAAAAACTTTATTTAAATCAAAACATCATGGTCCCAAATACTGATTTTACATCATAAATTTGAAGTAACCAATTACATAAATAAACTATCTTGCAAAAAATATCAGAGTACAAAAGCATAAAACCATATTTCCCATGTGAAGCCATAAGAGAGTTGACCAGAGGTCAAAGCAGTACATCTATATCCAAAATCCAAGCTAAGCTGAAAGAATCCAAATCAACTCTAAGCACTTCCACCTTGAGAACCTTAAGGGTGGGGGGGGGGGGGTGAAACGGAAGAGAGAGAAGGGGAAATAAAAAGGGTCAGACATAAAGTCTAGCGAGTCCAGTTACTTTTAAATATAAATAAATAAAAGTATCATGGGACGTATATAAAACTGGAAGAACAAGATAACAGTAATGATAACAAGTGTGAACTGAGCAAGATAAGATGAATAGGATATTTTGCGCTTCCTAAATACGTTTCTCTGCACCGCACCGATACTAGTATATCAAAAATAGAACGATCCCTACCAATATCGTCCATTACATTTTCTTGATTATTAGGTTACTTGGGTTAGTAGAACTCAAGACTTATCCGCGCAACGTACCCATTTACTTTCCCATGGATTCATCTAATACAATATATGTAGCTATCTATCAATATTGAGATATACCCCATGGTACCCCACTCGCACGGTCTCCACCGTAATGAACGCAGTCCCTCATTCTACGCCGGAGTGACGTACGGATCTCTATATAACGATGATACGTTCTGCATATACCTATCATTACTATGCTACGTAAGCGTACAGACTGCTACCATCGGTCGAATCAGATTCCTTATCGGAATAATGCCCTCTAGTCTACGATACACCACCCAGAGCAGATATGCATGTATCTAGACTGTCCCATGTATGTATTATAATTGTAGCTCGATGCCTCAATCGCACGTCCTCTAATGTGCACTGAGTTCCATGGTAGGGCTAAACAAGAAACACGAAACTCAGTCGGGAGCTTTTCCATACCTGCGCCTTTAAGAGCCTCCAACTACAGATATTCCTAGGGTTTTTTTTCCATGGTTGCTATGGCCCCACCTCGGCCCCTCCCTCAACTAGTAAAGACTACAAGAGCTAAGCAACCACCCCTAATAACAACCAATCTAAACATCCATGTGGCATCTAGCCTTAACCCCGTACGTCGATAGTGAAAGGTGAAATGGTATCTCGGGTTAGCTCTAGTCTTTTCGCATCCCGCTGGCTGCCGATGACAGATATCCGACTGTCTACTATCCTTGTTGGTCGTGATCCTCCGCCTCCTCGTGAGGCAACCGCTGAACTACCCTAGTGTCACCTCGTCACAGCATTCTAACTGCATAGCTACATCTGCAGTCAAGGCCCACCCACCTAGTAGTTACGCGCAGACCCAACCTCTGCGAGTACAGCCTAAGGCATCTGTCACCACACAGAGGACTACTAGGAGCACCTTACGTACTTCAGGAAGCCGCATGTTTCCCCCTCCAGTCATTTGGACCCGTCATAACAGTCAGATGAATGTGCGCTCCCCTTGTGTCTTATAACACCTCGATGATCTACCTTGTTGGGTTATTCACCCTCAAACGTACGGACTGGTCCAAGTGCCTTTCTTTAATATGTTGTTAGACCCTATGTCTAAACATTCTTTTACGCGCTTGCCTTACCTCGCTAGGTTCCCATTTAACTTGGTTATTCCCAGTTCATATCGAATTCTTATTCCAATTTACCAAGTTTCTCTTGCTTATTAATTTCAATCATATAACTTAATCCATTTAAGTTTATTAATAAGCCCACAACATGTTATTCTCTTGATTATGGCCCAAGGTCTGTAATCCACAATTTATTTTATATTCTTGCTTGGTTTCATCATTACAATAACATGTTCTCCTTAATACGTTATTAAGTATATCTCAATTCATATGTTTCCTAATCAACACGTCACTTACCATTTAGGATTAAATATAACTTATTTGTTTTACAAGTTTTCCTCATTCTTTCTCATTTAACCATAAATTCAATTTACACCGTCACTACAGCTTATCATTGTTTACTTAACAGATTATTATGCATATCTAATTCTATCATTTCTACAAGTTATGGTTACCCTACAAGGTGTCTTCCAATTACATAACTTTATTATTTATACTGGTTATGTATACCACTAGTTATCTTAATTACATAACCTTATTGGGTTAAGTTTATGCGCCTATATGTAAATATTATCCACCGCCTCAGATTTACTTAACCTACCCACCATTTAACCAATTTTACTTAACCCCGTCTTTATTTTATTCATACAATCCCTATTGATTCAACTAGGTTAAGTATTCAAGATTTATTACTATATTTTCATTTATGGTTAAAGTATGCTAGACCTCCCACATTAAACCTGTCATTTGTGGATGCTGGATATGCCAGGCAGGTCTAGGCAGACTTATTCCACGAATTGGGCTTAGCCTCATGTCTGAGCACATCTCATATTTGTGCACTTAGACCTCTCACATTAGGTTCAACATTAGTGATTGTTGGATATGCCGGTCGGGTCCGGCAGACTTCTACCACTAATGCAACCTAACCTCGTGTCATAAGTACAATTACAGTTTATAATTATAATAATTATAATCCTAGGCATTCATTATTATCCAATTTTTATATACATATCACGATTACTATTTAAATATTCAAATCTAAAAA
The DNA here is from genome assembly GCA_030737875.1 of Allium sativum. NCBI lineage: Eukaryota > Viridiplantae > Streptophyta > Magnoliopsida > Asparagales > Amaryllidaceae > Allium > Allium sativum. The sequence continues at coordinate 730,635,891 of CM060916.1, forward strand.
TAACATGAACTCATAGTGAATAGATCTAAGGAAATGAATCCAAATTACTGCGAAGAACACGTTGAATTTTGTTGTTGTAGCAATCGCTGAATTTGTAAAATGCTTGCTGAATTAGATTTGGAGTAGATTAGGCCATTCAATCTTTGTTGCAGCAGAGATCCGCCGTCGTCACTATTTTTAGATGAATAAAATCTAGGTCTAGGGCCCTTTATATAGCCTAGGGTTCAATGAATCTTACTCAGAAAGGTGTCCAGATACAAAACAAAGTATTTCGCCCAGATCTGTAAGGGGTGGGTTGACCCCCCTTTGGGTAGGTCGACCTATGGTTCGACCCCCCTTTGAGTGGGTAGACCCAACTGAGCCGGAAATCTGCCGCCTTCCCAAATTTTGAATTTTGAACTGAATTTCGAATTTCTGGACCCGTTTTTGAATTTCTGAACTTATTATATATACATTCTTCCTATGCATATACAAACTTCAAACCTTAATAACTTCTTCATACAGTGTCCGATTTACGCAAACCAGATGTCTATTTTGACCAGAATTTCGAGACGAATGCAATGACGCAGTCCATTTTACTTAATTCTGCATATTAAATTAAGTTTTCATTAATTCGTTGTTAATAGTGTATTTCACATTAACTATTCTTTTATTTATCATTGTTAGTGTTGTTAAAATTTCAGGCTGTTACAGAATCAACCTGGAAAGGCCTTGGCTGCGTTAGTTACAAGTCATAAGCTCACAGCAAGCCCCCTTCCGATGTTGGGTTGCACTTAATTTACTTTGAAAGAGCTAAGTCACTTAATGATCGTTCAAAAGGGGAAAAGTCTTGGTTTCATATAGGATCTTTTCCACCCATGGAAGGGCTGTGATTAACTCTTTCATAAGAAAGGTTAGCGTTATCTCACTATCTGATCGTTATAAACACAATATAATTGTTAAATCGAGAAATTCTTAAGTCCTAGGCGTTTGGTTTTTATTAATTTTGGACATATTACAAGAGTTGAAGAAATCCCCATTCAATTTAAAAATTAGGGGTTTCTCATGAGAAAAAATGAACAAATTTGAGAAATGAAAATTCAGCCCCGAAAATGAGACCCTGGGGTCTTATTTATAGACAAATCGGAACCTCTTCTGTTGCTGGGCCCACAAAGGCCCCTGTAGGCCACTTTTCCCTTTGATTCCATAAGTTTTGGCTCTTGGTCGCTTTTCCCTTTTGTTCCGTATGCTTCGGGGTGTCGGTCTCGTCTCCGGAAAGATGGTTTTGGTCTTTGGAGCTTCCCTTTGGAGTTTCTCCTATCTTCTTTGCATTAATGTCAATCCTGTCAGTATGGATAGCTTTTAGGAAGGATTTAGGCTTCCAGATAAAGGCTTCAGGATATAGGCTTCCAAATGTAAGCTTCCAGATGTAGGCTTCCGGATTTGAGCCCTCGGTCTTGTTATTAACACTTTGTGGAGCTTTCCTTCATGATTCAAATGGAGGGTTGTCGGATCCGTCACCTCTGTCGGTATCGACACTAAGCTGATTAGTATGGATAGCTTGTCTCCGTTCGAGGTTCCGACTTGCCTTTTGGTAGATTCCTTAGGTGTATCTCGTCTTTCTGAAGGATTGCTTCTGGTGCTTTATTAGTTGCTTGCTAAAGTAACCTCCCGGTGATCATCAATTAGGGGTCTCGGTAGCTGGTTCTCGGATGATACTCTTTATGCTTCAAACTCTATGCCTTTGATGCTCTCTTTTCTCGTTGTATCAGTATTAAGAAAGTTAATACTAATAGACCTTCCGTCCTTCTGGGTCCCTGCATGTAGGATCTCTGGTCTTTTTCTTCATTAGCTTTCGGTTTTGGATGACCTTTTGTTATCTACCCTTTGTACCGGAATTACCCTGCCGGTATATTTTCTTTGCATCGACTTTGAGCTCTTTTCTTTAATGATGGTGTCGGTTGCATGGCTATTGGATTATTCCCCTATGCTCCCGGTTTTACCATGTGCCTAATTCTTGCTTACGGATTATTCTTCTATGATTGTGACGGTCCGATACCCCTTCACTGTCAGCCTGTGTCAGTGCTAATTTTGGTAGTAACATTTCCCCCTGAGTGAAGGGATGTTTCTGATTTTTGAAGGCAAACTTCCTTTCTGGATCTCTTTATGTTTCTCCTGCTTGGATCTCAACAACTGATATTTCATGTTAGTTTTTATAGTTACTTGCACATTTTCTGGAAATGGTGTTGCTCGAGATTGATCCCTAACAATAAATTAGATTTGTGTCTACTACTTAAAATTTATCTATACTTTTATTTTCGATTGGAAGAGAAAGAAGAGAGTTTAAGGAACTTCTTGCTTGCTAACTGTGAATGGACGTTCAATATCGAATTCCACAATGAAATGTTCATGACGTTGTCTTGATCAGAAATTCCCTTATGGTAATAATAGAAGTCCCAAACCAACCTTTGTTCGGGTATTAAGAATTGAAGACCAGAAATCCACTTTTGGTAATAATAGAAGTCCCGAGCCAACCCTTGTTCAGGTATTTAGGAATGGAAGGTCAGAATCTTTCTTCTGGTTATTAGTTTCATTACACCTTTCGGGTTTGATTTATGAAGCAAAGGATGTACATGCTTGTTGAGCCACTCTCTAGGATTTTATCGTCAATGCAGAGGATGTACATGCTTTGTTGGCCACTCTTAGGGCTTGTGCGTCTGGTGCACTTGGCTATCTTATCCATAAGCAGGGCCCAAGGACTTATCCAACATGCCTCCAGGAAGCGCCTTATCCTGACCATTGTATGCGATGATAAGGTTTTAAATGCTTAAATCAGGCCATCGTAGACGCGGAATTAGGGCTTACTCTTTTGATGCTCTAACCTGGTCATCGTTGGTGGTGATAGAGGCTTACACTCCACCCCCTCTAAGGGTTACCCTATCCTGACCATTGTAATCGATGATAAGTGTTTGCGTTCCCTTCTGTGAGTAATGTGGAATATAAGTAGAGGTAGGACGTTCTCTTCTGCAAGCAGAGGTATGACGTGCTTAGTTCATAGCAGAGGCAGGGCGTACTCTTCTACGAGCAGAGGCAGGGAATGCTAATTAGATGCTCCGTCTTGACCATTTTTGGTGTGGGTCGGAGGCTTATGCTTTTGGTGCTTTAACCTGGCCCTTTCTATTTTGGGCGCGGAGGAAGGCCTACACACCACCCCCTCTAGGGGATGCCTTTCCCTGACCAACTCGGCGGTGACAAGGGTTTCCATATATTTGCAGTTTGACCCATCTTGGGTTACTTTGAGCTTTGAGTGGGTTTCCATACCCTTAGTTGTGTGAATATTCTTTTAGAAGACCTTCCTTTACTCATTTATCATTGAGAAGTATGGCCTTAAATGTTCTGAGTTCCATGTTCTTGGAACGACGTCACCATTTGGTTTGCATAGTCGATACGTCCTAGGTATGACTTTTTGATGGATGATTAGGGGTCCTTCCCAATTTGGGCCAAGCGCACCATCCAATGGGTTCTTTGTGTTGGCTATTACCCTTCGTAAGACCAAATCTCCTTTTGTGAAGGTTCTAGTTTTGACACTTGAGTTGTAGTACTTTGTGATTCTCCTTTGGTATTCGGCCATTTTGATCGTAGCCTCATCTCTTAATCTTTGTATTAGGTCGAAGGACTCCTTTTTTAAGTCTTGATTCGGATCAAACGCGTAAGCTATCCTTCGATGTGAAGGCATTTCAACCTACACTGGGAGCATAGCTTCACATCCATATGTAAAAGAAAATGGGGTATGTCCTGTTGCCATTTTGGCGGAAGTTCTATATGCTGAAAGTACTAAGGGTAACTCTTCTGCCCAATTCCCTTTTGCTTGGTTTAGTTGTTTCTTAAGAATTGTGTTTATGGTTTTATTTGCGGCCTCGACGGCTCCATTTTCTCTTGGATGTGCTATTGCGGAAAAGCTTTTGATGATCCCATTCTTGTCACAAAATCAAGTGAATTCTTCGCTTTCGAATTGTGTTTCATTGTCTGGTATATATGATTTTGTAAGGAATCCTAATGCAAGTAACACTGTTCTTTATCACAAATCTCAACACCTTCTTAGATGTCATTGTTGGAAGGGCAACTGCTTCCACCCATTTGCTAAAGTAATCAATAGCTACTACAACATATTTTACCCCACCCTTGGAAACTGGTAGAGGTCCAATCAAATCCCCATACATCGAAAGGCTATGGGCTCGGGATAGTGGTTAACTCGCTTGGAGGTATCTTGGAATACCTTTGACATTGCTCGCACTTCTTGACATATCCAATTGCTTGGCTAACCATTTGTGGCCAGTAAAAACCTTGTCGCATGACCTTCTTGGCTAACTTAATTCCATTGCAATGGTCCTCACACAAACCTACATGTGCTTCTTTCAAAAAATTAAGCCCATCCTCAAGGCTTGCACATCTCAAGTATGGAAGTAAGTGTCCTTTCTTATAGAGTATCCCATGTGCAATCGCAAATGTAGGGGGTTGGTGTTTTATCTTCCTTGCGTCTTGCTATTAAGGGGTAGAATCCCGTTCAGAAGGTAATCTACAATAAGAGCCATCCAGATATTTTCATAATGGTAATTCATTTCTGCTGAAGGAGGTTCCGTATTAGAAGCGACCTAGTTATTCATTTCATTTTCCTTATTCGAGGCTTTGGATTTAGTTAGGACCAACAACTCTTTTCCTGTTTCGAGCCCTTCATGCTTAATGTTGGGCCTTTCCTAATATCGCACAGGAATTATTCTATTTTTGGGTGCTCCTCAGGAACTAGCCAGCTTGGTTAGTGAATCGACTTGGTTTTCTTACCCCTTGGGATTTGATTTATTGAGAAATCCTCAAACTAGGAAAGCATCTTTAGTACCCTTTTTACATATAAGGCCAGTTGTGCATCTTTGACTTGATATGATTGCTTTATCTAATTTACCATTAGTTATGAATCACTAAAGATTTCTATTCGAGGTATTTCCAATTGTAGTGCCAGGTTCAATCCTGCCATCATTGACTCGTATTCGGTCACATTGTTAATAGCTAAAAACCCAATCGCATAGTGCAAGCGGTCCCCATCAGGGGCAATTATGATGTATCCTACCCCCGATCCTTGTTCGTTTGAAGCTTCATCTCTAAACAATTTCCACTTAGCTTTTAGGTCACTTTCCTTGGTTGACTATTCTGTAATAAAGCTTGTGCACTCGTTCACAAAATCTGCTAGAGTTTGTCCTTCTATAGATGCTCGAGGTTGAAACTCAATCTCGCATTGGCTAAGATCAATTCCCCATTTCACTAACTTTCTCGAGGTTTCTGGCTTGCTGAAGACTGGCTTAATCGAAAAACTAGTTAGGACCTTAATGGGATGTGCTTGGAAATAAACCCTGAGCTTTCGTGCTATGAGTATTAGGCAATATGGTAATTTTCCACTATGTGGTATTGGGTTTCTGCATCCTTTAACCTTCTGCTAACATAGTAAATTGGGTGTTGAGTCCCATCACTTTCTCTTATAAATACTGAACTTACTGCATATTCTAAAACAACCATATATTGGAATAAATCTTCCTCTTTCTCGAGGCTGGATAGAATTAGAGGTTTTCCTATATAACCTTTCAATTCTTGAAAGGCCTTTCAACATTCTTCGTTCCATTCGAAATTCTTCTTTTTCTTTATTACATCAAAGAAGCAGATACATTTTTTGGTGGGTTTGGAGATGAACCTGCTAAGAGATGCTACTTTTCCATTTAAGCGCATGACTTCTTTGCTTGTTTTAGGCTCCTCCATATCTTTTATGGCTTGGATTTGATCAGAGCTAGCCTCATTGCCATGTTCGCTTACCACATATCCCAAGAACTTTCCGGATTGGACCTCAAAAGAACACTTTGTGGGTTTAGTTTCATTTGGTAGTTTCTTAAGATGTTGAACATCTCCTCTAAGTCCTTCAGGTGGCCCTCTGCTTTGATATATTTTACCAGCATATCATCTACGTATACTTCCATGTTACGTCTTGTCTGCTCTTGGAACATTCTATTAACTAGCCTTTGGTACGTTGCTCCGACATTCTTCAATCCAAAAGGGCATCCTTTAAAACAAAATGTCCCCCAGTCGGTGTTAAAGCTTGTATGCTCCTCGTCGGGTTTATGCATGGGAATCTGATTATACCATGAGTAAGCATCCATAAGGGATAATATATTATGACCACTCGTTGCATCAACCAACTAGTCTATCCGTGGAAAGGGATAACAATCCTTTGTGTAGATTTTGTTTAAGTCCATATAATCAACGCAAGTTCTCCACATTCCATTAGATTTCTTTACCAGCACAGGATTGGCTAGCCACTTGGATAAAAAAACTTCTCGGATGAACCCGTTTGTCTCTAACCTTTGACCTCCTCTTTCAAAGCCTCTGATCAGTCTCTATTGTATTGCCTCTTCTTTTGTCGAAATGAAATTACAGAAAGATTTATGTTTTGGGCATGGCTCATGATAGTAGGATTGATTCCAACCATATCTGAGTGAGTCCAGGCGAAAACATCCTTGTTCAGCTGTAAGAACCAAACTAGGTTGCTTCTCAAAGGTTCTATCAACATTCTCCTTATCTTGATAACTTTGGTTCCATCCTTTGGATCAACGCTTACATCCTTTAAATCCTCTATTGGTTTTATCCTCTCTATGTCCCATCAAGAATCTAAATCTGTTACAATTTACTCCTCCTCAAAGTTTATGTCAACGACTCTTTTCCTTTTTCGTTTCAAGGAAGTGTACCTATCATTTGTACGTTTGTCAGTTTTATTGATTTTTATTTTAGCTTCGAATGTTGGATGTGAGAATCCACTATCTGATGGTTGAAAAATAATATAGGAATCAAAATACGAAGAATACTCCATTTAGTATTTGTCAACCATTGCGATGTACAATTCGCGAGAACTAAATTGTTCCCCTCTGATGGTACCCCATCCTTGCGTTGTTAAGAATTTCAGCATTAGGTATTTGGAAGAGACAAAAGCATCCATTTTCTCCTAGAGCAGGTCGATCAAAGAAAGCATTGTAGTGAGATGGTTGCTCGATCATGAAGAAAAGAGTTTCAAAAGTTCGGTGGAGAGGAAACAACCCGACTTGGACTAGGAGGTTGATCTGTCCCACTGGAGTTGATCCTTTGTTGTTGAAGATGAAGATTGGCTCATTGCTTAGTTCAAACTTTTCCTCGTAGATCCCATCTGATCAAAAGCATGTTTAAAGATGACATTGACTAAACTTCCTGTATCAACAAGGATCTCAGCTATAACAGAGAGCTCAGTCTGAGCTGTTATCATGAGAGGGTCATTGTGTGGATGACGGACCCTTTTCTTCATCTCATCCATAGAAATCACCAGGTTGTGCATCTAGAGGATGTACCAGGCATTCCTCAATGACGACTCCTCCCGAATGGAGAATGTCCCTTAGGGAGCCTCATTTATTCCTGGCCATTGGACAATTTCCAGCAGGGTTTGTCCCCCCATGAATCACATTGATTCGGTTTATTGGTGGTCCCAAGTCTAGATGGCCTTGCTCCACAGTGGCTTCTACTGCATTGGTTGAAACCTTTTATTGACCGTTCGTATGCTGGGCAGATAATGACTTGTTCAGAACAAACTCTTTCAGATGCCCCTCAGGGATAAGCTTCTAAATGATCTTGTCCAAAACCTTGCACTCGTCTGCCTTATGTCTGTTTGTTTTTTGATACTCACAATACTTTCCACCGGCATGAAGTTCTAGGCAATTCTTGGCTTTGAACGAGACGGGGAAGTTATTGACTCTTTATTTTTCCACAATGTAGACAAAGGAAATGGGCTTGCTTAAAGCGACCAAGTTGGTATTAGAATCCTCCCATCTTGGCCTTTTCTGATTTCCATTCTGATTGAACCTTCCACCTTGGGGTTTTTGTTCGAAGCCTGACTTTCCTCCTTCCCCTCGAGGCCCAAACTTATTCTTCGTAAAGCACAATTCATCCATGCGTATAAATTTATCAACTTGAAAGTGGAAGTCTTGTAAGTCTTTATAGCCATGAATGTATAGTTCTTTCCAGAAGGGGGTATTTTCAATTAACCCCGAAAGCACAGCAATTAACTTGTCATGATCATTCATATCTTTAGCCTTTAATGCTTCTATGTTGAACCTTTTTAAGTAGTTTCCTAAGGACTCTCCTTGCCTTTTCTTGATATTATCAATAACTATGTAATCAACTATCGGATCCTTACAGATGCAAAACCGTGCTGAAAATTCATAGGCGAATTGTTTCCATGAGTCGATGGTATTCTCTTTGTATCGACGATACCATTTTGCTGCTTCCCCTCAGGGTTACCAGGAAAAGATGACATTTGATGGCCCTCGAAGCATTATAGAGATCCATTTGACTGTCGAAAACTATTAGATGATCATCAAGATCAGTGGTTCTGAGATACTCTATAGTGGGAACCTTCACTCTAGATGGTATTATAGTGCTCATGGTCTCGTTGGTAAAAAGGGGCTACTCTTTCATTATCATTAACCCTATCATCCTCGGTTCTTTTCCCTTTGCTTCCCAACAGGTCCTTGATAGTTTTTCTGGTGATGTCTTTGAGATAAGCATTGGTGTTGTCATAATTCATCCTCTTCGGATCATAACCTTTAGAAGTAGAGCTCCTAGATTGCTCCTGGTCACATTGATTTCCTTGATGATCTATCCCTGTTAAAAGGGATCTTTTCTTCTTAGAAGAAGCTTCCTTTAGCTTCTCTTTCGCTTCAGAATGTTGGATGGGAGCCTTTCTCTTCGGAGATTCATCCGCCTCTCTCTTGCTAGACTTAATGACTTTGAAGACTTCTGCGCTTGATTAGCTGTAACGACCTAGATTTTCATCGATTAGTTTTAAATATTTAATATTTGTTTTAAATATTGAATTGATAATATAAATGAATTTTTATATTGAGTTATCGATTTAATAATCGAATATAATTTAATTTAGAATATATCGAATTATCGTAATTCGAAATATAATTGAATTCGAAGATTTAAACTGTTTCAAAAATAATTCAAATAATCAATATAAATTCTAACATAATAGAAACGACGACAGTAATAATTTATTAACAAAGAATAAATTATTTTGAATTTAATTTATATCGATTTAAATTTATATATTCTAATATGATCGAATTGAGCTTCGAAACATGTCCCAGTGTGTTCAGAATAGTGTTATAACATTTAAACGTCAGTTGTTACGTTAAAATAAGGGTTCGTGATTTCACATTATGAACCCCAAGACATTTTTAATGGATAAACTCGAAATCAAATTGGTATCTATTTAAAAAGAACAAATATCCCTTCACATCAAATCGTATTTATTTAAAATCAAATTAAAATTTAATATTTGTACTTAGCATATCCCTACCTTTGTACCTCCTCAGACCTGTTTCTTCTACCCGAAGTCTACAACTCTCACTTATAAATAAACTCGACCCTTCCCTTTGATTTCTTCTTCAGCAAAAATAAATGACGAACCCTTTATTTTGAAATCAAATAAAGAAAACACATCCTCCTTGTTAAATAAAAATCGAGCACCCTTCCTATAATTATAACGTCTATATTACATTCAAATGCCATTGAGAGATTTGAACTAGTTTTCTAGAAATCGATTCTTGGAAGGGGCGAATAGTCATTGCAATTTGAATATTTCTGAGGTATGCGAGTGGAGGAAGAGGCAAATTGGTGGTGAAGCGAGGATGGTTTGAACGCGAATGTACTGACGTTCGAATGTGGTGGAGTTCGATTTACTTTAGCTTGTACTAGGTTGATTTTGTGGATCAGTAGTGATGAAATTTTACAATTGGGTTCCTGCATATGTCAAAAGGTGGAGTCGAGTTCGGCATTTGCTAAGAGAAAGGTTCGTGTAACACCCCACTCCCGCTATGATCACTCCCTAAGGGAATGCCATAGCATCGGTGGAGTATTTTAGTGAATATAGAACAGAAAAATTACAACAAGACAGATATAAATAGTACTTGAAATTTAAAACATCATCTCTTAACAGCGGAAGTAAAACATGTCTGGTTACATCATAAAACCACAATAAAAGTCAAGTACAATATCCATCAAAATAAAGAAGTACATAATCCCACTCTCATACAATAGCCAAAACAAAAGAAAAGATAACTGGGTAACTGGAGCTTTACATCTATCCAAGCTCCTAAAGACTGGAAGAGCAATCCGATCAAGCTCCACTACTGCTAGGATCCACCGTAGGACCTGAGGGTTGGGAAAAAAAGATAAAAACAACGGGGTCAGACATAAGTCTGAGCGAGTCCTATAACTTTAACAATACAATCGTTAAAGTAACCAGAGAAGACATAAACTGATATACGGTAACTAATGGGGATGAATGGCTACACTAAGCAGTCAACTAAACTAAGATAAACGATAAAGACGCATCTACCCTTCCAAAGGTAAATTACTAAACTGCACCACACCAGTCATTCCTAACTTAAAGGTTGATCCCACCCATGGACTTATAAAATTAACTTAATAGTTCTCGCGTACCCCTAGCTGACTAAGTAGACGCCACAGGGCCCTACAATCCACTAGGTGTACACACTACTCCCCATTCGATCGGCTCCCTAACGTAGATACCCGTGCTGGCCCCACCGTGGGGTGTACCATTCCCCAACGTGGCAACCTGATAAAATTAACGGTGCACGGCTTATATCTACACGATGCAACAACGTCTTATTTACCAGCCCGGGTCCACACACGCATATGAAACCCGTTGGTCATGCGTTGCCACCGCTAACTCATTTTGGCCTCTTATAGTCAAGCCCAATATGCGTGTCCCGTCACTCGACTAGAGTCGAGCCCACTAAGATACGTTTGGGATATTGGTTGAAATGGGCCCCCAGCACAAGCCATCCCCCTAAGCTTGGCCCATACACTAGTTTTTCCCACTTAACCCTTTAATCATGTTTAATTACATGTTTCCTCTTGGTTAAGTATTTAATCATATTTTCTATTGGCAACCACTAGCAATTTCCACATACCACCCAAGGTACCCACTTAACCCCCATGCCCCACTACATGATTATCTGGTTAAGTGTTTTTTAATTGATTAACACCGTAACCGTGTAAAGGACCCCTCACATTGGACCGTTATTTGTAGATGCCTGGTTAAGCCGGTAGGTTACGGGCAGTCTTACACTACAAACGGGTCCAACCTCGTGTCATTTACCCTTGTTACGTATTTAATTTATGATTAAGACCCCTCACATTGGACCGTCATTTGTAGATGCCTGGTTAAGCCGGTAAACTCCGGGCAGTCTTACACTACAAACGGGTCCAACCTCGTGTCTCAATCGATTAATTACTCCTAATTAATCACCCCCATAATTTGTGTTAATTATCATGTTTATTTTAGGAATATGGGTACACCTAACTTAATAGGCAAATTCCCAACTCCAAAGTGTGGGTACACCTAACTTAATAGGCAAATTCCCAACACATAGTATGGGTACACCTAACTTAATAGGCAAATTCCCATACTATGTTCATTTATTTTATGTTATGCATAATTATATTAATTTCACACAATCTTATTAACATATGTATTTAATTAACCCCATCGTTCCCACGTAATTTCGTTCTCATGACATAACACATATAAAAGGTGTTAACTTGCATATGTATGAACATGTTTCAAAGGTGCCATCTTGCATATTAACAAACACATAACTTGCATACGAACTTGCACAACATGTCACATAACTTACATATAATCTTGTATAACATGTCACATAAACTTACATATTAACAAATACATGACTTGCATATAATATGTCACATAACTTGCATACGAACTTGCATAACATACTTGCATATAAACTCATAAACTTGCATATGAACTTGCATAACATACTTGCATATGAACTCATAAACTTGCATATGAACTTGTATAACATACTTGCATATGAACTCATAAACTTGCATATGAACTTGCATATGAAGAGACATACAACTTGCATAATTATCATACATGTAACTTGCATTTTATCATACATGTAACTTGCATTTTATCATACATGTAACTTGCATATTAACATATGATCACAAAGCACAAAACTTGCATTATGCATGTCATAAAAAGAGACAAACTTGCATGTCATAATGTATGCATAAAACCAAACACTTAGCATGCATAAAATCAAATACTTAGCATGCATAAAATCAAATACTTAGCATGCATGAAACCCATCACTTAACTTCCATAAACCCACATACTTAGCTTGCATAAACATAGGGTTAACATTAAACATAGATTAGCAAACTAACATCATATCATATGACTTAAAACCCATTAATCCACATATAAAACCATATGATCTCATCATATCTCTTCTACTTAGTTTAGCAATTGATCATTAAAGTGATAGAAACTCACAACTAGCAAATTTGCACTCCAAATGAAGAAGATTAAGATGCTTAGAATGGATTAGAGGTTGATTAGAGAGTGATTAGCTTGCAACCCTCTTCATAAATTAGTGGAGGCTCCTTCTAAGATTTAATTTGGCGGCATGTAGCCCTCAATTCTATTTTTAGTATGGATTAGGGTAGGTTTAGGGTGTATTTATAGATTAGGTGAGTGTTTTAGGCCCTTAGATTAACCCTAGATTAGATTAGGACCCTTAGATTTCGGAAATCTCTAGAACACAGCCCAAGACTAACCCAAAAACCAGATCTGGTGCACCCAGATCAACAGGGCCGACACCCTGTGTCGACACCCCTGTCGACAGGGCTGTCGACACCCCTGTCGACATGCCTGTCGACACGGGGCTAGGCGGGAACTTTCCCGCCCTTTCCGCTTTTGGCTCCAAACTTGTTTTAGAACTGAATTTTAAATCTGTTTTTAACTTTGAATTTTCTGCCAACTTCATTGGGCCATAACTGGGCCATACGGACTCCGATTTACAAAATTTCGGACTCTATTCTGCGTATTTTTCCGAGACGAACGCAATGACGCAGCCCGTTTCCCCTGATTCCCATATCTGAGATTAATTATACTTTAATTACTAACCATTAGTGTTAATTGAAATTCGGGGTGTTACATTCTCCCCTACTTAAAGGATTTCGTCCTCGAAATCTCTAAGTCAAGAAGAACGTTTCCTACCAACCAAACAACCATCTACTAAACCATCAACCACAAGCAACCATTATCCTTAGAAACTTCTAATGATGTATGAACATATACAGAAAGTGTGTGTATATGTCCGTATACTAATGCAAAATCAGGCGGTCTACTGATTCAGTCGACCTCCTTAATGCAAACCATGATAGTGCCATGCATCCAATATGTATGCGAAACCCTATTGACACATACAATTTCTATATGCGTGCACAACCATACACAAAAATGCATCATCCACATGATAACACAGCCATGATACATCCATCAATCTAACTACCACATCCATTTATGCGATATGCAACATGAAGTGACTGAGCCGATCTAGTGCCTAATGTGTGTGTATATGCATCCACGAGCAACCACTAGCAAACACTTGCATCCACTTGCATCCATCAACCATAACATGTCTCAAACACATGTTTCAACCATAGGTTTTCCCTATCTAAAGGTCAAAGGTACTAGCGAGAGGATATACTAAAGATAAGATAAGTACTAGACAAGCGATAAAGGAGAAGTTAAAAGACATACTCTCAAAAAGAAATGGATACAAAGAACGCATCTTCGCCTCCGTCTCCCAAGTAGCATTGCTTTCATCTTCTCCCCATTGCACTTTAACTAGCTGAACTTCTCTGTTCCTCAACTTCCTAGTTTCTGACCCAAGGATGCGAGTAGGAGCTCGTCGAATCGTCGCATCACGCTCTACCTCTACATCTCTAAGCAAGCTCGGCTCTACCACCTCTGCGGTCTCATGTAAGCACTTCCTCAGATGTGATACATGGAATACATCATGAACACCACTAAGTCTGTCGGGCAACTCCACCCTATATGCCATCCGTCCAATCCTTTCCTTAATAGGAAACGGCCCAACAAACCTCGGTGCTAACTTCCCAACGGACCCAAAGCGAACAACATTTCTCAACGGAGATACTTTGACAAAAACCATGTCCCCAACCTCAAACTCAAGATCCGTCCTTCTCCGATCCGCATAAGATTTCTGTCTATCTTGCGCTGCTTTCATCCTTCTTCGAATCAAATCAATCTTCTCTGAAGTCTCTCTAACCATATCTGGCCCAAGCAAGATCTTATCCGTAGATTCCCACCAACATGTAGGAGATCGACAAGGCCTTCCATAAAGAGCTTTGAAAGGAGCCATACCAATACTGGACTGAAAGTTGTTATTGTATGCGAACTCCACCAAAGGAAGATGTTCTTCCCATGTACCTCCAAAATCCAAGATACAAAGCCTCAGAAGATCTTCTAAGATACGGTTCACCCTCTCGGTCTGACCGTCCGTCTGAGGATGATATGCGGTGCTCAAACACAACTGAGTCCCTACCGCCTCTTGCAAACTTCTCCAAAACTCACTAGTGAAGATAGGATCTCGATCACTCACAATGCTAGATGGTACGCCATGCAATCTAACAATCTCTCTAACATAGACTGAAGCAAGCCATGGAGCGGTCCTCTTACTCTTCACGGGTATAAAATGGGCACTCTTGGTAAGTCTGTCTACCACAACCCAAATTCCCGTATTGCCCTTCCTCGATCTCGGTAACCCATCGATGAAATCCATCGAGACACTATCCCACTTCCATTGCGGAACTTCCAATGGGTGTAGCAACCCACCGGGTTTCCTTTGCTCCGCTTTAACTTGTTGGCACACTAAGCATCTAGCCACATACTCGGCCACATCTTTCTTCATACCGGCCCAGAAGAAAATTCTCTTCATATCTTGGTACATTTTGTCTCCACCGGGATGAATAGTCATTCTTGAACGATGTGCATCATCCAAAATAGCCTTCTTCAAACCCTCATCTTGCGGTACACAAAGTCTACCGTCTCTATGCAACCATCCCCTATCATCTATGGTGTATCTACCCAAATGGCTGGACGACTCCCCCCTTATAAGCTTCTCTACCAACTCAACCAACCGTGGGTCGTCTCGCTGAGCCTCGCCAATCCGTCCCAAAAGAGTAGGTCTAACCTCCAAGGATGCCAACAAACCAGGTACAAAGTCAACAGAAGGTCTGAAGTCGAACAAAGAAAGAAACTCCAAGCTTCGCCGTTCCACGAACAATGGACTCAAAGATAGCCTTTTTCTACTCAAGGCGTCCGCCACCACGTTACCCTTGCCAGGGGTATACGCTATCTCGAAATCATAGGATGCTAAAAACTCCATCCACCTTTGCTGTCTTAAGTTTAAATCCTTCTGAGAGAATAAGTACTTCAATGATTTATGGTCGGTGAACAACTCGAATCTCTCACCAAGAAGATAATGGCGCCAAGACTTAAGTGCAAAAACAATCGTGGCCAACTCTAGATCATGGGTAGGGTAATTCTTCTCATGCATTCTCAATTGCCTCCCTCCATAGGCTATTACCCTTCCCTCCTGCATCAAGACTGCGCCTAATCCTGTCCCACAAGCATCGGTATAAACAACAAACGGCTTACTCCCATCTGGAAGCACTAAAACTGGAGCGGTGGTCAAAGCTCTCTTTAACCGTCGGAAAGCATCATCACAATCTACGTCCCATGAGAAAACCAGATTCTTCTTCGTCAAGCGGGTTAATGGGGCTGATATCTTTGCGAAGTCTTTGATGAACTTCCTATAATATCGTGCCAACCCCAAGAAACTTCTTACTTCGGTAGCATTTCTAGGAACTTTCCAATCCTGGATAGATACTATCTTTGCGGGATCCATAGCTATCCCTTCCTTAGAGACCACATGCCCTAAGAATCGCACTTCTCTTCTCCAAAAATAACATTTAGAGAATTTAGCTTTAAGACTATGTGCTCGAAGAGTCTCCAACACTTCTCTGAGATGTAAGGCATGATCTTCTTCACTCTTGGAAAAGACCAAGATGTCATCCACAAAGACTACTACAAACTTATTCAGATACTCTCTGAACACTCTACTCATTAGATCAACAAAGTATGCAGGGGCGTTTGTCAACCCAAATGGCATCACAAGCCACTCATAAAAACCATCCGGAGTCCGGAAAGCAGTCTTCTCTATACTGTCCTCCGCCACTCTTAACTGATGAAACCCTGTAGCTAAGTCCATCTGCGAAAACACTGAGGCGCCAACCAACTGATCAAAGAGATCATCTATCCTCGGTAATGGGTGTCAATTCTTCTTCGTGAGCTTATTAAGTTCTCTATAATCCACACAAAGTCTGAGGGACCCATCCGCCTTCGTGGCAAACACTACTGGAGCTCCCCACTCCGATATACTTCGCCTTATGAACCCCTTCTCAAGCAACTCCCCTACTTGCTTATGAAGTTCTCTTCTCTCACGAGGAGCCATGTGGCGCACTGGAAAAGACACTGGTTTGGCATTATCCACCAAATAAATTCGGAAATCTATCTCCCGCTTCGGAGGCAAACCCTTCACCTCTTCAAACACATCCGGATATTCCCGGACCACTCTGACAGAACGCAAACTCTCGACCGAAGCATCGAGCGATTCAAGATAACTTAGCATAACAGATTCCATGGGATTACAAGAGATCTCGAGAGTGTTACCCAAGCGGGTCATAAGCCTAACAACTCTCCTTTCACAATCAAGAACGGCACCATTACTGGATAACCAGTCCATGCCCAAAATCAACCCATAGCCCGTGAAGCCCAAAACAAAAGCATCACATCTAAACTCAATGCTAAGTATAGAAATCTTCAAACCCAAACATATCATGGGCAAATAAGTGGAGCCCCCAATTGGGTTTGAAACAACCAAGGGATCATCAACTAGACTGGTTTCTAAGTGCAGTGACTCAACTAACGATGATGAGATAAAAGAATGCGATGCGCCAGAGTCAAACAAAGTACGAACTGGATGATCAAACAGAAAAACCAGACTTTCAACGGAAATAGTTCTACCTCTCTGCTGAATCGGTGGAACTGAGAGAGCCTGAACTTGCCCCCCTGCCTGAGGTGGTGCCATAAGAGCTTGCACCTGTCCTCCTGAGGTAGACCTCATCTTCTGCCCCTTCTTTGGGCAGTCCTTCACAAGATGTCCTGCTTCACCACAATGAAAGCAACAGGTCTTCTTCTTTTTGCGACAATCCTTGCTGAGGTGGCCTGGGTCCCACAATTGAAGCACTTCTTCTTCTTCTTCTTATCACCATTGCCTTTTCCACCCTTGCCTTGTTGTTGTTGTTGCGGTTTCTTCTGATCCCCCTTCTTCTCTGGTGTCTTAGAACTCTTATCATCCTCATGCATAAGTGCCATGTAGACAAGCTTCTCAAAGGTGGCCCCCATAGGAATGCGAGTCATAGCTATTCCTTGCAATGGTTCGTTCAAGCCTCTAACGAACCTCAAAGCCTTCTTCTCCGGTGTATTCACCAACTCTATGCCAAACCTTGCTAATTGATTGAATTTGTTGACATATTCTTTCACCGTGAGATTCCCTTGCTTCAAATTCAAGAACTTCTCCATAAACATATTCTCTTCCGCCCTTGAGAGAAACTTAGCCCCAAACCTTTGCTTAAAATCTGCCCAAGAGTCAACAGGGCGTTCTCCAATAGTGACCTCCCACCAGAATGAGGCCTCTCCCTTCATTAACCAAGCCGCCAACTTGACTTTCTTTCCCTCTTCCACTTCAAAGATATCTAGCAACTCTTCCACTTCCTTAAGCCAATCTCTAGCCTCTACGAAAGTCTCTGAACCTAGAAAAGGTTTTCCTCCTATAGCTTTGAACTCCTTGCAAATCTTAGCAAAATTATCCACTCTAGGCTGAGGAGGAGGAGCGGTTGCCTCTGGTGTAGTAGCATTGGCTGGACCCGCAGCCGCGGCCCTAGCCTCTTATAATCTCCTATACCATAGTGGTATAACTAAGCCCTTCGGGATGTTAAGATCCTCAGCCATGCTGAAACGAAAGAGGAAAGATTCAAAAAGGAGATTCCGAAAGATAAAGATATGGCTATTGGGGATTATGCTTTTCTTTTTCAAAAACTTTTCTCTTAAAAGACATGTTTTTGAAAATACTTTTTCCAAAAATAATACCTTTACTATTTTCTAAAAAAAAATGTATTTTTCTCGAAAATTTATCTGTTCCGGTAACCTTAAGCTCTGATACCACGTGTAACACCCCACTCCCGCTATGATCACTCCCTAAGGGAATGCCATAACATCGGTGGAGTATTTTAGTGAATATAGAACAGAAAAATTACAACAAGACAGATATAAATAGTACTTGAAATTTAAAACATCATCTCTTAACAGCGGAAGTAAAACATGTCTGGTTACATCATAAAACCACAATAAAAGTCAAGTACAATATCCATCAAAATAAAGAAGTACATAATCCCACTCTCATACAATAGCCAAAACAAAAGAAAAGACAACTGGGTAACTGGAGCTTTACATCTATCCAAGCTCCTAAAGACTGGAAGAGCAATCCGATCAAGCTCCACTACTGCTAGGATCCACCGTAGGACCTGAGGGTTGGGAAAAAAAGATAAAAACAACGGGGTCAGACATAAGTCTGAGCGAGTCCTATAACTTTAACAATACAATCGTTAAAGTAACCAGAGAAGACATAAACTGATATACGGTAACTAATGGGGATGAATGGCTACACTAAGCAGTCAACTAAACTAAGATAAACGATAAAGACGCATCTACCCTTCCAAAGGTAAATTACTAAACTGCACCACACCAGTCATTCCTAACTTAAAGGTTGATCCCATCCATGGACTTATAAAATTAACTTAATAGTTCTCGCGTACCCCTAGGTGACTAAGTAGACGCCACAGGGCCCTACAATTACACTACTCCCCATTCGATCGGCTCCCTAACGTAGATACCCGTGCTGGCCCCACCGTGGGGTGTACCATTCCCCAACGTGGCAACCTAATAAAATTAACGGTGCACGGCTTATATCTACACGATGCAACAACGTCTTATTTACCAGCCCGGGTCCACACACGCATATGAAACCCGTTGGTCATGCGTTGCCACCGCTAACTCATTTTGGCCTCTTATAGTCAAGCCCAATATGTGTGTCCCGTCACTCGACTAGAGTCGAGCCCACTAAGATACGTTTGGGATATTGGTTGAAATGGGCCCCCAGCACAAGCCATCCCCCTAAGCTTGGCCCACACACTAGTGTTTCCCACTTAACCCTTTAATCATGTTTAATTACATGTTTCCTCTTGGTTAAGTATTTAATCATATTTTCTATTGGCAACCACTAGCAATTTCCACATACCACCCAAGGTACCCACTTAACCCCCATGCCCCACTACATGATTATCTGGTTAAGTGTTTCTTAATTGATTAACACCGTAACCGTGTAAAGGACCCCTCACATTGGACCGTTTTTTGTAGATGCCTGGTTAAGCCGGTAGGTTCAGGGCAGTCTTACACTACAAACGGGTCCAACCTCGTGTCATTTACCCTTGTTACGTATTTAATTTATGATTAAGACCCCTCACATTGGACCGTCATTTGTAGATGCCTGGTTAAGCCGGTAAACTCCAGGCAGTCTTACACTACAAACGGGTCCAACCTCGTGTCTCAATCGATTAATTACTCCTAATTTATCACTCCCATAATTTGTGTTAATTATCATGTTTATTTTAGGAATATGGGTACACCTAACTTAATAGGCAAATTCCCAACTCCAAAGTGTGGGTACACCTAACTTAATAGGCAAATTCCCAACACATAGTATGGGTACACCTAACTTAATAGGCAAATTCCCATACTATGTTCATTTATTTTATGTTATGCATAATTATATTAATTTCACACAATCTTATTAACATATGTATTTAATTAACCTCATCGTTCCCACGTAATTTCGTTCTCATGACATAACACATATAAAAGGTGTCAACTTGCATATGTATGAACATGTTTCAAAGGTGCCATCTTGCATATTAACAAACACATAACTTGCATACGAACGTGCACAACATGTCACATAACTTACATATAATCTTGTATAACATGTCACATAAACTTACATATTAACAAATACATGACTTGCATATAATATGTCACATAACTTGCATACGAACTTGCATAACATACTTGCATATAAACTCATAAACTTGCATATGAACTTGCATAACATACTTGCATATGAACTCATAAACTTGCATATGAACTTGTATAACATACTTGCATATGAACTCATAAACTTGCATATGAACTTGCATATGAAGAGACATACAACTTGCATAATTATCATACATGTAACTTGCATTTTATCATACATGTAACTTGCATTTTATCATACATGTAACTTGCATATTAACATATGATCACAAAGCACAAAACTTGCATTATGCATGTCATAAAAAGAGACAAACTTGCATGTCATAATGTATGCATAAAACCAAACACTTAGCATGCATAAAATCAAATACTTAGCATGCATAAAATCAAATACTTAGCATGCATAAAATCAAATACTTAGCATGCATGAAACCCATCACTTAACTTGCATAAACCCACATACTTAGCTTGCATAAACATAGGGTTAACATTAAACATAGATTAGCAAACTAACATCATATCATATGACTTAAAACCCATTAATCCACATATAAAACCATATGATCTCATCATATCTCATCTACTTAGTTTAGCAATTGATCATTAAAGTGATAGAAACTCACAACTAGCAAATTTGCACTCCAAATGAAGAAGATTAAGATGCTTAGAATGGATTAGAGGTTGATTAGAGAGTGATTAGCTTGCAACCCTCTTCATAAATTAGTGGAGGCTCCTTCTAAGATTTAATTTGGCGGCATGTAGCCCTCAATTCTATTTTTAGTATGGATTAGGGTAGGTTTAGGGTGTATTTATAGATTAGGTGAGTGTTTTAGGCCCTTAGATTAACCCTAGATTAGATTAGGACCCTTAGATTTTGGAAATCTCTAGAACACAGCCCAAGACTAACCCAAAAACCAGATCTGGTGCACCCAGATCAACAGGGCCGACACCCTGTGTCGACACCCCTGTCGACAGGGCTGTCGACACCCCTGTCGACACCCCTGTCGACATGCCTGTCGACACGGGGCTAGGCGGGAACTTTCCCGCCCTTTCCGCTTTTGGCTCCAAACTTGTTTTAGAACTGAATTTTAAATCTGTTTTTAACTTTGAATTTTCTGCCAACTTCATTGGGCCATAACTGGGCCATACGGACTCCGATTTACAAAATTTCGGACTCTATTCTGCGTATTTTTCCGAGATGAACGCAATGACGCAGCCCGTTTCCCCTGATTCCCATATCTGAGATTTATTATACTTTAATTACTAACCATTAGTGTTATTTGAAATTCGGGGTGTTACAGTTCGAGTCCGTTTCACTGTGTTAATATCGAAGATGATGCAAATGTCTGAAATGAAAATCAGGGTATGCGATGAACGGATGTTGGATGAGTGGTTGGTGCGTGGTACGAGATGGTGATAAATGGGAAGTCTCAGCGTGGTAACAGGAACTGGGAAGCAGTGAGTCGAGCGACGGTGATTTTGGGGTCTGTCAGTGGCCAAAGTGAAGGGGGTGATGGTCAACGTCAGTTAAGGAAGGAAGAAGACTGTCACAACAAGATTAAGGTATAAAATTATTTTAAGGTAAGAAATTAATTTACAACTATCGTTGTTAAAAAAATCAAATAGTTGTTACATAATTAATTACATGTATTTGATCATTAAATTAATAAAGGGAATAAATAATTTTACAAGGTTGAATCGATCAAATCAAGTTGTGTGGGATTTTGACGCTGAAAAATCCTTTACTGAGGAATAGGAATTAGAATGGATATGTATCAAATTTAAAAACACAGTGAGTAATTCTAACTCAGAAATTTATTTAAATTTATTTTTATAATTTAAAATATATCGTTGGCTGCTTGGGTGCGTTTATTAATTATTATCAGTTGTGGTTATTATATATATTAGTTATTTAGACTTGGTGTTTGTGGCTATTATATATATATATATATACATACATACATATATATATATATTGGTGGTTAGATATTTCCCGCGTTACCATTAGCGGATTCCTGCAGTATCAATAGTGGACGACCTTATGCGCCCCCACAATATGATAGTGGATGACCTTCTATACCGCGATATCCTGCCTCGAAGCAGGATAGGTATTATTTATGTTGGCTAACGTTTGTGGATGCAGGCAAACAGGTCGAGGGATCCAACTGGATTCTTAAAAAATATTAATATTTGTTTTTTTTCATATTTATATTAATATATATGATGTGTTAGAAAATTAGTGATTTATAATTGTTTGTTTATGATGTTTAAAATATCACTGGGCCTAGATGTTGATTTATAAAAATATCATGAAAAGGGATTTTGAGATTTAAATGGGGAAGTCTATTTTATTTAAATAGAATTTGAATTTTGAATGGACTAGAAATATTAACTTGTTTTGAATAATAAAAATAAGTAAGGAATTTATAAACAATGTTTATAAATTAAATAATGCGGGAATCAAAGTGAAATTATAAGCGGTGTTTATAAATGAAGGGAAATAAATTATCATTGGATAATATGAATATTTAAATTCAAATGTGAATTTAAAATGAGAATTGTTTTAAATAGTAAACTATGAAATTTAACCCAATATTCGGAATGTAAATAAAATTGAATAAATCCATTGGATTTATGTTTGAATTCGACTATGTCGGATTTATAAAAATAAATTATTCCCAAGTAGGATATTGAAATTGTATCAAATAGAAATTGAAATAAAATATGAAAATAGATTCTATATTTATATAGATAAGTTATAATAAATAGAATATTCCAAAATGAAATTTTGGTTTTAAATAGATTTCGAAATGGAACTTGTTTAAATATATAAACAAGAAAATTTATGAATGAATTAATTATCAAGAGATAATTTGAAATATTAAATTCAAGTATGAATTAAAAAATAGAATTTGAAATCATTGCGAAAAGGGAGCGACGAGTTTTATTCCGGAATTCGAAATATAAACGGAATCGAGATAAATCTAAGGAATTATAATTAGAACTCGATTATATCGAATTTTATAAATAAATTTATTTCCAAAGGAATTGGAATTTTGTATAGCAAATTGAGTTGTAAACAAATTTGGAACTAACTTATAAAAAAATCGAAAATGTAGGATAATCAGAAATATTAGTTTGGTTTGGAAAATTTGGTTTAATATATATATATATATATATATGTATGTATATTAGAATGGAGTTGAAATTTATTTATAAACGAAGTTTAAATGTTTATATTTAAATATACTTAAAATGAACTTGCAGCGGCGCGACAGTTTGTAAATTGGCGTTTTGAACTTTAATTGAGTATACAGAACTAAATTTAAGTCGGAATTCTTTGAAACAAGAATCATCAGGACTATTTGAATAATAGTTTTCTAATGGAAGAGAAAAATCTGGATTTTGTCTTATAGATTTTGAGTTATGTCAAAATCAAATTTTCAGAAAAGCAGTGCCATAACCATTTTAAAACCATAACGGTTATTTAAATAAATAAAAGGATTTTAAGGAAATAAAATCCAAATTTCCTTTAGAAAAACCCAGATTTGAGTTATAAAATAAATATGAACTCAAGTGAAGTAAATGGATTGATTTTTTTTTATAAAAAACAGATTTTTAAGTATTTAATATAATTAACTAAATTGAGGAATAATTAGTTAATGAAATTTTAAATCGAAATTTGAACTTCGAAAGGTAAATGAGATTTGAGAATTTATATTCGAAATCGAATATGAAACTTAAGTTGAAAATGGAATTTGACTGGTTTATAAACAGGTTAAAACTTTATTTGAACTTGTTATGTTCGAATAAAAAGTGTAATAGACAAAAGAGCTAATTAAATAATAAATTAGCGAATTAAGCTAAAAATTGATCGGATTGAGTTGGAATAAATTAGAAATGGACGTATATGGGTTAGACAAGTATGGAATGAAGTGTATGAAGATTATAATTCGAGTGCCCAACAAAAAGGTACACGTTTAAATTCCATATGAGATTTTGTATGCTGAATCGGCAGGCCGCTTGGCTTTTTATTTTTATTTTTGAATGGAAAGGGCCTAGAGAGACGAGTTGAGTTTTGAGCTATTGACCGGAACAAAGGAGGTGCTGGCTAATTTTTTCAAATATTTAAGGAGTTAGAATATTTTTAAGAAGAATTGACAATTAGAAATCTATATATCGATATATATAAAATTCAATAAGGGAACAAACTTAAAATAGAATAATATAAACAAAAGGGAAATCTATAAATTAAATCTGGTAAAAATAGAAACAGAAACATATATAAACACACCACCTCCGTTAAGGTCACACACAAAGGGAATGCCTTAACTTCGTTGGAGCGTTTTAGGTAAAAGATGCAGATAAATTTCAAGACAGACAAGATAAAGCAGCGGAAAATAAAGTCATTTTATAAACAACGTGGTTCAGTCAAGCTTTTACAACAACTGTCTCAATCGTACTTAAAAGTAATACATAAAACTGCTGTCTTGATTCAAAAACTTCTAAGTATAAAAGAAGCATAAAAATAACAATGATATTCCCCAATAAAGCATGAACCAGCCATAGTAGTGGAAGAGAGAGTCCAAAGCAATACATCGGATATCTTTGAGCTTGGAAAGAAAACTAAGCTAAGAGATAATATTTCCTCCCTGTGAACCTAAGGGGGGGGTGGAAGAAAAGAGGCGAAACAAACTAGGTCCGACATAAGTCTGGTAAGTCCAGTGACTTTCAGCATGTAAATAGGCAAAAGCATCATGACATGAATAAACTGAATATAAGACAATACCATGATAACATGGATAACAAGAAAACCTAAGATTAGCATAAGATATGATAAGGCAAGATAAACTGAATGCACTTCTACTCATTCTCTGCTTCGCTACTACCTTGTTATTCTGATTTCTATATCTCTGCACCCCTAACTAGTGTCCCAACAAGTAATCTGTGTAAAATGATAATATGATAACGTGATCCCAATCCCCCAATTGTGGTAGCCTTCAGGTGTACATCTAGTATAAGGATCTTACCTCAATCATCCTAATTGCCATGAAGATGTTAGATGTAACCTTACTACCCTATTGATCGGCTCCCTACTTGTATTAATGTTCCATGTGTCTGTGTCAGTTGGCCCTCTCTTGCATGTAGATACCATGTGCTGGTCCCACCATAAGGTGTATTAATCCTTATGATAGCAACCCGACACGATTCAAGATGCACAGTGTATAACTACTGGTACCCAGTGCCTGCTTTTTCCCACTTCGGAGTACGTGCACGCCCGTAATCCGTCGGAACCTACACTGCTGTACCCCCTGCCGCTATTTTGACCACTTATAATCAACCCAGTAATCGTGCCCCACCCTGCCTAGTTACAGGGTACCCTGATACTTCTATGTGGTTTACTGCTAAAATGGGTCCCCGTTACTAGGGTTTCTTATTAGCTAAGTTTGTGGGCCTATATTTACTAATATTACCCACCAACCCGTTATGTACTTAACCCTCCCACTGATTCAAACATGTTTACTTAATGGTTAAGTTTGGGGGCCTATATTTACTAATATTGCCCACCAACCCGATATGTACTTAACCCTCCACACATTATGTCATATTGGTTAAGTGTTGTCCGTTCATGTTAACTTAACCCACCCACTCATCATGTCATATTGGTTAAGTGTTTCTTATTAACCCTTCTCACTCGTCATGTTGGATTGGTTAAGTGTTTCCTATTAACTTAACCTCGTTCATTCATCATGCTATGTTGGTTAAGTATTTCCCAATAACTTAACCCCACTCGTTCATCAAGTTACATTGGTTAAGTGTTTCTTACTAACTTAACCCCACGCGTTCATCATGCTGTATTGGTTAAGTGTCATCAATCAATTCAATTTAACTTAACCCACCCACTTGTCGTGTTACATTGGTTAAGTGTTGCCTTCTTGTGTTAACTTAACCCTTCCCATTCATCCTGTTGTATTGGTTAAGTGTTGCTCTCTTGTTTTAACTTAACCCTTCCACGCATCATGTTATATTGGTTAAGTGTTGCTCTCTTGTTTTAACTTAACCCTTCCACGCATCATGTTATATTGGTTTAGTATTGCTCTCTTGTTTTAACTTAACCCTACCCATTCATCATGTCATATTGGTTAAGTGTTGCTCTCTTGTTTTAACTAAACCCTACCCATTTATCATGTCATATTGGTTAAGTGTTTCTTATTAACTTAAACCTACTCACCAGTTTAATTAACATGTTGTATTGGTAAAGTGTTGCCTAAATTAACTTAACCCTACCATTCAGTCATTAGCATGTCTTGCTTATTAGCATTAATTCATTCATTAACGCCTTAAACTCTCACATTAGAACAGTTGTTTGTGGTTGCTGGTTGTGCCGGGCGGTTCCGGGCAGACTTCTTCCGCAAACTCATTCTAACCTCGGGTTTTTGGGCTAAATGCGCTAACCTCTCACATTAGATCTGTGTTGTTGCAGTTACTGACTATGCCGGGCGGTTTTGGGCAGTTTTACACCGCAACTCAATCTAACTCGGGTTAGACATGTTTATCTTTTTAGCATATTTACCATACATGTCCAAGTCTCGAATTTATATGCTAATTATCCCAAATTCACAAAACTAGTCATGTTCCAATCCTCAAGTTATACCTCAACAAAGCTAATTGCAAGTTATGCCCCACAAATTCAAATTCAATTTATTACTCAACATAGGTTACACCCAATCTTCCCAAATTTGCAATAATAGTCATGCTCCAAAATCACAATATACATTATGATTGGCATCCCAACCAATAGTTATGCCCAATCTAGATTAATATTCCAATTTATAGTTTACGCCCAATCTAGATTTAATATTTTAATTTACCTCAAGTTCGCAACAATAACAATTATGCCCAAAACTTGATTTATATGTCAATTAACCCAAACTTGCAGTTATAATGATAATAATGCCCAAATCAATTACAAGTTATCCCCAAATCTCAATTACAAGTTATGCCCAAATCTCAATTACAAGTTACGCCCAATAGTACATAAAACAGATTAGGCCCAATTCCCCCATATTCCAATCGTGTGTGTGTATATATATATATATATATATATAACAAGATTTCGTCTAGGTTTGATACAACCTAGATCCATAATAAAATGGGAAGAAGAGGAAACAAAAAAGATTAGGCATAAAATAGCCATACGACACTGATTTGATAATAGAAATATCAGGAACATAAAAGAAGCATAGATCTGAATTAAATTACATTGCAGGCACAAATCTGATAAAATAGATTTGAATAACATCGCAGGCACAAATCTGATAAAATAGATAGGATAAATCTGAAAGAATTATCTCATAATCGGGTATAACTTGGATTCATATTATTACATGCCAAGAACTTCAATTAAGAATTCACATCTGAAAGTAACTTGAACTTACGAAACAAAGAACAAATCTTGTTTTCTGAAACTTAAAAGCTCTCCTTTGATGTAGACTATCAATTCTCTAGTTTAGATTTGATTTGTAGCTTCTAACTTGTTTTCTATTTTTAGGGAAGACTGGAGGCTACACTAGTTTGGCTATGGACAACATGATGGCTCCTTGAAATGAAATTGTGTGGTTTAGGGTTGAGGGTTGGGGCTGTTTATATAGAATTTTAAATTAATGTGAGCCGTAAAATCAACCAAGGAGTAATCAGGGCCATTCAGATCAAAGAGAGCCAACCAGAAATTGCCACATATGCCTTATTGACTCAGAAATGACTCAGAAATCGTCACTGCCTAGACCTGGCCGATGGGGTCGTCCCGTACAAGGGGGGTCGACACCTATGTCGACCCCAAAGAGCCTGAGTCGACATAGGTGTCGACCCAGCGGGTCTCGAGTTGACACCCCAAACATGGTCGGTTCTGCGTTTCTCCTCCCGCCTTCGCTGTTCTGAATATTTTGTTTTAATTCTGGTTTAAACTGAAATCTTCTAACCTCCATAACTTCTTCATATTATATCCGTTTTACGCAAACTCGGACTCTATCTCAAGTAGAATTCCGAGTCGAACACAATGGCGCAACCCGTTTCCCTTAATTCCTTTTTTTTAAGATTAATCTCTTCTATCCCGTTTTAAAATTACGGGGTGTTACATTCTCCCCTCCTTAAAGGATTTCGTCCCCGAAATCTCCAAGTCAAGAAGAACGTTTATCCTACCATCCAACATCCATCTACTCAAGCATTCAATCACAAGCATCCATTGTCCTTAAAAGGTCTCTAATGCTTTTCATGAACATATGCATAGTGTGTGTATATGCCCTTACCCAAATGCAAAATCAGGCGGTCTACTGATTTAGTTGACCTCCTTAATGCTAATTATGTCAGTGCCATGAGTCTATCATGTATGCAATTATTCCTAATCGTACTTTATAACTTATGCATGAGTGCATAATCATTCATACAAATGCAACATCCATATGATAACACATCAAGTTTCAATCCATATATATAAAAATTCACTCATGTATATGCAATATGGAAGTGGCGGAGCCGATCTAGTGTCTAGTGTGTGTGTATATGCATTCACGAGCAACCACTAGCAAACACTTACATCCGCTTGCATCCACCGAACATAACATGTCTCAAATGCATGTTTACATCCATTGACTTCTACCTAAGGATCGAGGATAGGACCGAGAGGATATACTTAAAAGGTAAAGACTAACAAACAAACTTTACAGAAAAAGAGAGATCAAGGATATACCCTCAAAAAGGGTATGATGCACGTATCTAGTCTTCAGTCTTCTAAGTCACATTTTCTTGAGCTTCGCTTCATTATGCTCTTACTGTCTTGACTTCATGATTGCGTAGCACCTTAATTTCTATTTCTGAAATATGAGTTGGAACTCATTTCAATGTCGCCTCTCATTTCACCTCTTCTTCTTCTAGTATGCTCGGCACTACAACTTTTGATGTGTCATGCTAACATTTCCTCAAAAGGTCTTCCAAAATCCTATTCACCCTTTCTGTCAGAGGATGATAAACATAACTGCGTACTCATGGCTTCTTGCAATCCATGTAGAAGAACTATCTCTTGAAAGTAAATAGATGCTAACCATGTTACCAAGTGTGTATACTAAGATGATTAGAGGTCTCTCCTCTACTTAGCTTGTCCATCATGTCACAAATCAAACCCCAAGCAAGGGTTAGATTTTTCTTCGTCAATCTAATAAGTGGGGCTGATACCTTCACAAAGTCCTTAATTAACTTCATGTACCAGACCGCTAATCCAAGAAAACTTCTTACTCCCGTTGAATTCCTTGTGACCTTCTAAGCTTGCACCGCAACTGCTTTTGCGGTATCTACTGTTATCCGTTCCTTGGATATCACCTGTCTTAGAAACCTTACTTTTTCTCTCCATAAATGATATTTGGAGAACCTAGCCTTAAGCTGATGCACTTGGAGGGTATCCGAGACATCCTTTAGATGCAAAGCATGTTCTTCCTCACTCTTAGAGAAAACCCAAATAACATCTATGCACAAGCAAAGTGAACCATCCGCCTTTGTAGCGAAAACAACTAGAGCACGCCATTTAGAAGCACTTCGCCTTATGAACCCTTTCTCAAGTAACTCTTTTACTTGTTTACTGAGCCCTTCCTTTCCCTTGGAGTCATGTGTCGTACAAGTAATGCAACTGGCTTTACATTGTCAACTAGATATATGCAGAAGTCTATTTCGCGTTTTAGGGGATAAACCCCTAACCTAATCAAAAACATATGCGTACTCATGGACTACTCTAACGGATCGCAAATCGTCGATAGATGCATCAAATGATTCTAGGTAGCTAAGCCTAACTGATCCCTTAAGATCACACAAAATCTCGAGGGTATTCCCGAAGCAAGTCAAAAGTCTAACTACCCTCCTTTCGCAATTACTAGCTAACCAATCCATGCCTAGAATCAACCCATAGCCCATG
Source organism: Allium sativum (assembly GCA_030737875.1). Taxonomy (NCBI): domain Eukaryota; kingdom Viridiplantae; phylum Streptophyta; class Magnoliopsida; order Asparagales; family Amaryllidaceae; genus Allium; species Allium sativum. Next base: position 730,666,034 of record CM060916.1, read on the forward strand.
AAACCAAAAACATAAGCATTACACTTAAACTCAATACTTAATATAGCTATTTTCAAATCCTTACAAACCAAAGATAAATGAGTCGAACCACCAATTGGATTTGAGAATATAATGGGATCTTCTACTATACAAGTACTAAGGTGTAGAGACTCAACTATGGAAGCATATATAAACGAATGTGAAGTGCTAAAATCAAAAAGAGTACTAACAGGATGATCAAAAAGAAATACTAAACTTTACTTTCTCTCTCTCAGGTACGCTGGCGGTGAAAGCATGCACTTGCCTTCCTGAAAATCCTATCCTTGTCCTTGTCCTCCGGGCAATACTTGATAAGATGCCCTGCATCACCATGCTGAAAATAACCACTTGTCTTTTTCTTCCTACAATTAAATAACCCACTATACCACAGAAAAGACATTTCCTCTTATTGCGGGATCTGTTATTTCTTCCGCCCTTCTTATATTCCGATCCATTGTTTGTGATTCTTCCCCTTTTGCCTCTTTCTCTTTACCTCCTTTATGAACCATGTTGACAAGTCTCTCAAAGGTTGCCTCCATCGCACGGAAAACCCTTCAAAGCTTGGAAGAGAATTAGCCGCAGGTGAAACTACTGCGACTATGGATGGAGGTTGGGCACTTCTTCGCCCTTTGACAGGTGTCATAGTCTCATCAATCCTACGAAACCATGTCGCGATGAGGTTACCTCCCAGAAAGCCAGGAGCCCTGGAGACTCAGGAAAGAAGGAAACAAGGATTCAAATAGAGGATCAAAAGATAGTGCATATGGCTTTGGGGAATATGCCTTTGAAACAAAACTTTTCTTTTGAAAATGCTTCTTTTAAAATCATTTTGAAAATAATTTTTCAAATCTTTTATCTGATCCGGTAACCTTCAGCTCTAATACCAAGTGAAACAACCCACCTCCATTAAGGTCACACACAAAGGGAATGCCTTAACTTCGGTGGAGCGTTTTAGGTAAAAGATGCAGATAAATTACAAGACGGACAAGATAAAGCAGCGGAAAATAAAGTCATTTTATAAACAATGTGGTTCAGTCAAGCTTTTACAACAATTGTCTCAATCATACTTAAAAGTAAAACATAAAACTTCTGTCTTGATTCAAAAACTTCCAAGTATAAAAGAACCATAAAAATAATAATGATATTCCCCAATAAAGCATGAACCATCCATAGCAATGGAAGAGAGAGTCCAAAGTAATACATCGAGTATCTTCGAGCTTGGAAAGAAATCTGAGCTAAGTGGTAATATTTCCTCCCTGTGAAACCGAGGAGGGGGGGGGAACGGAAGAAAAGAGGCTAAACAAACTGGGTCAAACATAAGTCTGGTAAGTCCAGTGACTTTCAGCATGTAAATAGGCAAAAGCACCATGACATGAATAAACTGAATATAAGACAACACCGTGATAACATGGATAACAAGATAACCTAAGATTAGCATAAGATATGATAAGGCAAGATAAACTGAATGCACTTCTACTCTTTCTTTGCTTCGCTACTACCTTGTTATTTCGATTTCTATATCTCTGCACCCCCTAACTAGTGTCCCAACAAGTAATCTGTGTAAAATGATAATATGATAATGTGATCCCAATCCCCGCAATTGTGGTAGCCTTCAGGTGTACATCTAGTATGAGGATCTTACCTCAAACATCCTAATTGCCATGAAGACGTTAGATGTAACCTCACTACCCTATCGATCGGCTCCCTACTTGTATTAATGCTCCATGTATATGTGTTAGTCGGCCCTCTCTTGCGTGTAGATACCCTGTGTTGGTCCCACCATAAGGTGTATCAATCCTTATGATAGCAACCCGACACGATTCAAGATGCACAGTGTATAACTACTGTTACCCAGTGCCTGCTTTTTCCCACTCCGGAGTACGTGCATGCCCGTAATCCGTCGGAACCTACACTGTCGTACCCCCGCCGTTATTTTGACCGCTTATAATCAGCCCAGTAATCGTGCCCCACCCTGCCTAGTTTCAGGGTACCTTGATACATCTATGTGGGTTACTGCTGAAATGGGTCCCCGTTACTAGGATTTCTTACTGGTTAAGTTTATGGGCCCATATTTACTAATATTACCCACCAACCCGATATGTACTTAACCCTCCCATTGATTCAAACATGTTTACTTAATGGTTAAGTTTGTGGGCCTATATTTACTAATATTACCCACCAACCGATATGTACTTAACCCTCCACACATTATGTCATATTGGTTAGTGTTGTCCGTTCATGTTAACTTAACCCATCCACTCATCATGTCATGTTGGTTAAGTGTTTCTTATTAACCCTTCTCACTCGTCATGTTGGATTGGTTAAGTGTTTCCTATTAACTTAATCTCGTTCATTCATCATGTTATGTTGGTTAAGTATTTCCAATTAACTTAACCCTATTCGTTCATCAAGTTACATTGGTTAAGTGTTTCTTACTAACTTAACCCCACGCGTTCATCATGCTTTATTGGTTAAGTGTCATCAATCAATTCAAGTTAACTTAGCCCACCCACTTGTCGTGTTACATTGGTTAAGTGTTGCATTCTTGTGTTAACTTAACCCTTCCCATTCATCCTGTTATATTGGTTAAGTATCGCTCTCTTGTTTTAACTTAACCCTTCCACGCATCATGTTATATTGGTTAGGTGTTGCTCTCTTATTTTAATTTAACCCTTCCACGCATCATGTTATATTGGTTAAGTGTTGCTCTCTTGTTTTAACTTAACCCTACCCATTCATCATGTCATATTGGTTATGTGTTGCTCTCTTGTTTTAACTTAACCCTACCCATTCATCATGTCATATTGGTTAAGTGTTTCTTATTAACTTAACCCTACTCACCTGTTTAATTAACATGCTGTATTGGTTAAGTGTTGCCAAAATTAACTTAACCCTACCATTCAGTTATTAGCATGTCTTTCTTATTAGCCTTAACCTCTCACATTAGAACTGTTGTTTGCAGTTGTTGGATGTGCCGGGCGGTTCCGGGCAGACTTCTACCGCAAACTCATTCTAACCTCAGGTTTTTGGGCTAAGTGTGCAAACCTCTCACATTAGATCTGTGTTATTGCGGTTATTGGATGTGCCAGGCGGTTCTGGGCAGTTTTACACCGCAACTCAATCTAACCTCGGGTTAGGCATGTTTATCTTTTTAGCATATTTACCATACATGTCCAAGTCTAGATTTATATGCTAATTATCCCAAATTCACAAAACTAGTCATGTTCTAATCCTCAAGTTATACCTCAACAAAGCTAATTGCAAGTTATGCCCCACAAATTCAAATTCAAGTTATTACTCAACATAGGTTACACCCAATCTTCCCAAATTTGCAATAATAATCATGCCCCAAAATCACAATATACATTATGATTGGCGTCCCAACCAATAGTTATGCCCAATCTAGATTAATATTCTAATTTACAGTTTAAACCCAATCTAGATTTAATATTTTAATTTACCCCAAGTTCGCAACAATAACAGTTATGCCCAAAACTTGATTTTTATGTCAATTGACCCAAACTTGCAGTTATAATGATAATAATGTCCAACATCAGTTACAAGTTATACCCAAATCTCAATTACAAGTTATGCCCAAATCTCAATTACAAGTTACACCCAATAGTACATAGAACAGATTAGGCCCAATTCCCCCGTATTCCAATCATACATACATACATACATACATACATACATACATACATATATATATATATATATATAACACAAGATTTCGTTTAGGTTCGAGACAACCTAGATCCATAATAAGAGGGGAAGAAGAGGAAACATAAACGATTAGGCATAAAATAGCCATACAATGCTAGATTTGATAAAAGCAATATCAGGAACATAAAAGAAGTATAGATCTGAATTAAATTACATCGCAGGCACAAATCTGATAAAATAGATTTGAATAACATCACAGGCACAGATCTGATAAAATAGATAGGATAAATCTGAAAGGATTATCTCATAATAAGGTATAACTTGGATTCATATTATTACATGCCAAGAATTTCGATTGAGAATTCACATCTGAATGTAACTTGAACTTACGAAAAAAGGACAAATCTTGTTTTCTGGGATCTGTTTTCTGAAATTGAAAAGCTATCCTTTGATGTAGACTATCGACTCTCTAATTTAGATTTGATTCGTAGCTTCTAACTTGTTTTCTAGTTTTAGGGAAGACCGGAGGCTACACTAGTTTGGCCATGGACAGCATGACGACTCCTTGAAATGAAATTGTGTGGTTTAGGGTTGAAGGTTGGGGTTGTTTATATAGAAGTTTAAATTAATGTGAGCCGTGAAATCAACCTAGGAGTAATCAGGGCCATTCAGATCAAAGAGAGCCAACCAGAAATCGTCACATATGCCCTAATGACTCAGAAATGATTCAGAAATCATCACTGCCCAGATCTGGCCGATGGGGTCGACCCCTACAAGGGGGGTCGACACCTATGTTGACCCCGGTGTCGACCCCAAAGAGCCTAAGTCGACATAGGTTTCGACCCAGCAGGTGTCGGGTCGACACCCCAAACATGGTCAGTTCCGCGTTTCCTCCTACCACCTTCGCTGTTTTGAATATTTTATTTTAATTCTGGTTTAAACTGAAATCTTCTAACCTCCATAACTTCTTCATATTGTATTCGTTTTACGCAAGCTCAGACTCTATCTCAAGTAGAATTTCGAGACGAATGCAATGGCGTAGCCCATTTCCCTAATTCTTTTTTTTTAAGATTAATCTCTTATGTCCCGTTTTAAAATTATGGGGTGTTACACATACACTCATTTTAAAAATGAATAATTGGTTTTTATGGTGTTGATTATTCGAGATAAGCAGTCTTGTCCGTTTTGAAGTTAAGAATGTTATTCTTTCAAGGTCTGAGAGGTAGTTATACCCCAACTTGATTCATTTCATTATTAATCGATACGTAGAAATATTTAGTCTCGAAGATAGATGTTTGAATAAGATTTAGTTGAATGCAGTATTTTGGGTTATTGTGACGTTGTTTTACACAACATTTGCTTTAACCCAAGTAAGTGAAATTTTAGAAATATAAGTGGAATTTCAAAGATACTATCGAGTAGATTGTTAAAGTAAGTCTACCATACTTTCCTACTCACCATTCTCGAAGTCTTTATGATAATCTAAAAAATCACATCTCTTACTCTTCGAAGGGAAAGGTTTCCTGGAATGGATCGTCCCATACTGTCAAAACGGCTTACTCGCCACTGCTAAATCTAGAGATTAGGCCGGATTGCAAGTGGCACAACATTGTTTGGGATAAAGCATCAGTGCCAATGGAGAAATTTATAGTTTGAAAGGTGAGAAATAATGCACTGCTAACGAAACAAAAATTAAAACAAATGGGCTTGCTTGTGAATACGAACTGCTTGTTGTGTGATGCATGGGAAGAAAGAACATCGCATATGTTTTTTGAATGTGGGTTCACGTATGGCCTTTGGAGCAAGTTGATGTTGCTTTTCAATGCAAATGTTTCGGTGGGTATTTCAGAATTGCAATGGGATTTTATTAGAATGTCGACAAAATGGATAAGAGAGAGTCATGTCCTATTCGTTCTCTTCATAAAAAAGCTTGTGTGAATGATATGGGCTGAGAGTAACTCGAGATTGTTCACCCTGAAGAAGAAAACTGAAGCGGAAATGTAGGCTATTCAATCTGCAAGTTTGACTGTTCCTTCAACACTAGTTGGTTCCATGGGTTGTTGTGATTTTCTATCTTTGTTTGTGTGTTTGTAGTTTAACTGGTGTGATGCACTTCTTAGTGCCTTTGTATGTTTTTTTCTTGTTTTGATAAATGTAGTAGGGGTCCACTCAACCCCGCTAGCCTTGCAAAAAAAAAAAAAATTGAGTTTGAGAAAGAAATAAGTAATTGGAATATTTCCAATTATAAATAGAAGATATTTTCTGCGTATAGAAAATAAAAGAATGTAATATATGAAATGTTTTCAAAATAGCGTAAGAGGCCAAGATGATGGTTCAAAATATTTGGTTAACGAACATTGATAAAGAAATGGTGAAGTAATTTAATTAAAGAAATATTACTTAACGGGACCAGTGATTGTTTGATGCTTTGAATGAATGTTTGTTATTCTTCAATAGTCAAATAACTGACTATCGAAGTATTGACCACTATCATTGTCAATATGGAGAGATTGGTTGGATTATTATCCAAGAACCACTCCGTATTGGTAGCAGCGTTGCGAATCAAATTATATGAAGATAACCGAAGATGGAGTAAAGTGCAAGGGCTTTTTTCTATCAATCCTAGGTAGAAATTGCCTAAGATAAATTAACGGAAATTATGCCTTCGGTTTCGTTCAGTCCCAGATGAAGTTATGGACGAATGTCTGATAGAATATTTCCAATGATCGCATATGTTGGTCTGTATAAATATATATGGTGGTAGAGAATTTATTCTCCTAGCATAATATCCAGAATATATTTGTGCAAATCAACTAATGATTAAAGGAACTAACAATGTGACATTCAAAGTGACTGTGATATCAAATGAATGGTGACTAATCTTAGCCTCAGGCCTCAACAACCGGGAAATGACAAAAATCGGGCAAGCAACATGACTAAGTGGGTAGCTCCCAATCAGGGTGTATTATCACCTAACTAGAGAAATTCATTTCGTTCTTTATTATATTCGATGTTGTCCCTTTCGGGAAATAGTTGCTGGTCCCAACCGTTTGTGATATACATTTATACACTCAAGCAAAATGAGTGGTCGGTCATGTGTGGCCGAGTTACAAGATGTTCTTGTTGAACCCAGTGTATTCCCATCTAGAGATACATTATCTGAAGGCGGTTTCATACCTTGTCATAGTTGGAAATCCATTATCCAATAAGTGATCACGGTTTTGATTATATACTATGTACGTGGAGCATGAGATGCAAGCGTTCTGCTAAATGATTATTTAGATGTGGTTGATAGACACTATTATAATATCAGAAGAATTTTGATATAAAGATTTTTTTGGGGTTATCGTAAGTTAAAAACTGTAACAACCCGAATTTCCCTGCCCTTCGAATCGACTGCAAGGCCCTATCCCAAAAGTCGAAAATCCTCGGATTATTAACTTTGGGAGCACAACACATCAGAGAAAACAACAGAAGACTTTTATAAACATTATAATAATGTTATCAAAGTATAGAATATCAGAGTACATTGAAAATTATACAGCAAAAGATAAATTTACAAAAAATGTAATACAATGTAGCGGAAACATAAACTAATACAGCGGAAGACCATCAATGCTCTGGACACAACTTTAAGCTTCAATCTAGGATCCTGCTCAATGAAATAATCTGCAAAAAAACTACTCGACTGCCTGTGTGGATAAATATGGGCACCCGAGTTTGCAAGGGAAAAACAAACTATGAGTTAGTCATGGGACTAGTATGAGAAATTCTACAATTATAATTAACTTATATAAAATATGGCAAATCACGGGACCACGCCGTATGACACGGAACGGTTTACTTCACTAGATTGACAGTGCCTAAACAACAACCAATACTAGATATATGGATCTACAATGCATCATACAACATGCAAATTTCCAATCTACCCATTTAGGCTTAACCCCAAACATAGATTTTTGAAATCCAATTCCCCTTATAGAAACTATTCCTTTGGACTTTATTTCCCGATTTCTTATTTCAAATCATTTGAAATACATATCTATTTTTCATATCAAAGTAGATTTCACTTTGGGATCTCAAATCAAAATCATTTGGAAATATGAATTCCATAACAAATGCCTACAAATAATATGCGACCAAATATCGAGAGGTATTCATCCCTCAGACAAGGCGACGGGTTCGCACGTTACCAGCTCGACATATATATATGTGCACCTCCCGCACATAGAGCAGGCTACACCGTACAATGCCTATAAACTTTTATTCGTCCAAGTTACTCGAACCTTTAGCCATATACTAAATCATTTTTATATCCTGAAGTAGGGAAATTCTTTTCACAACATAATAATCACACGTACTTTCAAACTATACTTATGGTACTTCACATCAGCAATTCACACATATGATCAGTCACCATTAATCACATAACCTTTGAGCTCATACGTCTTAAAGAAGGGTGTTAAGTAAGATAATAAGTTCTCCACCACCAAACAGATACATCATCAATAGCAACTAATCAATTATGCGATGAACTACAATGTCAAACACATAATACATTTCCAAATCATTTCGACAACATCGGGTTAGCCCTCGAAATCCTTTCTATTTTATAAAACATTCCATGTCCAAAATTGGGAATACATTTCTTTCAACTTAAGAAAAATATTATTTCAGAATCGTTCATTAAATTTGAAATGAACTCAACAACATCGGTAAACATCTCAAAGCCAAATCGTGAAGTGTTTCACAAGATGTTAGATACAAATATTTCTACCCAACCCAATGCTAAATGTAAAAGCATATTTTGCTCATAAACTGGTCGAGCACAATCCAAACAATCAATCCCAATCAATATCAAAAACCAAGTTTATTTGGTTTATATCACATCTCATGTTTTGATAAATTTAATTACCATCTATTCATTCTGGAAATTAATCCTGCATTTACTCGGGTTAAAGAACAAATGTTATTTAAAACACAGTTCACGATAAACACAAAACCATCTTCCATTAAAATGGACCCCTCGAGGAAATCAGATCAGTCATAATCAATATGAATTCCATATCATACTAATAATATAAATGGAATAATGACAACGCCTTTTAAATTCAATGTATAGTACTGGTCTTCCTTCACAGAAGCTCATCTCGATTATTATTAAATCGAATTCCATTCAATTCCAATTAATTTATTACATTGCAAAACTTCACTTCGGAAAATTGTTTCATTTCAAAGCTCTTGTCGATACAGTGCCAACGCATCTTGTTTCGTTGAATTCTGATAACATATGAAAAAGTTATGATTGTTAAAAATAAACTAATTATTTCACGCTTTGTTTTTCTCTATTTGATTGTTTAAATTGGAGGTTTTCCACCAAAAATTATCAGGAAATCGAAATTACTTCAAGTTAGTTTCATTAGAAAGCTCTCATCGAGACGGTTCCAACGCACTTGATTTCGCTCAATTCAGAGTTCATATGAAAAAGTTATGGCCGTTTTAAAATTGAAGTTTTATTTTTACTGCTCGGCCATTAATGGCAGACCAGGAGCCATTCCCACGGCCATTTATGGCCGAACGGCTGTTAAAACCCCATACTTTTTTATATTTTTTCCTTGAAAACATGTCCGAAAGGCCTATGATGTTATATACATACAAATGAAACTTTTATAACTCGCCGAAGCAACTTATAACACCAATTTCACATGAACAAACATTCATACAAGAGATTTGCAATGATTCTTGATTATAAACTCCAAAACGATTAAATTCTCTAACTAAAGCAATCAAATGCAATATAAGTGAATAGTGAATACTTAGAACTTTGCCGGGGTAGCAACAGAGCTTCACAATATCACCAAATCAACTCATAACAAATGAATTAGACTGTATGGACAATTCTAATCATAAATTTTCAATTTTATGAAAACATGAACACAAGAAATTAACCAAGCTACACTAGAAAATCATCAACCAACAATCATCCATCAACCCAACTATTGACTAGCAAACAATTAATCTTAATTTAGCCCTCTTTAGTAAGTAGTGTCTCACCTATAATGGATAAAAATCATATTTTTAACATGCTAATCATGATTTAACATCATATTATACTTGTATGATCAATCAATAACATCAATCCAAACTATTAGCTAACTGTAATTAACTAGCTAGCTGTTTCATAGATCTGGTTTCTCACCTTTGCTTGCTAGAAGCAAGAAATTAATCCTATGACAAGCTAGAACAATCTCTCTTCCAATATTGCATGCAAATCTCCAATCTAAGCACATATGATTCAATTTCCTAAGAGTTTGGTCATAAGAAATCAAAGAAATCAAAGAGGAAATAAGATGGAGAAGATGAAGAGGAGGATGGAGATGCTTACCTAGGTTTCTTGTAATGACCCGGATATTTGACGGTGAAATAATTAACTTATTTAATTATTTAAATAACGAATATATTATTTAATCGACGATGTTAGAACGTATAATTTTATTTTATTTAAAATCGAGCTTGAAATGGCGCGGCAGTTCGCTGTTTGGCGATTCGAACTTCAACTGAATGTACAAGATTCGTTTTAAATCGAATTTCTGTGAAACAAGAAACGTGTGGAGCTGGTGGATTATATCTTTCTAGTAGGAGAGAAAAATCAGGATTTCGTCGTGTAGATTTTGAGATATGTCCAAACCAAATTTTAAAATAGTCACTATAGAATCGTTTATCGACCGTAATGGATTATTCGATATAACTAGAGATCGGGTTAGAATTTAGACAAGGTTCTTTTAGGAAGTAGTGATAAAATAATTTTTAGAATTTTATGGTAATTTTTAATTAATTAAATATGCAACTTTTTATATGGAGTATTGTGCACCCTTAATCAGCGATTTTAAGGTTTCAAAATATGAGTTAATCTACCGGTATTATTATATTTTTGGGATCGTGGCACCTCACTGGACACGACCGTATTCTCATTTCTGTCCGTAGCAGCTCGGACATGAAAACGATTCTACGTAGCGGAGCACGCTAGTCTCCTTATAACTTAAAACAAAGGTGGGTATTACTTAGTGCGTTACTTTATATAATGAATACAATGACATTGAAACTCAACTTTATAAGGCATGGACAAATGAAATGGACAACCGGCTAACATGTTTAAAAGCAAGTGAAGATATTTTCGAAATGATTAAAATATTGTATTGTTCTCCTCTATATAAACACTTCCACGATAAAACCTAATCTGCTGGTCAATGAAATTTCTATGCCTCCACCCTCGTTATAAACGGCTAAAACCCTCTCGTTTTTCCCTTAATCTTCCTTCAAATCCATGCATTTATTCGAAGGATTTTTCAACAAAGAAATCATGAAGCATCGGGAGGGCTACAAACGCATATCGATGTGATGAATCCTAACATCTGAAATTGCCTGAAGTCGGAGCTCGAATGCGCTGGAAACCATCTCAAATAGCTGAAGTTGGTTGATTGAGGAGGGTGCGGACCATGGGTGTTGGTGCGACTGGTTGAGGGTTTGGAGTTCACAGAAGGGTGCGACAGTATCAGTATGGCGTTGAGAAGGAAAACAACAAAGTGTGTTTTTTTTTGAGGTGGATCTCGCCTGTTGTTTGGGAACAAGGAGTGTGGTGGTTACTTAAAGAACGAAGAAAGCAAAAGGAATTGACAGTGGAAGCTTGTGGTTTGTACGGTGGGAACAAACAGGAAACATGATCGACGATGATAGGCTCGAGAAGGACAAACACGTGAAGACCTGGTGAGCAAAGGAATGAATAGAGAAGCATATTTGGATGCAGGCTTTTGGTTTGTGTAATGTGAAGTGTAAATGGGATAGAGTGGAAGTAATATTATAAAAGAATGGGATGTTTGTTCTAGTTGAATATTGAAGTATAGGAAGGAAACAGGAAAACGTAAACGGTAGTGTATAGTTGGGCATTTTACATAAAGGAAATGAAAGGGGGTTTAAATGGGTTGATGCGTAAATTTTGGTGAAGTGTTGATGATGTTGGAACCGAGCATTTTGGTGGTGGAGACATGAAAATGGGAAATGGCCTGGAGCAAAAGTGTGAGCGATGGTTTTCCTTGATTCGTGAAGAAGGAAGTGGTTGGGCGGACGGGTATGATTTTCTGATGGGCTGAGACAAAGGGGGTCCGTTACGATCGTATAAACGGCAGCTACAAATGGAACCGACTAGGAATGAACAGAAGCTAGTTACAATTTATATCGAAATAAATTGCCTGATCAGAACCAACTACCGTAAATCGTTAGTTAACGATTACAGACAATGTGATTAAAACTCACTAACTCTCCTCAATTTATATTTTAATATAAATTGTACTTTATTTATTGACTGCTGCATATTGATTGTTAAACTGGACTGTTAAATAGATTTGATTGAAAACGTAGTTATAGTTAATCTATGTACTGTTAATCAAATATGATTCTGTACAGCAGGATATTTCATTTCAAAATGAAATATGATATATATTATACTGTGTAACATCTGTGGATGCAGGGAGACAGGTTGGAGGAATCCGACTGGGTTCCTCAACAATTATTTTACTGTTTTCATATATTGTGATATATGTTGTGATTTATATTCTGTTATTGATTATGGATGTTAGAACGATATTGATCATCGTTGTTTGATATTTTGAATATCATAAGAAACCCTGAGTTGTAAAAAGGAATATTTCAATGTGTATTGAAATAAAGGAAATTATTTATAAAATAAATAGAATTGAAAAGGAGAATATTTATTTAGAAAATAAATAGAAATAAGGAATAGTTATTTAGAAGATAAATAAACAGTTATAAATAAGGAATATTTGTAACGGTAAATAGAAGTTGTAAATAGGAAATATTTGTAACGGTAAATAGAAGTTGTAAATAGGAATATTTGTAACGGTAAATAGAAGTTGTAAATAGGAATATTTGTAACGGTAAATAGAAGATATAAATAGGAAATATTTGAAACGGTAAATAGAAGTTATAAATAGGAAATATTTGTAACGGTAAATAGAGGTTAAGAATAGGAAATATTCGTAACGGTAAGTAAACGTTATAAAAAGGAAATAGTTGTAACGGAAAATGTAGTTTATCAAAAGAAGTTAGTCAAACGTAGTTTATCAAAAGGGGTTAACCGAATATAGAAATTAAGAAGTGAAGTTAAACAAAAAATTAGAAACTGACTAGAGATTAGTAGGTTGAATATTTTTCTGAGTATCGATCTGATGTTGGTTTCGGCCTTCGGGGTTTGTACTTAGAGAATTGTTCTCTTACTAGTTTACAGTTAGGGACTAATAGTTGTGAAATGGTAGTGATGCATAAAATGAGGATTGGAAATGTTTTCCAATGTTGAAAACATATATTTTCTAATTTTGGAAAATAAGGAAATATGAATATATATATATAAATATAAATATATATATATATATATATGGTTGATGATTGGATCGATAATTCCATTTGGAATTTAGATCGTTGTTTGTACACCGACATGTTTTCATTTGATAGTTAAATCACAGACTATCAAGTTTTGACCATTTTACGTTGTAAATATGGAGAGACCGGTTGGAGTATTATCCGAAGAACCACTCCATATTGACATAAGCGTTGTGATTAAATACAATGAAGCTAATTGAAGACGGTGTTATGCAAGGGCTGTCCTGTTTACAGAATAGTGCCTTCGGTTTCGTTCAGTCCCAGAACGAACGTATATGGACGAATGTCTGACAAAGTATTTCCAATGATCGAATGGATTGGTCTGTATAAATATATATGGTTGCAACGGATTTATTCCCTTCGCATAATATCCAGAATCTATTTGTGCAGATCCAACTAATGATTAACGGGTCTGATAATGTGGCATTCAAATTAATTGTGCTATCAAGGAAAGATAGATAATAGTTGCTTCTAGCCTCACATCCGGTAAATGAAAAAAATCGGGCAGGCAGCATGGCTAAGTCGGTCGCACCGAAGTAGGGTGTATAATCACCTATCTAGAGAATATTCATTTGCTTCTTAAGTCTATCAATGCTGTCCCATATATATATACGGGAACGGTTGCTGATCCCAACCGTTGGTGATGTACATTCGATACACTCAAGCGAAATGAGTGGTCGGTCATGTGTGGCTGAGTTACAAGATGTTCTTGTTGAACTCCAGTGTATCGCTCCTAGAGTACACTGATCGGAAGGTGGTTCCATACCTTGTCATAGTTGGAAATCCATTACCCAATACGTGCTTGCGGTTTTGATTGTATACTATATTTGTAGAACGTGAGATGAAAGCGTTTCTTCTAGATTGATATCTAATTGTATTTAGACATTATTATAATATCAGAATGATATTGTTTACAAAGTTGTTGGATTCTCATAAGGGAAAAACCCGTTCCGTTATGCGGCGTGGTCTTATGAGATATCGTTTACTTGTTCAAACTGTTTTAACTGTTTTACTCATACCAGTCCCATGACTTACCCGGAGTTTATTTGTTTGTTTTCCATAAACTCTTGGGTGCCTAATTTGTATGGGCAGTCAAGTAGTCGGGATTTTACAGATACATTTGGAGAGCTTGGAGCAGGAGGCTTCAAGATTCTATAGCTATTATTATTTCCGTTGTGTTGTAAGTGTTATACTCTGAAATATTATTGTATACATATACTGTTTATATTTCAAAAGTATGTTATATTTTATTCATTCCGCTGTGAGATTCGTGTTACTCTGATGATGATGATCTTCTTCTTCTTCTATTCTAATAGTTCTACCTTATCTATTCTCACCCTCTATCTTCTTTCTATTAGTTTCTTGAATTTCCAGTGCAATTTGGGGTTGGACTTGTGTTATTTAGTCAGCTCAAATTGGACCAGATTTTCGGGTCACTACAGTTGGTATCAGAGCTTAAGTTAAGCGAATTACCTTGGCTCTGTGGCGTGACTCAGTAGAGATGGGATTAGTAATATCCTAGATTGAGTTTGAGTGTATATATACGAGTGAACGTATTTGTTATTTGATATAAAAATTTGTTTTATATTGTGGAGATTTATTGGTCGAGTAGTTTATGAATTCTGGTCGATACAGTAATGCAAACTGTGTTGATAGGAGTTACTAAACACTTGAATACGATGAACCGACATGGTATGTTTTGAAAAGAGGGTAAATTAAATAATTTTACCCAAGTATATATATTGGAAATATTATAATGTGTTGGTTGTTATTATAATCGAATACGATTATAAAAGTGAAATGGTTATAAATAACCAATCAGAACTCGGATAAGTGTTACAAATGAATTAAATCTGAAATTAAAGTCAGAATTGAAATTTAAAACTGGAAATTCAGACCAGTGTTTGTAATTTAATCTGGATTAAGTATACGTGAATTTTAAAATCCTGGGAGGTTTTAAATTTGTTTTGATAAGGATATTTGGGATTGATTTCGAAATGGGAAGTGTTTAAAAGTGGTTTTGAAAGGAATATAGTATTGAACTCACTTTGATCGCTGGGAAATAATTCCGGGGATGGATCGATACATCATCGGTGTAATTTTCGAGTTGCTAAGTGACGGATTACTACCACATATTTTGTTTTGAAATTGTTTTGTAAAAACAAGTTATTCAGGAATTCAAAGGATTTTGAATTGTTATTATGATTTCAAATGATTTGAAAAACCCAGGAATTTAAATTTGGAAATTAAATTAACTTATTAGTTAAATAGGTGAACTGGTAAAAGTGATTTATAAATTGGGATTTAACTTGAAATAAAAGAATATGAAATTGAGTTGGTAAGTTGAGAGATTGAAATTTGAGATTGGAGTTTGAATGGAATTTGGTTTAGATATGACCGAATGGTTGGATTTGATGATCAATCGATTTGAGTTGATTGAGATGACATTAATATATGTTAAGTTGATAGCAGATGGAAAGGATATAGTGATATGCCAGACAAAAAGGTACAAGTTTAAAATTGATATGAGTTTGGAATTTATGAGCCGAATGGGCAAGCCGCTTGGCTGTTTGAATTTCTTTTGGGTTGGAGATAGCCTAGAAAGGCGAGTTGTGGTTTTACCGATAGGGCTGTACAAAGGAGGTTATGGCGAAATTTTCTGAAAATTTAAAGTGTTAGAAAATTTTCAGAATTTTTGAGAATTTAGGTTATTCGGAAGGAATTGATATTTTAGTCAAAATTAATTGGTTCAGTTGAAATCAGAAATAAGGGGTAAACAACTCTTAGGAATTCCAATAGATAGGGTCGTCCTCTAACTTAGCAATTTCGAGGACGAAATTATTTTAAGTGGGGAAGAATGTAATGACCTGGATATTTGACGGTGAAATAATTAACTTATTTAATTATTTAAATAACGAATATATTATTTAATCGACGATGTTAGAACGTATAATTTTATTTTAATTAAAATCGAGCTTGAAATGGCGCGGCAGTTCGTTGTTTGGCGATTCGAACTTCAACTGAATGTACAAGATTCGTTTTAAATCGAATTTCTGTGAAACAAGAAACGTGTGGAGCTGGTGGATTATATCTTTCTAGTGGGAGAGAAAAATCAGGATTTCGTCGTGTAGATTTTGAGATATGTCCAAACCAAATTTTAAAATAGTCGATATAGAATCGTTTATCGACCGTAATGGATTATTCGATATAACTAGAGATCGGGTTTGAATTTAGACAAGGTTCTTTTGGGAAGTAGTGATAAAATAATTTTTAGAATTTTATGGTAATTTTTAATTAATTAAATATGCAACTTTTTATTTGGAGTATTGTGCACCCTTAATCAGCGATTTTGAGGTTTCAAAATATGAGTTAATCTACCGGTATTATTATATTTTGGGATCGTGGCACCTAACTGGACACGACCGTATTCTCATTTCTGTCCGTAGCAGCTCGGACATGAAAACGATTCTACGTAGCGGAGCACGCTAGTCTCCTTATAACTTAAAACAAAGGTGGGTATTACTTAGTGCGTGACTTTATATAATGAATACAATGACATTGAAACTCAACTTTATAAGGCATGGACAAATGAAATGGACAACCGGCTGACACGTTTAAAAGCAAGTGAAGATATTTTTGAAATGATTAAAATATTGTATTGTTCTCCTTTATATAAACACTTCCACGATAAAACCTAATCTGCTGGTCAATGAAATTTCTGCGCCTCCACCCTCGTTATAAACGGCTAAAACCCTCTCGTTTTTCCCTTAATCTTCCTTCAAATCCATGCATTTATTCGAAGGATTTTTCAACTAAGAAATCATGAAGCATCGGGTGTGCTACAAACGCATATCGATGTGATGAATCCTAACATCTGAAATCGCTTGAAGTCGGAGCTCGAATGCGCTGGAAACCATCTCAAATAGCTGAAGTTGGTTGATTGAGGAGGGTGCGGACCATGGGTGTTGGTGCGACTGGTTGAGGGTCTGGAGTTCACAGAAGGGTGCGACAGTATCAGTATGGCGTTGAGAAGGAAAACAACAAAGTGTGTTTTTTTTTGAGGTGGATCTCGCCTGTTGTTTGGGAACAAGGAGTGTGGTCGTTACTTAAAGAACGAAGAAAGCAAAAGGAATTGACAGTGGAAGCTTGTGGTTTGTACGGTGGGAACAAACAGGAAACATCATCGACGATGATAGGCTCGAGAAGGACAAACACGTGAAGACCTGGTGAGCTAAGGAATGAATATAGAAGCATATTTGGATGCAGGCTTTTGGTTTGTTTAATGTGAAGTGTAAATGGGACAGAGTGGAAGTAATATGATAAAAGAATGGGATGTTTGTTCCAGTTGAATATTGAAGTATAGGAAGGAAACAGGAAAACGTAAACGGTAGTGTATAGTTGGGCATTTTACACAAAGGAAATGAAAGGGGGTTTAAATGGGTTGATGCGTAAATTTTGGTGAAGTGTTGATGATGTTGGAACCGAGCATTTTGGTGGTGGAGACATGAAAATGGGAAATGGCCTGGAGCAAAAGTGTGAGCGATGGTTTTCCTTGATTCGTGAAGAAGGAAGTGGTTGGGCGGACGGGTATGATTTTCTGATGGGCTGAGATAAAGGGGGTCCGTTACGATCGTATAAACGACACCTACAAATGGAACCGACTAGGAATGAACAGAAGCTAGTTACAATTTATATCGAAATAAATTGCCTGATCAGAACCGACTACCGTAAATCGTTAGTTAACGATTACAGACAATGTGAGTAAAACTCACTAACTCTCCTCAATTTATATTTTAATATAAATTGTACTTTATTTATTGACTGCTGCATATTGATTGTTAAACTGGACTGTTAAATAGATTTGATTGAAAACGTAGTCATAGTTAATCTATGTAATGTTAATCAAATATGATTCTGTACAGCAGGATATTTCATTTCAAAATGAAATATGATATATATTATACCGTGTAACATCTGTGGATGCAGGGAGACAGGTTGGAGGAATCCGACTGGGTTCCTCAACAATTATTTTACTGTTTTCATATATTGTGATATATGTTGTGATTTATATTCTGTTATTGATTATGGATGTTAGAACGATATTGATCATCGTTGTTTGATATTTTGAATATCATAAGAAACCCTGAGTTGTAAAAAGGAATATTTCAATGTATATTGAAATAAAGGAAATTATTTATAAAATAAATAGAATTGAAAAGGAGAATATTTATTTAGAAAATAAATAGAAATAAGGAATAGTTATTTAGAAGATAAATAAACAGTTATAAATAAGGAATATTTGTAACGGTAAATAGAAGTTGTAAATAGGAAATATTTGTAACGGTAAATAGAACTTGTAAATAGGAATATTTGTAACGGTAAATAGAAGTTGTAAATAGAAATATTTGTAACGGTAAATAGAAGTTATAAATAGGAAATATTTGTAACGGTAAATAGAAGTTATAAATAGGAAATATTTGTAACGGTAAATAGAGGTTAAGAATAGGAAATATTTGTAACGGTAAGTAAATGTTATAAAAAGGAAATAGTTGTAACGGAAAACGTTGTTTATCAAAAGAAGTTAGTCAAACGTAGTTTATCAAAAGGGGTTAACCGAATATAGAAATTAAGAAGTGAAGTTAAACAAAAAATTAGAAACTGACTAGAGATTAGTAGGTTGAATAGTTTTCTGAGTATCGATCTGATGTTGGTTTCGGCCTTCGGGGTTTGTACTTAGAGAATTGTTCTCTTACTAGTTTACAGTTAGGGACTAATAGTTGTGGAATGGTAGTGATGCGTAAAATGAGGATTGGAAATGTTTTCCAATGTTGAAAACATATATTTTCTAATTTTGGAAAATAAGGAAATATGAATATATATATATATATATATATATATATATATATATATGGTTGATGATTGGATCGATAATTCCATTTGGAATTTAGATTGTTGTTTGTACACCGACATGTTTTCATTTGATAGTTAAATCACAGACTATCAAGTTTTGACCATTTTACGTTGTAAATATGGAGAGACCGGTTGGATTGTTATCCGAAGAACCACTCCATATTGACATAAGCGTTGTGATTAAATACGATGAAGCTAATTGAAGACGGTGTTATGCAAGGGCTGTCCTGTTTACATAATAGTGCCTTCGGTTTCGTTCAGTCCCAGAACGAACGTATATGGACGAATGTCTAACAAAGTATTTCCAATGATCGAATGGATTGGTCTGTATAAATATATATGGTTGCAACGGATTTATTCCCTTCGCATAATATCCAGAATCTATTTGTGTAGATCCAACTAATGATTAACGGGTCTGATAATGTGGCATTCAAATTAATTGTGCTATCAAGGAAAGATAGATAATCGTAGCTTCTAGCCTCACATCCGGTAAATGACAAAAATCGGGCAGGCAGCATGGCTAAGTCGGTCACACCGAAGTAGGGTGTATAATCACCTATCTAGAGAATATTCATTTGCTTCTTAAGTCTATCAATGCTGTCCCATATATATATACAGGAACGGTTGCTGATCCCAACCGTTGGTGATGTACATTCGATACACTCAAGCGAAATGAGTGGTCGGTCATGTGTGGCTGAGTTACAAGATGTTCTTGTTGAACTCCAGTGTATCGCTCCTAGAGTACACTGATCGGAAGGTGGTTCCATACCTTGTCATAGTTGGAAATCCATTACCCAATGCGTGCTTGCGATTTTGATTGTATACTATATTTGTAGAACGTGAGATGAAAGCGTTTCTGCTAGATTGATATCTATATGTATTTAGACATTATTATAATATCAGAATGATATTGTTTACAAAGTTGTTGGATTCTCATAAGGGAAAAACCCGTTCCGTTATGCGGCGTGGTCTTACGAGATATCGTTTACTTGTTCAAACTGTTTTAACTGTTTTACTCATACCAGTCCCATGACCGACCCGGAGTTTATTTGTTTTTTTTCCCTAAACTCTTGGGTGCCTAATTTGTACGGGCAGTCAAGTAGTCGGGATTTTACAGATACACTTGGAGAGCTTGGAGCAGGAGGCTTCAAGATTCTATAGCTATTATTATTTCCGCTGTGTTGTAAGTGTTGTACTCTGAAATATTATTGTATACATATACTGTTTATATTTCAAAAGTATGTTATATTTTATTCGTTCCGCTGTGAGATTCGTGTTACTCTGATGATGTTGATCTTCTTCTTCTTCTATTCTAATAGTTCTACCTTATCTATTCTCACCCTCTATCTTCTTTCTATTAGTTTCTTGAATTTCCAGTGCAATTTGGGGTTGGACTTGTGTTATTTAGTCAGCTCAAATTGGATCGGATTTTCGGGTCACTACATTTCTATGCATGATTTCCGCAAGAATTGGAGTTCCAAGATCAAGATAGGTCTTAGGGAATTTTAATTTCCCTTTCCCTTCCCCATTTTCTATTTTTCAAGTGTTGGAATGAAGTGAAGAGGAGAGGGGGTGATTTGGCACTTAAGTGGAATGGGCTAAGTTGGCTAACCAAGCCCTAACCAAGGTGCCAAAATTCCGAAGCTCGGAATGTATCGAAGTTTATACTTTTCGAAATCCTAAACGACATTTTAGACTCAATGGAAGTGGTTTCGAGTCCAAATTCATCCGTATGTAAAATGTGACTTTTTGGATGCATACTATGATTTAAAAATTAAAAAAATTAAATTTTGATGTATTTTCCTATAAATAAATTTTAAATTTCTTCCAAAATCTCAGGGATGTGACACTCCCCTACTTAAAAACTTTTCGTCAACGAAGAGGAACAAAGACGTAAGTAAGTTTATTATTTAAAATATGACCTTTCAAAATCTATTCGTTATTACGAATACACTCTCTCATATACGTAATACTCTTTACTCATTCTATGGCATTACTAAACCCATCTCTAATAAGCCACTCATTCTAAGATACCACTGATCCTATCTCTAATGAGTATTCTTATACGATGTAAATAATGCTACCTCTGATGAGTCTTTCAATATGTTCTAACAAGTTGTACCCCAAATATTTGAGTTAACCAATGCTCTGATACCACTTTGTAACAACCCGAATTTCCCCGCCATTCGAATCGACCGCAAGGCCCTATCCAAATGTCGGAAATCCTCGGATTATTAAGTTTGGGCGCACAACACATCATAACGAACAATAGAAGACTTTTATAAACATCATAATAATGTTACTTCAGAGTATAGAATATCGGAGTACATCGAAAATTATACAATGGAATATAAATTTACAAAAAATGTAATACAATGCAGCGGAAACATAAACTAATACACCAGAAGACTATCAATGCTCTTGACACAACTTTAAGCTTCAATCTAGGATCCTGCTCAATGAAATAATCTGCAAAACAAACTACTCAACTGCCTGTGTGGAAAAATATAGGCATCCAAGTTTGCAAGGGAAAAACAAACTACGAGTCAGTCATGGGACTGGTATGAGAAATTTTACAGTTATAATTAACTTATATAAAATATGGCAAATCACGGGACCACGCCGTATGACACGGAACGGGTTTACTCCACTAGATTGTCAGTGCCCAAACAATAACCAATACTAGATATATGGATCTACAATGCATCATACAACATGCAAATTTCCAATCTACCCATTAAGGCTTAACCCTGAACAAAGATTTTTTGAAATCTAATTCCCCTTACAGAAATTATTCCTTTGGACTTTATTTCCCGATTTCTTATTTCAAATCATTTGAAATACATATCTATTTTTCATATCAAATTAGATTTCACTTCGAGATCTAAAACCAAAATCATTTGGAAATATGAATTCCAAAACAAATGCATACAAATAATATGCAACCAAATATCCGGAGGTATTCAGCCCTCAGACAAGGCGACGGCTTCAGACCTTACCAACTAGATATATATACGTGCACCTCTCACACATGGAGCAGGCTACACCGTACAATGTCCATAAACTTTTAGTCGTCCGGGTTACCCGAATCTTTATCCACATACTAAATCATTTTTATATCCCGAAGTAGGGAAATTCATTTCACAATGTAATAATCACAAGTACTTTAAAACTATACTTATGGTACTTCACATCAGCAATTCATACATATGATCAGTCACCATTGATCACATAACCTTTGAGCTCGTACGTCTCATAGAAGGGTGTAAAGCAAGAGGATAAATTCTTTGCCACCAAACAAATACACCATCAATAGAAACTAATCGACTAGGCGATGAACTACAATGTCAAACACATAATACATTTCCAAATCATTTCGACAACATCGGGTTAGCCCTCGAAATCCTTTCTGTTTTATAAAACATTCCCTGTCCAAAATCGGGAATACATTTCTTTCCACTTGAGAAAAATATCATTTCAAAATCATTCATTAAATTTGAAATGAACTTAACAACATCGCTGAACATCTCATAGCCAAATCGTGAAGTGTTTCACAAGATGTTAGCATACAAATATTTCTACCCAACCCAATGCTAAATGTAAAAGCATATTTTGCTCATAAACTGGTCGAGCACAAACCAAACAATCAATCCCAATCAATATCAAAAACCAAATTTATTTGTTTATATCACATCTCATGTTTTGGTAAATTTAATTACCATCTATTCATTATGTGGAAATTAATCCTGCATTTACTCGGGTTAAAGAACAAATGTTATTTAAAACACAGTTCACGATAAACCCAAAGTCATCTTTTATTAAAATGGATCCCTCAGGGAAATCAGATCAGTCGTAATCATTATGAATTCCATATCAGACTAATAATATAAATGGAATAATAGCAAGGCCTTTTAAATTCCATATATAGTACCGGTCTTCCTTCACAGAAGCTCATCTCGATTATTATAAAATCGAATTCCATTCAATTCCAATTTAGTTTATTAAATTGGAAAACTTCACTTTTGAATATTGTTTCATTTCAACTCTCTCGTCGATATGGTTCCAACGCATCTTGTTTCATTGAATTCTGATAATGTATGGAAAAGTTATGATCGTTTAAAATAAACTAATTATTCCACACTTTGTTTCTCTATTCGTTTGTTTACATTGCAGGTTTTCCTCCACCAAAAATTATCATGAATACCAAATCACTCCAAATTAGTTTCATTGGAAAGCTCTCATCGAGACGGTTCCAAAGCACCCGATTTCGCTTAATTCAGATTTCGTACGAAAAAGTTATGGCCGTTTTAAAATTGAAGTTATTTTTTTGTACTGTTCGGCCATTAATGGCTGACCAGGAGCCATAACCACGACCACTAATGGCCGAACAGCTGTTAAACCCCATATTTTTTATATATTTTCCTTCAAAACATGTCCGGAAGGCCTATGATGTTATATACACGCAAATGAGACTTCTATAACTCGCCGAAGCAACTAATAACACCAAATTTGCATGCACAAACATTCATACAAGAGATTTACAATGATTCTTGATTATAAACTCCAAAACAATTAAATTCTCTAAGCAAAGCAATCAAATGCGATATAAGTGAATTGAGAAGATTTAGAACTTTGCCGGGGGTGCCAACGGACCTTCACAATATCACCAAATCAACTCATAGTATATGAATTAGATTGTGTGGACAATTCTAATCATAATTTTCAATTTTATGAAAACATGAACACATGAAATCAACCAAGCTACACTAGCATATCATCAATCAACAATCATTCATCAACCCAACTATTGGCTAGTAAACAATTAATCTTAATCTAGCCCACTTTAGTGGGTAGTGTCTCACCTATAATGGATAAAAATCATATTTTTAACATGTTAATCATGATTTAAAATCATATTATACTTGTATGATCAATCAATAACATCAATCCAAACTATTAGCTATATATAATTAACTAGCTAGTCGTTTCATAGATCCAGTTTCTCACCTTTGCTTGCTAGAAGCAAGAAATCAATCTTATAACAAGCTAGAACAACCTCTCTTCTTGCATGAAAATCTCCAATCTAATCACATATGATTCAATTTCCTAAGAGTTTGTCATAGGAAATCAAAGAGGAAACAAGATGGAGAAGATGAAGAGGGGATTGAGATGCTTAACCAAGTCTTTATGCTTGATTTCCTCAAGAATTGGAGCTCCAAGATCAAGCTAGGGCATTGGGAATTTTAATTTCCCTTTCCCTTCCCCATTTTCTATTTTTCTAAGTGTTAGAATGAAGTGAGGAGGAGAGGGGTTGATTTGGCACTTAAGCGGAATGGGCTAAGTTGGCTACCAAGCCCTAACCAAGATGCCAAAATTCCAAAGCTCAGAATATATTGAAGTTTATACTTTTTGAACTCCTAAACGACATTTTAGACTCAATGGAAGTGGTTTCGAGTCCAAATTCATCCATATGCAAAATGTGACTTTTTGGACATATACGATGATTTAAAAATAGAATTTTTAAATTTTGACGTATTAAATCAATTAAAAATAAATTTTAAATTTGTTCCAAAATCTCAGGGATGTAACAAAAACCATCCATGTTATGTGTGGATCGGTTTTGCGACTATCGTTTCTTTCAAAAGGATTTGAAAGTTAAATCAAGTGTTTTGGATTCTCATAAGGGAAAAACCTGTCCCGTGCTATACGGCGTGGTCTTATGATATATCGTTAATTTTCTCAAACTGTTTTAAATTGTTTACTCACATCAGTCCCATGACTGACCCAGAGTTTATTTTTCTATGTTTTCCGTAAAACTCTTGGGTGCCCAAATTTGTACGGGCAATCAAGTAGTTCAGGATTTTACATATTCATCTAAAGGAGCTTGGAGCAGGAGTCTTCGGTGTTTGAAATTTAGAGTTTGTGCTGTTGTGTTGTATTTGTGATATACTCTGATGATGTATGTAAGTTCAAATACAACTGTATTTCAAAAGTGATATTTATATATTATATTTTATTCCACTCTGATTGTGAGATTCTGTGTTGTGTTTATGTTCTTCTTCTATCTTTTTCTTATTATTTCATAATGATTTATATTTCTGTGCAATTTGGGTTGGACGTGTGATGTATGTAGTCAACTCAGATGGTATGGAAATTCGGGCCACTACATTAGCGTTCATTTGAGCTTGCATCTCCTAAATCTGTTTCTCTAGAGCCATAATTTTAGTAGCATTTTCCTCCATGGCATTTGGGTTTGGTGGTTGTACTGGGTTGGAAGTTGTTCCCTCCTTGTTATTGTTAAGATTGAACGTTGGATTCGTGTTTCCTTCTAGGGTTGCATTCGTAGCTGGTTCCTTATTTCGCTCCTCCAATCTCTTTAATTTCATATTTCCCTACCACGAAGTAATAAGTTTACCAAATTAATTTTTAATAAGGTAAACATAAAGTCGGAGGTTCAAACCCTCCTTATAGCGCCAAAATGTTAACGGTATCTTTCATCAACACCCTAACTAGGATAAATGATGCATATACTTTGTAGTTTGATGTAAGGGTGATCTAAAGGTCACCCGAACTATGATTAGCTCTTTCACAAGAATGGTTAGCACTAACTCCCTATTTGATCGTTATAAACACAATATGATTATCAAATCGAGGAATTCTTAAGTCATGAACTTCTCCTTTTTATTAATTGTGACAAGAGTTGAAGAAATCCCCAACTCAATTTAGAAATTGGGGTTTCCTCCTAAGAAAAGGTAAACAAGATTGAGAAACGAAAATTCAGCCCTGAAAATGACACCCTTGGTGTCTTATTTATAGACAAATCAGGGCCCCTTCTATTTTTGCGCCAGCAAAGTCCTTTGTCGGCCGCTTTACCCATTGGTTCCAAAGGCTTTGGCTCTCGGCCACTTTTCCCTTTGGTTTTGGAGGATGCGGGGTGCCGGTCTCGGCTCCGGAAAGATGGTTTCAGTCTTTTGAGCTTCCCTTTGGAGTTTCTCCTATCTTCTTTGCATTAGTGTGAAGCCTATTGGTATGGATAGCTTTTAGGAAGGCTTTAGGCTTCCAGATGTTGGCTCCCAAATGTAGGATTCCGGATTTGAGCCCTCGGTCTTGCTATTAACAATTGGTGGAGCTTTCCTTCATGATTCAAATGGATGGTCGTCGGATCTATCACCTCTGTCGGTATCGACACTAAGTTGATTAGTGTGGATAGCTTGTCTCTCTTCGAGGTTCTGGCTTGCCTTTTGGTAGATTCCTGAGGTATATCTCGTCTTTTCGAAGGATTGCTTATGGTGCTTTATTAGTTGCTTGATAAAGTGACCTCCCGGTGATCATCTGACAGGGATCTCGGTAGCTGGTTCTCGGATGATCCTCTTTATGCTCCAAACTATGTGCCTTTGATGCTCTCGTCTCTCGATGTATCGGCATTAAGCAAGTTAAA
Source organism: Allium sativum (assembly GCA_030737875.1). Lineage (NCBI taxonomy): Eukaryota > Viridiplantae > Streptophyta > Magnoliopsida > Asparagales > Amaryllidaceae > Allium > Allium sativum. Next base: position 730,692,522 of record CM060916.1, read on the forward strand.
CCGATATCCCTTCCATCCTTTTGGGTTTTGGTATGTAGGATCTATGGTCTTTTTCTTCATTGGCTTCCGGTTTTGGATGACCTTCCGTTATCTACCCTTTATACTGGAACTGCCTTGCCGGTATCTTTTCTTTAAATCGGCTTTGAGCTCTTTTCTTTAATGACGGTGTGAGCTGCCTTGGCTCTCAGATTATTCCCCTATGCTCCCAGTTTTACCTTGTGCCTAATTCTTTCTTATGGATTACTCTTCTATGATTGTGACGGTCTAATGTCCCTTTACCACCAGCCTGTCTCGGTGCTGATTTTGGTAGTAAAAGAAATATGAAAATTGAAATATAAGCGAATAAAATAAGACAATAAATTTAGAATTCAATGGAGGAGGAGGAGGTTGATGACAAGACAAGTTTTCTTCCAACTTTCCCAAAGAACTTGCTCGTTTTAGTAGACATCTTTTCAAATTTCTTACTAAATGATCTCTTAAGTGTCTTTTGGTTCTTGCCTAGATTCATTTGGTTTTTTAAGAAGGATTTTCTTGGAAGGGTTAGCGGGTAATTCAATGCTTTCTAAAGAAGCAACTTCTTTCTCTTCTTCGATATCCATATGATCGGTTTCTTCTTTTTGTTCCAATCTTGCTTGTTTTTCCGCATATGTTTCATTTGGATGAATTACTAGTGGAATCTTCATAAGAGAAATATTCCCGGAATTGTAAACTTTTCTAGAAACAAGCTCTTCTCCTTTGAAATCAACACCAAAACATTTGAAAATACATGTAAGATAAACTCTATGGGATTATTTATTTTCTTTTGGCAAAATATCCTTTGGTAAAATCTCACTTAAAATTACTTGACCCCAACTGATGTCATAATTTCCAAAAATAGAAAAGAGGGATTTATTAACTTTAAAAGAAGGGTTGTTAAAATTTCTGGAACGAGGAATGATGGTATGTTGAAGAAGTAAGTTGACAATTCTTACTTTCAGACAATAAAATGAATTTTGAATTCCACATTTTCATCACTTTCAAAGATAGGGTGAAAAGTTTCTAAGTCACTTTCATTAATCTTAAAATCCACAAGATCCATTCCTGTACTCTTGCAACCCAAAATAGCACTTAAAACATCACAATTTAAAACGATTTGAGTTCCTTTAACACTACTACAAGTTTCATTTTTCACTTCCTTGATAAAAATCACGATTCATGTTTGCATAAAACATTCTAACAAGATTCAGGTAACAAACTTCATCGTTTTTTCGAGAATCAACAAGACTTAAATACCGTTTCTATGAAAAGTATATTCAAGATTATAAGTAGCAAAATCTCCAAAAATAGCAAATTTTCCCATGTCGACTTTACTAAAGTTCACATAACTTATGTAATCTTTGATAGCATACGGGTTGTTGTAGAGGAAGTCTTTTGTGGTCTTGTTCAGCCTCATTGTTTTGGTGTGCTACAGGAAGCCATTAGAGAATAGTTTTTGAAGAGTATACAAAAATGAAGATAATTTTCAATTTTGAATTAAAGGTAGATAGATACGATAAGAATAAATAGATATATAAGGAATCAAAGGACATGCCTACCTGTAAAGGGACGCCTTTTAAGTACAATGAGTTTGGTGAAAACGTAGAGGGAAATTCAAAAGTTTGAAATTCAAAATTTAAGTTTTTAGTTATATGTCAACATACACATTCTCCCCTTTGAATTTTCAAAGTATCTTTTGAATTTTGACTATTTGATTTTTTTTATAGCTTTATATTCTTATTTAATTATTTCCTAGAATAATATCTATTATTTAAATATTTTTTGTATTTTTTTAAATAATAATTATTTTAAATTTCAAATTTTGATTTTTGAATTTAAAATTCAAATAAGGCAAACAAACAAGCAAGCAAACAACCATTAAAACAAAAAAAAATTAAAATCATCATTAAGGTGCACCTATTTTTAGATCATTTCTTTGATTTATTATGATTCGTGAATCACGGTGAAGCACATATTCGAATTGTTCGTTTCTTTTTCTTCATTACTAGAAGATGAATCGAAATCATCCAAAGATGCTGCATATGCTCTTTTTCTCTTCTTTGATGAATCATCATTCATTGGTTGATTTTGTTTTTCTGGATATGGACAAAATATTTTCAGATAGCCTAGTTAATCGCAGTTATAACATCCGAAATTATTCGAAATCTCATTATTTTTCACAGAATTTCTTTCCTCGCTCCTCTTGAAATTATTTATTTTTATTTATCTTAGGAATTTGCTAAAATTCCTTGTCATTAAGGTTGTCTCTTCATCATCATCACTATTTGAGTCAGAATCTTCAGTTGTCGCTTTATATGCTATCGATTTCTTTTCCGGTGACGTGTTTTCTTTTCTTCCTGGCATGTGAACTTAAAAACAACATTAGGTTGCCAATTAATTCCTCAATTTTCATTGTAATAATGTCATTAAACTCTTCAATTGCAAGTGTCTTTTGATCCTAATCTGGAGTTATTGAATTCAGAACTTTTATAACTTGATCTTCCTCAAAAATTATTTTTGTAACATCCCGGATTTTCAGTGATCGAATATTTAACTAGTTTAAATATTAGAATTATGATTTGGAAATTTGAACAACTCAAGTTTTATGATTTTATTAATATGAATAGTGAAATAATAAATTTAATTCTGAAATAATCGAAAAAGATGGATAAGCAATACAGTATGTATTAGACAATATAAAAATGATTAATTAAGTTTAGATTTGAATTATAATACGGAATTTGTTTATTAAAATAAGTTTGAACATGTTAATTATAATTTAACTAAAATGAGCTCGCAACATCACGGTAGTTCTTAGTTTACGATTTGAACTTCAACTGAGTGTACACTATCCAATATAAGTATGAATTCTTTAAAACAAGAATCTTCTGGATCTGTTGGATTATAGTTTTCTAATGGAAGAGAAAATTTGAGATTTCATCTTGTATATTTTCGGATATGAGCAAAATCAAATTTTTAGAAATTGTTTATGAACCATAACAATTTATTTAATAAAATAAAAGGCTTTTGAATAAATTACATACCGATTTAACCTAAAAATAAAAATTTCGAGTTTAAAACTCAAACTAGTTTATTTTGAAGATGTATAATTCTATTCGAATATATACGATAATAATAATTAATTATTTTTGTCAAATTGAATTGTTTGAAATCGATTTATATGTTATCATTTTAATTTTACATATAGAAATAGTCAATTTTCAAGTGACCTCTGATTTCAACAAAATAAATTTTATTAAAGTGAAAATTAGTGAGCATCCCTATTATATTTCTGTGTTGTAAAGCCAGTCCCTATCAAAGTTTTATTGTAAATTCGGTCCATATTTTCTAGAAACAAAGAAAATTATTGCTAATATGCCTTCAGCTTTCGCTGGTAAAATTTCGTTTTAAATCTAGTCCCTGTTTTCCAGAAAAAAGGAAAAATTATTGTTGAAATGTCAGCAACTTTTATATAGTGTACAGAAATTATTGCTGAAATGTCGGCAATTGTTGTAAATAATTCTTGATACGTCAGCAACTTTTATACCGTGTACAGAAAAGTTGTTGATATGTCAACAACTTTTATGAAATATTGCTGATATGTCTGCAACAATCAAGGGTAAAACACAGGGACCTAATTTACACTGAAATTTAGTGAAGGACTTTTCGTGTATTTTAAACCTTGATAAGGACCTGGGCCAAAAGTATCCAAAATCCATAATGGATAATTCTGACTAGATTTCAGGTTTCGAGCAAATCGGAGTAATTATGTGAGCGTGCGCAAACTAAACATATGTTAATTAACAATTTTGAATTAAAAATGGCGTTGTTTTGCAAATGGACTCGGATTTTAATGAAACAAGTTTCATTGGGTCCAGAATGTCAAACTATCGCAGGAGGTCCATTTTTATCGCGATCAGATTTCGTATGTGATCATACGAATAGAAAGCGTCGAACAATAAATAGCGATAGCATATTATATTGATAAAAATCGAGTAAAAATAGTAATAAACCTATCCTATATATCACTCTTAACAATCCTAACCCTTACTTATTCTCTTCGTTGGTCAATACGAAGAAGCTGCCACCCAATATAAAAAAGTGTTATTCAGAAAATCCTAATAATTCAAAAACTTGATGAAATCAAATATCGTTTGATTCGTTTCCTCTCAAAATCATGAACTTCATTTTGGTATAGATCTGGTTGGGCTCGAATATGAGAATAACGCACTTAGGTTTAGGGTTTTTGTAAATTTTTACCTTCAATTGTACTTTTGAATATTATATTGGGTAGTATGGTAGAAAGCAGCACCTATTGGTGAATTTTGTGGGATTCGGTGTCGAAATTGTTCAAGGGTTTCACTGTATTGGCATGGGGATGACAAAGGATGGGATTTAACCGAGTCGTGCGAGTTGAGGGGGTTGGTGAGGGCTGTGTCAAGCTCGGGAGGGGAAGAACGATCGTGATCTCGGTTTTGAAAACCGTGGAGTGTGAAAGGAGCTTGAAAGCTACATGCGTGCGCAAATGGTGAAGGAGCAGCTCGTATATAAATAATGGGGGTGATGAATTAAGACTAAACAAGGGATTATGGATAATTAAGGATTTATTAATAATTTTGTTCATTATATGTTATTTCAAATCAAGTATGATATTGAAAAATGTATAACTCTCTCATGCCTTATAAGAATATGACGTAACAAAGGACATTGGGATAGTATGGACGAGTACTACAAGACCGTGATAAATTGGAGTGGTCTGGAGCTAGTCAGAAATTTGTTTAATTTTAAATGTCTACTAAAAATTAAATGAAACGACGCTGAATCATCGATCGAATGACTAGTCAGTTATAACCTAACACTTTCCAGAATACTTTTTAAATTATATCATGTTGTAAATATCTATTGTTTAATCGATATTTATTTATATAATATGATAGGATAGTTGTTTGGTGGATTAGTTGTTATTGTTTGAATGATTGTTTGGGTTGATCATTGTTTATTGCTTAGACTTTTTGGTCATAGTTATAAATTTTCGTTTATAAATGATAAACCCTGACACTATCTGATTTTAAGCAGAAGATTCATTTTTAATGAACTAGTTGAATTGTCTGTTTTATATGCAATATACAAACTATTATGTAAACTGTGATTCTTGGAGAAACAGGTTGGAAGGATCCAACTGCATACCTCAAATATTTTAGTGTTATTTGCTTTCATATTATTATCATTATTATATAAACTGTTTGACCAATCTATTTGGATGATGATTTGGTTATTGAATTCAACACTAGTGTTTATTAATCAATAAATAGTATTGATTAACTAATTTATAGCAGATGGCCTAAAAATCAATTTTTTTTAAGATGTTGGTTTACCGTCAAGTGAATTGACTGAAAGGAAGTTATAAAATTTATTTCGTAATTGAAGTCAGATTTTGAAATCTATTTAATATAAATTATTTTAATTAAAAAAATTATCAAAATAAAATCAATATTTATTGTTAATTTCATAAGTAATCATAAAATCATTATTATGACAAATTCTTATATTTTAAATAAGTCGTATAAGAATGTGTATAACAACCCAGATTTTCAGAACCAATTTAAAATTTTAATTTTAGCTATTCTAAAGGATTTTTAATATTTAAAATGGTTCATTTTAAATAATAACGACTAAAAGTTTATTTAAATGGAAGTTAGAACGTATAAATTTATTTTAATTATAAAACGAACTCGAAATGGTGCAGTAGTTTGAAAATTCCATTTATAATTTCAATTGAATGTAAAGGATTCAAAATAATTCAGATTCCAGTAAAACCAGAAATATTTGAATCTGTTTAATTATATCTTTCTAACGAATGTGAAAAATCCAGATTTCATAATAAAAATTAAAAGTTATGCCCAGTTTAAAATTTGAAATAATCGCTATGGAATTTTTATATATTTTAATATAATATATAGCCCTTCTCCTCTTAATCCCCCTCGACCCTTCTCCTCTTCAAATGCTAATTCGGATAGCCCAAGGGAAGCTAATCATTCTTCGCTCAATGTTGAAATGCCAAGTCAACCGTTATGGACTTCTTTGTTCCCAAACAAGCCAAGAAACGCTGGGAAGTACATCCCGGTTGACATGGTACCTATTTTTAAAGGAAAAGCTATGGAACATACTGAGGAAATTTTGCAAAGTGGATTGAATCAATGGAATGACTCTGTTGTTGGTTTTTTTTCTTGACAAACCATTAGCTTATACTGCCGTTATTGAGAAATTAAAAAGCTTATGGCAGCTTAAAGGACAAGTTAAACTGAAATCAGACGGTACTCTCTTCATTTTCAATTTTTCTTGTTATGATGACAAAGTTAGAATCTTGCAAGCAGATCCAATTGTGATTCATAGCAAACTTTTCATTATCAAGAAGCATGACTCTGAAATTAGCAATGTTCATGGAATTATTAGATCTGTTCCAATATTGGGTAAAATGATGTGTATGGATGAAAGTACGGAGAGGTCAGATAGATTGAGATATGCAAAATACCTGATTGAAGTTAAAGCTGATGAAGAGTTAATAGACGATTTTGAAGTCACTGCTCCTGAAGGAGGGGTTTAAAAATTCAGGGTTGAGTACGCATGGAAGCCAAGCATCTGTACTATTTGTAAAGCCTTTGGACACTTGACTGTTGAGTGTGAAAAGAAAGCAAAGGAGCCATAGGGGCAAAATGACAATTATTCTAGGAAAAGCAAAGCTGAAGAAGAAAAACTGCTAAAGACAAATGTGAATGTACACAAGACTTCAATTATCCGTCCTTGGCAAAGGGTATGATATAATGGCAGAAGAATTTATGCAAAAACATACAGAGTGAAAGTTCCTACTGAAAACAGCAACAGACCAACAGGAATCAATAACAAGGATAATATGGAAGAAGACAGATATATGGAAAAGGACAATACAGTGGAAGAAGGTGTAAAGATAGGATTAGAAGGTAACTCAAATGATAAGGAAGCTCCAATAGTAGATCTTGAGGAAGGGGAAATAAATGATAATGTTGATATGGATTCTGAACAACAAGAAAGGCTAATGCAACAAAATAGAGAAATTGCTAGTAAGCTAAAAGCGTTCACTAAGAATAATCAAATGCAAAAAGATGATAATGCTAAGGAAGTCGGAAAAAGTAGTCAGGGAAGAATAGTGAATGTAAAAGGTGTTGAAGTTGTAACTCAAGTCGACACAACTTTCTTTGAGACACATAATGCTTTTGAGGCCCTGTCTAACTTTGAAGCTACAGAGGAAGCATACAACGAGGAAACCTCCGATGATATAACATTACAGAAAGATTTTGATGGTGGAGAGATAGATGAAAATGTTAATTTAAATATTGAAGAGAATGATGATGAGATAATCAACATAATGAATGCAACTGCCTTTGATGATCTTACCTCTGTTGATAGAAATGGAATTAAGAACATGGATTCTGACATGCAAAAACTCATATCAGAAAATGAACAAGGATAAAATGACAGTATCCATTCAAAAAGACTAGCAATTAGTTGATACCTACTCACATGATAAGCAGAAAGAATTGCCTATCACTAACTCAAGCTGCAATGACTCTGCCTCTGGAAATAACCTTAATGCTAAAGGCACCTCCTCTGCAACTCAAGATGCAAATATTAGTGTTACTAATGCATCATCATCTTCTCCTTACAAAGACATTACTCCCCCAAAAGCATACAAACCACCTCCTGTAGTTGCTTCAAACTAGGTTGTCAACGATGATAAAACTGAGTTCCATCAAAGGTGACTCAATCATACAAAGCTCAACAAGGAGAAAGAAATATGCTTTAAACATAGAGTCACTTGCTAACTCCCCTCTCTCTGCTGCTATTCCTGAATATGGAAGCACTACATCCCATATGACCAGGAGCATGCTAAATGATAAACTATCTCCAATAGTATAATCCATGACACACAACATTGGTGTATGGAATGTCAGAGGTGCTCATATGGATACGAAACTTGATCAATGTAAGTCTCTAATTAATGAATATAATTTAAGTATTCTTGCTATCCTTGAAACCAAGTTGGATTTTGACCTTAGTAGTAGAGCAACCAACTATATTAATGCATCTTGGAATTTCCTTCATAATTTAGTTTCTGCTCCTTATGGACGTATGCTTATAATGTATGATCCAACTATACACGATCTTGAATGCATTAAAGAGAATAAACAAAGCATGCATTGTCATATCAGACATACTCCTTTTGCTATTTTTTATTACATAACCTTCATCTATGCCGATAATGCTCTACATGCGTGAGAATCTCTTTTTCATGTTTTACCAAATTGGAGACAAGAAACTCACCCTTGGATTGTTTGTGGAGATTTCAATTGTTGTTTGGATATTGGTGATAGAGTAGGTGGCAACTCCCTCTCCATTTATGATATTAATCCTTTAAGGCAATTTACTTTAGATGCTGATCTTCTAGAAACCAAATTTTACGGATCTCAATTTACTTGGAATAACAGTAAGAGGCAAGGGGTGCGTATTTTCTCTAAACTTGATTATACTTTTAATAACTTGGCAACCCTTGCTAAGTGGCCTGCAATTCAAAACCTCAAACCTGTTCCCTTGCTATCAGACCATTCCCCACAAATCATTTCCCTTGAATCTAATTTTGTTAGGGGAAGAGCTTCTTTTAAATTCTTTAACTGCTGGACTGAGGAAAGTTGGTATAAAGAGCTAATTAAGAAAGTGTGGCAGAAGAGAGTAAATGGCAGACCTATGTTCATATTACATAAAAAGCTTAAAGCAACTAAGGATGTTCTTAAATCTTGGGCAAGGAACAAATTCGGTATTGGTAAAAGGTATTCAGAAGCTTGTAAAGTCGATCTTGTTAATATACAAGAAAGAATGCTTAGGGATACCAATAACCCTGATCTATCTATTGAAGAAACGTGTAATAACCCGGAAATTTTGAGCCAGTTTAAAATTTTTATTTTGGCAATTTTAGCGAATTTTGAATATTTAAAATAGATTATTTTAAATAATATCGACGAAAATTTATTCTGAATATATTTCGAACGTATATATTTATACGCGTCATCGTTAGAATATAAATAATTATATATAATTATAAAGGAATTGAAAATGGCGCGGTAGTTCGATAATTCGATTTCAAACTTCAATTGAATGTACCGGGTGCAAAACAATCCGAATTTTAGTGAAACCAAAAACATTAGGATCTAATTGATAATATCTTTCCAACGAATCCGAAAAATCAAAATTTCATAGCGGGAATCAAAAGATATGTCAGGTTGAAAATTCTGAATAGTCGCTATGGAATTCAGGCCCTTAAAAATGGGAATTTTGCAAATGACCTCGGATTTCGACGAAACCGGTTTTGTTGGGTCCGTGATGTCAAATTATTGCTAGGTTTCAAATTTCATAATTTTTCGAATCAATATGTGAGCGTGGCAAAGGAAAACGCGTTTGACCAGTTTCAGTTGATTTTAATCGACTGGAAATTGGCCATTTTTCCAATGGTCTCAGAATTCGACGAAGCTAGTTTTGTTAGGACCGTATCGTCAATACGAAGCTAGAAAAGATTTTTCTGGAATTTTTAGAGTTAGTATGTGACCCCGGTAATTTGAAATATACGTTTAAAATTCAATATAGTGATTTAAATGTAAATTCAACAGAAACTGATCAAAGCGATCGAATCAGCTTGCGATACATATCCCATTGTGTTCGGAATGGGGGTAAAACGCTATGGACGACAATCGGTGGGACTCGTTTTGAGATCGAATTAAAAAGTTACCTTTTTGGGAATTAAAAATTAAATTAAATAATTAAACAGAGTCAACTCTCCTATACCTTGCCCCCCCCACCGATTCATCATTCAACAGAAGAAAAAAAAACAACGAACGTCGATCCGCCGCCGCCGCATCTGGCGGAGCACCGCCGGCCTCCCATCGCATCCCCCCTCCCTCTCATCTCCTTCTCCATCGCCTTCCCCGACTCCCTCCTCTGTTGCTCGTTCACTGACCCCCCCCCCCTGATCAAATCGCCACCGCATCTCCACCCCACCACCGCAGCGCCTCTGCCCAGACCCACCTTCCCCAATCGCCCTCCCTCACCTCGACGCCAGCGAGCACCCTCCCCTTAAACCGCCGCTGCCTCGAGAAGACCCCCCCCAGCAGCGAGACAACCGCCGACGCCCTCCCCCCTCTTCTCCTTCGACTGAAAACTTTTTCCCCCTTCCTCTTCTGATTTTTACAGTGAGTTTTTATTTTATTTTTATATTTATTTCTGTTGTTTATTTAGTTTTCTGTTTTCATATGTGATATAAAGTTTGAAAGAAATAAAAGTATAGATTTTTAAAGAAATAAAAGTATGGATTTTCAGAAATGAAAGGATGGATTTCTAGCAAGAAAAAGAGATCTTTATATGTAAAAAGGCGATATTTTTAACCTTAAAAAGAGCGGATTTTGATCTAGTGGTGAGTTAAAAATATGATTTTTATATTTTTAAAGCATTAAAAATATAGTCTTTACTATATGAAAGATGTAAGAATATGATTTTTGTTTATGTAGAGAATTAAAAATATAATTTTTACATGATAGGAATATTAGAAATAGCATCTTTATATGTGTAGCAAAATAAAGATTGATTTTTATAAGACGATATTTTTAAATATGAAAAGACGATATTTTTAAATATGAAAAGACAATATTTTTAAATATGAAAAGAAGATATTTTGAGATGAGTAGTGAAGTAAAAATATGATTTTTACTTCGAGAAAAATATAATTTTTATATTATAGAAAGGCAAATCTATATTTTTGAAAAGGCGAAATCTTTCTATATAGCAGTGATGTAAAAATAGGATTTTTATATATTGAATAGCATAATTAATATTCGATTTTTATATATTGAGTAGGGAAGTAAAAATTGGATTTTTATATATTGAATAGCATAATAAAAATTCGATTTTTATATATTGAGTAGCGAAGTAAAAATTCGATTTTTATATATTGAATAGCATAATAAAAATTAGATTTTTATATATTGAATAGCATAATAAAAATTCAATTTTTATATATTGAATAGCGAAGTAAAAATTCAATTTTTATATATTGAATAGCGATGTGAAAATGTGATTTTTACATATGTAGAGAATACGGGCAACGAAGATGACGAAAAGGCGAGAACAATGAAGATTTCTATAAATAAAGTGTCGTGAAGTTGGATAGCTATCGGTGAGAATTCCTCACCTTTCAATTTCTTTTCTTGTTATATATATATACTAGGATGCAGACGGTGCTTAGTAGCACCCGACACAATCGTCCACAGACCATGGACTTGTTTGTTTGGTTGCATAAATTAGTTAGATGATTTGATTTGAATTTGGTTGTTTGGTGATTTTGATTGATGTGTGAATGGCGTGGGCCTTCACTAGACCGGGGATAAGGCTAGGCCTCGTCCCGTTTCTAGTATCGTGCCGTTATGCCGCCGAAATTTCCTAAAATATGTTAGAAAAATAAAAATATCATTTTTATTGTGTAAATGAACTGAATAGAAATTCATATGTTAAAATAAAATGTTTTATCGTTAAAAATATAATTTTTAATGTGAATATGAATATAGTGAATGTGAATAAATAAATATTCATTTACAAACCGGATGGTTTGTTTATGTACACTGATTTGACTGACATTGACTGGGATGATAAATTTTACACATCGCCCAACTACACAAATAAAATATGTGTTTGATTGTTTGAAACCCCACACGGGTGTTGGGATGAAATTTGAAGTTCACTCATCCTGATTGATTAAATATGTCGATCGATTGATTGACAGGCTGTTATAAGCGTTAGATGTCTATATTTGATGCTTATACAGTGTAGTGCACTTTGGTTGATGGTTGATTATTTTTCAATGCTGCTATATACGTGTGATGTATGAAAATCCATATAATTAACATTATATGGTGATTGATTGGGCCTCATTCCAATTTAGAAGATAAATAATATTATAATATAAAGGTTCATGTGTTGACTGTACTCATCCGTTGAGATTAGTCATGTGTTGAACGAAATATTTTAATAATAAAATTTACATCTTTATCAATATAAAATAAAGGTTCATGTGTTGACTGTACTCATCCGTTGAGATTAGTCATGTGTTGAACGAAATATTTGAAATAGAAATATTTGAAAACGAAATATTTGAAATAGAATATTTGAAAATAGAAATATATGAAGCCGTGTTGATTAGATTGACGCCATTTTGACATGAACGATATTTATATCGATTTTATTCATTTTAAAATGAATATTGAAAAGTGATTTCGAAATGAATTGAATATAAAGTGATTTCGAAATGAATTGAATTGAAAACGATTTCGAAAGGAATCGAATAGAAAACCAATTTGAATTGAATCGAATCGAATAAAAAACCAATTTGAATTGAATTGAATAGAAAACCAATTTGAATTGAATTGAATAGAAAACCAATCTGAATTGAATCGAATAGAAAACAAATTTGAATTGAATCGAATAGAAAACCAATTTGAATTGTATCGAATAGAAAACCACTTTGAATTGAATTGAATTGGAAACGAATTCAAATTGAATTGAAAGCGAATTGAAATGAATTCAAATTGAATTGAAGTTTGAATTTAATAGAAATGAATTTTAAAACAAAGTTAAAAGGAAAAATTCAATTTTGCTTTGGATTGAAATGGAAGTTAAAATTGTTTTTGAAACGAATTTAAAACGATGTATATAATTCGTTTTAAATAGAAATCAACGAAATATATTATATATATATTATATATATAATATAATGGCCTGAATAGAACGCGCCGCGCCGCGGCAGTTCGTGAATTTCGACCATTTATTTCAAACGGACATTACGGGAGATCTGACCGTCGGATTCTCCTAAAACAGGAACCGTTGGGTTCGTATCGAAAAGAGCTTTCTAACGAATATTAGGAATTTGAAATCTAACGGTTGGATTTGGAGTTACGTCCAAATCAAATTCGAAAAAGGTCGCTGTAAGTGCAGTTCGATGGCCATTGATGGAAATTGACTATACGGGCCTTGATAAAATTATTAAAAATAGTAATAATTTATTTAAAATCATAAGAAATGATTTAAGAAAAATTGGGATGAAAAACTCCATATTTGAAAAGATAAAAATAGATTTTTATCGAAATGAACTAGTTTTGAACAAAATTTAAAACCCAATTATTTATAAATAAATAAATTAAATTTAAAAAGGGGTTTTAAATAATCGGAATTTCTAATATATTTGATTGGATTTGAAATGGGTTTATCGTGAACTGTGTTTTAAATAACACTAGTTCTTTAACCCGATAATAAATAGAATGTGATTTGGGTTTGTCGTGAACTGTGTTTTAAATAACACCTAGTTCTTTAACCCAGTAAAAGGAGTTTTAACGAATCTGCAATTAGGTTGAAATGTGAATCTATAATCTAAATTATCAAATTTAGAAATGAGCGAGAATGGAGTATCGCCAGTTTTGCTCCAAAGCGATAGTTAAATCTTTAATTAGATTTGAACGTGAAATGGTAATTAATTTTACCGATAACACCATAGTATTAGATATGGAGTATTACTAGTTTTGCTTCATGGGATGAATAGGTTGGGATTGGGAAATAAAATAAATAATTACTTCGTTACGGTTCGCTAATCTCGACTAGTTTGAAAAACCATAATTTGTTTTGGAATGACACCCAAAGGAAGATTAAAGGATAAATTTTAAAGAATTTATCTTGGATAAAATTAATGGGAACCTTTCCCTAAGGATATGACATTTAGAAACTAGCTGTAGGTTGGTTAAGACGAATGGTTTACTGGATATTGATCTGATGTTGGTTTCGGCCTTCGGGGTTAATATTTGGGAAATTGTTCGCTTGCTAATTTGCGGTTAGTGACTGCTGAATTGGAATGAGACGTATATTGTGTTTGTGTAACATTTGTTTTAATATACACGGGTTGTTCGGAAAGTCCGGGTTTATACCCATTCTGAATAACTGATTCGACGATAAGTCGAAGATGAAGACGGTGGTTGAAGACTGGAAGTCTTCACATCGTTTGGATAATTACTGACGATCCTGATTGGGCTTTACACCCAAGAGGATGGAAATAGTTGGTGGTCGTCCAGACGTACCTAGAGATCGATGGATATGCGAGGAAAGTGCCTCCGGTTTCTTTCAGACCCAGAACGGACTTGTAAATGGATTGTGTGTCTGACATTGGATTTTATTCTGTGTTGATTGATTTCTGTTAAATATATATCTGTTTGGCGGCGGAGAATTTATTCTCTTGCTTAACGCCCTTCTCTGAGACATACGAGCTTAGAGGTTATATATCGATAGATATCAATCACATGGCATGAATTGCCTGTGTGGCTTGCTGAGTTGCATGGATCAAGGCTTCTGTTGAAAACCAAAGTCTTGTGGTTGATGATCAAAGCACGGCCTACATGGCAGCTTTGTGTATAGCGTGAATTCGCGAGCCTCACACCTCGGTATGAGTTAAAAACGGGATACGGACTGCAGGGAGAGCACGACGTTTCTTTCTAGCTTTGGTGGTGTTAGTGACTTACCAGCCCTGACATTTATATACTTTTCACCTTTGTGGTTGTTGGAATGCGAGGCGCCTCGATTATAGGTCTGTAAGGACCGGGAAACGTGTGTTCAGGCATAACTAATCCTCTAACGTAAGTAAGGACCGGCCCTGAAGATCCAGGGGTTGCCCAGAGTGCGTAACCCTGGGACATTTGCTAGAGTGTCTCGAACGCGGAGAGGAGCTTGCCCCTTGCCTCGACTCATGACGGAATCCAATTCCCAATACGTGTAATTCGGTTTTAATTGTAGAACTAGTATGGCGACATAGTAGATGGTAGCTATGCTGCCTATGATTTATATTTATGATTGAAATTGTTTTGACACTATACACTTATTATAGTATCAAATGATTTGTTTTAAACGTATCAAGCATGCTTTGGCTGTTATAAGGGAAAACCCTATCCCCCGGCTTGCATTGCATTGTGTGATAGGACCTGGGTCTTATAACAGCTTCATTTTTCTTTATTTAGCATTGCGCTGTTTGTTCTATGCACTGGTATTCTTAGGAGGAAACCCGTTCCGTGTTATACGGCGTGGTCCCTTGATTTACCTAACTTTAAAACCAATATTAATAACTGTTTTAATTCTCACACCAGTCACATGACTGACCTGGAGTTTATTGTTTTAACCTAAACTCTGGGTGCCCCTATTTTTCGCACGGGCAGCTAGTAGTTTTGGTTTTTGCAGATTTATATTCACAGGATCCTGGTTTACAGCTGGAATGATATCCGGAAAGCTCTGTATCCGTATATCACCTTCAGTTGTGCTTTGTATTATTTTCCGCTGCTATGTAATTTATTGTAATCTCTGATATTTATCGAATGTAATTTATTCAATTATACTCTGTATATTCTTGTATCTGATGGAATTGTTGTAATAGCAATGAAATGTTCTTCCGTCTGCATTCTGATTTGTCTTCTTCTCAAACAATCAGGGGTTTCGAACGGTCTAGATCGGTTTAGCGACTGATTCGGATCGAGCGAAATTCCCGGCTGTCACGTTTGGTATCAAAGCTTTGGTTTACAGAGCTCGAGAACAAGACACATTAGAACCATACGAAAGAATTCATCAGATATTGGATTAATAATATCCAATTAGAATGACTCGTTAGAGATAGGATCAGTAGTATCCTAGAACGAGTGTGAAGAGTATATTTTTCGAATGAAAACAATTTTGTTTTAAAAATTAAAATCGTTTTATATGTATTTGATTATTTATTTATTGTGAATATGGACAATCTAGTATATAAAGATTTTGCATATACGCGTCATGAACGTATATTCGAAGTTTTAATATATTGGATAGATATAGAATCACATTCTAGTCGCCCGGACATGATTCTGATGATGGCACGCCATCACTAGTATTTATTTTTCGTGTTTCGAAGGTTTGATATCTATATATTTCCATTAGACTGGTGTGAGAACCAAAACTAATATAGTTAGAACACATTGTTGTGAATTGGCATCAAAACATGATTTTCTGTATATATGTATCAAAATTATGAATTTGAAACTCTAATTCACTAATTGATTGATGCTTGTGTTGTTTGTTTATTTGTTGATAATTTTGAACCATTATGCCTAATTGAACCAAATATTGAATTGCGTTAAAAATTAGTTGCATTTGCTTGCATTCGTGTATATCTTTTGAACAGGTCATAGCAAGGAGGCTAGAGCCGAAAAATAAAATTTGTTTGCCCGACAAATAGGTACATGTTTACTACATAATTTACTGTTTTGTTTGGGTGATGATGATTTTATGAGCCTATTGGCTTTTTTTTTCTTTTTGAGATTAGAAGGCCTATATGGCAATTTCGGGATTTTCGCGTGGCTCCCGGTGCAGGGGAGGTTAAGGCGAAATTTTTCGAAAATTTAGGGTGTTAGCCAAATTTTTGAAATTTTGAAAATTCTCAGAAACTGAAAAGTTGGAGAATGGAAGCTAGATCAAACGTAGAGTTGATTAATCAAACCACTTCCGACTTTGCTCCTTTTCGGGGACGAAAAGTTTTAAGTGGGGCAGATTGTAATAACCCGGAAATTCTGAGCCAGTTTAAAATTTTTATTTTGGCAATTTTAGCGAATTTTGAATATTTAAAATAGATTATTTTAAATAATATCGACGAAAATTTATTTTGAATATATTTCGAACGTATATATTTATACGCGTCGTCGTTAGAATATAAATAATTATATATAATTATAAAGGAATTGAAAATGGCGCGGTAGTTCGATAATTCGATTTCAAACTTCAATTGAATGTACCGGGTGCAAAACAATCCGGATTTTAGTGAAACCAAAAACATTAGGATCTAATTGATAATATCTTTCCAACGAATCCGAAAAATCAAAATTTCATAGCGGGAATCAAAAGATATGTCCAGTTGAAAATTCTGAATAGTCGCTATGGAATTCAGGCCCTTAAAAATGGGAATTTTGCAAATGACCTCGAATTTCGACGAAACCAGTTTTGTTGGGTCCGTGATGTCAAATTATTGCTGGGTTTCAAATTTCATAATTTTTCGAATCAATATGTGAGCGTGGCAAAGGAAAACGCGTTTGACCAATTTCAGTTGATTTTAATCGACTGGAAATTGGCCATTTTTCCAACGGTCTCAGAATTCGACGAAACTAGTTTTGTTAGGACCGTATCGTCAATACGAAGCTAGAAAAGACTTTTCTGGAATTTTTAGAGTTAGTATGTGACCCCGGTAATTTGAAATATACGTTTAAAATTCAATATAGTGATTTAAATGTAAATTCAACAGAAACTGATCAAAGCGATCGAATCAGCTTGCGATACATATCCCATTGTGTTCGGAATGGGGGTAAAATGCTATGGACGACAGCCGGTGGGACTCGTTTTGAGATTGAATTAAAAAGTTACCTTTTTGGGAATTAAAAATAAAAAATTAAATTAAAAAAATTAAACAGAGTCAACTCTCCTATACCGTGCCCCGCCCCACCGATTCATCATTCAACAGAAAAAAAAAACCACGAACGTCGATCCGCCGCCGCCGCATCTGGCGGAGCGCCGCCGGCCTCCCATCGCATCCCCCCTCCCTCTCATCTCCTTCTCCATCGCCTTCCCCGACTCCCTCCTCTGTCTCTCGTTCACTGACCCCCCCCCCCCCCCCGATCAAATCGCCACCGCACCTCCACCCCACCACCGCAGCGCCTCTGCCCAGGCCCACCTTCTCCAATCGCCCTCCCTCACCTCAACGCCAGCGAGCACCCTCCCCTTAAACCGCCGCCGCCTCGAGAAGACCCCCCCCCCCCCCCAGCAGCGAGACAACCGCCGACGCCCCCCCTCTTCTCCTTCGACTGAAAACTCTTTCCCCCTTCCTCTTCTGATTTTTACAGTGAGTTTTTATTTTATTTTTATATTTATTTCTGTTGTTTATTTAGTTTTCTGTTTTCATATGTGATATAAAGTTTGAAAGAAATAAAAGTATAGATTTTTAAAGAAATAAAAGTATGGATTTTCAGAAATGAAAGGATGGATTTCTAGCAAGAAAAAGAGGTCTTTATATGTAAAAAGGCGATATTTTTAACCTTAAAAAGAGCGGATTTTGATCTAGTGGTGAGTTAAAAATATGATTTTTATATTTTTAAAGTATTAAAAATATAGTCTTTACTATATGAAAGATGTAAGAATATGATTTTTGTTTATGTAGAGAATTAAAAATATAATTTTTACATGATAGGAATATTAGAAATAGCATCTTTATATGTGTAGCAAAATAAAGATTGATTTTATAAGACGATATTTTTAAATATGAAAAGACGATATTTTTAAATATGAAAAGACGATATTTTTAAATATGAAAAGACGATATTTTGAGATGAGTAGTGAAGTAAAAATATGATTTTTACATCGAGAAAAATATAATTTTTATATTATAGAAAGGCAAATCTATATTTTTGAAAAGGCGAAATCTTTCTATATAGCAGCGATGTAAAAATAGGATTTTTATATATTGAATAGCATAATAAAAATTCGATTTTTATATTTTGAGTAGCGAAGTAAAAATTGGATTTTTATATATTGAATAGCATAATAAAATTTGATTTTTATATATTGAATAGCATAATAAAAATTCAATTTTTATATATTGAATAGCGAAGTAAAAATTCAATTTTTATATATTGAATAGCGATGTGAAAATGTGATTTTTACATATGTAGAGAATACGGGCAACGAAGATGACGAAAGGCGAGAACGATGAAGATTTCTATAAATGAAGTGTCGTGAAGTTGGATAGCTATCGGTGAGAATTCCTCACCTTTAAATTTCTTTTCTAGTTATATATATATACTAGGATGCAGACGGTGCTTAGTAGCACCCGACACAATCGTCCATAGACCATGGACTTGTTTGTTTGGTTGCATAAATTAGTTAGATGATTTGATTTTAATTTAGTTGTTTTGTGATTTTGATTGATGTGTGAATGGCGTGGGCCTTCACTAGACCGGGGATAAGGCTAGGCCTCGTCCCGTTTCTAGTATCGTGCCGTTATGCCGCCGAAATTTCCTAAAATATGTTAGAAAAATAAAAATATCATTTTTATTGTGTAAATGAACTGAATAGAAATTCATATGTTAAAATAAAATGTTTTATCGTTAATAATATAATTTTTAACGTGAATATGAATATAGTGAATGTGAATAAATAAATATTCATTTACAAACCGGACGGTTTGTTTATGTACGCTGATTTGACTGACATTGACTGGGATGATAAATTTTACACATCGTCCAATTGCACAAATAAAATCTGTGTTTGATTGTTTGAAACCCCACACGGGTGTTGGGATGAAATTTGAAGTTCACTCATCCTGATTGATTAAATATGTCGATCGATTGATTGACAGGCTGTTATAAGCGTTAGATGTCTATATTTGATGCTTATACAGTGTAGTGCACTTTGGTTGATGGTTGATTATTTTTTCAATGCTGCTATATATGAGTGATGTATGAAAATCCATATAATTAACATTATATGGTGATTGATTGGGCCTCATTCCAATTTAGAAGATAAATAATATTATAATATAAAGGTTCATGTGTTGACTGTACTCATCCGTTGAGATTAGTCATGTGTTGAACGAAATATTTTAATAATAAAATTTACATCTTTATCAATATAAAATAAAGGTTCATGTGTTGACTGTACTCATCTGTTGTGATTAGTCATGTGTTGAACGAAATATTTGAAATAGAAATATTTGAAAACGAAATATTTGAAATAGAATATTTGAAAATAGAAATATATGAAGCCGTGTTGATTAGATTGACGCCATTTTGACGTGAACGATATTTATATCGATTTTATTCATTTTAAAATGAATATTGAAAAGTGATTTCGAAATGAATTGAATATAAAGTGATTTCGAAATGAATTGAATTGAAAACAATTTCGAAAGGAATCGAATAGAAAACCAATTTGAATTGAATCGAATCGAATAGAAAACCAATTTGAATCGAATCGAATAGAAAACCAATTTGAATTGAATTGAATAGAAAACCAATTTGGATTGAATCGAATAGAAAACCAATTTGAATTGAATCGAATAGAAAACCAATTTGAATTGTATCGAATAGAAAACCACTTTGAATTGAATTGAATTGGAAACGAATTCAAATTGAATTGAAAGCAAATTGAAATGAATTCAAATTGAATTGAAGTTTGAATTTAATAGAAATGAATTTTAAAACGAAGTTAAAAGGAAAAATTCAATTTTGCTTTGGATTGAAATGGAAGTTAAAATTGTTTTTGAAACGAATTTAAAACGATGTATATAATTCGTTTTAAATAGAAATCGACGAAATATATTATATATATATTATATACATAATATAATGGCCTGAATAGAACGCGCCGCGCCGCGGCAGTTCGTGAATTTCGACCATTTATTTGAAACGGACATTACGGGAGATCCGACCGTCGGATTCTCCTAAAACCGGAACCGTTGGGTTCGTATCGAAAAGAGCTTTCTAACGAATATTAGGAATTTGAAATCTAACGGTTGGATTTGGAGTTACGTCCAAATCAAATTCGAAAAAGGTCGTTGTAAGTGCAGTTCGATGGCCATTGATGGAAATCGACTATACGGGCCTTGATAAAATTATTAAAAATAGTAATAATTTATGTAAAATCATAAGAAATGATTTGAGAAAAATTGGGATGAAAAACTCCATATTTGAAAAGATAAAAATAGATTTTTATTGAAATGAACTAGTTTTGAACTAAATTTAGAACCCAATTATTTTTAAATAAATAAATTAAATTTAAAAAGGGGTTTTAAATAATCGGAATTTCTAATATATTTGATTGGATTTGAAATGGGTTTATCGTGAACTGTGTTTTAAATAACACTAGTTCTTTAACCCGATAATAAATAGAATGTGATTTGGGTTTGTCGTGAACTGTGTTTTAAATAACACCTAGTTCTTTAACCCAGTAAAAGGAGTTTTATTGAATCTGCAATTAGGTTGAAATGTGAATCTATAATCTAAATTATCAAATTTAGAAATGAGCGAGAATGGAGTATCGCCAGTTTTGCTCCAAAGCGATAGTTAAATCTTTAATTAGATTTGAACGTGAAATGGTAATTAATTTTACCGATAACACCATAGTATTAGATATGGAGTATTACCAGTTTTGCTTCATGGGATGAATAGGTTGGGATTGGGAAATAAAATAAATAAATACTTCGTTACGGTTCGCTAATCTCGACTAGTTTGAAAAACCATAATTTTTTTTGGAATGACACCCAAAGGAAGATTAAAGGATAAATTTTAAAGAATTTATCTTGGATAAAATTAATGGGAACCTTTTCCTAAGGATATGACATTTAGAAACTAGCTGTAGGTTGGTTAAGACGAATGGTTTCCTGGATATTGATCTGATGTTGGTTTCGGCCTTCGGGGTTAATATTTGGGAAATTGTTCGCTTGCTAATTTGCGGTTAGTGACTGCTGAATTGGAATGAGGCGTATATTGTGTTTGTGTAACATTTGTTTTAATATACGCGGGTTGTTCGGAAAGTACGGGTTTATACCCATTCTGAATAATCGATTCGACGATAAGTCGAAGATGAAGACGGTGGTTGAAGACTGGAAGTCTTCACATCGTTTGGATAATTACTGACGATCCTGATTGGGCTGTACACCCAAGAGGATGGAAATAGTCGGTGGTCGTCCAGACGTACCTGGAGATCGATGGATATGCGAGGAAAGTGCCTCTGGTTTCGTTCAGACCCAGAACGGACTTGTAAATGGATTGTGTGTCTGACATTGGATTTTATTCTGTGTTGATTGATTTCTGTTAAATATATATCTGTTTGGCGGTGGAGAATTTATTCTCTTGCTTAACGCCCTTCTCTGAGACATACGAGCTTAGAGGTTATATATCGATAGATATCAATCGCATGGCATGAATTGCCTGTGTGGCATGCTGAGTTGCATGGATCAAGGCTTCTGTTGAAAAGCAAAGTCTTGTGGTTGATGATCAAAGCACGGCCTACGTGGCAGCTTTGTGTATAGCGTGAATTCGCGAGCCTCACACCTCGGTATGAGTTAAAAACGGGATACGGACTGCAGGGAGAGCACACGTTTCTTTCTAGCTTTGGTGGTGTCAGTGACTTACCAGCTCTGACATTTATATACTTTTCACCTTTGTGGTTGTTGGAATGCGAGGCGCCTTGATTATAGGTCTGTAAGGACCGGGAAACGTGTGTTCAGGCATAACTAATCCTCTAACATAAGTGAGGACCGGCCCTTAAGATCCAGGGGTTGCCCAGAGTTCGTAACCCTGGGACATTTGCTAGAGTGTCTCGAACGCGGAGAGGAGCTTGCCCCATGCCTCGACTCATGACGGAATCCAATTCCCAATACGTGTAATTCGGTTTTAATTGTAGAACTAGTATGGCGACATAGTAGATGGTAGCTATGTCGCCTATGATTTATATTTATGATTGAAATTGTTTTGACACTATACACTTATTATAGTATCAAATGATTTGTTTTAAACATATCAAGCATGCTTTGGCTGTTATAAGGGAAAACCCTATCCCCCGGCTTGCGTTGCATTGTGTGATAGGACCTGGGTCTTATAACAGCTTCATTTTTCTTTATTTAGCATTGCGCTGTTTGTTCTATGCACTGGTATTCTTGGGAGGAAACCCGTTCCGTGTTATACGGCGTGGTCCCTTGATTTACCTAACTTTAAAACCAATATTAATAACTGTTTTAATTCTCACACCAGTCACATGACTGACCTGGAGTTTATTGTTTTAACCTAAACTTTGGGTGCCCCTATTTTCCGCACGGGAAGCTAGTAGTTTTGGTTTTTGCAGATTTATATTCACAGGATCGTGGTTTACAGCTGGAATGATATCCGGAAAGCTCTGTATCCGTATATCACCTTCAGTTGTGCTTTGTATTATTTTCCGCTGCTATGTAATTTATTGTAATCTCTGATATTTATCGAATGTAATTTATTCAATTATACTCTGTATATTCTTGTATCTGATGGAATTGTTGTAATAGCAATGAAATGTTCTTCCGTCTGCATTCTGATTTGTCTTGTTCCCAAACGATCAGGGGTTTCGAACGGTCTAGATCGGTTTAGCGACTGATTCGGATCGAGCGAAATTCCCGGCTGTCACAAAACGGCTGCATCTCTAAGATTCTATGAAGTGATAATTACTGAAAATAGAATGATCAAACAAAAAGAAAGAATGAAATGGAAAATTGAAGGGAATAGGAATACCTCATATTAGCATGCTTCTTTGAAGGCCAAGCAAGCCAACAATAATATTTTCAGAATCATAGACTGGGAAGGAAACCTTCAAACTTCTTCCATTAATATTAAAAATGCCTTTATTCAATACTTTACTGGTATTCTTGGCAATACTGCAGGGTTCACACCGTAATGATGCTATTGACCCTTTTATACTTCCTCGTATTATCTCCCAAAATCAAGCAATGCTAAGTAGAGAAGTGTTGGATGATGATATAGTTAATGCATTTGCTTCTATCAATAAAAAGGCATGCTCTAGACCTGATGGATTCAACGCTCACTTCTACAACCATTCTTGGAATGACATCAAAAGTGAATTTATTCAAGCTGTTAAACACTTTTTTAGAAGAGCTAGAATGCTTGAAGCTTTCAATAATACAAATATTGCTCTCATACCCAAAGAAAAAAATCCTCAAAAGGTACGATCTTTCTGGCCTATTTCTCTTTGTAATGTGTTCTATAAAGCTATTTCAAAAATAGCAAATAGACTAAGAGAAGTTCTTCCTATTGTGATTTCGTGCAATCAAAATGCCTTTATCAATAATAGAAACATTCTTGATAATGTTATGTTATCTCATGAACTACTGAATGGTTATAACAAGTCCAATATAGCTCTACGTGCTTTTCTAAAATTAGACATACAAAAGGCTTTTGACTCGATTCAATGGGATTCTATTGTTCGTATTTTTGGTTATATGAATTTCCCTGTACCTATCATTACTTGGATTCATGCTTGTATCTCTTCTGTTAATTACTCTATTATACTTAATGGTTCTTGTGTTGGATTTTTCAAAGCTAAACAAGGGATAAGACAAGGCGATCCAATTTCGTCGTATTTGTTTCTTGTCGTGATGGAACTTCTAAATCAAATGCTTAATAAACTTGTGAGGCAAAAACTTTTCACACTTCATCCTAAGTGTAAGGATCCTCAGATCACATCTCTTATGTTTGTTGATGATCTTACTATCTTCTGCAAACCTGACCTTCCTACGATATCGATTATTCTAAATTGTCTTGATGAATTTTATAAAATTACTGGTATCCAAATTAAACTTCAAAAAATCTGAATTCTTTGCTGCTGGCATTAGTAATGAGCATATAGAACATATTAAACTTGCTACGGGTCTCACTTATAATAACAACACTAAATCATACCTAGGATTGCCTCTTGTTACTTCTAAGATTTCTATTCATCAGTGCCTTCCTCTCTATGATAAAATCATACACAAAATGAATTGTTGGTCGAATAGATTTCTTAGCCAAGTTGGGCGTGTTACTATTATAAAATCCATTATTTTTTCGATGCAAGTTTATTGGGCTCGTACTTTCCTTTTTCCTTTTAAATTAATCAGGATGATAAGATCTGCTATGATGAAGTTTTTCTGGAAAGGAAATACAATAAGCAACTATCTAGCTCCTATTTCTTATGCTAAAATGGAGAAGCCAATTAACAAAGGGGGTCTTGGATTTATCGATATATTTGCTTGGAAAAAAGCAGCGCATGCTAAACACCTTGACAATTTCTTGAACAACAAAGAATATTTGTGGGTGAAATGGTCAAGCAATTATGTCATCAGGAACAAGAATATTTGGAGCATGGATATTCCTCAAAATTGTAGTTGGACATGGAGAAGTATTCTCAAACTCGGGGGGGGGGGGTCTTACATTTATTAAAATATAATATGCATAGGGATAATAAAGTCTTATTTTGGTAGGATACTTGGTTTGAATATGGTATTATCCTTGCAAGGAGGGTGGAGCATGGTGATCTCACACAATCTAGAATAATACTGTCTGCTCACCTCAATTCTTACATTCGCAGCAATGAAATTACTCTACCCAATTGCTCTAACTCAAACGTCAATTATCTTTGGATAAATATCAAAGCAAACTGGAAACAATCGCTGCATAGAAGCTAGCTAGTTGGAAAAAGATGAAGGACAGGTTTTGCATTAAAACTGCTTATCATGCCATTGTTAAGGTTGAGGAACTACCTAATTGGAGGTGGAGAAAGAGAACATGGAAGCAAGACAAATCGATGGTTGAAATTTCTAGAAAGTTCTTCAAGGATGCTTATCAACGATGGATATGCTTATGGCTAGAGGCCTTGCCGTCAATAATACATGCCAGTTATGTAACAATATGCCTGAAACTTTGGACCACCTGTACTTTCACTGCTCTTTTATTCAGAGGATTTGGAACTACATAAAAAGGCAAGTTGGAATAATCTGTATGTCGAATTCCAGCATAGACGAATGGGAATGCATATTTATAAGCACTGGATGCAAGGATAAAAAGAAAAGAAGTGTCAATTTGATAGCACTACAACAAAATGA
Organism: Allium sativum; assembly: GCA_030737875.1. Taxonomy (NCBI): domain Eukaryota; kingdom Viridiplantae; phylum Streptophyta; class Magnoliopsida; order Asparagales; family Amaryllidaceae; genus Allium; species Allium sativum. The sequence goes on from CM060916.1 coordinate 730,718,332, forward strand.
CCCTATTACAACGGTGGAACACCATTGTAATATACTTTTTACAATGGTGGGAAAACCGTCGTGTATTAAGAAGTTGTAATAGACTAATATCTTTTACAACTTTTTTGCACTGTTGCAACACCATTGTAACATGTATATTTTACAACTTTTTTCCATCATTGTAATAAACTTTATTACAACAATTATGCACCGTTGTAATAAAATCTACTACAACTGTTATGCATCGTTGTGATTGACATTTGGGTTTTTAAAAAAATAAACATCTTCTGCAACTAAAAAGAAAAATACACTAAATATAGCAATACTCCATAATCAAATCCGATATTATAGTTATTTGCAAACTAATTTATAAAAATACTCAAATATTCAGTATTACAAACAATAAGTTTTAGACAACATTTCGTACATTATTACATACTTGACCGTTACAAACCAACTTAGTACAAGCACAAGTTATCCACAGAAAATTGCATATCCTATGGGAGTACACTAGTCGAAGACAAGGAAATCTTCACGCCATTTATCTTTTTGGTGCAAGTTCACTGCAGTGATCAAACCTATTACATAAGAATGTCTGTTGTTAGAAAAAAGAACAAAAAGTGTTTTTTTAAGCCAACAATACCAAAACTTAACAATAATGCTTAACTTACCTGATAACATGAATTGCATGTGGTCCAAAACCCCTTTTTAAACAATTGGATGTTGCAAAACTTCTAAAAAAGAGAGCATCTGCATGTTTATCGCACGTAACAAAATCAAAATTTAATACAATACGATATGTTTGTTTACATGCATGTTTACCGCACATACCAAAGATCTCTTCTCAATAACCGTTCTACAAATTGTGCATTTTATACGCCACCCAGAAAATATAGAATAGGATTGTTGTAAAATGTTATAGAAGACTTCTAATTTATGTCTATTGAAATTACATACAAAATCAAAATTTAATACAATAAGATATGTTTGTTTACATGCATGTTTACCCCCACATAACAAAGATCTCTTCTCAATACCGTTCTACAAATTGTGCATTTTATATGCCACCCAGAAAATATAGAATAGGATTGTTGTAAAATGTTAGAAGACTGCTAATTAATATTTATGAAACTGATAGTGATTCAATACATGTTCGAATGATCATATTGAGTTCAGATCTATGTAAGAAAACCATATATACAGGAACAGTGGTATGACATTTAATATTTAATAAGAAAGCTACAAATCCAATGTGAATAGGTAATATAAGGTAGATGCATACCTTTTTGAAGTGTTCGTTGTCAATGCTTGGTTGTTCACCATCACATGTCCAATGTGTTTCCTATTCAAAATATATCCACAAATTGTTGAATGTTTTGAATTAATACTTGTTTACATTAACATCTAACTTATCAGACATTGTAAGCGGAATCAAAATCCCCAGCTATAGAAAGGGGTTTTTTGAATAAGCATTTATGCAAACACTTCTTATGCAACCAACATAAATATCTAAGCTACAGGAAATTTTGACAGCCTCATTACATCCAACCGCCCTGACATTATCACAACCTTTACCATTATAATTCAACACATCCAATAGATCACTAAGATGTATTCTTTAAAAGAAGACAAAAGGAAACAACGAAATGTAATTCATAAAAGAGCCAAATGGAAAGAAAAAAAACAGCAGCAATGTTATTCTGAAAAGCCACTAGCTTTTACATAAACACACCAAACGTAATGTAATTTTGAAAAGAAGCAGCAGTAATAGCGATAAAAGGACTCACCTTCAAATCCTCAAGCAAGTAGCCGAAGCCTTTCTGCATTGATTTGGATGTGTGGTCAGTGGCTCAAGCATAGGTTTCAGATGTGTGGTTAGTTTAGACGAGGGGAAGCGAGGGAGCGAAGGCGGCTTGCTTTATGGTGTAGATCTATTGTGAGGAGGAACAAGGCAGCAGGAGGAGCAATGGCAGACGCAACGTAAGGCTGAGAGGAGGGTGTTCGATGGCAGAGGGACAAGTTAGTCAGAGGCTTAATCCGAAGGTGGAGCTCCAATTTTCAGGTGATGGGGCTGGCTTGATCGAGAATTTTCGATGAGGAAGAAGAAGGGATATGAAGAAACTTAATTTTGGGGAAAGTTAATTTTGACTAAGGAGATAAGTTGTAAACATATGTTAATGTTTGAGTTTGGCAATGAAAATTTACGTTTGCTGCTAAAATTTTTATTTTGGATCCAAAAACGTGATTTTGTTTTGGAGTCAAAAGCATCTTTTACCACTAACAAAAAAAAGCTGTAACATTTCATTGTTTTCTAACCTACGTAATATTTCATTGTTTTCTGATCGGTTAAACACTCTCGACATTCGAAGCCAAAATGTATATTAAAAAAGCTGTAACACTCTCAACATTCGAACCTGTGCCGCAGCGCAGTGGCCAACAATGATCGTCAAGGCTTGACAGTCAAGATTCGACGGTTAGTCCAAAAATTCCAACAACTAAATAACGACGAGTGGGATAATTTGAAAAGGGGCATGACCAATTTACAGATTTTATCCAATGCACGAATTCTAATTATTCGTTAATTGTTATGTATGTATTATCAATCATTAAATATTTAATAGAAATAATTAAAATCTAATTAATATTCATTAATAATTATATTTATAATTAATTATATAATATTTCAAATTAATTATTATTATTTAGTAGCCAAAATTGTTATTAGTTGCCAAAATTGTATTTATTAAAATTTCTGAAATTGTTACTACCAAATCAAATATTACTTATTAGTAATAGTTATTATTTAACTTTTACTTATTTCTACTAAGATATAATAGATTAATAATTATTAAAAGCTTATAATGTATGTTACTAATTACTGATTACTAAGCAGGTAACATACATTAACTATTAAAAATAAATTACTACTTATTAAATATTAATTATTTATAATAACAAATAAATATTATTGATTCCTAAGTTTATTAATAATTATCAATTATTATTAAATATTAATATAATTAGTTATTACATATAGATATTATAAACATGAAGTTTGTAATAGACATCTATTACAACTAACAAAATAAAAAGTTGTTAAAAACGTTTATTACAACTTTAGGGAATTGACAATTGTAAAAAAACATTTATTACAACGGTGCTTTTACTACCGTTGTAAAATTAAAGTTGTAATATGGTGTTTTTGTTGTAGTGTAGTCAAGAAATTTATTGCTTGTGTTTGGAGAGAAAGAAATATTGCAGTCTTTAATCCCGCCCTCAAGAAAAGTGCGGCTGCTTTCAACGATTGGACACTGCATGAAATCAGAAATGAACTTGCAGATGCAAAATTTGCTATTGAGCCGGGGATTCTACAACAATTTGCTTGTTAGTCTCGGGCCTTTTGTGTTTTATGTTGTTTTCCTTTTTGTTTTTCCTATCGTTGAAGTATTGTTTCTATGTCTTCTTCATTTTGGTTCGCCAAAGTGGTCTTTATTTTCTCTTCATACTTCAATAAAAAGGTCGGGGCCTTTAATCCCGTTGGCCATGCCAAAAAAAAAAATAGCACTTAAATATGGCCATTTTGCAAATGACCTCCGTTTTTGATGAAACCACTTTTGTGGGATCCGGAATGTCAAATTACTGTTAGTTTTCAAATTTCATAATTTTTGGATCTAATATGTGAGCGTAGTGAATTTAAATGTATTTGGTCAATTCAGTTTAATTTTAATAGACCAGAAAATGACCATTTTTCAAATGGTCTCCAAATTCGATGAAATTATTTTTTTTAGGACCGTATCGTCAAAACATAGCTAGATTTATTTTTCTGTAATTTTTGGGGTCAATATGTGGCTCCGGTAAATTAAAATGTACGTTAAAATTCAATATATATTGATTTATATTTAAATTAAATAAAAACTGACTGAAACGATCGAATTGGCTTATGGAACATATCACATTGTGTCAAGAATGGAGGTATTTGGCTCGGGGCAACAATCATTGGGTTTTGTTTGGAGCTCAACTGTAAAATTTCATAAAAATTGAATAAAATATTATTTAAGATATATATATATATATATATAAAAACTAAACCCTAGCCCAATTCACTTTTAGAAACCCGCCGCCAGTTCTTCACTAATGGCCAATACTGCAACGAAATACATCTCCAAATTTCCCCCTCCACAATGCGATTTAGGTCTTGATTATAAAGAGAAATCTGAAGTGCTCCTTCTGATCTTCGAATCCGTATATATACGATCAAAGATGGTTGTGGAAATTTCTCGTTTTTAGCTCTCAAAGTCATGGAATTCGAATGCCTTCCTAGGCTGCTGGGTCCACCGAGTTGGTCAATACTCAGGCCGTGGGTGGCTCTCATGAAGGCGCACCGCGTGGTATATGGCGATCGCCCGCTCATGGCCTGTGGGATGAGCGGCGACGTCTTAGTTCAAGCGATAGTGGGTTATGGGTTTTTAATAGAAGGGGGAAGAAGAAATAGGAAACACTTTAAGTTAAGCTTTATTAAACTTATTTAATTATGTTAATTAATTTTTATTATGTAATTAAAGTTTAAAGCTATTATAAATTTTTCAGCTGACATCCAAATTCGATAAAACAAATTGTGTTGAGATCCTGACAACGAACTCTATGCGATGGAACAGACTGGAAGACAAACAGAGAAAATCAGAATTTGAGGCGAATCTGAATTCAAGTAGAATAAAAATCATCAATTAAAGAATGACGGAGTGGATACCAAAGTGAGACCTCCTCACTCTAATTATTTTACAATTAAATATATACTAGGATGCAGACGGGCTTAGAAGCCCCCGACACTATTTATTATACAAACCATGGTTGTTTGTTTAATTGTATTGTGGAAATTTGGATTGTGGCTGTAAAACTGATTGTGAATAATATGTTTGAACAATAAAAATATCATATTTAATGTATAAAGGAACTATATAAAATATTCTTGTGTTGAATAAACTGTTTGAACAATAAAAATATTATTTTTATTGAATATATGAACTATATAAAATGTAAAGTGTTGAAATAAATATTTTATCGTTAAAAATATAATTTTTAACATATATATGAACATCATAAAATTCTCCCCAATTGAAAATAAATATCCATTTACAAATCGAACGATTTATTTATGTACACCCATTTAACTGACATCGATTGGGACGATACATTTTACACATCGCCCAACTGTACAAATAATATTCAGTATTTGTTGGTTGGATCCCCACACGGGTATTGGGATGATATTTGACGTACACTACTCCCAATTGTTTAGTTGTATGTCAATCGATTGGTTGATGGACTGTTGTAAGCATTAATTATTTATATTTAATGCTTATGTAGCTGGGTATTGCACTCTGGAGGATGGTTGATTGGTTATCATTGTTGTTTTATACATGTGTTGCATGAAATCCATATAAATAAATTATATGGTAATTGATTGGGTCTGATTCAAATTCAGAAAGAACGGATATTTTAAAATAATGAATATTTTAAAATAACGAATATTTTAAAATAATATTCTGTAAAGGATTAAAATATGATTTTGATGTCCGATTTGGGATGAACACGAAAATATTGAAATTTGTGAAGCAGTTTGGTTAGATTTTCGCCATTTTAACGCGAACGATATTTATATCGATTTTATTCATTTTTATAATGAATATCGAAAAGGAAATGATTTCAAAATCAGATATTTTGAAAATATTATCATTTTAATATTATAATGATAAGGAGTATTCGGTTGTGACTTAAAAATGAAATGAAAGCGGGAATTGTTTTAAAACGAATTTATAAACGATTTATAAAATACGTTTTAAATGGAAATCGATGAAATATATAAAATATATATATTATATATACTTACTGGTCTAAATAGAACTCGCCGCGCTGCGACCGTTCGCGAAATTTTGACCATTAACTTCAAATGGACGTAACGGGGGATCCGATCATCAGATTCTCCTAAAACCGGAACTGTTGGGTTCGTATCGAAAAGAGCTTTTTAATGAATATAAGAGATTTGAAATCAAACGGTTGGATTAGGAATTATGACCAAATCAAATTCGGAAAAGGTTGTTGTAAATGCAGTTCGATGACCATTTATGGAAATCGACTGAAAGGCCTTAATAAAATTATTAAAAATATTAATAATTTGGGTAAAATCATAATCAAATGATTTGGAAAGAATTGGGATGAAAAATTCCATATTTGAAAAGATAAAAATATATTTTTATCAAAATGAACTAATTATTTACTAGAATAATAATCCAATGGTTTTTATAAATAAATAAATTGGATTTGTATATGGTTTTAAATTAACCAGAATTTTCCAATGAATAAATTGGAGTGGAAATAATCTTCGGAATATTTCGATATTGGATTCCATGATTATACAGATATTGTTGAGGAATTTGGAAGATATAGATATCGTTATTCCCAATACGATATCCGTTGGTTTCAGAATTTGATATTGAATATAAGCCGATATTATTTCTATTCAAAGCCTTATATTTAATATCAAATTGGATTTTAGGGTTTATAATGATCAATGTTTTAAATAGCATTCGTTCTTTAGCCCAATTAACAGTAAATTTATGATTTGGAATCTATAAATCTTTTAAATAAGAATAATGGAATTTTCAAAAGAAAAGTTTTCCAATTTAATATATTAAATTGGAATTGAGTTGAATTCGATTTGGTAATAATCGAGATGGGCTTTTGTAAAGGAAGACCGTTACTATATATGGAATTTAAAAGGCCTTGCCACTATTCCACTTATAGTATGAGTTCGATGCGGAAATTTATATCGATTATATACTGTTATGATTTCCATGAAGATTCCATCTTGTTGGAAGTTGATTTTTGGTTTACCGTGAATAATGTTTTAAACGATATTGATTCTTTAACCCAGTTAAAGGCATGATTAATTTTCCTAAAAGTTGATTAATCATCAAGTAGGTATTTTTGAGAATAAAACCAAAATGGAGTTTTAATAAATCTTTAAGTAGATTGGAATGAATGAATGGTGATTAAATTTACAAAAACATGAGATATGGTATAAACCAAATATACTTGGTTGTTGATATTGATTGATTGATTGTTTGGATTGTTCTTGACTAGTTTATGAGCAAATATGCTTTTACATTTGGCATTGGGTTGGGTAGAAATATTTGTATGCTAACATCTTGTGAAACACTTCACGATTTGACTACGAGATGTGTAATGATGTTGTTGAGTTCACTTCAAATTTAATGAATGATTTTGAAATAATATTTTTCTTAAGTGAAAAGAAATGTATTCCCGATTTTGGACAAGGAATGTTTTATAAAACAGAAAGAATTTCGAGGGCTAAACCCGATGTTGTTGAAATGATTTAGAAATGTATTATGTGTTTGACATTGTAGTTCATCACGTAACCGATTAGTTTCTAATGACGATATATTTGTTTGATGGCAGAGAATTTATTCTCTTGCTTAACACCCTTCTTTGAGACGTACGAGCTCAAAGATTATATGATTAATAGTGACCGATCATACGTGTGAATTGCTAATGTAAAGTACTATCTTTTGGAAAGTACTTCTGATTATTATGTTATGAAATGATTTTCCTTTCGGGATTTTAGTATGTGGCTGAAGATTCTGGTAACCCGAACGATAAAAGTATGGGTGAGATGGCGGTGTAGTCCCCGAGGGCGTGGGATTGTGCTTCATCAGTGTAGCCTGCTCTATCGTGGGAGATGCATATATATATATATATATATATATATATATATATATATATATGTGTGTGTGTGTGTGTGTGTGTGTGTGTGTGTGTGTGTGTGTGTATGTATGTATGTATGTATATATCGAGTTGGTAAGGTTACCCTTTGCCTTGTCTTAGGGGAGCCCGATATTTGGTTGCATGCTTGTTTATATGCATTGTTATGTTTTGGAATTCATATTTCCAAAGTTTTTGGTTTGAGCTCCCGAAGTGGAATCTACTTTGATATAAATCTAGATATATATTTCAAATGATTTGAAGTAAGAATCGGGAAATAAAGTCCAAAGGAATAATTTCTGTAAAGTGAATTGGATTTCGAAAATCTATGTTTGGGGTTAAGCCTAAACAGGTAGAATGGAATATTTGCATGTTGTTTGATGCATTGTAGATCCATACGTCTATTATTGGTTATTGTTTATGCACTGGTATTCATGGGGGTAAACCCGTTCCATGACATGTGGCGTGGTCCCGTGATTTATCTTATTTTAAAGTAAAGTTTAATAACTATTTTGAGTTCTCACACCAGTCCCATGACTGACTTGGAGTTTATTGTTTTAACCTAAATTCAGGGTGCCCCTACTTTCCACACGGGCAGCTAGTAATTTTGGTTTTCACAGATATTTCTTTTCCCAGGATCTTTGATTTACAGCTAGAGCTATATTAGGAAAGCTTTGTATCCATGTATCTTTTTCAGTTGTGTTATGTATTATTTTTCCGCTGCTATGTATTTAAATGTAATTTAAATCTCTGATATTTTTTTGATGTATATTATTATTTCATACTCTGTTATATTCTTATACCCTGATGTAATTGTTGTAATAGCAATGAAATGTTCTCCTGTTTGCGTTTTGATTTGTTGTGTTCTCAACTCAATCCGGGCTTTCCCGTAAGGGTGTGTTTGGGTCATTTCATTTTGGTACCAGAGTTGTTCGCTGGCAGAGGCTGGGTATTCATCGTATGGGGTTCTCGCCATAGTGTTTGGTGGCGGACAGTGGACTCTTACCCCTACATGTCCCTTTTGAGGGTTGATTGATTAGTCGAGAGGCTGGCCGTAAAAGCAGTTATGAGGTATAAGTGGGAGCCACGGTGGGTTTTACCTGCTGCTTTGGGGGATGAGGGAATGGTTGTAAAGCCTACCAGATTTCGTCGGGCTATTTCAATGTGAGTCCGTATTTAACCTAATGGTTAATAATTTGGATTATTTTTTTAAAGATCGGTTAATGGGATTATTTAAATTAATTATTTTATTAATTAATTTTATGAAATTATTAATCGAACTTGATTAACAAGTTAACCGAGTGTTTCAAGTTAACTGAGCCAACCATTCCAAATAGAATTGGATATTTAATGAATTCTAATTTCAATTAATTGAATAGAAATAGTTTTGACAAATAGGTTTTTAAACTTAAAACAGTTTCTTAAAAGGTTGGATAAACTTTTAATTAAACCTGAAATAAGTGGATTATTGAATTGATGATTATTAATAAAGTTAATTATTATTTTATAAATTTTTATATAAATTAACATTTTTATTCTTAGTTAATGTTTGCTTTAGTTAATGACAAAGTTTATTATTATTTTAATAATAATTAAGGCGATAACCTTTTAACTGGAATTTGTAATTGAACGAATTCCTAAGCGACTTCCGTTGTTTGGACAAATTTATAATAGCTTACTAAACTTGTAGGACCGACATGGAAATTATGTTGGATTCTTGAATTTAATATATAAACTTTATTATTTTTAAAGATTTTAAGTAAGTTTCAATGAATGTAAATTAAGTTTCTTTTTTATATTATGGTTTAATGTGAAATTTTATAAAAAATTATGTTCAGGGATTTTATTGAAATCCAAGCTGAGCTAAGTTATAAAAACTAAGTTTTTAAAAATAAGATGGTAAATGATTCCAACTATCAGAACGGGTTTATTAATTAATTTATAAACCTAAGAATGATCTATCAATGGAGCATAAGATTAGATGCAGAAAAGTATGAAGTTTGAAATCCAAACGGAAGCTTAAAGGTGAATGAATTGATTATGGAAAATAAGTTCTAATGGTTCGATTTAAATTCGAATATTTTGAGAAAGAAAGGAAGTCTTATTAAGCTAAAACTATAGCAAGTTTTGAAATAAGACTTATAAAGGATTATTATAAAGGATTTTGTTTATAGTGGACTCAAAGCCTTATAGACGAAGTTCATAAAGAGAGCTAACCAAATGCAATGATTTCTAACAAGTGTTTCCTTAATAATTAAATTAAGTAATGGAAACAAGATTTCCAAAATGCAAAGGATATTAAAATGAATTTCTGTAAAAGGGTTTGGTAAATGAATTATTGGAATAAACCTAGATTTGCAAACAAATTGTATTAAAAATATAAAGCTATGGGTTTATGTTTAGTAAAGAATTACTTAATAATGAATTACGTAAAAGGAGGTTTACCAAATATATATAATTATAAAAACTGTGATGCCCCGCCCCGAGACCCACATTAGCAAGGAACATTAGCTGGTAATACTATCTATTGATGCAGAGAATAGGTCTTATAAGAGCGCCCGTCCATAATTTTTCATAGAATAAGTATTAAACATGTTAGAACTTTTTTTTTTGGTAACATGCCTAATGATTACTTTATACACCACTATGGTGGCTTTAGGATCTATTCGTAACAATATACAATATATTATAGATCGCAGATACAGAACAATAGTCACTGATACATATACATACACATACATCCCATATGATACTTCACACATTTGATAAGTCTGATAGTTACTACAAAATATACATATGTGTCCATTCATTAAAAGCCCCACAAAAGAGTATAAAATGTCATGTCTAAGGGTGAACTACTAAGACGGACAAAAACTATGCATCTGTAAAAGGTGAGTAAACTATGCATCTGCAAAAGGTGACTACGACTTCCAAGTAGACAGTAAAGCACGAGCAGATAAGCTAGCCTGTGACTCGGTATGACCCGAGGGACATACACACGGGTCAGTCTAACTTGTACCAATTAATTAGTAAAAGCACGATATGTAAATAATCTGCTAAAGGAGTATTCCTTTATAACATAAAGGAATAAGATAGATATAAGTAATAGGAGATCGAATTCCTATAATTGCTAATGAAACACAGGTGTTCACTAAATAAAAGAACAACAACCCTAAAATCTCAAATTCATCAAAACACTAAATCATGAATCCCCGAAATCACTGAACTCTAATCCATAAAAGAAATCACAAGGAATATGAAACACAAAAACACATATTACGGATCTGTCACAATGTGTGGCGAGTCAAAGCTACGCCTGCACGTGCTACCATACAAGATAGCTTAAAGCCTTAGCCAGTACTATATCACACAAGAGGGTACCCGAATGACTCGAACGTCCCCAGACACTACAAGAAAAACCGAGATTAGCGACAGATTTTTAGCAGCGGAAAATTTCGTCGCTAATTAGCGGCGGAGTTCCGTGGGCTTTGTAAGAGAAAATATTTTGGATTTTATATGTCATCTTATTATAAATTATTTCCGTCGAATACTAATTCTGTCGCTAAATTGATGGAAATTGCAGCTCTTTAACGTCATATAATATTTTACGCTAAATTCCGTTGCTAATAGAGTCGGATTACCGTCGACATACTTTTGAAGCTATTTTCCTATAGTTTTTCAAGAGATTTGAAACGAACTTTTATATTTATTATTTATAAAATGTTTTAAATTTGTCTTATTACTTAGTAATTAATTATTAAATTTAAATTTCAAATAATTAATGTTAATAATACATTAGTAATTAATAATAAATAATAACTATTAGAAGTAAATAAAATTCAATAGTTAGTGTTGATTATTATTATTATTATTGAAAATTAATGTTGATTAGTTATTAATTACTATATAATATAAATAAGAGGTAATAGTAATTAATAAAATATATTGTTGTTCGATGTTTATTAAATTTGTTTTGATAATCAATGATTATTTAATAGTCTTTAATACGATTAACTAAATTAATATCAAGAAATTATTAATACATATTTGTTTTTAAGAAATTTAGTAATACGTATTATTTGATAAATAATTAGTAATTAAGAAAAACAAAATGGTCAAAGTTTTAAAATAAGAAGTTAAATAAATATTAAAGAATTTCGAAATTCAAAAAATTCAAACATTACCATACAAGTTATTATTTTCATGCATATTAATGTACTATTAAATAATTACCACACATTTTGGAGTTCATGTGTGAATGGAAATACATGGGGGAATGCCAATAGAAATACTGGATATATACATTGAACATTTATAACTTGACATCAACAATTCGCTTTTTATCTTGCAACCCTTGGTTAATTTTATTTTGAAGTGGAAGGTAACTTAACTGCATTTTCTCCAAATTATTTATCGATCTACTGTTGTACCGAAGCAAGCTTAGTTCACATTTCCTTCTTGTGTAAAAGATACGGGTAATGTATTGATTGGGCCACATGTTTTGTTATTTTTATAACTATTTTTTTACGGTATTTTTAATCAAAAAATGAGATTGAAATAGTATCATTGACGCTTAAGTAATAAATATTGATGTTTTTATATAATTGACTGATTATTTTAACTTAATTCTAATGTTTCAATTTAGCAAAAACTACATAAATATTAGCACAATAGCTGAAGACATGTATTGAATTTAAGTTTATACAAAAAAAAATTAGCTTGATTATTACTTAGTGACATGAAATAGAAATCCTCTTAATATAAATTTGTATTTTTAGTTTTTGTTTAAATAATAATCCAACTGAACATTTATAACTTTTTAAGACAAAATAAATCAAAAATGTTAAAAAGGAATGTTTCAATAAAATGTTTAATCCTTTCTGAATTTTGACTTAATGCATGTTTCATCTTGAACTTTGACTTAATGCATATATTGTGAGAGTTACCATATTCAAGCACGAATATATGTATATATGTTGTCTAGTGCTTATGTTTTTCCTATTATGTATTGATCACATGCATTAATTTTTTTCCTTGTAAAGATCACATGTAGTTTTGAAATTTATACGTTATTGCAGTATTAAAAGTTGAAATGGATTATATGAGGGGTCGTACTTGGATGTATAAGCGGAAAGATTGGTTAACAAAAATAATATCATGTACGTGTACATTTTTTTTTAAATACAGCAAGTTGTACAAAACTATTAAAAAATAGTATCAATAATTATTATTCAGTGACTAATAATTAATATAATTATTAAAAAGTATAATATAATAGTTTTAAATATGAAACAATAAATATTAATAATCACTACTTATTAATAAATAAATTGTAATCGATGCCTATTAATCATTTTGTTTGCTCATTATTATATTAAGTTAATAATTACAATAATGATTAATTACGTAACAATAATTAAGAGATGAAATTTAATGTTAAACAATAATAGTAATAAATCTAAACAAGCAAATAGGAAATTCAAATTCATTATAAGTGAATTCTAGTTCAAAAAAAACATATAAAATAATAAATAAGTTAAGAAACATAATTTTATGCACCGACCATTGATCTGAATGTTATAATTATTAATTAAATTCATCGTCCATACGAAATAAAAAGGCAAAATTATGAAAATATTCAACAATGCTAAAAAAATAAGAAAAATACAAATATTAGGCTGCAAGTTACTATTTTAAAATGCGTCCTAATGGTTGTTTGTGTAAATATTTTCTTTAGCATATACAAATATGAATTATTATTTTTTCCGCATTGTTGAATGTGGCTCCATGAACTGGAAATTTTGGCTCCGAAACCGAAATTTTTGGCTCTCGGAACTAGAATTATTGGTTCCTTCTTGAAAATTTCGGGTCCACCGTACTTTTGTTTGGCTCCTACCAAAAAATTTAAGCGTCCAACTTCTGGTAATTTTTTATTTTTTATTTTTTCCCCTCTTTCTCAAATCCTTAATTCCTAGATCTATCTCTCTTCTCAATTGCAGTTTAGATCTTATCGTCTCTATGTTTCTTTTATTCTTATCAGTTCCAAGGTAGTTCCCTCCGCCACCCAACTTATTAATGCTGAAAAGCTCAATCGTTGATGACCAAGCAAGAGTAGCGGCGTTTGATTTTCAGATGATGAGGCGATGTTGGCAGCGAATTTGGTATGGTGCAGTTGGTATTTATTCCTTTTACTGTTAGCACTCTTCACCCTCCTCTAATCTCCTTTTTGTCTTAATAGGCATTTGATTTTGTGGTTTTGGTCCATCTTTTTGAGTTCATATTCCATCAATCTGTGACGGCTAATTGCGTTTCATTTACGTCAGATTATGCTATTGTCAATCTGTTTGTAACTTTGCATTACTCTCCATACGATGTTCATGAAGTTGACAGGTTTGTGCAATCTACTCATTTTATTTTGGTTTTAGTCCTGGAATTTGATGAATTCTCTGATTTTTTCTTTTTTAACCAGGAACACCTTTTTATTACTATTTTTTTCTTTTGGACTTATAGTTTTGTTAAGTACGTGACACATTTTTTCCTACATATGTTTTTAGAGATTGGTTTCTAACAAACATGATGATGAGTCTGCAAGATGTTATTATAATAAGGGAAGGCCATGACACCTTTAAAACTTTTGAAAACTTTTGGATGTGATGACATTAACGTGTATACATCCATGGTAATACATGCAAGATATTATTTAGGATCCATTAACTTTATCACACTACCTAGGATGCATTTGGTTGTGACACGCAAAAAGCACACAAAATGGGAAGGGGAACAGAAAATGGTTTGCCAAAGGGCAATGCATTCTTTTGTTATTGAAGAAGCATTTAAAAAGGGACATGTGGTAAATGGAGAAGGGGGAAAAGGTAGTTCATAGGATGCTAAATTTGGTCTGTTTTCATATTTGGTGAGGTGATTTCACAACCAAAGATTTTCTACAAATAGAGCACTGTTAGATCAGATTCAAGCGACGCTGGTATTTATTCCTTTTACTGTCATGAACTAAATCAGAAATTAGTATCTCACTATTTTTTATTTGTTGCTTCTTGTTTCTTTTACCGTTGTTTATAGATTTATAATATGAACAACGGTTTTGAAATGTATTGATATGTATTAATAATACAAAGTTTCTTTATACAAGTCATAAGATGATTAAAAAAAATTGATAAAGCCAGGTCTTGGCCATGCTGAAAAATGGATCCTTCGCAGTGCCTTCGATGATGATGAGAACCCTCACCTTCCCTTACATTTGCGCCTGTACATTTGGTATGTCATATTGTATTTATTTGTTCTTGTACATTTGGTATGTCATATTACATTTGCGCCTGTACAAATGGTTTTTTGATGACAGTGTTGTCCTAATATGAAGCAAAAATTAAAAACTGATATAAAGAGATCATTGGGCATACCTGTTAAACTGTTAGGATCATCATTACAATTGATGCTAAGGGATGAAATGCTGAATGCTACATGCCGTGACATCGAGATCCAGTTGCAACGAAGTGTTGAATGAAAAAGTTGTGTCAAATTCACTGCTATGACAAGTCTGAAGGGGTTGAACTAAGGAATGTCACCAAAGAAAAGAGTTGACAATAATGAATGCACTAACATATATAATAGAATAATATCATCATAGAAAAGAGTTGACAATACAAAGCCAGGTAAAGCTTTTAGTTAAACTCATATTATTTTTATTTCTGAGTTTACTGTCATTGAGTTACAATTAGAATACACTATTTTAACTCACTATCATTGAGTTACAGTAAACTTACAAAGTTACAAACTATAGTTAAAGATAGTAAACTCAATTAAAAACTTAGTTATGACTATAGTTAAAGACTTGTCATCAATTAGTTGATGAGAACCATTTGCTGTATTTGCATGGGAATACGTTTTGTTGATGAGCATCATCATTTTTTGAGTTGAGTGGTAATTGCATAGTCCAGGCTTAGGCTATTTTATCTCTCATTACTTCTTTTTTGTAAAATAATATTGGCCTTGGAAGCTCATTAAAAGCACCATATGTTCATGTCTCATTACTTCAACCAATTTTTAGCTACAATAATCTGACTGGTCCTCACTAATTTACCAGCGTATGTTGCCATCGTACCGTTGAATGGAGGATGCGGCAACTGCAAAAATCTACAAGTTTCAAAATTGGCAATTATCGAATTAGATGGAGATATGATGGGAGTTCAGATTTACTAAAGAAACATTGGGAATAGCAGTTGAGGGAGAAATGTCAAGAAATAAAAAGTACGAATGCTGTTCAAAAGATCAAGATGTGCACAAACCAGCAAAATCTCACTAGACAAATGCACAAGTGATTTACTGGATGTCTTTTTGACTCTTAATGCTAATCAAATTATGTTTCACCGTCCTGAAGTCGATGCAAAACTTCAGATCATAAGTTTTACACTGTAATATTTTGCAACTTTCAAACTAGTAGATGCTTGGACTAAGTTGTTTTATAATGGTCAAGTATGTAATAATGTGTGAAATGACATCTAAAACTTATATTTTATACTGTTGATTAATTGATTCATTTTATATAGATTACTTTGCAGTGAACTATAATTCACTTGTAGAATATTTCTGTTATTAATGTACTGTTTATATTAGTATCTATAATTGAATAGTATTAGTTCGTAAAGCTAAAAGGAGAGGATGGTAAAAACATTTATTGCCATATCAGAAAGGGAATAGCGACGTATTAGTAGCACAAGAGGAAAGCTAAAAGAAAAGGTTGACAACGTTTTGAAAGAGTTTACCTTCGAATTACCAACAAAAAAAGAAAGCCTAATTTAGTTTCCGTCGCTAATCCCTTGGCAATTAGCAAGGGATTACCCACTCATTTTTTGAATAATGTTTTATTATAAATTAATTATCTGTCGGTAAACAATCGGTATATAAATTAAAATTAAATTAATAAATAAAATTTTATTTTTATTATATAATTAGTAAAATGACGGAAAACTGTCGGAAAACTCATGCTAAAGTCCGTCGCAAAATCCGACACAATTACCGTCATGGTTTTTACCGACCAGCATGTTATGCAGGAAATCCATCGCTAAAACCAAAATAGCAACGGATTAGAAGCGGATTCTGCCGCTGCTATATGCAGTTTTTCTTGTAGTGAGAGTCACACAGGATTAAACCCGAAGGTCCACACAAAGTTCACACAGGATTGACCCAAAGGTCTAGTACTGGCGGTCATAAAGGGATGTGTCACAGATCCTCAGATAATAACCCGAAGAGTGAAAATAGTGTGTCCCATACCGTACATTCTCACTTAACGGTTCACACACAGTAAGTCAGCTTCACATTTGTAAACACAAAAAGTCACAAGAAATCACTGAAATCATATGAAAATTGAGAAAACACAGAGGTTTGAAAACACAAAAAGCCACAAGAAATCACTAAAATCACATAAACACTGAGAAGCACTGAGATTCATTACTTCAATCGGACGAATCTGGGATGAAAATATATCATATACCATCGCATCCCATACCGTATGGTTTATGATATCATTCATTCACCAACACGTCTTATCGAAGGTGACCAGTACGTTAGATTCTTATATTAAAACATACATAAGATAGCAGTTTGAACAAAATAATGTTTCATAGAAATATCTTAAAACCCGTAAAGTTTGGGAATACTTGTTAAAATAAGATTTCTAATGTATTTATAAAACTTTATCAAGGCAATATTTGGTTTTAGAACAATAATTTCATACTTGAAACATTTCGAAAATGATTTATAAAAAAAATGGTGCATGAGTCACGGAGTCACAAAAAGTGGCTGTCGGTTTCTCTAGGGACAACAGTACAAAACCACAATTTTGAACATGTTAATCACAAAATCATTATAGACTCAACCACTGGAACTTGTAGCTCACAATCTGAGCATTCCAAAACCATATAATAGTAAGGATTCCGATCAATAACGGGAGAGTTGTGATCGAAATGGTTTCATCTTAATAAAAAAAACGTGGCTGTCGATTCATATCCCAAGACAGCAGTAAAAACCACGATTTTGGCAATGTTAATCACAAAATAATTATGAACTCAACAACTGAAACTTGTAGCTCAAAGTCTGAGCATTCCAAAACCATATAATAATAAGGATTCCGATTAATATCAAGAGAGTTATGGTCAAAATGGTTTCAGCTTAACAAAAAAACAGCAAAACGCATATGACAAATTCAATAAACTTAAGATTTCGTAGCAAATCACAACAATAAACAACAGAAACAAATTAGAATTTATGTGATGGAACCCTCACCTTAGATTTGCAGCAAATTGAAGGAAGTTTAGAAGCATTTGGAAGCCAAATTGCTAAGAGATCGGAGCTTTCTTCCCTAATTTCTCAGCTACAACAAAATGCAAGAATGTATAGTGAATTTCTCAAACAAAATATGAAATTGATAAATTAAATCATAATTTTATGATTATTACCTGCTGTTAATAAGATTAAAAACCCCAAATTAACAATTAGAATAAGACAGAAGCCAAGAATTGACGTTACAATGAAGTTCTCCCAATTTTTCTTAATGAGGAAGAAAAAGGAAGAAGGAGGAATTACGTTTTCCTCTAGAAACACAATGTATTAAAGATTTATGGAGAAACATTTTTCTTAACTAAGGTATTTAGGCTCAATTAATTCTCTTAAGTCCAATTTCAAGTAATTAGGCCATTAACAATGCAATTTAGCCCTTAATGACATGTACTTAAGCTAAAAATGACACAATTTAACATGTTTTAACACTTTTCTTCCCATTATAAGTATGTCGAGACTAGATTAACAGTAAAGAAAATTATAAACAACAATTTTTTACACTGTTTTGAAGTTTTAAACACTTAAAATCATGTTTACAACAAATTTCCACACTTTTATACAAAACGCAATCTTTTTAACATAATTTGTGTAAATTTCATAAAACTTTGAATTTGAATATATCAATAATGTTATAATTCTGCATAACTCACCAAAATTAACCAAAATTACATTTTCTATGTATTTTAATAATATTTTTGGGACAAATTTCTATTAATTATTCAAATTAAATATCTTATGCTTATTAAAATTCTCAAGATTTCTTATCATACAAATTTAGACATAATTTTGCTAAACTATGATTCTTTTAATCACCAAAATTTTCAACACATACTTTCTCATCTTTTAATAAATCCCAAGCCTCAAATTAATCACTAAAATGATTAGATCTTTTCTTTTTAACCGCATTAAACCCCAAACTTACATTTTTAAATCTCCAACTCACTAACGTATGTTGAATTTATCAATTAATTTGATAATTATGAGGTAATTACTTCAAAATTTTCACTTATAATTTATTAATACCTACAGCAGGTAATCACTAAAATTCGGGTTGTTACAGACTTCCCCCTTTCAAAAATTGTGACCTCGCAATTGCCTAAGGGTTGAATTTATAAGCTCCTTAATTCACCTAGAAATGACACGAAAACAGATTATTAAAACATCCAAAATTAAATTACTCACCCCCATCACTAGAAGAAAGGAAACCAGGATATGTACGCTCCATGACTTCTTGAGTTTCCCAAGTACAATCCTTAGGATTTTCAAACCACTGGACTTTAACGAGTGGTACATTCTTACTTCGAAGGCGTCGCACCTCTGAGTCAAGAACACGAATAGGATGTTGCATAATAGATGAATCGGGGGTGATCTGAAGCTCAAGCTGCTCAGCGGGATTCAACACTGAATCAGAATCTCGAAGACACTTGCGAAGTTGAGATACATGGAAAACATCATGGACGCCTGATAAATGAGCTAGAAGAGATATTCGATATGCAACAAATCCTTTGCGCTTAGTAATAGGGAACGGTCCTATGAAACGAGGAGCCAACTTCGTCGTCGTACTGAATCGCATAACTCCCTTCAGTAGAGAAATACGAATAAAAACAAGGTCTCCAATAGAGAAATCAAGCGGCTTACTCCGGTTGTCTGCATAGGATTTCTGTCGGCTTTGTGCCTCTTTCATTCTCTGCCTAATAAGAATAATCTTCTCTAAAGAATATCGAACTGAATTTGGCTTAAGAATAAGTTTCTCTCCAGATTCTAGCCAACATGAGGGCGAACGACAAGGCCTTCCTTAGAGAGCCTCAAAAGGAGCCATGCCAATACTCGACTAAAAACTGTTATTATATGAGAATTCCACAAGAGGAAGATGATCCTCCCAAGAGCCACCAAAATCAAGAATACATGCACAAAGAAGATACTCAAGAATATGATTAACACGTTCAGTCTGCCCGTTAGATTGAGGATGGTAAGCTGTAGAGAAATTAAGCATTGTTCCTAAAGCTTGCTGTAAGCTATCCAAGAAATGGCTCGTGAATAATGGATCACAATCAGAAACAATCGAAGATGGAACACCATGAAGTTGAACTACTTCCTTCACATATATGTTAGCAAGGTTAGCCGTAATGGAAATAAAGTGGGCTGACTTTGTGAGGCGATCAACAATAACCCAAATACTCGAATGACCTGACCTCGAACGAGGTAGGCCATCCACGAAGCCCATTGAAATTTGATCCCATTTCCATAATGGAATCCCAAGAGGTTGGAGAATACCATATGGTCGCTGATGCTCGGCCTTAATAAGCTGACAGGTCATGAATTACTTACATAACTTGCAATGTCACACTTCATGCCTTTCCAATAATAAAGGCGATGCATATCGGCGTACATCTTGCTACTGCCGGATGAATGGTATACTTAGAGCGATGACAATCATCAAGAATGTCACGCCTAAGTGCCGGATCAGATGGAACTACAATACAGTTCCTTAAACGAAGGCAACCGTGAGAATCAATACTGAAATCCCATGATTCCTCGTCATAGGATCCAGACTCACAAAGATGGATAAGGCGCATCACTTCAGGATCGCGCCGCTGAGCATCGAAAATACGACCAAATAATGAGGGTGAGCTTCCAAGCTATAAAATAGAATAGGTGAATCATACGAAGATTTTCGATCATGAATATCACAAAGAGATAAGGTCTCAAGAATATTCCATTCAGCTAACATCATAGAAACTACTGCCGAGTGTTTGCGACTAAGCGCATCTGCTACACGATTACCCTTCCCAGGGGTATACCGGATATCGAAGTCATAGGCAGCAAGAAATTCAAGCCAACGCTGCTACCACACGTTGAGCTCCGTTTGAGAAAACAAATATTTAAGGGATTTATAATCAATAAAGAGGGTAAAATGCTTACCAAGCAAAATAATGATGCCAAATCTTCAAAGCAATAACGATAGCAGCCAACTCAAGATCATGAGTAGCATATCGAACCTCATTTGGCCGTAACTGACGAGAAGCATAAGCAACGAATCTGTCACGTTGCATCAATACAGCACCCAAACCACAGTGACTCGCATCAATATATATGACTAGATCTTGGTTCCCTTCCGGAACCACAAGAATAGGAGCATGAGTGAGAAGTTCCTTCAATCTTTGAAAGAAGCTTTAACTTATCAGACCACACAAAGCGAACTCCCTTTTTCGTGAGGCTTGTCAAAGGAAGTACAATAAGAGAAAAGTCTTTAACAAAGCAACGGTAATACCCGGCTAGACCCAAGAAGCTGCGAATCTTATGGACTTTTTCGGGCCTTTTCCAATTTTGGATGGCCTCGATCTTAGAATGATCGACGAAAATACCCTCTGTTGAAACAACGTGGCTAAGAAAGCGGACTTGCTTCTCCCAAAAGTGACACTTTGATAATTTTGCTTTCAACTGATGATGAAGAAGCGTACTTAAAATAATGTACAAATGATTTGCATGAGCCGCTTCAGATTTTGAATATACAAAAATATCATTAATAAACACCAAAACAAAATTATCGAGATATTCATGGAATACCAGCTTCATGAGATCGACAAAGTATGCTGGAGCATTCGTCAAACTTAATGGCATGACAAGCCACTCGTAGGATCCATAACGAGTGCGAAATGCCGTAAGGGGTACGCTATCCTCCGCAACTCGGAGCAAATGAAACCTTGTAGCAAGATTAAGCTGGGAAAAGATCTTAGCTCCACTCAATTGATCGAACATATCATCTATCCTAGGCAATGGATATCGATTCTTGATGGTCAACTCGATAAGCTTGCGATAATCTACACATAGCCTAAGAGTCCCATCATATTTCTTTATAAATACTACCGCAGCGCCCCATGGCAAAGAGCTGGATCGAATGAAATGTTTGGACTCGAGCTCAAGAAGCTGCTTCTTAAGCTCCTCATTTTCTTTAGTCGACATTCGAGTGGGAGGCCGACTAACTGGCTGCGCTCTGGGGATTAAATCAATACGAAACTCGATGGCTCGTTTGGGTGGCGAACCCTAAACTGGCTCAAACAAATCTGGGAAGTCACATACAACAGGAATACGAGATACATCATTGTCACTAGACTCAATAGAATATAAGGAAGCTATAGAACTAGGATCAAAATCCTTAAGAACAAGAGATAGTCAATCGGGGGAACCAGGATGTTGTGAATATAATATTCGTGCTACACACAAAATTTTGGCTTCGTATCGCATGAGCTAGTCCATACCAAGAATCATATCAAAGCCCAAGGCATATATCACATGAAAATTCACACAGAAAGAAAAGCCACACAAAAATAACTCAACATCACTACACATCAAGCTAAGCGTTGCAGATCCTCCAATAAGATTCGCAATCTGAAGAGAAGTCAACAAACATACCACATCCATAGACAAAGAAACCACTGGTTCCTCCGATATGAATGAGTGAGACGCACCCATATCAAATAGAACACGAATTAAACATCCTTTAAATAATAAAGCACCCTCGAGAATAGAAGGCATACCTCCCAACTGAGAAGAAACTCCAGAAGCACTAGCCACATTAAGACTATTCGAATTTGGCTTCTTAGGCCTCTTAGGACACGACGTAATCTCATGACCTTTCTTCTTACAATATCTGCACATGCGCGGCTCAGAACAAGCACGGGCGAAATGATCAAGAGAACCGCAATTGTAACATCCCTTTGCTTGGGTTGAAGGCGGTGTCACAAGAGACCGGGAGCTGGAGCCACCCTCCTTCTTCTTATTAGGAAAAGATTTTGACTTATGAAATAGAAACTTTCTTGCCTAGGTTCTTACAAACTTCACCACCATCATCACTATCCTTCTCCTTCTTGGCTGCCTCGAAATGGAGAGCTGCATCAACAAGCTTCTCAAAGGTCCGATCATGCTGCAATAGTTTAGGCCTCTTAAGATACTTCTTAAATCCATTAACGAACTTAAGATTCTTCTTATACGATGTAGATATATCCTCTAGTCCATACTCTGACAAGGCCTCGAAAGAAGCAACATACTCTGAAATGGTCGATTTCCCTTGTTTAAGCTCCAGGAAACAACTAGCTAGAATTTCTTTCTCTTATTCTGGAATAAACTTTAACTCAAATCTCTCTCTAAATTGTTTCCACTCCAAGGTGGACTCATCCAACTCAGCTACAAGAAGCTCATACCAATCAAGGGCACGACCGTCTAGCATACTCGATGCTACAAGAACATGATCATGCTCAGAAATGCCCATCCGTGTAAAAATAGGCTCACAAGTACCCAACCAAGCCTGAATCTCAAGAACCCTCCCAATTCCCTTAAAGGGCTTACCACTGAGGTGAGAGAAATCACTACACATCCGCACGAAGGCGGATTTACGCGGAGGAGAAGATCAAGTGCTCCTGAGAAACTCCAATAATTGATCAGAAGATATAGTGACCGCCTCAGGGCGCGAATCACTAGCTGGTCTAGCATTCTCTACTTCGAGGCCTAGACCACTGCTCTGTCTTGACGCCGTCTAAGGCCTCTTTCCATGACCAACCATAAGCTATAGGAAAAGAGAAAATAGGATTAAACACTTGAATAAGAAATTATGCACAAATTATAGATACAAAAGGAATACTATAAAATTAAAAGTCCTATTCCTAAACGTATTCCATAAATAATTTCGCTGAACGCAAGAGAATTTAAAGACATGGCAACGATCACTCTTGTTGGGTTATGATGTTTGTATGAGTATTATACAGTAATGTATCATAAAGAACATGTTGTTCTTTATTTATATCGCATTTTGTTTTGAATCTCGCTCTGATACCAATCTGTGATGCCCTTCCTCAAGACCCACTTTAGCAAAGAGCATTAGCTGGTAATACTGTCTACTAATGTAGAGAATAGTGAATATAAGAGCGAGCATCCATAATGTTGCATAGAATAAGTATTAAACATGTTAGAACTTTTTTTCTTCTGGTAACATGCCTAATGCTTACTCTATACACCACTATGATGGCTTTAGGATCTATTCAGAACAATATACAATATAATATAGATCACAGATACAGAACAATAGTCACTGATACATACACATACATCCCATATGATACATCATACACTGATAAGTCTGATAGTTACTAAAAATACACATACGTGTCCATACATCAAAAACCCCACAAAAGAATATACAATGTCATGTCCAAGGGTGAACTACTTAGACGAACAAACACTATGCATCTACAAAAGGTGAGTACAACTTCAAAGTAGACAGTAAAGCACGAGCAGATAAGCTAACCTATAACTCAGTCTGACCCGAGGGACATACACACGGGTCAGTCTAACTTGTAACAGTTAATCAGTAAAAGTACGATAAGAAAATGATCCGCTAAAGGAGTATTCCTTTATAACATAAACGAATAAGATAGATATAAGTAATAGGAGAGCGAACTCATATAATTGTTAATGAAACACAAGGTGTTCACTAAATAAAAGAACAACAACCCTAAAATCTCAAATTCATCAAAACACTAAATCATGAATCCCCGAAATCACTGAACTCTAATCCGTAAAAGAAATCACGAGGAATATGAAACAAAAAACACATATTATGGATCCATCACAAGCTGTGGCGAGTTAAAGCTACGAATGCACGTGCTATCACACAGGATGGCTTAAAGCCTTAGCCAGCACTATATCCAACAGGAGGGTACCCAAACGACCCGAAGGTCCCCAGAGTCACACAAGTTAACCCAAAGGTCCACACAAAGTTCACACGGGATTGATCCAAAGGTCTAATACTGGTGGTCACACAGGGATGTGTCACAAACCCTCGACAGTAAACCGAAAAGTGAAAATAGTGTGTCCCATACCACACATTCTCACTTAACAGTTCACACACTGTAAGTCAGCTTCACATTTGAAAACACAAAAAGTCACAAGTAATCACTGAAATCACAGGAACACTGAGAAAACACTGAGGATTGAAAACACAAAAAGCCACAAGAAATCACTGAAATCACATAAACATTGAGAAGCACTGAGATTCATTACTTCAATCGGACGAATCTGGGATGAATATATATCGTATACCATCACTCCCATACCTATGGTTTACGATATCATTCATTCACCAACACATCTTATCGAAGGTGACCAGTATTTGAGGTTCTTATATTAAAACATACTTAAGATAGTAGTTTAAATAAAATAAAGTTTCATAGAAATATCTTAAAACTCATAAAGTTTAGGAATACTTGTTAAAATAAGATTTCTAATGTATTAATAAAACTTTATCAAGGTAATATTTGGTTTTAAAACAATAATTTCATACTTAAACCATTTCGAAAATGATTTATAAAAAAAATGGCGCATGTGTCACGGAGTCACAAAAGATGGCTGTCGATTTTCTCCCAGGACAGCAGTGCAAAACCACAATTTTGAACATGTTCATCACAAAATCATTATAGACTTAACCACTGAAACTTGTAGCTCACAATCTTAGCATTCCAAAACCATATAATAATAAGGATTCCGATCAATAACGAGAGACTTATGATCGAAACAGTTTCAACTTAACAAAAAAACGTGGCTGTCGATTGTTATCCCGAGACAGTAGTAAAAAACCACGATTTTGACAATGTTAATCACAAAATTATTATGAATTCAACAACTGAAACTTGTAGCTCACAGTTTGAGCATTCCAAAACCATATAATAATAAGGATTCCGATCAACAATGAGAGAGTTATGGTCAAAATGGTTTCAGCTTAACAAAAAAACATGGCTGTCGATTTTTATCTCGAAACAGCAGTACAAAACAACGATTTTGACAATGTTAATCACAAAATCATTATGAACTCATTAAATGAAACTTGTAGCTCAAAGTCTAAGCATTCCAAAACTATACAATAATAAGGATTCTGATCAATAACGAAAGAGTTATGGTCAAAATGGTTTCAGCTTAACAAAAAAAAAAAAAGCAAAATGCATATGACAAATTCAATAAACTTAAGATTTCATAGCGAATCACAATAATAAACAACTGAAACAAATTATAATTTTTGTAAGGGAACCCTCACCTTAGATTTGCAGCAAGTTAAAGGAAGTTTAGAAGCTTTTGGAGGCCAAATTGTTAAGAGATCGGAGCTTTCTTCCCTAATTTCTCAGCTACAACAACATGCAATAATATATAGTGAATTTCTCAAACAAAATTTGAAATTGATGAATTAAATCATAATTTTATGATGATTACCTGCTGCTATTAAGATTAGAAACCCCAAATTAACAATTAGAACAAGATAGAAGCCAAGAATTGAAGTTACAATGAAGTTCTCTCAATTTTTCTTAATGAGGAAGAAAGAGGAAGAAGGAGGAATTACGTTTTCCTCTGGAAAAACAATGTACTAAAGATTTCTGGAGAAATCTTTTTCTTAACTAAGGTATTTAGGCCCAATTAATTCTCCTAAGTCCAATTTGAAGTAATTAGGCCATCAACAATGTAATTTAGCCCTTAATGACACATACTTAAGCTAAAAATGACACAATTTAACATGTTTTTAACACTTTTCTTCCCACTATAAGTATGTCGAGACTAGATTAACAGTAAAGAAAAATTACAAACAACGACTTTTACATTGTTTTGAAATTTTTAACACTTAAAATCATGTTTACAACAAATTTCTACACTGTTATTCAAAACGCAATCTTTTTAACACAATTTGTGTAAATTTCATAAAACTTTGAATTTGAATATATCAATAACGCTATAACTCTGCGTAATTCACCAAAATTACATTTTCTATATATTTTAATAATATTTTTATCAATTATTCAAATTAAATATCTTATGCTTATTAAAATTCTCAAAATTTCTTATCATACAAATTTAGACATAATTTTGCTAAACTATGATTCTTTTAATCACCAAAATTTTCAACACATATTATCTCAACTTTTAATAAATCCTAACCTCAAATTAATCACTAAAATGATTAATTCTTTTCTTTTTTACCGCATTAAACCCCAAACCTACATTTTTAAATCTCCAACTCGCTAATGTATGTTGAATTACCGATTAATTTGATAATTACGATGTAAT
This sequence comes from Allium sativum, assembly GCA_030737875.1. Taxonomy (NCBI): domain Eukaryota; kingdom Viridiplantae; phylum Streptophyta; class Magnoliopsida; order Asparagales; family Amaryllidaceae; genus Allium; species Allium sativum. The sequence continues at coordinate 730,745,542 of CM060916.1, forward strand.
TACTTCAAAATTTTCACTTATAATTTATTAATACCTGCAACAGGTAATCACTAAAATTCGGGTTGTTACAAAAACTATGTTTTAATTTGAATAGTAAATAAGACCTGTGATATTATAATTAATATCAAATTTTGAGTTACGAACTTTTATTGATCTCAAGATAAGAATGTTGTCGATTATGGTTTGAGAGGTAAATAAATACCACAACTTGAATGACCTAGCTATTATCAAATGGTGGTAGTAGTCTGTAATAGTAAAGGATGTTGGAAATAATTTATATTTCCATAAGAGAAATATTGCAACATTTAATTCCAAGGTTTAGAAATTTAATAAAAACTACTGGTTTTTATAGTAAACAATGTATTATTTGACATTGTTTGACCCAGATGTGAAGTGTGATCTATATTTATAACCTTTGGGTTAAGTATATAACACTATTTTCTAAGTAATGAAAATAGTATAGTTTTGGGAATACACTTATTTAAAAGAAATAAGTAAATGGTTGGGATTTTCGAAGAAATGAAACGAGAGTTTATACAAATTTGAAAATAGACATGGGAATTAAATGATTATTTCCAGAAGTAAAGTTTTAAAACTTTAATTTGTAAATTTGAAGTTAGATAAAACTGTTTAGGATTACATAATAAAGAATATGTCGCTTGACATTGTTCTAGCTTGTATGAGAATTAGTAATTGGATTTGTACCATTAAATTAAGTTTATATATAGCAATATTTCCAAAGTAAAGGAATAAGAGAAAAGTGTTTGGGAATAGTGATATTTTCAAAGTAAAGAAAACAAAGAGTAGCTAGGTGAATAAAATTATTATAAAGAGATAAGCATTAATTATCGTTTTCAAAGCAAGGAAAACAAAAGAGATATACTGAGATAAGTAAATGGAACCGATTTGTAAGAATCGATGAAAAGATTTGATGAATGGTTTAAATGAATAAGGGTTTGGGGTACTGAAGTGATGATGTGCCCTTCTTTTGATTTGATAGTTAAAAACCCGATTATTGATAAAAATGCTTTTGAACTTTTAACGAGTTATTTCAAAGAGACCAGGATGGGAACTAGACCCAAACCACTTCGAACCAACTTTGTGTTCAAAAAACTAACTTGTAGGGATAATTATATTTGAAGACATAGATCTTCAGAGTGACAGGGTTGCTCATTGATGTATCTTATTAATAACCCTGATTATATCGTAGCAGTATCTCCAACGTACTGGGGTATCTTCTATTTCGTTCAGTCCCAGAACGAACTTATATGATCTAACAAAGTATTTCCTAAGACCATGTACATTGATTTTTAGAAATATACCGAGTACGGTGGCGGAGAAGGCAACTTCTTTTAGCTTAACACCTAGAGTATATTTGTCCAAATTAGTTAGTGACTGACGGGATCTGATAATGTGGCATTCAAGGTTTGAATGTAATATTATGAAATGGTAATCGTGACCTCAAACCTCATCAATTGGGAAATGACTAGAATCAGGCAGGCAGCATGGCTATGTGGGTCATACCCATTATGGTATATCATCACCTGGTATAGATAAATCGATGCCCCTTTTTATGCTTCGTAATGTGTACGGTTAGGTGCCCAACAACTATGGTGATGATATATTCTGTACTCTCAAGTTGAAAGAATAGTAGGTCATGTGTGGCCGGTTTGCAAGATGTTATAATTGAGCCCACTGTTCCATCTCTAGAGGACACTGATTGGAAGGTGGTTCCATGCCTAGTCATGTTGGAAATCCCATCTCCAATACGATTCGTACATTTATAGATGTATTCCAACCATGTTGGAAAGTGAGATGCAATCTTTCCGGCTATATTCCTTTTTATTTATAGACTGATAGACATTATTATAATATCGCTGAATTTTTGATATAAAAAGTAGTTTAGGTGTCGTAAGGTAAAAACACGTGCCATATTTATGTGTGGTCATGTCTTACGAGGGTTCCTTTCTTTAAAAAGGGTTGCAAAAGTTAAGCAAGTTGTTTATGATGTGAGTTTCCATACTGAAAGTATGCCAGACTGATCCTTGTATATAATACTCGGGTCAAACCGAGTATCTTTTCTAGGTAGCACTGGATTTGCTTGGAGCTTCAGAAGAGGAGTCGGAATCGAGAGGTATTCTCATATTAGTTTATTTACGCTGAGTATGTTGTATTTATCAGCATTTTATAGGCTGATTTGGTGATGTACTCTGATGTTGTGTTCATGTGTATACACTAGTTTCCTCGATGTGTAAAGGGCATTGATATATTATATTTTATTCATTTTGCTGTGAGATTCATGTCTACTCTTTTTCGGATGTGTTTGTGCTCGACTTATTCTTCTATTCTAACTATTCTTTCTTTCCATTTTCTCCACCTCTAGCTTCTTTCTCCCAAATATCTGCTTTTATGTGCATATCATTTATCAATTCAGGAGAAAGAAAGAGGCAGCAAAGATGATATATCATCCCTGTTCGTTGCTTCACTTAAGGAAAGATGATTGGGAACAAGTGGGACACGAATCTCGATTTACTGCTGGCTGATTACTCTAAAGGAGATGCACTTGATGCTTTAGGCCTTGTCTGGTACTATAGCAGGTGTATGATGGTGAAACATGTTGATCTTATCGAGAAGCTTCTCAACTACAACAATCTAGAGAAGCATGATGTCACCAATCAGGATGGCTTCTAGCTGTGTGGAGACAGAATGCTTTGGTTGCAGCGTTTGCAATTGTTATGCATGCTAATATTCTTGTAAATTACTTTAGACTTTATAAACGAACAATTATTGTGACTATTAGATTGTTATCATAAGTAGCCTTACGAGTTTAGTCTGAGACATAATAATACGTGTGTTTTTTAAATTTATCTGTTGGTGCAAGTTTTATTAAAGAAAAAAATCTGCTTTTCTGTGCATTTTGAGGTTATATATATAATTAAGTGTTGGCTTAAACTGTATGGAAAATGTGGCTCGTTACATTTGTTACCAGACTAGAAGGTTAAGTAATATACTTAACCTTGGCTGTAACGACCCAAAATTTATTCAGAAATGTTTAATGGATTTTAAATATATGAAATGATTTATTTTGAGAAATAGTGACTTTGAATTTATTTAAAATGAAGTTTGAACGTATAAGCTTGTATTAATTATAAAACGAACTCTTAACATCACAATAGTTCAAATTATTTAGTCTTGAATTTCAAATGAATGTACAGATTTCGTTATAAATCGAATTTCTGTAAGACAATAAACGTTAGAATCTATTTAATTATATCTTTCTAACGAATGTGAGAAATTGAGATTTCTCCTTATAGATCGTAAGTTATGTCCAAATAAAAATTTCAAATAGTCGTTATGGAATCGTTTATAAATTATAACAATGTATTAAATAAAATAAAATGGATTTATTATAAAATCGAATATTGATTTAACCTGGAATTTGAAAACATCGAGTTAAAAACCTAAGTATATTTATTTTGGAATTATATGGTATTGTATCTAGATAAATACAATAATATTAATTTATTATTAATTATTGGAACTGTTTTTGAATTTATTTATATTTTATTGGTTTTATTTAAGCCTTAGAAATAGATACTTTTCAAATGATCTTTGTTTTTGACGAATCCAATTTTGTTTGATCTGGAATATTAAACTATTGCTAGATTTCAAATTTTATAATTTTTGGAGTTAGTATGTGACCATGCGAAATTTAATCGTGAACTAATCAATAATTTGACTTTAAAAATATGCTACATAGGCAAACGAAACTCGAATTTCGACGAAACAAGTTTCGTTGGGTCCATAATGTCAAGCCATAGTTATATGTCCACTTTCATCGAAAACAGGATTTGCATGTGATCATACGGTTTATTAAACAACAAATGGAGGTAATGATTGAATAAAATAAAATAAAATAATCGAATAAAAAAAAATATCCGACCTATAAAATGTCTTAACCTCTCCAAAACCCTCATTTCTCCTTTCCATGATCAATTCCTTCTACGCCGCCGGTAACAAAAAGAAAATGTGGAAGATTGATCTTCAAAAAAATCAAATAAAATCCCATAAGTCCTTATATATTTGAGATCCTGCGGGTTGGAGCTTCATTTTGGTGTGATTTTCATTTGATGCGATTGCTGTTTTTAAGTCCAACAATTTCGTGCGTGAGTTTATGGCCTAGGGTTCAAGGTAATTGCGAACGAAGGCATTAATTCATGAATTTGAGTTGAGTAATGGGCTAAGGAGGTAGAATAGCACCTATGTGCATAAATTTAGGGGGATTCAAACACTAAAAGGGATGCACGAATTCCCTGTACATCGCGTGAGGGATGTGCGAACGGAAAATAGAGGGAGGGGGATGAGAGTTGATCATGTTTTATGTGGGGAGAATGAGAAATCAAAGAGGTAAATTTTAGTATTTTGTTTGAATTTGTAAATAAGTGGATAGGGAGATGGAGGTTGACGTTTTCGTGGCCATGGAGCATGAATAACAACGTGTATACGGGAGGGAAGAAGGAGGATGAGTAGGGTGTTTAACTGGTAATGATAATTAAAGGTTAATTAAATAATTAATTATAATGTTAATGACCGTATATTGTATTCAACGTGTGAAATTCATAACTTCTTCATACATTATCAAAATCTGATGAAAACGGATCCGTTGGAACCGTATAGACGCAGGCTCCGAAATGAAACTGATTTGGTACTTGTTACAATTTATGGCAAAATAAAACGCCTGATTAAATTATGGGAAAACGATCGTTTTATAACGATTTCAAACCCACCAATGTGAGAACTCTCTCACTCAACTTTTTTGGTATGTTATTATAATCATATGTAAATATGTATTAATTGAAATGTTCGCTTTGTGGTTAAAGCATGTTTATAATTCTTACTGCTATTATTATTAAACTGTAAATATAAGCGTTAACGATAGAAACGCTTATATTATAATTATTGGTTGTTGGATGTTAGTTGATATGGATATGTTTGTATGGTTGACACAAAATGTGCACCACGAATATGATATTCACAAATTGATTGAATTTCATTTTTTTTTTGGATTTTAATGAATTTTATATTCATTTAAATTATATTTGACAAGAAGGTATAAATTGGATTTTTAAATCAAAACTTATTCGAAAATGGAGTCGATATAATTCCAAACAACTTTTGAAATGATTGAAATGGATTTGTAGAAGATTTGAATTAAAAATGACTTGTTTTAATTCGAATTAGATTTGAATAGTAAATTCAAAAATATGAATTCGAGTTAGGTATATAAATGATGTTTTTAACTCGAACGGATTCTTCCATTAATATTATTTGTTTTTGTAATGGATGTCGAGAAAATTTGGATTTTAAAATATTACATTTTGAGAAATATCATTATTTTAATACTATAATAATATGGGATATTCATTTTTGGTTTAAAATTGAATTGGAAGTTTGAATCGTTTTTAAACGAGTTTATAAACATTTTATAAAACATGTTTAAACGAAATGGACGAATTATATTATAAATAATAAAGTGGTTTGAAAAGGAAGAGTCACGCAGAAACTATTCGCAAATTTCGACCATTGACTTCAAATTAACTAGAGCAGTTCCCACAAAGACAGCTTATTCTGTCGCTTGACAGCACCTATCTGCAGGTGCTTGCACCTCTTGCGCCTAAGCCTGCCAAATCTAGTAAAGAAGCTCTTGATTCTAAAATCCATGGTTCAGATCAAAGCCCACTTTCTTGCTTCTCTTAAAGCATAGGATAGAACCGAATTGGTCATAAGTATAATCGATCTTCCCTTCTCTTTCCATTAAAGAAGTATACGTACCGGGAGATCCAACCGTCGAATTTTCCCGAAACGAAAAACGTTTAGTTCAGAATAAAAAGAGTTTTCTAGTGATATATAAAGCTTTAAATCCAACAGTTAGATTATTGAGATAAATTCAATTAAATTTTCAAGAAAAACAACGCTGGTGTTGTAAATGACCTGAAATTGGTTTTTAATGAATTGAGCTGTTATTAAATTATTAAAAATAGGATAAAATTATGATAAATCATAATAAATGATTTAAAGTGATTTGGGCTAAATATATATAGTTATGGATTGTATACAGTTATTTTGTGAAAATTAGCTATTTAACGAAATTGATTATTAAATGGTTTGAGTTAAATAAGTACTTAACCAAAATAAGTTTCTCCAATGTATGAATATTGGGTTTGAATGGAAATAATCTACGAATATTTCAATGTTGGATTCCATAATTATACGGATAATGTTTTAAGGAATTTGGAAGATAGAGATATTATTATTCCCTATACGGTATCAGTTGATTTCAGAATTTGACATTCTATATAACTTGATAAGATTTCTATTCAAAGCCTTGTATTTAATATCAAATTCGATTTTGGGTTTGTCATGGATGGTGTCTTCAATAACATTGTTCTTAAACCCAGTTGTAAATGAAGTTTGTGGAATAAATCTTTTAATTAAGATTTAATGGAATTTTTCAAATTGAAGTTTTCCAATTAATAAATTTAATTGGAATTGAATGGAGATCGATTTAGTGATAATCGAGATAAATCACTGTGGAGGAGATCTTTACTATTTGAGGAATTTAAAGGCTTGGCCGTTATTCTGTTTATAGTATAGTCTAATATGGAAATTAATATCGATTGTGAGTTAATATGATTTATGTGAAGATTCCATTTCTAATGGAAGTTTGATTTTGGGTTTATTGTGAATGATGTTTTAAATAACATTTGTTCTTTAACCTAGTTAACAAAAGATGATTTCTAAAGTTTAAGTTGTAATAAATCTTTCAACTAAGATTTTAACGAATGAGACAGAGATTCAAACAAAGTTAGAGTTTCGATAAATATTTCATTAAAGATTTGATTGCATGAAATGAAGTTTAAAACTAAGTTAAAATTTTAATGAATCTTTAATTAGATTTGAAATGGAAGAAGGTAATTAAATTTACCAAAACCCGAGGGGTGTAAGATATGGAGTACCACCTGTTTTTCTCCATGGATGAATAGGTTGGGAATGGGATAATGATACGAGAGATTTCCTTTTTGTAAGGCTCGATAATCCCGATACGGCTTATAAACCTTAATTTGAGTTAAGTTTATGAGAAGAGATTTTATAATCTTTTACAATGATTTTCAAGGAAAGATTTAAACAAGAAGTTTAATTGAAGTAAATATTTTATAAGATTAAGGGAGTAATTCCAAATGTAAAGGATATTTGAATAAAAGAATATTCTGAATTTGAATGAGACTTATGATATGCTTATATATCACTTGATTTTAATGATGCAATAGTTATTTGGAAAGACCGGGTTTCAGCCCATTCTGAATAACTAATTAGACGATTGTCGAAGATATTGAAGACGGTGGTTGAAGATCGGAGATCTTCGCATCGTTTGGATTATTATTAACGCCTTGGGAAGCTTCCGTTATAAGGTTAAAGTGGTGGTCGTCCAGACGTACTTGAAGATTCACCAGATATGCAAGGGCCTCTCTCCCTTAGGGGTTGAGGAATAAGGTGCCTTCGGTTTCGTTCAGTCCCATAACGAACTTGTAAATGGATGTGTGTCTGACAATGTATTCCATAGCATAACTGATTAGTTGTTATTGATGATATATCTGTGGTGGCGGAGAATTTATTCTCTTAACTTAACACACTTCTTTGAGGCATATGAATTCAAAGGTTATATCATTAATAGAAACTGATCATATGTGCGAATCGACAATATGGCATGCTAAGATGCTGATAAATCAAAGCTTTTTGTTGAAAAGCAGATCTTTGTGGATGATGATCAAAGCATGGCTGATATAGTGTAGCTTTGTGTTGAAACGTGACTTCGACAAGCCTTACAACTCGAGAATGGCCGAAAACGGGATGAAGGACCATAGAGAAAGGACATGCATTTCCTTTTAGCTAAAAATGATACCATGGTATGGAGCCTAGACAATTTACTAATGTGGATGTTGGAATTAAGGCTCCTCTGGTGTTGGTCAAACAATCAACCAGATTGTAGGTTCAATAGGATCGGGGAACATTTGTTCAGGAGTAACCCTAATCCACCGAGAATTGGTGGACCGTTCTTTCGCTCCAGGGGATATATGGTGTGCTCCCTGGACATTTTCCAGAGATGGTTCAAAATATGATGAGGAAGATCCTTTTCCTTAGTTTATTGATGGAACCCAATCTCCAATACGAGGCTTTACGGTTTTAGTTGTAAACCTATACGGCGACATAATAGGATGGGATATTATGCTATCTGAGATTAATACATTTATTTTCGAAATTGATTTCAACACTTTGCACTAGTAATAATAAAAGATAAATTTCACGTATCAAGCGTGTTTGGCTATTATAAGGTAAAACTCTATCCTCTGGCTTACGCTTGCATTGTGTGATGGGACTTGAGTCTTATAATAACATCACTTTTCAAAAAGCACTGCAAGTTTTATGACTGGTATTCATGTGGAGAAAACATGTTTCATGTTATACGGTGTGGTTTTGTGACTTGTCTAACTTTAAAATAAAGAATATTAACTATTTTGGTTCTCATAGCAGTCCCATGATTGACCTGGAGTTTATTATTTTCCACCAAAACTTTGGGTTCCCATATTTTCCACGTGGGCACCTAATAGTTTGAGTTTTTAATATATTTTACTTAGTAGGATCCTAAATTATGGCTTGAGATATAATTTGGATTGCTTCGTAGTCTTCCGTTGAACATATTTATGTTTCCGTTATGTTGTAATTTGTGATTCTCTGATATTTTTCCATTGTGTATCGATTAGTTGTACTCTGATATTCTTGTAATCTGATGTAAAAATTGTTGTAATAGCAATGAAATGTTCTTTTTTGTTTTGTTCTAATGTGTTGTATCCTATAACGGTTCGAGTATTTCTATCGTTTTGGATCGGATCTGTATGGCTTACAGTTGATTCGAACGGCGGGGATTTTCAGGTCATCACATTTTGGTATCAGAGCATTGGTTTACAAATGTTTGGGGTTATGATACATTAGAACAAGATGAAAGAATTCATTAATGATAGGATTTGTAATATTCCATAAGAATAACTCATTAGTGATAGGGTTAGTAACATCCTAGAATGAGTTTAAAGATTATTATATACACCAGTACGGAGGCATGGCCGATGGGCGTGTGCATAAATGAATTTGACCATAGCAGAAATTGATGTTTAAAATGGACAATCGCTTATGTCTATAATTTTAGGGTACTGCAGTTTGATAAAAAAAACTATTGAAGCAAGAAAAGTGAATGTGGTGAAGACCGTGTAGTATAAAGTAAAAACCCTGAAGATTGTTATAACAAAATAAACATGCAAAAAGTACTTTACTCAGAAATGTTGTGAACCACGTTCATAAATTAATTACATTTCCGTAGATACCCTATTGCAAGCTGTCCACACACTTCACTATTCACGTCCAACATGTTTATCATCGACTTGGGCATGGAAAAAGAATTATATATTTATATGTAAGGAACTCCTACCAACTTTTTTTAGACTCAAGCACGTTAATAGCCAACAGCTCACCTAAAGACCATCTAAACAAAAGCAATAGCCTTGCTAGCATTTGGTGCACTTAGTTTTGTGCAGAAAAATCAATATAAAGTGGATATGGTTACCCTGTCATATGAAATTTGAGCTTTTCATATAAATATACAACATTGTGACAACTATAAATGCAACGTTGTGACATGAGCATTCCCTAGTTCACACGCATCCTATAAACCATTGCATACCAATATAAAACTAAACAAACTTTCATAAACTCAAAAAAAAGGGCGTATTGGTTTTTTTTTTCCACATAGTTGCATCAGTCAAATAACATAAGAAATAAGCAATGTTTAAGTGTATATATCAGTACTTCATGAAACACAAAAAATGTTGCCCAATATAACAATAAACATAAGCCGTGCAATGAAGCTGCATATGAATAAACGGTATAGTTTCCGAGGAAAGGACCGGCATAAGCATCAAACAACTATGCCAAGGGATCCCACTCATTTGATTGTGCTATCAGCTCTTCTCTCATCTTCTTGATCTTCGTTTCTTCTTCCAATCTTTCTTGCTTTTCGTCTTGGTGAAGGGAGATCCAAACATGTACTTTCCACGGTTGGACTGACTGTTGAGCAAATCCTTGAAGTGAGGAATACGGTGCAACCATACCTGCCCATTAGTTAAATGGAAAGAGTAAAATTTGAAGCCTACACCTCATCCACTTGTTCTTAACTGCAAATCCACTTGTAACGGTGCAACATCATATATTTCAACAGTGAGCTCTTAACTGCAAATCCACTTCTCCTGTAAATGCTTTAAACATTGCCAATATGATACGTTAAGAAATTAGTTTTACTTACCTAATGAAAGTTGAAGTAGCAAAAATAACTAGAAAAAAAAATTCATTTTCTGTATAGGAGAATATACATGGTGGATGATAGTCATAATGTTTGCTTATGGAGAAAACAAAAATAACCAAAAAGACAAAACACATCAACAAATACACCTATAGTAAATTGCATGAGTGGAGTTACAACAATTGGCATGGAGCCCAGTATATCTATGCTGAATTTTGGTTGTCAGATCATTTAGTAAACACAGTTAAATAATGCACGAACCATTTGATACATGAAACAAAAAAATTGCATGGGAAAGTTAACTATACTACAGATCCAGAATACTTGCATCATTCCCGTAAAGTAACAAATATTAAATTTAGCCAGAAAGGTTACCTTCATATCATCGATTCCCTAGGAGGAGACCGATCGTGCCATAGAATTCCATTTTCAAAATCCAAAATATCAACTTCTACCATATTTCAAGCAGTCACCCTTCTCAAAATACATGATATAATTTTCATGTATCGACTTCAATGCTTTATCTGTAATTTCCATGCTCAAGCGATTGTATCAGTAAGGTATTTTGTAGGCTATGTTACCCTCTTTGGTTTCAAAAATAATCCTCTTCCCAAGATAAAATCAAATGCAAGCAAAATGATTTAACATGTAGAAGGCGGATATCGTAAGAGCGACCTCAGATTTGACATGTAAATGGATATTAAAAAATAGCTACGGTCGGAACAAAGGTGATTGTGGTAACAGCGGCCTCAGATTTATATGTAGAAGGCAAACTAAATTCCAACTGGCAATAGCGCTATGGATTAAATTCCAAATGGCAACAACGCTTCAGATTAAATTCGAAATGGCAATAGCGCTTTAGATGCAAGTGATATAGAAAGGTTAATCAAGCAAAACATATCCGAAGCTGCATAGTATAAAATCAAAAAATAAAAATAAAAATTATTGAAAAAAGTACTGATTTGTCTTAATCCAATTCTTCACTTATCTGAACGAAGCTCTCTATCTTCCCACTCATAGTTGTCAATGGACGCCTTTTGTTCATGTAAAGATAATTTGAGCCTCATTCAAAACATAATCGAAGCCATACGATTTAAACATTATAGAAGGAAAGAAGATCAACGAATTTCAGCAGAAATAGGTCAGGATTTTAGCCGAATTGTGTTGATAATTTCAGATGATAAATAATTTAAATCTGACATTGACTCAGAGATGCCACATTGTGCCCCTGGTGAGCGTTCCATTTGAACTAATGATCAATCATATTCACTTGTTAAAGAATACGACATATCTCAGAACTAATCAAATGTCCACAATATTTTATTTTTCAATAAAATGTCAAAGAAACAGATAGTGTGACAAAATAGAAACACAAAGGCATATCCAAAGTTGATGAAAAATGTGAAGTTAATATGGAAACAAAATCCTTTGTTTGAAGAATGCAGATATTTCCCTAGGGAAATGCAAAAGCAGAGAGTGAACAAAATAAAAATTAAAAGAAATATATATCAGTTTATAGTACACAGCTTTAATTGTGTTTAATCATGATTAAAACAATTAGTCAGTTAAACATCCAAACATTTTTGGACAGTAAGAGTAGAGTGAAAAATTATCTTAGGCAAGAAAGTGACAGAAAGCCTGCCTCTTTATTGATATGCATATAGTGCAGCAAAGCAGTAATAGCTTTCAAAACAGAAATTATAATCACTGTATCAAAACGATTAAATAGAATCATACACAAAATTCAATACGAACAAAGACAGACATGAAAAGGAAAAAAAGAGGTAGAAATAGTACTGTACTTGTTTTTCGAGTCCATGCTATCGCTTCTGCAACATGATATTGGGAGAAACACTTTAGCAAACAAATAACAGTAATTAATCGGACATTAACATTCAACCAATCAATATGGATCAAAACAAAAGAAGGAATTGTAACTACTAATGGCTGAAACTTGCTTTTTGTTCGGAATCTCCATTATAAACTGTTTCCGGAATTCCTCCCCAAAATTTCAAAGATTGAAACAGCCTAAGACAAACAATTCAAAAGACAAACTATAATAAGCTCACTCTTTCAAAATATAGCCAACAACAGCTGAGATAAATTTCCACTTAGCAGCTCATTATTGAAGATCCATTCACATATCAATATATATGAGAAATACTTAATTGATAATGTAGATGATTATCGGGTTAATAAAAGGGAAAGTATAATATATGCAAACCTAGGTATTTTTTAGCAGTAGCAGTGCGCCTTTACCACAATGAAACTTCTTGCTTATCCATCCTAACATCTGTAGAACCTCAAGTTGCAAAGAACGAATAAGTGTTCATGTTAATCCTGAATTTACAGAAAGAAATAAAAAAAATTGTACATAATAATGACATTAGCTGATGTAGTAACAACAGATGGCAATTGATTGGGGGTTGCAATGGCGGGTCAGTGTTAATTTACCAATTGAAGTATATAAGAACACTTAGATATTAATGAAGAAGAAAGGAAAAACTTACGCAACTGTAAAGAAAGGCTCAAAAGCAACCAACAAATTATGCTCGCACATTTTGTAAATGTCCAATATGGATCCGCGGAAGAAAGTATAAGAAAAAACATCAGAATAAAGATTAAGTCCAGTCCAATATGGATCTCCGAACCACCGTCTACTACCTAAATCCTTCGCAATTTAAAGCTAAAACATGCCTGCGACCTTCCCCCTCTATCAACACGCACGATTTTGATTATGGTAATTTAATTTTAATAGTTTTTACATTGTCATAAATGTATTATAGGTTTGACACCTACCCAGATTTACAAACAACTATACATCTATAAACCAAAAAGATACATACCCAATTCAAATATTTTCTAATTTGTTACCAATTGTATTGAGCCAAAAATATAAGAAGGAACATGAAATTAAAAGTGAATAACATATATAGTGACAGATTTGAGTATAAGATTGATTATTAATCCAATGTCAATAATGTTAAAGAACTAAAATTTAACAATATATTTAGTAGTTGCTAGAAAATCCAAAGTTATAAGGCAGGACAAAGTCCAGAAGTCACAAATCCAGATAGAATATATTCCTCTTACATTGAGTTTTGCTGTCATATTTGATATAAATTAAAACAAAACCCTTGCTTACCACTTTAAAAAAAAGAAAAAGAAAACAAAATTTTCTAAATAAACAAAAATCTCCATAATCAGGTTAACTTCATGATGAAGGTCAGAAACCATAATTAATAGAAGCAGTCAATGAAATCTACAATCTACGAACAAATAATTTTAGAAAGAACATTGTACTAATAAATAAATACTCTATGATCAAACAATACCTTCTCTTCCTTTTCTACTCAGTGATCTGGATGAAGCCCCCTACGTTTTCAAACTCGTTGTAGTCCAAGCCCGCTCGTTTTCCAATCCGCTTCTTATTCATCAATTGATTACTGAAGGACGACCTGAAGGCGTAAGCGATTTCACGGAATTTTGTGCAAATTAAAGAGTTGAAACTGTCATTTTTAAAGTAATTGATGAATAAATAAATGTTAATTGAACAAAAAACAATTAATTCGAACTTAGACATATAACAAAAGCATGCAGTTTACCTAAGTAACAACGGGTGGAAACCTCGCCAATCTTCGTCGCGAACCCCATGCATATCGACATCGGGTTTAGAAGAAGAAGAAAACATAGTCCAGCCAGCATATGAGGTTGAGCCTTCACTTTCACCACAAATTAGTGAACTCCCTGGTTGGATCTGATGGTCAGATCAAATTTCGTGAAAGGCGGTGCATTCGGTGGAGGGTTTTCGACTGGAAAGTTAAAAAACTGAAAGTAGAAATTTTGACGATAGATTGGTAACAAGGAGAGATGGGAGAAAGTGGTGAGACGTGGTTGATTGACCGTTGAAACGTTAGTGGAGCAGGCAAAATGACACATAAACCCCAATTTTCTTTCATGTACCAAAATTTTCGCCCAAACGTGAGTGGGCTTTTTCGGAAGTTTAAAAAAGCTTCACCATCCTAAAAGATTTCCTTTATTAGTAGAGATAAATGAATTTGGTTTTGAGAAATTATATCATATAATAATAATTTTAGTATTTTTATTTGATGTTGAGTTTGGATTATCGAGTATAAGAAGATTTTGAATATATGTCTGATCAACATGTATCTGAAGTATTGGATAGATATAGAATCCTACTCTAGTCAGTTGAGGATAATTTTGGTAGTTATAGCCCTACTCACTAGTGTTTATTTTTGAGTTTCTAAAGTGGGATGTCTATATTATTCCAATTGACTAGTATGAGGACCAAGAAATCTGTTAGAGTTTAATGTTTGTAATTTGACTTTGAAAATATACTTTTAGTATGTAAAAGATATATGTTTGGACAACATATAAATTGGAATTAACCAATTTGGTTGTGATGTGTGATTATTAGCTTAACAGTATAAAAATTACAATTATAAAACCAATATAAGGATACAAGTTAAATTGAACTAAGTCAAATTTAATGTTAAACTGAATTGGAAATTAGTTTGGATTGTATATATGTATATGTATATATATATCTAAATTTTCAAATATATATATATATATAGTTTGGACAGGTTATTGATTGGAAGTCAAGAAGATGAATAAAACTGAATGCCGATAAAAAGGTACATACTTACTGTATTGATTGATTTTGATGATTTTATGAGCCGATAGGCAAGCTGCTTGGATTTTGGAATTTATTTTTGATTAGTAAGGGCCCAGCGAGGCAGGTTGTAGTTGTACCGATCAACCCGTACAAAGGAGGTTATGGCAAAATAATTCAAAATTTTAAGGCTCCAGCCAAATTTCGAAGAATTAGGAAAGTTCTTAGAAACTGAAAAGTTAAAGAACTTAAGACTGAATGAATGTTGAGTTGGTTAAGTAAAGGACCTTCAGTTGCACCTTCAATTTCGTGGATGAAATACTTTTAAGTGAGGGAGAGTGTAACGACCCAAAATTTAATATTTAATGGATTTTTAAAATGATTTATTTTAAGAATTAACGATTTAGAAATTATTTAAAATGAAGTTTGAACAAATAAGTTTATATTAATTATAAAACGAACTCATAACATCGCAGTAGTTTGAAATATTTAGTTTTGAAATTCAAATGAATGTACAAAATTCGATACAAGTCTGTTTTCTGTAAAATAAGAAAAGTTAGGATCTATTGAATTATAATTTCTAACAAATGTAAAAAATCAAGATTTCATGTTATAAATTGTGAGTTATGTCCAAGTCAAAATTTCGAAAAGTCGTTATGAAATCGTTTATAAATTATAACGATTTATTATATGAAATAAAAGGATATATTATAAAATCGAATATCGATTTAACTTTGATTTTGAGAACAACGAGTTATAAACCTAAGTATGTTTATTTCAGATCTATATGATATTTTATTTGGATATATACGATAATATTAACTAATTATTAATAAATTGAACTATTTATGAATTTATTTATGTTTTACTGGTTTTATTCCTGCCTTAAAAATAGCAGATTTTCAAACGACCTCTTTTTTCAATGAAATCAATTTTATTGGATCCGGTATATTAATTATTGCTAGATTTCATATTTCGCGCCAATTGGAGTTAGTATGTGACTGTATGGAATTTAAATGTGATATGATAATTATTTTGACTTTAAAAATAAGCTGTATGAGCAAATAGATTTGGAATTAGACGAAACAAGTTTCTTTGGGTCTATAATGTCAAACCATAGCTGCATGTCAATTTTCATCGAAAACCGGATTCGTATGTGATCATATGAATTTTTAAACGATAAATGTAAGCAACGATTAAATATAATTGAATAAAATTAATAAAAAAATAATTTCCCTCCCTTATATAATATCGTAAACATCCCCTAACCCTTGCTTCCTCATTCTCGAGTTAAACTTTCTCACGCAGCCACCAGCATAATAAAAACGTGAAAATTCCATCTTGAAAAATCCACATAAAATAAAATCAAATCCTATAAATCACAAAACTCATGTCTTTGCAATCCTTGAGTAAATAACATTAATTCTATACATATATTATAGGGTGCGACAATCATTTTGGAGTTCGTATGTTCAAGGCAGCATCTAAGGTTCACGATTATGACGATTTGAAGCAACTATACTAGTTTTAGTTGTTGTAGTTGGATTGAGGGGTTGAAAACAAGCTTGTGTGCAAAAATTGTGATTGTTTGCTGGTGAAATGTTTTGTGCATTTTAATGTATAGGGGAGGAGGCGCCGTTGCACACATTTCACGATTGAGGTGCGAGTTATTCGAAATGGTGAAGGGTAGGAGGAGCATTCGAATAGAAGTATGACGGTGTTTTTGTTTTTGAAATTCATGTTTTTGAGATTCATGAAGACTGCACCTTAACTAGCTTAATCGTCTTCCTCCTAAGTTGTTTCGTGTCACACCTCGTAATGCAAAGCGACTTAAGGTCTCGTAGATACAGTCTCGACTTCTAGGTCTTCATACAATTCTGGGGATAACACCACAATTGAATCATGCACACACTTCCGCAGAAACAACACATGGAAAACATTGTGCACACTCGACATTTTCTTGGGTAAATCCAATTTATACGCGAGCATTCCAATTCTCTCAACTATTGGAAGCGGTCCCACAAACCATGGAGATAATTTTCTTTTATTTCTGAACTGAACAACATTCTTCGACAACAAAATCTTCTCGAAAACCATATTGCCAACGTCGAATTCCAAATCCTTTTGACGCTTATCATCATAACTCTTCTGACAGTCTTGGGCTGGCTTCATTCGTTGCCGAACGATCTTGATACAATCCCTTATCGTCTCTGGCCCAGGTATTAACTTATCCCCGGTCTCTAACCAACATGCCAGAGAATTACACGGTCTGCCATACAACGCTTCATAAGGTGCAATCCCAATGCTCGACTGGTAGTTTTTGTTGTATGCAAACTCAACTAGATGCAAATGGTCTTCCCATGATCCCCCAAAATACAATACACAAGCTCTTAGGAGATAATCCAAAACTCGGTTAACCCTCTCGGTTTGACCATCGATTTGGGGATGATAAGTTGTACTCAAATACAACTCGGTTCCCAATGTCTCTTGCAGATTCTTCCAAAATCCACTTGTGAATAACAAATTTTGATCACTCAGTATGCCCTTCGGTATACCATTGAATCGAACTACCCATTTAATATAAAGCTCAGCCAACTTTGATGTTGTCCTAGTCGATTTGACAAGAATAAACCTTGCACTCTTGGTCAAGAGATCCATTATAACCCAAATCCCTTGTTGTCGTGCCCAGGCAGTCCATTGATATTTTCTCCCATCCACGTAGGAACTTCTAATGGCTGAAGCAATCCACTTAGCTTTTTCTATTTAGATTTCACCAATTGACAGTTCATGCATTTGGAAATGTACTTTCCGACATCCCTTACTAGTAGTAGGCTCGCTTCATGTCCCGATACATCTTATTACCACTAGGATGAATTGCCAACTTCGAGCGATGACATTCCCTTATAAACTCATCTCTCAATTTTTCGATATCAGGAACAACCAGTCGTCCTTTATTTCGAAGCCAACCCTCTCGATCGACCTCGAATCCTTATCCTTTAGTTCAAACTTCTGGATAATCTCGATAACCTTTGCATCATACTTATGGCCCTCATCATTCCTTTCGTTGAGAGTGAGTCTTATCGATAAGCTTGACAATATTTCAGGCTCAAACTCATATCGAGGCCTGAAATCATATCCTGCCAAGTACTCGAGGTGCTTCCATTCTGAAAACATCACTTCCAAACTTGGGTGCCTTCGACTCAATGCATCTGCCACTGCATTATCTTTACCAAGAGTGTAGGCTATGCTAAAATCATGTGATGCTAGAAACTCTAATGATCGTTGTTGTCAAAGATTCAAGCCTTTTTTTGGAGAAAAAATACTTTAATGACTTGTGATTCATAAACAACTCGAATCGAACTCCTAACAGGTAATGTCACCACATCTTCAGAGCAAACACTATTGCCACCAACTCCAAATCATGAGTCGGATAATTTCTTTCACGTGATTTCAGCTGTTGACTCGCGTAGGCCACAACCTTATCCTTCTGCATCAGCACTGCTCCAAGTCCAGTACCACATGCATCGGTGTATACCACAATCTCTTCATTCCTGCTTGGAATCGTTAAAACAGGAGCATTCATCAGTCTCTCTTTCGGGATTCCAAAATCTTGCTCACACTTTGCATCCCATGTGAACACTTGGTTCTTCTATCCTAGAGAAATCCTTGATAAAACAACGATAATATCTCGCCAACCTAAGGAAACTACGAACATCCATCGCATTCTTAGGTTTATCCTAGTCCTAGAAGGCTGCTACCTTAGCAGGGTCAACCACTATTCAGTTTCTAGAAACAACATGGCCTAAAAATCTCACTTCGGTCTTCCAGAAGTGACACTTTGAAAAATTATCTCTCAGTTGACGCTTTGGCAAGATTTCCAAAACAACTCTCAAGTGCGTCTTATGCTCTTCCTCATTCCGAGAGTAAACCGGAATATCATCCACAAACACAAGCATGGACTTGTTCAACTGATCTCAGAACACCCTGACCATAAGATCCACGAAATACGCTAGCGCATTAGTCAACTCGAATGGCATCATCGACCATTCGAAGAAATCTGATGGTGTCCTAAAACTTGTCCTCAGCACACTATCCTTCGCCACTCTCAACTGATGAAATACCATTGCCAAATCCATCTGAGAAAACATCTTTACCTCGTGAAGTTGATCGAACAAGTCGTCAATCCCTGTCAATGTGTACTTGTCCTTCTTGGTCACCTTGTTCAGCTCACGATAATCCACACACAATCTCAAAGATCCATCAGCCTTGGTTGCAAACACAATTGGTGCACCCCATTCAGATACACTTCTCCGAATAAACCCTTTTCCCAAAAAGTCACGTACTTGTACCTCTAATTATCATTGTTCCCA
This sequence comes from Allium sativum, assembly GCA_030737875.1. Taxonomy (NCBI): domain Eukaryota; kingdom Viridiplantae; phylum Streptophyta; class Magnoliopsida; order Asparagales; family Amaryllidaceae; genus Allium; species Allium sativum. Next base: position 730,764,953 of record CM060916.1, read on the forward strand.
TCTGCCTAAGAGGCATGACGATAAGTCTAGCACCCTCGACCAAATCGATTCTGAACGCAACCTCGCGATGCGGCGACGACCCTTTTACCTTGTCAAAGATATCATCGAACTCACTAGCGATTGTCACAGATGAAAAGTCTTTTTATTAAATCACAAGCGAATTTAAATAGCTCATGGAGACACCATCTTTGGGATTACATCGAATCACAACCATTTGCCCTTCCTCATTCCCGACTGTCACCTCCAGCTTCTCGCAATCCACTTTTTCCGCATACCACTTAAGCCAGTCCATATCCAAGATAACCCCAAACCTATTGAAGTTCAAAACAAGGCATCACACACAAAGTAGCAACCATGAATCGACAACACTAGACTACGAAAAATCATACACAAACTAGACGAACTCCCTACTTGATTAGTCACAACAAAAGGTCTATCACAAATCTTGGGTTCCAAACCCAAGCGGTACACAAGCTCATTGCAAATGAAAGAATGCAATGCTCTACTATCAAACAAAACATGAACTGAAACATCTTTAACGGAAAGAATACCTTGAACAACGACACTCTTACTTTTCTCCTCCGCCGTAGGAGCCCTTGAAGACAATGGCACAACTTCCAAAGCATACGCCTTCACAATCTGCTTTCTCTTAGTTGGCTTTGGACAATCCTTCTTGAGATTCCCAGGCTTGTCGCAGTCGTGACACTTCCTTCCAGCTTTCAGATTCTTGTAATCCTTGGAAAAATGTCCCTTCTGCTGGCAGTTTTAGCAAGTCACTTCACCTTTCTTCTTTTTCTGACCTTCCTTCCCTTTCTGGTGTTGTTGCTTCTTCTTTTTGTTGTTACCACCTTGCTGTGGCTCCGGTTCTTCCTTAGCTGCAACAACAGTTTATTCCTTTGGAAACATACTCTCATGCCTTAGAGCTTTCTCAATAATCTTCTCATAAGTATCATCTAGATGATTAAAAAGCCGATTCCCAAGATACTTGTCCAAGCCCATGACAAACTTCTCATTCTTCTGATAAGGAGTCTCAACATATGAGCGAGCATACTTTGACAAAGCTTCAAAGTCAGAAACATACTCCTGTACTGGTTGACCATTCTACTTAAGCTCAACAAACCTCTTAAACAAAATAGACTTATGGATGGTAGAGATAAACTTCTTCTCAATCTTGACTTATAATTGCTCACATGAAATCTCATATTCTGGAGTTTCTAGAGTGACAAAGTTCCACTAGTCCATAGCTCTGCCCTTTAGTTGTCTCTATGCAAGCTTCCTCTTGGTCGCATCATAATTTCCCAAGTCTCCAAAGACTTGAAAGCCTCTCTTGAATCTTTACAATCGGCTCTGTCCTTTTAAATGGTTTTACTTCTAGAGTGTTAAAATATTCGCATAGCTTCGCGAAGTCCATGGCCCTAGGCACCTGCGCTTGAACTCCTACATCTACCGCGACTGTCTTTAGAGAGGGAGCCCTCTTCATAATCACTGTCATCATGGCCTCGAACATAGCTGGGTAATCTATTATACCGCCATTTTCCCTTCCAGGAACAGTCTCCTCCCTAGCAATGTGTCTCGACGTTTGACGACTCATTCTAAATATGAAAAATAGAATGATTAGTCCACACACAAGAAAAACTACAAATGGAGTTCAAACTCTATTACACAATATAATAATATATAGTATACATCCATCAAAAATCTACATATACATCCCTCATACATTATTACGTCTCTAAATTTTGGCTAAAATCGATTAGCCAGAGCTCTAATACCAAATGTGACGACCGCCCACAATCCTGCACTTAACAAGGAGGAATAATGCGTTGATAGACGTGCCAGACAGCTATAGACGATCATCCTTAGAAGACACATTAGCGATACATTAGAAAAAAGAGTTCAGAAATGTCCAGCATAAGGCTCGACATCGTGCCAGGCATATTTTGTGCCTGGCTTGTATTAGGTCGACCCAACTTTTATGAAGGTCGATACATGTGTCAACCCATATGGGTCATGGGAGGACACAGATGTCGACCTAGTTATGAGCTAGGTCGCTTGTTTCACCATTGATTAAGTTCGATTATTTATTAAATTTTCTAATTTAAATTCCAAACTTTAACTGATCATATCTTGTTCATTTTTCATCTGTTTTACGCAAACTAAAAGTCTTACCAAACAAAAATGTCGTAAGGATCTAATGGTGAAATCTCTTTGCCTAATTCTGAATATAATTTTAATTAATATTTGTTCTATTAATCTTCTTTATTTGTTTATAAAATTTTGGGGTGTTTTACATTGTTTCTTAAATCGATTTCTAAATCTTTCATTCCTTAATTAGGGATAATTTCAAAAACCATTCATTAGTCTTTAAGGAAGGTTCATTAACTCTTTTATCCCTTATCTTTGCTTTTTAAACCCATTTCTTAATCAAAGATCATTTTAATTAACCTTTATAATACTTCTTGAATTCCAAAAAAAGCTTAATCTAAGCTAGGTTAAAGAATAATGTTATTTTAGACACCATTTACAACAAAACCAAAACCGATTAATATTAAATATAAGATTTAGATAGAAATTGTATTAGCTTATATTTAAAATCAATTCTTATAGTCAACAAACCTCTTCAAAAAGACTCTAAATTCTGAAATGGAAAGATAGTCAGTGGAAATTCCTAAAATAGTATTTAAGTCGAAAGAAAATAGGAAGTATGATAAAGTTTGCCTAGTATAATCGCGTGTCTTTAGGGTATAGTGTGTGTCTGTATATATATAAGAAAACCTTTTCAAATAATAAGTGCATCACTCATACGTACATTTCCTCATAATTGGGCAACCTATGCTCTGATACCACATGTAATAACCCGCCTTGAGTGGGACTAAATTCCGACCATGAAAAGGCCCATCGGAACTTAGAGTCTCTCTGAATGGATCATTGGTTCCTATAAAGAATAAATAGAGCCAAACTAAAAACGAAATCAGAATCTCACAGTAGAAGGGATAAAATATAATAACTAAAAATAGAGTACCATTAAATAAAACCACAATAATGTCACATACATAAAATTCCAATTGTGATATCAAGGTACATCAATAGTAATATCCCATGAGTATAATAAGCTACCAAGCATGTTAATAATAATAAGTTATAGAATCTTCTTTGCAAGGCTACAGTCTCCATGACTTCATCAATGAAGCGCTCCCACTTACCGACCTGTTTAATTGTTATGAGGAGTGAGGTTAGGACAACAAGTTCTGGTGAATAAAAATCACATAAGTTTAAGTAATGTCTATTTCCTATACTTAGCAGTATGAATTCACAAAATTATATCTATGTAATATGAACACACAAATACATGTGCTAATTGGGCGGAAAACTCTAAAGTCCCTAAAGTTCCATATGCTTATATAAGGATAGATGTCTATTATCACTTAATACCTTATGACACATACTATCATTTGTTTACTTAAGGCCATTATCTTTATTTATAAGGAGTGGATTTCTATTATCATATAATACCGTATGATGAACCCTAGTCACTTAAGACCTCATTTTAACATTATCAAATAATCTCTCATTTATAATGTAGGAAATAGTAATCTACCACTCAATACCAGGTGATGGCATACATTTATTGCTATTTAAGACCTTTTTGACGGACCCATGCGTTACTATTTAACTTGTATTACGGGTGAACTCCCAGCCACTTAATACTTACCTTAGACAAGTAGTTCTTTAGGAACGATTCTATTGCCCATCCTTTTGTATTCCCTCACATAGCCCCTAGATAAAAAGTAGACAACTTCCAAAGAACTATCGTGCTTATACGTCTATCTTTATAATTAAGACCATTTAACACATTATAAGTGAAACGTGGACCCAATGACCGTTTTAAAACCTAATAAGGGAGGGTCCCATGACTTTGGTCTAGAATCGAGGAGTGAACCGTAGGAATGACCTAGTACTAACCATTTAATTCCTAAACATGGTAGGTCAATCACTTATTAACTTCTCGAGGTAGGCCTAATTCTCTCTCTCTCTCTCTCTCTCTCTCTCTCACACACACACACGCACACACGCACACACACACACACACGCACACACACACACACACATATATATATAAACACACTATACGTCCCACATAAAATTTACTACTTATAGGTGTTGGATTTGCCGAGTGGTTCTGGGCTGACTTCTACTACAAGTTGTAAGCTTGTGTCTTTGTGTACTTATTATAATGGCCCATAACACCTAGACCTCTCACATTAACCCAACTTACTTGTAGAGTTGGATATGCCAGTCGGTCTGGGCAGGCTTCTACTATAAGAAAACGTTAACCTCATGATGTGTAATAAATATTAATTAATAGTCATTAATATTCACATGCATACAAATTTTCTATGGGGATACTTAAATTTTAATCTTCTAATTACACATTTATAATATGTTAATTACGCTATAAATAGTAATAAATAAAATGTAGATTTAATGCATGTAAAGAAACTTCCTAAAACATAGAAATGTCAATCCTAACTACAAGATTAAGGTTTACAAGTTTATTCTCTTTACTACATCAACATAGCATGTATATTTGCATTCAATCAATAATGGGGGAACAAGGATATGTAGAATAACTTGTAACCTAGGTTTAAAATACTACTTCAATAATAAAAGGAATATGGGGTGTAATTTGCCAATATATGTATAATCACTTTTCGCTACTGCTACATTTTTCATATTATCTTTATACAAAAACTTAAGATTTTGGTGATTGTTGTTATAATACGCTCAAACCATTTAGTTTAAAATAGTTGTTTAGACCTATTTAAATTAGAAACGTCCAAATCTTAAGCTTTTGCACAAATAAGAGATTTACAACTTACAAAAACTTGATCAAACCATTATCAAGACTATATATCATCCAGAAGTTTGAATTTTATTACATTCATTACCAAAACCCAATATACATCAATGGTTGACCATTTCCGTAAATTATAAGGGACTTGGAGGATTTGTGTTTTTTCCTACAAATCCAAACACCTTTAGGCATAACAAACCAAATCTACACTATCAAGATATAGAAAATATTAAATTTACAAAATTTCCACTCGTAATAACACATAGAGAAGGATGAAGATGTAGTGTAGAATCAGTTTCTAGATTGTTTCCTTATGATTACCATTTTCCAAACTTCCTCTTAACCCAATATATACACATAATAACTTGAATAAAGTCTTGAATATATACGTATTCTAGTACCAGACTATTCTGAGAAAAGTAGATTAGAAAGGTAGACAAATATGTTAAGGAAGAAGAAGAATCCTAACTTGTCAAATTTTAAGAATTAATAATAATGGTGTAGAAGCTAAGTGGAGGCGTGGAAGAGAATAAACGTCGGGTTTAGAGGGAGATGTTGAGGGTTTATTTATAGTTCCCAAAGTATTTGTGGATCATAGTATTAGTTATATAAAATCTGGACAGTCCGCTCGAGCAAAAATAAATAAATAAACCAAACAATAGATGCCTCCTCCACCCTTGACTAGGAAGGCGGTCGATCCCCTCCAAGGAGGGCGATTGACCAGTCGGTCGACCCCCCTCTTGTGAAGCGGTCGATTCCCCTCTTGGATCGAGTGCAACGAGATTTGTTTCATTTGCATTGCTATTTTATTAATAATGTTAATTAATTCTGATTAATTCTTTCAGTTATTTCTTTATTATTGTCCCCTCTTATATACTTTTATATACACATAATTTCACATTCCGAAGTTGTAACAACCCAAATTTTTAATAAATAGTGGATTAATTAATTGAGGAATAAACTGATAAAATAAATATTAATCAGAAATATATTAAGAATTGAGAAAATTAGATTTTTCCACTGAGGCCGTTACAAAATTCCGATTCAAATACACTTTTGGTTTGCGTAAATTGGACTAAGTATGAAAAGTTATGATTAAATGAAGTTCAAAAAAAATTAGTAGATAGAAAATAAAGCAACGGTAAATGGGCGACCCAACCCTTATCTGGGTCGACGCAAGGGTCGACCCAGATCTAAGGTGGGTCAACCCACCTTCAAACGTTTCTGGATAAATTATGCTGATGGATTGCTGATACAATGAACCTGGACGCCTAGCTCTACTATAAATAGACTAGCAACCCTCACTATATTCCAACACAAAATATTTCTTCGTCTTCCTCCTCCTATCTATCATGTTCTAGAATAAAATTAGTAAAAGGGTAAGGGCGCTGTCAAACATAAATTGAATGGATATTTCTTCTTCTACTTCAGTTTTAAAGGCTTTTTCTGTATCTACAACAAATTAATGTGATTATTACTGTGATCTTCAAATTTCTTCCAAGTTAATGTTAAAATATATATAATAGTTGTTGTAGTATTATAAATAATAAGAATTTTGACAGTAAAACATATTGGATCTAAAAGTATAAGTTTAATCTTATTGTTCATTTTAATTATTGTCAATTACCTATTCCATTTTTAAGTTATTAATTGTTCATACATGCACTCTTCTCCTTATCCACTTTCTATCATTGTTTATTTATAGTCTTACAATTTCTTTACCGTTAGAGTTGCATATAATTGGAATAATATGAAATAACATTAAAAAGAGGAATTAGGCATATTAGAATTTGTGAATTATGGGCTGTAAATAGGCTTTATTATAAAGGAAGAATGTGTAAACATGAATAGGATGAACTTAATAATATATTAAATAGACATGTCATCGGTAAACATGTTATTTTACATTGATTATAAACATGTTAATATGGTGTCAATTGGAAAACATGTATTTGACATTTATTTGTATATACGTTAATATGGCTTGATTGAAAAACATGTAACTAACATTATTTTGTGTATATGTTTATGTTAATTTGAGAAACATGGTAATTGACATTGATTATGGAGAATATGTTAATTTGAGAAACATGTTAATTTGTTATTCATGTTAATTGACATTAATTTATATGTTCATGTTAATTTAGAAAACATGTAATTGGTCATTGGCGCTCATTTGACATTTGATTGGGAAACACATGTTAATATTAATTTATTGGGGTAAACGTATTAATTCGGCATTGATATTGGAAAACATGTTAATAGACACTAATTTGTAAACATGTTTATTAGACATTTATGTTCATTTAATGTTAAAACATGTTAACTAGACATTTATGTTAATTTCGTATAACATGCTAGTTATATATTTATGTTCATTTAGAAAACATGTTATTTGACATTAATTTGTAAAAATATCAATCTAGCACTGATATTGGAAAACATATTATCTGACATGAATTTGTAAACATGTTGGTTTGACATGAAATTGGAAAATATGTTCAGTTGACATTTATTTGGAAAAAATATGTTAATTCGTCTTCATTTGATATTAAAATGGAAAACATGTTCAATTAACGTTAAAATGTACGTTAATACGGAAAACACGTAAATTGTAATTAATATGGCATTAAGTAATCTGTATGGGAAAACATGTTAATTGGAATTAATGATACTTAATTGGACATTAACATGTAAATGGAAATGTGTAAAATGAGATTATATGTAAATTAAGTAAAACATGTTATTGTAATCTGTAAACTTCTGAGCAGGTGCCTGTCAGGTTTGGGAAGGGTTGTATAAAGAATTACATTTAATAAGAAATTCCATTTACAATCAGGAAATATAACATTATGTTATATGATGTTTATTAATGAACTTAAACTTGCTAAATTAAACCTATTTTATTAATAAGCTAAAAGGTTCCACGTTTGCTATTAATTTATCTTGTGGGGAAACTCTTGAAATCCTAGTTTACTTGGGGAGCAAGCCTAGGAGTGGCTTGTGTCAATGTGCTATTTGCTTGGAATCCATATCAATCAGTACCTTCCTGTTATCAAACGAGTCCCGTGCTAGTTGGGGACTAAGGCAAGCTTTACTGATGGATGCTTGTAAAAGGTATAAATTCTGGAGGTGGGTGCAGGAGCGTTTCGGTGGAGTCACATGTTTGCGTGGGTCCGATGGGGAAGATAAGATGCTGTAACAACGGAGGGTAGGGTTGTGTCTTATAAGTTGATGGATTCGGGACTGATATCCCTGAATACCATGGTTAGCACATGCTATTAGTGTCTGTTAGGGGGCTGATCAATGGGTAGCATTAGGAAAAATCCCACCTAATTACTAGTTTCTGTCTGAATCTATAAAAGTGCAAAACAGTTAATTTTCCTAATTGATTATTATTGTTGTTGTTATCATCATTGTCTTTTTATAAGAATAGTCGGTCCTTATTATTAGATCATATCAGTTATTGTTCACCTTTAGATATGTATAGACACTTACCCTTTCATGACACTAGAACCATTATTTATCTATTTTACTTAACTTAGCATGCTGAGCTAGTAATCACAACAGCTCACCAAGCTTTATGTCTGACCCATTTCCTTTCTTCTTTTCTCCTTTCTTTCCCTAGGCTTACAGGGATAAAGTACATAGTTCAAATTTCTTTGTTAGCTTTGTCATGATGGATTTCTGCATGTTGGATTACTTCCTATTCTCTTTCCAAGGTTAGGTTGTATCTTTTTGACTATATTTGGGATATTATTTTACTCTTATGTAGTTTTTGATTGAGATTTTGAGACATGGCATTTCGTAACTTCTTAGTTAAATGAAACAAAGATGGTTATATATTTTAAAAAATAAAAGTTTTTTCTTCTGCTGTAAGTTTATTATTTTATGTCTTGTGAAATCTTAGTCTCTTTGATGTTTTATGTCTTTATACCTACAGTGCTCTATACTTTCTTAATGAAATCCTCATACGGGTAACATTAGAAAATGTAGATTGTTACATTTGGCATCATAGCCTAAGTTAACCAAGATCATTAAAGTTTTGTTTTAAAAGAAAGAATTATCGAAAGAAAATGCATTTTTCAGAAATCAAAAGTTACTTTTGATAATGAAATATCCCCTATAGTTAGTTACAACCTTCCTTTGACTCTTTCTAAATCTTTATCCTTTTAGTTGAGTTACAAGGCATTTTATCATAGCTTTCCTTTATATGTAGAAATTTGATTAATGGACAAATCCGTTTGGCTTAGTAGTTAGGAATGGTCGATGTTAGAAAAGGAACTTGCTATTTGAAAGATATAAAAATAAGGGTTAATCATGGATATAAAAAGTATAGTTTGGAAAATAACAATAACCAAGATTGATTGGTCAAGAAAAAGGAATGTATTTCCATAGTTGCATTTGAAATTACATAGAAAACGTCATTGCAAGAATGAATGGATGTAACACCCCACGTCCATTAATGTCACTCACTAAGGGAATGCATTAACTTTCACGGAGTATTATAAGAGTATAGAACAGAACATCACAAGACAGATATATAAAATGGTACTTACGAAAATTTAAAATTTATTCATTGCAGCGGAAAAGCAAAACATGTTTGGTTACAACATCAAAACCACTTGCTAAAGCCAAGTACACAAATATCCTTCTTGTACAAAATTATTATCAGAGTGCATAAAAGTAAAACCATAATCCCACTCCAAATAGACATAATGAAAAAGAGATAAAGCTGAGCATTACTTTCAACACTTCCAAGCACTTCAAGAAGAAAAGGAATCCAAGTCAAGCTTCACTATTCCGACCCTGAGGACCTTGGGGGGGGGGTGAGGGGAGAAAGAAAAGAGGCGAAACAAAAAGGGGTCAGACATATGTCTGGCTAGTCTAGTAACTTTAACAATATAATCAGTAAAGTAACAGGATAAGAACATAAACAGGATATAAGATATGACTGTAGCATAAGAAGGTATGACAAGGTAAGAAAGATGAACAAGATGTAACGTTGACTGCGCTTCTAATCACTATAAGATAATTCCTACACCGCACCAATACTAGTCCCATACTGAAAGTTGATCCCTCTTACTAAACATAATAATAATAATGATGGTAATTTCATGTACTCCTAGCTGCTGTCATAGGTGTCGCCTGCTCCTATCTCCACTAGTTATACCCATTACCCTCCCTCTTCGATCGGCTCCCTAACTCGTAGATACTCGTGCTGGTCCCACACTAGGGTGTATCACTCCCTTAAGTGGCAACCAGATACTACCAAAATGCACGGCTTATACCTACACGATGCAACAACGTCTTACCTACAGCCCGGGCCCACGCACGCACATGACTCCGTTGGACTTGCACTGCCATCGCTAACTCTTTATTGACCTCTTACAATCAAACCCAGTAAGCGTGTCCCGTCCTCGACCTAGTTCATGCTCATACAGATACTAAAATGGGTTACTGGTTGAAAAAGGTCCACCCACTTGACACAAGCTCCCCTCCTAAGCTTAGTCCCCACTAGGAATTCCCACTTAACCCCTTTTTATCCCCATGTCTGATCACATGTCTTATCTTTAACCACTTTAACCAACTTGACCTCTCAGTTGCGTAATGTAACGTCCCAGAAAAAGGCGATCTTGGTTATCTGATATACAACACATATCGAACATCCGAGGATCAAAAATAACCGAAAAGTTAATGAAAGAAGTTAGAGGGTGGGAATAGATAAGATAGAAACTTAGAATAGAAGAAGAACACAACATCAGAGTAACATGAACCTCACAGCAGAACGAATAACATATAATATATATAACATAACTTGAAATATACATCTGTACTTGAATATACATCATTATCAAAGTACAACACTTACAACACAGCGGAAATAAACTATAGCTATATGATCCTAAAGCCTCCTGCTCCAGCTCTTCAAGTACCTGTAAATCCCGACTACTTGACTGCCCATACAAAATTGGGCACCCAAGAGTTTAGGGAAAACAAAATAAAATAAACTCCGGGTCAGTCATGAGACCGGTGTGAGTAAAACAGTTTAAACAAGTAAACGATATCTCATAAGACCACGTCGTATAACGGAATGGGTTTTTCCCTTATGAGAATACAAATTTAATCTTTATATCAAAATACTTGATATTATAATAGTGTCTATCAACTACAATATAATAATCATCTAGCAGAAACGCTTTCATCTCACGTTCTACATATATAGTATACAATCAAAACCGCAAGCACGTATTGGGTAATGGATTTCTAACTATGACAAGGTATGGAACCACCTTTCGCTAGTGTACCTCCAGAGAGGAATACACTGGGTTCAACAAGAACATCTTGCAACCCGGCCACACATGACCGACCACTCATTTCGCTTGAGTGTATCGAATGTATATCACCAACGATTGGGTTCAGCAACCGTTTCCTGAATGGGACAGCATCGACAATAGATTTTTAGAAGTAAATGAAACTCTAGATCAGGTAATTATACACCCTAATAGGTGCGACCTACATAGCCATGCTGCCTGCCCGATTTTTGTCATTTGTCGGATGTGAGGCTAGAAGCTACGCTTATCTTTTACATACCACATCTTCATTCACTTTGAATGTCACATCGTCATGCCTGCCAACTCACAAATTGATTTCCCCAAAAATAACACGGGTATACAGCTAAGAGAAACGAATTCCTCCGCCACCAAACGTGAATACGTTTGAAGAGATCAACTTACGCGATCTATTAGATATACTCTGTCAGACATTCTTCCATACAGGTCGTCCTAGGACTGGACAAACCGAAGGCACTATTCAGTACAACCATCTTAGGCAATCTTTACCTAAGACTTATATAACAGCCCTTGCACTTTACTCTGTCTTCAATTATCTTTGGCATATATGATTCGCAATGCTTATGCCAATACGGAGTTGTTCTTCGGATAATAATCCAACCGGTCTCTCCCTATTAACAACGTCAAAATGGTCAAAAACCTCAATAGTTGGTGAGTTAACTATCAAAGAAAACACGTGTCCAAACAACGATATTATTTCCAAATGGAAATTATACCAATCAATCATCATTCAACTTTTATCCTTTAAATTAATTTATCATTAATTTATTTCATTTGTCATTTCCTGTTTCCATATATTCAACATTTCTTATTTTCTAAATTTAGAAAATATACGTTATTAACAATGGAAAACATTTCCATTTCTTGTTTTCTATATTAGAAAACATTTCTGATTCATATTTGAAAAACATTTCCGAAGCTCCTTCATTTGGTTGAAACAGATGGTTAAATAAAACACCGCGATGCCAACTTAAACCATTTGCTAAATTCACTTAACCATTATTCACTATCAAACCTTACCATTCCTTAGTTATGAAGGAAGTCAATCAAGTTGGGGTATAATTACATCTCAGACCTTAACTGAACAATGTTTTAACTTCAGAATAGACAAAGTTTATCCTTTAAACCTTTAACAAATTTCCTTACGTAACTCTCTTTTGAATAAATCTCTATTCAATAACTCCTCCCTTCGGATAACTATATTCGATAATCTCTCTTATGAATAACTAAATTTGAAAACCTTTCTTCGAATAAACTATATTCGATTAACTCTATTAATTAACTCTTATCAATTTACTCTATTGGATTAACTCTATTGGATTAACTCCTTTGGATTAAATCTATTTGATTTAACTAACTTCGATTAACTCCTTTTAATTTAAGTAACTTCGATTAACTCCTTTTAACTTTATTCGAATAACTAATATTCGATAACTCCTTTTAACTCGATTCGAATAACTAATATTCGATAACTCCTTTTAACTCGATTCGAATAGCTAATATTCGATAACTCCTTTTAATTCGATTCGAAAAACTAATATTCGATAACTCCTTTTAACTCGATTCAAATAACTAATATTCGATAACTCCTTTTAACTTGATTCGAATAAATAATATTCGATAACTCCTTTTAACTAATTCTAATCGATTTATTCTAATTTGATTAACTCTATTTAAATTCTCCATTGGTTAAATCTAACACTAACTGGTCAACCCAAATTGATTAACCCTTACTGGTTAACTCTAACTGATCTAGTCTATTCGATTAACTCTAATCGAATAACTAATATTCGATTAACTTATTTCGATTTACTCTTTTGAATTAACTCCTTTGATTAATTCCTTTGAATTATCTCCTTTGATTAATTCCTTTGAATTAACTCCTTTGATTAATTCCTTTGAATTAACTCCTCTGATTAATTCCTTTGAATTAACTCCTCTGATTAATTCCTTTGAATTAACTCCTCTGATTTATTCCTTTGAACTATCTCGTTTTCTATTTGTTTACTTAACAAATAACTATTCCCTTTTCAATTCTATTTATTTAAAAAATAAATATTTCTTTTATCTTTTCTATTTATTCAACAAATAAATATCTCATTTATAACATTCTATTTATTTCCTATAAATAAATATTTCCATTTAATCTATTTGTAAATGTTTTACAAATATTTCGTTTTCTATTCTATTTGTAGATGTTTTACAAATATTCCTTTTCTATTCTATTTGTAGATGTTTTACAAATATTCCTTTGTATTTGTTATACAAATATATTTCCTTTGTATTTGTTTTACAAATAATTTCCTTTGTATTTTGTTTACAAATAATTTCCTTTTTATTTGTTTTACAAATAATTTCCTTTTTATTTGTTTTACAAATATTTTTACTCCTTTTCTAATTCTATTTATTTTCTAAATAAATATCCCTCTATAATTCTATTTATTTTCTAAATAAATGTTCCCCTTTATAAAATCCTATGATTTTGTAAATACTTTATTTCCAAAATATTACCTTTTATAAAATCGATTGATTTTATAAAATTCCTTTATTTCAATATACATTGAAATATTCCTTTTTACATCCTAGGGTCTCTTATGATATTCTATTTGGCAAACCAAAATGATCAATACCATTTAAACACACATAATCAAACAGATTATATATCACATCATATATCACAATAAATGAACAGAACATTATTATAAATATTGAGGAACCCAATTGGGTCCCTCCAACCTGTTTTCCCTACATCACAGATGTTAAACAACACGAATATAAAATATTCTGTTAAACAGAATCAATATTCGATTTACGATTTTTTTTTTAATATATATATATATATATATATATATATCGTTATCTATGATTTCAACTAATACACAAGCAATTCAACCAAATAGTTAACACACAACAATCAATCATCATTTATCAGTTCTAAATATACGTTATAAAAACAGAACTGTTCAGAGTTGGTTACTTTTACTCACATTGGCTGTTCATCGTTAAAGAATGATAAACTATTTGTTTGATTTGAATCAAACAATTTATTTTGCCATAAATTCAAACGAGCTTCAATCCACTCCCAGTCAGTCCCATTTTGTAGTCGTCGTCCATGCAATCCTAACGGATCTGACCGTTCGAAATTCTGATACAGTATGGCTAAGATATGATGTTTACAAGTTAGTATATATTTAAATTTAAATAAAACTTGGATTTTAATTCTCACATGGGCCTTAACCTTTCTTTTCCGGCCCACCTTCTACCCAAAAGCCCCTGTACACCTCAAAACGTTAGCCGATCCTTTCTTCCATCCAACCTCCTTCATCTCTTCACTAAAAATCTCAAAAATAATACCAATGAACTTCTCTAGCCTCCCTCTTCATCATCATACCAACCTCCCTGAACTCGAACCAACATTGGTACTTGCGACAGGAAGCTCTCCTCGAGCTTGCTACAGGAAATCCAAACCTTCCTGACACTAAACACCTTCAAATTTTGACCACAGATGCGTCTCTCCACCCTAATGCCAAATACAAACCCCATTTCGTGTATTTCCGCCTCAATCAATGTACAACCCGAACCCTAAGTTTACTGTATATATTCTATACCCCCAAAACTGAAATCGCAAGCCACAAAACGAGCGTTGAACTGAAGAGAAACCATCAAGCAATCCAAATATACACATACAATGATTTATAGAAATATCAGTGAATTGTTTTGATTTCCCTTTTGATTTCTTTGTTGCGTTTCACTTTGAGGATAGTAAATGTTTTTTTCTTATGTTTATACAACGAAGGTATGGCTAAGAAAAGGTAGGGCGTGGCCTTGCTTTGACCACCTATAGATTAGGATATTTTTTTTATTAATATTTTATATTTTTAATTTGCACATATCTCATTTATTAGTCTTCTAAAAATCCGTGTGATCACACACAATACATAAAAATCATGAAAATTGACAGGCAGCTAGAGTTTGACATTACGGTCCCAATGAAACTTGTTTCGTCGAATTCTGAGGTCGTTTGCAAAAATGGCTATTTTTAAAGCTCTAAATAACCCCTTTAAATATATAAATATATTTAAAACAATTAAATCAAATATTTACAAATAAATATTATCGTATATATTAACACAGAATATCATACAGCTCCACAATATTCCTATGTGAATTTCTAGCTTTATATTTCAAATCCCGATTAAATCGATATTCGACTTATAATGAAATTCCTTTTTAAAATATAAATAAATCGTTATAAATTATAATTCCACAGCGACTTTTCTAAAATTTGATTGGACATAAATCAAAATCTACACGACGAAATCTCGATTTTTCTCTTCTATTAGAAAAATATACTTCACCAGCTCCTAACGTTTCTTGTTTCACAGAAATCCGGCTTAAAACTAACCCTGTACATTCAGTTGAAGTTCAAATCGCCAAATAATGAACTGTCGTGCCATTTCAAGCTCGATTTTAATGATAATATTGTTATATGTTCAAACTTTCGTTCAAATAATATATTCATTATTCTAAATCAAATTCTAAACTGAATTAAATATCACAGATGATCCAGTTCACACCATATTGTGAATTCCACTGTTTCTGACTATTTCAGAAATTAAATATATTATTATTTTAATTAAATATTTCCAGTTATTTAATTAAACGACCATTAAATTCTCTTGATCACCATTTAAATAATTAAATAAATTAATTATTATATCGCTGAAAATGCGGGTCATTACATAATTCCCCACTTAAAAATAATTTCGTCCTCGAAATTGCTAAGGTAGAGGACGACCCTATCGACTGGTTTAAAACATATTTGTTCACTTCTTACTTTAGTTTCCCCTGACTAATTAAATTTCAATTAAATTATTACTTTAATTCTATTAACGAATATTTCCAAAAATTCTGAAAATTTTCTAACACCCGAAATTCTTGAATTTTTTTTCCATAACCTCCTTTGTACAACCCTATCGGTAAAACTACAACTCGCCTCTGTGGGCCATCTCCAACCCAAAAGAAAACCAAACAGCCAAGCGACTTGCCAAATCGGCTCATAAATCTCATGCTTATATTAAATATAAACTTGTACCTTTTTGTCGGACATATCAACTCTCTTACTTCCATATGCTATCAATTCAGCATATACCAATGTCATGCCAATCAAACTCCAAATCAGTTTTATCTCCAACACAACCATTCGTTTTTAACCATGCCAAATTCCATTTCAAATTCAAGTAGTATGCTTGATTCTAAACTCATAATCCCTTAATCTGGTTCCAATTCAATTCAATTCAATTCAATTCAGTTACCACTGAACTGGCTTTATCTTTAATTCCCATTTGCTTTCACAAATTTCTGTTTAATTTATTCTTAATTCAAAAAATATTCTTCCTGGGAGTTTTAAAACAGTTTACCTTTTTCAAAAATCAATTTTTTCTTTTTGAAATTCAACATAACTTGTTTTTCCCCAAAACAAATTCAAAACAGTAACTCTGGTAGTAATCCGTCACTTATCACTTGAAAATGAGCACTAATGATGTTGCGCAGTCATCATCAGAATTATTTTCCAGCTATCAAAGTGAGTTCAATACTATATCACTTTCAAAATCACCTTTAAACTATTCCCTTTTGAAATATATTTCAAAATACCATTCACAATGCTGATAAAACAATTTAAAATCTCCCAGGATTTTAAAATTCTCATATATTCAATTCAAATCCATTTACAAACACCTTTCCAATTTTCCAGGGTTTTAATTTCAATTTTGATTTAAATTCAAATTTAATTCATTTGATTCCACGTATTTCACTTATATGAATTCTGATTGATTATTTACTTAACCATTAAATTTTTATAATCTTATTCGATTATAATCACAACTAGCATATCCTATATATGATATTTTCCTTTATATCGAAATATACTTTGGGTAAAATTATTTCATTTACCCTTTTTCAAAAAATACCATGACGGTTCATCGTATTCAAGTGTTTAGTAACTCCTATCGATATAGTGGATCAAACTGATCGACCAGAAATTCATAAGCCACTCAATCAATAAATCTCCACAATATAAAACCATTTTATATTGAATAACAAATACGCTCTCGTATATATACACTCAAACTCAATCTAGGGTATTACTAACCCCATCTCTACCGAGTCACGCCACAGAGCCAAGGTAATTCACTTAACCTTAAGCTCTGATACCAACTGTAACGACCTGGAAAAAGGCAATCTTGGTTATCCGATATACAACACATATCGAACATCCAAGTATCGAAAATAACCGGAAAGTTAATGAAAGAAGTTAGAGGGTGGGAATAGATAAGATAGAAACTTAGAATAGAAGAAGAAGAAGAACACAACATCAGAGTAACATGAACCTCACAGCAGAATGAATAACATATAATATATATAACATAACTTGAAATATACATCTGTACTTGAATATACATCATTATCAAAGTACAGCACTTATAACACAGCGGAAATAAACTATAGCTATATGATCCTGAAGCCTCCTGCTCCAGCTCTTCAAGTATCTGTAAATCCCAACTACTTGACTGCCCATACTAAATTGGGCACTCAAGAGTTTAGGGAAAACAAAACAAAATAAACTCCGGGTCAGTCATGAGACCGGTGTGAGTAAAACAGTTTAAACAAGTAAACGATATCTCATAAGACCACGCCGTATAACGGAACGGGATTTTCCCTTATGAGAATCCAAATTTAATTTTTATATCAAAATACTTGATATTATAATAGTGTCTATCAACCACAATATAATAATCATCTAGCAGAAATGCTTTCATCTCATGTTCTACATATATAGTATACAATCAAAACCGCAAGCACGTATTGGGTAATGGATTTCCAACTATGACAAGGTATGGAACCACCTTTCGCTAGTGTACCTCCAGAGAGGAATACACTGGGTTCAACAAGAACATCTTGCAACCCGGCCATACATGACCGACCACTCATTTCGCTTGAGTGTATCGAATGTATATCACCAACGGTTGGGTTCAGCAACCGTTTCCCGAATGGGACAGTATCGACAATAGATTTTTAGAAGTAAATGAAAATCTAGATCAGGTGATTGTACACCCTAATAGGTGCGACCTACATAGCCATGCTGCCTGCCCGATTTCTGTCATTTATTGGATGTGAGGCTAAAAGCTACGCTTATCTTTTACATACCACATCTTCATTCACTTTGAATGTCACATCATCATGCCCGCAAAATCAAAAATTGATTTCCCCAAAAATAACATGGGTATACAGCTAAGAGAAACGAATTCCTCCACCACCAAACGTGAATACGTTTGAAGAGATCAACTTACGCGATCTATTAGATATACTCTGTCAGACATTCTTCCATACAGGCCGTCCTGGGACAGGACAAACCGAAGGCACTATTCAGTACAACCATCTTAGGCAATCTTTACGTAAGACTTATACAACAGCCCTTGCACTTTACTCCGTCTTCAATTATCTTTGGCATATATGATTCGCAACGCTTATGCCAATACGGAGTGGTTCTTCGGATAATAATCCAACCAGTCTCTCCATATTAACAATGTTAAAATGGTCAAAAACTTCGATAGTTGGTGAGTTAACTATCAAAGAAAACACGTGTGCAAACAACGATATTATTTCCAAATGGAAATTATACCGATCAATCATCATTCACCTTTTATCCTTTAAATTAATTTATCATTAATTTATTTCATTTGTCATTTCCTGTTTCCATATATTCAACACTTCTTATTTTCTAAATTTAGAAAATATACGTTACTAACAATGGAAAACATTTCCATTTTTTGTTTTCTATATTAGAAAACATTTTTGATTCTTATTTGGAAAACAATTCCAAATCTCCTTCATTTGGTTGAAACAGATGGTTAAATAAAACATCGCGACGCCAACTTAAACCATTTACTAAATTCACTTAACCATTATTCACTATCAAACCTTACCATTCCTTAGTTAAGAAGGAAGTCAATCAAGTTGGGGTATAATTACCTCTCAAACCTTAACTGAACAACGTTTTAATTTCAGAATAGACAAAGTTTATCCTTTAAACCTTTAACAAACTTACTTACATAACTCTCTTTCGAATAAATCTCTATTCGATAACTCCTCCCTTCGAATAACTATATTCGATAATCTCTCTTACGAATAACTAGATTTGAAAACCTTTCTTCGAATAAACTATATTCGATTAGCTCTATTTAATTAACTCTTATCAATTTACTCTATTGGATTAACTCTATTGGATTAGCTCTAATCGATTAACTCTATTTGATTTAACTAACTTTGATTAACTCCTTTAAATTTAACTAACTTTGATTAACTCCTTTTAACTTTATTCGAATAACTAATATTCGATAACTCCTTTTAACTCGATTCGAATAACTAATATTCGATAACTCCTTTTAACTCGATTCGAATAACTAATATTCGATAACTCCTTTTAACTCGATTCGAATAACTAATATTCGATAACTCCTTTTAACTCGATTCGAATAACTAATATTCGATAACTCCATTTAACTCGATTCGAATAACTAATATTCGATAACTCCTTTTAACTCGATTCGAATAACTAATATTCGATAACTCCTTTTAACTTGATTCGAATAACTAATATTCAATAACTCCTTTTAACTTGATTCGAATAACTAATATTCGATAACTCCTTTTAACTTGATTCGAATAACTAATATTCAATAACTTTTTTTAACTAATTCTAATTGATTTATTCTAATTCGATTAACTCTATTTAAATTCTCCATTGGTTAACTGTAACTCTAACTGGTCAACCCAAATTGATTAACCCGAACTGGTTAACTCTAACTGATCTAGTCTATTCTATTAACTCTAATCGAATAACTAATATTCGATTAACTTATTTCGATTTACTCTTTTGAATTAACTCCTTTGATTAATTCCTTTGAATTATCTCCTTTGATTAATTCCTTTGAATTAACTCCTTTGATTAATTCCTTTGAATTAACTCCTCTGATTAATTCCTTTGAATTAACTCCTCTGATTAATTCCTTTGAATTAACTCCTCTGATTAATTCTTTTGAATTATCTCCTTTTCTATTTGTTTACTTAACAAATAACTATTCCCTTTTCAATTCTATTTATATAACAAATAAATATTTCTTTTATCTTTTCTATGTATTTAACAAATAAATATCTCATTTATAACCTTCTATTTATTTCCTATAAATAAATATTTCCATTTAATCTATTTGTAAATGTTTTACAAATATTTCCTTTTCTATTCTATTTGTAGATATTTTACAAATAATCCTTTTCTATTCTATTTGTAGATGTTTTACAAATATTCCTTTGTATTTGTTATACAAAATATTTCCTTTGTATTTGTTTTACAAATAATTTCCTTTGTATTTTTTTACAAATAATTTCCTTTTTATTTGTTTTACAAATAATTTCCTTTTTATTTGTTTTACAAATATATTCACTCCTTTTCTAATTCTATTTATTTTCTAAATAAATATCCCTTTATAATTTTATTTATTTTCTAAATAAATGTTCCCTTTTATAAAATCCTATGATTTTATAAATATTTTATTTTCAAAATATTACCTTTTATAAAATCGATTGATTTTATAAAATTCCTTTATTTAAATATACATTGAAATATTCCTTTTTACATCCCAGGATCTCTTATGATATTCTATTTGGCAAACCAAAATGATCGATACCATTTAAACACACATAATCAAACAGATTATATATCACATCATATATCACAATAAATGAACAGAACAGTATTATAAACATTGAGGAACCCAATTGGGTCCCTCCAACCTGTTTTCCCTGCATCACAAATGTTAAACAACACAAATATAAAATATTCTGTTAAACAGAATCAATATTCGATTTACGATTTATATATATATCGTTATCTATGATTTTAACCAATACACAAGCAATTCAACCAAACAGTTAACACACAACAATCAGTCATCATTTATTAGTTCTAAATATACGTTATAAAAACAGAACTGTTCAGAGTTGGTGAGTTTTACTCACATTGGCAGTTCATCGTTAAAGAACGATAAACTGATTGTTTGATTTGAATCAAACAATTTATTTCGCCATAAATTCAAACGAGCTTCAATCCACTCCCAATCAGTCCCATTTTGTAGTCGTCGTCCATACGATCCTAACGGATCTGATCGTTCGAAACTCTGATACAGTATGGCCAAGATATGATGTTTACAAGTTAGTATATATTTAAATTTAAATAAAACTTGGATTTTAATTCTCACATGGGCCTTAACCTTTCCTTTCCGGCCCACCTTCTACCCAAAAGCCCAAACCGCAAAAACCCTTCTTCCCAAAATAAAAACTGCGACGTACTCCTCCTGTACACCTCAAAACGTTAGCCGATCCTTTCTTCCATCCAACCTCCTTCATCTCTTCACTAAAAATCTCAAAAATAATACCAATGAACTTCTCTAGCCTCCCTCTTCATCATCATACCAACCTCCCTGAACTCGAACCAACATTGGTACTTGCGACAGGAAGCTCTCCTCGAGCTTGCTACAGGAAATCCGAACCTTCCTGACACTAAACACCTTCAAAATTTGACCACAGATGCGTGTCTCCACCCTAATGCCAATTACAAACCCCATTTCGTGTATTTCCGCCTCAATCAATGTACTACCCGTACCCTAAGTTTACTGTATATATTTGATACCCCCAAAACTGAAATCGCAAGCCACAAAACGAGCGTTGAACTGAAGAGAAACCATCAAGCAATCCAAATATATACATATAATGATTTATAGAAATATCTGTGAATTGTTTTGATTTCCCTTTTGATTTCTTTGATGTGTTTTACCGTGAGTAGAGTAAATGTTTTTTTCTCATGTTTATACAGCTAAGGTGTGGCTGAGAAAAGGTAGGGCGTGGCCTTGCTTTGACCACCTATAGATTAGGATATTTTTTTATTAATATTTTTAATTAGCACATGTCTCATTTATTAGTCTTCTAAAAATCCGTGTGATCACACACGATACCTAAAAATCATGAAAATTGACATGCAGCTAGAGTTTGACATTACGGTCCCAATGAAACTGGTTTCGTCGAATTCTGAGGTCGTTTGCAAAACTGGCTATTTTTAAAGCTCTAAATATCCCTTTTAAATATATAATTATATTTAAAACAATTAAATTAAATATTTATAAATAAATATTATTGTATATATTCACACAGAATATCATACAACTCCACAATATTCCTATGTGAATTTCTAGCTTGATATTTCAAATCCCGATTAAATCGATATTCGACTTATAATGAAATTCCTTTTTAAAATATAAATAAATCGTTACAAAATATAAAGGAATTCCACAGCGACATTTCTAAAATTTGATTTGGACATAAATCAAAATCTACACAACGAAATCTTGATTTTTCTCTTCTATTAGGAAAATATACTTCACCAACTCCTAATGTTTCTTGTTTCACAGAAATCCGGCTTAAAACGAACCCTGTACATTCAGTTGAAGTTCAAATCGCCAAATAACGAACTGTCGTGCCATTTCAAGCTCGATTTTAATTATAATACAGTTATACATTCAAACTATCGTTCAAATAATATATTCGTTATTCTAAATCAAATTCTAAACTGAATTAAATATCACAGATGATCCAGTTCACACCATATTGTGAATTCCACTATTTCTGACTATTTCAGAAATTAAATATATTATTATTTTAATTAAATATTCCCGGTTATTTAATTAAACGACCATTAAATTCTCTTGATCACCATTTAAATAATTAAATTAATTAATTATTATATCGCTGAAAATGCGGGTCATTACACGTAATTTCTTGACCTCCGATCCAAGGATGCATGTATGAACTCGTATAACCATGGCATCTCGCTCTACTTCCACTTCTTTAAGCATGCTCGGCTCTACTACTTCCGCGGTATTGTGTAAACACTTACTCAAATGCGACACATGAAATTCGTCATGAACACCTTTAAGTTTCTCGGGCAACTTCACTTTGTAGGCCATCTGTCTAATTCGTTCTGTAATGGGGAATGACCCTACGAATCTTGGTGCCAGTTTCCCTACAGACCAAAAACGAACTACATTCCTCAACGGTGATACTTTAATAAAGACCATGTCTCCAACACTAAACTCAAGATCGGTCCTTCTCTTATCAACATGTGACTTTTACTGGTCCTGTGCCGTCTTCATGCGTCTTCGAATCAAGTATATCTTCTCTGAACTTTCCCTAATCATCTCAGGCCCAAGAAAAATCTTATCCGTAGATTCCCACCAACAAGTCGGTGATCGGCAAGGTCATCCATATAGAGCTTCAAAAGATGCCATGCTAATACTAGTCTGATAGCTGTTGTTGTAGGCGAACTCTACTAATGGAAGATGTTCCTCCCATGTCCCTCCAAAATCCAAGATGCTTAATCTCAAAAGATCTTCTAGAATCCGATTCATTCTTTCTGTTTGGCCGTCCGTCTGAGGGTGATAGGCAGTGCTCAAACACAATTGCGTTCCTACCGCCTCCAGCAAGCTCTTCCAAAACTCACTAGTGAAAATGGGATCTCGATCGCTTACGATACTAAAAGGTATGCCGTGTAAATGAACTGTCTCTCAGAGATAAATAGATGCTAGCCATGCCATTATTCTTTTACTCTTAATGGGAATGAAATGGATGCTCTTGGTAAGTCTACCTACTACTACCCAAATCCCCGTATTACCCGTCCTTGACCTTGGCAACCCGTCGACGAAATCCATGGAAGCACTTTCCCATTTCCACTGTGGAACCTCTAAACGGTGAAGCAAACCACCAGGATTCTTTTGCTCAGCCTTGACTTGCTAGCACACTAAGCATCTAGAAATGAACTCAGCCACATTGTTCTTTATTCCGGCCCAAAAGAAAACTCGCTTCACGTCCCTATACATCTTTTCACCACCGGGACGTATGGTCATCTTAGAACGATGTGCTTCTTCAAGGATTGTATTTCTCAAGCTCTTGTCTTGAGATACGCAAAGTCTCCTATCCATACGCAACCAACCTTTGTCATCGATAGTACACCTACTAAGATGGCTCGAAGACTCCCCTCTTATCAGCTTGTCTACTATCTTTATTAACTGTGGGTCATCTCGCTGTGCCGCACCTATCTGTCCCAAAAGCGTAGGTCATACTTCTAATGATGCCAACAAACCGGGTACATAATTGATAGAGGGTCTAAAGTCAAAGGTAGATATGTACTCTAAACTCTGCCGCTCGACAAACAAAAGACTCAAAGTCAACTTCTTTCTACTCAGGGCGTCAGCTACAATGTTACCCTTTGCAGGCGTATATGCAATCTCAAAATCGTAGGATGCTAAGAACTCCATCCACCTATGTTGTCGTAAGTTTAGATCTTTTTGGGAGAGCAAGTATTTTAGTGACTTTTGGTCTGTATACAACTCAAACCTCTCACCAAGCAAGTAATGGCGCCAAGACTTAAGTACAAAAACTATGGCAACTAACTCTAAGTTGTGGGTAGGGTAATTCTTCTCATGCGCCTTTAACTTCCTTCCACCATAGCATATCACCCTTCCCTCTTGCATCAAAACTGCGCCAAGCCCTGTCCCGCAAGCATTGTTATACACAGTGAATGGTTTACTCCCATCAGGAAAAACTAAATTTGGAGCTGCCGTCATTGCCCTCTTCAAACGTTGGAAAGCAACGTCACAGTCAACATCCCTAGAAAAGGTCAAATTCTTTTTCGTTAACCGAGTAAGTAGGGCTGATATCTTAGCAAAGTCCTTGATGAACTTTCTATAATATCCCGCCAAACCAAGAAAACTTCTTACTTCTGTTGCATTCTTAGGAATCTTCCAAACTTGGATTGCTACCACCTTCGCGGGATCCACAGCTATCCCTTCCTTGAAGACCATGTGCCCTAAGAACCTCACTTCCTTCCTCCAAAAATGACATTTGGAGAACTTAGCTTTGAGTTGACGTGCCTGAAGAGTCTCTAAGACTTCCCTAAGATGTAGGGCATGTTCTTCCTCGCTTCGAGAGAATATCAAGATATCATCCACAAAGACCACCACGAACTTGTTTAGAAACTCCTTAAACAACCTACTCATAAAATCTATAAAATATGCTGGTGCATTCATCAAACCAAAAGGCATGACGAGCCACTCGAAGAAATCGTTGGGAGTCCTAAAAGCAGTCATATCTATACTATCCTCAGTTACCCTCAGCTGATGAAATCCTGTAGCTAAGTCCAACGACGAGGAAAACGAAGCACCAACCAACTGATCAAACAAATCATCTATCCTCGGCAATGGGTGTCTGTTCTTCTTCGTGACCTTATTCAGCTCCCTATAGTCCATGCACAATCTAAACGAACCATCAGCATTCGTAGCAAAAACAATTGGAGCACCCCACTCCGAGATACTTCTTCTTATGAACCCTTTCGCAAGCAATTCTTTCACTTGTTTACTAAGCTTGTAACACCCCGTATTTTCTGTCAACGTTATAGTAACAAATTAAATAATACTTAACTTCAAATGTGAGAATTAAGGGAAATGAGTAATGCCATTGCGTTCGTCTCGGAATTCTGCTTGAGGTAAAGTCCGAGTTTGCGTGAATTGGACTTCGTATGAAAAAATTATGGCATCCAGAAGTTTTAGAAATTCAAATAAATTCAAACAAGCTCAAGCCAGATTTCAAAATTCAAAAGAAGTCAGAAGCAGGCTGGGCGGGAAAATTACCGCCCACGCAGGTCGACCAGGGGGTCGACCTCCCCCCTAGAGGTCGACCTGGGGGTCGACCTACGGGTCGACCTGGCCCCCAGCCAGATCTGAATTTTGAACGACTGATGACTTGATGCTGAGTCACTAGGATTTCTGGATGGTCCTGATCTGGTCTGAATGGCTGTGGTTAACTCTGGGTTCATTCGACGGCTATAATTAAGTTGAAATTCTATATAAACAACTCAATGCTTAACCTAATATCACACAAAAATAATCCTAGAACTATCATGCCGTCAGTAGAGAACTTGGAATAGCCGTCACCGCTTTCAATTCTGAAACAAGTTAAAAGCATACATCAAAATCAAACTAAAAGTAATCAAATTCAACGATCTACACCAAAGGCGAGCTTACCAATTCCAAAATTCAGATTTCAGAAATCAAGAATTCCTCTTTTAGTTTGTAAGTTGGTTATTACGTAGATTTAAACTTTCTTTTTGAAATCATGACATGTTGTAATTCGAATATAGAATGATGCTTATGTATAAGATAAATAACATTTGATTCTCATTTGTCTTATATTACTGTTGCGATTGATCATGCCTATATGTTTGTGATGATGAACATACTATATTTTATGCTATTGGAATCTATTGTGATTGGGTAAAGGACTTATTATGCCAACTGAATGGTGAAACATGTCATGTTATAATTGGTTGGTTACTTGCAAGGTTATTATCTAAATCACATGCTTACATGTTAGATCAATATTCATGTATATCTAGAACTATGCTAAGTTGAATCTATTTATGTTGCAAGATTTGGATTTGTGGCCCTCTTATGTTTAACACACATAAGTTATCATGCTAAGTTGTGATTTAAATATGTTTATGGTAGCTTTCTTATGTTTTGGTATACATAAGTCAATATGCTAAATTGTGGTTTAAAATTGTGTTTATATGTTAAACCTCCATGCTAGACCTATATCAAGTTTACATGATAATTAGATGCAACTTAGTCACAAGTTCACCTTTACATGACAAGTTTAATTTGTGTAGTTCTAGGTAAATTCATATGCTATGATTCATGTTAATCGGATCTAAATTTGCAAGTTCATTATCCTATGCCAAATCTATATGTCACATATTTTTATGTTGTTAGAATATTTTATGTTTTCCCTTTTGCGGTTATAAGTTAGGCTAAAATATCGAGCCTAACATTCCTCGTAATTTTGCGAACGTACAAACGGGCAGTATCGTTGGGGTAAACCTGAAATTATATGTAATTGGCATGTTTGGCACATGCCAATGATTAGTGGCATTTAAATGGTATAATTTTTATATACCAAAGATTATGAACATGATTTAGAGGGAAAGTAGGCCATGACAAATTGATTTATAATTTACATATAAATATGAAGGATAAACATGAAAATTACACGGTATAGATTCGTTCATGAAATGGTATATTTAGTATACCATTAATTGTGAGCATAATTAAAAGGATAATTATGGCATAATTAAATTGGGAATAATTTGCATATGGAATTTGTTATAAATAAGAAATATGTAAATTGTAGAAAAGATGAATATGCCTAACCCGAGGTTAGATTGAGTTGTGGTGTAAAACTGCCCGGAACCGCCCGGTTGTCCAGTGACCACAACAGTACCTATCTAATGTGAGAGGTTAGGGCATCGAGCCCAATAAGAACCCGAGGTTAGATTGAGTTGCGGTGTAAAACTGCCCGTAACCGACCGGCACATCCAGTGACCGCAACAATACCTATCTAATGTGGGTGGTTGGTGCTTTAATGAATAAATTAAAGCTAAGACAAAAATGGAATGGTAGGGTAAAGTAAATTTAGAATAGTTAACCGTAATAACATGTTAACTAGGCAAGTGGGTGAGGTTAAGTAAATTTAGAACACTTAACCGTAATAACATGTTAACTAGGCAAGTGGGTGAGGTTAAGTAGATTTAGAACACTTAACCGTTGTAACAAGTTAATTAAGAAGATGATAGGATTAAGTTAACTAAGGTAACACTTAACAAAAATATATAATGACTTGTGGTAGGGTTAAGTAACACAAGGGGATACACTTAACCAATATATAATGACATGTGGTGGGGTTAAGTAATACAAGAGGAAAACACTTAACCAATTATATAACATGATGTATGGGAAGGGTTAAGTTAACACGAGAGGGCAACACTTAACCAATATAACATGATTTGAGGTAGGGTCAAGTCAACACCAGAAGGAACCACTTAACCAACATGACGTGACGGGTGGATGAGTTAAGTTAACTTGAATTGATTAATGACACTTGACCGGTACAACTTGATGAGCGAATGGGGTTAAATTAAATGGGAAATACTTAACCAATCCAACATGATAAGTGAGAAAGGATAAGTCAATAAGAACCACTTAACCAACACTACATGACGAGTAGGAGGGTTAAGTACATGTTGGGTTGGTGGGTAATATTAGTAAATATAGGCCTACAGAACTTAACCATTAAATAAACAAGCTTGAATCCGTGGGAAGGTTAAGTACATGTCAGGTTGGTGGGTAATATTAGTAAATATAGGCCCACAAAACTTAACCATTATATAAACATGCTTGAATCGGTGGGAAGGTTAAGTACATATCAGTTTGGTGGATAATATTAGTAAATATAGGCCCATAAACTTAACCAGTAGGAAACCCTAGTAACGGGGACCCATTTCAGCAGTAACCCACTTAGATATATCACGGTACCCTGAGCTAGGCAGGGTGGGGCACGATTACTGGGCTGATTATAAGTGGTCAACATAGCGGCTGGGGGTACGTCATCGTAGGTTCCGGGGGATTGCAGGCGTGCACATACTCCGGAGTTGAAAAAGCAGGAACCGGGTACTAGTAGTTTTACACTGTGCATTCTTGAATCGTGTCGGGGCCGCTATCATAAGGATTGATACACCTTATGGTGGGACCAGCACAGGGTAGCTACACGCAAGAGAGGGCCGATTGACACAGACACATGACAAGTTAACACAGGTAGGGAGCCGATCGATAGTGTAGTAAGGGTATATCTAACATATTCATGGCAATTGGGTTGATTGAGGTGGATTCCTCAAATATAGATGTACACCTGAAGCCTACCACAACTGCGGGGATTGGGATCGTATTATCATTTTATACAGATTACTAGTTGAGACACTAGTTAGGTGGTGCATAAATTATAGTAATGGGTGCGATCACATGTTCAACCTATCTTGTCCTATATTAGGGTATTGTTCTATGTTATGTTACTCCTTTCATGATCCCTTTTCCTTGTTTAAATGCTAGTAATCACTGAACTTAGCAGACTTATTGTCTGACCCATTTTCTCTCGTCTTCTTTTCTTCCATCCCCCCCAAGGTAGTCAGGGAGGGAATAGCTCAGGTTTGTTTGGACCATTACTCTTTCCAAGCTTGAAGACTCTTTGACGTGTTGCCTTGGACTCTCTCTTCTACTGCTATGGCTGGCTCATGCTTTATCTAGGGAAATTATTTCATGCTTCTTTATTTTTGTTAAACAGGACAAAATACTTTGGTATTGTAAAACAATCTTTGTACAAGCTGTTTATCAATGAAATAAAGTTTTATTTATTTGACGTTGCTTTAATTGTCTGTCTTATAATTTACCTGCATCTTTTACCTAAAAGTGCTCCACCGAAGTTAAGGCATTCCCTTTGTGAGTGTCCTTAACGGAGGTGGGGTGTTACACTTGGTATCAGAGCTGAAGGTTACTGGATCAGATAAAAGATTTGAAAAATTATTTTCAATGGTTTTAAAAGAAGCATTTTCAAAAGAAAAGTTTTTGTTTTAAAGGCATATTCCCCAAAGCCATATGCACTATCTTTTGATCCTCTGTTTGAATCCTTGTCTCCTTCTATCCTTAGTCTCCCAGGGCCCTGGCTTTCTGGGAGGTAACCTCATCGCGGCATGGTTCAGTAGGCTTGATGAGACTACGACACCTGACAAAGGGCAAATAAGTGCCCAACTTCCATTTATAGCCGCAGTAGTTTCACCTACGGCTAATTTTCTTTCGAGCTTTGTAGGGTTTTCCATGCGATGGTGGCAGCTTTCGGGAGACTTGTTGATATGTTACACAAGGATGGTAATGAGGAATTTTGGCTAAGTAGCACAACCCAAGGATGAGTAACTCATGGATATGGACTTAGTTCGCAATGAAGGTAAAAAGAATGAGGTGTAAGTGGAAGAATCAGGACAAGAAGGAGGGAAAGAATAGAAAAACCTAAGACAAGAGGTAGTGTCTTTATTATGGTATAACGAGTCATATAATTAAGGACAAGGGCAAGAACAAAGGATAGGATTTTCAGGAGGGCAAGTGCATGCTCTCACTGCCAGCGTACCTGAGAGAGAGAGGTAGAGATTAGTTTCTCTTTCCGATCCTCCTTTTAGTACTCTTCTTGACTTTAGTGGTTCACTTTCGTTTATATCTGCTTCCATAGTTGAGTCTCTACACCTTAGTACCTGTATAGTAGAAGATCCCATTATTGTCTCAAATCCAATTAGTGGTTCGGCTCATTTATCTTTGGTTTGTAAGGATTTGAGGATATCTATCATAAGTATTGGGTTTAAGCATAATGCTTATGTTTTTGGTTTCATGGGCTATGGGTTGATTCTAGGCATGGGTTGGTTAGCTAGTAAGGAGGGTAGTTAGACTTTTTACTTGCCTCGGGAATACCCTCGAAATTTCGTGCGATCCTAAGGGATCAGTTTGTCTTAGCTACCTAGAATCATTTTATGTATTTATCGACGATTTTCAATCTGTTGGAGTAGTCCATGAGTACGCAAATGTTTTTGATTAAGGTTAGGGGTTTGTCCCATAAAACGTGAGGTAGACTTCCACATATATCTAGTTGACAACGCAAAGCCCGTTATGCGATCAACGATAGTTTTGGAGTAAGATTGGCGAGGATAGCCAACATCGGTTAAGTGCTCAATTGTTTGGTTGTTTTGCTAGTATCATCTCACATAGATCGTCCACATTTGGAGGAGGTATTCCTTGGGTACTTATCTGATATTAGTTTAGGCCTTTGGGGCTTGTAATTGAGGAATGTCAAGTTCGACTAGGATGGTTTGCGTGAGAGATATCGACCCTCAGATTTGTGACATGATGGATAAGCTAAGTAGAAGAGAGACCTTTAATCATCTTAGTATATATACTTGGTATCATGGTTAACATCTGTTTATCATGGAAAGATAGTTCGACTACATTAGATACCCTCTAGCATAGTAAGTGATCGAGGTCCTATCTTTACTAGTGGGTTTTGGAAATGGAGGTCAAGAAGCTTCGCAATCGTGAAGTCAAATTAGTTAAGGTACGGTGGAGTGAAGCTCAAGAAGATGCAACTTAGAAGACTGAAGACTAGATACGTGCATCATACCCTTTTTGAGGGTATATCCTTGATTCCACTTTTTCTGTAATAATTATTTTCATGCTAGTCTTTAGCTTTTAAGTATGTCCTCTCGGTCCTATCCTCAATCCATAGGTAGAAGCCAATGGATGTAAACATGTGTTTGAGACATGTTATGTTTGGTGGATGCAAGTGGTTGCAAGTGTTTGCTAGTGGTTGCTCGTGGATGCATTTACACACATTAGGCACTAGATCGGTTCAGTCACCTTTTCATATTGCATATGGATCCAAGTGAATATGTTTGTATATGGATTAAAACTTGATGATTATCATATGGATATTGCATATGGATGAATGAATGATTATGCACTCATGTAGGAAATTTTAGTAGGAAAAATTACATACATAATGGACTCATGGCACTGACATAATTTGCATTAAGGAGGTCAACTGAATCAGTGGACCGCCTGATTTTGCATTAGATAAGGACATGTATACACACTATGCATATGATCATGAAGCATTAGAAACCTTTTAGGAAATATGGACGCCTGTGTTTGATGGTTGAGTTGATGGGTGATTGGATGGTAGGATATAAGTTCTCCTCGACTTGAAGATTTCAGGGATGAAATCTTAAAAGGAGGGGAGAATGTAACACCCCGTATTTTCTGTCAACGTTATAGTAACGAATTAAACAATACTTAACTTCAAACGTGAGAATTAAGGGAAACGGGTTACATTATTGCGTTCGTCTCGGAATTCTTCTTGAGGTAGAGTCCGAGTTTGCGTGAATTGGACTTCGTATGAAGAAGTTATGGCCTCCAGAAGTTTCAGAAATTCAAATAAATTCAACTAAGCTCAAGCCAGATTTTAAATTTCAAACAGAAGTCAAAAGCGAGCTGGGCGGGAAAATTCCCGCCCAGGAAGGTCGACCAGGGGGTCAACCCTAGTGTCGACATCCCCCCTAGAGGTCGACCGGGGTTCAACCTGGCCCCCGGCCAGATCTGAATTTTGAACGACTGATGACTTGATGCTGACTCACTAGGGTTTCTGGTTGGTCCTGATCTGGTCTGAATGGCTGTGGTTAATTCTGGGTTCATCCGACCGCTATAATTAAGTTGAAATTCTATATAAACAACTCAATGCTTAACCTAAAATCACACAAACATAATCCTAGAACTATCATGCTGTCAGTAGAGAACTTGGAATAGCCTTCACCGCTTTCAATTCTGAAACAAGTTAAAAGCCTACATCAAAATCAAACAAAAAGTAATCAAATTCAACGATCTACACCAAAGGCGAGCTTACCAATTCCAGAATTCAGATTTCAGAAATCAAGAATTCCTTTTTTAGTTTGTAAGTCGGTTATTACGTAGATTTAAACTTTCTTTTTGAAATCATGACATGTTGTAATTCGAATATAGAATGATGCTTATGTATAAGATAAATAACGTTTGATTCTCATTTGTCTTATATTACCGTTGCGATTGATCATGCCTATATGTTTGTGATGATGAACATACTATATTTTATGTTATTTGAATCTATTGTGATTGGGTAAAGGACTTATTATGCCAACTGAATGGTGAAACATGTCATGTTATAATTTGGTGGTTACTTGCAAGCTTATGATCTAAATCACATGCTTACATGTTAGATCAATATTCATGTATATCTAGAACTATGCTAAGTTGGATCTATTTATGTTGCAAGATTTGGATTTGTGGCCATGCTAAGTTGTGATTTAAATATGTTTATAGTAGCTTTCTTATGTTTTGGTATACATAAGTCAATATGCTAAATTGTGGTTTAAAATTGTGTTTATATGTTAAACCTCCATGCTAGACCTATATCAAGTTTACATGATAATTAGATCCAACTTAGTCACAAGTTCACCTTTACATGACAAGTTTAATTTGTGTAGTTCTAGGTAAATTCATATGCTATGATTCATGTTAATCGGATCTAAATTTGCAAGTTCATTATCCTATACCAAATCTATATGTCACATATTTTTATGCTGTTAGAATATTTCATGTTCTCCCTTTTGTGGTTATAAGTTAGGCTAAAATATCGAGCCTAACATTCCTCGTAATATTGCGAACGTACAAATGGGGGATATCGTTGGGGTAAACATGAAATTATATGTAATTTGCATGTTTGGCACATGCCAATAATTAGTGGCATTTAAATGTTATAATTTTTATATACTAAAGATTATGAACATGATTTAGAGGGAATGTGGGCCATGACAAATTGATTTATAATTTACATATAAATATGAAGGATAAACATGAAAATTACACGGTATAGATTGGTTCATGAAATGGTATATTTAGTATACCATTAATTGTGAGCATAATTAAAAGGATAATTATGGCATAATTAAATTGGGAATAATTTACATATGGAATTTGTTATAAATAAGAAATATGTAAATTGTAGAAAACATGAATATGCCTAACCCGATGTTAGATTGAGTTGCAGTGTAAAACTGCCCAGAACCGACCGGCACATCCAGTGACCGCAACAATACTTGTCTAATGTGAGTGGTTGGTGCTTTAATGAATAAATTAAAGCTAAGACAAGAATGGAATGGTAGGGTTAAGTAAATTTAGAACACTTAACCGTAATAACATGTTAGCTAGGCAAGTGGGTGAGGTTAAGTAAATTCAGAACACTTAACCATAATAACATGTTAACAAGGCAAGTAGGTGAGGTTAAGTAAATTTAGAACACTTACCCGTTGTAACATGTTAATTAAGCAGATGATAAGGTTAAGTTAACTAAGGTAACAATTAACCAAAATATATAATGACTTGTGGTAGGGTTAAGTAACACAAGGGGATACACTTAACCAATATATAATGACATATGGTGGGGTTAAGTAATACAAGAGGAAAACACTTAACCAATTATATAACATGATGTATGGGAAGGGTTAAGTTAACACGAGAGGGCAACACTTAACCAATATAACATGATTTGAGGTAGGGTCAAGTCAACACCATAAGGAAACACTTAACCGACATGACGTGTCGGGTGGATGGGTTAAGTTAACTTAAATTGATTAATGACACTTTACCGGTACAACTTGATGAGTGAATGGGGTTAGGTTAAATAGGAAATACTTAACCAGTATAACCTGATGAATGAACAGGGTTAACTTAATAAGTCACACTTAACCAATCCAACATGGTAAGTGAGAAAGGTTAAGTCAATAAGAACCACTTCACCAACACCACATGACGAGTAGGAGGGTTAAGTACATGTCGGGTTGGTGGGTAATATTAGTAAATATAGGCCCACAGAACTTAACCATTAAATAAACAAGCTTGAATCCGTGGGAAGGTTAAGTACATGTCGGGTTGGTGGGTAATATTAGTAAATATAGGCCCATAAAACTTAACCATTATATAAACATGCTTGAATCAGTTGGAAGGTTAAGTACATATCGGGTTAGTTGGTAATATTAGTAAATATAGGCCCATAAACTTAACCAGTAGGAAACCCTAGTAACGGGGACCCATTTCAGCAGTAACCCACTTAGATGTATCACGGTACCCTGAGCTAGGCAGGGTGGGGCACGATTAATGGGCTGATTATAAGTGGTCAACATAGCGGCTGGGGGTACGTCATCGTAGGTTCCGGGGGATTACGGGCATGCACATACTCCGGAGTGGAAAAAGCAGGAACTGGGTACTAGTAGTTTTACACTGTGCATTCTTGAATCATGTCGGGGCTGCTATCATAAGGATTGATACACCTTATGATGGGACCAGCACAGGGTAGCTACACGCAAGAGAGGGCCGATTGACACAGACACGTGGCAAGTTAACACAGGTAGGGAGCCGATCGATAGGGTAGTAAGGGTGCATCTAACATATTCATGGCAATTGGGCTCATTATGGTGGAATCCTCAAATATAGATGTACACCTGAAGGCTACCACAACTACGGGGATTGGGATCGTATTATCATTTTATACAGATTACTAGTGGAGATACTAGTTAGGTGGTGTGGAAATTATAATAATGGGTGCGATCACATGTTCAACCTATCTTGTCTTATATTAGGGCATTGTTCTATGGTCTGTTACTCCTGTTATGATCCCTTTTCCTTGTTTAAATGCTAGTAATCACTGAACTTACCAGACTTATTGTCTGACCCGTTTTCTCTCGTCTTCTTTTCTTCCGTCCCCCCTCCCAAGGTAGTCAGGGAGGGAATAGCACAGGTTTGTTTGGACCGTTACTCTTTCCAAGCTTGAAGACTCTTTAACGTGTTGCCTTGGACTCTCTCTTCTACTGCTATGGCTGGCTCATGCTTTATCTGGGGAAATTATTTCATGATTCTTTATTTTTGTTAAACAAGACAAGACACTTTGGTATTGTAAAACAATCTTTGTACAAGCTGTTTATCAATGAAATAAAGTTTTATTTATTTGTCGCTGCTTTAATTGTCTGTCTTGTAATTTATCTGCATCTTTTACCTAAAGCGCTCCACCGAAGTTAAGGCATTCTTTTTGTGAGTGACCTTAACGGAGGTGGGGTATTACAAAGCTCCCTCCTTTCTCTTGGAGCCATATGACGCACTGGCAATGCAACTGGCTTTGCATTGTCCACCAAGTATATACGAAAATCTATCTCACATTTTGGAGGTAAGCCCCTAACCTCCTCAAAGACATCTGCATACTCACGGGCTACTCGAACAGATAGAAAATCATCAACGGATATGTAAAGAGATTCTAGGTAGCTAAGTATAACAGAACCCTTAGGGTCACAAGAAATATCGAGAGTATTACCCAAACTAGTCAACAGTCTAACTACCCCCTTTTCACAATCGAGAATGGCACCATACCTGGCTAGCCAATCCATTCCTAGAGCCAACCCATAGCCCGTGAAGCTAAGCACATAAGCATTGCATTCGAACTCAATGGCATACACATATATTCTCAAATCCCGACATAACATAGAAAGATGAGACGTACCCCCAATAGGATTTGAGACAACTACATGATACATAACTAGACTAGCATTTAGGTGCAGTGTTTCAACTAACGAAGCAGATATAAATGAAAGTGAAGCGCCATAAGCAAACAAAGTACGTACAGGATGATCGAAAAGGAAAATCAAACTTTCAACAGAAATGTTTCTACCTTTCTCTTGTCTAGGTGCCATGAGAGCATGAACCTGTCCTCCAGAAATAGATCATGTCCTCTGCCCTTTCCCTTGTCCTTGCCTCCTCAGGCAGTCTTTAATCATATGTCCTGCCTCATCACATTGGAAGCAACCCGTCTTCTTCTTCTTCCTACAGTCCTTGCTTAAATGACCCGGTGTTCCACAATTAAAACACTTTTCTTCGCTTGGCCCTTGTTATCCTTACTACCTTTCTTTTGTTGTTGT
This sequence comes from Allium sativum, assembly GCA_030737875.1. NCBI lineage: Eukaryota > Viridiplantae > Streptophyta > Magnoliopsida > Asparagales > Amaryllidaceae > Allium > Allium sativum. The sequence continues at coordinate 730,801,746 of CM060916.1, forward strand.
TGTGCCTTCTTTGGATCCCCTTTCTTATCCTATGCCTTATCTACATTAGCACCTTTCTCCTCTTCATGCATCAACGCCATGTCAACAAGTTTCTCGAAAGTAGCTCCAATAGGAATGTGGGACATAGCCAACCCGTGTAATGGTTCATTCAGAACCTTGGAAAATCTCAAAGCCTTCTTATGTGGTGTATTAACTAATTCCATACCAAATCTTACTAACTGGTTAAACTTGCTAACGTACTCCTTCACAGACAAATTCCCTTGTTTCAAAGCCAAGAACCTCTCTATGTATAAACTCTCCTCCGCTTGTGGAAGAAATTTCAACTCGAACCTTCGCCTAAAATCCACCCACGTCTCCACTGCACGTCCTCCATTAGTTACTTCCCACCAAAAGGAAGCTTCATCCTTCATTAACCAAGCAGTTAGCTGAACCTTTCTTCCATCGTCTATTTCAAAGATACCAAACAAGTCCTCCACTTCCTTGAGCCAATTCAGAGCCTCAACAAACATCTCAGTTCCATAAAATGGTTTTCTGCCCATCGCACCGAAGTCTTTGCATATCTTAGAAAAAGCATCTACACGGGGAGGAGGAGGAGGAACGGCTGTAGCAGGGGGAGGAGGAACGTCTGCTGGGCCTACGACAGTAGCCCTAGCCTCCAGATACCTTCTGAACCAACCTGGTATCCGTACACCCTCGAGTATAATGGGTTCCCCAGAAATGCTGAAAGGAAAAAGGAAGAGATTCAAAACAGAGAATCGAAAGATAGATATACGGCTTTTGGTGATTATATTTTTCATAATACACTTTTCTCTTGAAAACACCCTCTTTAAAACATTTTTTTGAAAATACTTCTTTCTAAAAATGCTTTTGAAAATGGTTTTCAAAATCTTTTATCTGTTCTGGTAACCTTCAGTTTTGATACCACATGTAACACCCCACGTCCATTAATGTCACTCACTAAGGGAATGCATTAACTTTAATGGTGTATTATAAGAGTACAGAACAGAACATCACAAGATCGATATATAAAATGGTACTTATGAAAATTTAAAATTTATTCATTGCAGCAGAAAAGCAAAACATGTATGGTTACAACATCAAAACCACAAGCTAAAGCCAGATGCACAAATATCCATCTTGTACAAAATTATTATCAGAGTACATAAAAGTAAAACCATAATCCCACTCCAAATAGCCATAATGAAAAAGAGATAAAGCTGAGCATTACTTTAACCACTTCCAAGTAATCAAGAAGAAAAGGAATCCAAGTCAAGCTTCGCTATTCCCACCCTGAGGACCTTGGGGGGGGGGGGGGCGAAAGAAAAGAGGCGAAACAAAAAGGGGTCTGACATACGTCTGGCGAGTCTAGTAACTTTAACAATATAATCAGTAAAGTAACAGGATAAGAACAAAAACTGGATATAAGAGATGACTGTAACATAAGAAGACATGACAAGGTAAACAAGATGTAACATTGACTGCGCTTCTAATCACTATAAGATAATTCCTACAACGCACCAACACTAGTCCCATACTGAAAGTTGATTCCTCTTACTAAACATAATAGTAATAATAATGATGGTAGTTTCGTGTACTCCTAGCTGTTGTCATAGGTGCCGCCTGCTCCTATCTCCACTAGTTGAACCTAGGGGTGAGCGTTTGGTTGGTTTGGTTTATCTGATGATAAATTTGTCAAACCAAACTAAAACCAATAAAAATGAAAACCAAACCAAACCAACCAAATTAAGTTTGGTTGGTTCGGTTGGTTAGCCGATTAAACCGAAATAAAAATGTTTTTGAGACGACCCGAATTCCCGTTCTCACGGAAACAAGGTTATCTTTTGGAATATAACACAGAAACATATAATAGCAGAACAGAATTAAATAAATACACCAGAATGAACAACAAAATATACTGGATAAAAGTAATCATCAGAGTTACACAGTATACAGGATCTTACTTAGTACAAATACAGTTCAGCTATACATAAATGTCTACAGCGGAAATAAACAAAATATGTACAATAGGAGCTGAACAGCATAAAAAGAAATAAATGATAGAATCCATCTTCAGCTCCAGCTATCCAGAAAGAACCAGCTAAACCTGAATACAAGGCTGCCCGTGTAGAAAAAGGGGCACCCGAGTTTGAAAGTGAAACAAACTACGAGTCAGTCATGGGACTGGTATGAGAAATCCACTCAACACATATATAATTGGCTAATCACAGGACCACGCCACTTTCGTGGAACGGGTTTACTCCATTGGATTGCCAGTGCTTTAAAACAAATCTTTCTTTTAAACATCGCTATGCTTTTTATAAAAATGAAGCCGTTATAAGACTCAGTTCCCATCACACAATGCAACGCAAACCGGAGGATAGAGTTTTTACCTTATAACGGCCAAGAGATGCTTGATACGAATAAAACAAAGGCATTTGATATTATTACTAGTGTTTATATGCTTTGAAAACAATTTCAAATCATAACTATCAATCATAGACGACATGAGCGTCCCATGCCACTATGTCGCCAAATGTATATATACAATCAAAACCGCATCGTCTCGTATTTGGAAATTGGATTTCCGTCATGAACCAAGGCAAAAGATAGTCCTCACCGACTTCGTGACTCTCTAGCCCGAGCCACAGGGTCAGAGCGCATCGACCCTTGGAGCGACAGGGCCGGTCCACCGATGTGGATTAAAATTCCTGAACAATACGTTTCCCCGCCCTTTGGGGCGTAAACGAGCCAACGAATGACTCCATCGGACCCGGATCGTCCGATCAAACCGAGGCGCCTCACAACAGCAACAACCACATAGGTGAAAAGTATATAAATGTCAGGGCTGGTAGGTCACTGACACCACCCTAGCTAGAAAGAAACGCATGCCCTCCCTGAGGTCCTTCCTCCCGTTTTAGGTTCCTACCGGGGTGTGAGGCTCGCGAATTCACGTTATACACAAAGCTACGCCACACAGGCGGTGCTTTGATCATCACCACAAGACTTTGCTCTTCAACAGAAGCCCTGATCACTGCATCTTAGCATGCCACACAGAATAAATCCTATGTCAGACACACAGTCCATTTACAAGTCCGTTCTGGGTCTGAACGAAACCGGAGGCACTAAATACCTCGCAAACCCTTCGATCAACACGTACGTCTGAACGATCACCACTCATTATCCATATTTCGGGATGCCTCCCAATCAGGACCTCGGTTACCATCCAAACGAGGTGAAGATCTCCGGTCTTCGACCATCGTCTTCATCTTCGAATTTCAATCGTCGGTCGATTATTCGAAATGAGAATTAACTCGGCCTTTTCAAATAATTCACGTATATTTAGAATTTCAAATCGATTTATTTCAATAGTTAAATTATTCGACAACACCAATTGTGTTCTTTATATAGTTTTCACACCAAACACATTCAACCATCAAACATCACATAAATCAAGCAAATTCAGTTTATTTCCATTCCATATCGCTTACGATATTTTATAACTATTTATCGCTATTTTTATTTATTTTAAAATAGCTAATATATTCAAAACGACGTTTCGGGCCATAACGTGGCCGTGGCGCTGTTTTTCTTGAGATTTGATTTACACATATCTGAAAATCTAACCGTTGGATCTTCACAAAATTTACATCATTAGAAAGGTCTTTTCAAAACGAATCCAACGGTTCCAGTTTCGGGAAAATCCGACGGTCGGATCTCCCGGTACAATCGTTTGAAATTTCGATTTCAAAATACGAACTGCAGCGTCGTTATTCGATTAAATATAATTTTATTTATATATATAAATAAATATAATCGTTTCTGGCGCTGTTTTTCTTCAGATTTGATTTACACATATCTGAAAATCTAACCGTTGGATCTTCACAAAATTTACATCATTAGAAAGGTCTTTTCAAAACGAATCCAACGGTTCCAGTTTCGGGAAAATCCGACGGTCGGATCTCCCGGTACAATCGTTTGAAATTTCGATTTCAAAATACGAACTGCAGCGTCGTTATTCGATTAAATATAATTTTATTTATATATATAAATAAATATAATCGTTTCTGGCGCTGTTTTTCTTCAGATTTGAATTAAACATTCCAGACAATCCAACCGTTGGATTTTTACAAGGTTGGTGCCGTTGGGAAGATATTTCCAAGGCGTACCCGACGGTTGAGGTTTCGGGAAAATCCAATGGTCGGATTTCCCGCACTAGTCGTTTGAAATCACGGTTTCAAAATACGAACTGCACGGCCTCGTTTCGTTTTAATTTTATTTATATTTATATATTTATATAAATATAGTTCATTCAATGTTTTCTATATCGTTTTCACTTCAAATATTTTTCTAACACCTTAAATTTTGGAAAAATTTCGCCATAACCTCCCCTGTACCGGGAGCATCGGGAAATCGCAAATAGCGTTCCCGGTCCTTCTAATCTCAAAAAGAAAAAGAAGAAGCCAAGCGGCTAGCCAATAGGCTCAAAATCATCACCCAAACAAATCAGTAAATGTGTACCTATTTGTCGGGCACAAAATTTTATTCCTCTTCTCTAGCCCCTTCGCTATAACCTGTTCAATGAATATGCATGTACATATATATACAGTCCATATCATTTTTCATTTTCTATTCAACTTCATATTCGATTTCTATTTGGTTTAAAAACACCATTCATTCTAATGTTACATAAATAGGTGCAAATCATTTCATTAGCTAATTAATGAATATTTCAACTCATCTATGTTTATTTTGAACAAGTGGCTATTTTTAACACTTCATATTTTAACGATTTATGCATACAACAAAAATGTGATTTTTATTGTAAAACAACTCATTTCGAAACACTATTTTTTTCTATATAGTTCATGTAGGTGATAAAATAGAATTTTTATCATAAAACAATTTATTTCAAAATATGAATACCATTCAACACATGAATTTCTAAACAACGAATGAATATCAATTCAACACATGAATGTTTTCAATAGTTTTTATATATAGATAAAAATGTGATTTTTATTATCGAACTATTTATTTCAAAATATGAATGTCATTCAACACATGAATTTCTAAACAACGAATGAATATCAATTCAACACATGAATGTTTTCTATAGTTTTTAGATATCGATAAAAATGTGATTTTTATTATCGAACTATTTATTTCAAAATATGAATACCATTCAACACATGAATTTCTAAACAACGAATGAATATCAATTCAACACATGAATGTTTTCTATAGTTTTTAGATATCGATAAAAATGTGATTTTTATTATCGAACTATTTATTTCAAAATATGAATACCATTCAACACATGAATTTCTAAACAACGAATGAATATCAATTCAACCCATGAATGTTTTCTATAGTTTTTAGATATCGATAAAAATGTGATTTTTATTATCGAACTATTTATTTCAAAATATGAATGTCATTCAACACATGAATTTCTAAACAACGAATGAATATCAATTCAACACATGAATGTTTTCTATAGTTTTTAGATATCGATAAAAATGTGATTTTTATTATCGAACTATTTATTTCAAAATATGAATACCATTCAACACATGAATTTCTAAACAACGAATGAATATCAATTCAACACATGAATGTTTTCTATAGTTTTTAGATATCGATAAAAATGTGATTTTTATTATCGAACTATTTATTTCAAAATATGAATACCATTCAACACATGAATTTCTAAACAACGAATGAATATCAATTCAACCCATGAATGTTTTCTATAGTTTTTAGATATCGATAAAAATGTGATTTTTATTATCGAACTATTTATTTCAAAATATGAATACCATTCAACACATGAATTTCTAAACAACGAATGAATATCAATTCAACACATGAATGTTTTCTATAGTTTTAAGCATATGAAAATAATTCAAACACACAAATATTATTCAAAATTTCGGCAGCATAACGGCAGGGTAGTTACACCGGCACCGTCCCTAGTACGGCTCCTCGCTCTACCTTAAAACCTCGCGGTTTTTGACAATGGGAAACATGCATCTAGTTCGCACGCAGGCGGCATGTATATATATTTATTTCATTTCCACAAACTAATCCTATGTGGTTTCAACCCAATATTTCACAACCACAAATGGGTATTTTTCAACCACAATCAACCAATATCCATCACAAACAATCCCAAACAATCATTCAATTTTCACCACAATTTCAACCAATAAATATCGTCCATGGTTTGTGGACGAGGGGGCGTATATATATATATATATAGATATATTTATTTATATATAGCAATTCACTTTTACTTTCAACACATATATATATAAATTTTAAATCAGAAATCTCACCAATAGCTATCCAACTGCAAGACTCTTCTTAATAGAAATCTTCGCCTATTTGTCGCTTTCACCCGTATTCTCTGCATATGTAAAAATAGAATTTTTACTATGCTATTCAATATATAAAAATATGATTTTTACTTTTGCTTTCAACATATAAAAGTATGATTTTTACTTCGACTTTCAACATATAAAAATATGATTTTTACTTTCGACTTCAACATATAAAAATATGATTTTTATTTTTGCTTTCACATATAAAAACATAATTTTTACTTTTGCTTTCACATATAAAAATATGTTTTCTATTTTTGCTTTCAACATATAAAAATATGTTTTCAATTTTTGACAAAATCTGTTTTCTAGTTTATAAGTCATTTTAAAATCAGTTTTTATATTCTTTAAAATTTCTTTAAAATCAAATCAGTTTTTATTTTAAAAAAACAAAATCAGTTTTTATTTTAAAAAAAACAAAATCAGTTTTTATACTTTTAAAAAAAATCAGTTTTGAATACTTTTTAAAATTCAGTTTTTATGCTTTCTTTACAAAAATCCAGTTTTAAAAATTCTTTTATAAAAATCTGTTTTATACTTTCTTTTTAAAAAAAATCATTTCAGTTTTAAAATCGTTTAAAAATTCAGTTCAGTTTAAAAATCGTTTTAAAAATTCAGTTTATAAAACTTTATTATAAAAATCAGTTTATATATAAAATAAAAATAAAATAAATAAAAACGAAATAAAATTAAAAACTTACAGAGGAGCGGGGGGGGTGTTTTCGCAGACGTCGGAGGCTCCTCGAGGTGGGCGGCGCTAGGGCTTTGAACGGGGGGGCTTCGGGGTCTCGAACGGCTTCGGGGGCTGCTCGATGTCAGGGTCTTCGATCGAGAGAGGGAGCGTCGGCGATGATGGGCTCGAGGGGGGGGCTGCTTCGTCGGTGCGGCGGCTTCTAGGGAGGAGGCGACGGCTTCTTTTCGCTTAGGGTTTTTTTTTTTTTTTTTTTTTTCTGTTTAAAATCGAGATGAAGAAAAAAGGGGGGGCCAGAACGATAAAGGGAGGGAAAGGGAATTAAAAGATTTTTTTTTTTTTTTTTTATTTAATTATTTAATTTCGCAAATAGGTTGACTTTTACATATGACCTCGAAACGAGGCCCACCGCCTGTCGTCCATAGCGTTTTACCCCCATTCCGAACACAATGGGATATGTATCGCAAGCTGGTTTGATCATTACAATCGGTTTCCTTTTGAATTTACATTTAAATCACTATATTGAATTTTAAACGCACATTTCAAATTACCGGGGTCACATACTAACTAGAAAAATTCCAGAAAAATATTTTCTAGCTTCGTATTGACGATACGGTCCTAACAAAACTAGTTTCGTCGAATTCTGAGACCGTTTGAAAAATGGCCAATTTCCATTCGATTAAAATCAACTGAAACTGGTCAAACGCGTTTTCCTTTGCCACGCTCACATATTGATTCGAAAAATTATGAAATTTGAAATCTAGCAATAACTTGACACTGCGGACCCAACAAAAGTGGTTTCGTTGAAATCCGAGGTCATCTGCAAAATGTCCATTTTTAAGGGCCTGGATTCCATAGCGACTATTCAGAATTTTCAACTGGACATATCTTTTGATCCCCGCTATCAAATTTCGATTGGTTAGATTCGTTAGAAAGATATTACCAATAAGATCCTAATGATTTTGGTTTCACCAAAATCCGGATTGTTTTGCACCCGGTATATTCAATCGAAGTTTGAAATCGAATTATCGAACTACCGCGCTATTTTCAATTCTATATATAATTATAATTAATTATATTCGTTTTCAAATGTCGATTCAAACTTAGTTTTCATCGCCATTACTTAAAATATTTATTTTAAATATTTAAAATCCATTATTTTAGCCAATTAAAAATTTTTAAATTGGTTCAGATTTTCTGGGTCGTTATAGTTTTATACTTTGTGTTTGAAATATTCACTATAATTTGAAACAAATTATAAATATATGTTTATAGTTTTTTTTATTTTTATGCTTTTAAATATTAATATTGACACATTGTTGATGATTAATATATACTTAAATAACTAAACAAACCTAAAATATTTATTACAATACTGATAATTTTGAAAATATAGTAAAAATTCGGTTAATTTGGTTAAACCGATAACCGAACTTAATATTTTTTTGGGAAGATTACAAAACGATTTAGTTTCAAAACCGAACCAAACCGACCAAAATAAATTGGTTTGGTTGGTTTATTTGGTTTAACCGAATAATGCTCACCCCTAGTTGAACCTAGTACCCTCCCCATTCGATCGGCTCCCTAACTCGTAGATACCTGTGTTGGTCCCATGGTAGGGTGTATCACTCTCTAAAGTGGCAACCCGATACTACTAAAATGCATGACTTATACTTACACGATGCAATAGTGTCTTATCTACCAGCCTGGACCCACGCACGCACATGACTCCCTTGGACTTGCACTGTCGTCGCTAACTCTTTATTGACCTCTTACAATCAAACCCAGTAAGTGTGTCCCGTCCTCGACCTAGTTCGAGCTCATATAGATACTAAAATGGGTTACTGGTTGAAAAGGGTCCACCCACTTAACACAAGCTCCCCTCATAAGCTTGGTCCCCACTAGGAATTCCCACTTAACCCCTCTTTATCCCCATATCTGATCACATGTCTCATCTTGGTTAAGTGTTTTAATTATGTTTCACATGCTACCCATGTCACCCACTTAACCCTTTTATTAATCCCATGTCTTACCACATGTCTTATCTTGGTTAAGTGTTCATTAATTTATTATAATCGTAATCTAGCAAGACCCCTCACATTAGATTGTCGTTTTGCGGTTGCTGGATATGCTAGGCGGTTCCGGGCAGGCTTATACCTCAAACCGAATCTAACCTCTTGTCTTTTCCTTATTACGCATCTTATTTCTGCCTTTGACCTCTTACATTAGACTGCCATTTGTGGTTGCTGGATATGCCGGGCGGTTCTGGGCAGACTTCTACCGCAAACTAGGTCTAACCTCGTGTCTTAGGCGTTCATTATCTCTTCTTGATTCAAATCCCAATTTTAAAATCTTGGATTAAAATATATTCCCATTTACCCATAATTCCAATCTAAGTTTATAATTTTAATCCAAATTAGGCCTATAATCTTATGTATACATGTTATGCCAAATTACACCCAAATTAATTTGCGTTCAATTGATGTCAAATCTTATGTATACAAATTATATCCAATTATGCCCAATCCAACTTATACCAAATCTCATATATATAATTTATACATAATTATGCCCAAATTGATTTATGCCAATTTCCCTAAACTTTTCCCAATCGTTCAAATGTTATTCGTATGCAAGTCTCAACCCGATACGTTAGGCTTGAAGTTAGCCTAATCTCATAAAAAAAAAGAAGAGGAGAAGAGAATCAATATCAAAATTTGCATAAACGTAAGAATAGGCATATGAAACATAAATAGGCATATACCGATAAACTAGATTAGAAAGGCCGATGGCAGATTTATGGATATGAATCTAAAAGATAATGATTTACAAACTTGATAAAATTCATCTCAGTCACAGGCATATACAATAGATCCAATTTACAATCCTATCACGATTACTTTTTAATTTAATTATATGTGAAAGTGACATAGACTCACAACGATAAGATTCTTAGAAAATTAGGCGTTGTTGTAATAATTCGGATCTTGAACAATCTCTACTTAATTGATGTAGATCTGATCTTCTAATTTGATTATTGAAGAAGAACTATCTCTAAATCTCTACTTTGATTTTGGTTGGAGAAGAAAGGCTAGTTTAATTTAGATTAGAGTAGCATGGAGGCGCAATGGATGAATAACAATGAGATTAGGGTTAGTTTTAGGGGTATTTTATAGATACTCTAGGTGAATTAGGACCCTTAGATTAGATTAGGATCCATCTGAACCATCCAAACCAGAAAAATACGTCATCCAGCCAGTCCCAGAAGGACACATCAGCCCTAGACAACAAAAACTCGTCTGCCAGATCTGGGGAGATGGGGGTCGACACCCCTATAGGGGTCGACACCCCTATAGGGGGTCGACACCTATGTCGACTCCCCTAGGGGGGTCGACACCCTACAGCGGGAGATCTCCCGCTCGCCCAGCTAAATCTGATTTTGATTTTTGAATTCGTTTTGATTTTTAATTATTGTTTTAATTTAAATTCTTCTTAAACTGGAATCTTCCAGGCTTCATAACTTCTTCATATGATATCCGATTAACGCAAACTTGGACTCTATTCCAAACAGAATCCCAAGACGAACATAATGGCGCAACCCGTTTCCCTTAATTCTTCTTATAAGAATTAAGTATTCTGTAATTATCCCTTATGTCATGTTTTTAAAATCACGGGGTGTTACAATGGACTAGTGTGAAATAGTTGTCGTTTGTGCACTATCCTCCAACTTAAAGATAATTAAAAAGAAATATCTTCGAATTACAGATTTCTATAAAATAGATTGTCTTATACTATAGAAATAGGTTTTTATACATTTTCTGTAACAAACAATTAGGGAACTTCCAAAAAGGTGAAATTAAGGATAAAAAGTAAAATTTCAACAACAGTATACTAATGACAAAAGGATTATAGGGAACATATAAGCAGTAATAAATTGGACAATAAAAGATAAATGGTAAAAGGAAACGATTGGTTTAAGAAAGAATGTTATCTACATTTATTTCTTTCTAATTTTCCTATTTTGTTTTGGAATATTTTATCCCATTTCCTTTGATATATTGGTTGGGGTGACTACATGGGGCCATAGCCACGATGACTTTGAGTCTTGTATAACTTTTGTATTGTAGGCTTAATAGAGCGGTTCTTTACAGATATAGTAAATCCCCAAAGGAATGATGACAGCACTAGTGAATGTTTTGCACTTAGGCCTTGTAGTAGTTCTGAACTCCGTAGGCATCGGCTTGATTATCTGTTTATCTGTGGAGAGTTAGGGTTGAAACTAGAAATCTTGATGTTTGGAGCTTTTTCGGGTATGGATTAGATTGCCATGATTAAGCCGCATATGAGATATTGATTTACAGTGAGGGGGTAAATTGCAAGGCTAAAATATGGCGTAGACTTTATTACTACATATGGACTTGTAGGAAAAAAAATTACGGACCTAATACCCATTAAGTATTTGTGGGGGCTATTTTGATTGTAAGAAGAAAATTGTCGGGCTAGGACTAGTTTTTGACTTCTGGCAATTCGAAGTGTTAGTCATGTTGATTTTCCTATTTTTCTCAATGAATCTCTAAAAAGTATTGGTTTATTTCTCTTTGTTCTGTATATATTCTGAATATAATAAGTGGTTGAAAGATTATCTCTAGTAGAGAGATTAGTTTTCAGATCTATATTTGTAGCAATGCTAAATTGGTAGCATTTTTGGATAAAGCACATAATGTAGGTGCGAATTTAGTTTCATGATTTTTACTGGAATCTTTCCTAGCTATAGGAATATACCCTCAATGGATGGGTTAGAAGCTTATGCAAGCTATAGGTATAATAAGTCGTCTCAGATGTTGGAAGGAAAGTGGGTTTTCTTAGGGATACTGAACTCAAGTATTGACCTGTGAAGGATTAGTTGGATTGGAGTATTTTACTGCCTAAATCTAAACTTCCCGCATATATCTAAAGGAAGTAATTGGACTTTAGTTGTAATGAAAAAGTTTTTGGAAAAATCCAAGTAAAAGGATTTTTGAAATAATTGTGTTTGTAGACAAGAGAGTAACAAGGAGGTGTTTTATGGAAATTTGTGGAACCACTTTTAGTCGAAACCCTACACGTATTAAGTTTTAAGAAGCAGGAGTTTTTAAAAGACTAATGTATTTTGATATGAAATTTGTATTTTGGAAATTTCATAAAAGAAACTATATGTATATATTTCAAAAGAAAATTTTGTAACTAAAGTTTTACCTCATTATATTTTTTTTTCAAACAAGGTTTTGAAAAATCATATATATGAAAAGTGGGGCGGTAAGTAAGTCTTTGTGGGGTTGGACAATATAAGTGGAATGAACCAAGGAACAAGATCTGTAAGGAGGAAAAGTGTGAGTTTACTTGTAAGATTACGATAAGGTTTTGGAATAGTTAACTTGGGAGTTTCTCCTCGAAGTAACTAAGATGAGTGAGATGAAATAACTTAACCAAGGGATTCAAATTTCTTACCCGTATTCTTTTGACAAGTATTTCCTCTTTGATATTCTATCAGTAACTTCTTTCTTTGATTAGGGACTTCCTTCTAGTATATTAGATCTTAGGACTTGAGCTTATAAATGGTAGGATATGGTTGAAACATGTGTTTGAGACATGTTATTTTTATGGTTGTAAGTGGATGCAAGCGTTTGCTAGTGGATGCATATACACACACTAGGCACTAGATTTGGGATTGGCTTAAACACTTGCATATTGCATATGGATGTATGCGCAATTTAATTTAATTTCACTATAGATGAAAAAAGGTTGAATCGTCACTTGAGTGTTTCATTTTAGTGAATGGTTGTTGCACACATATAGAATTTAATATGTATCACTAAGATCCTTTGCATACATATTGGATGCATGGCACATACATGTATTGCATTAAGGAGGTCAACTGAATCAGTAAACCGCCTGATTTTCGAATTAGCATAGGGGCATATGCATGACACCTTTTCATATGCTCACGCAAATCATTGGAAATTCTAAGGACAATGAATGTCAGTGGATGATGGTTGAGTAGTTGGGTGTTAGCATTCATAATGTTCTTTTATCCTCGGAGATTTCGGGGACGAAATCCTACAAGGAAGGGAGAATGTAACAACCCAAGAATGCTTGAAAATAGCCAAGAATGCTTGATAGGTTTAAAACAAATCATTTATTATTACTATAAGTGTATAGTGTATAAAACAACTTCAAATCATAAGTATCAATCATAGACGGCATAAGCACCCCATCCCATTATGTCGCCATACTAGGCTCTACAAATAAAACCGCAAATGTCTCGTATTTGGAAGTTGGATTTCCATCTATGAACCGAGGCAAAAGATAGTCCTCAACCGATTCGAGACTCTCTAGCCCGAGCCTTAGGATCAGAACGCATCAACCCTTTGGATCGTCAGGGCCGGTCCACCGATGTGGATTATTATGCCTGAACACTACGTTTCCCCGCCCTTTGGGGCGTAAATGAGCCAACGAATGACTCCATCGGACCTGGATCGTCCGATCAAACCGAGGTGCCTCGCAACAACAACAACAACCACATAAGTCAAACTCGTCAGGGCGTGTAAAACCACTGACGCCACTTCTAACTAGAAAGAAACGCAAGTCCTCCCTGAGGTCCGTCTCCCGTTTTTGGTTCATACCGGGTGTGAAGCTCGCGAATCAATGTTACACAAAGCTACGCCACGCAGGCCGTGCTTTGATCATCAACCACAAGACTTTGCTTTTCAATAGAAGCCTTGATCATTTGCCACTTAGGCATGCCACACAGGCAATTCACTTCATGCGTTTGATATCCATCAATATATAACCCCTGAGCTCGTACGTCTTAGAGAAGGGCGTTAAGCAAGAGAATAAATTCTCCGCCGCCAAACAGATATATATTTAATAGAAATCAATCACACAGACTAAAATCCAATGTCAGACACACAGTCCATTTACAAGTCCGTTCTGGGTCTGAACGAAACCGGAGGCACCTAGTACCCCGCATATCCATCGATCTCCAAATACGTCTGGACGATCACCAACTGTTTCCATCTTCTTGGGTATACATCCCAATCAAGATCATCAGTAATCACCCAAACGACGTGAAGACCTCCGGTCTTCGACCACCGTCTTCATCTTCGACTTATCGTCGTATCAGTTATTCAGAATGGGATAAACCCGGTCTTTCCGAATAACTCACGTATATTTTAAATAAGTGTTACACAAGCACAACATACGCCTCATTCCAATTCATCATTCACTAACCGTAAATTAATCAAGAGAATAATTTCCATAACAATATCTGTGTAATCAAGAAATCCAACATCGAAATATTCCGAAGACAATTTTGATTCAAATCCATTCCAATATAATTATTGGCAATTCTGGTTATTTTCAAAACCATTTTCATTATCCAATTTATTTATTCTAAAAATAAATAAATTATTATTCTAGTTCAAAACTAGTTCATTTCGATAAAAATCTATTTTTATCTTTTCAAACGTGGAGTTTTTCATCCCAATTCTTTCTAATTCATTTTCTTATGATTTTACACAAATTATTACTATTTTTAATAATTTTATCAAGGCCCGTACAGTCGATTTCCATCAATGGCCATCGAACTGCACTTACATCGACCTTTTCCAAATTTGATTTGGACATAATTCCAAATCCAACTGTTAGATTTCAAATTTCTAATATTCGTTAGAAAGCTCTTTTCGATACGAACCCAACTGTTCCGGTTTTAGGAGAATCCGATGGTCGGATCTCCCGTAATATATGTTCGAAGTCAATGGTCGAAATTCGCGAACTGCCGCGGCGCAGCGCGTTCTATTCAGGCCATTATATTATATACATAATATATATAATATATACTTCGTCGATTTCCTTTTAAAAAAGTATTTTTATAATTCGTTTTAAATTCGTTTTCAAAACGATTTCAACTTCATTTCTAATTCAAATCAAAATTGAATTTTTCCTTATAAATTCGTTTCAAATTCATTTCAAATTGATTTCAATTCAAATGGATTTCTAATTCAATTTCAGTTCGTTTTCAATTCAATTCAATTTCAATTCGAATTCATTTATATTCAATTTCAATTCGCATTCATTTATATTCAATTTTTATTCAAATTCATTTCTATTCAATTTAATTCGAATTTCAATTCTTTTCAAAATATCAGATTTTGAAATCACTTTCGATATTCATTATAAAATGAATAAAATCGATATAAATATCGTTCACGTCAAAATGGCATTAATCTAATCAACACGGCTTCATATATTTCTATTTTCAAATATTTCTTTTTCAAATATTTCTATTTCCAATATTTCTATTTCAAATATTTCTATTTCCAATATTTCTATTTCAAATATTTCTATTTCAAAGATTTCTATTTCAAATATTTCTATTTCTAATATTTCTATTTCAAATATTTCTATTTCAAAGATTTCTATTTCAAATATTTCTTTTTCAAATATTTCTTTTTCAAATATTTCTATTTCCAATATTTCTATTTCAAAGATTTCTATTTCAAATATTTCATTTTCAAATATTTCATTTTCAAATATTTCTATTTCCAATATTTCTATTTCAAAGATTTCTATTTCAAATATTTCTATTTCCAATGTTCCTATTTCAAATATTTCTATTTCAGATATTTCTATTTCAAATATTTCTTTTTCAAATATGGAATGAGGCCCAATCAATTACCATATAATGTTAATTATATGGATTTTCTACAAAACATGTATACAATAACAACGATGAATAATCAACCATCATCCAAAGTGCATTCTACACTGTATAAGCATCGAATATAAATATTTAACGCTTATAATAGTCTGTCAATCAATCGATCGACATACAACTAATTATTGGGATTAGCGTATGTCATATATCATCCCAATACCCGTGTGGGGTTTCAAACAATCAAACACAGATTTTATTTGTGCTGTTGGGCGATGTGTAAAATTTATCGTCCCAATCAATATCAGTCAAATGTGTGTATATAAACAAATCGTCCGATTTGTTTATTTTATTTCATTTCATATACACGTTAAAAATTCTATTTTTAACTATAAAATATATTATTTCAACTATATAAATGTTTTATTTCATTTCACATCACATCACACAATCAACTACACATCAAAATCAAACAAACAAGCATACAAGCCGTCCATGGTCTATTGGCGACGGGTGTCGGGTGCTACTAAACACCGTCTGCATCCTAGTATATATTTTAACTAGAAATAAAATAAAATAAAGGTGAGGAGTTCTCACCGAATAGCTAAATCAAACGCCTCGACTCTTCTTTGTAGAAATCTTTGTCGTTCTTGCCTCTTGTCACTTTCTTTGCCCGTATTCTCCACATATGTAAAAATCGAATTTTTTACTTTGCTATTCAATATATAAAAATCGAATTTTTACTTCGCTATTCAATATATAATAATCGAATTTTTACTTCGCTATTCAATACATAAAAATCGAATTTTTTACTTTGCTATTCAATATATAAAAATCGAATTTTTACTTCGCTATTCAATATATAAAAATCGAATTTTTACTTTGCTATTCAATATATAAAATTCGAATTTTTTACTTCGATATTCAATATATAAAAATCAAATTTTTACTTTGCTATTCAATATATAAAAATCGAATTTTTACTTCGCTATTTAATATATAAAAATCTAATTTTTACTTTGCTATTCAATATATAAAAATCGAATTTTTTACTTCGCTATTCAATATATAAAAATCGAATTTTTATATTGTTGTCATGTGTATAAAAATCACATTTTTATACTACTACTATATAGATAAAAATTCTATTTTTACACCGCTAAAAAATTGTATCTTTTCTATTTTAAAAATCTTATCTTTTCTATTTTAAAAATCTAATGTTTAACATCGTAAAAATTCAGTTTTTAACGATTAAAAATCAGTTTAATTTAGCCATAAAAAAATCAGTTTTAATATAAATAAAAAGAAAAGAACTTACAACTCGTGAAGAGGGGGGGTCTTTAACTGGTGGGGGGGGGGGGGGTGCTGCGAGGTGGCAGGGCTCCGGAGATCGGCTCGGCAGCGGTCAGCAAGGGGGGCACAGGCGTAGGTGGGTTCAGGCGGAGGTCGGCTGGGGGGGCAGTGGGTCTTCCTCGATCGCTCCCTAGAGGGGGAGAAAAAGAGCAGACGGGGAAGAAGGGGGGCTTCCTCTCCCTGGCGGTGGACCAAATCGAGGGGGGGCGCTCGTGGAAGGGGGCAGTGGGCGGCGTAGTCACCGCAGAGGGGGGGGGGGGCTGAGAGGAAGTCGAGATTGGGAGGGGGGGGGGGGGGGCTGAGCGGGTTTTGGTTTTTTTTCCTTTGTCTGTAATGAACGCGGGGGGGGGGGGGGGGAGGGGGCTGAGAGTTAAAAGGAAGAGAGATAAAGGTTGAGGAGAGTTTCAATTTAATTATTTTATTATTTAATCACAACAAAAAGTAACTTTTAATTTCGACCTCAAAACGAGACTCACCGCCTGTCGTCCATAGCTAATTACCCCCATTCCGAATACAATGGGATATGTATCGTAAGCTGATTCGATCGTTTCGATCAGTTTTCGTCAAAATCAACATATAACTCTATATATTGAATTTGAACACGCATTTCAATTTACCGGGGTCACGTACTAACTCTATTAATTCCAGAAAAATGTTTTCTAGCCTCGTATTGACGATATGGTCCTAACAAAACTAGTTTCGTCGAATTCTAAGACCATTTGAAAAATGGCCATTTTCCAGTCGATTAAAATCAACTAAAACTGGTCAAACACGTTTTCCTTTGCCACGCTCACATATTGATTCAAAAAATTATGAAATTTGGAATCTAGGTATAACTTGACATCGCGGATCCAACAAAAGTGGTTTCGTCGAAATCCGAGGTCGTTTGCAAAATTCCCATTTTTAAGGGCCTGAATTCCATAGCGACTATTCAGAATTTTCAACTGGACGTATCTTTTGATTCCCGCTATGAAATTTCGATTTCTCGGATTCGTTGGAAAGATAATCTCGATTAGATTCAAATATTTTTGGTTTCACTAAAATCCGGTTTATTTTGAATCCTGTACATTCATTTGAATTTTGAAATCGAATTATCGAACTACCGCGCCATTTTCAATTCCTTTTATAATTTAAAATAAATATTTATATTCTAACGACGATCTATATAATTTACACGTTCGAATTCTATTCAAAATAAATTTCTCGTCGATATTATTTAAAATAATTCATTTTAAATAATCAAAATTCGCTAAAATTGCCAAAATAAAAAAATTTAAATTGGCCCAGATTTCCGGGTTATAACAATCTCCCCCACTTAAAACTTTTCGTCCTCGAAAAGGAACGAAGCCGAAAGTTGTTTTAAATACCAACTCAACTTTCATTATTTTTATTATGGCTTAAGTTCTTCAACTTTTTAGTTTCTAAGAACTTTTCAAAAATTTGGCTAACACCCTAAATTTTCGAAAAATTTCTCCATAACCTCCCCTGCACCGGGAGCACGGGAAAATCCAAAAATTGCCGTACAGGCCTTCAGATCTCAAAAAGAAAAAGAAAAAGCCAAGAGGCTAGCCAATCGGCTCATAAAATCATCATCACCCAAACAAAACAGTAAATTATGATAAACATGTACCTATTTGTCGGGCAAACAAATTTTATTCTCTGCTCTAGCCTCCTTGCAATGACCTGTTCAATGTAAGTACATGCATATGCCTACAAATGCGACAAATTTTCAATACAATTCACTATTTGGTTCAAATTGGCTATATGGTTCAAATTTAATCAATCCAACAATAATCAAGCAACACAACCATCAATCAATTAGCTGATTATCATTTCAAATTCATAACTTTGATATATAGTCGAAAATCACATTTTCGATGCCAAATCACAACAATAAATCCTGTATAGCTATGGTTCTCACACCAGTCCAATGGAAATATATAGATATCACACTTTCGAAACACGAATATAAATACTGATGATGTCCGGACATCACCGGAATTATCCCCGAGCGACTAGAGTGCGAATCTATATCTATCCAGTATATTAAAACTTCGAATACACGTGGATCAGACGTATATGCAAAATCTATATATACTGGATTGTCCACATCAATATAAATAATCAAATACGAATAACTGATTTAAATTTTCAAAACAAAACTTGTTTTCATTTCGAAAATATACTCTTCACACTCGTTCTAGGATACTACTGATCCCATCTCTAACGAGTCATTCCCATTGGATATTACTAATCCAATATCTGATGAATTCTTTCGTATGGTTCTAACGTGTCTTGTTCTCTGAGCTTTGTAAACCAAAGCTCTGATACCAAATGAAGCGACCTGAACTTCCCCGGTCTCCGAAGAGATGAGAAAGAATGAATTACTGTGAGGACAAGACAAATCAGAACTCAAACGGAAGAACATTTCATTGTTATTACAACAATTCCATCAGATACAAGAATATACAGAGTATAAATGAATAAATTACATTCAACAAATATCAGAGATTTAAATTACATTGCAGCGGAAAAACAATATAAAACACAACTGAAAATAATACACGGATACAGAGCTTTCCGAGCATCGTTCCAGCTGTAAATCAGGATCCTGTTGATATAAATCTGCAAAACCAAAATTACTAGCTGCCCATGTAAAAATAAGGGCACCCAGAGTTTAGGTTAAAACAATAAACTCCAGGTCAGTCATGGGACTGGTGTAAGAACTAAAACAGTTGTTTATCTTTATTTTTCAAAGTAAGGTAAATCAAGGGACCACGCCGTATAACACGGAACGGGTTTCCTCCCAAGAACACCAGTGCATAAAACAAACAACGCAATGCTAAATAAGGAAAAATGAAGCTATTATAAGACCCAGTTCCCATCACACAATGCAACGCAAGCCGGAGGATAGTGTTTTTACCTTATAATAGCCAAGAATGCTTGATAGGTTTAAAACAAATCATTTATTATTACTATAAGTGTATAGTGTATAAAACAACTTCAAATCATAAGTATCAATCATAGACGGCATAAGCGCCCCATCCCACTATGTCGCCATACTAGGCTCTACAAATAAAACCGCAAATGTCTCGTATTTGGAAGTTGGATTTCCATCTATGAACCGAGGCAAAAGATAGTCCTCAACCGATTCGAGACTCTCTAGCCCGAGCCTCAGGATCAGAACGCATCAACCCTTTGGATCGTCAGGGTCGGTCCACCGATGTGGATTATTTTGCCTGAACACTACGTTTCCCTGCACTTTGGGGCGTAAATGAGCCAACGAATGACTCCATCGGACCCGGATCGTCCGATCAAACCGAGGCGCCTAGCAACAGCAACAACCACATAAGTCAAACTCGTCAGGGCGTGTAAAACCACTGACGCCACTTCTAACTAGAAAGAAACGCAAGTCCTCCCTGAGGTTCGTCTCCCGTTTTTGGTTCATACCAGGTGTGAAGCTCGCGAATCAACGTTACACAAAGCTACGCCACACAGGCCGTGCTTTGATCATCAACCACAAGACTTTTCTTTTCAACAGAAGCCTTGATCATTTGCCACTTAGGCATGCCACACATGCAATTCACTTCATGCGTTTGATATCCATCAATATATAACCCCTGAGCTCGTACATCTCAGAGAAGGGCGTTAAGCAAGAGAATAAATTCTCCGCCGCCAAACAGATATATATTTAATAGAAATCAATCACACAGACTAAAATCCAATGTCAGACACACAGTCCATTTACAAGTCCGTTCTGGGTCTGAACGAAACCGGAGGCACCTAGTACCCCGCATATCCATCGATCTCCAAATACGTCTGGACGATCACCAACTGTTTCCATCTTATTAGGTGTACATCCCAATCAAGATCATCAGTAATCACCCAAACGACGTGAAGACCTCCGGTCTTCGACCACCGTCTTCATCTTTGACTTATCGTCGTATCAGTTATTCAGAATGGGATAAACCCGGTCTTTCCGAATAACTCGCGTATATTTTAAATAAGTGTTACACAAACACAACATACGCCTCATTCCAATTCATCAGTCACTAACCGTAAATTAATCAAGAGAATAATTCCCCAAATATTAACCCCGAAGGCCGAAACCAACATCAGATCAATACCCAGGAAATCACTCTGCTTAGCCAACCTACAGCTAGTTTCTAAATTTCACAATCTTAGGGAAAGGTTCCCATTAATTTTATCAAAGATAAATCCTTTAAATTTATTCTTTAATCTACTTTTGAATATCAATTCAAACTAGTTGGGATCAACGAACCTTACCGAAGTAATCATTTATTTTATTTACCAATCCCATCCTATTTATCCCATGAAGTAAAACTGGTAATACTTCA
Organism: Allium sativum; assembly: GCA_030737875.1. Lineage (NCBI taxonomy): Eukaryota > Viridiplantae > Streptophyta > Magnoliopsida > Asparagales > Amaryllidaceae > Allium > Allium sativum. The sequence goes on from CM060916.1 coordinate 730,823,223, forward strand.
TATCCAACACCACGGTGTTATCGGTAAATTTAATTACCATTTCACGTTCAAATCTAATTTAAAGATTTTACTATCGCCTGGAGCAAAACTGGTGATACTCCATTCTCGATCTTTTCAATCTAGTTAAAGATTCATTAAAACTCCACTTAGTTTTAATCTTTGCTTAGGTTAAAGAATCAGTGTCATTTAAAACACGGTTCACGATAAACCCAAAATCACATCACATTTCAATCATTCCCTAATCGTAAATTAGCAAGTGAGCAATTCCCTAAGTATTAACCCCGAAGGTCGAAACCAACATCAGATCAATACCCCAGAAACCATTCAACTTAACTAATCCCAAGTTAGTTTCTGATTTTCTTAACTCCTTTGGGTCTAAGAACAGTATTATTGAAGATACCATTCACGACAACCCAAAATCACATTCTATTAATTATCGGGTTAAAGAATGAGTGTTCTTTAAAACACCATTCACGATAAACCCAAGAATCAATTCGAATTCAATTCCAATTAAATATCATTTAATTGGTACACTTCATTAAATCTAAATAAAAAGATTTAATCTTTTTCTCAACTGGGCTTAAGAACAGTGATAATGAAGACACCATTCACGACAAACCCAAATCACATTTGACATTAAATACAAGGCTCTGAATAGAAAATATATCGGCTTATAATCAATATCAAATTCTACGACCAACAAATATCGTATTGGAAATAACGATATAAATATATCTTTCATATTTCCATAACAATATCTGTGTAATTAGGAAATCCAACATCGAAATATTCCGAAAACAATTTTGATTCAAATCCATTCCAATATAATTATTGGCAATTCTGGTTATTTTCAAAACCGTTTTCATTATCCAATTTATTTATTCTAAAAATAAATAAATTATTATTCTAGTTCAAAACTTGTTCATTTGGATAAAAATCTATTTTTATCTTTTCAAACGTGGAGTTCTTCATCCCAATTCTTTCTAAATCATTGTCTTATGATTTTACACAAATTATTACTATTTTTAATAATTTTATCAAGGCCCGTACAGTCGATTTCCATCAATGGCCATCGAACTGCACTTACAGCGACCTTTTCCAAATTTGATTTGGACATAATTCCAAATCCAACCGTTAGATTTCAAATTTCTAATATTCGTTAGAAAGCTCTTTTCAATACGAACCCAACGGTTCCGGTTTTAGGAGAATCCGATAGTCATATCTCCCGTAATATCCGTTCGAAGTCAATGGTCGAAATTCGCGAACTGCCGCGGCGCGTTATATTCAGGCCATTATATTATATATATAATATATATAATATATACTTCGTCGATTTCCTTTTAAAAACGTATTTTTATAATTTGTTTTAAATTCGTTTTCAAAATAATTTCAACTTCATTTCTAATTCAAATCAAAATTGAATTTTTCCTTATAAATTCGTTTTAAATTCATTTAAAATTGATTTCAATTCAAATGGATTTCTAATTCAATTTCAGTTCATTTTCAATTCAATTCAATTTCAATTCGAATTCATTTATATTCAATTTCAATTCGCATTCATTTATATTCAATTTCTATTCGAATTCATTTCTATTCAATTTAATTCGAATTTCAATTCTTTGCAAAATATCAGATTTTGAAATCACTTTCGATATTCATTATAAAATGAATAAAATTGATATAAATATCGTTCACGTCAAAATGGCGTCAATCTAATCAACATGGCTTCATATATTTCTATTTTCAAATATTTCTTTTTCAAATATTTCTATTTCCAATATTTCTATTTCAAATATTTCTATTTCCAATATTTCTATTTCAAATATTTCTATTTCAAAGATTTCTATTTCAAATATTTCTATTTCCAATATTTCTATTTCCAATATTTCTATTTCAAATATTTCTATTTCAAAGATTTCTATTTCAAATATTTCTTTTTCAAATATTTCTTTTTTAAATATTTCTATTTCCAATATTTCTATTTCAAAGATTTCTATTTCAAATATTTCTTTTTCAAATATTTCTTTTTCATATTTCTACTTCCAATATTTCTATTTCAAAGAATTCTATTTCAAATATTTCTATTTCCAATATTTCTATTTCAAATATTTCTATTTCAAATATTTCTATTTCAAATATTTCTTTTTCAAATATGGAATAAGGCCCAATCAATTACCATAAAATGTTAATTATATGGATTTTCTACAACACATGTATACAATAACAACGATGAATAATCAACCATCATCCAAAGTGCATTCTACACTGTATAAGCATCGAATATAAATATTTAACGCTTATAACAGTCTGTCAATCAATCGATCGACATACAACTAATTATTGGGATTAGCGTATGTCATATATCATCCCAATACCCGTGTGGGGTTTCAAACAATCAAACACAGATTTTATTTGTGCTGTTGGTCGATGTGTAAAATTTATCGTTGCAATCAATATCAGTCAAATGTGTGTATATAAACAAATCGTCCGATTTGTTTATTTTTATTTCATTTCATATACACGTTAAAAATTCTATTTTTAACTATAAAATATTTTATTTCAACTATATAAATGTTTTATTTCATTTCACATCACATCACACAATCAACTACACATCAAAATCAAACAAACAAGCATACAAGCCGTCCATGGTCTGTGGACGACGGGTGTCGGGTGCTACTAAACACCGTCTGCATCCTAGTATATATTTTAACTAGAAATAAAATAAAATAAAGGTAAGGAGTTCTCACCGAATAGCTAAATCAAACGCCTCGACTCTTATTTGTAGAAATCTTCGTCGTTCTTGCCTCTTGTCACTTTCTTTGCCCGTATTCTCTACATATGTAAAAATCGAATTTTTTACTTTGCTATTCAGAAAATAAAAATCGAACTTTTACTTTGCTATTCAATATATAAAAATCGAATTTTTTATTTCGCTATTCAATATATAAAAATCGAATTTTTACTTCGCTAGTCAATATATAAAAATCGAATTTTTACTTTGCTATTCAATATATAAAAATCGAATTTTTACTTCGCTATTCAATATATAAAAATCGAATTTTTACTTTGCTAGTCAATATATAAAAATTGAATTTTTACTTCGCTACTCAATACATAAAAATTGAATTTTTACTTCGCTACTCAATATATAAAAATCGAATTTTTACTTCGCTATTCAATATATAAAAATCGAATTTTTACTTCGCTATTCAATATATATGTAACACCCCGTGTATTCTATAACCGTGAAATTCATAAATTATAGTATAATTAATTTCAAATCAAAGATTTAAGGGAAACGGGATACGCCATTGCGTTCGTCTTGGAAAAATACGCGAAATAGAGTCCGAGTTTTCGAAAATCGGAGTCCGTATGACCAAGATATGACCTCCGGAAGTTTCAGAATTAGGTTTAAAATTCGAACAGACGAAAACAGCTCAGAAAAACTAATTCAAAATTCAAAATCGGGCCCAATTGGCCAAGGCAGGAAAATTCCCGCCCAAAGCACCCAGGTCGACTTGGCAGTCGACCTGGGGCTAGCCAGGTCGACTGGGCAGTCGACCTGGGTAACCCGTGTCGACTGCCAAGTCGACACGGTGTCGACTGGGTTGTCGACCTGGCCCCTGAGCCAGGTCGAACCCAGCCCACCCTGGCTGGCCAGGTCTGTGTTTGGTCGATTTTCTGAGCCTTGCCTTGTCACTAGGGCTAGGTGTCAGCTCCTGGTTGGTCTCTCCTTTGAACGAACGGCTATTATTAAACCAAGCTTCATCGACGGTCTAAATCAACTCACAAACTCTATAAAAAGGACCTAAGACTAACCCTAATTCACATAAACTAAAATGGAGATGAGACCGTCATGTTGCTGAGGAGAGACTAAGTACAGCCGTCAGAAATTGAGAGGCAACTAGGAGATAATTCAAAGCTTAAAGCAACGTTAATCAAATCAAAGCAACGCCTACAACAAAGGATAGCATCTCCAAATTCAGAATTCAAATTTCTGAATTGAAGATTCGTCATACGCTGTAAGTAGAGTGCTATTCCGATATGAATTAAATAATTATGTTGATTTGTGTAATGTAAGAAATGGAATTGTGGCGATAATAATCTATATTTGTATGTTGCTTTGATGCAAAACGATTTGGGAATATTATGGTATACGATTGGATATTTGCAAGTACGCGATTTGCGTTGGAAACGAAATGGAATTGTGGCGATAATGACTTATATTTGTATGTTATTTTGATTCTAAACGATTTGGCAATACTATGGTGTACGATTGGATTCATACAAGTATATGATTTATGTTGACAACCACATGTTGTGTAATTTTAATTGGGATTCATGCAAGCATATGATTCATATTGAAAACTACATGTTTGTGGTAGTTATTTACAACACCCATTTGATCATTGCAAGTATATGATTCATGTTGAAAGTAACAACTATATGTTGTAATAGTTTATTTAAGATTCATGCAAGTATATGATTCATGTTAACAACTATGTGTTATGATATTTTAATTGGAATTCATGCAAGTATATGATTCGTTATTATGCTAATATGATGTACATACTTTTATGACCACTTTTAGTGTGTAATTGAACCGACTAAGTACCATGATTTATATGAATCTATGTTGAAAAATTGGCAAATCATACTTTTGTGTTAGAAACAAAAGTAAGCACCTTTATGAACATGACTAAACTATGTTCGTTATTATGCCCAATTGAAAAACATGTTTTTAGGCTCAGGTTGTTATCATAAGTTACATTAGAATTACATTAGAATTACATTCCTCTTGCAAGTTTACATAGATAAAAATGAAAACCATGATGTAAGTTTAGATATGTTTATGCTATAATTTTATAAATGGATTAAAAACCATGATTCATATAAGAATTAGGTTGGGATAATTCTAGTTGAACCATACTTTTGTATTAGTTACAAAAGTAAGTACCTTTTGTTAACATATAGTGATTTTATGAACATGATTAGTTTATATTATGCCTAAATAAAAATATAGACTTATATTTCTAGTTAAGACCCCGTGCCAATAATAATGATATCTAATTTAGTTAGATTCTTAATTTCAAGTTTACATGGTTAGTTGAACCTATGATTCATGTTTAAGATTATGCCATTATCATATGACTAGAATAATCCATGTTTAAGTACTGCTTATGCCATAATCATATGAGTAAAATAATTCATGATTAAGTATTGTCTATGCATTAACCATATGAATAGAATGATTTATGTTTAAGTATTGTTTATGCTATGATTATATGGATAAAATGATTCATGTTATGCCATGATTATATGATGTTAAAATTGCAAGTTCACATGTGCCTATTTTATGTTAATTGAATCGTTCGTTGCAAGTTCATGCGTTCACACTCCCCTTTTTCATGTTATCTTATAAACATCATGTTATAAGCCTCCACTTTTCACTTGGCTAAATTGGGTTTAAGTATTAAACCCAACACACCTTACGTTGGAGCGAACGTATAATACGGGGGTAATGACGTTTGGGCTAAAATATAGAACATATGCGTTGGCATGTTTAACGCATGCCAACAACCTTGAAAGAACAATTAAGTGGCATAAATGAAATTTAACCAATAAAGATGAATTTGAATAATGGGCCGCAAATATTTACATATAAAAAGAAAAGAGACAAAATATGTAAATGTAGAAAAATACGATGTGTTTAACCCGAGGTTGGATTGAGTTGTGATGTAAACCTGCCCGGAACCGCCCGGCTGTCCAGTAGTCACAACAATACCTATCCAATGTGGGTGGTTAAACACGGAGCCCAATAAGGACCCGAGGTTAGACTGAGTTGTGGCGTAAGACTGCCCGGACCCAACCGGCAACAGGCAGCCACAACAATACCTGTCTGATGTGAGAGGTCAAGGCTTTAATAAGTCAATTAAGGCTGAGTCAGGATTGATAGGATTAAGTAAATTATATTAATACTTAATCAAAATGGAACATGCTAAACTAAACAGACTGATTGGGGGTTAGGTTTATAAAACACTTAACCAACTTAGCATGCTGGCTAGAAATAGAAAACCTAGTAGCGGGGGACCCTTTTCGCAGTAACCCTACAAGGTATCATGATACCCTGAAACTAGGCAGGGTGGGGCACGATTACTGGGCTGATTGTAAGAGGTCAAATCGACGGTGGTGGTGCAGCAGTGTAGGTTCTAACGGGGTGCGGGCGTGCACACACTCCGGCGCAGAAAAATAAGGCACTGGGCACCAGTAGCATACCTGTGCATTCTAGGATTGTGTCGGGTCGCCACCATGGGACTTGATACACCCCATGTTGGGACCAGCATAGGTAACTACAACATCGGGGGCCGTAAGACACATGTAGCTATGCGAGTAGGAGCCGATCATCATAAAATGGATCACTTCACCCTGATTATGGGGTGCCTGTTGGGAACTAGTTATATGGGTACAGAGATTAGTATGGGTTACGATAGTATATTCGACCCTAGACAACTTAACTAAGTTTATGGTGCTTTCCCATTTCTAGTTTACACTTATCATACCCAGTTCTTTATTCATAGACTGAATAGTCCTAGACTTACTCAGGCTTTATGTCTGACTCTACTTTTCTTTCGTCTTCTTTTCTTCCGTTCCCCCCCAGGTCCACAGGGAGGGAATACCGCAGTTTGACCAGCCTTCATATCCAGCTTGAAGAGAAAGAATGTATTGCTTGGATCTTTTCGTTTTGGACTATGGCTTTGTACAGCAATTATGGGACTTTTACAGTTTATTTATGTTTTCTCTATGCTTCTTTAAATAATGTAATCAAGACAGTTATGAAGATGTTATGTTTTTGGAAGTATTGTAAGACAATTATGGTATGGTTGGTGTAACACGTATTTTAATGAAATAAAAGTTGTTGTTTTCCGCTGTTCAAAAATATGTGTTCTTATATCTGTCTTGTATATCTGTGACTTATACTTATAAACCTCCACCAAAATTAGGGCATTCCCTTTGAGAGTGACCCTAACGGAGGTGGGGTGTTATACTTGGTATCAGAGCATAGGTTTATCAGATAAGATAAAAAGTTTTGAAAATTTATTTTCAAAAAAGAAATTTAAAGAAGCATTTTTAAAAGAAAAATATTATTTTATTTTTTAAAAAAAGGCAAAGTCCCCCCCAAAGCCATAGGTACTATGTCTTATCCTTCGTTTTGAATCTATCCTTTTTGTTTCAGCATGTCCGAAGAACTTAACTTGCCAGAGGGTGTACCAATACCTGGTTGGTTTAGGCGGTTCTTAGAAGCAAGGGCCACTCAGCCAGGTCCTACCGTTCCTCCTCCCCCAGCCGCAGGAAATCATCCAGCTGCAGCAGCACCTCTTCCTCCACCTCCTCCACGGGGAAACATGTTTGCTAAGATATGTAAATATTTTATAACTATGGGAGGAAAGGATTTCCATGGAACTGAGTCCTTCGTGGCAGCTAGAAACTAGCTAAAAGAAACCGAGGACTTATTCATCATCTTTGAGGTAGAAGATAGGCAGAAAGTACAACTGGCAGTATGGTTGCTAAAAGGTGAGGCTTCCTACTGGTGGGAAGTCACTAATGCAGAAAGACCAGTGGAAACATGGGAGGACTTTAGGGCAAGGTTTGAGGCTAAATTTCTCTCAGATGCGGAAAGGAGTTTGCAGTTGGAAAAATTCTTATTTCTTAAGCAAGGGAATAAGACAGTCAAAGAGTATGTTAATCAGTTCGATGAGCTGGCTAGGTTTGGGCTGGACCTAGTCAACACCCCGCACAAGAAGGCTCTCCGTTTTGTCAAAGGGTTGAATGAGCCATTAAACAGTTTGGCCATGACCCATATACCCATGGGAGCTACGTATGAAAGGTTGGTACAGATGGAGTTGCTGAACGAAGAGGATAAGGGCAAGAAGGAGACAAAGGCAGAAAGCTCTCAAGGGAAGAAAGAGGGTTTGCAGCCTAAGAAGACAGACTTTAAGAAGGGCGGGAAAGGCAACAAAGAGAAGAGGAAGTGTAATTTCTGTGGCAAAGTGGGGCACTTAGTGAAAGATTGGCGGAAAAAGAAGGCCAAGGAGAATGGTGGGTGCTTTTCTTGCGGTGAGACAGGCCACAGGGCTAAGGACTGCCCAAAGAAACGAGGACAGGGGCAGAGGGCTGGATCCACTACAGGGGCACAGGTTCATGTGCTAGAAGCGCCACCTCTGCAACAGCGAGGTATAAATACTTCTGTAGAAATTGTAGTTTACCTTTATGATCACCCCGTTCGCACTTTATTTGATTCTGGTGCATCACACTCCTTTATCTCGTCTGCTTTAGTAGAATCTCTGCACCTAAAAACTAGTATGGTAGAGGACCCCTTAATTGTTTCAAACCCAATTGGGGGCCCAGCTCATTTGTCTATGATCTGTGTGGGATTGAAAATTTCTATTCTAAGCGTAGAATTTCAATGTAGTGCCTTTGTTTTGGGCTTTTCGGGATATGGTTTGATTTTGGGCATGGATTGGCTATCCAGTAATGGGGCCATCCTTGATTGTGAGAAAAGGGTTGTTAGGCTCCTAACCTAGCTCGGTAATACTTTGGAAATTTCTTGTAATCCCTCGTATGCGGTTATGCTTAGTTACCTTATATCGCTAGATGCCTCTGTTGAAAATTTGCAATCAGTTAGAGTGGTCCGGGAATATCCGGATGTCTTCGAAGAGGTGAAGGGCTTGCCTCCGAAGCGGGAGATAGACTTCCGCATATACCTTGTAGATAATGCAAAGCCCGTTGCGTTGCCCGTTAGACACATGGCTCCACGGGAAAGGAAAGAGCTCAGTAAACAGATTAAAGAGCTTCTAGAGAAGGTGTTCATTAGAAGGAGCATTTCAGAATGGGGCGCTCCAGTAGTGTTCGCCACTAAGGCAGAAGGTTCATTTCTCTTATGCATAAGTCGTAAAGAATCACCTTAGTAAGTACATTTGGCAACATAGTTGACATTTGTTTATTTTCAAGAGATAATTCATCTATGTGGAATACCTTCTAGTAAGTGAACAAGATCCAAGATTCACTAGTGAATTTTGGAAAGCTTGCATGGAACCATGAGTACGCAGTTATGCTTGAGCCAAGTATACTAGAAGGAGAATAAGTGAAAGTGGAACGAGAGGCAACAGTGAAATAGGTTCCAACTCATATTTTGGAAACAAGAATTAAGAAGCTACGAAATTGTGAAGTTAAAGACGGACAAAGCATAATGGAGTTAAGCTCAAGGAAATGCGACTTAGAAGATTGAAAACTAGATTCGTGCATCATATCTCTTCTTAAGAGTATATCTTTGATCCCTCTCTTCCTGTAGAGCTTACTTGCGTGCTATCTTTTGTGTATATCCTCTCGGTCCCCTTCTCAATCCACTTTCTGTTGCAAACCCCATAGGGAGTATGACTCATCTGTTAGTAACACATGTTGGGGCTGGAGGGTGTTCGTTGGTTTGACTAAACTTTTTGGGTTTTATAGGATACGGGTTGGTCTTAGGGAGGGACTTCCTTATGACCTAAAAGGAGTCCATCATGCTTAGTTTCCTAGAATCATATATAGTGTTGGGTTGAGTAATTCTTTGGGTGTCAGTCTGATGTTGATTTCGGTCTTCGGGGCTGATGCTTAGAGAGTTCTTCTCCTAATTAATATATATGTGGCATAGATTTCCAGTTTTGACATTGCCTAATGGGCTCAAAGTTTTTACTTGCTTCTATCATTCGACTATACCTTTAGATAGGAACAATTGGGAAAATGGCCTATAGATTAGAGCTACCCGAAAGATTGGCCGGAGTTCACAACGTCTTTCACGTTTCACATCTCCGAAAATGTCTACATGAGTCTGTTGAAGTGGTAGAGCCAAATATCCTAGAAGAAGCTGAAGTGGAACGCAAAGCAACCGTGAGGAAAGTTCCAACCCGCATATTAGGAACAGAAGTGAAGAAGCTACGCAACCGCGAAGTCAAGCTCGTTAAAGTTCAGTGGAGCGACGCCGAAGGAGATGCAACTTGGGAGACTGAAGCTTGAATACGCGCTGCCTACCCTTTTCTTTTCGAGGGTACATCTTTGATCCTTCCTTTTCCTTAAGTTGCGCTTTTATCTATCTTTTTTTTAGGTATATCTCCTCGATCCTATCTTTTAGGTAGAAACTCTTTGGATGAAAACATGTAGTTGAAACTTGTTATGGATGATGGTTGCAAGTGGTTGCAAGTGATTGCTAGTGGTTGCTCGTGGTTGCATATACACACACAATCTAGGTTTTAGATCGACTCAGTCACTTCATATTGCATATGCATATATGTTTGCATTCGTATATGGTTGAACTTTAATGTGTTGTCATATGGATGTTGCATTTATATGAATGATTGTGCACTCATGTAGAATCATGAATAGGAGGATTTGCATACATAATGGATTCATAGCACTTACATAATTCGCATTAAGGAGGTCAACTGAATCAGTAGACCACCTGATTTTGCATTAGATAAGTACATGTACACACACACTTCGCATATGATCATGAAGCATTAGAAGTCTTTTAAGCACAATGGATGCTCGTGTTTGGTGGATGAGTAGATGGATGTTTGGATGTTAGGATATACATTCTTCCTAACTTGAAGATTTCGGGGACGAAATCCTTTTAAGTGGGGGAGAATGTAACACCCCGTGTATTCTATAACCGTGAAATTCATAAATTAAAGTATAATTAATTTCAAATCAAAGAATTAAGGGAAACGGGATACGCCATTGCGTTCATCTCGGAAAAATACGCGAAATAGAGTCCGAGTTTTCGAAAATCGGAGTCCGTATGACCAAGATATGGCCTCCAGAAGTTTCAGAATTAGGTTTAAAATTCGAACAGACGAAAACAGCTCAGAAAAACTAATTCAAAATTCAAAATCGGGCCCAATTGGCCAAGGCGGGAAAATTCCCGCCCAAAGCACCCAGGTCGACTTGGCAGTCGACCTGGGGCTAGCCAGGTCGACTGGGCAGTCGACCTGGGTAACCCGTGTCGACTGCCAAGTCGACACGGTGTCGACTGGGTTGTCGACTTGGCCCCTGAGCCAGGTCGAACCCAGCCCACCCTGGCTGGCCAGGTCTGTGTTTGGTCGATTTTCTGAGCCTTGCCTTGTCACTAGGGCTAGGTGCCAGCTCCTGGTTGGTCTCTCCTTTGAACGAACGGCTATTATTAAACCAAGCTTCATCGACGGTCTAAATCAACTCACAAACTCTATAAAAAGGACCTAAGACTAACCCTAATTCACATAAACTAAAATGGAGATGAGACCGTCATGTTGCTGAGGAGAGACTAAGTATAGCCGTCAGAAATTGAGAGGCAACTAGGAGATAATTCAATGCTTAAAGCAACGTTAATCAAATCAAAGCAACACCTACAATAAAGGATAACATCTCCAAATTCAGAATTCAGATTTCTGAATTGAAGATTCGTCATACGCTATAAGTAGAGTGCTATTCCGATATGAATTAAATAATTGTGTTGATTTGTGTAATGTAAAAAATGGAATTGTGGCGATAATAATCTATATTTGTATGTTGCTTTGATGCAAAACGATTTGGGAATATTATGGTATACGATTGGATATTTGCAAGTACGCGATTTGCGTTGGAAACGAAATGGAATTGTGGCGATAATGACTTATATTTGTATGTTATTTTGATTCTAAACGATTTGGCAATACTATGGTGTACGATTGGATTCATACAAGTATATGATTTATGTTGACAACCACATGTTGTGGAATTTTAATTGGGATTCATGCAAGCATATGATTCATATTGAAAACTACATGTTTGTGGTAGTTATTTACAACACCCATTTGATCATTGCAAGTATATGATTCATGTTGAAAGTAACAACTATATGTTGTAATAGTTTATTTAAGATTCATGCAAGTATATGATTCATGTTAAAAACTATGTGTTATGATATTTTAATTGGAATTCATGCAAGTATATGATTCGTTATTATGCTAATATGATGTACATACTTTTATGACCACTTTTAGTGTGTAATTGAACCGACTAAGTACCATGATTTATATGAATCTATGTTGAAAAATTGGCAAATCATACTTTTGTGTTAGAAACAAAAGTAAGCACCTTTATGAACATGACTAACTATGTTCGTTATTATGCCCAATTGAAAAACATGTTTTTAGGCTCAGGTTGTTATCATAAGTTACATTAGAATTACATTAGAATTACATTCCTCTTGCAAGTTTACATAGATAAAAATGAAAACCATGATGTAAGTTTAGATATGTTTATGCTATAATTTTATAAATGGATTAAAAACCATGATTCATATAAGAATTAGGTTGGGATAATTCTAGTTGAACCATACTTTTGTATTAGTTACAAAAGTAAGTACCTTTTGTTAACATATAGTGATTTTATGAACATGATTAGTTTATATTATGGCTAAATAAAAATATAGACTTATATTTCTAGTCAAGACCCTGTGCCAATAATAATGATATCTAATTTAGTTAGATTCTTAATTTCAAGTTTACATGGTTAGTTGAACCTATGATTCATGTTTAAGTTTATGCCATTATCATATGACTAGAATAATCCATGTTTAAGTACTGCTTATGCCATAATCATATGAGTAAAATAATTCATGATTAAGTATTGTCTATGCATTAACCATATGAATAGAATGATTTATGTTTAAGTATTGTTTATGCTATGATTATATGGATAAAATGATTCATGTTATGCCATGATTATATGATGTTAAAATTGCAAGTTCACATGTGCCTATTTTATGTTAATTGAATCGTTCGTTGCAAGTTCATGCGTTCACACTCCCCTTTTTCATGTTATCTTATAAACATCATGTTATAAGCCTCCACTTTTCACTTGGCTAAATTGGGTTTAAGTATTAAACCCAACACACCTTACGTTGGAGCGAACGTATAATACGGGGGTAATGACGTTTGGACTAAAATATAGATCATATGTGTTGGCATGTTTAACGCATGCCAACAACCTTGAAAGAACAATTAAGTGGCATAAATGAAATTTAACCAATAAAGATGAATTTGAATAATGGGCCGCAAATATTTACATATAAAAAGAAAAGAGACAAAATATGTAAATGTAGAAAAATACGATGTGTTTAACCCGAGGTTGGATTGAGTTGTGATGTAAACCTGCCCGGAACCGCCCGGCTGTCCAGTAGTCACAACAATACCTATCCAATGTGGGTGGTTAAACATGGAGCCCAATAAGGACCCGAGGTTAGACTGAGTTGTGGCGTAAGACTGCCCAGACCCAACCGGCAACAGGCAGCCACAACAATACCTGTCTGATGTGAGAGGTCAAGGCTTTAATAAGACAATTAAGGCTGAGTCAGGATTGATAGGACTAAGTAAATTATATTAATACTTAATCAAAATGGAACATGCTAAACTAAACAGACTGATTGGGGGTTAGGTTTATAAAACACTTAACCAACTTAGCATGCTGGCTAGAAATAGAAAACCTAGTAGCGGGGGACCCTTTTCGCAGTAACCCTACAAGGTATCATGATACCCTGAAACTAGGCAGGGTGGGGCACGATTACTGGGAAGATTGTAAGAGGTCAAATCGACGGCGGTGGTGCAGCAGTGTAGGTTCTAACGGGGTGCGGGCGTGCACACACTCCGGCGCAGAAAAATAAGGCACTGGGCACCAGTAGCATACCTGTGCATTCTAGGATTGTGTCGGGCCGCCACCATGGGACTTGATACACCCCATGGTGGGACCAACATAGGTAACTACAACATCGGGGGCCGTAAGACACATGTAACTATGCGAGTAGGAGCCGATCATCATAAAATGGATCACTTCACCCTGATTATGGGGTGCCTGTTGGGAACTAGTTTATATGGGTACAGAGATTAGTATGGGGTGCGATAGTATATTCGACCTTAGACAACTTAACTAAGTTTATGGTGCTTTTCCATTTCTAGTTTACACTTATCATACCCAGTTCTTTATTCATAGACTGAATAGTCCTAGACTTACTCAGGCTTTATGTCTGACTCTAATTTTCTTTCGTCTTCTTTTCTTCCGTTCCCCCCCAGGTCCACAGGGAGGGAATACCGCAGCTTGACCAGCCTTCATATCCAGCTTGAAGAGAAAGAATGTATTGCTTGGATCTTTTCGTTTTGGACTATGGCTTTGGACAGCAATTATGGGACTTTTGCAGTTTATTTATGTTTTCTCTATGCTTCTTTAAATAATGTAATCAAGACAGTTATGAAGATGTTATGTTTTTGGAAGTATTGTAAGACAATTATGGTATGGTTGGTGTAACACGTATTTTAATGAAATAAAAGTTGTTGTTTTCCGCTGTTCAAAAATATGTGTTCTTATATCTGTCTTGTATATCTGTGACTTATACTTATAAACCTCCACCAAAATTAGGGCATTCCCTTTGAGAGTGACCCTAACGGAGGTGGGGTGTTTCAATATAAAAATCGAATTTTTACTTCGCTATTCAATATATAAAAATCGAATTTTTATATTGTTGTCATGTGTATAAAAATCACATTTTTATACTACTACTATATAGATAAAAATTCTACTTTTACACCGCTAGAAAATCGTATCTTTTCTATTTTAAAAATCTAATCTTTTCTATTTTAAAAATCTAATCTTTAACATCGTAAAAATTCAGTTTTTAACGATTAAAAATCAGTTTTATTTAGCCATAAAAAAACTAGTTTTAATATAAATAAAAATAAAAAGAAAAGAACTTACAACACGTGAAGAGGAGGGGGGATCTTTGACTGGTGGGGGGGGGGGGGGGGGCTGCTGCGAGGTGGCAGGGCTCCGGAGATCGGCTCGGCAGCGGTCAGCAAGGAGGCACAGGCGGAGGTGGGTTCAGGCGGAGGTCGGCTAGGGGGCTAGCGGGTCTTCCTCGATCGCTCGCTGGAGGGGGAGAAAAAGAGCAGACGGGGAAGAAGGGGGGCTTCCTCTCCCTGGCGGCGGACCAAATCGAGGGGGAGGGGCGCTCGTGGAAGGGGGCGGTGGGCGGCGCAGTCACCGCAGAGGAGGGGGGCTGAGCGGAAGTCGAGATCGGGGGGTGGGGGGGGGGGGCTGAGCGGGTTTTGTTTTTTTTTTTCCTTTGTCTGTAATGAACGTGGGGGGGCTGTGAGTTAAAAGGAAGAGAGATAAAGGGTGAGGAGAGTTTCAATTTAATTATTTTATTATTTAATCTCAACAAAAAGTAACTTTTAATTTCAACCTCAAAACGAGACTCACCGCCTGTCATCCATAACTAATTACCCCCATTCCGAACACAATGGGATATGTATCGTAAGCTGATTCGATCGTTTCGATCAGTTTTCATCAAAATCAACATATAACTCTATATATTGAATTTGAACACGCATTTCAATTTACCGGGGTCATGTACTAACTCTATAAATTCCAAAAAAATATTTTCTAGCCTCGTATTGACGATACGGTCCTAACAAAACTAGTTTCGTCGAATTCTGAGACCGTTTGAAAAATGGCCATTTTCCAGTCGATTAAAATCAACTGAAACTGGTCAAACACATTTTCCTTTGCCACGCTCACATATTGATTCGAAAAATTATGAAATTTGGAATCTAGGTATAAATTGACATCACGGATCCAACAAAAGTGGTTTCGTCGAAATCCGAGGCCATTTGCAAAATTCCCATTTTTAAGGGCCTGAATTCCATAGCGACTATTCAAAATTTTCAACTGGACGTATCTTTTGATTCCCGCTATGAAATTTTGATTTCTCGGATTCGTTGGAAAGATATTCTCGATTAGATTCAAATATTTTTGGTTTCACTAAAATCCGGTTTATTTTGAATCTTGTACATTCATTTGAATTTTGAAATCGAATTATCGAACTACCACGCCATTTTCAATTCCTTTTATAATTTAAAATAAATATTTATATTCTAACAACGATCTATATAATATACGCGTTCGAATTCTATTCAAAATAAATTTCTCGTCGATATTATTTAAAATAATTCATTTTAAATAATCAAAATTCGCTAAAATTGCCAATTTTTTTTTTTAAATTGGCCCAGATTTCCGGGTTATTACAAATTATGGTTAGAAGTTTGTATACATATAAGAGAAGTATATATAAACAAAATAAAACCAAAATTTTTGAAACAATTCAAATTTGAAGTGCGAAGACCACGCAGGAATTAAGCCCGTTGGTGGTCGACCCACCCCAGATATGGCTAGGTTCATTTTTTGAACCTGGACTTATTTTTTTTGCGAGATTCGTTGGAAAAGGTCTATATAAAGGCTAGCATTTCTATTGTTTTCTACACATAAGACAATGAGGAAAGGAGATGTTGCCTCAGCTTGGATTGAATTAGACTATCTTCTACAACAACACCCTATACATATACAAGAATCTCTTCTGCAATATCATCATATTATTCTTTGTTGTTTAGATCCAATCTCTGTGAGTTCATGTTACTTTTAGATATAAAAATTTAACAGTAACCTTGACATGTGAATAAATCGGATCTAAACCTATGCTTGTTGAGAAACTGATTCGCATCTAAATAGATCTGCTATAATTACATGTAATTTTCCATAAACCTATTCTACTGTTCAGTTGTTATCATATGTCTATTTCTTTTTTTATATGCCTATTTCTGTTCTTTTTCCTCTCTCATTCCCTTTTTATTTTCATAGCCTAGGCTACCTTCGAACCTAGGCTAATATCGTTGAAATATGCATACGAACGAAATTAGGGTTTATTGGGAATGATAATTTAGGGGCATATACTGTACTACAAATATGACTAAAATTTGGGGCGTACCTATACTGTGTAATATGACTGAAATTGGGGGTGTATGAACATGTAAATCTGTAGGCTTAATTTAAAGATTAAGTGGAACATGTTAGTAAAAATGTACGTCACCTATGTAACTTATTTGATCTGTTGGGGTTAAGTAAACTTGATAATCTGTTGGGGTAGTATAGACACCGTTAACCCATGTAAAATTGAACCTGTTGAATTTGTGGGGGAGTGGGGGGGGAGGGGTTAGGCTGTAAGACTTAACTTGTGGAAATCTTTGTAGATTGGGGACAAAAGTTTAGCGGTTTGACTTGTGTCATCTGTTGTGTGGGACCCATATTAGTCAGTAACCCATTATGGTATTAAACGAGGACCCCGCACTAGTTAGGGGTCAGGGAACGCTTACTGAGCTAATTATAAGAGGTGCATCTGGGTTGGGGTGTTCGGATGGCGCGTTCCAACGAGGTCAAGTTCGTGCATGGGTCCGGCCTGCCTGGGAAAATAAGATGCCATAACACCGGTAAATAAGTCTGTGTCCTTCTATAGGTTGCCACTTTAGGAATTAATACACCCTACTAAAGGGCCGACACAGGGTATTCACGTGCTAGGGAGCCAATCGCTAGGGGTAGTAATTTGGTACATCTTGTCCTGTTTAGGTACCTGTTATTTCTATTTGGGGTAACACCCGTTATTTCTGTTTAGGTACCTATTATTCTAGTTGGGGTAAAACCCGTTACTAGAAGTACACCTAAGTCTACCATTATGTTTCTATTGGGATCATTCTGTTCTTTTAAGTAATTGGAAAACACTTAATCTGGTATTGTAGTATTGGTGTAGAGAAATATTTGAGAAGCATAGTTAGTCATGTTTATCCTGTCCATCCTGTTTATACCTGTTTTATACTATAGTTATCTCTCATCCAGTTTATTTTATTATCTTAATACTTTTATTTCTTTATATGCTAAAATCAATAGACTCGCCAGACTTTATGTCTGACCCATTTTGTTTCCTTTTCTCTATCTTCCTTCCCCCAGGTTCTCGGGATGGGAAGACTCAGGCTTGATTATGATTCTCTCTTCTATTTTTGCTTGGATTTGGATCTGCTTTGATGTATCGCTTTCACCACTTGTCTAATGGTTTATGGATACTTATGGGGATTATGATTTTTCATTTCTGTACTTTGATGGTTTTTATCGTAAGGCAGATGTTTTTATTTGATTTATTTTGTTCCAGTGTTTCAGTCTGATGTTGTAATTGGATTTTGAGTCCACGATGTTTTCTGTTGGAAAATAAAGTTTTAAATTTCTGCTGCTATTTTATATATCTATATTGTGAGATTTCGTTTCTGTTTACCTATAACGCTTCATGGAACTTAATGCATTCTAATAAAGAGTGACATTAACAGACTTGGGGTGTCACATATGGTATCAGAGCCGAAGGTTAAAAGATTGGAAAAAGTTTTGAACACTGTTATCAAAAGCAAAGTATTTTCAAGAAAAGTCTGTTTTTTGAAAAACATATTCCCCAAAGCCATATAAAGTATCTTTAGATTCTCTATTTGAACCTCCTTTTCATTTTCTTTTGATCATGTTTGGGGAACCGAATCTTCCCGAGGGCGTTCATATATCGGCTTGGTTTCGTAGATCTTAAGGCTACATCACCTGCCGGAGGCCAACGAGAGGCCCCTCCCCCAGCTGTAGCCATTGTTCGAGCGAAAAATTTCTCTAATATATGCAAGGACTTCTGTGCTATGGGGGAAAACCATTTTATGGAACTGAAAGCTTTGTGAAAGCGAATAATTGGCTAAAAGAGACAAAGAATTTGTTTGGGATTTTCGAGGTCGATGATCGTAGAAAGATACAGTTGGCTGCATGACAGCTTAAGGATGAGGCTTCGCTCTGGCGGGAAGTGACGCAAGCAGGGCATCCAGTTGATACTTGGGATGGTTTCTGACAGAGATTCGAGATGATATTTCTTTCTCAGGCAAAAGAAAGTATGCAGATGGAGAAGTTTTCAATACTTAAGCAAGGAAGTATGTCTGTCAAAGAGTATGTCAATAAGTTCAATCAGTTGGCAAGGTTTGCTCTTGAGCGGGCGAATACCCCGCACAAGAAATCTTTAAGGTTTGCAAGAGGATTGAATCAACTTCTTCAAGAATTTGCGCTATCTCACATTCCGATGGGAGCTCTAATTTTGAGAGACTGGTTGATATGGCACTAATTCACGAAGATGGTAAGGATGAGAAAAAGGAGGCTAAGACTGATGAGATGCAAAACAAGAAAGTGTGGCCCAAGAAAGAACAACAAAAGAAAGGTGGAAAGAATGAAAATGCTCAAAATAAGAAGAAATGTCATGGTTGTGGGGGCTTGGGTCATGTGGTCAAGGATTGCAGAAAAAGAAAGAATTCTTGTTACAGCTGTGGTGAAACTGGAGACTATAGTAAGGAAAGCCCAAAGAAGCAAGGATAGGGGTAAAGGACAAAACCTTATGGAGGGTAGGTGCATGCTCTCGAAGCTAGTAGGACCGGATAGATGTAGAAAAGTTTCTGTTGAAGGTTTGATTTCCCTTTCCGATCATCCATTAGTACTCTTTTTTATTCTAGCACTTCTCATTCTTTTATATTTGATTCTATGGTTGGGTCTCTGCACCTTAGTACAAGTATTGTTTCTGATCCCGTTATTATCTCAAACCCCATTATTGGGGGCTCGACTCATCTGTCTATAATATGTCGGGATTTGAGGATACCTATATTGGGTGTCGAGTTCGAGTGCGAAGCATGTGTGCTTGGTTTTATGGGCTACGGTTTGATTCTAGGGATGGATTGGCTAGCCATGTATGGTGGCATTCTAGACTATGAGAGGAGGGTCATTAGACTTTTGACTTGCCGTGGGAGGGCTCTTGAGATTTCCTATGACCCATGGGGGTCTGTCATGCTTAGTTTCTAGAATAGCTTGTTGCTTCTGTCGATGACTTGCGATCTATAGCTGTAGTCTATGAGTATCAGATGTTTTGATGAGGTTAGGGGATTACCTCCAAGATGGGAGATTGATTTCCAGATATACTTGGTGGATAATGTGAAGCCATTTGCATTGCCTATGCGCCAGATGGCTATTAGGGAAAGGAGGGAGTTTAGCAAGCAAGAAGGGGAGCTACTTAAGAAGGGATTTATTAGGCAAAGTATTTCAAAGTGGGGTGCTCCAGTTGTCTTTGCAACTAAGGTGGATGGCTCGCTTCGCCCATGTGTGGATTACAGAGAGTTGAATGAGCTCACTATGAAGAATAGGCACCCGCTCCGGAGGATTGATGATC
The DNA here is from genome assembly GCA_030737875.1 of Allium sativum. Classification (NCBI taxonomy): domain Eukaryota; kingdom Viridiplantae; phylum Streptophyta; class Magnoliopsida; order Asparagales; family Amaryllidaceae; genus Allium; species Allium sativum. The sequence goes on from CM060916.1 coordinate 730,843,378, forward strand.
CTTTTGCTCAGCTAGTTAGCGCATCTATTTTCTCGTTGTTAGATTTGGTCACGTGATTTCATCAGTTGAGGGTGGCTAAGGACAACACAGATAAGAAAACTTTCAGAACTCCAGATTGCTTGTTTTCAGTGGTTAGTCATGCCTTTTGGTTTGATGAATGCACCAGCATATTTTGTGGATCTGATGAGTTGGGTGTTCAGGGAGTTTCTATATAAATTCGTTGTGGTCTTTGTGGTTGACATTTTGATTTTCTGGAAGAGCACAGAAGAGCATGCCCTACATTTAGGAGAGGTCTTAAGGACTCTCAGAGCACACCAGCTTAAAGCAAAATTCTCCAAAAGTCATTTTTGGAGAAAGGAGGTGAGATTTCTAGGGCATGTGGTCTCCAAGGATGGGATAGATGTAACACACCACATCCGTTAAGGTCATTGATAAAGGGAATGCCTAAACTTCAGTAGAGAGTTATAGGTAAAAGATACAGATAGATTACAAGACAACGGAAAATAGAACTTTACTTTATTGATAGAATAGTTTGTACAACAATTATTTTCCAATACCAGAATATCTGTCTTACAAATTAAAGAAGCATAAAATAACATTTATATTCCCCAATGCAGCGTGACCCAGCCATAGCAATGGAAAAGAGAATCCAAGCAAAACTTCGACTAATCTTCATCTTGGAAAGAAAACTGGACTAAGCAGTAACATTCCCTCCCTACGAACCTAGGGGGGATGGAAGACAAGAAAGCGAAAGAAAACAGAGTCAGACATAAGTCTGGTAAGTTCAGTAACTTTCAGCATGTGAACCGGTAAAAACAACATGACATGGATTAACTGAATACAAGACAATACCATGATGATAGGGCTAACAAGATAATGCAAGATATGCTAAGGCAAGATAAAATTGAATGTACTGATAAATTGGATCTACTGACAATTTGAACATACTGATAAACTGAATATGCTTCCATACTTTCTCTGCTTCGCGATTACCCTGTTATTCAGGTTTCCATATTTCTGCACCACCTAACTAGTGACCCAACTAGTAATCTTTATAAAATGATAACGTGCTCCCAATCCTTGTAATTGTGGTTGCCTTCAGGCGTACATCTATGATTTATCACCTAGATCTAATCTAGGGTTTTTCTATCGAGTGCTTCCCAGATTCAACTAGGGTTTACAAGACTTATCTAGTTCTTATCGGATTTTAGGGTTTACGCGACATAGGTCCAACTAGGGATTAAGCTACCTATCGAATGACGCCCCTAATCTAGGACACACTAATCAAAGTGGTATACGTTCCTAGACTTTCCCCACGTATGTGTCGTGGATCGTCATCGCTGTCTAGATGCACATGTCCTCTATATGTGCGACCCGAGTCTCGTGGCAGGGCAAATCAAGAAACACGGAACTCAGTAGGGAGCTTTCAGATATCTGCCGATGCATATGCTAAGGTCTGTTTTTCCAGTGGCTATGGTCCCACTTGACCCCTCCCTCAGCTAATGAAAGGCACACCTTGAAAAATGAGAACTATACACAGGCCCCCATGCCCCACTAACCTATGGCCATCCGCAACCATAACTAGATAGCAAGTATATGGTCTTTTGGAGTTCTCTGCCTTTCCGCTTCACATATCTCGATTGAATCAAGATGGTAGGTAGACGACGAGTTGCTATCACAGGGCTACTGGTCTCGCGGGATCACGCTAGTCCATCCTAGTCTTTAAGTTGCCTTATATTGCAACCAAGGCATACCCTTGGTTCTTCTAACGCAGACTTTACCTCTGTGAGCCCAGGAGGATCATCTGCAGCCTCACAGAGGGATACCAAGAGTACCCTCACGTCCCCTCGAAGCCACATGCTTCATCACCTAGTTCGTTGGGGCCTTCTTTAAGATCAGATGGACGTTCGCTCCCTTTTGTATTCTACTAAGGTTTACTACTTAGTTCCCTTAACTAAGGTTTACTACTTAGTTTCCTGAATCGTCGTTTTCTTAACTAAGGTTTACAACTTAGTCCCTTTAACTAAGATTTAATACTTAGTTCTCCATCTCGTCAAGTTGGATCGGTTAAGTGTCATTAGTCAATTCAAGTTAACTTAACCCATTCGTTTGTCATGTTAAACTGGTTAAGTGTTATCAGTAGTTCATGTTGACTTAACCCTACCACAAATCAAGTTATATTGGTTAAGTATTTATTATTACTTAACCCTACCCCTTCATCTTGTATTGGTTAAGTGTCCCTTTAACTTAACCCTGCCCATCTGTTTAGCTAACATGTTATAACGGTTAAGTGTTCTCTTAATTAACTTAACCCTAACATCTGTTTAATTCACAAGTTCTAATGGTTAAGTATTGTCCCTTCATGTTTTAACTTAACCTTGTTCATTTTCACACTATGATGGCTAAGTGTTCTAAGTTTACTTAGCTCCACCTTCTAGTCTAGTTAACGTGTTAAATTGGCTAAGTGTATTTTACTTAACCCCACCTTCTAATCTATTTAACATGTTATAACAGTTAAACCTTTTCTTAACCTCACCCACTTGTCTAGTCAACATGTTATAACGGTTATTTAACCCTACAAGTCTTGTCTTGTTAACATGTTAAGTTGGTTAAGTATTCCTATGGACTTAACCCTCCCATTCTAGCTTAACTGTTTCTTAGCTTTAAATTATTCATTTAAAGCACCAACCACTCACATTAGACATATATTGCGGTCACTGGATGTGCCGGTCGGTTCCTGGCAGACTTACACCGCAGCTCAGTCTAACCTCGGGTCCTTTTGGGCTCAATGCTCTAACCACCCACATTAGATAGGTATTGTTACGGTTGCTGGATTTGCCGGGTGGTTCCGGGAAGTCTTATACCGTAACTCAATCTAACCTCGGGTTAGGCATATTCGTCTTTCCTAGATTTACATATTTATCCTTTTTGTCTATATGTAAATTGCTGACAACTCTTTTAAACAAATTTGGCCTATATCATATTCATTTGTCATGCCCACTGACATACCAATATTCTAGGCCTAAATCTTGATTTACCTATCATTTAACCCAACTTGCAGTTTATGCCAAATTAGATCAGTTCATGTTAAAACTAGATTCAATATTCTAGCTTACAGTTTATGCACAAAAACTTGTTTTACATGCCAATTATGTACTTTGCGGCCAATTAACAATTTACCATTATACGCCCAAGTCTAATATGCATGTAATATTTACTATTATAGCCAATTCAGATTTATGCCAACATATTTGTTATGCAAAATTATATAAATTAAGCTACGCCCAAATACCCCCGCCGTAGTCGTACGTATAACATGCTTTCACAAGTTCCTAAGTACTCATGAAATGAAACTAACTAAAGGAACATGGGATAAGCATGAGAATTGACATTAGAGAATAGGCATGAAAAAGCGAACCAAAATACACAAATACAAAGATAATGGATACAGTGGGTTTGGTGTACATAATAGCAAACCGGAATAAACTAAGCAAATTACACCGTAAGTATGAGATCCAACATAATCAAGGGAGACATAGGTGATTTGATCCAACATAATGCCAGTTCGGTATACAATCATGATTTGTAACTATAATGTTATGGCCATAAGCAACTAACCATAATAGTCATAGGCAATTAACCACAATAGTCCTAGGCAATTAACCCCAAAATAGACCTTGGCAATTAACCACAATAGTCATAGTCATGGTCTCATAGTTATGAATCTCAGTCATAGGCAATAGTCTTATGTTCATAGTCATAGGCATAGTCTTATGTTCAAAGTCATAGGCATAGTCTTATGTTCATAGTCATAGGCATAGTCTTATGTTCGTAGTCATAGGAAATAGTTTCATAGGCCACGGTTTCATAGTCATAGTCTTAGCAAAAAGTCCCATAATCATAGTCATTGACAATTAGCCACAATAAGTTCTAGGCCATAATCGAGAATCAGATCCAAAGGCATATACAAGCATCGATTCAAACGAAAGGATTAGGCATATTCTCATATCCATTTAATTACATGTCACAAATAGATCTAGGCGTTCAAATCTAAAAAGTAACGGACTTACATTGATCGGTTTCAGAAAAGGATAATCAGATAGCGTTGGTGATTTGCTATGATTTGCATGACGTTGCTCGCAACCGTTGAATTAGCCTTTGATTCTTTTCTTAAAGCTTTAATTTTGATTTGAATCTCCAATTTGCAATTCCTAGCCATAGTCTTCAAGAAATAGTCTCCGTGTTTTATTTTAATTTATTTATTTCAATTATTCCATAGGCAGCATAAGGAGAGAATGAAATGGTGTAAAGAGAATGAGGCTAAGGGGCTGTTTAGATAGGTTTAGAGTCATGAATCTGGTCACGAAACAAGTCTAAATACATCAGAATGCATCAGGTTGAAAAACTGGGTTTCGGCACCAGGTCGACCCCCAGGTTGACACTATGGCCGACCCGGTCCCTGGGAGGTCGACATTATGGTCGACCCCCAGGTCGACCTGGTCCTGGGCGGGAAATTTCCCGGCCAGCCTGTTCTGGGTTTTGAATTCGAATTTGAATTCGAATTTTTGAGCTGTTTTTGATTCTGAAAATCTCTGAAACTTCGGAGGGTCATATCTTCCTCATACGGACTCCGTTTCTCGAAAACTCGGACTCGTTTCCAAGCAGAATTTCGAGATGAACGCAATGGCGCAACCTATTTCCCTTGATTCTTATTTTAAAATTTAATTATACTTTATTTTGCGAAACTTAATGTTACAGAATTACGAGGTGTTACATTCTCCCCCTCTTAAAAGGATTTCGTCCCCGAAATCTTCAAGTTAGGAAGAATGTGTCCTACCATCCAATCACCCATCTACTCAACCATTCAATCACAGGCATTCATTATCCTTAAAAATATTTCTAATGCAAAATCAAGCGGTCTACTGATTCAGCTGACCTCCTTAATGCGAATTAAGTCAGTGCCATGCGTCCAATCATGTATGCAAGCATCCCTATTTATGTAAATACTACATGTGTGCATAGCCATTCATCCATATGCAACATCTATATGATAACATATCAAGTTAAATCCGTTAAGCAAATACATATATGCGAATGCAATATGAAAATGACTGAGTCGTTCTAGCGCCTATGGTGTGTATATGCATCCACGAGCAACCATTTGCAACCATCAATCATAACATGTCTCAAACACATGTTTCAACCATAGGTTTATACCTACCTAAGGATCGAAGATATGACCTAGAGGATATACCTAAAAAGATATAAACTATTATGCATAAGATTCCTACAAAAAGATCAAGGATATATCCTTAAGAAAAAGGGCATGGTACGCGTGTCTTATTTTTAGTTTCCCACGTCGCGTCTTCTTGAGCTTCACTCCACTGTACCTTAACTAATTAACCTTCACAATTGCGAAGCTCCTTGACCTCCATTTCCAAAATTGTCGTTGATAAGATAGCTGGCTTTTCATTGTCAGCTGGATACATGCGGAAGTCTATCCCGCGTTTTATGGGTAAACTCCTAACCCAATCAAAAACATCTGCGTGCTCATGGATTACTCTAACGGATCGCAAACCATCGATAGATGTATTAAGTGATTCTAGGTAGCTAGGCCTGACTGATCCTTTAGGATCGCACGAAATCTCGAGGGTATTTTCGAGGTGAATCAAAAGTCTAACTACCCTCCCTTCATAATTATTAGCTAACTAACCCATGCCTAGAATCAACCAATAGTCCATGAAACCCAAAAACATAAGCATTGCACTTAAACCCAACACTTAATATAGTTACTCTCAAATTCTTACAAACCAAAGGTAAACGGGCTGAACCACCAATTGGATTTGAGACACTAATGGGATCTTCTACTATACAAGTACTAAGGTGCAGAGACTCAACTATGGAAGTAGATATGAACAAATGCGAAGCGCTAAGATCAAAAGAGTACTAACTGGTTGATCAAAACGAAAAGCTAAACTTTTCCAAAAGAGACTTTTACTATCTCTCTCTCAGGTATTCTGGTGGCGAAAGCATGCACTCGCCCTTCTGAAAATCCTGTCCCTCGTCCTTGCCCTTGTCCTTAATTATATGCCCTATTATACCATGGAAAAGATACTTCCTCTCGTATTAGGTTTTATAATTCCTTCTTTCTTCATGAGTCGAGTTTATATCCATGAATTTCTCATCCTTGCGTTGAGCTCCCTAGCCAAACTCCCTCATCCTCATCTTTTACCATCCCTTGTAATCATATTGACAAGTTTCTCAAAAGCTGCCTCCATTGCACGAAAAACCCTTCAAAGCATGAAAGAAAACTATCCTTATTTGATCTTCTACTAGATTTTGCACACAGCTACTTCATAGCAGTACACCGATGTAAGATTTTGGATTTTGACAATTATATTTCCTTACACCCAAAGCAAGCTTACTGCATATCAGACATGACTTAAGATGTATACGTTTTAGTACAGAAACACATGGACTTAAGCTTTAGCTGTAGCATATCCTGACATATAGAAATGGTTGCTAATACTACTCATATTGATTTGAAAAGAGGTATACTTGGTCAGTTTTTAGGTAGCTAGTTCCTAGCTGGGTGCAGTTGAAAAGAGGTTAGGAAAAATCTTTCTTTGATCTTCTGCATAGCTGTTCTTATGGTACTACGTCTATTACTCACTACATATAAAAATGACTATACACATTTGATTTATTCTACTGAAAATGTACACTTCTGTTTTGTCTTTTATCATTTTCTTCTTTTACATGAAACTTGAATATCTGTAGATTATTAATACATTGCATTAGTTTATTCAGTAGTGCAAGTTATAAACCACTTTATTCTTGCCGTTTTAGTTGTCTGCTCTCAATCATAACCATGATCAAGTTATTAAAAAGAGGGTTTTGCTTTCCTGACAAAGCAAATTTCCTATAGAGTATGTTGAATGGGACAAGCACAGACCATTTCCAAATATCACTTACCTCCTAGTTTTATCTTAGGTCTTACCATAGCATGTGCAGAAAGATTTCAAAATATCGTATAAGTGTATAACCAAGTATGTACTCATTTAATTCCTGTGTATTTCATTGACTTTAAGAGTATCAAAACATGTACATAAATATTTTAAAACCATTCTTAGTATATAAGTTATTAATAGCTATGTAAAAATATATGTATCCATATGTCAATTTATGTACAAACAATTCTTACTCGTATACTTAGTTAGATTTAAGTCCAATCATATTGATTATATGATATGATCCATTTCATATGCTTATAAGAAGTCATAAAATATTTACTTTCACTAGAAAACAAAAGTTACTATTTTGATCTAGATATACACACACACATATATACCTATTATATATGTACATATGCTTAAGATATTATAAAAGATCAATTTAAATTATGTCAAATAATTAAATATAATTTAGCTTAAGTAATTCTATTTTTATATAAATTAAAACAAATTTTAAATGCAATAAAAATATAAATGTCAAACAACATTTACTTGTGCATACGATTCAAAAATATACACATAGAATTAAACAATGCTTATTCAAAATTTCCATAATCTTCAAATATATTATTCAACTGAATTTAATTGCCAGATATAATCTAAATTTATAGGTTATAAAATTGGTCAAAAAGCCGAGATGTTACAATATTTTTCATAAATGGTCATGTTATATATATCATAATTTGTAGATATATGAAATGCTAACTTTCTATTGGTACAAAAAGAAGACAAGGATGATTTCTAGTCGTTGAAATTGTTCAAATCTTATTTGTATTTTTTTCATATTTAGCCTTATTATATATGATTTTTTGCATTGTAACCATGTTGTTTTATTTATCTTGTTTGCACTGTTAAACCGTAATAGCACTATTAAGTTTTTCAATGCTTAACTGTACAAATATTATTTAGTATCAATGTGCAAATGCATAATATATGTATGCTTAACTCTATGTTTTACGTGTTGTATACATGCAAAGCTAAAGCAAAATTGCTTTGTACTATGATTTTTTTTATGTGCTGCCTAAATGCATAACATATGCATGCTTAACTCTGTTTTATGTCCTGTATACTATGAATTTTTTTCACTGATTACTGTAAATATATCTCTCCTTACATGACATACTGTGCATACTGCTTGGATAACTTTCTCAAAGATGTTATATACATTTGTTAGAAACTTAATTGTAAAAACTTTGGTTCACATGTAATGCTTTTAAATGTGGAAATCATATATTATTTTGATTTGCAGATACTGGTAGATAGAATGCTTCAGCAAATCTAAAGAAGGTGGTGATGGTGGCATAATGGTTAGCAGCAATGATAGTTGACAAGAAGGCTTTTGCAATTGGTTTTTCTTAGTATTTTGGTGAGAAAAACACTCACAACTGTAATTAAATTCATTACTTTTTATGCATATATTAAATTCATTATTATCTTAATGAGAGATCCCGCTGTTTAACACTTGCCTTTGTTGACATCGATATTCTGATTGTTGCGCCTTAAGGCTCCAAAACAGTTGTGAATTTTATGAGATACCTTGTACACTTACCTAATTTTGTCAACAAACGGGTGCTGCTCGATTTTGGTGCTTCTAATTCAGGTAAAGTCGATTCCTTTTCTCGAATGCTTTTTCTTGTTCGATTTGTCTTTGACGGAGTTTGATTCGCCATCCTTCTTTAATCAAACTATGGTGTTCATGATATTATTAAGATACTTGTAGCAAGAGAGTTGTTTGATATATTCATATTGCAGTTTGCTGATAGAAGGAATAAGCAAATCACAATTTTATTTCTGTACATTAACATAATTATTATTCTGTACATTAACAATAATAAAACATGTTATTATATCACACTGGTAATATTTTACATAAAAAACTAAGTATATCCATTTTAGAACTGAACATGTGAGCTATGGTAGTTTTTTAAATGCAACTGAACTGGATTGGAAGATAATATGCCATATATATAATCATTTGCTGCCTTGTTAATGCAGACACCTTAATTTGAAGAATGATATTATACTTGTTAATCTGTAGAACTGAGAACCTAGGAAGACAAAGTTGTCACATATTGGTGAATCACTGATTTCTGTGCAAATATGTGTAGTATAATCGGTAATAGTGTGAGTGAGAAAAGCTTGACTGGTTTTGATGAAAATCAATGTTTAGCTCAATAATGAATTTTTGTCTTCCTATATCTTCAACTTCCTTCATCTTCTAATTTAAATTTGCAAAAAATGAATCCTTCAGCTATAAGAACTTCCTAACCTAAATGATTTTTTTTATAACTTATTGTTTTCGTGGAAAGAAGAATGTTGAATATCTTATCGACAATGATATCTTACATATACTTTTATACATGGCACATACGCGATTGAAGATATAGCATCATCCTAATTTTTGAACTCATACAGAATGGAACATATTGGCACATACAGGATGCAAATGCAAATGAGTATAGATAATTAACGATACCTTTGGTTCAAGAAAAAATGACAGAGAAGCATTTTCTTGTAAAAACAATTATTTTCCTGTTTACCACTTTACTGTACAATTAACAACGACACCTGCTTTTTCTTGTAGGGTGCAAATGAGATACCCAAATCGCCTATAAGAAAACATTTTCATTCATTCATTATCATCTTGAAAAACAATTATTTTGCTATTTACCACTTTACTGTACAATTAACAGCGACACTTGCTTTTTCTTGTAGGGTGCAAATGAGATACCCAAATCGCCTACTGGAGCAGTACCAAATTCTAGGCACTATGATGCTCAACGTTGTCAGGATTTGCAATCTGCTACCTCCATGCAAGACTATTACATCGAATTGATTTAGAAAGGTATGGATTTTTTTAGGTGTTTATTTCAGTTATGAGATGATTGATGTGAGTTCTAGGAGATGATGATGCACATCCTGTTGCTAACTACTCTGTAATGGCAAAAAAGAAAGTGAACTTGAGATGTTGACCGTAACTTGATTGAAAGGAGCTTAGTTTAGAGCTTTAGCTATTGTAGTTGTGTCTTTGAGTCCTACTTTTGTGGTAGAGAATGTGATTTAGATTGATTTTTGTGGTTGGAAGAAGAAATTTATAGTGTAATGGTATGTTGCATAATTTTCTTATAATGTATTTCTTGATTTACTTATAGTGTATTGTTAATTTTATCACTTGTTTATACTTATAGTGCCAAAAGTAGTTGTATGTATATTTGTGTGTATTTATATATATGATATATATGTATGTATGTATGTATATACATACATACATATACATACATACATACATATATATAGGTAAATCAAAAGTGGAATACCGACGGATTACCAAAAAAAAGGAAGGTTAAGTTTTCTCCATTTTAATTTTCATCGCTAATCCCTTGGCAATTAGTGAGGGTTTACCCACTCCTTTTTTAAATAATATTTTATTATAAATTAATTATACATTGGTAAACAGTCGGTATCTAAATTAAAATTAAATTAATAAATAAAATTTTATTTTTATTATATAATTAGTAAAATGACGGAAAACCGTCGGAAAACTCATGCTAAAGTCCATCGCAAAATCTGACATAATTACCGTCATGGTTTTTACCAACAACCATGTTATGTCAGAAATCCATCGCTAAAGCCAATATAGCGACGGACTAGAAGCGGATTCTACCGCTTTTATATGCGGCTTTTCTTGTATGATATAAACAAAATCAAACTAGAAATTTCAAAACAATTCAAATTCGAAGCAGGAAGACCAAACGGGAATTAAGCCCATTGGGGGTCGACCCACAACCCAGAGGGGTCGACCCAGGGGGGTCGACCCATGGGTCGAATCACACCTAGGGGGGTCGACCCATGGGTCGACCCACTCAACTGTGTGTCGACCCTGGGTCGACCCTAGGGTCGACCTACCTCAAATCTGGCCAGGATCATTTCCTGAACCTGGACTTGTTTCTTTGCGAGATTCGTTGGAAAAAGTCTATAATAAGGCCATCATTTCTATTGTTTTCTACACCTAAAACAATGGGGACAAAAAGATGCTGCCCTAGCTTGGATTGAGTCAGACTATCTCTACAACAACTGCCTATACATATACAAGAATCTCTTCTGCAATATCACCATATTATTCTCTGTTCTTTAGATCCAATCTCTTTGAGTTCATGTTAGTTTTAGAAATAAAATTTAACAGTAACCTTGACATGTGAATAAACCAGATCTAAACCTTTGACTATTAAGAAACTGATTTATATCTAAACAAATCTGCTATAATTACATGTAATTTTCCATATATCTATTCTATTGTTCAGTTGTTATCATATGTCTATTTCTATTTTTATATGCCTATTTCTGTTCTTCTTCCTCTCTCATTCCCTTTTTTATTCTTGTAGCCTAGGCTACCTTCGAGCCTAAGCCAACATCGTTGAAATATGTGTACGAACAAAATTGGGATTAATTGGGAATGATAATGATAATTTGCGGCATATCCTATACTACAAATATGACTAAAATTTGCGGCTTACCTATACTATGTAATATAACTGAAACTGGGGGTGTATGAACAATTAAATCTGTAGGCTTAATTTAAAGATTAAGTGGAACATGCTAATAAAACTGTGTGTCACCTATATAACCAATTTGATCTATTGGGGTTAAGTAAACTTGTTAATCTATTGGGGTTGTATTGACACTGTTAACCCATGTAAAATTTAACCTGTTAAATTTATGGGTGGTTAGGCTATAAGACTTAACCTGTGGAAATCCTAGTTGATTTGGGATACAAGTTTAGGGGTTTAACCTGTGTCATCTGTTGTGTGGGACCCATATTAGTTAGTATCCCATTCTGGTATTAAACGAGGGCCCTGCAATAGGTAGGGGTCAGGGCATGCTTACTGAGAAATTATAAGAGGTTCATCCGGGATGGGGTGTTCTGATGGCGCGTTCCAACGGGGTCGTGTGCGTGCATGGGTCCGGCCTGCCTGGGAAAATAAGATGCCATAACACCTGTAAATAGGTCTATGTCCTTATATAGGTTGCCACTTTAGGAAGTAAGACACCCTACTGTGTGGCCAGCAAAGGGTATTTATGTGTTAGGGAGCCAATCGCTGGGGGTAGTAATTAGGGTACATCTAGTCCTGCTTAGGTACTTGTTATTTCTATTTGGGGTAACACCCGTTATTTCTGTTTAGGAACCTGTTATTCTGTTTGGGGGTAAAACCCGTTACTAAAAGTACACCTAAGTCTACCATTATGTTTCTGTTGGGATCATTTTGTTTCTATTAAGTAATTATAAAACACTTAATCCATTATTCTAGTATTGGTGTAGAGAAAATATTTGAGAAGCATAGTTAATCATGTTTATCCTGTCCATTCTATTTATACATATTTAATACTACAGTTATCTCTCATCAAGTTTATTTTATTATCTTAATACTTTTATTTCTTTATATGCTAAAAGTCACTAGACTCGCCAAACTTTATGTCTAACTCGTTTTCTTTCCTTCTCTCTCTCTTCCTTCCCCCCAGGTTCTCAGGATGGGAACGCTCAGGCTTGATTATGATTCTCTCTTCTGTTTCTGGTTGGATTTGGATCTGCTTTGATGTATCGCTTTCACCACTTGTCTAATTGTTTATGGATACTTATGGGGATTATTAATTTTCATTTCTGTACTTTGATGGTTTTTAGCGCAAGGTAGATGCTTTTATTTGATATATTTTGTTCCAGTGTTTCAGTTTGATGTTGTAACTAGATTTTGAGACCACGATGTTTTTTGTTGGAAAATAATCTTTTAAGTTTCCGCTGCTATTTTATATATATCTGTCTTGTGGGATTCTATTTCTGTTTTCCTATAATGCTTCATGGAACTTAGTGCATTCTAATAAAGAGTAACATTAATGGACGTTGGGTGTCACAAGAAATGTCATTTACAACCAGAAAATTTAACATAGGGTTATATGATGCTTATTAATGAACTTAAACTGGCTAAGTTAAACCTATTTGATTAATAAGCCAAGCAATTCTAAGTGAACTTGAAAAAGAAATTGAGGATTTCAATATTTTTGAGATTGAAAAACAAAAATAATTTGATACTGAGATTTCTGAGTCTAATGCCAAAACTGATAAGCTTCTAAACGAGAATGATTTGTTGAAATCTAAAATAAATGATCTTGAGATGAGTTTGAAACATTTTTCATCCGAAGAAAAATCTTTGAATATGCTTTTGAAAAACCAATTTTCTCTCGGAAATAAGAATGGTCTCTGTTTTGGAAAAACAAACGTTTTTGAAAATATGAATTCTTGTGTTTTCAAAAATCCCTCAAATTGTTCTAAAAAGGATCGTCTTGGAAATTTAATTTCTGAAAATTAAAATGATTTTTGAATCAGAACCGAGATGAGAATTTGTTTTATAACAAGCCATTTAAACAATCCTAGATCCCAAAGGGAAATAAAACAGACTTTGTAAAATTCAAATAGATTTGGGTTCCTAAGGCTACAGAGGTAAATTCAGATGTTTTGTTATATAGACAAGTCAGATGTTTTGTTATATAGACAAGTTTGGGTACCAAAAGTGGTAAACACATTTCAGAGTGGTTTTACAAATTGTGTTAGACCACTTAATCCTCTCAATTGCTAGGTAACAGTGATGGCTGAGGAACTTCTTTGGAAAAGAAAATTTGAATTCAAGCTATTCCACATCTTTGATTTATTTAGAGTTCCTTAGCCAAGTCTGCTGGGTTGGAGATCCACATTATCTACTGCAAATCTGGTACGATTTCTAAACTCATTTGTAAATATTTATTTCCTCCTTCTATCTTTTTCTTTTGTTTTTGTTTATTTTGTTTTGATTTGTCACTACCATATTTTTTTCTTTTATTCTGGGCTTTCTTAACTTCCAATTGCAGAACTCATATTATTTCAGGAAATTCGCTTTACTTGAATAAAACTCTAATGTTTTTAATATTTTCTAGATATTTAATTTAAACTTGTAAATATCTGCAATTGTTTTGAAGTTTATTTTCTGTTTTCTGGATTTATAACAGTGTTGATGTATTCTTGTCATATTTTGAACATTGTTTATTTGAATTCTAAAGTTTTTTTTAAAGATCTGAGAATCTGATGAAATTTCACACATCTTTGCTGCTTTGAGCATTTTTCTAGTTCATTTTAGAAAAGATTGAAATATTATACTCATTACAGCACACTACTACTTCTAAGTTATGATAATTTCATTGATTTTCAGAATGGCTTGAAATGTTTGAATTGACTTGAAACTCATTGTTTACATCTTGAAATTCACTATTATACATGATCATCTGGTTTAGATTTTTGTTTGTTTGAGATCATTTGAAATTTCTGATATTTTGAATCTCACACAGCTCTCAGAACTGAAATTATTAACCATGTATGATTTATTCATTGTATCTCATGATTTACCTTTGTTCAAGTGATTTCGAATAAATCATTGTTTTTGGATCATGAATTATTACTCAATCTTGATGTAATTATTCTGAAAATTTTCTTGTGTGATTATCAGAAAAATTTGTGAAAAATTCCTTCGAAAAATGGTCATTAAAACTCACTGTTATTTCATGATGATTTAATTTGAATATTTGTTTTTTTAAAATCATTTGAAATTATTGATTTATTGAATCTCACACATCCTGAATCTGAAATTTATAATCTGGTGTGATCGATTCATTGAATCTTGAAGATTTTCATATTTCCTTAAATGATTTCAAATAAACGGTATTTTTTATCTTGGATCATGAATCATATTCTGTGACCACCAGAAATGTCTTGACAAGTGTGCTTTGAAACTAATTTTGTGCTGCTCTGATACCTTTTTTTGAGAAGTTTTTTCTAATGACTGCTTGTTTGATGAAACTCCGTTTGCTGCTCTGGTAAATGTGCCAAATTTGTTAGTCATGTCTGCTTGGGCTCGGTGATTAAAATTCTATTGTCTGGGATATCCTTGTTTGTCTCCAGTGTTATGTTAAAATCCTCATAGATTGAGACATCAAGTGGTATCAGTTTAGAAGTGCTTAATTTGTTTTTTCTATATTTTTTTTAATTCCTCTTGGCTTGTATACTCTTCCATATCCCTCTTGTAATTGTTTTTCAATTTTAAAGTTATTTATTGATTATTCATTCAGAAATTGAAATCTATATCCAAATTGAACTATACTTATAATTCATCAAAATTATTAATAGATTTTGAAATTGTGATGAATTGTGACTGTATTATATTTCACAACAAGAGGAGATTTTATTTAGATTTTCATGATGATTGAACAATTTTTATAATATCTTTGAATTAGTGATTATTTCACGACCATCTTCATTATCTATCATCTTTCTACCATCCATTGTGATTTTACATTAATGTGGAGAGTTTAATATGTTTTAAAATATTTTTGAATAAATAGTGGAAATATTTGTGATAGAAATGGGACTATGTTATTTTTTAGAATTAGTGGCAATTGAAAATTTTCAATGAACCTAGTACAGTTGAGCATATTTCATAATATGATTAATTTAGAAATTTATTTCACAAACCATTTCTGTTCCTACCACTTTTCTATCATCCATATTGGTTTTATATACTAAGGAGTTTTTTTCATTTTGAAACTGAAAGTAATAAAAATATAATATTCATAAGTGTTTCTCTAACCTCATTTAAAAATCCAAGCTCTGATTATGCAAGATTATGAGATTACTTATATTTAAGCTGCAACTGATCTCATTTAAAAATCCAAGATCTTGTTATGCATGGTCAGTGTTCTCTTAAATAAAAAGAAAAAGTACTAAATTGCTAAATACATTTGTATATGAAATCCTCCTTGGTATATAAAAAACAGTCTATCAATCCATTTTCTATTTTGTGAAATGTGTTAATATCTTATGAAATATTGTGATTTTTTGATTGATAGCTATTGGGATTTGAGATTATATGATTGCGTCACTTAAGTTGAAATTATAATTATAGTCCAAATCCATCACTGTTTTTATGGTTCTTTTTTTAAAAATTTCTTTGGAAAATAATTGGAATCATATGTTTTTATAACTCTCTCTCCATTTATATTAAATTCATCGTAAACCCTTCATTCTCTACAATGTGAAATATGCCACTAATTCTTAGAATATTATGATTTTTGTTTGACTGATTGAGATTTATGATGACCGTTCTTCCTCTAAAGCTAAAATTTTATTTTTAGTCATTATTCATCTATATTTTAATTTTTGAATCCTTTTGATGATAACAAAAGGAGGAGAATGGGTTGAGATTTTGATATATGAGTGAATATTTTAATATTGAAAATTTCATTTTCACTCATGCATAGTTATAGGGGGAGTTTCTGTTGTAGAGGGAGCTTTCCAATAGGGGGAGTTTAGTTCTTCACTGTCAAACACATTGATTATATTCAAAATCTTAATATTTGTTTGTCATCATCAAAAGGGGGAGACTGTTGTATATAACGTTGCTGTATACACAATTATATGATTTTTTGTTTGATGTACTATTCTATATATACATTACAAACATGAATATAATATGTATATTTAATGGAATACTACTGCACAAGAGTTAAACATTCAAACTGTATTCTATTTGAATATAATATTCTATTTCATCATTCAAACAGTACAAATTTATAACTCCACTATTTGTATATTCTTCACATGATATTGTACTTGTATATAAATTGAATACGTTAAACAAATTTGTTTGAACACTATAAAATAATATTTTATTTCAATCAAATTCGTTTAATACAAACATCAGTACAATTCTCTCATTATATACATAACTCCTCACTACAACACTCTATCGCTCTGTATACAAACTCATATTGATTAACACACTTGTACAGTCATATATTACCACCCTTTTATCCACTGTCTTTTGCCTTCAGTCTCTATCTTCGTAGATCACTGTCAGTCCAGTCATCATCTACTTACCAATCATATGAAACACACACACAAGTACACTACAATAGAAATGAAACTGAATATATGCAAATATAAATTTTTAAGAATTTTATTTGCCTCAGATTTCTGTTGTGTTTCTCATCACTTTTCATGACTTGATCTGATTTTTTTGTTTTTTTATCCAACTGTGTCTAGAGAGCTTGTGATATTCACAATGATACACTGTAAATACCACAAGGCAGATAGTGCGTATATACATATCACAGTGCAGGGACAAGGAAATTTATTCTGGATGGCTGCATATACACACGTGTGTATATATATACATATACATATATATATATATATATATATATATATGTGTGTGTGCACTTCCTCGCCAATTGAGTGTGCAACTGAGGAGAAGCCACGTGGACCAACTCGACTCAGTGCACAATGCAAATCGGTGAAGCATGATGTTTCAGCAACAACTCAAGTATGGTGAATGCTGCAGCAATAATGGTCAGATTATGTTCAACTACATGCTAATTTACACAAATGAAATTTCAGCATGAACATACAAGCAGCAAACATACATGGGAGACTCAAGTCAAAGAACAACATTGTTTCATCATACATGACATGGAAGGAGGCTAGATAAGCAACACAAATGAAGCCACAAGTGTACTCAGTTAAGCTCAAGCAAGTCAACATGCTTCACAAATATATGCACTTCAGAGAGTGGATCAGACCAAGCTTACAAAGGCAAGAATACATGGTCGAGATTGTTCAAAGAAAATCAAGTGTGTGTGCAATATAGGTACAACAAAGATCATGCACAAATACAGGTATAAGCAAGCATCAGGCAGTGCAAGTGATGCATGGAGCTTTTACATAGTGGTTCATTGTCAAGCTGGTGAACAAAACACATGACAAGTGCATACCAGTTTTTAGGAAATTCATGGAACAACTTAGCATGTTTTAAAATAAGGAAGAAGTTACATACAACAATGTCAAAGCTAGGTGTGATCAAATTTATCAATGATCATGCATGTGAATGAACATCTCAACATGTATATATGGACACAAATGGTCAAGACTATTTTTCAATCTTTCAGCATAGTCAAATTCATAGCCGTATTTACATGCAACTAGAAGAACAGTGAACTACAATAGACAGTTTTAACAAAACAGATCAAATGATAATACAAAATACAAGTTCAACATATTTAATCATGCAAGATACGCATGAACAAGGGGCAGAGCATAATCAAGGCAAATTTATTTCGGCAAAAGAGTGCATTAGCAAATTAAAGAGTCGAATTTGGCAAGAATTTTAATTGATACCAGAAATCAGAATGCTTTTATGCAGCAATTAAATTTGCAAGGGTCAACGAATTATTCCTGAGTTCAACGATTCAAGTATGATAGTCACGACAATATTTCAAGCATATTTAAATTCATGAAGAATCATGCAAGGGACCAGTAGTTAATGTTTTCCAGAAATATAAATGATTCAGAGATTTCCAGAAATCAGCAAGTATATCCATGACTTTAAAATCATGTTCACAAATCATAGGGTATATGTTAGCCTACTTTGTGAACTAGGCAACACAAAGTCAAGAAACCAACCGTTGAAGAGTATTTCAAGTTATAAGACTCCGGTTCGGATCGGAAGGAAACACTACAATTCAGATTGATAGCAGCATATCGGTTCGGATCGGATGGAATTCTCTGTTCGGATCGGATGTCTCTTACTGGATAAATTGGCAAAGCATATCTGATCGGATCGGAAGATCAATAAATCTCAAGTGGACCGGAAAGCCATCTGCTTGCCACGGTGCTGGAGCGGAGCGGAGCAAGATTAGAGAAGGAAAGACGTCCAAGCTACTCCGGTTCGGATCGGGTATTCCGATCCGAGCCCCCAACCTGCACGACTCCGACCCGCACCCATGGTCCAGGAAAATCTCCTATGAAATCGCCTGGAGAACCGGACCGGATATGACTAATTCCTACCCCTAACGTCCGTCTCTTTGATGTGTTGTCAGCTTGATGGTCCATCCGAACCCGAAGAGAGTGCAATGGATGACACGTGTTCCGACCCGGATTGAATCTCAGGCAAATTCACACCTATAAATACCCCATCTAGAGACAAAGAGAAGGATCTTTTTTCAGCACTTTTGAGAATCCAAGTACCTCCATCATTCGAATTCCTTTACTCCCGGAAAATCCAAACCATCTTTCATTTCTTGTTTTAATCATTTGAGTGAACAAAAGTGAGTTGTGAGTGAATCTTACATTGCCTTTGTAACTGAATTACTGAATATAGGGAGAATTAAGTGGACGTAGGCATTTCTTCGCCGAACCACTATAAATCTTGTGTGTTCATTTTTATTTCTGTTTTATTTTATCTTGTTTCTAATCAATTTGGGTGTTAAAGCCACATTTGGGTCTAACATTTTGGTGCTTTCACTGAGAATCCTCATCTAAATTCTTTATTTTCCGGGATCTCTTTCTACTTTTTGGACCGTTGAGTTCAAAGAAGTGAATCCTTAAGTTTCTCCACTTTCTTACATTCGTTGAAGTAATTGTCAAAGACTCATGGCCAGAGGAAAAGGCAAGGAAGTCCAGTCTGTTCAAGGAAATGGAGCTGGTGAAGATCAGCAACATGCTGTTGTAACAAGGTCTAGGGGGCAGAGTTCAGCAGCAGGGAGAATCAATGCAGGAAATCCGAACCGACAGCAAGGGGAAAGCTCCGATCCGATCCGGGTTGGAGACTCTGAAGCAGTGCACTCCCCCAGTCTGAACCGACCCGACTTGCTCGCTGCACACCGATCCGACCAGGCACCCCAGCTCCGATCCGACCCGACTTCCTACCTCCGATCCGACCCGATGCTTGGTGAAGCTGGAACATCTACTCGAGTCCCCGCGAATGCTCCAATTCTAGCTGCCAGGGTTGGAGACCAGGTCAATCCATCTGCTCCCATCACTCAAGGAGATTTCTCGCGCTTGCTTGATATGCTTGAGAGCACGAGGGAAGCTATGAGAGTTCATGAGAGCACCAATCTCATGATGCAGGAAAATATGAGGCTCATGAGTCGGGAAATCAATGAGCTCCGCCGGCAAAGAACTCCGCCACCGGTTCGTCATACACCCGTAGATCAATCTTCATCTTCCGAGGAAGAGAGGCCCCGTGAACGAAGGCCACTCGAACGACCTCAGAACGTGGAGCAGCTAACGTTTGGATCTTTGGGATCTCGCGAGGATATCGCACGAGCATTAGGAAACGATAGCCCCACTCGGGGGCAAAGACTCCAGTCCCCTCTTCCCGAAATCGACCGGGAACGCAGGGAAAGGAATCGAGCAGAGGCAGCTCGAAGAAGAAGGGCATCTCCTGAGCAAGAGCCCCGGAGGAACTCGGACACTAGGGCCAGGGAACCTGAGCAGCCCCTAACTAGTGCCGATGTGCAGGCGATGGTTCGTCGAATTATGTCCGAAAGCCGGAATTATACAAATGAAGACTATGGCATTGAGCGAAGCCATACTCCATTCACTGACGACATCCTAGATTTCCAGTTCCCCCGACGCTTTAACTTGCCACAGATGGATAAATATAACGGAAGGACTGATCCAGGACAGCACTTGATGCGGTATTTGTGGCTTATGAATGCCGCTGCTGCCCCTGATGAAGTAAAGTGCAAAGCGTTCCCAATTTACCTAGAAGATGTGGCTTTATTTTGGTTTACCCGACTTCCTCCTCGTTCAATTTCTAATTACAAAGAACTAAGCGAGCGTTTCATGAACCAGTTCCGATTACATGCTCGAAAGTCCAAGAGTGTTATTGAATTGTCGAGGATCAAACAGGCACCGGGAGAGTCTTTAAGGGCATATTTAGATCGTTTTAACCAAGCTGTAACTGAGGTCAGTGACCCGCATGAGCCCACTATTCTGATGGCATTAAAGGAAGGAGTCGATCCTGAGTCGGAGTTTGGAGACTACCTTTCTGGGAAGACACCCCCCACAAGGGCGATATTCTACGAAAAAGCCGATATTTATCTAAGACGAGAGGAGGCCCGGGCAAACCGGAAGAGAAAGTCTGAGACAGCTTCAAAGGAGAATGTGCAGAGTAATATTGCCGTGAAGCAGTCTGGAGAAAGTTCTGGCAAGGTTGAAGTAAATGTAGGAAACAAGGGTGGAAACAGCAATACTGGAAACGGGGGAAACAACAACAACCGTAATTCGAACGGTAACAGGAGAAACAGAAATAGGGGAAGCGACCCTAACAAAAGGCCCCGATTCCAGAACTACGAGAACTATACACCATTGAATGACACCCTGGAAAATATTTACCTGGACACGTATAATGTGTTGCAGTACAAAAGACCGCCACCTCGTGATTCGACCGAGAAAGAAATGGCGACAGGGAAATTTTGCTTGTTTCACGGAACACATGGACATTCGACCAATGAGTGTCGACATTTGAGGGATGTAATTGAAAAGCTGCTGCGTGAAGGAAAGTTGGATGAGTACAAGGTTGCCCCGAGGGACAGGGGGCAAGGAGAGCAAGCTCCAAAGCAAATCCTACCTGCTCCTAAGCCTACCGCGCAGCAGAAAGGTAAAGGGATCGTCATCAACTCCATAGTAGGCAGACCTCACCCGGCAATCCGAAGCTTTAGGTCAATGGACCAATATGTGAATGCTGCCAAGCATCTAGATGTGAATGAAGGTGACGATTTGGAAGATGTCACCCCCATAAAACAACAAAAAACCATGTTCGATGACGTGGTGTTTCGCAGCCGAGACAACACGGGAATACAATCTCCCACCAATGATCCGTTGGTTATTACTACCACTATTGGGCCGGCTTTGGTCCATAAGGTATTAGTAGACAACGGAAGTTCCGTTAATATTTTGTTCAAGAAGTCATTTGATCAGATGAAGCTTGAGCCCGAAGATCTGAAACCTTGTGAAGGATGGATTAGAGGTTTCAACGGAGCGACGACAGCTCCTATGGGATATATAGAGTTGCCTGTGACCCTAGGGCAAGGAGAACGTAGAAGAGTGCGAATGCTTCAGTTTGTAGTACTGGACGTAGATTCGCCATATAACGCATTTTTGGGGAGGCCTGCCCTCGCTGAGTTTAGAATTTGTATCGCCCCTTGGTGCTTGTTACTAAAGTTCCCAACCGAAGCCGGGACTGGAGTAATAAGAGGGGATCTGGTTTCTGGACGGGCCTGCTATGTGGCCGAACTGAAGATGTTGATGAAAGGAGTTAATGCTGAGAGTAAGGATGCCTCATCTCCCTCAAAGGGGGACTCGGCATAGCAATTAGAGAGATTGAACCCAAGGGAGTTGCCCAAAGGAACGCCTGAAGACCTGGATCCTAGAAAAGACGAGGAACCAGAGGCTAGGAATGCAACTCCTAATGAAGTGACAGTGGAAATTCCTGTTGATAAAGCTGATCCGACGAAAGTTTTGAAGGTTGGTTCCCAATTGGATCCACGCCGTGCTGAAGAGCTGACAGACTTCTTGAAGGCAAACTTAGATGTGTTCGCCTGGACCCATGCTGACATGTGTGGGATATCGCCTTCCGTTATCAGTCACAAATTGAATGTAAATCCGAAGCATCCGCCTGTGAAGCAAAAGAGACGCATGCTGGGCCCAGAGAGGTCGGCTGCTCTCAAAGAAGAAGTAGAGAAATTGAAGCAAAATGGATTTGTTCGAGATTCGACTTATCCCGACTGGATATCGAATCCTGTCTTGGTAAAGAAGCCAAACGGAAAGTGGCGAACTTGTATTGACTTTTCAGATTTAAATAAGGCTTGCCCAAAAGATAGTTTCCCACTTCCCAGAATTGACCAGCTTGTAGACTCGACAGCAGGTCATGAACTTCTCTCTTTCATGGATGCATACTCTGGATACAATCAAATTCCTATGCATGTGCCAGACCAAGAGCATACGAGTTTCATTACGAATTTGGGATTATATTGTTATGTTGTAATGCCGTTCGGATTAAAAAACGCTGGAGCTACTTATCAGCGATTGGTAAATAGAATGTTTTACGATCAGATAGGAAAAACTATGGAAGTTTATGTGGATGATATGCTGGTTAAATCAAAGCAGTCCTCCAGTCATACGCGAGACTTAGCAGAAATGTTTGGTATCTTGCGAAAATACCGTATGAAATTGAATCCTTTAAAATGTTCATTTGGAGTGGCGTCGGGAAAGTTCCTTGGCTTCATTGTGAGTTCCCGAGGAATTGAGATCAACCCTAGCCAGATAGCGGCGATTAGAAATATCAAAGAACCAAGGAAAATTAAAGACGTCCAAAGTCTGGCAGGGAAGGTAGCGGCGCTAAGTAGATTCATCTCCAAAGCCACCGATAAATGTGTTCCATTTTTTGATTTGATAAAAAGGGGAAAGAAGAACTTCCAGTGGACTCCCGATTGTGTCGAGGCTTTTCAAAATCTGTTAGAGCTGTTAGAAAAACCGCCAATCTTATCAAAGCCCGTAGACCACGAAGAACTATTTGTTTATCTAGCAGTCTCGGCTCACGCTGTCAGCACAGTTCTGGTTCGAGAAGAAGACAAAGTACAAAGGCCAGTATACCATGTGAGTAAGAAATTAGCAGCGGCAGAGCGCAACTACCCAAAGATCGAGAAGCTTGCTTACAGCCTCTTGATTGCATCCCGAAAGCTTCGTCACTACTTCCAAGCCCATCCAATAACCATATACACCGATCAGCCGTTAAGACAAGTGTTGCAGAGACCCGAAGCGTCGGGAAGGTTGATTAAATGGAACATAGAACTAAGCCAGTTTGATTTGAATTTTCAACCACGAAAGTCAATCAGGGGGCAAGCTCTAGCAGACTTTATTGCGGAGTTCACCATTCCAGAGGAAGAAATAATCAATGACCGAGTGGTTAAATCCGAGGATAAGCTAAAGATGAATCCGTGGGAATTATATACAGATGGAGCTAAAAATGACCGAAGATCCGGAGCTGGAATTGTATTAGTCACTCCGGAGGGACGGTCGTTATATTACGCCCTGCGATTAGAATTTTCGGCAACAAACAATGACTCTGAGTATGAAGCCCTGATTGCCGGGCTGAAACTCGCTAAAGATCTTGGAGTAAAAGTGATGGATATATTTTGTGACTCTAAGATTGTTGTTTGTCAAGTGCGAGAGGAGTTCGCGGCTCGAGGACCTCGACTTGTCGCTTACCTCAAGAAAGTGAAAGAGCTATTAAGTAGCTTAGAGCGGTACAACATAACACATATTCCCAGAGAAGAAAACCAGAAAGCGGATAGACTAGCAAAATTGGCTAGTTCTGACAATCCAGAAGAGACTGAGGTAATTCCAATTGAAACGTTGGAGTCGCCAAGCTTTGAGTCAATGGAAATGGAATTCGTTCTTGAAGCGGAACCAGAGAAGGAGTCATGGATGACTCCAATCAAGAATTTTCTTAAGAATGGGACACTCCCATTAAAGAAGAGTGAAAAGAGGGCTGTAGTGCGCAAAGCTACCAGATATGTTATACAAGACGATACCCTCTATAGACAGGGATTTTCTATGCCCCTGTTACGATGTATCGCACACGACGACATCAAGCGTGTACTGAGAGAAGTGCACGAAGGTGAGTGTGGAGATCATACAGGAGGTCAAACTTTAGCAAAGAAAATATTGCGGTATGGATACTTCTGGCCTACGATTAACAAAGATGCAGCTGATTATTCACGACGCTGCGATAAGTGCCAGAGATTCGCCAAAATCCCCAGGGCACCGTCAACTCAGCTTAAATCGATGGTGAGTCCTTGGCCATTTGCCACATGGGGAATAGATATCATTGGAGTTTTACCGATTGCTAAAGGGGGAGCTAAGTATGCCATAGTAGCCGTGGATTATTTCACAAAGTGGGTGGAAGCTGAACCCTTGACTAAGATCACCACAAGAAAGGTGATAAGTTTTGTGGTCCGAAATATTATATGCCGGTTCGGGATCCCAAGGACGATTATTACCGACAACGGGACCCAATTTGATAGCACTGAATTCAGAAACTTTTGCCAGAAATATAAGATAGACAAACGTTATACTGCAGTTGCCTATCCACAATCTAATGGGCAAGTAGAGGCAATAAACAAGGTAATAAAATCCATCCTCAAGAAGCGATTAGAGCGTGCAAAGGTAAAATGGGTTGATGAATTGCCCCTAGCTTTGTGGGCATATCGAACAACGTTTAAAACGGCTACCGGTCATACCCCTTTCTCTCTCTCCTTTGGTTCAGAAGCAGTAATTCCAGTTGAACTGGAAGTTCCTTCCCACAGGGTTACGTATTATGACCCGATGACGAATCGGGCACTTTTACTTGAGTCTCTTGATGAAGTCGAAGAGAAGAGGGACGAAGCAGACTTGCGTGCAGCAAGACATCGGCGTCAGATGGCGCGCTATTATGACAAAAAAGTTCGCCTCAGAACTTTTGAACCCGGAGATTTGGTGCTAAAGAGAGTTTTTCCATCTCTTCCTCACCTTGGCCCAAAATGGGAAGGACCCTTTGTCATCCAACGGAAACTTGATAAAGGAACATTCAAGTTAACGACCGTAGATGGCGAAGAAGTCCCTCGAGCATGGAATGCCCAACACTTAATGCGATATTTGGATTAGAAATGCTATACTTTTTGCTGTTCTTCCTGTAAACTCTGTAATAAGGCACGACATGCCTTTGGAAAATATGACGATATGAATAAAGGACTATAAAGTGGATGTAGGCTATGACTTAGCTGAACCACTATAAAAATATTGTGTGTTATTTACTTTTATGCATTTACATTCATTAGTTGTTCTGTTGTGATTATAAAATACAGGACAACTGAGAGCCTAAAGAGGGTTGTAAACAGTCTAGACATAAAAAGAAGCACAATGATTATTTGTGCGATAAGACATGAAAGAATGAGAAAACGACATTCTAACTCTAACTCTCCAGAGAAAGAGAGAGAGTATAAAAGCGTCTCCGACTGAGCGCTGAAAAAGAAATTCTGCTCCGAACTCTAACTTTCCAGAGATAAAGAGAGTATAAAGGCGTCTCCGACCGAGCGCCGAGAAAGAAATCTTTTCCCGTTGAACGACCGGGGAATAGACAAATGACTGAACTCGAACTCTAACTCTCAAGAGAATGAGAGAGAGTATAAAAGAAATGCCAGGAAAAACAACAGGCATTGATGACACAGGAAATGCCATTCTGTTAGAGAATCGGAAGTATTCAGATTACATGGTTAAGCACTGAATAACTTATGGAGGTTGACTGGGGATACCTATACATACACATATCTCCCCTCTCCACAACTTTGTTTCATAACTATAGATATGCATTTTTACATAAGTGCAGAACTGCTAACAAATAAACATTGCAAAAAGTGAATTATCTTTATTTACAAATGAATGAATTTGTACAGGGAAATAACTAAAAAAGAAAGTGCAGGAGCTGCTGTGGTGGCAGCACTTATTGATTCACAAAGACGCTAAAAGGACACGGAGAACCCACTATTTGGGTTTGGGATGAGCCTTTGATTTCTTGGCAGCTTTTTCCGCATCTTTTGCTTCCCTCTCGGCTTCAGTCAAGATTCGCTTTGATTTCTTTTTCCCTGAAGGTGTAGTACTGGAGCCGGCAGACTTCTTCCCGGAAGGCTGGGCACTGGAATCAAGAGAAGATTTTTTAGCAAGTTCTTCGGTAATAGATCTAGTTGAGAGCTTAACAACTAACCTTGAACCTGCATCCACAACTGCGAGGGGCTTGAGGACCTCAGGATCTAACTCTTCAGCTTTTAATTGCAAGCGCTTGTCTTGATCAGCCTTCATGGCCGCCAAGGTAATGTCATCGGCATTTTTTGACTCCCCGGTTATTGTAACCTCTGGTTCCTCATCATGCCCCTCGTCTCCTCCGTCGTCTTTTAGAGCTGCAATCATTTCTTCATCATGGGGAGTAGTGACCTTAGTTGGCTCACTTCTTTCCCCCAGGTCTATTGAAGCAGCCTTGTCTTCCCCCTCCTTGACCCTATCAGTGGGCTTTGTCCCAGTGGTAGTTCCTTGAACAACATCTGTCTTCGCGAAGGATTCAACGCCTACAAAATGAGAAACATCGGTTATCAACTCAGGCAAGAGCAAAGGATTTCTCATCGAACATTCAGCCATGTAGCCAAAGGTAGTAGTAGCCTTGACAAATTGAGGAGAAAAGATAGGGATACCTTCTGAAGACTTTTCAGCGGGGGTGACTACTACCTCTGGAGTTATTTCAGGAATGGGAGATAGTAAAGTTGATCGGGGAATTCCCGGGTTTTCGGGATCATACCCTTCTACTTCAGGAGTTACGGGAGCAGAAGAAGAGGAACCAGCTTCAGGAATGGTTTTCTGTTTGGACTTTCGCCTCTCTTCTTCCATGGCCTCAGCAATTAGGCGGCGCCCTTCAGCTAGGCGCTCCGGTTCGTCGTCTCTCAGATATTTCTCCATCAGCTTATCTTCATCGAGGGAATCAACCTTAAGCTCTTCTTTTTCCCACTCGACGATTTGATTCCACACATGAACCAAAGTGGATGGATAGTCCTCGATCCAGGAAATGTTTCGACGACGAATAATGTGCGCGAAGAATTCGATCATTAGCTCGCCGAAACCCTGAATATCGGCCTCCGCCTCTGATAATTGTTTGCGGGTTTCTTCCGCAGATTTAATAGCGCATTCCACATTGCCTTCAGCCAGAGCAGCCCTGTTTTCCGCCTCTAACAATTTTGAAGCCAAGTCAGCGTTTTTCTTTTCTAACTCAGCACTCCTTTTCGCTAACTCGGCATTTTTCTGCTCAAGCTCAGCATAAGCGAGACGTGTCTTAGCAGCCTCTGATTTGGCTTCGTCAGCTTGCTTCTTCAGCTCAGAACGTTCCTGAGTGTGGGATTCTAGCAAATCATGATAACGCTTTTGCATGTCCTCTAACAATTTTGAAGCCAAGTCAGCGTTTTTCTTTTCTAACTCAGCACTCCTTTTCGCTAACTCGGCATTTTTCTGCTCAAGCTCAGCATAAGCGAGACGTGTCTTAGCAGCCTCTGATTTGGCTTCGTCAGCTTGCTTCTTCAGCTCGGAACGTTCCTGAGTGTGGGATTCTAGCAAATCATGATAGCGCTTTTGCATGTCCTCAAACTGTTGTTTGAAGTTAGCAGCGTTCTTCTGAGCGATAGCTAGTTGAGCTTGAGTATCTTCTAAATTTTTTCCTAAGGTTTTTAGGGCCTTAGCATCTTCCTCTGCAGTTTTGTGCATTGAGTCAGCATTTGTCATTAGCGTGCGGATGATTCTAGAAAGAGTGCGGGAATACTTGAACATTTCGGTATATTGTTTTTCCACCAAATCAATCTTTGCTCTGGCCTCCTCTGCCCAATTAGAAGAAATAGGTTCAAGGGAAGGTAGAAAGGTCAGAGTCTCGAAGTAGTGCTCGGGAAATTGCTCCTTTAAGTATGCCAGCCTTACTGCGGTTCCCGCATCTGGTGGAGGAGGGGCGAGGATTGTTAGTTCAGTGTCCCTTCCTGAAGAAGATTCTGTAGAACCCTTGTCTGTCCGAGGTCGCTTAGTAGCAGGGACTTTTTGCTTACTTCTAGACCCAGTTTCCTTTGGAGGTGTTTTCTCTCTACTCCGCTTTTCATGGGAGGAAGTGGAATCCCTAGATTGTGGTCTATCCTCCTCCCTACGACCCTGATAGCTTTTGTATTTTTCTTGTTCTGGTCGAACTGGTGAGCGGGAGCGTGAGGATCGAGATCGATAAGGATCATAGGGTCTTCTTTCCTCCCTGCCGCGGTCATCCCGGCGATTATACTCAGCATCCTGAGGAGGATTGGACATGCTGCGGCGAAGCTTTCTTATATCGTAAGAGGAGCGAGACATTGTACCTGCACGATAAATTAAACAAAGTTTAGAATCGACGGATCCATGGAAAAAGAAGTGAAATGAATGCTAGTGCTACGGTGCAAAGTGCATCCTATGTGGTGTGTGTGTCCCCCCAACCAACCCGAGTCTGAAGCTAGACTGGTGCGGGCAGGCTCTTTGGCCTTAGCAGGAGTAGTCTCTTCAGAAGAAGTGAAGACTAAAGGGTCCTTTCTGAAGTCTTCTGAAGTATATATAGTCTCGGGTAAGGGGAGATTCCCCAAACCCTGAAATATGTGCTCGTCGGTGCTAGGAACATCCCCTTCGGAAGCGTGAAGTGGCGACCCTTGGGGAGATTTTGATTTGTCTACCGAGGTAGTTTCCTCGGGGGCAACATACCCTTCACGATGTTTTTTGGCCAGATTAGCCAGTTCATCGTCTTGAGTGGAAGAGGGAGAGGGTGAAGTTTGAAGAGAAGCTGCAGGAATTCCCGAGCCTTCTCCTATTTCTGGAACTGTTTCCACTGGAGGAATATATGCATAAGGGACTGTCCCATGACCGATGCTACGGAAGACGGATAGCAGCCCGTGAAAATGAAGGTACTCATCTTTAAGAACCTCGTCAATAGTAAGGAATTTTTGGTCGCCATTGAGGAGACGGTGCATTCGATCAAAGAACGCTTGGTCTGATACCTGTTTGGGATTATCGACTGCAAATAAAAAGGAAAACAGGTCAGGGTGATGATTCAAGTGTATAGAGTCCAGGGTCAGAGAATCAGTGCTTTACTTGATTTTGTCCATCTTCTGGCGCATCCAGACTGTTGCTTTATATAGAACCACTCCAGTCTGGAATCTCCAGCTTTGCTGCTAAACGGCGTAGAGATTATCTTCCTCTTTGGGACCGACTCAAAGTAACAGAAAGAGGGGGTTTCTCTAGTCCGATGTTTGAAATTATAGAAGAAATGAACATCGTCAAACGTAAGCTCCATGCCTAGAATTTCACGATATGCTATGAATAAGGTATGCAGATAGGCATATGAATTGGGATGCAGCTGCATGGGGGCAATCCGCATTTGTCTTAAGAAGTCGACGATGAAAGGCGAGAATGGAGGAATGGCGCCAACCATGCACATCAGACGAGTGACCGTCATATATCCTTCTGGAGGGTTATGTGGACGGTCAGAACGTGAGGGCACTAAAGTGTCTCTCTTCATTATTCCATACTTCAAGCAAATTCTCACGAGTCGGTCATTGTCAATTGTTGATTCTACGGAATCTGGAGGTGATTCTAGTATAATGGCTGAGTCAAATTCATCGGGTGCTCGGTTGTCACCAATCCCTCCTTCCTCCTTAAAGCCTAGGGAAACTTCATTTTCTGAAGACATTTCATCGCTTTCCCGATGACCAACTCCGTAATCCGGACCCTCGCTGTCCCATTCTGGGTCAGATGAAGAAGATATATCCTCGAGAGTGGTTTTGTTGGAAGTTTCTGGAGCTTCTTTCCTCTCAGCTAAACGAGAAGAGCGTCTGGGCCTCATTGTCATGGAACTATTGAAGAAGCAATAGCACGGATTAGAGTGAATTATCCCGTGTCCCCTTTTTGTGTATGTGTGTGAACTAAAGTGTATGCAACAAATGTGGGAAATACAAAATAGAAGTACAGCAATGCAAGACGAAGCTTTAAAGAGAAAGTAATAGTCAGAGTTGTTCTTGATTCTCGTTTATGTTTGCAAGGCACTATCCTAACTGTTCGCGAAGCATATTCGTCTAGAGTAAGCGTTAGTTGAATTAATTGGGTAGTCTTTATGTGCCAAGTTTGATATGTTCGGATCGGTTCGGATATACATATGATGGCTGGCTCAATACAAACACAGATAGTAATCGGTTCGGATGCGTCATTAGGGCAGGGCCAGTTCAAGACAAGGGAAGCAATGGATTCGGAGGCAGGACTGATCTGATCGGATCGGATGGCCCGATCCGAACCGAATTAGCACCACTCAACCGATCCATTTACTTCAACCTTCACTTCTCCGACCCGAACCGACGTTTTCTGTCCTCCCTGTCTTTCTAAAGTGTGTAACCCGGTCCGACCCCTTATCCCACTTCTTCCTTTCTGTTCCTCCGTCTTCTACCCGAACCGACTTCAGTTGGTCACCACGCTCCTCGTCTTCTTCCTCTTCCCCCCCTTTCTCACAAACAGGTCCATATTATCACCTAAGTTATCGTCAAGGGCAGAAATTTGCCCCCTCCAGCTTCGCACCGCCTCGAAGCGACGACGCGTCCACCAGTAACGATGTGGAGTTCGAGCGAAGCTTGTGGCTAAACCATTCCAATCCAACACAAATTGAAATCAAGAGCAATTACTATGAAGCTATTCGAGATTAAAGAGCTACCTAGGTGTTCGAGTTAAGAAATCTACGAGGGATAGTTTCGGAATATTTGAGTTTCTGGAGTTTTCAATGCTTAGGTCCGAGCGGCAATAGAAACGAAGAAGGAAGAAATGAAGACGGTGATGGGTTTATATAAAGAATGGAGTTGACTCCTCGTCTTCCTATTTTGTCTCGCCCGATCGGACCGGAGTGGAAGCCCAGTAGCACAACTCTCTCTGAAGGCCCAATGTTTAAGAAATAAATCCACGAATACGCTTCGGATCGGAATCCGAACCGAGTGGAAACTTCACACGTTGATTTAGCATCCGAGTCGAATTGAAGAGAAGGAGAGTAAAGGAGGAGCATACCTGCAAGAAGCATTACATGGCGAGATAAGTTCCCGAATCTGCTCAGAAATGAAGAAAATGTGTTCGGGTCGGACGCCGAACCGAACAGAAATCCGTGCATTACTCTTGACAATTCTGGTTAAACGACATCAAAGCACGCTTTGTACAACGAAAGCATCCTTTGAGGGGGCAAAATGTTAGCCTACTTTGTGAACTAGGCAACACAAAGTCAAGAAACCAACCGTTGAAGAGTATTTCAAGTTATAAGACTCCGGTTCGGATCGGAAGGAAACACTACAATTCAGATTGATAGCAGCATATCGGTTCGGATCGGATGGAATTCTCTGTTCGGATCGGATGTCTCTTACTGGATAAATTGGCAAAGCATATCTGATCGGATCGGAAGATCAATAAATCTCAAGTGGACCGGAAAGCCATCTGCTTGCCACGGCGCTGGAGCGGAGCGGAGCAAGATTAGAGAAGGAAAGACGTCCAAGCTACTCCGGTTCGGATCGGGTATTCCGATCCGAGCCCCCAACCTGCACGACTCCGACCCGCACCCATGGTCCAGGAAAATCTCCTATGAAATCGCCTGGAGAACCGGACCGGATATGACTAATTCCTACCCCTAACGTCCGTCTCTTTGATGTGTTGTCAGCTTGATGGTCCATCCGAACCCGAAGAGAGTGCAATGGATGACACGTGTTCCGACCCGGATTGAATCTCAGGCAAATTCACACCTATAAATACCCCATCTAGAGACAAAGAGAAGGATCTTTTTTCAGCACTTTTGAGAATCCAAGTACCTCCATCATTCGAATTCCTTTACTCCCGGAAAATCCAAACCATCTTTCATTTCTTGTTTTAATCATTTGAGTGAACAAAAGTGAGTTGTGAGTGAATCTTACATTGCCTTTGTAACTGAATTACTGAATATAGTGAGAATTAAGTGGACGTAGGCATTTCTTCGCCGAACCACTATAAATCTTGTGTGTTCATTTTTATTTCTGTTTTATTTTATCTTGTTTCTAATCAATTTGGGTGTTAAAGCCACATTTGGGTCTAACAGTATAAAAGGCAAGCATTCATTTTGGCATGCAAATACATTTTTGGCAAATTGACTGGATTGATGCAAAAACAGTTTTTGGCAAGGTTCTTTTCCAAATTCACGGCAGTTTTTCAAGAAACAATGAATCATTCATTTCCAAAAATAAATCAAGCAATCAATGCAATATAAATGTTGGGGAAATACAACAATTCGAGCAAGAATTTCAGGCAACAATTAACGCAATCAGTCAAGCCAATATTTTTGAAATCAGAGAGTTTTATAGGATTATATAATCCTATTTAAACACTATATTCATCATAGGCAGGGATGATCGAAAATCTAAACCACAAGCAACAATTTCAATTAAAGAATTAACCTCAGAAAACTCACAATTTTTTCTAGGGTTTCGATTAACTCTATATTTCAAATCGATCGAGTAAGAAATAGAGAGCATAGAAGCAATCGTGGATGCCAATTCTTTTTCTAGGAATCGCGATTTGGAGCCATCAAGATAAAACCCTAATCCCCAAATTGATAAAACTGCCATTTTCATTCTCCATTGGATAAGAGTAATCGGGTAGAAGTATGGAAGCAAATGGACCGAGCTTTTAAATTGGACTTAGCCTATATTTTATAAAAGGGGAGGATTCAAATTTTACTGGGTTTATCTATGGTTTTATCTTGTTTTTTTTCAATTGTATTTTGTTTTAAATTCACTTTGTATTCGTCCATCAGTTTTTCTAGTGTCTATAAAAAAACTAGGGAAACCAGTTAGGGTGTTAACTGGCAGTTTACTAGAGTTTGTAAAATCTAGGGTTACTGTTTACAGGGCTGTAACTACGGGAAATCTGATCTAGGGATTAGATCAGTTTAGGTTTTTGAGCATACGATTAGAATAAGAGCTAGAGGTTCGCAAGTTTATATGGTCTTATAAGCGGGATCTATTCTATTACCTAGTAGAAACCTTAGGAATGCAGCAGTAGGCAGGGTTTTGCCGAAGCTGGGTATATCTTGTGCCATTTATTTTCTGCATTTCTATTTCTACTGTATTCTGTTATCTGTGAATATTCTTAAATATCCCGTTAGAATTGAACTCATCGATAATTTTCAATAAACCCTATTCACCACTCTCTAGGGTTAATCTAGATCCAACAGATTCAACGATGATTGACTTATAATTTTGAAAATTCTGTATGTGTAGTTAAAGAGTCGAAGAATTTGGCAGAAATGACTATCAATGATCTTTTAGGTTCTCTTAAGGCACATGAACAGTGGAAAAAGGAAAAGAAATATGAGCTACTCGAAGAGGGTTCACAAGCTAAGAAAATTATCAAAGAAGATAAGGTGATGTACAAAAAATAATCAAGGAAGGTAATGCGGTTGTAGAGGTCGTGGTTTTAGTCATAGTAGAAGATGCGGATTTGGAAATAATCCCCGAGTAAAAGGCCAGCCAATCGAACAAAATTGGCATGGCAAAGGGCATGATCATAGAAGAGACGGCTGGACAAATTGTTTAAATGTTGAGTGCTAGAACTGTGGAAAATATGGGAATTATGCAAAAGACAGGTACTGTTAGAGAAAGTGGAAGAAAAAAAAAATCTAGTTGTGAAAGAGGAAACAAAAGATGAAGGTTTTCTCTTGATGTCCAATAAGGATAATGCTCCTGACAGGGACCTAATGTGGTATCTCAATATCAGTGCTACTAATTATGTGTGCAGGCAAACACATCTTTTTGTGATGATGCAAAGGGCATAGGATGAACATGTTTCATTTGGAGATGCGTCAAAAGTTCTAGTCAA
Source organism: Allium sativum (assembly GCA_030737875.1). Taxonomy (NCBI): domain Eukaryota; kingdom Viridiplantae; phylum Streptophyta; class Magnoliopsida; order Asparagales; family Amaryllidaceae; genus Allium; species Allium sativum. Next base: position 730,877,746 of record CM060916.1, read on the forward strand.
AGGCCAAGGAAAAATTTGTTTACTCAAAAAGATGGTGAAGAATGGTTGATTGAAGATGCCTATTATGTGTCTAAATCGAAGAGTAACATCCTTAGCTTGGGGAAACTATTAGAGAAGGGGTATATAGTTTTCATGAAAGATCGAATGTTACTTTCGAAGGACAAAAACGCTATTAAATTGCTTTTATAGAGATGATCAAGAATCGAATGTACAAAATCAATATGGGAAAAGTGTGAGAAAGTTGTTTACAAATCTTGGCTGTCTAAAAATGTAAGCAAAGAAAGATATGATTCACAGCTTACCAGACATGGATTGCAAAAAGAAGTTTTGCAGGGATGTATGGTCTGCAAGCAAGCAAGATTTTTTTTTCAAAAGAAGGATGAATATCATGCAAGAAGGTCACTAGAGTTTAGACATACTGACATATGTGTCCCGACACTTAATTCATTCGACGAGAATAAGTAGTTTACCTCTTTCATTACGATTACACAAGGAATATTTGGGATTAATTTTTAAAGAAAATTATGAGACACTTGGAGTGCTCAAGTAATTTAAAGTGTCAATATAGAAGATGGCTGATCTTTATATCAAGGCCTTACAATTAGGTAGAGGTAGAAAGTACATGTCAACAACCTTCATGAGCCTATTTCCAGGAACTAGGGATCAGAAGATTCTTAACTTCAACTTATTCTCATCAGAAAAAGTGCCAAAAGAAAAACCGAACTATACTTGATACGGTTTGACCGATGTTGAGAAGAAAAGACATGCTGAAAGAGTTATGGGCAGAAGCTGCACAATGTGCAATGTATTTGCAAATTCAGTGTCCATATACAATATAGGAAGATCAAACACCATAGAAAGCTTGGAGCGGATAAAAACCAATAACATCACACCCTAAACATTTGATAGTTTGGCGTATGCACATGTAACAGATTAAAGAAGAACTAAATTTGATGATAAAAGCAAGAAATATGTATTCATTACGTGTGATGAGAAGATAAAGCCTTCAAGTTATTCGATCCAATTGAAAATAAGGTGGTTATGAGCTGAGTTTTGCAGGTGAATGTAGAAAGCGCATGGGGTTGAAACAACCAAATGGAAGTGATGCAGAAGGAAGGAAAAGGAGGATTGTCAACTGCTACATTGATACACACGCCAATAACCCCTAAAGAAGATGATGATGATGAAGATCCTAAGCAACCAAAAATGCGAAGATTGCAAGAGCTATACGAGTGAACTAATGAAGTGCACTTAATATATCTTTTGGAAGATGCTGAGAATATTACCTATGAAAAGGAAGTAAGAGAAAAGAGGTGGAAAGCTACGATCGATGAAGAGATGAGGGCTATCGAGAAAAATGAAATTAGACTTAGTGGAGTTAACAAAAAGATATCAGTTCATAAGATTAAAATGGGTAAGAAAAAATGGATGCCTAAGGTGGGATTGAAAGATATAAGGCACACATATTTGCAAAGGGCTATAAGAGAAAGGCTGGGCTCGATTATGATGAAGTCTTTGCCTTGGTGGCGAGGATGGAAATAATCAAGCTTCCAGTATCCCAAGCAGCGCAACTCAAGTGGTAGGTTTATAAAATTGATGTGAAATCGACATTTTTAAATGGTGTGATTGAAGGAAGTATACGTGGAGCAACCACCAAGGTACATAAACGCTAAGTAGGAGAACAAAGTATTGAAGATGAGGAAAGCGCTATACGGACTGAAGCAAGCATACTGTGCATGGAATAACAGAATTGACACATACCTCAAGGATAATGGGTTTATACAATGTCCTTACGAGCATGCACTATATGTGATGAAAGAAAATGCAACTTGTTGTTTGTTTCTTTTTATGTTAATAATCTGATGTTCATGGAGAATAACAAATAAATGATAAAAGGTTTTAGAAAGGCTACGACCCAAGTGTTTGAAAGGACAGATTTACGGTTGATGAAATGCTTTCTTTGTCTTGAGTTTAGTAAGGAAGATCTGGAATATTTATGTCACAAGAAGCTTTTGCAAAAGACATTTTGAGGATGAACAAGATGAAAGAGTGCAATCCAGTAGAAACACTAATAAAACTCGGTACAAAACACTCTAAGCTTGATGGACGAGACCAATTTGAAGAAAAAATATTGAAGCTCGGTTAGGAGCTTATGGTATCTCACATGCACAAGGTCAGATATTGCATATAGTGATTGGCAAAGTGAGTCGGTTCATAGAGGAGCCAGAATATTCGCATCTTATGGTAGTTAAGAATATTCTTCGATATGTCCAAGCAACAGAGTTACTTGAGTTACTCCCTTCTAAGACAAATGAATATAAATTAGTGGGTTACTCTTGTATTGATTGGTGTGGAGATGTTGATGAACGGAAAAACACATTAGGATATGTGTTCTACATGGGAGACACTACTTTCACATGGCTCTCGAAGAAACAACCGATGGTGCCATTGTAAAAGTGAGGCAATATATGGCAACACCTTTTCTTATATGCCATGAAAGATGGCTGAGAAATTTATTATACAAGCTAAAACTTCAAAAACAGGAGGCAACTGAAATACGAGTTCATAAGAATTGGAAATGAGTTGGCAAAGAATCTGGTGCACCATGAGAGAAGCAAGCATATAGATGTTCGTTTTCATTTCATTTCGGAGCATTTGAATGAAGGCAATGTGAGAATGAGTCACTTTGCAAGCTGCTACCAGAAGTGTTGTCTGAAAATTGTAAGATGATGATTGGAATGAAGAATGGAAAATGCTTTATTTTAAGGAGGAATTTGCTAAAGAATAAACTTAAATCATTGATAAATTGAAGAGTTGTATTTATCAAAATGAAAAGTGGTGTCTATTGAAGTAATATGTATCGTTTATTAAAGTGAGTAATCATGTCTAATGAAGTGAAAAGTCATATCAATTCGGTGAAGAGTCATGTATATTCAATAAAGGGTCATGTCTATTGAAACGAAAAAGTTTATATCCAACGAGTTATGTCTATTTATAAGGATATTTAACCCACAACAAATTTGTGGTCATTTTGTTGTGTTGTAATCAAGAAAGCAAAGAAGTATGAATGAAAAACGAAGAAAGAAGATGAACTATAAAGAAGTGAAATTGTTTGTCTATCCTTCTCTAAAATTATATTCCTCTTCTCTTTTAATAATACCATACATGCAATTATTAAATGGGAAGCAGGACACTTTAAGATCAGTATTCTTAATTTGCAAAAAAAGTCCTAAAATCCGGTATAAATACTTATCAGCTCTTCTTAAAATATTGTCTTGTAGAAGAAACTTTACCATTGATAAAGTTACGAATGCACTATTATGAGAAAATGAGATATGCACATTTTGCTGCAAAAGAAAACTTCTTGATTTTGATGCCTGCACACTCATATTGTACACTACTTCTATAAGTTAGTTAACAATGTGGGATTATTTCAACTTAAAATCTTTGTTGCTTTTTACAACAAGTGAGGCAATCTTATGAGTCCTCCTTGCATCCCTTGGGAATGAATGTCGAGAGCACTATTTTGTCCATATGTGTGAGACCGCTCCGCAACTCCTACACTAATCCATCATGTCAGGCTGATATGAGATGATAGCAAAGGTAGATAATCACGAAACAGAACCTATCATATAAATCACAACACATGGATAACATATAATAATAAAATATACAACAGGATATAGTAGTGAAGCATAACATAATAGAAGGTTTCATCTCCATAAAACCATAAAATCCCAGGTACAATACATTCTTATGAATATCTGAATACAATATGCCTTATTACATCCCTTAGAGTTTCTCAACACAACAAAAAAAGTAATATGATAATATAAAATAATACGCCAACCTCCTACTCATCACCGCACAACATCAACTCCACTAAGCCTGTAACCTTCTTCAGTCTACTCGTCGATCACGTCAATGAGTGGCCAAGATAATAATAGGAGACATAAAATCTTAAGTCAAACAACAATCTTAGTTAACGATAAAGTAACTATCAACAGTTATATAGGATAATATGATCATAGACAATTCATATCTCAAGTGAGCCGTCCATGCAACCAAAAAATTAGCACATAATAATCTCATTATAATATGCTGAAACCACATAGAATAAACACGATTTATAATAGGATTCCCAATATCGCTTCTCTTTAATGTCCTACGGCGATAGCTTACCAAAAAAAATGGAAGAGTACATAAACAAGCAATCATAGCATTCACAACAAGCAATAACCTAACTATAGCGATTACAACCTGGAATGCATCAATATTAAATGACTGACTGTTACCATCCATCAAGGGCTAATGGAAACCCTGGTTCTAGTCAAACTGCCGCACGTCCTACGTACATTTACCTCCTCAAGACAACTAGATCACTCCCCGATCAATCCAAGCTACTTGATCTCTCAGATCCTGATAGGCGCCCCCACGATACCTATGCTCTGAGCCCATTAGAACCTTCGACTATTGACAATTCCTTAGTGCTCCTAATCTCTAAGTCATCCTCGACAACTCCATTCTTTAGTTCAAGTCTTAGTCGAATAAATCTATTATTTCTCGTTCTTGAATCCCACCTGAGTCAACACATCATATTACGAGATCAAGTCCCACTTGAGTCAGTTCATTACCGTACTGCATAGTCCCATAATCAATTGTACCTAAATTAAGCTTTGACCACTCCCGTCTTGAGTTCACGATCAAAGAAATATCACCTCATGGATTACCACTTCTCACAAATGATCTCTAAATGGCCCCTACTTCCTACTAGTCAAGTCTCAAAGTCTAAATCCTTGCTGATAATTTTCTCTGTTGGTGCATCAACAAGAACTCGAGCGGTCATACTTCGACTTAACTAATTCCAACCAAACTTGCACCATAATCTTCTTAGGACCTCATATTGCTAGCTATAATTTCATGTCCAAATGAGTAAATGGCATGGACTTCCAGGAGGTCCATTCCTATGGACCGAACTGACAGGAGATGGACCGGACTGGCGGGAGATCCAGTCCCGATGGACCAATATCGGTCCATAGAATTGGGTTATTTTTGACTCAAAATTTATCTATAGCTTCCTTGAAATCACTAGATGTCATACACCATAAATCAAGTCAGTCCATGTTGATTTGATGGATAGGTATTGGCCCATGCACTTAATGAACTTGGGAAGCGTCCCGACATCCTCCAGATTTCCCCCTCCAAGTTTCACTTAAATCCGATGAATTTTTATGGACTCCATGAGGTCCATCCTATGGACCGGAAAGGAAGAAGATGGACCTGATGGCAAAAGATTCATCCCCTATGTACCGGTACCAGTCCATAGCCTTAGCACATCTTGGAACGAAACTTTCTGGGCACCATCCCGATGCCCTCCAGAGCTCCTCCGCCAAGTTTCAATTGAATCTGGTCAACTGAACCTATGATTTTCTTTGTTTATCAATTCTATGCCTACGACACACAATTCTAAACGACTTAATCAATCAAAATCATACAATACAACAAAACAATCTACACTTCGCCTAATATTAATCATAATCAATCATACAAACATGAACATACATGAAATATAGTATAAAAATCATCGAACTAGTACAATTAGTATCCAAATGGACATTAAACATGATTAATTTAATGACTTACCAGTTTATCTGATCAAATTAAATTATTTTAGGGTTTCAAATACTGAAATAAACATAGGTCAATTAAACATGCATGGTGTGAAATTACCCAAAATCTACACATATTAACCATAATATCCATGTGAGAGATATCCATCACTCACCAAAACTAAGATGTAATGAATTACTGCTGAATCAAGACTTGGACAACAAAGTGACAACATAGAAAACCTCTGATTGATGAAAAAAAGAGACCCGATCTTCCTTGATGAAAATCTTTCTCTAGATTTTGATTTAGAATGAATTCATGAAGAATTAGGGATTACGTTGAACCAGAGAATCAAAGGCGCCCAACCTAATGTTTGAATGAAGAGAGTAACTCAAACCCCCTAGTTATAGTTGCATGTGATCATGCTAATGGGCTACACTACTCATCCCATTGGTTACTAAGTAATATGTCTAACAAATCTAAATTTAAAACAACGATTCCTCCCAAACCGATAAGCGGAATCTTACATGTGACCACTCTACGAAATGGTAAACCACCCTCTTGATACATTAAGATTGATTCAGCACCAGATTAAATCCCTATCAAAAGTTATAGTTAAAACAGTAAAAACAAGGGAAAAATGGTCACAAGTTAATTTGGTAAAAATCGTGGACATGTCTCACATCCTCATGAACAACATATTAAAATCTGAGAATGACCCGACCACTAGGGAGTCAAATATAATTATTTTACGATCCTCCAATGCATAAAATACGGGTCGTTACATTCTCCCCCTTTAGGAATTTCTCCCATTAAATTCCAAGCAAACATGAGCATACAAAGTATCATGCATGACTACCATCTATGCGTAGCCAATGTACTAAAAAATCTGGCGTCCATCGACCCATGCAAGACACAATGTTACAAGTAAGATATGATATATGGGACATACCACACAAAGAGTTCTGGATGAGTCGAACTCACACTCTTCCTTTTCCCACGTACAATCATCATCGTCCTCGCTCCATTGTACCTTGATTAACTTAACAACCTTCCTCTTAAGCTGTTTTGTGTCATTCCCCACAACACGAAGTGGCTTATGAGGTCTAGATACTTCGGATTCGACCGTGAAATCTTCAAGATAATCGGGGGATACCACAACATTCAAGTGTGCAAACTTTCATAAAAATGATACAAGAAACAACTTACGCACTCTCCATCTTCTCAGGTAAGTCCATTCTGTAAGTGAGCTTCCCAATACAATCGACAATCGAAAATGGGCCAACAATTCTTGGCGCTAATTTTCCTTTCTTTCCAAAACAAACAATATTCTTTAAAGGTCAGATCTCCACAAACACTATATCTCCAACTATGATTTCCAATTCCTTACTTTGCTTATCCGCATAGCTCTTTTAACGATCTTGTGCTGCCTTTAATCGTTGTCGAATGATCTAAATATTATCCGATGTTTGTCTTATCATTTCAGGACTAAGGACCAACTTCTCCCTAGTCTCTAGCCAATAAGATGGAGAATTGCACGGCTTGTCGTACAACGCCTCAACAATATCATTCCAATACTCGATTGGTAGGTATTATTATAAGCAAACTCGACTAAATGAAGATGGTCTTCCCACAATCCCCAAAATCCGATAAAAACACTCTTAGAAGGTTTTCTAATACTATATTGACCCTTTCTATCTGACCAATTGTCTGGGATAATAAGTCGTACTCATACGTAGCTTGTTTCCCAATGTCTCTTGCAAACTTTTCCAAAATATGTTGGTAAACAACGGATCTCAATCACTAACAATACTCTTCGGTATCCCATAGAATCGAACTCTCCACTTACGATATAACTCAGCCAATTTCGATGTCGTCCTAGTCGATCTGGTAGGAATAAACCTTGCCCTTTTGGTCAAGCGGTCCAAGATGACCCAAGTACTACCATTTCCTGCTCTTGTCCTAGGTAATCCATCGATAAAATCCATCAACACTTGCTCTCATTTCCACATAGGAATTTCTAGTGGTTGTAACAATCCGCTCGGCTTTTCCTGCTCAGCCTTAACCAATTGATAATAGATACATTTCGAGATAAACTTTTGGACACCCCTCTTCATATCTTCCTAGTAGTAAATTGGTTTCATATCTCGATACATCTTAATACCACCAAGATGAATAGTCAATCTGAAGTGATGATATTCTCTCAAAACCTTATCTCTCAATTCGTCTAAACTAGGAACAACCAGTCGTCCACCCTTGTGAATCTCGATCGACTTCATAATCCTTTATTTTATCTGGTTCTATTCTCATCTCTAATCTCCTTACTATCTTCATAAGTTATCATCTCAACTCTGGCTTTCACCAACCCTTTCGATGAGAGTCGGTGTAATTGACAATCTTGCTAATATTTTAAGCTCTAAATCATAACGAGGTCTAAAATCAAATCCGACCAAATACTCAAGATGCTTCCATTCAGTAAACATGACTCCTAAATTTTCATGTCTGCTGCTTAATGCGTCAGCCACAACGTTACCCTTTCCTGGAGTATAGGCTATACCAAAGTCGTATGATGCCAAAAAAATATAACCACTGCAACTGCCAAAGATTCAAATTCCTTGGGGAGAAAAGATTCTTCAACGACTTATGATATGTAAACAACTCGAACCTAACTCCCAATAAATAATGCCTCCAAATCTTCAGAGCAAACACTATCGCCACTAACTCCAAATCGTGAGTCGGGTAATTCCTCTCATGCGGCTTCAGTTGTTGACTCACATAAGCCACAACTCTATCCTTTCACATTAGCATTACTCTAAGTCCAGCACCATATGCATCGATAAACATAGTCATCTCGTTGTTCCTACTCAGAATAACTAATATAGGAACACTCGTTAATATATCTTTCAAGATTCCAAAAGCACGTTCGCACTTCGCATCCCATACAAAGATCTAATTCTTTTTTGTTAATCCGGTAAATGGTATAGCGATCTTCGGCAAGTCCTAGATAAATCGCCGATAATGCCCATCTAAACCAAGGAAACTTCTAACTACTGTCACATTCTTAGACCGATCATAAACCTGGATTGCTGCCACCTTAGCGAGATCCACGGTTATTCCATGTCCTGATATGACATGATCTAAGAATCTCACTTCTTCCTTCCAGAAGTGGCACTTCGAAAACTTAGCTCTCAGCTGAAGCTTCCATAAGATTTCCAAAACAATTCTCAAGTGCATCTTATGCTCTTCCTCCATCCTAGAGTAAACCAATATATCATCTATGAGAACACGAATTTATTCAACCGATCTCTAAAAACTCGGTTCATAAGATCCACAAAATATGCTAGCGCATTAGTCAATCCAATTGGAATGACCTGGCACTCATAAAATACGGACGATGTCCTAAAAGCGGTTTTGGCACACTGTCCCTAGTCACTCTTAGTTAGTGAAATCCCATCGCCAAATCCATTTGGGAAAACATCTTAGCACCATGATGTTAATAAAATAAGTCATCAATCCTTGACTATGGATACTTGTTTTTCTTGGTCACCTTGTTCCGCACGTGATAATCCACACATAATCGCAACGATCCATCAGCCTTGGTCGCAACACTACTAGTGCACCCAACTCGGATACGCTTCTCCAAATAAATCATTTTCCCAATAGGTCGTTCACTTGCACATCTAACTCTCGTTGTTCCCTTGGCGCCATCCGCCTAAGGGGAATAACAATAGGTCTGGCTGCATCCACTAAATCAATCTGAAACTCGCTTTCCTTTTGTGGAGATTGTCCTTTGGCCTTGTCAAAAACATCTGTATACTCACGAACGATTGGCACTGATGACAATCCAATATGTAGAATTGTAAGTAAATATAAAAAGCTTCCTAGGACCACATCCTCTTACAAGCAGCATATCACAACCGTTCGCCTTCCATATTACCTATTGTCACCTCGAGCCTCTCGTAATACACTATAGTCGCGTACCTCTTGAGCCAATCCATTTCCAAAATGATTCCAAACCCAGTGAAGTACAAAACAATCACACATAAAAGGGAAACCATGAATCGAGAAAACTAGACCACGACAAAGGATACAAAGACTAGACGCACCCCCTGCAGGTTAGTCACATCCAATGGTCTATCAATGATTTTAGGTTCTAAACTTAACTTGCAAACAAGCTCATTACAAATAAAAAAATGCGATGCTCCACTATCAAACAAAACTCGAACTGAAATACCTCGGATAGCAAGCATACCTTGCACAACATCACTCTTCCCTTTCCCCATAAGAGTCAGACTCCTCGAGGAAGATTGCATAACATCTAACACATATGCTTTAACAACCTACTTATCTTTCGGCGGTTCTAGACAATTTTGCTTCAAATTCCCAGGCTTATCATAATTATAACACTTCCTCTCCTCCTTTGAAACCTTATAATCCTTGGAATAATGACCCTTCCCATGACAGTCAAAGTAGGTAACCTCACCCTTAGGTTTCTTCTGGCCATTTTCCCCTTGTTGTTGCTGCTTTTTCTTTCCATTCCACTTTTTCTTACCCTCGCCACCTTGCTGCAGTTTTGACTCCCCTTATTCTCAAAAGCAGCTTCTTCCTTTCCAGGGAACAAACTCTCCTTCCTCAAAGCCTTCATGACTAGTTTTCCATATGGATCATCTATGTGATCCACTAGATGCTTTCGAAGACACTCATCTAACCTATGTTAAACTTCATGTTCTTCTGATATGGAGTCTTAATATATAAAAGAGCGTGCTTCAACAAAGATTCGAACTCTGTCACATATTAAGAGGTAGGCCTTCCGCCTTGCTTCAGCTCAACTAACTTCTTAAAGATTATCGACTTCTAGACCTTAGAAATGAATTTCTCCTCAAATTTAGTTCTAAAATGACCCCAAGTTATCTAGTACTCCGAAGTCTCAAGAGTTATAAAGTTTCACCAATCCATTGTCCATCCTTACAGCTACCTTGATGCAAAGATTCCTCTTAGTCGCATTATCAATTCCAAAATCCTCGAAGATGCAAATGCATGTATCCAACCAATTCAGAATCTCAACAGTAGGTTCCGTACCAACAAATGGCTTGCCACCTATAGAAGTATAATTGTAACATCCCGTATTTTAACAACAATAAAATATGATAAATCAAAGAATAAATAAATATATGTTTGGAATTAAGGGAAATGGATTGCGCCATTGCGTTCGTCTCGCAACTCTGGTCAAAATAGACACCTGGTTTGCGTAAAATGGATAACGTATGAAGAAGGTATTAAGGGTTGAAATTTGTATACATATAATCCATTTATATATATAATAAGTCCAAAAATAAAAAAAATCAGTTCAAATTCGAAGTGGGGGATCTGGGAGGGAATCAGACCCATTGGGGTTCAACACACCCCAGGGGTGTCGACCCATGGGTCGACCCCATAAGGGAGGTGTTGACACCCATGTCGACACCCCCCAGATCCGAGCCAGGATCATTTCTGTGTACGTGGACTCATTTTCTGACCAGATTCGTGACCCATAGGCTATAAATAAGACTTTATTCTCAGTGTTTTATTCATTCAAAAACAATGGAGAACTAGATGTTGCCTCTGCATAGATTGAGAATAGCCTTTTCTTCTTTAACAAACAAGTCATTCATGTGTAGAGATCTATGATTTAACATTTGCAATTACTCCTCTCTATTTTCTTAAATCCTTTCACTGTGAGTCTATGTTATTTTTAGATCTAAATATTTAAAAAGTAAATCTTGACATGACTATAACTTAGATCTATGAATGTGGCTATTTGAATCATATCAAATCTGCTATAACCTGTTTATCTAGGTTATTCTGACATGACTATGAACTAGTCCTAAACCTATACCTATTTATCATGTCAGATCTTCCATTGTTTGTAGATCTAATTCACTGTTTAGATCACATCATGCTCGTTCCTATTATGTTTGTGGTTAAATTAAATATGTTATTAGTTGGACATCTAAATCATTGTTTGGATCTCATCATGTTTGTCCCTATTATGTTAGGATCAGTTCTATTTTCACATGTTCATTAGATCTGTTCCTATATGCCTACCTTGTCATTATGTCATTATATGTTTATGCCTATTTCTTCCATTATATGTCTACCTTGTTAGTATGATCATTTCTATCCTCTTCCCTTTATCTTTTCCCTTTTTATTTTTATATATCCAGGCTACCTTCGAGCCTAGGCATGCCGCTGAAATATGCGAACGCTTTAAATTGAGAAAGAGGGGAAAACGGTAAAATTGAGGCATAACTTGTAATTGAAAATTTGGGCATAATTTGAATGAAATATATGAATACGAATTTGGACATAAATTGAATTGTGATTAAAGACCTTAATTTGGGGCATATGGTTCATTATGAACATGACTTGGGAAAGAGGCATGAAAACCTATAACGACATAGGAATAATTGGTTAATAATTGAAATGCCTAGAATTACAGTAATTATAAATTGTAACCGCGCTTAGGCACGAGGTTAGATTACACTTATAATGGAAGTCTGCCCGGAACCGATCGGCATATCCAGTGACCATAAATGGTGAATCTAATGTGAGGGGTCTAAGTGCATAAACACGAGACGTGCTAAGACACGAGGTTAAGCCCGACTTGTGGAAGAAGCCTGCCTGGATCCAACCGGCATATCCAGCATCCACAAGTGGTAGGCTTAATGTGGGAGGTCTAGCACATTATAACCATAAATGAATATGGTAATGAATTGGAATACTTAACCTGGTTGAATCCATAGGGATTGTATGAACATGTTAAACTTGAGTAGGGAGTTGTTTGAAATAATCGGTGGATTAAGTACATCTTAGGTTGATGGGTAATATTTATATATAGGCCCACAAACTTAACATGTAGGGTTATACAGTCTCTTAACTCTGGTAGGGCATAACCTGTAGAAAACCTAGTAGTGGGGATACAAGCGTAGGGGGAAGCTTGTAACACCTTGTGTGTGGGACTCATTTCAGTTAGTAACCCATATATAGGTATCAAACATGTACTCCAAACTAGGTCGGATTCGTGGCACGCTTACTGGGCTGATTGTAAGAGATCCAAACGTGGGGGATGGTGTGGACGGCGCATACCGACGGAGTCATGTGCATGCATGGGTCCGACAGAGGAAGTTAAGATGCCATGACACCTGTAGATATGGTTGTGCACATCCTAAAAACGAAGGGTTGCCACTTTAGGAAGTGATGTATCCTACTGTGGGGCCAGCATAGGGTATCCACGGAGTAGGGAGACGATCGATTATGACAGTTATTAGGGTGTATCTAGTCTTGCTTGTTAGGAAGCCTGTTATTCTTGTTGGGTGTAATACCTATTATTCCTATTAGGCTACCTGTTGTTCTTGTTGGGGTATAACCTGTTACTAGAAGAACACCTAAGTATACCATTTTATTCTAGTTGGATCATCTTGTTCATATGTACTAGTATTGGTGCAAAGAGGGAGAAAGTAGTAGAGAAGCATAATGCATGTTCTGTTCAGCTTATCCTATTTGCCTTGTCATACCTGCCTTTGATGATGTTATCTCTCTTATCCGCTTTATATGCCTGTCATGATGCTTTTAATTATTTATACGCTAAAAGTAACTGGACTCTCCAGACTTTATGTCTGACCCACTTTGTTTCCTCTTCTTTCTCTTCCGTTTCCCCCCTAGGTTCTTAGGGTGGGAATACTCAAGCTTGATCGTGATTCTTCTTTGCTTTGTTTGGAGCAGCTTAGATGTATTTCTCAATTTCTTGTCTATCTACTATGGCTATGTTTTTGGGGGAATTATGCTCTTTTCATTATTATTGTACTCTGATATTTTAAGTACAAGATAGAAGTTTTGATGATGTACTGGGTTTTATGCATTTCAGACATATGATGTAAACATGTTTTGAACTACGATGTTTTCTGCTTAATAAAATTTGAAATTCCGCTGCTGTTTTATATCTATCTTGTGATATTTTTGTTTCTATTTACCTATAATGCTCCACGAAATTTAATGCATTCTTTTAATGAGTGACATTATCAGATGTGGGGTGTCACACTTGGTATTAGAGCTGAAGGTTACCGAATTGGATACATGATTTTGAAAATTGTTTTCAAAAAGGTTTTAAAGGAAAGAATTTTCAAAAGAAAAACCTGTTTTGAAAAACATATTCCCCAAAGTCATATGAAATATCTTTCGATTCTGTTTGAATCCTATTCCCTTTTTTTTCAACATGTCTAGGGAACCTAATATTCCTGAGGGAGTCACGATACCAAGCTAGTTCTGTAGGTAACTAGAGGCGATGACACCCGCCAGTGGCCACGCAAACGTTCCTCCCCCAGCTGCACCCGTTGTTCCTCCTCCTCCTCCGCATGCTAATAATTTCTCTAAGATATGTAATGACTTCCGTGCTTTGGGCGGAAAGCCATTCAATGGAACTGAGACTTTTGTGGAGGCAAGGAATTGGCTTAAAGAAATAGAGGATTTGTTTGGAATTTTCAAAGTTGATGATCGTAGAATGATTCAGTTGGCCGTTTGGCTGTTGAAAGACGAGGCTTTTTTCTGGTCGGAAGTGACGCAAGCAAGGCGTCCGGTGGAGACTTGGAATGATTTCCGACAAAGATTCAAAATGAAGTTTCTATCTCAAGCCGAGTAAAGCATGCAAACGGAAAGGTTTCTGGCACTCAAGCAAGGAGGCATGACTGTCAAAGAGTATGCTAACAAATTCAACCAACTAGCAAGGTTTGGGTTGGAGTTAGTGGATACCCCACATAAGAAAGCTTTGAGGTTTGCAAAAGGACTAAATGAACCCCTCCATGGGTCAGCTATATCCCATATTCTGATGGTAGCAACTTTTGAAAGGCTTGTTGATATGGCATTGATGCATGAGGAAGATAAAGATGAAAAGAAAGAAGTAAAAGTGGAGGAAACACAAAACAAGAAAGTATGGCCCAAGAAAGGACAACAACAACAACAAAAGAATGGGGGAAAGGACAGCAAGGCCAGGGATAAGAGGAAGTGTCATAATTGTGGACGTGAGGGTCACTTGGTCAAGGGTTGCAAAATAAAAAAGAATGCTTGTTTCAGTTGTGGAGAGGTCGGACACTTTTCTAAGTAGTTCCCGAAGAAGCAAGGACAGGGTCTAGGGGAAGGATCTTCTAGAGGGCAGGTGCATGCTCTCGTGACCAGTGCTCCTGATAGAGGTACTAAAGTTTTCATGGAAAGTTTGATTTCTCTTTCCAATCATCCTATTAGAACTCTTTTTGATTCTAGCACTTCACATTCATTTATGTCTGATTCTGTAGTTGAGTCTCTACATCATAATAATAGTATGGTAGTGAATCCCGTTGTTGTCTCAAACCCCATTGGGGGTATGACTCATTTGTCCATGATTTGTTGAGGTTTGAGAATATCCGTGTTAGGCGTCAAGTTTGAGTGTGACGCGTATGTGCTCGGTTTTATGGGCTATGCTTTGATTCTTGGGATGGATTGGCTAGCCAGGTATGGTGCCATTCTGGATTGTGAGAGGAGGGTCGTTAGACTTTTGACTTGCCATGGGAGGACCCTCGAGATTTCTTATGACCCTAAGGGGTTTGTCATCCTTAGTTTCCTAGAGTCACTTAATGCATCTATCGATGATCTGTGATCTGTACCAGTAGTCCGTGTGTATTCTGATGTTTTTGATGAGGTTCGGGGATTACCTCCGGGGCATGAGATCGATTTTCATATATACTTGGTGGACAATGCAAAGCTAGTTGCATTGCCCATGCGCCACATGGCTCCAAGGGAAAGGAGGGAGCTGAGAAAGCAAGTAGGGGAGCTACTTGAAAAAGGATTTATTAGGCGAAACATATCTGAATGGGATGCTCCGGTGGTATTCGCAACTAAGGCGGATGGTTTTCTTTGGTTATGTGTGGATTATAGGGAGTTGAATAAACTCACTAAAAAGAATAGGCACCCACTCCCGAGGATAGATGATCTGTTTGACCAGCTTGTTAGTGCATCTGTTTTCTCTCAGTTAGACTTGGCCATGGGGTTTCATCAGTTAAAGGTGGCCGAGGATAGTATAGATTAGACTGCTTTTAGAACTCCAAATGATTTCTTTGAGTGGTTAGTCTTGCCTTTTGGATTGACTAATGCACCCGCATATTTTGTGGATCTGATGAGTAGAGTGTTCGGGAGTTTCTGAACAAGTTTGTTTTGGTCTTTGTTGATGACATCTTAATTTTCTCGAAGAGTGAGGAAGAGCGTGCCCAATGTTTGAGAGAAGTTTTGAAGACTCTCTGTACGCACCAGCTTAAGGCAAAGTTCTCCAAATGTCATTTTTGGAGGAAAGAGGAGAGATTCCTAGGGCATGTGGTTTCTAAAGATAGGATAACAGTAGATCCTGCGAAGGTAGTTGCAGTTCAGGATCGGCAAATCCTAAAGAATGCAACAGAGGTGAGAAGTTCTCTGGGGTTAGCAGGCAATTATAGGAAGTCGATTAAAGACTTCGCAAAGATATCATCCCCACTCACCAGGCTGACGAAGAAGAATCTGACATTTGCTTGGGATATCGATTGTGATGTTGCTTTCCAACAATTAAAGAGGGCTCTAACAACAGCCCTAGTATTGACTTTGTCGGATGGGAACAAAGTGTTCATAATATACACCGATGCGTGTGGCATAGGGCTTGGTGCGGTTCTAATGCAAGAGGGAAGGGTAGTATGTTATGGAGGCAGACAACTCAGAGTCCTTGAGAAGAACTATCCTACCCATGACTTGGAATTAGCTACCATATATTCATGCTTAAGACAAGGCGCCATTATTTGCTTGGAGAGAAGTTCAAGTTGTACACCGATCATAAGTCTCTCAAGTACTTGTTCTCGCAGAAGGATCTTAATTTAAGGCAACAAAGGTGGATGGAATTCCTAGCATCTTATGATTTCGAGATTGCTTGTACTCCTGGTAATGGTAATGTGGTGGTAGACGCACTGTGTAGGCAAAGGATGGCCTTAAGTCCTCTGTTTATGGAGAGAAAAAGCTTGGAGTTTATATCGACTTTTACTTTAGACCCTCCACCGAGTTTTTGCCTGGCTTATTAGCATCATGGGAGGTGCGACCTACCCTTATGGATCAGATAGGAGCTTCGCGGCAAGAGGATCCACAAATTTTAGACATCTTGGATAGGCTCAGTAAAGGGGATACTCCTAGTCAACTCAGTAGATATTCCATAGACGATAAAGGGTGGTTGCGACGAGATGGAAGGCTTTGTGTTCCCCAAGTTGGGAGTTTGTTGAAGACAGTCCTAGAGGAAGCCCATCATTATAGGATGATTATTCACCCAGGCGGTGATAAGATGTATAGAGATATGAAGAGGGTTTTCTTTTGGGCTGGGATGAAGAAAGTTGTGGTGGAGTTTGTTTCTCAATGTCTGATTTGCCTGCAAGTCAAAGCTGAGAAAAAGATGCCCGATGGTTTACTTAATCCTTTGGAGATCCTACAGTGGAAGTGGGAGAGTGTCTCTATGGATTTCATCGATGGTTTGCCTAGATCAAGGAAGGGCAACACCATTATTTGGGTTGTAGTAGATAGACTTACTAAGAGCGCTCATTTCATTCCCGTTAAGAGTAAGAGGACGACAACATGGTTGGCAGCAGTTTACGTTCGTGAGATAGTCTGTCTTCATGAAGTACCTTCCTGTATCGTAAGTGATTATGACCCCATTTTCACTAGTGAATTTTGGAGGAGCTTGCAAGAAGCATTAGGTACACAGTTGTGTTTGAACAATGCTTATCACCCTCAGACCGATGGACAGACAGAAAGGATGAACAGAGTTCTTGAAGATCTTTTAAGACTGTGTATCCTAGACTTTGGAGGGACTTGGGAAGAGCTTCTTCCTTTAGTAGAGTTCGCCTACAACAACAGTTATCAAGCTATTATTGGCATGGCACCCTTCGAAGCATTGTATGGGCAACCCTGTAGATCACAAACTTATTGGTGGAAATCTACAGAAAGACTTCTACTTGGACCAGATATGGTTAGAGAAACGTCCGAAAAGATTGATCACATTAGACGGCGAATGAAGACCGCTTAGGATAGGCAGAAATCTTATGCAGATAGGAAAAGGACTGATATTGAGTTTGAGGTGGGAGACATGGTTTTCATTAAGATATCACCATTAAGGAATGTGGTTCACTTTGGATCTATAAGGAAATTGGCACCAAGATTTGTAGGCCCATTTCCCATAGCAGAAAGGATCGGTCAAATGGACTATAGAGTAATGCTACCGGAGAGACTATCCGACGTTCATGAGGCGTTCATGATGTTTTCCACGTTTTCTCATTTACGAAAGTGCTTGCATGACACTGCAGAAATAGTTGAGCCGAGTATCTTTGAGGAATGTAACCCCCCGTGAATTCTATAAACATTAAGCTTCACAAATTAAAGTGTAATTAATTCTAAATGAAAGGATTAAGGGAAACGGGTTACGCCATTGCGTTCGTCTCGGAATTCTGCTTGAGATAGAGTCCAAGTTTGCGCGAAATGGACTCCGTATGAAGGAGTTATGACCTTCGGAATTTTCAGAATAAAATTTAAATTCAAACAGCTCAGTTTAAAATTCGAAATTAGAAAACAGGTTCAAACTGTGCTGGGCGGGAAAATTCCCGCCCAGAGACCAGGTTGACCATAGGGTCGACCATGTTGTCGACCTGGCCACCCCAGGTCGACCATAGTGTCGACCTGGGTGTCGACCTGCCAGTCGACCTACCTGGTCGACCTACCTGGTCGACCTGGCTGGCTAGGTCTGGCTTTGGCTTGAATTTCTATGGCACGGTGTGTCACTAGGGCTGACATGTCACCTCTTGATTGGCTCTTTGAACTTTGTATGGTCTAGATTCCTCCTTTCTTCATCTGACGGCTCAAAACAATTTAAAAATCTATAAATACACCCTAAGTCTCAACTGAAAATTCACACAAAAAATAAGATGGAGTCGTCATGCTGCCAGGGAGGAATTGAGCATAGCCGTCAAGAGTAAAAATCCTAGAGACGAATCAAATTAAGAAGAAGATTATAGCTTAACCAAATTAATCAACGCAAGTTAATCTACCCTAAGGAGCGCATCTCAATTTCAGAATCCATAATTCAAGATTCTGCATTCGTTGTAAGTATAGTGACCGTTCAGAATATGAATAAAAACTGTGATGTGATTCGATGTAAATGAAAAAAGAATTGTGTTATTGTATGATATAAATTCTGTATATTGTAATGATTCTGTTATGACTTGTGTATTGATATTTGTGGCCTAAATTGATTGATGCAAGCCTATTGGACAATTGTATATGAAAACAATGGCACTTGCAAGTTTGTGGCAAAAACTAAAATTTGATCCCTTTATGTTTATGCCTATGGCATGGACTATATACATTCACTAAGTCTAAAATTAAGGCTTATGTAAACATGTTATATATTTGAAACCTTTTATGCCTACATGACCCAAAACCTATGAAATCATTCTTATGTTTATTTGCAAGTATAATTGGATCTATGTTAAGTATTGTTTGGGTTTCATAAACTATGCAAGTTCATGTTGGAATAGGCTATGTGATTAGATCTTATAATTGGACATTTTGGTGAATATACAACATGCTAGTTTTGTGGTTGACATAATGCCAAGTTAAACATGTTTAAACACAAGTTTGTATAAGCCTAAACTATGCCATTTCATATGTCACCTACTTAGTTATACTTTGAATTGAATGCAGGTTCACATGACCCATAATTTATGTTGAATCGCTAAATTGCAAGTTCATGCGCCACACATCTTTATGTGAAATACTACATGTGCTTTATTTCCCTTTTTCTCACGTTTATAAAGTTGGGCTGAATTGTGTCAAGCCCAACATTTGTTATAATGTTGCAAATGTACAAACGGGGGTAATAACGTTGGGTGTAAGACATGAAAAATATATGTTGGCATGGTTGCAACATGCCAACGACAATGACATTTAAGCGTTATGAATTGATATACCCAAGAATAAAAGATATGACATTTACATATATAATTGAGAAGTAATAAAATATGTAAATTTAGAAAACACGATATGCTTAACCCGAGGTTGGATTGAGTTGTGATGTAAACCTGCCCGGACCCGCCCGGCTGTCCAGTAGTCACAACAATACCTATCCGATGTGGGTGGTTAAGCATTGAGCCCAATAAGGACCCGAGGTTAGACTGAGCTATGGTGTAAACCTTCCCAGAACCGACCGGCACATCCAGTAACCGTAGCAATACCTGTCTAATGTGAGTGGTCAGGTGCTCTAAGAGGCTAAGGACAGATGGTAGGGTTAAGTCAACTATAACACTTAACCAAATTCAACATGTTAACAAGAACTGATGGGTGGGGTTAGGTAAATGCAGACACTTAACCACTTAACATGTTTGACTAGAAAAACCTAGTAACGAGGGACCCGTTTCAGCAATAACCCAAGTTAGGTATCATGGTACCCTGAAACTAGGCAGGGTGGGGCACGATTACTGGGCTGATTGTAAGCGGTCAAAGCGACGGCGATGGCTGCAACAGTGTAGGTTCTAACGGTGTGCGGGCGTGCACACATTCTGGAGCAGGAAAACAGGGCACTAGGGGCATCAGTAGTATAACCTATTCCTTCTAGAATTTGTGTCGGGGCCGCCGCCATGGGTCTTGATACACCCCATGGTGGGACCAGCATAGATATCTACAATTCTTGGGGGTCGTATGACACATGTTAATGCGAGTAGGAGCCGATCTTTAGAAAATGGAGATCACTTCACCCTCAGCATGGGGTGCCAGTTAAAATAAGCTCAAGTAGGCGCAGAGATATAGTGTGGGTGCGATAGTACATTTGATTCTAAATGACACTTCCTTAGCTGGTGACACTTCCCTGTTTTCAGTTTATATCTATCATGCCCTCTTCTTATTCACATACTGAAGAGTTACTAGATTTACTTAGGCTTTATGTCTGACTCAATTTTCTTTTCGTCTTCTTTTCTTTCGTTCCTCCCCCCCCCCCAAGGTCCACAGGGAGGAAACAACTCAGCTCGGTCAGACTCCTTACAAGCTCCAAGAACGTAGATGTATGATTTGGATCTCTTTTACTCGGATTATGGCTTTGGATATCACTATGGGGATTTTTGTCACTTTATTTATGTTTTATGCTTCTTTAATAATCAAGACAGTAATGAGATTGTAATGTTGGAAGTATTTTGAGACAATTATGGAAATGTTTTGTTTGAACACGTATTGATGAAATAAAAGTCTGTTTGGTTTCCGCTGTTTAAAATATGTGTATTTATATCTGTCTTGAGTTTATCTGTGGCTTTTACTTATAAACTTCCACCAAAGTTAAGGCATTCCCTTTGTCAGTGACCTTAACAGAGGTGGGGTGTTTCACTTGGTATCAGAGCATAGGTTTACCAGATAAGATAAAAAAAAATGAAATTGTTTTCAAAAGAAAGTTTAAAGAAGCATTTTTTTTCAAGAAAAAGTGTTATATTTATAAAAAGTCAAAATCCCCCAAAGCCATGTGCTCTATCTATCTCTCTCTATCCTTCATTTTGAATTTTTCCTTTCTGTTTCAGCATGTCTGGGGACCTTACTCCCCAGCTACAGATGCTTTTACTCCTCCTCCTCCTCCTCTATGTGAACCAGCAACCGGAAGAATCGTCGAACAAGAAGACGGATAATAGTCAAGGAGGAAAGGACCAGAACAATAATAACAAAACACGCGAGAAAAGGAAATGTTATTTCTGTGGCATCGTTGGACATGTGATAAACGACTGCAAAAAGAAGAAGAGGAAGATGAGTGCTACTTGCTTCCATTGCGGCAAGGCTGGACACATGGCTAAGGACTGCCCAAAGAAGAAAGGGCAGGGACAGAAAGCCGGATCCACTTCAGGGGGTCAGGTTCATGCGCTAGTGGCACCTCAGCAGGAACGAGGTAGTAATATTTCTGTAGAAAGTGTAGTCTATCTTTATGATCATCCAGTTCACACACTTTTTGACTCTGGCGCATCACACTCTTTTATTTCATCTGCCTTAGTAGAATCTCTGCATCTAGACACTAGTATGGTAGAAGATCCCTTAGTAGTCTCAAATCCAATTGGGGGCTCCGCTTACTTGTCAATGGTTTGTTTGGGTTTGAAAATCTCTATTCTCAGCGTTGAGTTTAGTTTTAATGCCTTTGTTTTGGGCTTCTCGGGATATGGTTTGATCTTAGGCATGGACTGGTTATCCAGTAATGGTGTCATTCTTGATTGTGAGAAAAGAGTAGTTAGACTCTTGACTCGGCTTGGTAACACTCTAGAAATTTCTTGTAATCCCTTGAATGTTGTTATGCTTAGTTATCTAGAGTCGCTTGATGCTTCTGATGAGAATTTGCAATCACTTAGAGTAGTCCGGGAATATCCAGATGTCTTTGTGAAAGGCTTACCTCCGAGGCGGGAAATAGACTTCCGCATATATCTTATGGATAATGCAAAGCCTGTAGCTTTACCTGTCAGACACATGGCTCCAAATGAGAGAAAGGAGCTCAGTAAGCAG
The DNA here is from genome assembly GCA_030737875.1 of Allium sativum. Taxonomy (NCBI): domain Eukaryota; kingdom Viridiplantae; phylum Streptophyta; class Magnoliopsida; order Asparagales; family Amaryllidaceae; genus Allium; species Allium sativum. Next base: position 730,899,937 of record CM060916.1, read on the forward strand.
ATTAAAGAACTTCTCGAAAAAGGGTTCATTAGACGGAGCATTTTGGAATGGGGTGCTCCAGTGGTGTTCGCAACCAAAACGGACGGTTCTCTTCGCCTTTGCATCGACTATAGGGAGTTAAAAAAATTGACCAAGAAAAATAGGCACCCTCTTCCCCAATCGATGATTTATTTGATCAGCTTGTAGGTGCGACGGTCTTCTCCCAACTTGATCTGGCAACTGGGTTCCATCAGCTAAGAGTAGCTGAAAATAGCACTGATAAAACATCGTTCAGAACCCCAGACGGTTTCTTCGAGTGGCTTGTCATGCCTTTCGGCTTGACAAACGCACCCTCTTATTTCGTAGACCTAATGAGCAGGATGTTCAGAGAATTCCTCAACAAATTTGTGGTTGTCTTCGTAGATGATATCTTAATCTTCTCAAAGAATAAGGAAGAACATGCTCAGCATCTGAAAGAAATCATGGATACTCTCCGTGCACATCAGCTAAAAGCCAAATTCTCCAAATGCCACTTCTGGAGAAAGGAGGTAAGATTTCTGGGGCATATAGTGTCCAAAGAGGGGTTGGCTGTGGACCCCGCGAAAGTGGTGGTAGTGCAAGATTGGAAGACACCAAGAAATGCAACCGAAGTTCGAAGCTTTCTTGGGCTAGCCGGTTTTTACCGAAAGTTTATTAGGGATTTCGCGAAAATCTTGGCCCCACTCACAAGGCTAACAAAGAAGAATCTAGCATTCGCTTGGGATTTGGACTGTGACATTGCCTTCCAACGCCTAAAAAGGGCTCTTACAACAGCTCCAGTTCTAACTCTGCCTGACGGAAGCAAAATGTTCACAGTATACACAGATGCATTTGGAACGGGACTAGGTGTTGTTCTAATGCAAGAAGGAAGGGTAGTATCTTATGGCAGAAGACATTGAAAGTTCATGAAAAGAACTACCCAACCCACGATCTTGAGTTAGCCGCCATCGTCTTTGCGCTTAAGTCTTCGCACCACTATCTCCCAGGTGAGAAGTTTGAATTATACACTGACCATAAATCGTTGAAATATCTCTTCTCCCAGAAGGATCTTAACTTGAGGCAGCAAAGATGGATGGAGTTTCTTGCCTCGTATGACTTTGAAATTTCCTATACTCCCGGAAAAGGCAACGTAGTAGCAGACGCGTTGAGCCAAAAGAAACTAACCTTAAGCCCGCTCTTTGTGGAAAGGCAAAGCTTGGAGTATATTGCCAGTTTTAACTTTAGGCCCTCCTCGGATTTTGTACCGGGTTTGTTAGCATCTCTCGAAGTACGCCCTACTCTCTTAGACTCAATAGGGGATGCACAACGTGAAGACCCTCAGCTTGTTGATGTGACTGATAAAATTATTAGGAGTGAGACTTCTGGTCAACTCAGTAGATACGCCATCGATGATAAGGGTTGGCTAAGGCGAAATGGAAGATTATGCGTCCCACAAGCAAGGGAGTTGACAAAGAAGGTTCTCGAGGAAGCGCATCATTCCAAGATGACTATACACCCTGGTGATGATAAGATGTACAAGGATATAAAAAGAACTTTCTTTTGTAGTGGCATGAAGCAGGACGTGGCAGATTTCGTTTCTAAGTGCATGACCTGCCAACAGGTCAAGGCGGAACAGAAGAAACCTGGAGGACTACTTCACCCTTTAGAGGTCCCACAGTGGAAGTGGGATAGCATTTCAATGGACTTCATTGATGGACTACCTAGGTCGAGAAGAGGCAATACTAGCATTTGGGTAATAGTGGATAGGCTTACCAAGAGCACCCACTTCATACCTACCAAGAGTAGAAGGACTGCCGCATCTCTAGCATCTCTTTATCTCAAGGAAATAGTTCGACTCCATGGGATACCCTCCAGCATTGTTAGTGACCGAGACCCTATCTTCACAATCGAGTTTTGGCGGAGTCTGCAAGAAGCTGTAGGCACACAGTTATGTTTGAGCACGGCTTATCACCCCCAAACCGATGGCCAGATGGAAAGGATGAATAGAGTTTTAGAGGATCTTGAGACTTTGCGTTCTTGACTTTGGAGGGACTAAGGAGGATCACCTTCCTTTAGTGGAATTTGCCTGCAACAACAGCTACCAAGCTACCATCGGCATGGCACCCTTTGAAGCCTTGTATGGAAGATCGTGCAAATCACCAACTTGTTGGTGGAAGTCTACAGATAAGCTTATACTTGGGCCAGACATGATTCGAGAGACTTCAGAAAAAGTGGACTTGATACGAAAAAGGATGAAGACTTCCCAAGACAGACAAAAATCCTACGCCGACAAAAGAAGGATCGACCTTGAGTTTGAGGTTGGGGACAGGGTTTTCCTTAAGGTATCTCCTTTAAGGAACGTCGTTCGCTTTGGATCCGCAGGAAAGCAAGCACCAAGATTTGTAGGACCGTTTTCTATCATCGAGAAGGTTGGGAAGATGGCCTATAGATTAGAGCTACCCGAGAGACTGGCCGGAGTTCACAACGTCTTTCATTTTTTTCACCTTTTTTTCACCTCTGGAAGTGTTTGCATGAGTCTGCGGAAGTTGTGGAACGTGAAGCAACTATGAGGAGAGTTCCAACTCGCATCTTAGGAACTGAAGTGAAAAAACTGCGCAACCGCGAGGTCAAACTCGTTAAAGTTCAGTGGAGCGACACCGAGGAAGACGCGACTTGGGAAACTGAGGACAGAATACGCGCTGCCTACCCTCTTCTTTTTGAGGGTACATCTTCGATCTCTCTTTTTCCTTAAGTTATGCTTTATCTACCTTTTTAGGTATACCTCCTCGGTCCTTTTCCTAACTCCTTAAGTAGAAAACAAATGGATGCAAACATGTATTTGAAAACATGTTATGGATGATGGCTGCAAATGGTTGCTAGTGATTGCTAATGGTTGCTCGTGGATGCATATACACATAGACCCTAGGTTATAGATCGGCTCAGTCACTTCATATTGCATATGCATATATATGTATTTTCATTTGTATATGGTTGAAACTTGATATGCTGTCATATGGTCGTCGCATTTGTATGAATAGTTGTGCACTCTTATAGAATTATGAGTAGGAAAAATTTGCATACATAATGGATTCAAGACACTTACATGATTCGCATTAAGGAGGTCAACTGAATCAGTAGACCGCCTGATTTCTGCATTAGATAAGGACATGTACACACACTTTGCATATGATCACGAAGCATTAGAAGTCTTTTAAGGACAGTGGATGTCTGTGTTTGTTGGTTGAGTAGATGGACCGTTGGATGGTAGGATATACATTCTTCCTAACTTGAAGATTTCGGGGATGAAATCCTTTTAAGGGGGAGAATGTAACACCCCGTGAATTCTATAAACATTAAGCTTCACAAATTAAAGTGTAATTAATTCTAAATGAAAGAATTAAGGGAAATGGGTTAGGCCATTGCGTTCGTCTCGGAATTCTGCTTGAGATAGAGTCCGATTTTGCGCGAAACGGACTCCGTATGAAGGAGTTATGACCTTCGGAATTTTCAAAATAAAATTTAAATTTAAACAGCTCAGTTTAAAATTCAAATTTCAAAAAAAGGTTCAAACTGGGCTGGGCGGGAAAATTCCCGCCCAGAGACCAGGTCGACCATAGGGTCGACCATGGTGTCGACCTGGCCACCCCAGGTCGACCATAGTATCGACCTGGGTGTCGACCTGCCAGTCGACCTACCTGGCTGGCTAGGTCTGGCTCTGGCTCGAATTTCTGTGGCTCGGTGTGTCACTAGGGCTGACATGTTACCTCTTGATTGGCTCTTTGAACTTTGTATGGTCTAGATTCCTCTTGTCTTCATCTGACGGCTCAAAACAATTTAAAAATCTATAGATACACCCTAAGTCTCAACTGAAAATTCACACAAAAAATAAGATGGGAGTCGCCATGTTGCAAGGGAGGAATTGAGCATAGCCGTCAAGAGAGAAAAGCATAGAGACGAATCAAATTAAGAAGAAGATTATAGCTTAACCAAATTAATCAACGCAAATTAATCTACCCAAAGGAGCGCATCTCAATTTCAGAACTCAGAATCCAGAATTCAAGATTCTGCATTTGTTGTAAGTATAGTGACCTTTCAGAATATGAATAAAAACTGTGATGTGATTCGATGTAAATGAAAATAGAATTGTGTTATTGTATGATATAAATTTTGTGTATTGTAATGATTCTGTTATGACTTGTGTATTGATATTTGTGGCCTAAATTGATTGATGCAGGCCTATTGGACAATTGTATATGAAAACAATGGGACTTGCAAGTTTGTGGCAAAAACTAGAATTTGATCCCCTTATGTTTATGCCTATGGCATGGACTATATACATTCACTAAGTCTAAAATTAAGGCTTATGTAAACATGTTCTAGATTTGAAACCTTTTATGCCTACATGACCCAAAACTATGAAATCATTCTTATGTTTATTTGGAAGTATAATTGGATCAATGTTAAGTATCGTTTGGGTTTCATAAACTATGCAAGTTCATGTTGGAATAGGCTATGTGATTAGATGTTATAATTAGACATTTTGGTGAATATACAACATGCTAGTTTTATGGTTGACATTATGCCAAGTTAAACATGTTTAAACACAAGTTTGTATAAGCCTAAACTAGGCCATTTCATATGTCGCCTACTTAGTTATACTTTGATTTGAATGCAAGTTCACATGACCCATAATTTAAGTTGAATCGCTAAATTGCAAGTTCATGCGCCACACACCTTTATGTGAAATACTACATGTGCTTGATTTCCCTTTTTCTCACGTTTATAAAGTTGGGCTGAATTGTGTCAAGCCCAACATTTGTTATAATGTTGCAAATGTACAAACGGGGGTAATAACGTTGGGTGTAAGACATGAAAAATATATGTTGGCATGGTTGGCACATGCCAACGACAATGACATTTAAGCGGTATGAATTGATATACCCAAGAATAAAAGATATGACATTTACATATATAATTGAGAAGTAATAAAATATATAAATTTAGAAAACACGATATGCTTAACCCGAGGTTGGATTGAGTTGTGATGTAAACCTGCCCGGACCCGCCCGGCTGTCCAGTAGTCACAACAATACTTATCCAATGTGGGTGGTTAAGCAATGAGCCCAATAAGGACCCGAGGTTAGACTGAGCTACGGTGTAAACCTGCCCGGAACCGACCGGCACATCCAGTAACCGTAGCAATACCTGTCTAATGTGAGTGGTCAGGTGCTCTAAGAGGCTAAGGACAGATGGTAGGGTTAAGTTAACTATAACACTTAACCAAATTCAACTTGTTAACAAGAATTGATGGGTGGGGTTAGGTAAATGCAGACACTTAACCACTTAACATATTTGACTAGAAAAACCTAGTAACGAGGGACCCATTTCAGCAGTAACCCAAGTTAGGTATCATGGTACCCTGAAACTAGGCAGGGTGGGGCACGATTACTGGGCTGATTGTAAGTGGTCAAAGCGACGATGGTGGGTGCAATAGTGTAGGTTCTAACGGGGTGCGGGCGTGCACACACTCCGGAGCAGACAAACAGGGCACTGGGGGCACCAGTAGTATAACCTATGCCTTCTAGAATTTGTGTCGGGGCCGCCACCATGGGTCTTGATACACCCCATGGTGGGACCAGCATAGGTATCTACAATTCTTGGGGGTCGTATGACACATGTTAATGCGAGTAGGAGCCGATCTTAGAAAATGGGGATCACTTCACCCTCAGCATGGGGTGCCAATTAAAATAAGCTCAAGTAGGCGCAGAGATATAGTATGGGTGCGATAGTACATTCGATTCCATACGACACTTCCTTAGCTGGTGACACTTTCCTGTTTTCAGTTTATATCTATCATTCCCTCTTCTTATTCACATACTGAAGAGTTACTAGATTTACTTAGGCTTTATGTCTGACTCTATCTTCTTTTCGTCTTCTTTTCTTTCGTTCCCCCCCCCCCCCACCCCAGGTCCAAAGGGAGGAAACAACTCAGCTTTGTCAGACTCCTTACAAGCTCCAAGACCGTAGATGTATGATTTGGATCTCTTTTGCTCGGATTATGGCTTTGGATATCACTATAGGGATTTTTGTCACTTTATTTATGTTTTATGCTTCTTTAATAATCAAGACAGTAATGAGGTTGTAATGTTGGAAGTATTTTGAGACAATTATGGAAATGTTTTGTTTGAACACATGTTGATGAAATAAAAGTCTGTTTGGTTTCCGCTGTTTAAAATATGTGTATTTATATCTGTCTTGAGTTTATCTGTGGCTTTTACTTATAAACCTCCACCAAAGTTAAAGCATTCAATTTGTGAGTGACCTTAACAGAGGTGGGGTGTTTCAAGGAAGTAGAAGTGGAACGAGAGGCGAGTTCCTATCCGTCTTCTTGGATCTGAATTTAAGAATCTACGTAACAGAGAAGTTTAGTTGACTAAAGTTAAATAGGGAGATAACAACAAGATGCAACTTGGGAGACTGAAGACAAGATTCGCGCTTCATACCCTTTTCTTTTCAAGGGTATGCTCTTAACTTCTTTTCCAAAGCTTTTATTCATGCTTATTTCTATCATTTAAGTATATCCAATCGATCGAGTCTTCGACGTTTAGGTAGAAATCCCATGGATGTAAACATGTGTTTGAGACATGTTATGTTTGATGGATGCAACTGGATGCAAGTGTTTGCTCGTGGATGCATATACACACACATTAAGCACTAGATCGGCTCAATCACTCTCATACTGCATATGGATCTGTTTGCATTTGTCTTCTTTTCATGGATGAAAATGGGTGTATCACCATATGGATGTTGCATTTGGATGAATGATTGTGCACACATATAGAATTTAGATGTTATAATAGGATTATTTGCATACATGTTGGATTCATGGAACTAACATACATTGCATTACGGAGGTCAATTGAATCAGTAGACCTCCTGATCTTCGCATTATATTGGGACATATACACACACCTTTGAATATGTTCATATAAGCATTAGAAATCTTTTAAGGATAATGGATTCCTGTGATTGGTGGATGAGTAGATGGATGTGGATGTTAGGATATACATTTTCTTAACTTGGAGATGTCGGGGACAAAATCCTTTGAGTAGGAGAGAATGCAATACCCCGTATTTTAACAACACTAAAAGATGATAAATTAAAGAATAATTAAATATATGTTCAGAATTAAGGGAAACGGATTGCGCCATTGCATTCGTCTTCGAATTATGGTCAAAATAGACACCTGGTTTGCATAAAACGGATACCGTGTGAAGAAGATACTATAGGTTAAAGTTTGTATACATATAAGCCTGTTATATATGTATATATATAATAAGTCCAGAAATTCAAAAGTCAGTTCAAATTTGAAGCAGGGGATTTGGGAGGGAATCGGACCCGTTGGGGGTCGACACACCCTAGGGGTGTCGTCCCATGGGTCGACACCATAAGGGGGTGTCGACGCCCATGTCGACACCCCCAGATCCGAGCCAGGATCATTTCTGTGTATGAGGAATTGTTTTCTAACCAGATTCGTAACCCTTAGGCTATAAATAAGACCCTACTCTCAGTGTATTATTCATTCTAAAATAATGGAGAACTAGATGTTGCCTCTGCTTAGATTGAGAATAGCGTTTTCTTCTTCAATAAATAAGTCATTCAAGTGTAGAGATCTGTGATTCAACATCTGCAATTACTCCTCTTTATTGTCTTAGATCCATTCAGTGTGAGTCTATGTTATTTTTAGAACTAAATATTTAAATAGTAAATCTTGACCTGACTATAACTTGGATCTATGACTATGACTATTTGAGTCACATCAAATCTTCTATAACCTGTTTATCTAGGTTACTATGACATGACTATTGTTAGCTTACTTTGTGAACTAGGCTAGACAAAGTTAGAAGACCAATTGATGAAGAACACTCTCTGAAGGACCGGGTCGGATCCGAGTTCTTTAATGTGCTAGACTGAATAGTGCGAAGCAGAAAAGGAAGGAGCACAGGTAGAACCGGTTCGGATCTGCCCAATCCGCTCCTCCACTCCTTAATGCATCCGATCCGAACAGGAAACTGCAGCAGCTACAACCCATGAACTCTGAAGATGTGGAGCGGTTATGTGTCATTTCCCCCACATTCATCCACTAACCTGATGCAATGTCTTCGTTCATTTCATCCGAACCCGAGTTTTAAGGGGGAAGCGCCACGTGCATCCAAACCGGAGCCAGTCTAGAGACATTTTTAACCTATAAATAGACCCTCAAGGGTCATTTGATGGGATCTTTTGGCAAATTCAGAGCTCAAACTCCCTTGTCAACCAAATTTCATTGGTATATTCAGATCATTACTTCAATTTAAAGTGAGAAACTACAAACATTGAGTGAATTTATGCATTGCATGAGTGAAATTGAGTGAAAACTACTATTGTATTTGTATTTGTATTTGAATCATCAATCTAAAGAGTAGGAAGTGGATGTAGGCTCTTTAACGTCGAACCACTATAAATCGTGTGTTTCTCTTTGCTTTTTATTTCATTCCATTAGAATTACTGCTAGTTTGGGTGTTAGAACCACTTTTTGGTCTAACATTTTGGTGCTTTCATTGAGAATTTTTTGAATTCTCTGCTTTTTTGAATTATCATTCTACTAGACCCTCGAGTTCAAAGAAGTTAATCCTCTGTTTTCAGCATTCTCGAGTACTTGGTGATTACTCCCTATGGGATTGGATATTATGGCCAAAGGAAAAGGAAAAGTACTACAAGGCACTCGGGAGAATGAGGCTAATGAAGATCAGCATGCCATAGTCCTGACGAGGTCGATGGGACAAAGCCCTGGAACCCTCTGATCTGGACCGGGCGCTCTGCACCAGGTCGATAACGCAAACTCGAACCGATCTGGAGGCTCTTAAGCTGCTCGCACCCCCCTCTGAAGTGATCCGTCTTTGCTGCCCTACAACAATACGATCCGAATGCGGCCGAAACTGGTACATCTACTCGAGCACCCACCAATGCTCCGATACCGGCTGCGACGACTAGTGAACAACCCGTTCCATTTGCATTAGTTACATATGGAGATTTTTTGCGCATCCTTGATATGCTTGAATGTAATAGGGATGCCCTGGAAGCTCACAAACGTGACAGTCTTCGTATGCAAGAGAACATGATCACTATGAGTAGGGAAATTAGTGAACTTCATAGGCAGAAGACACCCTCTCCAACTCGTCGTCTCACAGCAGACCAGTCATCCTATTCGGATGAAGAGCGCCCTCGTGAAAGAAGGCCGTATGAGCGAGATGAAAATCTTGATCAGCTGACTTTTGGATCTTTGGGATCCCATGAAGACGCGACTTGTTTGCTAGATCCTGACAACCCGAGCCTGAGAGAGCCCATGCTGCTGCCCGGCATGGATATCACGTCCTACCCAGGGATCCTAATAATACCAATTCCACACAAGGATAACTCCTCCAACCCCTTCCTCATGTGAATGACCGGGAGCGTAGGGAACAAAGCAGGGCAACTACTGCTAGAAGCAGGAGAACATCCCCTGGTCAGGAGCCCAGGGGTAATCCAAACGTCAGGACAAGAGAGCCTAAACTAATATTAACGAATTATGATATATGGGTAATGGTGCGTCAAATCATGGTCGATATTCGATGCTATACCAATGAGGGCTGGGGCATTGAACGAAATCATACCCCCTTTACAGATGACATACTGGACTTTCAGTTTCCCCGGCGATTCAATTTACCACAGATGGATCGATATGCTAGAAGAATAGATCTGAAACAACATCTAATGAGATATGCGTGGTATATGAACGCTGCGGCTGCACCTGACGCTATAAAGTGTAAAGCCTACCCAATATATCTAGTGGATGTAGCATTAATGTGGTTTACACGACTTCCCCCGCGATCGGTGTCAAGTTTTCAAGAACTAAGCGAGCTTTTTATGAAATAGTTCCGACTCCATTCCCGTAGAGCTAAAAGCGTTATCGAACCATCCAGAATCAAACAGGCCGCTGGAGAATCTTTGAAATCATACTTGGACCGCTTCAACTTAGCAGTCACTAAAATAAGCGATCCTCATGAGCCAACTATTTTGATAGCCTTGATCAAAGGAGTTGATCCAGATACTAAATTCAGAGGTTATTTAGCTGGGAAGCCACCACTAATTAGGGAAGCTTTCTACGAAAAAGCGAATATCCATCTACGATGAGAAGAGATATAAGCTAATCGGAAAAGAAAGTCTGATGGAACCTCGAAAGAAGATATTCAAAGTAATATCGCTGTGAAGCAGTCCGGTGATAGCTCAGGAAAAGTCGAGGTGAATGTCGGTAACAAAATCGAAGGAAATATCAACAGGAATGGGAATGGCAATAGGAGGAATATGAACCGAGGAAACAGCTCCAGTAAAAGACCTCGATTCCAAACTTTTGAGAACTATTCGCCGCTGAATGACACATTGGAAAACATCTACCTAGATACTTACAACGTCTTACAATATAAAAGGCCACCACCCAGACACTTAACCGAAAAAGAGATCACGACTGGAAAATTTTGCCTTTTTCATAGAACTCACGGGCACTTAGCTAATGAATATCGGCATCTGGGAGACGTTGTTGAAAAGCTATTACGGGAAGGAAAGTTAGACGAGTATAAAGTCGCTCCGAAAGATAGGGGCAGCCCCGAACCAAAATCAACCTGCTCCTAAACCCACCGCTCAACAGAAAGGCAAAGGGATTATCAACAACACCATAGTAAGCCGGCCTCATCCAGCTAGCCACAGTTGCAGAGTAATGGACCAATATGTTAACGCAGCTAAACACATCAATATGGAGGATTGTGATAACCTCGAAGATATCACTCCGTTAAAGCAACATAAAACGATGTCCGACGATGTTGTGTTCTGTAACAGAGGCGATGTTGGAGTTCAATCATCTACTGAAGACCCATTGGTCATCACTACAACTAGTGATCCCACTCTAGTTCATAAGTTATTAGTGGATAATGAAAGTTCAGTCAATATTCTTTTTAAGAAAGCATTCGATCAGATGAAACTTGAACCAGAAGATTTGAAGACTTGTGAGGGATGGATTTGTGGCTACAATTAGACATCGACGACTCCAATGGGATATATAGAATTGTCTGTGACGTTAGGACATGGAGACCGTCGAAGAGTAAGAATTCTTCAGTTTGTAGTTTTGGACATTGACTCACCCTATAACGCTTTCTTAGGGAGATCGGCTCTCGCAGAATTCAGGGCTTGCGTCGCACCCTGGTGTCTGTTTTTAAAGTTTCCAACCGAAGCCGAGGTGGGAGTAATGAGAGGTGACCAGGCCTCCGGACGGGCCTGCTACTGGCCGAATTCAAAATGTTGATGAAGGGGTTAAGTACAGATGCTAATGGCGCTTCCTCCCCTCCGAAAGAGGGTTCAGAATAGCAATTAAAGGGACCAACCCAGAAGGGGTTGCCCAGAGAACTGTCCAAGGACATAGATCCCAGAGAGGATGAAGAGCCTGGGGATAGAAAGGTGACTCCCAATGAAATGACAGTGGACATTCCCATTGATGATGTTGATCCCACAAAGGTTTTTGATGATTGGATCCCAACTGGATCCGTTCCGAGCAAAAGAATTGACTAACTTTCTAAAGGCGAATTTAAATGTGTTTGCCTGGACCAACGCTGACATGTGTGGGATATCTCCGTCCGTTATGAGTCACTCGTTGAGTATCAATCCGAAACGTCCACCCGTTAAACAGAAGAGGCGTATGCTAGGCCTGGAGAGGTCGGAAGCCCTAAAACAAGAAGTGGAAAAGTTGAAAGATAACGGGTTCATTAGGGATTCAGTGTATCCCGACTGGATATCGAATCCTGTTTTGGTCAAGAAATCAAATGGAAAATGGTGGACGTGAATTGATTTTTCGGACTTAAACAAAGCTTGTCCAAAAGATAGTTTCCCACTCCCTAGGATTGACTAGCTATGGAGTCAACAGCTGGACATGAGCTCCTTTCCTTCATGGTCGCATAGTCAGAATATAACCAGATCCCCATGCATGTGCCGGATCAAGAGCATACGAGTTTTATAATGAATTTGGGATTGTATTGCTATGTGGTGATGCCGTTCGGACTAAAGAATGCCGAAGCCACATATCAGCGTCTGGTAAACCGAATGTTCTATAATCAGATTGGAAAAACCATGGAGGTTTATGTAGATGACATGCTCATGAAATCCAGGCAATCTTCCAGCCATACACAAGATTTAGCGGAGATGTTTGATATCTTATGGAGGTACAAAATGATGTTGAACCCCTTAAAGTGTTCGTTTGGAGTGGCATCTGGAAAGTTTCTTGGTTTCATCGTGAGTTCTAGAGGAATTGAAATTAATCCTAGCCAAATAGCGGCAATAATAAATATAGAAAAACCACGAAAGATTAGGGACGTTCAAAGTCTGGCAGGGAAAGTCGCCGCATTAAGCAGGTTCATCTCCAAGGCCACGGACAAGTGTGTACCTTTCTTTGATTTGATCAAACGGGTGAAACGTAACTTCGAGTGGACTCCTGACTATGTGGAAACTTTCCAAAACCTATTGGACTTATTGGAGAAACCCCCAGTATTATCAAAACCTGTGAATCATGAAGATATGTTCGTCTATCTGGCGGTATCATCCCATGTTGTCAACACAGCGTTGGTGCGTGAAGAAGGCAAAGTCATAGGCATGTATATTATGTGAGTAAGAAGTTGGTGGCTTAAGAACGTAATTATCCAAAAATAGAAAAGCTTGCCTACAGCCTCTTGATTGCCTCCAGAAAGCTCCGACATTATTTTCAAGCTCATCCGATAGTTATATATACAGATCAACCTCTAAGACATGTCTTGCAAAGACCCAAAGCATCGGGACGTTTACTTAAATGGAATATTGAATTGAGCCAATTTGATCTGAATATCCAACCAAGGAGGTCAAAAAGGGGGCAGGCCTTAGCCGGTAGTAGAATTCACGATTCCTGAAGAAGAAACGGTGAATGACAAAGTTGTTACCTCAGAACATGAGTTAGAACTTAGTCCGTGGAAGTTATTTATGGATGGGGCCAAGAATGACCGAAGATCCAGCGCCGGAGTTGTTTTAATCACTCCGGAAGGACGATCCATTTACTACGCATTGCGATTGGAATTTCCTGCCACCAATAATGATTCCATGTATGAGGCCCTGATCACCAGGCTGAAACTCGCCAAGGAATTAGGAGTAAAGACATTGGATATATTATGTGACTCTAAGCTAGTTGTCTGCCAAGTTCGGAAGGAGTTTGTGACCAAGGGACCTCGACTTGTTACTTATCTTGGAAAAATAGAGGAGTTACTGAGCAACATGGAACGTTACCGTATAACACACATTCCATGAGCAGAGAATCAAAAGGAAGACTGACTGGATAAGCCAACGAGTTTTGACAATCCTAAAGAAACCGAAATGGTTCCAATAGAAATATTGGAGTCCCCAAGCTTCGCCCTAACGGTAATCGAATTAGCCTTAGAAGTTGAGCCAGAAAGGGAGTCATGGATGACACCAATTAAGAACTTCCTTAAGAGCGGAGTTCTCCCATCGAAGAAGAGCGAGAGACGAGATGTAATGCGTAAAGCTGCAAGATACGTTTTACAGGACAACGTCCTTTATCGCCAAGGATTTTCTATGCCTTTGTTACAGTGTATAGCACACGACGACATCAAGAGTGTGCTAAGAGAAGTACATGAAGGTGAGTGTGGAGATCATACCGGGGGTCAAACCCTAGCAAAGAAAGTATTGAAGTACCGATATTTTTGGCCTACCATAAATAAAGATGCAGCTGATTACTCACGACACTGCGACAAGTGTCAAAGATTCGCTAAAATCCCCAGAGCAACTCCGACTCAGCTTAAGTCAATGGTAAGCCCATAGCTGTTTGTTATATGGGTTATTGATATTATTGGAGTTTTACCAATCGCCAAAGGAGGAGCGAAGTACGCGATCATCGCCGTGGATTATTTCACAAAGTGGGTAGAAGCCGAACCCTTAACCACGATCACAGCAAAGAAGGTGATAAGCTTTGTGGTTAGAAATATTATTTGTCGATTCAGGATATCGAAAACCATTATAACTAATAATGAAACTCAATTCGACAGTGTTGAGTTTAGAAATTTCTACCACAAATATAAGATTGATAAGAGGCACACCGTCGTAACTCACCCGTAGACGAATGGACAGGTTGAAGAAATAAATAAAGTCATTAAGTATATTCTTAAGAAGCGATTGGAGCGGGCCAAAGCCATATGGGTGGATGAGTTGCCGCTAGCCTTGTGGGCCTATCGAACAACCTTTAAGACGTCTACAGGTCATACTCCTTTTACACTTTATTTCGGGTCAGAAGTAGTGATTCCCATGGAACTTAAAGTCCCTTATCATAGGGTGACATACTATGACCCAATGATGAATAAGGCACTCCTCCTAGAGTCCCTTGACACGCTTGAAGAAAAAAGGGACGAAGTAGACTTGCGTGCTTCAAGGCATCGACACCAAGTAGCATGTTATTATGACAGAAAGGTTCTCTTTAGGACTTTCGAACCAGGAGACTTGGTACTGAAGCGAGTCTTTCCACCTTCAGTCCATCTAGGCCCAAAACGGGAAGGGCCATATGCCATCCAACGGAGACTTGAAACGGGAGCCTTCAAGTTAACGACCGTGGATGCTGAAGAAATTCCTAGAGATTGGAATGCTCAGCATTTGCGGCGATATCTGAGTTAGATATGTATTGCTTTCTTTTGTTTTTATGAACTTTGTAAAAAGGCATGACTTGCCTTGAATTGTCTGTTTTTATGAACAAAGGATTATAAAGTGGATATAGGCTATGACTTAGCTGAACCACTGTAAAAACATCATGTGTCATTTATTTTTCCTGCACTATTCTTATATTCTATTATTGTTCTTTCCTGATTATGAAATGCTAAACATTAAATTAAGCTTAAAAGATTGAGAACAATTCACGTGCAGGAGCAAACGAAACAACCGTTTTCATAACAGGATTGAAGGAATGGGAAGACAACATTCCTAACTTTAACTCTCATGAAATGAGAGAGAGTATAAAGGATGGGAAGACGACATCCTCCGAGGCGTGATGGTGCACCTGAGAAGATACCGCCTCGATGATACTCTAACCTGATTACGAGACATGAGAGTATAAAGATGCACAAAAGAATAAGCATCCTCGATAAAGGGAACTTGACACCGCCAGAGAGTTGGGGGCAACTAAGTATCAAGGCTAATCAATCTCGAACAAAGCTTTAGACATGCCACCTATTCAAGATTGATACGGGGCATACACATGCACATCCCCGCATATACTGTCTATCGTCTAAGTAGCAGTGGTTTTAAATATGACATGTTGTTTATATGCATTTCTACTTAAATAATGAATTCGCAAAAATTTGACATTGTAGGAAATAAACTATTTTATTTACGAATACGTGGATTTACACCGGAAAACTAAAACAAAATATGTGAGGGCTGCACTCGCTACAACAACAGCGGACCAGGAGATAAACAAAACAGAAGAAAAAGCCACCTTTTATTTAGACTTCGGAGTAGGCTTCGCCTTCTTGGCTGCCTTAAGCTTTTCTTTCTCCTCTCTATCAGCTTCACTAATAATACGCTTTTGCTTCTTTTTCTCCGGAATTGGAGTACTGGAGTCAACGGATGTCTTCCCAGGAATCAGAGCACGGGGATTAATAGGTGATTTTTTTAACAAGTTCCTCCATAACTGAGCGAGTTGAAATTTTGACAACTAACCTTGATCCGAGAGGCACCACCGCAAGAGGCTTAAGACTTTCGGGGTCTGTTTCCTCAACTTTTAGCTGCATGCGCTCGTCCTGTTTGGTCTTTATCTCAGCCAAAGTCATGTCATCAACATTCCCCGAATCTTTAGCCGCAACAACATCATCCTCCTCTTCATGTCCCTCGTCACCATCATCTTCTATCAGAGCATCTATCATCTCCCCATGGTGAGAAGTACCAGTGATGGGTGGCACGGGAGCTTTGTAAGTAACCTCCTCTTTCTTGTCCTCATCTCCTCCTCCATATTTGGGGACAGTGACTTTATCCGTTTCTCCCGAGTTTCTCCAGTAGCCCCTTCACCTGGAGTTGTCTTCTGTGACTCATCTATTTTATCAGTTGACTTGGTACCTACAGGATGAGAAGTAACAGTTATTAGCTTAGGAGAAAACGCGGGACTTTCAATTGTTTGTCCAATAATGTGATGAAAGATTGAGATAGCTTTGGCAAATTGAGGTGAAAAAGTACAAATACCCTCAGCAGATTTCTCAACTTGAGCGGCAGGAACTTCAGTAGTCAATCCGGTATTGGAAGGTAAGGAAGAAGCTTCGGGGATCTCTGGCCTTTCTAGATCATACCCCTCTACTACAGCAGTTTCGACTATGGCAGAAGAAGAAGCAATTTCAATGGTATCCTTACCCTTGGCTTGACGCTTTCCCCCCTACATAGCGGCGATAATAAGTTTTCGCCTTTCAGCTAAACGAGTTGTCTCCTCGCCTCACAAGTACTTCTCCATCACCTTGTCCTCATCAATCGAGTCAACTCCAAGTTCTGCTTTTTCCAATTCGACCAATTGGTCCCACGTATACACAATGGCAAGAGGATAGTCCTTAAGCCAAGCAAGATTTCGGTGACAAATCACTTGAGCAGAAAATCAAACCATAGTTTCACCTTTCTCGTCCAGCTCTCTTTGAGCGTCTTTAAGTTGTTCATTGACTTCCTCAACTTGCTGCAAAGCCATATTTGCATTTCGTTCGGTAAGAACTGCCCTCGTTTCAGCCTTTAGTAATTTAGCCTCAAGCTCTGCATTCTTTTTGACTAAGTCTGCTTTCTCTTGGGAGATACGAGTGCTCTCAGACTTAGCATCCTCAGCCTGCTTCTTTAAATCTATTTTCTATTGACTATGGGACTCAAGCTCGGAATGATAGCACTTTTGTAATTCTTCGAGTTGCCTCTTATAATTATCGGTGCCATGTTGTGCAAGAGCAAGTTTAGCTTGGGCATCCTCCAGATCTCTCTCAGAATTTTCAATAGCCCTTGCGTCATACTCGGCGGCATCGGCCATAGTTTTTACATCAGCCACCAGATCGCTAATGATTTTGGAGAGAGTCTTTGCATACTTCTTCATCTCCTTATATTGTTCATCTACAAAGTTAATGGAAGCCTTAACATCGCTAGCCCAATCAGGAATTATCGGTGTGAGTTTTGGTGCCCAAAATGGTGATCGGGAAATTGTTGCTTCAAAACTTCCAATCTGGCCTGGTTTTCATCATTAAGAACAACTGGCCTCATAGTGGTGATATCGACAGTGCGATGCTTGAGTTTCACGATGGGCCAATCCTTTCCTGTTTCTTTCCCTGATTCCTTTTGCTTTTTTGTTGGATCAGGTACTTTCCTCGAAAAGCTGTTGTGAGGAGCTTTATTTTTGGATGAGGCAAAAGACTTGACGCCATGCTTCCCCACCTCGTGACGTGAAGGCAGATTTTTATGTTTGTCTGAGTCTTTGCGGTGTGGGAATCGAGAACGGGAAGACTGATAGGGCCTTGGAGGTCGATCCCTTCTATTATCTCCGCCTCTACTTTCATGCCGATTATGCCTCTCATCGGGATCCATTGGGGGCATGTTCAAACGAACATCCCTCATATAGTAACGTTGCCTCACCATTTGTCCTATAAAAAGAAATTAAAGAATATTAGAGTTAATATTAACATAAAACTCAAGTGCTGTGATGTGCAGTACTAGAGTGCAGTGTGTTTCCTAAGTGGTGATTCCCCCCAAACAGACCAGAGCCCGGAC
The DNA here is from genome assembly GCA_030737875.1 of Allium sativum. Lineage (NCBI taxonomy): Eukaryota > Viridiplantae > Streptophyta > Magnoliopsida > Asparagales > Amaryllidaceae > Allium > Allium sativum. The sequence goes on from CM060916.1 coordinate 730,917,799, forward strand.
TGAGGCCGGTATGTGTAGTCTCCCTGGACATTACGGGAGTAACTTCTTCCTCAGAAGTGAAAGCAAAAGGATTGGTTGCAAAATCTTCTGCAGTATAAAGGGTCTCGGGCAAAGGAAGATCTCCTAAACCCCAATACATAGGGTCATCAACTGTAGTCTTATCTCCTAACGGAATGATTGAAGGTCTTTTGGAGAAATTGGCCTCTCAGGGGTAGCCACGTCCTCAGTAGTGATATATTTATCTATGTCCTTCTCAGCTATGTTTTCTAGTTCGCCATCCTGAGTCGAAGATGGAGAAGGAGGGTCCCTAAGGGTACCGTTGGACTTTTCGAGCTATCTCCCGTCTCAGGAATAATACCGACTGGGGGTATGAATACATACGGGCCTTTCCCATGGACTATACTGCGGGTGATTGATAACAACCCGTGACGGTGAAGGTACTCATCTTTAAGGAACGTCGTCAATGGTCAAGAACTTATGAGCACCGATGAGTAGCTGGTGCAAACAATCGAAGTACACTTGACCCGTCACCTGCTTCGGATTAGGAACTGCAAGCAAAAATAAGAGTCATTTAATGTGATGACACAAGTATTTGAAGTTGAAATCCAAAAAGTATGTGCCTTACTTAACTTGAGCCACCTCTTGGCGCACCCAGGTTGCTGTCTAATGTAGAACCATTCGATTTTTGAGTCACCAGCCTTGCTGCTATATGGGATGGTGATAATATTCCTTTTTGGAACTGATTCAAAGTATGAAAAGGATGGAGTCTCTTGGGTCCAGTGCTTGAAATTATAAAAGAAATGGACGTCATCCAAGGTAGGCTCTACACCTAGAATCTCTTTGTAGGCTATATACAGAGTGTACAAATAAGCGTAGGAGTTAGGATGTAGTTGCATGGGCACAATCCACAACTATCTCAGAAAATCAATGATAAAAGGCGGAAACGGAGGTATTGCCCCAACTTGACACATCGATCTGGTGATAGCCATATATCCTTCTAGTGGATTATAGGGACGATCTTTTCTCGAAGGTAATTGAGTATCTCTTTGAAGAATCCTATGCTTTAGGCGTATCCGTAAAAGTCTTTCGTTGTCAATTGTCGACTCAATGGAATCCTTAGGCGATTCCAAAATAGTGACATTTCCAAATTCGTCAGGAGCATGATTATCTCCTACTCCTCCGTCCTCTTCCTCGCCTAGAGAGACATCACCTCCAGAAGATACTTCTCTATTATGAGCTTCCATCTCGTAATCTGGGCCCTCGCTATTCGATCCTGAATCTGAGGTGGAAGATACATCCTCGATAGGTGGATTTTCAGATGATCTGGTGGCATCTCTCCTTTCTGCTAATCTAGCGGAGTGTCTTTCTGCCATAGTTGCTAAACTATTGAAGAAGCAATAGTAGGAGTTAAAGTAAAGTGTCCGTGTCCCCCCTTGCATGTGCGTGAGCTATAGTGCACAAGTGTGTATGCAATGATACAAGATGATTGTATAAAGGAATGAAATGCAAAGATGAGCAAGACTACTATGTATTTGTCAACAGTCCAGAAAGTTCAGTTGAAAAGGATCTATCCTACCTGTCCATAAGGGTCATAGGCCACAGTTAATATCGGTTCGAGTGTTCAAGACTTAGGCGGATCGGTCTAAGTACTTCATCTACACGGATCGGTTCGGATATATGCAAGTGGAGGCAAATTAGTCCAATTGTTATTCGAAAACAAATCGATTCGGATATGTGTGTTGGTTGCGGATCAGATCGGATGTGTAGGTCATGAGTGGATAGTTTTGGATGCGCATGTTATAATCGGATTGGTTCAAACATCCTTAAGTGACGGATCGGATCGAAGACCCACATCACAAGCGGATAAGACGATACCGAACCGAACTAGACTAAACCAGCACCCCAAAGCCTATCCTCCCAATTCAACTTTCCTTTGCAATCATTATCACTTCCTCTGTCCCGAACAGACGCCATGTGCCAAAACCTAAGTATTTCTGGATCATCTACTCTGCCTCGAACCGATCCAACTCCCTTTCTTTTTCCTCTACTATTACTTCGCTTTCCCAGTGTCACCAAACCTATTTGTTCTTGGAAATTCACTCATAACAAAAGCTTGATGGATCAATCGTGTCAGCGCCAAACTAATTTTCCTCAACCAACTCGAGGTGCTGACAAGGACGTCAACGACGCTGGTAAGGAGGCAAAAGGCATGGCTTCGACGATTGACACGCAAATTGAAAACGCAAAGATGGGTGAAATTAGCAAGCAAATTAAGGAGAAATCAATTTACTTGAGATTATTAACCCACCTATGTATTCAATTTGAAGATTAGAAGGAATTCTGGGAATTGTGAAATTAGGTTTTTTCATGTATAATTTTAGAGAACGGAGTAGTTAAAAGAAAGAAGCGGAAAATGGAGAAGAAGCGAATTTATAGGCATACGAAGCGGCTCCTTGTATTCCAACTGATGTGACATCCCAGTCTAACCGAAACAGAAAGCAGGCCCATGGCCATTTAGCCCATTTGAATGAAGGTGTTAAAGAGGGGGCTGGGATGGATGGAGCCGATTCGAACCAAAGAACAATCACTGGTATCAACTCGGCATACGAAGTGAATTCGAAGGAAAATAAAAGATCCATGAAGACCCATTATAAAAATTTAACTGGAGGAGTTATTTGGGCATCAAACAAATTTCTCAAAGTTATTTTAAACAATGGAAGCAATTTGTGCATTCTATTGTGTATATATAGACAATAAGAGATATGACTTTTCGAAGCAACACAGCCTATCAAATGAATGGTTGCAACTATTCTACGACTTCGATTTAAAAGCTGACGAACAGACAAATTCGAAGCACACTCCATCTTCAATAAAAGTGCACTTTGAGGAGGCAAAATGTTAGCCTACTTTGTGAACTAGGCTACACAAAGTTAAAAGACCAATTGATGAAGAACACTCTCTCAAGGACCGGGTCGGATCAGAGTTTTTTAATGTGTTAGACTGAATAGTGCGAAGTAGAAAAGGAAGGAGCACAGGTAGAATTGGATCGGTTCGGATCTGCCTGATCCGCTCCTCCACTCCTTAATCCATCCGAACAGGAAACTGCAGCAGCTACAACCCACGAACTCTGAAGGTGCGGAGCGGTTATGTGCCATTTCCCCCACGTTCATCCACTAACCTGATGCACTATCTTCGTTTCATTCCATCCAAACCCGAGTTTTAAGGAGGAAGTGCCACATGCATCCGAACCGGAGCCAGTCCAGAGACATTTTTCACCTATAAATAGACCATCAAGGGTCATTTGAAGGGAACGTTTGGCAAATTCAAAGCTCAAACTCCCTTGTCAACCGAATTTCATTACTATATTCAGATCATTACTTCAATTTAAAGTGAGAAACTATAAACATTGAGTGAATTTAAGCATTGTATGAGTGAAGTTTAGTGAAAGCTACTATTGTATTTGTATTTGAATCATCAATCCAAAGAGTAGAAAGTGGATGTAGGCTCTTTAACGCCGAACCACTATAAATCGTGTGTTTGTCTTTGCTTTTTGATTTCATTCCATTAGAATTATTGCTAGTTTGGGTGTTAGAACCACTTTTTGGTCTAACAACTGTGAACTAGATCTAAACCTATACCTCTATATCATGTCAGATCTACCGTTGTTTGTAGATATAACTCACTATTTAGATCACATCATTCTCGTTCCTATTATGTTTGTGGTTAAATTAGATCTTTTATTAGTTGGACATCTAATTCATTATTTAGATCTCATCATGCTTGTCCCTATTATGTTAGAATCAGTTATATTATCACATGTTCATCAGATCTGTTCCTATATGCCTACCTTGTCATTATGCCATTATATGTTTATGCCTATTACTTCCATTATATGTCTACCTTGTTAGTATGAACATTTCTATCTTCTCCCCTCTATCTTTTCCCTTTTTATTTTTTATATAGCCAGGCTACCTTCGAGTCGAGGCATGCCACTGAAATATGCGAACGCTTAAATTGGAATTAGGGGAAAACGGTAAAAGTGGGACATAACTTGTAATTGGAAATTTGGGCATAATTTGAATGAAATATATGAATATGAATTTGGGGCATAAATTGAATTGTGATTAAAGATCTTAATTTTGGGCAAATGGTTCATTATGAACATAACTTGGGAAAGGGGTATGAAAACCTATAACAGCATAGGAATAATTGGTTAATAATTGAAATGCCTAGAACTATAGTAATTAGAAACTGTAACCGCGCTTAGACACGAGGTTAGATTACACTTGTGGTGGAAGTCTGCCCGGAATCGACCGGCATATCCAGCGACCACAAGTGGTGAATCTAATGTGAGGGGTCTAAGTGCATAAACACGAGATGTGCTAAGACACGAGGTTAAGCCCGACTTGTGGAAGAAGCCTGCCCGGACCCAACCGGCATATCCAGCATCCACAAGTGGTAGGCTTAATGTGAGAGGTCTATCACATTACAACCATAAATGAATATGGTAATGAATTGGAATACTTAACCTGATTGAATCCATAGGGATTGTATGAACATGTTAAACTTGAGTAGGGGTTAAGTAAACTTGTTTGAAACAGTGGGTGGGTTAAGTACATCTTGGGTTGGTGGGTAATATTTATATATAGGCCAACAAACTTAACATGTGGGGTTATGTAGTCTCTTAACTCTAGTAGTGCATAACCTGTAGAAAACCTAGTAGTGGGGATACAAGCGTAGGGGGAAGCTTGTACCATCTTGTGTGTGGGACTCGTTTTAGTCAGTAACCCATATATAGGTATCAAACGAGTACTCCGAACTAGTCGGAGTTGGGGCATGCTTACGGCGCTGATTGTAAGAGATCCAAATGTGGGGGACGGTGTGGGCGGCGCGTACCGACGGAGTCATGTGCGTACATGGGTCTGGCAGAGAAAGTTAAGACACCGTGAAACCTATAGATATGGTTGTGCACATTCTAAAAACGAAGGGTTGCCACTTTAGGAAGTGATATATCCTACTGTGGGGCCATTACAGGGTATCTACGGAGTATGGAGACGATCGATTTGGGTAGTAATTAGGGTACATCTAGTCTTGCTTATTGGGAAGCCTATTATTCTTGTTGGGTGTAATACCTGTTATTCCTTTTGAGCTCCTGTTGTTCTTGTTGGGGTAAAACCTGTTACTAGAAGTACACTGAAGTCTACCATTCTATTCTAGTTGGGATCATCTTGTTTACATGATACTAGTATTGGTGCAGAGAGGGAGAAAGTTGTAGAGAAGCACAATACCTGTTCTGTTCAGTTTATCTTGTTTACCTTGTCATACCTACCTTTTATGATGTTATCTCTCTTATCCGCTTTATATGCCTGTCATAATGCTTTTACTTATTTATATGCTAAACGCAAGTGGACTCACCAGACATTATGTCTGACCTATGTTGTTTCCTCTTCTTTCTCTTCCGTCCCCCCAGGTTCTCAGGGTGGGAATACTCAAGCTTGATCAGAATTCTGTTTAGCTTTGCTTGGAGCTGCTTAGATGTGTTGCCCGATTTCTTGTCTATCCACTGTGGCTAAGTTTCTGGGGGATTATTCTCTTTACATTATCATTTTATTCTGATATTATAAGTACAAGGTAGAATTTTTAATGATGTATTGGGTTTTATGCATTTCAAACATATGATGTAACCATGTTTTGAACTATGATGTTTTCTGCTTAATAAAATTTGAAATTCCGCCTCTGTTTTATATCTATCTTGTAATGTTTCTGTTTATCTATAACGCTCCACGAAACTTAATGCATTCTCTTAATGAGCGACATTAATGGACGTGGGGTGTCACAATAATCCTTGTATAATTCAGCAAAATCAACGGCCCTAGGTGCGGCACATCCCTCGCCTACCCCTCCAGTAGCAAGCTCATCCCTAACAACATATCTCGAAGTTTGACCACTCATCTTACTTTGAAATAAGAATGATTATTCCACGTTAGAGAAAGGCCTCAATGGTGCTTAAGTGCTTAATAGTCTACTATACTATACTATACTATACTATACTATACTATACTATACTATACTGTATTAAACTGTACTATATAGATATATAATATAGTAATCATCCATTAAAAATTAAAAGTACGTTTCCCATATGCTTTTACCCTCGCGAACTTTTGGTAAATCCATTAACTAAAGCTGTGATACTAAACGTGATGGCCGCCTCACAACTCCTACACTAATCCATCGTGTTAGGCCGATGTGGGACGATAGTCAAGGTAGATAATCACGAAACAAAATCTGTCGTATAACTCACAGTGCATGGATAACATATAATAATAAAATATACAACAGGATATAGTAGTGAGGCATAACAGAATAGAAGATCTAATCTCTATAAAACCATAAAATCTCAGGTACAATACATCTTGGTATGAATATCTAAATACAATATGCCTCACTACATCCCTCAGAGTCTCTTAGCACAACAGCGGAAAAGTAATATGATAATGTAAAATAATACGCCAGCCTCCTGCTCTTGACCATACAACATCGACGCCATTAAACTTGTAACCTGCTACTCAGTCTACTCATTGATCACGTCAATGAGTAGCCCAAGGTAATAAGAGGAGATATAAGACCTTGAGTCAGACAATAGTCTTAGTGATCGATAAAATAACTATAAATAGTTACATAGGATAATATTGTAATAGATAGTTCATACCTTACCTAAGTCATCCCTGAAAACACAGAGTTAGCACATAGTGATCTCATTATAATATTCTAAAAACACATAGAATAGGCACGAGTCAAAACAGGATTCCCAATTCTGCTTATCTTTAATGTCCTATAGCGATAGCCTACCCAGAGGAAATAGAAGAGTACGTAAACCAGCAACCATAGCATCCATAACAACCAACAACCTAAATACCACCGACTACAACCTCGAATACATCGATATAAAATGATTGGCTATTACCATCCATCAAGGACTAATTGAAACCCCGGTTCTAGTCAGGCTATCGCACGTCCCATGCACATTTCCCTCATCGAGACAATTATGTCACTCCTCGAGCAATCCAAGGTACTTGATCTCTTAGTTCCTGATAGGTGTCCCCATAATACTCCTGCTTTAAGTCCGCTAGAGCCTTCGACTATCGATGATTCCTTGGCGCTTGTAATCTCCAAGTCATCCTCGATGACACCATACTTTAGTTCGAGTATTAATCAAATTAATCCATTGTTTCTCTTGCTCGAGTCCCACCTGAGTGAACCCCTCAACTTATGAGCTCAAGTCCCACTTGAGTCAGTTCATTACCTTGCTACATCGTCCCACGATCAGTTATACCAAAATTCAGCTTTGACCACTCCCGTCTTGAGTTCACGATCAAAGAAATATCACCTCGTTGATAACCACTTCTATCCCATAGAAGCTTTCACAATCTAACTTCACCCACGAGCTCCAAATGATCCCTACTTCCTATAGGTCAAGTCTTGAAGTCTAACTCCTTGCCGATAATTTTCTCTATGGGTCCATCAATGAGAACACGAGCGATCATACTTAAACCTATCCAATTCCAACAAAACTTGCACTATAGTAGTCTTAAGACCTCATCTTGCTATTGCCAAAATTTCATATCCAAATGAGTAAATGGCATGGACATCAAAGAAGTCCATCACCAGAGACCGGACTAATAGGAGATGGGCCAGACTAGAAGGAGATCCATCCCCTATGGATCAGTACAACCCATAGGCTTGAGTTATTTATGGATCAAATTTTATCCGTAGCTTCCTTGAAGTCCCTAGGCGTCGTACACTAAAAATCAAGTCAATTTATGTTGATTTTATGGTTAGGTACCTATCCATGCACTTAATGATTTTTCAAGTGAAAAATTCTTAGGAAGCCTCCTAGCATCCTCCAGATCTTCCCCTCCAAGTTTTGCTTGGACCCAATGAATTTTGATGTATCTCCAGGATGTCTATTTTATGGTCCATACTGGCAGGAGATGGACCAGACTTGTGGGAGATTCATCCCCTATCATCGATACTAGTTCATAGCCTTTGCACATTTAGAATGAAATTTTCTAGGCACCATCCTGACGCCCTCCAGATCTCCTCCATAAAGTTTCATCTGATTCCGATCATCTAAATCTCTGATTTGCCTAGTTTATTAATTCGAGACATACAATTGTAAATGACCAAATCAATCAAAATCATATAATTCAATAGATAAAACTGTACCTTGCCTAATCTCTATCATTATCAATCATACAACATGAACATACATGAAATATAGCATAAAAAACAAGGATTTAGCCTAATTAGGGTCTAAATAAATATTAAACATGATTAATTTAACGAATTGCCAGTCTATACAATCAAATCAGATTATTTTAGGTTGTCTAATACTGAAATTAATATAGATGATCTGGTTTTAGGTAAGTTAAACATTCATGGTGTGAAATAACCCTAATCTACACGTATATCCATAATATCTGTGTCAGAGATTGTAACACCTCGTAAATTATAAGACACTTAAATGATAAGTTAAAGAAGACTTAATTAGATATTGGGAACTAAGTCAAACGGATTGCACCATTGTGTTTGTCTCAGAATTCTACTTAAGATAGACTCTGAGTTTGCGTAAAACGTACACCATATGAAGAAGATATTAAGGTATGAAGTTTGTAAATATATAATCCACTTATGTATGAATAAAATAAATCCAGAATTCAAATAAATTTCAAATCGAACAACGGAGGGGGGATCGGGAAATTTCCCGCTATGGGTGTCGACCCATGGGTCGACTACATCAAGGGGGTGTCGACCCCTAGGTCGACACACTAAGGGGGGTCGACCCCCATACGGATCTGGGAAGATTCTTGGTTCTGAACGTCGACTGAATTCTTGGCTTTGTTCGTTGGCAGATGGCTATAAATAAAAAACCATTGTTTTATTCATCTAAATCAATGGAAACAACAAGATGCTGCTCCAACTCAGATTAAATTAGCCTTTTCTTCAACAACAACGATTCACACATATTCAAAGATCGCTGATTCAACATCAACACACTTTCCTTGTTTTTCTTAGATCCATTCCTTGTGAGTCTATGTTACTTTCAGATGTAAACACCTAAAAGTTATCCTGATATGTTTATGAATTGGATCTAAGCCTATGCCTACTTATTAAATCAAATCTACCATTATTTGTATATCTAATTCATTGTTTAAATCTCATCAGGCTTGTTTATGATGTCGCTATTAAGTTATTTCACTTAATCATGTCACTATGCCTAATCAGTTCTATTATCACATGTTCATCAGATCTGATCTTATATGCCAAATTCTATCACTATATGCTTATTCAGATGCTATGCATATTTCTGCCACCATATGTCTATCTTGTTATTATAATTATTTATATTCTCCTCCCTTCTTCTTTTCCCTTTTTATTTTATATCCAGGATACCTTCGTGCCTAGCCATACCACTAAAATACGCGAACGCGTGAAATTGGGAACGAGGGGAAAACGTAAAATTGGGGAATAACTTGTATTGGGAAATTTGAGGCATAAACACCTGATGAATATGACTTGAAAAAGGGGCATGAAAACCTATAATGAAATAAGGATAATTGTTAAAGAATGAAATGCATAGAATTACAGTAATTAGAAACTGTAACCGCGCTTAGACATGAGGTTAGATTACACTTGTGGTAGAAGTTTGTCCGGACCCGCCCGGCCTATCCAGTGTCCATAAGTGGTGAATATAATGTGAGGGGTTTATGTTCATAAACGCGTAACGGGATAAGACACAAGTTAAGTCCGACTTGTGGAAGAAGTCTGCCCGAACCCGCCTGGCATATCCAGTATCCTTAAGTTGTCGGCTTAATGTGGGAGGTCTAGCGCATTATAACCATAAATGAATAAATGCTAACAAACTTAAATACTTAACCTGTTTGAATCCATATGGATTACATGAACATGTTAAATTGAGTAGGGTTAGGTAAACTTGCTTGAAACAGTGAGAGGGTTAAGTATATCTTGGGGTGGTGAGTAATATATATATATATATATATATATATATATATATATATATATATATATATAGGCCCACAAACTTAACCTGTTGGGGTTATGCAATCTTGTTACACTATTATGGCATAACATGTGGAAATCCTAGTAGTGGGGATGAAAGCCTAGGGGAAAGCTTGTATCATCTTGTGTGTGGGAAACGTTTCACTGAATAACCCATATATAGGTATCGTACGAGTACTCCAAACTAGGTCAGAGTCGGGGCACGCTTACTAAGATGATTGTAAGAGATCCAAAAGAGGGGACGGTGTGGGAAGCGCATTCCGATGGGGTCATATGCGTGCATGAGTCCGGACAAGGGAGGCTAAGACATCGTGACATAAGTTGATATGTTTGTGCATATCCTGAAAACAAAGGGTTGCCACTTTAGGAAGTGATACATCCTACTCGGGGGTCAACATAGAGTATCTACGGTGTAGGGAGCCGATCGATTGGGGTAGTAATTAGGGTACATCTAGTCTCGCATGTCTAGGAGCCCATTATTATCCTTAGGGGTAACACCAGTATGTTCAGTTGGGATGCCTGTTATTGTATGGGGTAAAACCTCTCACTAGAAGTACGCCTAAGTCTACCATCTTGTTGGGGATCATCTTGTTTGTATGATACTAGTATTAGTGTCGAGAGGCAGACAGAGAAAACTATTAGAGAAGCGCTATACATATATGTTGTATTCGGTTTATCTTGTTTACCTTGTCATACCTGCCTTTTATGATGTTATATCTCTTATCCAGCTTATATGCCTGTCATGATGCTTTTTACTTATTTATTTTCTAAAAGTAACTGGACTCGCCAGACTTTATGTATGACCTATTTTGTTTCTTCTTCTTTCTCTTCCGCCCCCCCAAGGTTCTCAAGGTAGGAATACTCAAGCTTGACCAGGATTCTGCTTTTGTTCTGCTTGAAGTTGCTTAGATGTACTGCTTGATTTCATATCTTCTCTATTATGGTTATGTTTTTCTGGATTATGCTCTTTTCATATTTATTGTACACTGATGATTTTAGTACGAGACAAAAGTTTTAAATTGATGTAATGGGTTTTATGCATTTCAGACTTATGATGTAACTATGTTTTGAACCTCGATGTTTTCTACTTAAATAAAGTTTTAAATTCTGCTGCTATTTTATATCTGTCTTGTAATGTTTTTATTTCTGTTTACCTATAACGCTTCACGAAACATAATGCATTCTCTTAAAGAGTGACATTAACGGATGTGGGTTGTCACACTTGGTATCAGAGCAGAAGGTTACTAGATCGGATAAAAGATTTTTAAAATTGTTTTCAAAAAGGTTTTAAAAAGAAAGCATTTTCAAAAGAAAAGTATTTTTTGAAAAACATATTCCCCAAAGCCATATATAATATCTTTCGATTCTCAGTTTGAATCCATTTTTCCTTTTCTTTTCAGCATGGCTGGGGAACCTAATATTCCTGAGGGCATCACGATACCAGGCTGGTTCCGCAGGTATCTTGAGGCCACGACGCCTGCTGGAGGTCAACCAGACGTTCCTCCCCCAGCTGCACCTGTTGTTCCTCCTCCTCCTCCGTGTGCCGATAATTTCTCTAAGATATACAAAGATTTCTATGGTATGGGTGGAAAGCAATTCCGTGGAACTGAGACTTTTGTAGAAGCAAGGAATTTACTTAAGGAGACGGGGGACTTGTTTGGAATTTTCGAAGTTGACGATTGTAGAAAGATTCAGTTACCACTTGGCTGCTGAAAGATGAGGCTTCATTTTGGTGGGAAGTGACGAAAGCAGGGCGTCTAGTGGAGACTTGGAATGATTTCCGACAGAGATTCGAAATGAAGTTTCTTTCTCAAGCCAAGAAAAGTATGCAAATGGAAAGTATTTTGGCGCTCAAGCAAGGAGGCATGGCTGTCAAAGAGTATGGTAACCAGTTCAATCAACTGTTGAGGTTTAGGTTGGAGCTAGTAGATACCCTGCATAAGAAAGCTTTGCGGTTTGCTAGAGGATTGAATGAACCCCTCCATGGGTTAGCTATGTCTCATATTTCGATGGGAGAAACTTTTGAAAGGCTCACTGATGTGGCATTGATGCATGTAGAAGATAAAGGTGAAAAGAAAGAAGCTAAGGCTGAGGAAACACAAAACAAGAAAGTGTGGCCCAAGAAAGGACAATAACAACAACAACCACAACAAAAGAAGTGCGGAAAGGACGACAAGGCTAGAGATAAGAGGAAGTTCCATAATTGCGGACGCGAGGTTCACTTGATCAAGGACTGTAAAAGAAAGAAGAATTCTTGCTTCAATTATGGAGAGGTCAGACACTTTTCTAAGGAGCGCCCGAAGAAGCAAAGACAAGGTCAAAGGGCTGGATCTTCTGGAGGGCAGGTGCATGCTCTCGTGGCTAGTGCACCAGAGTACCAGGAAGAGGTAGGAAAGTCTCCGTTGAAGGTTTGATTTCTCTTTCCAATCATCCTATTAGAACTCTTTTTGATCCTGGCACTTCACATTTATTTATATCTGATTTTGTGGTTGAGTCTCTGCACCTTAGTACTAGTATGGTTGTGGATCCCGTTGTCGTCTCAGACCGCATTGGTGGTTCCGCTCATTTGACTATGATTTGTCGGGATTTGTTAATATCTGTGTTGGGCGTAGTGCAACACATATATGCTCGGTTTCATGGGCTATGGTTTGATTCTACGGGTGGATTGGCTAGCCATGTATGGTGCCATTCTGCATTGTGAGAGGAGGGTCGTTACACTTTTAACTTCCCATGGGAGGACCCTCGAGATTTCTTGTGACCCTAAGGGTCTATCATGCTTAGTTTCCTAGAGTCTCTTGATGCATCTATCGATGATCTGTGATCTGCACCAGTTGTCTGTGAGTATCCTGACATTTTTATGAGGTTCGAGGCTTACCTCCAAGGCTTGAGATTGATTTCCTTAAATACTTGGTGGACAATGCAAAGCCAGTTGCATTGCTGGTGTGCCATATTGCTCCAAGGGAAAGAAGGGAGGTCAACAAGCAAGTAGTGGAGCTACTTGAGTAAGGGTTTATAAGGCGAAGCATGTCTGAATGGGGAGCCTCGGTAGTATTCGCAACTAAGGCGAATCGTTCGCGTTTCTTATGTGTGGATTATATGGAGTTGACTAAACTCATTAAGAAGATATGCACCCACTCCCGAGGATAGATGATCTATTTGGCCAGCTTGTTAGTGCATCTGTTTTCTCTTAATTAGACTTGGCCATGGGATTTCATCAGTTGAGGGTGGCCGAGGACAGTACAGACAAGACCACTTTTAGAACACTAGATGGTTTCTTCGAGTGGCTCGTTATGCCTTTTGGGTTGACGAACGCACCAGCATATTTTTTTGATCTGATGAGTAAGGTGTTTCGGGAGTTTCTAAATAAGTTCATCATGGTCTTTATTGATGATATCTTGATTATCTCATAGAGCGAGGAAGAGCATGCCTGTAACACCCCACGCCCGCTATGGTCACTCTCTAAGGGAATGCCATAACATCGGTGGAGTATTTTAGTGAATATAGAACAGAAAAATTACAACAAGACAGATATAAATAGTACTTGAAATTTAAAAACATCATCTCATAGCAGCGGAAGTAAACATGTCTGGTTACATCATAAAACCACAATAAAAGTCAAGTACAATATCCATCAATATAAAGGAGTACATAATCCCACTCTCAATACAATAGCCAAGATAAAAGAAAAGATAACTGGGTAACTGGAGCTTTACATCTATCCAAGCTCCTAAAGACTGGAACAGAAATCCGATCAAGCTCCACTACTGCTAGGATCCACCGTAGGACCTGAGGGTTGGAAAAAGATAAAAGCAACGGGGTCAGATATAAGTCTGAGTGAGTCCTATAACTTTAACAATACAACCCTTAAAGTAACCAGAGAAGACATAAACTTGACCTACGGTAATATCTGGGGATGAATGGCTACACTAAGCAGCTTGGTAGACTTAGGATAAACTAAGATAACCGTAAGGACGCATCTACCCACCCAAGGATAATTACTAACTGCACCACACCAGTCATTCCTACTTAAAGGTTGATCCCTTCCAAGGACTTGGAAAAATTTAACCAATAGTTTCATGTACCCCTAGCCCACTACATAGGTGCCGTCTGCCCCTATCTCCACTAGGTGTACTCAGCACTTTTACCCAGTAGTTTCGTGTACTCCTACATAGGTGCCGTCTGCCCCTATCTTTATTAGGTGTACCCACTACTCCCCAGCGATCGGCTCCCTACCGTAGATACCCGTGCTGGTCCCACAGTGGGGTGTATCACTCCCCTAAAGTGGCTACCCAATACTATCAACGGTGCACGGCTTTATATCTACACGATGCAACAACGGCTTATCTACCAGCCCGGGCCCACACACGCATATGAAACCCGTTGGACTTGCGTTGCCACCGCTAACCCGTTTTGGCCTCTTATAATCAAGCCCAATATGTGTGTCCCGTCACTCGACATGGGTCGAGCCCACAAAGATACGTTTGGGATATTGGTTGAAATGGGCCCCCACAAGCTACCCACCTAAGCTTGTCATATATCTAGTGTATCCCACTTAACCCTTTAATCATGTTTAATTACATGTTTCCACTTGGTTAAGTATTCTAATCGTATTTTCTATTGCCACCCAAGGCAACCCACTAGATTCCACATGCCACCCAAGGCAACCATTAAATTTCCACATGCCACCCAAGGCACCCACTTAACCCCTCATGCCCCACTACATGCTAATATGGTTAAGTGTTTCTTAATTAATTAAGACCGTGATCTCCCATAAAGACCTCCCACATTAGACTGGCTGTTATGACCGCCTGGTTAAGCCGGTAGAGTCCGGGCAGTCTTACGTCATAACAGAGTCTAACCTCGTGTCTTTACTTTAATCACTTATTTAATTTATGGCTAAGACCTCTCACATTGGGCTGGCATTTGTAGCAACTGGTTAAGCCGGTCGGGTCCGGGCAGTTTTACACTACAAATGAGTCCAACCTCGTGTCTTAGTCGATTAATTACACCTAATTAATCACCCCCATATTAATTATCCCTAATTAATATCAAGTTTTCCATAACATGGGTAGACCTAACTCAATAGGTAAATTCCCATGGGGTAGACCTAACTCAATAGGTAAATTCCCACTTATGGTAATTTATTTTTATGGTATGCTTAATCATACCCAATCATACATTTATTAACATATTTACCAACCCCATCGTTCCCCACGTAAATCGTCCTCATTTCATGACATAATAAATGGGAAGATCCATCACAAATATCATGGGTTTAGCATATAACTTTGTCATGGGTTAAGAGGATGTCAACTTGCATATATGAGCACATATTAACCCAACTACATTTAACCCAAACTTACATATTATCATACACATGGTTTGCATAACATGTTGCATATGAGCTTGCATATTATCATACACATATCTTGCATAACATGTTGAACTTGCATATAAGCATTCTCATAACTTGCATAACATGTTAAACATGCATTTAAGCATACACATAACTTGCATAAGCATTCACATACTTGCATAACCATTCACATACTTGCATAAGCATCCACATACTTGCATAAGCATTCACATACTTGCATAAGCATGCATAACTTGCATATCATGTCATTTAAGCATATACATATCTTGCATAAGCATTCATATACTTGCATAAGCATGCATAACTTGCATATCATATTAAACTTGCATTTAAGCATATACATAACTTGCATATGAACTTGCATAACTCACTTTGTTAAACATGCATAAATCCACTTATTAAATATGCATAAACCCACTTGTTAAACATGCATAAACCAACTTATTAAGCATGCATAAACCAACTTATCAAACATGCATAAACTCACTTATTAATTATGCATAAACATAGAGTAGCATATCATTATAAATGATTCAAACTCACTAATCCGCATTTAAGACCATAAGTCTCATTACACCCAATCTACTTACTTTAACAATTGATGTTAAAGTGATAGAAACTCACCAAAACCAAGATTAGCAAACTTATGAAGTGGAATTAGTTGCTAACTATGAAGATGGTGATGATTAGAGATTGATTAGAGAGGGATTAGCTTGCAACTTCCTTCTTAAATTAGTGGAGGCTCTTTCTAGGATTTAATTTGGCGGCATGAGGCCATCATTTCTATTTTTAGTATGAATTAGGGTAGGTTTAGGGTGTATTTATAGATTAGGAGAGTGTTTTAGGCCCTTAGATTAACCCTAGATTAGATTAGGTCCGTTAGATTTAGGAAATCTCTAGAACCCAGCCCAGCCCTAGCCAGAAAACCAGATCTGGTGCACCCAAGCCCCCTAGTTTGAGACGCCGTGTCGACAGGCAAGTCGACTCCCCCTGTCGACAGGCCTGTCGACAGCCCTGTCGACATGGTCAGGGCGGGAACCTTCCCGCCTGGCCCCGCTGGTTCTATTTTAAAATCTAAATTTGAATTTCTAAATCTGTTTTTAACTTTGAATTTTCTGCAAACTTCTTTGGGCCATAACCGGGCCATACGGGCTCCGATTCTCGAAAACTCGGACTCTATTTCGCGTATTTTTCCGAGACGAACGCAATGACGCAGCCCGTTACCCCCAATTCCCACATCTGAGATTATTTATCCTGTAATTAGTGAATTTTAGTATTTAACTAAAATTCGGGGTGTTACATTCTCCCCTCCTTAAAGGATTTCGTCCCCGAAATCTCTAAGCTAAGGAGAATGCATATCCTACCATCCAAGCAACCATCTATTCAAACCATCAACCACGGGCATCCATTGTCCTTAAACCGTTTCTAATGATGTATGAGCATATGCAAAAAGTGTGTGTATATGTTCCCTATCTAATGTATGAACATATGCAAACCATGATAGTGCCATGCATCCATTATGTATGCGAGAGAACCCTATCGACACATACAATATCTACATGAGTGCACAATCATTCACCAAAATGCATCATCCATGTGATAACACAACCATTATACATCCATAAATATATTTTCCTACACACAATTTTATGCAATATGCAATATGAAGTGACTGAGCCGATCTAGTGCCTAGAGTGTGTGTATATGCATCCACGAGCAACCACTAGCAAACACTTGCATCCACTTGCATCCATCAACCATAACATGTCTCAAACACATGTTTCAACCATAGGTTTACCCTATCTAAAGGTCAAAGGTACTTAATGAGAGGGCATACTAAAGATAAGATAAGTACTAGTCAAACGATAAAGGAGAAGTTAAAAGACATACTCTCAAAAAGAAATGGATACAAAGAACGCATCTTCGCTTCCGTCTCCCAAGTTGCGTTGCTCTCATCTTCTCCCCATTGCACTTTGACTAGCTGAACCTCTCGATTCCTCAATTTCCTAGTCTCTGACCCAAGGATGCGAGTAGGAGCTCGTCGAATCGTCGCATCACGCTCTACCTCTACATCTCTAAGCAAGCTCGGCTCTACCACCTCTGCCGTCTCATGTAAGTACTTCCTCAGATGTGATACATGGAATACATCATGAACACCACTAAGTCTGTCGGGCAACTCCACCCTATATGCCATCCGTCCAATCCTTTCCTTAATAGGAAACGGCCCAACAAACCTCGTTGCTAACTTCCCAACGGATCCAAAGCGAACAATATTTCTCAACGGAGATACCTTAACAAAAACCATATCCCCAACCTCAAACTCAAGATCCGTCCTTCTCTTGTCCGCATAAGATTTTTGCCTATCCTGCGCTGCTTTCATCCTTCTTCGAATCAAGTCAATCTTCTCAGAAGTCTCCCTAACCATATCAGGCCCAAGCAAGATCTTATCCGTAGATTCCCACCAACATGTAGGTGATCGACAAGGCCTTCCATAGAGAGCTTCGAAAGGAGCCATACCAATACTGGACTGAAAGCTGTTATTATATGCGAACTCCACCAATGGAAGATGCTCTTCCCATGTACCTCCAAAATCTAAGATACAAAGCCTCAAAAGGTCTTCTAGAACACGATTCACCCTCTCAGTCCGGCCGTCTGTCCGAGGATGATATGCGGTGCTCAGACACAATTGAGTCCCCACCGCTTCTTGCAAACTTTTCCAGAACTCGCTAGTGAAGATAGGATCTCGATCACTCACTATGCTAGAGGGTACCCCATGCAATCGAACTATCTCTCGAAGATATACTGAAGCTAG
This sequence comes from Allium sativum, assembly GCA_030737875.1. Classification (NCBI taxonomy): domain Eukaryota; kingdom Viridiplantae; phylum Streptophyta; class Magnoliopsida; order Asparagales; family Amaryllidaceae; genus Allium; species Allium sativum. The sequence goes on from CM060916.1 coordinate 730,936,071, forward strand.
CCATGGAGCGGTCCTCTTGCTCTTCACAGGTATGAAATGGGCGCTCTTAGTAAGTCTGTCTACCACCACCCAAATTGCTGTATTACCCTTCCTCGATCTGGGTAACCCGTCAATAAAATCCATCGAGACGCTATCCCACTTCCATTGCGCAACTTCCAATGGGTGAAGCAACCCACCAGGTTTCTTTTGCTCCGCCTTCACTTGTTGGCACACCAAACATCGAGCGACATACTCGGCCACATCTTTCTTCATACCGGCCCAGAAGAAAACCCTCTTCATGTCTCGGTACATCTTGTCCCCACTGGGATGAATGGTCATCCTAGAACGGTGTGCATCATCAAGAATAGCCTTCCTCAAACCCTCGTCTTGCGGTACACAAAGTCTACCGTCTCTACGCAAACACCCCCTATCGTCTAGGGTGTACCTACTCAAATGGCTGGACGACTCCCCCCTTATGAGCTTTTCTACCAACTCAACCAACTGTGGGTCGTCCCTCTGTGCTTCTCCAATCTGCCCCAAAAGAGTAGGCCTAACTTCCAAGGAAGCTAGCAAACCGGGTACATAATCAATGGAAGGTCTGAAATCAAACATCGAGATAAACTCCAAGCTTCGTCGTTCCATGAACAATGGACTCAAGGACAACCTCTTCCTGCTCAAGGCGTCCGCCACCACGTTACCCTTGCCAGGGGTATACGCTATCTCGAAATCATAGGATGCTAAGAATTCCATCCACCTTTGCTGTCTCAGATTCAAATCCTTCTGAGAAAACAAGTACATCAATGATTTGTGGTCAGTGAACAATTCGAATCTCTCACCAAGAAGATAATGGCGCCAAATCTTAAGCGCAAAAGCAATAGCGGCCAACTCTAGATCATGGGTAGGGTAATTTTTCTCATGTGCCCGCAACTGCCTTCCACAATAGGCTATTACCCTTCCCTCTTGCATTAATACTGCGCCAAGTCCTGTCCCACAGGCATCGGTATAGACAACAAATGGCTTGCTCCCATCTGGCAACACTAAAACTGGAGCGGTGGTTAAAGCTCTCTTTAACCGTCGGAACGCATCATCACAATCTACGTCCCATGCAAAAACAAGATGCTTCTTTGTTAAGCGGGTGAACGGGGCTGATATCTTCGCGAAGTCTTTAATAAACTTCCTATAATAACCCGCCAACCCCAAGAAACTTCTTACTTCGGTAGCATTCTTTGGAACCTTCCAATCTTGAATTGATACTAACTTCGCGGGATCCACAGCTATCCCTTCCTTGGAGACCACATGCCCCAAGAATCGCACCTCCTTCCTCCAGAAGTGACATTTAGAGAATTTAGCCTTAAGGCTATGTGCTCGAAGAGTCTTCAATACCTCCCCAAGATGTAGGGCATGCTCTTCTTCACTCTTAGAAAATACTAAGATATCATCCACAAAGACCACCACAAATTTATTAAGGAACTCCCTGAACACCCTACTCATCAAATCAACAAAGTATGCAGGGGCGTTCGTCAACCCAAATGGCATCACCAGCCACTCATAGAAACCATCTGGAGTCCTAAAGGCAGTCTTGTCTATGCTATCCTCAGCCACCCTCAACTGATGAAACCCCGTGGCTAAGTCCAACTGACAAAATACTGAAGCGCCAACCAACTGATCGAAAAGATCATCAATCCTCGGCAATGGGTGTCTATTCTTCTTTGTGAGCTTGTTGAGTTCTCTATAGTCTACACAAAGTCTGAGGGACCCATCCGCCTTCGTAGCAAATACTACTGGAGCACCCCACTCCGATATACTCCGTCTTATGAACCCCTTCTCAAGAAACTCCCCTACTTTCCTATGGAGTTCCCTCCTCTCACGAGGAGCCATTTGGCGCACTGGTAAAGATACCGGTTTAGCATTATCCACCAGATATATTCGGAAGTAAATCTCCCGCTTCGGAGGTAAGCCCTTCACCTCCTCAAACACATCCGGATATTCCCGGACTACTCTAACAGATTGCAAACTCTCGACCGAAGCGTCAAGCGATTCAAGATAACTTAGCATAACAGAGTCCCTGGGATTACAAGAAATCTCGAGAGTGTTACCCAAACGGGTCATGAGCCTAACAACTCTCCTTTCGCAATCAAGAACGGCACCATTACTGGATAACCAGTCCATGCCCAAAATCAACCCATAGCCCATGAAGCCCAACACAAAAGCATCACATCTAAACTCAATGCTAAGTATAGAAATCTTCAAACCCAAACATATCATGGACAAATAAGTGGAGCCCCCAATTGGGTTTGAAACAACCAAGGGATCATCTACCAGACTGGTGTCTAAGTGCAGTGACTCAACTAATGATGATGAGATAAACGAATGCGATGCGCCTGAATCAAACAATGTACGGACATGATGGTCAAATAGAAAAACCAGACTTTCAACGGAAATAGTTCTACCTCTCTCCTGAATCGGTGGAACTGCGAGAGCCTGTACTTGCCCCCTAGCCTGACTCGGTGCCATAAGAGCTTGCACCTGTCCTCCTGAGGTAGACCCCGTCCTTTGCCCCTTCTTAGGACAATCTTTCACTAGATGCCCTGCTTCGCCACAGTGGAAGCAGCCAGTCTTCTTCTTCTTGCGACAATCCTTGCTTAGGTGGCCAGGTGTCCCACAATTGAAACACTTCTTCTTCTTGCCCTTGCCACCGTTGCCTTTCCCACCTTTGTTTTGTTGTTGTTGCTGAGGTCTCTTTTGATCTCCCTTCTTCTCGGGTGCCCTATTAGCATTGGGACCCTTCTCTTCTTCATACATGAGTGCCATGTCAACTAGCTTCTCAAAGGTGGCCCCCATAGGGATATGTGTCATAGCCAACCCATGCATCGGTTCATTCAAGCCTTTCACGAACCTCAAAGCCTTCTTCTCCGGTGTATTCACCATATCTAGGCCAAACCTTGCCAATTGATTAAACTTGTTGACATATTCCTTCACCGAGAGATTTCCTTGCTTAAGAGTCAAGAATCTTTCCATATACAAGTTTTCCTCCGCCCTTGAGAGAAACTTTGCCACAAATCTTTGCCTAAAATCCGCCCAAGAGTCAACGGGGCGTTCTCCATTAGTGACCTCCCACCAGAATGAGGCCTCTCCCTTCATTAACCAAGCAGCCAACTTGACTTTCTTTCCTTCTTCCATCTCAAAGATATCTATCAATTCTTCCACCTCCTTAAGCCAATCTCTAGCCTCCACAAAAGTTTCAGATCCTTGAAAAGGTTTCCCTCCCATAGCTTTAAATTCCTTACAAGTCTTAGCAAAAGTATCCGTGCGAGGAGGAGGGGGAGGAGGAAGATCGGGTGCTACGGTTGGTGGAGGAACATTTGCTGGACCCGCAGTGGTGGCCCTAGCCTCCATCAATCTCCTATACCATACTGGTACCATCACACCCTCCGGAAAGTTAAGATTCTCGGCCATGCTGAAACGAAAAAGGAAAGATTCAAAATGGAGAATTCGAAGGATATAGATATGGCTATTGGGGATTATGCTTTTCTTTCAAAAACTTTTCTCTTAAAAGACATGTTTTTGAAAATATCTCTTCCAAAAATGTTTTTGGAAAAATAGTTTTCTAAAAATTTTATCTGTTCCGGTAACCTTTGCTCTGATACCACGTGTAACACCCCACGCCCGCTATGGTCACTCTCTAAGGGAATGCCATAACATCGGTGGAGTATTTTAGTGAATATAGAACAGAAAAATTACAACAAGACAGATATAAATAGTACTTGAAATTTAAAAACATCATCTCATAGCAGCGGAAGTAAACATGTCTGGTTACATCATAAAACCACAATAAAAGTCAAGTACAATATCCATCAATATAAAGGAGTACATAATCCCACTCTCAATACAATAGCCAAGATAAAAGAAAAGATAACTGGGTAACTGGAGCTTTACATCTATCCAAGCTCCTAAAGACTGGAACAACAATCCGATCCAGCTCCACTACTGCTAGAATCCACTGTAGGACCTGAGGGTTGGAAAAAGATAAAAGCAACGGGGTTAGACATAAGTCTGAGTGAGTCCTATAACTTTAACAATACAACCCTTAAAGTAACCAGAGAAGACATAAACTTGACCTACGGTAATATCTGGGGATGAATGGCTACACTAAGCAGCTTGGTAGACTTAGGATAAACTAAGATAACCGTAAGGACGCATCTACCCACCCAAGGATAATTACTAACTGCACCACACCAGTCATTCCTACTTAAAGGTTGATCCCTTCCAAGGACTTGGAAAAATTTATCCAATAGTTTCATGTACCCCTAGCCCACTACATAGGTGCCGTCTGCCCCTATCTCCACTAGGTGTACTCAGCACTTTTACCCAGTAGTTTCGTGTACTCCTACATAAGTGCCGTCTGCCCCTATCTTTATTAGGTGTACCCACTACTCCCCGGCGATCGGCTCCCTACCGTAGATACCCGTGCTGGTCCCACAGTGGGGTGTATCACTCCCCTAAAGTGGCTACCCAATACTATCAACGGTGCACGGCTTTATATCTACACGATGCAACAACGGCTTATCTACCAGCCCGGGCCCACACACGCATATGAAACCCGTTGGACTTGCGTTGCCACCGCTAACCCGTTTTGGCCTCTTATAATCAAGCCCAATATGCGTGTCCCGTCACTCGACATGGGTCGAGCCCACAAAGATACGTTTGGGATATTGGTTGAAATGGGCCCCCACAAGCTACCCACCTAAGCTTGTCATATATCTAGTGTATCCCACTTAACCCTTTAATCATGTTTAATTACATGTTTCCACTTGGTTAAGTATTCTAATCGTATTTTCTATTGCCACCCAAGGCAACCCACTAGATTCCACATGCCACCCAAGGCAACCATTAAATTTCCACATGCCACCCAAGGCACCCACTTAACCCCTCATGCCCCACTACATGCTAATATGGTTAAGTGTTTCTTAATTAATTAAGACCGTGATCTCCCATAAAGACCTCCCACATTAGACTGGCTGTTATGACCGCCTGGTTAAGCCGGTAGAGTCCGGGCAGTCTTACGTCATAACAGAGTCTAACCTCGTGTCTTTACTTTAATCACTTATTTAATTTATGGCTAAGACCTCTCACATTGGGCTGACATTTGTAGCAACTGGTTAAGCCGGTCGGGTCCGGGCAGTTTTACACTACAAATGAGTCCAACCTCGTGTCTTAGTCGATTAATTACACCTAATTAATCACCCCCATATTAATTATCCCTAATTAATATCAAGTTTTCCATAACATGGGTAGACCTAACTCAATAGGTAAATTCCCATGGGGTAGACCTAACTCAATAGGTAAATTCCCACTTATGGTAATTTATTTTTATGGTATGCTTAATCATACCCAATCATACATTTATTTACATATTTACCAACCCCATCGTTCCCCACGTAAATCGTCCTCATTTCATGACATAATAAAAGGGAAGATCCATCACAAATATCATGGGTTTAGCATATAACTTTGTCATGGGTTAAGAGGATGTCAACTTGCATATATGAGCACATATTAACCCAACTACATTTAACCCAAACTTACATATTATCATACACATGATTTGCATAACATGTTGCATATGAGCTTGCATATTATCATACACATATCTTGCATAACATGTTGAACTTGAATATAAGCATTCTCATAACTTGCATAACATGTTAAACATGCATTTAAGCATGCACATAACTTGCATAAGCATTCACATACTTGCATAACCATTCACATACTTGCATAAGCATCCACATACTTGCATAAGCATTCACATACTTGCATAAGCATGCATAACTTGCATATCATGTCATTTAAGCATATACATATCTTGCATAAGCATTCATATACTTGCATAAGCATGCATAACTTGCATATCATATTAAACTTGCATTTAAGCATATACATAACTTGCATATGAACTTGCATAACTCACTTTGTTAAACATGCATAAATCCACTTATTAAATATGCATAAACCCACTTGTTAAACATGCATAAACCAACTTATTAAGCATGCATAAACCAACTTATCAAACATGCATAAACTCACTTATTAATTATGCATAAACATAGAGTAGCATATCATTATAAATGATTCAAACTCACTAATCCGCATTTAAGACCATAAGTCTCATTACACCCAATCTACTTACTTTAACAATTGATGTTAAAGTGATAGAAACTCACCAAAACCAAGATTAGCAAACTTATGAAGTGGAATTAGTTGCTAACTATGAAGATGGTGATGATTAGAGATTGATTAGAGAGGGATTAGCTTGCAACTTCCTTCTTAAATTAGTGGAGGCTCTTTCTAGGATTTAATTTGGCGGCATGAGGCCATCATTTCTATTTTTAGTATGAATTAGGGTAGGTTTAGGGTGTATTTATAGATTAGGAGAGTGTTTTAGGCCCTTAGATTAACCCTAGATTAGATTAGGTCCGTTAGATTTAGGAAATCTCTAGAACCCAGCCCAGCCCTAGCCAGAAAACCAGATCTGGTGCACCCAAGCCCCCTGGTTCGAGACGCCGTGTCGACAGGCAAGTCGACAGGCAAGTCGACTCCCCCTGTCGACAGCCCTGTCGACATGGTCAGGGCGGGAACCTTCCCGCCTGGCCCCGCTGGTTCTATTTTAAAATCTAAATTTGAATTTCTAAATCTGTTTTTAACTTTGAATTTTCTGCAAACTTCTTTGGGCCATAACCGGGCCATACGGGCTCCGATTCTCGAAAACTCGGACTCTATTTCACGTATTTTTCCGAGACGAACGCAATGACGCAGCCCGTTACCCCCAATTCCCACATCTGAGATTATTTATCCTGTAATTAGTGAATTTTAGTATTTAACTAAAATTCGGGGTGTTACAATGCCCGACATTTAAGTGAGGTTTTGAAAACTCTCCGTGTGTGCCAGCTTAAGGCGAAGTTCTCCAAATGTCATTTTTGGAGAAAAGAAGTGAGATTTCTAGGGCATGTAGTTTCTAAAGATGGGATATTAGTAGATCCCGCAAAGGTAGTTGCAGTTCAAGATTGGCGAATCCCAAAGAATGCAACAGAGGTGAGAAGTTTTCTTAGATTGGCAAGCTATTATAGGAAGTTCATTAAGGAATTCGCAAAGATATCAGCCCCACTCACCAGCTGATGAAGAAGAATCTGACATTTTCTTGGGAAGTAGATTGTGATGATGCTTTCCAGCGATTGAAGATGGCTTTGATAACAGCCCCAGTTTTGACCTTGCCCGATGGGAACAAGGTGTTCACACTATACATGGATGCATGAGGTACAAGGCTTGGTGCGATTCTGATGCAAGATGGAAGGGTAATGTGTTATGGAGGTAGACTGCTAAGAGTTCCTGAGAAGAACTACCCTACCCATGACTTAGGGCTAGCTGCCATAGTATTTGCGCTTAAGACTTAGCACCATTATCTACTTGGAGAGAAGTTCGAATTATACACCGATTATAAATCTCTCAAGTAGTTGTTCTCGCAGAAAGATCTCAATTTGAGGCAACAAAGGTGGATGGAGTTCCTAGCTTCCTATGACTTCGGGATTGCTTATACCCGTGGCAAGGGTAATGTGGTGACAGACGCATTGAGTCGGTAGAGGATGACTTTGAGTCCTCTGTTTGTGGAGAGGAAAATCATGGAGTTTATATCGACTTTAAATTTTTGACCCTCCACCGAGTTTGCTCTTGGTTTATTGGCATAACTGGAGGTGTGATCTACTCTTTTGGATTAGATAGGAACTTCACAAAGAGAGGATCCACAGAGTTCAGATAACTTAGATAGGCTCAGTAAAGCGGAGACTTTTAGTCATCTCAGTAGATATTCCATAGACGATAGTGGGCGGTTGCGATAAGATGGAAGGCTTTGTATTCCCTGAGTTGGGAGTTTGTTGAAGACAGTCCTTGAGGAAGCCCATCATTCTAAGATGACTATTCATCCAGGTGGTAATAAGATGTATAGAGATATGAATAGCATTTTCTTTTGGGTTGGGTTAAAGAAAGATGTGGTGGAGTTTTCTCTCAATGTTTGATTCGCCAGCAAGTCAAGACTGAGCAAAAGAAGCCGGTGGTTTACTACTTCATCCTTTGGAGGTCCCACAATGGAAGTGGGAGAGAGTCTTTATGGATTTCATCGATGGTTTTCCTAGATCAAGGAAAGGCAACACTAGTATTTCAGTCATAGTAGACATGCCGCTCATTTCATTCCGGTTAATAGTAAGAGGACGACAGCATGGTTGGCAGCAGTTTACGTTCATGGGATAGTTCGTCTTCATGGAGTACCTTCCAGTATCGTAAGTGATCGTGTCCCCATTTTCACCGGTGAGTTTTAGAGGAGCTTGCAAGAAGCATTAGGTACACAGTTATGTTCAGTCACTGCATATCACCCTCAGATCGATGGGTAGACAGAGAGAGTGAATAGGGTTCTTGAGGATCTTTTAAGGCTGTGTATCCTAGACTTCGAAGGGACTTGGAAAGAGCATATTTCTTTAGCAGATTTCGCCTACAACAAAAGTTATCAAGCTAGTATTGGCATGGCACCCTTCGAAGAATTATATGGACGACCCCGTAGATCACCGACTTATTGGTGGGAATCTACAGAAAGACTTCTACTTGGACCAGATAAGGTTAAAGAAACTTCAGAAAAGATTGATCTAATTAGACGGCGAATGAAGATAGCTCAGGATAAGCAGAAGTCCTATGCAGATAAGGGAAGGACTGACATCGAGTTTGAGGTGGGAGACACGGTTTTCATTATGGTATCACCTTTGAGGAATGTGATTCGCTTCGGATCTATAGAGAAATTGGTACCAAGATTTGTAGGACTGTTTCCCATAACAGAAAGGATTGGCCAAGTGGCCTACAGAGTAAAGCTACAAGAAACGTTGTCCGGCATTCAAGATGTTTTCCACGTTTCCCATTTAAGGAAATGTTTGCATGATACTGTAGAAATAGTTGAGCCAAGTATGCTTGAGGAAGTAGAGGAAGAACATAGGCGACAGTTAGACGGGTTCCTACCCGTATTCTTGGATCAGAAGTTAAGAAGCTACGCAACAGAGAAGTCATGTTGATGAAAGCTCAGTAGGGAGATAAGCAAGAGGATGCAACTTGGGATACTGAAGACAAGATTCGTGCTTCGTACCCTTTTATTTTCAAGAGTATGTTCTTAACTTTTTTTTCAAAGCTTTTATTCATGCTTGTTTCTATCATTTGAATATATCCTACCGATCGAATCTTCAACCTTTAGGTAGAAATCCTATGGATGTAAACATGTGTTTGAGACCTGTTATGTTTGATGGATGCAAGTGGATTCAAGTGTTTGCTAGTGGTTGCTCATGGATGCATATACACACACATTAGGCACTAGATTGGCTCAATCAGTCTCATACTGCATATGGATGTGTGTGCATTTTTATTCTTTTAATGGATGGAAATGAGTGTATCATCATATGGATGTTGCATTTGGATGAATTACTGCGCAGACATATAGAACTTACATGTTATAATAGGATTATTTGCATACATGTTGGATTCATGGCACTGATATACATTGCACTAAGGAAGTCTACCGAATCAGTAGACCGCCTGATCTTTCACATTACTATAAGAACATATACACACACCTTTGCATATTTTCACATAAGCATTAGAAATCTTTTAAGGACAATGGATGTATGTGCTTGCAGGATGAGTAGATGGATGATGTATGTTAGGATATACATTCTTCTTGACCTTAGAAATTTCGAGGACGAAATCCTTTAGGTATGGGAGAATGTAACACCCCGTAATTTATAACACACTAAAATGATAAGTTAAAGGATACTTAAATAAATATTGGGAATTAAGTGAAACGGACCATGCCATTGTGTTCGTCTCGGAATTAGGCTTAAGATAGACTTCGAGTTTGCGTAAAACAGACATTGTATGAAGAAGATATTAAGGTTTGACGTTTATAAATATATAAGCCACTTATGTATGAATAAAACAAATCTAGAATTCAAATAAATTCAAAATCGAACTGCGGAGGGAGGAGTGGGAAATTTCCCGCTATGGGTGTCGACCCATGGGTTGACCCCATCAAAGGGGTATCGATCCCTTTGTCGACCCCTGGTCGACACAATAAGGGGCGGTCGACCCCCACGCGGATCTTGGCAGATTCTTGGTTCTGAACGTGGACTGAATTTTTGGCTTTGTTCATTGGCCGATGGCTATAAATAAGACCCTATACTCATTGTTTTATTCATCTAAATCAATGGCGACAACGAGATGTTGCTTCAACTCAGATTAAATTAGCCTTTTCTTCAGCAACAACGATTCATACATATTCAAAGATCGCTGATTCAACATTAACACGCTTTCCTCAGTTTTCTTAGATCCATTCTCTGTTAGTCTATGTTATTTTTAAATGTAAACACCTAAAAGTTATCCAAATATGTTTATGAATTGGATATAAGCCTATGCATTGTCAAATCAGATCTGCCATAATTTGTATATCTAATTCACTGTTTAGATCTCATCGGGCTTGTTTATGATGTCCCTGTTAAGTTAGTTTGATGCAACAACCCGGATTCCGACGGACCGAATTTTTTTCAACACCCAATCCATCGAAACCCGAGTTGGTTTGCTCTGGTATCTTGTAGGAAAGACAAAGACATAAAACATGTTAGAGTTCGGAAAATATCTCACAGCGGAACGAATAAATATAATGTAGCTGAAACATAGCTTTACCTTAATAATATTACTGCTAAACCAGTATCTACAGCTACATAGTCTCTCTCATAAACCTAACCTGCGAATTTTATGAGGAGGGGGTCAGAACATAAGTTCTGTGTGAATTAATTTAAACTACACTTCTTGGATAATCCTACATATTCCATTCAATTATATTTTCTTATTTATTAGGTTATTTGTGTTATTAGCAGTCAAGGCTTACATACACGTCGCACCCATCTACTCTCTAGTAGGTTAACCAAATATAGTGTATATGCAGCTACCCCTAGTTAAGGTATACTCTGCTCGCATGGTCTCCACCGTATGTACGCATTCGCATATCCAATGTCGCATGTCGTATGTATATCAATGCCACGTTTGCATAAAACTATCATCACTGTGTTACGTAAGAGTTTGGATTGCCATTCTAGATCTTATTAGATTCTGTCATCGAATAATGCCCTCTAGTCTATGGTACACCACCTAGAGCAACATGAGTGTACCTAGATTTTTCCCACACGCGTATCATCAATCGTACTCGGTGTGTATTTGCACATGTTCTCTATATGTGCGCCCGAGTCCCATGGCAGGTGTGACGACCCCAAAACCCCATTCGACGGTGGCAAGGGTAATCTTTGGAATATAACACATAAACAGATAATAGCTGAACAGAATTAAATAAATACACCAGATAATGTACAAATAATACACTGGATAAACATAATCATCAGAGTTACACAGTATACAAGATCATACTTAGAACAAATACAGTTCAGCTATACATAAATGTTTACAGCGGAAAACAAACATAATATGTACAATAGGAGCTGAACAGCATAAAAAGAGATAAATGATAGAATCCATCTTCAGCTCCAGCTATCCAGAAAGAGCCCGCTAAAACCTGAATACAAGGCTACCCGTGTAGAAAAAGGGGCACCCGAATTTGCAAGTGAAACAAATTACAAGTCAGTCATGGGACTGGTATGAGAAATCTACCTAGCACATTTTATAATATGGCTAATCACAGGACCACGTCGCTTTCATGGAACGGGTTTACTCCATTGGATTGCCAGTGCTTTACAACAAGTAAATCTTTTAAACACCGCAATGCTTTTTATAAAAATGAAGCCATTATAAGACTCAGTTCCCATCACATAATGCAACGCAAACCAGAGGATAGAGTTTTTACCTTATAATGGCCAAAATATGCTTGATACAAATTAAGTAAAAGCATTTGATATTATTACTAGTGTTTGTATGTTTCAAAAAAAACAATTTCAAATCATAAGTGTCAATCATAGACGACATTAATACCCCATACCACTATGTCGCCATATATAGGTATACAATCAAAGCCGCAAAGTCACGTATTTGCAAATTGGATTTCCGTCATGAACTAAGGTAAAATATAGTCCTTACCGAATTCGAGACTGTCTAGCCCGAGTCTGAGGGCAAGTACTCAGTCAAACCCTTGGATCGTCAGGGTCGGTCCACCGATGTGGATTAAAATGCCTGAACACTGTGTTTCCCTGCCCTTTAGGGCATCAGTGAGCCAACGAATGACTCCATCGGTCCCGAATCGACCGATATAACCGAGACGCCTCGCAATAGCAACAACCACATAGGTGAAAATAATATATATGTCAGCCATTTTAAGCACTGACACCACCTCTAGCTAGAAAGAAACTCATGTCCTCCCTGAGGTCCTCTCCCGTTTCTGGCTCATACCGGGGTGTGAGGCTCGCGAATCCACGCTATACACAAAGCTATGCCACACAGGTGGTGCTTTGATCATCAACCACAAGACTTTGCTTTTTAACAGAAGCCTTGGTCATCTGCCACTTAGGCGTGCCACACGGGCAGTTCACGCTATGCGACTGATTTCTATCGATATATAACCTCTGAGCTCGTACGTCTCAGAGAAGGGCGTTAAGCAAGAGAATAAATTCTCTGCCGCCAAACAGATATATATTTAATAGAGATCAATCAACACAGAACAAAATCCAATGTCAAACACACAGTCCATTTGCAAGTTCGTTCTGGGTCTGAACGAAACAGGAGGCACTATATACCTCGCATACCCATCGATCTCCAAGCACGTCTGGACGATCACCACTTATTATCTATATTTCGGGATGCCTCCCAATCAAGACATCAGTTACCATCCAACCGAGGTAAAGATCTCTGGTCTTCAACCACCGTCTTCATCATCGACTTCTAATCGCCGATCAATTATTTGAAATGAGATTTAACTCGGCTTTTCAAATAATTCATGTATATTTAGAATTTAAATCAATTCACTTCAATGGATAAATTATTCGACAACAACTCATGCCAAAACACATTCAACCATCAAATATCCTCTAAACCGGGTAAATTCGGTTTATTTCCATTCCATATCGTTTATAATATTTTATAACGATTTATCGCAATTTTTATTTATTTAAAAATAGCCAATATATTCAAACGACGGTTCAGGCCATAACGCGACCGTGGCACTGTTTTTCTTCAGATTTGATTTACATATATCTGAAAATCTAACTGTTGGATCTTCACAAATTTTATATCATTAGAAAGATCTTTTCAAAACGAATCCAACGGTTTCAGTTTTGGGAAAATCTGATGGTCGGATCTCCCGGTACACTAGTTTGAAGTTTCGATTTCAAAATACAAACTACAGCGTTGTTATTTGATTTAATTTAATTATATTTATATATATATATAAATATAATCAATTCTGGCGCTGTTTTTCTTCATATTTGAATTGAACATTCCAGACAATCCAACCGTTGGATCTTCACAAAGTGGGTGTTGTTGGAAAGATATTTCCAAGGCGAACCCAACGGTTTCGGTTTCGGGAAAATCCGACGGTCGGATCTCCCGCACTAATCGTTTGAAATCACGGTTTCAAAACACGAACTGCAGCTTCGTTATTCAATATATTTATATTATATATATATATATATATATATATATATATATATAATCGATTCTTCGACTTCAAAACCATTTTCACTTCACATATTTGATAAAAACGATATTTTTATCCAACAGATATTTATTTCAACACATGAATTTTATTTCAACATTCAACACATGAATATTTTCTATAGTTTATATATATAGTAAAAATGTGATTTTAATTGCAAAACAATTTATTTCAAAACACGATTATTTTATATAGTTTACATATAAGGTAAAAAATGTTATTTTTACTTTTCAAAGAATTTATTCAATACACGAACTCCATTCAACGCATGAATTTATTTCAACATTCAACACATGAATTTAAATCAAACACAGAAATATTTCAGAAAATTTCGGCAGCATAACGACAGGGTAGTTAAAACCGGGACCGTCCCTAGTACGACTCCTCGCTCTACCTTAAAGCCTCGCAGCTTTTGACAACGGGGATTTCATGCATCTAGTTCGCACGCAGGCAGCATGTTTATTTTTTTCTTTTCCACAAACTAATCCTATGTGGTTTCAACCAAATAATTCTCAACCGCAAACGGGTATTTTTCAACCATAATCAATCAATTTCAACCACAAACAATTCTAATCAACCATTCGTTATCAACCAATTTTCACACCAATCACAACCAATAAATATCGTCCATGGTTTGTGGATGAGCGGCGTGTGTGTGTGTATATATATATTTATTTATATAAGTATATTTCACTTCTATTTCAACACATATATAATTTTTACAATGCATATATAACCTATACATCAAACGTACAACTTATACAATGCTTATACATGAGGTGTACAATGCTTATATAACTCATACATCGAATACATAATTTATACATCGTCATTTCCATATCGTTTATAATTCAGAAATCTCACATTGGGTTCCACTCCACCAAAAATAGCAGAAGACTCAGAAAAATATGCGGTCTCTTCTAGAATGTAGGAGGCGTCCACACGAGTCCACTGTCTCTTGTTTCACTGAATTTTGTCAACAAACGAGAAAGATATGATTTTTACAGTGAAATCATAAATCGCAGCGCTTTAAAGTGCTATAGAACAGTTTAATATATATCATCCGTTACCTTTCAACAATCGTTCAAAACTAGGCTTGCATTTATCTTCCAATCCGCTGCGCTATAGGAGAATTGGCCAACGCCACGTTGAAGAGGGAGGAGAGGGCTTCAGGCGCAGGGTGGTGGGGTCCAGTTCGATTTGGCCAGGAAGCGGCGGCGGCGGCTGGAAGTTCAGGATTTCTCGAGCTTGATTCGAACGCTACAGGCCACGAAAAAAAATCAAATCTTCATATAGATGTGAAGATCGTGAGGAGTACTACAGAATTCTCCAAAGGGCCATAGGTTTTTATAGAGTGGATTTGAAGAAAAAGAAGAGAGAAGGTCAGAACTGTTTTCCGCCGTCGCCTGGAGGGTTTATCGAGGAGAGAGAAACTGTGCTGACCAATAGGAATTTTTTTATATTTATATATTTTAAAAATCCAAAAATACCCCTTATCTCATACGAACTCCAATCCAAACCCAACGACTGTCGTCCCTAGCAAAATACCCCCATTCCGAACACAATGGGATATGTTTCGTAGGCCCATTCGACTATTTTAGCCAGTTTCTCTTCAAATTAAAATATAAAACATTCAATAATTATTTTGAACGTACATTTCAATTTGCCGCGGCGATATATTGATTCTAAAAATTCCCGAAAAATAAATCTAGCTATGTTTTGAAGATACGGTTCCAACAAAATTAGTTTCGTCGAATTCTAAGACCGTTTGAAAAATGGCCCTTTTCTGGTCGATCCAATTTAATAGAAATCGACAAAACACATTTTCCTTTGCCACGCTCACATACTAGCTTCAAAAATTATGAAATTTGAAACCTAGCAATAATTTGACATCCCGGATCCAAAAAAATGGTTTCGTCGAATTCTGAGGTCGTTCGCAAAATAGCCATTTTCACGGGCTATATAAACTCTATAGCGACCTTTCTGAAAATTCATTTAGCCATAACTTTTGCTTCCCGATATGAAACTTCGATTTTTCAGATTCGTTAGAAAGATATTCACTAATAGATTTAAATACTTTTGGTTTCACTAAAATCCGTTTTGTTTTGCACCCAGTACAGTCATTCAAAGTTTGAATTGAAATTTTGAAACTACCGCGCCATTTCAGGCCTTGTTTATAATTAAAATTAATTATATTTATTTTCAAACATCGATTCAAACTCACTTTTCTTCATTATTATTTAAAATATTTTATTTTAAATATCTAAAATCCACAAAAATAGCCAATTTAAAAATTTTAAATTGGTTCAGATTTTACGGGTTGTTATAGCAGGGCTAATCAAGAAACACAGGACTCGGTTGGGAGCTTTCAGATATTTGCCGATGCAGATGCTAAGGTCTGCTTTTATAGTGGCTATGGTCCCACTAGACCCGTCCCTCAACTAATGAAAGGCACCCAAGAATATCAAGAATGAGAACTGTAACCCCGGTCTCCTATGCCCTTCAATCCTATTGGCCAACCTCACCCATAACTAGATAGCAAAGTATATGGTCTTTTGGAGTTCTCCGCCTTTCCGCTTTACATACTAACTGAAGATGGTAGGTAAACGACGAGTTTCTATCACAGGACACTAATTGGTCTGGCCGAATCACGCTGGTCCATCTTAGTCTTTTGATTGCCTCTTGTTTTGCAATCAAGGCATACTCATTGGTTCTTCCGACGCAGACCTAACCTCTGTGAGCATAGGCGTATCATCTGCCACTCACAAAGGGATACCAAGAGTACCCCCACATCCCCAGAAGCCGCGTGCTTTGTAACTCAGTCCCTTGGAGCCTTCTGCATGATGAGATGGACGTTCACTCCCCCTTGCGCCCTACGGCATCGTGATGATCTACCATGTTTGGTTATTCATCCCCTATCGTATGGACTGGTCCAAGCGCCTTACCCTTTCGTGTTATTAGACCTTAAGTCTAATCTTCTAATTTTGTGCTTGCTCTATCTCATTAGGTTTTCTTTTTAACTTGGTTATCTTATCCATATTAGTTTTTAAATTACCAAGTTTCTTTTTCATAAGTCTTTCCCTATTTCTTATGTAGCTGTGATCTTTTAATTATTTACTTAGTTCTGTTAACGAAGGTTTACTAACAAACTCAAACACGAATTTCTGTAACTATTTACTTAGTCCTCTTAACTAAGGTTTACCAACATGACTTTCTAAGATTGTTTACTTAGTTCTCTTAACTAAGGTTTACTAACAAATTCTCTTTATCGTTAACTCATTAACTTAGTCATCTTAACTTAGTTTTACTAATAAGTTTTCCCCCTTACTCATATAACTTATGTTTTCCCTTTCCCACGGATTACTTAATCTTTAATTAAGTATGGCTTGCATTCTTTCATAAGTTATCTCATCTTTATATCGATCATTATAACCTACATAATAATTCTTACTTGTTTTGTAATAAGCTTACCTATAATCTTCCCATTCAGTTATACACGTATCTGTTGATATTGCCATAATCCATCGTTGTTTACTTAGTTTTCTTAACTAAGGTTTGCTACCATTACCTATTATTACGTTGGTTAAGTTTTTCTATACGCCTCCGTTAACTTAACCTTAGCACAACAAACATGTTTGTTTCATAGTATTAATCTTTTTATTAATGCACTCAACCTCTCACATTAGACATGTTGCTTGCGGTTGCTGGATATGCTGGGCGGTTCCGGGCAGACTTCTACCGCAAACTCGTTCTAACCTCGGGTTTTGGGCTTAATGCGCTAACCTCTCACATTAGACCTGTTGTTGCGGTTGCTGGATGTGCCGGGCGGTTCCTGGAAGACTTACACCGCAACTCAATCTAACCTCAGGGTAGGTATGTTCATCTTTTAACTGACAATTTCAATCTAGGTTTTATATGCCTATTTATCCCAATCCAATAATTCATGTTCACACTTCTAAACCCAATTTCATGTTTATGGTTCCAATTTGATTTGGATACATAAATTCTACCATGATTACATAATCGTACATAGTTATGCAAATAATCCTTATTATATGTTATGCCCAACTTTTCATGTATATAAGTTATACCTAATTATACCCAAATTAATTGTTCTTTAAAGTTATCAATAATTCATGTCAACCCTCATTCTTATTGCTTAGAACAATTAATTCATGTCAACCCTCATTCTTATTGCATAAATCCCAATTCAAGTTATAATCCCATATGTCTAAATCTTCAATTATAACTTTTCTTATGTACATATAGTTCATGCATAAATTCTTGATTCAACATACCCAAGCATATCTAATCATTCTTAATTTTAATCGCATATATTTTATTTTATGTTCTAGGTTAATATATGTGCCAATTTCCCTAATTTTCCAATCTCAGGTTATTTTATATGTTATTCCACAATTCCCCAATTACAAATTATTCCCAAATTCCCAAACATCATTTTCACTATTCCAATCTTTGTTCGTACGCATGCTTTTCAGCGAGATTTGGATTAGGCTCGAAGTTAGCCTAATCTTACAAATAAAAAGGAAAGGGGAAGAAGAAGAACAGAATACACATAAAATAAAATCTGAATTATTTCAATTGAATTAAACAAATTAACTTGGGGAATTGCTAAACTATACATCTACTATTATTCAACAAGGGTAATTTAAATCCACTCATAGTGACTTTTTGCTTTCCTAGGTCTTACATCCAAAGTTCTTCCCTTTCTTGTGGCATAGATTGTAGATCAAAATCCCTTTTCTCTTTATTTTGAAATAGAAGAAATTTTAAATCTAATCTTTTATTTTATTAAGAGATTTGGAGAGAAGAAAAGAGATTAGATTTAAGAATTTCTTGAGGAAGAAGAAGGATTAGGACATGACATCACCATAGAATTAGATGAATAAATAAGTGGGTTTAAAGGATTTATTTATAGTTGGGTTAGAAGAACTGAGCCCTTAGGATTAAATAAAAAAACTCATCTAAACCGTCCACCTCACCCTAGAAAAGAACATTCCAGAACCCAGCCAACAAAGCCAGGGTGCGTTGCACCCATAGACCATGCGCAGTGGCATGTGCTATTATATATATATATATATATATATATATATATATATATATATATATATATACCCTCTTTTTAACCTCCTCTCTACATAACCCCTTTTCACACCATCTTTTTAATTAAACCATCTTTTTAATCGCTTTCACACTACATTGCATATATCATTCTTTCTCCAATCAATTAATTTACCTTCATGCATTTAACTTTCTTTTTATTTTGATTGCATATCCTTATTTTACAATCAATCAATTTATCTTTAATGCGTTTATTTATTTATTAATTCATTGTAATTAATGCACTTTACTTTTATGCGCTCGATTCTTTTTATTAGTCTATGCATTATAACAATATATTAACTTTCAATATATTCACATGCACATAATTAATTGCACGTTATTAATTCACCTCTTTCTTTCGTTTGCATTTTAGTGTGTGTATATATATATGCACTGATTATGATACCCTCTTTATTAACCATTTTTATGCATGCCATCAATTCATTAATGTTTCTCTTTTTTTTATATTATTACATGCACTTTATTGCATGCATTACATGCATTCCTTTGCACTAATCTTCTCGTTAATGTATGATATGCATGTATTTTATTACGTTGATTCTTTATCTTTCCTTTCTATTTATTGCATGCCTTATTGCTTACATTGTTAACTTGCTCTTTCTTTCTTTTTCATGCATCAAAACTTTACATCTTTCCTTACTTTTATTGTTGCATGAAATTGTCTCATTAATTTATCCTTGCTTATCTCTGTTTTTATATTAATGCATTTACACATTGATTTCTTCCTTTTACTTGCACATTTAATGCATTAACCTTTTTAAAATGCATGAATCTTTTTCTTTTAACATATATTCATGCATTACCTTTATAACATTTTTTTTTTAAATTATCAGTGACCATGTATATATTTACATATATGAACAATCAAATATTTATAGAAATATCCGGGATGTTACTGTAAAGACCCGCAACTTCCCCGTAAAGGAAAGCGTCGGATAGTTCGAGAACAAACCACAATAGAACGCATACAGAAGAACATTTCATTGTATATAACAACAATGCATCAGATTACAAGAATATACAGAGTATGAATGAATATTACACAGAAATATCAGAGATTTAAATTACATTTAAATACATAGCAGCGGAAAATAATACAATACACAACTAGAAGAAGATATACGGATACAAAGCTTTCCGGATATCGTTCCAGCTGTAAACCAAAATCCTGTGAATATAAATCTGCAAAACCAAAACTACTAGCTGCCCGTGTCGAAATAAGGGCACCCAGAGTTTAGGTTAAAACAATAAACTCCAGGTCAGTCATGTGACTGGTGTGAGAACTAAAACAGTTGTTAATCTTTGTTTTTAAAGTTAGGTAAATCAAGGGACCACGCCGTATAACACGGAACGGGTTTCCTCCCAAGAATACCAGTGCATAAAACCAACAGCGCAATGCTAAATAAAGAAAGATGAAGCTGTTATAAGACCCAGGTCCTATCACACAATGCAACGCAAGCCGGGGGATAGGGTTTTCCCTTATAACAGCCAAAGAATGCTTGATACGTTTAAAACAAATCATTTGATACTATTATAAGTGCATAGTGTATAAAACACTTCAAATCATAAGTATCAATCATAGGCGGCATGAGCGCCCCATCCCACTATGTCACCATATATAGGTTTACAAATAAAACCGCAAATGTCACGTATTTGGAAATTGGATTTCCGTCTATGAACCGAGGCAAAAGATAGTCCTCAACCGATTCGTGACTCTCTAGCCCGAGCCACAGGTCAGAGCTCGAGTGACCTTGGAGCGACAGGGCCGGTCCACCGATGTGGATTAAAATGCCTGAACACTACGTTTCCCCACCCTATGGGGTGTAAGTCTGGTCCGTCAGCCGACCAGAATGCATCGGCCGAAACCGATATAACCGAGGCGCCTCGCAACAGCAACAACCACATAAGTCAAACTCGTCAGGGCGTGTAAAACCACTGACGCCACTTCTAACTAGAAAGAAACGCAAGTCCTCCCTGAGGTCCGTCTCCCGTTTTTGGTTCATACCTGGTGTGAAACACGCGAGGTAAACGTTACACAAAGCTACGCCACAAAGGCCGTGCTTTGATCATCACCACAAGACTTTGCTTTTCAACAGAAGCCTTGATCATTTGCATCTTAGCATGCCACACAGGCAAACCATCCTATGCAACCGATATCAGTCACACAGAATGAAATCCGATGTCAGACACACAGTCCATTTACAAGTCCGTTCTGGGTCTGAACGAAACCGGAGGCACCTAGTACCTCGCATATCCATCGATCTCCAAGTACGTCTGGACGATCACTAACTGTTTCCATCTTCTTGGGTGTACAGCCCAATCAAGATCATCAGTTATCACCCAAACGACGTGAAGACCTCCGGTCTTCGACCATCGTCTTCATCTTCGACTTATCGTCGTATCAGTTATTCAGAATGGGATAAACCCGGTCTTTCCGAATAACTCGCGTATATTTTAAATAAGTGTTACACAAACACAACATACGCCTCATTCCAATTCATTAGTCACTAACCGTAAATTAATCAAGAGAATAATTCCCCAAATATTAACCCCGAAGGCCGAAACCAACATCAGATCAATATCCAGAAAACCATTCTGCTTGGCTAACCGACAGTTAGTTTCTAAATTTCACGTTCAAATCTAATTAAAGATTTAACTATCGCCTGGAGCAAAACTGGTGATACTCCATTCTCGATCTTTTCAATCTAATTAAAGATTCATTAAAACTCCACTTAGTTTTAATCTTTTGACTGGGTTAAAGAATCAGTGTCATTTAAAAACACGGTTCACGATAAACCCAAAATCACATTCATTAATCGTCGGGTTAAAGAACGAGTGTTATTTAAAAACACTGTCCACGATAAACCCAAAAATCAATATCGATTCAATTCCAATTAAATGTTATTTAATTGGTACACTTCATTAAATCTAAATAAAAAGATTTAATCATTTCTCAACTGGGTTCAAGAACAGTGTTAGTGAAGACACCATTCACGACGAACCCAAATCACATTCATTAATTATCGGGTTAAAGAACGAGTGTTATTTAAAACACTGTTCACGATAAACCCAAAAATCAATATCAATTCAATTCCAATTAAATGTTATTTAATTGGTACACTTCATTAAATCTAAATCAAAAGATTTAATCTTTTCTCAGCTGGGTTCAAGAACAGTGTTAGTGAAGACACCATTCACGACGAACCCAAATCACATTCATTAATTATCGGGTTAAAGAACGAGTGTTATTTAAAACACTGTTCACGATAAACCCAAAAATCAATATCAATTCAATTCCAATTAAATGTTATTTAATTGGTACACTTCATTAAATCTAAATAAAAAGATTTAATCTTTTCTCAGCTGGGTTCAAGAACAGTGTTAGTGAAGACACCATTCACGACAAACCCAAATCACATTCGATATTCAATACAAGGCTCTGAATAGAAAATATATCGGCTTATATTCAATATCGAATTCTACGACTAACAAATGTCGTATTGGAAATAACGATATACATATATATCTTTCAAATTTCCATAACAACACCTGTATAATCATGAATTCCAACATCGAAATATTCCGAAGACAATTTCGATTCAAATCCACTCCAGTGTAATCATTGGAATTTTGGTTACTTTTAAAACCCTTTTCGAATTCAATTTATTTATTTAAAAATAAATAGAATTATAATTCTAGTTCAAAACTAGTTCATTTCGATAAAAATCTATTTTTATCTTTTCTAATATGGAATTTTTCATCCCAATTCTTTCTAAATCATTTCTTATGATTTTACACAAATTATTACTATTTTTAATAATTTTATCAAGGCCCGTACAGTCGATTTCCATCAATGGCCATCGAACTGCACTTATAGCGACCTTTTTCGAATTTGATTTGGACATAATTCCAAATCCAACCGTTAGATTTCAAATTTCTAACATTCATTAGAAAGCTCTTTTCGATACGAACCCAACGGTTCCGGTTTTAGGAGAATCCGACGGTCGGATCTCCCGTAATGTCCGTTTGAAATAAATGGTCGAAATTCGCGAACTGCCGCGGCGCGGCGCGTTCTATTCAGGCCATTATATTATATATATAATATATATATAATATATACTTCGTCGATTTCTATTTAAAACGAATTATATAAATAGTTTTAAAATTCGTTTCAAAAGCAATCTCAACTTCCTTTTCAATTCAAATCAAAATTGAATTCTTCTTTATAAATTCGTTTCAAAATTCATTTCTATTCAATTCGAATTTCAATTCAATTTGAATTCATTTCAATTCGCTTTTAATTCAATTCGAATTCGTTTTCAATTCAATTCATTTCGAAATCGTTTTCAATTCAATTCGAATTCGTTTTCAATTCAATTCATTTCGAAATCGTTTTCAATTCAATTCGAATTCGTTTTCAATTCAATTCATTTCGAAATCGTTTTCAATTCAATTCATTTCGAAATCGTTTTCAATTCAATTCATTTCGAAATCGTTTTCAATTCAATTCGAATTCATTTTCAATTCAATTCATTTCGAAATCGTTTTCAATTCAATTCATTTCGAAATCGTTTTCAATTCAATTCGAATTCATTTTCAATTCAATTCATTTCGAAATCGTTTTCAATTCAATTCATTTCGAAATCGTTTTCAATTCAATTCGAATTCATTTTCAATTCAATTCATTTCGAAATCGTTTTCAATTCAATTCGAATTCATTTTCAATTCAATTCATTTCGAAATCGTTTTCAATTCAATTCATTTCGAAATCGTTTTCAATTCAATTCGAATTCATTTTCAATTCAATTCATTTCGAAATCGTTTTCAATTCAATTCATTTCGAAATCGTTTTCAATTCAATTCGAATTCATTTTCAATTCAATTCATTTCGAAATCGTTTTCAATTCAATTCATTTCGAAATCGTTTTCAATTCAATTCATTTCGAAATCGTTTTCAATTCAATTCATTTCGAAATCGTTTTCAATTCAATTCATTTCGAAATCGTTTTCAATTCATTTCATTTCGAAATCGTTTTCAATTCATTTCGAATTCGTTTTTAAAATCGATATAAATATCGTTCACGTCAAAATGGCGTCAATCTAATCAACACGGCTTCATATATTCCTTTATTTTCAAATATTCTATTTCAAATATTTCTTTTTCAAATATTTCTTTTTCAAAACTGGAATGAGGCCCAATCAATTACCATATAAAATTAATTATATGGATTTTCATACAACACATGTATATAATAGCATTGAAAATAATCAACCATCAACCAAAGTGCACTACACTGTATAAGCATCAAATATAGATATTCAACGCTTATAACAGCCTGTCAATCAATCGATCGACATATTTAATCAATCAGGATGAGTGAACTTCAAATTTCATCCTAACACCCGTGTGGGGTTTCAAACAATCAAACACATATTTTATTTGTGCAGTTAGGCGATGTGTAAAATTTATCGACCCAATCAACGTCATTCAAATAGGTGTACATAAACAAACCGTCTGGTTTGTAAATGAATATTTATTTATTCACATTCACGTTAAAAATTATATTTTTAACGATAACACATTTTATTTTGACATATGAATTTCTATTCTTCATTTACACAAATAAAATGATATTTTTATTTTTCTAACATATTTTAGAAAATTTCGGCGGCATAACGGCACGATACTAGAAACGGGACAAGGCCTAGCCTTATCCCCGGTCTAGTGAAGGCCCACGCCATTCACACATCAATCAAATCAATTCGTTATGCAAACCACAAACTTTGGAGTAAGGGTCTAACCTAGCCTTACTCCTTCGCCTTATAACGGCGCACGTCTAATCCTAACCAATTTATCGATTCGATTTTTCACACCACAAACCACATTCAAACCAATATCGCAATCAATCACCAAACAGTCAAACAAACAAGTCCATGGTCTGTGGACGATTGTGTCGGGTGCTACTAAGCACCGTCTGCATCCTAGTATATATATATAACTAGAAATAAAATAGAAAGGTGAGAAATTCTCACCTTTAGCTATCCAACCATCTCGACTCTTCTTTTGCAGAAGTCTTCGTCGTTTCGCCTTTTTGTCACCTTCGTTGCTGCTTTCACTACATACGTAAAAATCACATTTTTACTTCGCTATTCAATATGTAAAAATCGAATTTTTACTTTGCTATTCAATATATAAAAATCGAAGTTTTTTTCTACTATGTTATATAGATAAAAATTATATTTTTATCACGCTATTTTCTATATGAAGATTTCGCCTTTTTAAATTTAAAGATTTCGCCTTTTTAAATTTAAAGATTTCACCTTTTTTTAAATTTAAAGATTTCACCTTTTTCAAAAACAAAGATTTGATTTTTATAGTTCCTACTATGCAAAGATTATATTTTTACTATTCTTATGATGTAACAATTATATTTTTATTGCTTTAAAAATATAAGAATCATACCTTACTATTTCTACTTAACAAAAATTCCATCTTTTCTGTTTTTAAAAATATGATCTTTATTTTCAAGTTCAAATCTTTTTCTATTAAGAGATCAAACCCCTTTTTTTCTCTATCTCAAAGTTTAAAATAAAATCAGTTTTCTTTTCCTTTTCAAATCAGTTTTTATTTTCTTTTCAAAACAGTTTTTCAAAACAGTTTTTCAAAACAGTTTTTGTTTTTAAAATGCAGTTTTGCCTTTTTAAAAATGCAGTTTTTTTTTTTTTTCCTTTATCCTTTTCAAATCAGTTTTTAAACTCTTAAAATTCAGTTTTTTTTAAACTTTTAAAATCCAGTTTTTTTTAAACTTCTAAAAATCCAGTTTTTTTTAACTTTTAAAACCAGTTTTTAAACTTCTATAAATCCAGTTTTTTTTTAACTTCTAAAAATCCAGTTTTTAAACTTTTAAAAATCCAGTTTTTAAACTTTTAAAAATCCAGTTTTTAAACTTCTAAAAATCCAGTTTTTAAACTTCTAAAAATCCAGTTTTTAAACTTCTAAAAATCCAGTTTTTAAACTTTTAAAAATCCAGTTTTTTTAAACTTCTATTAATATAAAAAAAAAAGAAAACAAATAAATTGAAAAACGACTTACAGGGGGGACTCGTCGACGGCTCGGAGGGGATGCGGGGTTGACTGGGCGGAGGCGAAGATGGTGGTTGCGGTGTTCATCGGTGGCGGTCTTCGAGGGGAGCGTGGTGGTCTTCGCGGTGGGGTTTTGAGCTTCGTGAGTTGGGAGGAGGGAGAGGAGAGGGCAGAGGGTCGGGTTTGAAGCGGAGGAGGGCGGTGGTCCTCCTGGGAGGCGGCGCCTGAGGCGCGGCGGCCTCGCTGGCCGCGGCGGCGCGATTCGCCCCCCACCCCGTCGCCTTTCTCTTTTTTTTTTTTTTTTATTTGAAATCGATTTGAGAAAAAAACAAAAGGGGGGGGCCAGCGGGTTTTTAAGGGGAAGGGGTATATTTTATATTTTTTTTTATTTTAATTTAGTTATTTAATTCAATTTAAAGTTGACTTTTCGTTTTAACTCGAAATCAAGCCCACCGACTGTCGCCCCTAGCTAATTACCCCCATTCCGAACACAATGGGATATGTAACGTAAGCTGATCTGATCGCTTTGATCAGTTTCTGTTGAATTTACATTTAAATCATTATATTGAATTTTAAACGTACATTTCTAATTACCGGGGTCACATACTAACTAGAAAAATTCCAGAAAAATATTTTCTAGCTTCGTATTGACGATGCGGTCCTAACAAAACTAGTTTCGTCGAATTCCGAGACCGTTTGAAAAATGGCCAATTTCCAGTCGATTAAAATCAACTGAAAATGGTCAAACGCATTTTCCTTTGCCACGCTCACATATTGATTCGAAAAATTATGAAATTTGGAATCTAGCAATAACTCGACATCACGGACCCAACAAAACTGGTTTCGTCGTAATCCAAGGTCGTTTGCAAAATTGCTATTTTTAAGGGCCTTATATATATAAAAATATATATAAATTCCACAGCGACTATTTCTAATTTTTAACTGGACATATCTTATCATTTCTAAGATGAAATCCCAGTTTGTTAACTTCATTACAAAGATATAGTTATACAGATTCAAATATTTCTTGTTTCGTTCAATTCTGACTTATATTGAATTCTGTATATTCATTTGAAATTAGAAATCGAATTTTCGAACTACCGCGCCATTTTCAATTCCTTTTATAATTATATATAATTATTTATATTCTAACGACGACGCGTATAAATATATACGTTCGAATTATATTCAAAACAGATTTCTCGTCGATATTATTTAAAATAATCTATTTTAAATATTCAAAATTCGCTAAAATTGCCAAAATAAAATTTTTAAACTGGCCCAGATTTTCGGGTTGTTACAGTTACATTCTCCCACCCTTAAGGAATTTCGTCCCCGAAATTTGATAGGGGTAAAATAGATAATCCCTCGCATAATATTCAACCATCATGTGTGCTTACAATTTTTAATAAAGAATGTATGCCTAATTGGTACCACCTATATGTATGCAAACTTTTAAATACTTTTAAAACATGATGCTCACATCCTAAGTATACTTGCAGTTCTATATGTATGCAATATTTTTGAGAAATCAAAACATTTTTCACCCAAATTTCCCCACACTTTTACAGAGTAAGAGCATAGTTCATCCAATTGTTGCATCCAAAACCCTACCAGCCATCATTAAATTTCGAAATTTAGTAAAATCTAATTTTCTAAATTCAATTTCTTATGTTACCAAAAGGTATAAAACGGAAAAATTCACATCTTTCGTTTTTCTTTTATGTACCTTTTCTAATTGTACTTGGATTTTTACATAATTATTCTATAAAGACTTCCTGATTTCCTATCCAGTACAACCACATAAGAAAAAATTTCTTTTCTTTTTCAACTTATCTTGGAAAAATTTCATTTTTATTCATCTTTTCCTTAAGATTTTCATTTTCTTTTCCCATCACGTTTGTTGCTTTACTGAATTCGTTGTTTTCTTTTTAGTTAGGCTATTCTCTTCGTTAGCTTATTTTACTTAGTCCAATTACTTAAGTTTATTATTTTTCAAATAAGCCTTCCCATTTTTCTACACAGCTACTATTACGGGCCAAGAATCTAAGGACTAGGTCACAAGTCCAAACAAAGGGATCTACACACTTACTTGCCCTTCACTACCTAGTAATTACTACTAGTCAATGCTGTGTATTACTACCCTATACTTTTCTTTTTCTCAAGCAACAAACCTAAGTTTCTTAATGCTTATGCATTCTACGGGAATTTTATACCATTCCAAGATGATCTTTTTTATTTATCTCGTTCTTTCTAAGCACTAATCCTTACCTACTCCAATTTTTTATTTTTATTTTAAAAAAAACATGGTTTGGCTTCCTTTCTTTTCATTACATTTTTCTTCCAAAAATTAAAAGTGTTAAAACTCTATTTTCTTCTCCAAAACTTGCTTTTGCAAAACCATAAAAACATGTCACAAAATAAAATTACAAAACAATTTTTTTTTTCAAATCACAAAACTAGAGTAGACAAGGTCAACTACTTCTGAATCGGGTTCACATTGTTTCTACCTATGTTAATTTTGGCTGCTTTCTACAAGGTGCAAAAATCTACTCTATTCTTACACTCTACAACTTATTTTGTCCTCCCAAAAATATTTCTTTATAGATCAATAATCAAAATTTATTGTTAACATAATAGAGATTTTAAAACTTCCTTTTCAAAATGCAACTTTTTCATGAGAGAGTTCTTTTTAAAACAAGTAATCATTGTTTTACGAAATATATACCCCACTTTACTTTAAAACCCAACATGCACTAAATATGTTCTTTTCATATTTTCCTCAAACATCAAAAATACTTTTACGATTAAAACTTGAAAACACTACAAACTCTTTTGCAAAAACTTTTACAAATTCAAGTTCTTAAAAGTTAATCATTGGGTTAGACTCAAAGTGGGTCTTTAACTCAACTAGGCTTTCCTAGACACTTCTCAAATATATATATATATATATATATATATATATATATATATATATATATTCCTAATCCATTTTCCATATTCTAACTTTTTTTCTAATTTATAAGGTTTCACTTCTAAACTCACTATTCTGAAATACTAACATTTTAGTTTCCATCCTATGGGATACTTTCTTTATCCAATACCAAATCATATTGTACACTTTCCAACCAAACCACTTAAGGGTCTTAAAATTTCTATGTTCATTCCTTTAGTGTACTAACCAGTATCCCAACTCATTCCATGTTTTACTCTTTCTACCTAGGGGGCTCTTTTATGGACTTAGGTTTTTATATATATATATGTATTATATTTATATTTTTGAAAATACAAATACGCTCACTCACTATTTCCCTAGGAACACTAAACCGAAGCTCTGATACCAGATGTAACAACCCGAGTGGAGACGGCTACCTTCCGCTGTGGCATTACATTGGTACCCCAACACATTGTTTTAGGCCAGCCTTTCGACTGTCGGGCTCCCTTGCCTAACCAACCCCTCTTGGGATGTGTAGAGGTAAGAGTCTCCCGCTCGCCACTAAACCAAGAGCGAGAACCCCCTATCACGTTGTCTCAAACAAACAAGGACTGGTCCAAGCGTCTTACCCTTTCGTGTTATTAGACCATAAGTCTAATCTTCTAATTTTGTGCTTGCTCTATCTCATTAGATTTTCTTTTTAACTTGGTTATCTCATTCATATTAGTTTTTAAATTACCAAGTTTCTTTTTCATAAGTCTTTTCCTGTTCCTTATGTAGCCGCGATCTTTTAATTATTTACTTAGTTCTCTTAATTAAGGTTTACTAACAAGCTCAAACACGACTTTCTGTAACTGTTTACTTAGTCCTCTTAACTAAGGTTTACCAACATGAATTTCCATGATTGTTTACTTAGTTCTATTAACTAAGGTTTACTAACAAATTCTCTTTATCGTTTACTCATCAACTTAGTCATCGTAACTAAGTTTTACTAATAAGTTTTTCCCTTACTCATATAACTTATGTTTCCCAGTTCTCACGGATTACTCAATCTTCAATTAAGTACGGCTTGCATTCTTTCATAAGTTATTTCATTTTTGTATCGATCATTGTAACCTACGTTATAATTCTTACTTGTCTTGTAACAAGCTTACCTATTATCTTCCCATTCAGTTATACTCGTATCTATTGATATTGTCATTATCCATCGTTATTTACTTAGTTTTCTTAAATAAGGTTTGCTACCATTCCCCATTATTACGTTGGTTAAGTTTTTCTATACGCTTCCATTTACTTAACCTTAGCACACCTTACATATTTGTTTCATAACATTAATCTTTTTATTAATGCACTCAACCTCTCACATTAGACATGTTGCTTGTGGTTACTGGATATGCTGGGCGGTTCTGGGCAGATTTATATCGCAAACTCGTTCTAACCTCGGGTTTTGGGCTTAATGCGCTAACCACTCACATTAGACCTATTGTTGCGGTTGCTGGATGTGCCAGGCAGTTCCAAGCAGACTTACCCCACAACTCAATCTAACCTCGGGTTAGACATGTTCATCTTTTAGCTGACAATTTCAATCTAGGTTTTATATGCCTATTTATCCCAATCCAATAATTCATGTTCACGGTTCTAAACCCAATTTCATGTTTATGGTTCCAATTTGATTTGGATACATAAATTCTACCATGATTACATAATCTCGTACATAGTTATGTCAATAATCCTTATTATATGTTATGCCCAACTTTTCATGTATATAAGTTATACCTTATTATACCCAAATTAATTGTTCTTTAAAGTTATCAATAATTCATGTCAACCCTCATTCTTATTGCTTAGAACAATTAATTCATGTCAACCCTCATTCCTATTGCATAAATCCTAATTCAACTTATAATACCATATGTCTAAATCTTCAATTCTAACTTTTCTTATGTACATATAGTTCATGCATAAATTCTAGATTCAACATACCCAAGCATATCTAATCATTCTCAATTTTAATCGCACATATTTTCTTTTATGTTCTAAGTTAATATATGTGCCAATTTCCCCTAATTTTCCAATCTCAGGTTATGTTATTCCACAATTCCCCAATTACAAATTATTCCCAAATTCCCAAACATCATCTTCACTATTCCAATCTTTGTTCGTACACATGCTTTTCAGCGAGATTTGGATTAGGCTCGAAGTTAGCCTAATCTTAAAAATAAAAAGGAAAGGGGAAGAAGAAGAACAGAATATGCATAAAATAAATTCTGAATTATTTCAATTGAATTAAACAAATTAACTTGGAGAATTGCTAAATGATACATCTACTATCATTCAACAAGGGTAATTTAAATCCACTCACAATGATTTTTTGCTTTCTTAGGTCTGATTTAGATAAGCATCCAAAGTTCTTCCCTTTCTTATAGCGTAGATTGTAGATCAAAATCCCTTTTCTCTTTATTTTGAAATAGAAGAAATTCTAAATCTAATATTTTATTTTATTAAGAGATTTGGAGAAAAGAAAAGAGAATATATTTAATAATTTCTTGGGGAAGAAGAAGGAGGAGGAGGCCATGGCGTTACCATAGAATTAGATGAACAAATCAGTGGGTTTAAGGTTTTATTTATAGGTGGGTTAGAAGAACTGGGCCCTTAGGATTAAATAAAAAGACTCATCTAAACCATCCACCTCACCCTAGAAAAGAATATTCCAGAACCCAGCCAACACAGCCAGGGTCCGTTGCACCCATAGACCATGCGCAGGGGCATTTGCTATTATTATTATTATATATATTTATATATAATTTTTTTTCCTCTGTTTAACCTCCTCTCTACATAACCCCTTTTCACACCATCTTTTTAATTAAACCATCTTTTTAACCGCTTTCACACTACATTGTATATATCATTCTATCTCTAATCAATTAATTTATCTTCATGCATTTAATTTTCTTTTTATTTTGATTGCACATCCTTATTATACAATCAATCAATTTACCTTTAATGCATTTATTTATTTATTATTTCATTGTAATTAATGCACTCTACTTTTATGCGCTCAATTCTTTTATTATTCTATGCATTAACAATATAATTTTCAATATATTAACTTATGCATATATTCACATGCACATAATTAATTGCATGCTATTAATTCACCTCTTTCTTCCGTTTGCATATTAATATTAATATATATATATATATGCACTGATTATAATACCCTCTTTATTAACCATTTTTATGCATGCCATCAATTCATTAATGTTTCTTTTTTTTTTCTTTTTATATTATTACATGCACTTTATTGCATGCATTACATGCATTCCTTTGCACTAATCTTCTCGTTAATGTATGATATGCATGTATTTTATTACATTGATTCTTCTTCTTTCCTTTCTATTTATTGCATACCTTTATTGCATACCTTTATTGCTTACATTGTTAACTTCCTCTTTTTTTTCATGCATTAAAATTTTACATCTTTCCTTATTTTTATTTTTGCATGAAATTGTCTCATTAATTTATCCTTGCTTATCTTAGTTTTTAAATTAATGCATTTACACATTGATTTCTTCCTTTTATTTGCACATTTAATGCATTAACCTTTTTAAAATGCATGAGTCTTTTTCTTTTAACATATATTCATGCATTTGCTTAATCATGTCACTATGCCTAATCATGTCACTATGCCTAATCAGTTCTATTATCACATTTTCTTAATCATATCACTATGCCTAATCAGTTCTATTATCACATGTTCATCAGATCTGATCTTATATGCCCAATTTTGTCACTATATGCTTATTCAGTTGTTATCCTATTTCTTCCATCATATGAATATCTTATTATTATGCTTATTTTTGTTCTCCTCCCTTCTTCTTTTCCATTTTTATTTTACAGCCAGGCTACTTTCAAGCCTAGGCATACCGCTGAAATGTACGATCGCGTGAAATTGGGAATGAGGAGAAAACGTTAAAATTTTGACATAACTTGTATTGGTAAATTTGGGGCATATAATACATGATGAATATGGCTTGGAAAAGGGGCGTGAAAACCTATAATGAAATAGGGATAATTGTAATTGTTAAATAATGAAATGCCTAGAATTACAGTAATTAGAAACTGTAACCGCGCTTAGACACGAGGTTAGATTACACTTGTGGTAGAAATCTGCCCACACCCGCCCGACATATCTAGCGACCACAAGTGGTGAATCTAATGTGAGGGGTCTAAGTGCATAAACGCGTAACAGTCTAAGACACGAGGTTAAGTTCGACTTGTAGAAGATGTCTACCCGAACCCGCCCGACATATCCAGCATCCACAAGTTATAGGCATAATGTGGGAGGTCTAGCTCATTATAACCATAAATGAATAAATGGTAATAACTTGAATACTTAACCTGTTAGAATCCATAGGGATTACATGAACAGGTTGAAGTGAGTAGGGGTTAAGTAAACTTGCTTGAAATAGTGGGAAGGTTAAGTATATCTTGGAGTGGTGGGTAATATTTATATATAAGCCCACAAACTTAACCTGTTTGGGTTATGCAATCTTGTTACACTGTTATGGCATAACCTGTAGAAATCCTAGTAGTGGGGATGCAAGCCTAGGGGGAAGCTTGTATCATCTTGTGTGTGGGACCCATTTTAGTCAGTAACCCATATATAGGTATCAAACGAGTACTCCGAACTAGGTCGGAGTCGGGGCACGATTACTAAGCTGATTGTAAGAGATCCAAAAGAGGGGATGGTGTGGGCGGTGCATTCTGACGGGTCATGTGCATGCATGGGTCCGGACAAGAGAGGCTAAGATGCCATGACATCAGTAGATATGGTTGTCAACATCCTGAAAACAAAGGGTTGCCACTTTAGGAAGTGATACATCTAACTGCGGGGCTATCATAAGGTATATACGGAGTAGGGAGCCAATCGATTGGGGTTGTAATTAGGGTACAGCAAGTCTCGCCTGTTTAGGAGTCCCTTATTATCATTAGGGGTAGCACTTGTATGTTCAGTTGGGCTGCCTGTTATTGTATGGGATAATACCTCTCACTAGAAGTATGCCTAAGTCGACCATCTTGTTGGGGATCATCTTGTTCGTATGATACTAGTATTGGTGTAGAGAGGAAGACAAAGAAAAGTATTAGAGAAGCGCTATACATATATGTTCTATTTGGTTTATCCTATTTACCTTGTCATGTCTACCTTATATGTTGTTATCTCTCTTATCCAGCTTATATGCCTGTCATGATACTTTTACTTATTTATATGCTAAAAGCAATTGGACTCGCCGGACTTTATGTTTGACCTATTTTGTTTCCTCTTCTTTCTATTCCTTTCCGCCCCCTCTCCTCACCCCCCCCCCCCCCAAGGTTCTCAGGGTGGGAATACCTAAGCTTGACTAGGATTCTGCTTTCATTCTGGTTGAAGCTGCTTAAATGCACTGCATGATTTCATATCTTCTCTACTATGGCTATTTTTTTGGGGATTATGCTCTTTTCATGTTTATTGTACTATGATGATTTTGGTACAAGACAGAAGTTTTCAATTGATGTACTGTGTTTTATGTATTTCAGACTTATGATGTAACTATGTTTTGAACCTCGTTGTTTTCTACTTAAATAAAGTTCTAAATTCCGCTGCTATTTTATATCTATCTTGTAATGTATCTGCTTCTGTTTACCTATAACGCTTCACGAAACTTAACGCATCCTCTTAAAGAATGACATTAACAGATGTGGGGTGTCACAAAGATAATCATCACTCACCAAAACGTAGATCTGGTGAATTACCGATGAATTATGGCCTATATAGCAAAGAGACAGTGTATAAAACCTCTGATTTGATGAAGAAAAGAGAGATCCAATCTTCCCTAATGTAGATCTTGCTCTAGATTTTGATTTAGGATGAATCGATGAAGAATAAGGGAATACGTTAAACCAAAGAGTCACAGACGCCTAACCTAATGTTTGAATGAAGAAAGCAACCCTAATTCTCTAGCAAAACCCTCTATTTATAGTTGCAAGTGATCAACTTAATGGACTACGCTTATCAGCCCATTAGTTGCCAATCAATCTATCTAATAAAATCTGAACTTAAAATGGCAATTCCTCCCAAATGGCTAAGCCAAATCATATATGTGACCAATCTATTGTACACCACCAATCTGATCCAGTAAGATTGATTTCAACACCCGATTTGACCCCTATCATAAGTTACAGCTAAAATAGTAAACTCAAGGGAAAAATTGTCACGAGTTAACTCGGTAAAAATCATGGACATGTCTCACATCCCCATGAACAATATATTAAAATGTGAGAATGATCCGACTACTAGAGAATTAAATATAACTATTTTATGATCCTCCGATGAGTGAAATATAGGTCGTTACAGTATGGCTCAATCCACAGCCTTTGGATTTGATACCAATATGTTATAGTTGATCAAACATACAAAACATGACCTTGAACAAAACAAAATTGATGTGCTTTTTCAAAAGGAACTGCAATGGCCATATAGTAGCTTTGCAAGATAAAATGGAATGGTAAAGCCCACATACATAACAAAAATGTGGTGATAAAACATAGAAATATTCAAAGATAGGAAAACTTACATCTTTTAACATGTTATTAGCTAAAACACGGAACTTCAATATAAGGATAAGGATTAAAACATAAACCGATCTGATTCCCATAATTATTCTTCTATTTTATACAAATAGGTTGTAAAGTAAAATAGATTATCATAACAAAGATCAAAACCAAGAAAACAAATGTGCATGATTGGTTACAACTTCAATAGGAAACATCAGAATCAAAGAGATATTAGGATTACAATTAATGATAAGAATCGGATATATGTCTATTAGAAAAAAAAAGGCACTAACACCCAATTGATGATCATGTTTTTTGATCATTTCAGAAAAGGCTCCATCTTCCAAAATCAACTGAATCGGGCGATGCCCGCTTGTTCGATCGCCGTCGGGACTGTGGGGCCCCGGACCCCCACTGGCGCTGTGCTCGGACCCGCTGACAGCTCGCCTTTGGCTCGAAGCACAGCTCGCCTTTGGCTCGGAGCACAGCTCACCTTCGGCTCGGCATATATTTTGGCCAACAACAGTCATCAAACCTAGTCAATGAAGATTATATGGATAATCAGATAATATCACAACAAAATGGCAACGATTAGGACTCCTCCAGAGGCCATGACCTCTATTTATCGATGTTATTCAATGTAAGAAGCTATTGAACAATTTCGACATGCTTAGTATGGTAGTGTAAGGAAGAAAGATTGTTTCCTTGTAACCTCCTCTCTTAGGTGTTTGATGGTGTATAGACTTCAGTTATGCAACTGATGTTGGTCTCAAACGAGTAGTGACCACCTGGTTGACATGAATTAAACTTGTTCGACCGACAGAATCTCGAGTGACATTGATATGGACCAATCCAGGCACTATTCTGAAGATGACTCGAATGATCTTAGGAACAAAGGTTCTCATTGACGGGATACCAGAAAGCAACTAAGGATCCTAGCACTACAAAGTTACACTTCATTTGTATGACATTTTGAAAGACATATATCCAGCGGTTCACTCCATGAAAAACTTGGTTGGCCTTTGCAATGCTCATCTACTGTCAGCCGCATCAATGATGATTGATTTCCGCCGAATAAGGGCTAAATCAACGTACTTTGTTGCCCAGAGATAGGTACCAGTTGAGCCACTGTAAACCATGATCAGGCATATGGATCCTTACCCAAATGATTGCAACCTGATTGCTCATCGCAACTCATGTGACCATCCCTAGCTAAATCTGGGGCTTACATCGCATACAGGTGTCTATTGTCAAAATTCCTAACCAAAGATGGAGTGGGAACAACCCATAGTAACCAAATTACTAAAAGGGCTTGCCATTTGGCTGAATGGGAGATGCTGCACAATGGAAATTGCGTGGAACCCAATAGTGCTTCCCTCATGCAAAGGAGGTGTCAACATAGCAAGTAAAGGAAGCATCATGGAAGGGATCGTCCGTTTACCTGTCCGAAGACATAGATCTAAAAGAGGATGAACATTTGAGATGTAGAAGGGCGACACTTAATGAAACAACTGTGGATATTCTGGCTGATAACAATGATCCGACAAAGGTCTTGAAAATCAGTTCTCATTTGGACCTTCTTTGGACAAGGGAGTTGAAGGACTTTCTACGGGTGAACCTGGATGTGTTCGCCTGAACCCATGCCGATATGTGTGGGATTTTACCATCAATTATGAGTCGTTTTCTAAGCATAAACCCGAAATATCCTCCTATGAAGCAAAGGAGGCGTATGTTGGGCTTGAAGAGGTTAGCTGCCTTGGAAGAAGAAGTAAGGAAATCAAGAGATAATGGATTTGTCAGAGATGCTCCATATCTCGACTAGATAATGAACCCCATCCTTCTCAAGAAAGCAAAAGGAAAGGTGGAAGCATTGAGTGGATTTATTTCTAGAGCTACCGACAAATGTATCCCATTCTTTGATTTGATTAAGCCAGTGAAGCAAAACTTCGATTAGCCCCCAAATTGCGTTGAAGCTATTCAGAACTTGCTGAGTCATTTAGAAAGGCCTCCAGTATTATCTAAGCCAGTAGATCATGAAGATCTATTCATGTACTTGGAAAATCTGTATGGTTACTAGAGTCATATTAATCACTCCTAAAGAATGGTCAATTGACTTTGCCATGCCCTTTATTTTTCTGCTACAATCGACAACTCCCAGTACGAGGCCTTGTTTGATAGGTTGAAACTTGCTAAGGAGTCGGGAGTAGCGGCATTAGACATCTTTGGTGACACTTAGATTGTTGTTTTCCAGGTTCAATATGAATTTCAGACAAAGGGACCACGACTCGCAGCTTATTAAAATGGGTTGAAGAGCTATTGGATGGATTGGAACATTCCAGCATATCTTATGTTCCACGAACATAAAATAAAAAGACGAACAACCTGGCCAAGATATCAAGCTCCGAAAGACAAAAAGTGATGGAGATGGTCCCAATTGAGACATTAGAAACCCCAGCATTAATTAGACCAGAGTTGGCCCAGTGTTGGGGACTGAACCCAAGAGAGAATCATGGATAATCCCCATAAATAACTTCCTGCAGCATGGAACGCTTCCGGTAAGATAAAGTGAAAGGCGAACCATTGTTCATAAATCCCTAAGATACGACATGCAAGGCGTCATTACTTGTTTCCCTTGGAAGGTCATCCCGGGATGAACGTCAGCGAATCTCATTGCTGAATTCACAGCCATGAAACATTCGGCAAAAGCACTTGCCAATTTCCGGCTTGATTGAAGAAGTACACAAATGGGACTTCTAGTGGTTAACCTTATGAAAATAGAAGGTGAGGATTCACCAATTGACAACCTTCATTGGCCATTCGTCGATTGATTTTTTCCCCAAACGCAGGGGGTAACTCAGACGTCTTAACATGAATTGCTCATGATTCCATTATCCAGTCCAAAGCCGACGCAACATTACCTTGCATGACCGACTTCCTCGGTCTTTCCCGAAGATTGGAGAGTTAAAGATTTAGAACACTTAGGCTTGGATGTTGATTGATTGTCAATACATCAACTCTTATTCCCGGCATGGGATCGAAGATACATGTGGATAGACGAAGCATGTCTATCTTCATAGCACCCGCATCCACTTCCTAACATGGAAAGGGCTAAGCTTTTGAAAGCATGGATTCATTTTCAACCATATCCTACATACTAGTATGGAAAATGCGAAGTTTCTATAAGCATGAAATCCTTACTCCCTTGCTAATTTCCATTATGGCATCGACAAAATGAGATGCTATCATTAGCAGTTTTGATCTGATTGCCTGACCCTCATTCCTTGAGCTTAACATTGGGGCAAGAAGGAACTTCATGTTGGAGAATGGAGTTTTGATGAAAACAACCTTATTTCAATTATCATTGATTATAAAATATATGCTAACACTTTTTGTACACAATATATATATATATATATGT
Organism: Allium sativum; assembly: GCA_030737875.1. NCBI lineage: Eukaryota > Viridiplantae > Streptophyta > Magnoliopsida > Asparagales > Amaryllidaceae > Allium > Allium sativum. The sequence continues at coordinate 730,974,960 of CM060916.1, forward strand.
ATATACAGGAATTATATACAGGAAATATTATTGAAGACTGTACAGTTATAAAGATGATAGAGATTCAAAGATCAGATAAATTTCAAGACTCATGAGTAATCAAGATTTCAAGAGTTCAAGATTAATATAATTATAGAGTTTAGATTTTGTAAGTAACTAAATAGCACTCCAGGTTCAAATTCAAATTCAAATTCAAAATCTGATTTTCAATTCTATCCTCAATATTTTTGTTTTCAATTTTTCCTCAATCCTCTCTATTTTATTTTTCTATATGTTTCTATTTTTATTCTTCTTTATTTTTCAAACTTAATTTTTTGTACTCTATATTTATACTTTATATAGTTTAAAACCATATAATTTTATAAATATATTTATATAGTTTAAAAGTATGTTTACATTCGATTTTCTATCATAGGATATAGATTTACAACATTAGAATTTTATTCAAGAATTTCCAGAATTAGTTTTATATCAAAACACTTGAAAATGCTTTGAAAATAAAAAATGTACATGAGTATGTCGACATAGCAAAATATGTATGTCGACATATAACAACTATTTTTCTAATTTTGAAGGGAAGTGTCTTTTCACTATTTGAAACGCTTCAGAACCGCTGCAACCCTTCATACTCTATAAAAAGTGGTTAGAACCGAATTTTTTAACATATCTTCTTCACCAGCTTCATCCTCTTTCGTTCCTCCATTATTCTTAATTAATAATTTTTATGGTTTTTGCACTTATACTCTACCGAATTCACTTCTGAATTGATCAAACTTGTTCTATCAGCACTCTCTACTCTCTACTCCCTGAATCAAGTTATGTTGAAGAGTTATAGGGCTGTGTTGTAATTGCTTGGGTTAAATAAACCTTGTTTGTAAGTCAAAGAGTAATCGGTGTATCCTTGTAGTTGTGAAATCAAGGAATAGGAGTCGGTGTGCCCTTGTTGAGCCGTGAAATCATGGGATAGGAGTCGGTGTTTCCATGTTGAGCCGTGAAATCAAGGAGGTTGTATTTGACTATTGGAAATAGTAATAAAACTATGCACAATCTAGCGTTATGAGGGACTGGACGTACAAGTGATCCGAACCAGCATAAAATTCGGTGTGTTCTTTCCTTTTCTGCACTTTTACTTTCTGTTTATTTTGCTTTTGTATTTGAATTTGTGTCGGTGGTTGTGTTTTTGTTGTTTAATTCATCCTATAGTTCACTTTAGAATTTTGTTTTGTTTAAATTCTTACAAGCACTATTCACCCCCCCCCCCCTCTAGTGTTTGCTTTGCCTGAACGATCCATTACGCAGTCCCTAACAATTGGTATCAGAGCAAGGTCTTTCAAAAATTTCATAATCTGATTTTTGAAAATTTGGTAAAATGGCAAATTTTGAAATCTCTGATAATACTAGTGTCAATTCATGCATTTCATCAATGTTAAAAGAGTTTGCATATATTAATGTTAAAGAAACATATGATCTAATGAAATATTGTTCAATACAGAAAAGGTGAGTCCTATGACCTTTGAAAACTCAAAAGTTGAAAATATGCGTGAAGTGGCTATTGGCAATTCAAATTCTGAAAAGGTGGTTATTGGAAATTCATATCTTGAACTAGTGTGTTACATGGCTATTGAAAATTCAAATTCTAGAAAGAAACTGGTGGAAATGAAAAAGGACAAATGGATACTGGATAGTGGTTGTTCAAGACATATGACTGGAAATCCAGAACTACTCAATAAACCGAAGTATGAAGATGGTGGATTGTTAAACTATGGAGATAATTCTAAACGATATATCATTGGAATCGGCAATTTCGGTAATTCTGAAACTCCTACTATTTCTGATTTTTTATTAGTTATGAATTTAAAAGACAATTCACTAAGTATAAGTCAACTTTGCGATAAAGGATATAAAATAAAATTTGAAAATAACAAATGTTTCATAGAAGATAGGAATTCAAAAGTTATATTCGAAGGGGATAGAAAGAAAAATATTTATATATTAAGTATGAAAAATTCCAATGATAATTTATGTCTTATGGCCAATACAAGTGATCCCTGGATCTGGCATAAGATATTTGGTCATACAAATTTCAAACATATTTCGAGAATTTCTAAATTAGATTCGGTTAGAGGATTACCCAAAATGAAATTCAAAGTTAATAACTTATGCAATGCATGTCAATTCGGAAAATTAAAGAAGTGTTCATTTAAATCAAAAGAAGAAATCACTACTTCAAAACCATTAGAGTTAATACATATGAATTTATTTGGTCCATCTCAAACTCAATCAATAAATCATAACAGATATGTATTTGTTATAGTTGACGACTTTTCTAGATACGCTTGGAGTTTGTTTCTTAATAACAAAAGTGATGCTTTCGATCAATTTAAAACTTTTTCTAAAAGAATTCAAAATTTATTATCACTAAAAATTAAAATAACATGTAGCAACCATGTGGAGAATTCAAAAATGAGAATTTTGAAAAATATTGTAATAAAAAGGGAATAACCCACAAATTTTCAATTCCAAGAACTCCTCAACAAAATGGAGTAGTTGAATGTAAAAAAAGAATGATACAAGATTGTGAAAGAACTATGTTATTCGATAGTAATTTACCAAGGGATTTTTGGGCTGAGGCAGTAACAGCTGCTTGTTATATTATTAATAGAATTTCAATTAGACCTTTGACTCATAAAACACCTTATGATCTTTTTTATAACAAGAAACCAAAAGTATCATAATTTAAAATATTCGGAAGTAAATGTTTTATACTTAATACAAAGGATAATTTAGACAAATTTGATTCAAAATCAGATAATGGAATTTTTATTGGATATTCAGAAAGAAGCAAAGGCTTATAGAGTTTTTAATACTTGAACCAACACTATAGAAGAAACATTAAATGTATCTTTCGATGAAAACTATAAAAGTATAACTCAAAACGATAAAGACGATTGTGAGGATGAAATTAATGAAATAAATAATGAAGATAACCAACCAAATAAAAGAATTATATTACTTAGAGATCATCCTGTAGAAAATGTCTTAGGAGATATTGAATTCGTTGTTAGAACTCGTAATCAATCAAATAATATGAGTAATACTGCATTTATATCTACTATTAAACCCAAAAATCCAAAGGAAGCTTCTTCCAATGATTCATGGATACTTGCTATGCAAGAGGAATTGAATCAATTTACTAGGAATGAAGTATGGGAACTTGTTACTAGACCAGAGGATAAAACAATTATAGGAACCAAGTGGGTTTATAAAAATAAAATGAATGAACATGGTGAGGTAGTAAGAAATAAGGCATGACTAGTAGCACAAGGATATACTCAAGAAGAAGGAAAAGATTATGATGAAACTTTTGCCCCCGTGGCAAGACTACAAGCTATTAGAATTTTACTAGCTTTTGCAAACTATAATAATTTTAAATTATATCAAATGGATGTAAAAAGTGCATTTATAAATGGATTTGTCAAAGAAGACGTATATGTAGAGCAATCACCCCTATTTGATGATGAAAAAATACCAGATCACATGTATAAACTAAAGAAAGCGTTATATAGATTAAAACGGGCTCCTAGAGCTTGCTATGATAGATTACGAAATTATTTATTACAATTAAACTTTGAAATAGGAAAACTTGATAATATGTTGTTTATTAAGAAAAATAACAAAGATATACAATTAGTACAAATATATGTTGATGACATAATCTTTAGGTCAACTAATGAAAAAATGAACAAACAGTTTTTCAGAAATTATAACCAAAGGGTTTGAAATGAGCCATATGGGAGAATTATCATTCTTTTTAGGTTTACAAATTCGACAACTAAAGAATGAAATATTTATTAATCAAGAAAAATATGCGAGAGATTTGATTAATAAATACAATCCAACAACAACAAATGGTAGACCAACACCTATGGCAACTAATATTGCTTTAAGTAAAGATGATACATCAAAAGACATTGATCAAGAACTATATAGAGGAATGATAGGATCATTATTATTTATAACCGCTATTAGACCAGATATAATGCATAGTGTATGTCTCTATACAAGATATCAATCACAACCTAAGGAAACTCATTTAATAGCCGTAAAACGTATTCTGAGATATGTATAGCATACATCAGATTTTGGATTATTTTATCCTAAAAATGATTCGTTCGATCTAGTTTCGTACTGTTACGCTGATTACGCGGGATGTAAATCTGATCGGAAAAGTACTAGTGGATTATGTCATTTTCTAGGACATTCCCTTGTATCTTGGTTTAGTAAGAAACAAAATACCGTATCTTTATCAACAACTGAAGCAGAATATATGCTTTGGCTTGTTCACAAGTAAATTATATGCAACATACTTTAAATGATTTTGGTTTAAATATTTGTAAATCACCTATATATTGCGATAACACAAGTGCTATAAATATTGATGTGCGACATCATTTTGTAAGAGATAATGTAAATAAAGAAAAGATTTCACTTGAATTTATAGAAATAGATAAAAAAAATAGCTGATATATTAACCAAGACTTTAAATGAAGCAACATTCAATAAATTTAGGAGAGAATTAGGTATATGTTCATTAAGTGAATTAGAGTAATTAAGTAATATATATATATATATATAAACTAAGGAATTAAAATAATGAAATTTAAAACAACACTATGTCAACATGAATTTTATGCTATGTCGACATATAACTGAAAATTTTTAAAATTAATTCCCACCAATAGTTAGTTATTTCAACTATTTAAATCCTTTAATTCAACTTTTCTTCTTCATTCTCATTCTTCTTCTATGTAAATCTCTAAATTAAAAATTACAATGGCTTCCACTAATCCAAATACTCAAAACAACTCTGATTCATACGCTGGACCATCCGAGGGTCCATTTCAACGATCTACGCTTTCTTAAGTGAACAAAATCGAAGAGAAAATGGAGTATTTACTGCAAATGGTGGCTGAGATGCAAGTACTTCAAATTAGACTAAGTCAAAAGCAAAAAAAACAAGGAAAGGTAATGAGAAGCCTCTTAAAGTTTATAATGGATAATGAGACTAACCCGATTATCATCAATGATGATAATCAACTAATGGAAGAAGAGGAAGAACCATAAGAAGAACCAGGAGAAGAATCGGAAGAGGAAGAAGAAATGATGGAGGAAGAAGAACAACAAGAGGCTCAAACAACAGTTGCGGACGAAGATGATAACGTTGAGTGCGTAGAAGAGGTCCTATTTGACGAAAATGGGAATGTGATTGAAAAGAATGGAGAATTTTGTCTCCATTATCCAAATTGTCCAATTCACAAATCTCCCATTGTCAAATAATTAAGTGTCTAACGGTTGTCTAGATTTCTTTTTATTATGTTCTAGTAATGCGTAGTACATGTGTATAAATCCTTGTATATGTAAACGTGTTTTTTTGATAAAATTGTCATTTATGGTTAATGTAGTTATAACCTTCTAAAACATATTTATATAAACATCAAGTTAAGGAGGAGTATTCTTATTAGAGATAGTTACTTATATTCTATTCAGAGAGTTATATAATTTAGGGGGAGTATTTTTTTTTAGGGATATTACTTAGATTCAAGAATAGTATAACTTAGGGAAAGTATCTTATATCTTTCTTTTTGACAATGCCAAAGGGGGAAATTATAAAATATAGGCATAGTTTATAGAATTCTTACAGACAGGGGGAGTATAAGAGGATCATCATCAAAAAGGTATACACAGGTATGACATTTTATAAACTAAGGTTGTCATCGTCAAAAAGGGGGAGATTTTTGGAGAATGGAGTTTTGATGACAGCAACCTTGTTTCAATTATCATTCATTATAAAATATATGCTAACACTTTTTGTATAGAATATATATATATATAAGTATATGCAGGAATTATATACAAGAAATATTACTGAAGACTGTACAATTATAAAGATGATAGAGATTCAAAGATCAGAGAAATTTCAAGACTCATGAGTAATCAAGAGTTCAAGATTAATATAATTATAGAGTCTAGATTTTGTAAGACTCTAAATAGCACTACAGGTTCAAATTCAAAATCTGATTTTCAATTCTATCCTCAATATTTTGGTTTTCAATTTTTTTTCTCAATCCTCTCTATTTTGTTTTTCTATGTAGTTTGACCATCTACATGGCTCGATCCTATGCTTGACGCCATCAGATTACATGAATTCAAATAAAGGAGGCAGCACTACCCCTTGACATGCTTACTTTTCAATGATGCAATTTACTTTTACATGCTTCCTGAGTTATTGACATGACTAACTCACGCGATATGAATGATGTAGGTACCCGAAGTTTGGTGTCAATCACTCCTCCCATAGATTGATCGGAGAAACAAAACTTGGCAAATGTGATCTGGCTATTTTCCCAACTGACTCCAATCCTCAGAGCTGGGATTAGAAGTATAAACCTAGGACGAGTATGATGGGCGCGTCAAGATTAAAGACCATTCGATCCGTGACTCTAACTCTCATGATTCGAGAGAGAGAATAATGGACAGGAAGACGACGTCCATCACTCTAATTCTCATTACTCGAGAGAGAGAGAGAGTATAAAGGACGCGAAGATGGCGTCCTCAGGGCGTGATAGTGCACCACGATTAAAGACCGCCTTGGCACTCTAACCTGGGAATATTACAGGAGAGTATTATTGTATATAACATTGTTGTATATGATAATTATATGATTTTTTTGATGATAACAACCAAATATACATTATTATAAAATGTGTTTGTTATTGTACTGTTACACTACATCACTAACAATATAATATTTATATTTAAATAGAATACGACTATACAAAAATTCAAATATTCAAACAGTATTTTATTTAAATAGAATATTTTATTTCAACATCTTAATAGTACAAATTTCATAACTCAACTATTTGTACATCTCAGTAATACAATACATTTCATTTTCATATACATATCAGTTCCTCACTACAACACTCATTCACTCAGTCATTCAACTGTACAAATTCATATATGCATTCAGTTTTCACGTAGTTACTCTATTTCACACTTATTCAGATACAGATTCATTCTTTGACACATTTATCTTCATCCTATCTTCTGTCTTCACAGCTTTCAATCAGTGCAGTCATCCACACCTATCACATAAAAAATACACACACAGAGTATTTGGAACAGATTTTTTTTTTAAATTCTAGAAAATATATATATTTTTTTAAAATTTGCCATATAATTTTGGTGTGTTTCTTATCATTTTTCATGACTTGATCTGATTTTTATATCCATCCATCTATGTTTAGACAGCTTGTGATATTCACAGTGATACAGTGTAAATACCACAAAGCAGACTGTAACACCCTGAATTTTTAATGACATTAAAGAGAATAAATTAAATAATAATTAATTTAATATTCAGAATTAGAGGAAACGGACTGCACCAATGCGTCCGTCTTGAAATTCTGGTTAAGATAAATATTTGGTTTGCGTAAAACGGGCACCATATAAAGAAGTTGTGAGGGTTTTAAGTTTGTATACACACAGAAATATTTTATGTATACGCATGAGTTAGAGGTGAGTCAGAGATGAGTCAGAATTCTATCCAGAGGATTCAAATTCGAAAAATTCCCGCTCAAAGGGGTCGACCCCCCTAGAGGGGTGTCGACCTAGGGGTCGACTCACCCACAGGGGTGTTGACACCTCTAGGGCTGACGTGGCACTCAGTTTCATGGGGTCTGGCAGCTATACATACGTGCCCTATTTCTCATATTTTTTTCATTGGAAGTCATGGAGGCCATATGCTATTGGAGTGTGAACTGAATCGTTTTCTGCAACAACATATTCTACAAATCCAGTTCAGAAATTCTAGATCCATTCTTCCTCAATTCTCTAAACCTAACGCTGTGAGCTTCTAAATTACTTTTAGGTTTAGATAAATAAAAGTATATTATGAAAGACTATGATTTGGATATGTGCAAACCATGAATTTATGCTATTATCATATCTGATACTATGTCATGATAGATCTATTTGTTTAGATCCAAGTCAATTGTGATTATTCTGCTATGACATGATAGATCCATTTCTTTAGATCCAATTCAATGGTGATTATTCTACTATGTTATTATTGTGGATCTTGGTTTGTAACTATATTGTGGTTAATATAAATCTGTTAATTTGAATAGTTATGTCATTGGATAGATCTAATCATTTATGTAAATCATGAACAAATGCCACCTTGAATTGGTTAGGATTGGATCTAAATCTTTATCTGAAATGTAACTTCTATGGCATGCTATGATGTGGATTTGCGTAGATCTATTTCTAAACTAGTAGAAATAATTTATGTGGACATTGAAACTGTTAGTCAGATCTAGATTATCACCTTGTGTTATCATATTAGATCTACTTTAACCTTTAGATCTGAATCATTTGATCTAATCTATCACCATGTGTTATCATGTTAGATCTAAAAAAATTGGATATCTAAACTGCTGATTTATATCTTACAATGCTTATTGAGACATCATGTTATGCTCACTAGTTTTATGTTCATCTTGTTATGATGAAAATTACATGTCCACTCACCTTGTTATCATGATAAGTTTATGTTTATGCATAGATGATCATTTTAGTTATATTTCCATTATTTTCCCTATTATCGTTTATGACTAGGCTATTGTCTAGCCTAGGCAAGTTGCCAATTTTGTGAGGGCGCTAGTTAAGGAATGGGGGAATAAGGGTTAAAAATGGCATAATTTGAATATGAACATTTTTGGACATGTAATTCAAATTATTGGGTAAAATAGGTATTGACACCTATAAAAGGAAAGGATTAATTAATTGGTAAATTAATTAAAAATGGAATGTCTAGTAATTACAATTAGGAATTATGATTGTACTTATGACATGAGGTTAGGTTGCATTAGTGGTGGAAGTCTGTCCGGACCCGACCGACATATCCAGCATCCACTAATGTTGAACCTAATGTGGGAGGTCTAAGTACGTAAATACGAATCGGGATATGACACGAGGTTAGGCCAAACTGTGGAATAAGTCTTCCCGGACCTGGCCGACATATCCAGCATCCACATGTTGTAGGTCTAATGTGGAAGGTCTGGCCCATTATGAAACCATAAAGGGATATGGTAATGAATTGGACTACTTAACCAAATCTAATCCATTGGAATTTTATATATGAAATAAGATTAGGGTTAAGTAAATTGATTGGACCAGTGGGAGGGTTAAGTAAATCTTGGGTAGGTGGGTGATATTAGCATATATAGGCCCACAAACTTAACCGTTAAATAAACATGCTTGGATCCATGGGAGGGTTAAGTAAATCTTGAGTAGGTGGGTAATATTAGTATATATAGGCCCACAAACTTAATCGTTAAATAAACATGCTTGGATCCGTAGGAGGGTTAAGTAAATCTTTGGTACGTAGGTAATATTAGCATATATAGGCCCACAAATTTAACCCGATAAGGTTATGTAATTAAAGACACCTAGTGGTATACATAACCGGTGGAAATAGTAAATTTATGAAATTAAAGACACATTTTAGGGTAAACATAACTTGTAGAAATAATAGGGTTATTTATTAAAGACACCTATAGGTAAGCATAACCAATTGGAAGATTGAGGTTTATGTATTAAAGACACCTGCAGGTAAGCGTAACTGGTAGAAAGATTGGGGCTATGCAATTAAAGACACCTAAGGTTATACATAGTCAGTGGAAAACCTCGTGGGGATACGAGACAAGGAGGAGAGCTTGTATCGTATTGTATGGGACCCATTTCAATTAGTAACCCGGAGTTGGTATCAAGTAAAGAGCTTCGTACTTGGCCGAGAAGGGGCACGCTTACTGATTGATTTTAAGATATCCGAATGAGATGGATGGTGTGGGCGGCGCAAACCGACCGGGGGCATGTGCATGCATGGGCCTGGCAGATGGGGCTAAGACGACCGTGACACCAGTAGATATAGTTGTGCACACCTTGGGTTGCCACTTTAGGAAGTGATACCTCCTACTATAGGGCCAGCACAGGATACCTACGGAGTAGGGAGCCGATCGATTAGGGAAGTGGTTAGGGTATACTTGGACGTATGACCTAATCCTTCCAACTCATAGTGGAAGGGATCATTTCATTTTAGTTATACTAACTAGTGCAGAGTAATCATTAGCGAGGCACATACACCTAATCCTGTCTACCTTGTCACACCTGCCATTTATGTAGTGATCTCTCTTATCCACTTAATATGCCTATCATGTTACTTTTATTTATTTACTGGCTAAAAGTAACTGGACTCGCTAGAATTTATGTCTGACCCTTTTTGTTTCTCCTTCTTTCTTCCGTTCCCCCCTCCCCTCCCAGGATATCAAGGGAGGGAATTCTCAGGCTTAGTCAGGATTCTACTATCATCTTGCTTGGAGCTTCTAGACGTATTGCTCAAGCTTCTATCTTTGCTACTATGGCTTATGGTTTGGGGATAATGCTTTCTTTGTTATTGTACTCTGATATTTAAATTGCAAGACAGAAGTTTTAATGATTTACTGAGTTTATGTATTTTCAAACATATGGTGTAACCATGCTTTATGATTAATAAAAGTTTTTTTTTAATTCCGATGCTATTTTATATATGTCTTGTTATTATTCTATGTCTGTTTACCTATAGCATTACAAAACTTAATGAATTCCCTTAGTGAGTGACATTAATGGATGTGGGGTGTCACACTTGGTATCAAAGCTGAAGGTTACCAAATTGGATAAAAGTTTTTGAAAGTTATTTTCAAAAAGGTTTTAAAAGAAAGCATTTTCAAAATGCAAAGTCTATTTTGAAAAACATATTCCCCAAAGCCATAGGAACTATCTCTCGATTCTCCGCTTAATTCCTTTTTCTATTTGTATGGGGAACCGATTCTTCCTGAAAGTTGTCCCCATTCCGCCATAATGTCGTAGGCATGTTTGAACTACGGCACATGTCGAAGGGCAATGAAGTGCCTAACCCCCATCTGTAGCTACAGTAGTATACCTACGGCTAATTTTCTCGAGCTTCGTAAGGATTTCCATGCGATGGAGGCAACTTTCGAGATACTTGTTAGCTTATTACACAAGGATGATAAAAAGGAGAACAAGGGAGTTAGCGCTAAGGAGCACAGCCCAAGGATGAGAAAAATGATGGCCCAGGAAGGGAACACAGGTAAAGTTCAAATAAATCTGAAAGAAGTTAAGATTGAGAAAACACAAAATAAAAAGGTATAGCCCAAGAAAGGACATCAACCACAATGGAAGAAGGGCGGAAAGAATGACAAGGCTAAGGGTAAGAGGAAGTGCCATAGTTGCGGGCGAAAGTGTCACTTGACCCAGGACTGCAGGAAAAGAAAGAAGGCTTGCTTCGTTTGTGAAGAGGTTGGACATTATTCTAGGGAGTGCCCAAGGAAGCAAGGGTAACGTCAAAGGACAAGAATCTCTGAAGGGCAAGCGAATGCTCTCGTGGCTAGTGCACCAGATAGAGGAAGGAAAGTTTCCATGGAAGGTTTGATTCTCTTTCCAATCTTCCTATAAGAACTCTTTTTGATTCTAGTGCTTCGCATTCGTTTATATCTAGTTCTGTAGTTGAATCTCTACACTTAAATACTAGTATGGTAATGGTTCCCGTTGTTGTCTCAAACCCCATTGGTGGTTCGGCTCATTTATCTATGATTTGCCGGGGTTTGAGAATATCTGTGTTAGGCATCAAGTTTGAGTGCGACGCATATGTGCTCGGATTTATGGGCTATGGGTTGATTCTACGAATGGATTGTTTTACCACGTATGGGGACATTCTGGATTATGAGAGGAGGGTTGTTAGACTCCTGACTTATCATGGGAAGACCCTCGAAGTTTCTTGTGACCCTCAAGGATCTGTTGTGCTTAGTTTCCTAGAGTCTCTTGATGCATCTGTCAATGATTTGCAATCTCTTCCAGTGGTTTGAGATTATTCTGACGTTTTTGATGAGGTACAGGACTTACCTCCAAGGCACGAGATCGATTGTGTGGTGGACAATGCAAAGCCAGTTGCATTACCAGTGCGCCATATGGCTCCAAGGGAAAGGAGGGAGCAGAGTAAGCAAGTAGCGGAGCTACTTGAGAAATGCTTTCTTTTGGGATGTGATGAAGAAAGATGTAGCAGCATTGTTTCTGAATATCTGATTTTCCAGCAAGTCAAAGCTAAGCAAAGGGAGCTAGGTGGTTTACTTCATCATTTAGAGGTCCCGCAGTGGAAGTGGGAGAGTGTCTCCATGGATTTCATAGATGGTTTGCCCAGATAAACGAGGGGTAGCACCAGTATTTGAGTGGTAGTAAATAGGCTTACTAAGAGGACTCATTTTATTTCAAGTTAAGGGTAAGGGGATAGCATCATGGTTTGCAGCAATTTATGTCTGAGAGATAGTTCGTCTTCACGGAGTACCTTCCAGCATCGTGAGCGATCATGACCCCATCTTTACCAGCGAATTTTGGAGGAGCTTGCAAGAAGCATTAGGTACACAGTTGTGTTTGAGTACCGCTTATCATCCTCAAACCGATGGGCAGACGGAGAGGGTGAACAGAATTCTAGAAGATCTTTTAAGGCTGTGTATCCTTGACTTTGGAGGGACTTAGGAAGAGCATCTTCCTTTAGTAGAGTTTGCCTATAATAACAGTTATCAGGCTAGCCTCGGCATGGCACCCTTCGAGGCATTGTATGAGCGACCATGTAAATCGCCAACTTGTTGGTGGGAATCTACAGAAAGATATTGCTTAAACAAGATATGGTTAAGGAAACGTCCAAAAAGATTGACCTTATTCGACGGCGGATGCAGACAGCTCAAGATAGGCAGAAGTCCTATGCAGATAAGAGGAATGACATCGAATTTGAAGTGGGAGACTTGGTTTTTATCGAAGTATCGCCTTTAAGGAATGTGGTTAGCTTCGAATCAGTAGGGAAGTCGGCACCTAGTTTTGTGGGTCCATTTCCCATAACCGAGAGGATTGGACAAATGGCCTACCGAGTAAAGCTGAAACATCCCACCTCCGTTAAGGTCACTCACAAAGGGAATGCCTTAATTTTGGTGCAGGTTTATAAGTAAAAGCCATAGATAAACTCAAGACAGATATAAATACACATATTTTAAACAGCGGAAACCAAATAGACTTTTATTTCATCAATATGTGTTCAAAACCAAACATTCCATAATTGTCTCAAAATACTTCCAGCATTACAACATCATTACTGTCTTGATAATTAAAGAAGCTGAAAACATAAATAAAGTGACAAAATCGCCATAGTGATATCCAAAGCCATATCCGAGCAAATGAGACCCAAATCATACATCTACGTTCTTGGAGCTTGTACAGAGCCTGACTGAGCTGAGTTGTTTCCTCCCTGTGGACCTGGGGGGGAAACGATAGAAAAGAAGACGAAAAGAAAATAGGGTCAGACATAAAGCCTGAGTAAATCTAGTAACTCTTCAGTATGTGAATAAGAAAAGGGCATGATAGATATATACTGAAAATAGGATGGTGTCACAAGCTAAGGGAGTGTCGAATGTACTATCGCACCCATACTATATCTCTGCATCTACTTGAGTTTACTCTAACTACCACCCCATGGTGGGGGTGAAGTGATCCCCAACTTTATTTAAAGATCGGCACCTACTCGCGTTAACATGTGTCATACGGCCCCCAAGAATTGTAGATACCAATGTTGGTCCCACCATGGCGTGTATCAAGACCCATGGTGGTGGCCCCGACACAAATTCTAGAAGGCATAGGTTATACTACTGGTGTCCCCAGTGCCCTAGTTGTCTGTTCTGGAGTGTGTGCACGCTCGCACCCCGCTAGACCTGCACTATGCACCCATTGCCGTCGTTTTGACCGCTTACAATCAGCCCAGTAATCGTGCCCTACCCTGCCTAGTTTCAGGGTACCATTGATACCTAACTTGGGTTACTGCTGAAACGGGTCCCACGTTACTAGGATTTTCTAGTCAAACATGTTAAGTGGTTAAGTGTCTGTATTTACCTAACCCCACCCATCAACTCCTGTTAACATGTTGAATTTGGTTAAGTGTTATAGTTGACTTAACCCTACCATCTGTCCTTAGCCTCTTAGGAGCACCTGACCACTCACATTAGATATGTACTGCTACAGTCACTGGATATGCCAGTCGGTTCCGGGAAGGTTTACACCGTAGCTTAGTCTAACCTCGGGTCATTATTGGGCTCAATGCTTAACCACCCACATTGGATAGGTATTGTTGTGACTACTGGACAGCCGGGCGGTTCCGGGTAGGTTTACATCACAACTCAATCCAACCTCGGGTTAAGCATTATTTCCATGTTTTACACCCAACGTTATTACCCCCGTTTATACGTTCGCAACGTTATAACAAATGTTGGGTTTGACACAATTCAGCCCAACTTTATAAGCGTAAGAAAAAGGGAAAATCAAGAACATGTAATATTTGACAACATGTAAGGGTGTGTGGCGCATGAACTTGCAATTTAGCGATACTAACATAGATGATGGGTCATGTGAACTTGCATTCAAATCAAAGTACAACTAAGTAGGTGACATATGAAATGGCATAGTTTAGGCTTACACAACTTGTGTTTAAATATGTTTAACTGGGCATAATGTCTAACACAAAACTAGCATGATGTATATTCACCAAAAGGTCCAATTATAACATTTAATCACATAGCCTATTTCAATATGAACTTGCATAGTTTTTGAAACACAAACGATACGTAACATAGATCCAATTATACTTGCAAATAAACATGAAAATGATATCATAGGTTTTGGGTCATGTAGGCATAACAGGTTTCAAATCTAGAACATGTTTACATAAATTCTAATTTAGACTAAGGGAATATACATAGTCCATGCCATCGCCATATACATAAAAGGATCAATCTCTAATTTTTGCCACAAACTTGCAAGTGCCATTGTTTTCATATACAATTGTTTAATAGGCTTGCATCAATCAATTTATGCCACAAACATCAACACACAAGTCATGATAGAACCATCACAATACATAGAATTTTATACAATACAATAACACAATTCTGTTTTCATTCACATCGAATCACATCACAATTCTTATTCTGAAAGGTCACTATACTTACAACGAATGCAGAATCTTGAATTCTGGATTCTGAATTCTGAAATTGAGATGCGCTCCTTTGGGTAGACTAACGTTGCGTTGATTAATTTGATTTAAACTTTAATCTTCTTCTTAGTTTGATTCGCCTCTAGGCTTTTCTCTTGACGGCTATGTATAATTCCTCCCTAGCAGCATGACGACTCCTTTCTCATTTTTTTGTGTGAATTTTCAGTTGAGACTTAGGGTATATTTACAGATTTTTAAGTTGTTTTGAGCTGTCAGATGAAGATAGGAGGAATCTAGGCCATTCAAAGTTCAGAGAGCCAATCAAGACGTGATACGTCAGCCCTAGTGACACACAGAGCCAAAGAAATTCGAGCCAGAGCCAGACCTGGCCAGCAAGGTCGACCAGCCAGGTCGACACCCAGGTCGACACTATGGTCGACCTGGGGGGGACCAGGTCGACACCATGGTCGACCCTATGGTCGACCTGGTCTCTGGGTGGGAATTTTCCCGCCCAACCCAGTTTGAACCTGAAATTCGAAATTTTGAAATTAAACTGAGCTGTTTGAATTTAAATTTGATTCTAAAACTTCCGAAGGCCATAACTCCTTCATACGGAGTCCGATTCGCGCAAACTCGGACTCTATCTCAAGCAGAATTCCGAGACGAACGCAATGGCGTAACCCGTTTCCCTTAATTATTTCATTTAGAATTAATTATACTTTAATTTTTGAATCTTAGCATTATAGAATTCACTGGGTGTTACAAAAGCTCCCAGAAAATCTATCCGGTGTTCATGACGTTTTCCACGTCTCTCATCTGCAGAAGTTCTTGCATGACACTGCGGAAGTTGTTGAGCTGAGTATGTTGGAAGAAGTCGAAGTGGAACGGGAGGCGACAGTCATAAGAGTCCCTACATATACTCTTGGTATCAAAGGTTAAGAAGCTGCGCAATAAGGAGATCAAGTTGCTAAAGGTTCAATGGGGAGATAACCCAGAAGATGTGACTTGGGAGACCGAAGACAAGATTCGTGCTTCGTACCCTTTTCTTTTCGACGGTATGTTCTTAACTCCTTTTTCCTAAGTTTTATCAGTGCTTGTTTCTGTCAATAGAATATATCTTATCCATCGTATTTTCGACATTTAGATAGGAATCCTATGGATGTAAGCATGTGTTTGAAACATGTTATGTTTGATGGATGCAAGTGGATGCAAGTGTTTGCTAGTGGTTGCCTGTGGACGCATATAGACACACATTAGGCACTAAGATCGGCTCAATCACTCTCATACTGCATATGGATGTGTGTGCATTTTCTTTTCTTTTATGAATGGAAATGGATGAGCTAGCATATGGATGTTGCATTTGGAAGGATGGGTGTGCACACATACAGAACTTGTATGATGCTATAGGGTTATTTGCATACATATTGGATTCATGGCACTAACATACATTGCATTAAGGAGGTCAACTGAATTTGTAGACCGCCTGATCTTCGAACTAGTGTTGGGACATACACACACACCTTTGCATATATTCATATAAGCATTAAAAATCTTTAAGGATAATGGACGCCAGTGACTGGTGGATGAGTAGATGGACGATGGATAGTAGGATATGCATTCTTCTCAACTTAGAGATTTTAGGGACAAAATCCTTTGAGTAGGGGAGAATGTAACACCTCGAATTGTTAATGGCATTAAAGAGAATAAATTAAATAATAATTAATTTAATATCAAGAATGAGAGGAAACGGACTGCACCATTGCACCCGTCTTGAAATTTTGGTCAAGATAGACATTTGGTTTGCGTAAAACGGACACTGTATGAAGAAGTTATGAGGGTTTTAAGTTTGTATATGCACAAAAATAGTTTATATATACGCAGAGTCAGAGGGGAGTCAGAGATGAGTCAGAATTCTATCCAGAGGATTCAAATTCGAAAATTCCTCTGAGCGGCAAAATTCCCGCTCTAAGGGGTCGACCCCCCTAAAGGGGTGTCGACCTAGGGGTCGACCCACCCACAGGGGTGTCGACACCCCTAGGGCTGATGTGGCACTCGGTTTCTGGGGGTCTGACACCTATATATATGTGTCCTTTTTGTCATATTTTCTTCAGTGGAAGTCATGGAGGCCATATGCTGCTAGAGTGCGAACTGGACCGTTTTCTACAACAACATGTTCTACAAATCCAATTCAGAAATTTTAGATCCATTCTTCCTCAATTCTCTAAACCTAGCACACAGAGTTTCTAGATTACTTTTAGGTATAGACAAATAAAAGTATATTATGCAAGATTGTGATTTGGATATATGCAAACCATGAATCTATGCTATTATCATATCTGATACTATGTCATGATAGATCTATTTCTTTAGATCCATGTCAATTGTGATTATTCTGCTATGACATGATAGATCTATTTCTTTAGAACCAATTCAATGGTGATTATTCTACTATGTTATTATTGTGGATCTTGGTTTGTAACTATATTGTGGTTAATATAAATCTATTAATTTGAATAGTTATGTCATTGGATAGATCTAATCATTTATGTAAATTATGAACATATACCACCTTGAATTGGTTAGGATTAGATCTAAATCTTTATCTAAAATGTAACTTGTATAGCATGTTATCATGTGGATTTGTGTAGATCTATTTCTAAACTAATAGATCTAATTTATGTGGACATTGAAACTGTTAGTAGATCTAGATTATCACCTTGTGTTATCATGTTAGATCTATTTTAACCTTTAGATCTGAATCATGTGATCAAATCTATCACCATGTGTTATCATGTTAGATCTAAACAAATTGGACATCTAAACTACTGATTTAGATCTTACTATGCTTATTGAAACATCATGTTATGTTCACTAGTTTTATGTTCATCTTGTTATGATGAAAATTACATGTCCACTCACCTTGTTATCATGATAAGTTTATGTTTATGCCCAGATGATCATTTTAGTTATATTCCCATTATTTTCCCTATTATCGTTTATGACTAGGCTATTGTCTAGCCTAGGCAAGTTGCCAATTTTGTGAGGGCGCTAGTTAAGGAATGGGGGAAAAAGGGTTAAAAATGGCATAATTTGAGTATGAACATTTTTGGACATGTAATTCAAATTATTGGTTAAAATAGGTATTGACACCTATAAAAGGAAAGGATTAATTGATTGGTAAATTAATTAAAAATGGAATGTCTAGTAATTACAATTAGGAATTGTAATTTTACTTATGACACGAGGTTAGGTGCATTAGTGGTGGAAGTCTTCCCGGACCCCACTGGCATATCCTGCAGCCACTAATGTCGAACCTAATGTAGGAAGTCTAAGTACATAAATACGATTCGGGCTATGACATGAGGTTAGGCCCAACTGTGGAATAAGTCTGCCCGGATCCGACCGGCATATCCAACATCCACATGTTGTAGACCTAATGTGGGAGGTCTGCCAAATATGAAACCATAAAAGGGACATGGTAATGGATTGGACTACTTAACCAAATCTAATCCATCGGAATTGTATGATTATGAAATAAGATTAGGGTTATGTAAATTGATTGGATCAGTGGGAAGATTAAATAAATCTTGGATAGGTGGGTAATATTATTATATATAGGCTCACAAACTTAACCGTTAAATAAACATGCTTGGATCCGTGGGAGGGTTAAGTAAATCAGTAGGTGGGTAATATTAGCATATATAGGCCCACAAATTTAACCCGGTAAGGTTATGTAATTAAAGACACCTAGTGGTATACATAACTGGTGGAAATAATAAAGTTATGAAATTAAAGACACCTTTTGGGGTAAACATAACTTGTAGAAATAATAGAGTTATGTATTAAAGACACCTATATGTAAGCATAACCAATTGGAAAATTGAGGGTTATGTATTAATGACACTTATAGATAAGCATAACCGGTAGAAAGATTAGGGTTATGTAATCAAAGACACCTAAGGGTATACATAGTCAGTGGAAAACCTAGTGGGGATACAAGACAAGAGGGAGAGCTTGTATCATATTGTGTGGGACCAATTTCAGTCGGTAACCCGAAGTTGGTATCAAGTAAAGAGCTCTGTATTGGGCGGAGAAGAGGCACGCTTACTGATTGATTGTAAGAGATCCAAAGGAGACGGATGGTGTGGGCGGCGCAAACCGACTGGGGTCATGTGCGTGCATGGGCCCAGCAGAGGAGGCTAAGACGATCGTGACACCAGTAGATATGGTTGTGCACACCTTGGTTTGCCACTTTAGGAAGTGGTACCTTCTACTGTGGGGCCAGCACATGATATCTACAGAGTAGGGAGCCGATCAATTAGGGTAGTGGTTAAGGTATACTTGGATGTATGACCGAAGCCTACCAACTCATAGTGGGAGGGATCATTTCATTTTAGTTATACTAGTAATAGTGCAGAGTAATCATTAGTGAGGCACACACACCTAATCATATCTAACTTGTCAGACCTGCCATTTATGTAGTGATCTCTCTTATCCAGTTTATATGCCTACCATGTTACTTTTATATATTTACTGGCTAAAAGTAGCTGGACTCGCCAGAATTTATGTCTGACCCTTTCTGTTTCTCCTTCTTTCTTCCGTTTCCCTCCCCACCTACAAATTCTCAAGGGAGGGAATTCTCAGGCTTAGTCAGGATTCTGCTATCATCTTGCTTGGAGCTTCTAGACGTATTGCTCAAGCTTCTATCTTTACTACTATGGCTTATGGTTTGGGGATTATGCTTTCTTTGTTATTATAGTCTGATATTTAAAGTACAAGACAAAAGTTTTAATGATGTACTGAGTTTATGTATTTTCAGACATATGGTGCAACCATGCTTCTTCCCCTATGTCGCCTATTGGTACTAGTGGAGTAGGATTGACCTGCAATACAGAACCTATAGGTATAACCTTTCGTTTATTACTAATATCAACAATAAAGATATTTGTGGTTGGATCAATCGAGGATACACGACAGAAGGAATTGTTCTATCTCCAAACTTTACCTTCACTAAACGTAAATTTATTTCAATATTTTGGTTCCTTATATTCCGAACTGCGTCTTTTTCTCGTAAGACTTCGTTGAGGGCTAAAAAAATAAGAACAAAAAATCAAATCACACTAACCATGCTTTATGATTAACAAAAGTCTTTTTTAATTCCGCTGCTATTGTATATCTCTCTTGTAATTATTCTGTGTCTGTTTGCCTATAGCACTTCACGAAACTTAATGCATTCCCTTAGTGAGTGACATTAACGAACGTGGGGTGTCACATAGACAGTATACTCTATTGCTCACAGATCAGCCTCAACAGAGTACATTGGTTTGCTGATCAGAACCAGCGTCAAAACTAGTTGATTCTGAACAACCACAACGTAGTTGTAGCAGTCTGTTGGTATACACACACACATGCACTGTTGGAGAATGTGCCAAAATGATGCTACATGATACATTCATATGTGCTGTTCAAATATTACAACGACCAAGAAGATGAATGATCAAGGCAGCATATATCATCATGCATGGAACAATCAAGTGCACAAGCATATACATGGTCAGGTATTTTAAGATTATGTTCACACAGCAAGAGAAGGTGCACTGGTGTACATGGGTCAAGTGAACATAGCCCAAACTTATCTACACAGCCAAATCAAAGGTCAGACAAGCAAACATACAAAGCCAGTTGGATATATACAAGCATGCACATATATATGGTTCAGCACAAATATGCATAGCAAGTAGAGAGTAGCATATGAACAAAGAAAAAGTATGGTCAGTGCAATCTTTTTTCAAATAGCAAGTACATGAGGCAGCACAAGCAACATATGTAACAACATCTACAAGCTCAAGTGAATATGGGAAATGAACAAGTGAACGTAAATATGCATGTGCTTCAAGTATTGGAATAGATCAAGTGTAGTTTCATGATCAAAGCAGGACTTTCATGCATATAGCAACATGCATTTGCATGCACATATACACATATGTATTCCTGCAGCCAAGACAGGTCTGATATGTAATAGTTCATACTTAGTGGAGCAGCAAAGATTCAAGCTCAGATCATGGTGACGTATGTGGCAGTGAACAAGTGTTATTCATGTCAAAGCTTCAGAAAATCATGTAGTGCAAACAAGTGAGTTGAAAATGGTGCAGCACATGTACATGGTGCCTAGACACACACAAGTGGCAAATGATACACATAGGGAACACTGAAATGATTTAGCATAAAACCGGTGAAGACAAATGTACACATATGACCAAAGTTTATACATGGTATATACAATGCTCAAGTGAACATGGAGCAGTAGTTACATGTATTCGGCAAGTGGAACAAGTAAGTCCAAGGGCACAAGTCATAGTGATGAGGATCAGATCAACATACAAGGAGATTTGCATACACACACTTTTTAGTTTCGACTTCAGGTGTATACAAGCGCATGCATGTTTCATGCAGCAAACTCATATGTGCAAATCAAAGTGATGAGAGCCAAGATAGCAATCGATACACAGTAGGAGAACTTATTTAAGTATGCAAGTCATACAATGAAAGTGTACACATATGGGAAGGCAGCAATCATGCAAAACAGTTAACGCTTTCTAGAGATGAAACATTGATCAGTTTTCTTGACAAAATGAGTTATTGCACAATTTAATTATTTCCAGGAAATCAATTTTCAAACCTTCAAATTATTTCCAGTTTTCGGCTAGAAAACATTCTAATGCATTTCCACGAAATCCCAATTTTTACGCAAGTGTTTATTTCATTTTTGGGCAATCGGTTTTTCTGCAAATCAATCAATTTCAAGATCATTTTTGGCAAGAAATTCTTTCTGGAAATAAGCACCATGCAAGGGGAAATTATGTTTATTAAGCATTTTTCCAAAATAGCATAATTCGACTAGATTCATAGTAGAAGGGAAAAATAATGTCTGAATTCATCACAGCAAATCACGCAAGTTTTTTCTTAAAAATGAGGCAACCAAAAAGGGAAAGTATTTTAAAATCAGGGCAAGTCATATTCATGTCAAATCATAGATTAGGGTTTTTCTATAACCCTATATATATACTACCAATTCATCACAAGCATGATCACCGAAATCCAAGAGCACAAATCCAAGAGCAAAATCATAGAAATCAAATCAGTAATACACACATGTTTTCGATCGCAAGCAAAGCATAAGCCAAATCGTCGATCGAAGGCAAACAAGCATTGAAGAAATTGGAGAAACCATGGCAACAGTTTTATCAAGCATCGCGATTTGAAACAATTGAAGAAAAACCCTATTTTAAGAAGCCGATGCCATTTTCATTTCCCAAAAGGATTGTGATCGGGAAAAATAAATAAGGGTGGAAACATAACAAGGAGGGCCAGCCAAGCTTAATTAGTTTTAAGGGGGGTTTTATTGTGTTTTAATTTATCTTGTATAATTGTTTTTTCTTTCTTCTAAATCGTCGAACAATTTTCTAGAGTTTGTAAAATCTAGGCAGTTTACTAGAGTTCTTTAAAATTAGGGTTTACTAGTTATGGGTTTGTAGCTAGGGGAAATGGATATAGATCAGTCTAGGCTTTTGAGCGTAGGATTAGAATAGGAGTGAAGGGTTCGCGAGTTTACATGGTCTTGTAAGCGGGATATGTTCTATTACCTACTAGAAACCTTAGGAATGCAGCAGCATGCAGGATTTTGCTTAAACTATGTATATCTGTGTGTCATTTATTTCCTCTTTTTTTATTTCTGCTGCATTTTGTGATCTGATAATTTTTAATATCTTGCTTAAATTTCAATAAACACCATTCACCCCCGTCTATGGTTAATATCGATCCAACAAGTGGTATCAAAGCAGGTTATTCATTAACTCTAGAGTCAGGTGTTTCCTAGTTGTCAGTATATCGAGAGTCAGTCCAGCGATATTCTAATTATTTTCAATGGTACAAATTTTTTAATTTGGAAATCGAAAATTGTATTTTATTTAAAATCTGTTAATTTTGAATATTGGAACATTATTGAAAATTTGGGAGATATGCTAGATAAGAAAAATAAAGTTGTCAATGCTCGTGTTATGCATATTTTGTATTTTATCTCAGTAATAATTAGCTTAAACTTATCTATCATTGTTTGACTGCGTAGGACATTTGGAAAACTCTAGACAAGCTGTATGGAACAAACAAAAACTGCTCAAAATCCCAGAATGCCAACTCAGATTCAGATTTATGCTTGAAAAGAGAAACAGATAAAAATTCAAGTAGATCAGACGATGGAGATTCAACAGACAATGAGACTGAAAGTTTCTCATATAAAGATTTTGTTTCTATGTGTGCCGACCTAACTAAATCTGTTGATAAACTCCAACTGAAAAACAAATCTCTGAAATCTAAAAATCATGAGTTGATCAGTAAAATTAACTGTTTGGAATCAAAACTTTCAAATGTCATGAAATTTGAAATTTTTGATTGTGAAAATTGTTTGAAATTAGAAACTAATCTCGTTTATCTCAATAAAAATATTCAAAAACTTGATAATGAAATTCTGATCCTAAAAGAGAACGAGATTGAGTCATTAAGTTCAAACAATCTTCTATAAAAGGAATTTGAAATTTTTACGAATACCAAATATTCCAAACATGAAACTGCTGAAAAAGAAAGCTTATTGAAAACTGATTTGATTTTGAATGAATTTGAAAAAGAAATTGAAAATTTCAAGATTTTTGAAAAAAAAAACTTGATTCAGAGATTTCTGAATATAAAGTCAAAATTGAAAGCTTTTAAATGAGAATGATATTTTGAAATCCAAAACCAATAGCCTTGAGTTGAGTTTGAAACGTTTTTCAACCGGAGAAAAATCTTTAAATATATTGTTAAAGAATTAATTTTCTCTTAGAAATAGAAATGGTCTTAGTTTTAGGAAAACTAATGATTTTGATAATCTGAATTCTTGTGATCTTAAAAATCCCTCAAGTTGTTTTGAAAAGAATTGTTTTAAAATTTTTAACTTTGATAAATTCAACGTATTTTTAAAGAACAAACGAAATCACAACTTGTTTTATAACAAACCATTTAAACAATCTTGGATGCCAAAAGAAAATAAAAAGATCTTGACTAAGTTCAAACAGATTTAGGTTCCTAAGGGTACGAAGGTAAATTCGGATGGTTTGTTATATAAACAGGTTTGGGTACCTAAAGCTGTGAACAAAAATGTGAGTGGTTTTACAAACTTTGTTAGACCACTCGATCCCTTAAACTGTTAGGTCCTGGAGGAGGCTGAGGAACTGCTTTGTTAAACAGAAATTGATTTTAGTCTGTTCCATATTTCTGCATCATTCAGAGTTCCTTAGCCCAAGAATGTGTTGAGTTAGAGATTATCGTTTTCATCGATTTCAGGTATGATCTGTAGACTTATCTTTGTAAATATTCTCTGGTTTTATTTTCTTTGTTTATTCCTCCTTCTACCCATTCTTTTTTTTTTGACTTCTCACTACTATATTTTTTCTTCTCTGAGCTTTCTTAACTTCCAATTGCAAAATTCTTGATTTATGGAAATTCGCTTCAACTTGAATAAAATTTGATGTTTTTAATCATTTCCAGATCTTGGATTTTAAATTTGTAAATATCAATTGTTATGAAGTTTTTTCTCTTATTTCTGAATTCCTAATAGTGTTGATGTATTCTTGTCATATCTTGAACACTGTTTGTCAGAATTCTAAATTTTTGAATATATGAAAATTAAATGGAATTTCACACACCTCTGATGTTTTGAGTTTCTTCTAATTCATTTTGGAAAATCTTGAAATATTATACTCATTACAACACACTACTATTTTTCAGTTGTGATAATTTCATTAATTTTTAGATTGGCTTGATTATTTCTGACTTGAAAAACATTTGGGTTGAATCGTTATTTAAATCTTGAAAACTCATCTCTATTCATGGTCATCTTTATTGAGAATGTGTTTGTTTGAAATCATCGGAAACTTACGATAGTTTAAATCTCACACGCTTCTTAGATTTGAAATTAATAATCTTATGTGATTGATTCTTTGTATCTCAAAATTGACATCTATTCAAGTGATTTCAAGTAAATCGTTTTAATTTTGGATCATGAATTACTTCTCATGCTTGATGTAAAAATTCTAGAAAATTCTCTTGTGCTTGTCATAAATAATTGTGAAAATTCTTTGGAAATCCGGTCTTGAAACTCACTGGTATTTCATGGTTATTTGATTTGAACATTAGTTTGTTTGAAATCATTTGAAATTATTAATTCATGAGTCTCGCACATATCTTGGATTTGAAATTTATAATTTGATGTGATCGATTTGTTGAATCTTAAAATTTTCATCTTCCTTCAAACGATTTAAAATAAACTATATTTTTAAATCTTGGGTCATGAATCATCTTCTATGATTGTCAGAAATATTTGTGAAAATTTCTCTTGACAAGATTGCCTTGAATTTGTTTGTCTTGCTGCTTTGATAAAAAGGAATCGTCTTTGAAAACATTTTAATGATTGCTTGTTCTTGGTAAAAAGTGTTTGCAGCTCTTATTGGTGTATTTGATTTAACTATTTGGGCTTGGTAATTTTTTAAATTCTGTGTCGAGTGGCAGAACGTAAAATCAGTCTCTGAGATATCCTTGCAAGTTTGTGGAAAAAACTAGAATTTGATCCCTTTATGTTTATGCCTATGGCATGGACTATATACATTCACTAAGTCTAAAATTAAGGCTTATGTAAACATGTTCTAGATTTGAAACCTTTTATGCCTACATGACCCAAAACCTATGAAATCATTCTTATGTTTATTTGCAAGTATAATTGGATCTATGTTAAGTATCGTTTGGGTTTCATAAACTATGCAAGTTCAAGTTGGAATAGGCTATGTGATTAGATGTTATAATTGGACATTTTGGTGAATATACAACATGCTAGTTTTGTGGTTGACATTATGCCAAGTTAAACATGTTTAAACACAAGTTTGTATAAGCCTAAACTATGCCATTTCATATGTCACCTACTTAGTTATACTTTGATTTGAATGCAGGTTCACATGACCCATAATTTATGTTGAATCGCTGAATTGCAAGTTCATGCGCCACACACCTTTATGTGAAATACTACATGTGCTTTATTTCCCTTTTTCTCACGTTTATAAAGTTGGGTTGAATTGTGTCAAACCCAACATTTGTTATAATGTTGCAAATGTACAAACGGGGGTAATAACGTTGGGTGTAAGACATGAAAAATATATGTTGGCATGGTTGCAACATGCCAACGACAATGACATTTAAGCGGTATGAATTGATATACCCAAGAATAAAAGATATGACATTTACATATATAATTGAGAAGTAATAAAATATGTAAATTTAGAAAACACGATATGCTTAACCCGAGGTTGGATTGAGTTGTGATGTAAACCTGCCTAGACCCGCCCGGCTGTCCAGTAGTCACAAGAATACCTATCCAATGTGGGTGGTTAAGCATTGAGCCCAATAAGGACCCGAGGTTAGACTGAGCTATGGTGTAAACCTTCCTAGAACCGACCGGCACATCCAGTAACCGTAGCAATAACTGTCTTATGTGAGTGGTCAGGTGCTCTGAGAGGCTAAGGACAGATGGTAGGGTTAAGTCAACTATAACACTTAACCAAATTCAACATGTTAACAAGAACTGATGGGTGGGGTTAGGTAAATGCAGACACTTAACCACTTAACATGTTTGACTAGAAAAACCTAGTAACGAGGGACTGATTTCAGCAGTAACCCAAGTTAGGTATCATGGTACCCTGAAACTAGGCAGGGTGGGGCACGATTACTAGGCTGGTTGTAAGCGGTCAAAGCGACGGCGATGGGTGCAACATTGTAGGTTCTAACGGGGTGCGGGCGTGCACACACTCTAGAGCAGGAAAACAGGGCACTGGGGGCATCAGTAGTATAACCTATTCCTTCTAGAATTTGTGTCGGGGCCACCACCATGGGTCTTGATACACCCCATGGTGGGACCAGCATAGATATCTACAATTCTTGGGGGTCGTATGACACATGTTAACGCGAGTAGGAGCCGATCTTTAGAAAATGGGAATCACTTCACCCTCTGCATGGGGTGCCAGTTAAAATAAGCTCAAGTAGGCGTAGAGATATAGTATGGGTGTGATAGTACATTCAATTCTAAATGACACTTCCTTAGCTGGTGACACTTTCCTGTTTTCAGTTTATATCTATCATGCCCTCTTCTTATTCTCATACTGAAGAGTTACTAGATTTACTCAGGCTTTATGTCTAACTCTATTTTCTTTTTGTCTTCTTTTCTTTCGTTCCCCCCCTAAAGGTCCACAGGGAGGAAACAACTCAGATCAGTCAGACTCCTTACAAGCTCCAAGACCGTAGATGTATGATTTGGATCTCTTTTGCTCGGATTATGGCTTTGGATATCACTATGGGGATTTTTGTCACCTTATTTATGTTTTATGCTTCTTTAATAATCAAGACAGTAATGAGGTTGTAATGTTGGAAGTATTTTGAGACAATTAAGGAAATGTTTTGTTTGAACACGTATTGATGAAATAAAAGTCTGTTTGGTTTCCGTTGTTTAAAATATGTGTATTTATATCTGTCTTGAGTTTATCTGTGGCTTTTACTTATAAACCTCTACCAAAGTTAAGGCATTCCCTTTGTCACTGACCTTAACAGAGGTGGGGTGTTTCACTTGGTATCAGAGCATAGGTTTACCAGATGAGATAAAAAATATTGAAATTGTTTTCAGAAGAAAGTTTAAAGAAGCATTTTTTTTTCAACAAAAAGTGTTATATTTATAAAAAGTCAAAATCCCCCAAAGCCATGTGCCCTATCTATCTCTCTCTATCCTTCGTTTTGAATTTTTCCTTTCTGTTTCAGCATGTCTGGGGACCTTACTCCCCGGCTACAGATGCTTTTACTCCTCCTCTATGTGAACCAGCAACCGGAAGAATCGTCGAACAAGAAGACGGATAATAGTCAAGGAGGAAAGGACCAGAACAACAATAACAAAACACGTGAGAAAAGGAAATGTTATTTCTGTGGCATCGTTGGACATGTGATGAACGAACGCAAAAAGAAGAAGAGGAAGATGAGTGCTACTTGCTTCCATTGCGGCAAGGCTGGACACATGGCTAAGGACTGCCCAAAGAAGAAAGGGTAGGGACAGAAAGCCGGATCCACTTCAGGCGGTCAGGTTCATGCGCTAGTGGCACCTCAGCAGGAACGAGGTAGTAATATTTCTGTAGAAAGTGTAGTTTATCTTTATGATCATCCAGTTCGCACACTTTTTGACTCTGGCGCATCACACTCTTTTATTTCATCTGCCTTAGTAGAATCTCTGCATCTAGACACTAGTATGGTAGAAGATCCCTTAGTAGTCTCAAATCCAATTGGGGACTCCGCTTACTTGTCAATGGTTTGTTTGGGTTTGAAAATCTCTATTCTCAGCGTTGAGTTTAGTTGTAATGCCTTTGTTTTGGGCTTCTCGGGATATGGTTTGATCTTAGGCATGGACTGGTTATCCAGTAATGGTGCCATTCTTGATTGTGAGAAAAGAGTAGTTAGACTCTTGACTCGGCTTGGTAACACTCTAGAAATTTCTTGTAACCCCTTGAATGTTGTTATGCTTAGTTATCTAGAGTCGCTTGATGCTTCTGATGAGAATTTGCAATCACTTAGAGTAGTCCGGGAATATCCAGATGTCTTTGAGGAGGTGAAAGGCTTACCTCCGAGGCGGGAAATAGACTTCCGCATATATCTTGTGGATAATGCAAAGCCTATAGCTTTACCTGTCAGACACATGGCTCCAAAGGAGAGAAAGAGCTCAGTAAGCAGATTCAAGAACTTCTCGAAAAAGGGTTCATTAGACGGAGCATTTCAGAATGGGGTGCTCCAGTGGTGTTCGCAACCAAAACGGACGGTTCGCTTCGCCTTTGCATCGACTATAAGGAGTTAAACAAATTGACCAAGAAAAATACGCACCTCTTCCCCAAATCGACGATTTGTTTGATCAGCTTATAGGTGCGACGGTCTTCTACCAACTTGATCTGGCAACTGGGTTCCATCAGCTAAGAGTAGTTGAAGATAGCATTGATAAAACAGCGTTCAGAACCCCAGACGGTTTCTTCGAGTGGCTTGTCATGCCTTTCGGCTTGACAAACGGACCCGCTTATTTCGTAGACCTAGTGAGCATGGTGTTCAGAGAATTCCTCAACAAATTTGTGGTTGTCTTCGTAGATGATATCTTAATCTTTGGATACTCTCCGTGCACATCAGCTAAAAGCCAAATTCTCCAAATGCCACTTCTGGAGAAAGGAGGTAAGATTTCTGGGGCATATATTGTCCAAATAGGGGTTGGCTGTGGACCCCGCGAAAGTGGTGGTAGTGCAAGATTGGAAGACACCAAGAAATGCAACGGAAGTTCAAAGCTTTCTTGGGCTAGCCGGTTTTTACCGAAAGTTTATTAGGGATTTCGCGAAAATCTCGGCCCCACTCACAAGGCTAACAAAGAAGAATCTATCATTCGCTTGGGATTTGGACTGTGACATTTCCTTCCAACACCTAAAAAGGGCTCTTACAACAGCTCCAGTTCTAACTCTGCCTGACGGAAGCAAAATGTTCACAGTATACACAGATGCATGTGGAACGGGACTAGGTGCTGTTCTAATGCAAGAAGGAAGGGTAGTATCTTATGGCGGAAGACAATTGAAAGTTCATGAAAAGAACTACCCAACCCACGATCTTGAGTTAGCCGCCATCGTCTTTGCGCTTAAGTCTTAGCGCCATTATCTCCCAGGTGAGAAGTTTCAATTATACACTGACCATAAATCGTTGAAATATCTCTTGTCCCAGAAGGATCTTAACTTGAGGCAACAAAGATGGATGGAGTTTCTTGCCACGTATGACTTTGAAATTTCCTATACTCCCGGAAAAGGCAACGTAGTAGCAGACGCGTTGAGCCAAAAGAAACTAACCTTAAGCCCGCTCTTTGTGGAAAGGCAAAGCTTGGAGTATATAGCCAGTTTTAACTTTAGGCCCTCCTCGGATTTTGTACCGGGTTTGTTAGCATCTCTCGAAGTACGCCCTACTCTCTTAGACTCAATAGGGGCTACACAACGTGAAGACCCTCAGCTTGTTGATGTGACTGATAAACTTATTAGGAGTGAGACTTATGGTCACCTCAGTAGATACGCCATCGATGATAAGGGTTGGCTAAGGCGAAATGGAAGATTATGCATCCCACTAGCAAGGGAGTTGACAAAGAAGATTCTCGAGGAAGCACATCATTCCAAGATGACTATACACCCTGGTGGTGATAAGATGTATAAGGATATAAAAAGAACTTTCTTTTGGAGCGGCATGAAGCAAGACGTGGCAGATTTCGTTTCTAAGTGCATGACCTGCCAATAGGTCAAGGCGGAACAGAAGAAACCTGGAGGACTACTTCACCCTTTAGAGGTCCCACAGTGGAAGTGGGATAGCATTTCAATGGACTTCATTGATGGACTACCTAGGTCGATAAGAGGCAATACTAGCATTTGGGTAATAGTGGATAGGCTTACTAAGAGCGTCCACTTCATACCTATCACGAGTAGAAGGACTGCTGCATCTCTAGCATCTCTTTATCTCAAGGAAATAGTTCGACTCCATGGGATACCCTCTAACATTGTTAGTGACCGAGACCCTATCTTCACAAGCGAGTTTTGGCGGAGTCTGCAAGAAGCTGTAGGCACATAATTATGTTTGAGCACGGCTTATCACCCCCAAACCGATGGCCAGACGGAAAGGATGAATAGAGTTTTAGAGGATCTTTTGAGACTTTGCGTTCTTGACTTTGGAGGGACTTGGGAGGATCACCTTCCTTTAGTGGAATTTGCCTACAACAACAGCTACCAAGCTACCATCGACATGGCACCCTTCGAAGCCTTATATGGAAGACCATGCAAATCACCAACTTGTTGGTGGGAGTCTACAGATAAGCTTATACTTGAGCCAGACGTGATTCGAGAGACTTCAGAAAAAGTGGACTTGATACGGAAAAGGATGAAGACTTCCCAAGATAGACAAAAATCCTATGCCGACAAAAGAAGGATCGACCTTGAGTTTGAGGTTGGGGACAGGGTTTTCCTTAAGGTATCTCCTTTAAGGAACGTCGTTCGCTTTGGATCCGCAGGAAAGGTAGCACCAAGCTTTATAGGACCGTTTCCTATCATCGAGAAGGTTGGGAAGATGGCCTATAGATTAGAGCTACTCGAGAGACTGGCCGGAGTTCACAACGTCTTTCATTTTTCTCACCTCCAGAAGTGTTTGCATGAGTCTGCGGAAGTTGTGGAACCTAACATTCTAGAAGAAGCCGAAGTGGAACGTGAAGCAACTATGAGGAGAGTTCCAACCTGCATCTTAGGAACTGAAGTGAAAAAACTACGCAACCGCGAGGTCAAACTCGTTAAAGTTCAGTGGAGCGACACCGAGGAAGACGCGACTTGGGAAACTGAGGACAGAATACGCGCTGCCTACCCTCTTCTTTTTGAGGGTACATCTTCAATCTCTCTTTTTCCTTAAGTTATGATTTATCTACCTTTTTAGGTATACCTCCTCGGTCCTTTTCCTAACTCCTTAAGTAGAAAACAAATGGATGCAAACATGTATTTGAAAACATGTTATGGATGATGGCTGCAAATGGTTGCTAGTGATTGCTAATGGTTGCTCGTGGATGCATATACACACACACACACACCCTAGGTTATAGATCGGCTCAATCACTTCATATTGCATATGCATATATATGTATTCTCATTTGTATATGGTTGAAACTTGATATGCTGTCATATGGTCGTCGCATTTGTATGAATAGTTGTGCACTCTTATAGAATTATGAGTAGGAAAATTTTGCATACATAATGGATTCATGACACTTACATGATTCGCATTAAGGAGGTCAACTGAATCAGTAGACCGCCTGATTTCTGCATTAGATAAGGACATGTACACACACTTTGCATATGATCATGAAGCATTAGAAGTCTTTTAAGGACAGTGGATGTCTGTGTTTGTTGGTTGAGTAGATGGACCGTTGGATGGTAGGATATACATTCTTCCTAACTTGAAGATTTCGGGGACGAAATCCTTTTAAAGGGGGAGAATGTAACACCCCGTGAATTCTATAAACATTAAGCTTCACAAATTAAAGTGTAATTAATTCTAAATGAAAGAATTAAGGGAAATGGGTTAGGCCATTGCATTCGTCTCGGAATTCTTCTTGAGATAGAGTCCGATTTTGCGCGAAACGGACTCCGTATGAAGGAGTTATGACCTTCGGAATTTTCAGAATAAAATTTAAATTCAAACAGCTCAGTTTAAAATTCAAAATTCAAAAAAAGGTTCAAACTGGGCTAGGTAGGAAAATTCCCGCCCAGAGACCAGGTCGACCATAGGGTCGACCATGGTGTCGACCTGGTCACCCCAGGTCGACCATAGTATCGACCTGGGTGTCGACCTGCCAGTCGACCTACCTAGTCGACCTGGCTGGCTAGGTCTGGCTCTAGCTCGAATTTCTGTGGCTCGGTGTGTCACTAGGGCTGACATGTTACCTCTTGATTGGCTCTTTGAACTTTGTATGGTCTAGATTCCTCTTGTCTTCATCTGACGGCTCAAAAAAATTTAAAAATCTATAAATACACACTGAGTCTCAACTGAAAATTCACACAAAAAATAAGATGGGAGTCGTCATGCTGCCAGGGAGGAATTGAGCATAGCCTCAAGAGAGAAAAGCATAGAGACGAATCAAATTAAGAAGAAGATTATAGCTTAACCAAATTAATCAACGCAAATTAATCTACCCAAAGGAGCGCATCTCAATTTCAGAACTCAGAATCCATAATTCAAGATTCTGCATTTGTTGTAAGTATAGTGACCTTTCAGAATATGAATAAAAATTGTGATGTGATTCGATGTAAATGAAAATAGAATTATGTTATTGTATGATATAAATTTTGTGTATTGTAATGACTCTGTTATGACTTGTGTATTGATATTTGTGGCCTAAATTGATTGATGCAAGCCTATTGGACAATTGTATATGAAAACAATGGCACTTGCAAGTTTGTGGCCAAAACTAGAATTTGATCCCTTTATGTTTATGCCTATGGCATGGACTATATACATTCACTAAGTCTAAAATTAAGGCTTATGTAAACATGTTCTAGATTTGAAACCTTTTATGCCTATATGACCCGAAACCTATGAAATCATTCTTATGTTTATTTGCAAGTATAATTGGATCTATGTTAAGTATCGTTTGGGTTTCATAAACTATGCAAGTTCATGTTGGAATAGGCTATGTGATTAGATGTTATAATTGGAAATTTTGGTGAATATACAACATGCTAGTTTTATGGTTGACATTATGCCAAGTTAAACATGTTTAAACACAAGTTTGTATAAGCCTAAACTATGCCATTTCATATGTCGCCTACTTAGTTATACTTTGATTTGAATGCAAGTTCACATGACCCATAATTTATGTTGAATCGCTAAATTGCAAGTTCATGCGCCACACACCTTTATGTGAAATACTACATGTGCTTGATTTCCCTTTTTCTCACATTTATAAAGTTGGGCTGAATTGTGTCAAGCCCAACATTTGTTATAATGTTGCAAACGTACAAACGGGGGTAATAACGTTGGGTGTAAGACATGAAAAATATATGTTGGCATGGTTGGCACATGCCAACGACAATGACATTTAAGCAGTATGAATTGATATATCCAAGAATAAAAGATATGACATTTACATATATAATTGAGAAGTAATAAAATATGTAAATTTAGAAAACACGATACGCTTAACCCGAGGTTGGATTGAGTTGTGATGTAAACCTGCCCGGACCCGCCCGGCTGTCCAGTAGTCACAACAATACTTATCCAATGTGAGTGGTTAAGCATTGAGCCCAATAAGGACCCAAGGTTAGGCTGAGCTACGGTGTAAACCTGCCCGGAACCGACCGGCACATCCAGTAACCGTAGCAATACCTGTCTAATGTGAGTGGTCAGGTGCTCTAAGAGGCTAAGGACAGATGGTAGTGTTAAGTTAACTATAACACTTAACCAAATTCAACTTGTTAGCAAGAATTGATGGGTGGGTTTAGACAAATGCAGACACTTAACCACTTAACATGTTTGACTAGAAAAACCTAGTAACGAGGGACCCATTTCAGAAGTAACCAAAGTTAGGTATCATGGTACCCTGAAACTAGGCAGGGTGGGGCACGATTACTGGGCTGATTGTAAGTGGTCAAAGCGACGACGGTGGGTGCAACAGTGTAGGATCTAACGGGGTGCGGGCGTGCACACACTCCGGAGCAGACAAACAGGGCACTGGGGGCACCAGTAGTATAACCTATGCCTTCTAGAATTTGTGTCGAGGCCGCCACCATGGGTCTTGATACACCCCATGGTGGGACCAGCATAGGTATCTACAATTCTTGGGGATCGTATGACACATGTTAACGCGAGTAGGAGCCGATCTTAGAAAATGGGGATCACTTCACCCTCAGTATAGGGTGCTAGTTAAAATAAGCTCAAGTAGGCGCAGAGATATAGTATGGGTGCGATAGTACATTCGATTCCATACGACACTTCCTTAGCTGGTGACACTTTCCTGTTTTCAGTTTATATCTATCATGCCCTCTTCTTATTCACATACTGAAGAGTTACTAGATTTACTCAGGCTTTATGTCTGACTCTATCTTCTTTTCGTCTTCTTTTCTTTCGTTCCCCCCCACCCCAGGTCCATAAGGAGGAAACAACTCAGCTCAGTCAGACTCCTTACAAGCTCCAAGACCGTAGATGTATGATTTGGATCTCTTTTGTTCGGATTATGGCTTTGGATATCACTATGGGGATTTTTGTCACTTTATTTATGTTTTATGCTTCTTTAATAATCAAGACAGTAATGAGGTTGTAATGTTGGAAGTATTTTGAGACAATTATGGAAATGTTTTGTTTGAACACGTATTGATAAAATAAAAGTCTGTTTGGTTTCCGCTGTTTAAAATATGTGTATTTATATCTGTCTTGAGTTTATCTGTGGCTTTTACTTATAAACCTCCACCAAAGTTAAGGCATTCCATTTGTGAGTGACCATAACAGAGGTGGGGTGTTTCAAGAAAGTAGAAGTGGAATGAGAGGCGAGTTCCTATCCGTCTTCTTGGATCCGAAGTTAAGAAGCTACGTAACAGAGAAGTTTAGTTGACTAAAGTTAAATAGGGAGATGACAACAAGATGCAACTTGGGAGACTGAAGACAAGATTCGCGCTTCATACCCTTTTCTTTTCAAGGGTATGCTCTTAACTTCTTTTCCAAAGCTTTTATTCATGCTTATTTCTATCATTTAAGTATATCCAATCGATAGAGTCTTCGACGTTTAGGTTGAAATCTCATGGATGTAAACATGTGTTTGAGACATGTTATGTTTGATGGATGCAACTGGATGCAAGTGTTTGCTCGTGGATGCATATACACACACATTAAGCACTAGATCGGCTCAATCACTCTCATACTGCATATGGATCTGTGTGCATTTTTCTTCTTTTCATGGATGAAAATGGGTGTATCACCATATGGATGTTGCATTTTGATGAATGATTGTGCACACATATAGAATTTACATGTTATAATAGGATTATTTGCATACATGTTGGATTCATGACACTAACATACATTGCATTACGAAGGTCAATTGAATCAGTAGACCGCCTGATCTTCGCATTATATTGGGACATATACACACACCTTTGAATATGTTCATATAAGCATTAGAAATCTTTTAAGGACAATGGATTCCTGTGATTGGTGGATGAGTAGATGGATGTGGATGTTAGGATATTCATTTTCTTAACTTGGAGATGTCAGGGACAAAATCCTTTGAGTAGGAGAGAATGCAACACCCCGTATTTTAACAACACTAAAGGATGATAAATTAAAGAATAAATAAATATATTTTCAGAATTAAGGGAAACTGATTGCGCCATTGCATTTGTCTTCGAATTATGGTCAAAATAGACACCTGGTTTGCATAAAACGGATACCGTGTGAAGAAGATACTATGGGTTAAAGTTTGTATACATATAAGCCTGTTATATATGTATATATATAATAAGTCCAGAAATTCAAAAATCAGTTCAAATTTGAAGCAGGAGATTTGGGAGGGAATCGGACCCGTTGGGGGTCGACACACCCTAGGGGTGTCGTCCCATGGATCGACACCATAAGGGGGTGTCGACGCCTATGTCGACACCCCCAGATCCGAGCCAGGATCATTTCTGTGTACGTGGACTTGTTTTCTGACCAGATTCGTAACCCTTAGGCTATAAATAAGACCCTACTCTCAGTGTATTATTCATTCTAAAATAATGGAGAACTAGATGCTGCCTCTGCCTAGATTGAGAATCGCCTTTTCTTCTTCAATAAACAAGTCATTCAAGTGTAGAGATCTATGATTCAACATCTGCAATTACTCCTCTTTATTTTCTTAGATCCATTCAGTGTGAGTCTATGTTATTTTTAGAACTAAATATTTGAAAAGTAAATCTTGACCTGACTATAACTTGGATCTATGACTATGACTATTTGAGTCACATCAAATCTGCTATAACCTGTTTATCTAGGTTACTATGACATGACTATTGTTAGCTTACTTTGTGAATTAGGCCAGACAAAGTTAGAAGACCAATTGATGAAGAACACTCTATGAAGGACCGTGTCGGATCCGAGTTCTTTAATGTGCTAGACTGAATAGTGCGAAGCAGAAAAGGAAGTAGCACAGGTAGAACCGGTTCGGATCTGCCCAATCAGCTCCTCCACTCCTTAATGTATCCGATCCGAACAGGAAACTGCAGCAGCTACAACCCATGAACTCTGAAGATGCGGAGCGGTTATGTGTCATTTCCCCCACATTCATCCACTAACCTGATGCGATGTCTTCGTTCATTTCATCCGAACCCGAGTTTTAAGGGGGAAGCGCCATGTGCATCCGAACCGGAGCCAGTCTAGAGACATTTTTCACCTATAAATAGACCCTCAAGGGTCATTTGATGGGATCTTTTGGCAAATTCAGAGCTCAAACTCCCTTGTCAATCAAATTTCATTGCTATATTCAGATCATTACTTCAATTTAAAGTGAGAAACTACAAACATTGAGTGAATTTATGCATTGCATGAGTGAAATTGAGTGAAAACTACTATTGTATTTGTATTTGAATCATCAATCTAAAGAGTAAGAAGTGGATGTAGGCTCTTTAACGCCGAACCACTATAAATCGTGTGTTTCTCTTTGCTTTTTATTTCATTCCATTAGAATTACTTTTTGGTCTAACATTTTGGTGCTTTCACTGAGAATTTTTCGAATTCTCTGCTTTTTTGGATTATCATTCTACTAGACCCTCGAGTTCAAAGAAGTTAATCCTCTGTTTTCAGCATTCTCGAGTATTTGGTGATTACTCCCTATGGGGTTGGATATTATGGCCAAAGGAAAAGGAAAAGAAGTACAAGGCACTAGGGAGAATGAGGCTAATGAAGATCAGCATTCCATAGTCCTAACGAGGTCGAGGGGACAAAGCCCTGGAACCCTCTGATCTGGACCGGACGCTCTGCACCAGGTCGATAACGCAAACTCGAACCGATCTGGAGGCTCTAAAGCTGCTCGAACCCCCCTCTGAAGTGATCCGTCTTTTCTGCCCTACTCCGATCCGATCCGAATGCGGCCGAAACTGGTACATCTACTCGAGCACCCACCAATGCTCCGATACCGACTGCGACGACTAGTGAACAACCCGTTCCATCTGCATTAGTTACATATGGAGATTTTTTACGCATCCTTGATATGCTTGAAAGTAATAGGGATGCTCTGGAAGCTCACAAACGTGACAGTCTTCGTATGCAAGAGAACATGATCACTATAAGTAGGGAAATTAGTGAACTTCATAGGCAGAAGACACCCTCTCCAACTCGTCGTCTCACAGCAGACCAGTCATCCTCTTCGGATGAAGAGCGCCCTCGTGAAAGAAGGCCGTATGAGCGAGATGAAAATCTTGATCAGCTGACTTTTGGATCTTTGGGATCCCGTGAAGACGCGACTCGTTTGCTAGATCCTGACAACCCGAGCCTGAGAGAGCCCATGCTGCTACCCGACATGGATATCACGTCCTACCCAAGGATCCTAATATTACCAATCCCACACAAGGATAATTCCTCCAACCCCTTCCTCCTGTGAATGACCGGGAGCGTAGGGAACAAAGCAGGGCAACTGCTGCTAGAAGCAGGAGAACATCCCCTGGTCAGGAGCCCAGGGGTAATCCAAACGTCAGGACCAGAGAGCCTAAACTAATATTAACGAATGCTGATGTATGGGTAATGGTGCGTCAAATCATGGTCGATATTCGATGCTATACCAATGAGGGCTGGGGCATTGAACGAAGTCATACCCCCTTTATAGATGACATACTGGACTTTCAGTTTCCCCGGCGATTCAATTTACCACAGATGGACCGATATGCTAGAAGAATAGATCCGAAACAACATCTAATGAGATAAGCGTGGTATATGAACGCTGCGGCTGCACCTGACGATATAAAGTGTAAAGCCTTCCCAATATATCTAGTGGATGTAGCATTAATGTGGTTTACTCGACTTCCCTCGCGATCGGTGTCAAGTTTTCAAGAACTAAGCGAGCTTTTTATGAAACAGTTCCGACTCCATTCCCGTAGAGCTAAAAGCGTTATCGAACTATCCAGAACCAAACAGGCCGCTGGAGAATCTTTGAAATCATACTTAGACCGCTTCAACTTAGCAGTCACTGAAATAAGCGATCCTCATGAGCCAACTATTTTGATGGCCTTGATCGAAGGAGTTGATCCAGATACTAAACTCAGAGGTTATTTAGCTGGGAAGCCACCACTAATTAGGGAAGCTTTCTACGAAAAAGCGAATATCCATCTACGACGAGAAGAGATATAAGCTAATCGGAAAAGAAAGTCTGATGGAACCTCGAAAGAAGATATTCAAAGTAATATCGCTGTGAAGCAGTCCGGTGATATCTCAGGAAAAGTCGAGGTGAATGTCGGTAACAAAATCGAAGGAAATATCAACAGGAATGGGAATGGCAACAGGAGGAATATGAACCGAGGAAACAGCTCCAGTAAAAGACCTCGATTCCAAACTTTTGAGAACTATTCGCCGCTGAATGACATATTGGAAAACATCTACCTATATACTTACAACGTCTTACAATATAAAAGGCCACCACCCAGAGACTTAACCGAAAAAGAGATCGCGACTGGAAAATTTTGCCTTTTTCATAGAACTCACGGGCACTCAGCTAATGAATATCGGCACCTGAGAGACGTTGTTGAAAACCTATTACGGGAAGGAAAGTTAGACGAGTATAAAGTCGCTGCGAAAGATAGGGGGCAGCCCCGAACCAAAATCAACCTGCTCCTAAACCCACCACTCAACAGAAAGGCAAAGGGATTGTCATCAACACCATAGTAAGCGGGCCTCATCCAGCCGGCCACAGTTACAGAGCAATGGACCAATATGTTAACGCAGCTAAACACATCAATACGGAGGATTGTGATAACCTCGAAGATATCACTCCGTTAAAGCAACATAAAACGATGTCCGACGATGTTGTGTTCTGTAACAGAGGCGATGTTGGAGTTCAATCACCTACTGAAGACCCATTGGTCATCACTACAACTAGTGATCCCACTCTAGTTCATAAGTTATTAGTGGATAATGAAAGTTCAGTCAATATTCTTTTTAAGAAAGCATTCGATCAGATGAAACTTGAACCGGAAGATTTGAAGACTTGTGAGGGATGGATTTGTGGCTTCAATGGGACATCGACGACTCCAATGGGATATATAGAATTGTCTGTGACGTTAGGACATGGAGACCGTCGAAGAGTAAGAATTCTTTAGTTTGTAGTTTTGGACATTGACTCACCCTATAATGCTTTCTTAGGGAGACCGGCTCTCGCAGAATTCAGGGCTTGCGTCGCACCCTGGTGTCTGTTTTTAAAGTTTCCAACCGAAGCCGAGGTGGGAGTAATGAGTGGTGACCAGGCCTCCGGACGGGCTTGCTACTGGCCGAATTCAAAATGTTGATGAAGGGGTTAAGTACAGATGCTAATGGCGCTTCCTCCCCTCCGAAGGAGGGTTCAGAATAGCAATTAAAGGGACCAACCCAGAAGGGGTTGCCCAGAGAACTGTCCAAGGACATAGATCCCAGAGAGGATGAAGAGCCTGGGGATAGAAAGGTGACTCCCAATGAAATGACAGTGGACATTCCCATTGATGACGTTGATCCCACAAAGGTTTTTGATGATTGGATCCCAACTGGATCCGTTCCGAGCAAAAGAATTGACTAACTTTCTGAAGGCGAATTTAGATGTGTTTGCCTGGACCAACGCTGACATGTGTGGGATATCTCCGTCCGTTTTGAGTCACTCGTTGAGTATCAATCCGAAACATCCACCCGTTAAACAGAAGAGGCGTATGCTAGGCCTGGAGAGGTCGGAAGCCCTAAAACAAGAAGTGGAAAAGTTGAAAGATAACGGGTTCATTAGGGATTCAGTGTATCCCGACTAGATATTGAATCCTGTTTTGGTCAAGAAATCAAATGGAAAATGGTGGACGTGAATTGATTTTTCGGACTTAAACAAAGCTTGTCAAAACGATAGTTTCCCACTCCCTAGGATTGACTAGCTATGGACTCAACAGCTGGACATGAGCTCCTTTCCTTTATAGTCGAATAGTCAGAATATAACTAGATCCCCATGCATGTGCCGGATCAAGAGCATACGAGTTTTATAATGAATTTGGGATTGTACTGCTATGTGGTGATGCCGTTCTGACTAAAGAATGCCGAAGCCACATATCAGCGTCTGGTAAACCGAATGTTCTATAATCAGATTGGAAAAACCATGGAGGTCTATGTAGATGACATGCTCGTGAAATTCAGGCAATCTTCCAGCCATACACAAGATTTAGCGGAGATGTTTGATATCTTATGGAGGTACAAAATGAAGTTGAACCCCTTAAAGTGTTCATTTGGAGTGGCATCTAGAAAGTTTCTTGGTTTCATCGTGAGTTCCAGAGGAATTGAAATTAATCCTAGCCAAATAGCGGCAATAAGAAATATAGAAAAACCACAAAAGATTAGGGACGCTCAAAGCCTGGCAGGGAAAGTCGCCGCATTAAGCAGGTTCATCTCCAAAGCCACGGACAAGTGTGTACCTTTCTTTGATTTGATCAAACGGGTGAAACGTAACTTCGAGTGGACTCCTGACTGTGTGGAAACTTTCCAAAACCTATTGGACTTATTGGAGAAACCCCCAGTATTATCAAAACCTGTGGATCATGAAGAACTGTTCGTCTATCTAGCGGTATCATCCCATGTTGTCAGCACAGCGTTGGTGCGTGAAGAAGGCAAAGTCCATAGGCATGTATATTATGTGAGTAAGAAGTTGGTGGCTTAAGAACATAATTATCCAAATATAGAAAAGCTTGCCTACACCCTCTTGATTACCTCCAGAAAGCTCCGACATTATTTTCAAGCTCATCCGATAGTTATATATACCGATC
Organism: Allium sativum; assembly: GCA_030737875.1. Taxonomy (NCBI): domain Eukaryota; kingdom Viridiplantae; phylum Streptophyta; class Magnoliopsida; order Asparagales; family Amaryllidaceae; genus Allium; species Allium sativum. The sequence continues at coordinate 731,016,762 of CM060916.1, forward strand.
AACCTCTAAGACATGTCTTGCGAAGACCCAAAGCATCGGGACGTTTACTTAAATGGAATATTGAATTGAGCCAATTTGATCTGAATTTCCAACCAAGGAGGTCAAAAAGGGGGCAGGCCTTAGCCGGTAGTAGAATTCACGATTCCTGAAGAAGAAACAGTGAATTACAAAGTTGTTACCTCGGAACATGAGTTAGAACTTAGTCCGTGGAAGTTATTTACGGATGGGGCCAAGAATGATCGAAGATCCGGCGCCGGAGTTGTTTTAATCACTCCGGAAGGACGATCCATTTACTATGCATTACGATTGGAATTTCCTGCCACCAATAATGATTCCGTGTATGAGGCCCTGATCACCGGGCTGAAACTCGCCAAGGAATTAGGAGTAAAGTCATTGGATATATTATGTGACTCTAAGATAGTTGTCTGCCAAGTTCGGAAGGAGTTTGTGACCAAGGGACCTCGACTTGTTACTTATCTTGGAAAAATAGAGGAGTTACTGAGCAACATGGAACGTTACCGTATAACACACATTCCATGAGCAGAGAATCAAAAGGCAGACTGACTGGATAAGCCAGCGAGTTTTGACAATCCTAAAGAAACCGAAATGGTTCCAATAGAAATATTGGAGTCCCCAAGCTTCGCCCTAACGGTAATCGAATTAGCCTTAGAAGTTGAGCCAGAAAGGGAGTCATGGATGACACCAATTAAGAACTTCCTTAAGAGCGGAGTTCTCCCATCGAAGAAGAGCGAGAGACGAGCTGTAATGCGTAAAGCTGCAAGATACGTTTTACAGGACGACGTCCTTTATCGCCAAGGATTTTCTATGCCTTTGTTACAGTGTATAGCACACGACGACATCAAGAGTGTGCTAAGAAAAGTACATGAAGGTGAGTGTGGATATCATACCGGGGGTCAAACCCTAGCAAAGAAAGTATTGCAGTACAGATATTTTTGGCCTACCATAAATAAAGATGCAGCTGATTACTCACGACACTGCGACCAGTGTCAAAGATTCGCTAAAATCCTCAGAGCAACTCCGACTCAGCTTAAGTCAATGGTAAGCCCATAGCTGTTTGCTATATGGGTTATTGATATTATTGGAGTTTTACCAATCGCCAAAGGAGGAGCGAAGTACGCGATCATCGCCGTGGATTATTTCACAAAGTGGGTAGAAGCCGAACCCTTAACCATGATCACAACAAGGAAGGTGATAAGCTTTGTGGTTAGAAATATTATTTGTCGATTCGGGATATCGAAAACCATTATAACTGATAATGAAACTCAATTCGACAGTGTCGAGTTTAGAAATTTCTGCCACAAATATAAGATTGATAAGAGGCACACTGTCGTAGCTCACCCGTAGACGAATGGACAGGTTGAAGCAATAAATAAAGTCATTAAGTATATTCTTAAGAAGCGATTGGAGCGGGCCAAAGCCATATGGATGGATGAGTTGCCGCTAGCCTTGTGGGCCTATCGAACAACCTTTAAGACGGCTACAGGTCATACTCCTTTTACACTTTATTTCGGGTCAGAAGTAGTGATTCCCATTGAACTTAAAGTCCCTTATCATAGGGTGACATACTATGACCTAATGATGAATAAGGCACTCCTCCTAGAGTCCCTTGACGCGCTTGAAGAAAAAAGGGAAGAAGTAGACTTGCGTGCTTCAAGGCATCGACACCAAGTAGCATGTTATTATGACAGAAAGGTTCTCTTTAGGACTTCCGAACCAGGAGACTTAGTACTGAAGCGAGTCTTTCCACCTTCAGTCCATCTAGGCCCAAAACGGGAAGGCCCATATGCCATCCAACGGAGACTTGAAAGGGGAGCCTTCAAGTTAACGACCGTGGATGCTGAAGAAATTCCTAGAGCTTGGAATGCTCAGCATTTGCGGCGATATCTGAGTTAGATATGTATTGCTTTCTTTTGTTTTTATGAACTATGTAAAAAGGCATGACTTGCCTTGAATAGTCTGTTTATATGAACAAAGGATTATAAAGTGGATATAGGCTATGACTTAGCTGAACCACTGTAAAAACATCATGTGTCATTTATTTTTCCTGCACTATTCTTATATTCTATGATTGTTCTTTCCTGATTATGAAATGCTAAACATTAAATTAAGCTTAAAAGATTGAGAACAATTCACGTGCAGGAGAAAACGAAACAACCGTTTTCATAACAGGATTGAAGGAATGGGAAGACAAGATTCCTAACTCTAACTCTCATGAAATGAGAGAGAGTATAAAGGATGGGAAGACGACATCCTCCGAGGCGTGATGGTGCACCTGAGAAGATACCGCCTCGATGATACTCTAACCTGATTACAAGACATGAGAGTATAAAGATGCTCAAAAGAATAAGCATCCCCAATAAAGGGAACTTGACACCACCAGAGAGTTGGGGGCAACTAAGTATCAAGGCTAATCAATCTCGAACAAAGCTTTAGACAGGCCACCTATTCAAGATTGATACGGGGCATACACATGCACATCCCCGCATATACCGTCTATCATCTAAGTAGTAATGGTTTTAAATATGACATGTTGTTTATCTGCATTTCTACTTAAATAATGAATTCGCAAAAATTTGACGTTGTAGGAAATAAACTATTTTATTTACGAGTACGTGGATTTACACCGGAAAACTAAAACAAAATATGTGAGGGCTGCACTCGCTATAACAACAGCGGACCAGGAGATAAACAAAACAGAAGAAAAAGCCACCTTTTATTTAGACTTCGGAGTAGGCTTCGCCTTCTTGGTTGCCTTAAGCTTTTCTTTCTCCTCTCTATCAGCTTCACTAATAATATGCTTTAGCTTCTTCTTCTCCAGAATTGGAGTACTGGAGTCAACGGATGTCTTCCCAGGAATCAGAGCACGGGGATTAATAGGTGATTTTTTTAACAAGTTCCTCCATAACTGACCGAGTTGAAAGTTTGACAACTAACCTTGATCCGAGAGGCACCACCGCAAGAGGCTTAAGACTTTCGGGGTCTGTTTCCTCAACTTTTAGCTGCATGCGCTCGTCCTGTTTGGTCTTTATCTCAGCCAAAGTCATGTCATCAACGTTCCCCGAATCTTTAGTCGCAACAACATCCTCCTCCTTTTCATGTCCCTCGTCACCATCATCTTCTATCGGAGCATCTATCATCTCCCCATGGTGAGAAGTACCAGTGATTGGTAGCACCGGAGCTTTGTAAGTAACCTCCTCTTTCTTGTCCTCATCTCCTCCTCCATATTTGGGGACAGTGACTTCATCCGTTTCTCCCGAGTTTCTCCAGTAGCCCCTTCACCTGGAGTTGTCTTCTGTGACTCATCAATTTTATCAGTTGACTTGGTACCTACAGGACGAGAAGTAACAGTTATTAGCTTAGGAGAAAACGCGGGACTTTCAATTGTTTGTCCAATAATGTAATGAAAGGTTGAGATAGCTTTGGCAAATTGAGGTGAAAAAGTAGAAATACCCTCAGCAGATTTCTCAACTTGAGCGGTAGGAACTTCAGGAGTCAATCCGGCAGTAGAAGGTAAGGAAGAAGCTTCGGGGATCTCTGGCCTTTCTAGATCATACCCCTCTTCTACAGCAGTTTCGACTATGGCAGAAGAAGAACCAATTTCAATGGTATCCTTACCCTTGGCTTGACGCTTCCCCCCTACATAGCGGCGATAATAAGTTTTTGCCCTTCAGCTAAACGAGTTGTCTCCTCGCCTCTCAAGTACTTCTCCATCACCTTGTCCTCATCAATCGAGTCAACTCCAAGTTCTGCTTTTTCCAATTCGACCAATTGGTCCCATGTATACACAATGGCAAGAGGATAGTCCTTAAGCCAAGCAAGATTTCGGTGACAAATCACTTGAGCAAAAAATCAAACCATAGTTTCACCTTTCTCGTCTAGCTCTCTTTGAGCGTCTTTAAGTTGTTCATTGACTTCCTCAACTTGCTGCAAAGCCATATTTGCATTTTGTTCAGCAAGAACTGCCCTCGTTTCAGCCTTTAGTAATTTAGCCTCAAGCTCTGCATTCTTTTTGACTAAGTCTGCTTTCTCTTGGGAGAGACGAGTGCTCTCAGACTTAGCATCCTCGGCCTGCTTCTTTAAATCTATTCGCTATTGACTATGGGACTCAAGCTCGGAATGATAGCACTTTTGTAATTCTTCGAGTTGCCTCTTATAATTATCGGCGTCACGTTGTGCAAGAGAATGTTTAGCTTGGGCATCCTCCAGATCTCTCTCAGAATTTTCAATAGCCCTTGCGTCATACTCGGCGGCATCGGCCATAGTTTTTACATCAGCCACCAGATCGCTAATGATTTTGGAGAGAGTCTTTGCATACTTCTTCATCTCCTTATATTGTTCATCTACAAAGTTAATGGAAGCCTTAACATCGCTAGCCCAATCAGGAATTACCGGTGTGAGTTTTGGTGCCCAAAATGGTGATCGGGAAATTGTTGCTTCAAAACTTCCAATCTGGCCTGGTTTTCATCATTAAGAATAACTGGCCTCATAGTGGTGATATCGACAGTGCGATGCTTGAGTTTCACGATGGGCCAATCCTTTCCTGTTTCTTTCCCTGATTCCTTTTGCTTTTTTGTTGGATCATGTACTTTCTTCGAAGAGCTGTTGTGAGGAGCTTTATTTTTGGATGAGGCAGAAGACTTGACGCCATGCTTCCCCACCTCGTGACGTGAAGGCGGATTTTTATGTTTGTCTGAGTCTTTGCGGTATGGGAATCGAGAATGGGAAGACTGATAGGGCCTTGGAGGTCGATCCCTTCTATTATCTCCGCCTCTACTTTCATGCCGATTATGCCTCTCATCGGGATCCATTAGGGGCATGTTCAAACGAACATCCCTCATATAGTAACGTTGCCTCACCATTTGTCCTATAAAAAGAAATTAAAGAATATTAGAGTTAATATTAACATAAAACTCAAGTGTTGTGATGTGCAGTACTAGAGTGCAGTGTGTTTCCTAAGTGGTGATTCCCCACAAACAGACCAGAGCCCGGACTGAGGCCGGTATGTTTAGTCTCCCTGGACATTACGAGAGTAACTTCTTCCTAAAAAGTGAAAGCAAGAGGATTGGTTGCAAAATCTTCTGCAGTATAAAGGGTCTCGGGCAAAGGAAGATCTCTTAAACCCCAATATATAGGGTCATCAACTGTAGTCTTATCTCCTAACGGAATGACTGAAGGTCTTTTGGAGAAATTGGCCTCTCAGGGGTAGCCACGTCCTCAGTAGTGATATATTTATCTATGTCCTTCTCAGCTATGTTTGCTAGTTCGCCATCCTGAGTCGAAGATGGAGAAGGAGGGTCCCTAAGGGTACCGTTGGACTTTTCGTGCTATCTCCCGTCTCAGGAATAATACCGACTGGGGGTATGTATACATAGGGGCCTTTCCCATGGACTATACTGCGGGTGATTGATAACAACCCGTGACGGTGAAGGTACTTATCTTTAAGGACGTCGTCAATGGTCAAGAACTTCTGAGCACCGGTGAGTAGTTGGTGCAAACAATCGAAGTACACTTGACCCGCCACCTGCTTCGGATTAGGAACTACAAGCAAAAATAAGAGTCATTTAATGTGCTGACACAAGTATTTGAAGTTGAAATCCAAAAAGTATGTGCCTTACTTAACTTGAGCCACCTCTTGGCGCACCCAGGTTGCTGTCTAATGTAGAACCATTCGATTTTTGAGTCACCAGCCTTGCTGCTATATGGGATGGTGATAATATTCCTTTTTGGAACTGATTCAAAGTATGAAAAGGATGGAGTCTCTTGGGTCCAGTGCTTGAAATTATAAAAGAAGTGGACGTCATCAAAGGTAGGCTCTACACCTAGAATCTCTTTGTAGGCTATATACAGAGTGTACAAATAAGCGTAGGAGTTGGGATGTAGTTGCATGGGCACAATCCACAACTGTCTCAGAAAATCAATGACAAAAGGCGGAAACGGAGGTATTGCCCCAACTTGACACATCAATCTGGTGATAGCCATATATCCTTCTGGTGGATTATAGGGACGATCTGTTCTCAAAGGTAATTGAGTATCTCTTTGGAGAATCCCATGCTTTAGGCGTATCCGTAAAAGTCTTTCGTTGTCAATTGTCGACTCAATGGAATCCTTAGGCGATTCCAAAATAGTGACATTTCCAAATTCGTCAGGAGCACGATTATCTCCTACTCCTCCGTCCTCTTCCTCACCTAGAGAGACATCACCTCCAGAAGATACTTCTCTATTATGAGCTTCCATCTCGTAATCCGGGCCCTCGCTATTCGATCCTGAATCTGATGTGGAAGATACATCCTCGATAGGTGGATTTTCAGATGATCTGGCGGCATCTCTACTTTCTGCTAATCTAGAGGAGTGTCTTTCTGCCATAGTTGCTAAACTATTGAAGAAGCAATAGTAGGAGTTAAAGTAAAGTTTCTCGTGTCCCCCCTTGCATGTGCGTGAGCTATAGTGCACAAGTGTATATGCAATGATACAAGATGATTGTATAAAGGAATGCAATGCAAAGATGAGCAAGACTACTATGTATTTGTCAACAGTCCAGAAAGTTCAGTTGAAAAGGATCTATCCTACCTGTCCGTAAGGGTCATAGGCCACAGTTAATATCGGTTCGAGTGTTCAAGACTTAGGCGGATCGGTCTAAGTACTTCATCTACGCGGATCGGTTCGGATATATGCAAGTGGAGGCAAATTAGTCCAATTGTTATTCGAAAACAAATCGATTCGGATATGTGTGTTGGTTGCGGATCAGATTGGATGTGTAGGTCATGAGTGGATAGTTTTGGACGCGCATGTTATAATCGGATTGGTTCAAACATCCTTAAGTGACGGATCGGATCGAAGACCCACATCACAAGCGGATAAGACGATACCGAACCGAACTAGACTAAACCAGCACCCCAATGCCTATCCTCCCAATTCAACTTTCCTTTGCAATCATTATCACTTCCTCTGACCCGAACAGACGCCATGTGCCAAAACCTAAGTATTTCTGGATCATCTACTCTGCCTCGAACCGATCCAACTCCCTTTCTTTTTCCTCTACTCTTACTTCGCTTTCCCAGTGTCACCAAACCTATTTTTTCTTGGAAATTCACTCATAACAAAAGCTTGATGGATCAATCGTGTCAGCGCCAAACTAATTTTCCTCAACCAACTCGAGGTGCTGACAAGGACGTCAACGACCGTGGTAAGGAGGCAAAAGGCATGGCTTCGACGATTGACACGCAAATTGAAAACGCAAAGATGGGCGAAATTAGCAAGCAAATTATAGAAGAAATCAATTTACTTGAGATTATTAACCCACCTATGTATTCGATTTGAAGATTAGAAGGAATTCTGGGAATTGTGAAATTAGGTTTTTTTCATGTATAATTTAAGAGAACGGAGGAGTTAAAAGAAAGAAGAGGAAAATGGAGAAGAAGCGAATTTATAGGCATACGAAGCGGCTCCTTGTATTCCAACAGATGTGACATCCCAGTCCAACCGAAACGGAAAGCAGGCCCATGGACATTTAGCCCATTTGAATGAAGGTGTTGAAGAGGGGGCTGGGATGGATGGAGCCGATCCGAACCAAAGCACAATCACTGGTATCAACTCGGCATACGAAGTGAATTCGAAGGAAAATAAAAGATCCATGAAGACCCATTATAAAAATTTACCTGGAGGAGTTATTTGGGCATCAAACAAAGTTCTCAAAGTTATTTTAAACAATGGAAGCAATTTGTGCATTCTATTGTGTATATATAGACAACAAGAGATATGACTTTTCGAAGCAACACAACCCATCAAATGAATGGTTGCAACTATTCTACGACTTCGATTTAAAGGCTGACGAACAGACAAATTCGAAGCACACTCCATCTTCAATAAAAGTGCACTTCGAGGAGGCAAAATGTTAGCCTACTTTGTGAACTAGGCTACACAAAGTTAAAAGACCAATTGATGAAGAACACTCTCTCAAGGACCGGGTCGGATCAGAGTTCTTTAATGTGCTAGACTGAATAGTGAGAAGTAGAAAAGGAAGGAGCACAGGTAGAATTGGATCGGTTCGGATCTGCCTGATCCGCTCCTCCACTCCTTAATCCATCCGAACAGGAAACTGCAGCAGCTACAACCCACGAACTCTGAAGGTGCAGAGCGGTTATGTGCCATTTCCCCCACGTTCATCCACTAACCTGATGCACTATCTTCGTTTTGTTCCATCCAAACCCGAGTTTTAAGGAGGAAGTGCCACATGCATCCGAACCGAAGCCAGTCCAAAGACATTTTTCACCTATAAATAGACCATCGTGGGTCATTTGAAGGGAACTTTTGGCAAATTCAAAGCTCAAACTCCCTTGTCAACCGAATTTCATTACTATATTCAGATCATTACTTCAATTTAAAGTGAGAAACTATAAACATTGAGTGAATTTATGCATTGTATGAGTGAAATTTAGTGAAAGCTACTATTGTATTTGTATTTGAATCATCAATCCAAAGAGTAGAAAGTGGATGTAGGCTCTTTAACGTCGAACCACTATAAATTGTGTGTTTGTCTTTGCTTTTTGATTTCATTCCATTAGAATTATTGCTAGTTTGGGTGTTAGAACCACTTTTTGGTCTAACAACTATGAACTAGATCTAAACCTATACCTGTATATCATGTCAGATCTACCGTTGTTTGTAGATATAACTCACTATTTAGATCACATCATTCTCGTTCCTATTATGTTTGTGGTTAAATTAGATCTTTTATTAGGTGGACATCTAATTCATTATTTAGATCTCATCATGCTTGTCCCTATTATGTTAGAATCAGTTATATTATCACATGTTCATCAGATCTGTTCCTATGTGCCTACCTTGTCATTATGCCATTATATTTTTATGCCTATTACTTCCATTATATGTCTACCTTGTTAGTATGAACATTTTTATCTTCTTCCCTCTATCTTTTCCCTTTTTATTTTTTATATAGCCAGGCTACCTTCGAGCCGAGGCATGCCACCGAAATATGTGAACACTTAAATTGGAATTAGGGGAAAACAGTAAAAGTGGGACATAACTTGTAATTGGAAATTTGGGCATAATTTGAATGAAATATATGAATATGAATTTGGGGCATAAATTGAATTGTGATTAAAGATCTTAATTTTGGGCAAATGGTTCATTATGAACATAACATGGGAAAGAGGTATGAAAACCTATAACGGCATAGGAATAATTGAAATGCCTAGAACTATAGTAATTAGAAACTGTAACCGCGCTTAGACACGAGGTTAGATTACACTTGTGGTGGAAGTCTGCCCGGAATCGACCGGCATATCCAGCGACCACAAGTGGTGAATCTAATGTGAGGGGTCTAAGTGCATAAACACGAGATGTGCTAAGACACGAGGTTAAGCCCGACTTGTGGAAGAAGCCTGCCCAGACCCAACCGGCATATCCAGCATCCACAAGTGGTAGGCTTAATGTGAGAGGTCTAGCACATTACAACCATAAATGAATATGGTAATGAATTGGAATACTTAACCTGATTGAATCCATAGGGATTGTATGAACATGTTAAGCTTGAGTAGGGGTTAAGTAAACTTGTTTGAAACAGTGGGTGGGTTAAGTACATCTTGGGTTGGTGGGTAATATTTATATATTGGCCAACAAACTTAACATGTGGGGTTATGTAGTCTCTTAACTCTAGTAGTGCATAACCTGTAGAAAACCTAGTAGTGGGGATACAAGCGTAGGGGGAAGCTTGTACCATCTTGTGTGTGGGACTCGTTTTAGTCAGTAACCCATATATAGGTATCAAACGAGTACTCCGAACTAGTCGGAGTTGGGGCATGCTTACGGCGCTGATTGTAAGAGATCCAAATGTGGGGGACGGTGTGGGTGGCGCATACCGATGGAGTCATGTGCGTGCATGGGTCTGGCAGAGGAAGTTAAGACGCTGTGAAACCTATAGATATGGTTGTGCACATCCTAAAAACGAAGGGTTGCCACTTTAGGAAGTGATATATCCTACTGTGGGGCCATTACAGGGTATCTACGGAGTATGGAGACGATCGATTTAGGTAGTAATTAGGGTACATCTAGTCTTGCTTATTGGGAAGCCTGTTATTCTTGTTGGGTGTAATACCTGTTATTCCTTTTGAGCTCCTGTTGTTCTTGTTGGGGTAAAACCTGTTACTAGAAGTACACTGAAGTCTACCATTCTATTCTAGTTGGGATCATCTTGTTTATATGATACTAGTATTGGTGCAGAGAGGGAGAAAGTTGTAGAGAAGCACAATACTTGTTCTGTTCAGTTTATCTTGTTTACCTTGTCATACCTACCTTTTATGATGTTATCTCTCTTATCCGCTTTATATGCCTGTCATAATATATGCTAAACGCAAGTGGACTCACCAGACATTATGTCTGACCTATTTTGTTTCCTCTTCTTTCTCTTCCGTCCCCCCAGGTTCTCAGGGTGGGAATACTCAAGCTTGATCAGGATTCTGCTTAGCTTTGCTTGGAGCTGCTTAGATGTGTTGCTCGATTTCTTGTCTATCCACTATGGATAAGTTTCTGGGGGATTATTCTCTTTACATTATTATTTTATTCTGATATTATAAGTACAAGACAAAAGTTTTAATGATGTATTGGATTTTATGCATTTCAAACATATGATGTAACCATGTTTTGAACTACGATGTTTTCTGCTTAATAAAATTTGAAATTCCGCCTCTGTTTATATCTATCTTGTAATGTTTCTGTTTATCTATAACGCTCCATGAAACTTAATACATTCTCTTAATGAGCGACATTAATGGACGTGGGGTGTCACAATAATCCTTGTATAACTCAGCAAAATCAACGGCCCTAGGTGCGGCACATCCCTCGCCTACCCTTCCAGTAGCAAGCTCATCCCTAACAACATATCTCGAAGTTTGACGACTCATCTTACTTTGAAATAAGAATGATTATTCCACGTTAGAGAAAGGCCTCAATGGTGCTTAAGTGCTTAATAGTCTACTATACTATACTATATTGTACTATATAGATATATAATATAGTAATCATCCATTAAAAATTAAAAGTACATCTCCCATATGCTTTTACCCTCGCGAACTTTTGGTAAATCCATTAACTAAAGCTGTGATACTAAACGTGATGGCCGCCTCACAACTCCTACACTAATCCATCGTGTCAGGCCGATGTGGGACGATAATCAAGGTAGATAATCACGAAACAAAATCTGTCGTATAACTCACAGTGCGTGGATAACATATAATAATAAAATATACAACAGGATATGGTAGTGAGGCATAACAGAATAAAAGATCTAATCTCTATAAAACCATAAAATCTCAGGTACAATACATCCTGGTATGAATATCTAAATACAATATGCCTCACTACATCCCTCAGAGTCTCTTAGCACAACAGCGGAAAAGTAATATGATAATGTAAAATAATACGCCAGCCTCCTGCTCTTGACCATACAACATCGACGCCATTAAACTTGTAACCTGCTACTCAGTCTACTCATCGATCACGTCAATGAGTAGCCCAAGGTAATAAGAGGAGATATAAGACCTTGAGTCAGACAATAGTCTTAGTGATCGATAAAATAACTATAAATAGTTACATAGGATAATATTGTAATAGATAGTTCATACCTTACCTAAGTCATCCCTGAAAACACAGGGTCAGCACATAATGATCTCATTATAATATTCTAAAAACACATAGAATAGGCACGAGTCAAAATAGGATTCCCAATTCTGCTTATCTTTAATGTCCTATAGCGATAGCCTACCCAGAGGAAATAGAAGAGTACGTAAACCAGCAACCATAGCATCCATAACAACCAACAACCTAAGTACCACCGACTACAACCTCGAATACATCGATATAAAATGATTGGTTATTACCATCCATCAAGGACTAATTGAAACCCCGGTTCTAGTCAGGCTATCGCATGTCCCATGCACATTTCCCTCATCGAGACAATTATGTCACTCCTCGAGCAATCCAAGGTACTTGATCTCTTAGATCCTGATAGGTGTCCCTATAATACTCCTGCTTTAAGTCCGCTAGAGCCTTCGACTATCAATGATTCCTTGGCGCTTGTAATCTCCAAGTCATCCTCGATGACACCATACTTTAGTTCGAGAATAATCAAATTAATCCATTGTTTCTCTTGCTCGAGTCCCACCTGAGTCAACCCCTCAACTTATGAGCTCAAGTCCCACTTGAGTCAGTTCATTACCTTGCTACATCGTCCCACGATCAGTTATACCTAAATTCAGCTTTGACCACTCCCGTCTTGAGTTCACGATCAAAGAAATATCACCTCGTTGATAACCACTTCTATCCCATAGAAGCTTTCACAATCTAACTTCACCCACAAGCTCCAAATGATCCCTACTTCCTATAGGTCAAGTCTTGAAGTCTAACTCCTTGCCGATAATTTTCTCTATGGGTCCATCAATGAGAACACGAGCGATCATACTTCAACCTATCCAATTCCAAAAAAACTTGCACTATAGTAGTCTTAAGACCTCATCTTGCTATTGCCAAAATTTCATATCCAAATGAGTAAATTGCATGGACATCAAAGAAGTCCATCACCAGAGACCGGACTAATAGGAGATGGGCCAGACTAGAAGGAGGCCCATCCCCTATGGATCAGTACAACCCATAGCCTTGAGTTATTTATGGATCAAATTTTATCCGTAGCTTCCTTGAAGTCCCTAGGCGTCGTACACTAAAAATCAAGTCAATTTATGTTGATTTTATGGTTAGGTACCTATCCATGCACTTAATGATTTTTCAAGTGAAAAATTCTTGGGAAGCCTCCTAGCATCCTCCAGATCTTCCCCTCCAAGTTTTTCTTGGACCCAATGAATTTTGATGTATCTCCAGGATGTCTATTTTATGGTCCATACTGGCAGGAGATGGACCAGACTTGTGGGAGATTCATCCCCTATCATCGATACTAGTTCATAGCCTTTATACATTTAGAATGAAATTTTCTAGGCACCATCCTGACGCCCTCCAGATCTCCAAAATAAAGTTTCATCTGATTCCGATCATCTAAATCTCTGATTTGCCTAGTTTATTAATTCGAGACATACAATTGTAAATGACCAAATCAATCAAAATCATATAATTCAATAGATCAAACTGTACCTTGCCTAATCTCTATCATGATCAATCATACAACATGAACATACATGAAATATAGCATAAAACACAAGGATTTAGCCTAATTAGGGTCTAAATAAATATTAAACATGATTAATTTAACGACTTGCCAGTCTATACAATCAAATCATATTATTTTAGGTTGTCTAATACTGAAATTAATATAGATGATCTGGTTTTAGGTAAGTTAAACATTCATGGTGTGAAATAACCCTAATCTACATGTATATCCATAATATCTATGTCAGAGATTGTAACACCTCGTAACTTATAAGACACTAAAATGATAAGTTAAAGAAGACTTAATTAGATATTGGGAACTAAGTCAAACGGATTGCACCATTGTGTTTGTCTCAGAATTCTACTTAAGATAGACTCCGAGTTTGCGTAAAACGGACACCATATGAAGAAGATATTAAGGTATGAAGTTTGTAAATATATAAGCCACTTATGTATGAATAAAATAAATCCAGAATTCAAATAAATTTCAAATCGAACAGCGGAGGGGGGATCGGGAAATTTCCCGCTATGGGTGTCGACCCATGGGTCGACTACATCAAGGGGGTGTCGACCCCTGGGTCGACACACTAAGGGGGGTCGACCCCCATACGGATCTGGGAAGATTCTTGGTTCTGAACGTCGACTGAATTCTTGGCTTTGTTCGTTGGCTGATGGCTATAAATAAGAAAACCATTGTTTTTTTCATCTAAATCAATGGAAACAAAAAGATGCTGCTCCAACTCAGATTAAATTAGCCTTTTCTTCAACAACAACGATTCATACATATTCAAAGATCGCTGATTCAACATCAACACGCTTTCCTTGTTTTTCTTAGATCCATTCCTTGTGAGTCTATGTTACTTTCAGATGTAAACACCTAAAAGTTATCCTGATATGTTTATGTATTGGATCTAAGCCTATGCCTATTTATTAAATCAGATCTGCCATTATTTGTATATCTAATTCACTGTTTAAATCTCATCAGGCTTGTTTATGATGTCGCTATTAAGTTAGTTCACTTAATCATGTCACTATGCCTAATCAGTTCTATTATCACATGTTCATCAGATCAGATCTTATATGCCAAATTCTGTCACTATATGCTTATTCAGATGCTATGCATATTTCTGCCACCATATGTCTATCTTTTTATTATAATTATTTATATTCTCCTCCCCTCTTCTTTTCCCTTTTTATTTTATATCCAGGATACCTTCGTGCCTAGCCATACCGCTAAAATACGCGAACGCGTGAAATTGGGAACGAGGGGAAAACGTAAAATTGGGGAATAACTTGTATTGGTAAATTTGAGGCATAAACACCTGATGAATATGACTTGAAAAAGGGGCATGAAAACCTATAATCAAATAAGGATAATTGTTAAAGAAAGAAATGCGTAGAATTACAGTAATTAGAAACTGTAACCGCGCTTAGACACGAGGTTAGATTACACTTGTGGTAGAAGTTTGTCCGGACCCGCCCGGCCTACCCAGTGACCATAAGTGGTGAATATAATGTGAGTGGTTTAAGTTCATAAACGCGTAACGGGATAAGACACAAGTTAAGTCCGACTTGTGGAAGAAGTCTGCCCGAACCCGCCTGGCATATCCAGTATCCTTAAGTTGTCGGCTTAATGTGGGAGGTCTAGCGCATTATAACCATAAATGAATAAATGCTAACGAACTTAATTACTTAACCTGTTTGAATCCATATGGATTACATGAACATGTTAAATTGAGTAGGGTTAGGTAAACTTGCTTGAAACAGTGAGAGGGTTAAGTATATCTTGCGGTGGTAAGTAATATATATATAGGCCCACAAACTTAACCTGTTGGGGTTATGCAATCTTGTTAATTACTATGGCATAACATGTGGAAATCCTAGTAGTGGGGATGCAAGCCTAGGGGAAAGCTTGTATCATCTTGTGTGTGGGAAACGTTTCACTGAATAACTCATATATAGGTATCGTACGAGTACTCCAAACTAGGTCAGAGTCGGGGCACGCTTACTAAGATGATTGTAAGAGATCCAAAAGAGGGGACGGTGTGGGAAGCGAATTCTGATGGGGTCATGTGCGTGCATGAGTCCGGACAAGGGAGGCTAAGACATCGTGACATAAGTTGATATGTTTGTGCACATCCTGAAATCAAAGGGTTGCCACTTTAGGAAGTGATACATCCTACTGTGGGGTCAACATAGAGTATCTACGGAGTAGGGAGCCGATCGATTGGGGTAGTAATTAGGGTACATCTAGTCTCGCCTCTCTAGGAGCCCATTATTATCCTTAGGGTTAACACCAGTATGTTCAGTTGGGATGCCTGTTATTATGGGGTAAAACCTCTCACTAGAAGTACGCCTAAGTCTACCGTCTTGTTGGGGATTATCTTGTTTGTATGATACTAGTATTAGTGTCGAGAGGCAGATAGAGAAAACTATTAGAGAAGCTCTATACATATATGTTGTATTCGGTTTATACTGTTTACCTTGTCATACCTGCCTTTTATGATGTTATATCTCTTATCCAGCTTATATGCCTATCATGATGCTTTTTACTTATTTATTTGCTAAAAGTAACTGGACTCGCCAGACTTTATGTATGACCTATTTTGTTTCTTCTTCTTTCTCTTCCGCCCTCCAAGGTTCTCAAGGTAGGAATACTCAAGCTTGACCAGGATTCTGCTTTTGTTCTGCTTGAAGTTGCTTAGATGTACTTCTTGATTTCATATCTTCTCTATTATGGTTATGTTTTTCTGGATTATGCTCTTTTCATATTTATTGTACAGTGATGATTTTAGTACGAGACAGAAGTTTTAAATTGATGTAATGGGTTTTATGCATTTCAGACTTATGATGTAACTATGTATTGAACCTCGATGTTTTCTACTTAAATAAAGTTTTAAATTCTGCTGCTATTTTATATCTGTCATGTAATGTTTTTATTTCTATTTACCTATAACGCTTCATGAAACTTAATGCATTCTCTTAAAGAGTTACATTAACGGATGTGGGTTGTCACACTTGGTATCAGAGCAGAAGGTTACTAGATCGAATAAAAGATTTTTAAAATTGTTTTCAAAAATGTTTTAAAAAGAAAGCATTTTCAAAAGAAAAGTATGTTTTGAAAAACATATTCCCCGAAGCCATATATAATATCTTTCGATTCTCTATTTGAGTCCCTTTTTCCTTTTCTTTTCAGCATGTTTGGGGAACCTAATATTCCTGAGGGCATCACGATACCAGGCTGGTTCCGCAGATGTCTTGAGGCCACGACGCCTGCTGGAGGTCAACCAGACATTCCTCCCCCAGCTGCACCTGTTGTTCCTCCTCCTCCTCCGTGTGCCGATAATTTCTCTAAGATATACAAAGATTTCTATGGCATGGGTGGAAAGCCATTCCGTGGAATTGAGACTTTTGTAGAAGCAAGGAATTGACTTAAGGGGACGGGGGACTTGTTTGGAATTTTCGAAGTGGACGATTGTAGAAAGATTCAGTTACCACTTGGCTGCTGAAAGATGAGGCTTCATTTTGGTGGGAAGTGACGAAAGCAGGGCGTCTAGTGGAGACTTGGAATGATTTCCGACAGAGATTCGAAATGAAGTTTCTTTCTCAAGCCAAGAAAAGTATGAAAATGGAAAGTATTTTGCCGCTCAAGCAAGGAGGCATGACTGTCAAAGAGTATGGTAACCAGTTCAATCAACTGTTGAGGTTTAGGTTGGAGCTAGTAGATACCCTGCATAAGAAAGCTTTGCGGTTTGCTAGAGGATTGAATGAACCCCTCCATGGGTTAGTTATGTCTCATATTTCGATGGGAGAAACTTTTGAAAGGCTTATTGATGTGGCATTGATGCATGTGAAAGATAAAAGTGAAAAGAAAGAAGCTAAGGCTGAGGAAACACAAAACAAGAAAGTGTGGCCCAAGAAAGGACAATAACAACAACAACCACAACAAAAGAAGTGCGGAAAGGACGACAAGGCTAGAGATAAGAGGAAGTTCCATAATTGCGGACGCGAGGTTCACTTGATCAAGGACTATAAAAGAAAGAAGAATTCTTGCTTCAATTATGGAGAGGTCGGACACTTTTCTAAGGAGCGCCCGAAGAAGCAAAGACAAGGTCAAAGGGCAGGATCTTCTGGAGGGAAGGTGCGTGCTCTCGTGGCTAGTGCACCAGAGTACCAGGCAGAGGTAGGAAAGTCTCCGTTGAAGGTTTGATTTCTCTTTCCAATCATCCTATTAGAACTCTTTTTGATCCTGGCACTTCACATTTATTTATATCTGATTTTTTGGTTGAGTCTCTGCACCTTAGTACTAGTATGGTTGTGGATCCCGTTGTCGTCTCAGACCGCATTAGTGGTTCCGCTCATTTGTCTATGATTTGTCGGGATTTGTTAATATCTGTGTTGGGCGTAGTGCAACACATATATGCTCGGTTTCATGGGCTATGGTTTGATTCTACGGGTGGATTGGATAGCCATGTATGGTGCCATTCTGCATTGTGAGAGGAGGGTCGTTACACTTTTAACTTCCCATGGGAGGACCCTCGAGATTTCTTATGACCCTAAGGGTCTATCATGCTTAGTTTCCTAGAGTCTCTTGATGCATCTATCGATGATCTGCGATCTGCACCAGTTGTCTGTGAGTATCCTGACATTTTTATGAGGTTCGAGGCTTACCTCCGAGGCTTGAGATTGATTTCCTTAAACACTTGGTGGACAATGCAAAGCCAGTTGCATTGCTGGTGTGCCATATTGCTCCAAGAGAAAGAAGGGAGGTCAACAAGCAAGTAGTCGAGCTACTTGAGTAAGGGTTTATCAGGCGAAGCATGTCTGAATGGGGAGCCTCGGTAGTATTCGCAACTAAGGCGAATCGTTCGCGTTGCTTATGTGTGGATTATATGGAGTTGACTAAACTCACTAAGAAGAATATGCACCCACTCCCGAGGATAGATGATCTATTTTGCCAGCTTGTTAGTGCATCTGTTTTCTCTTAATTAGACTTGGCCATGGGATTTCATCAATTGAGGGTGGCCGAGGACAGTACAGACAATACCACTTTTAGAACACTAGATGGTTTCTTCGAGTGGCTCGTTATGCCTTTTGGGTTGACGAACGCACCAGCCTATTTTGTTGATATGATGAGTAAGGTGTTTCGGGAGTTTCTAAATAAGTTCATCATGGTCTTTATTGATGATATCTTGATTATCTCATAGAGCAAGGAAGAGCATGCCCGACATTTAAGTGAGGTTTTGAAAACTCTCCGTGTGTGCCAGCTTAAGGCGAAGTTCTCCAAATGTCATTTTTGGAGAAAAGAAGTGAGATTTCTAGGGCATGTAGTTTCTAAAGATGGGATATCAGTAGATCCCGCAAAGGTAGTTGCAGTTCAAGATTGGCGAATCCCAAAGAATGCAACAGAGGTGAGAAGTTTTCTTGGATTGGCAGGCTATTATAGGAAGTTCATTAAGGAATTCGCAAAGATATCAGCCCCACTCACCAGCTGATGAAGAAGAATCTGACATTTTCTTGGGAAGTAGATTGTGACGATGCTTTCCAGCGATTGAAGATGGCTTTGATAACAGCCCCAGTTTTGACCTTGCCCGATGGGAACAAAGTGTTCACACTATAAATGGATGCATGAGGTACAAGGCTTGGTGCGATTCTGATGCAAGATGGAAGGGTAATGTGTTATGGAGGTAGACTGCTAAGAGTTCCTGAGAAGAACTACCCTACCCATGACTTAGGGCTAGCTGCCATAGTATTTGCGCTTAAGACTTAGCACCATTATCTACCTGGAGAGAAGTTCGAATTATACACCGATCATAAATCTCTCAAGTACTTGTTCTCGCAGAAAGATCTCAATTTGAGGCAACAAAGGTGGATGGAGTTCCTAGCTTCCTATGACTTCGGGATTGCTTATACCCGTGGCAAGGGTAATGTGGTGACAAACGCATTGAGTAGGTAGAGGATGACTTTGAGTCCTCTGTTTGTGGAGAGGAAAATCATGGAGTTTATATCGACTTTTAATTTTAGACCCTCCACCGAGTTTGTTCCTGGTTTATTGGCATAACTGGGGGTGTGATCTACTCTTTTGGATTAGATAGGAACTTCACAAAGAGAGGATCCACAGTGTTCAGATAACTTAGATAGGCTCAGTAAAGCGGAGACTTTTAGTCACCTCAGTAGATATTCCATAGACGATAGAGGGCGGTTGCGATAAGATGGAAGGCTTTGTATTCCCTGAGTTGGGAGTTTGTTGAAGACAGTCCTTGAGGAAGCCCATCATTCTAAGATGACTATTCATCCAGGTGGTAATAAGATGTATAGAGATATGAATAGCATTTTCTTTTGGGCTGGGTTAAAGAAAGATGTGGTGGAGTTTTCTCTCAATGTTTGATTAGCCAGCAAGTCAAGACTGAGCAAAAGAAGCCGGTGGTTTACTACTTCATCCTTTGGAGGTCCCACAATGGAAGTGGGAGAGAGTCTTTATGGATTTCATCGATGGTTTGCCTAGATCAAGGAAAGGCAACACTAGTATTTCAGTCATAGTAGACATGCTTACTAAGATCGCTCATTTCATTCCGGTTAATAGTAAGAGGACGACAACATGGTTGGCAGCAGTTTACGTTCATGAGATAGTTCGTCTTCATGGAGTACCTTCCAGTACCGTAAGTGATCGTGACCCCATTTTCACCAGTGAGTTTTAGAGGAGCTTGCAAGAAGCATTAGGTACACAGTTATGTTCGGTCACTGCATATCACCCTCAGATCGATGGGTAGACAGAGAGAGTGAAAAGGGTTCTTGAGGATCTTTTAAGGCTGTGTATCCTAGACTTCGAAGGGACTTGGAAAGAGCATCTTTCTTTAGCAGATTTCGCCTACAACAACAGTTATCAAGCTAGTATTGGCATGGCACCCTTCGAAGCATTATACGGACGACCCCGTAGATCACCGACTAATTGGTGGGAATCCACAGAAAGACTTTTACTTGGACCAGATAAGGTTAAAGAAACTTCAGAAAAGATTGATCTAATTAGACGGCGAATGAAGATAGCTCAAGATAAGCAGAAGTCCTATGCAGATAAGGGAAGGACTGACATCGAGTTTGAGGTGGGAGACATGGTTTTCATTATGGTATCACCTTTGAGGAATGTGATTCGCTTCAGATCTATAGAGAAATTGGTACCAAGAATTGTAGGACTGTTTCCCATAATAGAAAGGATTGGCCAAGTGGCCTACAGAGTAAAGCTACAAGAAACGTTGTTCGGCATTCAAGATGTTTTCCACGTTTCCCATTTAAGGAAATGTTTGCATGATACTGCAGAAATAG
The DNA here is from genome assembly GCA_030737875.1 of Allium sativum. NCBI lineage: Eukaryota > Viridiplantae > Streptophyta > Magnoliopsida > Asparagales > Amaryllidaceae > Allium > Allium sativum. The sequence goes on from CM060916.1 coordinate 731,037,273, forward strand.
TAGAGCCAAGTATGCTTGAGGAAGTAGAGGTAGAACGGGAGGCGACAGTTAGACGGGTTCCTACCCATATTCTTGGATCAGAAGTTAAGAAGCTACGCAACAGAGAAGTCATGTCGATGAAAGCTCAGTAGGGAGATAACCAAGAGGATGCAACTTGGGAGACTGAAGACAAGATTCGTGCTTCGTACCCTTTTATTTTCAAGAGTATGTTCTTAACTTTTTTTTCCAAAGCTTTTATTCATGCTTGTTTCTATCATTTGAATATATCCTACCGTTCGAATCTTCAACCTTTAGGTAGAAATCCTACGGATGTAAACATGTGTTTGAGACATGTTATGTTTGATGGATGCAAGTGGATTCAAGTGTTTGCTAGTGGTTGCTCATGGATGCATATACACACACACACATTAGGCACTAGATTGGCTCAATCAGTCTCATACTGCATATGGATGTGTGTGCATTTTTATTCTTTTAATGGATGGAAATGAGTGTATCTTCATATGGATGTTGCATTTGGATGAATTACTGCGCACATATATAGAACTTACATGTTATAATAGGATTATTTGCATACATGTTGGATTCATGGCACTGACATACATTGCACTAAGGAAGTCGACCGAATCAGTAGACTGCCTGATCTTTCGCATTACTATAAGGACATATACACACACCTTTGCATATTTTCACATAAGCATTAGAAATCTGTTAAGGACAATGGATGTATGTGATTGGAGGATGAGTAGATGGATGATGTATGTTAGGATATACATTCTTCTTGACCTTAGAAATTTCGAGGATGAAATCCTTTAGGTAGGGAAGAATGTAACACCCCGTAATTTATAACACACTAAAATGATAAGTTAAAGGATACTTAAATAAATATTGGGAATTAAGTGAAACGGACCATGCCATTGTGTTCGTCTCGGAATTCTTCTTAAGATAGACTTCGAGTTTGCGTAAAACGGACATTGTATGAAGAAGATATTAAGGTTTGACGTTTATAAATATTTAAGCCACTTATGTATGAATAAAACAAATCTAGAATTCAAATAAATTCAAAAACGAACTACGGAGGGAGGAGTGGGAAATTTCCCGCTATGGGTGTCGACCCATGGGTTGACCCCATCGAAGGGGTATCGATCCCTTTGTCAACCCCTGGTCGACACACTAAGGGGCGGTCGACCCCCATGCGGATCTTGGCAGATTCTTGGTTCTGAACGTGGACTGAATTTTTGGCTTTGTTCATTGGCTGATGGCTATAAATAAGACCCTATACTCATTTTTTTATTCATCTAAATCAATGGCGACAACGAGATGCTGCTTCAACTCAGATTAAATTAGTCTTTTCTTCAGCAACAATGATTCATACATATTCAAAGATCGTTGATTCAACATCAACACGCTTTCCTCAGTTTTCTTAGATCCATTCTCTATTAGTCTATGTTATTTTTAAATGTAAACACCTAAAATTTATCCTAATATGTTTATGAATTGGATATAAGCATATGCATTGTCAAATCAGATCTGCCATAATTTGTATATCTAATTCACTGTTTAGATCTCATCGGGCTTGTTTATGATGTCCCTGTTAAGTTAGTTTGATGCAACAACCCGGATTCCGACGGACCGAATTTTTTTCAACACCCAATCCATCGAAACTCAAGTTGGTTTGCTCTAGTATCTTGCAGGAAAGACAGAGACATAAAACATGTCAGAGTTCGGAAAATATCTCACAGCGGAACGAATAAATATAATGTAGCTGAAACATAGCTTTACCTTAATAATAATACTGCTAAACCAGTATCCAAAGCTATATAGTCTCTCTCATAAACCTAACCTGCGAATTTTATGAGGAGGGGGTCAGAACATAAGTTCTATGTGAATTAATTTAAACTACACTTCTTGGATAATCCTACATATACCGTTCAATTATATTTTCTTATTTATTAGGTTATTTGTGTTATTAGCACTCAAGGCTTACATACACGTCGCACCCATCTACTCTCTAGTAGGTTAACCAAATATAGTGTATATGTACTACCCCCAGTTAAGGTATACTCTGCTCGCATGGTCTCCACCGTATGTACGCATTCGCATATCCAATGTCGCATGTCGTATGTATATCAATGCCACGTTTGCATAAAACTATCATCACTGTGTTACGTAAGAGCTTGGATTGCCATTCTAGATCCTATTAGATTCTGTCATCGAATAATGCCCTCTAGTCTATGGGACACCACCTAGAGAAACATGAGTGTACCTAGACTTTTCCCACGTGCATATCGTCAATCGTACTCGGTGTGTATTTGCACATGTTCTCTATATGTGCGCCCGAGTCCCATGGCAGGTGTGACGACCCCAAAACCCCGTTCGACGGTGGTAAGGGTAATCTTTGGAATATAACACATAAACAGATAATAGCAGAACAGAATTAAATAAATACACCAGATAATGTAAAAATAATACACTGGATAAACATAATCATCAGAGTTACACAGTATACAGGATCATACTTAGAACAAATACAGTTCAGCTATACATAAATGTCTACAGCGGAAAACAAACATAATATGTACAATAGGAGCTGAACAGCATAAAAAGAGATAAATGATAGAATCCATCTTCAGCTCCAGATATCCAGAAAGAGCCCGCTAAAACCTGAATACAAGGCTACCCATGTAGAAAAAGGGGCACCCGAGTTTGCAAGTGAAACAAACTGCAAGTCAGTCATGGGACTGGTATGAGAAATCTACCTAGCACATTTTATAATATGGCTAATCACAGGACCACGCCGCTTTCATGGAAAGGGTTTACTCCATTGGATTGCCAGTGCTTTACAACAAGTAAATTTTTTAAACACCGCAGCGCTTTTTATAAAAATGAAGCCATTATAAGACTCAGTTCCCATCACATAATGCAACGCAAACCAGAGGATAGAGTTTTTACCTTATAATGGCCAAAATATGCTTGATACGAATTAAATAAAAGCATTTGATATTATTACTAGTGTTTATATGTTTCAAAAAAACAATTTCAAATCATAAGTATCAATCATGGACGACATTAATACCCCATACCACTATGTCGCCATATATAGGTATACAATCAAAACCGCAAAGTCACGTATTTGGAAATTGGACTTCCATCATGAACTAAGGTAAAATATAGTCCTTACCGAATTCGAGACTGTATAGCCCGAGTCTAAGGGCAAGTACTCAGTCAAACCCTTGGATCGTCAGGGCCGGTCCACCGATGTGGATTAAAATGCCTGAACACTGCGTTTCCCTGCCCTTTAGGGCGTAAGTGAGCCAACGAATGACTCCATCGGTCCCGAATCAACCGATATAACCGAGACGCCTTGCAACAGCAACAACCACATAGGTGAAAATAATACATATGTCAGCCAGTTTAAGCACTGCCACCACCTCTAGCTAGAAAGAAATGCATGTCCTCCCTGAGGTCCTCTCCCGTTTCTGGCTCATACCGGGGTGTGAGGCTCGCGAATCCACGCTATACACAAAGCTATGCCACACAGGTGGTGCTTTGATCATCAACCACAAGACTTTGCTTTTTAACAGAAGCCTTGATCATCTGCCACTTGGGCGTGCCACATGGGCAATTCACGCTATGCGACTGATTTCTATCGATATATAACCTCTGAGCTCGTACGTCTCAGAGAAGGGCGTTAAGCAAGAGAATAAATTCTCCGCCGCCAAACAGATATATATTTAATAGAGATCAATCAGCACAGAACAAAATCCAATGTCAGACACACAGTCCATTTGCAAGCTCGTTGTGGGTCTGAACGAAACAAGAGGCACTATATACCTCGCGTACCCATCGATCTCGAAGCACGTCTGGACGATCACCACTTATTATCTATATTTCGGGATGCCTCCCAATCAAGACATCAGTTACCATCCAACCGAGGTGAAGATCTCTGGTCTTCAACCACCGTCTTCATCATCGACTTCTTATCGCCGATCAATTATTTGAAATGAGATTTAACTCGGCTTTTCAAATAATTCACGTATATTTAGAATTTAAATCAATTCACTTCAATGGATAAATTATTCGATAACAACTCACGCCAAAACACATTCAACTATCAAATATCCTCTAAGCCGGGTAAATTCGGTTTATTTCCATTCCATATCATTTATAATATTTTATAACAATTTATCGCAATTTTTATTTATTTAAAAATATCCAATTTATTCAAACGACGCTTCAGGCCATAACGCGGCCGTGGCGCTGTTTTTCTTCAGATTTGATTTACATATATATGAAAATCTAACCGTTGGATCTTCACAAATTTTATATCATTAGGAAGATCTTTTCAAAACGAATCCAACGGTTTCAGTTTTGGGAAAATCCAATGGTCGGATCTCCCGGTACACTCGTTTGAAATTTCGATTTCAAAATACGAACTACAGCGTTGTTATTCGATTTAATTTAATTATATATATATATATATATATATAATCGATTCTGGCGCTGTTTTTCTTTAGATTTAAATTGACCATTCCAGACAATCCAACCGTTGGATCTTCACAAAGTGGGTGTCGTTGGAAAGATATTTCCAAGGCGAACCCAACGGTTTCGGTTTCGGGAAAATCCGACGGTCGGATCTCCCACACTAATCGTTTGAAATCACGGTTTCAAAACACGAACTGCAGCTTCATTATTCGATATATTTTAATTATATATATATAAATATAATCGATTCTTTGACTTCAAAACCATTTTCACTTCACATATTTGATAAAAAGATATTTTTATCCAACAGATATTTATTTCAACACATGAATTTTATTTCAACATTCAACACATGAATATTTTCTATAGTTTATATATATAGTAAAAATGTGATTTTAATTGCAAAACAATTTATTTCAAAACACGATTATTTTATATAGTTTATATATAAGGTAAAAAATGTTATTTTTATTTTTCAAAGAATTTATTCAATACACGAACTCCATTCAACACATGAATTTATTTCAACATTCAACACATGAATTTAAATCAAACACAGAAATATTTCAGAAAATTTCGGCAGCATAACGACAGGGTAGTTAAAACCGGGACCGTCCCCAGTACGGCTCCTCGCACTACCTTAAAGCCACGCAGCTTTTGACAACGGGGATTTCATGCATCTAGTTCGCACGCAGGCAGCATGTTTATTTTTTTCTTTTCCACAAACTAATCCTATGTGGTTTCAACCAAATAATTCTCAACCGCAAACGGGTATTTTTCAACCATAATCAATCAATTTCAACCACAAACAATTCTAATCAACCATTCACTATCAACCAATTTTCACACCAATCACAACCAATAAATATCGTCCATGGTTTGTGGACGAGGGGCGTGTGTGTGTATATATATATTTATTTATATAAGTATATTTCACTTCTATTTCAACACATATATAATTTTTACAATGCATATATAACCTATACATCAAACGTACAAATTATACAATGCTTATACATGAGGTGTACAATGCTTATATAACTCATACATCGAATATATAATTTATACATCGTCATTTCCATATCATTTATAATTCAGAAATCTCACATTGGGTTCCACTCCACCAAAAATAGCAGAAGGCTCAGAAAAATATGTGGTCTCTTCTTAAATGTAGGAGGCGTCCACACGAGTCCACTGTCTCTTGTTTCACTAAATTTTGTCAACAAACGAGAAAGATATGATTTTTACAGTGAAATCATAAACCGTAGCGCTTTAAAGTTCTATAGAACAGTTTAATATATATCATCCGTTACCTTTCAACAATCGTTCAAAACTAGGCTTGCATTTACCTTCTAATCCGCTGCGCTATAGGAGAATCGTCCAACGCCACGTCGAAGAGGGAGGAGAGGACTTCAGGCGCAGGGTGGTGGGGTCCAGTTCGATTAGGCCAGGAAGCGGCGGCGGCGGCTGGAAGTTCAGGACTTCTCGAGCTCGATTCGAACGATACAGGCCACGAAAAAAATTCAATCTTCATATGGATGTGAAGATCGTGAGGAGTACTACAGAATTCTCCAAATGGCCATGGGTTTTTATTTTGTGGATTTGAAGAAAAAGAAGAGAGAAGGTCAAAACTGTTTTCCGCCGTCGCCTGGAGGGTTTATCGGGGAGAGAGAAACTGTGCTGACCAATAGGAATTTTTTTATATTTATATATTTTAAAAATCCAAAAATACCCCTTATCTCATACGAACTCCAATCCAAACCCAACGACTGTCGTCCCTAGCAAAATACCCCCATTCCGAACACAATGGGATATGTTTCGTAGGCCCATTTGACTATTTCAGCCAGTTTCTCTTCAAATTAAAATATAAAACATTCAATAATTATTTTGAACGTACATTTCAATTTGCCGGGGCGATATATTGATTCTAAAAATTCCCGAAAAATAAATCTAGCTATGTTTTGACGATACGTTTCCAACAAAACTAGTTTCATCGAATTCTGAGACCGTTTGAAAAATGGCCCTTTTCTGGTCGATCCAATTTAATAGAAATCGACCAAACACATTTTCCTTTGCCACGCTCACATACTAGCTTCAAAAATTATGAAATTTGAAATCTAGCAATAATTTGACATCCCGGATCCAAAAAAGTGGTTTCGTCGAATTCTAAGGTTGTTCGCAAAATGGCCATTTTCACGGGCTATATAAACTCTATAGCGACCTTTCTGAAAATTCATTTAGCCATAACTTTTGCTTCCCGATATGAAACTTCGATTTTTCAGATCCGTTAGAAAGATATTCACTAACAGATTTAAATTCTTTTGGTTTCACTAAAATCCGTTTTGTTTTGCACCCAGTACAGTCATTCAAAGTTTGAATTGAAATTCTAAAACTACCGCGCCATTTCAGGCCTTGTTTATAATTAAAATTAATTATATTTATTTTCAAACATCGATTCAAACTCACTTTTCTTCATTACTATTTAAAATATTTTATTTTAAATATCTAAAATCCACAAAAATAGCCAATTTAAAATTTTTAAATTGGTTCAGATTTTACGGGTTGTTATAGCAGGGCTAGTCAAGAAACACAGGACTCGGTCGGGAGCTTTCAGATATTTGCCGATGCAGATGCTAAGGTCTGCTTTTATAGTGGCTATGGTCCCACTAGACCCCTCCCTCAACTAATGAAAGGCACCCAAGAATATCAAGAATGAGAACTGTAACCCTGGCCCCCTATGCCCTTCAATCCTATTGGCCAACCTCACCACTAGATAGCAAAGTATATGGTCTTTTGGAGTTCTCCGCCTTTCCGCTTTACATACTAACTGAAGATGGTAGGTAGACGACGAGTTTCTATCACAGGACACTAATTGGTATGGCTGAATCACGCTGGTCCATCTTAGTCTTTTGATTGCCTCATGTTTTGCAATCAAGGCATACTCATTGGTTCTTCCGACCCAGACCTAACCTCTGTGAGCATAGGCGTATCATCTGCCACTCACAAAGGGATACCAAGAGTACCCCCCACGTCCCCAGAAGCCGCGTGCTTTGTAACTCGGTCCCTTGGAGCCTTCTGCATGATGAGAAGGACGTTCGCTCCCCCTTGCGCCCTACAGCATCGTGATGATCTACCATGTTTGGTTATTCATCCCCTATCGTATGGATTGGTCCAAGCGCCTTACCCTTTCGTGTTATTAGACCTTAAGTCTAATCTTCTAATTTTGTGCTTGCTCTATCTCATTAGGTTTTCTTTTTAACTTGGTTATCTTATCCATATTAGTTTTTAAATTACCAAGTTTCTTTTTCATAAGTCTTTCCCTATTTCTTATGTAGCTGTGATCTTTTAATTATTTACTTAGTTCTGTTAACGAAGGTTTACTAACAAACTCAAACACGAATTTCTGTAACTATTTACTTAGTCCTCTTAACTAAGGTTTACCAACATGACTTTCTATGATTGTTTACTTAGTTCTCTTAACTAAGGTTTATTAACAAATTCTCTTTATCGTTAACTCATTAACTTAGTCATCTTAACTTAGTTTTACTAATAAGTTTTCCCCCTTACTCATATAATTTATGTTTTCCCTTTCCCACGGATTACTTAATCTTCAATTAAGTATGGCTTGCATTCTTTCATAAATTATTTCATCTTTGTATCGATCATTATAACCTATGTTATAATTCTTACTTGTTTTGTAATAAGCTTACCTATTATCTTCCCATTCAGTTATACACGTATCTGTTGATGTTGCCATAATCCATCGTTGTTTACTTAGTTTTCTTAACTAAGGTTTGCTACCATTCCCCATTATTACGTTGGTTAAGTTTGTCTATACGCCTCCGTTAACTTAACCTTAGCACAATAAACATGTTTGTTTCATAGTATTAATCTTTTTATTAATGCACTCAACCTCTCACATTAGACATGTTGCTTGCGGTTGCTGGATATGTTGGGCGGTTCCGGGCAGACTTCTACCGCAAACTCGTTCTAACCTCGGGTTTTGGGCTTAATGCGCTAACCTCTCACATTAGACCTGTTGTTGCGGTTGCTGGATGTGCCGGGCGGTTCCGGGCAGACTTACACCGCAACTCAATCTAACCTCGGGGTAGGCATGTTCATCTTTTAACTGACAATTTCAATCTAGGTTTTATATGCCTATTTATCCCAATCCAATAATTCATGTTCACGCTTCTAAACCCAATTTCATGTTTATGGTTCCAATTTGATTTGGATACATAAATTCTACCATGATTACATAATCGTACATAGTTATGCCAATAATCCTTATTATATGTTATGCCCAACTTTTCATGTATATAAGTTATACCTAATTATACCCAAATTAATTGTTCTTTAAAGTTATCAATAATTCATGTCAACCCTCATTCTTATTGCTTAGAACAATTAATTCATGTCAACCCTCATTCTTATTGCATAAATCCCAATTCAACTTATAATCCCATATGTCTAAATCTTCAATTATAACTTTTCTTATGTACATATAGTTCATGCATAAATTCTTGATTCAACATACCCAAGCATATCTAATCATTCTCAATTTTAATCGCACATATTTTCTTTTATGTTCTAGGTTAGTATATGTGCCAATTTCCCTAATTTTCCAATCTCAGGTTATTTTATATGTTATTCCACAATTCCCCAATTATAAATTATTCCCAAATTCCCAAACATCATTTTCACTATTCCAATCTTTGTTCGTACGCATGCTTTTCAGCAAGATTTGGATTAGGCTCGAAGTTAGCCTAATCTTACAAATAAAAAGGAAAGGGGAAGAAGAAGATCGGAATACACATAAAATAAAATCTGAATTATTTCAATTGAATTAAACAAATTAACTTGGGGAATTGCTAAACTATACATCTACTATTATTCAACAAGGGTAATTTAAATCCACTCATAGTGACTTTTTGCTTTCCTAGGTCTTACATCCAAAGTTCTTCCCTTTCTTGTGGCGTAGATTGTAGATCAAAATCCCTTTTCTCTTTATTTTGAAATAGAAGAAATTTTAAATCTAATCTTTTATTTTATTAAGAGATTTGGAGAGAAGAAAAGAGATTAGATTTAAGAATTTCTTGGGGAAGAAGAAGGATTAGGACATGACATCACCATAGAATTAGATGAATAAATAATTGGGTTTAAGGTTTTATTTATAGTTGGGTTAGAAGAACTGAGCCCTTAGGATTAAATAAAAAAACTCATCTAAACCGTCCACCTCACCCTAGAAAAGAACATTCCAGAACCCAGCCAACACAGCCAGGGTGCGTTGCACCCATAGACCATGCGCAGTGGCATGTGCTATTATTATTATATATATTTATATATATATATTCCCTCTTTTTAACCTCCTCTCTACATAACCCTTTTCACACCATCTTTTTAATTAAACCATCTTTTTAACCGCTTTCACACTACTTGCATATATCATTCTTTCTCCAATCAATTAATTTACCTTCATGCATTTAACTTTCTTTTTATTTTGATTGCATATCCTTATTTTACAATCAATCAATTTATCTTTAATGCGTTTATTTATTTATTAATTCATTGTAATTAATGCACTCTACTTTTATGCGCTCGATTCTTTTTATTAGTCTATGCATTATAACAATATATTAACTTCCAATATATTCACATGCACATAATTAATTGCACGTTATTAATTCACCTCTTTCTTCCGTTTGCATTTTAGTGTGTGTGTGTATATATATGCACTGATTATGATACCCTCTTTATTAACCATTTTTATGCATGCCATCAATTCATTAATGTTTCTCTTTTTTTTCTTTTTATATTATTACATGCACTTTATTGCATGCATTACATGCATTCCTTTGCACTAATCTTCTCGTTAATGTATGATATGCATGTATTTTATTACGTTGATTCTTTATCTTTCCTTTCTATTTATTGCATACCTTATTGCTTACATTGTTAACTTGCTCTTTCTTTTTCATGCATCAAAATTTACATCTTTCCTTACTTTTATTGTTGCATGAAATTGTCTCATTAATTTATCCTTGCTTATCTCTGTTTTTATATTAATGCATTTACACATTGATTTCTTCCTTTTACTTGCACATTTAATGCATTAACCTTTTTAAAATGCATGAATCTTTTTCTTTTAACATATATTCATGCATTACCTTTATAACATTTTTTTTAAAATTATCATTGACCATGTATATATTTACATATATGAACAATCAAATATTTATAGAAATATCCGGGATGTTACATTCTCCCACCCTTAAGGAATTTCGTCCCCGAAATTTGATAGGGGTAAAATAGATAATCCCTCGCATAATATTCAACCATCATGTGTGCTTACAATTTTTAATAAAGAATGTATGCCTAATTGGTACCACCTATATGTATGCAAACTTTTAAATACTTTTAAAACATGATGCTCACATCCTAAGTATACTTGCAGTTCTATATGTATGCAATATTTTTGAGAAATCAAAACATTTTTCACCCAAATTTCCCCACACTCTTACAGAGTAAGAGCATAGTTCATCCAATTGTTGCATCCAAAACCCTACCAGCCATCATTAAATTTCGAAATTTAGTAAAAATATAATTTTCTAAATTCGATTTCTTATGTTACCAAAAGGTATAAAACGAAAAAATTCACATCTTTCGTTTTTCTTTTATGTACCTTTTCTAATTGTACTTGGATTTTTACATAATTATTCTATAAAGATTTCCTAATTTCCTATCCAGTTCAACCACATAAGAAAAAATTTCTTTTCTTTTTCAACTTATCTTGGAAAATTTTCATTTTTATTCATCTTTTCCTTAAGATTTTCATTTTCTTTTCCCATCACGTTTGTTGCTTTACTGAATTCGTTGTTTTCTTTTTAGTTAGGCTATTCTCTTCCTTAGCTTATTTTACTTAGTCCAATTACTTAATTTTATTATTTTTCAAATAAGCCTTCCCATTTTTCTACACAGCTACTATTACGGGCCAAGAATCTAAGGACTAGGTCACAAGTCCAAACAACGGAATCTACACACTTACTTGCCCTTCACTACCTAGTAATTACTACTAGTCAATGTTGTGTATTACTACCCTATACTTTTCTTTTTCTCAAGCAACAAACCTAAGTTTCTTAATGCTTATGCATTCTACGGGACTTTTATACCATTCCAAGATGATCTTTTTTATTTATCTCATTTTTTCTAAGCACTAATCCTTACCTACTCCAATTTTTTATTTTTATTTTAAAAAAACTTGGTTTGGCTTCCTTTCTTTTCATTACATTTTTCTTCCAAAAATTAAAAGTGTTAAAACTCTATTTTCTTCTCCAAAAATTGCTTTTGCAAAACCATAAAAACATGTCACAAAATAAAATTGCAAAACAAATTTTTTTTTTCAAATCACAAAACTGGAGTAGACAAGGTCAACTACTTCTGAATCGGGTTCACATTGTTTCTACCAATGTTAATTTTGGCTGCTTTCTACAAGGTGCAAAAATCTACTCTATTCTTACTCTCTACAACTTATTTTTTCCTCCCAAAAAAATTTCTTTATAGATCAATAATCAAAATTTATTGTTAACATAATAGAGATTTTAAAACTTCCTTTTCAAAATGCAACTTTTTCATGAGAGAGTTCTTTTTTAAACAAGTAATCATTGTTTTACGAAATATATACCCCACTTTACTTTAAAACCCAACATGCACTAAATATGTTCTTTACATATTTTCCTCAAACATCAAAAATACTTTTACGATTAAAACTTGAAAACACCACAAACTCTTTTGCAAAAACTTTTACAAATTCAAGTTCTTAAAAGTTAATCATTGGGTTAGACTCAAAGTGGGTCTTTAACTCAACTAGGCTTTCCTAGACACTTCTCAAATATATATATATATATATATATATATATATATATATATATATATATATATATATTCCTAATCCATTTTCCATATTCTAACTTTTTTTCTAATTTATAAGGTTTCACTTCTAAACTCACTATTCTGAAATACTAACATTTTAGTTTCCATCCTATGGGATACTTTCTTTATCAAATACCAAATCATATTGTACACTTTCCAACCAAACCACTTAAGGGTCTTAAAATTTCTATATTCATTCCTTTAGTGTACTAACCAGTATCCCAACTTATTCCATGTTTTACTCTTTCTACCTAGGGAGCTCTTTTATGAACTTAGGTTTATATATATATTATATTTATATTTTTGAAAATACAAATACGCTCACTCACTATTTCCCTAGGAACACTAAACCGAAGCTCTGATACCAGATGTAACAACCCGAGTGGAGACGGCTACCTTCCGCTGTGGCATTACATTGGTACCCCAACACATTGTTTTAGGCCAGCCTTTCGACTGTCGGGCTCCCTTGCCTAACCAACCCCACTTGGGATGTGTAGAGGTAAGAGTCTCCCGCTCGCCACTAAACCAAGAGCGAGAACCCCCTATCACGTTGTCTCGGACAAACAAGGACTGGTCCAAGCGTCTTACCCTTTCGTGTTATTAGACCATAAGTCTAATCTTCTAATTTTGCGCTTGCTCTATCTCATTAGATTTTCTTTTTAACTTGGTTATCTCATCCATATTAGTTTTTAAATTACCAAGTTTCTTTTTCATAAGACTTTTCCTGTTTCTTATGTAGCCGCGATCTTTTAATTATTTACTTAGTTCTCTTAATTAAGGTTTACTAACAAGCTCAAACACGACTTTCTGTAACTGTTTAGTTAGTCCTCTTAACTAAGGTTTACCAACATGAATTTCCATGATTGTTTACTTAGTTCTCTTAACTAAGGTTTACTAACAAATTCTCTTTATTGTTTACTCATCAACTTAGTCATCGTAACTAAGTTTTACTAATAAGTTTTCCCCTTACTCATATAACTTATGTTTCCCAGTTCTCACAGATTACTCAATCTTCAATTAAGTACGGCTTGCATTCTTTCATAAGTTATTTCATTTTTGTATCGATCATTGTAACCTACGTTATAATTCTTACTTGTCTTGTAACAAGCTTACCTATTATCTTCCCATTCAGTTATACTCGTATCTGTTGATATTGTCATTATGCATCGTTATTTACATAGTTTTCTTAAATAAGGTTTGCTACCATTCCCCATTATTACGTTGGTTAAGTTTTTCTATACGCTACCGTTTACTTAACCTTAGCACACCTTACATATTTGTTTCATAACATTAATCTTTTTATTAATGCACTCAACCTCTCACATTAGACATGTTGCTTGTGGTTACTGGATATGCTGGGCGGTTCCGGGCAGATTTATATCGCAAACTCGTTCTAACCTCGGGTTTTGGGCTTAATGCGCTAACCTCTCACATTAGACCTGTTGTTGCGGTTGCTGGATGTGCCGGGCGGTTCCAAGCAGACTTACACCGCGACTCAATCTTACCTCGGGTTAGGCATGTTCATCTTTTAGCTGACAATTTCAATCTAGGTTTTATATGCCTATTTATCCCAATCCAATAATTCATGTTCACACTTCTAAACCTAATTTCATGTTTATGGTTCCAATTTGATTTGGATGCATAAATTCTACCATGATTACATAATCTCGTACATAGTTAAGCCAATAATCCTTATTATATGTTATGCCCAACTTTTCATGTATATAAGTTATACCTTATTATACCCAAATTAATTGTTCTTTAAAGTTATCAATAATTCATGTCAACCCTCATTCTTATTGCTTAGAACAATTAATTCATGTCAACCCTCATTCCTATTGCATAAATCCTAATTCGACTTATAATACCATATGTCTAAATCTTCAATTCTAACTTTTCTTATGTACATATAGTTCATGCATAAATTCTAGATTCAATATACCCAAGCATATCTAATCATTCTCAATTTTAATTGCACATATTTTCTTTTATGTTCTAAGTTAATATATGTGCCAATTTCCCCTAATGTTCCAATCTCAGGGTATGTTATTCCACAATTCCCCAATTACAAATTATTCCCAAATTCCCAAACATCATCTTCACTATTCCAATCTTTGTTCATACACATGCTTTTCAGCGAGATTTGGATTAGGCTCGAAGTTAGCCTAATCTTAAAAATAAAAAGGAAAGGGGAAGAAGAAGAACAGAATATGCATAAAATAAATTCTGAATTATTTCAATTGAATTAAACAAATTAACTTGGAGAATTGCTAAATGATACATCTACTATCATTCAACAAGGGTAATTTAAATCCACTCACAGTGATTTTTTGCTTTCTTAGGTCTGATTTAGATTAGCATCCAAAGTTCTTCCCTTTCTTGCAGTGTAGATTGTAGATCAAAATCCCTTTTCTCTTTATTTTGAAATAGAAGAAATTCTAAATCTAATATTTTATTTTATTAAGAGATTTGGAGAAAAGAAAAGAGAATATATTTAATAATTTCTTGGGGAAGAAGAAGAAGGAGGAGGCCATGGCGTTACCATAGAATTAGATGAACAAATCAGTGGGTTTAAGGTTTTATTTATAGGTGGGTTAGAAGAACTGGGCCCTTAGGATTAAATAAACAGACTCATCTAAACCATCCACCTCACCCTAGAAAAGATTATTCCAGAACCCAGCCAACACAGCCAGGGTCCGTTGCACCCACAGACCATGCGCAGGGGCATTTGCTATTATTATTATTATATATATTTATATATTTTTTTTCCTCTTTTTAACCTCCTCTCTACATAACCCATTTTCACACCATCTTTTTAATTAAACCATCTTTTTAACCGCTTTCACACTGCATTGTATATATCATTCTTTCTCTAATCAATTAATTTATCTTCATGCAATTAATTTTCTTTTTATTTTGATTGCACATCCTTATTTTGCAATCAATCAATTTACCTTTAATGCATTTATTTATTTATTAATTCATTGTAATTAATGCACTCTACTTTTATGCGCTCAATTCTTTTATTATTCTATGCATTAACAATATAATTTTCAATATATTAACTTATGCATATATTCACATGCACATAATTAATTGCATGCTATTAATTCACCTCTTTCTTCCGTTTGCATTTTAATATTAATATATATATATATGCACTGATTATAATACTCTCTTTATTAACCATTTTTATGCATGCCATCAATTCATTAATGTTTCTCTTTTTTTTCTTTTTATATTATTACATGCACTTTATTGCATGCATTACATGCATTCCTTTGCACTAATCTTCTCGTTAATGTATGATATGCATGTGTTTTATTACATTGATTCTTCTTCTTTCCTTTCTATTTATTGCATACCTTTATTGCTTACATTGTTAACTTCCTCTCTTTTTTTCATGCATTAAAACTTTACATCTTTCCTTATTTTTATTTTTGCATGAAATTGTCTCATTAATTTATCCTTGCTTATCTTAGTTTTTAAATTAATGCATTTACACATTGATTTCTTCCTTTTATTTGCACATTTAATGCATTAACCTTTTTAAAATGCATTAGTCTTTTTCTTTTAACATATAATCATGCATTTGCTTAATCATGTCACTATGCCTAATAATGTCACTATGCCTAATCAGTTCTATTATCACATTTTCTTAATCATATCACTATGCCTAATCAGTTCTATTATCACATGTTCATCAGATCTGATCTTATATGCCCAATTTTGTCACTATATGCTTATTCAGTTGCTATCCTATTTCTTCCATCATATGAATATCTTATTATTATGCTTATTTTTGTTCTCCTCCCTTCTTCTTTTCCATTTTTATTTTACAGCCAGGCTACCTTCAAGCCTAGGCATACCACTGAAATGTGCGATCGCGTGAAATTGGGAATGAGGAGAAAACGTTAAAATTTTGACATAACTTGTATTGGTAAATTTGGGGCATATAATACATGATGAATATGACTTGGAAAAGGGGCATGAAAACCTATAATGAATCTAGAGACCACAAGTGGTGAATCTAATGTGAGGGGTCTAAGTGCATAAATGCGTAACAATCTAAGACACGAGGTTAAGTTCGACTTGTAGAAGATGTCTGCCCGAACCCGCTCGGCATATCCAGCATCCACAAGTTATAGGCATAATGTGGGAGGTCTAGCGCATTATAACCATAAATGAATAAATGGTAATAACTTGAATACTTAACCTGTTAGAATCCATAGGGATTACATGAATAGGTTAAAGTGAGTAGGGGCTAAGTAAACTTGCCTGAAATAGTGGGAGGGTTAAGTATATCTTGGAGTGGTGGGTAATATTTATATATAAGCCCACAAACTTAACCTGTTTGGGTTATGCAATCTTGTTACACTGTTATGGCATAACCTGTAGAAATCCTAGTAGTGGGGATGCAAGCCTAGGGGGAAGCTTGTATCATCTTGTGTGTGGGACCCGTTTTAGTCAGTAACCCATATATAGGTATCAAATGAGTACTCCGAACTAGGTCGGAGTCGGGGCACGATTACTGAGCTGATTGTAAGAGATCCAAAAGAGGGGATGGTGTGGGCGGTGCATTCTGACGGATCATGTGCATGCATGGGTCCGGACAAGAGAGGCTAAGATGCCATGACATCAGTAGATATGGTTGTCAACATCCTGAAAACAAAGGGTTGCCACTTTAGGAAGTGATACATCTAACTGCGGGGCTATCATAGGGTATATACGGAGTAGGGAGCCGATCAACTGGGGTTGTAATTAGGGTACATCTAGTCTCGCCTGTTTAGGAGTCCCTTATTATCATTAGGGGTAACACTGGTATGTTCAGTTGGGCTGCCTGTTATTGTATAGGATAATACCTCTCACTAGAAGTATGCTTAAGTCGACCATCTTGTTGGGGATCATCTTGTTCGTATGATACTAGTATTGGTGCAGAGAGGGAGACAAAGAAAAGTATTAGAGAAGCGCTATACATATATGTTCTATTTGGTTTATCCTATTTACCTTGTCATATCTACCTTATATGTTGTTATCTCTCTTATCCAGCTTATATGCCTGTCATGATACTTTTACTTATTTATATGCTAAAAGCAATTGGACTCGTCGGACTTTATGTTTGACCTATTTTGTTTCCTCTTCTTTCTATTCCTTTCCGCCCCCTCTCCTCATCCCCTTCCCCCCCCAAGGTTCTCAGGGTGGGAATACCCAAGCTTGACTAGGATTCTGCTTTCATTCTGGTTGAAGCTGCTCAAATGCACTGCATGATTTCATATCTTCTCTACTATGGCTATTTTTTTGGGGATTATGCTCTTTTCATGTTTATTGTACTATGATGATTTTGGTACAAGACAGAGGTTTTGAATTGATGTACTGGGTTTTATGTATTTCAGACTTATGATGTAACTATGTTTTGAACCTCGCTGTTTTCTACTTAAATAAAGTTCTAAATTCCGCTGCTATTTTTATCTGTCTTGTAATGTATCTGCTTCTGTTTACCTATAACGCTTCACGAAACTTAACACATTCACTTAAACAATGACATTAACAGATGTGGGGTGTCACAAAGATATCCATCACTCACCAAAACGTAGATCTGGTGAATTACCGATGAATTACGGCCTATATAGCAAAGAGACAGTGTATAAAACCTCTGATTTAATGAAGAAAAGCGAGATCCAATCTTCCTTAATGTAGATCTTGCTCTAGATTTTGATTTAGGATGAATCGATGAAGAATAAGGGAAAAGGTTAAACCAAAGAGTCACAGACGCCTAACCTAATGTTTGAATGAAGAAAGCAACCCTAATTCTCTAGCAAAACCCTCTATTTATAGTTGCAAGTGATCAACTTAATGCACTACGCTTATCAGCCCATTAGTTGCCAATCAATCTATCTAATAAAATTTGAACTTAAAATGGCAATTCCTCCCAAATGGCTAAGCCAAATCATATATGTGACCAATCTATTGTACACCACCAATCTGATCCAGTAAGATTGATTTCAACACCCGATTTGACCCCTATCATAAGTTACAGCTAAAATAGTAAACTCAAGGGAAAAATTGTCACGAGTTAACTCGCTAAAAATCATGGACATGTCTCACATCCCCATGAACAATATATTAAAATGTGAGAATGATCCGACTACTAGAGAATTAAATATAACTATTTTATGATCCTCCAATGAGTGAAATATAGGTCGTCACAGTATGGCTCAATCCACAGCCTTTGGATTTGATATCAATATGTTATAGTTGATCAAACATACAAAACATGACCTTGAACAAAACAAAATTGATGTGCTTTTTCAAAAGGAACTGCAATGGCCATATAGTAGCTTTGCAAGATAAACTGGAATGGTAAAGCCCACATACATAACAAAAATGTGGTGATAAAACATAGAAATATTCAAAGATAGGAAAACTTACATCTTTTAACATGTTATTAGCTAAAACACGGAACTTCAATATAAGGATAAGGATTAAAACATAAACCGATCTAATTCCCTTAATTATTCTTCTATTTTATACAAATAGGTTGTAAAGTAAAATAGATTATCATAACAAAGATCAAAACCAAGAAAACAAATGCGCATGATTGGTTACAACTTCAATAGGAAACATCAGAATCAAAGAGATATTAGGATTACAATTAATGATAAGAATCGGCTATATGTCTGTTAGAAAAAAAAGGCACTAACACCCAATTGATGATCATGTTTTTTGATCATTTCAGAAAAGGATCCATCTTCCAAAATCAACTGAATCGGGCGATGCTTGCTTGTTCGATCGCCGTCGGGACTGTGGGGCCTTGGACCCCCATTGGCGCTGCGCTCGGACCCGCTGACAGCTCGCCTTTGGCTCGAAGTGCAGCTCGCCTTTGGCTCGGAGCACAGCTCACCTTCGGCTCGGCATATTTTTTGGCCAACAGCAGTCATCAAACCTTGTCAATGAAGATTATATGGATAATCAGAGAATATCACAACAAAATGGCAACGATTAGGACTCCTCCAGAGGCCATGACCTCTATTTATCGATGTTATTCAATGTAAGAAGCTATTGAACAATTTCGACATGCTTACTATGGTAGTGTAAGGAAGAAAGACTTTTCCCATGTAACCTCCTCTCTTAGGGTTTCGATGGTGTATAGACTTCAGTTATGCAACTGATGTTGTTCTCAAACGAGTAGTGACCACCTGGTTGACATGAATTAAACTTGTTCGACCGACGGAATCTCGAATGACATTGATATGGACCAATCCAGGCACTATTCTGAAGATGACTCGAATGATCTTAGGAACAAAGGTTCTCATTGACGGGATACCAAAAAGCAACTAAGGATCCTAGCACTACAAAGTTACACTTCATTTGTATGACATTTTGAAAGACATATATCCAGCGGTTCACTCCATGAAAAACTTGGCTGGCCTTTGCAATGCTCATCCACTGTCAGCCGCATCAATGATGATTGATTTCCGCCGAATAAGGGCTAAATCAACGTACTTTGTTGCCCAGAGATAGGTACCAGTTGAGCCACCGTAAACCATGATCAGGCATATGGATCTTTACCCAAATGATAGCAACCTGATTGCTCATCGCAACTCATGTGACCATCCCTAGCTAAATCCGGGGCTTACATCGCATACAGGTGTCTATTGTCAAAATTCCTAACCAAAGATGGAGTGGGAACAACCCATAGTAACCAAATAACTGAAAGGGCTTGCCATTTGGCTGAATGGGAGATGCTGCACAATGGAAATGGCGTGGAATCCGTTTACCTGTCCGAAGACATAGATCTAAAAGAGGATGAACATTTGAGAAGTAGAAGGGCGACACTTAATGAAACAACTGTGGATATTCTGGCTGGTAACAACGATCCGACAAAGGTCTTGAAAATCAGTTCTCATTTGGACCTTCTTTGGACAAGGGAGCCGAAGGACTTTCTACAGGTGAACCTGGATGTGTTCGCTTAAACCCATGCCGATATGTATGGGATTTTACCATCAATTATGAGTCGTTTGCTAAGCATAAACCCGAAATATCCTCCTATGAAGCAAAGGAGGCGTATGTTGGGCTTGGAGAGGTTTGCTGCCTTGGAAGAAGAAGTAAGGAAATCAAGAGATAATGGATTTTCAGGATGCTCCATATCTCGACTAGATAACAAACCCCATCCTTCTCAAGAAAGCAAAAGGAAAGGTGGTAGCATTGAGTGGATTTATTTCTAGAGTTACCGACAAATGTATCCCATTCTTTGATTTGATTAAGCCAGTGAAGCAAAACTTCGATTAGCCCCCAAATTGCGTTGAAGCTGTTCAGAACTTGCTGAGTCATTTAGAAAGGCCCCCGGTATTATCTAAGGCAGTAGATCATGAAGATCTATTCATGTACTTGGAAAATCTGGATGGTTACTAGAGTCATATTAATCACTCCTGAAGGATGGCCAATTGACTTTGCCATGCCCTTGATTTTTCCGCTACAATCGACAATTCCCAGTACGAGGCCTTGTTTGATAGGTTGAAACTTGCTAAGGAATTGGGAGTAGCGGCATTTGACATCTTTGGTGACACTTAGATTGTTGTTTTCCAGGTTCAATATGAATTTCAGACAAAGGGACCACGACTCGCAGCTTACTAAAATGGGTTGAAGAGCTATTGGATGGATTGGAACATTTCAGCATATCTTATGTTCCACGAACATAAAATAAAAAGACGGACAACCTGGCCAAGATACCAAGCTCCGAAAGACAAAAAGTGATGGAGATGGTCCCAATCGAGACATTAGAAACCCAGCATTAATTAGACCAGAGTTGGCCCAGTGCTGGGGACCGAACCCAAGAGAGAATCATGGATAATCCCCATAAATAACTTCCTACAGCATGGAACTCTTCCGGTAAGATAAAGTGAAAGGCGAACAATCATTCATAAATCCCTAAGGTACGACATGCAAGGCGTCATTACTTGTTTCCCTTGGAAGGTCATCCCGGGATGAATGTTAGCGAATCTCATTGCTGAATTCACAGCCCTGAAACATTCGGCAAAAGCACTTGCCAACTTCCGACTTGATTGAAGAAGTACACAAATGGGACTTCTAGTGGTTAACCTTATGAAAATAGAAGGTGAAGATTCACCAATTGACTACCTTCATTGGCCATTCGTCGATTGATTCGTTCCCCAAACGCAGGGGGTAACTCAGACGTCTTAACATGAATTGCTCATGATTCCATTATCCAGTCCAAAGCCGACGCAACATTACCTTGCATGACCGACTGCCTCGATCTTGCCCGAAGATTGGAGAGTTAAAGAATTAGAACACTTAGGCTTGGATGTTGATTGATTGTCAATACATCAACACTTATTCCCGACATGGGATCGAAGATACATGTGGATAGACGAAGCATGTCTATCTTCATAGCACCCGCATCCACTTCCTAACATGGAAAGGGCTAAGCTTTTGCAAGCATGGATTCATTTTCAACCATATCCTACATACTAGTATGGAAAATGCGAAGTTTCTATGAGCATGAAATCCTTACTCCCTTGCTAATTTCCATTATAGCATCGACAAAATGAGATGCTATCGTTAGCAGTTTTGATCTGATTGCCTGACCCTCATTCCTTGAGCTTAACATTGGGGCAAGAAGGAAATTCATGTTGGGGTATGGAGTTTTGATGAAAACAACCTTATTTCAATTATCATTGATTATAAAATATATGCTAACACTTTTTGTACAGAATATATATATATATATATATGTATATACAGGAATTATATACAGGAAATATTATTGAAGACTGTACAGTTATAAAGATGATAGAGATTCAAAGATCAGATAAATTTCAAGACTCATGAGTAATCAAGATTTCAAGAGTTCAAGATTAATATAATTATAGAGTTTAGATTTTGTAAGATTCTAAATAGCACTGAAACACCCCACCTCCGTTAGGGTCACTCTCAAAGGGAATGCCCTAATTTTGGTGGAGGTTTATAAGTACAAGTCACAGATATACAAGACAGATATAAGAACACATATTTGTAAACAGCGGAAGAACAACAAACTTTATTTCATAAAGTCAAATACGTGTTACAACAACATTCTTTCCAAAAACATAACATAACACTTTCATAATCTGTCTTGAGTACATTATTTAAAGAAGCATAAATAAAACATAGATAAACTGCAAAAGCCCCATAGTGGATTGTCCAAAGCCATAGTTCAAAACAGGAAAGTCCAAGCAATACATTTCTCTTCTTTAAGCTGGATGTTGAGGTTGGTCAAGCTGCTGTGTTCCCTCCCTGAGGACCTGGGGGGGGGGGGGGAAACGGAAGAAAGAAGACGAAAGAAAAGTAGAGTCAGACATAAAGCCTGAGTAAGTCTAGTACTATTTTGTCTATGAATAAAGAACTGGGTATGATAAGTATAAACAAGAAGTGGGCAAGCACTATAAACTTGGTTAAGTTGTCTAGGGTCGAATATACTATCGTACCCCATGTTAATCTCTGAACCCATATAAACTAGTTTCCAACTGGCACCCCATAATCAGGGTGATGTGATCCATTCTATGATGATCGGCTCCTACTCGCATAGTTACATGTGTCTTACGGCCCTCGATGTTGTAGTTACCTATGCTGGTCCCACCATGGGGTGTATCAAGTCCCATAGTGGCAACCCGACACAACCTTAGAGTGCACAGGTATGCTACTGGTGTCCAGTGCCTTATTTTTCTGCGCCGGAGTGTGTGCACGCCCGCACTCCGTTAGAACCTACACTGCTACACCACCGCCGTCGCTTTGACCTCTTACAATCAGCCCAGTAATCGTGCCCCACCCTGCCTAGTTTCAGGGTATCCTGATACACCTTCTAGGGTTACTGCTGAAAAGGGTCCCCCGTTACTAGGTTTTCTATCTCTAGCCAACATGCTAAGTTGGTTAAGTGTTTTCTAACCTAACCCCCACCAGTCCGTTTAGTTTAGCATGTTCCATTTTGATTAAGTCTTTAGTTCACTTAATCCTAACAATCCTGACTCAGCCTTAATTGTCTTATTAAGGCCCCGACCTCTCACATTAGACAGGTATTGTTGTGGCTGCCTGTTGCCAGTTGGTTCCGGGCAGTCTTACGCCACAACTCAGTCTAACCTCGGGTCCTTATTGGGCTCCATGTTTAACCTCCCACATTGGTTAGGTATTGTTGTGACTACTGGACAGCCGGGCGGTTCCGGGCAGGTTTACATCACAACTCAATCCAACCTCGGGTTAAACACATCGTATGTTCTATATTTACATATTTTGTCATTCTTCTTTATTTCTTATATGTAAATATTTGCGGCCCATTATTAAGCTAATGGTGTAAAGGTTACACCAATCATGGGCCCAACCCATACTTGAACTTGGGCCCTTCTATTTCATATTTTCATTCATTAATTAATTTTAACCCAACGTTATTTTCCCCCGTTTTACACGTCCGTTTATATATATATATATTGGGCTTAGCCTTTTAAAGCCCAATTTAGCCATGCGAAAAGGGGAGGCTTGAAGCGTGATTACATACACAAAAAGGGAAAGGTGAGCATATGAACTTGCAATATGACGTTGGAAATACAAAATAGAAACTGGTGTACTTGCATAGTGATAACATATACTTTGGTCATAAAACATAGGTGACATGAATCAAAGCATGTGAACTTGTAGTTGAGATAAGAGTCTAAATTGGGTATCATTATTGACACATAGTCATAACTACAACGTGAACCTATACTTTTATTTATGCATAATGTCAAACATAAGCATGGCATAAATATTTCTAACATAAGCATGGCATAATGTCAAACATAAGCATGGCATAAATATTTCTAACATAAGCATGGCATAATGTCAAACATAAGCATGGCATAAATATTTCTAACATAAGCATGGCATAATGTCAAACATAAGCATGGCATAGGTATAGTTAAACTTGTTCACATAACCATGGCATAAATATTTCTAACATGAAATCATGATTTTTACTTTAGTCATGCAAACTTGCAAAAAAAGGGATTTTTGAACCTAACCTAACTATGTGCCACATATGTCATCATATGATTCTTGTAAACAATATAGACTTAGTTATGCAAACTATCAATCATAGCCTAGTCATATTCATAAGTCTGCAAATAGGTTTTCTAGCATGACTTAATACATAGATTATGGTGTCAAAATTCCAACATAGTTTCATGTGAACTATAACAACCAAACTTGTTCCAATTACTTACAAAATGATTTATGCACAAAACTATACATCATGATGGCATAGTAGCAAAACCCCAAACTTGCATGAATTTAAATCAACTACATACATGTAGCTTCAACATGGATTACATAATTTGCAAAATATTCCAAACGTACACTTGCATAGAACTACCGCATGTAGTTCTTTATAACATGAATAACATAATTCAAGAATATCCAAACGTATATGAATTGATAAGAACGCACAAATATTAATCACTTTATTGCCACAATTCAAGCATACATATCTACACAATCATTTGTTCATACCAAAGTAATACTCTACTTACAACGGTGTGATGAATTCTCTAATTTAGGGATTGAAGACGCAAATTCCTTTGTTGAATTGATTTGTTTAGGTTGCTTTAAGCTTTAGAATCTTCCTCCTAATCCTCTCTCCAATTTGGTGGCTACTCCTAGTCGTTCCTCAGCAACATGGCGGCTATGTTCTTATTTTTGAATGAATAGATTAGGGTTTAGTCTAGGGTTGTTTATATAGAGGTTAGGAACTGATTAGGACCATTGATGTTGCTTGGATTGATCATAGCCATTCATCCTAAGGAGAGACCAATCAAAACTTGCCACCTAGCCCTAGTGACAAAGCAGACCACAGAAAATCGGCCAAACACAGACCTGGCCAGCCAGGTTGGCTGGGCTCGACCAGGTCGATACCCCTGTCGACAGGGCTGTCGACATGGGTAGCCCTGTCGACAGCCCAGTCGACCTGGGTGGCCTAGGCGGGTGTTTATCCGCCCTGGCCCATTGGGCCCGATTTTTAATTATTTTATTCTGTTTGAATTTTAAATTTAATTCAAAACTTCCGAAGGCCATATCTTCTTCATACGGACTCCGTTTTTCGAAAACTCGGACTCTATTTCGCGTATTTTTCCGAGACGAACGCAATGGCGTATCCCGTTTCCCTTAGTTCTTTGATTTCAGATTAATTATACTTTAATTTGTGAATTTCACAGTTATAGAATTTTCGGGGTGTTACATTCTCCCCCACTTAAAAGGATTTCGTCCCCGAAATCTTCAAGTTAGGAGGAATGTATATCCTAACATCCAATCATCCATCTACTCATCCATCAAACACGAGCATCCATTGTCCTTAAAAGACTTCTAATGCTTCATGATCATATGCGAAGTGTGTGTGTACATGAACTTATCTAATGCAAAATCAGGCGGTCTACTGATTCAGTTGACCTCCTTAATGCGAATTATGTAAGTGCCATGAATCCATTATGTATGCAAATTTTCCTATTCTTGATTCTACATGAGTGCACAATCATTCAATACAAATGCAACATCCACATGACAACACATTAAAGTTCAACCATATACGAGTGCAAACATATATGCATATGCAATATGAAGTGACTAAGACGATCTAAAACCTAGATTGTGTGTGTATATGCAACCACGAGCAACCACTAGCAATCACTTGCAACCACTTGCAACCATCATACATAACATGTTTCAATTACATGTTTCCATCCAAAAGGTTTCTACCTAAAAGATAAGGTCGAGGAAATATACCTAAAAAGATAGATAAGAGCGCGATTTAAGGAAAAAGAAAGATCAAGGACGTACCCTCGAAAAGAAAAGGGTAAGCAGTGCGTATTCTAGGTTCAGTTTCCCAAGTCGCGTCTCCCTCGGCGTCGCTCCACTGAACTTTGACGAGCTTGACTTCGCGGTTGCGTAGCTTCTTCACTTCCGTTCCTAAGATGCAGGTTGGAACTTTTCTTATGGTTGCTTCGCGTTCCACTTCGGCCTCTTCGAGTATATTTGGCTCTACCACTTCAGCAGACTCATGTAGACATTTCCGGAGATGTGAAACGTGAAAAACGTTGTGGACTCCAGCCTACTTCTCGGGTAGCTCTAATCTATAGGACATTTTTTCCAATTGTTCCTATCTAAAGGTATAGTCGAATGATAGAAGCAGGTAAAAACTTTGTGCCCATTAGGCAATGTCAAAACTGAAAACCTATGCCACATATATATTGATTAGGAGAAGAACTCTCTAAGCATCAGCCCCGAAGACCGAAATCAACATCTGACTGACACCCAAAGAGTTACTCAACCCAACCACCATATATTATTCTAGGAAACTAAGCATGATGGATTCCTTTTAAGTCACAAGGGAGTCCCTTCCTAAGACCAATCTGTATCCTATAAAACCCAAAAACTTTAGTCAAACCAATGAACACCCTCGAGCCCCAACATGTGTTACTAACAGGTGAGTCATACCCCCTATGGGGTTTGCAACGGAAATTGGATTGAGAATGGGACCGAGAGGATATACACAAAAGATAGCATGCAAGTGGGCTTTACAGGAAGAGAGGGATCAAGGATATACTCTTAAGAAGAGATACGATGCACGAATCTAGTCTTCAATCTTCTAAGTCGCACTTCCTTGAGCTTAACTCCATTATGCTTTGTCTGCCTTTAACTTCACAATTTTGTAGTTTCTTAATCCTTGTTTCCAAAATATGAGTTGGAACCCTTGCCTCTCGTTCCTTTTTCACTTATTCTCCTTCTAGTATACTTGGCTCAAGCATAACTGTGTACCCATGGTTCCATTCAAGCTCTCCAAAATTCATTAGTGAATCTTGGATCTTGTTCACTTACTAGAAGGTATTCCACATAGATGAATTATCTCTTGAAAATAGACAAATGTCAACTTCGTGAGCGGAGCTGAGATTTTCGCAAAATCCCTTATAAACTTTCGATAGAAACCTGCTAGTCCTAGGAAGCTTCGGACCTCAGTCGCATTCCTTGGTGTCTTCCAATCCTGTACCGCCACTAACTTAGCAGGGTCCACTGCTAACCATTGTTTGGATACTATGTGCCCAAGGAACCTCACCTCTTCTCTCCAAAAGTGGCATTTGGAGAGCTTGGCTTTTAGTTGATGGACTCGCAAAGTTTCCATGATTGCCCTTAAGTGCTGAGCATGTTCCTCTTCACTCTTTGAGAAGATAAGGATATCGTCTACGAAGACCACTACGAATTTGTTGAGGAAATCCCTAAATACCCTACTCATCAGGTCCACGAAGTAAGCAGGTGCATTTGTCAAGCCGAAAGGCATGACAAGCCATTCAAAGAAGCCGTCTGGGGTTCTGAAAGCCGTTTTATCGATGCTATCTTCAGCCACCCTTAGCTGATGAAAACCGGTCGCTAAATCGAGTTGGGAGAAAACAGACGCTCCTACAAGCTGGTCAAACAAATCGTCAATTCTAGGGAGAGGGTGCCTATTCTTTTTCGTTAGCTTGTTGAGCTCCCTATAGTCAACACATAGACGGAGTGAACCATCCGCCTTTGTAGCGAACACCACCGGAGCGCCCCATTCTGAAATGCTCCTCCTAATGAACCCCTTTTCTAGAAGCTCTTTAATCTGTTTACTGAGCTCTTTCCTTTCTCGTGGAGCCATATGTCTAACGGGCAACGCAACGGGCTTTGCATTATCTACAAGATATATGCGGAAGTCTATTTCCCGCTTCGGAGGCAAGCCCTTCACCTCTTCAAAGGCATCCGGA
This sequence comes from Allium sativum, assembly GCA_030737875.1. Lineage (NCBI taxonomy): Eukaryota > Viridiplantae > Streptophyta > Magnoliopsida > Asparagales > Amaryllidaceae > Allium > Allium sativum. Next base: position 731,065,481 of record CM060916.1, read on the forward strand.
TATTCCCGGACCACTTTAACTGATTGCAAATTTTCAACAGAGGCATCTAGTGATTCAAGATAACTAAGCATAACCGCATACGAGTGATTACAAGAAATTTCCAAAGTATTACCGACCTGGGTAAGGAGCCTAACAACCCATTTCTCACAATCAAGGATGGCCCCATTACTGGATAGCCAATCCATACCCAAAATCAAACCATACCCCGAAAAGCCCAAAACAAAGGCACTACATAGAAATTCTACGCTTAGAATAGAAATTTTCAATCCCACACAGATCATAGACAAATGAGCTGGGCCCCCAATTGGGTTTGAAACAATTAAGGGGTCCTCTACCATACTAGTTTCTAGGTGCAGAGATTCTACTAAAGCAGACGAGATAAAGGAGTGTGATGCGCCAGAATCAAATAAAGTGCGAACGGGGTGATCATAAAGATAAACTACACTTTCTACAGAAGTATTTATACCTCGCTGTTGCAGAGGTGGCGCTTCTAGCACATGGACCTGTGCCCCTGGGGTGGATCCAGCCCTCTGCCCCTGTCCTCGTTTCTTTGGGCAGTCCTTAGCCCTATGGCCTGTCTCACCGCAAGAAAAGCACCCACCATTCTCCTTGGCTTTCTTTTTCCGGTAGTCCTTTACTAAGTGCCCCACTTTGCCACAGAAATTACACTTCCTCTTCTCTTTGTTGCCTTCCCCGCCTTTCTTAAAGTCCGTCTTCTTAGGCTGCAAACCCTCTTTCTTCTTGCCCTTATCCTCTTCATTCAGCAATGCCATTTGCACCAATCTCTCATACGTGGCTCCCATGGGTATATGGGTCATGGCCAAACTGTGTAATGGCTCATTTAACCCTTTGACGAAACGGAGAGCCTTCTTGTGCGGGGTGTTGACTAGGTCAAGCCCAAACCTAGCCAGCTCATCGAACTGATTCACATACTCTCTGACTGTCTTGTCCCCTTGCTTAAGAAATAAGAATTTTTCCAACTGCAAACTTCTTTCCGCATCTGAGAGAAATTTAGTCTCAAACCTTGCCCTAAAGTCCTCCCATGTCTCCACTAGTCTTTCAGCATTAGTGACTTCCCACCAGTAGGAAGCCTCGCCCTTCAATAGCCACACCGCCAGTTGTACTTTTTGCCTATCCTCTACCTCAAAGATGATGAAGAGGTCCTCAGTTTCTTTCAGCCAATTTCTAGTTGCTACGAAGGACTCAGTTCCATGGAAATCCCTTCCTCCCATAGCTTTAAAATCTTTGCATATCTTAGCGAATGTGTTTCCCCGAGGAGGAGGTGGAGGAAAAGGTGCCGCAGCAGCTGGATGATTTCCGGCAGCTGGGGGAGGAGGAACGGTAGGACCTGGCTGAGTGGCCCTTGCTTCTAAGAACCGTCTAAACCAACCAGGTATTGGCACCCCTTCCGGCAAGTTAAGATCTTCAGACATGCTGAAACAAAAAGGATAGATTCAAAACGAAGGATAAGAGATAGTACCTATGGCTTTGGGGAGTGGACTTTGCCTTTTTAAAATAAAATAATATTTTTCTTTTAAAAATGCTTCTTTAAATTTCCTTTTTGAAAATAATTTTTCAAAACTTTTTATCTTATCTGGTAAACCTATGCTCTGATACCAAGTGAAACACCCCACCTCCGTTAGGGTCACTCTCAAAGGGAATGCCCTAATTTTGGTGGAGGTTTATAAGTACAAGTCACAGATATACAAGACAAATATAAGAACACATATTTGTAAACAGCGGAAGAACAACAAACTTTATTTCATAAAGTCAAATACGTGTTACAACAACATTCTTTCCAAAAACATAACATAACACTTTCATAATCTGTCTTGAGTACATTATTTAAAGAAGCATAAATAAAACATAGATAAACTGCAAAAGCCCCATAGTGGATTGTCCAAAGCCATAGTTCAAAACAGGAAAGTCCAAGCAATACATTTCTCTTCTTCAAGCTGGATGTTGAGGTTGGTCAAGCTGCTGTGTTCCCTCCCTGAGGACCTGGGGGGGGGAACGGAAGAAAGAAGACGAAAGAAAAGTAGAGTCAGACATAAAGCCTGAGTAAGTCTAGTACTATTTTGTCTATGAATAAAGAACTGGGTATGATAAGTATAAACAAGAAGTGGGCAAGCACTATAAACTTGGTTAAGTTGTCTAGGGTCGAATATACTATCGTACCCCATGTTAATCTCTGAACCCATATAAACTAGTTTCCAACTGGCACCCCATAATCAGGGTGATGTGATCCATTCTATGATGATCGGCTCCTACTCGCATAGTTACATGTGTCTTACGGCCCCCGATGTTGTAGTTACCTATGTTGGTCCCACCATGGGGTGTATCAAGTCCCATAGTGGCAACCCGACACAACCTTAGAGTGCACAGGTATGCTACTGGTGTCCAGTGCCTTATTTTTCTGCGCCGGAGTGTGTGCACGCCCGCACTCCGTTAGAACCTACACTGCTACACCACCGCCGTCGCTTTGACCTCTTACAATCAGCCCAGTAATCGTGCCCCACCCTGCCTAGTTTCAGGGTATCCTGATACACCTTCTAGGGTTACTGCTGAAAAGGGTCCCCCGTTACTAGGTTTTCTATCTCTAGCCAACATGCTAAGTTGGTTAAGTGTTTTCTAACCTAACCCCCACCAGTCCGTTTAGTTTAGCATGTTCCATTTTGATTAAGTCTTTAGTTCACTTAATCCTAACAATCCTGACTCAGCCTTAATTGTCTTATTAAGGCCCTGACCTCTCACATTAGACAGGTATTGTTGTGGCTGCCTGTTGCCGGTTGGTTCCGGGCAGTCTTACGCCACAACTCAGTCTAACCTCGGGTCCTTATTGGGCTCCATGTTTAACCTCCCACATTGGATAGGTATTGTTGTGACTACTGGACAGCCGGGCGGTTCCGGGCAGGTTTACATCACAACTCAATCCAACCTCGGGTTAAACACATCGTATGTTCTATATTTACATATTTTGTCATTCTTCTTTATTTCTTATATGTAAATATTTGCGGCCCATTATTAAGCTAATGGTGTAAAGGTTACACCAATCATGGGCCCAACCCATACTTGAACTTGGGCCCTTCTATTTCATATTTTCATTCATTAATTAATTTTAACCCAACGTTATTTTCCCCCGTTTTACACGTCCGTTTATATATATATTGGGCTTAGCCTTTTAAAGCCCAATTTAGCCATGCGAAAAGGGGAGGCTTGAAGCGTGATTACATACACAAAAAGGGAAAGGTGAGCATATGAACTTGCAATATGACGTTGGAAATACAAAATAGAAACTGGTGTACTTGCATAGTGATAACATATACTTTGGTCATAAAGCATAGGTGACATGAATCAAAGCATGTGAACTTGTAGTTGAGATAAGAGTCTAAATTGGGTATCATTATTGACACATAGTCATAACTACAACGTGAACCTATACTTTTATTTATGCATAATGTCAAACATAAGCATGGCATAAATATTTCTAACATAAGCATGGCATAATGTCAAACATAAGCATGTCATAAATATTTCTAACATAAGCATGGCATAATGTCAAACATAAGCATGGCATAAATATTTCTAACATAAGCATGGCATAATGTCAAACATAAGCATGGCATAGGTATAGTTAAACTTGTTCACATAACCATGGCATAAATATTTCTAACATGAAATCATGATTTTTACTTTAGTCATGCAAACTTGCAAAAAAAGGGATTTTTGAACCTAACCTAACTATGTGCCACATATGTCATCATATGATTCTTGTAAACAATATAGACTTAGTTATGCAAACTATCAATCATAGCCTAGTCATATTCATAAGTCTGCAAATAGGTTTTCTAGCATGACTTAATACATAGATTATGGTGTCAAAATTCCAACATAGTTTCATGTGAACTATAACAACCAAACTTGTTCCAATTACTTACAAAATGATTTATGCACAAAACTATACATCATGATGGCATAGTAGCAAAACCCCAAACTTGCATGAATTTAAATCAACTACATACATGTAGCTTCAACATGGATTACATAATTTGCAAAATATTCCAAACGTACACTTGCATAGAACTACCGCATGTAGTTCTTTATAACATGAATAACAATGTAACAACCCGTATTTTTCGATAACATGTTAAAACAAGAATCAAGGCAGAATTTAATTTTAAATTCTGAATCAAGTAAAACGGGCTATGCCATTGCGTTCGTCTCGGAAAAATACGCGAAATAGAGTCCGAGTTTTCGAAAATCGGAGTCCGTATGACCCGGTTAAGGCCCAAAGAAGTTTTCGGGAAATTTGAATTTCGAAACATGCAGAAATGGGGCCAGGCGGGAAAATTCCCGCCCAGACAAGTCGACAGGCATGTCGACAGGCATGTCGACAGGCATGTCGACAGGCATGTCGACATGCATGTCGACAGGGCTGTCGACTTGCCCTGTCGGCTGATTTTGATCTGGTGCACCTATTTGCTATCTTGGCTAGGTTTTTGGGCCTGGTTTGAAATCTGACGGTTCAGGTTGGTCCTAGGGTTAATCTAAGGGCCTAAAACTATCCTAATCTCTATAAAAAGACCCTAAACCTACCCCTAAACCCTCATTATTCACTCATGTAACTAAACTATGGCCAAATTTCTACTCTCATGGCCTCCATCTCAAATCCCTAGAGCCTATGCACTCAAATCAAGTTCAAATCAAAAGGTGCAAGCTTGCTACACAAAATCAAGGCCAAATCAACGTTGCTATGCGAGTTTCATGACGGATCTTCATCAAAGGAGCCACCTTTCTTCGTCAAAATGATGCATGATCCCTTTCCTAAGCCTTGCCTATGTAAGTTCTAGCTACTTTTGGGTCAAAACGGTATTTTTAATGTTGACATGGGATAAAATGAGGCTAAACATGATTATGCGAACCTATATGAACCTTACCTTGCCTCTTGTGTTCATGTTTATGATCTTAGGCCATGTGAGTGACTTGATCATGCCTTTTATGCTATGCATAACCTAGTTTAACTTGCAAGTTTGGATCTTTATGCATGAAATGCGAGCATGAACCTTTAGGAACCATTTTACTTGTGAAACATTGGCTAAGACTAGATTTTGGGGCTTATGCATGTTTATGAACCCAAACCCTTTTATGCTATCATGCAAGTTGGTGGCCAAGTCTTTTATGAGATTATGCATGTTTATGGCCAAACCCCTTTCGTGATAATATGCATGTTTGTGGCCAAATTACCTTATGACACTATGCATGTTTATGGTCAATTCCTTTATGATGTTATGCATGTGGAAGCCAAGCCCTTTTTGGCATCATGCATGGTTTGAGACCGATATGTGACATAGCATCCTTACTATGTTGACTCGATTTGCTTGCGTTGGGAAAACACGATTTTGGGTAGTTAGACAAACATGAACATGTCGCAAAATCTTCACTTGAATATGACATGCGTTTATACTTGAAAATATGGCTTGAAAGATAACATGGAAGATGACAAGTAAGTATGCATAAAAACATGAGCTTGGGAATTTACCTATTAAGTTAGGTCTACCCTTTGGGAATTTACCTATTAAGTTAGGTCTACCCAAATGCTCGAAAAACTTGTAACATGTTTTGGAAACACGATGAACTTAGAAAATATGAGTATGGCCAACTCGAGGTTGGGTTGAGTTTGCAACGTAAAACTACCCGGAACCGACCGGCCTAACTAGTAGTTGCAAACAATAGGACCCAATGTGAGAAGTTGGTCATGTCGCGCTTAAGACCCGAGGTTAGACTAAGTTGTGGAGTAAATCTACCCGGACCCGCCCGGCTTAACTAGTAACCACAACAAGGTCTAATGTGAGAGGTTGAGGGTGCATTAATTAAATTAATGCCACATAATAGGGTTAAGTTAATTTGATTAATGAGGCTTAACCAAAGATGATATGGACAAATGGGTTAAGTAATTTGATTAGGCTAATGATACTTAACAAAACATGATAAGCTTGGGTAGGTTAAGTAACTTGATTTGCCTAATGACACTTGACCATTCTTATACGACTAATGGACGGGATTAAGTTAACCAACACTTAATCAACCCAACACGATAACGTGATAAGGTTAAGTAAATTTTCTTAATGACGCTTAACCGTATAATACAATTAATGGATGGGGTTAAGATTAGGCTTAACTAATCTAAACACGGTAATCGGATGGGGTTAAGTAGCCTAGACTTAATTAATCCCACTTAGTAATTTAATGGGGTTAAGTTAAACGCTTAACTAATTTAACACGATGATTTGATGAGGTTAAGTGACCTATACTTAACCAATCTAACTCGTTAATTTGATGAGGTTAAGTTAATCTATACTTAACCAATCTAACGTGAAAACATGATAAGGCTAAGTCACGAGTCACTTGAATACGCTTGACCGACTTGACTCGGAAATTTGACAAGGTCAAGTTAATGTATAATTAACCAATCTAAAATGATAATTAGACGAGGTTAAGTTATGGATTGTTTGGTATACTTAGCCAACTTGACACATGGTTTGTAGGGTTAAGTCTTGGACTTGGATACTTAGCCAATTTTGACATGGTTTGTAGACGGGCTAAGTTATGAACTTAAGTAACACTTAATCCATTAGATAAACCCTAATTCTGAGGATTAGGTAAATAACCACAGTTAACAAGGGTAATGGAAATAAGGCTAAGTGGTAAACCTTGGTTAAGGGAAACTAAGTAATAATTCTTAGTCAAGGAAATCTGGACCATTTCTTAGATAGATGAGTAACCCGATGCGTTAGGTCAACGTTTAAGTATGCGTATAGGAGCAGGCTATCTGATAAAGGCTCCAACGAACTGGGTAACGAAGCAGCGGCTTCGGGGAACGTGAGGATATTCTTGGGATCCCTCTGTGAGCTGCCAGGTCATTATACTAGGCTCACGAGAGGTTGAGGTCTGCGGTAGAAGAACCAAGAATATGCCTTGGTTGCTATGCGAGCGACCTAAAGACTGGGGTGGATAGCAGTGAGTCGACGAATACATAAGGTGCCCGAGATAGCAAGTTCGTCGATCATCTACCATCTTGAGTCAAGCGTGTACGTACGGAAAGGCAGGGAACACCCAACAGACCATAATTTGCTATCTAATTATGGGTGAGGTAGGCCGTAGGATGTGGGCTGGCCGGAGTGTCGTTCTCATGCAAGATTTTCTCTTGTGTTGCCTTTCACTAGTTGAGGGAGGGGTCTCGTGGGACCATAACCACGTGTAGAAAAGCAGACCTTAGTATCTGCATCGGCAGATAAATCTAAAGCTCCCGACCGAGTCCTGTATTTCTAGTTCTGCCCTGTGACAGGACTCGGATGGCACGATGTGATACATGTGCATACAGTTATAGAAAAACGATTCACGATGAATACGTGGGGAAAAGGGCGCGGTTGAGGGTTAGCGTAATCCCTAGTGGCCTAGGTGGTTTAACCCAAACCGAAATACGGAAGCGTGCAATAGGTAAGCGTAATCCCTAGTGGTGCTAGGTGGCGTAAGTCCTAATAGTCCAAACGATGATTCATATGGAAGAACCTAGCTAGAACAAGGGTGACAGTTCAAACGACTTCAAGGATAAAACGACATGGGGAAGCCCGTACGAGGTACGGCAAAGGACTGAACTTATATACATGAAAAGAAACACATGATGTGAGTAACCTGTATATGGGATATATTAGGTTGACATGGACCATTACACGACTTTGAGCAAGGGATGTTCATGGTTAACACATGACGCGGGTAGGGATACTAGTACGAGAGGTGCAGAGCAAATATACATGTTAGGATTAGGAAGAATATACATTATAGATACCGTGGGATGTTAGACGGGGTAGATACCTTGGAGTAATGTACTCGATAGAAATCTGACGATGTGATACCTTGACTTATCATAACACCGCGGTTTATCATGATACCTTGGTTTACCTTGCCACAGTAGTTCAACCGGCTATCCTGGTTTATCTATCTCGTAGTTATCCTTATGTTTACTTTCAGTTTATGCATGTCATGTTACCTTTACCTGTTTTTATACTGGAAGTAGGTAGGACTTACTCAGTCTTTTTGACTGACCCGTTTTGTTTCGCCTCTTTTCTTCCGTTTCCCCCCCCCCAAGGTTACAGGGAGGAAACAATGCTGTTTAGTTCTGACTTCTTCTGCCTGAAGGTCATCATGGATGGCTTGGACTTCTCTTGGCTATGGCTACTTTACTGTTTTTACTTGGGGAAATAATTTGTAAAAAGGTTTTTATGCTTCTTTATTATTGCAAGACAGGTTTTGATGTACTCTGATGTAAAAGGTTTTAGACCTTATTTATTCATGTTATGAAAGTTTGATTTTACTTCCGCTATTTATATATGTTTTGTCTTGTGAGATTTCTGTGCATGTTTACCAATAATGCCCCTCTAAAGCTAGTGCATTCCTTTGCGAGTGACCCTAGCGGAGGCGGGGTGTTACATTTGGTATCAGAGCAGAAGGTTACCAGACTGGGCAAAAGTTTTTAAAGACCTTCTGAAAACTATTTGAAAATCGTTTATAAAGAAGCATTTTTCAAGAAAGTTTTCTTTTAAAAGAAAAAGGCTATTCCCCAAAGGCCATTAGCATTATCCTTGTTTCCTTGATTGAATCTCTTTTCCTTTCTTTCCTCCATCTGTAGTCACAGTGGTTTTAACTGCGACTAGTCTTTTCTATCCACGAAAGTGCTTTCCATGCGATGGAGGTGGTTCTCGAGAGACCGGTGGCCGCGTTATAAGAAAGGGATAGTGAGAAAGAGGATAAAGGATGCGAGTTTAAGGATGAACAACTTGTTGGTATGGCTCAACCCCGAATGAGAAAGAAAGATGAACAATGAAACCCTTGACGAGAGGGTACCTTTGGCATGGTGAAACTGGACGGATAGTTAAGTATCATGGGACAAGGACAAGATCATTGGGAGGGCAATAGTATGCTCTCATTTCTAGGGTACCTCGGAAGGAGGGTAACGATCTTGTTAAAGGTTTAGTTTTCTTCTCTATCATCCCGTCGGGACTTTGGTTGGATCACCGCATCTTTTTGGGTCCGCTTTGATAGTTGAGTCTCTGCACCTTAGTACTAGTGTAATAGAGGGTCCCGTTTTGTCTCAAAACCTATTGGAAGATCGGTCCATGACTTGTTTGGATTTGCGAATGTCTATATCAAGTGTTGAGCTGGGAAATAATGCTTATGCTTATAAGTTGTGGATGGGTTCTAGGGAGGAAGCGGTTATCCAGTAAGGGCTGCCACTCTCGGTTTTAGAAGGAGGGTAGTTAGACTCTTGGCTTGCTCTAGTAATACCCTCGAAGGCTCGTGTAACCTTTTGGGTTCTGTTATGGCTAGTTACCTAGAATCCCAGGATGCAGTTGTTGGTAATCCGTTTGAATAGAATTCGCCGCTAAGGTGGATGGTTCGTTTCGATTATGTATGAGTTATGGGAATCACCCTAGTAAGGACTCTTGGCAATTTGGATTGGCATCGGAAAACGAGATCCAGAATTCACTAGTGAATTTTGGAGAGCTGGCTTGAGTACGTAGATATGGTTGAGCTAAGTATACTAGGGAAAGAATAAGTGGAAGTGAAACGAAAGGCGACAGTGAAATGAGTTTCACTCACACCTTGGAAAAAGGAATCAAGGAGCTACGAAATCATGAAGTCAAAGGCAGTCAAGGCCTGATGGAACTAAGCTCAATGTAATGCGACTCAGGAGACTGAAGACTAAATACGTGCATGATATCTCTTTTGGGAATATATCCTCGATCCCTGTTTTTCTGTTGAGCTTGCTTGTAGGCTATCTTTTATGGATATCCTCTCGGTCCTGTCTCTGTTACAAACCCCGTACGGAGTTTGTTTTGGTTATCTTCTCGACCCTGTTTCAGGGAATCTTAGGTAGAACCCTATGGATGTAAACATGTATTTGAAACATGTTATGGTTGATATGGTTGCAAATGGTTGCAAGTGGTTGCTCGTGGATGCGCGAATTTACATTAGATATTAGCTCGACTCGGTCACATTTCATATTGCATATGCACGAGTATTTATACTTGTTTATGGATGAAATCGAATGTATTATCATGCGGTTGTTGCATATGAATGAATGATTGTGCACGCATATAGTATCTATATGACTAGGACTATTTGCATACATGTTGGATTCATGGCACTATACATATTTTGCATTAGAAAGATTTTTCAGGCCTGATCATTAGCATTAGCTAAGGAACATATACACACACTCTTTGCATGTATTCATACAGCATTAGAAATCATCTAAGGACGATGGTTGCTTGTGGATGATGTTTTGAGTAGATGGATGATGGATGGTAGGATATGTTCTTCCTAACTTGGAGATTTCGGGGACGAAATCCTAAAAGGTGGGGAGAATGTAACAACCCGTATTTTTCGATAACATGTTAAAACGAGAATCAAGGCAGAATTTAATTTTAAATTCTGAATCAAGTAAAACGGGCTATGCCATTGCGTTCGTCTCGGAAAAATACGCGAAATAGAGTCCGAGTTTTCGAAAATCGGAGTCCGTATGACCCGGTTAAGGCCCAAAGAAGTTTTCGGGAAATTTGAATTTCGAAACATGCAGAAATGGGGCCAGGCGGGAAAATTCCCGCCCAGACAAGTCGACAGGCATGTCGACAGGCATGTCGACAGGCATGTCGACATGCATGTCGACAGGGCTGTCGACTTGCCCTGTCGGCTGATTTTGATCTGGTGCACCTATTTGCTATCTTGGCTAGGTTTTTGGGCCTGGTTTGAAATCTGACGGTTCAGGTTGGTCCTAGGGTTAATCTAAGGGCCTAAAACTATCCTAATCTCTATAAAAAGACCCTAAACCTACCCCTAAACCCTCATTATTCACTCATGTAACTAAACTATGGCCAAATTTCTACTCTCATGGCCTCCATCTCAAATCCCTAGAGCCTATGCACTCAAATCAAGTTCAAATCAAAAGGTGCAAGCTTGCTACACAAAATCAAGGCCAAATTAACGTTGCTATGCGAGTTTCATGACGGATCTTCATCAAAGGAGCCACCTTTCTTCGTCAAAATGATGCATGATCCCTTTCCTAAGCCTTGCCTATGTAAGTTCTAGCTACTTTTGGGTCAAAACGGTATTTTTAATGTTGACATGGGATAAAATGAGGCTAAACATGATTATGCGAACCTATATGAACCTTACCTTGCCTCTTGTGTTCATGTTTATGATCTTAGGCCATGTGAGTGACTTGATCATGCCTTTTATGCTATGCATAACCTAGTTTAACTTGCAAGTTTGGATCTTTATGCATGAAATGCGAGCATGAACCTTTAGGAACCATTTTACTTGTGAAACATTGGCTAAGACTAGATTTTGGGGCTTATGCATGTTTATGAACCCAAACCCTTTTATGCTATCATGCAAGTTGGTGGCCAAGTCTTTTATGAGATTATGCATGTTTATGGCCAAACCCCTTTCGTGATAATATGCATGTTTGTGGCCAAATTACCTTATGACACTATGCATGTTTATGGTCAATTCCTTTATGATGTTATGCATGTGGAAGCCAAGCCCTTTTTGGCATCATGCATGGTTTGAGACCGATATGTGACATAGCATCCTTACTATGTTGACTCGATTTGCTTGCGTTGGGAAAACACGATTTTGGGTAGTTAGACAAACATGAACATGTCGCAAAATCTTCACTTGAATATGACATGCGTTTATACTTGAAAATATGGCTTGAAAGATAACATGGAAGATGACAAGTAAGTATGCATAAAAACATGAGCTTGGGAATTTACCTATTAAGTTAGGTCTACCCTTTGGGAATTTACCTATTAAGTTAGGTCTACCCAAATGCTCGAAAAACTTGTAACATGTTTTGGAAACACGATGAACTTAGAAAATATGAGTATGGCCAACTCGAGGTTGGGTTGAGTTTGCAACGTAAAACTACCCGGAACCGACCGGCCTAACTAGTAGTTGCAAACAATAGGACCCAATGTGAGAAGTTGGTCATGTCGCGCTTAAGACCCGAGGTTAGACTAAGTTGTGGAGTAAATCTACCCGGACCCGCCCGGCTTAACTAGTAACCACAACAAGGTCTAATGTGAGAGGTTGAGGGTGCATTAATTAAATTAATGCCACATAATAGGGTTAAGTTAATTTGATTAATGAGGCTTAACCAAAGATGATATGGACAAATGGGTTAAGTAATTTGATTAGGCTAATGATACTTAACAAAACATGATAAGCTTGGGTAGGTTAAGTAACTTGATTTGCCTAATGACACTTGACCATTCTTATACGACTAATGGACGGGATTAAGTTAACCAACACTTAATCAACCCAACACGATAACGTGATAAGGTTAAGTAAATTTTCTTAATGACGCTTAACCGTATAATACAATTAATGGATGGGGTTAAGATTAGGCTTAACTAATCTAAACACGGTAATCGGATGGGGTTAAGTAGCCTAGACTTAATTAATCCCACTTAGTAATTTAATGGGGTTAAGTTAAACGCTTAACTAATTTAACACGATGATTTGATGAGGTTAAGTGACTTATACTTAACCAATCTAACTCGTTAATTTGATGAGGTTAAGTTAATCTATACTTAACCAATCTAACGTGAAAACATGATAAGGCTAAGTCACGAGTCACTTGAATACGCTTGACCGACTTGACTCGGAAATTTGACAAGGTCAAGTTAATGTATAATTAACCAATCTAAAATGATAATTAGACGAGGTTAAGTTATGGATTGTTTGGTATACTTAGCCAACTTGACACATGGTTTGTAGGGTTAAGTCTTGGACTTGGATACTTAGCCAATTTTGACATGGTTTGTAGACGGGCTAAGTTATGAACTTAAGTAACACTTAATCCATTAGATAAACCCTAATTCTGAGGATTAGGTAAATAACCACAGTTAACAAGGGTAATGGAAATAAGGCTAAGTGGTAAACCTTGGTTAAGGGAAACTAAGTAATAATTCTTAGTCAAGGAAATCTGGACCATTTCTTAGATAGATGAGTAACCCGATGCGTTAGGTCAACGTTTAAGTATGCGTATAGGAGCAGGCTATCTGATAAAGGCTCCAACGAACTGGGTAACGAAGCAGCGGCTTCGGGGAACGTGAGGATATTCTTGGGATCCCTCTGTGAGCTGCCAGGTCATTATACTAGGCTCACGAGAGGTTGAGGTCTGCGGTAGAAGAACCAAGAATATGCCTTGGTTGCTATGCGAGCGACCTAAAGACTGGGGTGGATAGCAGTGAGTCGACGAATACATAAGGTGCCCGAGATAGCAAGTTCGTCGATCATCTACCATCTTGAGTCAAGCGTGTACGTACGGAAAGGCAGGGAACACCCAACAGACCATAATTTGCTATCTAATTATGGGTGAGGTAGGCCGTAGGATGTGGGCTGGCCGGAGTGTCGTTCTCATGCAAGATTTTCTCTTGTGTTGCCTTTCACTAGTTGAGGGAGGGGTCTCGTGGGACCATAGCCACGTGTAGAAAAGCAGACCTTAGTATCTGCATCGGCAGATAAATCTAAAGCTCCCGACCGAGTCCTGTATTTCTAGTTCTGCCCTGTGACAGGACTCGGATGGCACGATGTGATACATGTGCATACAGTTATAGAAAAACGATTCACGATGAATACGTGGGGAAAAGGGCGCGGTTGAGGGTTAGCGTAATCCCTAGTGGCCTAGGTGGTTTAACCCAAACCGAAATACGGAAGCGTGCAATAGGTAAGCGTAATCCCTAGTGGTGCTAGGTGGCGTAAGTCCTAATAGTCCAAACGATGATTCATATGGAAGAACCTAGCTAGAACAAGGGTGACAGTTCAAACGACTTCAAGGATAAAACGACATGGGGAAGCCCGTACGAGGTACGGCAAAGGACTGAACTTATATACATGAAAAGAAACACATGATGTGAGTAACCTGTATATGGGATATATTAGGTTGACATGGACCATTACACGACTTTGAGCAAGGGATGTTCATGGTTAACACATGACGCGGGTAGGGATACTAGTACGAGAGGTGCAGAGCAAATATACATGTTAGGATTAGGAAGAATATACATTATAGATACCGTGGGATGTTAGACGGGGTAGATACCTTGGAGTAATGTACTCGATAGAAATCTGACGATGTGATACCTTGACTTATCATAACACCGCGGTTTATCATGATACCTTGGTTTACCTTGCCACAGTAGTTCAACCGGCTATCCTGGTTTATCTATCTCGTAGTTATCCTTATGTTTACTTTCAGTTTATGCATGTCATGTTACCTTTACCTGTTTTTATACTGGAAGTAGGTAGGACTTACTCAGTCTTTTTGACTGACCCGTTTTGTTTCGCCTCTTTTCTTCCGTTTCCCCCCCCCCCAGGTTACAGGGAGGAAACAATGTTGTTTAGTTCTGACTTCTTCTGCCTGAAGGTCATCATGGATGGCTTGGACTTCTCTTGGCTATGGCTACTTTACTGTTTTTACTTGGGGAAATAATTTGTAAAAAGGTTTTTATGCTTCTTTATTATTGCAAGACAGGTTTTGATGTACTCTGATGTAAAAGGTTTTAGACCTTATTTATTCATGTTATGAAAGTTTGATTTTACTTCCGCTATTTATATATGTTTTGTCTTGTGAGATTTCTGTGCATGTTTACCAATAATGCCCCTCTAAAGCTAGTGCATTCCTTTGCGAGTGACCCTAGCGGAGGCGGGGTGTTACAAACATAATTCAAGAATATCCAAACGTATATGAATTGATAAGAACGCACAAATATTAATCACTTTATTGCCACAATTCAAGCATACATATCTACACAATCATTTGTTCATACCAAAGTAATACTCTACTTACAACGGTGTGATGAATTCTCTAATTTAGGGATTGAAGACGCAAATTCCTTTGTTGAATTGATTTGTTTAGGTTGCTTTAAGCTTTAGAATCTTCCTCCTAATCCTCTCTCCAATTTGGTGGCTACTCCTAGTCGTTCCTCAGCAACATGGCGGCTATGTTCTTATTTTTGAATGAATAGATTAGGGTTTAGTCTAGGGTTGTTTATATAGAGGTTAGGAACTGATTAGGACCATTGATGTTGCTTGGATTGATCATAGCCATTCATCCTAAGGAGAGACCAATCAAAACTTGCCACCTAGCCCTAGTGACAAAGCAGACCACAGAAAATCGGCCAAACACAGACCTGGCCAGCCAGGTTGGCTGGGCTCGACCAGGTCGATACCCCTGTCGACAGGGCTGTCGACAGCCCTGTCGACATGGGTAGCCCAGGTCGACAGCCCAGTCGACCTGGGTGGCCTAGGTGGGTGTTTATCCGCCCTGGCCCATTGGGCCCGATTTTTAATTATTTTATTCTGTTTGAATTTTAAATTTAATTCAAAACTTCCGAAGGCCATATCTTCTTCATACGGACTCCGTTTTTCGAAAACTCGGACTCTATTTCGCGTATTTTTCCGAGACGAACGCAATGGCGTATCCCGTTTCCCTTAGTTCTTTGATTTCAGATTAATTATACTTTAATTTGTGAATTTCACAGTTATAGAATTTTTGGGGTGTTACAAGCACTCCAGGTTCAAATTCAAATTCAAATTCAAAATTTGATTTTCAATTCTATCCTCAATATTTTTGTTTTCAATTTTTCCTCAATCCTATCTATTTTATTTTTCTATATGTTTCTATTTTTATTCTTCTTTATTTTTCAAACTTAATTTTTTGTACTCTATATTTATACTTTATATAGTTTAAAACCATATAATTTTATAAATATATTTATATAGTTTAAAAGTATGTTTACATACGATTTTCTATCATAGGATATTGATTTACAACATTAGAATTTTATTCAAGAATTTCCAAAATTAGTTTTATATCAAAACACTTGAAAATGCTTTGAAAATCAAAAATGTACATGAGTATGTCGACATAGCAAAATATGTATGTCGACATATAACAACTATTTTTCTAATTTTGAAGGGAAGTGTCTTTTCACTATTTGAAACGCTTCAGAACCGCTGCAACCCTTCATACTCTATAAAAAGTGGTTAAAACCGAATTTTTTAACATATATACTTCACCAGCTTCATCCTCTTTCATTCCTCCATTATTCTTAATTAATCATTTTTATGGATTTTACACTTATACTCTACCGAATTCACTTCTGAATTGATCAAACTTGTTCTATCAACACTCTCTACTCTCTGCTCCCTGAATCAAGTTCTATTGAAGAGTTACAGGGTTGTGTTGTAATTGCTTTGGTTAAATAAACCTTGTTTGTAAGTCAAAGAGTAATCGGTGTATCCTTGTAGCTGTGAAATCAAGGAATATGAGTCTGTGTGCCCTTGGTGAGCCGTGAAATCATGGGATAGGAGTCGGTGTTTCCTTGTTGAGCCGTGAAATCAAGGAGGTTGTATTTGACTATTGGAAATAGTAATAAAACTATGCACAATCTAGCGTTATGCAGGACTGGACGTAGGAGTGATCCGAACCAGTATAAAATTCGGTGTGTTCTTTCCTTTTCTGCACTTTTACTTTCTGTTTATTTTGCTTTTGTATTTGAATTTGTGTCTGTGGTTGTGTTTTTGTTGTTTAATTCATCTTATAGTTCACTTTAGAATTTTGTTTTGTTTAAATTCTTACAAGCACTATTCACCCCCCTCTAGTGTTTGCTTTGCCTGAACGATCCATTCCGCAGTCCCTAACAATTGGTATCAGAGCAAGGTCTTTCAAAATTTTCATAATCTGATTTTTGAAAATTTGGTAAAATGGAAAATTTTGAAATCTCTGATAATACTAGTGTCAATTCATGCATTTCATCAATGTTAAAAGAGTCTGCATATATTAATGTTAAAGAAACATATGATCTAATGAAATATTGTTCAATACAGAAAAGGTGAGTCCTATGACCTTTGAAAACTCAAAAGTTGAAAAGATGGGTGAAGTGGCTATTGGCAATTCAAATTCTGAAAAGGTGGTTATTGGAAATTCATATCTTGAACTAGTTTGTTACATGGCTATTGAAAATTAAAATTCTAGAAAGAAACTGGTGGAAATGAAAAAGGACAAATGGATACTGGATAATGGTTGTTCAAGACATATGACTGGAAATCCAGAACTACTCAATAAACCGAAGTATGAAGATGGTGGATTGGTAAACTTTGGAGATAATTCTAAAGGATACATCATTGGAATCGGCAATGTCGGTAATTCTGAAACTCCTACTATTTCTGATTTTTTATTAGTTATGAATTTAAAACACAATTTACTAAGTATAAGTCAACTTTGCGATAAAGGATATAAAATAAAATTTGAAAATAATAAATGTTTCATAGAAGATAGGAATTCAAAAGTTATATTCGAAGGGGATAGAAAGAAAAATATTTATATATTAAGTATGAAAATTTCCAATGATAATTTATGTCTTATGGCCAATACAAGTGATCCCTGGATCTGGCATAAGAGATTTGGTCATACAAATTTCAAACATATTTCTAGAATTTCTAAATTAGATTCGATTAGAGGATTACCCAAAATAAAATTCAAAGTTAATAACTTATGCAATGCATGTCAATTCGGAAAATTAAATAAGAGTTCATTTAAATCAAAAGAAGAAATCACTACTTCAAAACCATTAGAGTTAATACATATGGATTTATTTGGTCCATCTCTAACTCAATCAATAAATCATAACAGATATGTATTTGTAATAGTTGACGACTTTTCTAGATACGCTTGGACTTTGTTTCTTAATAATAAAAGTGATGCTTTCGATCAATTTAAAACTTTTTCTAAAAGAATTCAAAATTTATTATCACTAAAAATTAAAATAACATGTAGCAACCATGTGGAGAATTCAAAAATGAGAATTTTGAAAAATATTGTAATAAAAAGGGAATAACCCACAAATTTTCAATTCCAAGAACTCCTCAACAAAAATGAGTAGTTGAATGTAAAAATAGAACGATACAAGATTGTGAAAGAACTATGTTATTCTATAGTAATTTACCAAGGAATTTTTGGGCTGAGGCAGTAACAACTGCTTGTTATATTATTAATAGAATTTAAATTAGACCTTTGACTCATAAAACACCTTATGATCTTTTATATAACAAGAAACCAAAAGTATCATAATTTAAAATATTTGGAAGTAAATGTTTTATACTTAATACAAAGGATAATTTAGACAAATTTGATTCAAAATCAGATAATGGAATTTTTATTGGATATTCAGAAAGAAGCAAAGGCTTATAGAGTTTTTAATACTTGAACCAACACTATGGAAGAAACATTAAATGTATCTTTCGATGAAAACTATAAAAGTATAACTCAAAACGATAAAGGCGATTGTGAGGATGAAATTAATGAAATAAATAATGAAGATAACCAACCAAATAAAAGAATTATATTACTTAGAGATCATCCTGTAGAAAATATCTTAGGAGATATTGAATTCATTGTTAGAACTCGTAATCAATCAAATAATATGAGTAATACTGCGTTTATATCTACTATTAAACCCAAAAATCCAAAGGAAGCTTCTTCCGATGATTCATGGATACTTGCTATGCAAGAGGAATTGAATCAATTTCCTAGGAATGAAGTATGGGAACTTGTTACTAGACCAGGGGATAAAACAATTATAGGAACCAAGTGGGTTTATAAAAATAAAATGAATGAACATGGTGAGGTAGTAAGAAATAAGGCATGACTAGTAGCACAAGGATATACTCAAGAAGAAGGAAAAGATTATGATGAAACTTTTGCCCCCGTGGCAAGACTAGAAGCTATTAGAATTTTACTAGCTTTTGCGAACTATAATAATTTTAAATTATATCAAATGGATGTAAAAAGTGCATTTATAAATGGATTTGTCAAAGAAGACGTATATGTAGAGCAATCACCCCTATTTGATGATGAAAAAATACCAGATCACATGTATAAACTAAAGAAAGCGTTATATGGATTAAAACAGGCTCCTAGAGCTTGCTATGATAGATTACGAAATTATTTATTACAATTAAACTTTGAAATAGGAAAACTTGATAATATGTTGTTTATTAAGAAAAATAACAAAGATATACAATTAGTACAAATATATGTTGATGACATAATCTTTAGGTCAACTAATGAAAAAATGAACAAACAGTTTTTCAGAAATTATAGCCAAAGAGTTTGAAATGAGCCATATGGGAGAATTATCATTCTTTTTAGGTTTACAAATTCGACAACTAAAGAATGGAATATTTATTAATCAAGAAAAATATGCGAGAGATTTGATTAATAAATACAATCTAACAACAACAAATGGTAGACCAACACCTATGGCAACTAATATTGCTTTAAGTAAGGATGATACATCAAAAGACATTGATCAAGAACTATATAGAGGAATGATAGGATCATTATTATTTATAACCGCTAGTAGACCAGATATAATGCATAGTGTATGTCTCTATACAAGATATCTATCACAACCTAAGGAAACTCATTTAGTAGCCGTAAAACGTATTCTGAGATATGTATAGCATACATCAGATTTTGGATTATTTTATCCTAAAAATGATTCTGTCGATCTAGTTTCATACTGTTACGCTGATTACGCAGGATGTAAATCTGATCGGAAAAGTACTAGTGGATTATGTCATTTTCTAGGACATTCCCTTGTATCTTGGTTTAGTAAGAAACAAAATACCGTATCTTTATCAACAACTGAAGCAGAATATATGCTTTGGCTTGTTCACAAGTAAATTATATGCAACATACTTTAAATGATTTTGGTTTAAATATTTGTAAATCACCTATATATTGCGATAATACAAGTTCTATAAATATTGATGTGCGACATCATTTTCTAAGAGATAATGTAAATAAAGAAAAGATTTCACTTGAATTTATAGAAACAGATAAACAAATAGCTGATATATTAACCAAGACTTTAAATGAAGTAACATTCACTAAATTTAGGAGAGAATTAGGTATATGTTCATTAAGTGAATTAGAGTAATTAAGTAATATATATATAAACTAAGGAATTAAAATAATGAAATTTAAAACAACACTATGTCAACATGAATTTTATGCTATGTCGACATATAACTGAAATTTTTTAAAATTAATTCCCACCAATAGTTAGTTATTTCAACTATATAAATCCTTTAATTCAACTTTTCTTCTTCATTCTCATTCTTCTTCTATGTAAAACTCTAAATTAAAAATTACAATGGCTTCCACTAATCCAAATACTCAAAACAACTCTGATTCATACGCTGGACCATCCGAGGGTCCATTTCAACGATCTACGTTTTCTTGAGTGAACAAAATCGAAGAGAAAATGGAGTATTTACTGCAAATGGTGGCTGAGATGCAAGTATTTCAAATTAGACTAAGTCAAAAGCAAAAAAAAACAAGGGAAGGTAATGAGAAGCCTCTTTAAGTTTATAATGGATAATGAGACTAACCCGATTATCATCAATGATGATAATCAACCAATGGAAGAAGAGGAAGAACCATAAGAAGAACCAGGAGAAGAATCGGAAGAGGAAGAAGAAATGATGGAGGAAGAAGAACAACAAGAGGCTCAACCAACAGTTGCGGACGAAGATGATAACGTTGAGTGCGTAGAAGAGGTCCTATTTGATGAAAATGGGAATGTGATTGAAAAGAATGGAGAATTTTGTCTCCATTATCCAAATTGTCCAATTCACAAATCTCCCATTGTCAAATAATTAAGTGTCTAACGGTTGTCTAGATTTCATTTTATTATGTTCTAGTAATGCGTAGTACATGTGTATAAATCCATGTATATGTAAACGTGTTTTTCTGATAAAATTGTCATTTATGGTTAATATAGTTATAACCTTCTAAAACATATTTATATAAACATCAAGTTATGGAGGAGTATTCTTATTAGAGATAGTTATTATATTCTA
Source organism: Allium sativum (assembly GCA_030737875.1). Classification (NCBI taxonomy): domain Eukaryota; kingdom Viridiplantae; phylum Streptophyta; class Magnoliopsida; order Asparagales; family Amaryllidaceae; genus Allium; species Allium sativum. The sequence goes on from CM060916.1 coordinate 731,086,478, forward strand.
TTCAGAGAGTTATATAATTTAGGGGGAGTATTTTTTTTTTAGGGATATTACTTAGATTCAAGAATAGTATAACTTAGGGAAAGTATCTTATATCTTTCTTTTTGACAATGCCAAAGGGGGAAAATTATAAAATATAGGCATAGTTTATAGAATTCTTACAGACAGGGGGAGTATAAGAGAATCATCATCAAAAAGGTATACACAGGTATGACATTTTATAAACTAAGGTTGTCATCGTCAAAAAGGGGGAGATTGTTGGAGAATGGAGTTTTGATGACCGCAACCTTATTTCAATTATCATTCATTATAAAATATATGCTAACACTTTTTGTATAGAATATATATACAAGTATATGCAGGAATTATATACAAGAAATATTACTGAAGACTGTACAGTTATAAAGATGACAGAGATTCAAAGATCAGAGAAATTTCAAGACTCATGAGTAATCAAGATTTCAAGAGTTCAAGATTAATATAATTATAGAGTCTAGATTTTGTAAGACTCTAAATAGCACTCCAGGTTCAAATTCAAATTCAAAATCTGATTTTCAATTCTATCCTCAATATTTTGGTTTTCAATTTTTTTTCTCAATCCTCTCTATTTTGTTTTTCTATGTGTTCCTATTTTTATTCTTCTTTGTTTTTAAAACTTAATTTTTTTTTATACTCTATATTTATACTTTATATAGTTTGAAACCATACAATTTTATAAATATATTTATATAGTTTAAAAGTATGTTTTTATATGATTTTCAATCATAGGATATTGGTTTACAACATTAGAATTTTATTCAAGAATTTCCAGAATTAGTTTTATATCAAAACACTTGAAAATGCTTTGAAAATCAAAATTGTACATGAGTATGTCGACATAGCAAAATATGTATGTCGACATATAATGACTATGTTTCTAATTTTGAAGGGAAGTGTCTTTTCACTATTTGAAACGCTTTAGAACAATTGCAACCTTTCATACTTTATAAAAAGAGGTTAAAACCGAATTCTTTAACATGTCTTCTTCTCCAACTTCATCCTCTTTCATCCCTCCATTATTCTTAATCATTTTTATGGTTTTTACACTTATACTCTGCCGAATTCACTTCTGAATTGATCAAACTTCTTCTATCTACACTCTCTACTCTCTACTCTCTGAATCAAGTGCTATTGAAGAGTTATAGGGCAATTTTGTAATTGCTTGGGTTGAATAAACCCTGTTTGTAAGTCAAAGAGTAATCAGTGTATCCTTGTAGCCATGAAATCAAGGAATAGGAGTCGGTGTTCCCTTGTTGAGCCATGAAATCAAGGGATAGGAGTCGGTTTCTCCTTGTTGAGCCGTGAAATCAAGGAGGTTTTATTTGACTATTGGAAATAGTCATAAAACTCTGTACAATCCAGCGTTGTGCAGGACTGGACGTGGGAGTGATCCGAACCAATATAAAATCTGATGTGTTCTTTCCTTTTCTGCACTTTTATTTTCTATTTGTTTAGCTTTTGTGTTTTAATCTGTGTCTGTGATTGTGTTTGTGTTGTTTGATTCATCCCGTAGTTCACTTTAGATTTTTGTTTTGTTTAAATTCTTATAAACACTATTCACCCCCCTCCAGTGTGTACTTTGCTTGAACGATCCATTCCGCAGTCCCTAACAATTCAAAGGAGATGCGATCTGGTCATTCGCTCACCGGAATGCGGTTAACCTCTTTTGTCATTCTAAGACCTCGATCAAGGTCTAAAAACATTTGTAGTGGCCCTTGGCACGGATAAGGCGAGGCAAAATGGACCTGCAAAGAGCATGCAATTCCATTCTCACACATAATGATATCCATTCCTTTAATAGGATTATTCTTTAACCATGACTCTTATATTTGCATGCTTTATAGGTTATTGATGTAATTAACTCAAATGAATTAATATACGGATGGTGTAGGTACCTAGGTTTTGATATTGGTCAGACTTCTAACATCTGCATATGGAGATATGGAGCAATACCATAACAAGCCCGATTAAACAGCTCGTTTTCAAAGTCACGCCCTCCGCCTGAGAGAGTTGTATAGTTCATGGTGGATCCGAGATGATCATCCAATCCTTGGCTCACATGTGGCAGACCTCAAGATAATTGTGCACTGACTGTTGCATTTCAAAGTCATGAATCAATTCCAAATGGATGTAGTTTGACCATCTACATGGCTCGATCCTATGCTTGACGCCATCAGATTACATGAATTCAAATAAAGGAGGCAGCACTACCCCTTGACATGCTTACTTTTCAATGATGCAATTTACTTTTACATGCTTCCTGAGTTATTGACATAACTAACTCACGCGATATGAATGATGTAGGTACCCGAAGTTTGGTGCCAATCACTCCTCCCATAAATTGATCGGAGAAACAAAACTTGGCATATGTGATCTGGCTATTTTCCCAACTGACTCCAATCCTCAGAGCTGGGATAGAAGTATAAACCTAGGACGAGTGTAATGGGCGCGTCAAGATTAAAGACCACTCGATCCGTGACTCTAACTCTCATGATTCGAGAGAGAGTATAAAGGACGGGAAGACGACGTCCATCACTCTAATTCTCATTACTCGAGAGAGAGAGTATAAAGGACGCGAAGATGGCGTCCTCAGGGCGTGATAGTGCACCACGATTAAAGACCGCCTTGACACTCTAACCTGGGAATACGACAGGAGAGTATTGTTGTATATAACATTGTTGTATATGATAATTATATGATTTTTTTGATGATAACAACCAAATATACATTATTATAAAATGTGTTTGTTATTGTACTGTTACACTACATCACTAACAATATAATATTTATATTTAAATAGAATACGACTATACAAAAATTCAAATATTCAAACAGTATTTTATTTAAATAGAATATTTTATTTCAACATCTTAATAGTACAAATTTCATAACTCAACTATTTGTACATCTCAGTAATACAATACATTTCATTTTCATATACATATCAGTTCCTCACACAACACTCATTCACTCAGTCATTCAACTGTACAAATTCATATATGCATTCAGTTTTCACTTAGTTACTCTATTTTTACACTTATTCAGATACAGATTCATTCTTTGACACATTTATCTTCATCCTATCTTCTGTCTTCACAGCTTTCAATCAGTGCAGTCATCCGCACCTATCACATACAAAAATACACACAAAGAGTATTTGGAACAGAAATATTTTTTTTAAATTCTAGCAAATATAATTTTTTTTAACAAAATTTGCCTTAGAATTTTGGTGTGTTTCTTATCATTTTTCATAACTTGATCTGATTTATATATCCATCCATCTATGTTTAGACAGCTTGTGATATTCACAGTGACACAGTGTAAATACCACAAAGCAGACTGTAACACCCTGAATTTTTAATGACATTAAAGAGAATAAATTAAATAATAATTAATTTAATATTCAGAATTAGAGGAAACGGACTGCACCAATGCGTCCGTCTTGAAATTCTGGTTAAGATAGACATTTGGTTTGCGTAAAACAGACACCATATAAAGAAGTTGTGAGGGTTTTAAGTTTGTATACACACAGAAATATTTTATGTATATGCATGAGTTAGAGGTGAGTAAGAATTCTATCCAGAGGATTCAAATTCAAAAAGTTCCCGCTCTAAGGGGTCGACCCCCCTAGAGGGGTGTCGACCTAGGGGTCGACTCACCCACAGGGGTGTTGACACCTCTAGGGCTGACGTGGCACTCGGTTTCATTTGGTCTGGCAGCTTTACATACGTGCCATATTTCTCATATTTTTTTCATTGGAAGTCATGGACGCCATATGCTGTTGGAGTGTGAACTGAATCGTTTTCTGCAACAACATATTCTACAAATCCAATTCAAAAATTCTAGATCCGTTCTTCCTCAATTCTCTAAACCTAACGTTGTGAGCTTCTAAATTACTTTTAGGTTTAGATAAATAAAAGTATATTATGAAAGACTATGATTTGGATATGTGCAAACCATGAATCTATGCTATTATCATATCTGATACTATGTCATGATAGATCTATTTCTTTAGATCCAAGTCAATTGTGATTATTCTGCTATGACATGATAGATCCATTTCTTTAGATCCAATTCAATGGTGATTATTCTACTATGTTATTATTGTGGATCTTGGTTTGTAACTATATTGTGGTTAATATAAATCTGTTAATTTGAATAGTTATGTCATTGGATAGATCTAATCATTTATGTAAATCATGAACAAAAGCCACCTTGAATTGGTTAGGATTGGATCTAAATCTTTATCTGAAATGTAACTTCTATGGCATGCTATGATGTGGATTTGCGTAGATCTATTTCTAAACTAGTAAATATAATTTATGTGGACATTGAAACTGTTAGTCAGATCTAGATTATCACCTTGTGTTATCATATTAGATCTACTTTAACCTTTAGATCTGATTCATTTGATCTAATCTGTCACCATGTGTTATCATGTTAGATCTAAAAAAATTGGATATCTAAACTGCTGATTTATATCTTACTATGCTTATTGAGACATCATGTTATGCTCACTAGTTTTATGTTCATCTTGTTATGATGAAAATTACATGTCCACTCACCTTGTTATCATGATAAGTTTATGTTTATGCATAGATGATCATTTTAGTTATATTCCCATTATTTTCCCTATTATCGTTTATGACTAGGCTATTGTCTAGCCTAGGCAAGTTGCCAATTTAGTGAGGGCGCTAGTTAAGGAATGGGGGAATAAGGGTTAAAAATGGCATAATTTGAATATGAACATTTTTGGACATGTAATTCAAATTATTGGGTAAAATAGGTATTGACACCTATAAAAGGAAAGGATTAATTAATTGGTAAATTAATTAAAAATGGAATGTCTAGTAATTACAATTAGGAATTATGATTGTACTTATGACATGAGGTTATGTTGCATTAGTGGTGGAAGTCTGTCCGGACCCGACCGACATATCCAGCATCCACTAATGTTGAACCTAATGTGGGAGGTCTAAGTACGTAAATACGAATCGGTATATGACACGAGGTTAGGCCCAACTGTGGAATAAGTCTTCCCGGACCTGGCCGACATATCCAGCATCCACATGCTGTAGGCCTAATGTGGGAGGTCTGGCCCATTATGAAACCATAAAGGGACATGGTAATGAATTGGACTACTTAACCAAATCTAATACATTGGAATTTTATATATGAAATAAGATTAGGGTTAAGTAAATTGATTGGACCAGTGGGAGGGTTAAGTAAATCTTGGGTAGGTGGGTGATATTAGCATATATAGGCCCACAAACTTAACCGTTAAATAAACATGCTTGGATCCGTGGGAGGGTTAAGTAAATCTTGGGTAGGTGGGTAATATTAGTATATATAGGCCCACAAACTTAACCGTAAAATAAACATGCTTGGATCCGTAGGAGGGTTAAGTAAATCTTAGGTACGTAGGCAATATTAGCATATATAGGCCCACAAATTTAACCCGATAAGGTTATGTAATTAAAGACACCTAGTGGTATACATAACCGGTGGAAATAGTAAAGTTATAAAATTAAAGACACATTTTAGGGTAAACATAACTTGTAGAAATAATAGGGTTATCTATTAAAGACACCTATAGGTAAGCATAACCAATTGGAAGATTGAGGTTTATGTATTAAAGACACCTATAGGTAAGCGTAACCGGTAGAAAGATTGGGGCTATGTAATAAAAGACACCTAAGGTTATACATAGTCAGTGGAAAACCTCGTGGGGATACGAGACAAGGAGGAGAGCTTGTATCGTATTGTGTGGGACCCATTTCAGTCAGTAACCCGGAGTTGGTATCAAGTAAAGAGCTCTGTACTTGGCGGAGAAGGGGCACGCTTACTAATTGATTTTAAGATATCCGAATGAGATGGATGGTGTAGGCGGCGCAAACCGATCGGGGACATGTGCATGCATGGGCCTGGCAGATGGGGCTAAGACGACCGTGACACCAGTAGATATAGTTGTGCACACCTTGGGTTGCCACTTTAGGAAGTGATACCTCCTACTGTAGGGCTAGCACAGGATTCCTACGGAGTAGGGAGCCGATCGATTAGGGTAGTGGTTAGGGTATACTTGGACGTATGACCTAATCCTTCCAACTCATAGTGGAAGGGATCATTTCATTTTAGTTACACTAGTAATAGTGCAGAGCAATCATTAGTGAGGCACATACACCTAATCCTGTCTACCTTGTCACACCTGCCATTTATGTAGCGATTTCTCTTATCCACTTTATATGCCTATCATGTTACTTTTATTTATTTACTGGCTAAAATTAACTGGACTCGCTAGAATTTATGTCTGACCCTTTTTGTTTCTCCTTCTTTCTTCCATTCCCCCCTCCCCTCCAAGGATATCAAGGGAGGGAATTCTCAGGCTTAGTCAGGATTCTACTATCATCTTGCTTGGAGCTTCTAGACGTATTGCTCAAGCTTCTATCTTTGCTACTATGGCTTATGGTTTGGGGATAATGATTTCTTTGTTATTGTACTCTGATATTTAAAGTACAAGACAGAAGTTTTAATGATTTACTGAGTTTATGTATTTTCAAACATATGGTGTAACCATGCTTTATGATTAATAAAAGTTTTTTTTAATTCCGATGCTATTTTATATATGTCTTGTTATTATTCTATGTCTGTTTACCTATAGCATTACAAAGCTTAATGAATTCCCTTAGTGAGTGACATTAATGAACGTGGGGTGTCACACTTGGTATCAGAGCTGAAGGTTACCAAATTGGATAAAAGTTTTTGAAAGTTATTTTCAAAAAGGTTTTAAAAGAAAGCATTTTCAAAATGCAAAGTCTATTTTGAAAAACATATTCCCCAAAGCCATAGGAACTATCTCTTGATTCTCCGCTTAATTCCTTTTTCTATTTGTCTGGGGAACCGATTCTTCCTGAAAGTTGTCCCCATTCCGCCATAATGTCGTAGGCATGTTTGAACTACGACACATGTCGAAGGGTAATGAAGTGCCTAACCCCCATCTGTAGCTACAGTAGTATACCTACGGCTAATTTTCTCGAGCTTCGTAAGGATTTCCATGTGATGGAGGCAACTTTCGAGAGACTTTTTTGCTTATTACACAAGGATGATAAAAAGGAGAACAAGGGAGTTAGCGCTAAGGAGCACAGCCCAAGGATGAGAAAAATGATGGCCCAGGAAGGGAACACAGGTAAAGTTCAAATAAATCTGAAAGGAAGAAGTTAAGATTGAGAAAACACAAAATAAAAAGGTATAGCCCAAGAAAGGACATCAACCACAATGGAAGAAGGGCGGAAAGAATGACAAGGCTAAGGGTAAGAGGAAGTGCCATAGTTGCGGGTGAGAGTGTCACTTGGCCCAGGACTGCAGGAAAAGAAAGAAGGCTTGCTTCGTTTGTGAAGAGGTTGGACATTATTCTAGGGAGTGCCCAAGGAAGCAAGGGCAAAGTCAAAGGACAAGAACCTCTAGAGGGCAAGCGAATGCTCTCGTGGCTAGTGCACCAGATAGAGGAAGGAAAGTTTCCATGGAAGGTTTGATTCTCTTTCCAATCTTCCTATAAGAACTCTTTTTGATTCTAGTGCTTCGCATTCGTTTATATCTAGTTCTGTAGTTGAATCTCTGCACTTAAATACTAGTATGGTAGTGGTTCCCGTTGTTGTTTCAAACCCCATTGGTGGTTCGTCTCATTTATCTATGATTTGTCGGGGTTTGAGAATATCTGTGTTGGGCATCAAGTTTGAGTGCGACGCATATGTGCTCGGATTTATGGGCTATGGGTTGATTCTACGAATGGATTGGCTTACCACGTATGGGGACATTCTGGATTATGATAGGAGGGTTGTTAGACTCCTGACTTGTCATGGGAAGACCCTCGAAGTTTCTTGTGACCCTCAAGGATCTGTTGTGCTTAGTTTCCTAGAGTCTCTTGATGCATCTGTCAATGATTTGCCATCTGTTCCAGTGGTTTGAGATTATTCTGATGTTTTTGATGAGGTACGGGACTTACCTCCAAGGCACGAGATAGATTATGTGGTGGACAATGCAAAGCCAGTTGCATTACCAGTGCGCCATATGGCTCCAAGGGAAAGGAGGGAGCAGAGTAAGCAAGTAGCGGAGCTACTTGAGAAACGGTTTCTTTTGGGATGGGATGAAGAAAGATGTAGCAGCATTGTTTCTCAATATCTGATTTTCCAGCAAGTCAAAGCTAAGCAAAGGGAGCTCGGTGGTTTACTTCATCATTTAGAGGTCCCGCAGTGGAAGTGGGAGAGTGTCTCCATGGATTTCATAGATGGTTTGCCCAGATCAACGAGGGGTAGCACCAGTATTTGAGTGGTAGTAGATAGGCTTACTAAGAGGACTCATTTTATTTCAAGTTAAGGGTAAGGGGACAACATCATGGTTTGCAGCAATTTATGTCTGAGAGATAGTTCGTCTTTACGGAGTACCGTCCAGCATCGTGAGCGATCATGACCCTATCTTTACCAGCGAATTTTGGAGGAGCTTGCAAGAAGCATTAGGTACACAGTTGTGTTTGAGTACCGCTTATCATCCTCAAACCGATGGGCAGACGGAGAGGGTGAACAGAATTCTAGAAGATCTTTTAAGGCTGTGTATCCTTGACTTTGGAGGGACTTAGGAAGAGCATCTTCCTTTAGTAAAGTTTGCCTATAATAACAGTTATCAGGCTAGCATCGGCATGGCACCCTTCGAGGCATTGTACGAGCGACCATGTAAATCGCCAACTTGTTGGTGGGAATATACAGAAAGATATTGCTTAGACCAGATATGGTTAAGGAAACCTCCAAAAAGATTGACCTTATTCGACGGTGGATGCAGACAGCTCAAGATAGGAAGAAGTCCTATGCAGATAAGAGGAATGTCATCGAATTTGAAGTGGGAGACTTGGTTTTTATCGAAGTATCGCCTTTAAGGAATGTGGTTAGCTTCGAATCAGTAGGGAAGTTGGCACCTAGTTTTGTGGGTCCATTTCCCATAACCGAGAGGATTGGCCAAATGGCCTACCGAGTAAAGCTGAAACATCCCACCTCCGTTAAGGTCACTCACAAAGGGAATGCCTTAATTTTGGTGCAGGTTTATAAGTAAAATCCATAGATAAACTCAAGACAGATATAAATACACATATTTTAAACAGCGGAAACCAAACAGACTTTTATTTCATCAATATGTGTTCAAAACCATACATTCCATAATTGTCTCAAAATACTTCCAGCATTACAACATCATTACTGTCTTGATAATTAAAGAAGCTGAAAACATAAATAAAGTGACAAAAATCCCCATAGTAATATCCAAAGCCATATCCGAGCAAATGAGACCCAAATCATACATCTACGTTCTTGGAGCTTGTACAGAGCCTGACTGAGCTGAGCGGTTTCCTCCCTGTGGACCTGGGGGGGAAATAAAAGAAAGGAAGACGAAAAGAAAATAGGGTCAGACATAAAGCCTAAGTAAATCTAGTAACTCTTCAGTATGTGAATAAGAAAAGGGCATGATAGATATATACTGAAAATAGGATGGTGTCACAAGCTAAGGGAGTGTCGAATGTACTATCGCACCCATACTATATCTCTGCATCTACTTGAGTTTACTCTAACTGCCACCCCATGGTGGGGGTGAAGTGATCCCCAAATTTATTTAAAGATCGGCTCCTACTCCCGTTAACATGTGTCATACGACCCCCAAGAATTGTAGATACCAATGCTGGTCCCACCATGGGGTGTATCAAGACCCATGGTGGCGGCCCCGTCACAAATTCTAGAAGGCATAGGCTATACTACTGGTGTCCCCAGTGCCCTAGTTGTCTGCTCCAAAGTGTGTGCACGCCCGCACCCCGTTAGACCTGCACTATGCACCCATTGCCGTCGTTTTGACCGTTTACAATCAGCCCAGTAATCGTGCCCCACCCTGCCTAGTTTCAGGGTGCCATTGATACCTAACTTGGGTTACTGCTGAAACGGGTCCCACGTTACCAGGATTTTCTAGTCAAACATGTTAAGTGGTTAAGTGTCTGTATTTACCTAACCCCACCCATCAACTCCTGTTAACATGTTGAATTTGGTTAAGTGTTATAGTTGACTTAACCCTACCATCTGTCCTTAGCCCATTAGGAGCACCTGACCACTCACATTAGATAGGTACTGCTATGGTCACTGGATATGCCGGTCGGTTCCGGGCAGGTTTACACCGTAGCTCAGTCTAACCTCGGGTCATTATTAGGCTCAATGCTTAACCACCCACATTGGATATGTATTGTTGTGACTACTGGACAGCAGGGCGGTTCCAGGTAGGTTTACATCACAACTCAATCCAACCTCGGGTTAAGCACTATTTCCATGTTTTACACCCAACGTTATTACCCCTGTTTATACGTTCGCAACGTTATAACAAATGTTGGGTTTGACACAATTCAGCCCAACTTTATAAGCGTAATAAAAAGGGGAAATCAAGAACATGTAATATTTCACAACATGTAAGGGTGTATGGCGCATGAACTTGCAATTTAGCGATACTAACATAGATGATGGGTCATGTGAACTTGCATTCAAATCAAAGTACAACTAAGTAGGTGACATATGAAATGGCATAGTTTAGGCTTACACAACTTGTGTTTAAATATGTTTAACTTGGCATAATGTCTAACAAAAAACTAGCATGATGTATATTCACCAAAAGGTCCAATTATAACATTTAATCACATAGCCTATTTCAATATGAACTTGCATAGTTTTTGAAACACAAACGATACTTAACATAGATCCAATTATACTTGCAAATAAACATGAAAATGATATCATAGGTTTTGGGTCATGTAGGCATAACAAGTTTCAAATCAAGAACATGTTTACATAAATTCTAATTTAGACTAAGGGAATATACATAGTCCATGCCATCGCCATATACATAAAAGGATCAATCTCTAATTTTTGCCACAAACTTGCAAGTGCCATTGTTTTCATATACAATTGTTCAATAGGCTTGCATCAATCAATTTATCCCACAAACATCAATACACAAGTCATGATAGAACCATCACAATACATAGAATTTTATACAATACAATAACACAATTCTATTTTCATTCACATCGAATCACATCACAATTCTTATTCTTAATCTGAAAGGTCACTATACTTACAACGAATGCAGAATCTTGAATTCTGGATTCTGAATTCTGAAATTGAGATGCGCTCCTTTGGGTAGACTAACGTTGCGTTGATTAATTTGATTTAAACTTTAATATTCTTCTTAGTTTGATTCGCCTCTAGGCTTTTCTCTTGATGGCTATGTTTAATTCCTCCCTAGCAGCATGACGACTCCTTTCTCATTTTTTTGTGTGAATTTTCAGTTGAGACTTAGGGTATATTTACAGATTTTTAAGTTGTTTTGAGCCGTCAGATGAAGATAGGAGGAATCTGGGCCATTCAAAGTTCAGAGAGCCAATCAAGAGGTGATACGTCAGCCCTAGTGACACACAGAGCCAAAGAAATTCGAGCCAGTGCCAGACCTGGCCAGCAAGGTCGACCAGCCAGGTCGACACCAAGGTCGACACTATGGTCGACTTGGGGGGGGACCATATCGACACTATGGCCGACCCTATGGTCGACCTGGTCTCTGGGCGGGAATTTTCCCGCCCAACCCAGTTTGAACCTGAAATTAGAAATTTTGAAATTAAACTGAGCTGTTTGAATTTAAATTTGATTCTAAAAAAATCCGAAGGCCATAACTCCTTCATACGGAATCCGATTCGCGCAAACTCGGACTCTATCTCAAGCAGAATTCCGAGACGAACGCAATGGCGTAACCCGTTTCCCTTAATTCTTTCATTTAGAATTAATTATACTTTAATTTTTGAATCTTAGCATTATATAATTCACTGGATGTTACAAAAGCTCCCAGAAAATCTATCCGGTGTTCATGACGTTTTCCACGTCTCTCATTTGCAGAAGTTCTTGCATGACACTGCGGAAGTTGTTGAGCCGAGTATGTTGGAAGAAGTCGAAGTGGAACGGGAGGCGACAGTCATAAGAGTCCCTACATATATTCTTGGTTTCAGAGGTTAAGAAGCTGCGCAATAAGGAGATCAAGTTGCTAAAGGTTCAATGGGGAGATAACCCAGAAGATGTGACTTGGGAGACCGAAGACAAGATTCGTTCTTCGTACCCTTTTCTTTTCGAGGGTATGTTCTTAACTCCTTTTTCCTAAGTTTTATCAATGCTTGTTTTTGTCCATAGAATATATCTTATCTATCGTATTTTCAACATTTAGATAGGAATCCTATGGATGTAAACATGTGTTTGAAACATGTTATGTTTGATGGATGCAAGTGGATGCAAGTGTTTGCTAGTGGTTGCCTGTGGACGCATATACACACACATTAGGCACTAAGATCGGCTCAATCACTCTCATACTGCATATGGATGTGTGTGCATTTTCTTTTCTTTTATGAATGGAAATGGATGAGCTAGCATATGGATGTTGCATTTGGAAGGATGGGTGTGCACACATACATAACTTGTATGATACTATAGGTTTATTTGCATACATATTGGATTCATGGCACTAACATACATTGCATTAAGGAGGTCAACTGAATTTGTAGACCGCCTGATCTTCGAACTAGTGTTGGGACATATACACACACCTTTGCATATATTCATATAAGCATTAAAAATCTTTAAGGATAATGGACGCCAGTGACTGGTGGATGAGTAGATGGATGATGGATGGTAGGATATGCATTCTTCTCAACTTAGAGATTTTAGGGACGAAATACTTTGAGTAGGGGAGAATGTAACACCCCGAATTGTTAATGGCATTAAAGAGAATAAATTAAATAATAATTAATTTAATATCAAGAATGAGAGGAAACGGACTGCACTATTGCACCCGTCTTGAAATTCTGGTCAAGATAGACATTTGGTTTGCGTAAAACGGACACTGTATGAAGAAGTTATGAGGGTTTTAAGTTTGTATATGCACAAAAATAGTTTACATATACGTAGAGTCAGAGGGGAGTCAGAGATGAGTCAGAATTCTATCCAGAGGATTCAAATTCGAAAATTCCTCCGAGCGGCGAAATTCCCGCTCTAAGGGGTCGACCCCCCTAAAGGGGTGTCGACCTAGGGGTCGACCCACCCACAGGGGTGTCGACACCCCTAGGGATGATGTCGCACTCGGTTTCAGGGGGTCTGACACCTATATATATGTGTCCTATTTGTCATATTTTCTTCAGTGGAAGTCTGTAACGACCCGGATTTTTGGCGACTTTGGTTATCGACATAAGCTCGGTAATTAATGAAAGAAATTAGAAGGTGAGAATAGATAAGATAGAAACTTAGAATAGAAGAAGAAGAAGAACACAACATCAGAGTAACACGAACCTCACAGCGGAACGAATAACATAAAATATATAACATAACTTTGAAATATAACAGTTATGTATACAATAGCACTTATCAAAGTACAACACTTACAACACAGCGGAAATAAACTATAGCTATATGATCCAGAAGCCTCCTGCTCCAGCTCTTCAAGTATATCTGTGAATCCCGACTACTTGACTGCCCGCACAAATTTAGGCACCCAAGAGTTTAGGGAAAACAACAAAGTAAACTCCGGGTCAGTCATGGGACTGGTGTGAGTAAAACAGTTTAAACAGGTATATGAACAAGTAAACGATATCTCATAAGACCACGCCGCAGAACGGAACGGGTTTTTCCCTTAGCAGAATCAAAAATATCTTTATATCAAAAACCTTTTGATATTATAATAATGTCTATGTACAAATAGATATCAACTAGCAGAAACGCTTTCATCTCACGTTCTACATATATAGTATACAATCAAAATCGCAAGCACGTATTGGATAATGGATTTCCATCTATGACAAGGTATGGAACCACCTTCCGATCAGTGTACTCTAGGAACGATACACTGGAGTTCAACAAGAACATCTTGTAACTCAGCCACACATGACCGACCACTCATTTTGCTTGAGTGTATCGAATGTACATCACCAACGGTTGGGATCAGCAACCGTTCCCGTATATATATGGGACAGCATTGATAGATTTAAGAAACAAATGAATATTCTCTAGATAAGTGATTATACACCCTACTTCGGTGCGACCGACTTAGCCATGTTGCCTGCCCGATTTCTGTCATTTACTGGTTGATGAGGCTAGAAGCTACGCTTTATCATCACATCAGATTCACTTCGAATGCCACATTGTTAGGTCCATCGAAAATCACTAATTGACGTCTACAACAGTACATAACGTGTTAGCTAAAGAAGTTTCCTTCTCCGCTTCCACTCTTGGTACGGTTGAAGAAATCAATGTATGTGACCTTTCTGGAAATACTCTATCAGACATTCATTCACACAAGTCATCCTCATTCACTTAGAATGTCACATCGTCATACCCGCCAAATCACAAATTGATTTCCTCAAAAATACAACAGGTATACAGCTAAGAGAAACGAATTCCTCCGCCACCAACGTATATACGTTTGAAGAGATCAACTTACGCGATCCATTGGATATACTCTGTCAGACCTTCGTCCATACAAGTTGTCCTGGGACTGGACAAACCGAAGGCAATATTCAGTATATCCATCTTATTCACTGTTATCTAAGACTTATACAACAACCCTTGCATTTTACTCCATCTTCAAATTATCTTTGGCATAAATGATTCGCAATGCTTATGCCAATACAGAGTGGTTCTTCGGATAATAATCCAACCAGTCTCTCCATATTAACAACATTAAAATGGTCAAAACTTCGATAGTCTGTGATTTAACTATCAAAGAAAAACAAGTGTGCAAACAACGATATTATTTCCAGATGGAAATTATATCGATCAATCATCAACATATATATATATATATATATATATATTCACATTGCCTTATTTTCTATGTTCAGAAAATATATGTTATTAACACTGGAAAACGTTTCCCATTTGCTTATTTACAAATCACTACTTTTCCCCAACTATCAGTCCCTGAATGTGAACTATTATGAGAACAATTCCCTAAGTATAAATCCCGAAGGCCGAAACCAACATCAGATAGACACTTAGAAAACCATTCAATTTACTAATCTCTAGTCAGTTCTAATTTTACTTAACTCTATTTGATTAACTCGGATTGATTAACTCTAACTGGTTAATTCTAATTGATCAACTCTAACTGGTTTTACTTGGTTTGACTAACTCAATTTATTTACTCGACTGACTAATTCAACTCGATTAACCTAACTTGATTTACTTATCTCGATTAACTGAACTAATCACTTTGATTAACTCGACTAATTCACTTTGGTTAACTTAACCAATTCACTTAACTCCTGTCGAATAAACTATATTCGATAACTCCTCTAATTCTATTCGAATAAACTATATTCGATTAACTCATTTACTCTATTTGAATAAACTATATTCGATTAACTCCTTTACTATATTCGAATAAACTATATTCGATCAACTCATTTGATTTAACTCTAATCGATTAACTCCATCGAATAAACTACATTCGATAATCTCCTCTCGAATAAACGATATTCGATAATCTTCCCTTTCGATTTAACACATCGATAACTCCTTTTCGAATAACTAAATTCGATAACTCCTTTCGATTTAACTAATCGATAACTCCTTTCGATTTAACTAATCGATAACTCCCTTCGATTTAACTAATCGATAACTCCCTTCAATGAAACTAACATCGATACTCCTTTCGATGAAACTAACATCGATACTCCTTTCGATGAAATTAACATCGATTAACTCCTTTCGATGAAACTAACATCGATTAACTCCTTTTGATGAAACTAACATCGATTAACTTAACTCGACGAAATTAACTTGACTCACTTATCTCGATAATCTAACTCAAGAACTTAACTCCTATCGAATAACTAAAATTCGATTTAACTTCATTCGCTTGACTCTAGATCGCAGCGATCACAATGGTTACGCCTGACTCCCTCAGGAAACATACGACCACCTTAGGCTATTTACAGCCCTGAGAATTACGCTAGCAGTCGTAAGAGATAACAACTCATTTGGATTAACCTTAACTGATTAACTCTAACTGATTAACTCTATTTGAATAACTCGACTCGACTAACCTCTTTCGAATAATATATTCGATTAACTAATTTCGAATACCATATTCGATTAACTAACTTCGAATACCATATTCGATTTCTTCTTTTTTGATAACGTTTATCCATTGAAAAGATTCCCTTTTTAACAAAGTTTATTCATTTATAAAGATTTACTTTTTCGTAACGGTTCTTCACTTTATAAATGTTCCTTTTTATAACGTTTCCTTTTCAATTCTATTTGTAAATGGTTTACAAATATTTCCTTTTCAAATTTATTCTTGAAATATTCTAACTCCTTAAATTCTCTGAAAAATTCGCCATAACCTCCTTTGTAACGGGAGCATCGGGAAAATCCCCAAACCCGCCACACTGGCCTTTCCATTTAAAAGAAAATGTTTTGAAATTATTTCTTTTTCTATGTATCTCCTATTTATAAATATTCCAATTTATAAATATTTCTTATTTATAAATATCACTTTGAAAACCCCCTTATCAACAACTCATATGTTATGGTATTCAATCATATCAAATCACGATGTTCAATATCGTCCATACACATATAATCGCCAATAGATTATATATCACATCATATATTCAATACATTAAACAAAACAGTATTTAAATGTTGAGGAACCCAGTTGGGTCCCTCCAAACTGTTTCCCTGCATCACAGGTGTTACACAATAAAATCAACATCACTTTCAGTTCAGTACGGATTACTCTGATAACAGCATCAATATATAAATATTTAATAGTTTATATATATATTTATATATATATATATATAATTTCCACTAACTGACCAGCAGTTCAATCAATCAACCAACACACAACAATCAACAGATGAGTAACAGTTCTAAGAATACATTATAAAAATATAACTGTTTAGAGTTGGTGAGTTTTACTCACATTTGGACGATCATCGTCAATGACGATAACCATCGCTTGATTCAGACATTTTATTTTGCTATAAATTGTAACGGACTACAATGGACTTCCAGTCAGTTCCAATGCGTAGTGTCCGTCCATACGATCCCAACGCAACTTACGGTTCATCGATCTGAGCTTGTATGATCAAGTTTTACAAAATTAAAGTTTGAACAAATTTAAATAAATTAAACTTGAATTTAAATTGTAACGGGCCTTCACCTTAATTATACTCCGGCTCATTTCCCTTTCAACTACCCAGCGAAGCCTATTCACGCTATAAACCACCCGATCCTATTTCCTTCTTCCCCAATTCACAAAATCGGTCGCTCCTGTAAACCCAAACACTACTCCGTCGGTTTCCCCAACGAGCGCTCCTTCCTCCTCACATTAAAGACCAAACGGAAACCACCAATTTCTTCCTTATCCCGAGCTCTTTCTCCCCATACCAGTTTTCCCAAACTCGATGGCAGCAGCCTTGCGACTACCAGGACCTCGCGATCCTCCAATTGTCGTCGCACACCTCAGAAACTTCCACATACGAGCCATTCAACCCCCTGAACTCGAATACGTACTTTAAACCACACTCGAAGCCTCAAAATCTAAGAATCACGTAACCCTAACTCACGACAGACCCAAACAAGCGAACTCGAAAATGATCGAACCCAATGATACCCACCTCAGATCAAAGAGCGAGCCATGGAGATTTCAGATAAAATAGTTTGGAAATTTATAGGATTATATATATTTTGTTTTGAATTTTCTTCCTTGGGAAAATCGTTTGTTGTGTTCGTTGGATGGCTTATATAGGCTGAATGTGGTTGGTACCGCTTGTGGCTGTAGACAGACGATGTGTGGCTTGTTGGTGACCATAGAAAATGAGGGGAGATATTTTTGAATTTATTTTATATTTTATTTTGCCAATCTATCCTTGTATCTGACTTCTAAAAATCTCTGCGACTACGTACGATACCCAAAAATCACCAAACTGGACATGTAGGTAGAGTTCGACATTACGGTCCCAACGAAACTGGTTGTCGAATTCCGACTTCGTTTGCTCACACAGCATATTTTTAACCGTCGAATTACCGACTGTTTCTCACTCTAAAAATCCGTACGGCCACACAGTGACTCTAAAAATCACGAAACTGGAAATCTAACAACTATTTGATATTGCGGATCAAATAAAATTAGTTTCGTCAAATTCCGACTTCGTTTGCAAAACCGCCTATTTTTAAAGCTCTGGATGACCCATTTAAATAAACAAATATATTTAGATATAATTAAATTAAATATAAATAAATTTATATTATCGTAATCTTCGCATATGATATCATACAGCTCCAGAATATCATATCAGAATTTACAGCTTGATATTTCAGATTCCAGATTATCTCGATATTCAATTTATATCGAAAATCCATTTTATAACGTAAATAAAGCGTTGCAAATTAAAAAGGAATTTCATAGCGACTTTTCTGGAATTTGATTTGGATGTAAATCAAAATCTACACGACGAAATCCCGATTTTTCTCTTCCACTAGAAAGATATACTCCATCAGCTCCACACGTTTCTTGTTTCACAGAAATCCGACTTAAAACGAACCCTGTACATTCAGTTGAAGTTCAAATCGCCAAATCGCGAACTGCAGCGCCATTTCAAGCTCTGTTTTAATTATATTATAATTATACGTTCAAACTGTCATCGATTGAATATATTCGCTAATATATCTCAACTCTAAGCTGAACTAAATCTCGAGGATGACCCAGTTCACATTATATTGTCTATTCACTATTTCTGGTTATTTCTGAATTAAATATATTATTTAATTATTTAAATTAATTAAATATTCACTATAATTTAATTAAACGACGATTTAATTCCCTACCTCACGATATATATAATTAAATTAATTAATTATAATACCTCTGCCAATGCGGGTCATTACATTCTTCCCCACTTAAAATAATTTCGTCCTCGAAATTGCTAAGTTAGAGGACGACCCTATATATTGGAACTCCTAAGATTTGTTTACCCCTTATTTCTGATTTCAACAGAACCAATTAATATCGACTAAAATATTAATTCTTCCGACTAACTAAAATTTTCAAAAATTCTGAAAATTTTCTAACACTTTAGATTTCCAGAAATTTTTGCCATAACCTCCTTTGTACAGCCCTATCGGTAAAACCACAACTCGCCTCTCTGGGCCATCTTCAACCCAAAAGAAATCAAACTGTTTCCCAGCTTACGCTTATTTGGATTAAAACGGATGTTGTGTAAAACATCGTTACGACAACCCAAATACTATATTCAACTAACTCTTATCCAACATTGATCTTCGAGCCTGAAATCTTACTATTTATTTGTTAATAATGAAACCAATCAAGTTGGGATATAACTACCTCTCAGACCTTGACTGAGTAACATTTATAACGTCAAAACATATAAGACTGCTTACTCAAATAATCAATACCATACAACTAATTATTCACTTTTAAACACGTATCACTACACCAAAAGAGTGGATTCCCAACAAATATATGTGTTACAAATAATTTCCGTAACACTTTTAAGTGTCACCAACGGCCTGTGAGGAATTTCCTGTAACACTTATAAGTGTTACAAACAGAGTAACTGCTAACACTTATAAGTGTTACAGACATATTCATTGCTAACACTTATAAGAGTTACAAACATATTCATTGCTAACACTTATAAATGTTGGAACTATAAGATATGGTAACACATATAAGTGTTACAGGAAATTCATTACTAACACTTATAAATGTTGAAACTATAAGATATGGTAATACTTATAAGAGTTACAAACATATATATTGCTAACACTTATAAATGTTGGAACCATAAGATATGGTAACACTTATAAATGTCAGTATCATAATCCTACTAACTCTTATAAATGTTGGCATACATAAATTGCTAACACTTATATAACATGCTTTTATGATTTTCAATCACATATAATTCAACATATCAATTCAAATAAAAGTATTTGGTACGCTTCCATATTTCAAATTCAATAATTTCACTTTTGCATAATGCTTCCAATTTCAAAATACCATAATATCAAGTTCAAATTACAAAAAAACAATACAAAGTTTTAGTAAAGATACATAGAATTTTAGATATTATGAAAGCGAAACATGGACCATATCACAAAGCCTCCATCCGAAAATTCACAAAGCTTGTAATGTTCGTTTTGAGGACCATCGTAAATTGTTGCTTCCGGATCTAAAACTTCTGTCATCCTTTTTATTCTTGTCGGCAATTGCTTTTGATGCTTGCATCATCTTTATATGCTTTACGGAAGAAGAGGAGCTAATTGCACAACAATATTTTTTCCATTTATCAAAACCAAAAACTTCGAAGATAGGATATTGTCAAGATCAAACATATTTGTTTTCCCGTTGCTATTACATTCCAAACTCTGTTTTTTTCCTCCTCCTCCACAAGTGCCTACAAAATATAAATGCACTCATTTTTACAGAAATAACAAATTGCAAAACTGATAAATAACATCTTGTATTAACTAACTGAACATGGTTAATTATAATGTTAATGAGAATAGATCACACCTTGTATAAAAATATCAGGCATATTAAAAAAATTAACAAATCCTTGTTCACAACATTGCTATGCTCAGTTTCAAGAAACTGAGTATTGCTCAGTTTCAACAAAACTGAGCATATGCTCAGTTTGAAACAAAACTGCTAATACTGTAGTAAAAACTGCTAACACTGTAGTAATTGCAGTATGACTGCAGTTAAGTAGCATTTCTAAAAGCAGTATTTTCAGGTCATGGTCATACTTGTAAAATATCTTGAATACATTTGATTCGATATCGACAGTTGAAATACATCTAAAAATATTAAATTCAATGATTAAGGAGATAATATAAAATCTAATTTAATTTCATTCTGAGCAACTGATTATAAATGTAAAGCAGGATCGGATTTATGATTTTTTTTGTGAAATGATATATGGCTAAGGTTATGTCTAACATGGAATTTGAGTCAGAAACTCGGTAAATCTCTTATGGTACATGCATGTATGGAATCATGATATTCAGCATGCAAAAAATGATTTATCGTTGTAAATACGGATTTGAATTTTTTGGAAGTTATTTTCTCCTGCCACTGACACATACCCGTAACGACGTTGCTCTGGCACTAAAACACTGAGTTTTTCCTTAAGCAAGCTTTTTCCTTAAACTCTTCATGAAGTGGGCCTGTAAAATTTATTACTTCATTATTTTTTTAGTTCTAATATTTATGGAAGTACTAAATTCAATTATTTAAGTAGCCAAGCTAAAAGATGAAGAATCAGATGAAGCTAAATATAAAAATAAACCAGTTTAAACATACTTATTAGCACATACAGATTATTATGCATGCTTTCTTCATGGCTGCAAATTTGTAAACCCTTACAGTAGTGATCCGTACCATTCCCTCTTTTTTTTCCTTCCCATTTTTCTTTTTTTGTTTGAGGCTCTTTGGTTCAATATACACTACAAAGTCATGTCACTTGCATATTACAGACAAAAGGCTAGCGGATCAACAAGTTTGGTAAAATATAAGTATTAAAATGTGAGCACTGTACTTAATTTCTAGTTGCTGGGAAAAAATACAAATAGATAGCTAATTTAAATGTGAAAAGAGAATAAAAAGAAAATTAACATAAAACAGAAACCAAGGAAAACGAATTAAACTGAAACCAGTTTCTAGAGTGAGAATATTAATTTTAATGTGAGAATAATCACCAAAAGAAAAAAAAATGGACATGATTATAAAGTCGACATCAAGATGAGGGATATTTTCGGATATGCAAATCAACTATTTAGCACAACTAAAACCGAGGGACACAAATTTGTAGAAGCTATTATCATTGTAAACAGAAAAAGTTAATACAATAAACAAACAACTAAGTAATGAAATTGATATATGTGATGTATTCCCGTTATGTATATAAAAAGTTAATACAATAAACAAACAACTAAGTAATGAAAAAGCTAAATAAAAATAAAATTGGATATATCTTATGGGCAAATAAAAAATTGGATTAAGACAGTGTGTCGGTTTATTTATATGGGGCAAATAGAGTTTAATTTAAGATATATATAATTTATAGCAGAACAAGGACAATTGGACAAAGGATGCTTTATTTATCACTTCTATGTATATTATACAATTAGTAGTACTATACTACTAATATCCAGGTATATTTATTTATCAAAGCTAGATTTATCCATCTACAATTGTCCAAATGAAACTTTATAGTGCCTGCTTATCATCAATCGCTTTTGAAACAAAATTAATAATCAATGTATGTTTATTTAATTATTTCCAAATAACTGTTACAATTGTTCAAATAACAGTACCTGTTGCCCAAAGAGCTTCTGACGTCTGAAAATAAGGTTACTTTCTTCGTCTTTGAACTCTGCTAGGTGAATTGTTGGGGAGAGACAGTCCAACCACCGGAGTCTGCAGCATTTTTAGCATCTTTTAATCCTGGATTTGTTCAATATGCATGCATAAAAATCATGAATTTGTACCAAGTATAACATACCTAGAAATTATAAAGAATCAATGATCAAGTAATATGAAATACCGGTACGAGATGGAACAGAACACCACTTTCCATCACCATATTATCTGAATGCACTTGTTTAGAAGTTCATGTTTATCTCTGCTCCATGCTCCTTTTCGTACAACATCACTTCCTTTATACCATTAAAATCCTGGCAAGCATCGAGGAAGAAGAAAAACATGCTGGTGCCACCTTGTACCATTAAAATGACCATTGTACACTCACTTACAAATTAGCTCTTTCAACCAGCATTCATGCAGTGAGAAGGATTGATATTTAGGAGCATGCACACATACGAATATACAATATGGGTAGCTAGCACTATCAAACGTGCTTCCTAGTCAATAAAACAACCATTAAATTTCGCAGTCACGTGATAGTGGAGATAAAAAATTATATAGATTCAGAGTCATAGGACTTCGATATCTAGATCTTTTAAGATTGTGATTGGCTGAGCGTGAGTATTGGTTTCAAGTATATGTCAAGCATGAAGTGAAGTAGGCGGTGGAGCAACGGGCTCTTAAGAGGCAGCATTGGGGAAAACGTAGGCAGCTTGGAGTTATAACAGAGCAGCTCTGGTAGAGTTTAAGGACTTGCTACTACAATGAGATATGACAGCTTTGTGCATGCACATCATTTATCTCAGCATCTACAGGTACATGAGTATTAAACTTGTAACAAAACATAAATGACCCAATGAAAGGATTATTAATCTTGTAATAAATTTTCAGGTAAGTGAGTGAAGGTGAAGCTCTTATGGTATATGAGAAATTTGGCCTTAGTCGCAAAAAAGAAAAGACTATTGTCCATCATTTTCGAAGTCATTGCGTTCTCAACCCAACCAACACATTTGCAATCAAAATAGTCTCCATTTAAATAACAATTTAAAATGAATAGAATGTCAACGGATTTCGATACTGCATATACTAAGTGAACACCATTTACTCTTCCTGATACCATGCTAGTCTCACCTCATTTTACCATGACGACAAACTGAGCATTGCTCAGTTTTGTTTGAAACTGAGCAAATGCTCAGTTTCGAAACAAAACTGAGCATATGCTCAGTTTCGAAACAAAACTGAGCATATGCTCAGTTTCGAAACAAAACTGAGCATATGCTCAGTTTTGTTTGAAACTGAGCATTGCTCAGTTCGAAAAACTGAGCATATCCAATCATTTGCAGTTTTTTCGTTTCTATTTCTTGGTATCTTCTTTATGCTTGTATAACCTACAAGGGTTTTAATATTATGTCATAAGAGATCATAAGTTTGTAGTACACCATTTCCTTCCATAGTGGATGCACCTTTGTAGACAGCAATATGCAAACATGTATCCAATGATACCATAAAAAACTAACTAATAACTCCACAACTAGTTTAAAACATATAATATTTACATAGATATATGAAAGTTCAACATGAACACTAGCAACAAATATACCTCATTTTCAGCAAAATTCATGCATCCCTCGTTTTGTTTAATATTTTCAGGAATCCTAGCAGCATCAGTCTTCCAGTCAACTATTTTCTCTTCACAAGCTTAATCCTGTAAACCAGTATCCATCTTATATAGCACACTATCTTTTTTTTTAAACCTGAAAGAAGATAAGAAAGTTTTATTAGCATTACAGTGGAAAAGAATTTTGACCTAAATATCTCATCACAGTGCGACCACAACTGCACAACAAAACACCATAACTACCCAAACACCTTCGCCATCATCACCTAACAACCATCAACAATTGGCTTACCTTTCACTCAACACCAAAAAACCTCCATTCGCAGTTTCATCTCCCTAGACTTCCACTATCATCAACCTTGAAACCCCAAACAGTGCCTCTAACCCTCGTCAAAGCGCCATTATTACATAGCAACAAATTGCAACCTCTCCTACAATCACTCAATGCCATCGTGACTCTCCTAATCGCCAAATCTCACTTAAATGCCTGAGTAACCTCACCTCAAATCGAAGATAATTATGTTCCCCAAAATCACCACAGTCGGCAGCCCACTCGCACTCCTCAATGAATTCGAACTTCCTTCAATCACTCGCGAACTTGTAACCTCGATTTCTAGACTAAATTTCAATTTTAATTGCGTATTTCATGATTTTATCGTCGATGGAGTTTTTTTTCGCTGCAGATGAAGAAACTGAAAGATAAGGTTTTGGCGATAGATCCAAAAAAGGGAAAGATATGCGGCCTTGGAGGAATAAGCGTTGAGGAATAAGTGTTGAGGCAGCTATTAGGTTAATTTGTGAGAACTTACCCTTTTGCCCTTAGAATTTAAAAATTGACCAGACATAGCAACACATAAAAGTGTTGGCACATTTTTGGTGACACATTTTTGCTATAGCAACATATATTAATGTCACTAGTCTACAACACATATAAGTGTTGGCAGTTGAAAAAAATAAGAGTCGCCAAATGACGATGAGTAACAGTTCAATCAATCAACCAACACACAACAATCAACAGATGAGTAACAGTTCTAAGAATACATTATAAAAATATAACTGTTTAGAGTTGGTGAGTTTTACTCACATTTGGACGATCATCGTCAATGACGATAACCATCGCTTGATTCAGACATTTTATTTTGCTATAAATTGTAACGGACTACAATGGACTTCCAGTCAGTTCCAATGCGTAGTGTCCGTCCATACGATCCCAACGCAACTTACGGTTCATCGATCTGAGCTTGTATGATCAAGTTTTACAAAATTAAAGTTTGAACAAATTTAAATAAATTAAACTTGAATTTAAATTGTAACGGGCCTTCACCTTAATTATACTCCGGCTCATTTCCCTTTCAACTACCCAGCGAAGCCTATTCACGCTATAAACCACCCGATCCTATTTCCTTCTTCCCCAATTCACAAAATCGGTCGCTCCTGTAAACCCAAACACTACTCCGTCGGTTTCCCCAACGAGCGCTCCTTCCTCCTCACATTAAAGACCAAACGGAAACCACCAATTTCTTCCTTATCCCGAGCTCTTTCTCCCCATACCAGTTTTCCCAAACTCGATGGCAGCAGCCTTGCGACTACCAGGACCTCGCGATCCTCCAATTGTCGTCGCACACCTCAGAAACTTCCACATACGAGCCATTCAACCCCCTGAACTCGAATACGTACTTTAAACCACACTCGAAGCCTCAAAATCTAAGAATCACGTAACCCTAACTCACGACAGACCCAAACAAGCGAACTCGAAAATGATCGAACCCAATGATACCCACCTCAGATCAAAGAGCGAGCCATGGAGATTTCAGATAAAATAGTTTGGAAATTTATAGGATTATATATATTTTGTTTTGAATTTTCTTCCTTGGGAAAATCGTTTGTTGTGTTCGTTGGATGGCTTATATAGGCTGAATGTGGTTGGTACCGCTTGTGGCTGTAGACAGACGATGTGTGGCTTGTTGGTGACCATAGAAAATGAGGGGAGATATTTTTGAATTTATTTTATATTTTATTTTGCCAATCTATCCTTGTATCTGACTTCTAAAAATCTCTGCGACTACGTACGATACCCAAAAATCACCAAACTGGACATGTAGGTAGAGTTCGACATTACGGTCCCAACGAAACTGGTTGTCGAATTCCGACTTCGTTTGCTCACACAGCATATTTTTAACCGTCGAATTACCGACTGTTTCTCACTCTAAAAATCCGTACGGCCACACAGTGACTCTAAAAATCACGAAACTGGAAATCTAACAACTATTTGATATTGCGGATCAAATAAAATTAGTTTCGTCAAATTCCGACTTCGTTTGCAAAACCGCCTATTTTTAAAGCTCTGGATGACCCATTTAAATAAACAAATATATTTAGATATAATTAAATTAAATATAAATAAATTTATATTATCGTAATCTTCGCATATGATATCATACAGCTCCAGAATATCATATCAGAATTTACAGCTTGATATTTCAGATTCCAGATTATCTCGATATTCAATTTATATCGAAAATCCATTTTATAACGTAAATAAAGCGTTGCAAATTAAAAAGGAATTTCATAGCGACTTTTCTGGAATTTGATTTGGATGTAAATCAAAATCTACACGACGAAATCCCGATTTTTCTCTTCCACTAGAAAGATATACTCCATCAGCTCCACACGTTTCTTGTTTCACAGAAATCCGACTTAAAACGAACCCTGTACATTCAGTTGAAGTTCAAATCGCCAAATCGCGAACTGCAGCGCCATTTCAAGCTCTGTTTTAATTATATTATAATTATACGTTCAAACTGTCATCGATTGAATATATTCGCTAATATATCTCAACTCTAAGCTGAACTAAATCTCGAGGATGACCCAGTTCACATTATATTGTCTATTCACTATTTCTGGTTATTTCTGAATTAAATATATTATTTAATTATTTAAATTAATTAAATATTCACTATAATTTAATTAAACGACGATTTAATTCCCTACCTCACGATATATATAATTAAATTAATTAATTATAATACCTCTGCCAATGCGGGTCATTACATTCTTCCCCACTTAAAATAATTTCGTCCTCGAAATTGCTAAGTTAGAGGACGACCCTATATATTGGAACTCCTAAGATTTGTTTACCCCTTATTTCTGATTTCAACAGAACCAATTAATATCGACTAAAATATTAATTCTTCCGACTAACTAAAATTTTCAAAAATTCTGAAAATTTTCTAACACTTTAGATTTCCAGAAATTTTTGCCATAACCTCCTTTGTACAGCCCTATCGGTAAAACCACAACTCGCCTCTCTGGGCCATCTTCAACCCAAAAGAAATCAAACTGTTTCCCAGCTTACGCTTATTTGGATTAAAACGGATGTTGTGTAAAACATCGTTACGACAACCCAAATACTATATTCAACTAACTCTTATCCAACATTGATCTTCGAGCCTGAAATCTTACTATTTATTTGTTAATAATGAAACCAATCAAGTTGGGATATAACTACCTCTCAGACCTTGACTGAGTAACATTTATAACGTCAAAACATATAAGACTGCTTACTCAAATAATCAATACCATACAACTAATTATTCACTTTTAAACACGTATACTCTTTCTCTTTTTAAGTTCGTTTCCTTATCGACTTCTCTATATATATTGATATATAGAATTCTACTTATCAGATTTTCTTAAAAATATTCTATCTCCTTAAATTCCCGGAAAAAAATCGCCATAACCTCCTTTGTACCGGGAGCATCGGGATATTTCACATAGCCTCCCATGGCCCTCACCAATCCCAAAAGAAAGAAAAGCCAAGCGGCTAGCCGATTCAGCTCACAAATCTCATGCTTATATCAAATATAAACTTGTACCTTTTTGTCGGGTATATCAACTTTATCACTTCACCTGTCATCAATTCAACATATACCAATGCAAATTTCAACTTGATCTCAAATCAATTTATCTTTAACACAACCATTCGCTTATACCTAAGTCGAATTTCATTTCAAACTCAAGCAGTATTCTTGATTTCAAATCCAAGACTCACCAGTCCAATATAATTCCAGATTATCTCTAATCAAGTCTAATTCTACTTGACACTAATCCATTTCAAATGATTTTCACTTACTGGCTTTTAATTCAATCCCAACTCAATTGGATTTTACAAATTTTACTTTAATTCGTTTTAAATTCAAACAACCTTTTCTTCCTGGAAGTTTTTAAACAGTTTACCTCTTTCAAAAATCAAATTTTCTTTTTTGAAATTCACACAACTTGTTTTCCCAAAACAATTTCAAAAACAATTTCTTTGGTAGTAATCCGTCACTTAGCAGCTCAAAAACAAACACTGATGATGTCGCGATTCATCATCAGGGTTATTTCCCAGTTATCAAAGTGAGTTCAATACTATATCACTTTTCAAAACCATTTCTGAATATTTCCATTTTGAAATCAGTTCAAAATATCCTTCACAATGCTTTAAACAATTTAAAATCTCCCAGGATCTTAAATTTTCCTTACTTTTAATTCAAATTCATTTACAAACACTTATCCAATTTCCAGGGTTTTAAATTTCAATTATGATTTGAATTCCAGATTTTATTCATTTCAATTCCATATACTTTACTTATATGAATTCTAATTGGTCATTTACAAACCATTTCACTTTATAATCTTACTCGATTATAATAACAACCAATATATCCAATAAATTATAATTTTGATATATATATCTTCTCTATATCAAGATATACCTTGGGTAAACTTATTTTAATTTACCCTCTTTTCAAAACATATCGTGACGACCCATCGTATTCAAGTGTTTAGTAACTCCTACCGATACAGTGGATCAAACTGATCAACCAGAACTCATAAACAACTCAACCAATGAAACTCCACAATATAAAACAAATTTTTTATATCAAATACAAATACGTTCACTCGTATATATACACTCAAACACAATCTAGGGCATTACTAACCCTATCTCTACCGAGTCACGCCACAGAGCCAAGGTAAAACTTAACTTAAGCTCTGATACCAACAGTAACGACCCAGATTTTTGGCGACTTTGGTTATCGACATAAGCTCGGTAATTAATGAAAGAAATTAGAAGGTGAGAATAGATAAGATAGAAACTTAGAATAGAAGAAGAAGAAGAACACAACATCAGAGTAACACGAACCTCACAGCGGAACGAATAACATAAAATATATAACATAACTTTGAAATATAACAGTTATGTATACAATAGCACTTATCAGAGTACAACACTTACAACACAGCGGAAATAAACTATAGCTATATGATCCAGAAGCCTCCTGCTCCAGCTCTTCAAGTATATCTGTAAATCCCGACTACTTGATTGCCCGTACAAATTTAGGCACCCAAGAGTTTAGGGAAAACAACAAAGTAAACTCTGGGTCAGTCATGGGACTGGTGTGAGTAAAACAGTTTAAACAGGTATACGAATATCTCATAAGACCATGCCGCAGAACGGAACGGGTTTTTCCCTTAGGAGAATCCAAAATATCTTTATATCAAAAACCTTTTGATATTATAATAATGTCTATGTACAAATAGATATCAACTAGCAGAAACGCTTTCATCTCACGTTCTACAAATATAGTATACATTCAAAATTGCAAGCACGTATTGGATAATGGATTTCCAACTATGAAAAGGTATGGAACCACCTTCCGATCAGTGTACTCTAGGAACGATACACTGGAGTTCAACAAGAACATCTTGTAACTCAGCCACACATGACCGACCACTCATTTCGCTTGAGTGTATCGAATGTACATCACCAACGGTTGGGATCAGCAACCGTTCCCGTATATATATGGGACATCATTGATAGATTTAAGAAACAAATGAATATTCTCTAGATAGGTGATTATACACCCTACTTCGGTGCGACCGACTTAGCCATGTTGCCTGCCCGATTTCTGTCTTTTACTGGTTGATGAGGTTAGAAGCTACGCTTTATCATCACATCAGATTCACTTCGAATGCCACATTGTTAGGTCCATCGAAAATCACTAATTGACGTCTACAATAGCACATTACGTGTTAGCTAAAGAAGGTTCCTTCTCCGCTTCCACTCTTGGTACGGTTGAAAAAATCAATGTACGTGACCTTTTTGGAAATACTCTGTCAGACATTCACTCACACAAGTCATCCTCACTCACTTAGAATGTCACATCGTCATACCCGCCAAATCACAAATTGATTTCCTCAAAAATACAACGGGTATACAGCTAAGAGAAACGAATTCCTCCGCCACCAATTGATATACACGTAAATGTGTATATTTTATCCGCTTATTTATCTTATTTTCCCTTTAAAATAATTGATACTTTGTATTTATAGCTGTATTTTCAGATTGTTGACAAGAAGCATGGTTTAGAGCATTCGATGGATAAAGCATGAAGAATTTGCTTAAAAAGAGTGAAGTTTAAAATTGCTAAAGCTTGAAGAGTCTAAAGCTTGAAGAACGGTTGCAATTATAATTCAGTTAAGGAGATTTGGCTCAATAAAGACTCAAACTGCATTCACATTAGCTCATTTGGAAGGCCTCTTACTCATGTTGCGTTCACACTAGCCTATTTGCTAGACCACTCACTCTAAAGCTGCGTTCACACTAGCTTATGTGTTATTTGGGTTATTTCTTTAGTCCCACACTATGTAATTAGCTAGCTAGCCTTTGTCATATCAGCTATAAATACCTTGTATCTCATTCATTGAAAAACACATTGGGTTTTATTCTGTAATTCTCTTCTTGGAATAAAATCATTCTTCTTCCTCTTTTCTATTTAGTTTTAGTTTTCTTTATGTTCGTGTTATTTAATTTCTGTTTTTCTTCTTCTTTAGCTATGTCTAGCTAATCCCCTTTGATTAGGGGGTGATGACGCTGATAGTATGATTCAATATGAATCACATAGCCAAAGGATGAGGAATTCATGTATATAGATCGAGATCTGAACCTAGGATTAGATCTGAACCTTCATACCCTGTGTCGTTTAAGAGCTGTGCTCCTTCACAGGGTATATTCGAGTTCGGTCTAACACTTATCAGATTTATATTTAATATTTAGGGTTTTAGAAATAAAATAGTGAATCTGTCCTGATAGCCTATGGTTGTAGAGCTGAGCTCCTGCATAGGCTATGCTTGTCGTTATTTACATATTTGTTTCTAAACACCTATTATCGTTGATTCATGTTTGTGACAGAAACATGTATTAGATCTGGTTAATCTTTTGGCTATTGATGATTATGAATCTGATCTATGTCATTATCCCCTAATTGCTTTCACTTATTGTTAAAACTCTCTTTTATTTAATATCAGCTATTTTCTTTGTTTTCAAACAATCAAAAGTTAGGGATAACTTGATTGGATTTATTAATAAAATAATTTGGTCCCAGAGTTCGACACCCTCTACAACAATCCTTGTTGTTTAGGAAAGACGAACGAATTTTACAGTTGTTTACAATTGTTTAATTTGTTCGCAAACAAATTTTGGCGCCGTTGCCGGGGACCAAAAAGATTTTTATTTTTAAATTCTTCGGGTTATAGTTTTTATTTTATTTAAAAAAAAAACACACAAAAATTTTCGCTAATAGTTATGATGTAATTTTTTGTTTGATTCCTTTCACCTTTCTTTGCCTTTTGTTTCAATTTGTTTCCTTTTTTTTATTTATTTCTTTCCCTGTTTCTCTATATATTCCTTTCTTTTTACAGTTGTTATAAATAAATAAATAAATGACAAACAAATTTCTTTCCAACTATTTCCTCTTCCCCTGTTTTCAATGCAATTGATCTCTTGCCTTTCTTTTCCTCATTATCTTTCTTTTACAAATTGATCTTGTTCTACAATATATAAAAAAAAAACACAGATTTCTTTTGTTTATTTCCTCTTTTCCCTTGTCTATTTCCTTCACGTCCACCACATTCCTTCTTGAAATCCCATAGCATCACCAAAACAGACACTCCACTACAGACCAAACAAACCACCCCTACTTTCCCTTCCACAAACCCTGCATACACAAAACAACTCCACAACTACAAACCATCCTCTCAACGAATACCACTAACATCGTCCATCTACAGTTCTCGGCCACTGCAACCGCCAAACACGGTCATCTGGAATCCCTCCTATCCACGTCACAAACCCCATAGCACCCCCCCTTTGCAAATAACTAAACTTCCAGTTGACTTACATCATCTCCACTGCTACCCATAATCTACTTTTCACAAGAATTCATCACACAGATCCTAACCGAACAGCCCCCTTAATCATCTACTTTTCACCAGTCACCAACAACACCCACCACGCTCCTCACCAAAGCCATAAACCACAAACCAGTTTCAGTCTTACCCTCTTGACAATACAGTCTTTTTCCAACAAAGCATCTCGTCAGCCCCCTTCTATCACCGCCGCACTCAATAACCATCCACCTTCACCATCAGCAATTCGATCTCAGAAATCCGTCACTTTCTCAAAAATCTGAAACCCTACTCCAAACCAACTCCACAAAACCCACAAATTCGAACCACTGTGCCAAATCAAAACCCCCCAAAGCCATTTCAAATCCGACTTGAATACCCTAAATCGATAGGGTTCGATTTCGAATTTCAAAACAAAAAGAGAATTCTGAGTTGATTCCAATTTTTCGCAAGATTTATTTCCTGATTTATAGTGAGGATTGCGTAGGATGTATGATTTGTTTTGTTTCCTAAAAACCGAAATTTTGGTTCCTTTCTGAATTTGAGAAGAAAAATAAAGAGGGATTGGGTTTTGATTTTAACAGTGAATGATTTACGTTTTCGGTCTTCCTATTTTATTTGGACTTGGGAGTAGTCTAATTGGGTCGGGCGTTGAGATTTTTTTTAGTGACTTTTATTTGGGTGTCTCAGTTTTAAAAGGAGTGTTAAAGTTTCAACGTGTGATTTTCTAATTGTGTAAGTGCAGGAACCTAGAGTACTTGGTGTCTAGTTTAGTTTGTTGAGTCTTGTTCTTTGTTTAGAATTAAAGTTTTTTTTTTCTTTTCTTTGATTCATTTTAAATCTAGTTTTGTCTTTGTTTTATAAAAAAAAAAGAGAGAGAGAGGAGAAAATTTTGATTTTGTGTTGGATCCGTGACTTTGTGAAATATCTGTTTTCTCTGTAAATTTAAATATATATATATATTTTTTTTTCACAAGAATTTTTTTTTTCAAAAGCAGGTACCGTGAAAATTAGAAAAAGGTCTTAAAAAAATTTTTTTCGGACTCCTAGCCCGAACCCGTGCCGCAGCGCAGTCAAGCAAATAATAGGAGGCGACAACAATAAAAAGCAGCGGACTATTAAGTGTTCGAGCGGTTGCACACCAAGTGGGGTGTGAACGCGCTAGCGCGACTCAACTGCACTGGACGGACTGCCGATCAAGGTGAGTATTTTCTATCTCTACAGGGACCGCTGCTGCAAATAAAAAATTATATATATACATTGCTTGAAAAAATCTTCTGCAGGAGATTGGCTTGCGTGTAAAAAAAAAAATTATTTCTGCAATTTCCTATTCTGCGACTGTTCTGAGATTGTTCATTCTGTGACTGAATATTTTGCCTGTTGATGTGTGGTTTAAAATTTTAAAACGAACGTGGGATTAATTGAAAAGGTTATTTTTGAAATCGAACTGAGGATTCCCCAAAAGCTCATAGGACAAAATATTCGTTAAATTGACAATTAGGATTGATACTCTCTGAGGTGTCTAAGGAACGGTAGAGTCTCGAACTCAAACAGGTTCTTAAACCTTCAGTTGTGTTTCTACGGTGATTCGTGGCACACTGATAACCCCTGTCCGGACCTGGCCTAGACTTGTATTCATATAATCCGAAGTTGTTAATTTTAACATATTTTTTTTTAAAAAGAACTTTCTTTAAAATGTCTCAATTCCCTTATTCCTACGGATTTTACGATAGTTGTGAAAATCAATATAATCCATATACTTTTACACCAAATTCATATGGATATTTTAATAACAACTATTGTACAAGTAATTTGGACTGTACACCACCAACTTTTCAAAATTTTCAGGATAATCCCGATTGTACATCATCAAATTTTCGAAATGATGATCAACCCTCTATTCTTGAAACACATGTTGAATTTTTACTTGAAATGAGCACACAACAAAATAAAGAAATAAATGAATTGTGTAATTCATACATGTGCAACAATTCAAGTGAAAGCTCTCAAAATGATCAAAATTCGATTTCACCCCCAAATTCAAACGATTTTGATTATAACCCTTGTCAATTCAATTTTGAACTCCAAAATGAATTTCAAATTCAAAATAGAAATGTAAATCACTTTTTAAATGATTTTGGCAACGGGAATAATTTCAATTGTGGTGCTATTGAAAACTTTTGTTCTCAACAATTTCAAAGTGAAAATTCTCATGTAAATAATTATAAACTCGATTTTGTTGAGCCAACGAATATACTTAACGATTACTTGAAGTTTCGTGAGAAACAAAATCGAATCCAAACTTGTGACGATTCAAATAAAAATCCACCTTTGCCCACAATTGATGATTTTCAACTAACAACTTTTGAAATTGATGAAAATCTTAATAAAGTTGTTGAAAACTCTGTGATTGATTTGAATTTAAATTCTCTTGAAAACGAAGATGTAAATCTTCAATTTGATCTTCCTTTCTTAGATTCTGAAAATTTAGCAACTTTAGATTGTCAACCTGACAAAAATGATGAAGTTCTTAACAACTGTTTAGGTGAGGATGACTTTGATGAGCGCAAATTTCTTGAACTGATTGACGATAATGTTGTTGGTTGCGAAATTGAAAATGAAACATTTGAAAACTTTGAAAGTCTTGAGGTTGAAAATAACGAAACTGCTGAATGTGATCTTGAACACAATGACGAGTTTTCTGAAACTGTTGGAACCCCTTGCGACTTGATCGTTTCAACCGAACCTCACTTTGATCACTTGTTTTTCAATGATAAATTTCTGCAGTATATGAATTCTTTATGGAATAACACTATTTTGAAGAAAACACAATTGCGTAATTTACTGAAAATCCACTTGTTTGGTTTTGACTTTAGGTTTACAAATGAATCTTTAGTTAACAACATTTCAAATATCAAAGCAAAACTGAACAATATTTCTCAAAACAAGTGTGAGGGTGAGAATGATGTGCATGTCTCTCAATTTATACATTATCTGAACAAATCGAATTTTGTTTTTGAAACTTTTACTGAACCCCAGCTCACTGACTTCTCTTTAGTTGCTATAGAAATTCAATTCGATTTTCGGATCAATTGTAAGCTCAAAATTTTAAAATTAGCAACTCAAACTTTTGAAAAGACCAAATTTGTTTTTCCAAATCTGTCATGTAATATACAATCCTTTATGATTTGGTTTTCTGTGCTTCAGCTGTGTCTCATAAGCTTAATGAGGCTGATCCATTGGTCCATTGTGGACCGGTTCATCTATTCGATGACTGCATATTTTCTGCACGCATCCGGTAAGTCGTGCTGACCCTCTTATTTTATTTCCCTTTCACTAAGATATGTCTGATTAACGACTGTGAGGACACAGTCACACTCAAGTGTGGGGGGGAATCTACATTACATCAGCAATCAAATTTTATGAAGTAGGTCATTCATTGAACAAGGATTAACTTAAATTCATAAATAACACCTTGGTTCTTGTTTGATAAGTTGAATTGTTGGGTGATGGGAATGAACATTATTTATTCATTGAATTATAATGTGTCTTTTTAAGATGCTAGCTTGAGACTGTGCAGACGTTAGTCGTGTTCTGGAGTAAGCGTGTCAACCCTTGTTATACGTGTTAGAATGTGCAAGTAAAAATAATCAAAAAAAATCAAGAAATAAAATGATTTTTGCACCTACATTAGTTGGATTTTCTGAGTTCGTTTTCATGCATAATATTTTCTTTTCCACTCAAAATTTCCAGAATCGTAAGTTCTAAAATCCACTTGGCCCAATTAAGGAGAAATGACTCATTGTAGCGTTCTTCTTCGATACCACACATTATTCAAACCCAAGTTTTAGTCGATTTACATCCATGTTTCGACAAGTTTATCTTATATTGGTATACTCAAGAACCTTTGTTTAAAGGTCAAAAATGTCAATTTTTATACCAAAATTACACTACCCATTCCATACTTGTTTTAAGGTAGGATAACCATATACCACATCTTATTTTATATGGGTTATCTATCTTACGAAACTTTGCTTATCATTCCTTTCAGTTTTTGTATAACATCAATCCAGACTTGTGTGTTGAATTAAGGTTATAGAAGT
Source organism: Allium sativum (assembly GCA_030737875.1). Classification (NCBI taxonomy): domain Eukaryota; kingdom Viridiplantae; phylum Streptophyta; class Magnoliopsida; order Asparagales; family Amaryllidaceae; genus Allium; species Allium sativum. The sequence continues at coordinate 731,122,970 of CM060916.1, forward strand.
AGAGTAACTAGGGCACAAAACTTTCCTTTCATGAAGTGTTGGTAGTAGAGGAGGAATCAAATGAAATCATGTACGTCATCATTCCATCTCCATTCATCATTCATCATGCAAAAGAAAAAAAAAATGAAATAAAGAGAGAGTCTCTGAGAATAAAATAGTCATTCATCATTCTTGACTATAAAACATTCAGTTCCATTCCATCCACATCCATTATACCGTAATTGGAAGTGAGGATTGTAGTAGAGGAGATGAAAGGAAATAAAAATGTTCATATGTGCCTTAGTATTACTTTATCTTTTGTAGCTTGAAGTTCAACTAATACACTTGCCCTCTTATCTATAACATTTTTAGAACTTACAAAATTTTCCTTCATCTATGCATAACTCACATCCAATACATTACAGTTACATTGGTGCAAAAATTATTCAAAAAAAAAAAGAATAAAGAAATGATTGGGTGCACATTGTCGATGTGTAGAACTTTGGTTGACACCACGCTCTTAACCTTCAAGACAATTACAGTGTTATCAAGGAATTACGATTCAGCTTGAAAAATTTTGTTCATTTTTGCACTAATTATGGGATGGACAATTTGGGGCTAAACCGTTACTATTGAAGTTAGGTGAAATCCTTGGAATATGAAAGACCTTAAATATATTGTTTGATTAATCCGCGTACATAAGACGTTTTGGATTTTGTGGGTAGTATCCGCTGAAAACCCTCACGAGACAACACTCGTCCTACTGGGGACACCCAGAGGTTTAACGGCTTGTTGCATACGCTAAATGCAATCGTGTTTCCTACGAAAGTGTGACATATCTTAGTTTAGTTTATTCGAGGACGAATAAAAAGATAAGTGTGGGGGTATTTGATATACACGTAAATGTGTATATTTTATCCGCTTATTTATCTTATTTTCCCTTTAAAATAATTGATACTTTGTATTTATAGCTGTATTTTCAGATTGTTGACAAGAAGCATGGTTTAGAGCATTCGATGGATAAAGCATGAAGAATTTGCTTAAAAAGAGTGAAGTTTAAAATTGCTAAAGCTTGAAGAGTCTAAAGCTTGAAGAACGGTTGCAATTATAATTCAGTTAAGGAGATTTGGCTCAATAAAGACTCAAACTGCATTCACATTAGCTCATTTGGAAGGCCTCTTACTCATGTTGCGTTCACACTAGCCTATTTGCTAGACCACTCACTCTAAAGCTGCGTTCACACTAGCTTATGTGTTATTTGGGTTATTTCTTTAGTCCCACACTATGTAATTAGCTAGCTAGCCTTTGTCATATCAGCTATAAATACCTTGTATCTCATTCATTGAAAAACACATTGGGTTTTATTCTGTAATTCTCTTCTTGGAATAAAATCATTCTTCTTCCTCTTTTCTATTTAGTTTTAGTTTTCTTTATGTTCGTGTTATTTAATTTCTGTTTTTCTTCTTCTTTAGCTATGTCTAGCTAATCCCCTTTGATTAGGGGGTGATGACGCTGATAGTATGATTCAATATGAATCACATAGCCAAAGGATGAGGAATTCATGTATATAGATCGAGATCTGAACCTAGGATTAGATCTGAACCTTCATACCCTGTGTCGTTTAAGAGCTGTGCTCCTTCACAGGGTATATTCGAGTTCGGTCTAACACTTATCAGATTTAGATTTAATATTTAGGGTTTTAGAAATAAAATAGTGAATCTGTCCTGATAGCCTATGGTTGTAGAGCTGAGCTCCTGCATAGGCTATGCTTGTCGTTATTTACATATTTGTTTCTAAACACCTATTATCGTTGATTCATGTTTGTGACAGAAACATGTATTAGATCTGGTTAATCTTTTGGCTATTGATGATTATGAATCTGATCTATGTCATTATCCCCTAATTGCTTTCACTTATTGTTAAAACTCTCTTTTATTTAATATCAGCTATTTTCTTTGTTTTCAAACAATCAAAAGTTAGGGATAACTTGATTGGATTTATTAATAAAATAATTTGGTCCCAGAGTTCGACACCCTCTACAACAATCCTTGTTGTTTAGGAAAGACGAACGAATTTTACAGTTGTTTACAATTGTATAATTCATTCGCAAACACCAATGTATATACGTCTGAAGAGATCAACTTACGCGATCCATTGGATATACTCTGTCAGACCTTCGTCCATACAAGTTGTCTTGGGACTGGACAAACCGAAGGAACTATTCAATATATCCATCTTAGTCACTGTTATCTAAGACTTATACAACAGCCCTTGCATTTTACTCCATCTTCAAATTATCTTTGGCATAAATGATTTGCAACGCTTATGCCAATACAAAGTGGTTCTTCGGATAATAATCCAACCGATCTCTCCATATTAACAACGTTAAAATGGTCAAAACTTCGATAGTCTGTGATTTAACTATCAAACAAAAACAAGTGTGCAAACAACGATATTATTTCCAGATGGAAATTATATCGATCAATCATCAACATATATATAAATTCACATTGCCTTATTTTCTATGTTCAGAAAATATATGTTATTAACACTGGAAAACGTTTCCCATTTGCTTATTTACAAATCACTACTTTTCCCCAACTATCAGTCCCTGACTGTGAACTAGTATGAGAACAATTCCCTAACTATAAATCCCGAAGGCTGAAACCAACATCAGATAGACACTTAGAAAACCATTCAATTTACTAATCTCTAGTCAGTTCTAATTTTACTTAACTCTATTTGATTAACTCGGATTGATTAACTCTAACTGGTTAATTCTAATTGATCAACTCTAACTGGTTTTACTTGGTTTGACTAACTCAATTTATTTACTCGACTGACTAATTCAACTCGATTAACCTAACTTGGTTTACTTATCTCGAATAACTGAACTAATCACTTTGATTAACTCGACTAATTCACTTTGGTTAACTTAACCAATTCGCTTAACTCCTGTCGAATAAACTATATTCGATAACTCCTCTAACTCTATTCGAATAAACTATATTCGATTAACTCATTTACTCTATTCGAATAAACTATATTCGATTAACTCCTTTACTATATTCGAATAAACTATATTCGATCAACTCATTTGATTTAACTCTAATCGATTAACTCCATCGAATAAACTACATTCCATAATCTCCTCTCGAATAAACGATATTCGATAATCTTCCCTTTCGATTTAACACATCGATAACTCCTTTTCGAATAACTAAATTCGATAACTCCTTTCGATTTAACTAATCGATAACTCCTTTCGATTTAACTAATCGATAACTCCCTTCGATTTAACTAATCGATAACTCACTTCGATGAAACTAACATCGATACTCCTTTCGATAAAACTAACATCGATACTCCTTTCGATGAAATTAACATCGATTAACTCCTTTCGATGAAACTAACATCGATTAACTCCTTTTGATGAAACTAACATCGATTAACTTAACTCGACGAAATTAACTTGACTCACTTATCTCGATAATCTAACTCAAGAACTTAACTCCTATCGAATAACTAAAATTCGATTTAACTTCATTCGCTTGACTCTAGATCGCAGCGATCACAATGGTTACGCCTGACTCCCTCAGGAAACATACGACCACCTTAGGCTATTTACAGCCCTGAGAATTACGCTAGCAGTCGTAAGAGATAACAACTCATTTGGATTAACCTTAACTGATTAACTCTAACTGATTAACTCTATTTGAATAACTCGACTCGACTAACCTCTTTCGAATAATATATTCGATTAACTAATTTCGAATACCATATTCGATTAACTAACTTCGAATACCATATTCGATTTCTTCTTTTTTGATAACGTTTATCCATTGAAAAGATTCCCTTTTTAACAACGTTTATTCATTTATAGAGATTTACTTTTTCGTAACGGTTCTTCACTTTATAAATGTTCCTTTTTATAACGTTTCCTTTTCAATTCTATTTGTAAATGGTTTACAAATATTTCCTTTTCAAATTTATTCTTGAAATATTCTAACTCCTTAAATTCTCTGAAAAATTCGCCATAACCTCCTTTGTAACGGGAGCATCGGGAAAATCCCCAAACCCGCCACACAGGCCTTTCCATTTAAAAGAAAATGTTTTGAAATTATTTCTTTTTCTATGTATCTCCTATTTATAAATATTCCAATTTATAAATATTTCTTATTTATAAATATCACTTTGAAAACCCCCTTATCAACATCCCGTATGTTATGGTATTCAATCATATCAAATCATGATGTTCAATATCGTCCATACACATATAATCGCCAATAGATTATGTATCACATCATATATTCAATACATGAAACAAAACAGTATATAAATATTGAGGAACCCAGTTGGGTCCCTCCAACCTGTTTCCCTGCATCACAGATTTTACACAATAAAATCAACATCACTTTCAGTTCAGTACGGATTACTCTGATAACAGCATCAATATATAAATATTTAATAGTTTATATATATATATTTATATATATATAAAATTTCCACTAACTGACTAGCAGTTCAATCAATCAACCAACACACAGCAATCAATAGATGAGTAACAGTTCTAAGAATACATTATAAAAATATAACTGTTTAGAGTTGGTGAGTTTTACTCACATTTGGACGATCATCATCAATGACGATAACCATCGCTTGATTCAGACATTTTATTTTGCTATAAATTGTAACGGACTCCAATGGACTACAAGTCAGTTCCAATGCGTAGTGTCCGTCCATATGATCCCAACGCAACTTACTGTTCATCGATCTGAGCTTGTATGATCAAATTATACAATATTAAAGTTTGAACAAATTTAAATAAATTAAACTTGAATTTAAATAGTAACGGGCCTTCACCTTAATTATACTCCGGCCCATTTCCCTTTCAACTACCCAACGAAGCCCATTCACGCTTTAAACCACCCGATCCTATTTCCTTCTTCCCCAATTCACAAAATCGGTCGCTCCTGTAAACCCAAACACTACTCCGTCGGTTTCCCCAACGAGCGCTCCTCCCTCCTCACATTAAAGACCAAACGGAAACCACCACTTTCTTCCTTATCCCGAGCTCTTTCTCCCCATACCAGTTTTCCCAAACTCGATGGCAACAGCCTCGCGACTACCAGGACCTCGCGATCCTCCAATTGCCGTCGCACACCTCAGAAACTTCCACACACGAGCCATTCAACCCCCTGAACTCTAATACGTACTTTAAATCACACTCGAAGCCTCAAAATCTAAGAATCACGTAACCCTAACTCATGACAAACCCAAACATGCGAACTCGAAAATGATCGAACCCAATGATACCCACCTCAGATCAAAGAGCGAGCCATGGAGATTTCAGATAAAATAGTTTGGAGATTTATAGGATTATATATATATTTTGTTTTGAATTTTCTTCCTTGCGAAAATCATTTGTTGTGTTCGTTGGATGGTTTATATAGGCTGAATGTGGTTGGTACCGCTTGTGGCTATAGACAGACGATGTGTGGCTTGTTGGTGACCATAGAAAATGAGGGGAGATATTTTTGAATTTATTTTATATTTTATTTTGCCAATCTATCCTTGTATGTGACTTCTAAAAATCTCTGCGACTACGTACGATACCCAAAAATCACCAAACTGGACATGTAGGTAGAGTTCGACATTACGGTCCCAACGAAACTGGTTTCGTCGAATTCCGACTTCGTTTGCTCACACAGCGTATTTTTAACCGTCGAATTACCGACTGTTTCTCACTCTAAAAATCCATACGGCCACACAGTGACTCTAAAAATCACGAAACTGGAAATCTAACAACTATTTGATATTGCAGATCCAATAAATTAGTTTCGTCGAATTCCGACTTCGTTTGCAAAACCGCCTATTTTTAAAGCTTTGGATGACCCATTTAAATATATAAATATATTTAAATATAATTAAATTAAATATAAATAAATTTATATTATCGTAATCTTCACATATGATATCATACAGCTCCAGAATATCATATCAGAATTTACAGCTTGATATTTCATATTCCAGATTATCTCGATATTCAATTTATATCGAAAATCCATTTTATAGTAAATAAAGCGTTGCAAATTATAAAGGAATTTCATAGCGACTTTTCTGAAATTTGATTTGGACGTAAATCAAAATCTACACGACGAAATCCCGATTTTTCTCTTCCACTAAAAAGATATACTCCATCAGCTCCACACGTTTATTGTTTCACAGAAATCCGACTTAAAACGAACCCTGTACATTCAGTTGAAGTTCAAATCGCCAAATCGCGAACTGCAACGCCATTTCAAGCTCTGTTTTAATTATATTATAATTATACGTTCAAACTCTCGTCGATTGAATATATTCGCTAATATATCTCAACTCTAAGCTGAACTAAATCTCGAGGATGACCCAGTTCACATTATATTGCCAATTCACTATTTCTGGTTATTTCTGAATTAAATATATTATTTAATTATTTAAATTAAATAAATATTCACTATAATTTAATTAAACGACGATTTAATTCCCTACCTTACGATATATATAATTAAATTAATTAATTATAATACCTCTGCCAATGCGGGTCATTACAGTCATGGAGGCCATATGCTGCTATAGTGCGAACTGAACCGTTTTCTACAACAACATATTCTACAAATCCAATTCAGAAATTCTAGATCCATTCTTCCTCAATTCTCTTAACCTAGCGCTGTTAGTTTCTAGATTACTTTTAGGTATAGACAAATAAAAGTATATTATGCAAGACTGTGATTTGGATATATGCAAACCATGAATCTATGCTATTATTATATCTGATACTATGTCATGATAGATCTATTTCTTTAGATCCAAGTCAATTGTGATTATTCTGCTATGACATGATAGATATATTTCTTTAGAACCAATTCAATGGTGATTATTCTACTGTGTTATTATTGTGGATCTTGGTTTGTAACTATATTGTGGTTAATATAAATCTGTTAATTTGAATAGTTATGTCATTAGATAGATCTAATCATTTATGTAAATTATGAACATATACCACCTTGAATTAGTTAGGATTGGTTCTAAATCTTTATCTAAAATGTAACTTGTATAGCACGCTATGATGTGGATTTGTGTAGATCTATTTCTAAACTAATAGATCTAATTTATGTGGACATTGAAACTGTTAGTAGATCTAGATTATCACCTTGTGTTATCATGTTAGATCTATTTTAACCTTTAGATCTGAATCATGTGATCAAATCTATCACCATGTGTTATCATGTTAGATCTAAACAAATTGGACATCTAAACTGCTGATTTAGATCTTACTATGCTTATTGAGACATCATGTTATGTTCACTAGTTTTATGTTCATCTTGTTATGATGAAAATTACATGTCCACTCACCTTGTTATCATGATAAGTTTATGTTTTTGCCCAGATGATCATTTTAGTTATATTCCCATTATTTTCCCTATTATCGTTTATGACTAGGCTATTGTCTAGCCTAGGCAAGTTGCCAATTTTGTGACGGCGCTAGTTAAGGAATGGGGGAAAAAGGGTTAAAAATGGCATAATTTGAGTATGAACATTTTTGGACATGTAATTCAAATTATTGGGTAAAATAGGTATTGACACCTATAAAAGGAAAGGATTAATTGATTGGTAAATTAATTAAAAATGGAATGTCTAGTATTTACAATTAGGAATTGTAATTTTACTTATGACACGAGGTTAGGTGCATTAGTGGAGGAAGTCTTCCCGGACCCCGCTGGCATATCCTGCAGCCACTAATGCCGAACCTAATGTAGGAAGTCTAAGTACATAAATACGAATCGGGCTATGACATGAGGTTAGGCCCAGCTGTGGAATAAGTCTGCCCGGATCCGACCGGCATATCCAACATCCACATGTTGTAGACCTAATGTGGGAGGTCTGCCAAATATGAAACCATAAAAGGGACATGGTAATGAATTGGACTACTTAACCAAATCTAATCCATCGGAATTGTATGATTATGAAATAAGATTAGGGTTATGTAAATTGATTGGATCAGTGGGAAGGTTAAGTAAATCTTGGATAGGTGGGTAATATTATTATATATAGGCTCACAAACTTAACCTTTAAATAAACATGCTTGGATCCGTGGGAGGGTTAAGTAAATCAGTAGGTGGGTAATATTAGCATATATAGGCCCACAAATTTAACCCGGTAAGGTTATGTAATTAAAGACACCTAGTGGTATACATAACCGGTGGAAATAATAAAGTTATGAAATTAAAGACACCTTTTGGGGTAAACATAACTTGTAGAAATAATAGAGTTATGTATTAAAGACACCTATATGTAAGCATAACCAATTGGAAGATTGAGGGTTATGTATTAATGACACTTATAGATAAGCATAACCGGTAGAAAGATTAGGGTTATGTAATCAAAGACACCTAAGGGTATACATAGTCAGTGGAAAACCTAGTGGGGATACAAGACAAGAGGGAGAGCTTGTATCATATTGTGTGCGACCAATTTCAGTCGGTAACCCGGAGTTGGTATCAAGTAAAGAGCTCTGTATTAGGCGGAGAAGGGGCACGCTTACTGATTGATTGTAAGAGATCCAAAGGAGACGGGGGGTCATGTGCGTGCATGGGCCCAGCAGAGGAGGCTAAGACGATCGTGACACCAGTAGATATGGTTGTGCACACCTTGGGTTGCCACTTTAGGAAGTGGTACCTTCTACTGTGGGGCCAGCATAGGATATCTACAGAGTAGGGAGCCGATCGATTAGGGTAGTGGTTAAGGTATACTTGGACGTATGACCGAAGCCTACCAACTCATAGTGGAAGGGATCATTTCATTTTAGTTATACTAGTAATAGTGCAGAGTAATCATTAGTGAGGCACACACACCTAATCATATCTAACTTGTCAGACCTGCCATTTATGTAGTGATCTCTCTTATTCAGTTTATATGCCTACCATGTTACTTTTATATATTTACTGGCTAAAAGTAACTGGACTCACCAGAATTTATGTCTGACCCTTTCTGTTTCTCCTTCTTTCTTCCGTTTCCCTCCCTCCCCCCCCCCCCTCTACAAATTCTTAAGGGAGGGAATTCTCAGGCTTAGTCAGGATTCTGCTATCATCTTGCTTAGAGCTTCTAGACGTATTGCTCAAGCTTCTATCTTTACTACTATGGCTTATGGTTTGGGGATTATGCTTTCTTTGTTATTATAGTCTGATATTTAAAGTACAAGACAAAAGTTTTAATGATGTACTGAGTTTATGTATTTTCAGACATATGGTGCAACCATGCTTCTTCCCCTATGTCGCCTATTGGTACTAGTGGAGTAGGATTGACCTACAATACAGAACCTATAGGTATAACCTTTCGTTTATTACTAAAATCGACAATAAAGATATCTGAGGCTGGATCAATCGAGGATACACTACAGAAGGAATTGTTGTAATGACCCAGATCCTTATGGGTTAATTTTGAATATTTAATATTTAATTTAAATATTGGGTGGATAAATTAAATTAATATTTATGTTAAGTTATCAGTTTAATAATCAATTTCGATTTAATATCGAATATATTAAAATAACAGAACACGAAAATGGATTTAGTTGAATTCAAATTTTAATTTGAATTAAATAACAGTTCAAATAATTAATGGGAAATTTTATTTGAATTTATAACGATAATAATATTAATTTATTATCGAAGAAATAAATTGTTTTGAATTTAAATTATATCAATTTAAATTAATATCTTCCACAGACGATCGAATTGGACTTCGTGACATATTCCAGTGTGTCCGGAATAGTGGTATTACCCTAAGATTGAAAATCATTGGGTTCAGAAAGGAGTTCAAAATAATAGGATATTTTAATTAAAAGATATAGATAATTTAAATTAATTAAAATCAAAACAAAAACAAAAATGGTGTCCTCTTCTCTACCACAAAATCAAACAAAACCGTGTACTCCTTTGTAACCACAGACCAAAAACCAAACCGTGGCTTCTCCATTTCCACAGACCAAAACGATTTAAAATGGCCATGACCTCTCCTTTTCATTTAAAAACACAATCGAACTCCAGAAGAGAATGGCTACTGCTGAAACACAAACCACTCTCTCCTTTTAATTACTCGCACCTTGTATTTCTTCAGATTAGAAAACCGGACTCATTTAAACCTAGAAATCAAAATCGAGCCTTCAGTAAAAATCAAAATCAGTGTCGCGATTTTCAATTTAGATCGCGAGGACCAGAAGGAATAACAGCGCGATTTGGTATTGGGGATTCGCAAGTTCAAATCTGAGACGACCCGAAATCCCGTTCCGACGGAGACAAGGGTTATCTTTGGAATATAACACAGAAACAGATAAAAGCAGAATAGAATAAAGTAAATACACCAGATAATGAACAATAAAATATACTGGATAAAAGTAATCATCAGAGTTACACAGTATACAGGATCTTACTTAGTACAAATACAGTTCAGCTATACATAAATGTCTACAGCGGAAAACAACAAAATATGTACAATAGGAGCTGAACAGCATAAAAAGAGATAAATGATAGAATCCATCTCCAGCTCCAGCTATCCAGAAAGAACCAGCTAAACCTGAATACAAGGTTGCCCGTGTAGAAAAAGGGGCACCCGAGTTTGAGAGTGAAACAAACTACGAGTCAGTCATGGGACTGGTATGAGAAATCTATTCAACACATATATGATATGGCTAATCACAGGACCATGCCACTTTCGTGGAACGGGTTTACTCCATTGGATTGCCAGTGCTTTAAAACAAATCTTTCTTTTAAACATCGCTATACTTTTTATAAAAATGAAGCCGTTATAAGACTCAGTTCCCATCACACAATGCAACGCAAACCGGAGGATAGAGTTTTTACCTTATAACGGCCAAAATATGCTTGATACGAATATATTCCTAGTGTCTATATGTTTTGAAAACAATTTCAAATCATAACTATCAATCATAGGCGGCATGGGTACCATATATCATGTCGCCATATATATATACAATCAAAACCACACGATGTCGTATTTGGAAATTGGATTTCCGTCATGAACCAAGGCAAAAGATAGTCCTTACCAAATTCGAGACTGCCTAGCCCGAGTCTCAGGCAAGCGCGCAGGCAAGCCTTGGATCGTCAGGGCCGGTCCACCGATGTGGATTATTATGCCTGAACACTACGTCTCTCCGCCCTTTGGGGCGTAAACGAGCCAACCAATGACTCCATCGGACCCGGATCGTCCGATCAAACCGAGGCGCCTCGCAACAGCAACAACCACATAGGTGAAAAGTATATAAATGTCAGGGCTGGTAGGTCACTGACACCACCCTAGCTAGGAAGAAACGCATGCCCTCCCTGAGGTCCTTCTCCCGTTTCTGGTTCATACCGGGGTGTGAGGCTCGCGAATTCACGTTATACACAAAGCTACGCCACACAGGCGGTGCTTTGATCATCACCACAAGACTTTGCTTTTCAACAGAAGTCCTAATCACTACATCTTAGCATGCCACACCGGCAATTCCTGCCATGCGACTGATGTCCATCGATATACAACCTCTGAGCTCGTGCGTCTCATAGAAGGGCGTTAAGCAAAAGAATAAATTCTCCGCCGCCAAACAGATGTATATTTAATAGAGATCAATCAACACAGAATAAAATCCAATGTCAGACACACAGTCCATTCACAAGTCCGTTCTGGGTCTGAACGAAACCGGAGGCACTAAATACCTCGCAAACCCTTCGATCACCACGTACGTCTGGACGATCACCACTCATTATCCATATTTCAGGATGCCTCCCAATCAGGACCTCGGTTACCATCCAAACGAGGTGAAGATCTCCGGTCTTCGACCACCGTCTTCATCTTTGACTTTCAATCGTCGGTCGATTATTTGAAATGAGAATTAACTCGGCCTTTTCAAATAATTCACGTATATTTAGAATTTCAAATCAATTTACTTTAATGGTTAAATCATTCGACAACAGCAATTTTGTTCTTTAATGTAATTTTCACACCAAACACATTCAACCATCAAATACTACATAAATCGAGCAAATTCAGTTTATTTCTATTCCATATCGTTTACGATATTTTATAACGATTTATCGCTATTTTTATTTATTTTAAAATAGCCAATTTATTCAAAACGACGCTTCGGGCCATAACGCGGCCGTGGCGCTGTTTTTCTTCAGAATTGATTTACACATATCTGAAAATCTAATCGTTGGATCTTCACGAAATTTACATCATTAGAAAGGTCTTTTCAAAACGAATCCAACGGTTCCAGTTTCGGGAAAATCCGACGGTCGGATCTCCCGGTACAATCGTTTGAATTTTCGATTTCAAAATACGAACTGCAGCGTCGTTATTCGATTAAATATATAATTATATTTATATATAATTATAATTGCTTCTGGCGCTGTTTTTCTTCAGATTTGAATTAAACATTCCAGACGATCCAACCGTTGGATTTTTACAAGGTTGGTGCCGTTGGGAAGATATTTCCAAGGCAAACCCGACGGTTGGGGTTTCGGGAAAATCTAGTCGTTTGAAATCACGGTTTCAAAACACGAACTGCACGGCCACGTTTCGTTTTAATTTTATTTATATTTATATATTTATATAAATATAGTTCCTTCAAAAATTCCTATATCATTTTCATTTCAAATATTTCACTAACGCCTTAAAATTTTGGAAAATTTCGCCATAACCTCCCCTGCACCGGGAGCATCGGGAAATCTCAAATAGCTTCCACGGTCCTTCTAATCTCAAAAAGAAAAAAAGAAAAAGCCAAGCGGCTAGCCAACAGGCTCATAAAATCATCACCCAAACAAAACAGTAAATGTGTACCTATTTGTCGGGCACAAAATTTTATTCCTCTTCTCTAGCCCCTTTGCTATAACCTGTTCAATGAATATGCATGTACATATATATAGTTCTTATCATTTATCATTTTCTATTCAACTTCATCTTTGATTTCTATTTGGTTTAAAAACACCATTCATTCTAATGTTACATACATAGGTACAAATCATATCATTAGCTAATTAATGAATATTTCAACTCATATATATTTATTTGAACAAGTGGCTATTTTTAACACTTCACATTTCAACGATTCATGCATATAATAAAAATGTGATTTTTATTGTAAAACAACTCATTTCAAAACACTATTATTTTATATATTTCATATTGGTGATAAAAATAGGATTTCCCTTATAAAACAATTTCTTTCAAAACGTGATTATTTTACACAGTTCATATAGTCGATAAAAGGTGATTTTTTTATTATCAAACAATTTATTTCAAAATATGAATACCATTCAACACATGAATTTCAAATCAACGAATGAATATCGATTCAACACATGAAGGTTTTCTATAGTTTCTATATATAGATAAAAATGTGATTTTTATATTTAAAACGCGAATACCATTCAACACATGAATTTCTAATCAACGAATGAATATCGACTCAACACATGAAGGTGTTCTATTCAATGAATAAATATAGTTTTAGCAAATGAAAATAATTCAAACACACGAATATTATTCAAAATTTCGACAGCATAACGGCAGGGTAGTTAAAACCGGGACCGTCCCTAGTACGGCTCCTCGCTCTACCTTAAAACCTCGCGGTTTTGGACAATGGGGATCATGCATCTAGTTCGCACGCAGGCGGCATGTATATATTTATTTCATTTCCACAAACTAATCCTATGTGGTTTCAACCAAATATTTCTCAACCACAAACGGGTATTTTTCAACCTCAATCAATCAATATCAACCACAAACAATCCCAAACAATCATTCGCTATCAATCAATTTTCACACCAAGCACAATCAATAAATATCGTCCATGGTTTGTGGACGAGGGGCGTATATATATATATATATATTTATATATAGCAATTCACTTTTATTTCAACACATATATAATTTTTAAATTAGAAATCTCACATTGCTTTCGGCTTTGCCAAAAATTGTAGAAGGCTCAGAAAAATATGTGGCCTCTTCTAAAAGGTAGAAGGCGTCCACACGGTCACGATGTTTCCTGTTTCATCGAATTTCGTTAACATAGCAAAATCACATTTTTAAACTATGGTTTATATTTTATAGACAAAGATAATTTGAATTTCAAATCAAAGGTAATTTTATTTTTAAGTCAAAGTCTATTTTATATTTTCTATTTGAAAGTATTTTATTTTTCCAAAACAATCATGTTTTATATTTTCAAAATCAATCCTAATTTTATTTTAAAACCTTTCTAACTTTATTTTAAAACCTTTCTAGTTTTATTGTCATAATGCTATATACATTTATAAAAAAAATGAAAATAAAAGCTGCCTTTATATTTATTAAAAACTGCATTTATATTTATAAAAAAAAATTGCATTTATATTTATTAAAAAAAAAACTACTTACAGTCCACGAATGGACAACCGAACCCATTAGGGTTCCGCCCATCGCACGCTCGTCGGAGAGGTTGACCGCCGATCCGAGGTCACCAATCGAGGCGCCACCCCCCCCCCCCACCTTCCTCCGCCCTGAAGCACGCCCCATCCGGTGGTCGTCCTTGACTAGAAATCGAGCCCGAATGTTGGCAGTTTGGCCACGAAATTCGAACAGAGTTCCTAATGAAAATCGGTCTTATTGGTATTGATTTGGAGAGCATGAAAAGCTCTTTAATTTTCAATTAATAGCTTTGAACTTCATAGTGTGGATTTGGAGAATTTGAAGGGTGAAAATCTGAGCAATTTTGGCCTTTGAAATGATGATGACGGTGGCCGCAATTAATGAACTAGTGTTTGAGAATTTAGGGCTTATATATTTATTTAATAATAATTAATTCAAAAATTATCTCGATGTGCTAACGAACTCCAAATCAAACCCAAAGACTGTCGCCCCTAGCTAATTACCCCCATTCCGAGCACAATGAGATATGTTTCGCAAGCCAATTCCATCGTTTCGATTAGTTTCCATTGAAATTAAAATATAAATCTATATATTGAATTTGAACGCGCATTTCTATTTACCGGGGTCACATACGGACCAGAAAAATTCCAGAAAAATATTGTCTAACTTCGTATTGACGATACGGTCCCAACAAAACTAGTTTCGTCGAATTCTGAGACTGTTTGCAAAAAGGCCATTTTCACGGGCTATATAAATTCCATATAACCCGTTCTGAAAATTCATTCGGCCATAACTTTTGCTTTCCGCTATGAAAATTCGATTTTTCAGATTCGTTAGAAAGGTATTCATTAACAGATTTAAATATTTTTGGTTTCACTAAAATCCGTTTTGTTTTGCACCCGGTATAGTCCGACAAAGTTTGAATTCAAATTTTGAAACTGCAGCGCCATTTCAGGCCTTGTTTATAATCATAATTAATTATATTCGTTTTCAATTGTCGATTCAAACTCAGTTTTCATCTCTATTATTGAAAATATTTATTTTAAATATTTAAAATCCATTATTTTAGCCAATTAAAAATTTTTAAATTGGTTCAGATTTTCTGGGTCGTTACAAAATCGATATGGCTTTGGGGTTCACGATGCTGTTCGAGCATGACTGGCGATTGTCAGTGCCAGTCGAAGATAGTGCGAAGGTGTCTTGGGGGGTAGCCTGTCGTGATTCTAGGTAGGGTTCGAAAGTTCTGATGAGGTGTTGGGATGATTTGAGGAAATCGACAGTGGTGTAATGGAAGGGTTCGATCTACTGTTTTTTTGTGTGGTATTGGGAAGTTCGGTTCTGGCAAATGAAGAAGGCGTGAAGATAACTAAGGTAATTACTTTTAGTTTAGTGATTTAGTTTTAATTTCATTTAATAGTTCAATGGATTTAATAATGAATATAAAGTGTTAATCTATACAAGATCCTGAAATCAAAATAAAAATAAAACAAGATCGGAGTTGGTGCCGATTTCAGCGAGAAGAGGATGAGGAATTGATTGACTCGGTTTTTTTGTTGTTCAAGAATAAGGTATGCCTTTTTCCCATAATTTAGAATACATAAATTAATTAATTTATTTGTTAAATTAATTTAAATTGATAATCGTTAATCGATAAATATAAATAAATAATTTTAGGTGCAAAATGAATTTTTTTCAAGTGAGATTCATAGTTGCGAGGATGCATCAATTAACTGGATATTCGGAGATAAAATACACGGTGAGTAAATCTCACTTTTTATTTAGAATTATTTTCATATAGTTAAAAATAATTGTCTGTGCTTGTTTGAATGTTGTCTGATTGTTTTAAAATATATATAGTTATCTAGGGTTGACTATTATATATATATTGGTTTGGTGATTGGTTGGATTCCCGCAGTCTCATTAGCGGATGCCAGCGGTACCATAGCGGATGATTACCCTATACGCCCCACGCTATGATTAGTGGATGACCTTCTATACCGCGATATCCTGCCTCGAAGCAGGATGGGTATTACTATGTTGACTAACGTCTGTGGATGCAGGAAAACAGGTTGGAGGAATCCAACTGGATTCCTCAAAAATATATTATCTGTTGTTGTTTGTTTGATTTCATATATATTCATATATGATGTGTTAAAAATCAAGTGATTGAAAATTGGTTGATTTGATTGTTGAAAATACCACTAGAGTTTGAATATTGATTCATAAAAATATCGGAAAGGGTATTTGATATTTAAAAAGGAAATTCTATTTTTTTATAGAATTTGAATTTTAAATAAAACTACAGAAAATATTAACTTGGTTTGAAGGTATATAAAACAAGTAATTGAATTTATAAACTTTGTTTATAAATGAAAATATGGGATTTGAATCGAATTTATAAACTTTGTTTATAAATGAAAGATGGGATTTGAATCGAATTTATTAACTTTGTTTATAAATGAAAATATGGGATTTGAATTGAATTTATAAACGTTGTTTATAAATGGAAAGGTGGGATTTGAATTGAAGTTATAAACGTTGTTTATAAAAAAATGCAGAGAATTCAAATAGACTTTGAATATAGAATTTGAATATAGAATTCAAATGGACTTTAAACTATAGAGTTTGAAAATAGAATTCAAATGGACTTTAAACAATAGAATTTGAATATAGAATTTCAAATGGAGTTTAACTATAGAGTTTGAAAATAGAATTTCAAATGGACTTTAAACTATAGAATTTGAAAATAGAATTCAAATGAAGTTTAAATAAAGAGAATTCAAATAGAATTGAATTGGAATTTGAATGAGAAGTCGATAAGGAAACGAGAGTATGAGTATAATTAGAAATTGTTATTTTGCAAGTTAAAAATATATTTGAACATGTCATGTTCAAATATGAAGGTGAAATAGACTGAAGAGTTAATTAACAAATTAATTAACGAATTTAGTTAAAACGATTGGTATAGTTAAAATAGATTGGATAGGTATAAATATACAGGAGACAGGTTTGGAATAAAGTGTTAGAAGGTATATAAATAGAATGCCCGACAAAAAGGTATGTATTTAATTCATATATGAGATTTTATGCGCCGTATCGGCAAGCCGCTTGACTTTTTCTTTTTCTTTTTGAGATGAGAAGGACCGGGAAAGCTATTTGAAATTTCCCGATGCTCCCGGTACAAAGGAGGTTATGGCGAATTTTTCCGGGAATTTAAGGAGTTAGATTATTTTTTAAGATAATTTGATAGTTAGAAATCAACGTATCAAAATATATAGAAGTCGATAAGAAAATGAACTTAGAAATAGAATAGTATAATTAAAAGGAAGTATAAGAATAAAATCTAGTAAGAATAGAAAAGGGAAGTGTATACGTGTTTAAAAGTAAACCAGTAGTTGTATGGTATTGATTGTTCGAGTAAGTAGTCTTGTCTGTTTTGACGTTAAATGTTATTCAGTCAAGGTCTGAGAGGTAATTATACCCCAACTTGGTTGATTTCATGATATACCGATAAGTAGCAAGATTCAGGCTCGAAGATCAATGTGGAATAAGAATTAGTTAAATACTGTATTTGGGTTGTCGTAACGATGTTTTACACAACATCTGTTTTAACCCAAATATGTGCAAAGCTTGGAACTAGAATAATGAATATTTCCTAGTATAGAAAATAAAGGAAGGCGATATATGGAAATGTTTTCCAAATAACGTATAAGGCCAATATGGTTATTGAAATTATTTGGTTAACAAATATTGATAAGAAATAGAGAATAGATTTAATTAATGGAATATTAATTAAAGGTTCGGTGATTGTTGGATGTTTGGTTGAACACTTGTTTTATTCGATAGTTAAATCATTGACTATCGAAACACTTGTTTTTATTCGATAGTTAAATCACAGACTATCGATGTTTTGACCATCGTTGTCAATATGGAGAGATCGGTTGGATTATTATCCGAAGAACCACTCCGTATTGGCAGTAGCGTGCGAATCAGATTATATAAAGATAATCGAAGATGGAGTAGAGTGCAAGGACTTTTTCTATTAATAGAAATAGTACCTTCGATTCATCCCGTTCCTGGGTGACTGATATGGATGAATGTCTGACAGAGTATTTTCAGACGATCACGTATATTGATTTCTCCAACCGTACCAAGAGTGGAAGCGGAGAAGGAAACTTCTTTTAGCTAACACGTAATGTACTGTTGAGGACGTCAATCAGTGATTTGATGGATTTGACGATGTGGCATTCGAAGTGAATCTGGTGTGATGATAAAGCGTAGCCTCTAGCCTCATCAACCAGTAAATGACAGAAATCGGGCAAGCAGCATGGCTATGTAGGTCGCACCTATTAGGGTGTGTAATCACCAAATCTAGAGTTTCATTAACTTCTAAAAATCTATTGTCGATGTTGTCCCATTCGGGAAACGGTTGCTGATCCCAACTGTTGGTGATATACATTCGATACACTCAAGCGAAATGAGTGGTCGGTCATGTGTGGCCGGGTTGCAAGATGTTCTTGTTGAACCCAGTGTATTCCTCTCTAGAGGTACATTAGCGAAAGGTGGTTCCATACCCTGTCATAGTTGGAAAACCAAATACCCAATACGTGCTTGCGGTTTTGATTGTATATTATATAAGTGGAACGTGAGATGAAAACGTTCCACTAGATTGTTATTTACTTGATTTAGACATTATTATAATATCAAAAGAGTTTTGATATAAAGATAAGTCAAGTGTTTGGATTCTCATAAGGGAAAAACCTGTTCCGTGTTATACGGCGTGGTCTTATGAGATATCATTTAGTTTTATGAAACTGTTTAAACTGTTTACTCATACCAGTCCCATGCCTGACCCGGAGTTTATTTTGTTTTGTTCTACCTAAACTCTTGGGTGCCTAAATTTGTACAGGCGGTCAAGTAGTTCAGGATTTTTCAGATATATCTAAAGGAGCTTGGAGCAGGAGGCTTCAGCGTTATCCAGTTATAGTTGTTCCGTTGTGTTGTAAGTGTTGTACTCTGATAAGTGTATGTTATACAGTTAAGATTTTGTATTTCAAAGATGTGATATATTATATTTTGTTCCGCTGCGATGTGAGATTCTGTGTTGTTAGTTCTGTTCTTCTTCTATGTCTTTCTTCTAAAAAAAATGTTCCGTATTTTCGTGATATTTGGGTTGGACGTATGATGTATATAGTCAACTCCGATGTTACGGAAATCTGGGTCATTACAGTTGGTATCAGAGCTTAGGTTGAGCGAATACCTAGGCTTGTTGGAATGTGCTCATTAGAGATAGGATCAGTAGTATCCTAGAATGAGTTGAGTGTATATATATATATACATACGAGAGAGCGTATTTGTATTTGATATAAAAACTGTTTTATATTGTGTTGGCTAGTCTGTTGAGTGGATTATAAATTTTGGTCGAATCGTGGGACGCCACGATGTCGATAGGAGTTTATAAACACTTGAACAGGAGATTGGACACGATATTGTTTTTAAATAGTTAAGTTGATTGTTAGGATTATAATCAAATTAGATTATAAAATAGAAATAGTTATATATATAACCAATGGAATTTGTATATGAAATCAAATATACAAATGTGATAAATTGAAATTGAATTCCAACCAGAATTCAGAATTTAAAATCCTGGGAGTTTGTAAAATATTTTTCGAAATGGTGTTTGAAAGAAATAAAGCACTGAACTCATTCAGTAGCTGGGAAATAATTCTGATGATGATCGCAACATCATCAGTGTTCATTTTCGAGTTTCTAAGTGATAAATTGCTGCCTTAGAAAAGTTTTGATGGAAAGTTGTTTGAAAAGAAACAAGTTGGTTGAAAATTCAAATGTTTTGAATTTGAGATAGTTATAAATATATGTATATATTTATATAACTTCAAAGGAATTTTGAAATGGGAATTGAAATATAGATTTCGAATAGAAGTAAAATATAAGGGAATTCAAATATAGAATTTGAACATAGAAATTTAAATGAGTTTGAATAAAGAAAATTCAAATAGAAATTGTATAAGAAAAATTGAAATGGAATTTGAATTCAAAGGAATTCAAATGGATTTGAATAAAGAAAAGTCAAATAGAGGTTTGAATATTAGAATTCAAAGAAAATATAAAGTTTGAAATAGAATTTTAAATAAAAGGAGTTTAAATAGAATTTGAATTCAAAGTGAAATTAAATAGAATTTGAATTCAAAGGAGTTAAAATAGAATTTAAATTCAGAGGATTTCAAATAGAAATGAAACAAAGGAATTTAAATAGAAATTGAATAATAGATTTCAAATGAAATTTCAAGTATAGAAATTGAATAATAGATTTCAAATGGAATTTCAAGTATAGAAATTGAATAATAGATTTCAAATGGAATTTCAAGTATTGAATTTGAATATGAAATTGAAATAGAAATTCAAGTATTGAATTTGAATATGGAATTGAAATAGAAATTCAAGTATTGAATTTGAATATGGAATTGAAATAGAAATTCAAGTATTGAATTTGAATATTAAATAGAAAAGGAAATTCAACTATAGAATTTGAATATAGGAATTTAAATGGGAGTTGAATAAAGGAAATTTAAATATAGAATTCAAATAAAAGCGAGATTGGAATTTGAATCAAGAAATTCAAATAGAGTTAAAATGGAGTTGGATTCATTTTAACGAAGTTAAAATGTTTATATTTATAAATATAATTAAAACGAGCTCGTCGTAGCGCGGCAGTTCGTAAATGGGCGATTCGAACTTCAATTTAGTATACAGAACTCAATTGAAGTCGGAAATCTTTGAAACAAGAATCATCGGGACCGGTTGAATAATAGTTTTCTAATGAAAGAGAAAAATCTAGATTTCGTCATATAGATTTTGAGATATGTCAAAATCAAATTTTTAGAAAAGCAACGCCATAACCATTATAAAAACCATAACGGTTTAAAAAAATAAATAAAAGGATTTTTAGGAAATAAAATCCGAATTGACAGTAGAAAAAATCCAGACTGGGGATATAAAATAAATATGAACTCCAGTGAAGTAAGTGAAATGATTTTTAAAACAAAAATCATATTTTAAATGGTTAAACAGAATTAACTAAATTGGAGAATAATTAGTTAAAGGAAATTTGAATCGAAATTGGGTTTTTGGATAAGTGAAAGAAATTGAGAATTTATATTCGAAATCGAATATATAAACCGAGTTGAAAATATAATTAGATTAGTTATAACTAAGTTAACATATATTTGAACAAGTTATATTCAAATAAAAAGGGTGAAATAGGCAAAACAATTAATTAGCAACTAGTTAATGGGAATTTGAATGATTGAAATTAAATTTAACTTAAGTAAGTTAAATGGACCGAAACGAATAAATTGAGTAAAATCAATGTGAATGAAATACGAATTTGGTGTGAATAAAGGAAAACCCAAAAGAGTAAAAAAGAAAATATATTTGTAAAACGAATATAAGAGGAAATATATTTGTAAAACCAAATACAAAGGAAGTTATGAGCAAACAAATAGAAGGAGAAATATTTGTAAAAACATTTACAAATAGAATTTAAAAGGGAATATTTGTAAAACATTTACAAATAGATTGAATGGAAATATTTATTTATAGAAAATAAATAGAATGTATAGTGAGATATTTATTTGTTAAATAAATAGAATTTAATCAAAGGAATATTCAGAAGATGAATAGAAAATGGAAATCTGTTTTTAACAGATAAATAGAAAAGATTAATTTATAAATAATAGTTTATAAATTAAATTAAATATTAATCATTCGATAAATGGAATATATAAGTCTGAACTTATATAGAGGAGAGATATTGGTTTTTACCGCCGATAGTTTTAAATAGAAGGGATGCACAACACTTGTATAAGTGAAGTAACGTTATTAAAGAGAACATTTATAAAGTGAAGAACCGTTACTAAAAGTAAATCTTTATAAATGAATAAAACATTATCCAATAGGAGTTATTCGAATAGGAGAAGTTGATTAGAGTAGAAATAATCAATTAGAGTTACGATAAATCGATTAGAGTAAGAATTAACTAGTTAAAGTTAATCAGTTAGGGTTAATCCGTAGAGTTAATTGAATATTTGTTTTTCAATTAGAATTTATTGAATGTTAGTTATTCAATTAAAGTTAATCGAATATAGTATTGAGAAAGAGTTAGTCAAACATAGTTACTCAGGATAAGTTGCCATTTCGTACGACTGCTAGCGTAATTCGCAGGGCTGCAGATAGCCTAGGGCGGTCGGATGTTTCCTGGGGGAATCAGGCGTAACCATTGTGATCGCTGCGATCTAGAGTCAAGCGAGTGGAGTTAAATCGAATATTAGTTTATTCGAATAGAGTTAAAGGAGTTATCAAAAATAGCTTATTCGGAAGGAGTTGAGTGAAAAGAGCTAATCAAATAGAGTTAATTGATAAGAGTAAATCGAATAGAGTAAATCGAATATAGTTTATTCGAAGAAATGTTTTCGAATCTAGTTATTTGATAGAGAGATTATCGAATATAGTTATTCGAAGGGAGGAGTTATCGAATAAGGATTTATTCGAAAGAGAGTTATGAATGGAATATGAAATGTTGAGTATCAACATAAATAAGTTTTCAAAAGATAAATGGGTTTGTAGCACTTTTCCTACCTTAGCAATTTCGAGGACGAAATTATTTTAAGTGGGGAAGGTTGTAATGACCCGGATCCTTATGGGTTAATTTTGAATATTTAATATTTAATTTAAATATTGGGTGGATAAATTAAATGAATATTTATATTAAGTTATCAGTTTAATAATAAATTTCGATTTAATATCGAATATATTAAAATAACAGAACACGAAAATGGATTTAGTTGAATTCAAATTTTAATTTGAATTAAATAACAGTTCAAATAATTAATGGGAAATTTTATTTGAATTTATAACGATAATAATATTAATTTATTATCGAAGAAATAAATTGTTTTGAATTTAAATTAATATCTTCCACAGACGATCGAATTGGACTTCGTGACATATTCCAGTGTGTCCGGAATAGTGGTATTACCCTAAGATTGACAGTCATTGGGTTCAGAAAGGAGCTCAGAATAATAGGATATTTTAATTAAAAGATACGGATAATTTAAATTAATTAAAATCAAAACAAAAACAAAAATGGTGTCCTCTTCTCTACCACAAAATCAAACAAAATCGTGTACTCCTTTGTAACCACAGACCAAAAACCAAACCGTGGCTTCTCCATTTCCACAGACCAAAACGATTTAAAATAGCCTTGACCTCTCCTTTTCATTTAAAAACACAATCGAACTTCGGAAGAGAATGGCTACTGCTGAAACACAAACCACTCTCTCCTTTTAATTACTCGCACCCTGTATTTCTTCAGATTAGAAAACCGCACTCATTTAAACCTAGAAATCAAAATCGAGCCTTCAGTAAAAATCAAAATCAGTGTCGCGATTTTCAATTTAGATCGCGAGGACCAGAAGGAATAACAGCGCGATTTGGTATTGGGGATTCGCAAGTTCAAATCGATATGGTTTTGGGGTTCGCGATGCTGTTCGAGCATGACTGGCGATTGTCAGTGCCAGTCGAAGATAGTGCGAAGGTGTCTTGGGGGGTAGCCTATCACGATTCTAGGTAGGGTTCGAAAGTTCTGATGAGGTGTTGGGATGATTTAAGGAAATCGACAGTGGTGTAATAGAAGGGTTCGATCTACTATTTTTTTTGTGTGGTATTGGGAAGTTCGGTTCTGGCAAATGAAGAAGGCGTGAAGATAATTAAGGTAATTACTTTTAGTTTAGTGATTAAGTTTTAATTTCATTTAATAGTTCAATGGATTTAATAATGAATATAAAGTGTTAATCTATACAAGATCCTGAAATCAAAATAAAAATAAAACAAGATCGGAGTTGGTGCCGATTTCAGCGAGAAGAGGATGAGGAATTGATTGACTCGATTTTTTTGTTGTTCAAGAATAAGGTATGCCTTTTTCCCATAATTTAGAATACATAAATTAATTAATTTATTTGTTAAATTAATTTAAATTGATAATCGTTAATCGATAAATATAAATAAATAATTTTAGGTGGAAAATGATTTTTTTTCAAGTGAGATTCATAGTTGCGAGGATGCATCAATTAACTGGATATTCGGAGATAAAATACACGGTGAGTAAATCTCACTTTTTATTTAGAATTATTTTCATATAGTTAAAAATAATTATCTGTGCTTGTTTGAATGTTGTCTGATTGTTTTAAAATATATATAGTTATCTATGGTTGACTATTATATATATATTGGTTTGGTGATTGGTTGGATTCCCGCAGTCTCATTAGCGGATGCCCGCGGTACCATAGCGGATGATTACCCTATACGCCCCACGCTATGATTAGTGGATGACCTTCTATACCGCGATATCCTGCCTTGAAGCGGGATGGGTATTACTATGTTGACTAACGTCTGTGGATGCAGGAAAACAGGTTGGAGGAATCCAACTGGATTCCTCAAAAATATATTATCTGTTGTTGTTTGTTTGATTTCATATATATTCATATATGATGTGTTAAAAATCAAGTGATTGAAAATTGGTTGATTTGATTGTTGAAAATACCACTAGAGTTTGAATATTGATTCATAAAAATATCGGAAAGGGTATTTGATATTTCAAAAGGAAATTCTATTTTTTTTTATATAATTTGAATTTTAAATAAAACTATAGAAAATATTAACTTGTTTTGAAGGTATATAAAACAAGTAATTGAATTTATAAACTTCGTTTATAAATGAAAATATGGGATTTGAATCGAATTTATAAACTTTGTTTATAAATGAAAATATGGGATTTGAATTGAATTTATAAACGTTGTTTATAAATGGAAAGGTGGGATTTGAATTGAAGTTATAAACGTTGTTTATAAAAAAATGCAGAGAATTCAAATAGACTTTGAATATAGAATTTGAATATAGAATTCAAATGGACTTTAAACTATAGAGTTTGAAAATTGAATTCAAATGGACTTTAAACAATAGAATTTGAATATAGAATTTCAAATGGAGTTTAACTATAGAGTTTGAAAATAGAATTTCAAATGGACTTTAAACTATAGAATTTGAAAATAGAATTCAAATGAAGTTTAAATAAAGAGAATTCAAATAGAATTGAATTGGAATTTGAATGAGAAGTCGATAAGGAAACGAGAGTTTGAGTATAATTAGAATTTTTTATTTTGCAAGTTAAAAATATATTTGAACATGTCATGTTCAAATATGAAGGTGAAATAGACTGAAGAGTTAATTAACAAATTAATTAACGAATTTAGTTAAAACGATTGGTATAGTTAAAATAGATTGGACAGGTATAAATATACAGGAGACAGGTTTGGAATAAAGTGTTAGAAGGTATATAAATAGAATGCCCGACAAAAAGGTACGTATTTAATTCATATATGAGATTTTATGCGCCGTATCGGCAAGCCGCTTGGCTTTTTCTTTTTGAGATGAGAAGGACCGGGAAAGCTATTTGAAATTTCCCGATGCTCCCGGTACAAAGGAGGTTATGGCGAATTTTTCCTGGAATTTAAGGAGTTAGAATATTTTTTAAGATAATTTGATAGTTAGAAATCAACGTATCAAAATATATAGAAGTCGATAAGAAAACGAACTTAGAAATAGAATAGTATAATCAAAAAGGAAGTATAAGAATAAAATCTAGTAAGAATAGAAAAGGGAAGTGCATACGTGTTTAAAAGTAAATCAGTAGTTGTATGGTATTGATTGTTCGAGTAAGTAGTCTTGTCTGTTTTGACGTTAAATGTTATTCAGTCAAGGTCTGAGAGGTAATTATACCCCAACTTGGTTGATTTCATGATATACCGATAAGTAGCAAGATTCAGGCTCGAAGATCAATGTGGAATAAGAATTAGTTAAATACTGTATTTGGGTTGTCGTAACGATGTTTTACACAACATCTGTTTTAACCCAAATATGTGCAAAGCTTGGAAATAGAATAATGAATATTTCCTAGTATAGAAAATAAGGGAAGGCGATATATGGAAATGTTTTCCAAATAACATATAAGGCCAATATGGTTATTGAAAATATTTGGTTAACAAATATTGATAAGAAATAGAGAATAGATTTAATTAATGGAATATTAATTAAAGGTTCAGTGATTGTTGGATGTTTGGTTGAACACTTGTTTTATTCGATAGTTAAATCATCGACTATCGAAACACTTGTTTTTATTCGATAGTTAAATCACAGACTATCGAAGTTTTGACCATCGTTGTCAATATGGAGAGACCGGTTGGATTATTATCCGAAGAACCACTCCGTATTGGCAGTAGCGTGCGAATCAGATTATATAAAGATAATCGAAGACGGAGTAGAGTGCAAGGACTTTTTCTATTAATAGAAATAGTACCTTCGATTCATCCTGTTCCTGGGTGACTGATATAGATGAATGTCTGACAGAGTATTTTCATACGATCACGTATATTGATTTCTCCAACGGTACCAAGAGTGGAAGCGGAGAAGGAAACTTCTTTTAGCTAACACGTAATGTACTGTTGAGGACGTCAATCGGTGATTTGATGGATTTGACGATGTGGTATTCGAAGTGAATCTGGTGTGATGATAAAGCGTAGCCTCTAGCCTCATCAACCGGTAAATGACAGAAATCGGGCAAGCAGCATGGCTATGTAGGTCGCACCTATTAGGGTGTATAATCACCTGATCTAGAGTTTCATTTACTTCTAAAAATCTATTGTCGATGTTGTACCATTCGGGAAACGGTTGCTGATCCCAAATGTTTGTGATATACATTCGATACACTCAAGCGAAATGAGTGGTCGGTCATGGGTGGCCGGGTTGCAAGATGTTCTTGTTGAACCCAGTGTATTCCTCTCTAGAGGTACATTAGTGAAAGGTGGTTCCATACCTTGTCATAGTTGGAAAACCAAATACTCAATACGTGCTTGCGGTTTTGATTGTATATTATATAAGTGGAACGTGAGATGAAAACGTTCCACTAGATTGTTATTTACTTGATTTAGACATTATTATAATATCAAAAGAGTTTTGATATAAAGATAAGTCAAGTGTTTGGATTCTCATAAGGGAAAAACCCGTTCCGTGTTATACGGCGTGGTCTTATGAGATATCATTTAGTTTTCTGAAACTGTTTAAACTATTTACTCATACCAGTCCCATGACTGACCCGGAGTTTATTTTGTTTTGTTCTACCTAAACTCTTGGGTGCCTAAATTTATACGGGCAGTCAAGTAGTTCAGGATTTTTCAGATATATCTAAAGGAGCTTGGAGCAGGAGGCTTCAGCGTTATCCAGTTATAGTTGTTCCGTTGTGTTGTAAGTGTTGTACTCTGATAAGTGTATGTTATACAGTTAAGATTTTGTATTTCAAAGATGTGAGATATTATATTTTGTTCCGCTGCGATGTGAGATTCTGTGTTGTTAGTTCTGTTCTTCTTCTATGTCTTTCTTCTAAAAAAAAAATGTTCCGTATTTTCGTGATATTTGGGTTGGACGTATGATGTATATAGTCAACTCCGATGTTACGGAAATCTGGGTCATTACAATTGTTCTATCTCCAAACTTTAGCTTCACTAAACGTAACTTTATTTCAATAATTTGGTTCCTTATATTCCGAACTGCGTCTTTTTCTCGCAAGACTTCGTTGAGGGCTAAAAAAATAAGAACAAAAAATCAAATCACACTAACCATGCTTTCTGATTAACAAATGTCTTTTTTAATTCCGCTGCTATTGTATATCTCTCTTGTAATTATTCTGTGTCTGTTTACCTATAGCACTTCACGAAACTTAATGCATTCCCTTAGTGAGTGACATTAACGAACGTGGGGTGTCACATAGACAGTATACTCTATTGCTCACAGATCAGCCTCAACAGACTACACTGGTTTGCTGATCAGAACCAACGTCAAAACTAGTTGATTCTGAACAACCACAATGTAGTTGTAGCGGTCTGTTGGTATACACACACACACGCACTGTTAGAGAATGTGCCAAAATGATGCTACATGATAAATTCATATGTACTGTTCAAATATTACAATGACCAAGAAGATGAATGATCAAGGCAGCATATATCATCATGCATGGAACAATCAAGTGCACAAGCATATACATGGTCAGGTATTTTAAGATTATGTTCACACAGCAAAAGAAGGTGCACTGGTGTACATGGGTCAAGTGAACACAGCCCAAACTTATCTACACAGCCAAATCAAAGGTCAGACAAGCAAACATACAAAGCCAGGTGGATATGTACAAGCATGCACATATATATGGTTCAGCACAAATATGCATAGCAAGTAGAGAGTAGCATATGAACAAAGCAAAAGTATGGTCAGTGCAATCTTTTTTCAAATAGCAAGTACATGAGGCAGCACACGCAACATATGTAACAACATCTACAAGCTCAAGTGAATATGGGAAATGAACAAGTGAATGTAAATATGCATGTGCTTCAAGTATTGGAATAGATCAAGTGTAGTTTCATGATCAAAGCAGGACTTTCATGCATATAGCAACATGCATTTGCATGCACATATACACATATGTATTCCTGCAGCCAAGACAGGTCTGATATGTAATAGTTCATACTTAGTGGAGCAGCAAATATTCAAGCTCAGATCATGGTGACGTATATGGCAGTGAACAAGTGTTATTCATGTCAAAGCTTCAGAAAATCATGTAGTGCAAACATGTGAGTTGAAAATGGTGCAGCACATGTACATGGTGCCTAGACACACACAAGTGGCAAATGATACACATAGGGAACACTAAAATGATGTAGCATAAAACCGGTGAAGACAAATGTACACATATGACCAAAGTTTATACATGGTATATACAATGCTCAAGTGAACATGGAGTAGTAGTTACATGTATTCGGCAAGTGGAACAAGTAAGTCCAAGGGCACAAGGCATAGTGATGAGGATCAGATCAACATACAAGGAGATTTGCATATACACACTTGTTAGTTTCAACTTCAGGTGTATACAAGCGCATGCATGTTTCATGCAGCAAACTCATATGTGCAAATCAAAGTGATGAGAGCCAAGATAGCAATCGATACATAGTAGGAGAACTTATTTAAGTATGCAAGTCATACAATGAAAGTGTACACATATGGGAAGGCAGCAATCATGCAAAACAGTTAATGCTTTCCAGAGATGAAACATTGATCAGTTTTCTTCAAAATGAGTTATTGCACAATTTAATTGTTTCCAGGAAATCAATTTTCAAACCTTCAAATTATTTCCAGTTTTCGACTAGAAAACATTCTAATGCATTTCCAAGAAATCCCAATTTTTACGCAAGTGTTTATTTCATTTTTGGGCAATCGGTTTTTCTGCAAATCAATCAATCTCAAGATCATTTTTGGCAAGAAATTCTTTCTGGAAATCAAGCACCATGCAAGGGGCAATTATGTTTATTAAGCATTTTTCCAAAATAGCATAATTCGACTAGATTCATAGTAGAAGGGAAAAATAATGTCTGAATTCATCATAGCAAATCACACAAGTTTTTTCTTAAAAACGAGGCAACCAAAAAGGGAAAGTATTTTAAAATCAGGGCAAGTCATATTCATGTCAAATCAGAGATTACGGTTTTTCTATAACCCTATATATATACTACCAATTCATCACAAGCATGATCACCGAAAACCAAGAGCACAAATCCAAGAGCAAAATCATAGAAATCAAATCAGTAATACTCACATGTTTTCGATCGCAAGCAAAGCATAAGCCAAATCGTCGATCGGAGGCAAACAAGCATTGAAGAAATTGGAGAAATCATGGCAACAATTTTATCAAGCATCGCGATTTGAAACAATTGAAGAAAACCCCTATTTTAAGAAGTCGCTGCCATTTTCATTTCCCAAAAGGATTGTGATCGGGAAAAATAAAAAAGGGTGGAAACATAACAAGGAGGGCCAGCCAAGCTTAATTGGTTTTAAGGGGGGTTTTATTGTGTTTTAATTTATCTTGTATTATTGTTTTTTCTTTCTTCTAAATCGTCGAACAATTTTCTAGAGTTCGTTAAAATTAGGGTTTACTAGCTATGGGTTTGTAGCTAGGGGAAAATGGATATAGATCAGTCTAGGGTTTTGAGCATAGGATTAGAATAGGAGCGAAGGGTTCGCGAGTTTACATGGTCTTGTAAGCGGGATATGTTCTATTATCTACTAGAAACCTTAGGAATGCAACAGCAGGCAGGATTTTGCTTAAACTATGTATATCTGTGTGTCATTTATTTCCTGTTTTTTTATTTCTGCTGCATTTTGTGATCTGATAATCTTTAATATCTTGCTTAAATTTCAATAAACACCATTCACCCCCCCCCCCTCTATGGTTAATCTCGATCCAACAAGTGGTATCAAAGCAGGTTATTCATTAACTCTAGAGTCAGGTGTTTCCTAGTTGTCAGTATATCGAGAGTCAGTCCAGCGATATTCTAATTATTTTCAATGGTACAAATTTTTTAATTTGGAAATCGAAAATTGTATTTTATTTAAAATCTGTTAATTTTGAATATTGGAACATTATTGAAAATTTGGGAGATATGCTAGATAAGAAAAATAAAGTTGTCAATGCTCGTGTTATGCATATTTTGTATGTTATCTCAGTAATAATTAGCTTAAACTTATCTATCATTGTTTGACTGCGCAGGACATTTGGAAAACTCTCGACAAGTTGTATGGAACAAACAAAAACTGCTCAAAATCCCAGAATGTCAACTCAGATTCAGATTTATGCTTGAAAAGAGAAACAGATAAAAACTCAAGTAGATCAGACGATGGAGATTCAACAGACAATGAGACTGAAAGTTTCTCATATAAAGATTTTGTTTTTATGTGTGCCGGCCTAACTAAATCTGTTGATAAAATCCAACTGAAAAACAAATCTCTGAAATCTAAAAATCATGAGTTGATCAGTAAAATTAATTGTTTGGAATCAAAACTTTCAAATGTCATGAAATTTGAAATTTTTGATTGTGAAAATTGTTTGAAATTAGAAACTAATCACGTTCATCTCAATAAAAATATTCAAAAACTTGATAATGAAATTCTGATCTTAAAAGAGAATGAGATTGAGTCATTAAGTTCAAACAATCTTCTACAAAAGGAATTTGAAAATTTTAAGAATACCAAAAATTCCAAACATGAAACTGCTAAAAAAGAAAGCTTATTGAAAACTGATTTGATTTTGAATGAATTTGAAAAAGAAATTGAAAATTTCAAGATTTTTGAAAATAAAAAACAAAAACAACTTGATTCTGAGATTTCTGAATATAAAGTCAAAATTGAAAGCTTTTAAATGAGAATGATATTTTGAAATCCAAAACCAATAGCCTTGAGTTGAGTTTGAAACGTTTTTCAACCGAAGAAAAATCTTTAAATATATTGTTAAAGAATTAATTTTCTCTTAGAAATAGAAATGGTCTTAGTTTTGGGAAAACTAATGATTTTGATAATCTGAATTCTTGTGATCTTAAAAATCCCTCAAGTTGATTTGAAAAGAATTGTTTTGAAAATTTTAACTTTGACAAATTCAACGTATTTTTAAAGAACAAACGAAATCACAACTTGTTTTATAACAAACCATTTAAACAATCTTGGATCCCAAAAGAAAATAAAAAGATCTTGACTATGTTCAAACAGATTTGGGTTCCTAAGGGTACGAAGGTAAATTCGGATGGTTTGTTATATAAACAGGTTTGGGTACCTAAAGCTGAGAACAAAACTGTGAGTGGTTTTACAAACTTTGTTAGACCACTCGATCATTTTCTTCTCTGAGCTTTCTTAACTTCCAATTGCAAAATTCTTGATTTCTGGAAATTCGCTTCAACTTGAATAAAATTTGATGTTTTTAATCATTTCCAGATCTTGAATTTTAAATTTGTAAATATCAATTGTTATGAAGTTTTTTTTCTTATTTCTGAATTCCTAATAGTGTTGATGTATTCTTGTCATATCTTGAACATTGTTTGTCTGAATTCTAAATTTTTGAATATCTGAAAATTAAATGGAATTTCACACACCTCTGATGTTTTGAGTTTCTTCTAATTCATTTTGGAAAATCTTGAAATATTATACTCATTAGAACACACTACTATTTTCAGTTGTGAAAATTTCATTAATTTTTAGATTGACTTGATTATTTCTGACTTGAAAAACATTTGGGTTGAATCGTTATTTAAATCTTGAAAACTCATCTCTATTCATGGTCATCTTTATTAAGAATGTGTTTGTTTGAAATCATCGGAAACTTACGATAGTTTAAATCTCACACACTTCTTAGATTTGAAATTAATAATCTTATGTGATTGATTCTATGTATCTCAAAATTGACATTTATTCAAGCGATTTCAAATAAATCGTTTTAATTTTGGATCATGAGTTACTTCTCATGCTTGTTGTAAAAATTCTAGAAAATTCTCTTGTGCTTGTCAGAAATAATTGTGAAAATTCTTTGGAAATCCGGTCTTGAAACTCACTGTTATTTCATGGTTATTTGATTTGAATATTAGTTTGTTTGAAATCAATTGAAATTATTAATTCATGAGTCTCACACATATCTTGGATTTGAAATTTATAATTTGATGTGATCGATTCGTTGAATCTTGAAATTTTCATCTTCCTTCAAACGATTTAAAATAAACTATATTTTTAAATCTTGGGTCATGAATCATCTTATATGATTGTCAGAAATATTTGTGAAAATTTCTCTTGACAAGATTGCCTTGAATTTTTTTTGTCTTGCTGCTTTGATAAAAAGGAATCGTCTTTGAAAACATTTTAATGATTGCTTGTTCTTGGTAAAAAGTGTTTGCAGCTCTTATTGGTGTATTTGATTTAACTATTTGGGCTTGTAATTTTTTAAATTCTGTGTCGAGTGGCAGAACGTAAAATCAGTCTCTGAGATATCCGTATTAGCCACCTGTGTCATATTAAAATCTCCGTTATAGAGACAACAAGTGGTATCAGCCTTTCATTCTCTGAAATTTTTTCTCACTCATCTATTTTGATTCTTTATAATGATTCTCATCCTGTATATATTTTTTCCTATCCATCTTGTAATTGATTTTAAATTTTAAAATTATTTATTTATTATTCATTTAGAAATTGAAATCAATAAACAAATTGAACTGTATTTAGAATTCATCAAAATTATTATCAGATTTTGAAATTGTGATGAGTTGTGACTATAGTATATTCCAGAACAAGAAGAAATTTTATTTCAAAATTTTCATGATGATTGAACAACTTTTATAATATCTTTGAATTGGCGCTTATTTCAGAATATCTCCTTTATCTATCATCATTCTGCCGTCCATCGTGATTTTATATTAATGTGGAGAGTTTAATATTTTTAGTATCGTCTTGAATAAATAGTTAAACTATTTGTGATGGAATTGTGGTTATATAATTTTTCAGAGTTAGTGATAATTGAAAATTTTCAAGAATCCCGGTACAGTTGAGTATATTTCATAATATGATTAATTTAGAAATTTATTTCACAACCATCTCTGTACCTTCTAAATTTCTGTCATCCACATTGTTTTTATATACTGAGGAGTATTTTCATTTTGAAACAGAAAATAATAAAAATATAATATAGTGTTTCTCAAACCTCATTTAAAAATCAAAGCTCTGGTCATGCATGGTTATGAGATTACCTATATTTAAGCTGCAACTAATCTCATTTAAAAATCCAAGATCTGGTTATGCGTGGTCAGTGTGCTCTTAAATAAAAAAAAGGAAAAGGAAAATAAATTATTATATGAAATCCCCCTTGGTGTGTAAAAATCAGCCTATAATCCATTTTTCAATCTTGTGAAATGTGTTAATATTTTGTGACGTATTATGATTTGTTGATTGATAGCTATTAGGAATTGAGATTATTTGATTGTGTCACTTAAATTAAATCTATAATTGTATTTCAAATCCATCACTGTTTTTGTGCTCATTTTTCAATAAAAAAAATTGGAAAATAATTAGAATTCATTTTTTTTAACTCTCTCCATTTTTATAAATTTCATCGTAAATCCTTTATTCTAAAATGTGAAATTTGCCACTAGTTCTTAGAATATTATGATTTTTGCTTGATAGATTGAGATTTATGATGATCGTTCTTCCTCTTAAGCTGATATTATATTTTTAAGTCATTTTTCATCCATATTTTAATTTCTGTATCCTTTTGATGATAACAAAAGGGGGAGAATGGGTTGAGAATTTGATTTATGAGTGAATGTTTTATAAATATTTTAATATTGTAAATTCCATTTAATTTTCATTCTTTTCACTCTTGCACATTTATAAGGGGAGTTTCTGTTGTAGAGGGAGAGGTCAAATAGGGGAGTTCAATAATTCACTGTCAAACACATTTATTAAATACAAAATCTTATTATTTGTTTGTCATCATCAAAAGGAGGAGATTGTTGTATATAACATTGTTGTATATAACAATTATATGATTTTTGTTTGATGATAACAACCAAATATACATTATTATAAATGTGTTTGTTATTGCACTATTATACTACATCACCGACAGTAATATAATATTTATATTTAAATAGAATACGACTGTATGAAAATTCAAATATTCAAACAGTGTTTTATTTAAATAGAATATTTTATTTCAACTTCTTAACAGTACAAATTTTATAACTCCACTATTTGTGCATCTTAGCAATACAAAACTTTTCATTTACATTTTCATATCAGTTCCTTACCACAACACTCAATCACTCAACTGTGCAAATTCATATATACATTCAATTTTCACTCAGTTACACTATTTCACACTTATTCAGATACAGATTCTTTCTTTGACAAATTTATCTTCATTTGTCTTCACATTTTTTAGTCAGTTCAGTCATCCACACCTATCACATACATAACACACACAGTATCTGGAACAATTTTTTTTTAATTTTTGCCCTAGAGTTTTGTTGTGTTTCTCATCATTTTTAATGACTTGACCTGATTTAAATATCCATCCGTCTGTGTTTAGACAGCTTGTGATATTCACAGTGATACGTTGTAAATAACACAAGCCAGACATTATACTCTAGTGCTCATAGATCAGCCTCAACACACTATACTGGTTTGCTGATCAGAACCAGTGTCAAAGCTAGTTGATTCTGAATAGCCACAATGCAGTTATAGTGGTCTGCTGATATATATATATATATATATATATATATATATGCATGGTGTTGGAGAACATGCCAAAACGATGCTACATGATACATTCATATGTACTGTGCAAATATTACAACAACCAAGAAGATGAATGATCAAGGCAACATGTATCATCATGCATGGAACAAGCAAGTGCACAAGCATATACATGGTCAGGTATTTCAAGATTATGTTCACACAGCAAGAGAAGGTGCACTGGTGTACATGGGTCAAGTGAACTTAGCTCAAACTTATCTACACAGCCAAATCAAAGGTCAGACCAGCAAACATACAAAGCCAGGTGGATGTGTACAAGCATCCACATATATATGGTTCTACACAAATGTGCATAGCAAGCAGGGGGCAACATATTAACAAAGAAAAAGTATGGTCAATGCAATCTTATTTCAAATAGCAGGTACATGAGGCAGCACAAGCAAGATATGTAACAGCATCTACAAGCTCAAGTGAATAAGGGGAATGAACAAGTGAATGTAAATATGCATGTGCTTCAAGTATCGGAACAGATCAAGTGCAGATTCATGATCAAAGCAGGACAGTTTTCATGTATATAGCAACATGCATTTGCATGCACATATACACATATGTATTTCTGCAGTCAAGACAGGTTTGATATGTAATAGTTCATACTTAGTGGAGCAACAAAGATTCAAGCTCAGATCATGGTGACATATATGGCAGTGAAAAAAGTTGTTCATGTCAAAGCTTCAGAAAATCATGTAGTGTAAATAGGTGAGTCGAAAATGGTGTAGCACATGTACATGGTGCCTAGACACACACAAGTGGCAAATGATACACACAAGAAATACTGAAATGATGTAGCATAAAATTGGTGAAGATAAATGTACACATATGATCAAAGTTTATACATGGTGTTTACAATGCTCAAGTGAACATAGGGCAGTAGTTACATGTATTTGGAAAGTGGCACGAGTGAGTCCAAGGGCACAAGGCATAGTGATGAGGATTAGATCAATATACAAGGAGATTTGCATATACGCACTTTTCAGTTTCAACTTCAGGTGTATACAAGTGCATGCATGTTTCATGCAGCAAACTCATATGTACAAATCAAAGTGATGAGAGCCAAGATAGCAGTCAATACATAGTACGAGAAATTATTTAAGCATGCAAGTCATACAATGCAAGTGTACACATATGGGAAGGCATCAATTATGCAAAACAGTTAATGCTTTCCAGAGATGAAACATTGATCAGTTTTCTTGGCAAAATGAGTTATTAGACAATTTAATTGTCTCATAAATCAGTTTTCAAACCTTAAAATTATTTCTAATTTTTGGCAAGAATTTTTTTTAATGCATTTACAGGAAATCCCAATTTTTAGGCAAAAGTTTAATTCACTTTTCGGCAATTGATTTTTCTATAAATCAATCAATCTCGGGATCATTTTTGGCAAGGAAATTCTTTATGGAAATCAAGCACCATGCAAAGGGCAATTATGTTTATCGAGTATTTTTCCAAAATAGCATAATTCAACAAAATTCATAGTAGAAGGGAAAAATCATGTCTGAATTCATCACAGCAAATCACGCAAGTTTTTTTTAAAAAAACTAGGCAACCAAAAAGGGAAAGTATTTTAAAACCAGGGCAAGTCATATTCATGTGAAATCAGATATTAGGGTTTTTCTATAACCCTATATATACTACCAATTCATCATAGGCATGATCATCGAAAACCAAGAACACAAATCCGAGAGCAACATCATAGAAATCAATTCAACAATATTTACGTGTTTTCGATCGCAAGTAGAGCATAAGCCAAATCATCGATTAGAGGCAAACAAGCATTGAAGCAATCAGAGAAACCATGGCAACAATTTTATCAAGCATTGCGATTTGAAGCAATTGAAGAAAAACCCTATTTTAAGAAGCCGACGCATTTTTATTTACTAAAAGGAAAGCGATCGGGAAAAATAAATAAGGGTGGAAAGATAACAAAGTGGGCCGACCAAGCTTAATTGGTTTTAAGGGGGGTTTTATTGTGTTTTAATTTATCTTGCATTTTTATTTTTTTCTTCTTTTAAATCGTTGAACAGTTTTCTGGAGTCTACAAAATCTAGGCAGTTTAGTAAAGTCTGCAAAAACTAGGGTTTACTAGCTACGGGTTTGTAGCTAGGGGAAAATCTGATCTAGTGGATATAGTTCAGTCTAGGGTTTTGAGAGTAGGATTAAATTAGGAGTGAAGGGTTCACGAGTTTACATGGTCTTGTAAGCTATTACCTAGTAGAAACCTTAGGAATGCAGCAGTAGGTAGGATTTTGCTGAAGCTGGGTATATCTGTGTGTCATTTACTTTTTGTATTTTTATTTTTGCTACATTCTGTGATTTGATAATTTTTAATATCTTGCTTAGATTTCAATAAACCCTATTCAACCCCTTTCTAGGGTTAATCTAGATCCAACAATTATAAAGGCACTGAGAACACGTGCCGATGAAAATGGGTTCCTACCCCACTGGAAGGATTGGGGGTAAATTGAAAGTTGTGCCCGTACTCCCTACTAAAGGATTGGGGATGATATATTGTCGATCCTAATCAATCCCGAACAAGCCCTGGCCAGGCGCTTTATTCAATACTGATTGAGGGCATACACATGCACATCACACCCCCATTTTGTCTATTACTTAGTTTAGTAATGATTTGCAGAAATTGTAGTTTCCAGGGATGTTGTACTGAAACCCCCTTTATTTGATTTGTGATGTGATTTACTGTTTATTACTTAGATTAGTAATATTTCGATTACAAGTACATTTGACTGAAATATGTAACAAGCTTGCCAATTTGTGACACAGAAGGAATACTACTTTATTTAAGGAATGCATGCCGCTAGAGGACAGTAGAATTGATGTAGAGTGAACGTCCATTTGCTTGTCCCGACCGACTTCTCGATTGAAATGCCCCGGACAAGGGGACACGCCATTGCTTTGATTTATAGCTTGCAAGGAAGCGGACTGCTTGATACTCCGACCCAAGGGTTAACGAGAAGAAGATAGAAATTTCTTTCACGCTGAGGATGTTGGCGCAGAAAGCGCTAGGAACGAGGGAAGTCAGGAGATTTCCTCTCGTAGTGATCCCTTTACATATCAGACAACATATGAAATGGATGGTGCTCTTGTTGAATTGAGAACCCAGATACTCGACAAGATAAGCTTCTCCAAAAGTGACAGAAAATGATGGATAGCTTCTTTACTTGGATAGATGGAAGGCCGAGCAACTACGACTTACTCGCTGAAAAAAGCACTGTGGGACTTCAAGTGACTATGAACTTGGCTCAAACACTCCCTTCTCCATAGTTCATATCGCATAAAACTCTAGGATAAGTTGGCAATTGCAATCAACCTCCTCCTAGACAAGTGCAACATGCAACTTAACTGTAACATTTTGGATATTGGGCGACACTTCACAAAGATGAATGCCTAATTGCCAATGTTAATTAATGCTTCACCAAAGGCGGCACATCTCAAAGGCGACATGAGAAATGTCATCAAAACTCTTTCACACAATACATTAGGGATTTCAACAATCCCCGCACTTCAAGCTACCACTTCTGGATCTTGATTTAGATTGTTGCTATACAATTTTGGCAGCATGAATCAGAATCGATCAGCCATTGGAACGCTCTATTCACCGACTTCATTAAGTAGTCAAAAGTCTACATCTATCAACCCAAGAATGTCAAGTTACTCATTTCAATCAAACAGAGTACCCAGTAATCTAGATAACTCAGACTTCAAAGTTTCTCTACATCGAGACGCACCAAGAGGCCTTGGCGAATTCACCTCTGAAGCAGACAAATTTCTACGGAAAGAGAATGCAGATTCCGAGAAGGGCATTCTCAATGTTAATATGGGAAAGGATGGAAGACCATTCAACCCTGAAAACTATAAGAGCAAAGGAAGTTCCCCGAAAGAATATGGTAGGAGCGTGCAATTTTGGAAAGGACTAATTTGGCCAATAAAGTCTACAATCTTGTTTGTTGAGCTCAATGGAATCGAGCATGAGAAATAGATTTGACAAGGCTATGATGACTATTTCGGATTATGCTGAAACGTGAATGAAGAGGCTTGAGTAACTCTGTGACGACATTCATTCGCTTGAATTTTGACAAGTTTACTCAACTTTGCGACCGGTCCGATGAGAGTAACTAAGTTTGTTGAAGCCCAATGAGACAATCCTCACTTTCTGACTAGGAAGGAGGTATGCCACCAAAGCGAATATGATTCGACCATTCACGTACACAACTCCAGCTCTTGCTGACTTCAGAAAGTGTATATAACGACTTGGATCGACTAAGATTGCTGAACATGCAGCTCTAACTCGATGTGTCAATGAAAAGTGTAACGACTAAAAGACTGGATATCCAATTATCTTATCCCAACCCCCACCGACTCTGGGGGTATAAGTAATGACTTCGCTACTTCTCCACTGACACTAGAATACGATCTTTAACTCGCAGACTGACTTTGAATATGACCATGATTTGATGTGTGATTCAGAACATATACACTACATCTTTGGAGTATGACGTGATTCGTCTCGGCCGATCAAGCAAACCAACCCATGGGTCAAGCACGAGGTTAAACACTTGATCCACAACTACACCGAAGGGAGAGTGTGATGAACTCCTCTACTGTCTTATGCTAGGCACTGGATTATCTATTTTCAAAAGCATCTCGTACTGACTCGTATATGATTACAGAACTATAATATGATCTGGGACAGTAGTGGATTTCTTTTAATATGGTCCGATGCGACCATGGATTTCTGATTTTTTACTGACATGATTCGAAGTGATCGTGACTTTCTGACTCCTTATTGTTACGATTTGATGTGATTGTGGAGTCCTAGGTTAATATATTGATGTCGAAATAGTTTAAAGCGTAGTGCAAATGTCAAATCCATATGCCAACTTTGAGGTGTTCCGTCCATATACTGGCTCAGAACCCAACGATGCACTATCCCATGACTTGAGTAAATTCACCATGCATTGATTCTTATGTAAAAGAAGGCCTGGCATATCCATGTGCTTGACTTGCGTAGAATGACGACGTCGTTTGGCGAATACCTGTACGTGTAGAATCACACTCGGGAGCCATAGATTTGACATGACTTTTGATTATAAAAGTTAACCCCTTGATTCAATGAAGTTCAAATGATGAGTTGATCATTTCAACTGCTACTATAGAACCTGGCCTGACTAGCACCTATGAAAGCAATGCAACAATATGGTAAAGTCTTCTCAAGGACGGAAGATGTTCTAGAAAGGTTCAGTTCGACCTATTCAATGCATATCTCATCTACGATAAGATGTAATTTGGGGGGGGGGGCAAAATGTTAGCCTGCTTTGTGACTAGGCTATCCAAAGCTTAAGTGATCGACATTGATTGGTGATGCATGAGTGAAGTGATGAATCCTTGGAAGACTCCGATAGGATCACACCATCAGATCGGGGATCGCACCATCGGATCGGGTCGAGGAAGGCGGGTCGAGTTGAACCCGTTCGCACACCAGAAAATATCATCCACAAAGCATAAGCATAGGATCGAGTCGAGGGAGCCATGATCCGACTCGCTTGGACTCGTGAGTACATTGCCCCAGCAGGACGTCTTCGGCTCGCACAAGATCCTAATCGAACAGCTCATGTTTTGAAATTGATCATTGGATCTCTTCGGCTCGCACTACACAAGAGCCTTCCTGCTCGCAATTAGCAGCCCGATCCGGGTACCCTGAAGTGGTTATGCCCATTCAAATGAGGGCCAAATTTTATGACTAAAAAGGGGGACTAGATGCCACCTGTTTCTCACGAAATGAGGCCCATTTCTCCACTATCTCCATTACTTTCAAAGTACTCCCTGATGCTGCCATGTGGCCACTCCGCCCTAACCAACCCTGTGCCTATAAATACATGATTTCGCACACAATTTAGAGGACTTTGGGCACTTTATCTCTTTACATCTACCATAGCCGTAGGCCTCCATAGAATAACCACCTTCTTCTTCAATGAATTTAGAGAGAATTATTCATTGAATTCAAGTGTTTGAGGGTAATATTCATTGTATTTGTACTCTATGAACGAAATGAGAAAATATAAAGTGGACGTAGGCTCGTTAACGCCGAACCACTATAAATCTCGTGTGTTGATTGATTTTTATTGCTTTTAGTTTATGATTCCTCATTATTCTCTGCAAAACATGATCAAATGGGTGTTAGTGCCATTTTTTGGTCTAACAATGTCGTATAAAATTTAAATAATAATAATGTGTACAACCTGACTAAGAAATTTGAATAAATCCCAAATAGTTATGTGCATAATGTTGATAAAATTATAAAGTTATTTCATATTAATAATTGGGTTGTAAATTATGTTGCACTAACTAACTTGAAATTTGGATTTTTATGTTTTAATTTATTTAGAGTAACCTCTATGTAATTTTCATAAAATATTCCATTTCAAAAATATGTTGAATATCCATTGCTTGAATTAACAAGGAATATAGTAAAAAGGAAAAAGTATGTGTAAGATATGAATATTCTTATTGTAGTCTACAATGTCTATTTGAACAAAAGAAAAGAAATGATTACTTATAATTTCAAATGAAGCAAAGAATCTCATTTTGTTTAATTTAAAGAAATTAGCACGTTAATCATTTTTGAAGGATGGCTTTGATAAATTAAAATGTGGAGAGAAATATTTTAGTGTTTAATAGTTATAAATAAAAATATACAAATAAACACATATAACCACTCTTAACCATCATATATATAATGTAATCTATGATGACATAAAAACAAGTTACTAACGATGTAGTAATTACAGAACTAGAATTTATTTATGTGAATTACAAATTTAATGAACACAATAATAATAATCTATATTACAGAGGTAAAAAAGAATTAATGGAGATTGATTAGAGAAACTAATATAGTAGTCATGGGGAAAGAAAGCACGCATGATAGGTAGATTTTTAATTTTTTAAATGGATTAAATGAGGACCGGATAGGCATTGCCTATTGGGACTTTAATAACTAATTGATACGAGTAATTGACATTTATTGGATATTAAAAGGAAACAAAAGCGTAAGCATATAAATTGAGAATAATTAAGTAGAAAATAAATAAGTGCAAATATAGTTAAATGTACAAAAGACAATATAATTCTATAGTAGGAAATTTATAGATTTAACTATATATTAACACAAAAACGAATTTGTGGGTTTGGCCTAACACTTAGGCTTTGAGTGGTAGTTATGGTTTAGAGGTTGGAACGCGAGGTCATTAGAGTTGCCAATTGAGTAGAAATTCGTCCTTTACCTATAGGCTACTATCAATTATGTATCATTATTACTAATGTGAGACATCCCCAACCATAGGACAAGCGAGAAACAGAAATATATAGGATGTAGGACATGCTTCTAGTCATAGGTATAAAATAGCTATTATTATAGCAAGTCATGTATCCTTCCTATTTAAGAAGTAGTAACTATTCGGGGCTAATGGTTAGACATGGTAGTGGATCTCTCGAGAAGGATCCGCCTCGGTTTTGAGATATTATATATCTATTATACGGTCTACCTCACACATAAAGCATTACTAGGTAGCTTGGTGAGGTTCTATGCAATACCAACAACATAGTGTTGGACAGAAGTTCGGTTTAGGATTAAGAGTAAATAACCTGAAGCTACCTAAATGAGATATCAAATGGTCATAGCTTGCCTATTTCCCATTAAAAAGACATTTAATGACTTGGGTACTATCTTTTACATTGTTAAGATATTATCAACGATAGATGTGTGAGACTGCGATTCGCCTTTGACTTATAGTTAAGGGTAAGTTGTGGAGTTCAGATGCATTAGTAATATAATTAGCATATTTTATAGCCTTAATAAGGTGTCATCAGCCCTTGTATCTAAGACCAATTGACTAACATCTATGTTGCAGAGGCCCCGCTTCGTGGACTTGGAAGTATTAAGTGATCGGTTTTTTAGTTAGTATATATTTGGATGTTTATGTATATGTGTATATATATGTAGTTATTATACCTTGGAAAAGGTTATGTTAGCCTTATCATATGCACACAAAGGATTTAATGGATTAGCCATAAATAATATACTTAACACTTATGGAACCAACT
Source organism: Allium sativum (assembly GCA_030737875.1). Taxonomy (NCBI): domain Eukaryota; kingdom Viridiplantae; phylum Streptophyta; class Magnoliopsida; order Asparagales; family Amaryllidaceae; genus Allium; species Allium sativum. The sequence goes on from CM060916.1 coordinate 731,166,815, forward strand.
GGCATTAATTTATGGTATGGATGAAGTATGCAATTTTTCAATCAATAGAACATTATTTTGACATCCTCCTCCTTACAACTCACTTGATTAGTTTAAAAAAATAGGCTACTGTTGTAAGTTGGGAACAACTGATGATGAAGACTTATTTTCCATGCTTCACACGAAAAAGACGACTAAATATTTAAGGAATGATATTCTAATGTAGTTGCCTTAGTCGATATGTAAGTTATATTATATTTCTCAACTCCTCTGTGAGTTTATATCAATCACACTCTAACATACTTGTGTTTTGCACACATTACCAAAACCAATGATTTATATACTAACGGAGTTGAATTTGATTCAGTCAAAATATGAGCCCTTATGTAGTAGGTTGTTACAATGGTGGTGATGGTTCATATGGCATGAATCGGATGACCAAGAACAAGAACTACCGGTTACATTGGCAATTACTTGTACTAGTTCAAACGCCAATGAAATTGCTTATTCTTCGCTAAGAATAAACAAATCTTCCCTTAAAAGATTTATTGCACACGCAACATACGAAATATGGAATGACCGTAGGGTGTGTCTACTTTGTTAAAATAAATTCACTTTTTATAATTTACTATGTTAAATTGTGTTTTGTATTTTTACAATAAAGAAAGCCAACAGAATGAATTTCATATTGACGAAAGCTACAAGAATGGAGTTTAGAGGGAAAGCCAAGCGATGTTGTGGAACATGTTTAAAATTTAGATTTAAACAATTTAGTGCAATATACACACACACACACATGATTGTCGATATTGTTACATAGTCAACATCCTTATATATATATATATATATATATATATATATATATATATATATATATATATATATATATATATTGATATTGACTATGTAACAGTATTGACATTGGTTGAAAGACAAATCTGGAAACCAGTTCTCTTCATATGTCACCCGGAAAAATGAAAATCGCTATGGAAGATGTTGCCTAAATCTTAAAAGTTCATGTAGTTCATATAAGCAAAATGATGGTAGAAATGCAACTATCCTATTAGTGGAAAATCTAGAAGTTGATGAATGGAAAGAAAATAAACAAACAATTGACTCGTTTTGATGAAGATTCACCTTTTATTGAATTATTTAAGTCTGAAAGAAAATAAAGAAGGCACAAACAGAAAAATGATGATAAGGTTATGTTTTGATATTTTCTGCTTTAGTTTTTAGGTTGCTTTATATTATGTGATAAGTCTAGGTGAAGAAGTGTATACTAATTACTTGAGATGGTTAGAGAACAAGAACTATTTTGGTAAACATCCATCAAGAATGAAAGTATTAGCTTACTTGTATCGTTAACTAGGTTTGGCTTCTAGACAGGATGTTAGAAAGATGGAGGGTTACATGAAATTACTGATTATGAGTATATTCGTCATTTTACATTGAACCTTAAATATTATATTTACAATATTCACAAATATTAATGTAGACAGGGATTTATGTTCATTCCTCTATGCTTTTAAATGTTATTTCTGTTGGTATGGTTTGTTCTAAAACAAGAAAAAATTGCATTAATCTCATATCAAAAAATAAGTTAGCTACTTTTTAATATATATATATATATATATATATATACATATATGGAAATGCACTTGTTTTGTTGATTAAAAGAATAAAGAGAAGAAGAGGAAATTTCGGCACTACAATATCACACATGCGCAGAAATTACTTAGCATTTTGAACGTGCATATGCGTGAATGGTGCAATACGCTTGTCCGCTAGCTTTTATATAGCCTTTTCTTTCTGAAATTTTCTTGGTAGTTGTTGGCTGGCTTCACTATATACAATTATGGTTGTTAATTTCAAACAATCTCATCTAGATATCTATTTACCCCTATAAACCATTGGAGAATTCTTGCTCCTTCCTCAAATAAAATTTCTTTATTGGGAGGAGCCCCAACCATGTTGTTTCTATTATTATTATATTCTTAATCTTTTAGATTTCTTTATTTTTTCATGATGGTTGCTAACTATAAAATCTCTATCTATTTTTCACTAACTACCTATTATAATAATGTTACTGATTTTCTCTTTTTCTTAATACGACAATGCTATAAAACAAATTTAAGTATAAAACTTATCTATTATTTGTCAATTATAATATTTTTATAATAGTCAATGTCCATTATTCTTCTTTTAAATTTACATTAATTACATGTATGTCATTTTCTAATAAATTTGCATCTTTTGATTTAAATATGTATTTACATGAAGTCACTCTCTTCTTATGATTTCACATAAAACTACATCGATATAAAATTGTCATATAAATCCATGTACTATAGAATTATAAACTACTTAATACATATAAAATAAATGTAAATTAACAATATAATTTTCAAACTTAACTGCGAATAAGACTATTAATTATTATAAACTAAATGTAAACTAAATGTAAACTAAAACCCCTTTTAAGTCTATATCTTGAATTTTCCTAATTTTAAAATTGATTAATTTTCCACTCGAGTCCTAAGCTGTCGTCCCTTGGCCATCATAAATGCCCCCTTATTTTGGGTTCTTCCTTAAAAAATTTAAATTTATCTTCTTCCTCTATTTTTTTAATCTCAGTCTCAACTTCTAAAATCTAGATGGAATCTAAGAAGGTAGGAAGAACAAAATGTTTGAAATGAAAGAGTTAGGTCTACGAACCTATTTACAGGTTTAAATAAGCATCTTGGACCATTGGATTCAGCTTGATCTAATCTAGGGCTCCCATGTCACAACCTAAATTCTAGTCTTTAGATTAACTTTGAAGTTCAAATGTAATCTTAGATTAATTTTAGGTTTAAATCCAACCATTAGTCTAAGTTCGAAATCACGACTCTCCACTCAGACATTCTTTATTTTTTTTAGATCCAATCCTCTATTATGTACGTGACCAAAATTTTGGCTACGTACGATCCCTTTGGGTCAACCGGAAAGTCGACCTATATAAGAATATATATTTTTTAATGTACATCAACATTTTACTTATCTTTTGTTTCAAGTAGAAAAAGCTAAATTTTGAATTTTTATATTCATGGTTTTCTCATATTTTCTCTGTCCTAGCTCGAGTCGTACTAAATTATATATGAAAATCCCCATCGAGTCAATGGTCAAATTTATACAGTGAAAATCGAACATCTACAGATGTTTTCTATATTTTCTTTTTCTTTTTTAAGTTCATTCCTTCTTATTTAATTTGTTTCTTAATAAATCTTATCATTATAAATCTGCGGAGTGTTACAGTTTCTTTTCTGATAAGGGCGATACTTCAAAGGGTTATTGTGATACTTATGATGATCCTCTTCCTTTGTCTTTGGTGCCTTCTCCTTATAAAAGCGCTTCTCATTTAATGGTGTAGGTGATATATGAACAAGCTATGAATTAATCACCTGATGTAGTGTTTATTTGTGTCATTATGGGTTTTGGGATGCCTTTTTGTTTTTTTATAGGCATAGATGTATAAAAGGGAAATTAATTATATAATTTTGTTTTGAATAAGTATGCTACATTTCTAATAGATGTGTTTATAATGTGTGAATTCATACAGATTAGTGGGTAAATTAACAGTAACTGAGGTCAGTCAACAATTTTTCCCTTACTGCATGCGTTATTACAATATAGGTATCATCCCTTTTCCTTTCTAAATTAAAACTTGATCCTATATGGCCGTTGACATTTACATGCAAAAGTATAAGGAAAAAGCATGTGCTAGTGAATTTTTATATTTCCTTACTGTAAGAACAAAGCTTTTTTTGCTTGCAGTGCAAGAATGCAAGTTTTAGATTTAACACATTGTGTAATGTATATATGTATATATGTTTTCATGTGTGTGTATATACGTATGAACATATAAAATAGAAATGGCCAATAAATAAATTCAAACTATAGAGTAACGACCGACCCTTTCAAACCTTTTTTAAGTCGATAATGAAACTAATCAAATAGTTCAAAATAGCAGATTGTTATTCCTATAAGGCTAAATATGGAATCATCACAGAAACACAGATACATAATAGACATAGAAAAGCATATTATCCCACAACAAAATAAATTGATATAATAATAGTTCATGAAGCTACTAAATACAAAAATACATAATATAAGAGTTAAAGGAGAAAATACAACGAAAGTCTAAATACACAAAATTTCTAATACAAAGGAAATAAGTGAAACAAGTAGATAAAGGTGAGCTCTTTAGCAAGTCTCCAGCTCTAAAAGGTGAAATCTCAACACTGTAACACTCAGTCTGACCCGAGCATAAAGTAAACAAAACACTCGAGTCAGGACTAACATTCTTATATAAGTGAATCAACTCAAGTGAAATGTTCAATTAAAATTCCTAGCTTAAAGGACGTTTTGGATCACCACCCTTTAAGGATTCGTAAAATTATATATACATAATACAATATGCTATTATAATAGCATCTACGATAAATATACTATTGAAATAGTATAAGCGGGATTATAGCTATTGACTTTACACCATTTATAATATAGTAGTCTATATAAATACCATAAAGTCTACCATAAACTAGTTCCTATCAGAGGGCACTCCATAGGTACGATACAAATTAAAACCATAATGGGTGCCATCAGGATAATATGACAAGGCTCGCGGGGCAATGACGAGGGAATCTACCAATTGCACACCCTAACTAATGGTAACACATTGCCACAACTACCGCCTACCTCGAACAACACCTCCAAAATCATGATGCGCATCAAATCAAATCGAACTAAGGAACTATAATAATCAAGGAAGAAGTGTTGTCGTTAGTGATTGCTAACTAATGTCCACATAAACGTGCAAATTTTTACTACCATACTAATCTTGTTTTAGTTAAATAAATGAAATATAGGGTATTTTAACATGTTTAAATCGTAATTTCAATTATTTTCAGGTCATCATATATTTGTCTTCATTTAGGGGTAAAACTGTCATTTCTAAATGTGTTAATTTTTGATAAAATTTACTTGTGTATTTTAATTGTTTTTGTGATAGGAATTAAGAAGAAAACTTGAAGAGGCTTTCATGAAATGCACACATGAAGATATGCATGCACACTTACAAGGATAAAAGGAAAACAATTCATCTTATGGGTAATGGAGGACCCTACCTACCCGTCTAACTCACTTTCTTTAAGGCTACAAATTAGGGGCCATTTCATTAGTTAAAGAGACAAAAGAGCTTCATGCATTTTGAATAAAGAATTAAGAGCTAATGACAAGAAGCTTCTACACATGAAGAAGGCATTTTGGGTAGTTCCCAAAAAAAGAGATTAGGGTTTTGATCATGTTTACATATCCTTATGTTTCATGTATCTTTTTTTATCACATTATGTAACATAAAAGATCAAAAGAAATAAAAATGTCTTCCTAAGCCTCTCTTTCTCTTTACATGCTTTCTTTTCTTTTATCTTCATGTTATATGCTTTTTTATTGTCAGTAGATTAGATTTACTTTCATGTAATAGTTTATCTTTATTTTGATACAACTAGTTTAGTGGTTAATCTCTTTTATTCATTGCTTTGCTCCTGCTTTTTTGTTGTTTTCATGTTGAAATTTATTTATGTTGAAATGATAACGCTATTGAGAGGCTAATTCCCTACAATAAGGGATAATGAAGCTCTATTTAATCATTTAGCATCAATATAATTTGCTTATTCATACTCTCCTTTTTGCTTCATGTCATGTTGGTGTTTATAGTTTTAATGTGTTCATTATTAAGTTTAATAGCCTAATTGTTTATACCAAATAGGCTATGCTACATAATTACATCTTCGTCTATGTATAATGATGGTGATTAAGTGAAAATTGATATCAAAATTTAATGGTCAATATTTTTAATTAATAGGTCATGCTTAAATTACATTTCACTTTCAATGTCATTTTTCATGAGATCTAGTAAAGTGGTTTAGTGGGTATGATATAGTTTTATGATTTATGTTGTGCTAATTAACAGCATAAGTAAACCATGCTTATGATAATCACATCCTTTAAACTAATTAATGACCAAAAAAGAGATCATGGTTTCATTTTGTGTTGATTCATGGGATCTAAAGAGTGAATTTATTCCTAAGTTGTCATTTAATCTCATAGTTTTCATTCAACTTTTGTACTTTGAAATTTGATAGATTTTGAAATTTTTAGTTAGTTAAAACCTGGGCAGTTAAAGCACTTAGCGGTTCTATAGCGGTGGAGGGAAAAAAATGTGTAGCAGGGATAAAGCGGGGAAATAACGGGGATATAGCGGATTCGCAAAAAAGTTCATTACATGTTGAAATCAAAATTTTGAAACTAATTAATTACCATTCCTATATTATATGTGTAGAAGATACCAATATTGATTAATCTTATATAACAAAACTAAAGAATATCATGGTTATGCACACTTAATTTAATGACTATAGTAGATGTGTATAATATATTAGACACATATGCAATAAAATTAGCTCTTTACGCCAACTTTATTGATCTTTTTACAAAGAAAGCTAGTCAAATCAAGCTGTATATATTAATATTGCTAAAGCAGTTACTAAAAAGCGTTTATTTAGCAGATGCAGCGTAAAATAGCGGGGATAAAAGCGAATCTATTGTTCATCAGCGCTAAATTGAAATAGCCTAGCGGTCGAAGAGCGCTATGAGCTATAGTGGGGATTTTTCGGGGCTTTAGCAAGACTTTAACTACATAGGTTAAAACTTTCACTCGACGTTAATATAATTTGATTGTAGAATTAGAGTTAATTCTTTCCCTGTGGATCGACACATATTCGCCATGTTTTACGATTATACGTCGTGCGCTTGCGATATATTATTTCCATAATTCGCATGATGGATTCTAAGCCGATAGAAATTTCCGTAGCATTGAACAATTTTGGCGTTGTTGTCGAGGAAGAAAATTAATTTAAATTTTAATCTTTGAATTAATTTTTTTTTTTTTTGTTATTCTTCTTAAAAAAAATATTATTGTTTTGTTTGTTCACTTGTGTCCATATTTGTTTTGTGTTTCGTTTTGTTAAAAAAAAACATGTGTTTGTTGTTAGATTTGGCATTTGTTCACTTTTTGTTGTTCCTTTTTTGAATTTCTTGTTCTGTGTTAGTTCTCTTTTTTTAAAAAAAAAGAATGTTGTTCATTTGTTTTGTTTCCACTTGTTTAAATTTTATTTGTGCTTTTTGTTGTGTTTATTTATGTATTCTTTGTTTTTATTTTAAGCACTTAAAAAATATATTCTCCCTCATTTCATCTTGGGTTATTTTGGTTTGCCATCTTCTTTGCTATTGATTTCAATTTTTTTTTCTTTCTTAAAAACTAGTGTGAAGCCATGCTATGCACACGGCTTGGAAAAAATAATTTGTTTAAAATTAGCAACTAAAAGGAGATAACTAAATAGGCTTTTCAAATGAATTGCTGGCTCTCAATAATATTAAACATTAAGCGCTAAGTACACTCGGTATTTATAATTTGAAAGCTTTAAAAAGGCTGTACTTTGTTATTTCTATTTCATTGATAACCATTGTCATAGTAGTTGTTTTAAAAGAGTCAAACATCATGATTTAGATGATACTATAATGCACCTATTATTTATATATAAACACACAACAATTAAATGAGATTCTAAATATTTTATCATTCTTGAAAAAAAAAACATATTATTTGATCTTTTAGTTCCATGTAGTTTTATAGGGGCAGTGGTTGTTAAAATTAAACATCTAGATAGAATTCTTACATACCTACATCTTCAAATATAATATTTATCAATATTGCAACATAAGTAAGAAATATCATGCTATTAATAAAGGAAGAAGAACTAACATTCACTGTCGTACAAGATTTGAACAGGGATAGTCATATTAAAATTGGTTAATATACATAGAATATTATAGGTGTCTGATATTATTAAATAAAAATCAACGTATGTATAGACATAAATCACTCAAACGAAATAACAAATTTTCCAGTTGTGACCAATTATCTAGATTAAGAATAGTTTGGCAGATAGCACTTGCAATATCAAGTGGCTGACCATAGAAAACATACGAAGTAGGTTGATTTATCACGTGTATTAGAAATTAGAATTCATAAAAGTATTAATATAAAATGAACTGAAACCAAAACCTTTAATAAACAATAATTGCATTTGCATATGAAATTTTATCCTAACTAATTATATTTGCGTGATGAAATGCTAAAATTAATTGAAATATAGTTTGAAATAGTTTAGTTCATCCTTATAAAATGAAGTTGAGTGCAAATCATTAGCCTTATTTCATACATCTAATGTTTCCCCAAAAACATCATCAGTTTCTTCAACAAACAATTAACCTAGCTTAGATACACTGCGTTAAAATACTCATCTCGCCATGGCTTTAAACCATGGAAAAATAGATAGTGGTTTATAAAGCCAAGGCTGAGTGACGACTTTACTTGGCAACAATGAAAGTTTCTAAGTTATAATAAGACATACTGATATTTTTATATGATTGTATCAGCCATGTCAGCATTCAAATTTATGTCGATGATTGGTTCGTCAAAATATTTGATGAGTTGACTTTTTTATTCATGATTTTAATGGATGGTCAACTATTTAGTACACTATTTCACATCAATAGACAAACCAAATCTCTTTAGTATATTAAAAGAAATATCAACATATGCTCCATATACCTTCCCCCTCGCATCATGAAAGCCAAGTTGAAGATGATATCATAAACCACTTTAGCTAAAAATGGAATCATCCATCATTTGTTTGTTTTTTGAGTTCAATATATATAGGAAAAGAGGAAGGAGAAGGGGTGATTGCATGGAGATGTTCAACATTTATATTGAAACTTGCGCCTATAAGCTAACTAATTACAACCATACCTCAACTAATTAGAGCATTACCAACCAGATGGGTTGTTGGAGGTCAAATCAAGCTCGGTTGACCTCCAACTTTCCCCAGTCGAGGGAAGTTGGGTACCACCTTAGCCGACTTACTTTAAGCTGACCAAGGATTTATTCTTTTTGTATATAAAAATAATATATGCCTCAATAGACTAATTTTTAACCTGTTGAGTGTGTGTGTATTTGTTTGTTATAGCCGGATTATTTAAAGCCGGCAACCGGCTTTAAATAAATTGGCTAAAACCACTTTAAAAATCAATTATCTGGGTTATTTTGGCAGCCTTTTTAAAAATGCACAACCGACTCTGTTGGGGATCAGTTGCTTTCAAACTGACTCTCGACTGGAAATGCTATTACAATCATACCTCCTACCACCTATTTTCGGTTGCATCGTATTTGTTGCCGAAGAAATCAACGTATAATAGTGCTAATTAACAATCATATTGCTTGTTAGTAAAATAATGAAATGATAATCTCATATTTGCATATGCAACCTAAAGAACTCAATATATCATTGATTCAGAACATGTTCTCCCAGCTAATTTGTCCTGTTTTGCAATAATCAACCAGTTGCCTGTTGCTTGTTTCATTATATTACATCAGCACGTTTCTATACCCCCACTTGATTTTGCTGTTTTGCCATTAGAAACTTTTTGCGCAAATGCAAAGCTCATTAAATAAAGCCACGCCTATATTTTTTTAGTACCATCTGATGTGCGGTCCGTTAAACAGCATGTTTCTGCTATGGATATGCAACTCACTGCATTAAAAATCATCAATAGAAAAATCATACAATTAATTAATACAACATACAGAAAAAATCAGTTGCCAGACTTGCTTAATAGAACGTAAAAAAAAAAACATCAATAGAAAATTCAACTCATTAAATATTTGAAAAAAAGAACATTAAAATTTTGGTACATTAAACAAATTAAATTTTGAATAACGCATACCAATGAACTTCATATTGTTAAAAAAAAAAAAATTAAAGAACTTCATGTTGCTTCTTTGCATTTGACATTTTGTCCATTATGACTTTGTTCCTCCACATTCTGCCCAGGTTCTGCATATAATTAAATGAAAATGCAGAAAAAAGTTTCACTACTCTGTCATACACGCTAAAACTAGAGCTATATAAACTAAAGGCAAGTGTTACACATCCCAGTTAATAGTAGGATGAAACCAGCCTGTGTTAATCATTTGAGTGCAGTAGCCTCTAATCCACCTATTGCTCCAGGAAAGTGCCTAATCATCAACTAAGAAGCATAAAAAGTTTTTTGTTCCTAAACACTTGTATGCAGTTTGTTGGATTATAATTTCAGTGGATGTATAAATTCTGATAATTTACTTATGTTGCATACATTTTCAGCTCAGATTTCTCCTTGAAGATCTTTCTAGCATTGAACTCTGCCAAATCTCCATGTAGTGTTGATGTTGAATGACAATTTGCATAGTTTACCTAGAAATCAGTCCATTAAAAAATAATTATCCAAAAACGACAGTTTTTTATCAAGATATGTAACAGACCTCATAATTCCAGAATAAATCATGACTTACCCATTCAAGGAAGACACTGACATAAAACAATCTGCATCTACATAAAACAAAAGGTTCCATATATTAGAGTGGATAATTTCATTTCTATGCTTGTATTTCAAAAATATGGAATATAAGAACATGAACTTATAATTACAACTGGACTTAAAACACAATCCCAAAAGATAATTACTCAACTTTGACCTAAATTTTTGATCTTGTGTAATGTCATGCATAAGATTGATGCACACAATAAATCACAGAAGAAGAAAAATGAAAGATAAATGAATTTCCAAGATTTGTCTATGACTACAATGGTTAACTCGTGCCCCCACATCCCAATGATGAGTTATATGACCCTGCTTTTCCGCCTAATTCCTAAACATCAAGCTTATTATATAGCATCTTAATTCCAAAAATGTAAAATTTTGAAATAAAAATACCTCAATATATTTTGGTAGCTATTGTTGAATATGAAACATTTGCAAGGCAATGATTTGCTAGATGCATGGTGAGCGCCTTAATTTTCATTCATGTAACCTTAGTTTTTGCTGTTAATTTAAAGATGTTGTGTTGATCATTTTATTCAAGGCCTAGCGCAACTAATTGATCTATATATGTAAAACTACTTTGTGCAATTTTGGTAGTAATAATATATAGGGTCATGACACCTTATCACACAAATCATCAAATGCCATAAAAGGACTATATAGATATTTACATTGTCCTGATCTCAAGTAAGAATTCCAGACATGAAATCAAGTTTATTAACAGTGAGAAGGATTCTAAAAAAAAAAAATTAGCCGTTGAAACTAAATAGGTGCAACAATTAAATCCCACTATTAGGCATAATGTCTTCATAATTAATTTGATGTTTATGCAGTCTCGCATATAGGATATGGAGTCTGAAAATTTTCTATGTAAGTAAAATTTTAGAAAATTTTGACAGCCTCTTTTGCATGGACATCCTTTTGACAAATCACAATAACAGTTTACTAATATACTTGATCAAATCATATCGGAATCAAAACAAAGATCAATATATGAAACCCTGGGTAAACTTTCATATATATTGCAATATAATGTGTGTCACATAGCATACCATGTAAAAAATGTAAAACCCACCTTGTTGCAATGTAAGCGAGCTTAACATAAAAATATTTTATTTTGTACCATTTTCTTGTGCTCAAATCAAATTTATCAACCTCCCTTTATCTTATTGTAACATCCAGTCAGTAACTTCGTACTTTACCGATCAAAAGCTTGAATACAAAAGCAGACACAACAAACTTGGTCAGAAATGGTCTGAAAATACTATAATATCAACAGACACTTTGAGGTTATTAAGCTCACAATCAAGCATTTGATATATGACAGGCTCTCAAAATATTTAATGTACACCTTTTAAAATCCATGAATTGACATTTTTACTTTGAAACTTGAGGTATGATTATGAAAAAATCGTTATCATCATATTTAACGCAAAACATGTTTCAAAAGAGTTATAAGTATTATTATTTTGTTTCATAAACTATATCAAAATCATCTCATGAAAAAAAAAACAACGGATATTTTTTGGATTGGGGTAACAAATTAACTAAACAATACGTTGAGTCTCTAGCTTCAAAAAACCTCTATATAAAATCCATTCAGCATAAAATAACTACATTATATCTGTTGATATTCAAATATTTCAAAAGCTGATTATGCGAAAAAGCAATGCCAACTTCTAATCCTATGCCCATGCACAATTAATCAGCCTTTGGTTATTAATATGAGTTTGAAGATAAAAGTGGAATGATCACATGATAAAGATTTAATTTTTTTAAAAACCAAATCAACATTTTACCCATCTTTCGTATATATGATAACAATAGAGAAAAAGAGCAATAACCGTCACGTACAAAGCAACATCTCAAGTATTACTTCAATTTTTGTGGACAATTAAGATTAATCCAAAAGTAAAACAAAGTAAATATATACCAACAACACTAATAAAGTAAAGTTTTTCCCAAATTTGGTTGCTCCAAAAAGTCCATGTCATATTACTAATAATTTGCACAGAGTCCATGTCAAGATTAATCATGGTTGTGAAATTATTTTATGTGGTGCCAATGTTATTTGCACAAAGTTGAAAAACTAAATAAACTCATATTACTATTAGGTGAACAATTTTTATTTGGTGCCAATGTTAGTTGCACAATTTTTATGTGGTGCCAATGTTAGTAGCACAATTTTTTTATGTGGTGCCAATGTTAGTTGCACAAATTTTATTTGTCATCGACGAAATAGAAATATAAAGGTGAGGCTAATAATTTTCTATGCATATTCAAGGCTATGAGATTCATCTAATTATTAGATATCAATATTAAGTGAACAATTATTTAAGCAACAAAATTTGGTTTACTCTTTGAAGGAAGCGCTAGGGTTTATTGTTATTCCCTAATTCTCTAATTTTTTAGTAAAAAAAAAATCTATTCGATCACCAAAAATACTTACTCCCAAAAAAACCTTTAAAAAGTAGTATACATCAATTTTTTTTTTACTTTACCTATAGCAATTACAGCACTAACACCTTTTAAAAAAATATGTTCCTTATTTTTTTTCTCTTTTTAAAATTTGTAAATTAAAATATAATGCACGCTAAGGTAAATTTTCATGTTTTCAATTTAAGTAATTTGAGCAAACTATTAATATCTATTTTAAAACATTGTTATATTGATTTGATCTTTTTTTTTAAATAAATTCAAGAAGAAAAAGACAGAGAAATATTATAGCTTTTTATTCTACTCTATTTCAACCTTATAGCATATTATATAAATAATACTATCAATGTTTTTTGTATTATTATACAAATTTTGTTTTAATTTAATGGGTTCAAAAAACAATTATTTATGTTATAATGAAGGACGTGTTAGTCTTAGAATTAATTTTGAAAAAATAGGCATAGGTTAAGTAATTTTAGATGTTTGAATAAAATTAGCAATTGATGTCAATTTTAAAAATCATTATATCGATTTGTCGACTTGAAAGCAAAAAAAAACATATAAATGGAAAAGAAGTCAGTAACCTTGTTAACTCAAATGGGTAAAATATGACATTCAAGACAAAGGTTTTAGAGCTCATTAATTCAAGCTACTGAGGCACCATATTGAATGCTCTACTTTAAGTATAACTCTTGTTATCGGAAATAGGAAAAGATATTAAAATATTAAAAATTTTATCCTACTTTATTTCAACCTTGTAGTAAATACGATAGTTAATACTATTAATATTTGATATTTTATTTTATATTGTTTTGACTTTAATTTAATGGGTGTGATGACCCCAAACTTCCACGGAGTGAAAGTAAGAGATGATCATTTGGAATACAACATAAATACAATAATGCATATCACAGATACAAAATAACATAGGAAATTCATAGAATAACAACATCATAGCAGCGGAAATATAATGTTGTCCATCACAGAAAATCCACAGTCACAGACTTCTACATTATTACACCAAATTCGCAGAAAAGAAATAAGTTCCAACTCCAACATGAACAAAACGTGGAATAAAACAAGTTTCATGTCTGAAATAAAAGGAAAGAGAAAAATGTAAGAGCAGCAAATGATAAGTCTTCAAACTCATAGTCATCACCTCTCCACAAGCAAATCCAAGAGAAATAGTAAGCAGCTCAAAGGAAAGACTCCAAGCGAAAGATAACCTGATTACTTGGCTGCCCGTGTAGAAAAGAGGGCACCCGAGTTTGCAAAAAGGTGAAACAAACTACAGGTCAGTCGTGGGACTGGTGTGAGAATTCTTAACTAACATGCTATTTATAATATAGCAAATCCAAAGACCATGCCGCTAATGCGGAACGGATTTATTTCAATGGATTGCCGTGCATAATTTTAAAGTGTCAGAACAAGCAGAGAAATAAATCGTGCAACAACGCAATGCTTTTTAGAAAAATGGAATCACCATAAGACTCAAGTCCCATCACACAATGCAACGCACACCAGAGGATAAAGTTTTCCCTTATGGTGATTAAACATGCTAAATACGGCAAATACGGGTTTAATATTATTATTAGCATATATAACAAAATATTTCAAAATAAATGTATCAATCCTAGGAAGCATAGGTACCATATACTATGCCTCCGTACTAGTAATACAATCAAACCCGTAGGGTCGTAATTGGAATTTAGATTTCTATCTGAGTCAAGGCAAGGGAGGAGCTCCTACTGATTCAAGACACTCTTGCTAATGTCTCAGGATTCCCCGCAGTGAACCCTTGGATCCTGCAGGACCGGTCCGCCATACGAGTTGCGGATTAGTTATTCCTGAACACACGTTTCCCAGTCCTATAGGACCTATCACCCGAGGCGCCTCATTCCATCATCCACATAAGTAAAATGTCAAGGCTGGTAGGTCACTGACACTACTCTAGCTAGAAAGAAACGTGCTGCTCTCCCTGCGTTCCCTTCTCCTGTTTTAGACTCCGCCGGTGTGTGAGGCTCGCGAAGTCTCGTTGTACACAAAGCTATGCCTAAACAGACTATGCTTTGATCGTCCCACAAGGCCTGCTTTTCAACAAAACCTTGATCATATGCACCTTAGCGTGCCACATCATCACCCCATACCCTACTACCAACCCTTTGCCGAAATATATGAACGAGTGTTAAGCAAGAGAATAGAATCCCCGCCACCAAACATCCATACCTTCGACAAAAGGTCAATAACGTGATATTTAATAGAGTATGATGTCAGACACACAATCCATTTAATAGCTTATGCTCTGGGTCTGAGCGAAAGCCTAATCCGTTCAATCAACATGTTCGTTCGGGCAATGACCTTGACCTTGAATTGGGAGCAAATCAATTCAAAGCCTAAATCGCTGTCCTCCTGAGGGGAAGATTGACGGTCTTCATTCGTCGTCCCCTACTTCAAACCTTAACGTCGCTTGATTATTCGGAATGAGATTAACTCGGCCTTTCCAAATAACCTTCGTATATTTATATTCATAAATAATGAAATTTTTGTCATGCAGTGTAAATTCACATTCTTAATTACAAAGAAAAATGTAATTTTTATCATGCAACGTATTTTCTCTCTTTCTATACATTAAATAAAATGCAAATTAATCTTACGGTGTAAATCCCTTTTAATTACTTTACAAGTGATGTAACTTTCCCTACGGCGTACATTTCTTTTTAATTAACATTAAAAATAATGTTAACTTAACAAACGAAGAAATCTCTTTTATTAACATTAAAAATAATGTTAACTTAACATATGATGAAATCTCTTTTATTAACATTAAAAATAATGTTAACTTAACATACGATCAAATTCTTTTATTTATTAACATTAAAAATAATGTTAAATCATCCTACGGTCAAATTCTTTTATTTTAACATTAAAAATAATGTTAAATCGTCCTACGGTCAAATTCTTTTATTTTAACATTAAAAATAATGTTAAATCATCCTACGGTGTAAATACTTTGAATATTAACATTAAAGATAAATGTTAATTTTCCATGCATTGTAAATTACTTATTATTAACATTAATCAAAATGTCAATTTCTCATACAATGTAAGTTCCTTATCTGTCCAAGATCTCATCTTTTCATCACATCATAATGTAATTCATACTCATGTCGTCATATTTTTCTTTCTTATTTTCTATATTCATCCTCCAACATTCATCTATTTGCAACAAAAATTTACAGATCTAAATAACTGACAAGAAAATGAATCTAGCAAGCAAGGTGTACTTTCAATATCAAGCAAACATGGTGTGAATTGTTTTCTAGATGAATTACTAACATGGGATAACATGTATTATCTCACATAAATCAATAACCAACATCAATAACATAGATCAGAATCACGAATCCATATAGTATGATTTATGAACCACAACCACGTTGAATTGAAATTAAAATAGATCAGTTAAAAATCAGAATGCTCACCTCGACTTCAGATCTAGATCTAAAATAGAAATAAAATCCAGAAAATGTCCCAATTGATCCTAGGTCGAAGTATTTGTTATCATGTTTCACTCGGATCTGAAATTTTCTGATTTGAAGCTCACACGAATTAGTTATCAATGTTTTAAATCTACAGACTTTTAACAACTGCTACAACAACGCTTAGAAGCGTCGCTAAATCTGAAATAGATAATACCTTTTATAGTTCAGTTTTGTTCAAAATTTGAAATCCGATTTTCGCGAGCTGTAGTTAACGGATTCGGGCACCGTTTGTTGGAGAAGGACCGGGGAGGAGAGGCGCAGGTTCGGCCAGAGGGGGGTGGCGTTCGGCGGCGGCGTGTGGGGCCCAGGGGGGTGCGACCGGCGAACCTTCGAGGGGCTGGGGCGGCTTCGACAGGGCACGGTTCGAGGTGCTTCTTGTCGGAGGTCGTAGAGTTCGGGAAGAGCTTCGAAACGGATATTGGTTTGCGGATTTTCGTTGAGTATAGAAGGAGAAATCGAAGCTCAAAGAATTGAGCAATTCATGGGTTCGGCGGCTGTAACAAAAGAGGAAGACGATGGCCCTGAAGTATACCGTATTTATACTTGTATTTAGGGTTTTATTTATTTATTTATTTATTTAATTCTAGAAATTAGTGTTTTCTCGTACGACCTCCAAACAAAGCTCAACGACTATCAAACTTAATGTTTTGACGTCTTCTGAACGCGATGGCGCTATTGCCAAGGTCTAATTCTGAAGTTACAGTCATGTTTCTTTTATTTTTAAAATAAATCATTTAATTTAAATTCGAACGTACTTGTTAATTCCACCAGGGCCACATACTGGCTCAGAAAAATCCAGAAAAATTATTTTTGGCTTTCTTATGTCAATACGGTCCTAACAAAATTTATTTCGCCTTATTCTGAGACTGTTTGAAAAATGGCTATTTTTCAGTCAATTAATTTCGACCGAAACTGACAAAACACAGATTCTTTTGCTACGCTTGCATACTAGCTTCAAAAATCATGAAATTTGAAACCTAGCAATAGTTTTACATTCCGGACCCAACAAAATTGGTTTCGTTGAATTCCGAGGTCGTATGCAAAATGCCAATTTTCAAGGGCGACATATTTTCTATAGCGACTTTTCTGGAAATTCAATTGGCCATAACTTTTGATTTCTGCTATGAAACTTCGATTTTCCGGATTCATTAGAAAGATACTCATTAACAGATTTAGATATTTTTCGTTTCACCAAAATCCGGTTTATTCTGCATCCTGTGCAGTCAGTCAAAATTCAAGTTTGACTTTTCAAACTACCTTCCTATTTCTAATTTTCTATGCAATTTATTTGAATAACTTCGCATTAACTTTGCTCAAAACAAATTCCCATTCATTTTTATTTGAAATAATTTATTTTAAATTTTAAATTTGACCCCAAATTTCAGGGTTGTTACAATCTCCCCTCCTTAAGAACTTTTCGTCCTCGAAAAGGAAAAAGGAAAAATAGAAGAGTAGGAAACAACACAGAGAATACTGAAAAGATTAAGCGTACCTCACAACAAAACCTAATCGGAGATATCCACTCTGCAGTTGGGATAGACCTGTTTGATACTCTCTTCAGTTTCCCAAGTGCAGTCTCTAGGATCACCACTCCACTGCACCTTGACTAGGTTGATTCTTTTATTCCTCAGCACTCTAGTTTCTTTGCCAATAATTTTCAGTGGCTCTCTTCTCACTGCTAGGCTTGGGGTAATTTCCAAATCTTGCTGTGCAGCTTCCTCCACAACTAGACCCGGATCATGGACGTGTCTTCGAAGTTGAGATACATGGAATACATCGTGCACTCCAGGCAACCAGTCGGGCATCTGAATTCTGTAAGCTAGGGTCCAATCTTTTCAAGAATAGGGAAAGGGCCGATGAATCTGGGCGCTAGTTTCCCTGTTTTTCCAAAACGAATAACACCTCGCATTGGAGCGACTTTCAGATAGACATAGTCACCTACATCAAAAGCTAGCTCTCGCCTTCTTACATCTGCGTAACTTTTCTGTCTACTTTGGGCCGCCAATAGTCGCTTCTTAATAAAGTCAACTTTGTCCAAAGCTTCTCGGATCATGTCAGGACCCAACACAAGCCGATTTCCTTTTTCAACCCAACATGTTGACGATCTACATGGCCTACCATATAAGGCTTCAAATGGAGACATTTTCAAACTTGCTTGATAGCTATTGTTGTACGAGAATTCAACTAAATGCAAGTGATCCTCCCAAGACCCTCCAAAATCGAGTATACAAGCTCGCAATAGATCTTCAAGAATGCGATTCACTCGCTCAGTCTGGCCGTCAGTCTGAGGGGGATACGCGGTACTAAGATTCAACTTCGTTCCCAACTCGTTTTGGAATGCTTCCCAAAATTTACTAGCAAAGATAGGATCACGGTCGCTAACAATGCTACTAGGGACTCTGTGAAAAAGAAAGGATTAAAATTTATTTTACAAAAGAAAAACTTCCATTCAAATTATGAAGAGAAGGAAAGATTTAGTTTATTACCCATGTAGCCTGACGATTTCTTTGAAATAGATTTGCGCCAGACCTTGAGCAGTTCTAGTGGATTTGACAGGAATGAAATGAGCGGACTTGGTGAAACGATCCACGATCACCCATATGCTGTCATTTCCTTTTCTAGTACGAGGCAGACCATCTATGAAATCCATGGAGACTTGGTCCCACTTCCAATCTGGAACTTCTAACGGCTGCAACAACCCCGCAGGCTTTTGTTGATCACTCTTCACTTGTTGGCATGTAGGGCATCTGCTCACATATATGGATATATCCCTCTTCATAGATCTCCACCAAAAAGTGCTCTTTAAATCTTTATACATCTTGCTCACACCTGGGTGGATGCAAAGCATTGATTTGTGTCCTTCATCTAAAACTTCCCTTATGAGCTCTGGGATATTTGGAACACAAATCCGACCTTGCAATATAAGAATTCCCTTGCCATCAATTTGGAAGCTCGTGTTCTCTCCATCTTGGATTCTTTTAATAATTCTTTGAATAAATTTATCATCTTTTTGAAGAGCGGAAATTTTATCGATCAAAGAGGGGGTAATTATAAGGCTTGCGACAATGGCATTCTTTCTACTGAGTGCGTCTGCCACAACATTGGCTTTCCCCGGCGTATATAGGATGTCGAGATCATATGCCGCAAGGAATTCTAGACACCTTTGCTGCCTTAAATTCAGATCCTTTTGATCGAAGAGATATTTCAAAGATTGATGGTCGGTGTATAATTCAAATTTTTCGCCTAAAAGATAATGTCTCGAAATTTTTAAAGCAAAGACTACGGCCAGCAACTCTAAGTCATGGACACGATAATTTTTCTCATGCGCCTTTAATTGACGGCTTGCATATGCAACAACTCTGCCTCTTTGCGTCAGTACCGTGCCAAGACCACTACTTTGAGAAGCATCCGTATAGACCTTTAAATCTTGGTTGCCATCGATGATGGTGAGTACGGGAGCAGTAGTCAAACTCACCTTTAGCTTTTGGAATGCCTCCTCACAATCTGATGTCCAATTGAACTTGGCATTCTTCTTGGTAAGTTTTGTTAATGGGCTAGACAACTTGGCGAAACCTTCGACAAATTTCCTATAATACCCGGCCAAACCTAGGAAGCTTCTTACTTCAGTGGGAGTACTGGGTCACTTCCAATCTCGAATGGCGGCAACTTTACTTGGATCAACTGCGATTCCTTCTTTAGACACAACATGGCCCAAGAATTTTACTTCCTCTTGCCAAAATGTGCATTTGGAAAACTTTGCTTTCAGAACATTTTGTCGCAGAATTTCCAACACTTCCCTTAAATGCCCTTCATGCTCCTCCTTAGTTTTAGAATAGATTAGAATGTCATCAATGAAGACTAGGACGAATTTATTTAGGACCTCCCTTAAGACCCTATTCATCAAGTCAACAAAGTAGGCTGGAGCATTGCATAGACCGAACGACATCACTAACCATTCGTAGAATATATCGGGACCCCTGAAGGCGGTCAAAGGTATGCATTCCTCTGCTATGCGGAGTTGGTGGAAACCTGTGGCTAGGTCCATCTTTGAAAACACCTTGGCTCCATTCAATTGGTCCATCAAATCATCTATGCGGGGCAAGGAGTATTTGTTCTTCAATGTTTGTTTGTTAAGATCGCGGTAATCGACGCAAAGTCTTAGCGTACCGTCCGACTTGGGGACAAACACCACAGCTGCACCCCAATTTGAAAAGCTAGGTCGGATGAGTTCCTTCCACAGAAGCTTCTTGGTTTGGGTTTGCAATTCTTCCTTTTCTTTAGGTGTCATCCTCCTGATAGCATGAACTACAGGTCTGGCATTAGGAACAAGATCAATCCTGAAATCGATTTCCCTTCGCGGGGGTAGGCTGTCCACTTCTTCAAATACATCTGCGTAGTCTTTGACCACGGGAATATTTTCTAAGGAGATGGGAGTGATCTCTAGGGAAGACCAGAATGCTTTCCTGTCAGCTTTTGGCCCATGGCAAGGTATAGAAATAATATCTCCAAATTTCGTTTTGATTTCGACTATTCTCTCCGCACATCTAACTTTGGCCTCAAATTTTGTTAGCCAATCAAGACCAAGTATAATATCAAACTCGGAGAAATTCATAATGATCAAGTTAAATGGAAATTTGAAATAGGAGTAAGATACAAGCACTTTACAAAATAAATCCAGAGTGGTAGAACCTCTTACAGGGTTGTGAACATTTACTGTTCTTTAAGACTTCTTTGCTTTAGTTTCAATTTCTGGACCGCATTGCTAGAAATAAAGCTTCTCGATGCACCCGTATCAAATAAGGCAGTAATAGGGATATTTTTAACAGAAATGGTACCATCTAAAACGTCAGGCTTACCTGCTCCTTCGGAAGAAGTAGGAGCGGAAGAAGATGGTGCACTCGCCCCTTCATATACATGTGCTATCTGTGCTCCTTTCAATAGCGGACAGATTGGCTTGATGTGACCTTTCTTGTGGCAATTGTAGCATTCCTTGGTGTCGTCGCTTCGGGCCTTCTTAGGATTCCTGCAGTCCTTGCTGTAGTGCCCAAATTTTTGTCAATTGTAGCATTGCACCTTTGACTTATCGTGGCCCTTAGCAGCTCTAGAGTTGTTTCCCTCGGTCTTCTTCTCTGCTTGCTTCCTTTTTTTGTTAGCTAAGCTCCTTTCCCTGTCCTGCTGAGAATTCTTCCTATCATTTTCCTCGTAACGACAAGCGAACTCCACCAACCTGTTGAAAGAGAGGTCGATGTGAGCAGTGGCTCTATCAATATACTTCCTCGCAAGCCCATTTATGAATCTCTTATTCTTCTGAAAGTCATCTTGAACCAACTCAGGCGCATAGTGGGAAAGATCTTCAAATCTTCGTACATATTCTGAAATGGTCTTGTCGCCTTGCTTCAGATTGGCGAACTCATCATGTAGCTTCTCTACCTCTTGCCTTGGAATATATTTGTCATTGAAAAGCTCCTTAAACCTCGTCCAAGTCATATCGTCTGCAATTCCTCCAACCGTGACAGTGTCCCACCAGTTTTGAGCTTCCTCCTGTAACAGCCATGAAGTCACTAATCTTTTCCTCTGATCCTCCAGCTCCAATCCTCCAAAAATCTTCTCGTATTTCCTCAGCCAAGATTGAGCTTGTGTCACAGTCTCCGTACCCTTAAATGGCACCCCTCCCAAGTTTTTGTACTTCTTAGCCGTCTTATCTAAATCAAAGGGTTGGGGTGGTGGTGCTTGTTGGACAGTAGCCTCTTCGGTTCCAGCAGCATTCTGCCTCCTTGCTCTAGCTCTAGCGGCTCTAACGGCAGCGGTACTCATTTTTAGTTAGTTCTGTACGATCAAGGAAAGAGTCAGAACAACTATAATGGTGATTTGAAGAGTTGATCAAGATAAAAGGACAGATAAAAGATAATGATAGAATGACTGACTATTATGTATTCACATGAAATGTTCGCTACAGAATATTGTGATTCTATGTAAACGAATTACCATAAATATGCTATATTCCAAAGCTAAGTTTAACCAAAGCTCTGATACCAACTGTGATGACCCCAAACTTCCACGGAGTGAAAGTAAGAGATGATCATTTGGAATACAACATAAATACAATAATGCATATCACAGATACAAAATAGCATAGGAAATTCATAGAATAACAACATCATAGCAGCGGAAATATAATGTCATCCATCACAGAAAATCCATAGTCACAGACTTCTACATTATTACACCAAATTCGCAGAAAAGAAATAAGTTCCAACTCCAACATGAACAACGTGGAATAAAACAAGTTTCATGTCTGAAATAAAAGGAAAGAGAAAAATGTAAGAGCAACAAATGATAAGTCTTCAAACTCATAGTCATCACCTCTCCACAAGAAAATCCAAGAGAAATAGTAAGCAGCTCCAAGGAAAGACTCCAAGCGAAAGATAACCTGTTTACTTGGCTGCCTGTGTAGAAAAGAGGGCACCCGAGTTTGCAAAAAGGTGAAACAAACTACAGGTCAGTCGTGGGACTGGTGTGAGAATTCTTAACTAACATGCTATTCATAATATGGCAAATCCAAAGACCATGCCGCTAATGCGTAACGGATTTATTTCAATGGATTGCCGTGCATAATTTTAAAAGTGTCAGAACAAGCAGAGAAATAAATCGTGCAACAACGCAATGCTTTTTAGAAAAATGGAATCACCATAAGACTCAAGTCCCATCACACAATGCAACGCACACCAGAGGATAGAGTTTTCCTTATGGTGATTAAACATGCTAAATACGGCAAATACGAGTTTAATATTATTATTATCATATATAACAAAACATTTCAAAATAAATGTATCAATCCTAGGAAGCATAGGTACCATATACTATGCCTCCGTACTAGTAATACAATCAAACCCGTAGGGTCGTAATTGGAATTTGGATTTCTATCTGAGTCAAGGCTAGGGAGGAGCTCCTACCGATTTGAGACACTCTAGCTAATGTCTCAGGATTCCCCGCAGTGAACCCTTGGATCCTACAGGACCGATCCGCCATACGAGTTGCGGATTAGTTATTCCTGAACACACGTTTCCAAGTCCTATAGGACCTATCACCCGAGGCGCCTCATTCCATCATCCACATAAGTAAAATGTCAGGGCTGGTAGGTCACTGACACTACTCTAGCTAGAAAGAAACGTGTTGCTCTCCCTGCGTTCCCTTCTCCCGTTTTAGACTCCGCCGGTGTGTGAGGCTCGCGAAGTCTCGTTGTACACAAAGCTATGCCTAAACAGACTATGCTTTGATCGTTCCACAAGGCCTGCTTTTCAACAAAACCTTGATCATATGCACCTTAGCGTGCCACATCATCACCCCATACCCTACTACCAACCCTTTGCCGAAATATATGAACGAGTGTTAAGCAAGAGAATAGAATCCCCGCCACCAAACATCCATACCTTTGACAAAAGATCAATAACATGATATTTAATAGAGTATGATGTCAGACACACAATCCATTTAATAGCTTATGCTCTAGGTCTGAGCGAAAGCCTAATCCGTTCAATTAACATGTTCGTTCGGGTAATGACCTTGACCTTGACTTGGGAGCAAATCAATTCAAAGCCTAAATCGCTGTCCTCCTGAGGGGAAGATTGACGGTCTTCATTCGTCGTCCCCTACTTCAAAACTTAACATCGCTTGATTTTTCGGAATGAGATTAACTCGGCCTTTCCAAATAACCTTCGTATATTTATATTCATAAATAATGAAATTTTTGTCATGCAGTGTAAATTCACATTCTTAATTACAAAGAAAAATGTAATTTTTATCATGCAACGTATTTTCTCTCTTTCTATACATTAAATAAAATGCAAATTAATCTTACGGTGTAAATCCCTTTTAATTACTTTACAAGTGATGTAACTTTCCCTACGGCGTACATTTCTTTTTAATTAACATTAAAAATAATGTTAACTTAACAAACGAAGAAATCTCTTTTATTAACATTAAAAATAATGTTAACTTAACATACGATGAAATCTCTTTTATTAACATTAAAAATAATGTTAACTTAACATACGATCAAATTCTTTTATTTATTAACATTAAAAATAATGTTAAATCATCCTACGGTCAAATTCTTTTATTTTAACATTAAAAATAATGTTAAATCATCCTACGGTCAAATTCTTTTATTTTAACATTAAAAATAATGTTAAATCATCCTACGGTGTAAATAATTTGAATATTAACATTAAAGATAAATGTTAATTTTCCATGCATTGTAAATTACTTATTATTAACATTAATCAAATTGTCAATTTCTCATACAATGTACGTTCCTTATCTGTCCAAGATCTCGTCTTTTCATCACATCATAATGTAATTCATACTCATGTCGTCATATTTTTCTTTCTCATTTTCTATATTCATCCTCCAACATTCATCTATTTGCAACAAAAATTTACAGATCTAAATAACTGACAAGAAAATGAATCTAGCAAGCAAGGTGTACTTTCAATATCAAGCAAACATGGTGTGAATTGTTTTCTAGATGAATTACTAACATGGGATTACATGTAATATCTCACATAAATCAATAACCAACATCAATAACATAGATCAGAATCACGAATCCATATAGTATGATTTATGAACCACAACCACGTTGAATTGAAATTAAAATAGATCAGTTAAAAATCAGAATGCTCACCTCGACTTCAGATCTAAATCTAAAATCGAAATAAAATCCAGAAAATGTCCCAATTGATCCTGGGTCAAAGTATTTGTTGTCACGTTTCACCCGGATCTGAAATTTTCTGATTTGAAGCTCACAAGAATTAGTTATCAATGTTTTATATCTACAGAATTTTAACAACTGCTACAGCAACGCTTAGAAGCGTCGCTAAATCTGAAATAGATAATACCTTTTATAGTTCAGTTTTGTTCAAAATTTCAAATCCGATTTTCGCGAGCTGTAGTTAACGGATTTGGGCACCGTTTGTTGGAGAAGGACCGGGGAGGAGAGGCGCAGGTTCGGCCAGAGGGGGGTGGCGTTCGGCGGCGGCGTGTGGGGCCCAGGGGGGCGCGACCGGCGGACCTTCGAGGGGCTGGGGCGGCTTCGACAGGGCACGGTTCGAGGTGCTTCTTGTCGGAGGTCGTAGAGTTCGGGAAGAGCTTCGAAACGGATATTGGTTTGCGGATTTTCGTTGAGTATAGAAGGAGAAATCGAAGCTCAAAGAATTGAGCAATTCATGGGTTCGGCGGCTGTACCAAAAGAGGAAGACGATGGCCCTATAGTATACCGTATTTATACTAGTATTTAGGGTTTTATTTATTTATTTATTTATTTATTTAATTCTAGAAATTAGTGTTTTCTCGTACGACCTCCAAACGAAGCTCAACGACTGTCAAACTTAATGTTTTGACGTCTTCTGAACGCGATAGCGCTATTGCCAAGGTCTAATTCTGAAGTTACAGTCATGTTTCTTTTAATTTTAAAATAAATCATTTAATTTAAATTCGAACGTACTTGTTAATTCCATCAGGGCCACATACTGGCTCAGAAAAATCTAGAAAATTTATTTTTGGCTTTCTTATGTCAATACGGTCCTAACAAAATTTATTTCGCCTTATTCTGAGACTGTTTGAAAAATGGCTATTTTTCAGTCAATTAATTTCGACCGAAACTGACAAAACACAGATTCTTTTGCTACGCTTGCATACTAGCTTCAAAAGTCATGAAATTTGAAACCTAGCAATAGTTTTACATTTCGGACCCAACAAAAGTGGTTTTGTTGAATTCCGAGGTAGTATGCAAAATGCCAATTTTCAAGGGCGACATATTTTCTATAGCGACTTTTCTGGAAATTCATTTGGCCATAACTTTTGATTTTTGCTATGAAACTTCGATTTTCCGGATTCGTTAGAAAGATACTCATTAACAGATTTAGATATTTTTCGTTTCACCAAAATCCGGTTTATTCTGCATCCTGTGCAGTCAGTCAAAGTTTAAGTTTGACTTTTCAAACTACCTTCCTATTTCTAATTTTCTATGCAATTTATTTGAATAACTTCGCATTAACTTTGCTCAAAACAAATTCCCATTCATTTTTATTTGAAATAATTTATTTTAAATTTTAAATTTGACCCCAAATTTCAGGGTTCTTATAATGGGCTCAAAAAATAATTATCATGCTATGATGAATATGAATGACAAAATGTCCTAAATTTAATTTTGAAAAAAAAAGGTGTAGGTCAAGTAATTTCGTTGGCTGAATAAAATTAGTAGTTTCAAAAATCATGTGTTAGACAACTATAAAAAACAAAAGGTAGAAGAAAGCTAATTAACATGAAGAGAACCAAAGTTTATATAAAAATTGTACATACCGAAAGAAGGTTCAAATGGTTATTCTTTGCTTATCATTGGCTCGAAGTTAGTGAACCTGTATGGCTTTAAAAGTACTATTATCTAAATAAAAACTAGTGTGTAACCAGTGCGTTGCACACGTTATTTTTTAAAATATAACATTTGCACTATTAATGATAAAAAAATAAAAGCCTATTATGCATTTTAAGTAAAATATTTGATTTTTAAAACAAAATTTTAAAATTATAATGTATAATTTTATGTTATATATCTTGCACAATGGGCTTGAGAAAGAAAGTATCTTTGCTATTTTTACTTATTTAATCAAGTGACTTTTTCAAAGTATGTTAAATTTTTTACTTATGTTATTGGTTTACTTAGTTGACTCAAATGCGAGTATTAAGAAGAAGAAAAAGATCAGTGGAAAATTAAAATTTATGAAAGATATTGAACTTGTAACATATTTAATTACAATATTTAAATGACAAATCAAGCTTGTTAACCATGTATGATTACAATGTATATGTTCAATTCAATGTAGCAACGACTATGGACTACTATAAGACGACAAATATCATCAAAGTAAAAAAAAATGTATGAGCAACCGTTGCAAGTTTTCGTTCGCTATTATTTCAAAACCGTTGGTATGTATTAAAACAAATAAAAAGTTGCAACCTCAAAGAAAAAACAATCATTATGCATCACTTGCTTTTCGAACAGCCTTGGAAAGAAGACTTTGTAATCTCCATCTAAAAATAGAATATGGCATATTTATTACACATGAGTAAAATATATGGAAGACAACATAAAGTAAGATGTATGGGTAAATAATGAAAATCTAAAAAGAAAAAAATGCAAAAATAAAACATCAGAAAGTAGAACCAAAGAAACCATGTTAAATGCTAGGACAAAACAAAATTTCACCATAAATGACCTTGTGACATATGGTTTAACGTTTTAATTCATACTTTTAATTCTAATCTGAAATTTAGACTCGTTGAAACAAATAATTGACATAAATTTTTTTTCTTGGAAATAACTAAAAATATAATAAAAATTGATAAGTCACAATACATACCATTTAATCATTAGAAACATAACTGAAAGGTCACACTGTATAATCACAAATTATACAACTTTCCACATATCAACTAAAGATCAATGAACGAATTCTAAAGTTTAAATGTTGGTTGATTTTATATTTCAAGTGACCAAAACATATTCATACAACAATAAATATGATTAAACATAAAAAGCTTATAGTTATGTAGATTATGTTTATTTTCTTATTCAATTGTGATAAGAAAAAAAATGACAGTATTAGTTATCATGGGTAAGGCTATGATTTGCAAGAAAAGAACAAAAATGATACATTTATGTTACGCTTATTCTCTCACTTATTTAAGGAAAAATGAATTAAATAAAGATATTTTTTTTAGGAAAATGATAATATTTTCAACTAAAGGAATATACAGAATCTAAAATTAGGATTGTGTTCCAATAATAACATAAAAAGCAGAAACATTGATAGCAAATGGCATTATGTCCATATTAGCAAAGAACAATATAAAGAGCAACTCAAATAATAGAAAAACAAAATCTCAACAGCAAATCAAACATAACGACTTTTTGAATTTATCGACAAATATTTAAGTCAGTCCATGAGGAATGAACTAAGCAGCTAAGCGTGATATTTTATAAAGGCCAAGAGCCAAATTTCCTCTCTACCTGTTTGAATAGCTGTCTTCATAAGTGTATGAAAACGCATTTTAAAACTACTTATTTTGGTCTACTATTAGGTCAAAATCACCATATATAACGTTCTGTAGTAAAGTAGCTCTTTCTCCTTACCTTTGTAGCCAAGTCAATACGAATTCAATATTCAGTTTATGTATCACATCGAAGCATATAGTGCACGCATCATATATTAAGCAAGATACAATCCAATTTCAAATTCTCAAAGCAGTGGGTAACAATCAAGAACATACTCTGCATTGCAGCACCCACACTTCCTGTATTTGTAAATTCTTTGCCTCGAAAATATCATGCACATGCTATGTACACATTACACAGAAATGTTGATATCTCAAAATTCTGTTCCAATAGAGCAGGGAATCATGTTCTTCTAAGCTAATAATCATTGTTTACACACATTGTAATGCATTGCATCTATTAAGTTTCCAGTAATGCTTATCTCTGCTCTTTGTCCATATTTACAATATATAATATACAACACTTTGATACATACGCATAAATTAAGCTGATAAGCTCTCATGTAATTCTGGTTGCAACAGATCTTCCTCTCAGCATTTGAGTAAACTCCTATCCCTTATTAAGTAGCTTTAGCCCATCAGATCTAAAGATATTCAGTTACTCTTCAATGTTAAGATACTGCCAATGAATTTTAATTCTAAAAAGCTCCTCAAAGCAGACTTTGTTGGATACTCATTAATTGCCGGGCTGAAGCAAATAAGGAGCCACTATAAGCAACAGCAAGTGGAAGAAACAACAATTGAATATATGAAACAATTATAATATTTAGTTTACAACCAGTAATCAAAAAAGCGGATGGAATCAAAAGGAAAAAATAATTTGCCACAATAAATTCATTATATGATAGTTTAACCTTATAAGTTAAGCACAAACTGTAAGAACTATACAATATGGTAAGAACAAACATATTGATCCTATATTTATAGTCATCACCATATTAATAAAATAAGCACCTCATAGCATCAACGTGACATAAAATAAACAAACTGGCAGAAAAGGAAAATTAGTGCACATTAAACTGAATCCTATATATGGCGACAAATAAATAATGATTAGGAAAAGGCGATAGCTTAAGAACAATTTATGAAATACCATGCCATCTTGGTTTTCATTCTAACATTATTGAGTAATTAATTAGTTAATATATTATTGTATATGCTAATATAAATTGATTGAAAATGATAAGTTATTCACACTAAATTGAATCCTAAATATACAAAGTAGAAAAATATGATAGTCAACCATGAATTGTGAAATTTATGTTTACTTTGGTCTTCATTTTGTGTGGCAACAGCATCCTATTTGTTAGTATATTACTATTGTGCAAATGTTAATTCAGTTCTTCCAAATTTTACTTCCGAATGTGGGAATACATACACAGTACGATTTTAAATTTCCATTAGGAACCCGTAGTGCGAATTAAATGTGTCATTTTTCTACAATTAGCCGTCTATATTTTTTTCCCCTTTATTTCCTTTTATATTATAAAAATTAGCATCATTATACTGAGAAATCTTTGTTTTAGTAGTAGCCAATTCTCATAATCTCACGTGTCTTACCTTTTTTTGAATCTTAGAAAAATGAAACAAATGATACTTCACGTATATGAAAATTTTGGTTGTACAATGGAACAAAAAGTGATAAGGACCCTTGATGCAATTAATGCAATGGTACATAGTTGAAAGGATACACACATATACATATATACATACATATATTATTTTAATAAGTGACTATAATATTATGAGTAGATATAATATCTTATTGAAACACACAACTATATTATTATAAGTGACTATATTATTATAAGTGACTATATTATTATAAGTGACTATATTATTGAAACACACAACCAAGTGATTTATAAGTGACTATATTATTGAAACACACAACTATATTATTATAAGTGACTATGTTATTGAAACACACAGCTATATTATTATTGAAACAAATAATATAGTTGTGTGCTTTAATAGAAATTTAGTTGTGTGTTTCAATAATATAGTCAGTTATAATCATGTTTCAATAATATACTCACTTATAATCATGCAACTAATGCAATGATACATAATTTCGTAGCATTGATATCATGCAATATTATAAGTAACAATTCTAATTTTTTAGATACGTGATTGTAAGTGACTATATTATTGAAACACACAACTAAATTTCCTCTAAAACTTGCCTATGTCTAAATATTACATATCTTTGTCATGACCAAAACTCAAACAAAAAACATGCATCAAATTCACTTTCCATTCCACCTTTTTATCCGATAGAAGCAAAAACATGAAATATAAGGGACTAAGGGTAGTCAATGTAGAAATTGAAATTGCCACACGGAAAACTGGAAAACTAAATTATCTATGGTAAAAGATGTATAAAAGTAGTATTCCGACTGTAATGGTAAGCAGAGGAGAATGTTTCATTGCTTAAAATTGCACATCACTTATAAGCCCTTGCTTGAGAAAGCATAAAATTTGAATAACAACCTTTAATTATTATATAAAAAAGTTATCCAAATTATAATCAAAAAAGCAATGTATATATTTATTGAAAGATAAAGCCTATGCTTTTTTATCAACATACTTCGCACCATACACCAAAATTCACAATTATTGAATCTAAAATATCTTCGTAGAGTAGGTGTAAATGTATAAAGGTTTTTATTACGGAGAAATGATCAATGTTATAGAATGAATCAAGTTTGTGTAAGAAAAAAATATTTTATGTTTATTGTCGAATTAGTTAGTATATGAGCAGAAAGGCACACGTTCACCGATATACAGTACTTCATAAAGAGATTCTGGTAAAGGAAAATTTTATTATTTTACAATAGCAATCAAACAAACACAAAAAGTACAACCAAATTTGAAATTCAAAAGACAATTTTTTATTTTAACCAACATTAAGGAAATATGAATAATATTATTTTATATGAGGACCCTCTTAATTGACATGGAATTAAAGATAGAAAATTAAATTCTAGCTAAAGCTAATGTTTACCTGATAACGAAATGGATTATCATGCAGGTAATTAGACTTATATTAATATTTACCTGATAATCAAAGAAAGGACAACAGCAGCTGGTAAACAATTTATCTACTACCAAATTACATAATCCCTCCTTAGCAACATTTACCTAATGACCAGTAGGAAACATTAAGCAATGTTACAAAAACTATATTAGCATCAAAAATTTGACTAACTATAAATGCATGTTTTATAGAAGAAATTAAGCGAGGATGTTGTAACTGTTGAACACATTTCACTTTTACAGGTGGCTTAAGGTAAACATAGATAAGGTAAAAGAAAGAAGCAAATAAAATTTGAAGCAATGTTCTCTATTGTATCATGGATATATTTTATTCTCGTGTGATTTATTAAACAGTCGAAGGTTAAAATACATAACTGCAATTACATAATTGATTAAAAAAAATTAATGTGTTAACATAGTGAAATGGATTCATTGATTCGGTAAATTAAGAAATAATACCTAAACTAAAGCCTGATGCTTTCAACTTCAAATGGCAGACAGATAAATACTAATCATTGCAAAATATCAATATCAAAACCACTACTTTTTTTGGCAAATTTTTAAATTTGTTTGCAGCCATAAGTTAGCAATATAAAACTGCTCTATGAAAGTAATATGAGACAACTTGACAAAATCTATTTCATTTATTTATCAAAACCATCAAATAAAACACCAAAACAAATGCCATCACATATCCGCAAAATGAACAGTGTTTGATGTTGATTCAAATTACAATAATACACTTCTATCCTAAAGAGAAAAAAAACATGTTTTTTACATGCTGAAAAGTCTTCATTTTTTTTTTCATAAGCTCTGATACCGATTATAAATAAAAAAAACTATTTACTAAAAGCAAGGAATACAAATTCCAACTATAAATTAAATGTTGCAGGCCTTGCCACTTCGATGACCACTTCTTTAGACTTCTGCTCAAGATCGCTTTACATTCAGAAACCTATTGGTCAACAATGTCTGTACTTCTAAAAATGAATGAGAGGTAAACTTCTTCGGAAGAAGAATCAAAACTACTCGGGCATACCAAAGCATGATGAATTCCACATGTATTAGCACATTTCTAAAACTAACTAATGGGATTATCATCACCTTGTGTACATTATAGTCACAAAGACAACAGGAAATTAAAATGTGAATCTAAGAGCACAATAGATAAATTCTAAAACTAACAAAAAATACTCTCTTTCTCAGGCGGGAAGAGAAATCAGAATGAGTAGCCAAATCCGATCTTCAAAGGAAGATGGTGAACATGAGAGCTGACATGCACAATAGCGACAGAAAAGCTCAGGAAGAAAGGACCGGGACAGCGACAGCTGGAAAAACACGTTGTATGATGATTCATGTAGACTTAAATGACAACTAAAAGAGGGAAAGAAGGGCAGGACATGCAGCAAATTAAATCCATGGGACGATGTGATGCACGGATGGTGAGAAGGCAGATCGACATGAGTCTTTTAGGGAGAGAAAGCAAAGCTATTTGGGGAAGGAAATCCTAAAACACAAAAGCAATGTGCGCTGTTTCAGTTTTAAATAAATTTTAGAGTGCTTGTGTGCTCTGGATTGCTAATTCGTAGTATAGAACCAGAACAAAGAATAAAATAATCAATATGGTTGATCAAAAGAATAGGCAAATAAAGCACCATAATATATATCTCAGAATAGGCTATGGAAGAATAGAAGCTTGAATTCAGTAATTATTCTTGAAACTAACATTCAAAATAAATTAACTTAACAATCTGAGTATACAAAAGACAACATAAGCCTCATGATTTTATTTTCTAAACTATCCTAACAACAGAGGAACCACTCCAAAAGTATTAAAATAAATCAGATGGAAATAAAACGGAAATTCATGTCAAATACGAACAATCCAAATTTAAAACATCTCTAATACAACTAAGTACGATAGTTGTGAGAAATTTATATCAAGATAAGAACCCATAAATCTAAGATGTTGACATTACCTAAATAGGAAGTTGAAGCTGTAAAAAAATTAAGCGATAATAGTAGTTAACTTCGGCTTAGAGTAGGCATCGTACTTCTGAAATAACAGAGGGAATCAGTGAATTACGTGAAACATTTCCTTGCTTGAAATAAAATTGTAACGACCCGGACTTTTTATACATCACTGACTATATTTTGATCGTAAATACGTATGTGTAAATACGAGTTTAAATTTCAAACTTTAAAATTTATAATACATGTTAAAATTTGAATGATAGCACTTGCACAAGCACAGCGCTTACAAACACTTGTTTTTGCTATGCATAGATTTATAGCATGATGTGTTATAGCATTTGTTTAAATATATTGTTTATAACAATTATATGTAGCATTTTAAAATGCCATTTTTTCCAATTGTGTTTGTTTGCCTTCAAAGGGTTTTTATTTTTTTTAAAGCCTTATGCTTTTAAGTTAAAATCTAGTTTTTCCGCAAGGCATTATTTTTACCAAAAGAACTTGTTGAAACCACATCTCATCGACAAAAGCAAGACTTATCAAAACATGCATGTTTCATTAAAACATTAAAACTTGAATATCCACTTTACTTGCATTCACTTGCAAACATGAGTTCATAAGCATCGCCTACACCTAGTTGCAACTACACTAGAAGAGCCTAGACTAGAAACTACTTTTAAACAAGGATTTGAGAGCTTGTACACTTCACATGACGATGTTTCTTTGTTCAACATTTTCAGTTTTTTAATCTTTTCATTTTCTGAAAATCTCTACTCTTGTGTCCCCAAAAACACTTGCATTCTTGTCAAATATCGGTACTAGAAGACCACAAAGACATGTACAAACAAACATGTTTCTTCACTACTCTAGTAAGCCTAACGACATGTTTTTTTAAAGTTTCTTTGCACAAACAATGTCATGGCCGTAAGTAAGAATGTGCAGGAAATTTCAGGTTTTGTAATACCTTGGAGGCCAAGGTAAAATACTATATAATTTTTGTTAAATCAAAGTTGTTCATATGAATGAAGTAAGCTAATAGCATGTGAGAAAACTGAGCTATAATGGTACACAAGGGAAGCTACTATTTTTGGCTAGAGTCCTATGATAAATGACATGTAGTACAAGTGCATTTAATTGGTTGTTCTTAGTACACCAATAAGAGTCCTTGCGCAGGGAAATATTTCACATGAAGTGGCTGCTAAGACCATGTGAAGTCACAGGATTTTGTGTTGATTGTGTGAGAGAAATATTTTTTTAAAGTGGTCTTTCAAATGGCTTGCAAAAACTGAAAACTGTTTTTCTTTGTCTCTTCATTCCTAGACAACATTTTATACATCAATATTTTTATCATTTTACACTACTATATAAAGACCATGGCATGAACACTTTCATACACATTCTCAAACAATTCCAAACTAAATCAGTAAGAGGAAACCAGAGAGAAACTCTTAGAGCAAAGGTGAGTAAACCTGCATTCTTATTTGCTGTTTTTAAGTTCCTGCAGTTTATTATTAAAACAGTGAGTAAACTTCATCTACTGTTTAATTCATTTGTGCACATTGTTTGCTGTTAATAAATCAGTTTAAAAACCCTGCGGAGAATGTGAAAATCTCTGCTATGAACACATGTTTTACTGTCAACAAGAATTAGGTTGATGCTAGGAACTTTTGTTTAAACATCTGTTTGGGTTTATACTTCATACATCAATATTATAAGTCAGATTTCTATGATGACAGTGTTTAGTTTAAACCTTTAAATAATAATCATGTTACTTCATTTTATATACACTAACATCTTTTTCACATGTTCTCAGATCAGAAAATCATAGTACATTCTCACCACTAGTTTATATACATACAAGAAAATAGTGTATATGTTCTATATAGTGATAATATACAGGGAAATACCAATGAAATGAATTCATATGTAAGGAAATAGAGAAGCGGTTTGTTCTCTGTGACCCAAAAATTTAAAACATGTTTTTTCCAGATATTGTCAAAACCCTTGAGTTTGAAGGGGAATCCTTCAATTAATTCACACTGGAATGAGTTGAATACAATGAGAACACACTGTGTACTTATAAATAAAAAGAACAGTCAAACTCAAAGAAAAACAGAAACTGTCTGTTCTTGTGAATACTCTCTGTTATCTAAAAATTTCAAACATCATTAAAGCTAGATTCAGATACATGAATGGAACGTCACTGGCAAATAATGATTTTTGGTAATAAAATCTCGATTTTTAGTAAAGTAAGTTGTGAGAATTCTTGATATGGTCACAAAGGGGAGTTTGATCAAATTCCGGCGATCAAAACGATGGGAGGTGGTGAGCTTTGGCGTGGAGGAGCGTGAGCAAGCAAGGGTCCCGGGAAAAATCGTATTGAATTTTTCCATAACATAGATTAAGAAAACAAATTCGATTTAGGGTTTTCCATAGTGTTTGAAAGTGGCGACTTTGACGTCGAACTGTGTGGTGACAGCAGCACCGAGTGCCACCTGGTTTAGGGTAGAGCTCCGGTCCGAAGTCAGCTGCGATCTTCTGGAGTTCGAGGTTGCACGAGGTACGGTGATGATGTGGCGAGGGGTTTTCTTCGATCTGCCATTGGGTCGTGTGTTTGTATGACACTGTCAAATTTTGATTCTGAAAACTGCACAATTTTTTAGTGATGGTGATGCCATCAGTAAGTGTAGACGCGTATGTATGAGGGTTCACAAGCACTGCAGGTCGATGGGTTAACGTGTGCATGTGCACACGTGTATCAGTGTGCATCTGGAATTTACCTGATCCTGAAGCAAAGGGAGAGTGGGGAAGGAGAAAAGGATAGGGTTAGAAATTTTGGCCGAAGCTGCTTGGTGTGGACACCGGGAAGAAGAGGGAAGGGTCAGAGCAGATCATAGGTAAGGATGTTTGATCAGAGCAGATGGTTTGATCGAGAACTAGAGCTTGGGAAAACAGACAGGAAAGAAGAATAAGTAGGCAGGCCAAAGATTATAGGAAGGGGAGAAAGAAATAGTGGGCATGAAAATACAGATGGGCCAAACGGGCTTCTATATATAGAAAATATATATACAAAAAAAAAGAAGGGACTGAGACAACTGGGCCTGAGTTGGTTGGGCTGCAGTTTATATAGAATTGAATAAATGAAAAAAAAAATATAAATAAAAAGGGAAAGGGAAAGGAAAGAAAAGGAAAAACAAAATATTTTAATAAAAATAAGCTTTTTATTTTATTTAATAGAAAATAAGTGAATCAGGATTGAAATACAGTTTTGTCAAAACTGAAATTTAAATACTGAAACTGAAATGTTAAATTAAATTTAAGTTAATTTAATTTAAAGGAGAATTAGAAATGATTCTCTTAAATGAATATCCAAACTGGAAGTAAACAAAAAAGAAAATTGATCAACGATGAAAGACCAGATATTGTTTTGACCAAAGTTGAGACATCAGCGCAGAAACTGTAAAATTATTAAATTATAAATTTATTTTTTTGATTTAAAATGGGAATTTTATTTCTATTGAGTTGTTTAAATTTTAAACAAGGAAAAGAAATCATATGTGACACATACGATGAGTTTGTCAGTCTTAAACTGTAATTTAAATTTTCCCGGTACCAGTAACTAATCTTTTACAGCTCTGCAATTTATAAAGTAAGAACTGTAAATTATATTTTAATCATGTTTAGATGGTTAAATGAAAACGAGAGACTTCATTGATATATAAGCAGAAAAAGGAAATCGTGTAAAAGGATCAAAGGGAGAATTGACGAGAAAATACCAAGTATAAAGGTTGTAAAAGAAATGAATAAATTATAATTTAATTCACTTATGAAGTGATCAAATTAAGGGATAATGATGAGTAATAATTTTTCTAAAGAAATATAATGCAATTATTTATTTTTAGAAGTGACGAGCAAAACGAAAAGAAAAACCGTGTGCGACGCACACACTAAATTTGGCCGTTTTGAAAAGATGATCAAAATAACCAGATAATCTTATACTGTTTAGTTTGACTGGATTCATATATGCAGATTTGATTATAATCTTGATTAGATTTATAATTTAAAAAGAATATGTTCGTTAATCATTTCAAAGAGGCCGAAATAAATATTTCTCTTTGATTTGATTATTCGCCGCGCGTCAGAGATTGTAAAATTGAAGACGGCGAGATACAAGGACTATTTTTGAATAGTGCCTTCGGTTTGTCCAGCCCTAGGAAAACTTGTATAAACGAATGTCTGACAAAGTATCTCCAAACGGTCACGCCGTTGATGTTACGAATATACCAAGTTGGTGGGGAGAAGGTAACTTCTCTTTATTTTACACCCAGTGTGTATTTGTAAAATCAATATGTGATCACTGATTTGACGATGTGGCATTCAAAGTGAATGGTGGCCAGATGTTCTGGAAGATAACGTAGCCTCAAAGCCTCACACCCAGGAAATGACAAAAGTCGGGCTGGCAGCATGGCTATGTGGGTCGCTCCCATTAGGGTGTAGTATCACCTATCTAGAGAAATTCCTTTTGTTACTAATCTATCGATTCTGCCCATGCGGGGATGGTTGCCGTACACAACCATCGGTGATATACACTCGATACACTTAAGAGAAATGAGTGGTCGGTCATGTGAGGGCCGGGTTGCAAGACGTTCTTGTTGAACCCAGATGCATTTGCCTCTAGAGATACATCATCGGAAGGTGGTCCCATACCTTGTCAGAGTTGGAAATCCAATTTCCCTAAGTGCCAAGCGGGTTGTATTTGTATACTATATCGGAGCATGTGAGATGCAAGCATTCTCCTAGATTTCTAAATTATTTGTGAAAACCCTTGATATTATAATAATATCTGTTTTAAAAGTATACGAAGTGTTTTGATCTCATAAGGTAAAAACCCGTTCCGTATTCACGGCGTGGTCTTGTGAGATGTTTTTCTTAAACTGTTTTAAACTGTTTACTCATACCGGTCCCCTGACTGACCCGGAGTTTATTTTCTGTATTTTCCCTTAAACTCTTGGGTATTCATAACGCTTGTTATGAATAGACAAGTGAATCAGGATGTTGAACTTATGATGCTGAATGGAGACTATCAGTATGCTGTCCTACCTACCTATCTACTTACCTACTGTATAATTATAAGTTTGCCAGTCAGTAGTGAATGATATGTATAATTACTGATGTACTAGAAATGGGTTGTATCACTAGTCATATGATGTTCTGTTGTATCCTGTACTGTTGTGTAATATTTTAAAGTATTATCTTTTGTAAAAATTCCGCTGTGAGATTCTGATGTTCTGTGTTTATATCTTCTATCTATTCTTATTTCTTAATAATGGCACGACTTCCGATGTGTTCGAAAGTTGGGTCGTTACAGTTGGTATCAGAGCTTAGATTCTTGATTACCTAGGCTTTGGGTGAGTATGAGAGAGCGTATTTTTATATAAAATTTAAAATGAACTTAAAACAACTTGGATGTTATACCTAGGTTAGTTATACCCTATCAAGGCTCGATTGACAACCTGTTATAGTCAGGTGATCAAAATGAGCACCCGTGCACGAAGAGGTCGAGCTAGAGGGTCGTCCACTACTACTGGTCGTACTATTGGATCCCAGGATCAAGTAGAAACAGTGGAGGGAGTTGCACCAGTTCAACAAGACAAGAGTTTTGCGACTATTTGTAAGGAGTATACAACTCTAGGAGGAAAGGTATTCAAAGGGACGGAGTCTTTCAGTGAAGTTCAAGCCTGGATGAGGTCATGTGAAAGGATTTTCAAAGGGTTGAAGTTGAATGACGATCAGAAACGTCTTTTGGCATCATGGCAATTCCAAGAAGCTGCTGGAACTTGGTGGGACGCTCAAACAACTAATGTTCCTGAGGAAGATTTCACTTGGGAAAAATTCAAAGAAGCTTTCGAAGCACAGTTTCTGCCCGCTGCAGGAAAGACAAGGATGTATCGAGATTTTATTGATCTCAAGCAGGGGAACATGAAAGTATCAG
Source organism: Allium sativum (assembly GCA_030737875.1). Lineage (NCBI taxonomy): Eukaryota > Viridiplantae > Streptophyta > Magnoliopsida > Asparagales > Amaryllidaceae > Allium > Allium sativum. The sequence goes on from CM060916.1 coordinate 731,206,412, forward strand.
AATATGAGAACAAATTCAACTCGCTTTCTTGTTTCGGGCCAGAACTGATAAACACTTCACTTAAGAAGAATGAAATGTTCATAGCAGGATTGAAGGATAGCCTGCAAGTTCAGATGATTGGACATCTCAAGATTCCATTCGTCGATCTAGTTGATATGGCAGTTCGTTATGAAGCACTGGAGGGTAAGGAGCCAGTGGCAAAAACAGCACAGACAGGAGGACCTAATAGTGAGAATCCAAATAAAAGGAAATTCAATCCGAACTGGAACAACAACAAGGGAATACCCGTGATGGGAGAAAAAGCCAAGGAGAGGTTCAAAGATACCACATGCCATAAATGTTTGCAGAAGGGACACATTGCCAAGTTCTGCACCAAGCCAGCAGCAGAAAAGCCACAGCAAACTCAGCAACCGGAGCAACAGCAACCGAAGGGAACAAATGATGTTATTCACCAGAAGTTTTCATGCTATAACTGTCATCAGCCTGGGCATTTGGTTAGAGACTGTCCACTGAAAAGGGCACAACAACCAAAGGTCTATGCTTTAATGGATAAGGCGCCAACTTCTGAGAATGGGGAAGGAGCTTCAAAAGGTACTTTACTCTTTTTAGATAAAAGGAGTTAATTAACTAGGGTCGACCCCAAGATAATTTAATATGGTTGGATTAAATTAGGATAATATCCAATCACGTTGATACCAGAAAATTGGGATGTAATTCTAAATTGAAGTAAAATTTAGATTTCCTGGAATTAAGGCTGGGCTTGAGGGTTTAAGAAAAGTGAATTGGTAGATTTATGAAAACCAATCAGATTTGTGAATCCCGAAATGGAGATCATTAAGTACGTAAACAAAGATTTTGGGAAAATACTTAACGGAGTTAAGTAAATTGACTGATGAGTTGAGAAGGGAATTTGGACGGATATTTTGGTTTTGAATAGGGAATTGTTGATGTGTGTTTTATTTATCGATGTGCTCGATGTGTTTTATTTATTGATGTATGTTTTTACATATAAGTCGATAACTCTAATCTACTATTTACAAATTTTGAGGACGAAATTTTTATAAGGGGGGTAGAATGTAACGACCCGGAATTTTTATACATCACTGACTATATTTTGATCGTAAATATGTATGTGTAAATACGAGTTTAAATTTCAAACTTTAAAATTTATAATACATGTTAAAATTTGAATGATAGCACTTGCACAAGCACAGCGCTTACAAACACTTGTTTTTGCTATGCATAGATTTATAGCATGATGTGTTATAGCATTTGTTTAAATATATTGTTTATAACAATTATATGTAGCATTTTAAAATGCCATTTTTTCCAATTGTGTTTGTTTGCCTTCAAAGGGTTTTTATTTTTTTTAAAGCCTTATGCTTTTAAGTTAAAATCTAGTTTTTCCGCAAGGCATTATTTTTACCAAATGAACTTGTTGAAACCACATCTCATCGACAAAAGCAAGACTTATCAAAACATGCATGTTTCATTAAAACATTAAAACTTGAATATCCACTTTACTTGCATTCACTTGCAAACATGAGTTCATAAACATCGCCTACACCTAGTTGCAACTACACTAGAAGAGCCTAGACTAGAAACTACTTTTAAAAAAGGATTTGAGAGCTTGTACACTTCACATGACGATGTTTCTTTGTTCAACATTTTCAGTTTTTTAATCTTTTCATTTTCTGAAAATCTCTACTCTTGTGTCCCCAAAAACACTTGCATTCTTGTCAAATATCGGTACTAGAAGACCACAAAGACATGTACAAACAAACATGTTTCTTCACTACTCTAGTAAGCCTAAAGACATGTTTTTTTAAAGTTTCTTTGCACAAACAATGTCATGGCCGTAAGTAAGAATGTGCAGGAAATTTCAGGTTTTGTAATACCTTGGAGGCCAAGGTAAAATACTATATATTTTTTGTTAAATCAAAGTTGTTCATATGAATGAAGTAAGCTAATAGCATGTGAGAAAACAGAGCTATAATGGTACACAAGGGAAGCTACTATTTTTGGCTAGAGTCCTATGATAAATGACATGTAGTACAAGTGCATTTAATTGGTTGTTCTTAGTACACCAATAAGAGTCCTTGCGCAGGGAAATATTTCACACGAAGTGGCTGCTAAGACTATGTGAAGTCACAGGATTTTGTGTTGATTGTGTGAGAGAAATATTTTTTTAAAGTGGTCTTTCAAATGGCTTGCAAAAACTGAAAACTGTTTTTCTTTGTCTCTTCATTCCTAGACAACATTTTATACATCAATATTTTTATCATTTTACACTACTATATAAAGACCATGGCATGAACACTTTCATACACATTCTCAAACAATTCCAAACTAAATCAGTAAGAGGAAACCAGAGAGAAACTCTTAGAGCAAAGGTGAGTAAACCTGCATTCTTATTTGCTGTTTTTAAGTTCCTGCAGTTTATTATTAAAACAGTGAGTAAACTTCATCTACTGTTTAATTCATTTGTGCACATTGTTTGCTGTTAATAAATCAGTTTAAAAACCCTGCGGAGAATGTGAAAATCTCTGCTATGAACACATGTTTTATTGTCAACAAGAATTAGGTTGATGCTAGGAACTTTTGTTTAAACATCTGTTTGGGTTTATACTTCATACATCAATATTATAAGTCAGATTTCTATGATGACAGTGTTTAGTTTAAACCTTTAAATAATAATCATGTTACTTCATTTTATATACACTAACATCTTTGTCACCTGTTCTCAGATCAGAAAATCATAGTACATTCTCACCACTAGTTTATATACATACAAGAAAATAGTGTATATGTTCTATACAGTGATAATATACAGGGAAATACCAATGAAATGAATTCATATGTAAGGAAACAGAGAAGCGGTTTGTTCTCTGTGACCCAAAAATTTAAAACATGTTTTTTCCAGATATTGTCAAAACCCTTGAGTTTGAAGGGGAATCCTTCAATTAATTCACACTGGAATGAGTTGAATACAATGAGAACACACTGTGTACTCATAAATAAAAAGAACAGTCAAACTCAAAGAAAAACAGAAACTGTCAGTTCTTGTGAATACTCTCTGTTATCTAAAAATTTCAAACATTATTAAAGCTAGATTCAGATACATGAATGGAACGTCACTGGCAAATAATGATTTTTGGTAATAAAATCTCGATTTTTAGTAAAGTAAGTTGTGAGAATTCTTGATATGGTCACAAAGGGGAGTTTGATCAAATTCCGGCGATCAAAACGATGGGAGGTGGTGAGCTTTGGCGTGGAGGAGCGTGAGCAAGCAAGGGTCCCGGGAAAAATCGTATTGAATTTTTCCATAACATAGATTAAGAAAACAAATTCTATTTAGGGTTTTCTATAGTGTTTGAAAGTGGCGACTTTGACGTCGAACTGTGTGGTGACAGCAGCACCGAGTGCCACCTGGTTTAGGGTAGAGCTCCGGTCCGAAGTCAGCTGCGATCTTCTGGAGTTCGAGGTTGCACGAGGTACGGTGATGATGTGGCGAGGGGTTTTCTTTGATCTGTCATTGGGTCGTGTGTTTGTATGACACTGTCAAATTTTGATTCTGAAAACTGCACAATTTTTTAGTGATGGTGATGCCATCAGTAAGTGTAGACGCGTATGTATGAGGGTTCACAAGCACTGCAGGTCGATGGGTTAACATGTGCATGTGCACACGTGTATCAGTGTGCATCTGGAATTTACCTGATCCTGAAGCAAAGGGAGAGTGGGGAAGGAGAAAAGGATAGGGTTAGAAATTTTGGCCGAAGCTGCTTGGTGTGGACACCGGGAAGAAGAGGGAAGGGTCAGAGCAGATCATAGGTAAGGATGTTTGATCAGAGCAGATGGTTTGATCGAGAACTAGAGCTTGGGAAAACAGACAGGAAAGAAGAATAAGTAGGCAGGCCAAAGATTATAGGAAGGGGAGAAAGAAATAGTGGGCCTGAATATACAAATGGGCCAAACGGGCTTCTATATATAGAAAATATATATACAAAAAAAAAAAAAAGGGACTGAGACAACTGGGCCTGAGTTTGTTGGGCTGCAGTTTATATAGAATTGAATAAATGAAAAAAAAATATAAATAAAAAGGGAAAGGAAAGAAAAGGAAAAACAAAATATTTTAATAAAAATAAGCTTTTTATTTTATTTAATAGAAATAAGTGAATCAGGATTGAAATACAGTTTTGTCAAAACTGAAATTTAAATACTGAAACTGAAATGTTAAATTAAATTTAAGTTAATTTAATTTAAAGGAGAAATAGAAATGATTCTCTAAAATGAATATCCAAACTGGAAGTAAACAAAAAAGAAAATTGATCAACGATGAAAGACCAGATATTGTTTTGACCAAAGTTGAGACATCAGCGCAGAAACTGTAAAATTATTAAATTATAAATTTATTTTTTTGATTTAAAATGGGAATTTTATTTCTATTGAGTTGTTTAAATTTTAAACAAGGAAAAGAAATCATATGTGACACATACGATGAGTTTGTCAGTCTTAAACTGTAATTTAAATTTTCCCGGTACCAGTAACTAATCTTGTACAGCTCTGCAATTTATAAAGTAAGAACTGTAAATTATATTTTAATCATGTTTAGATGGTTAAATGAAAACGAGAGACTTCATTGATATATAAGCAGAAAAAGGAAATCGTGTAAAAGGATCAAAGGGAGAATTGACGAGAAAATACCAAGTATAAAGGTTGTAAAAGAAATGAATAAATTATAATTTAATTCACTTATGAAGTGATCAAATTAAGGGATAATGATGAGTAATAATTTTTCTAAAGAAATATAATGCAATTATTTATTTTTAGAAGTGACGAGCAAAACGAAAAGAAAAACCGTGTGCGACGCACACACTAAATTTGGCCGTTTTGAAAAGATGATCAAAATAACCAGATAATCTTATACTGTTTAGTTTGACTGGATTCATATATGCAGATTTGATTATAATCTTGATTAGATTTATAATTTAAAAAGAATATGTTCGTTAATCATTTCAAAGAGGCCGAAATAAATATTTCTCTTTGATTTGATTATTCGCCGCGCGTCAGAGATTGTAAAATTGAAGACGGCGAGATACAAGGACTATTTTTTAATAGTGCCTTCGGTTTGTCCAGCCCTAGGACAACTTGTATAAACGAATGTCTGACAAAGTATCTCCAAACGGTCACGCCGTTGATGTTACGAATATACCAAGTTGGTGGGGAGAAGGCAACTTCTCTTTATTTTACACCCAGTGTGTATTTGTAAAATAAATATGTGATCACGGATTTGACGATGTGGCATTCAAAGTGAATGGTGGCCAGATGTTTTGGAAGATAACGTAACCTCAAAGCCTCACACCCAGGAAATGACAAAATTCGGGCTAGCAGCATGGCTATGTGGGTCGCTCCCATTAGGGTGTAGTATCACCTATCTAGAGAAATTCCTTTTGTTTCTTATCTATCGATTCTGCCCATGCGGGGATGGTTGCCGTACACAACCATCGGTGATATACACTCGATACACTTAAGAGAAATGAGTGGTCGGTCATGTGAGGGCCGGGTTGCAAGACGTTCTTGTTGAACCCAGATGCATTTGCCTCTAGAGATACATCATCGGAAGGTGGTCCCATACCTTGTCAGAGTTGGAAATCCAATTTCCCTAAGTGCCAAGCGGGTTGTATTTGTATACTATATCGGAGAATGTGAGATGCAAGCATTCTCCTAGATTTCTAAATTATTTGTGAAAACCCTTGATATTATAATAATATCTGTTTTAAAAGTATACGTAGTGTTTTGATCTCATAAGGTAAAAACCCGTTCCGTATTCACGGCGTGGTCTTGTGAGATGTTTTTCTTAAACTGTTTTAAACTGTTTACCCATACCAGTCCCCTGACTGACCCGGAGTTTATTTTCTGTATTTTCCCTTAAACTCTTGGGTATTCATAACGCTTGTTATGAATAGACAAGTGAATCAGGATGTTGAACTTATGATGCTGAATGGAGACTATCAGTATGCTGTCCTACCTACCTATCTGCTTACCTATTGTATAATTATAAGTTTGCCGGTCAGTAGTGAATGATATGTATAATTACTGATGTAATAGAAATGGGTTGTATCACTGGTCATATGATGTTCTGTTGTATCCTGTACTGTTGTGTAATATTTTAAAGTATTATCTTTTGTAAAAATTCCGCTGTGAGATTCTGATGTTCTGTGTTTATATCTTCTATCTATTCTTATTTCTTAATAATGGCACGACTTCCGATGTGTTCGAAAGTTGGGTCGTTACAAAAATTGAGGGAGAACATAACTGGAACAGTCGAATAAAATTCCATACCTAAATTAAAACCAAAATCCACCCATTTTTTGATATAATGATTAGAACAGGACTAAAAGTTTAGTGCTAACCTAGTAGCGATGACACAACATTTCACTAATGTAGCTTAGTCGGCATGGCGGTGAGTCCGAGCCATAGGGCTGGCGACGGTGGTAGAAGGAGAGGACAAAGACGGTAGATTATGAAAAGGCATTAACGGAGAATTGGACAGACTTTTGGAGCTGAATGAAAAAGAACTGGATTCTCTTTATGTGAAAACAAAAGAGGATGCAGAGAGACGTAAAGGATAACTAATGAAACAAAAATGCGGCTGTTGGTTTTAACATTAGTGAGGAGGCCTGTGAGCTCTTGAAATGTTACTCATTAGTTATAATATAGTATAGATACTTTGTACCAAGAATATCAAAGATCCATTTACTCTCAGTAGAGTAAAAACATGATGTAATTATGATGATTTTGTTTCTACGGATGATCTAAAACAATCACACATGAGTTTAGTCAATCTTCAGTTGAAAAGGATATAAGGTAGATTTCATTATTCAAAGCTATCAAACAAATTCTACAATGGAAACTATAAACTCTAGAGAATGAAATAAAGTGTGTTAAAAAAACACACCTGTCAATTATACTGGTCATATGACCAAGAGTTCTTGAAACTTCATAAACAAAAATAGTCCTGTCAAGCAAAGATCATATCAAATTCAAAGATAATGAAACAATATGAGGAAACATGATATCCTTCTCATTCACATATTCGGCTATAAAAGAGCATTTCGGCATATAAGAAATAAGATATATAAACACAGACATATGAAAATGAAATTAATATTTGCTTTTCTGTCATATTCACATCGAACAGGTCTTGGAATTAATATTATGAAAACCAATATATCATAATCTGAATAACAATGTTATAAGTACAAAATCATAACATTGAAAGGGTTCTGTAATATGGCCAGAATAAAAATTATTGTAAACTTCTTTTGACTTTTCAACAGTTGTAGAATACTTAAGTAAATAAATAATCAAATTTTCAATTAGACATACCGGGGGAATAACAACGTTAGATCTCTGAAAATGCATGATTTTCCGACCAGAGAAGAGGAATTGAAAGTAGCACAGCACAACCGAAGTTTAAATCGAGCCATGAGAACGACCGAGGCAGACGTGAGAAGTAATGGACGGGAAATCCTACCGACGACGATGGGATGCGAACACTGTTCTCCTCTTTGAATATGAATCTGTGGAAATTTACAAAATGAAATTTAGGGTTAGTCGTAAAAAGGGAGAATGGGAGAGCGATGAAGAAATTTAACAGAAGGAAAAATATTAAGCGAGAAAATTAGTGTTACAGAGACGGTACCCCAAACATCTTTGGCATGATTTTGGAAAAGAAAGCAAAATGAAAATTAGGGTTAGCCGTAAAAAGGGAGAAAGGAGACCGAGGAAGAAATTCAACTCACTAACTAATTATTATAGTATAGCATAAAGTATCCCGAGAGAATAAAGGGGAGGGAAAATTTATATTATTGTACTATTTTGATTTAATAAAAAATATCTTTAGAATTTTAAGGAGAATTGAGAGATTTGAGAGAATTAAGAGGAATTGAGAGAATTGAGAGAATGAAGGAGAGAGCTTGAAATTCTTCTGCTTTACTATTATTTAATAGATATCGTCGAAGAAAGGTTCAAATAATAGTTCCATAATGATGTACAATTTTTTGAAAATTGAAACTTGTAAGTAGAACGTCCTAAAGGTCAAATTTTTTAACACTAAACTTCAAAGTAATAATTTAAGAGCATTTAAATGTATGTTTATGAAATATTTAAGATACAAAAAAATTAACTTTGAACTTTCACAAGCACAATATTCACGAAGTTCAAAGCTTGTGGTATTCCATTTATATTTCAATAAGTCAAAAGTACAATTTTTAAACTACAGCCAACCACGAACATGGTCAGACATCCACTAAAACCGACCATGATCTGAAATCCCCTCCTCTAATTTCATTGAACCCTAAAACCGCCAAATCATACTCGACATCACCAATCTGCCCCAAGCCCAAGTCGATCCATCCCCTCTCGCGAATCTCCTTTTAGATTCGAACAAGTTTTAGACTCAACCCCAATTCACCTCCCCTGCAACAATCCGCACCAGCTCAATACCCCCCTTACGAATTTGAATTGAAGTCGCTACCTTTGATTTCGAAGTTTTTTGCGGGAATTTTGATTTTGGAATTGGTGTAATATTTGTAGAATTCATAAATTTGAGTTTGTAAGATCGATTCAGAAACTACTGCTTGTGTGGAGTTATCGAAGGGAATCAGGTTAGGTATTGTGATGTGCGAGTGTGTGGACCTTTGAGCCTTTAGCCTTTAGCGGGCTGATTTGAATTTTTTCATATTTTTGTTTTCTTTCTTTTCCTTCCTTCTCTTCTTTTATTCCTCAAAAAAGGGAAAACAAAGAAAGAAAAACTTGCATTCCTTTTGATTTTTAAATTTGGAATTGTGCGAGTGTTTGTTTTATATTCTTGGCTTTAGGTTACTTTTGTGAGTCTTAGTTTCTCTCTAGAAAAAAAAACACAATTTTTTTTTTTAAATGTCGTCTTCACTGGGTTTTTTCATTTATTTAAACTTGTTGTTCTTTGAAAACAAGTCTTTTACGGTCATAGAAAAACAATGGGTTGCTGGCATGCTTGATTTTCTCTACGCCTGCTTGCTTGCTTTCTTAAAAGTAACCGCTTAAAAAATTGCATTTGCATTTAAAAAGAATTAAAACAAATAAAAATTCATTCGTAGTTGCAATGTTATTACATGCCTAATTTCTGTTTTGCATTCATTTTATTTTATTTTCATTTTTCTAACGACATTGTTATATTTTGACATATTGGTTTCCTTCCAACAAATTATTTCTCGGTGTCTAGAATATAGCAGAGAAATAATCATTTATAAATATTACTGTGATTTGTAAATATTATAGTGATTATTTCTTTGAAGGTACTTAAACCTTCGGCAGCATTCCTAAGGTGATTCAAGCTTCCTGGTTTAGTTTCAAGGTGGTTAGCTAATAGTTTGCACTTTCTTCCCGGTGGTTTAAGTTATTCCTTTCGTCGTAGAATAAATAGTGGAACTAATGAAAAGAGTTTGGAAATCCTGCTGCATTGATAACTCTTGTCCGTTAACTGGTTGAGACATCTTTTGTTGAAATTAATCAATGCCTCACTATATAATTTTAGAAAAGTTGTAAATAGGTCATTTGCATTCATGTAGTTTCATTACGTTAATGCATATATAAAATAAACAAAAAATTAGTTCAAAATCTTTTAAAACACACATTTTCTTTTTCTAAATTATGCATCTTTTCCATTTTTCTTTTTAAAAAAATCCAAAAGAAAAAAGTTTCATTTGTAAATAATCTCTTTTCATTTATATTTAAGCATTTTATTTTAAAAAAAACATTCAAAAGCCAAAAAAAAAATTCAAAAAAAAGCTTTCTCTTTTGTAAATATTTATTTCCTTTTCTATCTAAACAAAAAAACCAAATTCGAAAAAAAGGGAACTATTTTATTGGAAATGTTTGGATTTCCTTATTCGTTAGAAAATTACGATAGTGAAAATGGATGTAATCCATATAATTTCACACCAACTTTGTATGGATATTTTAATAACAACTATTGTTTAGACAATTCATATTTTGCACCATAAAATTTCAAACTAATGAATGACCCTCAAATTTGGAAACAAGAATTGAATCTTTACTTGAAATGAGCACATAACAAAATAAAAGAATGAATGAATGGTGTATTCATACTTGTGCAACAATTTAAGTCAAAATAAAAGGCACCTTTTCAGATGTTTACAGATTATGGTAACATTGTTTACCTAATTTACATCTAATTCACATATCTTTTCATAACATGTTCTACTTAATAATAAATTAAGCATAACCTATTCAGATTAACATGTTGCAATTCTTCCTTTATAATTATCCAAATTATACAGTCAATGGCTCTCATATTCCAATATGCCCAAATCTCCTTTTTATTGACATTACATATTATTCCTATTTATCCTAATTTTACGCAATTTTAACGGAAAAGACCTAGGCTCTCGTTGGCTTAGGCTCAACGCAAAATAAAAGCAAAAGGAGAAATATAACCACACTCATATATGAACAAAATGATAAAACAGGAACAATAAGATTGTAAATAAAACAGTAACAGGAAAGGGGAAAAAGAAGAAAGATGAACATACAAACTGATGATAACCGAAAATGAATAGCTAATTGATAGTATTAAAAGAACAATATAAGAATAAACTTATAAACGGTAACACCCCATATTTTCAGTGTAAGATAACAAAATAATAATAACATAATTAAATATTCAGAATTAAGTAAAACAGACTGCGCCATTGTGTCCATCTCGAAATTTTGGTCAAGATAGACACCTGGTTTGCGTAAAACGGACACCGTATGAAGAAGTTATGAGCATTAGAAGTTTGTATACATATAAGGGCTTATATGTATATATATGTTAAATAAATATATCCAGAAAATTCGAAAATCAGTTCAAAATCAAAAATCGCGGGCGGGAAAGTTCGAAGGGAAAAAGGACCGTTGGGGGTCGACCCACCAACAGAGGGGTCGACCCACCCAAAGGGAGGTCGACCTAGGGGTTGACCCACCCGCAGATCTAGAACCTTCATTTCTGACGTGGACGGTTCTGGTGTTTTAGATTTTGATCTGAGCGTCCTGGTTCCTCCGCTACTCCTATAAATAAGACCCTAGGCCTAACCCTAAATTTCATAATTCGGCAGCTACGCTGGAGCTCCGTCATTGCTCCCTCCCTCTCTCTCTCCTCAAACATATTCAGAAATGAGTAAATTTGTTTTAAGGAAAAACTTAAAAGCGGATTTTAAATTACGGACATAACTTTTTGCTTTTCGTTTGAAGGACACGCAACACCTGTCTTCACCCCCACTAACTAGCTTTCGAAGTAACCGCGATTTCAACTTCTTTCAATAACAGACTTCCAACTTCATCCTAATATGGAGCCGCCGCTAACATCTAATGCCGCCTCCGCCTGAAGCCACCGCGACTTGAAGCTGTCGCCGTTGTTGAAAGCAATCAGATCCAATTTTCATCGTTTTTGAAGCAATCGCTTGGAGGGTGTAGTCTAATCGCCTAAACAATCGTCGTCCAAACCCTCATCCTTCATACTTCTATGTTTTTCATGTTCAGGTCTAAGCAATTGTATGCCCAAAAATATAATATCATAAAATGATAATTGAATATAGCATCCGTATAATTTAATTAAACAAATATGAAAGAAAATATGTTATTTGTTAGTGTAATGGATTAGTTTTTTAAGTGTAAAGCTGCTGCAGCTTGTAGTAAATTGAAGTCAGGATATGTGAAATCTTTACAAAATAAAAAGTGAATGTTCTGTTGTTTGTTCTGTTTAATTTATAATGTCAGGTTATTTTATTTTGAGAATATCCAAATGTCTAATGTTTGTTGCTTTGAAGTCGGGTTATTTTTTGTGAAGTTAGGTTATTTTTTTCAATGCTAATTCTATTCTGTATTACTAATTCTATTCAATGCTAACAGTACTTAGCATTTCAGTCGAATGCTAGTAGTAACTAGCGTTCAATTATAATTAATATGCATCTTATCTGAAATACAATTTGAACATTGAAAAGTATAATCAGAATTTTTATCTGTTTAATTTCAATTATAATTAGTATGCTAACTGTATTTAGCATATTTAAACGTTCTAGTCCGTTTTAAAAAATACAATGCTAAATTCAACTATCATTTATTATATTCTATTCATGCTAGTTCATTTTGCTAGTAAATGCTATATTCAAACATTATTTTGCAAACTCTACACGTGTTAATCCACTTCAAAAATACAAATGATAAATTCAATTATCATTTATTACATTTTATACATGGTAGCTCACTTTGAAAATACAATGCTATATTCAAATATCATTTAGCATATTGAACATATGTTATTTCACTTTAAAAAATACAATGCTAAATTCAACTATCATTTATTATATTCTATACATGCTAGTTCATTTTACTAACAAATTCTATATTCGAACTTTATTTTGCAAACTCTACATGTGTTAACTCACTTCAATGATACAAATGATAAATTCAACGACCATTTATTATATTTTATACATGCCGGTTCACTTTAAAAATACAATGTTATAATCAACCATCATTTAGCATATTGTACATATGTTATTTCACTTTAAAAAATACAGTGCTATATTCAACTATCATTTAGCATATTGTACATAAGTTATTTCACTTTAAAAAATAAAGTGTTAAATTCAACTATCATTTATCATATTTTATACACGCGCTAGTTCACTTTACAAATATTATATTATATACAACTATCATTTTTTATATTTTATACATATAATTCACTTTAAATTATAATGATATATTTAACTATCATGCAACGTATTCTACGCATCTTATTTCAGTTCAAAAAATACAATGCTAAATTCAACTATCATTTATTATATACTTTATACATGTTATTTCATTTTTTTTAAATAATGCTATATTTAACCATTATTTACTTTACTATACATGATGCTCTATTCAATTTTATAATATAATGCTATAAACATGCTAGTTCTTTTTTCAATGTAATCATATATAACTATTATAATGCTAGTTCACTTTAGAAGTTGCAATGATAAATTCAACTATCATTCATCAAATTTTATGCTTACCAGCTCAACTTAAAAATACAATGTTAAATTCATTTATAATTTAGCATACTAGATTCAGATATCATTCATCATAATATATACATGCTAGTTCATCTATCATTTTTAATATTCTATAATGTTAGTTCACTTTAATATGGCGTTTGAGTAATGATAGACATACATAACATTGAAAAACAATGATACACAAACATAGCATGATACTAAAAATGATACGCAAAGCACTTCGCACACAAGGCCTGATCGGGTACCTATGACACGCAAAACACTTTGCACGCAAGGCCTAATCGGGTACCTATGACACGTAAAACACTTCCGTACGCAAGGCCTAACCGGGTACTCCAGCAATGATTCTGCACCCAGTAGGGATTAGTTAACCGAGTGGGTACCTATGACACGTAAAACACTTCCGCGCGCAAGGCCTAATCGGCTACTCCAACAATGATTCTGCACCCAGTAGGAATTAGCTAACCGAGCGTGTACCCGTGACACGTAAAAGACTTTCGCACGCAAGGCCTAATCGGGTACCTATGACACGTAAAACACTTCCGCATGCAAGGCCTAATCGGGTACCTATGACACGTAAAGCACTTCCGCATGTAAAACAATGTTATATTCAGCCATCATTTAGTATGTTCTACACGCGACAATTCACTTAAAAACACAAAATTCAACAATCATTTAGCATATATAGAGTACTTTTATAAATGTGATGATATATTCTGTAACGACCTAGAAATTTTGACATTTAAAATATACATTAAATTTAGATTAAACGAAAATTAAATGTTAATATTTGAAATTTTGTCTATGTTGGATGATATTTAAGAAACCACAAACGTGATTTACATCACTAACCATTTTGGATATTGTGCATTAAAAACTCCTTGTTGTTTGAAAATGAACATTATGGGAAGAATTGCACCATTATTAATTCATTTTGCAATTTAAGAAATGAATTTAATGTTTATCATGAAATGTGATAAAGAAGAATATGCAGGCTTATATTTAAATCTAGATTTGAAACTTTGTCTTGAACGCAACATTCACTTTTAAAATATATTGGTGTTCGTAATTGTAAGTTTAGAACGTTTTGTCAAGTCTGAACCGCAATAATGGAAATAAAATTAACTTGAAATTTTATTTTGTTAAGAAGTTATTTTGGTCTTGTAATTTGGTAAAGAAAATATAGGTTGGAGATTCAACATAGAATTTGCACTGTCATTTAATGTAGTGTTTACACTAAAAATAAATGTGCATTATGAATAAGATGTCAATATAAACATTGTCAAAATTTATGATATTAATAAATAATGAGCCATTTGGAACAATTAAGACTTGACATTTGAACCCAAGTCAAATTTGAAATAAATTCCATTTGAGAAATGATTTATTTTGGGAAAAGGAATTCATTTGGAAACAGGCAATTAACTTTGAGACAATTTTCAATTGAGTAGAGAACTTTGTCGCCAAATAAATTACCAGACAATTAATGCAATGAAAACATTCAAACTTTATATGCATACATTAAGAAAGAGAAATCCCGAAATTAAGTAATCACTAGGATAGAGTTTATTAATTATGGTATGGTTACTACCAAAAATAAATAAATAAATAAACTTTGAAAGATCACGTGTAATCAAACCGGAAATCTTAACCATATTTGTATAAGAATGCGTATTGAATGGATAGGAGTAAAATGTGAAATAAATGCAAATTTAATTAAAGAAACGAATTATTTTGAGTAAAGAATTTTGTGTAAAATAGGATAACATTAAAATAAATTCATTTCAAATCAAAGCATTGAGTAAATAGTGTAGAGAAAAAATGATTAAATTAATTTTAACTTATAAAGTTGAAATTTTTAAGAGTGATAAATTTTGTTTTAACCGTTAAGTTTAAATTTATTACTGTATGGATTGTAATACAGTTAATGTGATGAAGGCAAGCAGTGAATTTTGAAATATAAACGGTGTAATTAAACTAAAAATATATTAATATAATCAATACATAATAAAGGAAACGAATAAATTAGCGACCAATTGAATTTAAATTTCTGTCGGTAACGGTTGAGTCTATAACGCTCAGTCAATAACAAAAACAATATTCATGCATCAGCCTAATACAATATTCATAGGAAACAAATTAAAATATCCTCCCTTTAAGGAGATATTGTAGACAACAAATGTAACACCCCACATCCGTTAGTGTCACTCACAAAGGGAATGCACTAAGTTCTATGGAGCATTTAGGGTAAAAGATGCAGATAAATTACATGACAGACAGAAATTAAACAAGCGGAAAATAAAACTTTACTTTATTGATAAGATAGTTTGTACAACAATTGTTTTCCAATATCAGAGTATCATCTATCTTACAAAATAAAGAAGCATAAAAATATATTTATATTCCCCAATGTAGCATAAGCCAGCCATAGTAGCGAAAAGGAGAGTCCAAAGCACTTTGTCCAAGAATCTTCAAGCTTGGGAAGAGCAGCGGTCCAATCTAACCCGAGCTGAACTATTCCCTCCTCAACTACCTGGGGGGGAACGGAAGAAAAGAAGACGAAAGAAAAGTAGAGTCAAACATAAAGCCTGAGTAAGTCTAGTGACTATTCAGTCTATGGATAAGAAAAAGAGCATGATAAGTATATGCTGGAAATGGGAAAGCACCCTAAACTAAGTTAAGTTATCTCGAACCGAATATACTATCGTACCCCATACTAATCTCTGCACCACCTAACTAGTGTCCCAACTAGTAATGATAACGTGATCCCAATCCCTGTAATTTTTGTTGCCTTCAGGCGTACATTTATTGTTTCTGACCTAGATCTAATCTAGGATTTACGCTATCTTCCGAACGATGCCCTCTAGTCTAGGACATACTACCTAGAGTGGTATATGTTCCTAGACTTTTTCCACGTATGTGTCGCGAATCGTTATCGCTTGTCTAGATGCACATGTCCTGTAATGTGCGGCCCGAGTTCCGTGTCAGGGCTACTCTAGAAATACGGAACTCGGTCGGGAGCTTTCAGATATCCACCGATGCAGATGCTAAGGTCTGTTTTTTTTCTAGTGGCTATGGTCCCACTCGACCCCTCCCTCAACTAATGAAAGGTCATCCTTGAAAAATAAGAACTATGCGCAGGCCCCCCTATTGTAACGACCCAAACTTCCCAGTGAAGGAAAGCCCAGATTGCCTTGAGAGCAATACACATCAGGACACAAACTGAAGAATATTTTATTGCTGATTACAACAATACATCAGAGTACAAGAATATTCCAGAGTATAAATAAATAATATACGTTTGAAATACAATATCAGAGTTTAAATTACATTTAAATAGCAGCGGAAAATAATACAAAAATACAACTGAAAAGAATACACGGATACAGAGCTTTCCGAATACCGCTTCAGCTGTAAACCAGGATCTTGTAAATATATCTGCAAAGAGCTACTCGACTGCCCATGTGAAAAATAAGGGCACCCGAGTTTGCCAGTGAAACAAACTACAGGTCAGTCATGGGACTGGTATGAGAAATCTTAACTAAACTTATCTAATAAGAAGGCTAATCACAGGACCACGCCGCTAACGCGGAACGGGTTTATACCGTTGGATTGCCAGTGCATAATTAAGTAAGTCATTTAAATAACGCT
This sequence comes from Allium sativum, assembly GCA_030737875.1. Taxonomy (NCBI): domain Eukaryota; kingdom Viridiplantae; phylum Streptophyta; class Magnoliopsida; order Asparagales; family Amaryllidaceae; genus Allium; species Allium sativum. The sequence continues at coordinate 731,223,172 of CM060916.1, forward strand.
ATGCATTTAAAGAAAAATGAGATCGTTATAAGACCCAAGTCCCATCACACAATGCAACGCACACCAGAGGAAAGGGTTTTTCCTTATAACGATCAGAAGATGATAAATACGTCAAACGTATTACTATTAGTGTGTGTATGTTTTCATAAATCATTCAATATAAATGTATTAATCCTAGACGACATAGGTACCATATATTATGCCGCCGTATATAAGTATACAACTAAAATCGTAATGTCGTATTGGAGAATTGTTTTCCATCATGAGTTGAGGCTAGGGGCAAGCTCCTCTCCGATTCGAGACACTCTAGCAAATGCCTCAGGATCCCCCGCAGTGAACCCTTGGATCTTCAGGGTCGGTCCACACATATGTGTATGGATTAGTTATGCCTGAACACATGCTTCCCGGTTCCTTTGAACCTATAATGTGACCACCAACGACCTATAAACAACGAGGTACCTCAAAATCCATCATCCACATAAGTAAAATGTCAGCGCTGGTAGGTCCCTGACATCACTCTAGCTAGAAAGAAACCTGTGCACTCCCTGCAGTCCGTATCCCGTTTTGACTCATACCGGGGTGTGAGGCTCGTGAGGTTACGCTATACACAAAGCTACGCCTAAACAGGCCGTGCTTTGATCATTATTCACAAGGCCTGCTTTTCAACAAAACCTTGATCAATCGCATCTTAGCAGGCCACATTGACAATTCGCGTCATGCTATCGATAACTACTAACATATACCAGGGTGTTAAGCAGAGAATAAATTCTCTACCACCAAACAAGCATACATTAATGAAAATTGATTTAGTTACACGAAACGAATTCCAACGTCAGACGCACGTCCATACAAGTCCGTTCTGGGTTTGAACGAAACCGGAGATACCAGAGAGGTTCTCGCTTATCCGGACAATCAACCCATACGACCGGCCAACTACTACATCAACCCTTTCCTGGGAGCAAGTCAGTCCAAGGTCTCAATAATCGTTGTCCGTTCGACGTGAAGATCGCCGGTCTTCAACATCGCCTTCTATTATTTCGATTTAAATCGTCGTTTGATTATTTGAAATGAGTTAAACTCGGCCTTTTCAAATAATCATCGCATAATTATCATTTAAATCGTTTCACGTTGTTTATTTTAATTTATAGCGATTTATTTCTATTTTTATTTATTTAAAGATAGTGCGAATTAATTAAACGACGCTTCGGGTCGATAGGCGACCCTGGCGCTGTTTTTACCAAAATTTGTTTTAGACATATCTTAAAATCTAACCGTCAGATTTTGGTAAATTTTATGTCGTTGGAAAGCTCTTTCCAAGACGGTCCTAACGGATCCAGTTTTGGGAAAATTCAACGGTCGGATCTTTCTGTACAACCGTTTAAAGTTATGATTTCAAAACGCGAACTACCGCGCGTGTTTCGCTTAATTTTAATTTATATTATATATATATATCAAACCATTTGGCGATTTCCATTATTTCAATATCCATTCTTTTATTTATAACATGATATTTTTGTCCGCCAATTCTAATGCGACAAAAATCCTTGATTTTAACTATGTATATTTCTATATTAAATAAAAATAATATTTTCCCTTATTCTTTTATTTACATATACACTGTAAATGTCATTTTATTCTCTCTACATTGAAAATGTAAAATTCTCTTTTTATTTGTATTTTACATAGAAAATGTAAATGTTTTCTTTTATTTTACATTTACATAGAAAATATAAATATATTTTTATTTTACTTTTTACATAGAAAATGTAAATTTTACTTTTATTTTCTTTTTCATTGAGAAATAATATGACTCTTTTTCTTTACATTAACAAATTGTAACTCTTTATTTTATTTTACATTAGAAAAATGTAACTCTTTAGTTTATTTTTATTTTACATTAGAAAGATGTCTTTTTATTTTATTTTACTTTACATTAGAAAAATGTAACTTTTTATTTTATTCTTCTTTACATTAGAAAAATATAACTTTTTAGTTTATTTCTTATACATTGAAACAAATGTAAATGTCTTTTATTCTTTTACACTCAAACAAATGTAAAAGTCTTTTATTCTTTTACATTGAAACAAATGTCTTTTATTCTTTTACATTGAAATAAATGTCTTTTATTCTTTTACATTGAAATAAATGTCTTTTATTCTTTTACATTGAAATAAATGTCTTTTATTCTTTTACATTGAAATAAATGTCTTTTATTCTTTTACATTGAAATAAATGTCTTTTATTCTTTTACCTTACATAGTCAATATTACAAAAATAACTATATTTTCAATGCTAATATTTGATTCATTTCAATTATACAACATGACGGTGAAATTTATGTCATTTCAACTAAATTAACACAACGGTGAATTTTGTGTCATAATACCCACATTAACACAACGCTTGAATTTATGTCATGATGCTTAAATTAACCAACGATGAGATTTGCGTTGTAATACCTAAATTAACACAACGATGTAAATTGTGTCATCGCAATAATGTTAACCCAACGATGTAAATTTGTGTTATTACAACAATATTAATACGATGATGTAAATTTGCGTCATCACAATAATGTTAACACAACATATAGATTGGTGTCATCACAATAATGTTAACACAACACATAAATTGGTGTCGTCACAACATGATTAACGCAACATATAAATTGGTGTGGTCACAACATGGTTAACGCAACATATAAATTTGTGTGGTCACAACATGGTTATGATTGGGAGTATAATTCCCATGAATCAATATAAAGGTCTCACCTTTATTTTTATTTGTAAATGGAAATAAAGATTAAAATTTACATTTTGTTTTATAAATCAAGATTTAACTTGCATTTTGTAAAATAAAGATAAAAATGGGTATTTTAATCTGTAGACAAGACAAAGATAAAAATTGTCCTTTTATTTGAGTTGACAAACTGAACACAAAAATTGCCCTTATATTTAAGTTAACAAAATGAGCACAAAAATTGTTCTTTTATTATGTTAACAAATGACATAATTTTTTTTCTTTTTATCATGTTAACAAAACAACATAAAAACTTGTCCTTTTTATTTTGTTAAAAAATGACATAAAAATTTGTCCTTTTATTATGTTAACAAAATAACATAAAAACTTGTCCTTTTTATTTTATTAACAAAATGACATAAAAATTTGTCCTTTTATTATGTTAACAAAATAACATAAAAACTTGTCCTTTTTATTCACAAACAAAACTAAATGTCAAAACTTGTTTTTAATTTGTAAACAAGATAAACAAACAAGATTAAATGTTTTGATTTTATTTAAGAAAATAAAATGAGAATAAAAGTTAAAGTAAAACTTTGTCGTTTATTTTGTAAACCAAATTTATATAAAAATTTTGTCTTTTATTTTGTAAACAAAATAAATGACAAAAATTGTCTATAAATTTTGTTAACAAAATTAAGATCCAAACTTTTCATTTATTATGTTTACGAATCAAAATAAAGTTCCCATTTTCATTTTATTTAATAAAATAAAATTTCCATTTTCAAAAAAAGAAAGAAAGAAAAGAAATGAGAATAAGATTAATAAAGATGAGGACTTACAGAGATTACATCAGGATGCAGAACTGGACTAACATAGCTATTTCACACAGCATAAGATCATTACAAATCACACAACAATATATATTCTACATTACCTCATCGCAAATCCATAATATTAACATACATACAAATCCAAATGATTGCGAATAACAATTTATATTGTTTAATTATTAAAATTTAAGAAATCTCACCAGTAGCTTTCCAATTTGCCAAAATTTAGACGAGTTCTAAATTAGTTCCCGTCAGTTCCATCGCGTAGATCTCGGGAATAGGATTCCAATGCAATTCAGTTTGCTGAATTCTGATTTCGATTGCAAAAGATATGATCGTTTTAAGATATGATTACATTAATAAATAAATAATTTATAATTAAACTTTAATTATAAATTAACCTTAATCATCTTTCTATTTGGCCGTTCATCCTCTGATCCAAGGGCCGATACTGCTCCTTCTTCATCGCTCTTTTCTGGACCATTTTGAACCCATTCATCGTTCCTCAATTCACCATCGCACGCTTGGACAATTGCGTAGAGTCGAAGAGGATATTAAGAGCTTTAAAAAGATCAAAAGAAGCATATGTTAATTCTTTGTGGATTTGGAGCTAAGGAGGAGAGAAGGTAGATGAGTTTAGGCGGTTATGGGTTTGAGGAATCGGGGAAGGAAGAAAAGAGGAATGGCGGCCATGGCTTGGAGAAGAAGGAAAGAAGATTTATAAATATAAAGAGAAGAGAGAACAAAGGGGGAGTAAAGGGAATGTTTTCATATAAAAAAAAAATGAATTTGAATGATAAATAAAAGAGGAGGGAGAGTTGAGAATAAATGCACAAGTTATTTTCCCCATATACCTCTTTTTATTTATAAACAAATTAAATGCTTGCTTTATTTTATTTAAGTGTTTAAGTAGTGCAACCCTTTTATTTCAAATTTCAAAACACACAACATAACATATAATAATTTTAGGAACCTATTTAGTTGCAAGAAAGGATAAATAGAAGAGATTATATATACATATAGTTGATTTAAAGGAAAGGAATAAAGAAAGAGAAAAAAAAACGTTGGAAAACAAAAGAAGAGAGAAAAGAGAAAACGGGAATGTTAATTAATACATGAGGTAGAAATGGGAAAGAAAATAAGAGGAGAGAAGGAAGTATGGTAAAGATAAAGACAAATAAAATGAATGCATTTTTATTGCTTGATAGGAAATTGTGAAACTTTTCAAATTTCAAAACATATAATTTAATTTGACACAAACATGTGATTTTATTTTGAAACAAAACATGTAATTTTTGAAACTAGATTACATAAAAACATTTATTAGTTTTAAATTAAAATAAAGATTAAAACTTTATTTCCCTTTTCCATTGTTTCATAAAATCAAGTAAAGAACATAAATTTATTTTCTATGTTTCATAAACAAATAAAGATTCAAACCTTATTTCCTATTCCCATGCGTCATAAACAAATAAAGATTCAAACGTTTTTTTTTTCTCAATAAAGATTCCAACTTTATTTCCCTTTCAATCTTTCATAAATAAAGATTCCAACTTTACTTTCAATTTCCATGTTACATAAAAATTCCAACTTTATTTTATAATTGCATCGTTCCATAAAACCAAATAAAGATTGTACTCTATTTTCTCAAATTTCATTGTTTCACAAAACAAAACCAACAAAGATCAAAACTTTTTTTTTCATTTTTTTTTTTTGAATGCGTAGTGAGTTAAGAAAATGAAAAGTTACCAGGTTGAAATAAAGATACATGCAGGCATGATTTGGAAAGAATAAACATGGCATTTATGATATGAACGTGCATGCAAGGTTTTAAATTTTCAAAAGTAGATAACAATGAAAGAGAGAGAATGGGGTATTTATGTTATAGTATTTTATTTTTAAAATTAACATGAACGTATTTTCTAATTACACTCATTGACAAATTTATATGTTTCTCAAATTTACATGTACGTATTCTCTAAATTAATGTCAATGACATATTCTCAATTGAATATATTTTCCTAATCAATGCATATATTAGCATACCTACAATCAATGTCAAATGTTATGTTTACTAAATTAATGACATGTTCACAAATCAATATAAATTTTAAGTTTTACTTCAAATAAAAATAAATTTTTAATCGTGATTATTTAAAATAAATTATTTTAAATAGCCAAAACTCATTAAAATTACTTAAAATAAATTTTTAAATTTACCCCAAAATTCAGGGTTGTTACAGTCTCCCCCACTTAAAATCTTTTCGTCCTCGAAAAGGAACGAAGCCTAAAGTTGTTTAATTAACTAACTTAATTAATTTTATTTATTAGTTTTAATTAATTATCATTCTAATATTTTATTAGTTAAACTAATAATCAGACATCACAACCAGCAATCGATTAGGTGATTAACTTTCCAAATATATAACTTTTATATATATATATTCAAAAATCATATTTTTTTGTGCAAATCACAGCAATGTGTCCTAACTAAGTTTTGATTCTCATACCAGTCAATGGAAATATATAGAAATCCCACTTTCGAGACTCGAACATAAATACTGGTGATGGTGCACTTATCACCAGAATTATCTCCGGGCGACTAGAGTGTGATTCTATATCTACCCAGTATATTAAAACTTCGAATATCCATTAATTACTCGTATATTCGAAATCTTTATATGCTCGATTGTCCACATGAAAGTATAATATACTCAAATAAGTATAATAGGATTTAAATTTTCAAAACTAAATTTGTTTTATATTTTTTTATTTTAAAGAAAATAATACTCTTCACACTCGTTCTAGGATACTACTGATCCTATCTCTAACGAGTTATTCTTATTGGATATTACTAATCCAATCTATGATGAATTCTTTCGTTCAGTTCTAATGTGTCTTGTTCTCGAGCTCTGTAAACCAAAGCTCTGATACCAACTGTAACGACCCAAACTTCCCAGTGAAGGAAAGCCCAGATTGCCTTGAGAGCAATACACATCAGGACACAAACTGAAGAATATTTTATTGTTGATTACAACAATACATCAGAGTACAAGAATATTCCAGAGTATAAATAAATAATATACGTTTGAAATACAATATCAGAGTTTAAATTACATTTAAATAGCAGCGGAAAATAATACAAAAATACAACTGAAAAGAATACACGGATACAGAGCTTTCCGAATACCGCTTCAGCTGTAAACCAGGATCCTGTAAATATATCTGCAAAGAGCTACTCGACTGCCCATGTGAAAAATAAGGGCACCCGAGTTTGCCAGTGAAACAAACTACAGGTCAGTCATGGGACTGGTATGAGAAATCTTAACTAAACTTATCTAATAAGAAGGCTAATCACAGGACCACGCCGCTAACGCGGAACGGGTTTACTCCGTTGGATTGCCAGTGCATAATTAAGTAAGTCGTTTAAATAACGCTATGCATTTAAAGAAAAATGAGATCGTTATAAGACCCAAGTCCCATCACACAATGCAACGCACACCAGAGGAAAGGGTTTTTCCTTATAACGATCAAAAGATGATAAATACGTCAAACGTATTACTATTAGTGTGTGTATGTTTTCATAAATCATTCAATATAAATGTATTAATCCTAGACGACATAGGTACCATATATTATGCCGCCGTATATAAGTATACAACTAAAATCGTAATGTCGTATTGGAGAATTGTTTTCCATCATGAGTCGAGGCTAGGGGCAAGCTCCTCTCCGATTCGAGACACTCTAGCAAATGCCTCAGGATCCCCCGCAGTGAACCCTTGGATCTTCAGGGCCGGTCCACACATATGTGTATAAATTAGTTATGCCTGAACACACGCTTCCTGATTCCTTTGAACCTATAATGTGACCACCAACGGCCTATAAACAACGAGGTACCTCAAAATCCATCATCCACATAAGTAAAATGTCAGCGCTGGTAGGTCCCTGACATCACTCAAGCTAGAAAGAAACGTGTGCACTCCCTGCAGTCCGTATCCCGTTTTGACTCATACCGGGGTGTGAGGCTCGTGAGGTTACGCTATACACAAAGCTACGCCTAAACAGGCCGTGCTTTGATCATTATTCACAAGGCCTGTTTTTCAATAAAACCTTGATCATTCACATCTTAGCGGGCCACATTGACAATTCGCGTCATGCTATCGATAACTACTAACATATACCAGGGTGTTAAGCAGAGAATAAATTCTCTACCACCAAACAAGCATACATTAATAAAAATTGATTTAGTTACACGAAACGAATTCCAACGTCAGACGCACGTCCATACAAGTCCGTTCTGGGTTTGAACGAAACCGGAGATACCAGAGAGGTTCTCGCTTATCCGGACAATCAACCCATACGACCGGCCAACTACTACATCAACCCTTTCCTGGGAGCAAGTCAGTCCAAGGTCTCAATAATCGTTGTCCGTTCGACATGAAGATCGCCGGTCTTCAACATCGCCTTCTATTATTTCGATTTAAGTCGTCGTTTGATTATTTGAAATGAGTTAAACTCGACCTTTTCAAATAATCATCGCATAATTATCATTTAAATCGTTTCACGTTGTTTATTTTAATTTATAGCGATTTATTTCTATTTTTATTTATTTAAAGATAGTGCGAATTAATTAAACGACGCTTCGGGTCGATAGGCGACCCTGGCGCTGTTTTTACCAAAATTTGTTTTAGACATATCTTAAAATCTAACCGTCAGATTTTGGTAAATTTTTTGTCGTTGGAAAGCTCTTTCCAAGACGGTCCTAACGGATCCAGTTTTGGGAAAATTCAACGGTCGGATCTTTCTGTACAACCGTTTAAAGTTATGATTTCAAAACGCGAACTACCGCGCGTGTTTCGCTTAATTTTAATTTATATTATATATATATATATATATATATATATATATATATCAAACCATTTGGTGATTTCCATTATTTCAAAATCCATTCTTTTATTTATAACATGATATTTTTGTCCGCCAATTGTAATGCAACAAAAATCCTTGATTTTAATTATGTATATTTCTATATTAAATAAAAATAATATTTTCCCTTATTCTTTTATTTACATATACACTGTAAATGTCATTTTATTCTCTCTACATTGAAAATGTAAAATTCTCTTTTTATTTGTATTTTACATAGAAAATGTAAATGTTTTCTTTTATTTTACATTTACATAGAAAATATAAATATATTTTTATTTTACTTTTTACATAGAAAATGTAAATGTTACTTTTATTTTCTTTTTCATTGAGAAATAACATGACTCTTTTTCTTTACATTAACAAATTGTAACTCTTTATTTTATTTTACATTAGAAAAATGTAACTCTTTAGTTTATTTTTATTTTACATTAGAAAGATGTCTTTTTATTTTATTTTACTTTACATTAGAAAAATGTAACTTTTTATTTTATTCTTCTTTACATTAGAAAAATATAACTTTTTAGTTTATTTCTTATACATTGAAACAAATGTAAATGTCTTTTATTCTTTTACATTGAAATAAATGTCTTCTATTCTTTTACATTGAAATAAATGTCTTTTATTCTTTTACCTTACATAGTCAATATTACAAAAATAACTATATTTTCAATGCTAATATTTGATTCATTTCAATTATACAACATGACGGTGAAATTTTATGTCATTTCAACTAAATTAACACAACGGTGAATTTTGTGTCATAATACCCACATTAACACAACGCTGGAATTTATGTCATGATGCTTAAATTAATCAACGATGAGATTTGCGTTGTAATACCTAAATTAACACAACGGTGTAAATTGTGTCATCGCAATAATGTTAACCCAACGATGTAAATTTGTGTTATTACAACAATATTAATACGATGATGTAAATTTGCGTCATCACAATAATGTTAACACAACATATAGATTGGTGTCATCACAATAATGTTAACACAACACATAAATTGGTGTCGTCACAACATGATTAACGCAACATATAAATTGGTGTGGTCACAACATGGTTAACGCAACATATAAATTTGTGTGGTCACAACATGGTTATGATTGGGAGTATAATTCCCATGAATCAATATAAAGGTCTCACCTTTATTTTTATTTGTAAATGGAAATAAAGATTAAAATTTACATTTTGTTTTATAAATCAAGATTTAACTTGCATTTTGTAAAATAAAGATAAAAATGGGTATTTTAATCTGTAGACAAGACAAAGATAAAAATTGTCCTTTTATTTGAGTTGACAAACTGAACACAAAAATTGCCCTTATATTGAAGTTAAAAAATGAGAACAAAAATTGTTCTTTTATTATGTTAACAAATGACATAAAAATTTGTCTTTTTATCATGTTAACAAAACAACATAAAAACCTGTCCTTTTTATTTTGTTAACAAAATGACATAAAAATTTGTCCTTTTATTATGTTAACAAAATAACATAAAAACTTGTCCTTTTTATTTTGTTAACAAAATGACATAAAAATTTGTCCTTTTATTATGTTAACAAAATAACATAAAAACTTGTCCTTTTTATTCACAAACAAAATTAAATGTCAAAACTTATTTTTAATTTGTAAACAAGATAAACAAACAAGATTAAATGTTTTGATTTTATTTAAGAAAATAAAATGAGAATAAAAATTAAAGTAAAACTTTGTCGTTTATTTTGTAAACCAAATTTATATAAAAATTTTGTCTTTTATTTTGTAAATAAAATAAATGACAAAAATTGTCTATAAATTTTGTTAACAAAATTAAGATCCAAACTTTTCATTTATTATGTTTGCGAATCAAAATAAAGTTCCCATTTTCGTTTTATTTAATAAAATAAAATTTCCATTTTCAAAAAAAAAAAAGAAAGAAAGAAAAGAAATGAGAATAAGATTAATAAAGATGAGGACTTACAGAGATTACATCAGGATGCAGAACTGGACTAACATAGCTATTTCACACAACATAAGATCATTACAAATCACACAACAATATATATTCTACATTACCACATCGCAAATCCATAATATTAACATACATACAAATCCAAATGATTGCGAATAACAATTTATATTATTTAATTATTAAAATTTAAGAAATCTTCACCAATAGCTTTCCAATTTGCCAAAATTTAGACGAGCTCTAAATTAGTTCCCGTCAGTTCCATCGCGTAGATCTCGGGAATAGGATTCCAATGCAATTCAGTTTGCTGAATTCTGATTTCGATTGCAAAAGATATGACCGTTTTAAGATTTGATTACATTAATAAATAAATAATTTATAATTAAACTTTAATTATAAATTAACCTTAATCATCTTTCTATTTGGCCGTTCATCCTCTGATCCAAGGGCCGATACTGCTCCTTCTTCATCGCTCTTTTCTGGACCATTTTGAACCCATTCATCATTCCTCAATTCACCATCGCACGCTTGGACAATTGCGTAGAGTCGAAGAGGATATTAAGAGCTTTAAAAAGATCAAAAGAAGCATATGTTAATTCTTTGTGGATTTGGAGCTAAGGAGGAGAGAAGGTAGATGAGTTTAGGCGGCTATGGGTTTGAGGAATCGGGGAAGGAAGAAAAGAGGACTGGCGGCCATGGCTTGGAGAAGAAGGATAGAAGATTTATAAATATAAAGAGAAGAGAGAACAAAGGGGGAGTAAAGGGAATGTTTTCATATCAAAAAAAAAAGAATTTGAATGATAAATAAAAGAGGAGGGAGAGTTGAGAATAAATGCACAAGTTATTTTCCCCATATACCTCTTTTTATTTATAAACAAATTAAATGCTTGCTTTATTTTATTCAATTGTTTAAGTAGTGCAACCCTTTTATTTCAAATTTCAAAACACACAACATAACATATAATAATTTTAGGAACCTATTTAGTTGCAAGAAAGGATAAATAGAAGAGATTATATATACATATAGTTGATTTAAAGGAAAGGGATAAAGAAAGAGAAAAAAAAACGTTGGAAAACAAAAGAAGAGAGAAAAGAGAAAACGGGAATGTTAATTAATACATGAGGTAGAAATGGGAAAGAAAATAAGAGGAGAGAAGGAAGTATGGTAAAGATAAAGACAAATAAAATGAATGCATTTTTATTGCTTGATAGGAAATTGTGAAACTTTTCAAATTTCAAAACATATAATTTAATTTGACACAAACATGTGATTTTATTTTGAAACAAAACATGTAATTTTTGAAACTAGTTTACATGAAAACATTTATTAGTTTTAAATTAAAATAAAGATTAAAACTTTATTTCCCTTTTCCATTGTTTCATAAAATCAAGTAAAGATCATAACTTTATTTTCTATGTTTCATAAACAAATAAAGATTCAAACCTTATTTCCTATTCCCATGCGTCATAAACAAATAAAGATTCAAACGTTTCTTTTTTTTTCTCAATAAAGATTCCAACTTTATTTCCCTTTCAATGTTTCATAAATAAAGATTCCAACTTTACTTTCAATTTCCATGTTACATAAAAATTCCAACTTTATTTTATAATTGCATCGTTCCATAAAACCAAATAAAGATTGTACTCTATTTTCTCAAATTTCATTGTTTCACAAAACAAAACCAACAAAGATCAAAACTTTTTTTTTCATTTTTTTTTAATGCGTAGTGAGTTAAGAAAATGAAAAGTTACCAGGTTGAAATAAAGATACATGCAGGCATGATTTGGAAAGAATAAACATGGCATTTATGATATGAACGTGCATGCAAGGTTTTAAATTTTCAAAAGTAGATAACAATGAAAGAGAGAGAATGGGGTATTTATGTTATAGTATTTTATTTTTAAAATTAACATGAACGTATTTTCTAATTACACTCATTGACAAATTTATATGTTTCTCAAATTTACATGTACGTATTCTCTAAATTAATGTCAATGACATATTCTCAATTGAATATATTTTCCTAATCAATGCATATATTAGCATACCTACAATCAATGTCAAATGTTATGTTTACTAAATTAATGACATGTTCACAAATCAATATAAATTTTAAGTTTTACTTCAAATAAAAATAAATTTTTAATCGTGATTATTTAAAATAAATTATTTTAAATAGCCAAAACTGATTAAAATTACTTAAAATAAAATTTTAAATTTACCCCAAAATTCAGGGTTGTTACACCTATGCCCCACTGTCCTATGGCCATCCGCAACCATAACTAGATAACAAGTATATGGTCTTTTGGAGTTCTCCGCCTTTCTGCTTCACGTATCTCGATTGACTCAAGATGGTAGGTAGACGACGAGTTGCTATCACAGGGCTACCGTTTTCTCGCCGAATCACGCTGGTCCATCCTAGTCTTTAGGTTGCCATATTTTGCAACCAAGGCATACCCTTGGTTCTTCTAACGCAGACCTTAACCTCTGTGAGCCCAGGAGGATCATCTGCAGCCTCACAGAGGGATACCAAGAGTACCCTCACGTCCCCTCGAAGCCTCAGGCTTCATAACCCAATTCGTTGGAGCCTTCTAGAATCAGATAGACGTACGCTCCTTCTCGTGTTCTACTAAGATTTACTACTTAGTTTCTTTTCTTCATCAAGTTGGTTAAGTGTCCTTAGTCAATTCAAGTTAACTTAACCCATCCCTTTTGTCATATTATACTGGTTAAGTGTTGCCTCCTTGTGTTAACTTAACCTCACCATCTGTTTAACTAACCTGTTACAACGGTTAAGTGTCTCCTTATATAACTTAACCCTACTACTTGTTTAATTAACAGGTTATAATGGTTAAGTGTTGTCCATTCACGTTTAACTTTACTACAAGTCAAATTACACTGATTAATTTTTCTTGTTACTTAACTCTAATCATTTATGTTATATTGGTTAAGTATTTCTAACTTACTTAATCGTAACCCACTTGTCAAATCAACTTGTTATCATGGTTAAGAGTTCTAATTTTACTTAACCTCAATCACTTGTCTCACTAACATGTTTCTATGGTTAAGTGTTCTAATTAACTTAACCCCAATCACTTATCTCACTAACATGTTTCTATGGTTAAGTGTTCTAATTAACTTAACCTCAATCACTTGTCTCACTACCATGTTTCTATGGTTAAGTGTTCTAATTAACTTAACCTCAATCACTTATCTCACTAACATGTTTCTATGGTTAAGTGTTCTAATTAACTTAACCTCAATCACTTATCTCACTAACATGTTTCTATGGTTACGTGTTCTAATTAACTTAACCTCAATCACCTGTCTCACTAACATGTTTCTATGGTTAAGTGTTCTAATTAACTTAACCCCAATCACTTATCTCACTAACATGTTTCTATGGTTAAGTGTTCTAATTAACTTAACCTTACTCTCTAGTCCAGTTTAATCATGTTAGAATGGTTAAACATTTGCTTAACCTTACCCACTCCCCTAGTCAACATATTAAATTGGTTAAGTGTCCAGATTAACCTAACCCTACCCACCAATTTAGTCAACATGTTGAATTTGGTTAAGTATTAATTCAATTGACTTAACCCTATCAATCCTGACTCAGCCTTAATTTATTAATTAAAGCACCAACCACTCACATTAGACAGATATTGTTGTGGTAACTGGACAGCCGGTCGGTTCCGGGCAGGTTTACACCACAACTCATGTCTAACCTCGGGTCTTTATTGGGCTCAATGCTTAACCACCCACATTGGATAGGTATTTTTGTGATTACTGGACAGCCGGTCGGTTCCGGGCAGGTTTACATCACAACTCAATCCAACCTCGGGTTAAGCATATCATATTTTCTAAGTTTACAAATTTGTCTCTTTTCAATTTTATATGTAAATGTTTTGTGGCCCATTATCCAAATTCGTTATTCTTGGGTATAATAATTTATACCACTTAAATTTCATAGGTCGTTGGCATGTGCCAAACATGCCAACACAATATTTTAATTAAACCCAGCGTTATTTTCCCCGTTTGTACGTTCGTAATATTATAACATATGTTGGGCTTCAACATTTCAACCCAACTTAGAAACATAGAAAAAGAGGCTTAGAACATGACATATTCTAAGTAGCATAAAAGGGGTGTGTGAACGCATGAACTTGCAACATAGCGATTTAACTAACATAAATTATGTGGTGCATGAACTTGCAATATAGCGATTTAATTAACATAACTTAGTGGTGCATAAACTTGCAATATAGCGATTTAATTAACATAAATTAGTGGTGCATGAACTTGCAATATAGCGATTTAATTAACATAAATTATGTGGTGCATGAACTTGCAATATAGCGATTTAATTAACATAAATTAGTGGTGCATGAACTTGCAATATAGCGATTTAATTAACAAAAATTATGTGGTGCATGAACTTGCAATATAGCGATTTAATTAACATAAATTAGTGGTGCATGAACTTGCAATATAGCGATTTAATTAACATAAATTACGTGGTGCATGAACTTGCAATATGGTGATTTAACTAACATAAATTAGGGGCTTGTGTACTTGCATTGTAATAGCATATAATTTTGACATAAATGATAAACCTAAACATGAGTCATGGGTTTCAATCTATTCATGTAAACTTGCATTTAAAATATGAACCTAACTAAATTAGGTGTCACTTGTATTAGCATATGATTTTTATAACAACATAAGCCTAAAAAATATTTTTATTTAGGCATAACACTAAACATAAACTAGCCATTTCCATAAAGTCACTATATGTTCACAAAGATGCTTACTTTTGTCACTAATACAAAAGCATAGTTTAACTTGAATAATGAGGCCTATTCCAACATAAACTTACATGAATCATTTTACCCAAATGGATCCAACTACACTTGAAATGATCATAGGCAGATATATACAAAGATCTAAATCATGTAGGCATAACAGTGAATTATGTTTATATAAGTCTCAACTTGGTTGTAACAAAATATATACAACTTCTTATTAACCACAACATATAAATGTCAATTTCCAACATGAATCGTATACTTGCAAGGGATATTACTTTTCATTGCAAATGTACAATTAATCCAATATCATGTTAATTATACTACAACATCCCAAATCCATTTATAATAAAATCAGAACAACATACAATTATGAACTAGCATCGTTACAATTAAAGTACGATTCCATTTTCATTCTACACAAATCAAGTCTCAATTTTTATTCATATCGGAATAGTACTCTACTTACAACGTATGACGAATCTTGTATTCAGGATTCTGAATTCTGAATTCTGAATTTGGTGATGCTATCCTTTGAGGTTGATGTTGTTTTGATTTATTTGTTGTAGTTTTAAGCTTTGAATCAACTCTTAATCGTCTCTTAATTTGACGGCTACTCCTAGTCTCTCTTCAGCAGCATGACGGCTCCTTCTTCTTTTTTCTCTTTTTTTTTGTGTGAATTAGGTTGTGAGAGCTATGTTGTTTATATAGAGTTGCAAGTTAATTTGAGCCGTCGATGAAGCCAAGGTTAATACAAGCCGTCCGTTCTAAAGAGAAGCCAATTATGTTCACAATTTAAGGGCTGTAAATTACTCCTATTTCAAATTATGTCATAATTACTTTCTTAATGTACATTATCAACATTTATTATTAAATTTGTATGCATATTAGATACATCCCTCCTTTACACATTTATTATTAAATTTGTATGCACATTAGATACATCTCCCCTTTACACATTTATTATTAAATTTGTATGCACATTAGATACATCTCCCCTTTACACATTTATTATTATTTTTGAATTGGCAACTTTAGTGTTAACAGAAATCCGGGGTGTTACAACAAATATCTGATTAAATCTGTCCAAATCTTACCACATCTACATAAAGATTTTATAAATAGTGGCCAAAGATTTAGCACTGTTCATGTACAAAGGAAGCTACATTGTACACAAATTAAATAATTTTGAATAGCAGCAATAAAAGGAGCTCTTCATCCTCACGGAGTACCACACTCCTCCCCTTATCTCGTTTCTTCCTCACAGGCACCCATTTCTTCTCCTACATTTTCTCTTCATCTGATAATTCCATCCATTCAAATCTCTTTCTCTTTCCTCTTCCAGAACAAGTTTTGCCACCCTGTTTCCACGTTAACCTGCCACCGCAACTGTGTACCGCCACCCAAACCCGCTGCCTCTCCATGCAGTTCAACTGACCGCAGGCACCCATCATAGGCCTCGCTCCTCCTCTCCGCAAACTCGCTATTTTTCCCTTTGGAAGACAACATGCCACAAATCTCCACCACCTTTTCTCTAACCACACAAGGCCACACTACCTTTCCCCTCTCAAAACAGTCGCCTTCAGCCAAATCCCGCACCAAAATCCCCTCATCACCCTTTTCTCGTTCAGTTTGCCACCTTCCTTGTGGTGAGAGAATTAACACAAATAGAAGTATTAAAAAGAACACATATATATACGCGCTAGTTGACAAGATCCGGTGTACGACGTCCGTGGAAGAAGTATGAGACCAAATCAAGGCTTGTCGCAGTAAGGAGTGTTGACGGTGAAGGGTTGGAAAGCGATAAATTGGTGAGAACATTTATTTAAAAATTTATTTCGAAATAGTTAATCATGTCAAGTGCTTAGTTATAATTAGTTATAATTATAATTATTTGATATTGAAATGGCTACTGTTATTTGTGATGGATGTTTGTAGCTAGATCACACCAAACACAAAACGTTATTCAATGAGACGCTTGCGCACAATTTGATGGTTGTTGAATTTTGATGAATGGACTAGTACTCATATGAATTGATGTTGTTGTATCACACACCATAGTGTGGAGTATATGGGTATTCGATTTCAATCTCCTCCTCATGTGCATAAAAAATTTATTAAATAAATAAACAAATAAAAGTTAACTCTTGAATATAATAAAAACAAAATCATGAAGAATTAAACTACCTTCCATAAGCATGAAATGATTTTGGCAATATCCTAAAATTGTTTGATTTTGAGTTGTATGTAAATGCTTAGTTCATAACCATCTTTAAGCTAAAAAAAAAGTTGAGTTATAGTTGTTTATGTGAAGGATTAGCTATTCAAAAATTATTTATTTAAAGAAAACTTAATTTAAGCATGTAGTAAACATGTTTATTAATACATTGGTTCCATAAATTTTATTTAATACATTGGTTTCAATAATTTTAATGTAAACAAGTTTAGTACATGGATTTCATTAACTGTAAAGTGAACAAGTTTCATACATTAGTTGCTTTAATTTTAAAGAAAACAAGTTAATACCTTGGTTCCATTATTTTAAGACCATTTGCAAGTTTAGACGATTTAACAAGTTGGGTAGCATTACATTTAGCTTCCAAGGAAATTGGATTAATTGTTTAATGAAACTATGTGAACTTTAATATGATTTTAAAGAAGATTTAACAATTTATGTTTAAACCATTATTGAATATATCCATACAAATGACATTTCTTCCAATAATAATATTTATACCAGAACGTTCTAGGGTGACAGAGAGGATAGTGTCTAAGGCTTGGGTTTGGAAAATATAGTTTCCTGCTCTCCATGGCTATCCCTAACTGATCCGACGAACGGGATGGTCAATTTAAAATCAGATTTGAAATATAATTCAACCCAATTGAATTTTGGAATTCTTATGAATCATATTTCAATGATCTGAACTTTGGAAAGAATTTGAACCTATGTGGGATAAATGTCTATGCTATAACCCTTTTGCATTTCCTTAATATAATTTAGTTGAAATTTATGAACCCAAGAATTCAAACTAAAAGGATTTGAAATATTTTGAAAGATTTTGGTGAGTTAAATAAATCCAAATTTAGAATTGGAAATGGAAAAAATGAGTAAAGAAATCATAGGTATGGGATGTATAAAGGGGCAATTAAGATGGTAATGAGATTTAAAGAATTTGAGATAATCCAACTTTATCATAAGCAACTTGATAAACATTAGGAAGGAGATTTGGATTGAAACCGGTATAGTCCATAGCTTGTTTTAAAATACGCTTATTACTTGGAAAGACCGGGATCAGACCCAAGTCTGAAAACCATTCCAAGTGGTAATACAATGTTATTGAAGACTTGGAAGTGAAAAATGAAGACCGAGAATCTTTGGATTATTCAGATAGATTGACATTTATGTCTCGAATCAGGCCGTACACCTGAAACGAGGTTATAAGTGGCAAGAGGTCTGAATATATACAAGGATTTTCCGATTTTGTTTCGTTCAAACCCAGAATGGACTTGTATGGATTGTGTGTCTGACAGTGTAATTTGTCCACGTAGCACTGATTCCTGTGAATATATATCGGATTTGTGGCAATTGATTATTCCCGTCTCTAAGTTACGGTCTTAGAGGTTATGTATTAATAGAAATCAGTGACATGTTGTAAATTGACAATGTGACATACTCAAGTTATGAAATGAGCTAGTGATGATAGCATTATGTATATTGTGACTTCGACGAACCTCACACCCCGGATTGATGGTAAACTGGCGGTTAGGTTGTATACATTTTATTGAAACTTGGAAGCTTCGGCGGTAGATCTACTTTGAAACTTGCGGGAAAAAAGGGTATGTTCGGTGTATGTGTCTGGATGTTAACCGGTGATTTACCTGGTGTTTGGTGTCCGAGCCTGGATGAAAACCATGAACCGTGAGGTTGCACCTAGTTCCGGATTGATCTTTCGTGTTAGGAACCATTATATTGGAATCCAACAACCAATACGATCCTTTCATTTTGTTTGTAAACTATGTAAGTGGGCATAGCCACTATGCTTGCTAAGATTAATATATTTATTTGTGAAACGGTTTTCAACATTATGCACTAATAGTATAAAGAGGATTTTCACGTATGAAAGCATGTTTGGTTATCATAAGGCAAAACTCACCCATTTGGTGTGTGCTTGCATTGTGTGATGTGGGACGAGTTTATGGTAGCTTCATTTTCCAAAGGACATTACGAATTTATATGCACGAGCATTCACATGGAGTAAACCCGTTCTGCATTAGCGGCGTAGTCCGGTGAATCTCCCAACTTTAAATTAAATCCTTAAAATAACTGTTTTATGTTCTCACACCAGTCCCATGACTGACCTGGAGTTTATTGTTCTTTCCTAAACTCTAGGTGCCCACTAATTTTCCACACGGCAGCTAGAGGTTTAGTTTTACAGTTATAGACCCCTTTGAGCAAGAGTTGGAGCATTTTCTGGATTGGAGATTCGAGCTATAGTTAGAGTTTCCGCTATATCACATCGCTTCTTCCGCTGAGAGTATATTTATGTTTCCGCTACTATATGTATGTAACTCTGATATTCTATGTAACTCTGATGAAATATTGTATCGTGATATAAAAAGTTCTGTTGTTTTGTTCAATATATGTTAGTACCCATAACAATCCCCCTTTGTAAACGGTTTAAGTTGGTTTAATTGCCGGCGAAAACTGGGAAGAAAGACGGTATGTTACAGTTGGTATCAGAGCTTTGGTTATACAAAGCTAAGGGTATGACATATGTTGAACAAAAATATAGAACTCATTCAAGTTATAATATCTCATTAGAGATAGGGTTAGGAACGCCCTAGAATGAGATTTTGGAATATTTTCGATGGAGAGAGCGTATTTTGATACCTAAATTACTTTGAAAACTAAGTAAATTATTTTGAATTACAACTTGAAATCAGAATTTTCAAGTATTTTATTCGACGTTGCGATTGGACTATCGGTATATGAAGATTTCGAATATATGCCTGGCCAGTATATGTACCAAGTCTTATATGTACTAGATAGATATAGAATCACACTCTAGTCGCTTGGGGATGATTCTGTTGATGACTGCAGCATCAACAGTATATATTTTCGAGTTTCAAAAGTGGGATGAATATATAATTCTGGTCGGAACGTCGAAGACTACTTAAAATCATATAGATAAGTATTTTAATAAATAAATCTTAGTAAAATGATTTGATAAATTAATATAGAAATTTAATTTGAAAATGAACCAAAACAAAAATTTAGTAAAAACTGGAATTTTGAAATAAAAAGAAATGAAATTAAAATAGCTTAAACTACTTTAGAATTTGTAAAATTTGAATATGGTAGGTAATAAGTACTTATTCTAAATTAGCCAGTTGATAAATTTGGAAAACGAGAAAAGGGATATAACCATTTTGAAATGTTAGGTTGCCACTTAAAGAAAAATGGAATTTTGGATGACGCCAAAGCAAGCAAAAAGAGCACTAGCTCGAAAGGAAGAAGAAAAGATAGAAAAGCTTAGAAAACATAAAGATATCTAGTGTTATAGATGCTTTTAAAATGGCCATGTTGCAGCTTTCTGCCCGAATAAATCTAAGAAGAAGAGGAAAGTCATTCAAAGGGATATACGTTGTTTCAAGTGTAAGAGAATTGGACATTTCATGAATAAATGCCCTAAGAGAAAGAAAGGAATCAAGAACCCTGCAACGAAAAGGAGGTGTCATCGGTGCAGACTGGAAGGACATGAAGTTAGGGATTGTCTAGTGGAGAAGGGAGTAAGTCCATTGAGAGGAACTACGTCTTCGCAAAAAGTAGCGCAAGAAGGAAAATCAATCAATCCCTAGGATTAACTGTAAGAATAGTACAAGACCAAGAAATGAATGTATTAAGATTAAGAAATCAATGTAGAATGAGTTGTGACGGAATGTACGAATACTTATGTTAATCAAATTGGTTGTTAATTCTCCAAAAAAATTATTCGTCAGAGTGAAAGTAGAAGTGGAGGCCCTAAATTCAAAAGTGAAACACACACACACACTAAATCAGAATAACGCAACAAAAGCGTGATGGTGGTTTGGAATGAATGTTTCAAAGGTCCTCGCTTGACGTACTAGAGAAAAAAAAACCTTATGTTAAACCTTTGAATTTTATAAAACCTATTTTACTACAACGACAAATTACAAAGTAATTTTATCAATTAAACTGTTTTACTTAAGTTATTTTTATAACTAATTCTTTATTTAAATTTGATGCACTGATTTAAGTTTTTTTGATATAAGAAATTTTACCAATTTAGTGTATGGTAATTTTGTGTTTATTCTATTAAGAACCTTTGAAAAAATTAAGCCTATTAGGAATTGTAAAGTATTGTGATAAGCTTTGTTAATATGTTATCTTAATAAATTTTATAAATAAGATTTATTTTAAGCAAATTTTTACAACTCTCCTTTTCGAGGACGAAAAGCTTTAAGTGGGGGAGGCTGTAACGACCTAGAAATTTTGACATTTAAAATATACATTAAATTTAGATTAAACGAAAATTAAATGTTAATATTTGAAATTTTGTCTATGTTGGATGATATTTAAGAAACCACAAACGTGATTTACATCACTAACCATTTTGCATATTGTGCGTTAAAAACTCCTTTTTGTTTGAAAATGAACATAATGGGAAGAATTGCACCATTATTAATTCATTTTGCAATTTAAGAAATGAATTTAATGTTTATCATGAAATGCGATAAAGAAGAATATGCATGCTTATATTTAAATCTAGATTTGAAACTTTGTCTTGAACGCAACATTCACCTTTAAAATATATTGGTGTTCGTAATTGTAAGTTTAGAACGTTTTGTCAAGTTTGAACCGCAATAATGGAAATAAAATTAACTTGAAATTTTATTTTGTTAAGAAGTTATTTTGGTCTTGTAATTTGGTAAGGAAAAATATAGGCTGTAGATTCAACTTAGAATTTGCACTGTCATTTAATGTAGTGTTCACACTAAAAATAAATGTGCATTATGAATAAGATGTCAATATAAACATTGTCAAAATTTATGATATTAATAAATAATGAGCCATTTGGAACAATTAAGACTTGACATTTGAACCCAAGTCAAATTTGAAATAAATTCCATTTGAGAAATGATTTATTTTGGGAAAAGGAATTTATTTGGAAACATGCAATTAACTTTGAGATAATTTTCAATTGAGTAGAGAACTTTGTCGCCAAATAAAATACCAGACAATTAATGCAATGAAAACATTCAAACTTTATATGCATACATTAAGAAAGAGAAATCCCGAAATTAAGTAATCACTAGGATTGAGTTTATTAATTATGGTATGGTTACTACCAAAAATAAATAAATAAAGAAACTTTGAAAGATCACGTGTAATCAATCCGAAAAGCTTAACCATATTTGTATAAGAATGCGCATTGAATGGATAGGAGTAAAATGTGAAATAAATGCAAATTTAATTAAAGAAACGAATTATTTTGAGTAAAGAATTTTGTGTAAAATAGAATAACATTAAAATAAATTCATTTCAAATCAAAGCATTGAGTAAATAGTGTAGAGAAAAAATGATTAAATTAATTTTAACTTATAAAGTTGAAATTTTTAAGAGTGATAAATTTTGTTTTAACCGTTAAGTTTAAATTTATTACTGTATGGATTGTAATACAGTTAATGTGATGAAGGCAAACAGTGAATTTTGAAATATAAATGGTGTAATTAAACTAAAAATATATTAATATAATCAATACATAATAAAGGAAACGAATAAATTAGCGACTAATTGAATTTAAATTTCGGTCGGTAACGGTTGAGTCTATAACGCTCAGTCAATAACAAAAACAATATTCATGCATCAGCCTAATACAACATTCATAGGAAACAAAATAAAATATCCTCCTTTTAAGGAAATATGGTAGACAACAAATATCTGATTAAATCTGTCCAAATCTTACCATATCTACATAAAGATTTTATAAATAGTGGCCAAAGATTTAGCACTATTCATGTACAGAGGAAGCTACACTGTACACAAATTAAATAATTTTGAATGGCAGAAATAAAAGGAGCTCTTCATCCTCACGGAGTACCACACTCCTCCCCTTATCTCGTTTCTTCCTCACAGGCACCCAGTTCTTCTCCTACCTTTTCTCTCCATCTGATAATTCCATCCATTCAAATCTCTTTCTCTTTCCTCTTCCAGAACAAGTTTTGCCACCCTGTTTCCACGTTAACCTGCCACCGCAACTGTGTACCACCACCCAAACCCGCTGCCTCTCCATGCAGTTCAACTGACCACAGGCACCCATCATAGGCCTCGCTCCTCCTCTCCGCAAACTCGCTATTTTTTCCTTTGGAAGACAACACGCCACAAATCTCCACCACCTTTTCTCTAACCACACAAGGCCACACTACCTTTCCCCTCTTAAAATAGTCGCCTTCAGCCAAATCCCGCACCAAAATCCCCTTATCACCCTTTTCTCGTTCAGTTTGCCACCTTCCTTGTGGTGAGAGAATTAACACAAATAGAAGTATTAAAAAGAACACATATATATACGCGCTAGTTGACAAGAACCGGTGTACGACGTCCATGGAAGAAGTATGAGACCAAATCAAGGCTTGTCGCAGTAAGGAGTGTTGACGGTGAAGGGTTGGAAAGCGTTAAATTGGTGAGAACATTTATTTAAAAATTTATTTCGAAATAGTTAATCATGTCAAGTGCTTAGTTATAATTAGTTATAATTATAATTATTTGATATTGAAATGGCTACTATTGTTTGTGATGGATGTTTGTAGCTAGATCACACCAAACACAAAGCGTTATTCAATGAGACGCTTGCGCACAATTTGATGGTTGTTGAATTTTGATGAATGGACTAGTACTCATATGAATTGATGTTGTTGTATCACACACCATAGTGTGGAGTATATGGGTATTCGATTTCAATCTCCTCCTCATATACATAGAAAATTTATTAAATATAAATAAACAAAAGTTAACTCTTGAATTTAATAAAAACAAAATCATGAAGAATTAAACTACCTTCCATAAGCATGAAATGATTTTGGCAATATCCTAAAATTGTTTGATTTTGAGTTGTATGTAAATGCTTAGTTCATAACCATCTTTAAGCTAAAAAAAAAGTTGAGTTATAGTTGTTTATGTGAAGGATTAGCTATTCAAAAATTATTTATTTAAAGAAAACTTATTTTAAGCATGTAGTAAACATGTTTATTAATACAATGGTTGAAACACCCCACCTCCGTTAGGGTCACTCTCAAAGGGAATGCCCTAATTTTGGTGGAGGTTTATAAGTACAAGTCACAGATATACAAGACAGATATAAGAACACATATTTGCAAACAGCGGAAGAACAACAAACTTTATTTCATAAAGTCAAATACGTGTTACAACAACAACAACATCCTTTCCAAAAACATAACATAACACTTTCATAATCTGTCTTGAGTACATTATTTAAAGAAGCATAAATAAAACATAGATAAACTGCAAAAGCCCCATAGTGGATTGTCCAAAGCCATAGTTCAAAACAGGAAAGTCCAAGCAATACATTTCTCTTCTTCAAGCTGGATGTTGAGGTAGGTCAAGCTGCTGTGTTCCCTCCCTGAGGACCTGGGGGGGAACGGAAGAAAGAAGACGAAAGAAAAGTAGAGTCAGACATAAAGCCTGAGTAAGTCTAGTACTATTTTGTCTATGAATAAAGAACTGGGTATGATAAGTATAAACAAGAAGTGGGCATGCACTATAAACTTGGTTAAGTTGTCTAGGGTCGAATATACTATCGTACCCCATGTTGATCTCTGAACCCATATAAACTAGTTTCCAACTGGCACCCCATAATCAGGGTGATGTGATCCATTCTATGATGATCGGCTCCTACTCGCATAGTTACATGTGTCTTACGGCCCCCGCTGTTGTAGTTACCTATGCTGGTCCCACCATGGGGTGTATCAAGTCCCATAGTGGCAACCCGACACAACCTTAGAGTGCACAGGTATGCTACTGGTGTCCAGTGCCTTATTTTTCTGCGCCGGAGTGTGTGCACGCCCGCACTCCGTTAGAACCTACACTGCTACACCACCGCCGTCGCTTTGACCTCTTACAATCAGCCCAGTAATTGTGCCCCACCCTGCCTAGTTTCAGGGTATCCTGATACATCTTCTAGGGTTACTGCTGAAAAGGGTCCCCCGTTACGAGGTTTTCTATCTCTAGCCAACATGCTAAGTTGGTTAAGTGTTTCCTAACCTAACCCCCACCAGTCCGTTTTGTTTAGCATGTTCCATTTTGATTAAGTCTTTAGTTCACTTAATCCTATCAATCCTGACTCAGCCTTAATTGTCTTATTAAGGCCCTGACCTCTCACATTAGACAGGTATTGTTGTGGCTGCCTGTTGCCGGTTGGTTCCGGGCAGTCTTACGCCACAACTCAGTCTAACCTCGGGTCCTTGCTGGGCTCCATGTTTAACCTCCCACATTGGATAGGTATTGTTGTGACTATTGGACAGCCGGGCGGTTCCGGGCAGGTTTACATCACAACTCAATCCAACCTCGGGTTAAACACATCGTATGTTCTATATTTACATATTTTGTCATTCCTCTTTATTTCTTATATGTAAATATTTGCGGCCCATTATTAAGTTAATGGTGTAAAGGTTACACCAATCATGGGCCCAACCCATACTTGAATTTGGGCCCTTCTATTTTATATTTTCATTCATTAATTAATTTCAACCCAACGTTATTTTCCCCCGTTTTACACGTCCGTTTATATATATTGGGCTTAGCCTTTTAAAGCCCAATTTAGCCATGCGAAAAGGGGAGGCTTAAAGCGTGATTACATACACAAAAAGGGGAAGGTGAGCGTATGAACTTGCAATATGATGTTGGGAATACAAAATAGAAACTGGTGTACTTGCATAGTAGTGACATATACTTTGGTCATAAAATATAGGTGACATGAATCAAAGCATGTAAAATCACATAGTCATAACTACAACATGAACCTATATTTTTATTTAGGCATAATGTCAAGCATAAGCATGGCATAAATATTTCTAGCATAAGCATGGCATAATGTCAAACATAAGCATGGCATAAATATTCTAACATGAAATCATGATTCTTACTTTAGTCATGTAAACTTGCAAAAAGGGATTTTTGAATCTAATCCTAGCTATGTATCACATATGTCATCATATAATTCTTGTAAACAAGATAGACCTAATCATGGTTTTTAATTATGCCAAATATCAATCATAGCCTAGCCATATTCATAAGTTTGCAATATAGGTTTTCTAGTACAAAAGCATGGCTTAATACATAATGCCAAATTCTTAACATAATTTCATATGGATAATAACCAAACTTGTTCCAATTACTTACAAAATGATTTATGCACAAAAATATACATCATGGTGGCATAGAAGCAAACCCCAAACTTGCATGAATTTAAATCAACTACATACATGTAGCTTCGACATGGATTACATAATTTGCGAATTATTCCAAACGTATACTTGCATAGAACTACCGCATGTAGTTCTTTATAATGAATAACATAATTCATAAATATCCAAACGTATATAATATTTCAAATTGATAAGAACGCACAAATATGAATTACTTTATTGCCACAATTCAAGCATACAATCCAACACAATTGTTTATTCATACCAAAGTAATACTCTACTTACAATGGTGTGACGAATTCTCCAATTAAGAAATATGATTCCTTTGTTGAATTGATTTGTTTAGGTTGCTTTAGGCTTTAGAATCTTCCTCCTAATCCTCTCTCTAGTTGGCGGCTACTCTTAGTCGTTCCTCAGCAACATGGCGGCTATGTTCTTATTTTTGAATGAATAGATTAGGGTTTAGTCTAGGGTTGTTTATATAGAGGTTAGGAACTGATTAGGACCATTGATGTTGCCTGGATTGATCGTAGCCATTCATTCGATAGAGAGACCAATTAAAACTTGCCACCTAGCCCTAATGACAAAGCAGACCACAGAAAATCGGCCAAACACAGACCTGGCCAGCCAGGTTGGCTGGGCTCGACCAGATCGACACCCCTGTCGACAGGGCTGTCGACAGCCCTGTCGACATGGGTAGACCAGGTCGACAGCCCAGTCGACCTGGGTGGCCTAGGCGGGTGTTTATCCGCCCTGGCCCATTGGGCCCGATTTTTAATTATTTTATTCTGTTTGAATTTTAAATTTAATTCAAAACTTCCGAAGGCCATATCTTCTTCATACGGACTCCGTTTTTCGAAAACTCGGACTCTATTTCGCGTATTTTTCCGAGACGAACGCAATGGCGTATCCCGTTTCCCTTAGTTCTTTGATTTGAAATTAATTATACTTTAATTTGTGAATTTCACAGTTATAGAATTCGCGGGGTGTTACATTCTCCCCCACTTAAAAGGATTTCGTCCCCGAAATCCTCAAGTTAGGAGGAATGTAAATCCTAACATCCAATCATCCATCTACTCATCCATCAAACACGAGCATCCATTGTCCTTAAAAGATTTCTAATGCTTCATGATCATATGCGAAGTGTGTGCGTACATGTACTTATCTAATGCAAAATCAGGCGGTCTACTGATTCAGTTGACCTCCTTAATGCGAATTATGTAAGTGCCATGAATCCATTATGTATGCAAATTTTCCTATTTTTGATTCTCAATGAGTGCGCAATCATTCAATACAAATGCAACATCCATATGACAACACATTAAAGTTCAACCATATACGAATACAAACATATATGCATATGCAATATGAAGTGACTGAGCCGATCTAAAACCTAGATTGTGTGTGTATATGCAACCACGAGCAACCACTAGCAATCACTTGCAACCACTTGCAACCATCATCCATAACATGTTTCAACTACATGTTTCCATCCAAAGGGTTTCTACCTAAAAGATACGGTCGAGGAAATATACCTAAAAAGATAGATAAAAGCGCAACTTAGGGAAGAAGAAAGATCAAGGATGTACCCTCGAACAGAAAAGGGTAGGCTGTACGTATTCTAGCTTCAGTTTCCCAAGTCGCGTCTCCCTCGGCGTCGCTCCACTGAACTTTGACGAGCTTGACTTCACGGTTGCGTAGCTTCTTCACTTCCGTTCCTAAGATGCGGGTTGGAACTTTTCTTATGGTTGCTTCGCGTTCCACTTCGGCCTCTTCGAGGATATTTGGCTCTACCACTTCAGCTGACTCATGTAGACATTTTCGGAGGTGTGAAACGTGAAAAACGTTGTGGACTCCAGCCAACTTCTCGGGTAGCTCTAATCTATAGGCCATCTTCCCAATTTTCTCGATAATAGGGAATGGCCCTACGAACCTTGGTGCTAGCTTTCCTGTGGTTCCAAAACGAACAACGTTCCTTAGCGGTGATACCTTGAGAAAAACTCTGTCTCCAACTTCAAATTCAAGGTCGGTCCTCCTCTTGTCGGCGTAGGACTTTTGTCTGTCTTGGGCCATCTTCATCCTTCTTCGTATTAAGTCTACTTTCTCTGAGGTCTCTCGGATCATATCTGGTCCAAGTATGAGCTTATCCGTGGACTCCCACCAACAAGTGGGCGATCGGCACGGTCTTCCATATAAAGCTTCGAAGGGCGCCATTCCGATGGTTGCTTGATAGCTGTTGTTGTAGGCAAATTCCACCAAAGGAAGGTGGTCTTCCCATGTCCCTCCGAAGTCAAGGACGCATAGTCTTAAAAGGTCTTCCAAAACTCTGTTCACTCTCTCTGTTTGGCCGTCGGTTTGGGGATGATAGGCTGTGCTTAAGCATAACCGCGTTCCTACTGCTTCTTGCAGACTCCGCCAAAACTCACTGGTGAAGATGGGGTCTCGGTCACTAACAATGCTAGATGGTATTCCATGGAGTCGAACGATTTCCTTAAGGTAAAGTGATGCTAGGGATGAGGCAGTCCTTTTACTTTTGACAGGTAAAAAGTGGGCGCTTTTAGTAAGCCTATCCACTATTACCCAAATGCTAGTGTTGCCTCTCCTAGACCTAGGCAGCCCATCGATGAAGTCCATTGAGATGCTATCCCACTTCCACTGCGGGACCTCCAGAGGATGTAGTAGTCCGCCAGGCTTTTTCTGTTCCGCTTTAACCTGTTGGCACACCATACACTTAGAAACGAATTCTGCCACGTCCTTTTTCATACCGTTCCAGAAGAAAGTCCTTTTTATGTCTTTGTACATTTTATCTCCGCCTGGGTGTATCGTCATCTTGGAATGATGCGCTTCCTCGAGAACCTTCCTTACTAAATCTTTTGTCTGTGGGACGCATAGTCTTCCGTCACGCCTTAGCAAACCCCTATCGTCGATGGAGTATCGGTTGAGGTGACTTGAAGTCTCACCCCTAATTAGCCTATCAATTATTTCCACAAGCTGAGGGTCTTCGCGTTGTGCTGCCCCTACTGAATCCACTAAAGTTGGGCGCACTTCGAGAGATGCTAGCAAGCCTGGTACGAAATCGGAGGAAGGCCTAAAGTCGAAGCTGGCTATAAACTCTAGGCTTTGTCTTTCAACAAACAACGGGCTTAGGGTCAATTTCTTTCGGCTCAACGCGTCTGCCACTACGTTGCCTTTGCCCGGAGTATAGGAGATTTCGAAATCGTACGAGGCAAGAAACTCCATCCATCTTTGTTGCCTCAAGTTAAGATCCTTCTGCGAGAAAAGATATTTCAACGATTTATGGTCAGTGTAAAGTTCGAACTTCTCACCTAGGAGATAGTGTCGCCAAGACTTGAGTGCAAAGACGATGGCGGCTAACTCAAGATCGTGGGTTGGGTAGTTCTTTTCGTGCACTTTCAACTGCCTCCCGCCACAAGCTACTACCCTTCCTTCTTGCAATAAGACGGCGCCTAGCCCTGTCCCACATGCGTCCGTATAAACAGTGAACATCTCGCTCCCATCCGGCAGCGTCAAAACTGGGGCTGTTGTGAGAGCCCTTTTCAGTCGTTGGAAAGCAAACTCGCAATCCAAATCCCAATTGAACACTAGATTCTTCTTAGTCAATTTCGTGAGCGGAGCTGAGATTTTTGCAAAATCCCTTATAAACTTTCGATAGAAACCTGCTAGTCCTAGGAAGCTTCGGACCTCAGTCGCATTCCTTGGTGTCTTCCAATCCTGTACCGCCACTACCTTAGCAGGGTCCACCGCTAACCCTTGTTTGGATACTATGTGCCCAAGGAACCTCACCTGTTCTCTCCAAAAGTGGCATTTGGAGAATTTGGCTTTAAGTTGATGGACTCGCAAAGTTTCCATGATTGCCCTTAAGTGCTGAGCATGTTCCTCTTCACTCTTTGAGAAGATAAGGGTATCATCTACGAAGACCACTACGAATTTGTTGAGGAAATCTCTAAATACCCTACTCATCAGGTCCACGAAGTAAGAAGGTGCATTTGTCAAGCCGAAAGGCATGACAAGCCATTCAAAGAAGCCGTCTGGGGTTCTGAAAGCCGTTTTATCGATGCTATCTTCAGCCACCCTTAACTGATGAAAACCGGTTGCTAAATCGAGTTGGGAGAAAACAGACGCCCCTACAAGCTGGTCAAATAAATCGTCAATTCTAGGGAGAGGGTGCCTATTCTTTTTCGTTAGCTTGTTGAGCTCCCTATAGTCAACACATAGACGGAGTGAACCATCCGCCTTTGTAGCGAACACCACTGGAGCGCCCCATTCTGAAATGCTCCTCCTAATGAACCCCTTTTCTAGAAGCTCTTTAATCTGTTTACTGAGCTCTTTCCTTTCTCGTGGAGCCATATGTCTAACGGGTAACGCAACGGGCTTTGCATTATCTACAAGATATATGCGGAAGTCTATTTCCCGCTTCGGAGGCAAGCCCTTCACCTCTTCAAAGACATCCGGATATTCCCGGACCACTCTAACTGATTTCAAATTTTCAACAGAGGCATCTAGCGATTCAAGATAACTAAGCATAACCGCATACGAGGGATTACAAGAAATTTCCAAAGTATTACCGAGCTGGGTTAGGAGCCTAACAACCCTTTTCTCACAATCAAGGATGGCCCCATTACTGGATAGCCAATCCATACCCAAAATCAAACCATAGCCCGAAAAGCCCAAAACAAAGGCACTACATTGAAATTCTACACTAAGAATATAAATTTTCAATCCCACACAGATCATAGACAAATGAGCTGGGCCCCCAATTGGGTTTGAAACAATTAAGGGGTCCTCTACCATACTAGTTTATAGGTGCAGAGATTCTACTAAAGCAGACGAGATAAAGGAGTGTGATGCGCCAGAATCAAATAAAGTGCAAACGGGGTGATCATAAAGATAAACTACTCTTTCTACAGAAGTATTTATACCTCGCTGTTGCAGAGGTGGCGCTTCTAGCACATGGACCTGTGCCCCTGGGGTGGATCCAGCCCTCTGCCCCTGTCCTCGTTTCTTTGGGCAGTCCTTAGCCCTATGGCCTGTCTCACTGCAAGAAAAGCACCCACCATTTTCCTTGGCCTTCTTTTTCCGGCAGTCCTTTACTAAGTGCCCCACTTTGCCACAGAAATTACACTTCCTCTTCTCTTTGTTGCCTTTCCCGCCCTTCTTAAAGTCTGTCTTCTTGGGCTGCAAACCCTCTTTCTTCTTGCCCTTATCCTCTTCATTCAGCAATGCCATTTGCACCAGTCTTTCATACGTGGCTCCCATGGGTATGTGGGTCATGGCCAAACTTTGTAATGGCTCATTTGACCCTTTGACGAAACGGAGAGCCTTCTTATGCGGGGTGTTGACTAGGTCAAGCCCAAACCTAGCCAGCTCATCGAACTGATTCACATACTCTCTGACTGTCTTGTCCCCTTGCTTAAGAAATAAGAATTTTTCCAACTGCAAACTTCTTTCCGCATCTGAGAGAAATTTGGTCTCAAACCTTGCCCTAAAGTCCTCCCATGTCTCCACTGGTCTTTCAGCATTAGTGACTTCCCACCAGTAGGAAGCCTCGCCCTTCAATAGCCACAC
Source organism: Allium sativum (assembly GCA_030737875.1). NCBI lineage: Eukaryota > Viridiplantae > Streptophyta > Magnoliopsida > Asparagales > Amaryllidaceae > Allium > Allium sativum. The sequence goes on from CM060916.1 coordinate 731,255,486, forward strand.
TGCCAACTGTACTTTTTGTCTATCTTCTACCTCAAAGATGATGAATAGGTCCTCAGTTTCTTTCAGCCAATTTCTAGCTGCTACGAAAGACTCAGTTCCATGGAAATCCCTTCCTCCCATAGCTTTAAAATCTTTACATATCTTAGCAAAAGTGTTTCCCCGAGGAGGAGGTGGAGGAAAAGGTGCCGCTGCGGCTGGATGATTTCCTTTAGCTGGGGGAGGAGGAATGGTAGGACCTGGCTGAGTGGCCCTTGCTTCTAAGAACCGTCTAAACCAACCAGGTATTGGCACCCCTTCCGGCAAGTTAAGTTCTTGGGACATGCTGAAACAAAAAGGATAGATTCAAAACGAAGGATAAGAGATAATACCTATGGCTTTGGGGAGTGGACTTTGCCTTTTTTTTTTAAAAAATAAAATAATATTTTTCTTTTAAAAATGCTTCTTTAAATTTCCTTTTTGAAAATAATTTTTCAAAACTTTCTATCTTATCTGGTAAACCTATGCTCTGATACCAAGTGAAACACCCCACCTCCGTTAGGGTCACTCTCAAAGGGAATGCCCTAATTTTGGTGGAGGTTTATAAGTACAAGTCACAGGTATACAAGACAGATATAAGAACACATATTTGCAAACAGCGGAAGAACAACAAACTTTATTTCATAAAGTCAAATACGTGTTACAACAACAACAACATCCTTTCCAAAAACATAACATAACACTTTCATAATCTGTCTTGAGTACATTATTTAAAGAAGCATAAATAAAACATAGATAAACTGCAAAAGCCCCATAGTGGATTGTCCAAAGCCATAGTTCAAAACAGGAAAGTCCAAGCAATACATTTCTCTTCTTCAAGCTGGATGTTGAGGTAGGTCAAGCTGTTGTGTTCCCTCCCTGAGGACCTGGGGGGGGGGGGGGGGAACAGAAGAAAGAAGACGAAAGAAAAGTAGAGTCAGACATAAAGCCTGAGTAAGTCTAGTACTATTTTGTCTATGAATAAAGAACTGGGTATGCTAAGTATAAACAAGAAGTGGGCATGCACTATAAACTTGGTTAAGTTGTCTAGGGTCGAATATACTATCGTACCCCATGTTGATCTCTGAACCCATATAAACTAGTTTCCAACTGGCACCCCATAATCAGGGTGATGTGATCCATTCTATGATGATCGGCTCCTACTCGCATAGTTACATGTGTCTTACGGCCCCCGCTGTTGTAGTTACCTATGCTGGTCCCACCATGGGGTGTATCAAGTCCCATAGTGGCAACCCGACACAACCTTAGAGTGCACAGGTATGCTACTGGTGTCCAGTGCCTTATTTTTCTGCGCCGGAGTGTGTGCACGCCCGCACTCCGTTAGAACCTACACTGCTACACCACCGCCGTCGCTTTGACCTCTTACAATCAGCCCAGTAATCGTGCCCCACCCTGCCTAGTTTCAGGGTATCCTGATACACCTTCTAGGGTTACTGCTGAAAAGGGTCCCCCGTTACTAGGTTTTCTATCTCTAGCCAACATGCTAAGTTGGTTAAGTGTTTCCTAACCTAACCCCCACCAGTCCGTTTTGTTTAGCATGTTCCATTTTGATTAAGTCTTTAGTTCACTTAATCCTATCAATCCTGACTCAGCCTTAATTGTCTTATTAAGGCCCTGACCTCTCACATTAGACAGGTATTGTTGTGGCTGCCTGTTGCCGGTTGGTTCCGGGCAGTCTTACGCCACAACTCAGTCTAACCTCGGGTCCTTGCTGGGCTCCATGTTTAACCTCCCACATTGGATAGGTATTGTTGTGACTACTGGACAACCGGGCGGTTCCGGGCAGGTTTACATCACAACTCAATCCAACCTCGGGTTAAACACATCGTATGTTCTACATTTACATATTTTGTCATTCCTCTTTATTTCTTATATGTAAATATTTGCGGCCCATTATTAAGTTAATGGTGTAAAGGTTACACCAATCATGGGCCCAACCCATACTTGAATTTGGGCCCTTCTATTTTATATTTTCATTCATTAATTAATTTCAACCCAACGTTATTTTCCCCCGTTTTACACGTCCGTTTATATATATTGGGCTTAGCCTTTTAAAGCCCAATTTATCCATGCGAAAAGGGGAGGCTTAAAGCGTGATTACATACACAAAAAGAGGAAGGTGAGCGTATGAACTTGCAATATGACGTTGGGAATACAAAATAGAAATTGGTGTACTTGCATAGTAGTGACATATACTTTGGTCATAAAACATTGGTGACATGAATCAAAGCATGTAAAATCACATAGTCATAACTACAACATGAACCTATATTTTTATTTAGGCATAATGTCAAGCATAAGCATGGCATAAATATTTCTAGCATAAGCATGGCATAATGTCAAACATAAGCATGGCATAAATATTCTAACATGAAATCATGATTCTTACTTTAGTCATGTAAACTTGCAAAAAGGGATTTTTGAATCTAATCCTAGCTATGTACCACATATGTCATCATATAATTCTTGTAAACAAGATAGACCTAATCATGGTTTTTAATTATGCCAAATATCAATCATAGCCTAGCCATATTCATAAGTTTGCAATATAGGTTTTCTAGTACAAAAGCATGGCTTAATACATAATGCCAAATTCTTAACATAATTTCATATGGATAATAACCAAACTTGTTCCAATTACTTACAAAATGATTTATGCACAAAAATATACATCATGGTGGCATAGAAGCAAACCCCAAACTTGCATGAATTTAAATCAACTACATACATGTAGCTTCGACATGGATTACATAATTTGCGAATTATTCCAAACGTATACTTGCATAGAACTACCGCATGTAGTTCTTTATAATGAATAACATAATTCATAAATATCCAAACGTATATAATATTTCAAATTGATAAGAACGCACAAATATGAATTACTTTATTGCCACAATTCAAGCATACAATCCAACACAATTGTTTATTCATACCAAAGTAATACTCTACTTACAATGGTGTGACGAATTCTCCAATTAAGAAATATGATACCTTTGTTGAATTGATTTGTTTAGGTTGCTTTAGGCTTTAGAATCTTCCTCCTAATCCTCTCTCTAGTTGGCGGCTACTCTTAGTCGTTCCTCAGCAACATGGCGGCTATGTTCTTATTTTTGAATGAATAGATTAGGGTTTAGTCTAGGGTTGTTTATATAGAGGTTAGGAACTGATTAGGACCATTGATGTTGCCTGGATTGATCGTAGCCATTCATTCGATAGAGAGACCAATTAAAACTTGCCACCTAGCCCTAATGACAAAGCAGACCACAGAAAATCGGCCAAACACAGACCTGGCCAGCCAGGTTGGCTGGGCTCGACCAGGTCGACACCCCTGTCGACAGGGCTGTCGACAGCCCTGTCGACATGGGTAGACCAGGTCGACAGCCCAGTCAACCTGGGTGGCCTAGGCGGGTGTTTACCCGCCCTGGCCCATTGGGCCCGATTTTTAATTATTTTATTCTGTTTGAATTTTAAATTTAATTCAAAACTTCCGAAGGCCATATCTTCTTCATACGGACTCCGTTTTTCGAAAACTCGGACTCTATTTCGCGTATTTTTCCGAGACGAACGCAATGGCGTATCCCGTTTCCCTTAGTTCTTTGATTTGAAATTAATTATACTTTAATTTGTGAATTTCACAGTTATAGAATTCGCGGGGTGTTACAATGGTTCCATAAATTTTATTTAATACATTGGTTTCAGTAATTTTAAAGTAAACAAGTTTAGTACATGGATTTCATTAACTGTAAAGTAAACAAGTTTCATACATTGGTTGCTTTAATTTTAAAGAAAACAAGTTAATACCTTGGTTCCATTATTTTAAGACCATTTGCAAGTTTAGACGATTTAACAAGTTGGGTAGCATTACATTTAGCTTCCAAGGAAATTGGGTTAATTGTTTAATGTAACTATGTGAACTTTAATATGATTTTAAAGAAGATTTAACAATTTATGTTTAAACCATTATCGAATATATCCATACAAATGACATTTCTTCCAATAATAATATTTATACCAGAACGTTCTAGGGTGACAGAAAGGATAGTGTCTAAGGCTTGGGTTTGGAAAATATAGTTTCCTGCTCTCCCTGGCTATTCCTAACTGATCCGACGAACGGGATGGTCAATTTAAAATCGGATTTGAAATATAATTCAACCTAATTGAATTTTGGAATTCTTATGAATCATATTTCAATGATCTGAACTTTGGAAAGAATTTGAACCTATATGGGATAAATGTCTATGCTATAACACTTTTGCATTTCCTTAATATAATTTAGTTGAAATTTATGAACCCAAGAATTCAAACTAAAAGGATTTGAAATATTTTGAAAGATTTTGGTGAGTTAAATAAATCCAAATTTAGAATTGGAAATGGAAAAAAATGATTAAAGAAATATTGGGTATGGGATGTATAAAGGGGCAATTAAGATGGTAATGAGATTTAAAGAATTTGAGAAAATCCAACTTTATCATAAGCAACTTGATAAACATTAGGAAGGAGATTTGGATTGAAACCGGTATAGTCCATAGCTTGTTTTAAAATACGCTTATTACTTGGAAAGACCGGGATCGGACTCAAGTCTGAAAACCATTCCAAGTGGTAATACGACGTTATTGAAGACTTGGAAGTGAAAAATGAAGACCGAGAATCTTTGGATTATTCGGATAGATTAACATTTATGTCTCGAATTAGGCCGTACACCTGAAACGAGGTTATAAGTGGCATGAGGTCTAATTATATACAAGGATTTTCGGATTTTGTTCCGTTCAGACCCAGAATGGACTTGTATGGATTGTGTGTCTGACAGTGTAATTTGTCCACGTAGCACTGATTCCTGTGAATATATATCGGATTTGTGGCAATTGATTATTCCCGTCTCTAAGTTACGGTCTTAGAGGTTATGTATTAATAGAAATCAGTGACATGTTGTAAATTGACAATGTGGCATACTCAAGTTATGAAATGAGCTAGTGATGATAGCATTATGTATATCGTGACTTCGACGAACCTCATACCCCGGATTGATGGTAAACTGGCGGTTAGGTTGTATACATTTTATTGAAACTTGGAAGCTTCGGCGGTAGATCTATTTTGAAACTTGCGGAAAAAAGGGTATGTTCGGTGTTCGTGTCTGGATGTTAACCGGTGATTTACCTGGTGTTTGGTGTCCGAGCCTGGATGAAAACCATGAACCGTGAGGTTGCACCTAGTTCCGGATTGATCTTTCATGTTAGGAACCATTATATTGGAACCCAACAACCAATTCGAGCCTTTCGTTTTGTTTGTCAACTATGTAAGTGGGCATAGCCACTGTGCTTGCTAAGATTAATATATTTATTTGTGAAACGGTTTTCAACATTATGCACTAATAGTATAAAGAGGATTTTCGCGTATGAAAGCATGTTTGGTTATCATAAGGCAAAACTCTCCCATTTGGTGTGCGCTTGCATTGTGTGATGTGGGACGAGTTTATGGTAGCTTCATTTTCCAAAGGACATTACGAATTTATATGCACGAGCATTCACATGGAGTAAACCTGTTCCGCATTAGCGGCGTAGTCCGGTGAATCTCCCAACTTTAAATTAAATCCTTAAAATAACTGTTTTATTTTCTCACACCAGTCCCATGACTGACCTGGAGTTTATTGTTCTTTCCTAAACTCTGGGTGCCCACTAATTTTCCACACGGGCAGCTAGAGGTTTAGTTTTACAGTTATAGACCCCTTGGAGCAAGAGTTGGGGCATTTCTGGATTGGAGATTCGAGCTAAAGTTAGAGTTTCCGCTATATCACATCGCTTCTTCCGCTGAGAGTATATTTATGTTTCCGCTGCTATATGTATGTAACTCTGATATTCTATGTAACTCTGATGAAATATTGTATCATGATATAAAAAGTTCTGTTGTTTTGTTTAATATATGTTAGTACCCATAACAATCCGCCTTTGTAAACGGTTTAAGTTGGTTTAATTACCGGCAAAAACCGGGAAGAAAGACGGTATGTTATATATTCAGATATCATTTATCATATTTTGTACATACTTGTTTATTTTCAAAAAGCAATGCTACATTTAACTATCATTTAATATATTCTATATTTTCTACTTTACTTTAAAAATTTCATTGCCAAATTCAACTGCTATTTTGTATATTCAACATATACTATAGTACTTTAAAAATATAATGTTATATTCAGATATCATTAATCATGTTATATACATGATTGTTCACTTTGAAAACACAACGCTATATTCATCTATCATTTTTCAGATTCTATAATGTTAGTTCACTTTAATATAGCATTTGAGTAATGATAGACATACATAATATTGAAAAAGATGATACACAAACATAACATGATATATTTACATTTGAATATGTTACCTTGTTTGCTTAATGTATTATGTTGCAATGATAAATGATAGAGAAAAATAGCATTCAATACAAGGACAACAGCATAAAACTAACAAGAATTAAAATGGAATGTTATATACATCTAGCATTACACACTTTATTAAATTCAACAACAACATAAAACTAACAAAAAAATCCAATCAACATACAATACAAGGACAATAAAATAATCTGCAAATATAATACAGTAAATTTCATAGTAAACACAGAAATGATAGTTTCATATATCATTAATCTGGGCTGAAATACAAAATCAATTGAAAAAAATCACAAACAACATGATTTCTTTCTCTCAAAATCGCAAATCACAACAAGAATGAAAAATTTGTTTGATTTGACAGAAAATACACGATTTGAGATGGGTCGATCAAATTCGACATAAAATATAAAACTAAACCGCACATATAATAGAGTGAATTTCACAGCACACACAGAAATGATAGTTTCATATATCATTATCTTGGGCAGAAACAAAAACCCAATCCAAACAGCTCATAGCAGCAACGTCTCATAATTCTTCTTACCAAATATGATGCACACTGAAACATGCCGATGACAGCAAGTCGTGCACCACCACTACCCTTGCTAGGAAAACAGACCATGAAAACCCACATCGTCAATCCCTTTCGGCTTCTCTTCACAATCCCTTCGCCCCTGACCTGTCAAAGCCAAGTATAACTTCCATGAGGCTGAAGCGCCCCAAATACCTACTCTTGAAAACTGTAGAAATGCTTTTTGAATGGAAAATTTCTGATCATTCCTAACCAACGCAGCTATACCTTATCATCCATGACCATAAAGTCGAATTTACCAAAACTTAGCCGCATAAATCAAATTTGACAAAAAACGCTCGAATTGAAAACGATTTGTTGATTGAAGGCGTCGACTGTAGATTGAAGCCGCAGGATTTGAGATTTGAGATCGATTTGTTTTTTTTATCGAAAGGAGTGAAAATGGAGATCGAAGAAGAAGAACGCAAGTACAATTTTTTTAAAAAATATTTCCTCCGGCCAAAATTTTGATCGGCGTGTCCTTCCTACGTAAAAATAATAAGTGCGTCCTTTAAGCTAAAAAACATGACATGTTCTTCCTTCACCCGATTTTCCTGTTCAGAAATTTAGATTTGTAAATTAGAAAATCTTAAATTAAGATCTGGAGGGAAGAGATTGGTGTTTTTATTAAAAGGCATTCAGAATTACATGAAAAGCAAGGTAACGTCCCAGATCCAATCTATTCACATTCTTCCTATTTTCTTTCCTTTCTCTCTTAATGAAAATAGTCGATCCACATTATTAGGTTTCAAATCAAATTAAAGGGGAAAGGAAAACGATGGATGATAGAACGGATCAGATCCAAAATTTGGGAAAGCATGAAAGGTGAGTGGGTTTAAACTATAGCCAATAGATAATATTATGATTATCGTTTAGCATTTCCCTTGTTATAAATTGTGAAATTGCCAAGTTAATTATAAATTATTGTTATAACAAGTTGAGATGTTAACAAGAATAATTCGTACGATGAATCAGTTAAAGCATTGGAATGATTATATGTTGTATAAACTAGTTAGAATGTGGGCAATGATTACTATTATTGTAATTATATAACTCGCTTGGGGCATATTATTGAGTAAACAACATGTTAAACTTGTTGGATTAAAATAATTGAGATTTTGGGTAAATGATACACTATTGGAGAACTACACTTTATTTTTAATAAATTTAATTACATGCAGAAAGACATGTGACACATATTGGGATTTAGGGCATAATTTGTAATGGGATTTTGGAGCATAACATATATTATGTTTTGAGACTTTAATATGGGAGCACAATTTGATATGAACATAAATGGTTGAATGAAGATGAATATGCCTAGGACTACAATTAGAAATTGTAACTACATTTATGGCACGAGTTAGGTTGCATTAGTGGTGGAAGTCTGCCGGTACCGACTAGCATATCCAGCAACCACTAATGTTGAACCTAATGTGAGAGGCCTAAGTGCAAAAATTAAAAACATGTAATGGTACTAAGACACGAGGTTAAGTCAACTTGTGGTAGAAATCTGCCCGGACCCGCCCGACAAATCCAGCGTCCACAAGTGTAGGCTTAATGTGAGAGGTCTAGTGCTTATATATATATATATATATATAGATAAATGTATATAACAAGATATGAATAAATGACAATGATGGTAATTAAATGTCTAACTCAGAAAATAAGAAAGGAAGTGATGTAATGAACCGAGTTTGTGTGATGTGAAGGAAAAGTGATGTATTTCCCTAAATGACCTATTTCTGAGAACGTGGCTGCAAGTAAGCCTCAATAAATAAAGTAAGAAAAGTAAAGAAATTACTTGCTACCATGGATTTAGATGGGAATACATTATGAAAATAAATCACTGATTTCTTCTATCAAACTGATAAGTGCATGAAGTATTTTCCTTAAATATAACATGATATATATATATATGTATATATATTACAGTGAATGAGGAATAATGATTTACAACAGTAAAAGAAAATGTTTTAAAAGGGGAATGATAATCACATATTATAAATAAATAACATTAATGAAAATGTTCTATAATCGGTAGATTTGTCCTAGGGACAAGTGGGGATTATAACTTAGGTTATAATAAACTAATAAGGAAATGGGATGACTGGTGAAATGAGTTAAGGGACACTTAATTGTAAATTAAGTAAGTAGTAAATGGGGAAAAGCCAAAAACCAGTTAAGAAAAGGGGGAAAATATATGAAATATAAGAAGTTGTACTTAATTATAAATTAAGTAATCTGTAAGCTTGGATGTCTGAAACCCATTGATAAGAATGTTTAGGCTTGTCCTAGGGACAAGAGGAAATTATAACATAGGTTATAATAAACGGGTAGAGAAACTTATTAATGGGCCTTAGTTAATAGAACTAAGTTAATAAGTAAACAACGGTAAGTTGTATTGACAATGTAAAATGGAATTATGATTAAATGAGAAAGAATGAGGAAAACTTATGAAATGATATAAGTTATATTTAATCATAAATGGTAAGTGACATGTTGTTAGATCCAAAAATGGCTCTAACACCCAAGTTAACCGATTTTGCAGAGATTAATATCTAGAAATGAAAGAAAACATAGAGAGCACACGAGATTTATAGTGGTTCGACGTTAACGAGCCTACGGCCACATTATATCTTTTCGATTACACGTAGAATGCAAGTACAATCAATGATTCCTCTTAATCTCACAATTACAATGATAATTCACTCAATAATTTTGTAATAACACTGGTCAGAAATAATGGAGAAGCAACAACGGTGATAACAGCACTCAGAATTGCCAAAAGATCCTGCCAAATGCCAAGCGTAGGGCTATTTATACGTGATATCTGCAGGCGGTTCTTGGTCACACGTGGCACAAATCCCGAGGATCTCGGACTGAATTGTGAGTAAGTGAGGATATAGTCAATATGGCGGTTATGGACAGGTGTCATGAGATCCTGAACCTTCAGATCGTGGAAGACCAAGTCATAGCCTTTATTCTTTGGCTCTACAGGTCGGATCGTGGATCGTTGACACGAGCAGGTCATGGTGGGGCAAGCACGAACGGGTCGTGATGGGGTGTGCACGATCCGAGGGTGGTTGGGTGATCACGAACGTGTTTTTAAGGCTTTCACAGGTGAAACTTCATATTGGATCCATGTGTGAATCTTGGTGGCTTGATTCAAAAGCTAGCCAACATTTTGCCCCCTCGAAGTATGTTTTATCAGGGATGGAACATGCATCGAAATTGCTGAAATACCTTTTGATTAGCGATGTGAATCAATAGCTGTATTTGTTTGTAACGTCGCTTTGCTTCAAAAAGGTTGTGTTCTCTGACAGATATAAATATCAGATCGAACCTTCGATCATTCCTTCATTTGTCGGCTGATTTCCATCTCTTAGATTCCAAAAGATATTACGATCAACTTGTCAGGTAAGTTTTTTTTGGGCGTGAAATACATTTTGATTCGTGAGCATGACATTCATCACGGTCCATCAGTCGAGCGAGCTTCTTTTTGAACTGCGATGGGCTTTGGTTCTGATCGCGAACCATAGGCGGGACGGGTTGCTCCATAAGCCGCTGTGGGCTTTCGCTCGTGACCCATAAGCCTCCGTGGATCTGAATGAGACAAAAAGGGAATCCCAAAGGCCATCATAACACCTATATAAGTCGGTTCCTTCCTCCACTCTTCTCCTTCTACTTTCTTTTTCATTGTCGCTGCCCAGCTCCATATAAATAAAACCCTAGCTTTCCAAATCAATTTGTTTCTCAAACTTCGGCTTAATTCAATTAGGTAAATAATTGGCGATTTTAGTTGTTGTTTTTAATTAGAGTATAGGGTTTATCATCGGTCCCCTTCCCTTCAAGGCACCCTCTAAACATCAACTGCTACGGTAGTGGGTCTCGAGGTGTTCAGGACTGAAAGCGGAGGCTGCATGATGAGTTTGATTAAATGGATTTATGGATGGAGGAGAGAGATAACGAGGAAGGAGATATTGAAAAACAGGTCGGTTCGTAGATGGGGCTATGGTTCGGGTTGTGATAATGAGCAGTAGTTCGTAAGGATGGAGAGACCAGGGAGAGAGGTGGAGTGTCAAGTTGGACAACGGATCGGGTCGTGGGAATAGGAGCGGTTCATGGCACCAGGGAATGAAGTCGACCGTGGGGGGTCTTTCACGATCCGTTAAAGTAAAGGAGAATGGGTCACGAACCGAACTGCCCCACGATCCGAGCCTGTCCCACGATCTGGAGCTCCTCCACCAGCATGACTCGCGGACAATCCGTCATTCATGAGTTGGTTTCCATTTTGCGATCTGACATCTGAACCACGAGCCGAACCCCGAAATTTTTTATCAGGCTAGCTTAACTAACGATCTGATACACATGTTGACCTAAAAATGCGATGCAGCACTGATATATCAACGGACAGTTAGGTTAGAGCCCTCGAGATGAACTTTCTGGATTGAGCAATAACATAAATCAGTGGCATAAAATGACCATTATTATACTTATCCATCCTTACTTTGCGTTTCTATTTTTCCAGTATCATACACACTTGCACACACCAGCACCTGCACATGCGGGGAATGGGTAATTGTGTTCTAATTTCTCATGTTTACTCGCCAACACAGCCATGTCAGACAGACGCTCCTCGAGAATATCTGAAATGAGAACAGATCCAGAATCCTCAAAATATCACAATCCTGACGTGCTCCCATCAGGCTCAGATTGGAGTAATTCTGGCTCCGAGTATGAAATAGATACATAATCGATTTCTTCTAAGAGCACATCGCTTGAAGAAGAGGAAGAAGAAGATGATCGGGCTCCTGATGAGATCCCAGGTGTTAAGGAAGTAGAGAAAGAGAAACTCACTGATTCTCTAGCTTCAAAATTGGATGATATAAAACTTAAGAATATATGCTTAAGACATAGGATTCCTTAGGACGATGTGAAAACTCCAGAAGATGGAGATAGGCCTCATTCTGCCCCAGAAGGGTACATGACTGTCAGCCGACTCATGCTGTAATGACCCGCATTTTCAGCGATATAATAATTAATTTATTTAATTATTTAAAAGGTGATTTAAAAGGATTTCATGGTCGTTGAATTAAATTATAGTGAATATTTAATTAAAATAATATATTAAATAATATATTTAATTCTGAAATAATCAGAATTGGCTGAAATGGCGATATGGTGTGAATTGGGAAATTCAAAATATATAATTCAGTTTAAAATTGAATTACGATAATGAATATATTTAATTAACGATGGTTAAACGTATAAATTATAATATAATTATAATCGAGCTCGAAATAGCGCGGCAGTTCGCTGTTTGGCGATTTGAACTTCAACTGGATATACAGAAGCCGTTTTAAATCAGATTTCTATGAAAGAAGAAACGTTAGGAGCTGGTGAAGTATATTTTTCTAGTGGGAGAGAAAAATCTGGAATTCGTCGTGTAGATTTTGATTTATGTCCAAATCAAATTTTAGAAAAGTCGCTGTGGAATTCCTTTATAATTTATAAAGGAATTATTTATATTTTTAAAAGGAATTTCAATATAAATCGAATATCGATTTAATCAGGATTTGAAATATCAAGTTAGAAATTCATAGAGGAATATTCTAAAGCTGTATGATATACTGTTGTGAATATATACGATAATATAAATTTATTTATATTTAAATATATTTATATATTTAAATGGGTCATTCAGAGCTTTAAAAATAGCCACTTTTGCAAACGAAGTCGGAATTCGATGAAACTAATTTTGTTGGATCCGCAATGTTAAATTATTGCTAGAGTACAATTTCCGTGATTTTTGAAGTCAGTATGTGGCCGTATGGATTTTTAGAGTGAAAAACAGTCAATATTTTGATGGTTAAAAATACGTTTTGTGAGCATACGGGGTTGGAATTCCATGAAACCAGTTTCGTTGGGACCGTAATGTCGAACTATAGCTACATGACCATTTTCGTGATTTTTGGGTATCGTATGTAATCATGAGAATTTTTAGAAGGCAAAAACGAATATAATAAGATTAAAATAAAATATCTAAAACAAAATATCTAGATATTTTGTTCTCCTTATAAATACCCCCCCAAACATTCCTTAAAACCTAATTACTCAATCAGAAATTTCCGCCGTCGGTTTGTTCTTCACACAGCAAACATGGGGAGTAAAAACAAATCAAAAGAAAATCAATCAAAAACATATAAATCATAAGAGGTATATAGACGAGTTCGAGGTTGATTTCTCTTCATCTGTATATCGTTTTCAAGGGGTTCGGTCCTTGTTTTGTGCACCGGAAATTTGTATAGTGAACCTAGGGTTCAAGAATTTGGGGAATGCATGTATCGATTCGAGTATTGGAGTTTGTTTTTGGGTTCCTGAGATTGGTTAGCACTTGCGCGTGGGTTCTGGAGTGGTTCGACGGCAAGAGCTGTCGATGAGGTTTACTGTGTAACGAACGTGAGATGTCGACGCACAATGTAGGAGTGATGTGACTTCTTGGAAATGAAGATGGAACGAAGGAGACTGCAGAGAGGAGTTGAATGGTGGTGTTCGTGGGTGAAGCGGTGGAGTGATGGAGGAGCATTGGGCGCTGGAAATGTCGGAAATGGAGGAGCATTTACTGGAGAACTCACGAAAAATTCATTTGGGGAAGAAAAGGGAAAGCGGGCCTGGGAATTTAAAGTAGTTGGGCCGAGAAATATGGGGTGAGGCCCAAGTTTTAAAATAGGAATTTAGTTAAAGTTTAATTCGAATAGTATGATATCTTGTAAATTCAATAACTTGATCATACGATACCAGATTGACGAACCGTAAGTTGCGTCGGGATCGTATGGAGGGTGGCTACAAACTGGAACTGACTGGGAGCAAATCCGAGCTCGTTACAATTTATAGCAAAATAAATTGTCCGTCTGAATCAAGTGATGGTTATCGTTATTAATGATGATCGTCCAATGTGAGTAAATCTCACTAATTCTGAACAGTTTAAAATTTCATGTTATATTTTTGGAACCGTTAAATATTGGCTGATTGACTATGTGTTGACTGTTTGATTGAACTGCTAGTCAGTTAGTTGAATTTCTATATTGATTCTTTTTAACAGAATATATCATATGGAACTGAAAGTGATGTTGATTTTATTGTGTAACATCTGTGGATGCAGGGAAACAGGTTGGAGGAATCCGACTGGATTCCTCAACAGTTATTTTATTGTTTTTCATACATTTTGATATATGATGTGAATTATAACTTGTTGTTGACTGTGTGTGTATGGACGATATTGGACATCGTAATTTGATATGTTAAACACCATAACATACCGGGATTTGGAGAAAAGGGGAATTTGTCAAAGTGAATATTGAAAAAAGAATATTTATAAAATCAGAGGATTTTATAAATAGGAATATTTATAAATAGAATATTTATAAATAGGAATATTTATAAATGGAATATTTATAAATAGGAAATACGTTTAAGAGGGAATTATAAATGAAGGAAACCTTTATAAATAGAATATTTATAAAGTGGATTACTTACTTAGAAAATAAATAAGATAAGATAATGAGATATTTATTTGTTAAAAAAATAAGATACAATTAATGGATACTTATTTGTTAAAGTAATAGGTTAAGATAAAGAGATATTAGCTTAGAAATTTACTAAGGTAAACAAAGGATATTAACTTAGGAATTGAATAAGTTAAACCAGAATATTGACTTAGGAAATTGAATAAGTTTTAAATAAGATATTTTTAGAGGAAATATTAGAATAAATAAATATGGTAATAAAGGAAACACTTAGAACTAAGTCATTAAAGAAGATATTTATTAAGGAATAAATTAAGAGATTTTAAAGGGAATATTTGCAAACTATTTGCAAATAAAATAAAAAGGGAAATATTTGTTCAAGAAAACAAATAGGGTTATAAAGGAAATATTTATTTAGAAAACAAATAGATTATAAGGAAAATATTTATCCTTGGATAAATAGATATATATATATATATATATATATATATATATAAGTCTGAACTTATATATGAAGAAGTAAACAGATAAAAGGAGCAGATTGATTTATAAATGAGATTTATAAATTAAGTTTAATATTATCATTTGATAAATGGAATATATAAGTCAGGACTTATATAAAGGAGTAAGAATCGATTTCAACATCGATGTTTGAAACTGGATAAGGATAAAGAGTTGACCATTTAGGTTAAACCATTTGAGTTAACCAATTTGGTTAAACCATTTGAGTTAACCAGTTAGGTTAAACCATTAGAGTTAACCAGTTAGGGTTATCCAGTTAGAAGTAATCAGTTAGAATTAATCAGTAGAGTTTACCGAGTTAGAGTTAGTAGAGTATTAGTTATCGAATATTAGTTTATTCGAGGAAGTGAGTTAATCGAATCAGAAATATTCGAGATGAGTTAATCGATTTGAGTTAATCGAAGGAGTTAATCGAAAAATAGATATTCGAAGTGAGATAATCGAATAATAGATATTCGAAGTGAGATAATCGAATAGTAGATATTCGAAGTAAGTTAATCAAATACAAGTTATTCGAATAAGAGTTAAATCCAGTAAGAGTTAAATAGAATAAAAGTTCATCGAATAAGAGTTATAGCTTAGAGTTAACCAAATAGGAGTTAATAAATTAGTTGATCGTTATATTATTCGAGTTAGGAAATAAAAGTCATATTAAAGATAATATATTTCGGATGAAGGAGATTATTACACCATTGTTATAATCACGTAAACTTGTAAAAGAAGGGGGTTCGTAAATAGAATCCGGGGGTTCATAAGGAAGAGTTAAAGAGTAAAAAGGTGAATCTTATCTATTTCGAGATTTGAAGGGTGGTTCAGTTAAGGTCTGAGAGGTAGCTATACACCAACTTGATTGACTGCATTTTTAATTAAGAAATGGTTACGGTTCGAGCGTGAAGTGGTTAAGTGGATTTAGTATAGTGGTTTGAGTCGTCATCGCAATATAGTTTAAACATCTGTTTAAATCCCAATTTAAGAAGTTTTGGAAATGTTTTCCAAATCAGAATCAAAAATGTAATCAAATAAAGAAATCAGAAACTGATGGAGACTTGTTTAGTTGAATGATTTTCTAAGTATCTATATGATGTTGGTTTCGGCCTTCGGGATTGATACCTGGGAAATTGTTCTCATACTAGTTTACAATCAAAGACTGATAGTTGTGGAAGAAAAGTGATACGTGAATAAGTTATGGGAATGTTTTCCAGCGTTAACGTATATTTTCTAAACGTAGAAAATAAGGAAAATATGAATATATATATATATATATATATATATATATATGATTGATTGATAGAATTTCCACCTGGAAATAATATCGTTGTTTGCACACCTATTTTTCTTTGATGGTTAAATCACAGACTATTGAAGTTTTGACCATTTTAACGTTGTTAATATGGAGAGACCGGTTGGATTATTATCCAAAGAACCACTCTGTATTGGCATAAGCATTGCGAATCATATGTGCCAAAGATAATTGAAGACGGAGTAAAGTGCAAGGGCTATTATATAAGTCTTAGATAACAGTGCCTAAGATGGATGTACTGAATAGTGCCTTCGGTTCAACCTGTTCCTGGATAACTTGTATGGATGAATGTCTGACAGAGTATTTCCAGAAAGGTCACGTACATTGATTTCTTCAACTGTACCAAGAGTGGAAGCGGAGAATGAAACTTCTTTAGCTAACATGTAATGTACTGTTGTAGACGTCAATTAGTGATTTTCGATGGATCTGACAATGTGGCATTCGAAGTGAATCTGATGTGATGATAAAGCGTAACCTCAAGCCTCATCAACCGGTAAATGGCAGAAATTGGGCAGGCAGCATGGCTATGTAGGTCGCACCTATTAGGGTGTATAATCACATGATCTAGAGTTTCATTTACTTCTAAAAATTTATTGTTGATGCTGTCCTATTCAGGAAACGGTTGCTGATCCTAACCGTTGGTGATATACATTCGATACACTCAAGCGAAATGAGTGGTCGGTCATGTGTGGCCGGGTTGCAAGATGTTCTTGTTGAACCCAGTGTATTCCTCTCTAGAGGTACACTAGCGAAAGGTGGTTCCATACCTTGTCATAGTTGGAAATCCATTACCCAATAAGTGCTTGCGGTTTTGATTGTATACCATGTATGTAGAACGTGAGATGAAAGCATTTCTGCTAGATGATTATTATATTGTGGTTGATAGACATTATTATAATATCAAAAGGTTTTTGATATAAAGATATTTTGGATTCTCATAAGGGAAAAACCCGTTCCGTTATACGGCGTGATCTTATGAGATATCGTTTACTTGTTCGAACCGTTTTAAACTATTTTACTCATACCAGTCCCATGACTGACCCGGAGTTTATTTTGTTTTGTTTTCCCTAAACTCTTGGGTGCCCTATTTTGTATGGGCAGTCAAGTATTCGGGATTTACAGATACTTGAAGAGTTGGAGCAGGAGGCTTCAGGATCATAGCTATTATTTATTTCCGCTGTGTTGTAAGTGCTGTTCTTTGATAATGATGTATATTCAAGTACAGATTTATATTTCAAAGTTATGTTACATATATTATATGTTATTCGTTCCGCTGTGAGATTCGTGTTACTCTGATGTTGTGTTCTTCTTCTCCTTCTATTCTAAGTTTCTACCTTATCTTTCCTCACGCTCTGTTTACTTTCATTAACCATCCGGTATTTTTGACTCTTGATGTTCGATATGTGTTGTATATCGGATAATCAGGAACCAAATTTTCCGGGTTGTTACACATGCGCTGGATAGGCGTTATTCCACCATTTCCTCCAATTGTAGTTGATCTCCTAAGACAACTGCACATTGCCCCCATGCAACTCCATCCTAATGCTTACGCGGCTTTGTATACCCGATACGTTGCATATGCAGAGGTTCTACAGACCGAGCTTACTTTCAAGGATTTGAAATTCTACTACCATTTCAAACACCGTTCCACAGGGACTCCGAATTTCTCTTTCTTCGAGTCAATTGCCAGCAAAAAAGTTTGATCGGATGGTCATAGCAACATAGGGGATGCAAAATCGAATTTGTTTTACATAAAGCATCAAGCCATATGTGCGAGTAAGTGGCTACAAGTAAGTATTCTTTAAATCTTTAAATGTATGCTCCGATTGCATAATTAGAGTGCTGATGTGTCCCTTTGTTCTGTACAGATCACAACTTTGCAAAAACCGAAGGTTCGATATATGAAGACCGACTGTCCTGCCTCCTCAAAAGCAAATCAGATTTTTTAAGAATCAAGAAGTGATTACTGACAAGAATCTCCACAAACACCGTCTTCTGGACATGAGATTCGGGCTTGGTACAGGTGGCAGGCCTTACAAATATGTGCCCCCGCTCTTGGGGAGTCTATTAGCGTGCCTCCGGCCGGGGGAGAAGGGACCACAGAAGCCGTAAAGGATACTAAGATTCCTAAAAGTCCTTCACCAATGATCGATCAGGATGACGAGGATCTAAATGTGTATAAAGAAGGCGAAACTCGGGTTAGCGTGTCGGAAGATATCCCGTTCGCTAAAGGACAGTCTCCTGCGAAGACTCCACCACCAGTTGAACCTTCGTTAATAGATGAGCAGATACGTGAGGGTTTAGAAAAGATTCCCATGCTAGGTGACCTTTATACCTCTGGGGATTTTGGAGGGGAACCATTCTTCCCTACCTCCGAGGGAGAAACCTCCTCTGCCAAAGAGAAAGAAAGTGTGTAGACGAGCCAAGCTTCGGGCCTTGGTCATTTAAGGGGGATTACATGGGCACAAATACACTACATGCGCCACCTGTCATGATACTGATGCATTAATCATATTCATAATCCTTATTTCCACTTGTTATTTTCTGCAGGAAACATGCCTCGTTGTTACTCTTTCTGCGCTCTACGCGAGAATACTCCAAGGCTTTCTTCCATGTCCGAGCACGATCGCAGCGACAGTCGCAGGAGGGATAGCCAGAGACGTCATGATTCTTATCAACCTTATTCCCCGCGCTCTCACTCTCCTTCTAAGCAGGATCCCGGGAAGTCCCACAATCGCCAAACACCACATATTAGGGTAAAGTGATTCCCAAGGCTCCAACTTCTCCAAGGGGCCTACCTCCTCAAGACAAAACTTTCAAGAAGCATCACGGGCCCAAATATAAGCATAAGGGGACGGGAAAAGACAAGGAAAAGGAGAAGGTAGCTCTGGTTCCTTCTGGTCAACGTCACTTGGAATCCACCACTACGCAGGAGATGACTTTGGCTTCGAAAATGAGGCAAAACTGGAATGCTTGCAGAAACAATTTCCTGAGATCTATTTTGAGAGAATGGTCTTCATCCCAGACTTAGAACCGGTTCTTGAGGACTGGGATGTTGAAGTTGTGGGGCACATCGCCCATGTAGCCCAGCAATATAAGATAATGAAGAAACATGCCAAGAATCCTTTTGATGTCATCCGTAATCTAGAGACAGAGGCAGCCAGGGCCAGAGTAAAAATTGATAATGATGCCAGGGCCAGGGGTAAAATAGAAAAGGAGCTCGAGGATGCGCAAGCCCAACTTTCTTTAGCCCAGCGAGATGTATGAAACTACAGGACAGAGCTGGAGGATGCCAAAAAATAATCCCATCTTGAGTTCGATTCTCATAGCCAAGAGCGTGTGGCTTTGAAAAAAGAAATTGAAGATCTCAAGACGACCAACATTGAATTGAAAGTGGTACAAGACCATTTTGCTATTGAGAAAGCTAGTTGGGAAAAAGAGAAGGCAAGTTTAAAAGACAATCTTGCTCTTGCCGAGAAAGAAAATGCAAGCTAAAACGATAGGCTCGTTCATGCTGAGGAACGGGCGGCTCTTGCCGAAAGCAACACCAACACAGCTCTTGAGTCAGCCTCCACTGCCACTGCTAGTCTTGCCGCAGCCAAGAAGGAAATAGAAGGATTTGAGGAGCTGCTTATGGACTTTTTTTTCTCAGGTTATTCGAACCCAAGACATCTCTTGGATTCTGGATTATAACATTACTTTAGTTAATGTCCGGAATATGATTGTCCAGGGAGAAAAACAGCGATTGAAGGTTGAGGAGATTGCCGAAGGTCAACTTATGGATACATTCCTCAAGGGCGGAGAGGCTGGGGATTTAGCAGAGTGTGGAGAAAGAGAAATCTGATCTCAAGGGCAAAGCCAAAATCGATGAGGGTTCCAGCTCAGCACCAGAATCCATAATTTCTGAAGTTGAGGAATACAATCCCGGTGATCCCTTGATCTCCGAAGTTTCAGTTCCTCCTGCTGTTGGAGCTTCTACTGCAGGTTCAGGCGAGGCGTTGGCCGAAGGTATCTCTATATTTTCTCCACAACTCGTCTAAGATTTCATAACTTGTCGTCGCATTGCGGGGAAAACAGTTTAAAGGATCACATTTTCTCCAAAACTAATAACAATTGCTTCTCATAACATAGGTGTCAGACCGATAGAGAAAGATGCAGAGAAACCAGCTGAAGTTGAGAAAATCGCAGAGAAACAAGCTGAGGTCTAGAAGGTCAGTGTCTCCCCTGTTACTGAGATCATCTCCGAAGATCCAAAGCAAGCTGAGGTTGAGACAAACAAGGAGGCTACTCGGGTATCCAGCACGGATACTCCAAAAGATGCTGAAATTATAGGGGCCCTTGACGACACCGATGACGACCACGAGGACAAAGAGGAGGATGTAGACATCATAGGGGAGACCAAAAATGATGACAGCGAAACTCTGGCTGAAATCAAGGCAAAGAGGGATAAACAGTTGGCTCTGAAAATAGAGGAATAACAGCCTCTAAACGTACAACTGATCTCTACTGCTGCTCCCGGCTCTGGGATGATCATAAAGCTGTCTGGTAAATCGATAACCAGGCTGCTTACAGTCCAGTCTACCAACCTTCCAATGGATCCTCGTTCTGACAAGAAGAAGAGGAAACATGATAAAACTTACGCCGACAAGGAGGAGACGGAGAAGAAAAGGAAGGAGAATAGGCTGAGATCGTCCCCAAAGCCCAAGTAGTGCTAGTTTAATTACGTCTTTCTTTTTAGTATTTCCAATGGCCTTATGATGTAGTTGCGAGTATAGCCCTCGTCCTTTGCTTAGCTTTATTTTGTAAATCCGAACTTAGTGAATGAACACCAGTTTTCTTTTACATCATCACGTATCAGCGATTTTATCATTCACAAGCTTATCATATATGCAAATTTATTATCCTAAGTCACAGATATTTGATATTATCACAACTAAATTAAAGTCATATGCGATTATCATAAAAATTCCCTTGTACTACACATAAATGTGTAATGATACGCCCTCAATCAACCGTCAACATGATGCCTGGCCAGGGCTCATTAAGGATTGATTAGAGTTATGTGAATGCTGCCACCCCCCCCACCCGATTTCAGAGATGAGGGGTTTGGACTCAGAATTCTTCAGTGGCGCTAAGTCTATAGTGCCTTTATACCCTCCCATCGGATGTCAAGGGTAGAGTATCACTACACCAAAAATGCCAATTTGGCAGTGCTCATGGCCGTATCAAAATTGATTTGATACGGTTTTAAGCCGTATCAAAAAATGGCGTCTTTGTTGTTGGATACGGTTTTAAGCCGTATCAAAATCATAAATTGATACGGCTTAAAACTGTATCAAGTTGGTAATTTGATACGGTTTTAAGCCGTATCAATTTATGATTTTGATACGGCTTAAAACCGTATCAATTGATGTATTTGATACGGCTTTAGACCATATTAAATTATCAATTTGGTATGGCCTTAGGCCGTATCAAATACATGCATTTGATACAGCCATTAGCCGTATCAAATTGATAATTTGATACGACTATTAGCCGTAAAAAATTTAAAAAAAATATATAAAAAAAATTCACAATTCGTTGGCATCCATCAATTCTGCTTTCATCATCACACAATATTGTAACAAGACTAGTCAGTCATAAACTCAGCTTACATAATTTGTTTGCAAAACCTTACAATGAGCATTTGTCTACAACATTGCAGTATGAAAACATCGATACCAAAAGGCATTATATATAAATACAAGGAGATGAATTTATTGGTAGAAAATTATCCAACTTACAAAAAGCAATTTATAGAAGTACTCAATTGTCGCAAGCAGAAGATCAAGTGTGATAGAGCCACCCGATTATGAGTGGAGTTGATTAACACTGATTCCGATAAGAAATAGAGCAAGAGCTTCCTACTGCATTCATCAATAAACACAAGGTAATTATAGCAAAAAAAACAAAGGCAAAACATCACCATAAGTATAAGCATCTACGAACTAAAGAGTAGACATGATCACATGAAACGTATATCTACATATTTATTAAGCTTTGCTGCATGCAAAATGCAAATTCATGTTAACTCAGTACCGAACTGAGTTTGCAAACCCAGTTCCGACCCAGTTTCGAAATTGAGTTTGCAAACTCAGTTCCGAACTGAGTTTGCAAACTCAGTTTTGATAAGACTTGGTCGTAGTTTTACATATCAACTTTTTTACTCAGTTTGTAACAGATATATGTAAACACACAAGTCTTAATTTCGACTCAGTTTGTAAATTTTCTGAGAAATTTAATTGCCATGCCATTTTTAAAACTTGGTCATGTCAGTGCTTATAATCTTGATGTTTTAAAACAGGATGCAAGAACTGTCCACTTTCAAGATATCAACAAGGAGGTTCTTGAGTTTCTAACCATACCAAATGTAAAAGCAAATACTGCAAAAGAATCAGAAAATGGAGAGGCAGCAAATTCATGATATCCGGTCAGTGCTTATATAAGGTCATCATGTGTGATATACTGGAAAATAAAACCCTATTCTCATCATCACTAGGATAGTGATTTCACGTTCTGGTTTTTGTGCATAAGGTCATTAGGTGTGATTTGAATCACTAGACATTTGACTTGTCAGATGTTATATATTATCTAAGACTTCTTGCTCAACAACTATCTTCAGTCAACAAAATACCCAATTATTTTTTGGAAAAAAAGAAGCAATACCTCTGTCAGAACAAGAATCGCGTTCCCCTTATGAGAAATAAATTGCACACTTCATCCAATATGTCGATATTACTTGGATTTTTTCTTCTTCTTTCCTGATTTCCTTTTCTTCTGGCTGCTCCTCGGCCCTCTCTTAAACACAGCCAACACTTCAATACTGTTATCAACAACATGATTATCATGATAATTAATTAGCCTGTTATACCTTTGAATCAGTTTAAAGGCTTTTGATATAGAAGATAATATTGGCATTGAGTTAAAAGGCCATAATTTAGAGCTATGAGCCAAACTAGCAATAAAAATAATAAATAATTCAAGTAAAATGGCCGTTTGTCCCCTTTCCTTACAGCAACCACGTATAATCTCCTATTTATTTAGCTGAAATCTACCCCACTATATAATCTGATACAATCATCAAAGATATTGTTCCTAAAACACATGATACAATTTTCATTGTTGTATGTGTTGCTGAGCATGTGCAAATGGAATGATGAAAGGAAACTACAGTAAACCAATTTTATAACAAGCAATTTATGAACCAGGATAAACTTACAATTGTAGATCCTTTAGCTTTGAGAGGAAGAACTTGGCAGCTCCTTCAATACCCTTTTTAAACTCCTCTGCCTTTTCGGCACTCAAGTTTGTTGGCAGAAGTTTAATGTACTTCTGCTTCACCCATGTAACAAATTGGTTTTTATCAAAAGGTTGTTGTTCCTATACAAAATACAAAAATGAACAGAGCATTGCTACAAATTTAGTGAACTGACAATAGTGAATGGAAAAAAAGAGCAAACCTATAGTCGGAATAAGTCGACAATGTCAATAACTTCAACAGCCTGGTCATCAACATGCTCATCGTCTTCGACACCTTGAGCAGAAAGGTTTGCACTGTCTACACTAACGGCTCCTTACGAAACCCTTGCTAAGATACCTAACCATTATCATATTTACTTATTGGTGATTATTTCTGTCCACTTTGTTTGATTTATCCAAACAACCAGTTTTAATCCAACCAAATTTGTTTTTTTTTTCTTTCTTAATAAGCAATAATTAAATCATGGCATTCATGTTACAAAATAGATGTAGTTCTGGAACTGAGTTCGCGAACTCGTTCCGGGACTGAGTTCGCGAACTCGTTCCGGGACTGAGTTCGCGAACTCGGTTTCGGACTGAGTTGGCGAACTCAGTTTCGGACTGAGTTGGCGAGCTCAGTTTCGGACTTGAAGGTAGCAAACAGTTGTGCCTTGCTTCTTGTAGTTATCATCCGGACAAGTTTATCATCATTGTACGTAAGCTTTGCCCGATATCAACAAGTGCATGAAGCGATGTATATGGTCCTGAATCGTGTACTCTACGATTCACAACCACCTCACCCTAATTATCATGATCATATTTGTTTATGTAAATAACAGTAATATATTTTTATAAAAAAAAGCCCTGAAATTAATGAATCTTACCTTAGGATTAATGATGAAGATCTTTCCTTAAGGAATCCCCACCTTTAAATAGCTGAATTCATTAGTGTCTCTTTTGCCAAAACTAGCATAAAATGGGTTGGACTCGGTTGGAAATAAAGCCTTTATTTCTTGTGACGTAAGGAATAAATATTTTGAGATGCTCTCTTCTCATTATCTCATAACATGCAATCAGCAAGGGGGGAAGAATAGAACAAAATACTGTTGGAAGACAGAAAAGGGTGCATAGAAAGGTTCTATTTAGTAACACAACAAACCACATCAAACTTACCTCTAAGCAAGAGATCTTGAATTCATGACGAGCTATTCTGATAACTAAAATCAGTAGATGAACCAAATAAATTTATGATAGTAATAGTTTGTAGTCATGTTAATGTTAAGAAAACTGGGGGAAAACATATATACATATATCAGTACATTATTATTAAAAGAAAATATTAATAATCAACATGAAAATGTTGTAAACAGTAAGCTTTAGAATAACCATATACCAAATGGCTGCAAAACATGATATTATCACGTTTTTTAAAATCCAGATTGATTGGCATGCTATCACATTAAGGAACATGATAAGTATATTTTCTAATCACTGTCTCTCAAACACGCTATCTATACATGCGCGCGCACACACACGTGTGTGTGCGCGCGCGCGCTTGTGTAAAGTAATTCAACATTTTTTGTAATAAAACATCTCACTAATTATTGGTCTCATATCTTATCCTCGTTTAACTGTCATTAGTAATGTGGCCTCATGTCAGTTTTTTTGGCCATTTTACCTTTTCCAGATTATCCATATGATTCACTTGTATTTTGTATTAATCATTATATATGCAAAGTGATCCCCGAAAAAAGAGAAGGAAATATTATTCTGTATTTGGCCAAAGTAAAACTGACAAAGATTGGAAATTTAATCCTACAATTTCAAAAGCTTAGTTAGGTTCACGAAACAAAAATACTTATCATTGGAAAGTAGCGAAGAAATGTAGGAACCTTTCACTGCTATTTATTACATAAAGCTGCCAATGCATACACTCATAAAAGAATGTTAATACATAAAGCTTCCTGAATATAATAGTCAATATACATTCATCAAACAGCTTATTCACTGCAGACACAAGTAATTTTCTAGCAAAAATGTCTACTTTACATAGTTTCAAACTTTCTAATAACATGTACATTTCAAATTTGATTTTACCATTTAATTTATCCACATTTGACATCTCAAACAAAAAAATTTATGATATCCAATTCTAATGGCAACCAGTTTGTCCAAACTCATATTACAGCTGCAAAACCCTTTTTTAATAAAAGAAAAATCCTTATCTTTTATTTAATGAAACCAATGGAATTTTTCCAATTTTGTTGTCAATTTACTATCTGCAGATGAACAAATCAGGTCACTGAACAATGCTATAATAAGAAAGCTTAACAAGAGTTTGTTATATATAGTTTTCGGTTTTTTAAATACAGGATCAGAGTTACTGAAACAGATTGTAAAACCAGCAAATAACAAGCACGAGCTATTAATATAATCTAACACTGGGATGTACAGACTTGTGGACTAACCTCATCGCAGGCTTATAGTTAAATGTTTGAAAGATTGTGCCCAAAAGCCATCTAAATCTTTGTTTAAATTCTGGGAAAAAATTGAATTTATAATACATTTATGGAACATGTTTTCCATGTCAAGGTAACAAGGATAATGATCAGACTCAGTACCAGCAGGGAAGATATCTATGTTAGCCAAATTACACCAACATGTGGAGCTTAACGGTAATTGTTAACTTGAAAAATGAAATTGATCTTATAGATTTATAATCCAGATGATCATATTTCGAAGTTAATCTGAACAAAAGTAAACAAAAATATCATACTTAAACTCAATTCAAAAATATTACCAACGTACCAAATTAATGTTTAACAGTTTTGTTCAACCTTACCATGTCATCCACCTAGTATTATATTCTGTTTACCTAAAAAAAAGAATAAATATTTATATTCTACGTTCAGATTTCTGAAAACTTAAAATACTTAAAGAACAGTGATATTCTATGGATACAGAAACAGATTGTGAAACAACCTAACTTATATTTTTTTTGAAAGAACGCTATAGGCAATCACAAAACATAACATCCAATACTGAAGATACATAATATCTAACCCTATGTTCAGTGCCATAAAATGTATAAAACCCCAAATTTCCAATGCTTGCATTTTGCTTTAAAATGCAAAAATAATAACATGGAAACCATGCCTCAATCTCGAAGACTGCCTTGAAGTATCAACAAACAATTGAATCCCAGATAAAAAGGGCACATGATACTGAACTACTTCATCTTCTCCATTCAATAACAAAGGTAATACATTTACGGTGAAGGGAGGTAGCCTGAAGTAAATTTAACTTAAAAATAAATTTAAGTCCAAATCCATTTACTTTGAAGCTACTATTAAAAATTCAAAACTACAGAGAACTACTTCTAAAACTACTCATTTGAAGATTCAAAACAAGTTGTCGTCACAAGCCCTTGGTAAACATTTTGTCCAAAGCCATATAATGAAACAAAAGCGCTGAAATAACACAGTAGTTGCAAATTAATTTTCACCTTTCGATGCCCAGGGATGATAGCGGTAGTGGCTGCAAGAAACCGATCCAAATTTCCAACAGGAACCGAAGGCGTAGAACTTCGTGACTTCAAACTAACTGGATTTGGTTTACGCAATTGAAATTGATATTGAAGGCCAATTGGAGCGGAGGTCTTGTCTTCTTGCAGAGGAGCTGTGATGCGAGGTGATGAAAGTAGGAGCTGCGATTTCGCTTTACGCAATTGGAGCGTGGATTTTACTTCTAGGGTTCTCATCCAAAAGGGGGAAATGGGAAAGGAGAAAGAATTGAGATAACTGGAAAAGAAGCGGCCATTTTTTTTGGGTTGGTGAGAATCAAAAATTCCGCAGGCAAAAAGACATGAGGGCGATTTGATACAGATCAAAGACTTACCAAAAGGAAGCAATCCGAAGCTTGAAGATCTACGGTCAGATTTGCGAGATTGGGATGACGCGGATCGGTTAAGCTGTAGCAAATGAAATTTGATATGGTTATGAGCCGTATCAAATTTAATACGGCTTAAAGCCGTATCAAATCTCTAAATTCTAGTGTGTCAAATTTGCTATTATGGTGTAGTGTATTATCGAGACGGTCTTTTAATCAAGGTGCACCCTCACGTCTCGTAGAAAATTCCTTGTCCTTCATACTCCTTCTCGGATCATGAGAATCGGAGCATTGATGCTAGTGTCATTTATTTCACTATACTCAGATCATGTGAGCCCTGACCTCTTGATTTAATGGAGGACCTCTTTGAATCACCTGTTCCAAGATCGTCGCAAGATTTCATAGAATTTCACAATGGTGATAGCTCACACGAATAAAAAGTAGCAAAATATATGTGCAGTATGGTAAAAGTAGATGACACATGATATTTTTATAGTGGTTCGGTCGAATCGTGACCTACGTCCACTTTATAATATGTCATTTAAATAACCAGACTATTCTAGGCAAGTCGTGCCTTTTTACATGGTCCTAAAAACAAAAGAAAAAATTGACAATTTTATGTCAAGTAATGTCGCAGATGCTGGGCATTCCACACTCTGGGGATTTCGTCTTCATCCACGGTTGCTAACTTGAAGGTTCCATTATCAAGCCTCCGTAGGATGGCGTATGGTCCTTCCTACTTTAGGCCTAAATGTACTGGGGGTGGAATGATGCGTTTCAAAACCAAGTCTCCAAGTTGAAAGGTTCGAGCTCGAACTTTTTTGTTGTAATATCGAGCAACTTGTTGCTTATGTCTCAAGAAGCGGAGGTCAGCTTCATCCCTCTTTTCTTCAACCATGTCCAGGGATTCAAGGAGCAGTTGGTTATTGGTCATCGGGTCATAATAAGTGGTTCTATGAGAAGGTACTTCTAATTCGACCGGGATGACTGCTTCTGCTCCGAAAGCGAGGGAGAAAGGCATATGACCCGTTGCCGACTTGTATGTCGTCCTGTAGGCCCATAGAACCAAGGGTAGCTCATCAACCCACATGGATTTGGCCTGCTTCAGTCTTTTCTTCAGGATGGATTTAATCAATTTATTTGCCGCTTTGACCTATCCGTTCGATTGCGGATGTGCAACAGAGGTGTACCTTTTCTCAATGTGGTACTTCTGACAAAAGTCTTTGAATTATGCGCTATCAAATTGGGTTCCATTATTTGTTATGATGACCTTCAGAATCCCGGGTCGGCATATGATGTTTATGACGACGAAGTTAATTACTCGCTTGGTCGTGATCGTGGTCAATGGTTCCGCTTCGACCCACTTCGTAAAGTAATCCACGGCCACAATGGTGAACTTTTCTCCACCTGCTATGGGGTGACTTCCAATAATGTCAATTCCACGCACAGTGAAAGGCTACGGGCTCATCATCGTCTTCAACTGACTAGGGGGTGCCCTAGAGATATTGGAAAACCTTTGGCATGCATCACATCGCCATGCATATTTAACCGCGTCTTTGTTTACGGTTGGCCAGAAATAGCCATACTGCGGTATCTTCTTTGCCAGCGTTTGTCCTCCAGAATGGTCACCACATTCACCTTTGTGCACTTCTTTTAGTGCACGCTTGATGTCGTTATGGGCTATACACCAGAGGAGAGGCATCGAGAATCCTTGTCTATATAGGATTTCGTCTTGCATGATATATCTGGAGGCTTTTCGGATAACAGCACGCCTCTCGCTCTTCTTGGTCGGAAGCATTCCATTCATCAAGAAGTTCTTCAAGGGTGTCATCCACGACTCCCTTTCTGGTTCGATTTCCAATACGGGATCAATTTCCATATGATCAATGCTTGGAGAGTGCAATATTTCGATTGGGACTAGCTCGGTGTGTTCAGGACAGTCGTAACTACCCATCTTTGCCAACTTATCTGCTTTTTGATTCTCTTCTCGAGGGATATGGGATATGCTGTAATGATCAAGGTTATCCACCAATCTCCTCACTTCTTTCAAATATGACATCAGTCTTGGACTCTTGGCCTGAAATTTCTCATTAACATGGTTCACAACTAACTTGGAGTCGCAAATGATATCTAGCTTCGTTACCTCCAGCTCCTTTGCAAGCTTCTGCCCTGCAATTAGGGCTTCATACTCAGAATCATTATTCGTGGCATGAAACTCCAATTTGAGGGCGCAATATATCGATCGGTCTTCGGGAGTTACAAGCACAACTCAAGCGCCGAATCGTCTGTCATTCTTGGCGCCGTCAGTATATAATTTCCAGGCATTGGGGTCAAGAAGTTATTTCGAAGAATCAACATCTTCACTTACTACATCATCCTCAGGGACAGTGAACTCTGCTATAAAGTCTGCCAGAACTTGCCCCCTTATTGACCGTCGGGGCTGGCAATTCAAATCAAACTGACCCAACTCAATGTTCCATTTGAGTAGTCTTCCTGAGGCCTCTGGCCTTTGCAAAACTTGTCTAAGCGGGTGGTTAGTGTACACGGTGATATCATGACCTTGAAAATAGTGGCACAGCTTCCTGGAAGCGATCAGTAAATTGTACGTGAGCTTTTCAATTCTTGGGTAGTTTCGCTAGGCTGCCGCCAACTTCTTACTCACATAGTATACTGGCCTCTGAATCTTATCTTCTTCCCTTAGTAAAGTTGAGATTATCGTATGGGATGATACTGCCAAATATACAAACAAGTCTTCGTAACTGATTGGTTTTGACAGTATCGGGGGTCTCTTTAGATGATCAAGAATGTTTTGAAATGCTTCTTCGCAATCAGGACTCCATTCGAAATTTCTCTTTCCTCGATTTATCACTTCAAAAAATGGAATACACTTATCCGTTGCTTTGGATATAAATCTACTTAACGCAGCTACTTTTCCTACGAGGCTTTGCACATCTTTGATTTGCTTGGATTTCTCAATGTTTCTGATTGCTATAATTTGGTCGGGGTTGATTTCAATTCCACGCGAACTAACAATAAATCCTAAGAACTTCCCAGAGGAAACCCCAAATGAACACTTCATAGGGTTGAGTTTCATCCCGTATCTTCGGAGGATATCAAACATTTCTGATAAATCGACAGTGTGGCTGGACGATTGTCTGGACTTTACTAACATGTCGTCAACATATACCTCCATTGTCTTCCCGATTTGGTTGTAGAACATCCTATTCACTAGCTGCTGGTAGGTAGCGACGACGTTCTTCAAACCGAATGGCATCACTACATAGCAATATAACCCTAGATCTATGATGAAGCTGGTATGCTCTTGGTCCGGAACATGCATAGGGATTTAGTTATATCCTGAGTAGACATCCACGAAGGAGAGGAGCTCATGACCTGCCGTCGAATCCACTAGTTGATCAATTCTCGGTAGCGGAAAACTGTCTTTCGGACAGGCTTTGTTTAAATTTGAGAAGTCAATACAGGTGCGCCACTTCCCATTAGATTTCTTCACCAGGACTGGCTTTGAGATCCATTCTGGGTATGTTGAGTCTCTGATAAACCCATTACTTCTCAACTTCTTCCTTCAAGGCAGCGGACCTTTCCGGGCCAAGCATTCGCCTTTTCTGTTTGACGGGTGGATGCTTCGGATTGATGCTTAATGAATGGCTCATAATCGAAGGGGATATTCCGCACATGTCAGTGTGGGTCCAGGCAAGCACATCCAAATTAGTTTTTAAGAAATTCGTCAGATCTTTTGCTCGAAGGGGATCCAACTGAGATCCAATCTTTAGGACCTTCTCTGGGTCTCTATCATCGATTGGTACATCAACATTCGTTTCATTGGGAGTCGCCATTCTGCCCCCAGTTTCTTCATCCTCTCTGGGATCTATGTCCTCGGGCAGTTCTCTGGGCGACTCTCCCATAGTTATCTTCTTTAGTTGCTATGACGTTTCCTCCCTTGGAGGGGAGGAGGCGCCTTTTGTTTCTACATCTCTTCCTTTACGCAACAACTTTAGCTTCGCTATGTAGCATGCTTGTGCAACGACTTGATCTCCTCTGATTATTCCTACACTAGCATCCGTCGGGAACTTCAACAACAAACACCAGGGTGCAATGCAAGCCCTGAACTCTGCTAGGGCCGATCGGCCTAAAAAGGCATTGTATGGCAACTCAATATCCAAAATCACAAAAGGGAGGATTCTCACCCTCCGCTGATCTCCTTCCCCAAGGGTGACTGACAGTTCTACGTACCCCATCGGAGAAGTTGAGGCTCCGTTGAAGCCGCGTACCCATCCCTCGCAAGGCTTTAAATCCTTTGGTTCAAATTTCATCTGATCAAATGTCTTCTTGAATAGAATGTTAACCGAACTTCTGTTATCTACTAAGACTTTGTGGACTATAGCTGGACCAATGGCGACAGTAATCACTAATGGGTTTTCTGTTGGGGAATGGACTGCAATACTCTCTCTGCTGCGGAATATAATTTTATCGGACATTGTCTTTTGTTGTTTGATTGGAGCATAATCGTCAGGGTTATTGCATTCTACAACTTCAAGATGTTGTTTGGCTGTATTGACATACTGCTCCATTGCCCTGAAGCTATGTCTTGCCAAATGAAGTCCTCCGACTATGGTGTTGATTACAATATTTTTTCCTTTCTGCTGAGGGTAAGGTCTAGCAACATGTTGGTTTTGGTTCGGGGCCTGTCCAGCTTGCCCCCTATCCCTTGGAGCCACCTTATACTCGTCTAGTTTTCATTCTTGGAGTAGTCTTTCAACCACATCTCTCAAATGGCGACATTCGTTGGTGGAGTGACCATGAACCTGGTGGAAGAGGCAGAAATTTCCAGTTTCACGTTGTTTCTCCGTCGAATCCCTCGGGGGAGGCCTCTTATACTGAAGAACATTATAAGTATCCATAAAGATGTTCTCTAGCGTATCATTTAATGGCGTGAAGTTCTCAAATGGCCTGGATAGAGGCCTTCTCTGGGAATCATTCCCTCGGTTCCTTTTCTGACTGTTATTTCCCGACTGGCGGCCATTTTTATTTCCGACATTCACCTTGACTTTCCCTGAGCTGTCTCCTGTCTGCTTAATGGCCACGTTGCTCTGTATATCTTCTTTGTTGGCAACCTTCCTTTTCCAGTTGGCATATATTTCTTCCTGACGCAGGCGAATATTAGCTTTCTCATAGAATATCTCTCTAGTTAATGGCGGCTTGCCAGCTAGGTACCTTCCAAACTCAGTATCTTTATCTACCCCGTCGATTAAGGCCATCAAGACAGTCTGTTCATGAGGGTCTCTGACTTCTGTGACTGCTAGGTTGAAACGATCCAAGTACGATCTCAGGGTTTCGTCAGCATGTTGTTTAATGAGGGATAATTCCATGATATTTTTAGAACTTTGAGCGTGAAGCCGGAATTGGTTCACGAACATTTCACTTGGTTCCCTGAAAATGGATATTGATCGTGCCGGCAAGCGGGTGAACCACAATAATGCCACATCTTCCAGGAATATCGGGAACACTTTACACTTTACGGAGTCGGAGGCTGCAGCAGCATCCATGGACCATGAGTATCTCATCAGGTGTTGGACTGGGTCCATCCTACCGGTGAAGCGATTCATAGTTGGCATATTGAAACACCTCAGGAATGTAACCTCCAATATGTCATCGGTAAAGGGCGTGTGAGTACACTCTATACCCCAATCTTCATTTCTCTGTCCACGGCTATCCACCATGATCTGCTAATCATTGCTTCAACTTCAGCATGAGTTACTGTAGATTCAGGATCAGCACTCCTTGCTCTGCAGGGCCCTCCATCGTTCCTTCGATGGGCTGCCGTGAAGTCTGGAGCCTGAGAAGAACTTCTTTGTCCCCTGTTGCCACGGTCAGTCACGCGGTGATGGGGTTGCGGTGGTCGATTCTCAACAGGATCATTAACGACTTATGCTCTAGGAAGGTCAGCGGGTCAATGGACGAGCCAATGGAGGTCCCTCTGCCTTTGATGATCATAAATGTGCCCGTCCAATGTAGTGAGGTTTTGTCATAATAGGGAGCTCTCTTGTCTTTGGGCCGCTTACTCGTCGTTTATTCTCCCCAACATATCAAGTATGCGGGAAAGATCTCCTTCAGTAGCTAGAGCAGAATGATTGAATAGATCATCAACATTATCTCTTGTGCATAAAGAACTCAAGCCAAGTCGAGAAGAACCACCAACACGAGCAGAACAATCCATAATCACCTTTCCAGGTCGAGTTGTGGTCTAATTGTCATTTCGGGTCATGGTCCCCCTCTATTGATGGCTCGTTGTGGGCCCCTGAAGTTGATTCATGGTGGTGTGAGCAGGAGGGATCGTTGTAACACCCCACTCCCGCTATGATCACTCACTAAGGGAATGCCATAGCATTGGTGGAGTATTTTAGTGAATATAGAACAGAAAAATTACAACAAGACAGATATAAATAGTACTTGAAATTTTAAAACATCATCTCATAACAGCGGAAGTAAAACATGTCTGGTTACATCATAAAACCACAATAAAGGTCAAGTACAATATCCATCAAAATAAAGAAGTACATAATCCCACTCTCATACAATAGCCAAACAAAAGAAAAGATAACTGGATAACTGGAGCTTTACATCTATCCAAGCTCCTAAAGACTGGAACAGCAATCCGATCAAGCTCCACTACTGCTAGGATCCACCGTAGGACCTGAGGGTTGGGAAAAAGATAAAAACAACAGGGTCAGACATAAGTCTGAGCGAGTCCTATAACTTTAACAATACAATCGTTAAAGTAACCAGAGAAGACATAAACTGATATACGGTAACATATAGGGATGAATGGCTACCCTAAGCAGTCAACTAAACGAAGATAAAGGATAAAGACGCATCTACCCTCCCTAAGGTAAATTACTAAACTGCACCACACCAGTCGTTCCTAACTTAAAGGTTGATCCCACCCAAGGACTTATAAAATTTACTAATTAGTACCTGCGTACCCCTAGGTGACCAAGTAGGCGCCACGGGGCCCTACAATCCACTAGGTGTACACACTACTTCCCATTCGATCGGCTCCCTAACGTAGATACCCGTGCTGGCCCCACCGTGGGATGTATCATTCCCCAATGTGGCAACCTGATGGAACTAAAGGTGCACGGCTTATATCTACTCGATGCAACAACGGCTTACCTACCAGCCCGGGCCCACTCACGCATATGAAGCCCGTTGGACTTGCGTTGCCACCGCTAACCCGTTTGCCTCTTACAGTCAAGCCCAGTATGCGTGTCCCGTCCTCGACATGGGTCGAGCCCACAAAGATACGTATGGGTTACTGGTTGAAATGGGCCTCCACAAGCTACCCACCTAAGCTTGTCCCTTTTTCTAGTATATCCCACTTAACCCTTTAATCATGTTTTAATTACATGTTCCATTTTGGTTAAGTATTCTAATCGTATTTTCTATTGCCACCCAAGGCAACCACTAGATTTTCTCATGCCACCCGAGGCACCCACTTAACCCCTCATGTCCCTCTACATGCTAATATGGTTAAGTGTTTCTTAATTAATTAATTAAGAACGTAACCTTTGTAAAGACCTCTCACATTAGACTGTCTTTTATGACCGCTGGTTAAGCCGGTTGGGTCCGGGCAGCCTTATGTCATAACAGAGTCTAACCTCGTGTCTTTACATTAATTACGTATTTAGTTTGTGCCTAAGACCTCTCACATTGGGCTAACATTTGTAGCAACTGGTTAAGCCGGTTGGGTCCGGGCAGTTTTACGCTACAACTGAGTCCAACCTCGTGTCTTAGTCAATTAATTACACCTAATTAATCACCCTCATAATTTTATATTAATTATCCCTAATTAATCAAGTTTTCTTAACATGGGTAGACCTAACTTAATAGGTAAATTCCCATGGGGTAGACCTAACTCAATAGGTAAATTCCCAACACATAGTATGGGTACACCTAACCAAATAGGCAAATTCCCATACTATGTTTATTTATTTTGTGTTATGCATAATTATATTAATTTCACACAATCTTATTAACTTATGCATTTAATTACCCCATCGTTCCCACGTAATTTCGTTCATGATATAACACATATAAAAGGTGTCAACTTGCATATGAATGAACATGTTTCAAAGGTGCCATCTTGCATATTAACAAACACATAACTTGCATATGAACTTGCATAACATGTCACATAACTTGCATATAATATGTCACATAACTTACATATTCATTTTGCATAACAACTTGCATATTAGCTTATAGACTTGCATAATGTGTCATCATGAACTTGCATATTAATAAACATGTAACTTGCATATTTACATACATGTAACTCGCATATTAACAAACATGTAACTTGCATATAAAGAAACATGTAACTTGCATATTTACATACATGTAACTTGCATATTAACAAACATGTAACTTGCATATTAACAAACATGTAACTTGCATATTTACATACATGTAACTTGCATATTAACAAACATGTAACTTGCATATTAACAAACATGTAACTTGCATATTTACATACATGTAACTTGCATATTAACAAACATGTAACTTGCATATTTACATACATGTAACTTGCATAGCATATTACCATGAACTTGCATAACATGCATATGATTACATAGCCCACAACTTGCATATTTAGCATCATGCAAACATAACATACATCATATTAAACTTGCATAAGCTTACATACTCAACATGCATAAACATAAGATTAATGCTAACATCATATCATATGATTCAAAGCTCATTAACCCACATACAAAACCATAAATCTCATCACATCTCATCTAATTAGTTTACCAAAAGATCATCAAAGTGATAGAAACTCACAACTAGCAACTTTGAACACCAAATGAAGAAGATTAAGATGCTAAGAAGGGATTAGAAGTTGATTAGAGAGTGATTAGTATGCAACCCTCTTCATAAAATTAGTGGAGGCCATGAGAGCTAGCATTTTGCCATAGTTTAGTCACTAGGTTTAATTATGAATGAATTAGGGTAGGTTAGGGTCTTATTTATAGATTAGGCAAGTGTTTTAGGCCATAGGATTAACCCTAGATTCAATCCAAGCCATCAAAGCATGTCTTGGGGAAGAAGTCAAGTGTAGGAACCATCTAGGGCCTTTAGATTAAAGATGGACCATGAGAACCATTCAAATGCAAAATCTGCACTTGAGCGAATCGGCCCACGGGTTGACAGCCAAACACCCTGGATTAACCCCTAGTCGACCCAGCGGGCTCGGGTCGACTTCAAAAATCGGCCGGTTCGGTTATTCCCCTCTCCCAATTCGCTGTTTTGAGCATTTTTGCATATTTATTTATTAAATTTTCAATTATATATATATATATATATATCAATATATATATATATATATATATCTACACAACCCATTTCACTTAATTAAGTATACTTTAATTTGGGAATTTTCGTGAAACTTCGCGAGGCCATATCTTGGTCATACGGACTCCGATTTTCGAAAACTCGGACTCTATTTCGCGTATTTTTCCGAGACGAACGCAATGGCATAGCCCGTTTCCCTTGATTCCCATTTTAGAATTAAATTCTGCCTCGATTTATGTTATTACAGGTTATTGAAAATACGGGTTGTTACATTCTCCCCTCCTTAAAGGATTTCGTCCCCGAAATCTTCAAGTTAGGAAGAACGTATCCTACCATCCAATCATCCATCTACTCAAAGCATCATCCACGAGCAATCATTGTCCTTACAAGATTCTAAATGCTGGATGGATATATGCAAAAGTGTGTGTATATGTACTTACCTAATGCAAAAATCAGGCGGTTACTGATACAGTAAACCTCCTTAATGCAAACCATGATAGTGCCATGCATCCAATATGTATGCGAAACCCTATTGACACATACAAATTTCTACATGCGTGCACAACCATACACAAAAATGCATCATCCATATGATAACACAGCCATGATACATCCATCAATCTAACTACCACATCCATTTATGCAATATGCAACATGAAGTGACTGAGCCGATCTAGTGCCTAATGTGTGTGTATATGCATCCACGAGCAACCACTAGCAAACAATTGCATCCATATGCATCCATCAACCATAACATGTTTCAAACACATGTTTCAACCATAGGTTTTACCCTATCTAAAGGTCATAGGTATTAGCGAGAGGATATACTAAAGATAAGATAAGTACTAGACAAGCAATAAAGGAGAAGTTAAAAGACATACTCTCAAAAAGAAATGGATACAAAGAACGCATCTTTGCTTCCGTCTCCCAAGTAGCATTGCTTTCGTCATCTCCCCATTGCACTTTAACTAGCTGAACTTCTCTGTTCCTCAACTTCCTAGTTTCTGACCCAAGGATGCGAGTAGGAGCTCGTCGAATCGTCGCATCACGCTCTACCTCTACATCTCTAAGCAAGCTCGGCTCTACCACCTCCGCGGTCTCATGTAAGCACTTCCTCAAATGTGATACATGGAATACATCATGAACACCACTAAGTCTGTCGGGCAACTCCACCCTATATGCCATCCGTCCAATCCTTTCCTTAATAGGAAACGGCCCAACAAATCTCGGTGCTAACTTCCCTACGGACCCAAAGCGAACAACATTTCTCAATGGAGATACTTTGACAAAAACCATGTCCCCAACCTCAAACTCAAGATCCGTCCTTCTCCGATCCGCATAAGATTTCTGTCTATCTTGCGCTGCTTTCATCCTTTTTCGAATTAAATCAATCTTCTCTGAAGTCTCTCTAACCATATCCGGCCCAAGCAAGATCTTATCCGTAGATTCCCACCAACATGTAGGAGATCGACAAGGCCTTCCATAAAGAGCTTCGAAAGGAGCCATACCAATACTGGACTGAAAGCTGTTATTATATGCGAACTCCACCAAAGGAAGATGTTCTTCCCATGTACCTCCAAAATCCAAGATACAAAGCCTCAAAAGATCTTCTAAGATACGGTTCACCCTCTCAGTCTGACCGTCCGTCTGAGGATGATATGCGGTGCTCAAACACAACTGAGTCCCTACCGCCTCTTGCAAACTTCTCCAAAACTCACTAGTGAAAATAGGATCTCGATCACTCACAATGCTGGATGGTACGCCATGCAATCTAACAATCTCTCTAACATAGACTGAAGCAAGCCATGGAGCGGTCCTCTTACTCTTTACGGGTATAAAATGGGCACTCTTGGTAAGTCTGTCTACCACAACCCAAATTCCCGTATTGCCCTTCCTCGATCTCGGTAACCCGTCGATGAAATCCATCGAGACACTATCCCACTTCCACTGTGGAACTTCCAATGGGTGTAGCAACCCACCGGGTTTCCTTTGCTCCACTTTAACTTGTTGGCACACTAAGCATCTAGCCACATACTCGGCCACATCTTTCTTCATACCGGCCCAGAAGAAAACTCTCTTCATGTCTTGGTACATTTTGTCTCCACCGGGATGAATAGTCATTCTTGAACGATGTGCATCATCCAAAATAGCCTTCTTCAAACCCTCATCTTGCGGTACACAAAGTCTACCGTCTCTATGCAACCATCCCTTATCATCTATGGTGTATCTACCCAAATGGCTGGACGACTCCCCTCTTATAAGCTTCTCTACCAACACAACCAACTGTGGGTCGTCTCGCTGAGCCTCGCCAATCCGTCTCAAAAGAGTAGGTCTAACCTCCAAGGATGCCAACAAACCAGGTACAAAATCAACAGAAGGTCTGAAGTCAAACAAAGAAAGAAACTCCAAGCTTCGTCGTTCCACGAACAATGGACTCAAAGATAGCCTTTTTCTACTCAAGGCGTCTGCCACCACGTTACCCTTACCAGGGGTATACGCTATCTCGAAATCATAGGATGCTAAGAACTCCATCCACCTTTGCTGTCTTAAGTTTAAATCCTTCTGAGAGAATAAGTACTTCAATGATTTATGGTCGGTGAACAACTCGAATCTCTCACCAAGAAGATAATGGCGCCAAGACTTAAGTGCGAAAACAATCGCGGCCAACTCTAGATCATGGGTAGGGTAATTCTTCTCATGCACTCTCAATTGTCTCCCTCCATAGGCTATTACCCTTCCCTCCTGCATCAAGACTGCGCCTAATCCTGTTCCACAAGCATCGGTATAAACAACAAACGGCTTACTCCCATCCGGGAGCACTAAAACTGGAGCGGTGGTCAAAGCTCTCTTTAACCGTCGGAAAGCATCATCACAATCTACATCCCACGAGAAAACCAGATTCTTTTTCGTCAAGCGGGTTAATGGGGCTGATATCTTCGCGAAGTCTTTGATGAACTTCCTATAATATCCTGCCAACCCCAAGAAACTTCTTACCTCGGTAGCATTTCTAGGAACTTTCCAATCCTGGATAGATACTATCTTTGCGGGATCCACAGCTATCCCTTCCTTAGAGACCACATGCCCTAAGAATCGCACTTCTCTTCTCCAAAAATGGCATTTAGAGAATTTAGCTTTAAGACTATGCGCTCGAAGAGTCTCCAACACTTCCTTGAGATGTAAGGCATGCTCTTCTTCATTCTTGGAAAAGACCAAGATGTCATCCACAAAAACTACTACAAACTTATTCAGATACTCTCTGAACACTCTACTCATGAGATCAACAAAGTA
This sequence comes from Allium sativum, assembly GCA_030737875.1. NCBI lineage: Eukaryota > Viridiplantae > Streptophyta > Magnoliopsida > Asparagales > Amaryllidaceae > Allium > Allium sativum. The sequence goes on from CM060916.1 coordinate 731,295,670, forward strand.
TGCGGGGGCGTTAGTCAACCCAAATGGCATCACTAGCCACTCATAAAAACCATCCGGAGTCCGGAAAGCAGTCTTCTCTATACTGTCCTCCGCCACTCTTAACTGATGAAACCCTGTAGCTAAGTCCATCTGCGAAAATACTGACGCGCCAACCAACTGATCAAAGAGATCATCTATCCTCGGTAATGGGTGTCTATTCTTCTTCGTGAGCTTATTAAGTTCTCTATAATCCACACAAAGTCTGAGGGACCCATCCGCCTTCGTGGCAAACACTACTGGAGCTCCCCACTCCGATATACTTCGCCTTATGAACCCCTTCTCAAGCAACTCCCCTACTTGCTTATGAAGTTCTCTTCTCTCACGAGGAGCCATGTGGCGTACTGGCAAAGACACTGGTTTGGCATTATCCACCAAATAAATTCGGAAATCTATCTCCCGCTTCGGAGGCAAACCCTTTACTTCTTCAAACACATCCGGATATTCCCGGACTACTCTGACAGAACACAAACTCTCGACCGAAGCATCGAGCGATTCAAGATAACTTAGCAAAACAGATTCCATGGGATTGCAAGAGATCTCGAGAGTGTTACCCAAGCGGGTCATGAGCCTGACAACTCTCCTTTCGCAATCAAGAACGGCACCATTACTGGATAACCAGTCCATGCCCAAGATCAACCCATAGCCCGTGAAGCCCAATACAAAAGCATCACATCTAAACTCAACGCTAAGTATAGAAATCTTCAAACCCAAACATATCATAGACAGATATATGGAGCCCCCAATTGGGTTTGAGACAACCAAGGGATCATCAACTAGACTGGTGTCTAAGTGCAGTGACTCAACTAACGATGATGAGATAAAAGAATGCGATGCGCCAGAGTCAAACAAAGTACGAACTGGATGATCAAACAGAAAAACCAGACTTTCAACGGAAATAGTTCTACCTCTCTGCTGAATCGGTGGAACTGAGAGAACCTGAACTTGCCCCCCTGACTGAGGTGGTGCTATAAGAGCTTGCACCTGGCCTCCTGAGGTAGACCCCGTCTTCTGCCCCTTCTTTGGGCAGTTTTTCACAAGATGCCCTGCTTCACCACAATGAAAGCAACCGGTTTTCTTCTTTTTGCGACAATCCTTACTAAGGTGTCCTGGTGTTCCACAATTGAAGCACTTCTTCGTCTTCTTTTTGTCACCATTGCCTTTTCCGCCCTTGCCTTGTTGTTGCTGTTGCGGTTTCTTCTGATCCCCCTTTTTCTCTGGTGCCTTAGAATTCTTATCATCCTCATGCATAAGTGCCATGTAGACAAGCTTCTCAAAAGTGGCCCCCATAGGGATGTGAGTCATAGCTATTCCTTGCAATGGTTCGTTCAAGCCTCTAACGAACCTCAAAGCCTTCTTCTCCGGTGTATTCACCAACTCTATGCCAAACCTTGCTAATTGATTGAATTTGTTGACATATTCTTTCACCGTGAGATTCCCTTGCTTCAAATTCAAGAACTTCTCCATAAACAGATTCTCTTCCGCCCTTGAGAGAAACTTAGCCCCAAACCTTTGCTTAAAATCTGCCCAAGAGTCAACAGGGCGTTCTCCATTAGTGACCTCCCACCAGAATGAGGCCTCTCCCTTCATTAACCAAGCCGCCAACTTGACTTTCTTTCCCTCTTCCACTTCAAAGATATCTAGCAACTCTTCCACTTCCTTAAGCCAATCTCTAGCCTCTACGAAAGTCTCTGAACCAAGAAAAGGTTTTCCTCCTATAGCCTTGAACTCCTTGCAAACCTTAGCAAAATTATCCACTCTAGGCTGAGGAGGAGGAGCGGTTGTCTCTGGTGTAGTAGCATTGGCCGGACCCGCAGCCGCGGCCCTAGCCTCTTGCAACCTCCTATACCATAGTGGTATAACTAAACCCTCCGGGATGTTAAGATCTTCAGCCATGCTGAAACGAAAGAGGAAAGATTCAAAAAGGAGATTCCGAAAGATAAAGATATGGCTATTGGGGATTATGCTTTTCTTTTTCAAAAACTTTTTCTCTTAGAAGACATGCTTTTAAAAATCCTTTCTTCGAAAATACTCTTAGAAAGTAGTTTTTCTCAAAAATTTTATCTGTTCTGGTAACCTTAAGTTCTGATACCACGTGTAACACCCCACTCCCGCTATGATCACTCACTAAGGGAATGCCATAGCATTGGTGGAGTATTTTAGTGAATATAGAACAGAAAAATTACAACAAGACAGATATAAATAGTACTTGAAATTTTAAAACATCATCTCATAACAGCGGAAGTAAAACATGTCTGGTTACATCATAAAACCACAATAAAGGTCAAGTACAATATCCATCAAAATAAAGAAGTACATAATCCCACTCTCATACAATAGCCAAACAAAAGAAAAGATAACTGGATAACTGGAGCTTTACATCTATCCAAGCTCCTAAAGACTGGAACAGCAATCCGATCAAGCTCCACTACTGCTAGGATCCACCGTAGGACCTGAGGGTTGGGAAAAAGATAAAAACAACAGGGTCAGACATAAGTCTGAGCGAGTCCTATAACTTTAACAATACAATCGTTAAAGTAACCAGAGAAGACATAAACTGATATACGGTAACATATAGGGATGAATGGCTACCCTAAGCAGTCAACTAAACGAAGATAAAGGATAAAGACGCATCTACCCTCCCTAAGGTAAATTACTAAACTGCACCACACCAGTCGTTCCTAACTTAAAGGTTGATCCCACCCAAGGACTTATAAAATTTACTAATTAGTACCTGCGTACCCCTAGGTGACCAAGTAGGCGCCACGGGGCCCTACAATCCACTAGGTGTACACACTACTTCCCATTCGATCGGCTCCCTAACGTAGATACCCGTGCTGGCCCCACCGTGGGATGTATCATTCCCCAATGTGGCAACCTGATGGAACTAAAGGTGCACGGCTTATATCTACTCGATGCAACAACGGCTTACCTACCAGCCCGGGCCCACTCACGCATATGAAGCCCGTTGGACTTGCGTTGCCACCGCTAACCCGTTTGCCTCTTACAGTCAAGCCCAGTATGCGTGTCCCGTCCTCGACATGGGTCGAGCCCACAAAGATACGTATGGGTTACTGGTTGAAATGGGCCTCCACAAGCTACCCACCTAAGCTTGTCCCTTTTTCTAGTATATCCCACTTAACCCTTTAATCATGTTTTAATTACATGTTCCATTTTGGTTAAGTATTCTAATCGTATTTTCTATTGCCACCCAAGGCAACCACTAGATTTTCTCATGCCACCCGAGGCACCCACTTAACCCCTCATGTCCCTCTACATGCTAATATGGTTAAGTGTTTCTTAATTAATTAATTAAGAACGTAACCTTTGTAAAGACCTCTCACATTAGACTGTCTTTTATGACCGCTGGTTAAGCCGGTTGGGTCCGGGCAGCCTTATGTCATAACAGAGTCTAACCTCGTGTCTTTACATTAATTACGTATTTAGTTTGTGCCTAAGACCTCTCACATTGGGCTAACATTTGTAGCAACTGGTTAAGCCGGTTGGGTCCGGGCAGTTTTACGCTACAACTGAGTCCAACCTCGTGTCTTAGTCAATTAATTACACCTAATTAATCACCCTCATAATTTTATATTAATTATCCCTAATTAATCAAGTTTTCTTAACATGGGTAGACCTAACTTAATAGGTAAATTCCCATGGGGTAGACCTAACTCAATAGGTAAATTCCCAACACATAGTATGGGTACACCTAACCAAATAGGCAAATTCCCATACTATGTTTATTTATTTTGTGTTATGCATAATTATATTAATTTCACACAATCTTATTAACTTATGCATTTAATTACCCCATCGTTCCCACGTAATTTCGTTCATGATATAACACATATAAAAGGTGTCAACTTGCATATGAATGAACATGTTTCAAAGGTGCCATCTTGCATATTAACAAACACATAACTTGCATATGAACTTGCATAACATGTCACATAACTTGCATATAATATGTCACATAACTTACATATTCATTTTGCATAACAACTTGCATATTAGCTTATAGACTTGCATAATGTGTCATCATGAACTTGCATATTAATAAACATGTAACTTGCATATTTACATACATGTAACTCGCATATTAACAAACATGTAACTTGCATATAAAGAAACATGTAACTTGCATATTTACATACATGTAACTTGCATATTAACAAACATGTAACTTGCATATTAACAAACATGTAACTTGCATATTTACATACATGTAACTTGCATATTAACAAACATGTAACTTGCATATTAACAAACATGTAACTTGCATATTTACATACATGTAACTTGCATATTAACAAACATGTAACTTGCATATTTACATACATGTAACTTGCATAGCATATTACCATGAACTTGCATAACATGCATATGATTACATAGCCCACAACTTGCATATTTAGCATCATGCAAACATAACATACATCATATTAAACTTGCATAAGCTTACATACTCAACATGCATAAACATAAGATTAATGCTAACATCATATCATATGATTCAAAGCTCATTAACCCACATACAAAACCATAAATCTCATCACATCTCATCTAATTAGTTTACCAAAAGATCATCAAAGTGATAGAAACTCACAACTAGCAACTTTGAACACCAAATGAAGAAGATTAAGATGCTAAGAAGGGATTAGAAGTTGATTAGAGAGTGATTAGTATGCAACCCTCTTCATAAAATTAGTGGAGGCCATGAGAGCTAGCATTTTGCCATAGTTTAGTCACTAGGTTTAATTATGAATGAATTAGGGTAGGTTAGGGTCTTATTTATAGATTAGGCAAGTGTTTTAGGCCATAGGATTAACCCTAGATTCAATCCAAGCCATCAAAGCATGTCTTGGGGAAGAAGTCAAGTGTAGGAACCATCTAGGGCCTTTAGATTAAAGATGGACCATGAGAACCATTCAAATGCAAAATCTGCACTTGAGCGAATCGGCCCACGGGTTGACAGCCAAACACCCTGGATTAACCCCTAGTCGACCCAGCGAGCTCGGGTCGACTTCAAAAATCGGCCGGTTCGGTTATTCCCCTCTCCCAATTCGCTGTTTTGAGCATTTTTGCATATTTATTTATTAAATTTTCAATTATATATATATATATATATATCAATATATATATATATATATATATATATCTACACAACCCATTTCACTTAATTAAGTATACTTTAATTTGGGAATTTTCGTGAAACTTCGCGAGGCCATATCTTGGTCATACGGACTCCGATTTTCGAAAACTCGGACTCTATTTCGCGTATTTTTCCGAGACGAACGCAATGGCATAGCCCGTTTCCCTTGATTCCCATTTTAGAATTAAATTCTGCCTCGATTTATGTTATTACAGGTTATTGAAAATACGGGTTGTTACAATCGTGGCATGGTCCTGAGATCGGGTCGTGACGCCATCAGTCGTTCGAGTCGTGATACCATCGCCGGGTCGGATCGCCCCCTCCTTACCACGATCCGTGGACTCCACTTCGACTTGCTCTTGAACGCTTTCTTCAACGTCTTCATTTGCAGCTTCATTTGCTTGCGAAGCTCATGCATCTTTGGATTTCTTTCCAGTCCTAACGTCTTGACTTTACAAAAATGTTCAGAAACTGAAACCGTGGAGATTCGGACTATTCTCTTCAAACTTGAATATCCAAACAATAAAGTAATAATCCAATATGCCGAGACTTCAATTCTCAGTGAAAGAACCAAAATGTTAGATCCAAAAATGGCTCTAACACCCAAGTTAACCGATTTTGCAGAGATTAATATCTAGAAATGAAAGAAAACACAGACAACACACGAGATTTATAGTGGTTCGGCGTTAACGAGCCTACGTCCACTTTATATATTTTTGATTACACGTAGAATGCAAGTACAATTAATGATTCCTATCAATCTCACAATTACAATGATAATTCACTCAATAATTTTATAATAACACTGATTAGAAATAATGGAGAAGCAACAATGATGATAACAGCACTCAGAATTGCCAAAAGATCCTGCCAAATGCCAAGTGTAGGGCTATTTATAGGTGTTATCTGTAGGCGGTTTGTGGTCACACTTGGCACAAATCCCGAGGATCTCGGATTAAATCATGAGTAGGTGAGGAAATGGTCAATATGGCGGTTATGGACAGGTGTCATGAGATCCTGAACTCTCGGATCATGGAAGACCAAGTCATAGCCTTTATTCTTTGGCTCTACAGGTTGGATCATGGGTCGTTGACACGAGCGGGTCGTGATGGGGCAAGCACGAATGGGTCATGATGGGGTGTGCATGATTCGAGGGTGGTTGGGTGATCACGAACGTGTTTTTAAGGCTTTCACAGGTGAAACTTCATATTGGATCTATGTGTGAATCTTGGTGGCTTGATTCAAAAGCTAGCCAACACATGTTAATTAGAAAACTTGTAAATTCGATACACTTAATTACTTATTAAGTAAAACATGTTATTGTAATGATGAAATCAACAAGAAGATAAAAAGAGGTTGTTGATTACAGACCTTGGGCCACAATCTAGAGAATAACACATTGTGGGCTTATTAATAAGCTTAAAGGGATTAAGTTGTATGACAGAAATTAATAAGCCAGAGAACTTGGTATTTTGAATAAGAATTCAATATTAATTGGAATAACCAAGTTAACTGGAAACTTGACGATGTGAGACAAGTGCGTAAAGGAATGTTTAGACATAGGGTCTAACAACAAGCTAAAGTAAGGCGCTTAGACCAGTCTGTATGGTTGAGGGGGAATAACCCAACGGGGTAGATCATCGAGGTGTTATGAGGCACGAGGTGAGCGCACATTCATCTGATTGTTCTGACGGCTCCAAAGGACAGGAAAGGGAAGCACGCGGCTTCCTGAGGTATGTAAGGTGCTCCTAATAGTCCTCTGTTCAGCGGCAGATGTCTTAGGTTGTGTCCGCAGAGGTTGGGTATGCACGTAACTACTAGGTGGGTGGGCCTTGACTGCAGATGTAGTTATGCAGTCAGAATGCTGTGACGAGGTGACGCCAGGGTGGTTCGTAGGTTACCTCACGAGGAGGCAGAGGGAGGCAGAGGGTCACGACCAACAAGGATAGTAGACCGTTGGATACCCGTCATCGGCAGCCAATGGGATGTCGAAGGACTCGAGCTAAACCCAAGATACCATTTCACCCTTCACTATCGCGGTAAGGGGTTGAGGGGAGACACCACATGGATGTTTAGAATGTTTGCATAGGGGCAGTCGCTTAGCTCTGGTAGTCTTTACTAGTTGAGGGAGGGGCCGAGGTGGGGGCATAACCGCCATGAAAACAGACCCTAGGTATATCTGTATATAGAGGATCTTTAAAGATGGGCCTGTATAGATATGGAAAAGCTCCCAACCGAGTTCTGTGTTACTTATATCGCCCTTCCTTGGAACTCGGTACACATTAGAGGACGTGCGATTGAGGCATCGAGCTACAATTGAAGATACATATGGTGGACAGTCTGGATACATGCATGTTGGCTTTGGGTGGTGTATCGTAGACTTGAGGGCATTATTCCGGTATGAATTCCGATTCGAACAAAGGTGGCAGTCTGTATGTTCGTGTAGCATAGTAATGACAGATATATGCAAAACGTAACATTGTTATATAGAGATCCGTACGTCACTACGGCGTAGGATGAGGGACTGCGTATATTTCAAAGATGTTACAGTAGAGACCGTGAGAGAGGGGTACCATGGGGTGTACCTTGATATTGGGGGTAGCTACATATATACTATATTAGGTTAATCCCCTGGAAAGTAAATGGGTACGACGTGTGTGTAAGCCTTGAGTGCTGATAACCCAAGTAACCTAACAAATAAGAAAATATGATTGAACAGTATATGTAGGATTATCCAAAGTGTATAGTTTAAATCTAGTCACCAAAACTTGTGTTCTGACCACCTCCTCATAACATACTCATAGGTTAGATTTGTGGCAGAGACATGAGACATTATAGATTTGGATACTGGTTAGGCAGTATTATTAATACGGTAATGTTATACTTTGACTTATATTATAATTTATCCATTCCGTTGTAAGATATTTTCTTAGCTCTGACATATTTTATGTCTCTCTTTTCTGCAGGATAACAGAGCAAACCAATCTGAGTTTCGATGGATTGGTATTTTGAAAAAAAAAATCGGTCTATCGGAATTAGGTTTGTCATATCTGGTATCAGAGCTTAGGTTTAGCATTCCTATATAAATAGTAAGTGAACGTATTTGTATTTTAAAAAAAATATAAATATATTATATATAGGGTTCGTTTGTCATAGGTCCCTATTAAGTTTCAAAATTAGGCTCACATCCGGTCCCACTTTGCATGTAAATTAAGTCCCTATTTTTTGAAAACATATAAAAAATAAAAAAATCATGAAAATTCATTATTAAATAAAACACATACATGCTGATAAAATCTGTGTTAAAATAATCAAAAACCACGTCAAAACCCAAAATAACACAAAATCAATGAAATAGCATGTTTTTGCATCAAAAGATGCACATATTCGTACATAGTTGCATACATTCATGCTTATATTTCAGCGTTGCATCCAACTGCAATATAAATGCATATATATGCAGCTAAACAGCAATATACGCATCCTTTTATGCATATATTCAAATCAAGCCTGTTTTTTCAAGCATTCGCCGTTTTCAGACATTATTGCACACATTTATGCTCTTGTACAGAATACATGCATATATTCATGCGCATATTCAGAAGCCGTCGTCCCATTTAAATTTGTTGCATACATGCATACAGAATAGTTGCATTCATGTATGTAACTTTTCGTAACTCATGAATCTCAGTTCAACTTTGTATGCATACATGTATGCAGTTATCTGGTAATAGTTGCAAGCAAGTATGCATATATTCACCCAGATTTTCAACAAAAAACACCGAAATAGTATATGCATACATGTATGTTACTATTGATAATAGTTGCACAGATGTATGCAACTTTTTTTGTTTTTTTTCGTGGACTCCTAGGAATATTTCCTATTTTTTGATTTTTTTTTTAGTGAGTGGCGCATTTTTTTTGTCAAAACACATAGAAGGCGGAAGTGGTAGGACAAGAAGGTGGAAGTAAGCCAAAAATTAGAGCGGTAGCTCAAAAGAGGGAACGAATTTGTATTTAAAGTTTGGGGCGGGGGGACGTGCGCTACATTTGAAACTTAAATAGGGACCTTAGCCTAATTTCCACTTATATATATATATACCTAGATCCATAGAGGAACCCACTAAATAGAAATAGTATAACGTTGTAAGAAATGGGATGTTTGTTTTGTACACTAAAGGAATGAATAAGGAAATTTGAGACCCTTAGGTAATTGGGTGGAAAGTGTACAATGCATTTTGTATGGAAAGAAACTGAATCCCATACGATTAGTATTTTGGGTTAGTGGGTTTGAAAACCTTATAAATTGGAAAAAGTTGAAAAGAGAAAAATGGATAAGGAATATATGTAGTTGAGAGAATTGACCTTGGGGAGTGTCTAGGAAAGCCTAAATGGATTGGAAACCCGCTTTGAGTCTAACCTTATTATTAACTTTTAAGAACATGAAATTATAAAACTTTTGGGAAAATGGTTTACGATGTTTTCAAGTTTTAATCTTAAAAGTTATAATTTTAAATATGTAAAGTATACATATCGAGTTTTAAAGTAAAATGGGGTATATTTTGCAAATGGTGATTTCTTGCGAAAATGTTGTCTAAGATAAAATTCTCTCAATAAAAGGTGCATATTATAGAGCATGTATAGCTCGTTAGTTTTCTTGTTATATTTCATACAAGAATTTTTAATAAAGAAAGATTTGGACCCTCTATTCTTATGACAAACCTTTTGATAAATTATTTTAAGATAATTTTTTTGATGGACAAAATAAGTTGTAGAAAATAAGAATAAAGTGGATGTTGGCAACTTAGAGTAAGAGACATAACTGACCTTATAGGTAAGGGTTAGTGCCTAGGAAAAATGGGGAAATTTTTTGAGGCTATGAAGTAGATAGCGAGAATTAACTTGGAATAATAATGAGTTCCCGTAGAATGCATAAGCATTGAAAGCTAGGATGTTGCTTGAAATAATTATTGGTATACAGCTAGAGTTAGTAGTGACTACTAGATTGAAAAGGGGCAAGTAAGTGTTTAGACCCTGTTACTAATTTTCAGGTTAGGGGTAAAATCCATTACTAAATTTCTGTTGGGATTGTTCCATTATTTTGTTTTGTGGGGTAGTTAGGGTAACACCTAAACCTGTCATGGATCCCATAGTTTGGACTTTTCTAACTGAGGGGGACGTGGTCCCGAGATTCTTGGCCCTTAGTAGTAGCTGTGTAGGGTGTTTGTTCTCCTGTTTTAGTTGAAAGACTAGAGGCTTATTTAAAATTAAACTAAGATCAGATGATTAAATAAGCTAAGAAAAGAAAAACAGTACAATTAAAAAGGAAACAGAAAATTTAGTAAAGCAACAAAAATTGAAAATTATGAGAAAAGATGGATAAAGAATAAAAATTTCCAAGATAAGATGAAAAAGAAAATCAGTAACAAAAAGAAATGTTCTCATGTGGGCTGTGCTTGGTTAGGAAAATAGGAAATCTTTAAAAATAGTTACATAAAAATCCAAGTACAGTCAGAAAAAGGTTGAACAAGAAAAGCAGGAGATGCGGAGTTTTCCGTTTTCCACTTTTTTGTAACATAAGAAATCGAATTTAGAAAATTAGATTTTCCTGAAATTTGAAAAACAAAGTTGGTTGGTAGGATTATGGATGCAACAATTGGATGAACTATGCTCTTACTCAGTGAGAGTGTAGGAAAATTCGGATGAAAAAGCTTTTTGATTTTCAAAATATTACATTCATATAGAACTGCCAGTATATTTAGGATGTCAGCATCAAATTTTAAAAGGATTTTTGAAAAACTTGCATACACATAGGAGGTACCGCTTAGGCATACATGCACTATTATGTTGTACTTCACTTTGCACGAGTGCACAATGTTTGCAAAAAAATTGGATGCACACGTGATGGATGTATATTATGCGAGGGTTTAATTTATTTTACCCTCATCAAATTTCGGGGACGAAATTTCCTAAGGGTGGGAGAATGTGACACCCCGTATTTTCAGTGTAAGATAATAAAATAAGAATAAATTAATTAAATATTCATAATTAAGTAAAACGGACTGCGCCATTGCGTCTGTCTCGAAATTCTGTTCAAGATAGACACCTGGTTTGCGTAAAACGGGCATCGTATGAAGAAGTTATGAGCATTAGAAGTTTGTATACATATAAGGAGCTTATACACACACACACACACACACACACACACATATATATATATATATATTAAATAAATATATCCAGAATATTCGAAAATCAGTTCAAAATATCAAAAATCGCGGGCAGGAAAGTTCGGAGGGAAAAAGGACCGTTGGGGGTAGACCTAGGGGTCGACCCACCAACAGAGGGGTCGACCCACCCAAAGGGGAGCCGACCCACCCGCGAATCTGGAACCTTCTTTTCTGACGTGGACGATTCTGGTGTTTTAGATTTTGATCTAAGGGTCCTTATTCCTCCGCTACTCCTATAAATAAAAACCTAGGCCTAACCCTAAATCTCATAATTCGGCAGCTACGCTTCAGCTCCGCCATTGCTCCCTCTCTCTCTCTCTCCCCTCAAACATATTCAGATATTTAGATTTGTAAATTAGAAAATCTTAAATTAAGATCTGGAGGGAAGAGATTGGTGTTTTTATTAAAAGGAGTTCAGAACTATGTGAAAAGCAAGGTAACGTCCCAGATCCAATCTATTCATATTTTTCCTATTTTCTATCCATTCTTTCGTAATGAAAATAGTCGATCCACGTTATTAGGTTTCAAATCAAATCGAAGGGGAAAGGAAAACGATGGATGATAGAACGGATCAGATCCAAAATTTGGGAAAGCATGAAAGGTGAGTAGGTTTAAAGTATAGCCTTTAGATAATATTATGATTATCGTTTAGCATTCCCCTTGTTATAAATTGTGAAATTGCCAAGTTAATTAAAAATTATTATTATAACAAGTTGAGATGTTAACATGAATAATTCGTACGATGAATCAGTTAAAGTATTGGAATGATTATATGTTGTATAAACTTGTTAGAATGTGGGCAATGATTACTATTGTTGTAATTATATAATTCGCTTGGGGCATATTATTGAGTAAATGACATGTTAAACTTGTTGGATTAAAATAATTGAGATTTTGGGTAAATAATACACTATTGGAGAATTACACTTTATTTTAAATAAAGATAATTACATGTAGAAAGACATGCAACACACATTGGGATTTAGGGTATAATTTGTAATGGGATTTTGGAACATAACATATATTATGTTTTGAGACTTTAATATGGGAGTGAAATTTGATATGAACATAAATGGTTGAATGAAGATGAATATGCCTAGAATTACAATTAGAAATTGTGACTACACTTATGGCACGAGGTTAGACTGCATTAGTGGCGAAAGTCTGCCTAGACCCGACCGGCATATCCAGCAACCACTAATGTTGAACCCAATGTGAGAGGCTTAAGTGAAAAAATTAAAAAAACATGTAATGGTACTAAGACACGAGGTTAAGTCAACTTGTGGTAGAAGTCTGCCCAGACCCGCCCGGCAAATCCAGCGTCCACAAGTGTAGGCTTAATATTAGAGGTCTAGTGCTTACATATATAGACATATGTATATAACAAGATATGAATCAATGGAAATGACGGTAATTAAATGTCTAACTCAGAAAATAAGAAAGGGAGTGATGTAATGAACTGAGTTAGTGTGATGTGAAGGAAAAGTGATGTATTTCCCTAAATGACCTATTTCTGAGAACGTGGTTGCAAGTAAGCCTCAATAATTAAAGAAGAAAAGTAAAGAAATTACTTGCTACCACGGATTTGTTAAGTCAAGAATTTCATAGAGTTTTGATTTCTGACGAAAAGATAAGCCATGATCGACAAAAAGAAGTTATTCATTGGTTTAAAGAGACACAAAGAGCTACATACATTAGAGGTTGATTATTTGGTATGTTAGTAGTGTTATTTATGTTAAATTATATCCTCAAATAATCCCACATCTTTAATATTTGAATATATATAAGTATATATGTGTGCACATTAACTGTGCAATCTGGGCCAAACCGGTCGACTGGTTGAATCCAGGCAGTCGATCGTTTCTACCCAGAATGCACAGATAATGTGCACAAGTGTACATAACATATATATATTCAAATTCCTGTCTACCGGTTCTTTTTAACATGTCGACCGTTTTTAAACAGAAGCAACCTTTCATATTGACACTTCCATTTCTTCAAGAGTTGCTTCTCTTTCTCTTCACAAATGATCATGACCATTGTTTGTAACTTTTCACAAATGGTTACAACTGTTTAACCGATTCTATCAATCTAATTTCTATTCTATTGATCTCATTCTTGAACTCTAAAAGCGCTCAAATTGCTCATATTCTATCCTATTTGAATCCTAGAATATATTTAACATTCTTTTGATTCAATACGATATCCACTTCCAAATCTTCATTTACACAAATATTCTATTTGAGGATAAGATTATAGGAAGTTTGTACTACAAGTGACAAAATCGTGTTATTGAGAACACATATCGTCAACAACAATTACATTCATCTTTGTTAAAGTTCTCTGTGTTGTAAGTGGCAAGTGTTGAACTCCTCAGTGTTATTAGAGGCGTGAAATCCCGTTCGTCTGCTCGGGTGTTGTATACCCGTTCCTCTGGGTGAAGTGAGGTGATAGTTAGTGAAAATCCAGATAGAAGTCTGGGACTGGACGTAGGACGGTGCTCCGAACCAGTATAAAAATCCCTGGTATGATTTTTCTATTTTACCCCACTTTCCATTTTTACATCTGTGATTCGTTATTATTTCATACTCGTCTGTTATACACCATATTACATGATCCGTGTGTACTACTAGCACGTACACGCATTTTTCATTTGGTATCAGAGCATGGTCATCATATAACCGTAACACGGTTATTTGATATATTCTAGTAATATGGCAAATAACACAAGCACCAGCACTACACTTACACGGAAGGTCAATCTACACAAAGACCTCCATTCTTTAATGGTCTCAACTATAGCTATTGGGAAACACGTATGGCATTCTTTATGCAATCAAATAGCTATGATGCCTGGAATGCTACCCAAAAGGAAATGGTGAATCCAACAACTGATTATTCAGAATAGACACCGGCTGAGAAAACGGCAGCAGCCGTAAATGCAAAGGCAATAAACATGTTGTTTTGTGCATTAGACTAAAATGAATATAACCGGGTTAGTATCTGTACCACCGCATATCAAATTTGGCAAACTCTAAAAAACTCATGAAGGTACTAACAAGGTTAAACAAGCCAAAACAGCCATGCTGAAAAGTCAATTTCAAAATTTCAAAATGAAGCCGAATGAGACAATCAGTGATATGTATTCATGGTTTCAAACTATTCACCATGCACTAATTGGTTTAGGACAAAAATATTCAGATTTTGATGTTGTTTCGACAGTCCTACATTCTCTGACTAGTGAATGGGAAGGAAAAGTATTAGAAATTGAAGAAGCTAATGACCTTTCCGTCATGAAGCCAGATGAATTGATAGGAAATCTAATGTCCTATGAAGCTAATTTGCAGGCTAGAAAGGAACAGAAAGAAGAAAAGAAAAATGTAGCATTCCATGCTGAAAAAGTTGAAGATGAATCAGAGTTTGAAGATGAAGATTTGGCATTCATTGCTAAAGATTTCAAAAAAATCCTAATGCAACGAAAAGCTAATCGTTATAGCAAAAAGAAGACTGGATCATCATCGTCCTCTATAGAATGTTTTAACTGCCACAAAAAGGGGCAGATGCACAAAGATTGTCCAGAAAAGAAGAAGTCAGAAAATGACAAGTTCAAATACGAGAAGGAAAAAACAAAGAAACGAGCATTCTCAGTAACATGGGATGATTTAGACTCGTCTTCATCAGAAAGTGAACGTGATACGGAGGATGAACAAGCAAATGTTTGTTTCATGGCAATAGAAGATGAGGTACAAATTCCTACATTTGATGAAGTACCTGATATTAATGTTGAATTGATAGTCAAATATAAAGACATGAAACGTAAACTCAAAGAAGCCAGAGCTGATTTGAGTAAAGAAGAGTTTGAACGAGATATGTTAAAAGACGAGAAGAAAATATTAGAAGAAGAACTTGAAAAACTTCAAGAATCATCATCTAATATTGACTCTCAATTATCTCTTTTGAGTCAAGAAATTGAAACCCAAAAAGAGAAAAATGATGTTCTTACTACTGAAAATCATGAGCTAAAGGCAAAAGTCAAAAGTCTTGATCTAGAAAACGCTAGTTTACAAACTAAGTTAGATAATATTACTCAAAATGCTTCTAACTTCAACAAAGGTCGAGAAAATTTGACCAAGATCATTGAAAGTTCACAATTTGCTTCAAAAAAACAAGGTTTGGGATATAAAAAACAAGAAATATCTCAAGAAAAAAGATGTAGTAAAAAATAAAGCTAAGAAAAATCTTAGTTTATTATATTCCAAACCAAAATCGGTTGTGGATTTTCAAAAGAAAAATGTCAAAACTATCAAGATATGGGTTCCTAAAACAAATAACAGTTTGACTAGGAACAAATATATTCAAAATTTCATGAATTCTGTGCATTTCAATTCTAATTATATATATAAAGGGGATACCGGACCCGTATGGGTTTGGACTCCTAAGACCTAACTCTTAGGACCCCGTAAAAAGTGGGTACCATGGACTTAATTTTATTTTTTGCAGGTCCCACTTAAGAAAAGAGGAAAGTGGATATTAGACAGTGGTCGCTCGAAGCACATGACTGGAGACAAGAGCTTATTAACAAATATTACATACTCAGATGGTGGCTCCGTCACTTTTGGAGATAATTCAAAATGATATACCATCGGCAAAGGCGATGTGAGCAATTGCGGTACATCTAACTTACCTCTTATTACAAATTTCATGCTAGTTAGAAATTTGAAACACAATTTACTTATTATTAGTCAGTTATGCGACAAGGGTTTTACAATCTCCTTTTTTTGATAATAATTGTAGTATCTTAGATAAAGACCATAATTTAGTTTTCGAAGGATATAGAGACAGAAATATATATATATTCTGAATATGAATATTAATCATAATTCAGATATGTGTCTTGTAGCTAATGATAATGATCCATGGCTATGGCACAAACGCTTCTGTCATATTAACTTCAGATTATCAACAAGCTAGCCAAAAGCGATCTAGTTAGAGGACTACCCAAAATGAGCTTCAAGGTCGACAACATTTGTGACACATGTCAATTAGGAGAATTGACTAAATCTTCTTTTAAATCCAAGAAAGTCATATCAACATTATAACCACTTGAGCTATTGCATATGGATTTATTCAGACCAACTCAGGTTCAGTCAATATATCATAGTTTATATGTGTTTGTAATTGTTGATGATTACTCTCGTTACACTTGGACAATTTTCTTGAAAAACAAAGTGACACTTTCGATCATTTCAAATCTTTCGTCAAGAAAATTCAGAAATCAAAAGGGCTTAAAGATAAAAATATAAGAAGTTATCATGGAGGAGAGTTCGAAAATAATGAATTTGAACATTTTTGTACAAAGAAAGGTATATATCATAAATTTTCATTTCCTAGAACTCCACAACAAAATGGAGTTGTAGAACGAAAAAATCGAACCTTACAAGAATGTGCAAGGACATTATTAAATGGAACCACTTTACCAAAACATTTCTGGGCAGAAGCCGTTGCAGCTGCCTGTTATGTTTTGAATCGTGTATCCATTCGACCTCTCAACAAGAATACGTCTTATGAATTATTTAACCAAAGAAAGCCAAACATCTCATACTTCAAAGTATTTGGTTCTAAGTGCTTTATCTTAAATACGAAAGACCGTCTCGGTAAATTTGATCCAAAAGCCGATAAAGGTATATTTATCGGTTATTCAGAATGAAGCAAGGCATATCATATATTTAATAAACGAACCAAAACTATTAAAGAATCACTTCATGTCTCTTTTGATGAATTCTATCAGCATCCTCAAAATATATCAGATGATGACGAAACTATAGTCACTAAGAATCCTATCATCACAAATGATTCTGACTCTGAAATAGTTTTTGAATATATTCCTCAACCATGTGAGTTACGATCTCCACCAACGATACAATCTCCACCAAGGATGCAGTTTCCACCGAGAATATTAAGAGATCATCCTACTCAAAATATAATCAGAGAAGTAACATCACAAGTCCGCACAAGGAGTCAACTCCATCAAATGGGTCATGTCGCATTTCTTTCAAACATCGAACCTAAGAATCCAAATGAGGCTGCTGCTGATGATTACTGGATCATTGCCATGTAGGAAGAACTAACTCAGTTCGAGCGCAATGATGTCTGGGGACTTGTTCCAAGACCAATTGAACAATCAATTATTGGTACTAAGTGGGTCTTTAAAAATAAGGTTGATGAACAAGGTAATATCACCAGAAATAAAGCAAGTTTAGTAGCACAAGGGTATAATTAGGAAGAAGGTATCGATTATGAAGAAACATTTGTTATAATGACCCGCATTTGCAGAGGTATTATAATTAATTTATTTAATTATAGAAATAGTGATATAGTGAATTTAATGGTCGTGGAATTAAATAATGGTGAATATTTAATTAAAATGATAAATTAAATAATATATATAATTCTGAAATAATCAGAATTGGCTGAAATGACGATATGGTGTGAACCGGATCATCTGTGATATTTAATTCAGTTTAGAATTGAATTAGAATAACAAATATATTATTTGAACGACAGTTTGAACATATAATTATATTATAATTAAAATCAAGCTCAAAACGGCGCTGAAGTTCGTAAATTGGCAATTCGAACTTCAATTGAATGTACAGGGCTCATTTTAAATCAGTTTTTTGTGAAACAAGAAACGTGTGGAGCTAGTGGAGTATATATTTCTAGTGGAAGAGAAATATCAGGATTTCGTCGTGTGGATTTTGAGATATGTCCAAATCAAATTTTAAAATAGTCGCTATAGAATCATTATCGACCGTAACGGTTTATTCGATATAACTAGAGATCGGGTTTGAATCTAGACAAGATTCTTGTGGTACATAACGATAATTTAATTTTTAGAATTTTACTGTAATTTTTAATTAAATAAATAAGAAAATTTTTATTTGGGGTATTGTGCACCCTGTAACCAACATTTTGGGGTTTCACAATATGAGTCCATCTACCGGTATTATTATATTTTTTGGATCCTGACACATTGCTCGTCACAACGGTATTTCTATTTTTGTCAGAAGCAGTTCGTAATACGAATGAAATTTTATGTATGAAAGACAATAAAGCTTCATCTTGAAAATAACTGCGTACCACAGCAAATAAAAGTAATTAACAATAGGGTTTAAACTTGAAGCACTTATGACTAGTCATGGGAATTATTACTGCATGAAATATGAACATTAAGTGATATGATAATAATATATGTTGTGGTTATAAAAGAACCAACAAAATAACATATGTTGCGGTTATAAAAGAACCAACAAAATAATACATGTGCGGTGGTAAAAAGAACCAACAAAATATCCTAAACCATTTCAGTGATCAAAGGAAGACCACACCTCTTCCTCTCAACCATAAGTATCATCTCTACGTTGAATAAAAGGGGCCACCACTTCTTCTTTTTTCTTTTTCAGAAAAACCGTGTGTTCTAAATTTCCAAAGAAAATCATATTGAAATCAATAAATCATATTACGTATATACTTCAATTCCTGGGATGTTCCTCTTTGTTTCTATACCTATTTCATTGAGTGCGACGCAAAATCCTGGAGCTCGAAATTTGCTAAACGTGCTAGGGCTGAGGTAGGAGGTCGACATGGGGGGAGATGGGTCCTTTCGTGGTTGCCAAAGCGTTACTAGTGGGATGGCACGTCGAATGGGGGTAGTCTGCGCAAGCTCGATCGATGGGGGTGGAAGGCATTGGTCACGGTGTCGAAGGGAAGGAGCAGGTCGTTTTTCCTTGGGTGCGTTGAGATGGGATTGGAGGTGACCTTCGGATAGAGGTGGGCCTGGCGAGTACGTTGGTGGTGGTTGCGGTGGCCATGGATGGTCGTGGAGTTGGTGAATGGCGGTCAAAAGGGGAGTTCAACGATAGTTTGTGGATACAGGAGGTAATAGGGTTCGACAGTTTGGGGAAGAAAGGGTGGATGCGGTCTGGACTTTAACAGATGCGGGTGGAATTCTTTTAGGACAAGGTTTTTAAGTATGAGGCCCGCTCATAATTAAACTAAGTTTATTTTAGTTTATTACAGTACATTAACTTTTTAACCAATAAGTTCTTCATACTGTATCAGAATCACGAATGATTGATCACGTTAGAATCATATGAACGAGGACAACATTCTGAAATTGGATTGGAATGGATTGGGGCTCATTTGAATTCATGGCGAAATAAATTGTTTGATTCAAATCAAACAAACAGTTTATCGTTCTTTAACGATGAACTGCCAATGTGAGTAAATCTCACTAACACTGAACAGTTTATAATTTCATGTTGTATTTTTAGAACTATTAAATATTGGCTGATTGACTGTGTGTTGACTGTTTGATTGAACTGCTAGTCAGTTAGTTGAATTTCTATATTGATTCTGTTTAACAGAATATATCATATGGAACTGAAAGTGATGTTGATTTTATATTGTATAACATCTGTGGATGCAGGGAGACAGGTTGGAGGAATCCAACTAGATTCCTCAACATTTATTTTACTGTGATTCATATATTGTAATATATGATGTGATATATAATCTGTTGTCGATTATATGTGTTTGAACGATATTGGTCATCGTGATTTGATGTGTTAAATACCATAACATACCGGAATGGTGAAAAGGGAATTTTCAAAATGAATATTGAAAATAGATTTTTTTATAAAATCAGAGGATTTTGTAGAAGAGAATATTTATAAATAGAATATTTATAAATCGAAATTTATTTATAAATGGAATATTTATAAATAGAAAATATTTAGAAATAAAACCCTAAAGGAATTATTTGCAAACCACTTGCAAATAGATCAGAAAGAGAAATGTTTGTAAAACCTTTACAAATGAAATCGAAAGAGGAATATTTGTAAAGCCTTTACAAATGAAATCGAAAAGGAGATATTTGTAAAACCATTTACAAATAGAATTAAAAAGGAAATATTTGTTTAGGAAACAAACAGATTATAAAGGAAATATTTATCTTTGGATAAATAGATGTATATAAGTCGGAACTTATATATGAAGAAGTAAACAGATAAAAGGTGCAGATTGATTTATAAATGATATTTATAAATTAAGTTAAATATTTATAATTTGGATAAATTGAATATATAAGTCAGGACTTATATAAATAAGTAAGAATCGATTACAACATCGATGTTTGCAACTGAATAAGGACAAAGAGTTAATCAGTTAGGATTAACCAGTTAGGTTAAACCAGTTAGAGTTAAACCAGTTAGAGTTAATCGATAGAGTTAAACCGAACTAGAGTTATTTAAATAGAGTTATCAAATATTAGTTTATTCGAATAGAGTTAAAGGAAAGGAGTTATCGATTATTAGTTAATCGAAGGAATTATCGATTATTAGTTAATCGAAGGAGTTATCGATTATAGTTTAATCGAAAAGAGTTATCGATTAGTTTAATCGAATTGAGTAATCGAATATAGTTTATTCGAAAGGAATATCGAATTTGGTTATTCGAAGGAGTTATCGAATTTAGTTATTCGATAGAGATAATCGAATATAGTTTATTCGAATAGAATCAATTGAGTTAATCGAATATTAGTGATTTGAATAAAGTAAAAGGAGTTATCGAATATAGTTTATTCAAAAGGATTAAAGTGAAACAAGTAAATCAATATCGTTAGTCCGATAGAGTTAATCAAATAGCGTTAGTCCAATAGAGTTAATCCAATAGCGCTAGTCCAATAGAGTTAATTGATAAGGGTTAATCGAATAGAGTAAATTGAATAGATTTATCGAATATACCTTATTCGAAGGAAAGAATTATCGAATAAGAGATAATTCGAAGGAGAGTTATGTAAGAAAGTTGTTAAAGAATTAAAAGGGTGAACTTTGCCTATTTCATGGTTAGAAACGTTGTTCAGTTAAGGTCTGAGAGGTAGTATTACTCCAACTTGATTGACTCCATTTTTAACTAAGGAATGTTTAAGGTTCGAGAGTGAAAATGGTTAAGTGAATTTAGTAAATAAGTATGGTGGTTTGAGTTGTCGTCGCGATGTTGATTTAAACCTCTGTTAAAACCAAGTAAAGAAGATTTGGAAATGTTTTCCGAATAAAATTAGAAATGTTATCAAATATTGAAATTGGAAATATGGATTAGAAATGGAAATGTTTTCCAGTGTTAACGTATATTTTCCAAAAATGAAATAAGGAAAAATGAATGTATATATATATATAGATATATATATATATATGATTGATGATTGATTGGTAGAATTTCCATCTGGAAATAATATCGTTGTTTGCACACCTGTTTTTCTTTGATGGTTAATTCACAGACTACCGAAGTTTTGACCATTTTAACGTTGTTAATATGGAGAGACCGGTTGGATTATTATCCAAAGAACCACTTGGTATTGGCATAAGCGTTGCGAATCATATATGCCAAAGATAATTGAAGACGGAGTAAAGTACAAGGGCTATTGTATAAGTCTTAGATAACAGTGTCTAAGATGGATATATTGAATAGTACCTTCGGTTCATCCTGTTCCTGGATGACTTGTATGGATGAATGTCTGACAGAGTATTTCCAGAAAGGTCACGTACATTGATTTCTTCAACCGTACCAAGAGTGGAATCGGAGAAGGAAACTTCTTTAGCTAACACATAATGTACTGTTATAGATGTTAATTAGTGATTTTCGATGGATCTGACAATGTGGCATTTGAAGTGAATCTGATGTGATGATGAAGCATAACCTCGAGCCTCATCAACCGGTAAATGACAGAAATCGGGCATGCAGCATGGCTAAGTCGGTCGCTCCGAAGTAGGGTGTATAATCACCTGATGTAGAGTTTCATCTACTTCTAAAAATCTATTGTTGATGCTGTCCCATTCGGGAAACGGTTGCTGATCCCAACCGTTGGTGATATACATTCGATACACTCAAGCGAAATGAGTGGTCAGTCATGTGTGGCCAGGTTGCAAGATGTTCTTGTTGAACCCAGTGTATTCCTTTCTAGAGGTACACTAGCGAAAGGTGGTTCCATACCTTGTCATAGTTGGAAATCCATTACCCAATACGTGCTTGCGGTTTTGATTGTATACTATGTATGTAAAACGTGAGATGAAAGCGTTTCTGCTAGATGATTATTATATTGTGGTTGATAGACATTATTATAATATCAAAAGGTTTTTGATATAAAGATAATTTGGATTCTCATAAGGGAAAAACCCGTTCCGTTATACGTCGTGGTCTTCTGAGATATCGTTTACCTGTACAAACTGTTTTACTCACACCAATCCCATGACTGACCTGGAGTTTATTTTGTTTTGTTTTCCCTAAACTCTTGGGTGTCCAATTTTGTACGGGCAGTCAAGTAGTCGGGATTTACAGATACTTGAAGAGCTGGAGCAGGAGGTTTCAGGATCATATAGCTATAGTTATTTCAACTGTGTTGTAAGTGTTGTACTCTGATAATGTGATTGTATACATATACTAATTTTATTTCAAGGATATGTTATCTATTATATGTTATTCATTCCGTTGTGAGGTTCGTGTTACTCTGATGTTGTGTTCTTCTTCTTCTTCTATTCTAAGTTTCTATCTTATTTATTCTCACCATCTAATTTCTTTCATTAATGACCGGTATTTTTCGATCCTTGGATGTTCGATATGTGTTGTATATCGGATAACCAAGATCGTCAAAAACCCGGGTCATTACAGTTGGTATCAGAGCTTAAGTTAAGTGAATTACCTTGGCTCTGTGGCGTGACTCGGTAGAGATGGGGTTAGCTATACCCTAGATTGAGTTGAGTGTATATATACGAGTGAACGTATTTGTTATTGATATAAAAAGTAATTTTATATTGCGAAGATTTATTGGTTGAGTAGTTTATGAGTTCTGGTCGATCTGTTTGATCCATTGTATCGGTACAAGTTTATAAACACTCGAATACGATGGGTCATCACGATATATTTTGAAAAGAGGGTAAATTAAAATAAGTTTACCCAAGGTATATCTTGATATAGAGAAGATATATATATATATCAAAATTATAATATAGTGGATATATTGGTTGTTATTATAATCGCGTAGGATTATAAATTAAATGGTTATGTAAATAACCAATCAAAATTCATATAAGTGAAATACGTGAAATCAGATGAGTTAAATCTGAAATTTTAGCCAGAAATTGAATTAAAATTCTGGAAAATTGGATAAGTGTTTGTAAATGGATTTGGATTAAAAATAAGGAAAATTTAAGATCCTGGGATATTTTAAATTGTTTTACAAGCAGTGTGAATTATATTTTGAAGTGAATTTCAAAGTGGAAATGTTTAGAAATGGTTTTATAGTATTGAACTCACTTCGATCGCTGGAAAATAGATTCTGGTGATGACAACTGCATCATCAGTATTCATTTTCGAGTTGTAAGTGACGAATTACTACCAGAGATACTGCTTTCAATTTGTTTTGGGAAAGACAAGTTGTGTTGAATGAGATTTATAATATAGAATTTGATATATAGAATTTGAGTAATAGAATTTGATATATAGAATTTGAATAATAGAAGTGAAATAGATTTGAATAATAGAAGTGATATAGAATTTGAATAGAAATCGAATAGAATTAACTAAGTCGAAGAGGAATTAGTTAATCGAGTTTTGAATTTGAAGTTGAACTTTGAAAGGTGAATTGGATTTGTAAATGGATATTTGAAATCGAATATAGAACTTAAATTTGAAATTTAGATTCAAACTAGTTAATAAGTAAGTTAAAATATATTTGAACATGTCATGTTCAAATATAAAAGTGAAATAGACTAAAGAGTTAATTAACAAATTAATTAACGAATTGAGTTAAAACGATCAGGTATAGTTAAAATAGATTGGGCAGGTATAAATATACATGAGATAGGTATGGATAAGGTATGCACTTATATAAATAGAATGCTCGACGAAAAGGTATGTATTTAATTCACATATGAGATTTTATGCGCCGTATCGGCTTGCCGCTTGGCTTTTTCTTTTTCTTTTGGATTGGTGAGGGCCATGAGAGGCTATTTGAAATATCCTGATGCTCCTGGTACAAAGGAGGTTATGGCGAATTTTTCCGAGAATTTAAGGAGTTAGAATATTTTTAAGATAATTTGATAGTTAGAAATCAACGTATCGATATATATATATATATATATATATATATATATATATATATATATAGAAGTCGATAAGGAAACGAACTTAGAAATAGAATAGTAAAATCAAAAAGGAAGACCAAGAATAAAATCTAGTAAGAATAGAAAGAGGAAGCGTATGCGTGTTTAAAAGTGAATAAGTAGTTGTATGGTATTGATTATTCGAGTAAGTAGTCATATCTGTTTTGACGTTATAATTGTTATTCAGTCAAGGTCTGAGAGGTAGTTATACCCCAACTTGATTGATTTCATTATTAACAAATAAATAGTAAGATTTCAAGCTCGAAGATCAATGTTGAATAAGAGTTAGTTGAATAACCCAAATAAGTGTAAGCTTGGAAATATAATAAAGAATATTTCCTAAGTATAGAAATAAATGAGATCGGAAAAGAGATAAGTAATTGGAATATTTTCCAATTATAAATAGCATATATTTTCTAAAGTTTAGAAAATAAAGGAAGGCGATATTCGAAAATGTTTTCCAAATAACGTAAAAGGCCAATATGGTTATTGAAAATATTTGGTTAACAAATATTGATAAAGAAATAGAGAAGTGATTTAACTAGTGGAATATTAATTAAGGGCTCAGTGACATGTTCAAAAGGAAAATTTGATTTTTGAAAAGAGTAAACTGTTTAAAAACTCCCAGGGAGAGACTGTTTGAATTAAAAACAAATTCAACAGAAATTTGTGAAAGAAAAATTGAATTAAAGTAAAGCCATTAAAGTGGTAACTGAGGTTGAATTAGAATGATATCAAGACAAATTGGATTGTGAGATTCAAATTTGAAGTGTAATGTGATAATCAAGTTAAGAGTTGGGAATCAAGAAGAAACTTGAGTTAAAATGATATTTGGCTCGGATATAAGCGAATGGTTGTGTTGTGGATAAAAGTAGATTGGAATTTGATTGGGATGACCCTTGTATCCGCTAAATTGATAAAAGGTGGAAAGGATATAATGATATGCCGACAAAAGGTACAAGTTTATATTTCTATTGGATATAAGATTTATGAGCTGAATTGGCAAGCCGCTTGGCTGTTTGATTTTATTTTGGGTTGGAGAAGGCCCAGAGAAGCGAGTTGGAGTTTGACCTATTGACCAGTACAAAGAGGTGCTGGCGAAATTTTTCGAAGAGTTAAGGCGTTAGAAAATTTTCATGATTTTTGAAAATTTTCGTTGATAGAAATTAATTAATTATTTACTTAAAATTAAATTGGTTCAGTTGAAACTGAAGTTAAGAAGTGAACAAATAATTTCTAACCAGTAGATAGGGTCGTCTTCTAGCTTTAGCAATTTCGAGGACGAAATTATTTTAAGTGGGGAAGAATGTAATGACCCGCATTTGCAGAGGTGTTATAATTAATTTTTTTAATTATAGAAATAGTGATATAGTGAATTTAATGGTCGTGGAATTAAATAATGGTGAATATTTAATTAAAATAATAAATTAAATAATATATATAATTCTGAAATAATCAGAATTGGCTGAAATGACGATATGGTGTGAACCGGATCATCTGTGATATTTAATTCAGTTTAGAATTGAATTAGAATAACGAATATATTATTTGAACGATAGTTTGAACGTATAATTATATTATTATTACAATCGAGCTCGAAATGGCGCTGTAGTTCGTAAATTGGCAATTCGAACTTCAACTGAATGTACAGGGCTCGGTTTAAATCGGATTTATGTGAAATAAGAAACATGTGGAGCTGGTGGAGTATATATTTCTAGTGGAAGAGAAAAATCAGGATTTCGTCGTGTGGATTTTGAGATATGTCCAAATCAAATTTTAAAATAGTCGCTATAGAAGCATTATCGACCGTAACGGTTTATTCGATATAACTAAAGATCGGGTTTGAATCTAGACAATATTCTTTTGGGACATAACGATAATTTAATTTTTAGAATTTTACTGTAATTTTTAATTAATTAAATAAGCAACTTTTTATTTGGGGTATTGTGCATCCTGTAATCAACATTTTGGGGTTTCATAATATGAGTCCATCTACCGGTATTATTATATTTTTTGGATCCTGACACATTGCTCGTCACAACGGTATTTCTATTTTTGTCTGAAGCAGTCCGTAGTACGAATGAAATTTTATGTATGAAAGACAATAAAACTTCATCTTGAAAATAACTGCGTAACACTGCAAATATAAGTAATTAACAATAGGGTTCAAACTCGAAGCACTTATGACTAGTCGTGCGAATTATTACTGTATGAAATATGAACATTAAGTGATATGATAATAATATATGTTGTGGTTATAAAGAACCAACAAAATAACATATGTTGCAGTTATAAAAGAACCAACCAAATAATACATGTGCGGTGGTAAAAAGAAACAACAAAATATCCTAAACCATTTCAGTGATCAAAGGAAGACCACATCTCTTCCTCTCAACCATAAGTATCATCACTACGTTGAATAAAAGGGGCCGCCACTTCTTCTTTTTTCTTTTTGAGAAAAACCGTGTGTTCTAAATTTCCAAAGAAAATCATACTGAAATCAATAAATCATATTACGTATATACTTCAATTCCTGGGATGATCCACTTTGTTTCTATACCTATTTCATTGAGTGCGACGCAAAATCCTGGAGCTCAAAATTTGCTAAACCGTGCTAGGGCTGAGGTAGGAGGTCGACATGGGGGGGGGGGGGGGCGAGATGGGTCCTCTCGTGGTTGCCAAAGCATTACTAGTGGGATGGCGCGTCGAATGGGGGTAGTCTGGGCAAGCTCGATCGATGAGGGTGGAAGGCATTGGTCAAGGTGTCGAAGGGAAGGAGCAGGTCGTTTTTCCTTGGGTGTATCGAGATGGGATTGGAGGTGACCTTCGGATAGAGGTGGGCCTGGCGAGTACGTTGGTGGTGGTTGCGGTGGCCATGGATGGCCGTGGAGTTGGTGAATGGCGGACAAAAAGGGAGGTCAACGATAGTTTGTGGATACAGGAGGTAATCGGGTTCGACAGTTTGGGGAAGAAAGGGTGGATGCGGTCTGGACTTTAACAGATGCAGGTGGAATTCTTTTGGGCCAAGGTTTTTAAGTATGAGGGCCCGCTTATAATTAAACTAAGTTTATTTTAGTTTATAACAGTATATTAACTTTATAACCAATAATTTCTTCATACTGTATCAGAATCACAAATGATTGGTCACGTTAGAAACGTAAGAACGAGGACAACTTTCTGAAATTGGGTTGGAATGGATTGGGGCTCGTTTGAATTCATGGCGAGACAAATTGTTTGATTCAAATCAAACAAACAGTTTATCGTTCTTTAACGATGAACTGCCAATGTGAGTAAATCTCACTAACTCTGAACAGCTTATAATTTCATGTTGTATTTTTAGA
The DNA here is from genome assembly GCA_030737875.1 of Allium sativum. Taxonomy (NCBI): domain Eukaryota; kingdom Viridiplantae; phylum Streptophyta; class Magnoliopsida; order Asparagales; family Amaryllidaceae; genus Allium; species Allium sativum. Next base: position 731,323,649 of record CM060916.1, read on the forward strand.
ACTGTTAAATATTGGCTGATTGACTATGTGTTGGCTGTTTGATTGAACTGCTAGTCAGTTAGTTGAATTTCTATATTGATTCTGTTTAACAGAATATATCATATGGAACTGAAAGTGATGTTGATTTTATATTGTAAAACATCTGTGGATGCAGGGAGACAGGTTGGAGGAATCCAACTGGATTCCTCAACATTTATTTTACTGTGATTCATATATTGTAATATATGATGTGATATATAATCTGTTGTCGATTATACGTGTTTGAACGATATTGGTCATCGTGATTTGATGTGTTAAATACCATAACATACCGGAATGGTGAAAAGGGAATTTTCCAAATAGATTTTTTATAAAATCAGAGGATTTTATAAAAGATAATATTTATAAATATAAATTTATTTATAAATGGATTATTTATAAATAGAAAATACTTAGAAATAAAACCCTAAAGGAATTATTTGCAAACCACTTGCAAATAGATCAGAAAGAGAAATGTTTGTAAAAACTTTACAAATGAAATCGAAAGAGGAATATTTGTAAAACCTTTACAAATGAAATCGAAAAGGAGATATTTGTAAAACCATTTACAAATAGAATTAAAAAGGAAATATTTTTAGGAAACAAATAGGTTATAAAGGAAATATTTATCTTTGGATATATATATATATATAAGTCAGAACTTATATATGAAGAAGTAAACAGATAAAAGGAGCAGATTGATTTATAAATGATATTTATAAATTAAGTTAAATATTTATCATTTGGATAAATAGAATATATAAGTCAGGACTTATGTAAAGAAGTAAGAATCGATTTCAACATTGATGTTTGCAACTGAATAAGGACAAATAGTTAATCAGTTAGGATTAACCAGTTAGGTTAAACCAGTTAGAGTTAAACCAGTTAGAGTTAATCGATAGAGTTAAATCGAACTAGAGTTATTTAAATAGAGTTATCGAATATTAGTTTATTCGAACAGAGTTAAAGGAAAGGAGTTATCGATTATTAGTTAATCGAAGGAGTTATCGATTATTAGTTAATCGAAGGAGTTATCGATTATTAGTTAATCGAAGGAGTTATCGATTATAGTTTAATCGAAGAGAGTTATCGATTAGTTTAATCGAAGTGAGTAATCAAATATAGTTTATTCGAAAGGAATTATCGAATTTGGTTATTCGAAGGAGTTATCGAATTTAGTTATTCGATGGAGTTAATCGAATATAGTTTATTCGAATAGAATCAATTGAGTTAATCGAATATTAGTGATTCGAATAAAGTAAAAGGAGTTATCGAATATAGTTTATTCGAAAGGAGTTAAGTGAAACGAGTAAATCAATAGCATTAGTCCGATAGAGTTAATCCAATAGCGTTAGTCCAATAGAGTTAATCCAATAGCGCTAGTCCAATAGAGTTAATTGATAAGGGTTAATCGAATAGAGTAAATTTAAAAGAGTTATCGAATATACCTTATTCGAAGGAAAGAATTATCGAATAAGAGATAATTTGAAGGAGAGTTACGAAAGGAAGTTGTTAAAGAATTAAAATGGTGAACTTTGTCTATTTCAAGGTTAGATACGTTGTTCAGTTAAGCTCTGAGAGGTAGTATTACCCCAACTTGATTGACTCCATTTTTAACTAAGGAATGGTTAAGGTTCGAGAGTGAAAGTGGTTAAGTGAATTGAGTAAATAAGTATGGTGGTTTGAGTTGTCGTCGGGATGTTGATTTAAACCTCTGTTAAATCCAAGTAAAAAAGATTTGGAAATGTTTTCTAAATAAAATCAGAAACGTAATCAAATATTGAAATTGGAAATATGGATTAGAAATGGAAATGTTTTCTAGTGTTGACGTATATTTTCCAAAAATGAAATAAGGAAATATGAATGTATATATATGTAGACATATATATGATTGATGATTGATTGATAGAATTTCCATCTGGAAATAATATCGTTGTTTGCACACCTATTTTTCTTTGATGGTTAAATCAAAGACTATCGAAGTTTTGACCATTTTAACGTTGTTAATATGGAGAGATCGGTTGGATTATTATCCAAAGAACCACTCTGTATTGGCATAAGCATTGCGAATCATATATGCCAAAGATAATCGAAGACGGAGTAAAGTGCAAGGGCTATTGTATAAGTCTTAGATAACAGTGTCTAAGATGGATATACTGAATAGTACCTTCGGTTCATCATGTTCCTGGATGACTTGTATGGATGAATGTCTGACAGAGTATTTCCAGAAAGGTCACGTACACTGATTTCTTCAACAGTACCAAGAGTGGAAGCGGAGAAGGAAACTTCTTTAGCTAACATGTAATGTACTGTTGTAGACGTTAATTAGTGATTTTCGATGGATCTGACAATGTGGCATTCGAAGTGAATTTGATGTGATGATGAAGCGTAACATCAAGCCTAATCAACCGGTAAATGACAGAAATTGGGCAGTGAAACACCCCACCTCTCACATTAGGCAGGCAGCATGGCTAAGTCGATCGCTCTGAAGTAGGGTGTATAATCACCTGATCTAGAGTTTCATTTACTTCTAAAAATCTATTGTTGATGCTGTCCCATTCGGGAAACGGTTGCTGATCCCAACCGTTGGTGATATACATTCGATACACTCAATCGAAATGAGTGGTCGGTCATGTGTGGCCGGGTTGCAAGATGTTCTTGTTGAACCCAGTGTATTCCTTTCTAGAGGTACACTAGCGAAAGGTGGTTCCATACCTTATCATAGTTGGAAATCCATTACCAAATACGTGCTTGCGGTTTTGATTGTATACTATGTATGTAGAACGTGAGATGAAAGCGTTTCTGCTAGATGATTATTATATTGTGGTTGATAGACATTATTATAATATCAAAAGGTTTTTGATATAAAGATAATTTGGATTCTCATAAGGGAAAAACCCGTTCCGTTATACGGCGTGGTCTTATGAGATATCGTTTACCTGTTCAAACTGTTTTAAACTGTTTTACTCACACCAGTCCCATGACTGACCCAGAGTTTATTTTGTTTTGTTTTCCCTAAACTCTTGGGTGTCCAATTTTGTACGGGCAGTCAAATAGTCGGGATTTACAGATACTTGAAGAGCTGGAGCAGGAGGCTTCAGGATCATATAGCTATAGTTATTTCCGCTGTGTTGTAAGTGTTGTGCTATGATAATGTGATTGTATACATATACTGATTTCATTTCAAGGATATGTTATCTATTATATGTTATTCATTCCACTGTGAGGTTCGTGTTACTCTGATGTTGTGTTCTTCTTCTTCTTCTATTCTAAGTTTCTATCTTATCTATTCTCACCCTCTAATTTCTTTCATTAATGACCGGTATTTTTCGATCCTTGGATGTTCGATATGTGTTGTATATCGGACAACGAAGATCGTCAAAAACCCGGGTCATTACATTTGCACCAGTTGCTCGACTAGAAGCTATTAGAATCCTATTATCTTTTACTTGTCACCATAATTTCAAACTTTATCAGATGGATGTCAAGAGTGCTTTTCTAAATGGATTTATCAAAGAGAATGTATATGTCGAACAACCTCCTTTGTTCGTACCTGAAAATATCCTGACTATGTGTACAAACTTAAGAAGGCTCTATATGGTTTAAAACAAGCACCTCGTGCTTGGTTTGAACGACTACGTAGCTATCTTATTAACTCAAGATTTCAAATAGGCAAAGTTGATCAAACTTTGTTTATCAAAAATTCTCAAAAAATATTCTAGTTATCCAGATATATGTAGACGACATCCTCTTTGGTTCAACAAACAATAAACTCTGCAAAGAGATTGCAAATATTATGACCAAAGAATTTGAAATGTCTCATATGGGAGAACTATCATATTTTCTTGGACTTCAAATCAAAAAACTTCTGAATGGTATTTTTATTAATCAAGAAAAATACTGTGGAAATCTTTTCAAACGCTTCAGATTAGAAAATACATCTGGTAAACCTACTCCCATGAGTACAACTACACATCTTTAAAAAGATGAAAATGGTAAGAATGTTGACCAGAAATTATATCGAAGCATGATTGGTCATCTTTTGTATCTTACAACTAGTCGTACATATATAATGATGAGTGTTTGCTTATGTGCACGGTTTCAAGTAGATCCAAAAGAATCACACCTACGAGCAGTGAAACGTATAATTCGTTATCTTAATAATACCAAAGATTTCGGTCTTTTCTACCCAAAAGAAAGTCCATTCGAATTGGTATCATATAGCGATGCTGATTTCGAAGGCTCTCGAATGGATAGAAAGAGTACAAGTGGTACATGCCATTTTATTGGAAAATCACTTGTCTCTTGGTTTAGTAAGAAACAGAACTGTGTTTCACTATCAACATGTGAAGCTGAATATATATCAGCAGCTCTCGCTTGTACTAAGGTAATATACATGCAACAAACACTTCAAGATTTTGATATACATTTATCAAATTCTATTATATACTATGATAACACAAGTGTTATAAATCTTTCTAAGAATCCAGTAAATCACTCTCGAACCAAACACATTGATATCCATCATCATTTCCTTAGAGACAATATCGCAAAAGAAAATATATGTTTTGAATATGTCCAAACTGGTAATCAACTAGCGGACATCTTCACTAAGCCTCTACTTGAGTCTAGTTTCATTAAATTATGTAAAGAGCTTGGTCTCATTTCTCGAAAAGAACTTGATAAGTAATGTTATCACTAATATTATATTTTGTTAGTTCTTGTCACATTCGGTTTATGTTTATTCAAAATCTCAGCTATTTTTAGCTATTACTATCTTTAAAAATTGAATATGAGCTTCTCTTTTTTTCTCCGGCCAAGTTTACCTAAGAATTCTCCTCTACAAGTTTATATATAGGAACTTCTATATAAGATTGTCAAAATTTCTCCTTTTTCATCTCTCCTTATCTGAACTTAAAGTTTATATAGTTCATTATGGCACATATTTGTGATGAGTGTGCTAAAAAATCTCATATTTCTGTCACGAGTTCTGAGCCGAAAGAGTATTACTCTCCCGAAACACCAAAACACAAATCAAAGTGTCATCACAAATGCAATCATATTCCTGACAATATGCCAACTTCGAAACGGGCAAAGAAAGCGTTGTTTTGTTCACCCCGCAATAGAGAGAAGATCAACGAGATTCATCATTATCAAAAACATCAAATCGATCTTCAAAGACAGCTACATTATGAGCAACAATTAACTTCAGAAGTTCTATCTATTTTAGAACGAATGGAATCATTCTTTTGCGGTTCAAACAAACATGGCGTATATGAGCCAATGCCACACGTACCTTCATCATCTAGAATCCCAAACTCTTGGAAACGAAACTACAATCGCAATGAAGGGGCAAAAGAAAAGTGGTCGCCATGGACACCACGCATTAACGATGTCAAAGAAGAGTCTACCAATCACAACTCCTCTACCTCTCATTAGATTTTGTTAATATTATGATTGTACTCTCGTATTTATTTCACGTACTAATATATGTGTATCTCTTTTTAAATAAATTCATTTTGTCTGGACCGTTCAAAAATAGAAATAGTGCAAAAGAAAATCATAAAAATTGCACCCAGACACACCAATCGACCGACCAAATTCCACCAGTCGACCGTTTTGTCTTCTGGTTGAAAACCGTCGACCGGTGATTTTCAGGCGGTCGACCGGTAACGGGGAATTCTGTTTTTAAAAAGGAATATAGGGCCAGATTTTTTACACCATCCACTCACTTTTTCTTCATACGTTTTCTACTCCAAAACCCTTCATAACCCTAGAACTCAATTCTTCTTCCAATCGCACCCTAATGGCTCCTCCACAAAAGAAATTAAAGCAAGCTTCATCATCCGAAACACAACCAATCGATCACTATGTCAAGAAATGGCTTGTAGATCCAATTGCAGTCAAAAGGTGGAATGAAACGAAAGATTTTAAAATCCATCTTGTTTCGTACATTAAATTCGTTGATTTCTCTAATTATCATGTTCTTGGCTAAGCAAAGAATGTTGATATTGAAAACCTACTTGACTTTGATCAAAATAATGTGGTAATTAACTATGTTATGATAAAATTATTCTACGCTAACCTAAACTTAGAGAAATACAAGCCCGAAAATTCCTCTCAATGCCTTTGGTCTGTGGTTTGTGGCAAACAAGTCTTTATCTCATGTGAAAGAATGGCAAATGTCCTTGGTTCTTCCTTCATAAGTCAAAAATTCTCTAGTAACTTATGTAATATCCTTGTTTGTGATCATATTAGTCATCAGTTGTAACACCCCACATTTTTAAATTAAAAATGCTCAAATATGTGTATATGCATAGATAGATCAATAATGGTGATGTATAAAGAAAATTAATTAATATATGGAAGAGAAGGAAAAATTAATTCGATAACAGTGTGCATAACGGAAAAGATAATAAAATAAAGATACTTAATTTAAATATAAGGAATTAAGTAAAACGGACATCAACATTGCGTTTGTCTCGGAATTCTTCTTGGAATAGAGTCCAAGTTTTCAAAAATCGGACTCCGTATGGAAGAGTTATGGCCTTTGGGAGATTAAAGAGAAATTCAGAAATTAAATAGTAAAATAACCCAGGCAGGTTGACCTAGAGGTCGACCTATACCAAGGCAAGTCGACCTGGAGGACGACCTACCCCAAACAGGTCGACCTGGAGGTCGACCTCCCCTAAAACAGGTCAACCTGGGGGTCGACCTCCCCTCAAATCTGGGCAGAATTCATTTTCTGCACTTGGACGCGATTTCTGACCTGATACGTTGACTAAACAGCTATATAATAACCCTTAACCCATTCTTTTTCTCCCCCCAAGCCTATGGCGATGCCATTACTCTATTTTAACTCAAATTCTTCTTCTCCAAGGGATTTCTAGATCCACTTTCTTCTCCTTTTCTCTTCAAGACATCTATTCTTAAAATTAAAAAGTTTAGAATCAAGACAACCTCCAAATTAAAGAGAAAAAGGGATTCAGATCCGCAATTTACACTACGCAAGGAGGAGAAATTTAAATTCACAACTTACGCTGCGCAAAGAAATTAAAGATAGATCAGATCTATGGATTTTGGCATAAAATCAATCAAAGTTAAATCAAATCCATGAATTGAAGATGAAAAGCAAGGTGAGTGGAATTACAATAAACTTGTTGCATAATAGTATTATTATCGTTCATCATTCCCTAGTTATAAATTCAATTCAAGATTCATGTTATAATAATTGTCCTTTTATTCTCCTTCCCCTTTTTATTTTTGGATCTTGGTTATCTCGAACCCAGATGAAATCTAATTATACATACGCACGATTGAAATATGGGAATATTGGGGCATAATTTATTTTATGCAATATTTGGGGATTGTGGCATAACAATTATTATTGAAAATATTGGGACAATTGGCGAGTTGTATATTGGGATTATTCAATGAAATAAAGTTTGAATTGGGAATTTTGGAGCGTATTTCAATAATGAATCTTTGGGTATGTTTTGGAAACATGAATCTATGCGGAATAGTGCGCAACTATGAATTCCGATTTATAATGTTAATCTGAAATTGTGTAAATTTAATTGGAATTATTGAATATGGAATGAGATTGGGAAGAAGTGATTTATTTCAAATCTAATATTGCGGGATTGAGGTTTTAAACTATAAGTTTAAATTTTGGGTTTTGGGGAAAACAAATCTAAAGGTAAGAATCCTAAGCTGATAAAGGAACGGATAAAACTTAGCTTATGCAATTATGAGACCTCTTACGTGATTATGAAACCTAACTCATAACCTGAATTGATGCTTAACGTTCTCATAAAAATTGTTAAATGGCTAAAGATGAAACATGAATAACTCGAGGTTAGAATGAGGTTGCGGTGTAATTCTGCCCGGAACTGCCCGGCATATCCAGTGGCCGCAAACAATAGGGTCTAATGTGAGAAGTTAGTAATAACGAGCTTAAACCCGAGGTTAGATTGAGTTGTGGTGTAAGACTGCCCGGAACCGCCCGGCAAATCCAGCAACCGCAACAATAGGTCTAATGTGAGAGGTTGGTGCATTAATAATCAATTAATGCTAATGACACATGCTAGTTTGGTAAGGTTGGGTTAACAACACTTAACCAATTTGACATTATGCGTGGGTGGGTTAAGTCAACATGAACTGATAGACAACACTTAACCAAATTTTTGGAATATACGAGTAATGCATGAGCGGGAAGGTAGGGTTAAGTAAAACTTGACATATGGACAAACATAACCAACACAGTAATGGGGAATGATAACTACCTATTATAAACCAGAGTTGTGGTAATGTAAAATTAAATAATAGGTTAACTTGTCCTAGGGACAAGGGAAGATTATGACTTAAGATGTAATACAAGACTTGAAGGGTGGGACGACTTATATTATGAAATAAGTTAATCTAAGCTGAAAATGTGGGAAAGCACCCGTATGCTATCGTTTGATAAAGAAAACTTAAGTCATGTTTGAGTTCATTAATAAACCTTAGTTAGTGAACTAAGTAAATAACGATAAAGGAAACCAAGTGTTGAACCTTAGTTAGATAACTAAGTAAATAAAGATGAAGTTAACCAAGTGTTGAACCTTATTTAGAGAACTAAGTAAATAATGATGATGGCAACTGGGTAATGAACCTTAGAGAACTAAGTAAAATGGCAACCGAAGTAACGAACCTTAGTTAGAGAACTAAGTAAGCAACGGTAAAGATAACTAAGTAAATAAACCTTAGTTGAAGAGGACTAAGAAATAAACCTTAGTTAAAGAGAAACTTGGTAATTAGAACTGAAGGAAAACATAAACGAGGATAACCAAGTTAATAAGACAAAGCAAGCGCGAAATCAGAAGTTTAGACATAAGGTCTAATAGTACGAAAGGATAAGGCGCTTGGGCCAGTCCATACGATAGGGGATGAATAACCAAACTCGGTAGATCATCACGGTGTCGTAGGGCATGAGGGGGAGTGTACGTCTATCTGATCATATAGAAGGCTCCAACGGACTGGGTTACGAAGCACGCGGCTTCGAGGGGACGTGATGATATTCTTGGTATCCCTCTGTGAGAATGCAGATGATCCGCCTGGGCATACAGAGGTTAAGGTCTGCGTAAGAAGAACCAAGAGTATGACTTGGTTGCAATAATAAGGCAACCTAAAACTAGGATGGACCAGCGTGAGTCGGCGATAACCAGTTGACCCTGTGATAGCATGTCGTCGGCTACCTACCATCTTGAGTCAGTCGAGCACGAAAAGCGGAAAGGCGGAGAACTACAAAAGACCATATACTTGCTATCTAGTTATGGGTGAGGTTGGCCAATAGGTTTGTGGGGGCATAAAGGGCCTGCGTACAGTTCTTATTCTTGATATTCTTAGGTGCCTTTCATTAGTTGAGGGAGGGGTCATGTGGGACCATAACCACTGTAAAAACAGACCTTAGCATCTGCATCGGCAGATAACTTAAAGTTCCCGACTAAGTTCCGTGTTTCTTGATTTTCCCTGCCACGAGACTAGGGTCACACATATAGAGGACATGTGCAACTAGATATCTAGCATGTTTAACGATACGGTTGGGACGTAAAGTCTAGGAACGCATATCGCTTGGGGTACTGTGTCCTAGACTAGAGGGCATTGTTCGATAGGTAGCATAAACCCTAGTTGGACCTAGGTAGCGTAAACCCTTGTTGAACCTAGGAAGCATTCGATAAAGTAAACCCTAGTTGGACCTAGGTAACACTCGATGGTAAACCCTAGTTGGATCTAGGTAGTATTCGATAACAGAACCTAGTAAGACCTAGGTTGGCAGTCCAAACGCTTACGCAACACAGAAATGGTGGTTTTACGCAGACGTAGTGAGAACACACACACATACACACACACACACACACATATATATATATATATATACATATATATACATGGAAGCCCGTACGACGTACGACATTGGATAAGGAACTGCGTACATATGACAAGATGACACGAGTTGGATAAGGGACTGCATACACATGAAAAGAGGACACGAGTAGGGGGTAACTACATATACATTGTATTAGGTTAATCTACTAGTGGATGTATAAGTATAGCTTAAAGAGCTAACATTGTTAACAACCTAACAACCAAGAAAATGTAACTGAACGGTATATGTAGGATTATATAGAAGTTTATTCTAAGTCCAGTCACATAGAACTTATGTTCTGACCCCCTCCTCATTACATACTTCCAGGTTAGGTTAATGACAGAGATGGTATAGCTTTGGATACTGGTTTAGCAGTATTATTAATAAGGTAAGGCTATATTTAAATATATTATACCTTATTTCCTTCCACTGTGAGATGCTTTACGAATTCTGACATGTTTCTTTGTCTTTGTCTTTTTCTGCAGGATACCAGAGCACCCAACTCGGGTTTCGATAGATTGGATTTTAGAAAAAAATTCGGTCTGTCGGAATCCTGGTTGTTACATCAGTTCATTGAAGATGATAAGGATAGTACAAAATCTATTGGATCACACCCTAATGCACTCCCTTTTTTCGAAAATAGGAAATTTTGATGCCGTCCATAAAGAAAATTTCAAAGCATTATATGCAATCTATAGGGATATTCGTATCAACTGGATTGGTATGATTTTTGATGAAATATTGCAAGTTAATGAGAGTTCTAGGCCGCATTTATTTTATAATGAATATATCATACGACTACTACCTGATTGTGACATCAAACCACGTGGTTCGACTGTTTTAAAACCCAAATCCATTAACAAAGCCTTGATTTCATGGATGAAGCTTCCCGCTCCATACTTCAATATTATGCCCTTTGAACAATGGAAAGAAAAAGGACATCAAGGAGCTTCTTCACAATCGTTTCGCCCAAACCTTGAGGAAGTTAAACTACTAGGATCTTCCTCCACTACAAAGGAATCTCTTGAAACTATTGCTCGCAATCAATTCCTCCTTGAAGCACGACTTAAGCGTATGGATACAAAAATGGATAAATGCTTTAACAAACTTAAGTCTTTATTCAAGTCTTTGTGGGATGCAATATCATGTGGTGCATCATCCTCATTTATGCAAGCTCAAGACCTCAGCACACGTCCAGCTTGTAACACCCCGTATATTCTATAACAGTGAAATTCACAAATTAAAGTATAATTAATTTCAAATCAAAGAATTAAGGGAAACGGGATATGTCATTGCGTTCGTCTCGGAATTCTACTTGAGATAGAATCCGAGGTTGCGTAAAACGGACTCCGTATGAGGGAGATATGACCTCCGGAAGTTTCAGAATTTAGTTTAAAATTTAAATAGACAGAAACAGTTCAGAAGGAGTTCAAATTTCAAAAAATCGGACCCATATTGGGCTGGGCGGGAATTTTCCCATGCAAGGCACCCAGGTCGAGTGGGTAGTAGACCTGGGCCACCCAGGTCGACTACATAGTCGACCTGGGGGTCGACTGGGTAGTCGACCTGGTCTCTGAGCCAGGTCGAACCCAACCCCTCCTGGCTGGCCTGGTCTGTGCTTGGCCGAATTTCTGAGCTTTGTCTTGTCACTAGGGCTAGGTGTCAGCTCCTGATTGGTCTCTCTTTCAAACGAACGGTTAATATTAATCTGAGCTCCATCGACGGTTCTAATCAATTCACAAACTCTATAAAAAGGACCTAAGACTCCACCTAATTCACACAAATAAAAATGAGAATGAGACCGTCATGCTGCTGAAGAAAGACAAGGAGCAGCCGTCAAAATTGAGAGACGATTAGGAGTCGATTTAAGAGCTTAAAGCAACGACAACTAAATCAAAACAACGCCTACAACAGAGGATAGCATCTCCAAATTCAGAAATCAGAACCCTGAACTGAAGATTCGTCATACGTTGTAAGTAGAGTGCTATTCCGATATGAATGAATAATTGAGTTTTGATTTGTGTAAAATGAGAAATGGAATTGTACTTAATTTGTGGTGATGATAATTCATAATTGTATGTTGCTATGATTCTAATTATGAATAGATTTGGGATGTTGTGGCATAATGATGTTAGACCTATTGGATATTTGCAAGTATATGATTCATGTTGAAAGTTAACGACTATACGTTTGTGGTAGTTTATTACAACAAAGTTGAGATTCATGCAATTATGTGATTCACTATTATGCCAACATGATTTTAGACCCTTCTATGTATATTTTTATGATCATGTTTAGTGTAGTTGGATCCATTTGGGTATTATGATTTATATGAATTTATGTTGAAATAGGAATTCTGATTCTAGTGAAATAAAAGACATACTTTTGTATTAGTGACAAAAGTAAGCATCTTTGTGAACTTGTGTTGACTCTATAAACATGACTAGATTACCATTGGTGTTATGCCTAATTGAAAATATGTTTTAGGCCTATGTTGTTATCAAAATCATGTGATAATATATGTGACACATAATTTAAGTTAGGTTCACAATTTAAATGCAAGTTTACATGACTAGATTAAAACCATGATTCATGTTTAGGTATGTTTCATGTCAAGATTTTATGCTATTACAATGCAAGTTCACAAATGCCTAATTTATGTTAATTAGATCGTTATGTTGCAAGTTCATGCGTTCACACACCCCTTTTGATGTTACTTAGAATATATAAACACAATGTTCTAAGCCTCCCCTTTTTCATGTGGCTAAGTTGGGCTTAAATGTTAAACCCAACATATGTTATATTATAGCGAACGTATAAAACGGGGGTAATGACGTTGGGTTAAAAATATAAAACATATGTGTTGGCATGTCTGACGCATGTCAATGACCTTGAGAACATTTAAGGGGTATAAATTAATTTTACCCAATAAAGATGAATTTGAATAATGGGCTGCAAATATTTACATATAAAAAGAAAAGAGACAAAATATGTAAACTTAGAAAATACGATGTGTTTAACCCGAGGTTGGATTGAGTTGTGACGTAAACCTGCCCGGAACCGCCCGGTTGTCCAGTAGTCACAACAATACCTATCCAATGTGGGTGGTTAAACATTGAGCCCAATAAAGACCCGAGGTTAGACTAAGTTGTGACGTAAGACTGCCCGGAACTAACCGGCAACAGGCAGTCACAACAATACCTGTCTAATGTGAGAGGTCGAGGCTTTAATAAGACAATTAAGGCTGAGTCGGGATTGATAGGATTAAGTAAATTGAATTAATTCTTAATCAAATTGAACATGCTAAACTATACAGACTGATTTGGGGGTTAGGTTTACAAAACACTTAACCAACTTAGCTTGTTGGCTAGAAATAGAAAACCTAGTAGCGGGGGACCCTTTTCAGCAGTAACCCTACAAGGTGTATCAGGATACCCTGAACTAGGCAGGGTGGGGCACGATTACTGGGCTGATTGTAAGAGGTCAAATCGACGGCGGTGGTGCAGCAGTGTAGGTTCTAACGGGGTGCGGGCGTGCACACACTCCGGCGCAGAAAAATAAGGCACTGGGCACCAGTAGTATACCTGTGCATTCTAGAATTGTGTCGGGCCGCCACCCCATTGTGGGACCAGCATAGGTAGCTACAACATCGGGGGCCGTAAGACACATGTAACTATGCGAGTAGGAGCCGATCATTAGAAATGGATCACTTCACCCTGATTATGGGGTGTCTGTTGGGAACTAGTTTATAGGGGTGCAGAGACTAATATGGGGTACGATAGTACGTTCGACTCTAGACAACTTAACTTAGCTTATAGTGCTTTCCCATTTCCAGTTTATACTTATCATGCCCAATTCTTTATTCATAGACTGAATAGTCCTAGACTTACTCAGGATTTATGTCTGACTCTACTTTTCTTTCGTCTTCTTTTCTTTCGTTTCCCCCCAGGTCCACAGGGAGGGAATACCGCAGCTTGACCAGTTTTCACATCCAGCTTGAAGAGAAAGAATGTATTGCTTGGATCTCTTTCGTTTTGGACTATGGCTTTGGATAGCAACTATGGGGACTTATGCAGTTTACTTATGTTTTTATGCTTCTTTAAATTATGAAATCAAGACAGTTATGGAAATGTAATGTTTTTGGAAATATTGTAAGACAATTATGGCATGGTTTGTGTAACACGATTTTTGATGAAATAAAAGTTGCTATTGTTTCCGTTGTTCAAAAATATGTGTATTTATATCTGTCTTGTGTATCTGTGACTTATACTTATAAACCTCCACCAAAATTAGGGCATTCCCTTTGAGAGTGACCCTAACGGAGGTGGGGTGTCTCACTTGGTATCAGAGCATGGTTTACCAGATAAGATAACAAGTTTTGAAAACTGATTTTCAAAAGAAAATTTATAGAAGCATTTTTTAAGATAAAATGTTATTTTACTTTAAAAAGGCATAGTCCCCCAAAGCCATAGGTACTATCTTTTATCCTTCGTTTTGAATCTATCCTTTCTGTTCCAGCATGTCTGGAGACCTTACTCCCCAGCTACTGACACCTTCACTCCTCCTCCTCCTCTACGTGAACCATCAAGCGGAAGAGTCCCAGAACAGGAAGACGAATAATAGTCAAAGAAGAGAGGATCGTAACAGTAATGACAAGAAACGTGAAAAAAGGAAATGTTATTTCTGCGGAATTCTTGGACATCTGGAGGGAGACTGCAGGAAGAAAAAGAGGAGGATGAGTGCTACTTGCTTTCAGTGTAGAGAGACAGGCCACTGGGCTAGGGACTGCCCAAAGAAGAAGGAGACAAAGGCAGAAAGCTCCCAAGGGAAGAAAGAGGGTTTACAGCCTAAGAAGACAGACTTTAAGAAGGGCAGGAAAGACAACAAGTCCCAAGAGAAGAGGAAGTGTAATTTCTGTGGCAAAGTGGGGCACTTAGTGAAGGATTGTGGGAAAAAGAAGGCCAAGGTGAATGGTGGGTGTTTTTCTTACGGTGAGATAGGCCACATGGCTAAGGATTGCCCAAAGAAGCGAGGGCAGGGGCAGAGGGCTGGATCCACCTCAGGGGCACAAGTTCATGTGCTAGAAGCGCCACCTCTGCAACAGCGAGGTATAAATACTTCTGTAGAAAGTTTTGTTTATCTTTATGATCACCCAGTTCGCACTTTATTTGATTCTGGTGCATCACACTCCTTTGTTCATCTGCTTTAGTTGAATCTCTGCACCTAGAAACTAGTATGGTAGAGGACCCCTTAATTGTTTCAAATCCAATTGGGGGCCCAGCTCATTTGTCTATGATCTGTGTGGGATTGAAAATTTCTATTCTAAGCGTAGAATTTAGATGTAGTGCCTTTGTTTTGGGCTTCTCGGGATATGGTTTGATTTTGGGCATGGACTGGCTATCCAGTAATGGTGCCATCCTTGATTGTGAGAAAAGGGTGGTTAGGCTTCTGACCCAACTCGGTAACACTCTGGAAAATACTTGTAATCCCTCGTATGCGGTTTTGCTTAGTTATCTTGAATCGCTAGATGCTTCTGTTGAGAATTTACAATCGGTTAGAGTGGTCCGTGAATATCCGGATGTCTTCGAAGAGGTGAAGGGCTTACCTCCGAAGCGGGAGATAGACTTCCGCATATATCTTGTAGATAATGCAAAGCCCGTTGCGTTGCCCGTTAGACACATGGCTCCACGAGAAAGGAAGGAGCTCAGTAAACAGATTAAAGAGCTCCTAGAGAAGGGGTTCATTAGAAGGAGCATTTCAGAATGGGGCGCTCCAGTGGTGTTCGCCACAAAGGCAGATGGTTCACTCCGTCTATGTGTTGACTATAGGGAGCTCAATAAGCTAACGAAAAAGAATAGGCACCCTCTCCCCAGAATTGACGATCTGTTTGATCAACTTATAGGAGCGTCAGTTTTCTCCCAACTCGATTTGGCGACCGGATTTCATCAGCTAAGGGTGGCTGAAGATAGCGTCGATAAGACAGCATTCAGAACCCCAGACGGCGTCTTTGAATGGCTTGTCATGCCTTTCGGCTTGACAAACGCACCCACTTACATCGTGGACCTGATGAGTAGGTTGTTCAGAGAATTCCTCAACAAGTTCGTAGTGGTCTTCGTAGATGATATCTTGATCTTCTCAAAGAGTGAAGAGGAACATGCTCAGCACTTAAGGGCAATCATGGAAACTCTGCGAGTCCATCAGCTAAAAGCCAAATTCTCCAAGTGCCACTTTTGGAGAGAGGAAGTGAGGTTCCTTGGGCACATAGTATCTAAAGAAGGGTTAGCTGTGGACCCTGCCAAAGTAGTAGCGGTGCAGGATTGGAAGACACCAAGGAATGCAATAGAAGTCCAAAGTTTTCTCGGGCTAGTAGGCTTCTATCGGAAATTCATCAGAGACTTTGCAAAAATATCAGCTCCACTCACAAGGCTAACAAAGAAGAATCTGGTGTTCAATTGGCACTTGGATTGCGAGTTTGCTTTCCAACTGCTAAAAAGGGCTCTTACAACAACCCCAGTTCTGACGTTGCCAGATGGAAGCAAAATGTTTGCAGTTTATATAGATGCATGTAGGATAGTGCTAGGCGCTGTCCTGATGCAAGAAGGGAGGGTAGTAGCTTATAGTGGAAGGCAATTGAAAGTTCATGAAAAGAACTACCCAACCCATGATCTCGAGTTGGCCGCCATCGTCTTTGCGCTTAAGTCTTGGCGCCACTATCTCCTAGGTGAGAAATTCGAACTGTATACTGACCATAAATCTTTGAAGTATCTCTTCTCGCAGAAGGACCTTAACTTGAGGCAACAGAGATGGATGGAGTTTCTTGCCTCGTACGATTTCGAGATCTCCTACACTCCGGGAAAAGGCAACATAGTGGCAGACGTGTTGAGCCGAAAGAAACTGACCCTAAGCCCGCTGTTTGTTGAAAGGAAAAGCCTAGAGTTTATAGCCAGTTTTAACTTTAGGCCCTCCTTCGATTTTGTACCGGGCTTGCTAGCATCTCTCGAAGTACGCCCGATTCTAGTGGACTCAATAGGGACAACACAACGCGAAGACCCTCAGCTTGTGGAGACGATTGATAGGCTAATTAGGGGTGAGACTTCAAGTCACCTCAACAGATACTCCATCGACGATAAGGGTTGGTTAAGGCGAGACGGAAGACTATGCGTCCCACAGACAAGGGATTTAGTAAAGACGGTTCTCGAGGAAGCACATCACTCCAAGATGACGATACATCCAGGCAGAGATAAAATGTACAAGGACATAAAGAGAACTTTCTTTTGGAGCGGCATGAAGAAGGACGTGGAAGATTTCGTTTCTAAGTGTATGACTTGCCAACAGGTTAAGGCGGAACAGAAGAAACCTGGCGGTCTGCTCCATCCTCTAGAGGTTCCGCAGTGGAAGTGGGATAGCATCTCAATGGACTTCATTGATGGGCTGCCTAGGTCTAGAAGAGGCAACACTAGCATTTGGGTAATAGTGGATAGGCTTACTAAAAGCGCCCACTTTTTACCTGTCAAGAGTAAAAGAACTGCCTCATCCCTAGCATCTCTTTATCTCAAGGAAATTGTTCGACTCCATGGAATACCCTCCAGCATTGTTAGTGACCGAGACCCAATCTTCACAAGTGAGTTTTGGCGGAGTCTGCAAGAAGCGGTAGGCACACAGTTATAATTGAGTACAGCCTATCACCCCCAAACCGACGGCCAAACAGAAAGAGTGAATAGAGTTTTGGAGGACCTTTTAAGAATGTGCGTCCTTGACTTCGGAGGGACGTGGGAAGACCATCTTCCTTTGGTGGAATTTGCCTACAACAACAGTTACCAAGCCACCATCGGAATGGCGCCCTTCGAGGCTTTATATGGAAGACCGTGCCGATCGCCCACTTGTTGGTGGGAGTCTACTGATAAGATCATTCTTGGACCAGATATGATCCGAGAGACTTCAGAGAAAGTAGACTTGATACGAAGAAGGATGAAGACAGCCCAAGACAGACAGAAATCCTACGCCGACAAGAGGAGGACCGACCTTGAATTTGATGTTGGGGACAGAGTTTTTCTTAAGGTATCTCCTCTAAGGAACGTTGTTCGTTTCGGATCCACTGGAAAGCTAGCACCAAGGTTCGTAGGGCCATTTCCTATTATCGAGAAAATTGGGAAAATGGCCTATAGATTAGAACTACCTGAAAAACTAGTCGGAGCTCACAACGTTTTTCATGTTTCGCACCTCCGAAAATGTCTACATGAATCTGCTGAAGTGGTAGAGCCAAACATCCTTGAGGAAGCTGAAATGGAACGTGAAGCAACCGTGAGGAAAGTTCCAACCCGCATATTAGGAACGGAAGTGAAAAAGCTACGCAACCGCGAAGTCAAGCTCGTCAAAGTTCAGTGGAGCGACGCCGAGGAAGACGCAACTTGGGAAACTGAAGCTAGAATACGCGCAGCCTACCCTTTTCTTTTCGAGGGTACATCTTTGATCTTTCTTTTTCCTTAAGTTGCGCTTTTATCTATCTTTTTAGGTATATCTCCTCGACCTTATCTTTAGGTAGAAACCCTTTGGATGAAAACATGTAATTGAAACATGTTATGGATGATGGTTGCAAGTGGTTGCAAGTGGTTGCTAGTGGTTGCTCGTGGTTGCATATACACACACAATCTAGGTTTTAGATCGGCTCAGTCACTTCATATTGCATATGCATATATGTATTTATATTCGTATATGGTTGAAGTTTAATGTGTTGTCATATGGATGTTGCATTTATATGAATGATTGTGCACTCATGTAGAATCATGAATAGGAAAATTTGCATACATAATGGATTCATGACACTTACATAATTTGCATTAAGGAGGTCAACTGAATCAGTAGACCAACTGATTTTGCATTAGATAAGAACATGTACACACACTTCGCATATGATCATGAAGCATTAGAAGTCTTTTAAGGACAATGGATGCTCGTGTTTGATGGATGAGTAGATGGATGTTTGGATGTTTGGATGTTAGGACATACATTCTTCCTAAACTTGAAGATTTCGGGGACGAAATCCTTTTAAGTGGCGGAGAATGTAACACCCCGTATATTCTATAACAGTGAAATTCACAAATTAAAGTATAATTAATTTCAAATCAAAGAATTAAGGGAAACAGGATACGCCATTGCGTTCGTCTCGGAATTCTGCTTGAGATAGAATCCGGGTTTGTGTAAAACGGACTCCGTATGAGGGAGATATGACCTCCGGAAGTTTCAGAATTCAGTTTAAAATTCAAACAGACAGAAACAGTTCAGAACGAGTTCAAATTTCAAAAAATCGGACCCAGATTGGGCTGGGCGGGAATTTTCCCGCCCACCCAGGTCGACTGGGTAGTCGACCTGGGCCACCTAGGTCGACTGGTTAGTCGACCTGGGGCACCCAGGTCGACTACATAGTCGACCTGGGGGTCGACTGGGTAGTCGACCTGGCCTCTGAGCCAGGTCGAACCCAGCCCCTCCTGGCTGGCCTGGTCTGTGCTTGGCCGAATTTCTGAGCTTTGTCTTGTCACTAGGGCTAGGTGTCAGCTCCTGATTGGTCTCTCTTTCAAACGAATGGCTAATATTAATCTAAGCTCCATCGACGGTTCTAATCAATTCACAAACTCTATAAAAAGGACATAAGACTCCACCTAATTCACACAAATAAAAATGAGAATGAGACCGTCATGCTGCTGAAGAAAGACTAGGAGCAACCGTCAAAATTGAGAGACGATTAGGAGTCGATTTAAGAGCTTAAAGCAACGACAACTAAATCAAAACAACGCCCACAACAGAGGATAGCATCTCCAAATCCAGAATTCAGAATCCTGAATTGAAGATTCGTCATACGTTGTAAGTAGAGTGCTATTCCGATATGAATGAATAATTGAGTTTTGATTTGTGTAAAATGAGAAATGGAATTGTACTTAATTTGTGGTGATGATAATTCATAATTGTATGTTGCTATGATTCTAATTATGAATAGATTTGGGATGTTGTGGCATAATGATGTTAGACCTATTGGATATTTGCAAGTATATGATTCATGTTGAAAGTTAACGACTATACGTTTGTGGTAGTTTATTACAACAAAGTTGAGATTCATGCAAGTATGTGATTCACTATTATGCCAACATGATTTTAGACCCTTCTATGTATATTTTTATGATCATGTTTAATGTAGTTGGATCCATTTGGGTATTATGATTTATATGAGTTTATGTTGAAATAGGAATTTTGATTCTAGTGAAAAAAAAGACATACTTTTGTATTAGTGACAAAAGTAAGCATCTTTGTGAACTTGTGTTGACTCTATAAACATGACTAGATTACGTTTGGTGTTATGCCTAATTGAAAATATGTTTTAGGCCTATGTTGTTATCAAAATCGTGTGATAATATATGTGACACATAATTTAAGTTAGGTTCACAATTTAAATGCAAGTTTACATGACTAGATTAAAACCATGATTCATGTTTAGGTATGTTTCATGTCAAGATTTTATGCTATTACAATGCAAGTTCACAAATGCCTAATTTATGTTAATTAGATCGTTATGTTGCAAGTTCATGCGTTCACACACCCCTTTTGATGTTACTTAGAATATATAAACACCATGTTCTAAGCCTCCCCTTTTTCATGTGGCTAAGTTGGGCTTAAATGTTAAACCCAACATATGTTATATTATAGCGAACGTATAAAACGGGGGTAATGACGTTGGGTTAAAAATATAAAACATATGTGTTGGCATGTCTGACGCATGTCAATGACCTTGAGAACATTTAAGGGGTATAAATTAATTTTACCCAATAAAGATGAATTTGAATAATGGGCTGCAAATATTTACATATAAAAAGAAAAGAGACAAAATATGTAAACTTAGAAAATACGATGTGTTTAACCCGAGGTTGGATTGAGTTGTGACGTAAACCTGCCCGGAACCGCCCGGCTGTCCAGTAGTCACAACAATACCTATCCAATGTGGGTGGTTAAACATTGAGCCCAATAAAGACCCGAGGTTAGACTAAGTTGTGACGTAAGACTGCCCGGAACCAACCGGCAACAGGCAGTCACAACAATACCTGTCTAATGTGAGAGGTCGAGGCTTTAATAAGACAATTAAGGCTGAGTCGGGATTGATAGGATTAAGTAAATTGAATTAATTCTTAATCAAATTGAACATGCTAAACTATACAGACTGATTTGGGGGTTAGGTTTACAAAACACTTAACCAACTTAGCTTGTTGGCTAGAAATAGAAAACCTAGTAGCGGGGGACCCTTTTCAGCAGTAACCCTACAAGGTGTATCAGGATACCCTGAACTAGGTAGGGTGGGGCACGATTACTGGGCTGAATGTAAGAGGTCAAATCGACGGCGGTGGTGCAGCAGTGTAGGTTCTAACGGGGTGCGGGCGTGCACACACTCCGGCGCAGAAAAATAAGGCACTGGGCACCAGTAGTATACCTGTGCATTCTAGAATTGTGTCGGGCCGCCACCCCATTGTGGGACCAGCATAGGTAGCTACAACATCGGGGGCCGTAAGACACATGTAACTATGCGAGTAGGAGCCGATCATTAGAAATGGATCACTTCACCCTGATTATGGGGTGTCTGTTGGGAACTAGAGGGGTGCAGAGACTAATATGGGGTACGATAGTATGTTCGACTCTAGACAACTTAACTTAGCTTATAGTGCTTTCCCATTTCCAGTTTATACTTATCATGCCCAATTCTTTATTCATAGACTGAATAGTCCTAGACTTACTCAGGCTTTATGTCTGACTCTACTTTTCTTTCATTCCCCCCCAGGTCCACAGAGAGGGAATACCGCAGCTTGACCAGTTTTCACATCCAGCTTGAAGAGAAAGAATGTATTACTTGGATCTCTTTCGTTTTGGACTATGGCTTTGGATAGCAACTATGGGGACTTATGCAGTTTACTTATGTTTTTATGCTTCTTTAAATTATGAAATCAAGACAGTTATGGAAATGTAATGTTTTTGGAAATATTGTAATACAATTATGGCATGGTTTTTGTAACATGTATTTTTGATGAAATAAAAGTTGCTGTTGTTTCTGCTGTTCAAAAATATGTGTATTTATATCTGTCTTGTGTATCTATGACTTGTACTTATAAACCTCCACCAAAATTAGGGCATTCCCTTTGAAAGTGACCCTAACGGAGGTGGGGTGTCTCACAGCTCCTCCTTCTTTCAATTAGACATCTTCGGAAGAGGGTGCAAGCTCGGGAACTAGTCATGGGCGCGGGAAAAGTTAGCTTGTTGAAGAAGAAGAAGAAGAGGGAGATGAGACGGGGTTGGAATAAGATTTCTTAGTTTATCTCTTTAACTCTTTTTTATGTACTTACGCCTTTATTTTGCTTTAAGACATGATTTGGCACTTGTATCTAAATAGTGCCATAGTTTATTTCGTATTAGACTTGTATATGATCGTATTTTGTGACTCTTTATAACTCTTGTTCTATGGTAGTGGTTTATGTTGCTTATAATCTAGCTCATATCATTTATGTTCTTATTTATTCATCAACTCCTTTTTGTCGATGACAAATGGGGAGAAAATTGTGCTAACAGTGTATACGCAGGAAAATATAGATTTACAGGCACATATACAGGGATCCTATACAAGGGGAGATTCAGAAGTATGTTGTCATCAATCAAAAAAATGGGAGAATGTTGAGTCAAGAATTTCATAGAGTTTTGATTTCTGATGAAGAGATAAGCCATGATCGACAAAAATAAATTATTCATTGTTTTAAAGAGACACAAAGAGCTATATACATTAGAGGTTGATTATTTGGTATGTTAGTAGTGTTATTTATGTCAAAATCTATCCTCAAATAATCTCACACCTTTAATCTTTGAATATATATATAAGTATATATGTGTGCACATTAACTGTGCAATCTGGGCCAAATCGGTCGACCGGTTGAATCCAGGCGGTCGACCGTTTCTACCCAGAATGCACATATAACGTGCACAAGTGTACATAAAGTATATATATATTCAAATTCCTATCTATCGGTTCTTTTTAACCCGACGACCAATTTTAAACAGAAGCAACCTTTCGTATAGACACTTCCATTTCTTCAAGAGTTGCTTCTCTTTCTCTTTACAAATGATCATGACCATTGTTTGTAACTTTTCATAAATGGTTACAACTGTTTATTCCTTATATAAACATCATGATTTCGTCATTCCAATTCACCGATTTTATCAGTCTAATTTCTATTCTATTGATCTCATTCTTGAACTCTAAAAGCGCTCAAATTGCTCATATTCTATCCTATATCGTTTTGAATCCTAGAATATATTTAACATTCTTTTGATTCAATACGATATCCACTTCCAAATCTTCATTTACACAAATATTCTATTTGAGGATAAGATTGTAGGAAGTTTGTACTACAAGTGACAAAATCGTGTTATTGAGAACATATATCATCGACAACAATTACATTCATCTTTGCTGAAGTCCTCGGTGTTGTAAGAGGCAAGTGTTGAAGTCCTCAGTGTTATTAGAGGCGTGAAATCCCATTTGTCTGCTCGGGTGTTGTATACTTGTTCCTCCGGGTGAAGTGAGGTGATTGTTAGTGAAAATCCAGATAGAAGTCTGGGACTGGACGTAGGACGGTGCTCCGAACCAGTATAAAAATCCCTGGTGTGATTTTTCTATTTTACTGCATTTTCCATTTTTTTATCCGTGATTCGTTATTATTTCATACTCGTCTGTTATACACCATATTACACGATCCGTGTGTACTACTAGCACATACATGCATTTTTCAGGATTTAGATGGGAATACATTATGAAAATAAATCACTGATTTCTTCTATCAGACTGATAAGGTGCATGAAGTATTTTCCTTAAATATAATACGGAATATATATATATATATATATATATATATTATAGTGAATGAGGAATAATGGTTTACAACAGTAAAAGAAAATGTTTTAAAAGGGGAATGATAATCACCTATTATAAATAAATAACATTAATGAAAATGTCGTATAATAGGTAGACTTTTCCTAGGGACAAGTGGGTATTATAATTTAGGTTATAATAAACTAATAAGGAAATGGGATGACTGGTGAAACGAGTTAAGGGACACTTAATTGTAAATTAAGTAAGTAGTAAATGTGGGAAAGCCGGAAACCAGTTAAGAAAAGGGGGAAAATATGTGAAAAATAAGAAGTTGTACTTAATTATAAATTAATTAATCTGTAATCTTGGAAGTCTGAAACCCGTTGATAAGAATGTTTAGGCTTGTCCTAGGGACAAGAGGAAATTATAACATAGGTTATAATAAAAGGGTAGAGAAACTTATTAATGGGCCTTAGTTAATAGAATTAAATTAATAAGTAAACAACGGTAAGTTGTATTGACAATGTAAAATGGAATTATGATTAAATGAGAAAGAATGAGGAAAACTTATGAAATGAAATAAGTTATATTTAATCATAAATGGTAAGTGACATGTTAATTAGAAAACATGTGAATTCGATAAAATTAATTACATATTAAGTTAAACATGTTATTGTAATGATGAAATCAACAAGAAAATAAAAAGAGGTTGTGGATTACAAATCTTGGGCAACAATCTAGAGAATAACATGTTGTGGGCTTATTAATAAACTTAAATGGTGTAATGGCCCGAATTTCCCTACCCTTTGGGTCGATGACTAACACCACACATCCAACCCAAATTGCACAGAAATACGAATCATTAGTAGAAAGAAGTTAGAGGATGAGAAATAGAAAGAAAGAAAAATTAGAATAGAAGAAAACGAAGAACACAAATCTCACAGCGGAACGAATAAAATATATTATATATAACATAACTTTTGAAATATAAATCAGTAACCGTATATACATACCATCGCCAAAGCACAACAGTTATTCCTGGGACAGTTATAAACACCTGTTTCCAGATATAAACATGATACATAGAGGAAAATATGATAGTCTATAACTAATTGATGAAGCTATAACAACGCGCATTCTATGCATCAGAGGATCGTAGAATATTTATTTCTTTCTTATATGAAGTTGTATGGTCATGGGGCTTTGGGAAACGACCATTGGGGTCATTTCCCATGTTCATGATTTTTGCCGATTTTTAAATGACCGTTTTCCCCCTAGCTGATCTTTTTTCGGACTTAACTTTTGATTGGAAAGGAATTTTGACCTGAAACCACTTCCATTGGATTCATTTGATGGTTAACCTTTCCGTAGATTGGTCATAATAGCCCAACAGACTTACCGTTTGGGAGATATGGCTGAAATAAGGTTTGGAAGGTGAAAAACTGCTTAACCGGGCCAAATAGGGTGATTAGTGAATGGGCCCATAACCCATTTTGGGATTAGGGTTATGGGGAGGCTGAAAGAGTTAGGGTTTCATTCCATTTCAGTTTTCTAGCCTCCACTTACCTCTTAGAAACCCTAAAAATTGCCTCCAACCTCTAAATCACCTCCAAATCACTCTCAAATCAAGGATTAAGCTTAGCAACACCAAATCAAGGGAGATCTTCACCAAATCAAGATTAAAGCTGTTGTTTAGCATTGGTATTCGCGCCATATCAGAGATTTATTTCAGATCTATGGTTTATTTGTGGCTAAGGTGAGTGATTTGCATAGTTCTTCACTAATTATGGTTAATTAAGGGTAATTAGTGTTAATTAGCGAATTTAAACATGATAAAATTCTGGAAAATATTTATAAATTATTAAATGATGTTTTAGACCTCTGATATGAACTTGGGTTAATTTGGTTAAGTTTTGCTAATCTTATCATTAATTATGCTTGAACATGTTTAAGGGAAAATATGGGGTTTTGACTATGTTTGATCCATTTTAACCTATCACATTGATGTTTTGGTGTTTGAGGTCACTTCTATTTGTTGTTATGACTTTGTGGTATGCTTTATGATTGATTAGAATAGATAGAATGGTCGAAAACACCATCGAATGGCGTAAAACACTCGTTGGAAAAAAGTTGCAGAAAATGGTGTAGGCTTTCGGATCAGATCGGAGGGTTGGGTTCGGATCGAATAGTGGACTGGGCAAGGGATCACCGAACCGAACCAAGGCTTGGCACAAGGGAAAGTATGACAAAAAGGAAGGCCACAATGGTTGAACTGGGATCGGATCGAGCTAAAGAAGGGGGAATCAGATCGACTGAAGGGAAGAGAAGGGGATCGGAACAGAAGAGGAAGGGGAAGTGGATCGGATCGGAGACCAGGAACCCGATCCGAACCGATGGAGCAAGGGTACACCGACCCGACCCGCCAGAGAGCACCCGAACCGAATCAAAGTACTACGAAGGGACTTGAAGGCCACGACCCGACCCGGAGCACTTGGAATGAGACTGATTCGAACCGACAGAGAAGAAGGACTGGGGATCCGAACCGATCCAGTGATGACCAATAACCCGAGATGCAAAGGTAGTCCAAATGGAAGTTAGAGCTCAGGATCCAGTTGGGAACCAATGAGTTCACTTCATGGTTGGGCTTTGCTGCGGGACATGTGCTAAGGAGTTGTCGACGTTCATAACTTCGATTCTCCGCTGAAAGATGAATGTTAGGCTACGTATCAGTGCAGTAGAGTCGTCCTGACTCGAGGGGCAAAGTAATTGTAGCAGGACTATGAGCCAGTGCAGTGGGGCCATTGTGACTCCATGGGGTAGAGTGGACATAGTAAAGGATTAGTAAGGCTATGAGCCAGTACAGTGGAGCCATTGTGACTCCATGGGGGCAAAGTGGACATAACGAAGGATTAGTGGTTGTGGATCAGTGTAGTGAAGTCGTTGTGACTTCATGGGGCAGAGTGATCATAGCAAAGTATTGGGTGTTCGAAGTGGTGAATATCGTATGCTTTATGCACTGAGTGAAAGACGTGAGGATGGTTGCTATGCTTGATTGTTTGCCATCACTATGACATGCACACCCCCACCCACATTATCTTACACCATTTGTTTAGTGACACCTTAGAGTGTTGTACAGTATGTAGTGCTAACTCTTTGGTTGCAAGTCCAGGTTCAGGTATGGTTTAGTATACCTGTTATTGTTCTGTTTAGCTGCTTATCGCTCATACCAGACTTTTTGTCTGACCCAGAGTTTTATGTCTCTTCTTATTACTCTGGGTGCTCTCACGAGCAGACTAGAGACAGGTTAGCTGGTGATGCACGAGTAGCTGATTCGGAGGCGAGCAGGAGGCTTCCACGTATGATATATATGTAGATATTCTCCCTGTGTCGTTGGTGGTCACTACTTGGGCATTAGTAGTGTACCTCCCTTATCTTGCTTTCACCTTTAGAGACAGTTTGAAAAGTTGTAATAATGATGATGTGGAACATAAGCTGTATTTGGATTTTCCGCTGCTATGATAGTTTGTTTTCAGCTTATGCACTGTCTCACCTGTTTTATGTCAAGTATGTTGTTATTATATTTTGTTCTATGCGATGTGAGACATTCTACAGGTTCCCTTTTGATTCTTCGTCTTCTTTCTTTCCTTCTGACGATCGTTCCGTGCTAACTGGACATGTGTACAGCGCACTTTTGGAGTAAACGTCGGTTGGTGCGAGGCGGGCCGTCACATTTGGTATCAGAGCTCTAGGTTGCGTAGTTAACCTAGGGAAAGACACTAGGGAGAGATAGTACGTATATGAGGGAGCGTATTTGTGATTACTTTGGTTTTCAAAAGCTATATATACTATTAGTATAGCTAAGGATGAAGTCGCACTGCACTAGCACCAATATGGAGATGGTTAATCGTTTTCTCTTTACAGATTGAACGATGAGCCAATATGCAAGAGGTGTTGGTAGAGGAGCCAATAATGGGAATGCTACTGACATGAGGGAGATGTTTACTAACATCATGAGAGAAATGCTTAGGGATGTGCAGGGGTAGCTCCCAATGCCGGTAATGGTGGTGGTCCAATAGTGCAGGCGCCTAGGGTCAATTTCGCCAAGCTGTGCAAGGATTACACTAACTATGGTGGGAAGCCGTTCCACGGAACGGAGTCGGCCACGGATGTTCAGGATTGGTTGGATAGCTGTGATCTTATCTTCGACGACTTGGGTATCGAGGATGCGATGAAGAGAAGGCTAGCGTCTCGTCAGCTGCAAGGGCGAGCGATGAATTGGTGGAATGCTATTAAGATAGCCACTCCAGAGGATCAGGTTACTTGGGATCAGTTTAAGGCTCGCTTTAGCGATAAGTTTATGCCAACTGCTCAGAAGTCGGAATTGTTTAGTAAGTTCTTGGAGCTTAAGCAGAATGGTAGGGCATTTTTGGACTATATTGCTGAGTTCGACACTTTGTCGAAGTATGGATTATCCCTTATCGATACTCCTGAGAAGAAGAATGAGAAGTTCATTACTGGTTTGGATGGATACATGGGGGAAAGGCTTATCAACCACATCAATGATACTTTTGAATTGATTGTGGGGAAAGCTTTGAGATCAGAGAGTCTTTACCCTAAGTCAAAGACTGAGGTTGCATCTGCGGAAGGGCCGAAGCCGCAAGCAGGCGGTGGAGGCAAGAATAACACTCAGAACAAGAGGAAGAAGAACCAAACTAAGGATGGCCAGAAAAAGAGCAAGAAAGATGTTGAGTGCTTCAGCTGTGGTAAGAAGGGCCATTATGCCAAAAAGTGTCGGGCCAAGCCAGCGGAAAGGAAGTGCTACAACTGTGGCCAAGTGGGACATCATAAGGATAAATATCCACAACCTCTTAAAGAGAAGTAGATTGTGAAAGCATATGCTATTAAAGCTATTCCTTCTTCGTCGAATGCCCCAACTGCGGCAGAGAAAGGAAAGAATGTCGTCATTCAAGGTATGTTTTCTATTCATGATGTACCTGTTCGAGTTTTGTTTGATACTGGGGCTTCCCGTTCCTTCATATCTAGGGACTTGGTAAATAGGTTGGGACTGGAACCCAAGATAGTCGATAGACCGTTGGTTGTGACGAACCCGATTGGTGGTTCGACTAACCTTAGTATGATTTGCCGAAATTTGGTCTTATCGAGTCATGGATGTATGTTTGTGATTGCTTTGTTTTGGGCTTTACTGGGTATGGCATTATATTGGGGTCGATTGGCTCCAAAGATACGGGGTGGTGGAAGACTATGAGGGCTTTTTGGTGACATTTAGGGCGGATGATGGGCGAAGGGTAGTGTTTGGTAGTCTACCTAGTGATGGGGTAATGGCTATTTTTATAAATTCCCTCAACATCCCGCATGATGAGTTGTCAGATGTGCTTGTGGTTGGCCAGTATCCGGACGTCTTCGAGGAAGTGACCGGGCTTCCACCACACCGAGAGATTGAGTTCCGTATTGATTTAATGAAAGATGCCAGACCTATAGTGATGCCACTTCGTTTTATGGCACCAAGGGAGAAGCGAGAGCTCGGGGTGCAAGTAAGCGATCTTTTGAAGAAGGGGTTTATTAGAAGAAGTATCTCCGAGTGGGAAGCACCAGTTGTGTTTGCCACTAAGGCAGATGGTTCCCTTTGTTTGTGTGTGGACTATCTCGAGTTGAATAAGGTGACGAGGAAGAATAAGTATCCTCTACTGCGGATAGATGATTTGTTTGATCAACTGGAAGGAGCAAGAGTGTTCTCCCAGTTGGACCTCGCGGCAGGATTTCATCAGCTTCAACTAGCGGCTGAGAGTGTTCCGAAAACGACATTTAGGACGCCGTCTGGATTCTATGAGTGGTTGGTCATTCCATTTGGTTGACCAATGCACCAGCATATTTCGTGGATCTTATGAATTTGGTGTTCAGAGATCAATTGAATAAGTTCGTTCTTGTGTTCGTAGATGACATCCTTGTTTACTCGAGGACAGAGGAAGAACACAAGGGGCATTTGAGGATAGTGATGGAGGTGTTGAGAAAACACCAATTGAAAGCGAAATTTTCTAAGTGTCACTTCTGGAGGACGGAAGTGAGATTCTTGGGCCATGTTGTTTCAGAGAATGGTATTGCCGTGGACCCTGCGAAGGTGGCTACGGTACAGGATTGGCCTACGTCCAAGAATGCAACAGACGTAAGAAGCTTCTTGGGGTTAGCTGGATATTATCGTAAATTTATCCCGGACTTCTCCAAGATGGTAGCACCATTGACTCAGTTGACTAAGAAGAATCAAGCCTTCGTCTGGGACGGAGTGTGTGAGAATGCATTCAAGAGTCTAAAAGAAAAGTTGACGCGTGCGCCGGTGTTAGTCATTCCTAAAGGGAATGAAGAAATGAAGGCATACACGGATGCTTGTGGTACCGGACTAGGTGATGTATTGATGCAAGGAGGTAGGGTTGTAGCTTATGCTAGTCGGCAACTTAAGCCGAATGAGAAAAAGTATCCTACCCATGATTTGGAACTGGCAGCGATCGTGTTCGCGTTGAAGATGTGGAGACATTATCTATCTTGGGAGAGAGATTTGAGTTGTTTACCGATCATAAATCGTTAAAGTATCTCTTCTCTCAAAAGGATCTAAATCTCCGACAGCATAGATGGTTAGAGTTCTTGGCTTCGTATGATTTTGATATCGCATATACACCTGGGAAAGGCAATGCGGTAGCTGATGCCTTGAGTAGGAGACATGCCAGTTTAGGGGCTATGTTTCTTGAATGGAAGCAACTGGAGTATATCGCAGGGTATGATTTCAGACCAAAGTGCGAATTGGATCCAGAGATGTTAGCTAGTTTGACGATCAGACCCACCTTGATTGAGCGGATTGGTTCTAGTCAGAGGGACGATCCTAATCTATTGGAAATCATCTCCAAATTAGAAATGAATATCGACGGTAAGGAGATGAATTTGTATGGGCTCGATCGAGAAGGATGGCTTCGAAAGAATGAAAGACTTGTTGTACCCAACGTGTATATGAAGTTCTTAGGGAATGTCATCACTCGAAACTGACTATACACCCCGGTGGTGATAAGATGTATCGAGAAACGAAGCAGACTTACTATTGGGAAGGGATGAAAAGAGACGTTGGGAAGTTTACATCCAAGTGCATGAATTGCCAGCTAGTTAAAGCCGAGCAAAAGAAGCCTAGTGGTTTGTTGCAACCATTAGAAATTCCCGAATGGAAATGGGAGCAAGTCTCGATGGACTTCATTGATGGTTTACCTAGGACTAAATCGTGACATGATAGCATTTGGGTAATTGTGGATCGATTGACTAAGAGTACAAGATTTATACCAGTCAAATCGACCAGAACGGCAGCTAAGTTAGCAGAATTGTATATGAAGTGGGTAGTGAGATTTCATGGAGTACCTAAAAGCATTGTGAGTGACTGAGACCCGTTGTTCACTAGTGGGTTTCGGAAGACCTTACAAGAGGCTCTAGGGTCGGAACTATATCTCAGTACCGCGTATCATCCTCAAATCGATGGTTAGACAGAGAGGGTGAAATGTATATTGGAAGATCTCTTGAGAGCTTGTATATTGGATTTTGGTGGATCATGGGATGACCATTTGCATCTAGTAGAGTTTGCATATAATAATAGCTACCAATCCAGTATAGGTATGGCTCCATATGAAGCTTTGTACGGAAGACCGTGCAACTCACCATCATGTTGGATAGAGACTGGCGAGAAATTTGTGCTTGGACCAGATGTGGTAAGGGAAACTTCAGATAAGATTAAGATCATTCAACAACGGATGAAGACTGCCCAGGATAGGCAGAAGAGTTATGCTGACAAGAGATAAGAGACTTAAAATTCTCCGTTGGTGTCTTGGTGCTTGTCAAGGTTTCTCCGTTGAAGAGCGTGATACGATTTGGCAGGAGAGGCAAGTCGGCACCAAGATTTGTGGGCCCATTCCTAGTTCTCGAACAAGTTGAGAATTTGGCATATAGAATTGAATTACCAGAGAAGATGGCGGGAGTTCACGACGTATTTCATGTTTCCCAGCTAAGGAAGTTCGTGCACGACCTAGATATGACTATTTCACCTGATCAGTTAGAGGACTTCGAAGTGGAACCCGAGGCGGTTGGGAACCGCAAGCCAATTCGTATTGTCGAGCACGATACGAAGCGATTTCGAAGGAAGGCGGTGAAGCTAGTCAAGGTTCAGTGGGGCGAGAACGAAAATGACTGTACTTGGGAGACAGAGGAGAGCATTAGGAAGATGTATCCAGAACTCTTTGCCTGGTAAGATTTACTTTGCAATTTAGTTATTCCGCACTCTACGATAGACTTGTTTTGCTTGTTTTGCATGTTTGATTGTTGTTCTATGATTGATAGGCATGCGGGGCCCTTTGTGTGTTTTAGTTAAGGAATTTCGGGGGCGAAATTTCTTAAGGAGGGGAGAATGTAACAACCCGCATTCTACGCATCGGAGGATCGTAGAATATTTATTTCTTTCTTATATGAAGTCGTATGGCCGTGTGGCTTTGGGAAACGACCATTGGGGTCATTTCCCATGTTCAAGATTTTTGCCAATTTTTAAATGATCGTTTTGCCCCTAGCCGATCTTGTTTCGGCCATAACTTTTTATTGGAAAGGAATTTTGACCTGAAACCACTTCCATTAGATTCGTTTGATGGTTTACCTTTCCGTAGAGTGGTCATAATAGCCAAACGGACTTACCATTTGGGAGATATGGCTGGAATAAGGTTTGGAAGGTGAAAAACTGCTTAACCGGGCCAAATACGGTGATTAGTGAATATGCCCATAACCCATTTTGGGATTAGGGTTATCAGGAGGCTGAAAGAGTTAGGGTTTCACTCCATTTCAGTTTTCTAGCCTCCACTTACCACTTAGAAACCCTAAAAATGGCCTCCAACCTCTAAATCACCTCCAAATCACTCTCAAATCAAGGATTAAGCTTAGCAACACCAAATCAAGGGAGATCTTCACCAAATCAAAATTAGAGCTGCTGTTTAGCATTGGTATTTGCGCCATATCAGAGATTTATTTCAGATCTAAGGTTTATTTGTGGCTAAGGTGAGTGATTTGCATAGTTCCTCACTAATTATGGTTAATCAAGGGTAATTAGTGTTAATTAGCGAATTTAAACATGATAAAATTCTGGAAAAATATTTATAAATTCTTAAATGATGTTTTAGACCTCTAATATGAACTTGGATTAATTTGGTTAAGTTTTGCTAGTCTTATCATTAATTATGCTTGAACATGTTTAAGGGAAAATATGGGGTTTTGACTATGTTTGATCCATTTTAACCTATCATATTGATGTTTTGGTGTTTGAGGTCACTTCTATTTGTTGCTATGACTTTGTAGTATGCTTTGTGATTGATTAGAATAGATAGAATGGTCAAAAACACGGTCGAATGGCGTAAAATACTCGCTGGAAAAAAGTTGCAGGCTTTCGGATCGGATCGGAGGGATGGGCTCGGATCGGATAGTGGAATGGGCAGGGGATCAACGAACCGAACCGAGGCTTGGCACAAGGGAAATAATGGCAAAAAGGAAGGCCACAATGGTTGAACTGGGATCGGATCGAGCTAAAGTAGGGGGAATCAGATTGACCGAAGGGAAGAGAAGGGGATTGGAACGGAAGAGGAAGGGGAAGTGGATTGGATCGGAGACCAGGAACCCGATCCGAACCGATGGAGCAAGGGTACACCAACCCGAACCGCCAGAGAGCACCCGAACCGAATCAAAATACTATGAAGGGACTTGAAGGCCACGACCCGACCCGGAGCACTTGGAATGAGACCGATCCGAACCGACAGAGTAGAAGGACTGGGGATCCGAACCGATCCAATGATGACCAATAACCCGAGATGCAAAGGTAGTCCAAATGGAAGTTAGAGCTCAGGATCCAGTTGGGAACCAATGAGTTCACTTCATGGTTGGGCTTTGCTGCGGGACGTGTGCTAAGGAGTTGTCGACGTTCATAACTTCGATTCTCCTCTGAAAGATGAATGTTAGGCTACGTATCAGTGCAGTAGAGTCGTCCTGACTCGAGGGGCAAAGTGATCGTAGCAGGACTATGAGCCAGTGCAGTGGGGCCATTGTGACTCCATGGGGTAGAGTGGACATAGTAAAGGATTAGTAAGGCTATGAGCCAGTACAGTGGAGCCATTGTGACTCCATGGGACAAAGTGGACATAGTGAAGGATTAGTGGTTATGGATCAGTGCAGTGAAGTCGTTGTGACCTCATGGGGCAGAGTGATCATTGCAAAGTATTGGGTGATCGAAGTGGTGAGTATCATATGCTTTACGCACTGAGTGAGAGATGTGAGGATGGTTGCTATGCTTGATTGTTTGCCATCACTATGACATGCACACCCCCACCCCCGTTATTTTGCACCATTTGTTTTGTGGCACCTTAGAGTGTTGTACAGTATGTAGTGCTAACTCTTTGGTTGTAGGTCCAGGTTCAGGTATGGTTTAGTATACCTATTATTGTTATGTTTAGCTGCTTATCGCTCATACCAGACTTTTTGTCTGACCCAGAGTTTTATGTATCTTCTTATTACTCTGGGTGCTCTCACGAGTAGACTAGAGACAGGTTAGCTGGTGATGCACGAGTAGCTGATTCGGAGGCGAGCATGAGGCTTCCACGTATGATATATATGTAGATATTCTCCTGTGTCGTTGGTGGTCACTACTTGGGCATTATTAGTGTACCTCCCTTATCTTGCTTTCACCTGTAGATACAGTTTGAAAAGTTGTAATAATGATGATGTGGAACATAAGCTGTATTTGGATTTTCCGCTGCTATGATAGTTTGTTTTTAGCTTATGCACTGTCTCACCTGTTTTATGTCAAGTATATTGTTATTATATTTTGTTCTATGCGCTGTGAGAATTCTACAGGTTCCTTGTTGATTCTTCGTCTTCTTTCTTTCCTTCTGACGACCGTTCCGTTCTAACTGGACATGTGTACAACGCACTTTTGGAGTAAATGTCGGTTGGTGCGGGGCGGACCGTCACAGAAGCCTCCTGCTTCAAGCTCCTTTAAGTGAATCTGTAAAATCCCGACTACTTGACTACCCGTACAATTTGATCACCCAAGAGTTTAGGGGAACAAACAAAATAAAACTCTGGGTCAGTCATGGGACTGTTGTGAGTAAACTCCAAACATTGGTTTAACTTTTAAAATCCTTTCGAAAGAAATGATAATCGTAAGACCGATCCACACATAAACACAAATGGTTTTTAACTTATAACCAAAAATATTCCCGATGTCAAAATCTGGTTGTGACAGCCCAAACTTCCCCATAAAGGAAAGTACGGATTGCTTTGAGAACAACACTCATCAGAACACACACAGAAGGACATTTTCATTGCTATTACAACAATTACATCAGAGTACAAGAATATAACAGTGTATGAATAAATATTTTACATTAGAAATACAATATCAGAGATTTAAATTTTACATTTAAATAGCAGCGGAAAAATAATACAAAATACAACTGAAAGGAAATACACGGATACAGAGTTTTCTGAATATCGCTTCAGCTATAAACCAGGATACCATGAATAAATATCTGCAAAACCAAAACTACTAGCTACCCGTGTGGAAAATAGGGGCACCCAGAGTTTAGGTTAAAACAATAGACTCCAGGTCAGTCATGGGACTGGTATGAGAACTCAAAAAAACAGGTATTAACTTTATTTTAAAGTTAGGTAAATTAAGGGACCACGCCGCTAACACGGAACGGGTTTCCTCCCAAGAATACCAGTGCATAAAAACAACGCAGTGCTTTTAGAAAATGAAACCATTATAAGACTCAAGTCCCTTGCAACGAAAGTCGAAGGATAGAGTTTACCTTATAATGGTCAAAAATGCTTAATACGCGAAATTCATCTTTTATACTATAAGTGCATAGTGTATAAATCAATTTTGAATATAAATGTATCAATCCTAGGTGGCATAATCTATTTTGTAAGCGGCATAATATATTATGTCACCATATAAGTATACAACTGAAACCGTAAAGCTCATATTGGAAAATTGGATTTCCAGCATGATGGCTGCTGATTCGAAAGACCAATCGCATCATGCTTCTCCACGGCTTACGTCTCGGCAAGAGAAAACACCATAATACATTCTAACCGCACTTGGATGAGCAGCAGCCTGATCTATCCTATTGGGATTCGGAATGTGTGTCCAATCCAACCTCTCTGGAGTGGAGCGACCATCCTAGCCTGCCATCGGCTGACCAAATTCGTATATATAAAAAGGTATATTGGTCAGATCGACATCAAATAAATCATTCACTATCATACCGTGGTGTGTAAGGCTCGCGAAGTAACGCTATACACAAAGCTTTGCTATTTAAAGCTTGCTTTGGTCTTCAACCATAAGGCTCTGCTTTTCAACAAAAGCCTTGATCATATCCATCTTAGCATGCCACATTGTCAGACCATATTATATCATTAATCACCTACCAATATATAACATGGTGTTAAGCAAGAGAATAAATTCTCCACCTCCAAACAACTATATATTAAACAGAGATCAACGAATACAATATAAATGAATACAATGTCAGACACACAACCCATTTACAAGTCCGTTCTGGGTTTGAACGAAACCATATCCGGCAGATCTCCAAATACGTCTGGATGATGACCAGTTATTCCCTCATCTTGGGTGTACGGTCCAATCAAGATATCAGAAATCATCCATACGATGTGAAAACCCCCGGTCTTCAGCCACCGTCTTCATCTTCGACTTTTAATTGTCGTATGAATTATTCAGAATGGGTTAAACTCGGTCTTTCCGAATAAATCGCGCATCTTAAAATCATGTGCTATAAAAACACAACCTACGCCTCATTCCAATCAAGAATATTCTTTGATTTAACTTAAACCAAATTAAGGTTCATTCAACTAGTCGGGAATAACGCCTTACCAAAGTAATCATTTATTATATTATCTCAATCCTAACCTATTCATCCAATCGAGTAAAACTGGTGGTACCCCATATTTAACACTCAATGTGTTTCGGTAAATTAATTGCCGTTTATCTTTCAAATCTAATTAAAGATTCAACTATCGCATGGAGTAAAATTGGTGGTACTCCATTCTCAGTTATTTCTAGAATTCAGTGAACTTAATTAATTTATTCCTATTCCATCAAATTAAAGCTTCATTGAAACTCCATTTAGTTTTAATCTTCTAAATTCATTATTAAATGATTATCCAGCTTTAAGAAATTAATCTTGTCTTTAACTGGATTAAAGAACAAATATCGCTTAGAAACATAGTTCACAATAAACCCAAAATCCTATTCCATTTAATTCTAATTTAATATATATTAAATTGGAAAATTTCTCTTTAGAAAATTCTATTAAATCTTAATTAAAAGATTAATAAATTACAAATCATAATTTCATCGTTAATCGGGTTTTAAGAACTAATGTCATTTAAAACATTGTTTACAATCAACCCAAAATCAATTTCCATTTTACCTCAATATTGGAAAATCTTATTTAAATCTTAATTAAAAGATTTATTCTTTTCTCAAACAGGTTCAAGAATAGTG
Organism: Allium sativum; assembly: GCA_030737875.1. Lineage (NCBI taxonomy): Eukaryota > Viridiplantae > Streptophyta > Magnoliopsida > Asparagales > Amaryllidaceae > Allium > Allium sativum. Next base: position 731,361,068 of record CM060916.1, read on the forward strand.
TTATTTAAGACACCATTCACGACAAACCCAAAATCTTATTTGATATTAAATAAAAGGCTCTGAATAGGAATTATCTCGACTTATATTCAATATCAAATTCTGAAACCAACGGATATCATATTGGGAATAACGATATTATATATCTTCCACACTCCCAAATAAATATCCACGTAATCACGGAATCCAATATCGAAATAACCCGAAGACTATTTCCATTCAAATCCATTCCAATTCATATATTGGAAAACTCTAGTTATATTAAAACCATTTTAAATCCTTTTATTTATTTATAAAATAAATAAATCACTCATTCTGATAAAAATACCTTTTATCTTTATAAACTTGGAATTTTTCATCAAAAACCCTATAAAATCAGTTATTATTAATATACATAATTTTCCCTATTTTTATTTATTCAAAAATAGGCCTATTCAGTTAAATGACGTTTCAGGTCATTTAACTGCACTAACGTTGTTTTTATTCAAATTTTAATTTGACATTTCTCAAAAATCTAACCGTTGGATTTCAAATATTTTATTATCATATGAAAGCTCTTTTCGATACGAACCCGTAGGTTCTGGTTTCAGAAGAATCCGACGGTCGGATCTTCCGCTACGTCCAATCGAAGTTAGTGGTCGAAATTCGCGAACGGTTGCTGCACGAAACGTTCTATTCAGGCCATTATATATAATATATATATCGTCAATTTTCTATTCAAAATGTATTTTAAAACATTTATAAATCCATTTTAAAAACGATTCCAACTTGCATTTCAATTTTTAAATTAAAATTGAATATTCTATATCTTTATCATTATAAAATGATAACATTTTCAAAATTTTATGTTCTGAAATTACTTCTTTATACTATATTCATTTTTAAATGAATAAAATCGATTGATAAACCCGTTCGGGTTAAAATGGCATTACTACTTAATCGGCTTCATATTTTTTCATCTAATTCTTTTTAATGTCATAACCATACAATGAAAATATAATTTTCATTATCAAATCTTTTTAATGAAACAATGTTACAATAAAAATGTAATCTTTAATTTCTAATCTTTCTATTTTAACAAAATGACGGTAAAAATATGAACTTTTAATTTCACTCTTTTTATTGGAACAAATGCCAATAATAATATGTTCTTTTTAAATCCAATCTTTTTATTGAAACATATTAAAAATAAAAATATAATCTTTTTAATGCGACATTTTATTGTGAAATATTGACAATAAAATGTAATCATTTTAATCAAACCTTTTATTGTAACATATTGACAATAAAAATATATTCTTTTTAAAGCAACATTTTATTGTAACCTATTGACAATAAAAATATAGTCTTTTTAATGCAACATTTTATCGTAACATATTGACAATAAAAATATAGTCTTTTTAATGCAACATTTTATTGTAACATATTGACAATAAAAATATAATCTTTTTAATGCAACATCAAAACCATTATTTGATTTTTTTAACTGAATATTATATTAAAACATTCATTTATTCCTAAATTGGAATGAGACCTAAATGATTACCATATAATTTGATTATATGGATTTCGTACATCGCATGTAATCTATACTAATGATCAATAATCATTAAAACAACCAAACAACATCCAGAGTGCATTTTACAACTAATCACAAGGGAGATGTGTGATCAGAATATCTTCCCAAGACCCGGGTGTTTCATCCAACAAATAATTAAATAATATATATTTGTGCACTTGGGCGATGTGTAAAAATTATCGTACTAATCAACATAAACAAGCCGGGTAACTTGTAAATGGAAGTGTAAAATTATTTAAATCATCATAAATAATATAACATTATTTTATCATGTACATATTTCCAATTCAGTCATAACATAACATCAAACTTAACAATCATCTATACAATAGACATAACAGAATCCACAATCACAGATTTCAATTTCAGACAATTTATTTACATTCAGTAATTTAGAAATAAATAACTTTCAAAAGATTGAGTGTGAAAGAGTTCTCACCTTCGTTTCCACTCCGTCCATCTTTACCTAGCGATTTTGATTCTATTCTGCTTCCAGTCAGTTCCATCAAAATCTGTTACACGCGGTGTATATACATTAAAAATCATATTTTTATAACGCTTCTATAGAAATCATATTTTTGTAACTAATGTTATATTTATTTTAAAAACAGTGTTCTTTTTATTTTCAAAACAATGACATTTCATATTTTCAAAACAATGACATTTCATATTTTCAAGGTAATGCTAATTTTCCTAACAAATATAAATTTCAGATTTTTATACCAAGAACATATGTTATTTTCTTTTTACAAATCATATGTTATTTTCTTTTATCAAAAAGATGATTTTTTTCTCCTTTTCAAAACAATGTTCGTTCTATTTACAAATGCAATGTTTGTTCTATTTACAAAATAACGCTTATTCTTTTTATATACATAAACAATGTCCTTTTTGTACGAAAACAATGTCTCTTTTTCCTTTTTTTTAATGTACAAAAACAATATTCTTTTATATACAAAAACAATGTATATTTTATTTTATAAGACTATGATCCTTTTATCTTTAAAACCATGCTTTCTTTTTATTACAAAACCATGTTCTTTATATTTGTATAAACCATGTTCTTTACCTTCTAAAAACAATGATATGTTTTCTTCGAAAAACAATGCCATGTTTTACTTTTGAAAACAATGTTATGTTTTATTTTTGAAAACAATGTTAATGTTTTACTTTCAAACAATGCTTATTTTTATATTTCAAAACAAAGGTGATTTTACATTCAAAACAATGATGATTTTGTATTCAAAACAATATGATCTTTGATTTCCAAAACGATATGATCTATACATTTTAAAACAACCATAATTTTATACTTTAAAACAATTCTTATTTTATGTTTTAAAAACGAAGCTTATTTTATAACTTAAAAACAATGCCATTTTCTAATTTAAAAGAAATGTTATTTTATAATTTAAAAACAATGTCCATTTGGTTATTTAAAACAATGTAAATTTTGTTTTAAAAACTAATTACCATTGATAAATAAATCAACCTTTAGTTATACTTCAAAAACGTGGTTGTCGGTTCCTTCTTCATCTTCTACAATTTCATGTAACTCACGCTCGCCACGAATATCAGAACGCCGCACCCTTATCAGCACCCTAGCCAATGATCTGAAACCATCATCTCGTGCGCCACGGCCAGAAGCCCCACTGGATCGAACGCCATCCATCTCGCACCTCCCCTGCACCCGCAATTCCGTCACCAACCGGTGCCCTTCCAGCCTCGAAGTCCACCACTACGGTTGATAATATCTGATCTCCTCCGTTCATCACGTAGACCTCCATTAGCGCTTCGATTTTTGCTTTGCTACTAGGATTCAATTCAGTGGAGGATGGAAAAAATTTGATTACGAACCTCGGAGCGTTTCAGCCATTCATCGAAGTGGCGGCTGAGTATTTTAGATTAGGGTTTGGTGCGAAAATACGTATTATACCGTATATTTATACCCGTATTTTTATTTTATTTATTTATTTAATTCCATTTAAATCCAATATAACTCCTATATCGTATCGAACTCCAAATCGAACCCAACGTGTCACCTCTAGCTAATAACCCCCATCCCGGACACAATGGAATATGTATCATAAGATAATTTGACTGTTTGAATCAGTTTTTATCAAAATTAAAATATAAAACAATATATATTTAATTTAAATGTACATTTTAAATTACCGGGGCCATATACTGACTCTAAAAATTACAGAAAAATTATATCTAGCTTTGTTTTGACGATACGGTCCTAACGAAACTAATTTCGTCGAATTTTGAGACCATTTGAAAAATGGCCATTATCTAGTCGATTAAATTTGACTGAAATTGACAAAACCCATTTTCTTTTGCCACGCTCACATATTGATTTCAAAAATTATGAAAATTTAAACCTAGCAATAATTTGACATCCCTGATCCAACAAAAGTGGTTTCGTCGAAAACGGAGGTCGTTTGCAAAATGGCTATATTTAAGGGCCATATATTGTATATAAAATATATATATAAATTCTACAACGACTAGTCTGAATTTTAAACTGGACATAACTTATTACTTATAAAGTGAAATCTTAGTTTCTTACATTCGTGAGAAAGATATGATTAAACAGATTTAAATATTTCTTGTTTCGTTCAATTCTGATTTAAAATGAATCTTGTATATTAAATTGAAATTAGAAATCGAATTTTCAAACTGCCGCGCCATTTCAGGCTCGTTTTATAATTAAAATAAATTTATTCGTTGAAACTTCGATTTAAATAAATTTTCCGTCGTTATTATTTAAAATAAATCATTTTAAATATTCAAAATCAATTAAAACAGTTAAAATAAAAATTTTAAATTGATTCAGAATTTCCGGGTTGTTACACTGGTGATATTATAATAATGTCTACATCAAAAAAATAGAATCTAGCGAAACGCTTGCATCTCACGCTCCATATATAATATAAAATCAAAAACCGCAGGGCGCTTATTGGAGATTGGATTTCCAACATGACAAGGTATGGAACCACCTTCCGATAGTGTATCTCTAGAGGGGAATACACTTGGATCAACAAGAACGTCTTGCAAGCTGGCCCACACAAGGCTGACCACTCATTTGACTTGAGTGCATCGAGCATATTATCACCAACGGTCGTGGTCAACAACCATTACCGAAAGCATATAGCAGCGAATAGAATAAGAAGCAAATGGATTTTCTCTAGATCAGGTGATAATACACCTAATGGGAATGACCAACATGGCCATGCTGCCTACCCGATTTTTGTCATTACCCGGTTGATGAGGCTTGAGGTCACGATTTTCTTTCAGCACATCTTGCCGTCATTTACTTTGAAAGTCAAGTCGTCAGACATTCTTCCATATACGTTGTCCTGGGACTGGACAAACCGAAGACACCATTCTATTAATTCATCTTGGGCGATTTCCACCTAGGATTGATAAGACAACCCTTGCACTTAACTCCGTCTTCATATATCTTCAGCATAAGTTGATTCGTAACGCTTATGCTAATACGGAGGGGTTTTCAGATATTAAACATGATCCCAGTCTCTCCGTATCGACAACGGGGGTATAAAATAAACTAAAACTTTGATAGCTGGTGATTTAACTATCAAAGGAACATCCATTCAATCAGCGATCCTATAATCCAAATGGAAATTCTACCGATTAACCATCAAACAATACTGGCACCTTTTTAAGTCAATTTCCTATATTATCATTTCAAATTCCCATTTCCCGCTTTCGTTTCTTTCAAAGCTCGATTTCCTCTCTCGATTCTTGGAAAAACATTTCCAATATCATAATTTATTTATTTGAGAAAATATCTCTTATTCCAGTTAGAAAACATTTCTACATATTCAGGGATCCTTATTTTCTATATTCAGAAAATATACCTTACTAATATTTAAAATATTTCCATATTCCATTTCTTAATTCCTCGTTGACCAATTCATTTTATTTTCTTTGGGGTAACATTACAAAATCCTTTAAATTAACCCAATGTTATAAAAACATTGTTATTATAACTCAAACCATTTATCATTTATTAGTTAACCATATTGCTAACTGATCTTCACTATCGAACCTTGACCATTCCTCCATCAATAATGAAGTCAATCGAGTTGGGGTATAATTACCTCTAAGAACTTAATTGAACAACATTCTCAACTCTAAAATAGTCAAAGCCCACAACTTCAAAAAAAACATCGCTTACGCGACTCTTAGATTCAATCTAAGAATACACTTCTTTTACGGAAAACATTGATTATAACGGTAGCGTTATAATCGCTGTTTCCAAATATTTGATTTATAAAACATTTATTATAATGGCAACGTTAAAATCGCTGTTTAGATTTACAAAACATTTATTATAATGAGAGCGCTAAAATCGCTGTTTAGATTTACAAAACATTTATTATAATGATAACGCTAAGATCGCTGTTTTAGATTTACAAAACATTTATTATAATGATAGCGCTGAAATCGCTGTTTAGATTTATAAACATTTATGATAACAACAGCATTATAATCGCTGTTTAGATTTATAACGGTAGCGTTATAATCATTGTTCCCAAATAATAAAAATGTAACTTGTACTTATTAATTCAATTAATAAGTAAATAAATAATTAGATTTGATTCAAAACGGAAGTAAAAATAACTACTTCCCTAAATTCGATATAATCGAATTCCAATAAACAACTCTTTCTCCAATAATTTATATTCGATTTTATTCTGAACTTCAGAATTTATCTACCATTTCAGGTTAATTCAAATTCCAAATTAGCTTTCGAATTTATCTTTTCCAAATCATTATCAAATTCCTTTATAACCATTACAATCTACACTTTATTTTATATTTCGAATTAGAACTAAAACTCATTGTTTTCTTTGAAAACGATTACCATTTCCCTTTCTCATTCACGTTCCAATTTGGATTCATGTGTGAAATCTAAATTCCCTTTATAGATATTTTATTTGCAAATTACTTTCTTTAAACTATTATTCTGTTTAACCATGAATGTATTCCTTTTATATGTAATCAAATCAGATTGATTTCGTACTTAAAAATAATATATTAACCCAAATTCTATTTATAACTTCTATTTAGATTTTTCCATTCCAATCTCATTTGTATTGTAATCATTTAAAATCTCATTTATAATTTCTTTACAAATTTGCTAAGTTCAAATCTCGATTCAAATATTGGTTTCAAAACCGATTTCCACTTTCCTATATGAATTCAAATTTGAACATATATTTCAATTTATCCATTGATTAATAATTTATTTAATTTAGAAACCCTTTTAAAATCAACTTCTTGTTTTAATAAAACAAGTTTCTACTTTTTAACTCCATTCGAAATTACACTTCAATTTTTGGAAAAAAACAAATTATTTCCTTTTTAAATCTCAAATTTTCTTTTTCTATATTCGAAAATATTTTACGGTATTTAAGTACCAAAATTATAGGGCTAGTGATATTTAAACACACAAGATCAATCACAGTTAATATATCACAGCATATGTCACAATCAATGCAAACACAATAACATAAATGTTGAGGAAGCCAGTTGGACAAATGTAAATCAACAAAAATATCATCAATTCCATTTAAATATGGTGTTATAATCAATATTCAATCAATGGTTTCTATATCAACAATTTCAATCAATTTTATCAACCATTCATCTAATCAACTATCACAGAGCATAGAATAAATATATTTAGAACTTGTTTATATAGAATTATAAACGAAGCAGGTTTAGTGAGTTTACTCACCTATTTTTGCAGTTGACGGTTCTTCTTTAGTTTCATTTTAAAATCAAACAGATGTTTGATTTTATCATAAAATTCCTGTAGCTTTGTTCTCAGCATATCTATCAGTTCCACAATGAAGAACTCGTTGTTACGATTCCAATGGGTCTGGTCGCGTTCAATTCTGTTAACGAACGAGATAGAATTCAGCATTACAAGTTACTCCATATTTTTAAAATAACTAAATTTAAATAACTTTAATTATTAATTAAATGATTAACCCACGTTTTACCCTTTATCTTTCTTCTAAGATATACGTCTTGATTCTCTATAACCCCTCTTCACCATGCCATTGACTTCGTTCGTACTTGTGCTATTCGAATGCTTCTCCTTCATAACCAAACTCAACCCATTTTCTGGACAAACCAACGTCCACTTCAACTCCTTCAATACTTCACCACCATTCCACTAACTTCTTCTTGTCTCTCTTTGTTACTCCTTCTATTCAGCCCATAACAAGTTTCATCACACCCAGTTCATCCATCATATCACTACCAACACTTGTGACAACAACTCTACCTTCACAAACCATCCTCCTTCTACCAGTAAATGATTTCGAACCTACACAGCAGCAATAACCAAACTATGCTCTCACTCCCTCTCCTCACAAATCCCCTTCCACTCCATATTTCGAAAATATTAAACCCATCGTTCTTCCTCTTTTCTTGATGAAAAAGCAGCAATCACCGAGTCTCCTCTTTCCACCAACTCGTTTTCACATGAAAAGTATTGTCTATAGCACCAACAAATCCTCGTAAACTCAAACACCACCATAGTCCATTCTCAGCCACTCCGAGGTTCACTGGACAGAGACATGATGAGTTTAACCTTGGTTTAAAACTTCCAAGAACATGTAAGTAAATATGGTAACTACGATTGCCACCATTGAATTTGCGTTTCGGATCCTGGAGCTCACAACAGTAGTTCATCTGATCAAAATTTTCGCCAAACTTCCCCATACTTCGACGATAGGTGCTGCTCCTCAACACGATGACTACTGCGCCACCCTACCCCTGCGAAGATGACATCATCGCCTCAAAATCAGAGCTCTAGGTCACTGCTCAAACGATGAGCACCAGTGAATAGAATTCGCACCCCATAAAACTGGTATAGAATTGAAGCTTGCGGCTGCAGAATTCCAACAAATTTCATTTTATGAATTTTCATTGAATTTTCAGTTTGTTATGTATTTATGAAGTTCAATTTTTTTCCACTTCTCGTTTGTTGCCTGGGAATGAGAATGGCTAATATTTAAAATAGGGAAACAACTTGGTCGATACGGTATCCAATGGTTTAGCACACGATGTGAGACGACCCGAATTCCCTTTCAGACGGAAACAAGGGTTATCTTTGGAATATAACACAGAAACATATAATAGCAGAACAGAATTAAATAAATACACCAGATATGGACAATAGAATATACTGGATAAAAGTAATCATCAGAGTTACACAGTATTCAGGATCTTACTTAGTACAAATACAGTTCAGCTATACATAAATGTCTACAACGAAAATAAACAAAGTATGTACAATAGGAGCTGAACAGCATAAAAAGAAATAAATGATAGAATCCATCTTCAGCTCCAGCTATCCAGAAAGAACCAGCTAAACCTGAATACAAGGCTGCCCGTGTAGAAAAAGGGGCACCCGAGTTTGAAAGTGAAACAAACTACGAGTCAGTCATGGGACTGGTATGAGAAATCCACTCAACACATATATAATTGGCTAATCACAGGACCACGCCACTTTCGTGGAACGGGTTTACTCCATTGGATTGCCAGTGCTCTAAAACAAATCTTTCTTTTAAACATCGCTATGCTTTTTATAAAAATGAAGCCATTATAAGACTCAGTTCCCATCACACAATGCAACGCAAACCGGAGGATAGAGTTTTTACCTTATAACAGCCAAAATATGATTGATACGAATAAAACAAAGGCATTTGATATTATTGCTAGTGTTTACATGTTTTGAAAACAATTTCAAATCATAACTATCAATCATAGACGGCATTAATGCCCCATACCACTATGTCGCCATATATATAGGTATACAATCAAAACCGCACAGTCACGTATTTGGAAATTGGATTTCCGTCATGAACCAAGGCAAAAGATAGTCCTTACCGAATTCGAGACAATCTAGCCCATGTCTCAGGAACAGCCGCAACTGCCCCTTGGAGCGACAGGGCCGGTCCACCGATGTGGATTATTATGCCTGAACACTACGTCTCCCCGCCCTTTGGGGCGTAAACGAGCCAACGAATGACTCCATCGGACCCGGATCGTCCGATCAAACCGAGGCGCCTCGCAACAGCAACAACCACATAGGTGAAAAGTATATAAATGTCAGGGCTGGTAGGTCACTGACACCACCTTAGATAGAAAGAAACGCATGCCCTCCCTGAGGTCCTTCTCCCGTTTTAGGTTCATACCGGGGTGTGAGGCTCGCGAATTCACGTTATACACAAAGCTACGCCACACAGGCGGTGCTTTGATCATCACCACAAGACTTTGCTTTTCAACAGAAGCCCTGATCACTGCATCTTAGCATGCCACACAGGCAATTCACGCCATGCGATTGATGTCCATCGATATACAACCTCTGAGCTCGTACGTCTCAGAGAAGGGCGTTAAGCAAAAGAATAAATTCTCCGCCGCCAAACAGATGTATATTTAACAGAAATCAATCAACACAGAATAAACTCCAATGTCAGACACACAGTCCATTTACAAGTCCGTTCTGGCTCTGAACGAAACCGGAGGCACTAAATACCTCGCAAACCCTTCGATCACCACGTACGTCTGGACGATCACCACTCATTATCCATATTTCGGGATGCCTCCCAATCAGGACCTCGGTTACTATCCAAACGAGGTGAAGATCTCCGGTCTTCGACCATCGTCTTCATCTTCGAATTTCAATCGTCGGTCAATTATTCGAAATGAGAATTTTCTCGGCCTTTTCAAATAATTCACGTATATTTAGAATTTCAAATCGATTTATTTCAATGGTTAAATTATTCGACAACACCAATATTGTTCTTTAATGTAATTTTCACACCAAACACATTCAACCATCAAATACAACATAAATCGAGCAAATTCAGTTTATTTCCACTCCATATTGTTTATGGTACTTTATAATGATTTATCGCTATTTTTATTTATTTTAAAATGGCTCATTTATTCAAAACGACGCTTCGGGCCATAACGCGGCCGTGGCGCTGTTTTTCTTCAGATTTGATTTACACATATCTGAAAATCTAACCGTTGGATCTTCGCAAAATTTACATCATTAGAAAGGTCTTTTCAAAACGAATCCAACGGTTCCAGTTTCGGGAAAATCCGACGGTCGGATCTCCCGGCACAATCGTTTGAAGTTTCGATTTCAAAATACGAACTGCAGCGTCGTTATTCGATTTAATATATAATTATATTTATATATATATAAATATAATCGCTTCTGGCGCTGTTTTTCTTCAGATTTGAATTAAACATTCCAGACAATCCAACCGTTGGATTTTTACAAGGTTGGTGCCGTTGGAAAGATATTTCCAAGGCGAACCCGACGGTTGAGGTTTCGGGAAAATCCAATGGTCGGATTTCCCGCACTAGTCGTTTGAAATCACGGTTTCAAAATACGAACTGCACGGCCTCGTTTCGTTTTAATTTTATTTATATTTATATATTTATATAAATATAGTTCATTCAATGCTTTCCATATCGTTTTCACTTCAAATATTTTTCTAACACCTTAAAATTTTGGAAAATTTCGCCATAACCTCCCCTGCACCGGGAGCATCGGGAAATCGCAAATAGCGTTCCCGGTCCTTCTAATCTCAAAAAGAAAAAGAAAAAGAAAAAGCCAAGCGGCTAGCCAACAGGCTCATAAAATCATCACCCAAACAAAACAGTAAATGTGTACCTATTTGTCGGGCACAAAATTTTATTCCTCTTCTCTAGCCCCTTTGCTATAACCTGTTCAATAAATATGCATGTACATATATATACAGTTCTTATCATTTATCATTTTCTATTCAACTTCATATTTGATTTCTGTTTGGTTTAAAGACACCATTTATTCTAATGTTACATACATAGGTGCAAATCATTTCATTAGCTAATTAATGAATATTTCATCTCATATATGTTTATTTTGAACAAGTGGCTATTTTTAACACTTCACATTTCAACGATTTATGCATACAATAAAAATGTGATTTTTATTGTAAAACAATTCATTTCAAAACACTATTTTCCTATATAGTTCAAGTTGGTGATAAAAATGGGATTTTTATCATAAAGAAATTTCTTTTAAAACGAGATTATTTTACACAGTTCATATAGTCGATAAAAGGTGATTTTTATTATCAAACAATTTATTTCAAAATATGAATACCATTCAACACATGAATTTCTAACCAACGAATGAATATCAATTCAACACATGAACGTTTTCTATTCAATGAATAAATATAGTTTAAGCATATGAAAATAATTCAAACACACGAATATTATTCAAAATTTCGGCAGCATAACGGCAGGGTAGTTAAACCGGGACCGTCCCTAGTACGGCTCCTCGCTCTACCTTAAAACCTCGCGGTTTTTGACAATGGGGATCATGCATCTAGTTCGCACGCAGGCGGCATGTATATATTTATTTAATTTCCACAAACTAATCCTATGTGGTTTCAACCAAATATTTCTCAACCACAAATGGGTATTTTTCAACCACAATCAACCAATATCAATCACAAACAATCCCAAACAATCAATCGCTATCAATCAATTTTCACAACAATTTCAACCAATAAATATCATCCATGGTTTGTGGACGAGGGGCGTATATATATATATATATATATTTATATATTTATATATAGCAATTCACTTTCATTTCATACATATATAATATTCTTAAATCAGAAATCTCACCAATAGCTATCCAACTACTACGACTCTTCTTCGCCAATCTCTCTTTCTGTCGCTTTGTTGCCTGTATTCTCTACATATGTAAAAATCGAATTTTTACTATGTTATTCAATATATAAAAACTGCATTTCAAAAATATATATTCCGCCTTTTCAAAAATAAAGGTTACATTTTTAATATTCCTATGATGTAAAGATTATATTTTTATTACTTTAAAAATACAAAAATCTTATCTTACTCCTTCTACTTAATAAAATTCCGTCTTTTTTTCCATTTTAAAAACATGATCTTTATTATCCAAGTTCAAATCTTTTTCTATTCAAAGTTCAAACCTTTTTCTTTTTTTTAAAGTTTAAACCTTTTTCTTTTTAAGGTTAAAATTAAAATCAGTTTAAAGTTCAAATCTTTTTCTTTTAACTTAAAATTAAAATCAGTTTAATCCTTTATTAAAAAAAACAGTTTTAAATTCTTTTCAAATTCAGTTTTAAATCCTTTTAAAAAATCAGTTTAAAAATCCTTTAAAAATCAGTTTAAAATTCTTTTAAAATTCAGTTTTAAATCTTTTAAAAATCAGAATTTAAAACTTAAAAAAAAAATCAAAAACAACTTATTATAACGAGAAGAGGGGGGGGGGAGAAGACGTTGGCGGCAGGTCTCGAACTGGGCGGAGCTACTGGTGGTTGGAGCTGGCTTCGAGGGGTCTCGAACTGGGGGGCGCTAATCGGGTGTCGCGATGGCTTCGAGGGGGAGGCTCGTAGGTCCTGCGGAGCGGAGGAGGGAGAGTGAAGCGGAGGAGAGAGTGGCGCAGAGCGATGTCAAGGGGGCGGAGTTTGGTGGAGGCGGTCGTCGATCGGTAGTTTTAGGGTTTCTTCTTTTTTTTTTTTTTTTTTTGTTTTCTGGTTGAAATCGAAATGAACGGGGGGGCCAGAACGAAGGATAAGGGGAGGGAAATTAAAATTATTTTTATTATTTTTATTATTTAATTATTTATATTTTGCAAAAAGGTTGACTTTTACATACGACCTCGAAACGAGGCCTACCGCCTGTCGCCCATAGCGTTTTACCCCCATTCCGAACACAATGGGATATGTATCGTAAGCTGATTTGATCGTTACAATCAGTTCCCGTTGAATTTAGATTTAAATTACTATATTGAATTTTAAACGTACATTTCAAATTACCGGGGTCACATACTAACTAGAAAAATTCCAGAAAAATATTTTCTAGCTTCGTATCGACGATACGGTCCTAAAAAAACTAGTTTCGTCGAATTCTGAGACCGACTGAAAAATGGCCAATTTCCAGTCGATTAAAATCAACTAAAACGGGTCAAACGTGTTTTCCTTTGCCACGCTCACATATTGATTCGAAAAATTATGAAATTTGAAACCTAGCAATAACTTGACCCTGCGGATCCAACAAAAGTGGTTTCGTCGAAATCCGAGGTCATTTGCAAAATGTCCATTTTTAAGGGCCTGAATTCCATAGCGACTATTCAGAATTTTCAACTGGACATATCTTTTGATTCCCGCTACCAAATTTCGATTGGTCGGATTCGTTGGAAAGATATTATCAATTAGATCCTAATGTTTTTGGTTTCACTAAAATCCGGATTGTTCTGCATCCGGTATATACAATTGAAGTTTGAAATCGAATTATCGAACTACCGCGCCATTTTCAATTCTATATATAATTATAATTAATTATATTCGTTTTCAAATGTCGATTCAAACTCAATTTTCATCGCCATTATTTAAAATATTTATTTTAAATATTTAAAATCCATTATTTTAGCCAATTTAAAAATTTTAAATTGGTTCAGATTTTCTGGGTCGTTACAATCTCCCCCACTTAAAACTTTTCGTCCCCGAAAAGGAACAAAGTCGAAAGTGGTTTGATAAATCTACAATCACACAACACAACAACCAATCCAATTGTTTTTAACCTTCAAAAATATACTAATCAAATTTTATAACCCTTCAAAAATCATTCAGAGTATAGAATAATTAGTGCACATCCATGGGAAGAAAATAACAATAGAGTAGAGAATTGAATGGTAATGCAAAGTAAGGTAAATGTACCTTGCACCAGAGTCAATCAGAGATATCTACTCGGCATCTAGGATAAGCTTTCTGAATGCTCTCCTCAGTTTCCCAAGTACAATCTCGCGGATCTCCACTCCATTGCACTTTGACTAAGTGAACCTTCTTGCTTCTCAGCTCTTTGGTTTCTTTGCCGATGATCTTTAGCGGCTCACGCCTCACGGCTAATTCTGGAGTAATTTCAATGTCCTGCTGAGCTGCTTCTTCCACGATCAAGTCTGGATCATGAACGTGCTTTCGAAGTTGAGATATATGAAATACATCATGCACTCCAGGCAACCAGTCAGGCAATTTGACCCTATAAGCGAGAGTTCCGATCCGTTCCAGAATAGGAAACGGACCAATGAATTTGGGCGCTAACTTTCCAGTTTTACCGAACCGGATAACTCCTCTCATCGGCGATACTTTCAAATATACATAGTCGCCAACTTCAAATGATATATCTCTTCTTCTTCTATCGGCATAGCTTTTTTGTCGGCTTTGAGCGGCGAGTAATCGCTTCTTAATAAAATCGACTTTGTCGGCAGCTTCTCGAATCATATCTGGACATAACACAAGTCTATTTCCAGGCTCGACCCAACAAGCAGGAGATCGGCACGGTCTACCATATAATGCTTCGAATGGCGACATTGTCAGACTCGCCTGGTAGCTGTTGTTATAAGAGAATTCAGCCAAATGCAGATGGTCTTCCCATGATCCACCGAAATCTAGCACACAAGCCCGCAATAGATCTTCTAAAATGCGGTTTACCCTCTCAGTCTGACCGTCTGTCTGAGGATGATAAGCGGTGCTCAAGTTTAGCTTTGTTCCCAGCTCGACTTGAAATGCCTCCCAGAATTTACTAGTAAATATTGTATCTCTATCACTGACTATACTGAGCGGCACTCCATGTAGTTTAACTATTTCCCTGAAGTATATCTGCGCCAGACTCTGAGCAGTTCTGTTTGATCTGACAGGTATAAAATGGGCGGTCTTCGTGAAGCGATCTACGATCACCCAAATACTGTCATTTCCTTTTCTGGTCCTGGGCAGACCATCAATGAAATCCATAGAGATATGTTCCCACTTCCAACCAGGAACTTCTAGCGGTTGTAACAGTCCAGTTAGTTTCTGTTGGTCGCTCTTGACTAGTTGGCAAGTAGGGCATCGGCTAACGTATATTGAAACGTCTCTCTTCATAGCCTTCCAACAGAATGTTCTTTTGAGATCATTATACATTTTGGCCATGCCAGGATGGATACTCAGCTTGGACTTGTGACACTCGTCTAACACTTCCCTTTTCAGCTCAGGAATGTCAGGAACACAAATCCTTCCTTTTAACCTCAAGGTCTCGTCGTTATCTATTTGGAAACACGAGGGTTCGCCTTTCTTAATCCTTTTGATCATTTCCTTAATAAAGTTATCCTCCTTCTGAAGAATAGATATTTTGTCAATCAAGGATGTTGTGATAATAAAGCTGGCGATCATTACATTCTTTCTGCTTAACGCATCGGCCACGACATTGGCTTTTCCTGGAGTATATATAATTTCAAAGTCATATGCTGCAAGAAACTCCAGCCAACGTTGCTGTCTCAGATTTAAGTCCTTCTGAGTGAACAGATACTTTAACAACTGGTGATCTGTAAACAGTTCAAATCTCTCGCCCAGAAGATAGTGTCTCCAGATTTTTAAAGAGAATATGATAGCCAATAACTCAAGATCATGAGTTACATAGTTTTTCTCGTGCGTCTTCAGTTGACGGCTAGCATAAGCAATCACTTGACCTCTTTGCATTAACACTGCGCCAAGGCCCTCTCTAGACGCATCAGTCCAGACTTTTAAATCTTGGTTGCCATCGATGATGGTTAACACTGGAGCTGTAGTTAATCTCAACTTTAGCTCTTCGAAAGACTGCTCACTGTCTTGAGTCCATTTGAATTTAGAGTGCTTCTTGGTAAGCTTCGTTAAGTGGCCTGATATCTTCGAAAAGACTTTAACGAATTTCCGATAATAACTAGCCAATCCGAGAAAACTGCGGACTTCTGTTGGGGTACTGGGCTGTTTCCAGTTCTGAATAGCTGTGATTTTACTTGGATCCACAGCAAATCCTTCTTTCGACACGACGTGGCCCAGAAATTTTACTTCATCTTGCCAGAAGATACATTTGGAAAATTTGGCTTTCAACACATTCCGTCTGAGAATTTCTAATACTTGTTCCAAATGTTTTTCATGTTCGACCTTTGATTTAGAGAAGATTAGAATATCGTCAATAAAAACCAGAACAAATTTATTCAATACTCCTCTGAATACTCTGTTCATTAGATCGACGAAGTAAGCTGGAGCGTTACATAAGCCGAACGGCATTACTAACCACTCGTAGAATAGGTCGGGGCCTCTGAACGCTGTCATTGGAACACACTCTTCGGCAATTCGAAGTTGATGGAAGCCTGTAGCTAGGTCCATTCTTGAGAATACTTGTGCGCCATTCAGACGATCCAACAAATCATCAATCCGCGGCAATGGATATTTATTCTTTATGGTTTGCTTGTTCAGATCACGATAATCCACACATAGACGTAGAGTACCGTCAGATTTTGGGACAAACACCACTTCTGCACCCCAATCAGAGAAACTAGGCCTGATCAGACCTTTCCATACTAGCTGTCGTGTTTGATTGTCTAATTCCTCCTTCTCTTTCAAGGACATTCTTTGAACAGCGTGAACTACCGGCCTTGCATTGGGAATTAAAGCAATTTTGAAATCTATTTCTCTCTGCGGAGGTAAGCGAACAACTTCTTCGAACACATCCGCATAGTTCTTGACGACAGGAATATCTTTGATGAGGTCAGGAATATTCTCTGTGACTTCAGGAACCTTTCCAATTTGGGCTGGAGAAACATTCAAAGCTGCCCAGAAGTCTTTTCTATTAGCAGTTGGGCCTTCACATGGTATGGTTATTTAATTCCCCAATTGGGCCTTTGCTTTAACCACTCTCTCAGCGCATCTAACTTCCGCTTCATATTTGGTTAGCCAATCTAATCTCAGAATGATATCGAATTCATCAAAATTCATGACGATAGAGATAATAGGGAATTTATAGCAAGAAAAGGAGACAGGTACTGCACAAATCCAACTGAGATTGATAGAACCCCCGACCGGATTCTGGACAGTCATTGGTTCCTTGAGCTTCCTCAAATTCAAATCTAGTTTCTTAGCGGAATTCTTTGAAATAAAGCTTCGTGACGCGCCTGTGTCAAACAGTACTTTGACTGGAATGTTTTTGACAGTAAGCGTTCCTTCTAAAACATCAGATCTTCCTTGACTTGCTGAGGGATCAGAAGTTTCTGCTACTTCATTCACTTGAACTATTTCAGTCTTTTTCAACTGCCAGCAATCTTGCTTTACGTGACCATCCTGATGGCAGAGATTGCATTTTCTATTTTCTTGAAGCTTTCCACCCGATTTAAACCCATCATTTTTCCGTTTCTTCGAGGATTTACAATTTCCTTGCAAATGCCCTTTCTTATGGCAGTTATTGCATATGGCAGTCGTTGCTGGTTCTTTTTCGGATCTGGCCCTTTTTCGATTTACTTCGGGCTCCTTACCGACTTCAGACATTGTACTGGCCTCAGGATGATCAGTTTCAGACTCAATTCTATTACTGGAGCTGACTTCCTCTTCGTACTGTAGCATACCTTTCTTATCTAGATCTTCATATTGATAAGCCATATAAATCATTTCTAAAAAAGGAAGCTTCACATGCCCCAATACTTTATTCTGGTATTTCCTTTGAAGTCCGTGAATAAATCTCATATTCTTCCTCTTCGGATTTTGAATTAGATGAGGGGCAAAGTGAGAAAGTTCATTGAATTTCTTATGATATTCGGGAATGGTCATATCACCTTGTATTAGATAAGAAAATTCATCACATAGTCGCTCGGTCGCTTCGGGAGGAGTAAATTTTTCTAAGAAAATCACTTTGAATCTATCCCAGGTGATATCACCTTCTGGATTATCCTTAACAACAGAATCCCACCAAAACAAAGCTTCGTCTTCGAGTGCCCAGGAGGCCAGTAATCTTTTCTGGTCATCCCTCAGTTTTAAGGCTTCGAAGATTTTCTCAGCCGAACGAATCCAAGCTTGTGTTCTCATAATAGATTCTTCACCCGAAAAGGGTTTTCCACCCAGATTTCTATATTTCATATATAGAGCTTCTATATCCGGGTCAGTATTACTTCTTCTGTTTCTGGCACTCATTTTCTAGTACTTCTGCAAATGGTAGATCAAGTGTTAGGTCAACAGAAAAGATATTTCAAAATATAGAGACAAATACCTGAATGTAAATGTGTCTATCGAGGTGTAATTTCATTCTGCTACTCATACTAGGATATTACTGATCCTATCTGTATTGAGTTACCCGTCCTACAACACTACTGGTTCTATTTCTGACGAGTTCGTTCGAATGTTATATTCCAGAACTAAGCTTAACCAAAGCTCTGATACCACGATGAGACGACCCGAATTCCCTTTCAGACGGAAACAAGGGTTATCTTTGGAATATAACACAGAAACATATAATAGCAGAACAGAATTAAATAAATACACCAGATATGGACAATAGAATATACTGGATAAAAGTAATCATCAGAGTTACACAGTATTCAGGATCTTACTTAGTACAAATACAGTTCAGCTATACATAAATGTCTACAGCGGAAATAAACAAAGTATGTACAATAGGAGCTGAACAGCATAAAAAGAAATAAATGATAGAATCCATCTTCAGCTCCAGCTATCCAGAAAGAACCAGCTAAACCTGAATACAAGGCTGCCCGTGTAGAAAAAGGGGCACCCGAGTTTGAAAGTGAAACAAACTACGAGTCAGTCATGGGACTGGTATGAGAAATCCACTCAACACATATATAATTGGCTAATCACAGGACCACGCCACTTTCGTGGAACGGGTTTACTCCATTGGATTGCCAGTGCTCTAAAACAAATCTTTCTTTTAAACATCGCTATGCTTTTTATAAAAATGAAGCCGTTATAAGACTCAGTTCCCATCACACAATGCAACGCAAACCGAAGGATAGAGTTTTTACCTTATAACAGCCAAAATATGATTGATACGAATAAAACAAAGGCATTTGATATTATTGCTAGTGTTTACATGTTTTGAAAACAATTTCAAATCATAACTATCAATCATAGACGGCATTAATGCCCCATACCACTATGTCGCCATATATATAGGTATACAATCAAAACCGCACAGTCACGTATTTGGAAATTGGATTTCCGTCATGAAC
This sequence comes from Allium sativum, assembly GCA_030737875.1. NCBI lineage: Eukaryota > Viridiplantae > Streptophyta > Magnoliopsida > Asparagales > Amaryllidaceae > Allium > Allium sativum. Next base: position 731,380,777 of record CM060916.1, read on the forward strand.
CAAGGCAAAAGATAGTCCTTACCGAATTCGAGACAATCTAGCCCATGTCTCAGGAACAGCCGCAACTGCCCCTTGGAGCGACAGGGCCGGTCCACCGATGTGGATTATTATGCCTGAACACTACGTCTCCCCGCCCTTTGGGGAGTAAACGAGCCAACGAATGACTCCATCGGACCCGGATCGTCCGATCAAACCGAGGCGCCTCACAACAGCAACAACCACATAGGTGAAAAGTATATAAATGTCAGGGCTGGTAGGTCACTGACACCACCTTAGCTAGAAAGAAACGCATGCCCTCCCTGAGGTCCTTCGCAAAATTTACATCATTAGAAAGGTCTTTTCAAAACGAATCCAACGGTTCCAGTTTCGGGAAAATCCGACGGTCGGATCTCCCGGCACAATCGTTTGAAGTTTCGATTTCAAAATACGAACTGCAGCGTCGTTATTCGATTTAATATATAATTATATTTATATATATATATAATCGCTTCTGGTGCTGTTTTTCTTTAGATTTGAATTAAACATTCCAGACAATCCAACCGTTGGATTTTTACAAGGTTGGTGCCGTTGGAAAGATATTTCCAAGGCGAACCCGACGGTTGAGGTTTCGGGAAAATCCAATGGTCGGATTTCCCGCACTAGTCGTTTGAAATCACGGTTTCAAAATACGAACTGCACGGCCTCGTTTCGTTTTAATTTTATTTATATTTATATATTTATATAAATATAGTTCATTCAATGCTTTCCATATCGTTTTCACTTCAAATATTTTTCTAACACCTTAAAATTTTGGAAAATTTCGCCATAACCTCCCCTGCACCGGGAGCATAGGGAAATCGCAAATAGCGTTCCCGGTCCTTCTAATCTCAAAAAGAAAAAGAAAAAGCCAAGCGGCTAGCCAACAGGCTCATAAAATCATCACCCAAACAAAACAGTAAATGTGTACCTATTTGTCGGGCACAAAATTTTATTCCTCTTCTCTAGCCCCTTTGCTATAACCTGTTCAATAAATATGCATGTACATATATATACAGTTCTTATCATTTATCATTTTCTATTCAACTTCATATTTGATTTCTGTTTGGTTTAAAGACACCATTTATTCTAATGTTACATACATAGGTGCAAATCATTTCATTAGCTAATTAATGAATATTTCATCTCATATATGTTTATTTTGAACAAGTGGCTATTTTTAACACTTCACATTTCAACGATTTATGCATACAATAAAAATGTGATTTTTATTGTAAAACAATTCATTTCAAAACACTATTTTCCTATATAGTTCAAGTTGGTGATAAAAATGGGATTTTTATCATAAAACAATTTCTTTTAAAACGAGATTATTTTACACAGTTCATATAGTCGATAAAAGGTGATTTTTATTATCAAACAATTTATTTCAAAATATGAATACCATTCAACACATGAATTTCTAACCAATGAATGAATATCAATTCAACACATGAACGTTTTCTATTCAATGAATAAATATAGTTTAAGCATATGAAAATAATTCAAACACACGAATATTATTCAAAATTTCGGCAGCATAACGGCAGGGTAGTTAAACCGGGACCGTCCCTAGTACGGCTCCTCGCTCTATCTTAAAACCTCGCGGTTTTTGACAATGGGGATCATGCATCTAGTTCGCACACAGGCGGCATGTATATATTTATTTCATTTCCACAAACTAATCCTATGTGGTTTCAACCAAATATTTCTCAACCACAAATGGGTATTTTTCAACCACAATCAACCAATATCAATCACAAACAATCCCAAACAATCAATCGCTATCAATCAATTTTCACAACAATTTCAACCAATAAATATCGTCCATGGTTTGTGGACGAGGGGCGTATATATATATATATATATATTTATATAGCAATTCACTTTCATTTCATACATATATAATATTTTTAAATCAGAAATCTCACCAATAGATATCCAACTACTACGACTCTTCTTCGCCAATCTCTCTTTCTGTCGCTTTGTTGCCCGTATTCTCTACATATGTAAAAATCGAATTTTTACTATGTTATTCAATATATAAAAACTGCATTTCAAAAATATATATTCCGCCTTTTCAAAAATAAAGGTTATATTTTTAATATTCCTATGATGTAAAGATTATATTTTTATTACTTTAAAAATACAAAAATCATATCTTACTCCTTCTACTTAATAAAATTTCGTCTTTTTTTCCATTTTAAAAATATGATCTTTATTATCCAAGTTCAAATCATTTTCTATTCAAAGTTCAAACCTTTTTCTTTTTTTTAAAGTTTAAACCTTTTTCTTTTTAAGGTTAAAATTAAAATCAGTTTAAAGTTCAAATCTTTTTCTTTTAACTTAAAATTAAAATCAGTTTAATCCTTTATAAAAAAAACAGTTTTAAATTCTTTTCAAATTCAGTTTTAAATCCTTTTAAAAAATCAGTTTAAAAATCCTTTAAAAATCAGTTTAAAATTCTTTTAAAATTCGGTTTTAAATCTTTTAAAAAACAGAATTTAAAACTTAAAAAAAAAAACAACTTACTGTAACGAGAAGAGGGGGGGGGGGAAGACGTCGACGGCAGGTCTCGAACTGGGCGGAGCTGCTGGTGGCTGGAGCTGGCTTCGAGGGGTCTCGAACTGGGGGGCGCTAATCGGGTGTCGCGATGGCTTCGAGGGGGAGGCTCGTAGGTCCTGCGGAGCGGAGGAGGGAGAGTGAAGCGGAGGAGAGAGTGGCGCAGAGCGATGTCAGGGGGGCGGAGTTTGGTGGAGGCGGTCGTCGATCGGTAGTTTTAGGGTTTCTTCTTCTTCTTTTTTTTTCTGGTTGAAATCGAAATGAACGGGGGGGGGGGGGGGGGCAGAACGAAGGATAAGGGGAGGGAAATTAAAATTATTTTATTATTTAATTATTTATATTTTGCAAAAAGGTTGACTTTTACATACGACCTCGAAACGAGGCCTACCGCCTATCGCCCATAACGTTTTACCCCCATTCCGAACACAATGGGATATGTATCGTAAGCTGATTTGATCGTTACAATCAGTTCCCGTTGAATTTACATTTAAATCACTATATTGAATTTTAAACGTACATTTCAAATTACCGGGGTCACATACTAACTAGAAAAATTCCAGAAAAATATTTTCTAGCTTCGTATCGACGGTACGGTCCTAACAAAACTAGTTTCGCCGAATTCTGAGACCGTTTGAAAAATGGCCAATTTCCAGTCGATTAAAATCAACTGAAACGGGTCAAACGCATTTTCCTTTGCCACGCTCACATATTGATTCGAAAAATTATGAAATTTGAAACCTAGCAATAACTTGACCCTGCGGATCCAACAAAAGTGGTTTCGTCGAAATTCAAGGTCATTTGCAAAATGTCCATTTTTAAGGGCCTGAATTCCATAGCGACTATTCAGAATTTTCAACTGGACATATCTTTTGATTCCCGCTATCAAATTTCGATTGGTCGGATTCGTTGGAAAGATATTATCAATTAGATCCTAATGTTTTTGGTTTCACTAAAATCCGGATTGTTCTGCATCCGGTATATTCAATTGAAGTTTGAAATCGAATTATCGAACTACCGCACCATTTTCAATTCTATATATAATTATAATTAATTATATTCGTTTTCAAATGTCGATTCAAACTCAGTTTTCATCGCCATTATTTAAAATATTTATTTTAAATATTTAAAATCCATTATTTTAGCCAATTTAAAATTTTTAAATTGGTTCAGATTTTCTGGGTCGTTACACGATGTTTGAAAATTTGGCACGCACGGATTAAAACCTTGGTAGGCATGCGGGGAAAATTGGATGGTACGATGTTGAAAATCTTGGCAGTTGGCAGGCCTAGTTTTGGAAAGGCTTGGTAGGCTTTTCAAAAATAACATGTGCCTTAGTTTTATAAACTAGGTCTGCAAATTTAATATAGGCTGCCATTCATAAATTTTATGGGGACTATGCGTGTGTGATTTAAATTCCGCGACCTTGAAGCTTTTAAAACCAACTAGGTCCGCATCTCTTTTTACTTAGATCGTCCTTGTTTTAACTTATGGAGTTAGATTTCAGTGTATGATTCTCTTTATTTGGTTAAGTTTAAAACTTTTGAATTGACATATTTTTTATTTAATTTGGTAACACCCTTAGTGTCCATGAAAAATAAAAATAAAAGAGCTCCAACTACCAAAATTTCATTTGCATATAGAAATATGTTTTAAGCTATAAAGGGTAGTATACCCAGTTATATAAAAGTATGATTGTGTCGAGCAATGCACCACGATATCAAAAAGATAATTAAATAGATAAGATAACTTATCCTGTGAAGTCCCCAAAATGCTGATATATGGTGTAAAATACTTCAAATAAAAAGTGACTTATTTTTCAAAATAAAAATTACAGAAATTTCTATAAATTAAATTATAACTACAACTCAAGAATCTTGCAATACTAATCTATTTCGGATTTTATAAAATTAAATTTATTATAATCCGATATCGCTTGAATCAATTCCAAAATAAACAGATAAAATATATATCCAATCTAAATATATACATATAGCTTCAAAATATTCTAATTTGAATTTATGACTCGATATTTCAAATTAAAACAACATTCAGATTAATTAAAATCGATTCATTTATTAAATAAATCGTTATAATATATAAACGATTCCATAGCGACTTTCCGAAATTTTGATTTGGACATAACTCACAATCTATAAGACGAAATTTTAATTTTTCACTTTCATTAGAAAATATAATCAAATATATCCTAACGTTTCTTGTTTCATTTAATTCCGACTTATACTAGATTTTGTATATTCAGTTGAAGTTTAAATCGTCAATTACGAACTATCGCGAGTATTTTGAGCTCTTTTTAAATTATATTATAAATTATATGTTAAAACTTTGTTTTATAAATAAATTTTCTATAAAATCCTTTTTAAATTATCAATACAACATTTAAAACCAATTTAAATGTTTAAAATTAAATGGCTAAAAATCTAGGTCGTTACATTCCTTTCCCCTTAAAATAATTTCGTCCTCGAAATTACTAAGCTATAAAAATGCTATAACTTTAACTCCTCATAACCTGCTTAGTTGAAATCTTATATTCCATATCCTTATAACCCAGTTCTTACCCGACCCTCGAATTCTCATACCAATACTCGACCATTCATAATTCTTTCTAAATGATTTGTCAACCATTTTTGGACAATCAGTCATCATTTTCTCGTCCTCAATCCATATGCTCTTCTGCATATCCACACCCATTCCAATTGATTTTTTGTCCATTTATCAATTTCATTATTCCACTTGAATATTTGTTAACCAAATCTGGTTTTCCTATTTCAATTACAATTAACACTCGATTTAAAAAAATGAAAATTTTCTAACTCTTTAAATTTTCGAATTTTTTTGCCAGCATCTCCTTTGCATGACTCAATCGATACAACCACAACTCGCCTTTCTAGGCCTTCTCCAATCCAAAAGAAAATCAAAAAGCCAAGAGGTTTGCTCTATAGGCTCATAAAATCATCAAACCCAAGCAATATTGTAAACATGTACTTTTTTGTCGGGCATAAATTCTATCTCTTGCATTTGCTTCCATTCAATACATGCTCAGCACACATATATCCATTTCCAGTTGGTTTCAAATCAATCCAACTTCCATTTTATCAATTCGAGTCTAATTTCTATTTAAGTCAATCCACTTATTATACTTGAATCCATATTTATCACAATTCTATTTCAATTAACAATATCCAATATATATTCAACTTGCTTATCCGTAAGTTGAATTCATATTAATAATTTGAATCTCAACATTTTTCTTTATTTAATTTCATTCGGAATTATTTCTAATCCGATCCAATTTTGTTTAACTTAATTTAAATTTCAATTAATTTGATACATTTTTACCATTTCAATCTATTCAACTTATACAAGTTAAATTTTAGTTTCAGAATTCAAACTTCCGGGTTTTATTTCAAATTAGTTTGAAATAATATATATTTATATACATATATTTATAATCAACTCAATTCAAAATTTGAATTTTCAAAACATCTTGTCATTTTCAAACAAATTTTTCATTCCCAAATTACTATGGTAGCAATCCATCACTCAGAAACTTGAAAATGAATACCAATAATGTTGCGATCCATTATCAGAATTATTTTCTCGCCACTGAAGTGATTTCAGTGCTCGATCCCTTTAAAAATCCATTTAAACTATTCTTATTCAAAAATACTTTAAAGTAATGTTATATTGCTTTATAATATTTCAGAAAACATTTTCTAAACACCCGGAATTTAAATTCCAATTATGGTTTGAACTTAGTCGTGGTTTACCTCATTAGTATACATTATCCGTAAACAAATTATATAACCATTTCAATATTTCATAATTCCCTATGATTGTAATAACAATCAACACATTCATATATAATAATTCAGAAATTATTCCCTTTATATCAAAAAAAATTTGGGTAAAATTATTTCATTTACCTATTTTAAAACAATATCGTATCGATTTGCTTTGTTCGAGAGTTTAGAAACACCTATTGATACACTTGTATATCCTATATCGACCAGAATTCAAAAACCAGTCAACATAATATAAAACAATTTTATGTCAAATCTACAAATACGCGCTTACATATATACACTCAAATTCATTCTAGGGTATTACTAACCCCATCTCTATTGAATCACGCCACAGAGCCAAGGTTACTACTCAACCTTCAGCTCTGATACCACTGTAATGGCCCGAATTTCCCTACCCTTTGGGTCGATGACTAACACCACACATCCAACCTAAATTGCACAGAAATACGAATCATTAGTAGAAAGAAGTTAGAGGATGAGAAATAGAAAGAAAGAAAAATTAGAATAGAAGAAAATGAAGAACACAAATCTCACAACGGAACGAATAAAATATATTATATATAACATAACTTTTGAAATAAAAATCAGTAACTATATATACATACCATCATCAGAGCACAATAGTTATTCGTGGGACAGTTATAAACACCTGTTTCCATATATAAACATGATACACAGCGGAAAATATGATAGTCTATAGCTAATTGATGAAGCCTCCTGCTTCGAGCTCCTTCAAGTGAACCTGTAAAATCCCGACTACTTGACTGCCTGTACAAATTTGGGCACCCAAGATTTTAGGGAATACAAACAAAATAAAACTCTGGGTCAGTCATAGGACTGGTGTGAGTAAACTCCAACCATTGGTTTAACTATTAAAATCCTTTCGAAAGAAATGATAATCATAAGACCGATCCACACATAAACACGGATGGTTTTACCTTACGATAACCGAAAATATTTTCGATATCAAAATCTGGTGATATTATAATAATGTCTACATTAAATAAATAGAATCTAGCGGAACGCTTGCATCTCACGCTCCATATATAATATAAAATCAAAAACCGCAGGGCGCTTATTGGAGATTGGATTTCCAACATGACAAGGTATGGAACCACCTTCCGATAGTGTATCTCTAGAGGAGGAATACATTATGACAAGAAAGTCTTGCAACCCGGCCTACACATGGCTGACCACTCATTTAACTTGAGTGTATCGAGCATATTATCACCAACGGTCGTGATCAGCAACCGTTACCGAAAGCATACAGCAGCGAATAGAATAAGGAGTAATGGATTTTCTCTAGATCAGGTGGTAATAACCCCAATTGGGAATGACCCACATGGACATGTTGTCTGCCTGATTTTTGTCATTTCTCGGTTGATAAGGCTTGAGTTCACGATTTTCTTTCAGCATATCTTGCCATCATTTACTTTGAAAGTCACGTCGTCAGACATTCATCCATATACGTTGTCCTGGAACTGGACAAACCGAAGACACCATTCTATTAATTCATCTTGGGCAATTTTCACCTAGGATTGATAGAACAACCCTTGCACTTAACTCCGTCTTCATATATCTTCAACATAAGTTGATTCGCAATGCTTATGCCAGTACTGAGTGGTTTTCAGGTATTAAACCTGATCCCGGTCTCTCCGTATCGACAACGGGGGTATAAAATAAACTAAAACTTTGATAGTCGGTGATTTAACTATCAAAAGAACATCCATTCAATCAACGATCCTATATTCCAAATGGAAATTCTACCGATCAACCATCAAACAATACTGGCCCCTTTTTAAGTCAATTTCCTGTATTATCATTTCAAATTCCCATTTCTCACTTTCATATCCTTTCAAAGCTCGATTTCCTCTCTCGATTCTTGGAAAAATATTTCCAATATCATAATTTATTTATTTGAGAAAATATCTCTTATTCCAGTTAGAAAACATTTCTATATATTCAGGGAACCTTATTTTCTATATTCAGAAAATATACCTTATTAATATTGAAAATATTTCCATATTCCATTTCTTAATTCCTCGTTGACCAATTCATTTTATTTTCTTTGGGGTAACATTACAAAATCCTTTAAATTAAACCGACATTATAAAAACATTGTTATTATAACTCAAACCATTTATCATTTATTAGCTAACCATATTGTTAACCGATCTTCACTATCGAACCTTGACCATTCCTCCATCAATCATGAAGTCAATCGAGTTGGGGTATAATTACCCCTCAGATCTTAATTGAACAACATTCTCAACTTTGAAATAGTCAAAGCCCACAATTTCCAACAAAACATCGTTTACGTGACTCTCTGATTCAATCTAAGAATACACTTCTTTTACGGAAAAACATTGATTATAACGGTAGCGTTATAATCGCTGTTTCCAAATATTTGATTTATAAAACATTTATTATAACGGCAACGTTAAAATCCCTGTTTAGATTTACAAAATATTTATTATAATGACAACGCTAAAATCGCCGTTTAGATTTATAAAACATTTATTATAATGACAATGCTAAATTCGTTGTTTTAGATTTACAAAACATTTATTATAATGACAGCGCTAAAATCGATGTTTAGATTTATAAATATTTATGATAACGGTAGCATTATAATCGCTGTTTAGATTTATAATGATAGCTTTATAATCGTTGTTCGCAAGTAATAAAAATACAGCTTGTACTTATTAATTCAATTAATAAATAAATAAATAAATAGATTTGATTCAAAACGAAAAATAAAATTAAATACTTCCCTGAATTCGATATAATCGAATTCCAATAAACAACTCTTTCTCCAATAATCTATATTTGATTATATTCTAAACTTCAGAATTTATCTACCATTTCAGGTTAATTCAAATTCCAAATTCGCTTTTGAATTTATCTTTTCCAAATCATTATCGAATTAATTTATAACCATTACAATCTGCACTTTATTTTATATTTCGAATTTGAACTAAAACTCATCGTTTTATTTTAAAACGACTACCCATTTCCCTTTCTCATTCACGTTCCAATTTGGATTCATATTTCAAATCTAAATTTCCTTTATAGATATCTTATTTGCAAATTACTTGCTTTAAACTATTATTCTTTTTAACCATGAATGTATTCCTTTTATATATAATCAAATCAGTTTGATTTCGTACTTAAATATAATATATTAACCCAAATTCTATTTATAACTTCTATTTAGATTTTTCCATACCAATCTCATTTGTATTGTAATCATTTAAAATCTCGTTTATAATTTCCTTATAAATTTGCTAAGTTCAAATCTCGATTCAAATATTGGTTTCAAAACCGATTTCCACTTTCCCATATAAATTCAAATTTGAACTTATATTTCAATTTATCCAATGATTAATAATTTATTTAATTTAAAAACCCCTTTAAAATCAACTTCTTCTTTTAATAAAACAAGTTTCTACTTTTTAACTCCATTCGAAATTACATTTCAATTTTCGGAAAAAAATTTATTTCCATTTTAAATCTCAAATTTTCATTTTCTATATTCTAAAATATTTTACGGTATTTAAGTACCAAAATTCTAGGGCCAGTGATATTTAAACACACAAGATCAATCACAGTTAATATATCACAGCATATGTCACAATCAATGCAAACACAATAACATAAATGTTGAGGAATCCAGTTGGATTCCTCCGACCTGTTTCCCTGCATCCAAAGATGTTAATCAACAAAAATATCATCAATTCCGTTTAAATATGGTGTTATAATCAATATTCAATCAATGGTTTCTATATCAACAATTTCAATCAATTTTATCCACCATTCATCCAATCAACTATCATAGAGCATAAAATTAATATATTTAAAACTCGTTTATATAGAATTATAAACAAAGCAGGGTTAGTGAGTTTACTCACCTATTTTTGCAGTTGCCGGTTCTACTTTATTTTCATTTTAACATCAAACAGATGTTTGATTTTATGGTGAAATTCATGTAGCTTTGTCCTCAGCATATCTATCAGTTCCACAATGAAGAACTCGTTGTTACGATTCCAATGGGTCTGGTCGCGTTCAATTCTGTTAATGAACGAGAAAGAATTCAACATTACAAGTTATTCCATATTTTTGAAGTAACTAAATTTAAATAACTTTAATTATTAGTTAAATGATTAACCCACGTTTTACCCTTTATATTTCTTCTCAGATATACGTCTCGATTCCCTATAACCCATCTTCACCATGCCATTGACTTCTTCCCTACTTGTGCTATTCGAATTCTGCTCCTTCGTAACCAAAATCAACCCATTTTCTGGACATACCAACATCCAATTTAACTCCTTCAATACTTCACCACCATTCCACTGACTTCTTCTTGTCTCTCTTCGTTACTCCTTTTATTCAGCCCATAACAAGTTTCATCACACCCAGTTCATCCATCGTATCACTACGAGCACTTGTGACAACAGATCTACCTTCACAAACCATCCTCCTTCTACCAGTAAATGATTTCAAACCTACACAGCAGCAGTAACCAAACCGTGCTCTCACTCCCTCTCCGCGCAAATCGCCTTCCACTCCATATTTCGAAAACCTTAAGCCCATCGTTCTTCCTCTTCTCTTGATGAAAACGCAGAAATTCTTCACTGAGTCTCCTATTTCCACTAACTCGTTTTCACATGAAAAGTACATTCGATAGCACTAACAAATCCTCGTACACTCAGACACCACCACAGTCCATTCTCAGCCACTCCGAGCTTCACTAGACAGAGTCATGACGAGTTTAAACTTGGTTCAAAACTTCCAAGAACATGTTAATAAATATGTTAATTATCCAATACTTCTTGTGCCTTCCATATTGTTGCTCTAACGTGGCTCCACCATTTCAAAAACTGAGACTGTTGTTATTACTCTCCCCGCGAACACTCCGACCTTGTCACCAAGAAGTCGATCCCCTTACCACCATTGAATTCGCATTTTCGGATCCTAGAGCTTGCAATAGTAGTTCATCCGATCAAAATTTTCGCCAAACTTCCCCATACTTCGACGATAGGTGCTGCTCCTCAACGCGATGACTACTGCGCCACCCGACCCCTGCGAAGATGAACTATCGCCTCAAAATCGGAGCTCTAGGTCACTGCTCAAACGGTGAGCACCAGTAAACAAAATTCGCACCCCATAAAACTGGTACAGAATTGAAGCTTGCAGTTCCAGAATTTCAACAAATTTCATTTTATGAATTTTCAGTTTGTAATGTATTTATGAAGTTCAATTTTTTTCCTCTTCTCGTTTGTTGTTTGGGAACGGGATTGGATAATATTTAAAAGGGGGAAACAGCTTAGTCGATACAGTATCCAATGGTTTGGCACACAAGGTTTGAAAACTTGGCACGCACGGATTGAAACCTTGGTAGGCATGCAGGGGAAAATTGGATGGTACGATGTTGGAAATCTTGGCAATTGGCAGGCCTGGTATTGGAAAGGCTTGGTAGGCATGTTGTATTTTCAAACATAACATGTGCCTTAGTGTTATAAACTAGGTCTGAAAATTTAAATATATGCTACCATTCATAAATTTTATGAGGACCATACGTGTGTGATTTAAATTCCGTGGCCTTGAAGCTTTTAAAACCAACTAGGTCTGCATCTCTTTTTACTTAGATCGCTCCTGTTTTAACTTGTGGAGTTAGATTTCAGTGTATGATTCTCTTTGTTTGGTTTAAAAATTTTGAATTGACATAATTTTTATTTAATTTGGTAACACCCTTAGTGTCCATGAAAAATAAAAATAAAAATAAAAGAGCTCCAACTACCAAAATTTCATTTTCATATATAAATATGTTTTAAGCTATAATGGGTAGTATACCCAGTTATATAAAATTCTACTCACCTACGAGTTGCTACAAACAAAAATAAAAGTATGATCGTGTCGAGCAATGCCCCACGATATCAAAAATATAACTAAATAGACAAGGTAACTTATCTTGTGAAGTCCCCAAAATGCTGATATAGGGTGTAAAATACTTCAAATAAAAAGTTACTTATTTTTCAAAATAAAAATTACATAAAATTCAATAAATTAAATTATAACTACATCTCAAGAATCTTGCAATAAAAATCTATTTCGGATTTTAAAAAATTAATTTTGTTATAATCTGATATCGCTTCGAAATTAAATTGAATCAATTCCAAAATAAACAGATAAAATATATATCCAATCTAAATATATACATATAGCTTCAAAATATTCTAATTTGAATTTGTGACTCAATGTTTCAAATTAAAACAACATTCAAATTAATTAAAATCGATTCATTTATTAAATAAATCATTATAATATATAAACGATTCCATATCGACTTTCTGAAATTTTGATTTGGACGTAACTCACAATATATAAGACGAAATTTTAATTTTTCACTTTTGTTAGAAAAACATAATCAAATATATCCTAACGTTTCTTGTTTCATTAAATTCTGACTTATACTGGATTCTGTATATTCAGTTGAAGTTTAAATCGTAAATTATGAATTACCGCGACTATTTTGAGCTCGTTTTAAATTATATTATAAATTATATGTTAAAACTTTGTTTTATAAATAAATTTGCTATAAAATCCTTTTTAAATTATCAATACAACATTTAAAACCAATTTAAATGTTCAAAATTAAATGGCTAAAAATCCGGGTCGTTACAAATGGATTATGTTGTATAACTGAAATTAATAAGCTAGAGAACTTGGTAATTTGAATAAGAATTCAATATGAATTGGAATAACCAAGTTAACTGAAAACCTGATGAGGTGAGACAAGCGCGTAAAGGAACGTTTAGACATCAGGTCTAACAACATGCTAAAATAAGGCGCTTAGACCAGTCCGTACGGTTGAGGGTGAATAACCCAACGAGGAAGATCATCGAGGTATTATAAGGCACGAGGGGAGCACACATTCATCTGATTGTTCTGACGGCTCTAAAGGACTGGAATGGAAGCATGCGGCTTCTAGAGGTACGTAAGGTGCTTCTAGTAGTCCTTTTTGTGGCGACAGATGTCTTAGGCTATGTCCGCAGAGGTTGGGTCTGCGCGTAACTACTGGGTGGGTGGGCCTTGACTACAGATGTAGCTATGCAGTTAAAATGTTTTGACGAGGTGACACCAGGGTGGTTCGGTGGTTGCCTCACGAGGAGGCAGAGGGTCACGACCAACAAGGATAGTAGACCGTCGAATACTCGTCATCGGCAGCTAGTGGGATACTTAAAGACTCGAGCTAAACCCCAGATACCATTTCACCCTTCACTATCGGGGTAAGGGGTTGAGGGGAGATGCCACATGGATATTTAGATTGTTTGCATAGGGGCAGTCCCTTAGCTCCGGTAGTCTTTACTAGTTGAGGGAGGGGCCGAGGGGGGGGGCATAGCCACCACGAAAACAAACCCTAGGTATATCTGTATATAGAGGCTCTTTAAAGACGGGAATGTACAGATATTGAAAAGCACTCGACCGAGTTCAGTGTTTCTTTTATCACCCTGCCATGGAACTCGGTGCACATTAGAGGATGCGTGATTGAGGCATCAAGCTACAATTGAAGATATGTATAGTGGACAGTCTGGATACATGCATGTTGGCTCTGGGTGCTGTACCGTAGACTTGAGGGCATTACTCCGGTATGAACTCTGATTCGAACAAAGGTGGCAGTCCGTACGTTCGCATAGCATAGTAATGACAGATATATGTGAAACGTAACATTGTTATATAGAGATATGTATGTCACTACGACGTAGGTGGAGACCATGTGAGTGGGGTACCATGTGGTGTACCTTGATATTAGGGATAGCTAAATATATACTATATTAGATTAATCCACAGGAAAGTAAATGGGTACGACGTGTGTGTAAGCCTTGAGTGTTAATAACCCAAGTAACCTAATAAATAAGAAAATATGATTGAACTATATATATAGGATTATCCAAAGTGTATAGTTTAAATCCAGTCACCAGAACTTGTGTTCTGACCCCCTCCTCATAACAAACTCGCAGGTTAGATTTGTCGCAGAGACATGAGACATTATAGCTTTGGATATTGGCTAGGCAGTATTATTAATACGGTAAGGATGTACTTTGACTTATATTATATTTTATCCATTCCACTATAAGATATTTTCTAAGCTCTGACATATTTTATGTCTCTGTCTTTTCTGCGGGATACCAGAGCAAACCAATCCGAGTTTCGATGGATTGGAATTTTGAAAAAAAAAACAGTCTGTAAAAATTAGGGTTGTCACATAAACATTGTTACTTTTTAGATTTAATATATATGTTTACTGTCAAAATCCATTTAAATTGCAAATCTAAAAATATCCTGAAACTCACAGTGATTTATATTAGATCCAGAGAAGGACTTTGAAATAGTTGTGGAAGAATTATCCATTCAGTCTATGCTTTGACAGCACCCCAACATTTTCTTAATTTTATTTTAGAACATAACTTAGAGGAGGAGGAAGATGAAGAAATGTTTGTGTAAGAAAATAGTAAGGGTTGATGGCCTATTTATATATATGCTAGGATAATATAAACCATGGGATCTGAGGGTTTTAAATCGAACCGTAGAATACACATCACCACTGAGTCAACGTAAGAATAAAACCCGAAAATCATTTCTTGTTCTTTCACGTTGCCTGGTCGAAGGTGGGTCAACCCACCTACTACCTGGGTCGACATTAGTGTCAACCCTAGGATCGATACAGGTGTCGATCCATGTAGGGTCGGTGTTAACCCATAAAAATGCGCGTTCAATGTGTGGGCAAAATCATGACGTTATTTGATATGTCATGGGGCCTGATACAACAATAGCAGATCGTTCTAAAGCCAAGTCGTAGAGATAGGAAGGAGCCATGCCGTCTTCAACTGTGGCATATCAGTCAGGTTGTCATACTGCCTATCAAGTCATAAAGCTAAGGCATGCGCCTCCATGTCGCAACCAAGACTCTTCTAAATCGTATCGCAACTCGTTAAGTCGTCCCTAAAGTTAAGGCGAAATATCGTAAAATAGGGCTGAACTTCATGTCGGGCAGCTACATGAAGCTATAACACTGTTATCTGTGTCATTCGGCGGCATGATCTACGAGTAACTCGTATCGGCCTAAAACCATGATAAGTGAGCCAAGTCAGATTCAGGAAACATACCATGTCGCCCCGAGGAAACCAGGTTGGCCCCAAGTCGTGCCGCATTTCATTCATGGCGACAGAGCAAAGTAAAAGCATTTGGCAATCACGCCGTCCATCCATCGTGTCGATCAGCGACTTAAGGAGCAAGTGGACGACATAAAGAGCAAGCTGCTACTCAAGATCTCAACACAAACCATGTCGTGACCTACCTATGCTGTGAGATATGAAAGCCAAGCCTCTAGAGTCATGTCGCAAAGGAGGAGGGTCTCCATACCACATCGGGTCGCTTGCAATCATATCGCACCCTTCCATGTCGTGCACCACTCATAACATTAAGGCTAAGTTGTCATGCAACATGGCACCATGGTGTGCTATAAGCCTAAAGCACAAAGAACCATAAAGTTACAAGACATAAATCATGCTGTTCAACCTTCATATCAATTAACGACATAAAAGACCAATTGCCATTCAAAGTCCGAAGCTAAACAATGCCGCGTCTTATTCATGTCGTCTCCAACTAATGTCGAATCACACCAACAATACGAGCCATGATAGGGAAGTCATGTCGTGTCGAGAGTTCAAGACACCAGGAGCTTAACCCGCCATACTACATACGTCATGTCACTGATGACATGAGTGAGAGTCCAAGTCGTGTTGGGAGGCAACATGAATCAAGTGATTTTCTGCATAATTACAAAACTGCCACCTGGTCTAGAAAACTCCTATAAATATAGCCCTCATTTCTTCATTGAGGGGGATCGAATCTTGAGACCACGAAGTTCTGTCGGAAATTGTAACACCCCACTCCCGCTATGATCACTCGCTAAGGGAATGCCATAACATCGGTGGAGTATTTTAAGTGAATATAGAACAGAGAAATTACAGCAAGACAGATAATAGTAATACTTGAAAATTTAAACCATCATTTCATTGCAGCGGAAAATAAAACATGTTTGGTTACATCACAAAACCATAATAAGAGTCAAGTACAAAATATCCATCCTGATAAATAAAAATACATAATCCCAATACATGAACTGATAGCCACAAAAGAAAAGCGTAAGCTGAGCTCTACATCTAAGGTCCAAGCTCCAAGAGAGTAATAAAAGCAGCCTGATCAAAGCCCACTCGTGCTGGGCCCACTCTGAGAACCTGACGGTTGGGAAAAAAGATAAAAACAACGGGGTCAGACATAAGTCTGAGCGAGTCCTATAACTTCAACAATGCAATCATTAAAGTAATTAGGGTATGATATAACTTGGTACGGTGTGACTGGGGATAAATGACTACACTCAGTAGCCAAGCAGACTTAGAATGAACTAAGATAACGATAAAGACGCATTTACCCACCCAAGGATAATTACTACACTGCACCACACCAGTCATTCCTACTTAAAGGTTGATCCCTCCCAAGGACTTAGAAAATTTACACAGTAGTTTCGTGTACCCCTAGCTCACTACATAGGTGCCGTCTGCCCCTATCTCCACTAGGTGTACCCACTACTCCCAAGCGATCGGCTCCCTACCGTAGATACCCGTGCTGGCCCCACAGTGGGGTGTATCACTCCCCAAAGTGGCAACCCGATACAACCAACGGTGCACGGCTTATACCTACACGATGCAACAACGTCTTACCTACCAGCCCGGGTCCACACACGCATATGAAACCCGTTGGACTTGCGTTGCCACCGCTAACCCGTTTTGGCCTCTTATAGTCAAGCCCAGTACGCGTGTCCCGTCCTCGACATGGGTCGAGCCCAATAAGATACATATGGGTTACTGGTTGAAATGGGCCCCCACAAGCTACCCACCTAAGCTTGTTCCTTTTTCTAGTGCATCCCACTTAACCCTTTAATCATGTTTAATTACATGTTTCCACTTGGTTAAGTATTCTAATCGTATTTTCTATTGCCACCCAAGGCAACCCACTAGATTTCCATATGCCGCCCAAGGCACCCACTTAACCCCTCATGTCCCTCTACATGCTAATATGGTTAAGTGTTTCTTAATTAATTAATTAAGATCATGACCTCATAAAGACCTCTCACATTAGACCATCTTTTTATGACCGCTGGATATGCCGGTTGGTTCCGGGCAGACTTCTGTCATAAAAGGGTCTAACCTAGTGTCTTTATTTTAATCACGTATTTAATTTATGACTAAGACCTCTCACATTGGGCCAATCATTTGTAGCCGCTGGATGGCCGGTCGGTTCCGGGCAGACTTCCGCTACAAAAGGGTCCAACCTCGTGTCTTAGTTGATTAATTACACCTAATTAATCACCCCCGTAATTAATTATCCCTAATTAATTACATGTTTTTAAGAATATGGGTAGACCTAACTCAATAGGTAAATTCCCAATTCCATAGTATGGGTAGACCTAACTTAATAGGTAAATTCCCAACTCCATAATGTGGGTAGACCTAACTTAATAGGTAAATTCCCAATTATGTCCATTCATTTTATGTTATGCTTAATCATAACAACTTTACACCCTTTTTATAATCATGCATATTAACCCCATCGTTTCCCACGTAATTCGTTTACATAACACGTCATACATAGGGACAACTTTGCATATGTTATGCTCTTCATAAAAAGAGACAAACTTGCATATGAACTTGCATATAAACTTGCATAGAACTTGCATATGAACTTGCATATGAACTTGCATAAAACTTGCATATGAACTTGCATAAAACTTGCATATGAACTTGCATATGACTTGCATAAAACTTGCATATGAACTTGCATATAACCTTGCATAAAACTTGCATATGAACTTGCTTACCATGTCATATCACAAAGGCAAACTTGCATATGTTATGCACATCATAGAAAGAGACTATCATGCACATGAATCTTGCATATAAACTTGCATATCATATCATATTACAAAGGCAAACTTGCACATGTTATGCATATCATAAAAAGAGACTATCTTGCACATGAATCTTGCATATAAACTTGCATATCATGTCATATCACAAAGGCAAACTCGCATATGCTATGCATATCATAAAAAAGAGACTAACTTGCATATGATCTTGCATATAAACTTGCATAAAACTTGCATATGAACTTACATGACACATCATATCATAAAAAGAGGCAAGTTTACATATGAACTTATAACATATGACAACCACAACTTGCATAATCCACATTTACATCCATAGCCTCCTAATATCCTATCCTAATTAGTTTAGCAATTACTTGCTAAAGGCATAGGAACTCACCAAAACCAAGATTAGCAAACTTATGAAGTAGAACTAGTTGCTAAATATGAAGAAGATGATGATTAGAGGTTGATTAGCTTGCAACTTCCTTCATAAACTAGTGGAGGCTCCTCTTAGGTTTGATTTTGGCGGCATGATGGCATCATTTCTATTTTTAGTATGGATTAGGCTTGCATTAGGGTGTACTTATAGGATTAGGGTGTGTTTTAGACCATAGGATTAACCCTAGGTTAGATTAGGTCCGTCAGATTTAGGAAGTCTCTAGAACACAGCCCAGCCCTAGCCAGAAAACCAGACCTGGTGCACCCAGGCCAAGTGGCTCGACACCCCGTGTCGACAGGCAAGTCGACAGGGCAGTCGACTCCCCAGTCGACAGGCCTGTCGACAGCCCTGTCGACATGGCTAGGGCGGGAACTTTCCCGCCTGGCCCCGCTAGTTGAAATTAAAAATCTGAATTTGAATTTTTAAATCTGTTTTTAACTTTGAATTTTCTGCAAACTTCATTGGGCCATAACTGGGCCATACGGACTCCGATTTACAAAATTTCGGACTCTATTTCGCGTATTTTTCCGAGACGAACGCAATGACGCAGCCCGTTTCCCCTAATTCTCAAATTTGAGATTGTTTATTCTGCAATTAGTGAATTTTAGCATTAACTGAAATACGGGGTGTTACATTCTCCCCTCCTTAAAGGATTTCTTCCCCGAAATCTCTAAGCTAAGGAGAATGCATATCCTACCATCCAAGCAACCATCTACTCAATCCATCAAACACGGGCATCCATTGTCCTTAAAACAATTTCTAATGATGTACGAGCATATGCAAAGAGTGTGTGTATATGTTCCCTATCTAATGTATGAACATATGCAAACCATGATAGTGCCATGCATCCATTATGTATGCGAGAGAACCCTATCGACACATACAATATCTACATGAGTGCACAATCATTCACTAAAATGCATCATCCATATGATAACACAATCATTACACATCCATAAATATAGCTTCCTACACACAATTTTATGCAATATGCAATATGAAGTGATTGAGCCGATCTAGTGCCTAGAGTGTGTATGTATGCATCCACGAGCAACCACTAGCAACCACTTGCATCCACATGCATCCATCAAACATAACATGTCTCAAACACATGTTTCAACCATAGGTTTACCCTATCTAAAGGTCAAAGGTACTTAATGAGAGTACATACTAAAGATAAGATAAGTACTAGTCAAACGATAAAGGAGAAGTTAAAAGACATACCCTCAAAAAGGAATGGGTACAATGAACGCATCTTCGCTTCCGTCTCCCAAGTAGCGTTGCCCTCGTCTTCTCCCCATTGTACTTTGACTAGTTGAACCTCTCGATTCCTCAATTTCCTAGTCTCTGACCCAAGGATGCGGGTAGGAGCTCGTCGAATAGTCACATCACGCTCTACTTCCACTTCTTTAAGCAAGCTCGGCTCGACCACCTCTGCGGTCTCATGTAAGCATTTCCTCAAATGAGATACGTGGAATACATCATGTACACCACTAAGTCTGTCGGGCAACTCCACTCTATATGCCATCCGTCCAATCCTTTCCTTAATAAGAAACGGCCCTACGAACCTTGTTGCTAACTTCCCAACAGATCCAAAGCGAACCACATTTCGTAATGGAGACACTTTGACAAAGACCATGTCCCCAATTTCAAACTCAAGGTCCGTCCTTCTCTTGTCCGCATAAGATTTTTGCCTATCCTGCGCTGCTTTCATCCTTCTTCGAATCAAGTCAATCTTCTCAGAAGTCTCCCTAACCATATCAGGCCCAAGCAAAATCTTATCCGTAGATTCCCACCAACATGCAGGTGATCGACAAGGCCTTCCATAAAGAGCTTCGAAAGGAGCCATACCAATACTGGACTGAAAGCTATTATTATATGCGAACTCCACCAATGGAAGATGCTCTTCCCATGTACCTCCAAAATCTAAGATACAAAGCCTCAAAAGGTCTTCTAGGACACGATTCACCCTCTCAGTCTGGTCGTCCGTCTGAGGATGATATGCGGTGCTCAAACACAATTGAGTCCCCACTGCTTCTTGCAAACTTTTCCAGAACTCGCTAGTGAAGATAGGATCTCGATCACTCACTATGCTAGAGGGTACCCCATGTAGTCGAACTATCTCTCGAAGATATACTGAAGCTAGCCATGGAGCGGTCCTCTTGCTCTTCACAGGTATGAAATGGGCGCTTTTAGTAAGTCTATCCACCACCACCCAAATTCCCGTATTACCCTTTCTTGATCTGGGTAACCCGTCAATAAAATCCATCGAGACGCTATCCCACTTCCATTGCGGAACTTCCAATGGGTGAAGCAATCCACCAGGTTTCTTTTGCTCCGCCTTCACTTGTTGGCACACCAAGTATCGAGCGACATACTCAGCCACATCTTTCTTCATACCGGCCCAGAAGAAAATCCTCTTCATGTCTTGGTACATCTTGTCCCCACCGGGATGAATGGTCATCCTAGAACGGTGTGCATCATCAAGAATAACCTTCCTCAAACCCTCGTCTTGCGGTACACAAAGTCTACCATCTCTACGCAAGCACCCCCTATCGTCTAGGGTGTACCTACTCAAATGGCTGGACGACTCCCCCCTTATGAGCTTCTCCACCAACTCAACCAACTGTGGGTCGTCCCTCTGTGCTTCTCCAATCCGCCCCAAAAGAGTAGGTCTAACCTCCAAGGAAGCTAGCAAACCGGGTACATAATCAATGGAAGGTCTGAAATCAAACATCGAGATAAATTCCAAGCTTCGTTGTTCCACGAACAATGGACTCAAGGACAACCTTTTTCTGCTCAAGGCGTCTGCCACCACGTTACCCTTGCCAGGGGTATACGCTATCTCGAAATCATAGGATGCTAAGAACTCCATCCACCTTTGTTGTCTCAAATTCAAATCCTTCTGAGAAAACAAGTACTTCAATGATTTGTGGTCAGTGAACAATTCGAATCTCTCACCAAGAAGATAATGGCGCCAAATCTTAAGCGCAAAAACAATAGCGGCCAACTCTAAATCATGGGTAGGGTAATTTTTCTCATGCGCTCTCAACTGCCTTCCACCATAGGCTATTACCCTTCCCTCTTGCATTAAGACTGCGCCTAGTCCTGTCCCACAAGCATCAGTATAGACAACAAATGGCTTGCTCCCATCTGGCAACACTAAAACTGGAGCAGTGGTTAAAGCTCTCTTTAACCGTCGGAACGCATCATCACAATCTACGTCCCATGCGAAAACAAGATTCTTCTTCGTTAAGCGGGTTAATGGGGCTGATATCTTCGCGAAGTCTTTGATAAACTTCCTATAATAACCCGCCAACCCCAAGAAACTTCTTACTTCGGTAGCATTCTTCGGAACCTTCCAATCCTGAATTGATACTACCTTCGCGGGATCCACAGCTATACCTTCTTTGGAGACCACGTGCCCCAAGAACCGCACCTCCTTCCTCCAGAAGTGACATTTAGAGAATTTAGCCTTAAGGCTATGTGCTCGAAGAGTCTTCAATACCTCCCCAAGATGTAGGGCATGCTCTTCTTCACTCTTAGAAAATACTAAGATATCATCCACAAAGACCACCACGAATTTATTAAGGAACTCCCTGAACACCCTACTCATCAAATCACACAAAGTTTGCAGGGGCGTTTGTCAACCCAAATGGCATCACCAGCCACTCATAGAAACCATCCGGAGTCCTAAAGGCAGTCTTGTCTATGCTATCCTCAGCCACCCTCAACTGATGAAATCCCGTGGCTAAGTCCAACTGAGAAAATACTGAGGCGCCAACCAACTGATTGAAAAGATCATCAATCCTCGGCAATGGATGTCTATTCTTCTTTGTGAGCTTGTTGAGTTCTCTATAGTCTACACAAAGTCTGAGGGACCCATCCGCCTTCGTAGCAAAAACTACTGGAGCACCCCACTCCGATATACTTCGTCTTATGAACCCCTTCTCAAGCAACTCCCCTACTTGCTTATGGAGTTCCCTCCTCTCACGAGGAGCCATGTGGCGCACTGGTAAAGATACAGGTTTAGCATTATCCACCAGATATATTCGGAAGTCAATCTCCCGCTTCGGAGGTAAGCCCTTCACCTCCTCAAACACATCCGAGTATTCCCGGACCACTCTAACAGATTGCAAACTCTCGACCGAAGCGTCAAGCGATTCAAGATAACTAAGCATAACCGAATCCATGGGATTACAAGAGATCTCGAGAGTGTTACCCAAGCGGGTCATGAGCCTAACAACTCTCCTTTCGCAATCAAGAACAGCACCATTACTGGATAACTAGTCCATGCCCAAAATCAACCCATAGCCCGTGAAGCCCAAAACAAAAGCATCACATCTAAACTCAATGCTAAGTATAGAAATATTCAAACCCAAACATATCATGGACAAATAAGCGGAGCCCCCAATTGGGTTTGAAACAACCAAGGGATCATCTACAAGACTGGTGTCTAAGTGCAGTGACTCAACTAATGATGACGAGATAAACGAATGCGATGCGCCTGAATCAAACAATGTACGGACAGGATGATCAAATAGAAAAACCAGACTTTCAACGGAAATAGTTCTACCTCTTTCCTGAATTGGTGGAACCGCGAGAGCCTGTACTTGCCCCCTAGCCTGACCCGGTGCCATAAGAGGTTGCACCTGTCCTCCTAAGGTAGATCCCGTCCTTCGCCCCTTCTTAGGGAAATCCTTCACTATATGCCCTGCTTCGCCACAGTGAAAGCAACCAGTCTTCTTCTTCTTTCTACAATCTTTGCTTATGTGGCCTGGTATCCCACAATTGAAGCACTTCTTCTTCCCCTTGCCACCGTTGCCTTTCCCACCTTTGTTTTGTTGTTGTTGCTGAGGTCTCTTTTGATCTCCCTTCTTCTCGGGTGCCTTATTAGCATTGGGACCCTTCTCTTCTTCATGCATGAGTGCCATGTCAACTAGCTTCTCAAAGGTGGCCCCCATAAGGATATGAGTCATAGCCAACCCATGCATTGGTTCATTCAAGCCATTCACGAACCTCAAAGCCTTCTTCTCCGGTGTATTCACCATGTCTAGGCCAAACCTTGCCAATTGATTAAACTTGTTGACATATTCCTTCACTGAGAGATTTCCTTGCTTTAGAGTCAAGAATCTTTCCAAATACAAGTTCTCCTCCGCCCTTGAGAGAAATTTTGCCACAAATCTTTGCCTAAAATCCGCCCAAGAGTCAACGGGGCGTTCTCCATTAGTGACCTCCCACCAGAATGAGGCCTCTCCCTTCATTAACCAAGCAGCTAACTTGACTTTCTTTCCTTCTTCCATCTCAAAGATATCTATCAACTCTTCCACCTCCTTAAGCCAATCTCTAGCCTCCACAAAAGTTTAAGATCCTTGAAAAGGTTTTCCTCCCATAGCTTTGAATTCCTTACAAGTCTTAGCAAAAGTATCTATGCGAGGAGGAGGGGGAGGAGGAAGATCGGGTGCTACGGTTGGTGGAGGAACATTTGCTGGACCCGCAGTGGTGGCCCTGGCCTCCATCAATCTCCTATACCATACTGGTTTCGTCACACCCTCCGGAAAGTTAAGATCCTCAGCCATGCTGAAACGAAAAAGGAAAGATTCAAAACGGAGAATTCGAAGGATAAAGATATGGCTATTGGGGATTATGCTTTTCTTTCAAAAACTTTTCTCTTAAAAGACATGTTTTTGAAAATATCTCTTCTAAAAATGTTTTTAGAAAAATAGTTTTCTAAAAATTTTATCTGTTCCGGTAACCTTTGCTCTGATACCACGTGTAACACCCCACTCCCGCTACGATCACTCGCTAAGGGAATGCCATAACATCGGTGGAGTATTTTAAGTGAATATAGAACAGAGAAATTACAGCAAGACAGATATTAGTAATACATGAAAATTTAAACCATCATTTCATTGCAGCGGAAAATAAAACATGTTTGGTTACATCACAAAACCATAATAAGAGTCAAGTACAAAATATCCATCCTGATAAATAAAAATACATAATCCCAATACATGAACTGATAGCCACAAAAGAAAAGGGTAAGCTGAGCTCTACATCTAAGGTCCAAGCTCCAAGAGAGTAATAAAAGCAGCCTGATCAAAGCCCACTCGTGCTGGGCCCACTCTGAGAACCTGACGGTTGGGAAAAAAGATAAAAACAATGGGGTCAGACATAAGTCTGAGCGAGTCCTATAACTTCAACAATGCAATCATTAAAGAAATTAGGGTATGATATAACTTGGTACGGTGTGACTGGGGATAAATGACTACACTCAGTAGCCAAGCAGACTTAGAATGAACTAAGATAACGATAAAGACGCATTTACCCACCCAAGGATAATTACTACACTGCACCACACCAGTCATTCCTACTTAAAGGTTGATCCCTCCCAAGGACTTAGAAAATTTACACAGTAGTTTCGTGTACCCCTAGCTCACTACATAGGTGCCGTCTGCCCCTATCTCCACTAGGTGTACCCACTACTCCCAAGCGATCGGCTCCCTACCGTAGATACCCGTGCTGGCCCTACAGTGGGGTGTATCACTCCCCAAAGTGGCAACCCGATACAACCAACGGTGCACGGCTTATACCTACACGATGCAACAACGTCTTACCTACCAGCCCGGGTCCACACACGCATATGAAACCCGTTGGACTTGCGTTGCCACTGCTAACCCGTTTTGGCCTCTTATAGTCAAGCCCAGTACGCGTGTCCCGTCCTCGACATGGGTCGAGCCCAATAAGATACATATGGGTTACTGGTTGAAATGGGCCCCCACAAGCTACCCACCTAAGCTTGTTCCTTTTTCTAGTGCATCCCACTTAACCCTTTAATCATGTTTAATTACATGTTTCCACTTGGTTAAGTATTCTAATCGTATTTTCTATTGCCACCCAAGGCAACCCACTAGATTTCCATATGCCGCCCAAGGCACCCACTTAACCCCTCATGTCCCTCTACATGCTAATATGGTTAAGTGTTTCTTAATTAATTAATTAAGATCATGACCTCATAAAGACCTCTCACATTAGACCATCTTTTTATGACCGCTGGATATGCCGGTTGGTTCCGGGCAGACTTCTGTCATAAAAGGGTCTAACCTAGTGTCTTTACTTTAATCACGTATTTAATTTATGACTAAGACCTCTCACATTGGGCCAATCATTTGTAGCCGCTGGATGGCCGGTCGGTTCCGGGCAGACTTCCGCTACAAAAGGGTCCAACCTCGTGTCTTAGTTGATTAATTACACCTAATTAATCACCCCCGTAATTAATTATCCCTAATTAATTACATGTTTTTAAGAATATGGGTAGACCTAACTCAATAGGTAAATTCCCAATTCCATAGTATGGGTAGACCTAACTTAATAGGTAAATTCCCAACTCCATAATGTGGGTAGACCTAACTTAATAGGTAAATTCCCAATTATGTCCATTCATTTTATGTTATGCTTAATCATAACAACTTTACACCCTTTTTATAATCATGCATATTAACCCCATCGTTTCCCACGTAATTCGTTTACATAACACGTCATACATAGGGACAACTTTGCATATGTTATGCACATCATAAAAAGAGACAAACTTGCATATGAACTTGCATATAAACTTGCATAAAACTTGCATATGAACTTGCATATGAACTTGCATAAAACTTGCATATGAACTTGCATAAAACTTGCATATGAACTTGCATATGACTTGCATAAAACTTGCATATGAACTTGCATATAACCTTGCATAAAACTTGCATATGAACTTGCATACCATGTCATATCACAAAGGCAAACTTGCATATGTTATGCACATCATAGAAAGAGACTATCTTGCACATGAATCTTGCATATAAACTTGCATATCATGTCATATTACAAAGGCAAACTTGCACATGTTATGCATATCATAAAAAGAGACTATCTTACACATGAATCATGCATATAAACTTGCATATCATGTCATATCACAAAGGCAAACTCGCATATGCTATGCATATCATAAAAAAGAGACTAACTTGCATATGATCTTGCATATAAACTTGCATAAACTTGCATATGAACTTACATGACACATCATATCATAAAAAGAGGCAAGTTTACATATGAACTTATAACATATGACAACCACAACTTGCATAATCCACATTTACATCCATAGCCTCCTAATATCCTATCCTAATTAGTTTAGCAATTACTTGCTAAAGGCATAGGAACTCACCAAAACCAAGATTAGCAAACTTATGAAGTAGAACTAGTTGCTAAATATGAAGAAGATGATGATTAGAGGTTGATTAGCTTGCAACTTCCTTCATAAACTAGTGGAGGCTCCTATTAGGTTTGATTTTGGCGGCATGATGGCATCATTTCTATTTTTAGTATGGATTAGGCTTGCATTAGGGTGTATTTATAGGATTAGGGTGTGTTTTAGACCATAGGATTAACCCTAGGTTAGATTAGGTCCGTCAGATTTAGGAAGTCTCTAGAACACAGCCCAGCCCTAGCCAGAAAACCAGACCTGGTGCACCCAGGCCAAGTGGCTCGACACCCCGTGTCGACAGGCAAGTCGACAGGGCAGTCGACTCCCCAGTCGACAGGCCTGTCGACAGCCCTGTCGACATGGCTAGGGCGGGAACTTTCCCGCCTGGCCCCGCTGGTTGAAATTAAAAATCTGAATTTGAATTTTTAAATCTGTTTTTAACTTTGAATTTTCTGCAAACTTCATTGGGCCATAACTGGGCCATACGGACTCCGATTTACAAAATTTCGGACTCTATTTCGCGTATTTTTCCGAGACGAACGCAATGACGCAGCCCGTTTCCCCCAATTCTCACATTTGAGATTATTTATTCTACAATTAGTGAATTTTAGCATTAACTGAAATACAGGGTGTTACAGAAATATTCCACAACATTTCTCACACTTATCCAACACAAATCCAACATGATAAAGGGAAGATTAATTCATGGATCGTGATCCCTATCAAGCACATCCAAATGATTCAAGAGTTGAAGATTGTTGAGCAAGCCTACATTGATGAGGGATTCCTTTCAATTCTACCACATCTACATCAAATCTCTGCTGAATAATTCTCTTCTCAGTCATCTTAAGTAGATTAAGTGTGATTCATGAGTTAGGGAGTGATCAAATTAATGTAAGAGAGAAGTTGATCTTGTAATTTGCATATTGACAATGAAATTTCTTTTGAAAGTGAATGTAAACTCTTATTGGGTTGAACCACTATAAAACTTGGTGTCTTTTTCTTATATTTTAATTTTTGTAAGGCTCCACTTTTCATTTTTGTGAGACATTTCTTCACATTTTTGGTGTTTTGCCCAATTTTAGGGTAAACATTTTGGCGTCCACCGTGGGGCCCGAATTGCCATTCCATTTCTCACTCTTTCACAAGGTAGAAGGCCTTGCATTGAAATTCTAAATCCACTCTGATCGTCTAAGTTCTACAAGTTGCAGTACTTATCTCAAAAGCCATGGGAAAACCAGGTACATCATCGAAGAAAGTTACAAGTAAAGCCTCGAGGATGTCCATAATGTCACTAACACAAAAGATACCATGCCTACTAGTCAGTTCGAAGACAGTGAAAGTTCTAAAGCCGGAACTGCCGTAACAAGGAAGGAGTTGGATGAAGTGGC
The DNA here is from genome assembly GCA_030737875.1 of Allium sativum. NCBI lineage: Eukaryota > Viridiplantae > Streptophyta > Magnoliopsida > Asparagales > Amaryllidaceae > Allium > Allium sativum. The sequence continues at coordinate 731,409,263 of CM060916.1, forward strand.
AGCAGGACTAACAAGTCGAATGGATATTGCGAATGAAGCCATGATGAAGAAGCTTGACACCATGTTCGCCATGCAAGCCGCAACGGCCAAAGTTACCATAAGTGCAAGCTGTCTCAAAACTGCTAAAACCACTGGAACAGAAGATACTAGGTCTTCTTCCTCGAGTCCAAAAAGAGGAAATTCTGTCCAGGAGATTGCAAACCCTAGTTATATGGAAGTGAAGCCACCTACTCATAATCAGTCTGGAAAAGCAACTCCTTAACAAGCGTTTGGTTCCACCAAAGGGGCACTTCCCCATGCAGGAGGTCTAGGACCTCGGAATCTGAACTGTGACTGCTTGCGTAAGCAAGCATCCGGTAAAGAGGAAGGCGTCCGCCCCATGGACCAACCCAATGAGGAGGAGCGAATATTCAGAATGGTACGTAAATCATGAATGAGAGCCAGAAAAAGGTGGACGATGAAAAGGAATGGGGATTTGCTCCTACAAAGACCCCAGTTACAGAAAGAATAAAGATGGTGCCATATCCAAATAAATTCAAACCCCCAATTGTACAAGCCTACAATGGAACCGGCGATCCACACGTGTCCCTATTCAGATACAATCAGCACATGGATGGGGCACGCACCACTGATGATCTCAAGTGTTTATATTTCCCTACCTACTTGGAGGGAGTAGCCTCACTCTAGTTCACAAAACTCTCGCCGAAATCCGTGGATGACTTTACTACCTTGGCCAAACTATTCAGACAGCAATTTAGGCTCTAAGCAACCAAGGTGCATGATGTAATGGAATTGAACGAAATGGAACAAAGACCAAGAGAGTCCATTAAAGCCTTCCTTTCTCGCTTTAATGCAGCCGCGGCCGAAGTCGAGAACTATGAGCCATGTTTAGCTTTGATGGCTCTAAAGGGAGGCATAAGTAAAAAGACCAAACTTGGCCGATGGATCAAGAAGAAGAAGCCTTCCACACTCGAAGAGCTATTCGACAAGGCAGAGGAGTATATAGGCGTGGATGAGGATCCGGCCTACACAATGGAAGCTACAGAAAATAAGGAGCCATTAGAAAAGAGAGATGTAAACGTGCAAGGACAAAGAAACACCGGAGGAAATAAAAAAAGGGGGAATAAAGGGAAGGATGGCCGAAACAACAAAAAGCTTTGTTTCTTCAAGAATTCCGAAATGACTTCTCTTAATGATACCATAGAGAACATTTATATGGCGACCATAGATACTAAAGAGTACCCAGAACCCGGGAAACTCAGAGTCACTGATAACGCAATAAAGTCCGGCAGGTTCTGTCGATTTCACAACCAGTCGGGCCATAGCACGAACGAATGTAGACATTTCAAAAGCTTAATCGAAGAACTGATAAGGAAAAACAGGCTTCAACAGTACACAAAGAACTCCTAGAATACACAGGGAACTCAAGACCAAGGAGCCTCTGTAGGACAACCTAAACAGAATGAAAACGCCACAATTGCTGCTATACCAAGGATGATCATAAACACCATTTCAGGAGGCCCCTACCTGGATGGGTAAAGCTTGGGGGATATAGTGAAGTACACTCAGGAGGTAAAGGACTTTTCGAAAAAAGATGAACTCATGACCATAAAAGAAGTTTTATCGACAAAAGTACCAAGAATCATGCGAGACGACATCACATTTAAAGATGAAGATCCGTCTGGGATCATAACACCTACAGAGGATCCAATAGTGATAACCATTGGTCTGGGCCCAGCCATGGTAAGAAGGGTGTTAGTCGATAGTGGAGCCTCAGTTAAAATCCTTTTCTTTAGCGCATTCCATAGGATGAAGCTTTCCATGGGTGATGTAAAAGCATGCCAAAACAAGGTCCATGGATTCGCCTGTCAAGCTGTTCAACCAATTGGTGTCATCAGTCTGCAGGTGGAGCTTGGGGAAGGAGAGCAGAAAGCCACACCGATACAAGACTTTGTTATAATCGATGAACCCTCTGCTTACAACGCCTTCTTGGGAAGACCTACCCTTGCAGCATTTAGAGTAACCATGGCTCCGTGGTGCCTTACAATGAAATTCCCAACAGAAAACGGAGTTGTTACAATCATAGGTGATCAGCAAGCAGCAAGGGAGTGTTATTTGATGGAGCTGGCAGAGGCAAGAAGGAAGGAATTGAAGAAGGGTGTAGAGCCGCCACTCTACACCCAAAAACCCTCTTATAGCACCTGTAGCAAAACCCCATACTGGTGAGCACAGTGGCGCTCGAAAAGCAATTGATCCACGAAAGAATAGTATGAGGGAAAATAGAGTAGCGCCGGCCGAAGATACTATCCCCGTCCCACTGTCTGATAAAGATCCTAATCGAGTCTTGAAGATAGGATCCCAGCTGGGCATGAAGCTACGGAAGGAATTAATTAATTTTGTTCTTGAAAGCAAACCTAGATGTATTTGCTTGGGAACGCTCAGATATGTGTGGGATCCCATTAGATGTAATTGTTCACAAGTTAAATATAAATCAAAAATTGACTCCTGTAAAACAAAAAAGACGAATGCAGGGATTTGAGAGATTTGAGGCTTTAAAAGAAGAAGTAGATAGACTACTCAAGAATAATTTCATACGGGAAGCTACATATCCAGATTGGGTTTCTAACCCAGTTCTTGTTAAAAAGTCCAATGGAAAATGGAGAGTGTGCATAGACTACTCAGACCTTAATAAAGCATGCCTGAAAGATAGCTTTCCTTTGCCTCGAATCGACCAACTAGTAGATGCTACGGCAGGTCATGGGTTATTATCTTTTATGGATGCATATTCCGGATATAATCAAATTATGATGCACAAACCAGATGAGGAGAATACTAGTTTTACAATGGATAGAGGACTATACTGCTATAGGGTCATGTCGTTTGGGCTAAAAAACGCAGGGGCAACCTACCAACGCCTTGTAAACTCCATGTTTAAATCTCAAATAGGGAGTACGATAGAAGTATATGTAGACGATATGCTAGTCAAATCAAAGAAGGCGGAAAATCATCTCGAAGATTTGGCGGAAATGTTTCACATACTCACGAAATACGGGATGAAATTAAACCCGTTAAAATGTTCATTCGGAGTCTCTTCGGGGAAGTTTCTCGGTTTTATCATCAATGCCAAGGGCATCGAAGCGAGTCCCTCTCAAATTGTGGCTTTAAGGGAAATGCGGGCCCCAAGGACGAGAAAGGAGCTACAAAGCTTAAATGGAAAGGTAGCGGATTGAACCGGTTCATTTCCAAAGCAACAGATCGGTGCATTCCGCTTTTCGATGCTTTGAAAAAAGGAAAGAAGGACTTCCAATGGACCTCAGAATGCTAGGAAGCTTTCGAGGAGTTGATAAGACATATGGAATCACCACCAATGCTATCGAAACCTAGGGATGGGGAGGATTTATTTTTATATCTAGCTGTTTCATCACATGCATTGAGTGCAGCACTAATCTGAGTAGAGGCAGGAGTACAATTGCCAGTATATTACATCAGCAAGAGGCTTGTCGGGGCAGAATTAAATTACCCTAGGCTGGAGAAGCTCGCATATTGCCTCCTTGTTGCATCAAAGAAGTTGAGACCGTATTTCCAATCTCACCCTATCAAGGTCCTTACTGATCAACCATTAAGACAAGTCCTCTTTCGCCCAGAGACTTCAGGAAGGTTATTAAAATGGAACATTGAGTTAAGCCAATATGACATTACCTACCATCCTCGAAGAGCTATTAATGGCCACGCCTTAGCAGATTTTATCGTTGAGTTCACCAACAGAGGGGAAGAGGTTAAGGAACCAGCGGAAACAGAAGCTACTTGGAAGCTATACTTTGATGGATCTAGAAACAGCTGTTGCTCAGGGGATGGAATTGTCTTAGAAACCCCAGAGGGTCATTCTTTATGCTATGCATTAAGATTAGAATTTCCATCAACTAATAATGAGGCCGAATATGAAGCATTAATAACAGGATTAAAATTGGCAAAAGAATTAAACCTAAAAACATAGCAGATTCTTAGCGACTCTCAGTTGGTAGTGGGTCAAGTGCGCGAAGAGTTCCAAACCAAAACCGGGAATCTCCCCTCTTATCTAATCAAAGTATGGAACTTCTAAACAACCTCGATCACTATGTTATATCTCACATCCTAAGAGAACAGAACGCAAAAGCGGATTCTCTTGCCAAGTATGCCAGTTCATCAGATACTCAGCTGTTAGGTTTAACCCCCATCGAGGTCCTTTCTGCCTCTACCATTAAGGAAGCAAGTGTTGACTGGATAATGGAAATCACTGAGTAACCTACATCATGGATGACTCCAATCAAAGAATATATCCTCAATGGGACACTTCCTGAAGAACGGAAAAGCAGAAGGAGGGTATTGCACAAAGCCCATTTGTACCTCATTCAAGACGGAAGGTTATACCGGCGAGGATTCTCCATGCCACTGCTGCGATGTGTGACCAAGAAGGAATCTAAAGCAATTTTGGTAGAATTGCACGAGGGAGAATGCAGAGGACACACCGGCGGTCAAACATTAGCCAAGAAGGTCATGCGATATGGCTATTTCTGGCCTGATTTAAACCTAGATGCCATGACTTATGTAAAGAAGTGCGACAGGTGCCAAAGATTCTCTAAGATTCCAAGGGCACCTTCCACGGAGGTAACTCAAATGGTTAGTCCATGGCCATTCGCCGTCTGGGGCATAGATCTGATTGGGATGTTACCAACCGCAAAAGCAAATATGAGATACGCCATAGTAGCTGTCGACTACTTTACCAAATGGGCTGAAGCAGAACCTTTAGCTACTATCTCATCAAAGAAAGTGATTAATTTTGTCTTAAAAAACATCATTTGCAGGTTTGGAGTACCGCAGAAGATCATTACTGATAATGGAACCCAGTTCGAAAGCGATGAATTCTTGGACTTCTGCGCTAAATATAAGATCAAAAAGAGTTTTGCAGCTGTGGCCCATCCACAAGCAAACGGGCAAGTGGAAGCCATCAACAAAATAATAAAGTCAACCATCAAGAAGCATCTTGAGAAAGCCAAAGGCAACTGGGTTGATGAACTTCCCTTTGCATTATGGTCATACCGGACAACCCATAAAACTGCCACGGGCCACACCCAATTCTCACTTGCATTCGGGTCAAAAGCTATAATCCCAGTAGAATTAGAAGTGCCAACTCACCGCAGAATCCACTTTAATCAGGAGGAGAATGAAAAGCTGCAGTTGGAGGCACTTGATTTACTCGAGGAAAAGTGAAAAGTAGCAGAGCTTAAAATAGCGGCCCATAAATGGAAAATAGCTAGATATTTCAATACAAAAGTCAAGCAAAGAACTTTTCAAATCGGAGGCCTCGTCCTAAAGAGAATTATGATAGGAACCGGGGTATTTGGACCCAATTGGGAGGGACCATACATGATCAGCCAGAAGTTCGCAGATGGCACTTTCGAGCTAAAAACGACAGATGGAATCGCACTCCCTCGAGCATGGAATAGCATTCACCCTCGTTGTTATTTCTTTCACATATTTCGCATTATACATACATCATGAATTGTAAGTACATCATGCGTTGTGATTATCATGCAATGTTTGTACAAATTAATGAAAGAAACTACTTTACTTGTCTAGAATCGTACATTTGCAAGCTTTTATATCAAGCTGATAACGTCGATCTTGATTACAGGCCTTTTTAAGTGGATAAAAGCACACTTTATGCCAGACAAGGCTCGATTAATGCTACAACGCAGCTCCTATCTAGGGAGCATGAATATCCTTGCATCTCGTGTCACACAGGGTATAAAATATGAGGCTATAAATGAGAGGTATCAGAAACCTTGAACCTAAACGACGTGACATCCAAGCTACGGACCAAGTTCTGAATTTCACATTGGGGGCATGCTCTTAATAATAAAGCTTGAAGTTCCAATTCTGACCAGCCACAATAAGAACTCAGCAAGTAAACTAAAAATCGGCCCTCAATAACAATGTAATAATGAACCCAAGACCTCCCTGAGGGGCACCCGGTTCATCGCCGACGCCATTATGATATGGACGGATAGCGATATAAACACCGGGCTATGAACCCAAGACCTCCCCGAGGGGCACCCAGTTCATCGCCGACGCCATTATGATATGGCCGGATAGCGATATAAACACCGGGCTATGAACCCAAGACCTTCCCGAGGGGCACCTGGTTCATCGCCGACGCCATTAAGATATGGCCAGATAGCGATATAAACACCGGGCTATGAACCTAAGACCTCCCCGAGGGGCACCCGGTTCATCGACGATGCCATTTACACATGGCTGGATAGCGATATAAACACAGGGTTTTTAGAAACCTCTTCGGAGGCATCATTCAGATGCTGGATCTTCCAAATCCAGCTATTGATTCTGGGTCCTCCAAACCCAGTTACTGACGGACCCAAAGACCTCTTCGGAGGCGTCCGATAAGTTCAACAAGTGTTTGAGTTTTTTAGATTCAACGAACAACGGATCAAAGACCCATTCGAGGGCATCCAATCATAAGCCGAATCTTCCAAATTTGGTTAGTAACGGAACTAAAGAATTTCCTAAAAGAAATCTGATAAATCCTACAAGTAACTAACCCGCTCAGTTACCAGGAATAACCGATTTCTCTATTTTGACTATAAATATCATGCCTAATTTTCAAAATATTAAAACCAATTGTGGTATGAGGGCATTACCATCACATTAACGAAATTTAATGATGCTCCCTTAAACATACTACAATCCGGTCATAATTTCATGAAAACCCGGCATCAGGTCACTCCGACTAACAAGACTGGATTTCCTGAAATAACTAAGATAAAATTAAAAGATCCTAATAAAATGGTTATCCACATGAAAGGGTTGTGAGCATTGTCTTAGTCAAGATCAGGAAAATCCAATAAAGTTGGCCTGTCATAACAAATAACTTGTAATGCAGAATTTGTATTGCAAATATGAATCAAGCATGAAATGTTAAAAATATAAAAGCACAGCGAAACTTATGTGGCAAAACTTAAAGCATAAAAGCGGGGTACGATTTCCTGACAAGCAAGATAGGAGGATACAGCAAGTGAAAGCTTAAGTGCAAGAGCAGAGCACAACTTCATTCTAACATCGTTAGATAGCATAACATATACACAGCCAAAATTACATCATCAACCAGGCAGGTCTAACGCAGGATTAAATATATAAGTCAAAGTCATAAGCGAGGACTGGCACTTGCATAAAACAATCCAGTCTAATAATTTACATACATAAGATAGCACCTCAAAGAGCAGAACAGGAAAGTCATAAAAGTCACGATTCCTTCCCATCAGGAAATCACCCCCTAAGCAGAAGGAGAAGGGGGTGGATCAACCTTTCCCTCCTGGCCCAGAAGCTCGGCAATGACCCTATCTCTAGACTTCAAGGCTCGGATAAGCACTGCTTTGTTATCCTCTAGAACAGAAATTCACTCAAGATTTTCTCTGTTCAATCTCTGGAGGTCATAGGCAAGCATGTTCCAACCAATCATCTTCTTTGCAGTTTAATTCTCAAGGAGATTGGTATGCTTCTCAAACCAGTCTCTGGTATTATCAAGTTGTGCAAGCGCACTACGTTGTATGACATCTATGTTATCAGGAACAACTTGTTTATCGGACGGGTATATGTCCACCTCCACACACGCACCTTGTAAGCACCATCCTTCGAATCGGCTAGCGAGTTCAGGACGACATGGTTCAGAGACATAGCGAGGTTTATCCATGATGACTCACAGGTCTTCAAGAGACGGAGCATTATAGGCAGGGGCATCTGAGGAAGAAAAAGCATCTGTTTCAAGCGGCTCACTCGATTTGCGACGTTTCCGAAAATCATCCGTCAAAGGACCCTTCATCTTGTTATGGATAGAAGACATCCTGCATAAGCAATTGCTCTTTAAAAAAAAGAGAAAAGAGAAGAGGAAGGGGGATAACGGACATCGGGGTCAAGTCGTAATGGCGTCGTCATTCATGTCGTAGCAGCGGCTTGACGACCTGCTCACGTTACCTCCATGACTTGGAGCTCATGTCGGAGCCATGACCTGAGTCCCAAATCGGTTAGCAGTAGGAGGACCACGCCAATTCACGACATAAAAATTTAAATCGTGTATAATACATAAAATTGCGGTTCTAAGAAAATCGAAATATTCCTAAGCCTTTATGCAACATTATACCCAATCAAATCCAACTCTTTTTCAATTCATAACACAAAATATTCAATTCTGCTCGTAAAATCATCACTTCATCAAAAGTAAGTGAGAATCCTAGAAGTTCTGCACAAGTCTTAAGCATTCAGAAAAATAAAGAAGGGAATTTAGAATCACACCTGATTTGTGAGGATCAAAAGCTTTAAATTTGATTATTGAACCGAGGGATTACTTGGACTTGAATTGCTATGATAATAATGATGATCAGAGGGTTAATTGAAGACGGTCGCCATTAATGAGGTTTCTAGCTTAAAAGAGGATGGTATAGAAGTGATGATTTAATTAGAAAATAATAGAAAGGAAGATTAAAATAAATAAACCAAATTTACTGGGCCCCCAACGACCTAGTATCAAGGGAAGGCCAATAGGCTTTATTCAGGCCGCAGCCAAGAAGTCACAATGACTCTGGTTCAGTACATGACCTAGGAAGCTGGATGACCTAAAGCCAACTGATAATTCAGAGGCGCACGACTCACGACATGATAATGAAGAGGGATTGATTTTTCAAAAGCTTCAGGCAATTTAATTAAAGTGCACGAAAAAGTTATTGGGAATATCATGGTTCGAAGCCCATATCATTTTCAATAACACGAACTTCGAGGGGCAAATGTCAACCCATAAAAATGCGCGTTCAATATGTGGGCAAAACCATGACATTATTCGATATGTCGTGGGGCCTGATACAAAAATACCAGATCGTTCTAAAGCCATGTCGTAGAGATAGGAAGGAACCATGTCGTCTTCAACTGTGGCATATCAGTCAGGTCGTCATACTGCATATCAAGTCATAAAGCTAAGGCATGCGCCTCCATGTCGCAACCAAGACTCTTCTAAATTGTATCGCAACTCGTTAAGTCCTCCCCAAAGTCAAGGCAAAATATCGTAAAATAGGGCTGAACTTCATGTCGGGCAGTGACATGAAGCTATATCACTGTTACCCATGTCGTTCGGCGGCATGATCTACGAGTAACTCGTATCGGCCTAAAACGATGATAAGTGAGCCAAGTCGGATTCAGGAAACATACCATGTCGCCCCGAGGAAACCAGGTTGGCCCCAAGTCGTGCCGCATTTCATTCATGGCGACAGAGTAAAGTAAAAGCATTTGCCAATCATGTCGTCCATCCATCGTGTCATTCAGCGACTTAAGGAGCAAGTGGACGACATAAAGAGCAAGCTGCTACTCAAGATCTCAACACAAACCATGTTGTGACCTACCTATGCCACGAGATATGAAAGCCAAGCCGCTAGAGTCATGTCACAAAGGAGGAGGGTCATCCATACCACATCAGGTCGCTTGCAATCATATCGCACCCTTCCATATCGTGCACCACTCATAACATTGAGGCAAGTTGTCATGCAACATGGCACCATGGCGTGCTATAAGCCTAAAGCACAAAGAACCATAAAGTTACGCGACATAAATCATGTCGTTTAGCCTTCATATCGTTTAACGACATAAAGGACCAATTGCCATTCAAAGTCCAAAGCTAAACAATGCCGCGTCTTATTCATGTCACCTCCAACTAATGTCGAATCACACCAACAATACGAGCCGTGATAGGGAAGTCATGTCATGTCGAGAGTTCAAGATGCCAGAAGTTTAACCTGACATACGACATACGTCATGTCACTGACGACATGAGTGAGAGTCCAAGTCGTGTCGGGAGGCAACGTGAATCAAGTGATTTTCTACATAATTACAAAACTGCCACCTAGTCTAGAAAACTCCTATAAATACACCCCTCATTTCTTCATTGAGGGGTATCGAATCTTGAGACCACAAAGTGCTATAGGAAATATTCCACAACATTTCTCACAATTATCCAAAACAAATCCAACATGATAAGGGGAAGATTAATTCATGGATCGTGATCCCTATTAAGCACATCCAAATGATTCAAGAGTTGAAGATTGATTGAGCAAGCCTACATTGATGAGGGATTCCTTTCAATTCTACCACATCTACATCAAATCTACGTTGAATAATTCTCTTCTCAGTCATCTTAAGTAGATTAATTGTGATTCATGAGTAAGGGGGTGATCAAATTGATGTAAGAGAGAAGTTGATCATGTAATTTGCATATTGACAATGAAATTTCTTATGAAAGTGGATGTAAACCCTTATTGGGTTGAACCGCTATAAAACTTGATGTCTTTTTCTTATATTTCAATTGTTGTAAGGCTCCACTTTTCATTTTTGTGAGACATTTCTTCACATTTTTGGTGTTTTGCCCAATTTTGGGGTAAACAGTCGGGTCGCCCTGTTACCATTGCATTTTTGAGTTAATTAATTATTTAATTGTTTAATTTAGTTCAAACTTCCTTTGATCATTACTTTCTCATACTTAGTTCAATTTATGAAAACCAGTAGTCTATTTGAGTTAGAATCTCGTACTGAACACAACGGTAAAGTCCGTTTTACTCAACTCTGAATATATTATTATTTAATATTCATTTTATTATCTTCTTTATATAATTATTGTGTATTAAAATATGGGATGTTACAACGGTAGAGTATGTTTTCAACTATAGGTTTCTACCTAAGAATAGATTCGAATGATGGGAAAATAAATTCGAATTCAAAAGCTTAGAAAGGAATTAAGAATGTACTCTCAAAGAGAAAAGGATAAGAAGCGTGAATCTTGTCTTCGGGCTCCCATGTTGCATCGTCACGACCTTTTCCCCATTGCTCCTTCACTAGCTCTATCTCCTTGTTGCGCAACTTCTTGACTTCTGATCCAAGTGTATAGATAGGAACTTTCCTAATTGGTGCCTCCTTCTATATCTCTATCATCTTCAAGGTTACTTGGCTCTACTACCTACACGGAATCATGTACACAATTCCTCAAGTGGGAAACATGAAACCCGTCATGAACTCCTGTCAGTCTCTCTGGTAGTCTAACTCTGTAGGCCATCTGACCTATCCTCTCAACTATGAGAAATAGCTCTACAAACCCTGGCCCCAACTTCGCTACGAGCCAAAGCTAACAACATTCCTCAAAGGTGACACCTTGATAAAGTCCATATCTCCTGCATTGGATTCTAAGTCAGTCCTCCTACGAGCTACGTATGACTTCTTCCTGTCCTGAGATGCTATCATCCATCTGCAAATAAGGTCTACCTTCTTATAATTTTCTCTAACCATCTCAGGCACAAGTAGAAGTTTGTCCGTAGACTCTCACTAACGTGTAGGTGATCTGCAGGGTCATCCTTAAAGTGCCTCGAAAGGAGCAATATTGATATTGTCTGGTAACTGTTATTGTATGCGAACTCAATTAATGGTAGATGCTCCTTCTAAGTCCCTCCAAAGTCTAGGATAGACAGTCTCAATAATCCTCGAGAACCCTATTAACTCTCTCAGTCTGTCCATTGGTCCGAGGGTGATAGGCGGTGCTAAGTCGTAACCGTGTCCCTAGTGCCTCCTGCAAGCTCCTCCAAAATTCAATCGTAAATATGGGGTCACAGTCACTAACAATACTAGAAGATACCCCATGAAGTCGAATGATCTCTCTAAGGTATATCGATGCTAACCAAGTTGTCAACCTCTTACTCTTGACTGGGATAAAGTGAGCGCTCTTAGTCGATCTGTCAACCATAACCCATATATTGGTGTTGCCCTTCCTCGATATAGACAAACCATAAATAAATCCATAGAGACTCTCTCCCACTTCCACTGTGGAATATCTAAGGGTTGAAATAATCCGCCAGGTTTCCACTGTTCAGCCTTTACTTGCTGGAAAATCAAAAATCGGACCACAAACTCTGCAACGTACTTCTTTACACCAGTCCAATGAAAATCTCTCTTCATGTCTCGGTGCATCTTGTCATCGCCCGGATGGATACCCCTCCAGAGTGATGGGCCTCCTCAAGAACTGATCTCAACAAGTCTTTAACTCTAGGAATACATAATCTTCCATCTCGATGTAGCCACCCTCTCTCGTCCACAGAATATCTAGCTAGGTTACTAAAGATATCTCCTCTACTGAGTTTATCCAAGATACCCACTAAATACACATCCTCACCCTGAGTGGATTCAATGCGCTCCGAAAGAGTAGGTTGCATCTCCAACGATGCCAATAAACGGCGGTAATTTCCATAGATGGTCTGAAATCAAATGTTGAGTTAAATTCCAAGCTCTTTCGTCCTACATGTAAAGGACCCAAGGTTATCATCTTCCTACTCAAGGCGTCCGCAACCACATTTTCCTTGACTGGGGTATAAGCTATCTCAAAATCATAGGACATAAGGAACTCCATCCAACATTGCTATCGTAAATTGAGATCCTTCTACGAGAGCAAATGTTTGAGTGACTTGTGATCTATGTAGAGCTCGAACCTCTCACAAAGTAAGTAGTGTTGCCAAGACTTGAATGCGAACACTATTGTTGCAAATTCCAAATTGTAGGTGGGGTAGTTCTTCTCATGAACCCTCAATTGTCTACTCCCATAGCAGACTACCCTACCTTCCTGCATCAACAACACCTAAACCCGTGTCGCAAGCATCCACGTAAACGTTAAATATCTTAGAACCATTAGGAAGAGTCGGAATCAGAGCTGATGATAACCGGTGGAAACATCCAACTGTGAGAAAACTAAAGCGCCCAATAACTGGCCAAACAAGTCATTTATCCTCGGGATTGGGTGCCAATTCTTCTTGGTGAGTATATTCGACGTCCTATAGTCCACGCGTAGACGGAGAGAGTCGTTTGCCTTGGTTGCAAAGAAGACTGGAGGCCCTACTTAGAAATGCTTCATTTAATGAATACCTTCTCAAATAATTCACCCACGCAGTGAAGTATCAGGTTTTTCATTCTCCGCTATACCTAGAAATCTATCTCTTGTTTAGGAGGTAACACTCTCACCTCATCGAACACGCCCGAAAAATCACTAGCTATGAGTACTGATCTAAGATCGTTAACAAAAGTATTAAGGGAATCCAAGAAACTGAGCATAACTGACCCCTATGGGTCATAAGAAATCTCGAGAGTTATATTGTGGCATATTAGAAGCCTAACAACTCTCCTCTCACAACCAAGGATGGCACCGTACTTGGCTAGCCAATCCATTCCTGGAATAAGCTCGTAACCCATAAAGATAAGAACATATGTGAGACACCCCACGTCCGTTAATGTCACTCACTAAGGGAAAGCATTAAGTTTCGTGAAGCGCTACAGGTAAACAGACACAGAATAATTACAAGACAGAGCAGCAGTGGAAAATTTAAACTTTTATTTCAAACATAAGTCATAATACCGTGGTCCACAATTTCATAAGTCACACAAACCATTACAATAAAAATACTTCTGTCTTGCACCATCAAAGTACATAAATAAATAAAAAGCATCATTCCCCCAATAAAAAGAGTTAAGCCATAATAGAGATAAGAACCTTTCAGAAGTAGCTCCTAGAAAGATGATATCTGATTCCTGATTAATTCTGGGTGTTTCCTCCCTGATAACCTTTGGGGGAGGGGGGGGGGCGGAAGAAAGAAGGAGAAACAACAGGGTCAGACATAAAGTCTGGCGAGTCTAGTTACTTTTAGATAGTAGATAAATAAAAGCAACATGATAAGCATATAAAGTGAATAAGAGAGATCACTACATAAATGGAAGGTGTGACAGGGTAAGCAAGTCAAGGTGTATGTGCCCCACTAATGATTACTCTGCATTGTTACTAGTATAACTCTAATGAGATGATCCCTTCCACCATAAGTTGGTATGCTTAGGTCATACGTCCAAGTACACCCTAACCACTACCCTAATCGATCAGCTCCCTACCCTGTAGATATCCTATGCTGGCCCCACAGTAGGAGGTATCACTTCCTATAGTGGCAAACCCTGGTGTGCACAACCATATTTACTGGTGTCACTGTCGTCTTAGCCCCATCTGCCCGGTCCATGCACGCACACATCCCCAGTCGATTTGCGCTGCCTACATCATCCGCCTCGTTTGGATCTCATACAATCAATCAGTAAGCATGCCCCTTCTCCTCTTAGTACGGAGTTCTTGACTTGATACCAACTCCGGGTTATTGACTGAAATGGGTCCCACATTAGCTTTTCCACTGACTATGTATACCCTTAGGTGTCTTTAATTACATAGACCTATACTAGTTATGCTTAACCTAAAGGGTGACTTTAATTACATAACTTCATTACATTATCTACCGGTTATGTACACCACTAGGTGTCTTTAATTACATAACCTTATTGGGTTAAGTACGTGGGCCTATACATACATATTACCCATCCCCTCTAATTTAATTAAACCACCACTACCCATCCAATTTTACTTAACCCTAACATAAGTCCATAGTCTTATTAAATTAGGTTAATAAGTCCGTTTCATTACCATGTCCAATTATGGTTATAATGGGCTAGACCTCCCACATTAGGCCTACAACGTGTCGATGTTGAATATGCCGGTCGGGTCCGGGCAGTCTTATTCCACAGCTGGGCCTAACCTCGTGTCATAGCCTGATTCGTATTTGCGTACTTAGACCTCCCACATTAGGTTTAAGATTTGTGGCTGCTGAATATGCCGGTCGGGTCCGGGCAGACTTCCACCACTAATGTAACCTAACCTCATGTCATAAGTACAATTTACAATTCCTAATTGTAAATTACTAAACATTCCAAATTAATCCAAATCTACCTATGTCATTATTGGTAACTATTTCTATGTTTTCCCCATCTGAATTACATGTCCCATTTCATATTGAACATTACATAAATCATGCCAATTATAATCCCTTTTTCACCGTTTCATCTCTAACATATTCGTACGTATTTTTGCGGCATCTAGGATATAAAGTAGCCTAGCAATAACAATAAAAAGGGAATATGACAAGGGTGATAGTTTCAACATGTCTTGGCATAAACATGAACATAAGCTGGCATAATAACAAAGTGAATGGACATATGATTAACATCATAATAAGGTGGACATCAAACTGGTAACTTGAGGAAATCGCTATAATATTCAAGCAAGCATAATGAGATCCAGATTAAACATTAGTTGTCCAATTACTTAAATCTAGCATAGTTAGGTGACATAATAATATGTTTAGATCTAAAGGTGGATACACATGTCAAGTTTACAACATATCTCAATGTATTACAATATGACAGGTGATAGATGATTAACATAAAGATTCGGATCTAAGTAATGTCTCAATTGTCCAAATTAGTAGATGTACATCCACGATAACATGGTTACAAGTCAAGATCCACATAAGCATCATAATCGAATCACCACAATTTTATTAGATCTTGGAAATTAGATATGTCATGACATAGTATAGAATCTCACATTAACATAGAATCATACTTTACAACATAATCAATTCATAGTCTTTCAAAGCATACTTTTATTTATATAAACCTAAAAGTAATCTAGAAACTCACAACGTTAGGTTTAGAGAATTTAGGAAGAACGGATCTAGAATTTCTGAATTGGATTTGTAGAACATGTTGTTGTAGAAACGGTTCAGTTAACACTCCAATAGCATATGGCCTCCATGACTCCCAGTGAAGAGAATATGAGAAATATGACACATATATATAACTTCCAGGCCCCCTAAAACCGAGTGCCACCTCAGCCCTAGGGGTGTCGATACCCTTGTGGGTGGGTCGACCCCTAGGTCGACACCCCACTAGTGGGTCGACCCCCTAGAGCGGGAATTTTGCCGCTCAGAGGAATTTTTCGAATTTGAATCCTATGGATAGGATTCTAACTCATCTCTGACTCACCTCTGACTCATGCGTGTATATTAAATATTTTTATGCGTATACAAACTTAAAACCTTCATAACTTCTTCATACGGTGTATGTTTTACGCAAATCAAACATCTATCTTGACCAGAATTTCGAGACGGATGCAATGGTGCAGTCCATTTCCTCTAATTTTGAACATTAAATTAATTATTATCTAGTTTATTCTCTTTTAATGTCATTAAAAATTCAGGGTGTTATATTCTCCCCTACTCAAAGGATTTCTTCCCCGAAATCTATAAGTTGAGAAGAGTGCATATCCTACCATCCATCTCCTCATCCACCAATCACTGGCATCCATTGTCCTTAAAGATTTCTAATGCTTATATGGATATATGCAAAGGTGTGTGTATATGTCCCAACACTAATGCGAAGTTCAGGCGGTTTACTGATTCAGTTGACCTCCTTAATGCAATGTATGTTAGTTCCCTGAATACAATATGTATGCAAATAAACCTATTGTATCATATAAGTTCTATATGTGTGCACACCCGTCCGTCTAAATGCGACATCCATATACCAGTTCATCCATTTTCATCCATAAAAGAAAAGAAAATGCACACACATCCATATGCAATATGAAAGTGATTGGGCCGATCTTAGTGCCTAATGTGTGTGTATATGTGTCCACAGGCAACCACTAGCAAACACTTGCATCCACTTGCATCCATCAAACATAACATGTTTCAAACACATGTTTCATCCATAGGATTCCTATCTAAAGTCCGAAAATACGATGGATAAGATATATTCTTTTGACAGAAACAAGTACTGATAAAACTTAGGAAAGGAGTTAAGAACATACCCTCGAAAAGTGAAGGGTACGAAGCACGAATCTTGTCTTCGGTCTCCCAAGTCGCATCTTCTTGGTTATCTCCCCATTGAACCTTTAGCAACTTGATTTCCTTATTACGTAGTTTCTTAACCTCTGACCCAAGAATACAGGTGGGGACTCGTCTGACTGTCTCTTCCCGTTCCACTTCGACTTCTTCCAACATGCTTGACTCAACGACTTCTGCGGTGTCATGCAGGCACTTCCATAGATGAGAGACGTGGAAAACGTCATGAACACCAAATAAATTTTCTGGGAGCTTTACTCTATAGGCCATCTGGCCAATCCTCTCGTTTATGGGAAATGGTTGCACAAACATAGGTGCCAACTTCCTTACTGATACGAAGCAAACCACATTCCTCAGAGGTGATACTTTGATAAAAACTAGGTCTCCCACTTCGAGTTTGATGTCATTCCTCTTGTCTACATAGGACTTCTGCCTAACTTGAGCTGTCTTCATCCACCGCCGAATAAGGTCAATCTTTTCGAACGTTTCTCTAACCATATCTGGTCCAAGTAATAATCTTTCTGTAGATTCCCACCAGCAAGTTGGCGATCTACAGGGTTAATCGTACAATGATTCGAAGGGTGCCATATAGATGCTAGCCTGATAGCTATTATTATAGGCAAACTCTACTAAAGGAAGATGCTCATCCCAAGTGCCTCCGAAGTCAAGGATACACAGCCTTAAAAGATCTTCTAGAATTCTGTTTACCCTCTCCGTTTTCCCATCGGTCTGAGGATGATAAGCGATGCTCAAACACAACTGTGTACCTAATGCTTCTTGCAAGCTCCTCCAAAATTCACTAGTAAAGATCGGGTCATGATCGCTCACGATGCATGAAGGAACTCCGGGGAGTGGAACTATCTCACGAACATAAATTACTGAAAACCATGATGCCGTCCTTTTAATTTTAACTGGAATAAAGTGAGCGCTCTTAGTGAGTCTGTCCACAATCACCCAAAAACCGGTATTACCTTTCTTTGATCTAGGCAAATCATCTATTAAATCCATAGAGACACTCCCTCATTTCCACTGCGGAACCTCCAACAGATGAAGTAATCCACTGGGCGTCTTCTGCTCAGCTTTGACTTGCTGACAAACTAAACATTGAGAAACAAATTCAGCCACATCCTTCTTCATCCTAGCCTAAAAGAAAACCCTCTTCATGTCTCTGTACATCTTGTCACCGCCTGGATGAATGGTCATCTTAGAATGGTGGGCTTCTTATAGGACTGCCTTTATCAAGCTTCCAGTTTGAGGAACACAAAGCCTTCCATCTCGTCGCAACCACCCCTTTTCATCTATGGCATACCTACCGAGTTGACTAGAAGTCTCCCGTCTTCTGAGCTTATCCATGTTGTCCAGAATCTGTGGGTCACCTTGTTGCGAATCTCCTATCTGATCCACAGGTTTCGGTCGTATATCCAAGGATGTAAATAAATCAGGAAAAACCTCGATGGAGTGTCTAAAATCAAAAGCTGATGTGAACTCCAAGTTCTTTCTTTCCACAAACAGAGGACTTAGGGCCACCCTCTGCCTACTTAGTGCGTCTGCCATCACATTAACCTTGCCGGGAGTATAAGCAATCTCAAAATCATATGAAGCTAAGAAATCCATCCACCGTTGTTGCCGTAAGTTTAGATCCTTTTGTGAAAATAAATAATTGAGAGATTTACGATCGGTGTATAACTCGAACTTTTCTCCAAGTAAATAATGACGCCACGACTCTAATGCGTATACTATGGCAGCTAGCTCTAGATCATGGGTGGGGTGGTTCTTCTCATGAACTCTCAACTGTCTACCCCCATGACATATTGCTTTCCCTTCTTGCATCAGAACCACACAAAGCCCTGTACATCACGCATCGGTGTAAACAGTAAACACTTTACTCCCATCAGGCAAGGTCAAGAATGGGGCTGTTGTCAGAACCCTTTTTAGTTGTTGGAAAGCAACGTCACAGTCTATATCCCATGAAAATGTCAAATTCTTCTTTGTCAGCCAGGTGGGAGGGGCTGATATCTTCATGAAGTCCTTAATGAAATTTCTATAATAACCTGCCAACCCAAGAAAGCCTCTCACCTTGGTTGCATTTTTAGGAATCTGCTAATCTTGTACTGCAACCACCTTCGCGGGATATATAGCTATCCCTTTTTTAGAGACTACATGCCCCAAGAATCTCACCTCCTTTCTCCATAAATTGCATTTGGAGAACTTTGCTTTTAGCTGATGGTCACGGAGAGTTTTCAAAACTTCTCCCAAATGCTGGGCATGCTCTTCTTCATTCTTGGAGAAGATCAAAATATCATCAACGAAGACTACGACGAATTTATTTAGGAACTCCCGAAACACCCTACTCATCAAATCAACACAATAGGAGGGTGCATTTGTTAACCCAAAAGGCATAACAAGCCATTCAAAGAAACCATCTGGAGTTCTGAAAGTAGTCTTATCTATGTTGTGCTCAGCCACCCTCAGTTGATGGAACCCCATAGCCAAGTCCAACTGAGAAAATACCGAGGCACCAATAAGATGATCAAATAAATGATCAATCCTCAGAAGTGGGTGCCTATTCTTCTTGGTGAGCTTATTTAACTCTCTATAGTCAATACACAAATGAAGCATACCATCCACTTTAGTTGTGAATACTACTGGAGTACCCCACTCAGATATGCTTCGTCTGATAAACCCTTTTTCAAGTAGCTCTCCTAATTGCTTACTCGGTTCCTCCTTTCTCTTGGAGCCATGTGGCGCACTGGTAATGCAACTGGCTTTGCATTGTCCACCAGATATATGCGGAAGTCGATCTCACCCCTTGGAGGTAAACCTCGTACCTCATCAAAAACATCGGGATAATCTCGAACCACCGAAACATATTACAAATCATCTATGGATGCATCTAGAGACTCTAGGAAGATAAGCATAACAGACCCTTGGGGGTCACAAGAAACTTTGAGGGTCTTCCCATGACAAGTCGGGAGTCAAACCACCCTTCTTTCACAATCCAGAATGGTCCCGTACGTGGTAAGCCAATCCATTCCTAGAATCAACCCATAGCCCATAAACCCGAGCACATACGCGTCGCATTCAAACTCGATGCCTAACACAGATATTTTCAAACCTCGACAAATCATCGATAAATGAGCCGAACCACCAATTGGGTTTGAAATAACTATGGGATCTACTACCATACTAGTAATTAAATGCAGAGATTAAACCACTGAACTAGATATAAACGAGTGTGAAGCACCAGAATCAGAAAGTGTTCTAATTGGATAGTTTGAAAGAGAAACTAAACTTTCTATGGAAAATTTTCTACCTCTTTCAGGAGCACTAATCATGAGAGCATGCACCTGCCCTCTAGAAGTCCCTGCTCTCTGCTCTTGTCCCTGCGATCCCTATTTCTTCAGGCACTCTTTAGACAAGTGTCTGACATCTCCGCAATTAAAGCAACTGGCCTTCCTTCTCTTACAATCTTTGATCAGGTGGCCCTCCTTTCCACAATTGTGACATTTTCTTTTATCCTTTTCTTTATCATCTTCCCCCCTTTCTTCTGTTGTTGCTACTATTGCTTCCCCTTCTTGGGCCATACCTTCCTATTCTGCGATGTCCCCTTAGTCTTTGTTTCCTTCTTTTCTCCCTTGTCCTCCTCATGCATTAGGGCCATATCAAAAAGCTTCTCGAAGGTGGCCCTATTGGAAGATGGGACATAGCTAAACCATGCAAAGGCTCATTCAGCCCCTTAGCAAACCACAAAGCCCTTTTGTGCGGTGTGTCTACCAACTCTAGCCCGAATCTTGCCAACTGGTTGAACTTGTTCACATAATCCTTCACCGTCAAATTTCCTTGTTTGAGTGCTAAGAACCTCTCTATCTATATGCTTCTCTCCGCTTGGGAAAGAAATTTCATTTTGAACTTATGTCTAAAGTCTTCCCATGTTTCTACCGGACGTCCAGCTTGGGTGATTTCCCACCAAAATGAGGCTTTGTCCTTTAACAGCCAAGCAACTAATTGAATTTTTCTTTTGTCCTCCACATCAAAGATTACAAATAAGTCCTCAGTCTCCTTAAGCCAATTCCGAGTTTCTATGTATATCTCGTTCCCATGGAATGGCCTTCCTCCCATAGCCCGGAAGTCTTTGTAGATCTTGGCAAAGTTATCAGCTCTTGGAGGGAGAGGAGGAGGAGGAATGACTAGTGCAGCTGGGGGAGGAACATTTTCTTGGCCTTCGGCAGGCGTCGTGGCCTCCAAATACCTACAGAACCATCCGGGTATTGTGATGCCCTCCGGGATATTAGGGATGTTTTGTTCCCCAAACATGCTGAAAAAGGGAAAAGAAAGTAATTTAGATAAAGGACCGAAGGATACTACATATGGCTTTTTTTTTGGAATGTTTTTCAAAATAGGCTTTTCTTTTTGAAAATCTTTCCTTTTAAAACCTTTTTGAAAATATTTTTCAAAAACTTTTATCTAATCCGATAACCTTCAGCTCTATACCAAGTGAGACACCCCAAGTCTGTTAATGTCACTCACTAAGGGAATGCATTAAGTTTCGTGAAGCGCTATAGGTAAACAGACACAGAATAATTACAAGACAAATATAAATAAGGAAGCAGCGGAAAATTTAAACTTTTATTTCAAACATAAGTCATAATATCGTGGTCCACAATTTCATAAGTCACAAAAACCATTACAATAAAAATACATCTGTCTTGCACCAACAGAGTACATAAGTAAATAAAAAGCATCACTCCCCCAATAAAAAGAGTTAAGCCATAGTAGTGACAAGAACTTGAGCCATACTTCAGAAGTAGCTCCTAGCAAGATGATATATGATTCCTGAATAAGTCTGTGTGTTTCCTCCCTGAGAACCTGAGAGGAACAGAAGAAAGAAGGAGAAACAACAAGGTCAGACATAAAGTTTGGCGAGTCTAGTTACTTTTAGCCAGTAGATAAATAAAAGCAACATGATAGGCATATAAAGTGAATAAGAGAGAACACTACATAAATGGCAAGTGTGACAAGGTAAGCAAGTCAAGGTGTATGTGCCTCACTAATGATTACTCTGCATTGTTACTAGTATAACTGAAATGAAATGATCCCTTCCACCACAAGTTGGTAGGCTTAGGTCATACGTCCAAGTATACCCTAACCACTACCCTAATCGATCGGCTCCATACCCTGTAGATATCCTGTGTCGACCCCACAGTAGGAGGTATTATTTCCTAAAGTGGCAACCCCTGGTGTGCACAACCATATCTACTAGTGTCACGGTCATCTTAGCCCCCTTTGCCCGGCCCATGCACACACATGTCCCCGGTCGATTTGCGCAGCCCACACCATCCGCCTCGTTTGGATCTCATACAATCAATCAGTAAGCATGCCATTTCTCCGCTTAGTACGGAGTTCTTTACTTGATACCAACCCCGGGTTACTGACTGAAATGCGTCCCACACAATATGATACAAGCTCTCCCCCTTGTCTTGTATCCCTACTAGGTTTTCCACTGACTATGTATACCGTTAGGTGTCTTTAATTACATAGCCCTATACTAGTTATGCTTACCCTAAAGGGTGTCTTTAATTACATAACTTCATTACATTATCTACCGGTTATGTATACCACTTGGTGTCTTTAATTACATAACCTTATTGGGTTAAGTACGTGGGTCTATATATACATATTACCCATCCCTTCTAATTTGCTTAACCCAACACTGCCCATCCAATTTTACTTAACCCTAACTTAAGTCCATAGTCATATTAAATTAGGTTAAGTAGTCCATTTCATTACCATGTCCAATTATGGTTATAATGGGCTAGACCTCCTACATTAGGCCTACAACGTGTGGATGCTGGATATGTCGGTCGGGTCTAGGCAGTCTTCTTCCACAGTTGGGCCTAACCTCGTGTCTTACCCCGATTCGTATTTGCGTATTTAGACCTCCCACATTAGGTTCAACATTAATGGCTGCTGGATATGCCGGTCGGGTCCGGGCAGACTTCCACCACTAATGTAACCTAATCTTGTGTCATAAGTACAATTTACAAATTCTAATTGTAAATTACTAAACATTCCAAATTAATCCAAATCTACCTATGTCACTATAGGTAACTATTTCTATGTTTTCCCCATTTGAATTACATGTCCCATTTCATATTGAACATTACATAAATCATGCCAATTATAATCCTTTTTTCCCCATTTCCTCTCTAACATATTCGTACGTATTTTGGCGGCATCTAGGCTATAAAGTAGCCTAGCTATAACAATAAAAAGGGAATGTGACAAGGGTGATAGTTTCAACATGTCTTGGCAAAAACATGAACATAAACTGGCATAATAACAAAGTGAATGGAGATGTGATTAACATCATAATAATGTGGACATCAAACTGGTAACTTGTGGAAATCATTATAGTGTTCAAGCAAGCATAATTAGATCCAAATTAAACATTAGGTGTTCAACTACTTAGATCTAGCATAGGTAGGGTGACATAATAATACGTTTAGATCCAATGGTGGATTCACATGTCAAGTTTACAACATATCTCAGTGTATCACAATATGACAGGTGAGAAATGATTAACATAAAGATCAGGATCTAAGTAATGTCTCAATTGTACAAATTAATGGATGTACAACCACCATAACATGGTTACAAGTCAAGATCCACATAAGCATCATAATCGAATCACCACAATTTTATTAGATCTAGGAAATTAGATCTATCATGACATATTATAGAATTTCACATTAACACAAAATCATACTTTACAATATATCCAATTCATAGTCTTTCAAAGCGTACTTTTATTTATCTAAACCTAAAAGTAATCTAGAAACTCATAGTGTTAGGTTTAGAGAATTTAGGAAGAACGGATCTAGAAATTCTGAATTGGATTTGTAGAATATGATGTTGTAGAAATGGTTCAGTAAAACTCCAATAGCATATGGCCTCCATGACTCCCAATGAAGAGAATATGAGAAATATGACACATATATATAACTGCCAGACCCCCTGAAACCGAGTGCCACCTCAGCCCTAGGGGTGTCGACACTCCAGTGGGTGGGTTGACCCCTAGGTCGACACCCCTTCTGGGGGGTCGATCCCCCAGAGTGGGAATTTTGCCGCTCAGAGGAATTTTTCGAATTTGAATCCTCTGGAAAGGATTCTAACTCGTCTCTGACTCGCCTCTGGCTATATAAAATATTTCTGTGCGTATACAAACTTAAAACCTTCATAACTTCTTCATACGTTGTTCGTTTTACGCAAACCAAACATCTATCTTGACCATAATTTCGAGATGGGCGCAATGCTGCAGTACATTTCCTCTAATTCTGAACATTAAATTAATTATTATTTAGTTTATTCTCTTTTAATGTCTTTAAAAATTCAGGGTGTTACATTCTCCCCTACTCAAAGGATTTCTTCCCCGAAATCTCTAAGTTGAGAAGAGTGCATATCCTACCATCCATCTACTCATCCACCAATCACTGGCATCCATTGTCCATAAAGATTTCTAATGCTTATATGAATATATGAAAAGGTGTGTGTATATGTCCCAACACTAATGCGAAGATCAGGAGGTCTACTGATTCAGTTGACCTCCTTAATGCAATGTATGTTAGTGCCATGAATCCAATATGTATGCAAATAAACCTATTGTATCATATAAGTTCTATATGTGTGCACACCCGTTCGTCCAAATGCTACATCCATAGCCAGTTCATCCATTTTCATCCATAAAAGAAAAGAAAATGCACACACATCCATATGCAATATGAAAGTGATTGAGCCAATCTTAGTTCCTAATGTGTGTGTATATGCGTTCACAGGCAACCACTAGCAAATACTTGCATCCACTTGCATCCATCAAACATAACATGTTTCAAACACATGTTTACATCCATAGGATTCCTATCTAAAGACCGCAAATACGATGGATAAGATATATTCTACTGACAGAAACAAGTACTGATAAAACTTAGGAATGAAGTAAGAACATACCCTCGAAAAGAAAAGGGTACAAAGCACGAATCTTGTCTTCGGTCTCCCAAGTTGCATCTTTTGGGTAATCTCCCTATTGAGCCTTTAGCAACTTGATTTCCTTATTACGCAACTTCTTAACCTCTGACCCAAGAATACGGGTAGGGACTCATATGACTGTCGCTTCCCATTCCACTTTGACTTCTTCCAACATGCTCGGCTCAAAAACTTCCGCGGTGTCATGCAGGCACTTCCGTAGATGAGAGACACGGAAAACGTCATGAACACCGGATAAATTTTCTTGGAGCTTTATTCTGTAGGCCATCTGGCCATTCCTCTCGGTTGTGGGAAATGGTCCCACAAACCTAGGTGCCAACTTCTCTACTGATCCGAAGCAAACCACATTCCTCAAAGGTGATACTTTGATAAAAACTAAGTCTCCCACTTCGAATTCGATGTCAGTCCTTCTCTTGTCTTCATAGGACTTCTGCCTATCTTGAGCCGTCTTCATCCGCCGTCGAATAAGGTCAATCTTTTTGGATGTTTCTCTAAATATATCTGGTCCAAGTAATAATCTTTCTGTAGATTCCCACCAACAAGTTGGCGATCTACAGGTTCGTCCGTACAATGCTTCGAAGGGTGCTATACTAATGCTAGACTGATAGCTGTTATTATAGGCAAATTCTACTAAAGGAAGATGCTCTTCCCAAGTCCCTCCGAAGTCAAGGATACAAAGCCTTAAAAAATCTTCTAGAATTCTGTTTACCCTCTCTGTCTGCCCATCGGTCTGAGGATGATAAGCGATGCTCAAACATAACTGTGTACCTAATGCTTCTTGCAAGCTCCTCCAAAATTCGCTGGTAAAGATGAGGTCATGATCGTTCTCGATGCTGGAAGGAATTCCGTGGAGAGGAACTATCTCATGAATATAAATTACTGCCAACCATGATGCCGTCCTTTTACTTTTTACTGGAATAAACTGAGCGCTCTTAGTGAGTCTATCCACTATCACCCAAATGCTGGTATTACTTTTCTTCGATCTAGGCAAACCATCTATGAAATCCATAGAGACACTCTCCTATTTCCACTGCGAAACCTCCAACGGATGAAGTAATCCACCATGCTTCTTTTGCTCAGCTTTGACTTGTTGGCAAATTAAATATTGAGAAACAAACTCGGCCTCATCCTTCTTCATCCCATCCCCAAAAAACCGTCTTCATGTCTCTGTACATCTTGTCACCGCCTGGATGAATGGTCATCTTAGAATGGTGGGCTTCTTCTAGGATTGCCTTTATCAAGCTTCCATTTTGAGGAACACAAAACCTTCCATCTTGTCGCAACCACCCTTTTCATCTATGGCATACCTACTAAGGTGACTAGAAGTCTCCCCTCTTATAAGCTTATCCATGATGTCTAGAATCTGTGGGTCACCTTGTTTCGAAGCAACTATCTGATCCACAAGAGTCGGTCGTATCTCCAAGGATGCAAATAAATCAGGTAAAATCTCGATGGAGGGTCTAAAATCAAAAGCTGATATGAACTCCAAGTTCTTTCTTTCTACAAACAGAGGACTCAGGGCCACCGTCTGCCTACTTAGTGCATCTACCACAACATTACCCTTGCTGGGGCTATAAGAAATTCAAAATCATATGAAGCTAAGAACTCCATCCACCGTTGTTGTCTTAAGTTTAGATCCTTTTGTGAGAATAGATACTTGAGAGATTTATGATTGGTGTATAACTCGAACTTTTCTCCAAGTAAATAATGACCCCACGTCTTTAACGTGAATACTATGGCAACTAGCTCAAAATCATGGGTGGGGTAGTTCTTCTCATGAACTCTCAACTATCTACCCCCCATAACATATTACTTTCCCTTCTTGCATAAAAACCGCACCAAGCCCTGTACCGCATGCATCAGTATAAACAGTAAACACTTTACTCCCATCGGGCAAGGTCAAGACTGGGGCTATTGTCAGAGCCCTTTTTAGTCGTTGGAAAGCAACATCACAGTCTATGTCTCGTGAAAATGTCAAATTCCTCTTTATCAGCCTAGTGAGAGGGGCTAATATCTTCGTGAAGTCCTTAATGAACTTCCTATAATAACCTGCCAACCCAAGAAAGCTTCTCACCTCGGTTGCATTTCTAAGAATCTTCCAATCTTGTAATGCAACCACCTTCGCGGGATCTATAGCTATCCCTTCTTTGGAGACTACATGCCCAAAGAATCTCACCTCCTTTCTCCAGAAATGGCATTTGGAGAACTTTTCTTTTAGCTGATGGTCACGGAGAGTTTTCAGAACTTCTCCCAAATGTTGGGCATGCTCTTCTTCACTCTTGGAGAAGAACAAAATATCATCAACGAATACTTCGACGAATTTGTTTAGGAACTCCCGAAACAACCTACTCATCAAATCAACAAAATAGGTGGGTGCATTTGTTAACCCAAAAGGCATAACTAGCCATTCAAAGAAACCGTCTGGAGTTCTGAAAGCAGTCTTATCTATGATGTTCTCGTCCACCCTCAGTTGATGGAACCACATAGCCAAGTCCAATTGAGAAAATACCGAGGCACCAACAAGCTAATCAAATAAATCATCAATCCTCGGAAGCAGGTGCCTATTTTTCTTGGTGAGCTTATTTAACTCTCTATAGTCAACACACAAATGAAGCGAACCATCCGCTTTAGTTGCGAATACCACTGGAGCACCCTACTCAGATATGCTTCGTCTGATAAACCCTTTTTCAAGTAGCTCCACTACTTGCTTACTCAGCTCCCTCCTTTCTCTTGGAGCCATATGGCGCATTGGTAACACAACTGGCTTTGCATTGCCCACCAGATATATGTGGAAGTTGATCTCACGCCTTGGAGGTAAACCCCGTACCTTATCAAAAAAATTGGGATAATCTCGAACTACCGGGACAGATTACAAATCATCTATGGATGCATCTAGAGATACTAGGAAGCCAAGCATAACATACCTTTGGGGGTCATAAGAAACTTCGAGGGTCTTCCCATGACAAGTCGGTAGTCTAGCAACCCTCCTCTCACAATCCAGAGTGGCCCCATACGTGGTAAGCCAATCCATTCCTAGAATTAACCTATAGCCCATAAACCCGAGCACATACGCGTCGCATTCAAACTCGACAACGCCTAACACAGATACTTTCGAACCCCAATAAATCATCAATAAATGAGCCATACCACCAATGGGGTTTGAAACAACTACGGGATCTACTACCATACTAATAATTAAATGTAGAGATTCAACCACAGAACTAGATATAAACGAGTGTGAAGCACTAGAATCAAAAAGTGTTCTAACTAGATAGTTTGAAAGCGAAACTAAACTTTCTATAGAAATTTTTCTACCCCTTTCAGGATTCAGACTCACCTCTGACTAATGCGTATATATAAAATATTTCTATGCATATAAAACTTGAAACCTTCATAACTACTTCATACGGTGTCCGTTTTATGCAAACCAAGCATCTATCTTGACCAAAATTTCGAGACGAACGCAATGGTGCAATCCATTTCCTATAGTTTTGAACATTAAATTAGTTATTATTTAATTTATTCTCTTTTAATGTCGTTAAAAATTCAGGGTGTTACAATATGCGTTGCTTAAACTCGACGCCCATAACAGAAATTCTCAAAACCCTAGTTATCATAGATAGGTGAGCCGTACCTCCTATGGGGTTTGAGATTACAACAGAATCAAAAACTATACAAGTATCTAGGTGTAGACTATCTACTATAGAATTGGATATGAATGAATAAGAAGCATCGGAATTAAACAAAGTTCTAATAGGAGAGTCAAAAAGAGAAATCAAACCTTCTACGATGACTTTCCTACCTTGATCTGGTCTGCCAGCCTGAGCTGTCTCTAGCATATGAACTTGTCCTCCAGATTATCCAACCTTCTAACCTTGCTTATTAGGGAATGCTTGTTGTAATGTCTAACTTGTTTGCAACTGAAACAGGCATTCTTAGTCTACGTACAGTCTCTAACAAAGTGCCTTATATTTCCATAACCATGACATTTAACTTCTATCTTGATTTGTGCCTTGTTAGGTTTTCCTCCCTTCTTTGTTGGCCCCTTCTTGGACCACCACTTCTTCCTCTCAGTCGTAATAACCACTTCATTCTTAACTTCTTACTTGTCCTCTTTCCCGTCCTCATGCATCAAAGCCATATCCACTAGCCTCTCAAAATTCGCTCCTATCGGGATATGTGTCAAATCTAGTTCTTGGAGAGGTTGATTTAACCCTTTAGCGAATCATAAAGCCTTCTTATGAGGAGTGTTTACTGAATCCAAGCCAACCTTGCTAGTTGATTAAATCTATTGACATATTCCTTCACCGTCATACTTCTTTACTTCAGATTTAAGAATTTCTCCACTCGCATTCCTTCCTCAGCTTGTGATAAGGACTTCATCTCAAATCAATTCTTCAACTCATCCCAAGTGGTCACTACTTTACTTGCCTGAGTCACCTCCCACCAATATGATGCTTCGTCTTTCAATTGCCAGGCGACCAACTGAATCTTCCTCCTATCGTCTAGCTCTAACAGTTCAAATACATTCTTCGTCTCCCTAAGCCAATTGAGAGCCTCCACTAAATCTTCATATCACGAATTGGCTTGCCTCCCATCACATAGAAATCCTTACAAAGCTTACAAAAGTTGAATACAGGATTAGGTAGAACTGCTGGAGTACAGCTAGGGGCAGGACATTTCCTTACACTTCGGTAGGTGTCGTAGCCTCTACACATCTACAGAACCATGTGAGAATGGGAATTCCCTGGGGAAATTAGGAGCCCCAAAAATGTTGAAAAGAGAAGAAATAAGGACTCAAAAGGATATTACAGGAATATTGTAAATGGCTTGAGGGGATATATTTTTAAAATATAGATTTTACTTGAAAATTCTTTACTTTGAAAATACTTTTTCAAAAACTCTTTATCTGATCTTGTATCCTTAGCTTCTGATACCAAATGTGACATCCCGCGTCCCTTAATACCATCCATATGAGGATGCATTAAGTTCAGTGAAGAGAAATAGGGATAAAGTAATAATAAGTACAAGTTCAAAACCATAAAAATCATATCCCTCATGAGTCATAACAATAATCATAGTACAAAAATAAAAAATAATACATCGAGCAAGAAATTGTGCAAGTCCAAGCTAAATCAAAGAATCACATTCACTACTGCAATCCACCACCCTAAGAACTAGGGGGGGAGAAAGAGAGAGAAGGAAAAACAAAATATGCAGACATAAAGTCTGGCGAGTAACAGTTATTTTTAGCCTAAGCATAAGGTAAAGAAGTATCAGGACAAATCAATACTACTGGACCAGAAAATAAAATATACAAGTATGAAATAATGAGATAAGGTAAGATCGAACAAGTTTCTCATTTATATCCCAAAATAGAATTTCTGCACCAACTATTAGAATATCATGATTAGCTGTTACCCTAATTACCACTCAGTGATCGGCTCCCTAATAAACGCGAATAACCTGTTCCAGCCATGGCAGTTGTAACACCCCATAATTTCAACAACGCTAAAGAGGATAAATTAAATAATAATTAATTTAATAATCAGAATTAAGGGAAACATACTACGCCATTACATCCATCTCTAAATTTTGGTCAAGATTGACATTAGGTTTGCATAAAACGGACAACGTATGAAGAAGTTATGAAGGTTTGAATTTTGTATATGCGCAAGATAATTACATATGTATGTATATATATGTATGTGTGTGTGTGTGTGAATAGGGACCAAGAATTCAAAATTTCAGTTCAAATTTCAAAAATCCCGTGGGCGGTAAATTTCCCGCACCAAGGGTGTCGACCCCATAGTAGGGGTATCGACCACCTAGAACTGGGGTGGCAGTCGATTTCTAGGGGGTTGGCAGCTATAAATAAAGGTCAAATTCTCTTGTTTTCTTCACTGAAAATCAATGGAAGCCAAATGCTGCCGGTGCCTGAACAGAATCCTTTTCTTCAACAATAATCAACTAAGAGCTAGTTAGTTAGAGATTCACATATAGATCTGAGATTCAACACCAACATTTTCTCTTCTATCTTCTAAAATCCAAACACTGTGAGTTTAGTTATTTTTAGATTTAAATGATTAAAAGTAAAACGTGATATGACTGTGATTTGGATCTGTTATAAATTGTGAATCTATGTTATTCTCGGATCTTAAACTTTATCATGCTAGATCTACCTTTATAGATCTAATTCACTTGTGGTTAATTTGTCATGTCACATTTGTGGATCTTAACCTTTATCTATGTCTGTGGTTAATTTGGATATGTCATTGTTTGGATAGTTAAATCCTTGTTTAGATCTAATTCTCTATATAGATCATCTTGTACCTATCATGTTTTGTTTAACTTAGATTTGTCATTAATTGGACATATGAATCCTTATTTAGATCTATTCATGCCTACTATGACATCCTTAGTATGTTAGATCTTGTTTTATTATCACATGTTCACTAGATCTATTGTTATATGTCCACCTTATCACTATGCCAATTACATGTTTATGTCACTTTTGTTAGAATAATCACTATTGTCATCTTCCCATCACCTTTCCCTTTTCATTTTTTCTGGCCAGGCTACTTTCTAGCCTAGGCATGCTGCTAAATATATGCGAATGCGTTAGATAGGGAAAGGGGGAAAACATTGAAATTAGCATAACTTGAATAATGTTTATGAACATGAATTCAGGCATATAATCCACTATGAATATAATTGGGTAAATGGGCATGAACACCTATTAAGACATAGGCATAATTAATTGGTTAATAATTAAAATGCCTAGGATTACAGTAATTAGAAATTGTAACTGCACATAGGACATGAGGTTAGATTCCATTTGTGGTGGAAGTCTACGCGGAACCAACCGGCATATCCAGCAACTGCAAATATTGAATCTAATGTGAGGGGCCTAAGTGCACAAATACGAGATGGGCTAAGACACGAGGTTAGGCCGAACTTGTGGAAGAAGTCTGCCCGGACCCGACGGCATATCCAACATCCACAAGATGTAGGACTAATGTGGGAGGTCCAACCCATTATAAACCATAAATGGACATGGTAAGGAATTAAAATACTTAAACCTAGTTGAATCCATAAGGATTGGGTGAACATAAACATGAACAGGGGTTAAGTAAACTTGGTTGAACAATGGGAGGGTTAAGTTATCTGAGATAGGTGAGTAATATTTAAATATAGGACTACAAAACTTAACCAATTGGGGTTATGTATTAAAGACACCAATAGGTAAGCATAACCGGAAGAAAGATTGGGGTTATATAATTAAAGACACCTTTTAGGGAAAATATAACCTGTGCAAAACCTAGTGGGGGATACAAGACAAAGGGGAGAGCTTGTATCATATTGTTTGGGACGCGTTTCAGTCAGTAACCCGGAGTAGGTATCAAAACAAGTACTCCGAACAAGGTTGGAGAAGGGGCACACTTACTGAACTGATTGTAAGAGATCCAAACATGGAGGACGGTGTGGGCGGCGCAAACCGACTGAGTCATGTGCGTGCATGGGCCGGACAGAGGGGGATAAGACGACCATGACACCTATAGATACGGGGCTGCGCATATCAGCGAAGGGTTGCCACTTTAGGACGTGATACATCTTACGGTGTGGCCGGTACTGAGTATCTACGCGGATTAGGGAGCCGATTAATTAGGGTAGTAGTTAGGGTACATTTGGACGTATGCCTAAGTTTACCAAATTATAGTGGAAGGGATCTTCTCATTATGATTATACTAGTAATAGTGCAGAGTAATCATTAGGTAAGCGTATACACTCTATCGTATTTACCTTGTCATACTTACCTTTTGTGATGTCACCTTTCTTATCCACTTTATATGTCTATCATGCTACTTTTATTTATTTACTTGCTAAAAGTAATAGGACTTGCTAGACTTTATGTCTGACCCGTTTTGTTTCCTCTTCTTTCTTCCGTCCCCCCTAGGTTCTCAGTGAGGGAACACTCAGGCTTGACCGTGATTCTTCTTTATCTTGCTAGGAGCCGCTCTTGAAGTATTGCTTAAATTCTTATCTCTACTATGGCTTTGTCTTCTTTTGGGGAATTACGCTTTTTATGTACTCTGATGAAACAAGATAGAAAGTTTCATATTTTCATAATGGCTTTTATGTAGTTTCAAACGTGTGATATTTTGGACCACGATATTATGATTTATGTTTGAAATAAAAATTTGAATTTCGTTGTTTCTTTTATATCTTTCTTGTATGTTTACCTATAACCCTTCATGAAACTTAATGCATTCTTTTAATGAGTGACATTAACGGACATGGGGTGTCCCACTTGGATCAGAGCTGAAGGTTACCAAATTAGATAAAAAAAATTGAAAATTAATTTCAAAAAGGTTTTAAAAGAAAGCATTTTCAAAAAGAAAAGTCTGATTCGCCAAAAAGCCATAAGTAATATCTTTCGATCCCTTGTTTGATTCTCTTTCCTTTTCTTTTTTAGCATGCCTGTAGAACCTAATATTCCAGAGGGCGTTACGTTACCTGGCTAGTTCCGTAGGTATCTGGAGGCCACGGCACCTGCCGAAGGCCAAGGAAACGTTCCTCCCCCAGCTACACCCGTTGTTTCTCCTCCTCCTCCTCCACGTGCAGACAACTTTTTCAAGATCTGCAAAGATTTCCGTGCTATGGGAGGAAAACTATTCCATCTAACCGAGACATTCGTAGAGGCAAGGAATTTGCTTAAGGAGACCGAGGACTTGTTTGTATTCTTTGAAGTGGAAGATCGAAGGAAGATTCAGTTGGCTGCCTGACTGCTGAAAGATGAAGCTTCGTTTTTATAGGAAGTTACCCAAGCAGGCCGTCCAGTGGAAACTTGGGATGATTTTAGACAAAGGTTTGAAATGAAGTTTCTTTCCCAAGCTGATAAAAACATGCAAATGGAGAGGTTCTTAGCACTCAAACATGGAAACTTGACTGTTAAAGAGTATGTAAACAAATTTAACCAACTACCAAGATTTGGACTAGAACTGGTGGATACTCCACATAAGAAGGTTTTGTGGTTTGTTAAAGGGCTAAACGAACCCCTTCATGGGTTAGCCATGTCCCATATTCCAATGGGAGCTACCTTTGAAAGGCTTGTTGAAATGGCCTTGATGCATGAGGAGGACAAGGGAGAAAAGAAGGAGGTTAAAGCTGAGGAAACAACGCAAAACAAGAAGATATGGCCTAAGAAAGGACAATAACAATAGCAACAGAAGAAGGGTGGAAAAAATGACAAGGCTAAGGATAAGAGACAATGTCATAGTTGTGGACGTAAGGGTCACTTGGTGAAGGACTGCAAAAGAAGGAATAATTCTTGCTTCAATTGCAGAGAGGTCGGACACTTTTGTAGGGAGTGCCCAAAGAAACAGGGACAAGGTCAAAGGGCGGGAACTTCTGGAGTGCACGTGCATGCTCTCGCGGTCAGTGCTCCTAATAGAGGTAGAAAAATTTCTGTGGAAGGTTTAATTTCTCTTTCAAATCATCCTATTAGATCACTTTTTGATTCTGGCACTTCACATTCATTTATATCTAGTTCTGTGGTTGAATCTATGCGCTTAAATACTAGTATGGTAGTGGATCTCGTTGTTTTCTTAAACCCCATTGGTGGTTCGGCTCATTTGTCCATGATTTGTCAAGGTTTGAGGATATCTATCTTAGGCATCGAGTTTGAGTGCAACGCGTATGTGCTCAGGTTTATGGGCTATGGGTTGATTCTAGGGATGGATTAGCTAACCATGTATGGTGCCATTCTAGATTGCGGGGGGAGGGTTGTTAGACTTTTGACTTACCATGGGAGGACCCTCGAGATTTCTTGTGACCCCCAAATGTCGGTTATGCTTAGTTTCCTAGAGTCTCTTGATGCATCTATTGATGATCTGCAATCTATTCCAGTAGTTCATGTTTATTCTGATGTTTTTGATGAGGTATGGGGTTTACCTCCGAGGCACGAGATCGATTTTCGTATATATTTGGTGGACAATGCAAAGCCAGTTGCGTTACCAGTGCACCATATGGCTCCAAGGGATAGGAGGGAGCTGAGTAAGCAAGTACGGGAGCTATTTGAGAAAGGATTTATCAGACGAACCATTTCTGAATGGGATCTCCAGTTGTATTCGCAACTAAGGTGGATGGTTCGCTTCGTTTGTGTGTGGACTGTAGAGAGTTGAACAAACTCACAAAGAAGAATAGACACCCACTTCCGAGGAGAGACGATTTGTTTAACCAGCTTGTTGGTGCCTCGGTATTCTCTTAGTTAGACTTGGCCACGGGGTTTCATCAGCTGATGGTGGCTGAGGACACTATAGACAAGACTACTTTTAGAACTCCAGATGGTTTCTTTAAATGGCTAGTTATGCCTTTTGGGTTGATGAATGAACCCGCTTATTTTGTTGATCTGATTAGTAGGGTGTTTCGAGAGTTTCTAAATAAATTTGTCGTAATCTTTGTTGATGATATCTTGATCTTCTCCAAAAGCGAAGAAGAGCATGCCCAACATTTGAGAGAAGTTTTGAAAACTCTCCGTGGGAATCAACTTAAAGCAAAGTTCTCCAACTGCCATTTTTGGAGAAAAGAGGTGAGATTCTTAGGGCATGTGGTCTCTAAAGAAGGGATAGTTGTAGATCCCGTAAAGGTAGTTGTAGTGCAAGATTGGCAAATTCCAAGAAATGCAACAGAGGTGAGAATTCTTGGAAGGCTATTATAGGAAGTTCATTAAGGACTTCGCAAAGATATCATCCCCTCTCCCAGGCTGACGAAGAAGAACTTGGCATTTTCATGGGATATAGATTGTGATGTTGCTTTCCAACATTTGAAGAGGGCTCTGACTACAGCGCCAGTCTTGACCTTGCCTGATGGGAGCAAAGTATTTATGGTTTACACTGATGCATGTGGTATAGGGATTGGTGCGGTTCTAATGCAAGAAGGAAAGGTAGTGTGTTATAGGGGTAAACAGTTGAGAGTTCATGAGAAGAACTATCCTACCCATGATTTAGAGATAATTTCTATAATATTCGCGCTTAAGAAGTGGCATCATTATTTACATGTAGAGAGGTTCGAATTATACACTGATTATAAATCTCTCAAGTACCTGTTCTCACAAAAGGATCTTAATTTAAGGCAACAAAGGTGGATGGAGTTCCAAGCTTCTTATGATTTTGAAATCGCTTATACCCTTGGCAAGGGTAATGTGGACGTACTGAGTAGGCAGAGGATGGCCTTAAGTCCTCTGTTTGTGTGAAAGGAAGAGCTTGGAGTTCATATCAACTTTTGACTTTAGACCCTCCATCGAGATTTTGCCTTATTTATTTGCATCGCTAGAAATACGACCAACTCTTATGGATCAGATAGGAGCTTCGCAGCAAGGTGACCCACAGATTTTAGACATCATGGATAAGCTCAGAAAAGGGGAGACTTCTAGTTACCTCAGTAGATATTCCATAGATGAAAAAGGGTGGTTGCGATGAGATGGAAGGCTTTGTGTTCGTCAAACTGGAAGCTTGATAAAGACAGTCCTAGAAGAAGCCCACCATTCTAAAATGACTATTCATCTAGATGGTGATAAGATGTATAGAGACATGAAGAGGGTTTTCTTTTGGGTTGGGATAAAGAAAGATGTGGCAGAGTTTGTTTCTCAATGTTTGGTTTGTCAGCAAGTCAAAGCTGAGCAAAAGAAGCCCGGTGGTCTACTTCATCCTTTAGAGGTTCCACAATGGACGTAGGAGAGCATCTCCATGGATATCATAGATGGTTTGCTTAGATAAAAGAAAGGCAACACCAGTACCTGGGATGTGGTGGATAGACTTACTAAGAGTGCTCATTTCATTCCAGTTAAGAGTAAGAGGACGGCATCATGGTTGAAAACAGTTTATGTTCGTGAGATAGTCCGTCTTCATGGAGTACCTTCCAACATCACAAGCGATCATGACCCCATTTTCACTAGTGAATTTTGGAGGAGCTTGCAAGAAGCATTAGGTACACAGTTGTGTTTGAGCACCACTTATCATCCTCAGACCGATAGGTAGACGGAGAGGGTGAACAAAATTCTTGAGGATCTTTTAAGGCTGTGTATCCCAGACTTCGGAGGTACTTGGGAAGAGCATCTTCCTTTAGTAGAGTTTGCCTACAACAACAGTTATCAAGCAAGCATTGGTATGGCACCCTTCGAAGCATTGTACGGACGACCCTATAGATCACCAACATTGGGAATCTACAGAAAGATTATTACTTGGACTAGATATGGTTAGAGAAACATCCGAGAAGATTGACCTTTTTCAACGGCGGATGAAGATAGCTCATGATAGGCAGAAATCCTATGCAGACAAGAGAAGGAATGACATCGAATTTGAAGTAGGAGACTTAGTTTTTATTAAAGTATCACCTCTGATGAATGTGGTTCGCTTCGGATCTGTAGGGAATTTGGCACCCAGATTTGTGGGACTATTTCGCATAACCGAAAGGATCGGCCAAATGGCCTATAAAGT
This sequence comes from Allium sativum, assembly GCA_030737875.1. Taxonomy (NCBI): domain Eukaryota; kingdom Viridiplantae; phylum Streptophyta; class Magnoliopsida; order Asparagales; family Amaryllidaceae; genus Allium; species Allium sativum. Next base: position 731,446,635 of record CM060916.1, read on the forward strand.
AAAGTTACCAGAAAATCTATCTAGCGTTCATGATGTTTTTCGTGTTTTTCATCTGCGGAAGAGCATGCATGACACCGTGGAAGTTGATGAACCAAGTATATTACATGAAGTAGAAGTGCAGCGGGAGGCGATAGTCAGACGAGTCCCTACCCGTATTCTTAGACCAGAAGTTAAGAAGCTACTCAATAAATAAATCAAGCTGATAAAGGTTCAATAGGGAGATAACCCAGAGGATGCGACTTGGAAGACCGAAGACAAGATTTGTGCTTCGTACCCTTTCTTTTTCGAGGGTATGTCCTTAACTCATTTTCCAAAGTTTTACATATGCTTATTTCAATCATTTGAGTACGTCCTATCAATAGTATTTTCGACCTTTAGATAGGAATCTTATGGATGTAAACATGTGTTTGAGACATGTTATGTTTAATGGATGCAAGTGTTTGCTAGTGGTTGCCTGTGGATGCATATACACATGCATTAGGCACTAGATCGGCTCAATCACACTCATACTGCATATGGATGTGTGTGCATTTTTCTTTTCTTTTAGTGGGTTAAAATGGATGTATTAACATATGGATGTTGCATTTGGATGAATGAGTGTGCACATAGAACTTACATGTTATAATAGGATTATTTGCATACATATTGGATTAATGGCACTAACATACATTGCATTGAGGAGGTCGACTGAATCAGTAGACCGCCTAATCTTCGCATTAGTATTAGGACATATACACACACCTTTGTATATTTTCATATAAGAATTAGAAGTCCTTAAGGACAATGTATGCCTATGATTGCTGGATGAGTAGATAGGTGATGGATGGTAGGATATACACTCTTCTAAACTTGAAGATTTCGGGGACGAAATCCTTTGAGTAGGAGAGAATGTAACACCTCGTAATTTCTACAACATTAAAGAGGATAAATTAAATAATAATTAATTTAATAATCAGAATTAAGGGAAACGAACTGCGCCATTGCGTCCGTCTCGAAATTCTAGTCAAGATAGACATTTGGTTTGCGTAAAAACGGACAACGCATGAAGAAGTTATGAAGGTTTGAAGTTTGTATACGCGCAAGATAATTATATATATAGGGACTAGGAATTAAAAATTTCAGTTCAAAATTCAAAAATCCCGTGGGTGGTAAAATGCCCACCCCAAAGTTGTCGATCCCTTAGTAGGGGTGTCGACCCAGTTGTAGGGGTGTCAACCCCATAAGGGGTGTCGACCCCCCTAGGGCTGAGGTGGCAGTTGATTTCTAAGGGGCTAGCACCTATAAATAAAGGTCCATTTCTCTTGTTTTCTTCACTGAAAATCAATGGAAGCTAAATGCTGCCGGTGCCTAAACTGAATCCTTTTCAACAACAATCAACTAAGAGCTAATCAGTTAGAGAATCACGTAAAGATCTGAGATTCCACACCAGCAATTTCTCTTCTATCTTCTAAAATCCAAATACTGTGAGTTTAGTTACTTCTAGATTTAAATAGTTAAAAGTAAAACGTGATATGACTGTGATTTGGATCTATTATAAATTGTGAATCTATGATATTCTCGGATCTTAAACTTTATCATTCTAGATCTACCTATATAGATCTAATTCACTTGTGGTTAATTTGATATGTCACATTTGTGTGTCTTGAATTTTATCTATGTCTGTGGTTAACTTGGATCTGTCATTATTTGGACAGTTAAATCTTGTTTAGATCTAATTCTCTATCTAGATCATCTCATACCTATCATGTTGTGGTTAACTTAGATCTGTCATTAATTGGACATATGAATCCTTTTTTAGATCTATTCATGCCTACTATGACATCCTTAGTATGCTAGATCTAGTTTTATTATCATATGTTCACTAGATCAATTTTTATATGTCCACCTAATCACTATGCCAATTACATGTTTATGTCACTTTTGTTAGAATAATCACTGTTGTCATCTTCCCATCACCTTTCCCTTTTCATTGTTCATGGACATGCTACTTTCTAGCCTAGGCATGCCGCTAAATATATGCGAATGCATTAGTTAGGGAACGGGTGAAAACATTGAAATTGGCATAACTTGAATAATGCTTGTGAACATGAATTTGGGCATATAATCCATTATGAATATAATTGAGTAAATGGGCATGAACACCTATTAAGACATAGGTATAATTAATTGGTTAATAATTAAAATTCCTAGGATTATAATAATTAGAAACTATAGCTGCACTTATGACACGAGGTTAGATTGCATTTGTGGTGGAAGTCTACCCGGAACTGACCGACATATCCAGCAACCGCAAATGTTGAATCTAATGTGAGGGGTCTAAGTGCACAAATAGAAGACGAGATAAGACACGAGGTTAGGCCCAACTAGCGGAAGAAGTCTGCCCGGATCCGATCGGCATATCCTGCATCCACAAGCTGTAGGCCTAATGTGGGAGGTCCATCCCATTATAAACCATAAATGGACACGGTAAGGAATTGAAATACTTAACCTAGTTGAATCCATAAGGATTGGGTAAACATAAACATGAATATGGGTTAAGTAAACTTGGTTGAACAATGGAAGGGTTAAGTTAAGTATATCTATGATGGATGGGTAATATTTGAATATAGGCCCACAAGACTTAACCAATTAGGGGTTATGTATTAAAGACACCTATTGGTAAGCATAATCGGTAGAAAGATTGGGGTTATATAATTAAAGACACCTTTTAGGTTAAGTATAACCTATGGAAAACCTAGTGTGGGATACAAGACAAAGGGAAGTGCTTGTATCATATTGTGTGGGACACGTTTCAGTTAGTAACCCGGAGTAGGTATCAAACAAAGTACTCACGAACTAGGTCGGAGAAGGGGCACACTTACTAAACTGATTGTAAGAGATCCAAACATGGAGGACGGTGTGGGTGGCGCAAACCAACCAGGTCCTGTGCGTGCATGGGTCGGGAAGAGGGGGATAAGACGACCGTGACACCTGTAGATATGGGGCTGTGCATACAGTGAAGGGTTGCCACTTTAAGACGTGATACATCCTACGGTCGGGCCGACACAAAGAATCTACGCGGATTTGGGAGCTGGTCGATTAGGGTAGTAGTTAGGGTACATTTGGACGTATGCCTAAGTCTACAACCTTATAGTGGAAGGGATCATCTCATTCTAATTATACTAGTAATAGTGTAGAGTAATCATTACGGAAGCGTATACACTATCATGTTTGTGATGTCACCTTTCTTATCCACTTTATATGCCTATCATGCTACTTTTATTTATTTACTTGCTAAAAGTAACTGGACTTGCCAAAATTTATGTCTAACCCTTTTTGTTTCCTCTTCTTTCTTCCGTCCCCCCCCCCCCCCTCAGGTTCTCAGGGCGGGAACACTCAGGCTTGACCGTGATTCTGCTTTATCTTGCTAGGAGCTTCTCTTGAAGTATTTCTCAAGTTTTTATCTCCACTATGGCTTTGTCTTCTTTTGGGAAATTATGCTTTTTATGTACTCTGATGAAACAAGACAGAAAGTTTTATATTTTCGTAATAGTTTTTACGTAGTTTCAGACTTGTGATATTTTGGACCATGATGTTATGATTTACGTTTGAAATAAAAATTTTAATTCCGCTATTTCTTTTATATATGTCTTGTAATTTTTCTGTTTCTGTTTACATATAACGCGTCACGAAACTTAATGCATTCTCTTAATGAGTGACATTAATAGACGAGGGGTGTCACAGCAGTAGAGGATATCAGTCCCAAACCCATTAATTTTAAAAGACACAGCCCTATCCACCGGTGTTACAACATCTTATCTTCCCCCGTCGGATCCATGCACGCTCATGACTCCGTCGAAACGCGCTAATCCACCTTTAGAATTAGAACCTCTTACAAATATCCATCAGTAAAGCGTTCCCTAGTGTGAGACTCATTTGATAACAGGAGGGAACTGATTTATATGGATCCCAAGAAATGGAAGATTGACACTAGCCACCCTAGGCTTGGTCCCCGAACTAAACTAGTAATTTAAGAGTACCCAAAAAGTAATAATAGCAGACATGGGTCTCTTATGCTTATTAATCAGATAGATTTAACTTAACAGGTTTAAGTTCATTAATAAGCTTAATATAACCCTATGTTATACTCCATGGTTGTATATGACATTTATCAAATGTAACAACCCTTCTCCAAATCAGAAAGGCATCTGCTCAGATGTTTACAGATTACAGTAACATGTTTTACTTAATTTACATCTGATTCACATATCTTTTCATAACATGTTCTACTTAATATAAAATTAAGTCTAACCTATTTAGGTTTACATGTTTACAATTCTTCCTTTGTAGTTATCCCAAATTATACAGTCTAGGGTTCTCATATTCCAATATGCCCAAATCCCCTTTTCATTGATGTTACATACTATTCCAATTTATCCAACTTTTACGCAATTTTAACGGAAAAGGCCTAGGCTCTCGTTGGCTTGGGCTATGCGAAAAATAAAAGCAAATGGAGAAAATAACCAAACTTATATATGAACAAATTGATAAAATAGGCATAATAAGCTTGTAAATAAAATAGTAATATAAAAGGGGGTAAGGAAGAAAGATGTACATACAAATAGATAATAACTAAAAATGAACAGGTAATTGACAATATTAAAAGAACAATATAAGAGTAAACTTATAAACGTTGTTACTTTTCAGATCCAATATATATGTTTGCTATCAAAATCCTTTTCAAATTGCAAATCTAAAAATAAAGTGAAACTCATAGCGATTTGTACTAGATCGAGAAAACACCTTTGAAATAGTTGTAGAAGAATTATCCTTTCATTCTATGTTTTGATAGCACCTTGGCATTTTTTAAATTTTATTTCAGAACATAACTTAGAGGAGGAAGAAGAAATGTTTCTAAGAAAATAGTGACGGTTCCTAGCCTTTTTATAGATATTCTAGGATAATGTAAACCATAGGATCTTAGGGTTTTATATCAAACTGTAGAATAAACATCACCGCCGAGTGTCCATAAGAATAAAACCAGAAAATCAGTCCAGGTTCAGTCACGTTGCTAGGTCGAAGGTGGGTCGACCCACCTACTACCTGATTCAACACCAGTGTTGACCATAGGGTCGACATAGCGGTCGACCCATGTTGGGTCGGGTCTCCTATTACCATTGCATTTCTAAGTTAATTAATTATTTAATTGTTTAATTTGGTTCAAACTTCTTTTGATCATAATTTCCCATACTTAGCCTTGTTTACGAAAACTAGAGTCTATTTGAATAAGAATTTCATGATGAACGCAACGGTAAAGTATGTTTCACTCAATTCTAAATATTTTACATTATTCATTTTATTATCTTCTTTATATAATTATTATGTATTAAAATATGGGGTGCTACACTTCAGTGTGTAGAAACACGCTGGTTTGTTTCAATTTTAAAAGAACTAGTCATAAGGGATTCAATTGCAGTTTTAACCGTGATTCTTCTTCTGTCTCAAAAATGGCGTCTGGTAAGAAAATTTTCCACTCTTCTGTAGATTTTCCTGATGACTTTCGGAGAGCTAGAGCTATGGTGTTTACCTCTATTGTTCAAGGTGCTTTTTTCGTCTTGCAAATTGAGGATCTCTTCAAGGTGAAGTAAGGTATTGCAATACTAGGTTGGAATTAGGATTTGAAAAGGTTGGGTAAGAGTTTATTGTTATGTTTCCTTCAGCACTCTTACGTGATAATATTTTTATTTCTATAATTTCTTCGAGGGTACCCTAAACTTAAGAAGATGGAGTGCTCAGGTCGGCTGTGTTAGGGAAAGGGAGTTGAAAATCTAGGTGATTATGAGAAATATTTCTATTGTGTGTAGTAGGCTGGAAGTCCTTAGAGTTGTGCTGATGGACATTGGGCATGTGACGAAGCTGTAGCCAAATGCTTTTCATGTTGTAGATTATACCTACCTTAGGGCGGAGATGCTTGTGGAAGATTCTTGTTATATTCCTCCTTTGATCAAAGTATATCTGGATAAAAAAATTCATGAGATTCTAATTTAAAATTTTAAAGGTGACCCTAACATTTTTATGTATAATAGGATGTTAAAGAGCAATGCCTTTGCTAGAGGTTTAAATGGTAAATTGAAGATTTTATGTAGTAAGAAGACTGATGTTGGTGGTGTGGGTACATCATGTGTGGGTATAAGGGTTGATGGGGATGCTGTTGGGACTACTGCTAATCCTATTCTTATGATGGGGTTGTTGGAGTGGATGGGGTGTCTAATACGAAGAATGTTAAGGTTGATGTTGGTGGATTTAGGGCTCGTTTTCATGATGGTATGGATGTAGTAGTGGATGTTGAGGGAAATTTGATTATAGAAGGAAAAGAATAGGTTAATGATAATATTTCTCTTGGTGACGATGCTGTTGAGATTGTTGATTCTAGTGAATGCTCGAGGACAAAGGAGAGCAAAGAAAAGCAGGCATTAGAGCATGGTAGGGTGATAATGCAGTGCAGGAGCGCAAGGATTTTGGAGCACCCATTGGAAGGTAGTGTTCTTATACCAGCCTTTTTAAAATCCATGTCTAGTAATCAATTGCATGAACATTGTAATCGTTTAGGTTTTTTTGTTAAGTGACAATGATATAAGTGATTTTAAACGTAAATAATTGGGAAGGATTAACAATTCATCATGATTATTGTATCTTGGAACATTAGAGGTCTACGCACTTTAGAGAAGTGTCTTTGAGTGGTAAACGCTCTCAAGTCTTTTAAGCATAACATTGTCCTTTTGCAAGAAACGAAGTTGGAAATTCCTGAATTTGGCGTTTTCATATGTTTAAGATGGGTTGTTTTGGATGGTTGGAGTTGTATTCCTATCGTTGGTGGTGTGGGTGGTTTAATTACTGGGTGGAATTGTGATAGATGGTTGTTGAAGCAGGAAATGAAGCAAAGTCACTATGTTCATGTTGCTTGGAGTGTATGTTTTCTAAGGTGATTTACTTCATCTCTAATATTTATGCTCCTAATACGAGAAGTGAGAGGAAGGTTCTTTGGAATGAAGGGGTGGATTTCCCTAAATTCTTGTATGGTCATTAGGTTATTCTAGGTGACTTTAATGTCAGGAGATTTGAATTTGAGAGAAATGATAGAAATGGGGATTATTCGTGGGATTTGGATGAATTTAGTGAATTTGTGCGTGAATGTAATTTGAACAATCTTCCATTTTCTAATAGAAAGTTTACTTGGAGTATTGATAGTAGTCCTCCTACTCTGGCGAGGTTGGATCATTTTCTTATTAACCTCGAATTTGATTAGAAGACATCCATCCCTTTTCTTTTCAAAAAGGAATTTCTTCTATTATCTCTGACCACTGTCCTATTATTTTTGATACAGATGATAATATTCAGAGGAAGGCTATACTTAGATTTGAGAAGATATAGTTTTTAGACGAGGCTTTCGAAGATATGATTAGGAGGAAGTATTCTGAATTAGGTCATGCTAGTGATGCTATAAGTAATATTTGTAGGAAGTTGTAGTTGCTAGAATTTTTTTGAAGAGGTGGAAAAGAGATATGTTAGCAAATAATAGGATTAAAAAGGAGTGACTAGAAAATGATATCTTAGAATTTAGTATTTCAGAAGAGGAGAGAAATTTAGAGGTTGAGGAGAAGGAGCAGTTAAGAAGTAAAGAGAAGGAGTTATTGAAGATGATTGATCAAGAAGAATTTTTTTGGAGGCAGAGATCGAGAACTCAATGGCTAGATAAGGGTGATAGTAACGCTAGTTATTTTCATAGGGTTGTTAATGGTAGGAGGAGATCTAATACAATTTGCAGTATATTGAATGGCAGTGAGGAAGTTTGTAACCAAGAAGAGTTGGATAGCATTTTTACTGATTTTACAATAAGGTGTAATAACCCGCCCAAAATGGGCCTAAATTCCAACCTGAAAAAGGGCCATTGGAACTTAGAGTTATTCTAAATGGATCATTTGTTCCTATATGGAAATACTAAAGACACATATCATAGAGTAAACTATATGAGAAAAAATTCACATGGCGAAAGAAATGCCATTACCTAATTTATTAAGGGCGGACATCCTTATAGTCACTTAATACCCATGGCATACCCCTAGCCATTTACGACCTCGTCTTAATGTCAACATTGAAAAATATGTATATACTCTCCTTATAGGTCGAATAATAGCAACAACCACTTAACATTAGGTTTACATGGAAGCATGACAACATTTGAGACCCTTCTAGCAGACCGTCTTGTTACTATCAAGGTGTTCTTACGGGAGAACTACTAGCCACATAATACTTCCCTTAGATGGTGGTTCCTTTAGGCCTTTCATATAAACCATCCCTAGGTCAGCCCTAACAAGCTTCAAGATAAGAAGTGAAAATCACTTGGAGAACTTTCCTACTTATACGTTGTCATCTAATAAGACCATTTAATACCTTATGTAAAAGAAAGGCGAACCAAAGACCACTTAAATCCTCGAAGGGAGGGTCCCATGACTTGGGCCCAGAACCAAGGAGTGAACCTTAGGACCATACCTAACCCTAATCACTTAATACCCAACAAGAGTCAGACCAAACACTATAAACCTTTCCATTAGAAGGTCTACTTCACACACAAATGTGTGTGTGTATACACACACACGCCGGACATTTCACATTAAGCCGTCCACTTGTAGATGCTAGATTTGTCGGGCGGTTCCGTGTAGGCTTCTAGTACAAGATGGGCCTAACCTAGCATTTAAGTGTACTAATTATAATGGCCCATGAAACCTAGACCTCTCACATTAACCAGTCTTACTTGTAGATGATGGATATGTTGGTCGGTTCCGAGCAGGCTTCTACTACAAGTAAAGGTTGACCTCGTGTCTTTGTGTCATTAATTATAATTAAAACTATTAGCTCACACACATGCATACAAATTCCAATGGTGACATTCAAATTCTATTTCCTAGTTCAAACGCATTTGTACCCACTTAATGTGCACTAATATTATATTTATTAAGCTATTAATATAATATATATATATATATATGCATGAAATATGAGAACGAGATTAACGTCTTCACCACAATTTGAAATGTCAATCCTAACATTCACTATTAAGGTATATAAGTTAATATCTAATATCAATTAACATGGTCCAACATGCATATTCACAATAAATGATAAAAAGGGAAATAACAACATCAACATACAACTTGTAACTAAGGCTTGAATGGTTACATCAATAATAAAATAGAGATAAGGTGTAATATTCCTAAATATATGAGTAAAATCCTCTTTTTGGTACTAATACACTTTTTATGTAATTTTCATGTACAAAATCTTAACACTTTAATAATCTGTATGTAATTCGTTCAAACGTTCTATTTCAGAAGTAGATGTTTAAACCTATTCAAATTGCAATATTCAATTCCTTAAGCTTTTGCAACCAAAATATACATATATATGAATATATTGATTTTCTATAAGAGAGTTACACCAAATTTGAGAATCATACCAGCACCCAAATCTCTTTTCTTCTATTACCTCAACAATCCAAACACAACTATAATTTATTGACCATTTTTAGGTAAAAATATAAAAATTTGAAGATTTAAGGGATTTGATATTATTTTCTTTTCATATAAACTCAAATCTTCCTAGGAATAATAATCCAAATTTATGTTATAAAATCATAGTAAATGGCAAACTTAAATGATTTCCACTCACATTGATTTGTGATTAGAAAATTGTAGAATTGGCTATAAAATTGAAATCTGGATTCAGCCTACGAAATCGTGTTGAAATCCTTCTATAATATATATATATATATATATATATATATATATAAGAATTGGAATCTCGTATATATACACACACACAAAATTTCCAGAATTCTAAATTGATAGAAACTTTGATTAGAGAAGGTAGAATGAAGATAGGAGAGGTAGAAGAGATCCTAACCTTTCTCTGGAAAATGGAAATAGCAAAAGGGAAGAATGAAGGGCTAGAGAGGAAAGAGAATACTATTATGAGTATAGCTAGGGTGCTCTTTTAATAGTTGCAAGTGTAAATTTAGACCGTTAGATTATTCAGATTAAATATGGATGGTCCATATGATACTAGTTTGTATAGAACTCCCTAACAAAACACTCTCCCCCTCTACCCCTAGGAGGGCGGTCGACCCCCTATATAGGAGGGCGCTCGACCCCCTCTATAGAAGGGCAGTCGACCCCCTTCTAGGGTCGTTTAGGAGTATTTAATTTCTGGAATGTTTCTTTGTTGTAAAATATGAATATTTAATTTTGTAGATTGATTATTCTTGTCCCCTGTTGCATGTGAATATAGACTCACAATTTCAAATCCACTTGGAATACTCTTTTCATGCCAATCCATAATTAATATATTTTTGATATATTTATAATATATTTGAATTTCGAACTTTGTGTGTTAATATTTATGCACAACTTGTCTTTTTAATATAATGCAATAACAATACTTTCATAATCCAATTCCCAATTATTCAAAATTCCATTTTCCAGCCGATTAACTTGTTATTTTTTAATATTTTTTATTCTGTATTAAATTACCTTGTCTATTTTTTGTTTATTTTACGGGGTGTAACATTCTCCCTCCTACAAAAGGTTTCATCTTGAAATCTTTCGAAGGGGGAATAAACACAACTCTCTCTAAACAACCATATTGTTTTATAAGCAACCATAAACATCCATAACTCATAGTGATTATGAACTGTAAACTTGCTAAAATGAGCTCAGTCCTATCATATATGTGTAGTAAGTGGTGTCATATGTATGCAAAATACCATAATATGCACATAATTCTATTTGAGTGCAAAGTGCCTTTGTATTGCAACCATCTCCTACCATCCAACCTAGTATCCACAATGCAACCAAAAATGGAAATTTGAGAGGAAATAATTACCCGAGAAAAGCTCTGGATGAGTTTTCCTAATCTTCTCCTCCATTTCCCAGGTGCTTTCCATAAAGTTATCTCCCTACTATACCCAGACTAGGCAAACAGATTTTTTGCAGAGTATTTTAATCCTGTGCTCCATGATACTTGCGTTGGCATGAGGCGCCGTAGACTCCAACTTGAGGCTTCCTAGGTCCCCAATATCATCTAGATCGAGTTTGGTAGCTGAATCATGAAGGTATTTTCGAAGGTGAGAAACATGGAAAATGTTGTGGACCCCCGATAAACGCTTGGGAAGATCCATACGATAGGCTAACTTACCAATCTTTTCCATAATCCGAAAAGGCCCAATAAAACTGGGAGTGAACTTCCCATTCTTCCCAAACTGGACTATCTTCTTAAGAGGGGAAACTTCGATGAATATCAAATCTCCAACGCTAAATTATAGATCCTTCCTCCTTTTATCTTCCTGTGACTTCTGTTTTCCCTGGGTCGCCTTCATTCTCTGTCGACTCAAATCAATAATTTCCATAAACTCATGGATAAGTTATGGCCTAAGTAGAATCTTGTTGGTAGTTTCCCATTAACTAGTAGGCGATTTGCATGGCCTTCCGTATAATACCTTATAAGGGCCATACTAATTGTCGCTTGATTACTAACATTATACGAAAATTCCACCAAAGAAAGTGATGCTCCCAAGCTCCTCGGAAGTAGAAGTTGCAGGCTCTAAGAAGATCCTAAAGAATATGTTGACTCTCTCCATCAGACCGTCCGTTTACAGGAGATAGGCTACAAACTCAGCGTCATTCCTAAAGCTCCCTGTAAACTCTTCCAAAACTCACTAGTAAACAATTTGTCTCTATCACTAACAATAGAAGTCGGTGTTCCATGCAGTCTAACAACTTCCTTGACATACGACTGAACAAATAAGGCATAGTCCCACTCTTCTTGATTGGGATGAAATGGGCGCTCTTCATTAACCGATCCACAATGACCTACATAACTTCTTTTCCTTTTTGAATTCTAGGAAGGCCACCAACAAAATCCATAGAAATGTGTTCCCACTTCCAAGTGGGAATCTCTAAGGGTAGTAACACCCTCAAGGCTTATTTTGCTCGGCATCGACCTTTTGAAAAGTCAATCATCTTGCAACAAATTCTACAACGTCCTTCTTCATTTCTTCCTAGTAAAAGATTCTTCTCATATCCCTAAACATTTTGTCTCCTCCGGGTGTATGGTCATCCTTGACACTATAGCACTCCCCAAGAATCTCCTTCCTAAGGTCTTTACACATAGGGATACAAAGTCGGCCATCTCTCCTCAAACTACCAATGCTATCAATTGAATATCTATCTGAATGAGAAAAAGACTCTCCTTTAGAAATCATTTGCATTAATGACCTCAACTCATCATCACAGTCTTTCTCACTCTTAATCCTTTCTATGGGGATTGTTCTAATATCCATAACCCCAGGAAATCCTTTGGCTACCTCAAATGGTGGATGCAAATTGAAACTAGAAAGAAACTCCAACTGCATCCACTTGGTGATCGAATTAAGGGTAGCATGCCTCCGAATCAAAGCTTCGACAATAATATTACCCTTCCCGGCGGTATACTGAATGGAAAAATTGAATTATGCTAGATAATCCATCCACCGTTGTTGTCAAAGGTTTATATCTTATTGGGAAAACAAATATCTATGAGACTTATGGTCGGTGAATAACTCAAACTTCTCTCCTAGAAGGTAATGTCTCCACGTATTTTGGGAAAAAACTACAACTGCTAACTCTAAGTCATGGACGGGGTACCTTTTCTCATGGTCAATAAGTTGACTATTTATGTAACAAACTACCCTACTTTCCTGCATAAGTACCGCTCCTAAACCCGTCCCACGAGCATCTGTAAAGATTGCAAACATCTTCGTTCCATCCGGAATAAGAAGAATAGCCGTACTCACAAGGAAATACTTTAATCTATCAAAGGAAATACCACACCTCGCAGTCCATACAAACTTATGAAATTTTTTTGTTGGTTGGGTTAGAGGGGTTGCGATCCTTGTGAAGTCCTTGGTAAATTTCCGATAGTAGTTGGCTAACCTAAGGAAACTCCTAGCCTCCATCATATTGTGGGGTATCCTTCATTCTTGAACAACCTCTACCCTAGCGAGGTCTACTACTAGTCCTTTTCCCAAAATAATATGCCCTAAAAACTTAACTTATATCTTCCAAAAACAACATTTTTAGAATTTGGGCTTAAGCTAGTTTTCAATCAAAATTCCTAGGAATTTTATTAAGTAGTTCTCATGTTCCTTAAAGTTGCTGGAGAAAATAAGAATGTCATCCACAAACACAATGATTATCTTATTGATTATGCACCTAAATACTCTACTCATAAGGACTACAAAGAAAGATGGGGCACTCGTCAATCCAAAGGGAATAATCTCCTACTCGAACAATTTTTCTGGCATCCAAAACGTTGTCTTAGGCTTACTTTCATAAGAAATCCTTAACTGGCGAAATCTAGTAGCAAGATCTAACAGAGATGATATTTGGTCACCTCCCAAATGGTCAAAGGAATCATCGATCCTCGGTAAGGGGTATCTACTCTTCTTAATAAGTTTATTTAGTTACCTGTAATCCATGCATAACCTCAAAGATTCATCATATTTCATGGAAAACACTACTTGTGTACCCCACTTAGACGTACTTCTCCCAATAAACCCTTTCTACAATAACTTAGAGATTTGTCTATCTAGCTCTCTCCTTTCCTTAGGAGTTATGTGCATTAAAGGAAATGCTACAGACATATCATCCTTTTCAAGGTCTATCCTAAAAGATTTCTTAGTGGAGTGGGAGGCCTACTACCTCCTCAAAAATATCGTGAAACTCACAAACAATCAGCATTGAAGATGGTACTTCTAAATTAGATGATAAGGAAAGTAAGGTTGAATCCCTATTACTAATCCTACAAGGGATCACTAAGCTTTGGCCTCCACGGCTTCCAAAATAAATGATTCTCTTATCGTCGTTAAGGACAGCCTCATAAAGTGCAGGTCCATTTCTAGAATGAGACCATACTACTCAAACTCAATTACATACGCATCACAAAAGATGTCGACATCCCCGATGTTCAATACTAGGTCTTTACATACAAACGAAAGTTGCATAGCCCCTCTGATAGGGTTGGACACCTCTCTCGGATGGTTAGCAAAGGATAAGGGAAGTTCCAAAGAAGCGATAATCTTTCTAGCAATGAACTAGTGGGTGATTCTTGAATCAAACAGGGTACAAAAACAATCTTAGGATAGAAATTATACCTTCCAATGCATGTTGTCATTGATCTCTAGGGGGATGACTTTGAATTGGTGCTACCTCCAAAGCATAGTTTCGTATACTCCTTACTACTCATGCTTTAGGGCAGTTTCTAGCCAAGTTCCCATCCTTATGACATTATCTTTTTCTTAAGAAAAAAACTTTTTTTGTTCTTTCCAAAGCTAGAGTTACCTTCCCCGTTATCATTATTAACTTCCTTCAAGTGCCAAGCCGATATCCTATGCTTAAGTTGGTCATCCCATTCGATAGTCTCGAAGATCCGTTCGCACTCGGCTATCCATGCTTTAGCTTAAAGGATGCTCTCAGTTCCCAAAAATGGATTGCCTCTTAAGTTCATAAAATCTTTGCAAAGACAAGGAAAGTTGAGGGGCCCTTCAAAGGGCTGAAATGCTTGTTCCGTGGGAGCAGCATTGGTAGTAGGCACCTGTTCAACAGTCTAAAGGTACTGTTGGAACCATTCGGGCAAGTACCGAGGCCTTGCCGGGTTCCCTTGCTTGGGCTAGTTATTTGCCATTTCTAATATCTAAAAGAGGAAGAAACCTCTAGTGGACTTCAAAAGATAGTATCAAGGCCCAAAAAGAAAGAAAGATAATATTACCTAGTATAATTATGCATGTTTTTGGGGTATAATACTTTATATATATAGGTTTGAATACCTTTTCAAATAACAAATACATGTCTCTTACGTATATTCCCCATAACCAGATAACCTTTGCTCTGCTACCAAATGTAACAACCCTCCCAGAATGGGCCTAAATTCTGACCTAGAAAAGTATCATCGGGACTTAGAGTCATTCTAAATAGATCGTTGTTCCTTATAAGGAAATAATAAAAACATATACCATATAGCAATCTAGACGAGATCAGAATCTCACACAGTTGAAGGGATAAAATATAATATATCATAAACAGATGTAACATAGATAAAAACCATAAACGTCAAATACAACAAGTCTTAGAAGATAACATGGACATCAATAATGATCCCAAATACATGATAAAAACAACAATAATACTACTGTTGCGAAGAATAAGTAAATCTTCATCAAAAATCTCCTCATCCAGAAATCACTAATCATCGCTAATGTAGGGACCTCACCTACTAACCAGTTTATGTTTAGAAGAGGGAGGTTAGAACATAAAGTTATGATGAATGAAAAGCGTATACGTTTATGAATGACTATTTCATATATTTGTCGGTGTAAACTCTTTATACTAACATAACTTAACCATACAAGGCGGACATCCTCACAGTCATTTAAGGCCTATATGTAAATCAAAGTGAGGACATCCTATTGGTGAACTCCTACCCACTTATTGGTGAACTCACTTAAATAGTGTTTCCTTTAGGCCTTTCATATAAATTGTCCCCAGGTCATCCCTCACTAAGCCTCTAATAAGAGGCAGACATTACATTGAGAACTACCTTGCTCATACGCTGTCATCTAATAATACCATTTAATACCTTATGTAAAAGAAAGGCTTACCTAACGACCAATTAAATCCTCGAAGGGAGGGTCCCATGAATTGGACCCAGAATTAAGGAGTGAACCTTAGGAGCAAACCTAGTCCTAAGCACTTAATACCCAATAAAAGGCAGGCCACTCAATTAATAACTTTCCTGAATCAGGTCTACTTCACGCACAAATATGTGTGTGTATGTGTGTATGTGTGTATGTGTGTATATATATATACACACACATACACGAGACGTCTCATAACAAGTCGTCCACTTACAGATGTGGAATTTGTCGGGCAGTTCCGGGCAGGCTTTTACTACAAGCTAGGCTTAACCTCACATCTAAGTGTACTAATTATAATGGATCGTGACACCTAGACCTCTCGCATTAAATAGTCTTACTTTTAGATGTTGTATATGTTGGTCAGTTCCGGGCAAGCTTCTACTATAAGTAATGGTTAACCTTGTGTTTGTGTCTCATTAATTACAATTCAAGCAATTAACTCACACACATGCATAAAATTTCCAACGAGGACGTTCAAATTCTATTTTCTAGCTCAAAAGCATTTAGTACGCTCTTAATATGCATTAATATTATGTTTATTATATTATTAATATAGATAAATATAAGCGAGAATTATTCGAACGAGATTAACGTCCTAACCCCGTTTGAAATGTCAATCCTAACATTCACTAATAAGGTATACAGGTTAATTTCCTTATCAGTTAACATGGTCCAACATGCATATTCACAATGATTGATAAAAAGGGAAATAACAACATCAACGTACAACTTGTAACCAAGGCTTGAATGATTATTTCAATAACAAAATAGAGACAAGTGTAATATTCCTAAATATATAAGTAAAACCCACTTTTTGGTACTAATCCACCTTTTATGTAATTTCATGTACAAAACCATAATACTTTAATGATTCATAAGTAATACATTCAAACGATCTATCACAAGTAGATGGTTAAACTTATTTAAATTGCAATATTCTAGTCCTTAAGCTTTTGTAACCAAAATATACATATATATGAATTTACAAGTTTTCAATAAAGGAATTAGACAAAATTCGAGAATCATAACAACACCCAAATATCTTTTCTTCTTTTACCTCAATAATCAAAACCAAACGATAATTGATTGACCATTTCTACGTAAAAACATAAAAATTAGAAGGTTTGAGGGATTTGATTTGGTTTTTTCGTATAAACCAAATCTTCCTAGGCGCAATAAACCAAATTTATACAATTAAATTATAGTAAATGAAAAATTTAAATGATTTCCACTCACATTGATTTAAGATAGAAAATAGTTGAATTTGTT
Organism: Allium sativum; assembly: GCA_030737875.1. Classification (NCBI taxonomy): domain Eukaryota; kingdom Viridiplantae; phylum Streptophyta; class Magnoliopsida; order Asparagales; family Amaryllidaceae; genus Allium; species Allium sativum. The sequence goes on from CM060916.1 coordinate 731,463,667, forward strand.
ATAGAATTGAAATCTAGATTCAGCCAAAGAAACCGTGCTCTAATCATTATATAATATATAGATATATATATATGTGTGTGTGTCTATATTTATGAATTAGAATCTCATATATATATATATAAATATATGTATATATCAAATTTCCAGAATTCTAAATCCATAGAAACTTAGATTATAGAAGATGGAATGAAGATCAGAGAGGTAGAAGAGATCCTAGCCTTTCTTTGGAAAATGGCAATAGCAGAAGCGTAGAATTGAGGCATAGAGAGGAAAGAGAATTGGGTTTTGAGTGTGGCTAAGGAGCTCCTTTTATAATTGCAAGTATAAGTGTAGACTGTTAGATTATTTATATTAATTATGGATGGTCCAACTTTATATAAAACTCCCTAACAAAACACCCTCCCTACCTCAACATCTAGGAGGGTGGCTGACCCCGTCTATAGGAGAGCAGTTGTGATGACCCGTAAATTCCCCGTGAAGGAAAGCACGAATTACCTTGAGAACACGACAAAGTGGAATGCAAACAGAAGAACATTTCATTGTTTATTACAACAATGCCATCAGATACAAGAATAAACAGAGTATAAATGAATGAATTACATTCGATAAATATAAGAGATTACAATAAATTACATAGCAGTGGAAAATAATACAAAGCACAAATGAAGGTGATATACGGATACAGAGCCTTCCGGATATCATTCCAGCTGTAAACCAAGATCCTGTGAATATAAATCTGCAAAACCAAAACTACTAGCTGCCCATATAGAAAATAGGGGCACCTAGAGTTTAGGTTAAAACAATAAACTCCAGGTCAGTCATGTGACTGGTGTGAGAACTAAAACAGATATTAAAACTTTATTTTAAAAGAGAGTAATTCAAGGGACCATGCCGTATAACACGGAACGGGTTTCCTCCCAAGAATACCAGTGCATATCAATAAACAACGCAATGCTTTTTCGAAAAATGAAGCTATTATAAGACCCAGGTCCCATCACACAATGCAACGCAAGCCGAAGGATAGGGTTTTCCCTTATAATAGCCAAACATGCTTGGTACGTTTAAAAACAAATCATTTGATACTATTATTGGTGTATAGTGTCAAAAAAATTTCAATCATAAATATCAATCATAGACGGCATGGGTATCATATATCATGTCGCCATACTAGTTCTACAATTAAAACCGCAATATCACGTATTAGAAATTGAATTTCCGTCATGAGTCGAGGCTAGGGGCAAGCTCCACTCCAATTCGAGACACTCTAGCAAATGTCTCAGGACTACACACTCTGGGCAGCCACTTGGATCGGTTGGGCTGGTCCTCTCTTACGTTTGAGGATTAGCAATTCCTGAACACACGTTTCCCGGTCCTATCAGACCTAATATCGAGGCGCCTCATTCCAACAACCACAAAGGTGAAAAGTATATAAATGTCAAGGCTGGTAAGTCACTGACACCACCAAAGCTAGAAAGAAACTTCGTGTTCTCCCAACGGTCCGTATCCCGTTTTTGACTCATACCGAGGTGTGAGGCTCGCGAATCCACGCAATACACAAAGCTATGCCACGTAGGTCGTGCTTTGATCATCAACCACAAGACTTTGCTTTTCAACAGAAGCCTTGATCATTTGCCACTCAGGCATGCCACACTGGAAATTCATGCCATGCGACTGATGCCCATCAATATACAACCTCTAAGCTCGTACGTCTCAGAGAAGGGAGTTAAGCAAGAGAATAAACTCTCCGCCGCCAAACAGATGTATATTTAATAGAGATCAATCAACATAGAATAAAATCCAATGTCAGACACACAGTCCATTTACAAGTTCGTTCTGGGTCTGAACGAAACCGTAGGAACTTTCCTCGCATATCCATCGATCTCCAAGTACGTCTGGACGACCACCAACTAATTCCCTCATCTTGGGTGTACAGCCCAATCAAGATCATCAGTAATCTCCCAAACGATGTGAAGACTTCTGGTCTTCAATCACCGTCTTCATCTTCGACATAGCTTCGAATCGGTTATTCAGAATGGGTATAAACCCGGCCTTTCCGAACAACCTGTGTATAAAATAAACAAATGTTACACAAACACAACATACGCCTCATTCCAATTTAGCAGTCACTAAACGTAAATTAGCAAGAGAACAGTTCCCCAAATATTAACCCGAAGGCCGAAACCAACATCAGATCAATACCCAGGAAACCATTCTTCTTAACTAACCTACAGCTAGTTTCTAAATTTCATATTCTTAGGGAAAGGTTCCCATTAATTTTATCAAAGATAAATTCTTTAAATTTATTCTTTAATCTTCCTTTGGATGTCATTTCAAACCAAATTATGGTTTTCCAAACTAGTCGGAATTAGCGAACCACACCGAAGTAATTATTTATTTTATTTCCCAATCCCAACCTATTCATCCCATGAAGCAAAACTGGTAATACTCCATATCTAACACCACGGTGTTATCGGTAAAATTAATTACCATTTCACGATCAAATCTAATTAAAGATTTGACTATCGTTTTGGAGCAAAACTGGTGATACTCCATTCTCGCTCACTTTCTAAATTTGATAAATTAAATTATCAATTCACATTTCAATCTAATTACAGGTCCATTAAAACTCATTTTACTGGGTTAAAGAACTAATGTCATTTAAAACACAGTTCACGACAAACCCAAATCACATTCTATTTATTATCGGGTTAAAGAACAAGTGTTATTTAAAACACCGTTCACGATAAACCCACAAATCAATTCTAATTCAATTCCAATCAAACATATTAGGAATTCCGATTATTTAAAACACCTTTTTGAATCCAATTTATTTATTTAAAAATAATTAAGTTTTAGTTCAAAACTAGTTCATTTCGATAAAAATCCATTTTTATCTTTACAAATGTGGGATTTTTCATCTCAGTTCTTCACAAATTATTTCTTTTGATTTTACCAAAATTATTAATATTTTTAATAATTTTATCAAGGCGCGTACAGTCGATTTCCATCAACGGCCATCGAACTGCACTTACAACGACTTTTTCTGAAAATGATTTGGACATATCTCCAAATCCAACCGTTAGATTTCAAATTTCTAACATTCGTTAGAAAGCTCATTTAGATACGAACCCAACGGTTCCGGTTTTAGGAGAATCCGACGGTCGGATCTCCCGAAATGTCTGTTCGAAGTCAATGGTTGAAATTTACGAACTGCCACGGCGCGGCGCGTTCTATTCAGGCCATTATATATATATATATATATAATATATTTCGTCGATTTCTATTTAAAACGAATTTTATAAATAGTTTCAAATTTGTTTCTAAAACAATTTCAACCTTCATTTCATATTCAAATCAAAATTGAATTTTTCCTTATAAATTTGTTTTAAATTCATTTCAATTCAATTCAAATTTCAATTCAATTCGAATTCGTTTTCTATTCAATTCAATTCGAATTCGTTTCCTATTCAATTCAATTCGAATTCGTTTTCTTTTCAATTCAATTCAAATTCGTTTTCTTTTCAATTCAATATAAAAACGAATATAATCGATATAAATATCATTCACGTCAAAATAGCATCTCTAATCAACACGGCTTTGTATATTTCAATAATTCCGTTATTCTATTCAATAAATGAATATTTATTCTATTCAATACGTTAATCTATATTTTTGTCAACACATGACTAATCTCAACGAATGAGTACTGTCCACGTGTGACTATTTTTGTTATTCAATATATTTTATAAAATTATGATATCTATCGTTTGATTTCAAATCAGACTCTAACCGTAAATTAGTAAGAGAATGATTCCCTGAATATTAACCCAGAAGGCCGAAACCAACATCAGATCAATATCCAGGAGACCACTCATCTTATCTATTTTCCAGTTAGTTTCTAATTTTATATATGATAAAGATGTATATTTTATTGTTAAAATATTTCGTTCAACACATGACTAATCTCAACGGATGAGTACTGTCAACACATGAACCTTTATTTTACAAAGAAGTTAATTTCTAATTTTATATATGATAAAGATGTAAATTTTATTGTTAAAATATTTGGTTCAACACATGACTAATCTCAACGGATGAGTATTGTCAACACATGAACCTTTATTTTATAAAGAAGTTAGTTTCTAATTTTATACATGATAAAGATGTAAATTTTATTGTTAAATTATTTGGTTCAACACATGACTAATCTCAACGGATGAGTACTGTCAACACATGAACCTTTATTTTATAATATTCTTTATTTTCCTAATTGGAATGAGGCCCAATCAATTACCATATAACGTTAATTATATAGATTTCATACAACACATGTATATAATAGCAACGATAAACAATCAACCATCATCCAAAGTGCACTACACAACTGCATAAGCATTAAATATAAATAATTAACGCTTACACAGCCTGTCGACCAATCGATCGACATACAATTAAATAATTGGGATTAGTGTACTCAAATATCATCCCAACACCCGTGTGGGGTTTCAAATCAACAAACACATATTTTTATTTGTGCAGTTGGGCGATGTGTAAAATTTATCGTCCCAATCAATATCAGTCAAATCAGTGTATATAAACAAATCGGCCGATTTGTTTATAAATATTTATTTATTCACTTTACGTTAAAAATTATATTTTTAACGATAATTGATTTATTTCAACCATCTACATTTTATTATCGATTTCACACCAACATTACAAACAAATTCCACAACACATCAAACAACAAACAAGCCATCCATGGTCTGTGGATGACGGGTGTCGGGTGCTGCTAAGCACCGTCTGCATCCTAGTATATATATAACTAGAAAGAGAAGATTTAAAGTGAGAAGTTCTCACAGAGGGTTCCACTCCGCCGTGCTTTGCTGTTGAACTGTTGAATCATCTGAATTCGTTTGAAATTCCAATGCAGTCCTTTTTACGCTGTTCACAATAAAAATTATATTTTTATTGTTTCATTTCAATAAATAAAAATCATATTTTTAAATCGCCATTTCAATATAAAGATTATATTTTTATATCGCCATTTACAATATAAAGATTATATTTTTATTACTTCTATAAGATAAAAAACATATTTTTATTATTCTACATTAATAAAAATCCTATTTTTAATACTCTACCTATATAAAAATAATATTTTCATATCTTCTACTATATAAAGATCATATTTTTATTATTTAAACTATATAAACATCACATCTTTATTATTGATACTATATAAAAATTACATCTTTATTGTTTCTATCATATAAAAATTATATTTTTATTCTTTACATTTAAATAAAAATTTCGCCTTTTCAAAATCAAAGATTTCGCCCTTCTCACTTTTAAAGATATCGTCTTTTTACTAAATAAAAATCCGACCTTTTTAAATAAATAAAAATCAAAGCTTTTAAATTAAAAATCCAACCCTTTGTATTTTTTTCTAAAAACATAATCTTTATCTAAATAAAACTATAACCGTTCATATAAATAAAATCAGATTTTATATAACAGAAATATATATAAAAACTTACTACATTAAGGTCGAATTGGGAGGAGAGCGAGGTTGGTGGTTGGTGGCTGTTGGCGTCGCTTGGAGGTGCTCCGGTGGCTGAGGGGCTACAGACAGCGGTCTTCAGGTAGTGGGAGGGTTTAGGTTTCCCAATCGGGGAAAGGGGGTGCTGCGTCAGCTATTGGGGAGGCCAGAGGGGGTGGTCGGTGTCGCATGGGGTAGCGGCAGGGGGTTGCGGTCGTCGGTGGGAGGCGGAGGAACTGGGGAGGTAGGGTTTTGGGTGGCTCGGCTTCATCAGGGAAAGGGGGCGGAGCGAGGAAGAATGGAGCAGGGAAGGAGGAGAACTAGCGGAGGGGGAGAGCGGTGCCCAGGGGGGTGTTGCTCCGCCTGAGCGCCATCGGCGCAGTGGGCGACGTGCCCTCCTGGAGGCGTGGCTCCGTCAGCTAGGGCACAACCCTTTTTTTTATATTCTATTTCGAGTTTGACCTGAAAGAGTGAGGGGAGAGAGAGGGTGTAGTGGGTTATATAATAATATATATATATATTTAATTTATTTTAAATTCTAAAAGCGACTTTTTAATTTCAACTCGAAATCGAACCCGCTGTCTGTCGTCCCTAGCGTATTACCCCCATTCCGAACACAACGGGATATGTTTCGTAAGCCAATTCGGCTCTTACGCTAAGTTTCCGTTGAATTTAAAATATAAATCTTTATATATTCAATTTAAACGCACATTTCAAATTACTGGGGCTACATACAATCTCTAAAAATTCCAGAAAAATATTTTCTAGCTTCGTTTTGACGATACGGTCCTAACAAAACTAATTTCATCGAATTCTGAGGCCGTTAGAAAAATGGCCAATTTCCAGTCGATTAAAATAACCTAAAACTGGTCAAACGCGTTTTCCTTTGCAACGCTCACATATTGAATCGAAAAATTATGAAATTTGGAATCTAACAATGACTTGACATCATGGATCCAACAAAAGTGGTTTTGTCGAAATCCGAGGTCGTTTGCAAAATTCCCATTTTAAGGGCTAGAATTCCATAGCGACTATTCTGAATTTTCATCCGGGCATATCTTTTGATTCCCGCTATGAAATTTTGATTTTTCGGATTCGCTGGAAAGATATTCACAAATAGATTCCATTATTTTTGGTTTCACTAAAATCCGGTTTATTTTGCACCCGGTACATTCAATTGAAATTTGAAATCGAATTATCGAACTACAGGGCCATTTTCAATTCCTTTTATAATTATAAATAATTATTTATATTCTAACGACGATCTATATAATATATATGTTCTAATTCTATTCAAAATAAATTTCTCATCGATATTATTTAAAATAATTCATTTTAAATATTCAAAATTCGCTAAAATTGCCAAAATAAATTTTTTAAACTGGCTCGCATTTCCGGGTTATTACAATCTCCCCCACTTAAAACTTTTCATCCCCGAAAAGGAACGAAGCCGAAAGTTGTTTAACAATTCAACTCAACTTCCAGTATTTTGATTACGGCTTAAGTTCTTCAACTTTTCAGTTTCTAAGAACTTTTCGAAATTTTCAAAATTTTGGTTAACACCCTATATTTTCGAAAAATTTCGCCATAACCTCCCCTACAGCAGGAGCACCGGGAAAATCCCGAAATTGCCATACAGGCCCTCTGATCTAAAAAAGAAAAAGAAAAAGCCAAGCGGCTTGCCAATCAGCTCGTAAAATCATCATCACCCAAACAAAACAGTAAATTATGGTAAACATGTACATATTTGTCGGGCAAACAAATTTTATTCTTCTGCTCTAGCCTCCTTGCTATGACCTGTTCAATGTAAGTACATGTATATGCAATCAAATGCGACCAATTTTCAATACAATTCAATATTCGATACAATTAGGCTAAATGGTTCAAAATTATCAAACAAATAAACAAACAACACAAACATCAGTCAATTAGTGGATTAACGTTTCAAATTCATAACTTTGATATATATACAAAAAATCATGTTTTTGATGCCAAGTCACAAATAAATTTATCTATATAAGTTTTGGTTCTCACACCAGTCTAAGGAAATATATAGATATCACACTTTCGAAACACGAAAATAAATACTGATGATGCACGTGCTATCATCAGTACCATCTCCGGGCGACTAGAGTGTGATTCTATATCTATCCAGTATATTAAAACTTCGAATATACGTTCATGACGCGTATATGCAAAACCTTTATATACTGGATTGTCCAAATTCAAAATAAATAAATATTCAAATACGAATAAAATGGTTTAAATTTTCAAAACAAAATTGTTTTCATTTGAAAAATATACTCTTCACACTCGTTCTAGGATACTACTGATCCTATCTCTAACGAGTCATTCTAATTGGATATTATTAATCCAATATCTGATGAATTCTTTCGTTCGGTTCTAATGTGTCTTGTTCTCGAGCTCTGTAAACCAAAGCTCTGATACCAACTGTGATGACCCGCAACTTCCCCGTGAAGGAAAGCACGGATTACCTTGAGAACACGACAAAATGGAACGCAAACAGAAGAACGTTTCATTGTTTATTACAACAATGCCATCAGATACAAGAATATACAAAGTATAAATGAATGAATTACATTTGATAAATATCAGAGATTACAATAAATTACATCGCAATGGAAAATAATACAAAGCACAACTGAAGGTGATATACGGATACAGAGCCTTCCAGATATCATTCCAGCTGTAAACCAGGATCCTGTGAATATAAATCTGCAAAACCAAAACTACTAGTTGCCCGTGTAGAAAATAGGGGCACCCAGAGTTTAGGTTAAAACAATAAACTCCAGGTCAGTCATGTGACTGGTGTGAGAACTAAAACAGTTATTAAAACTTTATTTTAAAAGAGAGTAATTCAAGGGACCACGCCGTATAACACGGAACGGGTTTCCTCCCAAGAATACCAGTGCATATCAATAAACAGCGCAATGCTTTTTCGAAAAATGAAGCTATTATAAGACCCAGGTCCCATCACACAATGCAACGCAAGCCGGAGGATAGGGTTTTCCCTTATAATAGCGAAACATGCTTGGTACGTTTAAAAACAAATCATTTGATACTATTATTGGTGTATAGTGTCAAAACAATTTCAATCATAACTATCAATCATAGACGGCATGGGTACCATATATCATGTCGCCATACTAGTTCTACAATTAAAACCGAAATATCACGTATTGGAAATTGGATTTCCGTCATGAGTCGAGGCAAGGGGCAAGCTCCTCTCCGATTCGAGGCACTCTAGCAAATGTCTCAGGACTACACACTCTGGGCAGCCACTTGGATCGGTAGGGCCGGTCCTCTCTTACGTTTGAGGATTGGCAATTCCTGAACACACGTTTCCCGGTCCTATCAGACCTAATATCGAGGCGCCTCATTCCAACAACCACAAAGGTGAAAAGTATATAAATGTCAGGGCTGGTAAGTCACTAACACCACCAAAGCTAGAAAGAAACGTCGTGTTCTCCCAATGGTCTGTATCCCGTTTTTGACTCATACCGAGGTGTGAGGCTCGCGAATCCACACTATACACAAAGCTATGCCATGTAGGCCGTGCTTTGATCATCAACCACAAGACTTTGCTTTTCAACAGAAGCCTTGATCATTTGCCACTCAGGCATGCCACACTGGCAATTCATGCCATGCGACTGATGTCCATCAATATACAACCTCTGAGCTCGTACGTCTCAGAGAAGGGCGTTAAGCAAGAGAATAAACTCTCCGCCGCCAAACAGATGTATATTTAATAGAGATCAATCAACATAGAATAAAATCCAATGTCAGACACACAGTCCATTTACAAGTTCGTTCTGGGTCTGAACGAAACCGGAGGAACTTTCCTCGCATATCCATCGATCTCCAAGTACGTCTGGACGACCACCAACTGATTCCCTCATCTTGGGTGTACAGCCCAATCAAGATCATCAGTAATCAACCAAACGATGTGAAGACTTCTGGTCTTCAATCACCGTCTTCATCTTCGACATAGCGTCGAATCGGTTATTCAGAATGGGTATAAACCCGGCCTTTCCGAACAACCCGCGTATATAATAAACAAATGTTACACAAACACAACATACGCCTCATTCCAATTCATCAGTCACTAACCGTAAATTAGCAAGAGAACAATTCCCGAAATATTAACCCCGAAGGTCGAAACCAACATCAGATCAATACCCAGGAAACCATTCTTCTTAACTAACTTACAACTAGTTTCTAAATTTCATATTCTTAGGGAAAGGTTCCCATTAATTTTATCAAAGATAAATTCTTTAAATTTATTCTTTAATCTTCCTTTGGATGTCATTTCAAACCAAATTATGGTTTTCCAAACTAGTCGGAATTAGCGAACCACACCGAAGTAATTATTTATTTTATTTCCCAATCCCAACCTATTCATCCCATGAAGCAAAACTGGTAATACTCCATATCTAACACCACGGTGTTATCGGTAAAATTAATTACCATTTCACGATCAAATCTAATTAAAGATTTGACTATCGTTTTGGAGCAAAACTGGTGATACTCCATTCTCGCTCACTTTCTAAATTTGATAAATTAAATTATCAATTCACATTTCAATCTAGTTACAGATCCATTAAAACTCCTTTTACTGGGTTAAAGAACTAATGTCATTTAAAACACAGTTCACGACAAACCCAAATCACATTCTATTTATTATCGGGTTAAAGAACAAGTGTTATTTAAAACACCGTTCACGATAAACCCACAAATCAATTCTAATTCAATTCCAATCAAACATATTAGGAATTTCGATTATTTAAAACCCCTTTTTGAATCCAATTTATTTATATAAAAATAATTGAGTTTTAGTTCAAAACTAGTTCATTTCGATAAAAATCCATTTTTATCTTTACAAATGTGGGATTTTTCGTCCCAGTTCTTCACAAATTATTTCTTTTGATTTTACACAAATTATTAATATTTTTAATAATTTTATCAAGGCGCGTACAGTCGATTTCCATCAACGGCCATCGAACTGCACTTACAACGACCTTTTCTGAAAATGATTTGGACATATCTCCAAATCCAACCGTTAGATTTCAAATTTCTAACATTAGTTAGACAGCTCTTTTAGATACGAACCCAACGGTTCCGGTTTTAGGAGAATCCGACGGTCTGATCTCCCGAAATGTCCGTTCGAAGTCAATGGTCGAAATTTACGAACTGCCGCGGCGCGGCGCGTTCTATTCAGGCCATTATATATATATAATATAATATATATTTCGTCGATTTCTATTTAAAACGAATTTTATAAATAGTTTCAAATTTGTTTCTAAAACAATTTCAACCTTCATTTCAAATTCAAATCAAAATTGAATTTTTCCTTATAAATTTGTTTTAAATTCATTTCAATTCAAATTTCAATTCAATTCAATTCGAATTCGCTTTATATTCAATTCGAATTCGTTTTCTATTCAATTCAATTCGAATTCGATTTCTATTCAATTCAATTCGAGTTCATATTATATTCAATTCAATTCGAATTCGTTTCCTATTCAATTTGATTCAAATTCGTTTTCTTTTCAACTCAATTCAAATTCGTTTTCTTTTCAATTCAATATAAAAATGAATATAATCGATATAAATATCGTTCGCGTCAAAATAGCGCATCTCTAATCAACACGGCTTTATATATTTCAATAATTCCGTTATTCTATTCAACAAATGAATATTTATTCTATTCAATATGTTAATCTATATTTTTGTCAACACATGACTAATCTCAATGAATGAGTACTGTCCACGTGTGACTATTTTTGTTATTCAATATATTTTATAAAATTATGATATCTATCGTTTGATTTCAAATCAGACTCCAACCGTAAATTAGTAAGAGAACGATTCCCTGAATATTAACCCTGATGGCCGAAACCAACATCAGATCAATATCCAAGAGACCACTCATCTTATCTATTTTCCAGCTAGTTTCTAATTTTATATATGATAAAGATGTATATTTTATTATTAAAATATTTCGTTCAACACACGACTAATCTCAACGGATGAGTACTGTCAACACATGAACCTTTATTTTATAAAGAAGTTAGTTTCTAATTTTATGTATGATAAAGATGTAAATTTTATTGTTAAAACATTTGGTTCAACACATGACTAATCTCAACGGACGAGTACTATCAACACATGAACCTTTATTTTATAAAGAAGTTAGTTTCTAATTTTATATATGATAAAGATGTAAATTTTATTGTTAAAATGTTTGGTTCAACACATGACTAATCTCAACGGATGAGTACTGTCAACACATGAACCTTTATTTTATAATATTCTTTATTTTCCTAATTGGAATGAGGCCCAATCAATTACCATATAACGTCAATTATATGGATTTCATACAACACATGTATATAATAGCAAAGATAAACAATCAACCGTCATCCAAAGTGCACTACACAACTGCATAAGCATTAAATATAAATAATTAACGCTTACACAGCCTGTCGACCAATCGATCGACATACAATTAAATAATTGGGATTAGTGTACTCAAATATCATCCCAACACCCGTGTGGGGTTTCAAATCAACAAACACATATTTTTATTTGTGCAGTTGGGCGATGTGTAAAATTTATCGTCCCAATCAATATCAGTCAAATCAGTGTATATAAACAAATCAGCCGATTTGTTTATAAATATTTATTTATTCACTTTCACGTTAAAAATTATATTTTTAACGATAATTGATTTATTTCAACCATCTACATTTTATTATCGATTTCACATCAACATCACAAACAAGCCATCCATGGTCTGTGGATGACAGGTGTCGGGTGCTGCTAAGCACCATCTGCATCCTAGTACATATATATAACTAGAAAGAGAAGATTTAAATTGAGAAGTTCTCACAGAGGGTTCCACTCCGCCGTGCTTTGCTGTTGAACTGCTGAATCATCTGAATTTGTTTGAAATTCCAATGCAGTCCTTTTTACGCTGTTCACAATAAAAAATTTATTTTTATTGTTTCATTTCAATAAATAAAAATCATATTTTTAAATCACCATTTTCAATATAAAGATTATATTTTTATTACTTCTATAAGATAAAAATCATATTTTTATTATTCTACATTAATAAAAATCCTATTTTTAATACTCTACCTATATAAAAATAATATTTTCATATCTTCTACTATATAAAGATCATATTTTTATTATTTAAACTATATAAACATCACATCTTTATTATTGATACTATATAAAAATTACATCTTTATTGTTTCTATCATATAAAAATTATATTTTTATTCTTTACATTTAAATAAAAATTTCGCCTTTTCAAAATCAAAGATTTCGCCCTTCTCACTTTTAAAGATATAGTCTTTTTACTAAATAAAAATCCGACCTTTTTAAATAAATAAAAATCAAAGCTTTTAAATTAAAAATCCAACCCTTTGTATTTTTTTCTAAAAATATAATCTTTATCTAAATAAAACTATAACCATTCATATAAATAAAATCAGATTTTATATAACAGAAATATACGTAAAAACTTACTACATTAAGGTCGAACTGGGAGGAGAGCGAGGTTGGTGGCTGTTGGCGTCGCTTGGAGGTGCTCCGGTGGTTGAGGAGCTGCAGGCAGCGGTCTTCAGGTAGTGGGAGGGTTTAGGTTTCCCAATCGGGGAAAGGGGGTGCTGCGTCAGCTATTGGGGAGGCCAGAGGGGGTGGTCGGCGTCGCATGGGGCAGCGGCAAGGGGTTGCTGTCATCGCTGGGAGGCGGAGGAACTGGGGAGGTAGGGTTTTAGGTGGCGCGGCTTCATCAGGGAAAGGGGGCGGAGCGTGGAAGAACGGAGCAGGGAAGGAGGAGAACTAGCGGAGGGGGAGAGCGGTGCCCAGGGGGATGCTGCTCCGCCTGAGCGCCGGCGGCGCAGTGGGCGACGCGCCCTCCTGGAGGCGCGGCTCTGTCAGCTAGGGCACAACCCTTTTTTTTAATTCTATTTCGTGTTTGACCTGAGAGAGTGAGGGGAGAGAGAGGGTGTAGTGGGTTATATGATAATATATATATATATATATATATATATTTAATTTATTTTAAATTCTAAAAGCAACTTTTTAATTTCAACTCGAAATCGAACCCGCCGACTGTCGTCCCTAGCGTATTACCCCCATTCCGAACACAACGGGATATGTTTCGTAAGCCAATTCGGCTCTTACGCTAAGTTTCCGATGAATTTAAAATATAAATCTTTATATATTCAATTTAAATGCACATTTCAAATTACCGGGGCCACATACAGTCTCTAAAAATTCCAGAAAAATATTTTCTAGCTTTGTATTGACGATACGGTCCTAACAAAACTAATTTCATCGAATTCTGAGGCCGTTAGAAAAATGGCCAATTTCCAGTCGATTAAAATCAACTTAACCTGGTCAAACACGTTTTCTTTTGCCACGCTCACATATTGAATCGAAAAATTAAGAAATTTGGAATCTAACAATAATTTGACATCACAGATCCAACAAAAGTGGTTTCGTCAAAATCCGAGGTCGTTTGCAAAATTCCCATTTTTAAGGGCCAGAATTCCATAGCGACTATTTTGAATTTTCATCTGGGTATATCTTTTGATTCCCGCTATGAAAATTTGATTTTTTGGATTCGCTGGAAAGATATTCACAAATAGATTTCATTATTTTTGGTTTCACTAAAATCCGGTTTATTTTGCACCCGGTACATTCAATTGAAATTTGAAATCGAATTATCGAACTGCAGGGCCATTTTCAACTCCTTTTATAATTATAAATAATTATTTATATTCTAACGACGATCTATATAATATATACGTTCTAATTCTATTCAAAATAAATTTCTCGTCGATATTATTTAAAATAATTCATTTTAAATATTTAAAATTCGCTAAAATTGCCAAAATAAATTTTTTAAAATGGCTCGCATTTCCGGGTTATTACAGCAGTTGACTCCCAATTGAACCTCCATTTTGGGGTCGACTCCGAGAATTTAATTCCCATGGAACGTTTCTTTGCTATAAATTCTGAGTATTTATTTCTGTAGATTGATTATTCTTGTCCCCAATTGCATGTTAATATGTACGCACAATTTCAAATCTACTTGGAATATTCTTTTCATGCTAATCCATAATTAATATATTCTGGATATATTTATAATCTCTTTGAATTTCAAACCGTTTGTGTTAATATTTACACACAACTAGTTTTAATAATATCTTTTACATATGACTCTGTTTTCAGTAAATTAAATATGAAAATGGATGATTATCTCGCCACGAACGCCATAGTAATACTTTTGTGGCTCATTTCCTAATTATTCTAAATTCCATTTTCCAGCCCATTAAATTATTAATAATTATTATTATTTATGTTAAATTAAATTAACCTTTTTTGAAAATATTTTTAACAAAAGCATATTCATAGTTAATAAAAGACTACAAAATATGTAAAATAACAACGGAAAATAAATAAATATCAGACAACGATGGAAACATAAGCCCAAGACAATAGCTTCCTCATCCAGAAGCGGGAAGTGCTAAACGAATGAGCCAATCATAAGTTGTAAAAGGAACAAAGGACACCAAAACTGCCGGACCGGACCAACGAGAGACTACAAATGTTCCATCCAAAGGAATCCCAAAGCACATGCTTCTATGGCCGTACCCGAAAATTACCTTATGTCTATTTTAGGTTTATTTTACAGGGTGTTATAGAAGATCTTTGGCGAGTGTAGTGATCATCGTGTTGCGGTTATTTGGGAAGAGTTGTACTCTTTAGCTGTTAATTTAAGTGATATGGATGTAGCTTTTTCTAAAGATGAAATTTTAGATGTGTTTAATGAGATCCATGTGATATAGCACCAGTTCCAGATGGGTTTCCAAATTTCTTTCTCAAGAAGTACTGGAGCTAGATTAAACATGATATTTTGAGTCTTTTTAATTAATTTCATGATGGTGAGTTAAGGTTGGATAAGTTGAGTTATGCTAATGCGGTGTCAATTCCAAAGAAAGAAGCAAATATTACTTCAACTGATTTTAGACCTATTAGCCTTCTGAATAGCACTTTTAAACTCATCATTAAAGTTTGGGATGATATGTTGAAGTTCAAGATGGATTTATTGATAGATAAGTCTCAGATAACTTTTATTAGAGGTAGATCAATTCTTGATGGTGCGACATTAGTTTAGGAAGTGATTTCGCATTATGACCAGTTCAATGTCCCATGTGCTATTCTTAAGTTAGACCTTATTAAAGCTTCTAGTGCTGTGGATTCGAATTTTCTTATAGATGTTCTCAAAGATAGAAGATTCCCTTTTAAGTGGATTGAGTGGATTTTTTGTATTCCTTCTTCGAGTAGATCCAATATTTTTGTTAATGGTTTTGCTGTCAAAACAAGTAACTCTAAGAGAGGGTTGAGGCAATGATATCCATTGTCGCCATTGCTGTTTGACCTTGTCGTCGATGTCTTTTCCCAAATTCTGAGAGTGAGTAGTGATAAAGGTATTATTCAAAGCTTTGGTTGTGTGAGCATTAGTATAGTTTGTAAATATAATGATGTATTGAAATTCTTACTTTATGCTTTTGGGCGTTTGCCAGGTTTGAAGATTATTGTCCACAAGAGTTATGTGCATAATATTGTGTACAGAGGAGCTTAAAGAGAGATGTGCAAAGCTTTTGAACTGCAAGGTTGGCAAATTTCCCTTCAATTACTTGGGCATGTGCATCAGGTCCTAGGAATTGTTGAAGCAAGACCGACACCTTCTTATTAATAAAGTTGGCTGCAAGCTAGCTAGATGTAAAGGGAGCTCTCTTTCAAAAGTGAACAGGCTAGTTTTGGTGAATTCTACTCTTTCAATTGTTCCTCTATACTGGTTTTCGTTCCTTAGATGTCCAAGTTGGGTGATTGGTAAAACTGATGCTTTGAGAAGGAATTTTTTTTCAGACTGGAACCAAAGAGACTAAGAATCTAAACTACCTCATCTTCTGGTATCAAATTTGCAAATCCAAGGACCAAGGTGGGTTGGTGTTCAAAATTTACTGTATATGAATTCTTCGCTGCTTTGTAAATGGTTTTGGGATATGATTAGTGTTAAAAAACAATTTTGAAGAATTAGATCATCAATATTTGTTATAATGGCAGCTTCAACTGGAATAGGTATTTTTTTGAATTGTTCAGTTTTATGGAAAGGCATCATGGGCAACATTCATTGTATTTAGATTGGAACTGGTATTGTGGTGAAGAGTGGCAGTAGTGTTTCATTTTGGAAATATTGTTGGTTGCTTTCTATGTCGCTGGAAGTTGAATTTAGAGAGTTGTTTGCATTTTCTTGTAATAAAGTGCATTTAATGAGATGTTTGATTTGGAGTCTATTAGTTTTAAGTGAAAACTTTGTTTTTGCAGAATTGTGACTGGAAATGCATAAATCAACAAAGAAGTCTTGTTGTTTTGCTGAAGAATATTAATTTGAATAATGTTGATGATAAATTTGTTTGGAAGTTTGGAGGGAATGGGAACAAGTTTAGTGTGAGTGGATTTTATGGCATGTTAAATTTTTCGGGTAGAATATGGTTGGGTTTTGATTACGTGTGGAAGTTTAAAGTTATACCTTTGAAAGTTAAGATTCATGTGTTGATCATTATGCATGGGAGGTTGAATACTCTTAGTAATTTGAGAAGGAAGAATATGATTATCGTTGAGGGTTGTGTTTTTTGTAGGGGAGATGTTGAAGATCATAAGAATTTGTTTTGAGAGTGTGATTTTTTGCTTTCTATGTTTGGACAATTTTTTTTTGGTGCATTTGGATATTGATTTGAATTGGATCGGCTTCATCATAGATCAATTTGACTTTTGGAATTTCACATTTGATTCTCTAGTTCCCAATAGTAAAAGAGACACTTTTGTTTTGTTGAATTTTGCATGTACTTGGATTTTATGGCACAAAAGAAATTTCAGGAAGTTCAAATTTGAGGTGGAAAATGATAGAAGTATCATTCTTCTATTTCTTAAGTTTGTATACTCTTAGGAAGGTGTTGATAATTATAGATACTATGACAGTATTGTAGCTAGAGTGCATGACAAGGCTAGGGGCATGATCGTTGATGCTGAAGCCACGTTGTATTTGATACTTTCTTTTGCTATGTCTGATGTAAATGTAATATGTATGTAAATATTCTAGTGGATAGGCTTTTTGTTCTGGTTTTTAAGTGGTTGTGCTTGCTGATCGTGGTGTTTTTTGTGTTAAGATGGTATTGGGTTATGTTCGTTTCAGTTGTTATTTTTTGTTAGTATCAGTGTTGTTAGGGGTTGTATGGTGATGTTTGGTGTTATATGGCATATGATGCACGATTTTGTATGGTAATGTATGATGGTGTTTGTTGCTAGGTGTGTTGTAAACATTTGTTTATGATTATAATCAAGGAGTGAATCATTTCGATTCACTACCTTTTATTTCAGAAAATAAAACAACATTCGCTTTGCCAATCCAATGTTCAACTTCGAAATTGTTTACGGTTTGGTTCTTTGAGCTTAAGTTGTGTCTCTTGTACTTGAAGAGGCAAATGAATCAGTATTTAGAAGACCGTTTCATTTACTTCTTTTCAATATATTCTCTGATATAGTGTAGATAATAATGGTTTCTTGTAAATATATGTCATATTTTTAAATTTTTCTTTTCCTTTTCTCCTTTCACTTGCGTTGACTATGGGAACACAATCAAAATAAAATGTTGGAGGAGTTTCATATTTATTTTGGTTTTACACTTCTTATCTTTTTTCTTCTAAAAAAAATTAAAAAATTACATTTTAATTTACTTTTAAACTGGCACGATGAAGTAAATATATAGTTTTTGGTCAATGAATTGAAATTTTTAATAAATTACTTGTCTTAATGAAAAATAAATGGAAAAGTTTGAATTATAACTGTAACAACCCGCATTTTACGTATCGGAAGATCGTAAAATATTTTTATTATATTCCCTGTAGGTTGGATCGTTCTCATATTTTAATATGTTGCTTATTCGGACGTGAGCCATGTCCATAATCTTTACCAATTTTATTTGTGACCATTTTGCCTCTGTCAGTCTTGTACATGGAATAAATTTTGACTGGGACCGAGTCAGGTGCTAAAACCTGTGCCATTGGAAAGGAAATGATGACTCCCTTTCCGTAGAGTGGTAACATTAAAGATTTGGCTCAGCTGTTTGGGAGGAATCGCTATTTTAATGTTTTTCAGTTTACTATCCAGGTTTTGGAGCCTTAATGGGCTGATTTGTAGAGGCCTATTAGTGGGCTGATGGAAAGCTATAAATAGGGGGTGATAGGTATGGAGAATAGTTTACTTTCTCCATTCTCCCGTTTGGTGGCCTTGTGTTCCTCCTTCCGCTAACACCTTTCCACCATTAAAATCGAGATCTAAGGAAAGGAATCCATATCTCCACCATTTGGAGCTAGATCTACATCATTTGAAGTGAGAGCTCATCAGATCGAAGGATTTGGATCAAGCTCTTCACTGTTCGGAATCTAATTTCACCGTTTTTGCTTTGATTTGGAGAATTGGTAAGTGATATGCATCTCTCACACGGATTCAATCAAGTGTATGAGTGTTTGATCTTGTTTTTCATCAAATTCAAGTCGTTTTCCTTAAACCTACATCATGGTAAGTCTATTTTCATATAAATCGTCGTAGGGTCTAATTTAGAAACTTAAAATCGGTAATTTCTATGCTATTTCATATCCTTATGCAAGTTAGATCCATAATTTAGTTCATATGTTCATTTATCATGATTTTGGAAATTTATATAACTTATGACGAAAATCATCGTTTTCATGTTGTTAGTGATTTCATATCATGTTTATGGTCATATTTGATGAATTGGTTGAGTAGAATTCGTCGATCTTGTCGTTTGGCAAAGTTTTATCGAAATTGGACTTGGATTGGCGATGTACAGGCCACGGGTCGGTCAGAATTGGATCTGTCGATTGAAGATCTTGTCTTAGGGAACAAGTTAGACTTGGTTGTTCATCTTTGAGTAGGTCGGTCGAAAGTGGATCGGTCAGTAGAGTTGGGTTGGTCATGGCTTGGAGAGCAAGAAAAGAGAGATCGGTCACATGGGGTCGGGTCGGTCACATGGGGTCCGGTCGTTCAGTCACAAGTTGGGTCAGTCGGGTCGGTCGGTCACAAGTTGTGTAACAACCCGCATTTTACATATCGAAGGAACGTAAAACATTTTTATTTTATTCCCTGAGGGTTGGATCATTCTCATATTTTAATATGTTGCTTATGGGGATGTGAGACATGTCCATAATTTTTACCAATTTTGTTTGTGACCATTTTGTGCCTGTCAGCCTTGTACATGGCATAACTTTGGACTCACGTCGAATCAGGTAGTAAGACCTGTTCCATTGGAAAGGAAATGATGATTGCCTTTCCGTAGAGTGGTTACATTAAAGAATTGGCTCAGTGGTTTGAGAGGAATCGCTGTTTTAAAGTTTTTCAGTTGGTTGTTCAGGATTTGAAGCCTAAATGGGCTAATATATGGAGGCCCATTAGTGGGCTGGTGGAAAACTATAAATAGGGGGAGAGTGATATGGGAAATGGTTTAGTTTCTCTATTCTCTCATTTGGGGGCCTATGTTCCTCCATCCTCTAACACCTTTCCACCACTGAAATCAAAATCTAAAGGAAGGAAATCGAAGATCTACACCATTTGAGACTAGATCTACATCAATTGAAGTGAGAATTCATCGCATCAAGTGGTTTGGTTCAAATTGCTTGTTGTTCAAAATCTTAATACATTGATTTTAGCTTTTCTTGGAAAATCGGTGAGTAATTTACATCTCTCACATGGATTCAATGAAGTATATGAATGTTTGATCATGTTTTTCATCAAATTCAAGTGTTTTACAATAGATTTATACCTTGGTAAGTCCATTTTCATATGAAACCCTATGATTTATGTTAGCATGTTTAAACCGGTAATTCCTATGCCATTTCATATGTTTATGCAAGTTAGATCCGCAACTTAGATCATATGTTCATTTATCATTATTTTGGTGAAATTGTGTAATTATGGTGATAATCATCGTTTTCATGTTGCTAGTGATTTCATACCATGTTTGTGGTCATATTTGATAAGTTGGACGAGTTGGTTTCGTCGAATTATTATTTTGTGAAGTTTTGGTCGAAATCGGAGTTGTATTGGAATATGCAGGAAAAGGTCAGTCATGATGGGTCGGTCGGTCGCACCATGGTGCGGTTGGGTTACAAAATGTCTTGGAGAACAAGACAGGATAGGGGTGGTCGAGCACGGGGGGTCGGTCGAGTAGGTGGTCGGCCGAGCAAGTGGACACCCAATGAGTGGTTGGCCACAAGTCGGGTCAGTCGTATCCCAGGAAGAGTGGTCGGTTGGTCGTGATATGGTTGCATGGGGTCGGTTGTGCTTCCACATGCAGGGTCGGTCGGTCTGACTTTCTGGATATGGATCGGTCGTTCAATGCTGGAGCGATCGTGGCCTAGGAAGCAAGAAAAGAGAGGTCAGTCGGGTCGATCTTGTTTGGGCCGGTGGGCTCGTGTGCCAGGATGGGGGTCGGTCACCTCCAGGTCGGTCGCACAGGATCATTTTCTGAAAAATTATATTTTTTGGGTAGGACCCAAATTTGAACAAAAGAGCTTGAAAAAAAAAATTGGGGGCAACCCCCCCGAACTAGCGCAGTGATGTAATTTGGCTCGGGGATGGTGTGACTTCAAAGGAAATTCAAGTAGGAAGGTTCGAAGTGCTGAAAGGTGTTCGTTGGTCGGTGTAGAACAACGAATGAGGTGACAACTCAAAGGTCGTGAGTAGGTGGATAATGGTTGATCGAGAAGGTTGCTTGAGTCAAGAAAAGTCATCAAGTTGGATGACCAGAGATATGAAGGCCAAAAGGTTATTATTATCGTAAGTTTTAGCAAGCTCAAAGCAGGGGTATAATAGAGACGTCTAAAGACGGTTGTAGGTCAAGTACCCTAGATTTCATCGAAAGGCCTAGTTGTTAAGGTTGGACAAACATACGTATCGTGGAAAGGCGCATGGAGTTTATGCTAGAGCCGGGGTTACCATTTGCCCTTGACATGTGGCAAGGTTTGCCGTCATATGATTAACGATGGTTTCAAAGTAGGATTGGCAGTGATAGCCAGAATCTGTCATGGTTGATTAGTTGCCTTGTTTGAACTGTCTCATGTAGATTGTCCAACGTCGAAGGAGATGTTCCTTGGGTGCTTGTCTGATATTGGTTTAGTCCTCTGGGGCTTGTGCTTGAGGGATGTTGAGTTCGATTAGGATGGTTTACATAAGGTATACAATTTGGATGTCATGAGTGCTTTGCCATGATTGAATGGGTGTTCTGGTTTTCATGGATGTGTGGTTGAAATGTTGTTGTAAAGGCTATCACTGTTCGATGTGGGGAAGATAGGGTTGAGTTCTTCTCTGTTGTTGTGGGTAGATTAGTATGTTTATCTATCCATTCTCATATACTTTATTGTTGATGTTTGTTAGCTGTTTTATCGCTCAATAAGAATGTTGTCTGACTCAAGGTTTTATATTTCCTCTTATTACCTTGGGTTGTTCATCCGGTTGTGGATTGGCAGACTAGGTGGCAGATGATAGCTTAGTGAGGATGATGTTGCAGTTCGGAGGCAAGCTAGAGGCTTGCATACCAGTTTTGTTACTATATAGTATTTCCGTTTCCGTTGTTTGAGTTGCTCTATGAGTGTTGTAGTGAGGCTTTTTTTGTACATACTTTGATATTTCCTATGATGTTTGGATAATCTTTCAGGATGTTGTGAAAGTTTCAAAAGTTTGTTATATGATTCTTCACTATTATTACCTTTTGTATATTTTCTACTATATTTTATCCTTGCACTGTGAGTTCTACAACAGGTATTGATTGTGTTTACCTACTCTGATGATCGTCCACAACTTCCTGGCACACGTTTTAACGCATTATTCCTCTTGTTTAGTGCAGGGGTTATGTGTGGTCGTCACAAGTTGGGTCGGTCGGGTCGGTAGTGCTTTTATTTGGCTAAAAAAATCAAGGAAAACCCCCCGAACTCTAGCCGCAACGCAGTGATGTTATTTGGCTCAGTGGTTTTGTGACTTCGAAGTAAGTTCAAGTGGGAATATTCGAAGTGTTGAATGTTTTCGTTGATCGATGTAGAACAACGAATGAGATGACAACTCAAAAGTAGTGAGTTAGTGGATAATGGTTGCTCGAGAAGGTTGCTTGAGCTATGAAAAGTCATCGGATTGGATGATTAGAGATGTGAAGACCGAGATATTACCGTTGTCGTAAATTCTAGCAGGCTCGAAGCAGGGGTACAATAGGGGCACCTAAAAGACTGGAAGGTTGCTGGTCAAGTACCTTGGGTATCGTTGAAAGGCCTAGTTGTCAATGTTGGACAAACATACGTACTGTTGAAAGGCGTGTGGAAGCCCTTGACATATGGCAAGGTTGGCCGTCATACAATTAACGATAGTATCAAAGCAGGATTGGAGGTAATAGCCAGAGTTTGTCATGCGTGCTGGATGTTTTGTTTGCACCGTCTCATGTAAATTGTCCAACGTCGAAGGAGATGTTTTTTGGATGCTTGTCTGATATTGGTTTAGGCGTCTGGGGCTTGCGCTTGAGGGATGTTGAATTCGATTAGGATGGTTTAAGTGAGATACATATAATCTGGATGTTATGAGTGCTAGTTGTGTTTGCTTATGATTTCCATAAATAAATGGTTGTTCTAGTTTCCATGAATGAATGGTTGAAGTGTTTGGTGTAAAGGCTATCACTGTCCCATGCGGGGAGACGGGATTGAGTTCTTCTCTGGTGTTGTGGGTAGATTAGTATGTTTATCTATCCATTCTCGTATACCTTATTATTGATATCAGATATCTATTTTATCACTCATTAAGACTGTTGTCTGACTCAAGGTTTTATGTTTCCCTCTTATTACCTTGGGTGTTCATCCGGCTGTGGATGGGCAGACTAGGCGGTAGGTGACAGGTGATAGCTTAGTGAGGACGATGTTGCATTTTGGAGGCGAGATGGAGGCTTATGTATCAGTTTTATACTATCTAGTATTTCTATTTTCGCGTTTGAGTTGCTCTCTGAGTGTTGTAGGGAGGCTTCATGTACAGATTTTGATATTTCTATGATATATGGATAACCTTTCAGGATGTTTTGAAAGTTTTCAAAAGTTAGTTATATGATGCTCCACTATTTCTACCTATTGTATATGTTCCATTATATTTTATCCTTGCATTGTGAATATTACGACAGGTTTCGATGTTGTTGTTTACCTATGATGATCATTCACAGCTGTGACAACAAGGAATTTCGCTTGATCTGAATCGATCGCTAAACCGACCAAGACCGTTCGAAACCCCTGATTGTTTTGAGAACACAACAAATCGTAACACAAACGGAAGAACATTTCATTGCTTAATACAACAATTTCATCAGATTACAAGAATATACAGAGTATGAATAAATAAAATACATTTGATAAATATCAAAGATTATAATAAATTACATAGCAGCGGAAAAATAATACAAACACAACTGAAAAAGATACACGGATATAGCAGGACCCTATGAATATAAATCTGCAAAAACAAAACTACTAGCTACCCGTGGAAAATAAGGCCACCCAGAGTTTTGGTTAAAACAATAAACTCTCGGTCAGTCATGTGACTGGTGTGAGAACTAAAACAGTTATTAATCTTTAATTTAAAGTTAGGTAAATCAAGGGACCACGCCGTATAACACGGAACTAGTTTCCTCCCAAGAATACCAGTGCATAAAACAACAGCGCAATTCTAGATAAAGAATAATGAAGCTATTATAAGACCCAGGTCCCATCACACAATGCAATACAAGCCAGAGGATAGGGTTTTTACTTATAACAGCTGCCCGGCACGCCTTTCAATGCATTATTCCTCTTATTTAGTGCAGTGGTTGTGGGCGGTCATCACAATAATCGACTTTAGTGAAACTAGTATATAGGATGATTCATAGGTGATGGTTATGGAGTTTATTCTAAATTGAAATCTCTGGTTAAGTGAGTGGGTTGATTTAAAGTACTTGCGATAACATTTTTGATTTTTTAATTAAAATGGTGCTATTATTTTCTCGCTTAACTCTCTATTGGAAAAAAATATTGTATATTTGCGTACACATTTTTAAAAATAATAATGCCTAGTTATGTTTTCACTATCATTTAAAAGTCCTTATGGTTATGCATGTGTGAATAACATTAACCTCTCTTATATGTGCTTTCATTCTCAATTAAAAATCCGCATGGTTATGCATGGATGAGACTCATATAAAAAAAGAACAAAAGTGTAAGTATTCTTCTAATCTCATTTAAATGTCTCACGGTTCAAATATTGAGAAACACTTGATGGTTTCCTTAGTTTATCTAAGCTAAGCATGTATATAATGTTAATATCTATAATTTATATAACTAATAATAAGAGAGAGTGATCAACTGAAATGCAGTCACCATCTTCACTTATTTTATCGAACTTGTTATTCAAAAAGGAAAAAATTGCCACTTTGCAAATACTAATAGTCAATCATAGAATTCATTTCATAATTGCACTATGTTTCCAATCGAAACAACTAGCCAAGCTAGAGGAGATTATAACGATAACCTAGCTTTTGTTTGAAGGTTTGATTAGTAAATGACGAAAACTTCATAGTGATGACCCAAACTTGTATCTAACTTACTCGTGTCAAAATTAAAAGTAAATTATCCATTTGTAAATATTCTTTCAAAAACTTGCATTCATCTTTTAAATAAACTTGCATTTAGGAAATTTTTGCACTGCATTTGGATTTTGTAGGTAGTATCCACTGAAAACTCTCACGAGTCAACCCTTGTCCTATTGGGGATAACCAGACATTTAAAGTCTTATTGCATGCGCTCAATGCAATCGTGCTTCCTACGAAAATGGATTTATCTTTATTTTTCCTTTATTCCAGGATAAATAAACAAATTTGTATGGAGGTATTCCCACTTGGTTACGATACCTCTCATGTTTTAATCATTTTAATTATAGCCTGAAGGTCAAGGAGTTTAATCATCTTTCTCTTATTTCATTCCACTAGGTATGCCAAACCATCTTAGTTCGTTCTAGATTCATCCACCACGTACATAATTGTTAAAGTGGTTTCGGGTATTGGCATAGAGTATGATAATAGTTGCCCGTGGTCTCCTTAATGGTTACATTTTTCACACTATGGTCATTTACATTTGAATCCTGTTGATGCCAAAAAGTGGTCGTCAACCCTCATGATTTCCTCATGAGTGAAAATTAACATCCACTAGTGGAAAATAAGTTAGTAGCGATGTAATGTATAGGGGAAAAGTGCAAGTAAATGATCATACGTAAGTTATAGTGGTTCGACTGGTCTAAGCCTACGTCCACTTTGAATGTTTATGCTTTTTTATTTTGCTCTTGGTACACGTTAAAACATTGGATCAGAGTGTTTCCAAGTATACATAAGTTTTGACGATTTCCGATACATAATTAAGTAATTTATGAGTGTTATGGTTGGATGAGGAGAAAGTATCTTCTCAGTGATTCGATCATTTGGATGCAGAAAATGAGTCATCGAGTTTTTGAGGGTTCCAAACTTAGTTAAGTGAGGATGGTATGGTTATGAAGCTTTCATGTTGCAATCATGGACATGGTGGTAAGGAGGTCCAAAGATACCAAAACAGCCCAAAGTGGTTTACTATCCAAAAGTGTAGACAAATGTTCAAGAATGAGTTCATATGTCCAAGAATATGCTTCCTATTCTTCTTCTTAGGATGATAGAAGTTGCTAGCGAGTCTTTGGGAAGGCTCTTTCCTTCTTAGGCAGCCATTAGAGCTTGGAGATGAGCAAGAACCAACCCTCTCCACGTTAGAAATGTGGGGGTATTTATAGGAGTGGACTGAAAGCGGAGTAGATGAGCTCAAGTGGCCCATATTGGAATTTCGTGTCCCACATGTTCAGAGTGACTTCACATCCCAAGGAGCCGAATACGAATTTGTATCCTCCAAATAGGGATAGGATTTTGTATCCTGCATTAGGTACACAAAGTCGTTCGTTGATGGAGTGGCCAGGGTGCGAATTTGCATCCTACACGGGTTGTGAATTTGTATCCCATAAGGTGGAAGCGGGATGCGAATTCGCATCCCAATAATGGATGTGGATTCGCATCCCACAAGGTGGAAGCGAGATGTGAAATCGCATCTGGCAAAGGGATACAAATTCGTATCCCGTAGTGGATACAATATCCATGCTGTTGTGGGCTTCGGGGAGCAGTGATGCCATATAGTGACTTGATGGCTAGGTCAGAGGACGATCCCAGGACACTAGTTCTCCATCGAGTAGTTTGGTTAAGCCGGATCAAATATCCTTACACGATTCTATCCAGACTTCGACCTTAGACGCCTCAGCAACGCTTTTGGGCTGTTGTTCCACGCGGTGAGCCGAGTTGAGTGGTCTTAAACTACTTTTGGGAGCCGAGTGTAACACCCCGAATTTTAGTTAATACTAAAATTCACTAATTACAGGATAAATAATCTCAGATGTGGGAATTAGGGGAAACGGGCTGCGTCATTGCGTTCGTCTCGGAAAAATACGCGAAATAGAGTCCGAGTTTGCGTAAAACGGGTACCGTATGAAAGAGATATGGACGAACGAAGTTAGGCAGAAAAACCAGAAACAGGCCAGAATTGCACTGGCGCACTTGTGAAGTGCGCCAGTACAAAGATACACTGGCGCACTTGGGAAGTGCGCCAGTGCCGAGCCAAGAAACCTGCACAGTTCTGGAGAGTTCTGTGGTTGGGTGCACCAGTTTGGGGTTTGGGCTTGGTCTTAGGGCTAGTTTCTGGAAGGTGCCGAAATCTAAGGGTCCTAATCTAATCTAGGGTTAATCTAAGGGCCTAAAACACTCACCTAATCCTATAAATAAGACCATAACCCTACCCTAATTCATTCATAATTAAGTCTTGTAACTAAACTATGGTAAAATGAAATTTGAGCATGGCCTCCACTAGTTCATGAAGAAAGTTGCAAGCTAATCCCTCTCTAATCATTCTCAAATCATCATTATCTTCATAGTTAGCAACTAATTCTACTTCATAAGGTTGCTAATCTTGAGTTTGGTGAGTTTCTATCACTTTAACATCCATTGTTAAAGTAAGTAGATTGGGTGTAATGAGACTTATGGTCTTAAATGCGGATTAGTGAGTTTGAATCATGTATAATGATATGTTACTCTATGTTGTTCTATGATTATGCATATATGATAAGTTGGTTTATGCATGCTTAATAAGTTGATTTATGCATGTTTAACAAGTTGATATATGCAAGTTTAACAAGTGGATTTATGCATATTTAATAAGTGGAATTATGCATGTTTAGCAAAGTGAGATATGCAAGTTAAGTATATGTTTAAATGCAAGTTGAAAGTGATATGCAAGTTAAGTGTATGTTTAAATGCAAGTTGAAAGTGATATGCAAGTTATGGATGCTTATGCAAGTGTATGGATGCTTATGCAAGTCATATATATGTTTAAATGCAAGATTTAGGTGATATGCAAGTTATGCATGCTTATGCGAGTATATGAATGCTTTTGCAAGATATGTATATGCTTAAATGACATGATATGCAAGTTATGCAAGTATGTGAATGCTTATGCAAGTATGTGGATGCTTATGCAAGTATGTGAATGCTTATGCAAGTTATGTGTATGCTTAAATGCATGTTTAACATGTTATGCAAGTTATGAGAATGCCTATATGCAAGTTCAACATGTTATGCAAGATATGTGTATGATAATATGCAAGCTCATATGCAACATGTTATGCAAATCATGTGTATGATAATATGCAAGTTTGGGTTATATGTAGTTGGGTTAATATATGTTCATATATGCAAGTTGACATCCTCTTAACCCATGACAAAGTTGTATGTTAAACCCATGATATTTGTGATGATCTTCCCCTTATTATGTCATGTAACGAGAACGATTTACGTGGGGAACGATGGGGTTGGTAAATATGTTAATAAATGAATGTTTGGGTATGATTGAGAATACCATAAAAATAAATTACCATAGGTGGGAATTTACCTATTGAGTTAGGTCTACCCCATGGGAATTTACCTATTGAGTTAGGTCTACCCATGTTATGGAAAACTTGATATTAATTAGGGATAATTAATATGGGGGTGATTAATTAGGTGTAATTAATCGACTAAGACACGAGGTTGGACTCATTTGTAGTGTAAAACTGCCCGGACCCGACCGGCTTAACCAGTTGCTACAAATGTCAGCCCAATGCGAGAGGTCTTAGCCATAAATTAAATACGTGATTAAGGTAAAGACACGAGGTTAGACTCTGTTATGACGTAAGACTGCCCGGATTCTACCGGCTTAACCAGGCGGTCATAACAGCCAGTCTAATGTGGGAGGTCTTTATGGGAGATCACGGTCTTAATTAATTAAGAAACACTTAACCATAATATCATGTAGTGGGACATGAGGGGTTAAGTGGGTGCCTTGGGTGGCATGAGGAAATTTTGTGGTTGCCTTGGGTGTCATGTGGAATCTAGTGGGTTGCCTTGGGTGGCAATAGAAAATACGATTAGAATACTTAACCAAGTGGAAACATGTAATTAAACATGATTAAAGGGTTAAGTGGGATACACTAGATATTTGACAAGCTTAAGTGGGTAGCTTGTGGGGCCCCATTTCAACCAATATCCCAAACGTATCTTTGTGGGCTCGACCCATGTCGAGTGACGGGACACGCATATTGGGCTTGATTATAAGAGGCCAAAACGGGTTAGCGGTGGCAACGCAAGTCCAACGGGTTTCATATGCGTGTGTGGGCCCGGGCTGGTAGATAAGCCGTTGTTGCATCGTGTAGATATAAAGCCGTGCACCGTTAGTATTGGGTAGCCACTTTAGGGGAATGATACACCCCACTGTGGGACCAGCACGGGTATCTACGGTAGGGAGCCGATCGCTTGGGGAGTAGTGGGTACACCTAATGAAGATAGGGGCAGACGGCACCTATGTAGGGGTACACGAAACTACTGGGCAAGAATTACTGGGTACACCTAGTGGAGATAGGGGCAGACGGCACCTATGTAGTGGGCTAGGGGTACATGAAACTACTGGGGAAATTTTCTAAGTCTTTGGAAGGGATCAACCTTTAAGTAGGAAGGACTGGTGTGGTGCAGTTAGTAATTATCCTTGGGTGGGTAGATGCGTCCTGACGGTTATCTTAGTTTATCCTAAGTCTACCAAGCTGCTTAGTGTAGCCATTTATCCCCAGATATTACCGTAGGTCAAGTTTATGTCTTCTCTGGTTACTTTAATGATTGTATTGTTAAAGTTATAGGACTCACTCAGACTTATGTCTGACCCCGTTGTTTTTATCTTTTTCCCAACCCTCAGGTCCTACGGTGGATCCTAGTGGTAGTAGAGCTTGATCGGATTGCTGTTCCAGTCTTGAGGAGCTTGGATAGACGTAAAGCTCCAGTTATCCAGTTATCTTTTCTTTTGTTATGGCTATTGTATGAGAGAGGGGGATTATGTACTTCTTTATTTTGATGGATATTGTACTTGACTTTTATCATGGTTTTATGATGTAACCAGACATGTTTATTTCCGCTGTTATGAGATGATGTTTTAAAATTTCAAGTACTATTTATATCTGTCTTGTTGTAATTTTTCTGTTCTATATTCACTAAAATACTCCACCGATGCTATGGCATTCCCTTTGTGAGTGACCCTAGCGGGCGTGGGGTGTTACACGTGGTATCAGAGCAAAGGTTACCGGAACAGATAAAATTTTTAGAAAACTATTTTTCTAAAACATTTTTGGAAAAGATATTTTCAAAAACATGTCTTTTAAGAGAAAATTTTTTAAAAGAAAAGCATAATCCCCAATAGCCATGTTTATATCCTTCGAATTCTCCGTTTTGAATCTTTCCTTTTTCGTTTCAGCATGGCCGAGAATCTTAACTTTCCAGAGGGTGTGACGATACCAGTATGGTATAGGAGATTGATGGAGGCTAGGGCCACCACTACGGGTCCAGCAAATGTTCCTCCACCAACCGTAGCACCCGATCTTCCTCCTCCCCCTCCTCCTCGCACGGATACTTTTGCTAAGACTTGCAAGGAATTTAAAGCTATGGGAGGGAAACCTTTTCAAGGATCTGAAACCTTTGTGGAGGCTAGAGATTGGCTTAAGGAGGTGGAAGAGTTGATAGATATCTTTGAGATGGAAGAAGGGAAGAAAGTCAAGTTGGCTGCTTGGTTAATGAAGGGAGAGGCCTCATTCTGGTGGGAGGTCACTAATGGAGAACGCCCCGTTGACTCTTGGGCGGATTTTAGGCAAAGATTTGTGGCGATGTTTCTCTCAAGGGCGGAGGAAAACTTGTATATGGAAAGATTCTTGACTCTAAAGCAAGGAAATCTCTCGGTGAAGGAGTATGTTAATAAGTTTAATCAATTGGCAAGGTTTGGCCTAGATATGGTGAATACACCGGAGAAGAAGGCTTTGCGGTTCGTGAAAGGCTTGAATGAACCTATGCATGGGTTGGCTATGACTCATATCCCTATGGGGGCCACCTTTGAGAAGCTAGTTGACATGGCACTCATGTATGAGGAAGAGAAGGGTCCTAATGCTAATAAGGCACCCGAGAAGAAGGGAGATCAAAAGAAACCTCAACAACAGCAAAACAAAGGTGGGAAAGGCAACGGTGGCAAGGGCAAGAAGAAGAAGTGTTTCAATTGTGGGACACCCGGCCACCTAAGCAAGGATTGTCGCAAGAAGAAGAAGACCGGTTGCTTCCACTGTGGCGAAGCAGGGCACTTAGTGAAGGATTGCCCTAAGAAGGGGCAAAGGACGGGATCTACCTCAGGAGGACAGGTGCAAGCTCTTATGGCACCGAGTCAGGCTAGGGGGCAAGTACAGGCTCTCGCGGTTCCACCGATTCAGGAGAGAGGTAGAACTATTTCCGTTGAAAGTCTGGTTTTTCTATTTGATCATCCTGTCCGTACATTGTTTGATTCAGGCGCATCGCATTCGTTTATCTCATCATCATTAGTTGAGTTACTGCACTTAGACACCAGTCTGGTAGATGATCCCTTGGTTGTTTCAAACCCAATTGGGGGCTCCACTTATTTGTCCATGATATGTTTGGGTTTGAAGATTTCTATACTTAGCATTGAGTTTAGATGTGATGCTTTTGTATTGGGCTTCACGGGCTATGGGTTGATTTTGGGCATGGACTGGTTATCCAGTAATGGTGCCGTTCTTGATTGCGAAAGGAGAGTTGTTAGGCTCATGACCCGCTTGGGTAACACTCTCGAGATTTCTTGTAATCCCAGGGACTCTGTCATGCTAAGTTATCTTGAATCGCTTGACGCTTCGGTCGAGAGTTTGCAATCTGTTAGAGTGGTCCGGGAATATCCGGATGTGTTTGAGGAGGTGAAGGGCTTACCTCCGAAGCGGGAGATTGACTTCCGAATATATTTGGTGGATAATGCTAAACCGGTATCTTTACCAGTGCGCCACATGGCTCCTCGTGAGAGGAGGGAACTCCATAAGCAAGTAGGGGAGTTGCTTGAGAAGGGGTTCATAAGACGGAGCATATCGGAGTGGGGTGCTCCAGTAGTATTTGCTACGAAGGCAGATGGGTCCCTCAGACTTTGTGTAGACTATAGAGAACTCAACAAGCTCACAAATAAGAATAGACACCCATTGCCGAGGATTGATGATCTTTTCGATCAGTTGGTTGGCGCTTCAGTATTTTCTCAGTTGGACTTAGCCACGGGGTTTCATCAGTTGAGGGTGGCTGAGGATAGCATAGACAAGACTGCCTTTAGGACTCCGGATGGTTTCTATGAGTGGCTAGTGATGCCATTTGGGTTGACGAACGCCCCTGCATACTTTGTTGATTTGATGAGTAGGGTATTCAGGGAGTTCCTTAATAAATTCGTGGTGGTCTTTGTGGATGACATCTTAGTATTTTCTAAGAGTGAAGAAGAGCATGCCCTACATCTTGGGGAAGTTTTGAAGACTCTTCGAGCACATAGCCTTAAGGCTAAATTTTCTAAATGTCACTTCTGGAGGAAGGAAGTACGATTCTTGGGGCACATGGTCTCCAAGGAAGGGATAGCTGTGGATCCCGCGAAGGTAGTATCAATTCAGGATTGGAAGGTTCCGAAGAATGCTACCGAAGTAAGAAGTTTCTTGGGGTTGGCAGGTTATTATAGGAAGTTTATTAAAGACTTCGCGAAGATATCAGCCCCATTAACCCGCTTAACAAAGAAGAATCTTGTTTTTACATGGGACGTAGATTGTGATGATGCGTTCCGACGATTAAAGAGAGCTTTAACCACCGCTCCAGTTTTAGTGTTACCAGATGGGAGCAAGCCATTTGTTGTCTATACCGATGCCTGTGGAACAGGACTTGGCGCAGTCTTAATGCAAGAGGGAAGGGTAATAGCCTATGGTGGAAGGCAGTTGAGGGCACATGAGAAAAATTACCCTACCCATGATCTAGAGCTGGCCGCTATTGTTTTTGCGCTTAAGATTTGGCGCCATTATCTTCTTGGTGAGAGATTCGAATTGTTCACCGACCACAAATCATTGAAGTACTTGTTTTCTCAGAAGGACTTGAATCTGAGACAGCAAAGGTGGATGGAGTTTTTAGCATCCTATGATTTCGAGATAGCGTATACCCCTGGCAAGGGTAACGTGGTGGCGGACGCCTTGAGTAGGAAGAGGTTGTCCTTGAGTCCATTGTTCGTGGAACGACAAAGCTTGGAATTTATCTCGATGTTTGATTTCAGACCTTCTGTTGATTATGTACCCGGTTTGCTAGCTTCCTTGGAAGTTAGGCCTACTCTTTTGGGGCGAATTGGGGAAACCCAGAGGGACGACCCACAGTTGGTTGAGTTGATAGAGAAACTCATGAGGGGGGAGTCGTCCAGCCATTTGAGTAGGTACACCCTAGACGATAGGGGGTGCTTGCGTAGAGACGGTAGACTTTGCGTACCGCGAGACGAGGGTTTGAGGAAGGCTATTCTTGATGACGCACACCGTTCTAGGATGACCATTCATCCCGGTGGGGATAAGATGTACCAAGACATGAAGAGGGTTTTCTTCTGGGCCGGTATGAAGAAAGATGTGGCCGAGTATGTCGCTCGATGTTTAGTGTGCCAGCAAGTGAAGGCGGAGCAAAGGAAACCAGGTGGGTTGCTTCACCCATTGGAGGTTCCACAATGGAAGTGGGATAGCGTCTCGATGGATTTTATTGACGGGTTACCCAGGTCGAGAAAAGGTAATACAGGAATTTGGGTGGTGGTAGATAGACTTACTAAGAGCGCCCATTTCATACCTGTGAAGAGCAAGAGGACCGCTCCATGGCTAGCTTCTGTATATCTTCGAGAGATAGTTCGATTGCATGGGGTACCCTCTAGCATAGTTAGTGATCGAGATCCTATCTTCACTAGTGAGTTCTGGAGAAGTTTGCAAGAAGCAGTGGGGACTCAATTGTGTCTAAGCACCGCATATCATCCTCAGACAGACGGCCAGACTGAGAGGGTGAACCGTGTTCTAGAAGACCTTTTGAGGCTTTGTATCTTAGATTTTGGAGGTACATGGGAAGAGCATCTTCCATTAGTGGAGTTCGCATATAATAACAGCTTTCAGTCCAGTATTGGTATGGCTCCTTTCGAAGCTCTCTATGGAAGGCCTTGTCGATCACCTACATGTTGGTGGGAATCTACGGATAAGATCTTGCTAGGGCCCGATATGGTTAGAGAGACTTCTGAGAAGATTGACTTGATTCGAAGAAGGATGAAAGCAGCGCAAGATATGCAAAAATCTTATGCGGACAAAAGAAGGACGGATCTTGAGTTTGAGGTTGGGGATATGGTTTTTGTCAAGGTATCTCCGTTGAGAAATGTTGTTCGCTTCGGATCCGTTGGGAAGTTAGCACCAAGGTTTGTTGGGCCGTTTCCTATCAAGGAAAGGATTGGACGGATGGCATATAGGGTGGAGTTGCCCGACAGACTTAGTGGTGTTCATGACGTATTCCATGTATCACATCTGAGGAAGTGCTTACATGAGACCGCAGAGGTGGTAGAGCCAAGCTTGCTCAGAGATGTAGAGGTTGAGCGTGATGCGACGATTCGACGAGCCCCTACTCGCATCCTTGGGTCAGAGACTAGGAAGTTGAGAAACAGAGAGGTTCGGCTAGTCAAAGTGCAATGGGGAGAAGATGAGAGCAACGCAACTTGGGAGACGAAAGCGAAGATGCGTTCATTGTACCCATTTCTTTTTGAGGGTATGTTTTTACTTTCTCCTTTATCACTTGTCTAGTACTTATCTTATCTTCGGTATGTCCTCTCGTTAGTACCTTTGGCCTTTAGATAGGGTAAACCTATGGTTGAAACATGTGTTTGAGACATGTTATGGTTGATGGATGCAAGTGGATGCAAGTGTTTGCTAGTGGTTGCTCGTGGATGCATATACACACACTCTAGGCACTAGATCGGCTCAGTCACTTCATATTGCATATTGCATAAAATTGTGTGTAGGAAAATATATTTATGGATGTATAATGGTTGTGTTATCACATGGATGATGCATTTTGGTGAATGATTGTGCACTCATGTAGATATTGTATGTGTCGATAGGGTTTTCCGCATACATAATGGATGCATGGCACTATCATGGTTTGCATATGTTCATACATTAGATAGGGAACATATACACACACTCTTTGCATATGCTCATACATCATTAGAAATTGTTCTAAGGACAATGGATGCCCGTGGTTGATGATGTGAGTAGATGGTTGTTTGGATGGTAGGATATGCATTCTCCTTAGCTTAGAGATTTCGGGGACGAAATCCTTTAAGGAGGGGAGAATGTAACACCCCGAATTTTAGTTAATACTAAAATTCACTAATTACAGGATAAATAATCTCAGATGTGGGAATTAGGGGAAACGGGCTGCGTCATTGCGTTCGTCTCGGAAAAATACGCGAAATAGAGTCCGAGTTTGCGTAAAACGGGTACCGTATGAAAGAGATATGGACGAACGAAGTTAGGCAGAAAAACCAGAAACAGGCCAGAATTGCACTGGCGCACTTGTGAAGTGCGCCAGTACAAAGATACACTGGCGCACTTGGGAAGTGCGCCAGTGCCGAGCCAAGAAACCTGCACAGTTCTGGAGAGTTCTGTGGTTGGGTGCACTAGTTTGGGGTTTGGGCTTGGTCTTAGGGCTAGTTTCTGGAAGGTGCCGAAATCTAAGGGTCCTAATCTAATCTAGGGTTAATCTAAGGGCCTAAAACACTCACCTAATCCTATAAATAAGACCATAACCCTACCCTAATTCATTCATAATTAAGTCTTGTAACTAAACTATGGTAAAATGAAATTTGAGCATGGCCTCCACTAGTTCATGAAGAAAGTTGCAAGCTAATCCCTCTCTAATCATTCTCAAATCATCATTATCTTCATAGTTAGCAACTAATTCTACTTCATAAGGTTGCTAATCTTGAGTTTGGTGAGTTTCTATCACTTTAACATCCATTGTTAAAGTAAGTAGATTGGGTGTAATGAGACTTATGGTCTTAAATGCGGATTAGTGAGTTTGAATCATGTATAATGATATGTTACTCTATGTTGTTCTATGATTATGCATATATGATAAGTTGGTTTATGCATGCTTAATAAGTTGATTTATGCATGTTTAACAAGTTGATATATGCAAGTTTAACAAGTGGATTTATGCATATTTAATAAGTGGAATTATGCATGTTTAGCAAAGTGAGATATGCAAGTTAAGTATATGTTTAAATGCAAGTTGAAAGTGATATGCAAGTTAAGTGTATGTTTAAATGCAAGTTGAAAGTGATATGCAAGTTATGGATGCTTATGCAAGTGTATGGATGCTTATGCAAGTCATATATATGTTTAAATGCAAGATTTAGGTGATATGCAAGTTATGCATGCTTATGCGAGTATATGAATGCTTTTGCAAGATATGTATATGCTTAAATG
Source organism: Allium sativum (assembly GCA_030737875.1). NCBI lineage: Eukaryota > Viridiplantae > Streptophyta > Magnoliopsida > Asparagales > Amaryllidaceae > Allium > Allium sativum. The sequence continues at coordinate 731,500,358 of CM060916.1, forward strand.
ACATGATATGCAAGTTATGCAAGTATGTGAATGCTTATGCAAGTATGTGGATGCTTATGCAAGTATGTGAATGCTTATGCAAGTTATGTGTATGCTTAAATGCATGTTTAACATGTTATGCAAGTTATGAGAATGCCTATATGCAAGTTCAACATGTTATGCAAGATATGTGTATGATAATATGCAAGCTCATATGCAACATGTTATGCAAATCATGTGTATGATAATATGCAAGTTTGGGTTATATGTAGTTGGGTTAATATATGTTCATATATGCAAGTTGACATCCTCTTAACCCATGACAAAGTTGTATGTTAAACCCATGATATTTGTGATGATCTTCCCCTTATTATGTCATGTAACGAGAACGATTTACGTGGGGAACGATGGGGTTGGTAAATATGTTAATAAATGAATGTTTGGGTATGATTGAGAATACCATAAAAATAAATTACCATAGGTGGGAATTTACCTATTGAGTTAGGTCTACCCCATGGGAATTTACCTATTGAGTTAGGTCTACCCATGTTATGGAAAACTTGATATTAATTAGGGATAATTAATATGGGGGTGATTAATTAGGTGTAATTAATCGACTAAGACACGAGGTTGGACTCATTTGTAGTGTAAAACTGCCCAGACCCGACCGGCTTAACCAGTTGCTACAAATGTCAGCCCAATGCGAGAGGTCTTAGCCATAAATTAAATACGTGATTAAGGTAAAGACACGAGGTTAGACTCTGTTATGACGTAAGACTGCCCGGATTCTACCGGCTTAACCAGGCGGTCATAACAGCCAGTCTAATGTGGGAGGTCTTTATGGGAGATCACGGTCTTAATTAATTAAGAAACACTTAACCATAATAGCATGTAGTGGGACATGAGGGGTTAAGTGGGTGCCTTGGGTGGCATGAGGAAATTTTGTGGTTGCCTTGGGTGTCATGTGGAATCTAGTGGGTTGCCTTGGGTGGCAATAGAAAATACGATTAGAATACTTAACCAAGTGGAAACATGTAATTAAACATGATTAAAGGGTTAAGTGGGATACACTAGATATTTGACAAGCTTAAGTGGGTAGCTTGTGGGGCCCCATTTCAACCAATATCCCAAACGTATCTTTGTGGGCTCGACCCATGTCGAGTGACGGGACACGCATATTGGGCTTGATTATAAGAGGCCAAAACGGGTTAGCGGTGGCAACGCAAGTCCAACGGGTTTCATATGCGTGTGTGGGCCCGGGCTGGTAGATAAGCCGTTGTTGCATCGTGTAGATATAAAGCCGTGCACCGTTAGTATTGGGTAGCCACTTTAGGGGAATGATACACCCCACTGTGGGACCAGCACGGGTATCTACGGTAGGGAGCCGATCGCTTGGGGAGTAGTGGGTACACCTAATGAAGATAGGGGCAGACGGCACCTATGTAGGGGTACACGAAACTACTGGGCAAGAATTACTGGGTACACCTAGTGGAGATAGGGGCAGACGGCACCTATGTAGTGGGCTAGGGGTACATGAAACTACTGGGGAAATTTTCTAAGTCTTTGGAAGGGATCAACCTTTAAGTAGGAAGGACTGGTGTGGTGCAGTTAGTAATTATCCTTGGGTGGGTAGATGCGTCCTGACGGTTATCTTAGTTTATCCTAAGTCTACCAAGCTGCTTAGTGTAGCCATTCATCCCCAGATATTACCGTAGGTCAAGTTTATGTCTTCTCTGGTTACTTTAATGATTGTATTGTTAAAGTTATAGGACTCACTCAGACTTATGTCTGACCCCGTTGTTTTTATCTTTTTCCCAACCCTCAGGTCCTACGGTGGATCCTAGTGGTAGTAGAGCTTGATCGGATTGCTGTTCCAGTCTTGAGGAGCTTGGATAGACGTAAAGCTCCAGTTATCCAGTTATCTTTTCTTTTGTTATGGCTATTGTATGAGAGAGGGGGATTATGTACTTCTTTATTTTGATGGATATTGTACTTGACTTTTATCATGGTTTTATGATGTAACCAGACATGTTTATTTCCGCTGTTATGAGATTATGTTTTAAAATTTCAAGTACTATTTATATCTGTCTTGTTGTAATTTTTCTGTTCTATATTCACTAAAATACTCCACCGATGCTATGGCATTCCCTTTGTGAGTGACCCTAGCGGGCGTGGGGTGTTACACCGAGTCAAAAAGTGGTTAACACTTGCCCCTCAAAGGATGTCTTGCAATAGCATTATGTGCTTTGAGAACTGTCGGGCATCCTAGTTGATCGGAGAAATCTTCAGGTCATGCAAGATTACTTGTCATGACCTTTCCATCAAGATTTGATGATGATAATATGGAGTTCAATGCTGTTCAGAATTTTTATTGTTGGGACTGGGATCCCACAACGTTGTTCAGATGAACTCTCATATCCTATAGACACAAGGAATTAAACGTCAAACGTTGACTCCCATTTACGTTAGGAACGTAAACGAGTCATTGTCGACACAAGTAGTCGTACACCCTCACATGCTTGCACGTGGTTTGGTGCGATACGACCAAAGTTTGAGATGAGTAACATAAGTGGAAAGTGTGCTTTCAACCTATGATTGGTTCTCGAAAATGATATCGAAACGTAAATTCGATTGCTCGATATACGTTTTGAGTCATTTGAATTCATGCACTTATGGTTGGTTAGCAATTGAATTGGTCTAGATGGTCATTGTTTCGAAAATTCACACGCATAGTCATAGCCAGAAGTATGAGTCACGGATTTCTCGAAGTTGGAAAACCGATTCTCACTTCTCCTTCTTTTGAAGGGATACAAAATTTTCATATCTCGAGGAGATGCGAATTTTCGCATTCTGGTGGTATGCGAAATCGCATCACTGTAGGATACAAAATTCTTATATACTGGGAGGATGCAACGCATCCCGATGGGATACGTGCCTCGTGTCCACTCAACTCCCTCCTATCTTAAATCATATATATCGGGATGTGAAATTTTCAAGCTTCCATCAGTGAATATATTCTGAGGAACACGAAATCCTCAAACTCCAAACCCTTGCAGCAAATTCTACTTCGAACTGATTTTTAGTGAGTTCTCATCCACATGATTCGCTGTGTGAATTATATGATTCGAACTCGGGTTATCGCACGGGGTATAATGCTTGGGACCATGGCCTATGGAGTCAGCAATGGGGTCTTAAGATGGAGGCGAAAGTCCCTTTGGAAGCTCAAAGGGTTATTGTGAGAGGCGAGGAGAGGATGATTTCTAGGGTATGGGTTTGATTTTGTACCCCCAAATCTTCGTGTTTACAAGATGACTTGAGGAGGAGAAAGGAAGGAGGAAAATGGCAGAGAAAAGATAGGGGAAGATGAAGAAGACCAAGGCCTAGAATTTTGCACCTCAGAGGGGATGCGAATTTTGAATTTTGTATCCTCATGGAGATACAGATTCTTCAATTGGCACCTGGTAGGGGAGTCGAATTTCGTTGATCTCCAGGATACGAAATTTGTATCCTTGGGACTTAGCAGTTTCGTAACCCAGGCGAATGCAACATTAAGAGGAATCCCGAGATGCTGAACATAATGGAATCGCAGGATATGAATTTTACTAAGGAGTAGAGGATATGAAATATGCTTAGCGCGGGGGATGCGTGTAACGTCCCATATTTTTGGCTATTTAGACGTGAACAATTAAAAAATTTATATATTGAATCTAAATTTAAAATGGATGTTAATATGTAATTTATCTATTTAATTTGTGAATTAAGAATTTTATCGATAAACGTAAGTGTTTAAAATCGACTGATTATTTAATTGATATTAGTAATATGTGGAAATAGCGATGTTTCAAATGATCTCAAAATTCGATGAAATTAATTCCAACAGATCCATAATAGCGTATTATAATTGGATTTTGAATTTCGTAACATTGGATTTATCGATTGAACGTACGATCAAAAATTTCCTAGGAATAATTAAATCAAATTTAATATTTTAATCAACAATTTAAATTGATATCTTCTTCATATGATCGAATTAGGCTTTGAAACCTATTCCAGTGTGTTCAGAATAGTGGTATAGCCTTAGGAATGCCAGTTGTTGCACTCGAATAGGAGTTCAAAATAACACATATTTTAAAGTAAATAAAATTATATCGATTCAAATCAAAAAATAAAAAATATTTATTTATTTCCTTCTACCCTAATCTAACCAATGAAGGACATCCTAAACTTTCCAAAGTAAAGGCCTGTTCTAGCTCAGTCGTTTCTTCTTTCAAAAATGCGTATGTATTGTCCCATACCGTCACTACCAAGGAATTAGAGAATTGATGGCTTCGGTACGTTCTGTTCCCTCTTTGCATTATATATATCGAGAACCTCGCTTCATTATTTTTCCATTTCTCCTTCGTTATTACCATTTCTGAAACCAATTGATAGCAATTCAAGCCTCTTCCTTCAAAAATTCTTTTTGCCCAATTCCAAACCCACGAAACACACTTAAGTCCTCACTTTTGATTTCCTTTAGTCTACAAAATTGATACCACCATTTCATAAAAAAGTGAAACTAAAATTGAATATCACGACTCAAAAATCAAGAGTCCTCTGAAACTCGAATCAAGTTGAAGTGCTCGCGTGTAGGGGGTTCGGCAATGGGTTCAAACAGGTTCGAGCATGGGCTATTCAAATACTTTAGTGGGATTTCGATTTGGTTGATTGGACGATTAGAGGAAGGGGTCGTTATCGATGCATGGAAGGCTGACATTGGTTATTGGAGAGGCTGGTGTGGTGCAATGTATTGATTGAAGAAGGCGATTTGTGGAGTTCGGCAATAGGTACTGGGGAGACTTGAAGTTGGGTTCGAATGCTGGAATGGTGCGATGATTAGGGAAGACACTATGCGTAGTGAGAAGTGAGGAGGGTTCGATCATTGATTTTGAGGAGTTCAATCAGTAGGTTTTTTGGATGTGGATGCTTCAAGGTCTATCATTGAAGGGGGCTGCACTGGACAGTGAAAGCTGATTGTTTCAAGCTTAGCAGTGGTGTTGCTTAGTGGAGAAGGTTGTAGGTTGTTTATTCGATGAAGGGGTTGTAGGAGGGGATTATCGTGACAAGGTTAAGGATTTCTGGTGAGGTTGGGATCAAGTTTGGTGGTGCAACTATAACAGAACAATGAGCTATATGTGATTAAAATGAGATGGATATTGAATTTGGCATATTCGACGAAATGTTGAAGTGAATAATTGCAATTTTGGGGCAGATTTCAATAGGAATGGATTAGTGATTTTTAGAGCGTGCTTCGTAATTTATCGAGTATTTTGCAAGACCATAAGGTATACATTTTTACAAAATTTAATTATGATGAATAATTTTATTATTTATTTTTAGTTTAGTTAAATTAATATTATCGTAATCGATTAATAGAATCAAATAATTGTAGGTGCAAAATAAATATCATTCGAGACAATTCGTAGAGACAACAATATGGAAATTTAATGGTTGTTCAACAAAGGAAAATTGTGGTGAGTTAAATTCACTCCGTTAAATTATTGGGAACAAATTTTTAAATAGTTCAATTTAAATTATTGTTTGTTGATTGATATGATGTGGATAGTGTGTGTGTGTGTGTGTATATATAATTATATACATAGTATATATATAGTAGGTGGTTGGATATATATATATATAATTGGTGATTGTATATATTCCAACATATATATATATATATATATATTAGCAGATGATTTCCATATGCGCCCCATAATATATATAGTGGATGACCTTCTATACCGCGATATCCTGCCTTAAAGAGGGATGGGTATTTTTTTTTCTAACCTCTGTGTATGAAGGAAAACAGGTTGGAGGGATCCAACTGGATTCCTCAATATTTATATTTTATTTATTTTCACATATATGTCGATATATGATATGATTTATAACCTATGATAGTTTATGATATGTTTGGATGTGTAACACTGGCCTTGATTTTAGGTAATTTGAATGCCCTGAATAGTAAATGGATTTTAAAACTGAATTTGAAATATAAGAAGTGTTTAAAGGAAATTTTATTTTCAAATAAAAATATTTATTTAGAAACTGAATTATAAATAGAATTGAAAAGTAAATATTTGTTTTTAACAAATAAGACGTGAAGTTAGTTTTATAAGAAATGCTTATAAAGAAGTGAAATTATTATCATTATTGAATTTGGAAAATATAACTAGAGCGTGAATTTGGAAGAAAAATAGAAATGGGGTTTAAACTAATATTTTGAAAATAGATTTGAATTTTCCAATTGCAAAATAAGTTATAAATGAGATTATATGAAATAACTTTACAAACAGAAGTTATAAATATAATTGCAACTTGAAATTTACAATCTTGAAATCAACTTGACTAAATAAGTCAAGCATGGATTTGTTATAAGAAATACTGTTCAGGATTGAGGTGAATAAGGCTTTAGAGCAATTGGTGTGTAAAAATAGGAATTGTTAGAATGAAATTTAGGAAAGGTTTTCAAATTATAAATTTTAATTGAATTTTGAGCTAATTCGAATAACAAAATTATGGATTATATAAAAGAATTGTATATATAATTTATAGATAATGAATATTAAGAGAAAAGAATTTACAAATGACATTTATATACGAATATTTAGAATGAAATGAAGTTTACTGAAATAAAACCGAGATGAGTTGTAATAAACATATACATAAGTTTATAAAGATTTGTTATGGAATCAAGATTTTATATAGAACCTGGATTTACGAAGGTTAAAGCGAAATTGAGTTAGTTAATAAAACTATAAAGTTATAAGGAAAATCTTATTCTAGTTTAAAAATGAATAAATATTTAGCAAATGTTTTGCAAATCGTAACTTTAATGGAATATTCGATAATGGTTATAGCAAACATTTTGTAAATTATATTTGTAAGAAAAGTATTTGAAACGGTTAAAAGTTGAGATAAATATCTCGTTTAAAGTGATAATTGATATTTGATATATCTATTCGTTAAAAGTTAAAAAATAGAGTAAAGTAAATTAGAAACTGACTGGAGATTAATCGAGTTGAATGGATTTCTCAATGTCGATCTGATGTTGGTTTCGGCTTTCGGAGTTGATATCTAGGGAGTTATTCTCTTACTAGTTTACGGTTAGGGACCGATGGCCAAGATGAGAAGTACGTTGTTAAAGTATTTTAAAATGAAATGGTTGAATATTCTTATATTAATATAAGAAGAGAATTGAGTATTCCAAACGTTGGAAAAATTGAGAATTTTTAATTTTCGAATGAGTAATTAAAGAGGCTAAATATCGAATCAATAAATTCAAATTTATTTTATAGAAGAATGGTTGTTTATTTGATAGTTAAATAACTAACTATTAAATATGGCCTAAACAATTGTTGGTACAAAAAGAGCGAGATCAAATTTATATTTGAAAACCACTCTGAACAATGAATACGTAAACATTGAAGATGTCAGATGTTGATCGAGATGGAGCAATTGAAGACCATAAATCTTCATAAAACGGAAGAACTACTTAAAATATCTAGATTCACGCCCGGATATATACTGTGGCCCTACTGTGGTTTAAGTCTGCATATTGCAAGGACTACTTGCTATTGACCTATAGGGTGATTCCTAGGATATGGTAGGAGGGTGCCTTCATTTCATCCTGTTCCTGGATGACTCATATGGACGAATGTCTAACAAAGTATTTCTAAAGGACCACGTACATTGATTTCTACAAATGTATTTCTGTGATGGAAGAGAAATTCAAGTCTCTTAGCTTAAACACCCAAAGTATTTTTGTAGAAGTTAATTAGTGTTTAACGATGTGGCATTTAAAGTGAATGGTGATCATATGTTCTAAAAAAGGTAATTTTTGTAACGTCCCAGATTTTTGGTTGATTAATTTTAAACATTTAATATTGTTTTAAATGTTGTTGATAATATAAATGGATTTTTATATGGAGTTATCGATTTAATAATCGATACACGATTAAATTTCAAATATATCGAATTATCGTAATATGAAAATGATATATATAAATAAATTCGAAGATAAACTGAATCGAAACGATCTAGATGATCAACATAAATTTCTATGTAAATATAAACGATAATAATAATAATTTATTATTGATGAAGTTGGTTGTTTTAATTTTAAATTATATTATATCTATTTAATATGGTTATTTATTATATACGTTCAAATTAAATTTCATAATCTATTTTGTTGAGTCCAGAATTGTGTTATAACATTGAAACGTCGGTCGTTACGTTAAAATATGGGTTCGTGATTTCAAGTTGTGAACCCCGAGATACTTTTAATGGATAAACTTGAAATCAAATCAGATTTTGTTTAAATTAAATAAAAATCTCTTTATATCAAATCGTATTAATTTAAATTTCTAATCGAATTAAATATTATGTACTTAAGCCTATCACCTAAAATGTACCATACGCAGGCTTATACTTTCCTCCATTCTTCGTTTATATGTAATCGCAACATCCCCTGTTATTCTCCATTAAGTTCTCAAGGAAAAATCGAAGCTTTAAACAAATGGATGCTTCATTCCTTTCAAAATCAAAATACAAAATCGCATCCCTAATTCATTCTTTTACAAATCAAAGAAAAAAGCTTCTGAGAATGGCTCTACCTCTTCCTTTCAGCCGAAAACAATCCAAGCCATTCCTCTTTTCTAAAACCGAACTCGAGTCTTTCCTTCTCTATTCTTTTCCAGTTAAAATTTGAAAACTTGATCCATACAAAAAAAGAAATCGAGTATCGCGATTTGAAATCGTGAGAATTCTGAAGTTTGACATCATTCTGGAGTATGCGTGATTTTGTTTTGGGAGGCAGTAGTTGCCATGGGCTTCATTTGCTATGGCTTAGTACTTCGGGTAATGGGATCGACGGTTTAGGGATTCACGATTTTAGTGATGATTGATCCTTGTTCGCAACAGGTATTGCGTTCGTGAGAATAAGAGGAGAAACATTTTTTTTCTGAATTCGCGAGTGAAAGTAGTGTGGCCTGGTGCTGGCAGAACGATGGATTTGGGTGGTTAACATGGCTTGATTGGAATGAAGATGAGGCAATGGAGTATATGGGAAGATCAAGATCGACTTGCATGTTCTTTTTAGGAAATGATAAATCCAGGTAAAAAAGAATGGAGCTTGTCATTTGAAGGAGGGGAGCATACTGTCGGTGACTGATAATGGGGAAGTTCTTATTGGTTTGTGTGCAGTGGAGATTTTGTATATTGACAAGCATTTGCAAAGAGGTTTGGGGTTAATTTGAATAGTATGTCAACAACTTGGCAAATGGGCATAAGTGATAAAAAGGGAATGGTGGATTGTCGGTGGAGTTGCAGGTTTAATCATTGCCAAGAATGTGAAGATGGTGGTAGCATTCTTGAAGAAGGAGGGAGACATTGTTTTTATTCAATGAGGTATACGTTTTTATTTAATTTAAAGTGAATAGAATTTATTTATTTATTTATTTGATAAGTTAATTTAAATTAAAAATCGTTTAATCGTTAAATAAATAACCGTAGGTATAGATTTGATTCGAGACGATTCGTAACCGAGACGATATGGAAATTAATTGGATATTCGAAAAATAAAAATCAAGGTAAGTAAACTCACTCTCTGGATTCGTTTATAATTTACTATAAACGAATATTTATTTAATATATTGTTATATGTTGTTTATTGGTTGTTTGGATGCATTGAAATATTATTGTGGCTATTGTATATATTAGTTATATTGGCTTGGTGTTTGTGGCTATCATATATATATATATATATATATATATATATATATTGGTGGTTGGATATTTCATGCAGTACCATTAGCGGATGCCCGCGGTATCATTAGCGGATGATCCTATCGCCCCACGATATAGAAAGTGGATTACCTTATGTACCGCGATATCCTTCCATGAAGCAGGACGGGTATTATTTACATTAGCTAGCATCTGTAGATGCAGGAAAAAGGTTGGAGGGATCCAATTGGATTCCTCAAAATTTATTATTGTTGTTTTCACACACACACACACACACACACACACATATATATATATATATGCATATATGATGTGTTAGAAAACTTGTGATTGATAATTGAGTGTTTTGGATGTTTGAATATCACTGACCCTAAATATTGATATATACAAATATCATGAAAAAGGAATTTTGAGATTTAAATGGGAAAACATTATTTTATAAAACAGAATTTGAATTTTGAATGGAATAGGAAATATTAACATGTTTTGAATAGTAAAACAAGTAGTGAATTTATAAATGATGTTTATAAATGAAAAGGAATAAGCCAAGGTAATTACTTAACCTTCAGCTCTGATACCACTGTAACGACCCGGGGAATTTGCGACCTTGGTAATCGATATAAACTTAACGTCGATTATCCAAGCATCAGAAATACTGATAGTTAATAGAAAGAAATTAGAGGGTTAAAATAGATAAGATACAAAATTAGAATAGAAGAAGAAGAACATAAAAACAGAATCAAAGTAACACGAATCTCACAACAGAACGAATAAATATATTCTATAACATAATTTGGAAATAAAACCGATACTGTATACAATACCATTATCAGAGTACAACACTTACAACATAGCGGAAATATACAATAGCTATATCATCCTAAAGCCTCCTGCTATAGCTTTCCAATTATATCTATAAAATCCCGATTACTGGGCTGCTCGTACAAATTTGAGCACCCAAGAGTTAAGGGAAAACAAAACAAAATATACTCTAGGTCAGTCATGTGACTGGTGTGAGTAAACTCCAACCATTTTTTTAACTTTTAAAATCCTTTTAAAAGAAAGATTAATCATAAGACCAATCCACACATAAACACGGATGGTTTTTACCTTACGATAACCCAAAACATTCTTTTTATGAAATCTCTTCTGATATTATAACAATGTCTAAATCAAATAGATAGCAATCTACTAGAACGCTTTCATCTCATGCTCTACATATATAATATACAATCAAAAATCACGGGCTCTTATTGGGTAATGGATTTCCAACTATGACAAGGTATGGAACCACCTTCCATTCAGTGTACTCTAGAAGTGATACACTAGAGTTCAACAAGGACATCTTGTAACTCAGCCACACATGACCAACCATTCATTTCGCTTGAATATTCCGAATATATTGTCACCTTACGGTTGGTATATACACATAACCGTTCCCGGGAGATACAGAATTGAAAGAAGTAACAAGTATGAATATTCTCTAGATAGTGACAATATACCCTAATTGGGTGCGACCCACTTAGCCATGCTGCCAGCCCGATTTTTTTCATTTCTCGGTTGATGAGGCTTGAGGTTATAACGTATCTTTTAACAGATCACCCCTTTATTTACTTTGAATGCCACATCGTCATACCCAGCAAATCACAAATTGATTTTCCCAAAAATACCACGGGTATAAGCTAAGAGAAACGAATTCCTCCGCCACCAATGTAAATACACTTCAAACAATCAACTTACGCGATCTACCAGATATACTCTGTCAGACATTCATCCGTTCAAGTTGTCCTGAGACTAGACAACCCGAAGGCACTATTCTATAAATCCATCTAAGGTAATTTCTACCTAGGATTTACTAAACAGCCCTAGCATAACTCCATTTTCAATTATCTCCATCATATTTGATTTGCAACGCTAATGCCATACGAAGTGGTTTTCAGATAATATATTTGATCCCGGTCTCTCCGTATTGGCAACGGAAATGGTCAAAATCTTTGATAGTTGGTGATTTAACTATCAAAGGAAAACATGTGTACAAACAACGGTCGTATTCCTAAATGGACATCTTACCGATCAATCATCATTTCATTTCCCAATTTCCCATTTATCATTTCAATATATTCTTAAATTCCTTATTTTCTAAAATTTAGAAAATATACATTATTAACTTTGGAAAACATTTCCATTTTTGATTCTCGCATCAATATCTTCCCACCTCTATCAGTCTCTAACTGTAAACTAGTAAGAGAACAACTTTCCACGTATAACCCCGAAGGCCGAAACCAACATTAGATCGATACCCAGAAAGTCATTCAACTCAACAAATTTACAGTCAGTTTCTAATTTCAGTAATTCCATTTAAATTCCTAATTCAAACCCCAAATTTCTTTATAATATTTTATTTGCAAAATATTTACTTTAATCTATTTTTTCACATAGAATGTGAATAATATTTCTTTATATAATCAAAACAATTTGATTTCGTATTTAAAAACAATATCTCAAACCCAAATTCTATTTATATTTTTATTTGCAGAATTATTCCTACAAATCTTATTTCATTTCCAACGTTTATAATCTCATTGCGAATTTCCTTTATAACTACTACGTTCAAATTCCATTTCAATTATTGGATTTAAAACCGATTTTACTTCTCTATATAAATCTCAAATTTATATATTCAATTTATCAAATGATCTTTAATTTATAAACATCGTTTATAAATTATTCTCCTCAATTTTCCTGTTAAAATAGATGTCTATTAAATGTTTTCTTCAAACAATCTTCTCATAATTCTTTTATTTCTCGTCAATTTCCTTTTATAATCCAATTTATTTTCCAGATATTTCCTTTTATAATTATATTTATTTTCCAGATAAATATTCCTTTTATAATTATATTTATTTTCCAAATAAATATTCCTTTTATTATATTTATTTTCCAAATAAATATTCCTTTTATAATTATATTTATTTTCCAAATAAATATTCCTTTTATAATTATATTTATTTTCCAAATAAATATTCCTTTTATAAAGTTCTATTTGTTTTATCCAAACAATTCCTTTTATAAAATTCTGTTCATTTTATAAATATTTCCCTTTTATAAAATCCATTGATTTTATAAATATTTTCTTTTTATAAAATCCTTTGATTTTACATTTATTTCCCTTTTATAAAATCCTTTGATTTTATATTTATTTTATCTCAATATATACTTAGAAAATTTTCCCTTTTATTCCAGTATTTTCTTATGGTATTTAAAATACCAATATACAAGACCCGTGTCATCACAACCAATCACAGATTATATATCACATCATATATCACAAAATATGGAAAAAAAACTAGTATTATAAATATTGAGGATTCCAGTTGGATCCCTCCAACCTGTTTCCCTGCATCCACAAATGTTAAACAATATAAATAACATCGATTTCATTTCAATATGAAATATTCTGATAAATAGAATCAATATTTGATTAACGATTTATATATATATATCGTTATCCATAATTTCAACCAATAAATCAGCAATTCAACCAAACAATCAACACACAACAATTAATCATCATTTATCAATACTAGATTATATTTATAAAAATATAAACTATACAGAGTTAGTGAGATTTATGCATATTGGATGGTTATCACTAAATAACAAATAACGATCATTGAGTCGGATCCAGCAATTTATTTTGCTATAAATTATAACGAGCTCCAATTCACTCCGAAGCAGTTCCATTGTGAAGCCCTCTTCCCTATGATCCCAACGGATCTTGTTTCGTCAAATTCTGTTCACGTATGTGTAACAACCCGGAAAATCTGAACCAATTTAAAAATTTTTAATGGGCTATTTTAGTGAATTTTAAATATTTAAAATAAATATTTTAAATAATAACGAAGAAAAGTTAGTTTGAATCGATGTTTAAAAATAAATATATTCATTTTGAAATTAAAACAAGGCCTGAAATGGCGCGGCAGTTTCAAAATTTGAATTCAAACTTTGACTAACTGTACCGGGTGCAAAATAAAACGGATCTTAGTGAAACCAAAAACATCTAAATCTGTTAGTGAATATCTTTCTAACGAATCGGAAAAATCGAAGTTTCATAGCGGGAATCAAAAGTTATGGCCAAATGAATTTTCAGAAAGGTCGCTATAGAGAAAATATCGCCCTTGAAAATAGACATTTTGCAAACGACCTCAGAATTCGACGAAGCCACTTTTGTTGGATCCGGGATGTCAAATTATTACTATGTTTCAAATTCCATAAATTTTGAAGTTAATATGTGAGTGTGGCGAAGGAAAATGTGTTTGGTCAATTAGAGTTAAATTGGATCGACCAGAAAATGGACATTTTTCAAACAGTCTTAGAATTTGACGAAACTAGTTTTGTTGGGACCGTATTGTCAAAACATAGCTAGATTTATTTTTCGGGAATTTTTAGAATCAGCATGTGGCCCCGGCAAATTGAAATGTACGTTCAAATCAAATATTGAATGTTTTATATTTTAATTTAAAGAAAAACTGACAGAAATAGTCGAATGGGCCTACGAAACATATCCCATTGTGTTCGGAATGGGGGTATTTAGCTAGGGGCGACAGTCGTTGGGTTTGGATTGGAGTCCGTGTATGGAAGGAGGTATTTTTGAAATTAAATAAATAAGGGTCAATCATTTTTTTTCTTTCATTTATTTTATTTTCCCAGAGAGAGAGAGAGAAAAACCCATGAACCTTTGTTTTTTACGGCGGAAAACCCTCTTCCATTCTTCTCTCGATTCCTCTCCAATCATTCCTCTAAACCCATCGATTCTTTTGGCGATTTTGAAGATCGTCCTTCCGCCTTCAAATCAGGACCAGAATCGGCCATTATTGTTGCGCGGATCTCGAGATATCCTGCTAGAAAGTCGAGTTGTTGTGAGGCCAACGCCGTCCCCGATCTGCCACCGCATCTGACGCCACCGTCGTCGATAGGAGCGTCGCGCCTAGCTCTTCATCGCAGTGCAATCCGATCGCTACCATCCTCCACAGATTCAAAGAGAATCGAAGACCTAGTTTCGAATAGATTTTGAAGGTATACGGCCTTTATTTTATTTTATAGTTTATAGCACTTTAAAGCGCTACGGTTTATGATTTCACTGTAAAAATCATATCTTTCTCGTTTTTGACGAAATCCAGTGAAACAAGAGACAGTGGACTCATGTGGACGTCTTCTACATTCTAGAAGAGACTGCATATTTTTCTGAGCCTTCTACAATTTTTCATGGAGTGGAACCCAATGTGAGATTTCTAAATTATAAACGATATGGAAATAATGATGTATAAATTATATAGTCGATGTATGAGTTATATAATTGTTGTATAAGTTGTATGTTCGATGTATAAGTTATGTATGCATTGTAAAAATTATATATGCGTTGAAATGATTAAAATGAAGTGAAATGAAATCGAAATATATTTATATATGAATATATATATATACACACTCCCCTCGTCCACAGACCATGGACGATATATATTGGTTGTGATATTGTTTGGATTATTGGTTGATGTGAAATTTGGTGAATATCATGAATGGTTGATTGGAAATGATTTATTGTGGTTGAAATCCCAATAGGATTAGAATATGGGAAAATTCGTCTGCGTATGAACTAGATATTGAAATCCCCATTGTCAAAAACTGCGAGGTTTTAAGGTAGAGCGAGGAGCCATACTCGGGACGGCGCCGGTTTTAACTACCCCGCCGTTGTGCTGCAGAAATTTGTTGAAATATTTATGTGTTTGATTTATTTTCATGCATTGAAACTATATTCATGTGTTGGATTATAATCGTGTTTTGAAATAAATTATTTTACAATAAAAATCACATTTTTACCTTATGTATGAACTATAGAAAATATTCCAGTTTTGAAATAAATTGTTTTACAATAGAAATCACATTTTTATTATATATATGAATTGTTAAAAATAGTGATGTGTGGAAATAAATCTCTGTTTGATAAAAATATCTTTTTTATCAAAGATATAAAATGAATATGGTTTTGAAATCGAAGAATGAATTATATTTATATATATATATAAATATAAATATAATTAAAATAAATTGAATAACGAAGTTGCAGTTCGTATTTTGAAACCGTGATTTCAAACGATTATTGCGGAAGATCCGACCATAGGATTTTCCCAAAACTGCAACCGTTGGGTTCGCTTTGGAAATATCTTTCCAATGGCACCAACTTTGTAAAGATCCAACAGTTGGATTGTCTGGAATGTTTAATTCAAATCTGAAGAAAAACAGCACCAGAATCGATTATATATATATATATATATGTGTGTATATATAAATAAATTAAATCGAATAACGATGCTGCAGTTCGTCTTTTGAAATCGTAATTTCAAACGATTGTACCGGGAGATCCGACCGTCGGATTTTCCCAAAACTAAAACCGTTGGATTCATTTTGAAAAGATCTCTCTAATGATGTAAAATTTGTGAAGATCCAACGGTTAGATTTTCAGATATGTGCAAATCAAATCTGAAGGAAAACAGCGCCACAGCCGCGTTATGGCCTGAAGCGTCGTTCGAATGAATTGGCTATTTTTAAACGAATAAAAATAGCGATAAATCGTGATAAAATATTATAAACAATATGGAATGAAAATAAATTGAATTTACTTGGTTTATTGGATATTTGATGGTTGAATGTGTTTGGCGTGAAAATTACATTAAAGAACAGAATTATTGTAGTCTAATAATTTAACCATTGAAATGAATTGATTTGAAACTCAAAATATACGTGAATTATTTGAAAAGGCCGAGTTAATTCTCATTTCAAATAATTGATCGATGATTAAAAGTCGAAGATATGAAGACGGTGCAAGACCGATGATCTTCACGTCGAATGGAGGGGTGCTACTGATGCTCATGATAGGAATAGCTACCTTGAAGGGGCTGAAGTGGTAGCCATCCGGACGTACATGTTGATTGTATGGATGTGCGAGGAATAAAGACCCTCCGGTTTCATTCAGACCAAGAACAGACTTGTAGATGGACTGTGTGTCTAACATTGGATTTCATTCTATGTGATTGATAGACGTCAGTTGCATGGTATGAATTGCTTGTGTGGCATGCTAAGATGTAGTGAACAAAGCTAAGCAGAGTTTTGTAGTTGATGATCAAAGAAGGGCTTTGAATAGTTAGCATTGTGTTTAGTGTTGTTTCGCGAGCCTCACACCCCGGTATGAACCAGAAACGGGAGAAGGATCCAGGAGGACATGCGTTTTCTTCTAGCTAGGGTGGTGTCAGTGACCTACCAGCCCTGACATTTAGATTATTTTCACATGTGTGGTTGTTGCTGTTGCGAGGCGCCTCAGATATATCAGTGACTATGTGAAGCCGATGGAGTCATAGGACTCATTTATGCCCCAAAGGGCGGGGAAATGTAGTGTTCAGGGATTTTTAATCCACTTCGAGTGGACCGGCCTTGTGGGTCCTAAGGGTCGATGCGTTCTGGTCCTAAGACACGGGCTAGAGCGTCTTGAAGCGGTAAGGACGATCCCTTGCCTTGGTTCATGATGGAAATCCAATTTCCAAATACGACATCGTGCGGTTTTGATTGTATATATATATATATATATATATATATATATATATATATATATATATATGGCGACATGATATATGGTACCCATGTCGTCTATAATTGATAGTTATGATTGAAATTGTTTTTGAAACATACAAACACTAGCAATAATATCAAATGATTTGTTTTTCTCGTATCAAGCATATTTTGGCCACTATAAGGTAAAACTCTATCCCCGGTTTGTGTTGCATTGTGTGATGGGAACTGAGTCTTATAATGGCTTCATTTTATGAAAAGCATTGCGATGTTTAAAAGATTTACTTGTTTTAAAGCACTGGTAATCCAATGGAGTAAACCCATTCCGCGTTAGCGGCGTGGTCCTGTGATTGGCCATATTGTAAAACAAGTTAAAGTAGATTTCTCATACCAGTCCCATGACTGACTCGTAGTTTGTTTCACTTGCAAACTCGGGTTCCTCTTTTCTACACGGGCAGCCTTGGATTCAGGTTTTAGCAGGCTCTTTCTGGATAGCTGGAGCTGAAGACGGATTCTATCATTTATCTCTTTTTATGTTGTTCAACTCCTGTTGTACATATTATGTTTTGTTTTCCGCTGTAGACATTTTATGTAAAGCTGAACTGTATTTTGTACTAAGTATGATCCTGTATACTGTGTAACTCTAATGATTATATTTATCCAGTGCATTTTGTTGTACATTATCTGGTGTATTTATTTATTTTTGTTTTGCTGTTATCTGTTTATGTGTTATATTCCAAAGATTACGCTTTCCAACATGGAACGGGGTTTGGGTCGTCACAAACGTGGTATCAGAGCTTTGGTTAAGCTAAGTTCTGGAATATAACATATTAACAAACTCATCAGAAATAGAACTAGTAGTGTTCTAGGACGAGTAACTAATTACAGATAGGATCAGTAAAATCCTAGTATGAGTATAGCAGAATGAAATACACCAGAATAGACGCATTTACATTCAAGTATATGTCTCTATGTTTTAAAATACCTTTTCTGTTGACCTGACACTTGATCTGCTATTTGCAGAAGTGCTAGAAAATGAGTGCCAGAAACAGAAGAAGGAATGCAGACCCAGATATAGAAGCTCTATTTATGAAATATAAAAATCTGGGTGGAGCACTATTCTTGGGCGAAGAATCTATTGTTAAAACACAATCTTGGATTCATTCTGCAGAGAAAATCTTTGAAGGTTTAAAGCTGAGGGATGACCAGAAAAGATTACTGGCATCTTGGGCACTCAAAGACGAAGCTTTGTTCTGGTGGGATTCGATTATTAAGGATAATCCAGAAGGTGATATCACCTGGGATAGATTTAAAGAGATTTTCAGTGAAAGATTTATTCCTCTAGAAGCGACTGAGTGGTTATGTGATGAATTCTATTATCTGATACAAGGAGATATTACCATTCTGGAATATTAGGAGAAATTCAATAAAATTTCTCATTTTGCCCTTCATCTAATTCAAAAGCCAAAGACGAAGAATTTGAGGTTTATTAATGGTCTTCAAAAGAAGGTACCAGAATAGTGTAATGGGGCATGTGAAGCTTCCTTTCGCTGAAATGATATACATGGCTTATCAATATTAAGATCTTGATAAGCGAGGCCTTTTTGAAGATGAAGAGGAAGTCAGTTCTAGCAACAAAAGGAAATTTGAAACTGATAGCCCAAAGACGAATACGCAGCCAGAGTCAAGTACAACGTCCGGAGTCAGAAAGAAGCCTAGATTCAATCGGGAAAATGTTATATCTGAGGAAGGACCAGTAACGACTGCCATATGCAATAACTGCAAGAAGCTAGGGCATTTGGCGATAAATTGTGGACCCTTAAAGAAACAAATGAAGGATAAATTTAAATCCAAGAACAGGTTTCAAGAGAATAGAAAATGCAGTCAATGCCAACAGACTGGTCATCTTGAAAAGGATTGCCGACTTTTAAAGAAACCTAAAGAGGTTCATGTAAATGAAGTGGCAGAAGTCCCTGCAGCCTCATCTAGTCAGGAAAGGCCAGATGTTTTAGAAGGCACACTTACTGTCAAAAACATCCCAATTAAAGTATTGTTTAATACAGGCACGTCGAGAAGCTTTATTCCAAAGAATGCGGTTAAGAAACTGGATTTGAAATTGAAGAAGCTTAAAGAACCCATGACTATCCATAATCCGGTTGGGGGTTCCCTCGATCTTAGTTGGGTTTGTGGGGTACCTGTTTCTTTTTCTCATTATCGGTTTCCTTGTATCTCGATCGTCATGAATTTTACCGAATTTGATCTTATTTTAGGACTGGATTGGTTAACCAAATACGAAGCGGAAGTTAAATGTGCAGAAAGGGTTGTCAAGGTTAAAACGAAGCTTGCCAATATTGTAATTCCATGCGAAGGATCGAATTCTGATAGAAAAGATTTCTGGGAAGCTTTGGATGTTTCTCCTGCTCAAATAGAACATATTCCTGTCATTACGAAGAATATTCCGGTCGACATTGAAAATATCCCAGTTGTCAAGAACTTTGTGGATGTGTTCAAAGAAGTTGTTAGCTTACCTCTGCAGAGAGAAATTGATTTCAAGATCGCTTTAATCCCAAATGCAAGGCCAATAGTTCACGCTATTTGAAGAATGACCTTGAAGGATAAAGATGAGTTAGATAATCAAAACTCGATAGCTAGTATGGAAGGGTCTGATCAGACCTAGTTTCTCTGATTGGGGAGCAGCAGTGGTATTTGTCCCGAAGTCAGACGGTACTCTCAGACTATGTGTAGATTATCGTGACTTGGATAAGCAGACATTGAAAAATAAATATCCATTGTCGCGGATTGATGATTTGTTGGATCGATTGAATGGTGCGCAAGTGTTCACGAATGGACCTAGCTACAGGTTTCCATCAGCTTTGTATTGCCAAAGAGTGTGTTCCTTTGACAGCACTCAGAGGTCCAGATTTATTTTACGAGTGGTTAGTAATGCCGTTAGGCTTATGTAACGCTCCAGCTTATTTCGTCGATCTAATAAACCTGGTATTTAGAGGAGTATTGAATAAATTTGTTCTGGTTTTCATTGATGATATACTGATCTTCTCTAAGTTAGAAAGCGAGCATGAAAAACATTTGGAACAAGTGTTAGAAATACTAAGAAAGAATGTTTTAAAAGCCAAGTTTTTCAAATGTATATTCTGGCAGGAAGAAGTCAAATTTCTTGGTCACGTCGTCTCAAAACAAGGAATTTCAGTGGATCCTGGTAAAATCACTACTATTCAGAATTGGAAACAGCCTCGTACACCCACAGAAGTTCAAAGTTTTCTCGGATTGGCCAGTTGTTATCGGAAATTCATTAAGGATTTTGCGAAGACATCTAGTTCCTTAACGAAACTGGCTAAGAAACATTAGAGATTCAATTGGACTCCCGAATGTGAGGCAGCTTTCCAGAAGCTGAAGTGAAAACTGACGACTGCTCCAGTGTTAACAATAATTGTAACACCCCACCTCCACTAGGGTCACTCACAAAGGGAATGCACTAGTTTTGGTGGAGTATTATCTAGGTAAACATGCATAGAGATATCACAAGGCAAAACATAAATAAAGCAGCGGTAGAAATTAAAAACTAACTTCTTATTATTTCCAAGAAAAGAGTCAGAAGCTCATATATCCAAGATACAAATTATTCCATTACTTCAAGTTCTAAAGAAGCATAAACTTAAGATAACCAAAAGTAAAATATTCCCTATAAATAGCAGACGCAACCATAGCATAGCTCAAGACCAAACCGTACATGAGCTGTCAGAAAGCAAGCCAAATCCAAGCTAAGAGCTAGTGTTTCCTCCCTGAGAACCTGGGGAGGGAACGAAAGAAAAGGGTCAGTCATAAAGACTGGTAAGCCCTAGTAACTTTCAGTATGAAAACTAGTAAAGGTAGCATGATATGTGAAAACTGGAATTAAACATAAGGGTGATAACAGAACTGGTAGGATAATCAAGATAAGTCAAGTCTAGCATCGCATGTTCAAGGTTCGTTGCACCAACTGTACTAGTATTCTAACCTATGTCAAGTATTAACCATGAAATGATCCCTTGGCCCAGTATCATGAAGTGACCCATTACGGGGTCCTACGGTACGATCTATTAGTCGATCGGCTCCCTACAAGTCCTAGCTCATTTGTGTCTGTGTCATACGGCCCTATCCTGAAATGTAGTTACCTGTGCTAGGTCCACCATAGGGTGTATCAAGTCTTATGGTGCCAACCACCGACACGAATCAAGCACGCACAGTGTAAATCTACGGGTGCCCATTGCCTGCTTTTTCAACTCCGGACTACGTGCACGACCATAGCCCGCCTGAACCTACAATGGCGCACCTACTCAGCCGTCGTTCTGGTCGCTTACAATCAGCCCAGTAATCGTGCCCCATCCTGCCTAGTCCCAGGGTATCGTGATACATCTAAGTGGGTTACTGCTGAAAAGGACCGCGTAACTAGGGTTTTTAATGGGTTAAGTGTTGTCATTCAAATTCATGACTTAACCCTATCCAGATCACGTATCAAGTTGGTTAAGTGTGTTCAAGTAGTTCATGACTTAACCCTATCAAATCATTGTGCCAAGTTGGTTAACTATATTCAAGTGGTTCATGACTTAACCCTATCATGTGGCTTTAATTCATTAGTTCACGCCAACCTCTCACATTAGAATAACTGTTGTGGTTACTGGATTTGTCGGGCGGTTTCGGGCAGATCTACACCACAACATAGTCTAACCTCGGGTTTTACGTGCGATATGACCAACTACCCACATTGGATCCTATTGTTTGCAGCCACTGGATTTGCCGGGCGGTTCCGGGCAGATTTACACTGCAAACTCAACCCAACCTCGAGTTGGCCATTTTCAAGTTATCTAATTGTCATGCCCACGTTCAAGTTTTCATGTCTAGATTCATGTCCCATTTTCAGGTCATGTTTCATGTCAAATCGTGTCAAGTTCATGTCCATATTCAGGTTCAAGTCATATCAACGTTCTTGTTCAAGTTTAAAGCTAACTCATGTTTTACCTTGTCTACCCAAACCGTATTCCCATCGCACGTAAGCTTGAATCGATACAAATAAATCTATTTAGGGAATAACATAAAAAGGAACGGGTATAAGGTGGCAAAAGTGATTACTAGCATAGCATAGTATGACTTGAAATAAAAGATTAAAACATTACTGGCATATGGAATATTGGCCTCAAACATAAGGATTCCAATTCTAGCAAAATAAGGTACTAGTCGAGATAACAGTTGTCATAAGGTGATAGTATAGTCATGGTAACGACTGTCATAAGGTGATAGTATAGTCATGGTAACGACTGTCATAAGGTGATAGTATAGTCATGGTAACGATTGACATAAAGTGATAGTCATAAACTTGTGACTAATCGCAGATTCAACATGATAATATGAGGGGTTTCTCTTTTTGATTTACAACATGAATAGGCCCCAAATCAATGTCATAATAATATCCAAGAGTCAAGATCCAAGATGAAAAAGAATGGATGTAAAATAGTCATCATACATAGGTCCAATTTCAATTTTACATCATATTCATATTACATTTACAGTTTAAATCTAAAAATAAATGGGGCTTACTGATCGTGGTTCGAGAAATAGAAAAAAAAGTCGATGTTGAATCTTTATATGCTTAGTCAAGTCCTAATAGAAATCCCCAAATCAGCAATTCCCTTAACGCAGTCTCAACGTAGAAGAAGCAGTCCCTCTCTCAAACTTTTCGACCAGAATTAAAGCAGCATAAAGTCAGAAAGAATTTTGTGTAGAGATTCTGGTGTTAGGGGCTGTATTTATAGGGTTAGGTCAACCAATGTGGACAGAAACGAGGCCGAATACATCAGAGTGAATCCAGCTTCAGAAATGGGCTCGGGCACCAGGTCGACCCCCAGGTCGACACTATGGTCGACCTGGTCCTGGGTAGGTCGACTACATAGTCGACCCCGAGGCCGACCTGGTCCTGTGTGGGAAATTTCCTGCCCAGTCCATTCTGAGGTTTGAAATTCGAATTTTGAATTCGAATTGAACTGTTTTTGAACTTGAAAACTTCGAATGGTCATAACTTGGTAATGCAAACTCCGATTTTCGAAAACTCGGACTCGTTTCCAAGCAGAATTTCGAGACGAACGCAATGGCGCGCAACCCGTTTCCCCTGATTCTTATTTTAAAAATTAATTCTGCCTTGATTTATGGTTATAACATGTTATAAAAACACGGGTTGTTACATTCTCCCCTCCTTAAAGGATTTCGTCCCCGAAATCTCTAAGTTAGGGAGGATGTGTCCTACCATCCATCATCCATCTACTCAAAGCATCATCCACGGGAAACCATTGTCCTTAAAAGATTTCTAGTGCTGTATGAACTTAGGCAGAAAGTGTGTGTATATGTACTTATCTAATGCAAAAGATCAGGCGGTTACTGATTCAGTAAACCTCCTTAATGCAAAATATGTTAGTGTCATGAACCCAACATGTATGCAAATTCCTAGCATAGTTCCTAATCTCTACATGAGTGCACAAACATTCATCCATATGCAACATCCGAGTGATAACATAACAAGTTCCATCCATGTACAAGTATAAGCACTCATGCATATGCAACATGAAAATGTGACTGAGCCGATCTAGTGCCTAATGTGTGTCATGCATCCACTAGCAACCACTTGCAATCACTTGCAACCATCTGCAAACATCAACCATAACATGTTTCAATCACATGTTTACATCCATATGGTTCTACCTAAGGTTCTCAAGATAAGATCGAGAAGATAACAAGACAAACATAGATATTAGAAGCATGATACGAAAAAGGTTTTCAAGGAAAAAGAGATCGAGAATGTACCCTCAAAAAGAAATAGGTAAAGCGCACGTATCTTCTCTTCGGTTTCCCAAGTTGCGTCTTCTTGGGCTTCACTCCACTGCACTTTAACTAGCTTGACTTCTCGATTCCTTAGCTTCTTAATCTCCGTTCCTAAGATACGAATCGGAACCCGCCTCAATGTTTCTTCTTTCTCCACTTCTACATCTTCAAGGATGCTTGGCTCAACCACTTCGGCTGACTCATGCAAGCACTTCCGGAGATGTGAGACGTGAAAGACATTGTGTACTCCAGACAACTTCTCGGGTAAGTCTACCATATAGGCCATCCGTCCAATCCTCTCAACGATAGGGAACGGTCCTACGAACCTTGGTGCTAGCTTTCCAACGGCTCCAAAATGTACTACATTGCGTAACGGAGAAACTTTTACAAAGACCATATCTCCGACTTCGAACTCTAGGTCTGTCATTCTCTGGTCCGCATAAGATTTCTGTCTATCTTGGGCCGTTTTCATCCATCTTCGTATCAACTCAATCTTCTCAGAAGTGTCCCTTATCATATCAGGGCCAAGTATAAGCATGTCTGTCGTCTCCCACCAACAAGTTGGCGACTTGCACGGTCTTTCATACAGGGCTTCGAACGGTGCCATTCCGATGCTAGCCTGGTAACTGTTATTATATGCAACCTCCACGAGAGGAAGATGGTCTTCCCAAGTACCACCAAAGTCAAGAATGCATAGCCTTAGGAGATCTTCTAGTACCTTATTTACCCTTTCGGTTTGTCCATCCGTCTGTGGGTGATAGGCCGTGCTTAAGTTCAGTTGTGTTCCCATTGCTTCTTGCAGACTATTCCAAAACTGGCTAGTGAAAATCGGGTCATGATCACTAACTATACTAGAAGGAACTCCATGCAACCGTACTATCTCTCGAAGGTAAATAGACGCTAGCCCTGATGCGGTCCTCTTGCTCTTCAACGGAATGAAGTGAGCACTTTTCATGAGTCTATCGACTATGACCCATATGCTAGTATTTCCCTTCCTAGACGTAGGCAGTCCATCCACGAAATCCATCGAGATACTCTACCATTTCCATTGCAGAACCTCCAAAGGATGTAATAGCCCATCAGGCTTCCTCGTCTCGGCCTTTACTTGTTGGCACACCATGCACTTCGAAACGAACTCTGCCACGTCCTTTTTCATTCCAGCCCAAAAGAAAATGTGTTTCATATCCCTGTACATCTTATCCCCTCCGGGATGTATAGTCATCTTCGAGTGGTGCGCTTCTTCGAGAACTTTCCTTACTAGGTCTCCCACTTCTGGGACACATAGCGTTCCATCGCGCCTTAGCCATCCCTTGTCATCTATGGCATACCTACTGAGGTGACTTGACGTCTCACCCCCAATCAGCTTGTCCATGATTTCAATTATCTGTGGGTCTTCCTTCTGTGAAGTCCCTACTTGATCTAGAAGTGTAGGTCCTAGCTCAAGAGATGCAAACGTAGCAGTCAATGACTCAACAACAGGTGTAAAATCAAAGGTTGCTATAAACTCAAGGCTTTTCATTTCAACAAACAAGGGGCTCAAAGTCAACCTTTTTCTACTTAGCGCGTCTGCCATCACATTACCCTTGCCAGGGGTATAAGCTATATCGAAGTAATATGATGCCAAGAATTCCATCCACCGCTGTTGTCTCAGATTTAAATCTTTCTGTGGCCAAACCGAGAAATCTCCTCACCTCCATTGCATTCTTAGGAATTTTCCAGTCCTGTACCGCAACTACCTTTGCAGGGTCCACGGCTATGCCTTGCTTAGAAACTACATGTCCAAGAAACCGAACTTCCTTCCTCCAAAAATGGCATTTGGAGAACTTAGCCTTTAACTGGTGTGTTATAAGCGTTTCCATGACTTCCTTGAGATGTCTAGCATGCTCTTCTTCATCTTTTGAGAAGATCAAAATATCATCCACGAAAACTACCACAAACTTGTTAAGGAACTCCCGAAACACCCTGCTCATCAAATCTACAAAATACGCGGGTGCATTCATTAACCCAAACGGCATGACGAGCCATTCGAAGAACCCATCTGGAGTCCTAAACGTAGTTTTGTCAATGCTATCCTCAGCCACTCTAAGCTGATGGAATCCTGTGGCTAGGTCGAGTTGAGAGAAAACAGATGCTCCTACAAGCTGGTCAAACAAATCGTCGATTCTTGGTAGTGGGTTCCTATTCTTCTTTGTCAGCTTGTTTAACTCACGACAATCTATGCATAGATGAAGCGATACATCTGCCTTAGTACCGAATACCACCGGAGCACCCCATTCAGAAATGCTTCATCTTATGAAATTTTTCTCCAGCAACTCGTTAATTTGTTTACTGAGCTCTCTTCTTTCTCGTGGGGCCATATGCCTAACGGGCAATGAAACTGGCTTGGCATTATCTACAAGATAAATTCGGAACTCTATCTCGCGTTTAGGAGGTAATCCCCTCACTTCATCAAAGACATCTGGATATTCTCAGACCACTCTTACAGATTGCAAATTATCGTCGGAAGAGTCAAGGGATTCAAGATAACACAACATGACCGGACCCTTCGGGTTACAAGAAATTTCAAGGGAATTGCCAAGGCGAGTCATGAGCCTTACTACCCTTCGTTCACAATCAAGAATGGCTCCATAATCGGACAGCTAATCCATCCCTAGGATCAAACCGTATCCCATGAATCCGAGAACATAAGCATTACACGTGAATTCTACGCTTAAGATAGAGATCCTAAAATCCACACACATCATAGATAAATGGGCGGAGCCCCCAATTGGATTTGAAACTATAACGGGATCCTTAACCAGACTAGTACTTAGGTGCAGATTTTCAACAATATCAGAGGAAATAAAAGTATGCGATGCGCCAGAGTCAAATAAGGTTCGAACAGGAAAGTCAGAAATGTAAACAAGGATTTCTACGGAAATATTACTACCTCAGTCAAGAGCTGAAGTGGTGTTGAGAGCATGCAACTGCCCTCCAGAAGGTCCTGCTTGCTGGGTCTGCCCTTGCCCCTGCCCTTGCTTCTTAGGGCAATCCTTGCTGATGTGTCCAGTATCTCCACAATGAAAGCATTCACCCAACTTCCTCTTCTTCTTTCTACAGTCTTTAGCTAGATATCCAGTAATACCACAGAAGTTGCACTTCCTCGTCTCACGTGGTTTGTTGTTGCCCTTGTTATTCTTGTTATTCTTGTTGTTCCCCTTCTTGAAGTCAGCTTTCTTATTCTGAGTCTCGTTAGGCTTAACCTCCTTCTTGCTATTCTTGTCTTCCTTATGAAGTAGAGCCATATCCACCAAGCTTTCAAAGGTCGCCCGCATGGGTATATGAGTTAGGGCCAAGCTGTGTAGTGGCTCGTTCAATCCTCGAGCAAAGCGTACAGCCTTTTTCTGGGCTGTGTTGACCAAATCAAAACCGAACCGAACCGAGCAAGCTGATTAAAATTATTCACGTACTCCCTCACAGCCATATCCCCTTGCTTGAGTGCTAGGAACCTCTCCATCTGAAGGTTCTCCTCTGCTGATGATAAGAATTTAAGCCCAAACCTCTCTCTAAAGTCTGCCCAAGTCTCAACTGGCCTGGTAGCGTTGGTGACTTCCCACCAAAATGCAGCTTCCTATTTTAACAACCATGCTGCCAACTGAACTTTCCTATGGTCCTCCATATCAAAGATAATGAACAAGTCTTCTGTTTCCTTTAGCCATTTTCCTGCCTCAACAAAGGTTTCAGTTCCAACGAAGTTCTTGCCGCCCATTGCTTTAAAGTCTTTGCATATTTTGGCAAAGACAGTACCAGGAGGAGGAGGAACCGCGACCACTGGGGAAGGAGGAGGAGCGATGTCTTCCGTGCCTGCGTCGTTGGCCCTGGCTTCTAAGTACCTTCGGAACCATCCAGGAACGGGTATTCCCTCAGGCAGGTTAAGATCAGCCATGCTGAAAAAAGAAAAGAAAAGGATTCAAGCGAGGAAACAAAGGAAAGTGCTAATGGCTTTTGGGGAATAGCCTTTTTAAACATAAAACTTTTCTTGAAAAATGTTTCTTTATAAATGGTTTTGAAAATAGTTTCAGAAGGTTTTTTAAACTTTTTGCCCAGCCTGGTAACCTTCTGCTCTGATACCAAATGTAACACCCCACCTCCGCTAGGGTCACTCACAAAGGGAATGCACTAGTTTTAGTGGAGTATTATCTAGGTAAACATGCACAGAGATATCACAAGGCAAAACATAAATAAAGCAGCGGTAGAAATTAAAAACCAACTTCTTATTATTTCCAAGAAAAGAGTCAAAAGCTCATATATCCAAGATACAAATTATTCCATTACATCAAGTTCCAAAGAAGCATAAACTTAAGATAACCAAAAGTAAAATATTCCACATAAATAGCAGAAGCAGCCATAGCATAGCTCAAGACCAAACCGTACATGAGCCGTCAGAAAGCAAGCCAAATCCAAGCTAAGAGCTAGTGTTTCCTCCCTGAGAACCTAGGGGGAAACGAAAGAAAAAGAGGCGAAAGAAAAAGGATCAGTCATAAAGACTGGTAAGCCCTAGTGACTTTCAGTATGAAAACTAGTAAAGGTAACATGATATGTGAAAACTGGAATTAAACATAAGGGTGATAACAGAACTGGTAGGATAATCAAGATTACAAGGTAAGTCAAGTCTAGCATCGCATGTTCAAGGTTCGCTGCACCAACTGTACTAGTATTCTAACCCATGTCAAGTATTAACCATGAAATGATCCCTTGGCCCAGTATCATGAAGTGACCCATTACGGGGTCCTACGGTACGATCTATTAATCGATCGACTCCCTACAAGTCCTAGCTCGTTATGTGTCTGTGTCATTCGGCCCTATCTTGAAATGTAGTTACCTGTGCTAGGTCCACCATAGGGTGTATCAAGTCTTATGGTGCCAACCACCAACATGAATCAAGCACGCACAGTTTAAATCTATGGATGCCCAATGCCTGCTTTTTCAACTCTGGACTACGTGCACGACCATAGCCCGCCTGAACCTACAATGGCGCACCTACTCAGCCGTCGTTCTGGTCGCTTACAATCAGCCCAGTAATCGTGCCCCACCCTGCCTAGTCCCAGGGTATCGTGATACATCTAAGTGGGTTACTGCTGAAAAGGACTGCCTAACTAGGGTTTTTAATGGGTTAAGTGTTGTCATTCAAATTCGTGACTTAACCCTATAT
Source organism: Allium sativum (assembly GCA_030737875.1). Lineage (NCBI taxonomy): Eukaryota > Viridiplantae > Streptophyta > Magnoliopsida > Asparagales > Amaryllidaceae > Allium > Allium sativum. The sequence continues at coordinate 731,529,801 of CM060916.1, forward strand.
AGATCATGTATCAAGTTGGTTAAGTGTGTTCAAGCAGTTCATGACTTAACCCTATAAAATCATTGGGCCAAGTTGGTTAAGTATATTCAAGTGGTTCATGACTTAACCCTATCATGTGGCCTTAATTCATTAGTGCACGCCAACCTCTCACATTAGACTAACAATTGTGGTTACTGGATTAGCCGGGCGATTCCGTGCAGATTTACACCACAACATAGTCTAACCTCGGGTTTTACGTGCGGTACGACCAACTACCCACATTGGATCCTATTGTTTGCAGCCACTAGATTTGTTGGGCGGTTCCGGGCAGATTTACACTGCAAACTCAACCCAACCTCGAGTTGACCATTTTCAAGTTATCTTATTGTCATGCCCACGTTCAAGTTTTCATATCTAGATTCATGTCCAATTTTCAGGTCATGTTTCTTGTCAAATGGTGTCATGTTCATGTCCATATTCAGGTTCAAGTCATAACAACATTCTTGTTAAGTTTAAAGCTAACTCATGTTTTACCTAGTCTACCCAAATCGTATTCCCATCGCACGTAAGCTCGAATCGATACAAATAAATCTAATTAGGGAATAACATAAAAAGGAATGGGTATAATTTGGCAAAAGTGATTACTAGCATAGCATAGTATGACTTGAAATAAAAGATTAAAACATTACTGGCTTATGGAATATTGGCCTCAAACATAAGGATTCCAATTCTAGCAAAATAAGGTACTAGTCGAGATAACAGTTGTCATAAGGTGATAGTATAGTCATGGTAACGACTGTCATAAGGTGATAGTATAGTCATGGTAACGACTGTCATAAGGTGATAGTATAGTCATGGTAACGATTGACATAAAGTGATAGTCATAAACTTGTGACTAATAGAAGATTCAACATGATAATATGAGGGGTTTCTCTTTTTGATTTACAACATGAATAGGCCCCAAATGAATGTCATAATAATATCCAAGAGTCAAGATCCAAGATGAACAAGAATGGATGTAAAACAGTCATCATACATAGGTCCGAATTCAATTTTACATCATATTCATATTACGTTTACAGTTTAAATCTAAATATAACTGGGGCTTACTGATCGTGGTTCGAGAAATAGAAAAAGAGAGTCGATGTTGAATCTTTATATGCTTAGTCAAGTCCTAATAGAAATCCCCAAATCAGCAATTCCCTTAACGCAGTCTCAACGTAGAAGAAGCAGTCCCTCTCTCAAACTTTTCGACCAGAATTAAAGCAGCATAAAGTCAGAAAGAATTTTGTGTAGAGATTCTGGTGTTAGGGGCTGTATTTATAGGGTTAGGTCAACCAATGTGGACAGAAACGAGGCCGAATACATCAGAGTGAATCCAGCTTCAGAAATGGGCTCGGGCACCAGGTCGACCCCCAGGTCGACACTATGGTCGACCTGGTTCTGGGTAGGTCGACTACATAGTCGACCCCCAGGTCGACCTGGTCCTGGGCGGGAAATTTCCCGCCCAGTCCATTCTGAGGTTTGAAATTCGAATTTTGAATTCGAATTGAACTGTTTTTGAACTTGAAAACTTCTGAAAACTTCGAATGGTCTTAACTTGGTCATACGGACTCCGATTTTCGAAAACTCGGACTCGTTTCCAAGCAGAATTTCGAGACGAATGCAATGGCGCAACCTGTTTCCCCTGATTCTTATTTTAAAAATTAATTCTGCCTTGATTTATGGTTATTACACGTTATAAAAACACGGGTTGTTACAATAATTGATGGCAACGAGGACTTGAAAGTCTGGACTGATGCTTCTAGAGAAGGCCTTGGTGCAGTGTTAATGCAACGAGGTCAAGTGGTTGCTTATGCTAGCCGTCAGCTGAAACCGCATGAGAAAAATTACGTTACTCATGATTTTGAGTTGTTAGCCATCATATTTGCTTTGAAAATCTGGAGGCACTATCTTTTGGGTGAGAAATTCGAACTATATACAAACCATTAGTCATTGAAGTATTTATTCACTCAGAAAGACTTGAATCTGAGGCAGCAGCGTTGGCTAGAATTTCTTGCAGCGTACAATTTTGAGAATTTGTACACTCCAGGGAAAGCCAATGTCATGGCTGATGCACTGAGTAGAAAGAATGTAATAATCACCAGTTTTATTTTTACGACTTCATTGATTAATAAAATATCTGCTCTTCAGAAGGATGATCACTTCATTCAAAGAATCATAGAAAGAATACAGAAAGGCGAACCCTTGAGTTTTCAGATAGATAACGAAAAAATTCTGAGGTTGAAAGGTCGAATATGTGTCCCAAATATTGCTGAACTCCAGAGAGAAGTATTGGATGAATGTCACAAAACCAAGCTTAGTATCCATCCAGGAGTGAGCAAGATGTATAACGATATCAAACGCACTTTCTGGTGGAGATCTATGAAACGAGACATCTCCTTATATGTTAGCCGGTGTTCCACTTGTCAGCAAGTCAAAAGCGAACAGCAGAAGCTCGCTGGATTGTTGCAACCTTTAGAAATTCCAGGTGGAAAATGGGAATAGATTTCTATGGATTTCATAGATGGTTTGCCCAGAACCAGGAAAGGAAATGACAGTATTTGGGTGATCGTAGATCGTTTCATGAAGACCGCCCATTTCATACCTGTCAGATCAAACAGAACTGCTCAGAGTCTGGCGCAGATTTATTTTAGAGAAATTGTTAAACTTCATGGAGTTCCCATGAGTATCATTATTAGTCGTGACCCAATTTTTGCTAGTAAATTCTGGGAAGCATTCCAAGCAGAATTGGGAACGAAGCTAAACTTGAGCACCGCTTATCATCCTCAAACGGATGGTCAAACTGAGAGGGTGAATCGGATTCTTGAAGATTTATTGCGAGCTTGTATAATTGATTTTGGCGGATCATGGGAAGACCACTTGCATTTGGCCGAATTCTCATATAACAACAACTACCAAGCGAACCTGAAAATGTCTCCATTCGAAGTATTGTATGGTAGACCGTGCCGATCCCCTGCTTGTTGGGTAGAACCCGGTAATAGACTTGTATTGGGGCCAGATATGATTCGCGATGCTACAGATAAAGTCGATTTCATTAAGAAACGATTACTAGCCGCTCAAAGCCGGCAAAAGAGCTACGCAGATAAGAGAAGAAGAGATATATCATTTGCTGTTGATGATTATGTTTATTTGAAGGTATCTCCGATGAGAGGAGTAATCCAGTTCGGTAAAACAGGGAAATTGGCGCCCAAATTCAATGGTCCGTTTCCTATTCTTGAACGGATTGGAACTCTCGCTTATAGGGTTCAGTTACCAGATTGGTTGCCTGGAGTACATGATGTATTTCACGTATCTCAACTTCGAAAGCATGTTGATGATCCAGATTTAGTCGTGGAAGAAGTCGCACAATGGGATTTGGAAATTACTCCAGAATTGGCTGTGAGAAGAGAGCCTATCAATATTATTGGCAAAGAAACTAAAGAGCTGAGGAATAAGAAGGTTCACTTAGTCAAAGTGCAATGGAGTGGAGATCCGCGAGGCTGTACTTGGGAAACTGAGGAAAGCATTAAGCAAGCCTATCTCGATTTCATAGTAGATGTCTCTGAGTGACTCTGGTGCAAGGTACATTTAACGTATTTTGCAATTTCCATTATGTTCTCTACTTTGTTGTTGTTTTCTTTTCATGGATGTAAAATTTTAATCATATGATTTGATGATTTTTAAAAAGAGTATATGAATTAATTAGTATATTTGTGAAAAGTTAAAAATAAATTGGTTGATGTTTGTGTTGTGTGATTGTGGATTTGATTTATTAAATTATTAGAATGATAGTTAATTTAATCAATAAGAGAATGAATGGTAGGATTTATTCGATTAAATCACACATTGAACTGATTAGAGAATTGATTAGAAATATATACATGTACTTTGCATATGTTTGAACAGGTAAATGGATTAGCTGTTGAGTAAAGATTTTATTTGCATGCCCGACAAATAGGTAAACCTTAATGAGTTGGATGCACAATTTTTTTATTAATCAACTCCTGTGAGTTCCAGTGGATGCGGAGTGCTGGTTATTCTGTGTGTAATTAATAAATGTCGCCATAGGATAGTAACAATTAATTTTGAACTACACTGCATGGCATAATTCTTGAAGAGGGCATACTTCTTGAAGATAGCATACCTCATCATATACCACATAAGCATTTGGAGCTTGTGTGACGAGGTGGAAGATTTACCATTCGAGCAAGAGGCTTGTATGGCGATGACTATATATATTACAGGTTGAACCGATGGCAGATATGGACTATATGTATTACAGGTTGAACCGATGAGAGATATGGACTATGTATTACAGGTTGAACTGATGACTGATATGGACCACATAAAATTGTAATGGTAAATTGCCAGATTAATAAAAAAACCCATACGGGTCTAGAGATGACAATAAACACGTCTCTCTAGTCTTATAAGGCACAAAAACTATTTATGGGATGACGAGAATTTATTCTCTGGAGTTATTATCTATACACACTCCCCCGTGGACACTAGAATATATCACTATAAATATGTGTATGCTTATTAGGATTTATTGGGTACCTAATACGGCCCAATAAATTTCCAAACCCCTCCCCATACAATGGAGGTTATGGCGAAATTTTTCGAAAATTTAGGGTGTTAGCCAAATTTTTGAAGAATTTGAAAATTCTTAGAAACTGAAAAGTTGAAGAATGGAAGTTAGAAAGAAAGTTGATTTGGTTAGTCAAACCACTTTCGACTTTGTTCCTTTTCGGGGACGAAAAGTTTTAAGTGGGGGAGATTGTAACAACCCGGAAAATATGAACCACTTTAAAAAATTAAATTGGCTATTTTAGTGAATTTTAAATATTTAAAATAAATATTTTAAATAATAATGATAAAAAGTAAGTTTGAATCGATGTTTGAAAATAAATATATTCATTTTGAAATTAAAACAAGGCTTGAAATGGCGTGGCAGTTTCAAAATTTGAATTCAAACTTTGACTGACTGTACCGGGTGCAAAATAAAACGGATTTTAGTGAAACCAAAAATATCTAAATATGTTAGTGAATATCTTTATAAGAACCGGAAAAATCGATGTTTCATAGCGGGAATCAAAAGTTATGGCCAAATGAATTTTCAGAAAGGTCGCTATAGAGAATATATCGCCCTTGAAAATAGACATTTTGCAAACGATGTCAGAATTTGACGAGACCACTTTTGTTGGATCTGGGATGTTAAATTATTGCTAGGTTTCAAATTCCATAATTTTTGAAGTTAATACGTGAGCGTGGTGAAGGAAAATGTGTTTGGCCAATTACAGTTAAATTGGATCGACCAGAAAATGACCATTTTTCAAACGGTCTCAGAACTCGACGAAACTAGTTTTGTTGGGACCGTATCGTCAAAACATAGCTAGATTTATTTTTCGGGAATTTTTAGAATCAGTATGTGGCCCCGGCAAATTGAAATGTACGTTCAAGTCAAATATTGAATGTTTTATATTTTAATTTAAAGAAAAACTAACTGAAACAGTCGAATGGGCCTACGAAACATATCCCATTGTGTTCGGAATGGGGGTATTTAGCTAGGGGCGACAGTCGTTGGGTTTGGATTGGAGTCTGTGTATGGAAGGAGGTATTTTCGAAATTAAATAAATAAGGGCCAATCATTTTTTTTCTTTCATTTATTTTATTTTCCCAGGGAGAGAGAAAAACCCGTGAACCCTTGTTTTTGACGGTGGAAAACCCTCTTTCGTTCTTCCCTCGATTCCTCTCCAATCATTCCTCTAAACCCATCGATTCTTTTGGCGATTTTGAAGATCATCCTTCCACCTTCAAATCAAGACCAGAATTGGCCATTATTGTTGCGCGGATCTCGAGATATCCTGCACGAAAGTCGAGCTGTTGTGAGGCCAGTGCCGTCGCCGATCTGCCACCGCATCTGACTCCACCGCCGTCGATAGGAGCGCCGCGCCTAGCTCTTCATAGCAGTGCAATCCGATCGCTACCATCCTCCACAGATTCAAAGAGAATCGAAGACCTAGTTTCGAACAGATTTTGAAGGTATACGGCCTTTATTTTATTTTATAGTTTATAGCACTTTAAAGCGCTACGGTTTATGATTTCACTATAAAAATCATATATTTCTCGTTTGTAGACGAAATCCAGTGAAACAAGAGACATTGGACTCGTGTGGACGTCTTCTACGTTTTAGAAGAGACCGCATATTTTTCTGAGCCTTCTACAATTTTTGGTGGATTGGAAACCAATTCGAGATTTCTAAATTATATACGATATGGAAATAACGATGTATAAATTATATAGTTGATGTATGAGTTATATAAGCGTTGTACACCTCATGTATAAGCATTGTATAAGTTGTATGTTCGATGTATAAGTTATATATGCGTTGTAAAAATTATATATGCGTTGAAATGATTGAAATGAAGTGAAATGAAATCGAAATATATTTATATACGAATATATATATATATATATACACACTCCCCTCGTCCACAGACCATAGACGATGTATATTGGTTGTGATATTGTTTGTATTATTGGTTGATATGAAATTTGATGAATATCATGAATGGTTGATTGGAAATGATTTATTGTAATTGAAATCCCAATAGGATTAGAATATAGGAAAAAATTTCTACGTACGAACTAGAAATTGGAATCCCCATTGTCAAAAACCGCGAGGTTTTAAGGTAGAGCGAGGAGCCGTACTCGGGACGGTGCCGGTTTTAACTACCCCGCCGTTATGCTGCCGAAATTTCCTGAAATATTTCTGTGTTTGATTTGTTTTCATGTGTTGAAACTATATTCATGTGTTGAATAGAAATTCATGTGTTGGATGATAATCGTGTTTTGAATTAAATTGTTTTACAATAAAAATCACATTTTAACCTTATGTATGAACTATAGAAAATAATCGTGTTTTGAAATAAATTGTTTTACAATAAAAATCACATTTTTATTATATATATGAATTGTTAAAAATAGTGATGTGTGGAAATAAATCTCTATTTGATAAAAATATCATTTTCATCAAAGATATAAAATGAATATGGTTTTGAAATCGAAGAATGAATTATATTTATATATATATATAATTTAAATAAATCGAATAACGAAGCTGCAGTTCGTATTTTGAAACCGTGATTTCAAACGATTATTGCGGAAGATCCGACCATTGGATTTTCCCAAACCGCAACCGTTGGGTTCGCTTTGGAAATATCTTTCCAATGGCACCAACTTTGTAAAGATCCAATGGTTGGATTGTCTGGAATGTTTAATTCAAATCTGAAGAAAAACAGCGCCAGAATCAATTATATATATAAATATAATTAAATTAAATCGAACAACGATGCTATAGTTCGTATTTTGAAATCGTAACTTCAAACGATTGTAGCGGGAGATCCGACCGTCAGATTTTCCCAAAACTAAAACCATTGGATTCGTTTTGAAAAGATCTTTCTAATGATGTAAAATTTGTGAAGATCCAACGGTTAGATTTTCAGATATGTGTAAATCAAATCTAAAGGAAAACAGCGCCACAGCCGCGTTATGGCCTGAAGCGTCGTTCGAATGAATTGGCTATTTTTAAACGAATAAAAATAGCTATAAATCGTGATAAAATATTATAAAATATATGGAATGAAAATAAACTGAATTTACTCGGTTTATTGGATATTTGATGGTTGAATGTGTTTGGCGTGAAAATTACATTAAAGAACAGAATTATTAAAGTCGAATAATTTAACCATTGAAATGAATTGATTTGAAACTCTAAATATACGTGAATTAATTGAAAAGGCGGAGTTAATTCTCATTTCAAATAATTGATCGACGATTAAAAGTCGAAGATATGAAGACAGTGCAAGATCGATGATCTTCATGTCGAATGGAGGGGTGCTACTGATGCTCATGATAGGAGTAGCTACCTTGAAGGGGCTGAAGTGGTAGCTGTCTGGACGTACAAGTTGATTGTACGGATATGCGAGAAATAAAGATCCTTCGGTTTCGTTCAGACCCAGAATGGACTTGTAGATGGTTGTGTGTCTGACATTAGATTTCATTCTGTGTGATTGATAGACGTCAATTGCATGGCGTGAATTGCCTGTGTGGCATGCTGTGATGCAGTGAACAAATCTTTTGTTGAAAAGCCGAGCTTTGTGGTTGATGATCAAAGCAGGGCTTTAAATACCTAGCTTTGTGTTTAGCGTTGTTTCGCGAGCCTCACACCCCGTTATGAACCAGAAACGGGAGAAGGATCCAGGGAGGATATGCGTTTTCTTCTAGCTAGGGTGGTGTCAGTGACATACCAGCCCTGACATTTAGATTATTTTCACCTGTGTGGTTGTTGCTGTTGTGAGGCGCCTCGGATATATAGGTGACTATGTGAAGCCGATGGAGTCATAGGACTCATTTACGCCCCAAAGGGCGGGGAAACGTAGTGTTCAGGGATTTTTAATCCACATCGAGTGGACCGGCACTGTGGATCCTAAGGGTCGATGCATTATGATCCTGAGACACGGGCTAGAGTGTCTCGAAGCGGTAAGGACGATCCCTTGCCTTGGTTCATGACGGAAATCCAATTTCCAAATACGATATCGTGTGGTTTTGATTGTATATATACATGGCGACATGATATATGGTACCCATGCCGTCTATGATTTATAGTTATGATTGAAATTGTTTTCGAAACATATAAACACTAGCAATAATATCAAATGATTTGTTTTGCTCGTATCAAGCATATTTTGGCCATTATAAGGTAAAACTCTATCCTTCGGTTTGTGTTGCATTGTGTGATGGGAACTGAGTCTTATAATGGCTTCATTTTATGAAAAGCATTGCAATGTTTAAAAGATTTACTTGTTTTAAAGCACTGGTAATCCAATGGAGTAAATTCGTTCCGCGTTAGCGGCATGGTCCAGCGATTGGCCATATTATAAAACAAGTTAAAGTAGATTTCTCATACCAGTCCCATGACTGACTCGTAGTTTGTTTCACTTGCAAACTCGGGTGCCCCTTTTCTATACGGGCAGCATTGTATTCAAGTTTTAGCAGGCTCTTTCTGGATAGCTGGAGCTGAAGATGGATTCTATCATTTGTCTCTTTTTATGCTGTTCAGCTCCTGTTGTACATATTATGTTTTGTTTTCCGCTGTAGACATTTTATGTAAAGCTGAACTGTATTTTGTACTAAGTATGATCCTGTATACTGTGTAACTCTGATGATTTTATTTATCCAGTGTATTCTGTTGTACATTATCTGGTGTATTTATTTATTTCTGTTCTGCTATTATCTGTTTATGTGTTATATTCCAAAGATTACCCTCGCCACCATGGAACAGGGTTTGGGTCGTCACAGTATGGGAAAGTTATGAATTTAACAAGTATTATACGTTTATGATCATTAACAATTAATTAAATGTTAACTAATTTCCTTAATTATGTTTACTCTACTAATTCTCCTTCTCCGATCAAAAAAATCCCATCCCCTATAGCTTTCCAGGACATTGCCGATAGTTCAGCTCCCTTTACCTACCATTCCACTTCATGAATTTCCAACCGAACTTCATCATCACGCTCCTCCTCCCGAACTCCTTCCTCCCACCACCATTTTCCTCAACTCGATCTCATTCCTCACCCTGCGTCAATCAGCCCTAAATGCCGATACCTAGTACACATCCACGAACAAAACATCACAGAACCCCATTAGAAAATCAACACTGAACCTTTTCCATGCTGTGAACACCCTGCTACTCTCCAAAACATCCAACGCCTACTGTAGCTCGCACAAAAGTCAACCCTAGTTTGCAGCATCAGTTTTGGACACTCTGAGAATGAAGTCGTTCCCAGAAAAAAGGTTACAGACTTTAAGACGATCCCTCAGCGAACCCAAATTCACAACTCTTTTGATTTTAGGAATTTTTGTGGAATTGTTTTCAATTTATAAAATTACCGTTTCCATTAATAAGGAAGAACGATGACGGCAGATTTTTTTGTTGAGTACCGAAGAGAAAAAAAGAGAATAGGGTTTAAGAAAAAGGAAGGGATATTTGTAGTGGATTTTTAATATTTTAATATTCGAATTAATACTCCCTTTTTAATCAACCACAATTTATTTTTATCATTAAAAATCCCTATTATTACATACAATATCCAATTTTGGTGAAAAGGGACATGCAGCTACAGTTCGACATTACGGACCCAACGAAACTGTTTTTGTCGAATTCCGAGTCCATTTGCTCACACAGCATATTTTTAAAGTTAAATTATTGGTTGTTTTTCATATTAAAATTCTGTACGGCCAGATACTGACTCCAAAAATCAAAAAAATTGAAATCTAACAATTTCCGGATCCAACAAAATTAATTTTGTTGAAAACGGAGGTCGTTTGCAAAAATGGCTATTTATAAAGCTCTAAATAACCCAATTAAATATAAATATATTTAAAAATAATTAAATTAAATATTAATAAATTAATATTATCATATATATTCACATAGAATATAATACAGCTCCAAAATTATTATATTTGGAATATAACTTGATATTTCAAATCCAGATTAAATCAGTATTCAATTTATATTGAAAATCCATTTATAGTATAAATAAATTGTTATAAATTATAAAGAAATTCCATAGCGACCTTTCGAAAATTTGATTTGGACACAACTCACAATCTACACAAAAAAATCTCGAATTTTCTCTTCCATTAGAAAAATATACTTCACCAGCTCCGAACATTTCTTGTTTCATAGAAATCCGACTTGAAACGGATTCTGTATATTCGTTTAAAGTTTGAATCGCCAAATTACGAACTGTCGCGCCATTTCGAGCTCGATTATAATTATAATATAAATTATACGTTCAAATGACATTTATAATTAAATTCATTAGAATAATTCAATTCTAAACTGAAATATATATTTTAAATTGTCCAATTCACACAATATTATGAATTCTATTATTTCGTAAATAAATATATTATTCTATTATTTATATTAATTAAATATTCAATATTATTTAATTCTGGTCATTTTAAATTACAAAACCATTATTTAAATTATTAAATAAATTATTTGTTATCTGTTAAAAATACGGGTCGTTACATAATGTGGATGGAAAGGTATATATGTATGTAAAGACTCCACATTTAGGGGTTCACTTCTCGGTATAAGAATCAAATTGAAATTGCTAAGTAAAAAGGGGTATTCCTAAATATATATGTAAACGTTCTATCTCGGTATTATATCTTAGAATACCACATTGAAAAGAGTGATAGTGTCATGCGTAAATATTTACGAGATTAGGCTAGAATGACTAACCTTGTTAGGCATACATCTTGGGTTGAACCAAACGGGAAATATCTGTGTATTATAATCTGTGTTGTACATTTCTTAGTCACCAGAATTTGTTGTTTTAACACCCCTCCTGATTACAACCTCCTAGGTTTCCTAGAGAAGTTAGTGTTCTCACACATGTTTAAGTTTGGCTTTTGGTTCTCGTTCTCTCTCATGCTCGGTATTGGCAAAGTGACTTACTTCAAAAAAGGTAGTTACTTAAGTTAATACTAGTTATCCTATTCTGTTTCTGCCATGAATTTTCTTTTATCATGCTCTAATTATGCTCATTCTCATTTATTAGAGGTACCAGATTTACACGCACTATCCTTGGATGTGTTCAAGTTTCGATTTTTGTCGAAATTTAGGCACAGAAAAGTGTGGGGTGTTACAACAAGGTACGAAATACGAAAAGGAAATAAAAGCTAATATGATATGGTGACATAAGATTATTTACTTAGAACTCAGCGGATGAAGATGAGGAAGATGATAATCCAAGTTTTCTTCGAACTTTTCCGAAAAACTTGTTCTTTTTGGATGACATTTAATTGAGAGTCTTCTTGAATTTTCTTTTGGTTTTTGGCTAGTTTGACCTGGTTTTGAAGAATTGCTTCTTTGGATATGGCTCTAGTTGAAGTGGAAAATTCTATGCTTTCCATGGAGCATTCATTTTCGTCGATATCCATTTGATTTCCTTCTTATTCCATTCTAGCTCGCTTTTCGGTATATGACTCATAAGATTGGAAAAGGAGTGGAATTTGCATAAGGGATATATTTCCCAAATTAAAAACCTTTCTAGAAACAAATCCCTCTCCTTTGAAATTTACTCCAAAATACTTAAAGATTCGTGTAAGGTAAATTCCATGGTAGAGAGTGTTTTCTTATGTTGACATCTCCTTGGGTTTGAATTTTCTTAAAATCACCTCGGGCCAGTTTATATCATAACGCCAAAGATGGCAAAAAGAGCTTTCTGGATCATTATAGTAAGGTTATTAAAATTTCCGGAATGAGGAGTAAGAGTGTATTGAAGAAGAAGTTGATAATTCTTGTTCTTAGGTGAAAAAAGTGAATTTTGAATTCTATATGTTCATTGCTTTCAAAAATATAGTGAAAAATTTTTGCAATTTCAAAATCCAAAAATTTGCACTCGTTTTCTTGCAACTAATTATAGTTCCCAAAATATCACAGTCCAAAACAATTTGAGTGCATTTGACACTACTCCAAACCTAGTTTTCATTCCCTTCGTAAAATCCACAATTTAAATTTGCATAAAACATTTTGACAAGATTCCAGAAAAATACTTCATTGTTATCCTGAGAATCGATCAAACTTAAAATTCAATTTTTATTGAAAAGAATATGAAGATCATAAGATGCAAAATCTTCAAAAATAGAAAATGTTCCTGCATCGACTCTTCCATTCGTAACATAGTCGATGTACGCTTGAATAGCCCCGGGTTGTTATAGAGATGACCTCTGAGAGTCTTGGTTAGTCTCATGGTCTTTTGAGTACTTGAGGAAGCCATTAGAGAATAGTTTTAAAGAGTACAGGATGAAGAAGACAGCTTTGAAATTTGAATGAGAGGTAGAAGGAGCAGTATTGAATAGAAAATTAAATAAAGCTCAAAAGAACACATCTTTTTCTGAATAAAAGGACACCTTTTCATACCTTAGGAGTTGGTGAAAAGATGGCGGGAATTTTGAAAGGTTAATCATTTTAAATTCAAATTTTGAATTTCTAAAACTAGTGCATATGTCGAAATGCACATTTATGTATGTCGACATATTTGTGCAATTTCAAAATTCAAGTTTCTTTTTGACTTTGTTATATTACTTTAATATTTTATATTCTCTGTTAAGTTATTTCCTTAGATGATATTAATTTTGAAAACCTTTTAAAATTAATTTTTATTATTATTTACTATTATATTATTATTTTGAATCTCAAATTTTAAATTTCAAATTCAAACAAGGCAAGCAAACAGGCATCTATTCAATCATTTCAATCAAAAATTAAAAATTAAGGCATACCTGGTTTTTAGATCCATTCCTTTGATATTTTTTGATCTCTAAATTGATGTAAGGCACATATTTGAATTTCTAGTTTCTGGCTCCACGTCACTGGATGATGAATCAGAATCATCTAAAATTGTTGCACATGCTCTTTTCCTCTTCTTTGACGAATTATTGTTTGTTTGTTGATCTGATCTTTCAGGAAATGGAAAAACTTTTTATATGGTCTAGTTCGTTACAGGTGTAGCATCTATCGTTCTTAGTATTTTTTCCCGGACTTCCTTGATTACTTTTCCTAAATTTATTTCTCCTTTCATATGTTAAAATTTGTATGAAATATCTTATCATTAAGGCAATTTCTTCATCATCCTCACTGCTTGAATCAGAACCATCAATTATCTCTTTGAATGCTACAGATTTTTTCTTTGACAACTTATTTACCTTTCTATTTTGTAACTGTACTTCGAATGACAACAAATTCCCGATTAACTCCTCAATCTTCATTTCACTATTATCATTGGCTTCTTAAATTGCAAATGTTTTCTAATCCTAATCTGGAGTTAAAGAACCGAGGATTTTTCTGACTTAGTCCTCTTTAGAATAAGTTTTTCCCAAAGTCGTTAACGAATGCACAATTTCTTGGAACCCTCTATAAAAGAACTATTACTATCAGCAATTATGGTGTTGGTTGCTATTTATTATTTCAAAATTTTCAGATGATGAAATTTTTGAAAACTTATGCTCTAACACCAATTGTTAGGGTTGATAATCAAGGATCTTACGGCAAAACAAACACTAGAAGGGGTGAATAGTGTTTTAAAGAATTTATAGAAATTTTACCCAATTATCAATTACTCGAACTACTATATGAATCACGGAATGAATTTTATAATAGAAATGACCACATATGCAAATATAAACCAAAGTAAAGTATAAAAAAGGAAAGAACACATCGAATTTTATACTGGTTCGGATTGCTCCTACGTCTAGTCCCGTACAATGCTGGATTGTGCAGAGAAATATTAATATAAATATCCAATTACAACACCCTTGATTTCATGGGATACAAGGTTAATACCCCACCTTTCCATGATTTCATAGGCTATAAGGAACACACCCCTCCTTTCCTAGATTTCACGGGCTACAAGGAGCACACCAACACCTTTCCGCACTCTTTCTGGTTACAATTGCCCTAGAACTATTGAGTAGCACTTCCAAACAGAGAGTATTCGATAGAGAATGAAAACAGAAGAAGAACGATATAATTTTTCTTGAAATCGACGGAGTATAAGTGTATAAACTTGGAATTTTGAGAATAATAATGGTGCTATGTTAAGAGAGGAAGAAGATGATGATAAGTTATAAAAAAATCAAATTTAAGGCCTTTTTATAGTGTTCCAAAAGGTGTAACCGTTTCCGAAACGTTTCAAAAATGAAAAGACACAACTTTTAAAATTAAAAAATATTACAGTTATAAATCGACATACATAAAGGTGTATGTCAACATACCCCCCTTATATTTTATTTTTAAATGATTTTTAAAGTATTTAATCTAATATATTTATCCTCGAAAATTTTGAAATAAAACTATTTGTTAAAATATTATTTTTCAAGTATAAAAAGATAGTAAATATGATTTAAACATATGATTAAAAACTATATATTTAAGTGATATAAAAACTATAAAATACAATTATAAACACACATATATATAGGAATTTGTAAAGAGATATATATATATAAGAACTATATAAACATAAAAGGTTTTGTGAAAACTTAAAATTAAATAAGAATATTATAATCAAATATAAACTCAGAATATAAAATATTTATATAAATGATTTAATATATAAAACTATAAAAATAAGAAACTTATAAGTTAGGAAATATATATTTGAAATAATAAGTTTGAAATCCTTGGATGATTAAAAACCATTTTGAGAGGAGTTTGAAATCAGTTTGAAAATAGTTTAAAATCTATTTGAAAGAGACAATTTGAAAACTGAGTTCGAGTGCTATTCAGAGTTTTACATAATATCTATACTCTATTATCCTGATGGTCTTGGACTTTTGAACTCTTGATATCTTGATACTCATGAGTCTTGATTATCCTTTGAAATCTTGAATCTCTAAACTGTACAGTCTTTAATATCTATTACCTGCATATAAATCCTACATATACATATATATATATATATATATTCTGGATAAAAATGTTAGTATATATTTTATACTAAATAATGATGATGATTGAAACAAGATCTTATCATCAAAACATTATCAACGTTCCATTCTCCAACAAAAAATAGTTATGCAATCAAGATTTTATATAGAACTTGGATTTACAAAGGTTTAAACGAAGTTGAGTTAGTTAATGAAACTATATCGTTATAAGAAATCTTGTTCCAGTTTAAAAATGAATAAATAATTAGCAAATGTTCTGCAAATCATATCTTTAATGGAATACTCGATAATGGTTGTAGTAAATGTTTTGTAAATCATATTTATAAGAAAAATATTTGAAATGGTTATAAGTTGAGATAAATATCTCATATAAAGTGATAATTGATATTTTAAATTTCTATTCGTTAGAAGTTAAAAAATGGAGTTAAGGAATTAGAGACTGTCCGGAGACTAGCCGAGTTGAATGTCTTTTTGAATGTCGATTTGATGTTGGTTTTGTCCTTCGGGGTTGATACTTAGGGAGTTATTCTCTTACTAGTTTATGGTTAGGGACTGATGGCAAAGAAGTATTCCAAACGTTGGGAAAATTGAGAAGTTTTAATTAAAGAATGATCAACTAAAGAGGCTAAATATTGAATTAATAAATTCAAATTTCTTTTATGGATGAATGGTTGTTTATTTGATAGTTAAATAACCGACTATCAAATCTGGCTTATAAGGTTGTTGGTATGGAAAGACCGAGATCGAATTTATATTCAAAAAACATTTCGACCAATGAATACGTAAACGTTGAAGATGTCAGATGCCAATCGAGATGGAGCAATTAAAGACCATAAATCTTCGTACAACAGAATAACTACTTAAGATTTCTAGATTTGCGTCTAGAGATATACTGTGGTTCTATCGTGGTTGAAATCTACGGATTGCATGAACTACTCGCTACTGGTCTATAGGGAGATTCCTAGGACATGGTAGAGAGGGTGCCTTCGGTTCATCCTGTTACTGGATGACTCATTCAGACGAATGTCTGACAAAGTATTTCTAAAGGCCCACGTACCTTGATTTCTACAAATGTATTTATGTGGTGGTAGAGAAATTTGTTTCTCTTAGCTTAAATACCTTGAGTATTTTTATGGACGTTAATTAGTGTGGCAGATCTGACAATGTGGCATATAAAGTGAATGGTGGCCAGGTGTTCTAAAAAGGTAATTTTAATCTCAAGCCTCGTCAACCGGGAAATGATATAAAATCGGATAGGTCGCATGGCTAAGTGGGTCGCTCCCATTAGGGTGTATTGTCGCCATCTAGAGAATATTCATTTCGTTCTTTTATCGCTTCTGTATCTCCTAGGAACAATTATGTTGGTATCAACCTTAATATGATAATATCTTTGGAACACTCAAGCAAAATGAGTGGACGGTCATGTTTAGCCAGGGTTCCAAGATGTTATTATTGAACCTTAGTGTATTTTCTCTAGAGATACATTGTCGGAAGGTGGTCACATACCTTTCCATGGTTGGAAATCCATTCTCCAATAAGAGCCCGTGGTTTTTGAGTATATACTATGTATGTAGAGCATGAGATGCAAGCGTTCTGCTAGATGGTTATTTATTTGATTTAGACACTATTATAATATCATAATAAATATGATTTCAAATGTTTTGGGTTATCGTAAGGAAAAAACTGTCTGTATTTATGTGCGGACCGATCTTACGATTATCCTTTTATTTTGAAAGATTTTTAACCTTAAAATAAAGTTGGATGATACCAATAATTTAGTGACTTTTTCTCATGCAAGTTCATAGACAATCTGTGGCATTCGCAATGCTCGAATCAGACCGATTTTTACAGAATTTGGATAGGATGCTTCGAATTTCAAGAGATGAGCTGAAGGAGTTCAGATGTATGATTCGTATATAGTAATTATTTCGTTGTGTGTTGTAAATGAGGACGGGCTTTTATAACTACCAAGAGGTGTTGAATGTTTTAGGTATTCTGATAATTATAAGTATTATTTTCAAGCTCCCAATAAATATTTATTTCAATATTATATTTTATTCTGCTACGATGTGAGACTCCGTGTTGTATTGCTTGTTTGAACCTTCTTCTTTTTCTTCTATTCTAATATTTCTTTCTTTCTTATCTCACCCTCTTATTTCTTTCTTTTAGCTTTCTGAATTTTTGGTACTCGAGTTTAGACACGTTAATGTAGTGGAAGCATTAGTGTAGGAAATTGGAGTATCGAGTTTTGCAGATCGTTACAGTACGAATTTTGACTCCCAAAAACTTAAGCAATATTCAAACCCTCCTGGCTGTGTTATGTTCCAATGTTTCTAATAAAAATTAAAAACTTGGGAGATCTGCCATTGGATTCATACTGCTTTCGCGATGTTGTGTGATTGTATCAGATTTGGGATTGAACGCTTAGACAAGAGATGACGGTTCGGACATGCACATAGGATTAGGGCATAAGCTCAAACCATGAACATATGATTGAACTGCCGATCTTTTGGTTTTATTTCTGATATCAATCATTATGTAGTCGCGACTCGACATGAACCCGATGGTATTCGCCGATGACGACGACAGTTATAGTTCTAAAGACTAGTGATCGTCGCCGTATTGTGAGTTCTTTTATTATAATCTTATCATCATCTCACGACACTGCACGATCATGCTAGTACACACCAACACGATGGCTGCATGTTTTTCAGTGTAATTTCTAACACAACTACATTGAAAGTATAGCTCATAATGACAATGAGAAGCTCCAAACGGCTTCAAGACTTGGAATCTGTGCCTGTAGAAACATATCTGGTTTCCAATGGGTCTATAGACCATTCGAGCTCGTCAGCGAATGGTAACGGGAAATTCGGACCTTCCACCCCATCTTAACTAGTAGACCTATCCAGCGCACAAGAACAAGGAGTTCAACCCAAAATGTCTCTACATCAAAGTGTACATTGAGACGAACCATTGTCAAATGCGAAGAAGAGGTTGTCAGAGAAGGCCCGATGGAAGGAGTGGATGGCGGTGGTTACCAGGAAGACGAACAAGGAGTTCAACCCAAAATGTCTCTACATGGAAGTGTACATTGAGATGAACCATTGTCGGATGTGAAGAAGAGGTTGTCAGAGAAGGCCCGATGGAAGGAGTGGATGGCGGTGGTTACTAGGAAGACGTATTTATAGCATCGGACATGGTGGGAGGCACAACGATCCTCGAGCATCCCCTGGATTTGGTTGCTTCACATTTAGATGAAGATTCGTTGGGGCGAATCTTTACGAAGTGTGGAATACCCTAGGATGATGTTAGAGTTCCTGAAACAAATGGCAGGGTGCACGCTCCCCTGGATAAGTACATTCCTGGAATAGGCATATGTGTGCCGCCGGATGTGTGTCCCAGTCTTGCGCGTACATCCGGGATATTTTATACTTCTTCCAATTGGCGCCAATGCAGCTTCACCCGAACGCGTACATCCATCTTCTTGGCACCTACATCCTATATATTGAATGGTTTCAGATTGAACCACCGGGGGAAGAAATTAGATACCTCTATTCTCCAAATATTAGAAGCACTATGTCACCCTTCCTTGTATACATGGTGGCACAGCCCAACAATCGCTTTAACCTAGGGGCGCAGAACAAACTTAGTTATTTTTGGGGTGATTGTTCTTTGTTGGTTGCCCACTAGGATTTACAAGGAGGTGGCTCATTTGTAGTAAGTACTTTGAAAATTTACCTTGTCACTTGAGTTAATTGAGTCGTAGGATCGAAACTAACTTAAGGCTTTATGTGGAAGGGATTCCACCGATCTTGAAGAGTGATGAATATTTGCAGTAGGCCCGAGCTTTGAGGGGTGTCCCTTACAAACTCTTATATCAAACCCTTTTCCCCATCTGTTGGATTAGCTTCCAATGGTCGTTCAATGCGCCTCCAGAACTATCATGGGGTAGTAGTAGTGGCGAAAGCTAAGGGATATGTGATTTATCTGGGTCCGCAAGAGGACTTGGCCCCTATCGAACCTTATGATGTGCCTCAATTGAGGTGGAAGTTACAGAGGCTCAAGGGGATGTAGTCGGCGATGCCGGCTGTGAAGAGAAGCGTGTTGGAGGGAAATGGTTCACCACCCCTCCCGTTCCTTCTCCGATTAGGGAGAAAAGGCCGGGAGAGGCTATTGAACCTAGTTTTTCTGCTACGACGTGCACGACCGTCATGTCGATGGAAGCTGAAAACCAGTTTAAGAATCTGGATAAGGTCCCAACTGAGACATCTTTTTTCGGATTATGTGGGGAGGACATTGAGAATTTTTTACTAAGCATTGGGGTAGTTATCCCTTCAAGCAAGGAAAAATTGAGTCAGTGGGGGGGGGGGACATATAGGACACACTCAGAAGCATTGCACAACACGACACTTGATTTATATGCGGTGGATGTCCAATTCTGACTCAAAGTTTTCTCCTTGCAGGTACCATGGTTTACGAAGGTGACAAGGACCATTATTGGGGGATTCTCGATAGCGGAAGAATTGTGCCATGACTGTCTTTTATGCAAGCACTGGATTATGCTCAAGATAAAGGCAGCATGACTAGGTAGATAGAAGGTACCATCGATAAAATTCCCCATGTCTAGATCCTTTGTCAACAGATGTGAACCGTCATATGCGAGGAGATGGGCTGAATTGTTTACAACGAGGCAGCAGACTGCAATTGCCCCACCAATTGTCAAAGATCAATCAGTTGAGTTCTGAAGAAAGGAAGGTGATATGGAAGAATTAGTTTCCTAGCTTTTACTTTGAAGAATTGGTGTGGTTACCAAATCTTAGTCTGATCCCTTGCCAAGAAGATGGAGATGTGTGGAAGCGGGTGTACGCCATACCAATATTGAGAAATGCACAGATGTGTGAGTATCTTTCAAAGTTGATATTCAAGAAGAACATTGATATTCTAAATCTGTAGGGTGATGTACAACTCGAACGGGAGAGTCTTGCAAATAGGGAGAAGGAGATGGGTAAGAGACAATCCTAAGCTATATCTTCTTTCGCGTATTCGAGTAATACTTTTATATGAAATCCCTCTGTTGTTAAACATGTGCATTGAAACTGAAGCTGGAGGAGGCATAGGTGGCGATGGAAGCGGCTAGTAAACATTATAAAGATGTGATAGCCTCTTTATCAACTCAAACCACTAACCTGGAGAAGGAGAAAAAGGTCTTGAAAGAAGAGAATGAGACGATGTGGAAGTTGAGAACGGACAACCACGTGCTATTTGAGGGAAGTGAGAGGCTACAAAAGGAGAATGAAGAGGCTTAGCGCCACAGAGGAGTTCATAAAGATGATAGATAGGAGAAACGTCGAGTATAAGTTTTCTAAGAAGAACAAAGAGGTAGCAGAAGCTTCTAATAAAGAGGTGCTTATCCAAACAGATGGCATTAGAGCTGAGCATAAAGTCGGACTAAAAGAGCTGAAGCGGCAAGTCCGAGAGGCCCGAGCGGAGGTAGATATGAATACGGAGGAAGCGGTTTGGGGCTTCTATGTCAAAATTATTAAGTATCATTCGCTCCCATGGGTCTACGATTATCTTTAGAACCTCACAATAACTTGGGAGAAGCTTGTTGAGGACGAGGTCGGTGCACAAGGGGTGGAAAGCGTGGACGAGGCCAAGCTGATGGACTAGTACCTAATGGAGATGAGTGTCGAGTGTTGGCGGAAGGGACAAACTTCTTGAGAAGGAGGCGAAAAGACACATTGCTGAGAAGGGAAAGAATATCATGATCGAGAGCATCGTAATGGTTCATGGGGTAGTTTCTGAACAACAGCATGTTGATCCAGCTGCTTCTACTGGTGGCACTTCCACAGTAGCTCCAAGTGCCCTTCCTTCAACCACCTAAGGATCAACATAAGGGTGTGTCACACAACATGCGACTGAAGCTATGTCCACTTACTCGATGAGAACATAAAGAAGTTAGTATGGAATGAGTGTGACCGATCTTTATCTCAACGTGCAGGTACTTTTGGAGAAGGAGTGACGACCAGGACAGAGACAACAATGACCACCATGGATGGGGCAGATGTGGATACCTATAAGAGGCAGATGGAGGAGGAGCACGAGTGTCTAGCAGGCTTTGACTTAGAGATGTGAGAGATTGGGCTGGTCAACTTTGATAAAGTGATTGAAGAAGGGATGGACCCAATGGGAGTAGGTGCTCAAGTTATCGGACAGACGGAAGCAACTGGGAAGACCAAGCACGAACTAGTCGAGTAACAGAAAGCCCAACTTCTTATGAAGTCTGAGTAACTAGAAGCAAATAAGAAGACAAGAAAGGGGGCCATGTTCAAAGCCCAAGACAAAGTGAGGAAAAGGACAAGGAGGAAGCCTAGGCTAATATGCAAGATGAGGCCTGGAAGAAAGCGGATTTCAAGGCATCTCAAAAGAAAGGCGAAACATAGCTAAAGAATTTAAGGTTCTAGAGACTGCAAAGCTGAAAGAGGTCACCGGGCAATGAAGAAGGTAAAGAAGGAGGCTAGGAACGATGTAAAGGGGGTGGTGATGCCTACGACTACATGGGCCCTTATCGAAGCTTTCCCTACTCCAATGAGGGCGGTCCTCCCTGAGGAAGATGTCATGGATATTACGGAGATGTCGAGCAAGCGAGAAGGTGAAGGATGAACCATTCCAACGACTCTGGGAGGAGGATATGAATTCAGGCCTTGCCTCATCACGACTCAAGCTAAGGAGCAGAAAATCAAGAGTGGGGAGTCGAAGAGGAAGAGGAAAAAGATGAGTCGTCTGAGGTTGGTCTGAGAAGAAGAAAAGGAAGAAAGGTGGCTCTTCCAAGTAGCTATGTAGTTTTGCTTTTGGTAGGCTAGTGAAATGTGCAAGTACATCCCTCACTTTTTGGAGGCACGATGTGGTTGTGATGTAAATCGTGTTATTGATGAAAACTTGTAATTTTTGGGATGTGAATAAAAGTTCATTTTCATTAATTGTCTGCTTCTCTAAGTGTTTAAGTACTCTTTACATTTTTCGGTTCATGTAAATTAAATTGACGTTACACTTCGACTTGAGTTTGTTGGAGGAGCTTAGAGACTTCGAAAACTCATGGATGGGCCATAGGAACATGAGACTTATGGCAAGTGCATGGGGATATGAACTCTTGGCTTCGTATCCCAATGCCTTAGCCAGCTTCTCATGTTTCTTCGAGAGTTAATGGCTGTATTGTTTTCGTTGATCCTGAGTTATAGTCTGTAAGATTGGGTAGTTTGGACACTGGTGGAAGGTTAATAGCTTTCGGGACCTAAAATTTTGATTTTGGATCTCCTTCTTTGTGAGGTGGATGTGTTTCTAAGATGGTTGCTCCACTGGTTACAGTGAGGATGATACCCGTGCGGGAACTGGCGGGGATCTACCTCAGGTCCTACGAAGTCCATGCCGGTATAGGAGTTGGTAGAGGGCTTCCCATGGGCCTGCATACTCACTAAATTATCCTTAGTTCTGAGTCCAGTTTAGCAAGTTTGGATCATCACATGGCGTTGCTTGACTGGATTGGGATTGAGGTCGAACACAATGTAGTTGATCGACATAACGTTCGAGAAGCGAAACCGTTTAGATTGACCACTCATGCATTTACATAAAATGCGGATATATGAGTGAGTTGGTGGTCCGGGCGTTTAGCCCTTAATACAGTCATGTTGTAATCAAGAGTCGATCCATGTGCCGGGTTGGTGGTCCGCCATGATAATTGTTTTAGTTATGAGACCAAAGGCTGTTATTACGTCCCGGGTACTTGTATGTGGGGAAACCCTAGCATCGGAAGATGTCGCGAATGAATTCCATGGTGCCAGAATTTTAGCTTTGGACCATTTTCTTTGTGTAGTGGGTTTGCATCCCAAAAGGTCACTCCACGGTGGTAGAGAAGATGAAAACTGTGAGAAATAAGGAACTGGTGGAGGACTAGTGCACCCGGGCTTGCTCCCAGTGATGTGCCTCCGTTTGTGCTTCCTGACATGCCCTAGTTAACTGGGTGACGGCCGGAGCTCAGGTGGAGGAGGATGGATATGACGTAATGAAGAGGACGTGCCCTTTGGAGAAGAGGGCTTGCTTTCCATTCCCAGCTTTCCCTCGACGGGGGAGGTAAAGGTGGGAACGAACCGCAAGCTATATCTATGATGATAACCTTGGGGACCACTGCATGGTAAAAGAAGGTTGCGAGACTAGTGGAGGACTTGTCCTCTAGAATGCTTCCGAATGGGCCTCCAGTAGTGCCTATCGGCCTACCCCTAGTTAACTGGGAGGTGGTAAAAGCTCAAAAGGAGGCAAGGTCCCATGACTCGGCTAAGCGGAGGTTCCTTTCAAGGAAGGAAGTTTACTTTCAAAAGTTGTTATCTTTGATGGCGACCCCTGGGAACAGCATGTAATGGTAGTTGTTAGTCCAAGCACTTGAGTATGTCCTGTACTTTTAAGGAATCGTACGTGTGTGGGAAAATCAGAGTTGCGCTTAGCTCAACGTTGGTTGAAAGCTCCACTCTCGAGGATATCAAGTCGTACAAAGTTCAAGCGAGTTGGTACCAATAGACCGACTCCAGAGTATGTCTAAGCTTAGGTTGATCGTCTAAATCGATTAGATTTTGGGTTGTAGCACCTGTAGACTGCCGCTACATTGTGCCTAAGCGCAGGTAGGTCGGGCTAAGTTTGTTGGACTTGGTGTATTCATGATAGTGGTGCTTCCACAAGTCGCGGTGAATCTCAAAAGATGAGGCTAATGCTTTTAAACTTCATAAGAAATGCAGCTGAGTTGATTACAAGTCAATCGTAAGCCACTTAGCGGAGTTACAACACAGAGATGAAGTAACATGTGAACAGAGACAACTAAATTGGTACAAAATGTGACTCAAGGAAGACGAGTCGTCGGGTATGTCTCGGATGTTAAAGTCCCCCATTGTTATTGTAGCCTTGCTGAGTCGGAGGGACAATCTCGAGGGATTTAGTCGTCGAACGAGGTTCGGTCGGTTGAAATTCTCGATGAGCATTGGATGGCTCGGAAATTCCATGTGGCGGGCCCTACCGTTATTGCTCAAGAATTCCCTTGGAGATGAGTTTATCGATGTAGTCCTACAAGGGGAGACAATTATTAATGTCGTGCCTGTGGACATTGTGGAACAAACAGTACACTATAGAGACCTTGGTGCGTTTGTAGGGCCTTTTAGCTTTGGTTACTTGTATGGCAGGATATACTAGTTCTTGTGATAGATGCTCTTAAGGATGTCACTAAGAGGAGTACAGTTTCAAAAAGATGGAAGTCGGAGATGCTTCCTCTTGTTGTTGCGACCACCCTTAACGTTGCCAGTTTGAGCAGGATTGTGGGGAGCGTTAGAATTAGAGTCATTGGAGCTCTTAGCTTCATTTTAAAGTAAGTAATTGAAGTGAGAGGCTCGATTCCTTTGTGCCATCTCTTAGCATAGGAAGTATTTTGCTTTCTTGTAAAAAAAATTTCAAAGTCTTAGGTTGTGCTCAGTTAACCCATGCTGAGAATTCGTAATCGGGGTGTACACTTTTGATGAGTTAGACTAGGAGAGCCTAGGGAATCAAGTATTTGTCACCTTCCAAGCCACTATCGAACAGCTTGAGGTAACTTTGTAGAGTTTTGTCAAAGCCTTGGCGGATGTGTATCTCAAACTGATCAATTATACCCCTTGCTAGCTAGGAAAAGGTCAAGATTTTCCTCGGGGAAGCGGAGTAGGTGGAACCCCTCTAGGAAGACAAGGAAAAAATTTGCACTTCATGACATCTGTGATGTGAGCAGAATCCATATGATACTCATAGTGATTTATGAATTTCTGAAGGGCGGATCCACTGAATAAGCTTCTATTTCTGGCAGAATGAAATGAGTGGGGAATTTGGCGTTGATAACGTCTTTAGTGAAAGGGTTACATCTCGTATTGGTTTCCCAATCGTCGTTGAAGTAACCTCGAGATTCTTTCACGATGCTGCGAAGTGATTAGCGAGAACGAGAGTTCAAATCTCCACCGGATTATGGCGATCGTGATCTAAATCGGGAGTGCGCAGGCTTGGACATCTTCTAGTATGAACATCATCTTGGTTTAAAGAATCTTAGCCTTAGTTTTTTGACGTTGTTGAGGCCTTTGAGCGTGAACTTAGGACTAGTTTGTTGCACATAGCATATGTAGCAAGTTCCGAGTTGATGCGAGTCGAGCTTGCATGGTAATGGGTTGAGCGTTAACCCATTAGTCGAGGTTAGGCCCAAGTTGAGAACGATTAGAGTAAGAGTTATCATGAAAGGGAGCAAGGGTCGAACTTGATAAGACATAGTCCAATGGGGGCTGAATTCCCAAGTCTGCTTGAAGGCGAAGGATGTCTAGTTGAGTGTATTATTAGTGTCATTGCATCAATCCGATGTTTTTGTGGATTTGGTCAACAAGGCTTCTTTGGGTTTCACCCAATTTCCTTGAGGTTTCTTTGAGTTGAGCTCGGCTGACAAGTGCGTCGAGGGTGGAAGCATTAGCGGTGTTTAGGTTGGTTGGAACTTCGGTGAGCCAAGACTGAGAAGGAAATTCCAAATCAGGATCCACTATGGAAGGTCCGACCATGAGGCTCTTTCCCTTGTTCGCCATTATCGACAGGCTTCATCAGTAAGTTTGAGAAAAACTTAGTATCATTCCAGGTTTTGGTTCTTGATGTATAGAAAGGGGAGGTTTCGACTCCTCAAAGGATGTGATGGAAAGTTGACCTTAGGTGCGCGCTTAAATCCCCCTACCTAGGGGCCAAAGCATTGATGCCGAAAAGTGGTCGTCAACACTCCTAATTTTCATATGAGTGAAAATAAACATCCAATGGTAGAAAATAAGCAAGTAGCAATGTAACTTACAGGAGAGCGTAATTAAATGATCACACATAATTTAAAGTGGTTTAGCTCGTCTGAGCCTACGTCCACTTTGAATGGTTTCTTTCTTTATGCTCTTGGTAAAAGTTTCAACATCAGATCGGAATGTTTCCAATTATACATTAGTTTTGACGATTTCTGATACATAATTGGGTAATTTCCGAGTGATGTGCTTGTTGGAGGATAAAGTATCTTCTTCGTGATTCGAGCGTTTGGATGTGGAAGGATGATTCTTTGAGTGTCAACGGGTTCCGAAATCAGTTAAGTAAGGATAACATGGTTCTGAAGCTTTCATGTTGCAATCATGGCCATGGTGGCAAAGAGATCCAAAGATGCTTTCTCGATCTTCTTCCTGGATGCCAAAACGACCCAAAGTGGTTTTATGCCCAAAAGTGTAGTCTAAGAATGAGTGCATATGTCCAAGAATATGCTTCTTCTTCTTCCTAAAATGATTGAGGGTGCTAGGGAGTATTTAGGAAGACTATTTTCTTCTTAGGCTGCCATTAATGCTTGGAGGTGAGCAAGAACCAACCCTCCACGTTTGAAATGAGGTGGTATATTTACTAGTGGGATGGAAGTGGAGTAGGTGAGCATGAGTAGCCTACAGTGGAATTTTGTAACTCGTGTGC
The DNA here is from genome assembly GCA_030737875.1 of Allium sativum. Taxonomy (NCBI): domain Eukaryota; kingdom Viridiplantae; phylum Streptophyta; class Magnoliopsida; order Asparagales; family Amaryllidaceae; genus Allium; species Allium sativum. The sequence goes on from CM060916.1 coordinate 731,556,885, forward strand.
TTAGAGCGATTTCGCATCCTAGGGGTCCGGATACGAATTTGTATCCCCCGGATATTGTAACGACCCGGATTTTTGTCGGTTAGTTTTAAATATTTATTATGGATTTAAATATTGAGTTGATAATATAAATCGATTTTTATATTGAGTTATCGATTTAATAATCGAAATATAATTTATTTCGAATATATATAATCATCTAATACGAAAATGAATTTAATTGAATTCAAAATTTAAAACTGAATTGAAAATAGATCAGATGATCAATACAAACTTCTGTTTGAATTAGAATAATAATATTATTTATTATCGAAGAATTTATTGTTTTGAATTTAATTTATATTGATTTAAATTAATATCTTTCCCAGACGATCGAATCAGGCTTCGAAACCTGTTCCTGTGTATTCAGAATAATGGTTAAACCCTATAAACGTCAGTTGTTGTGTTTTGATTGGTGTTCTTTACCGTCAATTTTATTATTATAAAATTTTATGGATAAGATCAAAATCAAATCGATATCCTTTTAAATAAAATAAAAATCTCTTTATCTATCACATTATAAATACCATACCTTAACCTACCCTATGGTACCTTACGCACAGACCTTTTCCATAAGATCTAAGTATTCATCATTTATAAATATTGCGCACACCCTCTTTTTAATTCCTTTACTTTTTCATTCTTCTAAACAAATCAAATAGAAGAGTTTTAGATCTAAATTAAATACCGCAAAATTCCCTTTCCTCAAACAACTCAAAATCGAAACAAAATGGCCCCTCCTTTATCTAATTCGATAATCCAAATCAAACCGAAGAAAAAAAAAGAGAAGAAAGAAATAAAATCAGATCGAGCAATATGGAAGGGTGATAGCAGGCGAGATTCAAAACTAGTAATTCAATAGTTCGATGGCCGCTACGGTTCGATGTCACGCTAGAGATTGGGGAAAACTGGATACGTGAAGATCGCGTTCTACAACGGCGTTGCAAGGTCAAAGGTGCCGGTTAGTTCGAAGTCACGATCTGGGCTGAGAGTCGATGCCGAGTTCAAAAGTGGGGCACTACAAGAAATCACTTATTTAGTGTCAAAAATTTAGAAGTGGAAGTTTCCGTCACTAATTTGCGACGGATTTCCATGTGATTTGCATGGGATGGTTTTTTATATTTTCAAACTTTTTTCTTTTATTTATTACCATCGTCTTCTGTCATCCCTCACTAATCCATTGCAAATTGCGTCAAATTACCGATAGAAATTTTCTGTCGCTATTTTCCGCTACAAATACCGGGCGGAATGCCAACGAATATTTGTCGAAGCTATTTTGCAGTAGAATTCCAACAGATTTGCAAGAGATGAAAATAACAGTTTATTATAATTATTATTATTTAATAATTAATAATAAAATTTAATACTTATTAAATGGTATCTAATATTCAATAATTAATTTTATATAATTGTATTTAATAGTTACAATTGATAATCATAGTTGGTACTTATATTTTATAATTTAATTGATAATTATATTTTATATTTCGAAAATTTTAAAAATTTAAAATCATCTTGAATAAATTTGAAATAAATCATAATTTAATAAAACCAATTATTATTTGACACGAAATAACCAAAATTTCTAAACTTTAAAATATTGAAAAAGTTCATTTAATAGTTTAATTTAAATTGTATAATATTTTATATTCTAATTTTAATATTTTATATAAATTGTGACTAAGATAAAGTACAATTAAATATATTCTAATTTTAACTATAATATTTAGTAATTAAATATCAAATATTAATATTTAATTAATAATAGTAATGCTCAATAATAATTGATAATAAAATAATATGTAGTAAGTATTAAGAAAAGTAGCATTCAATATTTAACTATTAATCATATTTATGTTTCACATTAGTTAATAAATTAATCATATTCTATTGTGTGCTTAATATACACTCTCGTGTTTGTTTCCAGAGCTACAGCATCTTCCAATATAAAAAAAAGGAGAGATTGTTCTGTTTTCATTGGTCGATAGCTAAAACCGCGTATCCCTAGAATAAACAAAATCTACCACATCTATTGGAATGCGATCCAACGATCAAAATTTGCGATCTGCATCATTCCCCACCCCCCTTCATCCACATCATCAATTATCGAATTCCCCTAATTCCCAATCCCTAATTCAAAAAAATGGATTCAACACACAAAGAAAAAAATCGGCTAAAACCCTCAATGGCGACTGACTGAAAAACTTTTCTTCGCTCTTGCTCCCTCCCATTCTTCGTACACTCCTCGCCATTTCTTTTCCTCCGCTTTTTCGTCTTCACATCTTCTCTCTTCCTAGTCAGTTTTCGTAATCGTTGTTGTGGACTTTAGACGTTTCTTCCCTTAACCCTAATCTGTCAGATTCAGTTCTTATTTCATGCTTATTTTTGCGTCTGCTCTTCAATTCGTCAAGAAAGAACTATGAGGTAGCTCGCGACCCTTTTTTGATAACACTGAGCAGTGTTAGATCTGATTTGCGAACCAAAAGGCAGACTCTATTGAGTTGTGGATTGCTCAGGAAACGTGCTGGCAAGTGTTTCATTCTTGATCTAGTTTGTTGTTGCTTTGATCTTGCGGTTGGTTGATCTAGCTCGTATCTTCCTGCTGATTGAGTTTGAAACAATTCTTTGGGTTTGTTGACTTGTCAAGTGAGATTTTAGTGTGGTGTATTGTTGTTGCTTTTGCAGTGACAGAGTCATATTTTTTGTGGATCTTATTCAAGGAAGAAAAATTATTATTCCATTAATTTAGGATTAGCTCTATTAATTTATCCCAAAAAATGATAGATTGAAGTAGCTTTTGGTGGCCGGTGCATGTCTGTTAGTGGTGAGTGTTGGTATTGAGTATGTACAAGCTCTGTGCCAAAACCTGATCTCACGACGATTGCTTGCAACAGTGAGTTTGTGCTTTTTTGTGCGTAGTGTTTTGTGCAGCTTCTTCCATTCTGCTGCTCGGCCATGGTCATGTCAGTTTGGTAATCGTTATCAAGTCTTATACTGAGTGTAGTTTGATATAATGTCGACAAAAGGACGGTAATTCGCTAGATTAGTAGTGAGAAACAAAGAGTGATGATATGATCAAATATAAAAAAGGGGAAGCTAACTATAAAAGCAATAAAGTTAGTTATCTCCAAATTCACTTCTTACAAATTGAATAATTCCAGTAGAATATTACCACAACTTGTTGGTATGATATTGAAAACTGGTAAATATCCAGAAACTATAGTGAAATAGTCTTTTTATAGGATCTTATTCAATGAAATATGTCCACGGCAAAATCATATTGTGTTGTACATTTTTTCAACACAAAATGGTGAACATAAAAGGATGTATTATCATGTTTTATTAAAGCTTGTATCACCATTTCCTCCTAACTATTGTCGAGGATTTTCCACATATTTGGTAGAGTTCTTCTTAGGAGGCATCTCCTTTCTCCAGATTAGATTTTCTTTCCGAGTTGAGGGTAGCATATGACCTTTTCATAACCAAAGCTATAGATCTAAATTTTGAGTTTAAAGCAGACAGCTAGATATACTGCTCTGTTCTATCCTAATTAGAGCAGCAGTTGAATAATACACTTATGCTTTGTTACTTGGGTTCTAATTTGCACACACTAAATTTTGTTTGGTACTCGTACATATTAATTTTTTTATTACCATCTTTATGTTATTGCTTACTGCTTAGATCTGAGTTAATTTTTTATTATACGGGATTAACTTTATGTTTTTAGCCTTTTTAAGTAAAGAAGTATTATGATGATTTTATATACATTACCTAATTATCCTTGCTTTTCCAGTTTTGATGCGATATTATAAAGGTACAGTTGACAAGGATGAACTTGATGCATGGTGCTGAGGTGAAGAAAATTGTTTGAAGAAAAAACTGTAAATATTATGTTGAATTTGAAAACTGCTGTATTGCTATGATTTTGAAAACTTCTCAATGCGAGTAGCTGTACTCCTTTGAGTTTTTGGATCAACACCCTTTGGACATAAAAAATTTCAATTGGCAAATGCATATTAGCTGAAGCAGTTCGCTAGTAGAGTTGGATTTGAATGAGATCAGATTGCAAGTGCATGGAAGGTTCAACATATGAAAGAAACTAATGGATGCAAAACATGTCAACTGGGTTGTTCTCAGGATGGAGGGTGGTAAGAACAGAGTGACTGGAAGGGTATGAAGCTGAGTAGGTGATGGTGGGAAGTGATGCAGGGTCGAAGCAAGAGGCGAATGCAGCGTGCGTACTTACTAGGTTTGTCATGGTTCTTTTACATTTTCTTCTTCAATTTTTTTTCTTTTAAATGTTTTCTTTACTCTGGGATTGTGGCCTAGACGCATGCGGCAGCGAGGCATGTTATGTAACACCATATTTTGTTGCCATTTTAATTATTCATTGTTAGACTATATTGAAAAGAAAAAAAGAATTATTATCATCCTATTCATTAATTTATTACTATTGTGGAAAGGAATTTTGTTATCCTATTCATCAAATCATCAACAGTGTGAAATTTGTTATCATTCTATCCACATTTTTCCAGTTCAACTTCCAATCATCATTGTGAATTTTGTTTCAATGTGTACACACAAAATTTTATGTTTGAGGTGTACAATGAACCTTTAATAGTGCCAGTATGCAAGTTTTTGAGGTTTAGATAATTATTTGTTGTTATATTAAGTTATATGAACCTTTATTTTGTCTTAAATTTACTCTCTACTAATAACATAAGATTTATGATCCTACTGAAATTACCATTATATCATTTTAAGTTTCTCATTGGGTACTGTTTATCAGTGGTTGGTATCTCTTTTAGTACAACACCACATTGTGATAGTCTGCTATTACATGTTTACCTTAATTTTACTGTCTTTCAAACTTATATGCAATGAATAATGTTGCAGGTGCAAGAAGTCAAGGAAGGAGGAAAGGTGAGACGGAAGATATGTAAATGAAAGAACATTGAAACCATCGAAGAAGTTAGTAGCGTACACATGTATTAAGGGACTCAGACTTTCAGTTTGTACTTCCCATAAATGCTTTTGGATAAAGCATCAATGTAAACTTTAATGTATGGAGTGAGAACTGGTTTGTTTGTAATTAGTCCAACGTTAATTGTATGATATAATATTGGAACTATTCGATAGATAGATGGATGATTTGTGAATGCATATAGATAAAAATATATAGATTTTTCTTTCTTTTTTTTGTGTATTTCAAGTTCGTAAATTCAAAAAAGCTTGCACGTGACATTTTTTAATATTAATTACATATGCGTGTGCATGTTTATATATATATATATAGATCAGAAGAGGAATAGCGACAGATTGTCGGAAAAAGTTTTTTAAATAAAAATTATTTGTCGCAAATCCATTGCTATCTTGTAAGGGTTTACCAACACATAATTATAAATAATAATTTCAAAAAAAACTTTTTCGTTGCTAAAATGTCAGTAAATAAATTAAAATTAAATTAATAAATAAAATTATATTTTTATTATATAAATAGTTAAATGACGGAAAACTGTCGGAAAACTGTCGGAAAACTCCTACTATATTCCATCTCTAAATCTGACACAATTACCGTCATTGTTTTTACCGACCACCGTGTTATGTAGGAAATCCGTTGCTAAAGCCGATATAGCGACGGATTAGCAGCGGATTTTGTCGCTGCTAAATGTTGTTTTTCTTGTAGTGGGGACACCAGAGTTGAAAGGTGATTGCGGTATCTATTAATGGCCAGGGTGAAGGAGTTAGCAATGAGATGGAGATCGATGGTTTTTCCTATAACAAAGAGGAGGCAGAGTAACGGATTTTGGGCATGGGAGTTGTTGGTTCATGTTGTTGTTTGGCTGTTGATGTCAAGGAAGAAAAATTAGGTATTTATTTATTATTTTTATTTATAAGTCAATAACAGTTTAAAATATATAAGACCTAAAAATGTTAATGACTTCTTATACATGATTAGAATTTAAAACAGGGATTAAGGTAAAAATAATAATAATTAGTTTAGTAATGTCTTTCAATTTAATTTAATTAGTTTAACTTTATTTAGTTAATAATTAATTTAATTTAATAATAACTTAATCGTTAATAATAAAATAAAATGTAAATACGTAGGATAAATTATTTTATTTATTTGTTGAGAATTTAAATAAATAAACGTTAATCAGTAAATTTAAATCAAATTATTGTAGGTGTGAATTCATTCGAGAAGATTCGTAGCCAATGATCTGGAAATTAAAGAAATATTCGACAAAAAAATACAAAGTGAGTAAATCTCACTCACATTTTTATTTAGAATTATTTTATTTGTTGAAATAATTGTTCGTTGGTTGTTTGCATGCACTGAAATATTATTGTGGCTATTAAATATATATTAGTTGTTTAGGATTGGTGTTTGTGGCTATTATATATATTGGTGATTGGATAGTTCCTGCAGTACCATTAGCGGATGCCCACAGTATAATTAGCGGATGACCCTATACGCCCCACAATATGATAGTGCATGACCTTCTATACCGCGATATTTATTTATGTTGGCTAACGTCTGTGGATGCAGGAAAAACAAGTTGAAGGAATCCAACTGTTATTGTTTGTTCATATATATATATATATATATATATTATATGATGTGTTAGAAAATCTGTAATTGATACTTGAGTGTTTTGGATGTTTAAAATATCACTAGGCCAAAATGTTGATTTATAAAAATATCGTGAAAAGGGAATTTTGAGATTTAAATGGGAAAATCTATTTTCTAAAATAGAATTTGAATTTTGAATGGACTATAAAGATATTAACTTGTTTTGAATAAATAAAACAAGTATTAAATTTATAAATGATGTTTATAAATTAAATAATTAGGGAACTGAAGTGAATTTATAAATAATGTTTATAAATGAAGTGAAATGAATTATCATTGGATAATTCGGTAAATGTAAATACAAGTGTGAATTTAAAAAGGGAAATTATTTTTCCAAGGTAGAAATTTAATTTCAAGTGAATTTGAAATCGAGTCTTGTTTAACTATATAAACAAGTAATATAAACGATGTTTATAAATGAAGTGGAAAATTTATCATTTGTTAATTTGAATATTTAAACTAAAATATAAATTTAAAAATAGAAATATGGAATTGTTTTAAAGAAGTAAACAATGAAATTTATTCTGATGTTCAGAATGTAAATTGAAATGAAAATAAATCCATATGGATTAATGATTTGGATTCTATTAGATCGAATTTATTTAAATAAAATATTTTTCAGAAAAGAAATTGGAATCGTATTAGATAGAACCAAAATTTAATATGAAAATAAATTTTGTGTTATATATATATATATATAAAAGTTAATAAATAGAATATTCCAAAATAAGATTTTGGTTTTCAAACAGATTTTGAAATGGAAATTGTAACGGCCCGCCCCGCACCAGCCGGCATTTCCTCCGTAAGTGCGCTGTACACATGCCCAGCTAGCACGGAACGGTCGTCAGAAGAAAAGAAAGAAGAGAATGAACCAACAAGGAACCTGTAGAATGTCTCACAGCGCATGGAACAAAATATGATAATAACATAATCTTGACATAAAATAGGCGAGACAGTGCATAAGCTGAAAACTAAACCAACATAGCAGCGGAAATCCAAATACAGCTTATGATCCATCATCATTATTACAACTCAAACTGTCTCTAAAGCAAAAGAAAGCTAAAGTAGAAGATGCACTACTAATGCCCAAGCAGTGATCCTCAACAACACAGGGAGAATATCTATATGTATCATACGTGGAAGCCTCCTGCTCGTCTCCGGATCAGCTTCTCGTGCATACCCAGCTAACATGTCTCTAGTCTGCTCGTGAGAGCACCTAGAATAATAAGAAGAGACATAAAACTCTGGGTCAGACAAAAAGTCTGGTATGAGCGATAAGCAGCTAAACAGAACAATAACAGGTATACTAAACCATACCTGAACCTGGACCTGCAACCAAAGAGTTAGCACTACATACCGTACAATACTCTAAGGTGCCATTGAATAAATGGTGTAAAGATAACGGGGGTGGGGGTGTGCATGCCCTAATGATGGCAAACAAATCAAACATAGCAACCATCCTCACATCTCTCACTCAGTGTGTAAAGCATACGATGTCCATCACTATCAATCACTAGACCCATCGAAGTAGTGACAGAGTTCAACCTGAACAACTACTGCTATTACCAAGCTTACCACATGAAGTCATGACCAAATCTTTACAACTGACCCCACTTCATTGGTCTATAGCTCTTTAGTCGTACCTAGGCCACTGTGGCCCTGAATCAGTTCACGTACTCCCTACACATAGTGATTCAAAGTTACAGACATTGACAACCCCTTAGCACACGTCCCGCAGCAAAGCCCAACTCATGAATCCCACTCATTGGTTCCCAACTGGATCCTGAGTCAAAGCTCCTCATTTGGACTTCCTTTGCATCTCGGGTTTTGGTCGAATTGGAGTTGGTCTTCAAAAGAGTCGTCGCGTAGAAGTGGTCCTGAATTCGGTTCGGTTCGAATATATACATATAACCCGGTTCGGTTCGGTGCAATGCCTCATAGTATACCCCTGGATGCGGTTCGGTTCGGTGGTTGCTCTCTCCTGGATGTCCCGATCCGATCCGGTGCTTCGCTCCGATCCCAGCTCCAAATTTGGTTCTCCGATCCGATCCCTACACTCTTGCTTCCAATCCGCTCCCTACGCCCTTGCTTCCGATCCGATCCCCTGCCCAACTCCAATCCTAAGCCAGTGGCCTTCCTTCTTGCCAATTCTCCTCTAGTGCAAGGTTCCGATCCGGTTCGGTTTCTCTGCCCAGTTCACCATCCGATCCGAGCCCCATATCCCGATCCGATCCGAAACCCTGTACATTTTCCTGTAACTTTTTCCAGCGACTTGTTTACGCCATTCGACGACGTTTTCGACCAATCTAACTTTTCTAAACAACTACAAATCATTCCAAATAGTCATAGCAACATAGCAAACTAACCACAAACACCAAAACAATGAATTAACATGTCAAAACGGATCAAATATACCCAAAAACCCATATTTTCCCTTAAGCATGTTTAGGCAAAACTAATGATATGATTAGTAAAACTTAATTAAATCAAACAAAATTTCTAATAGAGGTCTAAAACATTATTTTCGAATTTATAAATATTTTTCTAGAGTTTATTAATGTATAAATTCGCTAATCTTCACTAGTTACCCTTAATTAACTATAATTAGTGTCAAAACAATGCTAATCACTCACCTTGGCCACAAATGAAATTTTCAGAACTGAAACCTCGCTGATTTGGGCGAATACTGATGTCTAACAACAGCTCTAATACTGATTTGGTGAATATCTTCTTTGATTTGATGTAGATTAAGCCAAAACTTGATTAGAAAGTGATTAGAAGTTGATATCGGTGTTGGAGGCCATTGTTAGGGTTTCAAGAATGAAAGTGGCGGCTGAAAGAAATGTTTTCTAACCCTAATCAGCCCCTATACATCTCTTATCCCGAAATCCCCTTTGGGCCTAGCTGCTAATTAACCGGTTAAGCCCAATTAAGCTGTTTTTCACCATCTGAAACTTGTTTTAGCCATATGTCCCAAACGTTAAGTCCGTTTGGCTATTGTGACCACTCTACGGAATTGTAAACCATCAAACAAATCTAATGGAAGTGGTTTCAGGTCAAAATTCCTTTCCAGTCAAAAGCTATGGCCAAAATAGAAACAACTAGGGGCAAAATGGTCATTTAAAAATCGGGAAAAATCATGAACATACGAAATGACCCCAATAGTCGTCTCCCAAAGTTACATGACCATACGACTACGTATATGAAAGAAATAAATATTCTATGATCCCGCGATGCGTAGAATGCGGGTTGTTACATTCTTCCCCCCCCCCCCCCCCCCTTAAGAAATTTCGTCCCCGAAATTCCTTAACCCAAAACATACAAAGGATCCCGCATGCCTACCAATCATATACAACAAATAACCATGCAAAACAAACAAACAAGCCTATCCTAGCATGCGGAAGGACTAAATCGAAGTTAAATCTTACCAGGCGAAGAGTTCTGGATACGTCTTCCTAATGCTCTCCTCTGTCTCCCAAGTACAGTCATCCTCATTCTCGCCCCACTAGACTTTGACTAAATTCACCGCTTTCCTTCGGAGTTGCTTCGTATCATTCCAACAATACGTATAGGCTTGCGGTTCCCAACCGCCTTGGGTTCAACTTCGATATCATCCAACTAATCAGGTGAAATAGTCATATCTGGGTCGTGCACGAATTTTCTTAACTGGGAAACATGAAATACGTTGTGAACTCCTGCCATCCTCTCTGGTAATTCAACTTTATATGCTAAATTCCCAACTTGTTCAAGAACTGGGAATGGACCAACAAATCTTGATGCTAACTTGCCTCCCCTGCCAAATCGTATTACACTCTTCAACGGAGAAATCTTGACAAACACCAAGTCGCTAATGGAGAACTTCAACTCTCTTCTCCTCTTATCGGCATAACTTTTCTGCCTATCTTGGGCAGCCTTCATTCACTGTTAGATAATCTTAATCTTAGCTGAAGTTTCTCTTATCACATCGGGTCCAAGCACAAACTTATCACCAGTTTCTAACCAACATGACGGTGAGTTGCACGGTCTTCCGTACAAAGCTTCAAATGGAGCCATGCCAATACTGGATTCGTAACTATTATTATATGAAAACTCTACTAGATGCAAATGGTCATCCCATGATCCTCCAAAATCCAATACATAGGCTCTCAAGAGGTCTTCTAATATACGATTCACTCGTTCTGTTTGACCGTCGGTTTGAGGATGATACGCGGTACAGAGATGTAATTCTGATCCTAACGCCTCTTGTAAGCTCTTCCAAAATCCACTAGTGAACAACGGATCTCGGTCACTCACAATGCCCTTAGGTATTCTATGAAATCTCACTACCCACTTTACATATACTTCAGCTAGCTTAGCTGTCGTCCTGTTTGACTTGACGGGTATAAACCTCGCACTCTTAGTCAATCGGTCCACAATCACCCAAATGCTATCATGGCTAGTCCTTGGTAACCCATCAATGAAATCCATTGAGACTTGTTCCCACTTCCATTCTGGAATTTCTAATGGTTGTAGCAAACCACTAGGCTTCTTTTGCTCAGCTTTAACTAGCTGACAATTCATGCATTTGGATATAAACTTCCCAATGTCTCTTTTCATCCCTTCCCAGTAGTAGGTCTGCTTCATGTCTCGGTACATCTTGTTACCACCAGGGTGTATAGTCAGTTTTGAGTGATGACATTCTCTAAGCACTTCATCTCTCAATCCATTGACATTGGGTACAACTAGCCTTCCATTCCTTCTAAGCCATCCATCTCGATCAAGCCCATACTTTTCATCTCTCTGTCGATTCCCATCTCTAACTTTGAGATGATTTCCAATAGGTTAGGATCGTTCCTCTGACTAGAACCAATCCTCTCAATCAAAGTGGGTTTGATCGTCAAACTTGCTAACATTTCTGGATCCAATTCGCACTTTGGTCTGAAATCATACCCAACGATGTACTCCAGTTGCTTCCATTCTAGAAACGTAGCCCCTAAACTGGCATGTCTTCTACTCAATGCATCAGCCACCGCATTGCCCTTTCCTAGTGTATATGTGATGTCGTAATCATAGGAAGCTAAGAATTCTAACCATCTTTGCTGTCGGAGATTTAGATCCTTTTGAGAGAAGAGATAATTTAATGATTTATGATCAGTAAACAGCTCGAATCTTTCTCCGAAGAGATAATGTCTCCACATCTTCAACGCGAACACGATCGCTTCCAATTCCAAATCATGGGTAGGGTATCTTCTCTCGTGCGGTTTCAATTACCGACTTGCATAAGCTACAACCCTACCGCCTTGCATCAATACAGCACCTAGTCCGGTACCATAGGCATCCGTGTATACCATAATCTCTTCATTCCCCTTAGGAATGACTAACACTGGTGCGCGCGCCAACTTTTCCTTTAGACTCTTGAATGCATTCTCGCATTTTTCGTCCCAGACGAAAGCTTGATTCTTCTTGGTCAACTGAGTCAACGGTGCTGCTATCTTGGAGAAATCTTGGATAAAGTTACGATAATATCCAGCTAATCCCAAGAAACTTCTTATGTCCGTTGCATTCTTGGGCGTAGACCAATCTTGTGCCGTAGCCACCTTCGCAGGATCCATGGCAATAACATTCTCTGAAACAACATGGCCCAAGAATCTCACTTCCCTTCTCCAGAAGCGACACTTAGAAAACTTTTCTTTCAATTGGTGTTTTCTCAACACCTCCATCACTATTCTTAAATGTTCCTTGTGTTCTTCCTCTGTCCTCGAATAGACCAAAATATCATCAACGAACATAAGGACAAACTTATTCAACTGACCTCTGAATACCCTATTCATAAGATCCACAAATATGTCGGGGCATTGGTCAGCTCGAATGGCATGACCAACCACTCATAAAATCCAGACGGCGTCCGAAATGCAGTTTTAGCTATACTCTAAGCTGATGAAAACCTGTCGCGAGATCCAACTGAGACAATACTCTCGCGCCACTAAACTGATCAAACAAATCATCTATCCGCGGTAGAGGATACTTGTTCTTCCTCGTCACTTTATTCAACTCTCGGTAGTCTACACACAAACGAAGGGAACCATCTGCCTTGGTAGCAAACACAACTAGTGTTCCCCATTCAGAAACACTACTTTTGATAAATCCCTTCTTCAAAAGATCGCTAACTTGCACCTCGAGCTCTCGCTGCTCCCTTGGTGCCATACGACGAAGTGGCATCACTATAGGTCTGGCATCTTTCACTAAATCAATACGAAACTCAATCTCTCGGTGTGGTGGAAGCCCGGTCACTTCTTCGAAAACGTCCGGATACTGGCCAACCACGGGAAAACCTGACAACTCACTATGCGGGATGTCGAGGGAATTTAGAAAACTAGCCATTACCCCATCACCGGGTAGACCACCAAACACTACCCTCCGCCCATCATCCGCTCTAGCTGTTACCAAAAAGCCCTCACAATCTACCACCACCCCGTATCTTTGGAGCCAATTGACTCCCAAAATAATGCCCAACCCAGTAAAGCCCAAAACAAAGCAATCACAAACAAACATGCATCCATGACTCGATAAGACCACATTACAACAAATCATTCTAAGGTTAGCCGAACCACCAATCGGGTTCGTCACTACTAAAGGTCTATCGACAATCTCGGGCTCCAATCCCAACCTATCTTCCAGGTCACTAGATATGAAAGAACTGGAAGCTCCGGTATCAAACAAAACTCTAACAGGAACATCATAAACAGAAAGCATACCTTGGATGACGACATTCTTTCCCTTCTCCGCCGTAGTTGGGGCATTCGACGAAGAAGGAATAGCATTAAGGGCATATGCTTTCACCATCTGCTTTTCTTTAGGGGGTTGTGGACATTTTTCCTTGTGATGTTCCACTTGACCACAGTTGAAGCACTTCCTATCCGCTAGCTTGGCCCGACAATTACTAGCATAATGGCCCTTCTTACCACAGCTGAAGCACTCAACTTCTTTCTTATTCTTTTTCTGGCCATCCTTGGTCTGATTCTGCTTTATCTTATCCTGAGAACCATTCTTGCCTCCACCACTTGCTTGCGGTTTCGGTTCTTCTACAGATGCAGCCTCAGTCTTCGGCTTAGGGTAAAGACTCTCTGACCTCAATGCTTTCCCCACAATCGATTCAAACGTCTCATCGATATGGTTAATAAGCCTTTCCCCCAAGTATCCATCCAAACCAGTTATGAACTTCTCATTCTTCTTCTCGGCAGTATCAATAAGAGATAACCCATATTTCGACAAAGTGTCGAATTCGGCAATATACTCTGAGACAGCTCTGCCATTCTGCTTGAGCTCCAAGAATTTCTTAAACAACACTGACTTCTAAGCAGCTGGAATGAACTTATCGCTAAAGCGAGCCTTAAACTGATCCCAAGTAATCTGATCCTCGGGAGTAGCTGCCTTTATAGCATTCCACCAATTCATTGCCCGTCCTTGCAGCGGACGGGATGCTGGCCTCCTCTTCATCGCATCCTCGATACCCAAGTCTTCGAAGATACGCTCGCAGCTATCCAACCAATCCTGAACATCCGTAGCCGACTCTGTTCCGTGGAACGGCTTCCCACCAAGACTAGTATAATCCTTATTCAGCTTAGCGAAATCGGCCCTAGGCGCCTGCACTATTAGGCCACCACCATTACCAGCATTGGGAGCTGCCCTCTGTACATCCCTAAGCATCTCCCTCATGAGGTCAATAAACATCGTCCTCATGTCAGCAACATTCCCATTATTGGCTCCACTACTGGCACGTCTTGTGTATCGGCTCATCGTTCAATCTGTAAAGAGAAAACGACTAACCATCTCCATGGTGGAGCTAGTGCAGTGCGACTTCATCCTTAGCTATACTAATAATATATATATATATAGCTTTGAAAACCAAAATAATGACAAATACGCACTCTCATATACGTACGCTATCTCTCCCTGATGACTTCCCTAGGTTAACTACGCAACCTAGAGCTCTGATACCAAGTGTGACGGTCCGCCCCGCACCAGCCGGCATTTCCTCCGTAAGTGCGCTGTACACATGCCCAGCTAGCACGGAACAGTCGTCAGAAAAAAAAAGAGAATGAACTAACAAGGAACCTGTAGAATGTCTCACAGAGCATGGAACAAAATATGATAATAACATAATCTTGACATAAAACAGGCGAGACAGTGCACAAGCTGAAAACTAAACCAACATAGCAGCGGAAATCCAAATACAGCTTATGATCCAACATCATTATTACAACTCAAACTGTCTCTAAAGCAAAAGAGAGCTAAAGTAGAAGATGCATTACTAATGCCCAAGCAGTGATCCTCAACAACACAAGGAGAATTTCTATATGTATCATACGTGGAAGCCTCCTGCTCGTCTCCGAATCAACTACTCGTGCATACCCAGCTAACCTGTCTCTAGTCGACTCGTGAGAGCACCCAGAGTAATAAGAAGAGACATAAAACTCTGGGTCAGACAAAAATTCTGGTATGAGCGATAAGCAGCTAAAAGGAACAATAACAGGTATACTAAACCATACCTGAACCTGGACCTGCAACCAAAGAGTTAGCACTACATACTGTACAATACTCTAAGGTGCCAATGAATAAATGGTGTAAAGATAACGGGGGTGGGGGTGTGCATGTCATTAGGATGGCAAACAAATCAAACATAGCAACCATCCTCACATCTCTCACTCGGTGCGTAAAGCATACGATGTCCACCACTATCAATCACTAGACCCATCGAAGTAGTGACGGAGTTCAACCTGTACAACTACTGCTATTACCAAGCTTACCACATGAAGTCATGACCAAATCTTTACAAATGACCCCACTTCATTGGTCTATAGCTCTTTAGTCGTACCTAGGCCACTGTGGCCCTGAATCCGTTCACGTACTCCCTACACATAGTGATTCAAAGTTACAGACATCGACAACCCTTCAGCACACGTCCCGTAGCAAAGTCCAACTCATGAAGCCTACTCATTGGTTCCCAACTGGATCCTGAGTCAAAGCTCCTCATTTGGACTTCCTTTTCATCTTGGGTTTTGGTCGAATTGGAGTTGGTCTTCAAAAGAGTCGTCGCGTAGAAGTGGTCCTGAATTCGGTTTGGTTCGAATATATACATATAACCCGGTTCGGTTCGGTGCAATGCTTCATAGTATACCCATGGATGCGGTTCGGTTCGGTGATTGCTCTCTCCTGGATGTCCCGATCCGATCCGGTGCTTCGCTCCGATCCTAGCTCCCAATTTGGTTCTCCGATCCGATCCCTACACTCTTGCTTCCAATCCGTTCCCTACGCCCTTGCTTCCGATCCGATCCCCTGCCCAACTCCAATCCTGAGCCAGTGGCCTTCCTTCTTGCCAATTCTCCTCTAGTGCGAGGTTCCGATCCGGTTCGGTTTCTCTGCCCAGTTCACCATCCGATCCGAGCCCCTTATCCCGATCCGATCCGAAACCCTACACATTTTCCTGCAACTTTTTCCAGCGACTTGTTTACACCATTCAACGACGTTTCCGACCAATCTAACTTTTCTAAACAACTAAAAATCATTCCAAACAGTCATAGCAACATAGCAAACTAACCGCAAACACCAAAACAATGAATTAACATGTCAAAACAGATCAAATATACCCAAAAACCCATATTTTCCCTTAAGCATGTTTAGGCAAAACTAATGATATGATTAGTAAAACTTAATCAAATCAAACCAAATTTCTAAAAGATGTCCAAAACATTGTTTTCGAATTTATAAATATTTTTCCAGAATTTATTAATGTATAAATTCGCTAATATTCACTAATTACCCTTAATTAACTGTAATTAGTGTCAAAACAATGCTAATCACTCACCTTGGCCACAAATGAAATTTCCAGAACTGAAATCTCACTGATTTGGGCGAATACTGATGTCTAACAGCAGCTCTAATACTGGTTTGGTGAAGATCTTCTTTGATTTGATGTAGATTAAGCCAAAACTTGATTAGAAAGTGATTAGAAGTTGATTTGGGTGTTGAAGGCCATTGTTAGGGTTTCAAGAATGACAGTGGCGGTTGAAAGAAATGTTTTCTAACCCTAATCAGCCCCTATACATCTCTAATCCCGAAATTCCCTTTGGGCCTAGCTGCTAATTACCCAGTTAAGCCCGATTAAGCTGTTTTTCACCATCTGAAACTTGTTTCAGCCATATCTCCCAAACGGTAAGTCCGTTTGGCTAATGTGACCACTCTACGGAATTGTAAACCATCAAACAAATCTAATGGAAGTGGTTTCAGGTCAAAATTCCATTCCAGTCAAAAGCTATGGCCAAAACAGTACCAGGTAGGGTCAAAATGGTCATTTAAAAATCGGGAAAAATCAAGAACATGGGAAATGACCCCAATAGTCGTCTCCCAAAGTTACATGACCATACGACTTCGTATGTGAAAGAAATAAATATTCTACGATCCCGCGATGCGTAGAATGCGGGTTGTTACAGAAATTGCTTTTCTTTAAACAAGGAAGTTGGATTTATAAACGGTATTTATAAATCTAGTAAATTAAATTACCATTAGATAATTTAGAGGTTTAAATTCAAGTATGAATTTGAAAATAGGATTTGAAATCGTTTCGAAATGGGAACGACGGAATTTATTTCAAAATCCGGATTAGAAACGGAATTGAAATAAATCCAAAGGATTTATAATTAGAATTCAATTTTTATTTATTTTTTAAAATAATTTATCTTCAAAGGAAATTGGAATATTATATATAAGATTGACTTGCAAATAATTATAGCTGGATTATGGAAAAAAAATCGACAATTTAGAAAATCAAAATGTTAAGTTAAATTTGGAAAGCCGATTTAATATATATTTAAATTATACAAGAATGGAAGTGAAATTTATTTATAAATGAAGTTTAAAACGTTTATATTTAAATATAACTAAAACGAACTAGCTGCAGTGCGACTGTTCATAAATTGGCGTTTCGAACTTCAATTGAGTATATAGAACTCAATTATTTAAGTCAAAATTCTTTGAAACAAGAATCGTCAAGACCGTTTTGATAATAGTTTACTAATGGAAGAGAAAAATCTGGAACTTTATCTGCCATCCATGATTCTTTATATGATAAATGAGCAGTGTAATGGCGTCCTCTTCTAAATTCTCTTCTAAAAATCCGTCAAATTTTAATGCTCGTTTAGATTTCGATTACAGATCTACTAAACCTCCTGATCTTTCCTTTTTTCGACAATACGCAAGAGGAGTTAGGCCTTCTTTTCAACGAAACGCTCGAAGTCCAGATTTGGGATCCAGAGTTAATTTTCCAGATTTTGCACCAAATGTGCAGGTAAGTTCCACTGCTAACAATTCGTTTCAAGCTAAAAAGTGGATCGAAGTTGTATCAGAAAATAACACGCATCATAATGCTATTAAATTGGATTGTTATGGACTTTGTGTTCGGGATAACCTTAAAATAGCGACTATTAGTGATGATTTGGTGAATAAGGCCAGGGAAAAGTGGAAGAATTTGATTGTTTTCAACGTGTATGGAAACAAACCCTATTATGATTTCCTGAAAAATTATATAGATAGGGTGCAGAATTTGAAAGGTGGTTATCAATTATATTTGAGAGATAATAGAATTTTCATCATTAAATGTGAATTAGAGGAGGATAGTGAGAGAATTTTAGCTTTTGGACCACATTTTTAGAATTAAAGATTAATCTTTATGAAAAGGTGGTTTCCAGGAATGAAATTAACTAAGGAATATCTTAAATCTTTTTTAATCTAGGTCAAATTACCTAGCCTAGATCAAGATTTCTGGTCGGTTGAGGCTATTAGAAGGATAGTTTCAACATTGGGTAAGCCAATTCGTATGGACAGTGTGACTAAGGATGCATGTCATATTTCTTTTGCGAAAGTTTTAGTAGAGATTTATATAGAAATTACTTTTTCTGAGTTAATTCCTATTCAGTATGATAATGGGATAATAGTATGGCAAAAGGTGTTATATGAGTGGGTTCCTCAAGCTTGTTCACTATGTAAAGTCTTTGGTCATAAGACTGAGGTGTGTAAATGTGACGATCTCAAAACTCCGCACGACGGAATTAAGGATAATCATTGGAATATAATACATTAATTATCATTAGCAGAGAACAGGTAAAAGCATAAATAGAAAACAGAATAATTTACATCAATATGACAGCGGAATCATAATATGTAAAAAACATCAGAGTAGCACAGTGTAGGATACAACTTAGTGCATGAAAGGAAATGATCCGTCTACATCTAGATCACTGGCACATATACATCATAGATACATAATAGAAGTAAATCTTTCTACATCGCGATAAGCGGAATCATATACATAAAGTACTAATGGCGGAATATCAAATAGCCAAAATACCAAGAAGTCAAGTCCTCGCCATACAAGCCAAAAGGTGCACTCCATGCTATAGTGAAAAAGCCAAAATATAACCTGTCACCTATCACTAGGCTTCCCTGTGAAAATAAGGGCACCCAAGTTTGCAAAGTGAAACAAACTATGAGTCAGTCATGGGACTGGTATGAGAAATCTACTTAACTGGTTAAACAACAATAACAAGGCAAATCATAGGACCACGCCACTTTCACGGAACGGGTTTACTCCAGTGATTGCCAGTGCATTGAATAAAGTAAGTTATTTAAACAGCGTATTGCTTTTTATAAAAATGCAGCCACTATAAGACCCAAGTCCATCATACAATGCAAGCAAACCGAAGGATAGGGTTTTACCTTATAATGGCCAAAATATGCTTAATACATGTAAAGAAAAATCATTTGATATTAACATTAGTGCATATATGTTTCAAAAGCAAATTCAATCATAAATATCAATTCTAGACAGTATAAGTGCCCTATACCACTATGTCACCATATATAAGTTACAATCAAATCCGTGATTTCTTAATTGAAATTTGGATTCCGTCATGAGTTGAAGAAAGGGGCAAGCTCCTCACCGCTTCGAGACACTCTAGCAAATGCCTCAGGATTCCCCATAGAAAATCCTTGGAATCGGCTGGACCGGTCCACACTTACGTTAGTGGATTGGCAATTCCTAAACACACGTTTCCCGGTCCTATCGGACCTATCCATCGGCTCCGTAGAGACCGATATATCAAGGCGCCTCGCATTCCAACATCCACAAGGGTATAATAATCAACGATGTTAGGGCTAGTAAAACGATGACACCACCCATAGCTAGAAAGAAATGTCGTGTTCTCCCAGCGGTCCTTATCCCGTTTTTAACTCATACCGAGGTGTGAGGCTCGCGAATCAACGTCATACACAAAGCTGCACTATCTCAAAGCCTTGCTTTGATCATTAACCACAAGACTCTGCTTTTCAACAAAAGCCTTGATCCTTTGCATCTTCGCATGCCACGCTGTCAATCCACACCATACCACTGATATCTACCGATATATAACCTATGAGCTCGTACGTCTTAGAGAAGGGCGTTATGCAAGAGAATTAATTCTCCGCCGCCAAACAGATGTATATTTAGTAGAGATCAACGAATATAGCACAAAATACACCTCAGACACAGATCCATTTACAAGTCCGTTCTGGGTCTGAACGAAACCAGAGGCACCTTATTCCTGCTCCCGTATGTCCAATACAAGAGAGAGGCCGTCACATATCCGGACGATCAACAAGTACGTTCAGACTACTACCACTGTAACCTCGTCAAGGGAGCTACCCATCTCAAAGGCATCAGTAGTAATCTACACGATGTGGAGATCACCGGTCTTGCACCATCTTCGTATCTTCGACTTTTATTCATCGTTCAATTATTTGAAACGAGAATTACTCGGTCTTTTCAAATAATTCGCGTATATTAGAATTCAAATCAATTCTGCCTATGGTTAAATTATTCGACATCCATATTCACATTCTTTATATAATTTTAATGTCAAACACATTCAACCATCAAATATCAAGCAAACCAAGTAGAATCGGTTTATTTCCATTCCATATCGATTATAATATTTTATAATGATATTTCGCTATTTTTATTTATTTAAAAATAGCACCATTTAATTAAACGATGTTTCAGGCCATAACGTGGCCCTAGAGCTGTTTTTCTCTAAATTTGATTTACACATTTCTCAAAATCTAATCGTCGGATCTTAACAAAGTTGATCCATTGGAAAGTCTCTCCAAAGCGAACCCAATGGTTCAGGTTTCGGAAAAATCCGATGGTCGGATCTCTCGATATAATTGTTTAAAGTTACAATTTCAAAATACGAACTGCAGCGACGTTATTCGTTTTATTTAATTTAGATTTATATTTATATATATAAATATAATTCATTCTGGCATTGTTTTTATTTAAATTTGAATTAAACATTTCACACAATCCAACCATTGGATTTTAAAAACTTTATATCGTTGGAAAAAAATTCTAAGGCGAACCCAACGGTTCCAGTTTCGGGGAAATCCGATTGTCGGATTTCTCTATATAATCGTTTTAAATTACGATTCCAAAACACAAAATGCAGCTGCGCGATTCGTTTATTTAATTTATATATATATATATAATTCATTCTACGATTTCCATATCGTTTTTCACTTCAAATATTTCACTAACGCCTTTAAATTTCAGAAAATTTCGCCATAACCTCCTTTGTATGGGGAGAGGTTTGGAAATTTATTGGGCCGTATTAGGCACCCAATAAATCCTAAAAAGCATGAACATATTTATAGTGATATATTCCGGTGTCCACAATGGAGTGTGTATAGATCATAACTCCAGAGAATAAATTCTCGTCACCCTATAAACGTTTTTTGTGCCTTAATGACCTGAGAGATGTGTTTATTGTCATCTCCAGACCCGTGTTGGGTTATTATTAATCTGGCAATTTATCGTTATATTTTATATAGTCCATGTCTGTCTTCAGTTCAACCTGAAATATAGTCATCGCTATACAAGCCTCTCGCTTGTATGGTGCATCTTCATCCTCGTCACATAAGCTCCAAATCCTTATGCGGTATATTATGGTGTATGCTATCTTCGAGAAGTATGCCATGTAGTTTAGTTCAAAATTAATTGTTGCTATCCTATGGCGACGTTTATTATTTCACACAGTACAACAAGCACTCCGCATGCAATGGTATTCACAGGAATTTATATAATAATAAAATCGCGCAGCCAACTCATTAAGGTTTACCTACTTGTCGGGCATGCAAATATATTCTTTACTCAACAGCTTATCCATACTCCTGTTCAACACATGTATATATATGCAGAACTAAACTATATTTCTAGCGAACAAATGTTTATTTCAACACATAGTTATTTTTGACACTTCATACATAGGATAAAAATGATATTTTTGGCGAATAAAAATATGTATCAACACATGTGTATTTTTAGCGAGTCATATACATGAAAAAATGATATTTTTGGCGAATAAAAGTATGTTTCAACACATGTGTATTTTTAGCGAGTCGTATACATGATAAAAATGATATTTTTATTGTTCAAAATATTTATTCCACACATGAATGTTTTTAGCACTTCATATTCACAATAAAATGTTAATTTTATTGTTCAATCCTTTTATTCAACACATGAATCCTTTTCAACACATGAATATTTTAGTTAGTTCTTACATATGATAAAAATGATATTTTTATTGTTAAAACAATTTATTTGAAACACGAATATTTTATATACTTTATACATAAGATAAAAAATGTTATTTTTGGTGTTAAAACAATTTATTTAAAACACTAATATTTCATATAGTCCATATATATGATAAAAATGTGATCTTTACTTTTCAAACAATTTATTCAACACATGAACGTCATTCAACGTATGAATATCTCAACATATGAATATCTCATACATGCACACTTCATATACTTCACGCGCATAATAAAAATGTGATTTTTATTATCTAAACAATTCATTCAACACATGAATATAATTCAATACATGAAAACAATTCAAACACATAGATATTACTGAAAATTTCGGCAGCATAACGGTAGGGGGTTAAAAACCGACACCGTCCCGAGCATGGCTCCTCGCACTACCTTAGGCCTCGTGGCGTTTCATAAGGCGCTTATCTAAATGATCTAAGATCAATTTCATATCATATGAATTTTCCACAATAATTCCCATTGTTTCAACCACAAACAATTTCTTTCAATCACAAACAATTATTTCCAACCATACGCATTTCAACTAATTTTCAACCATTCACATGTCAATCACAATCAATTTATATCGTCCATGGTCTGTGGACGAGGGGAGTATATATATACGTATATAAATATATTTCATTTCCATTTCAACACATATGTGACTTTTACAATGCATGTATAATTTATACATCGCTCATATAACTTATACAACGCTCATACATGAGGTGTACAATGCATATATAATTTATATTTCGCTCATATAATTTATACAAATCATTTCCATTCCATATTGAATTTAGATGTCTCACCTTGATTTTAATCCTTCTGAAATTTGTAGCGAGCTCGGAATACATTCTAGCTTCTTCTAGAATGTAGATGATGTAGCTACGAGTCTGATATTTCCTGTTTCATCGAATTTCATCAACATAGCAAAAAGATACGATTTTTATACTAAAATCATGATTTGCAACACTTACAAGTGTTATAATCAGTTGAATATACTCCAGGCCGTTACCTCAGCGATTTCTTCAAAACTAGGTTTTGATTTTTAGCACAAACGGTGGAACGATGTTGGAATCGGGTTTGACTACGGCCTAGAGCTCAGAGAGGCGCTCAGGCAGTGGTAGGTGGGGTCCCACTCGATCTGATGTGGCAGGCGGGGGCGGTGCAACGAAGTGCATGACTTTGGGGAGCTCGTTCTTGACGATGGAGCGACAAGGGGTGGTGCTCCTTATATGGATTTGAAGAGGACGAAGAGATCTTCAAAAAGTTGCAAAGGAGCAGGGGCTAATTCGAAGTGGTTTGGCCAGAAAATGATAGGGAACGGATCGAGCTGCTTCTGTCGTCGATACTGGGGGCGGGTTTTCTGTATATTTTTATAATTTAAAATAACGAAAGAAAAAAAATTCTATTCGCCGATATTTATATTAATTCAAAAATTAGGGGATTTTCCACATGAACTCAATTTCAAACCCAACGACTGTCGCCCTAGCTAAATATCCTCATCCCGGACACAATGGAATATGTTTCGCAGGCCCATTCGACTGTTAAAGTCAGTTATTCTTCAAATTAAAATATAAATCATTCAATTCCTATTTTGAACGTACATTTTAATTTGCTGGGGCCACTTACTGATTCTAAAAATTCCCGAAAAAATTATTTAGCAATGTTAGGATGATATGGTCCCAACAAAACTAATTTCATCGAATTCTAAGACCGTTTGAAAAAGGGCCATTTTCAGGTTGATCCAGTTTGACTGAAATCAACCAAACACATTTTCTTTTTCCATGCTCACAAATTAATCCCAAAAATTATGGAATTTGAAACATAGCAATAAATTGACACCCCGGGTCCAACAAAAGTGGTTTCGTCGAAAACGGAGGTCGTTTGCAAAATGTCAATTTTCAAGGGCTATACTCATTCTATAGCGACCATTATGATTATTCAACTGGCCATAACTTTTGATTCCAGCTATGAAATTTCGACTTTTCTGATTCGTTAGAAAGATATTCTTAAACAGATTCAAATACTTTTGGTTTCGCTAAAATCCATTTTATTTTGCATCCTATACGTTCAGTCAAAGTTCGAATTCACATTTTTAAACTGCATCACTATTTCTAACTCGTTATTTAATTGAAATAAATTATTTCAGTTACTCTAAATTCATTAAAATAACCAAATTAAAAATTTTAAATTGGCTCGTATTTTCCAGGTTGTTACAATCTCCCCCACTTCAAACTTTTCGTCCCCGAAAAGGAAACAGCAGTAAAGTAGGAAACAAAACGGAAATGCAAAGTATTGTAAATGTACCTTGCATCGGAGTTAGTCAGAGATGTCCACTCTGCAATGGGGATAAGTTTGCTTAATGCTTTCTTCTGTCTCCTAAGTACAGTCTCTAGGATATCCGCTCCACTGCACTTTAACTAAATGAACCTTTTTGTTCCTTAGCTCCTTAGTTTCTTTGCCAATAATCTTTACCAGCTCTGTCCTGACTGCTAATTATGGAGTAATTTCCAAGTCCTGTTGCGTTACTTTGCAACAAAATCTGTATCATGCATATGCTTCCAAAGTTGAGATATGTTAAACACATCATGTACTCCAGGCAACCAATCAGGTAATCGAACCCTATAAGAAAGAGTTCCAATTCGTTCAAGTATAGGAAAGGGACCAATAAATCTAGGTGCCAACTTCCCATTTTTTCCGAATTGGATTACTCCTCTCATCGGAGAAACTCTCAAATAAACATAATCACCAACAGCAAATGCTAAACTTCTTCTAGAATCCGCATAACTTTTCTGTCGGCTTTGAGCTGTTTGCAATCGTTTCTTAATGAAATCGACTTTGTCTGAAGCTTCGCGAATCATATCGGGTCCCAACACAAGTCTATTGCCAGGTTCTACCCAATACACAGGAGATCTGCATGGTCTACCATATAATGCTTTGAACGGTGACATTTTCAAGCTTGCTTGATAACTGTTGTTGTATGAGAACTCAACCAAATGCAGGTGATCTTCCCATGATCTGCCAAAATCAATAATACAAGCCCATAGTAAATCTTCTAGAATACGGTTCACCCTCTCAGTTTGGCCATCTGTTTGAGGATGATAGGCAGTGCTTAGATTCAGTTTTGTTCCCAATTCCACTTGAAATGCCTCCCAGAATTTGCTAGTAAATAATGGATCTCTATCACTGACTATGCTGATCGGCACTCCATGTAGCTTAACAATGTCCTTGAGATAAATCTGCACTAGACTTTGAGCGCTTCTATTGGATCTAACAGGCATGAAATGGGCGTTCTTCGTGAAATGATCTATGATCACCCAAATACTATCATTTCCTTTCCTGGTTCGGGGCAAACCATCTATGAAGTCCATAGAAATTTGTTCCCACTTTCAGCTTGGAATTTCCAACGGTTGCAACAATCCGGCCAGTTTTTATTGGTCGCTTTTGACTAGTTGGCAAGTAGAGCACCTGCTAACATATAAAGAAATGCCCCTCTTCATCGCCTTCCACCAGATTGTGTGCTTAAGATCGTTGTACATATTACTTACGCGAGGATGAATGCAAAGCTTGGATTTATGACATTCATCAAGCACTTCTCTTTTGAGCTGTGGGATGTTGGGAACACAGATCCTTCCTTTTAATCTCAGAACTCCTTCACTATCTACTTGGAAACTGGCGACTTCGCCTTTCTGAATTCTTTTGATCAACTCCTTAACAAAATTATCATCTTTCTGAAGAATGGCGATCTTGTCGATTAATGAAGGCGTAACAATAAGATTGGCGATGATTGTGGTTTTTCTACTAAGCGCATCCGCTACCACATTGGCTTTTCTCGGCGTATACAGAATATCTAGGTCATATGCTGCAAGAAATTCTAGCCAATGTTGTTGTCTCATATTCAAGTCTTTCTATGTAAACAAATACTTCAACGATTGATGATCAATACATAATTCAAATTTCTCACCCAATAGATAGTGCCTCCATATTTTCATAGCGAACATGATGGCTAATAATTCAAGATTATGAGTTGCATAATTCTTCTCATGCGGCTTCAACTGACGACTAGCATAAGCGACTACTTGGCCTCTTTGCATTAATACTGCACCAAGACCTCTAATTGAAGTATCTGTCCAGACTGTCAAATCCTGATTGCCATTGATAATGGTTAATACTGGAGCAGTTGTCAATTTTAATTTCAGTTCCAGGAAAGCTTCCTCACATTCGGGAGTCCACTTAAATCTTTCTGGCTTTTTTGTAAGCTTGGTTAATGAACCGGATATCTTCAAAAAATCCTTAATGAATTTCCGATAATAACTAGCTAATCCAAGAAAACTTCGGACTTCTGTGAGTGTAGTAAGTTGCTTCCATTCTTGGATTGCTGTAATTTTTCTTGGATCTACAGAAATTCCATCCTTTGACACGACGTGGCCAAGGAACTTCACTTCCTCCTGCCAGAAGATACATTTAGAGAATCTAGCTTTGAAGATGTTCTTTCGCAGAATTCCCAATACCTATTCTAAATGTTTTTCATGCTCGCTTTCTGACTTGGAGTAGATTAAAATATCATCGATGAATACCAGAACAAATTTATTCAGGACTTCTCTGAACACTCTATTCATTAAATCGATGAAGTAAGCTGGAGTGTTACACAAGTCGAACGACATTACCAACCACTCATAAAATATGTATGGACCTCTGAAAGTTGTCAAAGGAACACACTCTTCGGCAATTCTCAGTTGATGGAAACCTATAGCTAGGTCCACCCTGGAAAATACTCTTGCTCCATTCAATTGATCCAACAAATCATCGATGCGGGGTAATGGATATTTGTTCTTGAACATCTGTTTGTTGAGGTCTCGGTAGTCAATATACAATCGGAGAGTACCGTCCAACTTAGGAACAAACACTACGGCGGCACCCCAATTAGAAAAGATGGGTCTGATCAGACCCTTCCATAAAAGTTGTCGAGTTTGATCACCTAATTCTTCTTTTTCCTTTAGAGTCATTCTTAGAATTGAATGCACTACCGGCCTGGAATTCAGAATTAGATCGATCCTGAATTCAATTTCTCTTTGCGGAGGTAAGCTTTCGACTTCTTCGAACACATCCGCATAGAGTTTGACCAAAATTATTTCCTATTGGGATCTGAATCTAAGCCTTGGCATGGTATAGTAATATACCAAGCTTTGTTTTAATTGTAATTATCCTCTCGGCACATTTCATTTCGGCCTCATATTTGGTTAACCAGTCCAGTCCAAGTATAATATCGAACTCGGAAAAATCCATAATGATCAAATCAAAAGGAAACCAATATCGAGAAAAAGAAACAGGTACTTTACAATATGAACCGAGAACAATTGACCATCCTATCGGAATATGAACTCTAATCGATTCTCTAAGCTTTCATAGATTTAACTTTAACTTTTTAACAGTGTTACTTGCAATAAAACTTTTTGATGCACCAGTGTCAAATTGTACGGAAACAGGAATACTTTTAATAGTAAGGGTACCTCCCAAAACATCGGGTTTACCTGTCCCATCTGTAACAGTCGGCGGATTCTCCCCGTCGTATATATGCGCAACCTGTGAATTCTTCAGCAAGGGACACTTGACCTTGATATGCCACTTTTGATGACAGTTGTAACACTCTCGCCTATCACCAGAATTCTGACTCGAGCTTGCCTGGGTGGTCTTATGCCGCTTTGGAGTGGTGCACACATTAGAGTAATGTCCAGCTTGACCGCAGTTGTAGCAGCTTCGTCTGGGTGGCCTTTTCGTTTGTGACTTGGCATTAACTGCTGTGTTTCTGGATTCGGGCTGACTTTCTGAATTCTTGCGCTTGTTTCCCACCTGATTCTTTGTGCGGTCTATTTGCATGTTTCTCTGATCCAAGCTCTCATAATTGCAAGCCATATCCACCATCTTGGCGAATGTAAGGTTAACATGGCCCATTGCCCTATTCTGATATTTGCGTTGAAGTCCATGAATGAACCTCTTATTCTTTGCCTTCACTGTCTGAACAAGCTCTGGAGCATAGCGGGATAGCTGAGTGAACCTATTGAGGTAGTCCTGGATGGTGTGATCTCCTTGCTGGAGATTGGCAAACTCATCATGCAAGCGCTCCATCTCTTGCTCTAGAACAAACTTCTCTTTGAACAGTGTTTTGAATTCATTCCATGTCATCTCTACCTCTTCCTCATTTAAGGCGATGGCGTCCCACCACAGTTGGGCCTCATCCTGCAATAGCCAAGAGCCCATAAAGCTTTTCCTGTGATCTTCAAGACCCATGCCCCTGAAGATATTCTCATAAGTGTTCAACCATCCCAAGGCTTCAATTGCAGTACCAGTGCCCGAGAATGGCTTGCCTCCTAGATTCTTATATGTCTTTCCCACTCGGTCTAACTCAAATGGTCGAGGGGGTTGTGGTGGTTGTGGCTGAACCAAAGGCTCTAGGACAACGAGGATATTCCCCTGCCCTCGGCCTCCTCGACCTGCTCTACCTCTAGCTGCAGCTGCTCGTGTAGCCATCTAAGTCAAGTTCTGCATAAGTAAGAAAAGAGTCAAGATCACAGAAATGATAATTTTAAGATATGGTAAAAGCAGAAGAATATATGAAAAGATAACGATGTACTGATCAAGTTATTTTGCTATTCTTCTTAGCTCATTCTAGGACATTACTAATCCTATATCTAATGAGCTACTCGTCTCAGAACACTACTGATCCTATCTTGACGAGGTGTTTAATGTGTTAAATTCCAGAACTAAGATTAACCAAAGCTCTGATACCATCTGTGACGATCTCAAAACTCCATACGACGGAATTAAGGATAAACATTGGAATATAATACATTAATCATCATTGGCAGAGAACAGATAAAAGCATAAACAGAAAACAGAATAATTTACATCAATATGATAATGGAATCATAATATGTAAAAAAACATCAGAATAGCACAGTGTAGGATACAACTTAGTGCATGAAAAGAAATGATCTGTCTACATCTAGATCACTGGCACATATACATCATAGATACATAATAGAAGTAAATCTGTCTACATCGCGATAAGCGGAATCATATACATAAGGTACTAATTGCGGAATATCAAATAGCCAAAATACTGAGAAGTCAATTCCTCGCCATACAAGCCAAAAGGTGCACTCCATTCTGTAGTGCAAAAGCCAAAATATAACGTATCACCTGTCACTAGGCTGCCCGTGTGAAAATAAGGGCACCCGAGTTTGCAAAGCGAAACAAACTACGAGTCAGTCATGGGTCTGGTATGAGAAATCTACTTAACTGGTTAAACAACAATAACAAGGCAAATATAGGACCATGCCACTTTCGCGAAACAGTTTTACTATAGTGATTGCCAGTGCATTAAATAAGGTAAGTTATTTAAACAACGCAATGCTTTTTACAAAATGCAGCCATTATAAGACCCAAGTCCCATCATACAATGCAACGCAAACCGGAGGATAGGGTTTTACCTTACAATGGCCAAAATATGCTTAATACATGTAAAGCAAAATCATTTGATATTATTACTAGTGCATATATGTTTCAAAAGCAAATTCAATCATAAATATCAATCCTTGCCGTCAAAAGTTCCCCATACCACTATGTCGCTATATGTAAGTTATAATCAAATCCGTGATTTCTTATTGGAAATTTGGATTCCGTCATGAGTCAAGGCAAGGGGCAAGCTCCTCACCGCTTCGAGACACTCTATCAAATGCCTCAGGATACCCTGCAGAAAACCCTTGGAATCGGCTGGGCCGGTCCACACTTATATTAGTGGATTGGTAATTCCTGAACACACGTTTCCCGATCCTATCGAACCTATCCATCAACTCCGTAGAGACTGATATATCGAGGCGCCTCGAATTCCAACATCTACAAGGGTATAATAATCAATGATGTCAGGGCTAGTAAAATGCTAACACCACCCATAGCTAGCAAGAAACGTCGTGTTCTCCCAGCGGTCCTTATCCCGTTTTTAACTCATACCGAGGTGTGAGGCTCTCGAATCAATGTCATACACAAAGTTATGCTATCTCATAGCCTTTCTTTGATCATCAACCACAAGACTCTGCTTTTCAACAAAAGTCTTGATCTTTTGCATCTTCGCATGCCACTCTGTCAATCCACACCATACCACTGATATCTACCGATATACAACCTCTGAGCTCATACGTCTTAGAGAAGGGCGTTAAGAAAGAGAATAAATTCTCAGCCGCCAAACAGATGTATATTTAGTAGAGATCAACGAATACAACACAGAATACACGTCAGACACACATCCATTTACTAGTCCGTTCTAGGTCTGAACGAAATCGGAGGCACCTTATTCCTTCTCCCGTATGTCCAATATAGGAGAGAGGCCCTCGCATATCAGGACGATCAACAAGTACGTTCAGACTACTACCACTGTAACCTCGTCAAGGGATCTACCCATCTCAAAGGCATCAGTAGTAATCTACACGATATGGAGATCACCGGTCTTGCGCCATCTTCATATCTTCGAATTTTATTCGTCGATCAATTATTTGAAATGAGAATTACTCGGCCTTTTCAATTAATTCGCGTATATTAGAATTCAAATCAATTCTACCCATGGTTAAATTATTCGACATCCACATTCACGTTCTTTATATAATTTTAATGTCAAACACATTCAACCATCAAATATCAAGCAAACCAAGTAGAATCGTTTATATCCATTCCATATCGATTATAATATTTTATTATGATATTTTGCTATTTTTATTTATTTAAAAATAGCACCATTTAATTAAATGACGTTTCAGCCATAACGTGGCCCTAACACTGTTTTTCTCTAAATTTGATTTACACGTTTATCAAAATCTAACCGTCGGATCTTAACGAAGTTGATTCCATTGGAAAGATCTCTCCAAAGCGAACCCAACGGTTCTGGTTTTGGAAAAATCCGATGGTCGGATCTCTCGATTTAATCGTTTAAAGTTACGATTTCAAAATACGAACTGCAGCGTCATTATTCATTTTATTTAGTTTATATATGTATATAAATATAATTCATTCTGGCGCTATTTTTATGTAGATTTGAATTAAACATTTCACACAATCTAACTGTTGGATTTTAACAAACTTTATATCGTTGGAAAGATTTTTCTAAAGCGAACTCAACGGTTTCGGTTTCGGGGGAATCCGATAGTCGGATTTCTCTATATAATTGTTTAAAATTACGATTCCAAAACACCAACTGCAGCTGCGCGATTCGTTTATTTAATTTATATATATATATATAATTCATTCTACGATTTCCATATCGTTTTTCACTTAAAATATTTCACTAACGCCTTTAAATTTTAGAAAATTTCGCCATAACCTCCTTTGTACGGGGAGGGGTTTGGAAATTAATTGGGCCGTATTGGGCACCCAATAAATCCTAAAAAGCATGCACATATTTATAGTGATATATTCCGGTGTCCATAGGGGAGTGTGTATAGATCATAACTCCAGAGAATAAATTCTCGTCGCCCTATAAATGGTTTTTGTGCCTTAATGACTAGAGAGACATTTTTATTGTCATCTCCAGACCCGAGTGGGTTTTTTTAATTAATCTGGCAATTTATCATTATATTTTATATAGTCCATGTCTGTCTTCAGTTCAACCTGAAATATAGTCATCGCCATACAAGCCTCTCGCTTGTATGGTGCATCTTCAACCTCGTCACATAAGCTCCAAATGCTTATGTGGTATATGATGGTGTATGCTATCTTCAAGAAGTATGCCATGTAATGTAGTTCAAAATAAATTGTTGCTATCCTATGGCAACGTTTATTATTTCACACAGAACAACAAGCACTCTGCATCCAATGACATTCACAGGAGCTTATATAATAATAAAATCGCGCGGCCAACTCATTAAGGTTTACCTATTTGTCGGGCATACATATATATGCTTTGCTCAACAGCTAATCCATATTCATGTTCAACACATGTATATATATGCAGAACTAAACTAAAAATAATATTTCTAGTGAAGAAATGTTTATTTCAACACACGGTTATTTTTGACACTTCATACATAGGATAAAAATGATATTTTTGGCAAATAAAAATATTTTTCAACACATGTTTATTTTTAGCGAGACGCATACATGATAAAAAAATGATATTTTTATCGTTCAAAATATTTATTCCACACATGAATGTTTTTAGCACTTCTTCACAATAAAATGTTAATTTTATTGTTCAATCCTTTTATTCAACACATGAATCTTTTTCAACACATGAATATTTTAGTTAGTTCCTACATATGATAAAAATGATATTTTTATTGTTAAAACAATTTAATTGAAACACGAATATTTTATATACTTCATACATAAGATAAAAATTGTTATTTTTGGTGTTAAAACAATTTATTTAAAACATTAATATTTTATATTGTCCATATATATGATAAAAATGTGATATTTACTTTTCAAACAACTTATTCAACACATGAATGTCATTCAACTTACGAATATTTCAACATATGAATATCTCATACATGCACACTTCATATACTTCACACGCCTAATAAATATGTGATTTTTATTATCTAAATAATTCATTCAACACATGAATATAATTCAATACATGAATATAATTCAAACACATAGATATTACTGAAAATTTCGGCAGCATAACGGTAGGGGGTTAAAAACCGGCACCGTCCCGAGTACGGCTCCTCGCACTACCTTAGGCCTCGCGGCGTTCCATAAGGGGCTTATCTAAATTATCTGAGATCAATTTCATAACGTATGAATTTTCCGCAATAATTCCCATTGTTTCAACCACAAACAATTTCTTTCAACCACAAACAATTATTTCCAACCATTCGTATTTCAACTAATTTTCAACCATTCGCATTATCAATCAATTTCACGTCAATCACAATCAATTTATATCGTCCATGGTCTGTGGACGAGGGGAGTATATATATATATATATATGTATATATACGTATATATGTATATATACGTATATATGTATATATACGTATATATGTATATATACGTATATAAATATATTTCATTTCCATTTCAACACACATATGACTTTTACAATGCATGTATAATTTATACATCGCTCATATAACTTATACAACGCTCATACAAGAGGTGTACAATGCATATATAATTTATATTTTGCTCATATAATTTATACAATGCATTTCCATTCCATATTAAATTTAGATGTCTCACCTTGATTTTAATCCTTCTGAAATTTGTAGCGAGCTCAGAATACGTTCAAGCTTCTTCTAGAATGTAGATAATGTCGCTACAAGTTTGATGTTTCCTGTTTCATCGAATTTCGTCAACATAGCAAAAAGATATGATTTTTATACTAAAATCATGATTTGCAACACTTAGAAGTGTTATAATCATTTGAATATACTCTAGGCCGTTACCTCAGCGATTTCTTCAAAACTAGGTTTTGATTTTTAGCACAAACGGTGGCACTATGTTGGAATCGGGTTTGACCACGACCTAAAGCTTGAAGAGGCGCTCAGGCGAAGGTAGGTGGGGTCCCACTCGATCCAACATGGCAGGTGGGGCGGCGCAATGAAGTGCGTGACTTCGGGGAGCACGTTCATGATGATGGAGCAACGAGGGGTGGTGCTCCTTATATGGATTTGAAGAGGATGGAGAGATCTTCAAAAAGTTGCAAAGGAATAGGGGCTAATTCGAAGTGGTTTGGCCGGAAAATGATCGGGAACGGATCGAGATGATTCCGTCGTTGATACAGGAGGAGAGGGGGCGGGTTTTCTGAATATTTTTTATAATTTTAAATAATGAAAGAAAAAATCCTATTCGCCGATATTTTTATTAATTCAAAAATTAGGGGTTTTTCCACACGAACTCAATTTCAAACCCAATGACTGTCACCTCTAGCTAAATATCCACATCCCGGACACAATGGAATATGTTTCGCAGGCCCATTCGACTGTTACAGTCAGTTATACTTCAAATTAAAATATAAAACATTCAAATTCTGTTTTGAACGTACATTTTAATTTGACGGGGCCACATAATGATTCTAAAAATTCCCAAAAAATTTATCTAGCTATGTTGGGATGATACGGTCCCAACAAAACGGATTTCATCGAATTCTGAGACCGTTTGAAAAAGGGCCATTTCCTGGTCGATCCAATTTGACTAAAATCAACCAAACACATTTTCTTTTGCCATGCTCACAAATTAATTCCAAAAATTATCGAATTTTAAACATAGCAATAAATTGACATCCCGGATCCAACAAAAGTGGTTTCATCGAAAATGGAGGTCGTTTGCAAAATGTCAATTTTCAAGGGCTATACTCATTCTATAGCGAGCATTCTGATTATTCAACTGGCCATAACTTTTGATTCCCGCTATGAAATTTCGATTTTTCTGATTCGTTAGAAAGATATTCTTGAACAGATTTAAATAATTTTGGTTTCGCTAAAATCGTTTTATTTTGCATCCTGTACGTTCAGTCAAAGTTCGAATTCAAATTTTTAAACTGCCTCACTATTTCTGACTTGTTATTTAATTGAAATAAATTATTTCAGTTACTCTAAATTCATTAAAATAACCAAATTAAAAATTTTAAATTGTCTAGTATTTTCCGGGTTGTTACAGTAAATCTGTTGAAGTTTGGGTTGAAAAAGGCGCTAACACAAATAATAATATGGAAGTAGATAGTAGATTGGACATCCAAGATAAACAAATGAATGACTGTGTTAGAGTTAAGAATTTGAATCACAAGGATGATGGTGGAATTAATGGAGATAAAGGTTCTGTTTTTCACAGCTAATCTCAATATAAGGAAGATTTAATAATCTCAGGAATGTGCATTGATAATTGTAAGCAGAAAACTGATTTTCAATCTAAAGATGTAGGAGATAATAATGATATCATGGAAGAAGACAAATCTCAAAGTAAATTAGAGGATAAGGATTCTATTAGATCTAGAGTTAGTGCAGAGGATGATATTATCTTTGGTATAAATAGTGATGATCATCTTCCTGATTCGGCTTTTGTAAATGACTCACAAATGGAAGAATCCGATAGCTCAACAAGTAGTTACAAAAAGATAAAGATAAAACTCAAAACAGGGAAATCAAATGGAGAAGGGCAATGGGCATATGATGAACCATTGGTTGAGGATAATCCCGAATGGACTAAACTGATGCAACAGTGTCAAACAAGGTCAAAGGATAAGAAGTTGAAGGAATAGGATGTAGCACTGGTGGTGTTATTTGTGGAGGCATTTCCAAGAAATGATTAACTGATGTACCTGTTTTTGCTTTAGTGTTTCTGGGATTTCAGTTAGCTTCTTTACAAATGCATTTTGATTTAGACTGTTTTCAGTATGTTGAGATTATGGTTAGTATCTCAGTGAGAAGTTCTGCTCTTCATTGTTGGTTTTGCTTATAGTTTCATTGTGTTGTGATCACTGTGAAGTATAAGTTAGTTGTCAGACTTCTTCAGTTCTGTTAGTGTTACCTTATGATTCGATCTTTTGATGTTGGAGTTTGTAGTTGTGGGCTTTATTTAGTTCTCTGATTCTTGTTGCTCAGTGGGTTTTCTTCTCTGAAGTTCCATTTGGTTGGTTATATGTTGCTGAGTAATGTCCAGTTTCTTCTTGGATGTGTTTTTTTTGTTCTTGAGGTAGCATGTGATTTTGCTTGTTTAGATGGAATTTGCATGCAACTAGGCTCCTGGACAAGTGGATCAGTGCTTTCTTTCGTAATCTGGGCTTATATCACTTTTGTGGAGGACTTTCTATATGCTGATCTAATGTTATTTTGGGCTCAGTTGTTCTGAGCCTTGGGTATTATGGGATAGTCTTTAGTTCATTTGGAGGCTATGTTGTGTGGGTTTTGTGTGTTATGTTTTTTGGTTCGAGCTGGTTTTGTAGTATGTATAGTGTAACGAACTAGGATTTTCGACCCTGAAAATCGACACACAAACACCATGTCGATATTCAAGCATCGAAAACACCTGAACGTTATGAGAAAGAAATTAGAGGATGAGGAAAGGAAGAAAGAAATGGTAGAATAGAAGAAAAGAAGAAGAGCATCAGAATCTCACAGCGGAACGAATAAGGTATAATATCAAATCTCTTTATACAAAAAGAAACTGTATATATATACATACCAATCATCAGAGTACATCATATATCAGACACAGCGGAAATAAACTTTGAATAACTAACGGTGAAACCTCTTGCTTCCAGCTCTTGAATCTCCAGTGATACCTAACCTGTTAATATATTCGGTCTGACCCGAGCACATTTGATTTAAAATAAAATTCATCGGGTCAGTCTGGAATACATTTAGTGGTAAATTCATAGCACAGCAACTTGTTTAACTTTAGAAAATCCTTTTGAAAGAAAGGATAATATTAAGACCAGCCCACACATAAACACGGACGGTTTTTACCTTACTATAACCCAAAACACCTTTGAAATCAATATCTTTTCTGATATTATGATAGCGTTTATCAAACCACAAATAAATATCAATCTAGTAGAACGCTTGTATCTCACGCTCTACATATATAGTATACAATCAAAACCCGCAGGCGCTTATTGGAGATTGGATTCTGACT
This sequence comes from Allium sativum, assembly GCA_030737875.1. NCBI lineage: Eukaryota > Viridiplantae > Streptophyta > Magnoliopsida > Asparagales > Amaryllidaceae > Allium > Allium sativum. The sequence goes on from CM060916.1 coordinate 731,593,861, forward strand.
ATGACAAGGTATGAGACCACCTGCCGCTAGTGTATCTCTAGAGACGAATACACTGGGTTTAACAAGAACGTCTTGCAACCCGGCCCACACATGACCGACCACTCATTTCACTTGAGTGTATCGAATATATTGTCACCCCACGGTTGCGCAACAAACTTTTTCCCAGGAGATACAGAACGAAAAGAAGTAACAAATATGAATATTCTCTAGATGGTGACAATACACCCAAATGGGCGCGACCCACATAGCCATGCTGCATGTCCGATTTTTGTCATTTTCCGGTTGATGAGGCTCGAGGTTGTAATCGAACTTTGAACCGTCTAGCTACCATTCGCTTTTGATTCCTCATCATCACGACATCTAGGAACAGGATGACTGAAGGCACTTTCCTACTACATCCTTACTTAGGAATCATCCCTAGGATCAGTAGCGAGAAGTCCTTGCAATCCATAGATTCCAATAATGACAGAACCACAGTGTATCTTTGGGAGCTAACCAGAGATTTTAAGTAGTTCTTTCGCTTCATGAAGATCTACGGTCTTCAATGTTCCATCTTCATTTGCTGCCAGTTAGTTCGTATGTAACGTTGGATCGAAGTGGTTTTGGGTTATCCCCATCCCGGTCTCTTCGAAACAACACGTCAAAAAGGTCAATATATTTCATTGATAGTATGGTGTTTTAACTATCAATGTCAAACAGTACGATCAAATATATTGGCAGCTCTGGTTCATTTATTTAAACTATCTTATCGATCCTTAGAAACCAATTTCTTATTCCCTTGTCTCAAACCTCATTATTTGTTATATTGAAACAAGGGCGTATCTTTATTAACCAACTCTTTTTCAAATCATTACTATACACACGCCAAATCTTTTATATCATCCTTGCCTTACAAAAATCATTATAATCTGATCTTAAAGATTTACACTTCAAAATTGATCAGACGATGTCAAATCCATACATCGTTTACTTTTAAACTTACTAGTTAAAGATCTTGCAAATTCAATATTTTCTCGTAATAACGATAAACCAATCTAACCGTTACAACTAATATAATTCCTCGATAATAGTGAAGTCGTTCAAGTTGGGGTATTTTAATTACCTCTCAGACCTTGACTGACAACGTTCTTATCTCAGAATAAAGAATAGTTTGAAACTTAACCCTATCGTTTCACTCACTATCAATTCAATTTACCATTTTATTTAAAACATGGTTTTAATAACCATTTCCTTTGTTTGGCATATTATTCTCAAACTAGATCTCTTTTGCCTTTATAAATCACTTTCAAATTACCATGGTTACCCAATTTAAATAATTTGGTGAACAAAATCTTATTTAAATCCTCTACGACTTTCCTTTATAAGTTGGAACCTCTTCCCATCTCTTTTGGTCGTACTTAATTTATTTATTAAGTATACTTACTTAAAATGCCATATTAGCTTCACCACTTATTCCATAACTTTGGTATAACATCGCCTTTACATGATTTATTCTTAAACTCGATCACTTCTTGACCCCCGTCCATTTAAGAAGTGAATTTCTTTAATCATTATTAATTAATCCCCTTATTTTCCTCATTAAAAATAGATTAACTAATTGTTTATCGATATGATAACCATTTCACTGAATTGATTTGTCAATCGATAACAAATTTAAATATCCTTAAATAAGATGATAAATAATAATTAAGACGTATTATTAAAATGAAATTAATTATCCATTAAACCATTTCATTAGCTTAATCGAAGAATACTTAATATACTTATCAACCATAATTAAACAGTTGACTTCGTCATTCAAACCTCAGTTATTTGCTAAACTGGTTATGATTCTTCTCTCATTGGATTAAAATGAATTAATCTAATTATATTGCTTAACTGTTCTATTTAAATAGTTATCTTCAAAAACTCGTAGGTTAAATTCTACTTCTACACTGATTTAAATTTGCTATAACATATTATGAAACTATTTTTATAAAACTATAAATATCGTCTTATTTTAAAATCTTTTATTTTAAACAGAAAATCACCTTTCAAACTTTACTTCAATTATAAAAATAAATTTTATAATTGAAATTACGTCAATTCAACTAACGGTGAACTAACGCCTTAAAACAAAGTTCAGATCATTGATGATAATACATGAAACAAAAATATAAATGACGACAATTTGTTAAACAACCAGCAAACAAATGACAAGTAGCCAAAGCGTCCAATCAGCTCATCATTAACATGGACGATGAATTATATATATATATATATATATATATATATATATATATATATATATATATATATATATTATTTTTGAATTAAGCACATCACAGTATTTCAGAAGGTGTGAGGGTTAACTCACCTTGTTTTTCGACGATCGATTCGCGTAGTTGTCATTTAATTTCAAACAGGTGTTTAAAATTAAATAAAATCTTGACTTGCTCACATCTACTCCAAATCAGCTCATGCTCGACGATATCTTTGTCACGAGTCCAATACAAGCGACGGTTTTTTTTAATTCTGCTTACCAATGAATTTGATATTTGCGTCAAAAGTTTACTCGAATTATAATGTTAATAATAATATTTAAATAACAATTAATTACCAATTAATTTCGCAAGTCAACTCTTTTATGCTTTGGGTTTCGTGATGTCTTCTCACCAGCGTTCACCACATATCCAAGCTGTGCTCCTCCGAAGACACAAGGCGGCCGACATCCTTCCTTTAATTTTTTTTATATAAATGAGAACCGCCTCCACCATTTACTGCTTCAAAACAAACCTAGCGCCATGATCCCTTTCCATGCATTGATCACTCCATCTAACAAACCCTGTTTATTTTGCATGAACTAACGAGGCTGCCACTTTCAAAAACTTACAAATCAGCACCGTGACTTTCCACTTCGCTCTCCCCTTATTCGTTGGCTTCAACCCTTCTCCAGGTCCATACGTCACTGCACGGAACACCGTACAAACATCCTCACCTTCATCACAGCTTGGGCAACCCTCACGCTACCCTCTTTCTTTTTCTTCTTTGTAAATTTTCGAACTCATCCCACCTGTACACTTTCACACCACTTCTGTAGAAACCGCCATGCAAAACACAATTCCCTGAACCACCGCCTTTTCCTCCTTCCCCATGCATAAACCGCTCCAAAATGTTGAACGCCCATTTTTTCCCGAACATGTTGCTACTGCTCCATACCCCTTCTTCTGTTAATATATTATATACCCTCCTTTTCCGCAACAGGCCTAGCCTAACGTTTCTCCTTTTCTTTATATTTTTTTTTAGCTTTCGGTTTATTAAATGGTGGTGTAGTACTGGTTTCCTGGAACAGAGAATGGGAAGAGCTACTACTATATATACACGAATGGGGGAGGAGATAAGCACGATGTCGTGTCCTACACAATGTAGCCCTGTGCGTAGATGGATGTAGAGCTGCAGCACTTCCTTTCGTTTTCTTTTCAGGGATATAAATGTATGGTTACAGCTGCTTATGGCACAAGAGAAGCACGTTGGGAAAAGGAAATATAGCTTAGGTTGATGGAAAAGAAGATCTATAGGTGAGCTTAGAGATTTAACATGGCAGTGCGGAGTGTTTCCGATAAACAGGAAGGTACAGTGTATGTATGATAGAAAAAAAATAACAGACTGAGTAAAGAATAAGAGAAAACACGTGTGTTAGTGTCTTATATTACTCCCGATGGATCAGTTACAATATTACATTAGTAATGGGCCTAACCCACCTAGCCCATCTGTACAATAGTCTATATATTGCTTTCGGTAATGTATTGTAAACACAATGTTCATTTTCATTTGACAATATCAAAATCACAAGTTCAATTCTGTGCTTATTCATTTTCATTCTTGCAAACATAATCTCAAATTCTTAATTTGGTATCAGAGCAGGTTTTGCTCAAAGCATTCTGTTCAATCTGTTTCAAGGTGATCAGCTTGTTGTCCATCGGAAAAATTTCATCATCTGGACCCTTTCATCGAAGATTCAAGAATCCTCTCATTTGAAGGGTGTTGCTGCCAGTAATAAACAGTGCCTTGCCGAGATCATCACACCGGTTGCATCTGTTTATCAAAGGCAGTTGTGTGGTAAAGAAAACTCAATTGGTTCAGAAATCAGTGATCAAGAAGATCAAGAAAATTACACAATTGAAATCAAGTGCCTCCTGAAAGACTTGTTTCAGAATTCAATTTGTCCAGAAATAAATTTTCAATCAAGAATAGAAAATTCATCATAAAAAAGGTCTCAAGTCTGCAACAAAATTTCAGTTGTGTATTTCTAAAACCTTCACAATTCAAAGTTCTTTCTGTTAAGCTTTCTTTACCTGTGTGCATCATTTTTTTTCTTCTGATATAATGTCGCATGAGGGAGGAATTACCAGCCCTCAAATATCAAGCACAGGGGGTGTACAGAGTCAACCTCCTAGCAACAATCCTCCAAATGATCCAGTCAATGACCTGATGAAAGCCATTGTGAAACCACAGAGTCAGATAATTTCTGTTCAACTGGATGAATCAAACTTTCTGCTTTGGAAACTACAAATTGAAATAGCAATCAAAGGATATGGGTTAGATGACTACATATTCGGTACTAGAGTAATTCCACCAAAATATACAAGAGACAGTGAAGATAAACTTGTGCAGAATTATGAATACATTGCCTATCAAAGGCAAGATAGTCTTGTGTGTGCTTGGATGATGTCATCCATAAGTACATCTATCCTACCTCAGTTAATTAGGTGTAAGACTGCTCATGAGGTATGGACAGCAGTTGAGAGAAATTTTTCTTCTCAATCATCAGCCAGATTTATGCATTATAGAAAGCAATTACAAAATATGAGAAAGAATGACATGTCAATGAACGAGTATCTACTTAAGATCAAGAACCTATGTGATCAACTAGCCTGTGCAGGACACAAGATTTTAGATTCTGAACACGTTCTTTACATAATTAGTGGTTTAGATCATTATTATGAGGCTGTTGTTGCCATAATTTCAACTATGGAACCTACTCCTACCATTCAGTGTGTGTACTCTACACTACTTTCACATGAGGAAAGAATAGAGCACACCAAAGCTATCAATTCTGACCTGTCTGTTAACTATACTTACAACAAGAATAAACAACAAGAAAAGGGTCAAGGACAGGGATCAAGAAATCAGTACAATAATCAGAGAGGAGGATCTTCAAATAGAGGTGGTAGAAGAGGTGGTAGGAGTAACAACAATAGTAGAATTCAATGCCAGATTTGTGGAAAATATGGGCATAGTGCTAGCAAATGCTATTTCAGATATAATTCTAACTATACTCCTTCACAGCAAAACAGCAGCAATAATGTGAATATGATCAATGTGCAGAAAGAAGGTAGTAAAAATCAAGCAGAAGTGTTAAATTCTGAAACAAGCTCCATTGAAGAGACCAATGATGATTGCTGGTACCCGGATTCAGGGGCTACAAATCATGTTACCAACAATCTAAGCAATCTTAATTTGGGGAACAAAGAATATAAAGGTACTCAAAATCTTTTTGTAGGTAATGGTAAGGTTGCACACATCACACACAAAGGAAATGCAAGTTTAAATGGACCCAAAGAACTTATTCTAAAAAATCTTCTAAGGGTTCCTTCAATTAAAAAAAACTTGTTGAGTGTTTCCCAATTTGCCAAGGATAATGATGTTTATTTTGAATTTTATCCTAATTCATGCATAGTCAAAGATATTCTAACACAGAAAATTATTTTGCAGGGTAGTGAATACAATGGATTGTACATATTTGATATATCAAATCATGAAAACCCTAAATGTAATGAGGAAAATTGTGTGATGACTATCATGGATGATTCTGAAGTCTATAAAAAATTAAAATTGTGGCATTGCAAGTTAGGTCATCCTAGCTTTAAGATTGTTGAGCAAGTTATGAGTAATAACAATATGGATATTAATGAAAATTCAAAATCTTATGTTTGCTCATCTTGTCAATTGGGAAAATCTCACAAACTTGCATTTACTAATTCTTGCACAACCTACACTAAACCACTAGAATTAATTGCAACTGATTTATGGGGTCCTGCCTCTGTCAGTTCTGACTACGACTATAAGTATTATATCTTTTATAGATGCATACTCTAGATTTACATGGATTTATATGCTGAAGTCTAAATCTGAAACTTGCAATGTTGTCATGCAATATGTAAAAAAGGTTGAAAATATGACTGGGTACAATGTTAATACCATTCAAACTGATGGTGGAAGAGAATTTTTACCCCTAAAATCATTTTTTGAGAAAAAGGGTATTAATCATAGAACAACTTGCCCATATACCTCTGAGCAAAATGGTTTAATTGAAAGAAAGCATCGACACATTGTAGAAACTGGATTAACTTTGCTTGCTCAAGCTTCTATGCCATTAAAATTCTGGCCAGAAGCTTTTAACACAGCTGTTCACTTAATAAATTTGTTACCAACTAAGGTTTTAAATTTAAAAAGTCCACAGGAAGTGTTATTCAAAGTTAAACCAGATTATAATCACTTAAGAATTTTCGGATGTCAATGTTTTCCTTGCTTAAGGCCATATAATAAACATAAATTAGACTTCAGATCAACTTCATGTACTTTTCTGGGGTATTGTAATAGTCAGAAAGGGTATAAATGTCTGGACAGTTCAGGCAGAATATATATTTCAAGACATGTTAAGTTTAATGAGCAGGTGTATCCATTCAGTTGTTTGAATATAAAAACAACTGAAAAGGTAATAAATCCTCGAATTGTCATACCTGATATTCCTGATGAAGTTCAAGTAGCAATGCCAACTCAACATGTGAAGAGTGGCACCATTACCAGCTCTCAACACACAGTGCCCTTAAGAGAGCCAGGTCAAGAGCATATCGATGATACCAGTGCTGACAATCAAAGTATTGACAGCCAAAGTCAAACAAGTCAAGGAATGAACAGTGGCAGCAGTGATCAAACACCTGTTAGAGAAGTGCCAGACAATAATAACAATCAGAATACTGCTGCAAATGATAATCTCAACAAACATCCTATGCTAACTCGTGCCAAATGTGGAATATTCAAACCAAAGAATATTAATTCTACTGTTTTGCAGGATGAACCAGTTTCTTTCAATGAAGCAATTCAATTTGAAAACTGGAAAAGGGCCATGCATGATGAGTATAATGCTTTAATGAAGAAAGGAACATGGTCACTGGTTGAAAAACCAGAAAATAAAAACAATATAGGTTGTAGATGGATTTATAAATTAAAGAAAAATTCTGATGGTTCAATTTCAAAATTCAAGGCAAGATTAGTGGCTAAAGGATATTCACAACAGTATGGATTTGATTTTTTAGAAACATTTTCATCTGTTGTGAAATCACCATCTATTAGAATAATTTTAACTATTGCCTTGAATAGAAATTGGACTATCAGACAGCTTGATGTTAATAATGCTTTTCTCAATGGTGATTTACAGGAGGAAGTATTTATGGAGCAACCTGAAGGGCTCATTCAAAACAGCAATAAAAAATTGGTGTGCAAGCTGAATGTGATGACCCCTAACTTCCGTATAACGAAAGCAAGGATGATCATTGGAATACAACATAAATAGAGCAATACATAACACAGATAACAACATAAATATAAGAAAACTACATCATAACAACATCATGGCAGCGGAAATAGATATCATCAAAATATAGAATCCCACAGTCACAGAAGTTCTAATTATTACATCAAAACCAAATAGAATGTAACATGTCTCAACTCCAAAGTACAAAATTAAACTGGAATAAGTCTGAATGTCTCAAGAAACTCAGAAAATGTCTAACAGAAAATGAAATGAAGAGAAGGAAAGATAGCAAGTCTTCATACTCCAAGTCACCTCAACAATAGAATCTCCAAGCAAGAACTCCAAGCAAGCTAAATAGGAACATGTCAATTGGCTGCCCGTGTAGAGAGAGGGCACCCGAGTTTGCAAAGTGAAACAAACACGAGTCAGTCATGGGACTGGTATGAGAAATCTATACCAACTACTGGATATGACAAATCTAAGGACCACGCCACTTTCATGGAACGGGTTTACTCCAATAGATTGTCTGTGCATATATTTATTAAATAAAAAGAATAACGCAATGCTTTTGTAAAAATGAAATCATTATAAGACTCAGGTCCTATCACAAAATGCAACGCGCACCAGAGGATAGAGTTTTACCTTATAATGATCAAAAATGCAGTGTACGAATCAAATACTATTTTTATAGTATAAGTGTGTAATATGATTTAAAATACTTCAAAATAAATGTATTAATCCTAAACGGCATAGTACCCCATCCTACTATGTCGCCATAATAAGTATACAATCAAGTCCGTTATCTCGTATTGGAAAGTTGGGTTTCCATACCGAGTCAAGGCTAGGAGCAAAATCCTTACCGATTCAAGACACTCTAGCAATGCCCCAGGATTAGTACTCTGTCCAACCCTTGGATCCTGCAGGGCCGGTCCATACGTTAACGCTTAATGGATTGGCAATTCCTGAACACACGCCTCCCGATCCTAACGGACCTTTAAATTGGCCAGTAGCGACCAATATACCGAGGTACCTCAAATCCAACAACCACTTAGTAAATATCAGTGTTGGTAGGTCACTGACACCACTTTTAGCTAGAAAGAGACGTGCGCACTCCCTGCGTTCCCTTGCTCCATTTTAGACTCCACCGGGGTGTGAGGCTCGCGAAGTAACGTATACACAAAGCTGTGTCCATAATGGACCATGCTTTGATCATTCTACAAGGCTCTGTTTTGCAACAATAAGCCTTGTTCGAGTGCAACTTGGCATGTCACATCGACAACTCATATCACGCGATCGAGAATTATTTAACATAAAAAGGGGTGTTAAGCATGAGGATAAATCCTCCGCCACCAAGCCTTTATACACCAAATAAAACCAATTTTATTACATGAAATAAATTTCGACGTCAGGCATGCGATCCATTTACAAGTCCGTCCTGTGTCTGAACGAAACCGGAGTCGTCTTATTTCATGGGAAATAGAGACACTCGCAAATCCGAACCATCAACAAGAACGTCCGGACGATCACCACCATCGACCCATCAAGGTAGCTACTCCCATTAAGGCCAACAATAGTAATACAACCATCCGCCTTGAAGATTGTCGGTCTTCAACCGTCGTCTTCAACTCTTCAATTTAATGTCGCCGTATAATTATTTGAAATGGGATTAAACTCGGTTTTCCAAATAATTTTCGTAGTTAAATAAATTACAAAACCAATTTTGTATCGCTAGAAATGCTTTATAATGCCTTCCACTCTTTCTATTTAGTTAAAATAGTTTTATACTTTCTTAACGACGCTTTAGGTCAATAGATGGCCTAATTAATATTTATATTTATAAATAAATATACCTCTATTTGGCGATTCACACAAGTCAGTCAATACAAAACAAGCAAGTGCAGTCAATCATAACATGATTCAGTTTATGTTTTTTTTTTCTTGTCTTCTCTCTTATCATATGTAGATTTTGATAAAATGACATTTCTCGTCCAAAACCTCTTTATTTGTATATGAGATTGTATTTCATAACTTTATCGGTTCATTTATGTATGAAAATGTAGTTCATAACTTTATCTTTCATTTCATCAAAACAATGTAAATAAAAAAAATGTAAATTTTTATCTTGTCTTTTTATTAATAATCATAATATTAAATAAAGTACATTACCAATCTTATATCTTTTATTTACAATAGAAATTTGCAAATAATTTGATTCACATAGTTTGTATCTTTCATTTACACTAAAAATGTAAATACAAGAGGTTCACAAAATTTACACTTTTTATTTGCTCTAGAAAATGTGAAATGAAAAAAAAAAACAATTCACATATTTGTTCTTTTCTTTACATGAGAAAATATCAATAAAGACACTTCACAAATTTTGTTCTCTTTTGTTTTACATACAAAATGCGACAAAATGATTTACACATTTTTGTTCTCTTTTGTTTTACATACAAAATGCGACAAAATGATTTACACATTTATGTTCCCTTTTGTTTTACAAAGAAAATGCGACAAAATGATTTACACATTTATGTTCCCTTTTGTTTTACAAAGAAAATGCGACAAAATGATTTACACATTTTTGTTCTCTTTTGTTTTACAAAGAAAATGCGACAAAATGATTTACACATTTTTGTTCTCTTTTGTTTTACAAAGAAAATGCGACAAAATGATTTACACATTTATGTTCCCTTTTGTTTTACAAAGAAAATGATGTACAAGTTTTATTTTTTATATTTTTTTTATAGAAAATGCAAAATAAAATGATTCACATACTTTTGCATTTCCCTCTTCTTATACATTAGAAAATATAAGTAAAGACACTTCACAAATTTTGTTCTCTTTTGTTCTTTATATTGAATTTGCAAATAAAATGATTTCAATGTTTTGTTCTTTTTTTTCTCTTTACATTGAAATTGCAAACAAAATTGATATCAATGTTTTGTTCTTTTTTTCTCTTTACATTGAAATTGCAAACAAAATGATTTCAATGTTTTATTCTTTTTTTTCTCTTTACATTGAAATTGCAAACAAAATGATTTCAATGTTTTGTTCTTTTTTTCTCTTTACATTGAAATTGCAAACAAAATGATTTCAATGTTTTGTTCTTTTGTTTCTCTTTACATTGAAATTGCAAACAAAATGATTTCAATGTTTTGTTCTTTTTTTTTCTCTTTACATTGAAATTGCAAACAAAATGATTTCAATGTTTTTTTTTTTACATTGAAATTGCAAACAAAATGATTTATACATTGTTTTCCTCATGTAGATTTTTTTTTGTGTTTTTTTTTTTTTGTGTTGAAAAACAAAATAAAATAAACCCCTTTTTCTTCTCATGTATTTTTTGTGTTGGAACACAAAGATAAAATAAACAATCTCTTTTTTTTTCTATGTATATTTTTGTGTTGGAACACAAAAATAAAATAAACAATCTTTTTTTTTATATGTATATTTTTGTGTTGGAACAAAAAAAAAGAGTAAACATTTTTTTCTTTCTTTCTCATGTATATTTTTGTATTGGACACAAAAATAAAAATCAAATCAATTTAAATAAAAGTAAAATTTAATCTTCCATTTTGTATACAATTCATTCAAATAAAGAAAGTTTTATTTTTCTTTGTCAAACTCATTTCATTCTAAAAAAAAAAGGATTTGTTTTTCCCTATTAAATCCGATCTATTCAAGAAAGGAAGAAAAGAAAAAATGATTTTTATTTCCTTTGATTTATTGCTATTTATGTAGATCTACCAAATTTTCATCGCAAAATGAATATTGAATTGGTTATATAAAACGATTCAATAGGAACTCAATCTACAATAATCATGTTCTCATACGCACAACAAACAATATAATGATTCATAAATCCAACGGAAAAGCATCACAACACATTCATGCAAAACCAGATCTAAACGAATATTGTAAAAATAAATAAATTAATTAATCAACTAATTAAATTTAAATTCAAGAGATCTCACAGTCGTTGTGAACTTTTCCCAAAATTCAAAGTGTCCTGAATCAACTCCAGTCGGTTTAGATGGGTAGATCTCAGTCACACTATTACAACGTTGCTGAAATCATCGAATTTCAATTAAGAATGAATTAGATATGATCAAAATAAATTATAAAATAAATTAAATTATTTAATTTATTGGTTAATTGGGTAATTACCCTTCTTCTTCCCCAATAGAATCCGCCGTAGCTTATGAGAATGGAGAGGAGAAAATGCTCTTTTATTTGGTATAAGAGTTAGGATTTAATTTGAAGAGAAGAGGGAGATAGGGGCACAAGAATTTTCGGCCTTGATGGAGTATAGGGGCGGCGGCTACAAATTGAAGAAGATGGATAATGATTTAGTTAGGGTTCTCCTCTTTTTTATATTATGTTATTGTAATTTTTACAAAAAAAAAACCATTTCTCTCATATTATTCAAAATCCAGTCCAACAAAAAGCTATCCTACCCAATAACCCCCATTCTGGATCCATCTAACCATGTCTCGCAGGCCCAAAAGGTCATCTCGACCTCCAATTTTCGAAATTAAAAATAAATCCTTTTATATTTTTAATTCTGACACAATCAAAAATCCGCCGGAGCCACATACGGGCTCTGAAAAATCCCAAAAAAATATTTTTGGCTATGTCTTGATAATACGAACCCAACAAAATTATTTTCGTCGAATTCTGAGGCTGTTTGAAAAATGGCCATTTTTAAGTCGTTCAATTTTGACTGTATTGACCCAAACACAGTTTCTTCTGCCACGCTCACAAACTGATTCTGAAAATTATGAAAATTGAACTCTAACAATAATATGACATTCCGGTTCCAACAAAAGTGGTTTCATCGAAAACGGGGTTCGTTTGCAAAATGTCTATTTTTCCATAATTAAAATGTTATTTAAAAATGGAAATTTCAAATTCTGGCAGATTTTTCTTATAAAATACTTAAAAATAAAAATTTTAAATTGGGTCTGATTTTTGGGTTGTTACAATCGCCCCCACTTAAAAGCTTTTCATCCTCGAAAAGGAAAAGTAAAGTAGGAAACATAAATGGGAAAATGTGAAGTATTAAAAATGTACCTCACACAACAATCAGTCGGAGATATCCATTCTGCACGTGGGGTAGGCTTGCTTGATACTCTCCTCTGTTTCCCAGGTGCAGTCTCTAGGGTCTCCACTCCATTGCACCTTCACCAGATTGATTCTTTTATTTCTTAGCTCACGAGTTTCTCTACCCACTATTTTAATGGGTTCCCTTCTCACTTGCAAGGTCGGTGTAATTTCCAAATTCTGCTGTGCAGCTTCCTCCACAACAAGATCTGGATCATGGACATGCCTACGCAGTTGGGATACATGAAAGACATCGTGTACGCCTAGCAGCCAATCAGGCAACTGTAATCTGTAAGCAAGTGTGCCAATCCTTTCAGTAATGGGGAACAGACCAATGAATCTAGGTGCCAGATTGCCAGTCTTCCCAAATCGTATTACACCACGTAGTGGGGAAACTCTAAGATATACCATATCACCAACAAAAAATTGTAAGTCTCTCCTCCTAGTATCAGCATAACTTTTCTGTCGGCTTTGGGCAGCTAATAATTTCTTCTTAATAAAATCAATTTTATCTGCAGCCTCTCGAATCATGTCAGGCCCCAGCACTAGACGATCACCGGATTCTACCCAACATGCGGGGGATCTGCAGGGTCTGCCATAAAGAGCTTCAAAAGGCGGCATCCCTATACTTGCTTGGTAACTGTTGTTATAAGAAAACTCGACCAAGTGTATATGATCCTCCCACGAGCCACCAAAATCTAAAATACAAGCCCGCAACAGATCTTCTAGGATGCGGTTTACCCTCTCAGTCTGCCCGTCTGTCTGAGGGTGATATGCCGTACTAAAATTCAACTTGTTTCCCAATTCTTCTTGAAAGGCTTCCCAAAATTTGCTAGTGAAAATTGGGTCGCGATCACTGACGATGCTACTAGGGACACCATGCAATCTGACAATCTCTTTCACATACAGCTGCGCCAAACTTCTAGCTGTACGGTTGGATTTGACCGGAATAAAATGATTAGTTTTTGTAAGACGGTCAACAATCACCCAGATGTTGTCATTCCCTTTTCTAGAGCGGGGTAAGCCATCTATAAAGTCCATGGAGACCTGGTCCCATTTCCAACCTGGAATCTCTAGCGGCTGTAATAATCCCGCTAGCTTCTGCTGATCACTCTTTACTAGCTGGCAGGTGGGACATCTAGCAACATACATAGAAATGTCTCGCTTCATGGATTTCCACCAAAATGTACGATTTAGATCCTTGTACATCTTGCTAACACCAGGATGAACACTGATTTTTGACTTGTGATTCTCATCCATGACTTCCCTTTTTAGCTCTGGGATATCAGGCACACAAATACGCCCTTGCATTCTGAGAATTCCTTTGTCATCACTAGAAAAGCTTGATGCTTCACCTTTATGAACACGCCCAGCAATCATTTGAATAAATTTGTCATCCCTCTGAAGAGCGGCAATCTTGTCTATCAGGGAAGGAGTGATAATGAGGTGGGCGAGGATGAGATTAGTGTTGGCGGCATTCTTTCGACTCAGCGCATCTACTACAACATTCGCCTTTCCAGGCGTATATAGAATATCCAAGTCATAGGCTGCAAGGAATTCCACCCATCTCTACTGTCTCAAATTTAGATCTTTTTGAGTGAAGAGATATTTCAGAGACTGATGGTAAGTGTAAAGCTCGAATTTTCCCCCCAATAAATAATGTCTCCAAATTTTCAGAGCAAAGACAATAGCCATAAGTTCAAGATCGTGGGTGGGGTACTTCTTCTCATGGACTTTTAGTTGGCGACTAGCATAAGCGACAACTTTGTCTCTTTGCATAAGCACCGCGCCAATACCTTAAAATAAGATAAAGCATAACATGTTAAAATGAGTTTTGACAAAAAGAAAAATGTCACCTCAAACATGTTTATTTAAAATAAAATAGAGACAACCTTCTTTGGAAGCGTCGGTCCAAACCTTTAAATCCTGATTGCCATCGATGATGGTCAAGACAGGAGCAGTGGTCAGCCTCTTCTTAAGCTCTTGGAAGGATGCCTCGCATTTTGGTGTCCAAATGAACTTCTTATGCTTTTTAGTCAGCTCCGTCAATGGACCCGATAATTTAGAGAAATCTCTCACGAATTTGCGATAGTAGCCAGCCAAACCCAAGAAACTTCGAACTTCAGTGGGGGTAGTAGGCTGCTTCCATTCTTGGATGGCTGAGATCTTTCCAGGATCTACTGAAATACCTTCTTTGGAAACTACGTGGCCGAGGAATTTCACCTCTTCTTGCCAAAACATACACTTAGAGAATTTGGCTTTCAGTACATTTCTACGAAGAATTTCTAAGACTTCTCTCAAATGTTTTTCATGCTCCTCAACAGATTTTGAAAAGACAAGAATATCATCAACGAATACAAGCACAAATTTATTAAGGACATTTCTAAAAATGCGATTCATCAAGTCAACAAAATAAGCTGGAGCATTGCACAGTCCAAAAGGCATTACTAGCCATTCATAAAATGTGTCAGGCCCTCTAAAAGCAGTGAGAGGAATACACTCTTCTACGATACGCAGTTAATGGAAACCTGTGGCTAGATCCATCTTAGAGAATACACGAGCTCCATGCAATCTATCAAGAAGATCATCAGTGCGGGGGAGAGGTTATTTGTTCTTTAATGTCTGTTTATTGAGATCACGGTAGTCCACGCAAAACCTGAGGGTACCGTTAGATTTAGGCACAAACACCACTGCTGCGCCCCAACTAGAAAAGCTTGGCCTGATTAGACCCTTCCATAAAAGCTGTTTGGTTTGGTTGCTCAGCTCTTCTTTCTCTTTTGGAGACATTCTCCGTATAGCGTGAACAACGGGTCTAGCATCAGGAACTAATTCGATTTTAAAATATATTTCTCGACGAGGAGGTAAGCTATCCACCTCTTCAAAGACATCAGCATAATCTCTTACAATAGGAATATCTTCAATAGAAGCCGGGGTGACTTCTAAAGAAGACCAAAATTCTTTTCTGTCGGTGGCAGAACCATGGCAAGGAATAGTGATAATATCGCCAAATTTGGTTTTGATTCTAACCACCCTTTCAGCGCAAATTAATTCCGCTTCAAAATTTTCAAGCCAATCGAGTCCAAGAATAATATCATACCCAGAAAAACTCATGATAATCAAGTCAAATGGGAATTGGAAATAGGAGTAAGAAATGGGTACTCGACAATACTGATCTAGATAGAGTGTACCACCTATCGGACTATGTGCATTGAATGGTTCTTTTAATTTTCTTGGTTTTAATTTCAACTTCTTAATTGTGTCGACAGAGATAAAACTTCTAGAAGCACCAGTGTCAAAAAGGATAGTAACGGGGATATTCTTAACATTAATGAAACCACTGAGAACATCAGGTTTACCTGTACCTTCAGAATTAGAAGCTGGTGCAGCAGGTTCACCATAGACGTGAGCCACCTCTGATTTCTTAAGCAACGGGCAGTCTCTGGCAATGTGTCCAGGCTTGTGACAGTTGAAACACTCCCTCTTGTCATGTGAGCCTTTGCTGGGTCCGGACTCGTTTCTCCTTGGCGCCTTGTTGGCCCAGCACTCCCTATCATAATGGCCCATCTTCCCACAGTTACGGCACTTGATCTTTGACTTGTCTCTCTTTTGCCCCTGTGGCTTAGCTGAAGAGGAACTCACTACTTCTAGCTTTTTATCTGCCTCCTTCTTCTTTGTATTTGCTTGCTTCTTCTCCTTATCCTGTTGGCTTGCTTTCTGGTCAATCTCTTCAAAGCGACAAGCCATCTCCATAATCTTAGCAAAGGGACGCTCAATATGGTTAGTGACACGGTTGTGATACTTCCTTGCCAAGCCATTGATAAACCTTTTATTCTTCTGAGTTGCATCCTGCACCAACTCCGGAGCATACCTTGAGAGCTCTTCAAATTTCTTTACATATTCAGGAACTGTCATTCCTCCTTGTTGGAGGTTGGCAAACTCATCATGTAATTTTTCCACTTCATGAGGTGGGACATACTTGGCATTAAATAACTCCTTGAATTTGGCCCATGTAACTTCAGCTTCCACAACTCCAATCATACTGAGCTCCCACCAAATTTGGGCTTGTCCTTGCAAAAACCATACCGCCATGAATCGCTTGCGGTGATCCTCTAGCTTCAAACCATCCAGAATCCTCTCTATAGTCTTTAACCAAGCTTGGGCCTCCGTGACAGATTCTTGGCCCGTGAAATGGACTCCCCCCAAATTATTTATTTTCTTCTTAACTTTATCAAGATCGAAGGCAGGTGGTGGTGGCGGTCGTACTTCCTCCTCTTTATCTGGTTGGTTGGGGGCCACCGAAGCAGTATTTTCCCTCACTCTAGCTGCTCCACCTCTAGCTCTAACTCTAGCTCGAGTTGCCATTTGACTTAGTCTGTACATTCAAGAAAAAGGTGTCAGACCAAGTGGAATGAAAATTCAAAGGAAAAGGTAGAAAAGATGGAAATGGATAAATGACTGTAAAATGCGCTAAACTGTCATACTCATTCTAGGACTGAATAATCCCATCTCTAATGAGGCGTATTACTATAAATATGTTATATTCCAAAACTAAGGTTAAAACCAAAGCTCTGATACCAACTGTGATGACCCCTAACTTCCGTATAACGAAAGCAAGGATGATCATTGGAATACAACATAAATAGAGCAATACATAACACAGATAACAACATAAATATAAGAAAACTACATCATAACAACATCATGGCAGCGGAAATAGATGTCATCAAAATATAGAATCCCACAGTCACAGAAGTTCTAATTATTACATAAAAACCAAATAGAATGTAACAAGTCTCAACTCCAAAGTACAGAATTAAACTGGAATAAGTCTGAATGTCTCAAGAAACTCAGAAAATGTCTAACAGAAAATGAAATGAAGAGAAGGAAAGATAGCAAATCTTCATACTCCAAGTCACCTCAACAATAGAATCTCCAAGCAAGCTAAATAGGAACCTGTCAATTGGCTGCCCGTGTAGAGAGAGGGCACCCGAGTTTGCAAAGTGAAACAAACACGAGTCAGTCATGGGACTGGTATGAGAAATCTATACTAAGTACTGGATATGACAAATCTAAGGACCACGCCACTTTCATGGAATGGGTTTACTCCAATAGATTGTCTGTGCATATATTTATTAAATAAAAAGAATAACGCAATGCTTTTGTAAAAATGAAATCATTATAAGACTCAGGTCCTATCACACAATGCAACGCACACCAGAGGATAGAGTTTTACCTTATAATGATCAAAAATGCAGAGTACGAATCAAATACTATTTTTATATTATAAGTGTGTAATATGATTTAAAATACTTCAAAATAAATGTATTAATCCTAGACGGCATAGTACCCCATCCTACTATGTCGCCATAATAAGTATACAATCAAGTCCGTTATCTCGTATTGGAAAGTTGGGTTTCCATACTGAGTCAAGGCTAGGAGCGAAATCCTTACCGATTCGAGACACTCTAGCATTGCCCCAGGATTGGTACTCTGTCCAACCCTTGGATCCTGAAGGGCCGGTCCATTCGTTAACGCTTAATGGATTGGCAATTCCTGAACACACGCCTCCCGATCCTAACGGACCTCTAAATTGGCCAGTAGCGACCAATATACCGAGGTACCTTAAATCCAACAACCACTTATTAAATATCAGTGCTGGTAGGTCACTGACACCACTTTTAGCTAGAAAGAGACGTGCGCACTCCCTGGGTTCCCTTGCTCCGTTTTAGACTCCACCGGGGTGTGAGGCTCGCGAAGTAACGTATACACAAAGCTGTGTCCATACTGGACCATGCTTTGATCATTCTACAAGGCTCTGCTTTGCAACAATAAGCCTTGTTCGAGTGCAACTTGGCATGTCACATCGACAACTCATATCACGCGATCGAGAATTATTTAACATAAAAAGGGGTGTTAAGCAAGAGGATAAATCCTCCGCCACCAAGCCTTTATACACCAAATAAAACCAATTTTATTACATGAAATAAATTTCGACCTCAGGCATGCGATCCATTTACGAGTCCGTCCTGGGTCTGAACGAAACCGGAGTCGTCTTATTTCGTGGGAAATAAAGACACTCGCAAATCCGAACCATCAACAAGAACGTCCGGACGATCACCACCATTGACCCATCAAGGTAGCTACTCCCATTAAGGCCAACAATAGCAATACAACCATCCGCCTTGAAGATCGTCGGTCTTCAACCGTCGTCTTCAACTCTTCAATTTAATGTCGCCGTATAATTATTTGAAATGAGATTAAACTTGGTTTTCCAAATAATTTTCGTAGTTATATAAATTACAAAACCAATTTTGTATCGCTAGAAATGCTTTATAATGCCTTCCACTATTTCTATTTAGTTAAAATAGTTTTATACTTTCTTAACGACGCTTTAGGTCAATAGATGACCTAATTAATATTTATATTTATAAATAAATATACCTCTATTTGGCGATTCACACAAGTCAGTCAATACAAAACAAGCAAGTGCAGTCAATCATAACATGATTCAGTTTATGTTTTTTTTTTCTTGTCTTCTCTCTTATCATATGTAGATTTTGATAAAATGACATTTCTCGTCCAAAACCTCTTTATTTGTATATGAGATTGTATTTCATAACTTTATCGGTTCATTTATGTATGAAAATGTAGTTCATAACTTTATCTTTCATTTCATCAAAACAATGTAAAAAAAATGTAAATTTTTATCTTGTCTTTTTATTAATAATCATAATATTAAATAAAGTACATTACCAATCTTATATCTTTTATTTACAATAGAAATTTGCAAATAATGTGATTCACATAGTTTGTATCTTTCATTTACACTAAAAATGTAAATACAAGAGGTTCACAAAATTTACACTTTTTATTTGCTCTAGAAAATGTGAAATGAAAAAAAAAAACAATTCACATATTTGTTCTTTTCTTTACATGAGAAAATATCAATAAAGACACTTCACAAATTTTTTTCTCTTTTGTTTTACATACAAAATGCGACAAAATGATTAACACATTTTTGTTCTCTTTTGTTTTACATACAAAATGCGACAAAATGATTTACACATTTATGTTCCCTTTTGTTTTACAAAGAAAATGCGACAAAATGATTTACACATTTATGTTCCCTTTTGTTTTACAAAGAAAATGCGACAAAATGATTTACACATTTATGTTCCCTTTTGTTTTACAAAGAAAATGCGACAAAATGATTTATACATTTTTGTTCTCTTTTGTTTTACAAAGAAAATGCGACAAAATGATTTACACATTTTTGTTCTCTTTTGTTTTACAAAGAAAATGCGACAAAATGATTTACACATTTATGTTCCCTTTTGTTTTACAAAGAAAATGATTTACAAGTTTTATTTTTTATATTTTTTTTATAGAAAATGCAAAATAAAATGATTCACATACTTTTGCATTTCCCTCTTCTTATACATTAGAAAATATAAGTAAAGACACTTCACAAATTTTGTTCTCTTTTGTTCTTTATATTGAACTTGCAAATAAAATGATTTCAATGTTTTGTTCTTTTTTTTCTCTTTACATTGAAATTGCAAACAAAATTGATTTCAATGTTTTGTTCTTTTTTTCTCTTTACACTGAAATTGCAAACAAAATGATTTCAATGTTTTGTTCTTTTTTTTCTCTTTACATTGAAATTGCAAACAAAATGATTTCAATGTTTTGTTCTTTTTTTTCTCTTTACATTGAAATTGCAAACAAAATGATTTCAATGTTTTGTTCTTTTTTTTCTCTTTACATTGAAATTGCAAACAAAATGATTTCAATGTTTTGTTCTTTTTTTTCTCTTTACATTGAAATTGCAAACAAAATGATTTCAATGTTTTTTTTTTCTTTACATTGAAATTGCAAACAAAATGATTTATACATTGTTTTCCTCATGTAGATTTTTCTTTTTTGTGTTTTTTTTTTTTTGTGTTGAAACACAAAATAAAATAAACCCCTTTTTCTTCTCATGTATTTTTTGTGTTGGAACACAAAAATAAAATAAACAATCTCTTTTTTTTTCTATGTATATTTTTGTGTTGGAACACAAAAATAAAATAAACAATCTTTTTTTTTATATGTATATTTTTGTGTTGGAACAAAAAAAAAAGAGTAAACATTTTTTCTTTCTTTCTCATGTATATTTTTGTATTGGACATAAAAATAAAAATCAAATCAATTTAAATAAAAGTAAAATTTAATCTTCCATTTTGTATACAATTCATTCAAATAAAGAAAGTTTTATTTTTCTTTGTCAAACTCATTTCATTCTAAAAAAAAAAGGATTTGTTTTTCCCTATTAAATCCAATCTATTCAAGAAAGGAAGAAAAGAAAAAATGATTTTTATTTCCTTTGATTAATTGCTATTTATGTAGATCTACCAAATTTTCATCGCAAAATGAATATTGAATTGGTTATATAAAACGATTCAATAAGAACTCAATCTACAATAATCATGTTCTCATACGCACAACAAACAATATAATGATTCATATATCCAACGGAAAAGCATCACAACCCATTCATGCAAAACCAGATCTAAACGAATATTGTAAAAATAAATAAATTAATTAATCAACTAATTAAATTTAAATTCAAGAGATCTCACAGTCGTTGTTAACTTTTCCCAAAATTCAAAGTGTCCTGAATCAACTACAGTCGGTTTAGATGCGTAGATCTCAGTCACACTATTACAACGTTGCTGAAATCATCGAATTTCAATTAAGAATGAATTAGATATGATCAAAACAAATTATAAAATAAATTAAATTATTTAATTTATTGGTTAGTTGGGTAATTACCCTTCTTCTTCCCCAATAGAATCGGCCGTAGCTTATGAGAATGGAGAGGAGAAGATGCTCTTTTATTTGGTATAAGAGTTAGGATTTAATTTGAAGAGAAGAGGGAGATATGGGCACAAGAATTTTCGGCCATGATGGAGTATAGGGGCGGTGGCTACAAATTGAAGAAGATGGATAATGATTTAGTTAGGGTTCTCCTCTTTTTTATATTATGTTATTGTAATTTTTACAAAAAAAACCATTTCTCTCATATTATTCAAAATCCAGTCCAACAGAAAGCTATCCTACCCAATAACCTCCATTCCGGATCCATCTAACCATGTCTCGCAGGCCCGAAAGGTCATCTCGACCTCCAATTTTCGAAATTAAAAATAAATCCTTTTATATTTTTAATTCTGACACAATCAAAAATCCGCCGGAGCCACATACGGGCTCTGAAAAATCCCAAAAAAATATTTTTGGCTATGTCTTGAAAATACGAACCCAACAAAATTATTTTCGTTGAATTCTGAGGCTGTTTGAAAAATGGCCATTTTTAAGTCGTTCAATTTTGACTATATTGACCCAAACACAGTTTCTTCTGGCACGCTCACAAACTGATTCTGAAAATTATGAAAATTGAACCCTAACAATAATATGACATTCCGGTTCCAACAAAAGTGGTTTCGTCGAAAACGGGGTTCGTTTGCAAAATGTCTATTTTTCCATAATTAAAATGTTATTTAAAAATGGAAATTTCAAATTCTGGCAGATTTTTCTTAAAAAATACTTAAAAATAAATTTTTTAAATTAGGTCTGATTTTTGGGTTGTTACACTGAACAAGGCAATATATGGTTTAAAACAGGCACCCAGGGTTTGGTTTGACAAGCTGAAATCAACACTTGTCAAACATAGATACAATTCTACTAAATCTGATAATTCTATCTTTACAAAGTTTACTAATTCAG
Source organism: Allium sativum (assembly GCA_030737875.1). Taxonomy (NCBI): domain Eukaryota; kingdom Viridiplantae; phylum Streptophyta; class Magnoliopsida; order Asparagales; family Amaryllidaceae; genus Allium; species Allium sativum. Next base: position 731,616,305 of record CM060916.1, read on the forward strand.
ATTCTACATATATTCTGATTTATGTGGATGATTTTATTATTACAGGTAGTAACAAAACAGAGATAGAGCATATTACTGAAATTCTAAATGCTGAATTCTCTATCAAAGATTTGGGTGATTTGAGCTACTTTCTGGGCATTGAAGTTAAAAGAACATCTGAATCAGAGATCCATCTCAATCAAAGAAAATACATATCAGAGATTCTATTAAGAGCTAAAATGGATAAAGCCAGTTCTCTGCCAACTCCTATGGTTATAAACAATCAGTTATCTAAGCTTAAAGGTGAAGCTATGCATGATGCAAGGTTGTATAGAAGTATTGTTGGCGCATTACAGTATGCAACGATTACAAGGCCAGACATATCATATATTGTCAATAAAGCAAGCCAATTTATGCAGAACCCATTAGATACTCACTGGAAGGCTATCAAAAGAATTTTAAGATATCTAAAGGGTACTATAAATCATGGGCTTATATTAAAAGCAAGCAACACTCTAAATATAAATGCATATGCAGACGTAGATTGGGCAACTGATATAGATGATAGAAAGTCTACATCTGGATACTGTATTTACTTAGGAAAAAATCCTGTGTCATGGAGTGCAAGGAAACAGAGTACTGTGTCAAGATCCAGCACTGAAGCTGAATTCAGGTGTGTTGCAAGTGCCGCAGCAGAAGTAATTTGGATCAAATCTCTCCTAAGTGAACTTAAAATTAATTCAGAAAAGAGGGCTGTAATTTGGTGTGACAATGTCAGTGCTATATCCCTCACATCTAATCCAATTCTTCACTCAAAGACAAAACATTTAGAGTTAGATCTCTATTTTATTCGAGAACAGGTTATGCAGAAGAAATTGAGAGTTGGGTACATACCTACACAACATCAAAAGGCTGACATACTTACCAAACCTTTGTCGAGATTGAACTTTACCAGATTAAAAGAGGAATTGAATGTTAATGCTGCAGATCCAAAGGAACGATCTACCAGAATCATCTACATACCAGATTGACAAAGCTTGGGTGACGATGCTGCAGCTCATCTCCGCTGAAGATCTTTTAGAGCTCAGATTATTAAAGCTGAAGGACTTTAGAGCTCAGATTCGTCGATTGTCTTATGTTTTTCTCAGAATCGCCTCTTACGGCGCCATGATTCTCAGCAAACCCTAACCCTAGTTGGGTTTGACGGGGGGGAGGGGGGTAAAGAATAAGAGAAAACACGTGTGTTAGTATCTTATATTACTCCCGATGGATCAGTTACAATATTACATTAGTAATGGGCCTAGCCCGCCTAGCCCATCTGTACAATAGTCTATATATTGCTTTCGGTAATGTATTGTAAACACAATGTTCATTTTCATTTGACAGTATCAAAATCACAAGTTCAATTCTGTGCTTATTCATTTTCTTACCTGCAAACATAATCTCAAATTCTTAATTGACTGGAAGATAAGAACTATACTATAGGCTAGCTGATGCTGAGAGAAGTATCCCTGCGTAGATAGTCTTGAAAAGAGAAAAGACTGCAAGCAGTTGTACAAATAGATCGGCTATATATGTTTGTATGTCCCATCGTTAGCTGGACGATGGAGTCTCTGCATGTGAAAGGATTTAAGGCGAAGGGAATTTTCAAGGTAGCAGTACAGTTTGCATGTGCAAAGCTCAAAAGTTAGGACTGTGCAATAGGTTAGAGTAGTCTGTTTCCAACGTGAAAATAAGTATCAGTGGGGGTCTCGAAAATTTGAAGGTGGCGCAGTGCACATACAAGATTTCATAGGTTCTAAGCTGATGGGAAAATATAGTGTATAGAGTAGATCCAAGAACTTAAATATAGGGTAGTGTAGGACGCAATGTATTTTCATATCTGATGGGCACATTGATAGACAGACTAGAAGAATTTAAATACAGGGTAGTGTATTTTTATTAGATGTTATGTCTTGCGTCATATAATATTTGTATTCTACATGATTAAAAAATTTCCCACCGCTTTTAATGTTACCGTAAAATATATGTCGCACCGCCACACATCAACTCCAAACTGAACGAAAATAAATATCCTGTTATAATGAGCAGTTCCCCATAATCCCAAAAATATAATTTCAAAACCCCAAAAATGTTGATATAGGGTGCAAAATACTTCAAATAAAAAGTTGCTTATTTAATTAATTAAAAATTACAGTAAATTTCTAAAAATTAAATTAACGCTTCGTCTCAAAAGAACCTTGTCTAAATTCGAATCCAGTATGCAGTTATTTCAAATAAACTGTTACGGTCGATGAACGATTCTATAGCGACTATTTAAAAATTTGATTTGGACATATCTTGCAATATATAAGAAAAAATCTCGATTTTTCTCTTTCATTAGAAAAATCTAATCACATGGATTTGACCGTTTCTTGTTTCACTGAAATCCGATTTATATCGGATCTTGTATATTCAATTGAAGTTCGAAATTCAATATTTCGAACTGCAGCGTCGTTTCGAGCTCGTTTTAAATTATATTATAAATAATATATATTCAAATTACCTTTTATAAAATAAATTTGATATAAGATCTATTATATATCCAATATAATAAATAAACACATTTAAATATTCCACTTTAAATGACCGAAAATCTGGGACGTTACATTTTTCCCCCCTTAAAAGAATTTTGTCCCCGAAATTACAAGGTAAGAAGAATGATCTGAACTCAATAATTAATTTTGAATTATCAAAATAAATTCAACTCTTTTTAAATTTTCGAAAATTTTGCGAGCACCTCTTCTGCTCGGCTCGATCACAACAACTACAACTGCCACACTGGGCCTCAACTTTTTCAAACGGAAACCAAAGCCAAATGACCATCCCACCCAGGGTATAAAATCAATTACTCAAACCAATATTAAGGTTTACCTTTTTGTCGGGCAACTACATTCCAATTCTATAGCAAATCAACTAACTGAACTTGGTTTTCTCATCTGCACTTCAATCCTGGTAATCAAGCCAATTCCCATAACTGTCTAGCATCTGCACTTATCTCCACTTACAATGCCATCAACAAATACATGGTAAAATAATCCTGTTTCATTTCATAACGATATTATTCCAAATCCACTATACTGGAAATTTTATTTCGATCCATTCGTTTATATCAATTGATAAATTTCGGATTGACCTCCATTATACATTCGATTTCCAAATCCCAAATTCATCTTATTCAATTTTAGTTAACCAGGTTGAGTCTTCCTTCCATATCCACTCAATCAATTGGTTTCTAACCAAATCGATTCCATTTCAATTCACTCGTTCAGGGCCCTTAGACTTCCAAATTGGTTTCAATGTATGTTCAAATCTACACTCATGCACTTAATCATTTAACCAAACAAGGCAAAAATCAACAAACCAATCATTCTTATCCATATTTAAATTTAATATTAATTTTGATTCCAATTTAAACCTTTCATTGAAGTTTTATTTTCAAATTTCATATTCCATTCTGAATTCTAATTCAAACTAACACTAGTCGATCAAATATTATAATAATTTGAAGAAATGATTACTTTTACAAAATACACTGGTCAAACAATTTAAAAAAAATAATTTTATATAAAAGTACAAATACGCACTCTAGTATATATACACTAATACTCAATCTAGGATATTACTAATCCCATCTCCATTGAGTTACGCCAAAGAGCCAAGGTTTTTCCTAAACTATATGCTCTGATACCACTGTAACGAACTGGGATTTTCGACCCTGAAAATCGACACACAAACACCATGTCGATATTCAAGCATCGGAAACACCTGAACGTTATGAGAAAGAAATTAGAGGATGAGGAAAGGAAGAAAGAAATGGTAGAATAGAAGAAAAGAAGAAGAGCATCAGAATCTCACAGTGGAACGAATAAGGTATAATATCAAATCTCTTTATACAACAAGAAACTGTATATATATACATACCAATCATCAGAGTACATCATATATCAGACACAGCGGAAATAAACTTTGAATAACTAACGGTGAAACCTCTTGCTTCTAGCTCTTGAATCTCCAGTGATACCTAACCTGTTAATATACTCGGTCTGACCCGAGCACATTTGATTTAAAACAAAATTCATCGGGTCAGTCTGGAATACTTTTAGTGGTAAATTCATAGCACAACAACTTGTTTAACTTTAGAAAGTCCTTTTGAAAGAAAGGATAATAGTAAGACCAGCCCACACATAAACACGGACGGTTTTTACCTTACTATAACCCAAAACACCTTTGAAATCAAAATCTTTCCTGATATTATGATAGTGTTTATCAAACCACAAATAAATATCAATCTAGTAGAACGCTTGCATCTCACGCCCAACATATATAGTATACAATCAAAACCCACATGCGCTTATTGGAGATTGGATTCTGACTATGACAAGGTATGGGACCACCTGCCGCTAGTGTATCTCTAGAGACGAATACACTAGGTTTAACAAGAACGTCTTGCAACCCGGCCCACACATGACCGACCACTCATTTCCCTTGAGTATATCAAATATATTGTCACCCCACGGTTGCGCAACTATCATTTTTCCCGGGAGATACAGAATGAAAAGAAGTAACAAATATGAATATTCTCTAGATGGTGACAATACACCCTAATGGGCGCGACCCACATAGCCATGATGCCTGCCCGATTTTTGTCATTTCCCGGTTGATGAGGCTCGAGGTTGTAATCGAACTTTGAACCATCTGGCGACCATTCGCTTTGGATTCCTGATCATCACATCATCCAGGAACAGGATGATTTAAGGCACTTTCAAATTGCATCCTTACTTAGGAATCACCCCAAGGATCAGTAGCGAGAAGTCCTTGCAATCCACAGATTCCAATAATGACAGAACCACGGTGTATCTTTGGGAGCTAACCAGAGATTTTAAGTAGTTCTTTCGCTTCATGAAGATCTACGGTCTTCAGTGCTCCATCTTCATTTGATGCCAGTTAGTTTGTATGTAACGTTGGATCGAAGTGGTTTTGGGTTATCCCCATCCCGGTCTCTTCGAAACAACACGTCAAAAATGTCAATATATTTCATTGATAGTTTGGTGTTTTAACTATTAATGTCAAACGGTACGATCAAATATATTGGCAGCTCTGGTTCATTTATTTAAACTATCTTATCGATCCTTAGAAATCGATTTCATATTCCCTTGTCTCAAACCTCATTATTTGTTACATTGAAACAAGGGTGTATCTTTATTTACCAACTCTTTTTCAAATCATTACTATACACATGCAAAATCTTTCATATCATCCTTGCCTTACAAAAATCATTATAATCTGATCTTAAATATTTACACTTCAAAATTGATCAGACGATGTCAAATCCATACATCGTTTACTTTTAAACTTACTAGTTAAAGATCTTGCAAATTCAATATTTTCTCGTAATAATGATAAACCAATATAACCGTTACAACTAATATCATTCCTCGATAATAGTGAAGTCGTTCAAGTTGGGGTATTTTAATTACCTCTCAGACCTTGACCGACAATGTAATTATCTCAAAATAAAGAAAAGTTTGAAACATAACACTATCGTTTCACTCATTATCAATTCAGTTTACCATTTTATTTAAAACATGGTTTTAATAACCATTTCCTTTGTTTGGCATATTATTCTAAAACTAGATCTCTTTTGCCTTTATAAATCACCTTCAAATTACCATGGTTACCCAATTTAAATAATTTAGTGAACAAAATCTTATTTAAATCCTCTACGACTTTCCTTTATAAGTTGGAACCTCTTCCCATCTCTTTTGGTCGTACTTAATTTATTTATTAAGTATACTTACTTAAAATGCCATATTAGCTTCACCGCTTATTACATAACTTTGGTATAACATCGCCTTTAAATGATTTATTCTTAAACTCGATCACTTCTTAACCCCCGTCCATTTAAGAAGTGAATTTATTTAATCATTATTAAAATAATTAATCCCCTTATTTACCTCATTAAAAATAGATTAACTAATTGTTTATTGATATGATAACCATTTCACTGAATTGATTTGTCAATCGATAACAAATTTAAATATCCTTAAATAAGATGATAAATAATAATTAAGACGTATTATTAAAATGAAATTAATTACCCATTAAACCATTTCATTAGCTTAATCGAAGAACAATTAATATACTTATCAACCATAATTAAACAGTTGACTTTGTCATTCAAACCTCAGTTATTTGCTAAACTGGTTATGATTCTTCTCTCATTAGATTAAAATGAATTAATCTAATTATATTGCTTAACTGTTCTATTTCAACAGTTTTCTTCAAAATCCCGTAGGTTAAATTCTACTTCTACAATGATTTAAATTTGCTATAACATATTATGTAACTATTTTTATAAAACTATAAATATCGTCTTATTTTAAAAAAATTTATTTTAAACAGAAAATCACCTTTCAAACTTTACTTCAATTATAAAGATAAATTTTATAATTGAAATTACGTTAATTCAACTAACGGTGAACTAACGCCTTAAAACAGTGTTCAGATCATTGATGATAATATATGAAACAAAAATATAAATGACGATAATTTGTTAAACAACCAACAAACAAATGACAAGCAGCCAAGGCGTCCAATCAGCTCATTATTAACATCGACGATGAATTATATATATATATATATATATATATATATATATATATTATTATTTTTGAACTAAGCACATCACAGTATTTCAGAAGGTGTGAGGGTTAACTCACCTTGTTTTTCGACGATCGATTCGCGTAGTTGTCATTTAATTTCAAACAGGTGTTTAAAATTAAATAAAATCTTGACTTGCTCACATCTACTGCAAATCAGCTCATGCTCGACGGTATCTTTATCACGAGTCCAATACAAGTGACGACGTTTTTAATTCTGTTTACCAATGAATTTGATATTTGCGTCAAAAGTTTACTCGAATTATAATGTTAATAATAATATTTAAATAACAATTAATTACCAATTAATTTCGCAAGTCAACTCTTCTATGCTTTGGGTTTCATGATGTCTTCTCACCAGCGTTCACCACATATCCAAGTTGTGCTCCTCCGAAGACACAAGGCAGCCGACATCCTTCCTTTAACTTCTTTATTATTTTATTTTTTTTATAAATGAGAACCGCCTCCACCATTTACTGCTTCAAAACAAACCCAGCGCCATGATCCCTTTCCATGCATGGATCACTCCATCTAACAAACCCTAATTGTTTTGCATGAACTAACAAGGCTGCCACTTTCAAAATCATACAGCACATCAGCACCGTGACTTTCCACTTCGCTCTCCCCTTATTCGTTGGCTTCGACCCTTCTCCAGGTCCATAGTCACTGCACGGAACACCGTACAAACATCCTCACGTCCATCACATCTCGGCCAACCGTCACGCTACCCTCTTTATTTTTCTTCTTTGTAAATTTTCGAACTCATCCCACCTGTACACTTTCACACCACTTCTGTAGAAACCGCCATGCAAAACATAATTCCCAGAACCACCGCCTTTTCCTCCTTCCCCATGCATAAACCGCTCCAAAATGTTGAACGCCCATTTTTTCCCGAACGTGTTGCTACTGCTCCATACCCCTTCTTCTATCAATATATTATATACCCTTCTTTTCCGTAACAGGCCAAGCCTAACGTTTCTCCTTTTCTTTATATATTTTTTAGCATTCGGTTTATTAAATGGTGGTGTAGTACTGGTTTCCTGGAACAGAGAATGGGAAGAGCTACTACTATATATACACGAATGGAGGAGGAGATAAGCACGATGTCGTGTCCTCCACACTGTAGCCCTGTGCGTAGATGGATGTAGAGCTGCGGCACTTCCTTTCGTTTTCTTTTTAGGGATATAAATGTTTGGTTACAGCTGCTTATGGCACAAGAGAAGCACGTTGGGAAAAGGAAATATATCTTAGGTTGATGGGAAAGAAGATCTATAGGCGAGCTTAGAGATTTAACATGGCAGTGCAGAGTGTTTCCGATAAAAAGGAAGTAACAGTGTATGTATGATAGAAAAGAAATAACAGACTGGAAGATAAGAACTATACTGTAGGCTAGCTGATGCTGAGAGAAGTATCCCTGCAAATATAGTCTTGAAAAGAGAAAAGAGTGCAGGCTGTTGTACAAATAGATCGGCTATATATGTTTGTATGTCCCATCGTTAGCTGGACGATGGAGTCTCTGCATGTGAAAGGATTTAAGGCGAAGGGAATTTTCAACGTAGCAGTACAGTTTGCATGTGCAAAGCTCAAAAGTTAGGACTGTGTAATAGGTTAGAGTAGTCTGTTTCCAACGTGAAAAGAAGTATCAGTGGGGGTCTTGAAAATTTGAAGGTGGCGCGGTGCACATACAAGATTTCATAGGTTCTAAGCTAATGGGAAATTATAGTGTATAGAGTAGATACAAGAACTGAAATATAGGGTAGTGTAGGACGCAATTTATTTTCATATCTGATGGGCACATTAATAGACAGACTAGAAGAATTTAAATACAGGGTAGTGTATTTTTATTAGTTGTTATGTCTTGCGTCATATAATATTTGTATTCTACATGATTAAAAATTTTCCCACCGCTTTTAATGTTACCGTAAAATATATGTCGCACCGCCACACATCAACTCCGAACTGAACAAAAATAAATTTACCGTTATAACGAGCAGTGCCCCATGATCCCAAAAATATAATAATATCAGTAGTTCAAGTCTTATTTTAAAACCCAAAAAATGTTGATATAGGGTGAAAAATACTTCAAGTAAAAAGTTGCATATTTAATTAATTAAAAATTACAGTAAATTTCTAAAAATTAAATAAACGCTACGTCTCAAAAGAACCTTGTCTAAATTCAAATCCAGTATGCAGTTATTTCAAATAAACTGTTACGGTCGATGAATGATTCTATAGCAACTATTTAAAAATTTGATTTGGACATATCTTGCAATATATAAGAAAAAATCTCGATTTTTCTCTTTCATTAGAAAATTCTAATCACATGGATTCAAGCATTTCTTGTTTCACTAAAATCCGATTTATATCGGATCCTGTAGATTCAATTGATGTTCGAAATTCAATATTTCGAACTGTAGCCTCGTTTCGAGCTCGTTTTAAATTATATTATAAATAATATATATTAAAATTCCCTTTTATAAAATAAATTTGATATAAGATCTATTATATATCCAATATAATAAATAAACACATTTAAATATTCCACTTTAAATGACCGAAAATCTGGGACGTTACATATAGTATTCGCTTAAGTGTGAGATGTTGTATTTTATCACCAGCTCGAACTTTTATATGTAATCTTTTCTGTGTAATATAAGTACCCTGTTCTTCAATAAAAAAAAGAGAAAAATCAGGATTTCGTCTTATAGATTTTGAGTTACATCTAAGTCAAATTTTCAGAAAAACAGCGCCATAACTATCATAAAACCATAAACGGTTTATTTAAATAAATAAAAGAATTTTAAGTAAATAAAATCCTAATTTCCACTAGAAAAATCCAGACATGAGATAAAATAAATATGAACTCAAGTGGAGTAAGTGAACTGATCTTTAAAACAAAAAAAATCAGATTTTTAATTATTGAATAGAATTAACTAATTTGAAGAATAATTTGTTAATCGTGGTTTGAATCGAAATTGGGGGCTGAATAAGTGAATGGGGTTTATGAATTTATATTCGAAATCTAATATGAAACTCGAATTGAAATGGAATTAGATTGGGTTTTAAGTAAATTAGAAATATATCTGAACATGTTATGTTCAAATAAAAAGTAAAATGGTCCAAAGAGCTAATTAAAGAATAAATTAGCGAATTGAGTTAAAAATGATTGACTTGAGTTAGAATAAATTGGGAATGGACATATATGGGTTAGACAAGTATGGAATGAAGTGTATGAAGGTTTTAATTCGTGTGCCCGACAAAAAGGTACGCGTTTAATTTCCATATGAGTTTTAATGCACCGAATCAGCAAGCCACTTGGCTTTTTTATTTTCTTTTTGAACGGAAAGGGCCTAGAGAGGCGAGCTAAGGTTTAAGCTATTGACCGGTACAAAGGAGGTGCTGGCAAAAATTTCCAGACATTTAAGGAGTTAGAATATTTTTAAGAAAAATAGATAACTAGAAATCAATATATCGATATATATAGAATTCGATAAGGAAATGAACTTAAAATAGAATACTATAAACAAAAAGGAAATCTACAATTAAATCTGGTAAAAATAGAAAGAGAAACGTATACACATTTTAAAAAAGAGTAACTGGTTTATATGATGTTGATTATTCGAGATAAGTAGTCTTGTCCGTTTTGAAGTTAACAATGTTATTCAATCAAGGTCTGAGAGGTATTTATATCCCTACTTGATTGATTTCATTATTACCAATAAATGGCAAGATTCAGGCTCGAAGATAAATGTTTTGAATAAGATATTGTTGAATGCAGTATTTCGGGTTGTTGTAGTAATGTTTTACACAACATTCGTTTTAACCCAGATAAGTGGAATTTTGGAAGTAATAATAAATATTTCCTAAGTGTAGAAATGAATTATCGTAAAAGGGAGAAGTACTTGGAATGTTTTCCAATTATTAATAGAAGATATTTTCAAAGTATATAAAATGAAAGAAGGCGAGATATGGAAATGTTTTTCCAAATAGCGTAAGAGGCCAATATGATTATTGAAAATATTTGGTTAACAAATATTGATAAGGAAATGGAGAAGTAATTTAATTATTGGAATATTAATTAAGGGCCCAGTGATTATTCGATGTTTTGAATGGATGTTTGTTTTTCTTCGATGGTTAAATAACCGACTATCGAAGTATTTGCCAATATTGTTGTCAGTATAGAGAGACCGGTTGGATTATTATCCAAGAACCACTTCGTATTGGCAGTAGCGTTGTGAATCAGATTATATGAGATAATCGAAGATGGAGTAAAGTGCAAGGACATTTTTTTATTAATCCTAGGTAGAAATTGCCTAAGATGGATTAATGAAAATTGTGTCTTCGGGTTCGTTCAGTCCGAGAACGAATATATATGGACGAATGTTTGACAGAGTATTTCCAATGATCGCATACGTTGGTCTGTATAAATATATATGGTGGTGGAGAATTTATTCTCTTATCATAATATCCAGATTATATTTATGAAAACCAATTAATGATTAACGGATCTAACAATGTGGCGTTCAAAGTGATCCTGTTATCAATGAATGGTAAGTAATCATAGCCTCAGGCCTTAACAACCAGGAAATGACAAAAATCGGGCAGGCAGCATGGCTAAGTGGGTAGCTCCCAATTAGTGTGTACTATCACCTATCTAGAGAAATTCATTTCATTCTTTATTCTATTCGATGTTGTCCCATTCAGGAAAACGGTTGTTGATCCAAATCGTTGCTGATATACATTCGATACACTCAAGCGAAATGAGTGGTCATTCATATGTGGCCGGGTTACAAGATGTTCTTGTTGAACCCAGTGTATTCCTCTCTAGAGATACACTATCGGAAGGTGGTTCCATACCTTGTCATAGTTGGAAATTTATTACCTAATAAGTGCTCGCGATTTTAATTGTATATTATATATGTGGAGTGTGAGATGCAAACATTCCACTAGATTGTTATTTATTTGATTTAGACACTATTATGATATCAAAGAGTTTTGATATAAAGATTATCGTTTCTTTCAAAAGGATTTTGAAAGTTAAATCAAGTGTTTCAGATTCTCATAAGGGAAACCCGTTCTATGTTATACGACGTGGTCTTATGAGATATCGTTTATTTTCTCAAACTGGTATAAATTGTTTACTCATACCAGTCCCATGACTGACCTAGAGTTTATTTTTTTTGTTTTACCTAAACTCTTGGGTACCCAAACTTGTACGGGCAGTCAAGTGGTTTAGGATTTTACAGATTTATCTGAAGGAGCTTGGAGCATGAGGCTTTAGCGTTGATATTTAGAGTTTATTCCGCTATGTTGTATTTGTGATATACTCTGATAATGTATGTAAGTCCAAATACAGTTGTATTTCCAAAGTGATTATTTATATTTTATTCTGCTATGATTGTGAGATTCTATGTTGTTGTTTCTGTTCTTCTTCTGTCTTCTTCTTCTTATTTCGTAATGATTCGTATTTCTATACAATTTGGGTTGGACGTGTGATGTATGTAGTCAACTCAGATAGTATGGATTTGCGGGCCGCTACAAATATGGATACAATCTTGTATCCCGCATTGGGGATACGAGGCCGCTCGTTAATGGAGTGGCCAGGGTGTGAATTTTCATCCTGTAAGGCATGTGAATTCGCATCCCACAAGATGGAAGCGGGTTGTGAATTCACATCCCAAGAAGGAATGTGAATTCTCACCCCACAAGTTGGAAGCAAGATGCAAATTCGCATCCCGCGAAGGGATACAAATTCATATCCCACGAGGAATACGAATTTGTATCCCATAGGGGAATACAAAATTCATGATATTGTGGGGTTCGGGGAGTTGTGATGCCGAATAATGAGTTAATTGCGAGGTCAGAGGCCGGCCCAGGGACACGGGTTCTCCGTTGAGTAGTTTTGTCAAGTCGGATCGAATATCCTTACATGGTTCTATCTGAACTTGGGCTCTAGATGCCTTGGCAATGCTTCTAGACTGTTGTTCCACGCAATAGGTCGCGTTGGGGGGTCTTTAAATACTCTTTGGAACCAGGACAAAAAGCCAGTTAACAAATCCATATTTCAGTGTCATAAATCAATTTAAATTCAAATATTGATTTCTTTGTAATCATTTATTCAAAACCGTTAAGCATTGGATTCAATTTCAAATTCCATATTGTCAAACAATTCATTGCAAGTTCAAATTCTAATTTTATATTTTATTTCATAAATATCATTATAAATCAAAATCTTTATATTAACCCAATTCAGACATAATTTCTTGGATTGGAAATAGATTTTAGTTTAAAATAGTAAAATATATTAAAAAATAGGTTAATTTAACAATAATAGAAATATATATAATTAATTAAATATAAAAATTGTTTTACTAAAAATATTTATTATTAAAATAATTATAAATTTTTATATTTAAAATATATAAAATAGTTATTAAAATTAGATATAAAATAGTAATAGATAAAATAGTTCAAATAAATAATTTAATCCATATTAAATATTTGTATTTCAAAATTTGATGTATCATAAATTCAGATTTCAAAATTCATTTAAATTAATTTAAACTAAATTGGTCCAACTTTCAAATTTAATGGTTTGCATTTAAAATAACAATTCTAAATTCATTTTGTTCCATCAAATTATTTAAAATAACTTTCAAATTTTGATATCAAGTTAATTTCCTAAATTAATTTCTTCAACTTCAAAATTTATTAAATTAATAGATAATCAATTTAAATCCATAAATCAAATTCTTTAATGTATTTCATTTAAATAAATCTTAAATTGAATTATTTCTTTAAATTAAATTTATTGAAGTTATTATATTAAATCTAATCTTTATATTAAATAAAATTAAATTTTGAACTTAATCTTCTAAACTGAAATAGTTTCCATATTAAGTTTAAAACATTTTAAAATAAATAATTATATTAAATTAGTTTATATTATATCAAATTAGTATAAACTAAATCTTAATTAAGTTTTATAAATTAAACAATTTCAATCCAAAAATCATATTAGATCCTTTTCATTAAATCATTTCTAACTTAAATTCATAAAATCAAGTTGAATATTTCAAAATCAATACATACTTATAAAATATCAAAAAACAATTTTTATTATTCAACTGTGACCGTATATTCCATAGTCAAGAAAATTAGGTATGTATCATTTTAACCCATAGTATTATAAATTTCTGGGTATATATCATTTCAACCCATATCCCATATGTAATAACCCGGAAAATACGAGCTAATTTAAAAATTTTAAATTGGTCATTTCAAAGGAATTTGAACGATTGAAATAGAATATTTCAATAAAATATGGAATTAGAAATAGTGAGTCAGTTTGAAAATTTGAATTCCAACTTTGACTGACTGTGCAGGGTGGAAAATATAACGGATTTTAGCGAAACCAAAAATATTTAAATCTGTTTATCAATACCTTTCTAACGAATTCGAAAAATCGAAGTTTTATAACGGGAATCAAAAGTTATGGCCGAATGAATTTTCAGATAGGTCGCTATATATAATATATAGCCCTGGAAAGTTGATATTTTGCAAATGACCTCGGAATCCGACGAAACCACTTTTGTTGGGTCCGGGATGTCAAACTATTGCTAGGTTTCAAATTTCATAATTTTTGAAGCTAGTATGTGAATGTAGCAAAAGAAAATGTGTTTAATCAATTTCTGTTAAATTGGATCGACCAGAAAATGGCCATTTTTCAAACGATCTCAGAATTCGACGAAACTAGTTTTGTTGGGACCGTAGCGTCAAAACATAGCTAGATTTATTTTTCTGGAATTTTTCGAATCAGTTTGTGGCCCTGGCAAATTGAAATGTACGTTCAGAGTTAAAAATTAAATGTTTTATACTTTAATTTGAGGAATAACTGACTGTAACAGTCGAATTGGCCAATGAAACATATCCCATTATGTCCGGAATGGGGGTATCTAGCTAGGGGCAATAGTCGTTGGGTTTGAAAAGGAGTTCGTTTGAGAAAACACTATTTAAAAATTTAATAAAACCATCGACCAATCATATTTCTCCATTCATAAATAAAAAAAAATATCAGAAAACCCCCCCGACCCCGACATCGACGACGAAAAAGCTCCCCCCCTTCCCTGGCGATTTCCGATCGCCACAACCCGAATTAGCTCCTCCCCCAGTTCAACTTTTTGTAGTTCTCCTTCCCCTCTTCAAATCCATATAAGGAGCTCCCCCTATCGTTGCTTCTACGTCAAGATATCCCCCTCCAAAGTTCCGACCTTTAAACCGCCGCCGCCGCCGATCTGGACCACCGAACGCCACCTAACCGTCGCGCGCCTGTAGCCCTCTCGAAGCTCTTCCACGTCCAACTCGCCGATCATCCCCTCGTGCCCCGATTCTCGTGAAAACCGCAAACCTAGTTTTGAACCATCGTGAAAGGTGAGTTCTTTTTTATCTTTACACTTTGAAAAATCATATCTTTTTGGTGTGTTGACGAAATTCGATGAAACAGGAAACATCGGGACCGTAAGGAAGCTCTCTACCCAATAGAAGAAGCCGCGGATTTTTCTGACATCGTACCGATTTTTAGCACTCCGAAAACCAATGTGAGAAATCTAAATTAACGTGAAATTGAATGGAAAATGTCGTGTATAATTTATATTAGCGAAATATAAATTACATACATGTTGTATACCTCATGTACATGCGTAGTGTAAGCTATATGAGCGAAGTATGAATTTTACATGCATAGAATAATTGATATATGTGTTGAAATGCAAATGAAATATAGCAATTATATATATATATATATATATATATGTATGTACTCCCCTCGTCCACAAACCATGGACGATATTTATTGTGGTGAATTGGTGTGAAATAGTGGATGAAAAATACGAATGGTTGAATAATTGTTTGTGGTTGATATTATTCGGTTGTGGTTGAAAAATACCCATTGGTGATTGAAATGAATTGGAAATATTTGTGGAAATAAAAATAAACATGCCGCCTGCATGCGAATTAGATGCATGAATCCCCATTGTCAAAAACCGCGAGGTTTTAAGGTAGAGCGAGGAGCCGTACGAGGGACGGTGCCGGTTTTAACTACCCTGCCGTTATGCTGCCGAAATTTTGAATAATCTTTGTGTGTTAGAATTATTTTCATATGTTGAAATTATTTTCATGCGTTGAAATTAAAGCCATATATTGAAACTATATCCATGTGTGGAAATGTTTGTGTGTTGAAAAGTGTTGTGTGAAAATTAAATTCATTTGTGAATGAATGAAGTGTTTAAACAATAAAAATCCCATCTTTCTAATATGAACAACATAAATAAAATGTCCATGTGTGTAAATGCTCATTTGTTGAGAAGTGTGTGTAGTGGAAAAGTTCATGTGTTGAATAAAAAGATCGAACAATAAAAATTACATTTTTATTGAAACTACGAAGTGTTGAAACATCCATTTGTCGAATAAATATTTTGAATGATAAAAATATCATTTTTATCATATATGTGATATGCTAAAGATATGCGGACGTTGAAATAAATATTTGTGAAAGAAATATTCTTTATAACATGCATAGGAACTAAATAAAATGGTCATGTGTTGAAATATATTTTAGTTCGCCAAAATTATCATCTTTGAAATGTGAAGTGTTAAAAATAGCCACTTGTTCAAATAAATGTGCATGAGTTGAAATATACATTAATTAGCTAATGATATGATTTTAGCCTATGCATGCAACATTAGAATGAATGGTGTTTTTAAACCAAAGTAAATCAAATATGAAATTGAATGGAAAATGATAATTGATAGAAATTGTATATATGTACATACATATCTATTGAACAGGTTATAGCAAAGGGGCTAGAGAAGAGGAATAAAATTTTGTGCCCGACAAATAGGTACACATTTACTGCTTTGTTTGTGTGATGATTTTATGAGCCTGTTGGCTAGCCGCTTGGCTTTTTCTTTTTCTTTTTGATGTGAGACGCCCGTGTGGCTATTTGGGAATTTTCCCAGACCCTCCCGTACAAAGGAGGTTATGGCGAAATTTTCCGAAATTTAAAGGCGTTAGTGAAATAATTGAAATGGAAACGATATAGGAATTTTTAAATGAACTATATTTATATAAATATATAAATATAAATAAAATTAAACCGAAACGTGGCCGTGCAGTTCGTGTTTTGAAACCGTGATTTCAAAAGACTAGTGCGGGAAATCCGACCATTGGATTTTCCCGAAATCGCAACCGTTGGGTTCGCCTTGGAAATATCTTTCCAATGGCACCAACTTTGTGAAGATCCGACGGTTGGATTTTCTGGAATGTTTAATTCAAAATTGAAGAAAAACAACGCCAGAAATGATTATATATATATATATATATATATAATTAAATTAAATCGAATAACGACGCTGCAGTTCGTAAATTGAAATCGTAACTTCAAATGGCTAGTGTGGAAGATCCTACCGTCGGATTTTCCCAAAACTAAAACCATTGGATTCGTTCTGAAATGACCTTCCCAATGACACCAAATTTGTGAAGATCCAACGGTTAGATTTCCAGATATGTGTAAAACAAAATTAGTGAAAAGCAGCGCCAGTGCATCGACATGACCTGAAACGTCATTTAATTAAATATGGCCGTTTTAAATTAGATAAAAATGGCGATATATCGTTATAAAATACTATAGACGATATAGAGTGGAAATAAACCAATTTTGTTGTGTTTGCTTGATATGTGATGGTTGAATGTATTTGACATGAAAATTATACCTAAATAACTGAAATGTGAATGTTGAATAGTCCCACCACGTAATTAATTGATTTGAAAATCTAAATATACGTGGGTTATTTGAAAAGGCCGAGTTTATCTCATTTCAAATAATCGATCGACGTTGAGAAGTCGAAGAGTCGAAGACGGCTGAAGACCGACGATCTCCACATTGGATGGATGGGCGCTACTGATGCTCGTGATTGGAGTAGCTACCATGAAGGAATTGAAGTAGTAGCCGTCCAAACATACTGTTGATTGTACGGATATGCGAGGAATTGGTGCCTCCGGTTTTGTTCAGACCCAGAACGGACTTGTAAATGGACTGTGTGTCTGACATTGGATTTTGTTCTGTGTTGATTGATCTCTGTTAAATATATATCTGTTTGGCGGTGGAGAATTTATTCTCTTGCTTAACGCCCTTCTCTGAGACGTACGAGCTCAGAGGTTATGTATTGACAGAAATCAGTCGCATGGAGTGGATTGCCGGTGTGGCACGCCTAAGTGGCATAAGATCAAGGCTTTTGTTGCAAAGCAAAGTCTTGTGGTTGATGATCAAAGCATGGTCTGTGTGACGTAGCTTTGTGCATAACATGAATTCGCAAGCCACACACCCCGGTATGAGTCAAAACCGGGAGAAGGACCCAAGGAGTGCACGACGTTTCTTTCTAGCTATGGTGGTGTCAGTGACCTCCCAGCCCTGACATTTATATCTACTTTTCACCTTTGTGGTTGTTGGAATACGAGGCGCCTTGATTATAGGTCTGTAAGGACCGAGAAACGTGTGTTCAGGAATAACTAATCCTCAAAAGTAAGAGAGGACCGGCCTTGGAGGATCCAGGGGATTGCTGTGTGCGGTCCAGAGGCATTTGCTAGAGTGTCTCGAATCAGAGAGGAGCTTGCCCCTTGCCTCGACTCATGAAGGAATCCAATTTCCAATACGAAATATGCGGGTGTGATTGTATTACTAGTATGGCGACATGATATATGGTACCCATGCCGTCTAGGATTGATATTTATGATTGAATTTGCTTTTGAAACATATATGCACTAGTAATAATATCAAACACTTTTGTTTTATTCGTATGAAGCATCTTTGGCCATTATAAGGGAAAACTCTATCCTCCGGCTTGCGTTGCATTGTGTGATGGGACCTGAGTCTTATAATGGCTTCATTTTATAAAAAGCATTGCGTTGATTTAATCGTTTACTTTATCTCATGCACTAGCACTCATTGGAGTAAACCCGTTCCGCGAAAGTGGCGTGGTCCTTTGATTTGCCTTATAATTGTTGTTAATAAGTTGAGTAGATTTCTCATGCCAGTCCCATGACTGACTCGTAGTTTGTTTCACCTTGCAAACTCGGGTGGCCTCATTTTCACACAGGCAGCCTAGTTACAGGTTTCTGACGCACCTTTTGGCTCATGGCGAGGCTTGACTACACCGTGCTGACTTGGATTTTCTCCGCCATTATTGTATCTATATTATGATTCCGCCATTGGCGATGTAGACTGATATTTCTTTTGTGTACTCTTTATGTATGATTCCGCCTCTGGCGATGGTGACTGATTTTGTATCATTATGCACTAAGTTGTATCCTGTACTGTGCTTCTCTGATGTGATGATATCTATATGATTCCGCTGTCATATGTGTGTAAACTATTCTATTTTCTGTTTATGCTATTATATGTGATCTGCTAATGATGATTGATGTGTTATATTCCAATGATTATCCTTAACACCGTGTCACGGGGTTTTGGGATCGTCACAGCTGGTATCAGAGCTTTGGTTAACCTTAGTTCTGGAGTCTAACACATTAAACACTTCGTCAAAATAGAATCAGTAGTATTCTAAGGCGAGTCACTCATTAGAGATAGGACTAGAAAGGTCCTAGAATGAGCCGAGCAGAATAGCAAAATCAATTTGATCAGTCCATCGTTATCTTTCCGTAAACTTTCTGCTTAATCATGCAATAAACTATCATTTCTGTTAGCTGACTCTTTTCTTGCTTATACAGAATTTGACAAATGGCTACCAGAGCAGCCGCCGCTAGAAGAGGCCGTGCCGGCCGAGGCCGAGGAAGAGGAGAAGTCCCAGCTAAAGAAGGACCTTTCATACAACCTCCGGCAGCTCAATACTTCGAGCTAGACCGCGTAGCCAAGAGATATAAAAACTTAGGAGGCAAGACCTTCTCGGGAACTGGCACCGTAATAGAGGCCCTTGCATGGCTCAAAACATGCGAGAAAATTCTTGAAGGCCTAAGGCTTGGAGACGAAGACAAAGCTATTATGGGCACCTGGCTTATGCAGGAACAAGCTGAACTATGGTGGGAATCTCTTACCGCGGGGAATAGAGAAGCTGGAAGAACATGGGATGGATTCAAAGAACTCTTCAAGGAGAAATATGTCCCCGAACAAGCTCTAGAAAGAATGCGCGATGACTTCGCCAATCTCCAGCAGGGGGATCTTTCCGTGCAAGAGTATCTGAATAAATTTACACTGTTGTCGCCCTATGCTCCGGAGCTCGTCGCCACTGCGAAATCCAAAAATAAGAGGTTTATCCTTGGGCTAAGACGACAATATCATGATAGAGCCATGGCCCATGTCAAGCTAGAATTCAACGAGCTGGTGGAAATGACATGCAACTACGAAGACCTTGATCAAAGGCATCTGGATCAGGATTGCGCTAGAAGCCAAGCTGGAAACAAGTGCAAGCCTACTGTAAATCAAGGCGAGTCAAGCCAAGCAGCATCTTCAAAACCTCAGACTGGCAAGCCGCCAAGAGGAAATTGCTTTAACTGTGGTAAGCCGGGGCACTACTCAAACGTCTGCACAGCTCCGAAGAGGCAGAAGACAAATTCTCAAGGCTCGAGCCAAGGCTCCCAGAACCCTCGCTCGTGCTTCAATTGCCGCAAGACTGATCATCTGGTCAAAGACTGTCCTTTGCTGAAGAAAGCTACAGTAGCTCACGTTTATGACGGGTCGAGCCCGCCAGCTGCTTCCGACGGAGCAAGTAAACCTGATGTTTTGGGAGGTACCCTTACCATTAAAAATATTCCTGTTTCTGTATTGTTTGACATGGGTGTGTCGCGTAGTTTTATTGCTAAAAACACAGTGCACAAATTAAAGTTAAAACAGCGAAAGCTCAAGGAATCGGTTGAAGTACATAACCCGATAGGGGGTCCTATCACTCTCAGTTCCTGTTGTAAAGTGCCAATCTCTTATTCTTTCTACAAGTTTCCTTTCAATCTAGTCGTTATAGATTTTCCCGAATTCGATATCATTGTAGGGCTGGATTGGTTAACGAAGTATGAAGCCGAAGTGAAATGTGCAGAAAGAATCGTTAAAATTCGAACGGAGCTTGGACATATATATATACCATGTCATGGTTCGAATCCGAATAGAAAAGAATTTTGGTCAGCATTAGAACTTATCCCCACTTCCATAGAAAAGATTCCGATTGTTAGAAACTACGCAGATGTGTTTGAAGAAGTTGAAAACTTACCTCCGCAAAGAGAAATAGAATTCCGAATCGATCTAATTCCCAATGCCAGACCAGTGGTACATCCAATTCGTAGAATGACTCCGAAAGAAAAAGAAGAATTAGGCGATCAAACTCGTCAACTGTTGTGGAAGGGTCTTATCAGACCTAGTTTTTCTAATTGGGGTGCAGCTGTTGTGTTTGTCCCAAGGTCAGACGGTACTCTTAGATTATGCGTTGATTACCGAGATCTCAACAAACAAACGCTTAAAAATAAATATCCATTACCCCGCATCGATGATTTGCTAGACCAATTGAATGGGGCGAAAGTATTTTCCCGAATGGACCTAGCTACGGGGTTTCACTAATTGAGAATAGCAGAAGAGTGTGTTCCTTTGACAGCTTTCAGAGGTCCAGACATATTTTATGAATGGTTAGTAATGCCGTTTGGACTATGCAACGCTCCAGCATACTTTGTCGATCTAATGAATAGAGTGTTCAGGGGAGTTCTGAATAAATTTGTCCTCGTATTTATCGATGATATTTTAATCTACTCCAAATCAAAACCCGAGCATGAAAAACACTTATAACAAGTATTGGAGATTCTAAGAAAGAACGTCTTCAAAGCCAAATTCTCTAAATGTGTCTTCTAGCAAGAAGAAGTCAAATTTCTTGGCCATGTCGTGTCAGAGAAAGGAATTTCTGTTGATCCAAGCAAAATAACAGCGATTCAAGACTGGAAACAACCCACTACTCCCACGGAAGTTAGAAGTTTTATGGGTTGGCTAGTTATTATCGAAATTTCGTTAAGGATTTTTCGAAGATATCCGGTCCGTTAACGAAGCTCACAAAGAAAAATGAGAAGTTTAAGTGGACTTCCGACTGTGAAGAAGCTTTCCAGGAATTGAAATCAAAACTCACCACCGCTCCAGTGTTAACCATTATTGATGGCAATCAGGATTTAACGGTTTGGACAGATGCTTCTATTAGAGGTCTTGGTGTAGTGTTAATGCAGAGAGGCCAAGTAGTCGCTTATGCAAGCCGCCAACTGAAACCGCATGAGAAGAATTATGTGACTCATGATCTTGAGTTGCTAGCCATCGTTTTACCTTGAAAATCTGGAGGCATTATTTATTGGGCGAGAAATTTATACTGTACACAGATCATCAATCGTTGAAGTATTTATATACCCAGAAAGATCTGAATCTGAGACAACAGCGTTGGCTAGAATTTCTTGCAGCGTATGATCTTGATATCCTGTATACACCGGGGAAAGCTAACGTAGTAGCGGATGCGCTTAGTAGAAAGACCGCAATCGTTGCACATATTATAATTACACCTAGCTTGATCGATAAGATATGTGCTCTCCAGAAGAATGATTATTTCACTCAAAAGATCAAAGGAAGAATCCAGAAGGGAGAGCCCTCAAGCTTTCAAGTAGATAAAGAAGAAGTTCTGAGGCTGAATGGGAGAATTTGTGTTCCCAACCTTCCTGAGCTCAAAAGAGAAGTGCTGGATGAATGCCATAAATCCAAATTTTGCATCCATCCAGGTGTGAGTAAAATGTACAACGATATCAAACGCACTTTCTGGTGGAAGGCAATGAAAAGAGACATTTCTTTGTATGTAAGCAGATGCCCTACTTGTCAATTGGTCAAGAGTGACCAACAGAAGCTAGCTGGACTGTTGCAACCATTGGAAGTCCCAAGTTGGAAATGGGAACAGATTTCCATGGATTTCATAGATGGTTTGCCGCGAACCAAGAAAGGTAATGACAGCATTTGGGTAATCGTAGATCGCTTCACGAAGACTTCCCATTTTATACCTGTCAGATCCAATAGAACCGCTCAAAGTCTAGCGCAGATATACTTCAAAGAAATTGTTAAGCTGCATGGAATTCCCATCAGCATAGTCAGTGATAGAGATCCCCTATTTACTAGCAAATTCTGGGAGGCTTTCCAGACAGAATTGGGAACAAAACTGAATATGAGCACCGCTTATCACCCTCAAACAGATGGCCAAACTGAGCGGGTGAATAGAATTCTAGAAGGTTTATTGCGGGCTTGTATAATTGATTTTGGTGGGTCATGGGAAGATCACTTACATTTGGCAGAATTCTCATATAACAATAGCTATCAAGAAAGTTTGGGAATGTCGCCATTTGAGGCATTATACGGCAGATCCTGCAGATCTCCAGCATGTTGGGTAGAACCTGGCAACAGACTTGTGTTAGGACCCGATATGATTAGAGAAGCATATGATAAAGTCGACTTCATCAAAAAGCGTTTGAGAACCGCCCAAAGTCGACAGAAAAGTTATGCAGACTCTTGAAGGAGAGATTTGACATTTGCTGTTGGTGATCATGTTTATTTGAAGGTTTCTCCGATGAGAGGAGTAATCAGATTTGGCAAGACCGGGAAGTTGGCACCGAGATTTATTGGTCCCTTTCCTATACTTGAACGAATTGGAACTCTTGCTTATAGGGTTCAATTACCAGATTGGTTACCTGGAGTGCACGATGTATTTCACGTATCGCAAATTAGAAGACATGTGCATGATCTGGATCTTGTTGTAGAAGAAGCAGCGCAACAAGATATAGACATAACTCCAGAATTATCACTCAGAAGAGAGCCATTAAAGATTGTTGGCAAAGAAACTAGAGAACTCAGAAGCAAAAAGGTTCATTTAGTTAAAGTGCAGTGGAGCAGTGATCCTAGAGACAGTACTTGGGAGACTGAGGAAAGCATTAAGCAAGCTTACCCCAAATGCAGAGTGGATATCTCTGACTAACTCCAGTGCAAGGTACCTTTACAATACTTTGCATTTACATTTTATTTCCTACTTTACTGTTGTTTCCTTTTTGAGGACGAAAAGTTTTAAGTGGGGGAGATTGTAATAACCCGGAAAATACGAGCCAATTTAAAAATTTTAAATTGGTCATTTCAAAGGAATTTGAACGATTGAAATAGAATATTTCAATAAAATATGGAATTATAAATAGTGAGTCAGTTTGAAAATTTGAATTCCAATTTTGACTGACTGTGCAGGGTGGAAAATATAACGGATTTTAGCGAAACCAAAAATATTTAAATCTGTTTATCAATACCTTTCTAACGAATCCGAAAAATCGAAGTTTCATAACGGGAATCAAAAGTTATGGCCGAATGAATTTTCAGATAGGTCGCTATATAGAATATATAGCCCTGGAAAATTGATATTTTGCAAACGACCTCGGAATCCGACGAAACCACTTTTGTTGGGTCCGGGATGTCAAACTATTGCTAGGTTTCAAATTTCATAATTTTTGAAGCTAGTATGTGAACGTAGCAAAAGAGAATGTGTTTAATCAATTTCTGTTAAATTGGATCGACCAGAAAATGGCCATTTTTCAAACGATCTCAGAATTCGACGAAACTAGTTTTGTTGGGACCGTAGCGTCAAAACATAGCTAGATTTATTTTTCTGGAAATTTTCGAATCAGTTTGTGGCCCTGGCAAATTGAAATGTACATTCAGAGTTAAAAATTAAATGTTTTATACTTTAATTTGAAGAATAACTGACTGTAACAGTCGAATTGGCCAATGAAACATATCCCATTGTGTCCGGAATGGGGGTATCTAGCTAGGGGCGACAGTCGTTGGGTTTGAAAAGGAGTTCGTTTGAGAAAACACTATTTAAAATTTTAATAAAACCATCGACCAATCATATTTCTCCATTCATAAATTAAAAAAAAATCAGAAACCCCCCCCCCCCCCGACCCCGACATCGACGATGGAAAAGCTCCCCCCCTTCCCTGGCGATTTCCGATCGCCACAGCCCGAATCAGCTCCTCCCCCAGTTCAACTTTTTGTAGTTCTCCTTCCCCTCTTCAAATCCATATAAGGAGCTCCCCCTATCGTTGCTTCTACGTCGAGATATCCCCCTCCAAAGTTCCAACCTTTAAACCGCCGCCGCCGCCGATCTGGACCACCGAACGCCACCTAACCGCCACGCGCCTGTAGCCCTCTTGAAGCTCTTCCACGTCCAACTCGCCGATCATCCCCTCGTGCCCCGATTCTCGCGAAAACCGCAAACCTAGTTTTGAACCATCGTGAAAGGTGAGTTCTTTTTGATCTTTACACTTTGAAAAAATCATATCTTTTTGGTGTGTTGACGAAATTCGATGAAACAGGAAACATCTGGACCACAAGGAAGCTCTCTACCCAATAGAAGAAGCCGTGGATTTTTCTGACATCGTATCAATTTTTAGCACTCCGAAAACCAATGTGAGAAATCTAAATTAACGTGAAATTGAATGGAAAATGTCGTGTATAATTTATATTAGCGAAATATAAATTACATACGTGTTGTATACCTCATGTACATGCGTAGTGTAAGCTATATGAGCGAAGTATGAATTTTACATGCATAGAATAATTGATATATGTGTTGAAATGCAAGTGAAATATAGCAATTATATATATATATATATATATATATATATATATGTATGTATGTACTCCCCTCGTCCACAAACCATGGACGATATTTATTGTGGTGAATTGGTGTGAAATAGTTGATGAAAAATACGAATGGTTGAATAATTGTTTGTGGTTGATATTGTTTGGTTGTGGTTGAAAAATGCCATTGGTGATTGAAATGAATTGGAAATATTTGTGGAAATAAAAATAAACATGCCGCCTGCGTGCGAATTAGATGCATGAATCCCCATTGTCAAAAACCGCGAGGTTTTAAGGTAGAGCGAGGAGCCGTACAAGGGACGGTGCCGGTTTTAACTACCCTGCCGTTATGCTGCCGAAATTTTGAATAATCTTTGTGTGTTAGAATTATTTTCATATGTTGAAATTATTTTCATGCATTGAAATTAAAGCTATATATTGAAACTATATCCATGTGTGGAAATGTTTGTGTGTTGAAAAGTGTTGTGTGAAAATTAAATTCATTCGTGAATGAATGAAGTGTTTAAACAATAAAAATCCCATCTTTCTAATATGAACAACATAAATAAAATGTCCATGTGTGGAAATGCTCATTTGTTGAGAAGTGTGTGTAGTGGAAAAGTTCATGTGTTGAATAAAAAGATCGAACAATAAAAATTACATTTTTATTGAAACTACGAAGTGTTGAAACATCCATTTGTCGAATAAATATTTTAAATGATAAAAATATCATTTTTATCATATATGTGATATGCTAAAGATATGCGGACGTTGAAATAAATATTTGTGAAAGAAATATTCTTTTTAACATGCACAGGAACTAAATAAAATGGTCATGTGTTGAAATATATTTTAGTTCGCCAAAATTATCATCTTTGAAATGTGAAGTGTTAAAAATAGCCACTTGTTCAAATAAATGTGCATGAGTTGAAATATACATTAATTAGCTAATGATATGATTTTAGCATATGCATGCAACATTAGAATGAATGGTGTTTTTAAACCAAAGTAAATCAAATATGAAATTGAATGGAAAATGATAATTGATAGAAATTGTATATATGTACATACATATCTATTAAACAGGTTATAGCAAAGGGGCTAGAGAAGAGGAATAAAATTTTGTGTCCGACAACTAGGTACACATTTACTGCTTTGTTTGGGTGATGATTTTATGAGCCTGTTGGCTAGCCGCTTGGCTTTTTCTTTTTCTTTTTGATGTGAGACGCCCGTGTGGCTATTTGGGAATTTTCCCAGACCCTCCCGTACAAAGGAGGTTATGGCGAAATTTTCCGAAATTTAAAGGCGTTAGTGAAATAATTGAAATGGAAACGATATAGGAATTTTTAAATGAACTATATTTATATAAATATATAAATATAAATAAAATTAAACCGAAACGTGGCCGTGCAGTTCGTGTTTTGAAACCGTGATTTCAAACGACTAGTGCGGGAAATTCGACCATTGGATTTTCCTGAAATCGCAACCGTTGGGTTCGCCTTGGAAATATCTTTCCAATGGCACCAACTTTGTGAAGATCCGACGGTTGGATTTTCTGGAATGTTTAATTCAAAACTGAAGAAAAACAACGCCAGAAACGATTATATTTTTATATATATATATATATATAAATATAATTAAATTAAATCGAATAATGACGCTGCAGTTCGTAAATTGAAATCGTAACTTCAAATGGCTAGTGTGGAAGATCCGACCGTCGGATTTTCCCAAAACTGAAACCATTGGATTCGTTTTGAAATGACCTTCCCAATGACACCAAATTTGTGAAGATCCAACGGTTAGATTTCCAGATATGTGTAAAACAAAATTAGTGAAAAGCAGCGCCAGTGCATCGACACGACCTGAAACGTCGTTTAATTAAATATGGCCGTTTTAAATTAGATAAAAATGGTGATATATCGTTATAAAATACTATAGATGATATAGAGTGGAAATAAACCAATTTTGTTGTGTTTGCTTGATATGTGATGGTTGAATGTATTTGACATGAAAATTATACCTAAATAACTGAAATGTGAATGTTGAATAGTCCCACCACGTAATTAATTGATTTGAAAATCTAAATGTACGTGGGTTATTTGAAAAGGCCGAGTTTATCTCATTTCAAATAATCGATCGACGTTGAGAAGTCGAAGAGTCGAAGACGGCTGAAGACCGACGATCTCCACATTGGATGGATGGGCGCTACTGATGCTCGTGATTGGAGTAGCTACCATGAAGGAATTGAAGTAGTAGCCGTCCAAACATACTGTTGATTGTACGGATATGCGAGGAATTGGTGCCTCCGGTTTCGTTCAGACCCAGAACGGACTTGTAAATGGACTGTGTGTCTGACATTGGATTTTGTTCTGTGTTGATTGATCTCTGTTAAATATATATCTGTTTGGCGGCGGAGAATTTATTCTCTTGCTTAACGCCCTTCTCTGAGACGTATGAGCTCAGAGGTTATGTATTGACAGAAATCAGTCGCATGGAGTGGATTGCCGGTGTGGCACGCCTAAGTGGCATAAGATCAAGGCTTCTGTTGCAAAGCAAAGTCTTGTGGTTGATGATCAAAGCATGGTCTGTGTGACGTAGCTTTGTGCATAACGTGAATTCGCGAGCCTCACACCCCGGTATGAGTCAAAAACGGGAGAAGGACCCAAGGAGTGCACGACGTTTCTTTCTAGCTATGGTGGTGTCAGTTACCTCCCAGCCCTGACATTTATATCTACTTTTCACCTGTGTGGTTGTTGGAATACGAGGCGCCTCGATTATAGGTCTGTAAGGACCGGGAAACGTGTGTTCAGGAATAACTAATCCTCAAAAGTAAGAGATGACCGGCCTTGGAGGATCCAGGGGATTGCTGTGTGCGGTCCCGAGGCATTTGCTAGAGTGTCTCGAATCGGAGAGGAGCTTGCCCCTTGCCTCGACTCATGAAGGAATCCAATTTCCAATACGAAATATGCGGATGTGATTGTATTACTAGTATGGCGACATGATATATGGTACCCATGCCGTCTAGGATTGATATTTATGATTGAATTTTCTTTTGAAACATATATGCACTAGTAATAATATCAAACACTTTTGTTTTATTCGTATGAAGCATCTTTGGCCATTATAAGGGAAAACTCTATCCTTCGGCTTGCGTTGCATTGTGTGATGGGACCTGAGTCTTATAATGGCTTCATTTTATAAAAAGCATTGCGTTGATTTAATCGTTTACTTTATCTCATGCACTAGCACTCATTGGAGTAAACCCGTTCCGCGAAAGTGGCGTGGTCCTTTGATTTGCCTTATAATTGTTGTTAATAAGTTGAGTATATTTCTCATGCCAGTCCCATGACTAACTCGTAGTTTGTTTCACCTTGCAAACTCGGGTGCCCTCATTTTCACATGGGCAGCCTAGTTACAGGTTTCTGACGCACCTTTTGGCTTATGGCGAGGCTTGACTACACCGTGCTGACTTGGATTTTCTCCGCCATTATTGTATCTATATTATGATTCCGCCATTGGCGATGTAGACTGATATTTCTTTTGTGTACTCTTTATGTATGATTCCGCCTCTGGCGATGGTGACTGATTATGTATCATTATGCATTAAGTTGTATCCTGTACTATGCTTCTCTGATGTGATGATATCTATATGATTCCGCTGTCATATGTGTGTAAACTATTCTATTTTCTGTTTATGCTATTATCTGTGATCTGCTAATGATGATTGATGTGTTATATTCCAATGATTATCCTTAACACCGTGTCACGGGGTTTTGGGATCGTCACACCATATTAGTGCCAAAATAATAAAATATTTTGTATATGCATAATTTTAATCCATAATGATTTTCCTATCTACAAGGAACTTGCAGTGTGAATTATATGATATCAACATAATATATTATTTGATGTCTTGCAAATTAACATCACAATATCATAGCATACCACGTGCCACATATCATATAAATATAACGTTGCATAACGTGTGTCACATATCATATAAACATAGCATAGCATGATGTGTATAACATCTATAGTATGATGTGTACCACTATCATAATCGTGTCAACATTTCAAATGATGTCAATTAACTTCTAAGTGTTTAAATGAAGTTTGGAAAGAATACTTATAACGTTTTTTTCAAAGCAAGATTTCGCTACTTAAAAAATTAAATCTTTTGCATACGAAGAAATATAAATCTATATTTTTCAAAGCAAGATTTTTTCGAATACTTATAACCATAGCTTTCCAATGAATCGAAAAAATCATGATCTCGTTTACTAGATTTTGAAATATGATTAAAAATAAGTTTTGAAAAGCACCGTAGTTTTGCAATTTGAATTCCAGGAAATGAGATTTGTGAAAATAAAGTTTTAAATTTTAGACAATTATGGAATAAATCTTATAAATGATTTAAATTATTCTGAAAGTGATTTAATTTTATTATACGAGTCTTACAATGGTAGAAAAGTCATTTTAGTGAACTTAGCATAATAACATTTTTTGCAATGCTTTTGCAACACATTTCAATAACGATTGAAATTGATGTTTTAACATAACGGGGTCTCTCCAAATATTTAATGAATTTTTTTAATGATTAATGATATAATTTGGAGATTGTTTTGAAGAGCTAAAAATAAATTGAATTTGGAGATTGTTTTGAAGAGCTAAAAATAAATTGAAGATGTTAGATAATCAAATCAAATCAAAAAGCTATCATAACTACTTAGACAATATTTTATGATAATTGATTCGAGGAGACCGGGGTAAGATTTGGGTGATTCCTATCTATAAACCACTTTGAATCAGTAAAACTTTTCAAGGTAATGAAGGCTGAAGATTGAAGGATTATGGAGAATGAATGAATGGTTGTTGTTATTGACCCTTAGGGGATTTTTCCCGTATACGAATCGATAGCGATTCTGCATTTACATCTTTGGTCAGTTTGCCCAAACATAGGATGACTTGTATGGATGAATGTTTGATGTTGCATTTTTGATACGTGTTTGTTGATCTCCACGAATATACATCTGTTGGTGGCAGAGAAGGAAGCTGCTCTTATCTTAGAACCCTTCTATGAGACGTACGAGCTCAGGGGTTGTACATTAATGGAAACCAGTGACGTTTGTTGGATAGGGTAATGTAACATTCGAAGTGAAGAATGTGCTTGAACAAAAGGTAATCGTAGACCTCTAAACCTCAACAATTGAGATGGGCAAAAATAGGGCACATAGTGAGGTCAGTTTGGGTAGCACCCATAAAGAGACGTTCATCACCCTTTTAGATTTTCTCATTATATGTGGGAAGTGGAGTATGCAAGTGCCTAGGGAAGCAGATCGGTTACGACCGAGGTGATAACTACAAGGGTAGTGCACTACATGGAGTATAGGTCTTTGTAATTGTTACAACCTTGCCAGTTAGGTGGATGGGAGTGGTCATCGGTACATCCCATCTAAAGGTGTACTATATGGAAGATATTCTCGTACCTTGCCATCATATGGAATCCATTTCCCGAATAACTTGTGTGTTCTATTGTAGATCCCCGTCAGGGGTGTAGAATTTACTTAGAAATGATTTCACATATTTTTATAAATTATTTTAACGGGTGTTATCCCGCAAGTCATTAAAATA
This sequence comes from Allium sativum, assembly GCA_030737875.1. NCBI lineage: Eukaryota > Viridiplantae > Streptophyta > Magnoliopsida > Asparagales > Amaryllidaceae > Allium > Allium sativum. The sequence continues at coordinate 731,647,302 of CM060916.1, forward strand.
GTACCATACAATTTAGATGTAGAATGATTTGGTTACCATATTGTAAAAACCTATCCTATGTTTATGTGTGGTCATGGTTTTATGAGGTATCGTTATTTACAAATGGTGAAAAGTTTCTCACGCCAGTCCCATGACTGACCCGGAGTTGTTTTTCCCTTAAACTCTGAGTGCCATATTTTCTCCTAGCAATCTAGTTGTTTAGGTTTAAGTTGGATCAATCGGACGGAGCTTAGAGTTGAAGAATTTGAAGATAATCACCTTTCTTTTGTTTCTTTCAACGATTGTAAGGATAGGTTCATTAACTATCCTGGCTGATTTAAATTTCACTTTGGTAACTAAGATTAAAATTTTCACTATAATGATTTTAGATGATAAATATTATATATATATATATATTCACCATGTAATATTTTAATGTTTCTAGTTTCTCGCTCATTTCTGTAACGATCTGGTGGATTTGGATGCTCGAATCTCAACAATAATACATAAACATGTATTACTTGCCAAAAACCAAGTATCAAAAACACCATATAGTTAACAGAAAGAAATTAGAGGGTGAGATAAGAATGAAAGAAATATTAGATAGAAGCATAAAAAGAAGAACCAACTTAACAATAATATACAAAGTCTCACATCGCAGCGGAACAAATATAATACAGAAATAAATCTTTACTGAGAGCTTGAAAAAACTTACAATCATCAGTGTACACCAGACAATACAATCTGGACAGTTATAACAACCTATCCTCACAAACAACACATAGTGGAATAAAAACTACATATGAAACATACGTCTAGACTTCTCTAGATCATCTCTGGACTTCACAGCATCTGAAAGCATAAACTTGTAAAACTTGGACTGACCTGAGCATTGCTAATGCCATAGATCAGTCTGGAGAAGTAGAATGAGAAAAACATACTAAATTTATAGGTATCATTTAATTGATTTTATAGTAAAGATCTTTTCAAAAGAAAGGATAATCATAAAACCAGTCCACACATAAATACGAACAGCTTTTACCTTACGATAACCCAAAACATTTTGAAATAATATCTCTTTTGATATTATAATAGTGTCTAAATCAAATAAATAATCGTCTAGCAGAACGCTTGCATCTCACGCTTTACATACATAGTATATAATAAAAAACAATGGACTCTTATTGGATAATGGATTCCAACTATGACAAAGTATAGAAACACCTTTCGATAGTATATCTCTAGAGAAGAATACACTAGGTTCAACAAGAACATCTTGCAACCTAGCCATTTATTGCTTTGAGTGTACCGAATATATTTTCACCCTACCGCTGCAACCACCTTATTCCCGAGAGATACCGAAACGAAAGAAGAACAAATGAATTTTATCTAGGTGGTGACAATATACCCTAACAGGAGCGACCTACATAGCCATGCTGCCTGCCCGATTTTTATCATTTTCCAATTGATGAGGCTTGAAATTTTTATTACCTTTTAGAACATATCACGTACTCATTCAATTTGAATTCCACATCATCAAACCCATCAAATCACGAATTGATTTCCACAATAACACGGGTATAAAGCTAAGAGAAACAGATATTTCCACCACCAAACATAGTTTGAAGAGATCAATGTACATGATTTGTTAGGCATACTCTATCAGACATTCGTCCATACAGGTCATCTAGGAACAGGATGAACCGAAGGTACCCTCCTACCACATACTTATATTGAAATCATCCCAACGACCAGTAGCGAGTAGTCCTTGCAATCTGCAGATTCTAATCACGATCGAATTACCATCAGTGTGCTCTAGTTGCAATCTAGAGAAATTTATCGAGTACCCCTTCCGTTTATGAACCACGGTCTTCAACTGCTCCATCTTTAATCTGCATTATCCACGATTTTGTATTCGCTAATTCAGAATGGTTCTCGAATATAAATTTGGTCCCGGTCTTTCTATACCAAGAAACGTATAGATCAAATTTGATAGTGGGTGATTTAACTATCAATAAACAATCATTTGTAAAAAGTAAACAAATTCATTGATTCAATATTAAACCTTATTTAGTCCCATTAATTAACCAATCGTTAATAAATATTAAAACTTCTGATTCTTACTACATTAGGAAAACATTTCACTTTTCTTATTTAATATAAGAATATTCAATTCTCATTTCACTTCTACTTTACTAACTTCTCATTATAAATTGGTAAGTGAATAAATCTCTAAGTATACAGCTCCTAAAATGAAATCCACATCAGATTGACACCTCGAAAGTTTCTCGACTCAACCAACGTACAACATATTCCAATTTATTTAAAAACCACATCATATTCCTTCAGAAATCATCTCATAACAATAGTGTTCTTATTATATACGAAAACAGTAATCTTTATTATTAAAATTTATTTTTATCAATAACTTAGCATTTTAGGTTTATTTCTCAAAACTCGCTTAACTACCTTTATAATATCATTTACTAAACTGTTATTCATTCTCAAACTAGTGCAATAATTTCCGACCTGCTTTTCCAAAACAATTTCTCTAAGTCTTATAAGCTAATGTTATAAATTTTCAACTCTAGTTGATATCCATTTACTAAATCATTTGAAATATTGGGCTTTGAATCCAATACTAAGTATTACTTCCATATTAAACTTACAAGACTATATTCATACTCCATTTTAAATTCCATATATTTGCTAATTTCATTCACGAAACCCTATTTAATTACATTTTGAATAGTTATAAACAGCTTTTGCGAAAACATTCATAGTTATGAAAAGTCACCTTTCAACTCCTTTAGTTATTCCTCATACACTTGATGATTCCTTTAACTTATTTTAACTCTTTGAAACCTTATAAATTCCATTTACGACATTTTAATATTCTTAACATGATTATTATACTCAAATTCATTAGTAGGTTGTACCACCCTTAACCATTTATTTAATAATACGTTAGAATTTTCATTATTTATAACTTAAATGATTAAAAAAATGAAAATAAAACTTAGATGTTTACATTTAAAACAAACGTTGTATTTCTAATACATACATACATATATATATATATATATATATATATATATATATATATATATAACTTTGAATTTTTTTAGAATTGATCCAACATTGATTGCAAAAATCTTTAGTTTTATCAATGGTACTAATGTGGCAAATGTCTACTAAAGTACCAGACCATGAAATATTAATCATTTCCACATCAAATCACACGCATCCAATCATACTGATAAACGTTATCAATATTAGTAGATTCCTCCTACCTGTCATTTCCTACACCAAAAATTCATTTTTCAAAATATATTAAAATATATAAAATTTTAACGACTACTAGTGAGGAATCCAGTTGGATGCCTCCAACCAGTTAATCTCTGCATCAAAATAGGTTACCTCAAATAATATATCATTCAATTCAATATACAAATAAAATTTCAAAAATCAACCAATAACAACAATTCAAGCATCCATTTTTTTAAATTTAATATGTTCATAATATAAACATAACCAACAAGGTAAGTTTCCTCAATTGGACATTATCTTTAAAAATTAACGGTTGATTTTAATTAAATTTAACGAATGATTAATTTAATTAGTTCAGTCAATATATATCAATATTATTCAATAATCATCTAACAATAAACAACCATAGCACACCAATATTCAATGCGACTTATATAAAATATAAGTGGGACAAACATAGTGAGTAAACTCACCTTGATTTGATTCTTTTTTAAAACAACTCGTTTTAGTTAAATTAAACAAGTGTTTAGTTTAATTGAAAATCCGAATTGATTCTGAATGTTTCCAATTTTGTTCCATGACGCAGTTCTCATCAAGACGAACCCATCGCCACCTGGATTGTCCAATTCTGATCACATATGAATGAGTTATGAATATTTTAAGTTATACGATTTAATATAATAATTAATTTATTAATCACTATAATTAGTTATGCTTATGTAACGACCCAGTTTTCTCAGTCATTTGAATTTGGTTATTTAACTTGTTTTAAATATTGTATTGAAATATTAATGGATTTGTATACTGAATTTATTAATTTAACAAAGTTTGAACATATAAATCTATATTTAATTATAAACGAACTCGCAATAGCATGGTAGTTTGTAATACTGAGTTTTGAACTTCAATTGAGTATATAAAATCCAAAATAAGTCAAAATTCTTTGAAACAAGAATCATCTGAATCTATTTGATTATAATTTTATAACGAAAAAGAAAAATAAACATTTTATATTATTAATTGTCAGTTATGTGAAAATTAAATTTTTAGAAAGTCTCTATGGAAACGTTTATAAACCATAACGATTTATTTAATGTATTAAAAGGATTTTAATATAATTGAATATTAATATCATGATTAAAATTTATATTGTTGAGTTTAAAATCCAAATTTTTTGTTTATCTTGAAGCTATATGATCTTCTATTTGGATATATACTACAATATTAATTAATTACTAAATTGAATTGTTTTGGAATTAATTTTTATCGATTTTATGTAACCCTTAGAAATAACTATTTTTCAAACGACTTCCGTTTTCGAAGAAATGAATTTAAAAAAAATCCGTAATGGCTAATTGTTGCTAGGTTTCTAGTTTGGAGCCGATCGGAGTTGTTTTGTAAGTGTGCGAAGTTTAATCATGAACTGATAAATAAATTGAAATTAAAATAATGTCATTTTTTACACGAAGTCGGGTTTGAACGAAATTAGTTTCGTTGGATTAGAAACGTCAAACCATAATAGTGCGCTTATTTCATTGCAATTAGAGCTCATGGAAGACACTGCAAATTTAAGAACATCCAACACTTCCCATCTTTAAAATTTAAACCATAATTGTTACATCACTCCCCGTTCTGAACCTGCTCCTATTCCAAAACCTCCCATCTTCTGCTCAATGGATAACACACACCGCTATCTCACTGCCACAATAATCGATGGGCTATTGACCGTCCAACAAGCATCCCAAGCCCTAACATGAAATCTTAATCACAGTAAATGGGCTATCTGGCTATTTGAAGACAACACCTTCCTCATTGGCTGTCCAAATGTCGACACCAAAAACCACTCCCTCCACCTCAAAGTTCTCTACAGATCTGGCGCCAGACTCCTCCTCCAACCTTGCCTAGAACCGGACTTTCCCCTCAACCCACCCTCGAACCAGCAACATGGGCAAGGGTCAAAGGCTTCCCTGAATTCCTAAGGCATGACAATGCAGCTATAAGAGAAGCCCTGATCCCAGTTGGCCACTTTATCGAGGAGGATAACTGTGATTGGTCCTATGTTGACCACCATTGCCTCTACGTAAAGATGTAGTTGTATGAAGGTATTATATCCCCCTCACGTTATGTTATTCGTCTTAACAACAAAAATGTGAAGCTTTGTGTTGAATGTTGGGAACACTCACACCCATGCGAGAAACCAGAAACTCTTTTGATGGGTATAGACTATGATAATGGTGGCTTCCTCTTTCATGACATAACTCTGCCTACAAGTCCAATTGAGGAAGAACGTCATGATGTTATGTGCGAAGAAGAAAATATGAATGTCCAGCATGAACAGATAGCCCCTCATGATGCCTCCCTCGCATTACTCAACACTGTAACCAAAGACAACTTCACACCCAGATTGGACCCCTCGCTGATTTAGACCTCTCCAACCCTCTTCATCTTCAGATCCAATGTCTGCAAGAGTTTGAACAAGAGGACTTCAGTACCCCACACCTAACTCCAGCTGATGTTCGTCGAAGTGCAGATCTCATCCTGGCTATTCCGGTAGTTGTTTTTTTTTGAAACTGTTGTTTTTTCTTCTTCAAATAAAAGGTGGGCAAACTGCAGGGGCATGAGTTTACATGATGAACACTATAATTCCATGCGAACTTTAGAAATGCAGTGAATCAATCATTCCCAATGAAGATAGTATCCTGGAATGTCAACGGGTTAGGGGACCCCACAAAATGTCATGTTGTCAACCTTATTTTATACCCCCATTAAAGTGATATTTTATTTCTGTAAGAGTCTAAGCTTTCTGACCCATCCACATCAACTATCAGAAGAATTTGTGGGCCTTATCTTTCTAGATGGGTCCATGTAGATGTTGTGGATACTCGTGGTGGTTTGATTACTGCATGGAATGAAAATGCATGGCCTCTTTTCCATATATCATCTCATACATCCGTCCTCCACGTGTCCCATCAACACCTTCAAACAAACACCACCTACTTTCTCACTAATGTCTACTGCCCAACCGATCCACAAAGAAGAGAAGATGTCTGGACATTCTATCAAGACGTGGCACTACATATCAACGACAACTGGCAGGGACTTTAACACAACTAGATCTAATATTAAGCGTAATTCTGGCCACTTCTCCCTGGACACAACATCCTTCGACTCCTTCATTCAATCTTACTCCCTTGTCGAACCCCCTCCATCAGCAACAGGCTCTTCACATGGTCCAATCGTCGACAAGAACCATCACTAGCCAAGTCGGGCCGCTTTCTCTTCAACTGGCTTGGGAGGACCTTTACCCACTCTCTCTTGTCAATGGTCTAACCATAGTTATGTCTGATCACTGTCCTCTTCTTCTTGACACTAGAGAAAACAATGCCAATAAGCGCGCTTTAAAGTTCGAAAAACTATGTCTACTTGAACCATTCTTTGAACCTTACGTTAAACAAATCTGGTCCCAACCCTCCCAAGAATGGTCAGCCATCGCCCGCATTGTCACCAAACTTCGCTTTCTCCGCAAAACCATCAGACCTTGGGCCAAGATGATCTGGGGCTCCATTAAAGCCAGAATCAACTCCATCCAAGATGAAATCCTACATCTGAACATTTGTGAGGAATCTCACCCGCTTAGCGACACAGAAGCTACTAAACTCAAAGAATTGGAGCAAGAACTTGAACGACTCTTAAAACAGGAAGAAATGGGATGGAAACAACAATTCAAAGCCAAATGGATTGAGGAAGGAGAAAAAACATTGCTTGTTTCCATCGCGTAGCAAATGGACGTCGTCTCTCCACTTTCATCTCAGAAATTTGCCACAATGACACATCCTACTCCGATCCCTTTGGCATCTGACACCTTTTCACTAACTTCTACCGCAACATCGTTGGTAAATCCTCTCCTCCATTACCCACCGTTGACTAGAACCTCCTCTACCCCTCCCCCTCCGCCAACAAGATTGATTATCCCTTCTCTGAGGAAGAAATTTTGGCGGCATTCAAAACTATTGTGCATGACAAGGCCCTAGTCCGGATGGGTTCGGCCCAGCTTTCTTCAAGCACTTTTGGCCCACTATCAAGCCCAACATCCTAGCCATGTGTGCAGAATACCAATCCAACCCCTCGGCCACAACTAGATTAAACTTTGCCAATATCACTCTCATCCCCAAAACTCCTAGTGCCAAGACACTTACCTCCTTCTGCCCCATCAGTCTCCTTAACACAACCTTCAAAATCACCACCAAAGTCCTGGCCAATAGACTGCAAAATTTCATCGCCTCCATGATTGGACCTGATCAGTCAGCCTTTATTCTAGGTCGAAATATCATGGACTGTGTGGCTGCCACTCAAGAGATTATTTCCATCTGTAATCTCACATCTACACCTGGTGTCCTACTTAAGCTTGATTTCTCTAAGGCATTTGACTCTGTAAATTGGAACTTCATCATTGTTTAATGGCACATCGTGATTTCCCCCCAAACTGGTGAAACTAGATAAAACATATCCTCATCACAAGCTTCTCCACTATCTGCATCAATGGGGCTGTTGGTGGCCCCATCAAATCTAGACGTGGCCTCAGACAAGGCGACCCCCACTCGCTCCTCATATTTGTCCTAATTACCGATGTCTTCAACAAAATGGTCAAGCTCGCCTCATCAAAAAATCTCCTTGCTGGTATCAAACCTCCTAATTAAAATTCCACCATCTCTAACCTTCAATTCGATGATGAATCTATTCTTTTCTTCTCCTCCAACCCTCCTCACATTCACTGCCTTAAAGTGCTTTTCTATACTTTCAAACTCATCTCTAGTTTATCCATCAGTTTCAGTAAAAGCACCGTTATTATGCTTGGCAATTCATCCTAGCAGGGACCTCCATCTCCAATTGTTTAAATTGCAAACTTGAATCTTTTCCAATCACATAACTTGGCATCCCTCTTCGACCTACCAAACTTATCAGATCTGATTTGTTACCTCTTATTTCAATAATCGTACACAGACTGGCATCGTGGAAAGTTAATTCTTTGTCCACTGCTGGCCGACTCATCCTTGTTCAATCCATTCTATCTTCCATTCCCTCCTATTGGATGTCCTTTCACAAACTCCTTGCATGATTCATTTCCAAAATCGATGCAATTAGGAGCTCTTTTCTATGGAATGGTGGTAAAGTTAAACGCTTAATCAACTGGCAAATAGTTTGCTTACCTTGCGAGCATGGAGTTCTAGGAATAACAAATCTTGCTCTCTTCAACCAAGCGTTGTTGGCCAAATTGCTATGGAGCCTCTTACCCTTGGATCTTTCATTTGAAAAGACTGGATCCTCAACCGCCTGTATGACTCGAACCCAAACCTTGTTCTTCACTACTCACCCTCTTCCACACCATCCCTTTTTTTAGCGGGGATTATCTCCACGTTACCTCGGACCAAACCTCTCTTCCATATCAAATTAGGAAATGGCAATAATTTCCTTTCTTGGTTGGATATATGGTGCAATCACCTTCCTCTATCCCACTTGTACCCGAATTTGTTTTCCTTATGCAATGAGCCGCAAGACACAGTTTCAAGCATCTTGGGCTTCGGCCCATTGGACCTTTTTCCTCCTGGTATTTTTAGCCTAGATATCTTGTCTAATATCTTACAAATAAACAATATTGCACTATCATCCATCCACATTGATGAGCCTGATTGCTATTATTGGGCTTTGAACCAAAATAAAGGCTTCACCGTATCTTCCTGCTATAGCTTCCTCTTCCACCCTGGGCGATGTTTTTCATTTGCTCGCCTTTGGAAATGTCGTCTTCCTCCACGTTTGATCTTCTTCCGATGGTGCCTCAATCACAATCACATCAATACTAAAATCAAACTTAGAAAAATGAACATCACCGTTGATTCCCTTTGTGCCTTTTGCTCCTCTCATGATGAAACCATTAATCATCTCTTCTTGGAATGCGACTTCTCTTATGTAGTTTGGGCCGCAACCAGCTCCTTCCTTCTAAGCTTCATTCCCTCTTTCTTCTCCTTTTCGTACTGGTAACACAATCCCCTTGACCCGATGCTTGACTCATTCCTGTCGATCTTCAGTTGGTGCATTTGGTTGGAGCGTAATGCACACATTTTCATTAAGCAAAATAGACATTTCTATGATACTTGTGTTTATATTGTTCACCTATATGAATCTTGTACAGGTGCTTCCTGCCATGCACGCTTCAGACACACCCTACCTACACCTCCGTCTCTTGGCACTCAGGGGCGCAGCCCTGCCTTCCAGCGATGATCAATTATGGTGCTTTTACCGAACATCCCATACTTTTATTATCTCCTTGGGATGGTTTGGAATGATTATGTTATGGGTTGTTTAATTAAATTATGTAATATGTATTTTGGCTCTTTTATCTACAACTCTAAGGACTGACAATGTCCTAAAACTATTTGCCACTGGTTGGGCCTATCAACCAGATTATTATATATATATTATGCTAATCGGTTGTGCAGCATCATGCTACACAAACGTCCTCCTCTTAAAAAACAGGAGACGTTGGAATCATCTTGACGAGCAGTTCGTTCTTGAACATATTTGAATGTGTATGGATGTAGTTGGGATTTCTAGTAAAATTACACGCATGTTTAATTTAACTAAAAACAATTTCTATCTCGACGTTTGAAATCAAGGTGAGGTTACTCACTCGGTTTGTCCCACTTTTATTTTATATAAGTCGGGTTTATAATTTGTGTGCCATGTTTGCTAATTGTTGGATTATCGATGACTATTTGGATATACGGTGAATATTTTTATATATGTATATATTGGTTAAATTAAAATTTCGTTTAATTTAATTGAATATCAAATCTTTATTTAACGATTAGAACTAAATGAGGTAACTTACCTAGTTTGTCACATATATTTTAATATAAATGTGTTAAATAAAAATGGTTGATGTTAAATTTGTTGTTATTGGTTGTTTATATAAAAAATTAGTTTAATTGAACATTCTTATGAATGGCTATATTTGAGGTAACCTTTTTGGATGTAGGGAAAAAACAGGCTCGAGGGGCCCAACTGGATTCCTAAAATTTATTGATTATTTTCATATTATCATTATATAGACTATTTAACTAATCTGATTGGATGATTGATTTGGTTGTTGATTGTTGAATTAAAATTCAATGATTATTTTTCATTAACCATTGGATAATATTGGTTGAGTAATTAGCAGTAGATGGCCTAAAATTCATCATTTTATAAAACTTTAATTTACCGTCAGGTGAATTGATAGAAATGCAGTTATAAAATTTATTTTATAACTGAAGATAGATTTTGTAATCTATTTTACATAAATTAATTTGAAAGGAAAGTTTATAAAAAATAAGGTAAATATTTATTTAATTTTTTTAGTTCTTAAGTTATAAGTAATTATTAAAAGGGTTATAAACGAAATTCGTATGTTAATAAGTGTTATTAGCAATGTAAGTGTTAAGGGTTAAATTTATTAGTTCTAAGAGACAGATTAAAGGAAATTATTTAAATTAATTATATTAAAAGATTACTTGGAATTGGTTAACGAATTAATAGTGTTCTGAGTTGACCGAGTCAACTATTTTAACTGGAATCGATTATTAAATTAATTTATTGTAAATTAATTTAAGGGAGCCATTGTGACTATAGTTATTGGACCTTAATACGGTTTCTCAAGAATTGAAGAATCTTTTAAGTTAATTGATTTTAAAGACAATTATTGAACTGTTAATTATTTAATGAAGGTAACTATTATTTTAAAATTAAGATATAATGATATGATTTATATACAAATAATTTAGCAATGAAATGAAGTTTTAATAAAGTAAAACTAAGAGTAGTTTGAAATGGATTTATACGAATGGTCATACAGATTATTTATGAAATCAAGGCTTAATATAAATATGGTTTTAGCAAATTATTTGAAAATGGAATATTGGACGTAGTCGAAGCAAAAGGGTTCAAAAATAGTATAGTTCAGTAATATATTTCATAATGGTTGTAGCTAATGTTTTATTAATAATATTTGATAAGGTTATAAGATTGTGATGAATATATCATCTAAAGTGGTAAATAAGTTTTGGAATTTCTATTCGTTTTAAAGCTAAGAATGTTTCTCATTCAAGGTCTGAGAGGTAACTATACCCCGACTTGTTTGGCTTCGTTGTTAACTGATAAACAATGGAAATGTGATTCATAAGTTTATATTAACTACATATTCCATTTGAATTACTAGTGTTATAATAATGTTTTGAGCAATAAGTGTTAACCAAGATGAGAAGTACGATCCTAAGTGAATTTTAAATGAATTGGTTTTAAATATTCTTATATTAATATAAGAAGAGAAATTTATATACTAAATACCGGAAAATTTAGTACTTTTAAAATTAACAATTGGTTAGTTAAAGGGGCCAAGTGACGTTGTGTAGTGAACCACAGAATTCATTTTCTTTTTATTAATGAATGGTTATTTATTTAATATTTAAATAACCAATTATCAAATATGGCCTATACGATTGAATTTATAATCGAAAACCAGTCCGAACCAGCAAATATGTGAATGTAGAAGATGTTGGTTAAAGATGGAGCAATGTTGACAGTGGATCTTCATGAGCGAAAGAACTACTTATTGAATTTATCTGCTTTGCAATCAGAGTTATTTCCTCAGTGATTCTATTGTGATTGGAATCTTCGGATTACAAGGACTACTCGTTACTGATCCTTTGGTTGATTCCTATTCAAGGATGCAATAGGAGGGTGCCTTCGGTTCATCCTATTCGTGAATGACTTTCACGGAGTCTGACAGAGTATTACCTGAGGGTCACGTACGTTGATTTCTACAACTATACCAAGTTTGGTGGAGGATAAGACAACTTCTTTTAGCTTAACACCCATAGTTATATTTGTGGACGTCAATTAGTGATCGGATGGATCTGACGATGTGGCATTCAAAGATAACGTGTTGTTCTCTGAAAGGTAAATCGTGACCTCAAGCCTCGTCAACGGGAAAATGAAATAAATCGGAAGGCAGCATGGCTATGTGGGTCATCCCTATTAGGGTGTATTGTCACCATCTAAAGAAAATTCTTCTTGTTTCTCCTTTCATTTTTAATCCCCCAAGAATACGATGGTTGGCCAACTGTAGGGTGGCAATATATTCGATGCACTCAAGTGGAATGAATAGTCAGTCATGTGTGGCCAGTTTGCAAGATGTTCTAGTTGAACTCTAGTGTATTGCTCTTTATAGGTACACTTTCGGAAGGTAGTCCTATACCTTGTCATTGCTGGAATTCATTCTCCAATAAGAGTCGTGCGGTTTTTTTATTATATATTAATATATGCAGAGCATGAGATGCAAGTGTTTTGCCAAATAGTTATTTATTTGATATAGACACTATTATAATATCACCGGATTTGTTACCAAAATGGTTTAGGTTATCGTAAGGTAAAAACCGTCTATGTTTATGTATGGGCTAGTCTTACGATTATCCTTTTCTTTCAAAAGGATTTTTAACTTTAAATAAGTTGTATGACAGCTACAATTCAGTGAGTTTTCTTACGATGGTTCACCAAACAGATTCGTTGGATTTGCAATACTCGGGTTAGACCAAGTTTTACAGGTTCAATATAGGATGCTACAAGCACCAGAAGATGAGCTGGAGAAGTCCGGACGTATGATGTGTATCTAGTATTAGTCCGTTGTGCATTGTGTTTGAGGACGGGTGGTTATATCATCCAAACGTATTTGATATCTGCTATTTTTTGATGATTTTAAGTGTTATTTCAAGCTCTCAACAAAGATTTATTTAAATATTATATTTTGTTCTGCTATGATGTGAGACTCTGTGTTTTGTTGGTTAGTTATTCTTATTGTTTCCTTTTATTCTAATCTTTCTTTCTTTCATATCTCATCCTTTTAATTCTTTCTGTTAACACTCTGGTGTTTTCTGTACTTGGGTATTGATAAGCAATACAGGTTTATGTATTTTTGTCGGAATTCGAGTGTTTTGAATTTCCGCCGGGTCGTTACAGCTTAATTACATAATTTCTTCTGTGTCTTAGTTCCAAACTGCTCTTGTTTGGATACGAAAGACCTACGATGCCAACCTCTCTACCCACTCTGTGTCTCGCTCTGATGATCGAAGTTCGATCTGACAACTCTAGAAGAAGCGTTCCACCCCACTCTACATTCGCCCAAAGCCTTATAAAACTCGATCATCCCAATAACCTCCAATTCATGAATAACCACTGCACCTTCGGGCTCCAAATCCCCATCATCACACTATGAATTTTTCGATCACCACCTTCCAAACTCAAGATCTCGACATGCTCAATTTTTTTGTAGTTGGAATGTTTTGGAAAAGATAGATGGATTTTGAGATAAAAGGTGAGATAGTTTTAATGATTTTTGATCATTCATTTTTAATGGAGGCGCGGAGAGCATATCGTGACAACGACAATTGTTGACCAACCAAAACTAGGGTTTGCTGGTGTGTGGGTATTTATATAGGCAATAGTTTTATTATCATACTATTAAACTAAATTTCATCTTGAAGTTACTTGCTAAAACCACCACATTCAACCTCCTATTGGGATGAAAATTGAAATCCTATCATAAAACAATATTCCGGACACGATGGAACAGGTTGCATCGAACTTTGGGATCGTTTGTAAAACTTCCTTTATAATTCACAATGTGAATCAACACGCGTTTGAATTGCGTACGATCACAAAATAAATCCAAATAACTTGAAATTTGAAATCTAACAATAATTAATAATTATGGATTTTATAAAATAAGTTTCATTAAAATCCGATTTCGTTAGAAAATTGGTTACTCTATAATTCCATAATAAATTGATAAAACGGAAAAAAAATATAGGCGTTTAATATTCACATGATCAAACGGTAATTTCGATCGATACATAAATAGAGTTCCTACAATAACTAACTAATACGAATCCAATGGCATAAGTTTCATCGCATTCGAAGACTGTTTCCTTGAAATGATCTTTTACACATAAAATGACGCTATTTTGGACACCAAAATATTCGATCTCCAAAAGTAACGAACTACCTACCTATCCTGACTCTAAACGATAATACAAATTCAATGAAATTGGTTTCGCATTTTAATTCGATTGTTAGCTCAAGTTAGACTCAAATATTCATATATTTAATTAAATTTATTTAGTTATGCACTATACAAAAAAATGAGTGTTTGTGGCTATCGTTGTCGCATACGATAACGGATATCCATGAAATTTGGTTTCGTACAATAATTTAATGTTACGGATCCAATGAAACATGTTTCATTGAAAACTGAGGCCGTTTGCAAAATGGCTATTCTTAAGGCTTATATAATATTGATATTAATAAATTTCAAAACAATTCAGTTAAATAATAATAAATTATCATCATCGTATATATCTGAATGGAATATATAGATAACTTCAAATATAAACCAATATGGATTTAAAAATCAACATTGTTAAATTTCGGGTCAAATGATATTCAAATTATTTTAAAATCCCTTTTTAAATTTATTAAGTGAACGTTGTGGTTTATAAGCAATTTCGTAGCGACTACTTAAAAATATTGATTTTTTTATAACTACCAATCTATAATATGAAATCTTTATTTTCCCTTTCATTAGAAAATTATAATCAAATAAATGGAAATTCTTGTTTCAAAGAGTTCCAACATAAAATGAATTATGCGTATTCAATTAAAGTTCAAAACGTAATATTACAAACTACCACAACGTTATGAGCTCGTTTTTGAATTAAATATAAATTTAACATTCAAACTTCGTTTTTAAATCAATAAATTTCTATATAAAAATTCATTTAAAATCCTAATTCAACATTTAAAACAATAAAATGGTTGCCATTCTTTGCAAAATGAAAATGGTGGCCATTCTTTATACCTTCGTCTTCTGCCTCCTTCTAATTCTTTCGATTTCCGCTCGTCCGAACCCTTCTCAGCCACTTTCGTCAACTTCATTGCCTCCTGCCTTTCATCTCATTGCCTTAAAACAATAAGACTAAGCCTTGTTTCACCTCTAGTGTAATTAGATCTGGTCGTATATTCGCAAATATGAGTAAAAGTTCAATCGGCTCAAATGCTTTGCAAGAATTACCACAATAAATAGCCTCGACAGTCCCTGCTACTTCACTCTCAGGCCTCGACTCGCTGGCATCTTCTCCGGTATCTCCTCTTCTTACAGGAGCTAAGGTTATAGAACGATGGACGAATATCAACATTTCAGCTAATTTTGAAGCAATAAGCAAACTTAATCAACTACATAAAAGCATTGTAAGTCCCCTAAATCATAATGTGGAAGATGAGATAGAGAAAGGTAAAACTGATTTGGGTCTAGATAGATTTAAAATGGTTAATGATTTAGAAAAATGTGGTATTGGTTTAAATGATACAAATATAGATGGAAAGACATTGGATAGTGTATATGTGAAGCCCACTGATGTAGCAACCCATATATCCTCCTCTGGTTTAGCAAGCATGCCTAATGCTCGAGCAAATGCCTCAAAGGAACCTGTTGTGCAATCCCCTGTAATGCTTTAGAATCTTGTTGTGCCTTCTCCTGTGACAATTGAGGCTATGAATCCTATTGTTCCTTCACCTGAATTGCCTCCATTCAAATGATAAGACCTCCAATTTGAACATTAAACCTAGTTACTCCTCATTTTTTACCTCCCTACCATGATATGCCGGACAATATTGTCCGCGAGACTTCACCTCATCCACAGAAAACCCGATTCCTCCTTCTGAAATAGTTCAAGAGTGACTCGATTATTAGAAAGGTCATCTAGTAGGTTTTTTCCTAGACTCTGGTGTTCTGTATGTTGACGGTATGACCACTGTCATAAGGTTGGGAACATGAAAGGCAGACTATGAGTTAAATGGAATGTTTTACTTCAAACTTACAATTATTAACGAGTGAAGGAAAGTGCCGGAATCTAATCCAGCAGTTATTGGAGGATTTTTTTTTATTATTACACCTTGGTGTACGTCGGTTGAGAGTGCCAAAGTGTGAGTGCCTTCCATTTCGGTTTGGGCTATGTTTACTAGAATTCCTTCGGTCCTTCAGACGCTCCCAGGTTTGAATTGGTTAACTAGTAAAATTGGAAAATTTAAATGTTTTGATGCAAATATGGAGGCTAAAAAAATCTTTTCTTTGCAGAAGCTTTGATTGAAATAACTCCGAGTAATCTGTTACCAAAAAAGCTCAAATTCTCAATTGATGGCTATGATCTTTTGTTGAAGTACAATACTCATGGCAACCGGAAATATGCACAGAATGACATTCTTTTGGACATCTTTATGAATCATGTAAGCTAGTGGGTACTTCGTAGATTTTTTCCCCCTCTTATGAAGCCTCCTCCCGGAATTTGGGTCCAAAACCAAAAGTTGATGAAAAGCTAGTCGATGAGTATATGAAAATAGAAGAAGAACTGAAAGGTAAAGAAAGAGTGATGATGTACTTATAGAAAATAAAGAAGCTTCTTCCGATGCGGAATATGATGGTGATGGAATATATTTGAACACGATTGATATGTCATAGGTCCGTGATAAATCTGGGATGGTATATGATCCACGTGAAAACATGTATTACAAATATATCACAAACATTAAGGGAGATTTCAAGAGATTGGAATATCGGGTTGAGAGAGATGATTAGGGTGAGCTAGTTGAGAGCAACAGGTCTATATTACTTGATACTACATGGGAGCGGGAGTATTAATTTTGTAGTCAAAACTCGTGTTATGTACCTAACCTTGTTGTACGTTTTACTAAGTATGTTAACGTTATTTGTGGTGATGACTCCAGTGGTTCCTACGATGTTGGGGGGGATATGGTCACTTGTAGTTGTAGAAACACTTAGTTTTTCTCCTATATTGTATTGTATAGCTATAGTGTTCTTGCACTTCTAACCAGAAGAGGATTTCTGTAACTATACAGGAATCCTTTACCTCTTTTCCTATTCTAATAAAAGTGGACGACCACTATAAAACTGGCTGGCTTTGCCAAATACAAAACAAAAATAAAATAAAATTAATATTTGACTAACGAAAATACGCGACGTTACATTCCATCCCCCTTAAAAGAATTTTGTCCCCGAAATTACTAAGGTACAAAAAATACTACCAACCCATTAACTTTTCTAAAATCCAGTTTATTTCAAATCGAAAACTAATTCATTATTGTTAATAAAACTTTTCAAAAATATGGAAAAATTTCTAACACTTTAAATTCCCGGGAAAATTGGGCAGAGTCTCCCATGCATAGAGGGAATTTTGCGATATCGAAGAACAACAAATATATATACATCATCCCACACAGTTGGAAAATCTAATTTCAAAACCCAAAATTTATATTTTCGTGTAAGCATACCGTAGCGCTACTAAGCCTACTTGCTCAGCTTATTTCAATCCGCTCAACCAAAATCAATCCTCATAGCCTTTTAGCACCTGTATTTAACTCAATTTATCATGTAAGTAACAATTTCATGAAATTTTTAACACTTCATTAATCAGCAAGTATAACTACATAGATTCCTAGCAGTAAACATATAGCATTCATTTGCAAATACAGGGTTAAATCATTTAGTCCAATTCATATGTCGTTCCATTCAATTTTATTATACTGGAATTCATTTTTTTAGCTTCCAATTCATTTACCTTTTTATTAATCCATTGACGAATAATATTTAATCTATCCGGCAAACAATTAACAAATAATACGCAACCAACTTAACCTAATCATTCAATTTTATTTATTCAATTTCCAAATCGAAATCAAATTTATTTCAATCTCATTTACTAATTTCACATTGAAATCACGTTTTGTTATATTAAGCTATTTCAAATTTTTAATCCAATTTGAACTCCATTCAAACCAATCAAAAACACCGATATCTTAATAATTTGATAAAATTATTTCTTTTCTATATATAATTTGGGAATTTTTTATTTACCCTCTTTACAAAACAATATCGTGCTTGTTGCCTGTTCAATATTGAACCGGTCAATCAAGAAAATGAAAACATTTTTACATAAAATCTACAAATACACTCTCTCATATGTATACACCCGAACTCAATCTAGGGTATTACTAACCATATCTCTATCGAGTTACGCCACAGAGCCAAGGTTATCACTAAACCTTATGCTCTGATACCACCGTTACGACCCGATAGATTTCAACACTCGCTCTTGACAATAATACATAAACTCGTATTACTTGCCAAAAACCAAGTATCGAAAACACCAAACAGTTAACAGAAAGAAATTAGAAGTTGAGATAAGAAAGAATAAAATACTAGAATAAAAGAATAAGAAGAAGAACCAACTAAACAATAATACACAAAGTCTCACATCGCAGCAGAACAAAATATAATATAGAAATAAAGGTTAACTGAGAATTTGAAAATTACTTACAATCATCAGAGTACAACAGACAATACAATCTAGACAGTTATAACAACCTATACTCACATACAATACACAGCTGAATAAATGCTAGATACGAATCATACGTTTGGACTTCTCCAGCTCATTTATGGACTTCACAGAATCTGAAAGCCTGAAGTCATAAAACTCGGTCTGAACCGAGCATTGCGAATGCCACGGATCAGTCTGGTGAACCAGTGTGAGAATAACTCACTAAGTTTATAGGTATCATCCAATTGTTTTTAAAGTAAAGATCTTTTCAAAAAAAAGGATAGTCGTAAGACCAGTCAATTCTTAAATACTTTGGGCTTTTACCTTACAATAACCCAAAACATTTTGAAATCATATCTCTTATGATATTGCAATAGTGTCTAAAACAAATAAATAACCATCAAGCAGAACGCTTGCATCTCACACTCTATATACATAGTTTATAATCAAAAACTACGTGCTCTTATTAGATAATATATTCCTTTTATGACAAGGTATGGTACCACCTTCCGATAGTGTATCTCTAGAGAGGAATACACGGGATTCAACAAGAACATCTTACAACTTAGCCACTCATTCCTTTGAGTGTACTGAATAGATTGCCACTCGACGGCTGCAGCCACCTTATTCCCGGGAGATGCAGAAATGAAAGAAGAACAAATAAATTTTCTTTAGATAGTGACAATGCACCCTAATGGGAGCGACCCACATAACCATGTTGCCTGCCCGATTATAGTCATTTCCTAGTTGATGAGGCTTGAGGTTTATATTACCTTTTTCCATATATCACGTCTTCAATCACTTTGAATGTCACATTGTCAGACCGGTCAAATCATAAGTTGATTTTCCCAATACCATAGGTATAAAGCTAAGAGAAACAAATTTCTCCGCTACCAAACATAGTTTGAAGAGATCAATGTACATGATTTATTAGGAATACTCTATCAGACATTCGTCCAAATAAGTCATCTAGGAACAAGAAGAACCAAAGGCACCCTCCTACCACATCCTTATATAGAAACAATCCCAAGGATCAGTAGCTAGTAGTCCTTGTAATCCGCAGATTCTAATAATGACCAAATTACCATCAAAATACTCAAGATGCAATCCGGAGAAATTTGTTAAATTCCCCTTCCATTTATGAACCGCGGTCTTCAACTACTCCTTCTTCAATCTACATCTTCCGCAATTTCATATTTGTTGGTTCAGAATGATTTTCGAGTATAAATTCGATCCCGGTCTTTCCGTACTAATAATCATAAAGGTCGGATTTGATAGTGGGTTATTTAAATATCAAATAAACAATCATTTATAACAAGAAAATAAATTCACGGATTCAATGTTCAGCATCATTTAGCCTCTTTAATTAACCAATCGTTAATTAAATATTAAAAATTTTAATTCTTTCTATATTAGGAAAACATTTCTCTTTTCTTATTTAATATAAGAACATTCAATTATCATTTCACTTCTACTTTACTAACTTCTCATTGTAAATTGGTAAGTGGATAAATCTCTAAGTATACAACCCTGAAGGCCGAAACCAACATCAGATTGACAACTCGAAATTTTCGCGACTCAACCAACGTACAATAGGTTCCAATTTGTAACATCCCGTTATTTTCAACGATTTAAAAATTCGATCTTTCGATCGATTTCTTTTTATCTTGAAAATTTAGCATAAAATATTCACAATGAGAATTTGATATTTGGAATGCGTCCATCTAGGCATAGCAGTTGGACAAGTTTCATCGAAAATTTCGCAAGTTCGTCGGTTGTGAAATTTTCAAGCATATCAGTTCAAATTAGGCGTCGTAAATTTTTGTCCAAAATACTAATGGTTGAGCTTTAGAAAATTATTTTTCTTATTCTGAATTTGACGACGCAATCCGTTTCGTGAAATTTGGACATTTCGACCTTCGTTTCATTTTATTTGTATGGGTTTTTCTACGTTAAAGGTATCCGTAACTAGTTTTTAATCGAAGTGTCGTGACACTGAGATTTTTGTAATGTTGCAACTGTATCGTCACGCTGATCATCGCAATGTATTTATTTATCAGTTTTGAGTATCCTGC
Organism: Allium sativum; assembly: GCA_030737875.1. NCBI lineage: Eukaryota > Viridiplantae > Streptophyta > Magnoliopsida > Asparagales > Amaryllidaceae > Allium > Allium sativum. Next base: position 731,668,105 of record CM060916.1, read on the forward strand.
TTGCATTGAAAATTTAAAATAGATGCACAACAATTTTTGATATGTGTTCATTTAAGTTTGAACTGCCCCATTTGTGTTCATCTGGTTTAACCGTACAAGAAAACAACCAGAGATTCTTCAAAACAATGAAAAGACACACCTTTTGGTCTTCTCATCGGCACAGCTCTTCGTGCTCTCTGCGGATTTCATATATATCATGTATCTTTTCATTTCGTGCCTCTTCACCATTTTATCATCTACCGTTCCCCCTCTTCAAATAAAAAAAAGAAAAAAAAGAAGAAAAAAAAGAAACTAAGGTTGCGGCACCCCATTTCTCTTCCAACGCAAAGAAGAAAGGCATCTTCTCCTCCTGTAGTAGTAATTCACTTGGATCCATTCCATTGCCTCCTTTCCTGCTTGAGTCCATCTTTCCTTTAATTTAATTTTCTCTTCTTTTGTTTGCATGTTTAGCAAGCTTATACATATAAAAAAAACTGAAAGAAGAATGGCGACTTGTTCTCCTGTAGCTCATACTTGCATGCATCCCATTTCTTCAGAAACATTCCATGTGTGTGAGTACTCTTCCCATATTATTTTTCATTTGATTTTCCTTTTTGTTTGGAGCATGCATGCGCAACAGCATGCTAATAAAAAAAATTATTTCAAGTTTCGTATTATATATATATATATATATATATATATATGCGTGAGTATGTATTGTTCCGAAACATGTTTTGCATATGTATGCCACGCTGTGCGTATGAATGCAGCATTACATATTTTAGTTTTAGAAAATTTAAATGCATGCTGGGTGAGTTTTTCTCTGATATAAAAAAAACTGAAACATATCTGGTTTGACAAAAATTTTATAAACTATTTTATTTTGAATATATTTTATTCAGTTGGGAAATTCGGATTTTTGGTTTTGACAAGTGTGTTATCTTTGGGTTTTGAAAAGAAACGTGTACACAATGATTTATGTAGTATATATAAATTTTATATTTTAGTTTTTAGTTTGGGAAGTTGATAATAAAAGGAAATAAAGTTCGTTCGTCGTTCGCTTCAATCCTTCTTCATCGTTCCGTTCATTTCTATTGCTACAAAAGGTGAGTATCCCTCACTCTCGATTAACATTCCAATTTCGGTGTATAAACCTATGAATTAATTACCTGAATTGCTAGGATTGCTCTAGAGATTTCATTGTTCTCATATGTTCATTATTAACATGTTGTTGACACTATGTAATGCAAATGCCGTATTATTTGTTTGTTATGTGAATTGGAGATATAAGATATATATACGGATCCGCATATGTGATATATGACACGTATTAGCTACATATGTTGATATGACGTGTAAATACGTTCGGATACGTAAAAATGGAATTTATATAGATATAATACGTTCAGTGTAGCGTGCATGTAATTTGTTACATGTGAATGTGACATGCACGATAGTGTATGTGACATGCACACGGATACACATACGAATATACTCTACGTTTGCATGTCCAAATAAATGACATTTGACATGTACGATTGGAATTTAGACATAATATGAACATGTATGGATGTGTCTATATGACCTGTACGTATCTATATTATATGTCGATGATTGATTTGTTATGTGCTGATCTTCACATTGCAAGTTCCCTTAGTTTAGGAAATCACTATGGGTTGAAATGATACATACCCGAACGACTTGATAGAATAGGAAAAACCGTTATGGGTTGAAATGATAGGCCCAAGCGATTTTTATTGAATTTGGGATTACGGGTTGAAATGATATATACTCGTACTTGAAAATAAACGGATTGAAATGATACATCTCCGTATCACTTGACCATAGGATAGAAAATTATATACGGACACCATTGGTCATATTTTGAAATCATAATTATTTTTTATTTGAAAGATTGATTTTTGGAAATTTAATTCAAGTATTTTCAATAATAATAATATATAGTTAGATTTTAAATGATAAATTTATATTTTGGAAATGTTTTAAAAAAAAAGTTAATATATAAGTATATACGGATTTAAATGACATTTAAGATTTTACTTACATTTTTATTGTTATAAAAGTTTACAAAGATTTTAATAACAAAATAAGTACTTATTATATATATATAGTATTACTATAAATTTTATTATTAAATATTTTTATATTTTGTTTATTTTACTTGATAAACTTGTATGTTTTATAAACTTTAAATATTGAAGAGTATAAGTTGTGAGCTTGAAAGTTATTTTGATTTAAGAATTATAAAACGAACATGGTAAGCGATTGGTTGTTAAAGAGACCGGGATCGAATTTGTCATACTCTCTGCCAATTCCGAAAACCACTTTAACAGCTGTATGCGCGCTGGAGTTCCAGAATGAAGTAGGATGGCTTAGCGATCGACTCTATTTCCTGTTTCATCTTAATTACGAGACCCTGACTACCTTGAGTCAACTTGATGTGGCTAAAACAAGTGCTACACCGAGACCAAGTGAGGTCATTCCTCCTATCGAGCATGCTTCTTCGAAACCATTCTATTACTTATGTGATTCGATTGGTGCGCACCCTTGATATGGGAGTGTGTCTCGAGGTGGGCGGTAGTTGCTGCTATGCGTTACTACCAGTCCGGTTATGCAAACGGTGAATCCACCCTGGCATTCCTCGCGTGCCTTGTCACATGCCTTATACGAGCCCAATACGAGTTTGTTTTGTACTGTTTTATATCAGGTGCCCTCTGATCAACCTCCATTTTATAAAGGAATTATGGTGCTATATATACTATGGGAATATATAAACGGTTTAAGGATAATCATGATAATCCCGCTTACGCTATTTTGATATTTACTTTACTGATATACACTATTGTATATAACGTATAATATTATATAGTATTAGTTTGATGGATCCTTAGAGGATGGTGATCCCAAACATCCTTTAAATTACTTTGCATTTCGAAAATCGTTTCACTTGAGTTATCATTTAAATAAGAATGTTAATCCTGACTCGAGTGTGTTTGTTTTACATGGATACTCAGGCTAGCTTGAGGATATCAGCTTTCTTGGTTCACTTGGAGCTTCGCTTAGATCTATCTATCACTAATTTAGTCATTGCAGTTATTTCAGCTTTCCAGTTATTTCAGTTATTTTCTATTTTAGACTCTATTATTTCCTTATGCATTAGCAGACTTATCTATTTTAGGTACTTTGTTGTATTTGCCTTAGACTCTGTAGTTATGTAGTAGCTTATGGACTGCTATCATATCTATTTTGTTGTGTGGTGTTTAATTACTTTGTGTCTGTGATCTATGATTGATTTATTTACTGTATATGCTGTTATTTGCCTAACAATCTATCATTTTGAGCAATTCAAGTCTGACATGTGTGGATTATTGTGGATTTGAATGGATCGAAATGGTGGGTCGTTACATATGGTATCAGAGTTTTGGTTTTAGTCAAATTTCTGCATGTAGAGTAAAAACTCATTAGAGATAGGGTAGTGATTTTCTAGAATGAGATAAATTAATTATGGAATCATATTCGTTCGATCTTTAGATACCTTATTAGGATTCCTTTTTATTAGTATCTCTTTTGAATATTCTATCTTTTCCTTCATCTAAACTCGTTTGAATTTTTCTAGATGAGTAACCCAAGGAATACCAGGGGAAGAGGTCGTGGTAATGCCCCAGTTGCACCACTAGTCGAGCCACCAATAGTTTAGCACACTCAGCCAATTAGGTTCAGTAAACTTTGCAAGGAGTACACTCAGCTCGGAGGTACCAAGTTCACCGGATCTGCAGGTATCGTTGAAGCTGAGCTATAGCTGGAGAATCTTAAGAGGATTTTCACTGGTCTTGATATTACTGACACTCAGAAGTGTCAGTTAGACGTGTGGCAATTGCACGAAGATGCTCTTCATTGGTGGCGGTCAGTTACCGCTAACACTATCGAGATGAACATCACCTGGCAGCAGTTCAGGTAAAAATCTTAAGTTCTTTCTTTCTATCTTTGTTTTCCTTTCTTTAAATCTCTCTTGATAAAAAAAATTGTCTCTTTTTAGGGATATCTTTGTTGCCAAGTGGATACCCGATTCAAGGAAGTCTCACCTTTATAGGGAATTTATGGACCTTGAGCAAGGCGACATGACATTTGTTGAGTATGAGAGTAAATTCAACGAGCTTTCCAAGTATGGGCCTAATCTGATCCAGACCCCACTCTAGAAGAATGAGAGGTTTATCTGTGATGCATTTTCGGAGTATTTTGACCGTTTGACTAATCATGTTCATGGCACTTTCACTGATCTCGTTGACATGGCTATTAGATTCGAGAATCCCAACACTAAAGGGAAGCAAAGCGGGCTATGCAGACATCTTAGTCTTAGTGTACTTCTAGTAATTCGAAGAAGAGGAAGCCTAACTTTCAACAACAAAAGAAGAATTGGAATAAATCCCAGGGTATTGGTTATTCTTCTCAGTGTCAGTCGATCGACTTATCTCACATTACCTGCTTCAACTGCAATCAGAAAGGACATTATGCCAACATTTGTCCAAACAAATCCGCAGCCGCTATCCCTCCAGCTCAGATGACTAGGAAACGTATGCCACATTTGTCTTCATCTAGGTCACTTTAAGAAAAATTGTCCCAGTCAGTAGCATGGCAAGACGACTGGAGTCTTTTCCATGACACCTTCTGCTCCTCCTGCTCCTAGTGATAACCAAGGTACCCTTCAGAGCACTTTTACTTTATTCCGTTTTCCCATTCATGTTTTATTCGATACTGGAGCTTCGCATAGTTTTATTTCTATCAACCTTTGTGATAAGTTTTAGGATTTGTTACATCCACAAGTAGCAACTGAACCCTTATGTGTATCTGATCCTATTGGCGGTCCCGCCAATCTTAGTATGGTTTGTAAAGGGGTGAAACTCCTTTACAATGGGAGTCGATTCACTGGTGATTCCTATGTTCTTGGTTTTGATGCTTTTGATATCTTACTTGGAGGTGATTGGCTTAATAAGCACGATGCTCGCATTTCCTATAAAGCCCGAACCGTTTCTTTGGTAAGCGATTTGGGCGAGCCTTTAGTAACCGAATGCAGAATGCCTCAAGATTATGCCGACAGCTCTATATTTCCTCTTGATTCTCGCCCAACTGATCTTGAGTCCACCCCTATAGTTAAAGAGTTTCCTGATGTATTTGGTGAAGTCACTGCTCTTCCACCTAAGCAGGAAATTGAATTCCGCATTGATCTTGTCCCTGGAGCTCGACCAGTTGTTCTTCCTTCTAGACGAATGGCACCTAAAGAGAAAGTCAAGTTGAAAAAGCAGATCGAGGATTTATCCTCTAAGGGTTTGATTAGACCTAGTTTTTCTGAATGGGAGTTGTTGTTGTCTTTGTCACTAAATCCGATGGTTCTCTAAGGATGTGTGTTGATTATAGAGAACTGAATAAGCTTACCATGAAGAATCGTTATCCTACGCCTCGTATTAATGACATGTTTGATCAACTTTATGGGGCTAAAATTTTCTCTTAGCTAGATTTGGCTACCGGCTTCCACCAACTTAGGGTAGCAGAGGAGAGCATTCCCAATGCAGCTTTCCGGACCGAGAGTGGATTCTATGAATGGTTAGTCATGCCTTTTGGATTAACAATGCTCCAGCTTTCTTTGTCGACCTTATGAATCGATTTTTTCGAGATGTTCTGAACAAGTTCGTCCTAGTTTTCATGGAAGACATTCTTGTGTTTTCCAAATCAGAGAAGGAACACAAATCACATTTGAGTTATGTTCTCCAAACTCTTCGAAAACAACAATTGAAAGCCAAATTCTCTAAATGTCATTTCTAGAAAGATGAGGTTTGATTTCTCGAACATATTTTTTCTGAGAATGGAGTTTCTGTAGATCTTGTTAAGGTCTCTGCGATCAATGTAATCCTATCCCCCTTTATTCTTTCAATAATCTAATTATCATATCTCTACTAGGACTCATTTCACCTATTCTATTTTCAGCATTGGGAGAAACCTAAGACTCCAACTGAGATTCGTAGCTTTTTGGGCTTAGCAGGGTATTATCTGATATTTATCGAGAACTTTGCTTGCATAGTTGCCTCGCTCACTGCTTTGACTCGTAAGAATGCCAAGTTCAATTGGAATGATAAGTGTGAAGAAGCATTTAATGAGTTGAAGCAAAAGCTTACCTCGGCTCCTGTTCTTACCATGCCAAATGGAAGTGAAGGGCTAATAGTTTATACTGATGCTTGTAAGGAAGGTTTGGGAGCTGTTTTGATGCAGAATAGGAGAGTTATTGCATATGGCAGTCACCAGTTGAAAACCCACGAAGCAAATTATGCCACTCATGATTTGGAACTACTTGTTGTTATGTTCACTTTGAAGTTATGGAGGCACCATCTTTTGGGTACTAAGTTCGAGTTGTTCACAGATCACCAATCGCTTAAGTATATCTTTTGACAAAAGTATCTGAATCCAAGGCAAGTTAAATGGCTCGAATTCTTAGCAGTCTATGACATCGACATCAACTACGCTCCTGCAAAAGGCAATGTTTTAGCAGATGCCCTAAGTCAGAAAAAGGCTATGCTTTGTCAAATTGTAGCTACATCATCTCTTATGGATCGTATTGCAGCCAAACAAGATCAAGATGAGATGCTCAAGTTTATGAAGGAGAATATTCGAAATAAAGAAGGCGATAATCAGACTGAGTTGGGAGCACAAATTGACGAGAAGGGTATCTGAAGGATCAATAATCGTATTTGTGTTCCGAACGTCAATGGACTAAGGAAAGAAGTGCTTAGAGAGAATCATCGATCCAAACTTTCTATTCATCACGGTTTCACAAAGGTGTATAAGAATATGAAGAAGCTGTATTCGTGGAAGGGTATTAAACGAGATGTTTCCATTTATGTTAGCATATGTGCCACTTATCAACAAGCCAAGGCTAATCACCAAAAGACTGCCGGGTTGCTGCAGCCCCTAGAGATTCCCGTTTGGAAATGGGATTAAGTTTCAATGGATTTTATTGATGGCTTACCGAGGACTAGAAGGGGCAATGAGAGTATTTGGATCATAGTAGATAGGTTGACTAAATCCGCTCACTTTATTCCAGTCAGATCAAATCGCACAGCTTCGAGTTTGGCAGAGATCTATATGAGGGAGATTGTCAAACTCCACGATGTTCCTTCCAGCATTGTTTGTGATTGTAACCCTATCTTTACCAATAATTTCTGGAAAGCTTTTCAAGAAGCTTTGGGTAGCCGTCTGAATCTCAGCACCGCTTATCATCCTCAGAGTGTTGGTCAGACAGAAAGGGTGAATCAGATTTTGGAATATCTCCTTTGTGCTTGAGTTCTTGATTACGGAGGATCTTGGGAAGATCATCTCCATCTCGTTGAGTTCACATATAATAACAAATATCAGGTATATCTTTGATTCAAATTTTCTATCCAATTCGAGTTTAAAATCGATTAAATTCCATTCTTTTGAAATCCAGGCAAGTATTGAGATGTCTCAGTTCATTGCTCTATACGAACGACCTTGCAAATCTCCAACTTGTTGGATTAAGTCGGGTGACCGCTGATTCTAGGACCCGATATGATTCTTGAGGCAACTGCGAAAGTAAAGGAGATTAGGAAGAAGATGAGGATAGCTCAGGATAGGCAGAAGAAGTATGCCGATAGACGGAGAAGGGATTTGGTATTTGCAGTAGGCGATTAGGTTTTTCTCAAGGTCTCACCTTTGAAGAACATGATTTGATTCGGTCGGAAAAGGAAGTTAGCTCCAAGATTTATTGGTCCTTTCCGCATTCTGGATAGAGTAGGTCCCTTGGCTTATAGATTGGATTTGCCAAAGAAGCTCTTGGATGTGCACAACATGTTCCACATGTCACATCTGCGCAAGAATCTTCATGATCCTTCTTTGATTGTTTAGCCTGCTCAGATTGAGACTTTGGATGTTGAGCCGAACCTCACAATGGAGAGGAAGCCACTCCGCATTGTCGATAAAGGCACAAAGCAGCTCAGAAGAAAGTCTGTCAATCTGGTCAAGGTACAATGGAGTACAAATGATCGGGATTGTACATTAGAGACGGAGGATAGCATTCGTGCTTCAAATCCGGAATTGTTTACATCAGGTATTATTCTTTCGAATCTATCTATGTTGTTCTGCACATTCTCCTTTCTTATTTTCGTTCCTTTTCGGGGATGAAAAGTTTTGAGTGGGGGAGAATGTAACATCCCGTTATTTTCAACGATTTAAAAATTCAATTTTTCGATTAATTTCTTTTTATCTTGAAAATTTAGCATAAAATTTTCACAACGAGAATTTTATATTTGGAATGCGTCCATCTAGACATAGCAGTTGGACAAGTTTCATCGAAAATTTCGCAAGTTCGTTGGTTGTGAAATTTCTATGCATATCAGTTCAAGTTAGGCCTCCATAAATTTTTGTCCATAATACTGACGGTTGAGCTTTACAAAATTCTTTTGCTTATTCTGAATTCGACAGCGCAATCCGTTTTTTGAAATTCAGACATTTCGACCCTCGTTTCATTTTATTTGTACGGGGTTTTCTACGTCAAAGGTGTCAGTAACGGGTTTTTGATCGAAGTGTCGTGACAATGAGATTTTTATACCATTGCGTACGTATCATCATGCTGAGCATCACAGTGTATTTATTTATCATTTTGAGCATCCTATTTGCATTGAAAAATTAAAATAGAAGTGTAACAATTTTTTATACGGGTTCATTTAAGTTTGAAATGCCCCATTTGTGTTCATCTAGTTTAACCGTACAAGCAAACAACCAGAGTGTCTTCAAACCAATGAAATGACACCAGATTTTGGTCTTCTCACTGGCACAATTGTTCGTGCTCTCTGCGGATTTCATATATATCATGTGTCTCTTCATTTCGTGCCTCTTCACCATTTTATCATCTACCGTTCTCCCTCTGTCAAAAAAGAAGAAGAAAAAAAGATAAAACTAGGGGTGCGGCATCCCATTTCTCTTCCAGCACAAAGAAGAAAGGCATCTTCTCCTTTTGTAGCAATTCACTTGGATCCATTCCATTGTCTTCTTTCCTACGTGAGTCCTTCTTTCCTTTAATTTTCTTTTCTCTTCTTTTGTTTGCATGCGTTGCACGCTTATACATATATATATAAAAACATAAACAATTGAAAGAAGAATGGCACCTTGTTCTCCTATAGCTCATACTTGCATGCATCCCATTTCTTAAGAAACATTCCATGCATGTGAGTACTCTTCCCATATTATTTTTCATTTGGTTTTCCTTTTTGTTTGGAGCATGCATGCGCAGCAGCATGCTTATATAAAAAAATATTTCAAGTTAAGTATTATATATATATATATACATACATACATATATATATATATATATGCGTGAGTATGTATTGTTCTGAAACATGTTTTGCATATGTATGTCACGCTGTGTGTGTGTATGCGGCATTATATATTTTGGTTCTAGAAAATTTAGATGCATGCCGGGTGAGTTTTTCTCTGATTTAAAAATAAAACTGATACATAACTAGTTTGACAAAGAATTTTTAAACTATTTTATTTTGAATATATTTTATGCAGTTGGGAAATTCGGATTTTTGGTTTTGACAAGTGTGTTATCTTCGAATTTTGAAAAGAAATGTGTACACAATGATTTATATAGTTTATATAAATTTTGAATTTTTATATTTTTGTTTTCATTTTGGGAAGTTGATAATAAAGGGAAATAAAGTTCGTTCGTCGTTCGCTTCAATCCTTCTTCATTGTTCTGTTCATTTTTATTGCTAGGAAAGATAAGTATCCCTCGCTCGCGATTAACATTCCTATTTCGGTGTATAAAACTGTGAATTGATTAATAAATTGCTAGGAATGCTCTAGAGATTTCACTATTCTCATATGTTCATTATCGACATTTTGTTGACACAATGTAATGCAAATGACATATTATTTGTTTTCATGTGAATTGGTGATATATATATATATATATATATATATGGATCTGCATATGTGATATATGACACGTATTAGCTACATATGTTGATATGACGTGTAAATACGTTCGAATACGTAAAATGGAATTTATATGTATATAATACGTTCAGTGTAGCGTGCATGTAATTTGTTACGTGTGAATGTGACATGCACGATAGTGTATGTGACATGCACACGGATATGCACACGAATATACTCTGCGTATGCATGTCCAAATAAATGACATTTTACATGCACGATTGGCATTTAGACGTAATATGAACATGTACGGACGTGTCTATATGACCTGTACGGATTGATATTATATGTCGATGATTGATTTGTTATGTTCTGATCTTCACATTGTAAGTTCCCTTAGTTTAGGAAATCACTATGGGTTGAAATGATACATATCTAAACGACTTGATAGAAGAGGAAAAATCGTTATGGGTTGAGATGATAGACCCAAGCGATTTTTATTGAATTTGGGATTACAGGTTGAAATGATATATACCCGTACTTGAAAATAAACGGATTGAAATGACACATATTAGTATCAATTGACCATAGGATAGAAAATTATATATGGCCACCGTTGGTCAAATTTTGAAATCATAATTATATTTGATTTGAAAAGATTGATTTTTGGAAACTTAATTCAAGTATTTTCGATAATAATAATAATATATAGTTAGATTTTAAATGATAAACTTATATTTTGGAAATGTTTTAAAAATAGTAAAATTATATGTATATATGGATTTAAATGACATTTAAGATTTTACTTATATTTTTATTATTTTAAAAGTTTACAAAGATTTTAATAACAAAATAAGTAATTATTATATATATAGTATTACTATAAATTTTATTATTAAATATTTTTATATTTTATTTATTTTACTTGATAAACTTGTATATTTTATAAACTTTAAATATTGAAGAGTATAAGTTGTGATCTTGAAAGTTATTTTGATTTAAGAAATATAAAACGACTAAGGTGTGTAATAAGCGATTGGTTGTTAAAGAGACCGGGATCGGATTTGTCATACTCTCTGCTAATTCCTAAAACCACTTTAACAACTGTGTACGCGGTGGAGTTCCAGAATGAAGTAGGATGGCTTGGCGATTGACTCTATTTTCTATTTCATCTTAATTACGAGACCCTGACTACCTTGAGTCAGCTTGATGTAGCTAAAACAGGTGCTACACCGAGACCAAGTGAGGTCATTCCTCCTACCGAGCATGCTTCTTCAAAACCATTCTATTACTTTTATGATTCGATTGGTCCGCACCCTTGATATGGGAGTGTGTCTCGAGGTGGGCGGTAGTTGCTGCTATGCGTTACCACCGGTCCGGTTATGCAAACGGTGAATCCACCCTAGCATTCCTCGCGTGCCTATTCACATGCCTTATACAAGCCCAATACAAGTTTGTTTTGTACTGTTTTATACGAAGTTCCTTCTGATCAACCTCCAGTTTACGGAGGAATTACGGTACACTATATACTATGGGAATATATAAACGGTGTAAGGGTAATCATGGTAATCCTGCTTACGCTATTTTGATATTTATTTTGTTGATAGACACTATTGCATATAGCGTATTATAATATATAGTACTAGTTTGACGGATCCTTAGAGGATGGTGATACCAAACATCCTTTAAGTTACTTTGCATTTCAGTAATCGTTTCACTTGAGTTATCATTTAAATAAGAATGTTAATCCTGACTCAAATGTGTTTGTTTTACATGGATACTCGGGTCAGCTTGAGGATATCAGCTTTCTTGGTTCACTTGGAGCTTGGAGCTTTGCTTGGATCTATCTGTCACTTATTTAGTCGCTGCAGTTATTTCAGCTTCCCAGTTATTTCAGTTATTTCCTATTTTATACTCTATTATTTCCTTATGCATTAGCAGACTTATCTATGTTCGGTACTTTGTTGTATTTGCCTTAGACTCTGTGGTTATGTAGTAGCTTATGGACTACTATCATATCAATTTTTCTGTGTAGTATTTAATTACTCTGTGTTTGTGATCTGTGATTCTATGATTGATTTATTTACTGTATATGTTGTTATTTGACAATTTTTATTAACAATCTATCGTTTTGAGCAATTCAAGTCTGACATGTGTGGATTATTGTCGATTTGAATGGTTCGAAATGGTGGGTCATTACACAATTTTTTTAAAAACCACATACACCTTTCGAAATCTTTTCTAATAACAATAGTGTTACGATCTATGGATTCCTTATTATATACGAAAACAATAATATTTATTATTAAAATTTATTTTTATCAATAACTTAGCTATAAAGGTTTACTTCTCAAAGCTCGCTTAACTTCCTTTATAATATCATTAGGACAAATTTTCAAAAGAGACTAGTTTTCAAAACTAATAGTACAAATAGACCAGTTCAAAAACTATTTGCAAATAGGCTGATTTTTTCAACTCAACGATGAGCTGACCAAATCACAAAAAAATACGGGGCGCTCATCTTTTTGTATTGGCGCACATTCCAAGTGCGCCTATACAAATATGTTTGTAGTGGCTTTCATCCTTTCCCCCGGACAACTGGCACTTGGACCAGTCTCCAACGGCTTCGTGAACTTTCCATTAATCCACATGGAGGTCCCTCACTCCAGCTGCCTCTCATTTTTCCCTTTATTTATATATATCACTTTCGCTTCTTCACATTCATTTATTCGCAACCAAAAAAGAAAAACCCAAGTTCCACTGTTCTAAGAATCAGTTCTCCAAATACATCCATATTAATGTGGCAGCCGCGTTCAACTGGACGTCGTGTTCAACTTCTTCTTCCTAGCAGTCGTTGCTTTAGTTCTATCTATGGCAGTTGCTACCTTGGCTCAAGACAGTGAAATGTTCATGGCGCCAGCTCCATCTCCAACTAAATGGTCATGGCACCTGTTCCATCTCCAACTTCTGCTGCTTCCGGATTTGCTGTTTTTGGTTTTCGTGCATTCTGTTCCCTCTTCTTTGTTGTTTTTGCTCCTTTCCTTTTAAATTAATAGTCCATCTATCATGTATTTGTCCATTGACATACATGCAAGCTGGGTGCCCTGAAATTCTTTTGTACAACTGGTTGTTATTTCGATACTTATGAATGAATGAGATTTGTTTGATTTTTGATATATCCGTAATCCTGTTTCCTGAACTTCTTTTCATATTGTCTTATCTCGTCTGAATGCCCTATTATTTTGTGAGAGTGGAGACCATCTGTGCTTGTCAAGTGCGGAGAGCATCCCTTCTTTGATATTAATTATATTTGTACGGGCGCACTTGCCAAGTGCGCCAATACAAATATATGAGGGCGCACTTCGGAAGTGAGCCCCGTAATATTTTTTTAAATTTGGCTAGCTCATCGCTGAGTTGGCCAAAATCAGCCTATAGTTTTTGAACCGGTCTATTTGTGCAACTAGTTTTGAAAACTAGTCTCTCTTGAAAATTTGTCCTATCATTTACTAAACTATTACTCATTCTCAAACAAGTGCAATAATTTCCTACTTGCTTTTCCAAAACATGTTCTCTATGTTTTATAAGCTAATGTCATAAATTTTCAAGTCTAGTCGACATCCATTTATTAAATCATTTGAAATACTAGGCTTTGAATCCAATACAAAATATTGGTTTCATATTAAACTTACAAGACTACATTTACATTCCATTTTAAATTCCATATATTTGCTAATTTCATTCACGAAACCCTATTTAATCACATTTTGAATATTTATAAACAACGTTTGCAAAAACTTTCATTCGTTACGAAAAATCACATTTCAACTCTTTTAATTAAACATCGTATACTTGACGATTCCTTCAACCTATATCAACGCTTTGAAATCTTATAAATTTCATTTACAACATTTTAATGTTCTTAACACGATTATTATACTTAAATTCATTAGTACGACAAGTTATACCACCCTTAAGCATTTATTAATAATATCTTAAAATTTTCAATAGTTTTAATTTAAATGATTATACAAACATTAATAAAACTTCGACGTTTACATTTAAAACAAACATTGTATTTCAAATATATACAAAATTTTGAAAATGTTTAGAATTGATTCAACATCGATTCCAAAAATCTTTAATTTTATCAACGATACTAAAAAGGAAAATGTCTACTAAAGTACCAAACCGTGAAATATTAATTAATTTCACGTCAAATCACACACATTCAATCATACTGATAAACGTTATCAATACTAGTGAGGAATCCTGTTGGATGCCTCCAACCTATCATTTCCTACACCACAAATTCATATTTCAACATATATTAAAATATATAAAAATTTAACAACTACAGGTAAGGAATACAGTTGGATCCCTCCAACCTGTTTATCCCTACATCCAAATAGGTTACCTCAAATAATATATCATTCAATTCAATATACAGATAAAATTTAGAAAATCAACCAATAACGGTAATTCAAGCATCCATCTTTTAAATTTAATATGTTTGTATTATTATAAACATGACCAACAAGGTAAGTTACCCAAATTGATTATAATCGTTAAAAACTAATGATCGATTTTAATTAAATTAAACAAACAGTTAATTTAACCAGTTCAGTCGATATATCAGTATTATTCGGTAGTCATCCAACAATAAACAACCATAGCACACAAATTTAAAATCGATTTATATAAAATATAAGTAGGACAAACTGAGTAAGTGAACTTACCTTTATTTGATTCGTTGTTAAAACGGCTCATTTCAGTTAAATTAAACAAGTGTTTGATTTAACTTAAAATCCCATTTGATTCCTAACGTGTCCAATTCTGTTGCATGACGTAGTACTCATCAAGATGATTCCAACGGCACATGGTTTGTACAATTCTGATCACATGTGAATGATTTATAAATATTTTAAGTTATTAGATTTAATATAATAATAACTTCTTAATCACTATAATTAGTTATGCTTAATTACATGGTTTAAGGAAACAAAATGGGCCGCTCAAATTTTCTTCTTTGTCTTGTTCCAAAACTGCTCCCGTTCGAATACGGGAAACCCACGTTGCCAACTTCGCCACCCACGTCGTGCCACGCTCCAATGATCGGAGTTCGATTTGATGCCTCCAAAAGAAGCGTGCCTCTCCACTCTACGTTCACCCAAAACCTCATGAAACTTGATCATCCCAGTAGCTTATAGTTCACGAATAACCTCAATGCCTTCGAGCTCCAATCCCCGTCACCATACTACGAATTTTCAAACCACCACCGCGCAAACTCAAGATCTCGACATGCTGAACGTTTTTTCATTTAGAAAGTTTTGTTAAAGATCGATGGACTTTGAGATAAAAGGGGAGGAATTTTTGTGATTTCCGATCGTTCATTTTTAATGGAGAAGCAAAGAATATATGGTTGACCATGGCAATTGTTTGACCAACCAAAACTAGGGTTAGCTGGTGTGTGGGTATTTATATAGGCAATGGTTTATTATAATATTATTAAACTAAACTTCATCGCGAAGTAACATGATAAAACCACCACATACGATCTCCGATTAGGATGAGAATTGAAATCCTCGAATAAAACAATATTCCAGACACGATGGAACATGTTTCATCAAATTTCGAGATTGTTTGTAAAACTTATTTTAAAATTCACAAAGTGAATGAACACACGTATAAATTGCATATAATCACAAAATAAATCCAATTAATTTGAAATTTTACAATAAATAATCACTACGAATTTAATAAATTGGTTTGATTAAAATACGAGTACATTAGAAAATTGGGTATTCCATTATTCCATATTAAATTGATAAAATGAATAAATAAAAATCTAGACGTTTAATATTCGCACGATCAAACAGTAACTCCGATCGATACAAAAATCAAAATCATACAATAACTAGCTAATACAAATCTAGTGGCACAAGTTTCATCATATTTTGAGACTGTTTCCTGGAATGATGTTTTACACGTAAAACGACGTTATTTTAGACACCAAAATACCCGATCTTCAAAAGTAACGAACTACCTACCTATCCTAACTCTAAACATTAATACAAATTCAATGAAATTGGTTTTAAATTTTAATTCGATTGTTTGCTCAAGTTACACTCAAATATTCATCTATTTAATTAAATTTGTTTAATTACACGCTACGCAAAACGACTGAGCGTTTATAGCTATTGTTGTCGCATACGACATCAGATTGCCACAAAATTTGGTTTCGTACAGCAATTTAACGTTATGATTCCAATGAAACTTGTTTCATCGAAAACCAAGGCCATTTGCAAAATGGCTATTCTTAAGGTTTATATAATATCGGTATTAATAAATTCCAAAACGATCCAATTAAATTATAATAAATTATTATTATAGTATATATCCAAATGGAATATACTAATAGCTTCTAATATAAACCTGTATGGATTTAAAACTCAACATTATAAAATTTCGAGTTAAACAATATTCAAATTGTTTAAAATCCTTTTTTAAATTTATTAAATAAACGTTATAGTTTATAAACAATTTCATAGTTTCTATTTGAAAATTTGATTTGGACATAACTAACAATCTATATCATGAAATTTTGATTTTTCTCTTTCATTAGAAAGTTATAATCAAATAGATTCAGCCAATTCTTGTTTCAAAGAGTTCCAACTTAAAATGGATTATGTATATTTAATTGAAGTTCAAAACGTACAAACTACCGCAATGTTACGAGCTCATTTTTGAATTAAATATAAATTTAACTCTCAAACTTCACTTTTGAATCAATAAATTTCTATATAAAAATCCATTTAAAATCCTAGTTCAACATTTAAAATAATAAATTAAATTAAATGTTTGACTATCAAAATACGGTACATTACACTTTCTTTTAGGCCATAAACAATTTGCTTTCCCAAAACTTGAATTTGCGGCATGTGAATACTTTGAATGTATTAGAGTTGATTTCCAAGGATCGAGAAATCGAGTCATTTCAATACCCTAGAAGTTAAATATCATAATGGAATTAAACAAAAAAAACTTTGTATATTTTTTTGAAGAACAAAACTTACTCAATCTTACAATGAAACAAATTCTTCCTTCATAATCATCAAATAACTCAGGCACATCAGATAATATAAACTTCAGCAATACCCTAATGCACAGTCTCACATTAACCCATTTGTACTTTTGTATGAAGTATCAAAGCAACTCATGGATCTCTAGCTGTACCAATTTATGTTTACTCTATCAACTTATTACATAATTATATGTACCTAATTTATGTTTTAAAGGGATATGACTTGGTGGTCTTGCAATCATCTAGAAGATATGTATTAGAGAAAGAATCTAATTTGGAAGAAGACAAAGCATTCATCTTAGGAAAAGGAATTGTGATGATTATGATATACTCCAAAATATTTATTATAAACACTCAAAACAAATTTTTCACGGGCAAACTTGATCTTTAGGCACCATCCGAATTTTCCGGATGGAATTCAAATTATGTTAATTTATGGATCATACTTATTCAAAACAAATATTTTCATTGGAAGCGGATGGGTAATCTAGTTTGATCATACTCTAAATTTTGGGTCATCGCTACTTAACATTAATAAGCAGTATCGCTTTCAATATGATTGTAAGAAGTGTCAAAATATAAAAATATTCATGTATATCAAAATTGCCTTTCTAATTTGATATTTCAAACGGTCACCTGTGAAGTGATGTTGTATTTAGATATATATTTTTGTTCATAGCACACATTAGCTACTAAACATAAATATGTATATGTTCAAATGCTATTTCCATTTTCATGAGTATAAAAAGTACTAGAACAAAAGAAATGAATGATAAAACCTTAATATTATAAAAAAAATTG
This sequence comes from Allium sativum, assembly GCA_030737875.1. Taxonomy (NCBI): domain Eukaryota; kingdom Viridiplantae; phylum Streptophyta; class Magnoliopsida; order Asparagales; family Amaryllidaceae; genus Allium; species Allium sativum. Next base: position 731,685,932 of record CM060916.1, read on the forward strand.
GTTCTATGATTGTTCTTTAGTTGTTTTGGTCTTCTCGAGCGCTATATTTAGTTCAGTTGGGGCGGAAATGATACTGTTAGATCAATTTTAAAGGTGCAACTATAAATGCATCACATTGTGATTAAAAGAAGTCCCACCAGGGTGTGCAAATAAACTCTTATTCATGATAATAAGAATGAAGATAAAGGATATCTCAACATCTTAGAAAGAAATTCATAGCTGCAATCGTCGGCTTTATATGTAGCCATTTCTTTAATTTAAATAATGTTATAGGTTTTAAGTTCCTTTTACTTCCATGTATTTTATCAATGATAAGAATTGAGATTTCTTAGGCTAAAAGACTTATTTTTTTTCATTCATTAGAAGAAGCTATTTATACACAACGTCCCATTTTGATTTTGTCAACAAATCACATAAACATGGAAACTAAAAATTACATCAGTAAATTTGATTTTGTCAACAAATCACATAAATAGGAAAACTACAAATTACATCCCTAAACTCTGCCAACTCACCATATCACATACTATCCGTGATTTCCTAATACCCCCTCCCCTCAAGTTGAAGCATGAGGATCATAGATTCCCAACTTGCCTAGATGATAATCAAACTATTGTTACCCAAAGCTATGGTAAAAACATCTACTAGCTATTCATTAGTAGGAATATGAGAGGGAGCGATACGACCGTCTTGAATAGCATCGTGTATGAAGTGGCAGTCAACTTCAGTGTGCTTGGTATGCTCATGAAATACCAGGTCCTGTGTTATGTGCAACGCATATTGACTATCACAAAATAGAGGTATAGCTTTAGGATGTTGAACTCCCAAGCTCAACAATAATCCTTTTAACCATTTCAGCTCATAAGTAATTGCAGCCATGGATCGGTACTCAGTCTCTGCTGAAGATCTAGTGTATGTTGCTTCTTCTTTTTCCAAGAAATTGGTGAATGCCCAGAAAACACTATCCACCCCGTAAGAGATCTTTGAGAAATAAGACAAGCTGCCCATCTGAGTCACACCACCCCTATAGAGAAATTTCATTGTCTGAGCATAAGAGAATACCTTGGTCTAAACCGCCCTTCAAATATCGTATAGTAGCCTCCCAGTGCTCTTATTGCGGCTCCTTCATGAATTGAGACGATACATGAATTGAATATGCTAAATCAGAACAAGTGACTACCAAATAGACTAAATGACCAACCAATGGCGTATAGGAACCTGGAACTAAAAGATATGGCCTTGTACCCCATGCAAAACGATGTTTTTGCTCCATTGGAGATGAAGCAGGCTTTGAACCTAACAGACCTGGTTTAGAATACTATTAAGAACATATTTTCTTTGATACAAAAACAAACCTACAGAACTTCGTGCTACCTCAATGCAAAGAAAATATTTAAGCACTCCAAGATCTTTCATATGAAACCATAAACTGAGGTAATTTTTAAAACTGGATAATGCAGCAGAACCATTACTAGAAATAATTAGATCATCTACATATACAAGAACATTAATATGTATCGACCCCTTTGTATATGTAAAAGGCGAGTAGTCGGATGTTAGACCCAAAAGTGGTTCTAACACCCAAATTGATTAAAAGCAAATAAGATGAAATAAAAATAAAAATGAACACACAGGATTTATAGTGGTTCGGCGAAGAAATGCCTACGTCCACTTATCTTTCACTATATTCAATGATTCAGTTGCAAATACAATGTTATTGTCACTTGATTTCACTCACAACTCGCTTATATTCACTCAATAGACTAAAACAAATAATGAAAGAAGATTTGGATTCTCCGGGAGTAATGGAGTTCGGGTTATGGAGGTAGTTGAATTCTCAAAGTGCCTAAAAAAGATCCTTCTCTTTGTCTCCAGACGGGGTATTTATAGGTGTGAATTTGCTCAAAACTTGATCTGGGTCGGGGCCACACGTCATCCATCCCACCATCTTCGGGTTCGGATGAACTATTATGTTGACAACGCATCAAAGGAACGAACGTTATGGGTAGGAACTGGTCACAGCCGGTCCGGATATCCAGGCGCTTTCGCAGGAGAATAATATGAACATGGGCTCTGGTCGGAGACGCACAGATAAGGGGTTCGGATCGGGATATCCGATCCGACCCGGATTGGCTTGGATGCAACGCTCTCTTCTTCTCTAATCTACTCCGCTCCGATCCATTTTCGTGGCAAACAGGTGGCTTTCCGATCTAATCGAGATTATGTTGCCCTCCGATCCGATCAGATATACCTTACCAATTTACTCAGTAGCAGTTCACCGATCCGAACGGAAGATTCAATCCGACCCGAACTGATATGTTGCTCTGATCCGACCCGAACAACTGCAGCTATTCAATCTAGGTTGTATTGTCTTCTCCAATCCGAACCGAAGTCTTCTAATTAAAAATGTTCTTCAATGTTTGGTTTCTTGACTTTGTGTTGCCTAGTTCACAAAGTAGGCTAACACTTTGCCCCCTCAAAGGATGCTTCTGTTGGGAATGGAGCATGCTTTGACTGCCATAGCGCAAAAGCTTCTTCTTTCCTTTCGAATTCACACGTTAAGTTGTCGTACTTCATCCTGTTCGGTTCGGATCCGACCCGAACGGATTTCTGGCTTGGGTTCCGACCCGAACAGACCTCCTTCCTCCTGTACTCTTGGGCGAACCAGTGGGCCAAGCTGTGTTACTGGGCTTTTCGAACCGGTCCGATCGGGAATACGAATAGTCAGCTTGTTTTTTATATAAATTCACTTCTCTTTTCTTCCTTTCTCTCATTCATCGTTTCTGCTCATTCGAACCGATTTCACAGCGAAACTTTAGTCTTTCCAAGAAACTCCAAAATTCTCGCTTCAATCTTTGAATCAAATACATAGGTAGCCTTGTAATCTTGAATCTCGTTGCCATAATTGTTTTTAATTTACATTCGTAGCTAAGTTGAACGATTCGAATAAAAATAATTGGTTAATTTCACCGCCGCGACTTCCTTCATGCTCCGCCTTCATCGTTAATGGCATCAGCATCATTTCGAGGCGTTAAAGGAGGGTATTAAGACTCGCAGTCGAATACTTTAGCGCTTACCCACTTGATTTTAATTAAAGCCTGGGACATCGGATCGGGTTCACTACTCAAGAGGAGGAAGAGGAAGGAAACTGAAGAAAATTGGTTCGGATAGGAGAATAGTAGGAGGAAAAGGAAAAGAAAGAAATTCACAGGGCCGGATCGGGTCGGAGCAATAAGGCCAAGAAATGAGTCTTAACTTGTTTGACCGGGTCGGATCGGATCTACGAATACAATGAAGGTCAAGACTTATGCGCTCGGATCGGACCCGGTTGTGAAACAAAAGGGAGAATAGGGGTTTGGTTATCCAGGTTAACCCGATCCGCTCCGAGTGTCAATCTCCGATCCGATCCGGATATATCTCTCTGAACATGAATCTTTGCTTATCCGATCCGAACCTGGTGTCTGCACCCGAACCGAACACCACTCAATCTAAAACACAAGCTTTCGTCCAACTATTTAAAAGATGTTACTTCCAACTTCATGAATAGTTAGGATAGTGCCTTGCGGACATAAACGAACATTAAGAACAACTCTGACTATCACTTTCTTTTCAAAGCTTCGTCTTACATTGTTGCACTTTTACTTTGTATTTCTCACATTTGCTGCACACATTTTAGTTCACACACATACACAGGGTGGTACGGGCTAATTTACTCTAATCCGTGCTATTGCTTCTTCAATAGTTCTATGACAATGAGGCCCAGACGCTCTTCCCGACTAGCTGAGAGGAAAGAAGCCCCGGAAACTTCTAACAAAATCACTCTTGAGGATATATCTTCTTCGTCTGATCCAGAATGGGACAGTGAGGGTCCAGACTACGGGGTTGGAAGTCGAGAAAGCAACGAGGCGTCTTCGGAGAACGAGGTTTCTCTGGGTTTTGAGGAGGAAGGAGGGATCGGTGACGATCGAGCCCCTGACGAATTTGAATCATCCATTATATTGGAATCACCTCCAGACTCCGTTGAATCGACAATTGACAACGATCGACTTGTCCGAATTTGCTTAAAGTATGGAATAATGAAAAGGGACACTCTAGTGCCTTCACGCTCTGACCGTCCCCACAACCCTCCAGAAGGATATATGACGGTCACTCGATTGATGTGCATGGTCGGTGCCATTCCTCCATTCTCTCCCTTCATTGTTGACTTTTTAACACAAATGCGGATTGCTCCCATGCAATTGCACCCCAATTCATATGCCTATTTGCACACCCTGTACATAGCATATCGTGAGATCTTAGGCATAGAGCTCACGTTCGATGACGTTCACTTCTTCTATAATTTCAAGCATCGGACTCGAGAAACTCCATCCTTCTGCTACTTTGAATCTGTCCCAAAAAGGAAGATAATCTCTGCACCATTTAGCAGTAAAGCTGGAGATTTCAGACTAGAATGGTTCTACGTGAAGCGACAACCTGGATGCGCCAGGAGGTGGACAAAATCAAGTAAAGCACTGATTTTCTAAATCCGGGCTCTATACACTTAAATCATCACCTTGACTTGTTTTCCTTTTTGTTTGCAGTTGACAATCCCAAACAGATATCAGACCAGGTGTTCTTCGACCGGATGCACCGACTTCTCAATGGCGATCAGAAATTCTTGACTATCGACGAAACCCTCAAGGACGAATACCTTCACTTTCATGGGTTGTTTTCTGTTTTTCGTAGCATTGGTCATGGGACGGTTCCATACGCATACATTCCTCCTGTGGAGGTAGTCCCAGAGATAGGAGAAGGCTCGGGAATTCCTACAGCGCCTCTTCACACTTCACCTTCTCCATCTTCTACGCAAGATGATGAATTGGCTAACCTGGCCGAAAGGCATCGTGAAGGATATATTGCCCCTGAGGAAACTACTTCTCTAGAAAAGTCAAAATCCTCCCGAGAGTCACCACTTCACGCTTCCGAGGGGGATGCCCCTAGCACCGATGAGCAAATATTTCAGGGTTTGGGGGATCTCCCCTTACCTGAGACTATATACACTTCAGAGGATTTCAGGAAGGATCCTTTGGTCTTCACTTCTTCTGAAGAGACCACTCCCGCTAAGGCCAAAGAGCCTGCCCGTACCAGTCTAGCTTCAGACTTGGGTTGGTTGGGGGGAAACACACCACTTAGGATACACTTTATATAACGGCATTAGCCTTCATTGCACTTCTTTTGCTCGTGAATCCATTAATTCTAACTTTCGTTCGTTTTATCGTGCAGGAACAATGTCTCGATCCTACTACGATATAAGAAAGCTTCGTCGCAGCATGTCCAATCCTCCTCAGGATGTCGAGTATGACCGCCGGGATGATCGTGGCAGGGATGAGAGGAGGCCTTACGATCCCTATCGTTCTCGACCCTCACGTTCTCGCTCACCCGTTAGGCCGGAACAAGAGAAATACAAAGGTTACCAAAGCCGTAGGGAAGAGGACAGACCACAATCCAAAGACTCCACCCCTTCCCATGAAAAACGCAGCAGAGAGAAAAGTCCTCCAAAGGAAACCGGGTCTCGAAGTAAGCAAAAGGTCCCTGCTACTAAACGACCTAGGACAGACAAAGAAACTACCGAATCCTCCTCACAAAGGGACACCGAATTGACAATCCTCGCTCCTCCCCCACCAGATGCGGGAACTGCAATAAAACGGGCATATTTGAAAGAGCAATTTCCCGAACACTACTTCGAAACTCTGACTTTTTTACCTGCCCTTGAACCTATTTCGTCTAATTGGGCATATGAGGCCAAAGCAAAGATCGATGCGGTGCAAAAACAATATACTGAGATGTTCAAATATTCACGCAACCTTTCTAGAATCATCCGCACTCTAATCACAAATACTGATTCAATGCAAAAGACCGCGGAGGAGGATGCTAAGGCCTTAAAAGCTTTAGGAAAAGATTTGGAAGACACTCAAGCTCAGCTAGCGGTCGCCCAAAGGGACGCTTCTAATTTTAAACAACAATTCGAGGACATGCAAAAGCGTTATCACGATTTGCTTGAATCTCACACTCAGGAGCGTTCTGAATTAAAAAAGCAAGCTGACGAGGCCAAATCAGATGCTGCTAAGACACGCCTTGCTTATGCTGAGCTTGAACGGAAAAACGCCGAGTTAGCAAAGAGGAGTGCAGAATTAGAAAAGAAAAATGCTGACTTGGCTTCAAAGTTGTTGGAGGCAGAGAACAGGGCTGCCCTGGCCGAGGGCAATGTGGAGTGTGCTATTAAATCTGCGGAGGAAGCCCGCAAGCAACTATCAGAGACGGAAGCTGATATTCAGGGTTTCGGCGAGCTAATGATTGAATTCTTCGCACATATTATTCGTCGCCGAAACATTTCTTGGATCGAGGACTATCCATCCACTCTAGTTCAAGTATGGAGTCAAATCGTCGAGTGGGAAAAAGAGGAACTTAAGGTCGATTCCCTCGATGAAGATAAACTGATGGAGAAATACTTGAGAGATGATGAACCGGAACGCCTAGCTGAAGGGCGCCGCCTTATTGCTGAGGCCATGGAAGAAGAGAGACGGAAGTCTAAACAAAAAACCATTCTCGAAGCTGGTTCCTCTTCTTCTGCTCCTGCAACTCCCGAAGTAGAAGGGTATGATCCCGAAAATCCGGGAATTCCCCGAACAACTCTGCTATCCCCCATTCCTGAAGCAACACCAGAGGCAGTAGCCACCCCCGCAGAAAAGCCTTCGGAAGGTATCCCTACCTTTTCTCCTCAATTTGCCAAGGCTATTTCTACTTTTCGCCACGTGATCGAACAATCGATGAAAGAGCCATTGTTTTCGCCTGAGTTGATAACTGTTGCTTCTCATTCTGTAGGTGTTGAATCATCCGAAAAGACAGATGTAGCTCAAGGAGCTGCCGCTGGGACAAAGCCCGCGGATGGGGCCAAAGAAAGGGAAGACAAGGCTGCTTCTATAGATTTGGGAGAAGGAAGTGAGCCAGATAAGGTCTCCACTCCCCATGATGAAGAAATGATAGCAGCTTTAAAGGACGATGGCGGAGACGGGGGGCACGAAGAGGAACCAGAAGTTGCAATAACTGGGGAGTCAAAAAGTGCTAATGACGTTACCTTGGCTGCAATGAAGGCTGATCAAGACAAGCGTTTGCAATTAAAGGCCGAAGAACTAGACCCTGAGGTCCTCAAGCCCCTCGCAGTTGTGGATGCGGGTTCAAGGTTAGTTGTTAAGCTCTCAACTAGATCTATTACAGAAGAACTTGCTAAAAAATCTTCTCTTGATTCCAGTGCCCCGCCCTCCGGGAAGAAGTCTACTGGCTCCAGTACAGCATCTTCAGGGAAAAAGAAATCAAAACGAATCTTGACCGAAGCCGAGAAGGAAGCAAAGGATGCGGAGAAAGCCGCCAAGAAATCCAAGGCTCATTCCAAATCTAAATAGTGGATTGCCCTGTATCTTTTTAGCATTTTTGTGAACCAATAATTGCTGCTACAAAAGCAGCTCCTGCACTTTCTTTTTTAGCTATTTCCCTGTTCAAATTCATTCATCTGTAAATAAAAATAATTCACTTTTTACAATGTTTGTTTGTTAGTAGTTCTGCACGTATGCATGTCTATAGTTGTGAAACGAAGTTGTGGAGGGGGGAAATATGCGTGTACATAAATGTCCCCAGTCAATTTCCACAAGTTATTCAATGCTTATCCAAGCAATCTGAAAGCTCCCGATTTTCTGATGGGATAGCACTTCCTGTGCCGTCAGTACCTGTCGTTTTTTCTGGCATTTCTTTTATACTCTCTCTCTTTCTCTTGAGAGTTAGAGTTCGAGTTTAGTCATCTGTTTATTCCCCGGTCTTTCAACGGGGAATGATTTCTTTCTCAGCGCTCAGTCAGAGACGCTTTTATGCTCTCTCTCTCTCTGGAGAGTTAGAGTTAGGAGGAAAATCTCTTTTTCAGCGCTCAGTCAGAGACGCTTTTATACTCTCTCTCTCTCTCTGGAGAGTTAGAGTTAGGGATAGAATCTCTTTTTCAGCGCTCAGTCGGAGACGCTTTTATACTCTCTCTCTCTCTGGAGAGTTAGAGTTAAGAATGTCGTTTTCTCATTCTTTTATGTCTTATCGCACAAATAGTCGTTATGCTTCTTTTTATGTCTAAACCGTTTTCAACCTTTTTAGGCTGTGAGTCACCCTGTACTTCATACCTACAACAGAATAATTAACAAATGTATATATACATAGTGCATATAGGTAAATAACACACAATATTTTTATAGTGGTTCAGCTAAGTCGTAGCCTACATCCACTTTATAGTCCTTTATTCATATCGTCAGATTTTCCCAAGGCAAGTCGTGCCTTATTACAGAGTTCATAAGAAAAATAACACAAACTACAGTGTTTTTTAATCCAAATATCGCATTAAGTGTTGAGCATTCCATGCTCTGGGGACTTCTTCGCCATCCACGGTCGTTAACTTGAAGGTTCCTTTTTCAAGTTTCCGTTGAATGACAAAGGGTCCTTCCCATTTCGGACCAAGGTGAGGAAGGGATGGAAAAACTCTCTTTAACACCAAATCTCCTGGTTCAAAAGTCCTGAGGCGAACTTTTTTGTCGTAATAGCGTGCCATCTGACGCCGATGTCTTGCTGCACACAAATCTGCTTCGTCCCTTTTCTCCTCGACTTCATCAAGAGACTCAAGTAAAAGTGCCCGATTTTTCATCGGGTCATAATATGTTACCCTGTGGGAAGGAACTTCTAGTTCAACTGGAATTACAGCTTCTGAGCCAAAGGAGAGAGAGAAAGGGGTATGACCGGTGGCCGTTTTAAATGTTGTTCGATATGCCCACAAGGCTAGGGGCAATTCATCAACCCACTTTGCCTTTGCACGCTCTAATCGCTTCTTGAGGATGGATTTTATTACTTTGTTTATTGCCTCTACTTGCCCATTCGATTGCGGATAGGCAACTGCAGTATATCGTTTGTCTATCTTATACTTCTGGCAAAAATTTCTGAATTCAGTGCTATCAAATTGGGTCCCGTTGTCAGTTATAATCGTCCTTGGGATCCCGAATCGACATATAATATTTCTAACCACAAAACTTATCACCTTTCTTGTTGTGATTTTGGTCAAGGGCTCAGCTTCCACCCACTTCGTAAAATAGTCCACGGCTACTATTGCATACTTAGCTCCTCCTTTAGCAATTGGTAGAACTCCAATGATATCAATTCCCCATGTGGCAAATGGCCAAGGACTCACCATTGATTTAAGCTGGGTTGACGGTGCCCTGGGGATTTTGGCGAATCTCTGGCACTTATCGCAGCGTCGTGAATAATCAGCTGCATCTTTGTTGATCGTAGGCCAGAAGTATCTGTACCGCAATATTTTCTTTGCTAAAGTTTGACCTCCTATATGATCTCCACACTCACCTTCGTGTACTTCTCTTAGTACACGCTTGATGTCGTCGTGTGCTATACATCGTAACAGGGGCATAGAAAATCCTTGTCTATAGAGAGTATCATCTTGTATGACATATCTGGTAGCTTTGCGGACTACAGCTCTTTTCTCACTCTTCTTTGATGGGAGTGTCCCATTCTTAAGGAAATTCTTAATTGGAGTCATCCATGACTCCTTCTCTGGTTCCGCTTCAAAAGCGAATTCAATTTCCATTGACTCAAAGCTTGGCGACTCCAACGTTTCAATTGGAACTACTTCAGTTTCTTCTGGATTGTCGGAACTAGCCAGCTTTGCCAGTCTATCCGCTTTCTGGGTTTCAACTCTGGGAATATGTGTTATGTTGTACCGCTCTAAGCTATTCAATAGCTCTTTCACTTTCTTGAGGTAGGTGATAAGTCGAGGTCCTCGAGCCACGAATTCCTCTCGCACTTGACAAACAACAATTTTAGAGTCACAAAATATGTCTATCATTTTTACTCCGAGGTCTTTAGCAAGCTTCAGCCCGGCGATCAGGGCTTCATATTCGGAGTCATTGTTAGTTGCCGAAAATTCTAATCGCAGGGCGTAATATAACGACCGTCCCTCGGGAGTGACTAAGACAATTCCAGCTCCGGACCTTCGGGTATTCTTGGCTCCATCTGTATATAATTTCCACGGATTCATCTCTAGCTCATCCTCGGATTTAACCACTCTGTCATTGATTATCTCCTCCTCTGGAATGGTGAATTCCGCAATAAAGTCTGCTAGAGCTTGCCCCCTGATTGACTTTCGTGGTTGAAAATTCAAATCAAACTGACTTAGTTCTATGTTCCATTTGATCAACCTTCCCGATGCTTCGGGTCTCTGCAATACCTGCCTTAAGGGCTGGTCGGTGTATATGGTTATTGGATGGGCTTGGAAATAGTGACGAAGTTATCGGGATGCGATTAGGAGGCTGTAAGCGAGCTTCTCAATTTTTGGGTAGTTGCGCTCTGCCGCTGCTAATTTCTTACTTACATAATACACCGGCCTTTGTACTTTGTCTTCTTCTCGAACCAGGGCTGTGCTGACAGCGTGAGCCGAGACTGCCAAATAAACAAATAATTCTTCGTGATCTACGGGCTTTGATAAAATCGGCGGTTTCTCTAGCAGTTCCAACAGATTTTGAAAGGCCTCAACACAATCCGGAGTCCACTGGAAGTTCTTCTTTCCCCTTTTTATCAAATCAAAAAACGGAACACATTTATCTGTGGCTTTGGAGATGAATCTACTCAGCGCCGCTACTTTCCCTGCAAGACTTTGGACGTCTTTAATTCTCCTCGGTTCTTCGATGTTTCTAATCGCTGCTATCTGGCTAGGGTTGATTTCAATTCCTCGGGAACTCACAATGAAGCCAAGGAACTTTCCCGATGCCACTCCAAATGAGCATTTCAGAGGATTCAATTTCATCCGGTACTTTCGCAGGATACCAAACATTTCCGCCAAGTCTTGCGTATGGCTGGAGGAATGCTTTGATTTGACAAGCATATCATCCACATAAACTTCCATAGTTTTTCCTATTTGATCATAAAACATTCCGTTTACCAAGCGCTGATAAGTAGCTCCAGCGTTTTTCAATCCGAATGGCATTACAACATAACAATATAACCCCAAATTCGTAATGAAGCTCGTATGTTCTTGGTCTGGTACGTGCATAAAAATTTGGTTGTATCCAGAATATGCGTCCATGAAAGAGAGAAGTTCATGACCTGCTGTCGAGTCTACAAGCTGGTCAATCCTGGGAAGTGGGAAACTATCTTTCGGGCAAGCTTTATTTAAATCTGAAAAGTCAATGCAAGTCCGCCACTTTTCGTTTGGCTTCTTTACTAAAACGGGATTCGATATCCAGTCGGGATATGTCGAATCTCGAATAAATCCATTCTGCTTCAACTTCTCTACTTCCTCTTTGAGAGCAGCCGACCTCTCTGGGCCCAGCATGCGTCTCTTTTGCTTCACAGGCGGATGTTTCGGATTTACATTCAATTTGTGACTTATAATGGATAGTGATATCCCACACATGTCAGCATGGGTCCAGGCGAACACGTCTAAGATTGCCTTCAAGAAGTCCGTTAGTTCTTTAGCTCTACGTGGATCCAATTGAGAACCAATCTTCAAAACTTTTGTCGGATCAGCTTTATCAATGGGAATTTCCACTGTCGCTTCATTAGGAGTTGCATTCCTAGCCTCTGGTTCCTCGTCTTTTCTGGGATCCAGGTCTTCAGGCGTTCCTTTGGGCAACTCCCTCGGGGTCAATTTCTCTAATTGCTATGCCGAGTCCCCCTTTGAGGGAGACGAGGCATCCTTACTCTCAACGTTAAGTCCTTTCATCAACATCTTTAACTCGGCCACATAGTAGGCCCATCCGGAAACCTGATCCCCTCTCATTACTCCAGTTCCGGCTTCGGTTGGGAACTTAAGTAACAAGCACCAAGGGGCGATACAAACTCTAAATTCAGCGAGGGCAGGTCTCCCCAAAAATGCGTTATAAGGCGAATCTACGTCCAATACTACGAACTGAAGCATTCGCACTCTTCTGCGTTCTCCTTGCCCCAGGGTCATGGGCAACTCTATGTATCCCATGGGAGCTGTCGACGCCCCGTTGAAGCCTCTGATCCATCCTTCACAAGGCTTCAGATCTTCAGACTCATGCTTCATCTGATCAAATGACTTCTTGATCAAAATATTAACGGAACTTCCATTGTCTACTAATACCTTATGGATCAAGGCCGGCCCAATGGTGGTAGTAATAACCAACGGATCATTGGTGGGTGATTGTATCCCAGTATTGTCTCGGCTGCGAAATACCACGTCGTCGAACATGGTCTTCTGTTGTTTTATGGGGGTGACATCTTCCAAATCATCACCTTCATTCACGTCTAGATGCTTGGCAGCATTCACATATTGATCCATTGATCTGAAACTTCGGATTGCTGGGTGAGGTCCGCCTACTATGGAATTGATAACAATTCCTTTACCTTTCTGCTGCGTTTTAGGCTTGGGAGCAGGTAGAATCTGTTTTGGAGCCTTCTCTCCTTGCCCCCTGTCTCTCGGGGCAACCTTGTACTCATCCAACTTCCCTTCACGCAACAGTTTCTCAATCACATCCTTCAAATGCCGACATTCATTAGTTGAATGCCCGTGAGTTCCATGAAACAAACAAAACTTCCCTGTCGCCATTTCTTTCTCGGTCGAATCACGAGGTGGCGGTCTTTTGTATTGTAACACATTATACGTATCCAGGTAAATATTTTCCAGGGTGTCGTTCAATGGTGTATAATCCTCGTAGTTCTGGAATCGGGGTCTTTTGTTAGGGTCACTTCCCCTATTTCTGTTTCTTCTGTTACCGTTTGGATTACGGTTATTGTTGTTATTACCCCCGCTTCCAGCATTGCTGTTTCCTCCCTTGTTTCCTACATTTACTTCAACCTTGCCAGAACTTTCCCCAGACTGCTTTACGGCGATGTTACTCTGCACATTCTCCTTTGAAGCCATCTCAGACTTTCTCTTTCGGTTTGCCCTGGCCTCCTCTCGTCTTAGATAAATGTCAGCTTTTTCGTAGAATATCTCCCTTGTGGAGGGTGTTTTCCCAGAAAGGTAGTCTCCAAACTCAGATTCAGGATCGACTCCTTCCTTCAATGCCATCAGAATAGTGGGCTCATGCGGGTCACTGACCTCGGTTACAGCTTGGTTAAAACGATCAAGATATGCCCTTAAAGATTCTCCTGGTGCCTGCTTGATTCTCGATAATTCAATAACACTTTTGGACTTTCGGGCATGTAGTCGGAACTGGTTCATGAAACGCTCGCTTAGTTCCTTGTAATTCGAAATCGAACGAGGAGGAAGTCGGGTAAACCAGAACAATGCCACATCTTCTAAGTAGATTGGGAATGCTTTGCACTTCACTTCATCAGGGGCAGCAGCTGCATCCATGAGCCACGAATACCGCATCAAATGCTGTCCCGGATCAGTCCTTCCGTTGTACTTGTCCATCTGTGGCAAGTTAAAGCGTCGGGGAAATTGGAAGTCGAGGATATCGTCGGTGAAGGGAGTATGGCTTCGCTCAATGCCATAATCTTCATTTGTATAATTCCGGCTCTCGGACATGATCTGGCGAACCATTGCCTGTACATCAGCATTAGTTAGGGGCCGCTCAGGTTCCCTGGCCCTAGTATCCGAGTTCCTTCTGGGCTCTGGTTCAGGAGATGCCCTTCTTCTTCGTGCTGCCTCTGCTCGATTCCGTTCCCTGCGCTCCCGGTCGATCTCGGGAGGAGGGGACTGGAGTCTTTGCCCCCGAGTGGGGTCATTGTTTCCTAATGCTCGTGCAATATCCTCACGAGATCCCAGAGATCCAAATGTCAGCTGCTCCACGTTCTGAGGTCGTTCGAGTGGCCTTCGTTCACGGGGCCTCTCTTCCTCGGAAGATGAAGATTGGTCCACTGGTGTGTGACGAACCGGTGATGGAGTTCTCTGTCGACGGAGTTCACTAATCTCCCGACTCATGAGCCTCATATTTTCCTGCATCATGAGATTAGTCCGCTCGTGAACCTTCATAGCCTCCCTTGTGCTCTCAAGCATGTCAAGCAAGCGCGAGAAATCTCCTTGAGTGATGGGCGCAGATGGATTGACCTGATCACCAACCCTGGTGGCTGGAATTGGAGCATTCGTAGGGACTCGAGTAGAGGTTCCAGCTTCACCAAGCATCGGGTCGGATCGGAGGTAGGAGGTCGGGTCGGTTCGGAGCTGGGGAGCTTGGTCGGATCGGTACGTGGCAAGCAGCTCAGGTCGGTTCAGATTGGGGGAATGCACTGCTTCAGAATCTCCTACCCGGATCGGATCGGAGCTCTCCCCCTGCTGGCGGCTCGGATTTCCTGCATTGGTTCTTCCCGCTGATGAACTCTGACCCCGAGACCTTGTTACAACAGCATTTTGCTGATCTTCGCCAGCTACATTTCCTCGAACTGACTGAACTTCCTTGCCTTTTCCTTTGGCCATGAGTTCTTTGACAATCACTTCAACAAATATAAAAAAGCGGAGAAACTTAAGGATTCACTTCTTTGAACTCAGCGGTCCAAAAAGTAGAAAGAGATCCCGGAAAATAAAGAATTTAGATGAGGATTCTCAGTGAAAGCACCAAAATGTTAGACCCAAAAGTGGTTCTAACACCCAAATTGATTAAAAGCAAATAAGATGAAATAAAAATAAAAATGAACACACAGGATTTATAGTGGTTCAGCGAAGAAATGCCTACGTCCACTTATCTTTCACTATATTCAATGATTCAGTTGCAAATACAATGTTATTGTCACTTGATTTCACTCACAACTCGCTTATATTCACTCAATAGACTAAAACAAATAATGAAAGAGGATTTGGATTCTCCGGGAGTAATGGAGTTCGGGTTATGGAGGTAGTTGAATTCTCAAAGTGCCTAAAAAAGAACCTTCTCTTTGTCTCCAGACGGGGTATTTATAGGTGTGAATTTGCTCAAAACTTGATCCGGGTCGGGGCCACACGTCATCCATCCCACCATCTTCGGGTTCGGATGAACTATTATGTTGACAACGCATCAAAGGAACGGACGTTATGGGTAGGAACTGGTCACAGCCGGTCCGGATATCCAGGCGCTTTCGCAGGAGAATAATATGGAACATGGGCTCTGGTCGGAGACGCACAGATAAGGGGTTCGGATCGGGATATCCGATCCGACCCGGATTGGCTTGGATGCAACGCTCTCTTCTTCTCTAATCTACTCCGCTCCGATCCATTTTCGTGGCAAACAGGTGGCTTTCCGATCTAATCGAGATTATGTTGCCCTCCGATCCGATTAGATATACCTTACCAATTTACTCAGTAGCAGTTCACCGATCCGAACGGAAGATTCAATCCGACCCGAACTGATATGTTGCTCTGATCCGACCCGAACAACTGCAGCTATTCAATCTAGGTTGTATTGTCTTCTCCAATCCGAACCGAAGTCTTCTAATTAAAAATGTTCTTCAATGTTTGGTTTCTTGACTTTGTGTTGCCTAGTTCACAAAGTAGGCTAACATCGGAGTATGGTTGTGAAAATCCATACGCCTTTAGAACAGTCACAAGTTTAGTAAACCAACACCTAGGAGCCTGCTATAAACCATACAATGATTTACGCAAACGACATACCAATCCAGGTTTATCAAAAGTAAATCCAGGAGGAAGTTTCATATACACCTCCTCATTAAGACCACCATGTAGGAAAGCATTATGTACATCCATTTGATGCAACCCTCAATGTTTAGAAGCTGCAATTGCAAGCAATGCACGCATAATTGTCGTTTTTTCTACTGGTGCAAAAGTCTCATCATAATCTAATTCTTCCACTTGATGATTGCCGAAGACAATCAATTTTGCCTTCAATCTCTCAATGCTTCCATCTAAGTTGTACTTGATTTTATATACCAACTTGCTTCCTAGAGCTTTTTTTCCAGAAGGAAGGTTTTCCATTGTCCAGGTTCCGTTACCCTCCAAAGTACAAATTTCCTTCTGCATAGCACTATGCCACCCTGCATCTTTCATAGCCTCCTTAAAAGACTATGGTTCTTCTCCTGCTGTTACCTATGCAATAAAACTTTGGGGTTTCGTTGAAAATTTTTCACACCTAACATAGTGCGCTATGGGATAAGGAGAACCTGAGAGATATAGTGAAGAGGCATCACATGAAGCAGGGATTGGACTTTTCTTGATCACCGTACGAGTCACAAAATCACGCAATTTTACTGATGGATACTTAATACGTAATCCACGACCCAAATTATCACCCAAACCTGCACCATCATATGAATCCACCATATCCATTTCCCCTTCAATAGCCAAAGGCAAGACTGGTTGTGCCTCATCCAGAACAGGGGAAATTTTTGACTCTATGTTCTCATTATCAACATAGTCTAAAACCTCAACAATACTCCTATCCATATGTGTCTCAGGTTAGAGCTCACATTTTTAATTTCAGCATCCAAATATAGGAGAATATTCTTAGAAAATTTAACATCATGAGTGATAAAGAGTTTCTCAGTATCTAAGTCAAATAAGTTCCAACCCTTCTTATCAAACGGATATCCTACAAAAACATATTTACGACTTCTACTAGCTAATTTGTCACCCTTTTCCTTTTGTTTATGAGTAAAACATAGACAACCAAACAAACACAATTATGTTAAGGATGGTGGATGACCAAACAAAATCTCATATGGTGTCTTTTTGTGAAGAAAACTAGAAGGATTACAATTAACAACATAAGCAACAGCTAAAACACATTCCCTCAAAAAAGAAATAGGCAAACTACATTGAAATCTTAAAACTCTTGCAACACTCAAAATATGTTTTCGTTCCACTCTCCCTTATTGTTGAGGAGTACCCACACAAGTAGTTTGAAACATAATCCCAATTGCAAAAAAATAATTCTTCAAACAGTTAAATTCTATTCCATTATCACTACAAATAATTTTTGAGAAAATTGAACATCAATCATAGCAATAAATGACATAAACATCTCAAAAACTTTAGTTTTATTAATCAACAAATAAACCCACACAACATGGGAAAAATCATCCACTATTGTAAGAAAATAATGAGTGCCAAAGAAGAAGGTTCAGCATACTGACCCCACAAATCACATTGCACTAACTCAAAATTACAGGTTGTTTTATTTTCACTCAGAGGAAAACTATCCCTAGGTTGCTTAGCACGATGGCATATTTCACAAGCTTTATTCAAATTATCTTTAGAATCAAGAAAAAAAGGAATCCACTTCACTGCTTTTTCCGGAGGATGACCGAATCTATTATGCCATAATTTCAATGAAGACATGTATGCAACTATAAGAGCTTGAACCGGTGTCCCTTCACTCAAGTAGTAAAGTCCATCCCTCTTTCACCCATTATAATCACCTCCCTTTCAGTTGGTCCTAAATAACACATAAGTTAGAGTTAAAAGTGAAAAAACATTTTAGTCATCATTCAGCTGTGACACTGAAATTGAATTTCAATTTAATTAAGTTTGGTGCATAAAGCACATAATAAAGAATGATTTTATCAACTGTTGCTTCCTTTGAGTCCATGACATTTCCACTAGTAGGAAGCCCAACTAAACATGGAATTACATCTTTGACATCCTTCAAATAAGAAAGATTCCCTATAACATGATTAGAGCACCAGTATCCATGATCTGCTCACCATTTAACCGATTAGTAGGTGGTGGAGTTGTTTCCCCTGCCATGGACGAAGTTTAGAGAAAGAAAAATTAGACTTTACCAGGCTTTCATACCATGATAAGGATTGAGATTTCCTAGGCTAAAATTCTTATCTTTAGCAGAAGCCATTTATACATAATGTCTCATTCTGATTTCGTTAACAAATCACATAAACAGAGAAACTATAAATTACATCCCCAAACTTGATTTTGTCAATAAATCACATAAATAGGGAAATTATAAATTACATCTTTAAACGTGATTTTGTCAACAAATCACATAAATAGGGAAACTACAAATTACATCCCTAAACTCTGTCAGCTCACCATATCACATAATATCTGTGATTTGCTAATAGTTGAAGATTTTAAGCTGTTCTTTCCATTTTTAATTTTTGATGATTTTTTTCTTCAAGTAAATTTAAGATGTCTTCTTTTTTTTCTTTTAGTTACTTGTAGATGAAGAGAAGGAAGACATAAGAAGGATACATCCTCAATCACTTGTTCTGAGTTGAGTATTGGAGCTTTTTTAAGATCATGTCTACCTTATTGATTGAACTTGCCTTCAAATTTGTAATATATATGATTTGACATATTTGTATCTAAACATGGATCATCTTGTAGAGGGGGATGATCCGTGAACTGTATATTATAATCCATTGTATTTTTCTTGAGATTTCATAGAACTGCTGACATTTTGGATAAGAATCTTCAATTAGGATACCATTTCTTTTATGAGAAGAATCAGTGACTATATTAACATTGGTTTCATGATTGAAGGATCTTGCAAGGGTATCATGTGACGACCGCCATAACCCCTGCACTAAACAAGAGGAATAATGCACTGAAAGGTGTGCCAAACAGCTATGGACGATCATTAGGGTAGGTAAACAACGTCGGAACCTGTCGTAGAACTCACAACGCAAGGATAAAGTATAGTAGAAAATATACAACAGGTAATAATAGTGAAGCATCACATAACAAACTTTTGAAACTTTCACAACACCCTGAAAGATTATCCAAACATCATAGGAAATATCAAAGTCCGTACATAAGGCCTCACTACAACACTCATAGAGCAACTCAACATCGGAAAAAGAAATACTAGATAGTAATAAAAATGGTACATAAGCCTCCAGCTCGCCTCCGAACTGAAACATCATCCTCACTAAGCTATCACTTGTCACCTGGCACCTAGTCTGCCCATCCACAACCGGATGAACAACCCAAGGTAATAAGAGGGAAACATTAAACCTTGAGTCAGACAATAGTCTTAGTAAGCGATAAAACAGCTAACAAACATTATCAATAAAGTATATGAGAATGGATAGATAAACATACTAATCTACCCACAACACCAGAGAAGAACTCAACCCTATCTTCCCCACATCGGACAGTGATAGCCTTTACAACAACATTTCAACCGTACATCCATGGAAACCATAGCACCTATTCAATCATAGCAAAGCACTCATGACATCCAGATAATATGTATCTCACGTAAACCATCCTAATCGAACTCAACATCCCTCAAGCACAAGCCCCGAGGCCTAAACCAATATCATACAAGCACCCAAGGAACATCCCCTTCGACGTTGGACAATCTACATGAGACGGTTCAAACAAGGCAACTAATCAACCATGTTATACTCTGGCTATCACCGCCAATCCTACTTCGAAACCACCGTTAATCGTATGATAGCCAACCCTGCCATATGTCAAGGGCTAATGGTAACCCGAGTTCTAGCATAATGCAACGACCCGTATTTTTGGCAGTCAAATATTTAATTTAATTTGTTATTTTAAATATTTTATTTAGGATATTAATTGATTTTAATATTTAATTCGTTATTTAAAACGAAGTTTTAATGTTATATATTTACATAAATATAAAACGATCTCAAAATGGCGCGGCAGTTCGTAATATGAAGTTCTGAACTTTAACTAAATATACAAGATCCAATATAAGTCGGATTTCTGTGAAACAAGAAACGTTGGAACCGTGGTAATTATAATTTTCATATGAAAGAGAAAAATTCAGATTTCGTGTTATAGATTGTTAGTTATGGTCAATTCAAATTTTTAAATAATCGCTATATAATCGTTTTTAAATTTTAACGATTTATTTATAAATATAAAAGGGTTTTTATATAAAATGAATGGTCATTTAAACCTAGAACTTAAACTGTTGAGTTTTGGATTCAATACTGGTTAAAAACTAAGGCTATTTGTTTTAATAGAAACGATGATATAAATTTTAGCTGTTTGAATTCAATTTATATTGTATTAAGATTATATGAGTTTTAAAATAATAACCAATCTACAGCTTGTGTACTACATACACACAGTTTATATTTTCAGTACAAGTTCCTAGATGTATATCTATATACTCCTCCGCGTTTCCACTGGGTTCGGCAATACAGGTAAAACCCGAATACATATCTTATTTTTTCAACTAAACCAAAACTGCTACATGAACTTGAAAACTGAAACAGGAAGAAAATGTATACAATGTAATATGAAACTAGAACTAAACATATACAACAGGAAAATATAGAAACGTATACAGTATGAAAGCTAGACCGTATCAATACAAAGGAAATTATATATATATGTTTGTACACATACAGTCTAAAAGAACCAAAAGAATGTATTCTAAATCGCAATATCTAGTATACCTTGTTCTTTTAGTAAGGAAAAGAGCAGAAAAATTCGTTTTAAAATTCAATGTCAACTATGACAAGGTATTCTCCAACAATTAATTTGATCCATTCTTTTGTACTATTTCAATCTTTGCTAGTTACCTGCCAGTATTTTAGAGTGGTAAAGCAAACTTTTATCATAAGGAAACAAAAGCATTTTACAAGAAGACCTGGTGTAGATAATTGATCAATGAACTTATGAGTAACTACGACTGCATACTATGGCAATATAAAATATATACATATAGAAGTAACAGAACAAAGAAAATCATTACATATCCTTGTCGATACCAATGCAAAACCACATAACAATTCATTTAAAAATTTAAGTACAACAGTCTTGTTTCCTATAAGCATCAGAATGCAAATTTCTCCATTGAAACAGTGCAAACAATAGCTAAATATCTTTATATACACAGTTGGATTCATATATATATATATATATATATTCATACAGAGACTGTTCTGTCATACACCAAATACAATTTCAAATCTCTGATGAAATAAACAATTCGGTAGCTCCATCTAATCTACACATAAACCATTCGATCATTGTGCATATCTAAGAAGAAAATAGTACATGATAATCCAACACAATCTTCACACTCCCCTGTTAAACATCAGGCAACCATCAAAGTTCACATTACCAATACATGGCAGCTTGATCATGTACCCAAAGTATAGCTGTAAAGAAATTGAAAGAAAACAGCTAATGAAGCAGGATATCAACAGCTAAGAAAATTGATAGTATATATTTTATACATCAAAATCTATTGTAGAATCGAACAGCTAATATATATATATATATATATATATATATATATCCATATATACGGAAATTTCATGTACAATTTACTAATGCAGTGTATTTAAAAATGGAAATATAAAATCTACAATACAGTTTCAAATCTCTGATTGAATTAACTACTCATAACCTCTCAATCACAGTCCGATCATTCTAACAGACCAACAGTGCTGTAAATCCCATACAAAATCTTTTAAAATCCTTTGTTAAACATCTTGCAACATCAAACTGTCATCAACTGTACGCAAAACAATATGCAAAGGAATAGAAGCAAATCGCCTAAGCTAATAGTAGCTAACCTACCTAAGAACAGCCTTTGAAAGACATCGATCTGATTTAAAATCTATCACACTTTAAATACGTATACAAGCAATGTATTCTCCCCATTCCAGAATCAAACGAATGAATACAGTGGAAAGAAAACCAATTCGAACCACATAAAAATCAGAACAAAAAATATATACAGGAAAAAAATGGATAAAACTTATCTAGTTCAGGATGATTTGTTCGAGACCGAGGACTTAGGGTTCGTTCCAGCTTCGCATTGAAGTTTCGAGTTGGCTTGTTGTTGTCTGTAGTGGAGCCGAGGAGTTTGGGGTAGATCGGAGAACTATGGAGAAGTAGGAGTCGAAGGAGTTGGTCTGGTTGAAGGAGACGAAGGTAATCGAAGAATTGGTTGCGAAGGAGGGTGGCGATGCAGCTAATTTAGATTTTGCTGAAGAGGGAAGACGGAAAAGGAGATATGAATTTGGCATTGAAGGGTTTTCTTTTGGATGCTGCGGATATTTTGTGAAGAGGGAAGGATTCCGATGGGTTATAAGGTGGAACGGGTTTCTTCAATGCTAAATGGGCTGAACAAATAGAGTAAGGCCCAACCTCAAATTTAATTAAAGCTTATTTAATTCAAATGTTTATATAAACTTAGATTTTTAATTTCGAATGCATACGTGATCAGAATTCAATAAACCAAAAGCATCGGAACCGCGTCGACGAGTACTACACGATGGAAGAGAACCGGGCAGGGCTGGAAGCAGCTGGATTTTTCTGTTGAATTAAACGTCTATTTAATTTAACTGAAGTGAGATGATTTAGCAATGGGATCAAATCAAAGGTGAGTTACACTTGCTCAGTTCTCCCCATTTATATTTTATATAAATTGGATTTTTATTTTGTGTGCTTTGGTTGCTAATGGTTGACTGTTTGCTAGTTATCTATTTATTTGTTAATTTAACTAATGAAATTAAACCATTGTTTAATTTTAGTGAATACCAAATCGTTATTTTAACGATTGGTTCCAATGAAGGTAACTTACTATATTGGTCACGTTTATTTATAAATGTGTTTATTTGTTTGAATTGTTTTGTTAATTGGTTGATAGTCATTATTTACTGTGATAGAAATTATCAGTTAAATGGAATTGAATGATCTGATTTGAACTAACCGATTTGAATACAGGGGAGAACAGGTTGGAGGGATCCAACGGGATTCCTCAAATATATTAAATATTATTTATTTTCATATTATCATTATATGAACTGTCCTGGTTGGGTGATTGATTTGATTATTAATAGTAGACTAGAAATTCAACCTGTGTTTGGTTTTAACCAATGAGAAATATTGGTTGGGTAATCGGCAGTAAACGGCCTAAGAATAAATGGTTTTGTTATATTGATTTACCGTCAGGTGGATCAATAGTATTGAAATTATAATTTTATTTATAAATGGAGATAGATTTTGATATATATTTTGAATAAAAGTTTATAAAAGGAAATAAATATTTATTATTTAAGTTTATAATTAATTATTAATTGATTCTGATATTAAACAGATTTATAAACAATTGATTAGAAATTAACCTAACGGTTAAATTTATATAATTGTTTTGTTAAGAAACAATTAAATGAAATTATTTAAATTAATTACATTATTAATCAATTTAAAAAGAGAACTAATTGGAATCGGTTAACGGGATAACTGTGTTTTGAGTTGACTAAATTAACCATTTTCAACTGGAATTAATTATTAAATTAGTTTGTTGGATTAATCTAATAAAATAGTTTAACGAATATTGTTCTAGTTCTAATAAGATTTTAAAAAGGAATTTACTGTTTATTTTTGTTAATAAAGGAATTAATTACTGAAGCAGTTATTGATCGAAGTAAAATATTATTTTAATTAATAAACATTTAGAAAATTACTTGTAATGGAAATTCATTTAAAGAGTAATCGAAATTGAATGTAATCTAGTTGAATGGTGAAATGGAGTTTACGTACGGGTTTTTTATTTAAAACCCAAACTCTTATAACGAAGTTATAAAAGGAATTTCAAGCGGATACGATAGCTTGAATAACTAATATTCGAATCTAGAAAAAAAGGAATTGAGATGGAAAGGTACTAAACCAAAATTTTATCAACGAAGTTATAAAAGAGCGTTAATTTTAAATTAACGTTACTGAATAATGGGGTTAAGTAAAATTGGGAAATTGAAATAAGAATTTCAAGGGGGTAATGGTTGAATGGATTTGGAAAGGGATTGGTAAACGTGAATTTAGGTAAAGAAGTGGATTATAGGATTTGATAAACAAATCCGAATTATGAAATGAAATTGTTTAAAAAGGGTAAAGGTTAAAAAGTGGTGTTTTATAAGGAATCACTTAATTAGTAAATTAAGGAATAATGTTATGTTCGAGAAGGAGATTTTCAAAGAGATAAGAAGGTTGTATGAAACTGTATTTTGAATAAAATAGTAAAATGGGAATTTGTATTGGTATTAGAATGAAGTATCATTTTTTGGATTACAACTGGTATCCATCTTATGATATGAACGTTGTTGATCAAGATCTGAGAGGTAATTTAAATACCCCAACTTAAACGACATCAGGACTATTTGAGGATAATATTAGTTGTAATGGTAAAAGGAGTTAATGATAATTTATTATTTCTATTAAAGAAAATAATAATGCAACGCTTAATGAAAATTTGGAAATATATAATGAGGATTCCAAAGTGGAAAGGGAAATAAAAAGAGGTTACCGAAAATATTACGATATTTTCGAATTAGAAAGGAAACGAAAAGTCGAGTTCTATTCTATAAGAGTAGGCATGGATTATTGGTTTTTAGTAATGGAATAAAAGATATTTCGTAACGTTGTTTTACGAATAGTAAATTGAACTGAATTCCAATATTAGATAATAATGTGGATAATATGTTGAAAGTAAATAGAAAACTGGATATGATATAGAATTTTCCTATGTATCAAAATAAATTTGTTAAAAGAATAATCGTATGTTAATTAAGAAGCAAAAAACTATATTCATAATATCGAGATATTTAAGAGTTTTAAATTTATATTTATTTTAATTAAAAGGCTAATTGATGTTGAATACTGAAGCAATGGACTCATTGGATCTTCATGATTGAAACACTGTTTATTTTTATAGTTAAATAACCGACTATCAAATCTGTCCAATGCGATTGTTGGTACGGAAAGACTGGAATCGAATTTATATTCGAAAACCATTCCAACCAACAAATACGTGAAGATATCAGGAGACGATCAAGATGGAGCATTGAAGACCGTAGATTTTTATAAATGAAAGAAATGCTGATAGATCTCCGGTCTGCAGCCAAAGAGATACTGTGGTTCTGTCGTAGTTGGAATCTACGAATTGCAAGGACTACTCGCTATTGATCCATGGGGTGATTCCTATATTGGATGTGGTAGGAGAGTACCTTCGGTTCATCCTGTTCCTGAATGACTTGCATGGACGGATGTCTGACAAAGTATTTCCAAAGGGATCGTGTACGTTGATTTTTTCAAACGTACCATAGTTGATGGCGGAGAAATGGTTTTCTCTAGCTAAATAACTAGAGTATTTTTGTGGAGTCAATTAGTGATATCCGGCGGGTCTGACGATGTAGCATTCAAAGTGGATGGTTTTGAATGCTACATCGTCAGAAGAAGAAGAAGACTTATGGACGTCAATTAGAGACGGGTTCGAACCGACCATATGTATGCTCGACCAACCCCATGTTGTACTACACCGTATTACGCTTGTGCCACAGGCTCGACTCTTGGTCTGTACAACCCCAAAACAAGTCCAATTTCGATCAAAACTTCGCTAAACGACAAATTTGATGAAACATACTCGTCTAATCCATCCAATACAACTATAGGCATGTTGTGAGAACAATAACAACATGAATATGACAATTTCATCAATAATTATGTAAAATTCACTGGATCTAACTTACATAAACATATGAAATGGCATAGGAATTACCGGTTTAAACATGCTAAATTGGATCCTATGGTGATTCATATGAAAATGAACTTACCAAGGTGTAGACCTATAAGAAAACACTTGAATTTGATTTTTTTAAAAAAAAAAACATGATCAAACATTCATATAATTCATTGAATCCATGTTAGAGATGCAAATCACTCACCAATTCTCCAAATCAAAGCAAAAACAATGGACTAAGATTCCGAACAGCAAGGAATTGGATCCAAACTTCTTGATTCGATGAACACTCCCTTGCAACGATGTAGATCTTGCCTCAAATTGTGTAGATCTTCGATTTCCTAGGTTTTATTGGTGGAAAGATGGAGAAATGGAGGAATGGAGGATCCATTGGCTCTTCAAAATGAGAAAATGAGGAAAGTAAACTATTTCTCATACCTTCCACCCCTTATTTATAGCTTTCCACCAGCCCACTAATGGGCCTCTACAAATCAGCCCATTAAGGCTTCACAAATCTGAACAACCAACTGTTAAACCATAAAACAGCGATTCCTCTCAAGCCGCTGAGCAAAATCTTTAATGTAACCACTCTACGGAAAGACAATCATCATTTCCTTTCCAATGGCATAGGTCTCATTACCTGATTCGACCTGAGTCAAAATTTGTTCCATGTACAAGATTGACAGGGGCAAAATGGTCACAGACAAAATTAGTAAAAATTATGGATGTGTCTCACAACCCCATAAGCAACATATTAAAATATGAGAATAATCCAACCTTCAAGTAATAAAATAAAAATATTTTACGATCCTCCGATACGTAAAATACGGGCTGTTACATATCATCTCTATGTACTCAGCTTCACATTTTTACCCAAAGAATCTGAATTAATTTCTAAATCATTTTGAATTGTTCCAAAAAAGGGATCTTTTCAGAAACTATAGTACTATTCTTCTCAGAATTTTTATTTGGAAGTTCTTTATAAATGTTTTCATGAATAGCCTATAGTTTCCTAAGTGAAGGTTTTTTTATTTTCTTTACGTTTGATTTTTTCTAAAGAATTCTCTAGTGTAAGATTAAAATTATTTTATTTTTCTTTGATATTTTTTCAAGATAATCAATTTGTCATTTATGAGATACAGTCTTCCTTCTTTGATTTTGTGGCAATCTGTAGAATTAGTGAAACTATTCACGAAAAAATGATTATCCCTTGTATAAATTTCAAACATATCTGTTGGGTTCCAAGTTTTTTTCAACGAAATTTCTGAAATGATGGTAGTATGGATGTGCGTCGAAAATGCAAGCCACAACTAAACTGCCTCATTTTACCTTTGTTCTCTGATTAGTAGTTTTTTAACTACAAGAATGTCCTTGTTCCTTATCTTCATAAGTGGTATAAACACTAAATCAAAATTAGAGGATTGACTGCCATTTTTAACAAGATCTGCCCAAGTTGAAGATGATTTTTCCCTTTTAGTACCTTTGTTAATGAATGTCCTTGAAATCCTTGAGTATTGCAAATTTTGTGAATTTTCATTGGATGTTGAATTTTGACCTTTTGATGAGTTTCAATGTTCTTTCGCTATTTCACAAAAAGGCATGAGCTATTCTTTGAGTACTGGCATGAAAAGGGTTTTCTTGCAATTTTTAACCATCTAAATTAATGTATGGTTGTTTATAATTGAGAATTTCAGAAGAAGAAAGACTGAGGGTTGTCAGAGAATCAGATGGGAGTGTTGAAGAGGAAAGCAAATCCTCTATACCCAAATTCCTATATCGTTTTGTATCTAGCCAATCAGGACCTTTGGTTTTCACATTTTTGCAATTAAGTCAGAAAGAGAGGAAAAGGGCTTAATTGCAAATAGGTGGAAATCAGGAGATTCTAATTGGTTGAATAAAGAGGATAGAAGATTTTGGGTACATGAGATTTGATTTAATTGAAGAGCCATCAAGGTTCTGATTAGAGCCTGAGGAAATCATTATTGATAGCTCAAAGTTTTTTTAAAACATGGCCACTTAATTTGGTGGTGTTTGTTTTAAACACTCATATCATGAAATTAGTGGAATTTGCTGGTCCAATGATGTTGGTCAGTATTGATCGAACCATGATATATAGCTGACTTTATTATGAAAGGGTTATAATAACTTCACTATGCAACGAAACATATTTACAAATTTAATTATTTACAAAAGATGCAGCCAATATTTTCTTTGCCTTAATACAAGATTGGTCCAAACAAATCTCTCTATTTTATTTTTTATTTTTTTGAATTTGAAATTGGTAAGTATTAGATACTTAACAACATACTATATGCCAGATATAAGTTCGAATCAGGCTACACTAGTTTCAAATTTATGATATCTTGCATTGAAGTTTGCTATTAGGAAGTTTAGTCGTAGGAGTTTACTCCAAACTCTTGTCGAAAATTCAGTGAATGGTTGCCCTTGGCAAATTAAAGTATAGCAAGAAATGTTTCAGAAAAATACCGTTGTTGATGAGAATTTTCTTGAAAATTATTACTTTTATGGGAATCAAACCTGGAATCATGGTATAATGTTTATTTACTTCTGCCCCATCAAACACTAACTTTGAATATTATTAATTTCTGTAATATTCTCAAAATATTAAACTTTTGTAACATTCTATTTTCATACATCTTGTTGCGCTATCCGGGGTTTCTCTAAGTCACCACCTAGCTGGATGGCATAGAAGTTCTGCCTAAGTTAGAACCCAAAACTGATTTGGATTAGTTTCAAGTTAAGTCTTATGGTTAAATGACGACACCAATAAGAGTTGAAAATAAGAAATTAGGACGATAATTAATTGCTGAGCAGTTGAATCTCTTGCATAGGTTAAGCATTGCAATAAACATTTTCAATCAGACAGTTTCTTTCTTTCTTTCTTTTTTTTCATGGAAAAATTGTTGGGGTGACAATTGGCCATGGGAAATGTTTTATTTCATATATTTATGTATTTCTGCAGTTTTTCTTAATTTTCTTACGCGCAGTTTACACGAAATTCTTCCAATAACGGATATTCTGTACTACATATATAACCAAAATCCACCACCATATTGGATGAGGTAAAAATAATTGTATTGAATTTGTTGGTTATATCACTACAAAAATAAAGCTGAGTAGAGACAACTTTATTTGGTATCAAATTAAAATATTTCGTCTTTAATTGTTAATTGAGACAAACTAGTAACAAATAATATTGTCTTTAAATTCAGGTCTCAAAAAAATTAGTAACCACAAAATTATATCTCAAATATATTATAGACCAAAAAAATTGTCTTAAATTAGTCTATGAAAATGTCTATAAAATGGCAAAAACTACAATATGCATACGTTATGAAAACTAATATATACATACAAACAAATTAATATACAGTTCTCGTCAGTCCATCAAACATGTAGTTCAAAGTTGGACATCAATGTTTCCATTCACATTCGCAATGCCAACAGCAGAAAGAATGCACAAACAAATAAAATAAATTATCATTTGCTGAACCATAGAAATTAAGTACAGTATTTCAAATCTAAAAAGCTTGAGTCTTACAACCGTAAATCCATGTCAAAATCCAAACAAAACAAAAAAAAAATACAGAAGATGAATCGTGTTACAACACTTGCAACCCACGCTGCAAATACACTCTGAAGTCTCCAATCCCCATCATTTATTACCATCTACAGCAGATTTTTCTGATTTCTTCAAAGATCCAGATCCCATACTAGCACCCTTCGACCCGATTTTGGCTATACGAGGTCCTAGATCTGCTTCTTTCTCTAGTCGTTGAACCATTGATATGATGATGGCTTCTTTTTCTCTGCCCTGGAACTCGTCCACTATAGAAATTTCTTAATCTTTCAGTGCAGACTCTTTACCCCGCAACATTTATAAACAGATGACCTGTGCAGAGTAAGGAGTTATGATTCCAATCTCAGAAGGATTAACGCTACTTTCTTCAAGCCTCTTTGCATGGCATCTCTACCGTTCCTTCACATGTGTGTCTTTTCCCTTCCCCCTAACCTCCTCCTAACCAGCTTCATCCAGCAGTATTCAAAGACATAAAATTAAGAAAAAAATAGCATGTTAATTGATTTTAGAAGACTGATACTGAAATAACTATTAATAATAGGTAAAACCATTCAACATTTGTAGACAAATTAGTGCAAAACAATTACAAAAACTAATTATACATAGAAAGCATATAGATTTACAAGTAGATCGGGGAGGAGAAAACTAACCGCTGCTTTCTTTAATCAGATTTGCCGACGACTTGAAAGATGAATTTTACCTTTTTTTCCGTCATTTTTGTGAGAAGAGTTTATCTCGTGAGGAGATGATGCAGGTAATCGTGTTTTTGGGGGAGAAATTGCACACGTTTATAGCTAAAAATGTGGAGAGTAAGGGATTGATTAAAGGACACGATGAAATCAGGTATTTTCAAATGTACATGTATTAATTGGGACCCATTTAAAACCATGATTTGGTCTTTGTAATAATAAACAGAGACGCACCTAATTTGTATCAAATTAGACCTTGTTTAAAGACAAAAATATCAAATGTCTCTAGACTTCGTCTCAATTTTATATTATTGTTGTAGTGTATCGATAACAACTAAAGCTGATGTCCTCTAGCCATGTTGCAAAAAGCATCGATACGTACCACGTACACGGCCCTCAGTCCTCGTGTTATGTTTGCTGAATGCTGCCTTTACCATCAAAAACAATACAAGGAGAAACCAAAACTAACAAAATAACTGCAGTTACTGAACATTCATGACATAATACGATATAACATTGCAAGAAGTAAGAATGTGTATGATGACAACAGCTTATTAAGCATAAACTGTAAATCAGTCTTGAAATTTGAAGTAAAGGTAAATGTTGATGTCGAAAGGCCCAAAGGTGGTGAAAGTTGAAACAAAAAATTTACAAACAAAAAACTGCTGAAGCAAATCAAAAGCCAAGGCTATCCAGTCGAACTATTCAAGGCCTTAATGCAAAACCGGCTGAAACAAAACCCCTACAGCCAACTAAAATGGGAAATTCCAGTTTGCATGCAATTGTAAAATTGCAAGCAATCCAAGCATGATTCTTTGATATTAGTATTCTTTGAAATAATGCTTTGCATGCAAAACCGAATGGTAAAACCCACATGCATAAGAAAAAAAACATGGTGACAGAGCAAGGAGACATTGAAAGGCAGAAAAACTAGCATCATTTAAAACTTTATTAGCTAAAGGACAGAACTTCCATATAAGAAGGAGGGTTTTGAAGGTTAAAAAATAAATCGGTCTAATTTCCTATAATTACTCTTTTTATTTCTTAAAAATAAGTTGTAAAATAACAGGTTATCATATCAGAGATCAACACCAAGAAGGCGAATACGCTGTCAATTTTTTAGCCAGTCTGCGCAAATTACATTATTTGAGTTTGCTTGCTGTCTTTGCTTGATTTACCGGCTCGACTTTCGACTGTTTTGACAGTGTGGTAGCATATACCATGGGTCCGTTGGAGAATTGAATGGTTTATTGAGTGTTAACAGCGAATGGAGAATTAAGCAATTTTTTGTACACAAATGCTAGGCACAGTCGTGTTATGCGCCTACTGTGCCACACTCGCGGACCCCACACAGAGATGAAATAGTGGGGTCAGCTTTTTTATTTTAATTTTTTTTTAAAAATACTTACCTCCCGAATTCCACTTGAGGGGCCGTGACTATTAGCAACAGTCGCCTAAGCGACTGTTGCCAGCAAATCTCTAGTACGAATTTTGAACTTTGTACCAAAAACATATGTAATAACTGATAGACGTATATGAATAAAAAAATGCAAATACATCGATAACTAAATAAAATATTTATACATGTCTATTATGTCATTTGACTCGTTTCTGCTGCAATTAATTCATCCTTTAATATCGAATCTCCTCAGTCACTTCATTAGCTCCTCTTTCCACTCGTTCAGTATTGTTCTCTGTCTTATTTCTTATATTTTGATATTCATGTGGTATAAGATCAAGATTATCATCAAATTCCATAAATTGTTGATCGTCGATATTGTATTTCCTTTTAAAATTATGTATAGTCATTGTAGCAACAACAATTTTAACTTGTGTTTCAAAACTGTACGTTAGCATACTCTTTAAAATAACAATTTTTTTCTTTCGAATGCTGAAGATTTTTTTCAAAACTCATACATAGGCTTCAATGATAGAAATTAAAAACTTCATTTTTTACTTTGTTTGATTCACTATATCTCAAAAACGGGGAATATGGTACTTTATATATTTTGTTACAGTGATAAACAACCATTAAGAAGAGAATAATCCGAGTCAACTAAATAATACTACCCCATCTAGTGGATTACAAAAGTTCGAATTTCTATCGTTTATAACTGTGTTGAAATTCTAGCATTATGTGCAGTTCATTCCCATCTAGCCATCACATAAGTAAATTACAAATCGAATTAGCAGTTTGCTAAGATATTTTTGGTAGCATTTCATTTTCGTCCCGACTCAACTTTTTCTAAAGGTAAGTGTGTCATTACATAAGTATTATCTTTAGCGCCTACGCAATTCTTAAAATAAGGATAATATCGGTTTAAACTTGTAATTTGTTCCAGTATAGTGCTAAATAAAGGATCATCGAGTTTTATATTATCTTTAGCAAGTGACAATACACTTTTTAAAACAGTTTGAAAACATACTAAAAATGTGCTACCTGGCATTTGAAACCTTTCGCTTTAGCGACACGACAGTTGTATATAAAAATATGACATGGCAGATGCTTCTTTAATACGAATGTATGACGGTGTAACCAAACCGTAGTTCTGTAGCATATCACACAATGAGAGAAAGCAAGGTCTTTTCATATGAAAATTTCTTTGATATCGTTCGACATACCGAGTATTTCTTCTACCCACTCTATGCTAGTAAAAATTGACATATGTATTTGTCGAATTCGAGCTCTTCTACAGTTGTGCTCTCTCAAAAAGATTAAATCCTCCATATCTTCAAAATTATAATCATGTTTGGAGTAAGAAAATATGTGTTTATAGGTTGATTTTTGTGGAATTGTGCTGGGTTTGTGTGAAGTTGGAATGGTGTTGAGGAGTTGTGCTAAGTTTATGCAGAGTTGGAGTGGTGTAGAGTTTGTATGTAGTTGGAGTTTAGTAGAATGGATTTTTGTAAGGGCTGTTTTATATAGCTATTGGCGCCCGATGTGTCGGACGTCAGTGCACAATTTCCAACCATTTAGCCCAACGATTGGGATTTTGTTATTATCGTTCTGGCGTCTGAAGCGTCTGACACATCGAACGTGACCGCAACAGTCAACCGCTCAAAATTGCCTACGAATGGTACCTATATCACTCAAAAACAAGTGCTACCACCCTTCTAAGTCCTATTTCTCATCGTCATTCACAAAAAAAAAAAAAATCAATGATGCTCCCTACACAATTGTCGATTCAACCATGACATTGAATTGCAGAAAGGCGGTAGCTCTTAGAAAGTGTGGTTGTAGACTCCTCTCAACCGTGCTGTTCGGAAAAACTCTGGATCCCACATTATATCTACGATTAATTTAGTTTAGCTTTATAGTTATATGACGACAAAGATTGGGTGTTGTTTTTCCTTAAAAAAAATTATTTATATACTCGGTCTATTGTGTACAAAAAAGATAAACTATCAATGACTCCATCTTTAAGCCCAAATCAACTAAAAAGGTTCAAATAGCACGAAAAGTAGTCATTGTCAATGTCTTCAGAAAAAGATTTGGGAAAAGAACTTGAAAGCAGTATTGGTGATGAATCAAGTGATAAAGCTGGCGATGATGGTTCAAATGATAGTGGTGGTCAAGATGGTTGAAATACCTCGTAAAATTTACGATAATTAATAGTGATCCAAAAATGGAATTCAACAAACTTTGGAATTTGACTACGAAAACTGTATCATCACGTTCGTGGTTATTTTCCAAAAGACCTTTATATTTAAAGTAGCGCAATCAGAGTTTAAATAAAAAAATTATTAGTGTTTGAAGTTTGCAAAGCAAATAATTTAAAGGAAAATTATGAAAATAAATAATAAGCATATGGGACTCCACGGACGACCCTCTCACTTGGATCGATCAACCATTAGCGATCGTTCAGTAATAAAAGGGCGGTCATCCTGTAGGTGTATGACGTCTAAGGTTTGAACATTGGCCAACGGACCAGATTAAACTATTTTAGTGTAACAATTTTGATTGATTTTTGTGGCTGTAAATAAAGAGCTAATCCCTCACTTCTCTTCTCATATTTTCTTACCCAAGCAAGAAAGTTCTGCCATTTCTTTTCTCCACTATTCCTCTAAATTATAAAATATATATATATGTATATATAAATGGTGCTACTATTCACACTCCGGTTTACACTTCCGGCTACCAAAACTAAAAGCACCCCAAATATTTTAAATATCCTCTTCTGGCCACCGTGTAAGTTAAAACCTAAAAATGGAGAGGCTACCAGCAACTATCTCTACACAAGCACTTCCTTCCTCACTTAGAGCTCTTCCACTGCGAATAATATACTCAAAGTCAAATAGTTCAAGAAAAAAATGACATAATATATTTTCATAGCCATATTAGCAATTTTAATTTTAATAAATGAGTACTTACTTCGTCGGTTGTGAAATGATTCGTCACAAATCAACATTTATGTCTTTTAAGTCATTTGATTGAACATTTTGCATCATATCATCACAACCATCATGTTTATCATCCAATCTATCATCATTCAAATACTCAATCTATCAAACGACCAAAATAAAGTATCAATTCGTAACAGAAGTTACGTAAGTTATACATAAAAATCCTACAAATCGAAACCTACATTGTCATTCTTTATTACAACGTCATCAAATTTAATGTTCTCTAAGCATGAAATTTCCAACGTAGTGGAAAAAATTTCTTAAACACAATGGATGATCCTAACCATTAAAAAAATCGTAACAAGTTCTATACCGTAATAAAAAACAATAAAAAACAAGCAATTCTAATCTTTTTTTTATTTTTATCTTCCATCTCTAATAGGCATAGAAGAATATTGGCTTTTGTTAGGGTTTATGATGTGCAATTGTAGTGAAGTACGTGTTTTCTAGGAGAAGTACGATGGTGAATGACTGAATGAAGGAATAAGATATGGTGGCTAGAAGAATATAAAAAATAATCATTTGTTTTAAATTTACATAGGTGGGCGAAAGTGTAAACTGGGGTGTGAATAGTAGCACCCTATATAAATCGAGGATGGGTAAAAAATAAAAAAAGAGGAAGAGAATGAGCAAGTCAATATTGCTGCAAGAAAAAGAAAAGGAGTCAAGTAAAAAAATGGATTCAGATTTGGAAAGTTAATGAGGAATCATATGATTTGTCCATAATATTGAGAGTTATTGTAACAACCCGAATTTTAACAACATGTGAAAACAAGAAATTAAGGTATAATTAAAAATGAAATAAAATATATAAAAATATGTTTAGATAGGTAAATAATGGTGATGCATAAGAAGAATTAATTAATATTTGGAAGAGAAGAAAAATTAGTTCGGTAACGGTTTGTGTAACGGAAAAAATAGTAAAATAAGGATAATTAATTTAAGAATCAGGAATTAGGTAAAATGGACTTCACCATTGCATTCCTCCGAAAAAATACGCAAAATAGAGTCCGAGTTTTCGAAAATCGGAGTCCGTATGACCAAGATATGGCCAAAACAAGTTTCAGCAGACTTTCTGGCAGACAGAACCGAGTCGACCCTAGAGTCGACCTCCCCAGGCCAGGTCGACCCTAGAGTCGACCCCCCCCTACAGGTCGACCTGGTCGGCCTGGTTTGGCCCAGAACCCATTTTTGAAGCCCGGTATGTGTTTTGATGGTCCGGATTGACTCTGGGGTTGATCTAATGGCCTAAATGAGTTGCCTACAACTATTTAAAGACCCTAAGACCTAGCCTAAATCATACAATTTCATTTTAGCACTCATGCAGCCGCCATTAAACCTAGAACTCTAAATTAAAAATACAAAGAACAAAAATTAAAGAAGACGAAGGATGATTCTTGAAGGCTACAACTAGAAGCTACAACAACTACGACGCTTTAGACAACGGATTTGGGGCTATTTGATTTAAAGTTTTGATTTGGATTGCTTGCTTCATATTGTAAGTTCTATGTCACTTTTTAGGCAAAAACGCTAAAATAACATGGACATGCTATGAATTGAAACCGGATTTAAGAACTATTATTAATCCATGTTTATATTGTTTAACTTTGAATCAAAATTTGGGAATATTGCTATGTTAATGTTGCAAGTTAAACTTATCATGATGTTGAGGTTGTTATAAATCACTTGGGCTTAATTTTATTGCAAGTTGAACAAATACATGTCCATGGAATCATTATGTTTATAATGCTAGATGAGAATCATTATGTTAAAAATGCTAAATTGGAATCCACTATACCTATTAGAATTACCATGCCTTTAATGTTTCATGTTTGTAATAAAATGATTATTATGCCCGCAAGGATTATTATGCCTATGATGTAAAGTTGAAATCATCATGTTAAACCAAGTTGGAACCATTATTATGCCAAGTTATCATCATGTTAGTATTGAAACCATGTGATATGTTATAGCCTGTTTATTATGCAAGTGATGTTGGAATTGTCACATGTTTGGTGTTATTCCCCTTTATCTCTTGAATTGTTTATGCTTGCGAACGAAGTACGTTTATATACGTTGGGGATACAATTGGGTAGAATAGGAAAAACTTGAGTTGATTATAATCATAAACCGTGAAATTTGGCATAAGTAGAACATGAAATATGGCACGAAAATTCGACTTGAACATGCCATAACTTGACTTGGAACATGCCTTAGTTGGGCACGAAATTGACATATGAACATGGTATGAAAATAGCACGAATCTGATAAGAACATGGGCATGACTTTAGAAAACAAGAAAGTGGCCAACTCGAGGTTGGGTTGAGTTTGTAGTGTAAATCTTCCCGGAACCGCCCGGCAAATCCAGTTGCTACAAACAATAGGATCCAATTTGGGTAGTTGGTCACATCGCGCTTGAAACCCGAGGTTGGGTTGAGTTCGTAGCGTAAACCTGCCCGGAACCGCCCGGCAAATCCAGTGGCTACGAACAATAGGATCCAATGTGAGTGGTTCGGTGCATTAACGAATCAATTAATGCCAATTAGGGTTAAGTCATGAACATGAAAAGACAACTTAACCAACTTGAACACGATTTGTAGGGCTAAGTCATGAACTTGAAACGACAACACTTAGCCAACTTGACATGACACGTAAGCGGGTTAAGTCACGAATTTAAATGACATACTTAACCATCTTGACATGACTAGACTGGAAAAGTATTAAGTCACGAATTACATGACTTAATCGGTTTGGCGGGTTAGGTCACAAATTACATGACCTAATTTGTTAGGCGAAACCCTAGACACGACCCTTTTCAGCAGTAACCCTCTAGATGTATCAAGATACCCTAGGGCTAGGCCGGGTGGGGCACGATTACTGGGCTGATTGTAAGAGGTGAACGACGGCAGTGGGGTATGCTAGTGTAGGTTCGGTGGGCTACGGTCGTGCACGTATTCCGGGGCAGACACTGGGTATCCGTAGATTTATCTGTGCATCTTGAATCGTGTCAGGGGTTGACACCCTAGGGCTGATACACGCGAAGGTGGACCCAGCACAGGTGACTACATTCGTGATTAGCCATATGACACGGACACCTGACGAGCTAGAACTTGTAGGGAGCCGATCGACAAGATAATCGCTCCGTAGGACCCCGTACTTGGTTCAGACCCCGTTTCAAGGTCATTTCATAATATTGGGCCGTGGGATTTATTTCGTGATTAACTTGTGATATGGGCTTAGTATACTAGTACAGTCGATGCAATGAATCTCGAACATGTGATGCTTTACTTGACTTGTCTTGACTTATCCTGATCACCTTAGTCTATCTTGTTCACCTTGACACCATTCTTAAGTTTAGTTCCAGTTCATACATGACAGGTTGTTTTAACCGTTTTTACACTGAATGTCACTAGGACTTACTCAGTCTTTATGACTGACCCTTTTCCTTTCGCCTCTTTTTCTTTCGTTTCCCCACCAGGTTCTCAGGGAGGAAACACTAGCTCTTAGCTTGGATATCACTTGCTTTGGCTCAGCATGTACGGTTTGCTATGGCTGCTTCTTTTTACTGCACTTGGGGAATAAGCTGTTTTTCTGTTTTTAAGTTATTGCTTCTTTGGCTATTATTACAAGACAGTTGTAATGAAGTTATTTGAAATGTTTGTAAGAGACATGGTTTATTTTGGAATAAAATGAAGTTCCGTTTTGCTCATAAATTCTTCCGCTGTTTACTTAATTTTTTTTATTAATGTTCTATCTTGTGATAATTCTGTGATGTTATCTCGATAATACCCCTCCAAAACTAGTGCATTCCCTTTGTGAGTGACCCTAGCGGAGGTGGGGTGTTACACTTGGTATCAGAGCAGAAGGTTACCAAGGCTGGGCAAGAGTTTTGAAAACCTTTTCAAAAACCATTTACAAAGAAGCACTTTTCAAGAAAAGTTGGTTTATTTTAAAAGGCTATTCCCCAAAAAGCCATTAGCACAATCTTTGTTTCCTCGTTTGAATCTTTTCCTTTTTCGTTTTCAGCTTATCATGGCCGACGATCTTAATCTTCCCGAGGGTGTCAATATACCCACTTGGTTCCGTCGTTTCCTCGAGGCTCGGGCTAATGTGACAGACCCAGCCAATCCTCCTCCTAATCCTCCTCAACCTCCACGAGAAACCGCTTTTTCAAGGATATGCAAGGACTTTAAGGCCATGGGCGGGAAGGATTTCCTAGGAACTGAGACTTTTGTTGAGGCACGGAATTGGTTGAAGAAAACCGAAGACTTGTTTGTTATCTTTGAGGTAGAGGACAATAGGAAAGTACAGTTGGCGGCGTGGCTCATAAAAGAGGAAGCTTCTTATTGGTGGGAAGTCACCAACGCTACTAGGCCCATTGAGACTTGGGCTGACTTTAGAGGGAGATTTGGGCTTAAGTTCTTGTCATCGGCAGAGGAGAGTCTCCAAATGGAACGGTTTCTGGCCCTTAAACAAGGAAATATGACAGTTAAATAATATGTGAACCGTTTCAATCAGCTTGCTCGCTTCGGATTGGAGTTAGTCAACACTCCTCAGAAAAAGGCGCTACGTTTTGCACGAGGCTTGAACGAGCCACTACATGGTTTGGCCATGACTCATGTGCCCATGGGAGCGACCTTTGAAAGCTTGGTGGATATGGCCCTACTGTATGAGGAAGATAAGAAGGGCAAGAAAGAGGTCAAGCCCAACGATTCTCAGAATAAGAAGGTAGACTCTGAGAAAGGAGGCAAGAACGACAACTCACGTGATAAAAGGAAATGCAATTTCTGTGGTACGGAAGGGCACATAGCCAAGGATTGTAGAAAGAGGAAGAGAAAGCAAGGTGAATGTTTTCATTGTGGGGAGACTGGACACATCAGCAAGGACTGCCCTAAGAAGCAGACCGGACCTTCTGGGGGTACATCTTTAACTTCTTTTTCTAGATGCTTTGTTTTATCTTGCTATATCCTCGATCCTATCTTGAGAACCATAGGTAGAATCTTTTTGGATGTAAACATGTAATTGAAACATGTTATGATTGCAAAATGGTTGCAAGTGGTCGCAAGTGGTTGCTCCTGGATGCATGAACACACATTAGGCACTAGATCGACTCAGTCACAGTTTCATACTTGCATATGCATGAG
Source organism: Allium sativum (assembly GCA_030737875.1). Taxonomy (NCBI): domain Eukaryota; kingdom Viridiplantae; phylum Streptophyta; class Magnoliopsida; order Asparagales; family Amaryllidaceae; genus Allium; species Allium sativum. The sequence continues at coordinate 731,725,209 of CM060916.1, forward strand.
TGTTTATTTTGGAAACTTGGTTATGCTATCATTTGGTTGTTGTATATGATTGAATGTTTGTGCACTCATGTAGAAATTATGAATTATAATAGGAAAATTTTGCATACATATTGAATTCATTTCACTAAACATATTTTGCATTTAGAAAATCAATCAGGCCTGATCATTAGCATTAGATAAGGAACATATACACACACTCTTTACATGTGTTCATAAAACATTAGAAGTCTTTTAAGGACCATGGTTGCTTGTGGATGATGTTTTGAGTAGATGGATGATGGATGGTAGGACACATTCTTCTTAACTTGAAGATTTCGGGGATGAAATCCTTTAAGGAGGGGAGAATGTAACAACCCGAATTTCAACAACATGTGAAAACAAGAAATCAAGGTATAATTAAAAATGGAATAAAATATATAAAAATATGTTTAGATAGATAAATAATGGTGATGCATAAGAAGAATTAATTAATATTTGGAAGAGAAGAAAAATTAGTTCGGTAACGGTGTGTGTAACGGAAAAGATAGTAAAATAAGGATAATTAATTTAAGAATCAGGAATTAGGTAAAATGGACTTCACCATTGCGTTCCTCTCGAAAAAATACGCAAAATAGAGTCCGATTTTTCGAAAATCGGAGTCCGTATGACGAAGATATGGCCAAAACAATTTTCAGTAGACTTTCTGGCAGACAGAACCGAGTCGACCCTGGAGTCGACCTCCCAAGGCCAGGTCGACCCTAGAGTCGACCCCCCCCCCCTACAGGTCGACCTGGTCGGCCTGGTTTGGCCCAGAACCCATTTTTGAAGCCCGGTATGTGTTTTGATGGTCCGGATTGACTCTGGGGTTGATCTAATGGCCTAAATGAGTTGCCTACAACTATTTAAAGACCCTAAGACCTAGCCTAAATCATACAATTTCATTTTAGCACTCATGCAGCCGCCATTAAACCTAGAACTCTAAATTAAAAATACAAAGAACAAAAATTAAAGAAGACGAAGGATGATTCTTGAAGGCTACAACTAGAAGCTACAACAACTACGACGCTTTAGACAACGGATTTGGGGCTATTTGATTTAAAGTTTTGATTTGGATTGCTTGCTTCATATTGTAAGTTCTATGTCACTTTTTAGGCAAAAACGCTAAAATAACATGGACATGCTATGAATTGAAACCGGATTTAAGAACTATTATTAATCCATGTTTATATTGTTTAACTTTGAATCAAAATTTAGGAATATTGCTATGTTAATGTTGCAAGTTAAACTTATCATGATGTTGAGGTTGTTATGAATCACTTGGGCTTAATTTTATTGCAAGTTGAACAAATACATGTCCATGGAATCATTATGTTTATAATGCTAGATGAGAATCATTATGTTAAAAATGCTAAATTGGAATCCACTATGCCTATTAGAATTACCATGCGTTTAATGTTTCATGTTTGTAATAAAATGATTATTATGCCGGCAAGGATTATTATGCCTATGATTAAAGTTGAAATCATCATGTTAAACCAAGTTGGAACCATTATTATGCCAAGTTATCATCATGTTAGTATTGAAACCATGTGATATGTTATAGCCTGTTTATTATGCAAGTGATGTTGGAATTGTCACATGTTTGGTGTTATTCCCCTTTATCTCTTGAATTGTTTATGCTTGCGAACGAAGTACGTTTATATACGTTGGGGATACAATTGGGTAGAATAGGAAAAAATTGAGTTGATTATAATCATAAACCGTGAAATTTGGCATAAGTAGAACATGAAATATGGCACGAAAACTCGACTTGAACATGCCATAACTTGACTTGGAACATGCCTTAGTTGGGCACGAAATTGACATATGAACATGCTATGAAAATAGCACGAATCTGATAAGAACATGGGCATGACTTTAGAAAACAAGAAAGTGGCCAACTCGAGGTTGGGTTGAGTTTGTAGTGTAAATCTGCCCGGAACCGCCCGGAAAATCCAGTTGCTACAAACAATAGGATCCAATTTGGGTAGTTGGTCACATCGCGCTTGAAACCCGAGGTTGGGTTAAGTTCGTAGCGTAAACCTGCCCAGAACCGCCCGGCAAATCCAGTGGCTACGAACAATAGGATCAAATGTGAGTGGTTCAGTGCATTAACGAATCAATTAATGCCAATTAGGGTTAAGTCATGAACATGAAAAGACAACTTAACCAACTTGAACACGATTTGTAGGGCTAAGTCATGAACTTGAAACGACAACACTTAGCCAACTTGACATGACACGTAAGCGGGTTAAGTCACGAATTTAAATGACATACTTAGCCATCTTGACATGACTAGACTGGAAAAGGATTAAGTCACGAATTACATGACTTAATCGGTTAGGCGGGTTAGGTCACGAATTACATGACCTAATTTGTTAGGCGAAACCCTAGACACGACACTTTTCAGCAGTAACCCTCTAGACGTATCAAGATACCCTGGGGCAAGGCCGGGTGGGGCACGATTACTGGGCTGATTGTAAGAGGTGAACGACGGCAGTGGGGTATGCCAGTGTAGGTTCGGTGGGCTACGGTCGTGCACGTATTCCGGGGCAGACACTGGGTATCCGTAGATTTATCTGTGCATCTTGAATCGTGTCAGGGGTTGACACCCTAGGGATGATACACCCGAAGGTGGACCCAGCACAGGTGACTACATTCGTGATTAGCCGTATGACACGGACACCTGACGAGCTAGAACTTGTAGGGAGCCGATCGACAAGATAATCGCTCCGTAGGACCCCGTACTTGGGTCAAACCCCGTTTCAGGGTCATTTCATGATATTGGGCCATGGGATTTATTTCGTGATTAACTTGTGATATGGGCTTAGTATACTAGTACTGTCGATGCAACGAATCTCGAACATGTGATGCTTTACTTGACTTGTCTTGACTTATCCTGATCACCTTAGTCTATCTTGTTCACCTTGACACCATTCTTAAGTTTAGTTCCAGTTCATACATGACAAGTTGTTTTAACCGTTTTTACACTGAAAGTCACTAGGACTTACTCAGTCTTTATGACTGACCCTTTTCCTTTCGCCTCTTTTTCTTTCGTTTCCCCCGCCCTCCAGGTTCTCAGGGAGGAAACACTAGCTCTTAGCTTGGATATCACTTGCTTTGGCTCAGCATGTACGGTTTGCTATGGCTGCTTCTTTTTACTGCACTTGGGGAATAAGCTGTTTTTCTGTTTTTAAGTTATTGCTTCTTTGGCTATTATTACAAGACAGTTGTAATGAAGTTATTTGGAATGTTTGTAAGAGACATGGTTTATTTTGGAATAAAATGAAGTTCTGTTTTGCTCATAAATTATTCCGCTGTTTACTTAATTTTTTTTATTAATGTTCTGTCTTGTGATAATTCTGTGATGTTATCTCGATAATACCCCTCCAAAACTAGTGCATTCCCTTTGTGAGTGACCCTAGCGGAGGTGGGGTGTTACACTTGGTATCAGAGCAGAAGGTTACCAAGGCTGGGCAAGAGTTTTGAAAACCTTTTCAAAAACCATTTACAAAGAAGCACTTTTCAAGAAAAGTTGGTTTATTTTAAAAGGCTATTCCCTAAAAAGCCATTAGCACAATCTTTGTTTCCTCGTTTGAATCTTTTCCTTTTTCGTTTTCAGCTTATCATGGCCGACGATCTTAATCTTCCCGAGGTTGTCAATATACCCACTTGGTTCCGTCGTTTCCTCGAGGCTCAGGCTAATGTGACAGGCCCAGCCAATCCTCCTCCTCATCCTCCTCAACCTCCGCGAGAAACCGCTTTTTCAAAGATATGCAAGGACTTTAAGGCCATGAGCGGAAAGGATTTCCTAGGAACTGAGACTTTTGTTGAGGCACGGAATTGGTTGAAGGAAACCGAAGACTTGTTTGTTATCTTTGAGGTAGAGGACAATAGGAAAGTACAGTTGGAGGTGTGGCTCATGAAAGAGGAATCTTCTTATTGGTGGGAAGTCACCAACGCTACTAGGCCCATTGAGACTTGGGTTGACTTTAGAGGGAGATTTGGGCTTAAGTTCTTGTCATCGGCAGAGGAGAGTCTCCAAATGGAACAGTTTCTGGCCCTTAAACAAGGAAATATGACAGTTAAAGAATATGTGAACCGTTTCAATCAGCTTGCTCGCTTTGGATTGGAGTTAGTCAACACTCCTCAGAAAAAGGCGCTACGTTTTGCACGAGGCTTGAACGAGCCACTACATGGTTTGGCCATGACTCATGTGCCCATGGGGGCGACCTTTGAAAGCTTGGTGGATATGGCCCTACTGTATGAGGAAGATAAGAAGGGCAAGAAAGAGGTCAAGCCCAACGATTCTCAGAATAAGAAGGTAGACTCTGAGAAAGGAGGCAAGAACGACAACTCACGTGATAAAAGGAAATGCAATTTCTGTGGTACAGAAGGGCACATAGCCAAGGATTGTAGAAAGAGGAAGAGAAAGCAAGGTGAATGTTTTCATTGTGGGGAGACTGGACACATCAGCAAGGACTGCCCTAAGAAGCAGACCGGACCTTCTGGGGGTACATCTTTAACTTCTTTTTCTAGATGCTTTGTTTTATCTTGTTATATCCTCGATCCTATCTTGAGAACCATAGGTAGAATCTTTTTGGATGTAAACATGTAATTGAAACATGTTATGATTGCAAAATGGTTGCAAGTGGTCGCAAGTGGTTGCTCGTGGATGCATGAACACACATTAGGCACTAGATCGACTCAGTCACAGTTTCATACTTGCATATGCATGAGTGTTTATTTTGGAAACTTGGTTATGCTATCATTTGGCTGTTGCATATGATTGAATTTTTGTGCACTCATATAGAAATTATGAATTATAATAGGAAATTTTTGCATACATATTGGATTCATTTCACTAAACATATTTTGCATTTAGAAAATCAATCAGGGCGGATCATTAGCATTAGATAAGGAACATATACACACACTCTTTGCATGTGTTCATAAAACACTAGAAGTCTTTTAAGGACCATGGTTGCTTGTGGATGATGTTTTGAGTAGATGGATGATGGATGGTAGGACACATTCTTCTTAACTTGAAGATTTCGGGGACGAAATCCTTTAAGGAGGGGAGAATGTAACAACCTGAATTTTAACAACATGTGAAAACAAGAAGTCAAGGTATAATTAAAAATGAAATAAAATATATAAAAATATGTTTAGATAGGTAAATAAGGGTGATGCATAAGAAGAATTAATTAATATTTGGAAGAGAAGAAAAATTAGTTCGGTAACGGTGTGTGTAACGGAAAAGATAGTAAAATAAATAATTAATTTAAGAATCAGGAATTAGGTAAAATGGACTTCACCATTGCGTTCCTTTCGAAAAAATACGCGAAATAGAGTCCGAGTTTTCGAAAATCGGAGTCCGTATGACCAAGATATGGCCAAAACAAGTTTCAGCAGACTTTCTGGCAGACAGAACCGAGTCGACCCTAGAGTCGACCCGAGAGTCGACCTCCCCAGACCAGGTTAACCCTAGAGTCGACCCCCCCCCTTACAGGTCGACCTGGTTTGGCCCAGAACCCATTTTTGAAGCCCAGTATGTGTTTTGATGGTCCGGATTGTCTCTGGGGTTGATCTAATGGCCTAAATGAGTTGCCTACAACTATTTAAAGACCCTAAGACCTAGCCTAAATCATACAATTTCATTTTAGCACTCATGCAGCCGCCATTAAACCTAGAACTCTAAATTAAAAATACAAAGAACAAAAATTAAAGAAGACGAAGGATGATTCTTGAAGGCTACAACTAGAAGCTACAACAACTACGACGCTTTAGACAACGGATTTGGGGCTATTTGATTTAAAGTTTTGATTTGGATTGCTTGCTTCATATTGTAAGTTCTATGTCACTTTTTAGGCAAAAACGCTAAAATAACATGGGCATGCTGTGAATTGAAACCGGATTTAAGAACTATTATTAATCCATGTTTATATTGTTTAACTTTGAATCAAAATTTGGGAATATTGCTATGTTAATGTTGCAAGTTAAACTTATCATGATGTTGAGGTTGTTATGAATCACTTGGGCTTAATTTTATTGCAAGTTGAACAAATACATGTCCATGGAATCATTATGTTTATAATGCTAGATGAGAATCATTATGTTAAAAATGCTAAATTGGAATCCACTATGCCTATTAGAATTACCATGCATTTAATGTTTCATGTTTGTAATAAAATGATTATTATGCCCGCAAGGATTATTATGCCTATGATGTAAAGTTGAAATCATCATGTTAAACCAAGTTGGAACCATTATTATGCCAAGTTATCATCATGTTAGTATTGAAACCATGTGATATGTTATAGCCTGTTTATTATGCAAGTGATGTTGGAATTGTAACATATGCCTATCACATGTTTGGTGTTATTCCCCTTTATCTCTTGAATTGTTTATGCTTGCGAACGAAGTACGTTTATATACGTTGGGGATACGATTGGGTAGAATAGGCAAAACTTGAGTTGATTATAATCATAAACCGTGAAATTTGGTATAAGTAGAACATGAAATATGGCACGAAAATCGACTTGAACATGCCATAACTTGACTTGGAACATGCCTTAGTTGGGCACGAAATTGACATATGAACATGCTATGAAAATAGCACGAATCTGATAAGAACATGGGCATGACTTTAGAAAACAAGAAAGTGGCCAACTCGAGGTTGGGTTGAGTTTGTAGTGTAAATCTGCCCGGAACCGCCCGGCAAATCCAGTTGCTACAAACAATAGGATCCAATGTGGGTAGTTGGTCACATCGCGCTTGAAACCCGAGGTTGGGTTGAGTTCGTGGCGTAAACCTGCCCGGAACCGCCCGGCAAATCCAGTGGCTACGAACAATAAGATCCAATGTGAGTGGTTCGGTGCATTAACGAATCAATTAATGCCAATTAGGGTTAAGTCATGAACATGAAAAGACAACTTAACCAACTTGAACACGATTTGTAGGGCTAAGTCATGAACTTGAAATGACAACACTTAGCCAACTTGACATGACACGTAAGCGGGTTAAGTCACGAATTTTAATGACATACTTAACCATCTTGACATGACTAGACTGGAAAAGGATTAAGTCATGAATTACATGACTTAATCGGTTAGGCGGGTTAGGTCACGAATTACATGACCTAATTTGTTAGGCGAAACCCTAGACACGACCCTTTTCAGCAGTAACCCTCTAGATGTATCAAGATACCCTGGGCTAGGCCGGGTGGGGCACGATTACTGGGCTGATTGTAAGAGGTGAACGACGGCAGTGGGGTATGCCAGTGTAGGTTCGGTGGGCTACGGTCATGCACGTATTCCGGGGCAGACACTGGGTATCCGTAGATTTATCTGTGCATCCTGAATCGTGTCAGGGGTTGACACCCTAGGGCTGATACACCAGAAGGTGGACCCAGCACAGGTGACTACATTCGTGATTAGCCGTATGACACAGACACCCGACGAGCTAGAACTTGTAGGGAGACGATCGACTAGATAATCGCTCCGTAGGACCCCGTACTTGGGTCAGACCCCGTTTCATGGTCATTTCGTGATATTGGGCCATGGGATTTATTTCGTGATTAACTTGTGATATGGGCTTAGTATACTAGTACAGTCGATGCAACGAATCTCGAACATGTGATGCATTACTTGACTTGTCTTGACTTATCCTGATCACCTTAGTCTATCTTGTTCACCTTGACACCATTCTTAAGTTTAGTTCCAGTTCATACATGACAGGTTGTTTTAACCGTTTTACACTGAAAGTCACTAGGACTTACTCAGTCTTTGTGACTGAACCTTTTCCTTTCGCCTCTTTTTCTTTCGTTCCCCCCCCCCCCAGGTTCTCAGGGAGGAAACACTAGCTCTTAGCTTGGATATCACTTGCTTTGGCTCAGCATGTACGGTTTGCTATGGCTGCTTCTTTTTACCGCACTTGGGGAATAAGCTGTTTTTCTGTTTTTAAGTTATTGCTTCTTTGGCTATTATTATAGGACAGTTGTAATGAAGTTATTTGAAATGTTTGTAAGAGACATGGTTTATTTTGGAATAAAATGAAGTTCTGTTTTGCTCATAAATTCTTCCGCTGTTTACTTAATTTTTTTTATTAATGTTCTGTCTTGTGATAATTCTGTGATGTTATCTCGATAATACCCCTCCAAAACTAGTGCATTCCCTTTGTGAGTTACCCTAGCGGTGGTGGGGTGTTACAGTTATCACATTGAATTTTTTATTTAATTATTATGCCTGAATAAGCTCTGGAGAGTTTTAAGCTTAAAAAATGCATAAGAATATTGCCCATATATTTTATAAATTTTGAATAAGAATAATATGTACAACCTGATTAGGAAATTAATTTAAATCAATCTTAAATAGATATTTGTAGAATGTTGATAAAATTGTAGAGTTATTTCAGTTTATAATTAGGTTGTAACTTATGTTACACTAGTTGACTTGGAATGTGGATTCCTATATTTTGATTTATTTGATGTAAGTTCTATGTAATTTTCATAAATTATGCAATTTCAAAAATAAGTTAAATATGTATCACTTGAGTTAACAAAGGGTATAGTAAAAATGAAAAAAACATTAATATTTTTTATTCTTTTTCGTAGTTTACACTGCTTATTTCAATAAAAGAAAAAAAAATGAAATTTTCGAAGAATCTCACTTTTGGTTAAGTTATGGAAATTACCATGACAAGCTTTTCAGAAGGACAACTTTGAGAGATAAAAACATGGAAAGAAATATTCTAGTATTTAATAGTTACAAGTATAAATATACAAATAAACACATATAACCACCTTTAATAGTCGTGTGATTATATCTATATTTATGTATGTATGCACATATATATAATGTAACCTATGATAATATACATATTAGTTATTAACAATATAATAATTATAGGACTAAAGGGTTTTGGATATTAAATACAAATTTAACGAACAACAAGTTTGTAAACAACATTACAGAGTTGATAAAGAATATATGGAAATTGATTAGAGAGGTTAACATGACATCTATGGCGGAAGAGAATAGGCGTAATAGTTAGCTAAAATTGGTAAATGAATTAAGTGAGGGTCGGTTATACGTTATCATATTCAGACATTAATAACAAACTGGTACGAGTAATTGACATTCATTTAACATTATAAGGAAACAAAAGCATAATCGTATAAATTAGGAATAATTACGTAGTGAATAAATGAGTATAAATACAATTAAATGTACATAAAAGACAATAAAATTTTATAGTGGGATATTTTATAGCTTTGATTATACATTTAGCATAAGCACAAATTCATGGGTTTAACCCTGCACTTAGGCTTTGGGTGGTAGTTTCGGTTCATATGTTGGGAGGTGAGGTCAATCGATTTACAAATTAAGCAAAAGTCTGCCCTTCACTTAGAGGTTACCAGCAATTGTGTATCATTACTAACAATGTGAGGCATCTCCAACCGTAGAACCTGTGAGGAAGAGATATACATAGGATGTAGGACACACTTCTAGTTAGAGATATTAAGTAGCTTCTATTATTGTAGGGTCTGTCTCCTTCCTATTTAAGAATTATTAAATGATTAGGGTAAATGACTAGGCATGGAGTGGATATCTCGAGAAGGATCGGCTTAAGGTTTGAGGTATTAAATAGCTATTATACGATCCGCCTTGCCCATAAAGATATATAAGGTATCTTGATGAGATTATGTTCAATGTTATCCTGTAACACTCCATTCCCTAAAACCCAAAGTTAAGCGCTACGCATGCAAAAGTCATTCATAGTACTTCCGATGATGGAAAACAACTATGTTAAGAATCATAACATTAAAGAAAAAGTTTTAAAACACATTCACTAATAATAATTCATCATATTTCGATCGCTAAACCCGCGTTTAGGTAAAAATATTATTGCAAAATATAACTACAAGAGTGACATATGAAGATGTCATGTTGGTTGATTAGAGTCTAACATAGGCATTATCTTTGACATTACATACATCCAAAAGATAAACACACACCAGAAATCTATTATGATAACTAATTACCTCTTGCACATATATAGAAAGCTTATTAGATGAAGAAGAATCTAAATCTTTAACTCTTAGTCTACACAAATGAGTACCCGAGAGCTTAAGGAAAAACAAAAACATTCGGTCAGTCAACAAACTATTGTGTATAACAATTACTACCGGAAGACCAAAGGACATCTAGTGAGACCACGCCATGAACAAAACGAGTTTCCCTCTTACTAGTATCTTTCTACAAAATAACCAACCCTGATCTTTTGCACTATCAATGGTTAGAGCAATAACAGTAAGCATAATTATAATGATAATAATGAACAACATGCATTATATAGTGGATTTCCTATCTATGTTCTCTTAACTGACTGTCTTAATGATTAATAATTAACATTAAACATGAAAGTTACTCATTTGTCTTTAAGCATAAATGGTTTCCCATTATATTCGTGTGATTTCCCATTTTTACTATGTGGATTACCCATTCCCTTGGTATTTCATTTTTTTTAATAGATGTGGATTACCCATCACAAACCTCATAGTTTTATCCGAATGTTAAATACGGACCTTTCAAATATATAATGTGGATTATCCATCACACATGTCATAATTTTATCTATAGGATCAATAGGAACCTTTCGAATCATTTTTAAATCTTGTTCCCTAAGAATATTTAAACCACTTCTAATTTCTATGATTATTCAATTTTCTTTGGTGGCCCCAACGTTTGTAAATATATACAAATAAGAAACGACAATTTCATCTGTGGCACCCATTTTATTTTGTATCAATAACATATGTGTCAAACCTATCGACTTAGTTGATAAGGCATGTAATGATGATAGTGATTCCTTATCGACAAGCAATAATAGTAAATAGATGTAAAACCCTTGTCAACCTTATCCTCACTTGACTCCGTATCTAGGTGACAAGGCCACAAAAATATGTGATAACGATAGGAAATGGTTTATCGGTTACAAGCATAGGTTAGCCACCTATTAAAACACTAAATAACTTTGTTCGACATAATCGATAAAGGCGATAGCCTAAAATTCTTTTGGAAACAATTTTTGGAAACTCACATTGTTGACATAGTCGACATCAATAGACCATAGAGGTGATAGACTCAAAACAAGTTACTCAAAAATAGATCTCGTCGACCATGACAATAACTCCAAGGAATAGAGAAGCTACGCTTGAGTATTTTGGAAAACGTAAAACCAGACTTGTCGACTTAGGCGATGACGCTAAGTGTTTTTGAGGTGACAGCCCTAATGCTTTGAAAATATTTAGAAAATGAATCTTGTCGACTACATTAGTGACAATAAGAACGAAGGCGATATGACGTAAGGTTTATAAAACAAGGCATAGAAAACAAGATTTTGAAAATGAGCTGCTGCAATAGACAAGGCTAGAAGCGATAAACTTAAAAACAAGTTTGGAAAATAATGGCCCTTATCGATCATTTCTATCGTGATAAGGTTAGTTGCGGTAATCCCTAAGTTTTATAAAAATAATTTTAGAAATATAGCCTTGTCAGCACATTCGACAAGATACAGAGGCAATAAACCTAAGTCCTTTAAAACATTAAAGGTGATAATACTATTGGTTATTCGTTGGAAAATAGTCTTATCAATTATATACAATGGTGAAACATCCATGTACAAAGGCGATAAGCTTTGGTGTAGAAGTAGGATTTAAAACACAAGTAATATAAACGACAAGGATACTTCCGACACAACAAGCCTAGATACTTCATACACTATATTTCGTAGTATTCAAAGAATCAAGTGCTTCCCGATGGTGATGAATTAAAATTGAAAACAGCATGTTAGCTAATTAATGTAGTTTTTTTCACCTACTCCATAACGTTTGCTAGAATGTCATTGGATAATATAAATCTTATTGAGACATTAGGAGTTCATTAGTTATCCTAATTAATATCTAAATTAACTCAAGTCTACACAACTTTGTAAAATCATAATAAATTATATAAACATAGGAAAATCCCAAAATTTCCATAGATGTTAGAGAGTAACCCACTCTACCTTGTATAAAAATTTCATGTCAAAAACCGTTACTTAATTATTTTTAACAATTAAATTTCGTAATTAACAAGTGTTCTTCCATAATAAATTCCTAAGTATTCAAACAATTATGAAACTTAAAATCTACCTTCAAATCATTTTATAAACAACAAACAAAAATTTCAAATCAATTGAAGATGTTATACCATAGGTTTTGACCTAAAACCTAAATAAATCCTAGGCAAATAAGCATAAACAATCTAACTATATCATTATTTTATCCAAATAACGTCAAAACATCAAAATACATAAGAAATGAATAATATAATAAATAAAAACTCAGGTACAAACAATATACAAATTCAAACAAGGGTTAGAGTTATTATTCACTTTAGTTTTAGGTGAAATGTACATATTTGTTTATGTTGGTTCCTATACTTGATTTCTTATAAATTTTCTATAAATTTTCCTCCTCTTTTATATCTTGTAATCGATGACCTCCTCTCCTAGTTTAGGATTTGTATTTAGTAAATGATAATGTAAAATAAAAGGACGGTGGAAGATTATGTTTACATATGAGGCTATGTGTTTCCCACATTTCTGCTTCGATAAACCTTCCTTCTGTCTTTTTATTCCAATTAGATACTAAAGACAAACCATTATTATTAATTAAAAATATAATTTCATCATCTTACTATATTATTATTATTTAACTTATCCAATTAATTTCTAAATAATGTTTACTGAAAATTAGGGATGTTAAATCCTCCCCTTCGTAATAGAATTTCACCCTTAAAATTCAGTCAAAGACTAGTACATATATAACTTCATCCAAACAATGTTATCAATATTAGCATAGCCTATTAGATACTACATATATAAAAAAATATAGAACGAACCACACAATAAATTAGGATAAGTATCCCTGATTATGTCCCATGTCTCCCATGTAAAGTCTTTCTCATTGTTTCTCCATTGAGCTTTAACCAACTTGATTGTCTTGTCCCTTGCTTCTTCTCATTTCTCGCTACAATTCTCAGTAGTTGTCTTACAAAAGTCAGATCTGTTTATACCACTAAGTCACCTAATCCCCTTTAATCTATAGAAGCCCCTGGATCGTGCACATAACTCTGAAGATGAGAACATGAAAAACATTATGGAAGCCTGCTAAATTATTTAGTAACTCTAATCAATATGCGAGCTTCCTAATCCGTTCTATAATAGGGAATGGTCCAACAAATCTTGGTGCTAGTTTCATCGACTTTACGAACCTTAGTAAACCCTTCATTGATGATACCCTGATGAAAGCAAGGTCGATAAAAAAAGAACTCAAGAACTTTATGTCTTTTATCTGTGTAGCTTTCTACCTTAATTGAGCTTCCTTCATATTTCCTTGGGTCTTTCTGTAGCTTCTTTCACTAAATCTAGGCCTATAACTAATTTTTCTTCGATCTCTAACCAATATACTGGTGGCTCACATGACCTTTCGTATAATGGCTTAAACAGTTGCTTGATAGATATCATTATACGAAAAACTCAATAGGATGCAAGTAGTCCTACCGTGAGCCACTAAATTCCAAAATGCACATGCTCAACAAATCTTCAAGCACCTTGTTGATCTTTCTGCCTGTCCATGTATGTGGATGATAAGCGGTACTCATCTCGAGCTTGGTTCCCAAAACTTTATGTTGGCTCTTCCAGAACTTGCAAGTGAATAGTGAATCCCTATCACTAACTATGCTACATGGGATTCCATGAAGTATACTCGTATTCTTCATGAATAATTCAGCTAATATAGGTGTCGTCTTGGTTGACTTTGTGGGAATAAAGTAATAAGTTGTAAAAATTCTGGCCATCTCTGATGTCTCACATAATATTAAACTCTTTCCGAGAGAGAATAAAAACCTCAAAGACTTATGATCCGTAAATAATTCAAATATCCACCCTAAAAGGTAAAGTCTCAAAATATTTAAAGCAAAAGACAAGGGAAACTAAGTCCCAATCATGAGTCGGGTACCTAACCTTACATAGTCTACGTTGTCTTAAAGCATATGCAAGCTTTTAACATGAGAACATGTCCTAATCCAGTTCCACATGCATCAGCATATGCTACCAAATCTTAACATCCATTTGGTTCTATCAAAATAGGAGCATTAGTCAAAGACTCTTCAAACTTTGAAATTCTTCCTCACACTTATACGATCAAACAAACTTAACATCCTTTCTGGTTAGTCTGGTAAGTATTGCCACTATCTTGAAGAAACCCTGAATGAATCTCAAGTAATGACCTACCAATCCAAGGAAAACTTGTAATCTCGTACTCTTAGTAACTCTTTCTGGCCTCTTCCATCTATTGGTAGCTTCTACCTTAATTCGATCCACAGACATCCCTTCGCCTGAAACTACATGACCAATAAATTTTACCTTTTTCTCTCAAAAGTGACATTTACGAAACTTGACCTTCTGCTGAAGTTGCCTTAAATTTTGAAGCACAATCCAAAGTTGAATTTTGTGTTCCTTCTCATCTTTGGAATACACTAAAATTTCACCAATGAAGACTAAAACAAACTTATCCAAGTGCTCTTAGAGAACTCAGTTTATAAAATCCATAAACAAAGAAGGTCACGTTTGTTAATTCAAATGGCATGAGTATCCATTCATTTGATCCATATCTTGTCTGAAATATCATCATTGGAATGTTATCTTTTGCTACCTACAATTGATGAAACCCAGTAGCCAAATCAAACAGAGAAAACACCATGGCTCCACTTAGCTGATCGAACATACCATCTATTCTTGGCAAAGTATACTTACTTTTATCTTTTCTCTCATTAACCTTTCAATAATCAATGAACATCCTAAATAATTTGTTTCCTCCTTGAAGAATATCGTGGCTGCTTCCAAAGGAAAAGGGTCCGGTTAGACAAAACTCTTTCATTCCAACTCCATTAGATGCACCTTCAACTAATTCATCTTTGTATGTGTCATCCTATTAGATAGTCTACTTATTGGTTCAGCTTCAGGTAAAAGATATATACCATTTTCGATGGTAAACCCATAATTAACTCAGAAACATCTGTGAACTCCTTAACTATAGGAACTCGGCTTACTTCATCTTCAATTCTGATGCATTCAATAAAGCACAAATCTATGACCTCGCACTTTCCATCGAGTATATGATTCAATTACTGCGACTAAGTTAACTATATGATATTTTCCTACCTTGGAAAGATATTCTAGCATCATAGAAATTTAACCAATCCAGACCCAAAATAATGACAAAGCCCATGAATCAAACACATAAAGATACAAACAAAATTACAACCTAGAAATTGGAATTTTGGGTTATCACAATTTATCTCTACAGTTATGTAACCTCCTATAGGATTAGCTACAATAAAGGAAGTAATAAGGCATGATATTTTCTAATGGAAACTCATATACCAAACATTTGGAGATAAATGAATGTAATGCAATAGTATCAAATAATACTCCAACATGTATGCTATGAATTAAAAGCTTACCTTCCGACATACCTTTTTTTTATCAATACTAGTAGTTGTAAATAAGGATGGTTCCAAAGAAAGAACTTTCCCTTAGCTGTCTCTGGATACTTACTCTTGTAGTTCCCCAATTGGTTGCAATTAAAGAATCTTACATTTTACTTTCCAACAACTACCTTGGCCTTGCCTGATCGAAACTCCTAACAAGGTAGCCCTTCTTGTTGCACTTAAAGAAAAGAGCCCAAGCTTTATTCTTCTTGGTCATTCCTTCATTTTGGACTCTAATATCTTTGAATAAATTCCCGTTAATTCCTTGAGAATTCTGGTTCACGAACAACTTCTCATCATGAAATAAAGCAAGCAATTCCTTATTTCGAATAGCCATCTCAGCAGTAATATGGCTGGCCCTGGCAACGTTGCCTTAGCAATCTCCAACTTCAATCCCTAGATAAATTTCCAATTCCTATTAATCATAATTCAGTGTTCCATAAGCAATTGACACTATATGCTTGTTGCTTCGCCTCATTTGCATCAGTTGTTAATACAACTGAAGCAATTGACACTATATGCTTCAATTGTTAATACAACCGAGGAAAATGCAGTGAGCAAATGATGTGACTTCCAGTTGCTTCACTGCATTTGCTTCGATTGTATTCACAACCGAAGCATATAGTGTCAATTGCTTCGGTTGTATTAA
This sequence comes from Allium sativum, assembly GCA_030737875.1. Classification (NCBI taxonomy): domain Eukaryota; kingdom Viridiplantae; phylum Streptophyta; class Magnoliopsida; order Asparagales; family Amaryllidaceae; genus Allium; species Allium sativum. The sequence continues at coordinate 731,741,475 of CM060916.1, forward strand.
CAACCGATGCAAATAGGTTGAAGCAATTTATGCAAATTTGCTTTGGCTTTTCTTACAACTGAAGAAAACAGTGCTAATTGCATCGGCTCCATAAGAACCGAAGCAACAGCGGGGAAGCAAATATTCTTATTTGCATCGATTTCTTAGGAGCCGAAGCAAATGCATCGAAGCAACTGTAAATCAATAAAAATGCACATATCAATAATTATAAACAATTGCTTGCATATGTTTGTATTTATTATTTACTATAATTAATGGTAATCAATAAATACTTCTCTTGGAATCGTTTTTTTTAACCGGATGTGTTAGAAGCAAGAGCAACTGGATTGTAATTTTGATTATTGGAGATTCTTTCTGTAATCGCTTGTGGTTTGCGAGTGAGTATTAGTGATTTTGAAGGGTATAGAGAAGGATGGTTATATATCATAGTATACTTGTATATGCTGATATATGTAATGTAAATATTTTGGTGATTAATAAAATTTGCGCTTAACTTTAAAAAAAATATTGTAGCCACCAGTTAATTGTTATAAATAATAGATAATTATTTCTACATATTAATAATTAGTAAAATATAATTTCAAAGCTTTTAACAATGGCGGCAGCGAAATCTTTTTTCTCTTCTCTTCCCACATCAACGGCCTTCGACTCTGATTTTCCGCCTCTTCAATCTTGCTCTCCAGTTTCTAAACCTCCATATCCACCACCTCCTGCTGAAAATACGTCTTCGTCGACCCCTATATCGACAAATCAGTCTAAGGCATCTTTTCCATCTTTTGTGAAACCAGATTATGCATCTCTTTTTAGATTGACTTCGCGTAATACAGGATCTTATAAGCCGCTTCATTTTGATATTCCGTGAGATGGTAAGAAGCAGATGATTCCAGACCTAGTCAATCAAGAGGGAATCAATTATTAGAATAATTTTCTAATTGGATTCTTCCTTGATGGTACATTATCCTACTATGCTGTTTCTAATTACTTGATAAGGCATTGGAAGCTAACAAGGGAGGTTGATATAAAGTATGACAGTTACCACTTTAACTTCAAATTCTCAAATGACGCCGATAGGGAAAAAATCCTAAGATCTTATCCTGTTTTTATTCGAGGTTGAATGTTTGTCATTTTTGTTTGGCATCCATCTAATGGGTGCGCACATCACAAGTTAAAAAGGTTCCAGTGTGGATCCATTTATATAAAATCCTATGGTGTTATGGACCTTAATTGGTATCAATTGGTTAGTCAATCATGTAGGTAGGCTAATATGCTATGATATTAGCTCTGAAAGGATGGATAGGTTCAGATATTCTAAGGCTTTAGTGGAAGTATCATCCGAGTATGGACTGCCTAATGCCATTGAGATTGACGATTTGGGGGATCCATGTCCTATTGTTAAAATCAACTGTGACTGGAAACCTATGATATGTGTAAATTGTAAGATTTTTGGGCATGATGCTCTATACTGTGAGTTACACACCAAGGAGGATGAAAATGTTGAGAAACCTGCCAAAGTAGATATGAGGAATTATCATAATAAAGAAGATGTGCAGGTTCAGAAACCACATAGAGACATACATGCCAATGATAGCTGGACTAATGTGTATAGAAAGAAGCAAAAATATTAGAGGAAGAAGAATGTAGATAGTAATCAGAGTAATGCAAATTCTTCTTCTAATGTAGGAAATGTGAATAATAATCCATTTGAACAATTAGCATCTGAAGGCTTGATTGGTAGTGAGGGTGGTATGGATGGTTTTGATCAAGGCTTGGTTAACATTGAACATAAGGAACCATATTCATGTGCTAATCCTGAGGAGGATATTACAGTTAATGAGCAGGTTAATGGGCAGGTCGATAAGGTATCCAATGTAACTAAAGAGGACGACGTTGATATAGGTAATCTGTTTGAAGATAGTGGCGATCTTTTTGACTGTGCAAAAGAGTACACATGTTTTACAATTGGTGCATGTTTTAATTCTACTTGTTTGAATTCATCAAGCTCCTCATGCACTGATTTATCTTCATCTCTTGCTGCTGTTACTAAGGCTTTTAATATTTCATCATTAACTGGTACAATGTCATGTCCATCAATATATAGTCAAAGCTCTTTAGTCTTAGCTAGTCTTCCCTGGATTCTACATCTGCTGTAACTAGTGCAACAAGATCAAGTCTGAAGCAGTCAGTGTCTCCTTATGCACATTTAAAGCCTCCTGACAGCATTGTTTTACCACCATCTGGTTCGGAATCAGCTAACTTATCATCTGCTGTTCAGATGAAACCTTCATCAAAACAAAGAGCAAAAAACTAAAGGGTAAGTTTTGGGCTGATGAAGATCTAGATGAGGGGCGTGAGTACAGTTTGGAGAATGTACTACCCGTTGGTAGTAATGTATTTTCTAAGAAAAGACACATGAGAAGCAATCCATTGCCTTTATTTAATCCTTTTATCACATAGTCTGAAGGTATGCTAGATTAATAGGTGATCCAAGTCTACGCTTTTGTAGAATGCTAATGTTGTTGGCATTTATTTCCTGATGGCAAGCACAGTTATCGGCAAGGAGTACAAACTTATAATTTCTTTTATTTTCTCTACTTCTTTTTGTAATTTTCTATTTCTTTGAGTTTTTCTAAGTTCGTTTTTGATTTAGAAAGGCTAAGGAAGTGGTGAGGTTCTAGAGAGATTGGTTGTTTTAGAAATCATAACATACTTGTATATGCTCAAACATGTATTGTAAATATCTTAGTGTTAATAAAATTTTGCGCTTAACTTTCAAAAAAAAATAGTAAAATGTAATTACTATTTAATAATTACACTTAACAATTAATTAATGAATCGATAATTAATGTTAAATAAATATTAATAATAAATATTAAATTAGCATTGTTTAACAACTAAATTTTTTAAAATTATTATAAATAATATTTCTCATTATTACAAATAATCAATAATTATTTTCGATATTTGATAATTTTTATACCTAATTATATAATTAGTAAATTATAGTTTAATTTTATTAATTAAATTTAATAATAAATAAATAAATAATCAATAATAATAAATAATAATTAATTAATCATTAATATTTTAACTAATAATAGCGTGTAAAACCTAGTTTAAACTAGTATGTTGCACACACTCTAAAGATAAATCTTCTAAAGTTCTTTTTATCATTACCATTAAGTAATACTTAATCATTATTAATTATTTAATTAAGACTAATATTTGATAATTAATAATAAATTTTAATATTTATGAAGAGAAATTTATTATAATAATTAAATTTAAAATATTTATAATTAAAAATGACTATTGGACCTAAAATTAACAATTATATAATAATTAAAAATAATATTTAATTATATGTATAAAGTGATATTTCGTATTTAATAGTTAATTTTTAATAATAACGATTATTAAAAAAAATTATGTTAAATAAAAAATTAATAATTTATTTTAATAACTATGTAATAATTAAGACTAATATTTAATAACTTATTTCAAATATTAATTATTTGATAATGATTTTTAAAAGTTTAATAATTATATGAACAGTTAGATAGGTAATTATTTATAATTTATGAGTAATGATTATTAATAAATAACTTATAATTAATAATTACTATTTATAATTAATAATAACTTTAATATTTAGTAATTTAACATTATTAATAATTAATAATCAATATTTATTAATTAAACTTAATAATGAATAAATATAATTATAGTTAATAAATCTAGTTAGTAATCAGTAATTAGTAATTAATATTTAACACCTTGTTAAATGATTAATATTAAAGAAATAATAATTAAATATAATTAATAAGTAATATCTAATAATAAATAAAAACATAAAATTAATAACTAATATTGAATAATTAATAGTATAAAGTAATATTTGAATAAAGTTCAAAATTTATATAATAAATTTAGAATAACTCATAAAAATCAAAAACAAAATTATAAAATTTCATCGAATTACAATGTAAAATAGAATTAGAACTTTTGGAAAATCTGAAAATTTATAAGATTTAACCATTTATATATAATTATTCGTTATTGTTAACTATTATTAGTTACCATGTCATATTAAATATTTATTAATTGTATTTGATAGTTAAAAAATATAATTAATAACTCTTTATTGATAAACTCGAAATAAATATAATTATTACACGTAATCCTCGGAATAAATATTTTTAATTGTTAAAGTAACACCTAAGCATGAAAATAAACCACTTGATAGAAATATATAATAATTATTTTTAATTACTGAATGCTCAGTTACTTATCTTCAAAGCTAAAAATATCAAACCAAGTATAATATTGCAAAATAATAATAAAATAACATTTTCCACCAACTCATGTGTTTAACACAAGTAAACACTACTCAAAATAAACTATGCATGGTTGTTGTGCGTAGTTTCACTTATGTAAAATGAAATGGCAATTCATGTCACAAATATTATAATCCTGCTTTGAATGCATGGATCTAGAAGCATCATGATTTTGTTTTGATGCATTCAATAGTTTAGCTATACCTTTGATTTACAGCTTCTTTCTTTGCATCACCAACTGTCTTCCAAGAACTAAACTTCCGGTACCGCCAGCTTACAATATTATCTTCACAACATATCCTCTTTAGAACACTACTGCAAAAACCAGGATATTACATGTTGTAAATGAGATTTGATTATCTACTTTTGTTGTAATTTGTAAAGTCCCTTTTGATTTGAGATCTGATCAGTACACATAGTGGACAAGTAGTTTGATACTTGATCATAGTAAACATACTAACACTTGATCATAGTACAGACTACTAAAACAGTACAAACCATATGAGTATGATGAATATTTTTCATAACTGAATCATTTTCTTTCAAAATAACCTTTTCATGTTCCATCCAAAATAACTTTTCATTTCCGCTTAGCTTTTCGTTTCCCGCTATCTTCTTCATCCTATCTTTCTAACATAAACCCATTGCTCAAAATCAAATCCACTTCATCTTTAAAATGGAATTTTCGTTCTTCTCAAATCTAAAAAGCAATGCGAGACCAGTCTCCTTCCCTTTCCTCCTCCCACCTCCTCATCCCGTTTACCACCATCTCCACTCCCATCACTAGCAAAGGCAGTTCCTTCCCATCCCGTCCGGTGCTATACTGGGGTCGTCGTTGATGATGTCGTTCGGAGGAGGGGGAACAACATCAAAAACGAAGCAGTACTACTGGTGCAAAGATCTTCTTCAACATGAAAGTGGAATTGGTGCTTTTGCTAATCGAAAACCAAGAGAAAAATCAAACCATAGGGCGGTAGCCAAATATTTGAAAAATAATTCTCATGTCAAACTCAGATATGCAGCTAACCATTATAGAGCGTGAATCTCCAAAGCCGAAAGAAGAAGACAAGTTTGTATATCCTTGGATGGGCATTATTGTAAATTTACCAATTGATAATCAAAATGGGAGATATGTTAGTGGGAATGGAACAAGGCTTAAGGAAGAGCTTTCGAGATTCAATCCTTTAAAAGTGATTCCTCTATGGAATTATTATGGGCACACAGGAACTATGGTTGTCACTTTTAGCACAAATTGGAATGAGTTTAAGGATGCAATGGCATTTGAAACCCATTTTGAATTGATGCATTTGGGTAAACAAAGTTGGATTACCAAGAAAAACAATACACTGATGATCTGTGGATGGGTTGCTCGAGCAGATGACTTCTTGTCTGGTAATAACCTTCTTCATGACTATTCTTCTTGCCATATGATCGTCTATATTAGCAAAGAAATAACTAATACTAAATTTCTTTGAGAGGCGTATGTTTTCGAGATTAGTATGTGATCATATATGGCCGTATTTATATACGAAAGTTGAATAATAACGTATATAACCTCTTTTGTCATTTACTGCATTATTTTTGCAAAAAAATATGATCAATGTTTTTGTTTTGTTGGTGTCGTTATCTGACGCCCAGATTCTGTTGAATAAATAAACTTGATTTTTATTTCTAGAGTTTTCATGTATTTTATTTTGTTGAGAGAGCTTTTAAAGTTGCTATTATTTAGGAAAAGTTAATTTTCCACATATATTTAGATATATTCCTATGATATTGCAAATCTAGAATGATCCATTATATGCTATAAATAGAAGAGCTCTTCCTCATTTGTATCAAGCAAAAAAAATAATAAGGAAAATAAAAGCAAAGCAATAAAAGTTTTCTTCTTCTAAAAAAATTCCTTTTTTTGTTATAATTTCTTCCTCCTCTAATATTTCCAACAAAGTGGTATCAGAGCTATAAAAGTTTCAACAAACTGGTATCTGATCTACACAAATTTTCAAAAAAGTGGTGTAATGACCCGGAAATTCTGAACGAAAACAAAATTTTGGAAAAACTTAAAAATGAACGATACATTAATAAATTAACCCATTTTGTTGTTAATTCATTTACAGGGCCAGAACAATTAAGTTAGATTTGTTTACGACGACCAAAAGCGTAGCTAAATCAGTACAACGTAAGTATAACTAAACGTAGAGATGACAACACTACTAAAGCGCTGTGACAAAGCGTTACTAAAGGAACCATAGCTAAAGCGTTACAAAAACACCGTAGCAAAAGCATTGCGAATCTTTAACTAAAGATTTACTGGACTTTTAGAGATAAATCAAGTAATTTGTCAACGAGACTATTTGTACACTAGTGTATACCTTTTCTAAGCTATCTAGACTAAGTACCCTTGACCATTTAAACAAGCACTTGAACCCTTCTCTTTGCGCAAGAGAATTAGAGAAAATCAAGTGTATATTTCCTAAGAAGAAGTGATTTAAATGGAGTAGAACACCAACATTTGAATAGTTGAACTCAAGCATAGTTGCGCAAGATTTTTGCAGCAGCAACATAAGGGGGGGGGGGGAGGTAATACAATAGAACACTACACCAAAAACACGTGAGATGGCCAAGGCTAAAGCCCATGATGCATCATAACTTAATGACCTTAACTCAGCCACCTTCCTGCGCATAAAAGTGGACATATGATCAACTAGAAACAGCCCATGTAGACACAAGGATAAACAAAAGTTCAGCTGAGAACTCAAGCCCATATAGGCGCAGGAAACTGTACACCATCTCAGCTGTGATAAAGCCCATTAGTAGATGAATTACTTCATAGGAAAGTCTTGAAGTACATGATGAATGGACTAATGGATTAGACGGCGAAACACTTGAGTGTTTTGGATATTTGATGGCCATGACTCATAGGATTTGCGCAGAACATATCCTGCAACAAGACTTAGATCTTTAGCCTAGTTTAGATTAAAGTTTTAATACATATTAATAGGTGGAAAACACTCCCTGCCGAAGTGATAATGTATAAACAGAGCATCTAGCTCGTAAGAGGAACATTCCATTTGTGCCATCAGAGTGTGTAAGGGAGATTGTAAATTTATTGCAAAAGGAGACCCTTGCATTTACTGTTTTTGTTTAAAACTGAAACAAGAAGTGGTGGCAAAAACTTTTTGTGCATGTTAAGTACGCAAATAAAACAAGAGCAAGCTATACTTGAAAAAACTAGACATCAAGCAGGAGGATCTCTTCTTTTTCCAGCAACCAAGCAAGCTCCTGCGCTAGTTGATGGCCATGCAAACTTAAGTATATTAAATACAATACATCTAGAAGGAGGACAAGCATTAAAGAGCTTTGGCAACAAGTGCAAACATGATGTGTGGCTCTCCTTCATCCACCAAGACACATCCATGCAATGCCAAACCAAAGTGTTGTTTTCAACCTATATTCTTTGCTGCCCATTCTCTGCGCAAAATATAATGATAGGATAATATAAGATTTTAGTTAATTAATGTTAATAAGAAACTAATATAATACTTTATATAAAAGCCTATAAATATGTGGTTCTTTTCCACATTCTTGCGGACTGAAAACCCAAGAGAAAGAGGAGAAAAAAACTGGAAATTTAAGCACCATTATTTAACACCATCAACCTGCTGAAACTGTGAGTAAACACTCACCTTCTTCTTGTATTTTCATACTACAAATGACAAGAATTTATGCTATGTTGTTTTGGATGCTTTACTGCCATGAACTCCCACCTGAAATGCTTACTGTCTTGAGTTTTTACTGCTGTTATTCTTATGTATAAATGCAAGTATTGATCGAGATCTATTCCATGTAGATTCAAAAACTCATATACACATATACATCACCCCTAGTTGCTGAAATATATGTTTGATTAGTTAGAAACTCTTAGCTATATTTTCTTCCATGAACACACATATATATTTGCTTGTGATGGACTGTTTCTCCTCTGTAAGATGCCAAGTATAGGTTGTTGTAGTATATGGAGATATAAACCATGCACACACACCAAACCATTTCATGTATAAACATACATCAGTGAAGAGAGACAAGATTATATAGCTCAGAACATATTTGCACAAAACCATGTTCTGTCACCAGCTCTCAAACCCGAAAATCAAACCTCATATTTCAGGATATCAGGGTGATAGAATGATACGCCATACACTAATATGATTTTAGAAACAAACCATATGATTTTTAAGTTTGTAGATCAAGAGAAAAGGAATTTTAGTCGAAACATGGATTTTGGTCAAGTGCTGAAAACTTATGCCATTAAAATCGAATGATCACGCATGTATATGTGTAACAAGGCCTAGATCATAAGAAAAATAAGTATACAAAGTTTAAACGCATAGATTTAATATGGGGGTTGAATTTTGGGATGTTTTCCTGGTTTGAAGAGCTGTTCGACTTCAGTCGAACTGCACTTCATCCATGGCGTGTGAGACCGTCGCACCAGCGCCAACTGAGGCGTCAGGTCAGGGGCAATACGAGGTCGGAGTTGCAAGTCCTCTGATGAACTAAGGCGTTGGGGTGATGAGCTTTCTCTGATGAGAGGGTTAAACGTTGGAGTTGTATGCATGTTTTGTTGTCTCGTTTTGAAACGAGAACTGTGCTTCGCCTGAGACGAAGGGGACCACCACGCCAGCGTCGATCAAGGCGTCTGTACAGTGGCAAGGCGTGGACGAAGTCGCCTGAGCTCCGATGGCCTGAGGCGAGAGGAAGAGGGCGTTTCTCTGATCGGGGGAAAGCTGTGCAAGGAGAAGTTGTGTGAATGAAAGGTGATGGGGATTAGTTCACTGGAATGCAGTGATCAATTAGTTTGATCAATTGTTTTTTTCAAGTGATCAGCTGTAAGATTAATCCCAGGAAAGTAGAGTGTTGTGATCAATTGAATTCAAGTGATCAACCCGAGTCAATCACATGAGTTCGAGCTAGTCCGAGGAGTCAAACTCTTCGGATTAATAAAAGGTTAGGAAATTTTTTCTATAATTATTTAATTAGCTTAGTTAAAAGTAAATTAAATAATTAAAGAAATAAAACTTAAATAAATTATATAAATTAAGGATAATTTGTATAACAGATAGTCGGACATTTTAACAGAGATCGAAGTGTAGATTATAAAATCTGAATATAAGGTAATGATTATTTTTATTAGATCAAGTCAAACGATAAATAAAATAAACAGTAGATCAAGAGAAAAGGATTGTTATAAATATTAACATTTTAAATGTCTTGAATAATCGATGGGGAAAAATACGATTTCTGTTAACCAAAGATAGAATCGATTAGAATGATTTAACAAATCAAATCATTAGTAAATAAAAAATGAATTACTTAGGTAATAAAATCTGATCCATTTAAGTATCATAGAGTTAATCGATTATAAGTTAACCGAAGTTTGGTAAGTTAAATAGAGTTAATCGATTATAAATTAATTGAAGTTTAGTTGAATTAAATAAAGTTAATCGACTATTAGTTAGTTGAATGATAGTTAAGTCATCGAATATCAAAGTTTGACCATTTAACGTTGTTAATATGGAGAGACCGGTTGGATTATTATCCAAAGAACCACTCCGTATTGGCATAAGCGTTGCGAAACAAGTATGCTGAATATTTTGAAGACGGAGTAAAATGCAAGGGCTATTGTATAAAATCTTAGCGAACGATTGGCTAGGATTGTTGTATGGAATAGTACCTTCGGTTTGTCCAGTCCCAGGACAACTTGTATGGATGAACGTCTGACAAAGTACTCCTAACTAATCACGTACGTTGATCTTTTCAAACGTAGTTATAAGTGGCAGAGGAATTTGTTTCTCTTGCTTTATACTTGTAATATATTTTTGAAGAAGTCAATTAGTAAATTAGCGGGTTTGACGATGTGAAGTTCAAAGCATATCAAAAGAGTGTCAGGTTACGTTTAGCCTCAAGCTTCACAACCAGAAATGACAAAAAATTGGGCAGGCAGCATGGCTATGTGGGTAGCTCCCATTAGGATGTATCATCACCTATCTAGAGATATTTCCTTATTTCTTATTCTATCGATTCTGACCCATTTCGAGAAACGGTTGGCTTGCTACCACCGTTGGTGATATATATTCGATACACTCAAGAGAAATGACTGGTCGGTCATGTGTGGCCGGGTTACAAGATGTTCTTGTTCAACCGTGTATTCGTATCTAGAGATACACCTCCGGAATGTGATTCCATACCTTGTCATTGTTGGAAACCAAATATCCATAAGCACAAGTAGTTTTTGTTTGTATATTATTAAGTAGAATGTGAGATGCAAACATTTTACTAGATTATGAATTATTTGTGGACACCCTAGACATTATCATAATATTTGTTTAAATATGCAAACTGTTTTGATCTCATAAGGTAAAAACCCGTTCCGTATTCACGGCGTGGTCTTATGAATCATTGTGATTTATTGAAACTTGTTTATAAATCGTTTACTCATACCGGTCCATGACTGACCCGGAGTTTATTTTTCTGTGTTTTCCTTAAACTCTTGGGTACTCATAATATTTATTATGAGTAGACAAGTGATCCAGGTTCTAAAGTAACTTTGGAGTAGCTGGATGGCAGGATCTGAAGTATTGGCTTATCTATCTTATGTTATGTATAACTATCCAAATGTTGGTTCAGTTATGATGTTATGTACTATCATTATGCAAGTTAGTATTACGACTGATTATTATGTAATCGATGTAACCTGTATCCCTATGTATCCAGTACTTTAAATGTACTTGACTTATGAAATGTAATATTTTGGGTTATTATATATATTGTCCCAAGTTCCGCTCTGAGATTCTGATGTCTTTTCTTAGTTCTATTCTTCTATCTATTTCTTTTCTTATATAATGATACAACTTCCGAGGCACTGGAAAGTTGGGTCATTACAGTTGGTATCAGAGCTTAGGTTATCGTATACCTAGGCTTTAGGTGAGTGTTGAGAGAGCGTATTTTCAAAAAAAAAAAATTGGAAATTATTATATATATATATACTTAGGAAAGATCGATTTAGGTTTATATAGATTAAGTACCTTAATATACGATCTAGTTTTGATGTCAACCCGTTATATTCAGGTTAGTAAGAATGAATACCCGTGGACAAAGAGGTCGAACTAGTGGAACTACCACTACCAATGGTCGTAACACTACTCAGATTCCGGTAGAAACCGTGGTAGAAGTTGCACCAGTTCAACCTAGGTCGAATTTTGCAACTATCTGTAAGGAATATCAAACACTGGGAGGGAAAGTTTTCAAAGGAACAGAATCTTTCATCGAAGTTCAAGCGTGGCTAAGATCTTGTGACAGAATTTTCAAAGGGCAGAATTTGAATGATGAACAGAAACGACTTTTGGCTTCATGGCAACTACAAGGAGCAGCTGCGATCTGGTGGGATGCACAGACTGTGAACGTTTCTGAGAATGATTTTTCCTGGGGAAGGTTCAAAGAAGAGTTTGAGTCACAATTTTTACCTGCAGCCGGAAAGACCCGAATGTATCGAGACTTCATCGATCTGAAACAAGGTAACATGTCAATCGTTGAGTATGAGAATAAGTACAACGCACTATATTGCTTTGGCCCAGACCTGATCAATACCTCGCTCAAGAAGAACGAGATGTTCATTGCTGGATTAAGTGAGAATCTGCAGGATAAGGTGATTGGACATCTGAAGATTCCATTCATCGACATAGTCGACATGGCAATCCGTTATGAGGCACTAAGCACGAAGAAGCCAGTAGCAAAGGCACAAACCGGGGAAGCCAGTGGGGAGAATCCTTTGAAGAGGAAATTTAATCCGAACTGGAAGGGCAAAGGAAAGATGGATGAGAAAGCTAAGGAGCATTTCAAGAATACCATATGCCACAACTATAAAGAGAAAGGTCACATTGCTTGGTTCTGTAAGAAGCCAGCAGCAGAAAAGCCATAGCAACCTCAGCAGGAACCACAGGAATCGGATAACGTTTCTGTCCGACAATATTTATGCTATAAGTGTCATCAGCCTGGACATATGATTTACAATTGCCCACTTATGAAGAACGGAATGCAACCAACAGTCTTTTCCATAATGGATAAGCCATCAACCTCTGCGGATGTGAAAATGGAAGAAGTGATGGAAGGTACCTTATTCTTTTTATAATAAAGTTAGGATTTTAAGATTTGAATAAAATCAGATTGATGAGTTCCGAAACAAAGATAACTAATTTGGGAATTTATTAGTATAATACCTAACGGAGCTAAGTAAAAATGGAAATAGAGATCGCTGGATATGGACTCAAGTAAAAAGAGAATTCAGGGTAGATAAATATATTTGAATAAGTCAATTCAAATGAAGGAAGTTAATGAAGATTTGGGATTTATTTTCCAAATATAATCGATGATATTATAAGTAATATGGGTAACGAGGAATTAAGTTGTGAAGTTAAGAAATTAGAACCTAACTAGAAATTGATTAAGTTGAATAATTTTCTAGGTATCAATCTGATGTTGATCTCGGTCTTCGGGGATGATATATAGAGGATTATTCGCTTACCGATTTAAGGTCAGGAACTGATGGATAATGAGAAATAGTAATACACTAATGGAACTGTTTTCTAATGGTAGTAACAGATATTGTAGTTATGGAAATAACTGGGATAAATAACAATTGGCTGATGTGTGTTGATTATTTATGGATTTAAGTTTATAACTTTAATTATAACCTGAATTTACACTTTAACTTCAATTTCGAGGACAAAATTTTTATAAGGAGGAAAGATTGTAATGACCCGGAAATTCTGAACGAAAACAAAATTTTGTAAAAACTTAAAAATGAACGATACATTCATAAATTAACCCATTTTGTTGTTAATTCATTTACAGGGCCAGAACAGTTAAGTAAGATTTGTTTACGACGACCAAAAGCGCAGCTAAATCAGTACAACGTAAGTATAACTAAACATAGAGATGACAGCACTACTAAAGCGCTGTGACAAAGCGTTACTAAAGGAACCATAGCTAAAGCGTTAAAAACACCGTAGCAAAAGCATTGCGAATCTTTAACTAAAGATTTACTGGACTTTTAGAGATAAATCGAGTAGTTTGTCAACGAGACTATTTGTACACTAGTGTATACCTTTTCTAAGCTATCTAGACTAAGTACTCTCGACCATTTAAACAAGCACTTGAACCCTTCTCTTTGCGCAAGAGAATTAGAGAAAATCAAGTGTATATTTCCTAAGAAGAAGTGATTTAAATGGAGTAGAACACAAACATTTGAATGTTTGAACTCAAGCATAGTTGCGCAAAATTTTTGTAGCAGCAACATAAGGTGGGGGGGTAATACAATAGAACACTACACCAAAAACACGTGAGATGGCCAAGGCTAACGCCCATGATGCATCACAACCTAAAGACCTTAGTTCAGCCACCTTCCTGCGCATAAAAGTAGTCATATGATCAACTAGAAACAGCCCATGTAGGCGCAAGGATAAACACATGTTCAGCTGAGAACTCAAGCCCATATAGGCGCAAGAAAATGCACACCATCTCAGCTGTAATAAAGCCCATTAGTAGATGAATTACTTCATAGGAAAGTCTTGAAGTACATGATGAAGGGACTAATGGATTAGAGGGCGAAACACTTGAGTGTTTGGGATATTTGATGGCCATGACTCATAGGATTTGCATAGAACATATCCTGCAACAAGACTTAGATCTTTAGCCTAGTTTAGATTAAAGTTTTAATACATATTAATAGGTGGAAAACATTCCCTGCCGAAGTGATAATGTATAAACAGAGCATCTAGCTCTTAAGAGGAACATTCCTTTTGTGCCATCAGAGTGTGTAAGGGAGATTGTAAATTTATTGCAAAAGGGGACCCTTACATTTACTGATTTTGTTTAAAACTGAAACAAGAAGTGATGGAAAAAACTTTTTGTGCATGTTAAGTACGCAAATAAAACAAGAGCAAGCTATACTTGACAAAACTAGACATCAAGTAGGAGGATCTCTTCTTTTTCCAGCAACCAAGCAAGCTCCTGCGCTAGTTGATGGCCAGGCAAACTTAAGTATATTAAATACAATACATCTAGAAGGAGGACAAGCATTAAAGAGCTTTGACAACAAGTGAAAACATGATGTGTGGCTCTCCTTCATCCACCAAGACACATCCATGCAATGCCAAACCAAAGTGTTGTTTTAAACCTATATTCTTTGTTGCCCATTCTCTGTGCAAGATATAATGATAGGATAATATAAGATTTTAGTTAATTAATGTTAATAAGAAACTAATATAATACTTTATATAAAAGCCTATAAATATGTGGTTCTTTGCCACATTCTTGCGGACTGAAAACCCGAGAGAAAGAGGATAAAAACCTGGAAATTTAAGCACCATTATTTAACACCATCAACCTGTTGAAACTGTGAGTAAACACTCACCTTCTTCTTGTATTTTCATACTACAAATGACAAGAATTTATGCTATGTTGTTTTGGATGCTTTACTGCCATGAACTCCAACCTGAAATTCTTGCTGTCTTGAGTTTTTACTGCTGTGATTCTTATGTATAAATGCAAGTATTGATCGAGATCTATTCCATGCAGATTCACAAAATCATATACACATATACATCACCCCTAGTTGCTGAAATATATGTTTGATTAGTTAGAAACTCTTAGCTATATTTTCTGCCATGAACACACATATATATTTGCTTGTGATGGACTGTTTCTCCTCTGTAAGATGCCAAGTATAGGTTGTTGTAGTATATGGAGATATAAACCATGCACACACACCAAACCATTTCATGTATAAACATACATCAGTGAAGAGAGACAGGATTATATAGCTCAGAACATATTTGCACAAAACCATGTTCTGTCACCAGTTCTCGAACCCGAAAATCAAACCTCATATTTCAGGATATCAGGGTGATAGAATGATACGCCATACACTAATATGATTTTAGAAACAAGCCATATGATTTTTAAGTTTGTAGATCAAGAGAAAAGGAATTTTAGTCGAAACATGGATTTTGGTCAAGTGCTGAAAACTTATGCCATTATAAATTGAATGATCATGCATGTATATGTGTAACAAGGCTTAAATCATAAGAAAAATAAGTATACAAAGTTTAAACGCATAGATTTAATATGGGGGTTGAATTTTGGGATGTTTTCCTGGTTTGAAGAGCTGTTCGACTTCAGTCGAACTGCACTTCATCCACGGTGTGTGGGACCGCCGCACCAGCGCCAACTGAGGCGTCAGGTCAGGGGCAATACGAGGTCGGGGTTGCAAGTCCTCCGATGAACTGAGGCTTTGGGGTGATGAGCTTTCTCTGATGAGAGGGTTAAGCGCTGGAGTTGTATGCATGTTTTGCTGTCTCGTTTTGAAACGAGAACTGTGCTTCGCCTGAGATGAAGGGGACCACCATGCCAGCGTCGATCGAGGCGTCTGGACAGTGGCAAGGCATGGACGAAGTCGCCTGAGTTCCGATGGCCTGAGGAGAGAGGAAGAGGGCGTTTCTCTGATCGGGGGAAAGCTGTGCAAGGAGAAGTTGTGTGTATGAAAGGTGATGGGGCTTAGCTCACTTGAATACAGTGATCAACTAGTTTGATCAATTGTTTTTTTCAAGTGATAAGCTGTAAGTTTAATCCCAGGAAAGTAGAGCGTTGTGATCAATTGAACTCAAGTGATCAACCCGAGTCAATCACATGAGTTCGAGCTAGTCCGAGGAGTCAAACTCTTCGGATTAATAAAAGGTTAGGAATTTTTTTCTATAATTATTTAATTAGCTTAGTTAAAAGTAAATTAAATAATTAAAGAAATAAAACTTAAATAAATTATATAAATTAAGGATAATTTGTATAACAGATAGTCGGACATTTTAATAGAGATCGAAGTGTAGATTATAAAATCTGAATATAGGGTAATGATTATTTTTATTAGATCAAGTCAAACGATAAATAAAATAAACAGTAGATCAAGAGAAAAGGATTGTTATAAATATTAACATTTTAAATGTCTTGAATAATCAATGGGAAAAAATACGATTTCTGTTAACCAAAGACAGAATCGATTAGAATGATTTAACAAATCAAATCACTAGTAAATAAAAAATGAATTACTTAGGTAATAAAATCTGATCCATTTAAGTATCATAGAGTTAATCGATTATAAATTAACCGAAGTTTGGTAAGTTAAATAGAGTTAATCGATTATAAATTAATCGAAGGTTAGTTGAATTAAATAAAGTTAATTGACTATTAGTTAGTTGAATGATAGTTAAGTCATCGACTATCAAAGTTTGACCATTTAACGTTGTTAATATGGAGAGACCAGTTGGATTATTATCCAAAGAACCACTCTGTATTGGCATAAGCGTTGCGAAACAAGTAGGCTGAATATTTTGAAGACGGAGTAAAATGCAAGGGCTATTGTTTAAAATCTTAGCTAATGATTGGCTAGGATGGTTGTATGGAATAGTACCTTCGGTTTGTCCAGTCCCAGGACAACTTGTATGGACGAACGTCTGACAAAGTACTCCTAACTAATCACGTACGTTGATCTTTTCAAAAGTAGTTATAAGTGGCAGAGGAATTCGTTTCTCTTGCTTTATACTTGTAATATATTTTTGAAGAAGTCAATTAGTAAATTAGCGGGTTTGATGATGTGACATACAAAGCAAATCAAAAGAGTGTCAGGTTACGTTTAGCCTCAAGCTTCACAACCGGAAATGATAAAAAATCGGGCTGGCAGCATGGCTATGTGGGTAGCTCCCATTAGGATGTATCATCACCTATCTAGAGATATTTCCTTGTTTCTTATTCTATCGATTCTGACCCATTTCGGGAAACAGTTGGCTTGCTACCACCGTTGGTGATATACATTTGATACGCTCAAGAGAAATGAGTGGTCGGTCATGTGTGGCTGGGTTACAAGATGTTCTTGTTGAACCCATGTATTCGTATATAGAGATACACCTCCGGAAGGTGATTCCATACCTTGTCATAGTTGGAAACCAAATATCCATAAGCCCAAGCGGTTTTTGTTTGTATATTATTAAGTAGAATGTGAGATGCAAACATTGTACTAGATTATGAATTATTTGTGGACACCCTAGACATTATTGTAATATCTGTTTAAATATGCAAACTGTTTTTATCTCATAAGGTAAAAACCCGTTCCGTATTCACAGCGTGGTCTTATGAATCATTGTGATTTATTGAAACTTGTTTATAAATCGTTTACTCATACCAGTCCATGACTGACCCGGAGTTTATTTTTCTGTGTTTTCCTTAAACTCTTGGGTACTCATAATATTTATTATGAGTAGACAAGTGATCCAGGTTCTAAAGTAACTTTGGAGTAGCTGGATGGTAGGATCTGAAGTGTTGGCTTATCTATCTTATGTTATGTATAACTATCCAAATGTTGGTTCAGTTATGATGTTATGTACTATCATTATGCAAGTTAGTATTACGACTGATTATTATGTAATCGATGTAACCTGTATCCCTATGTATCCAGTACTTTAAATGTACTTGACTTATGAAATGTAATATTTTGGGTTATTATATATATTGTCCCAAGTTCCGCTGTGAGATTCTGATGTCTTTTCTTAGTTCTATTCTTCTATCTATTTCTTTTCTTATATAATTATACAACTTCCGAGGCACTACAAAGTTGGGTCATTACAAGTGGTATCAGAGCTATATAAATTTTCAACAAAGTGGTATCAGAGCCATAAGATCCTTTCAACAAGAAGAAGGTTGAAATTATGACATTTATATTTCTTTTGACGTTTGTTCTCACAAAAGAGAATTTTGAGGAATGGAGCAATAGAGAAAAAAGGAGCTAATCTCCAAAGGTTTATGGGAGATTGTTGAAAATGGCTATGAATGGCGTAAAGAAATCGAGAGCATGTCGCAAATGGACAAGAAACCCTTTGCGAAATTAAAACGGAATGATTACCTTGCTCTTTCTGTGATTGCTGAGAACATCGATGAGAAAGCTTCGGATCTCATTTTTGGAGAAAGACGTGCAAAAGATTCATGGAATCTCTTGAAAAACGTATATGAAAAAAATGATGCAACGATAACGAATGAAGACAAGTTGATTGATGAGAAAGATGAAAAGAAGGATACCGAGAGTGTGAATGAGAAGGGGTAAGAGAAGAAGAAAGAAGAGACAGTCCCAGAGCCTATGGAAAAAGAGATGATGGATAATATAGAGGAGGAGAAGTTGGATGAAGTAAAACATCTAGAGAATAAAGAAGAAAAAACGAAATTGCTGAAGAAGAATCAAAGAAGCAAAAAAGGAGGGGTAATGAAAACAATCTGAAATGCGTGGATGTTGCAGATATGGAAGAAGAAGAAGAAAAAATAGATATTGAAAAAGTAATTGGTACTGATGATGCGAAAAATGCTAACAAGACAGAGGAGGAAAGAATTGAAAAATGATGTTGATGAAAGCAAAATGAAAGCAAAAGAGAAAGAATAAAACAATGATAAAGTAAAGAAAGTCAACAAAGGTGATAGCAAAAGAAATGGAATTAAAGAAGTCAAAGAAATTCAATATACTATTGGAGATTTTAAGCACAAGCAAAATTTGGAAGGAAAAGAATTAGAGAATATTGAAAGGATAAAAAGAGAAATGATGGAAAAGAAAGTGAAAGACTCCAGTTGTGAATTTTATGAAGATAAGAATAAAACGGTGAGCAAAGATTATAGCATTCCTATTTCAGAGAACTTTATCTTCTAACCAATATTTTCTAAAATGTCATGCAAAAGTCATATTTGGGAAGTATGCAAAGGAGTTGGATGGATAAAAAACTGTAAGAGTGAAATTATGAAAGAATGGAAAAATGACGTATATGACTCATTCAAAGTTTATGACACCAGAATAAGATGGAAGCTAGAGCACACGCTTTTTGGAATTTCTTGTGCGAATGGAGGAGGACAAAATGAATAGAGCACCATCGAAGAAATTACATCGAGGATCTTCATATTGGGAAAGAGGAAGAAACGAAAAAAAAATTTGGATAGTTTTTTGTTCTTTTCAAAGCACGTGAAATACAAGCCGCTCAAGTATGAAGACTTTATCAGATTAAGGAATTTTCTTAGAGTCACAAATCAAGTTTAAAGAGGGGTGTTGAATAAATAAACTTGATTTTTATTTCTAGAGTGTTCTTGTATTTTATTTTGTCGAGAGAGCTTTTAAAGTTGCTATTATTTAGGAAAAAAATATTTTTCCACATATATTTAGATATATTCCTAAGATATTGCAAATCTAGAATGATCCATTGTATGCTATAAATAGAAGAGCTCTCTCCTTATTTGTATCAACAAAAAAATCAATAAGGAAAATAAAAGCAAAGCAATAAAAGTTTTCTTCTCCTGAAAAAATTCCTTTTTTCTTATAATTTCTTCCTCTTTCTCCTCTAATATTTCCAACAAAGTGGTATCAGTGCTATAAAAGTTTCAACAAAGTGGTATCAGAGCTACACAAATTTTCAACAAATTCAAGAATGAATACGTAAGAAACACTCTGTAATGAATTCAATTATTTTATTGATTCTAGAAATATATCTAGTTTGAACATTGAACAATGAAAGATAAATGTACCTTTCTTAGCGTATCAGAGTTTTCAGATTAGAATGAATGTATTTAGTGAGTATTTCATAAAGATTTCACCATGACATGCATTTATAATCATATGGTAGGTTAGAATTAGTTATAAATTATTTTCACTTACAAAACCTGTGATATGCATTTATAGTCATAAGGTGGCAATGATATTAAAGTAGAATTTCTACTATCTGGCATATTAATTCCCGTTTTAAATGTAGTTCCTAACCTCCGTGCTATATTTTATGTCACTAGTGAGGATTTTATCAAAGATCGCACAAGAAGGTTCACAAGGATTATGCTATGATTACTTTGGGGTGTGACTTAGTTTTTTATCATAGAAAGAAAAAGTTCAAGCACCTTTAGTAAGTTGTTAAAGCACCAGCAGTGGAGCTGGATTTGTTTATAGTCCAGCAAGTTAATCATGCTAGAAGTTGCTAGTTTGACTAATCAGGATGAGGAAAAGCATAAACATTTGGTAGAATTAGAATGCAAGTATAACGAGACTCGTTTATCACTTGAAGGAGCTATGGACCAAAAAGAGGCTCTTCTTTAAGCCTATAATACCAGTAGTTAAACCTTTTTGTCTGTTTAATTGGTTTTATAATATATCCTACTGCTTGTAGCTGCTTATCTGTTTTGCATTGTTTTTATGAATAAAATTCAGCTCTGGGTGCATGGGAAGCTAGTGCTGGTTCAAATTCGGTAACAGAGGAGTCGACACAAAAGGAGCCGGAATTTACAATAGCTAGAAGAGGGGCAACTTTGACAGAAATGACGTTGAGCAGGTTCCTTTTTTCCATTATTTTCTATTTTACCACATACTTCTGGTTATTTTTTGTATGATTTGATAACTTGATTATAATGCAGTACTTCAATATATAGGAATGGTAGCAGTTGAAGGCACATATGATAAAATGGAAGTGCTTCTGAATCGAAACATTCATCCAACATTTATTTTGCTACTATTAGCAACATCTGAAGACGAATTACCAAAAATTGAAGAATATTTGAGAGCAGGTGCATAATATATAGTTAAGGATGCGTATGGAAGAACAACCATTGAGAGAGCATCAACTGAAGTGGTTAAAAACTTCATTCTGGGATTTTCTGTTAAAAGCAAATGATCCAATTTGTACCAATTTGTTTTGCATAACAACAAGCATTCTATGAGGAAGCAGTAGCAAGAGAGCTGCTGCAGCACACCATCATTCTGGTTCTTGTTTTGGACTGAAGTTGTCGCTTAGAAGGATGACATATATGGATTACACATTTATTAAGTAATGGGTACTACGTAATTATATTGGTGTAGCTAATAATGTGAATTATATTACATCTTAATGTTTGTACTGAAGATTTGAATCATATTACTATTTTGTATGGATTACGAAAACATTATACTTGAAATATATATGTTTTACCATTATATATGTTTAATTTGTATGTCATTTAGTTGTATTTCAAATGATTATGCAATTACCAGCTTGTATACTATTTTATAAGTACAATTCGGTGATTTAGGTAGGGAAGGAGGTTTATGCAGAAGAAAAACATTTTGCATCGGTTGTTAGATTAGCTGATGCAAAAATAAAATATCAAAAATGATACTTTTTTTAGCATCAGCTATACATAAAATTCGATGCAAAATTGTAATTTTTTTGTATCACATTTTTGAACAACTAGTGCAAAATTTAATACTTTGCTAAGCAATTGAACCATTTTTTCATCGTCTGTTACTGAAAACGGTGCAGAAAAGTCATATGTTGCATCAGCTGATTTCAAACATTTGATGCAAATAATTGATTTTGCATTGGTTTTAAAACTGATGCAATAGAAAAAACTATTTTGCATCATCTGCAATTGCATCGATTGTTGAACCGACGCAATAGGGGGTTAAACAACCGAAGCAATTAGTCTATTTTGTACTAGTGATCAAACCTATTGGCATACTCAATTACCAACATAACTCCCCAGACGAGTCTTGCAAAACTTCCTATGCAACATTAACTTAGTGACTTCAGGCAGATATCTATCCTCAAACCTTGTTCGAAACTTAGCCCTAATTATTTCCTCTTCTATTATCCATAAGGTAACATTGTTCCACTGCTTATGTTCATCTCCTTATGACTACCTCAAAGCCAACTTAATTTTGCTCGTCGGTTAAACCTAAGTCTGAAGAAATAAATCATAGTTCAACAGCTAATTATCTACTTCGACGGCCTGTCATAAAAGGATTTCTCCAAGTTTACAAAAATCTCGATTGATCTTGGAATAGTTGTTCACCATTTGAGCCATCGGATTAGCTCCTACAACGTTAGCAACATTAGTTTCAACAAGACCAGTAGTAGCTCTTGTTTGCAACGAGATAAAAAATAATTGATAAAGATTCCATATATTAATACTGTTGTTGCAACACATTCATTATCACTCAATTGATGACCTTGATTCCCATAGATTTTCGGGCTAATGTGTTGTCATCTAATTGGATGACACATCTATTCCGGATTGATCGAAGGATAGGTCGGTTTAGATTTAAAACCTAAATCTGACAGCTGAGGATCTTTAGCTTTACCTATAAATAAACCCACAACCCTCCCTTCATTCTGCACAACGCGTCTCTTCCACACCTAGGTTAGTCTATTTTTGAGAGACAGGGCTAAATTAAAAGTAAATTTTACGGGATTGAGATTAAAATAAAAAAAATTCTATTTTATTTTCTTCTGAGTGTTCTTCCGGGGTTACGAAGGAAGCCTTTTGACACGACCCAAACTTCCCCATGAAGGAAAGCCTGGATTGAGTTGAGAACACGATAAATTAGAATGTAAACGGAAGAACATTTCATTACTTATTATAGCAATTTACATCAGATTACAAGGATATACTGAGTTTGAACAAATTAAATACATTTGATAAATATAAGAGATTTACTAATTACAATGCAGCGGAAAATAATACAAAACAAACTGAAAGAGATACACGGATATAGAACTTTCCGAATATCATTCTTGCTGTAAACTAGGATCCTATGGATATAAATCTGCAAAACCAACCTACTAGCTTCCTGTGTGGAAAATAGAGCAACCCAGAGTTTAGGTTAAAACAATAAACTCCAAGTCGGTCATGTGACTGGTTTGAGAACTAAAACAGTTATTAATCTTTATTTTAAAGTTAGGTAAATCAAGGACCACGCCTTATAACATAGAATGTGTTTTAACCCCAAGAATACCAGTGCATAAAATAAATAGCGCAATGCTTTTTAGAAAAATGAAGCTATTATAAGACTCAGGTCCCACCACACAATGCAACGCAAGCCGGAGGATAGAGTTTTACCTTATAATAGCCAAACATGCTTGGTACATTTAAACCAAATCATTTTGATACTATTATAGTGTAAAGTGTATGAAAAAACTTCAAATG
Source organism: Allium sativum (assembly GCA_030737875.1). Taxonomy (NCBI): domain Eukaryota; kingdom Viridiplantae; phylum Streptophyta; class Magnoliopsida; order Asparagales; family Amaryllidaceae; genus Allium; species Allium sativum. The sequence continues at coordinate 731,764,883 of CM060916.1, forward strand.
TAAATGTACCAATCATAGACGGCATAGTGCCCCATCCCACTATGTTGCCATATTAGGCTCTATAAATAAAACCGAATGTCACGTATTGGAAATTGGATTTCCGTCATGAGTCGAGGCAAGGGATGTACTCCTCGCCGGCTTCGAGACACTCTAGAAAATGCCTCAGGATCTCCCGCAGTAGACCCTTGGATCCTCCAAGGCCGGTCCTCCCTTACGTTTTAGGATTGGCAATTCTTGAACACACATTTCTCGGTCCTATAGGACCTATATCCATCGGCTCCCGCAGTAGCCGATATATCCGAGGTGCCTCGCATTCCAACAACCACAATGGTAAAAATGTAAAAATGTCAGGGCTTGCAAAACCCTGACACCACCCATAGCTAGAAAGAAACTTCATGTCCTCCTTGGGTTCCCTTATCCCGTTTTTAACTCATACCGTGGTGTGAGGCCCGCGAATCAAAGCTATACACAAAGTTATGCTATATTAAAGCCGTTCTTTGATCATCAACCACAAGACTCTAATTTTCAACAGAAGCCTTGATCATTTGCATCTCATCATGCCACACAGGCAATTCATGCCACGCGACTGACATCTATCGATATATAACCTCAGCGCTCGTACGTCTCAGAGAAGGGCGTCAAGCAAGAGAATAAATTCTCCGCCACCAAACAAATATATGTTTAATAGAAATAAATCAACATAGAATAAAATCCAATGTCAGACACACATCCATTTACAAGTTCATTCTGGGTCTGAATGAAACCAGAGGCACTTTATTCCTCGTCCTATATGTCCAATATAGGAGAGAGGTCCTCGCATATCCGGTCGATCTCCAAGTACGTCTGGACGATCACCACTTATTACCTCGTCTTGGGTGTACAGCCCAATCAAGACATCAGTAATCATCCAAACGATGTGAAGACCTCTAGTCTTTAACCACCATCTTCATTGTTGACTTATCGTCAAATCAGTTATTCAGAATGGGTAAAAACCCGGCCGTTCCAAATAACTCGTGTATATAATAAACAAGTGCTACAAAAACACAACATATACATCATTCCAATTATGAATATTCTTTTATTTAAATATTCACATCTTTAGGGATTTGTTCCCATTAATTTTATCAAAGATAAATTCTTTAAAATATATTCTTTGTTAACCGTCCTTTTGGTCCGGTTACCAAAAGTACTCAAGACATGCTCGATTCAACTCATCGCATGAAGTCAGGGCCAAGGGTGAAACTCGGGGAACACATGAGGAAGGCTGAAGAAGGATCACGCCAACAAGGACCTCGCCACGTCAACGCCCCAGTAGAGCCAACAAGCCTCGACCAATGGCGCCTACCAAACACATTTCGCACCTAGCCGAGTGCGAAATTTCGTACCTGGTAGGTGCGAAATTTTGCACCTAGCAGGTGCGAAATTCGCACTTTTGCCCAGGCGTAAATTTTCCGAGGCCTAGGGCTGCAGGCGCTAATTTTCTGTAGATGGTTCCCATTTCTACCTACGCCTACCTAACCACTTCCTATAAATACCCCATAGCCTCACACTTCAAAAGGGAGAGATTCTTGAGCTTTGAGACCTCCATAGAGCTTCATCAATGGCATCTCCTCTTTGAGGAAGAAGAAGGGCAAAATTGTCCATTTTACTACTTCTTGCAAATATGACTATTGTAACTTCATGTAGCATGGTCAACAAATGTAATGAGAGGGTCTTAACCTTGTAATCTTTAAAGTGATCAATAAAATTCCAACAACTCTTCAAAGTGGACGTAGGCCCTCACTGAGGCCGAACCACTATATATCTCTTGTGTTATTTACTGCTTATGTTCTATTTTATGTTCTTGTCTGTGCGAACATATTTATAATTCCTAGTAATTGGGAATCTTTGGTGTTTACGACATTTATTGCCATCAACATTTGGTGCTTTCGCCGAGAAAACTCGGATATTGCATCTTTCTCGCACATTACCATCTCAAATTCAACGAGCTTAAGGTTCCTTGCTTAACATGACATCGAGTCCGCTTACGATGGTAAAAAAGTCAAAGAACGCAATGATTGGCTCCTCAGCCACGCCAAGGCCGGTACATCTCATCAACCTCAACCGGCGGACATCCCGACCACTAATGAAAGTGAACCTCCGGTTGCAGACCCCGAAGCGCCCGTAACCCAAGTGCAAATCCCCACGCTTATTGAAAGATATGAAAATACAGCTGTTGAGATTAATCAAGCGCTAAGGAATACCATCGACCTTATGCGGCAACTCCAAGAAAGTCAGTGCGTCGTCGCTCGACTACAACTAGCTCGGAACAGTGCCCGACGTCGACCACCAACATCGGAAACTTCCTCTTCCGAGTCGAGGGGCCCGCACCAACGAATGAGGTTTAGTCTCATTAGTGACGTCGCCATCCGAACAAATGCCCTCGACAGCGGCAATGACAATGGGTATGCCAACGGCAACGATGACCGGACCACGGTTATCTATAGCGAGGGCACCCAATATCGGGACCGTTCTCGCTTAGTCATCAATGAAGGACCCACTCCTACTAACTGACCTCCTCCTCGCCAAGACTCAACGGCCACCCATCGAGACAATGAACCTACTATTTTGGTAGCACGTGCCTTTCTAGAACCGGATTCGCGTGACCCTGCTCCACATCATCATACACCCCAGGATCCCGTTATAGATGTCGAGGACATGGAAGAAGACAATCCGGACATCCACCATAGAAGACGCCCTCGCGCTAGAACTCTGGAACCTCGCCAAAACCCATGGGTACTGATAGCGGACTCTCATCCGACCTACCTTCCCCACATAGTCTGAAGGATAATGCGGGAGATGCGAGGGAATGTGCATGACTTATGGGAAGCGCACATCAGGCGCAACCCTTTCACTCGAAGAGTTAATGAAGCTGAATGGCCATGACGCTCCAGCATGCCGTAGATGCAACTCTACGACGGCACTGCCGATCCTTGTGCTTTCTTAAACCGTTATGAATGGAAAATGGACTCGAGCAGAGGCGGCGATCCAGTCAATGCAAATGCTTTCCAGTCTTCCTATCAGGGTCCGATCTATTATGGTTCTCTCGCCTTCCACTTAATTCCATCAACAACTTCGGCCAATTGGAGACATAATTAGTTAGGCAATTCAGGATGCACATCCCGACTCCGAAGAACGCCCTCACCATGTCCAACCTATACCAAGGACCCGCGGAGTCACTCAAAAACTATCTTTCCAGGTTCAACATCTCCCTTGCCGAGGTCGAGGATGCAGATCCGCGCACCGTACTCTTCCAGCTAGCTAAAGGTGTCCTTCCAACTTCTAAATTTGGGACATGGATCGACCGAAAGCAATCGAGGAGCTCGATGCTTTCTATGAGAAAGCGGTGCAGTTCTTATGCCAAGAAGAAGAAAGACGGAATCACATCTCCGAGACTAGTCGCCCCAATATCCCTCGATCGGACACTGCTAATAACCGTCCAAGGGGGCGAGAAGCGGGGGGACCGTCCAATCCGAACACGGGGGCAGGACCCCTCAGGCAAAGACCAAACACTATGGGGCAAGGTGGCCGAGCAACAATCAGGTCCAGACAGAGCCAAGGAAACCCGACCCTTACCAAGCTTACAAGACATACACTCCGCTGAATGAAGATCCGGAAACTATCTACTTAGAAACCTGTAATACTTTGCCGTACAAGAAAACCCACATCAGGGAGTCAACCGATTCCATGAAGAACTCGGAGAAATACTGCCGATATCACGATATTTATGGTTATAACATGAATGAATGCCGCCAGCTCAGGTATGCAATTGAAAAGCTTATCCGCGAAAAGCGACTCGGACAATACATCTAAGAACCCTTTCCCCCTGAAACCAATCCAAAGCCTCCAGCGCCAACTCCTCAGACGACCGCCAAGACAGTCCCAGCTTCTTCTAACGCGAGGCGAGGAGTCATGATCAATACTATATGTTGCAGGCCTGGCCCTACGCATGACAACTTCCGATAGATTGAGGAATATGTGGGCTCCATTAAACATGCAACCTACGAGGCTTGATCTGCTTCCGATGAGTCTGTCCCGGCCAAGCTCTGGAAAACCATGCGGGACGACATTATCTTCAATGGAAGGGAGTCCACAAAAATTAAAATCCCGACCACCGATCCTCTGGTTATCACAGCCCAAATTGGCACTGCAACTTTTTTGAAAAATATTGGTCGATTCAGGAAGCTTGGTCAACATCATTTTCAAAGCCGCCTATGACCAGATGAAGTTATAAGCAAGAGATCTCAAACCATGCCATTCCATGATCCACGGCTTTATGGGGCATCCACCCACCCGGTAGGAGTCATCGACCTACCCGTCGAACTTGGTATGGGGGATCGGAGCCGAGTCTGAGTCCTCACGTTCGTGGTTATCGACGTCATCTCGCCATATAACGTCTTCCTGGGACGTCCTTTCCACACAGAATTTTGCGTTTGCCTATTGCCATGGTCCCTCCTAATGAAGTTTCCAACAGAAAATGGGATCAGAACAGTCAGAGGCGACCAAGACAATGATGGAGAATGTTATGCAATAGAATGGAAGAACGCGTGCAATAAGGACAAGGGCAAAGAAGCGCCCGTACCCTTTTGCGCCAAAACCGCCTCCACATAGCAATCAGCGATGTTTGGGCCTTGGTTCAGGTGCCACTCCCTTCTTTCCGATGACCTCGATCCAAGGAAAGACGAAGAGCATGAGTGCGAGAGACCTACTTCGGTCGATCCCACAGTAGATATTCCGATCAGTCTCGACGATCCGTCACGAGTATTAAAGATAGGGTCACACCTTCACCCAGCGGTCAAAGATGATCTTATGGATTTCTTAAAGGCTAATCTGGACGTATTTTCATGGACTCATTCCGACATGAAAGGCATAGACCCGGCAATCGCCTTCCATTCTTTATGCATATACCCTACGATGCCTCCAGTCAAACAAAAGCGCTGCTTCCTAGGACCCAATAGATCCAAGGCACTCGAAGAAGAGGTAGATCGCCTGCTAAACAACAACGTCATCCGAGAGGCCGACTACCCTCCGCGGGTCTCCAATTCTGGTCAAAAAGGCCAATGGTAATTGGCGAACGTGTATCGACTTCTCTAATTTAAACAAAGCATGTCCTACGGACAACTTCCCTCTCCCAAAGATCGATCGGCTAGTTGACTCAACCTCCGGATACTAATTGCTATCCTTCATGAACGCCTACTCCGGTTACAACTAGATCCCGAAGAATCTCCGCGACCAGGATCATACCTCCTTCATAACCGACCTTGATCTTTACTGCTATCGCGTCATGCCCTTCGGCATCAAGAATCCTAGGGCCACATATCAGCAGATGGTTAATCGACTCTTCAAAAATCAAATCGGGAAATTCATGGAGGTGTACATAGATGACATGCTAGTTAAATCAAAAGTGTCTAGCAACCATGTCCATGACCTCCCCGAAATGTTCGATGTCCTCCGTCGATACGACATGAAACTCAACCCTATGATGGTGTCGCTTCAGGAAAGTTATTGGGTTTCATCGTCAACGCCCGGGGCATCGAAGCTAATCCCGAGAAAATCCAAGCCATTCGGTTCATCCAAATCCCTGAAAATATCAAGGATGTTCAAATTTTAAATGGAAACATCGCCGCTTTAAGTTGATTCATCTCAAAGTCCACCGACAAGTGCATTCCTTTCTTAGATTTGCTTCGAAAGGGGAAAACGCAACTTCAAGTGGACCCTTGAGTGCGTTTCCGCATTCAAGGAACTCTTCAATCACTTAGAGCGACCACCCATTCTGTCTAAGCCTGTAGACCATGAAGACTTATATGTTTATTTGGTTGTTTCTGTGTAGGCAGTCAGCTTGGCATTAATACGGCTTGAAGATTGCATTCAACGGCCTGTCTACTACATAAGCAAACGATTGACGGGGGCAGAAAAGAACTACCCGAAGCTCGAAAAGCAGGCGTTCTGCATACTAGTCTCCTCCCAGAAGTTTCAGCCATATTTCCAGGCTCATCCCATAAAGGTCTTCACCGGCCAGCCGCTTTGTCCGGTTCTACAACCACCCAAGGCATCCGGTCGACTGCTGAAGTGGAGTATGGAACTAAGTCAGTTCGAGATAACATTCATTCCCCGTCAAGCCATCCTCGGACAAGCCCTCGCCGACTTTATAGTAAAATTCACGGCTCCCGAAGAGACTTATACAGAGAATGCTGAGGCCCCCGACAATAAATGGAAGTTACTTGTGGACGGGTCCTCCAACAACAAGTGTTCGGGAGCTGGCATCGTACTTATCACTCCTGAGGGACGCTCGATACACTTCGCACTAAAGCTAAATTTCCCAACCACCAACAACGATGCAGAATATGAGGCGCTGATAGCCGGACTAAGGATCGCGATCAAACTCAAGCTGAAGATTATTCAGATTTTCTCCGATTCACAGCTCATCGTGCTCCAGGTGAAGGAAGAGTACCAAACTAAGGGGAACGACTTGCTCTATACCTAGCTCAAGTACAAGAACTACTCACTTTGACCACTTCATTATCACTCACATTCCGCGAGAGCAAAATGAAAAGGCCAACTCACTAGCCAGATTAGCAAGTTCCGAAGATTCGCAACTATTAAGGTTCGCCCCCGTCGAGTGCTCAACTCCCCTAGTACCAAGCCAACACAAACCAGTATGACCATGAGCGCCGAACCCGAGCTGGAATCATGGATGATGCCAATCAGAAACTACTTGTATAGGGGATCCTCCTGGAAATCCGCAAAGAAAGGTGAGCGATCACCTGCCAGTTACCCCGTTATCTCCTTATGGATGGGGTACTCTATCGAAGAGGCTTCTCTGTCCCCTTACTTAGATGTGTGGCCCATGATGACGCCATCAAGATTCTAGTCAGCGTACATGAAGGAGAATGCGGTGACCACACCAGGGGACAAACACTGGCCAGGAAGATACTCCGACGTGGCAACTATTGGCCCACACTCGACCAGGGCGCCACCAATTATGCTCGCAAGTGCAACAAGTGCCAACCCTTCTCAAAGATCCTGAGTTCCCTGCCAACAAAACTAACGCAAATGACTAGCCCATGGCCATATGCCATGTGGGAATCGACATCATTTGTTCCCATGGCTAGAGGCGGGGAACGATATGCTTTCGTCGTTGTCGATTATTTTACCAAATGGGCAGAGACCAAAGCCCTCACCACAATCACTACCAAGAAAATGATCAAATTCGTGGTACGCAACATCATCACCCGATACGGGGTCCCTCGGGCCACCATTTCAGACAACGTCACTCAGTTTGAGAGGGCAGAGTTCAAATCCTTTTGTCAGCTGCACAACATCAAAAAAAGTTTCTTGGCCGTAGCACACCTCCAGCCTAACGGGCAAGTCGAGGCGGTTAACAAAGTTATCAAGTTCATCATCAAGAAAACTCTCGAGAAGTCCGGGGGTATGTGGGCAGACGAATTTCTTTTAGCCCTATGGGCCCACCGAACAACCCACAAGACAACAACTGAGCACACTCCCTTCGCCCTCGCCTATGGGTACAAAGCTGTCATCCCAATCGAGCTCGAGCTTCAATCTCACCGAGTCGCCTATTTTGATCCAAAGACGAGCCAAGATTTACTTTCAGGATTGCTCGACTGGCTCGAAGAAAATAGGAACGAAGCTGATCTCCGAGCCGCTGCCCAACGGCAAAGAGTCGCCCTGTACTTCAACTCTCGAGTGTAACAACTCGGAAAATTAGAACCAATTTAAAGTTTTTAATTTGTCTATTTTAGTGAATTTTGAATATGTAAAATGAATTATTTTAAATGATAACGACAAGAAATTTATTTTGAATAGAATTAGAACGTATATATTTATTTGAATCGATGTTGGAATATTAATATTTATTATAATATTAAAAAGGGTTGGAAATGGCACGTCAGTTTGAAAATTTGAATTCAAACTTTGAATGAATGTACAGGATGCAAAATAAAACGGATTTTAGTGAAACCAAAAATATTTAAATCTGTTTAAGAATATCTTTCTAATGAATCTAAAAAATCAAAATTTCATAGCGGGAATCAAAAGTTATGACCAAATGAATTTTCAGAAAGGTCTCAATGGAATTAATATAGCCCGTGAAAATAGACATTTTGCAAACGATCTCCGTTTTCGATGAAACTACTTTTGTTGGATCCGGAATGACAAATTATTGCTAGATTCCAAATTCCATAATTTTTGGAGTTAATATGTGAGCGTGGTAAAGGAAAATGTGTTTGGTTAATTTTAGTCAACTTGGATCGACCAAAAAACGGCCTTTTTTCAAACGGTCTCCAAATTCAACGAAACTAGTTTTGTTGGGACCGTTTCATCCAAACATTGCTAAATTTATATTTCTGGAATTTTTGGGACCAGTATGCGGCCTCGGCAAATTGATTTGTACATTCAAATCCGTATTTGAATGTTTTATATTTTAATTTGAAGAATAACTGGCTGAAACAGTTGAATGGGCCTACAAAACATATTTCATTGTGTCTGGAATGGGGGTATTTAGCTAGGGACAACAGTCGTTGGGTTTGATTTGGAGTTCGTATTGACAAGGGGGTATTTTTGGAATTAAGTAATTAAAAATTAAATATATAAATAAAAATAAGTAGGCCAATCATCATTCACTTCTCTTTCTTCCTAAACCCTTAACCCACTCCAGATCGCGATTGCGGAAAACACACCTGGCTTCTCTCCTCGATCTCTCTCAATCCACTCAACGAAATTGATCAGTTCTTTATAGATTTTTGAGATCTTTAAATCCATACCAGATTTGTATTTTTTCATTGCCTGAATTGCTTGAATCAACGCCTGGAATTCCGCCGTTTGCAACCGCTGTCGTGACCTCTAGTGATCGTCGAATTGAAGGTGGTTGCTGGCGTCGAGAAGCTGGTTCGAAGCTTTACGACGTGGTATGGTCCAATCTTCGTTAAGCTCAACGGATGAAGCGCAAATCTAAAACCTAGTTTTGAAGGGTTTCGCTGAGGTACGGTTTATATTATATAAACTGATTTCAACACTCTATAACCATTGCAATCGTATAAAAATCATATCTTTTTGCTATGTTGTCAAAATCCAGTGAAACAAGAGACATTGGACTCGTGGCGTCTTCTACATTCTAGAAGAGACCGGAGAATTTTTGGAGCTTCCTACAATTTTTGGAGGAATGGAACCCAATGTGAGATTTCTAAATTATAAACGATATGGAATGGCGATGTATAAATTATATAATCGATGTATAATTTATATAAGCGTTGTAAACCTCCTGTATAAGCGCTGTATAAATTATATGTGTGATGTATAAGTTATGTATGCATTGTAAAAATCATATGTGCATTGAATGGAATTGAAATGAAAATATATTTATATACGTATATTTATATATATACTCCCCTCGTCCATAGACCATGGACGATATATATTGGTTGTGATTGTTTGGATTTTGGTTGACGTGAAATTTGGTTGATAAATGCGAATGGTTGATAATGATGGTTTGTGGTTGAAATAAAGTTGGAATTGTTTTTGGAAAAATCCATTGTGATATGAAAATGATCAAAATATTTAGATTATAAGAATAAGCCCCTTAGGGAATGCCGCGAGGCGTAAGGTAGTGCGAGGAGCCGTACTCGGGACGGTGCCAGTTTTAAACCCCCTTGCCATTATGCTGCCGAAATTTTCTGAAATATTCATGTGTTTGATTTATATTCATGTATTGAAATATTTTCATGTGTTGGAAAAATATTCATATGACGAATAAATTGTTTGGATGATAAAAATCACATTTTTATAATGTATATGAAGTATATACAATATTCATGTTTGAAATAAATTGTTTTAATAATAAAAATCACATTTCTATTATATATTTGAATCGCTAAAAATATTCATGCTTGAAATAAATTATTTTAAACAATAAAAATCATATTTTTATTATATATATGAAGTGTTAAAAATAGTCATGTGTTGAAATAAATATTTGTTGGATAAAAATATTATTTTTATCAAATATATGAAAGGAAAATGGTTTGAAAATTGAAGAACGGATTATATATATATAATTAAATTAAAATGAATAACAATGCTGTTGTTTGTATCTTGAAATCATGATTTTAAATGATTATTACGGGAGATCCGACCATCAGATTTTCCCGAAACCATAACCGTTGGGTCCGCTTTGAAAATATCTTTCCAATGATACCAAATTTGTAAAGATCCAACGGTTAGATTCTGCGAAATGTTTAATTCAAATCTGAATAAAAACAACACCAGAATGGATTATATATATAAATATAATTAAAATAAAACGAATAATAACGCTGCAGTTCATATTTTGAAATCGTAACTTTAAACGATTGTACCAGGAGATCCGACAGTCAGATTTTCCTAAAACTAGAACCTTGGGTCCGCTTTGAAAAGATCTTTCCAATGATGTAAAATTTGTAGAGATCCAACGGTTAGATTTTCAGATATGTGTATATCAAATCTAAAGAAAAATAGCGCCATGGCCGCGTTATGGCCTGAAGCGTCATTTGAATAAATTGGCTATTTTTAAATAAATAAAAGTAATGATAAATCATTATAAAATATTATGAATGATATGGAATGGAAATAAACCGAATTTACTCGATTTATTGGATATTTGATGGTTGAATATGTTTGACATGAAAATTACATTAATGAACTGAATTATGGATGTCAAATAATTTAACCATGAAAATGAATTGATTTGAATTCTAATTATACGTGAATTATTTGAAAAGGCCGAGTTAAATCTCATTTCAAATAATTGGTCGATGATTAGAAGTCGAAGATATGAAGACGGTGCAAGGCCGATGATCTTCACATTGAATGGATGGCTACTGATGCCTTTGATGGGAGTTGCTGCCTTGAAGGGGTTACAGTGGTGGTTGTTCAGACGTACTTGTTGATCGTTCGGATGTGCGAGGACCTCTCTCCTGTATTGGACATATGGGACGAGGAACAAGGTACTTTCGGTTTCGTTCAAACCCAGAACGGACTTGTAAATGGACTGTGTCCGACATTGGATTTCATTCTGTGTGGTTGATATACGTCAGTTGCATGGCGTGAATTTCCTGTGTGGCATGCTGAGATGCAGTGATCAAGGCTTTTGTTGAAAAGCAGAGCCTTGTGGTTGATGATCAAAGAATGGATTTAAATAGCATAGCTTTGTGCATAGCGTTGATTCGCGGGCCTCGCACCCTGGTATGAACCAGAAACGGGAGAGAACTTCAGGGAGGACATCCGTTTCCTTCTAGCTAGGAGTGGTGTCAGCATTTTACAAGCCCTGATGTTTAACTTATGTGGATGATGGATGGCGAGACGCCTCGGTTATTTCGGTCTCTGCGGAGCCGACAGATGGTCTTTAAACAAACCAAATTTACGGCCCGTAGGGCGGGAAACGTAGTGTTCAGGCATTTTAATCCACTCCGTGTGGACCGGCCATGACGATCCAAAGGCTTGACCGAGTACTTTCCTGAGGCTCGGGCAAGACAGTCTCGAAGCGGTAAGGACGATCCCTTGCCTTGGTTCATGACGAAAATCCAATTTCCAAATACGACATCGTGCGGTTTTGATTGTAACCTATATATGGCGACATAGTGGTATGAGGCACTTATGCCGTCTATGATTTATATTTATGATTGAAATTGTTTTTGAAACATATAAACCCTAGTAATAATATCAAATGCTTTTGTTTTATACGTATCAAGCATATTTTGGCCATTATAAGGTAAAACTCTATCCTTCGGCTTGCGTTGCATTGTGTGATGGGACCTGAGTCTTATAATTGCTTCATTTTTGTAAAAAGCATTGCGTTGTTTAAATGATTTACTTGTTTAAGCACTGGCAATCCAGTGGAGTAAACCCGTTCCGTGTTATCGGCGTGGTCCCGTGATTGGCCTTATTATAAAATAAGTTAAGTAGATTTCTCGTACTAATCCCATGACTGACTCGTAGTTTGTTTCACTTGCAAACTCGGGTGCCCTATTTTCTACACGGGCAGCCTTGTATTTAGGTTTTAGCAGGTTCTCTCTGGATAGCTATAGAGATGAAGATGGATTCTATCACTTCTTTCTTTTTATGCTGTTCAGCTCCTGTTATATGTATTATGTTTTGATTCCGCTGTAGACATTTTATATAAAGCTGAAACTGTATGTTGTACTAAGTGTGATCCTGTATACTGTGTAACTCTGATGACTATTGTTTATCCAATGTATTTTGTTGTACATTATCTGGTGTATTTATATATTTCTGTTATGCTGTTATTTGTTTATGTGTTATATTCCAAAGATTACCCTTGCCACCGTGGAACGGGGATTTGGGGTCGTCACATCGAGTCCGCCACAAGGACCTCAACATCGGCGACCTTGTCCTAAAATGAGTCTTCCCACCGCTAATAGGCCTTGCTTCTTGTTGGGAGGGCCCGTACTCTATACTACGAAGTCTCAGTGATGGAACTTTCAAGCTTGGGACCGTAGATGGAGCTGAGCTACCAAGGGCTTGGAACAGTGAACATGTTCGCAGCTACTTCACATAATTTAGAACATGGTTGTTTACGCTTTCCAGTGATGTTTTGTAGCAATTCAAGGCATTGTAAAGGCTGTTCATGCCAAAAGTTATTAGTGGAAATGATGTTCAGCTTTCTATCTCTTTACTCTGTGTTTTCTCCTCACGTGACATGTTTGATTAATCTTGACAGCTAGCTTTTGTAAACAGCCAATCGCCATACCATCCCTTAGTATGAGGGCCGGCACCGCCGTTTGAGCCACGAGCCAACCTCGCGGCCTAATCACACCGGCGATAATCGGCACCCAAAGCACGGGAGCCTCCAACACTACTCTAGTCAACGGCCTGCGACACGACCGAGTATAAATAACTGCTAACTCGAACCTCGGCCCAAGGCCGAGGCCGAGGATAAATCGTTCGCCCATGTCCTACGCGACGTGGGGCCACCCAACAACCATATGGGGCGATACAAACTCCCCCTGAACTATGGGTGATAGTCGAATCTTGGCGCAGCACCAAGACTGACCCTTAAACCGTTACTTCCTCTAACCTCTCAAGGCTAAGGAGTGGCCTATGGCCACGATCGGACCTTGCGGGCTGATGATCCGAGCTTCTCTTCCTAAGCGAACAACGAAGCCTACAGGCTCACCTCAACCCGATGAACGACGTGAGAGCCTACACTGGACGGACCACACAACGCGACGTCATACGCCTTCTCTATACTAGGGATTAACCCCGGGCAACCTAAATACAGTAGGGCACTTAGCTTGGCTTCACAGACTACGGGTTTCCTAAGCTGAGGGAAACTTACTAGAAGCCTGCGCACTATCACTCCTCTTTAGAACCATCGATCTAGGGCACAACACTCACAATCGCTTTTTTGTTAAGTGTAATGATAAGTAGGCCTATGCAAGTACAGGACGCCCAAAAACATGGGAAGAACATCTGAACATTTAACATGAAATGCGATCTTTATTAATTCATATTTTATTACAACACACACACATTACAACCAACTACATAGCTAATACCTTTCTTTCTAATGACAGGGTGTACATGAGAACCACACCATGTCTTAAAAAACCAAAAGCAAGGGCCGAACTCGTGTAAACCATCGGCCTACACTACCAAAATGAGCACTAAACTTACACTTAAGCAACTAACGCTAACCATGCTTCTTATTTTTGTCTTTGTGTTTCTTCTTTGTAGATTCTGCACTCGACGGTTCATCCCTGGAGCTGGGCCTTTTCTTGCCAAACCCGCCTTTTCCGCTTCGGCTCCTTTGGGAGGTGCTCGACTCGTGAGAAGCTGAAAGACGCCTCTCGTCTGCCCCGTCGCCGCTAGAAATCTCAGTGACATCAGTAGGGGCGATAAGCGGTAAAGGCCTGGGGCACCCCTTGCAGCAAGGCCTATCACTGCGGTACTCGTCTCTGGGATAGTTTTCCCTTCCCGTCTAGCTTTCTCCCTGGCTTCCTTAGCAGCTTGTTGCTTAATAAGATTTTGGGACATATGATCTGGATCATCGGCCCTGGTTTTCTCCCGAGTCTCGATGGCCCTCCGCTGAGTCGCCCCATCATCCCGCCTCTTCTGAGCCTTGTCAGCGACACTATTCCCTATTCTTCCTCATCAGTATGCTCCTTACAACAGTCACAACAGCCCTCTGCACAGTATCCTCTCTGGTCTTTTCTACGACCTTCTGCCTGGTAGCTTCATCCTTCCCTAGATTTTCCTCCACTAGAACTCGGGCGCACACACTTTTCCCATCTGCCTCCTCTCCCTCGTCAATAAGGACTTCATAGAGACTAGGAATTATCCTTATCACCGAGAAGGTGTCAAGCTGATGCCCGCTCTCTCCAAACTGTATCCCCTCAAGTCCTAGCCCAGACTCAGTCACTTGGGGAATCGCGGGGGCGTGATCCAATGCCATAGTTAATCACGAAGGGACTACACAATGAAAACACAATCTTTAGGTCCGAAAATTCGGTAACCTCTTCGCCGCATCAAGCTCGCTCACTAGGCAGTCATTCTCCGCTTGCAAAGCTTTATTGTCTTCCTGAAATTAGAAAACCTTGGCATTTTCTCTCTCCAAGTCAATACAAGCCTAGTCCACCTCAGCCTTTTCCTTCTTCAAGGTTGTGTTCTGGGTGGTTAGATCAGCTATAGTCTCCGTGAACATAGAACGAGAATCGTCGGCCTCCTTTTTTAGTGCCTCGTACCTATCCTTCAGCTCAGTTGAAATACCATGAGGTCCGTAAGATGGTGTTTAAAGATAGAGCAAATGAATCCTAATAAACAAGAAGGGGGAAGAGAAAGACCTACCAATTTCTGTATTCAGTTTAGCAATGGAAATCTTCTCAGCATCGATGGTTAGTCGATGGTTCAGGAGGTGCATGTTCTTCGGCCTAATCAGGTCCGATAGGTGGTGAGAGTATTTGGTAAGCTCATTGACCTGGTGATACGCGGCCTCCACATGCATGCATAGCTCTCCAGATGCCCTATTAGGAACTGGACGAAGATTAGGGAGAGATGGCAGCTCGTCAAAGTAAAGTCGAGGGAAATGATGCTTCAAGAACGCTTTCTTCTCCTCTAGGGAAAGCCCTTGAACGTGAGGCTCCGTCAAATCTTGTGTTTCTACCATAGTCGTTCTACCCCAACCTCGGCTGGGCAAGCGGTGGCTATCTCCCCTTTGAAGTCTGAACGGGAGAAAACGAAATAGTGATGGGTGGAGTTGTTGATGACGTATGACTCGACCCTCCTAAATCAATCCGTGAATCTCTTCTGGTGCCCAAATCGGAGGAGGACGGGGAGGAGTCGTGGAAGATTGAGCCCTATCCTGGTGATGACTTCCGCTGCCGCGACCCCGTGGGGCAGATCATTGCCATATAAGCTGGCCCCTCCTAAAGGAGCTAATAAAAAAACTCTCGGGGCGATGGCGGTCTCCACGACCTCGTCCTCTACTTCCTCTGGCCATGTCACCTGTCAAAGAAATGAAGCAGAATCGGTCAAGCAGCACACACAGGCACGAGCTAGATCCTCCATACTAGCTGCGCTCGGCCATAGAGACAAGTCCATAGGAACGGTACCCAGACCAGCGAACCGATCCACTTTTTCGAGGGAGGTGGTAGCTCCTAGAGAAGCAACAGGAGAGTGAGGATTAGCCAACGTTTCTTCCCCCATCCCTCCCATCGAGGGCGGGACAGAAGCATCAGAAAGCCCCTCGTCCCGAGCGACCGCCTCCGCACCATCATCTTTGCTACCGCCAACATCTTCTTTGAACTTAACGGCCTTTTTTGGTCTGAGCCCAGTAGGAGCTATCTTCGTCTTTAAAACAGAAGCGATAGGGCCTTCCGTCGCTTTCTATGTTAATACACCACTCGCCACGGCAGATCTGATAATGGCCCGGTTGGCGGGAAGCAACCCAACACGCCGAAGGCGGTCCTGGTTTACCACAGTGTCCGTCTTATGGGAGCCTCCAGGAATAGCTCGCAGAGCATTGAGACGTTACCGGTACTCATCGCCAATAGGTGCTTCGGGATTCCCTGCCACAGTAAAAAATAATAATTCATAGAAATCGACAGTGTGTAGAGAAGAGGCAAAGATCAAAGGCACTCGCTTCCTTCTATCCACCTCCTCGCAAATCCGGGATGGCAGCGAACGAAGAACAAATCGTACTTGATCACAGACGGCCTGGGCCACATTCCAACAAAAAATCTAGCAGCCGGAGATGCTTCCAAGAACCACTAGGAGGACGATCCACCAGTTGATCGCCTAAAATGAAAGAGATACCAAATATCCTCTCCGGTGGGCTCCCGGTGTAGGAACTCTCGGAAAAGAACACAAGTACCCAAAAGCAAAGAGTAAGCATTCGGGTGCAGCTGTGAAGGTATGAGGCGGAAGTAGAATAACATTTCCCGAATGAAGTCATTGGCCGGGGGAACGCACCCCCAAAGCAAGTATGTCAATTCCAAGCAGTGAAACCCTCCGGTGGTGCATGGGCCCTTCCACTCATTCCCGGGGCATGAGCATCTCCCTTCGGGATGCTAAACCGCAACGCCAACTTTCTAACTATCGTGGCATCCAAGAGTGAAGGCTCCAAGCGTGGTGGATTGTCCAAAATAACTGCGTCAGGTAGCATGTCCAGAGCTATTGGGGAAAGCAGCTCACCACCACCCATAATGTCCACATTTTACATCTCGGCGTGTACAACTGGAGAATGTAGCCTCTCAACGTGTTCCCCGTGCTCTGACACCTCAGGCATGCTCCTCGATTGAGAAGGAACTGACTCTTCAGTAGTCTCAAGCTCGTTGCTTCCAGAGCTGGCATTGTTCGTAGAATCAGAAGTGTGAGACGATGGTGGGGAAGCCTCGGCTTCCAGAAGTTTCCCGGTCCTCGATCTTGTTTGCATGGCTCGCTATACTTTAATACACCAGTATTAGACATCATAGTGAAATAGCCTGTACCCCTCGCGTTGGTGAAAATTAACGAGTGTGAGCGGTGTCATGTAAAAATTAGAATGTACATAGAAACTTTAAAGATTCTAGCAGTTCGGTCACAGTCCAGACATATGCTATATCCTATATGAAAGATTCGAGTGCAGGTCCAAAAAAGTTATCGATAAACACCTTGGTATGTTCATACTGTCAAACAAGCAATATATCAAGGATAGGAAGTCAGGAAATCGAAGCTCGAAGCAACAAAAGCCAACACCCAGCCAAGGCAACACAATCAAACCCGTCCCGGGGTTCGAAGATTCGAACCACTTAGGTTCGAAAATTCGAACCTAGGAGGCTCGAAAATTCGAATCCCTTAGGTTTCGAAAATCCGAACCACTTATGTTCGAAAATTCGAGCCCAGGTGGCTCGAAAATGCGAACCCCTCAGGGTTCGAAAATCCGAACCACGGCGGTTTGAAAATTCGAACCCCTCAAGTTCGAAAATTCGAACCCTAAGGGTTCAGAATTTCGAAGCCTAGGGCTCAGAATCTCGAACCCCGGTATTCGAGAAATCTTAGGCTCAGGGGATCGGAAATCTGAGCCTAAGGCTCGAAATTTCGAACCCAACAGGGTTCGAAAATTCGAGCCCCATCAAGTTTGAATTTTCGAACCTCTCCTACCAGGCTGGAAATCTCGAGCCTCCTCTGACCATTGTACTTCGACCTCCATCCTTCCTTCCCTCATGCAACCAAGACCATTACCTAAAAATCTAATTGAAAAAAGTCGAGCAACAAAGCTTTCAGAATAGTGGCTGCCAAAGAAGGAAGAAAAATGAGGGGAGAAGGGCCTATTTATAATAAAAAGGGAAAAAGACCCTTCGCATTCCAAGACCAGGGTTCGAACTTTCAAGCCACGACGGTTTGAAAATTCGAACCTACACGGTTCGAAATTTCGAACCCCGGTGGTTCGGAAGTTTATGCCTCAAAAAAAATCCTCTCGACCACCGTGCACGCGTATCCCCACGAGTACCGATCACCGCCAACGCACAACCACGACACCGTGCGAATACTTAGCAGTGCGAGTGCGACAACAAACCAACAACGACTCGCTCACGACTCCACAACGAGCGAGCCCGCTAACTAACATGTTTTTCCTATAACTTGCAGGATAAATCCGCAACCCGACTATCATCTTAAACCAATCCAAAGCACATCATGTCATGACAAGACGTACTTTGGGGGGCAAATGTTAACTGGCCTTTTGTTCCGGTTACCAAAAGTACTCAATACATGCTTGATTCAACTCGTCGCATGAAGTCAGGGCCAAGGGTGAAACTCGGGGAACACAGGAGGAAGGCTGAAGAGGGATCACGCCAACAAGGACCTCGCCACATCAACGCCCCAGAAGAGCCAACAAGCCTCGACCAACGACGCTCACCAAACACATTTCTCACCTAGCCGAGTGCGAAATTTCATACCTGTAAGCGCAAAATTTCGCACCCTGCAGGTGCGAAATTTAGCACCCAACAGGCGCGAAATTTCGCACCTTATAGGTGTGAAATTTCGCACCTAACATGTCCGAAATTTCACACCAGGCGGGTGCAAAATTCCGCACCACGCGGGTGCGAAATATTGCACTAGGCAGGTGCGAAATTTCACACCCTACAGGTGCGAAATTTCGCAGGGTTAGGTAGGAGTATGTAGAAATGGGGGCCATCTACAAAAAATCTGGGCCTGCAGCCCCCATGGCCTCACACTTCAAAAGGGAGAGATTCTTGAGCTTTGAGACCTCCATAGAGCTTCATTAATGGCAACTCATCTTTGAGGAAGAAGAAGGGAAAAATTGTCCATTTTGCTATTTCTTGCAAATATAACTATTGTAACTTCATGTAGCATAGTCAACAAAACTAATGAGAGGGTCTCATTGTAACACCCCGTATTTTTAATATAATTAAAAATAAAATAAAATATATAAAAATATGCTTATGATGGGTAAATAATGGTGATGCATAAGAAGAATTAATTTATACATGGAAGAGAAGAAAAATTAGTTCGATAACGGCGTATGTAACGGAAAAGATAGTAAAATAAGGGTAACTAATTCAAGAATCAGGAATTAGGTAAAATGGACATCACCATTGCGTTCCACTCGGAAAATTACGCGAAATAGAGTCCGAGTTTTCGAAAATCGGAGTCCGTATGACCAAGATATGTTCAAAACAAGATTTCAGCAGACTTTCTGGCAGACTGACCCAGGTCGATCATAGTATCGACACTATAGTCGACCTGCCCCCCCAGGCCGACTATAGTGTCGACCCCCCCCTCTGTACAGGTCCCCCCTCTGTACAGGTCGACCTGGTCGGCCTGGAGTGGTCCAGAACCCATTTTTGAGGCCCGGGACGAGTTTTGATGGTCCGGATGGGTTTTAGGGTTAATCCGATGGCTGAAATGAAGTGCTACACCTATAAAATAACACCTAGACCTAGCCTAACTCACACAAATTCATATGACACCTAAATGCTGCTGGAATCTCTCTTGAGCCATGGCCGCCGTCTCCAAATTAAAGCTTAAGCGTTCAAACCCAAATCAAATCAAAGATCAATGCTTCTACAACAAATTCAAGAGGATAGATCAATGACACTGCAACTTTCTACGACAAATTCACTCCCTAATTCATTAGCCTTTCTCTGTAAGTTCTAGTTATTTTCAGATTTAAATATTTAATTATAATATGGCGATGAAATAAAGTGAAATTGATGTAAGTTTAGCTATATTTGCGGTATGTGAATTAAGATTAAAATCATGTTTTGCGGTCAAATGAAAATAGTACGATGCTTATTATGTTTGGTTATGTTGTATAATATTATGCCAGTGATTTGATTCTATTATCATGTTGGATTGGGAATTATTGAGTACAATGTTTGTCATGTTGTATAATATGCCAGTGATTTGATTCTATTATCATGTTTAATTGGGAATTATTGATAAGTTTATTATGCAAGTTTATGTTGTAGATTCATGCGACAAATGGTCAAATCTACATGTTTATGTATAAGAAAAACCTATGCCACACTTATCATATATTTGTGATTGGCTTGTGAGTATGTTAATTTAATTTATGTTGCCAAGTAACGCATGTGTATGTTGATTTGCCTATGTTGCAAATTAACATATGTATATTGATTAGTTCATATTGCTAATTCTCATGTATGTATGTTAATATGGCCTATGTTAAAAAATACACATATATGTTGAATTAGCTTATAATTGCGAGTTCACACTTATGACAATATAATGTTCATATTGGTTATTTTGCAAGTTCACCCCTGTAATGTTCATGATGTCATTTTGCATGTTCACCCCTATAATGTTCATGATGTCATTTTGCAAGTTCACCACTGTAATGTTCATGATGTCATTTTGCAAGTTCACCCCATTATGTTCACATTAATTATGCCATCAATGTCAAAATTATACCTTTGTCATGTTTATGATTGTGTATTTGTGTACATTAAATTAGGCTAAGTTTTTAGCCTAAACTTTATACTCAAAAATCATATGAACGTAAATTAGGCTAAGATAATTAGCCTAATATTAGACGGGGTAACGGTGGGTTAAAATGATTAATTATAGGAAAACTTGCCATAAATTGGTCATTTATCACATAAGTGATTTATGGCATAAAATGGTATTAATTATATACCTAATTTAATGAGATTGATTGGAAACAAATTGGGCATTAAATCTGAATTTGAACAATTTACATAATTAAAATGTAAATTAGAATTATGGCATAAAATGGTATTAATTATATACCTAATTTAATGAGATTGATTGGAAACAAATTGGGCAGTAATATGAATTTGAATAATTTACATAATTAATGTAAAATGGAGAATACGAATATGCTTAGCACGAGGTTGGATTGAGTTGTGATGTAAACCTGCCCGGACCCACCCGGCTGTCCAGTAATCACAGCAATACCTATCCAATGTGGGAGGCTAAGCATTAGGCCCAATAAAGACCCGAGGTTAGACTGAGTTGTGGCGTAAGACTGCCCGAACCTGACCGGCACACCGGCAGCCACAACAATATCTGTCTAATGTGAGAGGTTGGTGCCCTAATAAGACAACTAGAGCTGAGCTAGGGTTGGTAGGGTTAAGTTAACTAGAACACTTAACCAATTTCAACATGTTAACTAAATTGGCGGGTAGGGTTAGGATAATCTGGACACTTAACCAATTTAATATGTTGACTACGGGAGTAGGTAAGGTTAAGCAAATGTTTAACTATTATAACATGATTAAACTGGACTAGAGAGTGAGGTTAAGTTAATGAGAACACTTAACTAATACAATAGGTTAATTAGACAAGTGGTTGCGGTTAAGTAGTAACACTTAACCAACATAACAGGACAAGCAGGTGGGCTAAGTTAACTTGAATAAGTTGATAACACTTAACCATTATAATATGACTAGTGAATGGGGTTAAGTTTACATGCACTTAACCAATCTGATGTGATGCGTGGTAGGGTTAAGTAACACATGGGGTTAAGTTAACAAGAAAATTCTTAACCAATGTAACCAGATAGACGAACGGGGCTAGGTTAATAAACCACACTTAACCAATCAAACATAATAAGCGAGAAAGGTTAAGTCAACTAAGGTAAACACTTAACCATGGTAACATAACGAGTAGAAGGGTTAAGTACATATCGGGTTGGTGGGTAATATTAGTAAATATAGGCCGACATACACTTAACCATTAAATACACATGCTTGAATCAGTAGCGGGGTTAAGTACACATCGGGGTTGGTAGGTAATATCAGAGAATATAGGCCCACAGACTTAACCATTAGAAAAACCTAGTAACGAGGACCCATTTCAGCAGTAACCCACATTAGGTATCAACGGAACCCTGAGCTAGGCAGGGTAGGGCACGATTACTGGGCTGATTATAAGAGGTCAAATTAGCGGCGGTTGGTGCAGCAGTGCAGGTTCTAACGGAGTGCGGGCGTGCACACACTTCGACGCAGAAAATTTAGCCACTGGGCATCAGTAGGTATAAAGCTGTGCATCTTGATTGTGTCAGGGTTGCCACCATGGGACTTGATACACCCCATGGTGGGACCAGCACAGGTATCTACAAGTAGGGGGCCGCGTGACACAAACGAGAACTAGGTCAAATAGGGAGCCGATCGATAAGGTAGTAAGGGTGCATCGAATATATACATGGCCACAGGGGTGATCGAGGTGGAATCCTCATAATCGATGTACACCTGAAGGCTACCATAATTGCGGGGATTGGGATCACGTTGTAATTATTATTTAACACGGGCTACTAGTTGGGACACTAGTAGGGGGTACGAATCCTTGTTACACAGGACACTAGTTGGGACACTAGTAGGAATACGGATCATTCAATGTAAGACACTTATGAGGATGCTAGTTAGGTGGTGCAGAGCAAATAGATATCGTTTTAATTGTAAAGCTTAGAAACCTTGCGATGTTATTCTTGATAGAAACCATGCGGTGGGATACTTGATAGGAATTATGGGATGTTATACTTGTTTCATCGTGCCCGAAGTTTATCTTGTTACCTTAGTTTATCTTGTTATCATAGTTTATCTTGATATCTTAGTTTATCTTGCCTACCTTGTTATCATGCTTATGTTTACTTTCAGTTTATTCATGCCATGTTATCTTTACCTATTTTTATGCTGAAAGTCACTAGGACTTACTCAGTCTTTATGACTGACCCGTTTTGTTTCGCCTCTTTTTCTTCCGTTTCCCCCCCCCTCAGATTCACAGGGTGGGAATACGGCTTAGTTCGGATCTTACCAAGCTCCAAGGCTCTTTCATGTATGGCTAGGATTTCTCTTGGCTATGGCTTTCTTTGCTTTATTGGGGAATACTGCAGTTTGTTTTTATGCTTCTTCGTTTTTGAGCAAGACAAATATTTTAACTATGAAATTGGGTATTGGAAGTTGATGGGCTTTTCTTGTAAACATTTATATTTAATAAATGATTTGAAGTACTTCCACTTTATTTTCCGCTGTTTTATATATGTCTGTCTTGTAATATTTCTGTTCCAGTACCCATAATACTCCATTGAAGTTAAGGCAATCCCTTTGTGAGTGACCTTAACAGATGTGGGGTGTTATACTCATCCTTGTAATCTTTCAAGTGATCAATAAAATTCCAACAACTCTTCAAAGTGGACATAAGCCCTCACTGAGGCGAATCACTATAAATCTCTTGTGTTATTTACTGCTTATGTTCAATTTTATGTTCTTGTCTATGCAACCATATTTATAATTCCTAGTAATTGGGAATCTTTGGTATTTAAGACATTTTTTGCCGTCAACATTCTTTAATCTTCCTTTGGATTTCAATTTAAACCATGTTAAGGTTTTCCAAACTAGTAGGGATTAGCGCACCTTACCGAAGTAATCATTTGTTTAATTTCCAAATCCCAACCTATTCTTCCCATGGAGTAAAACTGGTTCTACTCCATATCTAACACCACGATGTTATCGGTAAATATTAATTACCATTTCACGTTCAAATCTAATTAAAGATTTAGCTATCGCTAGGAGCAAAACTGGTGATACTCCATTCTCAATCATTTCCCAAATTTGATAATTTAAATTATCAATTTACATTTCAATCTAATTAAAGATTCATTAAACTCCACTTAGGTTTAATCTTCCCAAAAATCAATATTAATGATTATTTAACTTTGGAAACACTAACATGTCGCATCGACAATCTACACCGTACTATTGATTTCTGCCGATATATAACCTCTAAGCTCGTACGTCTTAGAGAAGGGTGCTAAGCAAGAGAATAAATTCTCCGCCACCAAACAGATATATATTTAGCAGAGATCAACCATACAGTTCAAAATACAATGTTAGACATGTAATCCTGTCTTAACTGGGTTAAAAAACTAATGTCATTTAAAATACAATTCACAATAAACCCAAATCATATTCCATTAAATATGGAATCTTCACGGAAAAAATTCAATATATAATCGATATCAATTTCCATATCTGACCAATAATATAAATGGAATAACGGCAAAGCCTTTTAAATTCCATATGTATTAACAGTCTTCCTCCACAGAAGTTCACTTCGATTATTATCAAATCGATTTCCATTCAATTCCAAATTAATATATTAAATTAGAAAACTTTACTTTGGAAAATTCCCGTTAAATCTTAATAAAAAGATTTATAAGTTCCAGATCACATTTCACTGTAAATCGTTTAAAGAACGAATGTCGTTAAAAACACAGTTCACAATAAACCCAATTAACATTCAATTTTCAATTCCAATTAAATGTTAATTAATTGGTAATTTTTCTTTAAATCTTAATTAAAAGATTTATTCTTTTCACACTGGGTTTAAGAACAATGTTACTGAGATCCCCATCCCATCAGTCTCTAACTGTAAATTAGTAAGAGAACGATTCCCTAAGTATTAATCCCGAAGGCCAAAACCAACATCAGATCAATACCCAGGAAACCATTCAACTTAGCTAATCTCTAGTCAATTTGTAATTTTCATAACTCCATTGGGTTTAAGAACAGTATTATTAAAGATACCATTGATGAAAAACCCAAAATCCAGTTTGACATTAAATACAAGGCTCTGAATAGAAAATATATCGCTTATATTCAATATCAAATTCTGAAACCAACAAATATCGTATTGGAATAACGATATATATATCTACCAAATTCCTCCACAATATCCGTATAATCATAGAGTCCAATATCGAAATATTCCGAAAATAATTTCGATTCAAACCCATTCCAATCATATATTGGAAATTCTGGTTATTTTTAAAAACATTTCAAATCCATTTATTTATTTAAAAATATTGGATTATAATTCTAGTTCATTACTAGTTCATTTCGATAAAATATATTTTTATCTTTTGAAATATGGAAATTTTTTTCCCAAATCTTTCCAGATCATCTATTATGATTTTACACAAATTACTAATATTTTTAATAATTTTCTCAAGGACTGTACAGTCGATTTCGATAAACGGTCATCAAACTGCACTTACAGCGACCTTTTCCAAATTTGATTTGGACATAATTCCAAATCCAGCCATTATATTTTAAATCTCTTGTATTCGTTGGAAAGCTCTTTTCGATACAAACCTAACGGTTCCGGTTTTAGGAGAATCCGACGGTCGGATCTCCCGTAATGTCCATTCGAAATCAATGGTCGAAATTCGCGAACCTCCGTGGCACGGCGCGCTCTATTCAGGCCATTATATATATATATATAATATGTATATTATATTTATATTTCATCGATTTCCATTTAAATCGTGTTTTATAAATTGTTTTAAATTCGTTTTCAAAACGATTTCAACTTCATATTCAATTTCAAATCAAAACTGAATATTCCATATCATTAATATATAAATGATAATATTTTAAAATCATTAGATTTTGAAATCACTTCCTTTTCGATATTCATTATAAAAATGAATAAAATCGATATAAATGTCGTTCATGTCAAAATGGCGCTAATCTAATCAACACGGCTTCAAATTTTTAAATATTTTCGTGTCCCTCCCAAATCGGACATCAAATTCATATTTTGATCTTTTACTGAATATTATTTTAAAATATTCATTCTTTCTGAACTGGAATAAAACACAGTCAATTACATATCGTGTTATTTATATGGATTTCATACAACACATTTACACAACAATAATCAAAATCAATCAACCATCATCTAGAGTGCATTACACAACTGCATAAGCATTAAATGTAAATAATTAACGCTTACAACAGCTTGTCAACCCATCGATTGACATACAACTAAATATTGGAATTAGTGTATGTCAAATATCATCCCAATACCCGTGTGGGGTTTTCAAACAACAAACACTTATTATTATTAGTGCAATTAGGCAATGTGTAAAATATATCATCCCAATCAATATCCGTCAAATGTGTGTACATAAACAAATCGTCCAATTTGTTTATGAATATTTATTTTATTCATATATACGTTAAAAATTATATTTTTAACGATAAAATATTTTATTTCAACACGTGAATATTTTATATAGTCCATTTCACATCACAAAAAAATTTAACAGCACAATCAAACAAACAAGTCGTTCATGGTCTGTGGACGACGGATGTCGGGTGCTACTAAGCACCGTCTACATCTTAGCATACATTTTAACTAGAAAATAAAATTAAAGTGAGAAATTCTCACCTTTGGCATCCACTCCTCCATTCTTTATTTCTGAACGGTTCGGAATTGAATTTGATTCCAATCGGTTCCATCGTAGTCTATTTCACTCTGTTCATAGTAAAAATCACATTTTTGAAAAAATTTCATATATTTAAAAATCACATTTTTATATCCATACCATTCATTTAAAAATCATATTTTTATACCCATACAATTCATATAAAAATCGTATTTTTATATCGCTACTTCATATATAAAAATTCAAATTTTATATCGTCACTTCATTTATATAAAAATCGAATTTCTATTGCTACTTCATATATATAAAAATCGAATTTTTATTGCTACTTCATATATAAAAAAATCGAATTTTTATTGATGCTTCATATATATAAAAATCGAATTTTTATTTCAAATCTATATAGATAAAAATCATATCTTTTTATGATTAAAATCTCAATTTTGCACTAATAAAAATCATTATCTTGGATATACAAATTAAAAATCACATTTTTTTCTATCATCTAAATTAAAAATCACATTTTTTCTATCATATAAATTAAAAATCACATTTTTTTATAATCCTAAATGAAAAAAATAAAAGTAAAAGCTTACAAATGGTATTTAGGTGGCAGGGGAGGATGTCTGGAGGTGGTGGCAGCCTTCAGATGGTCAGGGTGGTATTTGCAAACCTTGTAAACAATAAAAATTGGGTTTTTTCTCGAAATTTGGCCCCACGGCCGGAGGTAATGGCTGAGGAGGGGCGGCTTGGGTCGAGGGTGGTAGCAGAGGTCGGCATTGGTCGTGGTGGGGCCAGAGATGGCCATGGCGGCGCGGTTTCCATTGATGTGTTGTTAGTGGATTTTGAGGTGGAGAGGGAGAAGGAGGAGGCGGATCTGAGGGGGAAGAGGTGCGGGGGACGTCGGAGGTGGGGGGAGGGGGTTGCGGTGGTGGCGCGGGTCAAGGGGGGGCCAGGCGGCGAAGGGAAAATGATGGTAGCGGGTCAACCGGGGGGGGGGGGGGATTGAACGATAGGGAGGGTTTTATTTTTTTATTTTCTTTTTTTTCTTTTTGAAAATGTTGGTCTTGTAAATATATATAGGCCTTATAATTATATATATATATATAACTTCTCCATTCAACCTCCAAATCAAACCCACCGCCTGTCGTCCCTAACCAAATACCCTCATTCCATACTCAATGGGATATGTTCGGTAAACCAATTCGGCTATTACCATCAGTTTTCACTTATAATAAAATATAAATCATTATATTTTAAATTCAAACGCACATTACAATTTACCGGGGCCACATGCGGGCTCCAAAAATTCCAGAAAAATAAATACGGCTATGTTCTGACGGTACGGTCCTAACAAAACTAATTTTGTCGAATTTGGAGACCATTTGAAAAAGGGTCATTTTCCAGTCGATTTAATTCAAATTGAAATGAACAAACCCATTTAAATTCACCATGCTCATATTTGATTCCAAAAATTATTAAAATTGGAATCTAGCAATAATTTGACATTTCGAATCCAACAAAAGTGGTTTCATCAAAAATGGAGGTCGTTTGCAAATTTTCCATTTTTAAGGCCTATATTTCCATATCGACTATCTAAATTTTCAATTGGGCATAACTTTTTATTCCCGCTATGAAATTTGGATTTTTCAGATTCGTTGGAAATATATTTTCAAACAAATTAAAATATTTTTGGTTTCGCTAAAATCTGGTTTATTTTAAATCCTGTACATTCACTTGAAATTTGAAATCGAATTTTCAAATTACCGTGCCATTTTCAATTCCTTTTATAATTAAAATAAATATTTATATTCCAACTTCTATTCAAAATAAATATATACGTTCTAATTTTATTCAAAATAAATTTCTATTCATTATTATTTAAAATAAATCATTTTAAAATTTAAAATCCATTTAAATTGCCAAAATACAAAATTTAAACTGGTTCTGATTTTCTGTGTTGTTACAATCTCCCCCACTTAAAATCTTTTCGTCCTAAAAAAGGAACGGAGTTGAAAGTTGTTTAACTAACCAACTCAACTTTCAGTTTGGCTTTCATTCTTAAACTTTTCAGTTTCTAAGAACCTTTCAAATTCTTCAAAAATTTGGCTAACACCCTAAATTTTCGAAAAATTTCGCCATAACCTCCTTTGTACGGGGAGCACCAGGAAAATCCCAAGACCACCACATAGGCCCTCTCATCTCAAAAAGAAAAAGAAAACGCCAAACGACTAGCCAATCGGCTCATAAAATCATTCAAACCCAATAAATTAGTAAACATGTACCTATTTGTCGGGCATACAATTTTATTCCTCTGCTCTAGCCTCCTTGCTATGACCTGTCCAATATATATATATATGTAGATGTATGCTATTTCCAAAAAAAAATCAATTCAGTTCAATATTCGATACAATTTGGCTAAATTTACCTTTCATTCTCATGTTGGTTTAAATGAATAATCACAGAACACAATCAATAATAAATTAGTTGATTATCTTTTCAAATTCATAATTTTGATATATATACAAAAAAAAAATCATAATTTTGATATCAATTCACAACAAGAAGCCCTATCTAGTTTTGGTTCTCACACTAGTCAATTGGAAATATATAGATATCCCACTTTCAAAACTCGAACATAAATCTGATGATGCTATAGCGATCATCAGAACCATTTCCGGGCGAAAGTGTGACACTATATCTAACCAGTATATTAAAACTTCGAACATACATTTGGGAGGCATATATGCAAAATCTTTATATATTGGATTGCCCAAATTCAATACAAAATAAATAATCAAATACATATAATAAGATTTAAATTTTCAAAACAAAATCTGTTTTCACTTTTACTTTAAAAACACTACTCTTCACACTCGTTCTAGGATACTATTGATCCTATCTCTAACGAGTCATTCTTATTGGCTATTACTAATCCAATCTCTGATGAATTCTTTCATTTGGTTCTAATGTGTCTTGTTCTCGAGCTCTGTAAACCAAAGCTTTGATACCAAACTGATACGACCCAAACTTCCCCGTAAAGGAAAGCCCGGATTGAGTTGAGAACACGACAAATAAGAGCGTAAACAGAAGAACATTTCATTGCTTATTACAACAATTTACATCAGAGTACAAGGATATACAAAGTTTGAACAAATCAAATACAATTGATAAATATCATAGATTTATAAATTACAATGCAGTGGAAAATAATACAAAACACAACTAAAAGAGATACACGGATACAGAGCTTTCCGAATATCATTTCAGCTGTAAACCAGGATCTTATGAATATAAATCTACAAAACCAAAACTACTAGCTGCCCGTGTGGAAAATAGTGGCACCCATAGTTTAGGTTAAAACAATAAACTCTAGGCCAGTCATGTGATTGGTGTGAGAACTAAATTAGTTATTAATCTTTATTTTAAAGTTAGATAAATCAAGGGACCACGTCGTATAATAGGGAACGAGTATTAACACCAAGAATACCGGTGCATAAAACAAATAGCGCAGTGCTTTTTAGAAAAATGAAGCTGTTATAAGACTCAGGTCCCATCACACAATGCAATGTAAGCCGGAGGATAGAGTTTTATCTTATAATGGCCAAACATGCTTGGTACATTTAAAACAAATCATTTTAATACTATTATAGTGTAAAGTGTATGAAAAAACCTCAAATATAAATGTATCAATCATAGACGGCATAGTGCCCCCACCCCACTATGTCGCCATACTAGGCTCTACAAATAAAAATGAATGTCACATATTGGAAATTAGATTTCTGTCATGAGTCGAGGCAAGGGATGTACTCCTCGCCAGCTTTGAGACATTCTAGCAAATGTCTCAGGATCTCCCGTAGTAGACCCTTGGATCCTCCAAGGCCGGTCCTCCCTTACGTTTGAGGATTGCCGATTCTTGAACACACGTTTCCCGGTCCTATAAGACCCATATCTATCGGTTCCCATAGTAGCCGATATATCCGAGGCACCTCGCATTTCAACAACCACAAAGGTAAAAATATAAAAATTTCAGGGCTTGCAAAACCCCAACACCACCCATAGCTGGAAAGAAACGTCATGTACTCCTTGGGATCCCTTATCCCGTTTTTAACTCATACCGAGGTGTGAGGCCCGCGAATTAACGCTATACACAAAGCTTTGCTATATTATAGCCATGCTTTGATCACCAACCATAAGACTCTTATTTTCAACAGAAGCCTTGATCATTTGCATCTCAGCATGCCACACAGGCAATTCATGCCATGCGACCGGTATCTATCGATATATAACCTCTGAGCTCATACGTTTAGAGAAGGGCGTTAAGCAAGAGAATAAATTCTCCGCTGCCAAACATATATATTTAATAGAAATAAATCAACACACAATAAAATCCAATGTCAGACACACATCCATTTACAAGTTCGTTCTGGGTCTGAACGAAACCGGAGGCACCTTATTTCTCGTCCCAAATGTCCAATACAGGAGAGAGGTCCTTGCATATCCGGTCAATTTCCAAGTACGTCTGGACGATCACCACTTATTACCTAGTCTTGGGTGTACAGCCCAACCAAGACATCAGTAATCATTCAAACGATGTGAAGACCTCCAGTCTTCAACCACCGTTTTTATCGTCG
This sequence comes from Allium sativum, assembly GCA_030737875.1. NCBI lineage: Eukaryota > Viridiplantae > Streptophyta > Magnoliopsida > Asparagales > Amaryllidaceae > Allium > Allium sativum. The sequence continues at coordinate 731,795,783 of CM060916.1, forward strand.
ACTTATCGTCGAATTAGTTATTCAGATTGGGTATAAACCTGACCTTTCCGAATAACTAGCGTATATAATAAACAAATGCTATAAAAACACAACATACGCCTCATTCCAATTTTGAATATTCTTTTATTTAAATATTCACATCTTTATGGATTTGTTACCGTTCTTTTTATCAAAGATAAATTCTTTAAAATTTATTCTTTAGTCTTCCTTTGGATTTCAATTCAAACTATATTAAGGTTTTCCAAACTAGCCGGGATTAGCGCACCTTACCAGAGTAACCATTTATTTAATTTCCCAATCCCAACCTATTCATCCCATGGAGTAAAACTGGCAATACTCCATATCTAACGCCACGGTGTTATTAGTAAATATTAATTACCATTTCACGTTCAAATCTAATTAAAGATTTAGCTATCGCTAGGAGCAAAACTTGTGATACTCCATTCTTGATCATTTCCCAAATTTGATAATATAAATTATCAATTCAAATTTCAATCTAATTAAAGATTCATTAAAACTACACTTAGTTTTAATCTTCCCAAAAATCAATATTAATGGTTATTTAACTTTGGAAACACTAACATGTCACATCAACAATCTACACCGTACTATTGATTTCTGCTCATATATAGCCTCTAAGCTCATACGTCTTAGAGAACGGTGTTAAGCAAGAGAATAAATTCTCCGCCACCAAATAGATATATATTTGCCAGAGATCAACCATACAATTCGAAATACAATGTTAGACATGTAATCCTGTCTTTAACTGGGTTAAAGAACTAATGTCATTTAAAACTGTAATGACCCGCATCTTCTGGGGTATTATAATTAATTAATTTAATCATATAAATAGTGATTTAGAGAATATAATGGTCGTTAAATAAAATAATGGTGAATATTTAATTAAAATAATAAATTAAATAATATATTAAATTCTGAAATAATCAGAATTGGCTGAAATGGCGATATGGTGTGAACTGGATCATCGGTGATATTTAATTCAGTTTAGAATTGAATTTGAATAAAGAATATATTTAAATAACGACAGTTTGAACGTATAATTATATTATAATTAAAATCGAGCTTGAAATGGCGCGGCAGTTCGTTAATTGGCGATTTGAACTTCAACTGAATATACAGAATTCGTTTTAAGCCAGATTTCTGTGAAACAAGAAACGTGTGGAGCTGGTGGAGTATAACTTTCTAGTGGAAGAGAAAAATCGGGATTTTGTCGTGTAGATTTTTATTTACGTCTAAATCAAATTTTAGAAAAGTCGCTGTGGAATTCCTTAAAGGAATTATTTATGTTTTAAAAAGGAATTTCATTTTTAAATCGAATATCGATTTAATCGGGATTTGAAATATCAAGTTATAAATCCCAGTAGAGCTGTATGGTATTCCACTGTGAGTATATAAGATAATATAAATTTATTTGTATTTAATTTAATTATATTTAAATATATTTATATATTTAAATGGGTCGTTCAAAGCTTTAAAAATAGCCACTTTTGCAAACGAAGTCGGAATTCGACGGAACTAATTTTGTTAGATTTGCAACATCAAATTATTGTTAGATTCCAAGTTACGTGATTTTTGGGGTCACTGTGTGGTCGTACGGATTTTTAGAGTGAAAAACAGTTAGTATTTTGATAGTTAAAAATACGTTGTGTGAGCAAACGGAGTCGGAATTCGACGAAACCAGTTTCGTTGGGACCGTAATGTCGAACTATACTAGTATGCCAATTTTCGTGATTTTTGGATATCATATATGCTCACAGTAATTTTAAAGGATAAACACAAACAGCGCAAGGATAAATATGAATAAAAAATAGAATATAAAAATAATGTAACTAACCTATATAATACCCTTAACTTTTTCTAAACCCTAAACTTTACATTCATCGGTCAAAAGAAAATCCGCCATAACTTTTCTTTCAGGAAATATTTTTCCATCTTCATAAATTCTTATAAAATCAAGTAAAACTCCTAAAATCATAATACAAATACATTTCGATTCCTTCTGAGATTTCCTTCATTCTCATATGGATATGGTTGGGTTCGAAAACAACTTATGACGTTGTCTCATTTACAGCGTGGATAGGGTTGAGGGGTTCAGCAAAATTAAAGAGTTAATACATGTTTTGATGTGGTATTTGGATTTGGAAGATCGAAGGGAGCCCGTGTGCTCAATATTGGGGTGTTCGGTGATTTAAATAATCGCAACTTCCTGTAGGATACACAGAGGAAGTGCGACGCATTTCTTTTAGGAAGAAATCGAGTTTGGTATAAATCATATGGGGTGATGGAGATTAAAGAGTAGATTAGGATGTTGATTTCCGTTTGAAGATTTATGGGGTAATGGTAGGTCCGGTGGTGATTAGAAAAGTGGAAAGGAGAGGTGATTAATCAGAGCAGGCATCCGAATTTGAGGAACAAAGGTCAGGGTGATAAAAGAGGGTGCAGGTATTGGGATTTAGGATGGAGAGTGGGGCCATCTACTAAAGAGTAGTGAAAAAGGAATTGGAATATTTTGTATAAAGGGATGAATTGTGATAATGGCAGGACAAGAGGATTTCTATTTACTAAAGTGCGGAAATTCATTAATTGGGGAAGACGGGGTTGTTTGGTCAGTTGGCCGGTTTTTAAAGGTTAAGCCATTTAGAGAAAAAGGAATTTAATTAATTTTAATTTGAATTAGTATAAACTTGTATGAATCATATCTTACTCATACGTGATCAGAAATTAACGAAGCAAGATCCGTTGGGATCCTATGGAAGGTGGCTACACCACGGAACAAACTGGGGGTGAATCCGAGCTCGCTAAAATTTATTGCAAAATAAATTGTCCATCTAAATCAAAGACAGTTGATCATTTTTAACGATAATAGTCCAATGTGTGTAAATCTCACTAACTCTGAACATTTTATAATTTCATGTTGTATTTTTAGAACTGTTAAATATTGGCTGATTGACTGTGTGTTGACTTTTTGATTGAACTGCTAGTCAATTAGTTGAATTTCTACATTGATTCTGTTTAACAGAATATATCATATGGAACAGAAAGTCATGCTGATTTTATTGTGTAACATCCGTGATGCAGGGAAACAGGTTGGAGGAACCAAACTGAGTTCCTCAATATATAAAATACTGTTTGGTTTCATATATTGTGTTATATGATGTGATATGAAATCTATTGATGATTTTATATGTCTGAATGATACCGATCATTATTATATGGTACGTTAAATACCATAAGGAATACTGGAAAGTAAAAATGGAATTTTCAAAGTGTTATTGAAATAGAACATTTATAAAATCAAGAGATTTTATAAGGAGGGAATTATTTATAAAATCAAAGGATTTTATAAAGAGGGATATTTATTTAGAAAATAAATACGATATTATAAGAAGAATATTTATTTGTTAAATAAATAGAATTGAAAAGGAGATATTTGTAAACCATTTACAAATAGGATTGTAAAGAGAAATATTTGTAAACTATTTACAAATAGAATAGAAAGAGAAAATATTTGTAAAACAATTACAAATAGAAATGAAAAGGGAAAACATTTGTAAAACATTTACAAATGGGATTAGAGAGAAAATATATGTAAAACATTACAAATAGATTAAATGGAAATATTTATTTATAGGAAATAAATAGAATGTTATAAATGAGTTATATATTTAGAAAATAAATAGAAAGAAAAAGGCATATTTGCAAACCATTTGCAAATAGAATTTAAAAAGGAAATATTTGTTTAGGAAGCAAATCGATTATAAAGGAAATATTTATCTTTGGATAAATAGATATATATGTATATACAGGTCAGGACTTATATAAAGAAGTAAGAATCGATTTCAACATCGATGTTTGAAACTAAATAAGGACAAAGAGTTAACCAGTTAGGTTAAACCATTTGAGTTAACCAGTTAGGTTAAACCGTTAGAGTTAACCAGTTAGGTTAAATCGTTAGAGTTAAACCAGTTAGGTTAAACCGTAAAGTTAAACTAGTTAGGTTAAACCAGTTAGAGTTAATCGATAGAGTTAAATCGAACTAGAGTTGAAATGAGTTAACCGAATCAGAGATATTCGAAGTGGGATAATCGAATCAGAAATATTCGAAGTGAGATAGCTAAATCAGAGATATTCGAAGTGAGATAATTGAATCAGAAATATTCGAAGTGAGCTGATCGAATCTAGTTATTCGACAGGAGTAAAATCGAATAAGATTTATTCGAAGAAAGAGATTATTGAATATAAGTATTTGAAAGTAAGTAAATCGAATAGAGTTATTCGAATTAGTTATTCGAATAGAGTTAAATAAATAAGAGTTATTCGAATTAGTTATTCGAATAGAGTTAAACAAATAAGAGTTATCGAATTAGTTATTCGAAAGGAGTTATTGATTATAGTTTAATCGAAAGGAGTTATCGAATTAGTTATTCGAAAAGAGTTAAGTAAGGAGTTAAGTAAAATAGTTAATCGATTAGGGTTAAATAAATAGAGTTAATCGAATTTAATTTATTTGAAGAAAGGTTTTCGAATCTAGTTATGTGTAAGAGAGATTATCAAATATAGTTATTCGAAGGGAGGACTTGTCGAATAGAGATTTATTCGAACGAAAGTTACGTAAGGAAGTGTTTAAGAGTTAAAAGATGAACTTACCCTAATTCGAGATTTGAAATGTTATTCAGTTAAGATCTGAGAGGTAGTTATACCCCAACTTGATTGACTTCATTTTTAATTTAGAAATGGTTAAGGTTCGAGAGTGAAAGTGGTTAAGTGAATTTAGTAAATAAGTATAGTGGTTTGAGTTGTCGTCACGATGTTGATTTAAACATCTGTTTTAAATCCAAGTAAAGAAGATTTGGAGATGTTTTTCCAAATAGAATCAGAAACGTAATCAAATATTTAAATAGGACATATGAGTATATATGTATATGTGTGTGTGTATATATATATATATATGATTGATGATTGATTTGATAGAATTTCCATTTGGAAATAATATCGTTGTTTGCACACCTGTTTTTCTTTGATAGTTAAATCACAGACTATTGAAGTTGTGACCATTTTAACGTTGTCAATATGGAAAGACTAGTTGGATTATTATCCAAATAACCACTCTGTATTGGCATAAGCATTTCGAATCATATATGCCAAAGATAATTGAAGACAGAGTAAAGTGCAAGGGTTGTTGTATAAATCTTAGATAACAGTGCCTAAGACGGATATACTGAATAGTACCTTCGGTTCATCTTATTCCTGGATGACTTGTATGGATGAATGTCTGACAGAGTATTTCTAGAAAGGTCACGTACATTGATTTCTTCAACCGTACCAAGAGTTGAAACGGAGAAGGAAACTTCTTTAGATAACACGTAATGTATTGTTGTAGACTTCAATTAGCGATTTTCGATGGATCTGACAATGTGGCATTCGAAGTGAATCTAATGCGATGATGAAGCGTAACCTCAAGCCTCATCAATTGGTAAATGACAGAAATCGGGCAGGCAGCATGGCTAAGTCGGTCGCACCGAAGTAGGGTGTATAATCACCTGATCTAGAGTTTCATTTATTTCTAAAAATCTATTGTTGATGCTATCCCATTCGGGAAACGGTTGCTGATCCCAACCATTGGTGATATACATTCGATACACTCAAGCGAAATGAGTGGTCGGTCATGTGTGGCCGGGTAGCAAGATGTTCTTGTTGAACCCAGTGTATTCCTTTCTAGAGGTACACTAGCGAAAGGTGGTTCCATACCTTGTCATAGTTGGAAATCCATTACCCAGTACGTGCTTGCGGTTTTGATTGTATACTATATATGTAGAACGTGAGATGAAAGCGTTTCTGCTAGATGATTATTATATTGTGGTTGATAGACATTATTATAATATCAAAAGTTTTTGATATAAAGACAATTTGGATTCTCATAAGGGAAAAACCCGTTCCGTTATACGGCATGGTCTTATGAGATATCATTTACCTGCTTGAACTGTTTTAAACTGTTTTACTCACACCAGCCCCATGACTGACCCGGAGTATATTTTGTTTTGTTTTCCCTAAACTCTTGGGTGCCCAATTTTGTGCGGGCAGTCAAGTAGTCGGGATTTACAGATACTTGAAGAGCTGGAGCAGGAGGCTTCAGGATCATATAGCTATTGTTTATTTCCACTGTGTTGTAATTGTTATACTTTGATAATGATGTATATTCAAGTACAGATTTATATTTCAAAGTTATGTTACATATATTATATGTTATTCGTTCCGCTGTGAGATTCGTGTTACTATGATATTGTGTTTTTCTTCTTCTTCTTCTATTCTAAGTTTCTATCTTATCTTTCCTCACCCTCTAATTTCTTTCATTAATGACCAGTATTTTTCGAAGTTTGTTTAGTCGTCATCGTGTTTATGTCGATAACCAAAATCGTCAAAAACCCGGGTCGTTACAGTTGGTATCAGAGCTTAAGTTAAGCGAATTACCTTGGCTCTGTGGCGTGACTCAGTAGAGATAGGGTTAGTAATACCCTAGATTGTGTTTGATTGTATATATACGAGTGAATGTATTTGTTATTTAATATAAAAATGGTTTTATATTGTGGAGATTTATTGGGTGAGTTGTTTATGAGTTCTGGTCGATCAGTTCGATCCACTGTATCGGTAGGAGTAGGTAAACACTTGAATACGATGAACCGTCATGGTATGTTTTGAAAAGAGGGTAAATGAAATAACTTTACCCAAATTATATTTTGATATAAAGGATTTATATTGGTATGATTATAATATATTGGATATATTGGTTGTTATTATAATCGAGTAAGATTATAAAAAGTTAAATGGTTATGTAATTAACCAATCAGAATTCGTATAAGTGAAATATATGAAATCGAATTGAATTAAATCTGAATTTAAAATCAGAATTGAAATTAAAACCCTGGGAATTTGGAAAGGTGTTGATAAAAGGATTTGGATTGAATATATGTGAATTTTAAGATCCTGGGAGATTTTAAATTGTTACCAACACTGTAAAAGATGTTTTGAGATAAATTTCAAAGTGGAAATGTTAGAAATGGTTTTGAAAAGCGATATAGTATTAAACTCACTTCGAAAGCTGGAAATAGATTCTGATGATGACAGCTGCATCATCAGTATTCATTTTCGAGTTGTAAGTGACGAATTACTACCAGAGATACGGTTTTGAATTTGTTTTTGGAAAGACAAGTTGTGTTGAATTTCAAAATGGGATTTATAATATAGAATTTGATATATAGAATTTGAATATATAGAATTTGAATACAGAAATTCAAATGGGATTTATAATATAAAATTTGAATAGAAATTGAATAGAATTAACTAAGTCGAAGAGGAATTAGTTAATCGAGTTTTGAATTTGAAATTGAACTTTGAAAGGTGAATTGGATTTGTAATTGGATATTCGAAATCGAATATAGAACTTAAATTTGAAATTTGGATTCAAATTAGTTAATAAGCAAGTTAAAATATATTTGAACATGTCATGTTCAAATATAAAAGTGAAATAGACTAAAGAGTTAATTAACAAATTAATTAACGAATTGAGTTAAAACGATCAGGTATAGTTAAAATAGATTGGGCAGGTATAAATATACATGAGATAGGTATGGATAAGGTATGAAGGTATATAAATAGAATGCTCAACGAAAAGGTATGTATTTAATTCATATATGAGATTTTATGCGCCGTATCGGCTAGCCGCTTGGCTTTTTCTTTTTCTTTTGGATTGGTGAGGGCCATGGGAGGCTATTTGAAATATCCCGATGCTCCTGGTACAAAGGAGGTTATGGCGAATTTTTCTGGGAATTTAAGGAGTTAGAATATTTTTAAGATAATTTGATAGTTAGAAATCAACGTATCGATATATATAAAGAAGTCGATAAGGAAACGCACTTAGAAATAGAATAGTAAAATCAAAAAGGAGGACTAAGAATAAAATCTAGTAAGAATAGAAAGAGGAAGCGTATACGTGTTTAAAAGTGAATAAGTAGTTGTATGGTATTGATTATTCGAGTAAGTAGTCATATCTGTTTTGACGTTCTAAATGTTATTCAGTCAAGGTCTGAGAGGTAGTTATACCCCAACTTGATTGATTTCATTATTAACAAATAAATAGTAAGATTTCAAACTCGAAAATAAATGTTGGATAAGAGTTATTCGAATATAGTATTTGGGTTGTCATAACGATGTTTTACACAACATCCGTTTTAACCCAAATAAGTGTAAGCTTGGAAATATAATAAAGAATATTTCCTAAGTATAGAAATAAATGAGATCGGAAAAGAGATAAGTAATTGGAATATTTTCCAATTATAAATAGCATATATTTTCTAAAGCTTAGAAAATAAAGGAAGGCGATAATTGGAAATGTTTTCCAAATAACATAAAAGGCCAATATGGTTATTGAAAAATTTGGTGAACAAATATTGATAAAGAAATAGAGAAGTGATTTAACTAATGGAATATTAATTAAGGGCTCAGTGACTTGTTCAAAAGGAAAATTTGATTTTTGAAAAGAGTAAACTGTTTAAAAACTCCAAGGGAAAGACTGTTTAAATTGAAAACAAATTTAACAGAAATTTTTGAAAGAAAAATTGAATTAAAGTAAAGCCAGTAAAGTGGTAACTGAGATTGAATTAGAATAATATCAAGACAAATTGGATTGTGAGATTCAAATTTGAAGTGTAATGTGATAATCAAGTTAAGAGTTGGGAATCGAGAAGAAACTCGAGTTGAAATGATATTTAGCTCGAATATAAGCGAATGGTTGTGTTGTGGATAAAAGCAGATTGGAATTTGATTGGGATGACCCTTGTATCCACTGAATTGATAACAGGTAGAAAGGATATAATGATATGCCGACAAAAGGTACAAGCTTATATTTCTATTGGATATAAGATTTATGAGCCGAATTAGCAAGCCGCTTGGCTGTTTGATTTTCTTTTGGATTGGAGATGGCCTAGAGAGGCAAGTTGGAGTTTTATTGATAGGGCTGTACAAAGTAGGTGTTGGCGAAATTTTTCGAAAAGTTAAGGCTTTAGAAAATTTTCAGGATTTTTGAAAATTTTCGTTGATAAGAATTAATTAGTATTTAATTGAAATTAAATTGGTTCAGTTGAAACTGAAGTTAAGAAGTGAACAAATATGTTCTAACCAGTCGATACGGTCGTTATCTACCTTAGCAATTTCGAGGACGAAATTATTTTAAGTGGGGAAGAATGTAATGACCCGCGTCTTCAGGGGTATTATAATTAATTAATTTAATTATATAAATAGTGATTTAGAGAATATAATGGTCGTTGAATTAAATAATGGCGAATATTTAATAAAAATAATAAATTAAATAATATATTAAATTCTAAAATTATCAGAATTGGCTGAAATGGCGATATGGTGTGAACTGGATGATCGGTGATATTTAATTCAGTTTAGAATTGAATTTGAATAACGAATATTTTTAAATAATGGCAGTTTGAACATATAATTATATTATAATTAAAATCGAGCTTGAAATGGCGCGGCAGTTCGTTAATTGGTGATTTGAACTTCAACTGAATATACAGAATTCGTTTTAAGCCAGATTTCTGTGAAACAAGAAACGTGTGGAGCTGGTGGAGTATATCTTTCTAGTGGAAGAGAAAAATCGGGATTTTGTCATGTAGATTTTTATTTATGTCCAAATCAAATTTTAGAAAAGTCGCTGTGGAATTCCTTTAAAATTTATAAAGGAATTATTTATATTTTAAAAAGGAATTTCATTTTTAAATCGAATATCGATTTAATCGGGATTCGAAATATCAAGTTATAAATCGCAGTAGAGCTGTATGGTATTCATCTGTGAATATATACAATAATATAAATTTATTTGTATTTAGTTTAATTATATTTAAATATATTTATATGTTTAAATGGGTCATCAAAGCTTTAAAAATAGCCACTTTTGCAAACGAAGTCGGAATTCGACGAAACTAATTTTGTTGGATCCGCAACATCAAATTATTGTTAGATTCCAAGTTCTGTGATATTTGGGGTCACTATGTGGTCGTACGGATTTTTAGAGTGAAAAACAGTTAGTATTTTGATAGTTAAAAATACGCTGTGTGAGCAAACGGAGTCAGAATTCGACGAAACCAGTTTCGTTGGGACCTTAATGTTGAACTCTACCAGTATGCCAATTTTCGTGATTTTTGGATATCATATATGCTCACAGTAATTTTAAAGGATAAACACAAACAGCGTAATGATAAATATGAACAAAATAATCGAATATAAAAATAATATAACTAACCTATATAATACCCTTAACTATTTCTAAACCCTAAACTTTACATTCATCGGTCAAAAGAAAATCCGCCGTAACTTTTCTTTCAAGAAATATTTTTCCATCTTCATAAATTCTTATAAAATCAAGTAAAACTCCTAAAATCATAATACAAATACATTTCGATTCCTGCTGAGATTTCCTTTGTTCTCATATGAATATGGTTGGGTTCGAAAACAACTTATGACGCTGTCTCATTTACAGTGTGGATAGGGTTGAGGGGTTCAGCAAAATTAAAGCGTTAATACATGCTTTGATGTGGTATTTGGATTTGGAAGATCGAAGGGAGCCTGTGTGCTCAATATTGGGGTGTTCGGTGATTTAAATAATTGCAACTTCCTGTAGGATACACAGACGAAGTGCGACACATTTCTATTAGGAAGAAATCGTGTTGGGTATAAATCATACGGGGTGATGGAGATTGAAGATTAGATTAGGATGTTGATTTCCGTTTGAAGATTTATGGGGTAATGGTAGGTGCGGTGGTGTTTAGAAAAGTAGAAAGGAGAGATGATTAATCAGAGCAGGCATCCGACTTTGAGGAAGAAAGGTCACGGTGATAAAAGAGGGTGCGGGTATTGGGCTTTTGGATGGAGGGTTGGGCCATCTAGTAAAGAGTAGTGAAAAAGGAATTGGAATATTTTGTCTAAAGGGATGAAGTGTGATAACGGCAGGACGAGAGGATTTCTATTTACTGGATTGCGGAAATTCATTAGTTGGGGAAGACGGGGTTGTTTGGTCAGTGGGCCTGGGCTTTGTAGTATTGAAGTGGGCCAGTTTTTAAAGGTTAAGCCATTTAGAGAAAAAGGAATTTAATTAAGTGAATATTAGGCTCACATCCCTATTTTGAAACTTAATTAGGCTCACATCCGGTCATAAACTTATTGTAAATTAGGTCCCTATTTTCTGAAAAGTCATAAAAAAAATATAAAAAAATCACGTAAATTCGTATTTAAATAAAACATGTAAACACTAAAAAATTCAGAACAAAAAACCATCAACGAAGGTGTCAAAAATCAAAAAAACCAAAAAAAAAAAAGAAATTTCCAGTTAAATGCATAATAGTATGCACATATATCACTTTCCTGCATACATCCGTGCATATTTTTCACTACATACATCTTCGTTGATTTTTATTCATGCAAATAAATGCATACGTGTGCGCAAAAATTTCAAATACTTGCATACATTTGTGCAGGTTTATTTTCAGATTTTAATCTGAAAACAGCTTACAGAAAAGTTGCATACATATATGCAATTATCAGTAATAATTGCATAAATGTATGCAACTATTTTTTTTCGATTTCCGTAGATTCCTGACATTATTTCCATATTTTAGATTTTTTTTTTTATGAACGTATGCACATTTTTTTAAAAAAAATACAAAAAGGCGGAAAAAATAAAATAGGGGGCGGGTTTAAAAATTTTCAGAACTTTGTTTTTTTTTATAAATTAGGTCCCTACTTTTTATCCTATAAAAATGTTGCACACATGTGTGCATTTTTTTGAGAAATTTGCACATTTGGATGCAAATAAAAATGAACTGAAAAATTATGTTAAATCTATCCGCTGGAAGAACTGCAATAATTGCATATATGCATGCAATAAAATCAAAAAGGTGCATAATATTATGCATTTAACTGCAGTTTTTTCTGTTTTTTTGTTGTTTTCTTCTTTCTGACATTATTTTTGTTGTTTTTTGAACTGAATTTTTTTTATAATGCGTAATATATTTTATTACTAATTTACGAATTTTTTTATTTTTTTTTTAATTATTATTTTATAAGTTTTGAAAACAGGGACCTAATTTACAATAAGTTTATGACCGGGTTTTTTTTATATTTTGAAACTTAATAGGGACCTCTAAAAATCGCACCCTTTAATTAATTTTAATTTGAATTAGTATAAACTTGTATGAATCATATCTTACTCATACGTGATCAGAAATTGACGAAGCAAGATCCGTTGGGATCGTATGGAAGGTGGCTACACCACGGAACAAACTGGGGGTGAATTCGAGCTCGCTACAATTTATTGCAAAATAAATTGTCCGTCTAAGTCAAAGATAGTTAATCGTTTTTAACGATAACAGTCCAATGTGAGTAAATCTCACTAACTCTGAACAGTTTATAATTTCATGTTGTATTTTTAGAACTGTTAAATATTGGCTAATTGACAGTGTGTTGACTGTTTGATTGAACTGCTAGTCAGTTAGTTGAATTTCTATATTGATTCTGTTTAACAGAATATATCATATGGAACAGAAAGTGATGTTGATTTTATTGTGTAACATCTGTGATGCAGGGAAACAAGTTGGAGGAACCCAACCGAGTTCCTCAATATATAAAATACTGTTTGGTTTCATATATTGTGTTATTTGATATGATATGAAATATGTTGATGATTTTATATGTTTGAATGATACCCGATTATTGTTATATGGTACTTTAAATACCATAAGGAATACTGGAAAGTAAAAAGGGAATTTTCAAAGTGTTTATTGAAAATAGAACATTTATAAAATCAAGAGATGTTATAAGAAGGGAATTATTTATAAAATCAAAGGATTTTATAAAGAGGGATATTTATTTAGAAAATAAATACGATATTATAAGAAGAATATTTATTTGTTAAATAAATAGAATTGAAAAGGAGATATTTGTAAACCATTTACAAATAGGATTGTAAAGAGAAATATTTGTAAACTATTTACAAATAGAATAGAAAGAGAAAATATTTGTAAAACAATTACAAATAGAAATGAAAAGGGAAAACATTTGTAAAACATTTACAAATGGGATTGGAGAGAAAATATTTGTAAAACATTACAAATAGATTAAATGGAAATATTTATTTGTAGGAAATAAATAGAGTGTTATAAATGAGTTATTTATTTAGAAAATAAATAGAAAGAAAAAGGGATATTTGCAAACCATTTGCAAATAGAATTTAAAATGGAAATATTTGTTTAGGAAGCAAATAGATTATAAAGGAAATATTTATCTTTGGATAAATAGATATATATGTATATATAAGTCAGGACTTATATAAAGAAGTAAGAATCGATTTCAACATCGATGTTTGAAACTGAATAAGGATAAAGAGTTAACCAGTTAAGTTAAACCATTTGAGTTAACCAGTTAGGTTAAACCGTTTGAGTTAACCAGTTAGGTTAAACCGTTAGAGTTAAACCAGTTAGGTTAAACCGTAAAGTTAAACTAGTTAGGTTAAACCAGTTAGAGTTAATCGATAGAGTTAAATCGAACTAGAGTTGAAATGATTTAATCGAATAAGAGATATTCAAAGTGAGATAATCGAATCAGAAATATTCGAAGTGAGATAACCGAATCAGAGATATTCGAAGTGAGATAATCGAATCAGAAATATTCGAAGTGAGCTGATCGAATCTAGTTATTCGACAGGAGTAAAATCGAATAAGATTTATTCGAAGAAAGAGATTATCGAATATAAGTATTCGAAAGTAAGTAAATCGAATAGAGTTATTCGAATTAGTTATTCGAATAGAGTTAAATAAATAAGAGTTATTCGAATTAGTTATTCGAATAGAGTTAAACAAATAAGAGTTATCAAATTAGTTATTCGAAAGGAGTTATCAATTATATTTTAATCGAAAGGAGTTATCGAATTAGTTATTCGAAAAGAGTTAAGTAAGGAGTTAAGTAGAAAGAGTTAATCGATTAGGGTTAAATAAATAGAGTTAATCGAATTTAGTTTATTCGAAGAAAGGTTTTGGAATCTATTTATGTGTAAGAGAGATTATCAAATATAGTTATTCGAAGGGAGGAGTTATCAAATAGAGATTTATTCGAACGAAAGTTACGAAAGGAAGTGCTTAAGAGTTAAAAGATGAACTTACCCTAATTCGAGATTTGAAATGTTGTTCAGTTAAGGTCTGAGAGGTAGTTATACCCCAACTTGATTGACTTCGTTTTTAATTTAGAAATGGTTAAGGTTCGAGAGTGAAAGTGGATAAGTGAATTTAGTAAATAAGTATAGTTGTTTGAGTTGTCGTCGCGATGTTGATTTAAACATCTGTTTAAATCCAAGTAAAGAAGATTTGGAAATGTTTTTCCAAATAGAATCAGAAATGTAATCGAATATTGAAATAGGAAATATGAGTGTGTATATATATATATGATTGATGATTGATTTGATAGAATTTCCATCTGGAAATAATATCGTTGTTTGCACACCTGTTTTTCTTTGATGGTTAAATCACAGATTACCGAAGTTTTGACCATTTTAATGTTGTTAACATGGAAAGACCGGTTGGATTATTATCCAAAGAACCACTCTGTATTGGCATAAGCGTTTCGAATCATATATGCCAAAAATAATTGAAGACGGAGTAAAGTGCATGGGCTGTTGTATAAATCCTAGATAACAGTGCCTAAGATGGATATACTGAATAGTACCTTCGGTTCATCCTATTCCTGGATGACTTGTATGGATGAATGTCTGACAGAGTATTTCCAGAAAGGTCACGTACATTGATTTCTTCAACCGTACCAAGAGTGGAAGCGGAGAAGGAAACTTCTTTAGCTAACATGTAATGTACAGTTGTAGACGTCAATTAGTGATTTTCGTTGGATCTGACAATGTGGCATTCGAAGTGAATCTGATGTGATGATGAAGCATAACCTCAAGCCTCATCAACCGGTAAATGACAGAAATCGGGCAGGCAGCATGGCTAAGTCGGTCGCACCGAAGTAGGGTGTATAATCACCTAATCTAGAGTTTCATTTATTTCTAAAAATCTATGTTTGATGCTATCCCATTCGGGAAACGGTTGCGGATCCCAACCGTTGGTGATATACATTCGATACACTCAAGCGAAATGAGTGGTCGGTCATGTGTGGCTGGGTTGCAAGATGTTCTTGTTGAACCCAGTGTATTCCTTCCTAGAGGTACATTAGCGAAAGGTGGTTCCATACCTTGTCATAGTTGGAAATCCATTACCTAATACGTGCTTGCGGTTTTGATTGTATACTATATATGTAGAACGTGAGATGAAAGCGTTTCTGCTAGATGATTATTATATTGTGGTTGATAGACATTATTATAATATCAAAAGGTTTTTGATATAGAGAAAATTTGGATTCTCATAAGGGAAAAACCCGTTTCGTTATACGGCGTGGTCTTATGAGATATCATTTACGTGCTTGAACTGTTTTAAACTATTTTACTCACACCAGTCCCATGACTGACCCGGAGTTTATTTTGTTTTGTTTTCCCTAAACTCTTGGGTACCCAAATTTGTACGAGCAGTCAAGTAGTCGGGATTTACAGATACTTGAAGAACTGGAGCAGGAGGCTTCAGGATCATATAACTATTGTTTATTTCCGCTGTGTTGTAAGTGTTGTACTTTGATAATGATGTATATTCATGTACAAATTTATATTTCAAAGTTATGTTACATATATCATATGTTATTCGTTCCGCTGTGAGATTCGTGTTACTCTGATGTTGTATTCTTCTTCTTCTTCTATTCTAAACTTCTATCTTATCTTTCCTCACCCTCTAATTTCTTTCATTAGTGACCGGTATTTTTCGATGTTTAGTTAGTCGTCATCGTGTTTATGTCGATAACCAAAGTCGTCAAAAACCCGGGTCGTTACAAAAACACAGTTCACAATAAACCCAAATCATATTCCATTAATTATGGAATCCTCACGGAAAAACAAATCAATATATAATCAATATCAATTTCCATATCTGACCAGTAATATAAATGGAATGACGATAATGCTTTTTAAATTCCATATGTATTAATGTTCTTCCTCCACAGAAGTTCGCATCTATTATTATCAAATCGAATTCCATTCAATTCCAATTTAATATATTAAATTGGAAAACTTTACTTTGGAAATTTTCCGTTAAATCTTAATAAAAAGATTTATAAATTCCAAATCACATTTCACTAAAAATTGGGTTAAAGAACGAATGTCGTTAAAAACATAGTTCTCAATAAGCCCAATTCACATTCCATTTTCAGTTCCAATTAAATGTTAATTAATTGGTAATTTTTCTTTAAATCTTAATTAAAAGATATATACTTTTTACACTGGGTTTAAGAACCATGTTACTCAAAATCCCATCCTATCAGTCTCTAACCGTAAATTAGTAAGAGAACAATTCCCTAAGTATTAATCCTGAAGGCCGAAACCAACATCAGATCAATACCAAGGAAACCATTCAATTTAGCTAATCTCCAGTTAGTTTCTAATTTTCTTAACTCCACTGGGTTTAAGAACAGTATTATTAAAGACACCATTCACAAAAACCCAAAATCCAGTTTGATATTAAATACAAGGCTGTGAATAGAAAATATATCGGCTTATATTCAATATCAAATTCTGAAACCAACAAATATCGTATTGGAATAACGATATATATCTTCCAAATTCCTCCACAATATCCGTATAATCACGAAATCCAATATCGAAATATTCCGAAGATAATTTTGTTTCAAATCCATTCCAATTCATATATTGAAAATTCTGGTTATTTTTAAAACCATTTCAAATCCACTTTATTTATTTAAAAATATTGGATTGTAATTCTAGTTCTGTAACGGCCCAGATTTTTTTGACCATTTAGTTATTATTTAAAAATGTTTTTTTTATTGTTTTGGAAGTTTAAATGGTTTAATTTCAATAATTTTGAATATTTTATTTTATTCCGAAATGGTAGAAATTTAGTGGATCTGCAATATAATGTGAACTGGCAGTATAAAAGGATAAATTTTTAATTTAAATTAGTACGTTTACAAAGGATGTAGTAGCTAACGAACTCGGATTTCGATGAAATCAGTTTCATTAAATCTGAAATGATGAAATTTGGTAACCAACCAAGTTACGTCAAAAATGGCATCCGTATGTGGAAAAGAAAAAAATAAAAGACCAAAATTTGATCTAAATTTTGACGGTAATTGGAATTTGCTAATGCTAACGGCAAAACTGGAACCTGTGACCTATCCAGGAAAATTCTAAACATAGGATATTAGCTATATATGAAATCTGGAAAAATCCTATAACGGATATAGAAAGTTATTAAGGAAACAAAATTTAAATAAATTATTTGAAAATCTAAACGAACTCCGATTTTTGATTTGAATACATAGGATTGAAGTACGTTAAATACCGGACCAGATGGTGGAAGAATTTCTGAAAACCGTTATCGTTTGATACTCCAACATGAGACCGGAAGGTGTTGAAACTAACACAAAACACTATTTTGAATTTGAATTTAAATTATTTGAAAGTTCAAACAAATTCAAAATTGATATATTTTTATATAGTATTGAAGAGCAAGAAAAATTGAACAACATGGTTGAAAAAGATTTTGGATAAGGTATCAATAAGTAAGTCAAATTAACGTCCGAATAGGGTTGAGAAAACACACTTTACTATTCATAAATTATTAAATTTATTTATAATTTAATAAATTTAAGGATTAATCCTAGCCATCCATTTTCGACCGTTGGATTCGCGCCACCTCAGCAATCCATGTGACTCCTTCGGCTATAAATAGCCCCCCCCCCCTTCATTTTAAACTCACTCCTCCTCCTCCTCTTTCAAGCTTTGGCAATGGCAGAAATAATAATAAAATATTAGGAAATAGGGAAAAGGGAAGGAAGGGAGAAAGGAGGGCAAGACGGGGAGCTAGGGACTCTTAGGCAGAGGCTTGGGCTTCGCGGGGTAAGTTTTTAAATAATATTTATTTATTTATTTATTTGTGTAATATATATATATATATATTTATTATAATTAAAATAGAATTTGTAAAAATAAATATCAGAACATTCTAAGGGTGACAGAGAGGATAGTGTCTAAGGCTTGAGTTTGGAAAATATAGTTTCCTGCTCTCCCTGGCTATCCCTAACTGATCCGACGGATGGGATGATTAGTTTAAATTTAAATTTAAAATTTAATTTGAATTTAATTTGAATTTAAAACAGACCAGGGGCATTTTCGTAATTTTTAACCATAAACTTTAAAAGCTTATAACTTTTTCAAAACAAGTCGGATTTCCACGAAACAAGGACCGTTGGATTCTTATCGGAAAATACTTTAAAATGAGTGGAAGCAGATTTTTGATCCGGGTTAAAAATTTTAAGTTATAATTAAATGAATATTTCTAAATATTTTATTTGAAAATTAAATTAAATTAATATTAAAATGGTTTTTCAATTTTAAAAAAAAATTGGATATGGCTAGAGATGGGAAAGTAGGATTTTTTAGAAGGGCAGGAAAGGTAATTTGGCTAATAATGCAATTAGAAATTAATTAAGATAAAAATAATTTAATTAATTAAATTAATTTAATATTCATTTAAATTAGGTAAATATTGTAAATAGCATAACTTTTGCATACATTAACGAAATTTAACGAAACAGGATCCATTGGGATCGTATGGACGAGCACTACGCAAGGGAACTGACCGCAAGTGGATTGGAGCTCATTTGGATTTATGGTGAAATTTAACGTCTGAACCAAATCAATGACCGATTATCGTTATTCAACGATAAACCGTCCAAGGTGAGTAAATCTCACTAACTCTGAGCACTTTATATTTTTATAAAGTATTTTTAGAACTGATAATTATTGGTTGAATTGCTGAGTGTTGATTGTTTGGTTGAACTGCTAGTCAATTGATTGAAAATACCGATATAGTTATATATATCGTTAACCGATGTTGATTTTGTTTATCAGAATACCTCATATTGAAATGAAATTGATGTGAATTATATTGTGTAACATCTGTGGATGCAGGGAAACAGGTCGGAGGAATCCAACTGGATTCCTCAACATTTATTTACCGTTTTTCATATATTCTGATATATGATGTGTTATATCATCTGTTGTTGAACTTGTGTGTTTGGATGATGATTGAACCTTTTGATTTGGTATTTTTTATACCATAAGTGATACTAGAAAGTGAAAAAGGGATTTTCAAAGTTTATTTTGAAAATAAATTATTTATATAAAATCAATCGATTTTATATATAAAAGGAAGAGAATTTCATGAGAGAAAATGATTATAGAATCAAAGCCTTTGTTAAAAAAAATAAATATTGGTGAAATCAAATAGAAGGGAAAATATTGGTGGAATCAAATAGAAGGGAAAATATTGGTGAAATCAAATAGAAGGGAAAATATTGTTGAAATCAAATAGAAGGGAAAATATTGATGAAATCAAATAGAAGGGAAAATATTGGTGAAATCAAATAGAAGGGAAATATTTGTGAAACGATTACAAATAGAAATAAAAAGGGAAACATTCGTAAAAGTATTTACAAATGGAATTGAAAAGGGAATATTCATGTAGGGAATGAAGAAAAGTTGAAAGAAGTACTTATTTGTTAAATAAATAGAAAAGTTAAAAGAAATATTTATTTGTTGAATAAATAGAAAAGTTAAAGGGAATATTTATTTGTTAAATAAATAGAAGCGGAAAGAGAATAGTTATTTGTTGAGTAAACGAATAGAAAAAGAATCTATTCAAGGGAGGTAATTCAAAGGAATTATTCCAAAGGAATTATTCAAAAGAGAAAAGTCAAAGGGATTAATTCAAAAGAGTTAATCAACTAGAGTTAAATCGTTGGAGTTAAACTGTTAGAGTTAAACAGTTGGAGTTAAACTGTTAGAGTTAAACCGTTGAAGTTAAACTGTCAGAGTTAAACCGTAAAGTTAAACAGTTAGAGTTAGTTAGTTAGAGTTAACCAGTTAGAGTTATTCAATTAGAGTTATCCAGTTAGAGTTATTCAGTTAGAATTAACCAGTTAGAGTTAATCGTTTTGAGTCAAATCGAACTAGAGTTATTCAAATATAGTAATCGAATAAGGGTTAATTGAATATTAGTTATTCAATTAGAATTGATCGAATCTAATTATTCGAGATAGAGTTAAAAATAGACAAAGTTATTTAAGGATGAATTTCCATTTAGCACGACTGCTAGCGTAATTCGCAGGGCTGCAGATAGCCTACGGCGGTCGGATGTTTCCTGGGGGAATCAGGCGTAACCATTGTGATCGCTGCGATCTAGAGTCAAGCAAATGGTGTTAAATCAAATAGAAATTAATCAATAGAAGTTAATTAAGTCGAGTTAGTCGAGTATTAGTAAATTAAGTAGGGTTAGTCAAAAAGGGAATTAATCGAATATCACCTATTCAAAGTAGAGTTATCGAATATAGTTTATTCGAGAAGAGTAAACGAATATAGTTCGTTCGAAGTGTGTTAAATCGAATATAGTTATTCGAAGGAGAGAATTATCGAATATGGTTTATTCGAAGTGAGATTTTTCGAATATTAGTTATTCGAAGAAAAGGATTATCGAATATTAGTTATTCGAACAGGGGAATCGAATATAGTTTATTCGAAAGAGAATTATCGGATAGTGATTATTCGAGAGTGAATCATACATGGAAATTCGATTATATCGAATCAAGGGAAGTAATGTTTACTTTCCATTTCAAATCAAGTTTTAATTATCTGTTAATAAAGTAGTTGGTTGTTTATTTATCCAAATTAAGATATGGAAATATATTTAAGTTAACATATTTTGAAAGCATGGAATTATAACATTTATAGTTATAATCAAATGATTCAGTAAAGGAAGTGGATTCATAAATAGAATCGAGAGTTCGCAAGGAAGTTTCTTAAAGAGTAAAGTTTGAACTTTGTCTATTTCGAAGTTAGAAATGTTGTTCAGTTAAGGTCTGAGAGGTAATTATACCCCAACTTGATTGACTTCGTTTTTAACTAAGAAGTGGATAAGGTTCGAGAGTGAAAGGGGTTAAGTGAATTTAGTTAATGAGTGAAATGGTTGGTGTTGGCATAGCGATGTTTATTCAAACATCAGTTTAAACCCAATGAAGGAGATTTGGAAATGTCTTCCACATGAAAATCAGAAATGTTTTCTGAATATAGAAAATGAGAAATGGAATTGTTTTCCATTGTTAATAACGTATATTTTCTAAATATAGTAAATAAGAAATATAGGAAAACAAGAATAAGGAAAAGGGTAAATTTATGATAATTTGATGATGAATGATGATTGATCGATAGAATTTCCATCTGGAAATAATATCGTTGTTTGCACACCGACATGTTTTTAATTGATAGTTAAATCACCGACTATCAAAGTTTTGACCATTTTAACGTTGTTAATATGGAGAGACCGGTCGGATTATTATCCAGAGAACCACTCCGTATTGGCATAAGCGTTGCGAATCAAGTATGCTGAATATATTGAAGAGGGAGTTATGCAAGGGCTATCCTATTTACAGAATAGTGCCTTCGGTTTGTCCAGTCCCAGGACAAACGTGAATGGACGAATGTCTGACAGAGTATATTCAAAGGATCGCGTAAGTTGATCTCTTCAAACGTACTTACGTTTGGTGGCGGAGGAATTCGTTTCTCTTAGCTGTATACCCGTGGTATTTTTGGTGAAATCAATTTGTGATTTGGCGGGTATGACGATGTGGCATTCAAAGTAATGGAGGTGGGATCTGTCAAAAGATACGTTATGACCTCAAGCCTCATCCACCAGGAAATGACAAAAATCGGGCAGGCAGCATGGCTATGTGGGTCGCACCCATTAGGATGTATGATCACCTATCTAGAGAAATTCCTTTTGTTCTTAAATCTATCGATGCTGTCCCTTATCGGGAGACGGTTGCTGATCCTAACCGTTGGTGATATACATTCGATACACTCAAGCGAAATGAGTGGTCGGTCATGTGTGGGCCGGGTTGCAAGATGTTCTTGTTGAACCCAGTGTATTTGCCTCTAGAGATACAAGTTCGGAAGGTGGTCCCATACCTTGTCAAGTTGGAATCCAATCTCCAATAAGTGCCTGCGAGTTTGATTGTATATTATATATGTAAAGCGTGAGATGCAAGCGTTCTACTAGATTTTAATTACTTGTGATTAGACATTATTATAATATCAGATAATATATGATTTTCAAAGTGTTTTGGGTTATCGTAAGGTAAAAGCTATCCGTATTTATGAGTGGATTGGTCTTACGATTATCTTTTGTTTTGAAAAGGATTTTGAAAAGTTAAACCAAATGATTGGAGTTTACTCACACCAGTCCCATGACTGACCCAGAGTTTTATTTTGTTTTGTTTTCCCTAAACTCTTGGGTGCCCAAATTTGTACGGGCAGTCAAGTAGTCAGGATTTTACAGATAGACTTGGAGAGCTTGGAGCAGGAGGCTTCAGGACTTATATAGCTATTGTTTATTTCCGCTGTGATGCAAGGGTTGTACTCTGATAATGGTATTGTATGCATATACTGCTTTTGATTTCAAGTTATGTGATATATTATATTTTATTCGTTCCGCTGTGAGATTCGTGTTACTCCGATGTTGTGTTCTTTTTCTTCTTCTATTCTAATTTTCTATCTTATCTATCCTCACCCTCTAAATTCTTTCGTTAACTATTCGGTAATTGTCGACCCTTGATGTTCGATATGTGTTGTATATCGGATAATCAAGGTCGTCTTTTCCCGGGTTGTTACAGTTGGTATCAGAGTACACATAACATTTGATCCGATGGTGTATTTGTGTGCTCTGATACCAACTGAAACGACCCGCAAATCCGTGCTATCTAAGTTGACTAAATACACCACACGTCCAACCCAAATAACACAGAAATACGACTCATTATTAGAAAGAAGTTAGAGGATGAGAAATAGAAAGAAAGAAATATTAGAATAGAAGAAAAACGAAGATCACAACTCACAGCGGAACGAACAAAATATATTATATAACATAAGCTTTGAAATACAATCTGTTTGTACATATATACATACCATCATCAGAGTACAAATAACATTTGATTCAGCGGAAGTAACTCTAAATAACTAACGTTGAAGCCTCCTGCTTCAAGCTCCTCCAAGTGTATCTGTAAAAGCCTGAAACACTTGACTGCCCGTACAAATTTGGGCACCCAAGAGTTTAGGGAAAACAAAACAAAATAAACTCTGGGTCAGTCATGGGACTGGTGTGAGTAAACTCCAACCACTTGTTTAACTTTCAAAACCCTTTTCGAAAGAAAAGATAATAGTAAGACCAGCCCACACATAAACACGGACGGTTTTATCTTACTATAACCCAAAACATTTTGATATCAAATCCAGTGATATTATAGTAATGTCTACATCAAGTAAATAACCAAATAGTAGAACGCTTGCATCTCACGCTCCACATATATAGTATATAATCAAAAACCGCATGGCGCTTATTGGAGATTGGATTTCCAACATGACAAGGTATGGAACCACCTTCCGATGATGTATCTCTAGAGGCGAATACACCTGGGTTCAACAAGAACATCTTGCAACCCGGCCCACACATGGCCGACCACTCATTTCGCTTGAGTGTATCGAATGTATATCACCAACGGTTGGGCTCAAACCACCGTTTCCCGAATGGGCAGAATCGATAGATTTAGAAACAAAAGGAATTTCTCTAGATAGGTGATTATACACCCTAATGGGAGCGACCCACATAGCCATGCTGCCTGCCCGATTTTTGCCCTTTCCCAGTTGTTGAGGCCTGAGGCTACGCATACTTACCATTCATCGATAACACAATCACTTTGAATGCCACATTGTCAGATCCGTTAATCACTAGTTGAGTTTGCACAAATATTCTGGATATTATGCTAAGGGATAAATCCGTTGCAACCATATATATTCATACAGACCAACCCATTTGATCATTGGAAATACTCTGTCAGACATTCGTCCATTTACGTTCGTTCTGGGATTGAACGAAACCGAAGGCACTATTTCTATTACTAGAAAAGCCCTTGCACTTCACTCCGTCTTCAATACATTCAGCATACTTGGTTCGCAACGCTTATGCCGATACGGAGTGGTTCTTCGGATAATAATCCAACCGGTCTCTCCATATTGACAACGATGGTCAAAAACTTCGATAGTCTGTGATTTAACTATCGAATAAAAACAAGTGTTCAATCAACATATCAAACAAATCACTGGGCCCTTTAATTAATATTTCATTAATTAAATCTCTTCTCCATTTTCTCCTCGAATTCTACATTTATCGATACATTGATTTAACTATCAAATTATCTGAAAAATATTCTATCTCCTTAAATTCCCGGAAAAATTCGCCATAACCTCCCCTGTATCGGGAGCGTCGGGAAATTTCAAATAGCTTCCCGGTATCTTCCTTAATCAAAAAGAAAAAGGAAAAGCCAAGCGGCTTGCCGATACGGCGCATAAAATCTCATATATGAATTAAACATGTACCTTTTTGTCGAGCACATACATTATATACTTTATATACTTCATTCCATACCTGTCCAACACCTGTTCACCTGTTTTCAATTCAATACCATCTAATCGTTTGAATTCAGTTTCGCCCATTTATTCTTTAATTAGTCATTTTGCCTATTTCGCTTCTTTTGTTGAACATAACATGTTCAAATAAAATATTTAACTTGTCCTAACCAAATTGAATTTCTATTTCGATTCTAGTTTTCCTTTTCGATTTCGAAGATAAATTTCTAAATCGAATTCGCTTATTCAAAGCCCAATATTAATTCGAAATCTCATTAACTAATTACTATTCGAGTTAGTTAACTCTATTCAATAAACCAAAAATCTGATTTCTGTTTCAGAAATCAACTCATTACTCCACTGGAGTTCACATATGTTTTATAACTCAAATCTGGATTTTTCTAAATAGAAATTCGGATTTTATTTGCTTAAAATCCTTTTAAAAAAATTAAATAAACCGTTATGGTTTTAAACGATTCTGGCGCTGCTTTTCTGAAAATTTGATTTTGACATAACTTAAAATCTATACGACGAAATTCATATTTTTCTCTTTCATTAGAAAACTATTATCAAACCGGTCCTGACATTTCTTGTTTCAAAGAAATCCGACTTCAATCGAGTTCTATATACTCGATTGAAGTTCGAATCGCCAATTTACGAACTGCAGCGCTGCGGCGAGTTCGTTTTAATTATATTTATATATATAAACTTTTTAAACTTCGAGTTTGTACATGTTTAAATTTGTGTGCTATCTAATCAATGTTGACTAAATACACCATCGGACTGGTGCCCAAATTCCGATGTTGATCCGGACATCATCGGTGCTCATTTTCGAGTTTGTAAGTGACGGATTACTACCGAAGATTTTGTTTTTAATTGTTTTGAAAAACCGAGTTGTTTTGATATTCCAAAGGGATATTTGATTTTTGGAAAAGGCAAAGCTATTTGAAACTCCCAGGTACAGATAATTGAAATAAACACAAATTAAATAGAAATTTGTGAAAGAAAATTTGAAATTGAATTGAATTGAAGGCAGTTCAGTGGAAATTGAGTTGAATTGAAATAGAATGGCATCAAGTAGAATTGGACTAGATTAGAGATAATCTGGGATAGAAATGGATGGTCGAGCAAGAAATTTGAATTGAGATTGGAATTACAGTTTGATTGAAATTTGGCTTGGTTATAAGCGGATGGTCGTGTTGAAGATAAAAGTGATTGGGAGTTTGATTGGGATGATAGTGGTATATGCTAAATTGATTGCAGAATTGAATGTCGACAAAAAGGTACACGTATATATTCATATGAGTTTGATGAGATTTATGAACCTGTTGGAAAAGCCACTTGGCTGTTTGATTTTCTTTTGGGTTGAAGAAGGCCTAGGGAGGCGAGTTGGAGTTTGAGCTATTGACCAGTACAAAGGAGATGCTGGCGAAATTTTTCAGAAATTTCGAATGTTAGAAAAATTTTAGAATTTTTGAAATTTTCGTTTATAGAAATAAATTAATAAATCAATTAGAATTAATTGGTTTAGTGAAACCGGAGTAAATAAATAATTTTAACCTAGTTATAAAGTTCATTTTTCTACCTTAGCAATTTCGAGGACGAAATTATTTTAAGGGGGAAAGAATGTAACGGCCCAGATTTTTTTGACCATTTAGTTATTATTTAAAAATGTTTTTTTTATTGTTTTGGAAGTTTAAATGGTTTAATTTCAATAATTTTGAATATTTTATTTTATTCCGAAATGGTAGAAATTTAGTGGATCTGCAATATAATGTGAACTGGCAGTATAAAAGGATAAATTTTTAATTTAAATTAGTACGTTTACAAAGGATGTAGTAGCTAACGAACTCGGATTTCGATGAAATCAGTTTCATTAAATCTGAAATGATGAAATTTGGTAACCAACCAAGTTACGTCAAAAATGGCATCCGTATGTGGAAAAGAAAAAAATAAAAGACCAAAATTTGATCTAAATTTTGACGGTAATTGGAATTTGCTAATGCTAACGGCAAAACTGGAACCTGTGACCTATCCAGGAAAATTCTAAACATAGGATATTAGCTATATATGAAATCTGGAAAAATCCTATAACGGATATAGAAAGTTATTAAGGAAACAAAATTTAAATAAATTATTTGAAAATCTAAACGAACTCCGATTTTTGATTTGAATACATAGGATTGAAGTACGTTAAATACCGGACCAGATGGTGGAAGAATTTCTGAAAACCGTTATCGTTTGATACTCCAACATGAGACCGGAAGGTGTTGAAACTAACACAAAACACTATTTTGAATTTGAATTTAAATTATTTGAAAGTTCAAACAAATTCAAAATTGATATATTTTTATATAGTATTGAAGAGCAAGAAAAATTGAACAACATGGTTGAAAAAGATTTTGGATAAGGTATCAATAAGTAAGTCAAATTAACGTCCGAATAGGGTTGAGAAAACACACTTTACTATTCATAAATTATTAAATTTATTTATAATTTAATAAATTTAAGGATTAATCCTAGCCATCCATTTTCGACCGTTGGATTCGCGCCACCTCAGCAATCCATGTGACTCCTTCGGCTATAAATAGCCCCCCCCCCTTCATTTTAAACTCACTCCTCCTCCTCCTCTTTCAAGCTTTGGCAATGGCAGAAATAATAATAAAATATTAGGAAATAGGGAAAAGGGAAGGAAGGGAGAAAGGAGGGCAAGACGGGGAGCTAGGGACTCTTAGGCAGAGGCTTGGGCTTCGCGGGGTAAGTTTTTAAATAATATTTATTTATTTATTTATTTGTGTAATATATATATATATATATTTATTATAATTAAAATAGAATTTGTAAAAATAAATATCAGAACATTCTAAGGGTGACAGAGAGGATAGTGTCTAAGGCTTGAGTTTGGAAAATATAGTTTCCTGCTCTCCCTGGCTATCCCTAACTGATCCGACGGATGGGATGATTAGTTTAAATTTAAATTTAAAATTTAATTTGAATTTAATTTGAATTTAAAACAGACCAGGGGCATTTTCGTAATTTTTAACCATAAACTTTAAAAGCTTATAACTTTTTCAAAACAAGTCGGATTTCCACGAAACAAGGACCGTTGGATTCTTATCGGAAAATACTTTAAAATGAGTGGAAGCAGATTTTTGATCCGGGTTAAAAATTTTAAGTTATAATTAAATGAATATTTCTAAATATTTTATTTGAAAATTAAATTAAATTAATATTAAAATGGTTTTTCAATTTTAAAAAAAAATTGGATATGGCTAGAGATGGGAAAGTAGGATTTTTTAGAAGGGCAGGAAAGGTAATTTGGCTAATAATGCAATTAGAAATTAATTAAGATAAAAATAATTTAATTAATTAAATTAATTTAATATTCATTTAAATTAGGTAAATATTGTAAATAGCATAACTTTTGCATACATTAACGAAATTTAACGAAACAGGATCCATTGGGATCGTATGGACGAGCACTACGCAAGGGAACTGACCGCAAGTGGATTGGAGCTCATTTGGATTTATGGTGAAAGTTAACGTCTGAACCAAATCAATGACCGATTATCGTTATTCAACGATAAACCGTCCAAGGTGAGTAAATCTCACTAACTCTGAGCACTTTATATTTTTATAAAGTATTTTTAGAACTGATAATTATTGGTTGAATTGCTGAGTGTTGATTGTTTGGTTGAACTGCTAGTCAATTGATTGAAAATACCGATATAGTTATATATATCGTTAACCGATGTTGATTTTGTTTATCAGAATACCTCATATTGAAATGAAATTGATGTGAATTATATTGTGTAACATCTGTGGATGCAGGAAAACAGGTCGGAGGAATCCAACTGGATTCCTCAACATTTATTTACCGTTTTTCATATATTCTGATATATGATGTGTTATATCATCTGTTGTTGAACTTGTGTGTTTGGATGATGATTGAACCTTTTGATTTGGTATTTTTTATACCATAAGTGATACTAGAAAGTGAAAAAGGGATTTTCAAAGTTTATTTTGAAAATAAATTATTTATATAAAATCAATCGATTTTATATATAAAAGGAAGAGAATTTCATGAGAGAAAATGATTATAGAATCAAAGCCTTTGTTAAAAAAAATAAATATTGGTGAAATCAAATAGAAGGGAAAATATTGGTGGAATCAAATAGAAGGGAAAATATTGGTGAAATCAAATAGAAGGGAAAATATTGTTGAAATCAAATAGAAGGGAAAATATTGATGAAATCAAATAGAAGGGAAAATATTGGTGAAATCAAATAGAAGGGAAATATTTGTGAAACGATTACAAATAGAAATAAAAAGGGAAACATTCGTAAAAGTATTTACAAATGGAATTGAAAAGGGAATATTCATGTAGGGAATGAAGAAAAGTTGAAAGAAGTACTTATTTGTTAAATAAATAGAAAAGTTAAAAGAAATATTTATTTGTTGAATAAATAGAAAAGTTAAAGGGAATATTTATTTGTTAAATAAATAGAAGCGGAAAGAGAATAGTTATTTGTTGAGTAAACGAATAGAAAAAGAATCTATTCAAGGGAGGTAATTCAAAGGAATTATTCCAAAGGAATTATTCCAAAGGAATTATTCAAAAGAGAAAAGTCAAAGGGATTAATTCAAAAGAGTTAATCAACTAGAGTTAAATCGTTGGAGTTAAACTGTTAGAGTTAAACAGTTGGAGTTAAACTGTTAGAGTTAAACCGTTGAAGTTAAACTGTCAGAGTTAAACCGTAAAGTTAAACAGTTAGAGTTAGTTAGTTAGAGTTAACCAGTTAGAGTTATTCAATTAGAGTTATCCAGTTAGAGTTATTCAGTTAGAATTAACCAGTTAGAGTTAATCAGTTAGAGTTAATCGTTTTGAGTCAAATCGAACTAGAGTTATTCAAATATAGTAATCGAATAAGGGTTAATTGAATATTAGTTATTCAATTAGAATTGATCGAATCTAATTATTCGAGATAGAGTTAAAAATAGACAAAGTTATTTAAGGATGAATTTCCATTTAGCACGACTGCTAGCGTAATTCGCAGGGCTGCAGATAGCCTACGGCGGTCGGATGTTTCCTGGGGGAATCAGGCGTAACCATTGTGATCGCTGCGATCTAGAGTCAAGCAAATGGTGTTAAATCAAATAGAAATTAATCAATAGAAGTTAATTAAGTCGAGTTAGTCGAGTATTAGTAAATTAAGTAGGGTTAGTCAAAAAGGGAATTAATCGAATATCACCTATTCAAAGTAGAGTTATCGAATATAGTTTATTCGAGAAGAGTAAACGAATATAGTTCGTTCGAAGTGTGTTAAATCGAATATAGTTATTCGAAGGAGAGAATTATCGAATATGGTTTATTCGAAGTGAGATTTTTCGAATATTAGTTATTCGAAGAAAAGGATTATCGAATATTAGTTATTCGAACAGGGGAATCGAATATAGTTTATTCGAAAGAGAATTATCGGATAGTGATTATTCGAGAGTGAATCATACATGGAAATTCGATTATATCGAATCAAGGGAAGTAATGTTTACTTTCCATTTCAAATCAAGTTTTAATTATCTGTTAATAAAGTAGTTGGTTGTTTATTTATCCAAATTAAGATATGGAAATATATTTAAGTTAACATATTTTGAAAGCATGGAATTATAACATTTATAGTTATAATCAAATGATTCAGTAAAGGAAGTGGATTCATAAATAGAATCGAGAGTTCGCAAGGAAGTTTCTTAAAGAGTAAAGTTTGAACTTTGTCTATTTCGAAGTTAGAAATGTTGTTCAGTTAAGGTCTGAGAGGTAATTATACCCCAACTTGATTGACTTCGTTTTTAACTAAGAAGTGGATAAGGTTCGAGAGTGAAAGGGGTTAAGTGAATTTAGTTAATGAGTGAAATGGTTGGTGTTGGCATAGCGATGTTTATTCAAACATCAGTTTAAACCCAATGAAGGAGATTTGGAAATGTCTTCCACATGAAAATCAGAAATGTTTTCTGAATATAGAAAATGAGAAATGGAATTGTTTTCCATTGTTAATAACGTATATTTTCTAAATATAGTAAATAAGAAATATAGGAAAACAAGAATAAGGAAAAGGGTAAATTTATGATAATTTGATGATGAATGATGATTGATCGATAGAATTTCCATCTGGAAATAATATCGTTGTTTGCACACCGACATGTTTTTAATTGATAGTTAAATCACCGACTATCAAAGTTTTGACCATTTTAACGTTGTTAATATGGAGAGACCGGTCGGATTATTATCCAGAGAACCACTCCGTATTGGCATAAGCGTTGCGAATCAAGTATGCTGAATATATTGAAGAGGGAGTTATGCAAGGGCTATCCTATTTACAGAATAGTGCCTTCGGTTTGTCCAGTCCCAGGACAAACGTGAATGGACGAATGTCTGACAGAGTATATTCAAAGGATCGCGTAAGTTGATCTCTTCAAACGTACTTACGTTTGGTGGCGGAGGAATTCGTTTCTCTTAGCTGTATACCCGTGGTATTTTTGGTGAAATCAATTTGTGATTTGGCGGGTATGACGATGTGGCATTCAAAGTAATGGAGGTGGGATCTGTCAAAAGATACGTTATGACCTCAAGCCTCATCCACCGGGAAATGACAAAAATCGGGCAGGCAGCATGGCTATGTGGGTCGCACCCATTAGGATGTATGATCACCTATCTAGAGAAATTCCTTTTGTTCTTAAATCTATCGATGCTGTCCCTTATCGGGAGACGGTTGCTGATCCTAACCGTTGGTGATATACATTCGATACACTCAAGCGAAATGAGTGGTCGGTCATGCGTGGGCCGGGTTGCAAGATGTTCTTGTTGAACCCAGTGTATTTGCCTCTAGAGATACAAGTTCGGAAGGTGGTCCCATACCTTGTCAAGTTGGAATCCAATCTCCAATAAGTGCCTGCGAGTTTGATTGTATATTATATATGTAAAGCGTGAGATGCAAGCGTTCTACTAGATTTTAATTACTTGTGATTAGACATTATTATAATATCAGATAATATATGATTTTCAAAGTGTTTTGGGTTATCGTAAGGTAAAAGCTATCCGTATTTATGAGTGGATTGGTCTTACGATTATCTTTTGTTTTGAAAAGGATTTTGAAAAGTTAAACCAAATGATTGGAGTTTACTCACACCAGTCCCATGACTGACCCAGAGTTTTATTTTGTTTTGTTTTCCCTAAACTCTTGGGTGCCCAAATTTGTACGGGCAGTCAAGTAGTCAGGATTTTACAGATAGACTTGGAGAGCTTGGAGCAGGAGGCTTCAGGACTTATATAGCTATTGTTTATTTCCGCTGTGATGCAAGGGTTGTACTCTGATAATGGTATTGTATGCATATACTGCTTTTGATTTCAAGTTATGTGATATATTATATTTTATTCGTTCCGCTGTGAGATTCGTGTTACTCCGATGTTGTGTTCTTTTTCTTCTTCTATTCTAATTTTCTATCTTATCTATCCTCACCCTCTAAATTCTTTCGTTAACTATTCGGTAATTGTCGACCCTTGATGTTCGATATGTGTTGTATATCGGATAATCAAGGTCGTCTTTTCCCGGGTTGTTACAAGTTCATTTCGAAAAGAATAAATTTTTATCTTTTCAAATATGGAAATTTCCATCCTAAATCTTTCCAAATCATTCATTATGATTTTACACATGTTATTAATATTTTTAATAATTTTCTCAAGGCATGTACAGTCGATTTCCATAAATGGTCATCAAACTGCACTTACAACGACCTTTTCCAAATTTGATTTGGACATAATTCCAAATCCATCCGTTAGATTTTAAATCTCATGTATTCGTTGGAAATATCTTTTCAATACGAACCCAACGGTTCCAGTTTTAGGAGAATCCGACGGTCGGATCTCCCGTAATGTCCATTCGAAGTCAATGGTCGAAATTCGCGAACTGCCTCAGCGTGGCGCATTTTATCCAGGTCATTATATATATAATATATTATATATTTCGTCGATTTCCTTTTAAAACGTTTTTTATAAATCGTGTTAAATTCGTTTTCAAAATGATTTCAACTTCATATTCAATTTGAAATCAAAATTGAATATTCCATATCATTAGTATATAAATGATAATATTTTCAAAACATTAGACTTTGAAATCACTTCCTTTTCGATATTCATTATAAAATTGAATAAAATCGATATAAATATCGTTTACGTCAAAATGGCGTTAATTTAATCAACACGGCTTCATATTTTTAAATATTTTCATGTCCCTCCCAAATCGCACATCAAAATCATATTTTGATCTTTTACTGAATATTATTTTAAAATATTCTTTATTTTAAAATATTTTTTATTTTAAATTATTCATTCTTTCTGAACTGAAATCAGACACAGTCAATTACCATATAATGTTATTTATATGGATTTCATACAACATATGTACACAACAATAATCAAAATCAATCAACCATCATCAAGAGTGCATTACACAACTACATAAGCGTTAAATATAAATAATTAATACTTACAATAGTCTATCAACCCATCGATTGACATACAACTAAATATTGGGATTAGTGCATGTCCAATATCATCCAAATACCCGTGTGGGGTTTTCAAACAACAAACACTGATTATTATTTGTGCAGTTAGGCGATGTGTAAAATATAACATCCCAATCAATATCCGTCAAATGTGTGTACATAAACCAATCGTCCAATTTGTTTACGAATATTTACTTTATTCATATACACGTTAAAAACTATATTTTTAATGATAAAATATTTTATTTCAACACGTGAATATTTTATACAGTCCATTTCACATCATAAACAATTTTCACAGCACAATAAAACAAACAAGTCGTCCATGGTCTGTGGACGACGGGTGTCGGGTGCTACTAAGCACCGTCTACATCCTAGTATATATTTTAACTACAAAATAAAATTAAAGTGAGAAGTTCTCACCTTTGGGATCCACTCCTCCACTCCTTATTTCTAAACAGTTCAGAACTGAATTTTATTCCAGTCGGTTCCATCATAGTTTGTTTCACTCTGTTCATAGTAAAAATCACATTTTTAATAATGTTTCATATATTTAAAAATCACATTTTTATATACATACCATTCGTATAAAAATCATATTTTTATATCGCTACTTCATATATAAAAATCCAAATATGATTTTAGTTCATGTATATAAAAATCGAATTTTTATTGCTACTTCATATATATATAAATCGAATTTTTATTGCAACTTCATGTATATAAAAATCGAAATTTTATTGCTACTTCATGTATATAAAAATTGAATTTTTATTTCAAATCTATATAGATAAAAATCATATTATTTATGATCAAAAATCTCAACTTTGCACTAATAAAAATCATTATCTTTATCTTGGTTATACAAATTAAAAAACACATTTTTTTCTAACATATAAATTAAAAATCACATTTTTTTCTATCATATAAATTAAAAATCACATTTTTTTCTAATCCTAAATGAAGAAAAATAAAAGTAAAAGCTTGTAAATGGTGTTGAGGTGGCAAGGAGGGGAGCACGCGGTGTCTAGAGGTGGTGGCATCCTTCGGATGGTCGGAGTGGTATTTGCCTACCTTGTAAACAATAAAAAATGGGTTTTTTCTAGAAATTGGGCTCTACTGCCGGAGGGGATAGCTGAGGAGGGGTGGCTAGGGTCGAGGGTAGTGGCAGGGGTCAGTGCTGGTCGTGGTGGGGCCGGAGATGGCCCTGGCAGCGTGGCTTCCATTGATTTAGGGTTAAGGAATTTTTTGGTGGAGAGGGAGAAGGAGGAGGCAGATCTATAGGGGCGGAGGTGCGGTCGGACGTCAGAAGTGGGGTTCGCGGTGGTGACACGGGCTCTGGGGAGGGCCAGGCGACGACGGGAAAATGAGGGTAGCGGGTCAACCGGGGGAGGGGGGTTTGAATGATGGGGAGGGTTTTATTTTTTTTATTTTATTTTTTTCTTTCTGAAAATGTTGGCCTTGTAAATATATATAACTTCTCCAATCAACCTCCAAATCGAACCCACCGCCTAACGTCCCTAACCGAATACTCCCATTCCGGACACAATGGGACATGCCCAGTAAGCCAATTCAGTTGTTACGTTCAGTTTTCACTTAAATTAAAATATAAATCATTATATTTTAAATTCAAACGCACATTACAATTTATCGGGGCCACATACAGGCTCCAAAAATTCCAGAAAAATAAATCTAGCTATGTTCTGACGATACGGTCCTAACAGAACTAATTTCTTAGAACCTGGAGACCACTTGAAAAATAGTCGTTTTCTAGTTGATTTAATTAAACTAAAATGACCAAACCCGTTTAAATTCACCATGCTCACATATTGATTCAAAAAATAATGAAAATTGGAATCTAGCAATAATTTGACATTCCAGATCCAATAAAAATGGTTTTGTCAAAAACGGAGGTTGTTTGCAAAATTTCCATTTTTAAGGGCTATATTTCCGTAATGACTATTTTAAATTTTTAATTGGACATAACTATTTATTCCCGCTACGAAATTTGGATTTTCAGATTCGTTGGAAAGATATTTTCAAACAGATTCAAACATTTTTGGTTTCACTAAAATCCGGTTTATTTTGATTCATGTACGTTCATTTGAAATTTGAAATTGAATTTTCAAACTACCACGCCATTTTCGATTTCTTTTATAATTAAAATAATTATTTATATTCCAACTTCTGTTTAAATAAATATATACGTTCTAATTTTATTCAAAATAAATTTCTAATCATTATTATTTAAAATAAATCATTTTAAATATTCAAATCCATTAAAATTGCCAAAATAAAAATTTTAAATTGGTTCTGATTTTTCGGGTTATTACACCTTTCTGGTGGTTTTTTATGATTATCACACTATTGATTAATTTTAGGTAAATTGGTATAATAATAGTTGCAACCATGGTTTTGTTTATAGTTCTTTTACTTACAGTTTCTGTTTTATTCCTATCATCTAGTAATTTCTTTCTTTAAGTAGTTTCTGTAATTTTTCTATCTTTTCTTTTAGTTTTGTTTAATAAATATTCAAATTACTGTAGGTTTTGTTCTCAATCATCTTTCCCTTTCTTCATCGGAATTTTTTACTATTTAATACGGTTATGCCTAAATATGCTTAAAAGGCATATGGATATGACTGAGTTAGGCATAAATTTATATGCCTAACTGCCTACGACTAACTATAATTTTTTATTTTGAGAACGTTAGGAAATCTGATGTATTGGAATAATTAAAACGAAAAAACTAATAATTTTGGGTTAATTTGACATGTAATGTAAACTGTAATAAAAAGAGAATGTTGATAATAAGCAAACTTGAATAAGTTTGTAAAATGATTATGGTACAGGTTATGATAAAGAAATGAACTATAACATATATTTACATAAATAAGATAAATTGGGGAATCATAATAAACAAACATGATTTATTTATAGATATGAATATGACATGAAACTGGAAATGGACAATTAGGCTTAATATGAAATATTTACTTAAAATGATGTTGAATTACAAGCCAAAAATTCTATTGTAATTCTATTGTGGCCTTATGAGTAGGTAATTCTATAGTAGTCTTGTGACTAGGTAATTCTATGGGGGACTTGTGATTAGGCAATTCTATGGTGATTTTGTGATTAGACAAATCTATGGTGGCCTTGTGATTAGGCAATTCTATATTAGCCTTGTGATTAGGCAATTCTATGGTTCTATGGTGGCCTTGTGATTAGGCAATTCTATGATTGTGGTTTCCATGGTAAATGAAGGAACCAATAGGCTTAATAAAAATTTGACTTAAAAATGACATTATGTTATAAGCCTAAACACCATGGTTAATCTATAGCAATGGTTTCTACAGGTCCAAATCAAGGGGGATTTCAGTCAAGTATTATATGTTTGTTGGGAAAATACCAGATAACATAACCTTTTATCACATATGTCTCACACTAGGAGGCAAAGGCACACACCATGCTGCGCTAGGTAGTAAGTTGGTCCAAATAGAGGTGGGTATAGCTGTGTTCCGGCAGTTTAACATGCGTGCATTGACCGGACTAGAGAAAATAAGACAATGTGGCGCCTATGATTAATTATATGACTTTTGCTGATTGGTAGGGCCTGATATGCCTTAGAACCGTAGTAGGCATAGGCTATCAATTTATGATTTAAAAACAACTGATCGATGGGAACTATGAGGAAAATATTTCCTGATTATATTATGTTCTAAAATTCATAGAAGTACAAACAGTCAAACGTCAAGTTCTATTGAATGAGAAAAGTCAATCTATACGTTCATTTAGGAATACATAGACACTTACCCTATCTGACATATATCTACTATTTTACTTGTTTCCTTTTCTTATTAATTATGCTAGTAACAATAAAAGCTCATTAGACTTTATGTCTGACCCATTGTCCTTCCTTCTTTCCTTTTTCTTTCCCCTTAGGCTCACAGGGTGGAATTGCGTATTTCGGATTGTTCAGCAGATTTTACCTTGGAGGATTTCTTTGTAGTAGATGTATTTCTCTTTGGTGTTTCTTTTTCACGGTTTGGTTGTATCTATGACTATTTTAGGGTACTATTTATGTACTCTGATATTCTATGACTAAGATTTCCTTTCCATCAAAGATGGTATTTAGTTTCTAAAATAAAATATAATGTTGCTACTTTAAATTGTTTTCTTCTTCCGCTTTGTTACAATTTTTTGTGTCTTGTGAAACATAGTCTATGTGATATGCTTCATATACTTTAGTGGGATCCAACTTTGGGTAACGCTAAGGGATGTAAGGTGCTTCATAAGTGATTCAGAAAATACCTAATAACGTCAGCTAGATAATAACATAGGGGTTCTCCTAGGGAAGGTCTTAATGAAAGTGTGAGTGCTATAGATCGGTTAATATGGAACTAGTGCAAAACTAATATGATAATGGTGACAACCCAAATTTCAACAGGTCCGAATTTTTCAGAAATATAAGTACACCAAAATTGAGGGTGTTTGTCTGGTATCCTGCAGAAAGAAAAAGAAAAAAAATATTAGAGCTCACAATAAAAAATCTCACAGCTGAATGAATAAAATATGATAGTAAGTATTACTTACCCTAATAATGACATTGTCTAACAAGTGTATCTAATCTGTATAATCCCTATCCGCTGTTGAACGTGTGGGTTTGTTATGAGGAGAGGGTCAAAAAAAAGTTCTGGTGAATGG
Organism: Allium sativum; assembly: GCA_030737875.1. NCBI lineage: Eukaryota > Viridiplantae > Streptophyta > Magnoliopsida > Asparagales > Amaryllidaceae > Allium > Allium sativum. Next base: position 731,833,745 of record CM060916.1, read on the forward strand.
ACAAATTATACTTTCTACAAATAACATTACATATACCGTTCTATCAGTGGTTTATCTTTATTAAGTTAATTTGGGTTTATTACACATTAAACTTCCGATTTCACACTTAAATCATACTCATCTACTCCCAAGTAGGTTAACCTAATAAATCATGTATATGTAGCTATATGCCCAATATATCGAGGTACTCCCCATAGTACCCTCCTCGAGTGGTCTCAATCGTTGTACTGTGAAAACTTACAAGGCCTCCATCGCCATGCTACAAAAGCGTACTAGGCCGCGCTACATAATCGAACAAGCTACTGCCACTGCGCTATAGAGGTGCCCTAAAAATGAGTTCTCCCATAAAACTTTGATGGGGGCTTTCCTATATTTATCAAGAATGGCCTCGTTAGGCCTAAAATAATAGTTTCTTTATGTAATATCCCGGAAATTCTGGGCCAGTTTAAAAATTTTATTTTGGCGATTTTATCGAATTTTGAATATTTAAAATAGATTATTTTAAATAATATCGAAGGAAATTTATTTTGAATATAATTCGAACGTATATATTATATACGTCGTCGTTAGAATATATAATATTTATATATAATTATAAATAGAATTGAAAATGGCGCGGTAGTTCGATAATTCGATTTCAAACTTCAATTGAGTGTACCGGGTGCAAAACAATCCGGATTTTAGTGAAACCAAAAACATTAGGATCTAATGGATAATATCTTTCCAACGAATCCGAAAAATCGAAATTTCATAGCGGAAATCAAAAGATATGTCCAGTTAAAAATTCTGAATAGTCGTTATGGAATTCAGGCCCTTAAAAAATGGGAATTTTGCAAACGACCTCGGATTTTGACGAAACCACTTTTGTTGGATCCGCAGTGTCTAGTTATTGCTAGGTTTCAAATTTCATAATTTTTCGAATCAATATGTGAGCGTGGCAAAGGAAAACGCGTTTGACCGGTTTCAGTTGATTTTAATCGACTGGAAATTGGCCATTTTTCCAACGGTCTCAGAATTCGACGAAACTAGTTTTGTTAGGACCGTATCGTCAATACGAAGCTAGAAAATATTTTTCTGGAATTTTTCAAGTTAGTATGTGACCCCGGTAATTTGAAATGTACGTTTAAAATTCAATATGGTGATTTAAATGTAAATTTAACGGAAACCGATTCAAACGATCGAATCAGCTTGCGATACATATCCCATTGTGTTCGGAATGGGGGTAAAACGCTATGGACGACAGGCGGTGGACCTCGTTTAGAGGTCGTATGTAAAAGTCAACTTTTTAGGAATTAAAATAATTAAATAAAATAATTAAAATTCCTTCTCTCCCCTCTATAACTCATCTGGCCCCCCCCCCACCAATTCATTCGTTCATAACGAAACAAAAAAAAAGAAAAAAAAAGAGAAAAACAAATCGAAATCGATCGACAGCCCCCCCTCCCGTCGTTCGCCCGCCGCCGCTCCGCCCGATTGGCCGCCGACACCATGAAGCTCCTCCCCTCGAGCGGCGCCCGAACCCCCCCCCCCCCCTCCCCCTTAATCCCTCTCCGTCGAAGGAAACCCAGACCCCACCCAAACGACCACCGTAGCCTAACCCAGCCCTGAGACCACCGCCAAACTCCGGCGCCACCTCAGCGAGCGCACCCCCCCCCCCACCAATCCGACGTCAGCAAGGAAGGCCCCCCTCCTCCAGATTTCAACTGTGAGCCCCTTTCTTTTCTTTTATTTCGATTTTCTTGTCTTCACCTATTTAGGTAATTAGTTATTTTAAAACTGAAACTAGATTTTTATTTCATATAGTATATAGTTTAGATTTTTAACAGAAAGGAATTTTGATTTTATTTGTATATGACATTGAAGTAAAAATAGAAATTCATATGTTAAAAAAGATTAGATTTTTAAAGGAAGAAAGACGATATTTTTAAATGGAGAAAGGCGTGATTTTTACTTATGTAGAGAATTAAAAATACGATTTCTATATTTTTAAAGTAATAAAAATATAGTCTTTACTATATAGCGACTATAAAAATATGATTTTTGGTTAGGTAGAGAATTAAAAATATAATTTTTACATGATAGGAATATTAAAAATATCATCTTTATATGTGTAGAAAAATAAAAATGAGATTTTTATAAAGATGAAATCTTTAAATTTGAAAAGGCGAAGTCTATGTTTTTATAAAGGCGAAATCTTTATTTTAGAAAAGGCGAAATCTTTATATGGAAAATAGCATGATAAAAATATAATTTTTATCTATATAACATAGTAGTAAAAATTCGATTTTTATATATTGAATAGCAAAGTGAAAATTCGAATTTTAAATGTATGAAGCGATTATAAAAATATGATTTTTATTTTAAAGACGTCAGCAAATATAAAAATGTGTGATTTTTATATATGTAGTGAAAGCGGACAACGAAGGTGACAAAAAGGCGAGAACGAAGAAGAAGAGTCAAGATGTTTGGATAGCTATTGGTGAGAATTTCTCACCTTTCAATTTCATTTTCTAGTTATATATATATATACTAGGATGCAGACGGTGTTTAGTAGCACCCGACACAATCGTCCACAAACCATGGACTTGTTTGTTTGGTTGCATAGATTAGTTAGATGATTTGATTTGAATTTGGTTGTTTGATGAATTTGATTGATGTGTGAATGGCGTGGGCCTTCACTAGACCGGGGATAAGGCTAGGCCTTGTCCTGTTTCTAGTATCGTGCCGTTATGCCGCCAAAATTTTCTAAAAATAAGTTAGAAAAATAGAAATATCATTTTATTTAAAGAATGAACTGAATAGGAATTCATATGTTAAAATAAAATGTTTTATCGTTAAAAATATAATTTTTAACGTGAATATGAATATAGTGAATGTGAATAAATAAATATTCATTTACAAACCGGACGGTTTGGTTATGTACACCTATTTGAAGGACATTGACTGGGTCGATAAATTTTACACATCGCCCAACTGCACAAATAAAATCTGTGTTTGATTGTTTGAAACCCCACACGGGTGTTGGGATGAAATATGAAGTCCACTCATCCTGATTGATTAGATATGTCGATCGATTGATTGACAGGCTGTTATAAGCGTTAGATATCTATATTTGATGCTTATACAGTGTAGTGCACTTTGGTTGATGGTTGATTATTTTTCAATGCTATTTTATACATGTGTTGTATGAAAATCCATATAATTAATTTTATATGGTGATTGATTGGGCCTCATTCCAATTTTGAAAAATAAAGAATATAATAATAAAGGTTCATGTGTTGACTGTACTCATCCGTTGAGATTAGTCATGTGTTGAACGAAATATTTTTATAATAAAATTTACATCTTTATCAATATAAAATAAAGGTTCATGTGTTGACTGTACTCATCCATTGAGATTAGTCATGTGTTGAACGAAATAATTTAACAAAAATAGTCACACGTGGACGGTACTCATTCATTGAGATTAGTCGTGTGTTGACAAATAGAAATATTTTGAAATAGAAATATTTGAAATAGAAATATTTGAAAAAGAAATATTTGAAATAGAATATTTGAAAATAGAAATATATGAGGCCGTGTTGATTAGATTGACGCCATTTTGACGTGAACGATATTTATATCAATTTTATTCATTTTGAATTGAATATAAAACGATTTCAAAATGAATTGAATATAAAACGATTTCGAAATGAATTGAACATATAACGATTTCGAAATGAATTGAATAGAAAACGAATTTGATTTCAATTGAATATATAACGAATTTGATTCGAATAGAAAACCAATTTGAATTGAATCGAATAGAAAACGACTTTGAAACTAATTTGAATTGAATCGAATAGAAAACGACTTTGAAACTAATTTGAATTGAATCGAATAAAAAACGACTTTGAAACCAATTTGAATTGAATCGAATAGAAAACGACTTTGAAACTAATTTGAATTGAATCGAATAGAAAACGACTTTGAAACCAATTTGAATTGAATCGAATAGCAAACGACTTTGAAATTGAATTGAATTAAAAACGAGTTCAAATTGAATTGAAATGAATTCAAATTGAATTGAAATTTAAACTGAATAGAAATGAATTTTAAAACGAATTTATAAAGAAGAATTCAATTTTGCTTTGAATTGAAATGGAAGTTGAAATTGTTTTTGAAACGAATTCAAAACTATTCAAAAAGTTCGTTTTTAATTAATAATCGACGAAATATATATTATATATATTATATAAATAATATAATGGCCTGAATAGAACGCGCCGCGCCGCGGCAGTTCATAAATTTCGACCATTTATTTCAAACGGACATTACGGGAGATCCGACCGTCGGATTCTCCTAAAACCGGAACCGTTGGGTTCGTATCGAAAAGAGCTTTCTAACAAATATTTGAAATTCAAAATCTAACGGTTGGATTTGGAGTTACGTCCAAATCAAATTCGAAAAAGGTCGCTGTAAGTGCAGTTCGATGGCCATTGTTGGAAATCGACTGTACGGACCTTGATAAAATTATTAAAAATAGCGATAATTTGTGTAAAATCACAAGAAATGATTTGGGAAAATTTGGGGTGAAAAACTCCATATTTGAAAAGATAAAAATGGACTTTTATCGAAATGAACTATATTGAACTAAGTTTAAAACCCGATTTGTTTTTAAATAAATAAATTAGATTTAAAAAGGGGTTTTAAATAATCGGAATTCCTAATATATTTGATTTGAATTGAACTAGAATTGATTTGTGGGTTTATCGTGAACTGTGTTTTAAACAACACTAGTTCTTTAACCCGATGATAAATAGAATGTGATTTGGGTTTGTCATGAACTGTGTTTTAAATAACACCTAGTTCTTTAACCCAATAAAAGGAGTTTTAACGAATCTGCAATTAGATTGAAATGTGAATTTACAATCTAAATTATCAAATTTAGAAAACAAGCGAGAATGGGGTATCACCAGTTTTGCTCCAAAGCGATAGTTAAATCTTTAATTAGATTTGAACGTGAAATGGTAATTAATTTTACCGATATCACCACGGTGTTAGATATGGAGTATTACCAGTTTTGCTTCATGGGATGAATAGGTTGGGATTGAGAAATAAAATAAATAATTACTTCGTTGTGGTTCGCTAATCTCGACTAGTTAGAAAAACCATAATTTGGTTTTAAATGGCATCCAAAGGAAGATTACAGGATAAATTTTAAAGAATTTATCTTGGATAAAATTAATGGGAACCTTTCCCTAAGAATGTGGAATTTAGAAACTAGCTGTAGGTTGGCTAAGAAGAATGGTTTCCTGGGTATTGATCTGATGTTGGTTTCGGCCTTCGGGGTTAATGTTCGGGAAATTGTTCTCTTGCTAATTTGCGGTTAGTGACTAATGAATTGGAATGAGGCGTATGTTGTGTTTGTGTAACATTTGTTTTCAATATACGCGGGTTGTTCGGAAAGACCGGGTTTACACCCATTCTGAATAACCGATTCGACGATATGTCGAAGATGAAGACGGTGGTCGAAGACTGGAATTCTTCACATCGTTTGGATAATTACTGACGATCCTGATTGGGCTGTACACCCAAGAGGATGGAAATAGTTGGTGGTTGTCCAGACGTACTTGGAGATGGATGAATACGCGAGGAAAGTGCCTCCGGTTTCGTTCAGACCCAGAACGGACTTGTAAATGGATTGTGTGTCTGACATTGGATTTTATTCTGTGTTGATTGATTTCTGTTAAATATATATCTGTTTGGCGGCGGAGAATTTATTCTCTTGCTTAACGCCCTTCTCTGAGACGTACGAGCTTAGAGGTTATATATTGATAGACATCAATCGCATGGCATGAACTGCCAGTGTGGCATGCTGAATTGCATAGATCAAGGCTTCTGTTGAAAAGCAAAGTCTTGTGGTTGATGATCAAAGCACGCCTACGTGGCAGCTTTGTGTATAACATGAATTCGCGAGCCTCACACCTCGGTATGAGTTAAAAACGGGATACGAACCGCTGGGAGAGCACGACGTTTCTTTCTAGCTATGGTGGTGTCAATGACTTACCAGCTCTGACATTTATATACTTTTCACCTTTGTGGTTGTTGGAATGAGGCGCCTCGATTATAGGTCTGTAAGGACCGGGAAACGTGTGTTCAGGCATAATTAATCCTCTAATGTAAGTGAGGACCGGCCCAGCCGCATCCGGGGTTGCCCAGAGTGCGTAACCCGGAGGCATTTGCTAGAGTGTCTCGAACGCGGAGAGGAGCTTGCCCCTTGCCTCGACTCATGACGGAATCCAATTTCCAATACGTGTAATTCGGCTTTATTTGTAGAGCCTAGTATGGCGACATAGTGGGATGGGGCACTCATGCCGTCTATGATTTATATTTATGATTGAAATTGTTTTGACACTATACACTTATTATAGTATCAAATGATTTGTTTTAAACGTATCAAGCATGTTTGGCTGTTATAAGGTAAAACCCTATCCTCTGACTTGCGTTGCATTGTGTGATGGGACCTGGGTCTTATAACAGCTTCATTTTTCGAAAAAGCATTGCGTTGTTTATTCTATGCACTGGTATTCTTGGGAGGAAACCCGTTCCGTGTTATACGGCGTGGTCCCTTGAATTACTCCCTTTTAAAAGTAAAGTTTTAAATAACTGTTTTAGTTCTCACACCAGTCACATGACTGACCTGGAGTTTATTGTTTTAACCTAAACTCTGGGTGCCCCTATTTTCCGCACGGGCAGCTAGCAGTTTTGGTTTTGCAGATTTATATTCACAGGATCCTGATTTACAGCTGGAATGGTATCCGGAAAGCTCTGTATCCGTATATCACCTTTAGTTGTGCTTAGTATTATTTTCCGCTGCTATGTAATTTATTGTAATCTCTGATATTTATCGAATGTAATTTATTCATTTATACTCTGTATATTCTTGTATCTGGTGGAATTGTTGTTATAGCAATGATATGTTCTTCTGTTTGTGTTCTGATTTGTCCTGTTCTCAAACGATCAGGGGTTTCGAACAGTCTAGATCGGTTTAACGACTGATTCGGATCGAGCGAAATTCCAGGCCGTCACAGTTGGTATCAGAGCTTTGGTTTACAGAGCTCGAGAACAAGACACATTAGAACCATACGAAAGAATTCATCAGAGATTGGATTAGTAATATCCAATTAGAATGACTCGTTAGAGATAGGATCAGTAGTATCCTAGAATGAGTGTGAAGAGTATATTTTTCAAATGAAAACCATTTTGTTTTGAAATATTAAACCATTTTATACGTATTCGATTATTTATTTATTTTTGAATATGGACAATCTAGTATATAAAGATTTCGCGTATACGCGTCATGAACGTATATTCGAAGTTTTAATATACTGGATAGATATAGAATCATACTCTAGTGGCCCGAAGATGATTCTGATGATTAACTAGTTGTCATTAGTATTCATGTTCGAGTAACGAAGGTGTGATATCGATATATTTCCATTAGACTGGTGTGAGAACCAAACCTAATATAGCTAGAACACATTGTTGTGAATTGGCATCAAAAACATGATTTTCTGTATATATATCAAATTTATGGATTTGAAACTCTAATCCACTAATTGATTGATGTTTGTGTTGTTTGTCTATTTGTTTGCTAATTTTTAACCATTTTTGCCTAATTGAATCAAATATTGAACTGTATTGAAAATTGGTCGCATTTGCTTGCATATACATATACTTACATTGAACAGGTCATAGCAAGGAGGCTAGAGCCGAAGAATAAAATTTGTTTGCCCGACAAATAGGTACATGTTTACTACAGAATTTACTGTTTTGTTTGGGTGATGATGATTTTATGAGCCTATTGGCTAGCCGCTTGGATTTTTCTTTTTCTTTTTGAGATCTGAAGGACCGGGGAAGCTATTTGAAATTCCCCGATGCTCCCGGTGCAGGGGAGGTTATGGCGAAATTTTTCGAAAATTTAGGGTGTTAGCCAAATTTTTGAAAATTTGAAAATTCTCAAAAACTGAAAAGTTGGAGAATGGAAGCCAGATCGAACGTAGAGTTAATTAATCAAACCACTTTCGACTTTGTTCCTTTTCGGGGACGAAAAGTTTTAAGTGGGGGAGATTGTAATAACCCGGAAATTCTGGGTCAGTTTAAAAATTTTATTTTGGCGATTTTATCGAATTTTGAATATTTAAAATAGATTATTTTAAATAATATCGAAGGAAATTTATTTTGAATATAATTCGAACGTATATATTATATACGTCGTCGTTAGAATATATAATATTTATATATAATTATAAATAGAATTGAAAATGGCGCGGTAGTTCGATAATTCGATTTCAAACTTCAATTGAGTGTACCGGGTGCAAAACAATCCGGATTTTAGTGAAACCAAAAACATTAGGATCTAATGGATAATATCTTTCCAACGAATCCGAAAAATCGAAATTTCATAGCGGAAATCAAAAGATATGTCCAGTTGAAAATTCTGAATAGTCGCTATGGAATTCAGGCTCTTAAAAAATGGGAATTTTGCAAATGACCTCGGATTTTGACGAAACCACTTTTGTTGGATCCGCAGTGTCAAGTTATTGCTAGGTTTCAAATTTCATAATTTTTCGAATCAATATGTGAGCGTGGCAAAGGAAAACGCGTTTGACCGGTTTCAGTTGATTTTAATCGACTGGAAATTGGCCATTTTTCCAACGGTCTCAGAATTCGATGAAACTAGTTTTGTTAGGACCGTATCGTCAATACGAAGCTAGAAAATATTTTTCTGGAATTTTTCAAGTTAGTATGTGACCCCGGTAATTTGAAATGTACGTTTAAAATTCAATATAGTGATTTAAATGTAAATTTAACGAAAACCGATTCAAACGATCGAATCAGCTTGCGATACATATCCCATTGTGTTCGGAATGGGGGTAAAACGCTATGGACGACAGGCGGTGGACCTCGTTTAGAGGTCGTATGTAAAAGTCAACTTTTTAGGAATTAAAATAATTAAATAAAATAATTAAAATTCCTTCTCTCCCCTCTATAACTCATCTGCCCCCCCCCCCCAATTCATTCGTTCATAACGAAACAAAAAAAAAGAAAAAAAAAGAGAAAAACAAATCGAAATCGATCGACAGCCCCCCCTCCCGTCGTTCGCCCGCCGCCGCTCCGCCCGATTGGTCGCCGACACCATGAAGCTCCTCCCCTCGAGCGGCGCCCGAACCCCCCCTTTAATCCCTCTCCGTCGAAGGAAACCCAGACCCCACCCAAACGACCACCGCAGCCTCCCCCAGCCCTGAGACCACCGCCAAACTCCGGCGCCACCTCAGCGAGCGCACCCCCCCCCCCACCAATCCGACGTCAGCAAGGAAGACCCCTCCCCTCCTCCAGATTTCAACTGTGAGCCCCTTTCTTTTCTTTTATTTCGATTTTCTTGTCTTCACCTATTTAGGTAATTAGTTATTTTAAAACTGAAATTAGATTTTTATTTCATATAGTATATAGTTTAGATTTTTAACAGAAAGGAATTTTGATTTTATTTGTATATGACATTGAAGTAAAAATAGAAATTCATATGTTAAAAAAGATTAGATTTTTAAAGGAAGAAAGACGATATTTTTAAATGGAGAAAGGCGTGATTTTTACTTATGTAGAGAATTAAAAATATGATTTCTATATTTTTAAAGTAATAAAAATATAGTCTTTACTATATAGCGACTATAAAAATATGATTTTTGGTTAGGTAGAGAATTAAAAATATAATTTTTACATGATAGGAATATTAAAAATATCATCTTTATATGTGTAGAAAAATAAAAATGAGATTTTTATAAAGATGAAATCTTTAAATTTGAAAAGGCGAAGTCTATGTTTTTATAAAGGCGAAATCTTTATTTTAGAAAAGGCGAAATCTTTATATGGAAAATAGCGTGATAAAAATATAATTTTTATCTATATAACATAGTAGTAAAAATTCGATTTTTATATATTGAATAGCAAAGTGAAAATTCGATTTTTAAATGTATGAAGCGATTATAAAAATATGATTTTTATTTTAAAGACATCATCAAATATAAAAATGTGTAATTTTTATATATGTAGTGAAAGCGGACAACGAAGGTGACAAAAAGGCGAGAACGAAGAAGAAGAGTCAAGATGTTTGGATAGCTATTGGTGAGAATTTCTCACCTTTCAATTTCATTTTCTAGTTATATATATATACTAGGATGCAGACGGTGTTTAGTAGCACCCGACACAATCGTCCACAAACCATGGACTTGTTTGTTTGGTTGCATAGATTAGTTAGATGATTTGATTTGAATTTGGTTGTTTGATGAATTTGATTGATGTGTGAATGGCGTGGGCCTTCACTAGACCGGGGATAAGGCTAGGCCTTGTCCTGTTTCTAGTATCGTGCCGTTATGCCGCCAAAATTTTCTAAAAATAAGTTAGAAAAATAGAAATATCATTTTATTTAAAGAATGAACTGAATAGGAATTCATATGTTAAAATAAAATGTTTTATCGTTAAAAATATAATTTTTAACCTGAATATGAATATAGTGAATGTGAATAAATAAATATTCATTTACAAACCGGACGGTTTGGTTATGTACACCTATTTGAAGGACATTGATTGGGTCGATAAATTTTACACATCGCCCAACTGCACAAATAAAATCTGTGTTTGATTGTTTGAAACCCCACACGGGTGTTGGGATGAAATATGAAGTCCACTCATCCTGATTGATTAGATATGTCGATCGATTGATTGACAGGCTGTTATAAGCGTTAGATATCTATATTTGATGCTTATACAGTGTAGTGCACTTTGGTTGATGGTTGATTATTTTTCAATGCTATTTTATACATGTGTTGTATGAAAATCCATATAATTAATTTTATATGGTGATTGATTGGGCCTCATTCCAATTTTGAAAAATAAAGAATATAATAATAAAGGTTCATGTGTTGACTGTACTCATCCGTTGAGATTAGTCATGTGTTGAACGAAATATTTTTATAATAAAATTTACATCTTTATCAATATAAAATAAAGGTTCATGTGTTGACTGTACTCATCCATTGAGATTAGTTATGTGTTGAACGAAATAATTTAACAAAAATAGTCACACGTGGACGGTACTCATTCATTGAGATTAGTCGTGTGTTGACAAATAGAAATATTTTGAAACAGGAATATTTGAAATAGAAATATTTGAAAAAGAAATATTTGAAATAGAATATTTGAAAATAGAAATATATGAGGCCGTGTTGATTAGATTGACGCCATTTTGACGTGAACGATATTTATATCAATTTTATTCATTTTGAATTGAATATAAAACGATTTCGAAATGAATTGAATATAAAACGATTTCGAAATGAATTGAACATATAACGATTTCGAAATGAATTGAATAGAAAACGAATTTGATTTCAATTGAATATATAACGAATTTGATTCGAATAGAAAACCAATTTGAATTGAATCGAATAGAAAACGACTTTGAAACTAATTTGAATTGAATCGAATAGAAAACGACTTTGAAACGAATTTGAATTGAATCGAATAGAAAACGACTTTGAAACCAATTTGAATTGAATCGAATAGAAAACGACTTTGAAACTAATTTGAATTGAATCGAATAGAAAACGACTTTGAAACCAATTTGAATTGAATCGAATAACAAACGACTTTGAAATTGAATTGAATTAAAAACGAGTTCAAATTGAATTGAAAGCGAATTGAAATGAATTCAAATTGAATTGAAATTTAAACTGAATAGAAATAATTTTAAAACGAATTTATAAAGAAGAATTCAATTTTGCTTTGAATTGAAATGGAAGTTGAAATTGTTTTTGAAACGAATTCAAAACTATTCAAATAGTTCGTTTTTAATTTATAATCGACGAAATATATATTATATATATTATATAAATAATATAATGGCCTGAATAGAATGCGCCGCGCCGCGGCAGTTCATAAATTTCAACCATTTATTTCAAACGGACATTACGGGAGATCCGACCGTGGGATTCACCTAAAACCGGAACCGTTGGGTTCGTATCGAAAAGAGCTTTCTAACGAATATTTGAAATTCAAAATCTAACGGTTGGATTTGGAGTTACGTCCAAATCAAATTCGAAAAAGGTCGCTGTAAGTGCAGTTCGATGGCCATTGTTGGAAATCAACTGTACGGGCCTTGATAAAATTATTAAAAATAGCGATAATTTGTGTAAAATCACAAGAAATGATTTGGGAAAATTTTGGGTGAAAAACCCCATATTTGAAAAGATGAAAATGGACTTTTATCGAAATGAACTATATTGAACTAAGTTTAAAACCCGATTTGTTTTTAAATAAATAAATTAGATTTAAAAAGAGGTTTTAAATAATCGGAATTCCTAATATATTTGATTTGAATTGAACTAGAATTGATTTGTGGGTTTATCGTGAACTGTGTTTTAAACAACACTAGTTCTTTAACCCGATGATAAATAGAATGTGATTTGGGTTTGTCGTGAACTGTGTTTTAAATAACACCTAGTTCTTTAACCCAATAAAAGGAGTTTTAACGAATCTGCAATTAGATTGAAATGTGAATTTACAATCTAAATTATCAAATTTAGAAAACGAGCGAGAATGGGGTATCACCAGTTTTGCTCCAAAGCGATAGTTAAATCTTTAATTAGATTTGAATGTGAAATGGTAATTAATTTTACCGATAACACCACGGTGTTAGATATGGAGTATTACCAGTTTTGCTTCATGGGATGAATAGGTTGGGATTGAGAAATAAAATAAATAATTACTTCGTTGTGGTTCGCTAATCTCGACTAGTTAGAAAAACCATAATTTGGTTTTAAATGGCATCCAAAGGAAGATTACAGGATAAATTTTAAAGAATTTATCTTGGATAAAATTAATGGGAACCTTTCCCTAAGAATGTGGAATTTAGAAACTAGCTGTAGGTTGGCTAAGAAGAATGGTTTCCTGGGTATTGATCTGATGTTGGTTTCGGCCTTCGGGGTTAATGTTCGGGAAATTGTTCTCTTGCTAATTTGCGGTTAGTGACTAATGAATTGGAATGAGGCGTATGTTGTGTTTGTGTAACATTTGTTTTCAATATACGCGGGTTGTTCGGAAAGACCGGGTTTACACCCATTCTGAATAACCGATTCGACGATATGTCGAAGATGAAGACGGTGGTCGAAGACCGGAAGTCTTCACATCGTTTGGATAATTACTGACGATCCTGATTGGGCTGTACACCCAAGAGGATGGAAATAGTTGGTGGCTGTCCAGACGTACTTGGAGATGGATGGATACGCGAGGAAAGTGCCTCCGGTTTCGTTCAGACCCAGAACGGACTTGTAAATGGATTGTGTGTCTGACATTGGATTTTATTCTGTGTTGATTGATTTCTGTTAAATATATATCTGTTTGGCGGTGGAGAATTTATTCTCTTGCTTAACGCCCTTCTCTAAGACGTACGAGCTTAGAGGTTATATATCGATAGACATCAATCGCATGGCATGAACTGCCAGTGTGGCATGCTGAATTGCATAGATCAAGGCTTCTTTTGAAAAGCAAAGTCTTGTGGTTGATGATCAAAGCACGCCTACGTGGCAGCTTTGTGTATAACGTGAATTCGCGAGCCTCACACCTCGGTATGAGTTAAAAACGGGATACGGACTGCTGGGAGAGCATGACGTTTCTTTCTAGCTATGGTGGTGTCAGTGACTTACCAGCCCTGACATTTATATACTTTTCACCTTTGTGGTTGTTGGAATGAGGCGCCTCGATTATAGGTCTGTAAGGACCGGGAAACGTGTGTTCAGGCATAATTAATCCTCTAACGTAAGTGAGGACCGGCCCAGCCGCATCCGGGGTTGCCCAGAGTGCGTAACCCGGAGGCATTTGCTAGAGTGTCTCGAACACGGAGAGGAGCTTGCCCCTTGCCTCGACTCATGACGGAATCCAATTTCCAATACGTGTAATCCGGCTTTATTTGTAGAGCCTAGTATGGCGACATAGTGGGATGGGGCACTCATGCCGTCTATGATTTATATTTATGATTGAAATTGTTTTGACACTATACACTTATTATAGTATCAAATGATTTGTTTTAAACGTATCAAGCATGTTTGGCTGTTATAAGGTAAAACCCTATCCTCCGGCTTGCGTTGCATTGTGTGATGGGACCTGGGTCTTATAACAGCTTCATTTTTCGAAAAAGCATTGCGTTGTTTATTCTATGCACTGGTATTCTTGGGAGGAAACCCGTTCCGTGTTATACGGCGTGGTCCCTTGAATTACTCCCTTTTAAAAGTAAAGTTTTAAATAACTGTTTTAGTTCTCACACCAGTCACATGACTGACCTGGAGTTTATTGTTTTAACATAAACTCTGGGTGCCCCTATTTTCCGCATGGGCAGCTAGCAGTTTTGGTTTTGCAGATTTATATTCACAGGATCCTGATTTACAGCTGGAATGGTATCCGGAAAGCTCTGTATCCGTATATCACCTTTAGTTGTGCTTAGTATTATTTTCCGCTGCTATGTAATTTATTGTAATCTCTGATATTTATCGAATGTAATTTATTCATTTATACTCTGTATATTCTTGTATCTGGTGGAATTGTTGTTATAGCAATGATATGTTCTTCTGTTTGTGTTCTGATTTGTCCTGTTCTCAAACGATCAGGGGTTTCGAACGGTCTAGATCGGTTTAACGACTGATTCGGATCGAGCGAAATTCCAGGCCGTCACACTTTACACTCACAATACAGATATCGAAATTTGGTCTTTCTCTTCATGGTGGCTATGGGCCCACCCGGTCTCCCTGTTACTAATCAAATGCCATTCACAGAGCTAACTGACCATCCCTTACAACCAATCTAAACATCTATGTGGTCCCTCGTCCAATAATCCAATAGTAAAATATCATTGGCTTCTTCGTTTAGCTCCGGTCTTTCCGGTACTCCCTCCGACAGACGATGACAGGTATTTGACAACCAACTATCCTTTGTTGGGTTTTGACCACGAAACCTTCCTGCCTACGAGCCGAGGTGAACGCCAAATCATCCTAAAATCATCCCAATCGGTCTTTAGGTTTCCCACAATGACAGATGAAGCCAAGGCTTACTCACTGGATGGAACCGTACAGATCAGCCTCTTTGGGTATAGCCTCGTTAGGCCTACCATAAAGGACCATCACGGAGTATCATCACTCCTTGTAGAAGTCATATACTTCCTTCCAGTACCGCCGAATAAATTGGACATGCTCCCACCATGACTCCTGACATCTCTGATGATTTGCCCCCATTGGGCTCTTCATTGCCATGGACTGGACCAAACGCATAACGCTATATTAATTAGACCCTATGTCTAATTTATCATTATGTATTTCACTTTTTCCTTTTTCGTTGATTTACAATATTCATTAATCAATTTAATCGAATATTATTTATTTACAAATCAACTTCACTAATTACTAGAGAACCGCCTATTCGCAAGGCAAACATAGAATATCTTTAAGCTTATCAAACTCAATTTCCAAACTCCTATTTATTTGTAATAAGTTTTTTTTTTCCTTTCACTTCACTTTTCAAATTATAATATTTATGTTATATTCTTTCTTATACGTTATTCCCACATAAATGCGCTTATTATATTCTAGTTGTAAGTTCACATTAAGCATTTATCTTTTTAAAACCTCTTTTATCTTTTCTTCTTTAATCTCTACAATTTATCCTTCTAAGAAGTTAGGTATATTCTCAACTGATTAGTTACCAAAACTATATAAAAACTATTTCCGTAGTTTAAGGTAATGGTTGCCATAGAAACCCATAATTGCAAGACATCTCTTTTAATTTTTTTTAGGTTATTAGATAGTGCGCAATACGGATAAATCCCTATTTTGCACTAATCCATGCCTTTATTTATTTTTAAACTTGCAATTATGTTTTTCAATTTTTTTCCAAATCAAACTATGGAAATATATTCCCTTTTCCTAACTAATAAATTTAGGCTTTTTCTGAATTCCTATTTTAATTGGTATACATTCATTCCTATTTTAAACTTATTTTCCTCTTTTTACATAATTAGTAATTATAGTAAATTTGGATACAATTGGTATATGTCCCTTTTTATAATCCCAACAATTTCTATATTCATTTCATTCTAAGTTTGAAAGGTAATCTTTTCAATTAACTTAGAAATTATTAAATTTACAATTTAATTACAAATTTATTGTCAATAATATTAATTATGCCATGCCCACAATCATCAAATCCTCTTTTGTTCATAATTCCAATTAAATTATGTTTCCAACATGCGCAAAAAATAATCAGTTTTATAAATTAGGAACACAATTTAATTATGTATATGTCAACATTTCAAGTTTTTGTATATTTTGCGTATAATCAAAATTCAACAGAAAATATATATGTTCCAACGCAGAAAGGGAGAAAAGAGGAAGAAGAGAACATATTATAAATTTTTATAAAAATCAAACGATATTATATACTACTATAAGAAAATTTAATTTAAGTCCACTTACTTGGGATTTACGCTCTAGTTTTGGATATGATTTTGATCTGCATTTACTTATTCTTTCTTTTCAATTCGCATTTATAGATCTATGGGATCTAAGCATCTACACCATGAATCAATTATATTTTCTTCCAATTATCGAATTAGAAATACTAAATCTAAAATATAATTTATTTCTGAAGAGTTGGGAGTAAAAAATGAAATGGCAAAGCTCCAACGCCCTCTCAAAAAATACGAGTAGGAAGCTAGGCCCTGTAGGTTTATTTATATTTGCCCACATATCCGTCCAACTCAAAAGAATTAAATCTGAAATATATAAAAATATAAAACTATGCCATTTTAGCCCAAAATGGGTCCACCCATGCTTCAACATGTCGATCCCTGTGCAATTTATGCTTCGTTATTACCCCACTATATTGTGTAGCGGATTTCTACCGCTACGCTATTTCCAAATAGCCTTTCCTCTTTAAGCCCTGCTATATTCCCAATGTCTCCCGCTAATTCAGCAATATTCTGTTATTTGCGCTATATCTTCTATAAAAGAAATGAATTGAAACTAGATATTTTATATCATAAAATTTATAAAATAATCATTTTAATAGAATTTTTTACATATATTTTTCATAATAAAAAATACTATAATATTCTATTAAATTTAATCAAACTAAATACAAGTTTTCGTTTATTTACATAAATTTTCACATGCTTTTATTTAAAATGAAGAATGTACAAATTGAAATTAAATTAAATGTTAATTTTCCATTTATTATCATTTGTATATTTTTAAAAGTATTAAATACGAGTTTTATATGTTATTTTAGACTCATCTGCTATATCCTGTTATTTCCACGTCATATCCCCGCTAGGACTTTTTGCATCTCTGCCGCTTAGATCCGCTGAGCATTTTATGTTCACAGTTCGACCCATCCTTAACGTATGACGACCCCTGGGTCGACCCATTTCTAGCATGGCTCAACCCATACACGATTAAAAATCGTATATGGAGTCCTTTTTTCTATGTGATTGTTATTGTGTCTAAACGTTACATTTAATGCTATATATATTTTTTTAACTATTTCACTAATTTTCAACTATTATTTCTTGTTTTGACACGCGTTCTTATTCAAATTCAAATACGTAATCAATATGCGCATTAATAATTCTTTCGCTTTTAAATTCATGTGTATTTAATTCTATTATTTCCGTGAATGTTATTTTTAATTCTTATTTCTACCATCTTAACACACATTTACTTTTAATTTCAAACGCGTATGATTAATACACACAAACCCTATTAATTTAATATGTTACTTTAATAACGTCATTTCAATTTCCATTTATTAATTGGTTTTGTACCATATATTTTAGCATTACTTTTGTAATTTATGTCTATATATGTTTATATTAAATAAATTAATATATGTGTTCGCATTCTAGAATTAGTTATCTACTTTCAAACTTTGATGTTATATCCATTACTCCTCTTTTAATGTCCTTAATTGACATACATTGTGAATTTAAAGGAAATGTTTCCCTTTTAATATTAATTAATTCCCCTTCCTTGATTTTCATTTTCATCACACACATTTGTTTTACTATTTTGCTAACAGGAAAATATTTAGAAGAACAAAATTGAAGGCCTTTTTATCCATAAGGGCAGTCCACTAAAATTTTACTCAGAAGGACAATACACTGAAAATTAATTTCGGTCGCTGCTTTCTTCTTCTCCCTCTCTCACGTCTTTGTCGATTTCATCGTTTATCACGAAATCATAAATCACTTAAATCACAAATATGATACTACATTAGAATCGGCCGTCTCAATTGAAGACAAAAATCACGAAATCAAAATCACGACCATAAATCAGCCGAAACAAAAACCCTAGAAAAAAAAGTAGGTCGAACAACAAAAATCCATTCGAAATCACAATTGAATGGAATAAAAATATTTTTCAAATGATGGAAAGCGTATATGACGAACACGAAATGGTTGAAATAATTTTTTTAGGTTGGAAATGTTTTTTTTTTTCATTTTACCACTACTACAGTTCGTAGGTATCATTTTTCTATTTTTTTAGGTATCATTTTTCATGTTTTTAACTTTAAATCGTAGCAGCAGTTTTTAGGTATCATTTTTCTATTTTTCTAGGTATCATTTTTCTTGTTTTTAACTTTAAAACGTAGCAGCAGTTTTTAGGTATCAGTTTGCTATTTTTTAGTTATCATTTTTACTGTTTTAACTATGTTATATGTTTTTTTCATGAGATTTTGTTGCTGTGTTAATTTTGAAGTTATATTGTTGTATCAGCTTTGAAACTAAGTCGAACTTTTTTCATTTTAATCAATAAATCTGTGATATAAATTTTTTTCCCATTATTTTATCTTTAAAACATTGCATCAGTATTTAGGTATCATTTTTCTAATTTTTTAGGTATCATTTTTTCTGTTTTAATAGTGTTATGTGTTGTTTTGTTGTGATTTATTGCTGTGTTAATTTTGAAACTATATTTTTGCATCAACTTCGTCACTCAGTCCAACTTATTTCATTTTATGTTTCATTTCAATATTTTTTAGTTATCATTTTATGTTTCAGTTATATAATTTTTTTCCATTAGTTTTTCTTCAAAATATTGATGCAGTTTATAGGTATCATTTTGTAATTTTTTAGATATCACTTTTACATTATTAACTGTGTTATGCTTTTTTCCATGCAATTTTATTGCTGCGTTAATTTTGAAGTTATATTGTTTCATCAACTTTTTAACTCAGTCGAATTTATTTCATTATATTCAATCAAATAGTGATGTAAACATTTTTTGCATTGGTTTTTGTTTAAAACATTGATGGAGTTTGTAAGTATCAGTTTTCTATTTTTTCAATTATCAGTTTTCATGTTTTAACTGTGTTATGTGTTTTTTCCATGTGATTTTGTTCTTGTGTTAATTTTGCACCAGTACACCATCACAAAAATTATCATATAAAAAAAAGACGTATATGAACATAACACATAAATTACAGTAAAAATGATAACTTAAAAAATATAAAAATGATACATTCAAACTGTTACGATGTCTAACATAACACATAAACTGCAGTAAAAATGATACCATAAAAATATAAAAATGATACGTTAAAACTGCTGTGATGTTTAACATAACACATAAATTAGAGTAAAAACGATAACTTAAAAATATAAAAATGATACCTTCAAACTACAGTAATGTGCAGCATAACAAAGAAATTACATTAAAAATGATACCTTAAAAAATATAAAAATGATACCTTAAAACTGCTGTGATGTTTAACACAACACATAAACTGCAGTAAAAATGATACCTAGAAAAATAGAAAAATGATGCTGCTATGTTTTAAAGTTAAAATAGGAAAAATGATACATAAAAAAATAGAAAAATGATACCTATGAACTGATATACTAGTAACGAAAAAAAAACATTTCCAATCACGAAAAAATTATTTCAACAATTTCGACTTCTTCAACTGCGTTTTCCATCGTTAGAAAAATATTACTATTCAATTCAATTGTGATTTCCAATGGATTTATGTTGTTCGACAATTTTTTTTCTAAGGTTTCTGTTTCTCGCGATTTTTGTTTCGAATGCTCTCCTTATCGATTTTGATTTCGTGATGTTTGAATTCGATTTCGAATTTCGATTCTTTTATATTTTGAAATTCGTGATTTCGCAATTTATGATTTCGTGATTTTTTGATTTTGTGGTTATTGATGAATTCGACTTACGCACGAGAGGAGAGAAGAAGAAAGCAGCGGCCGATTTTTATTTTCATTGTATTATCCTTTAGGATAAAATATTAGGCGGCTGTCCTTATGGATAAATTTTAGTGGGCTTTTGTCCTTGTCGTTAAATTTCCCTTTTGCTAAATGGTTAAGTTTGTTATTATGTTAACGTTAATAATCTTGCATTACTTTCTAATTCAAAAGCACATTGTTTATAACATTAATGTGCGCATATACTTTCTGATTAATTTATAATGTGCTATTTAATAACTTCCATTCCTTCTTCTGTTTCTTTTTGTTTAATTCTATATATATGTCATTGCACATTTAGTTTACAAAGTAGCAACTTTTTATTTATTTCCCATTATATAACATGCATTTTCTTTCAAGTTTCAAATGCACATTACTACCATAATTATTTTGATAATTTTGTTATTAAAAATGTCGGGTGTTACATTCTCCCACCCTTAGGAATTTTCATCCTTGAAATTTGAAAAGGGAAAAATAATGTAATTCCTCACAAAATTTACAACCATCGTGTGTACATCCAATTTGGCAACCATCTTTGTATTTGTGCAAAGTGTAACACATCATAAAAATACATGAAAGCAACAAATGCTTAAGCGGTACCTCCTATATGATTGCAAATTTTCTTAAAAAACTTTTGAAAACATGATCCACACATTCTCAATATATTGGCAAAATTCTATATGAGTGCAACATTTTGAAAATCAAAAATACCTTTTCATCCAATTTTCTCACTCTTACAAAGTAAGAATGTAGTTCATCCAATTTTTGCATTCGAAACTTACCAATCAACTTTAGATTTGCGAATTTTAGAAAAAAAAAACTAATTTTGTAAATTTGATTTCTTATGTTGAAAGAAGATAGGAAATGGAAATTTCTATATTTTCCATCCAACATACATGCACTTTTTTCCCTATGCTTGGAAACCATATCTTAATCTTACAAAAATTCCTATTCTCTATTCCAAGCACAATCTACATAAGAAGTATTTCATTTTTAGTTTCCCAAACTAACTTTGAAAGAATTTATTTTTTCTTGTTGTTATCATTTATTGCATCTATCGTCTTTGTTGCTTTCTGTAAATTTTGTTTGTTTTTCTTTTACCCATTCATCTTTTGCTTTCATTTTATTTCTAGTATCCTATTTTTATCTAGTGATCATCATACACCTAGAAAAAGAATACTAACTAAATTATCCTATTTTTCTATAATAGAATAGAATACGACATACGAATACAAATATATACTAAAAGAAAACATACTACAATCACTACAAGATAAAAGATACAACGGCTAAATGTGGCTATCCATAAGGACTAAGAGGCCAAGGATTGTGTCTCTTTAACATAAAAGGATCCTCAACGTTGAACCTAGTCAACCATAGCGCTCCTCCTTTCTATTTAACACTCTCTAAAAAATCATGCCGCATATCCCTAGTTCTCACTCGATCATAAATTGAGACATGTAAAAATTACCTCTTTTGTAGCAGCCCGCACCTCTGTTCACGCAAGATATTGTCTCCAACTTAGCCACCGTATAGGTGTGGGGTTTTGTTCCTCAAAAAGCATCAACATTAGTAAGAGATGGGCTCTACTATATAAGTACCCACTTCACACAGGCTTCCATGATGTGGTATCAGGGCCAATACCCAACGGAATTGTGGCTCCTGTGTGGACCACAACGCCTAGGTGAGGTGTTCGTGAGCTAACGGGGAAGTTGATCTCTGTAGGAGGGGAGAATGTAACACCCCTAAGTCACACATCGTGGAAGCCTGTGTGAAGTGGGTACTTATACAGTAAAGCCCATCTCTTACTAACGCCGAGGCCATTTGAGGAACAAAACCCCACACCTATACGGTAGCTAAGTTGGGGACAATATCCTGCATGAACGGAGGTATGGGTTTTTACAGTGGTACCAGAGCCAATACCAACCGAAATTGTGGCTCTTGTATGGACCACAACGCCTGAATGAGGTGTTTGTGAGCCAATGGGGACGTTGGGCTCTGTAGGAGGGGAGAATGTAACACCCCTGAGTCCCACATCGTGGAAGCCTGTGTGAATTGGGTACTTATATAGTGGAGCCCATCTCTTACTAACACTGAGGCCTTTTCAGGAACAAAACCCCACACCTATACGGTGGCTAAGTTGGGGACAATATCTGGCGCGAACGGAGGTGCGGCTGTTACATATTTCCTCAACAAGTGCTAAAAAGGTATTTTTTTTATTAATTGCAAACCATGTCACAATTTCACTTATAAAAAATTTAACTTCCTCTTTCCTATTCATTTCCTCTTTATCGTCTTCCCTTAAACCATGCAAGTTTTAAATTTTCCTTTAACTTCTTTCTATTAAAAAGTAACCACTTGAAACATCTTTAATTCAATAAAAAATATATTCTCAAATGTTAAAATTAGGGAAGATAGGATTACGCACTTCAACTTAGTTGGGGCTCTCATTTATTTTAATACACGTTTTTCCAAGAGGAATTAATAAGATTAAGTATTTATAAATCTTTTCTAAAGAGGACTTTTGTGTTTTATGTAAAGTATTTTAATTTTTTCATTCCTAGCTGTAATAGGTAGCGCAAAATATGGTGTTTCGTCTATATTATGTACACCTTTTTCGCTGCACATTTCCTTGTCACTTTAAGAAAACATGTTTACTTAAAACTTATTGATTCATATAAAATTATCATATAATTCTTCCT
This sequence comes from Allium sativum, assembly GCA_030737875.1. Classification (NCBI taxonomy): domain Eukaryota; kingdom Viridiplantae; phylum Streptophyta; class Magnoliopsida; order Asparagales; family Amaryllidaceae; genus Allium; species Allium sativum. Next base: position 731,856,779 of record CM060916.1, read on the forward strand.
ATTCCAACAAGTTAAAATGTTTCACAATCCATTCTTTATGAAAACTTTTATAGTTTCTTTCACTCAAGGTAACATATGCACCACTTATGGCCTATTTCATTTATATTTGTGCTTTCTCTTAACACTTGTATCGCTAAACGCCACAACTTGCTTACGCACTTCAATTTTTTTCCTAAACAAGTTTGCATAATTTTCTCAAAAATTATTTTAATGAAATTCTTAATATTACAAACCAGTAACTTTTAAAATTTGTAAAATATTAAACTTGAACACTTTTCTAGAAATCTTTTTCTACATTGATTTAATTTTTTTCAATTCATTTTTTGAAAATGTTTGAACTGTAGGTCTAATTACAAAGTGGCTTATAAACTATCGTTCCTAAATCCTTTATGCGAAATTATGTTTCTTTGTCCGAAATTTCCATTTTGAACTAATTCCTCCACATATTTGTCTAAACTGAAAAATAAGACTAGTGTCACTTGTGCGCTAAATGTGTATATATAAATTCCTAATCCATTCTTATTCATTCTCATCTTTCCATGCCCTACTACCTAATTCGCTAATCTGAAATAATAAAATTTTAGATATTAACACATGGACTCCTTTCTTTTAAAAAACATATTGTACACTGTTCTCTATAGCCACTCATGGACGTACTATTCTTAAATTTTGATGACCATTTCCTTTGTGTACAAAAATAATATTCCAACTTTCTCCATGTGTTGGTTCACTTAATTTTGGGTTCCTTTATGGATATAGGTATATGTATTATATTTATATTTTAAAAATACCAACATGTTCACTCGTTGTCTATATAGAAATCCTAAATCTATGCTTCGGTACTAGATGTAACAAGCTAAAAGTCAATAGGCCTGAATTTTTCAAAAATTCAAGCCTATTGAAACCCGAGTTGGTTTGTTTGTTATCCTGTAGAAAAACAAAGAAAAAATAAATCGAAGCTCACAATAAAATATCCCATGGAAGAATGAATAAAATATAATTGTAAGTAAATACTTACCCTAATAAAAACCCTATCTAACAAGTGTCTCTAAGCTGTATAATCTCCGTCACCTGTCTAACCTGTGGGTTTTTTACGAGGAGGGAGTCAAAACGCAAGTTATGGTAAACGGATAAATTATACTTTCTAGAAATAACACTACATATACCGTTTTATGACTGGTTTTTCTTTGTTAAGTTATTTTGTATTTATTACACATTACACATCTGATTTCTTGCATAAATCGAATCCATCTACTCCCAAATAGATTAACCTAATAAATCATGTATATGTAGCTATATGCCCAATATATCGAGGTACTTCCCATAGTACCCTCCTCAAGTGGTCTCCAACGTCGTACTTGTAAATGTACAAGACCTACATTGCCATGCTACGAAAGCATACTAGGTGACACTATGAAAACAAATAAACTACTACCGCTGCGCCATAAAGGCACCATGAACCTGAGTACTCCTACAGAATTCAGGCAGGGGCTTTCTTGTATCTGTCAAGAATGGCCTTGTTAGGCCTAAAATAATGGCTTCGTTAGGTTCACAATATATATATATATATATGCATATATATATATATGCATATATATATATATGCATATATATATATATATGCATATATATATATATATATATATCAAAATTTGGTATGTCTCTTTATGGTGGCTGTGGCCCCACCCGGCACCGCTAACTAATGAAAGACCATTCAAAAAGCAAAGTAACCATCCCTAACAACCGATCTAAACAACCATGTGGTCCCTCATCTAATAACCTGGTAGTAAAAGATCATTGGCCTCTTAGTTTAGTTTCATTCTTTCATGTACTCGCTCCGATTGATGATAACAGGTATACGACGAGCTACAATCCTTTTATGGGTTTAGACCATGGAGCCTTCACGCCTACGAGCTGAGGCAGCCTCCGAATCATCTTAAGCTCATCTCAATCAGTATTTAGGCTGCCCACAACAACAGATGTACCCAAGGCATAGTTACCGGATGGAACCATACATATCATGCCGCTATGGGTACAGCCTCGTTACGCGTACCACAGAAGACCATCATAGAGTATTCTCACATCCTGTAGAAGTCCTGCACTTTATTTCAATCCCGTCGAATAAACTGGACGTGCTCCCACCATGTCTCTTGACACCTTTGATGATTTTCCACGTTTGGCTCTTCAACCCCGCGGACTGGCCAAATGCATATTGCTATATTAGTTAGACCCTATGTCTAGTTTATCATTATGCATTTCACTTTTTCCTTTTTTGTTGATTTGCAATATTCATTAATCTATTTAATCGAATATTATTTATTTATAGATCAACTTTACTAATTGCCATATAACTACCTAGTCGCAAGGACAACATAGAATATCTTTAAGCTAATCAAACTCAATTCCCAAACTCCTATTTATTTATAATAAGCTTTATTTATTTCTTTTAACTTTCCAAATTATAATCTTTATGTTATAATCTTTCTTATCGTTATTCCCATTGAAATTCTTACTATATTCCAGTTATAAATTTACGTTAAGCCTTTATCTTAACTTCTTTCAGTTATGTTACCTTTCTTCTCCTATATTTACAATTTATACTTTTAGGAAGTCACGTATAATCCTAACTGATTAGTATCCAATATATAATAAAACCTATTTCCATAGTTTAAGGTAATGATTTCCATAGAAATCCATAATTGCAAGACATCTCTTTCAATTATTTTTAGGCTATTAGATAGTGTGCAATATGGCTAGATCCCTATGTCGCAATAATTTATGCCATTATTTATTTTTAAACTTGCAATTATGGTTTCCATTTTTATTTCAAATTAAACTATGGAAATATTCCCTTTTCCTAACCAATCAATCTAAGCTATTTCTGGCTTCTTATTTTAATTAGTATACATTAATTCGTGTTTCTAACTTATTTCCCCTTTCTTTACATAATTACAGTAAATTTGGATATAATTGGGTTATGTCTCTTTTTCAATCCCCACAATTTCTATATTAATTCCATCCTAAATTTAAAAGGTAATCTTTTCGGTTACCGTAGAAATTCTCATATTTAACATTAAACTGCAAATTTACTGTCCATAATATTAATTATGTCATGCCCACAATTATCCAATCCTCTTTGTTCATAATTCCAATTAAATTATATTTTCCAATGCATGCAAACAAAAAATATTATAATCTGTCATATAAATTAAGCGCAAAATTCAATTTTGTATATGTCAACATTTCATGTTTATGTATATTTTGCATAAAACCAAAATTCAACATAACTATATATATTATATTCCAATGCAGAAAGGAGGAAAAAGGAAGAAGAGAACATATTATAATTTTTTACAGGAATCAAATGATATCATATGCTATTATAAGAAAATAAAATTTAAATCCACTAACCTGGGATTTATGCTCTAATTTTGGATCTGATTTGGATCTGCATTACTACTACTTTCTTTTAATTCGAATTTATAGATCTATAGGATCTAGTCATCTACACCTTGAATCTACTTTATTTTCCTTTAATTATCGAATCAGAAATCCTAAATCTAAAACATAATTTATTTCCAAAGATTTTGGAGGAGAAAAAAAATGGCAGAGCTCTGGAACCCTCCTAGAAAATATGTGTTGGGAGCTAGGCTCTATAGGTTTATTTATAGCTATCCAAAAGAACCACGTTCGTCCAATTAAAAAGAATTAAATCTGAACCATATAAAAATATAAAACCATGTCTTTTTAGCCTGAAATGGGTCTTATAGCGGAAATCCTAAATCTGCATGGTTGTTATTGCATTTAAATGTTAACTTTGACTTTGCTTTTTTTTTTTAACCTTTTTCAATCAATTCCAATTTGCGTCAATGTGCATGTTAATAATTCTTTCATTTTTAAATTCTTGTGTGTTTAATTCTTTTACTTCCATGAACATTATTTTTAATGTTTATTTCTGTCATTTTAACATGCATTTACTTTTCGTTTGAAATGCGTGTTATTAATACAGGCACACCCAATTAATTTAAAACGTTACTTTATTAACGTCATTTCAATTTCCTTTTATTACTTGGGTTTATACCATCTACGTTGCATATTTATTTTGTGCGTTTATTTTGTAATTTACTTCTAAATAAATTTATATGAAATAAATTTACAATTAAGTTCACATTGTAGAATGGGATTTTTAGCCTCAAGGACAAAATGAACAAAAAATTGTTTCAAAAGGACAAAGGGGCAAAATTTTATCCGTAAGGACAAACTTTAGTGTAAAGGGAGGAATTAAGGGGCTCCCTATAATTCCTCCCTTTAAACTAAAATTTTTCCTTATGGACAAAATTTTAGCCCCTTGTCTTTAAGAAATAATTTGTTCATTTTATCCTTCAGGATATTTTCCAGTTCTTGAGAATTAGTTATTTGTTTTCTAATTTTTACATTGTATCTATTATTCCTATTTTAATGTCCTTAATTGACACGCATTGTCAATTTAAAGGAAATATTACCCAATTAATATTAATTACTTCCCCGTCCTTGATTTCATTATTTCCATCACACATTTGTTTTACAATTTTTTCAAATGGTTAAGTTTGTTAATACGTTAACGTTAATAATTTTTCGTTACTTTCAAATTCAAACGCACATTATTTATAACATTAATGTGCGCATATACTTTCTAAATAATTTATAACATACCATTTATTAACTTCCATTCCTTCTTATGTTTCTTTTTATTTAATTCCATGTATATGCCATATTAAGTTTAGTTTGCATAGTGGCAACTTTTTATTTATCTCCCATTCTGTAGCATGTGTTTTCTTTCTAATTTCAAACGTACATTACTCCCTTAATTATTTGTATAATTTTTTATTGGAAATACTTGGTGTTACAATAAAAGATAGCGGTAAAGCAAATAAATAATAGAAATAAGCATATCAAGAATTTTTATACTAGTTCGACTTGGCATTCTACGTCAAGTGCAACACCCCGAATTTTTGAATAATCAAATTAACTAAATTTAAGAATACTTAATTTCAAATATGGGAATTAAGGGAAATGGGTTGCGCCATTGCGTTCGTCTCGGAATTTTGCTTGAGATAGAGTCCGAGTTTACGTAAAACGGACACCATATGATGGAGATATGGATGAACGAAGTTAGGCGGAAAAACTAAAAGAAAAAAATGCACTGGCGCACTTGGGAAGTGCGCCAGTACAAAAATACACTGGCACACTTCCCAAGTGCGCCCAGACCAAGCAGAAAGCCTGCACAGCTTTTTGGTGTGATCTGATCCACACTGTGACTCATTGCTGAGTCCTTTCTGACCCCTTGCTGAGTCATTAGGGCTGAGGTGTCACCCTATCCTGACTGAATGGTTTTGATTAACCCTAAGAGCATTCGACAGCTCAAATTAAATTGAAATTCTATATAAAAATGTGTAGACTCAAACCCTAGAATCAAATAAAAATTAGATCAATGGCCGTCTACTGTCTCTCCAAAACCTAGAGTAGCCGCCACCAACTAGAAGCAAAGTAAAGCAACTCAATTCTATTCAAATCAAAGTCTAATCTCAACAACGGAAATGTCTACAACAAGGGAATGCTAATCAATTACAGAATTCATATCCCAGAACTCAAGACCCTCTTTTCTGTGACTTCTAGTCACTTTTAGGTTTAAAAGGTTAAAAGTGAATTGTGGTAGACTATGATTTGGGTATATGTTGTTTGTAGTTATGCAAGTTTATTGATGTTGTGGATCATGAAATTATACAAGTTTATTGTTGTTGTGGATCAAGAAATTATACAAGTTTATTGTTGTGGTGAATCATGAAATTATGCAAGTGAAATTCATAAACCTATGCAAGTTACTATGTTGCGAATTCATGAATCTATGCAAGTTGTTATCATGAACCTATGCAAGTCACCTATGCAAGTTATTATTATTAAGAACTCATGCAAGTTATTAATTATGTTGTGGATTCATGAACCTATGTAAGTTACCTATGCAAGTTATTATGTGATGAATTCATGAACCTATGCTAGTTTTTATGTTGTGAATCATGAACCTATGCAAGTCACCTATGCAAGTTGTTATGTTGCAAAATCATGAATCTATACAAGTTGTTAATTATGTGGTGAATCATAATTATATGCGAAGTTATCATGTCATTTTACCTAGTTGTCATGCTTATGCCAAAAATTGTACTGAAACTATCACCTTGTCATTCCTTTTATTTCATTATTATGGCAAGGCTACTTTGTAGCCTTGATAACGCCAAAATGCACGCGATTACGCTAGTTAAGAAACGGGGAAAAAGGGGAATTTGTAATAGGCATAATTTATATAATGATTATGTAAATTGGACACATGATTCTAGTAGGGAAACATATAAATAATTACCTATTATGCCATAGGTAAAGTTGAGTAAAAATGGTATAATTTGAATACGACCATTTATGGATAGGAAATTCAAATTGTTAATAAACAGGTATTTACACCTATAAAAAGGAAAGGATTAATTAATTAACTTAATTAATCAAAAGAGGAATGTTTAAGCAATTAAAGTCTGAGAATTTAATTAACACTTATGACACGAGGTTAGGTTACATTCGTGGTGGAAGTCTGCCCGGACCCGACCGGCATATCCAGCAGCCACTAATGTTGAACCTAATGTGAGAGGTCTAAGTGTGTGAATACGACTCGGGCTAAGACACGAGGTTAGACCCAACTGTGGAATAAGACTGCCCGGACCCGACCGACATATCCAGCTTCCACATGTTGTAGGCCTAATGTGTGAGGTCTAGCCCAATATAACCATAATTGGACATGGTAATAAGAAAAGACTATTTAACCTAACTTAATACATATGGACTGTATGACGATAGACATAAGTTAGGGTTAAGTAAAATGAGTTGGATTGTGGGTAGGTTAAGTACAACTAGTGGGTAGGTAGGTAATATTAGTATATATAGGCCCACAAACTTAACCATTAAATAAATAGGATTAAATCAGTGGGAGGGTTAAGTACAACTGAAGGGTAGGTGGGGAATATATATATATATATATATATATATATATATATATATATATATATGTAGGCCTACAAACTTAACCGGATAAAAAGGGTTATGTAATTAAAGACACCTAATGGTATACATAACTGAGGCAAAATAGTAAAGTTATGTATTAAAGACACCCTTAGGGGTACGCATAACTAATGGGAATAGATAGAGTTATGTATTAAAGACACCTATAGGTAAGCATAACCGATAGGTAGATTAAGGGTTATGTATTAAAGACACCTATAGTTACGCATAACTGATTGAGGGCTATGTAATTAAAGAAACCTTAGGGTATACATAGTCAGTAGAAAACCTTGTGGGGATAGAAGACATAGGGGTGAGCTTGTATCAGGTAGTGTGTGACTCATTTCAGTCATTAACCCGGAGGGGTATCGAAGTAAAGAACTCCGTACTAGGCAGGGAATGGGCAAGCTTACTGATTGATTGTAAGAGATCCAAAACGAGACGGATGGTATGGGTGGCGCAAACCGACCGGGGACATGTGCGTGCATGGGCCGGGCAGAGGGGGTCAAGACGACCGTGACACCAGTAGGTATAATTGTGCACACCATGGGTTTCCACTTTAGGGAAGTGATACACCCTAGTTGTGGGACCAACACAAGGTATCTACAGAGTAGGGAGCCGATCGATTAGGGTAGTGGTTAGGGTATACCCGGACATATGCCCTAAGTCTACCAATTTATAGCAGGAGGTTAGTGGGTACGACTAGTTGAGATAGGAGCAGGCGGCACCTATGACAACAGCTAGGAATACACGAAACTACCACCATCGTTATTGTTATTATGGTTAGTGGAAGGGACCATCCAATCTTGATTTTACTAGTAATAGTGCAGAGTAGTTTGCAGTGAAGCATACATCTTACCTTATTTGTCCTGTCATACCTGCCATCTGTACCGTGAATCCTCGTATCCACTTTGTATGTCTGTCATGTTTACCTTTATTTATTTACTGGCTAAAAGTTACTAGACTCACAGACGTATGTCTGACCTAGTTTGTTTCGCTTTTTTTCTTCCGTTTTTCCCCCCAGTTTCTCAGGGAGGAAACACCCAGGTTTAGTCAGGATTTGGATATCATCTTCTAGGAGCTACTTCTGAAGTATGGCTCGAGTCTCTGTCTCTTATATGGCTTGCTCTTTAATATGAGGAATGATGTTTTTCTTTTAAATACCTATGTACTCTGATGATGTAAGACAGAAGTGTTTTGTTGTAATGGTTTTATGACTCATGGTATTATGTAACAAAGTATTTTGGTGATTTAATAAAGTTGTTTATTTTCCACTACAAAATTTTTATAAAACTTTTGAAAAGCTGGTGGATATGGCCCTAATGCATGAAGAGGACAAGGGAGAAAAGAAAGAGGAAAAAGTTGAAGGGACATTGAAAAATGAGAAGGTGGGACCCAAGAAAGGACAACAACAGCAATAGCAGAAGAAAGGCGAGAAGGGTGACAAGGGCAAGGATAAGAGGAAATGCCACTATTGTGGGAAAGAAGGTCACCTAGTCAAAGAATGTAAAAGGAGGAAGTTCAATTGATTTAAGTGCGGAGAGGTCGGACACTTCTCCAAGGAATGCCCAAAGGCGCAGGGATCGCAAGGGACTTCTGGAGGGCAGGCGAATGCTCTCGTGGCAGTTGGATAGGATAGCGATAGGAAAAATTTATGTAAAAGGTTTAATTTCCTTATCTGATTATGAAGTTAAGACTCTTTTGGATTCTCACATTTTGATTTTGTAATTGAGACTCTGCACTTTAATACTAGTCTTATTTCTGAACCCTTAGTTGTTTCAAACCCATTTGGTGGTTCGGCTCATTTGTTGGTGATTTGTAAGGGGTTGAAATTATCTGTGTTAGGGGTCAAAATTTTGAATGTGACATTTCTGTGCTCAAGTTTATGGGCTATGGGTTAGTTCTAAATGGACCAGCTTTCTATGTAGAGGGTCGTTCTAGACTTTGAGAGGAGGGTCGTTAAGTTTCTAACTTGTCATGGGAAGACCCCCAAAGTTTCTTATGACCCGCAAGGGTCTGTTATGCTTAGCTTTCTGAGAATCATTCTGTAATCTGATCTACACCAGTAGTCTGTAAGTATCTGAATATTTCTGAAGGATAGGGGTTTCTACTCGAAGCATGATGTATATTTCCAGTTTTGACATTGTTTAATGGGGGTAATTCTCCAAGTGTCAGTCTGATGTTGATTTCGGTCTTCGGGGATGAGACTTAGGGAATTATTCTCTTAACCGATGTCAAATGGCAACAGAACTTTTGTTTTAGTTATATCATTTGTTTGTATCCCATCAACCGAATCTTTGACCTTTAGATAGGAAATCCATGGATGTAAACATGTGTTTGAGACATGTTATGTTTGATGGTTGCAAGTGGATGCAAGTGTTTGCTAGTGGTTGCTCGTGGATGCATTTACACACACATTAGGCACTAGACCGGCTCAAATCACTGTCATATTGCATATAAAAATGTGTGCGTATTTAGGGAAATGGATGTATAATGGTTGTGTTACCATATGGATGCTGCATTTTGATGAATGGTTGTGCACACATGAAGAGATAATATGTATCAAATAGGAAAATTGCATACATGTTGGACTCATGGCACTGACATAATTCGCATTAAGGAGGTCAACTGAATCAATGGACTGCCTAATCTTTGCCTTAGATAAGGAACATATACACACACTTTTGCATATGTTCATACAACATTAGAAGTTTTCTAAGGACAATGGATGCTTGTGGATGATGGTTGAGTAGATGGGTGATTGGACGGTAGGGCACATTCTTCTTAACTTGAAGATTTCGAGGATGAAATCCTTTAAGTAAGGGAGAATGTTACACCCCGAATTTTTGAATAATCAAATTAACTAAATTTAAGAATACTTAATTTCAAATTTGGGAATTAAGGGAAACGGTTGCGCCATTGCTTTCGTCTCAGAATTCTGCTTGAGATAGAGTCCGAATTTGCGTAAAACGGACATCATATGATGGAGATATGGACGAACGAAGTTAGATAGAAAAACTAGAAGAAAAAAAATGCACTGGTGCACTTGGGAAGTACGCCAGTACAAAAACACACTAGCGCATTTCCCAAGTGCACCCAGGCCAAGCAGAAAGCCTACACAGCTTTCTGGTGTGATCTGATCCATATTATGACTCATTGCTGAGTCCTTTCTGACTCCTTGCTGAGTCATTAGGGCTGAGGTGTCACCCTATCCCGACTGAATGGTTTTGATTAACCCTAAGAGCATCTGACGACTCAAATTAAATTGAAATTCTATATAAACATGTGTAGACTCAAACCATAGAATCAAATAAAAATTAGATCAATGGCCGTCATACTGTCTCTCCAAAACCTAGAGTAGCCGCCACCAACTAGAAGCAAAGCAAAGCAACTCAATTCTATTCAAATCAAAGTCTAATCTCAACAACGAAATTGTCTACAACAAGGGAATGCTAATCAATTACATAATTCAGATCCCAGAACTCAAGATCATTTTTCTGTGAGTTCTAGTCACTTTTAGGTTTAAATATATAAAAGTGAATTGTGTTAGACTATGATTTGGGTATATGTTGTTTGTAGTTATTAAAGTTTATTGTTGTTGTGGATCATGAAATTATACAAGTTTATTGTTGTTGTGGATCATGAAATTATACAAGTTTATTGTTGTGGTGACTCATGAAATTACGCAAGTGAAATTCATAAACCTATGCAAGTTACTTATGCAAGTTACTATGTTGCGAATTCATGAATCTATGCAAGTTGTTATCATGAACCTATGTAAGTCACCTATGCAAGTTATTATGATTCAGAACTCATGCAAGTTATTAATTATGTTGTAGATTCATGAACCTATGGAAGTTACCTATGCAAGTTATTGTGTGATGAATTCATGAACCTATGCTAGTTTTTATGTTGTGAATCATGAACCTATGCAAGTCACCTATGCAAGTTGTTATGTTACAAAATCATGAATCTATGCAAGTTGTTAACTATGTGGTGAATCATAATTATATGCGAAGTTACCGTGTCATTTTCCCTAGTTGTCATGCTTATGCCAAAAATTGAACTAAAACAATCACCTTGTCATTCCCTTTATTTTATTATTATTGCGAGGCTACTTTGTAGCCTCGATAACACCAAAATGCACGTGATTACGCTAGTTAAGAAATGGGGAAAAAGGGGAATTTGTAATAGGCATAATTTATATAGTGATTATGTAAATTCGGCACATGATTATAGTAGGGAAACATATAAATAATTACCTATTATGGTATAATTTGAATATGACCATTTATGGATAGGAAATTCAAATTGTTAATAAAATAGGTATTGACACCTATAAAAAGGAAAGGATTAATTAATTAACTTAATTAATCAAAAGAGGAATGTTTAAGCAATTAAAGTCTGAGAATTTAATTAACACTTATGACACGAGGTTAGGTTACATTAGTGGTGGAAGTCTGCCCGGACCCGACCGGCATATCCAGCAGCCACTAATGTTGAACCTAATGTGAGACGTCTAAGTGTGTGAATACGACTCAGGCTAAGACACGAGGTTAGACCCAACTGTGGAATAAGACTGCCTGGACCCGATCGGCATATCCAGCATCCACATATTGTAGGCCTAATGTGGGAGGTCTAGACCAATATAACCATAATTGGACATGGTAATAAGAAATGACTACTTAACCTAACTTAATACATATGGACTGTATGATGATAGACATAAGTTAGGGTTAAGTAAAATGAGTTGGATTGTAGGTGGGTTAAGTACAACTGATGGGTAGGTGGGTAATATTAATATATATAGGCCCACAAACTTAACCATTAAATATATAGGATTAAATCAGTGGGAGGGTTAAGTACAACTAAAGGGTAGGTGGGTAATATTAATATATATAGGCCCACAAACTTAACCGGATAAAAAGGGTTATGTAATTAAAGACAACTAATGGTATACATAATCAGGGCAAAATAGTAAAGTTATGTATTAAAGAAACCCTTAGGGGTACGCATAACTAGTGGGAATAGATAGAGTTATGTATTAAAGACACCTATAGGTAAGAATAACCGATAGGTAGATAAAGGGCTTTGTATTAAAGAAACCAATAGGCACGCATAACTGATTGAGGGCTATGTAATTAATGACACCTTCGGGTATACATAGTCAGTAGAAAACCTAATGGGGATACAAGACATAGGGGTGAGCTTGTATCAGGTTGTGTAGGACCCATTTCAGTCAGTAACCCAGAGGGGTATCAAAGTAAAGAACTCCGTACTAGGCGGGGAAGGGGCACGCTTACTGATTGATTGCAAGAGATCCAAAACGAGACGGATGGTGTGGGCGACGTAAACCAACCGGGGACATGTGCGTGCATGGGCCGGGCAGAGGGGGATAAGACGACCGTGACACCAGTAGGTATAACTGTGCACACCTTGAGTTGCCACTTTAGGGAAGTGATACCCCCTAGTTGTGGGACCAGTACAGGGTATCTACATAGTAGGGAGCTGATCGATTAGGGTAGTGGTCAGGGTATACCCGGACATATGCCCTAAGTCTACCAATTTATAGCAGGAGGGTAGTGGGTACGACTAGTTGAGATAGGAGCAGGCGACACCTATGACAGCAACTAGGAATACACGAAACTACCACCATCATTATCGTTATTATGGTTAGCGGAAGGGATCATCCCATCTTGATTTTAGTAGTAATAGTGCAGAGTAGTTTGTAGTGCAGCATACATCTTACCTTATTTGTCCTGTCATACCTGCCATCTATACCGTGAATCCTCTTATCCACTTTGTATGCCTGTCATGTTTACCTTTATTTATTTACTGACTAAAAGTTACTGGACTCACTAGACGTATGTCTGACCTAGTTTGTTTCGCCTCTTTTCTTCCATTCCCCCCCTCCCCACGGGTTCTTAGGGAGGAAACACCCAGGTTTAGTCAGGATTTGGATATCATCTTCTAGGAGCCACTTCTGAAATATGGCTCGAGTCTCTGTCTCTTATATGGCTTGCTCTTTAATACGGGGAATGATGTTTTTCTTTTCAATACCTATGTACTCTGATGATGTAAGACAGAAGTGTTTCGTTGTAATGATTTTATGACTCATGGTATTATGTAACAAAGTATTTTGGTGATTTAATAAAGTTGTTTATTTTCCGCTGCAAAATTTTTATATCTGTCTTGTGATATTCTGTGTCTGTTTACCAAAAACGCTCCACTGAAGTTAAGGCATTCCCTTTATGAGTGACCTTAATGGAGGTGGGGTGTTACATCAAGTCCCTAAGTTACCCATAGGTATTTAACTGTATGAAATCCTATCTTAACCCATTGGACTAGATAAATACCACTATTACAGAACCTTTGGCCACCTAGGTTGCACCCTTTAGGATTTTTCTTCCTGAACTTACTTATACATCTTCTAACCACGTGAACTACCTAAAGGATTTTCCATTGCCTTTATTGGACTTCGTTACAAAAGTATAATAAACTATTTTGTGTTCTAATGCAACACAAATTTGTCAAAGTAAAGTACAATTTCATATAATCTTCTCCTCGAGTATATAATGTGAGAATAAATAGAAAGTGGAGATAGAACGAGGAATATTAACATAATTTGAGTTTAAGCATTAGTGATTGTTATTTAATTGCTCGTCTTATATTAGTTGTGGTAATGACCATAATAATGGGATTTCAATGTTGTTTGATAACGTGTTAGACACACTGATATGATTTTATTGAAATATTTAAAACATAGTTTTGTTCTAATGTAAATTGTTTCGTCCATAATAAGATTTATGTTTGATTTAAATTCAGAAAACCATTTATAGACTGATGTTGGATATCAATTCAATTACTAATACTATTCTGTTAATCCTTTCAGACTGGATTAATTATATTGATAAAAATAAAATTATGGGTTTATTTTTCGAATTAAACCTTTGATTATTGAATGCAGTTATAAAATTATCCCTATTTTTGATTGATTTTAGAAATCAATAGGTTTACTTATTCAGTCAAACACATTATGGAATAAAATATAACTATGGATTGAATTTGTTAATTCTATGAACATTTAATATGAGTTTGAATATAGAAATGTAAGCAGTGTCAGAATATGAATCAATTTGTTTCATTGTTGGAATTTTATATTGATAAGTAGGGTAGTTTAAAACCATTTAAATTATGTAAAATGTTTACATGATAACCTGCAAGTGTTCAGGTTTAAACATAAGTATCTACTTTTATTTTGTAATGATGATAATCATTTTTTTTTGTTGATCTAACATTTATACTACTGTTGAAAGTTATGAACACCTCCACCTGATTAGTATACTCATATTCATAGCATTATAATTTTGATGGTGAATAATTGTTACATGAATGAATTTCAAATCATGTTGAAAATTGGCTAATTTTCTCAAATATATTGAGTGTTATATATATATATATATATATATTTATGTATGTATATATATATATATATATATCTATGTATGTATGTATGTTATACAAATGAATGTATAACATATGTATTTAATATTCTACTGATGGGTTTGTTCTATTATATATATGTGTGATATATTATATGATTTTGTGTATATGAATTTCATACGATTTGGGCCTGAACATTAAACTGGAATTTAATACTGATATATATTCCAAAGCAAATATGTTTTGCACTTGTAGCATCTTAATGTTCTGTCAGGTCTGTAACAATTTTGTTTGACCTAAATATGTTTTAAGAAACACAATAAGAAATGACCTATTTTCAGTTCTATATATAATTTCCATACATAAGTTTAAAATCTGGACTCTTTTGCAGTTTTAAAATGTATGTCATGTGTAGAATTTGTTGAATTTTTTTTAACACTTGAGAAATTATCTTGTCACCACACCATGTCATGACGTCAGATCAGACTTGATCTATTTGAACAAAACAACTTGAATTTAGAATTCATAGTTAATTTTCTT
This sequence comes from Allium sativum, assembly GCA_030737875.1. NCBI lineage: Eukaryota > Viridiplantae > Streptophyta > Magnoliopsida > Asparagales > Amaryllidaceae > Allium > Allium sativum. The sequence continues at coordinate 731,871,842 of CM060916.1, forward strand.
GATTTTGTATTTTCATGACTTTTACCATGACAATCACATTTTTCAGATCATAACGTAGACTTAGGGTTGTTGACTCTACAAAAACATATATAAGCCATTCATTCTTGTATACTAAAAATATGTGTATAGACATATATTTGGATGAATGTTATGTTTTATGCACATGGTAAACCCTTTTAGCATGTCATTCCGGTTTTCGAACTCGCGTTGTTGTTGCCTCGACACAAGTCCTCAACCATTGGGCTAATGTAGCGGACAAATCGATGATGTTTATGTATATGTATAAATTTTAATGTATACATATTGAAATAGATGAGACAATAGTGCATGTGTCAGTTTTATACCAGATACATAACTAGATGTATCCATTAAGGGGGCTACTGTTCACACCGCGGTTTACCCTTCCGGCCACCAAAACTAATAGCACCCCAAAATTTTCAATTTTCATCTACTAGCTAACGTCTAAATTAATAATGTAAAAATGAAGAGGCAACCGGCACCTTCATCTGAACGAACACTTCCATCCTCATTTATGGGACGTCCCATAGCCTCCAATGAAGAAGCCAACCTCCGATCAACCAAGTGGCGTGTCCAAGAAGATCATCGGCGACGGTTCTTCAAGCTTGAATTTTCCAACAGAGCGGAAAAGTATATTCTAAAAGGCAATGGAATACCCTAACCATTAGAAAAAAAACTAACAACATGTTCTATAACAAAATAGAAATCAAGCAATTCTAACTACTTTATATCTTCATCTTCCATCTCTATTAGGCACAAAAGCATATATGTTTTTGTTAGGGTTTAAGGTTTGAAATTGTAGAGAAGTACGTGTTTTTTAGAAGAAGTACAGTGTTGAATAACTGAGTGAAGGAAAAATATATGGTGGCCAAAAGGATATTAAAAATAATCATTTGTATTAAATTTAGAAAGGTGGCCGGAAGTGTAAACCGGAGTGTGAATACTAGCACCCTTCGTTAAAATATAATGTATCAGCTGTGAATTTAATTTGTTATTTTGGACTGATTGCATGTATTTGCATTTTGATTGCCTGGCACGTTTTGTTTTATTCCTGTATGAGTGAACTAAAATTGTTATTATGCATTTGCTTATTGTAAATCAAGTTAGTGCATGGATTATGTAGGGATCAAAACATATATATATATATATATATATATATATATATATATATATATATATATATATTAATAAGCTTCGAAAAATTATGTTTATGCCTGCATTATATAAGTATATTTTGTTGGTAAAACTGTGCCACGTTTATTTACTTTCTTTTGCAAATATGTTGGAGTTGTATTGTCCAGATGTCCTCTAAGTATTTGCAAGATACTATTACGTGATCAATGTAAATAATTTTATTAGCATTAATATGAAGAGGATTCCATGGTTTAAATGTTTTAACAGAGCTCCGTTTTATGATCTGATATGATCAGAAACAATGTATATGTTACATGTTTGTTAATATTATTAATTTTACCAAAACGTAAAATACATATATTTTGATATGTATAAATCACACTGATATTTTTTTCCACTACGAATTATAAAATCCCTTTAAAGAAAATTTTTGTTATATTAAGTCATGGTGACAACTTCCGATAATACACTCATCAATGCTCAGTAACATTGGATGTAGGTAATGCTAAAGCATTGTGCATCCTTTTATTTTGGTTATATGTGATGGAGTAAATGTGGTGCTCCAACGTAATATTGGGTCTGACTTAACTAGGCTGCATAATAGTTTTTATTGCCCTAGAGACAAAGAGCATGTATAATTCTATATTTGAGCAAATGAATAATTAAAAGAATAAAATGTTCATCATGCGATCCAAGAATTATATACGATATAATTGACATAAGATGTCTACGTAAAATATTATGTTTTGGGGATTAGCTAAAGCTATGTCAAGCCATAACTAGATATGGATCGTGGAACACCATTATATATATATATATATATGAGTGTGTGTGTGTGTGTGTGTGTGTTAATTTGAGTAGGAGCGTATTTTAGTTTAAATTATACACTAATATTATTTTGCAATATTCTACGTAATTTTGATCGTTAAAATTTATACAAAATATTATAAAACTTCTATCTTTGTTTTATTATTTATCATATACTGTAGACATTAAATGAAAACCACTCAGATATTTATTACAAAATTAATCCTTAAGAAGGATAAATTGAATTAAATCAAATTTCTTGACTAACATTGAAATTTGAGGATTGTCCTCAAAAATGTTAAAATGTAATTGTTTTACAAATGTAGAAGATCTGTAACACCCCGCTTTTTTTTATAATACAATTAAAAATGTACATGTAAATATGCGCATGAACATAATTAAGAATGTGCTTTTTTAGAGAATATATTATTGTCAAAAATTAATGTGCAAATGAATTTACAATTAAAATAAAAAGAGATTAGTGCATAAAAGTAAATACAGTACGCTAAAAATGGGTAATGTATCAGTGCAATGCATGCGATAAAAAGGAAATTGATTTCATGCAAAGGTATTAGGTTGCATGCAATGAAAGTATTGCGTTAAAGAGTATCATAATCAGTACATACTAATACACAAACAAAATAAAGAGGTAAATTAACGCATGCAATTAATTATGTGCATATGAATGTATGCATAATTAAGAATAAATTATGAAACTAATAATGTATTGTTTATGCATAAAATAATTAAAACATACATATGCATGAACATAAATTAAAATAAAACAGAAAAGAGTGCATAATTTAATATGCAAGTGGTAAAGAAAGAATAGATGTGTTAATGCATGCAATAAAAATAATAAATGCATATGCTAAATGCAATTAATTATATGAGAGAAAATGCATAGAATAATTAAAACATAAATATATAATGCATTGAAGAAGAAAGAATTGAGCATATAAAAGAAGAATACATTAATTGCAATAATAAATTAAGGATGGGAGGAAGAATGCATGTAAATATATTCAATTGCACAAGATAAAAGAATACCAATTTCAAAATAAAGATTGCGCACAAAAAAAATACAGCAATCGGTGTAATTCAAGAAAAGAAACCGCATGAAAAAAAAGGAAAGATAATAACAAAAAGAAACATTAATATAATTGATGTAATTAAAGAAAGGTTTAGAAAGAGAGAGTTGATAAATTAATTGGAATGTATGAAATGCATACGTTGAGGAGAGAATAGAATGTATGCAAATATATATATATATATATATATATATATATATATATATATATATATATATATATATATAGGGAAACAAGCGATGAATTAACGAAGTAAATTGCAATGCAACATTGAAAATAAAAGTAGAAGTAAATTTTGGCGTTTAAAATTCAAAAGTAGTGAATTAATTGCATGCAATATGAAAGGATTAAGGCATGCCATAAAACATGCAATTAATTAAGGAAAGAAAAAGAGGCACATTTAATTTAAAATAAAGACAATTGAACGATAAAAATAGAAAACAATGCACCTAAATAAGTGAGCTTGGACCCAACTTGTTTCTGGGTGCATTCGTGCATTTATGGTGCAGCATACCTAGGTTGGTCCAGCCTACTCTAGAACATTCTTTTCTTTAGCAAGGTGTATGGTTTAGATGGATTCTATTTTAATCCTAAGGTCCTAGTTGTTCTAAACTACCTATAAATAAAACTCTAAACCCAACCCTAAAATTAACAATCCCAAAGCTACGCTAAATGTAACGACCCAGCGGTTTCCGGCCTTGAAAATCGACATAAATACCCTTTACTGTACTCATGCCGATCCTCCAACACCGAAAACACTGGTCGTTTATAGAAAGAAATTAGAGGGTGAGATAAGAGATAAAGAATATTAGAATAGAAGAAGGAGAAGTAAAACACAGAGTCTTACATCGCTCGGCCCAAAGATCCACTACCCGGTTCCCCTTTTTAAATATAAGTAAACAGTGAATTTGTATCACAGATTCACTGTACATACATGTGCATTTACTGTATTTGTATATAACTGTTCCTTTTCTTAGCTGTTGAGATTTGATATAGAACCCTAGCTGTATAGCTATGTATTCAAATCAGAGATTTTGGGACAGTAATATGGATTTTCTGTTGAGTTTTACCATATGAAAACAATGAATTTTGTAATGAATTTCACTGTATATGGATGTGCAGTTCTGCCATGGAAGAAAATACATGGATTTGTGCAATCCATTTCGGTCTTCTTTCCAACTCATTCTTCAAGTGCATTGTTTATGTGTGTTAATTATTAGTGCACTCTTATTCAATCGATTAACACATGTATTATTCAATGATACATAATACACATGTGTCATTAAAATATATTTCCCAAATCATGTGATTGTTTTCGAACACAACAGGTATATTTGTTTATCATGGGTGATTATATGAATACATAGCTATATGTGAATGTATACATAGCTATATAGTGGTTATTCTCAAACAATGTTAAATATATATCAGTGCTATTTGGCGGGTTATTTTTTTAACAACTAGGGTATTACATGTGATTGCTTTATCACGTGTATTGATTGAACATGCAATTTCTATTAATATAAGAATAGTGCCAGTTGAACCAACAAAATCATATAAACAATCACCCATATACAATGATGTTCGAAAACAAACCCCACTTTTCATTATTTAAACACATATAAATCTAGTTGTTTTTGTTGGCTTGGTAAACCTTAAAATATCATTGTTAAACAATGATTACACATGTATTGATCCACTGTTTATAATATCCATGTATGAAAACAATGATATATACATACATACATATATATATATATATATATATATATTTATCTATTTTTATTTATACTGACAGGGTTTTTTCTGTTTTCTTTCTTCTTTCGCAGATCAAAAGAGATCTAGATGGATTTGCTGATTCTTGAAAGAACAAAGGGCCGCTGATGTTACAAATTGCATCCTTTTTGTATTATTTTGATGATTGAAAGTACTTAGAATCATTTTAGGTTATTGAGTCTACGAGTATTCAAATCAAAGATCTGTACTGTGTATTGTGGATTTTGTTCAGATTTCTAATTGTATGAAAACAGTGTAACTGAAATGAAATCTTACTGTATGTATTAGTTGTTTAAATCGGCTGTACAGATTGATGTGAAGAATATATACATATATTGTTTTCTTAGCTGTTCTTTTTACTGTTGTTGAGTTTTGATGTTCTGAGAATTTTTTTCTTCTTTGTAGGTTTGATGTACATATATATATATATATATATATGTTTTACGGTTTCTTCATATGTGCATGTGACTTTACAGTTGAGTTCACTGTTCTAGATTTGGTATATTTTAAACATGGTATGGTGGCACATCCTAACCTTCCAGCTACATTATATACCACACTTGGGTTCGGCATATTTTCAATACATAGATCACTCATTATTATAACTGGAATAATCTTACTTACCCTAAATTAAACTTATATTAGGCCTAATGTAAATTCGATTAGGTATATCCAAACAATTAGTCACATATAAGACCGCTCGGTCGGGCATGTTGTAACTTGGGTACTTTATCAGTTGGCATCTATGTACAGGTTTAGGCACAGAAAACAGGTTTTATTTGTAAAGGATTTAGCACTTTTAAATGATGGTTAAGCAAACGTGAAGATGATTTGGCACACGCGATATCTTCTTTCCACTGTTCAACGTCTTCTAGCGCTAGTTTCCATTTGTATTGTCAAACCAAAGGAAAACGCTGCTGTATATGCCAACACATACATATATATTCAGGGGATTATTTATAAATCTAATATAATATTTTTTATAACATAAATTAAATTCAACTGCTAATTTTAACAATAAAATAATATCATTGTATTATTTAAAACAACAGGTTTCAATTTCTAGTCAGTATGGAACTCAAAACTCACATTAGAAATTCTGGTTTTAAATATTATTCCATTCACATAAAATCGTTTAATATTAATAAATAAATTCGATTAAAAATCCCTTGTATTTCCAATATAATATATAAGCAAATTTAAATATTCTAATTAAATGGCCGAAAATCTGGGACGTTACATTCTTCCCCCCTTAAAATAATTTCGTCCTCGAAATTGCAAAGTAGGAAGAATATCCCGAACCATATTATTTTAAAATTATTACTTTCACTTTAAAATCAAAATAAATCTCGAACTCTAAAAATTTTCTATAACTTTGCCAGCACCTTCTCCGCATGGCTTGATCGGTATGACTACCACTGCCACTTTGGGCCTCAACTTCTTTAAAAATCCAAATGGCAATCCACTTTATTTGAATCCCAATTTATTTATCCAATAAATTTTTAATTCCCAATTTATTTGAATTCATTCAATTTGAATTCATTCCTAAATTGATTTTTCTTAACTAGATTTAGTTTTATTTCCATACCCGATTCAATTGACGAACTGATTTTCTAATCAATTCAATTTTATTTCAAAATTCAAATTTGATTTTAAATCAAATCAATCAGAACAAACAAACACATCACTATAATATAGGAAATTAATTTCCTTTTTCTATATAAAAATATATCTTGAGTAAAATTATTTCATTTACCCTTTTTTATAAAACAATATTGTATCCATTTACTAGTTCAACGCTTCTCAACACTTGAACCACTCAAATAACACAATACAAAACCTTTGTATATAAAATCTTACAAATACGCTCTCATATATATACACTCAAACTCAATCTAGGGTGTTACTAACCCCATCTCTATTGAGTCACACCACAGAGCCAAGGTTACTACTCAACCAACAGCTCTGATACCACTGTAACGACCCAGCGGTTTCCGGCCTCGAAAATCGACATAAATACCCTTTACCGTACTCATGCCGATCCTCCAACACCGAAAACACTGGTCGTTTATAGAAAGAAATTAGAGGGTGAGATAAGAGAGAAAGAATATTAGAATAGAAGAAGGAGAAGTAAAACACAGAGTCTTACATCGCTCGGCCCAAAGATCCACTACCCGGTTCCCCTTTTTAAATATAAGTAAACAGTGAATTTGTATCACGGATTCACTATACATACATGTGCATTTACTGTATTTATATATAACTGTTCCTTTTCTTAGCTGTTGAGATTTGATATAGAACCCTAGCTGTATAGCTATGTATTCAAATCAGAGATTTTGGGACAGTAATATGGATTTTCTGTTGAGTTTTACCATATGAAAACAATGAATTTTGTAATGAATTTCACTGTATATGGATGTGTAGTTCTGCCATGGAAGAAAATACATGGATTTGTGCAATCCATTTCGGTCTTCTTTCCAACTCATTCTTCAAGTGCATTGTTTATGTGTGTTAATTATTAGTGCACTCTTATTCAATCGATTAACACATGTATTATTCAATGATACATAATACACATGTGTCATTAAAATATATTTCCCAAATCATGTGATTGTTTTCGAACACAACAGGTATATTTGTTTATCATGGGTGATTATATGAATACATAGCTATATGTGAATGTATACATAGCTATATAGTGGCTATTCTCAAACAGTGTTAAATATATATCAGTGCTATTTGGCGGGTTATTTTTTTTAACAACTAGGGTATTACATGTGATTGCTTTATCACGTGTATTGATTGAACATGCAATTTCTATTAATATAAGAATAGTGCCAGTTGAACCAACAAAATCATATAAACAATCACCCATATACAATGATGTTCGAAAACAAACCCCACTTTTCATTATTTAAACACATATAAATCTAGTTGTTTTTGTTGGCTTGGTAAACCTTAAAATATCATTGTTAAACAATGATTACTCATGTATTGATCCACTGTTTATAATATCCATGTATGAAAACAATGATATATATATACATATATATATATATTTATCTATTTTTATTTATACTGACAGGGTTTTTTCTGTTTTCTTTCTTCTTTCGCAGATCAAAAGAGATCTAGACGGATTTGCTGATTCTTGAAAGAACAAAGGGCCGCTGATGTTACAAATTGCATCCTTTTTGTATTATTTTGATGATTGAAAGTACTTAGAATCATTTTAGGTTATTGAGTCTACGAGTATTCAAATCAAAGATCTGTACTGTGTATTGTGGATTTTGTTCAGATTTCTAATTGTATGAAAACAGTGTAACTGAAATGAAATCTTACTGTATGTATTAGTTGTTTAAATCGGCTGTACAGATTGATGTGAAGAATATATACATATATTGTTTTCTTAGCTATTCTTTTTACTGTTGTTGAGTTTTGATGTTCTGAGAATTTTTTTCTTCTTTGTAGGTTTGATGTACATATATATATATATATATATATATATATATATATATATATGTTTTACGGTTTCTTCATCTGTGCATGTGACTTTACAGTTGAGTTCACTGTTCTAGATTTGGTATATTTTAAACATGGTATGGTGGCACATCCTAACCTTCCAGCTACATTATATACCACACTTGGGTTCGGCATATTTTCAATACATAGATCACTCATTATTATAACTGGAATAATCTTACTTACCCTAAATTAAACTTATATTAGGCCTAATGTAAATTCGATTAGGTATATCCAAACAATTAGTCACATATAAGACCGCTCGGTCGGGCATGTTGTAACTTGGGTACTTTATCAGTTGGCATCTATGTACAGGTTTAGGCACAGAAAACAGGTTTTATTTGTAAAGGATTTAGCACTTTTAAATGATGGTTAAGCAAACGTGAAGATGATTTGGCACACGCGATATCTTCTTTCCACTGTTCAATGTCTTCTAGCGCTAGTTTCCATTTGTATTGTCAAACCAAAGGAAAACGCTGCTGTATATGCCAACACATACATATATATTCAGGGGATTATTTATAAATCTAATATAATATTTTTTATAACATAAATTAAATTCAACTGCTAATTTTAACAATAAAATAATATCATTGTATTATTTAAAACAACAGGTTTCAATTTCTAGTCAGTATGGAACTCAAAACTCACATTAGAAATTCTGGTTTTAAATATTATTCCATTCACATAAAATCGTTTAATATTAATAAATAAATTCGATTAAAAATCCCTTATATTTCCAATATAATATATAAGCAAATTTAAATATTCTAATTACATTGCCGAAAATCTGGGACGTTACACTAAAGTTCTGCTTCTTCTTCCTTGAGAAATCCTCTTCTCCTCTAAAAATTAATGGTGACGTTGTGACACTGCTTCAACTCTAATTAAATTATTTATTCTTCTTCAACACAAGATAGATGAAGATCAAATATTAGAGTTAGAATTTCTTTCATTTCAAAATAAATAGAAAAGGGATTTAGATCTACAATCTTCGCCGCAAGAAAGGGAAGAACTTTGGATGCTAATCTAAATCAGACATAGGAAAGCAAAAATCACTATGAGTGGATTTAAATTACCCTTGTTGAATAATAGTAGATGTATCATTTAGCAATTCTCCAAGTTAATTTGTTTAATTCAATTGAAATAATTTAGATTTTATTTCACGCGTATTTTGTTCTTCTTCTTACCCTTTCCTCTTTTTATTTTTAAGATTAGGCAAACTTCAAGCCTAATTCAAATCTCACTGAAAAGCATGCGTACGAACAAAGATTGGAATAATGATAATGATGTTTGGGAATTTGGAAATAATTTGTGATTGGAAAATTGAAACAACTTGTAAGATGAATTTTTGGGCATAATTCACGAATTGGGGAATAAACATATAACATAACCTGAGATTGGGAAATTAGGGGAAATTGGCACATATATTAACCTAGAACATGAAAGAAAATATGTGCGATTAAAAATTGAGAACGATTAGATATGTTTGGGTATGTTGAATCAAGAATTTATGAATGAACTATATGTACATAAGAAAAGTTAGAATTGAAGATTTATACATATGGGATTATAAGTTGAATTAGGATTTGTGCAATAAGAATGAGGGTTGACATGAATTATTGATGACTTCAAAGAACAATTAATTTGGGTATGATTAAGTATAACTTATATACATGAAAAGTTGGGCATAACATATAATAAGGATTATTGGCATAACTATGTACGGGATTATGTAATCATGGTAGAATTTATGTATCCAAATCAAATTGGAACCATAAACATGAAATTGGGTTTAGAAGCGTGAACATAAATGATTAGATTGGGATAAACAGGCATATAAAGCCTAAACTGAAATTGTATAGGTCAGTTAAAAGATGAACATGCCTAATCCGAGGTTAGATTGAGTTGTGGTGTAAGTCTGCTTGGAACCACCCGGCTGAAACGACCCAAAATCCCCGTTACGGGAAATCACGGATTGAGTTGAGAACAAGACACAAAAGAACGCAAACAGAAGAACATTTCATTGTTAATTACAACAATTCCATCAGAATATAAGAATATACAGAGTATGAATAAATATTATACAACAGAAAAATATCAGAGATTACAATACATTACATAGCAGTGGAAAATAATACAATACGCAACTGAAGGAGATATACGGATACAAAGCTTTCCGGATATCATTCCAACTGCAAACCAGGATCCTGTGAATATAAATCTGCAAAACCAAAACTACTAGCTGCCCGTGTCAAAATAAGGGCACCCAGAGTTTAGGTTGAAACAATAAACCCAAGGTCAGTCACGGGACTGGTGTGATAACTAAAACAGTTATTAATCTTTATTTTAAAGTTAGGTAAATCAAGGGACCACGCCATATAACACGGAACGGGTTTCCTCCCAAGAATACCAGTGCATAAACAACAAAGCAATGCTAAATAAAGAACAGTGAAGCTATTATAAGACCCAGGTCCCATCACATAATGCAACACAAACCGGAGGATAGGGTTTTACCTTATAATAGCCAAAGAATGCTTGATACGCTAAATTTCATGTTTTACTTCTTAATCAGACTCCAACCGTAAATTAGTAAGAGAACGATTCCCTAAGTATCAACCCCAAAGGCCCAAACCAACATCAGACTAATACCCAGGAAACCACCCATCTTATCTTGTTTCCAGTTAGTTTCTGATTTTATATACAATCATAAATATCAATCATAGACGGCATGAGTGCCCCATCCCACTATGTCGCCATACTAGGCTCTACAATCAAAACTGAATTATCACGTATTGGAAATTGGATTTCCATCTATGAACCGAGGCCAGAGATCGTCCTCTACCAATTTGAGACAATCTAGCCTACCATATCTCAGGATCCAGACTCAGGTGGGCCCTTGGAGCGACAGGGCCGGTCCACCGATGTGGATTGAACTTATGTAACGTCCCATAATTTTTAGTATATTTAAATTTCAATTTAAAATAAATAAATTGGAATATATTTAGGGAAAATCAAATTTTGTTAATTCTAATGTTGACGATTGGTTGAATTGAGTACAAATAGATTTTTAATTTAGTTTGTACTTAGGATGGTTGTAATTTGAAAATTTAATATTTAAATAATTAAATTTATTTGAGTATGTTAATTTAAAAGTAAAATTTAAATTTAAATTGGAAATGGAAATTCTCAGTTGTTAATTTTAGTTGAAACTCAAATCTAAGATTTGGATAATCAACCTTGAGAACTTAAAATTCATGAAATAAATTTATAGAATTTATTTAAGTTGTAATTTGATTTAAATTTGAATTTAATGAATAATTAAATTGAATTAAACAGTTAAATGAAAATAATTGAATATTTTATCGATTAATTAACTGTGAAATTCAACTGTTTTGGCGACGGTCTCGGAATTCGACGAAACCGACGCCATTGGATCCGGGATAATGAGTTATTGTAGGATTTCGATTTTCGTCAAAATCAGACTTATTGTTTGAGCGTACGGGATAAAACGCGAATGGAAAACGTAATCAGATAATTGTTGTTCCTCATTATTGGGCCTTATATAAATGTAAATAAAATTCCTTTCCTCCACTCATCAGCCCATTTATACTATACGTTCACTTTTCTCATCAAAACCTTATTTTCATGGCTGAAATAAAAATTCAAACCCTAGATCTAAATTTGAATTTCAGCTCAAAAATAAAATCTCTCAAAACCATAGCGTATTATATATCAATTCGAAGCCCTCAACAATACGAAGCTGTTGGTACCTTTCAGTTCGACATGCATGGCCTATAGTTGCCGGGAACTGCGGTCAAAGTCTCAGAAATCGAAACCCTTAAGCTAAATTGGGGGTTTTTGATTTTGGTTTAAATCGGACAAATTAAAATATGGGTTTTGTAGAGGATGGGAATACGAGTTCGGGGGTGATGTTCGCAGGTGCTAATTTGGTCTGAGGAGGTGGCAATTCGCGTTCTAGGGTTTAAAAACCCGGTTTAAGGGCTGGCGGCGCAACAAGCTTCGGCTGACCGGAGGGGATCTAAAGGGTACTAGCCGATGCGCCTTGAAGAGGGGAGGAGAACGGAGGTGGTCGGAGTCCCTATCGTGGTCGGAGGCATTGGCAATGGGCGGTCAAACATCATGGCCGATGGGTTCGTTTCAGCGACGAGTACTGCAGCGTGAGAAGGGGGGCGGGAAAGGGAGATGACGTGGCAGCATAGGAGTGGTGAGAAATAATATTTTATTTATTTTATAGATTTTAAAATTCATAGAGTAAAACGCTGATAACTCTTTCGTTTTGACTCGGATTTGGACGCGGTTTGTTGCGTTGGGATCGTGGCAGAATTGCGGACGTTTTGGCACTAACCTGGCTGCGTTAGGAGACTGTCAAATTTTGGGCTTCTTTTGGACATTCGATCCACTAAGGACCCAAAGGTGAGTGATTCTTCACTCACGAAATACTAAATTATTCCCATATTTATCGAATTAAATTATGAAATAGTTTGGTTGCATGGTTGTAATTGGCTGTTGAATGTGGTTGCTTAAATTTGATATATCAGTGTGTTAACAGGCAAATTAGATTGATGATTAGTTATTTGATTTAGATTTAAATTTCTAGTTGAAAATTCGAATCCTTATAAATCCTGAAAACAGTTGAAACTGATCAGTTGAATAAATGGTGTGATGGATGCTCGGTTGGATTTTATTATTGAATTTGATATTGACACTGTTAAGGCTTTATATTCAGTATATTGTATTCCATGTGATTGTGGCGATAAATCTCATTTACCCTTGATGTTACGGGCATTTAATAAATCCGGGGTTTATCGATAAAATAAATTAGAACACAGAGTGAAATGATAAATCTCTGTGACCCTGATTTGGATTGAAATGATAGAGCCATCCCCTGAATATCGAGAAATTAAAATAAAACCACTTGGCCATTGGGTAGAAATTATATACAGACATCGGTTGGTTAAATGATCTTAAATCATTTGAATTCTATTTGGTGGAAATTTCATTTAAAGGAATGTATCGATTTTCGATAAATTTTATTTTTCCTTTAGGATATGACTTCTCGATGTTATTTGGAATGGTTAAGAATTTCCCAAACTAATTTGGAAGTTGTAACTTGGATTGAAATATGATTTGGGATTTATTCCAATAATTGGTAGACTCAAATTTAATAAATTCTCTTTGAATTTTAAAATTTTGGAATAAAAGTAATCGATGATATCTGGAGGTGTTTAAACTAAATACGAATATGGTTTGAATCCTCGAAATGGAAAGTGGGTTGAATGGGTTTGGAATAAGATATTGTAATGATGTTACCCCATTTGAGACTGGAATTTAGATTCAATTATTGAAATTTGGAAGGAGAAACAATTTAAGGTTTAAAAATTCTATTTTATTTTGATCTATTTAATTTAGTTTATTCTATTTTATTTTATTTAGAAACTAGATATCTACTTTGTTATAAGGGAAGTTTTCATATATATATATATATTATTATTTAAAAAAAAAATAGTAAGCTTGTTTTATGTATATATATATATAATGATTTAAATTACCTTAGTATACTCTAATGATCTATATAAGTAAATTTTATATAAGGTTTTATTTATAAGTACTTATTTTCAAAATTTTATTTTATGAATTTTAGTTCTTCTTCCGAATGGAAAGTGATTGGATTTAAAACCGTTGGTTCAAATGAAGTTGAGATAAGTATATTCTATTTGAATATGAATTTAGTTTAAACCGATTTTGATATGGAAGGGTAGATTTTATTCTACTAGAATATAGATGGGATTTCCAAAGATTAAAATGAATGGATATGGAAATATATATTCTATTTGAATATGACGGGATTTCGAATGTAAATCGATCTGAATTAACTGAAATCTTTTAAGATGCAGCGTATTATATGTGAATATAAATCATTTTAAATATTATACGAGTATAATATAATGACATGGAAATATATTCTGGTTTGGAATATAATCGGTTTGGGAATGATTGGGATTTTTTTTATGTGAAAGTATATCCTATTTTTGAATATATAATGGGTTCGAACAAAATATGAGATTTTGATAGGAAAGCGAACCTTTGAAATGTAAAAGAACCAACCGATGTGAAAAGATGTAAGCGTTGGTTGTTAAAGAGACCGGAGTCGACATAAGGCATACTCTCTGTCAGTGTCGATACCACTTTGACAACTGTGAACGTTATGACCTATCCAGAATGAGTATGATGACTTGGAGGCGATTATTGAATCGAAGAAGATGATCGATGACGAAATAGCCCTGACCTTCGGGTCAGAATTGAAATGACTAAAACAGGAGCTATACCGTGACTAACTGAGGTAGCACCTTTGATCGGACACACTTCTTCGATACTATTTCTACGACTATGATGATGATTATTTGGGTCCATTTATGACTTTGGGAGTGTGTTCTGAGGTGGGCGGTAGTGGCTGCTATGCGTTACCACCGGTCCGGGAGTGCAATTGGTAGAATCCTACCCTGGGCATTGCCTCGAGTGCCTTGTTATATATATCCATATCGAGCCCCATACGATTTTGATTTAGCATTTCCTTCTTTGGAGTGCCCTCTGATAACACCAGTACGGTGAATTTACGGTACTGTATAGACCGTTGATGCCTATAAACGGCGTAAGGGTAATATGGTAACCCCGCTTACGCTATTTTCAGTATTTATACTTTACTGGATAGACACTATCATTATAGCGTACTATATTATATATGTATTAGTTTAACGGATCCTTGAGAGATGTAAAAATCCCGTAACATCTCTTGAGTTACTGTACCCATGACACTGATGTTATTTCGTATTTTTGATTTGACTAATATGAAATGATTTAGTGCTGATCCGAGTGTTTGTTGTGTTTTCTTTTATGCAATATGCTCGGGTCAGCAGAAGTTGCAGTTAGCGAAGATCTCAATAGCTTGGAGGATGAAGACGAGGATTTGATATATATATATCAAACATAAGTATTGCCGCTGCATTATTTCCGCTGCTTATTATGTACAGCTGTAGGTATATGTAACTCTGATAATCATTGAAGGTTATAGTCAATGTATATATATTTCAACTGCTTCTAAACTGCTATTTGTTTATTATATGTTGTCCTTCCGCTGTGATATTCTGTGATTGGTTTTTTCTCTTCTTTCTTTCTTTTTCTTCTTTTCTCAATAACTACCTGCATTTGCGATTTGTTCGGGTCGACATGTGTGGTTTATTGTCGATTTGAACGGTCAAAAATGTGGGTCGTTACATTTGGTATCAGAGCCAGGTTGGCGACAACCTTGGCTCTGTTTGGGAATTAACTCATTAGAGATGGGGTTAGTAATGCCCTAGAATGGGTTTGAGTGATATAAGAGAGCGTACTTGTATTTTTGGTAAAATTGGTTTTCATTGTGTTGGTTTGTTCTGTTGAATATTTATGGATTCTAGTCGATATATGGGACGCCATAGAATCGATAGGAATTTCTGAATAATCGAACAGAATGATCGACATAATGTATTTTTATTTATATTTTATATATATTATATATACTACTAGTGGTTTTAAGTGTATAATCATTGGTCGTTATAAGTAAGGGGTAATAATAAGTTACTACCTATTATGGTTGATTAGATAATAAATCTAATAAAGAAAATTCAAAGATTTATAGAATATTGAAATGAAGTCCTTTAAGTAAAATGGGGTGCATAATATATTTTGCAAACCAAATAGAAATAAACTTGGAAACTTGATTCTAGGAAGCTTATGAAATGGTTTTACCAAGTTGAAATAATATCGAATTATGAGAAAGGGTTATGGAAATAGTTTTCGAAAGGATTTTTAGGATTAAAGTGGGAAATCCTTTCTCGGACATCAGAATGATTTCGATGAGGAGTGCACGCATTATCGACGGTTATTCTGAAGTGTCTGAGTGGGGGAGACCACTCCGTATTTCATAACTGGTTTGAAAGGGGCTTTTGAATTGAATTTCCATATATATAGTATAAAATTTTATAAAAAGGTATTAGTATATGATATTTAAAGTCGAGTTTAAGATTCAACCAGATTTAAATCTACGTGTTCTTAGTTAATTTAAGATTTGGTTTTTAAAATTTCATATGGTTTGGTTTAAGAATAATATTAGTATATATATGTGTGTTATTCTAAACTGGATTTATGAACCCAGAATTGAGCAATTAAGTTCATCTTAATTAATGACGTTGGTTTAGGTACTAAATTAACTTGATTCATGGGAATTTTAGGCTCTGAAATCATGAAATGGACTTAAGAATTAAGAAAAATCATCGCGAAAATCTTTGAACTTGAATGGTACTTAAGTTTAAATAAATTCCAAGTTGGTCAATAGAGGTGTTAGCGAAGTTGGAATTAACTACGAAATAAAACTCAACTTAAGTCAATTAAATCGAATATGAAATTTAGTTATGAAGAAAAATAATAATAATACCTCATAACTTGGGGTATTTAAGTTAGCTCGAGGGAGAGTTGAAAGAACTTAAGTTGTTATAAATTTATGGATTGCCGATAAATTAAAGTCGCGAGAAATGAGGTGGTTAATGAAATATGAATGATCGATGAAAGAAAAAAATCTAAATGGTAACCTTATTAGGGTATAATCTCGAATGTAAACCTGAGTACGAACGATGAAATGAATGAGTAAGAAACTTTTGGTCGAATGGAATGTAGTTTAATTTAATAAAGAAAATCAAGTTAAATAGATATAACTAAGGAAATCGAATCATAATGATTGGAGATCTAGGTATAAATCTTAGTTATGAGCATTCTTTGATTCAAACCATGAAAGGTGAGTTGAGTAAATGAGCGAGTTAATGAAATAATATTTGATGAAACATTGAATGGGAATAAGCAAGGAAGAAATGGTTAAATGAATAAAGGAATCGTTAACAAATAGAAGTGCCAAAACAAGAAAAGGGAAAGTAAATATAGAACTGGCTACACGGAATAAGGTAATAGTTAAACAACTCCCAATTCGGAAATTAGAGACACTGAAAGGAGATGTAAGAATAAAACTCAATCTGTGATAGATTAACTTAAAGAAAGCGACCTGAGAAATTTAAATCAGTTAAATTGGAATATTATGTTGAGGGTTGGTCGAGAAAGAAAATTTAAGTTTAATAATTGAGATAAAATAGTATGGTTTGTATAAAATCATAACTGACCTCAATCCATTGATGTAGACTGGAAGTTAACTAAAACAAAGCAAAAGTGAAATAAACTGAGAATCAGAAATACGGAAAAAGTATAAGAGATAGAAACTGAAGTTGAATTCATTAAATTAGAATATCAAAAGAACTTAAAACTAAGAGGATTCAATTAAGGAAGGTAAATAAGAAAATGGTTAAGGTATGAATTAAAGTACCAAAATAAGAATAATGAGATGCAAGGTAAGTGAAAGGAGTGAGTGTGGATGAACTTGAATAATTTAGAATAAATGAATCGGAACTAATTCAAGAGAATGGTTAAGCGAATGTGGATAAAAAAAATATTATTCAACACAAAATGGATTAAGTAACTCGGAATAAGTAATGAAGTTTGGCAACTTAGTCTATATTCATGAAATCATGTTTTAATAAAATTGAGCAAGTTGGAAACGTTATAAAGGGAATTCAATGTTATTTGAAATTGGGTACTTGAAATGAAGCGAGAAATGAATAGAACGATATTGAGATTTAATAAGAGATTGAATATGAATTCATTTCTAGAATAAAAAGGTGATAACTAACTTTGGAATGGTAAAGACCTATAAAAATATGGAAATCCGGAGGTTGAAACTCCAAGCAAAATAAATCAACGTTTATGTCAAATCTAAAATATTCAATAGGTTGAAGTAAAATGATCATAACTTTTGATGGGCTGATCGGAATTCAATGATTCTGGACTTTTTAGAAACCTTAGAAACTAAGCTAAATTTTGTGTTGATAAATCCATGCTAGTTTCCAAGTCTATTAGGTTGAAAACCGAGAACTAGTCGTAGTTGTATGCGCAGAAAATAAAAATCTGAACTGAATACCCATGTTGTTTTGGTCATAACTCCCTAACGAAGTGTCGGATTTTAATGTGCGAGTACAATTTGGAAAGGGAAGAATGTAAACTAAAACCTTCCCTTAATATGCTAGTCAAATTCTGATGTTTAGGGGTTTAAAAAGTGGATAGAACATTTCAGACCTGCAGTTTTAGGGCACGGGCTGAAGTGTTCGGTTTTATTAAAACAGTCATAACTTTTGGACGAATTGTCGGAATTCAATGAATCCGGACAATTCGGAAAGCTTAAAAGAAATGATACAATTTTTACCGTGGGTTCTAGTCAAATTCCAATATTTAATGGGTGATAAACTTCATTTTGTTTGCTGGCCTGACATAGATATATTGGTTTTGGGGTTAAAATGATTAATGTATGTTGGGTAAGTTGCATATGTTGTTATATATTGTATATATGCTTGAATCTCATGTGTATGCAAGTTGTAACAGGTGTAAGGAGTGTGCGCTACGCTTTGGAGCTCGCTTGCGCTAAATGCTAAATGTTAAGGTAAGTAAAAATGCAAACAAACGCTAAACAAGGTACGTATGTGTGTTATATGGTTTATGGTTAGAATATATATGGTGTCTTCCCCATTTTTGGGATGCCTCATCGAATGATGAGATGTATATTTGAAATTATATATGTTGTGATTTTCCAGACCTCTCCGTACAAAGGAGATGCTGCCGAAATTTTCCGTGATTTCGGGAATTAGAAAATTTATCAGATATACAAATATAACTTACTTAATAAAGGCTATTTTTATGTATGAATTTAAAATAGATATGTGCTTAACATCGTTTCATTCTCTTTTCGAGGACGAAAAGATTTTTAAGTGGGAGAGAATGTAACGTCCCATAATTTTCAGTATATTTAAATTTCAATTTAAAATAAATAAATTGGAATATATTTAGGGAAAATCAAATTTTGTTAATTCTAATGTTGACGACTGGTTGAATTGAGTACAAATAGATTTTTAATTTAGTTTGTACTTAGGATGGTTGTAATTTGAAAATTTAATATTTAAAGAATTAAATTTATTTGAGTATGTTAATTTAAAAGTAAAATTTAAATTTAAATTGGAAATGGAAATTCTCAGTTGTTAATTTTAGTTGAAACTCAAATCTAAGATTTAGATAATCAAACCTGAGAACTTAAAATTCATGAAATAAATTTATAGAATTTATTTAAGTTTTAATTTGATTTAAATTTGAATTTAATGAATAATTAAATCGAATTAAACAGTTAAATGAAAATAATTGAATATTTTATCGATTAATTAACTGTGAAATTCAACTGTTTTGGCGACGGTCTCGGAATTCGACAAAACCGACGCCATTGGATCCGGGATAATGAGTTATTGTAGGATTTCGATTTTCGTCAAAATCAGATTTATCGTTTGAGCGTACGGGATAAAACGCGAATGGAATCAACGTAATCAGATAATTGTTGTTCCTCATTATTGGGCCTTATATAAATGTAAATAAAATTCCTTTCCTCCACTCATCAGCCCATTTATACTATACGTTCACTTTTCTCATCAAAACCTTATTTCCATGGCTGAAATAAAAATTCAAACCCTAGATCTAAATTTGAATTTCAGCTCAAAAATAAAATATCTCAAAACCATAGCGTATTATATATCAATTCAAAGCCCTCAACAATACGAAGCTGCTGGTATCTTTCAGTTCGACATGCATGGCCTGTAGTTGCCGGGAACTTCGGTCAAAGTCTCAGAAATCGAAACCCTTAAGCTAAATTGGGGGTTTTTGATTTTGGTTTAAATCGGACAAATTAAAATATGGGTTTTGTAGAGGATGGGAATTCGAGTTCGGGGGTGGTGTTCGCTGGTTCTAATTTGGTCTGAGGAGGTGGCAATTCGCGTTCTAGAGTTTAAAAACCCGGTTTAAGGGCTGGCGGCGCAACAAGCTTCGACTGACCGGAGGGGATCTAAAGGGTACTTGCCGATGTGCCTTGAAGAGGGGAGGAGAACGGAGGTGGTCGGAGTCCCTATCGTGGTCGGAGGCGTTGGCTATGGGCGGTCAAACATCATGGCCGATGGGTTCGTTTCAGCGACGAGTACTGCAGCGTGAGAAGGGGGCGGGAAAGGGAGATGACATGGCAGCATAGGAGTGGTGAGAAATAATATTTTATTTATTTTATAGATTTTAAAATTCATAGAGTAAAACGCTGATAACTCTTTCGTTTTGACTCGGATTTGGACGCGATTTGATGCGTTGGGATCGTGGAAGAATTGCGGACGTTTTGGCACTAACCTGGCTGCGTTAGGAGACTGTCAAATTTTGGGCTTCTTTTGGACATTTGATCCACTAAGGACCCAAAGGTGAGTGATTCTTCGCTCACGATATACTAAATTATTCCCATATTTATCGAATTAAATTATGAAATAGTTTGGTTGCATGGTTGTAATTGGCTGTTGAATGTGGTTGCTTAAATTTGATATATCAGTGTGTTAACAGGAAAATTAGATTGATGATTAGTTATTTGATTTTGATTTAAATTTCTAGTTGAAAATTCGAATCCTTATAAAACCTGAAAATAGTTGAAACTGATCAGTTGAATAAATGGTGTGATTGATGCTCGGTTGGATTTTATTACTGAATTTGATATTGACACTGTTAAGGCTTTATATTCAGTATATTGTATTGCATGTGATTGTTGCGATAAATCCCATTTACCTTTGATGTTACGGGCATCTAATAAATCCGGGGTTTATCGATAAAATAAATTAGAACACAGAGTGAAATGATAAATCTCTGTGACCCTGATTTGGATTGAAATGATAGATCCATCCCCTGAATATCGAGAAATTAAATTAAAACCACTTGGCCATTGGGTAGAAATTATATACAGACATCGGTTAGTTAAATGATCTTAAATTATTTGAATTCTATTTGGTGGAAATTTCATTTAAAGGAATGTATCGATTTTCGATAAATTTTATTTTTCCTTTAAGATATGACTTCTCTATGTTATTTGGAATGGTTAAGAATTTCCCAAACTAATTTGGAAGTTGTAACTTGGATTGAAATATGATTTGGGATTTATTTCAATAATTGGTAGACTCAAATTTAATAAATTCTCTTTGAATTTTAAAATTTTGGAATAAAAGTAATCGATGATATTCTGGAGGTGTTTAAACTAAATACGAATATGGTTTGAATCCTCGAAATGGAAAGTGGGTTGAATGGGTTTGGAATAAGATATTAGAATGATGTAACCCCATTTGAGACTGGAATTTAGATTCAATTATTGAAATTTGGAAGGAGAAACAATTTAAGGTTTAAAAATTCTATTTTATTTTGATCTATTTAATTTATTTTATTCTATTTTATTTTATTTAGAAACTAGATATCTACTTTGTTATAAGGGAAGTTTTCATATATATATATATATAATTTAAAAATAATAATTTAGTAAGCTTGTTTTATGTATATATATATAATGATTTAAGTTACCTTAGTATAATCTAATGATCTATATAAGTAAATTTTATATAAGGTTTTATTTATAAGTACTTATTTTAAAATTTTTATTTTATGAATTTTAGTTCTTCTTCCGAATGGAAAGTGATTGGATTTAAAACCGTTGGTTCAAATGAAGTTGAGATAAGTATATTCTATTTGAATATGAATTTAGTTTAAACCTATTTTGATATGGAAGGGTAGATTTTATTCTACTCGAATATAGATGGGATTTCCATAGATTGAAATGAATGGATATGGAAATATATATTCTATTTGAATATGACGGGATTTCGAATGTAAATCGATCTGAATTAACTGAAATCTTTTTAGATGCAGCGTATTATATGTGAATATAAATCGATTTGAAATATTATACGAGTATAATATAATGACATGGAAATATATTCTGGTTTGGAATATAATCGGTTTGGGAATGATTGGGATTTTTTTTTATATATGAAAGTATATCCTATTTTTGAATATATAATTGGTTCGAACAAAATATGAGATTTTGATAGGAAAGCGAACCTTTGAAATGTAAAAGAACCAACCGATGTGAAAAGATGTAAGCGTTGGTTGTTAAAGAGACCGGAGTCGACATAAGGCATACTCTTTGTCTGTGTCGATACCACTTTGACAACTGTGAACGTTATGACGTATCCAGAATGAGTATGATGACTTGGAGGCGATTATTGAATCGAAGAAGATGATCGATGACGAAATAGCCCTGACCTTCGGGTCAGAATTGAAATGACTAAAACAGGAGCTATACCGTGACTAACTGAGGTAGCACCTTTGATCGGACACACTTCTTCGATACTATTTCTATGACTATGATGATGATGATTTGGGTCCATTTATGACTTTGGGGGTGTGTTCCGAGGTGGGCGGTAGTGGCTGCTATGCGTTACCATCGGTCCGGGAGTGCAATTGGTAGAATCCTACCCTGGGCATTGCCTCGAGTGCCTTGTCATATATATCCATATCGAGCCCCATACGATTTTGATTTAGCATTGCCTTCTATGGAGTGCCCTCTGATAACACCAGTACGGTGAATTTACGGTACTGTATAGACTGTTGATGCCTATAAACGGCGTAAGGGTAATATGGTAACCCCGCTTACGCTATTTTCAGTATTTATACTTTACTGGATATACACTATCATAATAGCGTACTATATTATATATGTATTAGTTTAAAGGATCCTTGAGAGATGGAAAAATCCCGTAACATCTCTTGAGTTACTGTTCCCATGACACTGATGTTATTTCGTATTTTTGATTTGACTAATATGAAATGATTTAGTGCTGATCCGAGTGTTTGTTGTGTTTTCTTTTATGCAATATGCTCGGGTCAGCAGAAGTTGCAGTTAGCGAAGATCTCAATAGCTTGGAGGACGAAGACGAGGATTTGATATATATATCAAACATAAGTATTTCCGCTGCATTATTTCCGCTGCTTATTATGTACAGCTGTAGGTATATGTAACTCTGATAATCATTGAAGGTTATAGTCAATGTATATATATTTCAACAGCTTCTAAACTGCTATTTGTTTATTATATGTTGTCCTTCCGCTATGAGGTTCTGTGATTGGTTTTTTCTCTTCTTTCTTTCCTTTTCTTCTTTTCTCAATAACTACCTGCATTTGTAATTTGTTCGGGTCGACATGTGTGGTTTATTGTCGATTTGAACGGTCAAAAATGCGGGTCGTTACAACTTAAATCCTGAACACTGCGGTTCCCCGTCCTTTGGGGCGTAAATGAGCCAGCGAATGACTCCATCGGCATCACATAGTCACTGATATATCCGAGGCGCCTCACAACAGCAACAACCACACAGGTGAAAATAATATATATGTCAGCTAGTTTAAGCACTAACACTACCTCTAGCTAGAAAGAAACGCATGTCCTCCCTGAGGTCCTCTCCTGTTTCTGGTTCACAACCGGGGTGTGAGGCTCGCGAATCAACGTTACACAAAGCCATGCCACACAGGCCGTGCTTTGATCATCAACCACAAGACTCTGCTTTTCAGCAGAAGCCTTGATCATTTGCATCTTAGCATGCCACACAGGCAATTCACGTTATGCAACCAATATCAATCACATAGAATGAAATCCGATGTCAGACACACATCCATTTACAAGTCTGTTCTGAGTCTGAACGAAACCGGAGGAACCTTATTCCTCGCATATCCTTCGATCTCCATGTACGTCTAGACGATCACCAACTGAATCCCTCCTCTTGGGTGTACATCCCAATCAAGATCATCAGCAATCACCCAAACAACATAAAGACCTCCGGTCTTCAACCACCGTCTTCATCTTCGACTAATCGTCAAATCAGTTATTAAGAATGGGATAAACCCGGTCACTCTGAATAACTTGCGTAGATAATAAACAAGTGTTACACAAACACAATATACGCCTCATTCCAATACATCAGTCACTAACCGTAAATTAGCAAGGGAATAATTCCCCAAACATTAACCCCGAAGGCCGAAACCAACATCAGATCAATACCCAGGAAACCATTCTACTTAGCTAACCTACAGTTAGTTTCTAAATTTCACATTCTTAGGGAAAGGTTCCCATTAATTTTATCAAAGATAAATTCTTTTAAATTTATTCTTTAATCTTTTTTGAATATCAACTCAAACCAAATTATGGCTTATCCAAACTAGCCGGGATTAACGAACCTTACCGAAGTAATCATTTGTTTTAATTTCCCAATCCCAACCTATTCATCCTATGAAGTAAAACTGGTAATACTTCATATCTGACACCATGGTGTTATCGGTAAATTCAATTAACATTTCACGTTCAAATCTAATTAAAGATTTAATTATCGCTTGGAGCAGAACTGGTGAAACTCCATTCTCGATCTTTTCAATCTAATTAAAGATTCATTAAAACTCCACTTAGTTTTAATCTTTAACTGGGTTAAAGAACCAATGTCATTTAAAACACGGTTCACGATAAACCCCAAAATCACATTTCAGTCAGTCCCTAACGGTAAATTAGCAAGTGAGCAATTCCCCAAGCGTTAACCCCGAAGGCCGAAACCAACATCAGATCAATACCCCAGAAACCATTCAACTTAACTAATCTCCTGTTAGTTTCTAATTTTCTTAATTCCGTTGGGTCTAAGAACAGTATTATTGAAGATACCGTTCACGACAACCCAAATTCACATTCCATTAATTATCAGGTTAAAGAACATGTGTTATTTAAAACACCGTTCACAATAAACCCACAAATCAATTCAAATTCAATTCCAATTAAATAACATTTAATTAGTATACTTCATTAAATCTAAATAAAAGATTTAATTTTTTTTCTCAACTGGGTTTAAGGACAGTGTTAATGAAGACACCATTCACGACAAACCCAAATCACATTTGATATTAAATACAAGGCTCTGAATAGAAAACATATCGGCTTATATTCAATATCAAATTTTACAACCAACAAATATCGTATTGGAAATAACGATATTAATATATCTTTCAAATTCCCATAACAATATCTATTTCATCATGAAATCCAACATCGAAATATTCCAAAGACAATTTCGATTCAAATCCATTCCAATCCAATTATTGAAACTTCTGGTTACTTTTAAACCGCTTTCAAATCCAATTTATTTATTTAAAAATAAATAAACTATTATTCTAGTTCATTTCGATAAAAATTTATTTCTATCTTTTCAAATATGGAAAATTTCATCCCAATTCTTCCCAAATCATTTCTTATGAATTTACACAAATTATCACTATTTTTAATAATTTTATCAAGGCCCGTGCAGTTGATTTCCATCAATGGCCATCGAATTGCACTTACAGCGACCATTTCCAAAATTGATTTGGACATAATTCCAAATCCAATCGTTAGATTTCAAATTTCCAATATTCGTTAGAAAGCTCTTTTCGATACGAACCCAATGGTTCCAGTTTTAGGAGAATCTGATGGTCGGATCTCCCACAATGTCCATTCGAAGTCATTGGTCGAAATTCACGAGCTGCCGCAGCGCGGCGCGTTCTATTCAGGCCATTATATATATAATATATATATTTATATATTATAGATATTTCGTCGATTTCCTTTTAAAGCGTATTTTATAAATTGTTTTAAATTCATTTTCAAAACGATTTCAACATCATTTCAAATTCAAATCAAAATTGAATTTTTTCTTATAGATTCGTTTTAAATTCATTTCAAATTCATTTCAATTCAAATCGATTTTTAAATGAATTTCAATTCGTTTTCAATTAAATTCAATTTCAATTTGAATTCATTTCGATTCAATTTCAATTTGAATTCAATTCTATTCAATTTCAATTCGAATTCATTTCAAATTGATTTCCATTCAATTTCAATTCGATTCAAATTCATTTTATTTTCAATTCGAATTCTAATTCGTTTCAATTCAATTTAATTCGAATTTCATTTCAAATTGATTTCAATTCAAATTGATTTTGAAATCGCTTTTTAATATTCATTATAAAAACGAATATAATCGATATAAATATTGTTCGCGTCAAAATAGCGCATATCTAATCAACACGGGTTTATATATTTCTATTTCAAATATTTCGTTCCAAATATTTCTTCTCAATTATTTTATTCAAATATTTCGTTTCAAATATTTCTTCTCAAATATTTTATTCAAATATTTCTCTTCAAATATTCTATTTCAAAACTGGAATGAGGCCCAATCAATCACCATAGATTTTATTTCTATGGATTTCCATACAACGCATGTACATATCAACAATGACAAATAGTCAACCATCATCCAAAGTGCATTCTACACTGTATAAGCATCAAATATAAATATTCAACTCTTATAACAGCCTGTCAATCAATCGATCGAAATACAACTAATTATTGGGATTTGTGTATGTCCAATTTCATCCGAACACCCGTGTGGGGTTTCAAACAATCAAACACAGATTTTATTTGTGAAGTTGGGCGATGTGTAAAATTTATCGTCCCAATCAATATCAGTCAAATCAGTGTATATAAAAAAATCGTCCGATTTTTTTATAAATATTTATTTTATATACACGTTAAAAATTCTATTTTTAACTATAAAAATATTTTTTATTTCAATCCACATCACACAATCAACTACACATCAAAATCAAACAAACAAACAAGCCATCCATGGTCTGTGGACGACGGGTGTCGGGTGCTACTAAACACCGTCTGCATCCTAGTATATATTTTAATTAGAAAATTAAATTAAAAGTGAGAAGTTCTCACACAAGCTAAACCAAACACCACGACTCTTCTTATGTAGGAAATCTTCGTCATGCCCGCCTTTCGTCACTTTCGTTGCCCGTATTCACTACATATATAAAAATCACATTTTTGTATTGTTGCTATGTATATAAAAATCACATTTATATACTGCTAATATATAGATAAAAATTCTATTTTTATAACGTGTTCATATAAATGAAATCATATTTTCCTTTCGCCATTCTGTATATAAAAATCACATTTTTTTTATATATAGAGATCGTATTTTTATATTTCAACTACCTGTGTAAAAATCAAATTTTTATTAGCTATATATTATAAAAATCATATTTTTATCCTTCCTATCATATACAAATTATATTTTTAAACTTCCTATCATATAAAAATTATATTTCTTATATATTCAACATTGCTATAAAAATCATATTTTTATATATTCAACATCGCTATAAAATTCATATTTTTATATATTCAACATCGCTATAAAAATCATATTTTTATATATTAAACTTCGCTATAAAAATCATATTTTTATATATTCAACATCGCTATAAAAATCATATTTTCATATATTGTTGCTATGCATATAAAAATCATATTTTTATAACTACGCTATATGGATAAAACTTCTATTTTTACATCACTACTATATAGATAAAAATTCTATTTTTACATCGCTACTATATAGATTAAAATTATATTTTTACATCGCTACTATATAGATAAAAATTCTATTTTTACATCGCTACTATATAGACAAAAATCGAATTTTTATCGCTACAACATATATATGAAAATCATATTTCTATATTTCGAACTTCATGATAAAAATCGTATTTTTATTTCAAACTTACATAAGAAAAATTGAATCTTTACTTCCTTAACTTCATATGAAAAATTGAACTTTTATGCTATTGTTCATATAAGAAGAATCAATGCTTGAAAACAATTTATTTTAAAATAATTAAAAGGGAAAAACACTCACTGGTGGAAGGGGGGTTTGCTTGCTCGCTCGTAGAAAGTGGAGCAGCTGACCGGCGCGTCAGGGGGGGGGGGGGTTGTAGGTCCGGACGTGGAGGGCGGTGGTTGATTTGGGGTGCGGCGCGTTTGATTCTGGCTAAGGGCGTGGCGTGGGTCATCGCGTTGGAGGGTGGAGGGAAGCTCGCGAATCGATTCAGAAGAGGGGGAGGAGGAGAAGAGGAGGGAGGAGCACTGGGTGGCCTTTGGCGTGGAGCGGTGGCGCACGCCGCGGTGGCGGCTCTGGCATCGAAGTGGCGGTTTTAGTTTTTTTAGGTTTTTTTTTCTTTTTTCTTCGTTCTGAAAATAGAGATGGGGAGGGGGGTTAAGAATATATATAAATATATATATATATTTAATTATTTATTTTAATTTCAAAAGTAACTTTTATTTTCGAACTCGAAATCGAATCCATCGACTGTCGTCCATAGCTAACTACCCCTATTCCGAACACAATGAGATATGTATCATAGGCTGATTCGATCATTTCGATCAGTTTTCGTCAAAATCAACATATAACTCTATATATTGATTTTGGACGCACATTTCAATTTACCGGGGCTACATACTAACTATAAAAATTCCTGAAAAATATTTTCTTGCTTTGTATTGACGATATGGTCCTAACAAAACTGATTTCATCAAATTCTAAGACCGTCTGAAAAGTGGCCATTTTCCAGTCGATTAAAATTAAAATAAACTGGTCAAACTTGTTTTCCTTTTTTACGCTCACATGTTGATTCGAAAAATTACGAATTTTGGAATCTAGCAATAATTTGACATCACGGATCCAACAAATGTGGTTTCATCGAATTCCGAGGTCGTTTGCAAAATGGCTATTTTTAAAGGCCTTTATATATATATATATATTAAAATATATATAAATTCCACAGCGACTTTTCAGAATTTTAAACTGGACATATCTTTCAACTTCTAAAGTGAAATCTCAGTTTCTTACATCCGTTAGTAAGATATCTTCAAACAGATTTAGATATTTCTGGTTTCATCCAATTCCGACTTAAAACGAATTGTGTATATTCATTTGAAATTCGAAATCAAAATTTCAAACTACCGCGCCATTTCAGGCTCGTTTTATAATTAAAATAAATTTATTCGTTTTAACTTCATCGAAAATAAAAAAATTGCCGAAATAAATTTTTTAAATTGGCTCGGATTTTCGGGTTATTACAATCTCCCCCACTTAAAACTCTTCGTCCCCGAAAAGGAACGAAGCCGAAAGTTGTTTTACAAATCAACTCAACTTCCATTATCAACTTCCATTATTTTCTTTACGGCTTAAGTTCTTCAAATTTTCAGTTTCTAAGAACTTTCCAAATTTTTCAAAAATTTGGCTAACACCCTAAATTTTCGAAATTTTTTGCCATAACCTCCCCTGCATCGGGGACTTCGGGATATTTCATATAGCCTCCCATGGCCTTCTTCAATCCAAAATAAAAATAATAAGCCAAGCGGCTAGCCAATCGGCTCATAAAATCATCATCACTCAAACAAAACAGTAAATTATCATGTACCTATTTGTCGGGCAAACAATTTTATTCTACCGCTCTAGCCTCCTTGCTATAACCTGTTCAATGTAAGTACATGTATATGCATGTAATTGTAATCATTTTTCAATACAGTTCACTATTTGGTTCAATTTGGCCAACGGTTCAAATTTTTATTTAATCAACCAATAATCAAACAACACAATCAGCAATCAATTAGTTGATTAACATTTCAAATTCATAATTTCGATACATAGTCAAAAAATCATATTTTTGATGACAAATCACAACAATAAGCCCTATCTAGTTTCGGTTCTCACACCAGTCAATTGGAAATATATAGAAATCTCACTTTCGTCACTCGAATATAAATACCGGCGATGGTGCCCCGTCACCAGAATTATCCCCGGGCAACTAGAGTGTGATTCTGTAACTATCCAGTACATTAAAATTCGAATACACGTTTGCAAGACATATATGCAAAATCTTTATATATTGGATTGTCCAAATTCAATATAAATAAATATTCAAATACATATAAAATGATTTAAATTTCAAAACAAAACTGTTTTCATTTTTCAAGACAACACACTTCGAACTCGTTCTAGGATATTACTGATCCTATCTCTGACGAGTCATTCCCATTGGATATTGCTAATCCAATTTCTGATGAATTCTTGCGTACGGTTCTAATGTGTCTTGTTCTCTGAGCTTTGTAAACCAAAGCTCTGATACCACGATGAAACGACCTGAAATCCCCCTCACGAGAAATCACGGATTGAATTGAGAACAAGCCACAAAAGAACGCAGACTGAAGAACATTTCATTGTTAATTACAACAATTCCATCAGAATACAAGAATATACAGAGTATGAATAAATATTATACAACAGAAAAATATCAGAGATTACAATACATTATATAGCAGCGGAAAATAATACAATACACAACTGAAGGAGATATACGGATACAAAGCTTTCCGGATATCATTCCAGCTGCAAACCAGGATCCTGTGAATATAAATCTGCAAAACCAAAACTATTAGCTACTCGTGTCAGAATAAGGGCACCCAGAGTTTAGGTTGAAAAAACAAACCCCAGGTCAGTCATGGGACTGGTGTGAGAACTAAAACAGTTATTAATCTTTATTATTAAGTTAGGTAAATCAAGGGACCACGCCGTATAACACGGAACGGGTTTCCTCCCAAGAATACCAGTGCATAAAATAACAGCGCAATGCTAAATAAAGAATAATGAAGCTATTATAAGACCCAGGTCCCATCACATAGTGCAACACAAACCGGAGGATAGGGTTTTACCTTATAATATCCAAAGAATGCTTGATACACTAAATTTCATGTTTTACTTCTTAATCAGACTCCAACCGTAAATTAGTAAGAGAACGATTCCCTAAGTATCAACCCCGAAGGCCGAAACCAACATCAGACTAATACCCAGGAAACCACCCATCTTAGCTCGTTTCCAGTTAGTTTCTGATTTTATATACAATCATAAATATCAATCATAGACGGCATGAGTGCCCCATCCCACTATGTCGCCATACTAGGCTCTATAATCAAAACTGAATTATCATGTATTGGAAATTGGATTTCCATCTATGAACTAAGGCCAGGGATCATCCTCTACCGATTCGAGACAATCTAGCCTACCATGTCTTAGGACTCATACTCGGGTGGGCCCTTGGAGCTATAGGGTCGTTCCACCAATGTGGATTGAACTTAAATCCTGAACACTGCGTTTCCCCGCCCTTTGGGGCATAAATGAGCCAACGAATGACTCCATCGACTTCACATAGTCACCGATATATCCGAGGCGCCTCGCAACAGTAACAACCACATAGGTGAAAATAATATATATGTCAGTCAGTTTAAGCACTGACACCACCTCTAGCTAGAAAGAAACGCATGTCCTCCCTGAGGTCCTCACCCGTTTCTGGTTCACAACCGGGGTGTGAGGCTCGCGAATCAACATTACACAAAGCTATGCCACACAGGCCGTGCTTTGATCATCAACAACAATACTCTGCTTTTCAATAGAAGCCTTGATCATTTGCATCTTAGCATGCCACACAGGCAATTCACGCTATGCAATCGATATCAATCACATAGAATGAAATCCGATGTCAGACACACATCCATTTACAAGTCTGTTCTGGGTCTGAACGAAACCGAAGGAACCTTATTCCTCGCATATCCATCGACCTCCAAGTACATCTGGACGACCACCAACTGATTCCCTCCTCTTGGGTGTACATCCCAATCAAGATCATCAATAATCACCCAAACGACATGAAGACCTCCGGTCTTCAACCACCGTCTTCATCTTCGACTAATCGTCGAATCAGTTATTCAGAATGGGATAAACCCGGTCTTTCTGAATAACTCGTGTATATAATAAACAAGTGTTACACAAACACAACATACGCCTCATTCCAATACATCAGTCACTAACCGTAAATTATCAAGAGAATAATTCCCCAAACATTAACCCCGAAGGCCGAAACCAACATCAGATCAATAACCAGGAAACCATTCTACATAGCTAACCTACAGTTAGTTTTTAATTTCACATTCTTAGGGAAAGGTTCCCATTAATTTTATCAAAGATAAATTCTTTTAAATTTATTCTTTAATCTTCTTTTGAATATCAATTCAAACCAAATTATGGTTTATCCAAACTAGTCGGGATTAACGAACCTTACCAAAGTAATCATTTGTTTTAATTTCCCAATCCCAACCTATTCATCCCATGAAGTAAAACTGGTAATGCTTCATATCTAACACCACGGTGTTATCGGTAAATTCAATTACCATTTCACGTTCAAATCTAATTAAAGATTTAACTATCGCCTGGAGCAGAACTAGTGATACTCCATTCTCGATCTTTTCAATCTAATTAAAGATTCATTAAAACTCCACTTAGTTTTATTTTTTAACTGGGTTAAAGAACCGATGTCATTTAAAACACGGTTCACGATAAACCCCAAAATCACAATTCAATCAGTCCCTAACCGTAAATTAGCAAGTGAGCAATTCCCTAAGCATTAACACCGAAGGCCGAAACCAACATCAGATCAATACCCAAGAAACCATTCAACTTAACTAATCTCCATTTAGTTTCTAATTTTATTAACTCCGTTGGGTCTAAGAACAGTATTATTTAAGATACCGTTCATGACAACCCAAAATCACATAACATTAATTATCGGGTTAAAGAACAAGTGTTATTTAAAATACCGTTCGCGATAAACCCACAAATCAATTCAAATTCAATTCCAATTAAATAACATTTAATTGGTATACTTCATTAAATCTAAATAAAAGATTTATTTTTTTTCTCAACTGGGTTTAAAGAAATTGTTAATGAAGACAACACTCATGACAAATCCAAATCACATTTGATATTAAATACAAGGATCTGAATAGAAAATATGTCGACTTATATTCAATATCAAATTCTACGACCAACAAATATCGTATTGGAAATAACGATATTAATATATCTTTCAAATTCCCCAAACAATATCTGTATCATCACGAAATCCAACATCGAAATATTCCAAAGACAATTTCGATTCAAATCCATTCCAATCCAATTATTGAAATTTCTGGTTACTTTTAAAACCCTTTCATATCCAATTTATTTATTTAAAAATAAGTAAATTATTATTCTAGTTCAAAACTAGTTCATTTCGATAAAAATCTATTTCTATCTTTTAAAATATGGAAAATTTCATCCCAAATCATTTCTTATGATTTTACACAAATTATCACTATTTTTAATAATTTTATCAAGGCCCGAGCAGTCGATTTCCATCAACGGCCATCGAACTGCACTTACAACGACCTTTTCCAAATTTGATTTGGACATAATTCCAAATACAACCGTTAGATTTCAAATTTCCTATATTCGTTAGAAAGCTCTTTTCGATACGAACCCAACGGTTTTAGCTTTAGGAGAATCCGACGGTCGGATCTTCCGTAATGTCCATTCAAAGTCAATGGTCGAAATTCACGAACTGCCGCAGCGCGGCGCGTTCTATTCAGGCCATTATATATAATATATATATTATATATATTTCATCGATTTCCTTTTAAAACGTATTTTATAGATCGTTTTAAATTCATTTTCAAAATGATTTCAACTTCATTTGAAATTCAAATCAAAATTGAATTTTTTCTTATAGATTCGTTTTAAATTCATTTCAAATTGATTTTAATTCAATTCGATTTTAAATTAAATTTCAATTCGTTTTCAATTCAATTCAATTTCAATTTGAATTCATTTCTATTCAATTTCAATTCGAATTCAATTCTATTCAATTTCAATTCGAATTCATTTCCAATTCGAATTCATTTCCAATTCGAATTCATTTCAAATTGATTTCCATTCAATTTCAATTTGATTCGAATTCATTTTATTTTCAATTCAATTCGAATTCTAATTCGTTTCAATTCAATTTAATTTGAATTTCATTTCAAATTGATTTCAATTCAAATCTATTTTGAAATCGCTTTTCAATATGCATTATAAAAACGAGTATAATCGATATAAATATCATTCGCGTCAAAATAGCGCATATCTAATCAACACGGCTTTATATATTTCTATTTCAAACATTCTATTCAAATATTTCGTTTCAAATATTTCTTCTCAAATATTTTATTCAAATATTTCTCTTCAAATATTCTATTTCAAAACTGGAATGAGGCCCAATCAATTACCATAGATTTTATTTCTATGGATTTCCATACAACGCATGTATATATCAACAATGATAAATAATCAACCATCATCCAAAGTGCATTCTACACTGTATAATCATCAAATATGAATATTCAATGCTTATAATAGCCTGTCAATCAATCGATCGACATACAGCTAATTATTGGGACAAGTGTATGTCCAATTTCATCAGAACACCCGTGTGGGGTTTCAAACAATCAAACACAGATTTTATTTGTGCAGTTGGGCGATGTGTAAAATTTATCGTCCCAATCAATATCAGTTAAATCAGTGTATATAAACAAATCGTCCGATTAGTTTATAAATATTTATTTTATATACACGTTAAAAATTCTATTTTTAACTATAAAACTATTTTTATTTCAATCCACATCGCACAATCAATTACACATCAAAATCAAACAAACAAACAAGCCGTCCATGGTCTGTGGATGACGGGTGTCGGGTGCTACTAAACACCGTCTGCATCCTAATATATATTTTAACTAGAAAATTAAATTAAAAGTGAGAAGTTCTCACATTTCGTCACTTTCGTTGCCTGTATTCACTACATATATGAAAATCACATTTTTATATTGTTGCTATGTATATAAAAATCACATTTTTATACCGCTAATATATAGATAAAAATTCTATTTTTATAACGGTGTTCATATAAATGAAATCTTATTTTCCTCTCGCCATTCTCAATATAAAAATCACATTTTTTTTTATATATAGAGATCGTATTTTTATATTTCTACTACCTATGTAAAAATCAAATTTTTATTAACTATATATTATAAAAATCATATTCTTATCCTTCCTATCATATACAAATTATATGTTTAAACTTCCTATCATATAAAAATTACATTTCTTATATATTCAACATTGCTATAAAAATCATATTTTATATGTTCAACATCGCTATAAAAATCATATTTTTATATATTCAACATCGCTATAAAAATCATATTTTTATATATTCAACATCGCTATAAAAATCATATTTTTATATATTGTTGCCATGCGTATAAAATTCATATTTTTATAATTACGCTATATGGATAAAACTTCTATTTTTACATCACTACTATATAGATAAAAATTCTATTTTTACATCGCAGCTATATAGATAAAAAAATTATTTTTACATCGCTACTATACAGATAAAAATTCTATTTTTACATCGCTACCATATAGATAAAAATAGAATTTTTATCGTTACAACATATATATGAAAATCATATTTCTATATTTCGAACTTCATGATAAAAATCGTATTTTTATTTCAAACTTACATAAGAAAAATTGAATCTTTACTTCTTTAACTTCATAGGAAAAATTGAAATTTTATGCTATTATTCATATAAGAAGAATCAATGCTTGGAAACAATGTATTTTAAAATAAATAAAAGGGAAAATCACTCACTAGTGGAAGGGGGTTTGCTTGCTCGCTCGCAAAAGATGGAGCAACTGACCGGCGCGTCAAGGGGGGCTGTGGGTCCGGACGTGGAGGGCGGTGGTTGATTTGGGGTGCGCCGCATTTGATTCTGGCTGAGGGCGTCGCGTGGGTCGTCGTGTTGGAGGGTGGAGGGGAGCCCGCAAATCGATTCTGAAGAGGGGGAGGAGGAGAAGAGGAGGGAGGAGCACGGGGTGGCCTCTGGCGTGGAGCGGTGGCGCACGCCGCGGTGGCGGTTCTAGCATCGAAGCGGCAGTTTTAGTTTTTTTAGGTTTTTTTCTTTTTTCTTCGTTCTGAAAATAGAGATAGGAGGGTTGAGTATATATATATATATATATATATAATTATTTATTTTAATTTCAAAAGTAACTTTTATTTTCGAACTCGAAATCGAACCCACCGACTGTCGTCCATAGCTAATTACCCTCATTCCGACCACAATGGGATATGTATCGTAGGCTGACTAGATCATTTCAGTTTTCATCAAAATCAACATATAACTCTATATATTGATTTTGAACGCACATTTCAATTTACCGGGGCTACATATTAACTAGAAAATTTCCTAAAAAATATTTTCTAGCTTCGTATTGACGATACGGTCCTAACAAAACAGATTTCATCAAATTCTGAGACCATTTGAAAAATGGCCATTTTCCAGTCGATTAAAATTAACTAAAACTGGTCAAACGCATTTTCCTTTTCTACGCTCACATATTGATTCTAAAAATTTCGAATTTTGGAATCTAGCAATAATTTGACATAACAGATCCAACAAAAGTGGTTTCGTCGAATTTTGAGGTCGATTGCAAAATGGCTATTTTTAAAGGCCTTTATCTATATTAAAATATATATAAATTCCACAGCGACTTTTCTGAATTTTAAACTAGACATATCTTTCAACTTCTAAAGCGAGATCTCACTTTCTTACATTCGTTAGAAAGATATTGTCAAACTGATTTAGATATTTCTAGTTTCATCCAATTCCGACTTAAAACGAATTCTGTATATTCATTTGAAATTCGAAATCGAAATTTCAAACTACCGCGCCATTTCAGGCTCGTTATATAATTAAAATAAATTTATTCGTTTTAACTTCGTCGAAAATAAAAAAAATGCCAAAATAAAATTTTAAATTGGCTCAGATTTCCAGGTTATTACACCGGCACATCTAACAACCGCAACAACAGGTCTAATGTGAGAGGTTAGCGCATTAATCCCAAAACCCGAGGTTAGAAAGAGTTTGCGGTATAAGTCTTCTCGGAACCGCCGGCATATCCAACAATTGCAAGCAACATGTCTAATGTGAGAGGTTGAGTGCATTAATGAAAAGATTAATGATATGAAACAAACATGTTAAGTGTGCTAAGGTTAAGTGAATGGAGGCTTATAGACAAACTTAACCAACGTAATAATGGGGAATGGTAGCAAATCTTAGTTAAGAAAACTAATTAAATAATGATGGATTATGGCAACATCAACAGATATGAGTATAACTGAATGAGAAGATAATAGGTAAGCTTGTTAAAGACAAGTAAGAATTATAATGTAGGTTATAATGATCGATCCAAAGATGAAATAACTTATGAAAGAATGCAAGCTGTACTTAATTGAAGATTAAGTAATCCATGGGAACGGGAATAAAGCCACGAATAGGGAAAACATAAGTTATATGGATAAGGGGGAAAACTTATTAGTAAACCTTAGTTAAGATGACTAAGTTAATAAATAAACGATAAAGAGAATCTGTTAGTAAACCTTAGTTAAGAGAACTAGGTAAACAATCATGGAAAGTCATGTTGGTAAACCTTAGTTAAGAGGACTAATTAAACAGTTACAGAATGTCGTGTTTGAGCTTGTTAGTAAAACTTAGTTAAGAGAACTAAGTAAACAATTAAAAGATCGCGGCTACATAAGAAATAGGGAAAGACTTATGAAAAAGAAACTTGGTAATTTAAGTTAAAAACTAATATGGATGAGATAACCAAGTAAAAAAGAAAACCTAATGAGATAGAGCAAGCGCATAATTAGAAGATTAGACTTAAGGGCTAATAACACGAAAGCGTAAGGCGCTTGGACCAGTCCAAACGATATGGGATGAATAACCAAACACGATAGATCATCACGATGCTGTAGGGCGCAAGAGGGAGCGAACTTCCATCTGATCAGGCAGAAGGCTCTAAGGGACTGGGTTACGAACAAGCGGCTTCTGGGGATGTGAGGGCACTCTTGGTATCCCTCTATGAGTGGCAGATGATACGCCTGTGCTCACAGAGGTTAGGTTTGCGTGGGAAGAACCAATGAGTATGCCTTGATTGCAAAACAAGAGTCAATCAAAAGACTAAGATGGACCAGCATGATTCAGCGAGACAA
Organism: Allium sativum; assembly: GCA_030737875.1. Taxonomy (NCBI): domain Eukaryota; kingdom Viridiplantae; phylum Streptophyta; class Magnoliopsida; order Asparagales; family Amaryllidaceae; genus Allium; species Allium sativum. The sequence goes on from CM060916.1 coordinate 731,910,127, forward strand.
GTTAGTGCCCTGTGATAGCAACTCGTCGTCTGACTACCATCTTGAGTCAGTACGTCAAGCGGAAAGGCAGAGAACTCCAAAAGACCATATACTTTGCTATCTAGTTGTGGGTGAGGTTGGCTAATAGGATTAAAGGGCGTAGGGGGCTGGGGTTACAGTTCTCATTATTGATATTATCCTTTCATTAGTTGAGGGAGGGGTCTAGTGGGACCATAGCCACTATAAAAGCAGACCTTAGCATCTGCATCGGCAGATATCTGAAAGCTCCCTACCGAGTTCCGTGTTTCTTGATTAGCCCTGCCATGGGACTCAGGCGCACATATAGAGAACATTTGCAAATAGACATCGAGTACGATTGACAATATGTAGGTGGGGAAAGTCTTGGTATGCTCATGTCGCTTTGGGTGGTGTACCATGGACTAGAGGGCATTATTTGATGGAAAAATCTAGTAGGATCTATAATGGCAGTCCAAACGCTTACGTAACACAGTGATGATAGTTTTATGCAAACGTAACGTTGATATACATACGACATGTGACATTGGATAAGGGAATGCGTACATTTAGTGGAGACCATGCAAGTAGAGCATACCTAAATTGGACGTAGCTACATATACACTATATTAAGTTAATATACTAGAGAGTAGATAGGTGCGATGTGTGTAAGCCTTGAGTGCTAATAACACAAATAACCTAATAAATAAGAAAATATAATTGAACGGTATATGTAGGATTATCCAAGAAGTGTAGTTGAAATTCATTCACACAGAACTTATGTTCTAACCCCCTCCTCATAACATTCACAGGTTAGGTCCATGACAGAGACTGTATAGCTTTGGATACTGGTTTAGCAGTATTATTATTAAGGTAAAGCTATGTTTCAACTACATTATATTTTATTAATTCTGCTGTGAAATGTTTTTGGAACTCTGACATGTTTTATTTCTCTGTCTTTTCTGCAGCATACATAATTCGGGTTTCGATGGATTGGGATTTTGAAAATAATTCGGTCCGTCGGAATTCGGGTTGTCATATCTAGTTTCAGAGCTTCGGTTTAGGATCCTTATATAGGTAATGAGTGGACGTATCTGTATTTTCTAAAATATAAATATATTACATATATAAACCTAGATCCATAAGGGAGCCCATTAGATAAAAAGAGTAAAATGTGGAAAGAAATGGGTAAACTATTTTGTACACTAAAAGAATGAACGTGCAAAGTTGAGACCCTTAGGTATTGTAACACCCCGTAGTTTTGTCACATTAAGTTTCACAAATTAAAGTGCAATTAAATTTTAAAGTCATTATCAAGGAAAACGGGTTGCGCCATTGCGTTCGTATCAAAATTTTGCTTGGAAACGAGTCCGAGTTTTCGAGAAACGGAGTCCGTATGAGGGAGATATGACCCTCCGAAGTTTCAAGGATTTTCAGATAGAAAAACAGCTCGAAATTTGAATTCAAATTCGAATTCAAAACCCAGATCAGGCTGGGCGGGAAATTTCCTGCCCAAGACCAGGTCGACCTAGGAGTCGACCATAGTGTCGACCTCCTAGGGACCAGGTCGACCATAGTGTCAACTGAGGGTCGACCTGGTGCTGAAACCCAGTTTTGAGCCTGGGTTCATTCTGATGTTTATGGTCTCGTTTTCAGTCTTGATTCGTCCGCCTAATCCTATATAAACAGCCCCGTAGCCCCCATTCTCTTTACACCATTTCGTTCTCTCCTTATGCCGCCTCTGGAATAATTGAAATAAATAAATTAAAATAAAACACGAAGACTATTCTTGAAGACTGCGGCTAGGAATTGCATATTGGAGATTCAAATAAAGTTAAAGCTTCAAGATGGGAAGCAAAGGCTAATCCAACGGTTGCGAGCAACGTCATGCAAATCATAGCAAATCAACAACGCTAGTTGATTATCCTTTTCTGAAACCGATCAATGTAAGTCAGTTACTTTTTAGATTTGAACGTCTAGATCTATTTGTGGCATGAAATTAAATGAATATAAGAATATGCCTGATCCTCTTATTTGAATCTGTGCTTGTATATGCCTTTGGATCTGATTAAGAACTATTGTGATTAATTACCGATGAGACTGTGCCTGTGCCTATGACGTTGAAAACTATTGTTAATGGCCTAAGACTATGACTGTGAACATGAGACTGTGCCTATGCCTATGACGTTGAAAACTATTGTTAATGGCCTAAGACTATGACTATGAACATAAGACTATGCCTATGCCGATAACTATGAACATAAGACTATAGCCCACGACCATGATTCATGACTATGAGATTATTGCCTATGATTATGAACATAAGACTATTGTCTATGACCATGACTTTGAAATTATTACAGTTAATTGCCTATGACTATTTAGGATAATTGCTGTAACACCCCGGATTTTTGAATAATCGAATTAAATAAATTAAAGAATAATTAATCTCAGACGTGAGAATTAAGGGAAACGGGTTGCGCCATTGTGTTAGTCTCGGAATTCTGGTTGAGATAGAGTCCGAGTTTGCGTAAATTGGACTCCGTATGAAAAAGTTATCTTTAAATTAAATACTGCAGCAAAACATGAAAAAAAATGAGAAAAGAATAAAAATTTAGCATTGTTCTAAGATTTGTAAGCAAAAGACTTAGTAGCTCATTTGGTTGGAACATGTGACTTGCAAACAAGAGGTACAAAGTTCGATCCCCGCCAACGCCATATTTATTTTTTAGGGGAATGGCTAAAAAGAGGCTTAGTGTGAATGCGGTTCAAAAAGTAGTTTAGTGTGAAAATGGTTAATTAGGAAGATAGAAATATATATATATATATATATATATATATATAAATTCAACCTAAAATTTAAGGAAAAAATTAAAAACAGCGGAAGCAGGAAGGCAAAACACCAAATCGACCTATTTTATGGGTCTACCCGAGACGCGCTGGGTCGACCCCAGGGTCGACCCCAGGGTCGACTCAGGAGGTTTTAAATTGGTCCTGTCGGCCCTAAATGGTCTATGACGAAATTTTATGTTTTAGGGCTTAGGTGGCGATTTCTGTTTGGTCTGTTGACATCATTACTTGGTTTCTAAGGTTTAGATGGATTCTAGAGTGATATGAAGGCTCTAAATCACCCTATTCTTCTATAAAAACACCCCCAAACCTCACTTTCCCTCCACACAATTTCATTCTTGCCTATACTCTGCATCTATAATAAATAAATATAATAATGGCGTCGCTAGTCTGCTGGGATCAAAACTAGAACTAGTGCATCTTCTTCCAAATCTGAATAAGATTAAAAGAGAACTACTACAACTCTTCTTCTATAATCCAATCAAGGCAAGTGCAGTTATTTTCCGATATGAATTTTAATCAGGATCTTGACATAATTATAAAACTGAATCTGAGATTATGCCCTTTTTCTATTTATCAGATCTGTTCCTCTGTTTTATTATTCTGTTTGTTCTGCATTTCTTCCTCCTTTCTTTCTTTTTGTTTGATAGCCAGGCTACCACGAGTTTGAGCCAGATCTCATAAGAGATGAACGCATAAACGCTAAATTTGGGAATAATATTGAATAAGGCATATTTGGGCATAGTTGATTTGTAACCAATTTAAGGATACAACGCATGTTGTAATTCTGGACATAAATTTGAGGCATATTGTATAGGACGATCTATGACTTGGAAGGAGAGGATTATTGTGACTTAGAACATAAAGAACATAGATTGAACTTAGAACAAAAATTTGATACATATAATTGGGTATGTTGTATTTAAAACATAAGGTGTATTTAACATATGACTTGAGTTTTGAGGCATAAAGAATATTGGACATATGACTTGGGATTTGTGGTGTAAAGTTTAACTGTGAACAAGTAACTGCTTTGGATGCATAGTACAAAGTTGTAATTCAAGATCTAGATCTGGACATAATATATATATTATAGTTTGAAATTTGGAAAAAAGAGAATTAATTTGAATTTAACTTTGGTGTAAAGATCCATATTAAGATTGGATAATTATTAAGTGTGAATACACCTAAGCAAGGTTTTTTTTTTGATATGTGACATGCATTGTAATCAACGGCTATATTTAGCATAATTTATATGTAAGGTTTTTGGCGAATATTCTGAAATATGTAAGTTTAACTAAAAATTGGGACATATGTTATATGGTGGATTATGACCATAATTTGGGCATATAAGTTTAGGCTTACCTTATGAGTTAGGCAAGATATGTGAATAGGACTCTAAGGAATGTTTAAATCGGCTAAAACTGTTATCTGCTTATTATGTTAAATTTTGCCTAATCTGCTAAACCTATTACATGTTTAATATGTTGAATTGCCTAAACTGTTACATATGTTGAATCGCCCAATCTGCTAATTTTGCCAAATCTGCTAAATCTGTTCAGTTGCCTAATCTGTTAAATCTGTTGAACCGCCTGAGCTGCTAAATCTGTTGAAAAGCTGAATGATTGTAACTTGTGTAAAACATGTTAATTTGTTTAATCTACTGCGACTTGAAAAGAAGTCAAATCTGTTAAATTGACATAATTAGTCTGATATTTGTATAATTTGTAATGGAATAAACTAGTTAAAATAAAAATGCTAAGACACGAGGTTAGACTCATGTTTGAGGTAGAAGCCTGCCCTGACCCAACCGGCTGAACCAGCAACCGCAAACTGCTAGTCTAATGTGAGAGGTCATAGGCATAACTAAAATATGCTTAGTCAGGAGGTTGGGTCTGGCTTGTGGAAGAAGTCTGCCCGGAACCGCCCGGCTTATCCAGCGGCCACAAGCTACCGACCTAATGCGAGAGGTCTACGCATTAATATTTAATTAATGCAAATCTGAGATAAATATGATGTCTAAAACATGTTGGGTAGATAAGGCAAAACCAACTAAACTGATGAATTAACAAAACCTGTTTCATGAATCTGTAGGCCCAATACAAAGTTAGACAATCTGTAAGTCTGTTAAAACTATACATTTGATCTGTTAGTATGAAAACCTGTTGACTTGGTTTTCTAGTTTGTGAACTAGTTGATTCTGAACTCTGTAGGCCTAAAACTTGTAAACAAGTTAATCTGAAATCTATTAGTCTGGGGACACAAGGTTAGCAGGGAAAATACTTGTGTCATCTATTGTTTGGGACCTATATTAGTCAGTAACCCTTTCTGGTATCAAAACTATGACCCAACAGTAGGTAGGGTCCGGGCACGCTTACTGAACGAATTATAAGTGGTTCATTCTGATAATGGCGAGGGGTGTTGATGGTGCGTTCCAACCGGGTCATGTGCGTGCATGGATCCCAGTCTGCCTTTGAGGATGTAAGACGCCGTAACATCTGTAAATAGGTCTGTATCATTTAATAGTTGCCACTTTGGGGAGTGATACACCCTTCTGTGGGGCTGGAACAGGGTATTTATGTATTAGGGAGTCGATCTCTTGGGGTAGATTTAGGGTACACTTAGTTCTGTCTGTTTCCGTTAGGGTACCATCTATTTCTGTTGGGTGGTAACACCTTTCTGTTTCTGCGTGGTACCATCAGTTGGGGTGGTAAAGGCACATTTACTAGTGTACACCTAATTCTAACATTTTGTTTCTGTAGGGATTATTCTGTTTCTGTGTCTGATTCCGTTTATGTACCTTCTGTCTGTTGGGGTGGTAAAGGCTCATTACTGGCATTATGTTCCTATGTAGATTATTCTGTTCCGTTTCTGTTTCTGTTTGGACATTAGGGTAATGCCTAATCCTGTTAAACTAATATTAGTGCAGAGAAGTAAAATATAAGTAAGAAACATAACTTGGGCTATATCATTATGTTTCTTCTTTTTAGCTTAAGTACACTAGTTACTCCTGTTGCTGTTGTCTCTTATCCAGCTTTATTTTCATGTCATGATATTATTATCTGTTCATATGCTGAAAGTCACTGGACTTGCCAGACTTTATGTCTGAACTTGCTTGTTTTCGCCCCTTTTCTTTCGTTTCCCCCCTAGGTTTTTTAGGGTGGGAGTATAGGAGCTTGATTCGGATTTTCTCTGCTTGAAGTACCGCTTAGCCTTGGCTCTATCTTTCCATGGCAGTTGATGTTGGGGATTATGATTTTAAAAACTATGCATTATGAAGGCTTTTGTACAAGGCTAATATTTTGTACTTGAATTCTGATATTGTGATTTGAAAAGATGTAACCAAACTTACTTCAGTTTCTGTTGTAATAAAGTTATTAATTTTTAAGTACTGTTTTATCTGTCTTGTAAATTTCTGATCTGCCTACTAAAACGCTCCAACAAAGTTAAGGCATTCCCTTTATGAGTGACCTTAACGGAGGTGGGGTGTTACACGTGGTATCAGAGCTGAAGGTTACCAGAACAGATATGAATTTCGAAAAGTTGTTTTTCTAAAACAATTTTATTGAGAAGTACCTTCAAAATTATGTTTTAAGGAAAGTATTTTCAAGAAAATAACTTATTTTAGAAAGCATAACCCCAAGGGCCATATATCGTATCTTTTGTATGTCCTCTCGTTAGTACCTTTGACCTTTAGGTAGGGTAGTCCTATTGTTGAAACATGTGTTTGAGACATGTTATGTATGATGGATGCATGTGGATGCAAGTGTTTGCTAGCGGTTGCTCGTGGATGCATATATACACACTTTAGGCACTAGATCGGCTCAGTCACTTCATATTGCATATTGCATATAATTGTGTGTACATATTTAAGTAATGGATGTATAATGGTTGTACTATCATATGGATGTTGCATTTTGGTGAATGGTTGTGCATGCATGTAGAGATAATATGTATCGATAGGATTCTTTCGCATACATAATGGACGCATGGCACTATCATGTTTTGCATTAAGGAGGTCAACTGAATCAGTAGACGCCTGATTTTGCATTAGATAAGGAACATATACACGCACTTTTTGCATATGTTCATATAGCATTAGAAATTCTATAAGGACAATGGATGCCTGTATTTGATGGTTGAGTAGATGGTTGTTTCTATGTTAGGATACGCATTCTCCTTAACTTGGAAATTTCGGTGGCGAAATCCTTTAAGGAGGGGAGAATGTAACACCCCGGATTTTTGAATAATCGAATTAAATAAATTAAAGAATAATTAATCTCAGAAGTGAGAATTAGGGGAAACAGGTTGCGCCATTGTGTTCGTCTCGGAATTCTGGTTGAGATAGAGTCTGAGTTTGCGTAAATTGGACTCCATATGAAAAAGATATCTTTAAATTAAATACTGCAGCAAAACATGAAAAAAAATTGAGAAAAGAATAAATGTTTAGCATTGTTCTAAGATTTGTAAGAAAAAGACTTAGTAGCTCATTTGGTTGGAACATGTGACTTGCATACAAGAGGTACAGAGTTCGATCCCCGCCAACGCCATATTTTTGTTTTAGGGGAATGGCTAAAAAGCGGCTTAGTGTGAACGCGGTTCAAAAAGTAGTTTAGTGTGAAAATGGTTAATTAGGAAGATAGAAATATATATATAGATATATATATATATATAAATAAAACAAAATTCAACCTAAAATTTAAGAAAAAAATTTCAAAACAGCGGAAACGGAAAGGCAAAACACCAAACCGTCCTATTTTATAGGTCGACCCGAGTACCATTGGGTCGACCCCAGGGTCGACTCAGGAGGTTTGAAATTGGTCCCGTCGGCCCTAAATGGTCTATGACGAAATTTTATGTTTTAGGGCTTATGTGGCGATTTCTGGTTGCTCTGTTGACATTATTTCTTGGTTTCTAAGGCCTAGATGGATTCTAGAGTGATCTGAAGGCTCTAAATCACCCTATTCTCCTATAAAAACACCCCCAAACCACACTTTCTCTCCACACAATTTCATTCTGCCAATACTCTGCCTCTATAATTAATAAATATAATAATGGCGTCGCTACTCTGCTGGGATCAAAACTAGAACTAGTGCATCTTCTTCCAAATCCGAATAAGATTAAAAAAGAACTACTGCAACTCTTCTTCTATAATCCAATCAAGCAAAGTGCAGTTATTTTCCGATATGAATTTTAATCATGATCTTGACATAATTATAAAACTTAATCTGAGATTATGCCCTTTTTCTATTTATCAGATCTGTTCCTCTGTTTTATTATTCTATTTGTTCTGTATTTCTTCCTCCTTTCTTTCTTTTTGTTTGATAGCCAGGCTACCACGAGTCTGAGCCAGATTTCATAAGAGATGAATGCATAAATGCTAAATTTGGGAATAATATTGAATAAGGCATATTTGGGCATAATTGATTTGTAAACAATTTGAGGATACAACGCATGTTGTTATTCTGGACATAAATTTGAGGCATATTGTATAAGACGATCTATGACTTGGAAGGAGAGGATTATTGTGACTTAGAACATAAAGAACATAGATTGAACTTAGAACATAAATTTGAGACATATAATTGGGTATGTTGTATTTAAAACATAAGGTGTATTTAACATATGTCTTGAGTTTTGAGGCATAAAGAATATTGGACATATGACTTGGGATTTGTGGCGTAAAGTTTAACTGTGAACAAGTAACTACTTTGGATGCATAGTACAAAGTTGTAATTCAAGATCTAGATCTGGACATACTATATATATTATAGTCTGAAATTTGGAAAAAAGAGAATTAATTTGAATTTAACTTAGGTGTAAAGATCCATATTAAGATTGGATAATTATTAAGTGTGAATACACCTAAGCGAAGGGTTTTTTTGGATATGTGACATGCATTGTAATCAATGGCTATATTTGGCATAATTTATATGTAAGGTTTTTGGAGAATATTCTGAACTATGAAAGTTTAACTAAAAATTGGGACTTATGTTATATGGTGGATTATGACCATAATTTGGGCATATAAGTTTAGGCTTACCTTATGAATTAGGCAAGATATATGAATAGGACTTTAAGGAATGTTTAAATTGGCTAAAACTGTTATCTATTTATCATGTTAAATTTTGCCTAATCTGCTAACCTATTACCTGTTTAATATGTTGAATTTCCTAAACTGTTACATATGTTGAATCGCCTAATCTGCTAATTTTGCCTAATTTGCTAAATCTGTTGAGCTGCCTAATCTGCTAAATCTGTTGAACCGCCTGAGCTGCTAAATCTGTTGAAAAGCTGAATGATTGTAATTTGTGTAAAACATGTTAATTTGTTTAATCTGCTGCGACTTGAAAAGAAGTCAAATATGTTAAATTGACATAATTAGTCTGATATTTGTATAATTTGTAATGTAATAAACTGGTTCAAATAAAAATGCTAAGACACGAGGTTAGACTCATGTTTGCGGTAGAAGCCTGCCCGGACCCAACCGGCTTAACCAGCAACCGCAGACTGCTATTCTAATATGAGAGGTCGTAGGCATAACTAAAATATGCTTAGACACGAGGTTAGGTCTGGCTTGTGGCAGAAGTCTGCCCGAAACCGGCCGGCTTATCCAGCGGCCACAAGCTACCGACCTAATGTGAGAGGTTTGCGCATTAATATTTAATTAATGCAAATCTGAGATAAATATGATGTCTAAAACGTGTTGGGTAGATAAGGCTAAACCAACTGGACTGATGAATTAATAAACATGTTTCGTGAATCTGTAGGCCCAATACAAAGTTAGACAATCTGTAAGTCAGTTAAAACTATACATCTGATCCATTAGTGTGAAAACCTGTTGACTTGATTTTCTAGTCTGTGAACTAGTTGATTCTGAACTCTGTAGGCCTAAAACTTGTAAAAAAGTTAACCTGAAATCTGTTAGTCTGAGGACACAAGGTTAGGAGGGAAAATACTTGTGTCATCTATTGTTTGGGACCCATATTAGTCAGTAACCCTTTCTGGTATCAAAACTATGACCCAACAGTAGGTAGGGTCCGGGCACGCTTAATGAACGAATTATAAGTGGTTCATTCTTATAATGGCGAGGGGTGTTGATGGTGCGTTCCAACCGAGTCATGTGCATGCATGGATCCCGGTCTGCCTCTGAGGATGTAAGATGCTGTAACATCTGTAAATAGGTCTGTGTCATTTAAAGGTTGCCACTTTGGGGAGTGATACACCCTACTGTGGGGCTGGCATAGGGTATTTATGTATTAGGGAGCCGATCGCTTGGGGTAGATTTAGGGTACACTTAGTTATGTCTGTTTCTGTTGGGGTACTGTCTATTTCTGTTGGGTGGTACTGTCTGTTTCTGCGTCATACCGTCAGTTGGGGTGGTAAAGGCCTATTTACTAGTGTACACCTAATTCTAACATTTTGTTTCTGTAGGGATTATTCTGTTTCTGTCTCTGATTTCGTTTATGTACCTTCTGTCTGTTGGGGTGGTAAAGGCCCATTACTGGCATTCTATTCCTGTATAGATTATTCTGTTCCGATTCTATTTCAGTTTGGACATTAGGGTAACGCCTAATCTTGTTATACTAGTATTAGTGTAGAGAAGAAAAATATAAGTAAGAAGCATAACTTGGGCTATATCATTCTGTTTCTTCTGTTTAGCTTAAGTATACCAGTTACTCCTGTTGCTGTTGTCTCTTATCCAGCTTTATTTTCATGTCATGATATTATTATCTATTCATATGCTGAAAGTCGCTGGACTTGCCAGACTTTATGTCTGACCTTTCTTGTTTTCCCCCTTTTTCTTTCGTCCCCCCCCCCTAAGGTTTTTTAGGGTGGGAGTATAGGAACTTGATTCGGATTTTCTCTGCTTGAAGTACCGCTTGGCCTTGGCTCTATCTTTCCATTGCAATTTATGTTGGGGATTATGATATTAAAAACTATGCATTATGAAGGCTTTTGTACAAGGCTGATATTTTGTACTTGAATTCTGATATTGTGATTTGAAAAGATGTAACCAAACTTACTTCGGTTTCTGTTGTAATAAAGTTATTAATTTTTCCAGTACTGTTTTATCTGTTTTGTAAATTTCTGTTCTGCCTACTAAAACGCTCCATCAAAGTTAGGGCATTCCATTTGTGAGTGACCTTAACGGAGGTGGGTGTTACAATTGCCTAGGACTATTTTGGTTAATTATCCATGACTATTGTGGTTAATCGCCTATGACTCATAACTATGAGATTTCTACCTATGACCATGACTATGACTATTGTGGTTAATCGCTTAAGACTATTATGGTTAACTGTTTATGCCCATAATGCTATAGTTACAAACCATGTTGTACACCGAACTGGCATTTTGTTGGATCTCATACCTAGGGTGTGACTTGCTTAGTTTATTCCTATTCGCTATTATGTACACCAAACCCACTGGATCCATTATCTTTATATTTGTGTATTTTGGTTCGCTTTTTCATGCCTATTCTCTTATGTCAATTCTCGTGCTTATCCCCTGTTCCTTTTGTTATTTCATTTCATGAGCACTTAGAAACTTGTGAAATCATGTTATACGTATGACTACGGCGGAGAATTTAGGCGTAGCTTAATTGAAATGATTTGGCAAAACTAATATGTTAGCATAATCTAAATTGGCTATAATAGTAAATATTACATGCATATTAGACTTGGGCGTAAAATGGTAAATTGTTAATTGACCGCAAAGTATGTAATTGGCATGTAAGCCAAGTTTGGATATAAACTATAAACTAGAATATTAAATTTAGTTTTGACATGAACTGATCTAATCTAGCATAAACTGCAAGTTGGGTTAAACGATAGCTAAATCAAGATTTGGGCCTAGAATATAGGTATGTTAATGGGCATGACAAATAAATATGATATAGGCCAAATTTGTTTAAAAGAGTTGTGAGCAATTTACATATAGACAAAAAGGATAAATATGCAAATCTAGAAAAGATGAATATGCCTAACCTGAGGTTAGAATGAGTTATGGTATAAGACTGCCCGAAACCGCCCGGCAAATCCAGCGACCGTAACAATACCTATCTAATGTGGGTGGTAAGAGCATTGAGCCCAAAAAGACCTGAAACACCCCACCTCCGTTAGGGTCACTCTCAAAGGGAATGCCCTAATTTTGGTGGAGGTTTATAAGTATAAGTCACAGATATACAAGACAGATATAAGAACACATATTTGTAAACAGCGGAAAATCAACAAACTTTTATTTCATGAAAGCAAATACGTGTTACAACAACATCACCATAATTGTCTTACATCTTTTCCAAAAACATAACATAACACTTTCATAATCTGTCTTGATTACATTATTTAAAGAAGCATAAATAAAACATAGATAAACTGCAAAAGCCCCATAGTGGATTGTCCAAAGCCATAGTTCAAAGCGAAAAAGTCCAAGCAATACATTTCTCTTCTTCAAGCTGGATGTTAAGGTTGGTCAAGCTGTTGTGTTCCCTCCCTGTGGACCTGGGGGGGGGGGGGGACGGAAGAAAAGAAGACGAAAGAAAAGTAGAGTCAGACATAAAGCCTAAGTAAGTCTAGCACTATTCTGTCTATGAATAAAGAACTGGGTATGATAAGTATAAACAAGAAGTGGGGAAGCACTATAAACTTGGTTAAGTTGTCTAGGGTCGAATATACTATCGTACCCCCTGTAAATCTCTGAACCCATATAAACTAGTTTCCAACTGGCACCCCATAATCAGGGTGATGTGATCCATTCTAAGATGATCGGCTCCTACTCGCATAGTTACATGTGTCTTACGGCCCCCGATGTTGTAGTTACCTATGCTGGTCCCACCATGGGGTGTATCAAGTCCCATGGTGGCGGCCCGACACAACCTTAGAGTGCACAGGTATGCTACTGGTGTCCAGTGCCTTATTTTTCTGTGCCAGAGTGTGTGCACGCCCGCACCCCGTTAGAACCTACACTGCTACACCACCGCCGTCGATTTGACCTCTTACAATCAACCCAGTAATCGTGCCCCACCCTGCCTAGTTTCAGGGTATCCTGATACACCTTCTAGGGTTACTGCTGAAAAGGGTCCCCCGTTACTAGGTTTTCTATCTCTAGCCAACATGCTAAGTTGGTTAAGTGTTTTCTAACCTAACCCCACCAGTCCGTTTAGTTTAGCATGTTCCATTTTGATTAAGTCTTTAGTTCACTTAATCCTAACAATCCTGACTCAGCCTTAATTGTCTTATTAAGGCCCTGACCTCTCACATTAGACAGGTATTGTTGTGGCTGCCTGTTGCCGGTTGGTTTCGGGCAGTCTTACGCCACAACTCAGTCTAACCTCGGGTCCTTATTGGGCTCCATGTTTAACCTCCCACATTGGATAGGTATTGTTGTGACTACTGGACAGCCGGGCGGTTCCGGGCAGGTTTACATCACAACTCAATCCAACCTCGGGTTAAACACATCGTATGTTCTACATTTACATATTTTGTCTTTATTCTTTATTTTCTTATATGTAAATATTTGCGGCCCATTATTAAGTTAATGGTGTAAAGGTTACACCAATCATGGGCCCAACCCATACTTGAATTTGGGCCCTTCTATTTTATATTTTCATTCATTAGTAATTTTAACCCAACGTTATTTTCCCCCGTTTTACACGTCCGTTTATTATATATATGTTGGGCTTAGCCTTTTAAAGCCCAACTTAGCCATGCGAAAAGGGGAGGCTTAAAGCGTGATTACATACACAAAAAGGGGAATGTGAGCGCATGAACTTGCAATATGACGTTGGAAATACAAAATAGAAACTGGTGTACTTGCATAGTAGTGACATATACTTTGGTCATAAAGCATAGGTGACATGAATCAAAGCATGTGAACTTGTAGTTGAGATAAGAATCTAAATTGAGTATCATTATTGACACATAGTCATAACTACAACATGAACCTATATTTTTATTTAGGCATAATGTCAAACATAAGCATGGCATAAATATTTCTAACGTAAGCATGGCCTAATGTCAAACATAAGCATGGCATAATGTCAAACATAAGCATGGCATAAGTATAGTTAAATTTGTTCACATAACCATGGCATAAATATTTCTAACATGAAATCATGATTTTTACTTTAGTCATGCAAACTTGCAAAAAGGGATTTTGAATCTAACCTAGCTATGTACCACATATGTCATCATATGATTCTTGTAAACAATATAGACTTAATTATGCAAAATATCAATCATAGCCTAGTCATATTCATAAGTTTGCAAATAGGTTTTCTAGTACAAAAGCATGGCTTAATACATGATGCCAAATTTTCAACATAATTTCATATGGATTATGATAATCCAAACTTATTCCAATTACTTCACAAAAATGATGTTTGTATAAAAATACACATTATGATGGCATAGTAGAAAAACCCCAAACTTGCATGAATTTCAATTAATCAACTACATACATGTAGCTTCAACATGGATTCCATAATTTGCGAAATATTCCAAACGTATACTTGCATAGAACTACCGCATGTAGTTCTTTATAACATAATATGAGGATATCCAAACGTATACAATATTCCAAATCGATAAGAATCATAGTAACGCACAAATTATGAATTATTTATCACCACAATCAAGTATACAAACCAACACAGTTATTTGTTCATACCAAAGTAATACTCTACTTACAATGGTGTGGCGAATTCTCTAATTTAGAGATTTGAAGATGCGGTTTGATTTGATTGAGTTGCTTTATGCCTTAGAATTTGCCTCCTAATCCTCTCTCCAATTGGTGGCTACCCCTAGTCGTTCCTCAGCAACATGGCGGCTTTGTTCTTATTTTTGAATGAATAGATTAGGGTTAGTCTAGGGTTGTTTTTATAGGGGAAATAAACTGATTAGGACCATTGATGTTGCTTGGATTGATCGTAGCCATTCATCCTAAGGAGAGACCAATTAGAGCCTGCCACCTAGCCCTAATGACAAAGCAGACCACAGAAAATCGACCAACATAGAATAGGCCAGCCGGGTTAGACTGGGCTCGACCTGGCTCTGGACCAGCTCGACATGCCTGTCGACAGCCCTGTCGACCTGGTTAGACCAAGTCGACAGCCCAGTCGACCTGGGTGCGATAGGCAGGATTTTTCCGCCCTGGCCCATTGGGCCCCATTTTGGAATTTAAAACTATTTTATTCTGTTTGAATTTTAAACTTAATTCAGAAACTTCCGAAGGCCATATCTTCTTCATATGGACTCCGTTTTTCGAAAAGACTCTATTTCGCGTATTTTTCCGAGATGAACGCAATGGCGTATCCCGTTTCCCTTAGTTCTTTGATTAAAATTAATTATACTTTAATTTGTGCATTTCACAGTTATAGAATTCGTGGGGTGTTACATTCTCCCCCACTTAAAAGGATTTCGTCCCCGAAATCTTCAAGTTAGGAGGAATGTATATTCTAACATCCAATCATCCATCTACTCATCCATCAAACACGAGCATCCATTGTCCTTAAAAGACTTCTAATGCTTCATGATCATATGCGAAGTGTGTGTATACATGAACTTATCTAATGCAAAATCAGGCGGTCTACTGATTCAGTTGACCTCCTTAATGCGAATTATGTAAGTGCCATGAATCCATTATGTATGCAAATTTTCCTATTCTTGATTCTACATGAGTGCACAGTCATTCAATACAAATGCAACATCCATATGACAACACATTAATGTTCAACCATATACGAATGCAAACATATATGCATATGCAATATGAAGTGACTGAGCCGATCTAAAACCTAGATTGTGTGTGTATATGCAACCACGAGCAGCCACTAGCAATCACTTGCAACCACTTGCAACCATCATCCATAACATGTTTCAATTACATGTTTTCATCCAAAAGGTTTCTACCTAAAAGATAAGGTCGAGGAAATATACCTAAAAAGATAGATAAAAGCGCAACTTAAGGAAAAGGAAAGATCAAGGATGTACCCTCGAACAGAAAAGGGTAGGCAGTGCGTATTCTAGCTTCAGTTTCCCAAGTCGTGTCTCCCTCGGCGTCGCTCCACTGAACTTTGACGAGTTTGACTTCGCGGTTGCGTAGCTTCTTCACTTCCGTTCCTAAGATGCGGGTTGGAACTTTTCTTATGGTTGCTTCGCGTTCCACCTCTGCTTCTTCTAGGATATTTGGCTCTACCACTTCAGTAGACTCATGTAGACATTTTCGGAGATGTGAAACGTGAAAAACGTTGTGAACTCCGGCCAATCTTTCGGGTAGCTCTAATCTATAGGACATTTTCCCAATTGTTCCTATCTAAAGGTATAGTCGAATGATAGAAGCAAGTAAAAACTTTGTGCCCATTAGGCAATGTCAAAACTGAAAACCTATGCCACATATATATTGATTAGGAGAAGAACTCTCTAAGCATCAGCCCCGAAGACCGAAATCAACATCAGACTGACACCCAAAGAGTTACTCAACCCAACCACCATATATGATTCTAGGAAACTAAGCATGATGGACTCCTTTTAGGTCACAAGGGAGTCCCTTCCTAAGACCAATCTGTATCCTATAAAACCCAAAAACTTTAGTCAAACCAATGAACACCCTCGAGCCCCAACATGTGTTACTAACAGATGAGTCATACTCCCTATGGGGTTTGCAACAGAAATTGGATTGAGAATGGGACCGAGAGGATATACAGAAGAGATACCATGCAAGTAAGCTCTACAGGAAGAGAGGGATCAAGGATATACTCTTAAGAAGAGATATTATGCACGAATCTAGTCTTCAATCTTCTAAGTCGCATTTCTTGAGCTTAACTCCATTATGCTTTGTCCGTCTTTAACTTCACAATTTCGTAGCTTCTTAATTCTTGTTTCCAAAATATGAGTTGGAACCTATTTCTCGTTCCTCTTCCACTTATTCTCCTTCTACTATGCTTGGCTCAAGCCTAACTGCGTACTCATGGTTCCATGCAAGCTCTCCAAAATTCACTAGTGAATCTTGGATCTTGTTTACTTACTAGAAGGTATCCCACATAGATGAATTATCTCTTGAAAATAAACAATTGTCAACTTCGTGAGCGGAGCTGAGATTTTCGCAAAATCCCTTATGAATTTTCGATAGAAACCTGCTAGTCCTAGAAAGCTTCGGACCTCCGTTGCATTCCTTGGTGTCTTCCAATCCTGTACCGCCACTACCTTAGCAGGGTCCACTGCTAATCCTTGTTTGGATACTATGTGCCCAAGGAACCGCACCTCTTCTCTCCAAAAGTGGCATTTGGAGAATTTGGCTTTTAGTTGATGGACTCGCAAAGTTTCCATGATTGCCCTTAAGTGCTGAGCATGTTCCTCTTCACTCTTTGAGAAGATAAGGATATCGTCTACGAAGACCACTACGAATTTGTTGAGGAAATCTCTAAATAACCTACTCATCAGGTCCACGAAGTAAGCAGGTGCATTTGTCAAGCCGAAAGGCATGACAAGCCATTCAAAGAAGCCGTCTGGGGTTCTGAACGCCGTTTTATCGATGCTATCTTCAGCCACCCTTAGCTGATGAAAACTGGTTGCTAAATCGAGTTGGGAGAAAACAGACGCTCCTACAAGCTGGTCAAATAAATCGTCAATTATAGGGAGAGGGTGCCTATTCTTTTTCGTTAGCTTGTTGAGCTCCCTATAGTCAACACATAGACGGAGTGAACCATCCGCCTTCGTAGCGAACACCACTGGAGCGCCCCATTCTGAAATGCTCCTCCTAATGAACCCCTTTTCTAGAAGTTCTTTAATCTGTTTACTGAGCTCTTTCCTTTCTCGTGGAGCCATGTGTCTAACGGGCAACGCAACGGGCTTTGCATTATCTACAAGATATATGCGGAAGTCTATTTCCCGCTTCGGAGGCAAGCCCTTCACCTCTTCGAGGACATCCAGATATTCCCGGACCACTCTAACTGATTGCAAATTTTCAACAGAGGCATCTAGCGATTCAAGATAACTAAGCATAACCGCATACGAGGGATTACAAGAAATTTCCAAAGTATTACCGAGCTGGGTTAGGAGCCTAACAACCCTTTTCTCACAATCAAGGATGGCCCCATTACTGGATAGCCAATCCATACCCAAAATCAAACCATAACCCGAAAAGCCCAAAACAAAGGCACTACATTGAAATTCCACACTTAGAATAGAAATTTTCAATCCCACACAGATCATAGACAAATGAGCTGGGCCCCCAATTGGGTTTGAAACAATTAAGGGGTCCTCTACCATACTAGTTTTTAGGTGCAGAGATTCTACTAAAGCAGACGAGATAAAGGAGTGTGATGCGCCAGAGTCAAATAAAGTTCGAACGGGGTGATCATAAAGATAAACTACACTTTCTACAGAAGTATTTATACCTCGCTGTTGCAGAGGTGGCGCTTCCAGCACATGAACCTGTGCCCCTGGGGTGGATCCAGCCCTCTGCCCCTGTCCTCGTTTCTTTGGGCAGTCCTTCGCCCTGTGGCCTGTCTCACCGCAAGAAAAGCACCCACCATTCTCCTTGGCCTTCTTTTTCCGGCAGTCCTTTACTAAGTGCCCCACTTTGCCATAGAAATTACACTTCCTCTTCTCTTTGTTGCCTTTCCCACCCTTCTTAAAGTCTGTCTTCTTAGGCTGCAAACCCTCTTTCTTTCCTTGAGAGCTTTCTGCCTTTGTCTCCTTCTTGCCCTTATCCTCTTCATTCAGCAATGCCATTTGCACCAATCTTTCATACGTGGCTCCCATGGGTATATGGGTCATGGCCAAACTGTGTAATGGCTCATTCAACCCTTTGACGAAACGGAGAGCCTTCTTGTGCGGGGTGTTGACTAGGTCAAGCCCAAACCTAGCCAGCTCATCGAACTGATTCACATACTCTCTGACTGTCTTATCCCCTTGCTTAAGAAATAAGAATTTTTCCAACTTCAAACTTCTTTCTGCATCTGAGAGAAATTTAGTCTCAAACCTTGCCCTAAAGTCCTCCCATGTCTCCACTGGTCTTTCAGCATTAGTGACTTCCCACCAGTAGGAAGCCTCGCCCTTCAATAGCCACACTGCCAGTTGTACTTTTTGTCTATCCTCTACCTCAAAGATGATGAATAGGTCCTCAGTTTCTTTCAGCCAATTTCGAGCTGCCCCAAAGGACTCAGTTCCATGGAAATCCCTTCCTCCCATAGCTTTAAAATCTTTACATATCTTAGCAAACGTGTTTCCCCTAGGAGGAGGTGGAGGAAAAGGTGCCGCTGCAGCTGGATGATTTCCTGCAGCTGGGGGAGGAGGAACGGTAGGACATGGTTGAGTGGCCCTTGCTTCTAAGAACCGTCTAAACCAACCAGGTATTGGCACCCCTTCCGGCAAGTTAAGATCTTCGGACATGCTGAAACAAAAAGGATAGATTCAAAACGAAGGATAAGAGATAGTACCTATGGCTTTGGGGAGTGGACTTTGCCTTTTTAAAATAAAATAATATTTTTCTCTTTTAAAAATGCTTCTTTAAATTTCCTTTTTGAAAATAAATTTTCAAAACTTTTTATCTTATCTGGTAAACCTATGCTCTGATACCAAGTGAAACACCCCACCTCCGTTAGGGTCACTCTCAAAGGGAATGCCCTAATTTTGGTGGAGGTTTATAAGTATAAGTCACAGATATACAAGACAGATATAAGAACACATATTTGTAAACAGCGGAAAATCAACAAACTTTTATTTCATGAAAGCAAATACGTGTTACAACAACATCACCATAATTGTCTTACATCTTTTCCAAAAACATAACATAACACTTTCATAATCTGTCTTGATTACATTATTTAAAGAAGCATAAATAAAACATAGATAAACTGCAAAAGCCCCATAGTGGATTGTCCAAAGCCATAGTTCAAAGCGAAAAAGTCCAAGCAATACATTTCTCTTCTTCAAGCTGGATGTTAAGGTTGGTCAAGCTGCTGTGTTCCCTCCCTGTGGACCTGGGCGGGGGGGGGGGGGGGGGACGGAAGAAAAGAAGACGAAAGAAAAGTAGAGTCAGACATAAAGCCTGAGTAAGTCTAGTACTATTCTGTCTATGAATAAAGAACTGGGTATGATAAGTATAAACAAGAAGTGGGGAAGCACTATAAACTTGGTTAAGTTGTCTAGGGTCGAATATACTATCGTACCCCCTGTAAATCTCTGAACCCATATAAACTAGTTTCCAACTGGCACCCCATAATCAGGGTGATGTGATCCATTCTAAGATGATCGGCTCCTACTCGCATAGTTACATGTGTCTTACGGCCCCCGATGTTGTAGTTACCTATGATGGTCCCACCATGGGGTGTATCAAGTCCCATGGTGGCGGCCCGACACAACCTTAGAGTGCACAGGTATGCTACTGGTGTCCAGTGCCTTATTTTTCTGCGCCGGAGTGTGTGCACGCCCGCACCCCGTTAGAACCTACACTGCTACACCACCGCCGTCGATTTGACCTCTTACAATCAGCCCAGTAATCGTGCCCCACCCTGCCTAGTTTCAGGGTATCCTGATACACCTTCTAGGGTTACTGCTGAAAAGGGTCCCCCGTTACTAGGTTTTCTATCTCTAGCCAACATGCTAAGTTGGTTAAGTGTATTCTAACCTAACCCCACCAGTCCGTTTAGTTTAGCATGTTCCATTTTGATTAAGTCTTTAGTTCACTTAATCCTAACAATCCTGACTCAGCCTTAATTGTCTTATTAAGGCCCTGACCTCTCACATTAGACAGGTATTGTTGTGGCTGCCTGTTGCCGGTTGGTTCCGGGCAGTCTTACGCCACAACTCAGTCTAACCTCGGGTCCTTATTGGGCTCCATGTTTAACCTCCCACATTGGATAGGTATTGTTGTGACTACTGGACAGCCGGGCGGTTCCGGGCAGGTTTACATCACAACTCAATCCAACCTCGGGTTAAACACATCGTATGTTCTACATTTACATATTTTGTCTTTATTCTTTATTTTCTTATATGTAAATATTTGCGGCCCATTATTAAGTTAATGGTGTAAAGGTTACACCAATCATGGGCCCAACCCATACTTGAATTTGGGCCCTTCTATTTTATATTTTCATTCATTAGTAATTTTAACCCAACGTTATTTTCCCCCGTTTTACACGTCCGTTTATTATATATATGTTGGGCTTAGCCTTTTAAAGCCCAACTTAGCCATGCGAAAAGGGGAGGCTTAAAGCGTGATTATATACACAAAAAGGGGAATGTGAGCGCATGAACTTGCAATATGATGTTGGAAATACAAAATAGAAACTGGTGTACTTGCATAGTAGTGACATATACTTTGGTCATAAAGCATAGGTGACATGAATCAAAGCATGTGAACTTGTAGTTGAGATAAGAATCTAAATTGGGTATCATTATTGACACATAGTCATAACTACAACATGAACCTATATTTTTATTTAGGCATAATGTCAAACATAAGCATGGCATAAATATTTCTAACGTAAGCATGGCATAATGTCAAACATAAGCATGGCATAATGTCAAACATAAGCATGGCATAAGTATAGTTAAATTTGTTCACATAACCATGGCATAAATATTTCTAACATGAAATCATGATTTTTACTTTAGTCATGCAAACTTGCAAAAAGGGATTTTGAATCTAACCTAGCTATGTACCACATATGTCATCATATGATTCTTGTAAACAATATAGACTTAATTATGCAAAATATCAATCATAGCCTAGTCATATTCATAAGTTTGCAAATAGGTTTTCTAGTACAAAAGCATGGCTTAATACATGATGCCAAATTTTCAACATAATTTCATATGGATTATGATAATCCAAACTTATTCCAATTACTTCACAAAAATGATGTTTGTATAAAAATACACATTATGATGGCATAGTAGCAAAACCCCAAACTTGCATGAATTTCAATTAATCAACTACATACATGTAGCTTCAACATGGATTCCATAATTTGCGAAATATTCCAAACGTATACTTGCATAGAACTACCGCATGTAGTTCTTTATAACATAATATGAGGATATCCAAACGTATACAATATTCCAAATCGATAAGAATCATAGTAACGCACAAATTATGAATTATTTATCACCACAATCAAGTATACAAACCAACACACTTATTTGTTCATACCAAAGTAATACTCTACTTACAATGGTGTGGCGAATTCTCTAATTTAGGGATTTGAAGATGCGGTTTGATTTGATTGAGTTGCTTTATGCCTTAGAATTTGCCTCCTAATCCTCTCTCCAATTGGTGGCTACCCCTAGTCGTTCCTCAGCAACATGGCGGCTTTGTTCTTATTTTTGAATGAATAGATTAGGGTTAGTCTAGGGTTGTTTTTATAGGGGAAATAAACTGATTAGGACCATTGATGTTGCTTGGATTGATCGTAGCCATTCATCCTAAGGAGAGACCAATTAGAGCCTGCCACCTAGCCCTAATGACAAAGCAGACCACAGAAAATCGACCAACATAGAATAGGCCAGCCGGGTTAGACTGGGCTCGACCTGGCTCTGGACCAGGTCGACATGCCTGTCGACAGCCCTGTCGACAGCCCTGTCGACCTGGTTAGACCAGGTCGACAGCCCAGTCGACCTGGGTGCGATAGGCGGGATTTTTCCGCCCTGGCCCATAGGGCCCCATTTTGGAATTTAAAACTATTTTATTCTGTTTGAATTTTAAACTTAATTCAGAAACTTCCGAAGGCCATATCTTCTTCATATGGACTCCGTTTTTCGAAAACTCAGACTCTATTTCGCGTATTTTTCCGAGACAAACGCAATGGCGTATCCCGTTTCCCTTAGTTCTTTGATTAAAATTAATTATACTTTAATTTGTGCATTTCACAGTTATAGAATTCGTGGGGTGTTACAGGACCCGAGGTTAGACTGAGAGTCTGAGTTGAGGTGTAAATCTGCCCGGAACCGACCGGCACATCCAGTGACCGTAATAATATCTGTCTAATGTGAGTGATTGGTGCTTTAAATGAATAATTTAAAGCTAAGAAACAGTTAAGCTAGAATGGGAGGGTTAATAAGTCCATAGGATCACTTAACCAAGTTAACATGTTAACAAGACAAGATTTGTAGCGGTTAATTAACCGTTATAACATGTTAACTAGACTAGAAGGTGGGGTTAAGTAAGATACACTTAGCCAATTTAACATGTTAACTAGACTAGAAGGTGGAGTTAAGTAAACTCAGAACACTTAGCCATCATAGTGTGCTAAATGAACAGGCTAAGTTAAAACATGAAAGGATAATACTTAACCATTAGTCCATGTGAATTAAACATATGCTAGGGTTAAGTTAACTAAGGGAACACTTAACCAATACAAGATGAAGGGGTGGGGTTAAGTAATAAGAAATACTTAACCAATATAACTTGATTTGTGGCAGGGTTAAGTCAACATGAACTACTGATAACACTTAACCAGTTTAACATGACAAATGAATGGGTTAAGTTAACTTAAATTGACTAATGACACTTAACCACTCCAACTTGATGAGAAAAAGAACCAAGTAGTAAACCTTAGTTAAGAGGACTAAGTTGTAAACCTAGTTAAGAAAACAACGATTCAGGAACTAAGTAGTTAACCTTAGTTAAGGGAACTAAGTAGTAAACCTTAGTAGAACGCGAGAAGGAGCGAACGTCCATCTGATCTTAAAGAAGGCTCCAACAAACTGGGTTACGAAGCACGCGGCTTCGAGGGGATGTAAGGGTACTCTTGGTATCCCTCTATGAGGCTGTAGATGATCCGCCTGGGCTCATATAGGTTAAGGTCTGCGTTAGAAGAACCAAGGGTATGCCTTGGTTGTAATATAAGGCAACCTAAAGACTAGAATGGACCAACATGATTCGGCGAGACCAGAAGCCCTGTGATAGCAACTCGTCGTCTACCTACCATCTTGAGTCAATTGAGATACGTACAGCGGAAAGGCGGAGAAATCCAAAAGACCATATACTTGCTATCTAATTATGGGCGCGGATGGCCATAGGTTAGTGCGGGCATAGAGGGCCTGCGTATTGTTCTCATTTTTCAAGGTGTGCATTTCATTAGTTGAGGGAGAGATCAAGTGGGACCATATCCAATGGAAAAACAGACCTTAGCATCTGCATCGGCAGATATCTGAAAGCTCCCGACCGAGTTTCGTGTTTCTTGATTTGCCCTGCCACGAGACTCGGTCGCACATATAGAGGACATGTGCATCTAGACAGTGATAACGATCCACGACACATACGTGGGGAAAGTCTAGGAACAAATACCATTCTGGGTAGTGTATCCTAGATTAGGGGCATCGTTCGATAGGTAGCAAAATCCCTAGTTGGACCTAGGTCGCGTAAACCCTATAATTCGAGAAATGTTCAATAGGTAGCATAAACCCCAGTAGTCCTGGGTAGCGTAAAACCTATGTTAGACCTAGGTAATAAATAATAGATGTACACCTGAAACAACCATAATTACAGGGATTGGGATCACGTATCTGTTCTTATCAATTTATATAGATTACTAGTTAGGTGGTGCAGGGATATAGAAATTAGAATAACAGGGTAATCGCGAAGTAGAGAAAGTATGGAATCATATTCAGTTTATCAGTATATTCAGCTTGTCGCTAGATCCAATTTATCAGTACATTCAGTTTTTTCTTGCCTCGGCATAGCTTGCGTTATCTTGTTAACCTTATCATCTTGGTATTGCCTTGTATTCAGTTAATCCATGTCATGTTGTTTTTACCTGTTCACATGATGAAAGTTACTGAACTTACCAGACTTTATGTCTGACTCTTTTTTCTTTCGCTTTCTTGTCTTCCGTCCCCCCTCCCCCTCCCCCCGGTCCGTAGGGAGGGAACGTTACTACTTAGCTCAGTTTTTCTTTCCAAGCTTGAAGATTAGTCAAAGTTTTGCTTGGATTCTCTTTTCCACTGCTATGGCTGGCTCATGCTACGTTGGGGAATATAAATGTTATTTTATGCTTCTTTATTTTGTAAGATAGATATTCTGGTATTGGGAAACAATTGTTGTACAAACTATTTTATCAATAAAGTAAAGTTTTCCGCTATTTTAATTATCTGTCTTGTAATTTATCTGCATCTTTTACCTTAAATGCTCCACAGAACTTAGTGCATTCCCTTTGTGAGTGACACTAACAGATGTGGGGTGTTACAGGTATGTTGGTTCGAAAGTGTACAAATTGATTAGTATTAGAAAAAGAAGTATCCCATACGATAGTAAATGAGATTAGTGGTTTTAGTAGGGAAACCTTAAAATTTTGAAAAAGGTTCAATTACGGAAAATGTATTAGGAATATATATAATTGGGAGAAACGATTTCGTGGATGTATCTAGGAAGGCCTAGGTAATTTGGAAACCCAATTAAGAAAATAGTTGTCCTTGTCTACTTCAGTTGTGTGATTTGAAAAAAAAATGTTTTGCATTTTATTAACATGTTTTTATGGTTTGGATAAAGTAAGTTTTGGCCAAGATAGTAAAAATTTTAGCATTTTTAATTTTTAGAAGAAAAATGTATTGAAAAAAAAGAGAAAAGCCAAATCATGTTTTAAAAAGAAGGGAGTAGGTAAGGATTAGTGACTAGAAAGAACGAGAAGAAGTTTGAGGTTATAAGTAAATAGCAAGGACATCTTGAAATAGTGGAAAATTCCCGTAGAATGCATAAGCATTGTGAGGCCTTGAGCTGTTGCTTGAAAAAAATGTGTAGGCTAGTAATACACAGCAAGGACTAGTAGTGACTACTAGATAGTGGAAGGGCAAGTAAATATTGAGAGTTGTGGTTGGACTTTTCTTTAGTAAAATAGTCTTATGATTCTTGGCCCTTGGTAGTAGCTGTGTAGGATGTTGAATAATGGAAAGGCTTAATGGAAAGATAAGCTAAGAAAGAGAATAGCCTAACTAAGAAGGAAACAACAAATTCAGTAAACCAACAAACGTGACGGGAAAAGGAAATGAAAATTTTAAGATGGATAAAAATGGAATTTTTCTAAGAGAAGTTGAAAAAGAAGAGAAAATTTTCTTATGTAGTTGTGCTTGGATAGGAAAATAGGAAATCTTTATAGAGTAGTTACATAAAATCCAAGTACAATAAGAAAAGGTATATAAAAGAAAAACGGAAGAAGTGAATTTTTTCGTTTTATACCTTTTTGTAACATAAGAAATTGAATTTAGAAAATTAACTTTTTCTAAATTTCGAAATTTAATGATGGTTGGTAGGATTTTGGATACACAATTGGATGAACTATGCTCTTATTCTATAAGAGTGCGGGAAAATTTGGGTGAAAAATGTTTTGATTTTCAAAAATATTGCATTCATATAGAACTGCAAGTATATTTAGGATGTAAGCGTAATATTTTTAAATGAGTTTTTGAAAATTTGCATACATATAGGAGGTACACTTAGGCATACATGTATTATTGTAATGTATTACACATGTGCACAATGTTTGCGAAAATTGGATGCACACATGATGGATGGATATTATGTGAGGGATTATCTATTTTACCCTTATCAAATTTCAGGGACGAAATTTCCTAAGGGTGGGAGAATGTAACACCCCACATTTTTTTTAATAAATTAAAAATGTGCATGTAAATATATGCATATACATAATTAAGAATGTGTCTTTTTAGAGAATACATTAATGTTAAAAATTAATGTGCAGATGAATTTACAATTAAAATAAAAAGAGATTACTGCATAAAAGTAAATACAGTACGTTAAAAATGGGTAATGTATCAGTGCAATGCATGCGATAAAAAGAAAATTGATTTCATGAAAAGGTATTAGGTTGCATGCAATGAATGTATTGCATTAAAGGGTACCATAATCATTACATACTAATATACAAACAAAAGAAAGAGGTGAATTAATGCATGCAATTAATTATGTGCATATGAATGTATGCAAAATTAATAATAAATTATGAAGCTAATATTGTATTGTTTATGTATACAATAATTAAAGCATGAACATAAATTAAAATAAAAGAGAAAAGAGTGCATAATTTAATATGCAAGCAGTAAAGAAAGAACTGTTGTGTTAATGCATGCAATAAAAATAATAAATGCATATGCTAAATGCAATTAATTATATGAAAGAAAATGCATAGAATAATTAAAACATAAATATATAATTCATTGAAGAAGAAAGAATTGAGCATATAAAAGAAGAATGCATTAATTGCAATAATAAATTAAGGATGGGAGGAAGAATGCATGTAAATATATTCAATTGCACAAGATAAAAGAATACCAATTTCAAAATAAAGATTGCACACAAAAAAAAGTATAGCAATCAGTGTAATCCAAGAAAAGAAACCGCATGAAAAAAAAGAGGAAAGATAATAACAAAAAGAAACATTAATATAATTGATGCAATTAAAGGAAGGTTTAGAAAGAGAGAGTTGAGGAATTAATTGGAATGCATGAAATGCATACGTTGAGGAGATAATAGAATGTATGTGTATGTATGTGTATATATATATATATATATATATATATATATATATATATATATATAGGGAAACAAGCAATGAATTAACGAAGTAAATTGAAATGCAACATTGAAAATAGAAGTAGATGTAAATTTTGGCATTTAAAATTCAAAAGTAGTGAATTAATTGCATACAATCTGAAAGGATTAAGGCATGCCGTAAAACATGCAATTAATTAAGGGAAGAAAAAGTGGCACATTTAATTTAAAATAAAGCCAATCGAATGTTAAAAATAGAAAACAATGTAGCTAAATGACTGCGCTTGGACCCAACTTGTTTGTAGTGACCCTCATTTTTCAGCGATAATAATTAATTTATTTAATTATTTAAAAAGGTGATTAAAAGGATTTCATGGTCGTTGAATTAAATAATGGTGAATATTTAATTAAAATAATAAATTAAATAATATATTTAATTCTGAAATAATCAGAATTGGCTGAAATGGCGATATGGTGTGAACTGGATCATCTGTGATATTTAATTCAGTTTATAGTTGAATAAGAATAACGAAGATATTTAAATAATGACAGTTTCAACGTATAATTATATTATAATTAAAATCGAGCTCGAAATGGCACGGTAGTTCACTATTTGGCGATTTGAACTTCAAACGAATATATAGAAGCCGTTTTAAATCGGATTTCTGTGAAACAAGAAACGTTAGGAGCTGGTGAAATATATCTTTCTAGTGGAAGAGAAAAATCGGGATTTCATCGTGTAGATTTTGATTTATGTCCAAATTAAATTTTAGAAAAGTCGATATTGAATTCCTTTATAATTTATAAAGGAACTATTTATATTTTAAAAAGGAATTTCAATATAAATCGAATATCGGGTTGACCCAGATTTGAAATATCGAGTTATAAACCAAATAGGAGCTGTATGGTATTCCACTGTGAATATAGACGATAATATTTATTTTTAAATATTAAATTTAATTAAATTTAATTATATTTATATATTTAAATAGGCTATTTAGAGCTTTAAAAATAACCACTTTTGCAAACGAAGTCGGAATTCAACGAAACTAATTTTGTTGGATCTGCAACATCAAATTATTGTAAGATTCCAAGTTCCGTGATTTTTAGGGTCACCGTGTGGATGTACGGATTTTTAGAGTTAAAAACAGTCAGTATTTCGAGGATTAAAAATACGCTGTGTGAGCATACGAAGTCGGAATTCGACGAAACCAGTTTCGTTGGGACCGTAATGTCGAACTGTAGCTGCATGTCCAGTTTTGTGATTTTTGGGTATCTTGTATGATCATAGGAATTTTTAAAGTACGTATACTTATAACGTTACCTTATAGATTAATATAAAATTTTATATCTATCACTATAAATACCTTCACCTTCCTCTCTAAAACCTAATTTAATTCATTCGGAAGTCAAACAAAAATTCCACCGTAACTTCTTTCTCCCAGGAAATTGGTTTCGATCTTCACAAAATCAAAACAAATGCTAATAAAATACACTAAATCCTATTCTGTATATGTATGGATTCTACGAGTAATTCTCTTCAAGCTCGTATCCTTTTGGAGAACTCGAAGCTAGTTTTGAATGTTCAGAAATGTGACAGTAAATCTAGGGTTAAGCTTTTTAGGAAATTGGAACACTAATTCTTCAAATCGAGTGCCGTTTTGGGATTAGGAAGTGGTTTAACACCTTGCGCTCAACTTATGGGTGATTCTAGGATAATTTGGGTCGCTGCTTTCATGTACAGCGTGTAGAAACCGAGACCGACGGATTTTGAAGGAGACACTCGAGTACAGTATTTTTGGTATGAGGCTGAAGATTTTTCGAAGAGGAGTTGTGTAGTGATTTCCGTTTGATTTTTCATGGAGTATTGTAGGGTGCTATGGAGGCCAAAAGAACGACGAAAATGGCCATTGGAGTAGAGCGAGCTACGGGATTTAACGAGAAAGGAAGGTTACTATTCACATTTGGGTTTGGGGCGTTAAGAAATGGGTGAGGCTTGGTTTAGGTTTAATTCAAGTTTAGTTTATTTTAAATGTGTATTATAACTTGTGATTACCATAACTTTCTTGTATTACATCAGAATTGTACGAAACAAGATCCGTTGGGATCGTATGGACGATGACTACCAAATGGGATTGACTGAGAGTGGATTTGAGCTCGTTTGAATTTATGGCGAAATAAATTGTTTGATTCAAATCAAACAACAGTTTATCGTTCTTTAACGATGAACTGCCAATGTGAGTAAAACTCACCAACTCTGAGCAGTTCTATTTTTATAACGTATATTTAGAACTGATAAATGATGATTGATTGCTATGTGCTGACTATTTGGTTGAATTGTGTATGTATCGGTTGAAAATATAAATAACGATATATATATATATATAAATCGTAAATCGAATATTGATTCTGTTATCAGAATATTTTATATTTGTGTTATTTGCGTTGTTTAACATCTGTGATGTAGGGAAACAGGTTAGAGGGGTCCAACTGGACTCCTCAATATTTATAATACTGTTCTGTTCATATATCGTAATATATGATGTGATATATAATCTGTTTGATTATGTGTGTTTAAATGATATCGATCTTTGTGGTTTGGTATATTAAATACTATAAGAAACCCTGGGATGTAAAAAGAAATATTCAATGTATATTGAAATAAAGGAATTTTATAAAATCAACCGATTTTATAAAAGGAAATATTTTTGAAAATAAAGTATTTATAAAATCATAGAATTTTATAAAGAGGAATATTTATTTAGAAAATAATTAGAATAAGAATAAATAATTATTTATTTAGAAAATAAATAGAATAAAAGAAATTATTTGTAAAACGTTTACAAATATATTAAATGGAAATATTTATTTAGAAAATAAATAGAAAAGATAAAAGAAATAATTATTGGTTAAATAAATACAATTGAAAAGGGAATAGTTATTTGTTAAGTAAACAAATAGATAGAGAAATGTTTGTAAACCATTTACAAATAAATAGAATAAAGGATTTAGAAAATAAACAGAATAAAGGATTATTTATTGGAAAAACAAATAGAGGAGTTAATCGAACATAGTTAATCAAAAGGAAGTTAAACAGAAATTGGAAACTAGCTAGAGATTAATAAGTTGAATGGTTTCCTGAGTATCGATCTGATGTTGGTTTCGGCCTTCGAGGAATATACTTAGGAAGTTGTTCTCTTATTAGTCTATAGTTAGAGTCTGATAGATGTGGGATGATAGTGATATGTAAATAAACAATGGAAATGTTTTTCAGTGTTAATAACATATATTTTCTAAACATAGAAAATAAGGAAATGTGAATATATGTATATATGTTAAATGATGATTGATCGATATAATTTCCATCTGGAAATAATAACGTTGTTTGCACACGTGTTTTCTTTAATAGTTAACTCACCGACTATCGAAGTTTTCGACCATTTTAACATTGTTAATATGGAGAGACCGATTGGATTATAATCCGAAGAACCACTCCGTATTGGCATAAGCGTTGCGGATCATATATGCCAAAGATAATTGAAGACGGAGTAAAGTGCAATGGCTGTTGTATAAATCTTAGATAAAGATTGCCTAAGAAGGATGTACTGAATAGTGACTTCGGATTGTCCAGTCCCAGGACAACTTGTATGGACGAATGCCTGACAGAGTATTCCTAACAAATCATATATGTTGATCTCTTCAAATGTATCACGTTTGGTGGCGGAGGAATTCATTTCTCTTAGCTGTATACCTGTGGTATTTTGGGGAAATCAATTTGTGATTTGGCGGGTATGACGATGTGACATTCAAAGTGAATGAAGATGTGGCATGTAAAAGATAAGCGTAGATTCTAGCCTCACATCCGGTAAATAACAAAAATCGGGCAGGCAGCATGGCTATGTAGGTTGCACCTATTAGGGTGTATAATCACCTGATCTAGAGTTTCATTTACTTCTAAAAATCTATTGTTGATGCTGTCCCATTCGAGAAACGGTTGTTGATCCCAACCGTTGGTGATATACATTCGATACACTCAAGCGAAACGAGTGGTCAGTCATGTGTGGCCGGGTTGCAAGATGTTCTTGTTGAACCCAGTGTATTCCTCTCTAGATGTACACTAGCGTAAGGTGGTTCCATACCTTGTCATAGTTGGAAATCCATTACCCAATACATGCTTGCGATTTTGATTCTATACAATGTATGTGGAACGTGAGACGAAAGCGTTTCTGCTAGATGATTATTTTTATTATGGTTGATAGACATTAATATAATATCAAAAGGTTTTTGATATAAAGATAATTTGGATTCTCAAAAGGGAAAAACCCGTTCCGTTATACGGCGTGGTCTTATAAGATATCGTTTACTTGTCCAAACTGTTTTAAAATGTTTTACTCATACCAGTCACATGACTGACCCGAAGCTTATTTTGTTTTATTTTCCCTAAACTCTTGGGTGCCCAATTTTGTACGGGCAGTCAAGTAGTCGGGATTTACAGATACATGAAGAGCTGGAGCAGGAGGCTTTAGGATCATATAGCTATAGTTTATTTCCGCTGTGTTGTAAGTGTTGTACTTTGATAATGATGTATATTCAAGTACAAATTTATATTTCAAAGCTATTTTATATCTATTATATGTTATTCGTTCCGCTGCGAGGTTTGTGTTACTCTGATGTTGTGTTCTTCTTCTTCTTCTTCTTCTTCTATTCTAAGTTTCTATCTTGTCTATCCTCACCCTCTAACTTCTTTCATTAACTATTCGGTTATTTTCAATCCTTGGATGTTCGATATGTGTTGTTTATCGGATAACCAAGATCGACTTTTTTCGGGTCGTTACAGTTGGTATCAGAGCATATGGTTAAGTGAATTACCTTGGCTCTGTGGCGTAACTCAGTAGAGATAGTGTTAGTAATGCCCTAGATTGAGTTGAGTGTATATATACGAGTGCGTACTTGTTATTTGATATATTAAAAAAATGGTTTTATATTGTGGAGATTTATTGGTTGAGTTGTTTTTGAGTTCTGGTCGATCAGTTTGATCCACTATATCGATAGGAGTTGGTAAATACTTGAATACGATGAACCGACACAGTATGTTTTGAAAAGAGGGTAAATGAAATAATTTTACCCAAATTATATTTTGATATAAAGGATTTATATTGGAATGATTATAATACATTGGATATATTGGTTATTATTATAATCGAGTAGGATTATAAATTAAGTGGTTATATAAATAACCCATTAAAATTCATATAAGAGTAGTATATGAAATAAGATGAATTAAATCTGAATTTAAGTCAGAATTGGAATTAAATATAAGAAAATTTTAAGTTCCTGGGAGATTTGAAAATGTTTTTTTCAAAAGGATTATGAAAGAGATTTTTGAAGAGATTTCAAAATGGAATGGTTTAAGAGTGGGTTTTAGAAAGTAATATGGTATTGAACTCACTTCGATCACTGGAAAATAACCCTAATGAGTGCAGCCGCATCATCAGTATCATTTTAGAGTTCTAAGTGACGGATTACCACCAAAGGATGTTGTTTTTGGATTGTTTTAAGGAAACAAGTTGTTAAGGGATTTAAAAGGTTTTGAATTGGTATTAGGATTTCAAATTGATTTGAAATAAGCCCAAGAATTTAAATTCTGGAATTTAAATTTAACTTATAAAGTCAAATATATCGAGATGGTAAAAGTCAATAAAATTTAACTTGAATTAAGTTAAATAAGATCTGGATTTGATTTTAGAATAATCTGGAATGAAATTGAGTTGATAAGTTAAGATTTAGAATCAAAGATGGAACTCGAGTTAAAATGGTTTTATTTAAGGATACCTTGATTGGAGTTGATTGGAATGCACGGATATATGCAGAATTGATAATAGGTGGATGGGATATAAAGGATATGCCCGACAAAAAGGTACAAGTTCATATTTGATATAAGCATGAGATTTATGATCCGAATTGGCAAGCCGCTTAGCTGTTTGATTTTCTTTTGGGTTGGAGATGGCCCAGAGAGGCGAGTTGGAATTTGACCGATTGACCAGTACAAAGGAGGTGCTGGCGAAATTTTTCGAAAAGTTAAGGCGTTAGAAAAATTTCAGGATTTTTGAAAATTTTTGTTGATAAGAATTGATTAATATTTTAATTGAAATTAAATTGGTTCAGTTGAAACTAAAGTTAAGAAGTGAACAAATAAGTTCTAACCAGTCGATAGGGTTTGTTTTCTACCTTAGCAATTTCGAGGACGAAATTATTTTAAGTAGGGAAGAATGTAATGACCCGCATTTTTTAGTGATAATAATTAATTTATTTAATTGTTTAAAAAGGTGATTAAAAGGATTTCATGGTCATTGAATTAAATAATGGTGAATATTTAATTAAAATAATAAGATAAATAATATATTTAATTCTAAAATAATCAGAATTGGCTGAAATGGCGATATGGTGTGAACTGGATCATCTGTGATATTTAATTCAGTTTAGAGTTGAATAAGAATTACGAAGATATTTAAATAACAATAGTTTGAACGTATAATGATATTATAATTAAAATCGAGCTCGAAATGGTGCGGCAGTTCGTTATTTGGCAATTTGAACTTCAGACAAATATACAGAAGCCGTTTTAAATCGGATTTATGTGAAACAAGAAATGTTAGGAGCTGGTGAAATATATCTTTCTAGTGGAAGAGAAAAATCGGGATTTCATCGTGTAGATTTTGAATTATGTCCAATTCAAATTTTAGAAAAGTCGTTGTGGAATTCCTTTATAATTTATAAAGGAATTATTCATATTTTAAAAAGGAATTTCAATATAAATCGAATATCGGGTTGACCCAGATTTGAAATATCGAGTTATAAACCCAATAGGAGCTGTATGGTATTCAACTGTGAATATAGACGATAATATTTAGTTTTAAATATTAAATTTAATTAAATTTAATTACATTTATATATTTAAATAGGCTATTTAGAGCTTTAAAAATAGCCACTTTTGCAAACTAAGTCGGAATTCAACGAAACTAATTTTGTTGAATCCGCAACATCAAATTATTATTAGATTCCAAGTTCCGTGATTTTTGGGGTCACCGTCCAGCTGTACGTATTTTTAGAGTGAAAAACAGTAAGTATTTCGATAGTTAAAAATATGCTGTGTGAGCATAAGAAGTCGGAATTCGACGAAACCAGTTTCGTTGGGACCGTATTGTCGAACTGTAGCTGCATGTCCAGTTTTGTGATTTTTGGGTATAGTGTTTGATCATAGGAATTTTTAAAGGACATATAATTATAACGTTACCTTATAGATTAATATAAAATTTTATATATATCACTATAAATACCCTCACCTTCTTTTCTAAAACCTAGTTTAATTCATTCGGAAGTCAAACAAAAATTCCGCTGTAACTTCTTTCTCCCAGGAAATTGGTTTCGATCTACAAAAAATCAAAACAAATGCTAATAAAATACGATAAATCCTATTCTGCATATGTATGGATTCTACGAGTAACTCTCTTCAAGCTCATATCCTTTTGGAGAACTCGACGCTAGTTTTGAATGTTCAGAAATGTGACAGTAAATCTAGGGTTAAGCTTTTTAGGAAATTGGAGCACTAATTCTTCAAATCGAGTGCGGTTTTGGGATTAGGAAGTGGTTTAACACCTTGCGCTCAACTTATGGGTGATTCTAGGATAATTTGGGTCACTGCTTTCATGTACCGCGTGTAGAAACTAAGACCGACGGATTTTGAAGGAGACACTCGAGTACAGTATTTTTGGTCTGAGGCTGAAGAGTTTTCGAAGAGGAGTTGTGTGGTGATTTTCATTTGATTTTTCATGGAGTATTGTATGGTGCGGTGGAGGCCAAAAGAACGACGGAAATGGCCATTAGAGTAGAGCGAGCTACGGGATTTAACGGGAGAGGAAGGTTACTATTCACATTTGGGTTTGGGCCGCTAAGAAATGGGTGAGGCCTAATTTAGGTTTAATTCAAGTTTAGTTTATTTTAAATGTATATTATAACTTGTAATTACCATAACTTTCTCGTATTACATCAGAATCGTACGAGACAAGATCCGTTGGGATCGTATGGACGATGACTACCAAATGGGACTGACTGAGAGTGGATTTGAGCTAGTTTGAATTTATGGCGAAATAAATTGTTTGATTCAAATCAAACAACAGTTTACCGTTCTTTAATTATGAACTGCCAATGTGAGTAAAACTCACCAACTCTGAGCAGTTCTATTTTTGTAACGTATATTTAGAACTGATAAATGATGAATGATTGCTGTTTGCTGACTGTTGGGTTGAATTGTTTATGTATCGGTTGAAAATATAGAAAATGATATATATATATATATAAATCATAAATCGAATATTGATTCTGTTATCAGAATATTTTATATTCGTGTTATTTGCGTTGTTTAACATCTGTGATGCAGGGAAACAAGTTAGAGGTGTCCAACTGGACTTCTTAATATTTATAATACTGTTATATTCATATATTGTAATACATGATGTGATATATAATCTGTTTGATTATGTGTGTTTAAATGATATCGATCCTTGTGGTTTGTTATATTAAATACCGTAAGAAACCCTGGGATGTAAAAAGAAATATTTCAATGTATATTGAAATAAAGAAATTTTATAAAATCAACCGATTTTATAAAAGGAAATATTTTTGAAAATAAAGTATTTATAAAATCATAGGATTTTATGAAGAGGAATATTTATTTAGAAAATAAATAGAATAAGAATAAAGAATTGTTTATTTAGAAAACAAATAGAATAAAGGAAATTATTTGTAAAACGTTTACAAACAGATTAAATGGAAATATTTATTTAGAAAATAAATAGAAAAAATAAAAGAAATAATTATTGGTTAAATAAATAGAATTGAAAAGGGAATAGTTATTTGTTAAGTAAACAAATAGAAAGAGAAATGTTTATAAACCATTTACAAATAAATAGAATAAAGGATTTAGAAAATAAATAGAATAAAGGATTATTTATTGGGAAAACAAATAGAGGAGTTAATCGAACATAGTTAATCAAAAGGGCGTTAAACAAAAATTGGAAACTGGCAAGAGATTAATAAGTTGAATGGTTTCCTGATTATCGATCTGATGTTGGTTTCGACCTTCGAGGTTTATACTTAGGAAGTTGTTCTTTTATTAGTCTATACTTAGAGTCTGATAGATGTGGGATGATAGTGATATGTAAATAAACAATGGAAATGTTTTTCATTGTTAATAACATATATTTTCTAAACATAGAAAATAAGGAAATGTGAATATATG
Organism: Allium sativum; assembly: GCA_030737875.1. Classification (NCBI taxonomy): domain Eukaryota; kingdom Viridiplantae; phylum Streptophyta; class Magnoliopsida; order Asparagales; family Amaryllidaceae; genus Allium; species Allium sativum. The sequence goes on from CM060916.1 coordinate 731,946,779, forward strand.
TATATATGTTAAATGATGATTGATCGATATAATTTCCATCTGGAAATAATATCGTTGTTTGCACACGTGTTTTCTTTGATAGTTAACTCACCGACTATCGAAGTTTTCGGCCATTTTAACGTTGTTAATATGGAGAGACCGGTTGGATTATTATCCAAAGAACCACTCCGTATTGGCATAAGCGTTGCGGATCATATATGCCAAAGATAACTGAAGACAGAGTAAAGTGCAAGGGCTGTTGTATAAATCTTAGATAAAGATTGCCTAAGATGGATGTACTGAATACTTCCTTCGGTTTGTCCAGTCCCAGGACAACTTGTATGGACGAATGCCTGACAGAGTATTCCTAACGAATCATATATGTTGATCTCTTCAAATGTATCACGTTTGGTGGCGGAGGAATTCGTTTCTCTTAGCTGTATACCCGTGGTATTTTTGGGGAAATCAATTTGTGATTTGGTGGGTATAACGATGTGACATTCAAAGTGAATGAAGATGTGGCATGTAAAAGATAAGCTTAGCTTCTAGCCTCACATCCGGTAAATGACAGAAATCGGGCAGGCAGCATGGCTATGTAGGTCACACCTATTAGGGTGTATAATCACCTGATCTAGATATTCATTTACTTCTAAAAATCTATTGTTGATGTTGTCCCATTCGGGAAACGGTTGCTGATCCCAACCGTTGGTGATATACATTCGATACAATAAAGCGAAATGAGTGGTCGGTCATGTGTGGCCGGGTTCCATACCTTGTCATAGTTGGAAATCCATTACCCAATACGTGCTTGCGATTTTGATTGTATACTATGTATGTAGAACGTGAGATGAAAGCGTTTCTGCTAGATGATTATTATTATTGTGGTTGATAGACATTATTATAATATCAAAAGGTTTTTGATATAAAGATAATTTTGATTCTCATAAGGGAAAAACCCGTTCCGTTATACGGTGTGGTCTTATGAGATATCGTTTACTTGTCCAAACTGTTTTAAAATGTTTTACTCATACCAGTCCCATGACTGACCCAGAGTTTATTTTGTTTTGTTTTCCCTAAACTCTTGAGTGCCCAATTTTGAACGGGCAGTCAAGTATTCGAGATTTATAGATACTTGAAGAGATGGAGCAGGAGGCTTCTAGATCATATAGCTATAGTTTATTTACGCTGTGTTGTAAGTGCTGTACTTTGATAATGATGTATATTAAAGTACAAATTTATATTTCAAAGTTATGTTATATCTATTATATGTTATTCGTTCCGCCGTGAGGTTCGTGTTACTCTGATGTTGTGTTCTTCTTCTTCTTCTATTCTAAGTTTCTATCTTATCTATCCTTACCCTCTAACTTCTTTCATTAACTATTCGGTAATTTTCGATCCTTGGATGCTCGATATGTGTTGTATATCGGATAACCAAGATCGACTTTTTCTGAGTCGTTACATTGTTTCTGGATGCATGCTCGCGTTTATGGTGTAGCATACCTGGGTTGGTCTAGCCTGCTCTAGAACATTCTTTTCTTTAGCGAGGTGTAAGGTTTAGATGGATTCTATTTTAATCCTAAGGCCCTAGTTGTTCTAAACTACCTATAAATAAAACTCTAAACCCAACCCTAAAATTCACAATCCCAAAGCTACGCAAAAGTTCTGCTTCTTCTTCGTCAAGAAATCCTCTTCTCCTCTAAAATTTAATGGTGACGTTGTAACACTGCTTCAACTCTAATTAATTTAATTATTCTTCTTCAACACAAGATAGATGAAGATCAAAGATTAGATTTAGAATTTCTTCTATTTCAAAATAAAGATGAAAGGGATTTTGACCTACAATCTTCTCTACAAGAAAGGGAAGAACTTTGGATGCTAATATAAATCAGACCAAGGGAAGCAAAAATCATTGTGAGTGGATTTAAATTACACTTGTTGAATAATAGTAGATGTATCCTTTAGCAATTCCCTAAGTTAATTTGTTTAATTCAATTGGAATAATTTAGATTTTGTTTCATGCGTATTTTGTTCTTCTTCTTCCCCTTTCTTTTTTATTTTTAAGATTAGGCTAACTTCGAGCCTAATCCAAATCTCGCTGAAAAACATTCGTACGAACAAAGATTGGAATAGTGAAAATTATGTTGGGGAATTTGGAAATAATTTGTGATTGGGAAATTGAAACAACTTGTAAGATGAATTTTTTGGGGATAATTCACGAATTGGGGAATACACATATAACATAACCTGAGATTGGGAAATTAGGGGAAATTGGCACATATATTAACCTAGAACATGAAAGAAAATATGCGCGATTAAAAATTGAGAATGATTAGATATGCTTGGGTATTTTTGAATCAAGAATTTATGAATGAACTATATGTACATAAGAAAAGTTAGAATCGAAGATTTAAACATATGGGATTATAAGTTGAATTGGGATTTATGCAATAAGAATGAGGGTTGATATGAATTATTGATGACTTTAAAGAACAATTAATTTGGGTATGATTAAGTATAACTTATATACATGAAAAGTTGGGCATAACATATAATAAGGATTACTGGCATAACTATGTACGAGATTATGTAATCATGATAGAATTTATGTATCCAAATCAAATTGGAATCATACACATGAAATTGGGTTTAGAAGCGCGAACATGAATGATTAGATTGGGATAAACAGACATATAAAACCTAGATTGAAATTGTATAAGTCAGTTAAAAGATGAACATGCCAAACCCGAGGTTAGATTGAGTTGCGGTGTAAGTCTGCCCGGAACCGCCCGGCACATCCATTAACCGCAACAACAGGTCTAATGTGATAGGTTAGCGCATTAAGCCCAAAACCCGAGGTTAGAACGATTTTGCGGTAGAAGTCTGCCCGGAACCACCCGACATATCCAGCAACCACATGCAACATGTCTAATGTAAGAGGTTGAGTGCATTAATAAAAAGATTAATGCTATGAAACAAACATGTTATGTATGTTAAGGTTAAGTAAATGGAGGCTTATAGACAAACTTAACCAATGTAATAACGAGGAATGGTAACAAACCTTAGTTAAGAAAACTAATTTAATAATGATGGATTGTAGCAACATCAACAGATACGAGTATAACTGAATGAGAAGATAATAGGTAAGCTTGTTACAAGACAAGTAAGAATTATAACGTAGGTTATAATGATCGATCCGAAGATGAAATAACTTATGAAAGAATGCAAGCCGTACTTAATTGAAGATTAAGTAATCCATGGGAATGGGAATAAAGCCACAAATAGGGAAAACATAAGTTATATGGGTAAGGGGAAAACTTATTAGTAAACCTTAGTTAAGATGACTAAGTTAATAAGTAAACGATAAAGAGAATCCGTTAGTAAACCTTAGTTAAGAGAACTAAGTAAACAATCATGGAAAGTCATGTTGGTAAACCTTAGTTAAGAGGACTAAGTAAACAGTTACAGAAAGTCGTGTTTGATCTTGTTAGTAAACCTTCGTTAATAGAACTAAGTAAACAATTAAAAGATCGCGTCTACATAAAAAATAGGGAAAGACTTATGAAAAAGAAACATGGTAATTTAAGTTAAAAACTAATATGGATGAGATAACCCAGTTTAAAAGAAAACCTAATGAGATAAAGCAAGTGCATAATTAGAAGATTAGACTTAAGGGCTAATAACACGAAAGGGTAAGGCGCTTGGACCAGTCCATACGGCAGGGGATGAATAACCAAACACGGTTGATCATCACGATGTCGTAGGGCGCAAGGGGGAGCGAACGTCCATCTGATCATGCAGAAGGCTCCAAGGGACTGGGTTACGAAGCATGCGACTTCTGGGGACATGAGGGTACTCTTGGTATTCCTCTGTAAGTGGTAGATGATATGCATGTGCTCACAGAGGTTAGGTCTACATGGGAAGAACCAATGAGTATGCCTTGATTGCAAAACAAGAGGCAATCAAATTACTAAGATGGACCAGCATGATTCGGCGAGACCAGTTAGTGCCCTGTGATAACAGCTCGTCATTTACCTACCATCTTCAGTCAGTACGTGAAGTCGAAAGGCGGAGAACTCCAAAAGTCCATGTTGCTATCTAGTTGTGGGTGAGGTTGGCCAATAGTATTGAAGGGCATAGGGGGCCGAGGTTACAGTTCTCATTCGTGATATTCTTCGGTGCCTTTCATTAGTTGAGGGAGGGGTCTAGTGGGACCATAGCAACTATAAAAGCAGACCTTAGCATCTACATTAGCAGATATCTGAAAGCACCTGACCGAGTTCCGTGTTTCTTGATTATCCCTGCCACGGGACTCGGGCGCACATATAGAGAACATGTGCAAATATACATCGAGTGCGATTGACGATACGTATGTGGGGAAAGTCTAGGTACACTCATGTCACTCTGGGTGGTGTACCATGGACTGTAGTGCATTATTTGATGACAGAATCTAGTAGGATCTAAAATGGCAGTGCAAACGCTTACATAACACAGTGATGATATTTTTATGCAAACGTAGCGTTGATATACATACGACATGCGACATTGGATAAGGGACAGCGTACATACGGTGGAGACCATGCGAGTAGAGCATACCTTAATTGGGGGTAGCTACATATACACTATATTAGTTTAATCTACTAGAGAGTAGATGGTTGCGATGTGTGTGTAAGCCTTGGGTGATAATAACACAAATAACCTAACAAATAAGAAAATATAATTGAACGGTATATGTAGGATTATCCAAGAAGTGTAGTTTAAATTCATTCACACAGAACTTTTGTTCTGACACCCTCCTCATAACATTCGCAGGTTAGGTTCATGACAGAGACTGTATAGCTTTGGATACTTCTTTAACTGTATTATTATTAAGGTAAAGCTATGTTTCAACAACATTATATTTTATTCCTTCCGCTGTGAGATGTTTTCCAAACTCTAACATGTTTTATGTCTCTGTCTTTTCAGCAGGACACAAGAGCAAACAAACTCAGGTTTCAATGAATTGGGATTTTGAAAAAAAATCGTTGAAATTCGAGTTGTCACAAGATCTAAAAGAAAAGTTGAAGTATGACTTCAAATCGAATAAGATATAAATGTTATAATAATCTACTTATACATCTTTAGTATTAGATACTAGATATGAATCACTTAGATGTATATTTACAGAAATTACAAAACAAGTTTTGAAACCTGACAAAAGGACAAGTGGACTTACGATTGGATATGAAACAATTATTGCTAGATTTTCCATAGGAAGTTGCTTCTTGTTCTGTGTACTAGCTTAATTAAATAAATAAAATTATTATTATTATGAAGTTCCATTTAAAATAAATGTTATTATTAATTTTGTTTAGACAATTTTGAAATTCATTTGAATAAAAGAACAATTGTTATTTATTTTATTTAAATGAAATATCTTATGGAATTTCACAAATAGTTAATGATCTTTACAAATCCTTGTCTATGATGTGCTCGACATAAATATTGAGCAGACTAAATTTATTAATTTAAATCCATCACACCTTTAGCATTGTCAGTTAGCCCATATAAACAAGGAAAGCATATCGTAACTCCATAATGATGGAATTTTGGAATAATTTTATTTCGAATCAAATGAAGAATGCAGATCTTGTTTATTAGGCAAAATAACTGAATCACCTTCCATTTCGCACAGTGAATGGGCTAGTAAGTATTGGGTATCATACATAATGATGTGTATGTAGCAATGAATACATAAGCTAGAGGTAGGTCTTATTGCTTCATTATATTTACTGATAATGTCAGTAGATATAGATATGTGTATCTTATGAAACACAAATCAAAATCCTTTGAAAAGTTCAAAGAATTCAAAAAAGAAGTTCAAAACCAATTTTGATAGAAAATAAATACTCTTCGAACAGATCGAAAGAATATTTAAGCCAATAATTTAATGACTATCCAAATGAGTGTGAAATTGTTTCACTACACACTACACCTAGAACACCATATTGGAATGGTGTGTCTAAAAGGAGAAGTCTCACCTTATAAGATATGGTACGATCAATGATGAGTCATACAGATCTTTTAATAAATTTTGGGATTATCCCCTTAAAACAATTGCAGTCCTACTAAAACGATTCTGAAGATGCCATATAAGATACGAACTAGGAAAGGTACCAGTGTGTCTATTATAAAGGTTTGGGATATGAAGCGTTTGTTAAACGTCTTGCCTCTGATAAGAACAGATTCAAATGTGATAATCATTTTAATATCCAAAAGAAGAAAAAGGGTATTGTTTCTATAAATCCTCTGAGAATAATAGGTTTATTGCTCGAATTGGTATCCTTTTAAAAAAGAGCCAATCTCTAAGATACCGATAGGAACGAAACAGAATTCGAAATGTCTTGGAAAGCACAAAATACCCTTGAATCTTGTATATACAAGAAATTGAGTGGGAGTGATACAATAATTCTAATGTTATATATATTGATAACACATTAATTATTGTGAATAATGTTGGTTTTAATACAAGAAAAAGATACTGATTCTAAGAAATAAAATGTTTGGGTTAAGAAGTTCATAATTTAACTTAATTCATTGTTGATCCAATGATTTACCTTATGATAACATTGTGGCTATTGCTTAAGCCTAAAACCTTGAACTCGTTATCGATCCAAACATATATTTAAGAAATATAGTGAAACGACCCGCAAATCCGTGCTATCTGAGTTGACTAAATACAACACACGTCCAACCCAAATAACACAGAAATACGAACCATTAATAGAAAGAAGATAGAGGGTGAGAATAGATAAGATAGAAAACTTAGAATAGAAGAAAACGAAGATCACAAACTCACAGCGGAACGAATAAAATATATTATATAACATAACTTTTGAAATACAAATCAGTAACTTTATATACATACCATCATCAGAGCACAACAGTCATTTCTGGAACAGTTATAAACATCTGTTTCCAGATACAAACTAGGTCCACAGTGGAATATATGATAGCCTATAGCTAACTGGTGAAGCCTCCTGCTTCCAGCTCCTCCAATTGAATCTGTGAAATCCCGACTACTTGACTGCCCGTACAAATTTGGGCACCCAAGAGTTTAGGGAAAACAAAACAAAATAAACTCTGGGTCAGTCATGGGACTGGTGTGAGTAAACTCCAACCACTTGTTTAACCTTCAAAACTCTTTTCGAAAGAAAAGATAATAGTAAGACCAGCCCACACATAAACATGGACGGCTTTTACCTTACTATAACCCAAAACACCTTGATACGAAAATCCAGTGATATTATAGTAATGTCTACATCAAGTAAATAACCAAATAGCAGAACGCTTGCATCTCACGCTCCACATATATAGTATAAAATCAAAAACCGCATGGCGCTTATTGGAGATTGGATTTCCAACATGACAAGGTATGGAACCACCTTCCGCTTGTGTATCTCTAGAGAGGAATACACTGGGTTCAACAAGAATGTCTTGCAACCCGGCCCACACATGACCGACCACTCATTTCGCTTGAGTGTATCGAATGTATATCACCAACGGTTGGACTCAAACCACCGTTTCCCGAATGGGCAGAATCGATAGAATAAGAACAAAAGGAATTTCTCTAGATATGTGATTATACACCCTAATGGGTGCGACGCACATAGCCATGCTGCCTGCCCGATTTTTGTCCTTTCCCGGTTGTTGAGGCCTGAGGCTACGATTACTTACCATTCATTGATAACACAATCACTTTGAATGCCACATTGTCAGATCCGTTAATCACTAGTTGATTTGCACAAATATTCTGGATATTATGCTAAGGGATAAATCCGTTGCAACCATATATATTCATACAGACCAACCCATTTGATCATTGGAAATACTTTGTCAGACATTCGTCCATTTACGTTCGTTCTGGGATTGAACGAAACCGAAGGCACTATTTCTATTACTAGAAAAGCCCTTGCACTTTACTCCGTCTTCAATATATTCAGCATACTTGGTTCGCAACGCTTATGCCGATACGGAGTGGTTCTTCGGATAATAATCCAACCGGTCTCTCCATATTGACAACGATGGTCAAAACTTCGATAGTCTGTGATTTAACTATCGAATAAAAACAAGTGTTCATCCAAACATATCAACAAATCACTGGGCTCTTTAATTAATATTTCATTAATTAAATCTCTTCTATATTCTCTTATCAATATTTGTTAACCAAATATTTCAATAACCATATTGGCCCTTTACGCTATTTTTGATTTCGTTTCCTTGTCGAATTCTATATATATCGATATATAGATTTCTAATTGTCAAATTTCTTAAAAATATTCTAACTCCTTAAATTCCCGGAAAATTTCGCCATAACCTCCCCTGTATCGGGAGCATCGGGAAATTTCAAATAGCTTTCCCGGTCCTTCTAATCTCAAAAAGAAAAAGAAGAAGCCAAGCGGCTAGCCGATACGGCGCATAAAACCCATATATGAATTCAAACATGTACCTTTTTGTCGGGCACATAAATAAAAATCTTCATATACTTCCTCCCATACCTGTCTAACACCTGTTTACATGTTTCCAATTCAATTCAACTCAATCCATTCGTTTGAACCAAATTTTGAATCGTTTGAATTCAGTTTCGCTCAATTATTCTTTAATTAGTCCTTTTTCCTATTTCACTTCTTTGTTGAACATAACATGTTCAAACAAAATATTTAACATGTTCACAACCAAATTGAATTTCAATTTCAATTCCAGTTTCCTTTTTTAATTCGAATATAAATTTTCAAATCGAATTCACTTATTTAAAGCCCAATATCCATTCAACATCTCATTTACTAATTTCTATTCAATTTAGTTAATTCTATTCAATAAATCAAAAATCGGGTTTCTGTTTCAAAAATCATATTCATTTACACAACTTGAATTCGCATATATCTTACAACTCAACTCTGAAATTTTCTAAATAGAAATTCGGATTTTATTTGCTTAAAAATCCTTTTATAACATTAAATAAACCATTATGGTTTTAAAACGATTCTGGCGCTGCTTTTCTGAAAATTTGATTTTGACATAACTCAAAATTTATACGACGAAATCCAGATTTTTCTCTTTCATTAGAAAACTATTATCAAATCGGTCCTGACGTTTCTTGTTTCAAAGAATTTCGACTTCAATTGAGTTCTGTATACTCGATTGAAGTTCGAGTCGCCAATTTACGAACTGCAGCGCTGCGGCGAGATCGTTTTAATTATATTTATATATATAAACTTTTAAACTTCGTTTGAATGAAATTCAATTCCATTCTGATTTTAATATATTCAAATCCATAGTTTCAATTCCATTTGAATTCCATATTCAAATCCCATAGTTAATTCTATTTCGAGTTCTATTTGAAATTCTATTTTCAAAGTTTTAGTTCAAGTTCTACTTTGAAATTCTACATTTGAATTTCCTTATTCAAATCCCATTTCCAATCTCCATTTAAATTTCTATACTCCAGTCTATTTTCATTCTATTAGAATTTCAAATCTCATATTAAACTTCACTTTGAATTTAAATGCCATATTTAAATTTCTCTTGAATTCAAATCCTAGATTTATATCCCTTGGATTCAAATTCTAGATTTATATCTCTTGAATTCAAATTCTGGATTTAAACTCCATTCTCAAATTTTGTTTGAAATTCCCATATTTAAAGTCTATTTGAATTCTCGAATATCCCAACTCCATTTGAAATTCAAATATTCAAACTCCATTTAAATTTCTATTTAAAATTCTAAATGTTTCAAATTCCATTTTCTCTTATTTGAAATTCCCAATATTTCAAATTACATTCTTCTTTTATTTGAAATTCCATTTTTGAATTTCCTTTATTTCAATCCCATTTGAATTCCTTTGAATTCAAATTCTATTTCAATTCCCTTGAATTCAAATTTTATTCTTCATTCTAATTTCGTCTATTCAAATTCTATTTGAACTTCTATTTGAATTTCTAATATTCAATCCCCTTTTTAAAATTCAAACATTTAAATTCCTTTTCTAATTTTACTATTCAAATGTTATACTCAAATTTCATTTGAGTTATATATTTAAAAATTCCATTTCACATCCTATTTGAAATTTCATTTCAAATTCCAATTCCATGCTTGTATTTCTATTTCTGAATTTATCAAATGATAATTCTTTTTACTTCATTTATAACTTCGTTATAAAAGAACTATTTATAAACTTCGTTTAAAAAGAAACTACTTGTTTTATTTTTCAAACAAGTTTATATTTTATTTCCATTTAAAATTCAAATTCTATTTAAAAATAGAATTTTTCCTTTTAAATCTCAAATATCCTTCCACGATATTTTAAATATCATTACTTAAGCCCAGTGATATTTAAACACACAAAGCAACAAATTATTTATTTTTCTAACACATCATATATAACAATATATATGCAAACAAATAAACAAACAGATAATATATTTTTGAGGAATCCAGTTGGATTCCTCCAACCTGTTTTCCTGCATCCACAGATGTTAGCACATAAATAATACCCATTCTGCTTCGTGGCAGAATATCGCGGTATAGAAGGTCATCCACTAATCATAGCGTGGGGCGTATAAGGTAATCATCCGCTATGAAACTGCGGGCATCCGCTAATGAGACTGCGGGAATCCAACCAATCAATCAACCCTATATATATATATATATATATATATAGCCTAAATAACTAATATATATAAAACAAGCAGAAAAATCCAAACAAGCAACAACAATTATTTTTAATGGAATAAAAATAATTCTAAAGGTGAGTGAGATTTACTCACCAAAATTTCCCTATTGCCGAATATCCATCTGATTTCCAAATCGTCACAGCTACAAATTTTCTCGAATAGAATTTCTTGCACCTATGATTATGTATTTTAATTTATCGATTAATCCTATAAACCAAAATAAATTATCTTATGGATTTAATTTAAAGTATACCTTACTTTGCAACCCATTCGACTAATCCATGAACAACCTCAGAAATCACCGATCAGCATTGCTGCAAATCAGCCTTACAAAACTGCCACTATTCATTCTGGCATTTCATCGAACGATTTATGTTCGTTACTGGTGCTTCTTCATTTTAGCATCTAAACCCATACTGACCAACCCCAGAACGGCTACAGTACATCGAACTCCCACACGGTCACCCTCATCGCGTTCACACTGTTCGGCCTTCACCAAAATCACCGCCCCTCCCAACAATCGTATCCTCTTCCAGCATCGACTTCATCCCAACACTTTGACCGCATTCCATACAAACCATCGTTGAATCCCAGGCAGCCTCACAACAAGTCGAGCCCTAGACACCTCGCGTCGCGCCCAAGACTGGTCTACCAGATTTTGAACTCGACCACTCAGAAGACGATCGCACTCCTTTTTGAGGCAATTGAGTTTTTTTGAAACTCGCAACCCTCCTTGACTTGCGAATGATGCGGTTGTCGTCGAGCTCCCAGAACCCATCGCAACCCCCAACACAACTCCAGAATCATCTTACCTCAACAGTACCCACACCTGAAGCCCTTCGAGTCGCACCTCTCCCAATTGCGAGCGTCGAAGTCACGCTTCAGGGAAATCTCGCGATTTTAATTCTAGTTTCGGTGGTCTTCTGGCTTTACCGCGATTTCCCCCCTTTCTAATTTATTTCGATGATTTCGATTTGGTTATATATATTTTTATGAAACTGTGAATTTTCGGTTTTCAATTGGAGATGGGAAAGAGAACGAAAGCATATACTTATATTTTCTGAAGTGATGAATTGTGAGGGGTGCGGTGGCTTTTATAGCTGAAGAGAGTAGACAGGGAATACACATCCATTAAAACACTGTCTTCCTAGATATCGAAAGCAGGAGACAAAAATCTGTGCTCAAGAAAACAGTAGGTCTGCTTGTAGGAGGAGAGGTCGGCTCTGATTTTTTTTTATTATTTATATTGATTTTATTTTAATTAAATAATTAAAATATTTCGCAGTCCTTAACTAGTAATCCCGAACCACTATTCAACCGTGACAACCGATGTTTCCAACGTTATTCACTATTCTGAATTCAATGAAATAGATTATACAATTTAATTTGAACGTATATTCAACATAGCCATATTAAATCATTTTAAATTCAAAATAAATAAATTCTTCATCAATGAATTTCTATTATCATCGTTCAGTTTTATCTTCGAATTGAATTATTTCAACTTCTCGTATTTCGATAAAATAAATCGTATTTCGATTATTTAATCGATAATCCAGTATAAAATTTTTTTTATATTATCAACACAATATTTAAAACGATATTAAATATTTAAAACAAACTGTTCAAAAATCTGGGTCGTTACATTCTTCCCCCATTAAAATAATTTCGTCCCCGAAATTGCTAAGGTAGGAAAAATGGTACGAACCCATTATTTTTCGAAAACTCATCTTACGCTGAAACTCAACACTTTATATTCCAACTAATTTTAATTTCAACCAAAATCTTTGCTTTTTATCCATACATATTAAAATTGATCTAAATCAAATTATCCACTTTGATTCATTTAACTTGCTTTAAGTTAAATTTTATTTCCAAAATTCAAATCCACGGAGTTTTTATATTCAAATCACTTCTGAAATCACTTAAATATATACATATATATTTATTTCCATTTCAAATTCAAACCTTTGAATTTTCAAACCAACTTGTTTTCTTTCAAACAAATTTCTAACAAAACTTTTTCTAAGGTAGCAATTCATCACTTAGAAACTCGGAAATGAACACTGATGATGTTGCAATCATCATCAGAATAATTTCCCAGCCACTGAAGTGAGTTCAGTGCCTTATTATTTCAAAACCCATTCAAAATCCTTTTAAAACAAAGTTATATTGTTCTAATATACTTCCAAAAATATTTCAAACTTCCCAGGATTTTGAATTTTTAATTCTAATTCATCTCATTGTATATTTAATCCTTCTACAAATTCTATTTTGGTTATATATAACCATTCTAATTTATAATCTCATTTGATTATAATCCTAACAATCAACACATCCATATAATAATTTCGGAAAATTATTCCTTCTATATCAAAATAGAAATTTGGGTAAAATTATTTCATTTACCTACTTTAAAACAATATCATGTCGTATTTTCTGTTCAAGTGTTTAGAAATCCCTATCGACTTTGTGGCGTCCCACTATTCGACCAGAATTCATAAACCACTCAACAGACTAGCCAACACAATATAAAACAATTTTATATCAACTAACAAATACGCTCTCTCGTATCTATACACTCAACTCATTCTAGGGTACTACTGACCCTATCTCTAATGAGCACAACCCCCAACAAGCCTAGGTATTCGCTCATCCTAAGCTCTGATACCAACTGAAACGACCCGCAAATCCGTGCTATCTGAGTTGACTAAATACAACACACGTCCAACCCAAATAACACAGAAATACGAACCATTAATAGAAAGAAGATAGAGGGTGAGAATAGATAAGATAGAAAACTTAGAATAGAAGAAAACGAAGATCACAAACTCACAGCGGAACGAATAAAATATATTATATAACATAACTTTTGAAATACAAATCAGTAACTTTATATACATACCATCATCAGAGCACAACAGTCATTTCTGGAACAGTTATAAACATCTGTTTCCAGATACAAACTAGGTCCACAGCGGAATATATGATAGCCTATAGCTAACTGGTGAAGCCTCCTGCTTCCAGCTCCTCCAATTGAATCTGTAAAATCCCGACTACTTGACTGCCCGTACAAATTTGGGCACCCAAGAGTTTAGGGAAAACAAAACAAAATAAACTCTGGGTCAGTCATGGGACTGGTGTGAGTAAACTCCAACCACTTGTTTAACCTTCAAAACTCTTTTCGAAAGAAAAGATAATAGTAAGACCAGCCCACACATAAACATGGACGGCTTTTACCTTACTATAACCCAAAACACCTTGATACGAAAATCCAGTGATATTATAGTAATGTCTACATCAAGTAAATAACCAAATAGCAGAACGCTTGCATCTCACGCTCCACATATATAGTATAAAATCAAAAACCGCATGGCGCTTATTGGAGATTGGATTTCCAACATGACAAGGTATGGAACCACCTTCCGCTTGTGTATCTCTAGAGAGGAATACACTGGGTTCAACAAGAATGTCTTGCAACCCGGCCCACACATGACCGACCACTCATTTCGCTTGAGTGTATCGAATGTATATCACCAACGGTTGGACTCAAACCACCGTTTCCCGAATGGGCAGAATCGATAGAATAAGAACAAAAGGAATTTCTCTAGATAGGTGATTATACACCCTAATGGGTGCGACCCACATAGCCATGCTGCCTGCCCGATTTTTGTCCTTTCCCGGTTGTTGAGGCCTGAGGCTACGATTACTTACCATTCATTAATAACACAATCACTTTGAATGCCACATTGTCAGATCCGTTAATCACTAGTTGATTTGCACAAATATTCTGGATATTATGCTAAGGGATAAATCCGTTGCAACCATATATATTCATACAGACCAACCCATTTGATCATTGGAAATACTTTGTCAGACATTCGTCCATTTACGTTCGTTCTGGGATTGAACGAAACCGAAGGCACTATTTCTATTACTAGAAAAGCCCTTGCACTTTACTCCGTCTTCAATATATTCAGCATACTTGGTTCGCAATGCTTATGCCGATACGGAGTGGTTCTTCGGATAATAATCCAACCGGTCTCTCCATATTGACAACAATGGTCAAAACTTCGATAGTCTGTGATTTAACTATCGAATAAAAACAAGTGTTCATCCAAACATATCAACAAATCACTGGGCTCTTTAATTAATATTTCATTAATTAAATCTCTTCTATATTCTCTTATCAATATTTGTTAACCAAATATTTCAATAACCATATTGGCCCTTTACGCTATTTTTGATTTCGTTTCCTTGTCGAATTCTATATATATCGATATATAGATTTCTAATTGTCAAATTTCTTAAAAATATTCTAACTCCTTAAATTCCCTGTGACGAAAAGGAATTTCGCTCGGTCCGAACCAGTCGCTAAACCGATTCAAGCCGTTCGAAACGCCCTATCGTTTGAGAACATGACAAAACAGAACGCATACGGAAGAACATTTCATTGTATATTACAACAATGCATCAGATTTCAGGAATATACAGAGTATAAATGAATATTACACAGAAATATCAGAGATTTAAATTACATTTAAATACATAGCAGCGGAAAATAATACAATACACAACTAGAAGAGATATACGGATACAAAGCTTTCCGGATATCATTCCAGCTGTAAACCAGGATCCTGTGAATATAAATCTGCAAAACCAAAACTACTAGCTGCCCGTGTCAAAATAGGGGCACCCAGAGTTTAGGTTAAAACAATAAACTCCAGGTCAGTCATGTGACTGGTGTGAGAACTAAAACAGTTATAATCCTTTATTTTAAAGTTCGGTAAATCAAGGGACCACGCCGTATAACACGGAACGGGTTTCCTCCCAAGAATACCAGTGCATAAAACAACAGCGCAATGCTAAATAAAGAAGAATGAAGCTATTATAAGACCCAGTTCCCATCACACAATGCAACGCAAGCCGGAGGATAGGGTTTTTACCTTATAATAGCCAAGGATGCTTGATACGTTTAAAACAAATCATTTGATACTATCATAAGTGCATAGTGTATAAAACAACTTCAAATCATAAGTATCAATCATAGGCTACATGAATGCCCCATCCCACTATGTCGCCATACTAGGCTCTACAAATAAAACCGCAAAATCACGTATTTGGAAATTGGGTTTCCCTCTATGAACCGAGGGAAAAGATAGTCCTCAACCGATTCGAGACGCTCTAGCCCGTGTCTCAGGAACAGCCGCAACTGCCCCCTGGATCCTCAGGGCCGGTCCACCGATGTGGATTATTATGCCTGAACACTACGTCTCCCCACCCTATGGGGTGTAAGTCTGGTCCGTCAGCCGACCAAAATGCATCGGCCGAAACCGATATAACCGAGGCGCCTCGCAACAGCAACAACCACTTAAGTCAAACTCGTCAGGGCGTGTAAAACCACTGACGCCACTTCTAGCTAGAAAGAAACGCATGCCCTCCCTGACGTCCGTCTCCCGTTTTTGGTTCATACCGGGTGTGAAACACGCGAGGTAAACGTTACACAAAGCTATGCCACAAAGGCCGTGCTTTGATCATCACCACAAGACTTTGCTTTTCAACAGAAGCCTCGATCAACTGCCACTTAGGCATGCCACACAGGCAATTCACTCCATGCGTTTGATATCCATAAATATATAACCCCTGAGCTCGTATGTCTCAGAGAAGGGCGTTAAGCAAGAGAATAAATTCTCCGCCGCCAAACAGATATATATTTAATAGAGATCAATCACACGGACTAAAATCCAATGTCAGACACACAGTCCATTTACAAGTCCGTTCTGGGTCTGAACGAAACCGGAGGCACCTAGTACCCCGCATATCCATCGATCTCCAAGTACGTCTGGACGATCACTAACTGTTTCCATCTTCTTGGGTGTACAGCCCAATCAAGATCATCAGTAATTACCCAAACGACGTGAAGACCTCCGGTCTTCGACCATCGTCTTCATCTTCGACTTATCGTCGTATCAGTTATTCAGAATGGGATAAACCCGGTCTTTCCGAATAACTCGCGTATATTTTAAATAAGTGGTCCACAAACACAACATACACCTCATTCCAATTCATCAGTCACTAACCGTAAATTAATCAAGAGAATAATTCCCCAAATATTAACCCCGAAGGCCGAAACCAACATCAAATCAATATTCAGAAAACCATTCTGTTTGGCCAACCGACAGTTAGTTTCTAAATTTCACTTTCATAGGGAAAGATTCCCATTAATTTTATCAAAGATAAATTCCTTGAATTTATTCTTTAATCTACTTTTGAATATCAATTCAAAACTAGTCGGGATTAACGAACCTTACCGAAGTAATCATTTGTTTTTAATTTCCCAATCCCAACCTATTCATCCCATGAAGTAAAACTGGTCATACTTCATATCTAACACCACGGTGTTATCGGTAAATTCAATTACCATTTCACGTTCAAATCTGATTAAAGATTTAACTATCGCCTGGAGCAAAACTGGTGATACTCCATTTTCGATCATTTCAATCTAATTAAAGATTCATTAAAACTCCAATTAGTTTTAATCTTTGACTGGGTTAAAGAATCAGCGTCATTTAAAACACGGTTCACGATAAACCCAAATCCACATTCCATTAATTATCGGGTTAAAGAACGAGCGTTATTTAAAACACTGTCCACGATAAACCCAAAAATCAATATCAATTCAATTTCCAATTAAATATTATTTAATTGGTACACTTCATTAAATCTAAATAAAAAGATTTAATCTTTTCTCAACTGGATTCAAGAACAGTGTTAGTGAAGACACCATTCACGACAAACCCAAATCACATTCGATATTCAATACAAGGCTCTGAATAGAAAATATATCGGCTTATATTCAATATCAAATTCTACGACTAACAAATGTCGTATTGGAAATAACGATATAAATATATATCTTTCAAATTTCCATAACAACACCTGTATAATCACGAATTCCAACATCGAAATATTCCGAAGACAATTTCGATTCAAATCCACTCCAATGCAATCATTGGAAATTCTGGTTATTTTTAAAACCCTTTTCAAATTCAATTTATTTATTTAAAAATAAATAGAATTATAATTCTAGTTTAAAACTAGTTCATTTCGATAAAAATCTATTTTTATCTTTTCAAATATGGAGTTTTTCATCCCAAATCTTCACAAATCATTTCTTATGATTTTACATAAATTATTACTATTTTTAATAATTTTATCAAGGCTCGTACAGTCGATTTCCATCAATGGCCATCGAACTGCACTTACAACGACCTTTTTCGAATTTGATTTGGACGTACCTCCAAATCCAACCGTTAGATTTCTAATTTCTAATATTCGTTAGAAAGCTCTTTTCGATACGAACCCAACGGTTCCGGTTTTAGGAGAATCCGACGGTCGGATCTCCCGCAATGTCCGTTTGAAATAAATGGTCGAAATTCAAGAACTGCCACGGCGCGGCGCGTTCCATTCAGGCCATTATATTATATATAATATATATAATATATATTTCGTCGATTTCTATTTAAAACGAATTATATAAACAGTTTTAAATTCGTTTCAAAAGAAATTTCAACTTCCATTTCAATTCAAATCAAAATTGAATTCATCTTTATAAATTCGTTTTAAAATTCATTTCTATTCAATTCAAATTTCAATTCAATTTGAATTCATGTCAATTCGCTTTCAATTCAATTTGAATTCGTTTTCAATTCATTTCGAAATCATTTTCAATTCAATTCATTTCGAAATCGTTTTCAATTCAATTCATTTCGAAATCGTTTTCAATTCAATTCATTTCGAAATCGTTTTCAATTCAATTCATTTCGAAATCGTTTTCAATTCAATTCATTTCGAAATCGTTTTCAATTCAATTCATTTCGAAATCGTTTTCAATTCAATTCATTTCGAAATCGTTTTCAATTCAATTCATTTCGAAATCGTTTTCAATTCAATTCATTTCGAAATCGTTTTCAATTCAATTCATTTCGAAATCGTTTTCAATTCAATTCATTTCATTTCGAAATCGTTTTAAAATCGATATAAATATCGTTCACGTCAAAATGGCGTCAATCTAATCATCACGGCTTCACATATTTCTGTTTCAAATAATTCCTATTATCAAAATATTTGTTATTATCAAAATATTCTTTATTTTCACGATTGGAATGAGGCCCAATCAATTACCATATAAAGTTAATTATATGGATTTTCATACAACACATGTATATAATAGCAACGATAAATAATCAACCATCAACCAAAGTGCACTACACCGTATAAGCATCAAATATAGATATCTAATGCTTATAACAGCCTGTCAATCAATCGATTGACATGTTTAATCAATCAGGATGAGTGAACTTCAAGTTTCATCCCAACACCCGTGTGGGGTTTCAAACAATCAAACACATATTTTATTTGTGCAGTTGGGTGACGTGTAAAATTTATCGACCCAATCAATGTCAGTCAAATCAGTGTACATAAACAAACCGTCTGGTTTGTAAATGAATATTTATTTATTCACATTCACGTTAAAAAATATATTTTTAACGATAAAACATTTTATTCCAACATATGAATTTCTATTAAGTTCATTCTTTAAATAAAATGATATTTTTATTTTTCTAACACATTTTAGAAAATTTCGGCGGCATAACGGCACGATACTAGAAACGGGACAAGGCCTAGCCTTATCCCCGGTCTAGTGAAGGCCCACGCCATTCACACATCAATCAAATTCACCAAACAACCAAATTCAAATCAAATCATATAACTAAGCTATGCATCCAAACAAACAAGTCCACGGTCTGTGGACGATTGTGTCGGGTGCTACTAAGCACCGTCTGCATCCTAGTATATATATATATATATATAGAAAAATAAATTGAAAGGTGAGAAATTCTCACATATAGCTATCCTAGCTCCACGGCTCTTCCTTGATAGAAATCTTCATCGCTACCGCATCTTCGTCATCTTCGTTGTCCGCTTTCACTACCTATGTAAAAATCGAATTTTTACTTCGCTATTCTATATATAAAAATCATATTTTTATTTCGAAGTTCTATATATAAAAATCATATTTTTATTTCGAAGTTCTATATATAAAAATCCCATTTTTATTTCGCTATTCAATATATAAAAATCCTATTTTTAGTTCGCTATTCAATATATAAAAATCCTATTTTTAGTTCGCTATTCAATATATAAAAATCCTATTTTTACTTCGACTTCAAATATATAAAAATCTGATTTTTACTTCTAAAAGTTCAAATCCTTTCCTTTTTAAAGTTTAAATCTTTTCACTTTTTTTTCTTAAAAAATAAAAAAAAACAGTTTTAACTTTATAAAATTTTCAGTTTTCAACCTATAAAAAAAACAGTTTTAACTTTATAAAATTTTCAGTTTTTAAAATGAAACTAAGTTTTCAGTTTTTTAAAAATAAGATAAAATCAGTTTTTAAAATCATAAAAATCAGTTTTTAAAATCATAAAAATCAGTTTTAACATAATAAAAAAAACAGTCTTAACATACTAAAAAAAACAGTATTAACATAATAAAAAAAACAGTTTTAATATAAATAAAAAACAGTTTTCTTTAATGTTTTAAATAAAATAAAAATAAAATAAATAAATAAAACTTACAGGGGGCGCTGTCGAGTGGTCGGGGGGGGGGGGTCTGGTGGCTGAGGCAAGAGAGGGGGGGTGCTGTGGCAACCGCCGGAGGTCAGAGGGCGTCGGAGCAGGTCACTGGCGTTGGGCTCTTCCACAACAGGCGGCGTCGGTCAAATCAGGGCTGGAGCTAGGGTTTGGGCTTCAAATCGGGAGAGAGGAGGGGCTGGAGCTGACGTGGGGGCGAGGGAGGAGGTGGCGCCGGTCTTGGGGAGGGCGACGACGCCAGTGGCGGAGCTCGGTGGCTGAGCGACGGGGAGACTCGGGTTTTTTTTTCTTTTTTGAATTCTGAATTTATTTTAGAACGGGGGGGGGGGGGCAGAAGTTATAGAAGAAGGTTTTTTTTTATTTAATTTTCCACAAAAAGCAACTTTCATTTCCGACTTCAAAACGAGGCCCACCGCCTGTCGTCCCTAGCGTTTTACCCCTATTCCGAACACAATGGGATATGTATCGCAAGCTGATTCGATAGTTACAATCAGTTTCCATTGAACTTACATTTAAATCTATATATTGAATTTTAAACGTACATTTCAAATTACCGGGGTCACATACTAACTAGAAAAATTCCAGAAAAATATTTTCTAGCTTCGCATTGACGATACGGTCCTAACAAAACTAGTTTCGTCGAATTCTGAGACCGTTAGAAAAATGGCCATTTTCCAGTCGATTAAAATCAACTGAAACTGGTCAAACGCGTTTTCCTTTGCCACGCTCACATATTGATTCGAAAAATTATGAAATTTGGAATCTAGCAATAACTTGACACTGCGGATCCAACAAAACTGGTTTCGTCGAAATCCGAGGTCATTTGCAAAATGTCCATTTTTAAGGGCCTGAATTCCATAGCGACTATTCAGAATTTTCAACTGGACATAACTTTTGATTCCCGCTACTAACTTTTGATTTTTCGGATTCGTTGGAAAGATATTCACTATTAGATTCCATTATTTTTGGTTTCACTAAAATCCGGATTGTTTTGCACCCAGTACATTCAATTGAAGTTTGAAATCGAATTATCGAACTACCGCGCCATTTTCAATTCTATTTATAATTATATATAAATATTTATATTCTAACGACGACGCGTATAATATATACGTTCGAATTCTATTCAAAATAAATTTCTCGTCGATATTATTTAAAACTATTCATTTTAAATATACAAAATTCGCCAAAATTGCCAAAATAAAAATTTTAAACTGGCCCAGATTTTCGGGTTATTACAATCTCCCCCACTTAAAACTTTTCGTCCCCGAAAAGGAACAAAGTCGAAAGTGGTTTGATTAATCAACTCTACGCTCGATCTGGCTTTCATTCTCCAACTTTTCAGTTTTTGAGAATTTTCTAAAATTTCAAAAATTTGACTAACTCCCTAAATTTTTGAAAAATTTCGCCATAACCTCCCCTGCACCGGGAGCATCGGGGAATTTCAAATAGCTTCCCCGGTCCTTCAGATCTCAAAAAGAAAAAGAAAACGCCAAGCGGCTAGCCAATAGGCTCATAAAATCATCATCACCCAAACAAAACAGTAAATTATGTAGTAAACATGTACCTATTTGTCGGGCAAACAAATTTTATTCTCTGCTCTAGCCTCCTTGCTATGACCTGTTCAATGTAAGTATATGCATATGCAAGCAAATGCGACCAATTTTCAATATAATTCAATATTTGGTTCAATTAGGCATAATGGTTCAAAATTAGCAAACAAATGAACAAACAACACAAACATCAATCAATTAGTGAATTTAACGTTTCAAATTCATAATTTTGATACATATACAGAAAATCTTGTTTTTTATGCCAATTCACAACAAAGTGTTCTAACTATATAAGATTTGGTTCTCACACCAGTCTAATGGAAATATATAGATATCACACCTTCGAAACACGAATACAAATACTGATGATGTGGCCACATCATCAGAATTATCCCCGAGTGTCTAGAATGTGACTCTATATCTATCCAGTATATTAAAATTTCAAATACACGTGGATCAGACGTATACGCAAAATCTTTATATACTGGACTGTCCAACTCAATATAAAGAGATAATCAAATACGAATAATTGATTTAAATTTTCAAAACAAAAATTTGTTTTCATTTGAAAAATATACTCTTCACACTCGTTCTAGGATACTACTGATCCCATCTCTAACGAGTCATCCCCATTGGATATTACTAATCCAATATCTGATGAATTCTTTCGTATGGTTCTAATGTGCCTTGTTCTCTGAGCTTTGTAAACCAAAGCTCTGATACCAAATGTGACGAAAAGGAATTTCGCTCGGTCCGAAGCAGTCGCTAAACCGATTCAGGCCGTTCGAAACGCCCTATCGTTTGAGAACATGACAAAACAGAACGCATACGGAAGGACATTTCATTGTATATTACAACAATGCATCAGATTTCAGGAATATACAGAGTATAAATGAATATTACACAGAAATATCAGAGATTTAAATTACATTTAAATACATAGCAGCGGAAAATAATACAATACACAACTAGAAGAGATATACGGATACAAAGCTTTCCGGATATCATTCCAGCTGTAAACCAGGATCCTGTGAATATAAATCTGTAAAACCAAAACTACTAGCTGCCCGTGTCAAAATAGGGGCATCCAGAGTTTAGGTTAAAACAATAAACTCCAGGTCAGTCATGTGACTGGTGTGAGAACTAAAACAGTTATAATCCTTTATTTTAAAGTTCGGTAAATCAAGGGACCACGCCGTATAACACGGAACGGGTTTCCTCCCAAGAATACCAGTGCATAAAACAACAGCGCAATGCTAAATAAAGAAGAATGAAGCTATTATAAGACCCAGTTCCCATCACACAATGCAACGCAAGCCAGAGGATAGGGTTTTTACCTTATAATAGCCAAGGATGCTTGATACGTTTAAAACAAATCATTTGATACTATCATAAGTGCATAGTGTATAAAACAACTTCAAATCATAAGTATCAATCATAGGCGGCATGAATGCCCCATCCCAGTATGTCGCCATACTAGGCTCTACAAATAAAACCGCAGAATCACGTATTTGGAAATTGGGTTTCCCTCTATGAACCGAGGCAAAAGATAGTCCTCAACCGATTCGAGACGCTCTAGCCCGTGTCTCAGGAATAGCCGCAACTGCCCCCTGGATCCTCAGGGCCGGTCCACCGATGTGGATTATTATGCCTGAACACTACGTCTCCCCACCCTATGGGGTGTAAGTCTGGTCCGTCAGCCGACCAGAATGCATCGGCCGAAACCGATATAACCGAGGCGCCTCGCAACAGCAACAACCACTTAAGTCAAACTCGTCAGGGCGTGTAAAACCACTGACGCCACTTCTAGCTAGAAAGAAACGCATGCCCTCCCTGACGTCCGTCTCCCGTTTTTGGTTCATACCGGGTGTGAAACACGCGAGGTAAACGTTACACAAAGCTACGCCACAAAGGTCGTGCTTTGATCATCACCACAAGACTTTGCTTTTCAACAGAAGCCTCGATCAACTGCCACTTAGGCATGCCACACAGGCAATTCACTCCATGCGTTTGATATCCATCAATATATAACCCCTGAGCTCGTACGTCTCAGAGAAGGGCGTTAAGCAAGAGAATAAATTCTCCGCCGCCAAACAGATATATATTTAATAGAGATCAATCACACGGACTAAAATCCAATGTCAGACACACAGTCCATTTACAAGTCCGTTCTGGGTCTGAACGAAACCGGAGGCACCTAGTACCCCGCATATCCATCGATCTCCAAGTACGTCTGGACGATCACTAACTGTTTCCATCTTCTTGGGTGTACAGCCCAATCAAGATCATCAGTAATTACCCAAACGACGTGAAGACCTCCGGTCTTCGACCATCGTCTTCATCTTCGACTTATCGTCGTATCAGTTATTCAGAATGGGATAAACCCGGTCTTTCCGAATAACTCGCGTATATTTTAAATAAGTGTTACACAAACACAACATACGCCTCATTCCAATTCATCAGTCACTAACCGTAAATTAATCAAGAGAATAATTCCCCAAATATTAACCCCGAAGGCCGAAACCAACATCAGATCAATATTCAGAAAACCATTCTGTTTGGCCAACCGACAGTTAGTTTCTAAATTTCACTTTCATAGGGAAAGATTCCCATTAATTTTATCAAAGATAAATTCCTTGAATTTATTCTTTAATCTACTTTTGAATATCAATTCAAAACTAGTCGGGATTAATGAACCTTACCGAAGTAATCATTTGTTTTTAATTTCCCAATCCCAACCTATTCATCCCATGAAGTAAAACTGGTCATACTTCATATCTAACACCACAGTGTTATCGGTAAATTCAATTACCGTTTCACGTTCAAATCTGATTAAAGATTTAACTATCGCCTGGAGCAAAACTGGTGATACTCCATTTTCGATCATTTCAATCTAATTAAAGATTCATTAAAACTCCACTTAGTTTTAATCTTTGACTGGGTTAAAGAATCAGTGTCATTTAAAACACGGTTCACGATAAACCCAAATCCACATTCCATTAATTATCGGGTTAAAGAACGAGCGTTATTTAAAACACTGTCCACGATAAACCCAAAAATCAATATCAATTCAATTTCCAATTAAATATTATTTAATTGGTACACTTCATTAAATCTAAATAAAAAGATTTAATCTTTTCTCAACTGGATTCAAGAACAGTGTTAGTGAAGACACCATTCACGACAAACCCAAATCACATTCGATATTCAATACAAGGCTCTGAATAGAAAATATATCGGCTTATATTCAATATCAAATTCTACGACTAACAAATGTCGTATTGGAAATAACGATATAAATATATATCTTTCAAATTTCCATAACAACACCTGTATAATCACGAATTCCAACATCGAAATATTCCGAAGACAATTTCGATTCAAATCCACTCCAATGCAATCATTGGAAATTCTGGTTATTTTTAAAACCCTTTTCAAATTCAATTTATTTATTTAAAAATAAATAGAATTATAATTCTAGTTTAAAACTAGTTCATTTCGATAAAAATCTATTTTTATCTTTTCAAATATGGAGTTTTTCATCCCAAATCTTCACAAATCATTTCTTATGATTTTACATAAATTATTACTATTTTTAATAATTTTATCATGGCCCGTACAGTCGATTTCCATCAATGGCCATCGAACTGCACTTACAGCGAACTTTTTCGAATTTGATTTGGACGTACCTCCAAATCCAACCGTTAGATTTCTAATTTCTAATATTCGTTAGAAAGCTCTTTTCGATATGAACCCAACGGTTCCGGTTTTAGGAGAATCCGACGGTCGGATCTCCCGCAATGTCCGTTTGAAATAAATGGTCGAAATTCACGAACTGCCGCGGCGCGGCGCGTACCATTCAGGCCATTATATTATATATAATATATATTTCGTCGATTTCTATTTAAAACGAATTATATAAACAGTTTTAAATTCGTTTCAAAAGCAATTTCAACTTCCATTTCAATTCAAATCAAAATTGAATTCATCTTTATAAATTCGTTTTAAAATTCATTTCTATTCAATTCAAATTTCAATTCAATTTGAATTCATGTCAATTCGCTTTCAATTCAATTTGAATTCGTTTTCAATTCATTTCGAAATCGTTTTCAATTCAATTCATTTCGAAATCGTTTTCAATTCAATTCATTTCGAAATCGTTTTCAACTCAATTCATTTCGAAATCGTTTTCAATTCAATTCATTTCGAAATCGTTTTCAATTCAATTCATTTCGAAATCGTTTTCAATTCAATTCATTTCGAAATCGTTTTCAATTCAATTCATTTCGAAATCGTTTTCAATTCAATTCATTTCGAAATCGTTTTCAATTCAATTCATTTCATTTCGAAATCGTTTTAAAATCGATATAAATATCGTTCACGTCAAAATGGCGTCAATCTAATCATCACAGCTTCACATATTTCTATTTCAAATATTCTATTTCAAATATTTCCTATTATCAAAATATTTGTTATTATCAAAATATTCTTTATTTTCACGATTGGAATGAGGCCCAATCAATTACCATATAAAGTTAATTATATGGATTTTCATACAACACATGTATATAATAGCAACGATAAATAATCAACCATCAACCAAAGTGCACTACACCGTATAAGCATCAAATATAGATATCTAATGCTTATAACAGCCTGTCAATCAATCGATTGACATGTTTAATCAATCAGGATGAGT
Organism: Allium sativum; assembly: GCA_030737875.1. Taxonomy (NCBI): domain Eukaryota; kingdom Viridiplantae; phylum Streptophyta; class Magnoliopsida; order Asparagales; family Amaryllidaceae; genus Allium; species Allium sativum. The sequence continues at coordinate 731,973,376 of CM060916.1, forward strand.
GAACTTCAAGTTTCATCCCAACACCCGTGTGGGGTTTCAAACAATCAAACACATATTTTATTTGTGCAGTTGGGTGACGTGTAAAATTTATCGACCCAATCAATGTCAGTCAAATCAGTGTACATAAACAAACCGTCTGGTTTGTAAATGAATATTTATTTATTCACATTCACGTTAAAAATTATATTTTTAACGATAAAACATTTTATTCCAACATATGAATTTCTATTAAGTTCATTCTTTAAATAAAATGATATTTTTATTTTTCTAACACATTTTAGAAAATTTCGGCGGCATAACGGCACGATACTAGAAACGGGACAAGGCCTAGCCTTATCCCCGGTCTAGTGAAGGCCCACGCCATTCACACATCAATCAAATTCACCAAACAACCAAATTCAAATCAAATCATATAACTAAGCTATGCATCCAAACAAACAAGTCCATGGTCTGTGGACGATTGTGTCGGGTGCTACTAAGCACCGTCTGCATCCTAGTATATATATATATATATATATATAGAAAAATAAATTGAAAGGTGAGAAATTCTCACATATAGCTATCCTAGCTCCACGGCTCTTCCTTGATAGAAATCTTCATCGCTACCGCATCTTCGTCATCTTCGTTGTCCGCTTTCACTACCTATGTAAAAATCGAATTTTTACTTCGCTATTCTATATATAAAAATCATATTTTTATTTCGAAGTTCTATATATAAAAATCATATTTTTATTTCGAAGTTCTATATATAAAAATCCCATTTTTATTTCGCTATTCAATATATAAAAATCCTATTTTTAGTTCGCTATTCAATATATAAAAATCCTATTTTTAGTTCGCTATTCAATATATAAAAATCCTATTTTTACTTCGACTTCCAATATATAAAAATCTGATTTTTACTTCTAAAAGTTCAAATCCTTTCCTTTTTAAAGTTTAAATCTTTTCACTTTTTTTTCTTAAAAAATAAAAAAAACAGTTTTAACTTTATAAAATTTTCAGTTTTCAACCTATAAAAAAAACAGTTTTAACTTTATAAAATTTTCAGTTTTTAAAATGAAACTAAGTTTTCAGTTTTTTAAAAATAAGATAAAATCAGTTTTTAAAATCATAAAAATCAGTTTTTAAAATCATAAAAATCAGTTTTAACATAATAAAAAAAAACAGTCTTAACATACTAAAAAAAAACAGTATTAACGTAATAAAAAAAACAGTTTTAATATAAATAAAAAAACAGTTTTCTTTTATGTTTTAAATAAAATAAAAATAAAATAAATAAATAAAACTTACAGGGGGCGCTGTCGAGTGGTCGGGGGGGGGATCTGGTGGCTGAGGCAAGAGAGGGGGGGTGCTGTGGCAACCGCCGGAGGTCAGAGGGCGTCGGAGCAGGTCACTGGCGTTGGGCTCTTCCACAACAGGCGGCGTCGGTCAAATCAGGGCTGGAGCTAGGGTTTGGGCTTCAAATCGGGAGAGAGGAGGGGCTGGAGCTGACGTGGGGGCGAGGGAGGAGGTGGCGCCGGTCTTGGGGAGGGCGACGACGCCAGTGGCGGAGCTCGGTGGCTGAGCGACGGGGAGACTCGGGTTTTTTTTTTCTTTTTTGAATTCTGAATTTATTTTAGAACGGAGGGGGGGGGGGCAGAAGTTATAGAAGAAGTTTTTTTTTATTTAATTTTCCACAAAAAGCAACTTTCATTTCCGACTTCAAAACGAGGCCCACCGCCTGTCGTCCCTAGCGTTTTACCCCTATTCCGAACACAATGGGATATGTATCGCAAGCTGATTCGATAGTTACAATCAGTTTCCATTGAACTTACATTTAAATCTATATATTGAATTTTAAACGTACATTTCAAATTACCGGGGTCACATACTAACTAGAAAAATTCCAGAAAAATATTTTCTAGCTTCGCATTGACGATACGTTCCTAACAAAACTAGTTTCGTCGAATTCTGAGACCGTTAGAAAAATGGCCATTTTCCAGTCGATTAAAATCAACTGAAACTGGTCAATCGCGTTTTCCTTTGCCACGCTCACATATTGATTCGAAAAATTATGAAATTTGGAATCTAGCAATAACTTGACACTGCGGATCCAACAAAACTGGTTTCGTCGAAATCCGAGGTCATTTGCAAAATGTCCATTTTTAAGGGCCTGAATTCCATAGCGACTATTCAGAATTTTCAACTGGACATAACTTTTGATTCCCGCTACTAACTTTTGATTTTTCGGATTCGTTGGAAAGATATTCACTATTAGATTCCATTATTTTTGGTTTCACTAAAATCCGGATTGTTTTGCACCCGGTACATTCAATTGAAGTTTGAAATTGAATTATCGAACTACCGCGCCATTTTCAATTCTATTTATAATTATATATAAATATTTATATTCTAACGACGACGCGTATAATATATACGTTCGAATTCTATTCAAAATAAATTTCTCGTCGATATTATTTAAAACTATTCATTTTAAATATACAAAATTCGCCAAAATTGCCAAAATAAAAATTTTAAACTGGCCCAGATTTTCGGGTTATTACATTCCCGGAAAATTTCGCCATAACCTCCCCTGTACCGGGAGCATCGGGAAATTTCAAATAGCTTTCCCGGTCCTTCTAATCTCAAAAAGAAAAAGAAGAAGCCAAGCGGCTAGCCGATACGGCGCATAAAACCCATATATGAATTCAAACATGTACCTTTTTGTCGGGCACATAAATAAAAATCTTCATATACTTCCTCCCATACCTGTCTAACACCTGTTTACCTGTTTCCAATTCAATTCAACTCAATCCATTCGTTTGAACTAAATTTTGAATCGTTTGAATTCAGTTTCGCTCAATTATTCTTTAATTAGTCCTTTTTCCTATTTCACTTCTTTGTTGAACATAACATGTTCAAACAAAATATTTAACTTGTTCACAACCAAATTGAATTTCAATTTCAATTCCAATTTCCTTTTTTAATTCGAATATAAATTTTCAAATCGAATTCACTTATTTAAAGCCCAATATCCATTCAACATCTCATTTACTAATTTCTATTCAATTTAGTTAATTCTATTCAATAAATCAAAAATCGGGTTTCTGTTTCAAAAATCATATTCATTTACACAACTTGAATTCGCATATATCTTACAACTCAACTCTGAAATTTTCTAAATAGAAATTCGGATTTTATTTGCTTAAAAATCCTTTTATAACATTAAATAAACCATTATGGTTTTAAAACGATTCTGGCGCTGCTTTTCTGAAAATTTGATTTTGACATAACTCAAAATTTATACGACGAAATCCAGATTTTTCTCTTTCATTAGAAAACTATTATCAAATTGGTCCTGACGTTTCTTGTTTCAAAGAATTTCGACTTCAATTGAGTTCTGTATACTCGATTGAAGTTCGAGTCGCCAATTTACGAACTGCAGCGCTGCGGCGAGTTCGTTTTAATTATATTTATATATAAAAACTTTTAAACTTCGTTTGAATGAAATTCAATTCCATTCTGATTTTAATATATTCAAATCCATAGTTTCAATTCCATTTGAATTCCATATTCAAATCCCATAGTTAATTCTATTTCGAGTTCTATTTGAAATTCTATTTTCAAAGTTTTAGTTCAAGTTCTACTTTGAAATTCTACATTTGAATTTCCTTATTCAAATCCCATTTCCAATCTCCATTTAAATTTCTATACTCCAGTCTATTTTCATTCTATTAGAATTTCAAATCTCATATTAAACTTCACTTTGAATTTAAATGCCATATTTAAATTTCTCTTGAATTCAAATCCTAGATTTATATCCCTTGGATTCAAATTCTAGATTTATATCTCTTGAATTCAAATTCTGGATTTAAACTCCATTCTCAAATTTTGTTTGAAATTCCCATATTTAAAGTCTATTTGAATTCTCGAATATCCCAACTCCATTTGAAATTCAAATATTCAAACTAAATTTAAATTTCTATTTAAAATTCTAAATGTTTCAAATTCCATTTTCTCTTATTTGAAATTCCCAATATTTCAAATTACATTCTTCTTTTATTTGAAATTCCATTTTTGAATTTCCTTTATTTCAATCCCATTTGAATTCCTTTGAATTCAAATTCTATTTCAATTCCCTTGAATTCAAATTTTATTCTTCATTCTCATTTCGTCTATTCAAATTCTATTTGAACTTCTATTTGAATTTCTAATATTCAATCCCCTTTTTAAAATTCAAACATTTAAATTCCTTTTCTAATTTTACTATTCAAATGTTATACTCAAATTTCATTTGAGTTATATATTTAAAAATTCCATTTCACATCCTATTTGAAATTTCATTTCAAATTCCAATTCCATGCTTGTATTTCTATTTCTGAATTTATCAAATGATAATTCTTTTTACTTCATTTATAACTTCGTTATAAAAGAACTATTTATAAACTTCGTTTAAAAAGAAACTACTTGTTTTATTTTTCAAACAAGTTTATATTTTATTTCCATTTAAAATTCAAATTCTATTTAAAAATAGAATTTTTCCTTTTAAATCTCAAATATCCTTCCACGATATTTTAAATATCATTACTTAAGCCAGTGATATTTAAACACACAAAGCAACGAATTATTTATTTTTCTAACACATCATATATAACAATATATATGCAAACAAATAAACAAACAGATAATATATTTTTTAGGAATCCAGTTGGATTCCTCCAACCTGTTTTCCTGCATCCACAGATGTTAGCACATAAATAATACCCATTCTGCTTCGTGGCAGAATATCGCGGTATAGAAGGTCATCCACTAATCATAGCGTGGGGCGTATAGGGTAATCATCCGCTATGAAACTGCGGGCATCCGCTAATGAGACTGCGGGAATCCAACCAATCAATCAACCCAATATATATATATATAGCCTAAATAACTAATATATATAAAACAAGCAGAAAAATCCAAACAAGCAACAACAATTATTTTTAATGGAATAAAAATAATTCTAAAGGTGAGTGAGATTTACTCACCAAAATTTCCCTATTGCCGAATATCCATCTGATTTCCAAATCGTCACAACTACAAATTTTCTCGAATAGAATTTCTTGCACCTATGATTATGTATTTTAATTTATCGATTAATCCTATAAACCAAAATAAATTATCTTATGGATTTAATTTAAAAAAAAAATGTATACCTTACTTTGCAACCCATTCGACTAATCCATTAACAACCTCAGAAATCACCGATCAGCATTGCTGCAAATCAGCCCTACAAAACTGCCACTATTCATTCTGGCATTTCATCGAACGATTTATGTTCGTTACTGGTGCTTCTTCATTTTAGCATCTAAACCCATACTGACCAACCCCAGAACGGCTACAGTACATCGAACTCCCACACGGTCACCCTCATCGCGTTCACACTGTTCGGCCTTCACCAAAATCACCGCCCCTCCCAACAATCGTATCCTCTTCCAGCATCGACTTCATCCCAACACTTTGACCGCATTCCATACAAACCATCGTTGAATCCCAGGCAGCCTCACAACAAGTCGAGCCCTAGACACCTCGCGTCGCGCCCAAGACTGGTCTACCAGATTTTGAACTCGACCACTCAGAAGACGATCGCACTCCTTTTTGAGGCAATTGAGTTTTTTTGAAACTCGCAACCCTCCTTGACTTGCGAATGATGCGGTTGTCGTCGAGCTCCCAGAACCCATCGCAACCCCCAACACAACTCCAGAATCATCTTACCTCAACAGTACCCACACCTGAAGCCCTTCGAGTCGCACCTCTCCCAATTGCGAGCGTCGAAGTCACGCTTCAGGGAAATCTCGCGATTTTAATTCTAGTTTCGGTGGTCTTCTGGCTTTACCACGATTTCCCCCCTTTCTAATTTATTTCGATGATTTCGATTTGGTTATACATATTTTTATGAAACTGTGAATTTTCGGTTTTCAATTGGAGATGGGAAAGAGAACGAAAGCATATACTTAAATTTTCTGAAGTGATGAATTGTGAGGGGTGCGGTGGCTTTTATAGCTGAAGAGAGTAGACAGGGAATACACATCCATTAAAACACTGTCTTCCTAGATATCGAAAGCAGGAGACAAAAATCTGTGCTCAAGAAAACAGTAGGTCTGCTTGTAGGAGGAGAGGTCAGCTCTGATTTTTTATTATTATTTATATTGATTTTATTTTAATTAAATAATTAAAATATTTCGCGGTCCTTAACTAGTAATCCCGAACCACTATTCAACCGTGACGACCGATGTTTCCAACGTTATTCACTATTCTGAATTCAATGAAATAGATTATACAATTTAATTTGAACGTATATTCAACATAGCCATATTAAATCATTTTAAATTCAAAATAAATAAATTCTTCATCAATGAATTTCTATTATCATCGTTCAGTTTTATCTTCGAATTGAATTATTTCAACTTCTCGTATTTCGATAAAATAAATCGTATTTCGATTATTTAATCGATAATCCAGTATAAAAATTCTTTTATATTATCAACACAATATTTAAAACAATATTAAATATTTAAAACAAACTGTTCAAAAATCCGGGTCATTACATATAGTTCCTTATGTGAAGTTGTTGATAGAGGAAATAAACATATCTGCAAAGTTACAAAAGGATGTAATGTTGCAAACCTACTGAATTAAACCCTATCGTAGCTGATGTTTAATGGTCACACTAGTTTCATGGGTATACGATAAATGAATGATTGACTCTAGTGCAAGTGGGAGATTGATAGAGTTTATGCCTTGGAGGCAATCCATTTGATGTGATTAATAACACTGTTGATGTTATTATTTTATTTGGAATAAAAATATTATGTTATGTTATATTTACGGCATAATATAAATATTAACATAATAGTAGTACTTAGAATACTAATACGAATTTATATAGTTTAAGTAAATGACTTGAACTTGAGATTGTATAAAATACTAAGTATTATAATTCTTAAATGTCCCTAATCAAGTTTTATTACTTATATAGGACAACAGTGAAACATTGTGACTAGTATGTTGATTGACTGACGATCACATCTCATTGATCATTAATATACGTGATATTAATGTCAAGACATAAATACTTATTGAAGAATAGCGTATTGGGCTGACCCGATGCAACAAAACTACATGGAATATAATTAACAGTACCATAAATTATTCTCATAGTGGCAGTGATGTAATGGTCCTCAGACCTAAAATCATTATAATTTTATTCGAGGATTTTTGTGTTTTGATATCATCAAAAGTTGCTTTTAACTGAGTAGATAATAAAGGTGACTATTGGATACATTTCAAATTGAATGAAAATTATGAATGATCTAGATGGAATTTAACCATACAATATTTGTAGTGATATCCATGGGCCTCTTGATTGAGTGGGACTATAAAATGCATGGTCGTGCTCAAATATTGATTTGTTTTTTATAATCTACTCATCGATCAAGATAGAATGGTTAAATTATAAAGAGGGTGATATGTTCCATGCCTTGAGTTTAATCCTGGATATACTCGGTAAAAGGATTATATTGCATTGATACACTGGCCACAAAATGGTTGTATCGAATCTTTGATCTTATTATAACTTGGGTAGCAGCAACGTATTACTAGATTCTAAACATTTTATATGATTTTAAATACAATTTAAAATCATTGCCAATGTTGTAATAACCTATAGGGTCACACAATAGAATGTTACAAAGGATAAATTATTTTTCGAACAAATAAAATATCAACATGTTGATATTTATTTGAAGTTGGAGTGAGTATTGGGTTGGGTTCCTATTTTATAGTTGACGTTTGTTCTAAAAGGAACATACATTTTCCTTTTAAGTACATGGCAGAAACCCTAGGTTTATCTATTAGATAAGATCGAACCAAACATACCCAATATACCTCTTCTCCAAAACCTAGAAAATTAATGGCAGTTAGTACTGATCTCCTTTCATTTCTTCTTCAATTTTATTGAAGAAGATAAACGTTCGAGTGGATATCGATAAAAGCACAGTGATTTGTTGTGCTATACGGTTCGATTCAACCTAGATTTGTCCTCAAATTCGAAAGAATGGAAACCCTAAGTATGGTTTTTGTCTTGATTTATTATTTTGTAATAGATCCTATTTAGGGTTTAATTATTTTGCTGCGAAATCTAAAATTGAAAACCCTAATTGTTACTATCAATCCTGTGTTACAGAGAAGGTTTTCTTCTTGAATTTGTCCTTATTGTGATATTCCTTCTTTTTCTCTAGGCGATGCTTCCTCATATGGCCTTTCTTCCTATAGTTATAGCATTCTAAAGATGAGGATGATGGCTTGCTTGAGTTGTTAATGCTAAGCTTTTTATTGAAACCATCCTTATTCCCTTTCCTGTATTACAAGTATTTCTTGAATTTTTAAACAATATATGCTAGATCCTCTTTATTGTCAAAATCCGAATCTTCTTTTTCGGCATGGAATGCTATGTTTTTTGTCTTTTGCCCATACTCTTTAAGTCTACAAATTCACTTCATAAGATACTTGATTTTCTATTAACTCTTTAGCTCATTTTGGAAAGATCGTTTTCTCCTTCAATATATAGAACTTTTCTTTCCCATTCATCCGTCAAAGAGCTTAGGATTTTTGAAACAATACGGAAATCTAAGAAAAAACTCATAGTACTAATAGTGAATGATATATGTCCTAAAATATAGAGTACATGTCATTAATAGTCTCATCTTGTTTCATTTTGAAATTTTGGAACTTACTCTTTAACATTGAATTTATTTTTTATTTAACCTTGTTAGTTCATTCATGAGTTACTTTAAGAGTTCTCCATATTTCATATGCAGTGGTACACATATTCAGTGCAAAACAACATATTCATTGCTTTTGCATTACCAGTAGCACCTAATTATTGTGTGTTTGACCATGTAAAGTATTCCGTTGTGGAACTGATATACTTTGTTTGGGTGATGTTCCATGAATCAAAGCTATTCGCTTAAATACAAATACACATTTGTGTTGCCCAATAATTGTAATTTTTCCATTGAATAGTGGAGTCCATTTAGTAGATTGACGTACGATGAAGCTAGTTGCAGTGCTAGTGCTGGTGTTGTTGTCCATATTAACAGGGTATCAAATAATTGTGTGATGGTTATATGTTGTCTTTGCTATGATATTAAATGAAAGTGTGAGTGCTATAGGATCGGTTAATATGGAACTAGTGCGGAACTAATATGATAATAAATAGTACTAGTAAAGCAAATAAATAATAAAAATAGGCACCAACAATATTTATAGTGGTTCGAATTTTCCATTCTACGTCCAATCCCTAAGCTACCCTTAGGCCTTTAACTATATAAAACTCTCTCTCTTAACCCGGAGGAATATGTAAATATTGTTGTTACGGGACTTTTGACCACCTAGGCTATACCTGCCAGCATTTTTGCATCTAAACTTACGAACAGTACTTCTAACCACCTGAACTATCTACAGGATTTCCTTCGGCTTTACAGGACTTTGTTAAAAATGTATAATTGATTATTTTGTGTTCTAATACAACATAGATTTGTCAAAGTAAAATAAAATTTTCTATATCTTCTCCTCGAGTATATAATGTTAGAATTGAGAGCAAGTGGAGATAGAATGACGAATACGATCACTTAGAATTCAAACAATGGTTAATGCAACTTTAGGAATCCAAAGTGCCATAGAATGCTAGAATAAATTACATAGCACGAGTATGCAAGAGAGTTCAATAGAATAGAAAGCAATGAGAATGATTGGTTGATTGGATTCGTTATTCTAGCATGTGTATATATATATATAGTGAAGTAGGAGTTACAACTGTTGGCGAAGGGTGTTGGTCGAAATCAAAGAGTTGTAGCCATTACTGATCCTAAAAACCCTTTGGTAAAGTCATATCTTTTCATAATATGATAGTTGGTATCTAGTTTTGTTGATTGAAAATGTTCGTTTCGTCGATTGTATTGAAGTGGTTACTAAAATTTGTACTAATCCAGTTCAGTCGACTGATTGACTTCAGTCAGTTGACATAAATGGAGCATGCACAAGAGTTTTGTGTGCATATAGATTTCATTCAACCTACTGAAGAGATTCAGTCGACTGAATCTGTGTTCAACTCCAGGTTCACTATATGTATTTGAAATTTAATACAATATAGAGGAAACCGATAACTAGAGAAGAGAATTTAACAATATAATCTAAGTCCTAGACTCTAAAAATAATTGAAATGAAGATCATAATATGAATTATAGGATCCACTGTTGTAGTTCCTCTTACCCAATTGTATTTGTAAGGCATTGTCGATGTGATCTAGCCATCGTTAATCAAAATCTTGTGTTCCAACACTTAAATGGCCAATTGTCATCTACATATCTTGTAGATAATAAATGACTACTTATTGTCTCTCGCATTACGTGTTATTTCTTTTTTTGGGATTGGGACATGAGAATAATGGAATCCTGAATTAGTTGTCATTAGACTTAGGAGCCAATGTCCTCCAATCAATAATAATATGTTAATAAACCACCAGTCAAGGTCCTGAGTGATCGTCGGATCATCCTTATACACATACATAACATTTTGAGTGAGGTCGTAAATGGCTATAGGACCTACCTGCTTTGAGGATCAGGTGAGCTACTAAGTGGTTAGAGGGCCTGCCTCTTAGAAACTGGGTCATAGGGTGGTTTAGAGGCTTTATATATGAAAGGTACAATCTTAGATATTTAATAATCTAGTTCTAGGAAGTGTGCTACCTAAGTATGGAAGTTCAATCATCGTATGTAAAGTGTAAAATCAGAATAGAATCACTTACCTTATTAAGCAAATAATTTAAGTAAAACCAAATGAGATATATTTTTGTATTATGGGAAACTTTAAATATTCTCTACTCACTGAGACATGTTTTGACCCTTTCTCATTACAACTCTCAGGACGACATTTGGGGAAGGAGGCCCTTGAAAGTAGACTAGTTTAATTATTCTACTTATTCTTTCATACTCGGTACTGATGTGGTGATTCCTTTTTAAGGTGGTAGCCATAGTTGATATTTTTACTCTATCTTGTTTCCGATATGAGTTTGTTTTATAATATTCTGATTATGCTCATGTTAGTTATTGCACATACCATATCAATATGATCCGTGCTTGGATGGGTTTGGGTTTAAATTTTTGTCGAAATTTGGTCTTTGAAAAGTGTGGGTTGTTACATTCGATATCAAAGCGCTTGGTTTATATTATCAGACAAACTAATAATTAGAGTTTAGTGAGAGACATAGTCACGCTTCCTTTCTACTTTCTTTGAATCTTTGTGCTTGACTCTAACTAGTCTGATAAGGACATAGTCACGTTCCTAGTGTAACACCCCACCTCCGTTAAGGTCACTCACAAAGGGAATGCATTAACTTTAGTGGAGCGTCATAAGTGTATAGAACAGATAAATTACAAAATAGACAAAATTTAAATAGCGGAAAATAAATAAGACTTTACTTTATTGATAAAACAACAACTTGGTAAAATAGCTTGTACAAAGTTTGTTTTCCAGCACCAAAACACTAATACCCATTAGAACAAAGCATCTGTCTTGTTTAACAAAATAAAGAAGAATGAAATGACGATGATATTCCCCAATAAAGCATGAGCCAGCCATAGCTGTGGAAAGGAGAGTCCAAATCTATACATCGTCTATCTTCGAGCTTGGAAAGAAAACTGAGCTAAGTGGTAATATTCCCTCCCTATGAACTTGGGAGGGGGGGACGGAAGAAAAGAGAGTGAAACAAAACAAAGTCAGACATAAAGCCTGGTAAGTCCAATGACTTTTAGCATGTAAATAGGTAAAAGCATCATGACACAAATAAACAGGATACCAGCCATAACCATGATAATAAGTATAGCAAGACAACAAATGATGGGCCTAAGATATGACAAGGTAAGATACACTGAATGCGCTTTGGTTCTTTCTCTAGTTTCCTATTTTCTCTGCACTACCCAACTAGCATCCTAACTAGTGTCTTTTATAGAACAATTCGTATTCCCTACTAGTGTCCCAACTAGTATCCTGTGAAAAAGGATCTGTATCCCCTACTAGTGTACCAACTAGTTTCCTATGTTATATAATAAGGTGATCCCAACCCCGCAATTGCGGTAGCCTTCAGGTATACATCTAGTATGAGGATCATACTTCAATCAGCCTAATTGCCATGAAGATGTTAGATGTACCCTTACTACCCTATCGATCGGCTCCCTACTTGTATTAATTTTCCTTGTGTCTGTGTTAGTCGGCCCTCTCTTGCATGTAGATACCCTATGTTCGTCCCACCATAAGGTGTATCAATCCCTATGATAGCAACCAAACATGATTCAAGATGCACCGTGTATAACTATTGGTACCCAGTGCCTGCTTTTTCCACTCCGGAGTACGTTCACGCCCGTAATCCGTTGGAACCTACACTGACGTACCCCCTGCCGCTATTTTGACTGCTTATAATCGGCCCAGTAATCATGCCCAACCTACCTAGTTCAGGGTACCGTGATACATCTATGTGCGTTACTATTGAAATGGGTCCCTGTTACTAGGGTTTCCTAGAGTCTATTCGTATACCTCCCAAATTGGCTAAGTGTTATCCATCTATTCAAGTTAACTTAACCCATCCACATGTCACGTCTTGTTGGTTAAGTGTTTCTTAATTACTTAACCCTTCTCATTCATCATGTTGTAATTGTTTAAGTGTTTTCTATTAACTTAACCATGTTCATTCATCATAATATATTGGTTAAGTGTAACACCCTGTAATTCTGTAACACTAGGATTCACAAATCAGGGCAGAATTAAAAGTAAAAATCAAAATTAAGGGAAACGGGCTGCGCCATTGCGTTCTTCTCGGAATTCTACATGAAATCGAGTCCGAGTTTGCGTAAATCGGAGTCCGTATGAGGAAGATATGGCCTCCGGAAGATTCAGCGAAGTTCAAATTTCAAAACAGGTCATGTTCAAAATTCAAATCGGACCCAGATTGGGCTGGGCGGGAATTTTCCCGCCCAAGGCACCCAGGTCGACTGGGTAGTCGACCTGGGACACCCAGGTCGACTGGGTAGTCGACCTGGGTCACCCAGGTCGACTGGGTAGTCGACTTGGGGGTCGACCCCCTTGCTTTTTCCTGTTTTCTGCACCTGGTTCGTTCTTCTGTATTCGGACGCCATCCTGACCAGATTCGTTGACTTCTACACTATATAAACAGCCCTAGACTACTTCTCTATTCACAATTCTTCTCTACCCTTATGCTGCAAAGATTCTTAGTGAACATGGCTTCCTCTCCTCCTCTTAAAAGAATAATAAATAAAATAATATATATAAAATAAATCAAGACGAGGAGGTGCTGCTCAAATACTTTCAAAGTGGAGATTCAAGCTAGAATTCAAGTGAAGATTTGAATGACAACAACGACTGTTTTTCTACGAATCATAGCAACGCCATCATTCTATTCTAATCTAATCCCTGTAAGTCAGTTATTTCTAGATTTGAACGTTTTTCTCTGTTCGTGACATGAAATTAAAGGAATAAAAGAATATGCCAAATCTCTCTCTCTCTCTCTATTCGAATCAGTGCCTATACTCTTGAATCTAATTAAGAACTGTTACGATTCGAGGACAAACAAGACCGTGACTATGAAACTATGGACCTTAAAACCATTGCCTATGACTATGGACATTGCCTATGACTATGAACATTGCCTACGACTGTGACTGTGGCTATGAGGATTATTTCCTTGACTAAACCTTTGCCTTTGATTAGAAAACATAAACTATTGCCTATGACATAACAAGGACATCTGTGATTAAACACCTATGATTTATGACTAGGAAAGTGTTGCTTAAGTTCTGTGATTATGAGATTAAACCCGATTATTTATTCTACCTGTCCTTGGTTTTCTTTGGTTTTAGACCATGGGAATTTACCTATTAAGTTAGGTCTACCCATGTTCTTGAACCTACATCGTTATTCAAACCTTTTATGCCAGTTATTATGTCCATCCTTTTCCGTAGCATCTTTGGTTCATTCCCTATTTTCTACGAGCCTAGATTTATCCATAATCTAGATTTAATCGCAATTATACGAACGGTGGGAATACGATTTAGGCATAATGTGAAATGTACTAAAAACATAGTTATAAACTTGGAATCTGGCATAAATTGGGAACATTAATTATGGCATGTTCATAGAAATACAAATTGGATAAATTTAACATGAATTATAGGATGTGTAATTTGAATCTAGTATTGACTTGTAAATCTAGCATTTACATGAGTTATGAACTAGAATAATAAGACTAGTTTGATGTGAACTGTAATTAGAATGTTAAATCAGGATTGGATTAGCTAATTTGGCGTAATAAGTATATTGGTATAAATTTGAGATTGGCCATGATTGGGAATAACCGTCGGGTTTAGCAAAATCATGGTTAGTGACACTTAATTGGTATAGTTTACATACCAAAAGGCATAAAAATGATATAGAGGGAGAAAATGGGCCATAGAAATAAATGTAGACAATTTACATTAAAAGAGTAATTAGGAAATAAGTAAATTAGTATTAATTTACTTATAGATTTTGTCCTAAATGAGGAAATGTTAATTTAGACAAATTAAAGGTTTGTTAATGACATCTCTTTTAATAATAAACCAGAAAGTTCTAGGGTGACAGAGAGGATAGTGTCTTGTAACAGCCCGGAAAATCTGGACCAGTTTAAAATTTTTATTTTGGCAATTTTAGCGAATTTTGAATATTTAAAATAGATTATTTTAAATAATATCGACGAGAAATTTATTTTGAATTGAATTCGACGTATATATTATATACGTCGTCGTTAGAATACAAATATTTATATATAATTATAAATAGAATTGAAAATGGCGCGGTAGTTCGATAACTCGATTTCTAACTTCAATTGAATGTACCGGGTGTAAAACAATCTAGATTGTAGTGAAACCAAAAATATTAGGATCTAATTGATAATATCTTTCCAGCGAATCCGACAAATGGAAATTTGATAGCGGGAATCAAAAGATATGTCCAGTTGAAATTTCTGAATAGTCGCTATGGAATTCAGGCCCTTAAAAATGGACATTTTGCGAACGACCTCGGATTTCGACGAAATCAGTTTTGTTGGGTCCGTGATGTTAAGTTATTGCTAGGTTTCAAATTTCATAATTTTCCGAATCAATATGTGAGCGTGGCAAAGGAAAACTCGATTGACCATTTTCAATTGATTTTAATCGACGGGAAATTGGCCATTTTTCAAACGGTCTCGGAATTCGACGAAACTAGTTTTGTTAGGACCATATCGTCAATACGAAGCTAGAAAATATTTTTCTGAAATTTTTCTGGTTAGTATGTGACCCCGGTAATTTGAAATCTACGTTTAAAATTCAATATAGTGATTTAAATGTAAATTCAACGGAAACTGATTCAAACGATCGAATCAACCTACGAAACATATCCCATTGTGTTCGGAATGGGGGTAAAACGCTATGGACGACAGGCGGTGGACCTCGTTTAGAGGTCGTATGTAAAAGTCAACTGTATGCAATTAAAATAATTAATTAAATAAAAAAAATCTTCTCCTCCCCCTTTAACCCGTTCTGGCCCCCCCTATATTTCTTCAATCAACAGAAAACAAAAAAAGAAAATAAAAACAAAAAAATGGTAGAACGTTGCTCGATCGACGCCCTCCGCCAGGCGCAGCGCCTCCGTCGGCGCCCTAACACGCCGTCCTCCAGCCTTCCTCCTCTCGTAGCGAACCACCTGATTACCTCCTCTGTTTGAAGACCGCGACTTCACACCCGTTTTCAGGACGTGATGGACCACCGAGTTCATCGACATTCAGGGAGGAGGGGGATGGCGTGTAGGCGCACCATGTGGGGGCCTCCGATCTTGCTCCGGCGAAGTGTGTTGGCAGCGACGGTGGCTTTCTGATGTCAAGGGTTTCCTAAATGGGAAAACGGGGTTCCAGAGCTTAAAACAGTGAGCTGATACCTTCTTTTATCAATTATTGTTTATTTTGGTTAAATATTGTCTTTACAAAAAAAATGAAAATATACATTGTTTTTGTAAAATATACATATACATTGTTTTAAAAATGAATTTGCTTTGAATATAAAACTAGGGTTTTTAAAAATGAATTTGCTTTGAAAATAAAAATACAATTTTTGTATTGTTTAGATCGAGATAAAAATATGATCTTTATATTGTTTACATAGAAGAAAATTTAGATCTTTATATATGAAAGCAAAGAAGAAAAATTAGATTTTTGTATATTGAATAGCAAAGTAAAAAAACTCGATTTTTATATATTGAACTTCGAAATAAAAATTCGATTTTTATATATTGAACTTCGAAATAAAAATTCGATTTTTATATATTGAACTTCGAAATAAAAATTCGATTTTTATATATTGAACTTCGAAATAAAAATTCGATTTTTATATATTGAACATCGAAATAAAAATTCGATTTTTATATATTGAACTTCAAAATAAAAATTTGATTTTTATATATTGAACTTCGAAATAAAAATTCGATTTTTATATATTGAACTTCGAAATAAAAATTCGATTTTTATATATTGAACTTCGAAATAAAAATATGATTTTTATATATTGAACTTCGAAATAAAAATATGATTTTTATATATTGAATAGCGAAGTAAAAATTTGATTTTTACATAGGTAGTGAAAGCGGGCAACGAAGGTAACAAAAAGGCGAGAACGAAGGAGATTTATATCAAAGAAGAGTCAAGATGTTTGGATAGCTTTCGGTGAGAATTACTCACCATTCAATTTCTTTTCTAGTTATATATATATACTAGGATGCAGACGGTGCTTAGTAGCACCCGACACAATCGTCCACAGACCATGGACTTGTTTGTTTGGTTGCATAGATTAGTTGAATTTTTTGTTTGAAATGAATTGAATTGTTTGGTGAGATGAAATTGATTTGATTGATGTGTGAATGGCGTGGGCCTTCACTAGACCGGGGATAAGGCTAGGCCTTGTCCCGTTTCTAGTATCGTGCCGTTATGCCGCCGAAATTTTCTAAAATATGTTAGAAAAATAAAAAATCATTTTATTTAAAGAATGAACTGAATAGAAATTCATATGTTAGAATAAAATGTTTTATCGTTAAAAATATAATTTTTAACGTGAATATGAATATAGTGAATGTGAATAAATAAAATATTCATTTACAAACCGGACGGTTTGTTTATGTACACCTATTTGAAGGACATTGATTGGGACGATAAATTTTACACATCGCCCAACAGCACAAATAAAATATGTGTTTGATTGTTTGAAACCCCACACGGGTGTTGGGATGAAATTTGAAGTTCACTCATCCTGATTAATTAAATATGTCGATCGATTGATTGACAGGCTGTTATAAGCGTTGAATATCTATATTTGATGCTTATACAGTGTAGTGCACTTTGGTTGATGGTTGATTATTTTCAATGCTATTATATACATGTGTTGTATGAAAATCCATATAATTAACATTATATGGTGATTGATTGGGCCTCATTCCAATTTAGAAAATAAAGAATAATATAAAATGAAGGTTCATGTGTTGACAGTACTCATCCATTGAGATTGGTCATGTGTTGAACGAAATAATTTTATAATAACAACTATTTTGAAAAAGAAATATTTGAAATAGAAATATTTGAAATAGAAATATTCGAAATGGAATATTTGAAAATATCAATATATGAAGCCGTATTGATTTGATTGACGCCATTTTGACGTGAACGATATTTATATCGATTTTATTCATTTTAAAATGAATATTGAAAAGTAATTTTGAAATCGAATATTTCGAAATGAATTGAATTGAAAACGATTTCGAAATGAATTGAATTGAAAACGAATTCAAATTGAATTGAAAGTGAATTGAAATGAATTCAAATTGAATTGAAATTTGAATTGAAATGAATTTTAAAACGAATTTATAAAGAAGAATTCAATTTTGATTTGAATTGAAAAGAAAGTTGAAATTGCTTGTGAAACGAATTTAAAACTAATTATAATTCGTTTTAAATAGAAATCGACGAAATATATATTATATATATAATATAATGGCCTGAATAGAACGCGCCGCGCCGCGGCAGTTCGTGAATTTCGACCATTTATTTCAAACGGACATTGCGGGAGATCCGACCGTCGGATTCTCCTAAAACCGGAACCGTTGGGTTCGTATCGAAAAGAGCTTTCTAAAGAATATTAGAAATTAGAAATCTAACAGTTGGATTTGGAATTATGTCCAAATCAAATTTGAAAAAGGTCGCTGTAAGTGCAGTTCGATGGCCATTGGTGGAAATCGACTGTACGGGCCTTGATAAAATTATTAAAAATAGTAATAATTTGTGTAAAATCATAAGAAATGATTTGTGAAGATTTGGGATGAAAAACTCCATATTTGAAAAGATAAAAATAGATTTTTATCGAAATGAACTAGTTTTGAACTAGAATTATAATTCTATTTATTTTTAAATAAATAAATTGAATTTAAAAAGGGTTTTGAAAATAACCAGAATATCCGATGATTGCATTGGAGTGGATTTGAATCGAAATTGTCTTTGGAATATTTCGATGTTGGAATTCGTGATTATACAGGTGTTGTTATGGAAATTTGAAAGATATATATTTATATCGTTATTTCCAATACGACATTTGTTAGTCGTAGAATTTGATATTGAATATAAGCCGATATATTTTCTATTCAGAGCCTTGTATTGAATATCGAATGTGATTTGGGTTTGTCGTGAATGGTGTCTTCACTAACACTGTTCTTGAACCCAATTGAGAAAAGATTAAATCTTTTTATTTAGATTTAATGAAGTGTACTAATTAAATGATATTTAATTGGAATTGAATTGGTATTGATTTTTGGGTTTATCGTGAATAGTGTTTTAAATAACACTCGTTCTTTAACCCGATAATTAATGGAATGTGATTTTGGGTTTATCGTGAACCGTGTTTTAAATGACACTGATTCTTTAACCCAGTTAAAGATTAAAACTAAGTGGAGTTTTAATGAATCTTTAATTAGATTGAAATGATCGAAAATGGAGTATCACCAGTTCTGCTCCAGGCGATGGTTAAATCTTTAATCAGATTTGAACGTGAAATGGTAATTGAATTTACCGATAACACTGTGGTGTTAGATATGAAGTATTACCAGTTTTACTTCATGGGGTGAATAGGTTGGGATTGGGAAATAAAATAAATGATTACTTCGGTGTGGTTCGCTAATCCCGACTAGTTTGAATTGATATTCAAAGGAGATTATAGAATAAATTTAAAGAATTTATCTTGGATAAAATTAATGGGAACTTTTCCCAAAGTATAGGAATATTCGAATAAAAGAATATTCTGAATTGGAATGAGGCGTATGTTGTGTTTGTGTAACACTTTTATAATATATACGCGAGTTATTCAGAAAGACCGGGTTTATCCCATTCTGAATAACTGATTCGACGTGGTGTCGAAGATGAAGACGGTGGTCGAAGACCGGAAGTCTTCACGTCGTTTGGGTGATTACTGATGATCTTGATTGGGCTGTACACCCAAGAAGATGGAAACAGTTAGTGATCGTCCAGACGTACTTGGAGATCGATGGATATGCGGGGTACTAGGTGCCTCCGGTTTCGTTCAGACCCAGAACGGACTTGTAAATGGACTGTGTGTCTGACATTGGATTTTAGTCCGTGTGATTGATCTCTATTAAATATATATCTGTTTGGCGGCGGAGAATTTATTCTCTTGCTTAACGCCCTTCTCTGAGACGTACGAGCTCAGGGGTTATATATTGATGGATATCAAACGCATGGAGTGAATTGCCTGTGTGGCATGCCTAAGTGGCAATTGATCGAGGCTTCTGTTGAAAAGCAAAGTCTTGTGGTGATGATCAAAGCAAGGCCTTTGTGGCGTAGCTTTGTGTAACGTTGACTCGCGAGCTTCACACCCGGTATGAACCAAAAACGGGAGAGGACGTCAGGGAGGGCATGCGTTTCTTTCTAGCTAGAAGTGGCGTCAGTGGTTTTACACGCCCTGACGAGTTTGACTTATGTGGTTGTTGCTGTTGCGAGGCGCCTCGGTTATATCGGTTTCGGCCGATGCATTCTGTTCGGCAGACGGACCAGACTTACACCCCATAGGGTGGGGAGACGCATGTTCAGGGTTTAAGTTTAATCCACATCGGTGGACTGGCCCTGAGGATCCAAGGGTCGATGCGCTCTGACCCTGAGGCTCGGGCTAGAGAGTCTCGAAGTCGGTGAGGACTATCTTTTGCCTCGGTTCATAGATGGAAATCCAGCTTCCAAATACGCGACATTTGCGGTTTTATTTGTAGAGCCTAGTATGGCGACATAGTGGGATGGGGCGCTCATGCCGCCTATGATTGATACTTATGATTTGAAGTTGTTTTATACACTGTGCACTTATAATAGTATCAAACGATTTGTTTTAACCGTATAAAGCATTCTTTGGCTGTTATAAGGTAAAAACCCTATCCTCCGGCTTGCGTTGCATTGTGTAATGGGAACTGGGTCTTATAATAGCTTCATTTTTCTTTATTTAGCATTGCGCTGTTTGTTTTATGCACTGGTATTCTTGGGAGGAAACCCGTTCCGTGTTATACGGCGTGGTCCCTTGATTTACCTAACTTTAAAAAATAAAGATTAACTGTTTTAGTTCTCACACCAGTCACATGACTGACCTGGAGTTTATTGTTTTAACCTAAACTCTGGGTGCCCTTATTTTCGACACGGGCAGCTAGTAGTTTTGGTTTTGCAGATTTATATTCACAGGATCCTGGTTTACAGCTGGAATGATATCCGGAAAGCTTTGTATCCGTATATCTCTTCTAGTTGTGTATTGTATTATTTTCCGCTGCTATGTATTTAAATGTAATTTAAATCTCTGATATTTCTGTGTGACATATATTCATTTATACTCTGTATATTCTTGTAATCTGATGCATTGTTGTAGTATACAGTGAAATGTTCTTTTATATGCGTCCTGTTGTGGCTTGTTCTCGAACTATCCGACGCTTTCCTTTACGGGGAAGTTTCGGGTCGTTTCATTTTGGTATCAGAGCTTTGGTTTACAAAGCAGAGAACAAGGCACATTAGAACCATACGAAAGAATTCATCAGATATTGGGTTAGTAATATCCAATTAGAATGACTCGTTAGAGATAGGATCAGTAGTATCCTAGAACGAGTGTGAAGAGTATATTTTTCAAATGAAAACAATTTTTGTTTTGAAAATTTAAATCAATTATTTGTATTTGATTATCTATTTATATTGAGTTGGACAATCCAGTATATATAGATTTTGCGTATACGTCTGATCCGCGTGTATTCGAAATTTTAATATACTGGATAGGTATAGAATTACACTCTAGTCGCCCGGGGGTGATTCTGATGATTGATATATCATCATCAGAGTTTATATCCGAGTGACGAACGTGTAATATTTATATATTTCCTATTGACTGGTGTGAGAACCAAAAATTAGATAGGGCTTATTGTTGTGATTTGGCATCAAAAATCTGATTTTTGACTATATATCAAAGTTATGAATTTCAAATGATAATTCACTAATTGATTGATGTTTGTGTTGTTTGTTTAATTGTTTAATAATTTTGAACCATTATACCTAATTGAATCACATATTGAATATTATTGAAATTGGTCGCGTTTGTTTGCATATACTTGTACTTACATTGAACAGGTCATAGCAAGGAGGCTAGAGCAGAGAATAAAATTTGTTTGCCCGACAAATAGGTACATGTTTATTACATAATTTACTGTTTCGTTTGGGTGATGATGATTTTATGAGCCTATTGGCTAGCCGCTTGGCTTTTTCTTTTTCTTTTTGAGATCTGAAGGACCGGGGAAGCTATTTGAAATTCCCCGATGCTCCCGGTGCAGGGGAGGTTATGGCGAAATTTTTCGAAAATTTAGGGTGTTAGCCAAATTTTTGAAATTTTAGAAAATTCTCAGAAACTGAAAAGTTGGAGAATGAAAGCCAGATCGAGCGTAGAATTGATTAATCAAACCACTTTCGACTTTGTTCCTTTTCGGGGACGAAAAGATTTAAGTGGGGGAGATTGTAACAGCCCGGAAAATCTGGGCCAGTTTAAAAATTTTATTTTGGCAATTTTAGCGAATTTTGAATATTTAAAATAGATTATTTTAAATAATATCGACGAGAAATTTATTTTGAATTGAATTCGACGTATATATTATATACGTCGTCGTTAGAATATAAATATTTATATATAATTATAAATAGAATTGAAAATGGCGCGGTAGTTCGATAACTCGATTTCTAACTTCAATTGAATGTACCGGGTGTAAAACAATCCGGATTGTAGTGAAACCAAAAATATTAGGATCTAATTGATAATATCTTTCCAGCGAATCCGACAAATGGAAATTTGATAGCGGGAATCAAAAGATATGTCCAGTTGAAATTTCTGAATAGTCGTTATGGAATTCAGGCCCTTAAAAATGGACATTTTGCGAACGACCTCGGATTTCGACGAAATCAGTTTTGTTGGGTCCGTGATGTTAAGTTATTGCTAGGTTTCAAATTTCATAATTTTCCGAATCAATATGTGAGCGTGGCAAAGGAAAACGCGATTGACCATTTTCAGTTGATTTTAATCGACGGGAAATTGGCCATTTTTCAAACGGTTTCGGAATTCGACGAAACTAGTTTTGTTAGGACCATATCGTCAATACGAAGCTAGAAAATATTTTTCTGAAATTTTTCTGGTTAGTATGTGACCCTGGCAATTTGAAATCTACGTTTAAAATTCAATATAGTGATCTAAATGTAAATTCAACGGAAACTGATTCAAACGATCGAATCAACCTACGAAACATATCCCATTATGTTCGGAATGGGGGTAAAACACTATGGACGACAGGCGGTGGACCTCGTTTAGAGGTCGTATGTAAAAGTCAACTGTATGCAATTAAAATAATTAATTAAATAAAAAAAATATCTTCTCCTCCCCCTTTAACCCGTTCTGCCCCCCCTATATTTCTTCAATCTACAGAAAACAAAAAAAGAAAATACAAACAAAAAAATGGAAGAACGTTGCTCGATCGACGCCCTCCGCCAGGCGCAGCGCCTCCGTCGGCGCCCTAACACGCCGTCCTCCAGCCTTCCTCCTCTCGCAGCGAACCACTCGATTACCTCCTCTGTTTGAAGACCGCGACTTCACACCCATTTTCAGGACGTGATGGACAACCGAGTTCATCGACATTCAGGGAGGAGGGTGATGGCGTGTAGGCCCACCATGTGGGGGCCTCCGATCTTGCTCCGGCGAAGTGTGTTGGCAGCGGCGGTGGCTTTCTGATGTCAAGGGTTTCCTAAATGGGAAAACGGGGTTCCAGAGCTTAAAACAGTGAGCTGATACCTTCTTTTATCAATTATTGTTTATTTTGGTTAAATATTGTCTTTACAAAAAAAATGAAAATATACATTGTTTTTGTAAAATATACATATACATTGTTTTAAAAATGAATTTGCTTTGAATATAAAACTAGGGTTTTTAAAAATGAATTTGCTTTGAAAATAAAAATACAATTTTTGTATTGTTTAGATCGAGATAAAAATATGATCTTTATATTGTTTACATAGAAGAAAATTTAGATCTTTATATATGAAAGCGAAGAAGAAAAATTAGATTTTTGTATATTGAATAGCAAAGTAAAAAAACTCGATTTTTATATATTGAACTTCGAAATAAAAATTCGATTTTTATATATTGAACTTCGAAATAAAAATTCGATTTTTATATATTGAACTTCGAAATAAAAATTCGATTTTTATATATTGAACTTCGAAATAAAAATTCGATTTTTATATATTGAACTTCGAAATAAAAATTCGATTTTTATATATTGAACTTCGAAATAAAAATTCGATTTTTATATATTGAACTTCGAAATAAAATTTCGATTTTTATATCTTGAACTTCGAAATAAAAATATGATTTTTATATATTGAACTTCGAAATAAAAATATGATTTTTATATATTGAATAGCGAAGTAAAAATTTGATTTTTACATAGGTAGTGAAAGCGGGCAACGAAGGTAACAAAAAGGCGAGAACGAAGGAGATTTATATCAAAGAAGAGTCAAGATGTTTGGATAGCTTTCGGTGAGAATTACTCACCTTTCAATTTCTTTTCTAGTTATGTATATATACTAGGATGCAGACGGTGCTTAGTAGCACTCGACACAATCGTCCACAGACCATGGACTTGTTTGTTTGGTTGCATAGATTAGTTGAATTATTTGTTTGAAATGAATTGAATTGTTTGGTGAGATGAAATTGATTTGATTGATGTGTGAATGGCGTGGGCCTTCACTAGACCGGGGATAAGGCTAGGCCTTGTCCCGTTTCTAGTATCGTGTCGTTATGCCGCCGAAATTTTCTAAAATATGTTAGAAAAATAAAAATATCATTTTATTTAAAGAATGAACTGAATAGAAATTCATATGTTAGAATAAAATGTTTTATCGTTAAAAATATAATTTTTAACGTGAATATGAATATAGTGAATGTGAATAAATAAAATATTCATTTACAAACCGGACGGTTTGTTTATGTACACCTATTTGAAGGACATTGATTGGGACGATAAATTTTACACATCGCCCAACAGCACAAATAAAATATGTGTTTGATTGTTTGAAACCCCACACAGGTGTTGGGATGAAATTTGAAGTTCACTCATCCTGATTAATTAAATATGTCGATCGATTGATTAACAGGCTGTTATAAGCGTTGAATATCTATACTTGATGCTTATACAGTGTAGTGCACTTTGGTTGATGGTTGATTATTTTCAATGCTATTATATACATGTGTTGTATGAAAATCCATATAATTAACATTATATGGTGATTGATTGGGCCTCATTCCAATTTAGAAAATAAAGAATAATATAAAATGAAGGTTCATGTGTTGACAGTACTCATCCATTGAGATTGGTCATGTGTTGAACGAAATAATTTTATAATAACAACTATTTTGAAAAAGAAATATTTGAAATAGAAATATTTGAAATAGAAATATTCGAAATGGAATATTTGAAAATATCAATATATGAAGCCGTATTGATTTGATTGACGCCATTTTGACGTGAACGATATTTATATCGATTTTATTCATTTTAAAATGAATATTGAAAAGTAATTTTGAAATCGAATATTTCGAAATGAATTGAATTGAAAACGATTTCGAAATGAATTGAATTGAAAACGAATTCAAATTGAATTGAAAGTGAATTGAAATGAATTCAAATTGAATTGAAATTTGAATTGAATTGAAATGAATTTTAAAACGAATTTATAAAGAAGAATTCAATTTTGATTTGAATTGAAAAGAAAGTTGAAATTGCTTGTGAAACGAATTTAAAACTAATTATAATTCGTTTCAAATAGATATCGACGAAATATATATTATATATATTATATATATAATATAATGGCCTGAATAGAACGCGCCGCGCCGCGGCAGTTCGTGAATTTCGACCATTTATTTCAAACGGACACTGCGGGAGATCCGACCGTCGGATTCTCCTAAAACCGGAACCGTTGGGTTCGTATCGAAAAGAGCTTTCTAAAGAATATTAGAAATTAGAAATCTAACGGTTGGATTTGGAATTATGTCCAAATAAAATTTGAAAAAGTCGCTGTAAGTGCAGTTCGATGGCCATTGGTGGAAATCGACTGTACGGGCCTTGATAAAATTATTAAAAATAATAATAATTTGTGTAAAATCATAAGAAATGATTTGTGAAGATTTTGGATGAAAAACTCCATATTTGAAAAGATAAAAATATATTTTTATCGAAATGAACTAGTTTTGAACTAGAATTATAATTCTATTTATTTTTAAATAAATAAATTGAATTTAAAAAGGGTTTTGAAAATAACCAGAATATCCAATGATTGCATTGGAGTGGATTTGAATCGAAATTGTCTTTGGAATATTTCGATGTTGGAATTCGTGATTATACAGGTGTTGTTATGGAAATTTGAAAGATATATATTTATATCGTTATTTCCAATACGACATTTGTTAGTCGTAGAATTTGATATTGAATATAAGCCGATATATTTTCTATTCAGAGACTTGTATTGAATATCGAATGTGATTTGGGTTTGTCGTGAATGGTGTCTTCACTAACACTGTTCTTGAACCCAATTGAGAAAAGATTAAATCTTTTTATTTAGATTTAATGAAGTGTACTAATTAAATGATATTTAATTGGAATTGAATTGGTATTGATTTTTGGGTTTATCGTGAATAGTGTTTTAAATAACACTCGTTCTTTAACCCGATAATTAATGGAATGTGATTTTGGGTTTATCGTGAACTGTGTTTTAAATGACACTGATTCTTTAACCCAGTTAAAGATTAAAACTAAGTGGAGTTTTAATGAATCTTTAATTAGATTGAAATGATCGAAAATGGAGTATCACCAGTTCTGCTCCAGGCGATGGTTAAATCTTTAATCAGATTTGAACGTGAAATGTTAATTGAATTTACCGATAACACTGTGGTGTTAGATATGAAGTATTACCAGTTTTACTTCATGGGGTGAATAGGTTGAGATTGGGAAATAAAATAAATGATTACTTCGGTGTGGTTCGCTAATCCCGACTAGTTTGAATTGATATTCAAAGGAGATTAAAGAATAAATTTAAAGAATTTATCTTGGATAAAATTAATGGGAACTTTTCCCAAAGTATAGGAATATTCGAATAAAAGAATATTCTGAATTGGAATGAGGCGTATGTTGTGTTTGTGTAACACTTTTATAATATATACGCGAGTTATTCAGAAAGTCCGGGTTTATCCCATTCTGAATAACTGATTCGACGTGGTGTCGAAGATGAAGACGGTGGTCGAAGACCGGAAGTCTTCACGTCGTTTGGGTGATTACTGATGATCTTGATTGGGCTGTACACCCAAGAAGATGGAAACAGTTAGTGATCGTCCAGACGTACTTGGAGATCGATGGATATGCGGGGTACTAGGTGCCTCCGGTTTCGTTCAGACCCAGAACGGACTTGTAAATGGACTATGTGTCTGACATTGGATTTTAGTCCGTGTGATTGATCTCTATTAAATATATATCTGTTTGGCGGCGGAGAATTTATTCTCTTGCTTAACGCCCTTCTCTGAGACGTACGAGCTCAAGGGTTATATATTGATGGATATCAAACGCATGGAGTGAATTGCCTGTGTGGCATGCCTAAGTGGCAATTGATCGAGGCTTCTGTTGAAAAGCAAAGTCTTGTGGTGATGATCAAAGCAAGGCCTTTGTGGCGTAGCTTTGTGTAACGTTGACTCGCGAGCTTCACACCCGGTATGAACCAAAAACGGGAGAGGACGTCAGGGAGGGCATGCGTTTCTTTCTAGCTAGAAGTGGCGTCAGTGGTTTTACACGCCCTGACGAGTTTGACTTATGTGGTTGTTGCTGTTGCGAGGCGCCTCGGTTATATCGGTTTCGGCCGATGCATTCTGTTCGGCAGACGGACCAGACTTACACCCCATAGGGTGGGGAGACGCATGTTCAGGGTTTAAGTTTAATCCACATCGGTGGACTGGCCCTGAGGATCCAAGGGTCGATGCGCTCTGACCCTGAGGCTCGGGCTAGAGAGTCTCGAAGTCGGTGAGGACTATCTTTTGCCTCGGTTCATACATGGAAATCCAGCTTCCAAATACGCGACATTTGCGGTTTTATTTGTAGAGCCTAGTATGGCGACATAGTGGGATGGGGCGCTCATGTCGCCTATGATTGATACTTATGATTTGAAGTTGTTTTATACACTATGCACTTATAATAGTATCAAACGATTTGTTTTAACCGTATCAAGCATTCTTTGGCTGTTATAAGGTAAAAACCCTATCCTCCGGCTTGCGTTGCATTTTGTAATGGGAACTGGGTCTTATAATAGCTTCATTTTTCTTTATTTAGCATTGCGCTGTTTGTTTTATGCACTGGTATTCTTGGGAGGAAACCCGTTCCGTGTTATACGGCGTGGTCCCTTGATTTACTTAACTTTAAAAAATAAAGATTAACTGTTTTAGTTCTCACACCAGTCACATGACTGACCTGGAGTTTATTGTTTTAACCTAAACTCTGGGTGCCCTTATTTTCGACACGGGCAGCTAGTAGTTTTGGTTTTGCAGATTTATATTCACAGGATCCTGGTTTACAGCTGGAATGATATCCGGAAAGCTTTGTATCCGTATATCTCTTCTAGTTGTGTATTGTATTATTTTCCGCTGCTATGTATTTAAATGTAATTTAAATCTCTGATATTTCTGTGTGACATATATTCATTTATACTCTGTATATTCTTGTAATCTGATGCATTGTTGTAGTATACAGTGAAATGTTCTTTTATATGCGTCCTGTTGTGGCTTGTTCTCGAACTATCCGACGCTTTCCTTTACGGGGAAGTTTCGGGTCGTTTCATGTCTAGGCTTGGGTTTGGAAAATACAAGTTTCCTTCTCTCCCTGGCTATCCCTAACTGATCCGACGGACGGGATGGTTACTTTCAAAACCTGATTTGAAAACTAATCAAAACCCTTTGAACTTAGAAAACACGAATATGCCTAACCCGAGGTTAAACTGAGTTGCGATGTAAACCTGCCCGGAACCAACCGGCACATCCAGTATTCGCAACAATATCTGTCTAATGTGAGTGGTCACGGCTTTAATTTATTTAGTTAAAACTAGAACAAGAATGGTAGGGTTAAGTTAACTAAGACACTTAACCAGTTCAACATGATAACTAGACTGATGGGTGGGGTTAGGTTCAGACTGACACTTAACACAGTTAAGCTAGAATGGGAGGGTTAAGTCCATAGGAACACTTAACCAACTTAACACAGTTAAGATAGAATGGGAGGGCTAAGTCCATAGAGACACTTAACCAAATTCAAGGTAGCAAGATAAGATTTGTAGGGGTTAAGTAAAGTTTAATACACTTAGCCAAATTAACATGTTAACTAGACTAGAAGGTGGGGTTAAGTAAAGTTTAATACACTTAGCCAAATTAACATGTCAATTAGACTAGAAGGTGGGGTTAAGTAAATTTAATACACTTAGCCAAATTAACATGTTAACTAGACTAGAGGTTGGGGTTAAGTAAATACACTTAGCCAATTTGATATGTTATCTGGGCTAGACCGTAGGGTTAAGTAAACTTGAACACTTAACCATCAGATTGTGATAAAAGAATAGGGATAAGTCTAAACATGAAGGAATAATACTTAACCATTAATAACATGTAAGTTAAGACAGACGGGCAAGGTTAAGTTAAAAAGGAACACTTAACCAATACAGGGTGAATGGGTAGGGATAAGTAATAAGAAATACTTAACCAATATAACTTGGTTTATGGTGGGGTTAAGTCAAAATGAATTACTGATAACACTTAACCAGTATAACAGGATGAATGAAGAGGGTTAAGTTGGCTTGAATTGACTAATGACACTTAACCAATCCAAATTGACGGGAAAGGGAACTAAGTAGTAAACCTTAGAAAACAACGATTCTGGAAACTAAGTGGTAAATCATAGTTAGTAAAACTAAGTAGTAATTCTTAGTATAACACGGGAAGGAGCGAATGTCCGTCTGAGTAGAAAGAAGGCTCCAACGAATTGGGTTACGAAGCCCGAGGCTTCGAGGGGACGTGAGGGTACTCTTGGTATCCCTCTGTGAGGCTGCAGATGATCCTCCTGGGCTCACAGAGGTTAAGGTCTGCGTAGAAAAACCAGGGGTATGCCTTGGTTGCAATACATGGCAACCTAAAGACCAGGATGGACCGGCGTGATTCGGCGATAAAACGGTAGCCCTGTGATAGCAACTCGTCGTCTACCATCCATCTTGAGTCAATCGAGATACGTGAAGCGGAAAGGCGGAGAACTCCAAAAGACCACATACTTGCTATCTAGATATGGGTGAGGATGGCCATAGGATAGAGGGGCACCAGGGGCCGGCATATAGTTCTCACTTTACAAGGTGTGCCTTTCATTAGTTGAGGGAGGGGTCAAGTGGGACCATAGCCACTGGAATAAAAACAGACCTTAGCATCTTCATCGGCAGATATCTGAAAGCTCCCGACCGAGTTCTGTATTCCTTGATTTGCCCTGTCACAGGACTCGGACCGCACATTACAGGACATGTGCATCTAGACAAGCGATAACGATTCGCGGTACATGCGTGGGGAAGTATAGGAACATATACCACTCTAGGTAGTGTGTCCTAGACTTGGGGACATCGTTCGACAGGTAGCATAATCCCTAGTTGGACTAGGTGGAATAAATCCTGAATCCGAGAAGCGTTCAGCAGATAGCGTAAACTCTAGTTAAATCTAGAAAGCACTTGATAGAAAACCCTAGATTTGATCTAGGTAATAAATAATAAATGTATGCCGGAAGGCAATGGAAAATACAGGGATTGGGATCACGTTATCGTTACTAGTTGGGACACTAGATAGGCGGTGCAGAGATATAGAAACCAGTATAACAAGGAAATAGCGAAGCGGCGAAAGTATTAGAGCGTATCCAGTTTATCCTATCTTAGCATATCTTGTGACTACCTTGTCTAATCTTGTTGACCCTATCGTCATGGTGTAATCTTGTATTCAGTTAATTCATGTCGTTTTGTTTTTACATGTTCACATGCTAGAAGTTACTGAACTTACTCAGGCTTTATGTCTGACTCTGTTTTTCTTTCGTCTTCTTTTCTTCCGCCCCCCCCCCCCAGGTAGTAAAGGAGGGAATAGTTTAGCTCAGGTTAAGTTGGACTGCCACTCTTTCCCAGCTTGAAGATTTGTCGAAGTTTGCTTGGATTCTCTTTTCAGATGCTATGGCTGGCTCTTGCTAAAATCGGGGAATATAAATGTTGTTTTTATGCTTCTTTATTTTGTAAGACAGATGATACTCTGATATTGTAAAGAAACCATCGTACAAACTATTTTATCAATAAAGCAAAGTTTTATTTTCCGCTGTTTAATTTCAGTCTGTCTTGTAATTTATCTGCATCTTTTACACAAAATTCTCTACAGAACTTAGTGCATTCCCTTTGTGAGTGACACTAACGGATGTGGGGTGTTACACGTGGTATCAGAGCTGAAGGTTACCAGATCAGATAAAGGATTTGAAAAATTATTTTCAAAACGGTTTTTAAAGGAGCATTTTCAAGAGAAAAGATTTGTTTTAAAGACATATTCTCCAAAGCCATACGCACTATCTTCTCTTCCTCTGTTTAAATTCTTGTCTTGAGTCTCTAGGGCTCCTGACTTTCTGGGAGGTAACCTCATCGAAGGGCAAAGTAGTGCCCGGCTTCCATCCATAGCCGTAGTTGTTTCATCTACGGGCAGTTTTCTTTCAAAGCTTATAGGGTTTTCCGGACGATAGAGGCAGTTTTCGAGAGATGCGTCAACATGACTACACACGGAAGGGGATGAGGAGTTTGGCTAGGGAGCATTACCCTAGGATGAGGAATTCATGGATGTAGACTGAGCACACGAAGGAGGAAGAAATTATAAAACCTAAGACAAGAGGAAGTATCTTTACTAGGGTATGATACGGCATATACTTAAGGATAAGGGCAAGGACGAGGACGAGATTTTCATAAGGACAAGTACATGCTTTCGCCACCAAGCGTACCTAGGAGAAAGTTAGTCCGGTTGGAAGAGTCTAGTTTTCTGTTCGTGCTATTTCCTTAGGTTCTAGCGCTTCACATTTTTTCATATCCGCTTCCATAGTTGGGTCTCTGCACCATAGTACTTATATAGTAGAAAGATCCCACTAGAGTCTCAAATCCAATTGGTGGTCCGACCAGTTTATTTTTGGTTAGTAGGGATTTGAGAATAGCTATCGAGTTTGTTTATATCATCTCACATAGATCGTCTAAGTTCGGAGGAGATATTCCTTGGGTGCTTGTCTGATATTGGTTTAGGCCTTTGGGGGTTGTACTTGAGGGATGTCGAGTTCGACTAGGATGGTTTGCGTGAGAGATGAATAGATGTGACAGGCACTCTAAAAAGCACGTAGTAACCTTTCGACCCTTATAGTTATGGCATGGCGGATAAGAGGGAGACCTCTAATCATCTTAGTACATATACTTGGTGCCGTAATTGACATCTGTTTATTTTGGAAATGGAGATCAGAAACTTCACAATCGTGAAGTTAAATTAGTTAAGATACAGTGGAGAAAAGCTCAAGAAGGCTAGATACTAGCATCATACCCTTTTCCTTAAGGGTGCATCCTTGATTTCTTTGTTTTAGGAGCTTTACGCATAATTGTTTCTCTCTTTCCAAAGTATATCACCTAGGTCGTATCTTCGATCCTTAGGTAGAAGCCAATGGATGTAAACATATATTTGAAACATGTTATGGTTGATGGTTGCAAGTGGTTGCTAATGGTTGCTTGTGAATGCATATGCATACGTATTGGGCACTAGATCAGTTCAGACGCTTTCATATTGCATTTATAGATATGTATTTGTTTGTAAATTGAACTTGATATGTTATCATATGGGTGTTGCATATGGATGAATGGCTGTGCACACATGTAGTATTTACATGACTAGGGATGCTTGCATACATGGTTGGATGCATGGCACTGACATGATTCGCATTAAGGAGGTCAACTGAATCAGTAGACCGCCTGATTTTACAGTAGATAAAGACATATACACACACTATGCATATGAACATGAAAGCATTAGAAATCTTTTAAGGACAATGGATGCCTGTGAGTGAATGGTTGAGTAGATGGGTGATTGGATGGTAGGACACATTCTTCCTAACTTGAAGATTTCGGGGACAAAATCCTTTTAAGTGGGGAAGAATGTAACACCCCGTAATTCTGTAACACTAGGATTCACAAATCAGGGCAGAATTAAAAGTTAAAATCAAAATCAAGGGAAACAGTCTGCGCCATTGCGTTCATCTCGGAATTCTACATGAAAACGAGTCCGAGTTTGCGTAAATCGGAGTCCGTATGAGGAAGATATGGCCTCCGGAAGATTCAACGAAGTTCAAATTTCAAGATAGGTCAAGTTCCAAATTCAAATCGGACCCAGATTGGGCTGGGCGGGAATTTTCCCGCCCAAGGCACCCAGGTCGACTGGGTAGTCGACTTAGGGGTCTACCCCCCTGCTTTTTCCTGTTTTCTGCACCTGGTTCATTCTTCTGTATTCGGACGCCATCCTGACCAGATTCGTTGACTTCTACACTATATAAACAGCCCTAGACTCCTTCTCTATTCACAATTCTTCTCTACCCTTAAGCTGCAAAGATTCTTAGTGAACATGGCTTCCTCTCCTCCTCTTAAAAGAATAATAAATAAAATAATATATATAAAATAAATCAAGACGAGGAGGTGCTGCTCAAAGACTTTCAAAGAGGAGATTCAAGATAGAATTCAAGTGAAGATTCGAACGACTGCAACAACTGTTTTTCTACGAATCATAGCAACGCCATCTTTCTATTCTAATCTAATCCCTGTAAGTCAATTATTTCTAGATTTGAAAGTTTTTCTCTGTTCGTGACATGAAATTAAAGGAATAAAAGAATATGCCAAATCTCTCTCTCTCTATTCGAATCAATGCCTATACTCTTGAATCTAATTAAGAACTGTTATGATTTGGGGACAAATAAGACCGTGACTATGAAACTATGGACCTTAAAACCATTGCCTATGACTATGGACATTGCCTATGACTACGAACATTGCCTACGACTGTGACTGTGGCTATGAGGATTATTTCCTTGACTAAACCTATGCCTTTGATTAGAAAACATAAACTATTGCCTATGACATAACAAGGACATCTGTGATTAAACACCTATGATTTATGACTAGGAAAGTGTTGCTTAAGTTCTGTGATTATGAGATTAAACCCGATTATTTATTCTACCTGTCCTTAGTTTTCTTTGGTTTTAGACCATGGGAATTTACCTATTAAGTTAGGTCTACCCATGTTCTTGAACCTACGTCGTTATTCAAACCTTTTATGCCAGTTATTATGTCCATCCTTTTCCGTAGCATCTTTGGTTCATTCCCTATTTTCTACGAGTCTAGATTTATCCATAATCTAGATTTAATCGCAATTATACGAACGGTGGGAATACGATTTGGGCATAATGTGAAATGTACTAAAAACATAGTTATAAACTTGGAATCTGGCATAAATTGGGAACATGAATTATGGCATGTTCATAGAAATACAAATTGGATAAATTTAACATGAATTATAGGATGTGTAATTTGAATCTAGTATTGACTTGTAAATCTAGCATTTACATGAGTTATGAACTAGAATAATAAGACTAGTTTGACGTGAACTGTAATTAGAATGTTAAATCAGGATTGGATTAGCTAATTTGGCGTAATAAGTATATTGGTATAAATTTGAGATTGGCCATGATTGGGAATAACCGTCGGGTTTAGCAAAATCATGGTTAGTGACACTTAATTGGTATAGTTTACATACCAAAAGGCATAAATATGATATAGAGGGAGAAAATGGGCCATAGAAATAAATGTAGACAATTTACATTAAATGAGTAATTAGGAAATAAGTAAATTAGGATTAATTTACTTATAGATTTTGTCCTAAATGAGGAAATGTTAATTTAGACAAATTAAAGGTTTGTTAATGACATCTCTTTTAATAATAAACCAGAAAGTTCTAGGGTGACAGAGAGGATAGTGTCTAGGCTTGGGTTTGGAAAATACAAGTTTCCTGCTCTCCCTGGCTATCCCTAACTGATCCGACGGACGGGATGGTTACTTTCAAAACCTGATTTGAAAACTAATCAAAACCCTTTGAACTTAGAAAACACGAATATGCCTAACCCGAGGTAAGACTGAGTTGCGATGTAAACCTGCCCGGAACCAACCGACACATCCAGTATTCTCAACAATATCTGTCTAATGTGAGTGGTCGCGGTTTTAATTTATTTAGTTAAAACTAGAACAATAATGGTAGGGTTAAGTTAACTAAAACACTTAACCAGTTCAACATGATAATTAGACCGATGGGTGGGGTTAGGTTCAGACTGACACTTAACACAGTTAAGCTAGAATGGGAGGGTTAAGTCCATAGGAACACTTAACTAAATTAACACAGTTAAGATAGAATGGGAGGGCTAAGTCCATAGAGACACTTAACCAAATTCAAGGTAGCAAGATAAGATTTGTAGGGGTTAAGTAAAGTTTAATACACTTAGCCAAATTAACATGTTAACTAGACTAGAAGGTGGGGTTAAGTAAAGTTTAATACACTTAGCCAAATTAACATGTTAACTAGACTAGAAGGTGGGGTTATGTAAAGTTAATACACTTAGCCAAATTAACATGTTAACTAGACTAGTGGTTGGGGTTAAGTAAATACACTTAGCCAATTTGATATGTTATCTGGGCTAGACCGTAGGGTTAAGTAAACTTGAACACTTAACCATCAGATTGTGATAAAAGAATAGGGTTAAGTCTAAACATGAAGGGATAATACTTAACCATTAATAACATGTTAGTTAAGACAGACGGGCAAGGTTAAGTTAAAAAGGAACACTTAACCAATACAGGGTGAATGGGTAGGGTTAAGTAATAAGAAATACTTAACCAATATAACTTGGTTTGTGGTGGGGTTAAGTCAAAATGAATTACTGATAACACTTAACCAGTATAACAGGATGAATGAAGAGGGTTAAGTTGGCTTGAATTGACTAATGACACTTAACCAATCCAAATTGACGGGAAAGGGAACTAAGTAGTAAACCTTAGAAAACAACGATTGTAGAAACTAAGTGGTAAATCTTAGTTAGTAAAACTAAGTAGTAATTCTTAGTATAACACGGGAAAGAGCGAATGTTCGTCTGAGTAGAAAGAAGGCTCCAACGAATTGGGTTACGAAGCCCGAGGCTTCGAGGGGACGTGAGGGTACTCTTGGTATCCCTCTGTGAGGCTGCAGATGATCCTCCTGGGCTCACAGAGGTTAAGGTCTGCGTAGAAAAACCAGGGGTATGCCTTGGTTGCAATACATGGCAACCTAAAGACTAGGATGGACCGGCGTGATTCGGCGAGAAAACGGTAGCCCTATGATAGCAACTCGTCGTCTACCATCCATCTTGAGTCAATCGAGATACGTGAAGCGGAAAGGCGGAGAACTCCAAAAGACCACATACTTGCTATCTAGTTATGGGTGAGGATGGCCATAGGATAGAGGGGCACCAGGGGCCGGTGTATAGTTCTCATTTTACAAGGTGTGCCTTTCATTAGTTGAGGGAGGGGTCAAGTGGGACCATAGCCACTGGAATAAAAACAGACCTTAGCATCTGCATCGGCAGATATCTGAAAGCTCCCGACCGAGTTCTGTATTCCTTGATTTGCCCTGTCACAGGACTCGGACCGCACATTACAGGACATGTGCATCTAGACAAGCGATAACGATTCGCGGTACACACGTGGGGAAGTATAGGAACATATACCACTCTAGTTAGTGTGTCCTAGACTTGGGGGCATCGTTCGACAGGTAGCATAATCCCTAGTTGGACTAGGTGGCATAAATCCTGAATCCGAGAAGCATTCAGCAGATAGCGTAAACTCTAGTTAAATCTAGAAAGCACTTGATAGAAAACCCTAGATTTGATCTAGGTAATAAATAATGAATGTATGCCGGAAGGCAATGGAAAATACAGGGATTGGGATCACGTTATCGTTACTAGTTGGGACACTAGATAGGCGGTGCAGAGATATAGAAACCAGTATAACAAGGAAATAGCGAAGCGGCAAAAGTATTAGAGCGTATCCAGTTTATCCTATCTTAGCATAACTTGTGACTACCTTGTCTAATCTTGTTGACCCTATCGTCATGGTGTAATCTTGTATTCAGTTAATTCATGTCGTTTTGTTTTTCCATGTTCACATGCTAGAAGTTACTGAACTTACTCAGGCTTTATGTCTGACTCTGTTTTTCTTTCGTCTTCTTTTCTTCCGTTTCCCCCCCCCCCCTAGGTAGTAAAGGAGGGAATAGTTTAGCTCAGGTTAAGTTGGACTGCCACTCTTTCCCAGCTTGAAGATTTGTCGAAGTTTGCTTGGATTCTCTTTTCAGATGCTATGGCTGGCTCTTGCTAAAATCGGGGAATATAAATGTTGTTTTTATGCTTCTTTATTTTGTAAGACAGATGATACTCTGATATTGTAAAGAAACCATTGTACAAACTATTTTATCAATAAAGCAAAGTTTTATTTTCCGCTGTTTAATTTTTGTCTGTCTTGTAATTTATCTGCATCTTTTACCCAAAATGCTCTACAGAACTTAGTGCATTCCCTATGCGAGTGACACTAACAGATGTGGGGTGTTACATTAATTGTATTCCCTCAGCTTAACCCCATTCATTCATCATGTTGTATTGGTTAAGTGTTTCCCATTAACTTAACCCCACTCGTTCATCATGTTATATTGGTTAAGTGTTGCCCTCTTGTGTTAACTTGACTCTACCACTTGTCATGTTACATTGGTTAAGTGTTGCCCTCTTGTGTTACTTAACCCTACCACTTGTCACGTTACATTAGTTAAGCGTTGCCCTATCATACATCATGTTATATTGGTTAAGTGTTGCCCTCTTATGTTAACTTAACCCTACCATTCTTAGCATGTCCGTTCATTAACATTAATTTATTCATTAATTCCTCAACCTCTCACATTAGAACTATTGGTTGCGATTGTTGGATGTGTCGGGCGGTTCCGGACAGACTTCTACCGCAAACTCATTCTAACCTAGGGTTTTGGGCTTAATGCGCTAACCTCTCACATTAGATCTATATTGTTGCGGTCGCTGGATGTGTCGGGCGGTTATGGGAAGTCTTACACCGCAACTCAATCTAACCTCGGGTTAGGCACGTTCATCTTTAGCTAATTTACATATATACTATACATGTCCAAGTCTAGATTTTATATGCTAATTATCCCAAATTCACCAAACTAGTCATGTTCCAATTCCCAAGTTATGCCAAACAAATTCAATTACAAGTTATTAGTCCAAATAGGTTACACCCAAGCTTCCCAAATTTGCAATAAAAGTCATGCCCCAAAATAGCAATATACATTATGCTTGGTGTCCCAACCAATAGTTATGCCCAATCTAGATTTAATATTCCAATTTATAGTTCCCGCCCAATCTAGATTTAAGATTTCAATTTTCCCCAAGTTCGGAATAATAACATTTATACCCCAAATCACAAGTTACAAATTATGTCCAACAATTTCATCGAATATGTTATGCCTAATTATTTCATTGAATACATTGTGCACACTATTTACCCAAAGTATTCCCCGTATTCCAATCGTTCGTATTTCGCGATCTCAACTTAGGTTCGAAGGTAACCCAGGCTCATAAAAGAAAAAGGAAATAGGGGAAGAGAGAGAAGGAGCATAAAATAAGAATAGGCATAAAAATAGGCATGTAACAATAGACTTAATACAAGAGATTTAGATCCAACAAAGATAGATTCTTGAATAAACTGATAAAATCATTATCGCATGCATAAGAATAACATCACGAACCAAAGAGGATTATAAACCTGATGTACAACAAAGATAGGCCTGATTTAATCAATAAATATAACCTCTAAGGCATGTAAAGACATGGATTCAATAGAAGGATAGGGATAAATCTGAAAATATTATCTGACAATCGGGCGTAGACTTTGATTCATTTTATTACATGTCAAGATTACAATCAGGTATTCAAATCTGAAAATAACGTGAACTTACATTGCTAGGATTAAGAAAATATAATTGAATCGTTGTTGTTGTTGAAAAACGAATCTTCTAATTTGATTTGAGGCTCTCTAATTTTCTTCTTGAATTTAGGTTGAAGAATGACGGCTAGGCTAGTTTGGGGATGAACAGCATGACGGCGCCATAGCCTTTGAGCAATAGAATTAGGTTTGGGTTATGAGTGTATATATAGATGTCTAGGATTATTAAGAGCCTTTAGATCAACATAGGGTCCATCCAAACCATCCAGTCCAAGAGAATGTGTCATCAGGCCAATCAGAAGTCACAACGTAGCCCTACGACTCAGAAATTCTTCACTTCCTCGTCAGCTAGATACAAAATGAAGTATTTCACCCGGATCTGGAGGGGGGAGTTGGCACCGGGGTCGACACCCCTTTGGGGGGGTCGACACCTATGTTGACACCCCCTAAGGGAGGTCGACACCCTCTGGCAGGAATTTTCCCGCCTTGCCTGTTTTTGGCTGATTTTGAATTTCGAACACATTTGTGACCTTCTGGGCCTATTTTTGAAGTACCGAACCCAATATATATGTTAGCCTGCTTTGTGACCAGGCTACCCAAAGCAAAGATCATGTTGACACACCTCTGGGTAAATGCTGTCTCATATGGAATCTCTGGATAACATCGCTCTCTGGCATTGGAAACATCGTCAGAAGACACAAGGCAGTTTAGTCAAAATCACAACATCAGTATAAACTGGCCCGAAACCCCTATCAAATGACCTCATTTGGATCTATTTACCTCAAATAATCGTAGCCCTTTGAATTAGCTTCAGTTTGAGCTTTGGTTTGGCTCAATCGGCCTTACGATTTGAAAGTTATGCCCGTTTCCGTGAATGGGTGTAATCTAGCATCGAAGACTCAGGCCATCGCATCGGATCGCTCCCATCAGCTCGCCCTCGATCGGATCGCCCCTCACGCGTCACGATCCGACCTGTCGCCACCGTGCTCGCTCCCTCCGACCACGACCCGTTCGTGGTGCGTACCGTGATCACGATCCAATCCCATTACCACGATCCGACCACCGAACCTGCAGATAAGTGCACTGTTTTGACCTATTCTTAAGGCTATTCCTGCTCCTACTTTCATGGATCGCCTGCCACGTGTCCTACCACGACCCAGTCCTCCCAGGAGCTTTCCTACAGCTATAAATACACCTTCAGAGGGCATTTTCAAGGGACTTTTGGCATCTCCTCATCCATGGCGGCCATGGCCAACACTTCTCCATGAATAACCACCATCTTCCTCAATAAATTCAATGGATTCGGAGAGAATTATTCATTGAATTCAAGTGATTGAAAGACAATATTCATTGTAATTGTAATCTATGAGTGAAATGAGAAAATATGAAGTGGACGTAGGCTCGTTAACGCCGAACCACTATAAAAATCTTGTTGTCTTGCTTTTTTCACTATTTTTCGATTATTTCTTCATATCCTATGCTCAAAATACGACGATTTGGGTGTTAGGACCATTTTTTGGTCAAACATTTTGGTGCTTTCACTGAGAAATGAATTCTCATTCTATTGGATTGTTGCTCTACTATTTGGATTTGAAAGTCCGAAGAAAGCAGTCCGCCTTCCTACCATTTTTGAAGATTTTGGTGATTTCAGAAAATCAGAAGTTTATGGCTCCGAAGAAAGCAAAGGAATCGCATACTTCGCTACCAAATGAAGAACAAACAGATAACGCACAGGAGCAGGTGGTCGGTTCGCGGTTCGCAGCTCGCAGGGGGCATCACGAACCACCCCCAGGTGACCTCCTCGACCCGAACCAAAGATTCGAAAATGTGGACACCGCGTCTCGTAGGGGTGACCACGATCCGGTCTCAGAATGTACCCACGATCCGACCAGAAGCTAGAAATTTGAAGGCCTCTGCATATCAGTTCCTTCCATGCCCCTGAAGGCAACCACGAACCGAAGAGGCCCAGCGATCCGCGACACGAAGAGGCCCAGCGATCCGCGACACGAAGAGGCCCAGCGATCCGCGACCCGGAGAGGTCCAGCGATCCACGACCCGGAGAGGTCCAGCGATCCACAACTCAGAAAAAAGATGACGAACAAAGGTCACGACCCGACCCGAGAAAGTGACATTTTTTGGAAAAAATGCGTTTTTCTGATCATTTCAGAAAAGGCTCTGTCGTCCAAAATCGAAAAAATCGTGCGGTGCCCACGATTTCGACCTAACCGGGTCTGCGGGGCCCCGGACCCCCGCCGGCGCTGCGCCCGGACCCGCTGACGGCCTCGCCTTCGGCTCGGAGTATGTTTTCCCCTATAAGTAACAATCAAGATTCAGTAGATAGTCTGAGGATATCAACGGCAAGTTGGTGATGGCTGGAATCCTTCCTAGAACCATAACACCTATTTACTGATGTTGTTCAATGTGAGGAGTTATTGAAAAGACTCAGCATGCTGGCTATGACAATATATAATGATCGTCTCACAGCGACCTCCTCTTCCAGAGCTCCGATGGTGTATAGATTTCGCCAATGCAACTGATAGTGTCCGTGAACGAATAGTGATCACCTAGTTCACATGACTTAAACTTGTCCGACTGGTGAAGTCCCAGATAGCACTAATATGGAGCAGTCCAGGCACTACTCCGAAGACTCGGATGATCATAGCAATGATGTGTCACGATGACAAGATGCTAGAAATTGACTACGGATCCTATCTTTACAAATCTACACTTCACTTGTATGGTGTGCTGAAAGACATAAGTCCTTCGGTCTACTCCTAGGAGAACTTAGCTCGCCTTTGCAATGCATGACTGCTATCCATTACATTATTGAAGATTGATTTCCATCATATAAGAGTTACATCAACACACTTTGGTGCCCAGAGTCAGGTACCAGTGGAACCACCGCGAGCCATGATTGGACATATGATCTTTGCTTGGACGATAGCAATTTGATTGCTCACCAGCCACCATACGATCTCGGTCGAGAGATGAGAACTTGAGATCAACGCAAATATGAACCAACCATTATCTCTTCACTTCATGCAACAAGTTGTGACAGAATGTGTGAATATTACTTAAAGCCTTGCAAACCATGCTATCATATTCAAGCTTATCTGATCAAGGTCCAGACAGACCAGCTCTAACATAGTTCAGATCTTGCATTGCACCCAAGTGCCTGTTGCTAAATATCCAAACCGAAGATGGAGTGGGAATGGTCTATGGTGATCAAGTTATTGGAAAAGCTGACTATTCGGTTGGATGGACTATGTTACACAACAGGGATGGCGTGAAACCCAAAGATGTTTCCCCTCCAGATGAAATGAAGTGTGAAGGAGGTGTCAATATTGCGAATAATGGGAGCATCGCAAAAGGAATTGCCCAATGACCTGCCCGAATACATAGATCCCAGAGAGGATAGTGATTCGGGATGCAGAAGGGTGACATCTAATAACGCAACTGCACGTGTTCCGACTGGCGGCGCCGACCTTACTAAGGTCTTCAAATCGGATCTCATTTAGGCATCTTTCGAACAAGGGAACTGACATGTTTTCTGTAGGCGAGCCTGGATGTGTTCGTTTGGACCAGTGCTAATATTTGCGGGATTTTATCCCAAATTATGAGTCATTTCTTAAGTATAAACCTGAAGTGTGCTCCTGTCAAGCAAATAAGACGTATGCAGTAAGTTCACTATCGCGGGAGTTTATATGGAGTTCCCATTCGAAATGAAAGATGAAATCAAGCACCCGGAAGTTGTATACAGACGATGCAAGAAATGATCGGCAATCCAACGCCGAAGTTTTGCAGATAACCCCCGAAGGACGACTCGAAAGGAATTCCAATCGGAGAAACCACAACTCGCAGCTTACCTAGAATGGGCAGAAGAGTTATTGGATGGATTGGAACGTTACAACATACCTCATATTTCATACACAGAAGATCTAAAGTCGAATCATCTGGTCGAATAAGAAATTTCCGATAATCCAGAAAAGATAGAGATGATCCCCATCAAGACACTATGAAATACAACCATTGATAAAATGGAAGTTGATCCAATGTTGGAGACCAAACCCGGAAAAGAGTCATGGTTAACTCCATG
This sequence comes from Allium sativum, assembly GCA_030737875.1. Classification (NCBI taxonomy): domain Eukaryota; kingdom Viridiplantae; phylum Streptophyta; class Magnoliopsida; order Asparagales; family Amaryllidaceae; genus Allium; species Allium sativum. The sequence goes on from CM060916.1 coordinate 732,016,365, forward strand.
ATAAACTTCCTACAGCACAGAATGCATCTAACAAGGTGAAGAGAAATGCGTGCAATCGTTCTTTGTGCCTCGACATATGACATGCAAGTCAACATTGCTTATTCTCCTTGGAAGGTTGTCCCAAAATAGATACTGATGCGCCTCATTGCTAATTCACCGCCCTGAATGCTATGACAAAATCACTAATCAAGTCCCAGCTTGATGAGAAATATACGTGAACAGAATATCTGATAAGTGACGTTTTACTGATAGAAAGTGAAGATTCACACTTTCACTCCTCTCATCAACTATCTGCTAAGTAACTCATCCCCCGGATGCTGGGGGCAAATGGAGATTTGAGCATAAATTGCTCGAAATTACATCATCTCATTCAGAGCTGATACATCAAGAATTTTCCTGGCCATTTGACTTAGTCTTGCCTGAAAGTTAGCGAGTTGAAGATCTAGAACGCTTACGCATGAATGTTGGTTGATTGTCGGCGTACCAACCCTTGTCCCCGATATGGGATCGATGGTATATCAGCAAATTTATGTGATATGATTATCCCACCAGCAGTAATATCCTATTTCCTAGCATGGAAAGTGCAAAAATTTCTATGAGCATGAATCCATTGTTTTCATGCTAATTTACAACCTAACACCAATGCAAAGATGTGCTACCGTTAGCAATCCCGTCATGACTTCCTGACACTCTATCCTTACCCTCAGCACGGGGGCAAAAAGGCGATTTGAAGGAGATGCGACCTCATCACTCGCTTATAGTACCTACCTAGCCGCCTTTGCCATCTCAAGACCCCGATCAAGCCCTTTATCGATAGAGATAGGGCGAAGCAAAATGGACCTGCAATGAATATGCAACGCCATTTTTCACTCAGAATGATACTCATTCCTTTAACAGGATTATTCTATAACCATGACTCTTATATTTGCATGGTTTATGAGTTATTGATGTAATTAACTCAGATGAATTAATATGTGGATGGTGTAGGTATCCAGGATTTACTACCGATCAAACTTGTGACACCCGCATATAGAGCCATAGAGCAATACTATAACGAGCTCGACTGAACTGCTCGTTTACAAAGCCACGCTCTTCGTCTAAAGAATGTTGTATAGCTCAAGGTGGATCCGAGATGACTATCCAATCCTTGGCTCACACGTGGCAGACCACAAGACAATTGAACATAAATCATTGAGATACAAAGTCATAGTCCGACTCCAGATGGACGCGGTGTGACTGCCTACATGGCTCGATCATATGCTCGACGCCACCAAATTACATGAATTCAAATAAAGGAGGTAACACTGCCTCTTAATTTGCTTACTTTTCAATCATAAAATTTGCTTTCACATGCTTTCCGAGTTACTGACGTGACTAATTCGTGCGGTGTGAATAATGCAGGTACCCGAAGTCTGGTGCCAACCATTCCTCCCGTAGACTGTTCGGAGGAACTCAAAGCCTTAGCAAATGCTCCAACTGCTTGTCCGACTGGTTTTAATCCTCGGAGCTTGGATTAAAATGTAAACCTAGGACGAGTTTGATGAGCGTGCATGATTGCAGACCGCTTGATCCGTGACTCTAACTCTCCAGAGCTGAGAGAAAGTATAAAGGACGCAAAGATGACGTCCACAAGGCATGGCGGTGTACCATGATCGGAGCCGCCTGAGCAAAAGTCTAACCTTGGCGACCGCCAGGAGAATATAAAAGCGTCCATGATTTGGTGCTGAGAAAGGACTCTTACCCCGCTGAAGGATCGGGGAGCGATGGAACAGCTGAGTCCCAACTCTAACTCTCCAGAGTCGAGAGAGAGTATAAAAGCGTCCATGATTTGGCGCTGAGAAAGGACTCTTACCCCGCTGAAGGATCGGGGAGCGATGGAACAGCTGAGTCCCAACTCTAACTCTCCAGAGTCGAGAGAGAGTATAAAAGCGTCCATGATTTGGCGCTGAGAAAGGACTCTTACCCCGCTGAAGGATCGGGGAGCGATGGAACAGCTGAGTCCCAACTCTAACTCTCCAGAGTCGAGAGAGAGTATAAAAGCGTCTATGATTTAGCGCTGAGAACTTCTGCTCCACTGAAGGATCGTTGAGCAGATCATGAACCGAGCTCGAACTCTAACCCGCTGAAGGATCGGGAGAGTATAAAAGCGCTAGAGATTCAGCGCCCCAGTAACTCTAACCCGCTGAAGGATCGGGAGAGTATAAAAGCGCTAGAGACTTAGAGCCTTGGGAAAATTCCTCCCCCGTTAAAGGATCGGGGGGGAAGGATGGAAGCTGATCCCAAATCCTCCATGTCCCGACATGGGGGCAACACAGTTATGGTCCTAATCAATCCTCAACAAGACCTGGCCAGGCACTAAGTTAATGATTGATTGGGGGCATGCCTATACATACATACTACTTTACTGCACTTTCACTTATAAGTTGCACTTATAACTTATAATGTTTCATGACTTGTTTGCTTATTTGCGTTTCAAATGTTCAAATGCATAACTAATTATGGAATGCTCGCAGGTACAGGATAATGCGAAAGGACTCTCACCCCGCTGAAGGATCGGGGAGCGACTGAACAGCTGAGTCTGAACTATAACCTTGGCAACCGCCAGGAGAGTATAAAAGTGTCTATGATTAAGCGCTGAGAAAGGTGCTGGAGACTCAGCACCCCCCATAATTTCTGCTCCGCTGAAGGATCAGGCGAGTATAAATGCATGACGACATATGCCACTCAAGGGATCCTATCCCGTCACACGACTGGGACCAAGAATGAAAATGGAGCTCGAACCACTCGTTTCCGGGAATGGGGGGCAGCACACGAACACAGCAGTACAAAAAGAAATGGAATTTCATTCACTAAGTACAGGCTCACAAAACAAAGCTGGACAAAATGCGAGATCCGAACTCGTACAACAACAGCAGACCAGTAGGGAATAACTAAAGGGCCGCGTCCAGAAGGATGACGTAGGCGTATAATTCTAAGCTACCTGTGCGACTCACGACGATGACAGAAAAAGAAGCCTGGATAGTGAATTGTTCAGTGACATGTTATACAACTTCATACTCGCAACTGGAAGGACCTGGCGAGGCCCTGAGATTTTTTGATGTCTACCCTGCCTTAGTACGATCTTGAGCGATCATTGATTCCTTGGCCTTAATACGATTCGACGTAATCGTGGAATTCTAGACATTTATGAATTACAAGCTTCTTTTACCGTCCCAAACACGTCCTACTCCATGCCTGGATAGTATGATCGCTTGAATTCTGAAAGTGACTTCCTCTTCTCATGTATACATGTCTGAATTCGAAAGGGAAGTGATCCGACCGCATGTCTTTCGCACTTACCCTATAACTGGGGCCATGGCTATTGAAAATATTTACAAAAGGCATAACTTAAGTGCCTGTGTTTAACTTGTGTTGTGATCCTAACAGGCCCCCTTGAGGACCAAGAAACAAATGCAAAGAGAATGTCCATCTGCTGATCCCAACCGACTTCTAAAATGGGAAGCTCATATAAGGCTGGATATATCCCATACAGCAATTGGATAAGATGTAGCTATTTCGCCTCCAACCTCTCCCTTCATGCAGAAAGCAAGTGGGAACACCCGAGATGAACACGAACCAATCAGCAGTCACACAACGTGCAGCTTCGATTCAGAACGTCGTAGATGGAAACATGGGCGATGGAACGCTACCTGCAACTTCCTAGATGAGAATGCAAGAATCACAATGAACTCAGATCATGCACAACCAGTTTTAACTCCAACTCGAATGAATACTCGAGCGACATTTCATACTCAGCTCCGAGAAAGAACGCAACAATTCGAAAAATAGGAACCCGGTCAGGTCAAATGACTCGAACAATGACCTGGGGGCAATATCGACGTGGAAACAAGGAATCAGCAAAGACCCCCTTTGTAATCTCAGATTCGATGCTGGGGGCACCAGCCAGGATCTTGATAATGTGCAACAATTCTTTGACGGTGATCTGCTCGCCAGTTTAATTCGGCACCTCTCGAGGAGCGGTACTCCTCTAGTTGATGTGGATAACGACAATCACAGCCCCAACTCAACCCCCATCGATACTGGGGGCATAAGTACTAACCTCGCTTGTCCTCCGATGGCACTGAGAGCACAAGTGTCGGTTCATAGACTAACTTTGACGACAATCCTGGCATGAAATGGGATTCAAAACATGTATGTTATACCTCCGGAGTACAATCTTACTCATCTTTGCCGACCAAGCGAGCTAGCTTGTGGATCGAATGTGAACTTAAAGACTCAAACTACACCGAATGGAAGGTGTGACAAACCTATCTACTGCCTCACGATGGTGACGATCCTATAAGCATTGGTCCACATAATTTTGACAACATCCCTTACTGACTACTTCATATGTGAATATTGGATTAAGAAATGATCCGTAACAGTTGTGGATTCTCTCGACTACGATCCAGAGTGATCATGGCTTTTGAATTCCTTACTGTTACGATTCAATGCGATTTTAAGATCCTGAATCAATATCAAGACATCAGGCTAGTCCAATCTTGAGTACAAATGACAAATTCGTATGTTGATTCTGATGTGCTTTATCCCAACAGTCCAGTTGTTAGCTCAGAGCCCAAAGATTCTTACATCTCCCCATGATTGGGGTGGCTACTCCATTTACTGACTCATATGTAAAAGAAAGTCCAACCCTACCATGCGCTTGGCTTGCATAGAGTGACGATGTTGTTTGGCGACGATCTATGCGTGTAGGATCACGCTCGGGAGCCGACAATTCAGCATGACTTCTGACGGATGAATTAGATCTTTTGATTTGACAAGGTTTAAACAATTTCTTGATCGTCTCGAATACTCCTCTCATAGAACTTAGCCTGTTTAGCTCCAATGGAAGCAATGCAACAATTGGATAAAGCCTTCTCAAGGACAAATGATATTCCAGAAAGATTTAGCTCAACATATTCAAAGCACATCTTATCTTCGATAAGATGTACTTTGGGGGGCAAAATGTTAGCCTGCTTTGTGACCAGGCTACCCAAAGCAAAGATCATGTTGACACACCTCTGGGTAAATGCTGTCTCATATGGAATCTCTGGATAACATCGCTCTCTGGCATTGGAAACATCGTCAGAAGACACAAGGCAGTTTGGTCAAAATAACAACATCAGTATAAACTGGCCCGAAACCCCTATCAAATGACCTCATTTGGATCTATTTACCTCAAATAATCGTAGCCCTTTGAATTAGCTTCAGTTTGAGCTTTGGTTTGGCTCAATCGGCCTTACGATTTGAAAGTTATGCCCGTTTCCGTGAATGGGTGTAATCTAGCATCGAAGACTCAGGCCATCGCATCGGATCGCTCCCATCAACTCGCCCTCGATCGGATCGCCCCCCTCGGATCGCCCCTCACGCGTCACGATCCGACATGTCGCCACCCTGCTCGCTCCCTCCGACCACGACCCGTTCGTGGTGCGTACCGTGATCACGATCCAATCCCATTACCACGATCCGACCACCGAACCTGCAGATAAGCGCACTGTTTTGACCTATTCTTAAGGCTATTCCTGCTCCTACTTTCATGGATCGCCTGCCACGTGTCCTACCACGACCCAGTCCTCTCAGGAGCTTTCCTATAGCTATAAATACACCTTCAGAGGGCATTTTCAAGGGACTTTTGGCATCTCCTCATCCATGGCGGCCATGGCCAACACTTCTCCATGAATAACCACCATCTTCCTCAATAAATTCAATGGATTCGAAGAGAATTATTCATTGAATTCAAGTGATTGAAAGACAATATTCATTGTAATTGTAATCTATGAGTGAAATAAGAAAATATGAAGTGGACGTAGGCTCGTTAACGCCGAACCACTATAAAAATCTCGTTGTCTTGCTTTTTTCTCTATTTTTCGATTATTTCTTCATATCCTATGCTCAAAATACGACGATTTGGGTGTTAGGACCATTTTTTGGTCTAACAATATATATATATATATATATATATATATATATTCTCCCCTACTCTTATACAAACTTCTAGGGCTTATAACTTCTTCATACAGTGTCCGATTTATGGAAACTTGGACTCTATTTCAAGTAGAATTCCAAGACGAATGCAATGGCGTAACCCGTTTCGCTTAATTCCCACTTTTAAAATTAAGTATTCTTTAATTTGTTACTTTAATATTCACAGAAAATACAGTGTGTTACATTCTCCCCTCCTTTAAAGGATTTCGTCCCCGAAATCTCTAAGTTAAGAAGAATGTATCCTAACATCCAACATCCATCTACTCAACCATCAATCACAAGCATCCATTGTCCTTAAAATGATTTCTAATGCTTTCATGGTCATATGCATAGTGTGTGTACATGCCCTTATCTAATGCAAAATCAGGCGGTCTACTGAGTCAGTTGACCTCCTTAATGTGAATTATGTCAGTGATATGAGTCCAGCATGTATGCAATTACTCCTAATCGTATTTTATTACTTCTACATGAGTTCCCAATCATTCATACAAATGAAACATCCATATGATAACAAATAAATTTCAAACCATATACAAATACATATATGCATATGCAATATGAAAGTGACTGAGCCGATCTAGTGCCTAATGTGTGTGTATATGCATCCACGAGCAACCACTAGCAAACACTTACATCCACTTTCATCCACCAAACAAAACATAACATGCCTCAAACACATGTTTACATCCATTTACTTCTACCTAAGGATCGAGGATAGGACCGAGAGGGTATACTTAAAAGATGAAGACTAGCATGCAAATAAACTTAACAGAAATAGAGAGATCAAGGAAATACCCTCAAAAAGGGTATGATGCGCGTATCTAGTCTTTAGCCTTCTAAGTCGCATCTTCTTGAGCTTCACCCCATTGTGCTCTGACTGCCTTAACTTCACGATTGCGTAGCTTCTTAATTTCTGTTTCCAAAATATGAGTTGCAACTGATTTCACTGTCTCCTCTCGTTCCACCGCTTCTCCTTCTAGTATACTCGGCACTACAACTTCTATTGTGTCAAGCTAAACAGGTCTTCCAAAATTCACTAGAGGGTATTCTATGTGGAAGAACTATCTTTTTAAAATAAACAGATGCAAACCATGTTTCCAGGTGTAGTTATTAAGGTGATTAGAGGTCTCTTCTCTACTTAACTTATCCATTGCGTCAACTATCTGAGAGTCTTTTCTTTGTGAAGTACCTATTTGACCCAAAAGCATAGGTCTTACTCCTAGCGACGCCAACTACTAACTTAACTGAAGGTTTTAAAATCAAAGGTTGATATATATTCTGAACTTTTCCTGTTCACATAAAGAGGACCTGAAGTCAACCTTTTTTCTTCTTAAGGCATTCGCTATGACCTTACCCTTCCTTCTTACATCAAAATGGCGCCTAGTCCTGTGTCACATGCATCTGTGTATACTGTAAACCTTTTACCACCATAAGGTAAAAGTAAAAACTGGGACCGTTGTAAGAGCCCTCTTCGATCGTTGGAAAGCGACATCACAATCAATACCCCGAGTAAAGGTTAGATTCTTCTTCGTTAATCAAGTAAGTGGGGCTAATACCTTCGCAAAGTTCTTAATGAACTTCCTATATTAGCCCGCTAGTCCAAGAAAGCTTCTTACTTCTGTAGCAATCCTTGGGACCTTCCAGTCTTGCACCGCAACTACTTTTGCGGGATCTACTGCTATCCCTTCTTTGGACACCACATGTCCTAGAAACCTTGCTTCTTCTCTCCAAAAATGACATTTTGGAGAACTTCGCCTTAAGTTGATGTGCTCGAAATGTATCCATGACTTCTCTTAAATGCAAAGCATGTTATTCCTCGTTCTTTGAGAAAATCAAGATATCATCCACGAGGACTGCTACAAACTTATTAAGGAACTCCCTAAACACCCTACTCATCAAGTCAACAAAATAAGCGGGTGCATTTGTCAAACCGAAAGGCATGACGAGCCACTCAAAGAAACCGTCAGGGGTCCTAAAACAGTATTGTCTATACTGTCCTCAGCTACTCTTAGCTGATGAAACCCTGTAGCCAAATCTAGTTAGGAGAAAACAGACTCACCTACAAGCTGGTCAAACAAATCATCTATTCTTGGAAGTGGGTGCCTATTTTTCTTTAGTCATCTTGTTTAATTCTCTATAATCCATGCATAGGCGAAGTGAACCATCCGCCTTAGTAGCAAGCACTACTGGAGCACCCCATTCAGAAATACTCCGCCTTATGAACCCCTTTTCAAGCAACTCTTTAACTTGCTTACTGATCTCTTTCCTTTCCCTTGGAGCCATGTGTCTAACGGGTAAAGCAACAGGTTTTGAATTATCAACAAGGTATATGCAGAAGTCTATCTCTTGCTTCGGAGACAAACCCTTCACCTCCTCAAAGACATCTGAGTATTCACGGACTACTCTAACAGATTGCAAGTTTCCAACAGACGCATCAAGAGATTCTAGGTAGCTAAGCATAACAGAATTCATGGTATTACAAAAGATTTCGAGAGTGTTACGGAGACGAGTCATACGTCTAACCACTCTCCTTTCACAATTGAGAATGGCACCATTACTGGATAACCAATCAATCCCTAGAATCAACCCATAGCCCATGAAACCAAAAACATAAGCATTACACTTAAACTCAATACTTAATATAGCTATTCTCAAATCCTTGCAAACTAAAGATAAATGAGCCGAGCCATCAATTGGATTTGAGAGAATAATGGGATCTTCTACTATACAAGTAGAACTAAGGTGCAGAGACTCAACTATGGAAGCAGATAGAAAAGAATGTGAAGCGCCAGAGCCAAACAAAGTTCTAACAGGATGATTGAAAAGAAAAACTAAACTTTCAACAAAAACGTTCCTACCTCTCTTAGGTACACTAGCAGTGAGAGCATGCAATTTCCCTCTAGAAGATTATGTCCTTTGCCCCTTGTCCTTGTCCTTCGAGCAATCCTAGATAAGATGTCCTGCTTCACCATACTGGAAAACAACCACCTGTCTTCTTCTTCCTACAATTAAATGACCCGCTATACCACAAAAAAGACACTTCCTCTTGTCGCTGGATCTATTATTTTTTTCACACTTTTTATCTTCCAATCCCTTGTTTGTAATTCTTCCACTTTGGGCTCTTTCTTTTCACTTTCTCCTTCTGCGTGGATTAAGCCATATCGACAAGCTTCTTATCCTTGGGCTTGTGCTCCTTAGACCAAAATCCCTTATTCTCATCCTTACTATCCTTGTGTAGCTTGTTGACTAGTTTCTCGAAACTACCTGAAAATTAGCCGCAGGTGAAACTACTACGGCTACAGATAGAGATTGGGCACTACTTCGCCCTCGACATGTCCTGTATGCCTACGAAACTATGGCGAAAAGAAAGGAAGAAGAGATTCATATAGAGAATCGAAAGATAGTGCATATGGCTTTGGGGAACATGCCTTTTAAAAACAATACTTTTCTCTTTAAAAATGCTTCTTTAAAACATGTTTTAGAAAACACCATTTTTAAAATATGCTTTTGAAAAATCTTTTATCTGTTCTGGTAACCTTTAGCTCTGATACCACGTGCAACACTCACCTCCATGAAGGTCGCTCACAAAGGAAATGCATTAACTTCAGTGGAGCGTCATAAGTGTATAGAACAGATAAATTACAAAAAAGACAAAAATTAAATAGCGGAAAATAAATAAGACTTTACTTTATTGATAAAACAACAACTTGGTAAAATCGCTTGTACAAAGTTTGTTTTCCCGTACTAAAACACCAATACCCATTACAACAAAGCATCTGTCTTGTTTAACAAAATAAAGAAACATGAAATGACAATGATATTCCTCAATAAAGCATGAGCCAGCCATAGCTGTGGAAAGAAGAGTCCAAAGCAATACATCGTCTATCTTCGAGCTTGGAAAGAAAACTAAGCTAAGTGGTAATATTCCCTCCTTGTGAACCTAGGGAGGGAACGGAAGAAAAGAGAGCGAAACAAAACAAAGTCTGACATAAAGCCTGGTAGGTCTAATGACTTTTAGCTTGTAAATAGGTAAAAGAATTATGACATTAATAAACAGGATACCAGTCATAACCATGATAATAAGCATAGCAAGAAAACAAATGATGATTGCTAGATTTGAGAAGGTAAGATACACTGAATGCGCTTCGGTTCTTTCTCTTGTTTCCTATTTCTCTGCACCACCTAACTAGCATCCTAACTAATGTCTTTTGTAGAACGATTTGTATTCCCTACTAGTGTCCCAACTAGTATCGTGTGAAAAAGATACGTATCCCCTACTAGTGTACCAACAAGTATCCTATATTATATAATAAGGTGATCCCAACCCCGCAATTGTGGTAGCCTTCAGGTGTACATCTAGTATGAGTACCTTACCTCAATCAGCCTAATTGCCATGAAGATGTTAGATGTAACCTTACTACCCTGTCGATTGGCTCCCTACTTGTATTAATTTTCCTTGTGTCTATGTCAATCGGCCCTCTCTTGCATGTAGATACCTTGTGCTAGTCCCACCATTAGGTGTATCAATCCTGATGATAGCAACCCGACACGATTCAAGATGCACAGTGTATAACTACTGGTACCCAATGCCTTCTTTTTCCACTCCATAGTACGTGCACGCCCGTAATCCATCGGAACCTACACTGACGTACCTCCTGCCGCTATTTTGACCTCTTATAATCAGCCTAGTAATCGTGCCCCACCCTATCGATCAGCTTTTAGCATGTAAATAAGTAAAAGCATCATGACATAAATAAACAGGATACCAGTCATAACCATGATAATAAGTATAGCAAGACAACAAATGATGAGCCTAAGATATGATAAGGTAAGATACACTGAATGCGCTTTGGTTCTTTCTCTAGTTTCCTGGTTTCTCTGCACTACCCAACTAGCATCCTAACTAGTATCTTTTATAGAACGATTCGTATTCCCTACTAGTGTCCCAACTAGTATCCTGTGAAAAACGATCTGTATCCCCTACTAGTGTACCAACTAGTATCCCATATTATATAATAAGGTGATCCCAACCCCGCAATTGTGGTAGCCTTCAGGTATACATCTAGTATGAGGATCTTACTCAATCAGCCTAATTGCCATGAAGATGTTAGATGTACCCTTACTACCCTATCGATCGGCTCCCTACTTGTATTAATTTTCCTTGTGTCTGTGTCAATCGGCCCTCTCTTGCATGTAGATACCCTATGTTCGTCCCACCATAAGGTGTATCAATCCCTATGATAGCAACCCAACATGATTCAAGATGCACCGTGTATAACTACTGGTACCCAATGCCTGCTTTTTCCACTTCGGAGTACGTGCACGCCCGTAATCCGTCGGAACTTACACTGACGTACCCCCTGCCGCTATTTTGATTGCTTATAATCATCCCAGTAATAGTGCCCCACCTACATATCCATCCATTCAAGTTAACCTATCCACACATCATGTCATGTTGGTTAAGTGTTTCTTATTAACTTAACCCTTCTCATTCATCATGTTGTAATTAGTTAAGTGTTTTCTATTAAATTAACCATGTTCATTCATCATATTATATTGGTTAAGTGTTTCCCCTTAACTTAACCCCATTTGTTCATCATGTTATATTGGTTAATTTTTTTCCCATTAACTTAACCCCACTCGTTCATCATGTTATATTGGCTAAGTGTTGCCCTCTTGTGTTAACTTAACCCTACTGCTTGTCATGTTACATTGGTTAAGTGTTTCCCTCTTAAGTTACTTAATCCTACCACTTGTCATGTTACATTGGTTAAGCGTTGCCCTATCACACATCATGTTATAATGGTTAAGTGTTTCCCTCTTGTGTTAACTTAGCCCTACCATTCTTAGCATGTCCGTTCATTAGCATTAATTCATTCATTAATGTCTCAACCTCTCACATTAGAACTGTTGTTTGCGGTTGCTGGATGTGCCGGGCGGTTCCAGGCAGACTTCTACCGCAAACTCATTCTAACCTCGGGTTTTGGGATTAATGCGCTAACCTTTCACATTAGATCTGTATTGTTGCGGTCACTGGATGTGTCGGGCGGTTCCGGGCAGTCTTACACCACAACTCAATTCAACCTCGGGTTAGGCACGTTCATCTTTACCCAGTTTACATATATACTATACATGTCCAAGTCTAGATTTTATATGCTAATTATCCCAAATTCACCAAACTAGTCATGTTCCAATTCCCAAGTTATGCCCAACAAATTCAATTACAAGTTATTACTTAAAATAGGTTGCACCTAATCTTCCCAAATTTGCAATAATAGTCATGCCCCAAAATCGCAATATACATTATGCTTGGCGTCCCAACCAATAGTTATGCCCAATCTAGATTTAATATTCCAATTTGCACTTTCCGCCCAATCTAGATTTAATATTTCAATTTACCCCAAGTTTGCAACAATAAAATTTATACCCCAAATCACAAGTTACAAATTATGTCTGACAATTTCACCGAATATGGTATACCCCATTATTTCACTGAATACATTGTGCCCGATATTTACGCAAAATATTCCCCATATTCCAATAGTTCATATTTCGCGATTTCAGCCTAGGTTCGAAGGTAACCTAGGTTCATAAAAGAAAAAAGAAATAGGGGAAGAGAGAGAGAGAGAAAAGGAGCATAAAATGAGAATAGGCATAAAAATAGGCATGTAACAACAGACCTAATACAAGAGATTTATATCCAACAGAGATAGATTCTGGTATAAACTGATACAATCATTATCGCAGGCATAAGAATAACATCACGAACCAAAGAGGATTATAAACCTGACGTACAACAAAGATAGGCCTGATTTAATCAATAAAAATAACTTCTTAGGCATGTAAAATCATGGATTCAATAGAAGGATAGGGACAAATATGAAAAGATTATCTTACAATCAGGCATAGACTTTGATTCATTTTATTACATGTCAAGATTACAATCAGGTATTCAAATCTGAAAATAATGTGAACTTACATTGCTAGGATTAAGAAAAGATAATTGAATCGTTGTTGTTATAGCAAAACTAATCTTCTAATTTGATTTGAGGCTCTCTAATTTTCTTCTTGAATTCAGGTTGAAGAATGACGGCTAGGCTAGTTTGGGGATGAACAGCATGATGGCGCCATAGCCTTTGAGCAATAGAATTAGGGTTGGGTTATGAGTGTATATATAGATGTCTAAGATTATTAAGAGCCTTTAGATCAACATAGGGTCCATCCAAACCATCCAGTCCGAGAGAATGCATCATCAGGCCAATCAGAAGTTGCCATGTAGCCCTATGACTCAGAAATTCATCACTGCCTCGTCAGCCAGATACAAAACAATGTATTTCACCCAGATCTTGGGGGTCGGGGGGGGGGGGGGGTCGGTCGACACCTATGGCGACACCCCTTAAGGGGGTCGACACCCTCTGGCGGGAATTTTCCTACCCTGCCTGTTTTTGGCTGATTTTGAATTTCGAACCCATTTTTGACTTTCTGGACCTATTTCAGAAGTACTGAACCCATTATATATATATATATTCTCCCCTACACGTATATAAACTTCTAAGGCTTATAACTTCTTCATACAGTGTCCGATTTACACAAACTCGGACTCTATTTCAAGTAGAATTCCGAGACAAATGCAATGGCGTAACCCATTCCACTTAATTCCCACTTTTAGAATTAAGTATTCTTTAATTCGTTACTTTAATATTCACTTAAAATACGGTGTGTTACACTACCTCATAGGAATGGACCAAGTGATGATGAGTTGGAAATGATTTGGAGTCAGAGTTTCTTGCCAACCCCGAATTACCCTACTGTACATATGTCGACCATTTTGAGGAGCATGTGGACAAAATATATGTTGGAATCCCGTGGACTTGAAGTCTGTGATTGAACAATGAAAATTATCAACAACTGAGATAGTTGTGATTTTTCGATGTTGTTTGGAGAGTTCCAGTTGAAGACCCTTTTCTTGGTTTTAAGTGAACGTAGAATTCAAGTTAACATGTCACTTTAGTTCGGTCAAGTTTACCAATGGGAACTTAGCGGAGATTTTGGAGTCATCCACAGTTAGAGAGGATTTGGATACTACCAAGATAGCCGACCCTTATATCCTTCATCGTATCTTACTTGGTGATGTTGATACATGGAATGTTGAAAATCTACGACTAGTTGCATGTCTTGTTGTGTGCATCATTCATCACAACACCATTCCCAAGATAGATAGTATGGATCAGATCTACGCTTCAAAGCATATGGCCATCTACGGTATCTTGGGTTGCACATTCGTTAATTGGGCTCGTGCATTGATGATTCACTTGGCCGAGCCTCCAGCCGGCACCTCGATGTCCCACTTTCTTTATAGTCATCTTCTCATCGTTGTCTTCAGACATTATTAGGTGAATCTCAATGTGGAGAAGATGATTCAAAAGACCCTCAGAACCACTGATCGCCCAACTCTTTGGAGGACTCCATTGACTCCTCCAACGCCTCTCGCCCTAATACCTTCAGGTCCAGTTGGTTAGGGGCTGCTTTAACAGCAGAAGGGGGTAACGGTATATATGAGCCCTGATTTTATCGCTATTCGATAGATTCAGGTGGAGCTCTAAAAGGTCCATAGGGAACGGTTTCGACAGGGACACGATATAAGTGCATTTCTTCTTTGCTACGATCATGGCGAGTTAGTGGCAATGAGGCGATTTCCATCCATAGAGCTCGACCTTCTACAGCCTTTAGCACTATCTTCTAGGATTTTTGTATCTTTTCCTTTTACAATATTTATTTCTTTTCTTTATTATTGTCGTGTGTTTGTGTGTTAATTCTTAGATGTTAACTATTCTTATAAAGTTCTCACGATGATATTATGAGATTTCTAACTTTTGAAATTGTTGCCTTAGTCATTCATGCATAATTGTAATATTAACTAGAGGTGAAATCTCTTAATCTAGAGCAAACTAAAAGTAATCATAGAGCTGGAAGAAAAGATTTCGTATGTAGTAAATTTTAGCAAAGGATAAGCTAAGGGCTCTTTTTATCATGGGAAAACATTTCACTTTTGCCTTAAAAGCTAAAATTTAATTTTTAGATACTAGTGTTTTTAAAATTTCCCCTTTTTGGTAGGATTAATTGAGTTCAATATACGTGTTTTACACATAATTGATTTCCATCTACATCAATTATGGCCCAAACTGTCAAAAATTCATGAAGTTATTCTAGAAACCTTTCCTAACATTTTGAAAGAAAATTAATTTATAAAAAAATAAATTAAGATATGAATTTTGAAGGAAATGTTGTGTTAATGCATTTAAGCTGATTTTTCCAAATTGAACGTGCAATTTTAAGAAGTAATTTTTTTGAAAATAATGATTTTAAGGTCATATGTGAAGCGAATGTGGAGTAGTAATAAATTAGATCACGTTTAAAGTGATGCACCAAGGTCAGCGACAATAAAAGGGAAATAATGTTTTAGTTTTAAAGACACTGTTTCCATATCTGGTCTGCAATCCACGTGAATTATTATTGAACTCATTTATGTCCTAGAGCTTATATAAGCCTCTTTACGAAGTTTACACATAGAAACTTTTGGTGTATTTCGGGGCAGGCGAGATAAATTCTACGGTACAACGGGAACTGGAAAATTTCAAAGTGGTAAAAATGTTAAATTCTCAATTAAAAATCTCTTTTCCGGCATAGGAGAAATAATTAGGATGCAATTTTATATTCCTTAACGTTTTAGATGTTAAGATTTGGATACCAAATTGGTTGCTTCATACTTTTATTCGTAGTCGTGTAAAGGTTTTGGTTAAAAACTATTTTTCAAAAGCTACAAACATATAGAACTATCATTATATTTTAGGTTGTCTGCATCATATTTTAAAAAAAATGTTATCAAAATAAAGTGCTCGCATAGGAGAGTCTGATTAAGAACCATTACGTATGCATATATTTTCGAGATTGTGACTTATTATATACAATAGCAAAATTGGTCATACACAAACTGGTTATGTAGTTTAGGATAATTAGGCAATAACATCATAACTTAGTTAATGTTAAAGTTTTGAGATGAAATTTCTTTTTAGGTGGGAAGAATGTAACCCGATAAAATTTGATGATAGTTAAACTATTTATTTAATTAGGTTCTAAAAATGAAATTTGATCGAATGATGAAATTTGACAATAAAACTTATATCGTTGCGTTCCTGATGGAATTTCGAAAAAAATTCGTGTTCAGAGTTTTGCAAATGGAGTATGTATGAAGAAGTTACAGACGAGAAACATTTTCAAACAGAAGGTAAAAAAATAATCCAATATGTTAAGTCCAACCGTAATCACCCAACCTCACTGGAGCTAAGCCGACCAAACCGGTTGACTAGGTGGTCGATCGCTAGATTGACCTCCTAGTTGATTTGTTTTGGAGGGTCCTAGGTTTTTTGTGGAGAATTTTATCATATATATGGACGGATTTTTCTGAACTTAAATATAATGATTTAGGACCATTCAACTATCTATAAATAAAGGCTTATACCCCCTAGCTTTTCTCATATTTTCTAAAGGCAGCAACGAAGCTTTGCCATTTTCATATCTCCAATCTCTTCCAAATTTTCTTAAATTAAATAGATTTCAATCATATTTACATGAATTGGAGACAATAAATCCAGATCTATAAGAAAAGATGAGTTTTGCGCGTAAGTCACATTTCTTGGGTTTTTAATCTTATTTTTCTTTCCTTATCCTAATTTTTTATCTTGTATATCTCTCCTTTCTATACATATTATATGGATTTGGAAGGACTTGGAAATAAAACCCAAAAGTTGTAATTTAAATATGAGATTTTTGAAAACTTTACAAGGTATATGAGAAATCTATATATTGTTTATAATACCAAATCTATTCTTTGGCGACGTTTAAATTTATATGTCAAGATCTAACAAATGGAATTGTAGGCTTTTCAATTAAGTACCTTTTTCTTGGCCAAATCACTTTTTGTATCTTCTCATTAGAGTTTACACATAGATCTGGAAAATCCTTCCTTATAGATATCCAAAATATTATTTGCAGTTGTATTCTAGATCTATAGGAATAGGTGTAAAGCAAAGTTTTATGTAAATAACCCTTTTTAATTTGAATCTATCTGCGTTTTAGTTTGTGTAAGTAGATTTTTATTTATTCTTATGAATTAGCTTATTTTTCCTTTTTCTGTAAAAAGACTATGTTGAAATTATAAGGCACAAAGTATAAGAAAGAGATGTGTACATTTACATGATTTACAATTAGCTTATACTGTCTATTTCAAATAAAAGATTACTCATTCCTTGTAATTTTAAGTATGTCAATATCTTTTCTTTTTAAGGTTTGGACAAATTTCTGGAAATTACAACAATAGACCTTTTGATGAGATTTAAATTTTAATAAATTAGAACATACAAAGATTACTCTAGTTAATAGTATGAACTAGAATGTAAATTAGTTAGATTTAGAAAATTAGTATATACATAATTATTGCGCCAAAATATATTAATACTTTATCTGTCCAAACCATACAAAATTAGTGCTAATTGTTATTATCAAGTAGACGCTTAGGCTAGATATGGATTTGAAACGTTCTCCATTAATTATGGGTAAATTTAATGTTACATGTAATAAATGGAGAATTAATAATTGTAACCTTGAGGTTTTGACATCAAAAATTGTCGTCAATGCTCATGATTTCCACGTGAGTGGAAATAAACGTCCAGCGATGGAAAGTGAGTAAGTAGCAGTGTTGTATAGGGGAGAAAGCGCAAATAAATGATCACACGGAGTTTATAGTTGTTCAGCCAATCGATGCCTACGTCCACTTTGAATGGTTTTACTCTTTTATTATATCTTGAGTACAAGTTACAGCATTTAGTCTGGATGAGTCCGAGTATACATGAATCTTTATATTCTTTATGATGTAATGTAAATGTTGAAACTCTTATGCGAAGAGCATGGCCACGGTGGCACGGACGTCCAAGGTCGATTGTTTTATCTTTTTCTATGATGTCAATACAGCCAAAATGTGGTTTAATGTCCAAAAGTGTTGTTAAATGTTGGAGAGTATGCTCATGTGTCCAAGAATATGTATCTTCTTCTTCATGGGATGACGGAAGATATTTGAGAGGCTTTGGGAAGATTATCTTTTTCTTAGGCAGCCATTAGAGCTTGAAGGAGAGCTTCAACCAACCCTTTTCACATTGGAAATGAGGGGGTATTTATCGAAATGGGTTGGTAGTAGAGTTGGTAGGATATGTGGCTTACATAACAGAAATTTCGGGTCCCTTGTGAATGTACAGGGAAATTTCTTATCCCTCTGGGGGATGTGAATTTTCACATCCCTCTAGGGGATACGAAAAATAATGGGGACGAGGCTTGTGCTTGCTGAATTTTGGGCTCGCCATGCTAAGTTGATCCGATGATTTTGAGTGTCTGACGCGTGTTCATGAAATGTGCATAACTTCCAAATGGTAAGGCAATTTGGGCCAAAAGAAAGTTTTACCTGAAGCTAACTCAGAAAGCTATAAGTTTTGTCATGCAAAGCACCGTAATTGATGTTTTCGTTCCCAAAAGAGGTCATCTAAAGGGGTTTCTGGCTGCTTCTATGTTTGCATAGCGACTTCGACCGGATCGCTTTGTGCTTGCTGACGATGTTATCGTCGTGAGATTGCTTTGACCAAAAAGCGTGTCAACATGATATTTCGAGGTATGTGAAATATCGAGGGATGCGACATTTTGCTAATCACACTATTTAGGGGAGTTGTGAGGCCTACGCTCACATGAATTCTCTCGGCTTTAATCCTATTTACTCATGAATTTAAACATTAGCTGTCAACCTTGTTTACGTCGTGACGCAAACGAGTCTTGTCAACATAGTGTTGCGTATACGCTTACACGCTTCACATTGTTTTACGCGTTGCGACAAGAGTTTGGAAATAAAGCATGAATGGTAAATGTGTCATTGGTCAATGACTATGCGAGTTGAATTTCGAGAAACGACATCAAACCGTGGATTCGATTGCTCATTGTACTTTCTTGTGTCATTTTAGACTTTCGAGCGTACTATTATTAGCGAATCAGATTGGTACTGACTCTCGCAATGTCGAAAGCACATATGCGTGACGAGCTTGTGAGCCAAAAATCTCCCGAAGCTTCAAAACTTCGTTCTCATTCATTCGTCGCCTTCAGAAACATGCATTTTCACACATATATATATATATATATATATATATATATGTGTGTGTGCAAATACATATGTAGTCGTTCAATGCATACGCGTTTGACACATATATACACATACAAGTATATATATGTATCATCATTTTTGTAACAATCCGGAATTTTAAAACCAATTTAAAATTTATTTTTAATTGATTTTATTAGAAATTAAATATTTTGAGCAATTTATTTTGAGAATTAACGACTTAAAATTTATTTAAATCGATGTTAGAACGTATAAATTAAAAAATTAGTTAAACAAGCTTGAAGCGGCGCTGTAGTTTGAAAATTTGGTTTTGAACTTTAAACGGATATATAGAATTCAATATAAAGAAGAATTTGATAAAACAAGAAATATTGGAATATTCTGAATTGTAATTTTCTAACGAATGTATGAAACTAAGATTTCACTTTATAAATTATAAGTCATGTCTAAATTAAAATTTAGAATAGTTACTAGGTAATATATATACATATATATAGCCCTTAAAAATAGCGATTTTGCATGCGGATGAATTTGGACTCGAAGTCACTTCCATTGAGTTCAAAATTCCATTTACAAGTTCGAAAACTATAAACATCGAAACCTTTAGAGTTGGTGAGATTTGGTCATTTTCATTTGGTATATGACCAAAATATCACTTCTTTCATATGGACGAATTCGGACTCGAAACCACTTTCATTAAGTTCAAAATGTCGTTTGCGTGTTCGAAAAGTATAAACTTTGATATATTCCGAGCTTCGGAGTTTTAGCCCTTTGGTTGGATCTTGGTATGGCTAAACCTAGCCCACACCATTTAACAAATTGACGCCCTCTTCTCTTCATTCATTCCAACACTTAGCAAAAATAGAAAATGGGGAATGGGAAAGGGAAATTAAAATTCGTAAGCTAAGGATTTCAATTAGTGGCTCAAATCAAAGGGAAAATCGAAGAGGAAACCTTGGTAAGCTTCTTCATCTCCTTCACCACCTTCTTCATCTTGTTTCCTCTTTAGTTTCTCATGATTTCCTAAACCTAATCCTAGGAAATCCTTTTATATGAGCTTAGGTTGGAGATTATCAAGTTATTTTGGAAGAGTGGTTGATTTAACAAAGCTTTGAATCGATTTCTCATTTCTGGCAAGTAAAGGTGAGAGCTTTGTGAGTTCTTCATGAACTCACATCAATGACACAAGCTATTGGCTAGTTAAAGTGTAGTTTAATGGTCATTTGAGTTTTCATATACTAGTGAATTGGTTAGGATAGTGTAACTTAGTCGATTTCATGTATTCATGTTTCCTTTAATTGAGAAATTATGTTAAGGATAGTCCACACAATCAAATGCATAGGATATGAGCTATTTTGGCGATATCATGAAGCCCCGCTGTCGCACCGGCAAGTTCTAAAACTTCACAATTCTCTTATATTGCATTTGATTTCTTTTGTTTAATATTATGTTCGTTTTAGAGCTTAAAACCAAAATCATTGCAATCTCATGTATATTTGTTTGTCCATGTTTGTTTGTGTTCTTGAGTTGTTTCGTCGAGCTTATGAGGCCTTATTACCATCTAGATCAAGTGCATAGCCTCCATGGTTTGCCAGAAACAATTTCCATGAGATTTGGCAAATAAAATAGCCAAATAGGACCGTTCGACAGCCACCAATCGATTGGTCAAAATGGACCAATCGACTGGTAGCCAACCTGGGCAACAGCCGAGGTTCTGACCAGTCGACTGGTCTGAAATGGACAAGTTGACTGGTAATGACTGGACTAGGGTCCACAGTCTAGATTGATCCAGTCTCTTTCCAGACCGGAGCCCAGACCGTTTGGCCTTTGTTTGTGACTTTTCAGTTTCTCTAATTCACATATTTCAGCAAACCGATTCTTACGAAATCATTTCATTAATCGTCAATTAAAGACTGACGGAGTGGAAACCAATTGTGAGAACTCTCTCACTCAAATATTTTACAACTGAATACATGTTAATTGTCTATGATTACAGTATTTGTTTGATGATTGACGGATGTAACAGTTTTAATGTTATCACTATAAAATTGTTTATATACATATATACATACGTTATTAATCTATATTATGAATTATTTTGGGATAATAATTTACTCATCCAACCCCCAAATAATAGATAAGTTCACATGGATTGTGATGTAAACCCCACACGGGTATTGGAACGATAATTTTACACATCGCCCAAATATGCAAATAATAATCATTGGATGTTGGTCGAAAACCCCACATGGGTCTGGGGATGATAATAACTTCACACATCTACCTTATGTTTAGTTGTTTGTCAATTGATTTACTGACAGACAAGTATAAGCGTTATTTAATTATTTAATGCTTATACAATTGTAAATCACACTCTGGATATGAATTGAATATTTAATTGTCGTTTATCACTATTTTTGAATACATGCAATGTACGAAATCCATATAATTAAAACTATATGGTAATTGATTGAATCACATCCCGATTCAAAATATAAACGAATATTTTATCATAATAGTCAGAGAAGAATCAAAATATGATTTTGTTGTCCGATTTCGAATGGACACGAATACGAAAGTAAAACCATAATAAATGATTTGAAAAGATTTTGGATGAAATATTCCATGTTTGTAGAGATAAAAGATACTTTTTATCTAAATGAACTAGTTAACAACTAGAATAGAGAACTGAAAGTAATTCAAGTGGTTTTAATCTAACTAGAATTTTCCAACGTATGAATTGGAATGGATTTGAATGGAAATAATCTTCAATATATTTCAATATTGAATTCCGTGATTATACGGATATTGTTGAGCAATTTCGAAGATACAGATATCGTTTTCCCGAATACGAAATCCGTTGGTCTTAGAATTTGATATTGAATATAATTTGATATGATTTCTATTTAGAGCCTCGTATATAATATCAAATTGGATCTTAGGTTTGTCGTTAATGTTGTCTTCAATAACATTGTTTTTAAACCGAGTAGAGAAAAGAGTAAATCTTTTAACTAAGATTTAAGGAAGTTTTCTGGTTAATAAATATAATAGGAATTAAATAGAATTTGATTTTGGGTAGATTGTGAACAATGTTTTAAGCAACATTAGTTCCTAAATCCGATTAACAGTGAAGTTAAGATTTGGAATTTATAAATCTTTATTCAAAGATTTAAGGAAATTTTCCAAACTAAAGCTTTCCAATTTAATAAAAGAAATTGGAATTGGATGAAATTCGATTTAGTGATAATCGAGATGAGCATCTATGAAGGAAGACCATCACTATTTATGGAATTTAAAAGGATTTGCCATTATTCCATTTATTGTATTAGTCCGATACGGAAATATATATCGACTATTTACTGTTACGATTTCCGTGAAGGATCCATTTTGATGGAAGGTGATTTTGATTTTATCGTGAACGATGTGTTAAATGACATTGGTTCTTCAACCCAGTTAAACACAGGATTAATTTTCCTAAAGTTAAATAATCATTAAGTAATGATTTTTGAGATTAAATGTAACGAACCAGAAAATTTGATGCTCGAATTTTTGACACAAATATATCCCGTGTCCAAATTCGAGTACCAAAAATACAGAATGTTAAAGAAAGAAGTTAGAGGATGAGATAAGAAAGAAATATTAGAATAGAAGAAGAAGAAGAAGAAGAAGAATAAAAACAAGTAACTACCATATTAGAGTCTCACATCATAGCGGAATTAAATATAATACAGAAACAGATCTTTATTGAAAACTTGAAATAGTACTTAAAATTTATTAGAGTACAACGATCATTCAATTCGTCTGGACAGTTATAACAGTCTGTCCTCATTTTCAACACATAGTGGAATAATTTATAATATGCCTGATGTCCTCCAGCTCGTCCCCTAAAGTCTATATCATCTTTCCATAAACCTGTACAACTCGGTCTGACCCAACTGAGCCTGACCCGAGCATTACAAACACCATAGGTCAGTCTGGTGAACCAACGTGAGAAAAACCCACTAAATTATTGGTATCATCCATCTTGATTTTAAAGTTAGACATCATTTCGAAAGAAAAGGATAATCGTAAGACTAATCCACACATAAACACGGACGGTTTTTATGTTATGATAATCCAAAATAATTTTGAAATCCATATCTTTTCTGATATTATAATTGCGTCTAAATACAAATAAATATCAATCTAGCAGAACGCTTGCATCTCATGCTCTACATATATAGCATATAATCAAAACCGTGGGCTCTTATTGGGAATTGGATTCTGACTATGATAAGGTATGGGACAACCTGCCGATAGTGTATCTTTAGAGAGGAATACACTTGGTTCAACAAGAACGTCTTGCAACCCGGCCCACACATGACCGACCAATCATTTCTCTTAAGTATACAGAATATATTGTCACCTTACGGTTGCTAGCAACATAACTGCACCTAGGACATACAGAAGCGAAAAGAAGAACAAAATCGAATATTCTCTAGATGGTGACAATATACCCTGATGGGTGCGACCCACATAGCCATGCTGCCTGCCCGATTTTTTTCATTTCCCGGTTATGAGGCTTGAGGTTTAAAATTACCTTTTTATATCATCTAGCCACCATTCACTTGGAATGCCACATCATCAAATCCATCAAATATCACTAATTTACGTCCATAAAAATATTCTGCTGTTTAAGAGAAGGTGTCTTCTCCGTCATCAATAGAAATACATTTGAGGAAATCAATGTACATGGTCCTTCGGAAATACTCTGTCATACATTCGTTCATACAAGTTGTCATTGGACTGGATAAACCGAACGCACTCTCCTACTGCATTATAGGAATCACCCTATGGATCAGTAACGAGTAGTCCTTGCTATTGATCGATTTCAACCACGACAGGATCACCATCAAAATATCTTTGGGTTCAACTCCATAGAATTCAAGAAGTAGTCCTTTTGCTTGTAAAGATCAACGGTCTTCACTATTCCATCTTCAATCCGCATCTTTCACGTTATGTATCAGTTGGTTCAGAATGGTTTTCGGATAAATTCGATCCCGGTCTTTCTGTACTAACAATCGTATAGGCCAGATTTGATAGTCGATTATTTAACTATCAAATAAAACAACCATTCATCCATAAAAGAAAATTTAATTCACTGTTTTAAAAATCACCATTTATTTTAGCCTCCTTTTGATTTACTATTCTTTAATTTAAAACTCTCCTTTCTTTCCAATATTTGGAATTCTAATTTCTCTTCCTATATAAACATATAAGAATATTCAAAACCCAATCATCTAAAATACTTTTAAGAACGTATTTCTTATCTCGTTCATTAGTTACTAACTGTAAACTAGTAAGAGAACAAACCCGTAAGTATCAGCCCCGAAGGCCGAAACTAACATCAGATTTACACTCAGAAATTCATTCAACTCACCAATCTCCAGTCAATTTTTAATTTTCTTAACTCCATTTTTTTAAATTTCTAAACAAATAGAAAATTCCAATATCCATTATCATTCAAACTACATAATTTTTTTTCACGAACTTCTCCCCATTTCAAATATCTTACTCACAACCACGATTTTCAACAAGTAGCTACAACTATTATCGAATACTCCATTTAAAGATATGATTTGCAAAACATTTGCTAAATATTTATTTATTCATTTCTAAACTTGAATAATATTTTCTTATAACAATATTACTTCATTAATCATCTCTGTGTAAAAACAAGGGTTTATACCAATAATCTTTATTCATCTCAACTTTATTTCAATAAATTGCATTCTATATCTAAAATATACGTATATAAATATCATTTACCAATTCTTACTATTCATAATTATTATTTATAAATCTTATACAAAATTCATTGATAAAATCTATATTACATTATTCAAATAAGTTTGACTTAAATTCAATTAGAATTTATAAATTAAAATTCTTCCTAACTTTCCTTCTGACAAATTTTCAATTTTCATCTCATTTGCTTTAACACCTATTCACCTCACCCATGAATAATATTTCTCAACGCAAATCCATACTTGACTTATTTAGTCATATTCGATTTCTACTTGAAACTTTGAGTTCCAATCTAGTTATAACTTCAAATTGTAGAGTTATATAATCTCTTTTATATTTTCCTTATATCTAGAAAATTCCAACCTATTTAAATATCAATATTTGTTTCCCATCTCTTAAGTTCCAATGAATAAAAATCCCAATTTATTCATTATCACTTTATACTAGATATTTATCTCTGCTTTATCGTCATTCAAATGTTTTTCTTAAAATTATGATGTATAAAACCATCATCGAATATTCCAAAAATATTATTTATAAACACCTTTATAGTCTTATTATAACTTATCTCAGTTTATTTCAATAACTCCAGTTGATAAAATATTCGTATATAAACCCTTTTGTAAATTCTTACTATTTATATTTATTATATATAAAATTATTGAATGCAATCTATATTATTATTCAACATAAATTCCATTAGCATTCGTAAATTAAAACCCTTTTTAATTTACCTCTAACGATTCCCATTTTCAAAAATATTGCTTTTTAACTTTTGTTCATCTCAACCATGGATAATATTCCTTGATACAAGTTCATCCTTGATTTAATTAGTCAAACTGAATTTATACTTGTAGCTTCAAGTTTAACTCTATTTATATCTTCTAGTTATATATTTATTTCGTATAATCTCTTCTATAATTTTCCTTGAAATTGGAAAATTTTAAATCTATTTAAAATACCAGCTTATTATTCGATTTCCATTTCTGATTCTAAATTCACACACGATTTACATTTTCACAATTTCCCAAATAATATAAATAATAATATTCCACTTCTTAAAATATTGCTTATAAAATTTCCCTTTCAAAATATTTGGTTTAAACAAATATTTAATACTAAATTCTATTTAATTTGAATTCTAAATAACCATTTGAAATAAATATATAACTTCTTTTTATATTCAAAATTTTATTTTTAAATCCACATATTATTATTTAGGATATTTAAAATATCCAAAATCAGCAATCAGTGTTACTAACACATTCAAACATATCGTAAGCTATTACAGGTAATAAAACACATCATATATAAGCATATATGCAAAACAAATAATTTAAATGTGAGGAATCCAGTTGAGCCCTCCAACCTGTTTTTCCTGCATCCATAAATGTTAGTCAACAATAATAATACCCATCCTGCTTCGAGGCAGGATATCGTGGTATAGATGGTCATCCACTATATATATTGTGGGGCGCATAGCGAAATCATCCGCTAATGATACTGTGGGTATCCGTTAATATATATGCGGGAATATAACCAATCACCAATATTATCATATAATATTATATAAATACTATTATCACTTTATGTCAATCAAATTATCATCCATCAAGCAATAAAATAAATTTGAACTATTACAAATAGTTCCCAATAATTTAACTGAGTGAGTTTAACTCACCTCGATTTCCTTGTAGAATATTCTGATTAAATTTCCTTTTCATCTTAGTTACACGACTACTTCAATTGTCTCGAATAAAATTTATTGGCACCTACGATCATTTAAATTTTATATAAAGATTAAATAATTATTTATTTAAATTAACTACCTTAAATAAATTATATATTTAAATTAAATTAATTAAAACATATACCTTATTTTGACTGCAATTTCCTTCGCTAATCGATGAAACAAATTACCGAGTAGCTCTCACATACTTCAATCAACTCCAATACGCCATTTCTTCAAACGTCTTTCCATCCAACTTAACCATTTTATTTTTTTACATCATCTGTAGTAGACCGCAAATCCGTGCTATCTGAGCTGACTAATACAACACACGTCCAACCTAAATAATACAGAAATACGAGTCATTATGGTTTAAATAAAATAGAAATAGACAGAAGAAGAACAGAATAACAACATAGAATCTCACAGCGGGACGAATAAAATATTTTCTATAACATAATCTTTAAAATACAAAAATTTTGTATTTTACATACATACCAACATCAGAGCATAATACAATATTTGATACAGCGGTAAGTAACTCTTAAATATCTAACGGTGAAGCCTCCTACTTCAAGCTCCTCCAAGTGTATCTGTAAAAGCCTGAAACACTTGACTGCCCGTACAAATTTGGGCAACCAAGAGTTTAGAAAAAAAAACTCTAGGTCAGTCATAGGACTGGTGTGAGTAAACTCCAACCAATTTGTTTAACTTTGAAAAATCCTTTGAAACAAAAGGTAATAATAAGACCAGCCCACACATAAACATGGATGATTTTTACCTTACTATAACCAAACCATTTTTGATATCAAAATCCAGTGATATTATAATAATGTCTAATCAAATAAATAACCAAATTGTAGAACGCTTGTATCTCACGCTCCACATACATAGTATAAAATCAAAAACCCTAGGGCGCTTATTGGAGATTGGATTCCAACTATGACAAGGTATGGGACCACCTCCCGATCAGTGTACTGTAGAGGGGATACACTAGGGTTCAACAAGAACATCTTGCAACCCGGCCCACACATGACCGACCACTCATTTAGCTTGAGTGTATCGAATATATTGTCACCCACGGTTGTCGGCCGTCCAACCGTAATCCGTAAGATACAGAATCGAAAGAAGAATAAATAATGAATTTCCTCTAGATCCGTGACAAATATACCCCGCTTGGGAATGATCCACCTAGCCATGCTGCTTGCCCAATTTTTGTCATTTCCTGGTTGTGAGGCTTGAGGCTACGTTATTGTTTAGAACATCTGGCAACCATTCACTTTGAGTGCCACATCATCAAACCCGTCAAGTCACTGGTTGATCTTCCCAAAAATATTACGGGTATAATCTAATATTCAATCAGACATTCGTCCATACAAGTTGTCCTGGGACTGGACAAATACAACAACCCTTGTATTTTACTCCGTCTTCGATTATCTTCAGCATAATCTAATTCGCATCACCTATGCCTATATGGAGTGGTTTTCGGATATTAAATCCTACCGATCTCTCCGTACTGACAACGATGGTCCAAAAATCTTTAATAGCCGGTGATTTAACTATCAAAGAAAAACAAACATCCATCAACAATCAAACAATCACTGGCCCCTTTTAATTAATATTTAATCATTAACTATATTTCAATTTCTTTATCGAATTCTATATATTTTGATATATTGATTTCTATTTTCAAAATTTCTTAAAAATATTCTAACTCCTTAAATTTTCACAAAATTTTGCCAGCACCTCCCCTGTACTGGTCAATCGTCCAAACCCCAACTCGCCTCTCTAGGCCCTTTCCATTCAAAAAAAAATCAAAAAGCCAAGCGGCTTGCCGATTTGGCACATAAAACCTCATATGGAAATTGAAACATGTACATTTTCGTCGGGCACCTAAATTAAAATCTTCATACTCTTCATTCACTTTATCCCATACCTGTCTAATATGCATGCACCTGCATATTTCACTTTATTTCAATCCGTACAACTATTTGGATTTAATCACATTCAATTTCACTAATTAGTTCTTTAATTAGTTCAATCGCTTTATTCACTTATAGTTTGAAACAGTAGTGTCCAAACATATTTTTATCCACTTATAAACAAACCGAATTTCATTTATAACTCAAGCCACATATTCGATTTTAAATTCTACTTTACTTATCCAATTTACTTGAACAATATGATTTACTTTACCCTCCCCCTTCGTTAAGTTCCTTTCAAATTCCGTTAACAAATCCCTTTTGTTAATTAGTTAATATCATTCCATAATCCAAAATCTGATTTTGTCACAAAATCACTTCTTTTATTTGATTTGACTGCATATTTAATTTATAACTCAAATCTGGGTTTTTTAGTGGAAATTCATATTTTTATTCATTAAAAATCCTTTTAATTAATTAATTAAATCTTTATGGTTTTTAAACGATTTTACAACGACTTTTTCTAAAATTTGATTTTGACATAACTCAAAATCTCTAAGACGAAATCCGGATTTTTCTCCTCCACTAGAAAATTATTACTCAATAGGTCCAAACGTTTCCGATTTCATCAAATTCCGACTTATATCGAGTTCTATATACTCAATTGAAGTTCAAAATGCCAAATTACGAACTACCACGCTGCGATGAGTTCGTTTTAACTAAATTAAATATAAACGTTTAAATTTCAATTATAAATTAATTCCAACTCCATTTTCATTAAATTAAAAATAAATTAAGCCCGTTATCCTAAATCTGGCTTCACAATTCAGATTATTCAACTCGTCGATTTCTTTATGCCACATTCATAACTCAATTATGAACTTGTTCAAAACTCAATTTCTATATTCAATTTCAATCCCTTTGGGGTTAAATTATTAATAAAATCCGACATAATCGAATTCCAATTATAAATTCTTTTATGGAAAAATCAATTATTTTAACATACTTCACCATTACAAACTAATATCATCCCTTGATAATAGTGAAGTCATTCAAGTTGGGGTATTTTATTTACCTCTCAGACCTTGACCGACAGTGTTCTTATCATGAGATAGATACAAGCTTGTAATATAAAAAAAAATTGATTTAAATCCCAACTTTTCATTCCACTTATTGCATTAAATTTCCAAATTACTCAATGGAAATTTTCTTCGTCATATTTATAAATGTTGTTTATGAATTAACTGCCTTATAAAAACAAACCTCTACTTTATAATCTTTTTAAACTCAATCCCCCTTTTGGAATAATATATTTTTATAACTTATATATATATATACACACGTGGAATTTTATTTCCATTTTAGTTTTACTCAAAATAATCCCAATATCTTATTTGGAAAATAATTTATTTGTTTAATAAATTCAACATGATCGAACTCTAATTATAAATCCGTATGGATTTATTTCAGATCATTTTACATTCTGAATGTCGAAATAATTTCATCATTCCCCTTTTCTGAAATGATTTAAAATTAAAAATCCCTTTTTACTCTCATATTAAAATTTCAATAATCAAATTTCTCATGATAATTATTTATAAATGTTGTTTATAAATTTTACTTTTTGCTTTAAATATTTAAAACAAGCTTATATTTCAAATTCCATTTGAAAATCCTATTTTGTGGCGACCCAAACTTCCCCGTAAAGGAAAGCCCAGATTACTTCGAGAACAAGACAAATCAGAACACAAACAGAAGAACATTTCATTGCCATTTACAACAATTACATCAGAGTACAAGAATATTATAGAGTATGAATAAATAATATACATTTGATAAATATCAGAGATTTAAATACATTACTGCAGCGGAAAACAATACAAAACACAACTGAAAGAGATACATGGATATAGAGCTTTCCGAATATCATTCCAGCTGTAAACCAGGATCTTGTGAATATAAATCTGCAAAAACACAACTACTAGCTACCCATGTGGAAAATAGGGGCACCCAGAGTTTAGGTTAAAACAATAAACTCCAGGTCAGTCATGTGACTGGTGTGAGAACTAAAACAGTTATTAATCTTTATTTTAAAGTTAAGTAAATCGAGGGACCACGCCATATAACATGGAACAGGTTTCCTCCCAAGAATACCAGTGCATAAAACAAACAGCGCAATGCTAAATAAAGAACAATGAAGCTATTATAAGACCCACGTCCCATAACACAATGCAACGCAAGCCGGAGGATAGGGGTTTCCCTTATAATAGCCAAATTTGCATGATACGTGAAATTTCATCTTTTATTATTACTATAACTGAAGAAAACAACTTCAAATATAAATGTATCAATCATAGACAGCATAAGTGCCCCATCCCACTATGTTGCCATACTAGGCTCTACAATCAAAACCAAAAAATGTGGTATTTGGAAGTTGGATTTCCATCATGGTGGTTAATGATTCGAAAGATCGATCGCGTAGTGCAATTCACCACGGTTTACGTCGCAGGCATGCGAAAACACCATAATGCACATCCGCACTATCCAGGAATCAAATTACCGCGGCTTACGTCGCAGGCATGTGAAAAACACCGCTAACTCTATCCATCAGGGAATCAGGGGGCGTGACCTATCCCTCACCTCGGTCGACCGAATCCATGACACCACTAAGGTGTCTATCTTTATCTCAAAAGCATACTGATCTGACCATCAGTTTACCACCATACCGGTGTGCGAGGCTCACGAATTAACGCTACACAAAGTCGTGATATATTAGAGCTGTGCTTTGATCATCAACCACAAGACTCTGCTTTTCAACAGAAGCCTTGATCATTTGCCACTTAGGCATGCCACACAGGCAATTTACGCCATGCGACTAATGTCTATCGATATACAACCTCTAATCCCGTACGTCTCAGAGAAGGGTGAAGTAAGGGAATAAATTCCCTTTCACCCGGCAGATGTATATTTAATAGAGATCAATCAGCATAGAATAAAATCCAATGTCAGACACATAGTCGATTTACAAGTCCGTTCTGGGTTTGAACGAAACTGGAGGCACCTTATTCCTCGTCCCATATGACCAATATAGGAGATAGACCCTCACATATCCGTACAATCAACAAGTACGTCCGGATGGCTACCACTTTAGCCCCTTTAAGGTAGCTACTCCAATCATGAGCATCAGTAGCACCCATCCATTCGATGTGAAGATTGTCGGTCTTGCACCGTCTTCAATCTCTTCGACTTTTCGTCGTATCAGTTGCTCATAATTGGTTAAACCCAGACTTTCCGAATAACTCGCGTATTTTATAATCAAGTGGTATAACAACACATCATATGCCTCAATCCAATCCAGAATATTCTTTTATTCAAAAATTCTTTTCCTTTAGGAAAGGTTCCCATTAATTTTATCAAAGATAAATTCTATAAATTTATTTTATTAATCTTTCTTTGGATATCAAACCATATTAAGGTTTCCCAAACTAGTCGGGATTAGCGAACTACACCGAAGTAATCATTTATTTTATTTCCCAATCCTAACCTATTCATCCCATGGAGCAAAACTGGTAATACTCCATATCTAACACCATGGTGTTATCAGTAGATATTAATTACCATTTCACGTTCAAATCTAATTAAAGATTTAACTATCGCTTGGAGAAAAATGGTGATACTCCATTCTCGATTATTTTCTTGAATTGATAATTTTAATTATCATATTCGCTTTTCAATCTAATCAAAGATTCATTAAAACTCCACTTAGTTTCAACCTCCCCAAAAATCAATATTAACGATTATATAACTGGGGAAACCATATCCTGTCTTTTACCTGGGTTAAAGAACCAATGTCATCTAAAACACAGTTCACGATAAATCCAAAATCACATTCCATTAATTGTGAAACCTTCATCGGAAAAAAAATCAATATATAATCGATATCAATTTCCGTATCCGACTAATAATATAAATGGAATAACGACAAAGCCTTTTAAATTACATATAGATTAACAGTCTTCCTCCACAGAAACTCACTTTGATTATTATCAAATCGAATTCCATTTCATTCCAACATATTAAATTGGAAAACTTTACTTTGGAAAATCTCCATTAAATCTTTAATAAAGAGATTATAAATTACAAATCTCATTTCACTATAAATCGGGTTAAAGAACGAATGTCGCTAAAAACACAGTTCACAATAAACCCAATTCACATTCCGTTTCAATATCCAATTAAATGTTAATTTATTGGTAATTCTTCTCTATATCTTAATTAAAATATTTATTCTTTTCACATGAGTTTTAAGAACAGTGTTACTGAAGACCCCATCCCATCAGTCTCTAACTGTAAATTAGTAAGAGAACAATTCCCTAAGTATTAATCCCGAAGGCCGAAACGAACATTAGATCAATACCCAGGAAACCATTCCACTTCGCTAATCTCCAGTTAGTTTCTAATTTTCTTAACTCCATTTTCAATTCCTTTATAATTGAAATAAATATTTATATTCTAATTTCGATTTAAATAAATTTATACGTTCTAATTCTATTCAAAATAAATTTCTAGTTGTTATTATTTAAAATAAATCATTTTAAATAGCCAAAATTCATTAAAACTGCCAAAATAAAAATTTTAAATTGGTTCTGATTTTCCAGGTTGTTACATGTTTGCACTTCGGAAAATAAATTCCCCTTTTCAAACTCAAACTTGAATTTAAATTTATACATTATTTAATGAAACATTATAAATTCCACTTCTTATTTTAAATACTTGAAACAAGTTTTTATTTCAAATCTTATTTGAAATCCAATTTCTATTTGAAAAATAAGTTTTCCTTTTTAAATTCATATTTGAATTTAAAATCTAATATTATTAATGATAATATTTCTTTCCATTTATAATATTGTTTATAAATTCAGCTATTTGTTTTTATCATCAATAACAAGTTAATATTCCTCAGTTCATTCGAAATTCCCTTTCTATTTCAAAAATTAAATTTTCCCTTGTTAAATCTAAAAATCCATTTGTATAATATTTTTAAATATCAATATCTAGGGCCAGTGATATTTAAATACCTAACACACAACAATCATTCAATTCAACACATAAAACATACATGAATATATAAACAAAACCATAATATATTCTAAGGAATCCAGTTGGATCCCTCCAACCTGTTTTTCACTGCATCACAGATGTCAGACAACATAAATAATATCAATCCTTCTTCTAGGCAGGATACCGCGGTATGGAAGGTCATCCACTGGTATATCGTGGGGCGATAGGGTCATTCGCTAATGATACTACGGGCATCCGCTAATGGTACTGCGGGAAATCCAATATATATATATATATATATATATATATATATAATAACCAAAATCACCAAGCCTAAATAACTAATATATATAAGCACAGTAATTCAATAATTCATGCATGCATCCAAACAGCCAACAATTTATTTTTAATGACAAAAATAAATTTCTAAGTGAGATTTACTCACCTTGATTTTCGTTGGTCGAATATTCTATTGATTTTCATAATGTTGTGCCTACAAATCATCTCGAGTCATCTACACCGATGATTATTTAATTTCATTTATCGATTAAAAGATTATCTAATTAAATTAACCTAACAAAATAAATAACTTTACTATGTATTTTAAATTTTAAAAATGATGAATGTGTTATTGCCCCTCCAATTCCCAAAAGTCCATGAAGTAAATACTCAAATAGCCCCAAATCTACAATTATCCATTCCGGCATTCATCGAACATCGCATTGCCAACTACTATCCTTACTATCCTGAAAAAACCCTTCAAACAGCTACCCACTCACTGCATTGATCCTTACAGCAATATTGCAACTTTAATTACTGACTGATGTTGCCATTTCTTCTCCTTCGAACCAATCCTCTCCTGGACAACCTGATTTCAAACTCCTTTTCATACATTGCTGCACCTCCTAAAATCAGATCGAGCTTCAATATCCACCCACTGCTCATAGATTTTGTCATCATTAAAATGCCCTAACCCCTCTATGCCTTCTTCTGTTCACCGCTCTTCTTGTAATTGTTGTGAGCACATTCATCTATTCGCAATCCTTCCATCGTCGATTTTTGATTTAAGCCACTGATCTCCTTCAAATGCGAAGCCCCACTTTGCCCCTGACATCGCCATAAACCACTGCTACAGGAAATCGCAATCACCCAGAACTCATTCAAAATCTACCCATCGCGAACCACTTCTTTATCATCACTGTAAATCCCATATCAGTGCTACTTTGGTCATCGCGATCCATCGCTTCCAATAAACCGCGATTCCCTTTTCTGCCTTAAAAAACTTCGAATCACCTTCAACAACATCGTTCCACTACTGCAGTCGCCAAGCACACCTTGAAAACGTTGAATCCTCACTTCGAGCTTAGAACAACCCCGACTAAACCTTATCCCCTTTCTGAAATCGCGAGTGCCTCTTGAGGAACTTATGAGAACTCAAAATAATAAATCGTGATTTGCGATTTAGTTTTTGAATTCAATTTTTTTTATTAATAGCGGATCAATTTCGAATGAATTTAGTTAGAGAAATAAAGGTAGAGGACTGAGTTTTATTTCATTTGATTTAGAATGGGAAAAAAAGAACATGATAGCCTTAATATATAGATGTGCGAGAGGAAACAGAAATGTACCACCATGGAAACTTGTTTCCTAGATATTAAAGACCACGGACTTTTCTCTTGGCTAGATAAGAAAAATTAGCTGCGTGATTTCGGTTCTTAGGTCGGCTGAAGAACTTATGTTTGTTGAAGTAAATACACTGATTTAATTTGATGTGAATTTATTTATATTTTCTATTCCAAAATATCTCACGGTTACGGACATCAATCGGGGAGCAACAACTAACATTTTTATAGTTTATTCGCTATTCTAAACTTAATGGAATCGATTCCAAAATTTTATTCGACTCTATAGAAGAGATAGCAATTTAAATTAAATTCGATGTAAATTATAAATCGCTTTCAAACAATTTAATTCCTCGATACTAAATTATTATTATAGTTCTAATTCAATATAAAATTTATATTTATCGACCAAATCATTTTAATCCAGTTTTTAACTACGAGTTCAATTGTTACCTTATCATGTTACTATAATTAAATATTTTCGATATTTAATCACATATTTGTTATTAAATCGATAAATTTAATATAAAAATCCATTTATATTTCAAATTAAATATTTAAAACTAATTTAAATATTATAGCTAAAAATCCGGGATGTTACATTCCTTCTCCTTAAGAGAATTTCGTCCCCGAAATACTAAGGCAGAAGAAATGCTACAACCCCGTTAACTTTTTTATATGCACTTTGTTATAACTCAGTATTTCAAATTCAATAACTCAAGTCCCATACAATTTTAAGTTTTCATATGAATATTATATTTCAGTTCATTTAATTGGTTTCCATCGTTTCGATTTATTTAATTTGCTTAAGTTATATTCCAAAATTCAAATTCCTGGGTTTTTATTTCAATTTTTTTCAAAATTATATAAATATATTTGTAATCATCACAAATTCAAACCACTTAAATTTTCTAAACAACTTGTTTTTCTAAAATAAATTTCCATTGAAATTTTACCCAAGGTAGTAATTCGTCACTCATAAACTTGAAAATGAACAACGACGATGTCGCGATCATCGTCGGAATTATTTCCCAGCCATTGAAGTGAGTTCAATGTTTTATCACTTTCAGAATTCATTCGATATGATTTTTATTCAAGATCCCATCAAAATAAAACCATGTTATTTACATAATAATTCGGAAAACAGTTTTCAAACATTCGGGATTCAAATTCCAATTTTGTTTGAATCCAATTCAATTTCATCTCATTTTGCATATATTACAAATTTTGTTTGATTATTAATGGCTGTTTAAATTTTATATTCTCGTTATAGCAACCAACTCATCCATATATAAATAATTTAGAAAATTATTCATTTTATATCAAAATATAATTTTGAGTAAAATTATTTCATTTACCCACTTTAAAACAATATTATGTCAATTCTTCTATTCAAGGGTTTAGAAACTCCTATCGATGTCTTGGCTTCCCACGATTCGATCAGAGTTCATAAACCACTCAATAAACAAGCCAACACAATATAAAACAATCTTTATATCAATTTACAAATACGCTCTCTCATACATATACATCCAACTCTTTCTAGGGTATTATTGACCCTATCTCTAGTGAGTAAACCCCCACCAAAACCTAGGTGTTCACTCAACCTAAGCTCTGATACCAACTGTAGCGGCCCGCAAATCCGTACTATCTGAGCTAACAAATACAACACACGTCCATCCCAAATAATACATAAATACGAGTCATTAGGGTTAAAGAAAATAGAAATAGACAAAAGAAGAACGGAACAACAACATAGAATCTCACAGCGGAACAAATAAAATATGTTCTATAACATAATCTTTAAAATACAAAATTTTTGTATTTTATATACATATCAACGTCAAAGCATAATACAATATTTGATACAACGGAAAGTAACTCTTAAATATCTAATGGTGAAGTCTCTTGCTTCAAGCTTCTCCAAGTGTATCTGTAAAAGCCTGAAACACTTGATTACCCATACAAATTTGGGCACCCAAGAGTTTTGGAAAAAACAAACAAAATAAACTCTGGGTCAGTCATGGGACTTCTGTGAGTAAACTCCAACCAATTTGTTTAACTTTGAAAAATCCTTTGAAACAAAAGGTAATAGTAAGACCATCACACATATAAACATGGACATTTTTTACCTTACTATAGCCAAACCATTTTTGATATCAAAATCCAATGATATTATAATAATGTCTAATCAAATAAATAACCAAATAGCAGAATGCTTGCATCTCATGCTCCATATCCATATATAAAAACAAAAACCCTAGGGCGCTTATTGGAGATTGGATTCCAACTATGACAAGGTATGGGATCACCTCCCGATCAGTGTACTCTAGAGGGGATACACTAGGGTTCAACAAGAACATCTTGCAACCCGGCCAACACATGACCGACCACTCATTTAGCTTGAGTGTATCGAATATATTGTCACCCATGGTGTCGGCCTTCCAACCGTAATCCGTAAGATACAGAATCGAAATAAGAATAAATAATGAATTTTCTCTAGATTGGTGACAAATATACCCTGCTTGGGAATGACCCACCTAACCATGCTGCTTGCCCGATTTTTCTCATTTCCTGGTTGTGAGGCTTGAGGCTACGTTACTTATTAGAACATCTAGCAACCATTCACTTTGAATGCCATATCTTCAAACCCGTCAAATCACTAGTTGATCTTCCAAAAAATATTATGGGTATAAATGCTAAGAGAAATGAGTTTCGCCACCACCAGACGTAATATCTTGAAAAGATCGTCTTATGTGACCCGTTAGGAATACTCTGTCAGACATTCGTCCATACAAGGTGTCCTGAGACTGGACAAACACAACTTCCCTTGCATTTTACTCCGTCTTCGATTATCTTCAGCATAATTTAATTCACAACGCCTATGCCTATACAGAGTGATTTTCGGATATTAAATCCAACCGGTCTCTCCGTTTTGACAACGATGGTCCAAAAATCTTTGATAGCCGGTGATTTAACTATCAAAGAAAAACAAACATCCATCAACAATCAAACAATCACTGGCCCCTTTTAATTAATATTCAACCATTAACTATATTTCCAATTTCCTTATCGAATTCTATATATTTTGATATATTGATTTCTATTTTCAAAATTTCTTAAAAATATTCTAACTCCTTAAATTTCCAAAAAAATTCGCCCGCACCTCCAATGTAACGGTCAATCGTTCAAACCCCAACTCGCCTCTCTAGGCCCTTTCCATTAAAAAAGAAAATCAAAAAGCCAAGCGGCTTGCTGATTTGGCGCATAAAACCTCATATGGAAATTGAAATATGTACCTTTTTGTCAGGCACCTAAATTAAAATCTTCGTACTCTTCATTCACTTTATCCCATACCTATCTAATATACATGCACCTGTATTTTTCACTTTATTTCAATCCATACAACTATTTGGATTTAATCGCATTCAATTTCACTAATTAATTTTTAATTAGTTCAACCGTTTTATTCACTTATAGTTTGAAATAGTAGCGTCCAAACATATTTTTATCCACTTATAAACAAATCGAATTTCATTTATAACTCAAGCCACATATTCGATTTTAAATTCTACTTTACTAATCCAATTTACTTGACCAGTCCGATTTACTTGAACCCCCATTAAGTTCCTTTCAAATTCCATTAACTAATCCCTTTTGTTAATTAGTTAATATCATTCCATAATCCAAAATCTGATTTTGTCCCAAAATCACTTTGTCTATTCGATTTGACTACATATTTAATTTACAACTCAAATCTGGGTTTTCTAGTGGAAATACTGATTTTTATTCACTAAAAATCCCTTTAATTAACTAATTAAATCATTATGGTTTTTAAACGATTTTACAGTGACTTTTTCTAAAATTTGACTTTGGCGTAACTCAAAATCTATAAGACGGAACCCGAATTTTTCTCCTCCAATAGAAAATTATTATTCAATAGGTCCAAACGTTTCTGATTTCATCAAATTCCGACTTATATCGAGTTCTATATACTCAATTGAAGTTCGGAATGCCAAGTTACGAACTACCACGCTGCGACGAGTTCGTTTTAATTAAATTAAATATAAACTTTCAAACTTCATTTATAAAATAATACCAACTCCATTTTCATTAAATTAAAAATAAATTAAGCCCATTATTCCAAATCAAACTTCACAATTCAGATTATTTAACTCGTCGATTTATTTATGCCACATTCATAAATCAATTATGAACTTGTTCAAAACTCGATTTCTATATTCAATTTCAATCCCTTTGGCGTTAAATTACTTATAAAATCCGATATAATCGAATTCCAATTATAAATCGTTTTATGGAAAAATCAATTATTTTAACATACTTCACCATTGCAAACTAATATCATCCCTTGATAATAGTGAAGTCGTTCAAGTTGGGTTATTTTATTTATCTCTCAGACCTTGACTGACAGCGTTCTTATCTTGAGATAGATACAAGCTTGTAATATAATAAAACTTGATTTAAATCTCAACTTATAATTCCACTTCTTGCATTAAATTTCCAAACTACTCAATGGAAATTTTCATCATCATATTTATAAATGTTGTTTATGAATTAACTGCCTTATAAAAACAAACCTCTACTTTATAATCTTTTGAAACTCGATCCCCCTTTTGGAATAGTATATTTTTATAACTTATATATGTGTGTGTGTATATATACATGGAAATTTATTTTCATTTTAGTTTTACTTAAAATAATCCCAATATCTTATTTGGAAAATAATTTATTTGTTTAATAAATTCAACATGATCAAACTCTAAATATAAATCCGTATGGATTTATTTCAGATCATTTTACATTCTGAATGTAAGAATAATTTCATCATTCCCCTTTTGTGAAATGATTTCAAATTAAAAATCGCTTTTTACTCTCATATTAAAATTTCAATAATCAAATTTCTCATGATAATTATTTATGAATGTTGTTAATAAATTTTACTTCTTGTTTTAAATATTTAAAACAAGCTTATATTTTAAATTCCATTTGAAAATCCTATTTGCACTTCGAAAAATAAATTTCCCTTTTTAAACTCAAACTTGAAATTAAATTTATACATTATTTAATGAAACATTATAATACCACTTCTTATTTTAAATATTTGAAACAATTTTTTATTTCAAATCTTATTTGAAATCCAATTTCCAATTGGAAAATAAGTTTTCCTTTTTAAATCTATATTGGAATTTCAAATCTAATATTATTAACAATAATATTTCTTTCCATTTATAATATTGTTTATAAATTCAGCTACTTGTTTTTATCATTAAAAACAAGTTAATATTCCTCAGTTCATTCGAAATACCCTTTCTATTTCAGAAATTAAATTTTCCATTTTTAAATCTAAAAATCCCTTTGTATAATATTTTTAAATATCAATATCTAGGGCCAGTTATATTTAAATACCTAACACACGACAATCATTCAATTCAACACATCAAACATACATGAATATATAAACAAAACCATAATATATTTTGAGGAATCCTGTTGGATCCCTCCAACCTGTTTTTCCCTGCATCACAGATGTCAAATAACATAAATAATACCAATTATGCTTCAGGCAGGATATCGCGGTATAGAAGGTCATCCACTGATATATCGTGGGGCGATAGGGTCATCCGCTAATGATACTGTGGGTATCCACTAATGGTACTGAGGGAAATCCAATGTATATAATAACCACAATCACCAAGCCTAAATAACTAATATATATAAGCATAGCAATTCAATAATTCATGCATGCATCCAAACAGCCAACAATTTATTTTTAATGATAAAAATAAAATTCTAAGTGAGATTTACTCACCTTGATTTTCGTTGGTCGAATATCCAATTGATTTTCATATTGTTGTGCCTACAAATCGCCTCGAGTCGTCTACACCCATGATTATTTAATTTTATTTATCAATTAAAAGATTATCTAATTAAATTAACCTAACAAAATAAATAAATTTTGTATGTATTTTAAATTTTAAAAATGATGAATACCTTATTGCCACTCCATTTCCCTACAATTCCGTGAAGTAAATACTCAAATAGCCCAATCTACAATTATCCATTCCGGCATTCATCGAACATCGCATTACCAACTACTATCCTTACTGTCCTAAAAAAAATCCTTCAAACATCTACCAACTCACTGCATTGATCCTTACAGCAATACTGCAACTTTAATAAC
Source organism: Allium sativum (assembly GCA_030737875.1). Lineage (NCBI taxonomy): Eukaryota > Viridiplantae > Streptophyta > Magnoliopsida > Asparagales > Amaryllidaceae > Allium > Allium sativum. The sequence goes on from CM060916.1 coordinate 732,057,925, forward strand.
TGACTGATGTTGCCATTTCTTCTCCTTTGAACCAATCCTCTCCTTGACAACCTGACTTCAAACTCATTTTCATACATTGCTGCACCTCCTAAAATCAGATCGAGCTTCAATATCCACCCACTGCTCACAGATTTCGTCATCATTAAAATGCCCTAACCCCTTCATGCCTTCTTGTCTTCACTGCTCTTCTTGGAATGGCTGTGAGCACATTCATCTATTCAGAATCCTTCCATCGTCGATTTTTGATTTAAGCCACTGATCTCCTTCAACTGCGAAGCCCCACTTTGCCCCCAGACAACACCAACCGTGGGTTAAACCACTACTACAGGAAATCGCAATCACCCAGAACTCGTTCAAAATCTACCCATCGCGAACCACTTCTTTATCACCACTGTAAATCCCCTATCGGTACTCCCCTGGTCATCGCGATCCATCGCTTCCAATAAATCGTGATTCCCTTTTATGCCTTAAACAACTTCGAGTCACCTTCAACGACATCGTTCCCCTACTCCAGTTGCTAAGCACACCTCGACAACGTTGAATCCTCACTTCGTGCTCAGAAATACTGTAACACCCCACGTCCATTAATGTCACTCACAAATGAATGCATTAACTTCCATGGAGGTTTTAAGTGAATACAGAACAGAAAAATTGCAACAAGACAGATAATAAGTAGTACTTGGAAATCTAAAACTTCATTTTATTGCAGCGGAAATTAAACATGTTTGTTACATCATAAAACCATAAATCAGAGTCAAGTACACTATCCATCTTGATAAAACAAAATACATAACCCCATTACATAAATAGCCATTAAAGAAGATAACAAGCTGGACTTTACTTCAATGGTCCAAGCTTTCCAAAGAGAGATGAAGCAATCTAATCAAACTCCACTAGAGCTGGGCCTACCCTGAGGACCTGGAGGGGGGAAAAGAATAGAAATGGAGGGGGTCAGACATAAAGTCTGGCGAGTATGATAATGCTAACAATACTACTATCAAAATAACAAGACTAAGGCATAAGCTGGTAGACAAGTAAATGTCTATGAACTATTAGGTATGGAAGAGTAGATAAAGATAACGTTAAAGGCACACCTAATTACTAACGAATAATCGCTACACTGCACCGCACCAGTCACCCTAAAGGTTGATCCCGCTTGCTTCACACAGAAACTATATAAATAACCTTGCGTACCCCTAGCCGACTACATAGGTGTCGTCTGCCCCTATCTCCGCTAGGTGTACCCCACTACCCACTTTCGATCGGCTCCCTACTCGTAGATACCCATGCTGGCCCCATAGTGGGGTGTATCACTCCCCTAAAGTGGCAACCCAATACATCTTGAGAATGCACGGCATATACTACACGATGCAACAACGTCTTACCTACCAGCCCGGGTCCACACACGCATATGAAACCCATTGGACTTGCGTTGCCACCACTACCCCGTTTTGGCCTCTTATAGTCAAACCCAGTATGCGAGTCCCGTCCTCGACTTGGGTCGAGCCTACAAAGATACGTTTGGATTACTGGTTGAAATGGGCCCCCACAAGCTATCCACCTAAGCTTGTCACCACTAGTATATCCCACTTAACCCTCTTAGTCATGTTCATTTACATGTGTGTTTGGTTAAGTCTTACTAATCGTATTTCAAATGCCACTAAAGGCAACCACTAGATTCCTCATGCCACCCAAGGCACCTACTTAACCCCCATGTCCCACCTTACATGTTTATCTGGTTAAGTATTTCTTAATTCATTCAGGCCATAACCTCATAAAGACCTCTCACATTAGACTGGCATTTATGGCAGCTGGATTTGCCGGGCGGGTCCGGGCAGTCTTACACCACAAAAGAGTCTAACCTCGTGTGTTTACAACTGTTATGCTTTAATTTGGGCCTAGGACCTCTCACATTGGGCTGATATTTGTGACCACTGGATTTGTCGGGCGGGTCCGGGCGGGTTTACGTCACAAACGAGTCCAACCTCGTGTCCTAAGCATTGATTATCACTTATAATCTTTTACCCCAGTTTTGAATATATCCTTATACAAGTTATTAATTAATTCCAATTTTAATGATGTCCATAATTGACTCAATTATGGCCATCCATTCATGGCATGCAAAATCATATCAATTGCACCCCAACTACTTAATATTAAATCCTTAATATTACCCCTACCCCACGTTATACGTTCGCTTATTCAATGCAAAGTATACGTTAGACTCGAATAGTCTAACTCATAGCACAAAGATAAATTATCACAACATATAGACAAATAAAATAAATCTAATCATATAGGGGTGAAACTTGCATAAACTACACATGTTAAGGATCTAAAGGTGTCAACTTATTAAATGTCACAATTTACATGATATGATCATAACCCGAATTCATGTATAGACTTGCATATGGGGTTTTATGCAACATAATGATGGTGTGAACTAGCATCTAATACATAGAATTCACATATGTCATAGCATAATTCTAGGTCTAAATAGATGTCATGGCATATGTTCATAATCTTTACTAATCAATCTAAACTTGCATACATGATTTGTCATATAGATCAACATAGCCCAAATAATATCAACATTATGACTTGATTAACATGAACTAATAGCATAGATAATAACATCATGACTTTATAACATGTATGATTTATCACAATTTAGCATAGAAAATTACAACCTATACAATATCATCATAGCATGATTTACAACATATAGGATATCATCATCACATAACATAGGATTTACAACATACATGATAGCATAAGGTTTACAACAACACATATGACAATCCACATCATTTACTTATAATCCATTCATAACTTAATCTAATTAGTTTAATAATAATCTTGTTAAGATCATCATACTCACAATTAGAAGAGAAAGAGAGTCTTGATTTTCTTTAGAGTTGAGTAGAATTAGGGTTTTGATTAGCTTCCTTCCTTCTTAGTTGGCGGCGGCTACACTGAGTTCCATGGCGGCGGTATGTCAGTGGCTATTCTATTTTTCATGTGAATTAGACTGAGAGACTACCTAGGTATTTATAGAGTTTAGGATTTATTTAGACCGTTGGATCAACTCAGAACTAAACGGAACCGTTTAATTTGCCAACTCAGCCCTAAAGACACATCAGCCAAACCCTAGCCGCCTGGACAGGTCGACACCCAGGTCGACTGCCCAGTCGACCTTGGGGGGTGTCGACTGCCCAGTCGACTCCCCAGTCGACCTGGAGTGCTGGGCGGGAATTTTCCCGCCTAGCCTGTTTGACTTCGAATTTTGAATTTCAAATATCTGAAATCTGTTTTGAATTTTCTGAAACTTCCGATGGCCATAACTTCTTCATACGAAGTCCAATTCACGCAAACTCGGACTCTATTTCAACCAGAATTCCGAGACGAACACAATGGCGCAACCCGTTTCCCACAATTCTCACATCTGAGATTAGTTATTCTTTAATTTGTGAATATTAATATTAACAGAATTACGGTGTGTTACATTCTCCCCTCCTTAAAGGATTTCGTCCCCGAAATCTTTAAGTCAAGAAGAATGTATATCCTAACATCCAATCGTCCATCTACTCAACCATCAAATACAAACATCCACTGTCCTTATAGACTTCTAATGCTTTCATGTTTAAATGCACAGTGTGTGTATATGTCCATATCTAATGCAAAATCAGGCGGTCCACTGATTCAGTTGACCTCCTTAATGCAAATCATGATAGTGCCATGCGTCCATTATGTATGAGAAAGAACCCTATCGATACATATTATTTCTACATGCATGCACAACCATTCACCAAAATGCGGTTTACTAAATACAACCATTTATATGTAATATGCAGTATGAAGTGACTGAGCCAATCTAGTGCCTAATAGTGTGTGTATATGGGTCCACGAGCAACCACTAGCAAACACTTGCATCCACTTTGCATCCATCATACATAACATGTCTCAAACACATGTTACAAACATAGGATTATCCTAACTAAAGGTCAAGAATACTAACGAGAGGACATACTAAAGATAAGATAGGTACAAGCAAAGCGATAAAGGAGAAATCAAAAGACATACCCTCAAAAAGAAAAGGGTACAACGAATGCATCTTCTCTTTCGTCTCCCAAGTAGCGTTGCTCTCATCATCTCTCCATTGTACTTTGACTAGTCTGACCACTCGATTTCTCAGCTTCTTAATCTTCGACCCAAGAATGCATGTAGGAGCTTGTCGAATCGTCGCATCACGCTCTATCTCCACCTCTCTAAGCAAGCTCGGCTCTACCACCTCTGCGGTCTCGTGCAAGCACTTCCTCAAATGCGACACATGGAATACGTCGTGTACACCACTAAGTCTCTCAGGCAACTCCACTCTATACGCCATCTGCCCAATCTTCTCCTTAATAGGAAACGGCCCTATGAACCTTGGTGCTAACTTCCCAACGGACCCAAAGCGAACAACGTTCCGTAATGGAGATACTTTGATAAAGACCATGTCCCCAACATCAAACTCAAGATCTGTCCTCCTCTTATCCGCATAAGATTTCTGCCTATCTTGCGCTGCTTTCATCCTCCTTCGAATCAAGTCGACCTTTTCCGAAGTCTCCCAAATCATATCAGGCCCAATAAGATCTTATCCGTAGATTCCCACTAATATGTAGGTGACGACAAGGTCGTCCATAAAGAGCTTCGAAAGGTGCCATGCCAATGCTAGACTGAAAGCTGTTATTATATGCGAACTCCATCAATGGAAGATGCTCTTCCCATGTACCCCCAAAGTCTAGGATACATAGCCTCAATAGGTCCTCTAGAATGCGATTCACCCTCTCGGTCTGGCCGTCTGTCTGAGGATGATACGCGGTGCTCAAACATAACTGAGTCCCTACCGCCTCTTGCAAGCTTCTCCAAAATTCACTAGTGAAAATAGGATCGCGGTCGCTCACTATGCTAGAAGGAACACCGTGTAAACGAACTATCTCTCAGACGTACACAGAAGCTAACCATGGAGCAGTCCTCTTACTCTTCACGGAAATGAAATGGGCGCTTTTAGTAAGTCTATCTACTATAACCGAAATCCCCGTATTACCATTCCTTGATCTTGGAAATCCATCCACAAAGTCCATCGAGACACTTTCCAATTTCCATTGTGGAACCTCCAATGGGTGAAGCAACCCACCAGGTTTCTTTTGCTCCGCTTTTACTTGTTGGCACACCAAGCATCTAGCGACATACTCGGCCACATCTTTCTTCGTGCCGGCCCAAAAGAAAACTCGCTTCATGTCTTTATACATCTTGTCCCCGCCGGGATGAATGGTCATCTTCGAACGATGTGCTTCGTCAAGAATAGCCTTCCTCAAACCTTCGTCTCGAGGTAGACAAAGTCTATTATCCCTACGTAACCAACCCTTATCATCTAGGGCATACCTACGGAGATGGCTTGATGACTCCCCTCCTTTGAGCTTTTCTACTAACTCAACCAACTGTGTGTCGTCTCGCTGTGCCTCGCCAAAACGTCCCAAAAGCGTAGGTCTGACCTCCAAGGATGCTAGCAAACCGGGTACAAAGTCAACGGAAGGTCTAAAATCAAACATAGAAATGAACTCTAAACTTCGCCGCTCAACAAACAAAGGACTTAAGGATAATCTTTTTCTACTTAAGGCATCAGCCACCACGTTACCCTTGCCATGGGTATATGTTATTTCGAAATCGTAGGACGCTAAGAACTCCATCCACCATTGCTGCCTTAAGTTCAAGTCATTCTGAGAGAACAAGTATTTTAGCGATTTGTGGTCAGTGAACAATTCGAATTTCTCGCCAAGAAGATAATGACGCCAAGACTTAAGCGTGAAAACAATAGCGGCCAACTCTAGGTCATGCGTAGGGTAATTTTTCTCATGCGCTCTCAACTGCCTTCCACCATAGGCAATCACCCTACCCTCTTACATTAAGACTGCGCCTAGACCTGTCCCATATGCATCGGTATAAACAGTAAATGGCTTACTCCCGTCTGGCAGCACTAAGACTGGAGCTGAGGTCAAAGCTCTCTTTAAACGTTGGAACGCATCATCACAATCTACGTCCCACGCGAAGACTAGGTTCTTCTTCGTCAGGCGTGTCAATGGAGCTGATATCTTTGCGAAGTCTTTGATAAACTTCCTCTAGTAGCCAGCCAACCCCAAGAAACTTCTTACTTCGGTAGCATTTTGAGGGACCTTCCAATCTTGGATAGCCACCACCTTCGCCGGATCCACAGCTATCCCCTCTTTGGAAACCACGTGCCCTAAAAATTGTACTTCCTTCCTCCAGAAGTGACACTTAGAAAATTTAGCTTTAAGATTATGCGCTCATAGGGTCTCCAACACTTCCCTAAGATGTAGGGCAAGCTCTTCTTCATCCTTAGAAAAGATCAGGATGTCGTCTACAAAGACTACCACGAATTTGTTAAGGTACTCCCTAAACACCCTACTCATCAAATCAACAAAGTATGCGGGGGCATTTCAAACCGAAGGGCATCACTAGCCATTCATAGAAACCGTCCGGAGTCCTAAAGGCAGTCTTGTCGATGCTATCCTCAGCCACTCTCAACTGATGGAATCCAGTGGCTAAGTCCAACTGCGAAAACACTGAGGCGCCAACTAACTGATCGAAGAGATCGTCAATCCTCGGCAGTGGGTGTCTGTTTTTCTTAGTAAGTTTTTTAAGTTCTCTATAGTCCACACCAAGTCTAAGGGACCCATCCGCCTTCGTGGCAAATACTACTGGAGCACCCCACTCCGATATACTTCGTCTTATGAACCCCTTCTCAAGCAATTCCTTCACTTGCTTATTGAGTTCCCGCCTTTCACGAGGAGCCATGTGGCGTACTGGCAAAGATACTGGTTTTGCATTATCCACAAGATATATTCGAAAATCTATCTCCCGCTTCGGAGGAAAGCCCTTCACCTCCTCAAACACATCCGAGTATTCTCGGACCATTCTAATAGATCGTAGATTCTCCACAGACGCGTCAAGCGATTCTGGATAACTTAGCATAACGGAATTTATGGGATTACAAAAGATTTCGAGAGTGTTGCCAAGGCGAGTCATGAGCCTAACTTCTCTCCTTTCACAATCAAGAAAGGCCCAATTTCTGGATAACCAATCCATCCCTAAAATTAGCCCATAGCCCGTGAAGCCCAAAAGATAAGCATCACGTCTAAACTCAACGCTAAGTATAGAAATTTTCAAATCCAAACACATCATGGACAAATAAGCTGAGCCCTCAATTGGATTCGAAACGACTAAGGGATCCTCTACTAAACTGGTGTTTAAGTGCAGTGATTCAACTAATGATGTAGAGATAAATGAATGCAATGCGCCCGAATTGAATAAAGTACGGACAGGATGATCAAACAGAAATACTAAGCTTTCAACAGAAATGGTTCTACCTCGTTCTTGCAGCGGTGGGACCGCTAGATCCTGAACTTGTCCCCTTTCCTGCTCTGGTGCCATAAGAACCTGCACCTGTCCCCCCGAGGTAGACCCTGCCCTCTGCCCCTTCTTTGGGCAGTCCTTCACTAGATGTCCCACTTCGCCACAGTGAAAACAGCCAATCTTCTTTTTCTTTCGGCAATCCTTGCTGAGATGGCCTGGTGTCCCACAGTTAAAGCATTTCTTCTTTCCCTTGCCATTATTGTCTTTACCACCCTTCTTGTTTTGCTGTTGTGGTTTTTCTGATCCCCTTTCTTCTCACGTGCCTTATCAGCTTTAGTGCCTTTCTCCTCGTGCATGAGTGCCATGTCTACTAGCTTCTCAAAGGTGGCCCCCATAGGGATGTGGGTCATAGCCAACCCTTGCAACGGTTCATTCAATCCATTAACGAACCTCAGAGCCTTCTTCTCCGGCGTGTTCACTAAGTCCAAGCCAAACCTTACTAACTGATTAAATTTGTTGACATATTCTTTCACTAATGAGCTTCCTTGCTTTAATGTCAAGAACCTTTCCATATATAGATTCTCTTCTGCCCTTGAGAGAAACTTTGCCTCAAACCTACGCCTGAAATCCGCCCAAGAATCAACAGGACGCTCCCCATTAGTGACCTCCCACCAAAACGAGGCCTCTCCCTTCATTAACCAAGCTGCTAATTTGATGTAACGACCCGCATTCTACGCATCATAGGATCGTAGAATATTTATTTCTGTCACATACGAAGTCGTATGGTCATGTAACTTTGGGAGACGACTATTGGGGTCATTTCCCATGTTCATGATTTTTCTCGATTTTTAAATGACCATTTTACCCCTAGTTATCACTGTTTTGGCCATAACTTTTGACTGGGAAGGAATTTTGACCTGAAACCACTTCCATTGGCTTCGAATGATGGTTTCTCTTTCCGTAGAGTGGTCACATTAGCCAAACGGACTTACCGTTTGGGAGATATGGATGAAACAAGTTTCAGACGGTGAAAAACAGCTTAATTGGGCTTAAGCGGGTGATTAGCAGCTAGGCCCAAGGGGAATTTCGGGTTTAGGGGGATATAGGTGCTGATTAGGGTTAGAAAACATTTCTTTAGACATTTTCCAGCCGCCACTTTCATTTTCCTTAACCTAGCCATGGCCTCCACTCTCTAAATCTCTCTAAAACACCCAGAAATCACCTTCTAATTGAAGATTAGGCTTAGCAAACATTAAATTAAGAAGAAAAAGCACCAAAGCAAGGTTGGAGCTGCTGTATAAGATTGGGAACAGCGCCAAATCAGAGAATATTTCGGTTTTGGGGTTCTAGTTGTGGCAAAGGTGAGTGATTTGCATAGTTTTTGCACTAATTACAGTGATTAAGGGTAATTAGTGAAGATTAGCGAATTTATTCGTAAATAAATTCTGGAAAAATTCTTAAAATTCTAAAATAATGTTTTAAGGCTCTGTTAGAAATTTGGGTTAATTTCGATGTGTTTTGCTAATCGTATGCTTAAACATGATTAAGAGGGATTATTAGAAAATGTGAGGTTTTAGCCACTTTTGATCCATTTTGATTCATTTAAATTGTTGTTTGTTGCTTGTGGTTGCTGTTATATGTTGCTATGACTCTTTGGTATGCTTTGTGAGTGATTCCAATAGTTAGATTGGTCGAAAACGCCGTCGAGAGGCGTATAAACAGTTGCTGGAAAGTTGCAGAAAACTGCAGGGTATCTAACCGGATCGGATCGGGTAGGGGATCGGATCGGACATATCCGAACTGGACCGGGGCGTGATACTTCCTGGAGCATGACGTGAAGAGGCAACAAGGAAGGCCTGATCGGATCGGAGGGGCGTAGAGTGGGATCGGAAGGAACAAAGAGGACTGAAGTGGAAGAAAGAGGAGCATGGATACCATATTCCGAACCGAGAGCAATACCCGAACCGAACTGATGCTGGCGAGACGGAGATGGAGACATTCAAGCCATGGGGTATCCGAACCGAACCGCTTCAGAATCACCGAACCGCATGAGGGAGGAGGACCCGAACCCAGAGGATGGTGGCACTCCGAACCGAACTGGGGGAACGTATCCGACCCGAACCGAGCATGGGGAACTGGACGTGTACTTTTACTACTTCGTGATGACTCTTCTGAAGACCAACTCCAATTCGACCAAACCCGAGATGCAAAGGAAGTCCAAATGAGAAGTTAGAGCTCAAGATTTAGATGGGAATCAATGAGTTCGCTTCATGGTTGGGCTTTGCTGCGGGGCGCGTGCCAAGGGGTTATCGACGTCTATAACTTTGGACCACTATGGTAGGAGGTACGAAAACGGATTCAGGGCCATTATGGCATTGGTAGAACCAAGGGCTACGACCAGTGGAGTGGGTCATTGAAATGTTTGGTCATGACTCCAAGTGTTTGGCTTGGTCACAGCAGGGTTTCTACAAGTCAGGATTCGTCGTTACCTCAGTTTGTCTAGTATTCCAAAGTGGTAGATGTCGTACGCTTTACGCACTGAGTGAGAGATGTGAGGACGGTTGCTATGGATGATTTGTTTGCTATCATTGTGACATGCACACCCCACCCCCGTATTCTTACACTATCTATTATGGCACCTGGGAGCATTGTACGGTATGTGGTACTAACTCTTTGGTTGCAGGTCCAGGTTCAGGTATGGTTTAGTATACCTGTTATTACTCTGTTTAGATGCTTATCGCTCATACCAGGCTTTATGTCTGACCCAGAGTTTTATGTCTCTTCTTATTACTCTGGGTGCTCACACGAGCAGACTAGAGACAGGTTAGCTGGTGATGCACGGGTAGATGATCCGGAGACGAGCAGGAGGCTTCCACGTAATATATATAGTATTCTCCCTGTATTGTTGAAGATCACTGCTTGGGCATTGGTGGTGTATCTTCTACTTTAGTTTTCTTTTGATTGGAGACAGTAAATTTGGAAAGTTGTAATAAGCTGTATTTGGATTTCCGCTGCTCTGATGTTGACATTGATTGTTAGTTATCAGCTTATGCACTGTCTCACCTGTTTATGTCAAGTATGTTATTATTATATTTTATTCCATGCGTTGTGAGACATTCTACAGGTTCCTTGATTAGTTCATTCCCTTCTTTCCTTCCTTTGGCAACCGTTCCGTGCTAGTCGGGACATGTGTACAGCGCACTTTCGGAGGTAATGCAGGCTGGTGCGGAACGGGCCGTCACACTTGGTATCAGAGCTCTAGGTTGCGTAGTTAACCTAGGGAAGCTATCAGGGAGAGATAATATATGTATACGAGAGAGCGTATTTGTGATTATTTTGGTTTTTAAAAGCTATATATATGTACTATTAGTAGTATGAGGATGAGGTCGTACTGCACTAGCACCACTATGGAGTCGTTAATCGTTTCCTTTTTCAGATTGACGATGAGCCGATATACTAGAGGTACCGGTAGGGGAGCCAATAATGGGAATGCTGCTGACATGAGGACGATGTTTACTGACCTCATGAGAGAGATGCTTAGAGATGTACAGAGGGCAGCTCCCAATAGTGGGAATGGTGGTGGTCCAATGGTGCAGGCGCCAAGAGCCGACTTCGCCAAGCTGAATAAGGATTATACTAGCCTTGGTGGGAAGCCGTTCCACGGAACGGAGTCGGCTACGGATGTTCAGGATTGGGTGGATAGTTGCGAACGCATCTTCGAGGATTTGGGTATCGAGGATGCGATGAAGAGAAAGCTAGCGTCCCGTCAGCTGCAAGGGCGGGCAATGAATTGGTGGAATGCTATAAAGGCAGCTACTCCCGAAGACCAGATTACTTGGGAGCAGTTTAAGGCTCGCTTTAGTGAGAAGTTCATTCCAGCTGCTCAGAAGTCAATGTTGTTTAAGAAGTTCTTGGAGCTCAAGCAGAATGGCAGAGCTGTCTCGGAGTATATTGCTGAATTTGACACTTTGTCAAAATATGGATTATCTCTTATTGATACTGCCGAGAAAAAGAATGAGAAATTCATAACTGGTTTGGATCAGTACTTGAGGGAAAAACTTATTAACCACATCGATGAGACGTTTGAATCGATTGTGGGGAAAGCGTTAAGATCGGAAAGTCTCTACCCTAGGCCGAAGACTGAGGTTGCACCCGCAGAAGAGCCAAAGCCACAAGCAAGTGGTGGAGGCAAAGGTGGTTCTCAGAATAAGAGAAAGCAGAATCAGGCTAAGGACGGCCAGAAGAAAAAGAATAAGCAAGATGTGGAGTGCTTCAGCTGTGGTAAGAAGGTCCATTATGCTAGTAATTGTCGGGCCAAGCCAGCGGATAGGAAGTGCTTCAACTGTGGCCAAATGGGACATCACAAGGACAAGTGTCCACAGCCCCCTAAGGAAAAGCAAATGGTGAAAGCATATGCTCTTAATGCTATTCCTTCTTCGTCGAATGCCCCAACTGCGGCGGAGAAGGGAAAGAATGTCGTCATTCAAGGTATGCTTTCTGTTTATGATGTTCCTGTTAGAGTTTTGTTTGATACCGGAGCTTCCAGTTCTTTCATATCTAGTGACCTGGTAGATAGGTTGGGATTGGAGCCCGAGATTGTCGATAGACCTTTAGTAGTGACGAACCCGATTGGTGGTTCTACTAGCCTTAGCATGATTTGTCGTAATGTGGTCTTATCGAGTCATGGATGCATGTTTGTTTGTGATTGCTTTGTTTTGGGCTTTACTGGGTTTGGCATTATTTTGGGAGTAGATTGGCTCCAAAGTTACGGGGTGGTGGTAGACTGTGAGGGCTTGTTGGTGACAGCTAGAGCGGATGATGGGCGGAGGATAGTGTTTGGTGGTCTACCCAGTAAGGGGGTATTGGCTAGTTTTCTAAACTCCCTCGACATTCCGCATAGTGAGTTGTCAGGTTTGCCCGTGGTTGGCCAGTATCCGGATGTTTTCGAAGAAGTGACCGGACTTCCACCACACCGAGAGATTGAGTTCCGTATCGATTTGGTAAAAGATGCCAGGCCTATAGTGATGCCACTTCGTCGTATGGCACCAAGAGAGCAGCGAGAGCTCGAGGTGCAAGTCAGCGATCTTTTGAAGAAGGGATTTATCAGAAGGAGTGTTTCTGAATGGGGAGCACCAGTTGTGTTTGCTACCAAGGCAGATGGTTCCCTTCGTTTGTGTGTAGACTACCGCGAGTTGAATAAAGTGACGAGGAAGAACAAGTATCCTCTACCGCGGATAGATGATTTGTTCGATCAGTTGAGTGGCGCGAGAGTATTTTCTCAGTTGGATCTCGCGACAGGTTTTCATCAGCTTAGAGTGGAAGCTGAGAGTATAGCTAAAACGGCATTTCGGACGCCGTCTGGGTTTTATGAGTGGTTGGTCATGCCATTCGGGCTGACCAATGCCCCAGCATATTTTGTGGATCTTATGAATAGGGTATTCAGAGATCAGTTGAATAAGTTTGTCCTTGTGTTCGTTGATGATATTTTGGTCTATTCGAGGACAGAGGAAGAACACAAGGAACATCTAAGAGTAGCGATGGAGGTGTTGAGAAAACACCAATTGAAAGCCAAGTTTTCTAAGTGTCACTTCTTGAAGAGGGAAGTGAGGTTCTTGGGCCATGTTGTATCAGAGAATGGTATTGCCGTGGACCCAGCAAAGGTGGCTATGGTACAAGATTGGCTTACGCCCAAGAATGCAACAGATGTAAGAAGTTTCTTGGGGTTAGCGGGATATTATCGTAAGTTTATCCAAGGTTTCTCCAAGATAGCAGCACCATTGACCCAGTTGACCAAGAAGAATCAAGCTTTTGTCTGGGATGAAAGGTGCGAGAATGCATTCAAAAGTCTAAAGGAAAGTTGACAAGCGCACCAGTGTTAGTCATTCCTAAGGGGGATGAAGAGATGACGGTATACACGGATGCCTGTGGTACCGGACTGGGTGCTGTATTGATGCAAGGCGGTAGGGTCGTAGCTTACGCAAGTCGGCAATTGAAACCGCACGAGAGAAGATACCCTACCCATGATTTAGAATTGGCAGCGATCGTGTTCGCGTTAAAGATGTGGAGACACTATCTCTTGGGAGAAAGGTTTGAGCTGTTTACAGACCATAAGTCGTTAAAGTATCTCTTCTCTCAGAAGGATTTAAATCTCCGTCAGCAGAGATGGTTAGAGTTCTTAGCTTCCTATGATTTTGACATCGCATATACACCGGGAAAGGGCAATGCAGTGGCTGATGCATTGAGTAGAAGACATGCCAGCTTAGGGGCTATGTTCCTTGAATGGAAGCAACTGGAGTTTATCGCGGGGTTTGATTTCAGACCAAATTGCGAATTGGATCCAGAAATGTTAGCAAGTTTGACGATCAGACCCACTTTGATTGAACGGATCGGCTCTAGTCAGAGGGACGACCCTAACCTATTGGAAATCATCTCCAGGTTAGAGATGGGTATCGATGAGGAGATGAACAAGTATGGGCTTGATCGGGATAGATGGCTTAGAAAGAATGGAAAGCTTGTTGTACCCAATGTCAATGGATTGAGAGATGAAGTGCTTAGAGAATGTCATCACTCAAAACTGACTATACACCCCGGTGGTAATAAGATGTATCGAGACATGAGACAGACTTACTACTGGGAAGGGATGAAAAGAGACGTTGGGAAGTTTATATCCAAGTGCATGAATTGCCAGCTAGTTAAAGCCGAGCAAAAGAAGCCTAGTGGGTTGTTGCAACCATTAGAAATTCCCGAATGGAAATGGGAGCAAGTCTCGATGGATTTCATTGATGGTTTACCAAGGACTAGATCGGGATATGACAGCATTTGGGTAATTGTAGATCGACTGACTAAAAGTGCAAGGTTTATACCAGTCAAATCGACTAGAACGGCAGCTAAGTTAGCAGAATTGTATATGAAGTGGATAGTGAGATTTCATGGAGTACCTAAAAGCATTGTGAGTGACCGAGACCCGTTGTTCACTAGTGGGTTTTGGAAAAGCTTGCAAGAGGCTCTAGGGTCAAGATTACATCTCAGTACCGCATATCATCCTCAGACCGACGGTCAGACGGAAAGGGTGAATCGTATTTTGGAAGATCTCTTGAGAGCATGTATATTGGATTTTGGTGGATCATGGGATGACCATTTGCATCTAGTAGAGTTTGCATATAATAATAGCTACCAATCCAGTATCGGTATGGCTCCATATGAAGCTTTGTACAGAAGACCGTGCAACTCACCATCATGTTGGATAGAGACTGGCGAGAAATTTATGCTTGGACCAGATGTGGTAAGAGAAACGTCGGATAAGATCAAGATCATTCAACAACGAATGAAGGCTGCCCAAGATAGGCAGAAGAGTTATGCTGATAAGAGGAGAAGAGACTTAAAATTCTCCGTTGGCGACTTGGTGTTTGTCAAGATTTCTCCGTTGAAGAGCGTAATACGATTTGGCAGGAGAGGCAAGTTGGCACCAAGGTTTGTTGGCCCATTCCCTGTTCTTGAACTAGTCGGGAATTTGGCATATAGAATTGACTTACCAGAGAGGATGGCGGGAGTTCATAACGTATTTCATGTTTCCCAACTAAGGAAGTTCGTTCACGACTCAGATATGACCATTTCACCTGATCAGTTAGAGGACTTCGAAGTAGAACCCGAGGCGGTTGGGAACCGCAAGCCGGCCCGTATTATCGAGCACGACATGAAGCAACTTCGAAGGAAGGCGGTGAAGTTAGTCAAGGTTCAGTGGGGCGAGGACGAGAATGATTGTACTTGGGAGACAGAGGAGAACATTAGGAAGGCACACCCAGAACTCTTTGCCTGGTAAGATTTTGATTTCGATTTAGTTTTCCGCATGCTAGGATAGGCTTGCTTGCTTGTTTTGCATGTTTGATTGTTGTATGTGGTTGGTAGGCATGCGGGATCCTTTGTATGTTTTGGGTTAAGGAATTTCGGGGGCGAAATTTCTTAAGGGGGGGAGAGTGTAACGACCCGCATTCTACGCATCATAGGATCGTAGAATATTTATTTCTGTCACATACGAAGTCGTATGGTCATGTAACTTTGGGAGACGACTATTGGGGTCATTTCCCATGTTCATGATTTTTCTCGATTTTTAAATGACCATTTTACCCCTAGTTATCACTGTTTTGGTCATAACTTTTGACTGGGAAGGAATTTTGACCTGAAACCACTTCTATTGGCTTCGGATGATGGTTTCTCTTTCCGTAGAGTGGTCACATTAGCCAAACGGACTTAGCGTTTGGGAGATATGGCTGAAACAAGTTTCAGACGGTGAAAAACAGCTTAATTGGGCTTAAGCGGGTGATTAGCAGCTAGGCCCAAGGGGAATTTCGGGTTTAGGGGGATATAGGTGCTGATTAGGGTTAGAAAACATTTCTTTAGACATTTTCCAGCCGCCACTTTCATTTCCCTTAACCTAGCCATGGCCTCCACTCTCTAAATCTCTCTAAAACACCCAGAAATCACCTTCTAATTGAAGATTAGGCTTAGCAAACATTAAATTAAGAAGAAAAAGCACCAAAGCAAGGTTGGAGCTGCTGTATAAGATTGGGAACAGCGCCAAATCAGAGAATATTTCGGTTTTGGGGTTCTAGTTGTGGCAAAGGTGAGTGATTTGCATAGTTTTTGCACTAATTACAGTGATTAAGGGTAATTAGTGAAGATTAGCGAATTTATTCGTAAATAAATTCTGGAAAAATTCTTAAAATTCTAAAATAATGTTTTAAGGCTCTGTTAGAAATTTGGGTTAATTTCGATGTGTTTTGCTAATCGTATGCTTAAACATGATTAAGAGGGATTATAAGAAAATGTGAGGTTTTAGCCACTTTTGATCCATTTTGATTCATTTAAATTGTTGTTTGTTGCTTGTGGTTGCTGTTATATGTTGCTATGACTCTTTGGTATGCTTTGTGAGTGATTCCAATAGTTAGATTGGTCGAAAACGCCGTCGAGAGGCGTATAAACAGTTGCTGGAAAGTTGCAGAAAACTGCAGGGTATCTAACCGGATCGGATCGGGTAGGGGATCGGATCGGACATATCCGAACCGGACCGGGTAGCGTGGTACTTCCTGGAGCATGACGTGAAGAGGCAACAAGGAAGGCCTGATCGGATCGGAGGGGCGTAGAGTGGGATCGGAAGGAACAAGGAGGACTGAAGTGGAAGAAAGAGGAGCATGGATACCATATTCCGAACCGAGAGCAATACCCGAACCGAACTGATGCTGGCGAGACGGAGATGGAGACATTCAAGCCATGGGGTATCCGAACCGAACCGCTTCAGAATCACCGAACCGAACCGCTTCAGAATCACCGAACCGAACCGCATGAGGGAGGAGGACCCGAACCCAGAGGATGGTGGCACTCCGAACCGAACTGGGGGAACGTATCCGACCCGAACCGAGCATGGGGAACTGGACGTGTACTTTTACTACTTCGTGATGACTCTTCTGAAGACCAACTCCAATTCGACCAAACCCGAGATGCAAAGGAAGTCCAAATGAGAAGTTAGAGCTCAAGATTCAGATGGGAATCAACGAGTTCGCTTCATGGTTAGGCTTTGCTGCGGGGCGCGTGCTAAGGGGTTATCGACGTCTATAACTTTGGACCACTATGGTAGGAGGTACGAAGGCGGATTCAGGGCCATTATGGCATTGGTAGAACCAAGGGCTACGACCAATGGAGTGGGTCATTGAAATGTTTGGTCATGACTCCAAGTGTTTGGCTTGGTCACAGCAGGGTTTCTACAAGTCGGGATTCGTCGTTACCTCAGTTTGTCTAGTATTCCAAAGTGGTAGATGTCGTACGCTTTACGCACTGAGTGAGAGATGTGAGGACGGTTGCTATGGATGATTTGTTTGCTATCATTGTGACATGCACACCCCACCCCCGTATTCTTACACTATCTATTATGGCACCTTGGAGCATTGTACGGTATGTGGTACTAACTCTTTGGTTGCAGGTTCAGGTATGGTTTAGTATACCTGTTATTACTCTATTTAGATGCTTATCGCTCATACCAGGCTTTATGTCTGACCTAGAGTTTTATGTCTCTTCTTATTACTCTGGGTGCTCACACGAGCAGACTAGAGACAGGTTAGCTGGTGATGCACGGGTAGATGATCCGGAGACGAGCAGGAGGCTTCCACGTAATATATATAGTATTCTCCCTGTATTGTTGAAGATCACTGCTTGGGCATTGGTGGTGTATCTTCTACTTTAGTTTTCTTTTGATTGGAGACAGTAAATTTGGAAAGTTGTAATAAGCTGTATTTGGATTTCCGCTGCTCTGATGTTGACATTGATTGTTAGTTATCAGCTTATGCACTGTCTCACCTGTTTATGTCAAGTATGTTATTATTATATTTTATTCCATGCGCTGTGAGACATTCTACAGGTTCCTTGATTAGTTCATTCCCTTCTTTCCTTCCTTTGGCAACCGTTCCGTGCTAGTCGGGACATGTGTACAGCGCACTTTCGGAGGTAATGCAGGCTGATGCGGAACGGGCCGTCACACTTGACCTTCCTCCCTTCTTCTACTTCAAAGATTTCCAGCAATTCTTCTACCTCCTTAAGCCAATCTCTAGCTTCCACAAACGTTTCTGACCCTTGAAAAGGTTTTCCACCCATAGCCTTAAATTCCTTGCATGTCTTTGCAAAAGTATCAATGCGAGGAGGAGGAGGAGGAGCGGGTGCAACTGGTGGTGGAGGAACATTAGCTGGACCTGCAGTGGCCCTAGCCTCTAATAACCTCCTATACCATCCTGGTATCGTTACACCATCCGGAAGGTTAAGAACTTCAGCCATGCAGAAACGAAAAAGGAAAGATTCAAAATGGAGAATTCGAAAGATAAAGATATATGGCTATTGGGGATTATGTTTTTCATAAAAACTTTCCTCTTTAAATTACTCCTCAAGACATGTTTTTGAAAACACTTCTTCCAAAAATACTTTAGAAAAATAGTTTTTCTAAAAAAATTATCTGTTCTGGTAACCTTAAGCTCTGATACCACGTGTAACACCCCACGTCCATTAATGTCACTCACAAAGGGAATGCATTAACTTCCATGGAGGTTTTAAGTGAATATAGAACAGAAAAATTACAACAAGACAGATAATAAGTAGTACTTGGAAATCTAAAACTTCATTTTATTGCAACGGAAATTAAACATGTTTGTTACATCATAAGACCATAAATCAGAGTCAAGTACACTAACCATCTTGATAAAACAAAATACATAACCCCATTACATAAATAGCCATTAAAGAAGATAACAAGCCGGACTTTACTTCAACGGTCCAAGCTTTCCAAAGAGAGATGACGCAATCCAATCAAACTCCACTAGATCTGGGCCTACCCTGAGGACCTGGAGGGGAAAAAGAATAGAAAGGAAGGGGGTCAGACATAAAGTCTAGCGAGTATGGTAATTCTAACAATACTACTATCAAAATAACTAAACTAAGGCATAAGCTGGAAGACAAGTAAATGTATATGAACTATTAGGTATGGAAGAGCAGATAAAGATAACGTTAAAGGCACACCTAATTACTAACGAATAATCGCTACACTGCACCGCACCAGTCACCCTAATGGTTGATCCCGCTTGCTTCACACAGAAACTATATAAATAACCTTGCGTACCCCTAGCTGACTACATAGGTGTCGTTTGCCCCTATCTCTGCTAGGTGTACCCCACTACCCACTTTCGATTGGCTCCCTACTCGTAGATACCCGTGCTAGCCCCACGGTGGGGTGTATCACTCCCCTAAAGTGGAAACCTGATACATCTTGAGAATGCATGGTTTATACCTACACGATGCAACAACGTCTTACCTACCAGCCCGGGTCCACACACGCATATGAAACCCGTTGGACTTGCGTTGCCACCGCTACCCCAGTTTGGCCTCTTATAGTCAAACCCAGTATGCGTGTCCCGTCCTCGACTTGGGTCGAGCCCACAAAGATACGTTTGGGTTACTGGTTGAAATGGGCCCCCACAAGCTATCCACCTAAGCTTGCCACCACTAGTATATCCCACTTAACCCTCTTAGTCATGTTCATTTACATGTGTGTTTAGTTAAGTCTTACTAATCGTATTTCAAATGCCACTAAAGGCAACCACTAGATTCCTCATGCCACCAAAGGCACCTACTTAACCCCCATGTCCCACCTAACATGTATATCTAGTTAAGTATTTCTTAATTCATTCAGGCCATAACCTCATAAAGACCTCCCACATTAGACTGGCATTTATGGCAGCTGGATTTGCCGGGCGGGTCCGAGCAGTCTTACACCATAAAAGAGTCTAATCTCGTGTCTTTACAACTGTTATGCTTTAATTTAGGCCTAGGACCTCTCACATTGGGCTGACATTTGTGACCACTAGATTTACCGAGCGGGTCCGGGCAGGTTTACGTCACAAACGAGTCCAACCTCGTGTCCTAAGCATTGATTATCACTTATAATCTTTTACCCCAGTTTTGAATATATCCCTATTCAAGTTATTAATTAATTCCAATTTTTATGATGTCCATAATTGACTCAATTATGGCCATCCGTTCATGGCATGCAAAATCATATTAATTGCACCCCAACTTCTTTATATTAAATCCTTAATATTACCCCTACCCCACATTATACGTTCGCTTATTCAATGCAAAGCATACGTTAGACTCGAATAGTCTAACTCATAGCACAAAGATAAATTATCACAACATATAGACAAATAAAATAAATCTAATCATATAGGGGTGAAACTTGCATAAACTACACATATTAAGGATCTAAAGGTGTCAACTTATTAAATGTCACAATTTACTTGATATGATCATAACCCAAATTCATGTATAGACTTGCATATGGGGTTTTATGCAACATAATGATGGTGTGAACTAGCATCTAATACATAGAATTCACATATGTCATAGCATAATTCTAGGTCTAAATAGATGTCATGGCATATGTTTATAATCTTTACTAGTCAATCTAAACTTGCATACATGATTTGTCATATAGATCAACATAGCCCAAATAATATCAACATTATGACTTGATTAACATGAACTAATTGGCATAGATAATAACATCATGACTTTATAACATGTATGATTTATCACAATTTAGCATAGAAAATTACAACCTATACAATATCATCATAGCATGATTTACAACATATAGGATATCATCACATCATAACATAGGATTTACAACATACATGATAGCATAAGGTTTACAACAACATATATGACAATCCACATCATTTACTTATAATCCATTCATAACTTAATCTAATTAGTTTAATAATAATCTTGTTAAGATCATCATACTCACAATTAGAAGAGAAAGAGAGTCTTGATTTGCTTTAGAGCTGAGTAGAATTAGGGTTTTGATTAGCTTCCTTCCTTCTTAGTTGGCGGCAGCTACACTGAGTTCCATGGCGGTGGTATGTCGGTGGCTATTCTATTTTTCATGTGAATTAGAGTGAGAGACTACCTAGGTATTTATAGAGTTTAGGATTTATTTAGACCGTTAGATCAACTCAGAACTAAACGGAACCGTTTAATTTGCCAACTCAGCCCTAAAGACACATCAGCCAAACCCTAGCCGCCTGGACAGGTCGACACCCAGGTCGGCTGCCCAGTCGGCTGCCCAGTCGACCTGGGGGGGTGTCGACTGCCCAGTCGACTCCCCAGTCGACCTGGGGTGCTGGGCGGGAATTTCCCCACCTAGCCTGTTTGACTTCGAATTTTGAATTTTAAATTTCTGAAATCTGTTTTGAATTTTCTAAAACTTCCGATGGCCATAACTTCTTCATACAAAGTCCAATTCATGCAAACTCGGACTCTATTTCAACCAGAATTCTGAGACGAACACAATGGCGCAACCCATTTCCCACAATTCTCACGTCTGAGATTAGTTATTCTTTAATTTGTGAATATTAATATTAACATAATTACGGGGTGTTACAAATACCCCAACCAAACCTCATCTACTTTCTGAAATCGCGAGTGCCTATTGCGGAACTTTCGAGAACTCAAAATAATAAATCGCGATTTGCGATTTAATTTTTGATTTCTATTTTTTTATTAATAGCGGATCGATTTCAAATGAATTTAGAAAGAGAAATAAAGGCATAGGACTGAGTTTTATTTCATTTGATTTAGAATGGGAACAAAAAAGAACACAATGGCCTTAATATATAGATGTGCAAGAGGAAACAGAAATGTACCGCCATGGAAACTTGTTTCTTGGATATTGAAGACCGGAGACATTTCTGTTGGCTCGATAAGAAAAATTAGCTGCACGATATCAGTTCTTAGGTCGGCTGAAGAACTTATGTTTGTTGAATTACATACACTGATTTAATTTGATGTGAATTTATTTATATTTTCTATTCCAAAATATCTCACGGTTATGAACACCAATCGGGGAGCAACGACTAACATTTTTATGGTTTACCCGCTATTCTGAACTTAATCGAATCGATTCCAAAATTTAATTCGACTCTATTGAAGAGATAGCAGTTTAAATTAAATTTGATTTAAATTATAAATTGATTTCAAAAAATTTAATTCATCGATAATAAACTATTATTACAGTTCTAATTCAATATTAATTTTATACTAATCGACCAAATCATTTCAATTCAGTTTTTAACTGCGATTTCAATTCTTAACTTATCATGTTACTATAATTAAATATATTCGATATTTAATCATATATCGATTATTAAATCGATAAATTTAATATAAAAATCCAATTATATTTCCAATTAAATATTTAAAACTAATTTAAATATTACAGCTAAAAATCTGGTACGTTACATCATCATAAGCCACTACTGTTGTCATAGCGCTTCCCAATACTGACCCCCACATAACTGCAACTCCTCATCTTCATCAGCTCTCACTATCTAAACCTCTCCTCCCGGCAACAGTCCGATCCTGTAAATCCATCCCTACTGCAAACATCATAATATAGTTACTATGATGCCTTACTCCATCAACTGTCTATGTCCAGATCATTTGCTCCAATTGACAGTCTGTTTCTTACTCAGTTGAGCATCTACACTACCAAAAATCAGAGATCCAAGTCCATTTGATTTACTGTGGCACCCAAAAAAAAAAGTATATCGGAATTCTATTTTCTTACTACCAAATCACACTTCATATCCAAACCAGTACATCGAACTCCACCAGTCACCTTAATGTCGAACTCTAAATCAACACCAGAAAATTCAAAACTCACTTTAGTTGCATTTAAACCAATACCGTGTTGACCCATAAATGAAACCCGCATCGCTTCTGTAAATCTCGAACAAATCACGATAAAAACCCATGCCTTCCTGATTTGCATGTGTATCCGGTCTTGGTTCGAGTTCTGGAAATCTTGCGGTTTTGATTGCGAATGTAACGACCCGGAAAATCTGAACCAATATAAAAATTTTAAATTGGCTATTTTAGTGGATTTTAAATATTTAAAATAAATATTTTAAATAATAACGACGAAAAGTGAGTTTGAATCGATTTTTAAATCTGTTAGTGAAAACCTTTCTAACGAATCTGAAAAATCGAAGTTTCATGGTGGGAAGCAAAAGTTATGGCCAAATGAATTTTCTGAAAGGTCGCTATGGAGTTTATAAAGCCCGTGAAAATGGCCATTTTGCAAACGACCTCGAAATTCGATGAAACCCCATTTGTTGGATTCAGGATGTTAAACTATTGCTAGGTTTCAAATTTCATAATTTTTGAAGTTAATATGTGAGCGTGGCAAAGGAAAACGTGTTTTGGTCAATTACAGTTAAATTGGATCGACCAGAAATGGGCCATTTTTCAAACGGTCTCAGAATTCGACGAAACTTGTTTTGTTGGGACCGTATCGTCAAGATATAGCTAGATTTATTTTTCTTGAATTTTTTGAATCAGTTTGTGGCCCCAGCAAATTGAAATGTACGTTCAAATTAAATATTGAATGTTTTATACTTTAATTTGAAGGAAATCTGACTGAAACAGTCGAATGGGCCTACGAAACATATCCCATTGTGTTCGGAATAGGGGTAAAACGCTAGGGATGACAGTCGTTGGGTTTGGATTGGAGTTCGTAGGAGGCAAGGGGTATTTTTGGATTTTTAAAAACTTTATAAATAAATAAAAATATCATTCATCCAAGTGTTTTTCTCTCTCCCCGACAGCTCTCGACGAACGGCGGTTGACCTTCAAAACTTCCCCCTTAGATTTTTCCTCAACCGCTCAACGAAACCCAGTGCCCCTTTGGAGAATTTTGTAGCCCTCTCCACCACCTTCAAATCCGACCTAACCTCGCCCTCCCTCATTGCGTCTCCGTCGAGATCCAGGGCAAGGAAGTCGCGTCGTTCGAGGCCAAAATCCGCCGCCACCACTGCGTCGAGTTCACCAGGATTTAGGGAGGAGGAGCGGCTCTCGTAGGCGCATCTCATGGCAGGGTCTGATCGAGCTACAACATCTTCGTTTTGGTGAAAAGATCAAACCTAGTTTTGAATAAACTTTGAAGGTATACAGCTAATTATAATTTAATTATATTATAGCAGTTTAAAGCGCTACGGTTTTTGATTTCACTGTAAAAATCGTATCTTTTTCGTTTATTGACGAAATTTAGTAGAACAAGAGACAGTGGACTCGTGTGGACGTCTTCTACATTCTAGAAGAGACCGCATATTTTTCTGAGCCTTCTCCTATTTTTGGTGGAGTGGAACCCAATTTGAGATTTCTAAATTATAAACGATATGGAAAACGATGATGTATAAATTATATAGTCGATGTATGAGTTATATAAGCGTTGTACACCTCTTGTATAAGCATTGTATAAGTTGTACGTTCGATATATAAGTTATATATGCGTTGTAAAAATTATATATATGTTGAATAGAAGTGAAATTTACTTATATATATATATATATATATATATATATATATATATATATATGTACGCCCCTCGTCCACAAACCATGGACGATATTTATTGGTTGTGATTGGTGTGAAAATTGGTTGATAGCGAATGGTTGATTAAAATTGTTTGTGGTTGAAATTGATTGATCGTGGTTGAAAAATACCCATTTGTGGTTGAGAATTATTTGATTGAAACCACATAGGATTAGTTTGTGGAAATGAAAAAAAAATACATGCCGCCTGCGTGTGAACTAGATGCATGAAATCCCCATTGTCAAAAGCTGCGAGGCTTTAAGGTAGAGCGAGGAGCCGTACTAGGGACTGCCCCGGTTTTAACTACCCTGTCGTTATGCTGCCGAAATTTTGAATAATATTCATGTGTTAGAATTATTTTCATGTGTTGAAACTATATTCGTATGTTGAATGGAAAGTCATGTGTTGAATAGAAATTCATTCGTTG
Organism: Allium sativum; assembly: GCA_030737875.1. Lineage (NCBI taxonomy): Eukaryota > Viridiplantae > Streptophyta > Magnoliopsida > Asparagales > Amaryllidaceae > Allium > Allium sativum. The sequence continues at coordinate 732,082,736 of CM060916.1, forward strand.
AATAGAAATTCAAGTGTTGAATGGTAATCGTGTTTTAAAATAAATTGTTTTATAATAAAAATCATATTTTTATCATCTATATGAACTATATAAAATAGTCATGTTTTGAAATGAATTGTTTTACATTAAAAATCACGTTTTTACTATATATATACAAACCATAGAAAACATTCATGTGTTGAATAGAAATTCATGTGTTGAATGGTATTTGTGTTTTAAAATAAATTGTTTTATAATAAAAATCATATTTTTATCATCTATATGAACTGTATAAAAAAGTCGTGTTTTGAAATGAATTGTTTTACAATAAAAATCACATTTTTCCTATATACATGAATAGTTAAAAATAGCGAAGTGTTGAAATAATTGTTGGTTGGATAAAAATATCATTTTTATCAAATGTATGAAAAGAATATAGTTTTGAAATCGAAGAATCGATATATATATATATAAATAGAATTGAAATATATCGAATAACGAAGCTGCAGTTCGTGTTTTGAAACCGTAATTTCAAACGATTAGTGCGGGAGATTCGACCTTCGGATTTTCCTGAAACCGTTGGGTTCGCTTTGGAAATATCTTTCCAACGACACCAACTTTGTGAAGATCCAACGGTTGGATTGTCTGAAATGTTTAATTCAAATCTAAAGAAAAACAGCGCCAGAATCGATTATATTTATAAATATATATAAATATAATTATATTAAATCAAATAACGACGTTGCCGTTCGTATTTTGAAATCGAAACTTCAAACGAGTGTACGGGGAGATCTGACCCTCGTATTTTCCCAAAACTGGAACCGTTGGATTCGTTTTGAAAAGATCTTTCTAATGATATAAAATTTGTGAAGATCCAACGGTTAGATTTTCAGATATGTGTAAATCAAATCTGAAGAAAAACAGCGCCACGGCCGCGTTATGGCCCGAAGCGTCGTTTGAATGAATTGGCTATAAATAAATAAATAAAAATAGCGATAAATCATTGTAAAATATTATAAACGATATGGAATGTGAAATTTAGAAAATAACTGAAGGTTAGCTAAGTCGAATGGTTTCCTGGGGTTTGATCTGATGTTGGTTTCGGCCTTCAGGATTAATATTTAGGAAATCGTTTTCTTACTGATTTACAGTTAGTGACTAATGAATTGGAATAATGCGTATGTTGTTTGTGTTTGTGTAGCACATGTTTATTATATACACGATTTGCTCAGAAAGACCGGGTTTATCCCATTCTGAATAACTGAATCGACGATAATAAATAGAAGATGAAGACGGTGGTCGAAGACCGGAGATCTTCACCTCGTTTGGATGATAACTGATGTCCTGATTGGGAGGCATCCTGAAATATGGATAATGAGTGGTGATCGTCTTTACGTACGTGGAGATCGATGGGTATGCGAGGTATATAGTGCCTTCGGTTTCGTTCAGACCTAGAACGGGCTTGCAAATGGACTGTGTGTCTGACATTGGAATTCATTCTATGTGATTGATAGCCATCAGTTGCATGGTGTGAATTGCCTGTGTGGCATGCTAAGATGCAGTGATCAGGGCTTCTGCTGAAAAGAAAAGTCTTGTGGAGATGATCAAAGCGCTGCCTGTGTGGCGTAGCTTTGTGTATAACGTGAATTCGCGAACCTCACACCCTGGTATGAACCAGAAACGGGAGAGGACCTCAGGGAGAACATGCGTTTCTTCCTAGCTAGAGGTGGTGTCGGTGCTTAAAATGGCTGACGTATATATTATTTTCACCTGTGTGGTTGTTGCTGTTGCGAGGCGCCTCAGATATATCAGTCGATCCGAGACCGATGGTGTCATTTGTTGGTTCACTTATGCCCCAAAGGGCGGGGAAACGTAGTGTTCAGGAATTTTAATCCACATCGGTGGACCGGCCCTGTCGCTCCAAGGGTCACTCGAGCTCTGATCCTGAGGCTCGGGCTAGGCAGTCTCGAATTCGGTAAGGACTAACTTTTGCCCTGGTTCATGATGGAAATTCAATTTCCAAATACGACACCATGCGGTTTGGATTGTATATAGATATGGCGACATGATATATGGTACCCATGCCGTCTATGATTGATAGTTATGATTGAAATTATTTTTGAAAGCTATAAACACTAGTAATAATATCAAATGCTTTTGTTTTATTCATATCAAGCATATTTTGGCCATTATAAGGTAAAACTCTATCCTCCGATTTGCGTTGCATTGTGTGATGGGAACTGAGTCTTATAATGGCTTCATTTTTATAAAAAGCATTGCGATGTTTAAAATATTTATTTGTTTTATAGCACTGGCAATCCAATGGAGTAATCCTGTTCCACGAAAGTGGCGTGGTCCTATGATTAGCCATATTGTAAATGTGTTAAGTAGATTTCTCATACCAGTCCCATGACCGACTCGTAGTTTGTTTCACTTGCAAACTCGGGTGCCCCTTTTTCTACACGGGCAGCCTTGTATTCAGGTTTTATCTGGCTCTTTCTGTATAGCTGGAGCTAAAGATGGATTCTATCATTTATCTCTTTTTATGCTATTCATCTCCTATTGTACATATTATGTTTGTTTCCGCTGTAGACATTTATGTATAGCTGAACTGTATTTGTACTAAGTATGATCCGGTATACTGTGTAACTCTGATGATTTCGTTTATCCAGTGTATTATTTGTTCATTATCTGTTGTATTTATTTATTTCTATTCTGCTATTATCTGTTTATGTGTTATATTCCAAATATTACCCTTGCCACCGTCAGTACGGGGTTTGGGGTTGTCACATCGTGGTATCAGAGCTTTGGTTAAGCTTAGTGCTAGAATATAACATATTAACGAACTCGTCAGAAATAGAACCAGTAATGTTCTAGGACGGGTAACTCATTACAGATAGGATTAGTAATATCCTAGTAGGAGTATAGTAGAATGAAATTACACCCTAATATACACATTTACATTTGAGGTACATGCCTCTATGTTTTGAAATATCTTTTCTGTGACCTGACACTTGATCTGCTGTTTGCAGAAGTACTAGAAAATGAGTGTTAGAAATAGGAGAAATGCAGAACCCGATCTGGAGGCTCTATTAAAGAGATATCGAAATCTGGGCGGAGCACAATTCTCGAGCAATGAATCTATAATTCAAACTCAAGCTTGGATGAGTTCTGTTGAAAGAATTTTTGAACGTATCCAGTTGAGAGATGATCATAAAAGATTAGTAGCATCTTGGTCGCTCAAAGAAGAAGCTTTAATCTGGTGGGAAACAATCATTAAAGATTATCCAGAAGGTGATATCACCTGGGATAGGTTCAAAGAGATTTTCCTAGAAAGATTTACTCCTCCTGAAGCAACTGAGCGATTATGTGATGAATTTTCTTATCTGATACAAGGAGATATGACCATTCCAGAATATCATAAGAAATTCAATAAACTTTCTCACTTTGCTCCTCATCTAATTCAAGATGCGAAGAGAAAGAATCTGAGATTTATTCATGGCCTACAAAGAAAATACCAGAATAGTGTAATGAGGAATGTGAAGCTTCCTTTTTCTGAAATGATATACATGGCTTACCAGTATGAGGATCTCGACAAGAAAGGTATGTTACGTGATAAAGAAGAAGTCAGTTCTAGTAACAAGGAGTCTGAAACTGATAGTCCTGAGGTCAGTAAGGAGCCCAAAGCTAAGAGAAAAAGGACTAGATCTGAGAAAGAACCGATGATGACTGCCACATGCTCAAGCTGCAATAGGTAAGGACATTTGGCGATAAGTTGTAAGTCTTCGAACAAACGGAGAAAGGATGAATCTAAATCCAAGAACAAGTTTCAATCAACTAGAGAATGTAATCTTTGTCATCAGGCTGGTCATGTAAAGCAAGACTGCTGGATGGTAAAAAAGACCAATGTGGTTCAAGTAAATGAAGTGGCAGAAGTGCCTGCATCTTCGTCTGCTCAGGAAAGGCCAGATGTTTTAGAAGGCACGCTAACTATCAAAGATATTCCAGTTAAAGTACTGTTTGATACAGGCGCATCGCGAAGCTTTATTGCAAAGAATGCAATTAAGAAGTTGGATTTGAATTTGAAGAAGCTTAAAGAACGAATGACTGTCCATAATCCGGTTGGGAATTCTCTCGATCTCAGTTGGGTTTGTGGGGTGCTAGTCTCTTTTTCCTGCTATAAGTTCCCTAACATCTCCATCATCATGAATTTTACCGAATTCGATCTTATTTTGGTATTGGATTGGTTAACCAAATATGAGGCAGATGTTAGATGGGCCGAGAGAGTTGTTAAGGCAAAGGCCCAATCAGGGAGTTATATAACCATACCATGCGAAGGTCCGAATTCAAATAGAAAAGACTTTTGGTCAGCCCTTGATATTTCTCCTGCTCAAATAGAAAATATTCCTATAGTCACAGAGAATATTCCCGACCTCGTAAAAGATATTCCTGTCGTCAAGAATTATGCGGATGTGTTCGAAGAATTTGTTCGCTTACCTCCGTAGAGAGAAATAGATTTCAAGATCGCTTTGATTCTGAACGCAAGGCCAGTAGTGCACGCTATTCAGAGAATGACTCTAAAGGAGAAAGAAGAACTAGACAATCAAACTCAATAGCTTGTATGGAAGGGTCTGATCAGGCCTAGTTTCTCTAATTGGGGAGCAGCAGTGGTGTTTGTCCCAAAGTCTGACGGTACTCTATGACTATGTGTGGATTATCGTGACTTGAATAAGCAGACAATAAAGAATAAATATCCATTGTCGCGAATCGATGATTTATTGGATTGTCTGTATGGAGCACAAGTATTTTCAAGGATGGACCTAGCTACGGGCTTCCATCAGCTTCGAATTGCCGAAGAGTATGTTCCTATGACAACATTCAGAGGTCCAGACTTATTCTATGAGTGGTTAGTAATGTCGTTCGGCTTATGTAACTCTCCAGCTTATTTCGTCGATTTGACGAACAGAGTGTTGAGAGGAGTCCTGAATAAGTTTGTTCTGGTTTTTATTGACAATATTCTAATCTTCTCTAAATCAAAGGCCGAACATGAAAAACATTTGGAGCAAGTTCTAGAAATTCTGAGAAATAATGTATTGAAAGCCAAACTATCCAAATGTATATTCTGGCAAGATGAAGTGAAGTTTCTAGGCCACGTCATATCAAAAGAGGGAATTGTTGTGGATCCAAGTAAAATCACCGCTATTCAAAACTGGAAACAGCCCAGCACTCCCATAGAAATCCGAAGTTTTCTCGGATTGGCTAGTTATTACCGGAAGTTCATTAAAGACTTTTCAAAGATATCTGGTCACTTAACAAAGCTTACAAAGAAGCACTCAAAATTCAAGTGGACTTCAGAATGTGAGGAGGCTTTTGAGGAGCTAAAGATAAGATTAACAACGGATCCAGTGTTAACGATTATCAACGGCAATCAGGATTTAAAAGTCTGGACAGATGCCTCTAGAGAAGGCCTTGGTGCAGTATTAATGCAAAGAGGTCCAGTTGTTGGTTATGCTAGCCGCCAGCTGAAGCCACATGAAAAGAATTATGTCACTCATGATCTTGAGTTGTTAGATATAGTATTTGCTTTGAAAATGTAGAGACACTATCTTCTGGGTGAGAAATTCGAACTGTTTATAGATCATCAGTCGTTAAAGTATCTGTTCACCCAAAAAGACTTGAATCTGAGGCAGCAACCTTGGTAGAGTTCCTTGCAGCATACGATTTTGAGATTCTACGCACTCCAGGGAAAGCCAATGTCGTGGCCGATGCGTTAAGCCGAAAGAATGTAATGATCGCCAGTTTTATTATCACGACTTCATTGATAGATAAAATATATGCTCTTCAGAAGGATGATCACTTCATTCAGAAGATCAGAGAGATAATTCAGAAAGGCGAACCCTCAAGTTTTTAGGTTGATAATGATGGGATTCTAAGGCTAAAAGGTCGAATCTGTGTTCCTAACATTGCTGAGCTCTGAAACGAAGTCCTGGATGAATGCCAAAAGTCAAAACTTAGTATCCATCCAGGGGTAAGCAAAATGTATAATGACATCAAACGCACTTTGTGGTGGAGGTCGATGAAGAGGGACATTTCTTTATATGTTAGCCGATGCCCTATTTGCCAGCTAGTCAAAAGCGACCAGCAGAAACTTGCCGGATTGTTGCAACCGCTGGAAGTTCCAGGTTGGAAGTGGGAACATATTTCCATGGACTTCATAGATGGTTTTCCCAGAACCAGAAAAGGAAATGACAGTATTTGGGTGATCGTAGATCGCTTCACAAAGACTGCCCATTTCATACCTGTCAGATCAAACAGAACTGCTTAGAGTCTGGCGTAGATATACTTCAAGGAAATTGTTAGACTACACAGAGTGCCGATCGGTATAGTTAGTGATAGAGATCCAATATTCACTAGAAAATTTTGAGAGGCATTTCAAGTAGAACTGGGAACGAAGCTGAACATGAGCACCGCTTATCATCCTCAGACAGATGGTCAGACTGGGAGGGTGAATCATATACTAGAAGATTTATTGCGGGCTTGTGTTCTAGATTTTGGTGGATCCTGGGAAGACCATTTACATTTGGCTGAATTCTCATATAACAACAGCTACCAAGCGAGCCTGACGATGTCGCCATTCGAAGCATTGTATGGTAGGCCGTGCCGATCTTCTGCTTGTTGGGTCGAACCCGGTAATAGACTTGTATTGGGACCTGATATGATCCGAGAAGCTGCTGACAAAGTCGATTTCATTAAGAAACGATTACTCGCCGCTCAAAGCCGACAGAAGAGCTATGCTGATAAGAGAAGAAGAGATATATATTTTGCTGTTGGCGATTATGTATATTTGAAAGTATCGCCGATGAGAGGAGTTATTCGATTTGGTAAAACTGGAAAGTTGGCGCCTAGATTTATTGGTCCATTCCCTATTCTTGAACGGAATGGAACTATGGCCTATAGAATTCAATTGCCTGACTGGTTGCCTGGGGTGCATGATGTATTTCACATATCTCAACTTCGAAAGCATGTTCATGATCCAGACTTGATCGTGGAAGAAGCAGCGCAACAGGATATTGAAATTACTCCAGAATTAGCTGTGAGAAGAGAGCCGCTAAAGATCATTGGCAAAGAAACCAAAGAACTGAGGAGCAAGAAGGTTCACTTAGTCAAAGTTTACTGGAGTGGAGATCCACGATATTGTACTTGGGAAACTGAGGAAAACATTCAGAAAGCCTATCCTAAGTGTCGAGTGGATATCTCTGATTGACTCCGGTGCAAGGTACATTTACCATACTTTGCATTACCATTTGTTCTCTACTTTGTTGTTATTTTCTTTCCATGGATGTGCACTTTGAATTCTATAGTCTGGTTAATTTAAAAAGAGTGTATGAATTAATTTGTATTGTTTTGAAAAGTTAAAAATGAAATTTATTGTTGTTTGTGTTGTGTGATAGTAGAGTTCATTAATCAAATTATTAAAACGATAGTTAATTTAATCAAGAAGAGAGTGAATGGTAGAATTTATTCGATTAAACCACATATTGAACTGATTTAAAAATAGATAGAAATATATACATGTGCATCATATATGTTTGGACAGGTAATTGGATTAGCTGTTGAGTAAAGAATTTAATTGCGTGCTCGACAAATAGGTAAACCTTAATGAGTTGGATGCACAATTTTATTATTATATCAACTCCTGTGAACGCCATTGGATGCGGAGTGCTGGTAGTTCTGTGTGTAATAATAAACGTCACCATAGGATAGTAACAATTAATTTTGAACTACATTACATGGTATACTTCATCATATACCACATAAGCATTTGGAGCTTGTGTGACAAGGTTGAAGATTTACCATATGAGCGAGAGGCTTGTATGGCGATGATTATATTTTACAGGTTGAACTGATGACTGATATGGACCATACAAAATTGTAACGATAAATTGCCAGATTAAAAAAAGGAAAAAAAAAATCCACACGGGTCTGGAGTTGACAATAATCACATCTCTCTAGTCATTAGATATGGCACATGGATTATTTATTTCCCACATGGGACGAGGTGACGAGAATTTATTCTCTGGAGCAATTAAAAATACACACTCCCTCAAGCTTTGATAGGGTAACGAAAATTTATTCTCTGGAGTTATTATCTACACACGCTCCCCTGTAAACACCATAATATATCACTATAAATATGTGTATGCTTTTTAGGATTTATTGGGTAACTAATACGGCCCAATAAATTTCCAAACCCCTCCCCGTACAAAGGAGGTTATGGCGAATTTTTTCGAAAATTCCGGGTGTTAGCCAAATTTTTGAAGAATTTGAATATTCTCAGAAACTGAAAAGTTAGAGAATGAAAGCCAGATTGAATGTAGAGTTGATTAATCAAACCACTTTCAACTTTGTTCCTTTTCGGGGACGAAAAGTTTTAAGTGGGGGAGATTGTAACGACCCGGAAAATCTGAACCAATTTAAAAATTTTAAATTGGCTATTTTAGTGGAATTTAAATATTTAAAATAAATATTTTATATAATAACGATGAAAAGTGAGTTTGAATCGACGTTTGAAAATAAATATAATTAATTCTAATTATAAACAAGGCCTGAAATGGCGCGGTAGTTTCAAAATTTGAATTCAAACTTTGACTGACTGTACCGGGTGCAAAACAAAACGGATTTAAGTGAAACCAAAAATGTTTAAATCTGTTAGTGAATACCTTTCTAACAAATTGGACGGGAAGCAAAAGTTATGGCCAAATGAATTTTCTGAAAGGTCGCTATGGAGTTTATAAAGCCCGTGAAAATGGCCATTTTGCAAACGACCTCAGAATTCGACGAAACTACTTTTGTTGGATCCGGGATGTTAATCTATTGCTAGGTTTCAAATTTCAAAAATTTTGAAGTTAATATGTGAGCATGGCAAAGGAAAACGTGTTTTGGTCAATTACAGTTAAATTGGATCGACCAGAAATGGGCCATTTTTCAAACGGTCTCAAAATTCGACGAAACTCGTTTTGTTGGGACCGTATCATCAAGACATAGCTAGATTTATTTTTCTGGAATTTTTCGAATCAGTTTGTGGCCCTGGGAAATTGAAATGTACGTTTAAATTAAATGTTGAATGTTTTATACTTTAATTTGAAGGAAAACTGATTGAAACAGTCGAATGGGCCTATGAAACATATCCCATTGCGTTCGGAATAGGGGTAAAACACTAAGGACGACAGTCGTTGGGTTTGGATTGGAGTTCGTAGGAGGCAAGGGGTATTTTTGGATTTTTAAAAACTTTATAAATAAAAAATATATTATTGGTCCAAGTGTTTCTCTCTCTCCCCGACAGCTCTTGACGAACGACAGCTGACCTTCAAAACTTCCCCCTTCGATTTCTCCTCAACCGCTCAACAAAACCTAGTGCCCCTTTGGAGAATTTTTTAGCCCTCTCCACCACCTTCAAATCTGACCTAACCTCGCCCTCCCTTGTTGCTTCTCCGTCGAGATCCAGGGCTAGGAAGTCGCACCGTTCGAGGCCAAAATCCGCCGCCACCACTGCGTCGAGTTCACCCGGATTTAAGGAAGAGGAGCGGCTCTCTTAGGCGCTTCGCGTGGCAGGGTCTGATCGAGCTACAGCTTCTTCGTTTTGGTGAAAAGATCAAACCTGGTTTTGAATAAACTGTGAAGGTATACGGCTTATTATAATTTAACTATATTATAGCAGTTTAAAGCGCTATGGTTTTTGATTTCACTGTAAAAATCATATCTTTTTCATTTATTGAAGAAATTCAGTGAAACAAGAGACAGTGGACTCGTGTGGACGTCTTCTACATTCTAGAAGAGACCGTATATTTTTCTGAGCCTTTTGCTATTTTTGGTGGAGTGGAACCCAATGTGAGATTTCTAAATTATAAACGATATGGAAAATGACGACGTATAAATTATATAGTCGATGTATGAGTTATATAAGCGTTGTACGCATCTTGTATAAGCATTGTATAAGTTGTACGTTCGATATATAAGTTATATATGCATTGTAAAAATTATATGTGTTGAATAGAAGTGAAATTTACTTATATATATATATATATATATATATATATATATATATATATATATATGCGCCCCTCGCCCACAAACCGTGGACGATATTTATTGGTTGTGATTGGTGTGAAAATTGGTTGATAGCGAATGGTTGATTAAAATTGTTTGTGGTTGAAATTGATTGATCGTGGTTGAAAAATACCCGTTTGTGGTTGAGAATTATTTGGTTGAAACCACATAGGATTAGTTTGTGGAAATGAAAAAAAAAAAAAAAATGCTGCCTGCGTGCGAACTAGATGCATGAAATCCCCATTGTCAAAAGCTGCGAGGCTTTAAGCTAGAGCGAGGAGCCATACTAGGGACGGCCCCGGTTTTAACTACCCTGCCGTTATGCTGCCGAAATTTTGAATAATATTCATTTGTTAGAATTATTTTCATGTGTTGAAACTATATTCGTATGTTGAATGGAAAGTCATGTGTTGAATAGAAATTCATGTGTTGAATGGTATTCGTGTTTTAAAATAAATTGTTTTATAATAAAAATCATATTTTTATCATCTATATGAACTATATAAAAGAGTCGTATTTTGAAATGAATTGTTTATCAATAAAAATCACGTTTTTACTATATATATACAAACTATAGAAAATATTCATGTGTTGAATAGAAATTCATTCGTTGAATAGAAATTCATGTGTTGAATGGTATTCGTGTTTTAAAATAAATTGTTTCATAATAAAAATCTTATTTTTATCATCTATATAAACTATATAAAATAGTCATGTTTTGAAATGAACTGTTTTACAATAAAAATCACATTTTTACTATATACATGAATAGTTAAAAATAGCAAAGTGTTGAAATAATTGTCGGTTGGATAAAAATATCATTTTTATCAAATGTATGAAAAGAATATAGTTTTGAAATCGAAGAATCGATATATATATATATATATAGAATTGAAATATATCGAATAACGAAGCTGCAGTTCGTGTTTTGAAACCGTGATTTCAAACGATTAGTGCGGGAGATCCGACCTTCAGATTTTCCCGAAACCGTTGGGTTCGCTTTGGAAATATCTTTCCAACGACACCAACTTTGTGAAGATCCAACGGTTGGATTGTCTGGGATGTTTAATTCAAATCTGAAGAAAAACAGCGCCAGAATCGATTATATTTATAAATATATATAAATATAATTATATTAAACCAAATAACGACGCTGCAGTTCGTATTTTGAAATCGAAACTTCAGATGAGTGTACGGGGAGATCCGACCGTCGGATTTTCCCAAAACTGGAACCGTTGGATTCGTTTTGAAAAGATATTTCTAATGATATAAAATTTGTGAAGATCGAACAGTTAGATTTTCAGATATATGTAAATCAAATCTGAAGAAAAACAGCGCCACGATCGCGTTATGGCCCGAAGCGTCGTTTGAATGAATTGGCTACAAATAAATAAATAAAAATAGCGATAAATCGTTGTAAAATATTATAAAAGATATGGAATGTGAAATTTAGAAACTAACCGATGGTTAGCTAAGTCGAATGGTTTCCTGGGTTTTGATCTGATGTTGGTTTTGGCCTTCGGGGTTAATATTTGGGAAATCGTTCTCTTACTGATTTACGGTTAGTGACTGATGAATTGGAATGATGTGTATGTTGTTTGTGTTTGTGTAGCACATGTTTATTATATACGTGAGTTGCTCGGAAAGACCGGGTTTATCCCATTCTGAATAACTGAATCGACGATAAGAAATCGAAGATGAAGACGGTGGTCGAAGACCGGAGATCTTCACCTCATTTGGATGGTAACGGATGTCCTGATTGGGAGGCATCCCGAAATATGGATAATGAGTGGTGATCATCTAGACGTACGTGGAGATTGATGGGTATGCGAGGTATATAGTGCCTCCGGTTTCATTCAGACCCAGAACGGACTTGCTAATGGATTGTGTGTCTGACATTGGAATTCATTGTGTGTGATTGAGAGCCATCAGTTGCATGGTGTGAATTGCCTGTGTGGCATGCTAAGATGCAGTGATTAGGGCTTCTGCTGAAAAGCAAAGTCTTGTGGTGATGATCAAAGCACCGCCTGTGGGGCGTAGCTTTGTGTATAACGTGAATTCGTGAACCTCACAACCCGGTATGAACCAGAAACGGGAGAGGACCTCAGGGAGGACATGCGTTTCTTCCTAGCTATGTCGGTGCTTAAACTGGCTGACATATATATTATTTTCACCTATGTGGTTATTGCAGTTGCGAGGCGCCTCGGATATATCGGTCGATCCGGGACCGATGGAGTCATTTGTTGGCTCACTTACGCCCCAAAGGGCGGGGAAACGCAGTGTTCAGGAATTTTAATCCACATCGGTGGACCGGCCCTGTCGTTCCAAGGGTCACTCGAGCTCTGATCCTGAGTCTCAGGCTAGGCAGTCTTGAATTCGGTAAGGACTATCTTTTGCCTTGGTTCGTGATGGAAATCCAATTTCCAAATACGACACCGTGCGGTTTTGATTGTATAAATATATGGCGACATGATATATGGTACCCATGTCGTCTATGATTGATAGTTATGATTGAAATTGTTTTTGAAACCTATAAACACTAGTAATAATATCAAATGCTTTTTTTTTATTCGTATCAAGAATATTTTGGCCATTATAAGGTAAAACTCTATCCTTCGGTTTTCGTTGCATTGTGTGATGGGAACTGAGTCTTATAATGGCTTCATTTTTATAAAATGCATTGCGATGTTTAAAAGATTTATTTGTTTTATAGCACTGGCAATCCAATGGAGTAAACCCGTTCCACGAAAGTGGCGTGGTCCTATGATTATCCATATTGTAAATGTGTTAAGTAGATTTCTCATACCAGTCCCATGACTGACTCGTAGTTTATTTCACTTGCAAACTCGGGTGCCCCTTTTTCTACACGGGCAGCCTTATATTCAGGTTTTATCTGGCTCTTTCTGTATAGCTGGAGCTGAAGATGGATTCTATCATTTATCTCTTTTTATGTTGTTCATCTCCTATTGTACATATTACGTTTGTTTCCGCTGTAGACATTTATGTATAGCTGAATTGTATTTGTACTAAGTATGATCCTGTATACTCTGTAACTCTGATAATTTCGTTTATCCAGTGTATTATTTGTTCATTATCTGGTGTATTTATTTATTTCTGTTCTGCTATTATTTTTTTATGTGTTATATTCCAAAGATTACCCTTGCCACCGTCAGTACGGGGTTTGGGGTCGTCACAGCGAAGTCTCTAAATTGTTAAGCTTCGGAAAGTCGACCGGATTCCTATCACGACTTTGGATTTCAATTTCCGATTTCATTTTATTTATTTTATATAATGTGGAATCAGTTTCTTTCTTTCCGATTTTAGAGGAAAAAGAAAACGAGAGGAAACTGACTAATTAGGATGAGGATGGTAGACTAACAAAGACGCGGTATCACAATTTATAGATAAAGTAAAGGGGGATAGGGTCGACGTCGCTTCTACGGAGTAGTAGATTTAGGCGTTGACATAAGGGAATGGAAGGTTTACACTGAAAACGGAAGACGGACAAGAAATCAAAAGAGAAAAAGAAAAGCGGAGACGGGGTAGTTTAACAGAGTAGCTTTGTTTAGGTCGTCCCTTATTTTGATAAGATTTTATTTATAGTTTGATTTATTTAACCGGTGTGACCCACTTTAAAATATCTTGCAAATTCGAACCCTTATTTCAGCGCAGCAAACGCCACTACTATGGTTATACCACCATCCTGAATATACTGAAATAGTTTCCACGGTCTATTTCAACCATATACAAAAGATATTAAATTAAATTAACAATTTATCATTAAATTCAATTTAATATAATTCGACTCAAAAATAACAAATAAAATATTATTATTATATAAATATACACAAATTGAATTCATAAAATTTCCAAAATAAACTAACTCGAAATGTTAAACTTGATGTTTCATTTTCACATTAAACCGATAGTCTATTTATTTAAAATCGATTTATTTTATTAAATAAATCGTTACAGTTTATAAACAATTCCATAGTGGTTATTTGAAAATTTGATTTGTCCATAACTCTCACTATAAAATACGAAATTCTGATTTTTCTCTTTTACTACAAAATTATAGTTTACTAGATTCGAATATTTCTTATTTCAACGAATTCCAACTTATAACGGATCTTGTACACTCAATTGAAGTTCAAAACTCAATATTACAAACTGCCGCTCCATTTCGAGCTTGTTTATATTTGATATATATTTATATGTTTCAAACTTCGATTAAATTAATATAAACTCCATTTATATTCTGAATTCAGTATATAAACTAATTTAAATATTCAAACGAAAATCGATAAAAATGCAGGACGTTACATTCCTTCCCCCTTAAAAGAATTTCATCCCCGAAATTAGTAAGAAAAATAGTTGTGCCTTATTAACTTCTCATAATCCACTCATGCAACTCGACACTTACTTCAATATCCTTTATATTCGATCAACTTGCTTGTTTCCTATTCCACTGAAAAGTCCTTAACTTCAATTAACTTTTTGTTAACAAAATTTTCAAAACTATTGAAAAGATTTCTAACTCCCTAAATTTTCGAAAAATTTCACCAGCACCTCTTTTATACGGGCTGATCGGTACAACTACAAAATGCCTCTTTGGGCCTTCCCCAATCGAAAAGAAAATTAAAAAGCCAAGTGGCTTGCCAAATAGGCTCATAAAATCCCATATCAAATTAAACATGTACCTTTTTGTCGGGCATCTCATATTTATTCTTCACACTAGCTTCCATCCAATAAACCTGTTCAATAACATAACACTTCCATTTCTATTTGATTACAACTAATTTAGTATTTTGTTCCCAATTTGCCAGTTCATCCACTAATTGGTTTTATTACTTAACTCATGACAATTTAAACAATCATGTTCTCATATATATATATATATATATATATATACACACACACACACACACACACACACACATTTGCTTATAACGAGTCAAGTCTTAAATATAATCCAAGTTCAAGGATTTTATTTCTAATTACACGTCCAATCAAATTTTACACTTGATTACAAAATTTAGTTACGCTTAACTTGATTCCTGCTTCACTCAATTTCAATTCAACTCACGTTTATAAAATCCATGTTTATATTCACCATTCAATATATACCAACATTCACTTTTATTTCAAGATTGAATTCCATAGTCCGAACTTAACTGAATAATATTTTAAGTCATATTCAATTATTACTACTCGAACTGGATTTATTTTAATTCACTTCTCATTTCATTTGACACATTCAAACTATATGCATCAAGTTCTATTTAGGTTATCAACATTTAATTTATTTATATTTCAACTAGAAGTCAAAGGTTCTCATTCCATATTGATTCAATAATATGGTTTCAATTTTAATCCAAATGTATTTAACTTACTTTCAATCAAGTTTCACTCCATCTATATAGGAATTTATTTTCCATAACTTTACATTCTGATTTTTATTTCAAAAATCATTTGCTTCATCTTCTGGTTATATTAAACCAGTTCAATTCCATAATACCATTTGAATTTCATTCAAATAAAACAATAAAATATCAGCAATAATTTGATAAAAATTATTTCTTTTCTATACAAACATATAATTTGGGCAAAATTATTTCATTTACCCGCTTTACAAAATAATATTGTAACAATTTCCAGTTCAAAATTGAACAGATCAAGTGACACAATACAAAACATTTCTATAAAATATACAAATATGCACTCTCATATATACACACTCAAACTCAATCTAGGGTATTACTAACCCCATCTCTATCGAGTTACGCCATAGAGTCAAGATTATTCCTAAACCATTGCTCCGATACCACTATTACGAACCAGAAAATTCAATGCTCGAATTTTTGACACAAATATATCCCGTGTACGAACTCGATTACTAAAAATCCAAAATGTTAAAGAAAGAAATTAAAGGGTGAGATAAGTAAGAAAGAAATATTAGAATAGAAGAAGAAGAAGAAGAAAAACAACTAACTACCATATCATAGTCTCACATCACAGCGGAATAAAATATAATACAGAAATAGATCTTTATTGAAAACGTGAGATAATACTTACAATTTATCAGAGTACAACGGCCATTCAATTCATCTAGATAGTTATAATAGTCGGTCCTCATTTTCAACACATAGTGGAATAATATATAATATGTCTCTCCTTCAGCTCGTCCCCTGAAGTCTGTATCACCTTGCCTTGAACCTGTACAACTCGGTCTGACCCAACTGGGCCTGACCCAAGCATTACAAACACCACAGGTCAGTCTGGTGAACCAGCATGAGAAAAACCCACTAAATTATTGGTATCATCCATCTTGATTTTAAAGTTAAAAATCATTTCAAAAGAAAAGGATAATCGTAAGACCAATCCACACATAAACATGGACGGTTTTTACGTTACGATAACACAAAATATTTTTCAAATCCATATCTTTTCTGATATTATAATAGTGTCTAAATACAAATAAATATCAATCTAGAAGAATGCTTGCATCTCACGCTCTACATATTTATTATACAATCAAAACCGCAGGCGCTTATTGGGAATTGGATTCCGACTATGACAAGGTATGGGACCACCTACCGATAGTGTATCTCTTGAGAGGAATACACTGGGTTCAACAAGAACATATTGCAACCTCGCCCATACATGACCAACCACTCATTTCTCTTAAGTGTATCGAATATAGTGTCACTTTACAGTTGCTAGCAACATAACCATTCCCAGGAGATACATAAGCGAAAAGAAGAACAAAATCGAATATTCTCTAGATGGTGACAATATACCCTAATGGGGGCGACCCACATAGCCATGTTGCCTGCCCAATTTTTGTCATTTCCTGGTTGTAAGGCTAAAGGTTTAAAATTACCTTTTTATAACATTTGGCCACCATTCACTTGGAATGCCACATCGTCAAATCCGTCAGATATCACTAATTTCAGAGAAGGTGTCTTCTCCGCCATCAACAGAATTACGATTGAGGAAATCAATTTACGTGGTCCTTCGGAAATACTCTGCAAACCATCATCCATACAAGTTGTCCTGGGACTGGACAAATCGAAAGCACCCTCCTACTACATTCCAGGAATCACCCTATAGATCAGTAGCATGTAGTCCTTGCAATCCGTCGATTTCAACCGTGACGGGATCACCATCAAAATATCTCTGGGTGCAACTCCAGAAAATTCGATAAGTAGTACTCTCGCTTATGAAGATCAACGATCTTCGCTGTTCTATCTTCAATCCGCATCTTTCACGTTACGTATTAGTTGGTTCGAAACGGTTTTCGAATAAATTCGATCCCGGTCTTTCCGTACTAACAATCGTATAGGCCAAATTTTATAGTCGGTTATTTAACTATCAAATAAAACAACCATTCATCCATAAAAGAAATTTTAATTCACTGTTTTAAAAATAACCATTTATTTTAGCCTCTTTTTGACTAACTACTCATTAATTTAAAACTCTCCTTTCTTTCCAATATTTGGAACTCTAATTTCTCTTCTTATATAAATATATAAGAATATTTAAAACCCTGTCATCTAAAATATTTTTAAGAACGTATTTCTTATCTCGATCATTAGTTACTAAACGTAAACTAGTAAGAGAATAATCCCCCAAGTTTCATCCACGAAGGCCAAAACCAACAACAGATCAACACTCAGAAATTCATTTAACTCGCCAATCTCCAGTCAATTTCTAATTTTCTTAACTCCATTTTTTTAAATTTCTTAACAAATAGAAAATTCCAATATCCATTATCATTCAAACTAGATTTTTTTTTCTTGAACTTCTCCCCATTTCAAAAATCTTACTCATAACCACGATTTTCAGCAAGTTGCTACAACTATTAGTGAATACTCCATTTAAAGATATGATTTGCAAAACGTTTGGTAAATATTTATTTATTCATTTCTAAAATGGAATAATATTTTCTTATAATGATATCATTTCATTAATTATCTCTTTATAAAAACAAGGGTTTATACCAATAATCTTTATTCATCTCAACTTTAATTCAATAAACTGCATTTTATATCTAAACTATACGTATATAAATATCATTAGCCAATTCTTACTATTCATAATTATTATTTATAAATCATAAATAAAATTCTTTGATAAAAATCTATATCACATTATTTAAAACAGTTCGACTTAAATTCAATTAGAATTTATAAACTAAAATTCTTTCTAACTTTCCTTCTGACGAATTTCCATTTTTCATCTCATTTGCTTTAACACCTATTCACCTCAGTCGTGAATAATATTTCTGAACGCAAATCCATACTTAACTTATTTAGTCAAATTCAATTTCTACTTGAAACTTCGAGTTCCAATCTAGTTATAACTTCAAATTGTAGAGTTATATAATCTCTTTTATATTTTCCTTATAACTGGAAAATTCCAACCTATTTAAATATCAATATTCGTTTTCCATCTCTTAACTTCCAATGAATAAAAATCCCAATTTATTCATTATCACTTTATAATAGATATTTATCTCAGCTTTATCATCATTCTAAATGTTTTTCTTAAAAATATGAATTGCAAAACCATCATCGAATATTCCATACATATTATTTATAAGCACCTTTATAATTTTATTATAACTTATCTCAGTTTGTTTCAATAACTCTACTTGATAAAATATTCGTATATAAACCCTTTTGTAAATTCTTACTATTTATATTTATTATTTATAAAATTATATAATACAATCTATATTATTATTCGACTTAAATTCCATTAGCAATCATAAATTAAAACCCTTTTTTTATTTACCTTAACGATTCTTGTTTTCAAAAATATTTCTTTTTACCTTTATTCATCTCAACCATGGAAAATGTTCCTTAATACAAGTTCATCCTTGATTTAATTAGTCGACCTGAATTTTTACTTGCAACTTCAAGTTAAACTCTATTTATAACTTCTATTTATATATTTATTTCATATAATCTCTTCTATAATTTTCCTTGAAATTGGAAATTTTCAAATCTATTTAAAATACCAGCTTGTTATTCAATTTCCATTTCTTTTTCTAAATTCACACATGATTTGCATTTTTCACAATTACCTAAATAATATAAATAATAATAATTCCACTTCTTATAATATTGCTTATAAAATTGCCCTTTCAAAATATTTGGTTTAACAAATACTCAATACTAAATTCTATTTAATTTGAATTCTAAATAACCATTTGAAATAAATATTTTAAAATTCTTGTTATATTCCAGTTTTTGTTCTAAAATCCATATATTATTATATAGGATATTTAAAATATCCAAAATCAACAATCAGTGTTACTAACACATTCAAACATATCATAAGCTATCACAGGATATAAAACACATCATATATCAGCATATATGTAAAAACAAATAATTTAAATGTGAGGAATCCAGTTGGATCCCTCCAACCTGTTTTTCCTGCATATACAGATGTTAGTCAACAATAATAATACCCATCCTTCTTTGAGGCAGGATATCGTGGTATAGAAGGTCATCCACTATATATATTGTGGGGTGCATAGGGAAATCATCCCCTAATGGTACTGCGGGCATCCGCTAATATATATGCGGGAATATAACCAATCACCAATATTATCATATTATATTATATATATATACAATTATCACTTTATGTCTATCAAGTTATCATCCATCAAGCAATAAAATAAATTTGAACTATTAAAAATAGTTCCCAACAATTTAAATGAGTGAGTTTAACTCACCTCGATTTCCTTGTAGAATATTCTATTTAAATTTCCATATCGTCTTAGTTACGCGGCTACTTCATTTGCCTCGAATAAATTTATTGGCACCCACGATCATTTAAATTTTATTTAATGATTAAATATTTATTTATTTAAATTACCTTAAATAAATTATCTATGAAATTTAAATTAATTAAAACGTATACCTTATTATGATTGCAATTACCCTGGCCAATCAATGAAACAAATTGCTAAATAACTCTCGTATACTTCAATTAACTCCAATACGTCATTTCTTTAAACGTCTTACCATCCAACTTCACCATTTTATTATTTTACATCATTAGAAGCCACTACTGCTGTCATTGCGCTCCCCAAAACTAACCCCTACATAACTGCAACTACTCATCTTCATCAGCTTCTCACTGTCTAGACCTCTCCTCTCGGCAACAGTGTAACAACCCACAAATTCTGAACCAATTTAAAAATTTTATTTTAGAAAATTTTAATGAATTTTGAGGTTATAATATAATTTATATTAATAATAATGGTTAGAATTTATTTTAATCGAAGTAAAAACGGATAAATATAATTTAAATATAAATGGAGTTAGAAATGGCGCGGTAGTTTTAAATTTTGATTTTAAACTTTAACTGAATGTACAGGATTCAAAATAAATCAGAATTGAGTGAAACCAAAAATATTTAAATCTGTTTAATCATATCTTTCTAACGAATCTGAAAAATTGAAATTTCATTTAGGAAATCAAAAGTTATGGCCAATTCAATATTTAGAAAGGTCGCTGTAGAATATATATATATATATATATATTATATGGCCCGAAAGGGTATTTTTCACATATGAAGGAATTTCGACTCGAAACCACTTCCATTGAGTCTGGAATGATGTTTCTGCATTTAAAAAGTATAAACACTTATATATTTTGAGTTTCAGAAATTATTTGTTTAAAAATGTATTTTTAATATTAAATATTTTGGCCTTAAAAATAGTCATTTTTCAAACGACCTCTGTTTTTGACGAAACCACATTTGTTGGAACCGGAATGTCAAATTATAGCTAGGTTTCAATTTTCAAAATTTTTCGAGTTAATATGTGAGCGTGGCGAAAGAAAATGTGTTTTGACTTTTTCAGTTAAATTTAAACGACTTGAAAATAGCCATTTTTCAAACAGTC
Organism: Allium sativum; assembly: GCA_030737875.1. Classification (NCBI taxonomy): domain Eukaryota; kingdom Viridiplantae; phylum Streptophyta; class Magnoliopsida; order Asparagales; family Amaryllidaceae; genus Allium; species Allium sativum. Next base: position 732,103,749 of record CM060916.1, read on the forward strand.
TCAGAATTCGATGAAATTAGTCTTGTTAGAACCCTATCGTCATAAGAAAGCTAAAAATAATTTTTTTGGAATTTTCTAAGGTCGTATGTGGCCTCGGCATTTTTAATTGTACGGTTAATATTTAATTAATTAATTTTTAATGGAATTTTAAATAAAATTTCTACAGATTTCGGAATTGGACCCCGAGACCTGTCCCATTGCGTTCAGAAGGCCTCAAAACATTAAGATCGACAGTAAGCAAGCCCAATTCTGAGACAGTCCAGAAATCCGCCTTTATAACACGTTTTTCAATGATTTAATAATAAAAAAATAAAAAAAATTTAAACCCTAACCCTAATTCTTTCAGCCGCCGCCTATTCAAACAATGGCCAGAAACATCCCAAATTCAAACGTTAATTTCTCTCAATCCGTTCAGTGAAAATTGACAAGTTATATACCAAATCAAAGAGAATTCAGAGAGCTTCGAATCTATACGGTTAAGATCGGGTTTCAGTGCACGGATTTCACGAATTTTGGTGAGGAATGCGGCGCGTTCGGGTTTGGATTTCGAGGCGAGGAGGCGGCCGAGTTGGCTGGGTTTCTGGGCGGTGGTGGCTCGTGGTTCGGGCTTCGGAGTGGCGGTGTTCGATCGACGCCTGGGTGGCCAAAGGGGGCTACGACGTAGGGTTGGAGGAAGGAATTTGGGTTCGGCCGTGACAATGTAAACGAAGAAGAAGGTGTTTATATTTTAATATTATTTTATTTATTTATTTAATATTTAATTTATCCTATCTTTAAAAATCAATATCTCTTTCAAACGAGAACCGTTTGACGAACCGTAAGTTTCGTTGGACTCGTCTTTCAAAGATCTTCGCGATGGCGCAGACCAGAGCTGAATCCGAGACAGTCGAATTTTCAGCCATATCAATGTGAGATTTCTATTTTAAATAAATTAATTATTTATTCATTACATCGTGAAATTTATATATTTAATCTATGTATAATTCTTGTTACTGTTGTATGTATCTGTTGAAATGTTGATTATTTGGTGAATGTTATGAACCTCTGTTTGGAATTGTATGTATTCATGTTGGTTATAATTAGACAATTAAAATTATCATCGTTGCCATATTTGGGTAGTCGAATCATAACTGTCATTAGTTAGAATAAAAGAATATTATTTCACCGTGAGATTTGTTGAAATAAAAAAACAATTTGCCCTGTTAAATTTGCTAGATTTAAAAAGGACATTTTTTTTCTTTTTACCATCATTTAGTTAAAAATTAAAAAGTACATTTTTATTGTAATTTTATTAGAATTGAAATTACATTTTTGTTTTGCAATTTTAGATGCAAACAAATATATAAATCAAAAAGATTACATTTTTCAATGTAATTAGAAATAAATCAAAAAGATTACATTTTTAACGTAATTTGAAATAAATTGAAAAGATTACATTTTTCAATGTAATTAAAATTGAAATAAAATGATTACATTTTTCAATGTAATTAAAATTGAAGTAAAATGATTATATTTTCAATATAATTAAAATTGAAATAAAAATAACATTTTGATTAAAACTTAAGTATTGAAATAAAAATAACATTTTGGTTAAAGCATAAGTATTGAAATAGGAGATCACATTTTTAGCCAAAATTTTATTAGTGAACATTTTTGGTTAAAACTTTATTAGTGAAATGAAAATATCACTTTTATCAAAACTTAATTGTTGAATTGAAATTTTCACTTTTATCAAAACTTGATTATTGAATTGAAAATATCATTTTTGTCAAAACTTGATTACTGAAATGAAAGTAACAATTTTGTTTACATTTTATATGTAAATAAGAAATTATTTTCAGTAGTTACATAGAAATATAAGTTTTACTTTTTATTTGCATTCCACCATGCAAATAAAATGTTGGAAATAAAAGTACACTTTTTATTTGCATTCTACAACGCAAATAAACATAGAAATTAAAAGTTTGCTTTTCATTTGCACTTTTCAATGCAAATATAGCATGAAATAAAATTCATTTTTCTTATTTGCATCTCACATTGCAAACATAACTTGAAAATAAAAAGTACATTTTTATTTGTGTTCGACAACACAAATAAAACTAGAAAATAAAACATATATTGAAAATAAAGTTTTGTTCTTTATTTTGTGTTCAAAAATGTAAATATATTTTGAAAATAAAGTTTGTTCTTCCTTTTACATTCAGCCATGCAAATATATATAGTGAATAGAAATTGTTCTTTTATTTGCATTTACCAATGCAAATATAAATTGAAACAAATTATTCATTTGCACTCACCAATGCAAATACATACATATATAGAAAATAAAGTTTATTTGTTTGTTTTCATTTATCAATACATATATGCATTGAAATTAAGGTTTATTCTTTTATTTGCGTTTATCAATGCAAATATTCAATGAAACTAAAGTCTATCTTTTTATCTACATTTACCAATACAAATGTACACATTTTTATACGTTGAATAGAATGTGTTTAAAATATACTTTTAAAATAAATTTTGTTCTTTTATTTACATTCACTAATGTAAATATAATTTGTAAACAAAACTATTCTTTGTTTGCATTCATAAATGCAAGTACTCTTTTAAATAAAATTTGTTCCTTTTATTTACATTCACTAATGTAAATACACATTAGGAATGAGTTCCTTTTTACATTCACTCAAATATACTTTTAAATAAAAAGTTACATTTGTTAATTGCTTTCCTTGTTGCAAATAAAACATTAAAATAAAAGTTTCATTTTTTTTTGCAATCCTACATGCAAACCAAACATCAAAATGAAAGTTACATTTTTGACTTATAATTTTGATATGAATAAATACTGATAGAAAGAATAGTTTTTAGAAATGCATTTTTATTGCAATTCTATATGAAATGAAAAGAGCAAATTTGTCAAATGTCTTATATGTAATAAAATGAGTTCTCTTTGTCACTTCAAAAAGAATGAATTGAAAATGTTTATTTAAGCTTTTGAAAAGAATGGATAACTAAACATTCATATTTTTATCATTAAAGTAAAATAGACAAAAACACTTATTTTGTCTAAATTAAAAGAATGAAACAAAATATAGCATTGGAATATTTTATTAGAATTGAAACAAAAATTAATCACTAACGTAAATTTATATTAGTTAAAACCAATTATTTACTTTTGTCAATTTACATTTGTTGAAACCAATTATTTGATTTGGCACTATAGAGTTGTCAAGATAAAGATATTCATTTTTGTTTTGTTATCACTTTTCTATGAAATGATAATAGACATTTTGTCAGAAATATTCATTTTTGTCAAAATGGATTAGTTAAAGCAATTTACACATATATATATATATATATATATATTATATGTTTGGCAAGACATATACTTGTCAGGATAGGTTAGTTAATCAAAATATTTATTTTGTCTAAACAAAAATTATCATTTTTGTCTCATTAGAATTGCTAAAACTATATGACTATTTTTCCTTGAGTTTAAATTAGTGAAATAGAAATTGTCAATAGAGACGAAGTTATTATGCTTATTCATTTATTGCAATAGAGATATTTTCTTGTCATCATTATATGTATTGTGTATTACACTTCCATTCACAAGTTACCCGACTTGTTTACGTGATTGGGACGATAATTTTCACACATCACCCAAGTGCACAAATTAGTTTATTATTTGTTTGATGGTTGAAACCCCACACGGGTGTTGGGATGAAAATTTACATACACTAATCCCAATATTCAGTTGTATGTTGATCGTTAGATCGACAGGCTGCGATGAGCGTTATTATTTAATTTTAACGCTTACACAGTGGAAATTACACTCTGGATGTAGATGGATGATCTGATGATTATACTGATGTGTCTGAAATCCATATAATCCAAATTATATGGTAAATGTTTCAGTCGCATTTTGATTCAGGTGTTCTTTTAAATAAGAATATTTTTACATTTGAAATTTTCTTTTTATATAAAGGATATTCTTTCATAAAAGAGAAAATATTGTTAATCAAGTATATGTTGAAACAAAGCATATTTGTAAAGATAAAAATCTGTAATATAAAGAATACTCCCATTTAGTGTAACATCCCAATATTTTGCAATAAATTAAATTATTTTATTTAATATGATTTTGATATTATATGGTTATAAATAATATTTAATGATTTAATTTTAAAATTTGACGTTGAAAACATAATTGAATTGCTAGATTTAATGATAATTGTAGTCACAATAATAAGATTTTTATCTATAAGTTTACATGAATTTTATTTTGATTTGAATTAAATTTATAAATCATTGAAATTTGTATGTTATTTATTTTAAAATAATTGAAATTATAAGAGAAATTTATGTAGACTTCAGAATTGGGCTTCGCCACTAGTTCCATAGCGTTCAGAAGGCGTCAAAACCCATTGTTAAGCAGTAAGTGGGCCTGATTTGGACCTAGTCTCAATTTTGACTTTAAATCACGTTATTGGAGAATTATATTATTAAAATATTATTTTCTAAACCCTAAAATATATGGCTGTCGCTGTCCTTTTAATTCTGATGGCCTAAATTCTTCGAAACTTGATTTCTCAATCTCTTTCAATCCTTACAGCGAAATCCAATGATTCAAAAACGAAATCGAAGATCTTTGTTAAAGCTTCAGATCCATACGGTTGATCGGACCACTTTCTTCACGGATTCGCCAGATTTTGGCTATAAAGTGCCGCGGGTTTTGGTGTTTATAGGGCGCTAGGGGTGATCGAAGAAGGCGGCGTTGCAGGCGGAGGTGGAGTTCGACGAGGCGGTTCCGGTGGTGCCACACGATCAGGGTTCGGCTGTGTACAAGGGCGGCGGTAGGAGTTTGAACGCATGCGGTTTTGGGTTTCTGTACAAACGGGATCTACTGGAACGTGAAGAAGAAAGTTGGAGGAGGCTTACGTGGCAAGTGTTTTTTTCCATTTTTTGGTCCATTTTCGTTTTTAATTTATATTTAATTTTCCTATCACTAAAACTCGCATAACTTCTTCATACGAATTCAGAATGACACGCGGTTTGTTGCGTTGGAATCGTATCGACGAGATCTTCGCGATGGCACTGGTTTGAACTGATTCTGAGACTGTCAAATTTTGGGCCTATTTTGGAGTTTCAAACGCGTTCAGAATCAAGGTGAGTGATTTAACCCACTCACGTCTAACTAAAATATTTGCATATTAGTCAGATTGAAATCATGTTATAGCATGATTATATTGATGGTTGGTTGGCTGTTAAAATTGTTCGTTGTGTTGATTTGCATCGACTATATATGATTTAATTTAATTGTGCATTTAAACTACCAGTTAGATTAATCTGAATTTAAATCGCTAGTTAACATTTGACATAGTATGATTATATTGATGGTCGTTTGACTGTCAAAATTGTTCATTTGTGTTGATTTGCATCGACTATATATGATTTAATTTAATTGTGCATTTAAACTAACAGTTAGATTAATTTTAATTTAAATCGCTAGTTAACACCTGACTTCCCATTTATTTATAAATGATGTGATACTGAATTGTTTGATTATTTTTGATGGATGTAATGAATTGATATGTGACATATTGATATTGAATTGGTTGTTTATATTTACTAACCCCAATCATTACCCAGATGTTACGGGCATCGAATAAACCGGGATTAGTCGTTAAAATGAATTAAGAACGTAGGTTGAAATGATAAATACCTATGACCCTGATTTGGATTGAAATGATATATATCCTTTCCCAAAATACTAAGAAAAATTTAAGTATCACTTGGCCATAGGATAGAAAATTATATATGGACACCGGTTGGTTAAATAAAATTGTTTTAACCATGAACTTTTAAATACTGTTTTAAAGACAATACAAGCGATGTTTTATAATTTATTTCCTGTGAACTTGAAACTTGAATTTTGAAAAAAAAAATTGTGTTGTAACTGAAGCTAAATAAAAGTGAAATTGAATGTAAATCGAATTTGGTGAAATTGAATTGTTTCACTCACCTTTGAAATTTATTATGAACCAACATTGATTTGAATTATATATGAACTGTGAACTCGAAATTTGTTATAAATTGAAATCATTAAAAATGGGAATCTAAATTGGAATTTTACTATTGAATTAAACTGATTAGGTTGTAATGTATGTAAATTGGAAATTTAATCGGGTGAAATATTGAAATTGAGTTGATTAACTTGAAATTGAAATACGATTGTAAGTGAAATTGAAACTTTTAAAGGAACGATTCTAATTCCAACTATAGTATTTTAAAACCATTTTATAAACTATTTTAATAATAATTATTTTATTTTCTTTATAAACTATTTTATTTTATTACTAATTTATTTTATAAATTATTTTAAATAAATCATTTTTATAATTAACTATTTATTTTCAAACTATTTCAATTCTATATCCAAAACTATTTTAAATATACTTTCAATTATTTTAATATTCAAATTATTTAAAGTTGAAATTGTTTCAAGATTTTAAATTGGTTTAAATGGAGATTTTGTATGAATAATATTCTATCTTGAATATTAAATGACTTTTGAAACGTGATATTTTGATATGAAGTACGAACCCCTTTGAAATGTAAAAAGAACTGACCGGTGTGAAAAATGTAAACGTTTGGTTGTTAAAGAGACCGGGATCGGATATTGTCATACTCTCTGCCAATACCGAAAACCACTTTAACAACTGTGTACGCGGTGGAGTTCCAGAAATGGTGTTGGATGGATTTGGAGGCGATTACTGGATTTGAAGAAAGAGAACGATGATGGATAGCCTTGACCTTTGGGTCATAATTAAAATGACTAAAACAGGAGCCATACCCAGGTTAATTGAGTTAGCTCCTCTAAGCAGGCATACTTCTTCGATACCATATATATACTTTGTGATTGATTGGCGCCTTTGATTTGATTTTGGGGTATGTCTGGGGTGGGCGGTAGTTGCGGCTATGCGTTACCACCGGCCTGGGTTAGCAATCCGGTAGAATCACTACTGATGGGTATTGCCTCGATGCCTTGTCATATTTATCCTGATCGAGCCCCCTACGATTTTGATTTAACGTTGTCGTATCACGGCGCATCCCTATCCGCCGACGTACTGGTGTGTTATATGCAAACTGTACGGCAACGGTATAAACGGTGTAAGGGTAATAATGGTAATCCCGCTTACATTATTTTATTATGTTATATTTAACCATAGACATTATTATAATAGCGTATTATATTATATAGTATTAGTTTGACGGATCCTTAAGAGATCGAAATTCCCGTAACATCTCTTAAGTTATTGCACTCATATTATTACATGAAATTTGATTTAACTAATATGAGAATGATTTAGTTCTGATCCGAGTGTTTGTTGTGTTTCTTTTTATGCAATACGCTCAGGTCAGACCGAGTTGCAGATTAGCGAAGATTTCCTTGCTTTGAAGATACCATTATGAAGATGGAGATGGAGCTCAACAGACGTATTAAAATTATTATTCCGCTGCAAAATATATTGGTATGTTGTATGTTAATTTACTCTGATAATTGTTGTAAATGAAATAAAATATATGTTTTTAACAGCTTTATAAACTGTTATTTATTTATTATATTTAGCCCTTCCGCTGCGAGATTCTATATTTGTTCTTCTTTTTCTCTTCTTTTTTCTTATATAAATCCCAATAACTATCCTTATTTTTGATTTGTTTATGTCGACATTGAGGATCATTGTCGATTTGAACGGTCAAAAATATCGGGATGTTACATTTGGTATCAGAGCTTTGGTTTAGCGAAAATCTTGGCTCTATTTGGGATTAACTCATTAGAGATAGGGTAGTAATACCCTAGAATGAGTTTGAGTGTATATGAGATAGCGTATTTGTATTTTTATATAAAAATGGTTTTGTATTGTGTTGTTTTTTGGTTGAGTATTTATGAATTTTGGTCGGTACTTGGGACGCCAAGGCATCGATAGGGATTTCTAAACACTCGAACATAGCCTATCGACATAATATTGTTTTGAATTATATTATATATATATATATATATATGTATAAAATTATTTGAAAATATATGAATTTTGATTTTGTTGATGATAATATTAAATTTTTCATCATTTATCATGCGATTAATTAATAATTAAAACCATTGGTTGTTGACTGGTTTAAAAAAAAATCAAACATTGAAAATTTATTGATAATGAAATAAGAAGTAAAATATGAATTTGAGAATTTGATTTCGGGTGATTTTGTAATATTGATTTGCAAATGGTTTGAAACAATATATTTATATTTAAAAGTGTTTCATATAGAAATTGTTTTTAAAATGAATTATGGAAAAAAATTATAATAAGTGTATACCCTCTTTTCTTTGAAAACGATTTCGGTGATGAGTGCACGCATCATCGATGTTTATTTCCAAGAGTCTAAGTAGGGAGACATTTAATATTTTGCATTTTGTTTTATGAAATTGAACTTTATTTAAATCCCTTTTATAGTATGGTTTTATGTAAATGATATATTAAATAAATAAAAAAATTGGAAAAAGAGCCCAAAATTTAATTCTTGAAATCTTGAATAAGTAATGAATTGAAACTTCTGAATATTAAGAGAGTTACAATTCGTAAGAATTGGATAATAAATTGAATCGAATGGTGACCACTGAAACTTGTGTAATAATAAATTCTGTTCTATAACATGAATAACTTACCAATTAATTAAGAAGTTAAATGTTATAAGAATAAGCAATACAAAAAATGCATAAGTATAAGAATGGAAAATGAAGTGGAAACTTTGATTGGTTAAAAATAAATAAAACTTAAGTTATGTAATAAACGATGTACACTTAGTTATGTTATGGTTAGTAATATTAATTAACCGAATCAATGAAAAATTGATTAAGCGAATTATTAAATAATAAACCAAATATATTGATATTAATGTTTAGTTTTGCAAAAATATTAGTGAATAGGCTTATAATTTATAAACTTAACGAATGTTGAATGAATAAATTTAATTTAATTAAAAACGAGCTCATCGCACAGCGGCAGTTCAAAATTTTCCGAATTGAAGTTTAAAGGAATGTATAGAATTCAAAATAAGTCGGAATTCTTTGAAACAAGAATCTTCCGATTCTATTAGATTATAGTTTCCTAATGGAAGAGAAAATTTTAAATTTCAACTTATAAATTTCAAGATATGAGTAAATCGAATTTTCAGAAAAACAGCGCCAGGGAAATTTGCGAATTAAAACTAGATTATAATTAAAATGGACGATAATAAAGTTGAAACAAATTCTAAATTTGGTCGATAGAAGTGTTGAAGGAAATTGAAATTAAATATGAAACAAAATTCAGTGTAAGTCAAATAAATATGAATTGGAAAATTTTGTTGTTTAATTAGAATGGCAAACAAACTCATGACTTGGACAATGATAGAACGTAATAAATATAATAAACCAAGCATTGAAATTGGAAATGAACTTTAGAATGAAGCATAACAAATGAAAATATGAATTATTTAAAAAGTGAAATAAACAATGAAAACATACAAATAAAATAGTGACATTGTAAAATTTTGTTGGATTTCTTGTTTGGATGAATATAATTGATTGGATGTTTTATTTATGGTTTAGTTGCATTTGCTAATTCATTTGTGTTGACTGTAAACATATAAATATTATTATTTTTATATGCCATTGAATGTTAGTAGGTACTGAAGGAAACTTGCTTGCATTGGAGCTACTTGCACATAAAAATTTGCTTTTGCTTGCTTAAAAAAATATAAATATATAAATCATTAATAACGCAGATGAAAGGTACGTATATCGAATTATATATTGTATTTTGGCAATTTATATTGTTTTCACCAATTTTGGGATGCCTCATCATTGAGATGAGATGTATATTTGGAATTATTATATATTATTATTTTCCAGACCAATCCGTACAAAGGAGACTCTACCGAAGTTTTCGTGAATTTATGATTTAGAAAATTTTGTGAAATTAGTCCGCAAACTCATGTTTTCTAGATATTTAAGTAAATGTTTTTTAGGATAGTCGAAATTTTATATTGTTTTAAATTTATTTTGCCACTTCATTTCTACGTTCCTTTTCGAGGACGAAAATTTTTTAAGTTGGGGAGAATGTAACATCCCAATATTTTGCAATAAATTAAATTATTTTATTTAATATGATTTTGATATTATATGGTTATAAATAATATTTAATGATTTAATTTTAAAATTTGACGTTGAAAACATAATTGAATTGCTAGATTTAATGATAATTGTAGTCACAATAATAAGATTTTTATCTATAAGTTTACATGAATTTTGTAAGAACCCGTAACTTCCCCGTGAAGGAAAGAGCGGATACTTTGAGAACAACACACAAATGAACGCAGACGGAAGAACATTTCATTGTTATTACAACAATTCCATCAGATACAAGAATATACAGAGTATAAATGAATAAATTACATTCGATAAATATCAGAGATTACAATAAATTACATAGCAGCGGAAAATAATACAAAACACAACTGAAAGTGATACACGGATACAGAGCTTTCCGAGCATCGTTCCAGCTGTAAATCAGGATCCTGTGAATATAAATCTGCAAAACCAAAACTACTAGCTGCCCGTGTGGAAAATAGAGGCACCCAGAGTTTAGGTTAAAACAATAAACTCCAGGTCAGTCATGGGACTGGTGTGAGAACTAAAACAGTTATTAATATTGGTTTTAAAGTTAGGTAAATCAAGGGACCACGCCGTATAACACGGAACGGGTTTCCTCCCAAGAATACCAGTGCATAAAACAAACAGCGCAATGCTAAATAAAGAAAAATGAAGCTGTTATAAGACCCAGGTCCTATCACACAATGCAACGCAAGCCGGAGGATAGAGTTTTTACCTTATAACAGCCAAAGCATGCTTGATACGTTTAAAACACATTATTTGATACTATTATAGGTGTATGGTGTCAAAACAATTCAAATCATAAATATCAATCATAGGCGGCATAGCTACCATCTACTATGTCGCCACACTAGGCTCTACAAATAAAACCGAAACACACGTATTGGAAATTGGATTCCGTCATGAGTCGAGGCAAGGGGCAAGCTCCTCTCCGCGTTCGAGACACTCTAGCAAATGCCTCAGGACCCAACTATGATCCTTGGAATCGGCTGGGCCGGTCCTCTCTTACTTTTGAGGATTGGCAATTCCTGAACACACGTTTCCCGGTCCTTACAGACCTATATCCGAGGCGCCTCGTATCCAACAACCACACAGGTGAAAAGTATATAAATGTCAGGGCTGGTAGGTCACTGACACCACCTTAGCTAGAAAGAAACGTCGTGCTATCCCAGCGGTCCGTCTCCTGTTTTTGACTTATACCGAGGTGTGAGGCTCGCGAATTCACGTTATACACAAAGCTACGCCACACAGGCCGTGCTTTGATCATCAACCACAAGACTTTGCTTTTCAACAGAAGCCTTGATCAATTGCCACTTACGCATGCCACACTGGCAATTCACTCCATGCGACTGATGTCCATCGATATACAACCCCTGAGCTCGTACGTCTCAGAGAAGGGCGTTAAGCAAGAGAATAAATTCTCCGCCGCCAAACAGATGTTTATTTAATAGAGATCAATCAACACAGAATAAAATCCAATGTCAGACACACAATCCATTTGCAAGTTCGTTCTGGGTCTGAACGAAACCGGAGGCACTTTCCTTGCATATCCATCCATCTCCAGGTACGTCTGGACGATCACCAACTGATTCCCTCATCCTGGGTGTACATCCCAATCAAGATCATCAGTAATCACCCAAACGATGTGAAGACTTCCGGTCTTCAACCACCGTCTTCATCTTCGACATCTCGTCGAATCGATTATTCAGAATGGGTATAAACCCGGCCTTTCTGAATAACCCACGTATAAAATAAACGAATGTTACACAAACACAACAAACGCCTCATTCCAATTCAGAATATTCTTTTATTCACAAAAACACATTCTTAGGGAAATGTTCCCATTAATTTTATCCAAGATAAATTCTTCTAAATTTATTCTATAATCTTCCTTTGGATATCATTTCAAACTAGTCGGGATTAGCGAACCACACCGAAGTAATTATTTATTTTATTTCCCAATCCCAACCTATATATCCCATGGAGAAAACTGGTAATACTCCACATCTAACACCACGGTGTTATCGGTAAAATTAATTACCGTTTCACGTTCAAATCTAATTAAAGATTTAACTATCGCTTTGGAGCCAAACTGGTGATACTCCACTCTCGATCACTTTTCAGATTTGATAATCTAAATTATCAATTCACATTTTAATATAATTAAAGATTCATTAAAACTTCACTTAGTTTTAATCTTTTCAAAAATCAACATCTTGCCTTTAACTGGGTTAAAGAACCAATGTCATCTAAAACACGATTCACGATAAACCCAAATCACATTTGATATTAAATACAAGGCTCTGAATAGAGAATATATCGGCTTATATTCAATATCAAATTCTGAAACCAACAAATATCGTATTGGAAATAACGATATAAAATATCTTTCAAATCCCCATAACAATATTTGTATAGTCATGAAATCCAACATCAAAATATCCCGAAGATAACTTCGATTCAACTCCAGTCCAATTCACGTATTGGAAATATCGATTATTTTTAAAATCACCTTCAAATTCAATTTATTTATTTCAAAAATAAATTGATTTTAATTCTAGTTCAAAACTAGTTCATTTCGATAAAAATCTATTTTTATCATCTAATGTGGAATTTTCCAGCCCAATTCTTTCCAATTCACATATTATGATTTTACACAAATTATTAATATTTTTAATAATTTTATCAAGGCCCGTACAGTCGATTTCCATCAACGGCTATTGAACTGCACTTACAGCGACCTTTTTCAAATTTGATTTGGACATAATTCCAAATCCAACCGTTAGATTTCAAATTTCTAATATTCATTGGAAAGCTCTTTTCGATACGAACCCAACGGTTCCGGTTTTAGGAGAATCCGACAGTCGGATCTCCCGCAATGTTCGTTTGAAATAAATGGTCGAAATTCACGAACTACCGCGGCGCGGCGCGTTCTATTCAGGCCATTATATATATAATATATATATATTATATATATTTCGTCGATTCCCTTTTAAAACGAATTTTATAAATAGTTCTACATTCGTTTCAAAACAATTTCAACTTCATCGTCAATTTCAAATCGATTTGATTTCAATTCAATTCGAGTTCATTTCAATTCAATTCAAATTCAAATTCGTTTCAATTCAATTCAAATTCAAATTCGTTTCAATTCAAATTGATTTCAATTTAATTTCGATTCGACTTCCATTAAATTTCAGTTCGTTTTCAATTTCAATTTGAATTCATTTCTATTTTATTCGAATTCAAATTCGCTTCCTATTCAATTCGAATTTTAATCTAATTCAATTTGAATTTCATTTCAAAATATTTAATTTTGAAATCACTTTTCAATATTCATTATACAACGAATAAAATCGATATAAATATCGTTCGCGTCAAAATAACGCATCTCTAATCAACACGGCTTTATATTTTCAAAACTTCTTTATTCTATCCAACAAATGAATATTTATCCCATTCAACACATGAATCTATATTGCTTTCAACACACGAATAATCTCAACACATGAGTACTGTCAACACATCACTATTGTTGTTATGTAAAATATTTTATAAAACTATGGTATCTATCGTTTGATTTTAATCAGACTCCTTCTGAGAAGTAGTTCTAATTTTAAATATGATAAAGATGTAATTTTTATTATTTAAAATATTTTACTCAACACACGAATATTTTCAACACATGAACATCGTCAACACATGACTATTTTTATATTCAACACATGAATTTTCTTTTCTAATATTCATTATTTTCCCCATTGGAATGAGGCCCAATCAATCACCATAAAACGTTAATTATATGGATTCCATACAACACATGTATATAATAGCATTAATAAACAATCAACCATCAACCAAAGTGCACTACACTGTATAAGCATCAAATATAGATATCTGACGCTTATAACAGTCTGTCAATCGACCGATCGACATATTTAATCAATCAGGATGAGTGAACATCAAATTTCATCCCAACACCCGTGTGGGGTTTCAAACAATCAAACACAGATTTTATTTGTGCAGTTGGGCGATGTGTAAAATTTATCGACCCAATCAATGTCAGTCAAATCAGTGTACATAAACAAACCGTCTGGTTTGTAAATGAATATTTTATTTATTCACTTTCACGTTAAAAATTATATTTTTAACGATAAAATATTCTATTTCAACACATGAGTCTCTATTCATTTCATTTACACAATAAAAGTGATATTTTTATTTTTCTAACATATTTTAGAAATTTTCGGCGGCATAACGGCACGATACTAGAAACGGGACGAGGCCTAGCCTTATCCCCGGTCTAGTGAAGGCCCACGCTATTCACACATCAATCAAATCAATTTCAATTCACCAAACAATTCAATTTAAACCAAATAGACTAACCAACTACACAACCAAACAATTTAACAAACAAGCCATCCATGGTCTGTGGATGACGGGTGTCGGGTGCTACTAAACACCGTCTGCATCCTAGTATATATATATATAACTAGAAAAAGAGAATTGAAGAGTGAGAAGTTCTCACCGAAAGCTATCCACTCCACGACACTTCATTTATAGAAATCTTCTTCATTCTCGTCTTTTGTCACTTTCGTTGTCTGCTTTCACTACCTATGTAAAAATCACATTTTTATATACTGATGTCTTTAAAATAAAAATCACATTTTTATTTATTCACTTTCAATTTAAAAATCATATTTTTATAATCACTTCATATATTTAAAAATCGAATTTTTACTATGCAATTCAATATATAAAAATCGAATTTTTACTACGCTATTCAATATATAAAAATCGAATTTTTACTACGCTATTCAATATATAAAAATCGAATTTTTACTTGTTATATAATATAAAAATCGTATTTCTATTCTTTCTATACGATAAAAATCATATTTTTATAAATAAAAATATAATCTTTTCACTTTTAAATCAAATCTTTTTCAATTTAAATATCAATTGTTTCTTTGCTAACTTCATATAAGAAAAATCTCTTTCCTAAAATAATAAAATATCATCTTTTTACTTTTTTTTTTAAAAATCACATCTTTCCTACATTAAAGATCCTACCTTTCTTCATATGAAAATTATATTTTTAATTCAAATCCTGTTTCTTAATAAAAATTATCTTAACTTTTGCATAATCAAAATCTATACTTGATTTAAATAAATAAAATAAAATAGATTTTATATAAATAAAAATAATAAAATAAAAAAGCTTACAGTCGATCGGTGAAAGGGGGAGGGTTGCCTATGCTCGCTGGAGGTGGGGGAGGCGCGCCGGAGGGGTGCGCCACGAGGTGGAGATGGGTTCGTCGGAGGTTGGTTTGAGGGGCTAGGAGGGGCGCGATTCAATTCAGAGGAGGGAGAGAGGAAGGAGATGGAGGCAGAGGGAAAGAAGAAGCGGCGCTCCGCTGAACGGAGGAGGCGGACGTCGGACGGTGGCACGCGTCGGTGGTCGGGCGATGGGTCAAAGGCTGCTGCAGTTTCTTCTTTTCCCTTTTTTTATTTTAAAATGAATCGGGGAGAGAGAATACTGAGGAGGGGGGTGTATAAAAAAGGTTTTTATAAAAATTAAAATATATTATTTAATTTCTCCTAGGGTTGACTTTTCTTTCGAACTCGAAATTGGGCCCAGCGACTGTCATCCCTAGCTAATTACCCCCATTCCGAACACAATGGGATATGTGTCGTAAGCTGATTCGATAGTTTCGATCAGTTTTCATCAAAATCAAAATATAACTCTATATATTGAATTTGAACGCGCATTTCAATTTACCGGGGTCACATACTAACTTGAAAAATTCCAGAAAAATATTTCCTAGCTTCGTATTGACGATACGGTCCTAACAAAACTAGTTTCATCGAATTCTGAGACCGTTGGAAAAATGGCCAATTTCCAGTCGATTAAAATCAACTGAAACTGGTCAAACGCGTTTTCCTTTGCCATGCTCACATATTGATTCGAAAATTTTTGAAATTTGGAATCTAGCAATAACTTGACACTGCGGATCCAACAAAAGTGGTTTCGTCGAAATCCGAGGTCATTTGCAAAATGTCCATTTTTAAGGGCCTGAATTCCATAGCGACTATTCAGAATTTTCAACTGGACATATCTTTTGATTCCCGCTATGAAATTTCGATTTGTCGGATTCGTTGGAAAGATATTACCAATTAGATCCTAATGTTTTTGGTTTCACTAAAATCCGGATTGTTTTGCACCCGGTACATTCAATTGAAGTTTGAAATCGAATTATCGAACTACCGCGCCATTTTCAATTCTATTTATAATTATATATAAATATTTATATTCTAACGACGACGCGTATAAATATATACGTTCGAATTATATTCAAAATAAATTTCTCGTCGATTTTATTTAAAATTATCTATTTTAAATATTCAAAATTCGCTGAAATTGCCAAAATAAAAATTTCAAACTGGCTCGCATTTTACGGGTTGTTACAAATTTTATTTTGATTTGAATTAAATTTATAAATCGTTGAAATTTGTATGTTATTTATTTTAAAATAATTGAAATTATAAGAGAAATTTATGTAGACTTCAGAATTGGGCTTCGCCACTAGTTCCATAGCGTTCAGAAGGCGTCAAAACCCATTGTTAAGCAGTAAGTGGACCTGATTTGGACCCAGTCTCAATTTTGACTTTAAATCACATTATTGGAGAATTATATTATTAAAATATTATTTTCTAAACCCTAAAATATATGGCTGTCGCTGTCCTTTTAATTCTGATGGCCTAAATTCTTCGAAACTTGATTTCTCAATCTCTTTCAATCCTTACAGCGAAATCCAATGATTCAAAAACGAAATCGAAGATCTTTGTTAAAGCTTCAGATCCATACGGTTGATCGGACCACTTTCTTCACGGATTCGCCAGATTTTGGCTATAAAGTGCCGCGGGTTTTGGTGTTTATAGGGCGCTAGGGGTGATCGAAGAAGGCGGCGTTGCAGGCGGAGGTGGAGTTCGACGAGGCGGTTCCGGTGGTGCCACACGATCAGGGTTCGGCTGTATACAAGGGCGGCGGTAGGAGTTTGAACGCATGCGGTTCTGGGTTTCTGTACAAACGGGATCTACTGGAACGTGAAGAAGAAAGTTGGAGGAGGCTTACGTGGCAAGTGTTTTTTTCCATTTTTTGGTCCATTTTCGTTTTTAATTTATATTTAATTTTCCTATCACTAAAACTCGCATAACTTCTTCATACGAATTCAGAATGACACGCGGTTTGTTGCGTTGGAATCGTATCGACGAGATCTTCGCGATGGCACTGGTTTGACCTGATTCTGAGACTGTCAAATTTTGGGCCTATTTTGGAGTTTCAAACGCGTTCAGAATCAAGGTGAGTGATTTAACCCACTCACGTCTAACTAAAATATTCGCATATTAGTCAGATTGAAATCATGTTATAGCATGATTATATTGATGGTTGGTTGGCTGTTAAAATTGTTCGTTGTGTTGATTTGCATCGACTATATATGATTTAATTTAATTGTGCATTTAAACTACCAGTTAGATTAATCTGAATTTAAATCGCTAGTTAACATCTGACATAGTATGATTATATTGATGGTCGTTTGACTGTCAAAATTGTTCGTTTGTGTTGATTTGCATCGACTATATATGATTTAATTTAATTGTGCATTTAAACTAACAGTTAGATTAATTTTAATTTAAATCGCTAGTTAACACCTGACTTCCCATTTATTTATAAATGATGTGATACTGAATTGTTTGATTATTTTTGATGGATGTAATGAATTGATATGTGACATATTGATATTGAATTGGTTGTTTATATTGACTAACCCCAATCATTACCCAGATGTTACGGGCATCGAATAAACCGGGATTAGTCGTTAAAATGAATTAAGAACGTAGGTTGAAATGATAAATACCTATGACCCTGATTTGGATTGAAATGATATATATCCTTTCCCAAAATACTAAGAAAAATTTAAGTATCACTTGGCCATAGGATAGAAAATTATATATGGACACCGGTTGGTTAAATAAAATTGTTTTAACCATGAACTTTTAAATACTGTTTTAAAGACAATACAAGCGATGTTTTATAATTTATTTCTTGTGAACTTGAACCTTGAATTTTGAAAAAAAAAATTGTGTTGTAACTGAAGCTAAATAAAAGTGAAATTGAATGTAAATCGAATTTGGTGAAATTGAATTGTTTCACTCACCTTTGAAATTTATTATGAACCAACATTGATTTGAATTATATATGAACTGTGAACTCGAAATTTGTTATAAATTGAAATCATTAAAAATGGGAATCTAAATTGGAATTTTACTATTGAATTAAACTGATTAGGTTGTAATGTATGTAAATTGGAAATTTAATCGGGTGAAATATTGAAATTGAGTTGATTAACTTGAAATTGAAATACGACTGTAAGTGAAATTGAAACTTTTAAAGGAACGATTCTAATTCCAACTATAGTATTTTAAAACCATTTTATAAACTATTTTAATAATAATTATTTTATTTTCTTTATAAACTATTTTATTTTATTACTAATTTATTTTATAAATTATTTTAAATAAATCATTTTTATAATTAACTATTTATTTTCAAACTATTTCAATTCTATATCCAAAACTATTTTAAATATACTTTCAATTATTTTAATATTCAAATTATTTAAAGTTGAAATTGTTTCAAGATTTTAAATTGGTTTAAATGGAGATTTTGTATGAATAATATTCTATCTTGAATATTAAATGACTTTTGAAACGTGATATTTTGATATGAAGTACGAACCCCTTTGAAATGTAAAAAGAACTGACCGGTGTGAAAAATGTAAACGTTTGGTTGTTAAAGAGACCGGGATCGGATATTGTCATACTCTCTGCCAATACCGAAAACCACTTTAACAACTGTGTACGCGGTGGAGTTCCAGAAATGGTGTTGGATGGATTTGGAGGCGATTACTGGATTTGAAGAAAGAGAACGATGATGGATAGCCTTGACCTACGGGTCATAATTAAAATGACTAAAACAGGAGCCATACCCAGGTTAATTGAGTTAGCTACTCTGAGCAGGCATACTTCTTCGATACCATATATATACTTTGTGATTGATTGGCGCCTTTGATTTGATTTTGGGGTATGTCTGGGGTGGGCGGAAGTTGCGGCTATGCGTTACCACCGGCCTGGGTTAGCAATCCGGTAGAATCACTACTGATGGGTATTGCCTCGATGCCTTGTCATATTTATCCTGATCGAGCCCCCTACGATTTTGATTTAACGTTGTCGTATCACGGCGCATCCCTATCCGCCGACGTACTGGTGTGTTATATGCAAACTGTACGGCAACGGTATAAACGGTGTAAGGGTAATAATGGTAATCCCGTTTACATTATTTTATTATGTTATATTTAACCATAGACATTATTATAATAGCATATTATATTATATAGTATTAGTTTGACGGATCCTTAAGAGGTGGAAATTCCCGTAACATCTCTTAAGTTATTGCACTCATATTATTACATGAAATTTGATTTAACTAATATGAGAATGATTTAGTTCTGATCCGAGTGTTTGTTGTGTTTCTTTTTATGCAATACGCTCGGGTCAGACCGAGTTGCAGATTAGCGAAGATTTCCTTGCTTTGAAGATACCATTATGAAGATGGAGATGGAGCTCAACAGACGTATTAAAATTATTATTCCGCTGCAAAATATATTGGTATGTTGTATGTTAATTTACTCTGATAATTGTTGTAAATGAAATAAAATGTATGTTTTTAACAGCTTTATAAACTGTTATTTATTTATTATATTTAGCCCTTCCGCTGCGAGATTCTATATTTGTTCTTATTTTTCTCTTCTTTTTTCTTATATAAATCCCAATAACTATCCTTATTTTTGATTTGTTTATGTCGACATTGAGGATCATTGTCGATTTGAACGGTCAAAAATATCGGGCTAGTCTTTTATATACAGAATATTTTCAATGTTTACTTTAAATTATGTTTTTTTATAATTATTTTTTAAAGAGGGATCTTTTAATTAAGATTATTAGAAGTCGCAGTTATAAATAAATTGAGATGTGAAGTGGATTTATCGTGGACGATGTTTTAAACGACATTTGTCCTTTTATATTCTATTGGTAATAATCGAAATGGGCTTCTGTAAAAGAAGACCTATACTATAGAAGGAATTTAAGAGGATTTGCCGTTATTCCATGTATATTATTAGTCCGATACAGAAATCTATATCGATTATGTATTGATTTGATTTCTGTGGAATTCCATATTTTGAAAATGATTTGAGGGTTTATCATGAACTGTGTTTTAAAGGACACTAGTTCTTTAGCCTATTTAAGACAAGATTTATTACTTAAAAATAAATGATCTTGTAATAATGATTTTTGATATCAAATCAAAACTGGAGTTTTAATAAATCCTTTAAGGAAGATTTAAGATTTTATTTTCAGAGTTTATCTTTTATAAAATTAATGAGAATCTTCTAATATGAATATATTATTAAAAGAATACTCTGAGTTGGAATGTGGCGTAATGTGTGATTTTCCAATATTTGCTTTTTAATCACCAAATACGCGAGTTATTCAGAAAGACCGGGTTTAACCCATTTTGAATAATCATCACGACGATCAAGAGTCGAAGATGAAGACGGTGGTTGAAGACCAAAGGTTTTCACATCGTTGGGATGATGATGACTGGTATCTTGAATTGGGATTGGTCTTCCAAGGCAAGGTATTTGGTAATGATCGTCCAAACGCATTTGGAGATCGACGGACACGTTGTTTCGCTCAGACCCAGAGCGGACTTGTAAATAGATTGTGTGTCTGACATTGTATTCATTTCTACTGTATTTGTTGAACGCTACTAATTATATATTTCTGTTTGGTGGTGAAGAATTTATTCTTCACTTATCACCCTTCTCTAAGACGTATGAGCTTAGAGGTTATATATATATATATATATATATATATATTGGTAGATGATCAATAATATGGTAGGGTCTGACAATGTGGCATGCTAAGATGCGAATGATCAAGGCTTTGTTGAAAAGCAGGCCTTATGGTTGATGATCAAAGCACAGTCTATTTAGGCATAGCTTTGTGTATATCGTGACTTCGCGAGCCTCACACACCGGTTGAGTCTAAAATGGGAGAACGGAATGCAGGGAGTGCACACGTTTCTTTCTAGCTAGAAGTGGTGTTGGGCTTTAACACGGCCCGACATTTGCTTATGTGGTTGATGGAATTTTTGCGAGGCCTCGGTTTATTCTTATCGGTTGCCCTCGGCTGATTTGTAGGTCCAATAGGATCGGGGATCGTGTGTTCAGGCATAATTAATCCACTAAAGTATTTGTGGACCGGCCCTGCTGTATCCAAGGGTTCGCCAGCGTCCGAATCCCAAGACATTGCTAGAGTGTCTCGAATCGGTCAGGAGCTCCTCCCTAGCCTTGACTCATGATGGAAACCCAATTTCCAATACGCCCTTACGGTTTCGATAGTATAACTAGTATGGCGACATAGTAGATGGTAGCTATGCCATCTCGGACTGATATTATATTTGAAATGTTTTATATGTATATATATATATATATACACACACACACACTAACAATAATATCGTTTTTACATATCAAGCATCTTTTGACCATTATAAGGTAAAACCTTATCCTCTGGTGTGCGTTGCATTATGTGATGGGACATGGGTCTTATAATGGTTTCATTTTTCTAAAAAGCATTACGTTATTTGACGATTTACTTTATTTATGCACTGGCAATCAAATGGAGTAAACCTATTCCGCATTAGCGGCGTGGTCCTGAAATTAGCCTACTTATTAGATAAGTTAAGTGAAGAATTCTCAAACCAGTCCCACGACTGACCCGTAGTTTGTTTCACTTTGCAAACTCGGGTGACCTCTTTCCACACGGGCAGTCGAGTTGCTTTTTGCAGATATAGTTAAGCAGGATCATGGATTGAAGCCTTTAGCTAGGTCTAGAATATTGATGGCCTTCCACTGAGATTAGTTCCGCTGCAATGTATTTAATTTATTGTAAATGTATCTTCCGCTGTTTTATTTATCGATGTACTCTGATATATTCTATACTCTGATGTAACATTTAATATTGATGTTATAAAATTCTGTGTTGTTGTTCTGATGTTTTGTATGCCCAAAGTTAACGTACACGGAATTTGAACGGTCTTGATCGATTGGGGTCGGGCGAAATCCGGGTCGTTACAGCCGGTATCAGAGCTCAGGTTAGCTCAAATCTTTGGCGTACAACTCATTAGAACTAAACAAAAGACTCATCAGAGGTTGGACTAGTAATATCCAATAAGAATACTCATTAGAGATTGGATCAGTAGTATCCTAGAATGAGAATACTCATTAGAGATGGGGTTAGCAATGCCCTAGAATGAGTCAGAGTGGAAAATTTATAATTAACGTACTTGTTATTATATATAATCCGATATTAGGAAAATATGATTTTGAATATATAAAATTTATATATATTTTTGAAAATTTAATCGACTAATTGATTGATGATTGTGTTGTGTGAATATGAATTCATCTAAGAAAATGATTAAACAATTAAAGAATGGAAACTAAAGTAGTTAAATAAACAACTTTAGCTTCATTTCCTTTTCGAGGACGAATAGATTTTAAGTGGGGGAGATTGTAACAGCCCGCAAATTCTGAACCAATTTAAAAAATTTATTTTAGAAAATTTTAATGAATTTTGAGGTTATAATATAATTTATATAAATAACAATGGTTAGAATTTATTTTAATCGAAGTTAAAACGGATAAATTTAATTTAAATATAAATAGAGTTAGAAATGGCGCGGTAGTTTTAAAATTTGATTTTAAACTTTAACTGAATGTACAGGATTCAAAATAAATCAGAATTGAGTGAAACCAGAAATATTTAAGTCTGTTTAATCGTATCTTTCTAACGAATCTGAAAAATTGAAATTTCATAGCGGAAATCAAAAGTTATGGCCAATTCAATATTTAGAAAGATCACTGTAGAATTTATATATATATATATATATATATATATATATATATTATGGCCCGATGGGCTATTTTTCACATATGAAGGAATTTCGACTCGAAACCACTTCCATTGAGTCTGGAATGATGTTTCTGCATTTAAAAAGTATAAACACATATATATATATTGAATTTCAGAAATTATTTGTTTAATAATGTATTTTTAATATTAAATATATTAGCCTTAAAAATAGTCATTTTTCAAACGACCTCTGTTTTCGATGAAATCACTTTTGTTGGAACCGGAATGTCAAATTATAGCTAGCTTTCAATTTTCAGAATTTTTCGAGTTAATATGTGAGCGTGGCGAAAGAAAATGTGTTTTGACTTTTTTAGTTAAATTTAAACGACTTGAAAATAGCCATTTTTCAAACAGTCTCAGAATTCGATGAAATTAGTCTTGTTAGAACCGCATCGTCATAAGAAAGCTAAAAATAAATTTTTTTTTGGAATTTTCTGAGGTCGTATGTGGCCCCGGCATATTTAATTGTACGGTTAATATTTATTTAATTAATTTTTAATGGAATTTTAAATAAAATTTCTACCGATTTCGGAATTGGACCCCGAGACCTGTCCCATTGCGTTCAGAAGGCCTCAAAACGTTAAGATCGACAGTAAGCAAGCCCAATTCTGAGATAGTCCAGAAATCCGCCTTTATAACACGTTTTTCAATGATTTAATAATAAAATAATATAAAAAAATTAAACCCTAACACTAATTCTTTCAGCCGCCGCCTATTCAAACAATGGCCAGAAACATCCCAAATTCAAACGTTAATTTCTCTCAATCCGTTCAGTGAAAATTTACAAATTATATACCAAATCGAAGAGAATTCAGAGAGCATCGAATCTATAAGGTTAAGATCGGGTTTCAATGCACGGATTTCATGAATTCTGGTGAGGAAGGCGGCGCGTTCGGGTTCAGATTTCGAGCCGAGGAGGGGGCCGAGTTGGCTGGGTTTCTGGGCAGTGGTGGCATGTGGTTCGGGCTTCGGATTGGCGGTGTTCGATCGGCGCCTGGGTGGCCAAAGTGGGGTGCGACGTGGGGTTGGAGGAAGGAATTTGGGTTCGGCCGTGACAGTGTAAACGAAGAAGAAGTTGTTTATATTTTAATATTATTTTATTTATTTAATATTTAATTTATCCGATATTTAAAAATCAATATCTCTTTCATACGAGGGTCGTTTGACGAACCGTAAGTTGCGTTGGACTCGTCTTTCCGAGATCTTCGTGATGGCGTAGACCAGAGCTGAATCCGAGACAGTCGAGTTTTCAGCCATATCAATGTGAGATTTCTATTTTAAATAAATTAATCATTTATTCATTACATCGTGAAATTTATATATTTAATCTATGTATAATTCTTGTTGTTGTTGTATGTATCTGTTGAAATGTTGATTGTTTGGTGAATGCGATGAACCTCTGTTTGGAATTGTATGTATTCATGTTGGTTATAATTAGATAATTAAAATTATCATCATTGCCATATTTGGGTAGTCGAATCATAACTGTCACTAGTTAGAATAAAATGAATATTATTTCACCGTGAGATTTGTTGAAATAAAAAGAACAATTTGCCCTGTTAAATTTGCTAGTTTTAAAAAGGACATTTTTTTTTTCTTTTTACCGTCATTTAGTTGAAAATTAAAAAGTACATTTTTATTGTAATTTTATTATAATTGAAATTTCATTTTTGTTTTGCAATTTTAGATGCAAACAAATATATAAATCAAAAAGATTACATTTTTCAATGTAATTAGAAATAAATCAAAAAGATTACATTTTTAATGTAATTAGAAAAAAAATTAAAAAGATTACATTTTTCAATGTAATTAAAATTGAAATAAAATGATTACATTTTTCAATGTAATTAAAATTGAAGTAAAATGATTATATTTTCAATATAATTAAAATTGAAATAAAAATAACATTTTGATTAAAACTTAAGTATTGAAATAAAAATAACATTTTGGTTAAAGCATAAGTATTGAAATAAGAGATCACATTTTTGGCCAAAATTTTATTAGTGAACATTTTTGGTCAAAACTTTATTAGTGAAATGAAAATATCACTTTTATCAAAACTTGATTATTGAATTGAAATTTTCACTTTTATCAAAACTTGATTATTGAATTGAAAATATCATTTTTGTCAAAACTTGATTACTGAAATGAAAGTAACAATTTTGTTTACATTTTATATGTAAATAAGAAATTATTTTCAGTAGTTACATAGAAATATAAGTTTTAATTTTTATTTGCATTCCACCATGCAAATAAAATGTTGGAAATAAAAGTACACTTTTTATTTGCATTCTACAACGCAAATAAACATAGAAATTAAAAGTTTGCTTTTCATTTGCACTTTTCAATGCAAATATAGCATGAAATAAAATTCATTTTTCTTATTTGCATCTCACATTGCAAACATAACTTGAAAATAAAAAGTACATTTTTATTTGTGTTCGACAACACAAATAAAACAAGAAAATAAAACATATATTGAAAATAAAGTTTTGTTCTTTATTTTTTGTTCGAAAATGTAAATATATTTTGAAAATAAAGTTTGTTCTTCCTTTTACATTCAGCCATGCAAATATATATAGTAAATAGAAATTGTTCTTTTATTTGCATTTACCAATGCAAATATATATTGAAACAAATTATTCATTTACACTCACCAATGCAAATACATACATATATTGAAAATAAAGTGTATTTCTTTGTTTGCATTTATCAATACATATATGCATTGAAATTAAGGTTTATTCTTTTATTTGCGTTTATCAATGCAAATATTCAATGAAACTAAAGTCTATCTTTTTATCTACATTTACCAATACAAATGTACACATTTTTATACGTTGAATAGAATTTGTTTAAAATATACTTTGAAAATAAATTTTGTTCTTTTATTTACATTCACTAATGTAAATATAATTTGTAAACAAAACTATTCTTTGTTTGCATTCATAAATGCAAATACTCTTTTAAATAAAATTTGTTTCTTTTATTTACATTCACTAATGTAAATACACATTGGGAATGAGTTCCTTTTTACATTCACTCAAATATACTTTTAAATAAAAAGTTACATTTGTTAATTGCTTTCCTTGTTGCAAATAAAACATTAAAATAAAAGTTTCATTTTTTGTATGCAATCCTACATGCAAACCAAACATCAAAATGAAAGTTACATTTTTGACTTATATTTTTGATATGTATAAATTTTGATAGAAAGAATAGTTTTTAGAAATGCATTTTTATTGCAATTCTATATGAAATGAAAAGAGAAAATTTGTCAAATGTCTTATATGTAATAGAATGAGTTCTTTTTGTCACTTCAAAAAGAATGAATTGAAAATGTTTATTTAAGCTTTTGAAAAGAATGGATAACTAAACATTCATATTTTTATCATTAAAGTAAAATAGACAAAAACACTTATTTTGTCTAAATTAAAAGAATGAAACAAAATATAGCATTGGAATATTTTATTAGAATTGAAACACAAATTAATCACTAACGTAAATTTATATTAGTTAAAACCAATTATTTACTTTTGTCAATTTACATTTGTTGAAACCAATTATTTGATTTGGCAGTATAGAGTTGTTAAGATAAAGATATTCATTTTTTTGTTATCACTTTTCTATGAAATGATAATAGACATTTTGTCAGAAATATTCATTTTTGTCAAAATGGATTAGTTAAAGCAATTTACATATATATATATATATATATATATATAATGTTTGGCAAGACATATACTTGTCAGGATAGGTTAGTTAATCAAAATATTTATTTTGTCTAAACAAAAATTATCATTTTTGTCTCATTAGAATTGCTAAAACAATATGACTATTTTTCCTTGAGTTTAAATTAGCAAAATAGAAATTGTCAATAGAGACGAAGTTATTATGCTTATTCATTCATTGCAATAGAGATATTTTCTTGTCATCATTATATGTATTGTGTATTACACTTCCATTCACAAGTTACCCGACTTGTTTATGTGATTGGGACGATAATTTTCACACATCACCCAAGTGCACAAATTAGTTTATTATTTGTTTGATGGTTGAAACTCCACACGGGTGTTGGGATGAAAATTTACATATACTAATCCCAATATTCAGTTTTATGTTGATCGTTAGATCGACAGGCTGCGATGAGCGTTATTATTTAATTTTAACGCTTACACAGTGGAAATTACACTCTGGATGTAGATGGATGATTTGATGGTTATACTGATGTGTGTGAAATCCATATAATCCAAATTATATGGTAAATGGTTGAGTCGCATTTCGATTCAGATGTTCTTTTAAATAATAATATTTTTACATTTGAAATTTTCTTTTTATATATAGGATATTCTTTCATAAAAGAGAAAATATTGTTAATCAAGTATATGTTGAAACAAAGAATATTTGTAAAAGATAAAAATCTGTAATATAAAGAATACTCCCATTTAGAGTCTTTCGTATAAAGAATATTTTCAATGTTTACTTTAAATTATGTTTTTTTACAATTACTATTTAAAGAGAGATCTTTTAATTAAGATTATTACAAGTCGCAATTATAAATAAATTGAGATGTGAAGTGGATTTATCGTGGACGATGTTTCAAATGACATTTGTCCTTTAATCCAATTTACATTGAAATTATTATTTGTAATTTATAAATCTATTTTATAGATTTAAAAAAGGCATTTTCTAAAAATCAAATTTTTTCCAATTTAATATATAATTGGAATTAAGTGGAAATTTGATTGGTAATAATCGAAATGAGCTTCTGTAAAAGAAGACCGATATTATATATGGAATTTAAGAGGCTTTGCCGTTATTCCATGTATATTGTTAGTCCGATACAGAAATCTATATCGATTATGTATTGATTTGATTTATGTGGAATTCCATATTTTGAAAATGATTTGAGGGTTTATCGTGAACTATGTTTTAAAGGACACTAGTTCTTTAGCCTATTTAAGACAAGATTTATTCCTTAAAAATAAATGATCTTGTAATAATGATTTTTGATATCAAATCAAAATTGGAGTTTTAATAAATCCTTTAAGGAAGATTTAAGATTTTATTTTCAGAGTTTATCTTTTATAAAATTAATGAGAATCCTCTAATATGAATATCTTATTAAAAGAATACTCTGAGTTGGAATGTGGCGTAATGTGTGATTTTCCAATATTTGCTTTTTAATCACCAAATACGTGAGTTATTCAGAAAGACTGGGTTTAACCCATTCTGAATAATCATCACGACGATCAAGAGTCGAAGATGAAGACGGTGGTTGAAGACCGAAGGTTTTCACATCGTTGGGATGATGATGACTGGTATCTTGAATTGGGATTGGCCTTCCAAGGCAAGGTATTTGGTAATGATCGTCCAAACGCATTTGGAGATCGACGGACACGTTATTTCGCTCAGACCCAGAGCGGACTTGTAAATGGATTGTGTGTCTGACATTTTATTCATTTCTACTGTGTTTGTTGAACGCTACTGATTATATATTTCTGTTTGGTGGTGAAGAATTTATTCTTTACTTATCACCCTTCTCTAAGACGTATGAGCTTAGAGGTTATATATATATATATATATATATTGGTGGATGATCAATAATATGGTAGGGTCTGACAATGTGGCATGCTAAGATGCAAATGATCAAGGCTTTGTTGAAAAGCAGTCCTTGTGGTTGATGATCAAAGCACAGTCTATTTAGGCATAGCTTTGTGTATATCGTGACTTCGCGAGCCTCACACACCGGTTGAGTCTAAAACGGGAGAAGGGAACGCAGGGAGTGCACATGTTTCTTTCTAGCTAGAAGTGGTGTTGGGCTTTAACACGGCCCGACATTTGCTTATGTGGTTGATGGAATTTTTGCGAGGCCTCGGTTTATTCTTATCGGTCGCCCTCGGCTGATTTGTAGGTCCAATAGGATCGGGGAGCGTGTGTTCAGGCATAACTAATCCACTAAAGTATTTGTGGACCGGCCCTGCTGTATCCAAGGGTTCGCCAGTGTCTAAATCCTGAGACATTGCTTGAGTGTCTCGAATCGGTCAGGAGCTCCTCCCTAGCCTTGACTCATGATAGAAGCCCAATTTCCAATACGCCCTTACGGTTTTGATTGTATAACTAGTATGGCAACATAGTAGATGGTAGCTATGCCGTCTCGGATTGATATTATATTTGAAATGTTTTAAATATATATATATATATATATATATACACGCTAACAATAAAATCGTTTTTACGTATCAAGCATCTTTTGACCATTATAAGGTAAAACCCTATCCTCTGGTGTGCGTTGCATTGTGTGATGAGACGTGGGTCTTATAATGGTTTCATTTTTCTAAAAAGCATTACGTTATTTGACGATTTACTTTATTTATGCACTGGCAATCCAATGGAGTAAACCCGTTCCGTATTAGCGGCGTGGTCCTGAGATTAGCCTACTTATTAGATAAGTTAAGTGAAGAATTCTCACACCTGTCCCACGACTGACCTGTAGTTTGTTTCACTTTGCAAACTCGGGTGCCCTCTTTCCACATGGGCGGTCAGGTAGCTTTTTGCAGATATAGTTAAGCAGGATTTTGGATTGAAGCCTGTAGCTAGATCTAGAATATTGATGGCCTTCCGCTGAGATTAGTTCCGCTGCAATGTATTTAATTTATTGTAAATGTATCTTCCGTTGTATTATTTATCGATGTACTCTGATATATTCTATACTCTAATGTATCATTTATTATTGATGTTATAAAATTCTGTGTTGTTATTCTGATGTTTTGTATGCCCAAAGTTAACGTACGTGGAATTTGAACGGTCTTGATCGATCTTGCGATCGATTGGGGGTCGAGCGAAATCCGGGTCGTTACAGCTGGTATCAGAGCTCAGGTTAGCTCAAATCTTTGGGGTACAATGATTAACATAGAAATGTGTTTATTTTATGCTCGTATATTTTATCTTTTGTAAATAAATAAATGATACTTTGGTTACTTTTGTATGTTTTTACAGGATGTCAAGAAATGCCTCTTCCGTTTCAAATTAAAGGCCAACTACAGATAAAAAGCTACTTCCCCGTACTAAAGTCATCTCAATCACAAAAGACGTCGTAGCTCACTGGTAAAGGCATAGAGATTTGTACTGAGAGACTCGAGTTCGATCCCCAATGAGCTCACTTTTTGCCAAAGAAACGGAGCGCGTTCACACTGGCCCTTTGCTTTGAGAAATATTTGGATTAGTGTTATGTTATATATATATATACATACACATATTCATGTGTATGTATTTATGATGTGCACATTAACACTTCAGCAATAGCCATATTCTTATCATGGAATTAAATTCAAATCATTTAGAAGAATTTCTGATTGAATTGTTGCCAAGAAGAAAAATCAATTTTGAAGATTTTATCTTATATTGCCTTTGGAGTCTGATAAGCGTCCTTGTTTGGAAGAATTAATTGCAATCTTTTATCAATCAATTAGCCACGTGGGAGAATTGAAAGATATGGAAAATATTTACCATGATATGCCCAGATTTTCTCCAATCAAGTTAGTCAAGGAAGGCAAGAGATATTCATGAATGAGGAGGCCCACTTATTCATAGACCTAATTATGGTTTTCCCATTCTCATCTATAAATATGTGTTGTGTAACGACCCAGATTTTTTGACCATTTAGTTTAATATTTAAAAATGTTTTTTTATTGTTTTGGAATTTTATATGGTTTAATTTCAATAATTTTGAATATTTTATTTTATTCCGAAATGGTAGAAATTTAGTGGATCTGCAATATAATGTGAACTGGTAGTATAAAAGGATAAATTTTTTATTTAAAATAGTACGTTTACAAAGGAAGTAGTAGCTAACAAACTCGGATTTCGATGAAATCAGTTTCATTAAATCCGAAATGATGAAATTAGGTAACCAACCAAGTTACGTCAAAAATGGTATCCGTATGTGGAAAAGAAAAAAATAAAAGGCCAAAATTTGTACTAAATTTTGACGGTAATTGGAATTTGCTAATGCTAACGGCAAAACTGGAACCTGAGACCTATCCAGGAAAATTCTAAACATAGGATATTAGCTATATATGAAATCTGGGAAAATCCTATAACGGATATAGAAAGTTATTAAGGAAACAAAATTTAAATAAATTATTTGAAAATCTAAACGAACTCCGATTTTTGATTTGAATACATAGGATTGAAGTACGTTAAAAACCGGACCAGATGGTGGAAGAATTTCTGAAAACCGTTATCGTTTGATACTCCAACATGAGACCGGAAGGTGTTGAAACTAACATAAAACACTATTTTGAATTTGAATTTAAATTATTTGAAAGTTCAAACAAATTCAAAATTGATATATTTTTATATAGTATTGAAGAGCAAGAAAAATTAAACAACATGGTTGAAAAAGATTTTGGATAAGGTATCAATAAGTAAGTCAAATTAACGTCCGAATAGGGTTGAGAAAACACACTTTACTATTCATAAATTATTAATTTTATTTATAATTTAATAAATTTAAGGATTAATCCTAGCCATCCATTTTCGACCGTTGGATTCGCGCCACCTCAGCAATCTATGTGACTCCTTCGGCTATAAATAGTCCCCCCCTTCATTTTAAACTCACTCCTCCTCCTCCTCTTTCAAGCTTTGGCAATGGCAGAAATAATAATAAAATATTAGGAAATAGGGAAAAGGGAAGGAAGGGAGAAAGGAGGGCAAGACGGGGAGGTAGGGACTCTTAGGCAGAGGCTTGGGCTTCACGGGGTAAGTTTTTAAATAATATTTATTTATTTATTTATTTGTGTAATATATATATATATTATAATTAAAATAGAATTTGTAAAAATAAATATCAGAACATTCTAAGGGTGACAGAGAGGATAGTGTCTAAATCTTGAGTTTGGAAAATATAGTTTCCTGCTCTCCCTGGCTATCCCTAACTGATCCGACGGATGGGATGATTAATTTAAATTTAAATTTAAATTTAAAATTTAATTTGAATTTAATTTGAATTTAAAACAGACCAGGGGCATTTTCGTAATTTTTAACTTTAAACTTTAAAAGCTTATAATTTTTTCAAAACAAGTCGGATTTCCACGAAACAAGGACCGTTGGATTCTTATCGAAAAATTCTTTAAAATGAGTGGAAGCAGATTTTTGATCCGGGTTAAAAATTTTAAGTTATAATTAAGTGAATATTTTTAAATATTTTATTTGAAAATTAAATTAAATTAATATTAAAATGGTTTTTAAATTTTAAAAAAATTTGGATATGGCTAGAGATGGGAAAGTAGGATTTTTTAGAAGGGCAGGGAAGGTAATTTGGCTAATAATGCAATTAGAAATTAATTAAGATAAAAATAATTTAATTAATTAAATTAATTTAATATTCATTTAAATTAGGTAAATATTGTAAATAGCATAACTTTTGCATACATTAACGAAATTTAACGAAACAGGATCCGTTGGGATCGTATGGACGAGCACTACGCAAGGGAACTAACCGCAAGTGGATTGGAGCTCGTTTGGATTTATGGTGAAATTTAACGTCTGAAACAAATCAATGACCAATTATCGTTATTCAACGATAAACCGTCCAAGGTGAGTAAATCTCACTAACTCTGAACACTTTATATTTTTATAAAGTATTTTTAGAACTGATAATTATTGGTTGAATTTCTGAGTGTTGATTGTTTGGTTGAACTGCTAGTCAATTGATTGAAAATACCGATATAGTTATATATATCGTTAACCGATGTTGATTTTGTTTATCAAAATACCTCATATTGAAATGAAATTGATGTGAATTATATTGTGTAACATCTGTGGATGCAGGGAAACAGGTTGGAGGAATCCAACTGGATTCCTCAACATTTATTTACCGTTTTTCATATATTCTGATATATGATGTGTTATATCATCTATTGTTGAACCTGTGTGTTTGGATGATGATTGAACCTTTTGATTTGGTATTTTTATACCATAAGTGATACTAGAAAGTGAAAAGGGATTTTCAAAGTTAACTTTGAAAATAAATTATTTATATAAAATCAATAGATTTTATATATAAAAGAAAGAGAATTTCATGAGAGAAAATGATTATAGAATCAAAGCATTTGTTAAAAAATAAATATTGGTGAAGTCAAATAGAAGGGAAAATATTGGTGAAATCAAATAGAAGGGAAAATATTGGTGATATCAAATAGAAGGGAAATATTTGTGAAACAATTACAAATAGAAATAAAAAGGGAAACATTCGTAAAAGTATTTACAAATGGAATTGAAAAGGGAATATTCATGTAGGGAATAAAGAAAAGTTGAAAGAAGTACTTATTTGTTAAATAAATAGAAAAGTTAAAAGAAATATTTATTTGTTGAATAAATAGAAAAGTTAAAGGGAATATTTATTTGTTAAATAAATAGAAACGAAAAGAGAATAGTTATTTGTTGAGTAAACGAATAGAAAAAGAATCTATTCAAGGGAAGTAATTCAAAGGAATTATTCCAAAGGAATTATTCAAAAGAGAAAAGTCAAAGGGATTAATTCAAAAGAGTTAATCAACTAGAGTTAAACAGTTGGAGTGAAACTGTTAGAGTTAAACCGTTGAAGTTAAACTGTCAGAGTTAAACCGTAAAGTTAAACAGTTAGAGTTAGTTAGTTAGAGTTAACCAGTTAGAGTTATCCAGTTAGAGTTATTCAGTTAGAATTAACCAGTTAGAGTTAATCAGTTAGAGTTAATCGTTTTGAGTCAAATCGAACTAGAGTTATTCAAATATAGTAATCGAATAAGGGTTAATTGAATATTAGTTATTCAATTAGAATTGATCGAATCTAATTATTCGAGATAGAGTTAAAAATAGACAAAGTTATTTAAGGATGAATTTCCATTTAGCACGACTGCTAGCGTAATTCGCAGGGCTGCAGATAGCCTACGGCGGTCGGATGTTTCCTGAGGGAATCAGGCGTAACCATTGTGATCGTTGCGATCTAGAGTCAAGCAAATGGTGTTAAATCAAATAGTAATTAATCAATAGAAGTTAATTAAGTCGAGTTAGTCGAGTATTATTAAATTAAGTAGGGTTAGTCAAAAAGGGAATTAATCGAATATCACCTATTCGAAGTAGAGTTATCGAATATAGTTTATTCGAGAAGAGTAATCGAATATAGTTCGTTCGAAGTGTGTTAAATCGAATATAGTTATTCGAAGGAGAGAATTATCGAATATGGTTTATTCGAAGTGAGATTTTTCGAATATTAGTTATTCGAAGAAAAGGATTATCGAATATTAGTTATTCGAACAGGGGAATCGAATATAGTTTATTCGAAAGAGAATTATCGGATAGTGATTATTCGAGAGTGAATCATACATGGAAATTCGATTATATCGAATCAAGGGAAGTAATGTTTACTTTCCATTTCAAATCAAGTTTTAATTATCTGTTAATGAAGTAGTTGGTTGTTTATTTATCCAAATTAAGATATGGAAATATATTTAAGTTAACATATTTTGAAAGCATGAAATTATAACATTTATAGTTATAATCAAATGATTCAGTAAAGGAAGTGGATTCATAAATAGAATCCGAGAGTTCGCAAGGAAGTTTCTTAAAGAGTGAAGTTTGAACTTTGTCTATTTCGAAGTTAGAAATGTTGTTCAGTTAAGGTCTGAGAGGTAATTATACCCCAACTTGATTGACTTCGTTTTTAACTAAGAAGTGGATAAGGTTCGAGAGTGAAAGGGGTTAAGTGAATTTAGTTAATGAGCGAAATGGTTGGTGTTGGCATAGCGATGTTTATTCAAACATCAGTTTAAATCCAATGAAGGAGATTTGGAAATGTCTTCCAAATGAAATATCAGAAATGTTTTCTGAATATAGAAAATGAGAAATGGAATTGTTTTCCATTGTTAATAACGTATATTTTCTAAATATAGTAAATAAGAAATATAGGAAAACAAGAATAAGGAAAAGGGTAAATTTATGATAATTTGATGATGAATGATGATTGATCGATAGAATTTCCATCTGGAAATAATATCGTTGTTTGCACACTGACATGTTTTTATTTGATAGTTAAATCACCGACTATCAAAGTTTTGACCATTTTAACGTTGTTAATATGGAGAGACCGGTTGGATTATTATCCAGAGAACCACTCCGTATTGGCATAAGCGTTGCGAATCAAGTAGGCTGAATATATTGAAGACGGAGTTATGCAAGGGCTATCCTATTTACAGAATAGTGCCTTCGGTTTGTCCAGTCCCAGGACAAACGTGAATGGACGAATGTCTGACAGAGTATATTCAAAGGATCGCGTAAGTTGATCTCTTCAAACGTACTTACGTTTGGTGACGGAGGAATTCGTTTCTCTTAGCTGTATACCCGTGGTATTTTTGGTGAAATCAATTTGTGATTTGGCGGGTATGACGATGTGGCATTCAAAGTAATGGAGGTGGGATCTGTCAAAGGATACGTTATGACCTCAAGCCTCATCCACCGGGAAATGACAAAAATCGGGCAGGCAGCATGGCTATGTGGGTCGCACCCATTAGGATGTATGATCACCTATCTAGAGAAATTCCTTTTGTTCTTAAATCTATCGATGCTGTCCCTTATCGGGAGACGGTTGCTGATCCCAACCGTTGGTGATATACATTCGATACACTCAAGCGAAATGAGTGGTCGGTCATGTGTGGGCCGGATTGCAAGATGTTCTTGTTGAACCCAGTGTATTTGCCTCTAGAGATACACGTTCGGAAGGTGGTCCCATACCTTGTCAAGTTGGAATCCAATCTCCAATAAGTGCCTGCGAGTTTGATTGTATATTATATATGTAGAGCGTGAGATGCAAGCGTTCTACTAGATTTTAATTGCTTTTGATTAGACATTATTATAATATCAGATAATATATGATTTCCAAAGTGTTTTGGGTTATCGTAAGGTAAAAGCCATCCATATTTATGAGTGGATTGGTCTTACGATTATCTTTTATTTTGAAAAGGATTTTGAAAAGTTAAACCAAATGATTGGAGTTTACTCACACCAGTCCCATGACTGACCCAGAGTTTTATTTTGTTTTGTTTTCCCTAAACTCTTGGGTGCCCAAATTTGTACGGGCAGTCAAGTAGTCAGGATTTTACAGATAGACTTGGAGAGCTTGGAGCAGGATGCTTCAGGACTTATATAGCTATTGTTTATTTCCGCTGTGATGCAAGGGTTGTACTCTGATAATGGTATTGTATGCATATACTGCTTTTGATTTCAAGTTATGTGATATATTATATTTTATTCGTTCCGCTGTGAGATTCGTGTTACTCTGATGTTGTGTTCTTCTTTTTCTTCTTCTATTCTAATTTTCTATCTTATCTATCCTCACCCTCTAAATTCTTTCATTAACTATTCGGTAACTGTCGACCCTTGATGTTCGATATGTGTTGTATATCGGATAATCAAGGTCGTCTTTTCCCAGGTCGTTACAGTTGGTATCAGAGCGAGGTTAAGTATTACCTTGGCTCTGTGGCGTGACTCAGTAGAGATAGGGTTAGTAATGCCCTAGACTGAGTTTTAGTGTATATATACG
Source organism: Allium sativum (assembly GCA_030737875.1). Taxonomy (NCBI): domain Eukaryota; kingdom Viridiplantae; phylum Streptophyta; class Magnoliopsida; order Asparagales; family Amaryllidaceae; genus Allium; species Allium sativum. Next base: position 732,140,642 of record CM060916.1, read on the forward strand.
AGTGAACGTATTTGTTATTTGATATAAAAATGGTTTTATATTTTGGAGATTTATTGGTTGAGTTGTTTATGAGTTCTAGTCGATCAGTTTGATCCACTGTATCGATAGGAGTTTATAAACACTTGAATACGATGGGTCGACACGATATATTTTGAAAAAAGAGGTAAATGAAATAATTTTACCCAAATTATATTTTGATATAAGCAAAGTAAGGATATTTGAAATTATTATATGTTGGATGTGTTTGTTGTGATTATAATCGGATAAGATTATAAAATGTGAAATAGTTATGTAAATAACAAATCAAAATTCATATTAGTGAAATATATGAAATCAGATGAATTAAATCTGAATTTAAGTTCAGAATTGGAATTAAAATTGCTAAAATTTGAATAAGCATTGTAAATGGAATTAAACTGAATATATGTGAATTTTAAAATCCTGGGAGATTTTAAATTTGTTACAAGCATTAAAAAGGGATATTTTGAAATGAATTTCAAAATGAAAGTGTTTAGAAATGGTTTTGAAAGTGACATAGTATTGAACTCACTTCGATAGCTGGAAAATAAATTCCGATGTTGATCCGGACATCATCGGTGTTCATTTTCGAGTTTGTAAGTGACAGATTACTACCAAAGATTTTGTTTTTGAATTGTTTTGAGAAACCAAGTTGTTTTGATATTCCAAAGGGATATTTGATTTTTGGAAAAGGCAAAGCTATTTGAAACTCCCAGGTAAGATTGTTTGAAATAAACACAAATTAAATAGAAATTTGTGAAAGCAAATTTGAAATTGAATTGAAGGCAGTTCAGTGAAATTGAAATAGAATGGTACCAAGTAGAATTGGATTGGATTAGAGATAATCTGGGATAGAAATGGATGGTCGAGCAAGAAATTTGAATTGAGATTGGAATTGCAGTTTGATTTAAATTTGGCTTGGTTATAAGCGGATGGTCGTGTTGAAGATAAAAGTGATTGGGAGTTTGATTGGGATGATAGTGGTATATGCTAAATTGATAGCAGAATTGAATGCCGACAAAAAGGTACACGTACATATTCATATGAGTTTGATGAGATTTATGAGCCTGTTTGGCAAGCCACTTGGCTGTTTGATTTTCTTTTGGGTTGAAGAAGGCCTAGAGAGGCGAGTTAGAGTTTGAGCTATTGACCAGTACAAAGGAGGTGCTGGCGAAATTTTTCAGAAATTTCGAGTGTTAGAAAATTTTCAGAATTTTTGAAAATTTTCGTTTATAGAAATAAATTAATTAGAATAGATTGGTTTAGTGAAACTAGAGTAAACAAATAATTTTAACCTAGTTATAAAGTTCATTTTTCTACCTTAGCAATTTCGAGGACGAAATTATTTTAAGGGGGAAAGAATGTAACGGCCCAGATTTTTTGACCATTTAGTTTAATATTTAAAAATGTTTTTTTATTGTTTTGGAATTTTATATGGTTTAATTTCAATAATTTTGAATATTTTATTTTATTCCGAAATGGTAGAAATTTAGTGGATCTGCAATATAATGTGAACTGGTAGTATAAAAGGATAATTTTTTTTATTTAAAATAGTACGTTTACAAAGGAAGTAGTAGCTAACAAACTCGGATTTCGATGAAATCAGTTTCATTAAATCCGAAATGATGAAATTAGGTAACCAACCAAGTTACGTCAAAAATGGTATCCGTATGTGGAAAAGAAAAAAATAAAAGGCCAAAATTTGTACTAAATTTTGACGGTAATTGGAATTTGCTAATGCTAACGGCAAAACTGGAACCTGAGACCTATCCAGGAAAATTCTAAACATAGGATATTAGCTATATATGAAATCTGGGAAAATCCTATAACGGATATAGAAAGTTATTAAGGAAACAAAATTTAAATAAATTATTTGAAAATCTAAACGAACTCCGATTTTTGATTTGAATACATAGGATTGAAGTACGTTAAAAACCGAACCAGATGGTGGAAGAATTTCTGAAAACCGTTATCGTTTGATACTCCAACATGAGACCGGAAGGTGTTGAAACTAACACAAAACACTATTTTGAATTTGAATTTAAATTATTTGAAAGTTCAACCAATTTCAAATTTGATATATTTTTATATAGTATTGAAGAGCAAGAAAAATTGAACAACATGGTTGAAAAAGATTATGGATAAGGTATCAATAAGTAAGTCAAATTAACGTCCGAATAGGGTTGAGAAAACACACTTTACTATTCATAAATTATTAATTTTATTTATAATTTAATAAATTTAAGGATTAATCCTAGCCATCCATTTTCGACCGTTGGATTCGCGCCACCTCAGCAATCTATGTGACTCCTTCGGCTATAAATAGCCCCCCCCCTTCATTTTAAACTCACTCCTCCTCCTCCTCTTTCAAGCTTTGGCAATGGAAAAAATAATAATAAAATATTAGGAAATAGGGAAAAGGGAAGGAAGGGAGAAAGGAGGGCAAGACGGGGAGGTAGGGACTCTTAGGTAGAGGCTTGGGCTTCGCGGGGTAAGTTTTTAAATAATATTTATTTATTTATTTGTGTAATATATATATATATATATTATAATTAAAATAGAATTTGTAAAAATAAATATCAGAACATTCTAAGGGTGACAGAGAGGATAGTGTCTAAGGCTTGAGTTTGGAAAATATAGTTTCCTGCTCTCCCTGGCTATCCCTAACTGATCCGACGGATGGGATGATTAATTTAAATTTAAATTTAAAATTTAATTTGAATTTAATTTGAATTTAAAACAGACCAGGGGCATTTTCGTAATTTTTAACTTTAAACTTTAAAAGCTTATAATTTTTTCAAAACAAGTCGGATTTCCACGAAACAAGGACCGTTGTATTCTTATCGAAAAATTCTTTAAAATGAGTGGAAGCAGATTTTTGATCCGGGTTAAAATTTTTAAGTTATAATTAAGTGAATATTTTTAAATATTTTATTTGAAAATTAAATTAAATTAATATTAAAATGGTTTTTAAATTTTAAAAAAAATTGGATATGGCTAGAGATGGGAAAGTAGGATTTTTTAGAAGGGCAGGGAAGGTAATTTGACTAATAATGCAATTAGAAATTAATTAAGATAAAAATAATTTAATTAATTAAATTAATTTAATATTCATTTAAATTAGGTAAATATTGTAAATAGCATAACTTTTGCATACATTAACGAAATTTAACGAAACAGGATCCGTTGGGATCGTATGGACGAGCACTACGCAAGGGAACTAACCGCAAGTGGATTGGAGCTCGTTTGGATTTATGGTGAAATTTAACGTCTGAACCAAATCAATGACCAATTATCGTTATTCAACGATAAACCGTCCAAGGTGAGTAAATCTCACTAACTCTGAACACTTTATATTTTTATAAAGTATTTTTAGAACTGATAATTATTGGTTGAATTTCTGAGTGTTGATTGTTTGGTTGAACTGCTAGTCAATTGATTGAAAATACCGATATAGTTATATATATCGTTAACCGATGTTGATTTTGTTTATCAAAATACCTCATATTGAAATGAAATTGATGTGAATTATATTGTGTAACATCTGTGGATGCAGGGAAACAGGTCAGAGGAATCCAACTGGATTCCTCAACATTTATTTACCGTTTTTCATATATTCTGATATATGATGTGTTATATCATCTATTGTTGAACCTGTGTGTTTGGATGATGATTGAACCTTTTGATTTGGTATTTTTATACCATAAGTGATACTAGAAAGTGAAAAGGGATTTTCAAAGTTAACTTTGAAAATAAATTATTTATATAAAATCAATAGATTTTATATATAAAAGGAAGAGAATTTCATGAGATAAAATGATTATAGAATCAAAGCATTTGTTAAAAAACAAATATTGGTGAAATCAAATAGAAGGGAAAATATTGGTGAAATCAAATAGAAGGGAAAATATTGGTGATATCAAATAGAAGGGAAATATTTGTGAAACGATTACAAATAGAAATAAAAAGGGAAACATTCGTAAAAGTATTTACAAATGGAATTGAAAAGGGAATATTCATGTAGGGAATAAAGAAAAGTTGAAAGAAGTACTTATTTGTTAAATAAATAGAAAAGTTAAAATAAATATTTATTTGTTGAATAAATAGAAAAGTTAAAGGGAATATTTATTTGTTAAATAAATAGAAACGAAAAGAGAATAGTTATTTGTTGAGTAAACGAATAGAAAAAGAATCTATTCAAGGGAAGTAATTCAAAGGAATTATTCCAAAGGAATTATTCAAAAGAGAAAAGTCAAAGGGATTAATTCAAAAGAGTAAATCAACTAGAGTTAAACAGTTGGAGTGAAACTGTTAGAGTTAAACCGTTGAAGTTAAACTGTCAGAGTTAAACCGTAAAGTTAAACAGTTAGAGTTAGTTAGTTAGAGTTAACCAGTTAGAGTTATCCAGTTAGAGTTATTCAGTTAGAATTAACCAGTTAGAGTTAATCAGTTAGAGTTAATCGTTTTGAGTCAAATCGAACTAGAGTTATTCAAATATAGTAATCGAATAAGGGTTAATTGAATATTAGTTATTCAATTAGAATTGATCGAATCTAATTATTCGAGATAGAGTTAAAAATAGACAAAGTTATTTAAGGATGAATTTCCATTTAGCACGACTGCTAGCGTAATTCGCAGGGCTGCAGATAGCCTACGGCGGTCGGATGTTTCCTGAGGGAATCAGGCGTAACCATTGTGATCGCTGTGATCTAGAGTCAAGCAAATGGTGTTAAATCAAATAGTAATTAATCAATAGAAGTTAATTAAGTCGAGTTAGTCGAGTATTATTAAATTAAGTAGGGTTAGTCAAAAAGGGAATTAATCGAATATCACCTATTCGAAGTAGAGTTATCGAATATAGTTTATTCGAGAAGAGTAATCGAATATAGTTCGTTCGAAGTGTGTTAAATCGAATATAGTTATTCGAAGGAGAGAATTATCGAATATGGTTTATTCGAAGTGAGATTTTTCGAATATTAGTTATTCGAAGAAAAGGATTATCGAATATTAGTTATTCGAACAGGGGAATCGAATATAGTTTATTCGAAAGAGAATTATCGGATAGTGATTATTCGAGAGTGAATCATACATGGAAATTCGATTATATTGAATCAAGGGAAGTAATGTTTACTTTCCATTTCAAATCAAGTTTTAATTATCTGTTAATGAAGTAGTTGGTTGTTTATTTATCCAAATTAAGATATGGAAATATATTTAAGTTAACATATTTTGAAAGCATGAAATTATAACATTTATAGTTATAATCAAATGATTCAGTAAAGGAAGTGGATTCATAAATAGAATCCGAGAGTTCGCAAGGAAGTTTCTTAAAGAGTGAAGTTTGAACTTTGTCTATTTCGAAGTTAGAAATGTTGTTCAGTTAAGGTCTGAGAGGTAATTATACCCCAACTTGATTGACTTCGTTTTTAACTAAGAAGTGGATAAGGTTCGAGAGTGAAAGGGGTTAAGTGAATTTAGTTAATGAGCGAAATGGTTGGTGTTGGCATAGCGATGTTTATTCAAACATCAGTTTAAATCCAATGAAGGAGATTTGGAAATGTCTTCCAAATGAAAAATCAGAAATGTTTTCTCAATATAGAAAATGAGAAATGGAATTGTTTTCCATTGTTAATAACGTATATTTTCTAAATATAGTAAATAAGAAATATAGGAAAACAAGAATAAGGAAAAGGGTAAATTTATGATAATTTGATGATGAATGATGATTGATCGATAGAATTTCCATCTGGAAATAATATCGTTGTTTGCACACTGACATGTTTTTATTTGATAGTTAAATCACCGACTATCAAAGTTTTGACCATTTTAACGTTGTTAATATGGAGAGACCGGTTGGATTATTATCCAGAGAACCACTCCGTATTGGCATAAGCGTTGCGAATCAAGTAGGCTGAATATATTGAAGACGGAGTTATGCAAGGGCTATCCTATTTACAGAATAGTGCTTTCGGTTTGTCCAGTCCCAGGACAAACGTGAATGGACGAATTTCTGACAGAGTATATTCAAAGGATCGCGTAAGTTGATCTCTTCAAACGTACTTACGTTTGGTGGCGGAGGAATTCGTTTCTCTTAGCTGTATACCCGTGGTATTTTTGGTGAAATCAATTTGTGATTTGGCGGGTATGACGATGTGGCATTCAAAGTAATGGAGGTGGGATCTGTCAAAGGATATGTTATGACCTCAAGGCTCATCCACCGGGAAATGACAAAAATCGGGCAGGCAACATGGCTATGTGGGTCGCACCCATTAGGATGTATGATCACCTATCTAGAGAAATTCCTTTTGTTCTTAAATCTATCGATGTTGTCCCTTATCGGGAGACGGTTGCTGATCCCAACCGTTGGTGATATACATTCGATACACTCAAGCGAAATGAGTGGTCGGTCATGTGTGGGCCGGGTTGTAAGATGTTCTTGTTGAACCCAGTGTATTTGCCTCTAGAGATACACGTTCGGAAGGTGGTCCCATACCTTGTCAAGTTGGAATCCAATCTCCAATAAGTGCCTGCGAGTTTGATTGTATATTATATATGTAGAGCGTGAGATGCAAGCGTTCTACTAGATTTTAATTACTTTTGATTAGACATTATTATAATATCAGATAATATATGATTTCCAAAGTGTTTTAGGTTATCGTAAGGTAAAAGCCATCCATATTTATGAGTGGATTGGTCTTACGATTATCTTTTCTTTTGAAAAGGATTTTGAAAAGTTAAACCAAATGATTTGAGTTTACTCACACCAGTCCCATGACTGACCCAGAGTTTTATTTTGTTTTGTTTTCCCTAAACTCTTGGGTGCCCAAATTTGTACGGGCAGTCAAGTAGTCAGGATTTTACAGATAGACTTGGAGAGCTTGGAGCAGGATGCTTCAGGACTTATATAGCTATTGTTTATTTCCGCTGTGATGCAAGGGTTGTACTCTGATAATGGTATTTTATGCATATACTGCTTTTGATTTCAAGTTATGTGATATATTATATTTTATTCGTTCCGCTGTGAGATTCGTGTTACTCTGATGTTGTGTTCTTCTTTTTCTTCTTCTATTCTAATTTTCTATCTTATCTATCCTCACCCTCTAAATTCTTTCATTAACTATTCGGTAACTGTCGACCCTAGATGTTCGATATGTGTTGTATATCGGATAATCAAGGTCGTCTTTTCCCGGGTCGTTACAGTTGGTATCAGAGCGAGGTTAAGTATTACCTTGGCTCTGTGGCGTGACTCAGTAGAGATAGGGTTAGTAATGCCCTAGACTGAGTTTTAGTGTATATATACGAGTGAATGTATTTGTTATTTGATATTAAAATGGTTTTATATTGTGGAGATTTATTGGTTGAGTTGTTTATGAGTTCTAGTCGATCAGTTTGATCCACTGTATCGATAGGAGTTTATAAACACTTGAATACGATGGGTCGACACGATATATTTTGAAAAAAGAGGTAAATGAAATAATTTTACCCAAATTATATTTTGATATAAGCAAAGTAAGGATATTTGAAATTATTATATGTTGGATGTGTTTGTTGTGATTATAATCGGATAAGATTATAAAATGTGAAATAGTTATGTAAATAACAAATCAAAATTCATATTAGTGAAATATATGAAATCAGATGAATTAAATCTGAATTTAAGTTCAGAATTGGAATTAAAATTGCTAAAATTTGAATAAGCATTGTAAATGGAATTAAATTGAATATATGTGAATTTTAAAATCCTGGGAGATTTTAAATTTGTTACAAGCATTAAAAAGGGATATTTTGAAATGAATTTCAAAATGAAAGTGTTTAGAAATGGTTTTGAAAGTGACATAGTATTGAACTCACTTCGATAGCTGGAAAATAAATTCCAATGTTGATCCGGACATCATCGGTGTTCATTTTCGAGTTTGTAAGTGACAGATTACTACCAAAGATTTTGTTTTTGAATTGTTTTGAGAAACCAAGTTGTTTTGATATTCCAAAGGGATATTTGATTTTTGGAAAAGGCAAAGCTATTTGAAACTCCCAGGTAAGATTGTTTGAAATAAACACAAATTAAATAGAAATTTGTGAAAGCAAATTTGAAATTGAATTGAAGGCAGTTCAGTGGAAATTGAAATAGAATGGTACCAAGTAGAATTGGATTGGATTAGAGATAATCTGGGATAGAAATGGATGGTCGAGCAAGAAATTTGAATTGAGATTGGAATTGCAGTTTGATTTAAATTTGGCTTGGTTATAAGCGGATGGTCGTGTTGAAGATAAAAGTGATTGGGAGTTTGATTGGGATGATAGTGGTATATGCTAAATTGATAGCAGAATTGAATTCCGACAAAAAGGTACACGTACATATTCATATGAGTTTGATGAGATTTATGAGCCTGTTTGGCAAGCCACTTGGCTGTTTGATTTTCTTTTGGGTTGAAGAAGGCCTAGAGAGGCGAGTTAGAGTTTGAGCTATTGACCAGTACAAAGGAGGTGCTGGCGAAATTTTTCAGAAATTTCGAGTGTTAGAAAATTTTCAGAATTTTTGAAAATTTTCGTTTATAGAAATAAATTAATAAATTAATTAGAATAGATTGGTTTAGTGAAACCAGAGTAAACAAATAATTTTAACCTAGTTATAAAGTTCATTTTTCTACCTTAGCAATTTCGAGGACGAAATTATTTTAAGGGGGAAAGAATGTAACGACCCAGATTTTTTGACCATTTAGTTTAATATTTAAAAATGTTTTTTTATTGTTTTGGAATTTTATATGGTTTAATTTCAATAATTTTGAATATTTTATTTTATTCCGAAATGGTAGAAATTTAGTGGATCTGCAATATAATGTGAACTGGTAGTATAAAAGGATAAATTTTTTATTTAAAATAGTACGTTTACAAAGGAAGTAGTAGCTAACAAACTCGGATTTCGATGAAATCAGTTTCATTAAATCCGAAATGATGAAATTAGGTAACCAACCAAGTTACGTCAAAAATGATATCCGTATGTGGAAAAGAAAAAAATAAAAGGCCAAAATTTGTACTAAATTTTGACGATAATTGGAATTTGCTAATGCTAACGGCAAAACTGGAACCTGAGACCTATCCAGGAAAATTCTAAACATAGGATATTAGCTATATATGAAATCTGGGAAAATCCTATAACGGATATAGAAAGTTATTAAGGAAACAAAATTTAAATAAATTATTTGAAAATCTAAACGAACTCCGATTTTTGATTTGAATACATAGGATTGAAGTACGTTAAAAACCGGACCAGATGGTGGAAGAATTTCTGAAAACCGTTATCGTTTGATACTCCAACATGAGACCGGAAGGTGTTGAAACTAACACAAAACACTATTTTGAATTTGAATTTAAATTATTTGAAAGTTCAAACAAATTCAAAATTGATATATTTTTATATAGTATTGAAGAGCAAGAAAAATTGAAAAACATGGTTGAAAAAGATTTTGGATAAGGTATCAATAAGTAAGTCAAATTAACGTCCGAATAGGGTTGAGAAAACACACTTTACTATTCATAAATTATTAATTTTATTTATAATTTAATAAATTTAAGGATTAATCCTAGCCATCCATTTTCGACCGTTGGATTCGCGCCACCTCAGCAATCTATGTGACTCCTTCAGCTATAAATAGCCCCCCCCCTTCATTTTAAACTCACTCCTCCTCCTCCTCTTTCAAGCTTTGGCAATGGCAGAAATAATAATAAAATATTAGGAAATAGGGAAAAGGGAAGGAAGGGAGAAAGGAGGGCAAGACGGGGAGGTAGGGACTCTTAGGCAGAGGCTTGGGCTTCGCGGGGTAAGTTTTTAAATAATATTTATTTATTTATTTATTTGTGTAATATATATATATATATTATAATTAAAATAGAATTTGTAAAAATAAATATCAGTACATTCTAAGGGTGACAGAGAGGATAGTGTCTAAGGCTTGAGTTTGGAAAATATAGTTTCCTGCTCTCCCAGGCTATCCCTAACTGATCCGACGGATGGGATGATTAATTTAAATTTAAATTTAAAATTTAATTTGAATTTAATTTGAATTTAAAACAGACCAGGGGCATTTTCGTAATTTTTAACTTTAAACTTTAAAAGCTTATAATTTTTTCAAAACAAGTCGGATTTCCACGAAACAAGGACCGTTGGATTCTTATCGAAAAATTCTTTAAAATGAGTGGAAGCAGATTTTTGATCCGGGTTAAAATTTTTAAGTTATAATTAAGTGAATATTTTTAAATATTTTATTTGAAAATTAAATTAAATTAATATTAAAATGGTTTTTAAATTTTAAAAAAAATTGGATATGGCTAGAGATGGGAAAGTAGGATTTTTTAGAAGGGCAGGGAAGGTAATTTGGCTAATAATGCAATTAGAAATTAATTAAGATAAAAATAATTTAATTAATTAAATTAATTTAATATTCATTTAAATTAGGTAAATATTGTAAATAGCATAACTTTTGCATACATTAACGAAATTTAACGAAACAGGATCCGTTGGGATCGTATGGATGAGCACTACGCAAGGGAACTAACCGCAAGTGGATTGGAGCTCGTTTGGATTTATGGTGAAATTTAACGTCTGAACCAAATCAATGACCAATTATCGTTATTCAACGATAAACCGTCCAAGGTGAGTAAATCTCACTAACTCTGAACACTTTATATTTTTATAAAGTATTTTTAGAACTGATAATTATTGGTTGAATTTCTGAGTGTTGATTGTTTGGTTGAACTGCTAGTCAATTGATTGAAAATACCGATATAGTTATATATATCGTTAACCGATGTTGATTTTGTTTATCAAAATACCTCATATTGAAATGAAATTGATGTGAATTATATTGTGTAACATCTGTGGATGCAGGGAAACAGGTCGGAGGAATCCAACTGGATTCCTCAACATTTATTTACCGTTTTTCATATATTCTGATATATGATGTGTTATATCATCTATTGTTGAACCTGTGTGTTTGGATGATGATTGAACCTTTTGATTTGGTATTTTTATACCATAAGTGATACTAGAAAGTGAAAAGGGATTTTCAAAGTTAACTTTGAAAATAAATTATTTATGTAAAATCAATAGATTTTATATATAAAAGGAAGAGAATTTCATGAGAGAAAATGATTATAGAATCAAAGCATTTGTTAAAAAACAAATATTGGTGAAATCAAATAGAAGGGAAAATATTGGTGAAATCAAATAGAAGGGAAAATATTGGTGATATCAAATAGAAGGGAAATATTTGTGAAACGATTACAAATAGAAATAAAAAGGGAAACATTCGTAAAAGTATTTACAAATGGAATTGAAAAGGGAATATTCATGTAGGGAATAAAGAAAAGTTGAAAGAAGTACTTATTTGTTAAATAAATAGAAAAGTTAAAAGAAATATTTATTTGTTGAATAAATAGAAAAGTTAAAGGGAATATTTATTTGTTAAATAAATAGAAACGAAAAGAGAATAGTTATTTGTTGAGTAAACGAATAGAAAAAGAATCTATTCAAGGGAAGTAATTCAAAGGAATTATTCCAAAGGAATTATTCAAAAGAGAAAAGTCAAAGGGATTAATTCAAAATAGTTAATCAACTAGAGTTAAACAGTTGGAGTGAAACTGTTAGAGTTAAACCGTTGAAGTTAAACTGTCAGAGTTAAACCGTAAAGTTAAACAGTTAGAGTTAGTTAGTTAGAGTTAACCAGTTAGAGTTATCCATTTAAAGTTATTCAGTTAGAATTAACCAGAGTTAATCGTTTTGAGTCAAATCGAACTAGAGTTATTCAAATATAGTAATCGAATAAGGGTTAATTGAATATTAGTTATTCAATTAGAATTGATCGAATCTAATTATTCGAGATAGAGTTAAAAATAGACAAAGTTATTTAAGGATGAATTTCCATTTAGCACGACTGCTAGCGTAATTCGCAGGGCTGCAGATAGCCTACGGCGGTCGGATGTTTCCTGAGGGAATCAGGCGTAACCATTGTGATCGCTGCGATCTAGAGTCAAGCAAATGGTGTTAAATCAAATAGTAATTAATCAATAGAAGTTAATTAAGTCGAGTTAGTCGAGTATTATTAAATTAAGTAGGGTTAGTCAAAAAGGGAATTAATCGAATATCACCTATTCGAAGTAGAGTTATCGAATATAGTTTATTCGAGAAGAGTAATCGAATATAGTTCGTTCGAAGTGTGTTAAATCGAATATAGTTATTCGAAGGAGAGAATTATCGAATATGGTTTATTCGAAGTGAGATTTTTCGAATATTAGTTATTCGAAGAAAAGGATTATCGAATATTAGTTATTCGAACAGGGGAATCGAATATAGTTTATTCGAAAGAGAATTATCGGATAGTGATTATTCGAGAGTGAATCATACATGGAAATTCGATTATATCGAATCAAGGGAAGTAATGTTTACTTTCCATTTCAAATCAAGTTTTAATTATCTGTTAATGAAGTAGTTGGTTGTTTATTTATCCAAATTAAGATATGGAAATATATTTAAGTTAACATATTTTGAAAGCATGAAATTATAACATTTATAGTTATAATCAAATGATTCAGTAAAGGAAGTGGATTCATAAATAGAATCCGAGAGTTCGCAAGGAAGTTTCTTAAAGAGTGAAGTTTGAACTTTGTCTATTTCGAAGTTAGAAATGTTGTTCAGTTAAGGTCTGAGAGGTAATTATACCCCAACTTGATTGACTTCGTTTTTAACTAAGAAGTGGATAAGGTTCGAGAGTGAAAGGGGTTAAGTGAATTTAGTTAATGAGCGAAATGGTTGGTGTTGGCATAGCGATGTTTATTCAAACATCAGTTTAAATCCAATGAAGGAGATTTGGAAATGTCTTCCAAATGAAAAATCAGAAATGTTTTCTGAATATAGAAAATGAGAAATGGAATTGTTTTCCATTGTTAATAACGTATATTTTCTAAATATAGTAAATAAGAAATATAGGAAAACAAGAATAAGGAAAAGGGTAAATTTATGATAATTTGATGATGAATGATGATTGATCGATAGAATTTCCATCTGGAAATAATATCGTTGTTTGCACACTGGCATCTTTTTATTTGATAGTTAAATCACCGACTATCAAAGTTTTGACCATTTTAACGTTGTTAATATGGAGAGACCGGTTGGATTATTATCCAGAGAACCACTTCGTATTGGCATAAGCGTTGCGAATCAAGTAGGCTGAATATATTGAAGACGGAGTTATGCAAGGGCTATCCTATTTACAGAATAGTGCCTTCGGTTTGTCCAGTCCCAGGACAAACGTGAATGGACGAATGTCTGACAGAGTATATTCAAAGGATCGCGTAAGTTGATCTCTTCAAACGTACTTACGTTTGGTGCCGGAGGAATTCGTTTCTCTTAGCTGTATACCCGTGGTATTTTTGGTGAAATCAATTTGTGATTTGGCGGGTATGACGATGTGGCATTCAAAGTAATGGAGGTGGGATCTGTCAAAGGATACGTTATGACCTCAAGCCTCATCCACCGGGAAATGACAAAAATCGGGCAGGCAGCATGGCTATGTGGGTCGCACCCATTAGGATGTATGATCACCTATCTAGAGAAATTCCTTTTGTTCTTAAATCTATCGATGCTGTCCCTTATCGGGAGACGGTTGCTGATCCCAACCGTTGGTGATATACATTCGATACACTCAAGCGAAATGAGTGGTCGGTCATGTGTGGGCCGGGTTGCAAGATGTTCTTGTTGAACCCAGTGTATTTGCCTCTAGAGATACACGTTCGGAAGGTGGTCCCATACCTTGTCAAGTTGGAATCCAATCTCCAATAAGTGCCTGCGAGTTTGATTGTATATTATATATGTAGAGCGTGAGATGCAAGCGTTCTACTAGATTTTAATTACTTTTGATTAGACATTATTATAATATCAGATAATATATGATTTCCAAAGTGTTTTGGGTTATCGTAAGGTAAAAGCCATCCATATTTATGAGTGGATTGGTCTTACGATTATCTTTTCTTTTGAAAAGGATTTTGAAAAGTTAAACCAAATGATTGGAGTTTACTCACACCAGTCCCATGACTGACCCAGAGTTTTATTTTGTTTTGTTTTCCCTAAACTCTTGGGTGCCCAAATTTGTACGGGCAGTCAAGTAGTCAGGATTTTACATATAGACTTGGAGAGCTTGGAGCAGGATGCTTCAGGACTTATATAGCTATTGTTTATTTCCGTTGTGATGCAAGGGTTGTACTCTGATAATGGTATTGTATGCATATACTGCTTTTGATTTCAAGTTATGTGATATATTATATTTTATTCGTTCCGCTGTGAGATTCGTGTTACTCTGATGTTGTGTTCTTCTTTTTCTTCTTCTATTCTAATTTTCTATCTTATCTATCCTCACCCTCTAAATTCTTTCATTAACTATTCGGTAACTGTCGACCCTTGATGTTCGATATGTGTTGTATATCGGATAATCAAGGTCGTCTTTTCCCGGGTCGTTACATGTTGTAACCATTGTAAAATATTATTCATTCTTCTGTACTCTCTTTCAGTCTTAATAAAGCTTTCTTTTCTTTAGTTTCTGCATTTTATTTTCATGGCATATTGTGTTGTCTAGTCAATTAGATTTGCTAGAACACAATTTGCTATTGCTTCTATTTTTCTTACTAGTGAATTGACCGTCTGATTAGATTCAGCGGTAATCCTAGTTTTTATTTTCAGTTGTTGATTTCTTTTCTGCAATTTTATTTCCAGTGCTCTATTTTATTTTAATCATTGAATTTATTATAGATCCGATTAGATTCGAATCTGTAGTGAATTTAATTGCATCTTTTATTCGTAGTTTCAGTTTTTATTTTTGCTTTGCGAAAAAAAACCAACCTCCAGCTTCGTCTAACTCGCCCAAGAGATTAGATAAATAATTGATTTAATTCACCTCCCTGTGTTCGACCTGTATGCTACATGCCTGTATGCTTGCAGAATTTATTACAAATGTCGCGCTTTTGTAATTCATAGACTAGCGACGATCATACAACTCATTAGAACTAAACAAAAGACTCATCGGAGGTTGGATTAGTAATATCCAATAAGAATACTCATTAGAGATTGGATCAGTAGTATCCTAGAATGAGAATACTAATTAGAGATGGGGTTAGCAATGCCCTAGAATGAGTCAGAGTGGAAAATTTATAATTAACGTACTTGTTATTATATATAATCCGATATTAGGAAAATATGATTTTGAATATATAAAAGTTATATATTTTTTTTTGAAAATTTAATCGACTAATTGATTGATGATTGTGTTGTGTGAATATGAATTCAGCTAAGAAAATGATTAAACAATTAAAGAATGGAAATTAAATTAGTTAAATAAACAACTTCAGCTTCATTTCCTTTTCGAGGACGAAAAGATTTTAAGTGGGGGAAATTGTAACAACCCGCAAATTCTGAACCAATTTAAAAATTTTATTTTAGAAAATTTTAATGAATTTTGAGGTTATAATAAAATTTATATAAATAATAATGGTTAGAATTTATTTTAATCGAAGTTAAAACGGATAAATTTAATTTAAATATAAATGGAGTTAGAAATGGCGCGGTAGTTTTAAAATTTGATTTTAAACTTTAACTGAATGTACAGGATTCAAAATAAATCAGAATTGAGTGAAACCAGAAATATTTAAATCTGTTTAATCATATCTTTCTAACGAATCTGAAAAATTGAAATTTCATAGTGGAAATCAAAAGTTATGGCCAATTCAATATTAGAAAGGTCGTTGTAGAATTTATATATATATTATATATGGCCTGAAAGGCTGTTTTTCACATATGAAGGAATTTCGACCCGAAACCACTTCGATTGAGTCTGGAATGATGTTTCTGCATTTCAAAAAAAAATCACATATATATATTTTGAGTTTCAGGAATTATTTGTTTAAAAAATGTATTTTTAATATTAAATATATTGGCCTTAAAAATAGTCATTTTTCAAACGACCTCTGTTTTCAATGAAACCACTTTTGCTGGAACCAGAATGTCAAATTATAGCTAGGTTTCAATTTTCAGAATTTTTCGAGTTAATATCTGAGCGTGGCGAAAGAAAATGTGTTTTGACTTTTTAGTTAAATTTAAACGACTTGAAAATAGCCATTTTTCAAACAGTCTCAGAATTCAATGAAATTAGTCTTGTTACAACCGTATCGTCATAAGAAAGCTAAAAATAATTTTTTTTGGAATTTTCTGAGGTCGTATGTGGCCCCGGCATATTTAATTGTGCGGTTAATATTTAGTTAATTAATTTTTGATGGAATTTTAAATAAAATTTCTACAGATTTCGGAATTGGACCCCGAGACCTGTCCCATTGCGTTCAGAAGGCCTCAAAACGTTAAGATCGATAGTAAGCAAGCCCAATTCTGAGACAGTCCAGAAATCCGCCTTTATAACACTTTTTTCAATGATTTAATAAAAAATAAAAAAAATAAACCCTAACCCTAATTCTTTCAGCCGCCGCCTATTCAAACAATGGCCAGAAACATCCCAAATTCAAACGTTAATTTCTCTCAATCCGTTCAGTGAAAATTGACAAATTATATACCAAATCGAAGAGAATTCAGAGAGCTTCGAATCTATACGGTTAAGATCAGGTTTCAGTGCACGGATTTCGCGAATTCTGGTGTGGAAGGCGGCGCGTTCGGGTTCGAATTTCGAGGCGAGGAGGGGGCCGAGTTGGCTGGGTTTCTGGGCGGTGGTGGCTCATGGTTCAGGCTTCGGAGTGGCGGTGTTCGATCGGCGCCTAGGTGGCCAAAGAGGGGTGGGACGTGGGGTTGGAGGAAGGAATTTGGGTTCGGCCGTGACAGTGTAAACGAAGAAGAAGGTGTTTATATTTTAATATTATTTTGTTTATTTAATATTTAATTTATCCGATCTTTAAAAATCAATATCTCTTTCATACGAGGGCGGTTTGACGAACCGTAAGTTGCGTTGGACTCGCCTTTCTGAGATCTTCGCGATGGCGCAGACCAAAGCTAAATCCGAGACAGTCGAATTTTCAGCCATATCAATGTGAGATTTCTATTTTAAATAAATTAATCATTTATTCATTACATCGTGAAATTTATATATTTAATCTATGTATAATTCTTGTTGTTGTTGTATGTATCTGTTGAAATATTGATTGTTTGGTGAATGTGATGAACCTCTTTTTGGAATTGTATGTATTCATGTTGGTTATAATTAGATAATTAAAATTATCATCATTGCCATATTTGGGTAGTCGAATCATAACTGTCATTAGATAGAATAAAATGAATATTATTTCACCGTGAGATTTGTTGAAATAAAAAGAACAATTTGCCCTGTTAAATTTGCTAGTTTTAGAAAGGACATTTTTTTTTCATTTTACCGTCATTTAGTTGAAAATTAAAAAGTACATTTTTATTGTAATTTTATTAGAATTTAAATTACATTTTTGTTTTGCAATTTTAGATGCAAACAAATATATAAATCAAAAAGATTACATTTTTCAAAGTAATTAGAAATAAATCAAAAAGATTACATTTTTAATGTAATTAGAAATAAATTAAAAAGATTACATTTTTCAATGTAATTAAAATTGAAATAAAATGATTACATTTTTCAATGTAATTAAAATCGAAGTAAAATGATTATATTTTCAATATAATTAAAATTGAAATAAAAATAACATTTTGATTAAAACTTAAGTATTGAAATAAAAATAACATTTTGGTTAAAGCATAAGTATTGAAATAAGAGATCACATTTTTGGCCAAAATTTTATTAGTGAACATTTTTGGTCAAAACTTTATTAGTGAAATGAAAATATAGCTTTTATCAAAACTTGATTATTGAATTGAAATTTTCACTTTTATCAAAACTTGATTATTGAATTGAAAATATCATTTTTGTCAAAACTTGATTACTGAAATGAAAGTAACAATTTTGTTTACATTTTATATGTAAATAAGAAATTATTTTCAGTAGTTACATAGAAATATAAGTTTTACTTTTTATTTGCATTCCACCATGCAAATAAAATGTTGGAAATAAAAGTACACTTTTTATTTGCATTCTACAACGCAAATAAACATAGAAATTAAAAGTTTGCTTTTCATTTGCACTTTTCAATGCAAATATAGCATGAAATAAAATTCATTTTTCTTATTTGCATCTCACATTGCAAACATAACTTGAAAATAAAAAGTACATTTTTATTTGTGTTCGACAACACAAATAAAACTAGAAAATAAAACATATATTGAAAATAAAGTTTTGTTCTTTATTTTGTGTTCGAAAATGTATATATATTTTGAAAATAAAGTTTGTTCTTCCATCTACATTCAGCCATGCAAATATATACAGTAAATAGAAATTGTTCTTTTATTTGCAATTACCAATGCAAATATATATTGAAACAAATTATTCATTTGCACTCACCAATGAAAATACACACATATTTTGAAAATAAAGTTTATTTCTTTGTTTGCATTTATCAATACATATATGCACTGAAATTAAGGTTTATTCTTTTATTTGCGTTTATCAATGCAAATATTCAATGAAACTAAAGTCTATCTTTTTATCTACATTTACCAATACAAATGTACACATTTTTATACATTGAATAGAATTTGTTTAAAATATACTTTGAAAATAAATTTTGTTCTTTTATTTACAATCACTAATGTAAATATAATTTGTAAACAAAACTATTCTTTGTTTGCATTCATAAATGCAAATACTCTTTTAAATAAAAAAAATTCTTTTATTTACATTCACTAATGTAAATACGCATTGGGAATGAGTTCCTTTTTACATTCACTCAAATATACTTTTAAATAAAAAGTTACATTTGTTAATTGGTTTCCTTGTTGCAAATAAAACATTAAAATAAAAATTTCATTTTTTGTTTGCAATCCTACATGCAAACCAAACATCAAAATGAAAGTTACATTTTTGACTTATAATTTTGATATGAACAAATATTGATAGAAAGAATAGTATTTAGAAATGCGTTTTTATTGCAATTCTATATGAAATGAAAAGAGCAAATTTGTCAAATGTCTTATATGTAATAAAATGAGTTCTTTTTGTCACTTCAAAAAGAATGAATTGAAAATGTTTATTTAAGCTTTTGAAAAGAATGGATAACTAAACATTCATATTTTTATCATTAAAGTAAAATAGACAAAAACACTTATTTTGTCTAAATTAAAAGAATGAAACAAAATAAAGCATTGGAATATTTTATAAGAATTGAAACACAAATTAATCACTAACGTAAATTTATATTAGTTAAAACCAATTATTTACTTTTGTCAATTTACATTTGTTGAAACCAATTATTTGATTTGGCACTATAGAGTTGTTAAGATAAAGATATTCATTTTTGTTTTGTTATCACTTTTCTATGAAATGATAATAGACATTTTATCAGAAATATTCATTTTTGTCAAAATGGATTATTTAAAGCAATTTACATATATATATATATATATATATATATATATATATTATGTTTGGCAAGACATATACTTGTCAAGATAGGTTTGTTAATCAAAATATTTATTTTGTCGAAACAAAAATTATCATTTTTGTCTCATTAGAATTGCTAAAATAATATGACTATTTTTGCTTGAGTTTAAATTAGCGAAATAGAAATTGTGAATAGAAACGAAGTTATTATGTTTATTCATTCATTGCAATAGAGATATTTTCTTGTCATCATTATATGTATTGTGTATTACACTTCCATTCACAAGTTACCCGACTTGTTTATATGATTGGGACGATAATTTTTACACATCGGCCAAGTGCACAAATTAGTTTATCATTTGTTTGATAGTTGAAACGCCACACGGGTGTTGGGATGAAAATTTACATACACTAATCCCAATATTCAGTTGTATGTTGATCGTTAGATCGATAGGCTACGATGAGCGTTATTATTTAATTTTAACGCTTACGATGTGGAAATTACACTCTGGATGTAGATGGATGATTTGATGATTATACTGATGTGTGTGAAATCCATATAATCCAAATTATATGGTAAATGGTTGAGTCGCATTTCGATTTAGGTGTTCTTTTAAATAAGAATATTTTTACATTTGAAATTTTCTTTTTATATAAAGGATATTCTTTCATAAAAGAGAAAATATTGTTAATCAAGTATATGTTGAAACAAAGAATATTTGTAAAAGATAAAAATCTGTAATATAAAGAATACTCCCATTTAGAGTCTTTTATATAAAGAATATTTTCAATGTTTACTTTAAATTATGTTTTTTTATAATTACTATTTAAAGAGAGATCTTTTAAGTAAGATAATTAGAAGTCGCAATTATAAATAAATTGAGATGTGAAGTGGATTTATCGTGGACGATGTTTTAAACGACATTGTCCTTTAATCCAATTTACATTGAAATTATTATTTGGAATTTATAAATCTATTTTATAGATTTAAAAAAGGCATTTTCTAAAAATCAAGTTTTTTCAATTTAATATATAATTGGAATTAAGTGGAAATTCGATTGGTAATAATCGAAATGGTCTTCTGTAAAAGAAGACCGATATTATATATGGAATTTAATAGGCTTTGCCATTATTCCATGTATATTGTTACTTCTATACAGAAATCTATATCGATTATTTATTGATTTGATTTCTGTGGAATTCCATATTTTGAAAATGATTTGAGGGTTTGTCGTGAACTGTGTTTTAAAGGACACTAGTTCTTTAGCCTATTTAAGACAAGATTTATTCCTTAAAAATAAATGATCTTGTAATAATGATTTTTGATATCAAATCAAAACTGGAGTTTTAATAAATCCTTTAAGGAAGATTTAAGATTTTATTTTTAGAGTTTATCTTTGATAAAATTAATGAGAATCTTCTAATATGAATATCTTATTAAAAGAATACTCTGAGTTGGAATGTGGCGTAATGTGTGATTTTCCAATATTTGATTTTTAATCACCAAATACGCGAGTTATTCAGAAAGACCAGGTTTAACCCATTCTGAATAATCATCACGACGATCAAGAGTCGAAGATGAAGACGGTGGTTGAAGACCAAAGGTTTTCACATCGTTGGGATGATGATGACTGGTATCTTGAATTGGGATTGGCCTTCCAAGGCAAGGTTTTTGGTAATGATCGTCCAAACGCATTTGGAGATCGACGGACACGTTGTTTCGCTCAGACCTAGAGCGGACTTGTAAATGGATTGTGTGTCTGACATTGTATTCATTTTTACTGTATTTGTTGAACGCTACTGATTGTATATTTCTGTTTGGTGGTGAAAAATTTATTCTTTACTTATCACCCTTCTCTAAGACGTATGAGCTTAGAGGTTATATATATTGGTAGATGATCAATAATATGGTAGGGTCTGACAATGTGGCATGCTAAGATGCAAATGATCAAGGCTTTGTTGAAAAGCAGGCCTTGTGGTTGATGATCAAAGCACGGTCTGTTTAGGCATAGCTTTGTGTATATCGTGACTTCGCGAGCCTCACACACCGGTTGAGTCTAAAACGGGAGAAGGGAACGCAGGGAGTGCACACGTTTCTTTCTAGCTAGAAGTGGTGTTGGGCTTTAACACGGCCCGACATTTGCTTATGTGGTTGATGGAATTTTTGTGAGGCCTCGGTTTATTCTTATCGGTCGCCCTCGACTGATTTGTAGGTCCAATAGGATCGGGGAACGTGTGTTCAGGCATAACTAATCCACTAAAGTATTTGTGGACCGGCCCTGCTGTGTCCAAGGGTTCGCTATTGACTCATGATGGAAACCCAATTTCCAATACGCCCTTACGGTTTTGATTGTATAACTAGTATAGCAACATAGTAGATGGTAGCTATGCCGTCTAGGATTGATATTATATTTGAAATGTTTTAAATATATATATACACACACTAACAATAATATCGTTTTTACGTATCAAGCATCTTTTGACCATTATAAGGTAAAACCCTACCCTCTGGTGTGCGTTGCATTGTGTGATGGGACCTGGGTTTTATAATGGTTTCATTTTTCTAAAAAGCATTACGTTATTTGACGATTTACTTTATTTATGCTCTGGCAATCCAATTGAGTAAACCCATTCCGCGTTAGCGGCGTGGTCCTGAGATTAGCCTACTTATTAGATAAGTTAAGTGAAGAATTCTCACACCAGTCCCACGGCTGACCTGTAGTTTGTTTCACTTTGCAAACTCTGGTGCCCTCTTTCCACCTGGGCAGTCGAGTAGCTTTTTGCAGATATAGTTAAGCAGGATCCTGGATTGAAGCCTGTAGCTGGGTCCAGAATATTGATGGCCTTCTGCTGAAATTAGTTCCGCTGCAATGTATTTAATTTATTGTAAATGTATCTTCCGCTGTATTATTTATCGATGTACTTTGATATATTCTGTACTCTGATGTAACATTTATTATTGATGTTATAAAAGTCTGTGTTGTTGTTCTGATGTTTTGTATGCCCAAAGTTAACATACGCAGAATTTGAACGGTCTTAATCGATCTTGTGGTCGATTGGGGTCGGGCGAAATCCGGGTCGTTACAAACAGTCTGATCCAGTAAATCCATCCCTATCGCAAACATCATAATATAGTTACTGTCACGCCTTAATCCATCAACTGTTTGTGTTCAGATCATTTGCTCCAGTTGACAGTCTGTTTCTTACTCAGTTGAGCATCTACACTACCAAAAATCAGAGATCCAAGTCCATTTACTTTGCTGTGGCAACCCAAAAAAAGGAAAATCAAAATTCTAATTTCTTACTTCCCAATCCCACTTCATATCCAAACCATCGGACCGCACTCCTTACCCCGTTCAACACAGTACATCGAACTCCACCAGTCACTTTATTACCGAACTCTAAATCAACACCAGAAAATTCAAAACTCAATTCAGTTGCATCCAAACCAATAGCATGTTGACCCATAATCGAAACCTGCATCACTTCTGTAAATCTTGAACAAATCATGATAAAAACCCACATCTTCCTGATTTGCAGGCGTATCCGGTCTTGGTTTGAGTTCTAGAAATCTTGGTGTTTGGATTGCGAAGTCTCTAAAGTGTCAAGCTTCAGAAATTCGACCGGATTCCTATCTCGATTTTGGATTTCAATTTTCGATTTCATTTTATTTATATTTATTTTATATAATATGGAATCGGTTTCTTTCTTTCCGATTTTAAAGGAAAAAGAAAACGAGAGGAAACTGACTGAATTCGGATGAGGATGGTAGATTAACAAAGATGTGGTATCTCAATTTATAGATGAAGTAAAGGTGGATAGGGACGACGTAGCTTCTACAGAGTAGTAGATTTAGGCGTTGACATAAGGGAATGGTAGGTTTACACTGAAAAGGGAAGACTGACAAGAAATCGAAAGTGACAGTGAAAAGAGGGGACGGAGTAGTTTCATAGAGTAGCTTTGTTTAGGTCATCCCTTATTTTGATTTGATTTTATTTATAGTTTGATTTTATTTAACCGGTGTGACCCAATTTAAAATATCTTGCGAATTCGAACCCTTATTTCAGTGCAACAAATGCCACTCCTAGGGTTATACCACCATCCCAAATACACTGAAATAGTTTCCACGGTCTATTTCGACCATATACAGAAGATATTAAATTAAATTGACGATTTAACATTAAATTTGATTTAATATAGTTCGACTCAAAAATAACAAAAAATTATTATTATCATATAAATATACATAAACTGAATTCATAAAATTTCCAGAATAAACTAACTCGAATTGTTAGACTTGATATTTCATTTTCACATTAAACCAATATTCTATTTATTTAAAATTGATTTATTTTGTTAAATAAATAGTTATAGTTTATAAACAATTCCATAACGACTATTTGAAAATTTGATTTGGCTATAACTCTCACTATAAAATACGAAATTCTGGTTTTTCTCTTTTATTACAAAATTATAGTTTACAAGATTCGAATATTTCTTATTTTAACGAATTCCGACTTATAACGGATCACGTACACTTAATTAAAGTTCAAAAGTCAATATTACGAACTACCACGCCATTTCAAGATTGTTTATATTTAATATATATTTATACGTTTCAAACTTCGATTAAATTAATATAAACTACATTTAAATTCCAAATTCAGTATATAAACTGATATAAATATTCAAACGTAAATCGATAAAAATGCGGGACTTTACATTAAACCTAAGTGGAGTTTTAATTAATCTTTAATTATAATTAAATGGGAACGAGGCAAGTAAATTTACCGAATTCAAGAAATGGTCGAGAATGGAGTACCACTAGTTGTACTCCATGCCATTGTTAAATCTTTAATTAGATTTGGAACGTGAAATGGTAATTAATTTTACTGATAACATAGTAGGTGTTAGATATGGAATACTACCAGTTTTTCTCCATGGAATGAATAGGTTGGGACTAGAAAAATAAAATAAATAATTACTTCGGTCCTGACTAGTTGATAAACCTTAATTTGGTTTAAGATTGTTAAAAGATAATACAAATCTTTTGCAATGGTTTTCAAAGAAAAAGTTAAACAAGTGGTTCAAACGAATTAAATCTATAATAAGATTTAGGGGAATAATTCCCAATGTAATGAATGTTTGCATAAAAGAATATTCTGGACTGGAATGTGGCGTGTGATGTGTTTTTATAGCACTTGATTATCAGATACGCTAGTTTTTCGAAAAGACCAGGTTTAACCCATTTTGAATAACTGATACGACGGCCAAAAGTTGAAGACTTGAAGATGGTGGTTGAAAACTGGAGATCTTCACATCGTTTGGATGATTACTGATGTCCTGATTGGGCTGTACACCCAAGACAAGGTAATAAGTGGTGATCGTTCAGGCGTACTTGGAGATCGACCGGATAGCGAGGACCTCTCTCTTTTATTGGACATAAGGGACGAGGAACAAGGTGCCTCCAGTTTCGTTTAGACCCAGAACGAATTTGTAAATGGATTGTAAGCCTGACATTGTATTTCGTTCTGTATTGATTGATTTCTATTAAATATATATTTGTTTGGTGGCGGAAAATTTATTGTAACACCCCACACCCGCTATAGTCACTCACTAAGGGAATGCCATAGCATCGGTGGAGTATTTTTAGTGAGTATAGAACAGTAAAATTACAACAAGACAGATATAATGTAATACTTGAAAATTTAAAACTTCATCTCATAGCAGCGGAAAGTAAAACATGTTTGGTTACATCATAAAACCATAACAAGAGTCAAGTACAAAATATCCATCCTGAATAAAATAAGTACATAATCCCACTACTCATAACAAATAGCCATAACAGAAAAGATAAGATAAGCTGAGCTCTACATCTACGGTCCAAGCTCCAAGAGATAGATAAAGCAAACTGATCAAAGCCCACTAGCACTAGGCCCAACCTGAGGACCTGAAGGAAAAAGATAAAAACAACGGGGGTCAGACATAAGCCTGAGTGAACCCTATCTCCTTAATAATACAATTATTAAAGTAATTAGGGTATGATATGAACTCGGTATGGTATCTTTGGGGATAATGACTACACTAAGTTGCCCACGAACACAGGACGAACTAAGATAACCGTAAAGACGCATCTACCCACCCAAGGATAATTACTAACTGCACCACACCAGTCACTCCTACTCAAAGGTTGATCCCACCCAAGGATATCAAAGATAGATATAACCAGTAGTTTCCTGTACCCTAGTTGACTACATAGGTGCCGTCTGCCCCTATCTCTACTAGGTGTACCCCACTACCCCAAGCGATCGGCTCCCTAACGTAGGTATCCGTGCTGGGCCCACAGTGGGGTGTATCATTCCCCAAAGTGGCAACCCAAAAGCAACACCGGTGCACGGGTTATACCTACACGATGCAACAACGTCTTACCTCCCAGTCCCGGGCCCACACACGCATATGAAACCCGATGGGCCTGCGTTGCCACCGCTAACCCCGTTTTGGCCACTTATAGACAAGCCCAGTATGCGTGCCCCGTCCTCGGCTTGGGCCGAGCTACAAAGATACATATGGGATACTGGTTGTAATGGGCCCTCCACAAGCTACCCACCAGAGCTTGTTATTAATCTAGTGTTCCCCACTTAACCCTTTAATAATGTTTAATTACATGTTTCACTTGGTTAAGTATTCTAATCGTATTTTCTATTGCCACCCAAGGCAACCCACTAGATTCCTCATGCCACCCAAGGCACCCACTTAACCCCTCATGTCCCACTACATGCTAATATGGTTAAGTGTTTCTTAATTAATTAAGACCGTGATTCCCCATAAAGACCTCCCACATTAGACTGGCTGTTATGACCGCCTGGTTAAGCCGGTAGGGTCCGGGTAGTCTTACGTCATAACAGAGTCTAACCTCGTATCTTTATTTTAATCACGTATTTAATTTGTGCCTAAGACCTCTCACATTAGACTGGCTGTTATGACCGCCTGGTTAAGCCGGTAGGGTCCGGGCAGTCTTACGTCATAACAGAGCCTAACCTCGTGTCTTAGTCGATTAATTACACCTAATTAATCACCCCCATATTAATTATCCCTAATTAATATCAATTTATTCATAACATGGGTAGACCTAACTCAATAGGTAAATTCCCATGGGGTAGACCTAACTCAATAGGTAAATTCCCACTTATGTTAATTAATTTTTTTATGGTATGCTTAATCATACCCATTTCAACATACTTTTAATTAACATATTAATTAACCCCATCGTTCCCCACGTAAATCGTCATTATGACATAACATAATAAAGGGAAGATTTACCACACATAACATGGGTTTAGTATATAACTTTATCATGGGTTAAGAGGATGTCAACTTGCATATATGAGCATGTATTAACCCAACTATATTCAACCCAAACTTGCATATTATCAAACATGTGTCTTACATAACATGTTGCATATGAACTTACATATCATCAAGCATGTGATTTGCATAACATGTTGCATATGAACTTACATATCATCATACATGTGATTTGCATAACATGTAGAACTTGCATATATGACTTGCATCTTAAAGGAGGGTAAACATGCATAGCATATAAGGGTGTCATCTTGCATATGTATGCATCACATTTAAAAGGGTAAACTTACATGTCATGATTTATGCATAATACCAAACACTTAGCATGCATAAAACCACATACTTAGCATGCATAGAATCAATTACTTATTATGCATAAACACACCACTTAACTTGCATAAACCCAAACACTTAGCATGCATACAATCAAATACTTAGCATGCATAAAATCAAATACTTAGCATGCATAAAATCACATGCATAACTTGTATGACATGTTGAACTTGCATTTCAACATATACATAACTTGCATAAACATTCACATACTTGCATAGGCTTGCATATTATGTTAAACTTGCATTTCAACATATACATAACTTGCATAAACATTCACATACTTGCATAGGCTTGCATATTATGTTAAACTTGCATTTCAACATATACATAACTTGCATAAACATTCACATACTTGCATAGGCTTGCATATTATGTTAAACTTGCATTTCAACATATACATAACTTGCATAAACATTCACATACTTGCATAGGCTTGCATATTATGTTAAACTTGCATTTCAACATATACATAACTTGCATAAACATTCACATACTTGCATAAGATGTTAAACATGCATATAAGCATATACATGACTTGCATAAGTACTCACATACTTGCATAACATGTTTGCATAATGGATCCATATTCACTTAGTGTTTTGCATCATAAACATCATGAAACAACTTGCATAAAAATATCATGATTACATATTATGAAACTTGCATGACATAAGGCATATAACTTGCAAAACACATAATATTCACTACATCAAGCTTGCATAAATATATGGATCCACAAACATAGCCATACTTTATCACATCTTATCATAATCAATTCAATAATTGATTATTAAGGGGATAGAAGCTCACCAAAACAAGATTAGCAAGTTAAATGAAGCAAATCCCAATGATTAAGTAGAAGAAGATGTAGATTAGCTTGCAAACCCTCTTAGGATTTTTAGTGGAGGCTCTACAATTTTCTAAGTGGTGGCATAATGGCCTTAGATCTATTTTTGGTAAGGATAAGGGGGTATTAGGGTGTATATATAGATTAGTTAGATGTTTTAGGACCATAGGATATACCCTAGAACCAATCCTAGCCTTTAAAGCATGTCTTGGGGAAGAAGTCAAGTGTAGGAACCATTTAGGGCCCAAAAAAAACAGCCCAAAACTCATCCCGGGCCTCAAAACATGAGCAGTTTTCGTTTTTGATTTTTCGTGAAACTTTGACGGGCCATAACTTGGTCATACGGACTCCGATTTACGAAAACTCGGACTCTATTTCGCGTATTTTTCCGAGACGAACGCAATGGTACAGCCCGTTTCCCCTGATTCAGAATATTAAATTTAATTCTGCTCTGATTTATGTTATAACAAGTTATTTAACATACGGGGTGTTACATTCTCCCCTACTTAAAGGATTTCGTCCCCGAAATCTCTAAGTCAAGAAGAACGTATCCTACCAACCAAACAACCATCTACTCAACCATCAAACACTGGCATCCATTGTCCTTAAAGTTTCTAATGTTGTATGAACATATGCAAAAAGTGTGTGTATATGTTCCCTATCTAATGCAAAATCAGGCGGTCTACTGATTCAGTTGACCTCCTTAATGCAAACCATGATAGTGCCATGCATCCAATATGTATGCGAAAGAACCCTATCGACACATACTATTTCTACATGTGTGCACAATCATTCACCGAATAAATGCATCATCCATATGATAGCACAACCATCATACATCCATTAATATAGCTACCTACACACATTTATATGCAATATGCAATATGAAGTGATTGAGCCGATCTAGTGCCTAAAATGTGTGTATATGCATCCACGAGCAACCACTAGCAAACACTTGCATCCACTTGCATCCATCAATCATAACATGTCTCAAACACATGTTTCAACCATAGGTTTACCCTATCTAAAAGGTCAAAGGTGCTAACGAGAGGACATACTAAGGACAAGATAAGATAGGCAATAAAGGAGAAGTTAAAGAACATACTCTCGAAAAGAAAAGGGTACAAAGAACGCATCTTC
This sequence comes from Allium sativum, assembly GCA_030737875.1. Classification (NCBI taxonomy): domain Eukaryota; kingdom Viridiplantae; phylum Streptophyta; class Magnoliopsida; order Asparagales; family Amaryllidaceae; genus Allium; species Allium sativum. The sequence goes on from CM060916.1 coordinate 732,169,850, forward strand.
GCTTCCGTCTCCCAAGTAGCATTGCTCTCGTCATCTCCCCATTGCACTTTGACTAGCTGAACCTCTCTGTTTCTCAACTTCTTAATCTCTGACCCAAGGATGCGAGTAGGAGCTCGTCGAATCGTCGCATCACGCTCTACTTCCACTTCTCTAAGCAAGCTTGGCTCTACCACCTCTGCGGTCTCATGTAGGCACTTCCTCAAATGTGACACATGGAAAACATCATGTATACCACTAAGTCTGTCTGGCAACTCCACCCTATATGCCATCCGTCCAATTCTTTCCTTGACAGGAAACGGTCCTACAAACCTCGGTGCTAACTTCCCAGCGGATCCAAAGCGAACAACATTCCGTAATGGAGACACTTTGACAAAAACCATGTCCCCAACTTCAAACTCAAGATCAGTCCTCCTCTTATCTACATAAGATTTCTGTCTGTCTTGCGCTGCTTTCATCCTTCTTCGAATCAAATCAACCTTCTCTGAAGTCTCTCTAACCATATCGGGCCCTAGCAAGATCTTATCCGTAGATTCCCACCAACATGTAGGTGATCGACAAGGCCTTCCATAAAGAGCTTCAAAAGGTGCCATGCCAATACTAGACTGGAAGCTGTTGTTATATGCAAACTCCACCAAAGGAAGATGCTCTTCCCATGTACCTCCAAAATCCAAGATACAAAGCCTCAAAAGGTCTTCCAAAACACGGTTCACCCTCTCGGTCTGGCCGTCTGTCTGAGGATGATATGCGGTGCTCAAACACAACTGAGTCCCCACCGCCTCCTGTAAACTCTTCCAAAACTCACTAGTGAAGATAGGATCTCGATCACTCACTATGCTGGAAGGTACCCCATGCAATCGAACTATCTCTCGAACATAGACTGAAGCAAGCCATGGAGCAGTCCTCTTACTCTTCACATGTATGAAATGGGCGCTCTTAGTAAGCCTGTCTACCACCACCCAAATTCCTATATTACTCTTTCTCGATCTGGGTAACCTGTCAATAAAATCCATCGAGACGCTATCCCACTTCCATTGCGGAACCTCCAATGGGTAAGGCAACCCACCTGGTTTCCTTTGCTCCGCCTTCACTTGCTGGCACACCAAACATTGAGCGACATACTCGGCCACGTCTTTCTTCATACTGGCCCAGAAGAAAACCCTCTTCATGTCTTGATACATCTTGTCCCCACCGGAATGAATGGTCATCCTAGAACGGTGTGCATCATCAAGAATAACCTTCCTCAAACCCTCGTCTTGCGGTACACAAAGTCTACCGTCTCTACGCAAGCACCCCCTATCGCCTAGGGTGTACCTACTCAAATGGCTGGACGACTCTCCCCTTATGAGCTTCTCTACCAACTCAACCAACTGTGGGTCGTCCCTCTGTGCTTCTCTAATCCGCCCCAAAAGAGTAGGTCTAACTTCCAAGGAAGCTAGCAAACCGGGTACATAATCAACGGAAGGTCTGAAATCAAATATCGAGATAAATTCCAAGCTTCGTTGTTCCACGGACAACAGACTCAAGGACAACCTCTTTCTGTTCAAGGCATCCGCCACCACGTTACCCTTGCCAGGTGTATACGCTATCTCAACCTCATAGGATGCTAAGAATCCCATCCACTTTTACTGTCCTAAGATTATGAAGAGTCTCCAACACTTCCCTAAGATGTAGGGCATGCTCTTCTCCACCAGGATATCATCCAAAATCATCACAACTGTCTCTCACGCAGACCACCCTAGTCGAACTCGGCATCCCCCAAATGCAAGCCCCAAAGGCCTAAACCAATATCAGACAAACACCCAAGGGATACCTCCTTCGAATTCAGACGACCTACGTGAGATGATACTAGTAAAAATGGCTAAATAATTAAGCCCTTGTCCAATTCTGGATGTCCTCGCCAGTCTCGCTCCAAAACCGTCGTTTATCCCATACTGGCTTTGCTCAGCCTATTGAGCACATACGAAAACTTATTTTGCTCCTAGAAAAGACCAAGATGTCAACCACAAGGACCATCACAACTTATTTAGGTACTCCCTGAACACCCTTCTCATCAAATCAACAAAGTATGCGGGGGCGTTCGTCAAACCAAATGGCATCACCAGCCACTCATAAAAAAAAAATCATCCGGAGTCCTTAAGGCAGTCTTCTCTATACTATCCTCAGCCACTCTCAACTGATGAAGTCCCGTGGCTAAGTCCTACTACAAAGATACTGAGGCGCCTGCCAACTGATCAAAGAGATGATCTATCCTTGGCAATGGGTGTCTATTCTTCTTTGTGAGTTTCTTTAGTTCTCTTTAGCCTACACAAAGTCTGAGGGACCCATCCGCCTTCATAACAAAAACTACTGGAGCGCCCCACTCCGATATACTTCGTCTTATGAACCCTTTCTCAAGCAAATCGCCTACTTACTTATGAAGTTCCCTCCTCTCACGAGGAGCCATGTGGCACACTGGCCAAGATACTGGTTTAGCATTATCCACCAGATATATTCGGAAGTCAATCTCCCGCTTCGGAGGTAAGCCCTTCACCTCTTCACACACATCCGGGTATTCCCAGACCGCTCTATCAGATCGCAAACTCTAGACCGACGTGTCAAGCGATTCTAGATAACTTAGCTTAACAGATTCTATGGGATTACAAGAGATCTCGAGAGTGTTACCCAGGTTACCCATAAGCCTAACAACTCTCCCTTCAAAATCAAGAACGGCACCCCTACTGGATAACCAGTCCATGCCCAAAACTAACCCATAGCCCGTGAAGCCCAAAAAGCATCACATCTAAACTCAACGCTAAGTATAGAAACTTTCAAACCCAAACACATCATGGAGCCCCAATTGGGTTTGAAACAACTAAGGGATCATCTACCAAACTGGTGTCTAAGTGCAGTGACTCAACTAACAATGGTGAGATAAACGAACTCGATATATCAGAATCAAATAAAGTTTGAATCGGATAATAAAGAAATCCAAATTCCAACCTAGACGGTCTTATCCCCATCTGGTACCCTAGTCGTGAGGGAATACAACTACCCTCCAGAAGATTCCATACCTTGCCCTTGCTTCTTTGGACAATCCTAATAATGTGTCCTATTCCTCCCAAAAGGATAACTACTAGCCTTCTTCTTCCCTATTCTCCACTCATAACCTCCCACCAATGAGGTTTCATTCTTCATTAACTAAACAACTATTTGAGCCTTCCTCTCATCGTCTATCCTATAGGTACCTACCAGTCCTCCTCCTTCTTGAACCAACTTCTAATCTGATTAACGTCTAAGTCCCTTGAAGTGGTTTTCCATCCTTATCTATCTTAGAAAGATCATCTATATGCGGAGGGGAAACTCAAAATGAGAGAAAGGAAGAGATTCAAAATGGAGAATTCGAAAGATATAGATATGGCTATTGGGGATTATGCTTTTCTTTCAAAAACTTTTCTCTTAAAAGACATGTTTTTGAAAATACTTTCTTCTAAAATATTCTTAGAAAATAGTTTTTCTTAAAAATTTTATCTGTTCTGGTAACCTTAAGCTCTGATACCACGTGTAACACCCCATACCCGCTATAGTCACTCACTAAGGGAATGCCATAGCATCGGTGGAGTATTTTTAGTGAGTATAGAACAGTAAAATTACAACAAGACAGATATAATGTAATACTTGAAAATTTAAAACTTCATCTCATAGCAGCGGAAAGTAAAACATGTTTGGTTACATCATAAAACCATAACAAGAGTCAAGTACAAAATATCCATCCTGAATAAAATAAGTACATAATCCCACTACTCATAACAAATAGCCATAACAGAAAAGATAAGATAAGCTGAGCTCTACATCTACGGTCCAAGCTCCAAGAGATAGATAAAGCAAACTGATCAAAGCCCACTAGCACTAGGCCCAACCTGAGGACCTGAAGGAAAAAGATAAAAACAACGGGGGTCAGACATAAGCCTGAGTGAACCCTATCTCCTTAATAATACAATTATTAAAGTAATTAGGGTATGATATGAACTCGGTATGGTATCTTTGGGGATAATGACTACACTAAGTTGCCCACGAACACAGGACGAACTAAGATAACCGTAAAGACGCATCTACCCACCCAAGGATAATTACTAACTGCACCACACCAGTCACTCCTACTCAAAGGTTGATCCCACCCAAGGATATCAAAGATAGATATAACCAGTAGTTTCCTGTACCCTAGTTGACTACATAGGTGCCGTCTGCCCCTATCTCTACTAGGTGTACCCCACTACCCCAAGCGATCGGCTCCCTAACGTAGGTATCCGTGCTGGGCCCACAGTGGGGTGTATCATTCCCCAAAGTGGCAACCCAAAAGCAACACCGGTGCACGGGTTATACCTACACGATGCAACAACGTCTTACCTCCCAGTCCCGGGCCCACACACGCATATGAAACCCGATGGGCCTGCGTTGCCACCGCTAACCCCGTTTTGGCCACTTATAGACAAGCCCAGTATGCGTGCCCCGTCCTCGGCTTGGGCCGAGCTACAAAGATACATATGGGATACTGGTTGTAATGGGCCCTCCACAAGCTACCCACCAGAGCTTGTTATTAATCTAGTGTTCCCCACTTAACCCTTTAATAATGTTTAATTACATGTTTCACTTGGTTAAGTATTCTAATCGTATTTTCTATTGCCACCCAAGGCAACCCACTAGATTCCTCATGCCACCCAAGGCACCCACTTAACCCCTCATGTCCCACTACATGCTAATATGGTTAAGTGTTTCTTAATTAATTAAGACCGTGATTCCCCATAAAGACCTCCCACATTAGACTGGCTGTTATGACCGCCTGGTTAAGCCGGTAGGGTCCGGGTAGTCTTACGTCATAACAGAGTCTAACCTCGTATCTTTATTTTAATCACGTATTTAATTTGTGCCTAAGACCTCTCACATTAGACTGGCTGTTATGACCGCCTGGTTAAGCCGGTAGGGTCCGGGCAGTCTTACGTCATAACAGAGCCTAACCTCGTGTCTTAGTCGATTAATTACACCTAATTAATCACCCCCATATTAATTATCCCTAATTAATATCAATTTATTCATAACATGGGTAGACCTAACTCAATAGGTAAATTCCCATGGGGTAGACCTAACTCAATAGGTAAATTCCCACTTATGTTAATTAATTTTTTTATGGTATGCTTAATCATACCCATTTCAACATACTTTTAATTAACATATTAATTAACCCCATCGTTCCCCACGTAAATCGTCATTATGACATAACATAATAAAGGGAAGATTTACCACACATAACATGGGTTTAGTATATAACTTTATCATGGGTTAAGAGGATGTCAACTTGCATATATGAGCATGTATTAACCCAACTATATTCAACCCAAACTTGCATATTATCAAACATGTGTCTTACATAACATGTTGCATATGAACTTACATATCATCAAGCATGTGATTTGCATAACATGTTGCATATGAACTTACATATCATCATACATGTGATTTGCATAACATGTAGAACTTGCATATATGACTTGCATCTTAAAGGAGGGTAAACATGCATAGCATATAAGGGTGTCATCTTGCATATGTATGCATCACATTTAAAAGGGTAAACTTACATGTCATGATTTATGCATAATACCAAACACTTAGCATGCATAAAACCACATACTTAGCATGCATAGAATCAATTACTTATTATGCATAAACACACCACTTAACTTGCATAAACCCAAACACTTAGCATGCATACAATCAAATACTTAGCATGCATAAAATCAAATACTTAGCATGCATAAAATCACATGCATAACTTGTATGACATGTTGAACTTGCATTTCAACATATACATAACTTGCATAAACATTCACATACTTGCATAGGCTTGCATATTATGTTAAACTTGCATTTCAACATATACATAACTTGCATAAACATTCACATACTTGCATAGGCTTGCATATTATGTTAAACTTGCATTTCAACATATACATAACTTGCATAAACATTCACATACTTGCATAGGCTTGCATATTATGTTAAACTTGCATTTCAACATATACATAACTTGCATAAACATTCACATACTTGCATAGGCTTGCATATTATGTTAAACTTGCATTTCAACATATACATAACTTGCATAAACATTCACATACTTGCATAAGATGTTAAACATGCATATAAGCATATACATGACTTGCATAAGTACTCACATACTTGCATAACATGTTTGCATAATGGATCCATATTCACTTAGTGTTTTGCATCATAAACATCATGAAACAACTTGCATAAAAATATCATGATTACATATTATGAAACTTGCATGACATAAGGCATATAACTTGCAAAACACATAATATTCACTACATCAAGCTTGCATAAATATATGGATCCACAAACATAGCCATACTTTATCACATCTTATCATAATCAATTCAATAATTGATTATTAAGGGGATAGAAGCTCACCAAAACAAGATTAGCAAGTTAAATGAAGCAAATCCCAATGATTAAGTAGAAGAAGATGTAGATTAGCTTGCAAACCCTCTTAGGATTTTTAGTGGAGGCTCTACAATTTTCTAAGTGATGGCATAATGGCCTTAGATCTATTTTTGGTAAGGATAAGGGGGTATTAGGGTGTATATATAGATTAGTTAGATGTTTTAGGACCATAGGATATACCCTAGAACCAATCCTAGCCTTTAAAGCATGTCTTGGGGAAGAAGTCAAGTGTAGGAACCATTTAGGGCCCAAAAAAAACAGCCCAAAACTCATCCCGGGCCTCAAAACATGAGCAGTTTTCGTTTTTGATTTTTCGTGAAACTTTGACGGGCCATAACTTGGTCATACGGACTCCGATTTACGAAAACTCGGACTCTATTTCGCGTATTTTTCCGAGACGAACGCAATGGCACAGCCCGTTTCCCCTGATTCAGAATATTAAATTTAATTCTGCTCTGATTTATGTTATAACAAGTTATTTAACATACGGGGTGTTACATTTATTCTCTTGCTTAACACCCTTCTCTGAGACGTATGAGCTTAGACGTTATACATTGATAGATATCAGTTGTATGGCATTAATTGTCAATGTGGCATGCTAAGATGCAAATGATCAAGGCTTTTGTTGAAAAGCAGGGTCTTGTGGATGATGATCAAAGACCGGCTTTAAGTAGCATAGCTTTGTGTATAGCGTTAATTCGCGAGCTTCACAACTCGATGTGAGTCAGAAATAGGATTAGGGACAACAGGGAGTGCATGCATTTCTGTCAACCTAGAAGTGGTGTCATGGTATGGAGCCTAGACATTTTTACTTATGTGTTTGATGGATAGCGAGGCACCTTGGATATAGAACCGACTAAAAGGATCTGATGATAGGTCTGATAGGACCGGGAAAGTATTGTTCAGGAATAACCAATCCTCAAAAGTAAGAGAGGACCGGCCCTGCAAGATCCAAGGGTCACGTGTGTTGATCCTGGGCATCCCGCTAGAGATGGCCCGAAACCGGTAAGGAGAAATCCCTTGCCTTGACTCATGATGGAAATCCAATTTCCAGTACGTGACATTATGGTTTTAGTTGCAAACCTATATGGCGACATAATGTATAGTACCTATGCCGCTTATGATTAACACATTTATATTTGAAGTTGATTTCTTCACTATGCACTAATAATAATAAAAGATAAATTTCGCATATCAAGCATAAGGTAAAACTCTGTCCTCTGGCTTGCGTTGCATTATGTGATGGGACCTAAGTCTTATAATAGCTTCATTTTTTCTTTTAGCATTGCGTAGTTGGTTTTATGGTATTCTTGGGGGAAAAACAGTTCCGTGTTATACGGCGTGGTCCCTTGATTTAACCAAGATTAAAAAAAATAACTGTTTTAGTTCTCTCACCAGTCCCATGACTAACTTGGATTTGTTATTTCTACCTAAACTATGGGTGCCCATATTTTCCATACAGGAAACTAGTAGTTTTGGTTTTCACAGATATTTCTTTTCACAGGATCTGGTTTACAGCTCAAGATATATTCGGGAAGCTTTGTATCCGTGTATTTCTTTCAGTTGTGGTAGTTGATGTTTTCTGTTGCACATTATGTTTTATGTATTTAAATGTATTTACTAAATCTCTGATATTTTTCCGCCGTATATTATTTATTTGTACTCTGATATCTTATACTCTGATGTAAATTGTTGTAATAGCAAAGAAATGTTCATATGTTTGTGCTCTGATGCATCGTGTTCTCATACAATCTGCGTTTTCCCGTCTCTTCGGAGGTCGGGCAAATTCGGTGCGTGATAGTTTAGTACCAGAGCTTTGGTTTACAAAGCTTGAGAACAAGACATATTAGAACTGAACGAAATAATTCATCAGAGATAGGATTAGTAACATCTCATAAGAATGGCTCGTTAGAGATAGGATCAGTAGTATCCTAAATGAGTTTGAAGAGTGTTGTTTATTAAAAACGAATTTAGTTTTGAAAAATATAATTTATTTTACGTATTTGAGTATTTTATTTGAATTTGGACTATTGAGTATAAGAAGATTTTGCATGTACGTCTCGCGAACGTATATACCAAGTCTCAAACATACGGGGTAGATATAGAATCACACTCTAGATGCCCGAAGATGATCCTGATGATCGTTATAGCATCATAAGTATTTTTGTTCGAGTTTCGAAAGTGGGATGTCTATATATTTCCAATTGACTGGTGTGAGATTCAAAACTTAGTTAGAGTTTAATATTTTTGATTTGGCATGGAAAATATAATTTTGAGTATATATGAAAGAAATATGGTTAAAAATCTAACCAACTAATTGATTGTTGGCTGTAATGTGTGATTATTAATTCAACTAATAAAATATTGGAAGAATTAAACCAATATGAAAATGAACGGTAAATTAAGCCAAATCAAGTATAATGATAAACTGAATTAAAAATTGATTGGAATTGAATATATATACATGTACATATATTGAACAGGTCATAGCATAGAAGCTAATAAGACGAATAAAATTGTATGCCCGACAAATGGGTAAATATTTAATATATTTATTGGGTTTGATGATTTTATGAGCCGAATGGCTAGCCACTTGGCTTTTGGGTTTCCTTTTGACATACGAGAGCCTGTGGAGGGTATTTTTACTTGTATGGATTGACCCAAAGAACGGAGGTTATGGTGAAATTTTTCGAAAATTTAAGGCGTTAGCCAAATTTTGAGAAATAAGAAAGTTCTTAGAAATTGAAAAGTTGAAGAACTGAAGCCAGATGAAAGTTGAGTTGGTTAGTTAAAAAACTTTCAGCTCCGTTCATTTTCGAGGACGAAAGGAATTTAAGTGGGGGATATTGTAACAACCCGGAATTTTGGAACCAATTTAAAATTTATTTTTAATTGATTCTAACAGAAATTAAATATTTTGAACGATTCATTTTGAGAACAAATGACGTATAATTTATTTAAATCAAAGTTAGAACGTATAAATTAAAAATTTAATTAAAACGAGCTTTAAGCGGCGCTGTGGTTTAAATCACCCCTTCTTTGGAGAACGTTGTAGCTCTTCCTTCCCCCTTCGATTCTATACGGGGTGATCGCAATATCGTGCAGAGTTCGTCGAGTTCTGGCCTCTTGAACCTTGGCCGCGTCGCCCCCCTCCCCTGCCCGCCTCTGGCGATCGATTGCCACCTCCTCCCTGGCGCGGCGGTGTCTCTCCAAGCCCGACAACCCCACGAAACCCGATCATCCCCTCATACAACCAATCGCCCGCAAAATCGATCTGAAGTTTTGAACAAAGGTTGAAATACACGGCCGATTATCTGTAGTTGAGGAAGAAGGTTATTTTTATAATTATATTAATTAATGAATTAATTTCAAATATTAGCAATATAAATTAAATCATATCTTATCTGTATGAACTCAGAATAATACGATTTTCGAAGCATTGAGATCGTGAAGCCGAATACTACGCTTCGGAACTTACTAGGACTGATTCTGGACCTTTTAAATTTTTGATCTGAATTTGAATTGAGGTGAGATCTCTGATTTAAATTATTAAATCAATTTAAATATTCTCACTATTTAAATAATTGTTGTACGTTAATAAACCGAATCTGCGATATTATCGTTGAATGTTTATATGTTGATTTGTGATGTTTTTATTTAGATCTGCTAGTTTAATCATTCTGTTAATTCAGATCTACATGTTGTAGATAGATTAGAATAGGACTCCTTTTTAAACATTTGGTTGAGCCATTTTGTCGAATCACATATAGAAAACAAAAGTGACATTTCTTATTTACATTTAGTTGTGAATAGAAACTAGAAAAAGGACATTTCTTTTTATTTACAATTTAGTTGTAAATAAAAATATGATTATAGGAACTTGATAGTAAAAAGGACAAATAAATTATGATGACATCTTTATTTACATTTTTATGTAAATAAAAAGAACATATTTACAGTGAACTTCTTTATTTACATTTTTATGTAAATAAAAAGAACATATCTACAGTAAACATCTTTATTTACATTTTTATGAAAATAAAAAGAACACATCTGCAGTGGCACCTTTATATACCTTCTTAGTCTAAATAAAATAAGATTTTAGAAAATACATTTTTATTTTACATTCTTTGTAAATAAAAATATGAATAGGAAAAGTATACATTTTGTATTTGTGAACGTAATTAGAAAAGAATTACATATTTTTTTTGCATTTTTAGATGCAAACAAAACATAGAAAAAGAGTTACATATTTTGGTTTGCATTTTTAGAAGCAAACAAAACCTAGAAAAAGAATTACATATTTTGTTTGCCTTTTTACATGCAAGCAAAACATAGAAAACGATCACATTTTTGTTTATCCTTTTGTACATAAACAAAACATAGAAAAAGAATTACATATTTTTGTTTGCATTCTTAGATGCAAGCAAAACATAGAAAAAGAATTATACTTTTTATTTGCATTTTTATGCAAATAAAACATAGAAAAAGAATTATACTTTTTAATGTAATTATAAACATAAGTTAGAAAAGAGAAGAAAAAGATTACATTAGGAAAGATTACATTTTTCAATGTAATTAAAGAATGAATAAGGGATTTCATTTTGCAATGTAATTAAAGAAAGAATATAAAAGTTACATTTTGCAATGTAAATAAATGATGTAACAAAAGAAAAGAAAAGATCACATTTTTATATTATGTAACAAAAGAAAGAAAAAGATATCGTTTTTCATAAATGTAATATAAGGAAAGAAAGGATTTCATTTCTATATAATGTAATATAAGAATGGAAAAGTTTACATTTTTATGTGATGTAAAAAGTTTACATTTTATTTGCATTGTAGATGCAAATAAAAACATGAACTTTAGAAAGGATATCTTATTCACATTTTAGATGTGAATAAAAACATGAATTCACAAAGTGGATTTTTTTTAATTACATTTTAGATGTTAATAAAATCAAGCTTAGAAAAAGTGAATTTTTATTTGCAAATCAGTTGCAAATAAAAACAAGCATATATAAAGTACATTTTTATTTGTAATTTAGTTACGAATAAAAACATGAATTCAAAAAGTACATTTTTTATTCACATTTTAGATGTGAATAAATACATGACTTTATAAAATGCATTTTTATTTACATTTTAGGTGAAGATAAAAACATGAATCTAAAAAGTACATTTTTTATTCACATTTTAGATGTGAATAAAAACATGAATTTGTAAAATTCATTTTTATTTACATTTTAGGTGAAGATAAAAACATGAATTTAAAAAGTACATTTTTTATTCACATTTTAGATGTGAATAAAAAACATGAATTTAAAAAATGCATTTTTTATTTACATTTTAGGTGAAGATAAAAACATAAATTTAAAAAGTACATTTTTTTTATTCACATTTTAGATGTGAATAAAAACATAAATTTATAAAATGCATTTTTATTTACATTTTAGGTGAAGATAAAAACATGAATTTGCAAAATGCATTTTTATTTACATTTTACATGTAAATAAAAACAGAGAAATAAAAGTTACATTTTTATCGTCATTTTAGATGCGATAAAAAGAGTAAAAATAAAAGTGATATTTTCATCGTTATTTTAGATACGATAGAAAGAATGAATTTTAAATAGTTGAAATCGCCAAGAGATTTATATATATATATATATATATATATTATAAATTAAAACGAATCGCGCGTGGCAGTTTGCGTTTCAGCAAACATAATTTCAAATGATTATACCGAAAGATCCGACCATCAGATTTTCTCAAAACTGGAACCGGTAGGACGGCTTTGGGGAGATCTCTCCAATGATATAAATTTTGCCAAAATCCAACGGTTAGATTTCAAGATATGTGTAAATCAAATTTTGGAAAAAACAGCGTCAGGGTCGCCCATCGACCCAAAGCGTCGTTTAATTATATTGAGCTATTTTAAATAAATAAAAATAGCGATAAATCGTTATAAATAAATATTGACGATATAAAATGATTTAAATGATAATTATTCGAAAAATTATTTGAAAAGACCGAGTTCAACTCATTTCAAATAATTATACGACGATTTAAATCGAACAAATAGAAGACGGTGATTGAAGACCGGCGATCTTCAACATTGAATGGATGGCTACTGATGCCCTAGACTGATTTGGTCGCAGAAAAGGGTTACAGTGGTAGTTGTCCGGACGTTCTTGTTGATTGTCCGGATATGCGAGCACCGACAAGAAATCAGGTGACTCTGGTTTCGTTCAGACCCAGAACGGACTTGTAAATGGATGCGTGTCTGACGTTGGAGTTCATTCCACGTAATTAAATCGATTTCTATCTAATGTATATCCGTTTGGTGGCAGAGAATTTATTCTCTTGCTTAACACCCTTAGAGGGTATATGTTGGTAGTTGTTGATCGCATGGCGTGAACTGTCAGTGTGGCACGTCAAGATGCAAATGATCAAGGCTTTTGCTGAAAGGCATGCTGTTGGCTCGCTTTTTGACCAAGCCATCCAGGATCATTCATAAAAGGAAATCAGGAAACCAAGTCCCCCAAGAAAGTGGAAGGATGGATCGCGTTCTATCGACTCGCCCCAGAATGGATCGCGTTCTATCGACTCGCCCCAGAATGGATCACGTTCTATCGACTCGCCCAGGAACGGATCGCTCCCATCTCGTCGACGAGCGTCACCTCCAGGCGATCCGACCCCTTGTAACGAACCGAATCCCCTGACCCGTTCAACCACGAGCTGGTCTTCAGCGATCCGAATCGCACGGATCTGACGACACCTGTTCACAACGGCTAGTTTGACTGTTTCTTCGATGGCTGCGATGCGATCCGAAAATCTCGGGATTCGTGCCACGTGTCCGCGATCCGTCCGACAAAATCAGCTATAAATAGCCCAGAGCTTGGCATTTTTCGGGATCTTTTTGGCAATAGTAAATACTGAGTCCGCCATTGTTGTCAAACCACTGAAATATTGAGAGAAATCACTGTTGTACTAGCTTTTAAAGCATAATCAATAAGATATAAAGTGGACGTAGGCTCGTTAACGCCGAACCACTATAAATTCTGAGTGTTATTTTCTTTTTCCTTATTCCTCATTTAGAATTCTCTACAGTTTATAACAATTTGGGTGTTAGGTCCAAATTTCGATCTAACATTTTTGGTGCTTTCACTGAGAATCTCAGCCTTAAAGTTTCGTCATTCATTTTCTTGAAGATTCCAGCGATTCGGATATCATGGCTGGAAAAAGATCTAAAGTTTCGCAGACCAACGAGACGATCGAGGAGAGTGTGCACGAACTCGGCAACGAAGAGGTTCTGGATCGCGGAGCGCAGGGGGCGATCCGATCCGATGAAAACACCTCGTTCCGAGTCGATGAAGATGAGACGATCCGCGCTACTGAAGGGGTTGTTACTCGATCCCGAGGCAACGCCTCGCAGCCTCCACGCACCATGACCACGAGTCGATCCCAGGGGGGCGCAGCGAACCGCCCTCCACGAACCGCAGCTACCCAGACTGATGGTCAGAACACAACTCGACCTGGAAAAGAACCCATGACCCTCTCCTATCGTCCTGGAACCTCTGCTCGACCCGGTCCGAGCACTATGCCCATAAGAGAGGGTGATGATGACCATTATGATCATGCTGCTCCTGTTACTGAGGGGGATCTTTCCCGTTTTTTCGAAATGTGGGATAGGTTATTTGATGAGTTAGCCGCCCAAAGGCAGGAAAGTTCTATCCTACGGCAAAACCTGACGGCTATGGATAGAAGACTTGATGAGTTAACAAGGCAAAGAGCATCGCCAGTTCGTCCACTCACTCCAGCATATTCCTCTTCATCTGAAGAATCGCCGAGACCTCCGCGGCGACCGTATGAAAGAGCTGAAAACATAGAACAGCTTCGGTTCGGGACCCTGCCCTCACAAGAAGAAGAAGAACTAGGGGCAAGACCCACAAACCGTAATATGGATGGTCAAGCAACGATCCTCAGGACTCGAGGCGTGAACAGTCCTGTACATGATAGGCCACCTCAGCCTCGTCGCCGTACACATACTCATCATAACAGGGGGCAGCGACGCCCCGTCCAAGCCCCAGATTTTGTGGCTACTCCCCGAAGAGAGATCAGAGAGCCTCGTCGGGCCAGAGGCACTGATCCTGAACCTCCTTTGACTAGTGCAAACGTTGCAGCCATGGTTCACCAGATTTTGGCCGACAGCCGTGGACAGCGGAACGAGGATTGGGGGATTGACCGTAGTCATACTCCTTTTACTGACGATATTTTGGATGCAACTTTTCCAAGGCGTTTCAACATGCCGCAGATGAACCGATATGCAGGAAGATCTGATCCTGTTCAACACCTGATGAGGTATTCTTGGTCGATGACTGCTGCCGCCGCTTCTGATGCAGTTAAGTGTAAAGCGTTTCCCATATTCCTGGAAGACGTGGCTTTGCTATGGTTTACTCGCCTGCCGGCAAGATCGATCTCCAGCTTCAGGGAACTAAGCGAGAAGTTCGTAGAGCAATTCCGTATCTACGCACAGAAGACGAAAAGCGTGATCGATCTATTTCTTGTCAAACAGCGACCAGGCGAAAGTCTAAAGATGTACCTGGATCGTTTCAATTTGGCCGCCACTGAGGTCAAAGATCCTCATGAGCCGACCATTGTCGCAGCACTAATTGATGGAGTGGATAAGGATACTGAATTCGGGAGGTACTTGGCAGGCAAACCACCCCACACCAGAGAATTATTCTATGAGAAAGCCAATGTACATCTACGCCGGGAAGAGGTGTACGCGAACCGAAAGCTTAAAACAACTGATAAGGAAGAAGTTCAGAGCAATGTCGCCATCAAACAGACCGGAGACAGCTCGGGGAAAGTTGAGGTTAACGTCGGAAATCAGAACCAGGGTGGTCGCCGACCGGGTAACAACAGTAACAATGCTAATGGCAACAGCCGGAAGAGGGGCCGAGGGAACGACTCCCATAGAAGGACTCGTCCCAGGGCCTTTGAGAGTTATACACCCATAAATGATACTCTGGAAAATATCTTCATGGATGCGTATGAAGTCCTCCAGAATAAGAGGCCGCCTCCTAGAGGGTCGACGGAAAAAGAGCGTGAGACAGGGAAGTTTTGCCTCTTTCATCAAATTCACGGCCATTCGACGAATGAATGCCGTCACCTGAGGGACGTAGTCGAAAGGTTGCTTCGAGAAGGGAAGCTAGACGAATACAGAGTAGCGCCTAGGGACAGGGGGCAAGCAGTGCAGGCCCCGAATCAGAATCAAAATCAACTTGCTGCTAGGCCAACTGCTCAGCAAAAGGGAAAGAATATTGTAATCAACACCGTGATCGGTGGACTTTACCTTGCTGGGCACAGTTCCAAAGCTTTAGATCAATATGTCAACGCAGCCAAACAACACCTCGAAGTGGGGGAGTGTAGCAACCCCGAGGACAGTGTTCCGGTGAAGCAGCAAAAGATGATGACTGATGATGTTGTTTTCCGAGAGCGAGAAAGCATTGGGGTCCATGCTCCAACTGAAGATCCACTTGTAATCACAATACCCATTGGGCCAGCCACTGTTCATAAGGTACTGGTGGATAACGGGAGTTCCGTTAATATCCTTTTCAAAAAAGCCTTCGACCAGATGAATCTTGAGATAAAAGACTTGAAGCCCTGCCAAGGATGGATTCGTGGATTCAACGGAGCATCCACCGCACCTATGGGTTACGTAGAATTGCCAGTTACACTTGGGGAAGGAGAACGCCAGAGAGTGAGAATCCTTCCTTTTGTGGTTTTGGATGTCGAATCGCCATACAATGCCTTCTTGGGCCGGCCGGCCCTCGCAAAATTCAGAGCCTATATAGCCCCCTGGTGCTTGCTATTGAAGTTCCCCACAGAAGCCGGCGTTGGTATCGTCAGAGGAGATCAAGTTGCTGCGCGAGCATGTTATGTTGCCGAATTGAAGTTGCTTCGCAATGGCGGGGATATCGAAACTAAAGGCACTCCTCCCCCTTTGGGGGCGGAAACCTTATAGCAATCAAAGAGGATAATTGTTGGAGAGTTGCCTAGAGTGATGCCCGAGGATATAGATCCCAGAAAGGACCAAGAACCCGGGGGCAGAACGGCAACTCCCAACGAAGCAACTGTGGATGTGCCAATCGATGACAGTGATCCGGAGAAGGTCCTTAAGATTGGATCCCAGTTAAGTCCGACTCTTGCCGAAGAATTGACGGCTTTCTTAAAGAACAACTTGGATGTATTCGCTTGGACCCATGCGGACATGTGCGGGATATCCCCATCAATCATGAGCCATTCTTTGAGCATTAACCCCAAACATCCTCCAGTGAAGCAAAAAAGGCGGGTGCTGGGCCCAGAGAGGTCCGCTGCCTTGAAAGAAGAGGTTGGGAAGCTGAAGAGTAATGGATTTATCAGAGATTCAACTTACCCAGATTGGATTTCGAACCCAGTCCTGGTAAAGAAGGCCAACGGGAAGTGGCGAACGTGTATCGACTTCTCGGATTTAAACAAAGCTTGTCCCAAAGATAGCTTTCCATTACCTCGAATTGACCAGTTGGTAGATTCGACGGCAGGTCACGAGCTTCTTTCATTCATGGATGCTTATTCAGGATACAATCAGATTCCGATGCATGTTCCGGACCAAGAGCATACTAGCTTTATCACTGATCTGGGATTATATTGTTACGTAGTGATGCCCTTTGGCTTGAAGAATGCAGGCGCTACGTACCAACGTTTGGTCAACAGAATGTTTTATAACCAAATCGGGAAAACGATGGAAGTATACGTCGACGATATGTTGGTTAAATCCAAGCAATCCTTTCAACACACTACTGACTTGGCAGAGATGTTCGGCATTCTTCGAAAGTATGGGATGAAACTCAATCCCACCAAATGTTCATTCGGTGTTGCTTCTGGAAAATTCTTAGGATTCATTGTCAGTTCGCGCGGTATCGAGATTAATCCGGACCAGATCACGGCAATCAGGAACATTCAGGAACCTAGGCAAATTAAGGACGTGCAAAGCCTTGCTGGAAAAGTGGCCGCACTAAGCAGATTTATCTCCAGGGCTACGGATAAGTGCATCCCATTCTTCGAATTAATGAAGCGGGGAAAACGCCACTTTAAATGGACACCTGACTGCGTGGAAGCGTTTCAGAACTTACTCAGACACTTGGAGAAACCTCCAATTCTATCTAAACCAATAGACCACGAGGATTTATTCGTGTATTTGGCAGTATCATCTCATGCAGTCAGCTCAGCATTGGTAAGGGAAGAGGAGAAGGTCCAAAGACCTGTGTATTACGTGAGTAAAAAATTAACAGCGGTAGAGCGTAATTATCCACGGATAGAAAAACTGGCGTATAGTTTACTGATTGCCTCCAGAAAACTTCGGCACTACTTTCAAGCACATCCTATTATCATATATACTGATCACCCACTCAAGCAAGTTCTACAGAGACCAGAGGCGTCTGGAAGATTACTCAAATGGAATATTGAGTTAAGTCAATTTGACTTGAACTTTCAGCCCAGACGATCAATTCGGGAGCAAGCGATCGCTGACTTCATAGCAGAATTCACTGTTCCTGAAGAAGACATAGCAAACGAAGAAGTGGAACCCTCAAAATTACTTTTCGACCCTGATGTCTGGAGATTATATACTGATGGTGCTAAAAATAACGAAAGATCCGGCGCCGGAATAGTGCTTGAAACCCCTGAGAAACGATTGATAACTTATGCCATCCGAATGGAGTTTCAGGCCACTAACAACGATTCTGAATATGAAGCTCTGATAGCCGGATTAAAGATTGCAAAGGTGCTAGAAGTCACGAAACTGAACATCTTCTGCGATTCCAAGTTAGTTGTGAACCAAGTTACTGGGAGATTCCAAGCTAAAAGTGCAAGATTGATTCTATACTTAAAGAAAGTGAGAGAAATGCTGAATGAGTTTGATCACTATAGCATATCTCATTCCGCGGTCAGAAAATCAGCAGGCAGACAAGTTGGCAAAGATGGCTAGTTCTAACGATCCTGAAGTGATAGGGCTAGCCCCCGTTGAAGTACTTCGGTCTCCCAGCATTGATCAGATGGAAATCGACCTAGTACTAGAGACGGAACCAGAAAAGGAGTCGTGGATGACCCCAATAAAGGATTTCCTAATGAATGGAGCGCTTCCGACCAGGAAAAGCGAGAGGCGAAAAGTGATTCGTAAAGCCGCCCGATACGTACTGCAAGGCGGAGTCCTTTATAGACAAGGGTATTCAATGCCCCTCCTTCGGTGTATAGCCCACGATGACGTCAAACGTGTGCTGCAAGAAGTCCACGAAGGTGAATGTGGCGACCATACCGAGGGGCAAACTTTGGCAAAAAAGATATTACGGCATGGTTACTTCTGGCCTACCATAAACAAGGATGCAGTGAGATATGCACGACGATGTGATGCATGCCAGAGATTTTCAAAGATACCCAGAGCGCCTCCGAGCCAGTTAAAAACAATGATGAGCCCGTGGCCATTTGCTATGTGGGGAATTGATATCATTGGAAGTCTCCCCATAGCAAGGGGTGGAGCCAAGTTCGCCATTGTGGCTGTAGATTATTTCACTAAGTGGGTCGAGGCAGAACCACTAACTACAATCACAACTAAACGAGTAATCAACTTCATCGTGAGAAACATCATCTGTCGATTCGGGATTCCAAAAATTGTGATAACCGACAACGGAACTCAATTTGATAGTGCTGAATTCAGAAACTTCTGCCAGAAATACCACATCGAGAATCGATACACATCTGTGGCACACCCACAATCGAATGGGCAAGTTGAAGCTGTAAATAAAGTAATTAAGTCCATTCTGAAAAGAAGAATGAAGCGGGCTAGAGCCATGTGGGCTGACGAATTGCCCTTGGCACTATGGGCCTACAGGACGACATATAAATCAGCAACAGGACATACCCCGTTCTCCCTTGCTTTTGGAACGGAAGCAGTCATCCCGATTGAGATAAAGGTACCTTCTCATCGGGTGACCTATTATGATCCAATGTCTAATAACGAATTGCTTCTTGAGTCCCTGGATATGATCGAAGAAAAGAGGGATGAAGCCGACCTGCGTGCTCTGAGATGCAAACAACAGGTCACCCAATACTACAACAAAAAGGTCCGAGCCCGAACCTTGGAACCCGGAGACTTGGTTCTGAAACGTGTCTTTCCACCCCCAACTCATATGGGAGCGAAGTGGGAAGGACCATATTCTATTCTCAGCAAGCTTGATAACGGAACCTTCAAGCTGGCAACCGTAGATGGAAAGGAGATCCCCAGAGTGTGGAATGCCCAACATCTACGGCCATATCTAACATGAGAAGTTTCAAATCTATTCTTTTGTTTTGTAAAAAAAAAAAAACTATGTACAGGGCATGACTTGCCTAGAACAGTCTGATTTCTTAAAGCAAGAGGTTATAAAGTGGACGTAGGTCATGATTCGACCGAACCACTATAAAAATACTGCGTGTCATTTACCTTCACTGCGTCTTTATTTATTTGCCTATGAAAAATCAGTGTGAATATTGCAGGTACCCGAAGTTCAGTGCCGACAGTTCCTATCGTAAGCTAATCAGAGGAACCCAAAGCCTTGGTAAATGCTCTAGCTGCTTGTCCGACTGGTTTTAATCCTCGGAGCTTGGATTACAATGTAAACCTGAGACGAGTTTGAGGAGCATGCATGGTCGCAGACGGCTGAGTTCGAACTCTAACGCTCCAGAGAGAGAGAGTATAAAAGCGTCTCCGATTGAGCGCTGAGAAAGAGCTTCCTTCCCGCTGAAGGATCGGGGAGCGAATGAATCGCTGAGCTCGAACTCTAACTCTGCAGAGAGAGAGAGAGTATAAAAGCGTCTCCGATTGAGCGCTGAGAAAGAGCTTCCTTCCCGCTGAAGGATCGGGGAGCGAATGAATCGCTGAGCTCGAACTCTAACTCTCCAGAGAGAGAGAGAGTATAAAAGCGTCTCCGATTGAGCGCTGAGAAAGAGCTTCCTTCCCGCTGAAGGATCGGGGAGCGAATGAATCGCTGAGCTCGAACTCTAACTCTCCGGAGAGAGAGAGAGTATAAAAGCGTCTCCGATTGAGCGCTGAGAAAGAGCTTCCTTCCCGCTGAAGGATCGGGGAGCGAATGAATCGCTGAGCTCGAACTCTAACTCTCCAGAGAGAGAGAGAGTATAAAAGCGTCTCCGATTGAGCGCTGAGAAAGAGCTCCTTTCCTGCTGAAGGATCGAGGAGCGAATGAATCGCTGAGCTCGGACTCTAACTCTCCAGAGAGAGAGAGTATAAATGCGTCTCCGATTGAGCGCTGAGAAATAGCTCCTTCCCCGCTGAAGGATCGGGGAACGAACGAATCTCCAAGCATAAAACTCTAACAATTGATTAGGGGGCATCACGCACTCCTATGCGAACACTAAACTTTGATATAACAAGTATAACATAGCACGAACATTCTTCTTCCGGTTGATTGACTGACTTATAATTATTAATAGCTGGCTAACGACTAAATGTGGAAAGTTTCTATGAATACAGGTACACAATGATGTAAGAAGAAACAAATCCTTGTTTATGTACTGCAAATCAGCAAAGTGAAAACAAGTTAGAAACAAAAGTGAGGGCCAGTCTCACAATTACACACCCTGGCCAGTGGGAAGCTTAAAAGGCAAAATATCAGTAAACGTCCTATTTGTGCTTTGATATCTTCTCTCGCTTCTGCCTCTCCAGCCTCTCCTTGTCGGCTTCAGATGGATCCCCCTTTTTCCTTTTCCGCTTTTCCACGAGGGGAGCATCTGACTCCTCTGAGGCTTCCTCTCCCCCATCTTTTCCCTTGCTTCTGCCGAAGAGGGAAGCAGGGAAGTCATCAGGGTTTGCAAAGTGAAGTTGCCGACTGATGGACTTGGACTGGATTTTCATAATCATCCCAGTTTTGGGATCGAACTCTGCGAGAGGGACCACATCCAAAGCCTCATCCCCCGCCTTCTTCAAAGCCAACTCTTTCTCTTGTCTGGCTTTTCTGCTGGCCAGGGGTTCCTCATCATCATCATCATCGTCGGCCTTCTTGGTGCCGGTGATATCCTCTTCATCATCCACATGCCGACCATCCAAGTCTTTCAAAGCCTCGATAGTCTCAGCATCTTTGGGTACATCGGCGCTAGGCACCGAGATGCTTCCTTCAGCTGTTGCGGCCTCGACTCGCTCTGAAACATCGATTTCAGCACCCGGCAGGACGATCCCTTCCTCCACCTCTCTCTCTCTTTTCCAACACCCTTGTCGGCGGGCTCGCCACCTGCATTATGAAAGACACACATTACTAATTCAATGGGTTGCCCTGTTAGACGACGACAATTCGCAATCGCTTTAGCAAATTGTTGGGAATAGAGAAAGGTACCTTCAGCAGATACTCCCTCTTGAGTAGATCCGGATGTTCCAACAGCCACGGGAGTTAAGCCTAAGGGGATCAGTGGATCGTCAGGATGATACTCCTCGACTTCGGAAGTTTTAGACTTGGCGGCGGAGCTGGAACTTTCGTCAATTTTGCTTTTGCCTTTAGCCATGGTTCTCTCCTTCTCCATTTCCGCCAAGATTAAGCGGCGGCCCTCTGCCAGATCCTCAGGCTCGTTGTCCCTTAGGATGCTTTTCATCAATTCATCTTCATCGATCTCTTCGACCCCTAGTCTATGTTTTTCGCCTTCCACGATGGCATCCCACAAGTTGGCCAAAGTAACATGATAATCCGGGATCCATGAGATATTGCGAGTTTTGAGAACCTGACCGAGGAAGTCAAAGATCATCTCCTCAAACCCCTCGATTTCTTTCTCTCTTTCAAGGAGTTTGTGGTTGGAGGCAGTGGCCATTTCAATGGCGCTATCAACGTTCTTTTCGGCAAGAGCTGCCCGTCTCTCCGCATCGGCCACCTGATCATTCAAAATCACTTTTTCCGCCTCTGCTAGAGCCAACCTTTCTTTTAAGCTTGCTCTTTCCGCCTCCCAGGCAGCCTTCTCCGTCGAAAAATGGCCTTGTGCCGTTACCAGTTCGATGTTGGCCATTCTGAGGTCTTCAACTTCCTTTTTTAAGGCCATTTTTTCCTGGCTATTGGAATCCAGTTCTAAATGAAAGCGCTGCTTGGCATTTTCTAATTCAGTTTTATAGTTTGCGGCGTCTCTCTGTGCCAGAGCGAGTTGGGCTTGAGCGTCTTCCAGATCCTTCTCTAATTTCGTCCTAGCCCTTTCATTATTTTCGAGTTTTGCTTTAGACCTATGAGCTTCTATTTCGAGTGTCCGAATGACCTCCGAAAGATTAAGTGCGTGCTTTTTCATCGCCTCGTACTGCTTGGCCACGTGACGGACATGGCCGATAACTTCTTTATCCCAGTTTTTAGGAACTGGTTCCAAGGCAGGAACAAAGACCATCCTATCGAAGAACATTCCTGGAAATTGTTCCCGTAGCTTTTCCAGCCTACCTTGGATTTCAGGACCGTGAACGTAGTCCCGTGAACCGGAGGCAGCTAATTCTGGTTGGCTGGTGGGGACTATGTTGCTTCTCTCTTGCTCAGTGTCTTTGGATGAATCCCTGTCCCCGTCTTTGGATTCGTGACGCCTTTTTGACGACCGACTGTGGGAAGGCGCACTCTTTGGAGGAGTCAACTCTTTTGGAAGTGTCTTCCCCCCGGTCGGAATTATTGGACGACTCGAAGGCCTGGTAGAGGTTGATTTGGGTGGAGACCGAGGTTGCGAAGAGCTCGGCTTGTGAGAAGGACCGCGAGGGCGCTCAGTACCCGAACGAAGGCTGGGGGTGCCTTCGCGAAGAGAACGGAACGAATAAGATTTCCTGCGTGACATCGCTCCTGCAAAAAAAAAAAGAAGAGCATATTATCACATTGAATATCCACGACATAGTAGTGCACGATCAGGCAGTGTGTGTGAGGTGTGCATCCCATATAATTCCCCCTAACAGACCCGAGCCTGGAGACAGGCTCGTCTGGCCCGTTTCACGTCCCCTTGTTGAATCAGCCGTCTCTTCGGGAGCAGAAAAGAAAGGCTCCTCGCCGAAGTCTTTTTCCGTGTATTCAATGTCGGGCAGAGGGATTTTATTCAGCTCGTCGAATAACTGTTCTTCTGTCAATTCGTCGTCACCGACAGTTTCCATTGGAGCAGAGGTAGGGATTTCCTTCGACGCATCGCCACGGGACTCATCCCCCCTGTATACATTCAAGTCTTCGTCGTCTTGGATGACTATCGGAGAAGGACTTTTGTGAAATTTGGTTGTCTCCACCGCTTGTGAAGTTCCCTCTCCTTCCGTCGGGGGCACATATTTATAAGGTTTGCCGCCGGTTCCAAGTCCAAATTTCCTATCCAAGAGGCGATGCTTGTGAAGGTTGTCATCCGTAATGCATTTTTTAATCCTTAAAAAGTCGGATCTGCTTTGCAAAAGAATGGATAACCGGTTGTTGTATAATGCACCCTCTGTTTTCGGGAAGACATGATCTGTTTAAGACAAAGGAAAAAGCGGAAGAGTGTTATTACTTAGACTCCCCAAGCAAGATATTCAACTAGGCGATCAAAATTTACTTGATTTGAGCCATCTCCGTGAGCATCCAGCCTGTCTTCTTATGTAAAACCAGTCAGACTTAGGATCCCCGATGTTGCTGTACCCGTCATACAGAACTTTCCTGTTCGCCATTGATTCAAAAAAGGAAAAGTTGGGAGTTGCAGAAGAACGGTGCTTGAAGAGAAAGAAGAACACCAGGTCTCTGAATTTGAGTTCGGCGTGCAAGATTTCCGCGTAAGCAACATATAAAGAGTATAGAGACGCGTAGGCGTTTGGATGAAGCTGCATCGGGGCAATGCCTAATCGTCTCAGAGTTTCAATGACAATTGGAGGGAACAGAGGAATAGCTCCTACTAGGCACATTGTCCGACTGATCGACATATACCCTTCCGGTGCTGAATGGGGTCTGTCTTCGCTTCCAGGTGTTAAGACATCGTCCCAAGGAATGCCGTGTCTTAAGCAGATTCTCTTGAGTTTTATCTCGTCGAGCTTGGACGCTAAAGAGTCAGAGAATTTATCTATCCCGACTGCGCCTGGAATTTCGTCCGGAGCTCGCTCATCAGAATCGGAGTTGTTGCTGGATGACGTGCTTTATGTCGGATCCGATTCTGTGGCTTCATATTCGGACCCAGAATCTTCACCTTCTGGATTGATTGGAGGAATTTGAGGATTATGCTGTTCAGGAGTCTCTGATTCCGTTTCGGCTACAGATCTTGAGGAAGAGTGGTCGTTCGACATTGCTGCTAGGACGAGAAAATATGAACGATAAGATCAACACTACCCGTCCCCCGCGTGTGCAAGTGCTGCTGTGTGTGTTTGTGTGTGCGCATTATTAAAAACGATAATAAAACATGAAAGTAGTCAAGGTTATTAAAGGCCGTTAGTCGTCATATGAAGTCAAATCATGAAGTCATTTAGTCCAGAGAGATCAACGTCAAGGCTCTATCCTAACTGTCCAGAGTTTTGTACGACAAGGCGTTGATTAAAGACTGAAATTTTTTCGTATCACCAGCCGTGAGATGGATCGCATAGCAGAGGGATCGCCCCCTTCGACTCGCATAGCAGAGGGATCGCCCCCTTCGACTCGCATAGCAGAGGGATCGCCCCCTTCGACTCGCATAGCAGAGGGATCGCCCCCTTTCCGAATCGTAGAGCAGAGAGTCCGCCCCTCATCGAATCGACGGACGAAGGGGAAGCTCCCTCGCGAACCGTTGCAACTGCCGTGATACGACCCTTGGTTGCCATCTCAATCTTTCGTCTCGCCATTTGCTTTCGTCCTCAATCGTTGACCACGATCCGAGTCGGCCTTCCTCCTTCTGCATCCTTCTTCTTCCTCATCTCCTTCCCGTCCTCAAGTCCAGAGCTCCACGCTCAGTGGCCATGGCGGCTTGGTGATTTATTCGGAAAATAGCGGATTTATTTTTGTTTCTCTCTGGAATCAGCTGTAGAAATTCAGGAGAGTAGTAGGAGAGTGCTTTCTATAAAGTTACCTGTCTAAAAACTGAGAATTCTTGGATTTTCGA
This sequence comes from Allium sativum, assembly GCA_030737875.1. Taxonomy (NCBI): domain Eukaryota; kingdom Viridiplantae; phylum Streptophyta; class Magnoliopsida; order Asparagales; family Amaryllidaceae; genus Allium; species Allium sativum. Next base: position 732,195,457 of record CM060916.1, read on the forward strand.
AAGTTTTAAAGGGTTGGATTCGTTGTTCGATGGCTCGCGCGAGACGATTCAGCAGAGAGGAGAAAGAAGGAAAATGAAGAGGGGAGCGTCGGCTTATATAGGCAAAGAAGGTGACCGTTCGCCTCCTCTCCTTTGTCTTATTCGGACCACGAAGCGCCCCACAGGCCACGATCCAGAGATGAATTCGCAAAGAAGCCCACGGACTGCTTTGAAATGATGGCCCACAAAACTCAGAGCCCGATACGACTCGAAGGAAGATTCGCCCCGTGTCGCACAGGACCCTGGGAACTCAGCACGAGACGAGCAGATGACCGAATCGGATCGTGTTGTTCTATGACGATCCGATTCATCAATGTGTCAATTTGAACCAATGTGACTGTAAACTTGCGTCCCGTCAGGAGATAGTCAATAAGCATCTTCGAAGCATGTTTCACCATCAATAAAACATACTTCGAGGGGGCAAAATGTTGGCTCGCTTTTTGACCAAGCCATCCAGGATCATTCATAAAAGGAAATCAGGAAACCAAGTCCCCCAAGAAAGTGGAAGGATGGATCGCGTTCTATCGACTCGCCCCAGAATGGATCGCGTTCTATCGACTCGCCCCAGAATGGATCGCGTTCTATCGACTCGCCCAGGAACGGATCGCTCCCATCTCGTCGACGAGCGTCACCTCCAGGCGATCCGACCCCTTGTAACGAACCGAATCCCCTGACCCGTTCAACCACGAGCTGGTCTTCAGCGATCCGAATCGCACGGATCTGACGACACCTGTTCACAACGGCTAGTTTGACTGTTTCTTCGATGGCTGCGATGCGATCCGAAAATCTCGGGATTCGTGCCACGTGTCCGCGATCCGTCCGACAAAATCAGCTATAAATAGCCCAGAGCTTGGCATTTTTCGGGATCTTTTTGGCAATAGTAAATACTGAGTCCGCCATTGTTGTCAAACCACTGAAATATTGAGAGAAATCACTGTTGTACTAGCTTTTAAAGCATAATCAATAAGATATAAAGTGGACGTAGGCTCGTTAACGCCGAACCACTATAAATTCTGAGTGTTATTTTCTTTTTCCTTATTCCTCATTTAGAATTCTCTACAGTTTATAACAATTTGGGTGTTAGGTCCAAATTTCGATCTAACACATGCCTTGTGATTGATGATGAAAGCATAGCCTGTTTAGGCGCAGCTTTGTTGTAATAACCCGGAAATCTGGGCTAGTTTAAAATTTTTATTTTGGCAATTTTAGCGAATTTTGATTATTTAAAATGAATTATTTTAAATAATATCAACGAGAAATTTATTTTGAATAGAATTCGAACATATATATTATATAAATCGTCGTTAGAATATAAATATTTATTTTAAATTATAAAAGGAATTGAAAATGGCGCGGTATTTCGATAATTCGATTTCAAACTTCAATTGAATGTACCGGGTGCAAAATAAACCGGATTTTAGTGAAACCAAAAATATTAGAATCTATTTGAGAATATCTTTCCAACGAATCCAAAAAATTGAAATTTCATAGCGGGGATAAAAAGATATGTCCAGTTGAAAATTCTGAATAGTCGCTATGGAATTCAGGCCCTTAAAAATGGAAATTTTGCAAATGACCTCGGATTTCGGCGAAACCACTTTTGTTGGATCCGTGATGTAAAGTTATTGGTAGGTTTCAATTTTTGTAATTTTTCGAATCAATGTGTGAGCATGGCAAAGTAAAACGCGTTTGACCAGTTTTAGTTGATTTTAATCGACTGGAAATTGGCCATTTTTCAAACGGTCTCAGAATTCGACGAAACTAGTTTTGTTAGGACCGTATCGTCAATACGAAGCTAGAAAATATTTTTCGGGAATTTTTCGAGTTAGTATGTGACCCCAGTAAATTGAAATATGCGTTCAAATTCAATATATAGAGTTATATGTTGATTTTTACGAAAACTGATTGAAACGATCGAATCAGCTTACGATACATATCCCATTGTGTTCGGAATGGGGGTAATACACTATGGACGACAGGCGATGGGCCTCGTTTCGAGGTCGAAATAAAAGTCAACTTTTTTTGAAATAAAATAATAATAAAAAAACTTTCTCTCTCTCCCCTTATAACCCCTCAGCCCCCCCCCCCCCCGATTCTTTTCCAATTCGAAATCAAAGGAGAAAAAAAAGAGAAATCGCGCCAGGCGATCGACACACTCCCCCCCCCCTCCCGCCGCCGCGACTTCCCCCTCCTGCTGCGCGACTTCCGCACCCCCCCTCCAGTTGTCGCGACGCACCCCCCCCCACTCCAGTTGTCGCGACGCACCCCTCCCCCCCCCCCCCCCCCCCCCCGCTGAAAGACACACCCCCCTCTCTTCAGCTCCTCCGATGACCTCCGACGAACCCTAGCCTCCTCCTCTTCCGCAGAAACAATGTGAGTTTCTATGACTTTCTATTTACATTAAAAACTGTTTTCTATTTACATTAAAACTGATTGGTATTTAACATAAAGTTTAGATTTTTATTTAGAAAAAGTTTTAATTTTTAAAAAGTAAAAATACGATTTTTAAATATTGAATAGCAAAGTAAAAATTCGATTTTTATATATTTAATAGCAAAGTAAAAATTCGATTTTTATATATTGAATAGCAAAGTAAAAATTCGATTTTTATATATTGAATAGCAAAGTAAAAATTCGATTTTTATATATTGAATAGCAAAGTAAAAATTCGATTTTTATATATTGAATAGCATAGTAAAAATTCGATTTTTATATATTGAATAGCAAAGTAAAAATTAGATTTTTATATATTGAATAGCAAAGTAAAAATTAGATTTTTATATATTGAATAGCAAAGTAAAAATTCGATTTTTATATATTGAATAGCAAAGTAAAAATTCAATTTTTATATATTGAATAGCAAAGTAAAAATTCGATTTTTATATATTGAATAGCAAAGTAAAAAATTCGATTTTTATATATTGAATAGCAAAGTAAAAATTCGATTTTTATATATTGAATAGCAAAGTAAAAATTCGATTATTATATATCGAAAAGCGAAGTAAAAATGTGATTTTTATATATGTAGAGAATACGGGCAGTGAAAATTGATAAAAGAGCGAGAACGAAGAAGATTTCTACATATGAAGTGTCGTGGAGTTGGGATAGCTTTGGTGAGAACTTCTCACCTTTTAATTTTGTTTTCTAGTTAAAAATATATACTAGGATGCAGACGGTGTTTAGTAGCACCCGACACCCGTCGTCCACAGACCATGGACGACTTGTATGCTTGTTTGTTTGATTTTGATGTGTAGTTGATTGTGTGATGTGATGTGAAATGAAATAAAATATTTATATAGTTAAAAATATTTTATAGTTAAAAATAGAATTTTTAACGTGTATATGAAATGAAATAAAAATAAACAAATCGGACGATTTGTTTATATACACACATTTGACTGGTATTGATTGGGACGATAAATTTTACACATCGCCCAACTGCACAAATAAAATCTGTTTTTGATTGTTTGAAACCCCACACGGGTATCGGGATGATATTTGACGTACAATAATCCCGATTGTTTAGTTGTATGTCGATTGATTGATTGCCAGACTGTTATAAGCGTTGAATGTTTATATTTGATGCTTATACAGTGCGGAATACACTTTGGATGATGGTTGATTATTCATCTTTGTTGATATATACCTATGTTGTAGAAAATCCATATAATTAACATTATATGGTAATTGATTGGGCCTCATTCCAGTTAAGAGGTAGAAATATTTGAAAAAGAAATATTTGAAATAGAATATTTGAAATAGAAATATTCGAAATGGAATATTTGAAAATATCAATATATGAAGCTGTGTTGATTAGATTTACGCCATTTTGACATGAACGATATTTATATCGATTTTATTCATTTTATAACGAATATCGAAAGTGATTTCAAAATCTGAAATTTTGAAAAGAATTGAAATTCGAATTAAATTGAATAGAAATGAATTGAAATTGAAATTGAATAGAAGTGAATTCGAATTGAAATTGAAATTGAATAGAAGTGAATTCGAATTGAAATTGAATAGAAATGAATTCGAATTGAAATTGAATAGAAGTGAATTCGAATTGAAATTGAATAGAAATGAATTCGAATTGAAATTGAATAGAATTGAATTCGAAAGGGATTGCATTCGAATTAAACTGAAATTGAATTGAAATCAATTTGAAATGAATTTAAAACAAATTTATATTGGAATATTCAATTTAGATTTGAAATTGAATAAGAAGTTGAAACCGTTTTGAAAATGAATTTAAAACGATTAATAAAATACGTTTTAAAAGGAAATCGACGAAATATATATTATATATATTATATATTTAATATAATGGCCTGAACAGAACGCGCCGCGCCGCGGCAGTTCGCGAATTTCGACCATCGACTTCGAATGGATATTTCGGGAGATCCGACCGTCGGATTCTCCTAAAACCGGAACCGTTGGGTTTGTATCGAAAAGGGCTTTCTAATGAATATTGGAATTTAGAAATCTAACGGTTGGATTTGGAACTATGTTCAAATCAAATTTGAAAAATGTCGCTGTAAGTGCAGTTCGATGGCCATTGATGGAAATCGACTGTACGGGCCTTGATAAAATTATTAAAAATAGTAATAATTTGTGAAAAATCATAAGAAATGATTTGTGAAGAATTGGGATGAAAAACTCCATATTTGAAAAGATAAAAATAGATTTTTATCGAATTGAACTAGTTTTGAACTAGAATTAAAATTCTAGTTGTTTTTAAATAAATTGAATTTAAAAAGGATTTTAAAAATAACCAGAATTTCCAATAATTGAATTGGAATAGATTTGAATCGAAATTGTCTTCGGAATATTTCGATGTTGGATTTCGTGATGATACAGATATGGTTATGGGAATTTGAAAGATATATTTATATCGTTATTTCCAATACGATATTTGTTAGTCGTAGAGTTTGATATGGAATATAAGCCGATATAATTTCTATTTAGAGCCTCGTATTTAATATCAAATGTGATTTAGGTTTGTCGTGAATGGTGTCTTGACTAACACTGTTCTTAAGCCCAGTTGAGAAAAGATTAAATCTTTTTATTTAGATTTAATGAAGTGTACCAATTAAATAATATTTAATTGAATTGATATTGATTTTTGGGTTTATCGTGAACAGTGTTTTAAATAACACTCGTTCTTTAACCCGATAATTAATGGAATATGATTTTGGGTTTATCGTGAACCGTGTTTAAATTGACACTGATTCTTTAACCCAGTTAACGATTAAAACTAAGTGGAGTTTTAATGAATCTTTAATTAGATTGAAATGATCGAGAATGGAGTATCACCAGTTTTGCTCCAGGCGATTGTTAAATCTTTAATTAGATTTGAACGTGAAATGGTAATTGAATTTACTGATAACACCGTGGTGTTAGATATGAAGTATTACCAGTTTTACTTCATGGGATGAATAGGTTGGGATTGGGGAATAAAATAAATGATTACTCCGGTGTGGTTCACTAATCCCGACTAGTTTGAATTGATATTCAAAAGAAGATTAAGGAATAAATTTAAAAGAGTTTATCTTTGATAAAATTAATGAGATCCTTTCCCAAAGAATATTCTGAATTGGAATGAGGCGTATGTTGTGTTTGTGTAACACTTGTTTAATATATACGCGAGTTATTCAGAAAGACCGGGTTTATCCCATTCTGAATAACTGTTTCGACGTGGTGTCGAAGATGAAGACGGTGGTTGAAGACCGGAAGTCTTCACATTGTTTGGGTGATTGCTGATGATCTTGATTGGGCTGTACACCCAAGATGAGGGAATCAGTCGGTGGTCTTCCAGATGTGCTTGGAGATCGATGGATATGCGGGGTACTAGGTGCCTCCGGTTTCGTTCAGACCCAGAACGAACTTGTAAATGGACTGTGTGTCTGACATTGGATTTTAGTCTGTGTGGTTGATTTCTATTAAATATATATCTGTTTAGCGGCGGAGAATTTATTCTCGTGCTTAACGCCCTTCTCTGAGACGTCCGAGCTCAGGGGTTATATACTGATGGATATCAAACGCATAGAGTGAATTGCTTGTGTGGGATGCCTAAGTGGCAGATGATCAAGGCTTTTGTTGAAAAGCAGGGCCTTGTGGTTGATGATCAAAGCACCGCATGTGTGGCATAGCTTTGTGTAACGTGAATTCGTGAGCCTCACACCCCGGTTGTGAATCAGAAACGGGAGAGGACCTCAGGGAGGGCATGCGTTTCTTTCTAGCTAGGGTGGTGTTAGTGACCTATCAGCCCTGACATTTATATACTTTTCACCTGTGTGGTTGTTGCTGTTGCGAGGCGCCTCGGTTTAATCGGACGATCCAGGTCTGATGGAGTCATTTGTTGGCTCATTTTCGCCCCAAAGGGCGGGGAAACGTAGTGTTCAGGCATTTTAATCCACATCGGTGGACCGGCCCTGACGATCCAAGGGTCACTCGAGCTCTGATCCTGAGACATGGTAGGCTAGATTGTCTCGAATCGGTGAGGACTATCTTTTGCCATGGTTCATAGATGGAAATCCAATTTCCAAATACGTGACATTTGCGGTTTTAATTGTAGAACTAGTATGGCGACATGATATATGGTACCCATGCCGTCTATGATTGATACTTATGATTTGAAGTTGTTTATACACTATGCACTTATAATAGTATCAAATGATTTGTTTAAAACGTACTAAGCATATTTGGCTATTATAAGGGAAAACCCTATCCCCCGGCTTGCTTAGCATTGTGTGATAGGACCTGGGTCTCATAGTAGCTTCATTTTTCCAAAAAGCATTGCGCTGTTTTGTTATATGCACTGGTATTCTTGGGAGGAAACCCGTTCCGTGTTATACGGCATGGTCCCTTGATATATCTGATTTAAAGTAAAGATTTAAATAACTGTTTTAGTTCTCACACCAGTCCCATGACTGGCCTGGAGTTTATTGTTTTAACCTAAACTCTGGGTGCCCTTATTTTGACACGGGCAGCTAGTAGTTTTGGTTTTGCAGATTTATATTCACAGGATCCTGGTTTATAGTTAGAATGATATACGGAAAGCTTTGTATCCGTATATCTCTTCTAGTTGTGTATTGTATTATTTTCCGCTGATATGTAATTTAAATCTCTGATATTCTTGTGTAATATTTATTCATTCATACTCTGTATATTCTTGTATTCTGATGAATTGTTGTAATATACAATGAAATGTCCTTCCATCTACGTTCTATTTTGTCGTGTTCTCAAAACAATCTGTTCTTTCTCTTCTCTTCGGAGACTGGGGAAGTTCGGGTCGCTTCAGTTGGTATCAGAGCTTTGGTTTACAAAGCTCAGAGAACAAGGCACATTAGAACCATACGAAAGAATTCATCAGATGTTGGATTAGTAATATCCAATGGGAATGACTCGTTAGAGATGGGACCAGTAGTATCTTAGAACGAGTGTGAAGAGTATGTTTTTAAAGTGAAAACCAATTTTGTTTTTAAATTTAAATCAATTATTCGTATTTGATTATTTATTTTATATTGATTTGGACAGTCCAGTATATAAAGATTTTGCATATACGCCTTGCAAACATGTATTTGAAGTTTTAATATACTGGATAGATATAGATTCACACTCTAGTCGCCCGGAGATGATTCTGATGATTGTAGCTACATCATCAGAATTAGTGTTCGAGTGTCGAAGGTGTGATATTTATATATCTCCTATTGACTGGTGTGAGAACCAAAATTAGATAAGGCCTATTGTTGTGATTTGGCATCAAAAATCTGATTTTTGACTATATATCAAAGTTATGAATTTGAAAAGCTAATCAACTAATGGATTGATGGTTGTGTTGTTTGATTATTGTATGATTAATAAAATTTGTACCATTTAGCCAAATTGAATCAAATAATGAATTGTATTGAAATTTGGTCGCATTTTCTTGCATATACTTGTACTTACATTGAACAGGTCATAGCAAAGAGGCTAGAGCAGAAGAATAAAATTTGTTTGCCCGACAAATAGGTTCATGTTTATCATAATTTACTGTTTTGTTTGGGTGATGATGATTTTATGAGCCGATTGGCTAGCCGCTTGGCTTTTTCTTTTTCTTTCTGAGATCTGAGGGCCTGTATGGCAATTTCGGGATTTTCCCGTGCTCCCGGTGCAGGGGAGGTTATGGCGAAATTTTTCGAAAATTTAGGGTGTTAGCCAAATTTTTGAAAATTTTGTAAAGTTCTTAGAAACTGAAAAGTTGAAGAACTTAAGCCGTAATGAAAATAATGGAAGTTGAGTTGATTTGTTAAACAACTTTCGGCTTCGTTCCTTTTCGGGGATGAAAAGTTTTAAGTGGGGGAGATTGTAATAACCCGGAAATCTGGGCCAGTTTAAAATTTTTATTTTGGCAATTTTAGCGAATTTTGATTATTTAAAATGAATTATTTTAAATAATATCAACGAAAAATTTATTTTGAATAGAATTCGAATGTATATTTTATATAGATCGTCGTTAGAATATAAATATTTATTTTAAATTATAAAAGGAATTGAAAATGGCGCGGTATTTCGATAATTCGATTTCAAACTTCAATTGAATGTACCGGGTGTAAAATAAACCGAATTTTAGTGAAACCCAAAATATTAGAATCTATTTGAGAATATCTTTCCAAGAATCCGAAAAATTGAAATTTCATAATGGGGATAAAAAGATATGTCCAGTTGAAAATTCTGAATAATCGCTATGGAATTCAGGCCCTTAAAAATGGAAATTTTGCAAACGACCTCGGATTTCGACGAAACCACTTTTGTTGAATCCGTGATGTAAAGTTATTGCTAGGTTTCAATTTTTGTAATTTTTCGAATCAATGTGTGAGCAACGCAAAGGAAAATGCGTTTGACCAGTTTCAGTTGATTTTAATCGACTGGAAATTGGCCATTTTTCAAACGGTCTCAAAATTCGACGAAACTAGTTTTGTTAGGACCGTATCGTCAATACGAAGCTAGAAAATATTTTTCAGGAATTTTTCGAGTTAGTATGTGACCCCAGTAAATTGAAATATGCGTTCAAATTCAATATGTAGAGTTATATGTTGATTTTGACGAAAACTGATTGAAACGATCGAATCAGCTTACGATACATGTCCCATTGTGTTCGGAATGGGGGTAATTGGCTATGGACGACAGGCGGTGGGTCTCGTTTCGAGTTCGAAATAAAAGTCAACTTTTTTTGAAATAAAATAATATAAAAAAAAACTTTCTCTCTCTCCCCCTATAACCCCTCAGCCCCCCGATTCTTTTCTTAATCGAAATCAAAGGAGAAAAAAAAAGAGAAATCGCGCCAGGCGATCGACGCACTCCCCCCTTCCCGCTGTCGCGACTCCCCTCCCCCCTCCCGCCGCCGCGACTTCCCCCTTCCCCCTCCTGTTGCGCGACTTCCGCACCCCCCCTCCAGTTGCCGCGACGCACCCCCCCCCCTACTGAGAGACACACACCCCTCTCTTCAGCTCCTCCGATGACCGCCGACGAACCCTAGCCTCCTCCTTTTCCGCAGAAACAATGTGAGTTTCTATGACTTTCTATTTACATTAAAAACTGTTTTCTATTTACATTAAAACTGATTGGTATTTAACATAAAGTTTAGATTTTTATTTAGAAAAAGTTTTAATTTTTAAAAAGTAAAAATTCGATTTTTATATATTGAACAGCAAAGTAAAAATTCGATTTTTATATATTGAATAGCAAAGTAAAAATTCGATTTTTATATATTGAATAGCATAGTAAACATTCGATTTTTATATATTGAATAGCAAAGTAAAAATTCGATTTTTATATATTGAATAGCAAAGTAAAAATTCGATTTTTATATATTGAATAGCAAAGTAAAAATTCGCTTTTTATATATTGAATAGCAAAGTAAAAATTCGATTTTTATATATTGAATAGCAAATTAAAATTTCGATTTTTATATATGGAATAGCAAAGTAAAAATTCGATTTTTATATATTGAATAGCAAAGTAAAAATTCGATTATTATATATCAAATAGCGAAGTAAAAATGTGATTTTTATATATGTAGAGAATACGGGCAGTGAAAATTGATAAAAGGGCGAGAACGAAGAAGATTTCTACATATGAAGTGTCGTGGAGTTGGGATAGCTTTGGTGAGAACTTCTCACCTTTTAATTTTGTTTTCTAGTTAAAAATATATACTAGGATGCAGACGGTGTTTAGTAGCACCCGACACCCGTCGTCCACAGACCATGGACGGCTTGTATGCTTGTTTGTTTGATTTTGATGTGTAGTTGATTGTGTGATGTGATGTGAAATGAAATAAAATATTTATATAGTTAAAAATATTTTATAGTTAAAAATAGAATTTTTAACGTGTATATGAAATGAAATAAAAATAAACAAATCGGACGATTTGTTTATATACACACATTTGACTGATATTGATTGGGACAATAAATTTTACACATCGCCCAACTGCACAAATAAAATCTGTGTTTGATTGTTTGAAACCCCACACGGGTATCGGGATGGTATTTGACGTACACTAATCCCGATTGTTTAGTTGTATGTCGATCGATTGATTGACAGACTGTTATAAGCGTTGAATATTTATATTTGATGCTTATAAAGTGTGGAATGCACTTTGGATGATGGTTGATTATTCATCTTTGTTGATATATACCTGTGTTGTAGAAAATCCATATAATTAACATTATATGGTAATTGATTGGGCCTCATTCCAGTTTAGAGGTAGAAATATTTGAAAAAGAAATATTTGAAATAGAATATTTGAAATAGAAATATTCGAAATGGAATATTTGAAAATATCAATATATGAAGCCGTGTTGATTAGATTTACGCCATTTTGACGTGAACGATATTTATATCGATTTTCTTCAATTTATAACGAATATCGAGAGTGATTTCAAAATCTGAAATTTTGAAAAGAATTGAAATTTGAATTAAATTGAATAGAAGTGAATTCGAATTGAAATTGAATAGAAGTGAATTCGAATTGAAATTGAATAGAAATGAATTCGAATTGAAATTGAATAGAAGTGAATTCGAATTGAAATTGAATAGAAATGAATTCAAATTGAAATTGAATAGAATTGAATTCGAATTGAAATCGAAAGGAATTGCATTCGAATTAAATTGAAATTGAAATTGATTGAAATTAATTTGAAATGAATTTAAAACGAATTTATATTGGAATATTCAATTTAGATTTGAAATTGAATATGAAGTTGAAACCGTTTTGAAAATGAATTTAAAACGATTTATAAAATACGTTTTAAAAGGAAATCGATGAAGTATATATTATATATATTGTATATATAATATAATGGCCTGAATAGAACGCGCCGCGCCGTGGCAGTTCTCGAATTTCTACTATCGACTTCGAACGGATATTTCGGGAGATCCGACCGTCGGATTCTCCTAAAACCAGAACCGTTGGGTTCGTATCAAAAAGAGCTTTCTAACGAATATTGGAAATTAGAAATCTAACGGTTGTATTTGGAATTATGTTCAAATCAAATTTGAAAAAGGTCGTTGTAAGTGCAGTTCGATGGCCATTGATGGAAATCGACTGTACGGGCCTTAATAAAATTATTAAAAATAGTAATAATTTGTGTAAAATCATAAGAAATGATTTGTGAAGAATTGGGATGAAAAACTCCATATTTGAAAAGATAAAAATAGATTTTTATCGAATTGAACTAGTTTTGAACTAGAATTAAAATTCTAGTTGTTTTTAAATAAATTGAATTTAAAAAGGGTTTTAAAAATAACCAGAATTTCCAATAATTGAATTGGAATAGATTTGAATCGAAATTGTCTTCGGAATATTTCAATGTTGGATTTCGTGATGATACAGATATGGTTATGGGAATTTGAAAGATATATTTATATCGTTATTTCCAATACGATATTTGTTAGTCGTAGAGTTTGATATGGAATATAAGCCGATATAATTTCTATTCAGAGCCTCGTACTTAATATCAAATGTGATTTGGGTTTCTCGTGAATGGTGTCTTGACTAACACTGTTCTTAAGCCCAGTTGAGAAAAGATTAAATCTTTTTATTTAGATTTAATGAAGTGTACCAATTAAATAATATTTAATTGAATTGATATTGATTTTTGGGTTTATCGTGAACAGTGTTTTAAATAACACTCGTTCTTTAACCCGATAATTAATGGAATATGATTTTGGGTTTATCGTGAACCGTGTTTAAAATGACACTGATTCTTTAACCCAGTTAACGATTAAAACTAAGTGGAGTTTCAATGATTCTTTAATTAGATTGAAATGATCGAGAATGGAGTATCACCAGTTTTGCTCCAGGCGTAGTTAAATCTTTAATTAGATTTGAACGTGAAATGGTAATTGAATTTACCGATAACACCGTGGTGTTAGATATGAAGTATTACCAGTTTTACTTCATGGGATGAATAGGTTGGGATTGGGGAATAAAATAAATGATTACTCCGGTGTGGTTCGGTAATCCCGACTAGTTTGAATTGATATTCAAAAGAAGATTAAGGAATAAATTTAAAAGAGTTTATCTTTGATAAAATTAATGAGAACCTTTCCCAAAGAATATTCTGAATTGGAATGAGGCGTATGTTGTGTTTGTGTAACACTTGTTTAATATATACGCGAGTTATTCAGAAAGACCAGGTTTATCCCATTCTGAATAACTGTTTCAACGTGGTGTCGAAGAAGAAGACGGTGGTTGAAGACCGGAAGTCTTCACATCGTTTGGGTGATTACTGATGATCTTGATTGGGCTGTACACCCAAGATAAGGGAATCAGTCGGTGGTCGTCTAGATGTGCTTGGAGATCAATGGATATGCGGGGTACTAGGTGCCTCCGGTTTCGTTCAGACCCAGAACTAACTTTTAAATGGACTGCGTGTCTGACATTGGATTTTAGTCTGTGTGGTTGATTTCTATTAAATATATATCTGTTTGACGGCGGAAAATTTGTTCTCTTGCTTAACGCCCTTCTATGAGACGTACGAGCTCAGGGTTTATATACTGATGGATATCAAACGCATAGAGTGAATTGCCTGTGTGGCATGCCTAAGTGGCAGATGATCAAGGCTTTTGTTGAAAAGCAGGGCCTTGTGGTTGATGATCAAAGCACCGCCTGTGTGGCATAGCTTTGTGTAACGTGAATTCGCGAGCCGCACACTCTGGTTGTTAATTAGAAACGGGAGAGGACCTCAGGGAGGGCATGCATTTCATTCTAGCGAGGGTGGTGTCAGTGACCTACCATCCCTAACATTTATATATTTTTCACCTGTGTGGTTGTTGCTGTTGCGAGGCGCCTCGGTTTGATCGGACGATCCGGCTTCGATGGAGTCATTTGTTGGCTCATTTGCGCCCCAAAGGGTGGGGAAACGTAGTGTTTAGGCATTTTAATCCACATCGGTGGACCGGCCCTGACGATCCAAGGGTCACTCGAGCTCTGATCCTGAGACATGGTAGGCTAGATTGTCTCGAATCGGTGAGGACTATCTTTTGCCTCGGTTCATAGATGGAAATCCAATTTCCAAATACGTGACATTTGTGGTTTTAATTGTAGAACTAGTATGGCGACATGATATATGGTACCCATGCCGTCTATGATTGATACTTATGATTTGAAGTTGTTTATACACTATGCACTTATAATAGTATCAAATGATATGTTTAAAACGTACTAAGCATATTTGGCTATTATAAGGGAAAACCCTATCCCCTGGCTTGCGTTGCATTGTGTGATGGGACCTGGGTCTTATAATAGCTTCATTTTTCCAAAAACATTGCGCTGTTTTGTTATATGCACTGGTATTCTTGGGAGGAAACCCGTTCCGTGTTATACGGCGTGGTCCCTTGATATATCTGATTTAAAGTAAAGAATTAAATAACTGTTTTAGTTCTCACACCAGTCCCATGACTGACCTGGAGTTTATTGTTTTAACCTAAACTCTGGGTGCCCTTATTTTGACACGGGCAGCTAGTAGTTTTGGTTTTGCAGATTTATATTCACAGGATCCTGGTTTACAGCTGGAATGATATCCGGAAAGCTTTGTATCCGTATATCTCTTCTAGTTGTGTATTGTATTATTTTCCGCTGCTATGTAATTTAAATCTCTGATATTCTTGTGTAATATTTATTCATTCATACCCTGTATATTCTTGCATTCTGATGAATTGTTGTAATATACAATGAAATGTCCTTCCGTCTGCGTTCTATTTTGTCGTGTTCTCAAAACAATCCGTTCTTTCTCTTCTCTTCGGAGACCGGGGAAGTTCGGGTTGCTTCATTTGTGTATAGCATGACTTCGCGAGCCTCACACCCCGGTATGAGTCAAAAAAGGGATTAGGACTGCAGTGAATGCACACGTATTTTTCTAGCTAAGAAGTGATGTCAGTGACCTACCAGCCCTGACATTTTTACTTATGTGGATGTTGGATTATGAGGTACCTTGGTTTTATAGGTTGTAAGTGGCCATATTAAGGTTCAAAAGAACCGGGAAGCGTGTATTCAGGAATTGCCAATCCACTAACGTTATGTGTGGACCAGCCTTGAAGATCCAAGGGTTCGCCAGAGTCCGAATCCTGGGGCATTTGCAAGAGTATCTCGAATCGGAGAGGACGATCCCTAGCCTCGACTCATGATGGAAACCAAATCTCCAATACGACATTACGGTTTTGATTGTAAACCTATATATATGGCGACATAGTAGGATGGGGTACTATGCCGTCTAGGATTGATACATCTACTTTGAAGTATTTTAATACTGATTAGACACTAATAATAATATTAAAATATTATTTTATACGTATCAAGTCATGTTTGATCATTATAAGGTAAAACTCTATCCTCCGGTTTGCGTTGCATTGTGTGATCGGACTTTAGTATTATAATGATTTCATTTTTCCAAAAAGACATTGCGTGTTTTGAATAAAACTTATTTAATTATGCACTGGCAATCCAATGGAGTAACCCGTTCCGCGTTAACGGCGTGGTCCTATGATTTGCCACTTTATTAAATAGTGTAGAAAGATTTCTCTTACCAGTCCCATGACTGACTCGAAGTTTGTTTCACTTTGCAAACTCGGGTGCCCTCTCTTTACATGGGCGGCTAAGTGACAAGTTTTAGGGAGGCATTATGGATTGGAGTTGTTGAGGAAGAAGACAAAGACCTCTCTTTTATCTTTATTTATGCTTTAGGGGCTTTATTTCATCTTTGGATTTTGATGTACGTTTTGGAGTTGAGACTTATTTCCTTTTAACCAGACTTCCTATTTTGCTAAGTGTATCATGTAATTACGTCTGATGTTCAGTTGCTATGATGTTTATGACATTTATCTTTCCACTGCAATGTTTATGTGTTGTGAAATTATTCTAAGATCTGTTATGGTTGTAAATATGTCGTATTCCAAATGATTATCCTTGCTTTCGTTCTATGGAAGTTTGGGGTTGTCACACCTTCCTTTCTTATTTTTTGAGTTAGACATTTAATTACCATCCTTGCCATTTATTCATATCTTGTTATATATATATATATATATAAGCACTAGACCTCTCACATTAAGCCAACACTTGTAGATGCTGGATTTGCCCGACGGGTCCGGGCAGACTTCTACCACAAGCTG
This sequence comes from Allium sativum, assembly GCA_030737875.1. Taxonomy (NCBI): domain Eukaryota; kingdom Viridiplantae; phylum Streptophyta; class Magnoliopsida; order Asparagales; family Amaryllidaceae; genus Allium; species Allium sativum. Next base: position 732,211,150 of record CM060916.1, read on the forward strand.
ACTTAACCTCGTGTCTTAGCACATGTTGTTAATTCTTGCACTTAGGCCTCTCACATTAGATTCAACATTAGTAGTTGCTGGATATGCCAGTCGGGTCCGGGCAGAATTCCACCACTAATGCAACCTAACCTCGTGACATAAGTGTATTTACAATTTCTAATTGTAATCTTAGGCATATTCATTTTCATTCAATCACTTATGTTCATATCAAATTGCGCTTCCAAATTAAAATAGTAAAACATAATATATGTTATGTTCATTACATGAAAATTTTAGACATATTATCCTTTTTATTGTAATATAGTTTACAGTAATCTAATTTACATGTCGTCCAATTTTTGCCTATGTTTTGTTGCATGTCATTTTCAACATATGTTTAATTCTATTAGGACATGTAAACATTCAATCGGGTAATTATTTTAACATGTCGTTCAATCAATAATATGTCCCAAGTAAAGCATGTAATTACAATCACTGAATTGGCTATTCATATCCTAACAAGTTTATTTTCTCCAACATGTAAACATTCCATAACTTAGCTAATTCAACATAGGAGTTTCCTGACATATTCATATCAACATTTCAATTCGTTACAACAGAAATTTATAATTAAACTAGCCATTTCAAAATTTATTAAAAAGGGGAATGTTAAACGATTGTCATAACATTATCTAAAGGCCATAGCTTAAACCCCACTCACCTTTAAGCTTTCCCCAAATTTTGGATCTGATCCGTTCTACCATCCATGGTTTTTCTTTTCCCTTTATTTTGATTCACGACCTAACAACCATGGACTTATTATTTCATGAAAAGAGAAGGGAAAGAGAAATAATTTAAATAGATTGGTTCTTAGATGTTTACCCTGCTTTTATGACTCAATAATCTTTTTTATTAACGTTGATTCCCTCTTCCAGATCTGAATTCATAATCCTCCTAGGCTAACATTTTAATTTTAGAATAGATTTGAGAGGGGAGAGAGAGAGAGAGGGAGCCATGGCAGAGCTCCAGTGTAGCTGCTGAATTATGATGTTTAGGGTTAGGTCTAGGGTCTTATTTATAGGTGCTCAATACTTTATTGTACATGCAGCGCTGAGTCAACATTGAACCCAGTTAATAAAATAGTCCAGGTTCATAGATGAATCTAGCCAAATCTTATCATACACGCAGTGCAGAGTTAGCATTGGGTCCCGCAAGCTGTTTTGGCGTAGAAATTTAAATTTCGAATGTTTGAATTGCTTTGGCGTAGAAATTTGATTTTCGAACTTTTGAATTTCTGGAATTTATTTAACTGTTTTTTTCATATGAAATATTCTTATATGTATATAATTCCTCTAACAACCATTTTACGCGTATATATGTACGCACAACTATCAGTTTATTTTCAAAATTCAAACGATGTTGCATCGTTATTTGTTCTTGCCATATTTCATTGACTATAGCCTTATCTTGAATTTTATCTTTCGTATACATATATTTCTGAATATACATATATTTCTGCATATATATATATATATACATATATATATATATATATATTTTCTTTATTTCCTTATATGTACATTCTTATCCTTTCAAATTTTGAATTTGTATACGTACATATATTTGCATGTTCAGTTGGTCATCTCTAAAACAAAGAAAAAAATTATGCCACCGTTGGGGTTCGAACCCCCAACCTCCATGTTACAAATCCAATTCCTTAACCAACTGAGCTATAAAGTCTTTTGTTACTAAGTCTTAGAACAATGATAATTATTATTCTCTCCATACTTCTTGTTTTCATGTTAGTTACAATACTTAAATTAAACCATTGCATGAATCTTTTTCTTTTATTTTTCTTTTAATGTTAATGCATTATGTTTGCAAAACAGTGCATGCAACATATTTACATTGCATGCAACCAATCCTTTCTTTCTTTCAATGCATGCATTACATTTTTTCAGTGCATGTATTTATTACATGCAATCCTTATTTTATTATTTATTTTATATTTTAATTTGTTTGTATATATATTTCTCTTTTGCGTATACAAATTTCTAGGCTTAATAACTTCTACATATGATGTCCATTTTACGCAAACCAGGTGTCTATCTTGACCAGAATTCCAAGACGGACGCAATGGCGCAGTCCGTTTTACTTAATTCTCATTATTTAATTTATTTATTCTTATTTTTATTATTACGGGGTGTTTCAATCTCCCACCCTTAGGAAATTTCATCCCCGAAATTTAATAAGGGTAAAATCAATTAACCCCTCGCATAATATACATCCATCATGTGTGCATCCAATTTTAGCAAACATTGTGCACTTATGCAAAGTGAAATACAACATAATAATGCATGTATGCCTAAGCGGTACCTCCTATGTGTATGCAAATTTCTCAAAAATCCTTTTTAAAATATGATGCTCACATCCTAGATATACTGGCAGTTCTACATGCTCACATCCATTTTCCTTTTTCTATTTAGTGGGCTCCTCTATGGATCTAGGTTTATATATAATATATTTATATTGAAAATTTAAATACGTTCACTCACTATCTATATAGGAATCCTAAACCTAAGCTCTGATACCAGATGTGACAACCCGGATTCCGACGGACCGAATTTTTTTTCAAAAATCCCAATCCATCGAAACCTGAGTTGGTTTGCTCTGGTATCCTGCAGAAAAGACAGAGAAATAAAACATGCCAGAGCTCAGAAAAATATCTCATAACAGAAAGGATAAAATATAGTATAATCAAAACATATCCTTACCATATTATTAATACTGCCTAACCAGTATCCAAAGCTATCATGTCTCTTGCACAATCTAACCTGCGAGTGTTATAAGGAGAGGGTCAGAACACAAGTTGTAATAACCCAGAAATCTAAGCAAATTTAAATTTTTTATTTTGGGCAATTTTAGCGAATTTTGATTATTTAAAATGATTTATTTTAAATAATAACGACGAGAAATTTATTTTGAATAGAATTCGAACATATATATTTATTTGAATTGACGTTAGAATATAAATATTTTATTTTAATTATAAAAGGAATTGAAAATGGCGCGGTAGTTCGAAAATTCGATATCTAATTTCAAATGAGTGTACATGATTCAAAATAAACCGGATTTTAGCAAAACCAAAAATAGTAGAATCTATTTGAGAATATCTTTCCAACAAATCCGAAAAATTGAAATTTCATTGCGGGGATAAAAAGTTATGCCTAGTTGAAGTTTCAGAATAGTCGCTATGGAATTTTGGCCCTTAAAAATGGGAATTCTGCAAATGACCTCGGTTTTCGACGAAACCACTTTTGTTGGATCCGGGATGTCAAGTTATAGCTAGATTCCAAAATTCGTAATTTTCTGAATCAATATGTGAGCGTGGCAAAGGAAAACGTGTTTTGACAGTTTCAGTCATTTTCGATCGACCAGAAAATGGCCATTTTTTAAATGGTCTCAGAATTTGGTGAAATTAGTTTTGTTAGGACCGTATCGTCAATACGAAGCTAGAAAATATCTTTCGGGAATTTTTAGAGACTGTTTGTTTCCCGGTAAATTGAAATGTGCGTTCAAATTCAATTTATAGAGTTATATTTTGATTTTGACGAAAACTGATCGTAACGATCGAATCAGCTTACGATACATATCCCATTGTGTTCGGAATTCGGGTAATTAGCTAGGGATGACAGTCGTTGGGCCTCGCTTCGTGTTCGAATAAAAAGTCCACTTTTATTGGAAATTAAATTAAATTATTTAAATAAGGGGGGCCCAAGCCTTTATCCTTCAACCCGGTCAACGCCTTTACTCCCTCACCTCTACCTCTCTCATACCCCCCCCCACCCGTAAATATAAGAAAAAGAAAAAGGAAAAAAAAAAACTAGGAAGCATCGCGTCGCGCGACCCCATCCACCGTCGCGCGCCGCCCCCCTCTAACGCCCACTCTCCTCTCGACCTTCGACCGACCCTTCCCCTTTCCTTCCTCCAAACGAGACCTAACCCCCTTTCCAACCGAGAACTGACGCCGACCACCACTGCAGCGCCGCCACCGATGAAACCCCACATGCGCCGCTTATTGCTGCCCCCCCCCCCCCCCCCCCCGCCAACGCCGCTCCGACGAGCCACCACCCGCTTGACCCCGAAAACAGTAAGGTTTTTTTTCCTATTTATTTTATTTACATTTATTTCAATTTATTTCTGTTTTGAGATATTATTAATATATAAAAAAATTTGATTTGTTTTTAAATATAATCTTTATATTATAAAAAGGTTAAAAATATAATCTTTATATTATAGAAAGGTTAAAAATATAATATTTATATTATAGAAAGGTTAAAAATATAATCTTTATATTATAGAAAGATTAAAAATATAATCTTTGTATTATAGAAAGGTTAAAAATATATTTTTTATATGTGTAGTAAAGTAAAAATTCAATTTTTATATATATGAAGTGAAAGTAAAAATTCGATTTTTATATAAGTAGCGGATTGAAAATAGAATTTTTATATGACATGGAATATAAAAATAAATTTTGTATTTATGTAGCGAAATAAAAATCTGATTTTTATATAGTGAAATAAAAATGTGATTTTTATTTATGAACAGCGGGGAATGTGAGAGTTGGGATTTCGGAAAAATCCAACCCGTTCAGAAATAGAGAATGGAGGAGTGGAACCCTCGGTGAGAACTCCTCACCTTTTTATTTATTTTCTAGTTGAATTATATACTAGGATGCAGACGGTGCTTAGTAGCACACGACACCCATCGTCCACAGACCATGGATGACTTGTTTGTTTGATTGTTGTGTTGTGAAATCTGATTGTGTGATGTGGAATGAGATAAAATATTTTATAGTGGAAAATATTTTATAGTTAAAAATATAATTTTTAACGTGTATATAAAATAAATATTTATAAACAAATCGGCCGATTTGTTTATATACACTGATTTGATCGATATTGATTTGGATGATAAATTTTACACATCGCCCAACTTCACAAATAAAATCTGTGTTTGTTGATTTGAAACCCCACACGGGTATTGGGATGTTATTTGACGTACACTAATCCTGATTGTTTAGTTGTATGTCAATCAATGGGTTGACAGACTGTGTAAGCATTAATTATTTATATTTAATGCTTATGCAGTTGGGTGGTGCACTCTGGATGATGGTTGATGATTTATCGCTGTTGTTATATACATGTGTTGTAGGGAATCCACATAATTAACGTTATATGGTAATTGATTGGGCCTCATTCCAATTTGGAAAATAAGAAATATAAATTCATGTGTTGAAATGAAATATATATTCGTATGTTGAATAGTAAAATATATATTCATGTGTTGAATAGAAAAATAAATGTTCATGTGTTGAATAGAAAAATAAGTATTCATGTGTTGAATAGAAATATAATTTCATGTGTTGAAATAAAATAATTTCATGTGTTGAAATAAAATATATATTCATGTGTTGAATAGTAAAATATATATTCATGTGTTGAATAGAAAAACAAAAATTCATGTGTTGAAGAAAATATTCATTTGTTGAATAGAATAACGAAGTTATTGAAATATATAAAACCGTGTTGGTTAGATTGATGCCATTTTGACGCGAACGATATTTATATTGATTATATTCGTTTTTAAAATGAATATAGAAAAGGAAGTGATTTCAAAATATAATGTTTTGAAAATATTTTCATTTATAGATTAATGATATGGAATATTCAATTTTGTTCACAAATTGAATATGAAGTAGAAATTGCTTTGAAAACGAATTTATAACGAATTATAAAATATGTTTTAATAGGAGATCGACGAATTATATATAATATATTTATATTATATATATAATGGCCTGAATAAAACGCGCCGCGCCGCGGCAGTTCGTGAATTTTGACCATTGACTTCGAATGGATATTACGAGAGATCCGACTGTCGGATTCTCCTAAAACCAGAACCATTGGGTTCGTATCGAAAAGGGCTTTCTAACGAATATTAGAGATTTGAAATCTAACGGTTGGATATGGAATTATGTCCAAATCAAATTTGGAGAAGGTCGCTGTAAGTGCAGTTCGATGGCCGTTGATGGAAATCGACTGTACGGGCCTTGATAAAATTATTAAAAAGAGTAATAATTTGTGTAAAATCATAAGAAATGATTTGTGAAGAATTGGGAAGAAAAACTCCAAATTTGAAAAGATAAAAATAGATATTTATCGAAATGGACTAGTTTTGAATTAGAATTATAGTTCCATTTATTTTTAAATAAATAAATTGGATTTGAAATGGTTTTAAAAGTAACCAGAATTTCCAAAAATTGAATTGGAATGGATTTGAATCTAAATTATCTTTGGAATATTTCGATGTTGGATTTCGTGATTATACATATATTGTTATGGAAATTTGAAAGGTATATTTATATCGTTATTTCCAATACGATATTTGTTGGTCATAGAATTTGATATTGAATATAAGCCGATAAATTTTCTATTCAGAGCTTTGTATATAATATCAAATGTGATTTGGGTTTGTCGCGAATGGTGTCTTCATTAACACTGTTCTTAAACCCAGTTGAGAAAAAGATTAAATCTTTTTATTTAGATTTAATGAAATATGCCAATTAAATGGTATTTAATTGGAATTGAATTTGAATTGATTTTTAGGTTTATCGTGAACATTGTTTTAAATAACACTTGTTCTTTAACCCGATAATTAATAAATGTGATTTTGGGATTTTCATGAACCGTGTTTTAGATGACATTGGTTCTTTAACCCAGTTAAAAAGAGGATATTGATTTCTGTGAAGATTAAAACTAAGCGGGGGTTTTAATGAATCTTTAATTAGATTGAAATGGTCGAGAATGGAGTATCACCAGTTTTGCTCTTGGCGATAGTTATATCTTTAATTAGATTTGAACGTGAAATGGTAATTGAATTTACCGATAACACCGTGGTGTTAGATATGAAGTATGACCAGTTTTACTTCATGGGATGAATAGGTTGGGATTGGGAAATAAAATAAATGATTACTTCGGTGTGGTTCGCTAATCCCAACTAGTTTGAATTGATATTCAAAAGAAGATTAAAGAATAAATTTAAAGAATTTATCTTTGATAAAATTAATGGGAACCTTTCCCAAAGTATAAGCATATTTGAATAAAAGAATATTATGAATTGGAATGAGGCCTATGTTGTGTTTGTGTAACACTTGTTCATTATATTGTTTATTATATACGTGAGTTATTCAGAAAGACTGGGTTTATCCCATTCCGAATAACTGATTCGACGTGGTGTCGAGGATGAAGACGGTGGTCGAAGACCGGAGGTCATCATGTCGTTTGGGTGATTACTAATGATATTGATTGGGCCATACACCCAAGAGGAGGGAGCCAGTTACTGATCATCCAGACGTACTTGGAGATTGATGGATATGCGAGGTACTAGGTGCCTGCGGTTTCGTTCAGACCCAGAACGAACTTGTAAATGGACTGTGTGTCTGACATTGGATTTTATTATGTGTGATTGATTTCTATTAAATATATATATGTTTGGCGGCGGAGAATTTATTCTCTTGCTTAACGCCCTTCTCTGAGACGTACGAGCTCAGAGGTTATACATTGATGGATATCAAATGCATGGAGTGAATTGCCTGTGTGGCATGCCTAAGTGGCAATGTGATCAAGGCTTCTGTTGAAAAGCAGAGTCCTGTGGTGGATGATCAAAGCACGGCCTGTGTGGCATAGCTTTGTGTAGCTTTGATTCGCGAGCCTCACACCCCGGTTGTGAACCAGAAACGGGAGAAGGACCTCAGGGAGGGCATGCGTTTCCTTCTAGCTAGAAGTGGCGTCAGTGGTTTTACACGCCCTGACGAGTTTGACTTATGTGGTTGTTGCTGTTGCGAGGCGCCTCGGATATATCGGTGACTGTGTGGAGCCGATGGAGCCATTGAACTCATTTACGCCCCAAAGGGCGGGGAAACGCAGTGTTTAAGCATTTTAATCCACATCGGTGGACCGGCCCTGTCGCTCCAAAGGCTTGACTGAGTACTTGCCTGAGACTCGGGCTAGACAGTCTCGAATTCGATAGAGGACTATCTTTTGCCTCGGTTCACAGAAGGAAACCCAATTTCCAATACGTGACAATTGCGGTTTTGATTGTATACCTATAAATGGCGACATAGTGGTATGGGGCATTCATGCCATCTATGATTGATACTTATGATTTGAAGTTGTTTTATACACTATACACTTATAGTAATAGTAAAACATGAAATTTAGTGTATCAAGCATTCTTTGGATATTATAAGGTAAAAACCTTATCCTACGGCTTGCGTTGCATTGTGTGATGGGACCTGGGTCTTATAATAGCTTCATTTTTCTTTATTTAGCATTGCGCTGTTGTTTTATGCACTGGTATTCTTGGGAGGAAACCCGTTCCGTGTTATACGGCGTGGTCCCTTGATTTACCTAACTTTAAAAATAAAGATTAATAACTGTTTTAGTTCTCACACCAGTCACATGACTGGCCTGAAGTTTATTGTTTTAACCAAAACTCTGGGTGCCCCTATTTTCCTCATGGGCAGGTAGTAGTTTTGGTTTTGCAGATTTATATTCACAGGAACCTGGTTTACGGCTGGAATGACATCCGGAAAGCTCTGTATCCGTATATCTCTTTCAGTCATGTATTGTATTATTTTCCGCTGCTATGTAATTCATTGTAATCTCTGATATTTATCGACTGTATTTTATTCCTTCATACTTTGCATATTCTTGTAATCTAATGAAATTGTTGTAATTAACAATGAAATGTTCTTCTGTTTGCGTTCCGATGTGGCTTGTCCTCAATTCAATCCGGGCTTTCCTTGACGAGGAAGTTCGTGTCGTTTTAGTTGGTATCAAAGATTTGGTTTACAAAGCTCAGAGAACAAGACACATTAGAACCATACGAAAGAATTCATCAGAGATTGGATTAGTAATATCCAACGAGAATGACTCGTTAGAGATAGGATCAGTAGTATCCTAGAACGAGTGAGAAGAGTATATTTTTAAAAAATGAAACAAATTTTGTTTTGAAAATTTAAATCAATTATTCGTATTTAATTATTTATTTTATATTGATTTGGACAATCCAGTATATAAAGATTTTGTGTGTACGTCTGATCCGCGTATATTTGAAGTTTTAATATACTGGATAGATATAGAATCACACTCTAATCTCCCAGAGACGATTCTGATGATAGTTTAGACATCATCAGAATTGGTATTCGAGTTTCGAAGGTGTGATATCTATATATTTCCATTAGACTGGTATGAGAACCAAAACTGTATAGGGCTTATTGTTGTGATTTGGCACCAAAAATCTGATTTTTGGACTATATATCAAAGTTATGAATTTGAAATGATAATCAACAAATTGATTGATGGTTGTGTTGTTTGATTAATTAAATGTTGAATCTTTAGCCAAATTGAACCAGATAGTGAATTGTATCGGAAATTTATCGTATTTGCACGCATATACATGTATTACATTGAACAGGTCATTGCAAGGAGGCTAGAGCAGAAGAATAAAATTGTTTGCCAGACAAATAGGTACATGTTTACTAATTTATTGGGGTTTGGATGATTTTATGAGCCGATTGTCTAGCCGCTTGGCTGTTTCTTTTTCTTTTTGGATTGATGAGGGCCATGGGAGGCTATTTGAAATATCCCGAAGTCCCCGGTGTAGGGGAGGTAATGGTGAAATTTTTCGAAAGTTTAGGGCGTTAGCCAAATTTTTGAAAAATTTGAAAAGTTCTTAGAAACTGAAAAGTTGAAGAACTTTAGCCGTAAGGAAAATAATGAAAGTTGAGTTGATTAGTTAAACAACTTTCAGCTTCGTTCCTTTTCGGGGACGAAAAGTTTTAAGTAGGGGAGATTGTAATAACCCGGAAATCTGAGCCAATTTAAAATTTTTATTTTGGGCAATTTAACGAATTTTGATTATTTAAAATGATTTATTTTAAATAATAACGACAAGAAATTTATTTTGAATAGAATCTGAACGTATATATTTATTTGAATCGACGTAAGAATATAAATATTTTATTTTAATTATAAAAGGAATTGAAAATGGCACGGTAGTTCGTAAATTCGATTTCTAATTTCAAATGAGTGTACAAGATTCAAAATAAACCGGATTTTAGCGAAACCAAAATAGTAGAATCTATTTGAGACTATCTTTCTAACGAATCCAAAAAATTGAAATTTCAAAGCGGGGATAAAAAGTTACGCCCAGTTGAAGTTTCAGAATAGTCGCTATAAAATTCTGGCCCTTAAAAAATGGAAATTCTGCAAATGACCTCGGTTTTCGACGAAAACACTTTTGTTGGATCCAAGATGTCAAGTTATTGCTAGATTCCAAAATTCGTAATTTTCTGAATCAATATGTGTGCGTGGCAAAGGAAAACGTGTTTTGACAGTTTCAGTCAATTTCGATCGACCAGAAAATCGCCATTTTTCAAACGGTCTCAGAATTGGGTGAAATTAGTTTTGTTAGGACCGTACCGTCAATACGAAGCTAGAAAATATCTTTCTGGAATTTTTAGAGACTGTGTGTGTTCCTGTTAAATTGAAATGTGCATTCAAATTCAATATATAGAGTTATATTTTGATTTTTACGGAAACAGATCGTAACGATCGAATCGTCTTATGATACATATCCCATTGTGTTCGGAATGGGGGTAATTAGCTAGGAACGACAGTCGTTGGGTCACTTTTCGGGTTCGAATAAAAAGTCCACTTTTATTGGAAATTAAATTAAATTAAATTATTTAAATAAGGGGGGCCCAAGCCCTTATCCTTCAACCCGGTCTACCCCTTTACTTCCTCACCTCTACCTCTCTTAAACCCCCCCCCCCGGTAAATATCAGAGAAACAAAAAGAAAAAAACCCTAGGAAGCATCGCGTCGCGCCCCCCATCCACCGTCGCGCGCCACAAGGAGCGCCGCCCCCTCCTCTCGACCTTCGACCGACCCTTCCCCCTTCCTTCTTCCAAACGAGACCTAACCCCCTTTCCAACCGAGAACTGACGCTGACCACCACTGCAGCGCTGCCATCGATGAAACCCCCCATCCCCTCCCCTCCCCCCCTGCGCCGCCTATTGCTGCCGGCCCCCGTCAACGCCGCTCCGATGACCCACCACTCGCCTGACCCCAAAAACAGTAAGTTTTTTTTCTTATTTATTTGATTTACGTTTATTTCAATTTATTTCTATTTTGAGATATAATTACTGCATAAAAAAAATCTGAATTGTTTTCAAATATAATCTTTATATTATAGAAAGGTTAAAAATATAATCTTTATATTATAAAAAGGTTAAAAGTATAATCTTTATATTATAGAAAGGTTAAAAATATAATCTTTATATTATAGAAAGGTTAAAAATATAATCTTTGTATTATAGAAAGGTTAAAAATAAAAATTTTATATGTGTAGTAAAGTAAAAATTCGATTTTTATATATATGAAGTGAAAGTAAAAATTCGATTTTTATATAAGTAGCGGATTGAAAATAGAATTTTTATATAACATAGAATATAAAAATAATTTTTTTATTTATGTAGCGAAATAAAAATCTGATTTTTATATAGTGAAATAAAAATGTGATTTTTATTTATGAACAGCGGGGAATGTGAGAGTTGGGATTTCGGACAAATCCAACCCGTTCAGAAATAGAGAATGGAGGAGTGGAACCCTCGGTGAGAACTCCTCACCTTTTTATTTATTTTCTAGTTGAATTATATACTAGGATGCAGACGGTGCTTAGTAGCACACGACACCCATCGTCCACAGACCATGGATGACTTGTTTGTTTGATTGCTGTGTTGTGAAATCTGATTGTGTGATGTGGAATGAGATAAAATATTTTATAGTGGAAAATATTTTATAGTTAAAAATATAATTTTTAATGTGTATATAAAATAAATATTTATAAACAAATCGGACGGTTTGTTTATATACACTGATTTGATTGTCATTGATTGGGACGATATATTTTACACATCATCCAACTTCACAAATAAAATCAGTGTTTGTTGATTTGAAACCCCACGCGGGTATTGGAATGTTATTTGACGTACAATAATCTCGATTGTTTAGTTGTATGTCAATTGATGGGTTGACAGACTGTGTAAGCGTTAGTTATTTATATTTAATGCTTATGCAGTTGTGTGGTGCACTCTGGATGATGGTTGATGATTTATCGTTGCTGTTATATACATGTGTTGTAGGGGATCCATATAATTAACGTTATATGGTAATTGATTGGGCCTCTTTCCAATTTGGAAAATAAGAAATATAAATTCATGTGTTGAAATGAAATATATATTCCTGTGTTGAATAGTAAAATATATATTCATGTGCTGAATAGAAAAATAAATATTCATGTGTTGAATAGAAAAATAATTATTCATGTGTTGTATAGAAATATAATTTCATGTGTTGAAATAAAATATATATTCATGTGTTGAATAGTAAAATATATATATTCATGTGTTGAGTAGAAAAACAAAAATTCATGTGTTGAAGAAAATATTCATTTGTTGAATAAAATAACGAAGTTATTGAAATATATAAAGCCGTGTTGGTTAGATTGACATCATTTTGACGCGAACGATATTTATATCGATTATATTCATTTTTAAAATGAATATAGAAAAGGAAGTGATTTCAAATTATAACGTTTTGAAAATATTATCATTTATAGATTAATGATATGGAATATTCAATTTTGATCAGAAATTGAATATGAAGTTGAATTTTTTTTTGAAAAGGAATTTAAAACGATTTATAAAATACGTTTTAAAAGGAAATCAACGAATTATATATAACATATTTATATTATATCTATAATGGCCGGAATAGAACGCGCCGCGCCGCGGCAGTTCGTGAATTTCGACCATTGACTTCGAATGGATATTACGGGAGATCCGACAGTCGGATTCTCCTAAAACAGGAACTGTTGGGTTCGTATCGAAAAGAGCTTTCTAACGAATATTAGAAATTTGAAATCTAACGGTTGGATTTGGAATTATGTCCAAATAAAATTTGGAAAAGGTCGATGTAAGTGCAGTTCGATGGCCGTTGATGGAAATCGACTGTACGGGCCTTGATAAAATTATTAAAAAGAGTAATAATTTGTGTAAAATCATAAGAAATGATTTGTGAAGAATTGGGAAGAAAAACTCCAAATTTGAAAAGATAAAAATAGATTTTTATCGAAATGGAGTAGTTTTGAACTAGAATTATAGTTCCATTTATTTTTAAATAAATAAATTAGATTTGAAATGGTTTTAAAAGTAACCATAATTTCCAATAATTGAATTGTAATGGATTTTAATTGAAATTATCTTTGGAATATTTCAATGTTGGATTTCGTGATTATACAGATATTGTTATGGAAATTTGAAAGGTATATTTATATCGTTATTTCAAATACGATATTTGTTGGTCGTAGAATTTGATATTGAATATTAGCCGATAAATTTTCTAATCAGAGCTTTGTATATAATATCAAATGTGATTTGGCTTTGTCGTGAATGGTGTCTTCATTAACACTGTTCTTAAACCCAGTTGGGAAAAAGATTAAATCTTTTTATTTAGATTTAATGAAGTATACCAATTAAATGGTATTTAATTGGAATTGAATTTGAATTGATTGTTGGGTTTATCGTGAACATTGTTTTAAATAACACTTGTTCTTTAACCCGATAATTAATGAATGTGATTTTGGGATTTTTGTGAACCGTGTTTTAGATGACATTGATTCTTTAACCCAGTTAAAGACAGGATATTGATTTCTGTGAAGATTAAAACTAAGTGGGATTTTAATGAATCTTCAATTAGATTGAAATGGTCGAGAATGGAGTATCACCAGTTTTGCTCAAGGCGATAGTTAAATCTTTAGTTAGATTAGAACGTGAAATGGTAATTGAATTTACCGATAACACCGTGGTGTTAGATATGAAGTATGACCAGTTTTACTTCATGGGATGAATTGGTTGGGATTGGGAAATAAAATAAATGATCACTTCGGTTTGGTTCGCTAATCCCGACTAGTTTGAATTGATATTCAAAAGAAGATTAAAGAATAAATTTAAAGAATTTATCTTTGATAAAATTAATAGGAACCTTTCCCAAAGTATAAGAATATTTGAATAAAAGAATATTATGAATTGGAATGAGGCGTATGTTGTGTTTGTGTAACACTTGCTTATTATATACGCGAGTTATTCAAAAAGGCCTGGTTTATCCCATTCTGAATCAGATTCGACCTGGTGTCGAGGGTGAAGACGGTGGTCGAAGACCAGAGGTCTTCACGTTGTTTGGGTGATTACTGATGATCTTGATTGGGACGTACACCCAAGAGTAGGGAATCAGTTAGTGATCATCCAGACGTACTTAGAGATCGATGGATATGCGGGGTACTAGGTGCCTCCGGTTTCGTTCAGGCCCAGAACGAACTTGTAAATAGACTGTGTGTCTGACATTGGATTTTATTCTGTGTGATTGATTTCTATTAAATATATATCTATTTGGCGACGGAGATTTATTCTCTTGCTTAATGCCCTTCTCTGAGACGTACGAGCTCAGAGGTTATATATTGATGGATATCAAACGCATGGAGTGAACTGCCTGTGTGGCATGCCTAAGTGGCAATGTGATCAAGGCTTCTGTTGCAAATCAGAGTCTTGTGGTGGATGATCAAAGCACGGCATGTGTGGCACAGCTTTGTGTAGCGTTGATTCGTGAGCCTCACACCCCGGTTGTGAACCAGAAACGGGAGAAGACCTCAGGGAGGGCATGCATTTCCTTCTAGCTAGAAGTGGCGTCAGTGTTTTTACATGCCCTGACGAGTTTGACTTATGTGGTTGTTGCTGTTGCGAGGCGCCTCGAATATATCGGTGACAGTGTGGAGCCGATGGAGCCATTGGGCTCATTTATGCCCCAAAGGGCGGGGAAACGCAGTGTTCAGGCATTTTAATCCACATTGGTGGACCGGCCCTGTCGCTCCAAAGGCTTGACTGAGTACTTGCTTGAGACTCGGTCTAGATAGTCTCGAATTCGGTAGAGGACTTTCTTTTGCCTCGGTTCACAGAAGGAAACCCAATTTCCAATACGTGACAATTTCGGTTTTGATTGTATACATATATATGGGGACATAGTGGTATTGGGCATTCATGCCGTCTATGATTGATACTTATGATTTGAAGTTGTTTTATACATTATACACTTATAGTAATAGCAAAACATGAAATTTAGCGTATCAATCATTCTTTGGCTATTATAAGGTAAAAACCCTATCCTCCGGCTTGCGTTGCATTGTGTGATGGGACCTGGGTCTTATAATAGCTTCATTTTACTTTATTTAGCATTGTGTAACACCCCACCTCCGCCAGGGTGACTCTTGCAAGCACACTAGCTTCGGAGGGGCGTTTAAACAAGGTAAACATGCATGCAGATATCACAAGAAAGAACATATAAGTAAAACAGAGTAGTAAAGCAGCGGATAAAACTTGCATTTCCAAAACCATAGTTAAGTTACAATAAAGTACTTAGTCATTATTTTCCAACAAACAAAGTCTAGATAAAAGCATAAACTGAAAAACTGAAATACATAAAGTACTATCCCCAAAGTGAAGTGATAAACCATAGATAGCTCAATGTCCAAACCCGTACATGAGCAAATCCAGTAAGCAAGCTAGAAAGATCCAAGCTAAGCTCCAATGTTCCAACCCTGAGGACCTGAGGGGGGGGGGAACGGAAGAAAAGAGGCGAAAGAAAACAGGTCAGTCAAAAAGACTGGTAAGCCCTACTACTATCCGTCTATGAACTAGTAAAGTTAACTGGCATGAGAAGCTGAGATGAACATAAGGATAACAACATACTGGCATGATGATTAACTAACAAGATAGATAAAGGTGTCATCGCATAATCAAGGTTAAGTTTTGCACCACGGGTGTACTAGCATTCTAACATGTCAAGTAAAAACAAGGATTGATCCCTTGGCCCAAGCTTGGCCCAACATCATGAGGTGACCTAAATCAAGGTCCAACTACTCGGTCTAGTCGATCGGCTCCCTATAAGCCTAACTCGTCAAGTGTCGGTGTCATACATAATGATTGAACCAACTTGCATAACTTAATGATCAACCAAACTTGCATATCATAATGATCAACCAAACTTGCATATCATAATGATCAACCAAACTTGCATATCATAATGATCAACCAAACTTGCATATCATAATGATCAACCCCAAACTTGCATCATTCATTTAACTTTAGAGTTCAAAAAAAGAAAGTAGAAAAGTGCTTACAATGCTATGAAGACACAAATGAATATTTATTATAAAGATTGAGACGAAGCCCTTATGCAAGCACCAAAAACCCAAATATGCAAGTTCCAAATGAAAACCCTTGAGCCAAATCAATAAAAACCCTTGCTTTGAAATAGAAATGTTGCAACTTGACTTGAATGCAAACTAAGAACACTCATACAAGCTTGGAAACACTTGTATGAACTCAAAATCTCTCATATAAATAGACTTAGGAATTTTAGCATGAGAGTGGAGGCCATGAGAGGAACAAATTTGACATAGTTTAGTTGTAGGATTGAATAATGGTGATTTAGGCTAGGTTTAGGGGTCTTTTTATAGAAGATTAGGATAGTATTAGCCATAGGATTAACCCTAGATTCAACCCAAGCCATCAGATCACGTCACAAGCCAACAAACAGGTCAAAACAGCCAAAACAGGTGCACCAGGCCGACCTGGCCGACCAGGGAGGTCGACACCCAGGTCGACCCTAGGCTCGACTCCCCAGTCGACCTGGGGGGGGAGGTCGACTCCCCAGTCGACCCCCAGGTCGACCCCCCTGGGTCTGGCGGGAATTTTCCCGCCACTTCTGATTTTCTGAAATTTGAATCTGTTTTGAATTTCAATTTTTCGTGAAACTTCGCGAGGCCATATCTTGGTCATACGGACTCCGATTTTCGAAAACTCGGACTCTATTTCGCGTATTTTTCCGAGACGAACGCAATGGAATAGCCCGTTTCCCTTGATTCAGATTTTACAGTTTAATTCTGCCTCGATTTATGTTATAACATGTTATTCAAAAATACGGGTTGTTACATTCTCCCCTCCTTAAAGGATTTCGTCCCCGAAATCTCCAAGTTAGGAAGAACGTATCCTACCATCCATCATCCATCTACTCAAAACATCATCCACGTGCAGTCATTGTCCTTAAAGGATTCTAAATGCTGTATGATCATATGCAAAGGTGTGTGTATATGTACTTATCTAATGCAAAAATCAGGCGGTTACTGATACAGTAAACCTCCTTAATGCAAAGCATGTTAGTGAAATGAGTCCATATGTATGCAAATTCCTAACATAATTTATAATCTCTACATGAGTGCACATAACATTCATCCATATGCAACATCCACGTGATAACATACAAGTTTCATCCATGAATAAGCATAAACACTCATGCATATACAACATGAAAGTGTGTGAGCCGATCTTAGTGCCTAATGTGTATCATGCATCCACGAGTATCCACGTGCAAACACTTGCAACCATCAAGCATAACATGTTTCAAATACATGTTTCATCCAAAGGGTTTCTACCTAAGGTCCTCATGACAAGTTTACAAAACAAGATAAACTAGATAAGCATGGATAGCAAAGGGAAGATATAACAATCTAGGAAAAGAGATTGAAAATGTATCCTAAAAAAGAAATGGATAAAGCACACGCCTCTTCTCCTTGGTTTCCCAAGTTGTGTCTCCCTCTGTTTCACTCCATTGCGCCTTAACAAGCTTAACTTCTTTGCTTCTTAGCTTCTTTGTCTCCGTTTCCATGATACGAATCGGAGCTCGTCTCAGGGTTGCCTCTTCCTCTACCTCCATGTCTTCAAGAATACTTGGTTCAACCACTTCGGCGGATCTGTGCAAACACTTCCGGAGATGCGAGACATGAAAGACATTATGCACTCCGGCCAGCTTCTCGGCAATTCCACCTTATAAGTCATCTTCCCGACTCTTTCTATAGTAGGGAAGGGTCCTACGATCCTTGGTGTCAACTGCCCAAAATGAACCATATTTCGCAAAGGAGAAATCTTCACAAAGACCATATCTCCAACTTTAAATTCTAAGTCTGTCCCTCGCTTGCCTGCATAGGATTTCTGTCTTTCCTGGGCCGTTTTCATCCGTCTTCGAATCAATTCAACCTTCTCGGATGTGTTCCTTATCACGTCGGGCTCAATTATAAGCTTATCCGTCGTCTTTCCACCAACATGTTGGTGACTTGCTCGGCCTCCCATACGGAGCTTCGAATGGTGCCATCACTATGCTAGTTTGATAGCTATTATTATAAGCAAACTCTACAAGAGGAAGGCGGTCTTCCCTAGTACCACCGAAGTCAAGAACACAAAATCTCAAAAGATCTTCTAGCACTCTATTCACCCCTTTTGGTTTGGCCATCCGTCTGGGGTTGATAGGCTGTACTCAGATTCAATCGCGTAACCATCGCTTCTTGCAAACTATTCCATAACTGGCTAGTGAAAATTGGGTCACGATCGCTAACTATGCTAGAAGGAACTCCATGCAACCGCATTATCTCTTGAAGATAAACAGATGCTAGCCATGATACGGTCCTCTTGCTTTTCACCAGGATAAAATGGGCTCTCTTTGTAAATCTATCAATTATTACCCATATCCCAGAAAGCCCAAGTAGTTTGGTGACGAACATCTTCACCCCAACCATATATCACAAATAGGTGAGTCGTACTCCTTATGGAGTTTGTAACAGAACTAAGATTGAGGATAGGACCGAGAGGATATACTTAAAAGATAGCATGCGAGTAAGCTCTACGGAACAATAGGGACCAAGGATGTACTCTTAGAAGGAGATTTAATGCGCGTATCTAGTCTTCCATCTTCTAAGCCGCATTTTCTTGTGCTTAATCCCATCGTGCCTTGACCGTCTTTTTAACTTCACACTTCCGTAGTTCTTAATTCTTATTTCCAAAATATGAGTTAGAACTCATTTCACCGTTGCCTCTCATTCCAATTCCACTTATTCTTTGCCTAAAATACCTGGCTTCCACCCAACTGCGTACTCATGGTTTCATGCAAGCTTTCCAAAATTCGTTAGTGAATCTTGGATCTCGTTTACATTCTATACGGTATCCCACGCAGAAAACTATCTCTTGAAAACAAGTGCCAATCAATGTTGCCAAATGTACTTACTAGGGTGATTTCTCTAACCCATGCTTAAGTGAAATGGACTATCCGCCTTAGTAGCGAATACAATCGGAGCACCCCATTCTGAAATGCTTCGCCTAATGAAATTTTTCTCAAGCTACTCCTTGATTTGCCTACCAAGCTCTCTTCTTTCTCGCGGGGCCATGTGCCTAATGGGCAATGTAACTGGCTTGGCATTATCAACCAGATAAATGCGGAAATCTATCTCCCTCTTAGGGGGTAACCCCCTTACTTCTTCAAAGACATCAGGATAGTCTCGGACCACCCTTACAAGTTGCAGATCATCGATGGACGAGTCACGAGATTCAAGATAACATAACATGACGGGACCTCTAGGGTTACAAGAAATTTCTAGGGTATTACCGAGGCGAGTCATGAGCCTCACCACCCTATGCTCACAGTCAAGAATGGCTCCATAACTGGACAACCAATCCACACCCAAAATCAACCCGTATCCCCTAAATCCGAGAACCTAAGCATTACACATGAATTCTATGGCCAAGATAGAAATCTTCAAATCCACACAAATCATAGATAGATGGGCGGAACCCCCAATTGGATTTGAAACACAAACGGGATCCTCAACTAGGCTCGTACTTAGGTGCAAACTTTCAACAATGTCAGAAGAGATAAAACTATGCGATGCGCCAGAATCAAATAAGGTGCGAACAGGAAAATCAGAAATATAAACAAGACTTTCTACAGAAATACTACCTTGGTCCTGAACTGGAGCAGCATTGAGAGCATGCACTTGCCCTCCAGAAGGTCCTGCACGCTGATTCTGTCCTTGCTTCTTGGGGCAATCCTTTCTAAAATGTCCGGTCTCTCCACAATGAAAGCATTCGCCCGACTTCCTCTTCTTACAGTTTTTAACTATGTGCCCAACATTCCCACAGAAGTTGCACTTCCTCCTTTCTCTTGACTTGTCCTTGCTATTGTTGTTCTTGCCTCCTTTTCCGGAATCTACCTTCTCACCTTGAGACTCATTTGCCTTGACCTCCTTCTTGCCACTCTTATCTTCCTCTTGAAGCAGGGCCATATTCACCAAACTCTCGAAAGTTGCCCCCAGGGGTATATGGGACATGGCCAAACCGCGCAATGGCTCATTCAATCCTAGAGAAAAGTGTAGGGCCTTCTTCCGAGCTGTGTTTACCAATTCTAGACCGAACTGAGCAAGTTGATTAAACATATCCACGTATTCCCTAACTGTCATGTCCCCTTGCTTTAGAGATAGAAACCTCTCCATCTGAAGATTCTCTTCTGTCGATGATAGGAACTTTAGTCCAAACCTTCTCCTAAAGTCATCCCAAGTCTCAATTGGTCTAGTAGTGGTGGTGACTACCCACCAATAAGCAGCTTCCCCTTTCATTAGCCATACCGCCAACAGAACTTTCCTACGATCTTCCACATCAAAGATAGCAAAGAGGTCTTCAGTTTCCTTTAACCAGTTTCTTGCCTCTACAGAAGTCTCCGTTCCGAAAAAATTCTTGCAACCCATCGCCTTAAAGTCTTTGCAAATCTTAGCGAAATCTGCTTGCGGATTCTGAGGAGGAGGAGGAGGAACCTCAGTTATATTGGGGGTATTTGCTGGGCCCACATCGTTGGTCCTAGCTTCCAAGTACCTCCGGAACCATCTGGGAATGGTCACTCCCTCGGGAAGGTTAAGATTAGCCATACTGAAACGAAGAAAAAGATAGATAGATTCAGAACGAAGAAACGAAGGATAGTGCTATGGCTTTTGGGGAATAGCCCTTTTAAAATAACTAGACTTTTCTTGGAAAATACTTAATTGGTTTTGAAAATAGTTTTTCAAAAGGTAAGTTTTTAAAAACACTTTTGCTCAAATCTTGTAAACCTTATGCTCTGATACCAAATGTAACACCCCACCTCCACCAGGGTGACTCTTGCAAGCACACTAGCTTCGGAGGGGCGTTTAAACAAGGTAAACATGCATGCAGATATCACAAGAAAGAACATATAAGTAAAACAGAGTAGTAAAGCAGCGGATAAAACTTGCATTTCCAAAACCATAGTTAAGTTACAATAAAGTACTTAGTCATTATTTTCCAACAAACAAATTCTAGATAAAAGCATAAACTGAAAAACTAAAATACATAAAGTACTATCCCCAAAGTGAAGTGATAAACCATAGCTAGCTCAA
Organism: Allium sativum; assembly: GCA_030737875.1. Taxonomy (NCBI): domain Eukaryota; kingdom Viridiplantae; phylum Streptophyta; class Magnoliopsida; order Asparagales; family Amaryllidaceae; genus Allium; species Allium sativum. The sequence continues at coordinate 732,232,602 of CM060916.1, forward strand.
TGTCCAAACCCGTACATGAGCAAATCCAGTAAGCAAGCTAGAAAGATCCAAGCTAAGCTCCAATGTTCCCACCCTGAGGACCTGAGGGGGGGAAACGGAAGAAAAGAGGCGAAAGAAAACAGGTCAGTCAAAAAGACTGGTAAGCCCTACTACTATCCGTCTATGAACTAGTAAAGTTAACTGGCATGAGAAGCTGAGATGAACATAAGGATAACAACATACTGGCATGATGATTAACTAACAAGATAGATAAAGGTGTCATCGCATAATCAAGGTTAAGTTTTGCACCACGGGTGTACTAGCATTCTAACATGTCAAGTAAAAACAAGGATTGATCCCTTTGCCCAAGCTTGGCCCAACATCATGAGGTGACCTAAATCAAGGTCCAACTACTCGGTCTAGTCGATCGGCTCCCTATAAGCCTAACTCGTCAAGTGTCGGTGTCATACATAATGATTGAACCAACTTGCATAACTTAATGATCAACCAAACTTGCATATCATAATGATCAACCAAACTTGCATATCATAATGATCAACCAAACTTGCATATCATAATGATCAACCCCAAACTTGCATCATTCATTTAAATTTAGAGTTCAAAAAAAGAAAGTAGAAAAGGGCTTACAATGCTATGAAGACACAAATGAATATTTATTATAAAGACTGAGATGAAGCCCTTATGCAAGCACCAAAAACCCAAATATGCAAGCTCCAAATGAAAACCCTTGAGCCAAATCAATAAAAATCCTTGCTTTGAAATAGAAATGTTGCAACTTGACTTGAATGCAAACTAAGAACACTCATACAAGCTTGGAAACACTTGTATGAACTCAAAATCTCTCATATAAATAGACTTAGGAATTTTAGCATGAGAGTGGAGGCCATGAGAGGAACAAATTTGACATAGTTTAGTTGTAGGATTGAATAATGGTGATTTAGGCTAGGTTTAGGGGTCTTTTTATAGAAGATTAGGATAGTATTAGCCATAGGATTAACCCTAGATTCAATCCAAGCCATCAGATCACGTCACAAGCCAACAAACAGGTCAAAACAGCCAAACAGGTGCACCAGGCCGACCTGGCCGACCAGGGAGGTCGACACCCAGGTCGACCCTAGGGTCGACACCCAGGTCGACCCTAGGGGGGAGGTCGACTCCCCAGTCGACCCCCAGGTCGACCCCCCCTGGGTCTGGCGTGAATTTTCCCGCCACTTCTGATTTTCTGAAATTTGAATCTGTTTTGAATTTGAATTTTTCGTGAAACTTCGCGAGGCCATTTCTTGGTCATACGGACTCCGATTTTCGAAAACTCGGACTCTATTTCGCGTATTTTTCCGAGACGAACGCAATGGCATAGACCGTTTCCCTTGATTCAGATTTTACATTTTAATTCTGCCTCGATTTATGTTATAACATGTTATTCAAAAATACGGGTTGTTACACATTGCGCTGTTGTTTTATGCACTGGTATTCTTGGGAGGAAACCCATTCCGTGTTATATGGCGTGGTCCCTTGATTTACCTAACTTTAAAAATAAAGATTAATAATTGTTTTAGTTCTCACACCAGTCACATGGATGACCTGGAGTTTATTGTTTTAACCTAAACTCTGGATGCCCCTATTTTCCGCACGGGCAGGTAGTAGTTTTGGTTTTGCAGATTTATATTCACAAGAACCTGGTTCACAGCTGGAATGATATCCGGAAAGCTCTGTATCCGTATATCTCTATTAGTTGTGTATTGTATTATTTTCCGCTGCTATGTAACTCATTGTAATCTCTGATATTTATCGAATGTATTTTATTCATTCATACTCTATATATTCTTGTAATCTGATAAAATTGTTGTAATTAACAATGAAATGTTCTTCTGTTTGCGTTTCGATGTGGCTTGTCCTCAATTCAATCCGGGCTTTCCTTACCGGGGAAGTTCGGGTCGTTTTACAAGTCCTGGTGACTGGACTTAAACTATACACTTTGGATAATCTTACTTATACCGTTAAATCATGTTTTATTATTTATTAGGTTAATTGGGTTAACAGCACTCAAGGCTTATACACACATCGTATCCATTTACTTCCCAGTGAATTAACCTAATACAGTATGTGTAGCTATCTCTCAATATTGAGATACACCCCATGGTACCCCACTCGCACGGTCTCCACCATATAATCGCAGGAATATAGCGGTCCTTAAACCTACGCCCGAATGTCGTATGGATTTCTATATATATGTCAACGCTACGTATGCAAAGAACCACTACTTCTATATTACGTAAGTGTTCAGACTGCCATCTTTGATCCATTCGATCGAATTAGGTTCCATCCTCGAATAATGCCCTCTAGTCTTATGAGACACCACCCAGAGCGACATGAGCGTGCCTAGACTTTCCTACATACGTATCGTCAATCGTTCTAGATGTCTATTGCAATGTTCTCTATATGTTCGCCCGAGTCCCGTGGCAGGGCTAATCAAGAAACACGGAACTCGTTCGGGAGCTTTTAGATATCTGCCGATTGCAAATGCTAAGGTCTACTTTTACAGTGGCTATGGTCCCACTAGACCCCTCCCTCAACTAATGAAAGGCATCCAAGAATATCAAGAATGAGAACTTAACCCCGGCCCCCCATGCCCTTCAAACCTATTGGCAAACCTCACCCATAACTAGATAGCAAAGTATATGGTCTTTTGGATTTCTCCGCCTTTCCGCTTTACGTACTGACTGAAGATGGTAGGTAGACGACGAGTTGCTATCACAGGGCAATAACTGGTCTCGCCGAATCATGCTGGTCCATCTTAGTCTTTTGATTGCCCCTTATTATTGCAATCAATGCATACTCATTGGTTCACCCACGCAGACCTAACCTCTGTGAGCTCTGCCACTCACAGAGGAATACCAAGAGTACCCTACGTCCCCGGAAGCCACGTATTTCTTAACCCAGTCCATTGGAGCTTACAAGAATGTCTAGATCGACATGCGCTCCTCTTTGTGTCTTTTGACATCCCGATGAACTACCCCTTAGGGTTAATCATCCTCTAACGTATGGCCTGGTCCAAGCACCTCAGTTTCATATGTCATTAGACCCTATGTCTAACCATAATTACGTGCTTGCCTCAACTCACCAGGTTTCCAGTTAACTTGGTTATTCTAATTCATATTGAATTCTTATTCAAATTACCAAGTTTCTCTTGCTTGTTAAGTTCAGTCATACAACTTAATTCATTTAAGTTTTTTAGTAAACTTACAACATGTTATTCTCTAGATTGTGCCCCAAGGTCTGTTATCCGCAATCCCTTTTATATTCTTGTTTGATTTCAATAACATGTTTTACTTAATATGTAATTAAGTATATCCAATTCACATGTTTCCAATTAACATGTCACATACCATTTATGATTAAATATAACTTATTTCATTTCATAAGTTTTCCTCCACCTTTCTCATTTAATCATAATTCCACTTTACGTCGTCAATACGACTTACCGTTATTCACTTATTAACTTAGTTCTATTAACTAAGGCCCATTAATAAGTTTCTCTACCCGTTTATTATAACCTATGTTATAATTTCCTCTTATCCCTAAGACAAGTCTAAACAATGTTATTCTTACCAACGGGTTTCAGACTCCCAGACTACTTAATTTATAATTAAGTACAATATATTTTCCCTTTTCTCTTAACTGGTTTTAGGTTTTCCCCATTTCTGATTACTTAATTATACAATTAAGTGTCACTTAACTTAATTCACCAGTTATCTCATTCCCTTACTAGTTTATTATAACCTAAGTTATAATATTCACTTGTCCCTAGGACAAGTCTACCTATTATACGACATTTTCATTAATGTTATTTATTTATAATAGGTTATTATCATTCCCATTTTAAACCATTTACTGTTGTAAACCATTATTCTTCATTCTCTGTAATATATGTTCCTTATTATATTAAGGAAAACACTTCATGCACCTTATCAGTTTGATAGAAAGAATCAATGATTTATTTTCATAACGTTTTCCCATCTAAATCCGTGGTAGAAAGTAATTTATTTACTTTTCTATATTTATTGTGGCTTACTTGCAACAACGTTTTCAGAAATAAGTCATTTAGGGAAATACATCACTTTTCCCTCTTATCACACTAACTCAGTTCATTACATCCCTTCCTTTGTTATTTTCTGAGTTAGACATTTAATTACCATCCTTGTCATTTATTCATATCTTGTTATATACATATATTTATATGTATAAGCACTAGACCTCTCACATTAAGCCTACACTTGTGGACGCAGGATTTGCCAGGCGGGTCCAGGCAGACTTCTACCACAAGCTGACTTAACCTCGTGTCTTAGCACATGTTGTTAACTCTTGCGCTTAGGCCTTTCACATTAGGTTCAACATTAGTGGCTGCTGGATATGCCGGTCGGGTCCGGGCAGACTTCCTCCACTAACGCAACCGAACCTCGTGCCATAAGTGTATTTACAATTTCTAATTGTAATCCTAGGCATATTCATTTTCATTCGATCACTTATGTTCATATCAAATTGTGCTTCCAAATTAAAATATCAAAACATAATATATGTTATGTTCATTACATGAAAATTTTAGACATATTATCCTTTTTAATGTAATATAGTTTACAGTAATCTAATTTACATGTCATCCAATTTTTGCCTATATTTTGTCGCATGTCATTTTCAACATATGTTTAATTCTATTAGGACATGTAAACATTCAATCGGGTAATTATTTTAACATGTCGTTCAATCAATAATATGTCCCAAGTAAAGCATGTAATTACAATCACTGAATTGGCTATTCATATCCTAACAAGTTTATTTTCTCCAACATGTAAACATTCAATAACTTGGCCAATTGAACATAGGAATTTCCTGACATATTCATATCAACATTTCAATTCGTTACAACAGATATTTATAATTAAACTGGCCATTTCAAAATTTATTAAAAAGCGGAATGCTAAACGATAGTCATAACATTATCTAAAGGCTATAGCTTAAACCCACTCACCTTTAAGCTTTCCCCAAATTTTGGATCTGATTTGTTCTATCATCCATAGTTTTCCTTTTTCCTTTAATTTGATTCACGACTTAACGACCATGGATTTATTATTTCATGAAAAGAGAAGGGAAAGAGAAATAATTTAAATAGATTGGTTCTTAGAGGTTTTATAACGACCCGAACTCCCCCGTTAAGGAAAGCCCGGATTGAGATGAGAACAACACACATCGGAACACAGACGGAAGAACATTTCATTGTTATTACAACAATTCCATCAAATACAAGAATATACAGAGTATAAATGAATAAATTACATTCAGCAAATATCAGAGATTACAATAAATTACATAGCAGCGGAAAAATATACAAAATACAACTGAAAGTGAAACACAGATACAGAGCTTTCCGAGCATCGTTCCAGCTGTAAATCAGGACCCTGTGAATATAAATCTACAAAACCAAAACTATTAGCTGCCCGTGTCGAAAATAAGGGCACCCAGAGTTTAGGTTAAAACAATAAACTCCAGGTCAGTCATGGGACTGGTGTGAGAACTAAAACAGTTATTAATCTTTATTTTTAAAGTTAGGTAAATCAAGGAACCACGCCGTATAACACGGAACGGGTTTCCTCCCAAGAATACCAGTGCATAAAAACAACAACGCAATGCTAAATAAAGAAAAATGGAGCTGTTATAAGACCCAGGTCCCATCACACAATGTAACGCAAGCCGGAGGATAGGGTTTTTAACTTATAACAGCCAAAGCATGCTTGATACGTGTAAAACACATTATTTGATACTATTATAGGTGTATAGTGTCAAAACAGTTTCAATCATAAGTATCAATCATAGGCGGCATAGCTACCATCTACTATGTCGCCATACTAGGTTCTACAAATAAAACCGAAATACACGTATTGGAAATTGTATTTCCTTCATGAGTCGAGGAAAGGGGCAAGCTCCTCTCCGCGTTTGAGACACTCTAGCAAATGTCCCAGGACCCCACTCTGATCCTTGGATCTTCAGGGCCGATCCTCTCTTACTTTTGAGGATTAATTATTCCTGAACACACGTTTCCCTGTCCTTACAGACCTATATTCGAGGCGCCTCGTATCCAACAACCACACAGGTGAAAAGTATATAAATGTCAGGGCTGGTAGGTCACTGACACCACCCTAGCTTGAAAGAAACGTCGTGCTCTCCCTGTAGTCACTATCTCGTTTTTGACTCATACCGAGGTGTGAGGCTCGCGAATTCACGTTATACACAAAGCTATGCCACACAGGCCGTGCTTTGATCATCCACCACAAGACTTTGCTTTTCAACAGAAGCCTTGATCAATTGCCACTTACGCGTGCCACACTGGCAATTCACTCAATGCGACTGATGTCAATCGATATACAACCTCTGAGCTCGTACGTCTCAGAGAAGGGCGTTAAGCAAGAGAATAAATTCTCCGCCGCCAAACAGATGTATATTTAATAGAGATCAGTCAACGCAGAATAAAATCCAATGTCAGACACACAATCCATTTACAAGTTCGTTCTGGGTCTGAACGAAACCGGAGGCACTTTCCTCGCATATCCATCCATCTCCAAGTACGTCTGGACGATCACCAACTGTTTCCCTCATCTTGGGTGTACAGGCCAATCGAGATCATCAGTAATCACCCAAACGATGTGAAGACTTCCGGCCTTCAACCACCGTCTTCATCTTCGACATCTCGTCGAATCATTTACTCAGAATGGGTATAAACCCAGCCTTTCTAAATAACCCACGTATATGACAAACAAATGTTATACAAACACAACAAACGCCTCATTCCAATTCAGAATATTCTTTTATTCACAAAATCACATATTTAGGGAATAGGTTCCCATTAATTTTATCAAAGATAAATTCTTCTAAATTTATTCTTTAATCTTCCTTTGGATATCATTTCAAACTAGTCGGGATTAGCGAACCACACTGAAGTAATTATATGTTTTATTTCCCAATCCCAACCTATTTATCCCATGGAGCGAAACTGGTAATACTCCATATCTAACACCACAGTGTTATCGGTAAAATTAATTACCATTTCACGTTTAAATCTAATTAAAGATTTAACTATCACTTTGAAGGCAAAACTGGTGGTACTCCATCCTCGATCACCTTTCAAATTTGATAATTTAAATTATCAATTCACATTTCAATCTAATTAAAGATTCATTAAAACTCCACTTAGTTTTAATCTTTTCAAAAATCAACATCCTACCTCTAACTGGGTTAAAGAACCGATGTCATCTAAAACACGATTCACGACAAACCCAAAATCACATTTGATATTAAATACAAGGCTCTGAATAGAAAATATATCGGCTTATATTCAATATCAAATTATGAAACTAACAAATATCGTAATGGAAATAACGATATAAAATATATCTTTCAAATCCCCATAACAATATCTGTATAGTCACAAAATCCAACATCGAAATATTCCGAAGATAATTTTGATTCAACTCCAGTCCAATTCACGTATTGGGAATATTGATTATTTTTAAAATCACTTTCAAATTCAATTTATTTATTTCAAAAAAAATAAATTGATTTTAATTCTAGTTCAAAACCAGTTCATTTCGACAAAAATCAATTTTTATCCTTTCAAATGTGGAATTCTTCAGCCCAATTTTCCCCAAATCATTTCTTATGATTTTACAAAAATTATAGATATTTTTAATAATTTTATCAAGGCCCATACAGTCGATTTCCATCAACGGCCATCGAACTGCACTTACAGCGACCTTTTTTGAAATTGATTTGGACATAATTCCAAATCCAACCGTTCGATTTCAAATTTCTAATATTCGTTGGAAAGCTCTTTTCGATACGAACCCAACGGTTCCGGTTTTAGGAGAATCCGACGGTCGGATCTCCCGCAGCGTCAATTCGAAGTCAATGGTCGAAATTCACGAACTGCCGCGGCGCGGCGCGTTCTATTCAGGCCATTATATATATATATATAATATATAATATATATATATATTATATATATTTCATCGATTTCCTTTTTAAAACGTATTTTATAAATCATTTTAAATTCGTTTTCAAAACCATTTCAACTCTATATTCAATTTCTAATCAAAATTGAATATTTCATATCATTACTATATAAATGATAATATTTTCAAAACGTTATATTTTGAAATCACTACCTTTTCTATATTCATTATAAAAACAAATATAATCGATATAAATATCGTTCACGTCAAAATAGCGCAACTCTAATCAACACGGCTTTATATATTTCAACAAATTCGTTATTCTATTCAACAAATGAATATTTATTCTATTCAACACATGAATCTATATTTCTTTCAACACACGACTAATCTCAACACATGAGTACTATCAACACATCACTATTTTTGTTATGTAAAATATTTTATAAAATTATGGCATCTATCGTTTGATTTTTAAATCAGACTCCACCGTGAAGCAGTTCTAATTTTAAATATGATGAAGATGTAAATTTTATTATTAAAATATTTTACTCAACACACGAATATTTTCAACACATGACTATTTTTATATTCAACACATGAATTTTCTTTTATAATATTCATTATTTTCCCGATTGAAATGAGGCCCAATCAATCACCATATAATGTTAATTATATGGATTCCACACAACACATGTATATAATAGCAATGACAAACAATCAACCATCATCCAAGGTGCACCACACAACTGCATAAGCATCAAATATAAATAATTAACGCTTACACAGCCTGTCGACCAATCGATCGACATACAATTAAATAATTGGGATTAGTGTACGCTAAATTTCCTCCCAATACCCGTGTGGGGTTTCAAATCAACAAACACAGATCTTTATTTGTGCAGTTGGGCGATGTGTAAAATTTATCATCCCAATCAATATCAGTCAAATCAGTGTATATAAACAAATCGGCCGATTTGTTTATAAATATTCATTTATTCACATTCACGTTAAAAATTATATTTTTAACGATTAATTATTTTTAACAATATTAATATTTTATTTCCTTTCAACACAAGAATATTTTATTATTCAATCATTCCACAACACAATCAATTTTCACAACACATCAATCAAACAAACAAGCCATCCATGGTCTGTGGATGACGGGTGTCGGGTGCTACTAAGCACCGTCTGCATCCTAGTATGTATATATAACTAGAAAAAGAAATTTAGAGTGAGAAGTTCTCACCGATAGCTATCCCAACTCCAAGACACTTCATTTATGGAAATCTTCGTCGTTCTCGCCTTTTGTCACTTTCGTTGCCCGTAGCCACTACATATATAAAAATCACATTTTTATATTATTGCTATGTATATAAAAATTATATTTTTATAACCGCTCCATATGGATAAAAATTCTATTTTTACATCGCTACTATATAGATAAAAATTCTATTTTTACACCGCTATTATATAGATAAAAATTCTATTTTTACACCGCTATTCTCTATATGAAGATTCGTCTTTTCAAATATAAAGATTTCATTTTTCATCTTCCACAATATAAAAGATTATATTTTTCATCTTCTACAATATAAAAGATTTTATTTTTATACTTCTACCATATAAAAGATTATATTTTTATACTTCTACCATATAAAAGATTATATTTTTATACTTCTACCATATAAATGATTATATTTTTATACTTCTACCATATAAAAGATTATATTTTTATCCTTCTACCATATAAAAGATTATATTTTTATCCTTCTACCATATAAAAGATTATATTTTTATACTTCTACCACTTTTGTTGGATCCGTGATGTCAAATTATTGCTAGATTCCCATTTTTAAGGGCCTGAATTCCATAGCGACTATTCAGAATTTTCAACTGGGCATATCTTTTGATTCCCGCTATGAAATCTCGATTTTTCGGATTCGTTGGAAAGATATTCTCAATTAGATCCTAATGTTTCTGGTTTCGCTAAAATCTGGTTTATTTTGCACCCGGTACATTCAATTGAAGTTTGAAATCGAATTATCGAACTACCGCGCCATTTTCAATTCTATTTATAATTATATATAATTATTATATTCTAACGACGACGTATATAATATATACGGCGAATTATATTCAAAATAAATTTCTCATCGATATTATTTAAAATAATTCATTTTAAATGTTCTAAATTCATTAAAATTGCCAAAATAAAATTTTTAAACTGGCCCAGATTTTCTGGTTGTTACAGGTTTACCTTGCTTTTATGATTCAATAATCTTTTTTATTAACATTGATTCCCTCTTCCAGATCTGAATTCAAAATCCTCCTAGGCTAACATTTTAATTTCAGAATAGATTTAAGAAGAGGGAGAGAGAGGGAGCCATGGCAGAGCTCCAGCGTAGCTGCTGAATTATGATGTTTAGGGTTAGGTCTAGTGTCTTATTTATAGGTGCTCAAGACCTTATTGTACACGCAGCGCTAAGTTAGCATTGAACCCAGTTAAGAAAATAGTCCAGGTTCGCAGATGAATCTAGCCAGATATTATCATGCACGCAGTGCTGAAGTCAGCATTGGGTCCCGCAAGCTATTTCAGCGTAGAAATTTGAATTTCGAATGTTTGAATTGCTTTGGCGTAGAAATTTGATTTTCGAACTTTTGAATTTCTGGAATTTATTTAGCTGTTTTATTCACATGAAATATTCTTATATGTATACAATTCCTCTAACGGCCATTTTACGCGTATATATATACACACAACTTTCGTTTTATTTTCAAAATTCAAATGATGTTGCACCATTATTTGATTCTTGCCATATTTCATTAACTATAGCCTTATCTTGAAGTTTAGCTTTCGTATACATATATTTCTGCATACATATACATATATATATTCTCATGTATATACATATATTTTCTTTATTTCCTTATATGTACGTTCTTATCCTTTCAAATTTTGAATTTGTATACGTACATATGTTTGCATGTTCAGTTGGCCCACTATAAAACAAAGATAAAAATTATGCCGCCGTCGGGGTTCGAACCCCCAACCTCCATGTTACAAATTCAATGCCTCGACCAACTGAGCTATGAAGTCTTTTGTTAATAAGTCTTAGAACAATGATAATTATTGTTCTCTCCTTACTTCTCTTTTTCATGTTAGTTACAATACTTAAATTAAACCATTGCATGAATCTTTTTCTTTTATTTTTTCTTTTAATGTTAATGCATTATGTTTGCAAAACAGTGCAGACAACATATTTTCATTGCATGCAACCAATCCTTTCTTTCAATGCATGCATTAATTTTTTTTTCAGTGCATGTATTTATTACATGCAATCCTTATTTTATTCTTTATTTTATATTTTATTTTGTTTGTATATATATTTCTCTTGTGCGTGTATAAAATTCTAGGCTTAATAACTTCTTCATATGATGTCCATTTTACGCAAACCAGGTGTCTATCTTGACCAGAATTCCAAGACGAACGCAATGGCGCAGTCCATTTTACTTAATTCTCATTATTAAATTAAGTTCTTCTTATTTTATTATCATAAAAATACAGGGTGTTACAGAACAATTCCCTAAGTATTAATCCCGAAGGCCGAAACCAACATCAAATCAATACCCAGGAAACCATTCAACTTAGCTAATCTCTAGTTAGTTTCTAATTTTCTCAACTCCATTGGGTTTAAGAGAAGTATTATTAAAGATACCATTCACGACAAACCCAAAATCTCATTCCATTGTTAATCGGGTTAAAGAACAAGCGTTATTTAAAACACGGTTCACGATAAAACCAAAAATCCAATTTAAATTCAATTCCAATTAAATATTAATTAACTGGAAAATTTCACTAAATCTTAATCAAAAGATTTATTCTTTTCTCAACTGGGTTTAAGAACAGTGTTAGTGAAGACACCGTTCACGACAAACCAAATTTCCATTTGATATTAAACACAAGGCTCTGAATAGAAAATATATCAGCTTATATTCAATATCAAATTCTGAAATCAACAAATATCTTATTGGGATAACGATATATATATCTTCCAAATTCCTCTACAATATCCGTATAATCACGGAATCCAGTATCGAAGAATTCCGAAGAATATTTCGATTGAAATCATTCCAATTCATATATTGGAAATTTTGGTTATTTTTAAAACCATTTCAAATCCAATTTATTTATTTAAAAATATTGGATTATAATTCTAGTTCATAACTAGTTATGTAATGGCCCGAATTTCCGTGCCCTTTGAGTTGACTAATAACACCACACGTCCAACCCAAATGACACAGAAATACGAATCATTAGTAGAAAGAAGTTAGAGGATGAGGAATAGAAAGAAAGAAAAGTTAGAATAAAAGAAAAACGAAGAACACAGATCTCACAGCGGAATGAATAAAATATATTAAATAACATAACTTTTGAAATACAAATCAGTAATTGTATATACATACCATTATCAGAGCACTACGGTTATTCCTGGAACAGTTATAAACACCTATTTCCAAATACAACATAGTATACAATGGAAATATGATAGTCTATAGCTAACTGGTGAAGCCTCCTGCTTCCATCTCTTCCAAGTGAATCTGAAAAATCCCGACTACTTGACTTCCCATACAAATTTGGGCACCCAAGAGTTTAGGGAAAACAAAAAAACAAAATAAACTCTGGGTCAGTCATAGGACTGGTGTGAGTAATCATTTGTTTAATTTTAAAAATCCTTTCAAAAGAAATGATAATCGTAAGACCGATCCACACATAAACATGGATGGTTTTTACCTTACGATAACCCAAAATATTTTTGATATCAAATCCAGTGATATTATAATAATGTCTACATCAAATAAATAGAACCTAGCGGAAAGCTTGCATCTCACGCTCCATATATAATATAAAACCAAAAACCGCAGGGCGCTTATTGGAGATTGGATTTCCAACATGACAAGGTATGGAACCACCTTCCGATAGTGTATCTCTACACAGGAATACACTGGGTACAACAAGAACATCTTGCAACCCGGTCCACACATGACCGACCACTCATTTCGCTTGAGTGTATCGAATGTATATCACCAACGGTTGGGATCAGCAACCGTTTCCCGAATGGGTTAGCATCAAATAGAATAAGGAATTAAACGAATTTCTCTAGATAGGTGATAATACACCCTGATGGGAGCGACCCACATAGCCATGATGTCTGCCCGATTTTTGTCATTTCCAGGTGGTTGAGGCCTGAGGCTACGATTACTTATCATTCATTGGTAACACAATCACTTTGAATGCCACATTGTCAGATCCGTTAGTCATTTATTGATTTGCACAAATATATTCTGGATATTATGCTAAGAGAATAAATTCTCTGCCACCATATATATCTATACAGACCAACATATGCGATCATTGGAAATTCTCTGTTAGACACTCGTCCATATACGTTCGTTCTGGGACTGAATGAAACCGAAGGCACAATTTCTATTAATAGAAAAGTCCTTGCACTTTACTCCGTCTTTGATTATCTTCATATAATCTGATTCGCAACGTTATTGCCAATACGGAGTTGTTCTCGGATAATAATCCAACAGATCGCTCCATATTGACAACGATATTGGCAAACACTTCGATAGTTGGTTATTTAACTATCGAAGAAAAACAAACATTCAATCAAAGCATCAAACAAATTATTGGGCCTTTTAATTAATATTCCATTAATTCAAAACACTTCTCCATTTCCTTATCCATATTCATTAACATGATATTTTCAACAATCATCTTGGCCCTTATCGCTATTTGGAAAAAACATTTCCATATATCGCCTTCTTTTATTTTCTTTACATAGAAAATATCTTCTATTCATAATTGGAAAACATTCCAATTACTTATCTCTTTCACGCACATTCATTTCTACACTCAGGAAATAATGATTTATTTTATTTCCACAATTCCACTTCCTTGGGTTAAAACGAATGTTGTATAAAACATTGTTACAACAACCCAAAATATTTCATTCAACTAATTTTCTTTAAACATCTCTCTTCGATACCGAATCTTGTTACTTATCGATTAATAATGGAATCAATCAAATTGGGGTATAACTACCTCTCATACCTTGACTGAAAACATCATTAACTTCAAAACAGACGAGGCCACTTATCTCGAATAAACAACACCATAAAAACCAATTATTCATTTTAAAAACATGTATACGGTTCGCTTTCTATCTTTAACAAATCTAATTTATAGATTTCCTTTTTGTTTACAGTATTCTATTTTCAAGTTCGTTTCCTTATCGAATCCTATGTATATCGATACATTGATTTCTAGTTATCCAATTTTCTTAAAAATATTCTAACTCCTTAAATTTTCGGAAAATTTTTCCATAACCTCCTTTGTACCGATCGATAGTTCAAACCTCAGCTCACCTCTCTAGGCACTTTCCATTCAAAAAGAAAATCAAAAAGCCAAGCGGCTTGCCGATTCGGCGCATAAAACCTCATATGGAATTTAAACGTGTACCTTTTTGTCGGGCACACAAATTATAATCTTCATATACTTCATTCCATACCTATCTAACCCATTTATGTCCAATCCCAATTTATTCCAACTCAATCTGGTCAGTTTAACTCAATTCATTAATTTATACTTTAGTTGGCTCTTTTGCCTATTTCCCTTTTCAGCTGAACATATCATGTCCATATTTTTTTTATTTGCTTATAAACTGATCCAATGCCATTTCTAATTCCATTTTCATACTCAATTTTGAATATAAATTCACCAATTCAATTCACTTAACCAAAACCCAATTTTGATTCAAATCCCATTAACTAATTGTTCCTTACATTAGTTAATTTTATTCCACAATTAAAAATATGATTTTTGTTTAAAAAAATCAGTTCACTTACTCCACTTGAGTTCATACTTATTTTTCATCTCAAGTCTGTATTTTTCTAACGGAAATTCGGATTTTATTTACTTCAGATCCTTTTATTTATTTAAATAAACCATTATGGTTTTATAATGGTTATGGCACTGTTTTTCTGAAAAACTGATTTTGACATAACTCAAAATCTCTAAGATGAAATTTAGATTTTTCTCTTCCATTAGAAAACTATTATTCAAACGGTCTTGACGATTCTTATTTCAAAGGATTCTGACTTAAATTGAGTCATGTATACTCAATTGAAGTTCAAAACGCCAATTTACGAACTGCAGCGCTGCGGCGAGTTCATTTTAATTTTATTTAAATATAAACGTTTAAATTTTGTTTATGAATAAATTTCAACTCCATCCTAATATATTTTAATATGTATACTGAATCTAATTTTCCAATTCAACTGAATATTTCCAATTATCTAAAATCGTCGATTTTTCATTACTTGGTAATAATTTTTTTATACTCGATTTGCTATATTAAATTCCAATTCCCCTTTTAAAATAAATTATTTATAAAATTCGATACAATCGAATTCTAATTGTAAATCCTCATATTTATCTCAATTCAGTTTTAATCCCAAATTCCCGAATAAAATATATCGTTCCCTTTTCGAAATGTTTTCAAATCCCTTTTTAAATTCATACTTGAATTTAAAATGCCAAATATATCTAATGATACTTATCTCACCTTGTTTATAAACATCGTTTATAAATTTCCCTTCCTTGTTTTATATATACAAAAACAAGTTCTTATTTCAAAACCCTTTTGAAGTTCTATTCCTATTGGAATGTTTTATTTTTACAACTTATAAATAAAATTGTAGAATTTATTTTAACTTTTAATTATAGTTTCTATCTAATACAAATTTAATACCCTTTCTGGAAGTAATTTAGTTTTATAAATTCGACCTAGTCGAATTCATAACATAAATCCATTTGGATTTATTTTAGTTCAACTTATATTCTGAACCTTAGAATAAATTTAATTGTTTCCCTTTTAACGAAATTCCTAATTCAATTTAAATTCATATTTGAATTTAAATATTTTAAATTATCCAAATGGTAAATTTTCACCTTTCTTTATAAACATCATTTATATTATCTGTTTATATATTTAAACAAGTCTCATTTCAAATCCATTTGAAATTATAATTTCTACTTTGGAAAAATAATTTTCCCTTTTATAATTCACACTTGCAATTATCCAATGATAATCCATTTCTCTTCATTTATAAACAACGTTTATAAATCTACTTCAGTTCCCTGATTTTCTAATGAAAATCATTCCATTTTATTTATAAACATCATTTATAAACATACTTCAATTTCCTGCGTCATTTAACTTATAAACATCATTTATAAACTCATCACTTCAATTTCCTGTATTATTTAATTTATAAACGTCGTTTATAAATTCAATACTTGTTTAAAACAAGTTAATATTTCTATAATTCATTAAAAATTCAAATTCTATTTTAAAAAATCTAGATTTCCCTTTTTAAATCTCAAACATCATTTTCACAATGTTTTTATATATCAATATTTTGGCCCTAGTGATATGTAAACAATCAAACCATTCAATGATCAATCAACACATCATATACGATAATATATGTGAAAATAAGCCAATAACAATATTTTCGAGGAATCCAGTTGGATCCCTCCAACCTGTTTTCTGCATCCACAAATGTTAGTTAACTAAATAATACCCATCCTGCTTCATGACAGGATATCGTGGTATAGAAGGTCATCCACTATCATAGCATGGGGAGTATAGGGTCATCTGCTAATGATACTGCGGGCATCCGCTAATGGTACTGCAGGAATCCAACCACCAATATATATATAATAACCACAAACACAAATCCTAAATAACTAATATATTTAATAACCACAATAATATTTCAGTGCAACCAAACAACCATCAAATATTTTTAACGACTAAAAATAATTAGAAGTAAATAAACCGAGTGAGATTTACTCACGTGAATTTTAATTGCAACCATTCCAATTTTTAAATTAAATCGAACCATGTTCAATAAAAATTTAAAAGCTTCTCGCTAACTCCGACAAAATTCACAGCACTTCTAGCTTGAATAATTCGTAGTCACAGACCAACTCGTCTTGTTTTTTTTCCAAAATGTCGGATCCTTTTATTAGTCAAATAAAAGATTTATAAGGAACAGATAAATTAAACTAAATTTTGAAACCTTTCTCCAGTTCAATAAATTTTAATTATCTTACTTTATCAGCCTTTCTCCAGTTCAATAAATTTTGAAACCTCATTCCACTGCATCTATTCTCCCTTTGTACTATCAAACGTCATCTTCCCCATAACCTCTTACACAAGCACCAATTTATCTTTACCCCATATCAAAACGCACTTCAGCCCGTTAATACCAAACCAACAGCTCTTACCTCCCACTGACTCACGAACATCCAAAGCACCAGAATTTGATATAAGTGAGTATCAGACAACCTTCGATACCTAGATAAGTCGCGGCATCACCCACCATCGAAACCTTCAATTGAACTCATTGTCGAACCTAGTACCAGCGTCGCGTCCTTTGTACAACAGTTCGAACTCCCTCAATTTCACTGCGCACCATGACTGAGTTCGAATCCACCACAAACCCTCCCTCCAAACATTGCACTCCTATCCGCGATGAATTCCCCTTCAGAAATCACATCACTGAACCCTAATTTACCCATCGAGCACCACCAAACCGCGATCGAGCACCCTAATTTACCCTTCAAATCGCATCACTGAACCCTTCCCCTAATCGCGAGTGGTCCAGCGTCGGTCTAGAGTTCTAGAATTCTCGGTGGATTTCAAACCTTGATTTGTGATTTCCATTCCTTTTATTTGATTTTGATTTCAGAATTTTTTTTGGGAAGGAAATGATCGCTTTTAGTTTTTCTATTGAAAAAAAATTAGTGAAAGGGGGATTGCGTATTTAAAGAGGAAATGAGACAAGTTTTTAATGTGTGGTCGTCCAAAGTACATGACAATATCTTTTTAAAGGAATTAAAAGGATTTTGATTTTGATTTTAAATATGATTTAATTTGATTTGATTTGATATAAAGAGATCTTTATTTCTTTTAAACAGATTCTGTTTTGATCTTCGATTCGATTTTGATCTTATCCATTAAAATATCTCAGGGTTCACACACGAACCGCTATTTTAACATAACCACTGTCATTTAAATGTTATAAAGAAATTCTTAACTGAACAGTGTAGATTCTGAAATTTAATTTTAACCTATACACCATTTTAAATTCAGAACTAATCAATTCGCTGGTAATAAATTATTTTCATTATCGTATATATTCAAATACAATTAATATTGATTATCTGAATTGTTTCGATTCAATTTTTTTACTTCGGTTTCAATTATTTACGGTTTATGATAATTCGATATACACGAATTAAATTATATTTGATTATAAATTGATAAATTCTATATAAATATCCATTTACATTATTAATTCAATATTTAAAACCATATTAAATATTTAAAATAAACTATTCGAAAATTCGGGTAGTTACAAGTTCATTTCGATAAATATATATTTTTATTTTTTCAAATATGGAAATTTTCACCCCAATTCTATCCAAATCATTGATTTTGATTTTACACAAACTATTGATATTTTTAATAATTTTATCAAGGCCTGTACAGTCGATTTCCATAAACGGTCATCGAACTACACTTACAATGACCTTTTCCAAATTTGATTTGGACATAATTCCAAGTCCAACCGTTAGATTTCCAATATCTTGTATTTGTTGAAAAGCTCTTTTTGATACAAACCCAATGGTTCTGGTTTTAGGAGAATCCGATGGTCGGATCTCCCATAATGTCCGTTCGAAGCCAACGGTCGAAATTCGCGAACTATCGCGGCACGGCGCGTTCTATTCAGGCCATTATATACATATATACATATATATATATAATATACATATTTCGTTGATTTCCATTTAAAACGTATTTTATAAATCGTTTTAAATTCTTTTTCAAAACGATTTCAACTTCATATTCAATTTCAAATCATAATTGAATATTCTATATCATCGATATATAAATGATAGTATTTTCAAAACATTAGATTTTGAAATCACTTCCTTTTCGATATTCATTATAAAAATGAATAAAATCGATATAAATATTGTTCATGTCAAAATGGCATTAATCTAATCAACACGGCTTTATATATTTAAATATTTTCTTGTCCATCCCAAATCAGACATCAAAATCAGATTTGGATCTTTTACTGAATATTATTTTAAAATATTCCTTATTTTAAAATATTCGTTATTTTAAAATATTCCTTCCTTCTGAACTGGAATCAGACACAGTCAATTACTATATAATGTTGTTTATATGGATTTCATACAACACATGTACACAACAACAAACAAACACAGTCAACCATCATCCAGAGTGCATTCTACACTGCATAAGCATTAAATATAAAAATTCAACGCTTACACAGCTTGTCAACCAATCGATTGACATACAACTAAATATTGGGGTCAGTGTATGTCCAATATTGTCCCAATACCCATGTGGGTTTTCAATCAACAAATAATGAATTTTATTTGTGCAGTTGGGTGATGTGTAAAATTTATCGTCCCAATCAATATCAGTCAAATGTGAGTACATAAACAAATCGTCTGCTTATTCATATACACTTTAAAAATTATATTTTTAACTATAAAATATTCATTCAGTTCACTTACACAATAAAAATGATATTTTTATTGTTCTAACATATTTTAGAAAATTTTGGCGTCATAACGGCTCGATATTAGAACCGGGATAAGGCCTAGCCTTATCCCTCGCCCAATTATGGCTCGCGCCATACACAAACCAAATCATATCAATTCATTTCAATTCACAAACCAAATTCAACCAAATAATCCAATCAACTAAACCAAACAAGTCGTCCATGGTTTGTGGACGATGGGGAGCAGTTCATATAGGCAGTTATAAAATAAATAACTGAACAGAAAATTTTAGTGAGGAGTTCTCACCTTTGGGATCCACTCCACCAGTTTTATTTCTGAATTTCAGAACAGTCGAGATTCGCCTGACATGCCAACGCAGTCTTTGCTATGCTGTTCATATTAAAAATCACATTTTTAATATGATGTTTATATATTGAAAACCATATTTTTATTATCATACATATATAAAAATTATATTTTTAATTTAAATCTAAGTTATAAAAATCAAATATTTTCTTAAGTAAAAATCTTATTTTTTTCCTATTCCAATGTTATATTCCTTCAAAATCAGATTTTTGAAACACGGGGTTATATATTAAAACCGATTTTTTTAATTATAAATCAAATTACAGAGAAAATAAAGGAAATAAATAAATAAAAACTTACAGGAAGTCATAAGGCGTGGATTTTCTACTGCGCGGATCGAGGAGGAGGCGGATGACTTTTCTGGTGGTGCGGCGCAGAGCATAGGTGGTTGGAGGTGGACGGTTGCGGCTGTTTTTGGGGGTGTGGTCTTCTCGTAGGGAATGAGGAGAGAGAATGGAAGAGCGGAGGGGGAGGAGGGAGCGGAGTGGTGCAGTGGCGGTTTTGGTCTGGTGGTGCCCGGGTGACGGTTTGGGGCATTTTAGGGTTTTAACGCGGAGGAGGGGGCTGAGGGGATCGGAGAAGAAGGGGGTTGGCGGCTGCGCCTTGGCGGTGGCGCACGGCAAGGTTGGGGCAGGCGACGGCATCCTGTGGCGGTGCAGCTCCGTGGTTCTTCATTTTCTTTAATCGATTTTGAACTGAGGATCAGGGAGAAAGAAAGAGGGGTGAGGGAATTATATATTAGTATAATTTATTTTATTTCATTACCCCAAAGAGCAACTTTTTGTTTCGACCTCCAAACAAAACCCACTGACTATCGTCCATAACCAAATACGCCCATTCCGAACACAATGGGATATGTCCTGCAAGCCAATTCGACTGTTACGATCAGTTTTCGTTAAATTTAAAATATATATCATTATATTTTAAATACAAACGCACATTTCAATTTACCGAGGTCACATACGGACCCCAAAAATTCTAGAAAAATAAATCTGGCTATGTTTTGACGATACGGTTCTAACAAAACTAATTTCGTCGAATTTGGAGATAGGTTAAAAAATGGTCCTTTTCTAGTCGATAAATTCAAACTGAAATTACCAAACAAATTTAAATTCACCACGCTCACATATTGATTCCAAAAATTATGAAAATTAGAATCAAGCAATAATTTGACATTCCGGATCCAACAAAAGTGGTCTCATCGAAAATGGAGGTCGTTTGCAAAATCGCTATTTTTAAGGGCTATATTTCCATAGCGAGTATTCTGAATTTTCAACTGGGCATAACTTTTTATTCCCGCTATGAAATTTCAATTTTTCGGATTCGTTGGAAAGATATTTTCAAATAGATTCAAATATTTTTGGTTTTGCTAAAATCTGGTTTATTTTAAATCCTGTACATTCATTTGAAATTTGAAATTTGAAATCGAATTTTCAAACTATCGCGCCATTTCCAATTCCTTTTATAATTAAAATAAATATTTATATTCTAACTTCAATGAAAATAAATATATACGTTCTAATTCAATTCAAAATAAATTTCTCGTCATTATTATTTAAAATAAATCATTTTAAATATTCAAAATTCATTAAAATTTCTAAATTAAAAATTTTAAATTAGTTCTGATTTTCTGGGTTGTTGCACTTACATCACAGCGGAACAAAATATAATATGTCATATCTTTTGAAATACAAAATTTTAACTATATAACATACACTCATCAGAGTACCACACTTACAACACAACGGAAATAAAAAATAGTGTACATCAAACATTGAAGCCTCCTGCTCCAAGCTCCTTAGATAGATCTGTAAATACCTGAACTGACTGTCCGTACAAATATGGGCACCCAAGAGTTTAGGGTAAACATAGAAAAATAACTCCGGGTCAGTCATGGGACTGGTATGAGTAAACAATTTAAAACAGTTTGAGAAAATAAATGATATCTCATAAGACCACGCCGTATAACATGGAACAGATTTTCCCCTTATGAGAATCCTTGATTTAACTTTCAAATCCTTTTGAAAGAAAATAAAAGTCTTTATATCAAAACTCTTTTAATATTATAATAGTGTCTAAATTAAATAAATAGAAATCTAATGGAACGCTTTCATCTCATGCTCCACATACAAAATATACAATCAAAACCGTGGGCACTTATTGGTTACTGAATTTCCAATTATAACAAGGTATGGAACCACCTTCTGATAGTGTATCTCTAGAGGAGAATACACCGGGTTCAACAAGAACATATTGTAACTCGGCCACACATGACCGACCACTCATTTCACTTGAGTGTATCGAATGTATATCACCAACGGTTGGGATCAGCAACCGTTTTCCTGAATGGGACAGCATCGAATTGAATAAAGAATGAAATGAAATTTCTCTAGATAGGTGATAATACACCCTAATTGGGAGCTACCCACTTAGCCATGCTGCCTGCCCAATTTTTGTCATTTATCGGTTTTTGAGGCCTGAGGCTATGCTTACTAATCATTCGTTAATAACACGATCACTTTGAATGTCACATTGTCAGATCTGTAAATCATTAATTGATTTGCACAAATATATTCTGGATATTACGCTAAGAGAATAAATTCTCCGCCACTATATATATTTGTACAAACCAACATGTATGATCATTGGACATACTCTGTCAGACACTCATCCATATACGTTTGTTCTGGGATTGAACGAAACCGAAGGCACAATTTCCATTAACTCATCTTAGGCAATTTCTACCTAGGATTAATAGAAAAAGCCCTTGCACTTTACTTCATTTTTGAATACCTTCATATAATCTGGTTCGTAACGCTACTGCCAATACAGGTGGTTCTCGGATAATAATTCAACCGGTCTCTCCATATTGACAACGATATTGGCAAATACTTCGATAGTCGATTATTTAACTATCGAAGTAAAACAAACATCCGTTCAAAGCATCAAACAATCACTGGGCCCCTTATTTAATATTTCATTAATTAAATTACTTCTCCATTTCCTTATCAGTATTTGTTAACCAAATATTTTCAATAATCATCTTGGCCTTTCACGCTATTTGGAAAACATTTCCGTATATCGTCTTCTTTTATTTTCTATACTTAGAAAATTTCTTTTACTTATAATTGGAAAACATTCCAATTATTTATCTCTTTTCCCGACCATCCATTTCTGTACTTAGGAAATATTTATTATTATATTACCAAAATTTCACTTATTTGGGTCAAACTGAATGTTGTGTAAAACATCATTATAACAAAAGAAAATGTTGCATTCAATCTGTTAGACCAAAATCTGAGCCTAACACCTAAATGCAGATCGCAGATCACAGAATGCAATAAATAGTCAAATAAGAGCAGACACACGAGATTTTTATAGTGGTTCGGCTGTAGATGTAGCCTACATCCAATTTATAATCTTATTGTTATACTGACAGATTACAAGAATCAATTACATGCAATGCACATAATTCGTGTGTTAACTGAGATTAAAAGAGAATAATTTGAATGTATGAAGGTGCAAAGCCCTTGCACTTCAGTAATGGTGGAATCCGTGAAGAAGAATGGCCAAAGTCCCTCAAAAATCCTCCAAATGGTGTATTTATAGCCGTTTATACCAGGCGGTTCGCAGGGCACATGGCACACATCCCAAAAATCTCGAAAGAGGTGGAAAATGTCCAGAAATCATCTCCAACTCGTCATATGACATATGTAATTAGATCCATGCAAGTTGGAGTGAAAATAGCCTTTAGAATATGTTAAAATCATGTGTAGCAGCGGGCGGTTTGCGGTAACTATGTGCTCCATGATCGGGTCGTGGTCATCATGACCCCTAGGAGGGCGACTCCTAGGATCGGATCTTGACCTAGGAGGGCGACCCTAGGATCGGGTCATGACCTAGGGGGCGACTCCTAGGATCAGATCGTGACCTAGGAGGGCGACACTTAGGGGGCGAACCGGTCTAGAAGGTGAGAAATGATATAAATTCCAAGCTAGCAACGCTCCGCCAATTAATCTAGGAAACTGCCAGATTACACCAGTTTACGGAAACAGACATATCTTTCAAACCGTAAGTCCGATTAAGCCAAACCAAAGCTTTAACTGAAGCTAATTCAGAGATCTACAAGAGTTACAAAGCATAGCTCTGTAATCGCTGTTTTCGAGCCAAGAAAAGGTCATCTGGTAGGAGTTCCGGGCCTTTCTTTGTTCGTGATGAGACTTTGACCAAATCGCTGCCTATTTCTGATGTTGTTCTCCATATCCGAGCATGATGCTATCCAGATATTCAGTGTGACAACTTTTGCCAAAAAGTGTGTCAACATGTTTGCCCCCCAGAACATATCTTGCTGGTTGAAGGAAGATGTGTTCTGGATAATCTGAGAAATCCTAACCCAGAATGTGACGACCGCGCCGGATCGTATTAATGCCAGAAAACCGGCGATCACACGGGATCGTATTAAGGCCAGAGAAATCCAAGAAGACCAGGAATTTGTACCTGCAAGAAGATGAAACAAATAATGCAAGAATATTTCCTAAATGGCCTTACCGGAGTAAACAATCCGAGCAGATGTTAGAGAAATTCCAAGATGGCCTTACCGGAGTAAGACGACCAAGGAAATGCCACGAAAGTTCCAAGACGGCCTTACCAGAGTAAGACGACCAAGGAAAAGCACATGAAGTTCCAAGACGGCCTTACCGGGGTAAGATGACCAAGGAAAAGCACATGCGAATTTGTTTATACTGGATGGATCCAGCTGGGAGCCGGAGCTAATATTTGTACTGGACGGATCCAGTAGGGAGTCAGAGCTAATGTTTTTACTGGACGGATCAAGTTAGGAGCCGGAGCTCAAGAGTGATCATTATTGATTCATGAAAGCTAAGCGATAGTTATTCTAACCCCGAACACGACTAGAGACTACAGGTCGGTTTCGTGTGTGTGGGCCGATGTTGCTGTGCTAATTACATGCGTTGAAAACAAAGTGGGGCGAGAAGTCGCCTAAAAACCTAAGAACATGAACTATGAACCAGATTTCGGAAAACTAAAGGGAACCGCTGAGTGGGATCAGTTGATAATAATCCCGCGATTGCTCGATCCAAGATCATTCCCTCTCCGGGGAGTCGGTGGTGGCAGCGCAAGGGCAGATGCAGGCGTTGTTGGTTGAATGACGTATTCGGGTAGTTCTCCTCGCCTGACCCGATCCTCGACAAGGTCTCGCAAATGTCTGCAGTCATTAGTGTTATTACCATCCATGTCATGAAATATGCAGTGTCTGCTAGAATTGCATTGTGCTAGTGTTGGTTCCCTCTTGGGAGGCCTTGGATATGAGGCAGCACCCCCTGTATCTATGTAGATATTGCTCAGGGTGTCATACAGTTCAGTGTATTTGTCGTATCTGTACCTCTCTAGGGTGGAGCATTACGATCATTCTTTGCATTGGCTGCTCCTTTGCCTTTTCCACAATCAGATGGTTCTCCATCTTTGAGCAAGTCGACTTCGAGGGTTTTCTTCTCGGAAGTTGCATCTTCTTCCCGTAGAAATCTATCTGCTTCAAGGTAGAATTCGCCGAGATTTCGTGGTGGATCTCGGTACAAGGATTTTTTAAACTCCGAGTTATCTAGAATGTCGGATACTGCTGCCATCAGTACCATCGATGGTTCAGGGCGATCAACTGATGCTGCTGCAACGTTGAATCTTTCCAGGAATGAACGCATAGTTTCTCTGGGCCTCTGCTTGATTGTGGTGAGGGACATGACATTCTTGGGTCGTGCGATGTGGACCCGAAATTGTTCAAGGAAGCATGCGACCAACATGTTCCAACTGTTGATCGATTCCGTTTCTAGCTGTCGAATCCACATGGCTTCTATATCAGTTAGAAAGAGGGGAAAACATTTAGCCATGACGTTTTCCGATGCCGATTGAACTTCCATATGACGTTTGTAGCGCATCAAGTGCACGGTAGGATCTGTCCTGCCAATGTAGGGCTCTAGTAGTGGAAGTTTGAATTCCGGGGGATTGCTAGAATTCCTGATTTCTTGAGTGAACGGGTTGTGGTTGACGTCATCCATGTCATTCTGATAAGTGCGGCCTCTCGAGAGGCGTTGAATCAGATCAGCGAGTCGATTGCCTTCAAAAAGCTGTTGCAAACTACCAAGATCAGAGCTGGTGCCCCCAGCGTTGAGTGCAAGAGAGAGCGGAGGCTGCTAGTGAGCAGCACCCTGGGGATCGCGGAACGCGGATCAAGGGTGGCGACACGATCCAGGTCGATGGGGTTGGTTCGTTAAGCAGGTTGGTGAAGGCTGGATCATGGTTCATGGGGAGCGAACTGAGGAGGGGCGATCTGATCCGGTGCTGGTGGTCCGTCACGAGCCGATCCCTGCTGCAGTAGAGTGAGAGTTTGCACTCCGATGTCCATCCGATCTGGAGCTGAAGTCGGTCGCTGTGCATTTCCAATAATGAGGGGGTTGCCCCCGAGTCCATGTGATGCCCGAGCCGCTACTGTGGCTTCATTTCCAATGATTTGAGCATTGCTCGGCCTTCCATCTATCCGAGCGAAGAATTAGTTGATCGTTTCCTGTTGTTTCTGGAGGAGATCATCTTGTCGTGCCATCTGATCTCTCAGTTTAGTGAGAACTCCATCCATCTCGTCTCTGGTCAAGTATGAAGAAGGGTCTCCATGAGAGGAAGCTTCCTGGCTTGCCTCATTCCTTGTGTCTTCAACGTCATCGGCATGAGCAGAAGTTCCAGTCTTCTTCCTTTTGTTTGCCATTGAATCTCCTTTCAAGCTAGAAATTGATGTTGTCGTGTGCCCCCCTTCCTGGCACGCTAAAATGTTAGACCAAAATCTGGGCCCAACATCTAAATGCAGATCGCAGATTACAGAATGCAATAAATAGTCAAATAAGAACAGACACACGAGATTTTTATAGTGGTTCGGCTGTAGATGTAGCCTACGTCCACTTTATAATCTTATTGTTATATTGACAGATTACAAGAATCAACTACATGCAATGCACACAATTCGTGTGTTAATTGAGATTAAAAGAGAAGAATTTGAATGTATGAAGGTGCAAAGCCCTTGCACTTTAGTAATGGTGGAAGCCGTGAAGAAGAATGGCCAAAAGTCCCTGAAAAATCCTCTAAATGGTGTATTTATAGCCGTTTATAGCAGGCGGTTAATGGGACACATGGCATGCATCCCAAAAATCTCGAAAAGAGGTGGAAAAAAATCTAGAAATCATCTCCAACTCGTCATATGACATATGTAATTAGATCCATGCAAGTTGGAGTGAAAATAGCCTTTAGAATATGTCAAAATCATGTGTAGCAACAGGCGGTTCGTGGTAACTATGTGCTCCACGATCGGGTCGTGATCATCATGACCCCTAGGAGGGCGAGTCCCAGGATCAGATCGTGACCTAGAAGGGAGACCCCAAGGATCGGGTCGTGACCCAGGGGGTAACTCCTAGGATCAGATCGTGACCTAGGAGGGCGACTACTAGGGGGCGAACCGGTCTAGAAGGGTGAGAAATGATATAAATTCCAAGCTAGCAACGCTCCGCCACTTAATCCAGGAAATTGCCAGATTACACCAGTTTACGGAAACGGGCATATCTTTGAAAACATAAGTCCGATTAAGCCAAACCAAAGCTCAAAGCAGCTAATTCAAGGATCTACAAGAGTTACGGAGCTTAGCTCTGTAATCGCTGTTTTCGGGCCCAGAAAAGGTCATCTGGTAGGAGTTCCGAGCCTTTCTTTGTTCATGATGAGACTTTGACCAAATCTCTGCCTATCTTCTGATGTTGTTCTCCATATCCGAGCGCGATGCTATCCAGATATTCAGTGTGACAGCTTTTGCCAAAAAGTGTGTCAACATGTTTGCCCCCCAAAACATATCTTGCTGGTTGAAGGAAGATGTGTTCTGGATAATCTGAGAAATCCAAACCCAGAATGCGACGACCGCGCGGGATCGTATTATTGCCAGAAAACCGACGATCACACGGGATCATATTAAGGCCAGAGAAATCCAAGAAGACCAGGAGTTTGTACGTGCAAGAAGATAAAACAAATAATGCAAGAATATTTCCTAGATGGCCTTACCGGAGTAAACCATCCGAGGAGATGTTAGAGGGATTCCAAGACAGCCTTACCGGAGTAAGACGACCAAGGAAATGCCATGAAAGTTCCAAGATGGCCTTACCGGAGTAAGACGACCAAGGAAAAGCACATGAAGTTCCAAGACGGCCTTACCGGGGTAAGACGACCAAGGAAAAGCACATGAGAATTTGTTTATACTAGACGGATCCAGTTGGGAGCTGGAGCTAATGTTTGTACTGGACGGATCCAATTGGGAGCCGGAGCTAATGTTTGTACTGGACGGATCCAATTAGAAGCCGGAGCTCGAGAGTGATCATTATTGATTCATGAAAGCTAAGCGGTAGTTATTTTAACCCCGAACACGACTGGAGACTACAGGTCGGTTTCGTGTGTGTGGGCCAATGTTGCTGTGCTTATTACATGCGTTGAAAACAAAGAGGGGAGAGAAGTCACCTAAAAACCTAAAACCATGAACTACAAACCGGAGTTCTGAAAACTAAAGGGATCCGCTGAGTGGGATCAGTTGATAATAATCCCGCGATTGCTCGATCCAGGATCATTCCCTCTCCGGGGAGTCGGTAGTGGCAGTGCAGGGGTAGATGCAGGCGTTGTTGGTTGAATGACGTATTCGGGTAGTTCTCCTTGCTTGACTCGATCCTCGACAAGGTCTCGCAAATGTCTGCAGTCATTAGTGATATGACCATCCATGTCATGAAATATGCAGTGTCTGCCAGAATTGTGTTGTGCTAGTGTTGGTTCCCTCTTGGGAGGACTTGGATATGTGGCAGCACACCCTGTATCTACGTAGATATTGCTCAGGGTGTCATTCAGTTCAGTGTATTTGTCGTATCTGGACCCACTCTGGGGTGGAGCATTACGATCATTCTTTGCATTGGATGCTCCTTTGCCTTTTCAAAAATCAGATGGCTCTCCATCTTTGAGCAAGTTGACTTCGAGGGTTTTCTTCTCAGAAGTTGCATCTTCTTCCCGCAGAAATCTATCTGCTTCAAGGTAGAATTCGCCGAGATTTCATGGTGGATCTCGGTACAAGGATTTTTTAAACTCCGAGTTGTCTAGAATGCCGGATACTGCTGCCATCAGTACCATCGATGGTTCAGGGCGATCAACTGATGCTGCTGCATCATTGAATCTTTCCAGGAATGAACGCAGAGTTTCTCTGGGCCTCTGCTTGATTGTGGTGAGGGACATGACATTCTTGGGTCATGCGATGTGGACCCGAAATTGTTTAAGGAAGCGTGCGACCAACATGTTCCAACTGTTGATCGATTCCGTTTCTAACTGTCGAATCCACATGGCTGCTATATCAGTTAGAAAGAGGGGAAAACATTTAGCCATGACGTTTTCCGATGCCGATTGAACTTCCATATGTCGTTTGTAGCGCATCAAGTGCACGGTAGGATCTGTCCTGCCATTGTAGGGCTGCAGTTGTGGAAGTTTGAATTCCGGGGGATTGCGAGAATTCCTGATTTCTTGAGTGGATGGGTTGTGGTTGACATCATCCATGTCATTCTGATAAGTGCGGCCTCTCGAGAGGCGTTGAATCAGATCAGCGAGTCGATTGCCTTCAAAAAGCTGTTGCAAACTACCAAGATCAGAGCTGGTGCCCCCAGTGTTGAGTGCAAGAGAACAGAGGCTGCTGGTGAGTAGCTGCCTGGGGATCGCGCATCGAGGGTGGCGACACGATCCGGGTCGATGAGGTCGGTTCATTAAGCAGGTTGGTGAAGGCTGGATCATGGTTCGTGGGGAGCGAACTGAGGAGGGGCGATCTAATCCGGTGCTGGTGGTCCATCACGAGCCGATCCTTGCTGCAGTTAAGTGAGAGTTTGCGCTCCGATGTCCATCCGATCTGGAGCTGAAGTCGGTCGCTGTGCATTTCCAATAACGAGGAGGTTGCCCCCAAGTCCATGTGATGCCCAAGCCGCTACTATGGCTTCATTTCCAATGATTTGAGCGTTGCTCGGCCTTCCATCCATCCGAGCGAAGAATTGGTTGATCATTTCCTGTTGTTTCTGGAGGAGATCATCTTGTCGTGCCATCTGATCTCTCAGTTCAGTGAGAACTCCGTTCATCTCGTCTCTGGTCAAGTATGAAGAAGGGTCTCCATGAGAGGAAGCTTCCCGGCTTGCCTCATTCCTTGTGTCTTCAGCGTCATCGGCATGAGCAGAAGTTCCAGTCTTCTTCCTTTTGTTTTCCATTGGATCTCCTTTCAAGCTAGAAATTGATGTTGTCGTGTGCCCCCCTTCCTGGCGCGCCAAAATGTTAGACCAAAATCTGGGCCTAACATCTAAATGCAGATCGCAGATCACATAATGCAATAAATAGTCAAATAAGAGTAGACACACGAGATTTTTATAGTGGTTCGGCTGTAGATGTAGCCTACGTCCACTTTATAATCTTATTGTTATACTGACAGATTACAAGAAACAATTACATACAATGCACACAATTCGTGTGTTAATTGAGATTAAAAGAGAAGAATTTGAATGTATGAAGGTGCAAAGCCCTTGCACTTCAGTAATGGTGGATGCCGTGAAGAAGAATGGCCAAAAGTCATTTAAAAATCCTCCAAATGGTGTATTTATACCCGTTTATAGCAGGCGGTTTGTGGGACACATGGCACGCATCAAAAAAATCTCGAAAAGAGGTGGAAAACGTCCAGAAATCATCTCCAACTCATCATATGACATATGTAATTAGATCCATGCAAGTTGGAGTGAAAATAGCCTTTATACTATGTCAAAATCATGTGTAGCAGCAGGCGTTTCATGGTATCTATGTGCTCCATGATCGGGTAGTGGTCATCATGACCCCTAGGAGGGCGACTCCAAGGATTGGATCGTGACCTAGGAGGACAACCCCTAGGATCGGGTCGTGACCTAGGGGGGCTACTCCTAGGATCAGATCGTGACCTAGGAGGGTGACTCCTAGGGGGCGAACCAGACTAGAAGGGTGAGAAATGATATAAATTCCAAGCTAGCAACGCTCCGCCGCTTAATCCAGGAAATTGCCAGATTACACCAGTTTACGGAAACGGGCATATCTTTCAAACCGTAAGTCCGATTAAGCCAAACCAAAGCTCAAACTGAAGCTAATTCAGAGATCTACATGAGTTACAGAGCTTTACTTTGTAATTGCTGTTTTTTGGCCCAGAAAAGGTCATCTGGTAGGAGTTCCGGGCCTTTCTTTGTTCGTGATGCGACTTTGACCAAATCGCTGCCTATCTTCTGATGTTGTTCTCCATATCCGAGCGCGATGTTATCCTGATATTCAGTGTGACAGCTTTTGCCAAAAAGTGTGTCAACACAATCTAATCTTATTCAAACATTTATCCTCGATAGTGAATCTTGTTATTTATCACTTTAAATTAAATCAATCAAGTTGGGGTATAACTCCTCTCAGACCTTGACTGAATAACATTCTTAACTTCAAAACGGACAAGAATGCTTATCTCGAATAATTAATATCATAAAAACCAGTTATTCGTCTTTAAAACTATATACGATTCTATATTCTATTTTTACCAGATTTAATTATAGATTTCCTTTTTGTTTATAATATTCTATTTTTAAGTTCGTTTCCTCAACGAATGTTATATATATCGATATATTGATTTCTAGTTATCGAATTTCCTTAAAATATTTCTAACTCCTTTAATTTTTGGAAAATTTCGCCATAAACTCCTTTGTACGGGTCACTCAGTACAATTACAAAGCACCTCTCTGAGCTCTTTCCATTCAAAAAGAAAATTAAAAAGACAAGTAGCTTGCCGATTCGGCGCATAAAATCTCTTATTAAATTAAATATGTACCTTTTGGTCGGGCATTTCAATTTATATCTCTTCATATACTTCATTCCAAACTTGCTTAGCACATATCCAAACATTCCCATTTCATTTCAACTCAATCCATTCGTCTTAATCCAATTTGCTAATTTGTTTTCTAATTAGCTATTTTGCCTATTTCACTTCTTTGTTTGAACATAACATGTTCAAATAAAATATTAACTTGCTTATAAACAAATTGAATTCCATTTTCAACTCAAGTTTCCTTTTCAATTTCGAATATAATTCTCAAATCACCTTTAATTATTCAAAGCCCAATTTCGTATCAAAATTCGATTAAATAATTATTCTTCAAATTAGTTAATTCTATCTAATAAATAAAAATCTGGTTTTTGTTTCAAAAATTAGTTCACTTACCTCCACTTGAGTTCATATTTATTTTATAACTCAAATCTGGATTTTTCTAATGGACTTTCGGATTTTATTTACTTAAAATCCCTTTTATTTATTTAAATAAACCGCTATGATTTTATAATGGATATGGCGCTGTTTTTCTGGAAAATTCATTTTGACATAACTCAAAATCTATTGGACGAAATCCAGATTTTTCTCTTTCATTAGAAAACTATTATCAAATTGGTCCTCACGGTTCTTATTTTAAAGAGTTCTGACTTAAATTGAGTTCTATATACTCAATTGAAGTTCGAAACGCCAATTTACGAACTATCGTGCTGCGGCAAGTTCGTTTTAATTATATTTAATATATAAACGTTTTTAAAATTCATTTATATATAAATTCTAAATTCTAATATATTTTAATATATATATATATATATATATATTAAACCAAATTTCCCAATTCAACTTAAAAAATTTGATTATCCCAGATCGGCAATTATTTCGTATCTCAGTTAAAAATTTATTTATAATTTAATCTTCTATTTTAAATTCTAATTCCTTTATAAATAAATTATTTATAAGATATAATTGAATTTCAAATTATAAATGCTTCTGATTTATCTCATCTCAGTTTATATTCTGAATTCCAGTAATATATGCGTCGTTCCTTTTTCGAAACAATTTCCAATTCACTGATAAATTCATATTTGAATTTAAATTCCTAAATTATCAATTGACAATTTATTTCACTAAATTCATAACACTGTTTATAAATTCAACTTCCTTGTTTCATATATTAAAACAAGTTTTCCATTTCAAATTCCATGTGAAATCCAAATCCTTTTATATTCCAAATCCGGGAATAAAACTGTCGTTCCCTTTTCGAAAAGATTTCAAATTATATTTTAAATTCATACTTGAATTTAAAGTTACCAATTATATCTTGATAATTTACTCACCATATTTATAAACATCGTTTGTAAATTTACTTGTTTTATATTTAAACAAGTCCATTTTGAAATCTATTTAAAACCAAAAATCTTATTTTGTAAATTTCTATTTATTATAACATATCTATATAAATATATAATCTATTTTCATATTTAAAATTTTAAACTTCTAATTAATACAATCCTAATATTTGTTCAATATTTATTTAAATAAATTCGATCTAATAGAATTCAAATCATAAATCCATATGGGTTTATTTTCAGATCAATTTACATTCTGAACATCAGAATAAATTTTATCGTTTTACTTCTTTAAAACGGTTCCCCATTTCTGTTTTTAAATTCACATTTTAATTTAAATCTTCAAATTATCAAATGATAAATTTCCACTTTATTTATAAACCTTGTTTATAAATTCATTTTAATTCCCTGATTATCTAATGAAAATCATTCCATTTTATTTATAAACACCATTTATAAATTTACTTCAATTTCCTGCGTTATTTAATTTATAAACATCGTTTATAAATTCATCACTTCGATTTCCTGTATTATTTAATTTATGAACATCGTTTATAAATTCAATACTTGTTTTATTTATTTAAAACAAGTTAATATTTCAAGTTCATTCAAAATTCAAATTCTATTTTTAGTAAAATAGATTTCCCTTTTAAATCTCAAAATATCCTTTTTACGATATTTTTATAAATCAATATTCAGGCCCCAGTGATATTTAAACACCCCAAACCACTCAGTTATCAGTCACAAGTTTTCTAGCACATCATATATGATAATATATATGAAACAAACAAATAATGATATTTTTGAGGAATCCAGTTGGATCCCTCAACCTGTTTTCCTGCATCCACAGAAGTTAGCCAACATAGATAATACTTATCCTGCTTCGAGGCAGGATATCGTGGTATAGAAGGTCATCCACTATCATAGCGTGGGACGCATAGGGTCATCCGCTAATGATACTACGGGCATTCGCTAATGGTATAGCGGGAAATATCTATTCACCAATATATATATAATAACCACAAACACCAATCCTAAATAACTGATATATATTTAATAATAGCCAAATAATATTTTAATGCAACCAAACAACCAATGAACAATTTTGTTGAACGAATAAAAATAATTCTAAATAAAATCGGAGTGAGATTTACTCACCCAAATTGCAGTAGTCGAATATCCTGTTTATTTCCAAATCAACGGCTATGAATCTACACAAATTATCTCGAATACATTTCATTTCGTACCTATGATAATTTATTTCATTTATCGATTATGTTATCATTAATTTAAATTAACTTAACAAATTAATAAATTAATTATCCTAAGTAAAACCGTATACCTTAATGATCTTTAATCTGTCTTATCTATGTTCTTTCACTACGGAACCATCATCCTTTGCCATAAATATCGACTGCACCTCTCTCCTTAACTCGCGACTTCAAACAGCGAAGACCAAGTGAAAAAATGCCAACCATTTCTTCCTGATACACTCAACACAAATCCAAGTCACCCAAAATCACTTTCACATCATTGTAGACAATCACTACAAGATCCTCAAAAGTACCACTTTTTATTCCTAACCCCAAATACAACCTGCGAACCAAATTTTGAACACTTAAACCAAAATAGAAGTGGAAACAACCAAAACCGCCTCACTCCAGATCTAGACTTGCTCCCTTCAGAAATCCGTTCCACTCCTCCTAAAATCGAACTATCTCAAATAACCATCTGCAAGTATCAATCACCACAGGATTTTCATCGTGTTGCCTTTGAGCTGTAGAACAGCAAACCAACTCGGACAACCATCGCACCCCCCGGCCCTAAATCGAACCCCACCTTCTCCATTTCAATGAAATCGCAATACCCCTTTCTATCCTTCTTCCTCCCTATAAATGGTGTGAACTTGCTACAGCTCCAATCAAAGCACCCTGGCGGACCATTCTCAAGGTCAGAGTTCCCATCGTTCATCCAACGCTCCATTCTTAGTTGCCGAACTCCACAAATTATTACACTGTCGACTTCCTGCTACTGCTGATACATACCGTGGCTTCACTTCCCATTAGAAATTGTGTGATGAAAAAACTAGACGGAGCCTTCCCCTTAGCCACAACAATGCACTAGACTTCATCACCTAAATTACGAAATTGTATCCGCCACCTAGAACTTCAACACCCAGAGCCCTTGTTGACTTCAACACTGCCCTCCTCGCTATCACAAACTTGTAGCACACCTCAACATCCACTCCGCAACCCTAGGTTTGTTGTAAAAACCTAACTTTGACAAGAATCTCATCACGTGGTTCTAATTCGAAAACTCGTTCGACACGCACCTGAGATCAGCATATGAAGAACGTTGCGAGCCTCTACTAGTATAGCGGTTTTGATCCTCTCTTTTTTTCCTTCTCCTTTTTGTGCGAACTTATGGTTTTGAAAGATGAAAGAGGACTCGCGGATAATTTAAGAAGAAGTAAAGAGGGAACGAAATCGCGGATTTATATAAGGGAGTAACGACCATTTTTATCCTTGTCTCCAAAAGTGTTAGAACGGTTTGTAATTGATTTTAGAAAGGGGACTGGCTTCGAAGGATTGAATTTAGATAGTGGCTATTTTATTACTTATTGCCTGGGATAAATTGAAAGAGGGAAAATTGGAGGAGGTCAGTTCGATTTATAGGAGAAGGATAACTTAGGCCTTAAGTAAATTCTATTAAATTCCGATTTGATTTAAAGAGATTTTTATTCTTTTTAAAAAGGTATCGATTTGATCTTCGATTCGATTTTGATCTTATCCATTAAAATATCTCAGGGTTCACATATGAACCGCTATTTAACGTAGCAACTATCGTTTCAACATTGTAACACCATTCTGAACTGAATTGAATATATTTTGATATTTAATTTGAACGTAAATATATATTACCATATTAAATTGGTATAAAATAATTTAAATACAGAAACAAAGCAAATTTCTCAATAATATATTATTATTATTATCTATTATATTCACATAGAATTTATATTTGTTATCTAAATCGATTCCAATACAGTTTAAATCTTCGAATTGAATTATTTTTCGTATTACAGTAATTTAATACATTCGATATTAAATTGAAATCGATTATTAATTCGATAACATAATATAACAATTCATTAATATTATCAACTCAATATTTAAAACGAAATTAAATATTTAAATTAATCGATAAAAAATCTGAGTCGCTAGAAGCAAGGTCTTGTGGATGATGATCAAAGCACGGCTTTAAGTAGCATAGCATTGTGTATAGCATTAATTCGCGAGCCTCACACCTTGTTATAAGTCAGAAATGGGATTAGGGATAACATGTAGTGCATGCGTTTCTTTCTTCCTAGAAGTGGTGTCATGGTATGGAGCCAAGACATTTTTACTTATTGGTTGATGGATAGTGAGGCGCCTCAGATATAGAGCCGACTAAAAGGCTCGAGTGATAGGTCAAATAGGACCGGGAAACATATTGTTCAGGAATAACCAATCCTCACAAGTAAGAGAGGACCGACCCTGCAAGAACCAAGGGTCACATGTGTTGATCCTGGGCATCCCGCTAGAGAAGGACTGAAACTGGTAAGGAGACATCCCTTTCCTTGACTCATGATGGAAATCTAATTTCCAATACACGACATTACGGTTTTAGTTGTAAACCTATATGGCGACATAATATATGGTACTATGATTGATACATTCATATTTGAAGTTGATTTCTTCACTATGCACAAATAATAAAAGATAAATTTCACGTATCAAGCATGTTTGGTTATTTTAAGGTAAAACTCTATCCTCCGCTTGCATTGCATTGTGCGATGGGACCAAAGTCTTATAATAGCTTCATTTTTCCTTTTTACATTGCGCAGTTAGATTTATGGTATTCTTGAGAGAAAATCCGTTCCGTGCTATACGACGTGGTCCCTTGATTTACCCAAGATTAAATTTAACTTAATAATTTTTTAGTTCTCGCACTAATCCCATGACTGACTCAGAGTTTATTGTTTCTACCTAAACTCTGGGTGCCCATATTTTCCCCTAGTAGATTTGTTTTCGTAGATACTTCTTTTCACAGGATCCTAGTTTACAACTGGAGTTATATTAGGAAAATTTTGTATCTATGTATTTCTTTCAGTTGTGGTAGCAGATGTTTACTGCTACACATTATGTTTTATGTATTTAAATGTAATTTCTAAATCTCTGATATTTTTCCGCCGTGTATTATTTTTTGTACTCTGATATCTTGTACTCTGATGTAAATTGTTGTAATAGCAACGAAATATTCTCATATTTATGTTCTAATGCATTGCGTTCTCATACAATCCGCGTTCTCCCGTCTCTTTAGAGGTCGGGC
Organism: Allium sativum; assembly: GCA_030737875.1. NCBI lineage: Eukaryota > Viridiplantae > Streptophyta > Magnoliopsida > Asparagales > Amaryllidaceae > Allium > Allium sativum. Next base: position 732,270,291 of record CM060916.1, read on the forward strand.
AAATTCGCCGCATGACAATTTTTTTTGGGTAGGATACAAAATCTTCATATCCCGGAGGGATGCAAAATTTCGCATCTTGATGGGATATGAATTTTTCATATCCGATGGTTGCATGGGCCTTGGTACGTTGCCTATTCGTCTACCATTCCTATATAACAGGGGTTCGAACCTCTTCTTCCTCCATTTGACACTATTCTGCTATTGCATCTCAAGGACCCCCTTCTTCCAAAATCTAAAATTGGATTGACATAGATGGATTTCTGAACCTGTAAATTGAACTCGAAACCACCCCTCGTCGGACCAATGTGGATGTCGACCCTCGAGCTGAGTAGCGAGTTAAGCTGTGAGAGCTCCTTGGACTCAAAGCTGGTGCTCGAGTGGGTTGGGTCCATGCTTCGATTCGGGTTCAGGGGTGATTTTCGAGGGAATTTGGCTTGTACGTGGTTCCATATTTCGATGTTGAGGAAGGGTTTGAGGAGGATTACATGCGACGACAGAAGGAATGAAGGGGAAAGGAGATGAAATAGAGAAATGGGAAAGAGGGGAATTTCGTATCCTCAACATTTTATGGGATACGAAAAACTCCGCATCCTGAAGGAATACGATTTCGTATCCCAGAGGGGTATGATTTAAAGTCCCGATGGAGTGGGATACAAAAGTTTCCAGAGATAGGATGTGAGGTACTTTGTCATGAAGCCTAGGAGGCGAATTCTCAAGAGAATAGGGGATGTGATGCTGCATCGGTGTGGAATACGGTTTCTCTAGCTTAGGAATGCTGGGATGCATCTCCGAGGCCATGTTGAATCCGAATTTCCGTGACAACGTTGTATCCTTCCATTCCTATTGAGAGCTCGAGTTTTGGGTAACTCGTCGGTGGACTTGCATCATTATCGGTGTGCCGCGTGGACGGACCGAACACATGATTGAGTGCTTTGGTTGTTGCTGCCTTTACGCCCAAATCATGAACTGATACTTCTAGACTGCACATAGGGTAAGGGAATAAACTCAAACTATGAACATCTGACTGTACTATTGGCAGCTTCGGCCATGACATGACGATGGGTGTATGCAAGTCTGTTGACATCAGTCGATGACAACGATGATCATAGTCCTAGAATCGATGATTTTTGTCACATTCCAAGTTAACGTAACATAGTCATATCAGTATTTCATAGCACTGCACGTTTCACGTTAGCTTACACTAGCACAAAAGGGTATAGGGTTTCTGTGTGGTTCTAATGTGATTATGTTGTGAGTATAGCTTGAAGATAAGGAGAAGCTCCAGAGGCTTCAGGGCTTGGAGGTCGAGCCCGTAGGATCATCTCTAAGTTCCAATGAAGATCCTTACTATTCTAGCTCGCTAGCGAGCGATAACGGGAAGTTCGGGCCTTCTACTTCGTCTCAACAAGTGGATCCATCTAGCTCACAGGGTCGAACGATACAGCCTAAAGGCTCTCGACATTCAATATAGGCATAAACGAGCCAGTGGTCGAAGGTGAAGCGGGGATTACTGGAGAAGACCCAGTTGAAGGGTTTGATGGTGGTGGTCAGCAGGTGGGAGTTCCCATAACTTTGGACATAGTGGGAGATACGGCGATAGTTGAGAATCCCTGGGATTCAGTCACTTCATTGATAGATGAAGCTGAATTGCGGCAAATCTGTACGAAGTACGGGATACCTTGGGACGATGTTACAGTTCCTGGAAAGGATAATAGGGATCATGCTCCCCTAAAGGGACACACTGCCTAGAACAGGCATATGGGTGTCGCTAGATGCATGCCCCCTGTGTGCGTGTACATCTGGAATATCCTGTACTTCTTTCTATTAGCACTGATGTAGATCCAACCAAACTCGTATGCTTCCCTGCTTGGTACCTATATTATGTATAGACTTCCAATACCTCTATTCATTGAAGAAGAAAAGCGTCGTGTCTCCCTCCCTTATTTACACGGAAGCATAGCCTAAAAGTCGCTTGATCATGGAGGCGTGGAGCAAACTCAACTATTTTAAAAGTGATAACTTTTTTATCCGCTTCCCACCAGGATTTGCGAGGAGGTGGCTTACCAGTATTAAGTATTCGGAGATTTACCTTCTTACCTGGGATAACTAAGTCGTTTGTTTACAATTGACCATTGGATTCTATGTGGCAGGATCCCACTGATCTCGAAGAATGGAGAGTACTTGCAGCGTGTTCTGAATTTAAGGGTGTTCCTACTGAGCACCATCTCTTCCTGACCCTTATAATAGATCGTCTCTTGAATTTGCTGGATTTTCTTCTAGAAACTCGGTCGATCAGCCACCCAGATTATGAAGGAGTGGTTGTGGTAGAGGCTAAGGGAGATGCCTCTCCTTTGAGTTCGCAAGAAGAGGCGGCTCCTGTTGTGCCTTCGGTTGAGAAGGAAATTTCAAAGGACCCAGGAGGTATAGGCGACGACGCTGGCGGTGAAGATGAGTGTATTGGAGGGAATAGTTCGCAACCTACTCCCTTACCCTCTTCGTCTAGGGGAAAAGGACGGAAGAGACCATCGAACCAAGTTTAACGATTTCAACATCAGTGGTTATAGGATCCTTGGGGGTTATGGATCAATCCATGGGTCTAGACAAAGTTCCAATTGAGGCGTCGTCCTTCGGACAGAGTGGATGTCAAGAGTTCGATGTCGAGCACTGGGGAGATCACCTCTATGAGCAAGGAAAAAATGGGTCTATTAATGGAAACACATAGGACCCACACAGTCACAAGCATTACACATCATAACACTTAATTCGTGTGCATTAGATGTTCCATTCTAATATGAATCTGATCTCTTTTAGGTACCATGGTTCGCAAGAGTGACAAGGATCATGGCCGGCGAGATTCTTGGCGACATCATAGGAGTGCCATGACCGACTTCAATGCGAGCACTGGGCTGCACAAACGAAAAAGATATCATGGTTTAGAGAGCGGTTGATAGTAACGAGAAACATCTTTGCACCCCGATCCACTATCAACAGGTGCAAGACCATCGGATGCAAGAAGGGGAGAAGGGTTGTGGACACTAAGCAGCAGACTGCGATTTCCTCTGCTTATGTACCAAGCACCACACCGGCGAAAATGGTTGTGAGAAGGAGAGGAGAAGGTGATGAGGGGAAAGAAGCGGCAGGATGGATATGAGGGGTCGGGGCCCGTCACTCTGCAATATGACAAAGATTCCCCAACTTTACCCCTCAGAGAGAAAGGAGATACTGAGGCAGTCGTTCACAATTTTCTACTTCGACGAATTGGCTTGGTTATTGGATCTCACCCCAATCCCTCGCCATGATGACGAGGATGTGGCGTAGTGCATGTATGTGGCATATTATCGATACGCGAAATGTACAAATATGCATGACACTTCTCAGAACTGATATTAAAGAAAAAACATCGAGATCTTTTGTTTGAAGGGCGACATCAAGATAGAGCGGGATAGTCTTGCCAACAGGGCAAGGAGATAAGTAAGACTTCACTTCAAGTTGCTCTCTTTCTTGCGTATTTGAATAGCGGTTTTATGTGACAACCCTCCACTTATGAAAATAGGTGCGATGAGGCAAGAGCTAGATGAAACGAAAGTGGCGATAGAGGCAGCCAACAAACATTATAAGGATGTGATCACCTCTTCGTCGACTAGGGCCACTAATCTTGAGAAGGAAAAGAGGGTCTTGAAGGCAAAGATAAACAAGTTGCACAAAGAGAACTTGGCGGTGAAGAAGCTAAGGGCGAAAAATAAAAGACTCCAAAAGTGGAATAAGGAAGCCCAACGTCACAAGAGAGAGAATGAAGAGCTTAGGAAATTGTTAGACAAGAGGAATACCAAGTATGAGTTGGTCGTGAAGGCCAAGGAGTCGGCAGAAGCTTCTAGCAAAGAAGTACTCAGTTAGTTAGACACCGTTAGAGCAGAACATCAGGTTGAAGTGGATGCGCTGAAGCGACGGATCAAGGATGCTCGAGCGGAAGTTGAGACAGACATGTAGGAGGCGATATGGGGCTTCTATGTGAATAACCTTAAGCATCGCGGGCTCTCGTGGATTAACAAATATCCCTTAAATCTGGCTATAACTTGGGAGAAATTGGTAGAGGACGAGGCCGCCACCCCGGAGATTGAAAGTGTGGACGAGGCCAAACTGATGGACCTATACTTGACCGAAGATGAACGTCGGGTGTTGGCGCAAGGAAAAGGCTTTTAGAGGAAGATGTTATGGCGGAGGAAGTAGAATGGCATGTTTTCAAGAAAGGGAAGACCATCATGACTGAGAGAATTATTGTGGTCCACGAGGCTCTCCCCGAATAGCAGCAAACCGCTCTGGTTGCTTCTGCCAATGGTTCTTCTTCGATAGTTCCAAGTACATTCATGTCAACCACCTAGGGACCCACATCTGGTGGTGTCATGCAGCAGGCGTTCGAAGGTATGATTGTTTTAACGAAATCTGAAACATAAGGGCATGGGAGGTGTGCGACTGATTTTTAATCCCATGTGCCGGTATGGCGGAAGGCGGGACGACAGTCGAGACAGAGATAGCGAAGACTGTCATTGCCATGACAGAAATGGATGCCTATATGAGGCAAATAGAGGAAGAGCACGGGTTCCTCGCAGGCTTTGATATATAGACTAGAGGATTTAGAATGGCTGATGTGGAAAAGGTGCTCCCGTAAGGGAAGGTCCCGCAGGTGGAGACGCTCACATTTTTGGGGAAACAGAGAAGGCTGACAGGTCCATGTGTGACATGGTCGAAAAGAAAAAAGCCCAATTTCATACGAAGATGTAAGAACTTAAGGCGAAGGAGAAAGAGGATGAGGAGACCAGGACAAAAGCCCTATATGATGCGATGATAAAGGCTAAGACGAAGACTCTGGCTGAGGTTCAGGAAGATATAAGAAAGAAAGCGAAGCTTGAAGCCTCGCAGCGGTGAGTCGAGACCGAGCTGAAGAAATGGACTGTTTAGTTTTTTTTCATCATGAATTGTACTAAATGCTCAAGTATTCTTTACATTTTACGATATCATACTTACGAAAATGACCTTGGCGTGGCATGTAGACTCGAGCTTGTTGGAGGAGCATTGAGACTTTGGGAACTTGAGGAGCAGGATTGGTGAACACGAAAGCTTGTGCAATTGCACAGGGACGTGAACCTGGTGTTTCATATCCCGAGAACTTGCTTATATTCCCATGTTTATTTTGAGGTTGGTTATTGTATCATTGCTTCTGTCCACGAGTTTGGGTCTCTACGCTCCGCCTATCCAGGCATTGGCATGAGATAGCATCTCTCAGGTCCTAAGCCTTTTGAAACTGGGTCATCCTCACCACGAGGTGGATATGCCTTTGAAACGATCACTCTACTGGTTATGGTGAGGATGACGCTCGCACGGGAACTGGTGGGGATCTGCCTTGGGTCTTATGAAGGCTATATCGTTATAGGGGTCAGTAGAGGGATGCCCTCGGGCCTGCGTTCTTGCTAAGTCTTTCTTGATGGCGAGTCGGGTTTAGCAAGTTTGGATCATCATGCGACGTTGCGTCATTGGATTGGGTTTGAAGCTGAACTTAACGTAGTTGAATGGCGTGGTGTCCGAGAAGTAGAAACGCCTGGAGTGACCGCTTATGTATGCACGTAGATATGCGGGTGAGCTGCTAGCTTCAGGGGTTCAATTCTTAACCCAGTTATGCCGTAATCGCAATTCGGTCCAGGTGTCGTTATGTCGGTCAGCGATGACTATGGTTTTAGTCCATCTTATCTGCACGGTGGGTTCGCTCCCAAAATGTCGCTCCGCGTTGGCAGAGAGGATGTAAGTGATGAGGATGCAGGAACTGGTGTAGGGCTGGTGCTCTCGGGCCTGTTTTCGAACGTGCCTTCAGTAGTACTCACTGATGTGCCCCTAGATAATTGGAGTGTTCAGAGCATTAGATGGATGAGAAAGGCTACGACATAGCGAACAGGAGGTGTCTTCTTGGAGAAGAGGGCTTGCTTTTCGTTCTCATTTCGCTTTCGATGAGGGAGGAAAAGGTAGGAACGAATCATGCAACGATATCTCCGATGACAACCTCAGATATCATTGCATCATAGAAGCCGCGTGCAGGACTTGGTGGTGGACCAGTACCTTCGGGCCTGCTCCGGTACGGTCCTCCGATATTACTTCCCGATGTGCTTTAGCTAACTCGAGGGTGACCGGAGCATCAAATTGAGGAAAATGATCATGGCACAGCAAAGAGGAGGCGTTCTTCGGAGAAGAAGGCTTGCTTTATATTCCTGTTTTACCTCCAATGAGGGAGGCCAAGGTAGGAACAAGTTGCGAACCGGTATCTCTGATGACGATCTTCAGAGACCACTGTGCCATGGAAGTTATGGTTACAAATGATTAAGTTACATGACTCAGCATTGCACCTAGCATTGAGTTAGTCAAAACTCCACTTTCGAGGGACTTGTGTCGGGCGGAGTTCGAGGGCATCATTGATTCGCCAAGTATTGCCCGGATCAATTCCCTTTCGATCGGATGGAGCCAAGCGAGTGACAGATGTTTCATTTATTCGGCTGATGGGTTGTCCCCATGTTTGAAGACTCAGGAACTGGGTTGTTTACACTCGGTCTCGTCGTTGGTTCGAGATTAGAGTCAGTTCATTTATACTCAGCCTTGTCATTGACTCATGGTTCGAGTCATGGGACTGCTCCTTAGATTCGAGGTAATGATCCGGTGTTGTGCGTTCATGCATGCAAGTCGGTTATAGCGGTTGATTACAAGTCAATCACATGCCATCTGGCTGAGTTACAATACTTGGAAATGGAGATAACTAAATCGGTACAAAACGTGACTCGAGCAAGACTAGCCGTGTGGCGAGATTGTTTGTTGTTGTTGCAGCCCTGATGAGCCGAGGAGATGAAATTGCAGGATTTTGCCATCGTTTGGTGTCCTGGTTAGCCGGAACTATTGATGAGCGTTGAGTGGCATGAAGAACCCATGCAAATGGACCTTGTCAGTACTGCTCGAGGTGACCTTTGTGGATGAGTTTCTCGACGTTGTCCTTTAAGTGATGGTGGTAGTTCTTGTCGTTTCCATGGACGTTGAGAAACCAACAATATTCCATGGAATCCCTTGGTTTGCTCGTCGGACCATTAGGCCTTGGACTTTTGCAAGGCAGGACATGGCAAGTCACGAGATAGATGTTTTCGGGGGTGTCATTGAGAGGAGTGTAGTTGCGAAAAGACGGAATTCGAAGATGCCTCCTCTTATTATTGCGACTACTTCTGACGCTGATAGTGTGAGCAAGATTGCACGGAGTGATGGGATTAGAGTTGTTGGGTATGAAGCTCAAATCCTTTATGTTAGATCTTGCCGGAGGAAGTAGTTGTCTTTCTCACAGAAGATCTCCAGAGTCTTAGGTTACACACGGTTGACCCAAGCTCCAAATTCCGAATCGGGGAGTATGCCCTCGATGAGTTAGTCCAGAATAGCCTGGAGGCTCAACTCTGCGACACCTTCCAAGGCGTTGTTGAAACTCTCGAGCTAGCTTGTTAGAGCTCCTTCCAGACCCTAATAGATGGTTGTGCTGAACTGATTGATTAATCCCCTGGCTAGCTAGGGAAAGGTCGATATAGTCCTAGGAGAAAGCCGGGTGTAATGGCTCGAATTTCCATACTATCTGAGTTGCCTAAATACACCACATGCCTAACACAAATTAAACAAAAGTACGAATCATTAGGAATTAAGAAGAAACAGATAGAATAAGAACAGAAATAACAACACAGAATCTCACATCGCAACGGAATAAAATATAATATATATAATAACTTTTGGAATAAATTTTTTTGACTATACATACATACCATTTTCAGAGTACAACAATTACAACACAACGGAAATAATAATAACTATACAATGCTGAAGCCTTCTGCTCAAAGCTCCTTCAAGTGTATTTGTAAACACCTGAACTACTTCATTGCCCGTACAAATTTGAGCACCCAAGAGTTTAGGGTAAAACAAAACAAAATAAACTCTGGGTCAGTCATGGGACTGGTGCGAGTTAATCTCAACCACTTGGTCTAACTTCATAAAAATCCTTTTTGAAAGAAATGATAATCGTAAGACCGATCCACACATAAACACATATGGTTTTTACCTTACGATAACTCAAAATGTTACTTTAAAATCAATATTGTTCCGATATTATAATAGTGTCTAAATCAAATAAATAGCAATCTAGCGGAATGCTTTCATCTCACGCTCTACATACATAGTATACAATCAAAATCGTGGGCTCCTATTGGATAATGGATTTCAACTGGAAAGGTATAAGACCACCTTCTGGCAGTGTATCTCTAGAGAGTAATACAACGGGTTCAACAAGAACATCTTGCAACCCAGGCTAAACATGACCGGTCCCTTTGTTTGCTTAAGAGTACCGAATGTATTGTCACCAACGATTCAGATCAGCAATCATTTCCCAAAAGGGACAACATCGAAAGATTAAAGAAGCAAATGGAATTACTCTAGATCAGGAGACAATACATCCTACTTGGTTGCGACCCACATAGCCATATGACCTACCTGATTTTATACCATTTCCTGGTTGCGAGGCTTGAATTATAATCTCATATGGAATTTAAGTGTGTACCTTTTTGTCGGGAACTCGAATCATAATCATCATTCTCTACATTTCATACCTATTCCACATATATATGTCCATTCCCAATTTATTCCAGCTCAATCCAATCATTTTTACTCAACTTGCTAATTAACTCTAATTAGCACTTTTGGCTATTCCACTTTTTAATTGTAGACATCACATTCACATACAATTTTAATTTTCTTATAAGCCAATCGAATTCCATTTTCAATTCAAGTTTAATATTCAATTCCGAATATGAATTCACAAATCCAATCCACTTATCCAAAGCCCAATTTCAATTCAAAATTCCGTTAACTAATTATTCTTCAAATTAGTTAATTCTACTCAATAGTTAAAAATCTGATTTTTGTTTGAAAAATCAATCCATTTACTCCACTTGAGTTCATATTTATTTTATAACTCAAGTCTGGGTTTTTTTAAAGGAAGTTTATCATTTATTTGCTTAAAATATTTTTTATTTTATTAAATAAACCGTTATGGTTTTTAAACGATTATAGCGCTGTTTTTTTGACAATTTGATTTTGATATGACTTAAAATCTATAAGATGAAACCCAGATTTTTCCCTTCCATTAGAAAACTATTATTCAATCGGTCCTGATGATTCTTATTTCAAACAATTTTGACTTAAATTGAGGTCTATACACTCAATTGAAGTTCGGAAAGCCAAATTATGAACTACCGCATTGCGGTGAGTTGTTTTAATTATATTTAAATGTAAACGTTTAAACTTTATTTATAAATAAATTTTAACTCCATTCTAATAGATTTTAATAAATAATTAACCAATTTTCCCAATTTAAATTAATATCTATTTCATAATTCAGTTATAAATTTATTTATTATTCAATCTTCTATTCAGAAATCCAATTCCCATTTAAATAAATTATTTTATAAAATTTGATATAATCGAATTTTAATTATAAATCCATTGGATTTTTTTCGCTTCAGTTTATATTCCGAATTCCAAAATAAAATCTATCGTCTCTTTTTCAAACGATTCTCTAGTTCACATTTAAATCCATACTTGAATTTAAACTTCTAAATCATCAAATCATAATTTATTTCACTAGATTCACAAACATTGTTTATAAATTCAACTTCCTTGTTTTATATATTCAAACAAGTTTCATTTCAAAATTTAATTGAAACTCAGTTCATTTTATATTCCGAATTTCGGAATAAAAACCGTTGTTCCTTTTCGAAACGATTTCGAAATTCTACTTTTAAATTCACACTTGAATTTAAAATTCCAAATTATCACATGATAATTAATTCACTTCATTTCTAAACATCTTTTATAATTTATTTCCCTTGTTTTATAAATTAAAACAAGCTTTCCCTTCAAATACCCATTTGAAACCTAATTCTAATTTTTGGAATATTTCATTATAAAATATATAATTTATTACATATTTTATTTAAGTTTCTATCTAATACAATTCCAATATCCTTTATGGAAATTTATTTTTATATAAATTGACATTGTCGAGTTTTAATCATAAATCCGTATGGATTTATTCCAATTCTATTTACATTCCGAAAATCAGAACAAATTTCATCGTTTTCTATTTAAAACGATTCCCAATTCTCATTTTAAATTCACGTTTGAGTTTAAATAATCATATTATCCAATGATAATTTATTTCCCTTCATTTATAAACATCGTTTATAAATTCATTTCAATTCCCCACATTATCCAATGAAAATTATTCCATTTAAATTATAAACACCGTTTATAAATTCATTACTTGTTTTTATTATTCAAAACAAATTAATATTTCTTAGCCACTTCGAAATTCAAATTCTATTTAAAAAAATAGATTTTCCTTTTTAAATCTCAAATTACCTTTTTATGTTATTTGATACATCAACATTTAGACCCAATGATATTTAAACATCCAAAAACACCAAATAATCAATCATAGGTTTTCTAACACATCATATATGATAATATAGATATGAAAACAAACAATAAATTTTTTTCGAGGAATCTAGTTGGATCCCTCCAACCTGTTTATCCTGCATCCACAGATGTTAGCCAACATAAATAATGCCCATCATGCTTCAAGGTAGGATATTGCGGTACAGAAGGTCATCCGCTATAATATATTGTGGGGGCGCATAGTGTCATCCGCTAATGATACTGCGGGCATCCGCTAATGGTACCGCGGGAAGTATCCAACCACCAATATATATATATAATAGCCATAAACCCCAAGCCTATATAACTAATATATATATATATATATATATATATATATAGTTGCCACAATAATATGTCAATGTATCCAAACAACCAACAAACAACATTTATTTATTTTTTAAATAAAAATTTATTTATAACAAAATTATAAACGAATCCAAAGAGTGAGTTTACTCACATTAATTTTTAATCGTCGGATAGCATTCAGTTTTCAATTAAATTAAACAAGTGTTTAATTTAATTAAAAACCTTATCTGGCTCCAACTCATTCCAATCCAACGTCTACACGTAGTAACGCACATACGATTTCAACACAACCGTTCGATTTCGACCTAATTTGAATAAGATAAAATGTTTGCATGTTTTTAAATGCAATAAAACGTTATTCACCAAATTATTTAATTTCTAGTCAAACTAAACCTTTTGCTTAATCATCCTCTCCAAATCGAATACTGTAGACAGCTTCAGGTTCCTGCTTCCCTTTTTGCAAAACTCCAATACAAATAACAGCTCGGAAACCTCTGCACCATTTTATGTAACTTAAAATATTACTGATAACCTAAATTACATTATTATTATAAATATTAACCTTTAATTACGCACCAACCTAATGTTATCCTGCACAATTCCCTTCCAAGTAATAGTTCCTCTTCATGAATCTGAACTCACCGACACAATGTCCTTCTCAACCAGATGTTACTTCTTTCCTCCATGATTTCATGAATTGCAAGCACTGAGCTTCTTCTCTGTTCAAGCTCTTCACACCCAAAACCACTCTAATCAAGTCGAGCCCTTACTGACTTTGCGACTTTGGCCTCTCCTTCGCTGCCAGTGGGAAAAAGCTGCGAGTGGACATCAACATAGAGCCCTGAAAAATAAATGTGACAACCATTTGCACAAAAACCCTCTCCTAAAACTCCATGCGATGAGCCAAGCTTCCCTGAAGTTGATGTAGCAGTCCCCTCTTCTAACTTTGCCTCAAATTACGAACTAGTGCTTGCACTAGAAAATAGGCGACTTGGCCTAAGATTTAGGCAATCCCAAATCAAACATCATTAGTAGGTGGAAGAACCTCACACTAGTTAAGCGAATCATGGATTTCGATTGTTTGAGGGAGCGACCGTTGTTTCTGTTCGCGGCTTTCGAATTGGTTCTCAGTTAAAGGAAATGGTATTTAGGAATGGGGGTTGGCTTTTATGGATTTAAATCGGCAGTTCCTTTGAATTTGAAGCTTGCTATTTTATTATGAGGACAGAAATGGCAAAACAAAAGGAAGGACTCGCGTTACTTATGATTGCAGCATGGTTTGTAGGTATGTGCAAGTACATAGAGTAGGATAGCTTTAGTACATGACTTTTTAATTTGATTTGACATTAAATTTAATATTATTCGATATAAAGGAATTTTATTTAATTTAAATAGGTTTTGATTTAATTTCAATCTTATCCATTAAAAATATCTCAGGGTTCATAATTTGAAATTGCGGATCCCTCTTTTAACGTAACGACTGACGTTTCAATGTTTTAACGCCATTCTCAACTCAACGGTATAGATTCTAAAATTTAATTCGAATGTACATATAAAATAACCATATTAAATCGATATAATATAATTTTAAATTCATAAACAATCAATTCTTTGATAATAAATTATTATTATTATCGTTCCTATTCAAATAGAATTTCTATTAATCATTTGAATTATTTTGACTTCATTTTAATCTCGAATTTAATTATTTCATATTCTCGTATTATGAAAATTATATATTCGAAATAAATCGTATTTCGATTATTAAATCGATAACTCAATATAAAAAACGATTAATATTATCAACTGAAGATTTAAAACCATATTAAATATTTAAAATAAATCGATAACAAATCAGGGTCGTTACATTCTTCCCCCCTTAAAAGAATTTCATCCTCGAAATTTCTAAGGTAAGAAAAATGATACAAACCCATTTACTTTCCAAAAATTCACTTATGTTGAAACTCAACTCTTCATATTTCAACAAATTTTCTTCTACCAAAACTTTTGGTTTACATTTACGTTGCACACCTTATATTCTCACATTCAATTAATTCAAATGATTTTCAGTCAACACATTCACATCCAATTCGTTTAAATCTATTCAAACTGATTCTACTCAATTTATTCACTTTAATCTATTTAACTTGCTTTAGTCAAATATAAATTCCAGAATTCCAATTCCTGTGGTTTTCATTTCAGAACCTTTATTGATCGTATAAATATATATATAAATTTATAACCATCCCAAATTCAAAACATTTGAATTTTCAAACCAGCTTGTTTTCTTTCAAACAATTTTCACCAAAAACTTTTCTAAGATAGCAATTCATCACTTAGAAACTCGAAAATGAACACTGATGACGCTGCAGTCATCATCAGAATTATTTTCCAGCCGCTGAAGTGAGTTCAGTGCTTTATCACTTTCAAAATCCATTTAAAAATGGTTTTCATTCAAATTCTTCCAAAACAAAGTCATATTATTCTAATATACTTTAGAAAATAGTTTCTAAATTTATGGAAATTAAATTCCAAATTCTGGTTCTGAATCCATTTTTTATTCATCTCATTTGTATATTTCATTCATATACAGATTATATTTGGTTTTATATAACCATTTCAATTTTATTGTCTGATTTGATTATAATAACAACTAACACATCCACATATTATAATAATTTCAGAAAATTATTCGGTTTATATCAAAATATAATTTTGGGTAAAATTATCTCCTTTACCCACTTTAAAACAATAGCGTCAAACCTTCTGTTCATGTGCTTAGAAATTCCAATCGACATTGTAGCATCCCACGATTTGATTAGAATTTATAAGCCACACAACAGACTAGCCAACACAATAGAAAACAACTTTATATCAATTAACAAATACGTGCTCTCGTATATATACTCAACTCATTCTAGGGTATTACTAACCCTATCTCTAATGAGTAAAACCCAACCAAACCCTAGGTATTCGCTCAACCTAAGCTCTGATACCAATTGTAGTGGCCTAAATTTCTGTACTATAACCGAGTTGACTAAATACACCACACATCCAAACCAAATTGTACAGAAATACAAATCATTATCAACTAAGAAGGAAAAGATAGAAGAAGAACATAAATAACAACACAGAATCTCACATTGCAACAGAATATAATATATATAGTAACTTTTGGAATACAAAATTCTAACTATACATACATACCATTATTAGATTACAACAATTATAACATAGCGGAAATAACAATAACAATATAACATCGAAACCTCCTGCTCCAAGCTCCTTCAAGTGTATCTGTAAACACCTGAACTACTTGATTGCCCATACAAATTTGGGCACCCAAGAGTTTAGATTAAAAAAAAACAAAAAAAAACTCTTGTTCAGTCATGGGATAGGTGTGAGTAAACTCCAACCACTTGGTTTAAGTTTTTAAGTATCATTTTTGAAAGAAATGATAATCTTAAGACCGATGCACACATAAACACAGATGTTTATACCTTACGATAAAACAAAACAATTCTTTAAAATCAATATTGTTCTAATATTATAATAGTGCCTAAATCAAATAAATAGAAATTTAACAGCACGTTTGCATCTCACGCTCTACATACATAGTATACAATCAAAACCGCGGGCTCTTATTGGATAATGGATTCCCATTGGCAAGGTATGGGACCACCTTCCGACAATGTATCTCTAGAGAGGAATACACCGGGTTCAACAAGAATACTTGCAACCCAGGCTAAATATGATCGGCCCCTCACTTCGCTTGAGAGTACCAAACATATTGTTACCAACGATTGGGATCAGCAACCATTTCCCGCTTGTGTGGCTTAAGGTTACGATTACTTACATTTCATTGATAGCACAATCACTTTGAATGTCACATTGTCAGATTCGTTGATCACTAATTGATTTGCACAAAGATATTTTGGATATTATGCTAAAAGAATAAATTCTCCGCCGCCAGATATATATTTGTATAGATCAACATATGCAATCACGGAATATACTCTGTCAGACATTCGTCCATACACGTTTGTTCTAGGACTGTAGGAAACCGAAGGCATAATTTCCATTAATCCATCTTAGGCAATTTCTACCTAGGATTAACAGAAAAAGCCCTTGCACTTTACTCCGTCTTCGATTTGTCTTCATATAATCTAATTTGCAATGCTACTGCCAATACGGAGTGGTTTTTGGATAATAATCCAACTAGTCTCCCATATTACAACGATAATGGTCAATACTTCGATAGTCTGTTATTTATCTATCGAAGAAAAACAAACATTCATCCAAATCATCAAACAATCACTGGGCCTCTTAAATAATATTTCATTAATTAAATCACTTCTCCATTTCCTAATCGATATTTGTTAACCCAATATTTCAACAACAATCTTGGTCTTTTACACTATTTGGAAAACATTTTCATATATCACCTCCTTTATTTTCTATACTTAGAAAATATCTTCTATTTATAAATGGAATTCATCTCAAGTTACTTCTCCCTTTCACGACCATTCATTTTTATACTTAGGAAATATTTATTATTATATTTCCAAAATTCCACTTACTTGGGTTAAAACGAATGTTATGTAAAACATCGTTACAACAAACCAAAATACTGCAACTAAATTTTATTTAAACACTGACCTTCGAGACTGAATCTTCATATTTATCGGTTAATAATGAAATCAATCAAGTTGGGGTATAATTACCTCTCGGACCTTGACAGAATAACATCTTTAACTTCAAAACAAACAAGACAACTTATCTCGAAAAATCAACATCATATAAAATCAGTTATCCATTTTATTTAAACGTGTTTATATTTCTCTTTCTATTTTTACTAGATTTAATTATAGATTTCCATTTTTTCTTATGATATTCTATTTTATGTTCGTTTCCTTATCGAATTCTATATATATATATATATATATATATTGATTTCTAATTATCAAATTTTCTTAAAAATATTCTAACTCCTTAAATTTCTGAAAAATTTCGCAGTACCTCCTTTGTATGACTCAATAGCTCAAACCCCAACTCACCTCTATAGGCCCTTTCCATTCAAAAAGAAAATCAAAAAACCAAGCGGCTTGCCCAATAGGATCACAAAATCTTATATGGAATTTAAACGTGTATCTTTCTGTCGCGCACTCGAATTATAATCTTCATTCTCTTCATTCCATGCCTATTCCACATATATATGTCCACTACCAATTTATTCCAACTCAGTCCAATCATTTTTACTCTACTCGCTAATTAATTCTCTAATTAGCTCTTCTGCTTATTCCACTTTTTAATTGAACACATCACGTTCATATACAATTTTAATTTGCTTATAAACCAATCAAATTCCATTTTCATTTCAAGTTTCATATTCGATTTTGAATATGAATTCACAAATCAAATCCACTTGTCCAAAGCCCAATTTCGATTCAAAATTTCATTAAATAATTATTCTTTAAATTAGTTAATTCTATTCAATAATTAAAATTTTGATATTTGACTCAAAAATCAATCCAATTACTCCACTCAAGTTCATTCTTTTTATGACTCAAGTGTGGGTTTTTCTAATGGAAATCTATCTTTTGTTTGCTTAAAATCCTATTTATTTTATTATGTAAACCGTTATGGTTTTTAAATGATTATAGCGTTGTTTTTCTAAAAAAATTGATTTTGACATAACTCAAAATCCATAAGACAAAATCCAGATTTTTCTCTTCCATTAGAAAATAATTATTCAATCGGTCCTGACGCTTCTTGTTACAAAGTATTCTGGCTTAAATTGAGTTCTATATACTCAATTGAAGTTCGAAACGTCAAATTACGAACTACCGCACTGCGGCGACTTCGCTTTAATTATATTTAAATATAAACATTTAAACATCATTAATAAATAAATTTCAACTCCATTCTAATATATTTTAATATATATTAAACCAATTTTCCCAATTTAACTTAATATTTTCGATTTTCCTTAATCGCATATTTTCATAATTCAGTTATAAATTTATTTATAACTCATTCTTCTATTCAGAAATCCAATTCCCTTTTAAATAATTACTTTAGAAAATTCGATATAATCGAATTTCTTCTCTTAAGTTTATATTTCTAATTTCGAAACAAAATCTATCATTTCTTTTTTAAACCGGTCTCCAGTTCAGTTTGAAATCCATACTTGAATTTAAACTTCTAAATAATCAAATGATAATTTATTTCACTAGATTCATAAACATTGTTTATAGATTGAACTTCCTTGTTTTATATATTCAAACAAATTTCTTTTCAAAATCTATTTGAAACTCAATTCATTTTATATTCCAAATTCTGGAAATAAAACCGTCGTTCCCTTTTTGAAATGATTTCAAAATTCTATTTTTAAATTCATACTTGAATTTAAAATTCAAAATTATCTCATGGTAATTAATTGACTACATTTATAATTTATTTCACTTATTTTTTAAATTAAAACAAGCTTTCCCTTCAAATACCCATTTGAAACCAAATTCTAATTTTTGGAATATTTTAGTGTATAACATATAATTTATTTACATATTTTATTTTAGTTTCTATCTAATACAATTCAAATAAACTTTCTAGAAATAATTTTTTTATATATAAAGTTTTAGTCATAAATCTACATGGATTGATTATAATTATATTTACATTCTGAATATCGGAATAAATTTCATCATTTTCTATTTAAAACGTTTCCCAATTCTCATTTTAAATTCACATTTGAGTTTAAATATGCATATTACCCAATGATAATTTATTTACCTTCATTTATAAACACTGTTTATAAATTCATTTCAATTCCCCATATTATCCAATGAAAATTATTCCATTTAATTTATAAACACCATTTATAAATTCATTACTTGTTTTTATTATTCAAAACAAGTTAATATTTCCTAGCCCATTTGAAATTCAAATTCTATTTTTAAAAAAATAGATTTTCCCTTTTGAATCTCATTCCCTTTTCACGATATTTTATAAATCAACATTTTGGCCCAATGTTACTTAAACATCCAGAAACACCCAATTATCAATCACAGGTTTTCTAACACATCATATATGACAATATATACATGAATTTTTTTTTTTTTTTTTTTGAGGAATCCATTTGGATCCCTCCAACCTGTTTTTCCTGCATCCACAGATGTTAGCAAACATAAATAATACTCATCCTAATTCATGGCAGGGTATCGTGGTATATAAGGTCATCTACTATAATATATTATGTGGCGCATAGGGTCGTCCGCTAATGATATTGCGAGCATCTGCTAGTGGTTCTGTGGGAAATATCAAACCACCAATATATATATATATATATATATATATATAATAGCCACAACCACCAAGCGTATATAACTAATATATATACAGTAGCCAAAATAATATTTCAATGCATCCAAACAACCAACAAACAACATATAAAAATTATTTAATATAAAAATTCGTTTGTAATAAAATAATAAACGAATCCAGAGAGTGAGTTTACTCACATTGATTTTAATCATCGAATAGCAATCAATTTTCAATTAAATTAAACAAGTGTTTAAGTTAATTAAAAACCCTAGCGGGCTCCAAGTCATTCAAATCCAACATCTACACGTAGTAACTCATATATGATTTCAACACAAACGACGACATTTGATTTTGACCTAATTTGAATAAGATAAAATATTTACAAGTTTTTAAATGCAAAAAAATATTATTCACTAAATTAATTAATTTCTAATTAAACTAAATTTGTTTCTTAATCATCCTCTCCAACTCGAATATTGTAGACAGCTTCAGGTCCCTGCTTCCCTTTTTGCTAAACTCCAATACAAATAACAGCTCAGAAACCTCTGCACTATTTTATGTAACTTAATATATTATTGATAACCTAAATTACATTATTATTATGACTAATAACCTTTAATTACTCGCTAACCCGCTGTTATCCTGCACAATTCCCTTTTAGGTTACAGTTCCTCTTCATGACTTTGAACTCGCCAACACAACGTCCTTCTCAACTAGACATTACTCGTTTGTACCATGATTTCATGAATTGGAAGCACCGAGCTTCTTCTCTAGTCAAGCTCTTCACACCCAAAACCACTATAATCAACTCCAGCCCTTACTAACTTTGCAACTTCGGCCTCTCCTTCGCTGTCAGTAGGAAAAGCCACGAGCTGACGTCAACGCAGAGCCCCAAAAAATAAATGTGACAACCATTTTCACAAAAACCCACCCCCAAAACTCCACACGATGAGCCAAGCTTCCCCCAAGTTGACATAGCAGTCCCCTCTTCTAACTTTGCCTCAAATTACGAACTAGTGCATGCACTGGAAAATAGTCGACTTGGCCTAAGATTTAGGTGATCCCAAATCGAACATCATTAGCAGGTGGAAGAACCCACCAATAGTTAAGTGAATCATGGATTTCGATTGTTTGGGGGAGCTACCATTGTTTCTTTTCGAGGCTTTCGAATTGGTTCTTACCAAAAGGAAATGGCATTTGGGAATGGGAGGGTTGGCTTTGATGGATTTAAATCGGCAGTGCCATTGAATTTGAAGCTTGCTATTTTATTCTGAGAATTGAAATGGAAAAACAAAAGGGAGGACTCGTTTTATTTATTATTGAAGCCTAGTTTGTAGGTCTCGCAAGTACACAGGGTAGGATAGCTTTAGTATATGAGTTTTTAATTCGATTTGATATTAAATTTAATACGATTCAATATAAAGGGATTTTATTTAATTTAAACAGATATTGATTTGATTTCAAGATTATCCATTAAAAATATCTAGGGGTTCATAATTTGAAATCGTGGATCTCTCTTTTATGGTAACGACAGACGTTTCAATGCTACAATGCCATTCTCAACTCAACGGTATAGATTCTGAAATTTAATTCGAATATACGTATAAAATAACCATATTAAATCGATATAATATAATTTTAAATTCATAAAAAAACAATTCTTCAATAATAAATTATTATTATCGTTCCTGATCGAATATAATTTCTATTAATCATTTGAATCATTTTGACTCTGTTTTAATTTCGAATTGAATTATTTAATATTCTCATATCACGGCAATTATATATATTCAAAATAAATCGTATTCTGATTATTAAATAGATAACTAAATATAAAAATTGATTTATATTATCAACTCAATATTTAAAACCATATTAAATATTAAAAACAAATCGACCGAAAATCAGGTCGTTACCATAGGGGAGGCATGCCTTCCACAAAGACGAAGAAGCACTTGCATTTTACGGCATCGACAGCATGAGCATAGTCCATACAAGACTCGTAGTGATTTATGAACTCTGGTGGATCAAAATCTCCCAAGTAGGCCTTTACTTGTGGCATATTGAAGTTGGTGGGCTACTTGTTGTTGAGCACATCTTTAGTGAATGGGTTACGCCTCGCACTGGTTTCCCGGTCATTGTTGACGTGACCCCAATATTATTTTAGAATGCTGCGAAGTAGATTAGATAGGAGGGAGTCTGAATCTCCGCCGAATTGAGACGGTCGTGATTCGACTAGGGACTGGGAATTCTCGGACGTCTTATAGGGTAGACGTCGTCTTGTCTAAGGAATCCCAAACGAAAATAGGGACGGAGCTCGGTGAGAGGTAGTTTGATGGAGGCTGAATGCCTAAGTGTTCCTGAAGGCGGAGAATGAGCATATTGTTGGAGATGTTGTGTTAATCCGATGTTCTGGTGGATTTTGTTGACAAGGCATCATTGAGTGTCGGCCAACTTCCTTGACATTTCATCGAATTGGGATTGATCAATGAATGCATCGAGGTTGGGAGCACTAAGGGAATTTACGTTAGTCAAAGCTTCAATGAGTCGAGCTGAGGAAGAGATTCTGAATCAGGAATAGTGGTAGGTCCATCCTTGGGGCTCTTTCCTTTGTTCACCATCGTCAATAGGCTTGGTTGGTAAGTCTGAGAGAACTTAAGTAGCGCCCCAAGCCTCAGTGACTAAGTAGAAGGATCGGCGAGGTTAGATGTGCGCTTTTTAGTTTGTCCCCCCTACCTGGCACGCTAAAATGTTGATGTCAAAAATTGTCGCCAACGCTCGTGATTCCCACGTGAGTGGAAATAAACGTCTAGCCATGGAAAGTGAGTAAGTAGTAGCGTAGTATAGGGAGAAAGCGCAAGTAAATGATCACACAAAGTTTATAGTGGTTCGGTCTGTCAAGACCTACGTCCACTTTGAATGATTTTGTTCTTTTATTATATCTCGAGTACAAGTTGCAACATTTAGTCGGGATGATTCTGAGTATACATGAATCTCTATGTTCTTCATAATGTAATGGAAATGTTGAAACTTTTATGCGGAGAGCGTGGTCACGGTGGCGTGGAGGTCCAAGGTTGATTATCTTATCTTCTTCTCTGATGCGAAAACAGCCAAAATGTGGTTTAATCTCCAAATGTGTTGTTAAATGTTGGGGAGTATACTCATGTGTCCAAGAATATGTATCTTCTTCTTCTTGGGATGATGGAAGATGTTTGAGAGGCTTTGGGAAGATTATCTTTTTCTTAGACATACATTAGAGCTTGGAGGAGATCTTCAACCAACCCTTTTCACATTGAAAATGAGGGGTATTTATAGGAATGGGTTGGTAGTGGAGTAGGTAGGATATAGGGAATACGTATCAGAAATTTTAGGTCCTTGTTAATGTATAGGGAAATTTCGTATCCCTGAGGGGAATACGAAATTCGTATCTCTCTGGGGGATGCCTTTGGGGAATACAAAAAAGAAAGGGGCGAGGCTTGTGCTTGTCGAATCTTGGGATCGCAATGCGGAGTTAATCCAATGATTTTAAGTGTATGATGCGCGTTCACATAAATGGGCGTAACTTCCAAACCATAAGGTTGTTTGGGACAAACGAAAGTTGTGCTTGAAGCTAGCTCAGAGAACTACAAGAGTTACCGTGCTAAGCACCGTAATTGATGTTTTTGGGCCACAAAGAGGTCATCTAAAGGGATTTTTGGCCACCTCTTTGTTTGTATCGCAACTTCGACTAGATCACTTTTGTGCTTGCTGACGATGTTATCGACGTGTGACAGCTTCAAACAAAAAGTGTTTCAACACGATATTTCGAGGGATGCGAAATATCGAGGGATGCGACATTTTTCTAATCATATTGTTTTGAGGAGTTGTGAGGCCTACACTCGCATGACTTCTCTCGGCTTGAATCCTTAGTGCTTTGGTGACACTTCGGGCTTTGGTCCCACGCGACATGTTGAGTCGAGCAGGCCTGGTGTACTTTTGGGAACCAGACCAAAAATTTACAATTATGCTTAACAAGAATTAAATGTTGTAACCAAAATTTACGGGCAATTAATATAATAAATTTGGAGGTAGTTAACGAGTTTCAATTAATGGGACTGATAATAATGACACTTATTACAATGTCTATTAGCTTAGGAAAAATGACTATTATTGATATCAATGGCATGTGGCAGTTATGGAAACTAATATAAATGGGAATTTTGGGTGAAATTACCATAATTATACTAAGTCCAATAAATCATATTAGAATTATACTTCTTATTTTTAGACTATCAGTCTTATCATATAATTATGCTAAATCTTAAGATAATATCCAAATTAAAAATAGGAAATGAACTTAGTAGGTTGATGATGCACGGTCAGTTGAGCTATCCGATAGAACTCTGCACTTTCCAACAGTAGGATTTATGTATAACTTGTTGGAAAAATTCCTTGATCAAGATCACTTATCCTTTTCCCTATGCAATGCAGAAACGAGTTAGATCGTGATAGATAGTGTACAAACAACCTGATCTTTTATCAAAACTAACCTCAAACACACACAAACCGATCATAGCATCGAAACAAACAATAATAATAGAGCAAATAATGATAAATGAATCACACTAAGATTTATAGTGGTTCCACTAACAATTTGTTTGTGTACGTCCACTTAAAAGAGGGAGCCTTTTATTAATACAAAATGAAAGTACAAGAGATTGATCATAATGGTCACTCAATTCACTCAAGTGATTTGTAGAGATAAGAATTATAGAAAATAGATTTAGGTCAGAGGTCTTAAAACTTGATTGAGAGATAATTGGATGCCTTCCACTCTCTCTTCTAGGCTCTTTTTATAAGATCAATTGCTTTATACTCAATTTTACTTTACCCCCAAGTTAAGTAAACTTGATATCAAAGGTTTTTTATATATGGCAAAAGATCTTATTAAATATGCCACCAAAAGAGGGAAATAAACATACAACCAAATCTCATTAATTAAGGAAGCTATATTTTCTCTTTCTCCCCTTTAAAAAAAATCCTTCCTTTTAACGTGGTTTAACATCATCAAATTTAACATAACTGATGTAAGATATTATTAACCATAGGAACACATGAAAATTATAACACATATTGTAACACCCTACATCCGTTAAGGTCACTCACAAAGGGAATGCCTTAACTTCAATGGAGCATTATGGGTACTGGAACAGAAATATTACAAGATAGACATATATAAAACCGCGGAAGGTAAAGTAGAAGTACTTCAAATCATTTATTAAATATAATTGTTTACAATAAAAGCCCATCAACTTCCAATACCCAATTACATAGCTAAAATATCTCTTGCTCAAAAACAAAGAAGCATAAAAATAAATTGTAGTATTCCCCAATAAAGCAAAGCAAGTAATAGCCAAGAGAGATCCAAGCCGTACATGAAAGAGCCTGGGAGCTTGGTAACATCCGAACTAAGCTGTATTCCCACCCTGCGAACCTGGAGGGCGGGGGGATGGAAGAAAAAGAGGCGAAACAAAACGGGTCAGTCATAAAGACTGAGTAAATCCTAGTGACTTTCAGCATAAAAACAAGTAAAGATAACATGGCATGAATAAACTCAAAGTAAACATAAGCATGATGATAGGATAAGCTGTAGACACGATAACTAAGAATAACATCATATTATTTTTGTCAAGTATAACATCGCAAGCTTCCCATTCAAGATAAACTAAGTATAATTTCGCAAGATTTCTATCAAGCATCGCAAGATTTCTCTGCTTCACCATTAAAATATTTCTATGATATCTATTTGCTCTGCACCACCCGTACTAGTATCCCAATCCGTGTCATGTATTGACTATAAAATGGTCCCTTGCCCGATGTTATGAAATGACCCATTACTTGATCCCACGAAACGATCTATTAATCGATCGACCCCCTACAAGTCCTAGCTCGTTCATGTGTCTGTGTCACACGGCCTACCATGAATCTACTTACCTGTGTTGAGTCCACCATAGGGTGCATCAAGCCCAAGGGTGCCAACCCCCGACACGAATCAAGCACGCACAGTGTAAACCTACTGATGCCAAATGTCTGCTTTTTCAACTCCGGACTACATGCACGACCGTAGTCCGCCTGAACCTACACTGGCGCACCAACTCAGCCTTCGTTCTGGTCGCTTACAATTAGCCCAGTAATCGTGCCCCACCCTACCTAGTTCCAGGGTACCATGATACACCTAGTGGGTTACTGCTGAAATGGACCGCGTAACTAGGGTTTCCATCCAACAGGTTAAGTGTTGTAATTTAAATTCGAGACTTAACCCTTATCAGTCAAGCATGTCAAGTTGGTTAAGTGTTGTCATTCAAGTTCGTAACTTAACCCGCCTATGTGTCATGTCAAATTGGCTAAGTGTTGTCGTTCAAGTTCATGATTTAGCCCAACAGATCATCGTGTCAAATTGGTAAAGTATATTCAAGCGGTTCATGGCAACCCTACCAAATCATCGTGTCAAATTGGTTATATATTCAAGAAGTTCATGACTTAACCCTACCAAATCATCGTGTCTAATTGGTTAAGTATATTCAAGCGGTTCATGACTTAACCCTACCAAATCATCGTGTCAAATTGGTTAAGTGTATTCAAGCAGTTCATGACTTAATCGTACCAAATCATCGTGTCAAACTGGTTAAGTATATTCAAGCGGTTCATGACTTAACCCTACCAAATCATGTCATATCGGTTAAGTGTCATCAATCAATTCAAGTTAACTTAACCCACCCACTTGTCATGTTATGTTGGTTAAGTGTCGTTAGTCTAGTCATATTACTTAACCTTTCCATTCATAGCATGTCTGTTTATTGGCATTAATTAATTATTAATGCATCAACCACTCACATTAGACTTGTTGTTGCGGTCACTGGATATGCCGGGCGGTTCCGGGCAGAATTCCACCACAACTCGGTCTAACCTCGGGTTTAAGCACGATATGACTAACTTCTCACATTGGATCTTATTATTCGCAGTCACTGGATATGCCGGGTGGTTCCGGGCAGAATTACACTGCAAACTCAACCCAACCTCAAGTTAGCCATGTCCACGTTCGTGTTTATATTCGTATTCATGTTTATGCTTAAACCATGTTCATACTTCCAATTATATGCCAATTATCAAGTTCATAATTCACGTTTTTGCCCCAAAAAGTATTCCCAAATTATTATCATAATTCACTATAAGGTTATGCTAAGTTATAGCCTTTTATTTACAATACATGCCAACTACCCAAAGCCCAATTTAGGCGCGTTCATATTAAACCTCTACCAAGTCATAAATTATCATATATGTTTCAACTCCAAATTTTACATAATTAACATATGCCCAAGTTCTAGATTACATGTCAGTTTTACATATGCCCAATTCATACCAAATTTTCATATGTTCAATTCATGCCGTTTTACATGTATGCCAAGTTTATGCAAATTTACACATATACCATGTTTACAAAGCTGTGCCCAATTTACATAGATCAAGTTTTATACCCAAAATTACATGTATATCACGTTTACACCAATTTACCCATAACGAGTTCTAGCCAAATTACATATATCAAGATCCATGTCAAATTACATATATCAATCCCAATCGCTCAATAACCATTATAATGCCAATACCCAAAATTACCCCGTTTCATGTTAATGGTAAATTATCCCCAAACATGCAATTTTCATATTATTCCTTCGATTCCACCAAACACATATATGCCACTAGGCAATATTCCAATATTTCCCCCGTATACCATCGCACGTATATCATAGTTTAGGCCTAGGTCCGAAATTGACCTAGGTTCATCAAAAGAAAATAAATAGAGGGAGGTAGAAGTAGCAATAAAAACAAGATCAGAGGGAAAACAGTATAAATCATCATGATAGGCATAAAGATTACAAATTAATGATAACATCATTACGAATCAAGAAAAATGCTGAATCGGTCATAAACTTGACATGATCATAAAGATAGACAAGTCTCAAAACTCAAGATTCAAGGAGCAACAGAAATAGATCAGAATCGATAAACATACTTAAATCCAATTCCACTTTATTCCATAGCCATATCATAATTAAATATTTAAATCTAAAAGTAACTAGAACTTACAGATCGTGGACTGAGAAACTAAGACGCATAAGTTGATTCTAGAAAGCAGTCGTTGAACGTTGAATCTCAATTTGATTCAAAATCCCCAATTTGCGTATCTTGCGTTGCTTGAAGAAGAAGGTAGAAGAACTCTCTAGATTTGATTAATTTTTATTTGAATCTTTGAAGAAGAAGAAGAAGAAGAAGTAGTCATATCCATCAAGAATTTGTGCAGCATAAGGTTAGAGAAGAATGGTGCGAGGAGGAATGGAGATTAGGTGGGTTTATATAGGATTAGGAGAACGAATCTAGTCAGAAAACGTGTCTAAAACCATCAGAATGCACCCAGTTCAAAAACTTGGTTTCGTCACTAGGTCGACCCCCAGGTCGACCATAGTGTCGACCTGGTCACTGGGAGGTCGACCATAGTGTCGACCCCCAGGTCGACCTGGTCCTGGGCGGGAAATTTCCCGCCCAGCCTGCACTGGGGTTTGAATTCGAATTTCGAATTCGAATTTCGAGCTGTTTTCGATTCTGAAAATTCCTGAAACTTCGGAGGGTCATATCTCCCTCATACGGACTCCGTTTTTCGAAAACTCGGACTCGATTTCATGCAGAATTTTGAGACGAACGCAATGGCTCAACCCGTTTTCCCTGATTCTTATTTTAAAAATTAATTATACCTTGATTTCTTGTTTTAACATGTTATTAAAATTCGGGTTGTTACACATATTGAGGAATAGTCCTAACGGTTTAATTAAGCATGAGGTATTGAGTGGTCGTATAGTCTGCCTCCCTTCCGAAAGAAGAAAGCTAAAGGAAATTAAGTGATGGAGTCTACTTAAGTATAGGTGTTAGTCGTAGTATCCGCCCACAACAAGGATTTAAGGACTGTAGGACTCATCGTTTTCCAATCGAAGTATTAAATGACTAATTATGTGTGAATTAGGGACTATTTGGAAGGGTCCGCTACCTCAAGATATTAAGTGGCTGGTTAGAATCTGCTTGGGGATAAGGTATTAAATAACCACTATGAATGTGCAAAAATAATGTATTATTATATATTTTATTGTTCATTTGTTATCTACAAGATAAATATATACAAAATTGCATGGTATAATAAGGATCTCACTAATAAGTTAATCAAAAGCTTGTTTCATCCACTACTAAGATGGAAATTCACCGCATTCTTATTGCACTAAAAATGGCTGTTCGCACTATTTTGCAAATTTAAAAGGTTGAATACATTTTAATGATCATCCTACTTGATGTTCAAGCTTGTCCATGATAAGTCATAAAATATTTTAAATCCGTAGGTAAAGATATGGCAGCTGGTTATGCCAATTTTGGACCAGTTATGTAAAAAAGTGCAAAATTTTGTGTTTAAATCCATGATTTTTCATGCAATAGCCCAGTTTATTACTGTTAGGCCTCTACTATATAATTTTATAAAATAACCTTGCTTTGCTGACATATAAGAGGCTAAACTGCTGGTTGAAACAAGTAATCTTGAGATTAAGACGCAAATGTAGATTTTTTGTATTTTTTTCTTAAAATTTCATGCATCAGTTAAAAATTCTGACATGGTTCTTTAGTGTTGATGGTAGCACCAACTTATCATGTTGTAGCTTCTATTTGTTTATACTTCTTTGTGGCGTTTATGTTGGTTAAGCTTTGAGATGACTATTTGTAACTGTTTGAGTTCATACATGCTACATTCCATTAGTTTGTTTGTCTAGAACTACATACTTCACTTTTAGTGAATAATACACTTAGAAATAGAATGGTGATCAGTTTCCCTTACCGACAAGCCAAAGTGAGTGCTTATCCTCATTATACATATGCCCACCAACAACATATATGTCGTTAGTATATTAAAAGAGTAAGTTTGTTTTTTCTAGTAACTCGGCACTTATGTTCCTCGAATCACATTTGCTTTCCACTAATACCTTTATTGCACTAATATCAGAATGCGCTGCACAATATTGAAAAACTATGTCATTATGTTTCCTATTAAAGTGATGATCATATCATTCTTACTTGGTAATGCACATAACTATCTAGAAATTACGATGTACTGAGATTTAGAAACACCCTTGTATACGTATATTCTAATTATAAGATGTCAATCACATTAACTATGTTTTTTCTAAATAATCTGAGGAATTTTACTACCATGCCATTTTTCATTTATACGATATGATCTTGATCATTAGGAATCATAATTGACTTGTGGTGGCGAATTCATGCAAGGTGGCTCTTAATTAACAACTATAATGAAAAATCTATATGAATGATGCTTCATTTTTATTTTTATTTGTCTGTAGTGTTAGCTCAGCGGTTAAGAAATTTTCGTCGTTGTAACAGCAACGCGGGTTCAAAACCCAAAAAGACATGCTAAGAGCTTACCATGTGCATATGCTAAGGTCAGCCACTTATGTAGTGCTCACGGACCGAGCTAGGTGCACTATGAGGGTTTTACAAATCCGATTATGCTAGGTTATTGACGTCTTATGTCAGTAATTTAAAATAATAAGAAACAGTGAAATAGTCGAGTTAGGGTTTATATAAATTAACGCAAATGAATTAGGGAACCATGGTTTGTAAATTTGATTTATAAAATCAATAGTGGATCGTACAAAACCTATATATTACCATAGAATAAAGTATAAATCTGTATCAATTTAGGGTTTGTGCAGAATCTCAATCAAACGGCAAAAGAATAGATGGAAGGGGAGTCAATAAACCATGCAGAGAGGAAAGTAGTGCAACGATGACATTAGAGGAAATATGATGTGACGATGATTATGATTTAGGATTCGTGAGTTTTTTCTTAAGAGAAGAAAAGTGAAAATGGGTCAAACTTCAATAGTAAAAATGTAACAATGTTTTACAATTGGTGGAAATAGCAAAAAAATTAGGGAACTTAGAGATTTGGATTAATACTATTAAAAGTTGCAGTTGCTTTCCAAACGCTACTAATAAGTGCAACTAGATTTGTATTTTCTTGTAGTGTTTTTCCTACTTTGGCATTTGTTAGGGTTTCCTTAGGATTATACACAATTAGATTTTAAAAGAGAAAATAAGAAAATTGAAAAATGAATTCCTCCAAACAAAACCTTTATTAATTCACCAATTGATTACAAAAGAAAAAAACCTTAAAATTGAAAAGATATCTCAGTCTCCAAAAAAAAAAAGTTTTTTAACCTTTTATGGTACAAATAATCCAACCCTAAAATCTTCTTATATAGGTGAATAGAAAACCTAAGCCAATACCTAATTCGGTCTTAAAAACTCCAAAATATATCTCGTAGAAAACCCAGTCAAAAACAGAAATTTCCGACTCAGACGTCTGAAATTGCAGTTAAACGTTTGAAATTGAAAACCAGACATCTGAAAATACTTCTTGAAAATCCACTATGAACATTCAGACGTCTAGAACCAATTTTCGGACGTTTGAACACTCTTTGTTGCATATTGCAACTCCTTCCAGTTTTTTCTTGTGATATCTTCTTCTCCGCTACAAAGCGAACATCATCGCCTTCAATATACATGTGATTGAATATCATAAATCACAATACTCCACCTTGATATGAAATCACATTAGCACTCCAACAATCAACAATCTCAAAAAAAATCCACATACAAATCCAACTACTGCCTGCAAATGATGCATCTCCCTCATGACAGTCACCACCCAAAAAAATGGTCTAAAAAATGTTTGTAATACCGCAATGTCCCCCATGCTGGCTTTGTGATTTTACGTTGCTGGCTCCACTTTGATTCAAATAAATTTCTACCTTCATCCACGGAATGAGAACTTTCTTCATTCTCCACCGTCTTTCCAATTATTTTATAAATGTTGTTGCTATTTATCTTAGCGCGCAACATCTCTCTATTCCATTTCCAAACCCTTGCTACTCTACCTCGAGTTGAAAAGTTGCAGCTTTTACCTCCATTTGTCCTATACAAATAATATATTTTATAGTTTCTGGAATATAACTAATTTCTGTCAGTTTCATGACCCTTTCATCATGTATCTTCAGTCAAACAGAACTTATCCCTTTAACACTTAATTTTTCACCATCGGATGATTCCACATTAGCATCCTGCTCTTTATATTCAATGCATGCATTCTTTTGATTACATATGTGGAAAAACGCACTAGAGTTAAGGACCCAAATTTTGGTTTTCCCTCTATTAACACATAAAACTTTAACCTCAATTTCCTCAACAGAATTCACCTAATCATTATTATTATTAATTTGTTCATCGGACTCTTATTTTAAAACCTTCATCTTCTCCGTGTCCCTTTTGAGCTTATGACAAAGTCTCAGTTGATGACCAGGTTTCTCACAATAATAGCAAATGTAATCCTTTATCATATATAGTCTATATGATTGTCTTTCCGTATTTCAATTATTAACCCTCCTTGTAATGTAAGACGTTTTAATTGAAGTTACATTTTCTGTTGCCTCCTTATCTTTTCCTTCCAATAGATTTGTCCTCTGCATCTCCTCATTAATTAAGGTGCTAATTACCGAACTCATAGAAATTACTACATCCAAATTTGAGTTATTCAATGCAATTATGCAACAACAAGCATTTCTCAACTCTTCGATAATGAACTCATCAACATCAAAGCTTATGTCTCATTATGCACCTTGAAATTCACAGCAGCCAATTGATTCACAATTTCCTGAAAATCATTAAGTTGTTCTCCAATTGATCCACCTTCCTTAAGCTTTAGATTCATCAATCTTCTCATAAGAAGAACCTTGTTTGTTGCAGGGTTCTTTGCGTAAACTCCTTCTAATTTCTTTTATATTGCATAAGAAGATGTTTCATTAGCAACAACATGAAACACTGAATTATCCAAAAAAACATCAAATAGACATAGCTTCCTTCTAATCCAAAGTTTCCCATTTTTCTTCAAATAAATTACTAGGTTTCTCCCCATTGTTCTCTAATGGTTGGTGAAGAACACTAAGATAAAGAAAATCTTCCATCTTCGCCTTCCATAATCCTAATTTCTCCCATTAAGCTTTCCAACAATTTTTTTCTCCAAATTCAAACCCTCTTCAAAAAAATTGTGTAAAAGGCTCTGATACTGATTGTTAGGGTTTCGTTAGGATCTCCATGCAATTAGATTTTAAAAGAAGGAATAAGAAAAATGACAAACGTATTCCTCCAAACAAAACCTTTATTGATCTACCAATTGATTACAAAAGAAAAAACCTAAAAACTGAGAAGATATCTCAATCCCTAAACAAAAATAGTTTTTCCCCTTTTCCGGTACCAATAATCCAACCCTAAAATCTTCTTATATAGGTGAATACAAAACCTAAGTCGATACCCTAATTTGACCTTAAGAAACTCAAAAATAAATCTCGTAGAAAACCCGGTCAAAAACAGGTATTTCCGACTCAGACATCTGGCTCCAATATCCAGACGTTTGAAACTGTAATCAGACATCTAGAATTGAAGATCAGACATCAGGAAATACTTTCGGAAAAATCCACTGGGAACATTCAGACGTTTGGAAAACCCTTGCTGCATATTGCAACTCCTTCCATCTTTTTCTTGGATACCTTCTTCTTCGCTACAAAGCACACATCGTTGCCTTCAATATAAATATGATTGAATATCACAAATCACAAAAGTATTTGCCCGAAAAACATTGCTAGGCATAGACCACCCAAATGTGGTCTCTTATTTCCCACTCCAAGGTTTGTCTACTGAATCTGCTAGGACGGTCTACCCAATATCCTTTTTTAAGCCTCTTATTTCCTACTTCGGAATTCCTTCAAAAAACATCGTCAGTCACGAGCCACCCAAATGTGTTCTCTTATTTCCTAATCCGAGATTTGTCTGCAAAACCATCAAGACAGGCTTTCCAAGCTCCATTTTGAAGCCTCTTATTTCTTGTGTCGATGGAAAACATTATACCCTCGTTAGAACGGGCTTGCCAATTTCCAAAATTATTTGTAACAATCAACAACAATTTTCTTATATTATAAATTTACTCAAACTCAATTTAAATATATATATGAGAATAAGTATACAGTTTCTTCTTTTATTAGACATTATGTCTACTTTCCATTCCATTCTTAAACGTTTATTTCACCTTTTACCAATTTCATCTTTCAGTTCTATTTATTGGTTAATCATATCGTTGTTGTTTTCCTTCTTTAATTAAACTTCATTATTCTTTTATTTATCTTCTTCTTCTGCCTATATTCCTCACTTTTATTATTAATATGTCAATTTCCATTTTCATTAACCTTATCAATTTACCCTTAGTCTCAATATTCCTTTTTTAGGAGAAACCTTCATATTTTAATATGTTAGAATTTGATTTTTTTTTTACTTTTTAGTACAGTCTATTTCCATACTTTTCACAAAATATAGATTTTTTGTGATGTTTGTAATTACTCCCCTTTTTATTTATTGCAATAGGCAGAACAAAATATAATAATAACTTTTATTTTGTACTTAACTTTTGTGTAAGATGTTTCATTTCTAATAATTGCACACAATCACATTTATTAGAGATTAGATAAAAATATGGAAATTTATACTTTTCAACCTTCTTCCGGGCAACTAAAATATCAACTTGGTTCCAAAAGGTGAAATTTATGTTGTTACATATCATGGTTTAAAGGAAATAATTCTTTTCATTGTTCCCAACTAAACTCAAATGGTTTTTAATTATTTTCGGTTCAAGGTTAAATAATTAAGCATAATAAACACTCTAAGCATTCTTGCATTCTTTTAATCTTATAAGAAACATGTATATGATTGCAATTCTATCAAAGAACATAATTTTCATCCGCAGAATTAACATAATAAATTGCAATTCTCAAATAAATAAAGTGAAATGGGATTACAACTATATATTATATTATCATGTCAAATATATAATTTATCCACTCACCTCGTTTTCTTTTCAAACCTCCAGATTCAATCTAGATTTGTTCCTATTATCTGTATTCTTTCATTTTCAATTCCCTGTTTAGAATTATAAACGATATTCATATAGATCTATTATAGTAGATTAAAAGAAATGAGATTTGAATCTAGAGTAAATCAAATCAGAAAGTTTAACTTTTTAGTACAACCTTTTCATTTTGAATCTCGCTCCTAATATCTTGTTCCATTTTCTTCCAGTTAAAACCAAATATCCTACATCTAAATTTATATTTTTCAAAAGTTTTAGAGGAGAAAGAGAAATGGAAGTTGCATTCATCTTAAAAAATGACGAGTTTGTAGTAAAGCCATACTTGTTTATTTATACAAATTCAAATCAGCATTGACCACTGGATTAAATTCTATCAAATCTGAACTACAAGAGGCCAAGGTATGGGATACTGCTTCGACTATGTGTTGGTCGATCTTGGCATAGGGAGGTCAGTCATCATGGTCGACCTTCAAGAAGGGCGGTCAACCTAGGTGTCCACACGTTTTTGTATTCGGCTGCATATATTAAGTTTACTCTTTTTTTCTTTTACTCCCTTAATTTTTTCTCTTTATATATATATATGTGTGTGTGTGTGTGTGTGTGTGTGTGTTTGTGTGTGTATACACACACACATAAATATATGTATATATATATATGCAAGCTTTCAGTGACACCCATTAAAATGGAGCACTCTAATAGCCCCCATGTTTTCCACCTTTCGTTTATATTTGTTTAAGTTAGTAGGTGGTGAGAGAGTGAGTGGAAGGAGAGAAAGAGGGGAAATATATGGTGGAAAAGAGGGAGGCTGTTGGGGTGCTCCACTTTTTGGGGTGCTATTGAACATGCCTCATTTTTATATTTTATTTTTTTGAAAATTGTTATGCTTTTTATTAACGAGTTAAAAAACAGTACAAAATACAGATTAGCATACTAACCGCAATACAAGCAGCCTAACATAAAAAAAACATAAACGAAAACAAAAGCTAAGTAAAACTAGCTTGGCCCATGATGAGGCCTCCATCTCCGTTCCCCAACAATATGCCAGGCAGATTAACTCCTCTACAGCATGTTTTGCACCATTTTCCATCCCATGTTTTGGAAGAAAAAATTAGAAAATAAAAATGAATCATGTTCTCAAATAGTATTGCAGTTTGGAGAACTTCCCATTTGCTAAATGACTTAAGATACGTGCCTTTGATGAATGACTGAAATCTGGTTGTAATCTTGCAAGCCGGAAAAAACTGCATAATCTTGGACTAATGTTGTGTTGTAACTGTACATTGCATAATTCAAATGATATAACTCAACCCACCTTCCAAATACATTTTCCACATACTGCTTATCAATCCATAAACAGGTACACATGAACCGACCAACAAATGTAGAAATAGTGTCCGGAATATATTGGTTAAATTGGATTGTAAACTTCGTAAATTACCATGTAAAAACCAGACATATAGTAAACATTGAACACAATAATCCCAAATTAAAAATTCGAAGCATGAATCCCTATAGCGAACAATAAATCAACAGTAATATCTGAAACATAGAATTTTCCAAAAAGAAAACTTGTATAATGGATAAAGAATACTATTGAACCCATAAATTTTCTTAAACTGCTCCCCGCCATCACAGAAGCAGCCTGTTAGACCGAAATCTGGGCCTAACACCCAAATCCAATGCGAAAACCTCACAATCACGGATCAATGCAGAAAAGCAGTAAAACAAGAGGAGGAGACACACAATATTTTTATAGTGGTTCTGCTCAATCCAAGCTTACGTCCACTTTATAGTTTCTTAAATCCTAAGAAGCTATTACAATATGGTTTGCATGTAAATTATACACGAAATCCTCATGTTTACAATAAAGAAAAGGAGATTAGAGATTGAATTTATACACGATAGCCTCGTGTAAAAATGATTAGAGTTGGCCCACCTGTAGTTGCAAAGTCCTTACAATAGCAATGGTGGAAGATGAGAGCTGGAATGGCTGAAAAAGAAGACCTCTTCAAATGGCCATGTTTCAGGGTATTTATAGGCATAGGAACTCTTCTAGATGAGTGACAAGTGTCGTCAATCCAATGCTTTGGCAGAATGTGGAGATTGAGTGGAAACTGTCTCATGTAGATCGTGGGAGGATAGGTGGAGTTCGATCCATGTTTGTAGGAGCAATGCAAGCCAAGAGAGTAGGTCAAAGCAGCAGTGTGTGCGCAGAAGCAAGTCCAGAGGGTCGGTTCGGATCCGATCCGAACCGAGTTGGTGTCCTCGATCAGAAGACGTTGCGCACTTCTGTGCAGAATATAAGGGGGATCGGTTCGGCCTAGCTCAATCCGAACTGAGTCAGTGCTATGCTGAAACCATCCAGTGCTATCATGTTTGCTTCTGAGCTGTGATTGTAGGGTGGTTCGGGTACCACCACGCACGATCCGAACCGGTTAGGGGTGATGCCAAATTTCCAAATCTAAGTTCCCGGTTCTGCACGCATTCACGGAAACGGGCGTAACTTTCAAACGTAAGTCTGTTTTAGCCAAATGAAAGCTCGATTCGAAGCTGATCCAGAGAGCTACAAGAGTTACAGAGCTGTGCTCCGTAATTGCTATTTTTGGGCCCAAAAAGAGATCGTCTGATAGTAGTTTCGGGCCATTCTTTGTCTGTGGTGTGACTTCAACCAAATCGCTCCATGTCTTCTGACGATATTCCCCATACTTGTGCGTATTGTTAACCAGAGATTTCATGTATGACCACTTTGACTAAAATGCAGGTCAACATTTTTCCCCCCAGAACATATCTTGCTGAACGAAGGAAGATGTGTTCTGGATAATCCAAGAAATCCAAGGCCACGCCGGGCCTGCCAGCTGCAAGTATAATCCATACCTGCGAAGAAATGAGAGCAAAAAGGTGTGTCAAATCTTGACAAAATTGATTACACTTTCGACCATAAACCATGCTTGGGCGTTTGTTTGAGCATAAACCATACTCGAAGGACGGTCAAATCATCCTGCCAAAACCTGGAGAGGGACCTAACCTTCCGGGTATAAGCCATACAGGAAGTTCGAACTGAGCATAAGCCATACTCGAATTTTATTAAGTTCTTTTGCCCAACCCTGACAAGATCGTTCGTCGTTCCTGAGTATAATCCATACTCAAGCATCCTAGTGAGTACAATCCATACTCATGTCGGGATAGAGCTATACTTGCCAAAACCTGACAAGACAGTCTGTCCGTAGGCATAATCCATGCCTAGGGGTCTGAGATAAGTATAAGCCATACTTTAATTGAGATTGAGAATCCTGCCACAACCTAACAAGACACTTAAGTTCACCAAACATAATCCATGTTTGGAAAGTTCTTCCTTATTCAATTCAAAGTACAAAACCAAAGCAAATCCTGATTGGTTTGTCATCGAGTGCAGAGCATGCTTTGGAGCTAAATCCTAACCCCGAACGTGTGTACTCCGATTTAGCCAATCGGAAAACCTAAAGAAGAAAAGAGACATATCTTAAATCCTAACAAATGCTAGAAATGCAGAGTGGTCCAATCCGGATCAGTTGATGATGAGCCCACGGGAGCTCGATCCAGGGTCATTCCCTCTTCGGGGAGCAGGTGGTGGCAACGCGGGTGCAGGCGCTGTAGGTTGTTTCACATACTCGGGTAGCTCTCCTCGTCTAACCCATTCCTCAATTAAGTCTCGTAAGTGCCTACAGTCATTTGTGTCATGACCGTCCATATCATGAAATATGCAGTATTTTCCAGAATCGCATTCTTTTTGCGATGGCTCCCTCCTGGGAGGCTTTGAATAGGAGACGTCACCGTTTGTGTTTATGTCGATGTCAGTCAAGGTCAAATTGAGTTCGGTGTACTTTTCATATCTGGGCCCTCTACGGGGCTGAGCATTGCGGTTATTCTTGACAGCAGCTTTCCCTTTGCCTTTTCCAGAGTCAGACGGTTCTCCCTCTTTGAGCATGTTGACATCGAGAATTTTCTTTTCAGACATTGCATCTTCTTCACGCATAAATCTATCCGATTCAAGGTAGAATTCGCTGAGATTCCGTGGTGGGTCACGATACAAGGATTTTTTGAACTCCGAGTTGTCCAGAACGCCGGATACTGCCGCCATCAATACCATAGATGGTTCAGGTCGATCAACTGATGCTGCCGCAACGTTGAACCGTTCAAAAATGAGCGCAGAGTTTCTCTAGGCCTCTGATTGATTGTAGTGAGCGACATTACATTCTTGGGTTGAGCGATGTGGACCCGAAACTGTTCAATAAAGCGATTCGCCAACATGTTCCAGTTGTTGATCGACTCAGATTCCAGCTTCTGAATCCACATAGCGGCTATATTGGTCAAAAAGAGAGGAAAACATTTACCCATTACGTTTTCCGATGCTGATTGAACTTCCATATGCCGTTTGTAGCGCATCAGATGCACAGCAGGATCCGTCCTACCGTTATAGGGCTCCAGTTGTGGAAGTTCGAAATCTGGGGGATTGCGAGAATTCCTGATTTCCTATGTGAATGGATTGTGATTGACATCAACCATGTCACTCTGATAGGTGCGGCCTCTCGAGAGGCGTTCAATGAGATCGGTGAGTCGATCGCCTTCAAAGAGCTGTTGCAAGTTGACAAGTTCAGAGCTGGTGCCCCCAACGTTGAGTCCAGAAGAGTTCGGAAAAGCATAAGGAGAATGGAAGATCATCCGGCTCGGTTCGGAGGTGCCCCCATGTTGTGGATCGGAGAAGCGAGGGAGGTAATGGTGAGGTGCACGGTTCGAGTCGGAGGTACCAATCCGACCATGTTCTCCTGTTCCGATCTAGGGAGCCTGATGCTGAGGTTGTACGATGTTGCCGATCCGGACTGGGGCGGAGATTAGACGTGCTCGACCTGAGTTTCTGACGACGTTTCGTCCGAAACGTTGAGGGTTGAAGTTGCTTGTCGAGGGGGATTTCCCCCGAGTTCTGTAATGTCCCGCATTTTTATCGGGTTGTATTTGAATATTTATATCAGTTTAAATATTGAATTTGTATATAAATTATAACGAAGTAGAACGTAAAAAAATATATATAATCGAGCCCGTAATATCGCTGTAGTTCATGATTTAATGTTCTGAACTTCAACTGTAGTCGGATTTCTTCGAAACAAGAAGCTTGGAATCTACTGAACTGCATCTTCCTAACAGAAGTGAAAATTCGAGATTTTGGATTATAGATTCTGAGTTATATCAAAATCAAATATTCAAATAGTCGCTGTAAAATCGTTTATCGACCGTAATGGTTTATTCGATATAACTAAATATCGGTTTCGAATTTAGACAAGGTTCTTTTGAGACATGGTGTTAATTTAATTTTTAGAATTTTACTGTAATTTCTAATTAATTAAATATGCAACTTTTTATTTGGAGTATTGTGCACCCTATATCAGCATTTTGGTATTACACAATATGAGTTAAACTACCGATATTACTATATTTTTGGGATCGTGACACCTCGTTGAGCACGACTTTACTTTTACTTCTGTCCGTACGTGAACAGAATTTATAACTAAAAAAGTGATATACCACACGTTCAAGAGCGGGAAAGCGCGAAAAGTAAACCAAACTAGAAACATTATTGTTAACTTATTACAAATATTGTTTATGGTTTCAAGGATTGCTGTAGACTAGATTGAGTATGAATGTATATATATGAGCGCGTATTTGTAAATTAAAAAATGTTTTATATTGTGTTGACTGGTCAGTTGGGTGGTTTATGAATTTTGGTCAAAACAGTAATGCAAATTGTGTCGATAGGTGTTTCTAAACTCTTGAACTGAGTAATTCGACACGGTATGTTTTGAAAAGAGGGTAAGTAAAATAATTTTACCCAAAATATATTTTGATATAAAGGAAGCATATATATTCGAATTATCTAATATATATTGATTGTGTTGGTTGAAATTATAATCGAATATGGTTATAATTAAATTGGTTATCAATAACCAATAAGAATTCACATGAGTATAATATGAAATATCAGATGAACTAAATCT
The DNA here is from genome assembly GCA_030737875.1 of Allium sativum. Lineage (NCBI taxonomy): Eukaryota > Viridiplantae > Streptophyta > Magnoliopsida > Asparagales > Amaryllidaceae > Allium > Allium sativum. The sequence continues at coordinate 732,309,567 of CM060916.1, forward strand.
GAATTTAAAATCAGAATTGAAATAAAACTCTAGAAACTTGGAAAATAAATAAATTTGGATTAATATAAGGGAATTTTAAAATCCTGGGAGATTTGAAAATTGTTTTCCAAGCACTGTGAAAGATATTTTGAAGTAATGTCAAAAATAAAAGTGTTTGAAAATAAGTTTTGATAATGATATAGTACTGAACTCATTTCGATCACTGGAAAATAACCCTGATGATGAACCATGGCATCATCAGTGAAATTTTCGAGTTTCAAGTGACGGATTAATACCAAAGATTTTGTTTTTTTGAATTATTGGGAGGAAACAAGTTGTCAAAAATTCAAATGTTTTGAATAATATATGATTTCAAATTGATTTGAAATAAATCCCAGGGATTTGAATTCTGAAATTTAAAATTTACTTATGAAGTAAATAAATAAAAATTTAACTAAGATAAATAAAATTGGTTTAAATTTGGAACGATTCAGAATGGAAATTGTAAAAGAGAAATATTAGAGATTCGAGTTATTAAAATGAATTGAATCTTGAAGAATAAGAATCGAATTTGGAATTTGGAGATGAAGACAACTGATTTGAGAAATAGATCAGTACATGGAATTGGAGTTGAAATAGAATTTTGGCTTAGAAAAAGGGAAAGATTGATTTGAGAATGGATTGATAAGAGATCAACCAAGTATGATTGAATATATGCTAAAGTAATAGCAAATGGCAGAGATAGAGTTGAAATGCCCAACAAAAAGGTACACGTTTATATTATATTGGATATGAGATATTTATGAGCCGGTTTGGCAGGACACTTGGACGTTTGATTTTCTTTTGGGATTGGAGATAGCCTAGAAAGGCGAATTGTAGTAGTACTGATTAAGCCATGCAGAGAAGATGCTTGTAACACCCCACATCCGTTAGTGTCACTCACAAAGGGAATGCGCTAAGTTCTGTGGAGCATTTAGGGAAAAAGATGCAGATAAATTACAAGACAGACAGGAGTTAAACAGCGGAAAATAAAACTTTGCTTTATTGATAAAATAGTTTGTACAATGATTTCTTTACAATATCAGTGTATCATCTGTCTTACAAAATAAAGAAGCATAAAACAACATTTATATTCCCCAATTTTAGCAAGAGCCAGCCATAGCATCTGCAAAGAGAATCCAAGCAAACTTCGACAAATCTTCAAGCTGGGAAAGAGTGTCAGTCCAACTTAACCTGAGCTATACTATTCCCTCCTTTACTACCTGGGGGGAACGGAAGAAAAGAAGGCGAAAGAAAAACAGAGTCAGACATAAAGCCTGAGTAAGTTCAGTAACTTCTAGCATGTGAACATGGAAAAACAAACGACATGAATTAACTGAATCCAAGATTACACCATGACCATAGGGTCAGCAAGATTAGGCAAGATAATCACAAGATATGCTAAGATAAGATAAACTGGATATGCTCCAATACTTTCGCCGCTTCGCTATTTTCTTGTTAAACTGGTTTCTATATCTCTGCACCACCTAACTAGTGTTCGAACTAGTAACGATAACGTGATCCCAATCCCTGTAGTTTCCATTGCCTTTAGGCATACATTTATTATTTATTACCTAGATCTAATCTAGGGTTTTCTATCAAGTGCTTTCTAGATTTAACTAGAGTTTACGCTATCTGCTGAACGCTTCTCGAGTTCAGGGTTTATACCACCTAGTCCAACTAGGGATTACGCTACCTGTCGAACGATGCCCCCAAGTCTAGGACACACTACCTAGAGTGGTATATGTTCCTATACTTCCCCACGCATGTATCGCGAATCGTTATCGCTTGTCTAGATGCACATGTCCTGTAATGTGCGGTCCGAGTCCTGTGACAGGGCAAATCAAGGAATACAGAACTCGGTCGGGAGATTTCAGATATCTGCCGATGCAGATGCTAAGGTCTGTTTTTATTCCAGTGGCTATGGTCCCACTTGACCCCTCCCTCAACTAATGAAAGGCACACCTTGTAAAATGAGAACTATACTCCGGCCCCCGGTGCCCCACTATCCTATGGCCATCCTCACCCATAACTAGATAGCAAGTATATGGCCTTTTGGAGTTCTCCGTCTTTCCGCTTCACGTATCTCGATTGACTCAAGATGGATGGTAGACGACGAGTCGCTATCACAGGGCTACCGTTTGCTCGCCGAATCGCGTCGGTCCATCCTAGTCTTTAGGTTGCCATGTATTGCAACCAAGGCATACCCCTGGTTCTTCTACGCAGACCTTAACCTCTGTGGGCCCAGGCGGATCATCTGCAGCCTCACAGAGGGATACCAAGAGTACCCTCACGTCCCCTCGAAGCCTCGGGCATCGTAACCCAATTCGTTGGAGCCTTCTTTTTAATCAGACGGACGTTCGCTCCTCCTCGTGTTATACTAAGAATTACTACTTAGTTTTGTCAACTAAGGTTTACTACTTAGTTTCCAGAATCGTTGTTTTCTTAACTAAGGTTTACTACTTAGCTCCTTTTAACTAAGGTTTACTACTTAGTTCTCTTTCCCGTCAATTTGGATTGGTTAAGTGTCATTAGTCAATTCAAGCTAACTTAACCCTCTTTATTTATCCTGTTAAGCTGGTTAAGTGTCATCAGCAATTCACGTTGACTTAAACCTACCACAAACCAAGTTATATTGGTTAAATATTTCTTATTACTTAACTCTACCCCTTCATCCTGTATTGGTTAAGTGTTCCTTTTTAACTTAACCTTGCCCGTCTGTTTTAACTAACATGTTATTAATGGTTAAGTATTATCCCTTCATGTTTTAGACTTAACCCCATTCCTTTATCACAACCTGATGGTTAAGTGTTCAGGTTTACTTAACCCTACGGTCTAGCCCAGCTAACATATCAAAATTGGCTAAGTGTATTAGATTTTACTTAACCCCAACCTCTAGTCTAGTTAACATATTAATTTGGCTAAGTGTATTAACTTTACTTAACCCCTACAAGTCTCGTTTTGCTACCTTGAGTTTGGTTAAGTGTCTCTATGGACTTAGCCCTCCCATTCTAGCTTAACTGTGTTAAGTGTCAGTTCGAACCTAACCCCACCCATCAGTCTAGTTATCATGTTGAACTGGTTAAGTGTCTTAGTTAACTTAACCCTACCATTCTTGTTCTAGCTTTAACTAAATAAATTAAAGCCGCTACCACTCACATTAGACAGGTTGTTGCGACTACTGGATGTGCCGGTTGGTTCCGGGCAGGTTTACATCGCAACTCAGTCTAACCTCGGGCTAGGCATATTCGTGTTTTCAAAGTTCAAAGGGTTTCAATTTATTTTCAAATCAAGTTTTGAAAGTAACCATCCCGTTCGTTGGATCAGTTAGGGATAGCCAGGGAGAGCAAGAAACTTGTATTTTCCAAACCCAAGCCTAGACACTATCCTCTCTGTCACCCTAGAACTTTCTGGTGTGTCATTAAAAGAGATGTCGTTAATAAACCTTTAATTTGTCTAAATTTATATTTCCTCATTCAGGCCAAATTCTATAAGTAAATTATTTCTAATTTACTTATTTCCTAATTACTCTTTTAATGTAAATTGTCAACATTCATTCTTATGGCCCATTTCCCCTTCTAAATCATATTTATGCTTTTTGGTATGTAAACTATTCCAAATTTAGTGTCACTAACCATGATTTTGCTAAACCTGCCAATTACTCCCAATTATGGCCAATTTCAAATTTATGCTAATATACTTACCGTGCCAAATTAGCTAATCCAATTCTGATTTAACATTCTAATTCATGTCAAACTAGACTTATTAGGGCTGCACACAACCCATATCCAACCCGACCCAACCCACCAACCCGACCCAACCCACATAAATCCAACCCAACCCATCCTAGTTCGGGTTGGATATGGGTTACAATTTGTAATCCATACTATATGCGGGTCGGGTTTGACATTTTGTTCAACCCAACCTCATTTTAACCCAACCCAAACCTATTTTAAAAAAAAACTAATTTAATATCCATCCAATTAAAATTAGAATAGTATAATCCTAGAATAATGTTTATGTATTCTATAATAAATGTACAAAAAAATATTTCATGTCAATCCAAACTAGATAGAATTTGATAAATATATTTTAAAGAGCATTTTAATGTATTTTAAAATGAAACACTTGCTCAACTATGTAGTAAATTAATTTCATTTGATGTGTTTTACAATGAAATTTTAATTATATGTCTTGTAATGAATCGGTTATTTTAAATGCATTATGCTAGCTAAAATCTGATATATTATGCTGAATATTTTGATATAATTTTTAGAAAAAATCTCTCATATTCTCATTTTTTATTGTATTTAAGTGACCCAACCCAACCTTACTTAACCCGACCCAACCCATACTTCAACCCAACCCATATCCAACCTCATATAGGGTCGGGTACGGGTTGAGTTAACTTAAACCCATACCTATGCGGGTCGGATAAAGTATTTGGTCTAACTCGACCCAACCCATACTTTGTGCAGCCCTAAGACTTATTACTCTAGTTCACAATTCATGTAAATGCTAGATTTACATGCCTATGCTAGATTCAAATTACACATCCTATAATTCATGTCAAATTTATCCAATTTGCATGCTGTAATGCAGGTTCCCAATTTATGCCAATTTCCAAGTTAAAAACTACGTTTTTAGTAAATTTCATATTTTGCCCAAATCGTATTCCCACCGTTCGTATAATCGTGATTCAATCTAGATTATAGATAAATCTAGATTCGTAGAAAATAGGGAACGAACCAAAGATTGCTATGAAAAAGATAGACATAATAACGGGCATAAGATGACAATTTACTAATTACAGACCTAACGAATTACACTGAAATTGATCTAAAACATCGGAAGCCTATAGGTCTGAAAATCTAATGACATAAAAAGGGTTGAATAACGTCGTAGGTTCAAGAACATGGGTAGGCCTAACTTAATAGGTAAATTCCCAAGGTCTAAAACCAAAGAACACCAAGAATAGACAGAATAGAGACGTAGGTTCAAGAACATGGGTAGACCTAACTTAATAGGTAAATTCCCAAGGTCTAAAACCAAAGAAAACCAAGAATAGACAGAATAGAAAATCAGGTTTGGACCCAATTTCACAGTCACAAAACTTAAGCAACACTTTCCTAGTCATGAATCATAGGTGTTTAACCACAGCTGTTCTTGTTATGTCATAGGCAATAGTTTATGTTTCCTAATCAAAGGCATAGGCTTAGTCAGGGAAATAATTCTCATAGTCACAATCATAGTCATAGGCAATGTTCATAGTCATAGGCAATGTTCATAGTCATTGGCAATGTTCATAGTCAAAGAGGCATATTTTTCTAAGGTCCATAGTTTCATAGTCACGGTCTTATTTGTCCTCCAATCATGACAGTTCTTAATTAGGTCCAAAGAAATAGGCACTGATTCGAATAGAAAGAATTGGCATACTCTTTTATTCCTTTAATTTCATGTCACGAAAAGAGAAACGTTCAAATCTGAGAAGTAACTGACTTACAGAGATTATATTAGATTCATAGAAAAACAGTCATTGCAGTCGTTTGAATCTTCACTTGCAATCCTAACTTGACTTGAAAGTCTTGAGCAGCATCTCCTCGTCTTGATTTATTTTATATATTATTTATTTATACATTTTCTCAGAGGCAGCATAAGGATAGAAAAGAATTGTGAATAGAGAAGGAGACTAAGGTTGTTTATATAGGGTTAGGCAGACGAACCTAGGCAGAAAACGTGACCAAATACATTAGAACGAACCAGGTTCAGTAACCTGGAAAAAGTGGGGAGGTCGACCCCCAGGTCGACTACCCAGTCGACCTGGGTGGCCCAGGTCGACTACCCAGTCGACCTGGGTGCCTTGGGCGGGAAAATTCTCGCCCAGCCCAATCTGGGCCCGATTTTGAATTTGAATTCGCTTTTCTGAACTGTTTTGAAATTTGAACTTTGCTAAAACTTCTAGAGGCCATATCTTCCTCATACGGACTCCGATTTACGCAAACTCGGACTCGTTTTCATGCAGAATTCCAAGACGAACGCAATGGCGGAGCCCGTTTCCCTTAATTTTGATTTCAACTTTTAATTCTACCTTGATTTGTAAATCTTAGTGTTACAGAATTACGGGGTGTTACATTCTCCCCCACTTAAAAGGATTTCATCCCCGAAATCTTCAAGTTAGGAAGAATGTGTCCTACCATCCAATCACCCATCTACTCAACCATCCAATCACAGGCATTCACTGTCCTTAAAAAATTTCTAATGCTTTCATGTTTATATGCATAGTGTGTGTATATGTCTTTATCTAATGCAAAATCAGGCGGTCTACTGATTCAGTTGACCTCCTTAATGCGAATCATGTCAGTGCCATGCGTCCAATCATGTATGCAAGCATCCCTAGTTATGTAAATACTACATGCGTGCACATCCATTCATCCATATGCAATATCCATATGATAACATATCAAGTTAAACTTACAAACAAATACATATTTGTAAATGCAATATGCAAGCGTCCGAACTTGATCTAGTGCCTAATACGTATGTATATGCATCCACGAGCAACCATTAGCAACCACCAATCATAACATGTTTCAAATACATGTTTACATCCATTGGCTTCTACCTAAGGATCGAAGATACGACCTAGAGGATATACTTTGGAAAGAGAGAAACAATTATGTGCAAAGCTCCTAAACAAAGAAATCAAGGATGCACCCTTAAGGAAAAGGGTATGATGCTAGTATCTAGCCTTCTTGAGCTTTACTCCACTGTATCTTAACTAATTTAACTTCACGATTGTGAAGTTTCTGATCTCCATTTCCAAAATAAACAGATGTCAATTACGGCACCAAGTATATGTACTAAGATGATTAGAGGTTTCCCTCTTATCCGCCATGCCATAACTATAAGGGTCGAAAGGTTACTACGTGCTTTTTAGAGTGCCTGTCACATCTATTCATCTCTCACGCAAACCATCCTAGTTGAACTCGACATCCCTCAAGTACAAGCCCCAAAGGCCTAAACCAATATCAGACAAGCACCCAAGGAATATCTCCTCCGAACTTAGACGATCTATGTGAGATGATATAAACAAACTTGATAACTATTCTCAAATCCCTACTAAAAAAATAAACTGGTCGGACCACCAATTGGATTTGAGACTCTAGTGGGATCTTACTACTATATAAGTACTATGGTGCAGAGACTCAACTATGGAAGTAGATATGAACAAATGCGAAGAGCTAAAACCAAAGGAAAGAGTACGAACAACAAAACTAGACTCTTCCAACAGAACTTTACTACCTTTCTCCTTGGTACGCTTGGTGGCGAAAGTATGTACTTTCCCTTCTAAAAATCTTGTTCCTCGTTCTTGCCCTTGTCCTTAATTCTATGCCCTATCATACCCTAGTAAAGATACTTCCTCTTGTGTTAGGTTTTATAATTTCTTCCTCCTTCGTGAGCTAAATCTACATCCATGAATTCCTCATCCTAGGGTCGTGCTCCTTAGCCAAACTCCTCATCCCCTTCCGTGCGTAACCATGTTGACAAATCTCTCGAAAGCTGCCTCCATCGTACGGGAAAACCCTATAAGCTTGAAAGAAAACTGGCCGCAAGTGAAACAACCACAGCCCTAGATGGAAGTCGGGCACTACTTTGCCCTTCGATGAGGTTACCTCCCAAAAAGCCAGGAGCCCCAGAGACTCAAGAAAGAAGGAGACAAGAATTCAAACAGAGGAAGAGAAAATAATGCGTATGGCTTTGGGGAATATGCCTTTAAAACAAATCTTTTCTTTTGAAAATGCTTCTCTTAAAACCGTTTTGAAAATAATTTTTCAAATCCTTTATCTGATCTGGTAACCTTCAGCTCTGATACCATGTGTAACACCCCACATTCGTTAGTGTCACGCACAAAGGGAATGCACTAAGTTCTGTGGAGCATTTAGGGTAAAAGATGCTGTAACACCCCGTATGTTGAATAACTTGCTATAATATAAAACAGGGCAGAATTAAATTTTAAAATCTGAATCAGGGGAAACAGGCTATGCCATTGCGTTTGCCTCGGAAAAATACGCGAAATAGAGTCCGAGTTTTCGAAAATCGGAGTCCGTATGACCCAGTTAAGGCCCGAAGAAGTTTTCAGAAAATTCAAATTTCGAAAAAACTGATTTCAAATGCAGAAGGGGGGGCTAGGCGGGAAAATTCCCGCCAGCACCAGGTCGACCCCCGTGTCGACTGGGGAGTCGACACACAGGGGGGGTGTGTCGACACCCCTGTCGACACAGGTGGCTCGGCCAGTTTGGCGGGGTGCACTGTTTTGGCTGTTGGGCTGTGTTTTGGGGCTTGTGACGAAATCTGACGGCTCTAACCTAATCTAGGGTTAATCTAAGGGACTAAATTACATCCTAAATCTATAAATACACCCTAAGACTAACCTAATCCATACTAAAAATAGAAACAACGTCGTCATGCCGTCAAAATGCAACTAGAAGAAGCCTCCATCAAATTGTAGAAGAAGATAGCTTCTCAAATCAACTTCTAATCAACTCTAGCAACTAAATCTTCTTCATAAGAGCGCTAATCAACAAGTTGTGAGTTTCTATGCCTTTAGCAAGCAATTGCTAAACTAATTATGATAGGATATAATGAGGTTATGGTTATGTATGTTGATCAATGCAAGTTATGTTATCATATGCTATGTGTTCATGATGTTAGTTATGCAAGTTTTATGCTATATGTTCATGATGCTAGTTATGCAAGTTGTATGCTATATGTCCATGATGCAAGTTATGCAAGTTTGATGCTATGTGCCCATGAAGCTAGTTATGCAAGTTGGGTGTAATCTATGCTATGTGTTCATGATGCTAGTTATGCAAATCACTATGATAAACATTGATCCATTATGACACCATGTTATGCAGGTTTGGTGTTTGATTATATGCAAGTTCATATATGACATCTTATGCAAGTTTGGTGTTTGATTATATGCAAGTTCATATATGACATGTTATGCAAGTTTGGTGTTTGATTATATGCAAGTTCATATATGACATGTTATGCAAGTTTGGTGTTTGATTATATGCAAGTGACATGTGCAAGTTTACACCTTTGTATGATATGCATACATATGCAAGTTAAACCCTTTGTATGTCATACATACATATGCAAGTTTACCCCTTTGTATGACATAAGTAACTTATGCAAGTTACCCTCTTTTATGACATATGTGATTCATGCAAGTTTGGGTTGATTATTTATGCTAGTTGGGTTTGATGCTATGGTCATATATGCAAGTTGACACCTTTAAAACCCATGATGATGCTAATGTTATGCTAAGTAGAACCCATTGCATTTGTGATGAATCTTCCCTTTTAAGTATGTCATGTTAGTGTATTACGTGGGGAACGATGGGGTTAATATTCATGTTAACAAAATTGTGGTGAAATTGGTATGATGTTGCATACCATAAGTGGATGGACATAATTGAGTCAATTATGTACATCATTAAATTGGAATTAATTAGGGAAAAATAATTCAAAATATGGGGGTGATTAATTAGGTGTAATTAATTGACTAAGACATGAGGTTGGACCCTTTTGTAACATAAGACTGCCCGGACCCGACCGGCAAATCCAGCGGCTACAAATGATTGGCCCAATGTGAGAGGTCTTAGGCATAAACTAAATACGTGACAAGTGTAAAGACACGAGGTTAGACTCGGTTATGGCGTAAGGCTGCCCGGACCCGACCGGCAAATCCAGCTGCCATAAAAGATAGTCTAATGTGAGAGGTCTTTGCAAAGGTTACGGTCTTAATCAATTAAGAAACACTTAACCAGATAAGCATGTAGTGGGGCATGAGGGGTTAAGTGGGTGCCTTGGGTGGCATGTGGAAATCAAGTAAGTGCCTTGGGTGGCATGTGGAAATCTAGTGGGTTGCCTTGGGTGGCAATAGAAAATACGATTAGAATACTTAACCAATTGGAAACATGTAATTAAACATGATTAAAAGGTTAAGTGGGATGCACTAGAAAAGGGACAAGCTTAGGTGGGTAGCTTGTGGGGGCCCATTTCAACCAGTAACACAAAACGTATCTTTGTGGGCTCGACCCAAGTCAAGGACGGGACACGCATACTGGGCTTGACTATAAGAGGCCAAAAACGGGTTAGCGGTGGCAACGCAAGTCCAACGGGTTTCATATGCGTGTGTGGACCCGGGCTGGTAGGTAAGACGTTGTTGCATCGTGTAGGTATAAGCCGTGCACTCTTAAGTTGTATCGGGTTGCCACTTTGGGAGTGATACACCCCACTGTGGGGCCAGCACAGGTATCTACGTTAGGGAGCCGATCGCTTGGGGAGTAGTGGGTACACCTAGTGGAGATAGGGGCAGACGACACCTATGTGGTCAGCTAGGGGTACACGAAACTACTAGTTATATTTTCTAAGTCCATGGGAGGGATCAACCTTTAAGTAGGAATGACTGGTGTGGTGCAGTTAGTAATTATCCTTGGGTGGGTAGATGCGTCTTTACCGTTATCTTAGTTCATCCTATGTCTAGTTGGCTGCTTAGTGTAGTCATTTATCCCCAGTTATCACCGTACCAAGTTTATATCATACCCTAATTACTTTAATGATTGTATTGTTAAAGTTATAGGGCTCACTCAGACTTATGTCTGACCCCGTTGTTTTTATCTTTTTCCCCCCTCAGGTTCTCAGGTTGGGCCTAGTACTAGTGGTCTTTGATCAGATCGCTTATCTGTCTTTTGGAGCTTGGACCGTTGATGTAAAGCTCAGCTTATCTTTTCTATTATGGCTATTAGTTATGTAGTGGAATTATGTACTTATGTTTTTATCAGGATGGATATTTAGTACTTGACTCTTGTTTTATGGTTTTGTAACCAAACATGTTTATCTTCTGCTGCAATGAAATGATGTTTTAGTTAACAAGTATTATTTATATCTGTCTTGTTGTAATTTTTCTGTTCTATATTCACTTAAAATACTCCACCGAAGTTAAGGCATTCCCTTAGTCAGTGACCTTAGCGGGTGTGGGGTGTTACACGTGGTATCAGAGCTGAAGGTTACCAGAACAGATAAAACTTTTAGAAAAACTATTTTTCTAAAAACATTTTTGGAAGAAGTATTTTCAAAAACATGTCTTTTGAGAGAAAAGTTTTTGAAAGAAAAGCATAATCCCCAATAGCCATATCTTTATCTTTCGAATTCTCCGTTTTGAATCTTTCCTTTTTCGTTTCAGCATGGATGAAGATCTTAACTTTCCGGAGGGTGTAGCGATACCAGTATGGTATAGGAGGTTGATGGAGGCTAGGGCCGCCGCTGCAGGTCCAGCAGATGTTCGTCCACCACCAGTTGCACCCGATCTTCCTCCCCCTCCTCCTCCTCGCACGGATACTTTTGCTAAGACTTGCAAGGAATTTAAGACTATGGGAGGGAAACCTTTTCAAGGATCAGAAACTTTTGTGGAAGCTAGGGATTGGCATAAGGAGGTGAAAGAGTTGATAGATATCTTTGAGATGGAAGAAGGAAAGAAAGTCAAGTTAGCTGCTTGGTTAATGAAGGGAGAGGCCTCATTCTGGTGGGAGGTCACTAATGGAGAACGCCTAGTTGACTCTTGGGCGGATTTTAGACAAAGGTTTGTGGCAAGGTTTCTCTCAAGGGCGGAAGAAAATCTGTATATGGAAAGGTTCTTGACTCTAAAGCAAGGAAACCTATCAGTGAAGGAATATGTCAACAAGTTTAATCAATTGGCAAGATTTGGCATAGACATGGTGAATACACCGGAGAAGAAGGCTTTGAGGTTCGTTAAAGGCTTGAATGAACCGATGCATGGGTTGGCTATGACCCACATCCCTATGAGGGCCACCTTTGAGAAGCTAGTAGACATGGCACTTATGCATGAGGAAGAGAAGGGTCCCAATGCTAATAAGGCACCCGAGAAGAAAGGAGATCAGAAGAGACCTCAACAGCAACAGCAAAACAAGGGTGGGAAAGGCAACGGTGGCAAGGGAAAGAAGAAGTGCTTCAATTGCGGGACACCAGGCCACCTAAGCAAAGATTGTCGGAAGAAGAAGAAGACTGGTTGCTTCCACTGTGGCGAAGCAGGGCATCTAGTGAAGGACTGCCCTAAGAAGGGGCAGAGGACGGGATCTACCTCAGGGGGACAGGTGCAAGCTCTTATGGCACCAGGTCAGGCAAGGGGGCAAGTTCAGGCTCTCGCGGTTCCACCGATTCAGGAAAGAGGTAGAACTATTTCCGTTGAAAGTCTGGTTTTTCTATTTGATCATCCTGTTTGTACTTTATTTGATTCTGGCGCATCGCATTCGTTTATCTCATCATCATTAGTTGAGTCACTGCACTTAGACACCAGTCTAGTAGATGATCCCTTGGTTGTCTCAAACCCAATTGGGGGCTCCACTTATTTGTCCATGATATGTTTGGGTTTGAGGATTTCTATACTTAGCGTTGAGTTTAGATGTGATGCTTTTGTTTTGGGCTTCACGGGCTATGGGTTGATTTTGGGCATGGACTGGTTATCCAGTAATGGTGCCGTTCTTGATTGTGAAAGGAGAGTTGTTAGGCTCATGACCCGCTTGGGGAACACTCTCGAGATCTCTTGTAATCCCATGAATTCTGTTATGCTAAGTTATCTTGAATCGCTTGACGCTTCGATCGAGAGTTTGCGATCTGTTAAAGTGGTCCAGGAATACTCGGATGTGTTTGAAGAGGTGAAGGGCTTACCTCCGAAGCGGGAGATAGAATTCCGAATATATCTGGTAGACAATGCTAAGCCAGTATCTTTTCCAGTGCGCCACATGGCTCCTCGTGAGAGGAGAGAACTCCATAAGCAAGTAGGGGAGTTGCTTGAGAAGGGGTTCATAAGACGAAGTATATCGGAGTGGGGTGCTCCAGTAGTTTTTTCCACGAAGGCGGATGGGTCTCTCAGACTTTGTGTAGACTATAGAGAACTCAACAAATTTACAAAGAAGAATAGACATCCATTGCCGAGGATTGATGATCTTTTTGATCAGTTGGTTGGCGCCTCAGTGTTTTCGCAGTTGGACTTAGCCACGGGGTTTCATCAGTTGAGAGTGGCTGAGGATAGTATAGAGAAGACTGCCTTTAGGACTCCGGATGGTTTCTATGAGTGGCTGGTGATGCCATTTGGTTTGACGAACGCCCCCGCATACTTTGTTGATTTGATGAATAGGGTGTTCAGGGAGTTCCTTAATAAGTTCGCGGTGGTCTTTGTGGATGACATCTTAGTCTTTTCTAAGAGTGAAGAAGAGCATGCCCTACATCTTAGGGAAGTGTTGGAGACTCTTCGAGCGCATAGCCTTAAGGCTAAATTCTTTAAATGTCACTTTTGGAGGAAGGAAGTGCGGTTCTTAGGACACGTGGTCTCTAAGGAAGGGATAGCTGTGGATCCCGCTAAGGTAGTATCCATCCAAGATTGGAAGGTTCCAAAGAATGCTACCGAGGTGAGGAGTTTCTTGGGGTTGGCTGGCTACTATAGGAAGTTTATCAAGGACTTCGCGAAGATATCAACCCCATTAACTCGCTTGACAAAGAAGAATATAGTCTTCACATGGGACGTAGATTGTGATGATGCGTTCCAACGGTAAAAGAGAGCTTTGACTACAGCTCCAGTCTTAGTGTTGCCAGATGGGAGTAAGCCATTTGTTGTTTATACCAATGCTTGTGGGACAGGACTAGGCGCAGTCTTAATGCAAGAGGAAAGGGTAATAGCCTATGGGGGAAGGCAGTTGAGAGCACATGAGAAGAATTACCCTACACATGATCTAGAGTTGGCCGCTATTGTTTTTGCGCTTAAGTCTTGGCGCCATTATCTTCTTGGCGAGAGGTTCGAATTGTTCACTGACCACAAATCATTGAAGTACTTGTTTTCTCAGAAGGACTTGAACTTAAGACAGCAAAGGTGGATGGAGTTCTTAGCATCCTATGATTTCGAGATAGCGTATACCCCTGGCAAGGGTAACGTGGTGGCGGACGCCTTAAGCAGAAAAAGGTTGTCCTTGAGTCCATTGTTCGTGGAACGATGAAGCTTGGAATTTATCTCGATGTTTGATTTCAGACCTTCCGTTGACTTTGTACCCGGTTTGCTAGCATCCTTAGAGGTCAGACCTACTCTTTTGGGACGGATTGGCGAGACACAGCGGGACGACCCACAGTTGGTTGAGTTAGTAGAGAAGCTCATAAGGGGGGAGTCGTCCAGCCATTTGAGTAAGTACACCCTAGACGATAGGGGGTGCTTGCGTAGAGACGGTAGACTTTGTGTACCGCAAGACGAGGGTTTGAGGAAGGCTATTCTTGATGATGCGCATCGTTCAAAGATGACAATTCATCCCGGTGGGGACAAGATGTACCAAGACATGAAGCGAGTTTTCTTTTGGGCCGGTATGAAGAAAGATGTGGCCGAGTATGTCGCTAGATGTTTGGTGTGCCAACAAGTGAAAGCGGAGCAAAAGAAACCCGGTGGGTTGCTTCACCCATTGGAGGTTCCGCAATGGAAGTGGGATAGCGTCTCGATGGATTTTATCGATGGATTACCGAGATCGAGGAAGGGTAATACGGGAATTTGGGTTGTGGTAGACAGACTTACTAAGAGCGCCCATTTTATACCCGTGAAGAGTAAGAGGACTGCTCCATGGCTAGCTTCAGTTTACCTTCGAGAAATAGTTCGGTTGCATGGTGTACCTTCTAGCATAGTGAGCGATCGAGATCCTATCTTCACTAGCGAGTTTTGGAAGAGTTTGCAAGAGGCAGTAGGGACTCAGTTGTGTTTGAGCACCGCATATCATCCTCAGACGGACGGCCAGACCGAGAGGGTGAATCGTGTTCTAGAAGACCTTTTGAGGCTATGTATTTTAGATTTTGGAGGTACATGGGAAGAGCATCTTCCATTGGTGGAGTTCGCGTATAATAATAGCTTTCAGTCTAGTATTGGCATGGCTCCTTTCGAAGCTCTTTATGGAAGGCCTTGTCGATCACCTACATGCTGGTGGGAATCTACGGATAGGATCTTGCTTGGACCTGATATGGTTAGAGAGACTTCGGAAAAGATTGATTTGATTCGAAGAAGGATGAAAGCGGCGCAAGACAGACAGAAATCTTACGCGGATAAGAGGAGGACGGATCTTGAGTTTGATGTTGGGGACATGGTCTTTGTTAAAGTGTCTCCATTACGGAATGTTGTTCGCTTTGGGTCCGTTGGGAAGTTAGCACCAAGGTTTGTAGGACCGTTTCCTATTAAGGAAAGGATTGGACAGATGGCATATAGAGTGGATTTACCCGAGAGACTTAGTGGGGTACATGACGTATTCCATGTGTCACATTTGAGGAAGTGCCTACATGAGACCGCAGAGGTGGTAGAGCCGAGCTTGCTTAGGGAAGTGGAGGTAGAGCGTGATGTGACTATTCGACGAGCTCCTACCCGCATCCTTGGGTCAGAGATTAGGAAGTTGAGAAACAAAGAGGTTCAACTAGTCAAAGTGTAATGGGGAGAGGATGAGAGCAACGCTACTTGGGAGATAGAAGCGAAGATGCGTTCACTATACCCGTTCTTTTTTTAGGGTATGTCTTTTAACTTCTCCTTTATCGTTTGTCTAGTACTTATCTTATCTTTAGTATGTCCTCTCATTAGTACCTTTGACCTTTAAATAGGGTAAACCTATGGTTGAAACATGTGTTTGAGACATGTTATGATTGGTGGATGCGTGTGGATGCAAGTGTTTGCTAGTGGTTGCTCGTGGATGCATATACGCACACTTTAGACACTAGATCGGCTCAGTCACTTCATATTGCATATTGCATATAATTGTGTGTAGGTAGCTTTATTAATGGATGTATAATGGTTGTGTTATCATATGGATGATTCATTTTGGTGAATGATTGTGTACTCATGTAGAGATAGTATGTGTCGATAGGGTTCCTTCGCATACATATTGGATGCATGGCACTATCATGGTTTGCATTAAGGAGGTCAACTGAATCAGTAGACCGCCTGATTTTGCATTAGACAGGGAACATATACACACACTTTTTGCATATGTTCATACAGCATTAGAAATTTTAAGGATAATGGATGCCAGTGTTTGATGGGTTAGTAGATGGTTGCTTGGATGGTAGGATACGTTCTTCTTGACTTAGAGATTTCGGGGACGAAATCCTTTAAGTAGGGGAGAATGTAACACCCCGTATGTTGAATAACTTGCTATAATATAAAACAAGGCAGAATTAAATTTTAAAATCTGAATCAGGGGAAACGGGCTATGCCATTGCGTTCGTCTCGGAAAAATATGTGAAATAGAGTCCGAGTTTTCGAAAATCAGAGTCCGTATGACCCAGTTAAGGCCCGAAGAAGTTTTCAGAAAATTCAAATTTCGAAAAAACAGATTTCAAATGTAGAAGGGGGGCTAGGCGGGAAAATTCCCGCCAGCACCAGGTCGACCCCCGTGTCGACAGGGGAGTCGACACACGGGGGGGGTGTCGACAGTAGTGTCGACACCCCTGTCGACACAGGTGGCTCGGCCAGTTTGGTTGGGTGCACTGTTTTGGCTGTTGGGCTGTGTTTTGGGGCTTGTGACGAAATCCGACAGCTCTAACCTAATCTAGGGTTAATCTAAGGGCCTAAATTACATCCTAAATCTATAAATACACCGTAAGACTACCCTAATTCATACTAAAAATAGAAACAACGTCGTCATGACGTCAAAATGCAACTAGAAGGAGCCTCCATCAAATTGTAGAAGAAGATAGCTTCTCAAATCAACTTCTAATCAACTCTAGCAACTAAATCTTCTTCATAAGAGCGCTAATCAACAAGTTGTGAGTTTCTATGCCTTTAGCAAGCAATTGCTAAACTAATTATGATAGGATATAATGAGGTTATGGTTATGTATGTGGATCAATGCAAGTTATGTTATCATATGCTATGTGTTCATGATGTTAGTTATGCAAGTTTTATGCTATATGTTCATGATGCTAGTTATGCAAGTTGTATGCTATATGTCCATGATGCAAGTTATGCAAGTTTGATGCTATGTGCCCATGAAGCTAGTTATGCAAGTTGGGTGTAATCTATGCTATGTGTTCATGATGCTAGTTATGCAAATCACTATGATAAACATTGATCCATTATGACACCATGTTATGCAAGTTTGGTGTTTGATTATATGCAAGTTCATATATGACATGTTATGCAAGTTTGGTGTTTGATTATATGCAAGTTCATATATGACATGTTATGCAAGTTTGGTGTTTGATTATATGCAAGTTCATATATGACATGCTATGCAAGTTTGGTGTTTGATTATATGCAAGTGACATGTGCAAGTTTACACCTTTGTATGATATGCATACATATGCAAGTTAAACCCTTTGTATGTCATACATACATATGCAAGTTTACCCCTTTGTATGACATAAGTAACTTATGCAAGTTACCCTCTTTTATGACATATGTGATTCATGCAAGTTTGGGTTGATTATTTATGCTAGTTGGGTTTGATGCTATGGTCATATATGCAAGTTGACACCTTTAAAACCCATGATGATGCTAATGTTATGCTAAGTAGAACCCATTGCATTTGTGATGAATCTTCCCTTTTAAGTATGTCATGTTAGCGTATTACGTGGGGAACGATGGGGTTAATATTCATGTTAACAAAATTGTGGTGAAATTGGTATGATGTTGCATACCATAAGTGGATGGACATAATTGAGTCAATTATGTACATCAATAAATTGGAATTAATTAGGGAAAATTAATTCAAAATATGGGGGTGATTAATTAGGGGTAATTAATCGACTAAGACACGAGGTTGGACCCATTTATAGCATAAGACTGCTCGGACCCGACCGGCAAATCCAGCGGCTACAAATGATTGGCCCAATGTGAGAGGTCTTAGGCATAAACTAAATATGTGACAAGTGTAAAGACACGAGGTTAGACTCGGTTATGGCGTAAGGCTGCCCGGACCCGACCGGCAAATCCAGATGCCATAAAAGATAGTCTAATGTGAGAGGTCTTTGCAAAGGTTACGGTCTTAATCAATTAAGAAACACTTAACCGGATAAGCATGTAGTGGGGCATGAGGGGTTAAGTGGGTGCCTTGGGTGGCATGTGGAAATCAAGTAAGTGCCTTGGGTGACATGTGGAAATCTAGTGGGTTGCCTTGGGTGGCAATAGAAAATACGATTAGAATACTTAACCAAGTGGAAACGTGTAATTAAACATTATTAAAGGGTTAAGTGGGATGCACTAGAAAAGGGACAAGCTTAGGTGGGTAGCTTGTGGGGGCCCATTTCAACCAGTAACCCAAAACGTATCTTTGTGGGCTCGACCCAAGTCGAGGACGGGACACGCATACTGGGCTTGACTATAAGAGACCAAAAACGGGTTAGCGGTGGCAATGCAAGTCCAACGGGTTTCATATGCGTGTGTGGACCCGGGCTGGTAGGTAAGACGTTGTTGCATCGTGTAGGTATAAGCCGTGCACTCTTAAGTTGTATCGGGTTGCCACTTTGGGAGTGATACACCCCACTGTGGGGCTAGCACGGGTATCTACGTTAGGGAGCCGATCGCTTGGGGAGTAGTGGGTACACCTAGTGGAGATAGGGGCAGACGACACCTATGTGGTCAGCTAGGGGTACACAAAACTACTAGTTATATTTTCTAAGTCCATGGGAGGGATCAACCTTTAAGTAGGAATGACTGGTGTGGTGCAGTTAGTAATTATCCTTGGGTGGGTAGATGCGTCTTTACCGTTATCTTGGTTCATCCTATGTCTAGTTGGCTGCTTAGTGTAGTCATTTATCCCCAGTCATCACCGTACCAAGTTTATATCATACCCTAATTACTTTAATGATTGTATTGTTAAAGTTATAGGGCTCACTCAGACTTATGTCTGACCCCGTTGTTTTTATCTTTTTCCCCCATCAGGTCCTCAGGTTGGGCCTAGTACTAGTGGGCTTTGATCAGATCGCTTATCTTTCTTTTGGAGCTTGGACCGTTGATGTAAAGCTCAGCTTATCTTTTCTATTATGGCTATTAGTTATGTAGTGGAATTATGTACTTATGTTTTTTTCAGGATGGATATTTAGTACTTGACTCTTGTTTTATGGTTTTGTAACCAAACATGTTTATCTTCTGCTGCAATGAAATGAAGTTTTAGTTAACAAGTATTATTTATATCTGTCTTGTTGTAATTTTTCTGTTCTATATTTTCTTAAAATACTCCATCGAAGTTAAGGCATTCCCTTAGTGAGTGACCTTAGCGGGTGTGGGGTGTTACAGATGCAGATAAATTACAAGACAGACAGGAATTAAACAGCGGAAAATAAAACTTTGCTTTATTGATAAAATAGTTTGTACAATGATTTCTTTACAATATCAGAGTATCGTCTGTCTTACAAAATAAAGAAGCATAAAACAACATTTATATTCCCCAATTTTAGCAAGAGCCAGCCATAGCATCTGAAAAGAGAATCCAAGCAAACTTCGACAAATCTTCAAGCTGGGAAAGAGTGACAGTCCAACTTAACCTGAGCTATACTATTCCCTCCTTTACTACCTGGGGGGGAACGGAAGAAAAGAAGACGAAAGAAAAACAGAGTCAGACATAGAGCCTGAGTAAGTTCAGTAACTTCTAGCATGTGAACATGGAAAAACAAACAACATGAATTAACTGAATCCAAGATTACATCATAACCATAGGGTCAGCAAGATTAGGCAAGATAATCACAAGATATGCTAAGATAAGATAAACTGGATATGCTCTAATACTTTCGCCGCTTCGCTATTTCCTTGTTATACTGGTTTATATATCTCTGCACCACCTAACTAGTATTCCAACTAGTAACGATAACGTGATCTCAATCCTTGTAGTTTCCATTGCCTTCAGGCATAGATTTATTATTTATTACCTAGATCTAATCTAGGGTTTTCTATCAAGTGCTTTCTAGATTTAACTAGAGTTTACGCTATCTGCTGAACGCTTCTCGAGTTCAGGGTTTATGCCACCTAGTCCAACTAGGGATTACGCTACCTGTCGAACGATGCCCCCAAGTCTAGGACACACTACCTAGAGTGGTATATGTTCCTATACTTCCCCACGCATGTATCGAGAATCGTTATCGCTTGTCTAGATGCACATGTCCTGTAATGTGTGGTCCGAGTCCTGTGACAGGGAAAATCAAGGAATACAGAACTCGGTCGGGAGCTTTCAGATATCTGCCGATGCAGATGCTAAGGTCTGTTTTTATTCCAGTGGCTATGGTCCCACTTGACCCCTCCCTCAACTAATGAAAGGCACACCTTGTAAAATGAGAACTATACGCCGGCCCCCGGTGCCCCACTATCCTATGGCCATCCTCACCCATAACTAGATAGCAAGTATATGGTCTTTTGGAGTTCTCCGCCTTTCCGCTTCACGTATCTTGATTGACTCAAGATGGATGGTAGACGACGAGTCGCTATCACAGGGCTACCGTTTTCTCGCCGAATCACGCCGGTCCATCCTAGTCTTTAGGCTGCCATGTATTGCAACCAAGGCATACCCCTGGTTCTTCTACGCAGACCTTAACCTCTGTGGGCCCAGGCGGATCATCTGCAGCCTCACAGAGGGATACCAAGAGTACCCTCACGTCCCCTCGAAGTCTCGGGCTTCGTAACCCAATTCGTTGGAGCCTTCTTTTTAATCAGACGGACATTCGCTCCTCCTCGTGTTATACTAAGAATTACTACTTAGTTTTGTCAACTAAGGTTTACCACTTAGTTTCCAGAATCGTTGTTTTCTTAAATAAGGTTTACTACTTAGCTCCTTTTAACTAAGGTTTACTACTTAGTTCTCTTTCCCGTCAATTTGGATTGGTTAAGTGTCATTAGTCAATTCAAGCTAACTTAACCCTCTTTATTTATCCTGTTAAGCTGGTTAAGTGTCATCAGCAATTCACGTTGACTTAACCCTACCACAAACCAAGTTATATTGGTTAAATATTTCTTTTTACTTAACTCTACCCCCTTCATCCTGTATTGGTTAAGTGTTCCTTTTTAACTTAACCTTGCCCGTCTGTTTTAACTAACATGTTATTAATGGTTAAGTATTATCCCTTCATGTTTTAGACTTAACCCCATTCCTTTATCACAACTTGATGGTTAAGTGTTCAGGTTTACTTAACCCTACGGTCTAGCCCAGCTAACATATCAAAATTGGCTAAGTGTATTAGATTTTACTTAACCCCAACCTCTAGTCTAGTTAACGTATTAATTTGGCTAAGTCTATTAACTTTACTTAACCCCTACAAGTCTCGTTTTGCTACCTTGAGTTTGGTTAAGTGTCTCTATGGACTTAGCCCTCCCATTCTAGCTTAACTGTGTTAAGTATCAGTCTGAACCTAACCCCACCCATCAGTCTAGTTATCATGTTGAACTGGTTAAGTGTCTTAGTTAACTTAACCCTACCATTCTTGTTCTAGCTTTAACTAAATAAATTAAAGCCGCTACCACTCACATTAGACAGGTATTGTTGCGACTACTGGATGTGCCGGTTGGTTCCGGGCAGGTTTACATCGCAACTCAGTCTAACCTCGGGCTAGGAATATTCGTGTTTTCTAAGTTCAAAGGGTTTCAATTTATTTTCAAATCAAGTTTTGAAAGTAACCATCCCGTTCGTTGGATCAATTAGGGATAGCCAAGGAGAGCAGGAAACTTGTATTTTCCAAACCCAAGCCTAGACACTATCCTCTCTGTCACCCTGGAACTTTCTGGTGTGTCATTAAAAGAGATGTCGTTAATAAACCTTTAATTTGTCTAAATTTATATTTCCTCATTCAGGCCAAATTCTATAAGTAAATTATTTCTAATTTACTTATTTCCTAATTACTCTTTTAATGTAAATTGTCTACATTCATTCTTATGGCCCATTTCCCCTTCTAAATCATATTTATGCTTTTTGATATGTAAACTATACCAAATTAAGTGTCACTAACCATGATTTTGGTAAACCTGCCAATTACTCCCAATTATGGCCAATTTCAAATTTATGCTAATATACTTACCGTGCCAAATTAGCTAATCCAATTCTGATTTAACATTCTAATTCATGTCAAACTAGACTTATTACTCTAGTTCACAATTCATGTAAATGCTAGATTTACACGCCTATGCTAGATTCAAATTACACATCCTATAATTCATGTCAAATTTATCCAATTTGCATGCCGTAATGCAGGTTCCCAATTTATGCCAATTTCCAAGTTAAAAACTATGTTTTTGGTAAATTTCATATTTTGCCCAAATCGTATTCCCACCGTTCGTATAATCGTGATTCAATCTAGATTATAGATAAATCTAGATTCGTAGAAAATAGGGAATGAACCAAAGATTGCTATGAAAAAGATAGACATAATAACGGGCATAAGATGACAATTTACTAATTACAGACCTAACGAATTACACTGAAATTGATCTAAAACATCGGAAGCCTATAGGTCTGAAAATCTAATGACATAAAAAGGGTTGAATAACGTCGTAGGTTCAAGAACATGGGTAGACCTAACTTAATAGGTAAATTCCCAAGGTCTAAAACCAAAGAAAACCAAGAATAGACAGAATAGAGTCGTAGGTTCAAGAACATGGGTAGACCTAACTTAATAGGTAAATTCCCAAGGTCTAAAACCAAAGAAAACCAAGAATAGACAGAATAGAAAATCAGGTTTGAACCCAATTTCACAGTCACAAAACTTAAGCAACACTTTCCTAGTCATGAATCATAGGTGTTTAACCACAGCTGTTCTTGTTATGTCATAGGCAATAGTTTATGTTTCCTAATCAAAGGCATAGGCTTAGTCAGGTAAATAATTCTCATAGTCACAATCATAGTCATAGGCAATGTTCATAGTCATAGGCAATGTTCATAGTCATATGCAATGTTCATAGTCATAGGCAATGTTCATAGTCATTGGCAATGTTCATAGTCAAAGAGGCATATTGTTTTAAGGTCCATAGTTTCATAGTCACGGTCTTATTTGTCCTTGAATCATGACAGTTCTTAATTTGGTCCAAAGAAATAGGCACTGATTCGAATAGAAAGAATTGGCATACTCTTTTATTCCTTTAATTTCATGTCACGAAAAGAGAAACGTTCAAATCAGAGAAGTAACTGACTTACAGAGATTATATTAGATTCGTAGAAAAACAGTCGTTGCAATCGTTTGAATCTTCACTTGTAATCCTAACTTGACTTGAAAGTCTTGAGCAGCATCTCCTCGTCTTGATTTATTTTATATATTATTTATTTATACATTTTCTCAGAGGCAGCATAAGGATAGAAAAGAATTGTGAATAGAGAAGGAGACTAAGGCTGTTTATATAGGGTTAGGCAGACGAACCTAGGCAGAAAACGTGACCAAATACATCAGAAAGAACCAGGTTCAGAAACCTGGAAAAACCGGGGAGGTCGACCCCCAGGTCGACTACCCAGTCGACCTGGGTGCCTTGGGCGGGAAAATTCCCACCCAACCCAATCTGGGCCCGATTTTGAATTTGAATTCGTTTTTCTGAACTGTTTTGAAATTTGAACTTTGCTGAAACTTCTAGAGGCCATATCTTCCTCATACGGACTCCGATTTACGCAAACTCGGACTCGCTTTCATGCAGAATTCCGAGACGAACGCAATGGCGCAGACCATTTCCCTTAATTTTGATTTTAACTTTTAATTCTGCCTTGATTTGTAAATCTTAGTGTTACAGAATTACGGGGTGTTATAATGCTGGCAAGATTTCTCAGAAATTAAAGGTGTTAGAATTCTCGAAATTATTCGTTAATAAGAAGAAATTAATATTTTAATGGATTGGTCCAGTTGAAACCAAAGACAAGAGGTTAAAAAGGTTATAATAGAATTCATAGCATTTTCCCTACCTTAGTAATTTTGGGGACGAAATTCTTTTAAGGGGGAACGAATGTAATGTCCCGCATTTTTATTGGGTTGTATTTGAATATTTATATCAGTTTAAATATTGAATTTGTATATTAATTATCACGAAGTTGAATGTAAAAAAATATATATAATCGAGCCCGTAATATCACTGCAGTTCGTAATTTAACGTTCTGAACTTCAACTGAGTGTACATGACCCATTATTAGTCGGATTTCTTCGAAACAAGAAGCGTTGGAATCTGCTGAACTGCATCTTCCCAACAGAAGTGAAAATTTGAGATTTTGGATTACAGATTCTGAGTTATATCAAAATCAAATATTCAAATAGTCGCTGTAAAATCGTTTATCGACCGTAATGGTTTATTCGATATAACTAAATATCGGTTTCGAATTTAGACAAGGTTCTTTTGAGACATAGTGATAATTTAATTTTTATAATTTTACTGTAATTTTTAATTAATTAAATATGCAACTTTTTTTTGGATTGTTGTGCACCCTATATCAGCATTTTGGTATTACACAATATGAGTTAAACTACCGATATTATTATATTTTTGGGATCGTGACACCTCGTTGAGCACGACTGTAATTTTACTTCTGTCCGTACGTGAACAGAATTTATAACTTAAAAAGTGATATACCACACGTTCAAGAGTGGAAAGCGCGAAAAGTAAACCTAACTAGAAACATTATTGTTAACTTATTACAAATATTGTTTACGGTTTCAAGGATTGCTGTAGACCCAGAACTCTCTTTACTTTACATCTTTAGCCTAGTAGTTATGTCGTTGGTACTAGATTAAGTAGCTCTTAGGTTGAATGTGTACAGATATTTTGACCGTATGCTTACTTCTCAGGGAAAGTATAATATTATAACCTACCTTAGCTGCTAAGCCAACCAAACCGCGCACATGCAAGTCTTTCAAATATAGTACCTTCCAATCAGACAAAAGCTAGTATAACTACACCATACCCCTCATGCTAACCTAATACTTAACCATGAAGCAAACGGACCATACTTCGAACCATACTACAGCTGAGCTACCCTATTCTCCTATTACTTAACCATGAAGATAATTTAGCTATAAATATACATGCCTTGTTCTTTCTCCAACTACAAGTAAAGAAAGCCTTCATTCTTCTGTTCTTCTACATATTCGAATCAATAGCTGAGAAATGTATAGAAATCAAAAAGATGGAAACACATTTCCGTACTCCTCTAAAAATCAATATAAACCGTACTTCACCAGTTCCATGACGTAGTTGAGCTTCAACTCGCAGAAGAAAATACGTGAGAATAATGTTTTAAACGGGGGTGGAACGCTTGAAGACTTGCGTACGTTCGTATAGAGGAGAAGTTGTGAACGGAAGCTCGACTTTGGTGACCACGCTCTCGTTCATGCATCTTTTGCTTTCCACTTAGAACTAGGTTACTTTTGGGTTGTTACTGTATGGTGATTGTCGCGGTGTAGGAGGAGAGAACCGAGAGTGAAGAGTTGGACTGAAAGGGATCGAGATACCGTGTAATGGTGGGTGAGCTTCCTTACGTGAGTTTATAGGTATATATATATAATAACTTGCATGAGTATTAACTATAAATGGAAGAAGACTAGTGGGATCAAAGCATTAGGCAGGAAGGGGCATTTGTTTGAAGAGTAAGGATATTTGCGTGGAAGGGATAACACTGTTGAAAGCAGGTCCATGTGTTGCGCGAGCTGATACTTGCTTAGGGGAGTATTGTTGGCGTGTGGGTTATGAAGCATGGAAGGAGATGAAAGGAGAAGTGGGAATAAATTGTTACAGGAAGTTGGGAACGTGATGGGAACAATGGGTAATAGGTTGATGGAGTGGACGTGTTTCGAGAATAGTTGCATGGGATCTTACTATTTTGAAGTGCGGTATTGGGCTCTTGTTAGTGCGTGTGGGCGCTGGGTAGTTGCTGGACCAGTCGGGTAAGGAGGGGATGGAAAATACATTAGGAAGAGGGTTGAACGGGAGGAGAAAAACTAGTTTGTACATGGGAATATACTGGAGGACCAGAACAGGATCACGGCAGTGGAAAGGATTGTGTATTGATGTCGGAAGTGGAGCAGTAAAACAAAAGGGGTGGAAGAAAGGAGAGGCAGACTGAAGTGGCATATTAATGGTTGTAAGGGGATTTGCGTTACTGATGTTTTGCATGGATGAGGAGTACCATGCGCGTAGGGGGTGTTTGGAACATGGTAGTGACGTTGAAGGCCATATGAGGAGCAGTGATAAGCTGTTGATGGTTCTTGAAGAGTCGGAGCGGACTGTGTATCAAGTTTGAAGTAATACAGTGCGATGAAAATAAAACAGTAAGTCTTATGTTCGATTGCTTGACTATAGTCTGGAGTTCAGGTTCGAGAACGCAGAACTAGAAAAGATGTGTGATGTTTTTCCAAGACAAGATTTCTGAAGTATGGTGAACGCAAGAAGAGGGTGGCGGAGTGGTCTGTAGCGGTCTTGTCACAGTGACTTGGACTGTCGTCAGTGCTGCGGGCGAGACCAGGTGAGGATCGCGACTTGAGTGAAGAAGTTGAGTTGGTCGAAGGGTGAAACAGTACCAGGTGGAGTTTCGGTGAAGTTCAGCGTGGTTACATGGAAGTGGCGAGCTGTGTAAAGTGAATGACGATAAACACCGGAGCAGGTATCTGAATCAGCGAACGCAAATTGTTATTTAACGGTTAACGCGCAAGGTGAGAAAAATCACTAACCCTGATCTATTTTAAAATATTTTAATATATTTTAATGTTGTTTGAATGCTGTGTGATGGCCGATTAGGTAGATTACAATTAAATTGGTTAAATATTATATATCGTTGCAAATGTACACATCACCGGTTGGATACTGATTCCGTCGATTATAAATATCCCCTAGTATTGAATCAGTGATAATTGTTTGACTAACACCTGTGGATGCGGAAACCGGTTGGAGGAATCCGACCGGATTCCTCGATATTTATATGTACTGTTTGTTTCGTATGCACTGTTTGAACCCGAATCATATTTAAAATCCCATGTGAATATTGATGTTGAACGAAAATTCAACATCTGTTTCGATAAATTAATAAACGATATCGATTAAGAAAGTGGTAAAAAACGACCGTAAAGCCATCGTTTTGTTAAGAAGTGATTGGCCGTCAGGCAAATCAATGAAGTTAATTATAAAAAATTTATTTTTATAATTAAAGCGATGTTTGAATTATAATAGAAGTTCTATTATAAATTAGTATTTTATACTTCGTTTTATAAAGTAAATATAAACGATTATTCAGTTAAAGAAGTATGAAGATGTAATTATCCGAAAAGTAAATAATTTGGATAATAAATTTAAAGCAAACAGTTAAGAAATGTTATTAGATTAATTACATTGATCTAATTGTTAGAAGTAATTAAAATCAGTTCACGAATTAACTGATGGAATGAAGTTGATTTAATCAACTATTTATTTGAAAAGGGATTATTAGAGTAAATAGGTCTTAAATTAATCTAACGAAAATAACTTAGCGGTAAACTGATCAAAAATTAAGGATATGGCGTAATAAAACCATATTTAAATTAAAGCAAGAAATATGATTTGACGGAGTATAAATAATAAGGGATTAGAATACAGACTTATATATGTTCTAAGGTAAGAACGTTGTCAATCAAGGTCTGAGAGGTAAATAGAATACCCAACTTGAACGACTTCACTATTATCGAGGAATAGTATCAGTTTGTAACGGGAAAAAAGATGTCAAGATTAATATAAAAGGAATATGGCAGCGTATTGCAAGTCTTAGAACCATAGCGATAAAATAAACGTTGTTGATTAGGCTTAAGGGTGACTGTTGTGTCGAGATTAGTTATAAAGGAGAATATTACAGTGTATGACAAGTTTTGAACTGTAACGATAAATTAATGTTGTTAACCAAACTTAAGCGTGGTTTTTATATATAGCAGCACTTCCTAGGAAATGGCAACAGTTTGGTTTGAAATCCACCTATTCTAAAAAGTAACGATGTCTGTCCAAAGCAATATAAGAACAAGTCAGAAAGAGATATTGGAAAATTGTTTCAGAAAGCAATGACATCATTTCGGTATTCGAAATGTGATTAGAATAAAACCATTAGGATTTAATTCGACGATGTCAAATATATTAAAGTAAATCATTTTAGGAATTTTAATCTGATAGGATAATTAACATTTAGTTTTAAACAAATAAATGTTAATAGGATAGAAATCAGTAATTAGTTATCAACTGGATATTGATTTTGATAAGAAGTTGACTTAGAAACAGAGTTTATAAAGTGGAATAGGAATATAAAAGTATGAAAGAGATTTGGGTAAACAAGACAAGGGAAATGTAACAGCCCACACCTCCGTTCGCGCAAGATATTGTCCCAACTTAGCCACCGTATAGGTGTGGGGTTTTGTTCCTCAAAAGGCCTCGGCGTTAGTAAGAGATGGGCTCTACTATATAAGTACCCACTTCACACAGGCTTTCACGATGTGGGACTTAGGGGTGTTACATTCTCCCCTCCTACAGAGCCCAACGTCCCCGTTGGCTCACAAACACCTCACCCAGGAATTGTGGTCCACACAGGAGCCACAATTCCGGTTGGGTATTGGGTCTGATACCACTGTAACAGCCCGCACCTCCCTTCGTGCAAGATATTGTCCCCAACTTAGCCACCGTATAGGTGTGGGGTTTTGTTCCTCAAAAGGCCTCGGCGTTAGTAAGAGATGGACTCTACTATATAAGTACCCACTTCACACAGGCTTTCACGATGTGGGACTTAGGGGTATTACAGGAAATTATTACGATAATAAAGAGTATATGATAAAGATGTTCAGATTTTTATAATAAGGGATGATATTCACATTTCAAAGTGAAAAATGTTTTAAAAGTGAACGTTGGGCCGATTAAAAGGTTAAAATGAAATTGGAAATATTTTCCAATGTAAATAGGGTAGATTATCCAAGTATAGAAATAAAGGATGTGAAATTAATGGAAATGGTTCGAACATTAACAGTATATATATCTGGAATATGGAGAATAAAGATTTATAATAACTGGAAATGTTTTCCAAGAAACGAGTTGGGGAAATACCTAGTAAGATATGGGAATTCGAATAATAAAGACGAATGATAAATAAAAAGTGCCCGTGTTTGTGTGATGTTAGTTATACATTAGAATGGATGTTGTTTTTTACTTCGATGGTTAAATAACCGACCATCGAAGTATTTTGACCATCGTTGTCAATACGGAAAGACCGGTTGGATATATTGTCCGGAAACCACTCCGTATAGACATAAGCGCTACGAATTAGATATGCTGAAGATAATTGAAGACGGAGTTAAATGCAAGGGTCGTCCAGTTCTATAATGGTGTTTTCTGTTTGTCCAGTCCCAGGACAACTTGTATGGATGAGTGTCCGACAGAGTATTTCCAACGGTCACACCGTTGATTTTTACGAATATACCAAGTTGGTGGGGAGAAGGTAACTTCTCTTTATTCTACACCTAGTGTGCATTTGTGTAATCAATATGTGATTACGGATTTGACGATGTGGCATTCAAAGTGAATGGTGATCAGACGTTCAGAAGATAAACGTAGCCTCTAGCCTCACAACCAGGAAGTAACAAAAGTTGGGCTAGGCAGCATGGCTAGTTGGGTCATCCCCAAGCAGGGTGTATTGTCACCGATCTACAGAAAATTCATATTTATACTTCCTTTCGATTTTGTATCTTCGGATGACGGTTGGATGGCCTACAACCGGGGTGGCAATATATTCGCGACGCTCAAGCTAAATGAGTGAGCAGTCATGTGTGGCCGGGTTGCAAGACGTTCTTGTTGACCCCTGAGTGTATCCCCTTTAGAGTACATTATTCAGAAGGTGCTCCCATACCTTGTCTGTTGGAATCCATTCTCCGATAAGCGCCCTGTGGTTTATGATTTTATACCATATATATGTGGAACGTGAGATGCAAGCGTTCTGCTACTTGGATATATATTTGTTTAGACATTATCATAATATCACTGGATTTGATATCAAAGACATTTTGGGTTATAGTAAGGTAAAAACCGTCCATGTTTATGTGTGGGCTGGTCTTACTATTATCTTTCGTTTCAAAAGGATTTTCAAAGTAAAATGATATGGTTGGAATTTACTCACACCAGTCCCATGACTGACCCAGAGTTTATTTTGTTTGTTTTCCCTAAACTCTTGGGTGCCCAAATTTGTACGGACAGACAAGTGTTTCAGGTTTTTATAGATACACTTGGAGGAGCTAAAAGCAGGAAGCTTCACCACTAGTTATTTAGAGATTATTTCCGCTGTGATATGATGTATTGTACTCTGATATGATATGTAAGTACAAATTCAGAT
This sequence comes from Allium sativum, assembly GCA_030737875.1. NCBI lineage: Eukaryota > Viridiplantae > Streptophyta > Magnoliopsida > Asparagales > Amaryllidaceae > Allium > Allium sativum. The sequence continues at coordinate 732,339,949 of CM060916.1, forward strand.
TTTGTATTTCAAAGTTATGTTATAATACAATTTATTCATTCCGCTGTGAGTTCCGTGTTTACTCTGATTCTGTTTCAGTTGTATTCTTCTTCTTCTATTCTATTAGTTCTATCTTTTGTTTCTCATCCTCTTAATTCTTTCTATTAATGATCTGAATTTTCGTGCACTTTGAGTTGAATGTGTATGATATTAGTCAGCTCAAATTGGCACGGATTTTCGGGTCACTACAAGTTCATTCAAATTTTGCCCCCCGGTTCGGATCTGATCCGAACCGATCCAGTTCTCTGCTTCTGTTGGGGCTGGTTCCATAACAATTTCAGTGATCTGATTGTTTCCGCTCGGCCTTCCTTCTATCCGAGTGAAGAATTGGTTGATCATCTCCTGTTGTTTCTATAGGAGATCGTCTTGCCTTGCCATTTGAGCTCTCAATTCTGTAAGAACTCCGTCCATCTCTTCTCTTGTCAAATACGCTGATGGATTTTAATGAGAGGAAGCCTCCTGGCTTGCCTCGTTTCTCGTGTCTTGAGCATCAGCATCCTCAGCATGAGAGGAAGTTCCAGTTTTCTTTCTTTTGATTTCCATTGATCCAATAGCCAATTAATCCAAGCAGAAAGTCGAAATTGTCGTGTTCCCCCTACCTGGCGCGCCAAAATGTTAGACCGAAATCTGGGCCTAACACCCAAATCCAATGCGAAAACCTCACAATCACAGATCAATGCAGAAAAGTAGTAAAACAAGAGGTGACACACAATATTATTATAGTGGTTCAGCTCAATCCAAGCTTATGTCCACTTTATAGTTTCTTAGCTTGCGAATTATACACGAAATCCTCGTGTTTACAATGAAGAAAAGGAGATTAGAGATTGAATTTATACACGATAGCCTCATGTTAGGCCTTCCTGTTGTTGCAAAGTCCTTACAATAGCAATGGTGGAAGATGAGAGCTGGAATGGCCAAAAAAAAGAAGACCTCTTCAAATGGCCATGTTTCGGAGTATTTATAGGTGTAGGAACCCTTCTAGATGAGTGACAAGTGTCGTCAATCCAATGCTTTGGTAGAACGTGGAGACTGAGTGGAAACCGTTTCATGTAGATCGTGGGAGGATAGGTGGAGTTCGATCCATGTTTGTAGGAGCAATGCAAGCCAAGAGAGTAGGTCAAAGCAGCAGTGTGTGCGCAGAAGCAGGTCCAGAGGGTCGGTTCGGATCGGATCTGAACCGAGTTGGTGTCCTCGATCAGAAGACATTGCGCACTTCTGTGTAGAATCCGAGGGGGATCGGTTCGGCCTAGCTCGATCCGAACCGAGCCAGTGCTATGCTGAAACCATCTAGTGCTATCGGGTTTGCTTCTGAGCTGTGATTGGAGGGCGGTTCGGGTTCCACCACGCACGATCCGAACCGGTTAGGGGTGATGCCAAATTTCCAAATCTAAGTTCCTAGTTCTGCACGCGTTCACGGAAACGGGCGTAACTTTCAAACCGTAAGTCTGTTTTAGCCAAACAAAAGCTCGATTCGAAGCTGATCTACAGAGCTACAAGAGTTATGGAGCTCAGTTCCATAATTGCTGTTTTCGGGCCCAAAAGAGATCGTCTGATAGGAGTTTCGGGCCATTCTTTGTCTGTGATGCGACTTCAACCAAATCGCTCCATGTCTTCTGACGATATTTCATGCGTATTGTTAACCAGAGATTTCATGTGTGACAACGTTGACTAAAAAGCAGGTAACCACAGCCCAAGATTAAAAAAAAAAAAACTGCACTTCAGCAAGAATGCCTAACCCTAACATAATACATAATTCCAAGCACCACACCTAAGTGAATGCTTAATACCCTTATAGCTATCAACTATTTCCACACTCATAAACATGATGTAGAAGAACAGTAATAGCAGAAGTCAGCTCATTGGATTTAAGTCTGTTGAGTACATCAAGGTGTTGGACTTCGTTATTTAAATAGTATGGTGTGAATATCACGAAGATGCCAGTTTACTGCACCACTTCACCAACTTCACTCAAATATTAGAAATATGTATGAATCTGAAACCTGAAGTGTAATCTAAATTCAGCAGTTGGTTTAAAGAGGAAGAACAGATCTCATATTGACCTTCGTAATTTTCCACAAACAATCAGATAACCCAGTGCGAAATTCTAAAACCAAATGGCACGTTTAAGTCCAAATTTGAAGTATTGGAACCAACAGATACCAGATCGATGTGTAAACCTTAAACCACAGTCAAAATAAACCAACATAAATCAACTTAGCCATTGACCCAAGACCGAAGAGTAATAGATCTTACCCAATCACCTTCACTGATGGAGATCTAATTCGACCAGGTGGAGAGATCGGTTGGAGAAATTTGGAACTGGAAATAGTTTAGTTGCGCCGGAGCATGCCGGAACCCAAATCACAATGGCTTGATCTTCCTTAATCAAACAAATTGGAACGAATGGTGGTGAGAAACTGGGAAGAATGGTTGTTTAATCCTGGCGATGCGAAGCAATTTAGATTTAAATCAACACCGGAAGTTTCATTTCTCGAAGCGATTGAGGGTAGATCTTAGTTCTGGTTTTTCAAATGTAGTAGTAAAATGAGATTATTGATGGCTTATCAACGAAATTAGAAGGATTATTTCATTGAAGTTTGGCTACAAACCGCAAGCGATTTTGGTTTCGTTGGAGGAAATCAATTAGATGTAAAAGATGTAATTAGGATTAGGGGAAAGCTTACGCACAGCGAAAACAGGCGAAGAGAAAAAAGTCGCTTGTTGCAATTAACAAGCTTTCTTCCCCACCACACACACACACACACACACACATTCACTTCATTATTTTCTTCCGTTGCACTTGTACTATTGTTTATTCTTAATTTAAATTTAAAATGTGTACGGTTGATTTAGATTTTACATATATATATATATATATATATATATATATATATATATATATATATATATATCTTTGTGCATGAGTATACATATGCATATATGTGTGTATATATAATTATTTCCGACATTAAAACTTCAAACAGTTGTAACATTTCCGTTTAAACTCCGATCAGAAAACATTATATATGAAAGTTCATCAAAAAAATCACCACAAACACAATGGTATAAGTTTCATGATCAAATTCCAATATTTACCAAATGTCTATTTTGCCCATTTTCAAACTTTATTAATTAAATTTTTTAGTTAATTATTTCAAAACGTAAGGTGTTAGAACATCCCTTGGAGTACATGAAATATTTACAATACAAAATAATACGGTGAGCTCTCCCAACCCATCTTCGAATAGCTTTGGCGTCGCCACAACCTGCTATTTAGTCTATCCATTAATATTGTCACTGATCACCTGCAACAATGTCAATGAGTACCCAAAATAATAAGAGAAAATATAAAATTTTAGATTAGACAGCAGTCTGGTGTCAATGATAAATAACTATCAACGGTTATATTAGAAAATATGCACTAAATATGTTTAAGTCTCCTACCTGACATGCCTCTACACCTAAAGAGTTGGCATCTAATAGATAAGTGGAATATGCTACTCAAGTAAATAGTAATAGAAGATACCGATTAGGATAGAAAAATCAATACAACCACATCACCAGCTGCATTCCCTATCCCCTCTCTTGTATCCCATAAGTGATGGACTACCAAAAAAATAATAGAAGAGCATCTATAACGACCATTAGACAAAACCTAGCTATCATGTTCTAAAGCCTTGAATATATTGATAACTCGTATGGCCATCCTTGCTTATGCCAAGAGATAATAGAAACCCCCAGTTCTAGTCTAACTCCATGTTTACACCAACACATTGCATACATCGACATTAGACTACTAAGTCTAGGGTACATGATCATCGCTACCATTTCTAATCGACTCCTCATGATGCATCTGCTTTGAGTCCACTAGAACACTTCGAGCTATTAATAATTCATTAGCACTCCCTAACATGAGCAATCCACAACACTATCTTTGGTTTTGAGTCATCTACAAATCAATTCATTATCTTGAAGCCTCGTTTTATTCTAAGATGCCTACCACGTTCCTTCAATCCCATCATACTCCGAGTTTTCTAATCGAAGAGTCATAACTTCACCTTGTATAAAGACAAAGCAAATATGTTTTTTAATTCTCACTTCTTCCAAAATTATGATAGTGACCGATTTATTGACAAACGCCCAAATAATAAATAGATGATGATATAATAAAAGTAAAGTAAATTTCATACAATGTACAGTTACCATTATAAAAATTATTTTATGCAACACACGCGCATGCCGATTTTTTTTTACCTAGGCGTACTTCCAAACTCAAATCATATCAGATTAAATACTGCGAATCATGAATGCCAACACATCCAATTGTTGTCATCAATTCCATGTTGCGAACTGATACTTGAAACGAATGGAGACATGCAGATATCCATTTGTTGTCATCAATTGTCAACTGATTATGTTGAGCAGGGTGTTCAAATGCTCAAAATGTTCAAGGAACATATCAGTAAAACTATCATAGCAGATAATTTTGGCTTCTATGAAACCAAGCAAAAGAAAATGCAAGAAATCTCTTTAATTTTGGCAAAAAAGAAAAAAAATTACCAGCTGAAGATAGGTCATATATAACAGTACCAGAGCAACACAAACGCCGGCAGCATATTTGCATATACAGTGCAAAAAAATGTACATTTCAGCATCAAACACATAAAACATGGGAAGAAATGTATAATTTACATGCAACACTACTTGTTATTTACAAAGTTTCAGCCTTCATAACACAAACAACAGACAAAGTAACAATTTTACATAAACTATACTGCTACTTCTATCAATACAGAATTAAAAAAAATACAAGACATTCAAAATGTGCTATAGGTAAGAAGAACATCTTAATATAAAATAATACAAGACAACCCATGTGAGCTGTAAAGCTCGGATAGTTCTTACCCAACCTCGCATATTTCTCAATAGTGGATACAAAAAAGAACCCTTGAAGTAATTTCGGTGAGTAGAAGTCAATGATAAACGTATACAGCAATAAACTCCAACTAAACGAACTCGCTCCTACACCCCACTAGTATTTATATGCAAAAAGAAACAAGCATCAAATAATACAAGCTGATCTCGCAATTTGAATCCACTTGCACCTCTGATATTTGTACTGATGAAGAGTTCACGGAGCTTCATTTTCTTATGCATATTCCTTGCGAGAAACAGTAAGTTTGAGTATTGCACAACTTAATTAGTATTTGCATATGAATGCTTTCCATTTGGACACGGTTGCTATATACTACCTCCGATTCTAGATATAAGATGTTTTACGTGTTTGCACAAGAATTAAGGAATTGTTATAAAAATGAACACAGAATAGAAGAAATAAGGGAGAGAGAACATTTCTATTCATTCAGATGTGTGTTTCTTTTTATTCCATTGGCTCCTTTATATATAGGCTTTGGAGCTGATGTTTAACTTTTTCTCATGATGTGGGACTAAACAGAAATCAATTAATCGTGCTTGAATTCATACTCAAAATAAGTCTCTCTCTTAAATTAGCTTCTTTTCGTGTGTATCTATTGGTTGAAACATGAATAAATGCATGAAAAGTCGCATCATTTATTATGAATAACGGATAAAGATGACATTAAAATCTTAAACTTCTTATATTTTAAAACAAACCAAACTTCTTAAAACATATTATATTTAGAAACGGAGGGAGTATGTGATTATATCCAGGCAAGGGAGCCTCGATCATTTTCTGTTTAAGGGCGCCCTCTTGTTAGAGTTGTCGGTCTAATTGCATTAAGCTCCGGATGATGCAAAGCATGTGATGATTAGAATTGTCCAAAAAACGTAGTCTGCAAACAAACTTCTTAACCATAAACACATTAGCCTCTGTGACACAAACGTATCAAAGAAACTATTAACCCCCTCACTGCTACCTGTGTGTTCATTCCAGCATAAAAAGTGGATCGATGAAACATGGATACCCAAGACTCACGCTGTTCAAATTTTTTCCGCAACCAATCGTTATTTTTCAGCTCATATTTCTTGACTAACGATTCCCACTTATCTTCAAAATCTTGTATTGAGTACGTGAAGTTTAAACAGTCTTTAAGTTCTTAATTGAAAGGAGAATTTTTATGATAAAAGTGGGTTAAATTTTCAAAAAAAATTCTGAACGTGCCAAAGGCACAAGCGATGTCGAGTATTTGGAAATACCTTTCGAATAGCTAAACCCATAGCATGATCTTGATCGGTTATTATTGAAACCGGATGACGACCTCCCATTGCTTCAAGCCAAGTTGTAAACAATCAAAAAAATGTAGGTTCAGTTTCATCTGTTAAAAGTGCACTTCCAAATTGTATAGTTTGATAGTGATGATTGACACCAGTAAACGGAACAAATGGAATCGAATATTTATTTGTTCTAAACGTGGTATCAAACGTAACCATATCTCTGAAATGTTGATAAGACATACGTGACCGTGCATCTATCCAAAAAATAATCAGTTGCACAACCTTGCTCGTCTAGTTGAATTGCATAAAAGATTGAGGATTATCCCTTTGTCTCGTCTGAAAATAATTCAACACATATTGCACATCACCGAGTTCCAAATCTTTAAGTCTAGCGGACTTTAAATGGCTATAGCAATCTTTTTGATTGAATCCCGCATTCACACCACCAAAAATGACAGGAATTTAAGCAATTGGTAGATTCTGTTGATGGAATACTTCGGTCAAGTCTTGTGCGGCAAATGGCATATTCCTATTGGTTCGTAGATGGACTCTTTTATCGGAGTTACAAATGAATGGTTATGATCATCATTAAATTTTGTTATTGACCATTTATATGTTAATTCGCTATAAAGAATTTGCATCTTTGCTTGACATCCACACTTGATCGTGTTGGTGCTTCTATTTATACGTTCTATTCCAATTACATTATCGGTTTTAGAAAGAGTCTCTGAACGTGCACAAGCTAAATTGACTGAAGTTATTTTATCAACGTGGGGTATAATCTTATTTGATGATCGAACACGAATAGCAAAACTTTTTTGTCCACCATACTCAATATAATAGTCTTTCCCCTCATCTAGGCTGTCAAATGTCATTCCAATATATGGTTCCATAAGAATATCATTATTTTTGTTTGGTGATGAAAATGAACCAACGATATTGTATCGTTTATGTTATTGTCCCCTCCAAATGCTTCATCATGGGTTGTTTCCTCTAAAAATCCATAAACCGCCAACTCATCCATACTTGCCACTAAAAATACAGAAAATTTAGCATGTCATCCAAAAAAAAAGGAAAGTTAGTATACTACAAATATGGGGTAAAAAAGAAGCAATGATTCTTAATTGAATAAAACCAAAGACTAACTTAAATAAAAATAATATGTTCATTATTGCGGTAGAATATTACAAAAATGAGTACGTTCAATAATAATAAATGTTAAAAGTATAATAAACAAGGAATGATGGGAAACCCAAAATGAATTAAACCCAAGAGAAATCAAAAGGATGCATCATCGTTGTGAAGATATATAAGTAAGATAGATCATTCAAAGGACGACCAGGCCGTTGGAAGCAGCTTATGCACAGGCAAAAGAATGAAACGCTGCAAACACCCAGAAATACGATGCATTTAGCATTTTATTTCACTTTTTTTTTTTTTTTTTTCATTTACTGTTTTTGCTGTCTTTTGCTGCTTTATTACCATGTTTGACAATCTACCATGACCGACCTCGTAATATTCGATGTACTATATATGCTATTCCCGTGTAACAATAGCAACCATGATGTTTCTCAATAAAATGACGGCAGTGTACATTTCAAAAAGCATCAGTATTATTTGAGAAAATAATATGGGCGCACTTTCAAAATCGCATGTGTTGTTTATCTACTTAATATGGTATTTTTTCAAATAGAGCGTATCTTAGGCTATGTTAAACAAATAATGGCAACATTTGGAATGTCACAAGTACATTTTTGATAGTATATTTTTGTAAGGCGACAACATTTGGATATTGTAGTAATATATAACATACTAAACGTTGATGCAGAAGGAAAAAACGGTTCAAATCATAAACCAAGTAGGTCAAGTAAAATTATTGACAAAGCACACGCTGATTTCTACATTAGAGACAAATAAGTTTAAATTTAAAAAAAAAAAAAAAAAAAAAAAAAAAAAAAAAAAAATCGAACGATGGTACATTAGGGATTTAGATAGTACCAAACTAACTGAGTTAAATTGCTTTGCAAATTATAGAATCCGGAATCAATCCTGTGAATGGCACCTTTACAGCAATGGAAACATAATCTGAAAGGTATAAAGTTATAAACCATCTGTTAAATATCACATATCCATAAAATTGTCCAATCATTTTTATTTATCAAACAAAACAAATATATCACAAAATAGAAGCAATAATTTTCGTCGTTGATGAGCAGCCGTATCTTCTAATCCTTCAGGTAAGCCAATCAAACTACATATTATATGTAACATGTACAATGAATAGATCACACAGACAAGTATAGCAAAGAAGATGATAAACCATGAAGTAAGGACTGAGAACACCATAACAAAAAAAAAAAGGAAGTTGAAACTAAATTTTTCGGCGTCCTGATGATGTCAGACCTATAACATGCTCGGAGAATACTGATTCGTAATTGATACAGGACGTGAAGAAGGAATGTATAGGTGGACAAGATGATAAGAAGAAGACCAAATAGGAAAATATGTGATTCCATTGGCCGGATATATTAGCTGATATTGCAAGCAAGCATTGTGCAAGTAATTTCGGAATCAATTTACAGTTCACTTCAGATATGTGCACAACCATATGCCTGTTTGCATGATTTTATGGTATGTAGCTGAAGAGGAGAACATATAGTTCAGACGTTGAACATGGAAGAATTTTGTTTTTTGAACTTTCAAACTGAAAAAAAAAATCCTAAAAATATTATAAAATTTCAAAAGACAGTAATGTCAAGTATATGAACAATCAACAAAAATATGGTACAAACATTCTATATAGCCAATTCAAGTTGCGAACTAGTGAACCAAAATTTCAAATAGCTGGGTCAAAGCAGTACGCAAACTAAGAGCACCTTCCATAGCAGATGCTGAATTCGAAATTAGGGATAGAAAAGTAATATATATATATATATATATATATATATATAAAAGAAGAAGAAAGAAAGAAAGAAAAAAAACGATGATAATTTAGGGATTTAGAAAGTACCGAATTGAATGGGTTAAACTGCTCTGCAAATCCTAATATCCGTAATCAATCTTCTAAATGGCGCTTTCGCAGCAATAGAAAGAAAATATGAAAAAAGTAATGATTACGTGGTAGAAACCCTATTTACTGCATAGGTTTGTGCTTTGGCATTGAAGAGCAATGAGAAATGCCGTATTTGTTAGTGAGGAGGAAGAGCGTTTCGTGAGTGCAGAGAAGAACCCGTAGATCCAGTTGAGAAGAACAACAGTATAGTAATATTTTTCACGGCTCAGATTTGAGAAATCCAAGGGATGCGGCACCTCTTATATTGCACGTGAACTCTTCCCCTTAGTCTCCACCACACATTTCCCCACTCATTCTCTCTCTTCCCACCAGGAAATATAAGAGGTGTAGCGGATATATATATATATATATGTATATATATATACATATATATATATATATATATATATATATATATATATATATGCGGCAAACATCTGTTGACTCAACCTAGATTTTCAACCCATTCTTGGTGCCTAGCACTGTGTAGAAATGAGCAAACGATTGCCTTGATTTGAAAACAATGGAAAATATTGAAATCAAAATAACCATACCAAAATCAAATTTTAAATCAAACCAAAAGAATATTTTTCAAACTGAAATCAATCAAACTGCATATACTAGGATGTGATTTGGTTGGTTTATCTTAAAATAAATTGGATTTTCTTGTTTTCAATACAATGATATATTGGAAAAGCTAATAGAAACCATACGATGCTATCATTTCAAAAACCAAACCCCTCCACTTGAAATATTAATATGCACTGAAAGAAAATAACATTTTAACGATAATAATGTAATGGCAACATTGACATTAGCAATTATGTTATTTTAAATAACACAAGGTCTAAATATGGTTTTAATTGGCATGTTCAGTATTGAAATATTGGAAACCATATTCGACCCACAAAGCAAATACGAAAATAAAAATTGAACCCTACCAATTAGTTAACAAATCTAAACTGAATCAGCCAAACTTATTTGGTTCGTTGATTAGGTTTGAACCAATAAATGCTCACTCATAGCACTATGCTCCAACTTTGCTAAATGGTAAATTAATTGCTAAAAATACATACACGAATCATTTGAATTGATAACTGATTCGATTAGGTAAAATCAAGGTGCTAAATAAACAAAGTAACATCTTACCCGAACAGACAATATGCAGGCAACAAGACAGATCATAAGATGTTATCATAATGGTATTGATTAAAATCCAACTGAAATTACTTCAACAATCAAACAATGTGATAGACATTTGATATTATTAAATCAGAAAAAGGTTTACAAGGAAACAGGTTTCTAAAGCGGTGAACTTTTCTCCCAAACTAGGGATTAGATATATACTATTAGCAACTTGAAGGGAATCCGTGTACTACTAATACTAATATCACCTAAATGATGTTGATATGTGATTGTCTGTTTCACGGATCAAACTAATCTCAAACATATGTTGACTGTTGAATGGTTAGTTCAAGATCCAAAACAAAAATAAATAAAATATTAAATTGTAGTGCATTACATATATGTACTAAATTTATCAAGAAACTTAAAGTCTACCATTTGCAGTTTAGGCAGCGATGATGAAAACAAGGAAGTAATACATTCGGGATCTGCGTTGAGTTTAGTGAATGCAGAACTTGAATAATTATAAACGAACGTTACGGCTTGCAATCATGACACGCTTCTTGTATGAATTTTTGTTCTACAAGTTGTATATGTTTAAAAAAAAATCAAAACAGAGTGATTTGTACTGATATTTAGTTATCTTTTGTTTTGTTGAAATCAATGTGTAGGTGATTTGAATTTTTATTTTCATATTGCAATATTAAAAAAAATTGTTTGTTTTAATTGTATTATTAATTAACAAAGAACAAACTTTCAAAGAAACTTTATTTTTAGATCATGTTTTTAAATGATATGAATATTGGATGATATTTGTAGAGTAGCAATTTTAATTTGTAAAGAAAGTTTATTTGTAAAGAAACTTCATTTGGAGATCATGCGATATAACAATTTAACACACACACTCTAAGACCATCAAAATGCTTGAATTATTTCATCATTGTAGAAGAAAAATAGGGATCAAGTACATCATTATATATAGCATGTCCAGGCCCAAAAAAAAATTCATGCTACCTCGATAGAAAATTGAACCATAAGTGCAAAATATTAAACCCAACAAAAATTAATGTTACCATTTTTCCTGTCCAAAATACAACAGAAATACAACTATTTTTTATATGATTATCTGTATGGCCGATTTAGGAACCCAAAAAACCCACGTTTTTCTTGTCCAATGAGTAACTTAAGAGTGTGTTTTGATGAGTTCACTTATGGGTATGCCCTCTCAGGCAGGAGCCCATCAAGAAACTAAAAAATTGAATAGTTCATCATTCATGAAAATCGAATGGCCAAGGCAGAGTTTTATGTTTGACAATCTTAACTCACGTACCAATCCAACTGGGGAAGTCACTTCAGAGCGAAGGCTTCAAAATTCAGCATTGTCAATACGATAGCCGAACATGAAACATCTACAGCTCTCTTGATTTTCATGCTCCCAATAAACAACCACTTCCGCTTTCCTAATTCAAAATATGAATTTGTAGGGGAAGAATGTACGAGTTTGGAAGCAAAGTCACATTTGACATTAATCTATAATTTACCTTTTACTGGCTATAGAGCAAATATGTTTTTCTGATATCCACGATGATTACGTCTTGGTGAAAATTTCTCTAACCATTGTTTAGGAGCAGCAGGATGAATTCCATAAAGGTTAACAATAAACCTCTTTTCAGAGTTCGCAAGCAGAGTTGCTGGAGAAAAATCTTTCTTTACTAATCCACATCCTTTAAGCCAGTTTAGAATCTCATATCTCGGTTTTATCCTGTTTTCCAAATCAAAACATAAATAGGCAGGAAATTTATGTAAATAATCTACTGGATAACCCAACTCATGGCAAAGATAATTCACTTTTTTATGAATTTGTTCTTTTCTTTGATTTAGAAATTTAGGATTAGCAATTATCATTCTACAAACATCACTATGTTTGATTCCAAATCCAATGAGGCAATCAAATCTCTCTTGCAATTGATCACTTGTACCATTTATTGCTGGTATAATCTTTGATGTAATCCTATTCCTCCCAAATCCTAAACTAGCCAAAAAATGGATCTTATTGTCTATACAATCAATTTCCTTCTTCGATTTAATAATCTCCAAATCTTTCATAAATTCTTCCTCAGTTGTATCACCACTAGCACACACCTTAGTGGTAATTTTACAGCTCAAAACCTTCAAACAATGAAGGTCCACATTCACAATTTTATCAACAAACCGTTTATTTAAATCCAGAGCTTTCAATATCCCTGGGAAATTTCCTACATGATTCTTCCCCAACACATGAGGATATATCTTAAAAACCCTTTCAATTTCAACTTCGTCTAAGCCTAAAACATTTACCAAAATTTCCGGCACATGAATATCCAAACTCTCAAACTCTGTATCAAATACATCCACATGATTTAAAACAAAAATCCATGCTTCCTCTTTATCCATCCCCAAGTTCAAAAAAAAGTTCAGCTTCCACCTCAAAACATCCTCGCAGGCTTCAAATAACACATGCTTGTTCCTCACCAAAATCTCTCCTATCTTGCCAATCCCCGCCCCGCTCTCATACAAAATCCTCACCTTCCTGCATATCTCAAACGCCTTGTCAATATCATTCAACCCACAATCAGACAATACCGCCTTCAAATCCTCAAACAAAAATTGTGCCTTGTCTTCCATATTACTCTTCAAAACCCAGGGAAATGCAAGACATGCACCAATCAAGCAAACCCTTCCAAGTCCCAACTCAGAAAACACTTTCAATCTTCTCCTCAAATCATCCTCCTTCTCATTAAAAACTTCGAGCATCAAACCCAACTTAGGAAAAGGAAACCCAAACGTGAACAGAACCAACACAGCTTCAATGAGGGTTGGATTGTCCGATAAGAAGATAGTGTCATTCTGAAAAACGGAAGGAGGAAGGCTGATGGATTCAGAGAAGAATTCAACCTCATTGATAGGGTGGTAAGGGAGGAACTTCTGGATAGTAGAGGGAAAGGAGGAAGGGACAGAATTGGGAGGGAAGGGGATGCGGGAGAGGAAAAGGGAGAGGGCGATGGGCGAGTTAGAGGCGATTTGGTCGGAGAGAGAGAAAGGGAGGGAGCGGGTAAAGTGTAGGTAGTCGGTTAAAGCAAGTCTTCCTGCTGCTAGAGCGTCGCCTCGATAGCGGGTGAGGACGTTTTTGAGTTTTGGAACAGTCGTGGTGATGGATTTGTTGGAGAAATGGCGGAGGAAGAAGAAGGGGCATTTGGGAGGCATGATAGCATCGTGCGGTTTAAATTAAATTAGGGCAACGGATTAGGGTCTAAGGTTTATTAGGGATTTTGGGGTTGAACGCGGATGCCATGGTCGGGTTGCCAATCATTTTACGTTTACCCAAAGCAGTGAATAATCCAATATGTCAAAACTCCATTTTCCCCTTCCTCAGCCGCGGCAAAAACTTCCATAAGTTCATCATCCAGCATTTGTGCAACTCTTGACATCCAATGATGTATGGACAAATTTGTTCCAAAATATGGCCCTTTTAGCAAAGGAACCAATCATTTTAACCAGGTTAATGCGGATTTGCAAGTTAAACGAGATATGTGCTTTCGGCGTAAAATGAGACATTTAAACAAATTATTTTCCCATGATTTATAATTCAATCGAATTAACGCTGATTATTTATTTGTTTTATCGTGTAGTACGTTGAAACTTTTATCAAATGATGTCCTCTACGAGGGGGTCCGGGGTGTGTGGCAACCCCCTATGTGGGGGCAGTGCCCTCGATAATGATATTTGATATGACCGATCAGGTCGTAAGGATTCAGAGGACGGCGTTCCGTTCGAAACGATACAACTTATTGGTTGTTGAATTTGAATTCAAACTACAACAGTAAAAATCTGTTAGCAAACAACTTTGATTGTTCAAAATTTTAAAATAATATAACGATTCATTCGCGCTCATTAATCTTATACGATTGAGAATATAATATTGTTTAATCAGGTTAGACGGAGTAATTAAGGGGGGATTAAAAAAAATAGCTATTATGTTTCCTTAAAGGAGCAAGATAAGGTTGTAGCATTGGACGCATCCGATGCTACAACCTCATTTTGCTCTTTTAAGGAAATAGGACAATTTGTCCACGTACTGCGTTTGACGCGTCCAACGACACTATAAGATTTATCCAAAGTGGAGTACCATTGTGAGTCCAAATCTTATATCAACAAAGCAAGTAAAGTTTGTTATGATGCAACGGGGAAAAGGGAAGATGTAGAAAGAGATTCTGACTTCATTCTATTTAGATTTCTGATTATTAGTAATCCTTATCAATTGTGATCTGTAGAGGGGATGTCCATAATCATGTCTACACGTATCATTCTACATAATATGGTTATAGAAGGCAAAAGATATATGAATGAAAAACATTAACGCAACAAAATATGATAACGCATTGCAAATTTCTGATATATTCCGAGATGACTTCTTGTAAACGAAAAGGTTTTCAATATTCATGTGGAACGTTAATTTTCATTCCAAGATGCACTAATACATAATAAGCTATAAAAAGATCTCATGAACCAAATTTGGAATATTAATATTGAAGATTGATAGTTCAATTTTACATTTGATTAATCAAGTTCGTATGCATTTGTGATATAGTTGTCGTATTATTTGTATCACATTTCCTTAGAAATATTGTAATAACCCGGGCTTGTGGGTGTTTGGGGTTAATAGATTATAACATGTTTTGTAATTCTAAAACCAAGAAGTATAAAGTACACATTCGGGGGCCTAACCCGTACAATGATTTAGATGTGAAAATAAAGAAGTGGTGATTTATATAATTGTTTGTATCGGAATAAAATAAATACATTTGGTATAATAAGAAAATTTATTTCAATCTATGTTTGCAAATTATATTTTGATGGTTCAAGTGAATATTAAAAATATAAAATATTGATCAGCAATCAATATGTAAGTGAACGTAGATTTTCAATATAATGTGTTAAGTTGTTTTAACAAGATAATTAGTAAATTTTGAATTAGTGTTTGGAAATGCAAGCTGTGGAAATTATAAAATAAAATAAAAGACTGTTTAAAAACCGTGTTTGGAAATAGTTAAATAGATTTGTATAATGATAAATAATGTTGAATTGTGGTAAGGTGAAAATAATTGTAAATTTGTTGCTAAAAGTGAATTTTGGCGATAATAATGATATTTGTGGGATTTTATATTATCATTAAATAAGGACAATAAATACTATTGGAAATAAATGTTTAAGCGCGTCAACATGTTTTATTTAAAACTTAGTATTTATTTTGGAAAGAAAGTGGAATTAATATGAATTTAAACTTAAGAAATGTAAGTTTTGAACAAACGAAATGTAAAACGTATGTTTTATAAAGATATGAATTTTAATGTGTGTTTTATTAAAAATGACGTTTAGAAATATTCGAATTTTATTGAACATATGTGTTTTGAATTTTGTAGGGGAAACACAACATTATAATGTGTATATAATGTTAGAATTTGATAAAAATATATTAATAGTACGTACAAAGGTGTGTTCATGCTTTAATAACTGGAATAATCATATTTTTGGCTTATTAAGTTAAGTTAGACCTATTTCTTAATTAATTAATTATGAAAGAAATATTTAAAAACCTTGTTTAACAAGCACGTATTGTTTCTTTCTGAACCTTCTTCTTCTTCTTCCTGTAAGTTATAAAGGAAGAAAAACAAAACCCTACCCCCTCCCCTTTTAATCATTTAAAACTTGAAGCTCCAGTTGTAAGCAAGAGCGGTAAAAACTTTAGAATTCTGCAGGCAACAGGTAATCTCAGCAGGAATCAAATAATTATTTAATCAAAATCTCAGTTTAGCTATTGTAATCTTATTATTTAAGTTGCATGTTACGGATAGTTTTCTACAAGCATTTTTTGTCCTCCCAAGCTCCGAAGGCATTATTTTGTGCTATAAATCATTGACAGTCAAGGTGGATTTGTAAAACTCACACATTCTAACTTGCATATAGTTATTTTTCAGTGTTTGAATTGATATCAGGTCTTGTTTTTCGAATTTTAGTTCGATTAGTAAATAGAAGTTTCAGTTTTTAGTTTACTGTCTAAATTTGAGTTTGTGTTCAACTTTGAGAGTGTGTAACTCTCTCATTTCACATCTGTTTGGAGTGATTTTCTTTCCACTGTGTTGTCTAACTTTTGAACTTTAAATCTTCAAAAAATTTGTTGATTAACTCCACCAGTAGTTTGGCCAAAACATGGCATGAAGTTGAGCTCATTACAAGCGAACCACACCTATAAATCATGTGGACCTATGTCGACACAGCCTCTTTTTGTGTCGGCACAGGTGTCGACACATGCAAAATCTATGTCGACTCAAACTATGAATTTCCTAGGGAAATATTTCCCTGCTATTTGCTTGATTCTGATGTTCTCGCCTATGCAATTGAGCACAGATTAGCTGATCTTTTGACCTAGTTTTAGCTTGTTTTTGTGTCGTCTTGTGTTGATTATAGTTTGGCTATTCAAACGCCAAAATTATTAGTGTATCCTGAATTCAAATTGCACAAATTTAATGTGCATTTTGTTGTGTTTTGGTCATCCTTTTAAGTGTAGGTTTCTACCCCGTGCACGCCTTTAGAAAGGGATTTCAAAAATAAATAAAATATATATAATTTTGAGACAAATATTTTTCCGTGATTTGGTTTTTTAAAATAGTCTCAAGGCGATAGTAAAAACAATATTTTCTATAACATGTAGCTTTTTAAGAAATAATCCAAACCGTTTTCTAAATTGTTTATAAAACCGTTTTCCAAACCAAATATTTTGTATATATAAAATTACATATTTTTGCACTATTCAAGAGAACGAGGAAGTGAATTAAACGAAATAGTAGACCTCGTGGTATGGTACACGTAGGTTAATTATATCGGTTAATTCCAAACCCATCGATTGAATCTATTTCTATTATTTAGTGTGGAATTTTTTGAGTTAGCTAATATTTAGCGAGTTGAGAGGTTCGAGATCTCCTATTATAGGAGTAATAATCGATGAGAACCATTAATATGAGTTATTTTACTCACTGATGAAACGAGGCGAGCCTTGAGATGAGTTTTCCCTTTTCGAGAATTATGGTTCATGAGAATCCATTATAGGATTTATTTCCACTTGCCAATGATATGAGGCAAGATATGAGTTTTCTAAGATTCATGAGATTTGAGACTTTATTTGATGACGTTGATTTAACTAGCTAAACTGTTTAGTGTAAACGTGTGGTATGGAACGCATGTTAACACTATTCGGGTTAATGTCTGAGAGTTTGTAACACATCCACGAGATATTTTTAGCATATGATAAAATTGTCCGGAGAGGTGTTAGCGATTTGGTCCTTTAAGATAAAACTGCTCAGGGAAGGTTTAGGCAAACTTTTCGTGATGGTAAAACTGCTTGGGAAGGTGTTAACGACCTTGTATGCTAAGATGAAACTACTTAGGGAGGTGTTAGCGACCTTGCCATGACCAATGAAATGCCATGGGGAGGTGTTAGCGACCTTGTCATTTAAGATGGAACTGCTTGGGGAGGTGTTAACAACCTTGAGGTGGCCATTGTAATCTTTTCTGATCCGGTCTAAGTTATTTTCTAAGTTCTGAGTTTTCTTTATGATTTCACCATTTGAGATGATTATTATAAATATATATATATATATGGTGATTTCATTTCTTCGTTTTGAACTCTTAATCGAGTTCCAAAAAATTTGTGATTTTTGTGATTTAAGCTCTTAACTGAGTTCCATGAGTTCTATGATTCTTATAATTTCTGAAAATTCTAAGTTTTTAATCCTACATTTATGTGGTTCAATGTGTTAATTACCATAATTATAGAGTTGGGGTAATCTTTGTTGATGGAAATATCTGAGTCTATGTTCATGTTTCTCACGATTGACTAGTGTATTAATTTCGTGAACTTACCCGAGAGTATAGTATTCCTTTATGATGGAAACGAATTATTTCATCTATGTTTTGAGTAAGTATATGATTATGATATCCTTTTTCTTATGAAAAGAAATTAGTGTATATTGAAACTTAATTTCACTTATCAAGTTATTATTGATATGTTTAAGTTAGGCCGACCCATGTATTTATACTTGGGTCAGACCAAGTTATTTCAGGTAAATCTATAGATTCGAGCTTGCTTCGCTTACACCATGTCTTTACCTTTTTGAAGCTATATCATGAATCATGTGTTTGAGTTGTGATGTATATTCATTTGAGATTTATTGTATATGTATATGTATATGGACTTTTGAACCATTTGAGTATGTACACATGTATTGTTGTGATTCTGTTATTGTAAGTGTTGATGTCCAAATATTGGCCCAACACCAAAAGAGTTCTACGACAATAAAACTAAATGAAAATGATAAATTTATGTATAGAAAACTCAAGATAATCATTTATAGTTGTTCAACTTGTCAAAGCGTACGTTCACTTCCAAGTTTTTAGCACTTTATTGATCAACTTCTCAAGTTACAGAGCTGGATCCGTATTACTCACGGAGCTTACTAGAGCAACGAAAAATTCAAGTGCTAAAATTCCTTCTATCGCCCAGGAATGGGGTATTTATAGCTGAGAATCTAGAGGGAAGCTGGTGAGTGCGTGGGAGTGGTAACCCAAGAGGGCCCAAAGCCCAAAACATAACAAACCAGGATCAATACCGAACTCAGAATTGGTACCGATCTCGATCCCGAATGAATTGTGTGGATTTGGGGATTTTTGGCTTCATGGAGGTTTTGGTATTGTCTTGCTTTATCTTTTGGTGGGACTTGGTTGCAATTTGATGAAGGGAAATTAGGAAGTACGAGTTCTTGAAGTTGGAAGTAAGTTGTTGATCTGGAAGTCGTACCGACCCCGGTGGACTGTTGAGTCACACCGATCCTAGAAGTGTCAAGACAGATTTTATGATGTTGGGGAGTTGTATCGATCCCCAATGCCTTAGACTTGTTTGTTGAGCTGTTTGGAGTGTGGGGATTCACGTCGATGCCGGAGTGGGATTTCTACCGAACCCCAAACACTTATGCATCCGAGAGTTGTTTTGACGAGATCGAATCATCATACTTGCACGACTCCATCTGGACTTGGTCCTCGGGTGTTTAAGTGACACTTCTAAGTTGTTTAGCCACGTGATGGTCGAGTCACGCCAATTTGACTTTCTTTTAATAGCCAGGCCAAAAGGCCGGGTAACACTTGCCCCCAAAAGCATGTCTTGTGATGAACAGGACGTGCTTTGAATCAAGATAATTCCTTGATGTTTGGAAAGATCTACAACCTATGTCTAAAGAACAGTCGTGACCTTTCTTTAAATAAGTGTATATTGGGAAGTGTGTCGCTTCGAAGCGGTTGTGACGCTTTGTTAAAGTTTACTAGTATAAGTGTACAGTTCTTGCATTGTTGACGGTTTAGATTAGTTTGAGCTTCATTCCTTGTTCTGGAATTTGTCTGAATTCTCAGGTAAATGTATGATCTTTGTCAGAGATATAAAACGTTAGTCACTGGCTCTTTCATACAATGGAGTGCAACCAAGTCGTTACCGGTATGGAGTCACATATGCACTCATACTTAGTACGTGTTTTTGTGCGATATGCTCGAAGTTGATAATATGAAACATAATAAAATTGATATGTTTGGGTAAATGATCGTGTAGGTTAGTTTTCAAAGCAAACTCGAATTCGATCGTCGAGTGCATACTCCCAAATTAAGAGTGGTGAGTACGTGATTAGTACTTGGCTCGAGTTCATGTCAATGATTAGAGCTTTGAAAACTAGTGCATGCGATCATAGCCATGGTCGAAATTCCAGAAATTTTCATCCCCGTGTATTCTGCTTCCCTTTCATTCTCTTCTCTCTCTCTCTTTTGGAACAAACTGATCGTGGATCAGTACTGATCCCCAAATACTTTGTTTTTTCCTCTATTTGCTGGAGAAATCTCCTTCCTTTCCTACTATAAATACGTTGATACGTATTCTACTTCATTTCTTCTCCTTGCCAACTTCGTATCCCCGCATCTTAAGATTTTCGGATCTGTAACGAACCGACAAATTCTCGATCCTGATTATCGACCAAAATGCCATGTCAGCTAACCAAGCACCGGAAATTACCGGATCATTAATAGAAAGAAGTTAAAGGGTGAGAAATAAAAGGAAAGAAAAGTTAGAATAGAAGAAAATAAAGAATATAAATCTCGCAGAGGAACGAATAAAATATATAATATAACATCTCTCGAAATACAAATTTATACTGCATATACATATTATCATCAGAGTACAACACAACACATCACAGCAGAAATAAACAATAGCTATCAAATGTTGAAGCCTCCTACTCCAACTTCCTCCAAATATATATGTAAAATCTCGACTACTTGACTTTCCATAAAAAATTAGGCACCCAAGAGTTTAGGGTAAAACAAAACAAAATAAACTCTAGGTCATACATGGGACTGGTATGAATAAACTCGAGTCACTTGATTTACCTTTAAAAATCTTTGACATAAAAGTTAATTGTAAGACCGGTCCACATATAAACATGGATGGTTATTACTTTACGATAACCCAAAACATATTTTGTATCAAAAATATTTTGATATTATAATAGTGTCTAAATAAAATAAATAGCAATCTACCGGAACGCTTTCATCTCACACTCCACATACATAATATACAATCAAAAACCACAACCGCTTATTGGGTGATGGATTTCCAACTACAACAAGGTATGGAACCACCTTCTGATAGTGTATCTTTAGATATGAATACACTGGTTTAAAAAGAATATCTTGCAATCCAGCTACACATGACCGAACACTTATTCTACTTGAGTGTACCAATGTATTATCGCCAACGGTTGTGACCAGCAACCGTTATCGAAAGCATACAGCAGCGATAAAATAAGAAGCAAATCAGTTTTCTCTAGATTAGGTAATAACACCCTAATGGGTACGACTCACGTAGCCATGTTTCCTGCTCGATTTTTGGCATTTCCTGGTTGATAAGGCCCAAGGCTATGTCTTACTTTATAACACTACAACATCAATCACTTTAAATGACACATTTTCAGATCCATCAAATCACTAATTGACATCCCCAAAAATACACTGGGTGTTAAGCTAAGAGAAGTTTCCTTCTCTGCCACCAACTATGGTACGTTTGAAGACAATGTACTTGACCATCTGGAAATACTATGCCAGACATCTGTTCTTATAAGTTGTCCTGGGACTGGACAAACCAAAGGCACTATCTCCATTAATCCATCTAGGACAATTTCTACCTAGGATTAACAGAATAGTCTTTTCACTTCACTCCATCTTTAATCATATTCAACATAATCTGATTCGTAACATAACAACTGGATTGAAGTAATTTTCAGATAAATAGATCCATTTCCGGTCTCTTCGAAACGATCAACGCGTTTGCTCAGAATTGTGATAGTCGGCTATTTAAGAAAACATCCATGTAACCAATGATCCTATTTCCAATAGAAATACGACAGGTTAAGCACTAAGCAACACTGAGCCTTTTTAAAATTAAGGTCTTATTAATTTGTTTGTTTCCCAACTTTCTTCCAATATCTTTACCCAAATATTCTTCAAAACCCGTTTGGCCTCTCACGATTCTTGAAAAAACATTTCCAAATATCATAAACTCTTTATTTTTATATAGTCTATAAAATATCTCTTATCATAGTTGGAAAACATTTACATATATTCACAAATTCTTATTTTCTATATTTAGAAAATGTACGTTACTGACATCGGAAAATTTTTCCTTATATTCACATTTCTTATTTTCTCACCAACCAAAACATTCCATTTTCTATGCTTAGAAAACATCTCTGATTATATTTCGAAAACGTTCCAAAACTCATTTACTTGGATTTGAACAAAGGTCACATAAAACACTGTTACGACAGCTCAAAACCATAACACTCATCAACTGCCCATATCTCTAACCAATCCTCGCTACCGAACCTTAACCATTCCTTAGTCAATAATGAAGTCAATCAATTTGGGGTATAATTACCTCTTAGATCTTAATTGAACAACATTCTTAACTTCGAAATGGAGAAAGTCCACAACTTTAATCTTTAACAAATATTGCTTACGTAATTTTCGGATTCAGTTTATGAATCCACTTCTTTAATGGAAATCATTGGTTATAACAATAGTGTTATTGTAACGACCCGCAAATCCGTGCTATCTGAGTTGACTAAATACAACACACGTCCAACCCAAATAACACAGAAATACGAACCATTAATAGAAAGAAGATAGAGGGTGAGAATAGATAAGATAGAAAACTTAGAATAGAAGAAAACGAAGATCACAAACTCACAGCGGAACGAATAAAATATATTATATAACATAACTTTTGAAATACAAATCAGTAACTTTATATACATACCATCATCAGAGCACAACAGTCATTTCTGGAACAGTTATAAACATCTGTTTCCAGATACAAACAAGGTCCACAGCGGAATATATGATAGCCTATAGCTAACTGGTGAAGCCTCCTGCTTCCAGCTCCTTTCAATGAATCTGTGAAATCCCGACTACTTGACTGCCCGTACAAATTTGGGCACCCAAGAGTTTAGGGAAAACAAAACAAAATAAACTCTGGGTCAGTCATGGGACTGGTGTGAGTAAACTCCAACCACTTGTTTAACTTTTAGAAATCCTTTCAAAAGAAAAGATAATAGTAAGACCAGCCCACGCATAAACATGGACGGTTTTTACCTTACTATAACCCAAAACACTTTGATATCAAATCCAGTGATATTATAATAATGTCTACATCAAGTAAATAACCAAATAGCAGAACGCTTGCATCTCACGCTCCACATATATAGTATAAAATCAAAAACCGCATGGCGCTTATTGGAGATTGGATTTCCAACATGACAAGGTATGGAACCACCTTCCGACTGTGTATCTCTAGAGAGGAATACACTGGGTTCAACAAGAACATCTTGCAACCCGGCCCACACATGACCGACCACTCATTTCGCTTGAGTGTATCGAATGTATATCACCAACGGTTGGACTCAAACCACCGTTTCCCGAATGGGCAGAATCGATAGATTTAGAAACAAAAGGAATTTCTCTAGATAGGTGATTATACACCCTAATGGGTGCGACCCACATAGCCATGCTGCCTGCCCGATTTTTGTCCTTTCCGGGTTGTTGAGGCCTGAGGCTACGCATACTTACCATTCATTGATAGCACAATCACTTTGAATGCCACATTGTCAGATCCGTTAATCACTAGTTGAGTTTGCACAAATATTCTGGATATTATACTAAGGGATAAAATCCGTTGCAACCATTTATATCCATACAGACCAACCCATTTGATCATTGGAAATACTCTGTCAGACATTCGTCCATTTACGTTCGTTCTGGGATTGAACGAAACCGAAGGCACCATTTCTATAAATAGAAAAGCCCTTGCACTTTACTCCGTCTTCAATATATTCAGCATACTTGGTTCGCAACGCTTATGCCGATACGGAGTGGTTCTTCGGATAATAATCCAACCGGTCTCTCCATATTGACAACGATGGTCAAAACTTCGATAGTCTGTGATTTAACTATCGAATAAAAACAAGTGTTCATCCAAACATATCAAACAAATCACTGGGCTCTTTAATTAATGTTTCATTAATTAAGTCTCTTCTCCATTTCCTTATCAATATTTGTTAACCAAATATTTCAATAACCATATTGGCCCTTTACGCTATTTTTGATTTCGTTTCCTTATCGAATTCTATATATATCGATATATAGATTTCTAATTGTCAAATTTCTTAAAAATATCCTAACTCCTTAAATTCCCGGAAAAATTCGCCATAACCTCCCCTGTATCGGGAGCATCGGGAAATTTCAAATAGCTTCCCGGTATCTTCCTCAATCAAAAAGAAAAAGGAAAAGCCAAGCGGCTTGCCGATACGGCGCATAAAACCCATATATGAATTTAAACATGTACCTTTTTGTCGGGCACACAAATTAAAATCTTCATATACTCCATCCCATATCTGTTTAACACCTGTTCACCTGTTTTCCATTCAGTTTAACTCAATCCATTCGTTTGAATTCAATTTCCGCTCATTTATTCTTTAATTAGCTATTTTGCCTATTTCGCTTCTTTGTTGGACATAACATGTTCAAATAGAATATTTAACTCGTTCATAACCAAATTGAATTTCAATTTCAATTCTAGTTTCCTTTCCTATTTCGAATATAAATTTTCAAATCGAATTCACTTATTTAAGGCCCAATATCCATTCAAAAGCTCCTTAACTAATTTCTATTCAATTTAGTTAATTCCATTCAATAAATCAAAATCTGGTTTCTGTTTCAAAAATCATATTCATTTACACAACTTGAATTCGCATATATTTTACAACTCAACTCCGAAATTTTCTAAATAGAAATTCGGATTTTATTTGCTTAAAAATCCTTTTATAAAATGAAATAAACCATTATGGTTTTTAAATAGTTCTGGCGCTGTTTTTCTGAAAATTTGATTTTGACATAACTCAAAATCTATACGACGAAATCCAGATTTTTCTCCTTCATTAGAAAACCATTATCAAATCGGTCCTGACGTTTCTTGTTTCAAAGAATTCCGACTTCAATTGCGTCCTGTATACTCGATTGAAGTTCGAGTTGCTATTTTACGAACTGCAGCGCTGCGGCGAGTTCGTTTTAATTATATTTATATATAAAAACCTTTAAACTTCTCTAAAATGAATTCAACTCCGTTTAACTCCATTTGAATTCCTTGATTCAAATTCCAATCTCACCTTTGAATTCTATTTTTCAAATCCCAATTCCTTTTCTATTTGATATTCAAATTCAATACTTGAATTTCTATTTGAATTCCCTATATTCAAATTCGATGTTTGAATTCATTTGAATTCTCTTATTCAAAATCTATATTTAAATTCCATTTGAACTTCTATGTTCCAATTTCTATATTTGAATTATATTGAAATTCAAATATTCAAACTCCTTTTTAAATTCTAGATTCAAAATTCCATAGTTTAAAACCCATTTGAATTTCATATTCAAATCCCATAGATTAAATCCTATTTGAATTCAATTTGAATCTCTTACATTCAAATTTCATTTTTCATTTCCGACCCCATTTGAATTTCTAATATTCAAATTCATTTTCAACACCATTTGAATTTCTATTATTCAAATTCATTTGAATTCCCTTGAATTCAAATTCCATTTCAAAACTATTTGGATTTCCTATTTTGAAATCCTATTTCAATCCTACTTTGAAATCCTACTTTCAAAGTTTATTTCAAATTCTATTTTGAAATCTCGTATTCAAATTTCTACTTGAATTTCTATATTCAATTCCATGTTCAAATTTAACACTTGAATTTCTATTTCTGAATTATCAAATGTGACGGCAAGGAATTTCGCTCGGTCCGAACCAGTCGCTAAACCGACCCAGGCCGTTCGAAACGCCCTATCGTTTGAGAACAGGACAAAACAGAACGCATACAGAAGAACATTTCATTGTATATCACAACAACGCATCAGATTACAAGAATATACAGAGTATAAAAGAATATTACACAGAAATATCAGAGATTTAAATTACATTTAAATACATAGCAGCGGAAAATAATACAATACACAACTAGAAGGAGATATACGGATACAAAGCTTTCCGGATATCGTTCCAGCTGTAAACCAGGATCCTGTGAATATAAATCTGCAAAACCAAAACTACTAGCTGCCCGTGTCAAAATAGGGGCACCCAGAGTTTAGGTTAAAACAATAAACTCCAGGTCAGTCATGTGACTGGTGTGAGAACTAAAACAGTTATAAATCTTTATTTTAAATCATTAGGTAAATCAAGGGACCACGCCGTATAACACGGAACGGGTTTCGTCCCAAGAATACCAGTGCATAAAACAAACAGCGCAATGCTAAATAAAGAAAAATGAAGCTGTTATAAGACCCAGGTCCCATCACACAATGCAACGCAGCCGAGGATAGGGTTTTCCCTTATAACAGCCAAAGAATGCTTGATACGTTTAAAACAAATCATTTGATACTATTATAAGTGCATAATGTATAAAACACTTCAAATCATAAGTATCAATCATAGGCGGCATGAGCGCCCCATCCCACTATGTCACCATATATAGGTTTACAAATAAAACCGCAAAGTCACGTATTTGGAAATTGGATTTCCGTCTATGAACCGAGGCCAGGGATCGTCCTCTACCGATTCGAGACGCTCTAGCCCGCCCCTCAGGCAAGCGCGCAGGCAAGCCTTGGATCGTCAGGGCCGGTCCACACGGAGTGGATTATTATGCCTGAACAATACGTCTCCCCACCCTATGGGGTGTAAGTCTGGTCCGTCAGCCGACCAGAATGCATTCGGCCGAAACCGATATAACCGAGGCGCCTCGCAACCGCAACAACCACATAAGTCAAACTCGTCAGGGCGTGTAAAACCACTGACGCCACTTCTAGCTAGAAAGAAACGCAAGTCCTCCCTGATGTCCTCTCCCGTTTTTGGTTCATACCGGGTGCGAAACTCGCGAAGTAAACGTTACACAAAGCTACGCCACAAAGGCCGTGCTTTGATCATCACCACGAGACTTTGCTTTTCAACAGAAGCCTCGATCCTTTGCATCTTAGCATGCCACACAGGCAAACCACTCTATGCAACCGATATCAGTCACACAGAATGAAATCCAATGTCAGACACACAGTCCATTTACAAGTCCGTTCTGGGTCTGAACGAAACCGGAGGCACCTAGTACCCCGCATATCCATCGATCTCCAAGTACGTCTGGACGATCACTAACTGTTTCCATCTTCTTGGGTGTACAGCCCAATCAAGATCATCAGTTATCACCCAAACGACGTGAAGACCTCTGGTCTTCGACCATCGTCTTCATCTTCGACTTATCGTCGTATCAGTTATTCAGAATGGGATAAACCCGGTCTTTCCGAATAACTCGCGTATATTTTAAATAAGTGTTACACAAACACAACATACGCCTCATTCCAATTCATTAGTCACTAACCGTAAATTAATCAAGAGAATAATTCCCCAAATATTAACCCCGAAGGCCGAAACCAACATCAGATCAATATCCAGAAAACCATTCTGCTTGGCTAACCGACAGTTAGTTTCTAAATTTCACGTTCAAATCTAATTAAAGATTTAACTATCGCCTGGAGCAAAACTGGTGATACTCCATTCTCGATCTTTTCAATCTAATTAAAGATTCATTAAAACTCCACTTAGTTTTAATCCTTATCTGGGTTAAAGAATCAGTGTCATTTAAAACACGATTCACGATAAACCCAAAATCACATTCCATTAATTATCGGGTTAAAGAACAAGTGTTATTTAAAACACTGTTCACGATAAACCCAAAAATCAATACCAATTCAATTCCAATTAAATATCATTTAATTGGTACACTTCATTAAATCTAAATAAAAAGATTTAATCTTTTCTCAACTGGGTTCAAGAACAGTGTTAGTGAAGACACCATTCACGACAAACCCAAATCACATTCATTAATTATCGGGTTAAAGAACAAGTGTTATTTAAAACACTGTTCACGATAAACCCAAAAATCAATACCAATTCAATTCCAATTAAATATCATTTAATTGGTACACTTCATTAAATCTAAATAAAAAGATTTAATCTTTTCTCAACTGGGTTCAAGAACAGTGTTAGTGAAGACACCATTCACGACAAACCCAAATCACATTCGATTAATTATCGGGTTAAAGAACAAGTGTTATTTAAAACACTGTTCACGATAAACCCAAAAATCAATACCAATTCAATTCCAATTAAATATCATTTAATTGGTACACTTCATTAAATCTAAATAAAAAGATTTAATCTTTTCTCAACTGGGTTCAAGAACAGTGTTAGTGAAGACACCATTCACGACAAACCCAAATCACATTCATTAATTATCGGGTTAAAGAACAAGTGTTATTTAAAACACTGTTCACGATAAACCCAAAAATCAATACCAATTCAATTCCAATTAAATATCATTTAATTGGTACACTTCATTAAATCTAAATAAAAAGATTTAATCTTTTCTCAACTGGGTTCAAGAACAGTGTTAGTGAAGACACCATTCACGACAAACCCAAATCACATTCGATATTCAATACAAGGCTCTGAATAGAAAATATATCGGCTTATATTCAATATCGAATTCTACGACTAACAAATGTCGTATTGGAAATAACGATATAAATATATATCTTTCAAATTTCCATAACAACACCTGTATAATCACGAATTCCAACATCGAAATATTCCGAAGACAATTTCGATTCAAATCCACTCCAATGCAATCATTGGAAATTTTGGTTATTTTCAAAACCATTTCAAATTCAATTTATTTATTTAAAAATAAATAGAATTATAATTCTAGTTCAAAACTAGTTCATTTCGATAAAAATCTATTTTTATCTTTTCAAATATGGAGTTTTTCATCCCAAACTTTCACAAATCATTTCTTATGATTTTACACAAATTATTACTATTTTTAATAATTTTATCAAGGCCCGTACAGTCGATTTCCAACAACGGCCATCGAACTGCACTTACAGCGACCTTTTTCGAATTTGATTTGGACGTATCTCCAAATCCAACCGTTAGATTTCAAATTTCTAACATTCATTAGAAAGCTCTTTTCGATACGAACCCAACGGTTCCGGTTTTAGGAGAATCCGACGGTCGGATCTCCCGTAATGTCCGTTTGAAATAAATGGTCGAAATTCGCGAACTGCCGCGGCGCGGCGCGTTCTATTCAGGCCATTATATTATATATATAATATATATAATATATATTTCATCGATTTCTATTTAAAACGAATTATATAAATAGTTTTGAATTCGTTTCAAAAACAATTTCAACTTCCTTTTCAATTCAAATCAAAATTGAATTCTTCTTTATAAATTCGTTTTAAAATTCATTTCTATTCAATTCAAATTTCAATTCAATTTGAATTCATTTCAATTTGTTTTCAATTCAATTCGAAATCGTTTTCAATTCAATTCATTTCGAAATCGTTTTCAATTCAATTCATTTCGAAATCGTTTTCAATTCAATTCATTTCGAAATCGTTTTCAATTCAATTCATTTCGAAATCGTTTTCAATTCAATTCATTTCGAAATCGTTTTCAATTCAATTCATTTCGAAATTACTTAAAATTGATATAAATATCGTTCACGTCAAAATGGCGTCAATCTAATCAACACGGCTTCATAAATTTTCTATTTTCAAATATTCTATTTCAAATATTTCTTTTTCAAATATTTCTTTTTCAAAACTGGAATGAGGCCCAATCAATTACCATATAAAGTTAATTATATGGATTTTCATACAACACATGTATAATAGCCTTGAAAAATAATCAACCATCAACCAAAGTGCACTACACTGTATAAGCATCAAATATAGACATTTAACGCTTATAGCAGCTTGTCAATCAATCGATCGACATATTTAATCAATCAGGATGAGTGAACTTCAAATTTCATCCTAACACCCGTGTGGGGTTTCAAACAATCAAACACATGTTTTATTTGTGCAGTTAGGCGATGTGTAAAATTTATCGACCCAATCAACGTCATTCAAATAGGTGTACATAAACAAACCGTCTGGTTTGTAAATGAATATTTATTTATTCACATTCACGTTAAAAATTATATTTTTAACGATAACACATTTTATTTTAACATATGAATTTCTATTCAGTTCATTCGTTAAATAAAATGCTATTTTTATTTTTCTAACTTATTTTAGAAAATTTCGGCGGCATAACGGCACGATACTAGAAACGGGACAAGGCCTAGCCTTATCCCCGGTCTAGTGAAGGCCCACGCCATTCACACATCAATCAAATTCACTTTCGTTATGCAGACCACAAAATTTGGAGTAAGAGTCTAACCTAGCCTTACTCCTTCGCCTTATAACGGCGCACGTCTAATCCTAACCAATTTATCGATTCGATTTTTCACACCACAAACCACATTCAAACCAATATCACAATCAATAACCAAACAGCCAAACAAACAAGTCCATGGTCTGTGGACGATTGTGTCGGGTGCTACTAAGCACCGTCTGCATCCTAGTATATATATATATATATAACTAGAAAAATAAATTGAAAGGTGAGAAATTCTCACATATAGCTATCCTAGCTCCATGGCTCTTCATTTGCAGAAGTCTTCCTCGTTATCGCCTCTTCGTCATCTTCGTTGCCCGTAGTCACTATATATATAAAAATCGAATTTTTACTTCAAAGTTCAATATATAAAAATCGAATTTTTATTTCAAAGTTCAATATATAAAAATCGAATTTCTATTTCAAAGTTCAATATATAAAAATCGAATTTTTATTTCGCTATTTTCTATATAAAGATCTCGCCTTTTCAAATATTTCGCCTTTTCTAATTTAAAGATTTCACCTTTATAAAAATCGAATTTTTATTTCAAAGTTCAATATATAAAAATCGAATTTTTATTTCAAAGTTCAATATATAAAAATCGAATTTTTATTTCAAAGTTCAATATATAAAAATCGAATTTTTCTATCGAAGTTCAATATATAAAAATTCTATTTTTAATTGAATAAAAATCTAGTCTTTATAGAAATAACAATCTAATCTTTTCTAAATCAAAAATCTAATTTTTTCCTAAATCAAAACTACGATCTTTTTCTAAACAAAAATATGAACTTTTTCTTAGATAAAAAAAAAAATCCTATCTTTATTCTCTAATCAGAAAAAAAAAGTCAAATCTTTTATATCTCAAAAATCACATCTTTTATAACTCAAAATAAAATTAGTTTTTAAATTATGACAAAATCAGTTTTCTAAATATGTTAAAATTAGTTTTCTAAATATGTTAAAATCAGTTTTCTATTTATGTTAAAATCAGTTTTCTATTTATTTAAAAATCATCAGTATACTGAATTTAAAAATAAAAGAAAAAAAAAAAAAAAATCACTTACAGCTCTGCGAAGAGGGGGGGAAAGAAGGCGTCGGCAGCACTTCAGGGGGGGGGGGGGGGGGTCGGCGGGCGTCGCGAACTAGGGGGGCTTCGGTGGGGCTCGTGCGATCTGGGGGGCTTCGATGGGGCTCGTTCGATCTGGGGGGGGGCTTCGGTGGGGCTCGTTGTACGAGGGAGGGGGCGGTGATGGGCGGCGGCGCTTCAGGGGGGGGGGGGTCGGCGGGCGTCGCGAACTAGGGTTTTTTTTTTTTTTTTTTTTTTTATACTATTGAATCTGAAACTAAACGGGGGGGGGGGGCAGAGGGTTTAAGGGAGAAAAGGGTTTTTTTTTATTTATATTATTATTTTATTATTATTAAAAGTTGACTTTTACATACGAACACCGAACTGGGTCCAACGACTGTCATCCCTAACGTAATACCCCCATTCCGAACACAATGGGATATGTATCGCAAGCTGATTCGACTGTTTGAATCAGTTTCCGTTAAATTTACATTTAAATCACTATATTGAATTTTAAACGTACATTTCAAATTACCGGGGTCACATACTAACTAGAAAAATTCCAGAAAAATATTTTCTAGCTTCGTATTGACGATACGGTCCTAACAAAACTAGTTTCGTCGAATTCTGAGACCGTTAGAAAAATGGCCAATTTCCAGTCGATTAAAATCAACTGAAACTGGTCAAACGCGTTTTCCTTTGCCACGCTCACATATTGATTCGAAAAATTATGAAATTTGAAACCTAGCAATAACTTTACATCACGGACCCAACAAAACTGGTTTCGTCGAAATCCGAGGTCATTTGCAAAATGTCCATTTTTAAGGGCCTTATATATATAAAAATATATATAAATTCCACAGCGACTATTTCTAATTTTAAACTGGACATATCTTATCATTTCTAAGATGAAATCTCAGTTTGTTAACTTCGTTACAAAGATATAGTTATACAGATTCAAATATTTCTTGTTTCGTTCAATTCTGACTTATATTGAATTCTGTATATTCATTTGAAATTAGAAATCGAATTTTCGAACTACCGCGCCATTTTCAATTCCTTTTTATAATTATATATAAATATTTATATTCTAACGACGACGTGTATAAATATATACGTCGAATTCTATTCAAAATAAATTTCACGTCGATATTATTTAAAATAATTTATTTTAAATATTCAAAATTCGCTAAAATTGCCAAAATAAAAATTTTAAACTGGCCCAGATTTTGCGGGTTATTACAATCTCCCCCACTTAAAACTTTTCGTCCCCGAAAAGGAACAAAGTCGAAAGTGGTTTGATTAATCAACTCTACGTTCGATCTGGTTTCCATTCTCCAACTTTTCAGTTTCTGAGAATTTCCCAAATTTCAAAAATTTGGCTAACTCCCTAAATTTTCGAAAAATTTCGCCATAACCTCCCCTGCAATGGGAGCATCGGGGAATTTCAAATAGCTTCCCCGGTCCTTCAGATCTCAAAAAGAAAATGAAAAAGCCAAGCGGCTAGCCAATAGGCTCACAAAATCATCATCACCCAAATAAAACAGGAAATTATGTAGTAAACATGTACCTATTTGTCGGGCAAACAAATTTTATTCTCTGCTCTAGCCTCCTTGCTATGACCTGTTCAAAGATATATATGCATATGCAAGCAAATGCGACCAAATTTCAATACAAGTCAATATTTGATTCTGTTAGGCTAAATGGCTAAAAATTAGCAAACAAATAAATAAACAACACAAACATCAATCAATTAGTGAATTAGAGTTTCAAATTCATAATTTTGATACATGTACAAAAATCATGTTTTTGATGCCAATTCACAACAATAAGCCCTATCTAATTTTGGTCCTCACACCAGTCTAATGGAAATATATAGATATCACACCTTCGTCACACGAATATAAATTCTGACGATGAGTACTCAACCATCAGAATCATCTTCGGGCCACTAGAGTATGATTCTATATCTATCCAATATATTAAAACTTCGAATACACGCGGATCAGACGTATACGCAAAATCTTTATATACTGGACTGTCCAACTCAATATAAATAGATAATCAGATACGAATAATTGATTTAAATTTTCAAAACAAAAATTGTTTTCATTTGAAAAATATACTCTTCACACTCGTTCTAGGATACTACTGATCCCATCTCTAACGAGTCATTCCCATTGGATATTACTAATCCAATATCTGATGAATTCTTTCGTATGGTTCTAATGTGTCTTGTTCTCTGCTTTGTAAACCAAAGCTCTGATACCAACTGTGACGGCAAGGAATTTCGCTCGGTCCGAACCAGTCGCTAAACCGACCCAGGCCGTTCGAAACGCCCTATCGTTTGAGAACAGGACAAAACAGAACGCATACAGAAGAACATTTCATTGTATATCACAACAACGCATCAGATTACAAGAATATACAGAGTATAAAAGAATATTACACAGAAATATCAGAGATTTAAATTACATTTAAATACATAGCAGCGGAAAATAATACAATACACAACTAGAAGGAGATATACGGATACAAAGCTTTCCGGATATCGTTCCAGCTGTAAACCAGGATCCTGTGAATATAAATCTGCAAAACCAAAACTACTAGCTGCCCGTGTCAAAATAGGGGCACCCAGAGTTTAGGTTAAAACAATAAACTCCAGGTCAGTCATGTGACTGGTGTGAGAACTAAAACAGTTATAAATCTTTATTTTAAATCATTAGGTAAATCAAGGGACCACGCCGTATAACACGGAACGGGTTTCGTCCCAAGAATACCAGTGCATAAAACAAACAGCGCAATGCTAAATAAAGAAAAATGAAGCTGTTATAAGACCCAGGTCCCATCACACAATGCAACGCAGCCGAGGATAGGGTTTTCCCTTATAACAGCCAAAGAATGCTTGATACGTTTAAAACAAATCATTTGATACTATTATAAGTGCATAATGTATAAAACACTTCAAATCATAAGTATCAATCATAGGCGGCATGAGCGCCCCATCCCACTATGTCACCATATATAGGTTTACAAATAAAACCGCAAAGTCACGTATTTGGAAATTGGATTTCCGTCTATGAACCGAGGCCAGGGATCGTCCTCTACCGATTCGAGACGCTCTAGCCCGCCCCTCAGGCAAGCGCGCAGGCAAGCCTTGGATCGTCAGGGCCGGTCCACACGGAGTGGATTATTATGCCTGAACAATACGTCTCCCCACCCTATGGGGTGTAAGTCTGGTCCGTCAGCCGACCAGAATGCATTCGGCCGAAACCGATATAACCGAGGCGCCTCGCAACCGCAACAACCACATAAGTCAAACTCGTCAGGGCGTGTAAAACCACTGACGCCACTTCTAGCTAGAAAGAAACGCAAGTCCTCCCTGATGTCCTCTCCCGTTTTTGGTTCATACCGGGTGCGAAACTCGCGAAGTAAACGTTACACAAAGCTACGCCACAAAGGCCGTGCTTTGATCATCACCACGAGACTTTGCTTTTCAACAGAAGCCTCGATCCTTTGCATCTTAGCATGCCACACAGGCAAACCACTCTATGCAACCGATATCAGTCACACAGAATGAAATCCAATGTCAGACACACAGTCCATTTACAAGTCCGTTCTGGGTCTGAACGAAACCGGAGGCACCTAGTACCCCGCATATCCATCGATCTCCAAGTACGTCTGGACGATCACTAACTGTTTCCATCTTCTTGGGTGTACAGCCCAATCAAGATCATCAGTTATCACCCAAACGACGTGAAGACCTCTGGTCTTCGACCATCGTCTTCATCTTCGACTTATCGTCGTATCAGTTATTCAGAATGGGATAAACCCGGTCTTTCCGAATAACTCGCGTATATTTTAAATAAGTGTTACACAAACACAACATACGCCTCATTCCAATTCATTAGTCACTAACCGTAAATTAATCAAGAGAATAATTCCCCAAATATTAACCCCGAAGGCCGAAACCAACATCAGATCAATATCCAGAAAACCATTCTGCTTGGCTAACCGACAGTTAGTTTCTAAATTTCACGTTCAAATCTAATTAAAGATTTAACTATCGCCTGGAGCAAAACTGGTGATACTCCATTCTCGATCTTTTCAATCTAATTAAAGATTCATTAAAACTCCACTTAGTTTTAATCCTTATCTGGGTTAAAGAATCAGTGTCATTTAAAACACGATTCACGATAAACCCAAAATCACATTCCATTAATTATCGGGTTAAAGAACAAGTGTTATTTAAAACACTGTTCACGATAAACCCAAAAATCAATACCAATTCAATTCCAATTAAATATCATTTAATTGGTACACTTCATTAAATCTAAATAAAAAGATTTAATCTTTTCTCAACTGGGTTCAAGAACAGTGTTAGTGAAGACACCATTCACGACAAACCCAAATCACATTCATTAATTATCGGGTTAAAGAACAAGTGTTATTTAAAACACTGTTCACGATAAACCCAAAAATCAATACCAATTCAATTCCAATTAAATATCATTTAATTGGTACACTTCATTAAATCTAAATAAAAAGATTTAATCTTTTCTCAACTGGGTTCAAGAACAGTGTTAGTGAAGACACCATTCACGACAAACCCAAATCACATTCGATTAATTATCGGGTTAAAGAACAAGTGTTATTTAAAACACTGTTCACGATAAACCCAAAAATCAATACCAATTCAATTCCAATTAAATATCATTTAATTGGTACACTTCATTAAATCTAAATAAAAAGATTTAATCTTTTCTCAACTGGGTTCAAGAACAGTGTTAGTGAAGACACCATTCACGACAAACCCAAATCACATTCATTAATTATCGGGTTAAAGAACAAGTGTTATTTAAAACACTGTTCACGATAAACCCAAAAATCAATACCAATTCAATTCCAATTAAATATCATTTAATTGGTACACTTCATTAAATCTAAATAAAAAGATTTAATCTTTTCTCAACTGGGTTCAAGAACAGTGTTAGTGAAGACACCATTCACGACAAACCCAAATCACATTCGATATTCAATACAAGGCTCTGAATAGAAAATATATCGGCTTATATTCAATATCGAATTCTACGACTAACAAATGTCGTATTGGAAATAACGATATAAATATATATCTTTCAAATTTCCATAACAACACCTGTATAATCACGAATTCCAACATCGAAATATTCCGAAGACAATTTCGATTCAAATCCACTCCAATGCAATCATTGGAAATTTTGGTTATTTTCAAAACCATTTCAAATTCAATTTATTTATTTAAAAATAAATAGAATTATAATTCTAGTTCAAAACTAGTTCATTTCGATAAAAATCTATTTTTATCTTTTCAAATATGGAGTTTTTCATCCCAAACTTTCACAAATCATTTCTTATGATTTTACACAAATTATTACTATTTTTAATAATTTTATCAAGGCCCGTACAGTCGATTTCCAACAACGGCCATCGAACTGCACTTACAGCGACCTTTTTCGAATTTGATTTGGACGTATCTCCAAATCCAACCGTTAGATTTCAAATTTCTAACATTCATTAGAAAGCTCTTTTCGATACGAACCCAACGGTTCCGGTTTTAGGAGAATCCGACGGTCGGATCTCCCGTAATGTCCGTTTGAAATAAATGGTCGAAATTCGCGAACTGCCGCGGCGCGGCGCGTTCTATTCAGGCCATTATATTATATATATAATATATATAATATATATTTCATCGATTTCTATTTAAAACGAATTATATAAATAGTTTTGAATTCGTTTCAAAAACAATTTCAACTTCCTTTTCAATTCAAATCAAAATTGAATTCTTCTTTATAAATTCGTTTTAAAATTCATTTCTATTCAATTCAAATTTCAATTCAATTTGAATTCATTTCAATTTGTTTTCAATTCAATTCGAAATCGTTTTCAATTCAATTCATTTCGAAATCGTTTTCAATTCAATTCATTTCGAAATCGTTTTCAATTCAATTCATTTCGAAATCGTTTTCAATTCAATTCATTTCGAAATCGTTTTCAATTCAATTCATTTCGAAATCGTTTTCAATTCAATTCATTTCGAAATTACTTAAAATTGATATAAATATCGTTCACGTCAAAATGGCGTCAATCTAATCAACACGGCTTCATAAATTTTCTATTTTCAAATATTCTATTTCAAATATTTCTTTTTCAAATATTTCTTTTTCAAAACTGGAATGAGGCCCAATCAATTACCATATAAAGTTAATTATATGGATTTTCATACAACACATGTATAATAGCCTTGAAAAATAATCAACCATCAACCAAAGTGCACTACACTGTATAAGCATCAAATATAGACATTTAACGCTTATAGCAGCTTGTCAATCAATCGATCGACATATTTAATCAATCAGGATGAGTGAACTTCAAATTTCATCCTAACACCCGTGTGGGGTTTCAAACAATCAAACACATGTTTTATTTGTGCAGTTAGGCGATGTGTAAAATTTATCGACCCAATCAACGTCATTCAAATAGGTGTACATAAACAAACCGTCTGGTTTGTAAATGAATATTTATTTATTCACATTCACGTTAAAAATTATATTTTTAACGATAACACATTTTATTTTAACATATGAATTTCTATTCAGTTCATTCGTTAAATAAAATGCTATTTTTATTTTTCTAACTTATTTTAGAAAATTTCGGCGGCATAACGGCACGATACTAGAAACGGGACAAGGCCTAGCCTTATCCCCGGTCTAGTGAAGGCCCACGCCATTCACACATCAATCAAATTCACTTTCGTTATGCAGACCACAAAATTTGGAGTAAGAGTCTAACCTAGCCTTACTCCTTCGCCTTATAACGGCGCACGTCTAATCCTAACCAATTTATCGATTCGATTTTTCACACCACAAACCACATTCAAACCAATATCACAATCAATAACCAAACAGCCAAACAAACAAGTCCATGGTCTGTGGACGATTGTGTCGGGTGCTACTAAGCACCGTCTGCATCCTAGTATATATATATATATATAACTAGAAAAATAAATTGAAAGGTGAGAAATTCTCACATATAGCTATCCTAGCTCCATGGCTCTTCATTTGCAGAAGTCTTCCTCGTTATCGCCTCTTCGTCATCTTCGTTGCCCGTAGTCACTATATATATAAAAATCGAATTTTTACTTCAAAGTTCAATATATAAAAATCGAATTTTTATTTCAAAGTTCAATATATAAAAATCGAATTTCTATTTCAAAGTTCAATATATAAAAATCGAATTTTTATTTCGCTATTTTCTATATAAAGATCTCGCCTTTTCAAATATTTCGCCTTTTCTAATTTAAAGATTTCACCTTTATAAAAATCGAATTTTTATTTCAAAGTTCAATATATAAAAATCGAATTTTTATTTCAAAGTTCAATATATAAAAATCGAATTTTTATTTCAAAGTTCAATATATAAAAATCGAATTTTTCTATCGAAGTTCAATATATAAAAATTCTATTTTTAATTGAATAAAAATCTAGTCTTTATAGAAATAACAATCTAATCTTTTCTAAATCAAAAATCTAATTTTTTCCTAAATCAAAACTACGATCTTTTTCTAAACAAAAATATGAACTTTTTCTTAGATAAAAAAAAAAATCCTATCTTTATTCTCTAATCAGAAAAAAAAAGTCAAATCTTTTATATCTCAAAAATCACATCTTTTATAACTCAAAATAAAATTAGTTTTTAAATTATGACAAAATCAGTTTTCTAAATATGTTAAAATTAGTTTTCTAAATATGTTAAAATCAGTTTTCTATTTATGTTAAAATCAGTTTTCTATTTATTTAAAAATCATCAGTATACTGAATTTAAAAATAAAAGAAAAAAAAAAAAAAAATCACTTACAGCTCTGCGAAGAGGGGGGGAAAGAAGGCGTCGGCAGCACTTCAGGGGGGGGGGGGGGGGGGGGTCGGCGGGCGTCGCGAACTAGGGGGGCTTCGGTGGGGCTCGTGCGATCTGGGGGGCTTCGATGGGGCTCGTTCGATCTGGGGGGGGGCTTCGGTGGGGCTCGTTGTACGAGGGAGGGGGCGGTGATGGGCGGCGGCGCTTCAGGGGGGGGGGTCGGCGGGCGTCGCGAACTAGGGGTTTTTTTTTTTTTTTTTTTTTTTATACTATTGAATCTGAAACTAAACGGGGGGGGGGGCAGAGGGTTTAAGGGAGAAAAGGGTTTTTTTTTATTTATATTATTATTTTATTATTATTAAAAGTTGACTTTTACATACGAACACCGAACTGGGTCCAACGACTGTCATCCCTAACGTAATACCCCCATTCCGAACACAATGGGATATGTATCGCAAGCTGATTCGACTGTTTGAATCAGTTTCCGTTAAATTTACATTTAAATCACTATATTGAATTTTAAACGTACATTTCAAATTACCGGGGTCACATACTAACTAGAAAAATTCCAGAAAAATATTTTCTAGCTTCGTATTGACGATACGGTCCTAACAAAACTAGTTTCGTCGAATTCTGAGACCGTTAGAAAAATGGCCAATTTCCAGTCGATTAAAATCAACTGAAACTGGTCAAACGCGTTTTCCTTTGCCACGCTCACATATTGATTCGAAAAATTATGAAATTTGAAACCTAGCAATAACTTTACATCACGGACCCAACAAAACTGGTTTCGTCGAAATCCGAGGTCATTTGCAAAATGTCCATTTTTAAGGGCCTTATATATATAAAAATATATATAAATTCCACAGCGACTATTTCTAATTTTAAACTGGACATATCTTATCATTTCTAAGATGAAATCTCAGTTTGTTAACTTCGTTACAAAGATATAGTTATACAGATTCAAATATTTCTTGTTTCGTTCAATTCTGACTTATATTGAATTCTGTATATTCATTTGAAATTAGAAATCGAATTTTCGAACTACCGCGCCATTTTCAATTCCTTTTTATAATTATATATAAATATTTATATTCTAACGACGACGTGTATAAATATATACGTCGAATTCTATTCAAAATAAATTTCACGTCGATATTATTTAAAATAATTTATTTTAAATATTCAAAATTCGCTAAAATTGCCAAAATAAAAATTTTAAACTGGCCCAGATTTTGCGGGTTATTACATCAAATGATAATTCTTTTCACTTCATTTATAACTTCGTTATAAAAGAATTATTTATAAACTTCGTTTATAAAGAAACTACTTGTCTTATTTTTCAAAAAAAACAAGTTTTATATTCTTATTCCCATTTAAAATTCAAATTCTATTTAAAAATAGAATTGTCCTTTTTAAATCTCCAATATCCTTCCCCGATAGTTTTTAAATATCATTACTTAAGCCCAGTGATATTTAAACACACAAAGCAACCAATTATTTATTTTTCTAACACATCATATATAAAAATATATATGCAACCAAATAACAAACAGATAATATATTTTTGAGGAATCCAGTTGGATTCCTCCAACCTGTTTCCCTGCATCCACAGATGTTAGCACATAAATAATACCCATTCTGCTTCGTGGCAGAATATCGCGGTATAGAAGGTCATCCACTAATCATAGCGTGGGGCGTATAGGGTAATCATCCGCTATGAAACTGCGGGCATCCGCTAATGAGACTGCGGGAATCGAACCAATCAATCAACCCAATATACATATATAATAGCCTAAATAACTAATATATATAAAACAACCAGAAATCATTCACACAAGCAACAGACAATTATTTTTAATGAAATAAAAATAATTCTAAAGGTGAGTGAGATTTACTCACCGTAATTTCCTTTGCTGAATGTCTCGTGGAAATTCAGATCTTACGGCTTCGAATCGCCTCGAATGAGTTTTATCGTGCTCCTATGAATATTTATTTAACGATCAACATTTCAATTAACGCATAAATAAATGTCAAATATATATATATATATCCATTTTCTCATTTAATTAAATCACCAAATTGTTTTAATTAAATATCCAACTTCTTTTATTTATCTTGAGTTT
Source organism: Allium sativum (assembly GCA_030737875.1). Lineage (NCBI taxonomy): Eukaryota > Viridiplantae > Streptophyta > Magnoliopsida > Asparagales > Amaryllidaceae > Allium > Allium sativum. The sequence goes on from CM060916.1 coordinate 732,381,463, forward strand.
GAAATCTGAATCAAACTAATATGGTTTAAATAAAAGAATCAAAACTAACTAACTTATTTTCTATAAACTAATTATATAAATTTATTTGCTTTTTATATCACTAATCCCTCATAATAAATTCCTAGCTGCCATATTTATTTTTCAAATAAATAAAAACTAAATCTAAAAAGAAAAAATACCTTAATCCTGTTAAATTCTTTCTTCTTCCTCAATACATCACTGCCGAACAAAGACTCCCATCCCAAGAACTAGAACCGCCAGCTACAACTACATCGATGAACTTCAGGGAGCAAATCGCGATCCATAGAATACACAAACCACCACCTTCACGCTGCTCCACCGAACACTGCTCCTCCTGATCCCACGAGTTTGCCAACATCGCACCTTCCCCAACAGTCGAGCCTGGCTCGAAACCCTAAATCCGAATTGCCATCGATCCTCAGCCCTAACCCACTGTCGAGTTTGCGATCTTCTGATGATCGCGACCCCCCCTGCGACGTTGAACCCATCTACCCTGCTTCGAACAACAGTAGACGAAACCATAGGATCAACCATAGCTCAAAGTCGAGATCCCCATGCTCGCGATTTCGTTATTCTGAGGATAAAGAATGGGACGGCTTGCGTTTCTTCACTTTAGACATCGTCCATTTATTTCTCTCTGTAAAGCTCTGATTTTGCAAGGGAACGAAGTGGAGTAATTCGGATTTTAATTGGAAGAGAAGAATGAAGAGGAGGACTTGAAATTCATTTCATTGGTTGGGATCGAAAGATATACGAGCTCCACTTGTTTATATAGAATGCGAACGAGAACAGAAGGTACACGCCATTGAATTCGTTGTCTTCCTTGTTGTGAAGCTGGGAGACACTAATTCGTGCTCGAGAAAATATAGGTCTGCGAATTTAAGTTTAGGGTGACGATATAAAAGAAGTAGGTCGGCCGAATTAATTCCTTTGATTTGATTTTGTTTAATTAAATAATAAAATATTTCACGGTCCCTTAAATTCAAATCTCGAACCACTATTAAATCGTAACGAGTAACGTTGCTAATGTTATTCACTATTCTAACTTCAACGGAATGAGTTCTGAAATTAAATTGTGAGAAGATGACAATTTGAATTAACGATTTAAATTAAATTCAATTTAATATATAAATGGTTTCAAACAATTTAAATTATCGATAACTATCGTTATAATTCAATATATAATTTATATTAGTCATTTGAATCTTTTTGATTCAGTTTTAAATTCTGAATCCAATTATTTATCGTTTCCATAATATGATAATTAAATATATTAGATATTTATTCATATACCGATTATTAAATTGATAAATTCAATATAAAAATCAACTTATTATCCTAATTAAATAATTAAAATAAATTTAAATACTTAATATTAACTGGCTAAAAATCCGGGTCGTTACATTCTTTCCCCCTTAAAATAATTTCGTCCTCGAAATTGCTAAGGTAGGAAAAAGGGTACAAATCCATTTACTTTTCTAAAATTCACTTTTGTTGGAACTCAACTCCTCATATTTCAACAAATTAACTCCAACCAAAACTTTTGGTCTTCACACATTTGATTCGAATGATCTACGATCAATCCACTTATATCCAATCTATATTTCATTAAACCTATTCAAATTGATGCTGATTCAATTTATTCACTTTGATTCGTTTTACTTGTCCAAGTTAAATTTAATTCCAGAATTCAAATTCCCGGGTTTCTATTCCAAATCCTTTTGAAATCACACAAATATATTTATTTCCATCTCAAATTCAAAACATTTGAATTTTCAATCTACTTGTTTTCTTTCAAACCAAATTTCCATCAAAACTTTCTAAGGTAGCAACCTATCACTTAGAAACTCGGAAATGAACACTGATGATGTTGCAATCATTATCAGAATTATTTCCCAGCCACTGAAGTGAGTTCAGTGCTTTATTATTTCAAAATCCATCTAAAATGATTTTCTTTCAAACGGTCTTTTCAAAACAAAGCTATATTCTTTTAATATACTTTGAAAAATATTTTTCAACTTCCCAGGATTAAAATTCCAAATTCTGGTTTGAATTAAATTCTAATTTATCTCATTTGTATATTTAATTTCTATAAAAATTCTATTTTGGTTATAAATAACCATTCTAATTTTATAATCTCATTTGATTTATAAAGTCAACATCCAACACATCCATATAATAATAATTTCAGAAAATTATTCTTTCTATATCAAAATAGAAATTTTGGGTAAAATTATTTCATTCACCCACTTTAAAACAATACTGTGTCGAATTTCTCTGTTCAAGTGTTTAGAAATTCCTATCGACTTTGTGGCGTCCCACCATCCGACCAGAATTCATAAACCACTCAACAGACAAGCCAACACAATATAAAACAAATTTTATATCAACTTACAAATACGCTCTCTCGTATATATATGCTCAACTCATTCTAGGGTACTACTGACCCTATCTCTAATGAGCACATGCCACACAAGCCTAGGTGTTCGCTCAACCTAAGCTCTGATACCAACTGTAACGACCCGCAAATCCGTGCTATCTGAGTTGACTAAATACAACACACGTCCAACCCAAATAACACAGAAATACGAACCATTAATAGAAAGAAGATAGAGGGTGAGAATAGATAAGATAGAAAACTTAGAATAGAAGAAAACGAAGATCACAAACTCACAGCGGAACGAATAAAATATATTATATAACATAACTTTTGAAATACAAATTAGTAACTTTATATACATACCATCATCAGAGCACAACAGTCATTTCTGGAACAGTTATAAACATCTGTTTCCAGATACAAACAAGGTCCACAGCGGAATATATGATAGCCTATAGCTAACTGGTGAAGCCTCCTGCTTCTAGCTCCTTTCAATGAATCTGTGAAATCCCGACTACTTGACTGCCCGTACAAATTTGGGCACCCAAGAGTTTAGGGAAAACAAAACAAAATAAACTCTGGGTCAGTCATGGGACTGGTGTGAGTAAACTCCAACCACTTGTTTAACTTTTAGAAATCCTTTCGAAAGAAAAGATAATAGTAAGACCAGCCCACACATAAACATGGACGGTTTTTACCTTACTATAACCCAAAACACTTTGATATCAAATCCAGTGATATTATAATAATGTCTACATCAAGTAAATAACCAAATAGCAGAACGCTTGCATCTCACGCTCCACATATATAGTATAAAATCAAAAACCGCATGGCGCTTATTGGAGATTGGATTTCCAACATGACAAGGTATGGAATCACCTTCCGACTGTGTATCTCTAGAGAGGAATACACTGGGTTCAACAAGAACATCTTGCAACCCGGCCCACACATGACCGACCACTCATTTCGCTTGAGTGTATCGAATGTATATCACCAACGGTTGGACTCAAACCACCGTTTCCCGAATGGGCAGAATCGATAGATTTAGAAACAAAAGGAATTTCTCTAGATAGGTGATTATACACCCTAATGGGTGCGACCCACATAGCCATGCTGCCTGCCCGATTTTTGTCCTTTCCGGGTTGTTGAGGCCTGAGGCTACGCATACTTACCATTCATTGATAACACAATCACTTTGAATGCCACATTGTCAGATCCGTTAATCACTAGTTGAGTTTGCACAAATATTCTGGATATTATGCTAAGGGATAAAATCCGTTGCAACCATTTATATCCATACAGACCAACCCATTTGATCATTGGAAATACTCTGTCAGACATTCGTCCATTTACGTTCGTTCTGGGATTGAACGAAACCGAAGGCACCATTTCTATAAATAGAAAAGCCCTTGCACTTTACTCCGTCTTCAATATATTCAGCATACTTGGTTCGCAACGCTTATGCCGATACGGAGTGGTTCTTCGGATAATAATCCAACCGGTCTCTCCATATTGACAACGATGGTCAAAACTTCGATAGTCTGTGATTTAACTATCGAATAAAAACAAGTGTTCATCCAAACATATCAAACAAATCACTGGGCTCTTTAATTAATGTTTCATTAATTAAGTCTCTTCTCCATTTCCTTATCAATATTTGTTAACCAAATATTTCAATAACCATATTGGCCCTTTACGCTATTTTTGATTTCGTTTCCTTGTCGAATTCTATATATATCGATATATAGATTTCTAATTGTCAAATTTCTTAAAAATATCCTAACTCCTTAAATTCCCGGAAAAATTCGCCATAACCTCCCCTGTATCGGGAGCATCGGGAAATTTCAAATAGCTTCCCGGTATCTTCCTCAATCAAAAAGAAAAAGGAAAATCCAAGCGGCTTGCCGATACGGCGCATAAAACCCATATATGAATTTAAACATGTACCTTTTTGTCGGGCACACAAATTAAAATCTTCATATACTCCATCCCATATCTGTTTAACACCTGTTCACCTGTTTTCCATTCAGTTTAACTCAATCCATTCGTTTGAATTCAATTTCCGCTCATTTATTCTTTAATTAGCTATTTTGCCTATTTCGCTTCTTTGTTGGACATAACATGTTCAAATAGAATATTTAACTCGTTCATAACCAAATTGAATTTCAATTTCAATTCTAGTTTCCTTTCCTATTTCGAATATAAATTTTCAAATCGAATTCACTTATTTAAGGCCCAATATCCATTCAAAAGCTCCTTAACTAATTTCTATTCAATTTAGTTAATTCCATTCAATAAATCAAAATCTGGTTTCTGTTTCAAAAATCATATTCATTTACACAACTTGAATTCGCATATATTTTACAACTCAACTCCGAAATTTTCTAAATAGAAATTCGGATTTTATTTGCTTAAAAATCCTTTTATAAAATGAAATAAACCGTTATGGTTTTTAAATAGTTCTGGCGCTGTTTTTCTGAAAATTTGATTTTGACATAACTCAAAATCTATACGACGAAATCCAGATTTTTCTCCTTCATTAGAAAACCATTATCAAATCGGTCCTGACGTTTCTTGTTTCAAAGAATTCCGACTTCAATTGCGTCCTGTATAATCGATTGAAGTTCGAGTTGCTATTTTACGAACTGCAGCGCTGCGGCGAGTTCGTTTTAATTATATTTATATATAAAAACCTTTAAACTTCTCTAAAATGAATTCAACTCCGTTTAACTCCATTTGAATTCCTTGATTCAAATTCCAATCTCACCTTTGAATTCTATTTTTCAAATCCCAATTCCTTTTCTATTTGATATTCAAATTCAATACTTGAATTTCTATTTGAATTCCCTATATTCAAATTCGATGTTTGAATTCATTTGAATTCTCTTATTCAAAATCTATATTTAAATTCCATTTGAACTTCTATGTTCCAATTTCTATATTTGAATTATATTGAAATTCAAATATTCAAACTCCTTTTTAAATTCTAGATTCAAAATTCCATAGTTTAAAACCCATTTGAATTTCATATTCAAATCCCATAGATTAAATCCTATTTGAATTCAATTTGAATTTCTTACATTCAAATTTCATTTTTCATTTCCGACCCCATTTGAATTTCTAATATTCAAATTCATTTTCAACACCATTTGAATTTCTATTATTCAAATTCATTTGAATTCCCTTGAATTCAAATTCCATTTCAAAACTATTTGGATTTCCTATTTTGAAATCCTATTTCAATCCTACTTTGAAATCCTACTTTCAAAGTTTATTTCAAATTCTATTTTGAAATCTCATATTCAAATTTCTACTTGAATTTCTATATTCAATTCCATGTTCAAATTTAACACTTGAATTTCTATTTCTGAATTATCAAATGATAATTCTTTTCACTTCATTTATAACTTCGTTATAAAAGAATTATTTATAAACTTCGTTTATAAAGAAACTACTTGTCTTATTTTTCAAAAAAAAACAAGTTTTATATTCTTATTCCCATTTAAAATTCAAATTCTATTTAAAAATAGAATTGTCCTTTTTAAATCTCCAATATCCTTCCCCGATAGTTTTTAAATATCATTACTTAAGCCCAGTGATATTTAAACACACAAAGCAACCAATTATTTATTTTTCTAACACATCATATATAAAAATATATATGCAACCAAATAACAAACAGATAATATATTTTTGAGGAATCCAGTTGGATTCCTCCAACCTGTTTCCCTGCATCCACAGATGTTAGCACATAAATAATACCCATTCTGCTTCGTGGCAGAATATCGCGGTATAGAAGGTCATCCACTAATCATAGCGTGGGGCGTATAGGGTAATCATCCGCTATGAAACTGCGGGCATCCGCTAATGAGACTGCGGGAATCGAACCAATCAATCAACCCAATATACATATATAATAGCCTAAATAACTAATATATATAAAACAACCAGAAATCATTCACACAAGCAACAGACAATTATTTTTAATGAAATAAAAATAATTCTAAAGGTGAGTGAGATTTACTCACCGTAATTTCCTTTGCTGAATGTCTCGTGGAAATTCAGATCTTACGGCTTCGAATCGCCTCGAATGAGTTTTATCGTGCTCCTATGAATATTTATTTAACGATCAACATTTCAATTAACGCATAAATAAATGTCAAATATGTATATATATATATCCATTTTCTCATTTAATTAAATCACCAAATTGTTTTAATTAAATATCCAACTTCTTTTATTTATCTTGAGTTTGAAATCTGAATCAAACTAATATGGTTTAAATAAAATAATCAAAACTAACTAACTTATTTTCTATAAACTAATTATATAAATTTATTTGCTTTTTATATCACTAATCCCTCATAATAAATTCCTAGCTGCCATATTTATTTTTCAAATAAATAAAAACTAAATCTAAAAAGAAAAAATACCTTAATCCTGTTAAATTCTTTCTTCTTCCTCAATACATCACTGCCAAACAAAGACTCCCATCCCAAGAACTAGAACCGCCAGCTACAACTACATCGATGAACTTCAGGGAGCAAATCGCGATCCCTAGAATACACAAACCACCACCTTCACGCTGCTCCACCGAACACTGCTCCTCCTGATCCCACGAGTTTGCCAACATCGCACCTTCCCCAACAGTCGAGCCTGGCTCGAAACCCTAAATCCGAATCGCCATCGGTCCTCAGCCCTAACCCACTGTCGAGCTTGCGGTCTTCTGATGATCGCGACCCCCCCTGCGACGTTGAACCCATCTACCCTGCTTCGAACAACAGTAGACGAAACCGTAGGATCAACCATAGCTCAAAGTCGAGATCCCCATGCTCGCGATTTCGTTATTCTGAGGATAAAGAATGGGACGGCTTGCGTTTCTTCACTTTAGACATCGGCCATTTGTTTCTCTCTGTAAAGCTCTGATTTTGCAAGGGAACGAAGTGGAGTAATTCGGATTTTAATTAGAAGAGAAGAATGAAGAGGAGGACTTGAAATTCATTTCATTGGTTGGGATCGAAAGATATACGAGCTCCACTTGTTTATATAGAATGCGAACGAGAACAGAAGGTACACGCCATTGAATTCGTTGTCTTCCTTGTTGTGAAGCTGGGAGACACTAATTCGTGCTCGAGAAAATATAGGTCTGCGAATTTAAGTTTAGGGTGACGATATAAAAGAAGTAGGTCGGCCGAATTAATTCCTTTGATTTGATTTTGTTTAATTAAATAATAAAATATTTCACGGTCCCTTAAATTCAAATCTCGAACCACTATTAAATCGTAACGAGTAACGTTGCTAATGTTATTCACTATTCTAAATTCAACGGAATGAGTTCTGAAATTAAATTGTGAGAAGATGACAACTTGAATTAACGATTTAAATTAAATTCAATTTTAAATATAAATGGTTTCAAACAATTTAAATTATCGATAACTATCGTTATAATTCAATATATAATTTATATTAGTCATTTGAATCTTTTTGATTCAGTTTTAAATTCTGAATCCAATTATTTATCGTTTCCATAATATGATAATTAAATATATTAGATATTTATTCATATACCGATTATTAAATTGATAAATTCAATAAAAAAATCAACTTATTATCCTAATTAAATAATTAAAATAAATTTAAATACTTAATATTAACTGGCTAAAAATCCGGGTCGTTACAGTTATAATCCATCCTCCGAGATATAAAACCTTAAAATTTAACTTTTATTCGTTAATTTGAATAAATAAATAATTAAATCTTGATTAAAATGGATAGTAAATAGTACTTTCTGGAGTTCAACATAGTCGAACTCCAATATATAACTCTCCTTCGATTAATCTGTATTCGGTTAACATTCCGAACTTCGGGATAAATTTACCATTTCAGACCAACTCAATTTCTACTTTCATTCTAAATTCACCTTTGAACTTGTCACTCCCAAACCCTTACCAATTTCTCTTATAACCATTTTAATCTGCAAAAAAAAAATGCTTTTAAAACATTATCCACTTTAAAATGTGAATATTATTCGTGTATATAAATATGGACTCATTTTATCAAATCAATCTTGAATTTATTTTTCAATACTATTGTAGGCTCAAATTCAACTTATCGAGTCACTTTATAAATCCATATCATAATCCATTTCATTCATAAACTCCATTTATATGTCAAAACTTCTTATCATTTCGCAAACAAGCTTATAGCCTTATATCGACTTTACATGTGATTATAAAATATCAGTTTCAAGCTAAATATCAATTATCTTGTCAAGTTCCAAATTATATAATTTCTAAAAATAATTTATTCTTATAAAATAGTCGAATTCTAATTATAAATCCTTATGGATTTATTTCAATTTCATTCGCATTCTGAGCATCGAAATAAATTTCAACATTTCTTTTTGAAACGATTTCCAACTACCCTTTAAATTCATTCTTGAATTTACATTCCCAAATTATCCAACGATTATTATTTCACTTCACTTATAAACATTGTTTATAAATTAAACTAGTTTTTTTTATTATTAAAAACAAGTTGTTATTTCCTAGCCCATTCGAAATTTAATTTCTATCTTAGGAAAATAGATTTTCCTTTTAAAACCCAAATTCCTTTTCCTTTCATTCGAATATATTTTTATGGAATTTAAATACCAATATTTAGTGCCTGTGCTATTCAAGCATCCAAAATACACAACAATATATCCAATTTATTTAACACATCACACACACACACACACACACACACACACACATATATATATATATATATATATATATATATGTAAACAAACAATAATAAATTTGAGGAATCTCGCTGGATCCATCCAACCTATTTTTCCAACATCCATAAATGCTTAAACAAAATAAACAATACCAATCCCACTTTAAGGTGGGTTATCGTCGTATAGATAATCATTCGTTATTATGCGGGGCGCATAGGGTCTCATCCGCTAAAATGTGCGAGAATATCCAACTACCAACCTTAAATATAACTAATAAATTGTAACACCCCGGAATTTTAATGACGCTAAAGATGATGAATTAAAGAATGATTAGTGTGAAATACATTATTAACAATGAATTAGAGAAAACTTGATTAAATATTCCGAATTAAGTAATACTAACCGCGCTATTGCATCTGTCTCGAAATTCTGGTCAAGACAGACATCTGGTTTGCGTAAATCGGACACCGTACGAAGAAGTTATTAAGGTTTGAAGTTTGTATGCATATAAGGAAGATATATATATATACACACATATAAATTCAAAAATATTCAAAAATCAGCAAAACAAGAAACCCGGCACGCAAATCGAGGAAGGGCCGACATTTTGAAGTCGACCCGAGACCCGCTGTGTAATGTCCTGAATTTCCATACCCTTTGAGTCGACTAATAACACCACACGTCCAACCCAAATTGCACAGAAAAACGAATCATTAGTAGAAAGAAGTTAGAGGATGAGAAATAGAAAGAAAAAAGTATTAGAATAAAAGAAACGAAGAATACAAATCTTACAGCGGAACGAATAAAATATATTAAATAACATAACTTTTGAAATACAAATCAGTAACTGTATATACATACCATTATCAGAGCACAACAGTATTCCTGGAACAGTCATAAACACCTGTTTCCAGATACAACATAGTACACAGCAGAAAATATGATAGTCTATAGCTATCTAGTGAAGCCTCCTGCTTCGAACTCCTCCAAGTGAATCTGTAAAATCCTGACTACTTGACTGCCCGTACAAATTTGGGCACCCAAGAGTTTAGGGAAAACAAACAAAATAAACTCTGGGTCAGTCATGGGACTGGTGTGAGTAAACTCCATCCATTTGTTTAACTTTCAAAAATCCTTTCGAAAGAAATGATAATCGTAAGACCGATCCACATATAAACACGGATGGTGTTTACCTTACCATAACCAAAAATATTTTTTTGATATCAAATCCAGTGATATTATAATAATGTCTACATCAAATAAGTAGAATCTAGCGGAACGCTTGCATCTCACGCTTCATATACAATATTAAATCAAAAACCGCAAGGCGCTTATTGGAGATTGGATTTCCAACATGATACCGTATGGAACCACCTTCCGATAGTGTATCTCTAGAGAGGAATACACTGGGTTCAACAAGAACGTCTTGCAACCCGGCCCACACATGGCTGACCACTAATTTAACTTGAGTGTATCGAGCATATTATCACCAACGGTTGTGATCAGCAACCATTACCGAAAGCATACAGCGGCGAATAGAATAAGAAGCAAATGAATTTCTCTAGATCAGGTGATAATACCCCTAATGGGAACGACCCACATGGCCATGCTGCCTGCCCGATTTCTATCATTTCCCCGGTGATGAGGCTTGAGGTCACGATTATCTTTCAGCACATCTTGCCATCATTTACTTTGAATTTCACATTGTCAGATCCATCCATATACGTTGTCCTGGGACTGGACAACCTGAAGGCACCATTCCATCAATCCATCTTGGGCAATTTCTACCTAGGATTGACTGAACAGTCCTTGCATTTTACTTTGTCTTCAATTATATTCAGCATAAGTTGATTCATAAAGCTTATGCCAATACGGAGTGGTTTTCAGTTATTAAATCTGATCCCAGTCTCACCATATTGACAATGGAAGTATAAAATAAATCAAAACTTTGATAGTAGGTGATTTAACTATCAAAGTAACATCCATACAATCAACGGTCCTATTTCCAATTGGAAATTCTACCGATCAACCATCAACAACACTGGCCCCTTTTTATGTTAATTCCTTATTATATTATCGATTCTAAAATCCATTTTCAATCTTCCATATCCTTCCAAATCTCAATCTCGATTCTTGGAAGACATTTCCAATGTCATTATTTCTTTATCGAGAAGATATTTCTTATTCCAATTTGAAACCATTTCTATATATTCATACATTCTTATTTCTATATTTTAGAAAATATACTTTATTAATATTGGAAAAATATTTCCAATTATCATTCCTTACTTCTAGTTATCCCAAATTATTTCATTTTCTATACTTAGAAACCACCTCTGATTTACTTCGGAAAATGTTTCCAAGACCTTTTCATTTAGTTAAACCCATTAAACATCATTGCTATAACTCAATTCATTAATTATTCATTTACTAATCGGATCCCTAACCAATCTTCACTACCGAACCTTAACCATCCCTTAGTTAATTATGAAGTCAATCAAGTTGGGGTATAATTACCTCTCAGACCTTAACTGAACAACATTCTCAACTTTGAAACAGTCAAAGCTCACGACTTCCAACAAAACATCACTTACGCGACTCTCGGATTCAATCTAAGAATCCACTTCCTTTACGGAAAAACACTGATTATAACGGTAGCGTTATAATCGCTGTTTCCAAATATTTGATTTATAAGACATTTATTATAACGGCAGCATTAAAATCGCTGTTTAGATTTACAAAACATTTATTATCACAACAGCGCTAAAATCGCTGTTTAGATTTACAAAACATTTATTATCACAACAGCGCTAAAATCGCTGTTTAGATTTACAAAACATTTATTATCACAACAGCGCTAAAATCGCTGTTAGATTTATAAAACATTTATTATCACAACAGCGCTAAAATCGCTGTTAGATTTATAAAAGCGCTAAAATCGCTGTTAGATTTATAAAACATTTATGATAACAGTAGCATTATAATCGTTGTTTTGAATAAAGTACCATGTGCGGCGCACACACTTCCGTTGTTCATTTTTAAAACATAGTCAAAATGTCCGGATTTACACAATGCAGACATATACCATTTTGTTTGTCGAAACCCATAAGATAAAGGGTATATAAGGATAAAAATCCGCTTTCTACCGTTACAATAAGACCTCTTTACTTGGATTTTATTTCAAAAAAAAAACGATTTTATCAATGCTTAACACAAACTATCTTATGTGCTTTCCTTTGCATTTAAAATCTTTATTTCAATTGCAATGCTTTGCTTAATTCAATTAAATTCATCACTTTGGTTTTAAAAACCTCATTTGAACCTTGTTTGGATTAATTACTTATACTAATCCGTTTACCAACTTCTCACCACTTAGCTTAGATTTCATTCTAAAACCATTAACGCATTTTAGTCTATTATTAACCCATTAACCATCTTCCTTAAAAGTTTCTTTCCATTGAATTTCCTTTTCATAATTTAAATTTTAACAAAAAGCCTTGTTTAAATCTTTGCCTTTACCGACAAATCCCATTTACAAACCTCATTTAAAACTTGGATTACAAATCCCTTTATGAAACTCTTATCACCTCCTTGATCAAACTATAATGCCACCAAATCATTTCTTAATTGAATCTCCAATTAAAATCATTGTTTTAATTATTATTAACTAAAATAACAATTAACTTTATTATTAACTATATTAAAAATAGTTAACTTTGTTATTAACTAAAAATAGTATAATTATCGTTTTTAAAAGCTTATTATTATTATTATTAAATAATAATTAACTTTACTAATACTAACAAATTTGATAATTACTTTAATTATAGTTAATCGAAGATTAACTAATATTTAACACCCTTCGTTAAATTCAAATTAATTTCAAATATTGGTTTCAAAACCATTTTCCAATTTTCCATATAAATTCAAAAGTTGAAATTCTATTTCAAATTATTCAATGATAAATAATTCACTTAATTTATACTCTCATCTATACAACTTCTTGTTTTCTCCATTTACATGTTTTTAGTTTCAACTCTATTTGAAATTACATTCTATTTTTGGAAATAAATTCCCTTTTTAAAACTCAAATTTCATTTTCTATATTCGAAAATATTTATGGTATTTAAATACCAAATTCTAGGGTCAGTGATATTTAACACAACAAGATCAATCACCGTTAATATATCAAGGCATATGTCACAACTAATACAAACACAATAATATAAATGTTGAGGAACCCAGTTGGATCCCTCCAACCTGTTTCCTTGCATCCACCGATGTTAATCAACATCAATAATATTATTTTCACATCAATATGAAATATCATGGTGAACAGAATTATTAAACGATCAATGATATAACTAATTCAACCAATTTTATCAGCCATTCATCCAAACAACCATCACACAATATAAAATTACTGTAATAAATTTAAAACTCATTTATAAAAATATAAACGAGGTAGAGTTAACGAGTTACTCACCTTGCTTGCAGTTGAAGATTCTGCTTCTGTTTCGTTAAAAATCTAACGGGCGTTTGATTTTTCTTGAAATCCCAATGGCTCAGTTCTCAGCGAAATTAGTTCTATAATGCAGAACTTGTTGCTATAATTCCAATATGACCGATCTGATCCAAGTCTGTTCACGAACGGACAAGATATATATATATATATATATATTATCAGTTTATGATTCAAAATGACCTTAACTATGTTTTTATCTATTTTATTAATTTCTTAATTACCGTTTTATTTAATCAATTCTGCACTCACCCCTAACTACCGTTAAAGCGTTATTAGTTACTCCTGTTCCAGCCTTCCAGGTTCCAACTTGATCGATGACTTGGCATCACCACCATGCCTCCATCATGCTGCTGAACGACGGATCCCCTTTGACTGCTGTGACTACCTTTCCACTACTCTGATTAGTACGCAACTCATCCTTCAGCAAGAATAAAACAACTTCATCATTCACTAACATTATAACTTTGATTACCCGTTAAGAATTAATTAACTCTCGTGAGTCCTTTATCCCCACCTGTTAAGTCCTCTTCCTTATTCAGACAAAACTCGTCCATATAAACACCCAGTGCCGAACTTTTATGCTTCTCCCCTCAGACCAACATTCCAGATTTTCGACGTTACCCCATCCCTCATATTATATAATATGTTCAACGCTAATTCCCAATTAAGTTTTTAAATCAATGTTTACACCAGCTAGCACTTCTTCCTTCTCCAGGTAATTCGAAAACTGTGCTTTACCTTCCCCATAGCGGGTATTCGAAATTATCATTTCACCCATTTCCAATATCGCAACTTCAATTTCACCATTTCCTTCTTAGCAAGTTCTTCTTCCCACTTACAACTTGCAGCAGATCCTTCTCTTCGTTTAAAAACAATTTACCAATCCTGACTTTCATCACTCTCCAGGAATGACCCAAAAACTCATCCCATACACCAATTCTCTTCCTCGCATCGCCCAGACACGTTCGCACCCTACCGAACTTGCCACCCTAATTATTCAATAATTATCTCACTAATGTATAACTCACGTTTTAGCAGTTAATACACCTTCTTCCATTGAAAACGCGACTACAGGAAACCGCTCACCATTGTCGAGCTAATTTTTTTCCCCTTTTCTCCTTTATAACCCAACGAAATCACTCCAAATAAATACCAACATTCCTCTTTTTGGTTGTTCATCTCTCCTACCACGATAGCACATCACCCGCATGCTCTCTTAACTTGCGATGTTGGCCTCAACAGCAGGATCGAAGAAAAAGTGCGAATCTTTTTGTGATGAAATCCCCTCAATCTTCGGCAAGCTCCTTCCTTTAGAACCATGAATACGAAACCAACTTCGTATACTCCTCCAGCCTCGCCTAACTCCGGCGAATCCTACCCCGAAGTCGATGCTTCCTAAACAACGCGAACTTAACGTTGTCGAACTCAAAAGAAAACGCTATCGGTTGAAACCCGTAAGCATACGAGAACCATGAATCGAGAACGAGTTGATTTCATTAAAAAAATTCTTTTGTTGAGTATTTAAATTTTGATTGTTTGAAAGAGTAGCGATTTTGCAGGGAGAAAGAAATGGGATTGAAGAAAGAAATATACAGTATTTAAAGATGGGGGAGCGTGCAGGGCACGAAACTGAAGTTGTTTGGGGTGCACGGTTCCAATTAGCTTGACCCCCACGATTCAAAACTTGGCACACACGAAGTAATAAATAACTAAAACTTGCGGACACTAGAATTTTACAGGCAATGGTATTGAAAATGGCACGTTGTAGAGAAGGTTATAATGGTAAAAAAAAAAATTTAGCTTGCTATTGAGAAACTAGGCAGGGATACGGTTCGAAGTGTACATGGTATATATATTTTATTATTATTATGAAACTATCTTGGTTTATTTATTTGAGATTCATGTGGTACCAGTTATGAAGATTTTCGTTCATTTACCATCGTTACAGACAAAAATAAAAATACCATTCTGTTCAGCAATGTGCCCTGATTTCAAAAGTATAATAATATAGACATATTAACTTATATTGTGATATCCCAAAATGCTAATATAGGGTACTAAATACTTCAAGTAAAAAGTTGCTTATTTTTCAAAATAAAAATTACAGAAAAATTCTATAAATTAAATTTTAACTACGTCCCAATTTTTTTGCAATAATAATCTATTTCGGATTTTATAAGATTAATTCCGATGAAAGTCGAGCTCGTGTTAAATTATATTATAATTATACTTTTAAATATTGTTTTATTAAATAAATTTCTATATGTAATTCAAATAAAATATTTAAAACAAATTTAAATATTCAGAATTCAACGGCTAAAAATCCGGGTCGTTACATTCCTTTCCCCTTAAAATAATTTCGTCCTCGAAATTGCTAAGTAGTAAAGATGCTCTAACTCTACTCCTTACAACTTACTTGGTTGAAATCCTATACTCCATATTTCCATAATTCATTTTTTATCCAAACCTTCTAATTCTCATTCCAATATTTGACCATTCATAATTCTTTCCAAATAATATGTTCACCATTTTTGGAAAATCCATCATCACTTTCTTTCCTTCAATCCATATGCACTTCTGCATATCTACACCTATTTCAATTGATTTTAAATCCATTTATCAATTTCATTATTCCACTTGAAATTTTATTAATGAATTATGGTTTCCTTACTTCAATTATAATTAACAACTCGATTTTTAATTATGAAAAATTTCTTGTAAATTTTCGAAAAAATTCGCCAGCATCTCCTTTGCATGGCTCAATCGATACAACCACAACTCGCCTTTTTAGGCCTTCTCCAATCCAAAAAAAAAATCAAAAAAACAAGTGGTTTGCCCCATAGGCTCATAAAATCATCAAACCCAAGTAATATTATAAACATGTACCTTTTGGTCGGGCATAATTCCATCTCTTGCATTTGCTTCCATTCAGTATCTGCTCAGCATACATATATCCATTCCAATTGGTTTCCAAACAATTAAACTCTTGGTTTTCCAATTCACTAATCGACTTTCTAATTAGTTCTCTTCCGTTTTATAATTCAAACTTGATTTCTATTTCCAAAATCAATTCACTTACCCTGCTTGTGCTCAAAAATAACTTAACGATATTCAATATATATGTATTCAACTTATTTCGTATAAGTCGAATCTATTTTAGTAACTCAAATCTTAAATATTACCCTTATTACCATATTTAGTCTCAATCGAGATTATCTCCATCTAATTCAATTTTACTCAACTTGACACAAGTTAAATTCCAATCAATTTGATTTACTTTCACCATCTCAATTTATTCAACTTATACAAGTTAAATTTTAATTTCAGAATTTAATTTCCCGGGTTTTATTTCCAATCAGTTTGAAATCTTATAATTATACACGTACTTATAATCAACTCAATTCAAAACATTTGAATTTCTAAAACAATCTGTCCTTTTCAAACAAATTTTTCATTCCCAAATCACTATGGTAGCAATCCGTCACTCAAAAACTTGAAAATGAATACCGAAAATGTCGCGATCCATTATCAGAATTATTTTCTCGCCACTGAAGTGATTTCAGTGCTTAATCCCTTTAAAAAATCTATTTAAACCATTCTTATTCGAAAATACTTTAAAGTAATGTTATATTACTTTATAATATTTTTAAAAAATATTTTCTAAATACCCGGAATTTAAATCCCAAAACTGGTTTGAACTTAATCTTGGTTTATCTCATTTCTATATGTTATCTGTATACAAATTATATTACCATTTCATAATTTGATAATTTCATTTGATTGTAATAACAATCAACACATTCATATACTATAACAATTTAGAAATTATGCTTTTCATATCAAAATAATTTTTGGGCAAAATTATTTCATTTACCCATTTTAAATCAATACTATGTCGAATTGTTCTATTCGAGAGTTTAGAAACACCTATCGATACAGTTGTACATCCTATATCGACCAGAATTCATAAATCACTCAACAAACTAGTCAACACAATATGATACAACTTCTATATCAAATCTACAAATATGCGCTCATATATATACACTCAACTCAATCTAGGGTATTACTGACCCTATCTCTATTGAGTTACGCCACAGAGCCAAGGTTACTACGCAACCTTCAGCTCTGATACCAAATGTGATGGCCCGAATTTCCATACCCTTTGAGTCAACTAATAACACCACACATCCAACCCAAATTGCACAGAAAAACGAATCATTAGTAGAAAGAAGTTAGAGGATGAGAAATAGAAAGAAAGAAATATTAGAATAGGAGAAACGAAGAATACAAATCTCACAGCGGAACGAATAAAATATATTAAATAACATAACTTTTGAAATACAAATCAGTAACCGTATATACATACCATTATCAGAGCACAACAGTTATTCCTGGAACAGTCATAAACACCTATTTCCAGATTCAACATAGTACACAGCGGAAAATATGATAGTCTATAGCTATCTAGTGAAGCCTCCTGCTTCGAACTCCTCCAAGTGAATCTGTAAAATCCCGACTACTTGACTGCCCGTACAAATTCGGGCACCCAAGATTTTAGGGAAAACAAACAAAATAAACTCTGGGTCAGTCATGGGACTGGTGTGAGTAAACTCCATCCATTTTTTTAACTTTCAAAAATCCTTTCGAAAGAAACATTGCGTACGTAACTCTCGGATTCAGTTTAAGAATACACTTGTTTAACGGAAATCATTAATTATAACAATAGTGTTATAATCCATGCTCCGAGATGTAAAACCTTAAAATATAACTTTTATTCATTAATTTGAAAAAAAAAATGATTAAATGAAAAAAAATCAAATCTTGAGTAAATCGGAAAGTAAATAGTATTTTCCTGAATTCAACATAGTCAAACTCCAATGTATAACTCTCTTTCGATTAATCTCTATTCAATTAACATTCCGAACTTCGGAATAAACTTACCACTTAAGGCTAACTCAATTTCCACTTTCATTCTAAATTCACCATTGAATTTATCACTTCCATACTCTTACCAATTTCCCTTATAACCATTCCAATCTGCAAATGTTTGCTTTTAAAACATTATCCACTTTAAAATGTGAATATTATTCCTTTATAGGAATCTTCACTCGTTTTATCAAATTAGTCTTGATTTTATTTGTAAATACTATTACAAGATCAAATCCCACTTATCGAGTTACTTTATAAATCCATATCATATTCCACTTCATTCATAAACTTCGTTTATATATCAAAACTTCTTGTCCTTTATCTAACAAGTTTATATCCTTATATCGAATTTACATTCGATTATAAGATATCAGTTTCAAACTAAATATTAATTATCTTATCAAGTTCCGAATTATATAATATATAATTTCTGAAAATAAATTATTTTTATGAAATTCAACATATATGAATTCCAATTATAAATCCTTATGGATTTATTTCAATTTTATTCACATTCCGAACATTGGAATAAATTTAATCGTTTCCTTTTGAAGTAATTTCCAGTTCCCTTTAAATTCAAGACCCTTTAAATTCACTCTTGAATTTACATTCCTAAATTATCCAATGATAATTATTTCACTTCATTTATAAACAATGTTTATAAATTAAACAACTTTTTTTTTATTATTAGAGACAACTTATTATTTCCTTCCCCATTCGAAATTCAGTTTGTTTTTTAGGAAAATAGATTTTCCTTATAAAACCCAAATTATATTTCCTTTCATTCGAATATATTTTTATGGTATTTAAATATGAGTATTTAAGGCCAGTGCTATCAAGCATCCAAAACACACAACAGTCTATCAAATATGTTTCAACATGTCATATATATATATATATATAAATATGTAAACAAACAATAATAAATTTTAGGAATCCAGTTGGATCCCTCCAACCTATTTTTCCTACATCCACAGATGTTTAGACAACATAAATAATACCAATCCCACTTCGAGGCGGGATATCGCGGTATAGAAGGTCATCCGCTATTATGTGCAGAACATAAGGCTCATCCCCTAAAATGTGCAGGAATATTCAACTACCAATCTTAAATATAACTAATATATATAATAGCAACGATTCATAATAATTTATCAATTCATCCAAACAATAATAACAAAATATTCGATCATCACATACCAACTTTAAAATATGTTTATAAAATTATAAAGTAGACAGAGTTACTAAGTTTACTCACTTTGGTCATTTATCGACGAATAATGATAAACTGCCAATTAAAAGAATCAGGCGTTTTAGCTTACCAAAAATTCTTATGAACTCCAAATTACTCCAAACTAGTTTCATTGCGTAGCTAGCGTCTATACGATTCCAATGAATTTTGTTTCGTCAGATTCTAATCACATATGCAAAAGTTATGATTTTTACAAGTTTGTATACAATTTATGATTATTAGCAATTTAATTAAATATTAATTACCCTTAATAATCTTAAATCCACATTTTACTCCTTTAATACTTCCACCTCCTTCACATAATAGGTTTGAATCCGAAATTATTCATGCGCCATGATCGTGATCTGTATCCCTTCATTCTCCCTCTCCTCTCTATAGTTACTCAAACCGACTTCACCTTCTTCCTCCTCATCCCAAGCTCATCCTCCCCATATGCATCATCCCCATCTCGCACGACAGAAGAAGGTCACGGCCTCTAGGCTCCAACGTAAGGCCATAGTAAAGTGTCGAATTTTTTTGATGCTAAGGTCCATAAAAAAATCAAGGTAGGTGCTAATTCATGCCACGATCTCAACTCCAACACCCAAATCCTCCATCATCGATCGTATCAACCAAAACCCAAAGCCTTAGTTAACGCTGTACAAAAACTAGCAAACAAAAGTATGTTCGAACCCCATAAACATTATATTGTATTGGAGAGAAAAGCCTATGAATTCAAATACATTTGTTTAGGGATTTATTGATTTTTGTACGAATTGGTATGAATTTTTGAAGTCACGGTTTTTATTTGTTTTTGCAAGGGAAATAGGGGCTCAAATTTGTTTGACGGGAGAAGAATAAAAATGAGGGTTAAGGGATGTTAAATATATATATATATAGGTAGGAATATTATTAAAATATTCACATGAAATTTACGCACGAAGTAACACACTTAAATGACCACATACGAGCTCTGATCGCAATGAAAATTGTAATCCTACAATAACTTAATATTTCGAATACGTTGAAACCGGCTTCGTCAAATTCCAAGATCATTTGTAAAACTTCCATTTTATTTCACAACATGAATCAATATACGTTTATATCGCGCATGATCATATAATGATTCCTATTGACTTGAAATTGAAAATCTTACAATATTTAGCTATTGCGAATTTTATAAAATTAGTTTCATTGAAATCTGAGGTTGTTGGAAAATTGGTTATTCTATATGTTATATTAAGTCGATAAAATATATATCGATTACAAAATACACAAACTTGTCAAAATAAATTATTATTATCATATATATTCAAAATAGAATGATATATAACTTCAACTATTTTAATTTGATTTTAAATTCAAGTTAAACCGATTTCTAATTCATTCAAAATCCTTTTATTTTATTAATAAATCAATATAGTTTTTAAACAATTTTATAACGACTTTCTAAAAATTTGATTTTGAGATAACTCAAAATCTACAAGCTGAAATCTCGATTTTTCTCCTTTATTAGAAAAATACAATCCAATAGATCCAGACGATTCTTGTTTCAAAGGATTTCGACTTATATTGGATCTTGTACATTCAATTAAAGTTCAAAACGTAAAACTACGAACTACCATGACGTTGTAGATTAAATATAATTTAAACGTTCAAGCGTCGTTTTTAATTAATAAATCCCTTATAAAAATTCTTTTATATTTCCAATACTACATTTAAAATGTTCAAAAGTTAAATGGTTGAAAATCCGGGTCATTACAGGATCCCTCCCAAAATTTTCTAATCTACCAAACCGTGTCTTTGACTACCGTACCATTTTGCCGTGTCCACCTTGGACATCTCACACCCACCATAACTCGCTCCACCCCCCTATCAACAAATTTAAGTGGGATCTCCCCATTTATTTGGGTTTTGATTCGTGTTGGGTTTGCATGATTTTGGATGTGACTGCCGGAGAGATGAAGGCGAGAAGAGGAGGAGCTGGGTCGAGGATGGAGCTGGTGGTGCTCAACTTGGTGGCGGGATGGGCTATATGTGTTGTAGCCATTGAGTTAGGCATCCGAAGGAAGGAAAAGGAGGGAGACGGAAAAAAACACAAAGTGGAAGTAAATATAAGTTTTTGGGGATATGAAATAAAATATTGTATCTTAAAAACTTAGAATATTTCCAAAGTTTGGTGGTTCAGGAATACAAAATTTTGGAGTTGGTAGTAGGAGGAGTGAGGAGTGGAGACTGAGGGAAAAACTTAAGTTCTTGAAATAAGAAGTGAAATTTTGTATCCTGGATTGGTAAAGTATTTGGGGATATGGAATTTAATTTCATATCCCAAAAACTTAGGCAATTTTCGTACATTTTTAGGAGAAGAGAAAAGTTGGAGGAAAGTGGGATTCGTATTTGGTAAAGGAGCTGAAAATTTTTAAGTACCCGGGGATATGGAAATAAAATTTGTATCCTGAAATCTTTGGAAAATATTCTGATTCCAAACTCAAATTCATGAACTTCGATTTCTTCGTGACGTCGCGTGATTAGATTGAAATTTAAATCGAACACATCACATCATAATGTCTTAACGTTCGAAAAATGAACTTGTTTGGACTGACAATAAAAATATGCATAAATGATTAAAGCATAAAAACGGACTGTGATATACAACTGAACCATTATTTCCTAAACTCGATTCTAAACCTCATCACCATGTAATTACGACTCGATCCAAGTATTGCAACGATGGTCGGCGATGACGATGGTTTTAGTTAGAAAAATAAAAGTCGTCATCGTGTCCCAAAGTGTTTATTGTAATTTCATTGACACGCATGACACTGTACGTTCCACGTTAGTTTACACTAACACGGGGGGCATAGATTGTATCGTGTCGATTGTTGTAATTATCTATTTTTCTACGGCACCAAGGAACTCTAGGCGACTCCTAAGCTTGTCAACTGAGGGCGTAGAACCGTCTTAAAATTCAGATGGTTCTTCATATAATATGAACCCAACTGTAAGCCATCATGAAAACTCTGAAGCTTCTACCTCTTCCCTATAAGCAAGCCCAACTTACGTACATGATCAAGAGGAGCAATCCGAAGGATCACAAACCATAGACTAGTACAAATATGAGCCAGCCGCTCAAGTAGCGCATGAGGAAGCAGAAGGATACCCGTAAGAGGTTGGAAATGAGGGTGATGACCAAGAAACATTCCGATGGCACTGGATACGATGGATGATATCGTTACTCTTGAGAATATTTGTAATGCCCCGGAAATTCGGACTAGTCAAAATTGCCGAAAATCAAAAATAAACAATGACTGCTACCATCATATTTTATAAGCATGAACAACATCACTAAATGCACTGCGTAATAATTGTCACTTATAAAAGTATTCATTTAATCCACAGGATGTTCTATAGATGCAAAGTAAACATAATTACCATAAATCGACCATTATGCAATTCTGGTGAGATGAACATTCATATTCATTCCTACACACTCGATAATTAGGTCAGTATGACATAAATAATAACACATGAAAGTTGTACCAGCACAAGATGAAATAGCAAATTATAAACAAAAATTGTTTTATTTAATAAAGCAGCTGCATCACTACCATTTGTGACTGCCTACGCAGCTTTATCTAATTGGGTAAGCAATTAGATACAGGATCAAGCCAACGTAGTTCTTCTTTACTCAAAACATTTAAAATCAACATTTACTTCCAAAAATACTCTTTATATCAAGTAAGGGTAAAACACTCTACAAATACTCGCTTTGAAATATATCTATATATCTCTTATAGAACTTCTTTTCAAAACATAAAACCCTTTTTATTTTAAATACCAAAAACTTCCTTACGATAAAATAGTTTAGAAGTACAAACTAATCATCAAGAAAAGGTATGCTCGAAAATATTTTTTTACATAAAAACATTTGTCAAAGTAATGCAATTATAGTTATCAAACCGTAGGTATTGTATGTTTGTCTCAGTCCCCTACTAATCCTTATGTTCTTGATTTTAGGACTTTATGCCAGTCATACTAAGACGTTAATGTCCTCAATCATCCATCGTATATGTTCTTTACTTACAGAAGCAAAGTTGTAGTCAATGTAGCATGTTAAAGTCATATGCATTTTTAAATTAAAACACAAGCTTATGAAATAATAATGGATTAGATGATAAGTATACTCACTGTAATCCTTGCTATCTTCACGCAAAAGTCTCATATAACATCATATAGTATTTATCATCACTCCAAAGCAATCAATTATTTTCCTCGAATCATCAAAATCGTTAACCTTCCTTGTTCTCAATTTTGATACGTTTTGACTCTCTTTTACTTTGATTTAACATCCTCGATTTTTGTCAGTTTGTTCATGGTACTATAAGGAAGCTCAAGTCCAAATTTGAGAGGATTTAGAATAGTTTACCATGATTTTATACTCAAAACATCTATAACAGTGTTTCTTTCATGCTATGAAAAGTTATGTTCGTTTTAAAATACTTCATAGTCAATTCAGAGAAAACACAGCGCTTCCAGAAGTGCTATGCCAAGTTCTGGGTGGTTATAATGATTTTAGACCATAAACAACTTATTAAGCTTCATAACTAATTCAGAGAAAAGATAGCGTTTCAGAATGTTATAAAAAGTTTCAAAACTCAGATTTTAAGCCTGTTTTAATGCAAAATGTTTGACGTTGTTTCTTTATGATAAAGATAGCTTGGACTCCAATTTTTTTACAGAGAGAAGCTTTCTTAGTCTACTTAATTATCATGAAAATAAAACCTCAAAATCATTAACCAATTTAATATATAAAATCAAACATCATGAGGAATTTTTAACATGTCCATTTCGAGCTGATTTTTACCTAACTTTGCGTCAAGTTTTCAGGTACAGAAACGATTGAATTGGAAAAGGTGGTACGAGTGAAAGTTGTAGCCCTTTGATTAGCTTTCCAAATTGATATAGAATTCGAAATTTCATTAATAGTTGCAAAGGTTATGCCCAAAATTCCGAATGTCATTTTCGGGGTTCCCGTCCAATCATCCATTCATAAATTTCTCAACTTTTCTGCAAAATATGAAATGAATACATGAACTTAAATTGGTTTTCTCACCTTAGATCTCAAAATTGAACTTCTATTTCTTCTCTTGGCTTCTTCTAAACCTCTCTTCTTTTTCTTATCTTGGTTTTATGTTTTTGAATGCATGAAAAAGAATGAACCTTTCCACCCTTTATATAGTAATTCTCAAGGCTAGTTTGGTAATTTAGTTTTCGACACTTGTCCTCCTTATCTTCATGCATGATTTAGGATGAAGATACATATCTCCTTAGGTATCTTTAGATGTTTCTACACATGGTCAGCTAATATGTTTATGTGTCTTTATCTTATTTAATTCCAAGACATGTGTTCCATCCATTTGATGACACATGTCCCTATCATTTTAAGCCATTTTTCATATTTTAGAATATATTCACATATACCGTTTGTATTTTGATTTATATGCTATGTTCATACATATATGTGTTCATCTATTGTTACTACATGCACATGATATTCTAACAACTTTTAACAAGTATGACGTCGTTTGTCGACAAAACAGTTTTCGGTCACATTATCGATATTTCTTCGAACTACTTATCTTTGTAAACAAAAAATCAACGACATGTTTTCGCCTCATTAATGTTATTTATAAAGGGATTTATTCAAGGTTATGAAACAATTAAATCCATGTTTTAAATATTTAAATAACCTCGATATTTAAATATTTACTGCCCAAAGTTTCAGGTTGTTACACTCTTTCCCCCATAAAAGGAATTTCGTCCTTGAAATTCTATGCAATACTTTATCAAAAGAAAACCAAATATTCCATGAAAGAAACTTTATGTATCCAGGAAATTTTCTTCAAAGTATACTTTCAAAACAATATCATTAATCGAAACTTTAAGACATACTTGGATATTATATGATTCGAACTTTTTCGATTTATGATCAACATTCTATCAATCATGCATGCTGTTACAAGATCAGGCACGTCATAGCTTCTTTTTATGCCCAAATTCAGGAGCATTTTCTTTGTAATCCACATCGATACCCAGTCTCCTTCCTGTGAACATATACTCAATATGGAATATATTCTAGAGCCTCCCTCGCTTCTTTTTTTTTCTATAATTGCAGCCAATGCCAAATCATCTAGTTAAAACATACTCTTCTTGTATGGTGCCCATCGAAATGTCCCAAATATTCACCGTACTCTGGCTCATCCGACTCATCATCATCATCAAATAAGGATGTATTCTCCATGTTGCTGCACTCATCAAAATGTACCAAAGAGTAGTCATGGCTCTCTTGTTATACTAATTTCCAAATAGATTTTCAAATAATATATTAAAATAACTCAAACAAGTTTTACAATAAATTCTTTTATTAAAACTAAGATCATATTCATCAAAAAATAATGTACTCTCCTTATTGCGGTACCTATCGAAATGTACCAGAGAGTAATATAGACATTTCATGTAATATCTTCATTTTTTTATATATAATATGATTATATTCATCAAAGTGGATCCACACTCAATTTAGGATATATTATCCTATTGCGACCAACATCTCGTCTTCAAATAGGATGTACTCTACTCGGCTCGATACCAACATAGAGTAATAGTTGCACTACCCAAGATCTATTGTCTTATGTCGGCATCCCGTCGTCAAATAGGATGTACTCTATTGGCTCGATACCACATAGAGTAGTAGTGCACTACCCAAGATCCATCGTCTTATACTGCACATCATCATCGTCATCCGAAGGTATCCATCATTGATGAAATGATCAATAAAAATCTTTTATAAGTTTAAACAAAGTATTTTCTCAAAGTGCTTTTATACTTTGTAATCATTACTTCCACATGGATAACCATTTCATTTTGGAAAATCCACTCTTTCAACTTCGAAAATCATCTTACGTATAACCCCCCTTTCTTCTCCTTTATTTTGTTTGTCAAACACATAGTTCAGTTTGCAAAAAATGTTCTGAGATAACAAACTTTCAAATTTTAAAATGTGTATGATGTAAGTATTCTAGATAATTAATCTAGCTTCCCAATAAGATTAACTTCGACCAATCCCAATCAAGTAATCAAACGTTATGACTGAATTGTTGAGAGATGTTTTAGCAACTTTAAGTTAACATCATCAATGCTAAACAACACTAATATCATATTATGTAATGATATAATTAATTAAATAGATTTTGTCGCCTTGGTTTTGTATGAATGTAGTGTACAATTTACTCCTCTTGGTCTTCCTCAATTTTATTTGCCCAAGCCCATTTAATTCCTTCCTCGACAAATTGTTATTCCATATTCCTTTTACTTCATTGTATCCATTTCACGCCACAACATCCCTCCTTTTATAAGCGACTTCATTCCTTTGGTACTTTATAACTAATCATATGGACTTACAAATTCGTTATACCTCTTTATGTGGTACTTGAAAATGATCAACACATTATTCTATAAACAAATTTAAACAAATAAATAGTATTCATATACCTGGTCAGAGGAATGGTGCCTTACCTTATCCAGTTTTATTCATTAAGGTAACTTTATTTTAAAATTTCCAAAAAATGATTTTCTAATCTTATATGAAATTTTATTTAGGCACCTAACCTAAGCTCTGATACCACTTATAACGCCCCAGAAATTCGGACCAGTCAAAATTGCCGAAAATAAAAAACAAACAATGACAGCTACCATCATATTTTATAAGTATGAACAACATCACTAAATGCATTGGGTAGAATTTAAATAATTGCCACTTATCAAAGTATTCATTTAATTCACATTGTGTTCTTTAGATGCAAAGTAGACATAATTACCATAAATCGACTATTATGCGATTTTGGTGAGATGAACATCCATATTCATTCTTGCACACTCGATAATTACGTCAGTATGACATAAATAATAACACATGAAAGATGTACCAACACAAGATGAAATAACAAATTATAAACATAAACTATATTATTTAATAAAGCAGCCGCATCACTACCACTTGTGATTGCCTACGTACCTTTATCTAATTAGGTAAGTAATTAGATATAGAATCAAGCCAACGTAGTTCTTCTTTACCCAAAACATTTAGAATTAACATTTACTTCCAAAAATACTCTTTATATCAAGTAAGGGTAAAACACTCTGCAAATACTCGTTTTGAAAGATATCTATATATCTCTTGTAGAACTTCTTTTCAAAACATAAAACCCTTTTTATTTTAAATACCAAAAACTTCCTTGCATAAAATAGTTTATAACTACAAACTAATCATCGAGATAACGTATGCTCGTAAATATTTTTTTACATAAAAACATTTGTCAAAAGTAATGGATTTCGATAATGCAATTATAGTTATCAAACCATATGTATTCTATGTTTGTCTCAGTCCCCTACTAATCCTTATGTTCTTGATTTCAGGACTTTATGCCAGTCATACTAAGTCATTGATATCCTCAATCATCTGTCGTATACGTTCTTTACTTACCGAAGCAAAAATTGCAGTCAATGTAGCATGTTAAAGTCATATGCATCTTTAAATTAAAACACAAGCTTATGAAATAATAATAGATTAGATGATATGTATACTCACTGTACTCCTTGCTATCTTCATGCAAAATTCTCGTAAAACATCATGTAGTACTTATCATCACTCCAAAGCAATCAATTATTTTCCTCGAATCATCAAAATTCGTCAACCTTCCTTGTTCTCAATTTTGACACGTTTTGACTCTCTTTTACTTTGATTTAACATCCTTGATTTTTGTCATTTTGTTCATGATACTATAAGGAAGTTCAAGTCCAAATTTGAGAGGATTTGGAATAATTTACCATGATTTTATACTCAAAACATCTATAACAACGTTTCTGTCATGCTATGAAAAGTTTTGTTCGTTTTAAAATACTTACAGCCAATTCAGAAAAATACAGTGCTTCCAGAAGTGCTATGACAAGTTCTGGGTGGTTATAATGATTTTAGACCAAAAACAGCTTACTACAGCGTTTCTGGGATGCTACGAAAAGTTCTGGGTCGCTTATTAAGCTTCATAACTAATTCAGAGAAAAGATAGCATTTCGAAATGATATAAAAAGATTCAAAACTCAGATTTTCAGCCTGTTTTTGGGCAAAATGTTTGACGTTGTTTCTTTATGATAAAGATAGCTTTTGACTCCAATTTTTTTACAGAGAGAAGCTTTCTTAGTCTACATAATTATCATGAAAAGAAAACCTCAAAATAATTTATCAATTTAATATATAAAATCAAACATCATGAGGCATTTTTAACATGTCCATTTCGTGCTGATTTTTACCTGACTTTGCTTCTAGTTTTCAAGTACACAACGATCGAATTGGAAAAAGTGATATGAGTGGAAGTTGTATCCCTTTGAATTATCTTTCCAAATTGAAAGAGAAGTCGAAATTTCATTAAGAATTCCAAAGGTTATACCCAAAATACCGAATGTCATTTTCAGGGGTTCCAGTCCAATCATTCATTCATAAATTTCTCAACTTTTCTTCAAAATATGAAATGAATACATGAACTTAAATAGTTTTTCTCACCTTAGATCTAAAAATTGAACTTGTATTCCTTCTCTTGGATTCTTATAAACCTCTCTTCTTTTTCTTATCTTGGTTTTATGTTTTTGAATGCATGAAAAAAAATGAACCTTTCCTCCCTTTATATAGTAATTTTCAAGGCTAGTTTGGTAATTTAGTTTTGAACACTTGTCCTTATCTTCATGCATGCTTTAGGATGAAGACATATGTATTCTTTGCTGTCTTTATATGTTTCTACAAATGGACACCTAATATGTTTATATGTCTTTATCTTATTTAATTCCAAGACATGTGTTCCATCCATTTGATGACATGTGTCTCTATCATTTTAAGCCATTTTTCATATTTTAGAATATGTTCACATATACCATTTGTATTTTGATTTATATGCTATGTTCATACATATATGTGTTCATCTATTGTTACTACATGCACATGATATTCTAACAACTTTTAACAAGTATGACGTCGTTTATCGACAAAACCGTTTTCGGTCACATTATCGATATTTCTTTGAACAACTTATCTTTGTAAACAAAAACTCAACAACATGTTTTCTCCTCATTAATTATTATTTATAAAGGGATTTAGTCAAGGTTATGAAACCACTGAATCTAAGTTTTAAATATTTAAATAACCTTGACATTTAAATATTTACTGCCCAAAGTTTTAGGTTGTTACAATACTCTTGATTTGGTTGCTTCAAAATCAATGAGGTTGGGTTGACGAGGGTGTACGAACTACGACATACCTCGAGAAGAAATTTGCGTTCCTAAAAGGAACGATATGGTGCATGTACCACCGGAAGGATACACTTCGTGGAACAAAAACATGGTTCCGTTGGGTGAATGCCTTGTCTTGTCCCTTTATTCGAGATACAATGCATTACTTTTGCTTGGCGCCAACACAACTTCATCCAAACGGATATGCCTTTCTACTCGGGGCCCGCATCTTGTACATAGAAAGTTGGGGAATAAAAACAATCGGAGAGGATATATGATACCTCTATTCTGTTAAGAAAAGAAATATCTACCCCTCCCTCGTTAATTCAGAGGACGAGGCCAACAGTCGCTTCATCTTGAGGGTGTGTGACAAGCTTAGTTATTTCATTCATGACTAGGTCTACATTCGGCGCCCCCCTGGATTCACGAGGAGAAGGCTAGGTGGGCGTAAGTGTTTTAATATGTATTTTTTGTTCCAATTTATTCGAGTCATAGACTACAGACTAACTTGAAATTACCTTGACAAGTATTCCACAGATTCCAAGGGACAATGTGTATCTACAAAAAGTCATGGCCTTGAGAGACACTGGAAGTGAATTATGTGACGCTCGGACTCAACTTTCTGATTACCTTCTCCACGTGGCGGCCTTACTTCCCAAGGGTCGCTCCACGGGTCATAAAGATGATGATGATGGAGCAGGAGATGAGGGAGTAGAAGTACCCCCAGGCCCACTCCCAGATGTGCCTTCCATGGTGCTTCCCAATGTGCCCTTAATCAAAGGGGAGGAGGTCGAAGCTCAGGAGGAAGAGGAAGGCCACGATGAAAGGGTGACGTGGATTTCATTGAAGAAGAGGGTTTGCTTCCCTCTCTTGTTCCGTCTCTATTAGAGAAGATGAGGTTAGAGTGGTTTCCAAACCGATTTCTCCAATCACAACCTCAAAAACCACCGCACCGATGGAGACGGAAGGATAGTTCAAGGACTTAGACAAAGTTTCTATTGAAACATTTTTTTTGGGCTTGAGTGATATGAATGTTGAGATACTATTACTAAGCGTTGTGGAGTTAACCCCCTCAAACAAGCCAACAACTGGTCTGTTTGGGGACACTAGGACACACGCACACACTCATGAGCATTACATATCACAATACTTATCTTGTGCATGTGTTGAATGATTGTCTCTAATTAGTCTTACTTTGTTCAGGTGCAATGACTTGTGAAGGCGATAGAGAAAGAGATCGGGGACAGGGAGACTCTCAATGGCAGAAGCCATAGATCGTGGGCACCTTTGTATCAGAATGCAAAGGCGACAGTCTCGCCACAAGCAATCCCATGCATATGGCAACAGCTACTATCGTCAAGATTATCCCCGACGCTTAGTGTCTCCGCCAGTAAGCACAAAGTCATAGAGCCTGACAAGGTGATGGAGTTGATGAGCACTTGGCAGACCATGGCTTCTCCACTCCCTCCTCATATCCTCCACCAAGACATTTTCCCCATGCACCTGTGGCAAGAGACACAGGTAGACATAGACCTAGCAAAGGCTCTAAAGTCAAGAGACGGGAAGAGAAGAGGAAAAGTAAGGCACTTAAGTGGGATCCTAAAATAGAAGAGAGGACTCTGTATGAAAGGAAGGAGTATCTAAGGAAGAATTTCCCCGATTATTATTTTGAAGAGCTCTTCTTTCTTCCGAAAATGCATCTCACCCCACTGAACATCGATAGAGAAACATTTGATAGGACCGAGGATATCTATAATCAATATCAGATCACCATGGACTATGGAAAGAAGCTTTTAGTGCTGATAAACAAGAAAAATGCTGAAACAAATGGCCTGAAGCTTGAAGCTTGGAGCCGATGAAGTACGAGATAGGATCAGGTTCTGTGATGCAGAGATTGAGGATTGAAGAAGGAACTGACTGTTGCTAACCAAAAGATTGAAGATGCACGTGTAACAGTTGCCAAAGCCCGGGAAGAACATAAGGAAGTAGTGGCCTTGTTGTCAACTCGAGTCGCTATTACTGAGAAAGATAATAGAGAGTCGAATCTGAAAAACCTGCGACTAAGGAAGGAGAACAAATAGACTGTGAGCCTCAGAAAGGAGTGTGAGAAGCTCAAGAAAAGGCTGGAGTCAAACTATGTCGAACTTGAGCATACGAGGAAGAAGAAAGAGGTAGAAGAGGCGTCAAACATGGACGTTCTAGGTCAAGCTAATGAGGTTAAAAGAAATTTTGAAGCCCAACAAGAGGTTCTTAGAGAAAAGGCTACGAATGTTAAAGAAAATACCGAGTAGCAACTGGAATCATCAATCCTCATATTTTATGCAAAAGTTATTCATCATCGTGTAATTTCGTGGGTCGATGATTATCCTCGGTTCTTTGCTTTGACCTGGGAGAGGTTCCTAGATGATGAGGCTGCTTCCCTTGATGTGGATGAGGTGGAGGAAGAACCCTTTACCGCTAGGTAATTAGCTAAGGATGAATGTTGTGTTTTGGTGGAAGGAAGAGCGATGTTGAAGGAGGATGCCAAGGCAGAAGCGGTGGAGAGAGACATTGCAGAGAAAAGGAAGGCGATCATGACTGAGAACGTCATTGTTGCCCACATGGCCGAAGCTGGTGCTTCCCAAGTTCCGGCTATCCTACTGTCTACCACTATTATTCCATCCCACTCAACTTCTATCGTTCCAAAGTATGACCCCAATCATCCATATTGGACACAAAGGGCCTCCTTCCGTCCATAACGGAGGGCACCATCACCACTAAAACTACTGAGCATATGTTAGAAGCGATATCCACTTTCTCTCCAGTATTTGAAAAGATGATATCAAGAACCAAAAGAAGACTAACACATCCTCCTCTTCGATGATTAGGTACTTTTAGGATGGAGATTCCCACCGACTTCAGGACTGCAGTTCTAACAGTCCCTCTTTCGATGTCGATGCGTATAAGAGGAAAACGAGTGATGAATTTGACAATATCAGCATCTTTGAGCGCATGGAACTGGAAGAGGTCGGTCAAGGTCACCTTTTCGATGAGACGGAAGAATTTTCAAAGCATTTGGAGGATGAAAGGAGGAGGAGGAAGAAAAGGTGATGGTCACTAGTGGGGTAGAGAGACAAGCGGGCCAACCATGTAAGAGCTAGTGCAAGAATATCAAGCCTATATGTCGGTAAAACATGAAGAGGGCGAAACAAAGAGAAAGGCCAAGGAGAAAACCGCTAGGAAGACTTAGAAGAAGCCAAGAAGAAGGATGAGGAGGAGTCTGCGAAGGTTTGAACTTCGGCAGCCATGGTTGATATTACTTCTTCTCCGTTGAAGGTAATTCCTCGCGAGGTTAAAACTTCGAAGATCTCAGATGAGGGGGTGTAGACACCCGAAGTGGATCATGCTGAAGGTTTCAAGATGAATCCCCATTTGAAGCCAACTTCGTCGAAAGGATTGAAGGGAACGGGGAGAAGCAAGCCCAAACAGAAGAGGAGGGAGAAAAAGAGAAAGTCACCCAAGTCGCCAACGAAGAAGTTGCATGAGAAGAGGAAGGCTGGCTCCTCTAAGTGATGTTGTAGATTTTTTAAGTTTGATTTTTCTTTTTAGCAGTCCAGTTGTTAAGGAAGTATGACCCTTGCTTTTGGAGGCCCAATAGATTTTTTATGTACATTGTGTCATTAGAAAAAAAATCTTAAATAAAAGTTAGCTTTAATTTTATTTACGTAAATTTGTTCTAAGTGTTCGAGTATTTCTTACATTTTCCAGCAATTATAATCATGTAATATAACTCGTCATTATACTTAGAATTGAGCTGCTCGAGACTTCACTCTTGTTTAACTCAATTCGTGTGAAGCTCGAGTGCGTTAACTTTACACTCAAGATTTTCTTTTGGTCATTGGTCTTGATTCGTGCAAAGTTCGGGTTTGGTAACTCCATTCTCAAGAACTCCTTACGGTCGTTGATCCCGAGTCGTGAGGAGCTAACAGATGGACGTCTTGGTTCATCCTTTATACTTTCCCATCATTTCGTTTGGTTAGAGTTAAAGGAGTCGTTGTTCCGCCAGTTTATACTCAAATCCTATCTCCAAGGATCAGGGTCAACCGAGCAAGCTTTTGGTATCACACTCACTTTGCTAGTGGGTTGCCCCAAGTCCGGAGATCAAGGGTCAGAGTCATACGCCTAGGTTATAAGCATCGCAAGTTGTTTGTATTGGCCTCGTCATTGGTTCGAGACTCGAGTTGGCTTGTGGAGGGTCAAACCACTCCATAAGGTTTGAGTCTAAGTGTAGACCCAAAGTGGTGAATCAATCCCAAACTCTGAGCCATCAACCCATCATCGTGCACTTGTTTATGCAAATCGGTCGTTCACACAACTTGAATTACAACACATAAAGTAAATACACCAAGGATATGGAGATCAGAGAGCCTTTACTGATGAAAGGTATTAGAGATAATAGCTTATTTATAACGCTTTTAATGAAAGACAAATCACTAATGGAAAGCAGTATTTCTGTACAGAAGGCTTACGTAAAATACTGGCGAAGATGCTCGTTGTTCCATGCTCAAGGCAATTCGTCTCCTTTAACGTTCATTAGCTCGAAAGTTCCATCTCTAAGCCTCCGTTGAATGACGTACATACCTTCCCAGCATGGAATGAGACTAGTCGGTATGGGAAAGATCCATTTCAAGATGAGGTCGTCAATGTCAAAGTGCTTTGGACAGATTTTTGCATTGAAATACCGGGTGACCCATAAACGATGCGCAGCTGCTCTGAGTTTGAACTCATCGTATAGTAAGTCAAGTGATCCTAAGACGAGATCTTTCTTGGTTCTTGGATCATAGTAAGTGAATCGATGAGACTATAGCTTAAGCTCATTGGAATCACGACTTCAGAACCATATGAAAAAGCGAATAGAATATGGCCAGTCGTTAACTTATGGGTAGTCCTGTATGCCCAAAGGTCTAAACAAAGTTCATCACCCACTTGCCTCTGGCCTTTTCCAAACACTTCGTGATAATGGATTGATACTTTTTTTGATTGCTTCGACTTGTCCATTACTTGAGGATGAGCTACCACCGAAAACTGTTTCTAGATTCGATGGCGCCGACATAAGTCTTTGAACTCAGAACTCTCGATCTGGGTTCCATTATCAGAAATGATAGTCTTAGGAACTCCAAAACAACAAACGATGTTGCAAACAACAAATTTTATTACTTTCTTCGTCGTGATTGCAGTGAGTGGCTGAGCTTCAGCCTATTTGGTGAAGTAATCAACCGCGACCATAGCATAACGAGCACCGTCTTTTGCCATCAACAAAGTCCCGATGGTGTTAATTCTCCAAATTGCGAACGGTCAAGGACTGACCATTTGCTTAATCTCTTTAGGTGGACCTCTAGGAATCTTAGAGAATCTCTAACATTTGTCACATTTATGGGTGTAGTCAGCTGCATCATGTTCGAGAGTTTTCCAGAAGTACCCATAGTGGAAAATTTTCTTTGTCAGAGTCTATCCCAGGTGTGGTCACCGCACTCGCCTTCATGAACGCCCAATATTACACGTTTGACGTCGTTGTGGGCTACACACTGGAGTAGCGTAATAGAGATTCCTCTTTCATATAGCACTCCTTCTTGAATGATGTAGTGTGAAGCTTTGCGAAGGGGTGATCATTTCTCATTCCGGCAATTAGAGAGGATTCCATGTTGCATGTAAGCTTTAATAGGAGTAACATATAACTCAAGCTCAGGTCCGAACTCCATCGGTAACATCCAAAAGTCTCCATCTAATCGATACTCGAAGAATCGAGCACCTCGACTAGGACGATTCTTAAGATCTGTGCATCCCCAGAACTTGCCAGTTTGGCTAGTGAATCATTCTTTTCATTTGGTTCTCGAGGGATTTGAGTGATGACACGGTGCTTGAAACTGCTAAGTAGTTCGTGAACTCGAGCAAGGTAAGGAGCTATTCGTGCTCCTTTGGCTCAATATTTCCATGCACTTGGAATAAAGTGGGATGTGAATTTGAAAATATCTAGATGGCCTTAATGTTTAACTCTTTTGCGATTCTAAGCCTAGAAATCAAGGCCTCGTATTCTGCATTGTTGTTAGTAGCAGGGAAGTTGAGCTTCAAATCATAAAAAATCGAGCGTTCCTCAGTAGTAACGAGTATAAATCTGGTGCCAAAGCACTGATCGTTCGATGAACCATCCACGAAAAGCTTCCATTGAATGTTAGGCAGTTAACTATTCTCATGTGGATCGTTGGGAGTAGTGAACTCAGCAATGAAATCTGCCAAGGACTACCCTTGCATGGCTTTTCGAGAGATGAAAGGCAGCTTATACTGGCTCAGCTCGATATTCCATTTCAAGAGTCTCCCAGACGTCTCAAGTCATTGGAAGACCTGTTATAGGGGTTGGTCGGTGTAGATCGTGATGGAATGTGAATGAAAGTATGGGTGAAGCTTTCGGAAAGAGATCAAAAGGTAGTATGTGAGCTTTTCAAGCTTTGGATAGTTTCATTGGGCTCTTGTCAATTTCTTGCTGATGTAGTAAACTGGCCTCTGGACATGATCTTCTTTGCGCACATGCGTTGAGCTAATGGCACAAATAGAAACAGCCAAATAGATGAATAAGTGTTCGTGATTCACAAGCTTTGATAGAATAAAAGGCCTCTCTATAGATTCAATAGGTCCTAGAATGCGACGACACATTTCGGTGTCCATACAAAGTTGTGCTTTCCCTTCTTGATCAGATCAAAGAAAATTTCGGTTACTTTTTATATAAATCTACTTAAATTAGACACTTTTATGTTTAGGCTCTGAACATCCTTCATGTTCTCTGAAACTTTAATACCCTGGATAGCCTCAATCTTTTTAGGATTTACTTCAATTCCTTGTGAATTGACAATGAAACCCAAGAATTTTCCCAATACAACTCCAAAAGAGCATTTCAAGGGATTGAGATTCATGTT
Source organism: Allium sativum (assembly GCA_030737875.1). Taxonomy (NCBI): domain Eukaryota; kingdom Viridiplantae; phylum Streptophyta; class Magnoliopsida; order Asparagales; family Amaryllidaceae; genus Allium; species Allium sativum. The sequence goes on from CM060916.1 coordinate 732,418,558, forward strand.
GTATTTTCAAAAAACACTAGACATCTCCACGAGGTCGTTGACCTGCTCATTTGACAATCATTTTGTCACGAGCATGTCATCCACATAGATTCCTTGGATCTCTCGATTGATCTTGAAACATTCCGTTGACCAATCGTTGATATATTGATCCAGCAGTCTTGAGACCGAAGGGTGACAACATAGTAATAAAGCCTAAGATCAGTAATGAAGGAAGTGTGCTCCTGATCGGGGACATACATTGGGATATGATTATAATCTGGGTAAGCATACATGAATGATAGATGTTGGTGGCCAGCAGTGGAATCAACAAGTTGCTCGATCTTTGGTGACATGAAGCTGTATTTTGGACACACTTTATTCAGTTACGAATTATCGATGCATATTCGCAATTTCCTATTTGATTTCTTCACTAAAACCGTGTTGGAGACATATTCTTTATAAAGGGCGTCACGAATAAAGCCATTGTCAAGTAGCTTATTCACTTCCTCAATAAGTGTTGCCGACCTCTCTGGCCCTAAGATTCAACAATTTTGCTTTATTGGAAAGAACTTGGGATCGATACCAAGCATGCGACACGCAATTCCTGGAACGTTGTCGCACATGGAGTGTGTCCAAGCGAAGACATCTAAGTTGGCTGGTAGAAATTCAATAAGTTCCTCCCTGATGGCCGGATGGAGCTGTGATCCAATCTTCAAAACCCAGAACAGGTCCGTGGGGTTGATCGAAACGCTGATGGTGGGCTCCACCAGAGTAGCCCTCTCGTGCTCATGCTCTTTGCCTTTGCGCGGGTTAAGATCTTGGGAAAGACGATTGCGGTATCCGAGCCAGGACCCAAACTTTGATAGTTATACACCGGGACTTTTGGTGTAGAGTGCCATTTCTGCACCTTTGCCTTTCTTGTGGTTGACAACATCCTTCCATTCTGCGAGGTAGTAGGCTTTTGCTGCTACTTGGTCTCCTCGGAGAACTTTAATCCCGTTTTCAGTCGGGAGTTTCATGAGTAGACACCAAGGTGTTATGCAGATTCAGAATTCGTAAAGGGTTGGACATCCTAAGAAGGCATTATATGGAGAAGGAACATTGATGACGATGAAAGTAAGGATTCTGACTCTGCTTCTATCCCTATCTCCGAGTTGTACCAGTAGTTCGATGAGCCCGACTGATCGTTTTGCGGAGCCATTGAAGATGTGAACAGTGGCATTGCAGGGTTTTAAGTCTTTGTCCTCTAGTTTCATTTGGTCGTACACATTCTTGAACATGATGTTCACGAAACTCCCCATATCGACGAGGACCTTCTTGACATAGTTCAGTCCTATGTAGGTTGGGATGACCAAGGGGTCGATGGACGGGGCTTTAACCCCTGACGAGTCCTTATATCTGAAGACAATGTCATCTCCCATTGTCTTCTGCAGTTTTACCGAGATTGACTCATCCGTGAAAGAGCATCTCATAGTCGGCATGCTTGATAGAATTGACGTATTCCTCCATATGTCTGAAGCTCTCATTTGCTGGGTGAGGATCTCTGCAAATTGTATTAATGACAATACCCCTTTGAGGGGTTCTTAGAGTTATCGCCCTAGGTGTCGTCTTGCTTTGAGGTGGTACGGGTATTGAAGGACCCGCGGTTCCATCCTCTGGAGCATCATCCTTTGGAGCATGATTCTGAACATACTGCTCAAGATGCTTCTCACGAATGATCTTCTCAATAGCTTCTATGAGATGTCGGCAGCTGCTACTGTTGTGGCCGAATATCTCATGAAACCTTTAGTACTTGCCAGACTGCTCTTCCCTCCCTTGTGGATTCCCTTGAAGTGGGCTTCTTATACTTCATGGTATTGCAGGTCTCGAGGAAGATAGTCTCTAGCTGAGCAAATAGCGGAGTATATACTTTGTAAGAAGGAATGCGGTCACACTTCTTAGACGCCTTCTTTTGGTTATGGCTGCCACGGTCGTCGTTGTTTCGCTGGGGCTTGGTTTGGGCAATCCCCTTACCCTACCCGGAGCTCTCTTTGGTTTTCTTAGCGGAAACACTGTCTTGTACGGTCTTTGGTGTGGGTTATTGGGTTGATCTCTCTGAACGACCCGATTCCTTCGTGCCTCTTCTTTAAGTAGGTTTTTTTTAGAAATCCTCCAAGGTTTTTGGTTGTTTTCTAACGATCCATGCTCCGAATTTTGAGTTGGGAAATACTCTCTATGTAAGCAGGACAAGGATGGTACAGGGCTCTGGGTCTTTAACTTCTTCCAAGGCATTATTGAGCCTTTCAAGGTATCTCTCCAGAGTCTCACCGGTTCCTCAGTAGATATTGGAGATAGGATGTCTTTGTATCTACTCACGTGCATCCTAAACTGTTTGACCAATTCTCTTGCGAGTTAATCAAAAGATGAAATGGCTTTCGGCGGAAGTTGAGAGAACCATAACAAACCCACACCTTCGATAAAGACAGGGAAACATTTGCACTTCATGACGTCAGTGGTGCTGGCGGAGTCTGTATTCCACTCATAACAGTTTAAGAAGTTTCACGGATCTGTCTTCCCAGAGTAAGCCGTTAACTGTGGCGTGTTGAAGCATCAAGGCCATTCGGCATTGTGCACATTTTTGGTAAAGGGGTTACATCTCGTACTGGCTTCCCAATCGTCAGTAACATATCCCTCCATTTCTTCATGATCCTACGAACCAAATTAGTGAGGATTGGAGTTTCGATCTCCATTGGATTCCAGCAGTCGTGATCTACCTTTGGAGTATGTGGCTAGGATGCCTTCTTAGACGAACATCTTCATCATCCTGAGAGTCATCAACATCCATTCTTTGATTCCTTAGAGGTTGGTTAGTGGGAAATATGACCTAATTTGTTACTGGAAGCGTATGCACCAAGTTCTGTATGGGTGATTCCAGAACCATCTTGAGTAATTCTCCTTCGTTGGCTATGGTTACTATGGAGAATATCAAAAGAGGATCTCTCTGAGACATAGTTGGGAGGAGGTTGAGCGTTGCTATAAGCCTAAACGCGGGTGATGTCTCGTTGAGCATTATGTTGGAGTCATTGCATCAAATCAAGATTCAGCTTGATTTTTTCATCAAGCATTCTTTGAGTTTCCTCCAACTTCCTTGTAACTTCAATCAGCTGAGCATGAGTAACCGAAGCCTTAGGTCATGTGAAGTAGCCATACCGACGGTGGCTTGAACATTAGGAGGTAGTTGTTGCATGGATGCCTCTGGAATGACATTGGAAGGTCCAGCAATGACGAATTTTCCTTTCTTTACCATTTTTTCAAGCTTGGTAGGTAAATCTCCAAAACCCTAAGTAGCATCCAAAATTGGATGGAAGAACGATAGGAAAAAATAGGTTTTTCTTGTATTTCTTGGTGAAAGCACAAGAATGTTAATGACAAAAATTTGGCACAACACCCAAAGAGTTATACGACCTTAAAACTAAATGAATATGAGGAATGTATACAGAGAAAACACAAGAAAACAATCACATAACATTGATAGTGGTTCTGCTTGACAAGCCTACGTCCACTTCCAAGTTTTTAGCACTTTATTGATCAACTTATGAAGTTATAGAGTAGGATTGGTATTACTCACAGAGCTTACAAAAGTAACGAAAAATACAAGTGCCAAAAGTTCTTCTCTCGCTCGAGAATGGGGTATTTATAGCTGAGAATTTGGAGGAAGCCGGCAAGTATGCGGGAGTGGTGGCCCAAGAGGGTCCGAAGCCTAAAACATAACAAACAGGGTTCGGTACCGATCCCTAATGACTTGTCTGAATTTTGGGAACCTTGTCTTCATGGAGCTTTTGGTCTTGTCTTGCTTTATCTTCCGGTTGGGCTTGGTTGCAATTTAATGAGGGGATCAGAAAGTATGAGCTCTTGAAGCTGAAAGTAAGTTGTTGATCTAGAAGTCATACTGATCCCTGTAGATTGCTGAGTCACACTGAGCCTGAAAGCGTTGAGATAAATTTTATGATATTGGAGAGTTATACCGATCCCCAATGCCTTGGACTTGTTCATTGAACTTTTTGGAGTGTGGGGATTCATACCAATCCCGGAGTGGGATTCCTACTGATTCCCAATCACTTGTGCTTCCAAGAGTTGTTTTGACGAGTTCAAATGATCGTACTTGCACGAATCCATCTGGACTTGATCTTTAGGAGTTTAAGTGACACTTCTGAGTTGTTTAGCCATGCGACAGTCGAGTCGCGTCGGTTTGGATTGCTTTTGATAGCCAGGTCAAAAGGCCGAGTAACAGCAAGTGTATGTGATCGGTTCTATAATCTATTGCATTTGTACTCTGTTCTGAATATAATCATTAGCCACCATGATAATATATTAGATATGAATTGAGTACATCGATCCACTCCAGGTGTAGAAAAGGAAAAAAAAAATCACCCAATCAATGTATTTGATACTCGTTTGATATAAGATTACAGATGGTCGCTCTAGCCTAGCCATATTCTCCGTTCTAATAGACAGTATTATTCAGTAATGCTTTTTATTAGGGTGAGTCTCGGGGTGGGGCATCAAAAATAGTAATTAACTTTGGTAAAGAATTTATATGAATGTAAACAAAACTAGCAGGTTAAAACAAAGACAACAATTTCATGAAAACAAAAGGTATATTGATAAAATACAAATAGTAAAGTTCGAAGATTAAAACAAACTACATTTCAAGAAACCTAGATATGCTTATTTATCTTTTGCATTCCATCTAATATTGTATCTAAATTACATGCATTCCTATCAAATCTTTGTCGAAAATTGATTATTCTTGTTTTTGACGTTCGATATTCAACATTTACTGCTCAATATACACAGACTTGCACATTACATCAATCTTCCTCTATGCTTGCCTACTTCGTTATTAATGTCTTCATTTGTGAAATGCATGAGCGATGTTGACTTTAGCATAAAAAACGATTTCATCTCTGTTTATCTTAGTTGCTTTGACGTCCATTAGTTTATAACCTTCACTGGGTCTTTGGGTAAGCACATCCATCTCGTTTGCTTCCTCAAATGAGGTATCTCTACCAGATGAATCTTCCTGACTCGGTGAATATGTTGATTTCAATGTTTTGTTCTCCTTTCCCTTTATGTGAACGTTTCGAAAGCTCTTAGTTGAATTGGCCGTTGAATATTACCCTTTACATTCACTTCAATATGCGTTGTTGGAGTTGTAACTCTCAACTTCCTTTATATTAAGCCTTAATGCTTGACTATGGGAGAGACACCATAGCGGATGAAGTTGCTTTAACAATTTTTTTGGAAACTTGTATTGTATTTATATGAGCAATTGTTTGTCTAAAACCTCAGAACACCTAAAGAATAAACATCAGAGTCACACCGTGTCAACGTAAATACTTAAATATTGAAAACGTCCCTCCATAGATATTATCAAATTTTAGTATCATATTAGAACAAGATCTAACAAACAAACTAATTTTTAATAATTCAAAAAGTCCATCTACAAATCCTATTATCGTTTTAAGAATATGATATAACAAATAAATTTTATTTACATATTTATTTATTATTGGTTAATAACAAAAATAAAATTTTAAACTAACAAAAAATAGTCATTGCAAATTAAAATTAAAAATAAAAATAAAACTACTTATGATTTCAACGCAAAAACATAATCAAATATCCATGCAAATCATTCTCTTAAATGGTTAAACGTATAAAAAGAATAAAACCTGAAATGTATGCTATAACACTCATATAACAATAAAATCAATGTATCAATTAATTATAAACGTTATTGGACCGGTTAAGCTGTCGCTCAAAATGAGACCCTTAAGCGTATAAAACCCATAAGAATGATGAATGTATAATAGTATGAAATGGTAATGGGACTTTACTTTTGTGTGCCTAAATCTACAAACAGTCAGAGTTCTTCCAAAAATATTGTGGCTAAGAACCCTGACTTGCATCGTATTTATTGTGTGCCTACTAAAATTTCTTGGTCAACAAAGAAAAATCTTGAAAATGACAGGGTTGATCCTTAATACTTGGAATCCAATGTTAAAGATTCAAGGCATACAAATGTTCATGAATTTATTCAATCAAAAAATACATATAATAACAAAAAATAAAAACAATACGCGGACTGTTTTTATTTTTTGTTATATATATATATATATATATATATATATATATATATATATATATATATATATATATATATATAGAGGAGGTTCCGTAGCACCCCAAATTTGTAACATCCCTAAAACCTCTTAATGAGAACCACTCATTTATTATTAAATAAAATAGCAGAGGAAGAGAGAGAGTGGGAGGAAAGAGAAAGGGGATTATGTGGTGGAAATTAGAGGGGCTAAAGGGGTACTACACTGTTTAGCGTGCTATATATATATATATATATATATATGCAGTGGAAGAATCCAACGAGCTGTGATCCTGAAAGTAACTAATCCACAATGTTTTGTAGACTGGCTGATGGAAATAAACCGATTAACTGAAAAAAATTATTTTGACTAAAATCTATGCGAGTACACACATTCATAATCCCATCTTAATGGCTTAAAAGTCAAGTCAACTAACCAAATAACAATAGAAAGCTGTAGGAAAGAAGCTCGTCTACGGTGATAGTAACAGAACATGACATCTAATTAAGATATTCTCCTCATAATTCAATCCATGTGCAATTTTCTATACTTCAATTATTTATTAATATTACTCCACCTCAATTTGCATTATTATACCATAAAGAAAAAGACGAAGACCTCGCATGAAAATTGCAGGTTTTTCTTATCAGCAAAGGAACAAACTGCATGCCTCATCGTACATAGCTAAAGGTTGTTGATTTTGCTCCTTGAATTAAACGCCTGAAACAAGGAAATGGAAATAGGAGAATCAGTTGAAACGGTTGATGATCCGCTACCTTCTTCGACAATAACAATCGCAGTAGCAGTGAATGGCAGTAAAAACAGCAGGCAAGCATTGAAATGGGCTCTGAAATTCACCCAGGAAGGGAAAGTTTCAATCAAAATTTTGTATGTTAGGCCAAAGATCACAATGGTTCCTACACCAAGTAATTTTTCATTCATTCATTCATTCATACTTTTTTTTTTCTACAAAAAGATACATACGCAGAAAACATCATAAAAAATTTTCTGAATTTTGTTTCTAGTGGGGAATTATCTTCATGTTTCAAAAGTGCGTGATGAGATTGTTTCTGCATACACTAAAGAAACAGAAAGCAAAACGGTATCGATGCTTCTACCCTACACAAAAATGTGTAGTCATAATAAGGTGAATTTCATATCAAAAGTCCTCGTGAAAGGAGGAAAAATCCGAGAACTAAGTCAAAAACATTCATGCAGGTAGATGCAGAAGCAGCAGTAATTGAATCTGATGATGTAGCAGAAGCGATATCCGCAGAGATTAATAGATTTGGGATAAGCAAATTGGTTTTAGGAGCCTCCTCTAGAAATATTTTTACTGGGTATATAAGTTTCCATATACAAGTTTCCAATCATCAGTACCGCCCTATTCTGATAGAGTTTAACTGACTAAGTTATGTTTCAACCTTATAGCCAATTCAAAGGCGCCAAAGTTTCATCTAGACTCTCAGAATGCATTCCCAGATTCTGTACGATGTATGTCATTTCAAAAGGAAAACTGAAGTCAATACATGCTTCAACATCAAAAATTGATAGCTATAGTTTACATGAAACAGCTTCGAGTATCGCTTCGTGCAGCAGTGGCTTCAGTCAGTCTTCAAGGGAGCACACTGGTAAATAAAATTATTGCTTTTTAAAGCAAATTTTAGTACAATCATGTAACGAGTGGGCCTTTGTTTGCCTGGTTTGCTTTCAGTTTCAAGTCAGTGGGATGGAGAGAAGTCTGAAACTGGAAGTCAATCCTTTTCTTCACAGGAATGCCATACAAGTTCTACCTCTAATTTATCGGAAATGCCAAGTGGACCTATTTATCAAAATTCTCAAACTGATACCATTTCTTGGAACTCTGATAAAGCATCAGGTTCTGATATCACGAAAAGCTCAATGATATCAAATAATGAGGTAACAATTCATTAGTTTCTGCACAAATGTTTGTAATTTCATGTAAGTTACTAATGTATATTCAGGTTAGCGTCGATTTTGAGGTTGAAAGACTACGAATAGAACTGAAGCATCTTCAAGGCATGTACAACATGGCTCAGAAAGAATCTCTAGATGCATCCCAACAAGTAAATATTTTCAAATACTTCCTTATATTTATCAGTAAACCTTATTTACAATATTCATACTATTGTTTTCTTCTTCATCAGTTGAACGAATTAAAAGCAAGCCAAGAAGAGGAGGCATTAAGACTAAATAGTGTACAAAGAAAACAAGAGAAGGCAATACAAACAGCAAAGAACGAAAGGGAGGGACGAGAAACATTAGAAAAGGAATTCAGTTATGTGAAACAATGTGTTGAAGAAGAAGCACTGGAAAGAATGGATGCACAAGAATACGCTGCTCGTGAACTTAACGAAAAGAAGAGGATTGAGGACGTTGTAGCATGGAGAAAAGAAAATTATTATAAGAAATATGAATGGGAAGAAATTGAATCTGCCACATCATCCTTTTCTGATGAACATAAGATAGGAGCAGGAGCAAATGGAACGGTTTATAAGGCTAGCCTTCATCACACTGTTGCCGCAGTAAAAGTTCTGAACTCTATCGAGGGGAAAGGGATAAAGCAGTTCAATCAAGAGGTATCTGTTCAAAAATCGTGCACAAGATGCACATGTGCGTGTCTTTTTCCTTTTTCTGGCATATATAGATGCTTTTTTGTGCATGGCGGGAATATATCCACATCCACTTTACATAATATAACGCTTGCTGAGCGCAACAACATCAATCAGTGCTCATAAATAAATTGAAACTATAAATATGAATGTCAATCAAAATTTCTTACAACTTTTGCTTGTATTCCAGCTTGAAATTTTGAGTAGAATTCGACATCCACATCTGCTGCTCCTTTTAGGTGCATGTCCAAATCGCAGCTGCCTAGTTTATGAATACATGGAAAATGGAAGCCTTGAAGACAGATTACAGTGCAAGAATGATACACCGCCACTCCCATGGCAATACCGCTACAGAATCATATATGAAATTGCCACTGCTCTTAGCTTTCTACACAGCTGTAAACCTAGTCCTATAATCCACCGCGATTTAAAACCTGCAAACATTTTGCTCGATAAAAACTATGTCAGCAAAATAGGTGATGTGGGACTATCGACAATTATGGCACCAGCAGATTGGGATGAATCTACCATGTATAAAGATACTGCACCTGCTGGAACATTCTTTTACATTGATCCAGAGTATCAAAGGTCGGGAATTGTATCAGAAAAATCTGATATTTATGCACTAGGCATGATTATTTTACGTGTAATTACTGGAAAGCCAGCAATGGGACTTGCCCATATAGCAGAAAAGGCAATGGATGAGGACGATTTGGTAAATATTTTAGATGGTTCAGCAGGGCACTGGCCTATTGAGGAAACTCGCGAATTTGCACTTCTTGCTTTGAACTGCGTTGAATTAAGACGAAAAGATAGGCCAAATTTAACGGATCGAATTCTTCCAGTGCTCGGAAAACTTGCAGAGTTTGCATGTAGTGTGCAATGTTTAGCAACACCAAGTCATTATATTTGCCCAATACTTCAGGTAGAGAATTATTAAGTTATGATGAATTTAAATTTTTAAATGATTTATGAACTTTGATAGAAACTTATTATGTAGGAAGTGATGGATGATCCTTGTGTTGCATCAGATGGATACACTTACGAAAGGAGAGCGATTGAAAAATGGTATGAAAAGAATGACAAATCTCCACTGACAAACATGAATTTGCAGAGCAAAGAACTCATATTGAATCAGTCGCTTCTTTCTGCAATCAAGAAATGGAAGACTACTTGATAATTATATTAGGAGATTGAATTTTTTTGTGTGTTAGTTTGTTGATATATGTACCGCTTTACATTTAGTCTGTTTATGTATGTTTGGTTCAGTGTATGCCATTAAAGGTAAATGCCTAAGACAAGTACCATAAAACAAGAAGAGTAACATTAGAACAAAAAGCTTGGTTTCAGAGCATCGTGTATAGGAAAGATTTGTAAACAAGTTCGAAGTCTTAAAATACAAAGCCACACCCCTTTTCAGGAACATGTTATAGGGGGGAAATCCCCTAATTTTCAAGTTTTAAGATATTTACGAAAAATTCTACAAATAATCGATGTTATTTTTAAAACAAAATAATTTATCTTGATAGTAGAACATGCGACCATATATAAATTTAATTTTCCAATAAATTTTTTCAACCAAAATTAAATATATAAATGCTATTTAAACGTGTTTTTGAAAGTGATCTCCATCTACAGAATCCAGATCTGCATAATTTTACTTAAAATTTTGGGATATCATAGCAGCCACCCTGTATACACCAAACAGAAACTGAAATGGACAAAATTTTCAAAAACTGCTTTGCATTAACTTGCATGTATATATTTTCAGCATTCCTACAGACCAAGAAGGTGAAAACTGAAAACTAACTGCCCATAGTCTCTCTGTAGCACCCCTAAAGTTTGAAAGCCGGGCGTGATATTGTTTTCCCAATACTGTTCACAACTATCTAATCTTTGAAAGGTAAGTAGTCAGACTGCAAGAAGCTCTCATATTCTGTTCCCTTGAGAATGCTGGAGACTTCTTCCCAGTTTTCGATGTGGTCAGATAATGGCTTTGTATGAATTTTCACATGCCGGCTCACTAACCTTCTATGGGGCAATCTCAGAAAATTTATAACGTCCACCAATTTCTGCCAGAAGAAGAAACACGTCCAAAAAAAAAAGTTAATGAAAAGTGCCATAACTGTCAAGTACTCGTTTTGAAAAGTTCTCTTTAAGAAAAAATGAGTGATCCTCGCTAAGAGAAGGTTGGTCATCTTGTTTTGATGATGTATATCATTGGAAATAGAAGAAAATATGTTCCGAATTTCTGTGTAAGCTAGATAGAAGTAAGGATATATAGCTACAATGGACTAATGCTTAATAATACGCCACGGAAATATAGCATAAACAACGTCACTACAACATTTCTCCCCCTTACATTATGTATTTATTTGGGATTATGGTTTAAATATGATAACAGAAAAGTATAGATAAAACCATGTCTTTCTCTTATTACAACTGTGTATCTCAATTTAACAAATCTATCAAGCAAAATCAATACTCAGTAATTTACCGTGTGATTGTTAATAAGATCTTCATAGTAAAGTACAATATGTTGGGTACTTCTGAAGTATTCCAAGGCATCAACAGCCATCTGGTTAGTTTGTTTCAGAGTCGAAACCAAAACTGTTGAATTGATTGTTGGCTTATATCTTGCTAGAATCTTAGCCTGTGTGATATGACCATACCAAGTTATGATGATATTTTTTTCCCCAAAATTCGTATATTCATAATCGAACAAAATGAATACCTCATCTTTGGAGTGTACATGAGCTTTGTGGGTCCCGTTAAGTTGCTTAGTGTTTCGATCATGAGCATTTGCAAGTATAGAGACAAGTCGGCGAAGTAGATTTTTTCGAAAAAGAAAAATGGGTGTGACTCCTCTTCTGTTGAAGTATGAAACTATTCCTTCATGGTTCTGGAGGAGACCCTGAAAGTTGAGTTTCGAATAAATATAAGTAGTTAAAAATTCGATGAGTTCAACATATTGTAGGCAAGCATTACTTGCCTGCCATATATGATGCCAACAAACAGTCATCTGCTCAGTCCTAGCAAAACTAAGAAACTAACCAACAATACACGAAATAACAATATAAACTAGAAGACATTATCTTTAAATTTCATGTTTTCATCGGCAAATTTGAAGGGATGAGATTTAGCAGTTGATCAAATCTTCAATGTCATATTGGGAGGGAACACGATGAATCAATACCAGGTGAAATATCAAAAGTTTCCTTTAATAATTAGCCCACAATTTTTGTCTTCCAAAAAGCTGAATATTTTTTTATCGTTTGACATAACCCAAGATGTACATCAACTCATGATTATTTGGTTAAAATAAACTATTAGAATTTATGCGCAGACAAAAAAGGATGGAACATGACTGACTGATCATTTTGTATAGTTCTGTTCGTTCAAGCAATGGAAGTCGAAACAAAATCCACACATGAACAAAAAATTTGTATTCTGTGTTTGAAATCCAGTTGGACAAAAAGAAAATGCTACTTACTACCTAATACCGCAACCAGTTTTGACTTGGTTTTCAAATCAACTGGCCAATGAATCTTTATAATGGGAAAATGATGAAATAATCGATCGATAAAAGAATATCAGATCAAAAACGAATGAGGTGGCATATTGCTTATTGAAACATGCTTTGAAGAGCGTGTTTCAAATGGAATAAGTTTAAGTTGATGTGGGCAAAAGGAAGAACATAGCTTAATGTATATATCACCGCTCAAAGATATATATATATATATATATATATATATATATATAGAGAGAGAGAGAGAGAGAGAGAGAGAGAGAGAGAGAGACCTGAAGGTTCAAAATTGCCTTTGTAGCTAACGCGCTATCATAAAGTTATCACCCAGTTTATCGTTCATTATTACACCGTTGTATTCTAACTGCAGAGAATTCAACCCTTGTATATCTTGAACGCTAAACTTTGTTCCTCAAAATTCATTACTATAGTTTGCAGTACATGTCTAACACAGTACCTTACTGACCATTTCTTCCTAGTGAAACACATTCCGCACTAACCACAAGTCAGGTGCTCCCATATGTGTCGCAATAAACTAAAAATTCAAGTGGGGCCAGACACATCCCTATCTAAATAGGAGGGAATAAAGAGTAGACAATTCACCTGGTATATGATTAGCGTATCACATTCAAACACAGGGTCTATCATCCGACGAGACAAAGCACATTGAAGATTGATAGTAAAATGTTGCAAAAACTAATAAATGATGTTTCTCTTTGAGTTCCAAACTGTTCATGTAAAGTAAACCAAAATCTTAAGTTAACTAGTTTATCTGCACCAAAACCTTGTAATCATGTCTGCTGATTTATTATGGTTAACAATGGATTATTTTTATTTTTATTTTACACTACAACAGCAAATAAATAAAAAAACGTAATTCAACAAAGTATGAAGGCAGATTGACTGCTTCAGTAAATAAATAGCCGTAGACATTTAAAAGGAGACACTTTGCTGAATAAGATGCATGTACAGTTGAAAGCAAGAGAAAAAAGATAACGGTTAAAATTGACAACTACCAACTTCCCAACAAGTAGACATCATATTCTAATATATGTCACGCTGTTTTGACCATATAGTTTTAATTCATTGGCCTGGAGAAGGATGTTACATAAACAACTGAAAAATATAGGCCCTCAAATGGGAATGTTATTTTCATCATTTATTCTCCTCTGTGGTACATCAAACAGCACTCTTATAATAATCACTACTTCTGACAGTAGAACCAATTATTCAAGTTGGCAGAAGCATAATCTATAAAAGTGTGAAAACTCTTATGGGCTACTCTTTTGCTATAGAACACAAGAGCGATCAAGTAACCATTTTAAGAATGATACCGTGTGCTTTGCACTTTTACTTAATGGCTTGAGATAAAGGCCAGTCTAGTACAGCTAAAATGATCATGTCGAATGACATTGATGTTTATTTTTATTCTATTTTCCTTCATGAAGTCATGAATAATAAGGAATAGAACATGTGGTTAATGGTATATAGATAACCTGAGAACAAGAGGCAGCACTAAGCAAAGATATATGAAAAAAGGGAAATGCTAATACTACTTACTAAGAGGCATCATCATATGAACTGCATACAGGCAGTTGGATGAAGACTGATTACTGCTCTTATAGTGAACAATCTAACCAAACACTATAGTTACAGCATTTTCTCCACAATCAAGAACAGTAATTAAATGTCATAAGCTTTCTAGAATTAGAATGTGCAAATGAGCTAATGCACATGTAATGAAGAAAAAGCCTAAAAGATACGCATCAGCTAAAAACAGGCTAGTCCATCTAATGTGAAGCCAAAAGCATAGGCTAGAACAATGAATATCCGTCATTAAACATAAAAGCTGTATAAAATCATCGCTGAACTAACTGTGGTTCGTATATTAGAATGTCTACAAAATACGAGTTTAAATTCTATTAAGGTCATCCAAACATCAACCGGTATGAACCTTAACTTGTATTTGTACTGTTATACTAGAAGAAAGATCAAATTATAAAATCCACACCAATAAAACTATCTATGAAAGCAGAAACGAAGATAATGTAAAGAAGTACCTGATTCAACATCCATTTAAAGCCAACCGCTGCAGTGCACTCATTTTTTGAAGCACTGTTAAACCAATCGAGATTGTAAATTTTGTCCAATGTTGTGGTTATTGTTGTCAAGTTTTTCCTCCTCTCTTTTACCGAGAATATCTCACCATATGAGCTAACATTATTATGGCTATTCAACAATGTCTCAAACCAGCCGCTTCCTGACCTTTGCATAGATAAAATTGCAAAGAATCTAACAGGTGTGCATTTGCATTCTTTTCTGCCAATCAGATAAAATAAGTATAAAAAGTAGGTTATCTAAATAAATCAAGTTTTGGCCATATTTACCGATCATAGGAAGTAGGTTCTGGATAGTGAACATAAGTAACTTCAGACTGCGGAAAATTAGGCCGAAGGCATGGTTTTTCTACTTGTTCTATTTCTATTTGTAGTATCTCGGGAATGATGCCAAATCCTTGTTTTAAGGATAACAAAACAATGTAAAGTATACTGATTGCTGCCAAAGCTAGAATAATCGTTCTTGATGCCAATGGATTTTTCTTTGTAGGTTTTACTATAATAATATCCTGCATGAAACACAATTTTCAATCAACATTATAGCTTGTAAGGACCACAAGTATAAAATTGTACTAATTAGTTGCGTTTATATGTTTTATTCTTTAATTAGTGTAAAAATTCATGCGCATTGAGATACTCTACTTTGTGATATAAAGTAAGAAAGCAGACAATAACTATTTTCAGACCCGCTGTAGACATGAAGTATTCAATTAAGAAATAAGACCAAAATGTCAAAATAAATTATGTCTTCTCTTCAATCAATTAAGATAACAAAACAAAATGAAATATTATAACTTAACCAATTTAACGGTACATAGACAACTCGACTTCAGACGAATAAACACAAATGCGAATCAAACTAACAGTAACGGAACGATTGAACCATACCCAAATCAGTGTTAAATCTTAACTATCCAGAAATGCACGGACAAATAAACGAAACAAATCAATCCAATTGAGCATGGGACTAATACAAAACAATTCCAACTTGTTATACTGAATATAGGAAAAACAAGTAACCAAATTACCCAAATAACAACAATGAAATAGCACGTACAGAATAAAATAAAGAACGATGGTTTACCTTATTTGTAGAAGGGATATACTCAGCGAACTTATCCATATTAAATTTCTCTCCACAAACTTCAGAAGGGTAAAAGGACATGCAGCAAAGCACAATCTTCCACTAATAAGTCCACTTTTCCCCTCATTAACGCAGTAACTCGACTTCGAAATCAAATAAATTAATCTCCTTTTAAATAAATGGATCAAAAACTAATGTTATATAGAGAAAAATAGCAGCAATTTCGATCGATCATCGCCACTAGCTCTCTCTAGCTTTATGTGCTCGTTTTCTCTTCCTCTACAAGATACATATATTTCCTCGACTTATGTGTGAAATAAACGAGAATTGAATACCGTCTATCTATGCGTCGATTTTTAATATTCAGAGCCAGAGGGGAGGCGAAGGTGATACAAAGCCGCAAAGGACAGAATAATGGAGTTGGCAGAAGATGCGTATATTTATTCGGTTTTTCCCATTTACCGACTCAATCTGTCTTATTCGCACAAGTCCACGAATTTCTTTTTATTTACAGTGATGTATATCCTATTAAAAATCAAAAAAATACAATGACTACTTATCCATTGAGCCTTCTTTTTTGGTAGATTATTGAAGATAAACAATGTATAAAGGAAAAAAAAAAAAAAAAAAACTATTGAGTCTTAATTTTTAACCTGAGCATAATAAGTAGTATTGTAAGAATGGTTCTTTATACGAAAAAAAAAAAAAAAAACTATTGAGTCTTAATTTTTAACCTGAGCATAATAAGTAGTATTGTAAGAATGGTTCTTTATACGAACAATCGTTTATTTTTAAAGTTTTTAAGGTTCTAACTCATGCCTTTAGGATCTTAGCTTACAGCATCATACCACTTACTACTTGAGCCAATGGTTGTCGACTAGGCGTACGAGTACTTGTGCATTCTTTTCTTTGTAATCAACATGTTTTTTATCAATAAGTGTAGAAACTAGATTAGGATCAGTGCTCGAATGTTTAGATATTTCAACTTTGCTACATGATGTTACAAGTTCAAAGTTTACATTGCGTGATTGCGACATGTAGTATGTCGTGCACCATCTAAATTTATAGTATTAATATGTGCTATCATCTAAAAGCTCAATTACAAAAAAAAAAAAAAAAAAAAAAAAAAAAAAAAAAGATAACTACTATAATTAGACAAATATCAAGTCCATTGTTCAAAGCTATGAGCTTTCCTACATGTACGAAAACAGCAAAAATCTAGCCTTAATCATTGTTCGTTCTTTAATCTATTTTTCTATTCTTGAAAACTAATCTCTCCTATCTAAAGCAAATCAAACACCTTAAACCTAAGTTGCAACAAATTATGTTACATTCTGTTCTGTTTTTAAACTAAGTTAAATATTTTATCTAGTTTACTGAGTTTAATTCAATAAATTAAACTTTTGGATTTATAACATATCAAAAGATGAGTATTTATATAAAAAATTAAATTTGAATTTGTGTTTTAAAAATCCAAAAATTTTCTAAAATTTTAATTATACGAAATAACTAACATTCATAGAATTTTCAAATTGTTTTGCAAATAGAACAATTATTTGTCTAATTATTAAAAACTAAAAAGTTGTATTTCAATAAACAAAAAATCGTAATAAAAATGAAATGAAAATTTGGTAAAATGTCTTAAATAAATTTTCAAATGGATGTAAATAGCTGATTAAGGATGACTGATTCTAAATGGCTTAAGGTAGTTAGTTTATAATTTTAGGTATCAATTTTTTTTTAAACTGAAAAAGGAATGTAATTCAAAATTCTCCTCCTCTTTCATTAGGTCTCTCCTACTTAACACATACATACTCCCCACCTATTCATCCTTATCCCATTTTCTCGAAGCTCTTTAAATTCTAAATCATTTCATCGTATTTGAAAATAAAAAATGTGAATGCATTATAAGAGAATACAGCTATTCCAACGGGTGGGACCATTAGCGGTCGTTTGAAGCTGTTGGAATAAATATAATGAACTGTAACGATTTCCAACGGAACTATGCAGTTAAAGCCATGAAAAATCCACGCTATAGCTCGTAGCGCTCTTCAACCGCTACGCTATTTCAATCTAGCGTTGTGTAACGTCCCACATTTTTAGCCATTTAATATCGAACATTTAAATTTATTTTAAATGTTGAATTGATATAATAAATGGATTTTTGTTGAATTTATCGATTTAATAATCGATATACGATTTAATTTCGAATATATCGAATTATCAACAAACAATTGAATTAAGAGTTAAAATAGAATTTAAACAATTCAGTCGATCAACATAAATTCTATTTGAATATATACGATAATAATAAATTATTATCAATGAACCTAATTATGTTGAAATCGATTTATATTTTAATCGATTTAATTTAATACTTAAAAATAGCTAACTTTAAAACGACCTCAGAATTTGATGAAACCAGTTCTATCAAATCCATAATAGCATATTATTATCAATTTCAAATTTGGTAACGTTTGGATTTATCGTTTGATTGTACGGTTAGAAAACGCTCAGTGATAATTAAATCGAATTTAATTTAAATTGTCGAATTAGATTAATGTTTTCTCCATACAATCGAATTAGATTTCGAAAACTATCCCAATGTGTTCACAATAGTGGTACAACCTTAGGAACGTGGGTTGTTGTGTCTTGATTGGAGTTCGGAACTCCAAAATATATTATTATAAAATTGAATGGATAAGTTCAAAATCAAATCAATTTCTTTTCATATTAAGTCAGCCAACCTATCCTCCTGCCTAAAACCGACCTATATTTTCCTACGCGCAGACCTATCTCCCACTTGTATATATTGCGACTTTCTCCTCTCTGTTCTGTTTCTTTCGACAACTAAAATTCAAATCAAAGGAAAAAAGGGTCGTTCCTTAACAACCGCAAATACTCCTCCTCAAAAATCCAATGCCAATCGAAATCCAAAATAAAATTAATTCGTGACTTCTTATTCAGTACCCTTTAAACTCGTGCATCCTATCCTTTCTATTTCAAAAATCCAAAACGCCTGAAATCGACAAAGAAAAATGGTTTCTCTTCTCTAATCCTCCTTTCCTCGATTTCTTCATTCATGGGTCCTTCTGTCTTTGTGCGATCAATTTATTGAGGTGTGAAATTTTACAACGCGGTTAGGGAAGAGGCATTTGGGGATGAACTTCATTGACTAGTTGTGATGAGTGTCTAGGTCCAACAGATATCTCGCGAGTCGCTACCAGGTTTCGATTCACGAAAAATGGAAGCATCGAATGGCGGATCTGAGCCTTGATTTTGATATCTCGTTATTTGCCAGAAATTTGCTAAGTCGTGGAGTTGTGCGAAGGTACCTGTGGATGAACGGGGTTAGGCTGGGTGGTGATGAATGGGAAGTTGAATCTGTGTTGATTTGGAGATAGGGACTGTTAATGGGAGTTTACGAATTTGGGGTGTCGCGGTAAGTACGAACTGGGGTGATATTTTGAGTGCGACAGTGGGGAAGTTAGGGGAAGATTAATCTGCGTTTTTGGATGGTGAAGGAGTGAACGGTCTGTGATGGTTTGAGGCACTGAAGTGAAGCAATACAGTGGAAATGGGGTGAAGCATTGCATAGGTGACCGGAAATATGAATGTTGATGGAGAGGAGTTGTCTGGACAACAGTGAGGTATAAGTTTACGAAATTTTATAAGACAATTTATTCAATTAAACCAGTAGTTAAATTTAAATTAATATAGTAATCAAAAATAAAAATCAAATACATCATAGGTACAAGTAGATTCAACTCGTTTGGATTCTTAGAAAGCAATAATAAGGAATTGAATGGATATTCACCAAATAAAATCAAGGTAAGTAAATGTCACTGAGAGTTTTGTATTTAGATTTATTTTTAATCATTACAAATAAATTGTTGGTTGCTTGGATGCATGAATGAATTATTGTGGTTATATACATTAGTTATATTTAGGCTTGGTTGTTGTGGCTATTATTTATATATTGGTTATTTCCCGCAATACCATTAGCAGATGACCCTATCATCCCACAATATATAGAGTGGATGACCTTTTATACTGCGATATCCTGCCTTGAAGCAGGATTGATATGACTTATGTTGGCTAACATCTGTGGATGCAGGGAAAACAGGTTGGAGGGATCCAACTGGAGTCCTCAAATTTATTATTGTCTGTTTACGAATTTATATATATGTGATACGTTGAATTGGATTGATGATTTGTGTGTTTGGATGTTGAATATCACTAGCCCTAAAATATTGATATTCAGTAATATCATGAAAAAGGTTTTTTTTTAAGATTTTAAAAATGAAAATATATTTTTCCAAAGCTAGAAATTGAATTTCGAACAGGCTAGAAAATAATAAACTTGTTTTTATAATAAAAGCAAGTGGTTGAATTTATAATGACATTTATAAATGAAGTGAAATAAATTATTGTTCGATAATTTGAGAAATGTGAGTTCAAGTATGAATTAAAAAAGGGATTTGTAATTGGAAATCATTTCGGGAGAAGGAAACAATGAAATTTATTCCGATGTTCCGAATGTAAACTGAATTTAAATAAATTCGCATGGATTTATGGTTTGAATTTAGCGATGTCGAATTTATAGAAATAAAATTTATTTCCAAAAGATATTGGAATTGTATTAAATAGAAATTTAGAATTTTAATATGAAAATTGATTCTATGCTTATATATATATATATATATAGGTTATAATAGTAAATATTTCAAATGGGAACCAAGTTTTAAATGGAATTTTAAATGTAGGTTGGTTTAATATAAAACAAGGAAGTTGATTTATAAATAATGTTTATAAATGTGATGAAGTAATTTTCATTGGATAAACTGGAAATAGATTTTTTTCCAAATATAAGAAATGACATTTAAAAATCATATTTTTAAATGAGATAGAAGAGAGGATTTTTTATGATAAGTAATGTTAGTTTTTGTATTACAAATTGTTATCCGTCTCAAGATAAGAACATTTTCGATCAAGGTCTGAGAGGTAATTGAAATACCCCAACTTGAACGACTTCACTATTATCAAGAAATCGTATTAGTTCGTAATGGTATGGGATGTTGAATTAATTGATTATTTGCATAAAAGGAATCTATAACTGGGATTCGATGATATCGATATTTTATAAATAATCTAATTCCATGTGACTTGGAATTAAATATAGAAATTTGAGTTTTGAATTCATAACTGAGTTATGAATGCGGAATGAAATAATCAATGTTAGACCCAAAAGTGGTTCTAACACCCAAATTGATTTGAAACAAGATAAAATGAGATAGAAATAAAAATGAACACACAAGATTTATAGTGGTTCGGCGAACAAATGCCTACGTCCACTTATTCTTTACTATATTCAATAATTCAGTTGCAAATACAATGATAGATTCACTCACAACTCACTTTTGTTCACTCAATTGACTAAAACAAGAAATAAAAGATGATTTGGATTTTCCGGGAGTAATGGAGTTCGGATGTTGGAGGTGATTGAATTCTTTAAGTGCTGAAAAAAGGATCCTTCTCTTTGTCTCCAGATGGGGTATTTATAGGTGTGAATTTGCTTGAGACTTGATCCGGGTCGGGCCACGTGTCATCCATCGCACTCTCTTCGGGTTCGGATGAGCTATCAGGTTGACAACGCATCAAAGGGAAGGACGTTAGGGGTAGGAATTAGTCATAGCCGGTCCGGTTCTCCAGGCGATTTTACAGGAGATTAACATGGATCCTGGGTGCGAGTCGGAGATATGCAGGTAAGGGGTTCGGATCGGGATACCCGATCCGAACCGGATTGGTTTGGGCGCCTCTCCTTCTCTAACCTATTCCGCTCCGCTCCAGTGTTGTGGCAAGCAGATGGCCTTCCGATCCATTCGAGACTTAGTTACCTTCCGATCCGATTGGATATGCCTCACCAATCTATCCAGTAAGAGATCACCGATCCGATCAGGGAATTCTATCCGATCCGAACCAATATGCTGCTCTAACCCGATCCGAACAGAGGACCCTATCCGATCCGGACAACTGCTACTATCAACCTGAATTGTAGTGTTTTCCTCCAATCCGAACCGAGGTCTTGTAATTAAAAATATCATTCAATGTTTGGTTCCTCGACTTTGTGTTGCCTAGTTCACAAAGTAGGCTAACATTTTGCCCCCTCAAAGGATGCTTCTGTTGTATACGAAGCGTGCTTTGATGTCGTTCGAAATGCTAATCCTTGAATCGGAACGGTCAGGAGGAATGCACAGATTTCTATTCGGTTCGGTGTCTGACTCGAGCACATTTTCTTCATTTCTGAACAAGTTTGGGAATTTTTTCTCGACACACAGTGCTTCTCTCGGGTATGCTCTTCCTTTATCCTTCTTCTCTTCAATTCGAGTCGGATGATAAAATAACGTGCGAAATTTGTTCGGTTCGGATTCCGATCCAAAGCGCTTTCGTGGGTTTGGCTCTTTGACATTGGGCCTTCAGGGAGAGTTGTGCTTCTGGGCCTTCACTCCGGTCCGAGCGGGTGAGAAAGAATAGGAATACGAGGAGTCAACATTACCCCTTATATAAACTCACCACCGTCTTCTTTCTTTTCTTCTTCTTTTCCACCGCCGCTTCCAAACCTAGCATTGAAAACTTTAAAAACTCCAATATTCCGAAATCATTCCTTGTAGATTTCTCAAATCGAGCACATAGGTAGCTTTTTAATCTCGAATAACTTCGTAGTAAACGTACTTGATTTCAATTTGCGGTCGATTGGGATGGTTTAGCCACGGGGCTTTGCTCGAGCTCCACGTCGTCACTGGTGGATCCGCCATCACTTCGAGGCGTTGCGAGGCTGGAGAGGGCAAATGTTTGTCCTCAACGGTAGCTTTGGCGATGGAACAAATTTGTTTGCGAGTAGAGGGGAAAGAGGAAGAAGATGAGGAGCGTGATGACAAATTGGAGCTGGTTCGGGTAGACGACGAAGGAGCAAAAAGGAAGGAGAAGGAAAGGGGATCGGTTCGGGTTTCATACTTTAGAAAGACGGGAAGGAAAGAACATGTCGGTTCGGGTCGGAGAAGTGAATGGGATAAGAGGTTGAAATAAATGGACCGGTTGAGTGGTGCTGGTTCGGTTCGGATCAGGTCACCCGATCCGATCAGATCAGTCCTGCTTCCGAACCCATTGTTTCCCTTGTCTTGAACTGACCTTGCTTTAATGAAGCACCCGAACCGACCGTTATCTGTATTTGTATTGAGCCAGTCATCATATGCATATCCGAACCGAACCGAACGTATCAAACTTGGTACATAAAGACTACCCAACTAATTCAACTAACACTTACTCTAGACGAATATGCTTCGCGGACAGTTAGGATAGTGCCTTGTGAACATAAACGAGAATTAAGAACAACTCTGACTATCACTTTCTCTTTAAAGCTTCGTCTTACATTGCTGTACTTTTATTTTGCATTTCCCACATTTGCTGCACACACTTTAGTTCACACACATACACAAAAAGGGGGACACGGGATAATTTACTCTAATCCGTGCTATTGCTTCTTCAATAGTTCCATGACAATGAGGCCCAGACGCTCTTCTCGTCTAGCTGAGAGGAAAGAAGCTCCGGAAACTTCCAACAAAACCACTCTTGAGGATATATCTTCTTCATCTGACCCAAAATGGGACAGTGAGGGTCCGGATTACGGAGTTGGTCATCGGGAAAGCGACGAAATGTCTTCAGAAAATGAAGTTTCCCTGGGCTTTGAGGAGGAAGGAGGGATTGGTGACAATCGAGCACCCGATGAATTTGACTCAGCCATTATATTGGAGTCACCTCCAGATTCCGTAGAATCGACAATTGACAACGACCGACTTGTCAGAATTTGCTTGAAGTATGGAATAATGAAAAGGGACACCCTAGTGCCCTCACGCTCTGACCGTCCCCACAACCCTCCAGAAGGATATATGACGGTCACTCGACTGATGTGCATGGTTGGCGCCATTCCTCCATTCTCGCCTTTCATCGTTGACTTCTTAAGACAAATGCGGATTGCCCCCATGCAGTTGCATCCCAATTCATATGCCTATCTGCATACCTTATTCATAGCATATCGTGAAATTCTAGGCGTAGAGCTCACGTTCGACGATGTTCATTTCTTCTATAATTTCAAACATCGGACTAGAGAAACTCCATCTTTCTGTTACTTTGAATCAGTCCCAAAAAGGAAGATAATCTCTACGCCATTTAGCAGCAAAGCTGGAGATTCCAGACTAGAGTGGTTCTATATAAAGCAACAGTCTGGATGCGCCAGGAGATGGACAAAATCAAGTAAAGCACTGATTTTCTGAACCCGGACTCTATACACTTGAATCATCACTCTGACCTGTTTGCCTTTTTTGTTTGCAGTCGACAATCCCAAACAGATATCAGACCAGGTGTTCTTTGATCGGATGCACCGTCTTCTTAACGGCGATCAAAAATTTCTGACTATCGACGAGGTCCTTAAAGATGAATACCTTCATTTTCACGGGCTGCTATCCGTTTTCCGTAGCATCGGTCATGGGACGGTCCCTTATGCATACATTCCTCCAGTGGAAACAGTTCCAGAGATAGGAGAAGGCTCGGGAATTCCTGCAGCTCCTCTTCAAACTTCACCTTCTCCCTCTTCCACACAAGATGACGAACTGGCCAATCTGGCCGAAAAACATCGTGAAGGGTACATTGCCCCCGAGGAAACTACTTCTCCAGACAAGTCAAAGTCTTCCCAAGAGTCGCCACTTCGCGCTTCCGAAGGGGATGTTCCTAGCACTGAAGAGCACATATTTCAGGGTTTGGGGGATCTCCCCTTACCTGAGACTATATATACTTCAGAAGATTTCAGGAAGGACCCTTTAGTCTTCACCTCTTCTGAAGAAACCACTCCCGCCAAGGCCAAAGAGCCTGCCCGCACCAGTCTAGCTTCAGACTCGGGTTGGTTGGGGGGACATACATCACTTAGGATGCTCTTTACACCACAGCATTAGCATTCATTGCACTTCTTTCTCCATGAATCCATTGATTCTAAATTTCACTTACTTTATTGTGCAGGTACAATGTCTCGGTCCTATTATGATATAAGAAAGCTTCGTCGCAGCATGTCCAATCCTCCTCAGGATGCCGAGTATGATCGACGGGATGACCGTGGTAGGGAGGAAAGAAGACCTTATGATCCCTATCGATCTCGGCCCTCACGCTCCCGCTCACCAGTTCGACCGGAACAAGAAAAATACAAGAGCTATCAAGGTCGTAGGGAGGAGGATAGACCACCATCCAAGGATTCCACTTCCTCCCATGAAAAGCGGAGTAGAGAGAAAACTCCTCCAAAGGAAACTGGGTCTCGAAGTAAGCAAAAAGTCCCTGCTACTAGACGACCTAGGACAGACAAGGGTTCTACTGAATCTTCTTCAGGAAGGGACACCGAACTAACAATCCTCGCTCCTCCTTCACCAGATGCGGGAACCGCAATAAGGCTGGCATATTTAAAGGAGCAATTTCCCGAGCACTACTTAGAGACTCTGACCTTTCTACCTACCCTTGAACCTATTTCTTCTAATTGGGCAGATGAGGCTAAGGCAAAAATTGATTTGGTAGAAAAACAATATTCCGAGATGTTCAAGTATTCTCGCAATCTTTCTAGAATCATCCGCACTCTAATGACAAATGCTGACTCAATGCAAAAGACTGCAGAGGAGGATGCTAAGGCCTTAAAAACCTTAGGAAAGGACCTAGAAGATACTCAAGCCCAACTAGCTATCGCTCAAAAGAACGCTTCTAATTTCAAACAACAATTTGAGGACATGCAAAAGCGTTATCATGACTTACTTGAGTCCCACACTCAGGAGCGTTCTGAGTTGAAGAAGCAAGCTGACGAGGCCAAATCAGAGGCTGCTAAGACACGCCTTGCTTATGCTGAGCTTGAGCAGAAAAACGCCGAGTTAGCGAAAAGGAGTGCTGAGTTAGAAAAGAAGAACGCTGACTTGGCTTCAAAATTGTTGGAGGCGGAAAACAGGGCTGCTCTGGCTGAGGGCAATGTGGAATGCGCTATTAAATCTGCGGAGGAAACCCGCAAACAACTATCAGAGGCGGAGGCTGATATTCAGGGCTTCGGCGAGCTAATGATTGAATTCTTCGCGCACATTATTCGTCGTCGAAACATTTCTTGGATCGAGGACTATCCATCCACTCTGGTTCAAGTGTGGAATCAAATCGTTGAGTGGGAAAAAGAAGAACTTAAGGTCGATTCCCTCGATGAAGATAAGCTGATGGAGAAATACTTGAGAGACGACGAACCGGAGCGCCTAGCTGAAGGGCGCCGTCTAATTGCTGAGGCCATGGAAGAAGAGAGGCGGAAGTCTAAACAGAAAACCATTCCTGAAGCTGGCTCCTCTTCTTCTGCTCCTGTAACTCCCGAAGTAGAAGGGTATGATCCCGAAAACCCGGGAATTCCCCGAACAACTTTGCTATCTCCCATTCCTGAAATAACTCCAGAGGTAGTAGTCACCCCCGCTGAAAAGTCTTCAGAAGGTATCCCTATCTTCTCTCCTCAATTTGCCAAGGCTACTACTACCTTTGGCTACATGATTAAACATTCGATGAGAAATCCTTTGCTTTCGCCTGAGTTGATAACCGATGTTTCTCATTCTGTAGGCGTTGAATCATCCACAAAGACAGATGTAGCTCAAGGAGCCGTTGCTGGGACGAAGCCCGCTGATAGGGCCAAAGAAGGGGAAGACAAGGCTGCTTCCACAGACCTGGGGGAAAGAAGTGAGCCAACTAAGGTCACTACTCCCCATGATGAAGAAATGATTGCAGCTTTAAAAGACGACGGAGGAGACGAGGGGCATGATGAGGAACCGGAGGTTGCAATAATTGGGGAATCGAAAAGCGCTGATGACGTTACCTTGGCTGCCATGAAGGCTGATCAAGACAAGCGCTTGCAATTAAAGGCCGAAGAACTAGACCCTGAGGTCCTCAAGCCCCTCGCAGTTGTGAACTAGACCCTGAGGTCCTCAAGCCCCTCGCAGTTGTGGATGCAGGTTCAAGGTTAGTTGTTAAGCTCTCAACTAGATCTATTACCGAAGAACTTGCTAAAAAATCTTCTCTTGATTCCAGTGTCCCGCCCTCCGGGAAGAAGTCTACTGGCTCCAGTACCGCATCTTCAGGAAAAAAGAAATCGAAACGAATCTTGACTGAAGCCGAGAAGGAAGCAAAGGATGCGGAAAAAGCTGCCAAGAAATCGAAGGCTCATTCCAAACCCAAATAGTGGGTTCCCCTGTATCTTTTTAGCATTTTTGTGAACCAATAACTGCTGCTACAAAAGCAGCTCCTGCACTTTCTTCTTTAGTTATTTCCCTGTACAAATTCATTCATTTGTAAATAAAAATAATTCACTTTTTGCAATGTTTATTTGTTAGCAGTTCTGCACTCATGTAAAAATGCATGTCTATAGTTATGAAACAAAGTTGTGGAGGGGGGAAATATGTGTATGTATATGTGTCCCCAGTCAATTTCCATAAGTTATTCAATGCTTAACCATGCAATCTGAATGCTTCCGATTCTCTAACGGGATAGCATTTCCTGTGTCATCAATACCTGTTGTTTTTCCTGGCATTTCTTTTATACTCTCTCTCATTCTCTTGAGAGTTAGAGTTCGAGTTCAGTTATTTGTTTATTCCCCGGTCGTTCAACGGGAAAAGATTTCTTTCTCGGCGCTCGGTCGGAGACGCCTTTATACTCTCTTTCTCTCTGGAAAGTTAGAGTTCGGAGTTGAATCTCTTTCTCAGCGCTCAGTCGGAGACGCTTTTATACTCTCTCTCTTTCTCTGGAGAGTTAGAGTCAAGAATAGAATTTCTTTTTCAGCGCTCAGTCTGAGACGCTTTTATACTCTCTCTCTTTCTCTGGAGAGTTAGAGTTAGAATGTCGTTTTCTCATTCTTTTACGTCTTATTGCACAAATAATCATTGTGCTTCTTTTTATGTCCAAACTGTTTTCAACCTTTTTTAGGCTCTGAGTTATCCTGTATTTTATAATCACAACAGAACAACTAATGAATGTCAATGCATAAAAGTAAATAACACACAATATTTTTATAGTGGTTCAGCTAAGTCGTAGCCTACGTCCACTTTATAGTCCTTTATTCATATCATCAGATTTTCCCAAGGCAAAGCATGTCTTGTTACAGAATCCATAGTAAAAATAACAAAAAATATAGCATTTCTAATCCAAATATCGCATTAAGTGTTGGGCATTCCATGCTCGAGGAACTTCTTCGCCATCTACGGTCGTTAACTTGAAGGTTCCTTTTTCAAGTTTCCGTTGGATGACAAAGGGTCCTTCCCATTTTGGGCCGAGGTGAGGAAGGGATGGAAAAACTCTCTTTAGCACCAAATCTTCTGGTTCAAAAGTTCTGAGACGAACTTTTTTGTCATAATAGCGTGCCATCTGACGCCGATGTCTTGCTGCACGCAAGTCTGCTTCGTCCCTTTTCTCTTCGATTTCATCAAGAGACTCAAGTAAAAGTGCCCGATTCGTCATCGGGTCATAATACGTTACCCTGTGGGAAGGAACTTCCAGTTCAACTGGAATTACTGCTTCTGAGCCAAAGGAGAGAGAGAAAGGGGTATGACCGGTAGCCGTTTTAAACGTTGTTCGATATGCCCACAAAGCTAGGGGCAATTCATCAACCCATTTTGCCTTTGCACGCTCTAATCGCTTCTTGAGGATGGATTTTATTACCTTGTTTATTGCCTCTACTTGCCCATTCGATTGTGGATAGGCAACCGCAGTATATCGTTTGTCTATCTTATATTTCTGGCAAAAATTTCTGAATTCAGAGCTATCAAATTGGGTCCCGTTGTCAGTAACAATCGTTCTTGGGATCCCGAATCGGCATATAATATTTCTGACCACAAAACTTATCACCTTTCTTGTGGTGATCTTAGTCAAGGGCTCAGCTTCCACCCACTTTGTGAAATAATCCACGGCTACTATTGCATACTTAGCTCCTCCTTTAGCAATCGGTAAAACTCCAATGATATCAATTCCCCATGTGGCAAATGGCCAAGGACTCACCATCGATTTAAGCTGGGTTGACGGTGCCCTGGGGATTTTGGCGAATCTCTGGCATTTATCGCAGCGTCGTGAATAATCAGCTGCATCTTTGTTGATCGTAGGCCAGAAGTATCCGTACCGCATTATTTTCTTTGCTAAAGTTTGACCTCCTGTATGATCTCCACACTCACCTTCGTGCACTTCTCTTAGTACACGCTTGATGTCATCGTGTGCGATGCATCGTAACAGGGGCATAGAAATTCCTTGTCTATAGAGAGTATCGTCTTGCATAACATATCTGGTAGCTTTGCGAACTACAGCTCTTTTCTCACTCTTCTTCGATGGGAGTGTCCCATTCTTAAGGAAATTCTTAATTGGGGTCATCCATGACTCCTTCTCTGGTTCCGCTTCAAGAGCGAATTCAATTTCCATTGACTCAAAGCTTGGTGACTCCAACGTTTCAATTGGAATTACCTCAGCCCCTTCTGGATTGTCAGAACTAGCCAGTTTTGCCAGTCTATCCGCTTTCTGGTTTTCAACTCTGGGAATATGCGTTATGTTGTACCGCTCTAAGCTATTCAATAGCTCTTTCACTTTCTTGAGGTAGGCGATAAGTCGAGGTCCTCGAGCCGCGAATTCCTCTCGCACTTGACAAACAACAATCTTAGAGTCACAAAATATGTCCATCATTCTTACTCCGAGGTCTTTAGCAAGTTTCAGCCCGGCAATCAGGGCTTCATACTCAGAGTCATTGTTAGTTGCCGAAAATTCTAATCGCAGGGCATAATATAACGACCGTCCCTCGGGAGTGACTAAGACAATTCCAGCTCCGGACCTTCGGTCATTTTAGCTCCATCTGTATATAATTTCCACGGATTCATCTCTAGCTTATCCTCGGATTTGACCACTCGGTCATTGATTATTTCTTCCTCTGGAATGGTGAACTCCGCAATAAAGTCTGCTAGAGCTTGCCCCCTGATTGACTTTCGTGGTTGAAAATTCAAATCAAACTGGCTTAGTTCTATGTTCCATTTAATCAACCTTCCCGATGCTTCGGGTCTCTGCAACACCTGTCTTAACGGCTGATCGGTGTATATGGTTATTGGATGGGCTTGAAAGTAGTGATGAAGTTTTCGGGATGCAATCAGGAGGCAGTAAGCAAGCTTCTCAATCTTTGGGTAGTTGCGCTCTGCCGCTGCTAATTTCTTACTCACATAGTATACTGGCCTTTGTACTTTGTCTTCTTCTCGAACCAGGGCTGTGCTGACAGCGTGAGCCGAGACTGCTAGATAAACAAATAATTCTTCGTGATCTACGGGCTTTGATAAGATTGGCGGTTTCTCTAACAGTTCTAGCAGATTTTGAAAGGCCTCAACACAATCGGGAGTCCATTGGAAGTTCTTCTTTCCCTTTTTTATTAAATCAAAAAACGGAACACATTTATCGGTGGCTTTGGAGATGAATCTACTCAGCGCCGCTACCTTCCCTGCCAGACTTTGGACATCTTTAATTCTCCTTGGTTCTTCGATGTTTCTAATCGCTGCTATCTGGCTAGGGTTGATCTCAATTCCTCGGGAACTCACAATGAAGCCAAGGAACTTTCCCGACGCCACTCCAAATGAACATTTTAAAGGATTCAATTTCATACGGTATTTTCGCAAGATACCAAACATTTCCGCTAAGTTTTGCGTATGACTGGAAGACTGCTTTGATTTAACAAGCATATCATCCACATAAACTTCCATAGTTTTTCCTATTTGATCATAAAACATTCTATTTACCAACCGCTGATAAGTAGCTCCAGCGTTTTTTAATCCGAATGGCATTACAACATAACAATATAGCCCCAAATTCGTAATGAAGCTTGTATGCTCTTGGTCTGGTACATGCATAGGAATTTGATTGTATCCAGAGTATGCATCCATGAAAGAGAGAAGTTCATGACCTGCTGTCGAGTCTACAAGCTGGTCAATCCTGGGAAGTGGGAAACTATCCTTTGGGCAAGCCTTATTTAAATCTGAAAAGTCAATACAAGTTCGCCACTTTCCGTTTGGCTTCTTTACCAGGACGGGATTCGATATCCAGTCGGGATAGGTCGAATCTCGAACAAATCCATTTTGCTTCAATTTCTCTACTTCCTCTTTGAGGGCAGCCGACCTCTCTGGGCCCAGCATGCGCCTCTTTTGCTTCACAGGCGGATGCTTCGGATTTACATTCAATTTGTGACTGATAATGGAAGGTGATATCCCACACATGTCAGCATGGGTCCAGGCGAACACATCTAAGTTTGCCTTCAAGAAGTCCGTCAGTTCTTCAGCACGACGTGGATCCAATTGGGAACCAATCTTCAAAACTTTCGTCGGATCAGCTTTATCAACAGGAATTTCCACTGTCGCTTCATTAGGAGTTGCATTCCTAGCCTCTGGTTCCTCGTCTTTTCTAGGATCCAGGTCTTCAGGTGTTCCTTTGGGCAACTCCTTTGGGGTCAATTTCTCTAATTGCTATGCCGAGTCCCCCTTTGAGGGAGACGAGGCATCCTTACTCTCAGCATTAACTCCTTTCATCAACATCTTTAGTTCGGCCACATAGCAGGCCCGTCCAGAGACCTGATCCCCTCTTATTACTCCAGTTCCGGCTTCGGTTGGGAACTTTAGTAACAAGCACCAAGGGGCGATACAAACTCTAAATTCAGCGAGGGCAGGTCTCCCTAAAAATGCGTTATATGGCGAATCTACGTCCAATACCACGAACTGAAGCATTCGCACTCTTCTACGTTCTCCTTGCCCTAGGGTCACGGGCAACTCTGTATATCCCATGGGAGCTGTCGTCGCTCCGTTGAAGCCTCTAATCCATCCTTCACAAGGTTTCAGATCTTCAGGCTCAAGCTTCATCTGATCAAATGACTTCTTGAACAAAATATTAACGGAACTTCCGTTGTCTACTAATACCTTATGGACCAGGGCCGGCCCAATGGTGGTAGTGATAACCAACGGATCATTGGTGGGAGATTGTATCCCCGTGTTGTCTCGGCTGCGAAATACCACGTCGTCGAACATGGTTTTTTGTTGTTTTATGGGGGTGACATCTTCCAAATCGTCACCTTCATTCACATCTAGATGCTTGGCAGCATTCACATATTGGTCCATTGACCTAAAACTTCGGATTGCCGGGTGAGGTCCGCCTACTATGGAATTGATGACAATTCCTTTACCTTTCTGCTGCGTGGTAGGCTTAGGAGCAGGTAGGATCTGTTTTGGAGCCTGCTCTCCTTGCCCCCTGTCCCTCGGGGCAACTTTGTACTCATCCAACTTTCCTTCACGCAGCAGCTTTTCAATTACATCCCTCAAATGCCGACATTCATTGGTCGAATGTCCATGTGTTCCGTGAAACAAGCAAAATTTCCCTGTCGCCATTTCTTTCTCGGTCGAATCACGAGGTGGCGGTCTTTTGTACTGCAACACATTGTACGTATCCAGGTAAATATTTTTCAGGGTGTCATTCAATGGTGTATAGTTCTCGTAATTCTGGAATCGGGGCCTTTTGTTAGGGTCACTTCCCCTATTTCTGTTTCTTCTGTTACCGTTCGAATTACGGTTGTTGTTGTTTCCCCCATTTCCAGTATTGCTGTTTCCACCCTTGTTTCCTACATTTACTTCAACCTTGCCAGAACTTTCCCCAGACTGCTTCACGGCAATGTTACTCTGCACATTCTCCTTTGAAGCTGTCTCAGACTTTCTCTTTCGGTTTGCCCTAGCTTCCTCTCGTCTTAGATAAATATCGGCTTTTTCGTAGAATATCGCCCTTGTGGGGGGTGTTTTCCCAGAAAGGTAGTCTCCAAATTCGGATTCAGGATCGACTCCTTCCTTCAATGCCATCAGAATAGTGGGCTCGTGCGGGTCACTGACCTCAGTTACAGCTTGGTTAAAACGATCTAGATATGCCCTTAAAGACTCTCCTGGTGCCTGTTTGATTCTCGACAATTCAATAACACTCTTGGACTTTCGGGCATGTAGTCGGAACTGGTTCATGAAACGCTCGCTTAGTTCTTTGTAATTAGAAATTGAACGAGGAGGAAGTCGGGTAAACCAGAATAATGCCACATCTTCTAGGTAGATTGGGAATGCTTTGCACTTCACTTCATCAGGGGCAGCAGCGGCATTCATGAGCCACGAATACCGCATCAAATGCTGTCCTGGATCAGTCCTTCCGTTATATTTGTCCATCTGTGGCAAGTTAAAGCGTCGAGGAAACTGGAAGTCTAGGATATCGTCAGTGAACGGAGTATGGCTTCGCTCAATGCCATAGTCTTCATTTGTATAATTCCGGCTCTCAGACATAATTTGGCGAACCATTGCCTGTACATCAGCACTAGTTAGGGGCTGCTCAGGTTCCCTGGCCCTAGTATCCGAGTTCCTTCTGGGCTCTTGCTCAGGAGATGCCCTTCTTCTTCGAGCTGCCTCTGCTCGGTTCCGTTCCCTGCGTTCCCGGTCGATCTCGGGAAGAGGGGACTGGAGTCTTTGCCCCCGAGTGGGGTCATCGTTTCCTAATGCTCGTGCGATATCCTCGCGAGATCCCAAAGATCCAAATGTTAGCTGCTCCACATTCTGAGGTCGTTCGAGTGGCCTCCGTTCACGGGGCCTCTCTTCCTCGGAAGATGAAGATTGATCTACTGGAGTGTGACGAACTGGTGATGGAGTCCGTTGCCGACGGAGTTCGCTAATCTCCCGACTCATGAGCCTCATATTTTCCTGCATCATGAGATTAGTGCGCTCATGAACTCTCATAGCTTCCCTCGTGCTCTCAAGCATATCAAGCAAGCGCGAGAAATCTCCTTGAGTGATGGGCGCAGATGGATTGACCTGATCACCAACTCTGGCAGCTGGAATTGGAGCATTCTTAGGGACTCGAGTAGAGGTTCCAGCTTCACCAAGCATCGGGTCGGATCGGAGGTAGGAAGTCGGATCGGATCGGAGCTGGGGTGCCTGGTCGGATCGGAGCGCAGCAGGCAGTTCGGGTCGGTTCAGATTGGGGGAATGCACTGCTTCTGAGTCTCCTACCCGGATCGGATCGGAGCTCTCCCCCTGCTGGCGGCTCGGATTTCCTGCATTGATTCTTCCTGCTGCTGAACTCTGCCCCCGAGACCTTGTTACAACAGCATTTTGCTGATCTTCGCCAGCTCCATTTCCTCGAAAAGACTGAACTTCCTTGCCTTTTCCTTTGGCCATGAGTTTTTGACAATTACTTCAACGAATGTAAGAAAGCAGAGAAACTTAAGGATTCACTTCTTTGAACTCGACGGTCCAAAAAGTAGAAAGAGATCCCGGAAAATAAAGAATTTAGATGAGGGTTCTCAGTGAAAGCACCAAAATGTTAGACCCAAAAGTGGTTCTAACACCCAAATTGATTTGAAACAAGATAAAATGAGATAGAAATAAAAATGAACACACAAGATTTATAGTGGTTCGGCGAACAAATGCCTACGTCCACTTATTCTTTACTATATTCAATAATTCAGTTGCAAATACAATGATAGATTCACTCACAACTCACTTTTGTTCACTCAATTGACTAAAACAAGAAATAAAAGATGATTTGGATTTTCCGGGAGTAATGGAGTTCGGATGTTGGAGGTGATTGAATTCTTTAAGTGCTGAAAAAAGGATCCTTCTCTTTGTCTCCAGATGGGGTATTTATAGGTGTGAATTTGCTTGAGACTTGATCCGGGTCGGGCCACGTGTCATCCATCGCACTCTCTTCGGGTTCGGATAAGCTATCAGGTTGACAACGCATCAAAGGGAAGGACGTTAGGGGTAGGAATTAGTCATAGCCGGTCCGGTTCTCCAGGCGATTTTACAGGAGATTAACATGGATCCTGGGTGCGGGTCGGAGATATGCAGGTAAGGGGTTCGGATCGGGATACCCGATCCGAACCGGATTGGTTTGGGCGCCTCTCCTTCTCTAACCTATTCCGCTCCGCTCCAGTGTTGTGGCAAGCAGATGGCCTTCCGATCCATTCGAGACTTAGTTACCTTCCGATCCGATTGGATATGCCTCACCAATCTATCCAGTAAGAGATCACCGATCCGATCAGGGAATTCTATCCGATCCGAACCAATATGCTGCTCTAACCCGATCCGAACAGAGGACCCTATCCGATCCGAACAACTGCTACTATCAACCTGAATTGTAGTGTTTTCCTCCAATCCGAACCGAGGTCTTGTAATTAAAAATATCATTCAATGTTTGGTTCCTCGACTTTGTGTTGCCTAGTTCACAAAGTAGGCTAACAATCAACGAGTTTGAATAACCTGAATTATTAAGTTAGATTTGGATAACTTGCTCAATTTATTTTTAAAATATTGAAAATGGAGTTGAAATTATTTAATAAACGAAGTTTAAACGTTTTTATTTAATTTAATTAAAATGAACTTGCCGCAGCGTAGCAGTTCGTAATTTGACGATTCGAACTTCGGTTGAGTTTATAGAATACAATATAAGTCGAAATTCGATGAAACAAGAAACACGCAGACCTATTGAACGATAGCTTTCTAATGAAAGGAAAAATCTTGATTTCATCTCACAGATGTTGAGTTATGTCAAAATAAAATTTTCAGAAAAACAACGCTATAATCGATTTTAAAATCATAACAGTTTAATTAATAAATTAAAAGGATTTAAAGTGAATAAAATCCGAATTTTTATTAGAAGAATCTAGATTTGAGTTATCAAATATATATATGAACTTAAGTGGAATGAACGAAGTGATTTTTGATATAAAAATCAGATTTTGGACTATGGAATGATATTAACTAATTAGTAAATGAAGTTAGTTAATGGAATTTTGAATGGAACTTAACGTGGGTCAAGTAAATTGGATTTGTAAAGTAAAATTTCAAATCGAATATGAGACTTGAGTTATAAATGAAATTTGATTTGTTTATAAGTGGATTAAAATATGTTTAAACACTAAGTGAATAAAACAATTGAATTAATTTAAATAATTAATTAGTGGAATTGAATGAAATTAAATCAAAATAGTTGTTAGGTTGAAATAAAATGAAAATGCAGGTGTATGATATTAGACAGGTATGGGATGAAGTGAATGAAGAATATTTTGAAATGCCTGACAAAAAGTTACACGTTTAATTCGATATGAGATTTTTACGAGCCTGTTGGGAAAGCCGCTTGGCTTTTTGATTTTCTTTTTGAATGGAAAGGGCCTAGAAAGGCAAGTTGATGTTGTAGCGAGTGACCCGTACAAAGGAGACGCTGGCGAATTTTTCCGAAAATTTAAGGAGTTAGAATATTTTTAAGAAATTCGGTAACTAGAAATCAATATAGAAAACGCGATAAATAAACGAACGTGAAATATTAGAAAGGGCCAGTGGTTGTTTGATGTTAGAAATTTGATTGGAGGTTCGTTTTTCTTTGATACTTAAATAACTGACTATCGAAGTTTTTGACCATCGTTGTTAATACGGAGAGACCGATTGGATTTATTATCCGAAATCACTCTGTATTGGCATAGGCTTCGAATTAGATTATGCTGAAGAAAATTGAAGACGGAGTAAAATGCAAGGCTGTTCTATTTATAGGATAATGCCTTCAGTTTGTCCGGTCCCAAGACAACTTGTATGGGCAAATATCTGACAGAGTTTGCCTAACGGATCACATAACGATCTTTTTAAGGTATTACATTTAGTGGTAGAGGAATTCGTTTCTCTTAGTTTTTATACCCATAATATTTTTCAAGATCAACTAGTGATTTGATGGGTTTGACGATGTGTAATTCAAGTGAATGGTGGCCATATGTTCTAAAAAAATAAACGTAGCCTCAAGCCTCATCAATCGAGGAATGATTAAAATCGGGCGGGCAACATGGCTAGTTAGGTTATACCCAATCAGGGTGTATTATCACCGTTCTAGAGAAAAAAATCATTTGTTCTTCTTTCTCTTCTGTATCTTACGAACTACGGTTGGACGACCGACAACGGGGGTGATAATACATTCGGTCCACTCAAGCTAAATGAGTGACCTGTCATATATGGCCGGGTTGTAAGATGTTCTTGTTGAACCCCAGTGTATCCCTTCTAGAGTACACTGATCGGAAATTGGTCCTATACCTTGTCATATTTGGAATCGAATCTCCAATAAGCGCTGTGCGGTTTTTGATTTTATACTATGTATGTGGAGCGTGAGATGCAAGCGTTTTGCTATTTGGTTATTTATTTGATTAGACATTATTATAATATAACTGGATTTTGATATCAAAATGTTTTGGGTTATAATAAGGTAAAAACCGTCCATGTTTATGTGTGGTCTGGTCTTACTATTATCCTTTTCTTTGAAAAGGTTTTCAAATGTAAACAATATGGTTGGAGTTTACTCACACTAGTCTCATGACTGACCCATAGTTTATTTGGTTTGTTTTTCCCTAAACTCTTGGGTGCCCAACTTTTTACGGGCAGTCAAGTATTTCAGGAGTTTACTGATACACTTGAAGGAGCTTAAAGCAGGAGGCTTCACCATTAGTTATTTAGAGTTATTTCCGCTGTGAATATATGTATTGTACTCTGATATGGTATGTATGTACAATATAGATTCATATTTCAAAGTTATTATATACGATATTATATTTTGTGCGGTTCCGCTTTGAGATTTTGATGTTCTATTTTGTTTTGTCTTCTGGTTATTTCTATTTCTTTAACCCTAATGACTCGTATTTCTGTGCAATTTGGGTTGCACGTGTGTTTTTTAACTCAGATGGTACGAATTTGTGGGCCACTACTTTTGGTATTAGAGCTTAGGTTGAGAGATCACCTAGGCTTTGGTAGGGTTAGTCATTAGAGATAGGGTCAGTAGTACACTAGAATGAGTTTGAGTGTACATATGAGAGAGCGTGTTTGTTAGTTGTTATAAAAACTATTTTATATTGTGTTGATTGGTTTGTTGGGTAGTTTATGAATTCTAGTCGGTACAGTATGATCAACTGCATCGATATGTGTTTATAAACACTTGAATAGAGTAATTTAACACTGTATTGGTTTAAAAGATGGGTAAATGAAATAATTTTACCCAAAACTATATTTTTATATGAAAAGAATAATTTTCTGAAATTATTGTAATAAATAGATGTGTTTTTTGAGATTATAATCAAATAAGATTGTAAAATTGAAATGGTTATATATAACTAAGTAGAACTTGTATATACAGATGAGAAGAATTAAAATTGGATTGAAACCAGAATTTGGAATTTAAATCTTGGATGTTTAGAAAATATTTTTTGAAATATTATAAAATAATATGGCTTTGTTTTGGAAGGATTTTTGTATAAAAATCATTTGACTGGGTTTTGA
This sequence comes from Allium sativum, assembly GCA_030737875.1. Taxonomy (NCBI): domain Eukaryota; kingdom Viridiplantae; phylum Streptophyta; class Magnoliopsida; order Asparagales; family Amaryllidaceae; genus Allium; species Allium sativum. Next base: position 732,456,467 of record CM060916.1, read on the forward strand.
AAGTGATAAAGCACCGAACTCACTTCAGTCGCTGGAAAATAATTCTGATGATGATTGCAACATCATCATTGTTCATTTTCAAGTTTCTAAGTGACGGGTTGTTACCTTGGGAAAAGTTCTCAATGGAGATCTGTTCGAAAGGAAACAAGTTGTTTTGGTAAGTTCAAATGTTTTTAATTTGAGATGTAAATAAATGTATGTATATATATTTATATGACTCCAAAAGGAATTTGAAATAAATACCGGGTATTTGAATTCTCGAATTTAAAATTTAACTTGTGCAAGCTAAATAGATTGAAATGGATAAATTTATTTGAGATTAATTTAAAATTAACCAGAAATATAAGTAGTTATTTTATTAACCAAATAACGTTAAAGTGTATAGGAAAATTTGTCATTTGTCGTATTAAAAAAATAAACAAACTGATTTACAATTTGAATAAATTTGATTGCATATGAATGAAATACGAATTGAATGTGAATATATTGATCGTAAATCATTCAAATGAAATGAATGTGAGTAGATGGTGAATAATATGAATGAAATAAGGCAACTAAATATCGGGACTTGTATTAGCATATATGTGTTAAATATACATGGTATAACAAGTTTTTGTTGAATCCATATGTTCAATTAATTAAATGGTTGAAAGTTATTGAAACTTCATATTTATGGAACTTATAAGTTTAAATTGAGTAATATGGATACATGGAGCTACTTGGCTTGATTTTATGTAGATTTCTTATATGCTAAGCATGAGCGCTTAATAAACGCTTATATGAGGTACACCTATGCAAAAATATCAAATTAGGACATATGAATTGTTTTTCGACTGTCTGGGTCGATGTATACTTTTTCATCTCTTTTAGTATATTGCAAAAGCTCCTCCGTACAGGTGAGACTCTAATTTTTATCAAAAAATTAGGGAGTTAGAAAATTTTTCAAAATATTTTTTTTTGTATATATAAAAGAGATGATTTTTATGTTGAATTAAATTTGAAGGTTTTTGACTGGAAAAATCCATGAAAACTTAAAATCATATGGGACTTGAGTTATAGAATATGAAATACTGAGTTATAACAAAGCAGGCTTTTGAAAAATTAACGGGTTTGTAGCATTTCTTCAGCCTTAGTAATTTCGGAGACGAAATTATTTTAAGGTGGGAGGAACGTAACGTCCCAGATTTTCAGCCATTTAATACTGAACATTTAAATATATTTTAAATATTAAATTAGAATAATAATGGATTTTTGTTGAATTTATCAATTTAATAATCGATCTATGATTTAATTCAGAATATATCGAATTATCAACAAACAATTGAATTCAGAGTTAAAACTGAATCTAAATGATTCAGTCCATCAACATAAGTTCTATTTGAATATATTGAATAATAATAAATTATTATCAATGAATTTAATTATGTTGAAATTGATTTATATTTTAATCGATTTAATTCAATACATAAAAATAACTAATTTTGAAATGACCATAGAATTTGACGAAACCAGTTCCATCGGATCTGTAATAGCATATTATTATCAGATTTCAAATTTGGTAACGTTTGGATTTATCATTTTATTATACGTTTAGAAAACGCTCAGTAATAATTAAACCGAATTTAATTTAAATCGTTGATTTAAATTAATGTCTTCTCCATACGATCGAATTAGACTTCGGAACATGTCCCAGTGTGTTCAAAATAATGGTACAACCCTAGGAACATGGGTTGTTGCATCTCGATTAGAGTTTGGAACCCCAGAATATACTATTATAAAATTGAATGGATAGGATCAAAATCAAATCAATTTCCTTTCATATTAATTCAGCCGACCGATCCTTCTACTTAAAGCCGACCTATATTTTCCTACATGCAGCCGACCTATGTTTTCTTTCAGCAACTGAAATCCAAATAAAAGGAAAAAAAATGGTCATTCCTTAATAACGACAAATCCACCTCCTCAAAAATCTAATGCCAATCGAAATCCGAAATAAAATTGATTCGTGACTTTTTATTCAGTACCCTGTAAACTCGCTCATCCTCTCCTTTCTGTTTCAGAAATCTGAAATGCCTGAAATCGGAAAAGAAAAATGGTTACTCTTCTATAATCCTCCTTTCCTCGATTTTCTTCATTTCTGGGTCCTTCCGTCTTTATGCGATCAATTGACTGAGGTGCGAAATTTTACAACGCAGTTAGGGCAGAGGCGTTTGGGGATGAGCTTCGTCGACTAGCTGTGATGAGTGTCGTGGTCCAACAGAAATCTCGCGAGTCGCTACTAGGTTTTCTGTTCATGAAAAATGGAAGCATCGAATGGCGGAGCTTAGACTTGATTTTGGTATCGCGTCGTTTGCTAGAAATTTTCTTAGCTGTGGAGTTATGCGAAAGTACCTATGGACGAACGGGGGTTAAGCTGGGTGGTGATGAATGGGAAATTGAGTCTGCGTTGATTTGGAGATAGGGACTGTTAATGGGAGTTTGCGAATTTGGGATGTCGCGATAAGCACGAATTGGGGTGATATTTTGAGTGCGATAGTGGGAAGATTGGGGGAAGATCGATCTGCGTGTTTGGTGGTGAAGGAGTGAACGGTCTTTGATGGTTTGGGGCAATGAAGTGAAACAATACAGTAGCAACGGGGAGGAGCATTGCACAGGTGACCGGAAATAGTATGTTGATGGAGAGGAGTTGTCTGGACAATAATGAGGTTGTAACGTCCTAGTTTTTGACCAAGTTTGTAATACAGTTATTTTGGGTTATTCCAGTAATTAATTTATATAATATATTGTGAATAATTAACTGAAGGAAATTCCAAGAATATATATATATATATATATTTATGGGTTAAAATATTTTTACCCATTATGTATATATATGTATATATGTATATATGTAGTAAATAATGTTTTGTCAAATTGTCCTATATTTTACATTTGTATAAAAATAGATAATATTGGATTTTGAATATTTTAGTAATGAAATTTGATAAATAAAATCCTATATGCATATTTTCACTTGTTATATAAACCTATATATACAGTGAATGTTGTTTGAACCTTTGTTTGAATTCAAAACTTGTTTTTAATTCATTGGCATAAAGAAGTAACTAAGAATATATAATAACAATTTAGTATTACTTCACCTGCAAGTATATACATGAACATGACTATTAAACACATGAAGAAATGACATTTTATTAATTTGAATGGGATGAAACTCAAACATTAATGGTTTGAGTTGCTTAGAAACCCAGTATAGGAATAACTTAAAAATGTGAAGTACAATCTTTAGTACACTCTGTACAAGCATGTACACTTGTGTATATTAGATAAAAGATGTAAGAAAAGAAAATATAGTCTAAAAATCTTGAAAGAAGCACATGGCCATGCCCATCTATACACATACCAGAGAAGATTTTTAGTGTGAAACCATTTCAATCAATCAAGTGTAACAGCAGCTAGGAGAATTCAATAAGAAGTGACTAAATAATATCACTTTAATTAAGAATATAAACATCTTAGAAGTCTTAAGAGCTAAGTTTATGTTTTCAAACAATTCTGCACATGGGTTTGTGCAAGTATATGTACTTATGAGAAAATTGACCATGCTTTTTTTAGCTGAAGCTATTTGAACAATTAGAACCTAACTGACTTCTCTTTCAATCAACTACCCAGGCCAAAAACACATGCTAGTATAAATAGCCTAGAACTAACCTGACGTACATCCTATTAAAGCTTATCTTTTTATTTTCGGATTTTCCTTCCCACCTCACTTAAAAATAAAAAAAATACAACGATTACTTATCCATTGAGTTTTCTTTAGTAAATTATTGAAGATAACAATGTATAAAGTAAAACTGAAAAAGAAAAAACTATTGAGTTTTAATTTTTAACCTAAGCACAATAAGTAAATTTTTTTGCAAGGCTTACAGGGTTGTGTGGACCCCTACCACTTTATTAAAGAACCAGAGTAAAAAAAGAAAAATACAACACATACAGGATTACATAGAAACACGACTCTATAGACACAAGTAGACAAACACGACAGAAGAAAAAAATGAAATACACAAAATTACATGAGATTAATTATTATCCCTAGGGCAAAAGTGAAGTTCAAGAGCTTGATTCCGTCTCTAATTACCATACGAACGTATTTCCTGAATATATCACATGTCATTGCTTTATTGCTATCGAACACATGAGTGTTTCTTTCTCTCCATACTGAGTACATAAACTTCTTGAGGACAAAGTTAAGAATTCTTCCTCCCACTCTTCTTCTACTAGTCTGCTGCATTAAGGTTCTCCATTGATATTAGCGTTCTAACATGCATCATTCCTCCCCATATTTTTCATTATTTCCTCCCATATATTAAACAGATGCGGCCAGCCGAAAAATAAGTGTTTATCATTACCGCAAAAGACACACAACTGATCACACATAACTCCCCTGTGTAAAAGCTTATCCTTAGTAAACAAGGAGTGATTTAAGACTTTCCACATCATAAGATTCTCATGTGGAAGATTATCCTTTACCCATATTCTCCTTCTCCATTTACAATTCGACATGACTAAATTTCCAGAAACTAAGTTGTACACATTTTTAATGCAGAATGTACTTACTTGGTCACACCAGACTGTCACTCTCGAGTCATCACCGTTATGTTTGATAAGCCGGGCTTTAGACCACAATGCATTCAAGCTCGCAACGGATATCATAGGTAACATGATTTTACCATCATGCACATAGTCCTTGATCTTGGCATGAGCAGAAATTCCAGAGGATGTCAATTCAAGATGCGAGAGAGTTTTACTTAATATCGTACCATTCTCTATCCAGGGATCATCCTACAGATGTACTTTAGAATTCAGGGTAACAGCAAATTTGAAACAGGGGAGAATAGAAGATCTTAATTTGAACAAGCATCTCCAAGTCCATCTTAATTTCTGAGGTTGATTCAAAGTCTAGAAGCATCTACCTTATATCACATGCTGCCTTGACCAGATTACCCATAAGCTGCTAGTATCGTTGAGAAAGTAGTCCAAATGCTTAATGAAAGTGTCTTTATTCCATTGCTTTATGTTAACAATTCCAAGTCCTCCTTTTAAAATAGGGCGTTCAACTTTATGGAAGGCGACAAGTATCTACCATCAGTTTTGCCTTTCCATAAAAATTTCATAAGAGCGGACCGTATCATAGTGACAAGTTTAGTTGGAAGAATAAACATCCTCGACCAGTACACTTGCATAAAAAAAATGACCGACTTAACAAGCATTAATCTGCCTGCTTGGCTAAGTAATCTCATTGTCCATACATTAAGTCTCGCGGTAATTTTCTCGAGAAGAGGTAGGCATTGATTCACCGTGATTTTGAAAGTGGTGAGCGGGAGACCAAGATAAGAAATAGACTCCATACAATTAGATAAGCCAGTTCTTACCTAAATGGCCAGCATTTGAGTTTCAGAAATACCTGAAGCTAGCATGTTGGATTTTTGAATATTGACTCTTAACCCCATCATAGCGTAGAATTCATCAAGTGTCTCAAAAATAGCTCCGACGGTCTGCATAGTAGGATTACAAAAGATAACTAAATCATCCGCGAACATTAAGGATGAGACTCTAGGATCCTGACACATCGGATGAAGTTGAAACTGACCTGCGTCAATCTTTTTGTTTAACATTCGAGTTAGAATTTCCATCATGACCATGAAAATATATGCAGAGATCGGATCCCCTTGCCTTATTCCTTGTTTACTCTCAAAGTATCCCATCGTAGTTCCATTGATGAGAATAGAGAAGTGCGCTGAAGAAATGCAAGTGTATATCCACGCCACAAAGTGTTTAGGGAAGTTCATATAACCAAGAATTCTCACAATCGAATCCCATTGAAGCATATCGAATGATTTCATTATATCAAGCTTGAACATCGCTCTAGGACTTATGTTCGCATGTGAATAACCATTTTAAAGTTCATGAGATAGAAGAACATTATCTAAGATACTCCTACGGGGTAAGAAAGCGGCTTGATTAGGCAAGATTAAGTTAGGAGAACTTTTTTGAGCTTTGAAGCAATTATTTTTTAAATGCATTTGTAGAGCGAGTTGCAAAACAAAATCGTTCTAAAATCGTAGACTTTAGTAGCATTCTTCACCTTCGGAATGAGTGCAATATTAGTCGCATTGAATGACGGCAGCATATAGGGTTTAAGGAAAACATGTTTGACAGCGGCACACATGTCATGTCCTATGAAAGGCCAGCAGGAAGAATAAAAGAAAGTATTGAACCCATCCGAACCTCCCGACGAGTTTTTGTTGAGTGATAGCATAGCTTCTCTGATTTCATTGTCGGTGACTTCAAGACATAGGGTTTGCCGATCAGAAAAGTATAACTTAGGTAGAATATATGGATCAACTAAGTCAATGTTAGCGCAGAAGTTGTCGTAGTTTTCAAACAGGCAAGAGAAATGCAGTAAGAAAGCTTTTTGCACTTCACTTTGGTTAACATGAGTAACTCCATCTTTGTCAACAATCCTAACTAAGTTAGCTCTGCATTGCTTATTCTTGAGAGATGCATGAAAAAAAAAAACGCACTGTTACTGTCCCCTTCAGCCCTCCATTTAATCCGTGCTTTTTGCTTTATCATCGCATCCTCATGGTGCATGGCACTAGGATAATGTTTTGTTGCTTCACACTCATTAAAAGAATATTATAGGTTTGTCGGATCTTCCATCGTGTTAGATTGAATCTGCTTTAGTTTTTCTCTCTAAAAGGTTCTTTGTTTTTTGCCACTTCCATACTTTTGCTTCGCCCACTCCTTAAGCTTGATTTTCGTACTCCACAGCTTAGCCTACAAAATAATTTGAGGATTAACAAATTGAGGTTTCGCCCAAATTCCTTTGACGAAGTCAAGGAATTCCGGGTCATCAACCTAATTGTTAAAAAATTTAAAACTTGGAAAGCCTTTCATGTCTAACTCTCTTAAGTGAATGATTAAGGGTGAATGGTCGGAATGGATGGGAGGGGGCATGTCACAATGAAGGGCGGGCCAAATGTCGAAAGCTTTTGCATTGCAAAAAGAATGATCAATAAGAGAAAAGGTACGCGTACCATCTCTTTTTTTGTTGTTCCAGGAGAATGGCATTCGTGAGTGTTTGATATTGATGAGTTCAGCAAGATCAATGGTTTTTCTAAGAGGATGAATTTCAAGGATGGAGAGGGGATTACCACCAGTTCTATGAGAGATTTCAAAATTGCAGTTGAAGTCACCAAGAAGAAGCCAAGGATGGGATGATTGTCTTAGAGAGAGAATGGATCTGAACAGATTTTGCCTGGGAAGAAGACTACTAGTCGCTTACTACTTTCCTGGGAAGAAGAAGCCAAGTAAATGTTTTATTAATTGTAAGAGTGGTTCTTTATACGAACAGGTCGTTTGTTTTTAATATTTCTAAGATTCTAACTCATGCCTTTAGCATCTCAGCTTACGTCATCCTAACACTTACTACTTGAGTCATTGATTAGGCACAAGAGTAGTTGTGCATTCTTTTCTTTGTATTCAACATATTTTTTTATTTGTAACTGTAGATACTATATTAGGACCACTACTCGAATGTTTAGACATTTCAACTTTGCTCACAATGTTATAAGTTCAAAACTTATTGACGTGATTATGACATGTAATACATCGTGTACCATCTAAAATTTATAGTATGAATATGTACTATCATCTAAATACCCAATTACAAAAAAAACAAGTACTAAAATTAGACGAATAACAGGTCCATTGTTTAAAGCTATGAGCTTTCCTACATGGCCAAAAATAGCAAAAGAAATTCTAGCCATCATCATCCTTCGTTCTTTAACATATTTTTCTACTCTTAAAAACTAATCTCTCTTCCCAAAAGCAAATAAAACTCCTTAAACCTAAGTTGCAACAAATTATGTAGCATTTCTTTCAGAGGTTAAACTAAATTAAATATTTTACCTAGTTTACTAAGTTTAATTCAATAAATCAAATTTTAGGATTTATAAAATAATAAAAATGAGTATTTGTATAAAAAAAATTAATTTGTGTTTTAAAAATCCAAAATAAAAATAAAATTAGAAGTTTAATTGTACGAAATAATTAGCATTTATATAATTTTCAAATTGTTTTGGAAACAGAACAATTATTTGTCTAATTATTAAAAATTAAAAGTGGTATTCCAATAAACGAACAATCATAAGAAAAATGAAATGAAAATTTTGTAGAATGTCTTAAATAAATTTTCAAATGGATGTAAATCTCTGATTAAGGATGACCGACTCTAAATGGGTTAAGGCGATTAATTTATAATTTTAGGTACTAATTTTTTAAACTAAAAGAGGAATGAATATTAAAATTCTCCTCCTCTTTCATTGGGTCTCTCTTACTTAACACATGCAAGCTTCCCACCTATTCTTCCTTATTCTATGTTCTCGGAGCTCTTTAACTTGTAAACCGTTTCATCATATTTGGAAAAACATGTAAATGGAATTGGAATTTAAGGTGGTTGGAGAGACAATTCGATTGTCGAGTTGACTTGCTAGGATCGACATGTAGTGATCCTGGAGATAATGGCATCGAAGCAACATTAATTAGGCAATGAGTATAAACAAGGTAACAAAGGCTTAGGCGATGACAAGAAGAAGGCGGGTCTTTGGGGAGTAGCTGGATGCGAAAACAAGTGGGAGTAGGCACTATGATTTTGTTTGCATCGATTTATATGTTGCATGCAAAACGACGGTGTTGACGTAGAAGTGGCAACGAAGCAGAAGGGATTGTGTCGATATAAAAGCTTGTGTGTGGAGAATATGATTTCAATTAGGGATTAACGTGGATAGATGATGAGTATAATTATCTTATCTTCAATTCTATATGAATATAAACTTCTAACTTCATTTTATAATGAACTAATCATGCAATTTTAATTCAGTTTGATTAAACTTTAGTTATGACTGCTTTGTAGCACAACATATTTGGATTATGTTCAGTAGGTGTTTGATTTAACATACGTTTAGTTATAAAAGCGACGATACACATTATAAAAAAGTGATGATACATAAGTGTGGTTGAACTTATCAAGACTTTTAAGAATAATTTTAAGTATAATAAATGTTTTTAAAATATAAAATTGAATTTTATTCAGGTCAAATGGATGGTTTTAATTTAAATCCTTAGTAAGAACCAATTTCCCTAATCTCTAGTGCATACATTTATCCAAGTTAGCCTAACCATATGCTCTAATAGGCTCATAATTTGTTTCCAAATTACATTAATTTTATCATTACAGTTAAGCCTTACACTGAGGTTTAGGAATTTGACTTGCAGTTTCAAATGGACGACTGTAGTTACCTTAAGGTTGACGACTAACAATTAACCACTGACAATCCATGTAGACCGATCGAATGTGAAAATTATGATTTTATTCCAAATTTGATGCTGATTAATTATTTTTGAAGTCTGAGCCGATTTGCATGCTTAACTAACCCTAATTCTAGCAATGATCAGTTTATCTATCAATTTAAGATAAATTTAAAATTCATATTTTATGGTTCCCATTTTAGAATTAAATAAGTGTTTAATTAACTGGTTTCAATGCTATAATTTTATTTCAAGGGTTTGTGTGTTCCCCACATAATTTCTAAAGAGATCGAATATGAAAGGAAGGGAACATGATGTCGAATGATGAAGTATGCACTTGAGCTTCCAAGACAATACTATGATAAACATAGGCACGTCGTGAATAAAGGTAGAAGGGATGTCGAACTCAAAGGCTGTGACAACCCACACTCCTTAATATATCATAATCATGGTTATATCAAAGAGTGTGGATTATCAGGTATAGTTAAATCATTCAGAAGCTAAGATATCAAAAGATAAATAACCATATCACTTCAGAAGTAAATAATTTGTAAAAAAAACTTTTGAGAAGTTCCATTTCATAAAAACATAACCAAGTGTAATGTAATAATATCTAAGTCTCAAATTATCATAATATAAGAGCACAAAATCATATCAAAATGTCCCTCCCTCAAGTCCAAGTACATCAAAACCAAAAATGAAGATATTATGAAGATGTGAATACATAATAAAAATGGATCATCCTAGCAATGCTTCGGGTCTACCAAGAATTAATTACTTCCCTACACGCCTAAGGTCGGAGAAATAAAAGGAATGGAGTAGTCATAAAAGTTTGATGAATGATAAATAAAGTAATAAAAAGAAAAAAAATCAAGTGCAAGTAGTTTTAAGTCTAGTCTGGGTGTCATAAAGATTCTGTATTCGTACTATCTTATTTAAAATGGTTATATGCACCATACGTTCTTGCCTAAAAGTTACTTTTAATCTACCTAATGTTCGGCCCATCGGACCTCTATCCTCATTTACTATACCATGTATGAATGTGGGGGGGGGGGGAGGGGAGGGGGGAGGGGTGCGCAAAGCGCAATCTCGGATAATGACCTGTCGAAAACGTTTTCAACTCTCCTTTCATATGTAGCAAAAAAAATCTCTTATTTATAATGCCGACATTTTCTTCGAATGAACATCATTATAATGGGCCAATGGCCGTTATGGCCTTTTATTTCCAGATTCAAAGTTGACTGCGAACCCGTTAGACTGGCACTTACCTAATTTAGTGCACGAGAACCTACAGTTACTTATTTCCTGCTCCGATATCTGCACGCCCGAGCATATTATCATGCAATCTCTCAAGTTCTTGTTCTTTCCATAGCCACTTATTTCAATCTCCAACTGTGTTTCTGTTCATCACTTAGATGTGCCTCACACCTCAGTTCCCACCAAGTCATTGTTCTTTAAGTTTTATTTTAGAATGAAAGGCGAAATTTTATTTCTAAGTCTTTACCTATCATATTTATAGTCACTTTCATTTTGTTTATTATAACCCAGGGTATAATTCAAACATCAAGTATCATACTTGGATCACTGTCTATCTATTCATGCACCAAGTATTATACTTGGGTCTTTGCCTTTTTTTTCGTTCATCAAGTATTATACTCGAATCTTTGCTTTCATGTTATAACTTCAAATTTAGGTTATACACTATCGTTATTGTCCTTTCAAATCATTCTTTTAATTCAATCTACAAATCAAGGTGCATTACACGTAGTTTTAATTTACATTAAAGGGTAAATTAAGGTTTTCCAGTTAAGCCTACGTCTTTCAGTTAGATCCAGGTTTATATAATACTTCTATATTTTCATACTTAAGTACTTATAAATATGAAAGTTTCATTTAAGCCTAACTGTTACAAGTGAGTCTGATTCATATAATTCAAATTTAAATTAGAGATAACTAAAGGCTACTTGATTATTCTTCTTGAATCATAAAATAATAAACTTCGTACTCACCTACGGTCCTAAGATTTTTCTTTTTTGGCACATAAAATCCTCGGTCTCCTAGATAGCTTTCTTCAATAACCCTTTTTTATTTACTTCCCCTTTATAAAGTTTTATTTTTAGTCTTAGCCTTTGAAATTCAAAGGGGGAGGGGAAGAAGACTGGAGAAGATGGAAATGGAGAAAAGAATGAGAACATGATTTTTGGTTTGGCCTAGTCCTTTTTTATAGGTTTAATAGAGAATTCAAGGCCATCAGATCTTGCATGATTTAATCTAACCTAGCTATAAAACATCTCTGTTCCTAACTATCAGATTGAGTCTTAGATATAGATCTGACCTTAGGTTTAACGTGAGTTTTAGTTTTAATTTGACCTCTATATTGTCCTCTGATTCAAATTTGACCATAAAAATAGTTGATTATCCCATTTCGAACCTGTGCAGAATTGCATCCTAATTCACGTTGTACCTGGCTAAAGTAATAGCCATATTCACCTCACCGGGGTTGATCGTCCATGGAGTGGTCGATTGCGACAATCATCCCCAAAGGGCGTTCAACCAAGTTAATTAATTCTTTTTTAAACTTCGATTTAAAATTTGAATTTTTAAATCTTCTTTCACCCATTGCTTCTCCGTCCGACTGGGATCATAATAGTTATATATGCAAATTATCCACAAAATCGCTAGAGATACAATGGTGAAGTTTTTATAGCTAAATTTGGATATAGTAGTTCTCCTTTTTAGTTCATTTCTGATTTAATTTACTATTATAAATTTCTAAGGTGTTACATTCTTCCATCCTTAAAGGATTTCATCCGCGAAATCTCTAAAGACAGAAAAATGTAATTGGCAACTACATCCAAAATCTACAATCTTCTACTCAAACTCACCCACAGAAACCATTTTCCCTGGTACTTTTAATGCAAATTATATTATTATGAAATTGTGAAATGCTTATGTCCATGTCCAATACAAAGAATTTGACAGCCTATATATTCACTTGACCTCCTATTTGCGCATATATATTTATGCCACGAGTCCAATTGTATGCAAATGCTCTTATAATAAATGATAGTTTTATATGCATGTTTCGTCCATAATCCATGTGAAACATCCATATGATATTCATCCATCTATATTACAACCATATAAAAATAAATGCAATCAAACATTCATATGCATATGTAACATGCACATACATAGTTCGTTGATCAACCTACTAGTGCCTACCTAGGGTGTGCAAATGCAACTATTTGCATCCACTAATATTCACTTGCAACTGCTTTCATCCATCTTTCATAACATGTTCTAATAACACGTTTACATTCATAACATTCATTTTTATCATCCATATGCTCAATCCCTAAGATCTACCCGCATAAGGTATATTAAGGAAGATCCTAAGGAAAAAGCTTAAGAGACTGTATTTAAAGTATACCGTTAATAAGGCAAGGATGAGAAGCTTTAATCTTCTCTTCTATCTCTTAATTATCTTCCTTGGACCTCATTTGACTTTGATGAGCTAAATATCCTTGTTGCAGCATCGCTTGACGTCATATCCCATAATGCGGGTGGATATCACAATGAAATTAGAACCATCACTCTACCTTCACCTCTTCTAGTTGATTGGGCTCTACAACAACCACCGAGTCATGCAAACACTTTCTCAAGCCTGAGACATGAAAGACATCATGAACCTTAGCCAGTTTTAAAAGTGATGTAGAATAGGGTCTTAAGGCTGTATTAATACTGGAGGGGGGTGAATAGTGTTTATTAAATTTATGAATCTTTTTTAGAAATCTTTAGAGTTATGCTTATGAATATGTATTTAATGATCACAACATCAATTAAAGAAATACAAAGAAAATAAAGTAAATGTAATGAAGTAAAAGGGAAAGAACACACCAGATTTTATACTGGATCTGAATTAACCTACATCTAGTCCCGTACTCCATACTACCTCCAATCATTATTAATTTAGTTATGCTTATTGATTTCGAGGCGCAAAATCTTCCTAACTGCTTTTTACCAGGTATAATCAAACCCAATGAAGTGACCAACTTCCTTAACCCTCGGAAATTGACAGTAATACATCCATGGTATTTACTTACCATAAAAAAAGTGCAAAAGAAGCGGGTTATTGGTGGTAAGAAAGAAAATAGGTAGAAAGTAGAAAGAACAGAATCTTGTACAACATGTGTGTGTGTGTGTGTGTGTATATATATATATATATATATATATTATATAAAATCATTACATCGAAAAATGTTATCATACTTATCGGATTGTTTATTAATGTAAGCTTAGACAATTATAGAATATGTCCTTACAAATGCTAAATAAAGCTAAAAAAGGTTATAATAGATTACTATCTCTAGATTCTTTAACTCCTAGATCCATCTAGTTGATCCAAGTAAAACTTGAGCTACTAGACTGCCTAGAGAAAGATGAGGGATCCCAGAGCTTAAGAGAAATAAAACAAACTTTGGGTCAATCATTAGAATGATGTGAGAAACTTAAATCCATCATTTGAAGATAAAGTTATCCTATAAGACTGCGACCATACATAAACATGGAATGAGTTTTTACCTTATGGTAACCAAATCTTTTTTATGTGAAATTGTCTAATAGTATCTTTAGTGGCTTGCAAGTTAAAACCCATTAAAAAATATAGAAATAGCGAAATTGCTACATTGATTAAATGCCGCATCCCCAATCTTGGGCTCTATAATAGAATTGGTAGCTCTCAAGAAGAATGGATTTCCATACAATGGCAAGGTAAGGGACTACCTTTCGTATAGTGCATTTCTAGAGGCATGCACCCAAATCACTCAAATTAATAGTTTGCGCTTCACTCCTATTAATACCGACCCAACTACACAAATACAAAGGTGGTACATTGTTCTAAATATGACATCACCCCAATCATAACCAACATATTCTGGGATCCAAACATACACCACATACTCGGCGTATAAAAGATTCGAAGAAATCACACTTATTTTACTCGATATCAATTTACATGTTCAATCTCTATTATCAATTGAATAATGGTGTATGCACACTTTAAATTCTTATAGATAGTAAGGGTTCTATTCTTCGATTTTGATACCAAATGCAACAAGATCATCTCTAAAAAATCTGATTCGTTTATCTTAAGAAAACCGATGTTTTATACTTAACATCTATATCTCGTCCACGAAAGGACCAAGTGAGCCAAGGCACTGGTTATACCATTAGTTAAACACCACATCTGAATCTCAAAAATTGAAAAATAGGTTTTACTCTTCGGCATATTAGAGCCAAGATTAAATCGTTGCTTATATTATCTGTTGATCCAATTCAATCATTAAGATTCTCTTAAACAAGTTATAAGACTTTTAAATAATCTTAAAACATGTTTTAATCATCTGAAAACATTTATAAGAGATTTGGAGAAGATTCATTGAGTTTAAATTCAAATTTTATTGTAATTGAAAAAGTGTTGCGAAAAGTGCTATTTTAGCTTAATTTATTAGAATGATTTTTTATCATTGGAAAATTCATATAATAAATTTAAATAACTTAATAACTTTAAAATACTATAAATGATTTATAATATTTATTCCATATTCTTAAGTGATTAAAATCTCAATATCAAATTATTTCATTTTCTAGATTTCAAATTGCATAACTGTGATGTTTTTAAAATCT
Source organism: Allium sativum (assembly GCA_030737875.1). Classification (NCBI taxonomy): domain Eukaryota; kingdom Viridiplantae; phylum Streptophyta; class Magnoliopsida; order Asparagales; family Amaryllidaceae; genus Allium; species Allium sativum. Next base: position 732,471,527 of record CM060916.1, read on the forward strand.
TGTTTTGGTCATATTTCTAAATATACTTAACAAAATCTTAATTTTTTTATTCCTTGGAAATCCATTGTTTTAAGGATTTGGAAAAATATTTTTTCTAAGAATTTGGGTTCTTGTTTTTCTATGCACAGAAGATCCACTTTTTAAGTGGTGAAATCGCGAGTTACCATTTCGCGACACACTAGAATTTCTTGAAATTTTATATTCTTTTCAAATTTCACATGTAGACTGTTTAAAATTCATTTCTAAAACACTTCAATCATTTTTGAGAGGCTTAACCATCCATTTTCACTATTTCATTAATTAAAGAAAAGTGTTTTCCTTTGTGTTTATCGATGTATATTTAACTTAACTCGTTAAACATCCATACAATCAATTATATTATCATCCAAATTTGACAAACATTCATCATGGCATATATAAGAAATATTTAACATAGGCATAGAAATAATTTTCATTTCTGTAACATACTATATTTAAGGTCGTTTTTAAAGTGAATTTCTTACCTTCAATGGTTATTATCATTCCTAGAATTGGCTATAGCTCCGCCACGATCCCACCAAAGCAACTCAAACTAGTTTCTTATTTCTTGTTGTGCTCGGCCTCCGCCTCACCTCCTTTGCACACGACCTATGAAAGGAGCTGTCTTTTCGACCATTTTAAGTCGATAATTAAACCAACTCAAATCGTTCGAGATGCCAGATTGTTATTGCTTATGGAGTTTAACATAATCACAAACATAAAATAAAATAGTATATTTCACTGTGGAATAATTTTCAAATTTATCATAGGTATACAATTTACACAATGAAATTTCTAGTACATAAATTCAAAATTTATGGAAATTATCGAACCAGAGCGAGCGCCTTCAAAAATCTTCTGTTTCGTCAGCTGTAGAGCCTAAGCTATAATACTCGGTCTGACCCAAGCATTATGCAAAATATAAAACACACGATTCAGAATTAACTTTATTCCAGTAAATCAACTTCAATAAAGTGTTAAAAATAGTAGTTAATTTATACTTTTATATGACGCTATAAATTTGAATATGGGTCCAATTTCAAGTAACCATTGTCATAATATTATCTAGCTTAGAATAATTCACTAAGTCCAAAGATAATATGTCGGTTTCCGGTTACAGAATAATGACGCAAATTGGTTCGATCTTTAAAAATCAAGCGAGGATGCATAACTAATATTATTCATATGCACAAAAAACAAGGCGATGGCACAAGGCTTTACATATTTGTCAAAATGAAAGGCATGTGTTTCAGATTTGCATAAGGTAAACTAGTATTAAAAATACCAATCATACACAACAAAAACATCAAGGGAACATGACACGAGGCTTTACATCAGGTAAGCCAAAATGATGTGCATGTCACAACATAAGTATGCTTAATTAAGGAATATGACAAAAGGAAAACCAACACACTTTTTTCAAGGGAAACTATCTATTGATGAAGCTAGGGTTTGTCAATATATGACAAAAGGTCACATGCAATACAAGTGTGCAAAGGATGGGGTACTTCAAGCATATCAGCACTGTATTGACCTGCTATTTCTCACCATTTAAGTTGATAATAAAAACAACTCAAAGTGTTCGAAGTGGCAGATTATTATAGCTACGGGGTTTAATAAGAATCAAATCACAGAATCAAACACAGAAATAATGCAACATCTCATAACGAAATAAATTTATACAATATATCAGAGTTTTCATAAATAAATATAGTGGAAATTTAATACATTTGATTTCAAATACATATGGAATTAATGGGAAAAGAAAAAAATAGACGAGCCTTCGAAAATCTCCACGTCCAAAAGATGAGATCTTAAAGCTGTAATACTCGGTCTGACCCGAGCATCATGCAAAAATACAAAACACTTGAGCCAGGACTAACAATATCATATACGTTAATCAACTCAAGAGAAATGCCCAATGAAATGCATCAATAACTTCAAGGGTGTTTGGGATTTCATCCTCTAAAGATCTGTGGAACTAGATACATATAATATAATACGCTATTATAATAGTGTATATTCAGTAAAGTAAATATATTAAAATAGCGTAAGATGGATTTCATTTTTTACCCTTACATCTTTTATGCCATTGCCATACAGTTTGCATATAAAACACCAGTACATCGATGGATAAGGATGCACTGTGATACGACAACTTTAAATCAAAATCATTTAGGTATCGGTTAGGAAAATATGACAAGGCACTAAGGCTAATACACATCAGTAGGATTCTACTGGATTGTGACCCCTAATATAATGGTAACGCATAACCGCAACTACTACGCACTCCGTAAAACACTCCCATAAAATTGAAGGTGGCCACCAATAAATCACAATAGTAATAGATATAGGATCAAATAAGTATGTCCGTTCAAAGGTGCGACCTCACTTGGCCTGGGTATGGCTCCTTTTTTAATCATTTTAATTATGACCCAAAGGTCATGGTTAGCCATCATCGTTCTCTTTCTTCAAATCCGGTAATCATCTCAGAGCCATCCAACTTCGTTCTGGAATCTCCACAACGTGCATAGTTGTTAAAGTGGTATCGATATTGGCAGAGAGTATGACAACACAGACTCTGGTCTCTGTAACAACCAAATGTTTGCATTTTTAACACCGGGGCCATTACATTTGTAGTCATATTTCAATATCGAAAATCAGATAACATCAAGTATTGATTATTTTATCAATTTCTCAAATCGATTCAATTATTCCACATTGCTTTAAATTCCAAACTGATATTTATCAATCAATTCATCATCAACATTTCATTTGATTTCACCTAAATTTCAAATTAATATTTACAAATAAATTCATTTTCAAAACTTCAATTTTGATTTGAATCCCATATCACAAATATATCGTTATTCAACTAAAATTTTAAATTCAATCATTTTGGATTTCAATTGCTCGGATTGGAAATATATTCTTTATTTTTAATTAGTTAAGTTAAATATGAAATAGTTTAAGCAAAATAATTAAGTTAAATCTAAAAAGTTTAAATAAATAGTTAAATTGATGTGAAATAGTTTAAGTAAAATGGATAGATTCGTATATAAATTTTTAAGTGATATAATTGAATCTAATATACAAATAGTTAAATAAGATAGGTAAGTTTAATATAAATAGTTTAAAAAATAATGGTACAATATATATTAGTTGTAAAATAATAATACTAATTTCAATAAATAATCCAATCCTAAATAATTATCTAAACTTCCAAAGTTCGACTTAATCGTTAATTAGATTACGAAGTTATATTAAATTCAACTTAAACCAAGTGGTATACATTTCAAGTTTAAACTCAAGTGTTCAAGTTAGATTATAACTTGAATTTCACTTTAAAATCCTCAACTTCAATTTGGTTTGAAATCATAAATTCTACATTCATTTCATTGCATTGGTTTTAAACCAACCTTCAAATTCAAGTATTCAGTTTATTACTTAGATCAAATTTATAATTTATTAATCCAATCAAAATTTTGAACTATTAAAGTTTAATACAATTCTTATGTCAATTTGACTCAAATCTTTCTATTCAACATACTTTAAACAAAACAAATTTTCATAGAAACTTTTAGATCTTTAATCGAATTTGCATGTTCACTTCCAAAATAATAAAACAAAGTTAGATTTTATCAAACCTTTTATTAAATCATATAAGTTTTAACTTATAGATTCAAGTCCAAATCTATGACACATTCATTTAAACCTAAGTTATACGCTCTATATCCAAAAATAAAATTTATAAATCCAACTTAGAATTTTTTTTATCGAATTTTTTATTCATCAAATTTCCTTAGATTCATAAATCCCAATTAATATATTAATATCTTTAATTTGGACAAAGATACCCAAATTAGAATTTCAAAATAGAAACATACTAATAAATTTTCAGAAAATAGTTTTTATTTATTGATCATGGTATACATATATAATTTTCTACCTTATGGCCAAGTGATATAGATATTTATCATTTCAATCCATTTTAAAAATTCATATCCCAGGTGTATATCATTTCAACTCGCATCCCAAAAGTTTCGAATTTACTTCCTAAATCTATACAGTCATTTGGAATGTATCCTTTAAAACCGTAGTGATTTTCCTACATCTAAAGGAACTTGCAGTGTGAGAACAAAATAAAATAAATATAACATGACACGATAAACAAACATAACAATCAATCACATAGCAATTTGTATCGTGTCATTTATGTCATTTGTGTGTGTGCCATATGTGCACAAGTCATATAGCAACAATCGCGAATTTTCAAATGCATCCTAACATTTCATATATCATGTCAAAAAATTTAATTCACTTAATAAAAATGCAAGTAGCGAGTGAGGGGAAACTCAACTTAATTTGAGATTTGTCGTAGAGATTAGATTTAAACTAAAACCAAACAAATGTCTAATTTTAGCTTAAATCCCAAAAGATCCTGCATTTCACCAATTCAATCGTGAATTGTAGTTTTGATGCTATGAGCCTAACACAACAAATGGTATCCAAATTTTTTTCTTGACCTAACTCGAGTTATATATTTCATTTATACATTATTGATTCAATCTAATTAATTAATAAATCACTAACTTAAATATTTAATTACCTACAATATTTTCTTCGATCGCTATTTCCCCAATGCTCCCACAGATCTGTGATGCTGCTCCTACATCCAATCCATTTATGTAAAAACACCACAATCAATCATTTTCTTATTTCTATAATATCTTAATAAAACCAATTTCAAATAAGAAAATAACCCGAATGTTTCTTCTTAAACCTCCAAGTCAAAAAGAAAAAAAATCACGGCTTTCCCAAAAATTCTACCTTCATGACCAACTGGACAATCGCAAAACCCCACCACCAACTTTCCTACTTTGGCCGGCCCCTTCGAAAGCCTTAATTGCCTCAAACTCCATCCTAAAACACTGGCAATCCCAAAACTACAACCGACCCGCAAAGCCAAAACACACGGATCGTCACACCTCTGAATCACACACTATCTCTTTCCAAACATAATTTGTTATTTTGAAATAACAAATCGCTACTTATTTTCCGATTTCAGGTGACCGATGTTAGGGAAGAATGCGCGCAGGCTTAGTTGACGAGCGAGGAGGCACGATCGGGTTTAGGGAGAAGGAATTTGGGGACAGAGCTAGCTGCCATTTTTCGAAGGGGTTCTGTTTCTTTTCGATTTTGATCTTGTGTTGAAGAAGATGGGCAACAAAAAGGAAGAAGGGAAACAAGAGAAAGGGGAAGTTTAAGCGTGTACATGGGTTGACATGTGTCCCTATTTTTTCTAATTCTTAGCTAAGTTTTTTTCTTTCACTTTTGCAATTTAATTTGCGATGTGCGTTCCAAACTCGTATGATCATAAGAAAATCCGATCGACATAAAATTTGAAATCATACAGTAATCCATCGTTCCAAATCTGATGAAACAGGTTACGTCGAATTCCAAGATTGTTTACAAAAGCAAAATTGTTTCATATAAAAATATTGTTTATAATACAATTCAACTATAAATTTGTAACATCCCAGATTTTTCGGCCATTTTAAATCAGAATATTTAAATCAGTTTATATATTTTATTTGAAATATAATGGGTTTTTAATCGAATTTATTTATTTAAAATAGAGTTCGAATATATATATATATATATTAATTAAAACGAGCTCGAAACGTCGCGGTAGTTCGAAATTTTTGATTTGAACTTTGACTGGATATACAGGATCCAATATAAGTCGGATTTCTGTGAAACGAGACACGTTGGGACCGGTTCGATTATATTTTTCTAATGAAAGAGAAAATTCGAGATTTCAGCTTATAGATTTCAAGTTACGTCCAATTCAAAATTTTAAATTGTCGCTGTGAATTCGTTTTTAAATTATAACGATTTATTTATTTATATTAAAGGATTTTCATATAAACGGAATATTATTTAAAACTAGAATTTTATGTCGAGTTTGAATACTATGCTGAATGAAATTTGAAGTTGTTAAATACGATGACATTTATTTATTTTTGTTAAATTTAGTTTTCTTGAATTTAATATATATATATATATATATATTTATTAACGTTTCAACCTCATTTTCCTTTAAACAACTTTTGCTAATACAAATGCATTATCTAAATTTTAAGGTTAGCTAAATTTATGGTCAATGGCTTGGAAGTAAGCATCGCCTAGCTAGCACCAAGATGGATGGCTTGAGCGTTGAACCTGATTTATTAGGGCAAAGGATATACTTGGTTATTTTTAATTTAGAGTATTCTTGTACTATTTTACCTAGAAAACGATAATATAATAAGAACGAATGGTTATCGAACAACAAGAAAGAACAATATCATCTTCATATCATGTTTGGGGGAAGACTAAAGCTTGGAAAGAAAGTGACAACTTTGCACTAAATCCAAAAAAAGCACACAGGCACATGCAAAACAATATTATATTTGAGCAACTGTACACGTGTAAGTTTAAAAATGTTGCACTATTATATTTGAGCAACTTACAGTAATACATAAACTGTTCTTCAGCACAACTTGCAATGCAGTCATATTATCCATAGGCTCTCCGAGAGCAGGTGTAATGACTGTTTCAACTGCAACTTCATCTCTGCAAATAGTGGAGCAACGAGCGATTACCAGGAAATTTGCACATCTCAAAGTGATATCAATGAGCAACTGTACACGATTATATTTGTTTAACCAAAGACAAAAAAAAGTTTCAATAGAAACCATTGTCTTACCTTGCAGCGCCACAAGTGCATATTCAACACATTTAAAATCTTGAACACAGAATCACGTTCATACCAAATCTTGAACACATAATCACATTCATACCAATAGAAAATGATATCATCAAATCCAAAGAAAATTCGAACAGATCAATATATATATACATATATACGTGTCTCAGATTTCAAGATCAGTGATCAGGAAGAAAAGAAAATCATGAACAGTGGAAAAAACAAGACAATACAGAATTAAAGAAAGCAGCTAAGAGGAAATGTAAATTTATATACATCAGATCTTTACAGCTAATACAATGTAGATATATAGTACAATTCGTGTACAAAATCACTGTTTTCATATATATAAGAATAAAAGTAAAATCTGAACACAAGATCTAAATGCAGATTCGAATATCTGTAATTGAATGAAACAGCTCAGCGTCACTAGTTTGATCACTATCCAGACCTGAAATGTCACACCAAAGTCCACAAATTTTCTGCTAACAGTCACCAATATCCATCATCGGTACGAAAATCTGAAAAGGGAAAAAGAAAAAATTTCATAAGCTAGTAGTAGCTGTACCTAAGCTACGATCAATCCTTGATGGACACTGATCTTATCCCAAATCAAACAACACTATAAATAGGTATTCAGGCAGTATTGTTCATCAACCAATTCGCTAACACAGTAAACCAGGGAAAATCCCATTCGAAACCACTAGGAAAAATCAAAATCAAAATATAGTAATTCAAAAATCAAAGCACTTATCTGTGGTGCGCTTCAAACCCGAGGGTTTGTGACAAATTACCTGAAGAAATGGTTCGGATTTGATGACCGAGGATTGGTTGCCTCGTTTTGCTTGTCTAAAGCCGGTAGCATATGATGGAGGGGGTTGCTTCATTTTTGGAGACTGGGGTTTAGCCGGCGACGAGGGGTGGTTGTCGGAGGCGTTGTTGGGGATGCGGTGGGTCTTTGGAAGAAGGGTAGCAAAGAGAAGTGACTACGACGGAGACAAACACGATTTTCTGGAGGAAGAGGATCCGATTACACGATTTAGGGATTAGGTTTTTTTTTATTTCGGTTTTTGAGATAAACTGATGGAGGCGGCTTAAAATGAAGTGAGGGTCTCGATGATTAGGGATTTTAAACAAGGCGGGTCGGATTCTTTTTGATGGGCCGACTATTTAAGGTAAAGCCCATTTTTTTTAATTTAGAAGGAAATCCATGTTTAAATAATTTAATTAGTTTATAACCTTCGTAACGTGATTTCTCGAACATACGATATCAGATTTTGGCGCGGTCAGTTGCGTTGAGACCGTAAAAACGAGGGCTTCGAGATGGAGCAGAGGTTGGTCAGGATCAGGAACAACTGAGAATTTTATTCAAATTAAATGTCAGTTTAATTCGACTAAAAACCAGATATTTATCGACAGATTTAAATCCAGCTGAGTTAAACTCACTCAGCTCTTCCCATTTATATTTTATATAAATTGGGTTTTTATTTTTCGTGTTTTGGTTGTTAGTGATTGACTATTTGCTAGTTAAGTATATTTATTGTTGACTCAACCACTGAAATTAAACGGTCGTTTAATTTCAGGAAAATACCAATCGTTTTGATTTGACCCAAATAAAATAATTTTCCCTTGTTTGGTCACGTTTATAAACGTGTTTGAAATTGTTGAATTGTTTGAATGATCTGTTACTTGGTTGTTGATCGTTATAGAAATTATCAGTCAAATAAATGTTTGATTATTGTTGATTGTTGAACTTTATTTCAACATTTGTTCTGATAGTAACCAATGGGTAGTATGTTTGGGTAATTGGCATCACCTGGCTTAGAAATCGATCAATTTATAAAGTATGGAGTTTTATTGATGGAGAGTCGATAATATTGAAGTTATTTTATAACTAAAGTAGGTTTTGAAAGTTATTACTTTCAAATTATTTTAAGGAAATAATTATTAATTATTTATTAATTAAAGTTTATAAGAAATTATGAAATGGTTTTTGAAAACAAATTCTTACGTTAATAAGAATTATAAAGCAAATGAGAAGTAATAACCCAGTGGTTAACCACTCGATTAACCACGTCAGATGAAAGGTTGAATGAAGTTATTTAAATTAATTATATTTTAATTAATTTAAAGAAGGAATTAACTAGAGTTTGTTAGGGAAATAATCATGTTTTGAATCGACTAAGTCGACCATTTAAACCAAGTTAGACCTTTGAATTAGTGAAATAACTAATGAATAATGGGTTAATCCTAGTAAGAATAAAAAGGGAAATTTATTTAAATAAAGGAGTCAATTGTTTTGAAATGATTAAATGAAATATATTTAAGTAACCTAGTTTGATATGATCGAGTGTTGGAAAAGGGCTAGAGATGAGTTTTCTTTATTTGAGCTCGAGTCTTATAATGAAGCGATAGAAAGATCTAATTGAACACCTAGCTTAAATGAAAAGTTTTACTTAACGTTTGGATTAAGTAAAAGAAGGTGAAGTGTAAAGAGTTTATATTAAACCTAAAATTTATAAACGAGGTTTATAAATGGAATGTGAGTTAAACGTTGTTTTAAATGGAAATACTTAATAATGGCATTAAGTTAAATCAATGGATTCAAAAAGGGAATTTCCTAAAAGAAAAGGGGATTGAAAAAGGGGTTTGATTCGAGCTTGATAAACAAGGTTGGAAGTAGGATTTGTAATAATTCGTGTTGTGAAACAAAGTCATTTGAGTAAATCAAGAGTGAATAAAGTGGTGTTAGTAAGGAATTATTTAATTAACGAATTAAACGACATTAATTATAACTATATTTTAACAAGTGGGATGTGTTGATGTAAGATTAAATATTGGTTCTTGAATTTCAACTCGTGTTTATCTGAAGATAAGAATGTTGTTGATCAAGGTCTGAGAGGTAATTAAAATACCCCAACTTGAATGATTTCGGGATTATCCAAGGATGATACTAGTTGGTAATGTCAAGAATGGGTGATAAGATTTCCAAAGTAAAGGGAATGATATAATATTATATTTTCCCTGTTAACGGAATTAAAAGGATATTGGGCGATAAGTTTTAAAAGTCAAGTGATGCTGAGTACTAGACCAGTGGATCTATTGTTATTTTCATGGATGTTTACCTGATAGTTAAATAACCGACTATCAAGTCTGACCTGTACGATTGTTGGTATGGAAAGACCGGGATCGAATGTATATTCGAAAACCATTCCGACATACGGAAAATATAGAAGAGATCAGGCGACGATCGAGATGGAGCATGTGAAGAACATAGACCTTCATAAAGCGGAAGAACCACTTACAATCTCTGAATCGACCCAGAGATATACTGGGGTTCTGTCGTGGTTGAAACTGTGGATTGCAAGGACTATCGCTATTGATCCATGGGGTGATTCCTATATTGGATGTAGTAGGGGAGTACCTTCGGTTCATCCTTTCCTGGATGACTTGTATGGACGAATGTCTGACGGAGTAGTTCCTTAAAACCACATACGTTGATTTTTACAAATATACCGAGTTGGTGGCGAAAAATGGCCCTTCTTTAATACCCAGAGTAAATTTGTGGACGTCAGTTAGTGATTTGATGGATTTGACAATATGGCATTCAAAGTGCATGATGACCAGATGTGTTCTGACCTCAAGCCTCATCAACCAGGAAATGATAGAAATCGGGCAGGCAGCATGACTATGTTGGTCGCTCTCATTAAGGTGTATAATCACCTATCTAGAGAAAATCGATTTCATTTTTTAATCTATTTCGATGCTGTCCCTTTTCTGGAAACGGTGGTTTGAGTCCAACCGTTGGTGATATACATTCGATACACTCAAGCGAAATGAGTGGTCGATCATGTGAGGGCCGGGTTGCAAGACGTTCTTGTTGAACCCAGTATATTCGTCTCTAGAGATACACGATCGGCAGGTGGTCCTGTACCTTGTCATAGTTGGAATCCAATCTCCAATAAGTGCCCGCGGTTTTGTTTGTATATATATACGTGGAGCGTGAGATGCGAGCATTCCACTAGATTGATATTTACTTGTATTTAGACACTAGTATAATATCAGAAAAGATATTGATTTCAAAAACTGTTCTGGGTTATCGTAAGGTAAAAATCGTCCGTGTTTATGTATGGATGTGGTCTTACGATTATCCTTTTCTTTCGAAAGGATTTTAACTTTAAAAATCAAGTTGAATGATACCCTTAATGTTATGCGAGTTTTTCTCACTCTGGTTCACCAGACTGACCCGGTGTTTTGTAAATGCTCGTGTTAGCCCGGGGTGTACAGGTTCAGGTCATCAAGTACGGTGAAGTCCAGTGGCAAGCTGAAGGTGTTCAGATGTATGATATGATTACTATTCCGCTATGTATATGAGGATAGATTATTATAACTGTCCAGAGATGTTGATGTACTCTGATATTGTAAGTATTTTTAAAAGCTCTCAATAAAGATTTATTTTCTATATTATATTTTGTTCCGCTGCGATGTGAGACTCTGTGTTGGTTCTTCTCCTTCTTCTTCTATTCTAATATTTCTTTCTCCTCTAATTTCTTTTTATAAAACGTTCCAGTGTTTTTGGTGTTTGGAAGGTCGGCATAAGTCATGGTAAGGGTATTTATGTCGATTTTTGGGACCCAAAATCCCTGGGTCGTTACAAAATTCAAATCCAAACCAATGTTTACAATCTACAATATAGATTTTCAACCAATATTAATTAACTAAACTTAGTTGATGGAGGTTATTTGATCAGTTTTGAATTAATATCTAATCACTAGTTCATGTCTTAATTAATTATCTGTTAACTATATTTATTTAGAACACTAGAATTTCCGAGTCGCTGCATTCTTCCCACCAAAACTTTTCATCCTCGAAAAGGAACGACGTAAAGGATCGTACATAAGTATATTTCATATAAAATACTTCATCTTATAAAGCCTATACAAAGTTTTCAAACTTATTAGAGAAATATAAGTTGTAGAAATTTTAAAGGCTCAAATTGTTTCTAACATCCAAAATTTATGGAAAATTTGTGCAATGTCTCCTTTGTACGAGTTGATAAGATTTTTTTTTACAATACAATATATATTAATATACATCTCATCCACACGATGAGGCATCCCAAACAATTGGGAAACAACAATATATAAACCCAAATGCGATATTTAATCTGGAATACTTAGCGTTCTTAAGCTTGTTTTCTTATCATTAGCAAAAGAGAGCTCCAGATTGAAGTGCACACCATTGCAACCTACTAAAATACTCAATAGACAAATGAAAATTCATGTATACTTAAAGTAAAATGAATATCTATAGCATAGTCGACATAAACGAACATGACATACAACAATAAAAGCATATGAAAGAAAATTTATTCACAAACCCCAACTAACGATAATCTCTTGGCCTTAAATACTCTAGTCATTATTAATAGCAACTATCCATAAGCTCAAGCGTCTTCTCGAGCAACCATTATCCACAAACTCAACATATTTGAGTCGTCTTCACATTCGTTGTATCCCACCGATCAATGATATCCACGAGTTCGACATCTATGAGTCGTATTCACATTCATTGCATTTCGTCGATCAACGAACACTATTCAGTTAAAGCCGCACCTGTATAAGGAGAAAGGTATTGTAATGTAGCAGGTGAGTCAGCGGTTTCGGCTACCACAATAGAATATTCCATTTCCCCTCGTTCCTGGAAACTAGTTACTACCTGAGCCACAGAAGATGCTTTTTGACTAATAGCTACACAAACACAGATTACATGTCTCACAACACTTCGAACATTCCATCTTGAACTCAGGTCGAAGCTACGTCCATTTCTGAACCAAAATAACAACAATATTTGGTCAACATAATCGGATCGTTTCTGTTCATTAGTCAGGTCATCCCATGACCTAACTCCCCACCGACCCGACTACTTACGAGCAAAAACCCATGTCATATCTCACCAGGTCGTTCCAACGACCTAATGACCTGACTCATCATCACACGCCATAGCCGACCCATCTACTTCGTTCGACCTACACGTGTGAGACACAACCTTAGTTGACCCATCTGGTGACTTCAAACGACCAAGTACCAACGATCCACCTTTGTGTTGCACTTGCATGCTTCCTGCGATCCGAGCCATGCACGAACGACCTGGGTACTAACGACCCGACCTGGCCCCAAAGTAGAACGACCGGATTTCAACCGGTGCTCAACGACCTATCTCCATATGACCTGAAACTCCACCAACAACCTAAAGCCAACGACCTAGCAAAAACGACCGGACTCCAGATCTGACCAATCTAACTCCAATCTTGATCGAATCATCACCAAACGACAGCATCGATGCATCCAACTCATCCAAATCATCCAATTCAACCATAAACACTTTATGAAATCATCATCAACACTAAAACGACAATTATTCATCAACAACCATATAGAATTCACCAATTCATGATAAGTCAATGCATAAACAAAACAATGGATCTAAACTTGCATAAACGTATGAATTAACATAAGAATTACCGATTTTAGTTGCTAGATTAGATCCTATGGTGATTTAAATGAAAATATACTTACCGCGATGTAGATCTAAGTGAAAACAACTTAAAATAATGAAAATAAGATCAAACAACCTATATACTTGATTGAATCCGTGCGAGAGATGCTTATCACTCACCAATTCTTCAAAATAACTTGAAATCGACTAATCTCAAATCCGGACAGCGATGATCAACCTTCAGACCCTCAATTTGATGCGATCTTCCTTCACTCGATGTAGATCTAGCTTTGTTTAATGTAGATCTTTAATTTTCTTGCGTAGATCTAAAAATTTAATGGAGGAAAGGTGTATTTGATTGAGCAAGGAGAATCACAAGCTCAACCAAATGAGAGAAATGAAGACATTAAACTATTCTCCATGCCTCCACCCCTTATTTATAGCCAACAGCCCAAGCCTTAGCGGGCCCCACAAATCAGCCTACTAATTACTAATTAGCCTAGACAGAAATTGTGTAGCACTAAAACAATGATTCCTCCTAAACTGATGAACCAAATCTTTAATGTGGCCATTCTACGGAATTGGAAACATCATTTCCTTCCCAATGAAATTGATCCCGGCACCTGATTCGATCCCACTTAAAAGTTTGCCCTATACAAAACTGATAGGGACAAAATGGTCACAAATAAAATTGGTAAAAATTGTGGACATATCTCACATCCCTATAACCAACATATCAAAATATGAGAATGATCCAACCCTCAGGGAATTAAATAAAAATATTTTACGATCCTCCAATACGTAAAATGTGAGCTGTTACATTCTCCCCTCTTTAGGAATTTTGCCACAGAAATTCCAATCAAACACTAGCAACTAGAAACAATTTCGCATGCCAAAAGCAACCAATTTATCTTCCAAACTAGCATCCATAAAACCATGCATCCATAGGCTTATCCTTACACGCAGAATTCTAACAACGATAGAACAAGTTACAATGGTGTAAGGTGACACGATATTAATAGGCCATACTAACGAAGAGTTCTGGATGGATAGTCTTCATGCTCTCTTCCGTCTCCCATGTACAATCGTCATCATCCTCACTCCATTTCACCTTGACTAGCTTAACCGTCTTCCTCCTAAGCTGTTTCTTGTCATTCTCCACAATACGAAGGGACTTACGAGGTTTCGTAACTACGGTATCGACTTACAGGTCTTAATACTATTACGAAGATACCACCACATTCGACTATGCACACAGTTCCATAGAAATGACACATGGAAAACATTATGCAAACTCGAAATCTTCTCGGGTATATATATGCGAGCTTTCCAATCCGCTCGACTATTGGAAACAGTCCAACAAACCTTAGTGCTAACTTTCCTTTAATTATGGTTTGAACCACATGCTTTAACGGTGAAATCTTCACGAAAACCATATTACCAACGTCGAATTCCAAATCCTTTCGACACTTATCAGCATAACTCTTCTGACGGTCTTGGGTTGCCTTCATTTGTTGTCGAACGATCTCGATACAATCCGACATCTCTCTGATCATCTCAGGCCCAAGTATCAACTTATCTCCAGTTTCCAACCAACATACTGGAGAATCACACGTTCTACCATACAAGGCCTCGAATGGTGCCATCCCAATGCTCGACTGGTAGATGTTATTATATGAAAACTTAACTAAATGTAGATGGTCTTCCATGATCATCCAAAGTCCAATACACAAGCCCTTAGGAGATTTTTCACAATCGGTTAACCCTCTCGGTTTGACCACTAGTTTGGGGATGATAGGCCGTACTCAAACACAACTCGATTCCCAGAGTCTCTTGCAAACTCTTCCAAAATCCACTCATGAATAATGGATCTCAGTCACTTACTATGCTCTTCAGGATACCACGAAATCGAACTATCCATTTTATATAAAGCTCAGCCAACTTCGACATCGTCCTAGTCGATCTGACAGGAATAAATCTCACACTTTTGGTCAAATGATCCACGATGACCCAAATTCCTTCGTTTCCTGCCCTTGTTCTAGGCAGTCCATCGATATCTGCTCCCAATTCCACATAGGAACTTCCAAAGGCTGAAGCAATCCACTCGGCTTCTTCTGTTCATCTTTCACCACCCGACAGTTCATGCACTTGGAAGTGAATTTTCCAATATCCCGCTTCATCCCTTCCTAGTATTTAGCTCGCCTCATGTCCTGATACATCTTGTTACCACCGGGATGAATCACCAACTTTGAGTGATGACATTCCCTTAGAACCTCATCTCTTAATCGGTCGATATCAGGAACAACCAATCGTCCTTTTGTTCGAAGCCAACCCTCTCGATCGACCTGGAATTCCTTATCCTCTGGTTCGAGCTTCTGGATAATCTCAACAAGCTTTTCTCCCACATTTGGACCTAACTAGTCCTTTCGATGAGAGTAGGTCCTATCTATAAGCTTGTCAACATTTCAGGTTCTAATTCACATCGAGCCTAAAATCAAATCATGTCAAGCACTCGAGGTGTTTCCAATTTGAAAACATCGCTCCCAAACTTGCATGTCTTCAACTCAATGCATCCGTCACTGCGTTTCCATTACCAAGAGTATAGGCTATACCAAAATCATACGATGCAAGAAACTCTAACCACTATTGCTACCGAAGATTCAAATCCTTTTGGGAGAAAAAAATATTTTAACGACTTATGATCCGTAGATAACTCAAATCGAACTCCCAACAGGTAACGTCTCCACATCTTTTAAGAAAACACGACCGCTGTCAACTCCAAATCATGAGTTGGGCAATTCCTTTCATGCGGCTTCAGTTGTCGACCAATGTAAGCATAACTTTATCCTTCTGCGTTAGTACTGCTTCAAGTCCAATACCACATGCATCGATGTATACCAGGATCTCTTCATCCCCACTTGGAATGGTCAAAATAGGAGCACATGTCAGTCTCTCTTTCAGGATTCCTAAAGCTTGCTCAAACTTCACATCCCAAATGAACACCTAGTTCTTCTTCGTCAATCCCGTTATTGGTGCAGCTATCTTAGAGAAATCCTTGATAAAACGACGATAATATCTCGCCAACCGAAGGAAACTCCGAACTTTCGTTGCATTCTTAGGTCTATTCCAGTCCTGGATTTCTGCCACCTTAGCGGGGTCAACTGTTATTCCATTTCCAGAAACAACATGGCCTAAGAACCTCACTTCACTCTTCTAAAGTGACACTTTGAAAACTTAGCTCTCAACTGATGCTTTTACAAGATTTCCAAAACAAATCTTAAGTGCGTCTTATGCTCTTCCTCATTCCGAGAGTAAACCGGAATATCACCCACGAACACAAACACGAACTTATTCAACTGATCTCTGAACACCTTATTCATAAGATCCACGAAATATGCTAGCGTGTTAGTCAACCCAAATGGCATCATCAACCTTTCAAAGAAATCAGATGGTGTCTTAAAAGCTGCCTTGGGCACACTATCTTTTGCCACCCTGAACTAATGGAATCCCATTGCCAAATCCATCTGAGAAAACATCTTGGCTTCGTGAAGCTGATCGAATAAGTCGTCTATCCTTGGCAACGGATACTTGTTCTTCTTGGTTACCTTATTCAGCTCATGATAGTCCACACACAATCTCAAAGATCCATCAGCCTTGGTTGCAAATACAAATGGTGCACCCCATTTGGACACACTCCTATAAATGAATCCTTTTCCCAAAAGGTCACATACTTGCATCTTTAACTCTTTCTATTCCTTAGGCGCCATCTGCCTAAGAGGCATGATGATAGGCTTAGCAACTTCGACCAAATCGATTCTGAACTCAATCTCGAGATGCGGTGGCAACCCTTTGACCTCTCAAAGACATCAACAAACTCACTTGTGATTGACACTGATGACAAGTCTTCCCGTGGAATCACAAGCGAATATAAATAGGTTAAGAAGACACCATCTTCGGGCTTATATCGAATCACAATCATTCGCCCTTCCACATTCTCGACTATCACCTCCAGCTTCACGCAATCCACTTTTGCCGCATACCTTTTGAGCCAGTCCATACCCAAAATAATCCCAAACCCAGCGAAGTTCAAAACAAAGCAATCACACAAAGGTGCAACCATGACTTGACAAAAATAGACCACGAAAAATCATACACTAACAGGGCAAATCCCCAACTGGATTAGTCACAAAAAAGGTCTATCACATATCTCGGGTTCCAAACCCAAGCGCCACACAAGCTCACTACAAATGAATGAGTGCGATTCTCCAGTATCGAACAACACATGAATTGAAAATCTCTAACGGAAAGAATACCTTGAACGGAGATACACTTCCCCTTCTCCTTTGCCGTAGGAGCCTTTGAAGATGATGGAACAGCTTTCAAAGCATACGCCTTCACAATATGCTTATCCATTAGCGGTTCTGGATAATCCTTCTTGTCATGGCCAGGCTTGCCACAGTTGTAGCACTTCCTTTTAGCCTTTGGATTCTTACAATCCTTGGAAAAATGGCCTTTCTGCTGACAGTTGAAATAGGTCACTCCACCTTTATGCTTCTTCTGGCCATCTTTTCCTTTCTACCGTTGTTGCTGCTTCTTCTGGCCATCTTTTCCTTTCTACCGTTGTTGCTTCCTCTTCTTGTTGTTACCGCCCTACTGCGGTGTCGGTTCCTCTTTAGTTGCAACAACAGTCTCTTCTTTGGGAAACAAACTCGCATGCCTTAAAGATTTTTCCACAATCTTCTCGTATGTATCATCCTAGTGATCAACCAGCTGATTCCCTAGATACTTGTCCAAACCCATGAAAAATTTCTCGTTCTTTAGATAAGAAGTCTCGATATATGAACGAGCGTACTTCGACAAAGCTTCAAAGTCAGAAACATAATCCACCACCGGTTGACTATTCTTCTTAAGCTCGACAAACCTCTTAAAAAAAATAGACTTATAAATGGTAGAGATAAACTTCATCTCAAACTTGACTTGGAACTGCCCCCAGGATATATCATCTTCCGGGGTCTCTAGAGTGACAGAGTTCCACCAGTCCATAACTCCGCCCTGTAGCTGTCTCGATGCAAGCTTCCTCTTAGTTGCATCGTCAATTCCCAAGTCTCCAAAGATCTGAATGCAAGTATCAATCCACCCTCGAATTTCCACAATCGACTTAGTTCCTTTAAACTGCTTCCCTCGTAGAGTGGTGAAGTCTTTGCACAGCTTTGCGAAGTCCATGGCTCTAGGAACTTGCGCTTGAACTCCTACATCTACCGCAACTGCCTCTGGAGCGGTGCCCTCCTAATGATCGCTGCCATCAGAGCCTTGAATATAGCTGGGTAATCTGGTATACCTCCATCACCCCCTCCAGGAATAGTCTCCTCCATAACAGTGTTTCTCGATGGTCGATGACTTGTTCTAAATCCGCAATATAGAATGATTAACCCGTGTACGAGAAAAACTTCAACCGAAGTTCAAACGCTATTATATTATACACTACTATATAGTATACATCTACCAGAAATCTATAAGTACGTCTCTCATACGTAATTACGTGTTTGAACATTAGCTAAAATCGATAACTAGAGATCTGATACCAAATGTGACGACCTCCCACAACTCCTGCACTTAACAAGGGAAATAATGCGTTGAAAGACGTTCCAGGCAGCTATGGACGATCATCAGGATAGGATAAAACAAGTGGGACTGGTCATATAACACACAATGCAAGGATAAGATATAATAGAATATACACAACTGGCAATAATAGTGAAGCATGATTACACATAATTTTAATCTTCCATATCATCAATGAATATACATAACATCTTTGGATTACATCAACAAACTCTATGCAAAAGGCCTTACTGCAACACTCAGAGAATACATCAGACGGTGGAAAACATCATAATATGTATAGCAAATCTTAGTGGATAATGCTGCAGATCGATGACGAGCTGGGGGCTTACGTACCAGTTTTCTACTATACACATTATGATGTTTTTCGATGTCTGTGAGGCCTTTTGTATATAGTTTCTTGATGTAATCCTGATATTCCTTGATGATATGGAAGATAAAATTCTGTGCAATCATACTTAGCTATTATTGCCTGTTGTATATATTCTATTATATTTTATCCTTGCGTCCCGCTTATGTTATCATATCGTTATGATCGTCCATAGCTATCTGGCATGTCTTTCAGCGCATTATTTCCCTTGTTAAGTGCAGGAGTTGTGGGTAGTCTTCACAATGTACATCACTCCTATAAAATCAAAGGTGGCCACTAATCAATCACAATAGTAATAGTTATGGAATCGAAGAAGTGTTCCGAGCGAAGGCGCTACCTCACTTGGCCTGGGTATGGCTCCTGTTTTAGCCGTTTTAATTAAGACCCGAAGGTCAAGGTTATCCATTATCATTCTCTTTCTTCAAATTCAGTAATCACCTTCAAACCATCCTACTTCGTTCTGAATTCTCCACCACGATCACAGTTGTTAAAGTGGTATCGATATTAGCAGAGAAAATGACAATACCAACACCGGTCTCTTTAACAACCAAACATTACATTTTTCACATCGGGACCATTACATTTGAAATCATATTTAAATATCGAAAACCAATTAATGTCAAGTATTGATTTTACTATCATTTTCTCAGATCGGTTCAATTATTCCATATCACTTCGAATTCCAAATTGATATTTATCAATCGATTCATCATCAACATTTCCTTCAATATCACTTTCATTTCAAATTCATATTTACGAATAAATTAATTTTCCGGACGTCACATTCGATTTGAATCCCATATCACTAATATATCGTTATTCAATCAATCATTTCCGATTCTAATTGCTTGAATCAGAAATATATTCTTTATTTTAAATTAGTTAAGTTTAATATGAAATAGTTTAAACAAAATAGTTAAGTTAAATCTAAAGAGTTTAAATAAATAGTTAACTTTATATAATATAGTTAAAGTAAAATGGATAGATTCTTATAAAATAGTTTATATGAATAAATAGATTTGGTATAAAAAGCTTAAGTGTGATAATTGAATTCTATATACAAACAGTTAAATAAGATAGGTAAGTTTAATATAAGTAGTTTAAATAAAATAGTGGTATAATATATATTAGTTGTAAAATAAGATAACACTAATTTCAATAAATAATCCAATCCGAAACAATTATCTAAACTTCCAAAGTTCGACTTAGTCGTTAATCAGATTCTGAAGTTAAATTAAATTCAACTTAAGGCCAACTGGTATACATTTCAGGTTTAAACCCAAGTGTTCAAGTTATATTATAACTTGAATTTCACTTTATGACTTCGATTTGGTTTGAAATCATAAATTCTACATTCATTTCATTGCATTGGTTTTAAACTAACCTTCAAATTCAAGTATTCAACTTATTACTTAAAATCAATTTTTCACAAATTTATAATTTATCAATCCAATCATAATTTTAAACTATTAAAGTCTAATATGATTCTTATATCAGTTTGACTCAAATCTTTCTATTCAACACATTTTAGCAAAACAATTTTTCTTAAAACCTTTTGGATCTTTAATCGAATTTGCATGTTCACTTCCAAAATAATAAAACAAAGTTAGATTTTATCAAACCATTTATTAAATCATGTAAGTTTTAACTTATAGACTGAAGTCCAAATGTATGACGCATTCATTTAAACTTCAGTTATACGCTCCATATCGAAAAATCAAATTTATTAATCCAACTTAGAAATATTTTTCGAATTCTTTATTGATGTCAAATTTCCTTAAATTCATAAATCCTAGTTAAGATACTAATATTTTTAATTGGAACAAAGATACCAAATTAAAAGTTCAAAATAGATGCATACTTTCAAATTTTCAGAAAATAGTTTTTATTTACTAATCACGATGTCTGTATATAATTTTCTATCCTATGGTCAAGTGATACAAATATTTATCATTTCAATCCATTTTAAAAATTCGAATCCCGAGTGTATATCATTTCAACTCGCATCCCAAATCGATTCGAAATTACTTCCTAAATCTATACCGTATTTCAGGTATGTATCATTTTAGATCATAGTGATTTTTCCTAAATCTAATGGAACTTGCAGTGTGAGAACAAAATAAAATAACTATAACATCACACTGCAAGCAAACATAATAATTAATCACATAGAAATATATATCGTGTCATTAATGTCATTTGTGTGCGTGTCACATATGCACAAGTCATATAGCAACAATCATGAATTTTCTAATGCATCATAATATTTCATATATCATCCCAAAAGATTTAATTCACTTATTAAAAATGCTAGTCGTGAGTGAGGGGAAACTCGCCTTGATTTGAGATTTGTCATAGAGATTGGATTTAAACAAAAACCAAACAAATGTTTGATTTTAGCTTAAATTCCAAAAGATCCTGAATTTCACCAATTCAACCCTGAACTGTAGTTTTGATGCTATGAGTCTAACACAATGAATGGTATCCAATTTTTTTTCTTATACCTAACATGAGTTGTATATTGCATTTATAAGTTATTGATTCAATCTAAATAGTTACTAAACTTTTAACTTAAAAATTTAATTACCAACAAAATTGTAACTCCCTAAATTTTTAACGATATTAAAGAGAATAAATTAAAATATATTTAATTTAATATTCAGAATTAGAGGAAATGGACTGCATCATTGCGTCCGTCTCGAAATTCTGGTCAAGATAGACAGTTGGTTTGCGTAAAACGGATATCGTATGAGGAATTTATGAGGGTTTTAAGTTTGTATACGCACAGAAATATTATGTATACACGCATGAGTCAGAATCTTATCCAGAACGATTCAAATTTGAAAAATTCGTCAGAGCGGCAAAATTCCCACTCTAGGGGGTCGCCCCCTAGAGGGGTGTCGACCTAGGGGTTCTCGACCTATGGGTCGACCCACCCACAGGGATGTCGACACCCCTAGGGCTGAGGTGGCAGTCGGTTTCAGAGGGTTTTGCAGCTATAATTATGTGCTCAATTCTCCTATTTCTTTATTGAAAACTATGGGAGCCATATGCTGCCGGAGTGCAAACTGAGACGGAACCGTTTTCTACAACAACATACTTTGCAAATCAAATTCAAAAATTCAAAATCCGTTCTTTCTCAATTCTCTAAACCTAACGCTGTGAGTTTCTAGTGGTTTTTAGGTTTAGATAAATAAAAGTAAATTGTAAAAGACCGTGAATTGGATATGTTGTAAAGTATGATTCTGTGCAAGTGTTAAATCCTATAATATGTCATGATAGATCTATTTCCCCTAGATCTAATACAATTGTGGTTATTCTATTATGTTGCCTATGTGGATCTTGACTTGTAACTATATTATGGTGCATGTACATCTATTAAATTGAACAGTTGTAACATTGGCTAGATCTTGTTCTTCATGTAAGTCACCTTTCACTTGTCATATTGTGATCAATCTAGATATGTTGTAAACTTGACATGTAAAGCCATCTGTAGATCTAAATATGTTACTATGTCACCCAAATTATGCTAGATCTAAATAGTTGGACATCTAAATGGTTAATTTAGATCTCAATAAGCTTGCTTTGACATCGTAGTAATTGCCACAAGTTCATCAGTTTTATGTCCACCTTGTTATGATGTTAATTACATGTCCATTCACCTTGTTATCATGCTAGTTTATGTTTATGCCAAGATATGAGAAATTATCACCTTTGTCGTATTCCCTTTTAATTGTTATGGCTCCGCCAAAATACATGCGAATAC
This sequence comes from Allium sativum, assembly GCA_030737875.1. Lineage (NCBI taxonomy): Eukaryota > Viridiplantae > Streptophyta > Magnoliopsida > Asparagales > Amaryllidaceae > Allium > Allium sativum. Next base: position 732,494,552 of record CM060916.1, read on the forward strand.
GTTAGTTAGGAAACGAGGAAAAGGGATTTATAATTGGCATAATTTATGTAATATTTATATGAATTGGACATATAATTCAAATTATTGGATAAAGCGGGCATTAACACTTAAAAAGGGAAATGATTAGTGAAGCACATCAACGGGGTAGCGAACCGATAGAATAGGGTAGTGATTAGAGTACACTCGGACGTATGCTCTAAGTCTACCAACTTATAGTGGAAGAGATCATCTCATTTTAGTTATACTGGTAATAGTGCAGAGTAATCATTAGTGAAGCACATACACCTTACCCTACCTACCCTGTCACACTTTCCATTTATGTAGTGATCTATCTTATCCACTTTATATGCCTATCATGTTACTTTTATTTATTTACTGGCTAAAAGTAACTAGACTCAGCCCGACTTTATGTCTGACTCTTTTGTTTCTCCTTCTTTCTTCCGTTTCCCCCCAGGTTCTCAGGGAGGAAACACTCAGGCTTAGTCAGGACTCAGAAATCATCATGCTAGGAGCTACTTCTGAAGTATGGCTCAAGTTCTTGTCTCTATTATGGCTTAACTCTTTCAATTACGGGAAATTATGCTTTTCATTTACTTATGTATTCTGATGGTGCAAGACAGAAGATATTTTATTGTAATGGTTTTTGTGACTTATGGTATTGTGGACCATGGTATTATGATTTATGTTTGAAATGGTATTGTGGACCATGGTATTATGATTTATGTTTGAAATAAAAATTTAAAATTTCTGCTGCTATCTTATGTATATATGTCTTGTAATTATTCTATGTCTGTTTACCTATAACACTTCATGAAACATAATGCATTCCCTTAGTGAGTGACATTAACGGACGTGGGGTGTCACACTTGGTATCAGAGCTGAAGGTTACCAGATTAGATAAAAGTTTTTGAAAAGTATTTTCAAAAGGATTTTAAAAGAAAGTATTTTCAAAAAGAAAAGTCTGTTTTGAAAATATGTCCCCAAGAAGCCATATGTAAGATCCTTTGGTCCTTTATCTAAATTTCTTCTTTTTTCCTTTTTCAGCATGTCTGGGGAATAAAACATTCCTAATATCCCAGAGGGCGTCAGTGACGGCCCGCCCCGCACCAGTCGACATTTCCAATAAAAGTGCGTTGTGCTAATGCCTGAGTAGCATGGGACGGTCGCCAAAGAAAGGAAAAGAAAGGAATTTGAACTAACAAGGAACCTGTAGAATGTCTCACAACGCATGGAGTAAAATATAATAATAACATACTTGACATAAAATAGGCGAGACAATGCATAAGCTGAAAACTAAACAATAATCATCATAGCAGCGGAAATTCAAAATATAGCTTATTACAACTTCAACATACCGTCTCTAAAAAAAGAAAATGGTGCACTACTAATGCCTAAAGCAGTGACCAGCAACAATACAGGGAGAATATCTATACATATCATACGTGGAAGCCTTCTGCTCATCTCCGGTACAGCTACTCGTGCATACCACCTAACATGTCTCTAGTCTGCCCGTTTAAGACCACCCAGAGTTATAAGAAGAGACATAAAACTCTGGGTCAGACAGAAGTCTGGTATGAGCAATAAGCAGCAAAACAGAACAATAACAGGTATACATAACCATACTTGAACCTGGACCTGCAACCAAAGAGTTAGCACAACAAGATGTACAATACTCTAAGGTGACACTAACATATGGTGTAAAGATACGGGGGAAGGGGTGTGCATGTCATAGTGATATCAAATAATCAAACATAGCAACCATCCTCATAGCTCCCACTCAGTGCGTAAAGCATACGATATCCACTGCTTTGACCAATGAAATCCTTTGCTATGATCACTCTGCCCTATAGAGTCATTATGGCTCCACTGCACTGATCCATAGCCAATAATCCCTTGCTATGTCCACTCTACCCCTTAAAGTCATGACGACTCCGCTGAACTGGCTCATAGCCATGCTACGATCACTCTGCCCCCATGGAGTAATAAATACCCCACTGCACTGATCCGTAGCCTAACATCCATCTTGGTGGTGAATCAAAGCTATGGACTTCGGTAACCCCTTAGCTCATGAAGCTAACTCGTTGGTTCCCAACTGGATCCTAAGTTCTACTTCCCATTTGGACTACCTTTGCATCTCGGATTTTGGTCTCCTCCGGATCGGTTCAGAAACAAGCTTCCATTCAGATCGGTCTCTCTTCCTCCTTCGGTTCGGTTCAGCCGTAATTGTCCCCATCGGGCCGGGTCGAGCTCCTTGGTTCGGGATGTCCTCTTCAGAGAGTTGGGTCGTGGCTTCAACTTCGGATCGTGCATCTCTTCGTGTCGGGATTCTCCATTGGCTCGTGGGTCAAGCCTTCATCAGTCCGGGTTCGAGCTTCTTCCACTGGGTCGGGGTGCTTCGAATCGGTCATGAGTTCTGGTCCATGGTGCTCTGCATCTTCCAAATCATAGGTCAGTTCGTGGTTACGGGCTACGAGTAGGGTGTCACGATCGGGTCGGTTCGTGCCTCCTTACTCCGATCCTATCCGGTTCGGGTCAAGTTCCTGCAACTTTTCCAGCGAGCTGTTTACGCCATACGACTGCGTTTTCGACCATTCTAACCTAACTATTCAATCACAAAGCATTCCAAACAGTAATGGAAACATGTATATTCAACCATAAACACCAAAACAACCATATAACATGCCAAAATGGATCAAACATACCCAAAACCCATGTTTTTCCCTTAATCCCCCTTAATCATGTTTAAGCATACAATTAGCAAAACTTATCCAAATTAGCCCAAATTTCTATCAGAGCTCTAAAATAATATTTTAGAATTTTAAAATTTTTTCCAGATTTTTCTAAGCCATAATTTCGCTAATTATCACTGATCACCCCTAATCAGTCGTAATTAGTGAAAAACAATGCAAATCACTCACCTTAGTCACAAATAAAACTTTGATCTGAAACTATCTCTGATTTGGGGCGTTTTCCTATGCAACACAATAGCTCCAACTCTGATTTGGTGTTGATTTGGCTTGATTTGCCGTAGATCTTCTTGATTAGTGATTAGAAGGTGATTTGGGATGATTTTAGAAGGTGGAGGCCATGGCTAGGGTCAGAGAAATGTTTTAGGCGGTTGAGAAAATAAAAATAGATCTTTTCCTTACGGATTTCAGCCTCCCCGTAACCCTAATCCAGAAATGGGTTATGGGCCTAGCTGCTAAACACCCTAATTAGGCCCGGTTAAGCTGTTTTTCACCTTCTAAACCTCAATTCAGCCATATCTCTCAAACGGTAAGTCCGTTTGACAAGTGTGACCACTGAAGGTAAACTATTATCTGGATCTAATGGAAGTGGTTTTAGGTCAAAACTCCTTACCAATAAAAAGTTATAGGCGAAACAAGATTCTCTTAGGGCAAAACGATCATTTAAAAATCGGCAAAAATGTGAACATGGGAGATGACCCCAATAGTCGTTTCCCAAAGTTACACGACTATACAACCTCATATGAAAAAGAAATAAATATTTTATGACCCTTCGATGCATAGAATGCGGGTTGTTACACTCTCCCCCCTTAAGAAATTTCGCCCGCGAAATTCCTCAACTAAGAAACAACTAATGGGTCCCGCATGCCTACCAGCCATATTTCGCAATCAAACCAACAAAACAAACCTATCCTAGTATGTGGAATAACTAAATCGCAATTTAAAATCTTACTTGGCAAAGAGTTCTGGATACGTCTTCCTAATGCTCTCCTCTGTCTCCCAAGTACAATCATTCTCATCCTCGCCCCCACTGAACCTTGACTAGATTCACCGATATCCTTCGAAGTTTCTTCGTATCGTGCTCGACAATACGAATCAGCTTGCGGTTCCCAACCGCCTCGGGTTCTACTTCGATATCATCCAACTGATCAGGTGAAATAGCCACATCGGGATCGTGCACGAATTTCCTTAACTGGGAAACATGAAATACGTTATGAACTCCCGCCATCTTGTACGGCAACTTAACTTTATATGCCAAATTCCCAACTTGCGCGAGAACTGGGAATGGACCAACAAATCTTGGTGCTAACTTGCCTTTCTTGCCAAATCGAATCACGCTCTTTAACGGAGATTTTTTCACAAACACCAAGTCGCCAATGGAGAATTTTAGATCTCTTCTCCTCTAATCAGCATAACTCTTCTGCCTATCTTGGGCAGCCTTCATTCGTTGTTGGATAACCTTGATCTTATCTGAGGTTTCTCTTATTACATCTGGTCCAAGCACAAATTTCTCTCCGGTTTCTAACCAACATGATGGTGAGTTGCACGGTCTTCCGTACAAAGCTTCAAATGGAGCCATACCAATACTGGACTGATAACTATTATTATATGTGAATTCAACCAGATGCAAATGGTCATCGCATTATCCTCCAAAGTCCCATATACAAGCTCTCAAGAGATCCTCTAATATACGATTCACCCCCTCGGTCTGACCGTCGGTTTTGGGATGATACGCGGTACTGAGATGTAATTCTAATCCTAAAGCCTATTGTAAACTCTTCCAAAATCCACTAGTAAACAACGGATCTCGGTCGCTCACAATGCCTTTGGGTATTCCATGAAATCTCACTACCCACTTCATATACAGTTCTGCTAACTTAGCTGCTGTTCTATTCGACTTGATGGGTATAAACCTTGCACTCTTGGTCAATTGGTCTACAATCACCCAAATGCTATCATGGCCGATCAAGTCCTTGGTAACCGATCAATGAAATCCATTAAGACTTGTTCCCATTTCCATTCTGGAATTTCTAATGGTTGCAACAAACCACTAGGTTTCTTTTGCTCAGATTTAACTAACTGGCAATTCATGCACTTGGATATAAACTTCCCAACGTCTCTTTTCATCCCTTCCCAGTAATAGGTCTGCTTCATGTCTCGATACATTTTATTACCACCGGGGTGCATAGTCAGTTTTGAGTGATGACATTCTCTAAGCACTTCATCTCTCAATCCACTGACATTGGGTACAACCAGTCTACCATTCTTTCTAAGCCATCCATCTCGATCAAGCCCATACTTGTTCATCTCTTCGTTGATTCCCTTCTCTAACTTGGAGATGATTTCCAATAGGTTAGGATCGTCCCTTTGACTGGAACCAATCCTCTCAATCAAAGTGGGTCTGATCGTCAAACTTGCTAGCGTCTCTGGATCCAATTCGCACTTTGGTCTGAAATAGTACCCTGCAATATACTCCAGTTGCTTCCATTCTAGAAACATAGCCCCTAAATTGCATGTCTCCTACTCAATGCATCAGCTACCGCATTGCCCTTTCCTGGTGTATATGCAATATCGAAATCATAGGAAGCCAAGAATTCTAGCCATCTCTGGTGTTGGAGATTTAGATTCTTTAGGGAGAAAAGGTACTTTAACGATTTATGACCAGTAAACAACTCGAATCTTTCTCCCAAGAGATAATGTCTCCACATCTTCAACGCGAACACGATCGCTGCCAATTCCAAATCATGGGTATAATAACTTTTCTCATGCGGTTTAAATTGCCGACTTGCATAAGCTACAACCCTACCTCCTTGCATCAATATAGTTCCCAGTCCGGTACCACGTGCATTTGTATATACTGTCATCTCTTCATTTCCCTTAAGAATGACTAACACTGGTGCACATGTCAACTTTTCCTTTAGACTCTTAAATGCATTCTCGCACATTTCGTCCTAGACGAAAGCTTGATTCTTCTTGGTCAACTGAGTCAACGGTGCTGCTATCTTGGAGAAGTCTTGGATAAACTTACGATAATATCCAGCTAATCCCAAGAAACTTCTACGTCTGTGGCATTCTTGGGTGTAGACCAATCTTGTACCGCAACCACCTTCACAGGGTCCATGACAATACCATTCTCTGAAACAACATGGCCCAAGAATCTCACTTCCTTCTCCAGATGTGACACTTAGAAAACTTTGCTTTCAATTGGTGTTTTCTTAACACCTCCATCACTATCCTCAAATGTTCCTTGTGTTCTTCTTCTGTCCTTGAATAAACCAAGATATCGTTTACGAACACAAGAACAAACTTATTCAATTGATCTCGGAATACTCTATTCATAAGATCCACAAAATATGCTGGTGCATTGGTCAACCTGAATGGCATGACCAACCACTCATATAATCCAAACGGTGTCCGAAAGGTCGTTTTAGCTATACTCGCAGCTTCCACCCTAAGCTGATGAAAACCTGTCGCGAGATCCAATTGGGAGAACCATCTGCCTTGGTAGCAAACACAATTAGTGCTTCCCACTCAGAAACACTTCTTCTGATAAATCCCTTCTTCAAAAGATCGCTCATTTGCACCCCGAGCTCTCGCTGCTACCTTGGTGCCATATGACGAAGTGGCATCACTATAGGTCTGACATCTTTCACTAAATCAATACGAAACTCAATCTCTCGGTGTGGTGGAAGTTCGGTCACTTCCTCGAAGACGCCCGGATACTGGCCAGCCATGGGCACATCTGACAACTCATCATGCGGGATGTCGAGGGAATTTAGAAAACTAGCCATTACCCCATCACTAAGTAGACCACCAAACACTACCCTTTGCCCATCATCCGCTCTAACTGTCACCAAAAAGCCCTCACAGTCTACCATCACCCCGTACCTTTGGAGCCAATCGACTCCCAAAATAATGCCAAACCCAGTAAAGCCCAAAACAAAGCAATCACAAGTAAATATACATCCATGACTCGATAAGACCACATTACGACAAATCCTATTAAGGCTAGTCAAATCGCCAATCGGGTTCGTCACTGCTAAAGGTCTATCGACTATCTCGGGTTCCAATCCCAACCTATCTACCAGGTCACTAGATATGAAGGAACGGGAAGCCCCAGTATCAAACAATATTCGAATAGGAACATAATAAACAGAAAGCATACCTTGAATGATGACATTCTTTCCTTTCTCCGCCGCAGTTGGGGCATTCGACGAAGAAGGAACAGCATTAAGAGCATATGCTTTCACAATATGCTTCTCTTTAGGGGGTTGCGGACATTTATCCTTGTGATGTCCCACTTGGCCACAATTGAAGAACTTCCTGTCCACAGGCTTTGCTCGACATTCTTTAGCATAATGGCCCTTCTTGCCATAGCTAAAGCACTCAACATCTTTCTCACACTTCTTCTGACCATCCTTAGTCTGGTTCTTTTTCCTTTTCTTCTGAGAATTATTCTTGCCTCCACCGCTTGCTTGCGGCTTTGGCCGCTCTATAGATGTAACAACGACTTTAATCTTGGGCTTAGGATAAAGGCTCTCAAACCTCAATGCTTTCCCAACAATCGATTCAAAAGTCTCATCAATATGGTTTATGAGCCTTTCTCCAAAATACTGATCTAAACCAGTTATGAACTTCTCATTCTTCTTCTCGGGAGTGTCAATAAGGGATAATCCATACTTTGATAAAGTATCGAACTCAGCAATATATTCCGAGACTGCCCTACCATTCTGCTTAAGCTCCAAGAACTTCCTAAACAATTCTGATTTCTGAGTAGTTGGGATAAACTTATCACTGAATCAGGCCTTAAACTGAACCCAAGTAACTTGATCCTCAGGGGTAGCTGCCTTAATAGCATTCCACCAATTCATAGCCCGTCCTTGCAGCTGACGGGATGCTAGTTTCCTCTTCATCGCGTCTTCAATTCCCAGATCCTCGAAGATACGCTCACAACTATCAAGCCAATCCTGAACTTCTGTAGCCGACTTCGTTCCGTGGAACGGCTTCCCACCAAGACTAGTGTAATCCTTGCAAAGCTTGGCGAAATCGGCCCTAGGCGCCTGCACCATTGCACCACCACCATTTGCAGCATTAGGAGATGCTCCTTGCACATCTCTAAGCATCTCTCTCATGAAGTCAGTGAACATCGTCCTCATATCAGGAGCATTCCCATTACTAGCTCCTCTACCAGTACCCCTCATATGTCGGCTCATCGTTCAATCTGTAAGGAGAAAACAATTAACAATCTCTTCAGTGGTGCCAGTGCAGTGCGACTCCATCCTTAGATATACTAATAGTATATATGTATAGCTTTTGAAAACCAAAATATCACAAATACACGCTCTCATATACGTATACTGTCTCTCCCTGGTGTCTTTCCTTAGGTTAACTACGCAACCTAGAGCTCTGACACCAAGTGTGACGGCCCGCCCCACACCAGTCGACATTTCCAATAAAAATGCGCTATGCTAATGCCAGACTAGCACAGGACGGTCGCCAAAGAAAGGAAAAGAATGGGATTTGGACTAACAAGGAACCTGTAGAATGTCTCACAGTGCATGGAGTAAAATATAATAATAACATACTTGACATAAAACAGGCGAGACAGTGCATAAGATGAAAATTAAACCATAATCATCATAGCAGCGGAAATTCAAAATACAGCTTATTACAACTCCAACATATAGTCTCTAAAGCAAAGAAAAAGGTGCACTACTAATGCCCAAAGCAGTGACCAGCAACAACACAGGGGGAATATCTATACATATCATACGTGGAAGCCTCATGCTCATCTCCGGTACAGCTACTCGTGCATACCTCCTGACCTATCTCTAGTATGCCCGTTTAAGAGCCCCCAGAGTAATAAGAAGAGACATAAAACTCTAGGTCAGACAATATTCTGGTATGAGCGATAAGCAGCAAAACGGAACAATAACAGGTGTACATAACCATACCTGAACCTGGACCTACAACCAAAGAGTTAGCACAACAAGATGTACAATACTCTAAGGTGACACTAACATATGGTGTAAAGATACGGGGGTGGGGGTGTGCATGTCATAGTGATATCAAACAATCAAGCATAACAAGCATCCTCACAACTCTCAATCAGTACGTAAAGCATACGATATCCACTGCTTTGACCACCCCAATCCTTTGCTATGATCACTCTACCCCATGGAGTCATGTTGGCTCCACTGCACTAATCATAGCCACTAATCCCTTGCTATGTCCACTTTTCCCCATGAAGTCATGACGACTCCACTGCACTAGCTCATAGCCATGCTACGATCACTCTGCCCCATGGAGTAATAACTACCCACTGCACTGATCCGTAGCCTAACATCCATCTTGGTGGTGAATCAAAGTTATGGACGTCGATAACCCTTAGTACAATTCAGCAAAGCCCAACTCATGAAGCTAACCCGTTGGTTCCCAACTGGATCCTGAGTTCTACTTCCCATTTGGACTACCTTTGCATCTCGGGTTTTGGTCTCCTCCGGATCGGTACAGAAACAAGCTTCCATTCAGATCGGTCTCTCTTCCTCCTTCGATTTTGGTTCGGTCATGATTGACCCCATCGGGTTGGGTCGAGCTCCTTGGTTCAGGATGTCCTGTCCAGAGCATCGGGTCGTGGCTCCAACTTTGGATCGTGAGTCTCTTCGGGTCGGGATTCTCCATTGGCTCGTGCGTCAAGCCTTCATCGATCCGGGTTCGAGCTTCTTCCACCGGGTCTGGGTGCTCCGGATCGGTCATGAGCTTTTGGTTAATAGTGCTATGCATCCTCCAAATCATCAGGTCGGTTCGTGGTCACTGGCCACGAGTAGGGTGTCATGATCAGGTCGGTTCGTGCCTCCTTCCTCCGATCCGATCCATTTCGGGTCAAATTCCTGCAACTTTTCCAGCGAGCTGTTTACGCCATACGACGACATTTTCGACCGCTCTAACCTAACTATTCATTCACAAAGCATTCCAAACAGTAATAGCAACATGTATATTCAACCTTAAACACCAAAACAACCATATAACATGCCAAAATGGATCAAACGTACCCAAAACCCATGTTTTTCCCTTAATCCACCTTAATCATGTTTAAGTATGCAATTAGCAAAACTTATCCAAATTAGCCCAAATTTCTATCAGAGCCCTAAAACAATATTTTTGAATTTTACAAATTTTTTCAGAGTTTTCTAAGCCATAATTTCGCTAATTATCACTATTCATCCCTAATTAGCCGTAATTAGTGAAAAACAATGCAAATCACTCACCTTAACCACAAATAAAACTTAGGTCTGAAACTATCTCTGATTTGGGGCATTTTCCTATGCAACACAGCAGCTCCAACTCTGATTTGGTGTTGATTTGCCTTGATTTGATGTAGATCTTCTTATTTAGTGATTAGAAGGTGATTTGTGATGATTTTAGAAGGTGGTGGCCATGGTTAGGGTTAGAGAAATGTTTTAGGCGAATGCGAAAATGAAAATAGATCGTTTCCTAACTGATTTCAGCCTCTCCATAACCTTAACCCTGAAATGGGTTATGGGCCTAGCTGTTAATCACCCTAATTAGGCCTGTTTTTCACCTTCTAAATCTTGATTTAGCCATATCTCACAAACGGTAATTCCGTTTGACAGGTGTGACCACTCTACGGAAAGGTAAACCATCATCCAGATCTAATAAAAGTGGTTTCATATCAAAACTCCTTACCAATCAAAAGTTATAGGCGAAACAAGATTCTCTTAGGGCAAAACGGTCATTTAAAAATCGGCAAAAATCGTGAACATGGGAGATGACCCCAATAGTCATTCCCCAAAGTTACACGACTATACGACCTTATATGAAAAAGAAATAAACATTCTACAACCCTCCGATGCGTATAATGCGGGTCGTTACAATGTCATAATACCTGGATGGTTCCGTAGGTATTTGGAGGCCACATGGCCTGCCGAAGGCCAAAGAGACGTTCCTCCCCCAGCTGCACTAGCCATTCCTTCTCCTCCTCCTGCAAGAGCAGATAACTTCGCCAAGATCTGCAATAACTTTCGTGCTATGGGAGGGAAGCCATTCAATGGGAACGAGACATTCGTAGAAGCTCGGAATTGGCTTAAGGAGACCAAGGACTTATTTGTAATCTTTGAAGTAGAGGATAGAAGGAAGGTTCAGTTAGCTTCCTGGCTACTGAAGGATAAAGCCTCATTTTGGTGGGAAGTCACAAAGGTTGGACGTCTGGTGGAAACTTGGGAAGATTTTAGATAGAGGATCTAAATGAAATTTCTTTCCCAAGTTGAGAGAGGCATACAGATGAAGAGGTTTGTTAGACCCAAATGTGGTTCTAACACCCAAATTGATTAGAAACAAGATAAAATAAGACAGAAATAAAAATGAACACACAAGATTTATAGTGGTTCGGCGAAGAAATGCCTACGTCCACTTAGTTCTAACTATATTCAGTAATTCAGTTACAAAGGCAATGTAAGATTCACTCACAACTCACTTTTGTTCACTCAAATGATTAAAACAAGAAATGAAAGATGGTTTGGATTTTCCGGGAGTAAAGGAATTCGGATGATGGAGGTACTTGGATTCTCAAAAGTGCTGGAAAAGATCCTTCTCTTTGTCTCTAGATGGGGTATTTATAGGTGTGAATTTGCCTGAGATTCAATCCGGGTCGGAACACGTGTCATCCATCGCACTCTCTTCGGGTTCGGATGGGCTATCAAGCTGACAACACATCAAAGAGACGGACGTTAGGGGTAGGAATTAGTCATATCCGGTCCGGTTCTCCAGGCGATTTCATAGGAGATTTTCCTGGATCATGAGTGCGGGTCGGAGACGTGCAGGTTGGGGGCTCGGATCGGAATACCCGATCCGAACCGGAGTAGCTTGGACGTCTCTCCTTCTCTAATCATACTCCGCTCCGCTCCAGCGTCGTGGCAAGCAGATGGCTTTCCGATCCACTTGAGATTTACTGGCCTTCCGATCCGAACAGAGAATTCTACCCGATCCGAACCGATATGCTGCTATCAATCTGAATTGTGGTGTTTCCTTCCGATCCGAACCGGAGTCTTATAACTTGAAATACTCTTCAATGGTTGGTTTCTTGACTTTGTGTTGCCTAGTTCACAAAGTAGGCTAACATTTTGCCCCCTCAAAGGATGCTTTCGTTGTACAAAGCATGCTTTGATGTCGTTTAACCAAAATTGTCAAGAGTAACGCACAGATTTCTGTTCGGTTCGGCGTCCGACTCGAACACACTTTCTTCATTTCTGAGCAAATTTGGGAACTTATCTCGCCATGTAATGCTTCTTGCAGGTATGCTCCTTCTTTACTCTCCTTCTCTTCAATTCGAGTCGGATGCTAAATCAAAGTGTGAAGTTTCCACTCGGTTCGGATTCCGATCCGAAGCGTATTCGTGGATTTATTTCTTAAACATTGGGCCTTCAAAGAGAGTTGTGCTACTGGGCTTCCACTCCGGTCCGAGCGGGCGAGACAAAATAGGGAGACGAGGAGTCAACACCATTCTTTATATAAACCCATCACCGTCTTCATTCCTTCCTTCTTCGTTTCTATTGCCGCTCGGACCTAAGCATTGAAAACTTCAGAAACTCGAATATTCTGAAACTATCCCTCGTAGATTTCTTAACTCGAACACGTAGGTAGCTCTTTAATCTCGAATAGCTTCATAGTAATTGCTCTTGATTTCAATTTGTGTTGGATTGGGATGGTTTAGCCACAGGCTTCGCTTGAACTCCACATCGTTACTGGTGGATGCGCCGTCGCTTCGAGGCGTTGCGAAGCTGGAGAGGGCAAATTTCTGCCCTTGACGATAGCTTAGGTGATAATATGGACCTGTTTGTGAGAAAGGGGGGAAAGAGGAAGAAGACGAGGAGCGTGGTAACCAACTGAAGTCGGTTCGGGAAGAAGACGGAGGAGCGGAAAGGAAGAAGTAGGATAAGGGGTCGGTCCGGGTTACACACTTTAGAAAGACAGGGAGGACAGAAAACGTCGGTTCGGGTCGGAGAAGTGAAGGTTGAAGTAAATGGATCGGTTGAGTGGTGCTAGTTCGGTTCGGATCGGGCCATCCGATCCGATCAGATCAGTCTTGCTTCCGAACCCATTGCTTCCCTTGTCTTGAATTGGCCCTGCTCTAATGACGCATCCGAACCGATTACTATCTGTGTTTGCATTGAACCAGCCATCATACGTATATCCGAACCGAACCGAACATATCAAACTTGGCACATAAAGACTACCCAATTAATTCAACTAACGCTTACTCTAGACGAATATGCTTCACGAACAGTTAGGATAGTGCCTTGCGAACATAAACGAGAATCAAGGACAACTCTGACTATTACTTTCTCTTTAAAGCTTCGTCTTGCATTGCTGTACTTCTATTTTGTATTTCCCACATTTGTTGCATACACTTTAGTTCACACACATACACAAAAAGGGGACACGGGATAATTCACTCTAATCCGTGCTATTGCTTCTTCAATAGTTCCATGACAATGAGGCCCAGACGCTCTTCTCGTTTAGCTGAGAGGAAAGAAGCTCCAGAAACTTCCAACAAAACCACTCTCGAGGATATATCTTCTTCATCTGACCCAGAATGGGACAGCGAGGGTCCGGATTACGGAGTTGGTCATCGGGAAAGCGATGAAATGTCTTCAGAAAATGAAGTTTCCCTAGGCTTTGAGGAGGAAGGAGGGATTGGTGACAATCGAGCATCCGATGAATTTGACTCAGCCATTATATTGGAATCACCTCCAGATTCCGTAGAATCAACAATTGACAATGACCGACTCGTGAGAATTTGCTTGAAGTATGGAATAATGAAGAGAGACACTTTAGTGCCCTCACGTTCTGACCGTCCCCATAACCCTCCAGAAGGATATATGACGGTCACTCGTCTGATGTGCATGGTTGGCGCCATTCCTCCATTCTCGCCTTTCATCGTCGACTTCTTAAGACAAATGCGGATCGCCCCCATGCAGCTGCATCCCAATTCATATGCCTACCTGCATACCTTATTCATAGCATATCGTGAAATTCTAGGCGCGGAGCTTACGTTTGACGATGTTCATTTCTTCTATAATTTCAAACATCGGACTAGAGAAACCCCTTCTTTCTGTTACTTTGAGTCGGTCCCAAAGAGGAAGATAATCTCTACGCCGTTTAGCAGCAAAGCTGGAGATTCCAGACTAGAGTGGTTCTATATAAAGCAACAGTCTGGATGCGCCAGAAGATGGACAAAATCAAGTAAAGCACTGATTTTCTGACCCTAGACTCTATACACTTGAATCATCACCCTGACCTGTTTTCCTTTTTATTTGCAGTCGACAATCCCAAACAGGTATCAGACCAAGCGTTCTTTGATCGAATGCACCGTCTCCTCAATGGCGACCAAAAATTCCTTACTATTGACGAGGTTCTTAAAGATGAGTACCTTCATTTTCACGGGCTGCTATCCGTTTTCCGTAGCATCGGTCATGGGACGGTCCCTTATGCATATATTCCTCCAGTGGAAACAGTTCCAGAAATAGGAGAAGGCTCTGGAATTCCTGCAGCTTCTCTTCAAACTTCACCCTCTCCCTCTTCCACTCAAGATGATGAACTGGCTAATCTGGCCAAAAAACATCGTGAAGGGTATATTGCCCCCGAGGAAACTACCTCGGTAGACAAATCAAAATCTCCCCAAGGGTCGCCACTTCACGCTTCCGAAGGGGATGTTCCTAGCACCGATGAGCACATATTTCAGGGTTTGGGGGATCTCCCCTTACCCGAGACTATATATACTTTAGAAGATTTCAGAAAGGACCCTTTAGTCTTCACTTCTTCTGAAGAGACTACTCCTGCTAAGGCCAAAGAGCCTGCCCGCACCAGTCTAGCTTCAGACTCGGGTTGGTTAGGGGGACACACACACCACATAGGATGCACTTTGCACCGTAGCACTAGCATTCATTGCACTTCTTTTTCCATGGATCCGTCGATTCTAAACTTCGTTTAACTTGTCGTGCAGGTACAATGTCTCGATCCTCTTATGATATAAGAAAGCTTCGCCGCAGCATGTCCAATCCTCCCCAGGATGCCGAATATAACCGCCGGGATGACCGCGGCAGGGAGGAAAGAAGACCCTATGATCCTTATCGATCTCGATCCTCACGCTCCCGCTCACCAGTTCGACCGGAACAAGAAAAATACAAAAGCTATCAAGGTCGTAGGGAGGATGATAGACCACAATCTAGGGATTCCACTTCCTCCCATGAAAAGCGGAGTAGAGAGAAAACACCTCCAAAGGAAACTGGGTCTAGAAGTAAGCAAAAAGTCCCTGCTACTAAGCGACCTCGGACAGACAAGGGTTCTACAGAATCTTCTTCAGGAAGGGACACTGAACTAACAATCCTCGCCCCTCCTCCACCAGATGCGGGAACCGCCGTAAGGCTGGCATATTTAAAGGAGCAATTTCCCGAGCACTACTTCGAGACTCTGACCTTTCTACCTTCCCTTGAACCTATTTCTTCTAATTGGGCAGAGGAGGCCAGAGCAAAGATTGATTTGGTGGAAAAACAATATACCGAAATGTTCAAGTATTCCCGCACTCTTTCTAGAATCATCCGCACGCTAATGACAAATGCTGACTCAATGCACAAAACTGCAGAGGAAGATGCTAAGGCCCTAAAAACCTTAGGAAAAAATTTAGAAGATACTCAAGCTCAACTAGCTATTGCTCAGAAGAACGCTTCTAACTTCAAACAACAGTTTGAGGACATGCAAAAGCGCTATCATGATTTGCTAGAATCCCACACTCAGGAACGTTCCGAGTTGAAGAAGCAAGCTGACGAAGCCAAATCAGAGGCTGCTAAGACACGTCTCGCTTATGCTGAGCTTGAGCAGAAAAACGCCGAGTTAGCGAAAAGGAGTGCTGAGTTAGAAAAGAAAAACGCTGACTTGACTTCAAAATTGTTAGAGGCGGAAAACAGGGCTGCTCTGGCTGAAGGCAATGTGGAATGCGCTATTAAATCTGCGGAGGAAACCCGCAAACAATTATCAGAGGCGGAGGCCGATATTCAGGGTTTCGGCGAGCTAATGATCTAATTCTTCGCGCACATTATTCGTCGTCGAAACATTTCCTGGATCGAGGACTATCCCTCCACTTTGGTTCATGTGTGGAATCAAATCGTCGAGTGGGACAAAGAAGAGCTTAAGGTTGATTCCCTCGATGAAGATAAGCTGATGGAGAAATATTTGAGAGACGACGAATCGGAGCGCCTAGCTGAAGGGCGCCGCCTAATTGCTGAGGCCATGGAAGAAGAGAGGCGGAAGTCCAAACAGAAAACCGTTCCTGAAGCTGGTTCCTCTTCTTCTGCTCCTGTAACTCCTGAAGTAGAAGGGTATGATCCCGAAAACCCGGGAATTCCCCGATCAACTTTACTATCTTCCATTCCCGAAATAACTCCAGAGGTAGTAGTCACCCCCGCTGAAAAGTCTTCAGAAGGTATCCCTATCTTTTCTCCTCAATTTGTCAAGGCTACTACTACCTTTGGCTACATGACTGAACGTTCGATGAGAAATCCTTTGCTCTTGCCTGAGCTAATAACCGATGTTTCTCATTTTGTAAGCGTTGAATCATCCGCGAAGACAGATGTTGTTCAAGGAACTACCACCGGGACAAAGCCCGCTGATAGGGTCAAAGAAGGGGAAGACAAGGCTGCTTCAATAGACCTGGGGGAAAGAAGTGAGCCAACTAAGGTCACTACTCCCCATGATGAAGAAATGATTGCAGCTCTAAAAGACGACGGAGGAGATGAGGGGCATGATGAGGAACCAGAGGTTACAATAACCGGGGAGTCAAAAAGCGCCGATGACATTACCTTGGCGGCCATGAAGGCTGATCAAGACAAGCGCTTGCAATTAAAAGCTGAAGAGTTGGATCCTGAAGTCCTCAAGCCCCTCGCAGTTGTGGATGCAGGCTCAAGGTTAGTTGTTAAGCTCTCAACTAGATCTATTACCGAAGAACTTGCTAAAAAATCTTCTCTTGATTCCAGTGCCCAGCCCTCCGGGAAGAAGTCTGCCGGCTCCAGTACTACACCTTCAGGGAAAAAGAAATCAAAGCGAATCTTGACTGAAGCCGAGAGGGAAGCAAAGGATGCGGAAAAAGCTGCCAAGAAATCAAAGGCTCATCCCAAACCCAAATAGTGGGTTCTCCTGTATCTTTTCAGCATTTTTGTAGATCAATAAGTGCTGCTACACCAGTAGTTTCCGCACTTTCTTTTTCATTTATTTCCCTGTACAAATTCATTTATTTGTAAATAAAAATAATTCACTTTCTGCAATGTTTATTTGTTAGCAGTTCTGCACTTATGTAAAAATGCATATCTATAGTTATGAAACAAAGTTGTGGAGAGGGGAGTTATGTGTATGTGTATGTGTCCCCAGTCAGTCTCCACAAGTTATTCAGTGCTTAACCATGCAATCTGAATGCTCCCGATTCTCTAACGGGATAGCATTTCCTGTGTCATCAACACCTGTTGTTTTTCCTGGCATTTCTTTTATACTCCCTCTCATTCTCTCGAGAGTCAGAGTTCGAGTTCAGCTATTTGTTTATCCCCCGGTCGTTCAACGGGAAAAGATTTCTTTCTCGGCGCTCGATTGGAGACGCCTTTATACTCTCTTTCTCTCTGGAAAGTTAGAGTTCAGAATAGAATTTCCTTTTCAGCACTCAGTTTGAGACGCTTTTATACTCTCTCTCTTTCTCTGGAGAGTTAGAGTTCGGAGTTGATCCTCCTTTCTCAGCGCTCAGTCGGAGACGCTTTTATACTCTCTCTCTTTCTCTGGAGAGTTAGAGTTCAGAATGTCGTTTTCTCATTCTTTTATGTCTTATTGCACAAATAATCATTGTGCTTCTTTTTATGCCCAAACTGTTTCAACCTTTTTAGGCTCTAAGTTATCCTGTATTTTATAATCACAACAGAACAACTAACGAATGTAAATGCTTAAAAGTAAATAACACAAAGTGGGTGGAAGCTGAACCCTTGACTAAGATCACCACAAGAAAGGTGATAAGTTTTGTGGTCCGAAATATTATATGCCGATTCGGGATCCCAAGGACGATTATTACCGACAACGGGACCCAATTTGATAGCACTGAATTCAGAAACTTTTGCCAGAAATATAAGATAGACAAACGATATACTGCAGTTGCCTATCCACAATCTAATGGGCAAGTAGAGGCAATAAACAAGGTAATAAAATCCATCCTCAAGAAGCGATTAGAGCGTGCAAAGGCAAAATGGGTTGATGAATTGCCCCTAGCTTTGTGGGCATATCGAACAACGTTTAAAACGGCTATCGGTCATACCCCTTTCTCTCTCTCCTTTGGCTCAGAAGCAGTAATTCCAGTTGAACTGGAAGTTCCTTCCCACAGGGTTACGTATTATGACCCGATGACGAATCGGGCACTTTTACTTGAGTCTCTTGATGAAGTCGAAGAAAAGAGGGACGAAGCAGACGTGCGTGCAGCAAGACATCGGCGTCAGATGGCGCGCTATTATGACAAAAAAGTTCGCTTCAGAACTTTTGAACCAGGAGATTTGGTGCTAAAGAGAGTCTTTCCATCTCTTCCTCACCTCGGCCCAAAATGGGAAGGACCCTTTGTCATCCAACGGAAACTTGATAAAGGAACATTCAAGTTAACGACCGTAGATGGCGAAGAAGTCCCTCGAGCATGGAATGCCCAACACTTAATGCGATATTTGGATTAGAAATGCTATACTTTTTGCTGTTCTTCCTGTAAACTCTGTAATAAGGCACGACTTGCCTTTGGAAAATATGACGATATGAATAAAGGACTATAAAGTGGACGTAGGCATTTCTTCGCCGAACCACTATAAATCTTGTGTGTTCATTTTTATTTCTGTCTTATTTTATCTTGTTTCTAATCAATTTGGGTGTTAGAACCACATTTGGGTCTAACATTTTGGTGCTTTCACTGAGAACAACCTCATCTAAATTCTTTATTTTCTGGGATCTCTTTCTACTTTTTGGACCGTTGGGTTCAAAGAAGTGAATCCTTAAGTTTCTCCACTTTTTTACATTCGTTGAAGCAATTGTCAAAGACTAATGGCCAAAGGAAAAGGCAAGGAAGTTCAGTCTGTTCAAGGAAATGGAGCTGGCGAAGATCAGCAACATGCTGTTGTAACAAGGTCTCGGGGGCAGAGTTCAGCAGCAGGAAGAATCAATGCAGGAAATCCGAACCGACAGCAAGGGGAGAGCTCCGATCCGATCCGGGTAGGGGACTCCGAAGCAGTGCACTCCCCCAGTCTGAACCGACCCGACTTGCTCGCTGCACACCGATCCGACCAGGCACCCCAGCTCCGATCCGACCCGACTTCCTACCTCCGATCCGACCCGATGCTTGGTGAAGCTGGAACATCTACTCGAGTCCCCGCGAATGCTCCAATTCCAGCTGCCAGGGTTGGAGACCAGGTCAATCCATCTGCTCCCATCACTCAAGGAGATTTCTCGCGCTTGCTTGATATGCTTGAGAGCACGAGGGAAGCTATGAGAGTTCATGAGCGCACCAATCTCATGATGCAGGAAAATATGAGGCTCATGAGTCGGGAAATCAATGAGCTCCGCCGGCAAAGAACTCCATCACCGGTCCGTCACACACCCGTAGATCAATCTTCATCTTCCGAGGAAGAGAGGCCCCGTGAACGAAGGCCACTCGAACGACCTCAGAACGTGGAGCAGCTAACGTTTGGATCTTTGGGATCTCGCGAGGATATCGCACGAGCATTAGGAAACGATAGCCCTACTCGGGGGCAAAGACTCCAGTCCCCTCTTCCAGAGATCGACCGGGAACACAGGGAAAGGAATCGAGTAGAGGCAGCTCGAAGAAGAAGGGCATCTCCAGAGCAAGAGCCCCGAAGGAATTCGGACACTAGGGCCAGGGAACCTGAGCAGCCCCTAACTAGTGCCGATGTGCAGGCAATGGTTCGCCGAATTATGTCCGAGAGCCGGAATTATACGAATGAAGACTATGGCATTGAGCGAAGCCATACACCGTTCACTGATGATATCCTAGATTTCCAGTTTCCCCGACGCTTTAACTTGCCGCAGATGGACAAATACAACGGAAGGACTGATCCGGGACAGCATTTGATGCGGTATTCGTGGCTCATGAACGCCGCTGCTGCCCCTGATGAAGTAAAGTGCAAAGCATTCCCAATCTACCTGGAAGATGTGGAATTGTTCTGGTTTACCCGGCTTCCTCCTCGTTCAATTTCTAATTACAAAGAACTAAGCGAGTGTTTCATGAACCAGTTTCGACTACATGCCCGCAAGTCCAAGAGTGTTATTGAATTGTCGAGGATCAAACAGGCACCAGGAGAATCTTTAAGGGCATATTTAGATCGTTTTAACCAAGCTGTAACTAAGGTCAGTGATCCGCATGAGCCCACTATTCTAATGGCATTGAAGGAAGGAGTCGATCCTGAATCTGAGTTTGGAGACTACCTTTCTGGGAAGACACCCCCCACAAGGGCGATATTCTACGAAAAAGCCGATATTTATCTAAGACGAGAAGAGGCCCGGGCAAACCGGAAGAGAAAGTCTGAGATAGCTTCAAAGGAGAATGTGCAGAGTAATATTGCCGTGAAGCAGTCTGGGGAAAGTTCTGGCAAGGTCGAAGTAAATGTAGGAAACAAGGGTGGAAACAGCAATACTGGAAACGGGGGAAACAACAACAACCGTAATTCGAACGGCAACAGGAGAAACAGAAATAGGGGAAGCGACCCTAACAAAAGGCCCCGATTCCAAAACTACGAGAACTATACACCATTGAATGACACCCTGGAAAATATTTACCTGGATACATACAACGTGTTGCAGTATAAAAGACCGCCACCTCGTGATTCGATCGAGAAAGAAATGGCGACAGGGAAATTTTGCTTATTTCACGGAACACATGGACATTCGACCAATGAGTGTCGACATTTGAGGGATGTAATTGAAAAGCTGCTGCGTGAAGGAAAGTTGGATGAGTACAAGGTTGCCCCGAGGGACAGGGGGCAAGGAGAGCAGGCTCCAAAACAGATTCTACCTGCTCCTAAGCCTACCACGCAGCAGAAAGGTAAAGGGATCGTCATCAACTCCATAGTAGGTGGACCTCACCCGGCAATCCGAAGTTTTAGGTCAATGGACCGATATGTGAATGCTGCCAAGCATCTGGATGTGAACGAAGGTGACGATTTGGAAGATGTCATCCCCATAAAACAACAAAAAACCATGTTCGATGACGTGGTATTTCGCAGCCGAGACAATACGGGGATACAATCTCCCACCAATGATCCGTTGGTTATTACTACCACTATTGGGCCGGCCTTGGTCCATAAGGTATTAGTAGACAACGGAAGTTCCGTTAATATTTTGTTCAAGAAGTCATTTGATCAGATGAAACTTGAGCCCGAAGATCTGAAACCTTGTGAAGGATGGATTAGAGGCTTCAACGGAGCGACGACAGCTCCCATGGGATATATAGAGTTGCCCGTGACCCTAGGGCAAGGAGAACGTAGAAGAGTGCGAATGCTTCAGTTTGTAGTACTGGACGTAGATTCGCCATATAACGCATTTTTAGGGAGACCTGCCCTCGCTGAATTTAGAGTTTGTATTGCCCCTTGGTGCTTGTTACTAAAGTTCCCAACCGAAGCCGGAACTGGAGTAATAAGAGGGGATCAGGTCTCTGGACGGGCCTGCTATGTGGCCGAACTGAAGATGTTGATGAAAGGAGTAAATGCTGAGAGTAAGGATGCCTCATCTCCCTCAAAGGGGGACTCGGCATAGCAATTAGAGAGATTGAACCCAAGGGAGTTGCCCAAAGGAACGCCTGAAGACCTGGATCCTAGAAAAGACGAGGAACCAGAGGCTAGAAATGCAACTCCTAATGAAGCGACAGTGGAAATTCCTGTTGATAAAGCTGATCCGACGAAAGTTTTGAAGATTGGATCCACGTCGTGCTGAAGAACTGACGGACTTCTTGAAGGCAAACTTAGATGTGTTCGCCTGGACCCATGCTGACATGTGTGGGATATCGTCTTCCATTATCAGTCACAAACTGAATGTAAATCCGAAGCATCCGCCTGTGAAGCAAAAGAGACGCATGCTGGGCCCAGAGAGGTCGGCTGCTCTCAAAGAGGAAGTATAGAAATTGAAGCAAAATGGATTTATTCGAGATTCGACTTATCCCGACTGGATATCGAATCCTGTCTTGGTAAAAAAGCCAAACGGAAAGTGGCGAACTTGTATTGACTTTTCCGATTTAAATAAGGCTTGCCCAAAAGATAGTTTCCCACTTCCCAGGATTGACCAGCTTGTAGACTCGACAGCAGGTCATGAACTTCTCTCTTTCATGGATGCATACTCTGGATACAATCAAATTCCTATGCATGTGCCAGACCAAGAGCATACAAGTTTCATTACGAATTTGGGATTATACTGTTATGTTGTAATGCCGTTCGGATTAAAAAACGCTGGAGCTACTTATCAGCGGTTGGTAAATAGAATGTTTTATGATCAGATAGGAAAAACTATGGAAGTTTATGTGGATGATATGCTTGTTAAATCAAAGCGGTCTTCCAGTCATACGCAAGATTTAGCAGAAATGTTTGGTATCTTGCGAAAATACCGTATGAAATTGAATCCTTTAAAATGTTCATTTGGAGTGGCGTCGGGAAAGTTCATTGGCTTCATTGTGAGTTCCCGAGGAATTGAGATCAACCCTAGCCAGATAGCGGCGATTAGAAATATCAAAGAACCAAGGAAAATTAAAGACGTCCAAAGTCTGGCAGGGAAGGTAGCGGCGCTAAGTAGATTCATCTCCAAAGCCACCGATAAATGTGTTCCATTTTTTGATTTGATAAAAAGGGGAAAGAAGAACTTCCAGTGGACTCCCGATTGTGTCGAGGCTTTTCAAAATCTGTTAGAGCTGTTAGAGAAACCGCCAATCTTATCAAAGCCCGTAGATCACGAAGAACTGTTTGTTTATCTAGCAGTCTCGGCTCACGCTGTCAGCACAGTTCTGGTTCGAGAAGAAGAAAAAGTACAAAGACCAGTATACTATGTGAGTAAGAAGTTAGCAGCGGCAGAGCGCAACTACCCAAAGATCGAGAAGCTCGCTTACAGCCTCCTGATTGCATCCCGAAAACTTCGTCACTACTTCCAAGCCCATCCAATAACCATATACACCGATCAGCCGTTAAGACAGGTGTTGCAGAGACCCGAAGCGTCGGGAAGGTTGATTAAATGGAACATAGAACTAAGCCAGTTTGATTTGAATTTTCAACCACGAAAGTCAATCAGGGGGCAAGCTCTAGCAGACTTTATTGCGGAGTTCACCATTCCAGAGGAAGAAATAATCAATGACCGAGTGGTTAAATCCGAGGATAAGCTAGAGATGAATCCGTGGAAATTATATACAGATGGAGCTAAAAATGACCGAAGATCCGGAGCTGGAATTGTCTTAGTCACTCCGGAGGGACGGTCGTTATATTACGCCCTGCGATTAGAATTTTCGGCAACAAACAATGACTCTGAGTATGAAGCCCTGATTGCCGGGCTGAAACTCGCTAAAGACCTCGGAGTAAAAGTGATGGACATATTTTGTGACTCTAAGATTGTTGTTTGTCAAGTGCGAGAGGAGTTCGCGGCTCGAGGACCTCGACTTGTCGCTTACCTCAAGAAAGTGAAAGAGCTATTAAGTAGCTTAGAACGGTACAACATAACACATATTCCCAGAGTAGAAAACCAGAAAGCGGATAGATTAGCAAAGTTGGCTAGTTCCGACAATCCAGAAGAGACTGAGGTAATTCCAATTGAAACGTTGGAATCGCCAAGCTTTGAGTCAATGGAAATTGAATTCGTTCATGAAGCGGAATCAGAAAAGGAGTCATGGATGACTCCAATCAAGAGTTTTCTAAAGAATGGGACTCTCCCATCGAAGAAAAGTGAGAAAAGGGCTGTAGTTCGCAAAGCTGCCAGATATGTTATGCAAGACGATACCCTCTATAGACAGGGATTTTCTATGCCCCTGTTACGATGTATCGCACACGACGACATCGAGCGTGTACTGAGAGAAGTGCACGAAGGTGAGTGTGGAGATCATACAGGAGGTCAAACTTTAGCAAAGAAAATATTGCGGTATGGATACTTCTGGCCTACGATTAACAAAGATGCAGCTGATTATTCACGACGCTGCGATAAGTGCCAGAGATTCGCCAAAATCCCCAGGGCACCGTCAACTCAGCTTAAATCGATGGTGAGTCCTTGGCCATTTGCCACATGGGGAATCGATATCATTGGAGTTTTACCGATTGCTAAAGGGGGAGCCAAGTATGCCATAGTAGCCGTGGATTATTTCACAAAGTGGGTGGAAGCTGAACCCTTGACTAAGATCACCACAAGAAAGGTGATAAGTTTTGTGGTCCGAAATATTATATGCCGATTCGGGATCCCAAGGACGATTATTACCGACAACGGGACCCAATTTGATAGCACTGAATTCAGAAACTTTTGCCAGAAATATAAGATAGACAAACGATATACTGCAGTTGCCTATCCACAATCTAATGGGCAAGTAGAGGCAATAAACAAGGTAATAAAATCCATCCTCAAGAAGCGATTAGAGCGTGCAAAGGCAAAATGGGTTGATGAATTGCCCCTAGCTTTGTGGGCATATCGAACAACGTTTAAAACGGCTACCGGTCATACCCCTTTCTCTCTCTCCTTTGGCTCAGAAGCAGTAATTCCAGTTGAACTGGAAGTTCCTTCCCACAGGGTTACGTATTATGACCCGATGACGAATCGGGCACTTTTACTTGAGTCTCTTGATGAAGTCGAAGAAAAGAGGGACGAAGCAGACGTGCGTGCAGCAAGACATCGGCGTCAGATGGCGCGCTATTATGACAAAAAAGTTCGCTTCAGAACTTTTGAACCAGGAGATTTGGTGCTAAAGAGAGTCTTTCCATCTCTTCCTCACCTCGGCCCAAAATGGGAAGGACCCTTTGTCATCCAACGGAAACTTGATAAAGGAACATTCAAGTTAACGACCGTAGATGGCGAAGAAGTCCCTCGAGCATGGAATGCCCAACACTTAATGCGATATTTGGATTAGAAATGCTATACTTTTTGCTGTTCTTCCTGTAAACTCTGTAATAAGGCACGACTTGCCTTTGGAAAATATGACGATATGAATAAAGGACTATAAAGTGGACGTAGGCATTTCTTCGCCGAACCACTATAAATCTTGTGTGTTCATTTTTATTTCTGTCTTATTTTATCTTGTTTCTAATCAATTTGGGTGTTAGAACCACATTTGGGTCTAACAAGGTTCTTAGCGATCAAACAAGGAAACTTGACGGTGAAGGAGTATGTGAACAAGTTCAACCAGCTGGCAAGGTTCGGGTTAGAGTTGGTGGATACACCGCACAAAAAGGCTTTGTGGTTTGCTAAAGGGCTAAATGAGCTTCTGCACGGTTTAGCCATGTCCCATATTCCAGTGGGTTCTACTTTTGAAAAGCTTGTTGATATGGCCCTAATACATGAGGAGGACAAGGGAGAAAATAAGAATGCAAAAGCTGAGGGGACATCATAGAATAGGAAGGTGTGGCCCAAGAAGGGGCGGCAGGCTGGCAATTGATACCCAAAATATCTGATATCCGTCCGCATTCGTATCCGAAAAGCGGATAAATATCCGATATCCGAAAAAACGGATACAAATACATAGATATCCGCATCCGAAAATTATCCGTCCATTTTTTTAACATTAAGCTCAAAATCATATGTATTTTAGTACAATTCAAAATTATATATTGCTTTACTAAGTCGAAGGTTTATATTATATGCACTAAATGCATATTAACTACTCAAATCTATTTAATTTCATCATATATGCTAATTTGTAACACTTTAGTGATCAAAGAAATTGAAAAACATTTATTTTAAACTATTAAATTTCATTTATATTTCTTGATTTATCGATCGTTGGCGGATAGGATAATTATCCGATATCCCTCTGTATCCGCGGATACGGATATTCGATATCCGAAAATGATTTTGGATACGGATACAGATATAACACTATCCGTATTCGAAAGTATCCATTGACAGCCTTAGCAGCAACAACAATAACAATAGTAGCAACAGCAGAAGAAAAGAAGGAAAGATGACAAAGGCAGGGATAAGAGAAAATGTCACAATTGTGGAAAGAAGGGTCATTTGATCAAAGATTGTATGAGAAGGAAGGCCAATTGCTTTAATTACGGAGAGATCGGACACTTCTCTAAAGAGTGCCCAAAGAAACAAGGATCGCAGGGACAAGGTCAAAGAGCAGGAACTTTTAGAGGGCAGGTGTATGCTCTCGTGATCAGTGCTCCTGAAAGAGGTAGAAAAATTTCCTTAGAAAGTTTAGTTTCTCTTTCAAACCATCCAGTTAGAATACTTTTTGATTCTGGCACTTCACACTCGTTTATATCTAGTTCTGTAGTTGAATCTCTACACTTAATTACTAGTATGGTAGTAGACCCTGTTGTTGTTTCAACCCCATTGGTGGTTCAGCTCATTTATCGATGATTTGTCGGGGTTTGAAAATATCTGTGTTGGCCGTCGAGTTTGAGTGCGACGCGTATGTTCTCGGGTTTATGGGCTATGGGTTGATTATAGGAATGGATTGGCTTACCACGTATGGGGCCATTCTGGATTGTGAGAGGAGGGTTGCTAGACTCCTAACATTTCATGGGAAGGCCCTCGAAGTTTCTTGTGACCCCCAAGGGTCTGTTATACTTAGCTTCCTAGAGTCTCTAGTTGCATCCATAGATGATTTGTAATCTATTCTAGTGGTTCGAGATTATTCCGATGTTTTGGATGAGGTACGGGGTTTATCTCCAAAGCGTGAGATTGACTTTCGCATATATCTGGTGGATAATGCAAAGCCAGTTGCATTACCAGTGCGCCACATGTCTTCAAGGGAAAGGAGGGAGCTGAGTAAGAAAGTAGGGGAGCTACTTGAGAAAGGGTTTATCAGACGAAGCATATCTGAATGAGGTGCCCCATTAGTATTCACAACTAAGGCGGATGGTTCACTTCGTTTGCGTGTTGACTATAGAGAGTTGAATAAGCTCACCAAGAAGAATAGGCACCCGCTTCCGAGGATTGATGATTTATTTGATCATCTTGTTGGTGCCTTGGTATTTTCTCAGTTGGGCTTGGCTACGGGGTTCCATCAGTTGAGGGTGGCTAAGGACAACATAGATAAGACTGCTTTCAGAACTCCGAACGGTTTCTTTGAATGGTTTGCTATACCTTTTGGGCTGACAAATGCGCCCACCTATTTTTTTATTTGATGAGTCGAGTGTTTCGAGAGTTCCTAAACAAATTTGTTGTAGTCTTTGTCGATGATATTTTGATCTTCTCCAAAAGTGAAGAAGAGCATGCCTAACATTTGAGAAAAAATTTGAAAACTCTTCGTGACCATCAGCTTAAAGCAAAATTCTCCAAATGCCATTTTTGTAGAAAGGAGGTGAGATTCTTGGGGCATATAGTTTCCAAAGAAGGGATAGCTGTAGATCCTGCGAAGGTGGTTGCAGTGCAAGATTGGCAGATTCCCAAAAATACAACCGAGGTGAGAAGCTTTCGTGGGTTGCAGGTTATTATAGGAAGTTCATTAAGGACTTCGCGTAGATATCAGCCCCTCTCACCAGACTGACAAAGCATAATTTGGCATTTCATGGGACATAGACTGTGACGTTTCTTTCCAACAACTGAAGAGGGGTCTGACAACAGCCCCAGCCTTGACTTTGCCTGATGGAAGTAAAGTGTTTACTGTTTACATTGATGCATGCGGTACAGGGCTTGGTGCAGTTCTGATGCAAAAAGGGAAAGTAATATGTTATGAGGGTAGACAGTTGAGAGTTTATGAGAAGAACTACCCCACCCATGATCTAGAACTAGCTGCCATAGTATTCGCATTAAAGATGTGGCATCATTATTTACTTGGAGAAAGGTTCGAGTTATACACTGATCATAAATCTCTCAAGTATCTATTCTCATAGAAGGATCTCAACTTAAGGCAACAATGATGATGGAGTTCTTAGCTTCTTATGATTTTGTAATTGCTTATACCCCTGGTAAGGGTAATGTGGTGGCAGACGCACTAAGTAGGTAGAGGGTGGCCTTGAGTCCTCTGTTTGTGGAAAGAAAGAACTTGGAGTTCATATCAGCTTTTGATTTTAGACCCTCCATCGAGGTTTTGCTTGGTTTGTTTGCATCCTTGGAGATACGACTGACCCTTATGGACCAGATAGGAGCTTCGCAACAAGGTGAGCCACATATTCTAGACATCATGGATAAGCTCAAAAGAGGGGAGACTTCTATTCACCTCAGTAGATATGCCATAGATGAAAAGGGATGGTTGCGACGAGATGGAAGGCTTTGTGTTCCTCAAACTGGAAGCTTAATAAAGGCAGTCCTAGAAGAAGCCCACCATTCTAAGATGACCATTCATCCAGACGGTGATAAGATGTACAGGGACATGAAGAGGGGTTTCTTTTGGGTTAGGATAAAGAAGGATGTAGCCAAATTTGTTTCCCAATGTTTAGTTTGCCAGCAAGTCAAAGCTGAGAAAAAGAAGCCCGGAGGATAACTTCATCTGTTGGAGGTTCCGCAGTGGAAATGGGAGAGCGTCTCTATGGATTTCATAGATGGTTTTCCTAGATTGAAGAAAGGCAATACCAGTATCTGGATTGTGGTGGATAGACTGACTAAGAGTGCTCACTTTATTCTAGTTAAGAGTAAGAGGACGGCATCATGGTTGGCGGCAATTTATGTTCGTGAGATAGTACATCTTCATGGAGTACCTTCCAACATCGTAAGCGATCATGACCCTATCTTTACTAGCGAATTTGGAGGAGTTTGCTAGAAGCATTAGGTACGCAATTGTGTTTGAGCACTGCTTCTCATCCTCAGACCGACGGACAGACGGAGAGAGTGAACAAGATTCTTGAGGATCTTTTGAGGCTGTGTATCCTAGACTTCGGAGGGACTTAGGAAGAGCATCTTCCTTTAGTTGAGTTTGCCTATAATAATAGTTATAAAGCTAGCATCGGCATGGCACCCTTTCGAAGCATTGTACAGGCGACCCTGTAGATCGCCAACTTGTTGGTGGGAATCTACAGAAAGATTATTACTTGGACTAGATATATTTAGAGAAATGTCCGAAAAGATTGACCTTATTCGACAGCGGATGAAGACAACTCAAGATAGGCAGAAGTCCTATGCAAACAAGAGAAGAACTGACATCTAATTCGAAGTGGGAGACTTAGTTTTTATCAAAGTATCACCTCTGAAGAATGTGGTTCGCTTCGGAGCAGTAGGGATGTTGGCACCTAGGTTTGTGGGACCATTTCCCATAACCGAGAGAATTAGCCAAATGACTTATAGAGTGAAACTCCTAGAAAATCAATCCGGTGTTCATGATGCTTTCTGTGACACCCCACCTCCGTTAAGGTCACTCACAAAGGGAATGCCTTAACTTTGATGGAGTGTTTTAGTAGACAGAACATAATATTACAAGACATATAAGTAGTACTTGAAAATTTATAACTTTATTACAGCAGAAGCAGAAATAAGTTTGGTTACATCTTTCTAAATCACAATAACCAAAAATTAAGTACACAATTATCAGTCTTATACAAAATCCTTCAGAATGTAAAGTTTCAAAGCCATAATCCCCAACATATACTGCCATGAAAAGATAGAGTCAAAGCCAAGCAGTACTCCAAGCACTTCAAGCAGAAAGAATCAGAATCAAGCTCCTATGTTTCTACCCTGAGCACCTGGGGTGGGGGAACAGAAAGAAAAGGGGCGAAAACAAACGAGATCGACATAAAGTCTGGCAAATCCAGTGACTTCCATCATATAAACAGATAGTATTATCATGACATGTAAATAAAGTTGGATGAGAGATTACATCAACAGGAATAACAGATATACTTTAAGTTAACAGAAGAAACGGAATGATGTAAACCAAGTTATGTTCCTTACTTACATCTTACTTCTCTGCACTAATACTAGTATAACAGGGTTAGGTGTTACCCTAATGTCTAAACCGAAACAGAATCGAAACAGAATAATCTATACAGAAACAGAGTGCTAGTAATGGGCCTTCACCACCCAACAGACAGAAGGTACAGAAGCAGAATACTAATAACGGGCCTTTACCACCCCAACAGACAGAAGGTACGGAAACAGAATACTAACAATGGGCCTTTACCACCCAACTAATGGGCCTTTATCACCCCAGCAGACAGAATGTACGAAAACAGAATCGGAAACGGAATCAGAGACGGAAACAGAATAATCCCTACGGAAATAGAATGTTAGAATTAGGTGTACACTAGTAATGGGCCTTTACCAACCCCAACAGACGGTACCACGCAAGTGTTACCACCCAACAAAAACAGACGGTACCAACAGAAACAGACAAAACTAAGTGTACCCTAAGTCCTACCCCCAAGCGATCGGCTCCCTAATACATAAATACCCCTGTGTCGGCCCCATAGTAGGGTGTATCACTCCCTAAAGTGGCAACCTATTGGAATAGACCTATTTACAGATGACACAGTGTCTTACATCCTCAAAGAAGACCGGATCCATGCATGCACATGACCCGGTTGGAACGCGCCATCAACACCCCTCGCCATTATCAGAATGGACCGCTTATAATCAGTTCAGTAAGCATGCCCGGACGCCTACATAGTGTAGGGTCAAAGTTTTGATACCAGAAAGGGTTGCTGACTAATATGGGTCCCAAACAACAGATGACACAAGTATTTCCCCTCCTAACCTTGTGTCCTCAGACTAGCAGATTTCAGATTAACTTGTTTACAAGTTTCAGACAGAGTTAAGATTACTAGTTCACAGATCAGACAATCAAGTTAACAAGTTTTCGGATTAACAGATCAGATGTATGGATTTAACAGACTTACAGATTGTCTAACTTTGTATCGGGCCTACAGATTCACGAAACGGGTTTATTAGATTCATCAGTCCATTTGGTTTAACCCTATCCACCCAACACGTTTTTAGACACCACATTTCTCTTAAATTTGCATTAATAAAATATTAATGCATAGACCTCTCACATTAGGTCGGTAGCTTGTGGCCGCTGGATGTGCCGGGCGGTTCCGGGTAGGCTTCTGCCACAAGCCAGACCTAACCTCATGTCTAAGCATATTCTAGTTATGCCTACGACATCTCACATTAGACTGACAGTTTGCGGTTGTTGGTTAAGCCGGTTGGTTCCGGGCAGGCTTCTACCGCAAACATAGTCTAACCTCGTGTCATAGCCAATTTATTCCAATACAGATTATACAGATATTAGACTAATTATGTCCATTTAACAGATTAAACTTCTTTATAGATTACAACAGATTAATCGAATTTCCATGTTTTACTCAATCTTAGATCGAGTCTATGGACTTTCATACCCAAATTACAATTATTCAGCTTTCAACAGATTAGGCAATTCAACAGATAACAGATCTAGCAGATTAGGCGATTCAACAGATTTAGCAGATAACAGATTTAGCAGATTAGGCAATTTAACAGATTTAACAGATTAGGCAATTCAATAGATTTAGCAGATAACAGATTTAAAAGATTAATTCAACAGATTATATATTTCTAAAATTCTATTTACATATCTTGCCTAATCATAAATTAAGCCAAAACTTACATGCCTAAATCACGGTCATAATTCATAATACAACATATGCCCAAATTTTTAGTAAAACTTTGCATAGTACAGAATATTCTGTAAAATCCCAAATCATGATATACCATATGAATTATGCCAAATTATAGCCTTTAATGCCAAATATCCGAAAATTTCTTTTAGGCGTATTCACATTGATAATTATCCTATTATAATATAGGTCTCTATGCCTAAGTAACATATTCCTTTTTCAAGTCATGAATCGTTACATAAAATTTACCCAGATCTTTAAATTATAACATCTCAAAATCAGATCTTAACTTTAAACATGCGTTATGTCCCCCCAGTTTCAAGTCATCTGTTATCATACAATGATTTCTCTTCTTCCAAATTACAGAGTATACACAGATCTAGATCTAATTTTTAACATATGTCCATTTCTCAAATTAGTCAAAGATCAGTCATGTCCAATTATGCATTATCCAAATTTAGCGTTTGTGCTTTAATCTCTTAAGAGATTTGGCGCAGGCTCGTGGTAGGCTGGCTATAAACAAAAAGGAAGAAAAGAGGGAACAGATACAGAACAGTCACAATAATATTAACAAGATAGATCCACAGAAAAGTATGCATAACCTTAGATCCAGATTCACAAAAATGTCAAGATAATTATTAAATTTCATATCTGAAAATAACTGTACTCACAAAATGGAATGGTTCTTGTATTCTGGAATCTATGTTCTGAAACTGAAATTCTCACCTTTGATGTAGACTAATCGTTTTAGATTTGATTCTCTTTTAATTCTACTCAGATTGGAAGAAGATGCATTAATCCTAGTTTTGATTCCAGAAGAGTAGCGATGCCATTTTTATTTTTAATTAGAATAGAGGCAGAGTATAGGCAGAATGAAATTGTGTGGATAGAAAGCTAGGTTTGGGGGTGTTTAAATAGGTTAGAGCTCACGAATCCGGTCAGAAAGGCGTCCAGGTGCAGAAAAATGGATCTGTCTCCAGATTTGGAAAAGGGGAGGGGGGAGGTCGATCCTAGTGTCGACCTGTTTACCCAGGTCGACCCTAGTGTCGACCTGGGTCCTAGGCGGGAATTTTCCCGCCCAGCCTGGGTGTCTGTTTTGAATTTCAAAATTTTAATTTTGAATTTCAGGCTGGTTTTTATTGAAACTTCCAAAGGCCATGTCTTCTTCATACGGAGTCCGATTTACGCAAACTTGGACTCTATTCTAAGCATAATTTCAAGACGAACGCAATGGCGTAACCCATTTCCCTTAATTATTTTGTTATAATTTAATTATTCTCTGATTTGTTACTCTTATGTTCACAGAAAATACAGGGTGTTACATTTTCCACGTCTCTCATCTGCGGAAGTGCCTGCATGACACCGTAGAAATTGTTGAGCCGAGTATGTTGGAAGAAGTCGAAATGGAATGGGAGGCGACAGTTAGACGAGTCCCTACCCATATTCTTAGGTCAGAAGTTAAGAAGCTGCGCAAAAAGGAGAACAAGTTGCTAAAGGTTCAATGGGGAGATAGCCCAGAGGATGCGACTTGGGAGACCGAAGACAAGATTCGTGCTTCGTACCCTTTTCTTTTCGAGGGTATGTTCTTAACTCCTTTTTCAAAGTTTTATCGGTGCTTATTTCTGTCAATAGAGTATATCTTATCCATAGTATTTTTCGGCCTTTAGAAAGGAATCTTATGATGTAAACATGTGTTTAAAACATGTTATGTTTAGTGGATGCAAGTGTTTGCGAGTGGTTGCCTGTGGACGCATGTACACACACATTAGGCACTAAGATCGGCTCAATCACTCTCATACTGCATACGGATGTGTGTGCATTTTTTTTTTCTTTTATGGATGGAAATGGATGAGTTAGCATATGGATGTTGCATTTGGATGAATGAATGTGCACACATATATAACTTACATGATATAATAGGATTATTTGCATACATATTGGATTCACGGCACTAACATACATTGCATTAAGGAGGTCAACTGAATCAGTAGACCGCCTGATCTTCGCATTAGTGTTGGGACATATACACACACCTTTGCATATATTCATATAAGCATTAGAAACCTTTAGGGACAATGGATGCCAGTGATTGGTGGATGAGTAAATGGATTATGGATGGTAGGATATGCATTCTTCTCAACTTAGGGATATCGGGGACGAAATCCTTTGAGTAAGGGAGAATGAACGCCCCGAATTTTTAATGACATTAAAGAGAATAAATTAAAAGATAATTAATTTAATATTCAGAATTAGAGGAAACAGACTGCACCATTGCGTCCGTCTCGAAATTCTGGTCAAGATAGACATTTGGTTTGTGTAAAACGGACACTGTATGAGGAAGTTATGATTGTTTTAAGTTTGTATATGCGCAGAAATATTATTTATACACGCACGAGTCAGGGATGAGTCAAAATCTTATCCAGAATGATTCAAATTTGAAAAATTCTTCAGAGTGGCAAAGTTCCCGCTCTAGGGGGTCGACCCCCCTAGAGGGGTGTCGACCTAAGGGTCGACCCACCCACAGGGGTGTCGACACCCCTAGGGCTGAGGTGGCAGTCGGTAGGGTTCTACAGCTTTAAATATGTGCTCAATTCTCCTATTTCTTCATTGAAAACTATGGGATCCATATGCTGCCAGAGTGCAAACTGAGACATAACCGTTTTCTACAACAACATACTTTGCAAATCAAACTCAGAAATTCAAGATCCGTTCTTTCTCAATTCTCTAAACCTAACGTTGTGAGTTTCTAGTTGTTTTTAGGTTTAGATAAATAAAAGTAAATTGCGAAAGACCGTGAATTGGATATGTTGTAAAGTATAATTCTGTGCAAGTGTTAAATCCTATACTATGTCATGATATATCTATTTCCCCTAAATCTAATACAATTGTGGTTATTCTATTATGTTGCCTCTGTGGATCTTGACTTGTAACTATATTGTGGAGGATGTACATCTATTAAATTGAACAGTTGTAACATTGGCTAGATCTTGTTCTTCATGTAAGTCACCTTTCACTTGTCATATTGTGATCAATCTAGATATGTTGTAAACTTGACATGGAAAGCCATCTTTACATCTAAACATGTTACTGTGTCACCCAAATTATGCTAGATCTAAATAGTTGGACATCTAAATGGTTAATTTAGATCTCATTACGCTTGCTTTGACATCGTAGTAATTGCCACAAGTTCATCAGTTTTATGTCCACCTTGTTATGATGTTAATTACATGTCCAATCACCTTGTTGTCATGCTAGTTTATATTTATGCCAAGATATGTTGAAATTATCACCTTTGTCATATTCCCTTTTCATTGTTATGACTAGGCTACTTTATAGCCTAGATGCCACCAAAATACGTGCGAATACGTTAGTTAGGAAATGGGGAAAAGGGATTTATAATCGGCATAATTTATGTAATATTTATATGAATTGGACATATAATTCAAATCATTGGATAAAGTGGGCATTAACACTTAAAAAGGGAAAGGATTAATTAATTAATTAAAAATGGATTGTTTAGTAATTACAATTAGGAATTGTAATTGTACTTATGACACGAGGTTAGATTGCATTAGTGGTGGAAGTCTGCCCGGATCCGACCAGCATATCCAGTAGCCACTAATGTAGAAGCTAATGTGAGAGGTCTAAGCACGTAAATACGAATCGGGCTATGACACGAGGCCAAGCCCAACTGTGGAATAAGTCTGCCCAGACTCGACCAGCATATCCAGCATCCACATGTTGTAGGCTTAATGTGGGACGTCTAGCCCATTATAAACCATAAATGGACATGGTAAAGAATTGGACTACTTAACCTAATTTAATCCATAAGAATTGTACGATTATGAACTTAAGTTAGGGTTAAGTAAAATTGGATGGATAGTGGGTGGGTTAAGTAAATTAGAGGGGGTGGGCAATATTTACAAATAGGCCCACGAACTTAACCCTATAAGGTTATGTAATTAAAGATACCTAATGGTATACATAACCGGTGGAAAAATATAATAAAATTATGTAATTAAAGACACCCTTTAGGGTAAGCATAATTGACATAGGGCTATGTATTTAAAGACACCTAAGGGTATACATAGTCTGTGAAAAACCTAGTGGGGATACAAGACAGGGGAGAGCTTGTATCATATTGTGTGGGACCCATTTCAGTCGGTAACCCGAAGTAGGTATCAAATAAAGAACTCTATACTAGGCGGAGAAAGGGCATGCTTACTGATTGATTATAAGAGATCCA
Source organism: Allium sativum (assembly GCA_030737875.1). Classification (NCBI taxonomy): domain Eukaryota; kingdom Viridiplantae; phylum Streptophyta; class Magnoliopsida; order Asparagales; family Amaryllidaceae; genus Allium; species Allium sativum. The sequence continues at coordinate 732,530,344 of CM060916.1, forward strand.
AATGAGACGGACGTGTGGGCGGTGCAAACTGACCGGGCCATGTGTGTGTATGAGCCGGGCAGAGGGGGATAAGACGACCGTGACACCAGTAGATATGGTTGTGCCCACCTTAAGGGTTGCCACTTTAGGGAGTGATACCTCCTACGACGAGGCTAGCACAGGATATCTACGTGGTAGGAGCCGATCGATTAGGGTAGTGGTTAGGGTACACTCGGACGTTTGCCCTAAGTCTACCAACTTTTATTGGAAGGGATCATCTCATTTTAGTTATACTAGTAATAGTGCAGAGTAATCATTAGTGAAGCACATACATCTTACCCTGTCTACCTTGTCACACCTGCCATTTATGTAGTGATCTCTCTTATCCACTTTATATGCCTATCATGTTACTTTTATTTATTTACTGGCTAAAAGTAACTAGACTCGGGAGACTTTATGTCGGACCCTTTTGTTTCTCCTTCTTTCTTCCGTTCCACCCAGGTTCTCACCGAGGAAATACTCAGGCTTAGTAAGGACTCATATATCATCTTGCTAGGAGCTACTTCTGAAGTATGGCTCAAGTTCTTGTCTCTACTATGGATTAACTCTTTCAATTAGGGAAATTATGCTTATTTACTTATGTACTCAGGTGGTGCAAGACAGAAGACATTTTATTGTAATGGTTTTTGTGACTTATGGTATTATGGACCACGGTATTATGATTTATGTTTGAAATAAAAATTTAAAATTTTCGTTGCTATCTTATTTATATCTATCTTGTAATTATTCTGTGTCCATTTACCTATAACACTTCACGAAATTTAATGCATTCCCTTAGTGAGTGACATTAACGGATGTAGGGTGTCACAAAATTTTTCCTCAATTTCTATTTCTCTAATCCTCATCTCTCCGATGCTCCCATAGACCTATGATGCAGCTCCCACATCTAATCTGTTTATGTACAAAACACCACAATCAATCATTGCCTTGTTTCAATAATATCTGAATAAAACCAATTTCAAATAAGAAAATAACCCGAACGTTTCTTCTTAAACCTCCAAGCCAGAAAGAAAAAAATCACGACTTTCCTAAAAATGCCACCTCCATGAACGACCGGACAATCGCAGACCCCACCACCGACTTTCTACTTCGGTTGACCACTTCGCAAGCCTTAACCGCCTCAAACTCCATCCAAAAACACTCGCATTCCCAAAACTTTAGCCAACCCGCAAATCCGAAACACATAGATCGTTACCCCCCTGAATCACACACCTTCTCTTTCCAAACATAAATCATTATTTCGAAATAATAAATCACTACTTATTTTTCGATTTTAGGTGACCAATGTTAGGAAAGAACGCACGCAGGCTTAGTCGACGAGGGAGGAGGCACGATTGGGTTTAGCGAGAAGGAATTTAGCGGAAAAAATTCGGGCTTGCTACCATTTTTCAAAGGGGTTGTGTTTCTTTTTTATTTTGATTTTGTGTTGAAGAAAACGAGCAACAAAAAGGAAAAAGGGTAACAAGAGAGAGAGGAAGTTTACGCATGTAAATGGATTGATACATGTCCCTATTTATTTCTAAATCTTAGCTAAGTTTTTTTCACTTATACAATTTAATTTGCGATGTGCGTTCCAAACTCGTATGATCATACAGAAAATTTGATCAACATAAAATTTGAAATGAAATAGTAATTCATCATTCCAAATCTGATAAAACAGGTTTCGTCGAATTCCAAGATTGTTTGCAAAAGCAATGTTGTTTCGTATTAAAATATTATTTATAATACGATTCAATTATAAATTCAAATCCAAACTAATTATTATTGTTTACAAGCTACAATATATATTTTCAACAAATATTGATTAACTAAACAAAGTTGATGGAGATTATTTAATCAATTTTGAATTAATATCTAATCGCTAGTTCATGTCTTAGTTAATTATCTGTTAACTATATTTATTTATAACGTTCGAATTTCTGAGTCTTTCCAAACACCTTAGTGTAAATACATATAAATGTATATACACACATACATGGTTAAAATGTATATATGTGTGTATCAACTTTTCTAACAGACAAATAATAATGGAGCCATGACTACTAGTATATGCACTCAGTTTTGCATAATTCAATTTCTATTTGAAAAAGTTATGAGTGTTTAAACATTTAATACTTAAATATGTAATTAACTTATAATAATTAATTATAATTTTACTTAACCCCTTTCTCTTCCTTCCTGTAACACTCGGCCAACAACCCATAAGCCCACACCGATGATGATAGTTTCAAGGGAAAACAGGTCGGGGAATCTTCCAACAAGGGTAAAGGAGTAATTCCCTAAAAGCTAAAGCTAAACCCTGGCAAACAAGGCAATCGCAACAACAATCAGAATCCGCCGAACCCCAAGAAGCATGACCTCTATCAAAATTAAAGGAACTACACTCCACTGAATCGCGACATGGAGACCATCTACATAGAAACATGTAATACACTCCAATACAAGAAGCCCAACAAAAGGGAATCGACTTACCGTGAGAAGAACACCGGCAAGTACTGCAGGTTCCATGACATGTACGGGCATAACACTAATGATTGTCACCACCTCAAGGACGCAATCGAAAAACTCATCTGTAAGAAGCACCTAGAGCACTATGTTCAAGATCCTGCTTCTCCCGAGGTAGCCATGGGCCCTCCAACGCCCACACTTCTAGCTACTGCTAGTGCGGCCCTAGGGCCGTCCAACCAAAGGTCACATGGTATCGTGATCAACACTATTTGTAGTGGGCCTCACCCCACGTATGACAGTTTCCGCAGAATGGAAGAATATGCCAACTCCATCAATTAAGCTTGCTCTACCCTGGATGAATCAATCCCCGCTAAACTTCAGAAGATAATGCAGGACGATATCGTCTTCCAAGAAAGGGAATCCACGAGAATCGAGATCTTAACCATAGATCTCCTCGTCATCTCTTCTCAAACTGGCCCAGCTTTCGTCCGGAGGATACTTATTGATTTAGGAAGCTTGGTCAATATCATATTGAAGGCAACCTACGACCAGATGAAATTGGAGGCCAAATACTTGAAGCCCAACCATGCAACTATCCATGATTTCAATGGATCCACCAACCACCCGGTCGGCATGATAGACCTTCCGGTAGAAATTGGAAAAGACGATCGGAGACGGGTCTGCATCCTTAACTTTGTGGTCATTGACGTAATCTCTCTGTATAATGCTTTCCTGGGATGGCCTTTCCTCATAGAATTCCAAGTCTGCATATCACTATGGTCCCTATTGATGAAATTCCCAATAGATAATGGGATCGGCACGGTCAAAGGTGACCAAGCCATAGTCAGAGATTGTTATCTCATAGAGTAGAGGAACGTGCGCAAGACAGACAGGAGCAAGACCGTACCTCTGCCTTCTTGCGCCAAGACTATCTCTGCATAGCAATCAAAGGCGCCTGAGTCCTGGCCCAGGCACCACCGTCATCTTTTCGACGATCTTGATCCAAGGAAGGACAAAGATCCCGATTTCTAAAGTGCTACCTTGATAGAACTAGCGGTGGATTTTCCGATCATCCTCGACGACCCAATGAAGGTCCTGAAAGTTGGATCGCAACTCCACCCCACAATAACGGAAGAGCTCATGGATTTCTTAATAGAAAACCTCGACGTGATTACTTAGACACACTCCAACATGTGTAGCAACGAACCAGGAGTCACGTGTCATAGGCTCGCCATCAATCCCTTGCAACTTCCAGTCAAATAGAAGCATTGAATCCTGGGAACTGACAGGTCAACAGCACTCAGAAAAGAGGTTGATAAGCTTCTCAACAATGGTTTTATCATAGAAGCTTACTTCCTAAGTGGGCCTCTAATCTGGTCTTGGTCAAGAAGTCAAGCGGCAAGTGGCGAACGTGTGTTGACTTCTTTGGCCTGAACAAAGCATGTCCTAAAGACAATTTTCCACTTTCGAAAATCGACCAGCTTGTCGATTCAAACGCCTGTTACCATCTCATGTCCTTTACGGATGCCTACTCGGGCTACAACCAGATTCCAATATACCTCCCCAACCAGGATCATACTTCCTTCATAACTAACCTCAGATTCTACTGCTATCTTGTCATGCCCTTTGGTATCAAGAACACAGGAGCTACCTTACCAATGACTGGTCAACTTCATTTTCAAGGATCAGTTTGGGAAATCCATGGAGGTATACATTGATGATATTCTCGTTAAATTAAGAATATCGAACGGCCACGTCTGTGACCTCTCCGAAATGATCGGTGTCCTCCACCATTATGGCATGAAACTCAATCCTATGAAATGCTCTTTTGACACTACGCCAGGAAAATTCTTGGGTTTCATTGTTAATTTGCAAGGCATCAAAGCCAATCCAGATAAGATTAAAGATCTTCGAGACATCCAGGCCCCTCGGAGCATTAAGGATGTTCAGAGTTTAAACGGGAAGGTCGCCGCCCTAAGTCGATTCATATTAAAGGAAACTGACAAGTGCATCCCCTTTTTCGACTTGCTCAGAAAGGGGAAGTGAAATTTCTCATGGACACCGGAATGAGTTATCGCATTCCAAGACCTCCTGAATCACTTACAATGACCACATATTATGTTTAAACCCATGGTTCATGAGGACTTATATATTTATTTGGTTGTTTCCTTGCAAGAAGTTAGCTTAGTGCTCGTGCACATTGAAGATCGTCTCCAGCGACCAGTTTACTACATCAGCAAGGGGATAACTGTGCAGAAAAGAACTGTCTTAGGCTTGAGAAGTTGGCCAATTGCATGTTGATCTCTTCCCTGAAGCTATGGCCTTACTTCCAATCACATCCCATTAAAGTTCTCACTGACCAGCCGCTACGACAGGTCTTGCAGCGACCTGAGGCATCTGGCCAACTTTTGAAATGGAAAATTGAGCTAAGCCAGTTCAAGATCACTTTCATCCCTCGTCGGGCCATCCTTGGACAAGCCCTTGATGACTTCATTATGGAATTCACCAATCTGGAAGACCCTCCTCCGGAGGACACCAAAACTCCAGAACCCCAATGGAAACTCTATGTGGACAGATCCTCTAATGACCAGTGTTTTGGGGGCGGAATCGTGCCCTTTACTCCTGAGGCACACCCGATATGCTATGCTCTGAAAATCGACTTTCCTTCTATTAACAATGACGCCGAGTATGAAGCTTTGATAGTCGGACTCAAAATTTCAATTGAACTTAACATCCTGGTAATTCAAATCTACTCGGACTCACTTCTCACTGTACGTCAGGTATAGGGAGAGTATCAAGCCAAGGGGGCATGGCTCGCTCCCTACCTAGCTCGGATCCGCGAGCTCCTCGCCAACTTTGATTGCTACCTCATCACGCACATCCCTCGAGGGAAAAACGAAAAGGCTGACTCCTTATCCAAGCTGGCAAGTTCCGGAGACGCACAGCTTATGGGGCATACCCCGGTCTAAGTACTCGATTCTCTGAGCATCTATCAAATGCACACATATTAGGTAGCAACGACAGTGACCGAGCCCGATCTTGAGTCAAGGATGACACCAATTAGGAACTACTTACAGCATGGAATCCTTCCCAAGCGTAGCAAAGACAATTGAGCACTCACCCAAAAATCTTCTCTCTACATCATTTTGGACGGGATGCTTTAACGCAAGGGATTCTCTATTCTACTACTCCAGTGTTTAGCCCATAATGATGCCGATCGTGTGTTGCTAGACATACATGAAGGAGAGTGCGACGATCACATGGTGGGAAAACTCTAGCAAAAAATGGTTCTCAAGCATGGTTATTTCTGGCCGACACTCAATCAAGACGCGGCGGACTATGCCCGCAAGTGCGACAAAATGCCAGAGTTTTCCAAGGTTCCAAGAGCCCTGCCTAATGAGCTAACGTAAATGGTTAGTCCTTGTCCATTCTCCATATGGGGAATAAACATCATCCGAACTCTCCCACTGGCCCGCGGGGGGCACGTTACGCTATCGTCGTCGTGGACTACTTCACCAAATGGGTAGAGGCCGAGGCCTTCACCACAATAGCCACTACGAAGGTAATCAACTTCGTCGTCTATAACATCATCACTTGGTATGGAGTTCCCCAGGCTTATTTCCGACAACGGAACCTAGTTCGAGAGTGTCAAATTCAAAAACTTCTGCCAACTACCCAACATTGAGAAAATATTCTCATCGGTGGCTCATCCTCCAGCCAATGGGCAATTCGAGGCAGTGAACAAAGTGATCAAATCCATCATCAAGAAGTGTCTAGAAAAGGCAGGAGGCTTATGGGCTGAAGAACTTCCTCTGGCCCTATGGGCCTGCCGGACCACCCACAAGTCAGAGACCGGCCACACCTCTTTCGCTCTTGCCTACAGGTCCGAAGCCGTCATTCCCAATGAACTAAAGTTCCAATCTCATCGAGTCACTTACTACGATCCGAAGACCAAACAATATCTCCTCTTGGAGTGACTTGACCTTCTTGAGGAGAAGAGGAATGAAGCCAGCTCAGATCCGCCGATCAATGCCAATGAGTCGCCCGATACTTCAGCTCTAGAGTCGACTCTAAGGACCTCAACGTCAGCGATCTCATCCTGAAGTGGATCTTTCCCACACCACTGGCCTCAGTCCTCGATGGGAAGGTCGGTATGTTATACACCAAAGGCTCAGAGATGGAACCTTCAAGCTCGCAACCATCAATGGCACCAATCTCCTAAGGGCATGGAACAACGAACATATTTGCCTCTACTTCACATAACTTAGTGTACATAATTTCTGCTTTCCAAAAATGTTTTGTTTTATTCAAATTCAAGGCATTGTAAAGGCTGTTACTGCAAAAGTTATTAGTAAAGATAGTGTTTGTTTCTCTATACTCTTGACGTGTATACTTATTGCATGATATGTTTGATCAACCATCAAAACCAGCTTGTACGCACAAACACACATACCATCGGATCGGCACCCCGAGCATGGAAGTCGGTACTACCACTCGAGTCTTGAACCAAAGACGAGACCGAGTATAAATAAACCCACTCAAATCTCGAATCAACGATGAGACTGAGTATAAATGATACCACTTGAATTTTGAATCAATGACGAGACCAAGTATAAATCGTTCAGCCATCCAGCCTCCGGACTTGGGGGCAACCCATCAGCCAAGTTAGTTTGAAACAATCACTCCCGCGGCTCCATCCAGCCCATTAGGGTATGGATCCGGGTACCACTCGAACCTCAACCCAGTGCCAAGACCAAGTACAAAACACTTCGCTCCTAAGTCTTCAGGATTGTGGGTAGCCCCTCGGGGATAATCCAACCCACTAAGTCTAGATTCGGGCACCTTTTTGCGAATAAACGACGCCCTCGCGCTCTAAGCGTGAAGGATCGACGGGAGAGCCAAAAATTTGATGTATCACAATGTCTACGCTTCCTCACGACTTAGGACCAACGACCTCTGGTAGGACCAAGAGTGAGGCACCTGATATGGGTTTCGTGCGACTTAGGACTCCTGCTGAACGGAAGGCTCGAGAGAGGAACCAATGACCCCACTCAAATCTTGAATCAACGATGAGACCGAGTATAAATGATACCACTTGAATTTTGAATCAACGATGAGACCAAGTATAAATCGTTCAGCCATCCAGCCTCCGGACTTGGGGGCAACCCATCAGCCAAGTTAGTTTGAAACCAATCACTCCCGCGGCTCCATCCAGCCCATTAGGGTATGGATCCGGGTACCACTCGAACCTCAACCCAGTGCCAAGACCAAGTACAAAACACTTCGCTCCTAAGTCTTTGGGATTGTGGGTAGCCCCTCGGGGATAATCCGATCCACCAAGTCTAGATTCGGGCACTTTTTTGCGAATAAACGACGCCCTCGCACTCTAAGCCTAAAGGATCGATGGGAGAGCCAAAAATCGGATGTATCGCAATGTCTACGCCTCCGCACGACTTAGGACCAACGACCTCTGGGAGGTCCAAGAGTGAGGACACCTAATCTGGGTTTCGTGCGACTTAGGACTCAACGCCCTCGTGCTCTAAGCCTGAAGGATCGACGGGAGAGCCAAAAATCGAATGTATCGTAATGTCTACGCCTCCTTACGACTTAGGACCAACGACCTCTGGGAGGTCCAAGGGTGAGGACACCTGATCTGGGTTTCGTGTGACTTAGGACTCGACGCCCTCGCGCTTTAAGCCTGAAGGATCGATGGGAGAGCCAAAAATCGGATGTATCGCAATGTCTACGCCACCTAATGACTTAAGACCAATGACCTCTGGGAGGTCTAAGAGAGAGGATACCTGATCTGGGTTTCGTGCGACTTAGGACTCCCGCCGAACGGAAGGCTCGAGAGCGGAACCAACGCATGGCCTCCGCATGACCAGGGGCACCCCTTTGTGCGGAGCCTTCAATCACATTTGGTTGAGTGTAACAATAAGTACGCTTATGTAAGTATAGGACGTCTAAAGGATAAGTCAAAGCTTTCATTCACATAAATAAATCAGACTACATATACTAATGTCTTTCTTTTTTAACGATAGGGTGTACACGAAAACCACACCATGCCTCCAAAAGCCAAAAGGCGAGGGTTGTACTCGCATATACTATCGTCCTACATCAGTAAAAGAAAATCTCCACAGTCACTTGGGCAGCTCTCCCTCCTTCACCACCTCGGGCCCTTTCTCTCCTTTCTATTTCTTTTTGCCCGTCTCCGCTTGACGAATCATCGCCCCTCTTCCTCCTCTACCTGGAACTGCCCCCTCCTTTCTCCTTCTTCCCTTTGGGTGGGGAAAAGAAAAGAGAGCCTAACAGGATCTCCTCCTCGCCATCGCTGGTCTTTGTGATCTTATCATCAAGCGAAATTTCCCTTAAAGGCGGAGGAACTACCTCGCTCGAAAGTGCAAGGACTGGCAGTGCACTCTCTTTCCCCTTCGGTCTGGTCATCGTAGCCACATTTTTCTAGCCTGTCCTCCCAGCCTTGAGTTTTCTGGCCTCTTCATCTTACAGTTGTTTGTACATCTCTTTGGCCTTCTTCCTAGCGGCTTCAGCATCTGCTCTTTCCTTATGATCTGCATGTTCCTTCACTGCAGCCTCCTTCTCTCTTTTGACCTTGGCCGCGATATCATGTTCGGCCTTCTTTCTAGCATCAACCAAAGCTGTTTGCTGGGCAAACTCATCATTTGCCTTTTTCTGCTCTTGTTCTTCAGATTTGGATAGTAAACTAGCTTGTTTCTCTTCGAACATCCCACGCATCACATGCTTGCTCGTTTCAGTGGTCTGTGTCACCTGACCCTCCTGCCCATCTCTCCCCACAAAGGACCTGAAATACGCTAAGTCCTCCTCTATAAACCCCAAGAAAAGGCTTATCAGTCATCTTGATTCCTGTATATTTGTACTTCTAGGCACTTAAGAGTGTGTGACTTTACCTACTAACACCAAAGGCACAACTCCAACAGGTGCCAAGCTCTCTCCTGTTGTCTGGGATAAACCCTCAAGCCCAAGCCCCAACTAATAAGGGTCGTATCCGAGCATGATGAGGGCTGGAACTTTTAAGCTAGTTGTTTGAGAAGATGGCCTAGCTGGCTGTTGAGAAGAACTACCTCCGCTGAACTCATGGGCCACCACTAGACTGTCGATGTCCATAGTCTTTCCCTTAGCGGCAGTTTGTTCCACTGTAGCATCATCCCTCAGCAGCTGCCTTCCAGGCGCCAATGTAAAGCACTCTTTTTATTTCAAGTGGAAGAACATGAAATCAATTTCGTCAATAACATCCACTCCCCTTAGGTCAGCCTCAAATTTCAGCAACTTGTCCCACACTTTGGCCAGAACCTTGAAGTAGTCATCAACCTACGAGAGGTCGCGGTACTTAAGCACCTTGACATACATATCCGATACATAGGACTCTGAATCCAATACTGCTCGGGACGTGACATCCTTAGCTGCGATTGTGAGCTCCTTGATCTATCTCTCATGCTTTCCCCTTACTCCATCCAGCTGGCCTAAGGCATCTCGAGTCGTTTCCTCGGCCATTTCCTTATCTCTCTTGGCCTTCTTAAGCTGCCTCTTCAAGTCAGGATTCTCCTGCATTAGCCTTTGAGTTTCCGCAATCTCAGCACTCAGCCTCTTGTTCTCCTTCCTTAGGGCCTCATTATCCTTCTTATGTTGGGAGACCCTTTTATTGTCCTTCTCCAATTCAGTGTTGACTTTTTCCAGTTCGATTTTATCTTTCTTAAGGGTCATATTCTCAGTTGTAAGCAAGGCCACTGTATCCTTGAAACTCAAAGCTTCATGCTCCGCTTCCCTTTTCATCCTATCGTGCTCCTCCTTCAGCTCCGCTATGTCAACAACAAAAATCAACTTTTGAATAGGACAATGCGAGTACAGAAAGCGCCTACGACATAAGGACAAGCCTCACCTATCTTTTTCTATAGGTTTCAGACAGTTATCCGCTCAGCATCGATGGTCAACCCCCGATTCTGGATCTCCACATTCTTGGCCCGAATCAGGTTAGAAAGATGCCCGGCACACCTATTGAATTCTTCAGCCTAGTGGTAATCCTGATATACTTTCTTCCATACGAGAGCGGTGTTGTCACGAGGAATTGGGTGAAGTTCCGGTACGAACATCAACTCTTCAAAGTAAGGCATTGTAAACTGCTCTTTTAAGAGGACGGTCTTCTCCTCGCTAGTTAGCTGTAGGGCTTCCGGTCCTCCCCTCAACGTAACCGCACTCTGTGGTCTACGATCCACCGATTGTACAACCTAACTAGTAGATCTTTGAATAAGCACCGTCGAAGGGGTCGAAAGGGGGAACGTCAAAATTTGTGGTTTGGTGCCCGCAGTCTCAAGCCTTGAATCCTCCCCCCGATGATTGAGGTGATGGTGGGGATTATGTGTGTCTTTGATATCGGTAATCTCCATCGCGACCGTGAAAGCAAGAAAACTATGTCAGTTTGGCCCCTTTCTTAATACCACCCAAAATCGAGCTCATTTGCCGCCACCGGCACCCGATCCCCTGGCCTCGATACCTATCATCGCCACCTCCATGAACCATTTCACCTACACAAAGCAAAATCAAAGGTTAGGCCAAGGTACTTTGCACGCATAATCAAATGCTGTGTTATGTAGCATTTATAAGTGTGTGCCCTAAGTGCGCTCTCCATGAACAATATTGGGACCCACTAGGAGGAGTTGGCCCCCCAACAGGTAAAATCAAGCTTCCAGAACTTATGCCACTAGGCCAAGATGGTGGAATTTCAATTGGAACATCATCCAATTCTTTAAACCGGTCCACTCTCTCCAATAAAGCGGTGGTCCCATAAGTGGTTATCGAAGACCAGCCTCGCCGACGCTCCCGCTCCAGCCTCAACATTCATAGGCGAGACAGGAGTGGATGGCGGACCATCTCCTCTACCAACCACTTCCTCGATGTGACTACTGCTTACACTAGCATCCTCTTGGATCTTTGCAGCCTTAGGTCATTTATTTACGGCAGGAGAAGCTTTCCGCTTACGACCCAAAGAGCTCTTTCCTTCCTTAGGATCTTCGCTCCCCTTTTCTGAAGTAGCCGGCATGAACATTGTCTGGTTTAACGAGAGCAGGCCTGTCCAATGAAGGGCCTCCTCATCCAAAATCTTCTCCTTAGAACGAACATCCTTCGGGATGGCCATCAAACATGCTACGTGCCATTGGTATCATTGCTCTTCGGCACCGGCAGGATTCCTGTTACAAAAAACCAAGGTCAACACCAGGTTCGTAATTCGACCAACACCAAACTAGTAAAAACTTAGATACTTACTTCCCTCCGTCCATCGTCTGACAAATCCCGGAGGACAGTGAACGAAGAACCACTTGGACTTGAACAACCCAAGCCTGGTCCATGACCCTTCAATGAACCGAGCATTGTTTATTGCTTCTAGGAAGTAAAGGGAAGGTGAAGTCTTGGGTCTCCTTGTTGGATAATGGAGTTTTGATGACAACAACCTTATTTCAATATTAATTGATTATAAAATATATATACTAATATCTCTATCTAGAATATATATATATATAGACACACACACATATATGCAGGATTTGTATACAGGAATTAATACTAAAGACAGTACAGTTTAAGAGTTTAGAGATTCAAAATCCAGAGAAGATTCAAGACTCATGAGTAACCAAGATTTCAAGAGTTCAGGGGTTCAAGATAAATATAGTAATAGAGTCTAGTTTACGTAAGACTCTAAATAGCATTCCAGGTTCAAATTCAAATTATGTTTTTCAAATTCTGATTTTCAAATTCGGATTTTCAAATTTCAAATTCTATTTTCAAATTCTAATTAAGTTTTTCTATTTTAATTTTAATTTTAAACTTGAGTTTTAAATATTATAAGTTTATATATGTTTATATAGTTGTATACTTATATATTTATATAGGTTTAAATTTTATAATTTTATAAATATGTTTATATAGTTTATATTTATGATTTCATATGATTTTCTACTTTATAATACTTATTTAGATCACTATGTTATAATTCAAGAATTTCCAAAATTATACGTGTATGTATATATATATATTAAAACACTTGAAAATACTCAGATTTTAATTTTTGAACTAACATATGTCGACATACATGTGACAATGTCGATATATTACCGTCATATATTCAATTTTGAAAGGAAGTGCCTTTTCACCATTTGTAACCAGCCAGAAGTGTTGCAACCTTTCAAATCTTATAAATAGGGGTTGATTTCGAATTTTTTAACCATTCTTCTTCTCCATCTCCATCCCTTTTCATTCCTCCATTATTATATCATATTTTTATGATTTATACACTTATACTCTACCGATTTCAATTCTAATTATATAATAATTCTTCTCTTCTCATATCTGGTCATTACTCTTTGAATCGAAGTGCTATTAAAGAGTTATAGGGATGTTGTAATCATTTGGGGTTGTTTTGGGATTAGTCTTTGAAATGGTGTGTTCCTTATAGCCGTGAAATCAAGGAAGGAAACAGTGGTAACCTTGTAGCCAGGGAAATCAATGGTGGTGTGGAAACAGTGGTAACCTAGTGGTCGTGAAATCAAAGGTGCTGTACTTGGATATTGATATAATAATAAAACTTTGTGCAATCTAGCATTGCGCGAGACTGGACATAGGAGTAATCCGAAACAATATAAAATCCAGTGTGTTCTTTCCTTTTCTACATTTTATTTTTGTGTTTTTGTTTGATTCTTTATTTGTGATAACCTTTGTGGTGTGTGATTCATATAGTAGATCATATGAGTTTTAGCTTTTCTTAAATTCCTTAAAAACACTATTCACCCCCACCCCCTCCAGTGTTAGTTTTTTCCTTAATGATTCATTTTTCATTCACTAACAATTGGTATCGGAGCAAGGTCTTTCCAAAAATTCATAATCTGATTTTTGAATTTTTTTTTAAATGGCAATCAACATTGATAATAATTATAGTTATTTTGTAGAGGGTCGGTCCACTGTTAGACCACTATAGTAGTAATTATTCATATTGGGCATGTAGAATGAAAATTAATTTTACAATCAGTAGGATTAGACACATGGAATATCACACAGACTGAATATGTAGAACCTACAACTAATTTTGCATAATGGACAAATGAACAAAAGGCTGCTGCACAAAGCAATTCTAAAGCCGTGAATATGTTATTTTGTTCATTAGATAGGAATAAATTTAATAAAGTGTCAGTTTGTAAATCTGCTTATGAAATTTGGAGAACTTTACAAGTTAATCATGAAAGAACCAGTAAAGTTAAACAGACAAAGATATCAATGTTAGTTAATCAGTTTGAGTTATTCAAAATGAACGAGAATGAATCTATCTTCGAAATGTATTGCATATTTCAAGAGATAATGCATTCATTAACACACTTGAAAAAACTTATTTTGAAGAAGACTAAGTCAGAAAAATATTGAGTTCACTGACCTAAGAATAGGATCAGAAAACATTGGTGATTGAACCATAATATCAGTGAAATGAGAATTGAGGAGTTAATCAGAAATTTGATGTCTTTTGAAGTCCAATTACATAAAAGAAAGGAAAACAAGCCAATTGGAAAGAAATTCATAGCATTTAAAGCAACAACGAATGATTTAAACTCAAGCGGTGAAGATGATGAAGAAACAACCTTAATGTCAAGACATTTCAGAAAATTTCTAAGACATAGAAGGAAAAATATTTTCAAAATAATAACCAAGGAAGTTCAGGAAGAAATGATGATCAATGTTATAACTACAATAAACCATGCCATATGAAGGGAATGTGCCCATATACAAACAAATCAATTCAACAGACGGACAATAGAAATTCATCAAAGAAGAGAAAGAGAGCATACGCAGCAACTTTAGACGATTCAGACTCATCAAGTGATGAAAAGCCAGAAACCGAAAAATCAAACATGTGCTTCACGGCAATTCAGAATTCAGAAAATATCAAAGAAAATCATCTAAAAACAGGGTATGCCTTAATTAATTTTCAAATTTTTTGGTTGAATGGATGCTTTGATTACTTGCTTTGTTTTTTTATTCTGAAATTTAAACTTCAAATTTCAAAACTTGAGATTTAAAATTTGAATTTGAATTTTGACATTCAAAATAATAATAATAATAAAATAATTAATAAAATAAATTTTGGATGTTTGCTAGGATTAGAATTATTTCAGGAAATAAGTAAACCTGAAATATGAATCAATAATTTAAATCAAAAGTCACAAAAACCAAATGTCCCTTGAAATTAAACATATATGTCGACATATCAGCCTGTAATTTGAAATTCAAATTTTGAATTTCAAAAGGTTTATACTTTCGAACTTCCCTCCAACTTTTCATCAACTCCCAAGATCTGAAAAGGTGTCATTGATTTCTAAAAAGTTGTGCTTATTCAATTCATATCCATTCAATTTCTATATATTCATCTATTCTCTCTACCATTCATTCACAATTCAAACTATATTCTGCATATCTATAGTCTTTAAAACAAACACTTCAATGGCATCCTCAAGTTCATCTCAGAAATTGAAATTAACCAAAACCATCAAAGGTTATCTTCATAATGATAGATTAGCTATCAAAACCTATGTTGACTATTTAGCAAATGCTAAAGTCAATACGGGTGCTTTCGCCATCTTTGGAGACTTCCCATCTTATGATCTTATCTCTCTTCAATCACAATGAAGTATTAAGCTTATATGACACCCGGGATAATGATGAAGTATGTTACCCAAAGCTTGTCAAGATGTTCTATGCAAATCTTAATCACGGATTTTTCGAAGGCAATGAAGATCTAATTTGGAGTAGCATCAAAGGCACTCAAATTGTTCTAGATTGCGATATCTTGGACAATATCTTAAATTCATGTCCATTCAAATCCAACGAATTCCATACCCTATTTCTTCCAGAAAAATTCATTATTTCATATTGTAACAACCCGAAAATCTGGGCCAGTTTAAAATTTTTATTTTGGCAATTTTAGCGAATTTTGATTATTTAAAAAGAATTATTTTAAATAATATCGACGAGAAATTTATTTTGAATCTATTTAGAACAGGTATATTATATACTTCGTCGTTAGAATATAAATAATTATATATAATTATAAATAGAATTGAAAATGGTGCGGTAGTTCGATAATTCGATTTCAAACTTCAATTGAATGTACCGGGTGCAAAACAATCCGGATTTTAGTGAAACCAAAAATAATAGGATCTAATTGATGATATCTTTCCAACGAATCCGAAAAATCAAAATTCCATAGCGGGAATCAAAAGATATGTCCAGTTGAAAATTCTGAATAGTCGCTATGGAATTCAGGCCCTTAAAAATAGTCATTTTGAAAACGACCTCGGATTTCGACGAAACCACTTTTGTTGGATCCGGGATGTCGGGTTATTGTTAGGTTTCAAATTTCATAATTTTTCGAATCAATATGTGAGCGTGGCAAAGGAAAACACGTTTGACCAGTTTCAGTTGATTTTAATCGACTGGAAAATGGTCATTTTTCTAACGGTCTCGGAATTCGACGAAACTAGTTTTGTTAGGACCGTATCGTCAATACGAAGCTAGAAAATATTTTTCTGGAATTTTTAAAGTTCGTATGTGACCCCAGTAAATTGAAATGCGCGTTCAAATTCAATATATAGAGTTATATGTTGATTTTAACGGAAACTGATCGAAATGGTCGAATCAACCTACGGAACTTGTCCCATTGTGTTCGGAATAGGGTTAATTAGTTATGGGCGACAGGCGGTGGGCCTCGTTTTGAGGTCGAAAATAAAAGTTGCTTTTTGCGGTGAAATTAAATAATTAAATAAATATAATATAATCCCTCCTCAAGCCCTTACCCTCTCAGAACACGCTATTCCCCATTTTTTCCCAAAACCGCTCCCTCCCAGATCGGTTTACACCGTCGCCCCCCCTTCCAGGCGCCACCACGGTGGGGCGCAACCCCCTCCTCCTCCGGCCGTTCTCCTTCCTCCCTCCTCTCTACGCTCTTTCCCCCTCTAACCCCCGAAACCCGGACCCAAAATGAGCGCCTCCGTCCCCTGAAGACCCACCGCCGGTTGCAACCGCCATCCCCTCCCCCTGCGCGAGCCTCCGCCCCTCCAACGATGAACCACAGCCCCACACCCGCTTTTTACTGTAAGCTTTTTCTTTTTTTATTGTTAATCTTCATTTGATTAAAGCCTTAGATTAGAAAACACTCATTTTTTCCTTTTATATAGTAGACATATGATTTTAATATATGAAAGGATTGATTTTTACTGCCATAAAGGATTTGATTTTTAAATGTATGAAGCGATTATAAAAATGTAATTTTTAAATTGAAAGTGAATAAGAAAAAATGTGATTTTTATATATTGAACATCGAAGTAAAAATGTGATTTTTATATATTGAACATCGAAGTAAAAATGTGATTTTTATATATTGAACATCGAAGTAAAAATGTGATTTTTATATATTGAACATCGAAGTAAAAATGTGATTTTTATATATTGAACATCGAAGTAAAAATGTGATTTTTATATATTGAACATCGAAGTAAAAATATAATTTTTATATATTGAACATCGAAGTAAAAATGTGATTTTTATATATTGAACATCAAAGTAAAAATGTGATTTTTATATATTGAACATCGAAGTAAAAATGTGATTTTTATATATTGAACATCGAAGTAAAAATGTGATTTTTATATATTGAACATCGAAGTAAAAATGTGATTTTTATATGTTGAACATCGAAGTAAAAATGTGATTTTTATATATTGAACATCAAAGTAAAAATGTGATTTTTATATATTGAACATCGAAGTAAAAATGTGATTTTTATATATTGAACATCGAAGTAAAAATGTGATTTTTATATATTGAACATCGAAGTAAAAATGTGATTTTTTTATATTGAACATCGAAGTAAAAATGTGATTTTTTATATATTGAACATCGAAGTAAAAATGTGTTTTTATATATTGAATAGCGAAGTAAAAATTCGATTTTTCTATATTGAACAGCGAAGTAAAAATTGATTTTTATATATATAGTGGCTACGGGCAACGAAAGCGACAAAGAGCGAGAATGGCGAAGATTTCTATAAATGAGGAGTCGTGGCGTTGGATTAGCAATTCTGTGAGAATTTCTCACTCTTTAATTTTATCTTTCTAGTTATATATATACTAGGATGCAGACGGTGTTTAGTAGCACCCGACACCCGTCATCCACAGACCATGGACGGCTTGTTTGTTAAATTGTTTGGTTGTGTAGTTGGTTAGATTATTTGGTTTGAATTGAATTGTTTGGTGAAATGAAATTGATTTGATTGATGTGTGAATGGCGTGGGCCTTCACTGGACCGGGGATAAGGCTAGGCCTCGTCCCGTTTCTAGTATCGTGCCGTTATGCCGCCGAAATTTTCTAAAATAATTTAGAAAAATAAAAATATCATTTTATTTATAGAATGAACTGAATAGAAATTCATAAGTTAAAATAAAATGTTTTGTCGTTAAAAATATATTTTTTAACGTGAATGTGAATAAATGAATATTCATTTACAAACCAGACGGTTTGTTTATGTACACCTATTTGAAGGACATTGATTGGGTCGATAAATTTTACACATCGCCCAACTGCACAAATAAAATCTGTGTTTGATTGTTTGAAACCCCACACGGGTGTTGGGATGAAATTTGAAGTTCACTCATCCTGATTGATTAAATATGTCGATCGATTGATTGACAGGCTGTTATAAGCGTTAGATATCTATATTTGATGCTTATACAGTGTAGTGCACTTTGGTTGATGGTTGATTATTTTCAATGCTATTATATACGTGTGATGTATGAAAATCCATATAATTAACATTATATGGTGATTGATTGGGCCTCATTCCAATTTAGAAGATAAAGAATATTATAAAGTAAAGGTTCATGTGTTGACTGTACTCATTCGTTGAGATTAGTCATGTGTTGAACAAAATATTTTAACGATAAAATTTATATCTTTATCACTATAAAATAAAGGTTCATGTGTTGACTGTACTCATTCGTTGAGATTAGTCATGTGTTGAACGAAATATTTTAACAATAAAATTTATATCTTTATCACTATAAAATAAAGGTTCATGTGTTGACTGTACTCATCCGTTGAGATTAGTCATGTGTTGAACGAAATATTTTAACAAAAATAGTCACACGTGGACGGTACTCATTCGTTGAGATTAGTCGTGTGTTGACAAATAGAAATATTTTGATAATACGAAATATTTTGATAATAAGAAATATTTGAAATAGAATATTTGAAAATAGAAATATATGAAGTCGTGTTGATTAGATTGACGCCATTTTGACGTGAACGATATTTATATCGATTTTATTCATTTTAGAAATGAATAGAAAACGATTTCGAAATGAATTGAATTGAAAACGATTTCGAAATGAAATGAATAGAAAACGATTTCGAAATGAATTGAATTGAAAATGATTTCAAAATGAATTGAATTGAAAACGATTTCGAAATGAATTGAATTGAAAACGATTTCGAAATGAATTAAATTGAAAACGATTTCGAAATGAAATGAATAGAAAACGATTTCGAAATGAATTGAATTGAAAAGTGATTTCGAAATGAAATGAATCGAAAACGATTTCGAAATGAATTGAATATAGAAGCAAATTAGATTGAAATTTGAATTCAATCGAATAGAAAACCAATTTGAATTGAATCGAATAGAAAACAAATTTGAATTGAATCGAATAGAAAACCAATTTGAATTGAATCGAATAGAAAACCAATTTGAATTGAATCGAATAGAAAACCAATTTGAATTGAATCGAATAGAAAACGACTTTGAAATTGAATTGAATTGAAAACGAATTCAAATTGAATTGAAAGCGAATTGAAATGAATTCAAATTGAATTGAAATTTGAATTGAATAGAAATGAATTTTAAAACGAATTTATAAGGAAGAATTCAATTTTGCTTTAGATTGAAATGGAAGTTGAAATTGTTTTTAAAACGAATTCAAAACTATTTATAAAATTCGTTTTAAATAGTAATCGACGAAATATATATTATATATATTATAATATAATGGCCTGAATAGAATGCGCCGCGCCGCGGCAGTTCGTGAATTTCGACCATTTATTTCAAACGGACATTACGGGAGATCCGACCGTCGGATTCTCCTAAAACCGGAACCGTTGGGTTCGTATCGAAAAAAACTTTCTAATGAATATTAGAAATTCAAAATCTAACGGTTGGATTTGGAATTATGTCCAAATCAAATTTGGAAAAGGTCGCTATAAGTGCAGTTCGATGGCCATTGATGGAAATCGGCTGTACGGGCCTTGATAAAATTATTAAAAATAGTAATAATTTGTGTAAAATCATAAGAAATGATTTGTGAAAAATTAGGATGAAAAATTCCATATTTGAAAAGATAAAAATAGATTTTTATCGAAATGAACTAGTTTTGAACTAGGATTATAATTCTATTTATTTTTAAATAAATAAATTGAATTTGAAATGGTTTTGAAAATAACCAGAATTTCCAATGATTGCATTGGAGTGGATTTGAATCGAAATTGTCTTCGGAATATTTCGATGTTGGAATTCGTGAGTATACAGATGTTGTTATGGAAATTTGAAAGATATATATTTACATCGTTATTTCCAATACGACATTTGTTAATCATAGAATTTGATATTGAATATAAGCCGATATATTTTCTATTCAGAGCCTTGTATTGAATATCAAATGTGATTTGGGTTTGTCGTGAATGGTGTCTTCATTAACACTGTTCTTGAACCCAGTTGAGAAAAGATTAAATCTTTTTTTTTTTAGATTTAATGAAGTGTACCAATTAAATATTTAATTGGAATTGAATTGGTATTGATTTTTGGGTTTATCGTGAACAGTGTTTTAAATAACACTTGTTCTTTAACCCGATAATTAATGGAATGTGATTTTGGGTTTATCGTGAACCGTGTTTTAAATGACACTGATTCTTTAACCCAGTCGAAGATTAAAACTAAGTGGGGTTTTAATGAATCTTTAATTAGATTGAAATGATCGAGAATGGAGTATCACCAGTTTTGCTCCAGGCGATAGTTAAATCTTTAATTAGATTTGAACGTGAAATGGTAATTGAATTTACCGATAACACCGTGGTGTTAGATATGAAGTATAACCAGTTTTACTTCATGGGATGAATAGGTTGGGATTGAGAAATTAAAACAAATGATTACTTCGGTAAAGTTCGTTAATCCCGACTAGTTTGAATTGATATTCAAAAGTAGATTAAAGAATAAATTAAAGAATTTATCTTTGATAAAATTAATGGGAACCTTTCCCTATGAATGTGAAATTTAGAAACTAATTGTCGGTTAGCCAAGAAGAATGGTTTTCCGGATATTGATCTGATGTTGGTTTCGGCCTTCGGGGTTAACATTTGGGAAATTATTCTCTTGATTAATTTACGGTTAGTGACTGATGAATTGGAATGAGGCGTATGTTGTGTTTGTGTAACACTTATTTAAAATATACGCGAGTTATTCGGAAAGACCGGGTTTATCCCATTCTGAATAACTGATACGACGATAAGTCGAAGATGAAGATGGTGGTCGAAGACCAGAAGTCTTCACGTCATTTGGGTGATTACTGATGATCTTGATTGGGCTGTACACCCAAGAAGATGGAAACAGTTGGTGATCGTCCAGACGTGCTTGGAGATCGATGGATATGCGGGGTACTAGGTGCCTCCGGTTTCGTTCAGACCCAGAACGGACTTGTAAATGGACTGTGTGTCTGACATTGGATTTTAGTCCGTGTGATTGATCTCTATTAAATATATATCTGTTTGGCGGCGGAGAATTTATTCTCTTGCTTAACGCCCTTCTCTGAGACGTACGAGCTCAAGGGTTATATATTGATGGATATCAAACGCATGGAGTGAATTGCCTGTGTGGCATGCCTGAGTGGCAATTGATCGAGGCTTCTGTTGAAAAGCAAAGTCTTGTGGTGATGATCAAAGCACGACCTTTGTGGCGTAGCTTTGTGTAACGTGAATTCGCGAGCCTCGCACCCCGGTTGTGAACCAAAAACGGGAGAGGACCTCAGGGAGGGCATGCGTTTCCTTCTAGCTAGGGTGGTGTCAGTGACCTACCAGCCCTGACATTTATATACTTTTCACCTGTGTGGTTGTTGCTATTGCGAGGCGCCTCGATTAGATCGGACGATCCGGGTCCGATGGAGCCATTCGTTGGCTCATTTACGCCCCAAAGGGCGGGGAAACGTAGTGTTCAGGAATTTTAATCCACATCGGTGGACCGGCCCTGTCGCTCCAAGGGTCACTCGAGCTCTGATCCTGAGACATGGGCTAGATTGTCTCGAATCGGTTGAGGACGATCCCTGGCCTCGGTTCATAGATGGAAACCCAATTTCCAAATACGTGACTTTGCGGTTTTATTTGTAAACCTATATATGGCGACATAGTGGTATGGGGCATTCATGCCGCCTATGATTGATACTTATGATTTGAAGTTGTTTTACACACTATGCACTTATAATAGTATCAAATGATTTCTTTTAAACGTATCAAGCATTCTTGGCTATTATAAGGTAAAAACCCTATCCTCCGGCTTGCGTTGCATTGTGTGATGGGACCTGGGTCTTATAATAGCTTCATTTTTCTTTATTTAGCATTGCGCTGTTTGTTTTATGCACTGGTATTCTTGGGAGGAAACCCGTTCCGTGTTATACGACGTGGTCCCTTGATTTACCTAACTTTAAAAATAAAGATTAATAACTGCTTTAGTTCTCACACCAGTCCCATGACTGACCTGGAGTTTATTGTTTTAACCTAAACTCTGGGTGCCCTTATTTTGACACGGGCAGCTAGTAGTTTTGGTTTTGCAGATTTATATTCACAGGATCCTAGATTACAGCTGGAACGATATCCGGAAAGCTTTGTATCCGTATATCTCTTCTAGTTGTGTATTGTATTATTTTCCGCTGCTATGTATTTAAATGTAATTTAAATCTCTGATATTTCTGTGTTATATTTATTCATTTATACTCTGTATATTCTTGTAATCTGATGCATTGTTGTTATATATAATGAAATGTTCTTCCGTCTGCGTTCTGTTTTGTCGTGTTCTCAAAACGATAGGGCGTTTCGAACGGTCGGGGTCGGTTTAGCGACTGGTTCAGACCGAGCGAAATTCCATCTCGTCACACATTTCTCCTTCTTCCCTATTCAATTCTTATCAAAACTATGGCAAATCCAATTCATAACATAAGCGAAAATCTTGAAGATACTTTGAATTCTTTCATGAAAATACTTTCCATATACTACGTTGTCAGCGTCATCTATTATTAATTCAGATGAGAATGGTTAAGTTTAAGAGAAACACTTTGACATAGTTCGTTGGTCAATTTCTTCTATTTCAGATATGAAAACAACGAAGCACCAATCACCAATGAAGAAGAATAGAAGGACATCAAGAAGAACCCATTCACTGGACAGGATGAATGGATAGAAGTCCAAAAAATGTTTAATTGTTTGGTATGATTTGATTTGTTTGAATTTGTTTAGATTGTATGACTTAAAACCTGTATTAAAACATATGTAAATATTACTTGGATTGATCTGTGTATATGACTTAAAACATACGTAATATTGGATTAGTTTACTTGTATATTTATGATTAATTAGTGTATAGTCATGAATTTAAGGGGAGTACTTTATGATTATAGGAGATAAGTAGATAGATTTAGGATTCATGGAAAGTAATTTACTACAGTTTAGATAAATATAGAAATTAAGGGGAATATTCTTGGTATAGGAGTTATACATATTGAAATAGAATTTAGTGGGAGTAAGTTAGAATTTCTTTTTGATAATGCCAAAGGGGTAAAAATTATAAAATATAGACTTAGTTTAAGTAAAATATGTAGAATTCATATAGATAGGGGAAGTATTAGAAGGATCGGCATCAACAGGTATGAATATTTTTATAAACTAAGGTTGTCATCATCAAAAAGGGGGAGATTGTTGGAGAATGGAGTTTTAATGACAACAACCTTATTTCTATATTAATTGATTATAAAATATATACTAACATCTCTATCTAGAATATACACACACAAATATGCGGGATTTGTATACAGGAATTAATACCGAAGACTGTACAGTTTAATAGTTCTAGAGATTTGAGAGATTGAGAATTCAGAGAAGATTCAAGACTCATGAGTAATCAAGATTTCAAGAGTTTAAGATAAATATAGTAACAGAGTCTAATTTATGCAAGACCCTGAATAGCACTCCAGGTTCAAATTCAAATTCTTTTTTTACATTCAGATTCTATTCAAATTCTAATTAAGTTTTTCTGTTTTAATTTTGATTTTAAACTTAAGTTTTAAGGATTATAAGTTTATGTATGTTTATACAGTTATATACTTTTATACTTATATATTTATATAGTTTTAAACTTTATAGTTTTATAAACATGTTTATATAGTTTATATTTATGATTTCATATGATTTTCTACTTTATAATACTTATTTATATCACTATGTTTTAATTCAAGAATTTCCATAATTATATATATATATATATATATATTAAAACACTTGAAACTCAAATTTTAAATTTTGAACTAACATATGTCGACATACATATGTGACGATGTCGTCATATTACCGTCATATTTTCAATTTTGAAAGGAAGTGTCATTTCACCATTTGTAACGTTCCTGAAGCATTGCAACCGTTCAAATCTTATAAATAGGGGTTGATTTCGAATATTTTAACAATTCTTCTTCTCCGTCTTCATCCCTTTTCACTCTATATCACATTTTTATGATTTCTACACTTATACTCTGCCGATTTCAATTCTAATTATATAAAACTTTTTCTCTTCTCACTTTCTTCTCATTACTCTCTGAATTAAAGCGCTATTGAAGAGTAATAGGGCTGTTGTAATCATTTGGGGTTGTATTGGGATTATTCTTGGAAACAGTTTGTTCCTTGTAGCCATGAAATCAAGGAAGAAAAAGGTGGTAACCTTGTAGCCGGGGAAATAAAGGGTGGTGTGGAAACGGTGCTAACCTTGTGGCCATGCAATCAAGGGTGTTGTACTTGGATATTGATATAGTAATAAAATTCTACGCAATCCAACGTTGCATGGGACTCGATGTAGTAGTAATCCGAACCAGTATAAAATCCGGTGTGTTCTTTCCTTTTCTGCTTTTTATTTCTGTTCATTTCTGTGTTTTTGTTTGATTATCTCTGTGGTGTGTGATTCATATTGTAGATCATATAAGTTTTAATTTTTCTTAAATTCCTTTAAAACACTATTCACCCTCCTCGTCTAGTGTTAGTTCTGCCTTAAAGATCTATTCCCCATTCCCAAACACTCCTCTTGATCAAAAAAAGAACACGATGTCCTCTCTAGTAGGATCCTTGTGCCGGTACTCTCTAAACAAAAGACAGGTTCCATAGAGGAATGCGTATCCATTCTGATGGAGCTGTATAGGCATTAAGCGGAAATAACTCAACATGTCACGAATGAAGTCGCAAGACGGGGGCATGCACCCCGCGTTGCACTTGTGCTTATTCCAAGCAGTATATCCTGCATGGGACCGGTTCCCCTCCTAGGAAACCAAAACATGGGACCACGATACGCTGAATCTCGCATAAATGCGCCTCAGGGCGATTTCGTCCATACTCGAATGTCCTGAATCTGGCGGATTGTCAACAATGACGGCATCGGCCATCACATCGGCCTAAGAGTGTGGGACAGGTTTTCCTCTTGGGGAACTAGAATGAAGGACCAGAATATGCTGAATCTCGTATAAATGCGCCTCAGGGCGATTTCACCCACACTCGAATGTCTTGAATCTGGCGGCTTGTCAACAATGACAGCATCGGCCTCAAGGCGATGTTGTCTGCTGTAAATCACAGTCGGGTGCTTTCAGTGAATCTGTAAACTGGGAAGGGGTCAACTCTGAAGAAGTCTCAAGCTTGTTGTCCCCAGGACTAGTGTTGTTTGTTGAGCCAAACTGGTATGGTGAGTGTTGAGGAGCTTCAGCTTCTGAGTGCGGTTGTGTTTTGGATCGTAACTCCATTGCAAGCTATACTTCAATATAGTTACGTTAGACATCGTATGCAAAACCTATACCCCTCGTATTGGTGTGAATAACGTTCAGTATAGTGCGGTGACAATGCAGTTATAGTGAAAACAGGTTCAGAACACGACAACAATCACTGGTTTTAAGTGATATTAACTGTCGACGTCATCGACCGATGTCCCTGAACTCGTGTTGAGTCGTGACCAAATCCTGATTGGGATCGGTAAGCAAATTAGAGTCCAATAGTCCCAAGTTTTTGTCCACGGTCCAAGTTATATGCTCTAAGCCCTATAAGAAAAGTCTTGATCTCGTCCAATCATGAAGCATTGCAACCGCAACACAAGGTTAAGCCTATTGCCTCAAACAGACGGGAGAGAGCCACATCACGCAAGTGATGCGAAGTCGCATCACACAGGCGATGTGAAATCACAACACACAAGCGATGCGAAATTGCAACATACATGCGATGCGAAATCGCAACACACAGACGATGCGAAATCGCAACACACAGGCATGCGAAATTGTATCACACAGGCGATGCGAAATCGCCTCACACAGGCGATGCGAAATCGCGTCACACAGGCGATGCAAAATCGCATCACATCGATGATGCGAAATCGCGTCACACAATTGATGAAAAATCGCATTACATGGGTGACGCAAATCTGCCTCACACGGTGATGCGAGGTCGCATTGCACCATGGCGATACTCCTTCTCTCTTCTTGTTCTTCTATATGCCACGCCTCTTCCTCTCTGCCTTAACCAAACTCCCGCTCTGCCATTACTGCTGGAACCAAGTTTAAACAAAGCTCAAGATCTCAAGCTCCCATGCTCGAATCAACCATCTTAAGTAGAACTCGCTTTAGAACTGGCTCCAACCACCAGTTCATCGTATCAAATTCTTTGTGCCCACCTACGAGTTTGAATCGGGTTCGATTTTCCTCAAATAAGGGCATTGGATTTCGATGCGAAAAGTGGGAGCAAGAAAAGTATTAGAGAGGGAGGGCCCCTGGTTTTATAGGGGAAGAAAAGTTGGGCTTTAGCCCACTCTATTCGTAACACATTCCTTTGGGTGTATAAAGTACCGCATCCCATTGGGATGCGATGCATCACATCCTATCGGGATGCGATGCGGTATGCCTCATCCCCCTGGGATGCGAGACTTCACACCCTCTCAGGTAATGCGATATATATATTGAAAAAAAAGAGGAGAGAAGTAAGATATATCGTATATACACACATATGCACAAGACGTATATGTGCATACCAATCCACACATATATATGCCTCTCCCTCGTTCTCTCTCCAAACTTTTATTTCTAAACAGTGATCGCATCGCGCAAAACCATATCAAGGTATGTGTGAGCGCAAGAGCGAACACACATCAACAACCACTCGCTTACATTAAGACGTAAGAGTCAGTGATTAACATTTCAATTTCACGAATATGACAAGGACTAGACGATTAGACAAGCCACCAACGAGCCTGAATACTCAACAAACGTAAAGCTCCACACTCCATCCCAATTTTCGTTTTCGAAGCTTTTTTTTACTTTTCTTATATGAATACGAATATGATTATATATTGAATTAAATTTTGAAGTTTTTTAGCTTTTTACATTGATTTTTGATGCTTTTATGATTTCTAATAAATAATGACCTAATTTACAAGATTTTAAGACAAAAAGTTTCTTTGTACTTTGAAACTTAACAAAAACCCTAATCATATTGTCCATATAATTAATTCCATTTGTTCATGTTAATTGTTACTTAAATAGATCCTATATTTGGGCTTTAAATGCATTCCATAGACGAATGGTTGGGCTGAATTGTTTTATAAGTATAAACTAGCTTCTCCAATCATTCCTTTGTTATACTCTGTGTAAAAAGCTAGACACATAATGTATGTTCAACCATTATCCACTATCTGTTTGTTCATAATAATTATTGGTGTTGTGAAGAAGCTTTCGATTCTACTAGAATCTCCCCAAAATAAAAATGGATGGATGTCACCTACTCATGGAATTTTAACATGAATTTCTAAAATAAAAACAAAACACGTCTACTGTCATACTGCTCATAATCCCCAGTTCCACTTGCTAAATATAGCTCCAAGGAACTCCTCTAATGGCATCCTCACTTTCAGGAAGAAGGAGGACAAAAACTACTTTTTCCATATAATCATATATGATGACTATGACTTCAAATTAAATGGAAATGCTTGTAATTAAATGCCTAAAAGGGGCTCATAGCTTGTAAATCATTGTTGTCAATAAAATATTAGTAGCTTTTCTAAAGTGGACGTAGGCCCCTCGCGGGACCGAATCACCATAAATCTCAATTATCATTTACTACTTTTCTGCTCCTCCGCACTTACTTTCCTTACGCGAAACCACATTCTTAAGTAATTAAGAATCTTGGGAGTTGGTGACATTTTTTGCCGTCAACAAATGCTAACATTAGAGGAAGATATATTGTTAAGGTTGCTGACATTAAAATAAAGATGTTGGAATTGCCAACATTCGACGAAGATGGGAATGCAAAAGTTTCAAAAGGGTTGGCATTATAGCCATTGGACAAGTGTCAAGCTTTCGAATAGGGGTTGTCTTCGAAGGTTCATCGGGACTGCCAACATTATTGTTAATTGTTTTTCCGGACCTAAGGGTGATGACCGAGTTGAACGAATTATGTTTTTCATCCTCATGAGAGTTCACATTACAAGAATTATATTTTGTATTCTCCTTGGGTTGACTAGGTAGTTTCCTTTTCTAATTACTTATCATTAACTCATTCATCATATCTATCCATTTCTCAAGTCAAACAATTTCTTGAGAAGACTGAGAAGATGAAGGTGATTTAAAGTTAGAATGCCTGTTTAGATGATTCGAAGGCTTGGATTAAGGTGGAACTTGAGGAGTTTAAGAATTGGACGTTGGAACTTGGTAATTCGAAATCGGTATCATATGAGATGGATTCGACATTATTGGGATTAGACCATGAGAAATTTGGATGATTTCTCCAACTACGATTATACGTGGATGAGAAAAGATTATTTTGAGCTATGACATGGACTTGGTCTTGAGGGTAATAATGGAGTTGTCATTCTGTGATTTGAGGAGTTTGAATTTCTAGGGGAAACTGAATTGGATCCATGAAATGCACTCCTCTAGTGGAAGTACGGATAGGAACATTGACTCCCATTGCATGTCCTTTCCAAAATAATTTTCTAAGAATTCACAAGATTCACCGGTTGTTTTGGACATAAATTCTCCTCCACACATTAATTTTAGTTGTGTTCGAGTTTGATTGTTTTACCCTTCATATGCAATTTGACATAGGTGATGTTTGGGAATTGCATGATGAGGGCAACTATATAATAATTGGTTGAATCTCTCAAAATATTTAAAAAAAATCCCCTTCATTTTGAGAGAACTGATTTATTTTAGTTTGGATTTTTAGAGTTTTGTGGAAAGCGAAAAACGTTTCCAAAAATACAGTGACAAATTCATCCCAACTTCTTATGGAATGTTTTGGGAGAATTCAGCCATCTGTTAGCAGTTTCAAGTAATGAAAATGAAATTAGCCTTAGCTTGATTAATTCATTAGATAATTGTTGCATTTTAGTTGTGGATGAATACATTTCAAAATCACTTAAAATTCATAAGCATATTCAGAACCGGTAAATTTTGGTACCCCTTGAATAAAATAATGTTTAAGCTCAAAATTTCATTCAGCTGGTGGAAATACAATGACAGAAGGTTGAACAGTCCTAGTTGGATAACATTGATCTCAAAGTGATAAGGGTATATTCACTTCGACATTGAGATTCACAAAATTTTGATTAATTCGATTATAACCCATATTGTTTGAATTTTTTTGATCTTGAGAACCCCTGGGAGAATTATGGTGGCTAACACTCTTTCCACTCATCTTTGTCGAAAATAGAAAATCCAAACTTAAGGTTGACACAAGTTGTTGTTATTACAAAATAGATAATGTACTCAAGTTATCTTATTAGTTGATAACCTCGATTTGAAGGGAAGAGGGTCTTATGGCCGTTCACGTATAGTATAAATACGAAGTGATACGACCAATATTTTACGGGTAGTATGCAACCTCTTTTGCTACAAGTTAAATAAATTGAACTAATATATATCTGCGATCAAACCCTTGAGAGAATCAATTTAATAAAATACACTCTTGTAGGTAATTATTTTGCAAATCAAATCAAGATTTATAATTGAAAAATGATGAGAGTGATGACTTTGGTTATGAAAATTTCAGAAATTTCAGCCATACGACAATTAGACAAGAATAATTGCATAAAAAGATAAATGTACAAGCATGCCGCAGCCCCTACAGAATTTTTTTACAAGCGATGTCTACATACTTTTAAGCAACTACAGCACCTGTAGAGTTAGAAAATTTTACAGTGGTGTATGATAATACATCTAGAATAATTAAAATTCAATGTTTGCTATGTGTGATTTCGAATCCTTTGTTTGTTGCTTGAACTTCATTCTTGCTTTGGCCTTTGAGTTTTTTTATAGAAAATATAGCAAATAGAAACAAACATGGAAAAAGACTAAATTGGAGTAAAGAAATGAAAAGAAGAAGAAAAATAACTAGCTAGACTAAATGAAAACAAGCAATATTAAAACTACGCCTAACACAAAAATGGAAAATACAAAATTAAAAACTCATGCACTTGACTACCTACGAATATAAAAACTAGGCAGCCATCACTTACCAAAAATAAAATAAAATGCTCCCCTTTACACTCTCAATGCAAATTAATATGCCTCTTTTTTTCCTCAGCAAACACTTATCTTCATGCCACCCTCTTCTCTATATATTAGGAAACCATCGAATCCCAGCAACTCAAACAATTCACGCCTCCTTCGTTTTTTATTTAAGGAAACAAATTGAAAGTTTCAATTTTTATATAAAAAAATCCTAGGTTTCTGATTTTTCTTGTTCGATTTGGGTGATGTCGCGATGGGAAATAAAGGGGTTCGAGTCTGCTTCCTGAATTGTGGGTTCGGTGAAAACGAGTTCCAATAGGGTATTTAATTGGATTTCGGTATTCGACAGGGAGTGATGATCAAAAATTTTTGGTTGATACTTTTGGGTGGTTCCAATATATATGTTCCAAAAGCTGGGAGTTAGACTGTCGATCCGACTTTGGATGTCTGTTGTTCGAAATCGACGATGGGGGGTAATTTCGGGGTTGAGTTTCTCGAACCTTAGCTGCGTTCGATTGGTCAAGTGAAGAGGTTGATGGATCGGTAAGAGGCTAGGGCATTTTGTGTTTGTGGTGTTTGGTAGGGGATGCTGTAGCTTATCGATACTTGATCAAGAGGGTGGATGCGATGATTATGAACGGTAGTGGTTTGCAGTTGTTTCAAATTGGGTTTTTGTTGAGAATTTGACTTGATCACAATTTGTGAGCTATGTATTCGGTGAATTCAATTTTTGTTCGAATTGGGTTCCTAGATTGAGGCTTTCGAATTTAGTAGATAGGGGTTTTTTTTGGTTGATCGAGCAAGAAAGTAATGGCTGGAGACGAATGATGACTAGTTCAGCCCGTTGTTTGGCTTACGATGTGGTGAAGCATTTGTGTTGGATAGGTGATGATGGTTTTGGTGTTATAATAGTGGAGTGTAGGAAGAAATGTGGAGGGTGATTGTGGTAATGGAGGTGTAACACCCCACCTCCATTAAGGTCACTCACGAAGGGAATGCCTTAACTTCGGTGGAGAATTTTTGGTACAAGTTGCAGAAAAATTGCAAGACAGATAAATAAAGCAGCAGAAATATAATAACCTTTATTTATTAAAACACAGCTTGTACAGAGATTATTTTACAACACCAATACTATTACAACAAAGCATCTGTCTTGTTTAAAATAAAGAAGCATAAACTGACAATGATATTCCCCAATAAAGCATGAGCTAGCCATAGCAATAGAAAATGGAGTTCAAAGCAATGCGTCAAAGAATCTTCAAGCTCGGAAAGAGTAACAGCTCAAAACGAGCTGAGCTATTCCCTCCCAGGCTACCTGGGGGGAAATGGAAGAAAAGAGGCGAAAACAAACTAGGTCAGACATAAGTCTGGTAAGTCCAGTTATACTTCAGCATGCAAACAAGAAAAGGACTATGACATGAACAAACTGAACTTAGAACCATACCATAGTGATAAGATAATCCTAAAACAAGACAAGGTAAGATTAACGGAATTGGCTATCCCATCCACTTCTATTTCTCTGCACCCACTAAGGATTGTTTCAACTATCATCGTGTGTTCATGATAAAATGATCCCCATTTTATTGTGTATGCAGTCCCTTATCCATCGAGTGTTACCTAGATCCAACTAGGGTTTACTTATCGAATGCTTCCTAGATTCATCCAAGGTTTACGCTACCCAGGGCCACTGGGGTTTATGCTACCTATTGAACGTTTCTCGGATTCAGGGTTTACGCGACCTAGGTCCAACTAGGGATTATGCTACCTATCGAACGATGCCCCCTAGTCTAGGACACACTACCCAGAGCGGTATATGTTCCTAGACTTTCCCCACGTATGTGTCGTTAATCGTTATCGATGTCTAGATGCACATGTCCTCTATATGTGCGACCCGAGTCCCATGGCAGGGCTAATCAAAAAACACGGAACTCGGTCGGGAGCTTTCTGATATCTGCCGATTGCAGATGCTAAGGTCTGCTTTTACAGTGGCTATGGTCCTACTAGACTGCTCCCTCAACTAACAAATGAAAGGCACCCAATAAAATCAAGAATGAGAACTGTACGCAGGCCCCTCTATGCCCCCACAAACCTATGGGCCAACCTCACCCATAACTAGATAGCAAGTATATAGTCTATTGGAGTTCTCCTCCTTTCCGCTTCACGTATCTCGACTGACTCAAGATGGTAGGTAGACGACGAGTTGCTATCACAGGGCAAAAACTGGTCTCGCCGAATCACGCTGGTCCATCCTAGTCTTTAGGTTGCCTCATTATTGCAACCAAGGCATACCCTTGGCTCTTCTAACGCAAACCTTAACCTCGGTGAGCCCAGAAGGATCATCTGCAGCATCACAGAGGGATACCAAGAGTACCCACATGTCCCCTCGAAGCCGCGTGCTTCGTAACCCAGTTCATTGGATCCTTCTTCATGGTCAGACGGACGTTCGCTCCTCCTCGTATTCTACTTGGTTTTCTTGACTAAGGTTTACTACTTAGTTCTCTTAACTAAGGTTTACTACTTAGTTTTCTTAACTAAGGTTTACTACTTAGTTTCCTGAATCGTTCATTTTCTTAACTAAGGTTTATAACTTTGTCCTCTTAACTAAGGTTTACTACTTAGTTCTCTTCCTCGCCATGTTGGATTGGTTAAGTGTTATCCAGCAATTTACGTAGACTTAACCCACCCCTACATCATGCCAAATTGGTTAAGTGTTCCTTATCCTTACTCGTTTGTCAGGTTATACTGGTTAAGTGTCTCTCATTAACTTAACCCTGTTTATTTATCATGCTATAACGGCGAAGTGTTCTAAGTTTACTTAACCCCACCATCTAGTCTAGTTAGCATGTTATAACGGTTAAACATTTACTTAACCTTACCCACTTGTCTAGTTTACATGTTATAACGGTTAAGTATTTCCTTAGTTACTTAACCCCCACAAATCTTGCCTTGTTAACATGTTAAGTTAGTTAAGTGTCCAAATTAACTTAACCCCTATCAATCTTGTCTATTTAACATGTTGAATTGGCTAAGTGTTTTCTCAATTACTTAAACCCACCCTTCTTGTCTTGTTAACATGTTAAGTTGGTTAAGTGTTTCCTTAGTTACTTAACCTCGCCATTTCTAGCTTGATTGTTCATGAGCTTTAATTAATTAATTAAAGCACCAACCACTCACATTAGACAGGTATTGTTGTGGTTACTGGATATGCCGGTCGGTTCCGGGCAGTTTTACACCACAACTCAGTCTAACCTCGGGTCTTTCTGGGCTTGATGCACTAACCTCTCACATTAGACAGGTATTGTTGTGGTTACTGGATGTGCCGGGCAGTTTTGGGCAGTTTTACACCATAACTCAATTTAACTTCGGGTTAGGCATTTTCCTCTTCTCTAATTTACATATTTATGTAAATTTTCTGTAAATCAATTTAGCCTAGATCATATTCATTTGTCATGCCAATTAACATACTTATATTCTATGCCCAAAACTTGATTTACCTATCAATTAGCCCAACTTGCAGTTTATACCAATTTAGATTTAATATTCCCCTTTTTCAGTTCATGCCCAATCTAGATTAATATTCCAATTTACAGTTCATGTCAAAACTAGGTTCAATATTCTAGTTTACCATTTATGTCCAAAACTCGGTTTACATGCCAATTAAAATTTATCAATTTATGCCCAAGTCTAATATGCATGTAAATCATTTACTATTATAGCCAATTTAGATTATGCCAACATATTTATTATGCCAAATTAACTTAATTAAGCTACGCCCAATCCCCGCACCATAATCGTACGTATAACATGATTTCACAAGTTTTCTAAGTACTCATGAAATGGCACTAACAAAAGGAATAGAAGATAAGCACAAGAATTGATATAAATGAATAGGCATGCAAAAATAATGGCTCCAACAGGTTCGATGTACATAATAGTGAATAGGAATAAACTAGCCAAGTTACACACTAAATATGAGATCCAACATAATCAAGGGAAAAGGCATAGGTGATTTGGTCCAACATAATGCCAGTTCAAGGTACAACATAATTGGTTAATTGTAACAATGGGAATAGGCATAAGAAACTAACTACAATAGTTATAAGCGGTTAACCACAATAGTCATGGGCAGTTAATTACAATAATTTCTTAATCAATGTCATAGGCAATAGTCTCATAGTTATGAATCATAGTCGTGGGCAACAGCCTCATAGTCGAATCATAGTCATAGGAAATAATTTCATAGGCAACAGTTTCATGGTCATAGTCTTAGGTCTCATAGTCATAGTCATAGGCAATAGTTTCATCACAAGAATATAACATAGGAAAATCGCATGAATAAACATGAATCCACATAGATAAGCTAACAGGCACTGTTCTAATGTCAGTTTCTTACAAGCCATGACTTCCAATTAATGTTTAAATCGGAAATATAACTGTACTTACAAAATATAGGCAAGTCTTGTTTTTATGAAATCTATTTTCTGAAGCTGAATAGCTTTCCTTTGATCTAGATTAGTCGTTCTTTTAATTCTTTTCAGATTGCAAGAAGATGCACTTGTTCTAGCTTAGATTTCAGCAGAGTAGCGACGCCATTCTTATTTTTAATTAGAATAGAGGCAGAGTATTTGTAGAATGAAATTGTATGGAGAGAAAGCTAGGTTTGGGGGTGTTTAAATAGGTTAGAGCTCACGAATCCGGTCTGAAAGGCGTCCAGGTGCAGAAAAATGGATATGTCTCCAGATCTGGGAAAAGGGGGGAGGTCGACCCTAGTGTCGACCTGTTTACCCAGGTCGACTACCAGGTCGACCCTAGTGTCGACCTGGGTCCTGGGCGGGAATTTTCCCGCCCAGCCCGGGTGTCTGTTTTGAATTTTGAAATCTGAATTTTTGAATTTCGGACTGGTTTTTATTGAAACTTCCGAAGGCCATATCTTTTTCATACGGAGTCTGATTTATGCAAACTTGGTCTCTATTCCAAGCAGAATTTCGAGGCGAACGCAATGGCATGACCTGTTTCCCTTAATTATTTTGTTACAATTTAATTATTCTCCTATTTGTTACTTAACGTATTTCCAGAAAAATACGGGGTGTTACATTCTCCCCTCCTTTAAAGGATTTCGTGCCTGAAATCTCTAAGTTAGGATGAATGTTTATCCTACCATCCAACATATATCTACTCAACCATCCAATCACAGGAATCCACTGTCCTTAGAAGGTTTCTAATGCTTTTCATGATCATATGCATAGTG
Source organism: Allium sativum (assembly GCA_030737875.1). Classification (NCBI taxonomy): domain Eukaryota; kingdom Viridiplantae; phylum Streptophyta; class Magnoliopsida; order Asparagales; family Amaryllidaceae; genus Allium; species Allium sativum. The sequence continues at coordinate 732,565,977 of CM060916.1, forward strand.
TGTGTTTATGCCCTTATCTAATGCAAAATCAAGCGGTCTACTGATTCAGTTGACCTCCTTAATGCAAATCATGTCAGTGCCATGAGTCCATCATGTATGCAACTACTCCTAATCGTATTTTATAACTTTTGCATGAGTGCACAATCATTCTTACAAATGCATCGTCCATATGATAACACATCAAGTTTCACAAATACATATATGTATAATAAGGAAGTGACTAAGCCAATCTAGTGCCTAATGTGTGTGTATATGCACTCACGAGGAACCACTATTAACTACTTGCAACCATCAAACATAACATGTTTCAAACACATGTTTATATCCATTGGCTTCTACTTAAGAATTGAGGATAGGACCGAGAGGATATACTTAAAAGATAGAGACTAGTCAGGCAAGTAAACTCTACAGAAAAAGAGAGATCAAGGATATACCCTCAAAAAGGGTATGATGCGCGTATCTAGTCCTTAGTCTTTTAAGTTGCATCTTAATGAGCTTCTCTCCACTGTACCTTAACTTCACGGTTGCAAAGCTTCTTAACCTCCATTTCCACAACTCGCTAGTAAAGATAGGACCTTGGTCACTTACTGTGCTAGAGGGTATCCAATGTAGTCGAACCACCCTTCCTAGATAAACAGATGTTAAGCATGATACCAAGTGTATATCCTAAGATGATTAGAGGTCTCTCCTTTACTTAGCTTATCCATCATGTTATAAATTTGAGGGTCTAAAGCCAATGGTTGCTATGTGCTTTTTACCTCTCTTAAGGTCAGTCTTACTTAGGGTGCCAGCCCCCAACCATTTATTTCTCACGCAAATCATCCTAGTCGAACTCGACATCCCTCAAGTACAATCCCCAAAGGCCTAAACCAATATCAGACAAGCACCCAAGGGATACCTCCTCCGTATTTGGACGATCTATGGGAGATGATACTAGCAAAACAACCAAACAATTGAGCACTTTACCGACTCTAGCTATCCTCGCCAATCTTGCTCCAAAATTATCGTTGATCACATAACTGGCTTTGCAGTGTCATCTAGATATATGCGGAAGTATGTCTCGAGTTTTAGGGGGAAACCCCTACCCTAGTCAAAACATCTTGTCTACTCATGGACTACTCCAACGGATCGAAAATCGTCGATAGATAGACAAAGTGATTCTAGGTAGCTAAGACAAACTGATCCCTTAGGATCACACGAAATCTCGAGGGTATTCCCGAGGCAATTCGAAAGTCTAACTACCCTCGTTTTACAATTACTAGCTAACCAATCCATGCCTAGAATCAACACAGCCCATGAAACCAAAACATAAGCATTAATATAGCTATTCTCAAATCCTCACAAGTCAAAGATAAATGAGCCGAACCAGCAGTTGGAATTGAGACTATAATGGGATCCTCTACTATACAATATCTAGGGTGCAGAGACTCAACTAAAGCAGCAGATACAAATGAGTGTGATGCGCCAGAATCAAATAGTGTACGAATAGGATGATAAAAAAAAACTAGTCTTTTTCAATAGAAACTTTACTACCTCTCTCTCAGGTATGCTGGCGGTGAGAGCATGCGCTTGTCTTCCGGAAAATTCTGTCCTTTGTTCTTGCCCTTGCCCTTAATTATGCGACCCGTTATACCAAAATAAAGATACTTCCTCTTGTTTTAGATTTTACTATTCTTGCCTCCCCTCTAAGTCCATATCCATGGGTTCTTCATCCTTGTGTAACTTATTGACATGTCTCTCGAAAGCTGCCTCCATCGCACGGAGAATCCTACAAAGCTCAAAAGAAAATTATGGCTATGGATGGAAGTTAGGCGCTTATTTGCCCTTTGACAAGTGTCGTAGTCTCATCAATCCTACAGAACCATGTCGCGATGAGGTTACCTCCCAGAAAGCCAGGAGCCTTAGAGACATAGGAAAGAAGGAAACAAGGATTCAAACAGAGGATCAAAAGATAGTGCATATGGATTTGGGGAATATGCCTTTAAAATAAAACTTTTCTTTTGAAAATGCTTCTTTAAAAACCGTTTGAAAATAATTTTTCAAATCTTTTTATCTGATCCGGTAACCTTCAGCTCTGATACCAAGTGTAACACCCCACCTCCGTTAAGGTCACTCATGAAGGGAATGCCTTCGGTGGAGCATTTTTAGTGCAAGTTGAAGAAAAATTGCAAGACAGACAAATAAAGCAGCGGAAATATAATAACCTTTATTGATTAAAACACAGCTTGTACCGAGATTATTTTACAACACCAATACTTATTACAACAAAGCATCTGTCTTGTTTAAAATAAAGAAGCATAAACTGACAATGATATTCCCCAATAAAGCATGAGCCAGCCATAGCAGTAGAAAATGGAGTTCAAAGCAATGCACAAAGAATCTTCAAGCTCGGAAAGAGTAACGGTCCAAAATGAGCTGAGCTATTCCCTCCCTGGCTACCTGGGGGGAAACGGAAGAAAAGAGGCGAAAACAAACTAGGTCAGACATAAGACTGGTAAGTCCAGTTATACTTCAGCATGTAAACAAGAAAAGGACTATGACATGAACAAACTGAACTTAGAACCATGACATAGTGATAAGATAATCCTAAAACAAGACAAGGTAAGATTAACGGAATTGGCTATCACATCCACTTCTATTTCTCTGCACCCACTAAGGACTGCTTCAACTGTCATCATATGTTCATGATAAAATGATCCCTTTTTTATTGTGTATACAGTCCCTTATCCATCGAGTGTTACCTAGATCCAACTAGGGTTTACTTATCGAATGCTTCCTAGATTCAACCAGGGTTTACTCTACCGAAGGCCACTGGGGTTTATGCTACCTATTGAACGTTTCTTGGATTCAGGGTTTACGCGACCTAGGTCCAATTAGGGATTATGCTACCTATCGAACGATGCCCCCTTGTCTAGGACACACTACCCAAAGCGGTATATGTTACTAGACTTTCCCCACGTATGTGTCGTGAATCGTTATCGATGTATAGATGAACATGTCCTCTATATGTGCGACTCGAATCCCGTGGCAGGGCTAATCAAGAAACACGGAACTCGGTCGGGAGCTTTCAGATATCTGCCGATTGCAGAAGCTAAGATCTGCTTTTACAGTGGCTACAGTCCCACTAGATTCCTCCCTCAACTAACAAATGAAAGGCACCCAGGAAAATCAAGAATGAGAACTGTACGCAGGCCCCTATATGCCCCCACAAAACTATGGGCAAACCTCACCCATAACTAGATAGCAAGTATACGGTCTGTTGGAGTTTTCCACCTTTTCACTTCACGTATCTCGACTGACTCAAGATGGTAGGTAGATGACGAGTTGCTATCACAGGGCAAAAACTGGTCTCGCCAAATCACGCTGGTCTATCCTAGTGTAACACCCCACCTCCGCTAGGGTCACTCACAAAAGGAATGTACTAGGTTTGGTGAAGTATTATCGAGGTAAGCATGCACAGAAATATTACAAGACAGAACATATATAAAACAGCGGAAGTAAAACAAATTTCAATACCTTATAAAATAAGGTATAGAGCCCTTTTCATCAGAATACATCAAAACCTGCCTTGCAATAGTAAAGAAGCATAAAACTTTTTCATAAATTATTCCCCAAAATAATTCGGTGAAGCAGCCATAGCCAAGAGAAGACCAAGCTATACATGATGACCTTCAAGCATAAGAGGTCCGAACTAAACAACAGCATTTCCTCCCTGAAAACCTGGGGGGGGGGGAACGGAAGACAAAGAGGCGAAAGAAAACGGGGTTAGTCATAAAGACTGGTAAGTCCAATCTACTTCCAGCATAAAAACAGGTAAAGGTAACATGACATGCATAAACTGAAAATAAACATCAGGATGACGACAAGATAGATAAACTAAACCAGGATAACATGGTGAATTACGGTATCAGGATAAACTAAGGTATCATGATAAACTACGGTGTCAAGGTAAATCAAAGTATCACATCTTCAGGTTTTTATCAAGTATAATATCCCAAGGTATCTATCATGTATATTTGCTCTGCACCTCCCGTACTAGTATCCCAACCCGTGTCATAAGTTAACTATAAAATGTCCCTTGACCAAAGTCATGAAATGGTCCATGTCAACCTAATATATCGCGTACATAGGTTTTCCTAACTCGTATGTTTATTTCCATGTATAAGTTCAGTCCTTTGCCGTAGGCCGTACGGGCTTTCCCATGTAAATATATACCACCTCAACGTAGTACCATTTTATCCTTGAAGTTGTTTTGGATTGCTACCCTAGATCTGGTTATGTTTTCTTACCATGAACTATCGCGTGTTCACCTAGGGTTTATGCCACCTAGGACCGCTAGGGATTATGCTACCTAATGAACGTTTTCGTATCTCAGTTTTGGTTTTAGCCACCTAGGGCTACTACGGTATTATGCTACCCGTCAACCGAGCCCTTTTTTTCCACGTAAGCACCGTGAATCGTTTTTCCATATCTAACTGCACATGTATCTCAATGTGCCATCCGAGTCCCGTGCCAGGGAAAATCAAGAATTACGAGACTCGGTCGGGAGCTTTAAGTCGTCTGCCGAATGCAGATATCAAGGTCTGTTTTTGTATCCGTGGCTATGGTCCCACGTGACCCCTCCCTCAACTACTGAAAGGAAATCCAAGAAAAATCATGCACGAGAACTATACTCCGGCCCCCTATGCCCCCACTTACCTATTGGCCAACCTCACCCATAACTCGATAGCAAGTATATGGTCTGTTGGGAGTTCTCTGCCTTTCCGTATACATACACGATTGACTAAAGATGGTAGGTAGTCGACGACGCGCTATCCAGGGAAAAAATCAAGTATCGTCGACTCCACGCTAATCCATCCCCGTCTTTAGGTTGCTTGCACAGCAACCAAGGCATACTCTTGGTACTTCTACCGCAAACCTTAACCTCTGTGAGCCCAGGCGGATCATCTACAACCTCACAGAGTGATACCAAGAGTACCCTCACGTCCCCCGAAGCTACTGCTTCGTCACCCAGTTCGTTGGAGCCTTTATCTAAGTCAGATAATTTGCTCCTCCTCGTGTGTTTAAGCGATGACCTACCGTATCGGGTTACTCATCTATCTGTGAACTGGTCCAAATCCCTTGACTAAGAATTATTACTTAGTTATCCTAAACTAAGGTTTATCACTTAGTTCCCTTTCCCGTTATCCTTGTTAACTACTATTTTCCACCTAGTCCCCTGAACTAGGGTTTTGTCTAATGGGTTAAGTGTTGTCATTCTAGTTCATGACTTAACCCGCCAACGAATCATGTCAAGATTGGCTAAGTATTTAAGATCAAGACTTACCCCTATAAGTTGGTTAAGTATACCAAGAAGCTCATGACTTAACCCTATTCAATTATCAAGTCAGATTGGTTAAGTATTAGTTTGTCTTGACCCTATCAGATTATCGTGTTAGATTGGTTAAGCATAGATTATCTTAACCCCATCAGATTGTCCAGTCGGATTGGTTAAGTATGGGTTAGCTTAACCCCATCCACTAATCGTATTACAATGGTTAAGTATATTTAAACGGTCTTGTGACTTAACCCTATCAAGTTCTCATATTAGATTGGTTAAGTATAGGTTACTTAACCTCATCAAATCATCATGTATAATTGGTTAAGTATAAGTTACTTAACCTCATTAAATTGTCATGCTAGATCGGTTAAGTATTGGTTACTTAACCTCGTTGAATTTTCATGTTTAAGTGTTTAACTTAACCCCATCGAATTACCGTGTCTAGATTAGTTAAGTCTAGGTTAACTTAACTCCATCTAATTACCGTGTTTTGATTAGTTAAGTGTAGGTTACTTAACCCCATCTAATTACCGAGTCAGATTAGTTAAGTATGGATTAGCTTAACCCCATCCCCTAACTGTATTTTACGGTTAAGTGTCATTAAGAAATCAAGTCCGGTTTCACTTAACCTACCCATTCATGTCATATCGGTTAAGTGTCATTAGTCAGATTTACTTAACCTTATCATGTGGCATTAAATAAATTAATGCACCCCAACCTCTCACATTAGACTTTGTTGTGGTTACTGGATATGCCGGGCGGTTCCGGGCAGATTTACACCACAACCTAGTCTAACCTCGGGTTTTTACGTGCGATGTGACCAACTACTCACATTGGGTCATATTGTTTGTAGCCACTGGATTTGTCGGTCGGTTCCGGGCAGATTTATGCTACAAACTCAACCCAACCTCGAGTTGGTCACTTCATGTTTTTCTACGTGTCATGTTCATGTCAAGTTTATCTTAAACATGTTTTCATGTATAATCTATGCTAATATTCCATGTTAAGTCTTCAAGTCATATTCCAAGTCATGTTTTCATGTCATATTCACGTTTGCCTAGACTACCCAAATCGTATTCCCAACGCAAATGAAAGCGAGTCAACATAGTAGGAATAATATAATAAGGATGGGTATAAGATGTCAAAGATGGTTACAAGTCAAACATGGTGCAATTTGAGACCAAGTTTTACCACTCAACTAGCATATGTATTATAGGCCTCAAACATGTATGATTCCAAATCTAGCAAAAAGAGTGATTATCATGGAAATGGTGACATAGGGCGGAAATCCTAACATGTGCATAATAGGTTCATCATATGCATGTTGATAATCATGAGGGGTCTAGGTTCCTTAACATGCATAATCCTCAAATCAAGTTCATGCAAGTAGTTCACAAGTCAAAATGGTTCCCAAGGGTTCATGCTAGCATTTCCTAAGTAAAGATTCGAACTTGCATGATAAACTAAGCCAAATGCAACTTGTGTAACATGATTTAGTTGCTAAAACATAGCCCAAGGTCATAGTTTGAAGAAAGGGGCAATGACTAAGTTCACATAGGCTAGCATACTTATGTTTCATCGCATTTTATTCCATACCATCATTAAAACTACCGTTTAGATCTAGAAGTAGCTAGAACTTACCTAGCGTGGCTTAGAGATTTAGGAGCATGAATCGTCTTGTCGTAGAATCAATGTTGAGACGATGATCAAAACCCTTGATTTGGTGTAGAAAGCTTGCACCTTCGTCTTGAATCTAGTTTGCAAGCATAAGCTCTTGAATTTGGGGATGGAGGCCATGATCAATGTAGATTTGGGCAGCACTTCGTTGCAAGAGTGATTTGTGAGGGTTTAAGTTAGGTCTAGGGGTCTTTTTATAGAGATTAGGAGTAGTTTAGGCCATAGGATAAACCCTAGGATAGATCTGAGCCCTCAAAATCCATCACAGGCCCATAAAACCAAGCCAAAACAGCAGCAGGTGCACCCAGGCCAAAGTGGTCGGACCACCAGGTCAACACCCGTGTCGACTGGGCAGTCGACCTGCCCCCTGGGCGTGTCGACTCCCCAGGCGACACCCCAGTCAAACTGGGGCTTGGGCGGGAATTTTCCCGCCCAGTCCGTTTGGCTCCAGATTTGAATTTCGAACTGTTTTTGAACTTGAATTTTTTTCTCAAAACTTTGACGGGCCATAACTTGGTCATACGGACTCCGATTTTCGAAAACTCAGACTCTATTTCGCGTATTTTTCCGAGACGAACGCAATGGCATAGCCCGTTCCCCTTGATTCAGATATTAACATTTAATACTTCCTTGATTTACGTTATAACATGTTATTCAAAATACGGGTTGTTACATTTTCCCTACCTTAAAGGATTTCGTCCCTGAAATCTTCGAGTTAGGAAGAACGTATCCTACCGTCCATCATCCATCTACTCAAAACATCATCCACGAGAAGTCATTGTCCATAAAAGATTCTAAATGCTGTATGATCATATGCGAAAGGTGTGTGTGTATGTACTTATCTAATGTAAATGATCAGGCCTGAGTGATCTTCTAAATGCAAAATATGTTTAGTGCCATGAATCCAACATGTATGCAGATAGTCCTAGTCATATAAACACTATATGTGTGCACAACCATTCATCCACATGCAACATCCACATGATAACATATTCAATTTCATCCATAAACAAGTACAAATACTCGTGCATATGCAATATGAAATGTGACTGAATCGACCTAGTGTCTAATGTGTACTCAATCATCCACGAGCAACCACTGGTAACCATATCAATCATAACATGTTTCAAATACATGTTTACATCCATAGGGTTCTACCTAAGGTTCCCAAGATAGGATCGAGGAGGTAAACAAGATAAATTCCTTATGGGGTTTGCAACGGAAACAGGATCGAGAGGATATCCACCAAGCGATAGCATGCAAGCAAGCTCTATAGGAGAACCAGGGATCAACGATATACTCTTAAAAAGAGATATGATGCGCGCGTTTAAGCCGCATTCCCTTGAGATTAATTCCAGTGTGCCTTGACCACCTTTGACTTCATGATTTTCGTAGCTCCTTGATTCCTATTTCCAAGGTATGAGTTGGAACTCATTTCACTGTCGCCTCTCATTTCACTTTCACTTATTCTTTCCCTAGTATGATCGGCTCAAACATATCTGCATACTCATGCAAGCTCTCCAAAATTCACTAGTGAATTCTGGATCTCGTTTACCGATGCCAATCCATGTTACCACATGCACTTACTAGGGTGATTCCTATAACCCATGCTTAAGCGGAATGAGCCATCCGCCTTATTAGCGAACGTTACTCGATCGGATCAGAGATTTCCGATAAATGCATCAAGAGATTCTAGGTAACTAACCATGACAAAACCCAAAAGGTTATATGAGACTTCGAGGGTATTACCAAGGCAAGTTAAGAGTTTAACTACCCTCCTTTCAAAACCGAGAATGGCATCCCTTACTGGATAACCACTTCATCCCTAGAATCCATCCATAGCTCAACAATAGAAGCATTGCTTCTAATCTCAACACTTGGCATTTACACTCTCAATTCCAAACAAGTCATGAATAAATGGACCGATCCTCCAACAGGATTTGAGACAAAAATGGGATCCTCTACCATGCTAGTACTAAGGTGCAGAGACTCAACTATCGAAGTAGACTTAAATGATGCGATGATCAAGACAAAGTCTAGACGGGATGATAGAAAAGAAAGGCTAAACCTTCAACAGAAACGGTACCATCCCTCTCAGGTACCCTAGAAATGAGAGCATACAATGGCCCTCTCGATGATCTTGTCCTCGTCACGTAACACTTAACTATGCGTCCCGTTTTACCATGCCAAAGATACTCTCTCGTCATGGGTTTTATTGTTCATCTTTTTCCCTCCTTTGTGGATTAAGCCATATCAACAAGTTGCTTATCTTTAAGCTCGTGTCCTCTATCGTTGCTCTTATTATCCTTCCTTATAGCACGACAACAGGTCTCTCGAGGACTACCTCCATCGCACGGAAAACACTTAGGTAGCTAGAGAAGGATTAGTCACAGTTCAAACTACTGTGACTACGGATGGAGGAAGGAAAGGAAAAGAGACTTGATCAAGGAAACAAAGGATAGTGCTAATGGCTTTTGGGGAATAGCCTTTAAAAAATTTCTTGAAAAATGCTTCTTTGTAAACGGTTTCTCAAATAGTTTTCAGAAGGTTTTAAAAACTTTTACCCAGTCTGGTAACCTTCTGCTCTGATACCAAATGTAACACCCCACCTCCAGTAGGGTCACTCACAAAGGGAATGCACTAGGTTCGGTGAAGTATTATCGAGGTAAACATGCACATAAATATTACAAGACAGAACATATATAAAACAGCGGAAGTAAAACAAATTTCATTACCTTATAAAATAAGGTCTAAAGCCCTTTTCATCAGAATACATCAAAACCTGCCTTGCAATAGTAAAGAAGCATAAAACTTTTTCATAAATTATTCCCCAAAATAATTCGGTGAAGCAGCCATAGCCAAGAGAAGACCAAGCTATACATGATGACCTTCAAGCATAAGAGGTCCGAACTAAACAACAGCATTTCCTCCCTGAAAACCTGGGGGGGGAGGAAACGGAAGACAAAGAGGCGAAAGAAAACGGGGTTAGTCATAAAGACTGGTAAGTCCTATCTACTTCCAGCATAAAAACAGGTAAAGGTAACATGACATGCATAAACTGAAAATAAACATCAGGATGACGACAAGATAGATAAACTAAACTAGGATAACAGGGTGAACTACGGTATCAGGATAAACTAAGGTATCATGATAAACTACGGTGTCAAGGTAAATCAAAGTATCACATCTTCAGGTTTTTATCAAGCATAATATCCCAAGGTATCTATCATGTATATTTGTTCTGCACCTCCCGTACTAGTATCCCAACCCGTGCCATAAGTTAACTATAAAATGTCCCTTGACCAAAGTCATGAAATGGTCCATGTCAACCTAATATATCACGTACATAGGTTTTCCTAACTCGTATGTTTCTTTCCATGTATAAGTTCAGTCCTTTGCCGCAGGCCGTACGGGCTTTCCCATGTAAATATATACCACCTCAACGTAGTACCATTTTATCCTTGAAGTTGTTTTGGACTGCTACCCTTGATCTGATTATGTTTTCTTACCATGAACTATCGCGTGTTCACCTAGGATTTATGCCACCTAGGACCGCTAGGGATTATGCTACCTAATGAACGTTTTCGTATCTCGGTTTGGGTTTTAGCCACCTAGGGCTACTAGGGATTATGCTACCCGTCAACCGCGCCCTTTTTTTTTCCACGTAAGCACCGTGAATCGTTTTTCCATATCTAACTGCACATTTATCTCAATGTGCCATCCGAGTCCCGTGCCAGGGCAAATCAAGAATTACGAGACTCGATCAGGAGCTTTAAGTCGTCTGCCGAATGCAGATATCAAGGTCTGTTTTTGTATCCGTGGCTATGGTCCCACGTGACCCCTCCCTCAACTACTGAAAGGAAATCCAAGAAAAATCATGCACGAGAACTATACTCCGGCTCCCTATGCCCCCACTTACCTATTGGCCAACCTCACCCATAACTCGATAGCAAGTATATGGTATGTTGGGAGTTCTCTGCCTTTCCGTATACGTACACGATTAACTAAAGATGGTAGGTAGTCGACGACGCGCTATCCAGGGCAAAAATCAAGTATCGTCGACTCCACGCTAATCCATCCCCGTCTTTAGGTTGCTCGCACAGCAACCAAGGCAAACTCTTGGTACTTCTACCGCAAACCTTAACCTTTGTGAGCCCAAGCAGATCATCTGCAACCTCACAGAGGGATACCAAGAGTACCCTCACGTCCCCCGAAGCTACTGCTTCATCACTCAGTTCGTTGGAGCCTTTATCAAAGTCGGATAATTTTCTCCTCCTCGTGTGTTTAAGCGATGACCTACCGTATCGGGTTACTCATCTATCTGTGAACTGGTCCAAATCACTTGACTAAGAATTATTACTTAGTTATCCTAAACTAAGGTTTATCACTTAGTTCCCTTTCCCGTTATTCTTGTTAACTATGATTTTCCACCTAGTCCCCTGAACTAGGGTTTTGTCTAATGGGTTATGTGTTGTCATTCCAGTTCATGACTTAACCCGCTAACGAATCATATCAAGATTGGCTAAGTATTCAAGCTCAAGACTTAGCCCTATAAGTTGGTTAAGTATACCAAGAAGCTCATGACTTAACCCTATTCAATTATCAAGTCAGATTGGTTAAGTATTAGTTTGTCTTGACCCTATCAGATTATCGTGTTAGATTGGTTAAGCATAGATTATCTTAACCCCATCAGATTGTCTAGTCGGATTGGTTAAGTATGGGTTAGCTTAACCCCATCCACTAATCGTATTACAATGGTTAAGTATATTTAAACGGTCTTGTGACTTAACCCTATCAAGTTCTCATATTAGATTGGTTAAGTATAGGTTACTTAACCTCATCAAATCATCATGTATAATTGGTTAAGTATAAGTTACTTAACCTCATTAAATTGTCATGCTAGATCGGTTAAGTATTGGTTACTTAACCTCATTGAATTTTCATGTTTAGATTGTTTAAGTGTTTAACTTAACCCCATCGAATTACCGTGTCTAGATTAGTTAAGTCTAGGTTAACTTAACTCCATCTAATTACCGTGTTTAGATTAGTTAAGTGTAGGTTACTTAACCCCATCTAATTACCGAGTCAGATTAGTTAAGTATGGATTAGCTTAACCCCATCCCTTAACTGTATTTTACGGTTAAGTGTCATTAAGAAATCAAGTCCGGTTTCACTTAACCTACCCATTCATGTCATATCGGTTCAGTGTCATTAGTCAGATTTACTTAACCTTATCATGTGGCATTAAATAAATTAATGCACCCCAACCTCTCACATTAGACTTTGTTGTGGTTACTGGATATGTCGGGCGGTTCCGGGCAGATTTATACCATAACCTAGTCTAACCTCGGGTTTTTAAGTGCGATGTGACCAACTACTCACATTGGGTCCTATTGTTTGTAGCCACTGGATTTGCCGGTCGGTTCCGAGCAGATTTATGCTACAAACTCAACCCAACCTCGAGTTGGTCACTTCATGTTTTTCTACGTGTCATGTTCATGTCAAGTTTATCTTAAACATGTTTTAATGTATAATCTATGCCAATATTCCATGTCAAGTCTTCAAGTCATATTCCAAGTCATGTTTTCATGTCATATTCACGTTTGCCTAGACTACCCAAATCGTATTCCCAACGCAAATGAAAGCGAGTCAACATAGTAGGAATAATATAACAAGGATGGGTATAAGATGTCAAAGATGGTTACAAGTCAAACATGGTGCAATTTGAGATTAAGGTGTACCACTCAACTAGCATATGTATTATAGGCCTCAAACATGTATGATTCCAAATCTAGCAAAAATAGTGATTATCATGGAAATGGTGACATAGGGTGGAAATCCTAACATGTGCATAATAGGTTCATCATATGCATGTTAATAATCATGAGGGGTCTAGGTTTCTTAACACGCATAATCCCCAAATCAAGTTCATGCAAGTAGTTCACAAGTCAAAATGGTACCCAAGGGTTCATGCTAGCATTTCCTAAGTAAAGATTCGAACTTGCATGATAAACTAAGCCAAATGCAACTTGTGTAACATGATTTAGTCGCTAAAACATAGCCCAAGGTCATAGTTTGAAGAAAGGGGCAATGACTAAGTTCACATAGGCTAGCATACTTATGTTTCATCGCATTTTATTCCATGCCATCATTAAAACTACCGTTTAGATCTAGAAGTAGCTGGAACTTACCTAGCGTGGCTTAGAGATTTAGGAGCATGAATCTTCTTGTCGTAGAATCCATGATGAGACGATGATCAAAACCCTTGATTTGGTGTAGAAAGCTTGCACCTTCGTCTTGAATCTAGTTTGTAAGCATAAGCTCTTGAATTTGGGGATGGAGTCCATGATCAATGTAGATTTGGGCAGCACTTCGTTGCAAGAGTGATTGTGAGGATTTAAGCTAGGTCTAGGGGTCTTTTTATAGAGATTAGGAGTAGTTTAGGCCATAGGATAAACCCTAGGATAGATCTGAGCCCTCAAAATTCGTCACAGGCCCATAAAACCGAGCCAAGACAGCAGCAGGTGCACCCAGGCCAAAGTGGCCGGACCACCAGGTCGACACCCGTGTCGACTGGGCAGTCGACCTACCCCCTGGGCGTGTCGACTCCCCAGTCGACACCCCAGTCGACCTGGGGCTTGGGTGGGAATTTTCCCGCCCAGTCCGTTTGGCTCCAGATTTGAATTTCGAACTGTTTTTGAACTTGAATTTTTTTCTGAAAACTTTGACGGGCCATAACTTGGTCATACGGACTCCGATTTTCAAAAACTCGGACTCTATTTCACGTATTTTTCTGAGACAAACGCAATGGCACAGCCCGTTCCCCTTGTTTCGGATTTTAACGTTTAATTCTGCCTTGATTTACGTTATAACATGTTATTCAAAATACAGGTTGTTACACCTAGTCTTTAGGTTGCCTCATTATTGCAACCAAGGCATACCCTTGGCTCTTCTAACGCAGACCTTAACCTCTGTGAGCCCAGGAGGATCATCTGCAGCCTCACAGAGGGATACCAAGAGTACCCTCACGTCCCCTCGAAGTTGCGTGCTTCGTAACCCAGTTTATTGGAGCCTTCTTCATGGTAAGATGGACGTTCGCTCCTCCTCGTATTCTACTTGGTTTTCTTGACTAAGGTTTACTACTTAGTTCTCTTAACTAAGGTTTACTACTTAGTTTTCTTAACTAAGTTTTACTACTTAGTTTCCTGAATCGTTCGTTTTCTTAACTAAGGTTTACAACTTAGTCCTCTTAACTAAGGTTTACTACTTAGTTCTCTTCCTCGCTATGTTGATTGGTTAAGTGTTATCCAGCAATTTACGTTGACTTAACGCACCCCTACATCATGTCAAATTGGTTAAGTGTTCCTTATCCTTACTCGTTTGTCAGGTTATACTGGTTAAGTGTATCTCATTAACTTAACCATGTTTATTTATCATGTTATAACGGCTAAGTGTTCTAAGTTTACTTAACCCCACCATCTAGTCTAGTTAGCATGTTATAATGGTTAAACATTTACTTAACCTTACCCACTTGTCTAGTTTACATGTTATAATGGTTAAGTGTTTCCTTAGTTACTTAACCCCCACAAATCTTGCCTTGTTAACATGTTAAGCTGGTTAGTTCCCAAATTAACTTAACCCCTATCAATCTTGTCTATTTAACATGTTGAATTGGCTAAGTGTTTTCTCAATTACTTAACCCCACCCTTCTTGTCTTGTTAACATGTTAAGTTGGTTAAGTGTTTCCTTAATTACTTAACCTCACCATTTCTAGCTTGATTGTTCATGAGCTTTAATTAATTAATTAAAGCACCAACCACTCACATTATACAGGTATTGTTGTGGTTACTGAATATGCCGGTCGGTTCCGGGCAGTTTTACACCACAACTCAGTCTAACCTCGGGTCTTTCTGGGCTTGATGCACTAACCTCTCACATTAGACAGGTACTGTTGTGGTTACTAGATCTGCCGGGCGGTTCCGGAAAGTTTTACACCACAACTCAATCTAACCTCGGGTTAGGAATTTTCCTCTTCTCTAATTTACATATTTACTATTTATGTAAATTTTCCGTAAATCAATTTAGCCTAGATCATATTCATTTGTCATGCCAATTAACATACTTATATTCTATGCCCAAAAACTTGATTTACCTATCAATTAGCCCAACTTGCAGTTTATACCAATTTAGATTTAATATTCCCCCTTTTTAGTTCATGCCCAATCTAGATTAATATTCCAATTTACAATTCATGTCCAAACTAGGTTTAATATTCTAGTTTACCGTTTATGTCCAAAACTTGGTTTACATGCCAATTACATACTTTGCAGCCAATTAAAATTTATCAATTTATACCCAAGTCTAATATGCATGTAAATCATTCACTATTATAGCCAATATAGATTATGACAACATGTTTATTATGCCAAATTAACTTAATTAAGCTACGCCCAATCCCCGCATCATAATCGTACGTTTAACATGATTTCACAAGTTTTCTAAGTACTCAAGAAATGGCACTAACAAAAGGAATAGGGAATAATCACAAGAATTTATATAAAAGAATAGGCATGCAAAAATAATGGCTCCAACAGGTTCGATGTACATAATAGTGAATAGGAATAAACTAGCCAAGTTACACACTAAATATGAGATCCAACATAATCAAGGGAATAGGCATAGGTGATTTGGTCCAACATAACGCCGTTTCAAGGTACAACATGATTGGTTAATTGTAACAATGGGAATAGGCATAAGCAGCTAACTACAATAGTTATAGGCAATTAACCACAATAGTCATGGGCGACTAATCACAATAATTTCTTAATCAATGTCATAGGCAATAGTCTCATAGTTATGAATCATAGTCGTGGGCAACAGTCTCATAGTCACGAATCATAGTCATAGGCAATAATTTCATAGGCAACAGTTTCATGTTCATAGTCTTAGGCAAAGGTCTCATAGTCATAGTCATAGACATAGGCAATAGTTTCATCACAAGAATATAACATAGGAAAATCGCATGAATAAACATGAAACCAAATAGATAAGCTAATAGGCATTGTTCTAATATCAGTTTCTTACAAGCCATGACTTCCAATTAATGTTTAAATCGGAAATATAACCGTACTTACAAAATATAGGCAAGTCTTGTTTTTCTGAAATCTGTTTTCTGAAGCTGAATAGCTTTCCTTCGATGTAGATTAGTCGTTCTTTTAATTCTATTCAGGTTGCAAGAAGATGCACTAGTTCTAGCTTAGATTTCAGCAGAGTAGCGACGTCATTCTTATTTTTAATTAGAATAGAGGAAGAGTATAGGCAAAATGAAATTATGTAGAGAGAAAGCTAGGTTTGGGGGTGTTTAAATAGGTTAGAGCTCACGAATCCGATCAGAAAGGCGTCCAGGTGCAGAAAAATGGATCTGTCTCCAGATCTGGGAAAAGGGGGGGGGAAGGTGGACCCTAAGGTCGACCCTAGTGTCGACCTGTTTACCCAGGTCGACCCTAATGTCGACCTGGGTCCTGGGCGGGAATTTTCCTGCCCAGCCCGGGTGTCTGTTTTGAATTTCGAAATCTGAATTTTTGAATTTCGGGCTGGTTTTTATTGAAACTTCCGAAGGCCATATCTTCTTCATACGAAGTCCGATTTACGCAAACTTGGACTCTATTCCAAGAAGAATTTCGAGACGAACGCAATGGC
Organism: Allium sativum; assembly: GCA_030737875.1. NCBI lineage: Eukaryota > Viridiplantae > Streptophyta > Magnoliopsida > Asparagales > Amaryllidaceae > Allium > Allium sativum. Next base: position 732,582,673 of record CM060916.1, read on the forward strand.
ATAACCTATTTCCCTTAATTATTTTGTTAAAATTTAATTATTCTCTGATTTGTTACTTAACGTATTTCTCAAAAAGTACGGGGTGTTACAGGAGGTAAAGGATGCAGGTAAACTGTAGTAGGAGCTATTGATGGGGTGGTAGCTGTGATTGAAGGTAGGGAAGGTGCGATTTGGCTTGAAGGGGAAGTAGTTACTGCGATGTATGATGAATTCGGTGTGTTGAAGCACTTGTGGTGGCTGTTGAGAGTTGGCAAGATGATGGTGGTTGGAAATCGATGGGAATATAGACGTGTGTAAGGTTATGATAGAGATTGGTATGCTTTGGCGTTGTGGCAGTGGATTTTTGGCGATGAAAATAAAAGCAAAAGGATTTTTTTCCTTTTAAAAGAAGAGAAACAAAAACAGATGTAAAAATGGGAAGAGAGTTGAAATGGATTTGATTCAAGATGTTGAAGAAGTCGGCTCAAAGGAAACTTTTTTGCAAATAAGGAATTTTTTTCGTTCGAAATTTGTAAAAGGCAGAAAAGGGATGTTTAGAAAATAGGAAAGAAATCGAAAAATTGGCAGGAAATTAAAAGAAAAAGTGGCAAAAAAAAATCTCTTGTTTAGAAGATTACAGTATCATTAAATAATACCAAATCTAACCAATCAAGAATTTTTATTATATAAATATAAGAAAACAAAAGGAAAATAAATAAATCATAACTAACACGAATCGGAAATTAAATAAATAATAAAATTCAAAGCTTACCTCCTCGGCAACAGCGCAAAAAACTTGTTTGACGCTTTCTATGGATTAGAAAAGCACAAATTTATTATAAATTACCACAAGCGCACAAGTGTGTAGTATGCAAGTCAAACACATGGAGGAATATTGAATTTTATTATTTATATATTTCGTGGGCGAGTTAGATGAATTTTGGGGATTTGATTGGAAACAATAAAAATTGAAATTGCAATTTGATTTAGAACAAATCTAATTGAACCAATAAGCAAATCACAATATCAATTGAAAACAAATTTGAACTACAATTGAATTTACTACAGATTCGAATCTAATCAGATCTATAATAAATTCAATGATTAACTAAGAAAAATAAAACATAATACGGAAATAAAATTGCAGAACAGAAATAAATAACAGGAAAGTAAAATTAGGATTACCGTTGAATCTAATCAGATGGTCAATCACTAATGAGAAAATAAATGCAATTGTAAATTGTACTCTTCCAAATCCTATTTAATCGATGGCACAACTTGCTAGACCCAAGAGGAGTATAGAAAATAAAAGATTGAACTCTCAATTCTTGAATGAAATTTACAGTGAAAATACATGGGTATTTATAGGATAGATAGTCAACCTAAACCCTAGTACAATCACAAATGGGCCTTAGATAATTATAGTAAATTTAGGTTTTTCCTCTTGCTTCCTTGACAATTCTTCATTGATTTGTGATATGCATAACCTTTCTACCAATTATTTTCTTGTCCCAAAAGCAATTTGATGTGAGATCTTCATCTGAAAGTCTTCATATATAAACGCACAACATTTTGATCTCTATTTTCTATTTTTCTAACATCACGTGGCTTAGTTGGCATATCTGTAAAAATGACAAAATAATACCCAAGTAATATTTTATTTATATAAAAAGCTAAAATATAAGAGCATAAAATAAATTCATTTCTATGTTAATCAGATGACCTGACCGGAAAAATGGAGATCCCAAGAACTAGGTTCAGTGGGTATGAACAAGTAATATATATATATATATATATATATAACAAAAGGAGAATCTAGTCATTCTCCAAAGGCTCACAAAAACAGATCTGTAGAAATGGCTACAGAATCTGCGCACTCACAAATCATAAGCAAAAAAGATACAAATAGATGTACAAGCAACATATCCCAATCGTAAATACAACTGATAAGAATAACATGTAAAAAAGGAAGATGACCACCAAAGGCAAAGGTCGAATCTGAAAGGCCACAAGACCGTCCAAACGATGAATGCTAGTTTTACTCTAAGAAAAAATATTTTATTAACGAGGCAAAATTTTTTTGTATTCAGGATAAATATTTGTTGCTAAATAATTTACATTTTACCTCATTGTCTTCTTTCTCAGTATGGTTTATGTTATGCAAAACAACTCTGCTAGCTGGCCATGCTAGTGTCTCACCTTCAACTTCTCCAATGCGTGTCAAACGAAGTGAAGGCCTCCAAAAAAAAGCATTTGGTCTCCTCGAAATGTCAACAATAATTTTCATGGCATCTGACCCTAAATGGCTTAACTGAACAAGCTCCTTTGGATCAGTCGATAGAACTCTTCCTTCTGCAACAATTTCATCTGTCCCGCACCAATCCAATAAACAGCCGCCCAAATGACAATCCCAAGAGGATAATGTGATAGCATAGCCAAGTCTCGAGGCATCATAGCTATAGAAAATGAGAAAGACCCATGCGATTGAGATCTCCAGAAACTTCCAAACACACAATCCAATGCAAGTAACACATAACCAGTCTTCCAAGAAGAACCTATAAACCCAGGCCCTGCAACAACATCAGGACCAAATAAAGGGGGATGTGAGTTGATAGGGTAGCAGGATGGATCCTACTAACCTAGAGAAAAAGAGGTTCACCTGATCCCTGCTCGAGGGAAGTTGGTACATATGTGACATCAAAGGTACCAGCCAACCTCTGAGAGAGGGACCGAATTGAGCCTCTAAAAGTTCTACCGCGAAACGCAAGGAAAACATTATCCGAATAATGGAAAAAGGATCCAGAGGAACTTCATCAAAAATTGCCTTGTTCCACAGATGTGCCAGCAGATAAGACAAGGAATTAATCGGAAAAGGATCAACCTTATGGATTTTCCTGAGATCCCATCCAACCAGTACCTCTGTAAATCAGCAAGAGAAGACGCATTATCTCGGATTCCGACCAGGTTCCCTAAGTAATTCCAGACAGCTTTGGCAGAGAAGCCAAAGAACATCAAGTGAGCTATCAATTCCGTATCACCATACCCACAGCGCCGACAACAGGAAACAAGAGGGATTCTAATCCTTTGGATGTTTTCGTTTATCGGATGCCCCCCATGAAGGGTCCGCTGCATAAACAGAGAAACCTTCGGGGGAATACAGACAACCTAAATAAAGGAGAAAAGATGGAGACGTGTAGTCGGCGTTTTTGTCGAGTTCCACGTCGCCGATAACGAGAAAGGATTTCCATCCCAAACAGATCCTCCACCTTGAAAATCGAAGAAGGCCTTAACCGACTGCATCCGTTTCCACGTCTCACTTGCGTCGGACGGGATACCGGATAAATTTCAGGCCTAAATCCTGTGGTACTTGGCGTGGAGGAACAACACCCATAAGGAGTCGTTAGCATCAAACCTAGCCCACAGCTTGCAAGCAAAGGCAGTACATATATCCATGGGATTACGGAGTCCTAAACTCCCTTCACTTATTGGATGACAAACAGTGCCTCAAGAGATCCAATGTTGATGATTAGCGTTGTCCTTTTTATCCCAGAAAAAGGAAGAAGCCAAACACCGGTAAGACTAGAAGAAGGAAGATGTAGGAGTTATGGCAGCAAAGGCGTGTGATCCTATAGAGTACGGAACCGACTTTAAAAGTACAAGTCTACCTGCCTGAGAAAGAAGCGCCGCATTCCACCGTATGATCTTACTCCTAGCTTTATCGGTTAAGGGATCGAAGATGGCGTTAAGCTTACGACCTCTAGAAAGAACAACACCGAGGTATGGTAAGGTAAGGGCAGAGGCTTTGAAACCGGTGAAGGTTTTGATCTAGGAGGAGCTAACCTGGGACAAGTCTCTAGCTGGGATGAAGCAACTCTTATCAGAGTTAACGAGTTGTCCAGAACACCTCTTGTACTGCTAAATGAGTCAGACAAGGCGCTGGATCGACTGATGACTACCATTCGTGAAAATGATAATATCATCAAAGAAAGATAAGGAAGAGATAAGAGGACAGCCCGAGGGATACCGACCATGTTTTTCTGATTAGATATCGTCAGGGAGTGCAATTCGCGAACGAAAGCCTCAGCAGCGATAACGAAGAGAGAAGGAGAAAGAGGATCCCCTTGAAGAATACCTCTTCCCACCTTGTAGAATCTGTTGATGAGAATAAAAAACCAATAGTTGGAAATCAGCCTCCTTATAAGATCAATAAGAGTTTTGGGAAACCCAAAAGCCCTTAGGACCCGAATGATGAAAAACTAGGACATGCAATTGTACGCTTTAGCCATATCAAGCTTAACGACCACATTAGATCCCCGAACCTTCTGATCAATCTAAGATACCAGCTCCTGGGCTAAGAAGACGTTGTTCGTAATAAGACGTCCTTTTAATCTGAGGTACCAGCCCTTAGGTATGATCAAGTTGTGAAAAGATATGAGTTGAACATGTTATTTACATATATTTAGAAGCATGTATTCCTGAAATGATTAGAGGGTGAGTTAATAATAACTCTTAATGTGATCTATACAACTATTTAGAGTAGGTACCAACCTTCACAATTGTTATTGATAGACTTACCTACGTAAATGTGGAAATGTGGCTCTTTCTTAAGAAATTTCAAGAAAAAATACTACCATATTCACTATACTAGGATAGGCATGCATGATCATAAACCTACAGGCTTATTATATTGTACTCTATAGAGGATGTGTGTGATATGACATTAGGAATAGAGTTTAAGACTATGAGTCATTGTATCGAAAACAGATTCATATCCACTATGTTAAAGTTCAAATCGAAAGGTATCTTTATTTACGTACATTCTTATGTTTTCATAAATTGATCAAAAATATTTTAACAAAAATCATTTGGGGAATTGTGGGAATCCGACCCGACCTAGCTTTACCGACCTGGACCGGACCAGGTTAAGCTTGTTGTGATATAGAACATATATTTTTAATGAAATTTTTTAATAATTTTTTCAAAGATAATAAACTGGATTAGAACTATCAGATTAGACCAGTCCATCTTAGAAATGTTTGTAAAACTTAACTCAGATCCATTCTTTTTTCAGATCTGAATTTTATAGGAAACATCCTCTACTAAAACAACAATATATCTTTACTATTTCATCTATTTAAACACATGTAGAAGAAACAAAAGTACGGTTTTTCCATCACTATAGGCCATCTTCTTCTTCTACTCAAGTCTTTTTTCAAAACTAAAGCAGTGCGATATCTTTAGAGTGCATCAGGTCGGCTTTGTTTTGTGCAAGACAAGTCGATACGTCAACCTGATTAAAGAGAGACTTTTTATCCTAGAGGCGACAACGTTTGTTGTAAACTGCTTTGCATCTTCGAGCAAAATTCCAAAACACTTTCAAGAGAGTAACGACATACAAAACTCTGTCAAATGTCATTGTTTACAATGTTATAATGGAATAATAATTAGTATTATAATTATTCAAATATGTTCATCGACTTCCCTTGGAGGAGGATCTATAAACTTTGGAGTTGGAACGGTTGTTGCTATTGTTTAAGTTGTTAAGAATGGAATTGATATGGCGTGGAATTGCTATGACCTAAGTATGCTTTGGTCTTTTTTCATAATTACCAAGTTTTTCAGTAAATGAATTATGATGATGAATATCACCGAGTTTTTTCTCTGCTTAAAAACAGGGTCGGACGTGAACATTTGAAGACCCCAGGTCCCCAAGAAGAATCTAGGGATAGAATGAAGGAAAAGGTAAAAGGGTCTGAAATTGCTTGTAGCCAGGGTTTAAACTGCGTAGCTCACGATGGAGACCTAGTGCCTCTGCTACTTTGCTAGCTGCAACCTTTAAAACATATTGATAGCTTAACATGCTTTATAAATACAGGTAACTGGATGTCGAGGCCCTCCAATAGCCCGAGGCTCTATGGATGACAATAGGGCGGGCACGGGTAGTACCACCCCATCACCCACCCCGTTGGGTGAATTTTTGCCCCGTGCCCGCCCCCATACCCGCACGGGTATTGTAACGACCCGCATTCTACGCATCGAAGGATCGTAGAATATTTATTTCTTTCACATACGGAGTCGTATGGTCATGTAACTTTGGGAGACGACTATTGGGGTCATTTCCCATGTTCATGATTTTTGCCAATTTTTAAATGACCATTTTGCCCCTAGCTGATCTTGTTTTGGCCATAACTTTTGATTGGAAAGGAGTTTTGACCTGAAACCACTTCCATTGGCTTCGGATGATGGTTTACCTTTCCATGTGAAAAACAGACTTACTGTTTGGGAGATATAGCTGAAATAAGGTTTGAAAGGTGAAAAACTGCTTAACCGGGCCAAATAGGGTGATTATTGAATGGGCCCATAACCCATTTCGGGATTAGGGTTATGGGGAGGCTGAAATGAGCTAGGTTTTCATTTCAGTTTTCTAGCCACCACTTACCTCCTAAGAACCCTAATAATGGCCTCCAACCTTTAAAACATCCCCAAATCACTTTCTAATCAAGGATTAAGCTTAGCAACATCAAATCAAAGAGGATTAGCACCAAAGAAAGGTTAAAGCTGCTGTTAAACATCAGTATTCATGCCAAATAGAGATTCATTTCAGATTTGGTATTTTATTAGTGGCCAAGGTGAGTGATTTGCATAGTTTTGCACTAATTATGGTTAATTAAGGGTAATTAGTGAAGATTAACGAAATTAGACATGATAAAATTTTGGAAAAATATTTATAAATTTCGAAATAATGTTTTAGACGTCTGTTAGAAATTTGGTTTGATTTGGTGAAGTTTTGCTAATCATATCATTAGTTTTGCTTAAACATGCTTAAGGGAAATTATGGGATTTTGGGTATGTTTGACCCATCTTACATGCTATAATTGTTGTTTTGCTGTTTGTGGATGATTATACATGTTGCTATGACGGTATGATATGCTTTGTGATTGCCTAGAAGTGTTAGATTGATCGAAAACGCCGTCGTATGGCATTAAACAGTCGCTGGAAAAGTTGCAGGAAAATGTGCAGGGTTTCGGATCGGATCGGGATAGGAGGCTTTGATCGGATGGTGGACTGGGCAGAGAAACCGAACCGGATCGGAACTTCGCACTGAGCGAGCTTATACCGAACCGGATCGGATGGTGGATTTAGTCATGACTCCATGTGGTGAGCTTGGTAGTAGAAGTAGTTGTACAGGTCGAACTCCGTCACTACTTCGATGGGTCTAGTGATCAAAGTGGTGGATATCATATGCTTTACGCACTTAGTGAGAGATGTGAGGATGGTTGCTATGTTTGATTTGTTTGCCATCATTATGACATGCACACCCCCACCCCCTGTTATCTTTACACCATCTGTTCAGTGGCACCTTAGAGTATTGTGCGGTATGCAGTGCTAACTCTTTGGTTGCAGGTCCAGGTTCAGGTATGGTTTAGTATACCTGTTATTGTTCTGTTTAGTTGCTTATCGCTCATCCCGGACTTTTTGTCTGACCCAGAGTTTTATGTCTCTTCTTATTACTCTGGGTGCTCTCACGAGCAGACTAGAGACAGGTTAGGTGGTATGCACGAGTAGCTGTACCGGAGACGAGCAGGAGGCTTCCACGTATGATATATATAGACATTCTCCTTGTGTTGCTCCAGTCACTACATTCGGCATTAGTGGTGTACCTTTATTTCTTTTGTTTAGAGACAGTAATTTGGAAAGTTGTAATAAGCTGTATTTGGATTTTCGCTGCTCTGATGATGATGTTGATTTAGTTATCAGCTTGTACACCATCTCATCTCTTTTATGTCAAGTATAATATTATTATATTTTGTTCCATGCGCTGTGAGACATTCTACAGATTTTCGATTAGTTCATTCTCTTCTTTCCTTTCTTTGGCGACCGTTCCGTGCTAGTTGGGCATGTGTACAGCGCACTTTCGGAGGAAATGCCGGTTGGTGCGGGGCGGACCGTCACACTTGGTATCAGAGCTCTAGGTTGCGTAGTTAACCTAGGGAAGTCATCAGAGAGAGATAATATACGTATATGAGAACTGGTATTTGTGATTATTTTGGTTTTCAAAAGCTATATATATACTATTAGTATAGCTAAGGATGAAGTCGCACTGCACTAGCACCACTATGGAGATGGTTAATCGTTTTCTCTTTACAGATTGAACGATGAACCGATACGCAAGAGGTGCTGGTAGAGGAGCAAATAATGGGAATGCTGCTGACATGAAGATGACGTTTACTGACCTCATGAGAGAGATGCTTAGGGATGTGCAGAGGGCAGCTCCCAATAATGGTAATGGTGGTGGTCCAATAGTGCGGGCGCCTAGGGCCGATTTCGCCAAGCCGAATAAGGATTATACTAGTCTTGGTGGGAAGCTGTTCCACGGAACGGAGTCGGCTATGGATGTTCAGGATTGGCTGGATAGCTGCGAGCGTATCTTCGAAGATTTGGGTATCAAGGATGCGATGAAAAGAAGGCTAGCATCCCGTCAGCTGCAAGGACGGGCAATGAATTGGTGGAATGCTATAAAGGCAGCTACTCCCGAGGATCAGATTACTTGGGAGCAGTTTAAGGCTCGCTTTAGCGATAAGTTCATTTCAGCTGCTCAGAAGTCAGTGCTGTTTAAGAAATTCTTGGAGCTCAAGCAGAATGGCAGAGTTGTCTCGGAGTATATTGCAAAATTTGATACTTTATCGAGGTATGGACTATCTCTTATTGATATTGCCGAGAAGAAGAATGAGAAGTTCATAACTGGCTTGGATGGTTACTTAGGGGAAAGGCTTTTTAACCACATCGATGAGACGTTTGAGTCGATTGTGGGGAACTCATTGAGGTCAGAGAGTCTTTACCCTAAGTCGAAGACTGAGGTTGCATCTGCAGAGGAGCCAAAACCACAAGCAAGTGGTGGAGGCAGGAGTGGTCCTCAGAATAAGAGGAAGCAGAACCAGAATAAGGATGGCCAGAAAAAGAATAAGCAAGATGTTGAGTGCTTCAGCTGTGATAAGAAGGGCCACTATGCCAAAGAGTGTCGGTCCAAGCCAGCGGATAGGAAGTGCTTCAACTGTGGCCAAGTGGGACATCATAAGGACAAGTGTCCGCAACCCCCTAAAGAAAAGAAAATGGTGAAAGCATATGCCCTTAATGCTATTCCTTCTTCGTCGAATGCCCCAACTGCGGCGGAGAAGGGGAAGAATGTCGTTATTCAAGGTATACTTTCGGTTTATGATGTTCCTATTAGAGTTTTTTTTGATACCAGAGCTTCCAGTTCTTTCATATCTAGTGACCTGGCATATAGGTTAGGATTAGAGCCCGAGATTGTCGATAGACCTTTAGTAGTGACGAACCCGATTGGTGGTTCGACTAACCTTAACATGATTTGTCGTAATGTGGTCTTATCGAGTCATGGATGCATGTTTGTTTGTGATTGTTTTGTTTTGGGCTTTACTGGATTTGGCATTATTTTGGGAGTCGATTGGCTCCAAAGATACGGGGTGGTGGTAGACTGTGAGGGCTTTTTGGTGACAGCTAGAGTGGATGATGGGCAGAGGGTAGTGTTTGGTGGTCTACCCGGTGATGGGGTAATGACTAGTTTTCTAAATTCCCTCAACATCCTTCATAGTGAGTTGTCAGGTTTGCCTGTGGTTGGCCAGTATCTGAACGTCTTCGAAGAAGTGACCGGGCTTCCACCACAACGAGAGATTGAGTTCCGTATTGATTTAGTGAAAGATGACAGACCTATAGTGATGCCACTTCGTCGTATAGCACCAAGGGAGCAGCGAGAGCTCGGGGTGCAAGTCAGCGATCTTTTGAAGAAGGGATTTATCAGAAGGAGTGTTTCTGAATGGAGAGCACCAGTTGTGTTTGCTACCAAGGCGGATGGTTCCCTTCGTTTGTGTGTAGACTACCGCAAGGTAAATAAAGTGACGAGTAAGAACAAGTATCCTCTACCGCGGATAGATGATCAGTTGAATGGCGCGAGAGTAATTATCTCAGTTGGATCTCGTGACAGGTTTTCATCAGCTTAGAGTGGAAGCTGAGAGTATAGCTAAAATGGCATTTCGGACGTCATCTGGATTTTATGAGTGGTTGGTCATGTCAATCTGGCTGAACAATGCCCCAGCATATTTTGTGGAACTTATGAATATGGTATTCAGAGATCAGTTGAATAAATTTGTCCTTGTGTTCATGGATGATATTTTGGTCTATTCGAGGACAGAGGAAGAACACAAGGAACATTTAAGAATAGTGATGGAGATGTTGAGAAAACACCAATTGAAAGCAAAGTTTTCTAAGTGTCACTTCTAGAGGAGGGAAGTGAGATTCTTGGGCTATGTTGTTTCAGAGAATGGTATTGTCGTGGATCCTGCAAAGGTGGCTACGGTACAAGATTGGTCTACGCTCAAGAATGCAACGGACATAAGAAATTTCTTGGGGTTAGCTGGATATTATCGTTAGTTTATCCAAGACTTCTCCAAGATAGCAGCACCGTTGACTCAGTTGACCAAGAAGAATCAAGCTTTCGTCTGGGACGAAAAGTGCGAGAATGCATTAAAGAGCCTAAAGGAAAAGTTGACATGTGCACCAGTGTTAGTCATTCCTAAGGGGAATGAAGAGATGACAGTATATACGGATGCATGTGGCACAGGGATAGGTGTTGTATTGATGCAAGGAGGTAGGGTTGTAGCTTATGCAACTCGGCAATTGAAACCACATGAGAAAAGATACCCTACCCATGATTTGGAATTGGCAGCGATCGTGTTTGCACTGAAGATGTGGAGACATTATCTCTTGGGAGAAAGATTCGAGTTGTTTACCGATCATAAATCGTTAAAGTATCTCTTCTCTCGGAAAGATCTAAACCTCCGGCAGCAAAGATGGTTAGAATTCTTAGCTTCATATGATTTCGACATCGCATATACAGCAGGAAAGGGCAACGCGGTAGCTGATGCATTGAGTAGGAGACATGCCACTTTAGGGGCTATGTTTCTAGAATGGAAGCAACTGGAGTACATCGCTGGGTATGATTTCAGACCAAAGTGTGAATTGGATCCAGAAATGTTAGCAAGTTTGACGATCATACCCACTTTGATTGAGCGGATTGGTTCCAGTCAGAGGAACGATCCTAACCTATTGGAAATCATCTCAAAGTTAAAGATGGGAATTGACGGAGAGATGAACAAGTATGGGCTTGATCGAAATGGATGGCTTAGAAAGAATGGAAGACTAGTTGTACCCAATGTCAATGGATTGAGAGATGAAGTGCTTAGAGAATGTCATCACTCAAAACTGACTATACACCCCGGTGGTAAAAAGATGTATCGAGACATGAAGCAGACCTACTACTGGGAAGGGATGAAAAGAGACATTGGGAGGTTTATATCCAAATGCATGAACTGCCAGCTAGTTAAAGCTGAGCAAAAGAAGCCTAGTGGTTTGCTACAACCATTAGAAATTCCAGAATGGAAATGGGAACAAGTGTCAATGGATTTCATTGATGGGTTACCAATGACTAGATCGGGCCATGATAGCATTTGGGTGATTGTGGACCGATTGACTAAGAGTGCAAGGTTTATACCCGTCAAGTCAAACAGGATGGCAGCTAAGTTAGCGGAACTGTATATAAAGTGGGTAGTAAGATTTCATGGAATACCCAAAGGCATTGTGAGTGACCGAGATCCGTTGTTCACTAGTGGATTTTGGAAGAGCTTACAAGAGGCATTGGGATCAGAACTACATCTCAGTACCGCATATCATCCTCAAACCGACGGACAGACAGAGAGGGTGAATCGAGTGTTAGAAAATCTCTTGAGAGCTTGCATATTGGATTTTGGTGGATCATGGGATGACCATTTGCATCTAGTAGAGTTTTCATATAATAATAGTTATCAATCCAGTATTGGTATGGCTCCGTTTGAAGCTTTGTACGGAAGACCGTGCAACTCACCGTCATGTTGGGTAGAAACTGGTGAGAAGTTTGTACTTGGACCCGATGTGATAAGAGAAACTTCAGCTAAGATTAAGATTATCCAACAACGAATGAAGGCTGCCCAAGATAGGCAGAAGAGTTATGCTGATAAAAGGAGAAGGGAATTAAAGTTCTCCATTGGCGACTTGGTATTTGTCAAGATTTCTCCGTTGAAGAGCGTGATACGATTTGGCAGGAGAGGCAAGTTAGCACCAAGATTTGTTGGTCCATTCCCTGTTCTTGTGCAAATTGGGAATTTGGCATACAAAGTTGAATTACCAGAGAAGATGGCAGGAGTTCACAACATATTTCATGTTTCCCAGTTAAGAAAGTTCGTACACGACCCAAATGTGACTATTTCACCTGATCAGTTGGATGATATCGAAGTTGAACCCGAGGTGGTTGGAAACCGCAAGCCTATGCGTATTGTTGGGAACGATACGAAGCAACTTCGAAGGAAAGCGGTGAATCTAGTCAAAGTCCAGTAGGGCGAGAATGAGAATAACTGTACTTGGGAGACAGAGGAGAGCATTAGGAAGACGTATCCAGAACTCTTCGCCTAGTAAAATTTTAACTTCGATTTAGTCTTTCCGCATGCTAGGATAGGCTTGTTTGTTTGTTTTGCATGTTTGATTGTTGTATATGGCTGGTAGGCATGCGGGATCCTTTGTATGTTTTGGGTTAAGGAATTTCGGGGACGAAATTTCTTAAGGGGGGAGAGTGTAACAACCCGCATTCTATGCATCGAAGGATCGTAGAATATTTCTTTCTTTCACATAGGAGTCGTATGGTTATGTAACTTTGGGAGACGACTATTGGGGTCATTTCCCATGTTCATGATTTTTGCCGATTTTTAAATGACCGTTTTGCCCCTAGCTGATCTTGTTTTGGCCATAACTTTTGATTGGAAAGGAGTTTTGACCTGAAACCACTTCCATTGGCTTCGGATGATGGTTTACCTTTCCATAGAGTGGTCACATACCGTTTGGGAGATATGTCTGGAAAAAAGTTTGGAAGGTGAAAAACTGCTTAACCGGGCCAAGTAGGGTAATTAGTGAATGAGCCCCATAACCCATTTCGGGATTAGGATTATGGGGAGGCTGAAATGTGCTAGGTTTTCATTTCATTTCAGTTTTCTAGCCGCCACTTACCTCCTAAGAACCCTAATAATGGCCTCCAACCTTTAAAACATCCCCAAATCACTTTCTAATCAAGGATTAGGCTTAGCAACATCAAATCAAAGAGGATTAGCACCAAAGCAAGGTTACAGCTGCTGTTAGACATCAGTATTCACGCCAAACAGAGATTCATTTCAGATTTGGTATTTTATTAGTGGCCAAGGTGAGTGATTTGCATAGTTTTGCACTACTTACGGTTAATTAAGGGTAATTAGTGAAGATTAACGAAATTAGACATGATAAAATTTTGAAAAAATATTTATAAATTTCAAAATAATGTTTTAGACCTCTGTTAGAAATTTGGTTTGATTTGGTGAAGTTTTGCTAATCATATTATTAGTTTTTCTTAAAAATGCTTAAGGGAAATTATGGGATTTTGGGTATGTTTGACCCATTTTACATGCTATAATTGTTGTTTTGCTGTTTGTGGATGATTATACATGTTGCTATGACGGTATGGTATGCCTTGTGATTGTCTAGAAGTGTTAGATTGGTCGAAAACGTCATCGTATGGCGTAAAACAGCCATTGGAAAAGTTGTAGGAAAATGTGTAGGGTTTCAGATCGGATCGGGATAGGAGGCTCGGATCGGATGGTGGACTGGGCAGAGAAACCGAACCGAATCGGAACTTCGCACTAAAGGAGATTTGGCGAGAAGGAAGGCCATTTCCTTAGAGTTGGACAGGGGATCGGATCGGAGAGACCAAAAGGGGATCGGATCAGGCGAATGGAGAAGGATGAGATCGGATCGGGATACCTAGAAGGGAGCAACCACCGAACCGAACAAAGGATAGGCACTATACTTCCGAACCGAACCAAACAAGTGTGAGTGGGACGAACCGAGGAGGGATGGAGCATTGATCAAGGCATGGACTAGGACCACCGAACCGAACCGGGTTGGGAGCACAGAACCGAACCAGATGCATACTTTTACTTCATCGTGACGACTTCTTCTGAAGGCCAACTACAATTCGACCAAAACCCGAGATGCAGAGGAAGTCCAAATAGGAAGTAGAGCTCAGGATCCAGTTGGGAACCAACGAGTTAACTTCATGAGTTGAGCTTTGCTGCGGGACGTGTGCTAAGGGGTTGTCGATGTCTATAACTTTGGATCACTATGTGTAGGGAGTACGTGAACGAATTCAGGGCCACAGTGGCCTAGGTACGACTAAAGAGCTATAGACCAATGAAGTGAGGTCATTTGTAAAGATTTGGTCATGACTCCATGTGGTAAGCTTGGTAGTAGCAGTAGTTGTACAGGTCGAACTCCGTCACTACTTCAATGGGTCTAGTGATCAAAGTGGTGGATATCATATGCTTTACGCACTGAGTGAGAGATGTGAGGATGGTTGTTATGTTTGATTTGTTTGCCATCATTATGACATGCACACCTCCACCTCCCGTTATCTTTACACCATCTGTTCAGTGGCACCTTAGAGTAATGTACGGTATGTAGTGCTAACTCTTTGGTTGCAGGTCCAGGTTCAGGTATGGTTTAGTATACCTGTTATTGTTCTGTTTAGTTGCTTATCGCTCATACCAGACTTTTTGTCTGACCCAGAGTTTTATGTCTCTCTTCTTATTACTATGGGTGCTTTCATGAGCAGACTAGAGACAGGTTAGGTGGTATGCACGTGTAACTGTACCGGAGACAAGCAGGAGGCTTCTACATATGATATATATAGACATTCTCCCTGTGTTGCTGCGGTCACTACTTTGGGCATTAGTGGTGTACCTTTCTTTCTTTTGTTTAGAGACAGTAATTTGGAAAGTTGTAATAAGTTGTATTTGGATTTTCGCTGCTCTGATGATGATGTTGATGTTGGTTTAGTTATCAGCTTATACACTGTCTCACCTATTTTATGTCAAGTATATCATTATTATATTTTGTTCCATGCGCTGTGAGGCATTCTACAGATTTTTGATTAGTTCATTCTCTTCTTTCCTTTCTTTGGCGACTGTTCCGTGCTAGTCGGGCAAGTGTACAGCGCACTTTCGGAGGAAATGCCATTTGGTGCGGGGCGGACCGTCACAGGTGTCCACTAAACGGGTTTTAAACAAGTTGCAGGTATTCGTGGGCATCCGTTATATTTAATTTTATTTTTTAGCCATTTATTGAAATTATTCAAAAGTACATTTGGTAAAAAGAAACAAATTACACCAATACTTAAATGCTAACCTCAAAATACCAATACATATTTAAACCAACATCCATAAAAGAAGAGACAACAACAGAAGTATTCGTCAAAATATCAACAGCCAGTTATAAATTATTGAGTAAAGACATGCTACATAAATACCGAACAACCAACAGCTATGTTTTTTTGTATTGACTATTGATAATAAATCACATTTAATGCAGATACGGGTACCCACGAACATGGATATCCTACTATCCGTACCCGCCTCATTAATTAACGGATATTAAAAATACCCATTTATTTTATCCACGGATACCCATTTAACTATCTGTTTCATGTCCATGGCGGATTTTACCCGCGGTTAACCGCCGGTACGGATTTTTTTGCCATCCCTACGAGGGTCTAGGTGGTTGCCTAGCTGCCATATGTATAAAGCCGAGCTTGCTTAGAATATAAGAATTTGATTGTCTATTTCAGTGGATTTACAGACTTAAATTAGGGGTGACAATTAGACCCGACCAGACGGGGCTTGATATATATGAGTCGGGTTTTTTCGGGTCTAAACTATACATCTTCAAAATCTGGACCCGACCCGACTCGAGCTTCAGGTCGGCTCGGGTTCGGGTGGGCAATAGCACTAAAATTATATATATATATTTCAGTGCTTTCTCGTCCGGTTTTTTGGGATGGGTCGGTTCGGGTGGGCGATAACGCTGAAAATGCATATATTTCAATGTTTTTCAGTCGGGTCGGGTCGGGTATTATCGGGCCTTTATTGTATTTTTCAACATTCAGACTCGACCCGAAATTCATCGGGTTCGGTTCTTTTCAGATCGGTTTGATTCGGTTCTCGATTCTAATTCTCAATCCTAATTTAAATGTTGTTAGTTTCTTTATTTGAATGCAGTCTTCCATTTTTTTTTTATTTTTTTTTCCTTTTAGTATGTAATATATGATTGTTGTTAAGTATAAAGCTTTGTTAAATATTTTCTATGTTCCATTTGGCTCCGGGATTGTGTTTATGTTGAATGAAACGAATGCAATTTGTCAATTGTCATGTAGTCCAAAGAAGCATACTGACTGAGATCATACTTTTAGTTGGCATTTCTTGCTGCATAAGCTCAGGTCGTATTTTCTTAAGCATTGGGTTGAACATCAGTTATGTTGATAACAACTGTTAATTATTATAATACACACAAGCGATTGATTAGACTAACGGGGAATACTAGAAAACTATGATGTGAACAATCATAAATTAATTATAATAAAAATTGCGTTCGAAGCAAGAACATAGTCCCACGATGAAAACCATGCAGTTGACTCATCTTCTGGTTTTTTATACGTAAAATCATTGATGTGCAGTGCAGTCAAATTTAAAATGGCTTGCAAAGAGATTAAAAATATACAGCAAATGCTTAATAAATCAGCTACTTACATGTTTACTAATCTCAAGACATTCCTTTAGTTCATTACAAGTAAATCAAGATTGACGTTTGCCACTTTGCCTTGATATAATTACATTAAGAGAGAAGTGCGGTTTAAGTCACACTTTGCTTGGTTTTAAGGTCCACATGTGTCTCGAAATAAATTACTTACGATGTAAGAGACGGCAAATAAATATTACAAAACAGATAAATAATAAGTCCGTATCTCATGGCAATCTCGATTTAGGTTAGGATAATGATAAATTACTGGAGGGAGAGATAGGTTGCGTTCCATGTAATTCACGATAAATAGTAAACTGCAGTTTGCGCCAAGATATATTAACATTTACGGGAGGGCGTAAGAAACCATGCATTGTTGAGGTTGAATACAGTGCATTCCACTAGATGATTATGATTTTATTTTTAGTGAAAATTAGCACATATCCTTTGTTTTTACTTTTTTCAATCTCTTCCATTTAAAAACTATCTTCTACCTATCATTTTTGCTTACTTCTTCCACTTTCTGATTTTAATAGTCACTAGACGTGTATTTAGTAGGTTATGTATTTTTTACATGTGTATTGTACAAAGAGTCGTTAAGATCACTAAATTACATAACCACTCACATTTACTTTTTATTTTTTATTTATGTGAAAACAGAAATGTGATTTTTTTTTTTTTTTTTTTTTTTTTTTTTTTAACATCTGTATGACGCTATTTTTAAAGAATTGATCGTCTCCACCTACAGCTGAGATTCTGAGAACGCTTATGGGATTAACAGTTGTATTCTTTCATCATACAACAAATAACGATTTTTTTCAAGCAGCAAAATTGTACAAACGAAGAACGGTTTGCTTCTCTCGAATAACTATTGTAGAAAGTCATAAAGAAGAAGAGTTGGTTATATAGCAGATGAAAAGATAGTTTGAATTGATACAACCCGACAGTTGCAGACCCAAGGGTGTGTTTGCAACGAACGATAACTTTATATTTAAACGTCACATTTGAGCGTGACACCGTTGTAAAATAAGAATACGTTTTTTACAATGAACGAGGTATTTGAACGTGACATTTGAACATGGTGTTTATTTGTTCTGAATTAATTTATGCACTTAATTTAAATTCACGTTTCTTATATGGATGACAACATTTTGGAAAATTTGTAATATTAGTCTCACATTGCCAAAACATTATAAGTATTTTGGTATATATATATAAGTATACAAACTATATTATCAATTGAAATAAACTCAAATGTGATCATTGGACTTTTCCAAAGTTAATGATTTCAAATTATCTCATTCCTCTTTTTGCCCTGTCTAATTTTTAACATTTTCTATGTAGTGAGATCTCTACATGTTTTTCCTATTAAAAAATATCATTCGTACTTTTCTGCTCTTACATGGCATAATAGGTACCGTTTGGTAGTCCAAAACTGATTGTCTGCCTAACGGACGTGTCTTTTAGCCAACAGATCATTTTGAACTGTTAGCCCAACGGTTTAAAATGGAGCCGTTAGACAAAAACGACTATTCCCTCTTTTCTTCCTATAAATTCTTCTCTTCTTTCCACTTCTCTTTCCACACCAAACTCTCTCTCAAAATAACATCAAATAGACAACCAAAAAACTATTGGACCAGTAAGTCAACTAGACCATTGCGGAAATGCGCCGCTACTGCATATGATAAATGCGGAAACAACGAAAAGAGTGTTCACAAAGCTATAGCGGAAAGCTATAATGCTGCAGCAGTTAAAATCAATGTCTCAAGAGCAGATGATCTTCTAGAAATGATAGATGATAACAAAGTTCGACATAAAACATTTGAGCGGTTGAAATCAACGTCTCAACCGAGAATTCTTTAAGTTACGCAGATAGGTAGCACGCATTAAATGTTTGACTAAAGGAGCGAATTTTAGTTTCGGTGAAGCTTTATACATAGTTACACAACCCAACAAGACATATATATTCAACATCTTAAATGATGACGACGCAAAATCATGGTTGTCGCAAGAGACAAATCGCGATCGTCTTTCTGCTGACTACAAGTCCTATTTGATCAATCAAGGAGGAGGTAACAGATAGGATTTCTACTATTTTTTCAGTTTCTGTCGTATTTCTACATATATATGTTCTGTATGGTTTACTGTATTATTTTGGTATAATGATAATGTTATATTTTAATGATATTGTTCTGTTTTAAACATAAATTAATTAAAATTTAAAAACAAAATAAAAATTGATCCCGCTTAAATTGTCCGCTTAAAGCCCCAAACGCATTCCCTGTTAATTACAATTTCCCTTTGAAATTCCCTTTAAAATATCCCATTATCGTTTCACTTAAACATACCCTTAATGATTCACTCTTGCATGCTCGCTTCCATCTCCACTAGGTACACATTTATGCGTACGTAGGGATGGCAAAAAAATCCGTATCCGCGGGTAAAATCCGTCATGGACATGAAACCGATAGTTAAATAAGGATTCGTGGGTAAAATAGACGGATAATTTTAATATCCGTTAATTAATGGGACGAGTACGGATAGTAAGATATCTATGTCCGTAAGTACCCGTGCCCGTATTGAATGTGATTTATTATCAATAGTCAATACAAAAAACATTGATGTCGGCTGTTTGGTATTTGTGTGCATGCCTTTACTTAACAATTTATAATTGGTTGTTGATATTTTGATAGATAATTCTGTTATTGTCTCTACTTTTTCTGGATGTTGGTTTAAAAATGTATTGGTATTTTGAGGTTAACATTTGAGTATTGATCTAATTTGTTTTTTTTTACCAAATGTACTTTTGAATAATTTCAATAAACGGCTAAAAAATAATTTGAATAAATATAACGGATACCCACAAATATTCGTTATTACCCGTAGCTTGTTTAAAACCCGTTTAATGGGTATCCGTGAATGAATGAGGCGGGCACGGAGCAAAAAATTATCCAACGGGGCGGACGATGGTGTGGTACTATCCGCGCCTGCTCCGCACCATTACGATCACTAAGCGCACACGCACGTACGTTTGGCCGTGAAACGAATGCGCCCTACATAACTCTTTCTCATAAGTCATAACCGATCACACTACAGTTTTTTGTTATGTTATTAATTGATTCAATTTTGGGTAATAATAAATGCAGAAGACCAAAAGGGCATGTTGCATTGTTGCTGCATTAATTTATGAACTAAATGTGATGGCTGACTTAAATGTTCGTGAACTGAAAGCACACTTTATATGTGCAATTCCGGGTATTGTTGACACTGTAACATCCTTTTTACCGGTAACCATAATAAAGTGAAAATTAGGTACAACTCTCTAAATTCAAAGATGCACAACACATCCTTCTCTAACATATAAAGCAGGTCGCTGCTGCTGTAGCAACTTCTTTTTTTGCATTTTTTGCATTTTTTGCGTCCTACTTTAAAAAATTCAAAAAGTCATAAATATTAACATAATATTATAGGAAAAGACAAAAAAGTTGTAAAAATATTTGCATTTTTTATATAAAGAAATACAGATATATCTGTAAGTATTCACATAATGTATTTCAAAAATCGAAAAAGGAAAAAATAGTTATAAAAACGTTGTTGAAGAAAGTACATGCTTATATGCAACTATTTTATACTGTATTGCAGACATGTTTCAGCATATCAAAAAACCACAGACGTATTCGCAATATTTCTGTATAGTTGCACTTTTTTCTAAATTTTTACTGGAAGTGTGATATTTCCATCTATATGCCTTTTTCATTAATTTCTTTGTTGATATTTTCTACAGTGTGACGTTGAATAATTGTAGGCATTGAATCTGAAATTTTGAAGCAATTAACAAAGATTACATAAAAATATGCAATTTTTTTGTTATAATTGCAACAACGTCTGCAACTTTTTGAAATATTGCAGTTTTCCTGCATATTTTGCTCAAGTATGATTTCTTTTCTTTTGAACATTTTTTGTTTTTTTTACATGAGTACGAATATGACTATATATTGAATTAAGTTTTGAAGTTTACTAGTATTTTACATTGATTTATGATGTTTTCTTTATGATTTTCGAAAAACAAAAATTTAATTTACAAAGTTTTAAGACATGGTGTTTTTGCGTATGTTGAAACTTAATAGAGACCTTACCCAAACGATTCGTATAATAAATTCCATCTGTCATGCGTTGATATTTTCTTGAATTGATCCTATATTTGGGCTTGAAATGCAATTTTTTTATTTGGGCTTAATAAGAAACAGGCTACTAGCCACATTCCCGAAACGACTGGTTGGGCTGAATTGTATTATAAACCATAAACAAGCTACTCCAATCATTCTTTGGTTACGCACATTCTTTTGTTACTCTCTGTGTAAATAACTAAACACATACCTTATGTTCAACCATTCTTTTGTTACTGCTCATGACCCCCAATTCCACTTGCAAAATATAGCTATAAAAATTACAGAGAGCAGAAGAAAAACCACTACAAACATTTTATTTAGCAAATCAAACCACCACAACCAATTGTAGTTAGATACTTGTATATGGTTCTCTTATGATTACAATTGTCCAACAGCCATGTCTCACTGGGTAGGAGATTCAATTTGTTTCGTGAAACAAACTTGAATCCTAAGTTATAACCAATAAACATATATTGATTTTTAGTATATATGTCATATACTATCTAGGGCTTTTATTATAATTATGTCCTATCTAGGGATACCAGATAAATTTTGGGCCTGAAGCCTGTGGTACTTGGCGTGAAGGAACAACACCCATAAGGAGTCGTTAGCATCAAACCTAACCCACAGCTTGCAAGCAAAGGCAGTACATATATCCATGGGATTACGGAGTCCTAAACCCCCTTCACTTATGGGATGACAAATAGTGTCTCAAGAGATCCAATGTTGATGATTAGCGTTGTCCTTTTTACCCTAGAAAAAGGAAGAAGCCAGAGACCGGTAAGACCTAAAGAAGGAAGATGTAGGAGTTATGGCAGCAAAGACATGAGATCCTATAGAGTCCAGAACCGACTTTATAAGTGCAAGCCTACATGCCTGAGATAGAAGCGTTGCATTCCACTAGATGATCTTACCCCTAGCTCTATCGGTTAGGGGATCGAAGATGGTATTAAGCTTACAACCTCTATAAAGAACAATACCGAGGTACGGAAAGGGAAGGGCAGAGGCTTTGAAACCGTTGAAGGTTTTGATCTAGGAGGATCTGACCTGGGACAAGTCTCTGGTCGGGATGAAGCAACTCTTATCAGAGTTAACGAGTTGTCCTGAAAACCTCTCGTACTGCTGAATGAGTCAGACAAGGAGCCGGATCGACTGATGACTGTCATTCGTGAAAATAATAATATCGCCAGTGAATCATAAGGAAGAGATGAGAGGACAGCCCGAAGGGATATCAACCCTGTGAATCTAATTAGATATTGTCAGGGAGTGCAATTCGCGAACGAAAGCCTTAGCAGCGATAACGAAGAGAGAAGGAGAAAGAGGATTCCCCTGACGAAGACCTCCTCCCACCTTGAAGAATCCGTTGGTTGATCCATTGATGAGAACCGAAAACCAATAGTTAGAAATCTGCCTCCATATAAGATCAATAAGAGTTTCGGGAAACCCGAAAGCCCTTAGAACCCGAATGATGAAAAACCAGGACATGTGATCGTACGATTTAGCCATATCAAGCTTAACGACCACATTAGATCCCCAAACCTTTCGATTAATCTGAGATAACAGCTCCTGGGCTAAGAGGACGTTGTCCGTAATAGGACGTCCTTTTAATCTGAGGTACCCGCCCTTAGGTATGAACAAGTTGTGAAAAGATATGAGTTGAACATGTTATTTATATGTATTTAGAAGCATGTATTCCTGAAATGATTAGAGGTTGAGTTAATAATAACTCTTAATGTGATCTATACAACTAAATAGAGTAGGTACCAACCTTCAAGATTGTTATTGATAGACTCACCTATGTAAACGTGGAAATGTGGCTCTTTGTTATAAAATTTCAAGAAAAAATTACTTCCATATTCACTAAACTAGGATAGGCGTGCATGATCATAAACCTACGGGCTTATTAGATTGTACTCTATAGAGGATGTGTGTGGTATGACATTAGGAATAGAGTTTAAGACTACGAGTCATTCTATCGAAAAAGAATCATATCCACTATGTTAAAGTTCAAATCGAAAGGTATCTTTGTTTACATACACTCTTATGTTTTCATAAATTGATCAAAAATATTTTAACAAAAATCATTTGGGGAATTGTTGGAATCCGACTCGACCCAGCTTTACCGACCTGGACCGGACTAGGTTATGCTTGTTGTGGTATAGAACATATATTTTTGGTGAAATTTTTTAATAATCTTTTCAAAGATAATAAACTGGGCTAGGACTATTAGATTAGACCAGTCCATTCTAGAAATGTTTGTAACACTTAACTCAGATCTAATCTTTTTTCAGATCCGAATTTTATAGGAAACGTCCTCTGCTAAAACAACAATATATCTTTACTATTTCATTTATTTAAATACATGTAAAAGAAACAAAAGTACGGTTTTTCCTTCACCGTAGGCCATCTTCTTCTTCTACTCAAGTCTTTTCTTAAAATTAAAGCAGTGCGATATCTTTAGAGTGCATCAGGTCGGCTTTGTTTTGTCCAAGACAAGTCAATACATCAGCCCGATTAAAGAGAGACTCTTTATCCTAGAGGCGACAACGTTTGT
The DNA here is from genome assembly GCA_030737875.1 of Allium sativum. Taxonomy (NCBI): domain Eukaryota; kingdom Viridiplantae; phylum Streptophyta; class Magnoliopsida; order Asparagales; family Amaryllidaceae; genus Allium; species Allium sativum. The sequence goes on from CM060916.1 coordinate 732,606,073, forward strand.
TGTAAACTGCTTTGTAGCTTCGAGCAAAACACCGAAATATTTTCAAGAGAGCAACGATGTACATAACTCAGCCAAATGTCATTGTTTACAACGTTACAGTGGAATAAGAATTAGTATTATAATTATTCAAATATGCTCATCGACTTCCCTTGGAGGAGGATCTATAAGCTTTGGAGTTGGAACGGTCGTTGCTATTGTTTAAGTTGCTAAGAATGGAATTTTTGCTATGACGTAAGTATATTTTGATCTTTCTTCATAATTATTAAGCTTTTCAGTAAATGAATTATGATGATGAATATCGTATTTTCTTAAGCATTGGGTTGAACATCAGCTATGTTGATAACAACTGTTAATTATTATAATACACACAAGCGATTGATTAGACTAACGGGGAATACTAGAAAACTATGATGTGAACAACCATAAATTAATTATAATAAAAATTGCGTTCGAAGCAAGAACATAGTCCCACGATGAAAACCATGCAGTTGACTCATCTTTTGGTTTTTTATACGTAAAATCATTAATGTGCAGTGCAGTCAAATTTAAAAGATGATTTTCCTTTAAAGGACAAACTTAGCAAAGTTTTTGGTGTAAAATATGCAAAGTTTGAAATTTAAGGAGAATGACACATTTTAGTGTAAAAATGGAAATCGGGGCTCACTGTCCTTTTCACTTTTACACTAAAATATATCCTTTTCTCTAAATTCCAAACTTTGCATATTTTTCACTAAAAAATTTGCTAAATTTGTCCTTCAGTCTATTTTCCACAATTATTTTTAAAATGGCTTGCGAAGACATTAAAAAAACAGCAATGCTTAATAAATCAGCTACTTACATGCTTACTAATCTCAAGACATTCCTTTAGTTCATTACAAGTAAATTAAGATTGACGTTTGCCACTTTGCCTTGAAATAATTACATTAAGAGATAAATGCGGTTTAAGTCACACTTTGCTTGGTTTTAAGTTCCACATGTGTATGACAAAACAGATAATTATCAAGTCCATATCTCATGGCAATCTTGATTTAGGTTAAGATAATAATAAATTACTGGAGTGAGATATAGGTTGCGTTCCATGTAATTAAAGATATATAATAAATTACAGTTTGGGCCAACATATATAAAATTTATGGGAAGGCGTAACCGCGTAAGAAACCATTGTTGAGGTTGAATACAGGGTTGGATGCGCATATTCCACTAGATGATGATGATGATGATTTAATTTTTTAGTGAAAATTAGCACATACTCTTCATTGTTTTTTTATTTAATCTATTCCATTTAAAAACTATTTTCTACCTATTATTTTTGTTTACTTATTCCACTTTCGAATTTTAATAGTCACCAAAACAATGTGTAATGCGTCGGTTATGCGTTATTGACGTGTGTTATACAAAAACTCGTTAATATCAGTAAATTACATAAATACCCCAATTGCCTTTTTATTGTTTATTTCTTTGAAACTAGAGATGTAATTCATGTCGAATTGATTTTGATACAGTTAGTACAAAAATAAATCGGATTTTTATTTTAGACACACTTCTCTTTGACAAACATTATCTTTAAGGAATTGATTGTGCCAACTACAACTTAGTTCGCTTAGGATTAACTGTTGTATTACTTTGGAATCCAATAAAAAGGGAACTTTGCAGATAACAATTTTCTACGAATAAGGAATGATTTGCTTTACTTGATTATTTATTATGGAGAGTCGTAGAAAATTATTATCTACAAAGTATATACATATCTGCAACTATACAATGAATAACCGCATATTTCAGAATAATCCTAGAAAATTAATTAAACACTATGTAAGATTTCAAAATAGCTCATTAGCACCCTACATGTCTAACCTTTAACATTTTAGATGTAGTGAGATCTCTACATGTTTCTCCTATTGTATAAAATACCATTACTGAGATGGCTCCGACGTGCTACTTTATTACAACCTTCAACTATTTATACAAAAAATGAAAAGAGACCTATTTTTTTGATATAATCACAACTAACATGACAAAATTATCTTCATTTTAACCAAACACATCTTTACCCTTTAAAATAATTTTACAGTGAACACCATCAAAGTTGGATATAAATAAAACTATTCTGTTAAAGTTATAAATCCGTGAACAGTTTTCATGCAATGTGTGATAAAATGTTGTGCGTTCTAATTACACTGGAAGCATTAAGCAGAAGTGGTTAAAACTAATGGGACAGCCTTAAAATTAATTACAATAGAAGTTCCTCCCTGCTGATAAAACATAAACAGCAATATTTACGCGCACGCACGTTTGGCCGAGAAATGAATGCGTCCATGCCATTACTCTTTCTCATAACCGATCACACTACAGTTTTTTGTTACGTTATTAATTGACTCAAATTTGGGTAATAATAAATGCAAAAGACCAAAAGGGCATGTTGCTGCATTAGTTAATGAACTAAATGTGATGGCTGACTTAAATGTTCGTGAAATGAAAGCAAATTTTATACGTGCAATTCCGGCTATTGTTGACACTGTAACATCCTTTTTACCGGTAATCACAATAAAGTGAAAATTAGGTACAACTCTTCTAAAATCAATGATGCACAACCCATCCTTCTCTAACCTATAAAGCGTGTACATAATAATGTAGCAACGTCTTTTTTTGCATTTTTCGCGTAGCTACTTCAAAATATTAACAAAATATTATTGGAAAAGACAAAAAAGTTGTAAAAATATTTGTAATTTTTATGAAAAAATACAGATATATTTGCAACTATTCACGTAGTGTATTTCAAAACCCAGAAAAGGAAAAAATAATTATAAAAACATCTGCACTTATTGAAAAAAGTACAGATCCTTCTGCAACTATTTCATAGTGTATTGCAAATATGTCTTAGTATATCAAAAACCATAGTATATCAAAAACCACAGACGTGTCCGCAGTATTTTTGTACAGTTGCACTTTTTTTTTTTGAATTTTTACTGGAAGTGTGATATTTCCATCTGCATGCATTTTTGATTAATTTCTTTGTTGATTTTTCTATACTGTGATGCTGAATAATTGCAGACATTGAATTTGAAATTTTAAATTAATCAACAAAATTTACATAAAAATATGCAATTTTTTTGTTATAACTGCAACAACGTCTCCAACTTTTTGAAGTATTGCAGTTTTCCTGCATGTTTTGTTGAAGCATGATTTCTTTTTTTTTAAAGCATTTTTTTTTTCTTTTTTGTTTACGTGAATACGAATATGATTATATATTGAATTAAGTTTTAAAGTTTGTTTTACATTGATTTTTGATGTGTTTTGATGATTTTCGAAAAGCAAAGACCTAATTTAAAAAAGTTTAAGAGAGGGAGTTTGTATGTATGTTGAAAATTAAGAGCAACCTTTGTGAAACTGTCCCTATAATAAATTCATTTTGTCATGCTTTAATTGTTTCTTGAGTAGATCCTATTTTTGGGCAATAAATGCATCTTTTATTTGGGCTTTATAAGAAACAGGCTATTAGCCTCATTCTCGAAACGAATGGTTGGGCTGAATTGTTTTTGTAAAGTATAAACAAGCTTCTCCAATCATTCTTTCGTTGCGCTCTGTGTAAACAGCACCCACCATCTGTTTGTTCCTAACAACATATATTGACTTTTAGTATGTTACTATGTAGGGCTTGTATTATAAATATGCCATATCTTTCATTTCTGACTAAAATTTTCAAGTGGAGCAGCGGTATCCCATTTTCATAATACAGCCCTAATTGAACGCATTCATTTGTCTCATACGTTACAAAGATGAAGAGAAAATATATTTTACGCCTTGAAGAGTTGAAGATATATTGTTTTTAGTGCATAAGTCCTAACGTCAATGGATAACGTTGTAACGATCTCTTATTCATGACACTCGTAATCCTCATACAAAGGTACTCAAATTTCTCTAGTTTTACATATGGCTGTTTGTATGATAGCATTTAAAATAAGAAAATAATATCTATAGGTAGATACAAATCATCTCACATCGAAAGAAATAGAATATTTTTTAATACAAGCAAGTACTATACTAGATGCATATCATATAAACTAATGAGATGTTGTAAATTTTCAAATTAGAGTTTGGGGTTTGTTTTGAAGAGGGAAGTAAGAAGGAAGAAGAATGAGAATATGGCTTTGTCCCACATCATGAAATAAGCAAGGATTTTTCTCTATAAATATAAAAGCATGATCTATCCTATTAAAAGAAATAAGAGAAGGGAGAGAAGACAATGCATGAACATGACATGAATTTTAATATTTAAAAAGTCAAATGATGGGCTTGAGCCTTAGACTCTTGGGGGTCTCATGATTAGTTCGGCCTTGGAATGTTGATGGCTTAGATCACCGTTGTATTTTGGAATTAAGCGCGCAGATTTGTAACGCTTCGAAAAGTTGCAAAATGACTACGACCGTTACAAATGTTTCCAAATAGAAACAGATACGACCATTACAAACGGTCGTGGCGGTTCATGGATAGACACCTCTGGATGCCTATAAATTCCAACGACCAGAACTGTTACAAATAACTTCTGAAAATACTTCTTCTTTCTCGGTTCTGCAACACTTTGCCATTACTCACACTTCATAAGTGTTGTGAATTTTTGAATTTACAATGCTTGAAAGGTGTTGCAGAATTGTCTATCTTCTTCCTCTTCTTTCTCTATTTGATTCTTGCATCATCAGATTATAAATTACAGAGTGTTCTTGATCGGATCAAAGCCGTACAAATTTTGAATCCGATTTCGTTGTTTCAAGGCTTTATTGAATCTTGAAAGTCGATAGTTCGATAACCCGTTTGTATCTAACGGGTTGAGCTATTGTCTGAAGGAGTCTATTCTATAGATCCTTAAAGTCAGAAGTGTGGCAATCATACGACGATCATCTTCCTCCAATAGTCTCAACCCACAAAATTCCCCAACAATTTTTTAGACAATATTCGCGATCATGGAAGGGTTGAGCACACTGTAAGTGATGAATTAACATTTGACGAAATTGTAGCGTTTTGATGGTGAAAATTTCACTCGTTGGCAAGAGACAACGAAGTTCTTCTTGATCACTGTCAAATTGTTGTATATCTTGGAAGACGGATTGGAAGTTATATCGGTGGAAACCATTGGCGAGGATGCCGCTCTGAAGCCAAAACGAGCAAAGTGCAAAGAGGATGATTTCCTGTGTAGAGGGTATATTCTAAATGCATTGTCTACTTCAGTCTACAACGCTCACACGAACTTGGAAACTACAAAAGACCTCTAGACTGCAATTGAGAGCAAGTATCGCATATTCGAGGCAAGTAATAAAAATTTCTTATTTGTAATTTTATGGATTTCGAAATGGTCGCCAACAAGTCCATAGTTGGACACATAACTGAAATACTACTGTTGGTGAATCAACTTAAAGATGTCGGTATTGATCTCCCTGAATCTTTTGTTGTTGGAGTTATTATTTCGAGACTCCTGAATTCTTGGAATGATTATAAGAAAAATTAGAACATGCGGAAACAGATTATAATTTAGACGGTTTACAGCGTCATCTTCGTATTGAAGAGGATTCTCGTAAACGCGAGCTAGATGATAATCCGCAAACGGAGTCTTTGTCTAAGGCAAATAATGTTGAAATTACTGATAAATTGAAGCCTAAGAATGAGACACAGTTTAAGAAGAATAATAATTCCAAGAACAAAAAGAAGGGTGCCTGTTATTATTGTAATAAACTCGGCGACTATGCCCGAGACTGTCGTCTTCGGAAGAAACAACAAAAAGCGAATGTGGTCAAAGAAAAGCTTGTGGCTGCTGTACAAGAGGCGAACTCCGTTAGTGGCATTGATAATGATTAGAGGCTCGATACTGGAGCAACCATTCATGTTTGTAAAGACCGTAATCTGTTTAACACTTACGAAGAAAATAATGGAGAAAGTTACTGGCGCAAACAAAGTTGCAAGCAAAGTTTTGGGAAAAGGCACAACTGAACTTACATTCACCTCTGGAAAAGTTCTTACATTAGTTAATGTATTTTATGTACCCGATATGTGTAAGAATTTTGTTTCTGGATACTTTCTTAACAAAAAAGGATTCATGATGGTGTATGTGTCCGATAAGTTAGTGTTATCCAAGAACAACAAATTTATTGGACAGGGATATTCTTGTAATGGCATGATTAAGTTGAATCTAGTAAAGAAATCTTCTGCTTAAATTGTTGATTATGTTAATTTATGACATAGTAAATCAGGACATGTTAATTATAAATCTTTTAGAAATATGCATAAATTAGGATTAATTTCTAATTTTGATTTCGATTCTATCTCCAAACGTGAAATTTGTGTTCAAGCAAAAATACACCGAAAATTCTTTAAATCTATAGAAAGGAAAACTGGTTTGCTTGATTTAGTATATAGTGACGTGGGTGACTTAAAAAGTCATATCACCTATGGTGGTAACCAATACTATATAACATTTATTGATAATTATACTAGATATGCATATGTATCAGTATTACTCTCGATTATAATTAACTAAGTAGAAATAAGTAAAAGTTAATTAATAACTATTACTAATAAGTAATATTTGATTTGATAGCAACTATTTCAGCAGTTTTAATAAATATAATTTTGGAAAACTTGTTTGTTCGGCAGTTAACAACCGCGCTAGTTTGTGCGCTTTTGATAGATATTTTTTTTTATTTGCGTGTAGACTTAATGTTGTAAGTAGTCCCTAGCATTGCTTTTGATCTGCCAGCTTTTGACAATTTTAATTACAAAGTAATATTTAATATGTGCCCTTAGCATTACACCACTTATAACTATGGAAGTAATATTTGATATGTTTCGCGGTCGACTTAAACGGCAGGACGTCCCAGACGGGGGTCCAGGGGGCAGGTCCTCCGGCGGGGTGCGGGGCAGCGCCCCATCACGGTATATCTTATTTGTTTTTTATTTTGAAATAAACAAATATTTGATAGTTTGTAATATTAACATTTAAGAATAATAAATAATTAATATTCAATAATAATTTTACAAATTAATACTAATTATTATTAATAGCTATTAGATAATTAATAAATAGTAGTTTTTTTTGTAATTATTACTATTAAATATTTAATAGTAAATAATCAGTAATATGTACATAATAATTTACTTTTAATAGTTTTAGTAATATTCTTATTTTTTTGGTAGAAAATAGAAAGTATTTTTATGCAAAACAATGGAAAAGTGGCGGTCTATGTTATGCAAAATAATGAAAGGTGGTAAAACTGAAATTTTGGCTCCAAAATAATTCGCATCATCTTGCATTTCTAGTGCATTCCGTGGGACGACCTCTCCTGTTCTCTTCTGTATGTCAAAATCGATCCCCAATTCCTCTTCCTCCCAAAAGAACTTAAGCCTCAACAAACTCCGATTGCTACTGCTGATCCTCTACATTTACTTTCGCCTTCTTCCTCCATTTTATCCCTAAATCATTCAAAACTCGGTAATTTCATGGTTTATCGGTTGCTTCAAACATAGGTCTCGCGCGAATGATAATAATCAAGGTTTTCGTAAATCTGGTAATTAGGGTTCCAGCTTATTTTCTACTCCTCGCGTTGGTCGGAGACAGTCCTGGGTTCTCAGATGGTGCCTTGTCGGCGCCCCTTATCCTCACGGCTCAATGCCTCTTGCTGTTTCCGCTTCGCCTAAAGAGGTTATGAAAGGTGAGTTTTGTTTTTGGTTAAATTTTTATACAAATTGCCCCTTATTCAGTTTATATCAATTCTTATCTAGTATTGAAAAGGCCTATCCTATCCAATTTTGAAATTCTGGCACCGCTGAAAGACCTTGGTTACTGAGTATGCGTCATCAAATGAATTTCAAAATTATATAGTTTTAAGACATCCCTGTTAGAAACTAAAAGAAATGAATTTTATTATGCTATGTTTATGCTGCAAGTAATCACCAGAGTTGGTCCGAAACTATCTAATGAACGTTTGTTTAGACATAACAGTTCATGGATTACTACCTCTCTAATACTATTTTTTTCTTTCTGTTTTTTTTTTGCTGTAGTAGTATTGGTTATTTTTTTGAAAAACTTATCTAGTTTTCTAAAATTATATCTATAGGTTCGATCAAATGATCAGCTCTCAGCAGTATTTTTTTGAAAAATTTACCTACTTTTTTAAAAATAGCAGGATTTGGCTAAATGTGACAGACTCAGCTCTCTTGGGGAATTTTTTTGGGTCCCTTACGGTTGGACAGGTTGTAGTTCCAAAGTTTGATCTAAGGATAATGCAAAAAGTTAAAACGAACTTGAAAGAAAGGCTGTTTACTCATGCGGTGGAAATGATGCTATGGATTTCCTCAGGTCAGAAATAGATGAAGAGTTCTATTCATCCCTCCTTGAAGTTGCTAAATTATAGCATCCCCTTTGCTCAGATTCACAAGATGATGAGGTCAGTAAGCACGTTTAGAAATTTAATTAGACAATGGAGGTAGCATGCCATAAACCTAATAATTTATTTGTTTAAAATGTTGATCTCTACAAATAAGTTTCCAAAATCAGCTTCTGATAGCTGTAGATGTAATTTAAATTTATTACAAAGGATGAGTTGTATGATATGACCTATCGTTGAAAATGCTGCTTAGTTACTATAATACTATATTTTCAGATATTGAGTCTTTTATGTTAGTCTATCACCATGAAATTTTATGTCATTTGGAAATTGAAGTCTTAGGCCTTGACTGTCCTAATGTACTTCTTAAGGGGAAGCTTGCCATGGTAAGGATTGAAAGCCGGAACTAAGAAGCAAAAGTATGATAGAATAAGTGAGGTACTATGCAAATCCTATCCATCTGAATTTGTGTCTTACTTTCATTACTGTCGGTCATTGCGAATTGAAGACCAGCCAGATTACTCTTACTTGAAGAAGCTTTTCTGTGAACTCTTTATTGAGGACAAGCAAGATTACTCTTACTCGAAGAAGTTTCAAAACAAATGGTATACTATCTATGAGAATGATATATGAAAACCTTATATATTGATACTGAAAAGCTTATATATGAATAATGAAATATTTCCTGTGTAGCAGGTTACATAATGTAAGATACCTTCTGGTTGATTTCGAGGGGGCAGTCTTTTCGATTCAAGATGCTTAGCATACACAAATGTAAGTAATTATTTACACTCCTTTGTTCAGCTTCTGTCATCAGTTTTTGTTTTATTACAATGTTAATTTGTGTATTCATTTTTTTGTTATTTAAAGGGAGATTATAACACGGTTATCTAATTTCTTACATGGATTTCTTAATTTTGTCACACTTACGTTGGTTCCATATGAATATAAAATATTATGCAAAGTTTTCCTATCTTAATCCACTTTTTATGGAGTACGTACCATCTTTCTCGAGGTGTTAAGTGTTAACTAAATTAAATTGCAGACCTGTTGATTCTACATGAAACTAAAATTTTAGATTGTGGACATAGAGAGCTGCCTATACGTGCAAGCAAATCTAGGTGGAAATAAGCAATTTATTGTTATGTTGCTAAACGCTCTGAAATATTGAACTAAGGGATAATAATCCTCAGTTTCCATCTCACTTGTCCCTCTGGGCTCAAGCTCATCCAACCATTTATTTTTCGTATCTAATTAATTAGTTTCTAATATGATGCAATCTAATCTAAGATTGAATTGAGCACACGAGACACTGAATATGGGAACATAGAAATTGAGGTGGAACTAAGGATGTTGTTGTAAAGCTCAAAGCCTTGTACCTTACAAAAGTAGGAATTGGTTATAGGTTTCCTGTATTAATCACTAAATATTTTTCCTGTGTTATTGCATGTCATAGTTCAGCTTGTAGAAGAAGACCGAGAAACTTAAATTTTTGCTGCAAAGATAAGATATTGTAGGCTGTGTTAAACGTCATTAGTCAGAGACTAGGCTTGATATATGGTTTAACTGCTTAAGGTACAAACTATATATTTCATTCATTCATACAAGGTGTTCGGTGGATTGCCTGACATAATCTTTAATTTGTCAGTATATGCTTCATGTACATAGACATGGCATAAATGTAAAATGTTATGCTTCATCTACAATTTTTAAGCATTTGAATTCTCATTTTGTATTTTTTTTAACCAGATTTGTATATCTGAGATCTGTTGAAGTTACTCGACCTGCGAGACCTGGACCTGATTAGCATGTAGCTACAAGTTTTAAGTTTGTAGACAAAAATTTTTTTATATGTATTTTTTGTGTTGTATCGATGTATATATTTTGGAATGGTTATGTTTTTTGTAAGGTTTATTGGTGTTGTGAATGACTACTTTAGATTGTTTTGTTGGGTTTGTATGTATTGTGTTTTGTCAGCATATTGTGTAAAAAAATGTTGAGAGTTTGAATAAATTAATATATTGTTTTAGTTCATATTTTAAGTTTGTATGATATTTTTAGTTTTGTAGATAATATGTTCTGAAATGATTTCTTTTATTAGTTATATGTATATAATTTGCAGATATATTGCAACTGTAAAATAAAAGTTGTAATTAAATATATCACAACGGTTATGTAACAACCCGGAAAATCTGAGCCAGTTTAAAATTTTTATTTTGGCAATTTTAATCAATTTTGATTATTTAAAATGAATTATTTTAAATAATATCGATGGAAAATTCATTTTGAATGGAATTCTATGAATATATTTATATAGATCGTCGTTAGAATACAAATATTTATTTATATTTATAAAAGGAATTGAAAATGGCGCGGTAGTTCGATAATTCGATTTCAAATTTCAAATGAATGTACCGGTGCAAAATAAACCAGATTTTAGTGAAACCAAAAATATTAGAATCTAATCGATAATATCTTTCCAACGAATCCGGGAAATCGAAATTTCATAGTGGGAATCAAAAGATACATCCAGTTGAAAATTCAGAATAGTCGCTATGGAATTCTGGCCCTTAAAAATGGAAATTTTGCAAACGACCTCGGATTTCGACGAAACCACTTTTGTTGGATCCGCGATGTCAAATTATTGCTAGGTTTCAAATTTCATAATTTTTCGAATCAATATGTGAGCGTGGCAAAGGAAAACGTGTTTGACCAGTTTCAGTTGATTTTAATCGACTGGAAAATGACCATTTTTCAAATGGTCTCAGAATTCGACGAAATTAGTTTAGTTAAGACCGTATCGTCAATACGAAGCTAGAAAATATTTTTCGGGAATTTTCAGAGTTCATACGTGGCCCCAGTAAATTGAAATGCGCGTTCAAATTCAATATATAGAGTTATATTTTGATTTTGACGAAAACTGGTCTAAACGATCGAATCAGCTTACGATACATATCCCAATGTGTTCGGAATGAGGGTAATTAGCTATGGACGACAAGCGGTGGGTCTCGTTTGGTGTTCAAATTAAAAAGTTACTTTTTGGTACAAAATAAAATAAAATAATATATTTATTTATATGCCCCCCTTTCCTTCTCCCCCGTTCAGATCTGAAAATAGAAAGAAAAAAAAACCCGCCGCTCTCGATCGACGCACCGCCTCCACGCCCTCCACCCAACCGTCGCGCCGCCCTCCCCTTCTTCATCTCCAGCCTCCGCTCCCCCCTTCTAATCCGCGACCCCGATGCTCCGAGACCCTAAAAACCTGAACCCCCAACGCCCAATCACCAGAAGCCGCCTCCGACCACACCCCCACCGCGCGAGCAACCCACCCGACCACCCAGCGCCAACAAGCACCCCCCTGCCTCCGTACGATTAGCGAACCCCCCCTTCTTCTTCCATTTGAACGATGTAAGCCTTCTTCTTTTTCTTTTTTATTATTCGTTTATTTTATTTATTTTAAAACTAAAATGATTTGTTTTAAAAAATAAACTGAAATGATTTGTTTTTTTTTAAAAAAATAATAGAAATGATATGATTTTAAAACTGAAAGGGTATGATTTTAAAACTAGAAATATACGATTTTCAAACTACAAAGATTCCATTTTTATATGGGTAATGGATTAAAAATAGGATTGTTACATAGTAGAAGTATTAAAAATTTGATTTTTACATAGTAGAAGTAATAAAAATATGATTTTTATATAGTGGCGATAATAAAAATACGATTTTTATATTATATAGATAGTAAAAATATGATCCTTATATATGTAGCGAAATAAAAATCTGTTTTTTATTATATATATGTTGAAATAAAGATGTGATTTTTATAGCGTTGAAATAAAAATCCGATCTTTATATAAGAAGAAGAAATAAAATTTTTATATAGAAATAAGCGTTGTAAAAATATATGAAATAGGAATAAAAAAATGATTTTTATTTATTGAATGAAGCAATAAGAATATAATTTTTATTTGAACAGCGTCAAAAGAACTGCATTGGAATTTCAAATAAATCCAGATGGTTCAGCAGTTCAAAAGCAAAGAACGGCGGAGTGGAACCCTCAATGAGAACTTCTCACCTTTTAAATTTGTTTTCTAGTTAAAATATATACTAGGATGCAGACGGTGTTTAGTAGCACCCAACACCCGTCGTCCACAGACTATGGACGGCTTGTATGCTTGTTTGTTTGATTTTGATGTGTAGTTGATTGTTTGATATGATGTGTAATGAAATAAAATATTTATATAGTTAAAAATATTTTATAGTTGGAAATAGAATTTTTAACGTGTATATAAAATAGATATTTATAAACAAATCGGAGATTTGTTTATACACACTGATTTGATTGATATTGATTGGGACGATAAATTTTAGACATCGCCCAACTACACAAATAAATCTGTGTTTAATTGTTTGAAACCCCACATGGGTATTGGGATGAGATTTGACGTACACTAATCCCGATTGTTTAGTTGTATGTCAATCGATGGATTGACAGACCGTGTAAGCGTTAATTATTTATATTTAATGCTTATGCAGTTGTGTGGTGCACTCTGGATGATGGTTGATTATTTATCGTTATTATTATTTACATGTGTTGTAGAAAATCCATATAATTAACATTATATGGTAATTGATTGGGCCTCATTCAAGTTTTGAAATAGAAATATTTGAAAAAGAAATATTTGAAATAGAATATTTGAAAATAGAAATATATGAAGCCGTGTTGATTAGATTGACGCCATTTTGACGTGAACGATATTTATATCGATTTTATTCAATTTTCAATGTATATTGAAAGGGATTTCGAAATTTGAATTATATTGAAAGGGATTTCGAAATTTGAATTATATTGAAAGTGATTTCGAAATTTGAATTATATTGAAAATAATCGAAATTCGAATTATATTGAAAAGAATTGAATTTGAATCGAAATTGAATTGAATTCGAATTTAAATTGAATAGAATTGAAATAAAAAAATCGATTTGAATTGAAATCAATTTGAAATGAATTTAAAATGAATTTATAGGAAAAAAATTCAATTTTGATTTGAATTTGAAAAGGAAGTTGAAATCGTTTTGAAAACGAATTTAAAACGATTTATAAAATACGTTTTGAAAGGAAATCGACAATATATACGCGCCGCCCCGCGGCAGTTCGTGAATTTCGACCATTGACTTCGAATGGATATTGTGGGAGATCCGACCGTCGGATTCTCCTAAAACCGGAACCGTTGGGTTCGTATTGAAAAGAGCTTTCTAACGAATATTAGAAATTTGAAATCTAACGGTTGGATTTGGAATTATGTCCAAATCAAATTTGGAAAAGGTCGCTGTAAGTGCAGTTCGATGGCCGTTGATGGAAATCGACTGTACGGGCCTTGATAAAATTATTAAAAATATCAATAATTTGTGTAAAATCATAAGAAATGATTTGTTCAGAATGAGGGTAATTAGCTAGGGGCGACAGTCGGTGGGTTTGATTTCGAGTTCGAATTAAATTTTAACTTTCGGAAGGAAGCGAAAATAAAAATAATATAGTTTTGCGTATAAGCCCCCCCATTTTATCTTCCCAAATCAGTAATTGTTTTTTTCCAAAAAAAAAAGCAAAGCGACGGAGCCCCCCCATCGCTACGCCACCGTCGCGCTCCCCGGCACCGCGTCCCCACCGGCCAACCGCCACCTCGCGCCATCACTCTCCCCGCTTCAGCAACGACGACCTCCTCCAAATCGAGACCGCCAAGCCTCTTTCCCCCTTCACCATGATGCCACCGCGAACAACCACCACGTGCGCCGGCCTCCTGCCACCTCAACCGACCCACCAACGCCTTCCACCTGCCATCAGAGAACCCAGCGCCCCTCCTTTGTAAAAAAAGTGAGTTTTTCTTTTTAGAAACTAATTTTTATTTAATTATAAAACTTTATTTTAAATCAGTTTTTATTTTATGTTTAACCGCGTAAAGATTTGGTTTTTGTTTGTTAAAAGGTGTGATTTTCTTTAAAAAGTAAACAAAGTTTTGATTTTTAAAGTGAACGAGATTTGATCTTTAAAATAAGAAAATAAATAAAATATATTTTTATATATGAAAAGAATATATTTTTGTATATAAAAGGATTATGTTTTTATAGAAGAAAAAATAAAATTTTAATATAAGAAAGAATAAATTTTTAAGACAAGAAAGCTGTAATTCTCATATAAGAAAAAGTTTGGATTTTATATATGCATCAACAAGAATCAGTTTAGATTTTTATATGCAATCTTTTTGATTCAAGACAAGATTTTTATTTGTAATAAAAATTGGATTTTTATCTATGTAGTGTTGAAATAAAAATATAATTTTTATATAGGAAGAAGCGTTGTAAAAATATAATTTTTATATATGGATCGAAATAAAAATCCTATTTTTGTTACATGTATAGCGATATAAAGATACGATTTTTATTATGAAGTTAGCGGTACAAAAATATGATTTTTATGCTATAAACACCATTGTAAAAATATGATTTTTATCATATAAGCAGCGATATAAAAATACGATATATATATATATATATATATGACAACGGTATAAAAATATGATTTTTATTTATAAAAATCATTGTTAAAAATGTGATTTTTAACATATACCGCGTGACACAGATCTCGTTGGAAACACGACGAAGATTTTCTACATATGAAGTGTCGAGGCGATTGGTATAGCTTGGGTGAGAACTCGTCACTAAAATTTTCTGTTCAGTTATTTATTTTATAACTGCATATATGTAACACCCCGTGTATTCTATAACAGTGAAATTCACAAATTAAAGTATAACTAATTTCAAATCAAAGAACTAAGGGAAACGGGATACGCCATTGCGTTCGTCTCGGAATTCTGCTTGAGATAGAGTCTGAGTTTGCGTAAAACGGACTCCGTATGAGGGAGATATGGCCTCCGGAAGTTTCAGAATTCAGTTTAAGATTCAAACAGACAGAAACAACTCAGAAAACCAATTCAAAATTCAAAAATCGGGCCAGATTGGGCAGGGCGGGAATTTTCCCGCCCAAGGCACCCAGGTCGACTGGGTAGTCGACCTGGGGCACCCAGGTCGACTACCAAGTCGACATGGGGGTCGACTGGGGAGTCGACCTGGCCCTTGAGCCAGGTCGAACCCAGCCCCCCCGGCTGGCCTGGTTTGTGCTTGGCCGAATTTCTGAGCCTTGCCTTGTCACTAGGGCTAGGTGTCAGCTCCTGATTGGTCTCTCCTTCAAACGAACGGCTAATATTAATCCAAGCTCCATCGACGGTTCTAATCAATTCACAAACTCTATAAAAAGGACCTAAGACTCCACCTAATTCATACAAATAAAAATTAGAATGAGACCGTCATGCTGCTGAGGAAAGACTAGAAGTAGCCGTCAAAATTGAGAGACGATTAAGAGGCAATTCGAAAGCTTAAAGCAACGGCAACTAAATCAAAACAACGCCTACAACAAAGGATAGCATCTCCAAATTCAGAATTCAGAAACCTGAATTGAAGATTCGTCATACGTTGTAAGTAGAGTGCTATTCCGATATGAATGAATAATTGTGTTTTGATTTGTGTAAATGAGAAATGGAATTGTACTTAGTTTGTGGTGATGATAATTCATAATTGTATGTTGCTATGATTCTAATTATGAATAGATTTGGGATGTTGTGTTAGACCTATTGGATATTTGCAAGTATATGACTCATGTTGAAAGTTAACGACTATATGTTTGTGGTAGTTTATTACAACACCTATTGGATATTTACAAGTATGTGATTCATGTTGATAGTTAACGACTATATGTTTGTACAACAAAGTTGAGATTCATGCAAGTATATGACTCATTATTATGCAAACATGATGTATATTTTTATGATCATTTTTAGTGTAATTGGATCCATTTGAGTATTATGATTCATATGAATTTATGTTGGAATTGGCATCATGATTCAAGTGTAAAACCATACTTTTGTGTTAGTGACAAAAGTAAGCACCCTTGTGAACTTGTGTTGACTTTATGAACATGGCTAGTTTATGTTTGACTTTATGCCCAAACAAAATATGTTTTTGGCCTACGCTGTTATCAAAATCATATGACAATATATGCGACACATAATTAAGTTAGATTTACATTTCAATTGCAAGTTCACATGAATAGATTAAAAACCATGATTCATGTTTAGGTATGTTTTATGTCATGATTATATGCTATTACAATGCAAGTTCACAAGTGCCTAATTTATGTTAATTAGATCGTTATGTTGCAAGTTCATGCGTTCACACCCCCCTTTTGATGTTACTTAGAATATATAAACACCATGTTCTAAGCCTCCCCTTTTTCATGTGGCTAAGTTGGGTTTAAATGTTAAACCCAACATATGTTATATTGTAGCGAACGTATAAAACGGGGGTAATGACGTTTGGGTTAAAATATAAAACATATGTGTTGGCATGTTTGACGCATGCCAACGACCTTGAAAACAATTAAGAGGTATAAATTAATTTTACCCAATAAAGATGAATTTGAATAATGGGCCGCAAATATTTACATATAAAAAGAAAAGAGACAAAATATGTAAATTTAGAAAATACGATGCGTTTAACTCGAGGTTGGATTGAGTTGTGATGTAAACCTGCCCGGAACCGCCCGGCTGTCCAGTAGTCACAACAATACCTATCCAATGTGGGTGGTTAAACATTGAGCGCAATAAAGACCCGAGGTTAGACTGAGTTGTGACGTAAGGCTGCCCGGAACCAACCGGCAACAGGCAGTCACAACAATACCTGTCTAATGTGAGAGGTCGAGGCTTTAATAAGACAATTAAGGCTGAGTCAGGATTGATAGGATTAAGTAAATTGAATTAATACTTAATCAAAATGGAACATGCTAAACTATACAGACTGATTGGGGGTTAGGGTTACAAAACACTTAACCAACTTAGCATGTTGGCAAGAAATAGAAAACCTAGTAGCGGGGGACCCTTTTCAGCAGTAACCCTACAAGGTGTATCAGGATACCCTGAACTAGGCAGGGTGGGGCACGATTACTGGGCTGACTGTAAGAGGTCAAATCGACGGCGGTGGTGCAGCAGTGTAGGTTCTTACGGAGTGCGGGCAAGCACACACTCCGGCGCAGAAAAATAAGGCACTGGGCACCAATAGTATAGTGGGACCAGCATAGGTAACTACAACATCGGGGGCCGTAAGACACATGTAACTATGCGAGTAGGAGCCGATCATTAAAAATGGATCACTTGACCCTGATTATGGGGTGCCTGTTGGGAACTAGTTTATAGGGGTGCAGAGATTAACATGGGGTACGATAGTATATTCGACTCTAGACAACTTAACCTAGTTTATAGTGCTTTCCCATTTCCAATTTGTACTTATCATGCCCAATTCTTTATTCATAGACTGAATAGTCCTAGACTTACTCAAGCGTTATGTCTGACTCTACTTTTCTTTTGTCTTCTTTTCTTTCGTTTCCCCCCGGTCCACAGGGAGGGAATACCGCAGCTTGACCAGTTTTTACATCCAGCTTGAAGAGAAAGAATGTATTTCTTGGATCTCTTTCGTTTTGGACTATGGCTTTGGACATCAATTATGGGACATATGCAGTTTACTTATTTTTTTATGCTTCTTTAAATAATGAAATCAAGACAGTTATGAAAATGTAATGTTTTTAGAAGTATTGTAAGACAATTATGACATGGTTTGTGTAACACGTATTTTGTTGAAATAAAAATTGTTGTTGTTTTCCGCTGTTCAAAAATATGTGTATTTATATCTGTCTTGTGTATCTGTGACTTATACTTATAAACCTCCACCAAAATTAGGGCATTCCCTTTGAGAGTGACCCTAACGGAGGTGGGGTGTTTCACTTGGTATCATAGCATAGGTTTACCAGATAAGATAAAAAGTTTTGAAAATTCATTTCCAAAAAGAAGATTTAAAGAAGCATTTTTAAAGATAAAATGTTATTTTTTTTAAAAAAAAGCATAGTCCCCAAAGCCATAAGTGTTATCTTTTATCCTTCGTTTTGAATCTATCCTTTTTGTTTCAGCATGTCCGAAGAACTTAACTTGCCAGAGGGTATACCAATACCTGGTTGGTTTAGACGATTCTTAGAAGCAAGGGCCAATCAGCCAGGTCCCACTGTTCCTCCTCCCCCAACTGTAGGAAATCATCCAGCTGCAGCAGCACCTCTTCCTCCACCCCCTCCGCGTGGTAATACTTTTGCTAAGATATGTAAAGATTTCAAAGCTATGGGAGGGAAGGACTTTCATGGAACCGAGTCCTTCGTGGCATCCAGGAATTGGCTGAAGGAAACCGAAGACTTATTCGTCATCTTTGAGGTAGAAGATAGGCAAAAGGTACAACTGGCAGTATGGCTACTTAAAGGCGAGGCTTCCTACTGGTGGGAAGTCACCAATGCAGAAAGACCAGTGGAAACGTGGGAGGACTTTAGGGTAAGGTTTGAGGCTAAATTTCTCTCAGAAGCTGAAAGGAGTCTTCAGTTGGAAAAATTCTTATTTCTTAAGCAAGGGAATATGACAGTCAAAGAGTATGTTAATCAGTTCGATCAGCTGGCTAGGTTCGGACTAGACCAAGTCAACACTCCGCACAAGAAGGCTCTCCGCTTTGTCAAGGGATTGAATGAGCCATTACACAGTTTGACCATGACCCATATACCCATGGGAGCTACGTATGAAAGGTTGGTGCAGATGGCATTGTTGAACGAAGAGGATAAGGGAAAGAAGGAGACAAAGGCAGAAAGCTCTCAGGGGAAGAAAGAGGGTTTACAACCTAAGAATTAGACTTTAAGAAGGGCGGGAAAGACAACAAAGAGAAGAGGAAGTGTAATTTCTGTGGCAAAGTGGGGCACTTAGTGAAAGATTGCCGGAAAAAGAAGGCCAAGATGAATGGTGGGTGCTTTTATTGCGATGAGACATGCCACATGGCTAAGGATTTCCCAAGGAAACGAGGGCAGGGGCAGAGGGCTGGATCCACCTCAGGGGCACAGGTTCATGTGCTAGAAGCGCCACCTCTGCAACAACGAGGTATAAATACTTCTGTATAAAGTGTAGTTTATCTTTATGATCACCCGGTTCACACTTTATTTGATTCTGGCGCATCACACTCCTTTATCTCATCTGCTTTAGTAGAATCTCTGCACCTAGAAACTAGTATGGTAGAGGACCCCTTAATTGTTTCAAATCCAATCGGGGGCCCGGCTCATTTGTCAATGATCTGTGTGGGATTGAAAATTTCTATTCTAAGCGTAGAATTTAGATGTAGTGCCTTTGTTTTGGGCTTCTCGGGATATGGTTTGATTTTGGGCATGGATTGGCTATCCAGTAATGGTGCCATCCTTGATTGTGAGAAAAGGGTGGTTAGGCTTCTGACCCAACTCGGTAACACTCTGGAAATTACTTGTAATCCCTCGTATGCGGTTCTGCTTAGTTATCTCGAATCGCTTGATGCTTCTGTTGAGAATTTGCAATCGGCTAGAGTGGTCCGTGAATATCCGGATGTCTTCGAAGAGGTGAAGGGCTTACCTCCAAAGAGGGAGATAGACTTCCGCATATATCTTGTAGATAATGCAAAGCCCGTTGCGTTGCCCGTTAGACACATGGCTTCACGGGAAAGGAAAGAGCTCAGTAAACAGATTAAAGAGCCTCTAGAGAAGGGGTTCATTAGGAGGAGTATTTCAGAATGGGGCGCTCCAGTGGTGTTCGCTACAAAGGCGGATGGTTCACTCCTTCTGTGTGTTGACTATAGGGAGCTCAACAAGCTAACGAAAAAGAATAGGCACCCTCTCCCCAGAATTGACGATCTGTTTGATCAGCTTGTAGGAGCGTCTGTTTTCTCCCAACTCGATTTGGCGACCGGATTTCATCAGCTAAGGGTAGCTGATGATAGTATCGATAAGACAGCTTTCAGAACCCCAGACGGATTCTTTGAGTGGCTTGTCATGCCTTTTGGCTTGACAAACGCACCCGCTTACTTCGTGGACCTAATGAGTAGGGTGTTCAGAGATTTCCTCAATAAGTTCGTAGTGGTCTTCGTAGACGATATCTTGATATTCTCAAAGAGTGAAGAAGAACATGCTCAGCACTTAAGGGCAATCATGGAAACTCTGCGAGTCCATCAGCTAAAAGCCAAATTCTCTAAATGCCACTTTTGGAGAGAGGAAGTGAGGTTCCTTGGGCACATAGTATCCAAAGAAGGGTTAGCTGTGGACCCTGCTAAAGTAGTAGCGGTGCAGGATTGGAAGACACCAAGGAATGCAACAGAAGTCCGAAGCTTTCTCGGGCTTGAAGGCTTCTATCGGAAATTCATCAGAGACTTTGCAAAAATATCAGCTCCGCTCACAAGGCTGACAAAGAAGAATCTAGTATTCAATTGGGACTTGGATTGCGAGTTTGCTTTCCAATGACTAAAAAGGGCTCTTACAACAGCCCCAGTTCTGACGTTGCCAGATGGAAGCAAGATGTTCACAGTTTATACAGATGCATGTGGGACAGGACTAGGCGCTGTCTTAATGCAAGGAGGAACGGTAGTAGCTTATGGCGGGAGACAGTTGAAAGTGCACGAAAAGAACTACCCGACCCACGATCTTGAGTTAGCTGCCATCGTCTTTGCGCTTAAGTCTTGGCGCCACTATCTCCTAGGTGAGAAGTTCGAACTTTACACTGACCATAAATCATTGAAATATCTCTTCTCGCAGAAGGACCTTAACTTGAGGCAACAGAGATGGATGGAGTTTCTTGCCTCATATGATTTCGAGATCTCCTACACTCCGGGCAAAGGCAACGTAGTGGCAGACGCGTTGAGCCGAAAGAAACTGACCCTAAGCCCGCTGTTTGTTGAAAGGCAAAGCCTAGAGTTTATAGCCAGTTTTAACTTTAGGCCCTCCTCCGATTTTGTACCGGGCTTGCTAACATCTCTCGAAGTACGCCCGACTTTAGTGGACTCAATAGGGACAGCACAACGCGAAGACCCTCAGCTTGTGGAGACGATTGATAGGCAAATTAGGGGTGAGACTTCAAGTCACCTCAGCAGATACTCCATCGACGATAAGGGTTGGCTAAGGCGAGACAGAAGACTATGCGTCCCACAGACAAGGGATTTAGTAAAGACGGTTCTCGAGGAAGCACATCACTCCAAGATGATGATACACCCAGGCGGAGATAAAATGTACAAGGACATAAAGAGAACTTTCTTTTGGAATGGCATGAAGAAGGACGTGGCATAGTTTTTTCTAAGTGTATGGTGTGCCAACAGGTTAAGGCGGAACAGAAATAGCCTGGCGGTGTGCTCCATCCTCTAGAGGTCCCACAGTGGAAGTGGGATAGCATCTCAATGGACTTCATTGATGGGCTGCCTAGGTCTAGAAGAGTCAACACTAGCATTTGGGTAATAGTGGATAGGCTTACTAAAAGCGCCCACTTTTTACCTGTCAAGAGTAAAAGAACTGCCTCATCCCTAACATCTCTTTATCTCAAGGAAATTGTTCGACTCCATGGAATACCCTCCAGCATTGTTAGTGACCGAGACCCTATCTTCGCAAGTGAGTTTTGGCAGAGTCTGTAAGAAGTGGTAAGCACACAGTTATGCTTGAGCACAGCCTATCATCCCCAAACCGACGGCCAGATAGAAAGAGTGAACATAGTTTTGGAGGACCTTTTAAGACTGTGCGTCCTTGACTTCGGAGGGACGTGGGAAGACCATCTTCCTTTGGTGGAATTTGCCTACAACAACAGCTACCAAGCCACCATCGGAATGGCGCCCTTTGAGGGTTTATATGGAAGACCGTGCCGATCGCCCACTTGTTGGTGGGAGTCCACTGACAAGCTCATACTTGGACCAGATATGATCCGAGAGACTTCAGAGAAAGTAGACTTAATACAGAGAAGAATGAAGACAGCCCAAGACAGACAAAAATCCTACGCCGACAAGAGAAGGACCGACCTTGAGTTTGAGGTTGGGGACAGGGTTTTTCTTAAGGTATCTCCGCTAAGGAATGTTGTTCGTTTTGGATCCACAGGGAAGCTAGCACCAAGATTTGCAGGGTCGTTTCCTATTATCGAGAAAATTGGGAAAATGGCCTATAGATTAGACCAACCTGAAAAACTAGCTGGAGTTCACGACGTTTTTCATGTTTTGCACCTCCGAAAATGTCTACATTAATCTGCTGAAGTGGTAGAGCCAAATATCCTAGAAGAAGCTGAAGTGGAACGCGAAGCAACCGTGAGGAAAGTTCCAGCTCGCATATTAGGAACGGAAGTGAAAAAGCTATGCAACCGCGAAGTTAAGCTCGTCAAAGTTCAGTGGAGCGACGCCGAGGAAGACGCAACTTGGGAAACTGAAGCTAGAATATGCGCAGCATACACTTTTCTTTTCGAGGGTACATCTTTGATCTCTCTTTTTCCCTAAATTATGCTTTTATTTATCTTTTTAGGCATATCTCCTTGACCTTATCTTTTAGGTAGAAACCCTTTGGATGAAAACATGTAATTGAAACATGTTATGGATGATGGTTGCAAGTGGTTGCAAGTGATTGCTAGTGGTTGCTCGTTGTTGCATATACACACACAATTTAGGTTTTAGATCGGCTCAGTCACTTCATACTGCATATGCATATATGTATTTATATTCGTATATAGTTGAAGTTTAATGTGTTGTCATATGGATGTTGCATTTATATATGAATGATTGTGCACTCATGTAGAATCATGAATAGGAAAATTTGCATACATAATGGATTCATGACACTTACATAATTTGCATTAAGGAGGTCAACTGAATCAGTAGACTGCCTGATTTTGCATTAGATAAGTACATTGACACACACTTCGCATATGATCATGAAGCACTAGAAGTCTTTTAAGGACAATGGATGCTCGTGTTTGATGGATGAGTAGATGGACGTTTGGATGTTAGGATATACATTCTTCCTGAACTTGAAGATTTTGGGGACGAAATCCTTTTAAGTGGGGGAGAATGTAACACCCCGTGTATTCTATAACAGTGAAATCCACAAATTAAAGTATAACTAATTTCAAATCAAAGAATTAAGGGAAACGGGATACGCCATTGCGTTCGTCTCGGAATTCTGCTTGAGATAGAGTCCGAGTTTGCATAAAACGGACTCCGTATGAGGGAGATATGGCCTCCAGAAGTTTCAGAATTAAGTTTAAAATTCAAACAGACAGAAAAAGCTCAGAAAACCAATTCAAATTTCAAAAATCGGGCCAGATTGGGCAGGGCGGGAATTTTCCTGCCCAAGGCACCCAGGTCGACTGGGTGTCGACCTGGGGCACCCAGGTCGACTACCAAGTCGACATGGGGGTCGACTGGGGAGTCGACCTGGCCCCTGAGCCAAGTCGAACCCAGCCCCCCCGGCTGGCCTGGTCTGTGCTTGGCCGAATTTCTGAGCCTTGCCTTGTCACTAGGGCTAGGTGTCACTCCTGATTGGTCTCTCCTTCAAACGAACGACTAATATTAATCCAAGCTCCATCGACGGTTCCAATCAATTCACAAACTCTATAAAAAGGACCTAAGACTCCACCTAATTCATACAAATAAAAATTAGAATGAGACCGTCATGCTGCTGAGGAAAGACTAGAAGTAGCCGTCAAAAATGAGAGACGATTAGGAGGCAATTCGAAAGCTTAAAGCAACGACAACTAAATCAAAACAACGCCTACAACAAAGGATAGCATCTCCAAATTCAGAATTCAGAAACCTGAATTGAAGATTCGTCATACTTTGTAAGTAGAGTGCTATTCCGATATGAATGAATAATTGTGTTTTGATCTGTGTAAATGAGAAATGGAATTGTACTTAGTTTGTGGTGATGATAATTCATAATTGTATGTTGCTATGATTCTAATTATGAATAGATTTGGGATGTTGTGTTAGACCTATTGGATATTTGCAAGTATATGAATCATGTTGAAAGTTAACGACTATATGTTTGCGGTAGTTTATTACAACACCTATTGGATATTTACAAGTATGTGATTCATGTTGAAAGTTAACGACTATATGTTTGTACAACAAAGCTGAGATTCATGCAAGTATATGACTCATTATTATGCCAACATGATGTATATTTTTATGATCATTTTTAGTGTAATTGGATCCATTTGAGTATTATGATTCATATGAATTTATGTTGGAATTGGCATCATGATTCAAGTGTAAAACCATACTTTTGTGTTAGTGACAAAAGTAAGCACCCTTGTGAACTTGTGTTGACTTTATGAACACAGCTAGTTTATATTTGACTTTATGCCCAAACAAAATATGTTTTAGGCCTATGCTGTTATCAAAATCATATAACAATATATGCGACACATAATTAAGTTAGATTTACATTTCAATTGCAAGTTCACATGAATAGATTAAAAACCATGATTCATGTTTAGGTATGTTTTATGTCATGATTATATGCTATTACAATGCAAGTTCACAAGTGCCTAATTTATGTTAGTTAGATCGTTATGTTGCAAGTTCATGCGTTCACACCCCCCTTTTGATGTTACTTAAAATATATAAACACCATGTTCTAAGCCTCCCCGTTTTCATTTGGCTAAGTTGGGTTTAAATGTTAAACCCAACATATGTTATATTGTAGCGAACGTATAAAACGGGGGTAATGACGTTTGGGTTAAAATATAAAACATATGTGTTGGCATGTTTGACGCATGCCAACGACCTTGAAAACAATTAAGAGGTATAAATTAAATTTACCCAATAAAGAGGAATATGAATAATGGGCCGCAAATATTTACATATAAAAAGAAAAGAGACAAAATATGTAAATTTAGAAAATACGATGCGTTTAACCCGAGGTTGGATTGAGTTGTGATGCAAATCTGCCCGGAACCGCCCGGCTGTCCAGTAGTCACAACAATACCTATCCAATGTGGGTGGTTAAACATTGAGCCCAATAAAGACCCGAGGTTAGACTGAGTTGTGACGTAAGACTGTCCGGAACCAACCGGCAACAGGCAGTCACAACAATACCTGTCTAATGTGAGAGGTCGAGGCTTTAATAAGACAACTAAGGCTGAGTCAGGATTGATAGGATTAAGTAAATTGAATTAATACTTAATCAAAATGGAACATGCTAAACTATACAGACTGATTGGGGTTTAGGGTTACAAAACACTTAACCAACTTAGGATGTTGGCTAGAAATAGAAAACCTAGTAGCGGGGGACCCTTTTCAGCAGTAACCCTACAAGGTGTATCAGGATACCCTGAGCTAAGCAGGGTAGGGCACGATTACTGGGCTGACTGTAAGAGGTCAAATCGACGGCGGTGGTGCAGCAGTGTAGGTTCTAACGGAGTGCGGGCGTGCACACACTCCGGCACAGAAAAATATGGCACTGGGCACCAGTAGTATACCTGTGCATTCTAGAATTGTGTCGGGCCGCTACCATGGGACTTGATACACCCCATGGTGGGACCAGCATAGGTAACTACAACATCGGGGGCCGTAAGACACATGTAACTATGCGAGTAGGAGCCGATCATTAGAAATGGACCACTTCACCCTGATTGTGGGGTGCCTGTTGGGAACTAGTTTATAGGGGTGCAGAGATTAACATGGGGTACGATAGTATATTCGACTCTAGACAACTTAACCTAGTTTATAGTGCTTTCCATTTCCAGTTTATACTTATCATGCCCAATTCTTTATTCATAGACTGAATAGTCCTAGACTTACTCAGGCTTTATGTCTGACTCTACTTTTCTTTCGTCTTCTTTTCTTTCGTTTCCGCCCCAGGTCCACAGGGAGGGAATACCGCAGCTTGACCAGTTTTTACATCCAGCTTAAAGAGAAAGAATGTATTGCTTGGATCCCTTTCGTTTTGGACTATGGCTTTGGACAACAATTATGGGACATATGCAGTTTACTTATGTTTTTATGCTTCTTTAAATAATGAAATCAAGACAGTTATGTAAATATAATGTTTTTGGAAGTATTGTAAGACAATTATGACATGGTTTGTGTAACACGTATTTTGTTGAAATAAATATTGATGTTGTTTTCCGCTGTTCAAAAATATGTGTATTTATATCTATCTTGTGTATCTGTGACTTATACTTATAAACCTCCACCAAAATTAGGGCATTCCATTTGAGAGTGACCCTAACGGAGGTGGGGTGTTTCAATATATAAACTGTTCCACGTCGTCCAAAGACCATGGACGACTTGTGGGATTGTTTGTGTTGTGAAATTTGACTGTTGATTGTCATGTGTTGAAATAAAATATATATTCATGTGCTGAAATCAAATATATATTCATGTGTTGAAATAAAATATATATTCATGTGTTGAAATAAAATATATATTCATATGTTGAAATAAAATAAATATTCATTTACAAATTGAACGATTTGTTTATGTAAACCGATTTGACTGATATTGATTGGAATGATAAATTTTACGCATCGCCCAACTGCACAAATAAAATCTGTGTTTGAAACCCCACACGGGTGTCGGGATGTAATTGGACATACACTAATCCCAATAATTAGCTGTATGTCGATCGATTGATTGACAGGCTGTTATAAGCATTGAATATTTATATTTCTTGCTTATACAGTGTAGAATGCACTCTGGATGATGGTTGATTATTTATCGTTGTTATTATATACATGTGTTGTATGGAATCCATATAAATAATATTATATGGTAATTGAGTGGGTCTCATTCCAATTTAGAAAATAAATTATATTCATGTGTTGAATAAACAAAATAGTCATGTGTTGACAATACTCATGTGTTGAGAATATTCATGTGTTGAAACCATTCATGTATTGAATAAAAAGAATATTCATGTGTTGAATAAAATAAAATTCATGTGTTGAAGAAAATATTCATTTGTTGAATAGAATAACGAAGTTATTGAAATATATAAAGCCGTGTTGATTAGATTGACGCCATTTTGACATGAACGATATTTATATCGATTTTATTCATTTTTATAACGAATATAGAAAAGGAAGTGATTTCAAAATATAACGTTTTGAAAATATTATCATTTATCGATTAATGATATGGAATATTCAATTTTGATTAGAAATTGAATATGAAGTTGAAATCGTTTTGAAAACGTATTTAAAACGATTTATAAAATACGTTTCAAAAGGAAATCGACGAAATATATATTATATAAATTATATATATAATATAATGGCCTGAATAGAATGCGCCACGCTGCGGCAGTTCACGAATTTCGACCATTGACTTCGAATGGATGTTACGGAAGATCCGACCGTCGGATTCTCCTGAAACCAGAACCGTTGGGTTCGTATCGAAAAGAGCTTTCCAACGAATATTATAAATTTGAAATCTAGCGGTTGGATTTGGAATCATGTCCAAATCAAATTTGGAAAAGGTTGTTGTAAGTGCAGTTCGATGGCCGTTTGTGGAAATCGACTGTACGGGCCTTGATAAAATTATTAAAAATAGTAATAATTTGTGTAGAATCATAAGAAATGATTTGGAAAGAATTGGGATGAAAAATTACACATTTGAAAAGATAAAAATAGATTTTTATCGAAATGAACTAGATTTGAACTAGAATTATAATCCTTTTTTTTTTGAAATAAATAAATTGGATTCGAAATGGTTTTGAAAATAACCAGAATTTCCAATAATTGAATTGGAATGGATTTGAATCGAAATTGTCTTTGGAATATTTCGATGTTAGATTTCGTGATTATACAAATATTGTTATGGAAATTTGAAAGATATATTTATATCGTTATTTCCAATATGATATTTGTTGGTCGTAGAATTTGATATTGAATATAAGCCGATATATTTTCTATTCAGAGCCTTGTATTTAATATCAAATGGGATTTGGGTTTATCGTGAATGTTGTTTTAAATAACACTTATTCTTTAACCCGATAATTAATGGAATGTGATTTTGGGTTTATCGTGAACTATGTTTTAACGACATTCGTTCTTTAACCTGATTTATAGTGAAATGTGAGTTGGAATCTATAAATATTTTGTTAAGATTTAAAGGAGATTTTTCAAAGTAAAATTTTCCAATTTAATAAAATAAATTGGAGTGGAATGGAATTCGATTTGGTAATAATCGAAGTGAATTTCTGTGGAGGAAGACAACTAATATATCTGGAATTTAAAAGGCTTTGCCGTTATTCTATTTATATTATTAGTCGGATATGGAAGTTTATATCGATTATATATATATCGATTTGTTTTCCATGAAGATTCCATTGTAAATGGAATGTGATTTTGGGTTTATCGTGAACCGTGTTTTAAATGACATTGGTTCTTTAACCCAGTTAAAGACATGATAGGATTTCCCAAGTTAAATAATCATAGATAGTGATTATTGGGAAGAGTAAAACCAAGTGGAGTCTTGATGAATCTTTAATTAGATCGAAATGATCAAGAATGGAGTATCACCGTTTTGCTCCAGGCGATAGTTAAATCTTTAATTAGATTTGAACGTGAAATGGTAATTGAATTTACCAATGACACCGTGGTATTAGATATGAAGTATTACCAGTTTTACTTCATGGGATGAATAGGTTGGGATTGGGAAATTAAAACAAATGATTACTTCGGTAAGGTTCGTTAATCCCGACTAGTTTGGATAAACCATAATTTGGTTTGAATTGATATTCAAAAGAAGATTAAAGAATTAATTTAAAGAATTTATCTTTGATAAAATTAATGGGAACCTTTCCCAAAGTAGAAGAATATTTGAATAAAAGAATATTCTGAATTGGAATGAGCTGTATGTTGTGTTTGTGTAACACTTGTTTATTATATACACGAGTTATTCAGAAAGACCGGGTTTATCCCATTCTGAATAACTGATTCGACGATGTGTTGAGGATGAAGATGGTGGTCGAAGACCGGAGGTCTTCACATCGTTTGGGTGGTTACTGATGATCTTGATTGGGCTGTACACCCAAGAGGAGGGAATCGGTTGGTGATCGTCCAGACGTACTTGGAGATCGATGGATATGCGAGATACAAGGTGCCTCCGGTTTTGTTCAGACCCAGAACGAACTTGTATGGACTGTGTGTCTGACATTGGATTTTGCTCTGTGTTGATTGATCTCTATTAAATATACATCTGTCTAGTGAAGGGGAATTCATTCCCTTACTTCACCCTTCTCTGAGACGTACGGGATCAGAGGTTGTATATCGATAGACATCAGTCGCATGGTGTGATTTTCCTGTGTGGCATGCCTAAGTGGCAATTGATCAATGCTTCTGTTGAAAAGCAAAGTCTTGTGGTTGATGATCAAAGCACCGCCTGTGTGGCATAGCTTTGTGTAACGTTGATTCGCGAGCCTCACACCTCGGTTGTGAACCAAGAACGGGAGAGGACAACACGGAGGACATGCGTTTCCTTCTAGCTAGGGTGGTGTTAGTGACCTACCAGCCCTGACATTTATATTATTTTCACCTGTGTGGTTGTTGGATTGCAAGGCGCCTCAGATATATCGGTGACTATGTGGAGTCGATGGAGTCATTTGGCTCATTGACGCCCCAAAGGGTCGGGAAACGCAGTGTTCAGGCATTTTAATCCACATCGGTGGACCAGCCCTGACGATCCAAAGGATCGACTAAGTACTTGCCTGTAGGGCAGGCTAGAGCGTCTCGAATTCGGTAGAGGACTGTCTTTTGCCTCGGTTCACAGATGGAAACCCAACTTCCAGTACGTGACTTTGCGTTTTTGATTGTAGAGCCTAGTATTGGCGACATGATATATGGTACCCATGCCGTCTATGATTGGTACTTATGATTGAAATTGTTTTGACACTATGCACTTATAATAGTATCAAATGATTTGTTTTTAACGTACCAAGCATGTTTGGCTATTATAAGGGAAAACCCTATCCTCCGGCTTGCGTTGCATTGTGTGATAGGACCTGGGTCTTATAATAGCTTCATTTTTCTGAAAAGCATTGCGCTGTTTTGTTATATGCACTGGTATTCTTGGGAGGAAACCCGTTCCGTGTTATACGGAGTGGTCCCTTGATATATCTGATTTAAAGTAAAGTTTTAAATAACTGTTTTATTTCTCACACCAGTCCCATGACTGACCTAGAGTTTATTGTTTTAACCTAAACTCTGGGTGCCCCTATTTTCCGCACGGGCAGCTAGTAGTTTTGGTTTTGCATATTTATATTCACAAGATCCTGATTTACAGCTGGAACAATATCCGGAAAGCTCTATATCCGTATATCTCTTTCGGTTGTGTTTTGTATTATTTTTCGCTGCTATGTAATGAACTGTAATCTCTGATATTTTATGATGTGTAATATTGATTCATACTATGTATATTCTTGTATTCTGATGTAATTGTCGTAATAAGCAATGAAATGTTCTTCTGTTTGTGTTCATATTTTTCGTGTTCTCAAAACAATCATGGGTTTCGAATGGTCTTGGTTGGTTTAGCGATCGATTCAGATCGAGCGAAATTCCTTATCGTTACATCTGGTATCAGAGCTTTGGTTTACAGAGCTCGGAGAACAAGACACGTTAGAACCAAACGAAAGAATTCATCAGAGATTGGATTAGTAATATCCAATAAGAATGACTCGTTAGAGATAGGATCAGTAGTATCCTAGAACGAGTGTGAAGAGTATATTTTTAAAATGAAAACAGTTTTTGTTTTGAAAATTTAAATCAATTATTCATATTTGATTATTTATTTTGTATTGAATTTGGACAGCCCAATATATAAAGATTTTGTGTATACGTCTGATCCGCTTGTATTTGAAGTTTTAATATACTGGATTGATATAGAATCACATTCTAGACACCCGGGGATGATTCTGTTGATGTGGCCACATCATCAGTATTTATGTTCGAGTTTCGAAAGTGTGATATCTATATATTTCCATTAGACCAGTGTGAGAACCAAAGCTAGATAGGTTTATTGTTGTGATTTGGTATCAAAAACGCGATTTTCTATATACGTACCAAAATTATGAATTTGAAACGATAATCAACTAATTGATTACTGGTTGTGTTGTTTGATTATTGTTTGATTAATAAAATGTTGACACTTTAGCCAAATTGAACCAAATAGTGGATTGTATTGAAATTTTATCGCATTTGCATGCATGTACATGTACTTATATTGAACAGGTCATAGCAAGGAGGCTAGAGCAGAAGAATAAAATTGTTTGCCCGACAAATAGGTACATGTTTACGAATTTAATTGGGTTTGGATGATTTTATGAGCCGATTGGCTAGCTGCTTGGCTGTTTCTTTTTCTTTTTGGATTGGTGAGGGCCACGGGAGGCTATTTGAAATATCCCGAAGCTCCCGGTGCAGGGGAGGTTATGGCGAATTTTTTCGAAAATTTAGGGTGTTAGCCAAATTTTTGAAAAATTTGAAAAGTTCTTAGAAACTGAAAAGTTGAAGAACTTAAGCCGTAATGAAAATAATGAAAGTTGAGTTGATTAGATAAACAACTTTCGGCTTCGTTCCTTTTCGGGGACGAAAAGTTTTAAGTGGGGGGGGGGGGGGGGGTTGTAATAACCCAGAAATCTAAGCCAATTTAAATTTTTTTATTTTGGCAATTTTAGCGAATTTTGGATATTTAAAATGAATTATTTTAAATAAAAACGACGAGAAATTTATTTTGAAAAGAATTAGAACGTATATATTTATTTGAATCATCGTTAGAATATAAATATTTTATTTTAATTATATAACGAGCCTGAAATGGCGCGGTAGTTTGAAAATTCGATTTCAAAATTCAAATGAATGTGCAGGATGCAAAATAAACCGGATTTTAGCGAAACCAAAAATATTAGAATCTATTTGAGAATATCTTTCCAACGAATCCGAAAAGTTGAAATTTCATAGCGGGAATAAAAAGTTATGCCCAGTTGAAATTTTAGAATAGTCGCTATGGAATTATGGCCCTTAAAAATGGAAATTTTGCAAACGACCTCAGTTTTCGACGAAACCACTTCTGTTGGATCCGTGATGTCAAATTATTGCTAGATTCCAATTTTCATAATTTTCCGAATCAATATGTGAGCGTGGTGAAGTAAAACGTGTTTTGACAGTTTCAGTCAATTTTGAACGACCAGAAAATGACCATTTTTCAAACGGTCTTCAAATTTGATGAAATTAGTTTTGTTAAGACCGTATCGTCAATACGAAGCTAGAAATAATTTTTCGGGAATTTTTAGAGTCTGTATGTGGACCTGGTAAATTGAAATGTGCATTTAAGTTGAATATATAAAGATTTATATTTTAAATTCAACGGAAACTGATCATAATGGTCGAATTGGCTTACGATACATGTCCCATTGTGTTTAGAATGGGGGTAATTAGCTAGGGCGACAGTCGGTGGGTTTGATTTCGAGTTCGAATTAAATTTTAACTTTCGGAAGGAAGGGAAAATAAAAATAATATAGTTTTGCTTATAAGCCCCCCTATTTTGTCTTCCCAAATCAATAATCATTTTTTTCCAGAAAAAAAGGCAATGCGACGGAGGCCCCTTTCGCTGCGCCACCGTCGCGCTCCCCAGCACCGCGCCCCCACCGGCCAACCGCCACCTCACACCATCACTCTCCCCGCTTCAGCAACGACGACCACCTCCAAATCGAGACCGCCAAGCCTCTTTACCCCTTCACCGCGACGCCACCGCGAACAACCACCACGTGCGCCGGCCTCCTGCCACCTCAACCGACCCGCCAATGCCTTCCACCGGCCAGTAGAGAACCCAGCGCCCCTCCTTTGTAAAAACAGTGAGTTTTTCTTTTCAGAAACAGATTTTTATTCGAATATAAAACTTTATTTTAAATCAGTTTTTATTTATATGTTTAACCGTGTAAAGATTTGGTTTTTGTTTGTTAAAAGGAGTGATTTTCTTAAAAAAGTAAACAAAGTTTTGATTTTTAAAGTGAACAAGATTTGATCTTTAAAATAAGAAAATAAATAAAATATATTTTTATAAATGAAAAGAATATATTTTTGTATATAAAAGGATTATGTTTTTATAGAAGAAAAAATAAATTTTTAATATAAGAAAGAATAAATTTTTAAGATAAGAAAGTTGAAATTTTCATATAAGAAAAAGTTTGGATTTTATATATGCATCAACATGAATCAGTTTAGATTTTTATATGCAATCTTTTTGATTCAAGACAAGATTTTTATTTGTAATAAAAATAGGATTTTTATCTATGTAGTGTTGAAATAAAAATATAATTTTTATATAGGAAGAAGCGTTGTAAAAATAGAATGTTTATATATGGATCGAAATAAAAATCCTATTTGTGTTACATGTATAGCGATATAAAGATACGATTTTTATTATGAAGTTAGCGGTACAAAAAT
The DNA here is from genome assembly GCA_030737875.1 of Allium sativum. Classification (NCBI taxonomy): domain Eukaryota; kingdom Viridiplantae; phylum Streptophyta; class Magnoliopsida; order Asparagales; family Amaryllidaceae; genus Allium; species Allium sativum. Next base: position 732,639,835 of record CM060916.1, read on the forward strand.
ATGATTTTTATACTATAAACACCGTTGTAAAAATATGATTTTTATCATATAGACAGCGATAGAAAAATATGATTTATATATATATATATATATGATATCAGTAAAAAAAAATATGATTTTTATTTATAAAGATCGTTGTTAAAAATGTGATTTTTAACATATACCGCGTGACACCGATCTCGTTGGAAACACGATGAAGATTTTCTACATATGAAGTGTCGAGGCGATTGGTATAGCTTGGGTGAGAACTCCTCACTAAAATTTTCTATTCAGTTATTTATTTTATAACTGCATATATAAACTGTTTCCTGTCGTCCACAGACCATGGACGACTTGTGTGATTGTTTGTGTTGTGAAATTTGACTGTTGATTGTCATGTGTTGAAATAAAATATATATTCATGTGTTGAAATAAAATATATATTCATGTGTTGAAATAAAATATATATTCATGAGTTGAAATAAAATAAATATTCATTTACAAATCGAACGATTTGTTTATGTACACCGATTTGACTGATATTGATTGGAACGATAAATTTTACACATCGTCCAACTGCACAAATAAAAACTGTGTTTTATTGTTTGAGACCCCACACGGGTGTTGGGATGAAATTGGACATACACTAATACCAATAATTAGCTGTATGTCGATTGATTGATTGACAGGCTATTATAAGCGTTGAATATTTATATTTCATGCTTATACAGTGTAGTAAGCACTCTGGATGATGGTTGATTATTTATCGTTGCTATTATATACATGTGTTGTATGGAATCCATATAAATAATATTATATGGTAATTGAGTGGGTCTCATTCCAATTTAGAAAATAAATTATATTCACGTGTTGAATAAACAAAATAGTCATGTGTTGGCAATACTCATGTGTTGAGAATATTCATGTGTTGAAACCATTCATGTGTTGAATAAAAAGAATATTCGTGTGTTGAATAAAAGAAAATTCATGTGTTGAAGAAAATATTCATTTGTTGAATAGAATAACGAAGTTATTGAAATATATAAAGCCGTGTTGGTTAGATTGATGCCATTTTGACGTGAACGATATTTATATCTGTTAGACCAAAAAGTGGTACTAACACCCAAATTGACTAAAAGCAGAATGAAATAAGATCAAAATTAAAATGAACACACAGAATTTATAGTGGTTCGGCAAAGAAAAGCCTACGTCCACTTGTCAATCACTATTCTCAATGATATTGTTGCAATTACAATGAGATATTCACTCGATTTCTTTCACAACTCACATACATTCACTCAATTGTCTAAAAACAAATGATGAAAGAAGATTTGGATTTGCCGGGAGTGCTGGAATTCGGGTTATGAAAGTGGTTGAACTCTCAAAGTGCCAGAAAAAAGATCTCTTCATTGTCTCCAGACAGGGTATTTATAGGTGAAAATTCGCTCAGAACCCGATCCGGATCGGAGCCACGTATCATCCATCCCATCAGCCTCGGGTTCGGATGGATTTCTGTGTTGACAACACATCAGAGGAGTGGACGTTGTGGCTAGGAACTGGTCATAGCCGCTCCGAATAACCAGGCGATCATGCAGGAGAGTGACGTGGAAGATGGGTTCGGGTCGGAAGAGTGTACAGGAGGGGTTCAGATCGGGGTATCCGATCCGATCCGGTTTTGTCCCAAGGCTAAATCTTCGTTCTCTTTTACTCCGTTCCGATCTGTCTTTGTAGCAAGTAACTCTCCGCTCCGACTGGCAGTAGGTTGCTCTCCGATCCGAACAGCTGTGCCTCTCTGATTTCAACAGTAATAGTTCACCGATCCGAACAGCAAAACTTAACCGATCCGAACCGCTACCTCGCTTCGATCCAACCCGCTACAGTGCTTTCCAAGTTCTTCGATGTTTCACATCTTGACTTTGTGTTGCCCAGTTCACAAAGTGGGCTAACATTTTGCCCCCTCAAAGGATGCTTCTGTTGGAGACGGAGCATGCTTTGACTATCATTGCACAGCGTTCTTCGAGGTAATTTTTCTTTGGATTTTCCTTGTGTTTTCATCTTCTTCTTCAAACTTCAATTTAATTCGTTGCTGAGCTAAAGAATTTGGTTCGGTTCGGATTCCGATCCGAACGGCCTCTGCCCTTTGACTAATGACTTCTCAAACTCACGGGCTGCAAATGTTTCATGGGCTAATGTTCCAGCTCGAACGAGTTCTCGTTCAAATCCACCGTTGACGAAATAATGGGCTAAGCATATGTCCAAGGGTTCGGCCTCCGGTCCGATCGGAGTAAGATGACACATCAGCGAGAACACAAAGAGTCGCCCCGAATTCTCGTATATATTCATTGTTTCTTTATTTCCTCTTTCCTCTCTTTTTACCTCCGTCACTTTCTAGGAATTTCTTAAAAGATAAGAAAAAACTCTAATCCTAAAATCTTCAAAACTCCCCTTTCAACTCTCCAATCGATTACATAGGTGGGTTAAAGAATTTATGTCAATTCCTTTTTAGTTGATCTTGATTCGAATTTGCGGATAAATTAAGCGGTTTGATCATGGTATTTGATTGACCTTGACACCACGACCTCCTCCCCCTTGCCGTCGTCGCTGGTGGCTTCGCCACCACATCTAGGCACTGGGATGTTGGAGGGGATATACGTCCCTTCTTAACTGGAGCTTTGAAAACAGGATTGGGTTTGGTTGTGACTGAGGAAGGGGAAGAAGAAGAAGAGGATTGAGGGGGTCGGTTCGGGCTGGAGCGTCGAAGGTGGATGAGAGGGAAAAGAAAGGAGGTTCAGGAAGTCGGATCGGGTCGGGGTAAGTAAAGAAAGGGAAAAAGAAAAGAAATTCAGTAGATCGGATCGGGTCGGAGCAAGTATTTAAAGAAGGGGGAAGGGAGCTTACCTAACCGGATCGGGTCGGACCGTAAGATGACGGAGGAGAAATATAACTATGTGATCCGATCCGAACCGTTTGGGGACTCTGCCTCTGAGCCGATCCGATTTTGATTTCTGAGTTTCAATGAGATATCCAAGCCTAAGGCCACGCCCCCGATCTGATCCCAATGAATGCTCCCGAACCAAACCGAACCGCAGTCTACCTTAACGCATAAAAACTCGTCTAACTGGCCCAGTCAACTTTTGGCATAATCTTCAATTTTATGGACAGTTAGGATAGTGCCTTGCGAACGTAACTGGACATCAGGAACTACTTCAATCCTTTATACTTTGCCAAAATATTGCGTCGCACTTTTAAACATTTATTTCACACTTTTCGCATACACCGTTTACACTTTAGTTTGCACACATGCACGGGGGGATACGGGCTAATTTGCTCTAATTTGTGCTATTGCTTCTTCAATAGTTTTATGGCCATGAGACCCAGACACTCTTCTAGACTAGCTGAGAAGAAAGAGGCCCCGGAAACCTCCAGCAAAATTACACTTGAGGACATATCTTCTCCGTCGGATCCAGAATGGGATAATGAGGGTTCAGACTACGAGGTCGGAAATCGTGAAAGTGACGATTTGTCTTCGGAGAATGAAGTTTCTCTAGGTTTTGAAGAGGAAGGAGGGATTGGTGACGACCGGGCTCCTGATGAGTTTGAATCGGCTGTCATATTGGAATCACCCCAAGATTCTGTTGAATCAACAATCGACAACGACCGACTTATCCGAATTTGTTTAAAATACGGAATAATGAAAAAGGACACTCTAGTGCCTTCGAAATCTGACCGTCCCCACAACCCTCTAGAAGGATATATGGCGATTACTCGGTTGATGTGCATGGTCAGTGCTATCCCTCCATTTTCTCCCTTCATCGTAGATTTTCTAAGACAAATGCGGATTGCCCCCATGCAGCTGCATCCCGATTCTTATGCTTACCTACATACTTTATATATAGCATACCGTGAGATCTTAGGCATAGAGTTCACTTTCGATGACGTTCATTTCTTCTACAATTTCAAGCATCGGACTCGAGAAACTCCTTCTTTCTGCTATTTTGAGTCTGTCCCTAAGAGGAAGATTATTTCAACGCCATTCAGCAGTAAAGCTGGAGATTCCAGACTGGAATGGTTTTATGTGAAGCGACAACCTGGGTGTGCCAGGAGATGGACGAAATCAAGTAAAGCACTGATTATCTACATCTTGGCTCTATACATTCAAGTCATCGCCTTAACTTGTTTTTCTTTTTGTTTGCAGTCGACAATCCAAAACAAATATCAGACCAGGTTTTCTTTGACCGGATGCACCAGCTCCTCAATGGCGATCAGAAGTTCCTGACTATTGATGAAGTCCTTAAGGACGAATATCTTCATTTTCATGGGCTGCTATCCGTTTTTCGTAGTATCGGTCATGGGACGACTCCATACGTATATATTCCTCCAGTGGATGTAGTCCCAGAAACAGGAGAAGGTTCGGGAGCTCCTACAGTGCCTCTTCTAACTTCACCTTCTCCATCTTCTACTCAAGACGATGAATTGGCTAACTTGGACGAAAAGCATCGTGAAGGGTATACTGCTCCTGAGGATGCCATTTCTCCAGAAAAGTCAACGTCTTCTAAAAAGTCGCCAACTGACGCTTCAGAGGGAGATGTCCCTAGCACTGATGACCCATTATTTCAGGGTTTGGGGGATCTACCCTTGCCTGAAACTATATACACTTCAGAGGATTTTAGGAAGGATCCTTTAGTCTTCACCTCTTCTGAAGAGACCACTCCTGCTAAGGCCAAAGAGCCTGCCCGTACTAGTCTAGCTTCGGACTCGGGTTGGTTGGGGGGAAACACACCACTTAGGACACGCTTTACACAATAGCATTAGCATTCATTGCACCTCTCTCTCAGTGAAACTATTGATTCTGAATTTCATTTGTCTTATTGTGCAGGCACGATGTCCCGATCTTACTATGATATCAGGAAGCTCCGCCGCAGCATGTCTAATCCACCTCAGGATATCGAGTATGATCGCCGCGATGATCGCGGTAGAGAGGAGAGAAGGCCTTATGAACCCTATCGCTCTCGAACCTCACGTTATCGCTCTCCCGTTTGATCGGACCAAGAGAAATATAAAGGTTATCAAAGTCGTAGGGAAGAGGACAGGCCACAATCGAAAGACTCCACCTCTTCCCACGAAAAGCGCAGCAGAGAGAGAAGTCCTCCAAAAGATACTGAGTCTCGAAGTAAACGCAAGGTCCCTACTACTAAACGGCCTAGGACAGATAAAGAAACTATTGAATCCTCCACACACAGGGACACTGAATTGACGATCCCCGCTCCTCCACCACTAGATGCGGAAACTGCAATCAAGCGGGCGTATTTGGAGGAGCAATTTCCCGAACATTACTTCGAGACTTTGACTTTTTTACCTGCCCTCGAACCTATTTCTTCCAGGTGGGAAGACGAGGCCAAAGCAAAGATAGACGCGGTTGAAAAACAGTATTCTGAAATGTTTAAATATTCACGCAACCTTTCCAGAATTATCCGTACTCTAATCACGAATGCTGATTCAATGCAAAAACCACGGAAGAAGATGCAAAGGCCTTAAAGAATCTAGGAAAAGATTTAGAGGACACACATGCCCAGCTCGCTGTTGCTCAAAGGGACGCTTCTAATTTCAAACAACAATTTGAAGATATGCAAAAACGTTATCATGATTTGCTTGAATCTCACACTCAAGAGCGTTCTGAGTTAAAAAAGCAAGCTGAAGATGCTAAGTCAGATGCCGCTAAAACGCGCCTTGCTTACACTGACCTTGAACGGAAAAATGCCGAGTTGGCAAGGAGGAATGCTGAGCTAGAAAAGAAAAATGCTGACTTGGCTTCAAAGCTATTGGAGGCGGAGAACAGAGCTGCCCTGGCGGAGGGCAACGTTGAGTGTGCTATCAAATCTGCGGAGGAGGCCCGCAAACAATTATCAGAGGCGGAGGCAGAGATTCAGGGTTTCGGAGAATTAATGATTGAATTCTTTGCACATATCATACGTCGCCGGAACATTTCTTGGATTGAGGATTATCCATCTACTCTAGTCCAAGTATGGAGTCAGATCGTTGAGTGGGAAAAGAGGAGCTCAAGGTTGATTCCATCGATGAGGACAAGCTGATGGAGAAATACTTAAGGGATGATGAGCCAGAACGCCTAGCTGAAGGGCGCCGCCTCATTGCTGATGCTATGGAAGAAGAGAGGCGGAGGACTAAACAGAAGAACGTTCCCGAGGCTGGTTCCTCTTCTACTGCCCCCGCAACTTCTGAAGTAGAGGGGTATGATCCTGAAAATCCGGGAATCCTTCGAACAACTCTGCTATCCCCTATTCCTGAAACGGCATCAGAGACAGTAGTTACCCCTGCCGAGAAGTCTTCGGAAGGTATCCCTACCTTTTCTCCTCAATTCGTCAAGGCTATTTCTACCTTTCGCCACGTGATTGAGCAATCGATGAAAAACCCATTATTTTCTCCTGAGTTGATAACTGTTGCTTCTCACTCTGTAGGTATTGAGCCATCCGGAAAGACAAATGTGACTCAGGGAGCCGCCTCTGGGGCAGAGCCTACGGAAAAGGCAAAAGGAGGGAAGGACAAGGCTACTCCTATAGACTTGGGAGAAGGAAGTGAACTGTCTAAGGCTGACACTCCCCATGATGAAGAAATGATAGCAGCCTTAAAGGACGATGGCGGCGACGGAGGACATGAGGGAGATCCAGAGGTGGCAATAGTCAGTGAGTCGAAAAGTGCAGATGATGTTACTTTAGCTGCAATGAAAGCTGATCAAGATAAACGCTTGCAGTTAAAAGCTGAAGACTTAGACCCTGAAGTCCTCAAGCCTCTCGCAGTTGTGGAAGCGGGATCAAGGTTAGTTGTTAAGCTCTCAACTAGATCTATTACAGAGGAACTCGCTAAAAAATCTTCTCTTGATTCCAGCACTCCGCCCTTCGGGAAGAAGTCAACCGATTCCAGCGCTGCATCTTCGGGAAAGAAAAAATCAAAGCGCATCTTGACGGAGGCCGAGAAAGAGGAAAAGGATGCGGAGAAAGCCGCCAAGAAGTCCAAGCCTCACTCGAAATCTAAATAGTGGGTTGCCTTGCGTTGTTTTAGTATTTGGTAGATCAATAATTGCTGCTGTAAGGGTGGCTCTTGCACTTTCTTTTTGGCTGTTTCCCTGTACAAATTCATTCATTCGTAAATAAAAAATAATTCATTTTCTGCAATGTCTGTTTGTCAGTAGTTCTGCACTTATGTAAAAATGCATGTCTTACTATAGTCATGAAATGAAGTTACGGAGGGAGGAAATATGTGTATACATATATGCCCCCAGTCAATCTCAAAAAATAATTTAAGGCTTAATCAAGTAATCTGAATGCTCCCGATTTTCTGACGGGATTGCATTTTCTGTGTCGTCAATGCCTGTCGTTTTTTCTGGCATGTCTTTTATACTCTCCTGTCTTATACTCAGGTTAGAGTTCTTACTGAGGCGGTCTCTTGTCTGGGTGCACCTTCACGCCTCAGAGGACGTCGTCTTCCCGTCCTTTTATACTCTCTCTCTCTCTCTCTCTGGAGAGTTAGATTTCGAGCTCAGCAATCTATTCACTCCCCGATCCTTCAGCGGGGAAGGATCTCTTTCTCAGTGCTCAGTCGGAGACGCTTTTATACTCTCTCTCCCTGGAGAGTTAGAGTTAAGAATGTCGTTTTCTCATTCTTTTATGTCTTGTCACACAAATTGTCATTGTGCTTTTTCTTATGTTTAAATTGTCTTCATCCTTTCAGGTTTTGAATCATCTTAGATTCCATAATCACAACAGAATAGTCGATGAATGTATATATATAATGCATAAAAGTAAATAACACACGATATTTTTATAGTGGTTCGGCTAAGTCGTAGCCTACATCCACTTTATAGTCCTTTATTCATATCATCAGATTTTCCTAAGGCAAGTCGTGCCTTATTAAAGAGTTCATAAGAGAAATAACAAAGAGTACAACATCTCTAATCCAAATATCGCATCAAGTGTTGGGCATTCCATGCCCTAGGGACTTCTTCGCCATCTACGGTCGTTAACTTGAAGGTTCCTTTTTCAAGTTTCCGTTGGATGACAAAGGGTCCTTCCCACTTTGGGCCGAGGTGAGGAAGGGATGGAAAGACTCTACTGGGATTACTGCTTCTGAGCCAAAAGAGAGAGAGAAAGGGGTATGACCAGTAGCCGTCTTAAATGTTGTCCGATATGCCCACAAAGCTAAGGGAAATTCGTCAACCCATTTTGCCTTTGCGCGCTCTAACCGTTTCTTGAGGATGGATTTAATTACTTTGTTTATTGCTTCAACTTGCCCGTTCGACTGCGGATAAGCAACCGCAGTGTATCGCTTGTCGATTTTATACTTCTGGCAGAAGTTTCTGAATTCAGTACCATCGAACTGGGTTTCGTTGTCAGTTATAATGGTCCTTGGGATCCCGAATCGGCATATAATATTTCTAACCACGAAACTTATCACCTTTCTCGCCGTGATTTTGGTTAAGGGCTCAGCTTCCACCCACTTCGTAAAATAGTCCACAGCGACTATTGCATATTTCGCTCCTCCTTTAGCAATCGGTAGAACTCCAATGATATCAATTCCCCACGTGGCAAATGGCCAAGGACTCACCATTGATTTGAGTTGGGTCGACGGTGCTCTGGGGATTTTGGCGAATCTCTGGCACTTATCGCAGCGTCATGAATAATCAGCTGCATCTTTATTAATTGTGGGCCAGAAGTATCCATATCGCAATATCTTTTTCGCTAAAGTCTGACCTCCTGTATGATCCCCACACTCACCTTTGTGCACTTCTCTTAGTACACGTTTGATGTCGTCGTGTGCTATACATCGTAACAGGGGCATAGAAAATCCTTGCCTATAAAGAGTATCATCTTGTATGACATATCTGGTATCCTTGCGAACTATAGCCCTTTTCTCACTCTTCGTTGATGGGAGTGTCCCATTCTTAAGGTAGTTCTTAATTGGGGTCATCCACGACTCCTTCTTCGGTTCCGCTTCGAAAGCGAACTCAATTTCCATCGACTCAAAGCTTGGCGATTCCAACATTTCAATTGGAATTATTTCAGTCTCTTCTGGTTTGTCGGAACTAGCTAGCTTTGCCAGCCTGTCCGCCTTCTGGTTTTCGGCTCTTGGGATATGTGTTATACTGTACCGCTCCAGGTTGCTCAATAGCTCTCTCACTTTCCCGAGGTAGGCGATAAGTCGAGGTCCCCGAGCCACAAATTCCTCTCGCACTTGGCAAACAACGATTTTGGAGTCATAGAATATGTCCAACATTTTTATTCTGAGGTCTTTAGCAAGCTTCAGCCCGGCAATCAGGGCTTCGTATTCAGAGTCATTGTTAGTCGCCGAAAATTCTAATCGTAGAGCGTAATATAACGACCGTCCTTCAGGAGTGACTAAGATGATTCCAGCTCCGGACCTTCGGTCGTTCTTGGCTCCATCTGTGTATAGCTTCCATGGATCTATCTTTAACTCATCTTCGGACTTGACCACTTTGTCGTTGATCACTTCCTCCTCTGGGATAGTGAACTCTGCTATAAAGTCTGCCAGAGCTTGCCCCCTGATCGACCTTCGTGGTTGAAAATTTAAATCAAACTGACTTAATTCTATATTCCATTTGATCAACCTTCCCGATGCTTCGGGTCTCTGCAACACCTGCCTCAGGGGATGGTCAGTGTATATGGTTATTGGATGAGCTTGGAAATAGTGACGAAGTTTTCGGGATGCGATTAGGAGGCTGTAAGCGAGCTTCTCAATCTTTGGGTAGTTGCGTTCTGCCGCTGCTAATTTCTTGCTTACATAATATACTGGCCTTTGCACTTTGTCTTCTTCTCGAACCAAGGCTGTGCTAAAGGCGTGAGCCGAGACTGCCAAGTAAACAAACAATTCTTCGTGATCCACTGGCTTTGAAAAAATCGGCGGTTTTTTTAGTAATTCCAATAAATTTCGAAAGGACTCAACACAGTCCGGAGTCCACTCGAAGTTCTTCTTTCCACTTTTAATCAAATCAAAAAACGGGACGCATTTGTCTGTGGCTTTGGAGATAAATCTACTCAACGCGGTTACTTTCCCTGCAAGACTTTGGACGTCTTTAATTCTCCTCGGCTCTTCAATGTTTCTAATCGCTGCTATTTGGCTAGGATTGATTTCAATTCCTCGGGAACTCACAATGAAGTCTAGAAATTTTTCCAATGCCACTCCAAACGAACATTTCAAAGGATTCAACTTCATCCGATACTTTCGCAGGATACCAAACATTTCTGCCAAGTCTTGAGTATGGCTGGAGGACTGTTTCGATTTGACAAGCATATCATCCACGTAAACTTCCATAGTCTTCCCTATTTGATTATAAAACATTCTGTTCACCAAACGCTGATAAGTGGCTTCGGCGTTTTTCAATCCGAATGGCATTTCAACATAACAATATAACCCCAAATTTGTAATGAAGCTCGTATGTTCTTGATCTGGCACGTGCATAGGAATTTGGTTGTACCCAGAATATGCGTCCATAAAAGAGAGAAGTTCATGACCCGCTGTCGAATCTACAAGCTGGTCAATCCTGGGAAGTGGGAAACTATCTTTTGGGCAAGCTTTGTTCAAATCTGAAAAATCAATGCAAGTCCGCCACTTTCCATTCGGCTTCTTTACTAAGACGAGATTCGATATCCAGTCGGGATACGTCGAATCTCGAATAAATCCGTTCTGTTTCAGCTTCTCCACTTCTTCTTTGAGAGCAGCCGACCTCTCTGGGCCCAGTATACGTCTCTTTTGCTTCACAGGCGGGTGTTTCGCGTTTACATTTAGTGAGTGACTTATGATGGATGGCGATATCCCACACATGTCAGCGTGGGTCCAGGCAAACACGTCCAAGTTCGCCTTCAAGAAATCCGTTAGTTCTTTGGCCCGACGTGGATCCAATTGAGATCCAATCTTCAAAACTCTTGCTGGATCAGCTTCATCAATGGGAATTTCCACTGTCGCTTCATTAGGAGTTGCATTTCTAGTCTCTGGTTCCTCGTCTTTTCTGGGATCCAGGTCTTCAGGCGTTCCTTTAGGCAACTCCTTCGGGGCCGGTCCCTCTAATTGCTACGCCGAGCCCTCCTTTGGAGGAGGCGAAGCATCTTTACTCTCGCTGTTAAGTCCTTTCATCAACATCTTCAATTCGACAACATAGCAGGCCTGTCCGGAGACTTGATCCCCTCTCATTACCCTAGTTCCGGCTTCAGTTGGGAACTTAAGCAATAAACACCAAGGGGCGATGCAAGCCCTGAATTCAGCAAGGGCAGGCCTTCCCAAAAATGCATTATATGGCGAATCTACGTCCAACACTACGAACTGAAGCATCCGCACTCTTCGGCGTTCTCCTTGCCCCAAGGTTACGGGCAATTCTATGTACCCCATGGGGGCTGTTGACGCCCCGTTGAAGCCTCTGATCCATCCTTCACATGGCTTCAAATCTTCAGATTCAAGCTTCATCTGATCGAATGACTTTTTAAATAAAATATTAACAGAACTTCCGTTGTCTACTAACACCTTATGAACCAAGGCCGGCCCAATGGTGGTAGTAATGACCAACGGATCATCATTGGGTGATTGGATCCCAGTATTATCTCTGCTGCGGAATACCACGTCGTCAAACATTGTCTTCTGTTGTTTTATGGGGGCGATATCTTCCAAATCATCACCTTCATTCACATCTATGTGCTTGGAAGCATTTACATATTGATCCATTACTCTAAAACTACGGATTGCTGGGTGAGGTCCACCCACTATGGAGTTGATAACAATTCCCTTGCCTTTCTGCTGCGCTGTAGGCTTGGGAGCAGATTGAATCTGTTTTGGAGCCTGCTCTCCTTGCCCCCTGTCCCTCGGGGCAACCTTATATTCATCCAGTTTCCCTTCGCGCAGCAGCTTCTCAATCACATCTCTCAAATGCCGACATTCATTGGTTGAATGCCCATGAGTTCCATGAAACAAACAAAACTTCCCAGTTGCCATTTCTTTCTCTATCGAGTCACGAGGTGGCGGTCTTTTATATTGCAAAACATTGTATGTATCCAGGTAAATGTTCTCCAGAGTGTCGTTCAACGGTGTATAATTCTCATAAGTCTGGAATCGGGGCCTTTTGCTAGGATCACTTCCCCTATTTCTATTTCTTCTGTTACCGTTCGCATTACGGTTATTGTTGTTGCCCCCGTTTCCAGAATTGTTGTTTCCACCTTTGTTTCCCACATTTACTTCAACTTTTCCGGAACTTTCCCCAGACTGCTTCACAGCGACGTTACTCTGAACATTTTCTTTTGAAGCCGCTTCAGATTTTCTCTTTCGGTTTTCCCTGGCCTCCTCTCATCTTAAGTAAATATCGGCCTTTTCATAGAATATCTCTCTCGTGGAGGGTGTCTTCCCAGAAAGGTAATCTCCAAACTCGGATTCAGGATCGACTCCTTCCTTTAATGCCATCAAAATGGTAGGCTCATGCGGGTCACTAACTTCAGTCACAGCTAAGTTAAAACGGTCAAGATATGACCTCAAAGACTCTCCTGGCGCCTGCTTAATTCTTGATAATTCAATAACACTTTTGGACTTTCGGGTATGGAGTCGAAACTGATTTATAAAACGTTTGCTTAATTCCCTATAATTTGATACCGAACGACGGGGAAGTCAGGTAAACCATAACAGCGCCACATCTTCTAAATAGATCGGGAATGCCTTACACTTCACTGCATCAGGAGCAGCAGCAGCATTCATGAGCCACGAGTATCGCATCAAATGCTGTCCTGGATCAGTTCTCCCATTGTACTTGTCCATCTGTGGCAGGTTAAAACGCCGGGGAAACTGAAAGTCGAGGATGTCGTCAGTGAAAGGAGTACGGCTTCGCTCAATGCCGTAATCTTCATTGGTATAGTTCCGGCTCTCGGACATAATCTGGCGTACCATTGCCTGTACATCAGCATTAGTTAGGGGCCGTTCAGGTTCCCTTGCCCTGGTATCCGGGTTCCTTCTGGGCTCTTGTTCAGGAGATGCCCTTCTTCTTTGAGCTGCTTCTGCTCTACTCTGTTCCCTACGCTCCCGGTCGATCTCGGGAGGAGGGGACTGGAGCCTTTTCCCCTGAGTGGGATCATTGGTTCCTAGTGCTCGTGTAATATCCTCGCGAGACCCCAAAGATCCAAATGTCAGCTGCTCCAAATTCTGAGGTCGTTCGAGTGGCCTTCGTTCACGGGGCCGCTCTTCCTCGGAAGAAGAAGACTGATCCACTGGTGTGTGATGAACCGGTGATGGGGTTCTCTGTCTACGGAGTTCGCTAATTTCCCTGCTCATGAGTCTCATATTTTCTTGCATCATGAGATTGGTGCGCTCGTGGATTTTCATAGCCTCCCTAGTACTCTCAAGTATGTCAAGTAGGCGCGAGAAATCTCCTTGAGTAATGGGCGAGGATGGATTGACCTGATCATTGACCCTGGTGGCTGGAATCAGAGCATTTGTAGGGGCTCGAGTAGAGGTTCCAACATCACCAAGTGACGGGTCGGTTCGGAGATGGGAAATCGGGTCGGGTCGGAGCTGGGAAGCCTGTTCGGGTCGGAGCTGGAAAGCCAGGTCGCGTCGGTGTAGGGCAAGTTGCTCGGGTCGGTTCAGGTTGGGGGAACGCACTGCTTCAGAATCTCCTACCCGGATCGGATCGGAGCTCTCCCCCTGAATGCGGTTTGGGTTTCCTGTATCGGTTCGTCCTGCTGCTGAGCTCTGCCCACGAGACCTTGTCACGACCGCATTTTGCTGATCTTCGCCAACTCCATTTCCTCGACTAGATTGAACTTCTTTGCCTTTTCCTTTGGCCATGGTACTTCAACAATCAATTCAACAAATCTCCAAGAGCGTCGAAACTTGAGGATTAACTTCTTTGAACTCAACGGTCCAAAAAGTAGAACGATAATCCCGAAAAACGGAGAATTCAGATGGTTCTCAGTGAAAGCACCAAAATGTTAGACCAAAAAGTGGTACTAACACCCAAATTGACTAAAAGTAGAATGAAATAAGATCAAAATTAAAATGAACACACAGAATTTATAGTGGTTCGGCAAAGAAAAGCCTACGTCCACTTGTCAATCACTATTCTCAATGATATTGTTGCAATTACAATGAGATATTCACTCGATTTCTTTCATAACTCACATACATTCACTCAATTGTCTGAAAACAAATGATGAAAGAAGATTTGGATTTGCCGGGAGTGCTGGAATTCGGGTTATGAAAGTGGTTGAACTCTCAAAGTGCCAAAAAAAAGATCTCTTCATTGTCTCCAGACATGGTATTTATAGGTGAAAATTCGCTCAGAACCCGATCCGGATCGGAGCCACGTATCATCCATCCCATCAGCCTCGGGTTCGGATGGATTTCTGTGTTGACAACGCATCAGAGGAGTGGACGTTGTGGGTAGGAACTGGTCATAGCCGCTCCGAATAACCAGGCGATCATGCAGGAGAGTGACGTGGAAGATGGGTTCGGGTCGGAAGAGTGTACAGGAAGGGTTCGGATTGGGGTATCCGATCTGATCTGGTTTTGTCCCAAGGCTAAATCTTCGTTCTCTTTTACTCCGTTCCGATCTGTCTTTGTAGCAAGTAACTCTCCGCTCCGGCTGGCAGCAGGTTGCTCTCCGATCCGAACAGCTGTGCCTCTCTGATTTCAACAGTAATAGTTCACCGATCCGAACAGCAATACTTATCCGATCCGAACCGCTACCTCGCTTTGATCCGACCCGCTACAGTGCTTTCCAAGTTCTTCAATGTTTCACATCTTGACATTGTGTTGCCCAGTTCACAAAGTGGGCTAACAATATCGATTTTATTCATTTTTATAATGAATATAGAAAAGGAAGTGATTTCAAAATATAACGTTTTGAAAATATTATCATTTATCGATTAATAATATGGAATATTCAATTTTGATTAGAAATTGAATATGAAGTTGAAACCGTTTTGAAAATGAATTTAAAACGATTTATAAAATACATTTGAAAAGGAAATCGATGAAATATATAATATATATATATAATATAATGGCCTGAATAGAACGCGCCACGCTGCGGTAGTTTGCGAATTTCGACCATTGACTTCGAATGGACGTTACGGGAGATTCGACCATCGGATTCTCCTGAAACCGGAACCGTTGGGTTCGTACCGAAAAGAGCTTTCCAATGAATATTGGAAATTTGAAATCTAACAGTTGGATTTGGAATTATGTACAAATCAAATTTGGAAAAGGTCACTGTAAGTGCAGTTCGATGGCCGTTTGGGGAAATCGACTATACGGGCCTTGATAAAATTATTAAAAATAGTTTTAATTTGTGTAAAATCAGAAGAAATGATTTGGAAATTATTGAGATGAAAAATTCCACATTTGAAAAGATAAAAATAGATTTTTATCGAAATGAACTAGTTTTGAACTAGAATTATAATCCATTTTTTTTAAACAAATAAATTGGATTCGAAATGGTTTTGAAAAAAACCAGAATTTCCAATAAATGAATTGGAATGGATTTGAATCGAAATTGTCTTTGGAATATTTCGATGTTGGATTTCATGATTATACAGATATTGTTATGGAAATTTGAAAGATATATTTATATCGTTATTTCCAATACGATATTTGTTGGTCATAGAATTTGATATTGAATATAAGCCGATATATTTTCTATTCAGAGCCTTGTATTTAATATCAAATGGGATTTGGGTTTATCGTGGACGGTGTTTTAAATAACACTTGTTCTTTAACACGATTATTAATGGAATGTGATTTTGGGTTTATAGTGAACTGTGTTTTAACGACATTCGTTCTTTAACCCGTTTTACAGTGAAATGTGAGTTGGAATTTATAAATCTTTTGTTAAGATTTAAAAGAGGTTTTCCAAAGTAAAGTTTTCCAATTTAATATAATAAATTGGAATGGAATGGAATTCGATTTGGTAATAATCGAAGTGAATTTCTGTGGAGGAAGACAACTAAAATATCTGAAATTTTAAAGGCTTTACCGTTATTACATTTATATTATTAGTAGGATATGGAAGTTTATATTGATTGTATATATCGATTTGTTTTCCATGAAGATTCCATTGTAAATGGAATGTGATTTTGGGTTTATCGGGAACCGTATTTTAAATGACATTGGTTCTTTAACCCAGTTAAAGACATGATAGGATTTCCCAAGTTAAATAATCATTGATAGTGATTATTGGTAAGAGTAAAACCAAGTGGAGTTTTGATGAATCTTTAATTAGATTGAAATGATCAAGAATGGAGTGTCACCAGTTTTGCTCCAGGCGATAGTTAAATCTTTAATTAGATTCGAACTTGAAATGGTAATTGAATTTACCGATAACATCGTGGTGTTAGATATGAAGTATTACCAGTTTTACTTCGTGGGATGAATAGGTTGGGATTGGGAAATTAAAACAAATGATTACTACGGTAAGGTTCGTTAATCCCGACTAGTTTGGATAAACAGTAATTTGGTTTGAATTGATATTCGAAGGAAGATTAAAGAATTAATTTAAAGAATTTATCTTTGATAAAATTAATGGGAACCTTTCCCAAAGTATAAGAATATTTGAATAAAAGAATATTCTAAATTGGAATGAGGCGTATGTTGCGTTTGTGTAACACTTGTTTATCATATACGCGAGTTATTTTGAAAGACCGGGTTTATCCCATTCTGAATAACTGATTCGACGATGTGTCGAGGATGAAGACGGTGGTCGAAGACCGGAGGTCTTTACATCGTTTGGGTGATTACTGATGATCTTGATTGGGCTGTACACCCTAGAGGAGGGAATCAGTTGGTGATCGTCCAGACGTACTTGGAGATCGATGGATATGCGAGGTACAAGGTGCCTCCGGTTTTGTTCAGACCCAGAACGAACTTGTATGGACTGTGTGTCTGACATTGGATTTTTCTTTGTGTTGATTGATATCTATTATATATACATCTGCCTGGTAAAGGGGAATTCATTCCCTTACTTCACCCTTCTCTGAGACGTATGGGATCAGAGGTTGTATATCGATAGACATCAGTTGCATGGTGTGAATTGCCTGTGTGGCATGCCTAAGTGGCAATTGATCAATGCTTCTGTTGAAAAGTAAAGTCTTGTGGTTGATTATCAAAGCACCGCCTGTGTGGCATAGCTTTGTGTAGCGTTGATTCGCGAGCCTCACACCCCGGTTGTGAACCAGATACGGGAGAGGACATCAGGGAGGGCATGCGTTTCCTTCTAGCTAGGGTGGTGTCAGTGACCTTCCAGCCCTGACATTTATATTATTTTCACCTGTGTGGTTGTTGGATTGCGAGGCGCCTCGGATATATCGGTGACTATGTGGAGCCGATGGAGTCATTTGGCTCATTGACGCCCCCAAATGACAGGGAAACGTAGTGTTCAGGCATTTTAATCCACATCGGTGGACCAGCCCTGACGATCCAAAGGCTTGACTGAGTACTTGCCTGAGGGGCGGGCTAGAGCGTCTCGAATTCGGTAGAGGACTATCTTTTGCCTCGGTTCACAGATGGAAACCCAACTTCCGATACATGACTTTGCGGTTCTGATTGTAGAGCCTTGTATTGGCGACATGATATATGGTACCCATGACGTCTACGATTGATACTTATGATTGAAATTGTTTTGACACTATGCACTTATAATAGTATCAAATGATTTGTTTTTAACGTACCAAGCATGTTTGGCTATTATAAGGGAAAACCCTACCCCCGGCTTGCGTTGCATTGTGTGATAGGACCTGGGTCTTATATTAGCTTCATTTTTCCAAAAAGCATTGCGCTATTTTGTTATATGCACTAGTATTCTTGGGAGGAAACCCATTCCGTGTTATACGGCGTGGTCCCTTGATATATCTGATTTAAAGTAAAGTTTTAAATAACTGTTTTAGTTCTCACACCAGTCGCATGACTGACCTAGAGTTTATTGTTTTAACCTAAACTCTATGTGCCCCTATTTTCCGCACGGGCAGCTAGTAGTTTTGGTTTTGCAGATTTATATTCACAGGATCCTGATTTACAGCTGGAATGATATCCGGAAAGCTCTGTATCTGTATATCTCTTTCAGTTGTGTTTTGTATTATCTTCCGCTGCTATGTAATGAATTGTAATCTCTGATATTTTATGATGTGTAATATTGATTCATACTCTGTATATTCTTGTATTCTGATGTAATTGTCGTAATAACCAATGAAATGTTCTTCTGTTTGCGTTCAGATTTGTCGTGTTCTCAAAACAATCAGGGTTTTCGAACGGTCTTGGTCAGTTTAGCGATCAATTCGGATCGAGCAAAATTCCTTATCGTGACACTAGCGTTATGTGTGGACCGACCCTGAAGATCCAAGGGTTCACTGCGGGGAATCCTGAGGCATTTGCTCGAATGTCTCAAATCGGAGAGCACTATCCCCAGCCTCAATTCATAATGGAAACCAATTCTCCAATACGACATTACGGTTTTGATTGTAAACCTATATATGGCGACATAGTATATGGTACCTATGCCATCTAGGATTGATACATTTACTTTGAAGCATTTTAATACTGATTAGACACTAATAATAATATTAAAATATTATTTTATACATATCAGGTCATGTTTGATCATTATAAGGTAAAACTCTAACCTCCGGTTTGCATTGCATTGTGTGATGGGACTTGAGTCTTATAATGATTTCATTTTTCCAAAAAGCATTACGTTGTTTTGTAATAAAATTTATTTAAATTATGCAATGGTAATCAAATGGAGTAAACCTGTTTTGCTTTAGTGGCATGGTCCTATGATTAGCCACATTATTAGGTTATATAAGAAAGATTTCTCATACCAATCCCATGACTGACTCGTAGTTTGTTTCACTTTGCAAACTCGGGTGCCCTCTTTATACACGGGCAGCGAAGTAACAAGTTTAGGCTTGGATACATTTCTGGATTGGAGCTTATTTTGGAGGAAGACGATGACTTTTTTCTTTTCTCTTTTGTTCCGCTTTTGAGACCTTATTTCATCATTGGTATTTGATGTACGTTATGGAGTTTGAGACTTATTTCCCTTTTATTCAGACTTTCTTTTTCCAAGTGTATCCTGTATCTACGTACTCTGATGTATTAAATATTATGATGCTGATGATATTTTATTTCCGCTGCAATGATTTATGTGTTATGATATTATTTGAGATCTGTTATTGTTGTAAATATGTTATATTCCAATGATTATCCTTGCTTTCGTTCTACGGAAGTTTGGGGTTATCACACAGGACCTTGGAAACTGCAATGGACCTCTAGACTGCATTGGAGAGCAAGTATCGCATATCCGAGGCAAGTAATAAATAATTTCTTATTTGTAATTTTATGGATTTCAAAATGGTCCCCAAACAAGTCCATAGTTGGACAAGTAAGTGAAAGACTGCTGTTGGTGAATCAACTTAAAAATGTCGGAATTGATCCCCCGGAATCTTTTGTTGTTGGAGTTACTATTTCAAGACTCCTGAATTCCTAGAATGATTATAAGAAAAATATTAAAACATGTGAAAACAGATTATAATTAGACAGTTTACAGTGTCATCTTCGTATTTAAGAGGATTCTCATAAATGTGAGCAAGGTGATAATCCACAAACCGAGAACAATAATTTACGAAGAATATTCCAAGAACAAAAACAAGGGTACCTGTTATAATTGTAATAAACCCGGCCACTATGCCTGAGGCTGTCGTCTTCGAAAGAAACAACAAAAAGCGAATTTGGTCGAAGAAAAGCTTGTGTTTGCTGTACAAGAGGCGAACTCCATTAGTGGCATTGATAATGATTGGCGGCTCGATACTGCAGCAACCGTTCATGCTTGCAAAGACCGTAATCTATTTAAAACTTACGAAGAAAATAGTGGAGAAAGTTACTGGCGCAAACAAAGTTGCAAGAAAATTTTTGGAAAAAGGCACAATTGAACTTACATTCACCTCTGGGAAAGTTCTTACATTAGTCAATGTATTTTATGTACCCAATATATGTAAGAATTTGGTTTCTGGATACCTTCTTAACAAAGGAGGATTCAAGATGGTGTATGAGTCTGATTAGTTAGTGTTGTCCAAGAACAACAAATTTATTGGACAGGGTTATAATTGTAACGACGTGATTAAGTTAAATCTAGTAAAGAAATCTTCTGCTTATATTGTTGATTCTGTTAATTTATGGCATAGTAGATTAGGACATGTTAATTATAAATCTCTTAGAAATATACATAAATTAGGATTAATTTCTGATTGTGACTTCGATTCTATTTCTAAATGTGAAATTTGTGTTCAAGCAAAAATACACTGGAAATCCTTTAAATCTATAGAAAGGAAAACTGGTTTGCTTGATTTAGTATATAGTGATGTAGGTGAATTAAAAAGTTATGTCACCTATGGTGGTAACCAGTACTATATAACATTTATTGATGATTATACTAGATATGCATATGTATCAGTATATCTAATGAATCGAAAGATAAAGCCTTTGATAAATTAAAAATTTACAAAGCAGAAGTCGAAACACAATTAGGAGTTAAAATTAGAGTGTTACATTCAGATCGTGGTAGTGAATAATTTTCAAACGAGTTTACTTTGTTTTGCCCACAAAATGGTATAGCTCACCAATGTATCACTCCATATACACCACAACAAAATGGTATTGCTAAGAGGAAAAATAGAACGTTAGTAGAAATGGTTAACGCCATGCTCATAAGTTCTAATTTACCTTATAACCTATAGGCTGACGCTATCTTAACTGCATGTTACATTTTAAATAGAGAACCACTTAAAAATAATAATATTTCCCCTTATGAATTATGGTTTAGTAGAAAACCAAACCGTAATAGACTTAAAGTGTGGGGTTGCTTAGCATATGTCAGAAAACCTAACCCTAAACGACCAAAGTTAGGAAACAGGGCATTTAAGTGTGTTTTCATAGGATATTCTCTTAACAGTATAACTTATAGGTTCCTAATACTTGATACCTTGGAAGTTATAGAATTCGTCAATGTAGAATTTTTTGAAAATAAAACTATTGAGAATCCATTGAGATCATCTAGTCCGGAACCAACCGAGACTAATGATATCAAAGATGATGAATATGCTCCTTCTCAAAACAGCAAGTAAGTGTCAGTACCAAACAATAGTATTGAACAAAGGAGAAGTAAAAGAGCGAGAATAGAGAAGGACAATGGTCCTGACTTCATAACATATCTCATAGAAGGCAATAAGGATGAAGTCCTTAATGCGACAAGATATGTAATGAACATCGATGATGATCCCAAAACTTATTCTGAGGCTATGAGTTCTAGAGATTCTAATTTCTGGAAAGAAGCCATCAATGATGAAATGAATTCCATAATGTTAAACAAAACTTGGGTTTTAATTGATTTACCTCCTGGTGCTAAACCTATAGGATGTAAATGGATATTTAAAAAAATTGAATACAAATAGATCCAATGATAATTTTAAAGCCAGATTAGTTGCTAAGGGATATAAACAAAGACAAGGAGTAGATTATTTTGATACATATGCTCCGGCTGCTCGCATATCTTCAATAAGCTGTTTAACAGCACTTGCATCAATTCATAATTTGGTCATACATCAAATGGATGAACATACAGCTTTTCTAAATGGAGATTTAGAAGAAGATACATACATGGGACAACCTGAAGGTTTTATAACACCAAGCCAAGAAAAGAAAGTTTGTAAATTAATCAAATCTCTTTACGGCCTGAAGCAAGCTCCCATGCAATGTCATGAGAAGTTTAATAAAGTTGCACTGTCATATGGATTCATTGTTAATGATGCAGATAAATGTATTTATAGCAAATCGGAAAACAACGGATATGTTATAATATATTTATACGTTGATGACATTCTAATATTTGGTTCCAATATATCACGTGTGAATGAAACTAAGAAGTTTCTGCCTTCTAAATTTGATATGAAAGATTTAGGAGAGACTGATGTAATTTTAGGAATTAAAATCCTTAGGGAAGCGAAGGAGTTATTACTAACCCAGTCTCATTACATTGAGAAGTTCCTAAAGAAGTATGGTCAATATGATGACAAACCAACACCAACTCCTTTGGATCCAACTATTAAATTAGAAAAGAACACGGGACGTACCATTTCTCAACTGGATTATTTTAGTATTATTGGGATTCTTATGTATGCTATGCATTGCACTAAACCCAACATCACACATGCTATAAGTGTATTGTGCCGATTTACGAATAACCCAAGCTTCAGACATTGGAAATCCATTTCCAGAGTTTTAGCTTATTTAAAAGGAACCATTAGCTATGCTTTACCTTATAAAGGATTTCCTGCCCGAATTGATTGCATTAGCAGATGCATATAAGGAAGTGGAATGGCTTTGAAATTTATTAATGGAAATCCCATTGTGGAAGAAGCCATCTCCAACTGTCTTAGTTAACTGTGATAATCAAGCAACGATGTATAATGTCTCTAATAAGACATATAATGGAAAGTCTAGACATGTGAGTCCAAGACATCAGATGGTAAGACAGTTACTCAAAGGTGGAGTTATAACTGTTGACTATATAGAAACGAAGAAAATCTTGGCTGACCCACTTACAAAAGGTCTTCCAAAGGCTATGGTTTCTATAAAGTTAAAAGAAATGGGAATAAGGTCTGTGAATGAAGATTGATCATCCTTAACAGAAACCCAACTTGTGTCTTGAAAAAGATAGACAAAGTTCATAGGGTACCCACAAGTTAAGAGTATGATTATGGAACACTAAATCAATAATCCTATAATATTAAGTGTGGATTCTGCATGAACAAAGGATGGATAAATATCCTTAATAAGTTTAGAAATCTTAAAATGTGTATCGCAGAACACCTTAAGAGACTTACCTATATGAGTGTGGAAATCAGGTTGTTTCCTAAGAAAGTAAGACTGCTTTCTAAAGTAGACTCATGAACCAGGATTAAAGTACATGGCCATTAACTTGCTAAGGAATAAAGAACACTCTAACTAAGGAGATCAACATGTGTGATTGTTCCAGTTTTATCATTGAGGGATACTTGGTTCAAGATTCGTTCACCATAGAATCTCGATAGAACATTGAATGGTTTACACTAAGTAAATGTTCAAATCCAAAAGATACCTTTTATTTATGTGTTGTTTCCACAATGATGCAAAACTTGATCTTAGAACTACATAGGCTTAATCCCACTTGGGTATGTAGAAAGTAACACTAGTGATTTAGCAGTCCACTTTATTTATTTTCTTTATTTTGAAAATTGGTGGAGATTATTGTAAATTTTCAAATTACTTTGGGGTTTGTTTTGAAGAGGGAAGTAAGTAGGAATGAGAATATGTCTTTTGTCCCACATCATGAAATAAGCAAGGACTTGTCTCTATAAATATAAAAGCTTGATGTATCATATCGAAAGAAACAAGAGAATGGAGAGATAAGGCAATGCATGAACATGACATGGATATTAATATTTAAAAAGTCAAAATATGGGCCTTGGGCCTCTCGGGGTCTCATGATCAGTTGGGCCTCAGAAGCCGATGGGCTTGGACCGTCGTTGTATTTTTGAATTAGGCACGCAGAATTGTAAAGCTTCGGAATGTTGTAAAATGGCGCCGTGTTTCAAACTGATGGGATGCGACATTTGCAAATAGAAACAGATATGACCGTTACAAATGATCGCGGCGGTTCGTGGATAGACACCTCTGGGCGCCTACAAATTCCAACGCCCAAAACTATTCCAAACAACTTCATAAAATACTTCTTCTTCTTCCTCGGTTCTGCAACCCCTGCCATTACTTACACTTTATAAGTGTTACGAATTTCTAAATTCGCAACTCTTGAAAATTGCTGCAGAATTATCTATCTTCTTCCTCTTCTTTCTCTATTTGGTTCTTGCATCATCAAATTAAAAATTACAGAGTGTTCTTGATCGGATCAAAGAGGTACAAAATTTGAATCCGATTTCGCTGTTCCAAGGCTTTGTTGAATCCTGAAAGTCGATAGTTCGATAACCCGTTTGTACCTGGTGGGTAGAACAATTCTCTAAAAGAATCTATTTTATAGATCCTTAAAGTCTAAAGTACGACAACCATACGATGATCATCTTCCTCCAATAGTCTCAAACCACAAAATTCCCCAATAAGTTTTCAGACAGTATTCGCGATCATGGAAGGTTTGAGCGCATTGCAAGTGATGAATCAACATTTGACGAGATTGGAGAGTTTGGATGGTGAAAACTTCACTCATTGGCAAGAGACAATGAAGTGATCACTGTCAAATTGTTCTATATCTCGGAAGACAAATTGGAAGTTATATCGGAGGAAACCACGCGAGGATGCCGCTCTGAAGGCAAAACAAGCAAAGCAAAAAGAGGACAATTTCTTGTGCCGAGGGCATATTCTAAATGAATTGTCTACTTCAGTCTACAATGCTCACATGGCCTTGGAAAACTGCAAAGGACCTGTAACGAACTGGGATTTTCGACTCTGAAAATCAACACAAAACTAACATGTTGACTATTCAGACATTGGAAATACCTGATAGTTTATAGAAAGAAGTTAGAGGGTGAGAATAGATAAGATAGAAAGTTAGAATAGAAGAAGAAGATCACCACAGAACAGAATCAGAGTAATACGAATCTCACAGCGGAATGAATAAAATATATTATAACATAACTTTGAAATAAAACAGTATATATATACAATAACATTATCAGAGTACAACACTTACACACAATGGAAATAACAATAGCTATACAATCCTGAAGCCTCCTGCTTCAAGCTCCTCCAAGTATATCTGTAAAGACCTGAACTACTTGACTGCCCGTACAAGGTTGGGCACCCAAGAGTTTAGGGAAAACAAAACGAAATAAACTTTGGGTTTGTCATAGGACTGGTATGAGTAAACTCAAATCATTTGGTTTAACTTTTCAAAATCCTTTTCAAAGAAAAGATAATCGTAAGACCGATCCACACATAAACACGGACGGCTTTTACCTTACGATAACCCAAAACAGTTTTGTAAATCAATACTTCTTTGATATTATAATAATGTCTAATCACAAGTAATTGACAATCTAGCAGAACACTTGCATCTCACGTTCCGCATGTATAGTATACAAACAAAACCGCGGGCGCTTATTGGAGATTGGATTCCGACTATGACAAGGTATGGGACCACCTGCCGATAGTGTATCTCTAGAGGCGAATACACTGGGTTCAACAAGAACATCTTGCAACCGGCCCACACATGACCGACCACTCATTTCTCTTGAGTGTATCGAATGTATACCACCAACGGTTGGGAGCTACCCACCGTTTCCCGAAAAGGGACAATATCGATAACAGACAAAAGAATGAAATGGACTTTCTCTAGATAGGTGATATACACCCTAATGGGAGCGACCCACTTAGCCATGCTGCCTGCCCGATTTTTGTCATTTCCCGGTTGATGAGGCTTGAGGTCATAACGTATCTTTTGACAGATCATACATTCATTTAACTTGAATGCCACATCGTCATAACCGCCAAATCAAAAATTGATTTCCTCAAAAATACCACGGGTATAAAGCTAAGAGAAACAAATTCCTCCGCCACCAAACGTAAGTACGTTTGAAGAGATCAACTTACGCGATCCGTTAGGTATACTTTGTCAGACATTCATCCATTCACGTTTGCCCTGGGACTGGACAAACCGAAGGCACTATCCTGTAACCAGGATAGCCCTTGCATAACCCCATCTCCAATTTTCTTCATCATATTTGATCGCAACGCTAAAGTCCATACAGAGTGGTTTTCAGATAATAAATCTGGTCCCGGTCTCTCCGTATTGACGACGGAAAAATGGTCAAAAACTTCGATAGTCGGTGATTTAACTATCAAAGAAAAATAGGTGTGCAAACAACGATATTATTTCCAGATGGAAATTCTATCGATCAATCATCAATCAACATTTATCTCTTTTAATTTAATGTATCATTAATTTATTCATTTCCCATTTCTATATACTCAGTATTTCTTATTTTCTAAATTTAGGAAATATACGTCATCAATCATTGGAAAAATATTTCCATCTCTGTTTCACGTATCACTGTCATTCCAGTATTCTTTCTCATCAACATTTCATTTTCTATGATTAGAAAATTTCTCTGATTATATTTGGAAAATGTTTCCAAAATTTATTCATTTGAATTGAACAGATGTTTAAATAAAACATCACTAAGCCAATTTAAACCATTACAATCATTAACTAAATTCACTCAACCAACCTTCACTATCGAACCTTAACCATTTCTTAGTTAAAACGAAGTCAATCAAGTTGGGGTATAATTACCTCTCAGACCTTAACTGAACAAAATTCCTAACCTCGAAATAGACAAACTTCCTCTTATAACCCTCCAACAAACTTCCTTACGCAAACTCTCGGATTCTATTTACGAATCCACTTCAAAAATCATTTGATTAGTACGCTAGTGTTATAATTTCATGCTTTCGAGTATATATTAACTTAAATATAACTTTTCATTATTAATTTGGATAATTAAACAAACAAATAATTTATTAACAAATAAGTAAAAACTTGATTTGAAACAGAAAGTAAATATCGCTTTCCTTAATTCGATATAATCGAATTCCAATGTACAATTCACTCTCGAATAATCACTATTCGATAACTCTCTTTCGAA
This sequence comes from Allium sativum, assembly GCA_030737875.1. NCBI lineage: Eukaryota > Viridiplantae > Streptophyta > Magnoliopsida > Asparagales > Amaryllidaceae > Allium > Allium sativum. The sequence goes on from CM060916.1 coordinate 732,666,552, forward strand.
TAAACTATATTTGATAACTCTTTCTTCGAATGACTATATTCGATAATCTCCCTTCGAATGATTTACATTCAATTAATTCTCTTCGAATGATTTACATTCAATTAATTCTCTTCGAATGATTTACATTCGATTAACTTCCTACGAATGATTTACATTCGATTAATCTCCTTTAATTCTATTCGAATAAACTATTTCGAATAACTCCTTTGGATTAACTCGGTTTGATTGGCTCATCTTGACTAACTCAACTCGATTAACTCAACTTAATTAACTTACCTGATTAACTCAACTTATTTAACTCTTATTGAATAATTAATATTCGATTAACTTATATTCGAATAACTATGTCTGTTTTAACTTTATTTCGAATGGCTAATATTCGATTTAACTCGATTCGCTTGACTCAAGATCACAACGATCACAATGGTTACGCCTGATTCCCTCAAGAAACATCCGACCGCCGTAGGCTATCGGCAGCCCTGCGAATTACGCTAGCAGTCGTACGAAATGGCAACATATCCTATATAACTATGTTTGACTAACTCTATCTCAAATAACTATATTCGATCAATTCTAATTGAATAACTAATATTCAAATAATCCTAAGTCGATTCACTATGTTCAACTTTCTCTAATTCGATTAATTCTAACTCTAAACGATTTACTCTAACTGGTTAATTCTAATTGATTAACTCTAATTGATTAACTCCTTTGATTAACTCTACGTCCCTATCCAGTTTCAATTGTCGATGTTGAAATCGATTCTTACTTCTCTATATAAGTCCCGACTTATGTATTCTATTTATCCAATGATAAACAATTTATTTAATTTATAAAATATTATTTATAAATTTATCTTCTTACTTTATCTGTTAAAACAGATTCTATTTAAAATCTTTGCTTTAAATCCATAGCATGTTATACCCGTGTGCGAAGTACGGGTTTAAATCTTTCAAATGTAAAATCCTCCTTTTATACAATTTTAGTCACCTTTCAAGTATTTCCTTTTATAATCTATTTATTTACAAAATAAATCCCTTTTTGATAATTCTATTTATTTTATAAAATATTCTCTTTTTATATAAAATCTATTGATTTTATAAGTAATTTCTTTGATAATCTAACTATTCCCTTTTCTATTTATTTTACACATATTTCCTCTTTCTATTCTATTTATTTTCAAATAAATATCCCTTTTCAATTCTATTTGTAAATGGTTTACAAATATTTCCCTTCAATTTTTACCTATTTGATTAACAAATAAATATTCCTTTTTAATCTATTTATTTTCTAAATAAATAGTTTTCTTTTTATAAAATCTTTTGATTTTATAAATATTTCTTTTCCAATACAACATTGAAAATTTCCTTTTTCACATTCCAGTATACCTTATGGTATTTAACGTACCATATAACAATGATCAGTATCATTCAACCATACAAAATCAACAACATATTTCATATCACATCATATAACACAATATATGAATACAGTAAAATAAATGCTGAGGAACCCAGTTGGGTCCCTCCGACCTGTTTCCCTGTATCACAGATGTTAAACAATATAATTATCATCGATTTCATTTTACTATGAAATATTCTGCTAAACAGAATCAATATTTGATTTACGATTTATATCTATATCGCTATCTATATTTTCAATCAACTGACTAGCAGTTCAACCATACAGCCAACACATAGCAAACAAACATTATTTATAAATTCTAAAAATATTTTATAAAAATATAAATTAAGCAGAGTTAGTGAGATTTACTCACTTTGGTCGGTGATTGTTAAATAACGATAATTGTCGCTCGATTTGATACAGACAGACAATTTATTTTGCCATAAATTGTAACGAGCTACGATGGACTTCCAGTCAGTTCCATGGTGTTGCCCTCATCCATACGATCCCAACGGATCTTGTTTTTCTGAATTCCGTTAACATATGAAATAGTTATGACTTATGCAAGTTACTACCCCATTTGATTTAAATCAATTAAACTATTTTTTTTTTTAAAAAACTGGGCCTTAGTTTTAGAACCCGGCCCATCTCCTTACCCTTAACCCGTTGTGAACAGTAATCCATGCATTTGCAGTGGTACCATTATTGATGCTACTATTCAATGAAACATTCGCCACTGAAACGACTGATTTCACATCGATGCCTACATGATTATTTGAAGGATCCCAAGAATTCTGATATGTGTCAAATTCAACAGCAACATCATTTTCCGAATTGCTAAAATCAATTGAATTCCCGTATAAACCAAGAAAACCGCCTTTGCCTCGGGATCCTTCGGGAATTGTTGCAGTATATTTGGAAAGGAAAAACGTCATGCCATCACCAGGGAAGTAACAGTTCACAGTTTGGTAAGTTTTGTTTGTTTCCACAATATGAGTTCATGCATCCAACTTTTAAGCATGATTTCCCTTTTTCGTTAATTGTCAATTTATTTAGTTTATCCGCGGTATTGTTTTTGTTTTATCTAAAAGTAGTCGCTTCTTCTAGACAGAAGCAATAACAATATAGTCATTCAATAATTCTACGTTTAATTTCTTCTATTATCTATATCAAATCCTAACATGGTATCAGAGCTAGGTTGATTAGAGGGGATAGAGAGATATCTAGAGAGAAGCAATAACAATGTAGTCATTCAATAATTGTACGTTTAATCTCTCCTTCTCTCTACATCAAATTCTAACACTTCTTAGAACTATGCTTACTTTGTATAATATGCTAATTGGAAAAATATTAATGACCATGCTCAACATAAGCACTATATCATAATAAATTAGCAGTCTATGATATGCACTCATGATATCTCTAACCATATTAATCTATCAACAACATCAATATCTGTTTAAAGTTGTTTCTTCGATATTATTGAATAACATACCGCTGAATAACATCACAAATAATCAGTGAATTATTTTGATATTTGATGTGAAGAGTTGATTTTGACTTTTGAGAACCATCTTAATCTTTTTGGAATTATGAAAGTCCATCATAAAAGACAACATCATCTTCTTTTCACATTCTTTTTTTTTTAATTTTTTTTTTAATTTTTTTTTATAAAACATACTAAATTCATCATCCATAAAATAAATGGACATCCAACAATTTAATCTACAGGATTGAGAAATTGCAGAAATAGTTTTGATGCAAGGATAAGAAAGTATGAATAAAAAGAAATATCAGTAGCAAGTAATTTTGATTATTGTTTTATATGAGATGATTTCGCTAAATACATGGTCTTTTGGAGACATAATATTTCATATTACTTTCCATTAGGTAATCACTATAAGTCTATAAGTAACATTAATATCCAACTGATCTTTCAATTTTCTAATTCGTTCCCCTAGCTCATATATATATTACGTGGTAATAATATCTAGTTTGATCCACAAAGTTGTGTTTACGAATGAAAACAAAAAAGGACATTCAGTCAATTGATCAATTAATCCACATGTGCATCAACCAATCTGTATTTCGTGGATTAACTTACATGTGGATTAACTGATCAAAACTGTGGATAGATATAAAAATTACCTTGCAGTTTTGATGATGAAGGAGAAATGTGTCGTGAAGTTTGTAAGTTCTCTAGTTCTATTATACCACAAAACAATTTCTTGTTCGTATACAGCTCTGCCTACACTATCTGTTATATTCACTACAACAAAAATCACTTTTCGCAACAAGCGATATATGTTGCTGTAGACCTATTGCAACAGGCCTGCGCCTGTTGGTATAGCCGAAGTTGCAAAAAGTCCGCAACATTTTTTGCCTGTTGCAATAGAATGTTGCGGTATCCTTTTTGCAACAGGCTTTTGCTGTTGCAACAGGCTTTTGCTGTTTTAGTAATAGTGTATATCACATAATGAAATAAACAAATAAATTTTTTATTTTAACAAAGTTTTAATAGTACAGACATTTACAATAAAAGTTTCTACAATTTTCATACACCATTCATGTATAACAATTTCTTCTCTCACACAACAATTTTTTTTCCGAATAGAGTATTTTCTACTCACATTTCTACTATATCATACATATACTATAACAAGAGAATAAACTTGGGTCATTAAGGATCTTCTTTGAGCTGCTGCTGGTGCACAGAAGAGTGCAACTTTTTCATATCTTAATACTTCTTCCGGGTATCCTTCTAGACTTGAATCCACTATCTATTTCAATCTCCCTTCTTCATGCCTTTGGAAAATGTAAATACATAAATATATGCTTCCAAAAAAAATCTGACCTTCTAACTGATTATGCTACTTTCTACAAAAAAAAAACAATGCAAGGGAGTATTCAGCTGAGCACATCAATTCAGTTAACGAGCTTGCATAAACTCCAAGTTTACAGGTTACATCGTTTTTCCTCCACAAATACTTAGGTTACCCTGTCCAAATAAAATCAAGTACCTGCTCATTCACTATTTTTTTTTCCTTCTGGTTCTATTCATTTTCTTAGAAATCGAAATGGGTAAATGGGATAAGCATAAACCTGTCAAGTCGTCCACGGAACTAATTGGCTCATCATCATCGAAACTCATCATGTCACCAAAAGATATTATGCTAGATGACCTGAAAATGAATAGGTTAACAGTTAATTAATCACTGCTAGCTAGTGAAGAACATGCATAGTAGTATCATAGCAGATACATACACATTAGTGATAATTAACTTACCTTCTTTGTTGATCCAACTGTATACCATTTAGAGGAAACATAAAATTAATCTTCAGAATCTTGTATTAGTCCTGCCCATTTCAAGTGAAGCCATCGTTCAAGAGCCTGACAACTTTTCAAGTGAAAACAACAGTCTTTCAAAGTACAATTTGCAAGGCCTGGCAACTTTTCAAGTGAAGCCATCGTTCAGGAGCATCCAATCAGTTTCATGCTAATAAAAATCTAACATTTTGTATTCAAATAATCACCCCATGTGCCAGAATACATTTGTTTATTGTTTATTTATTTACAGTTTTAACTGAAAAAACATGCTCATACCAGTTACAACTTTGTGATAAGCAAGATACATCTACATTTGTATAATATTAAAATGGATTTATAATTTGTCATTGGTAACACAGCAGAATAATTTTTGTGTTTGTTAAAATTAGATGTATTGTGTAGCATTTTAGCTTTTTATGATGCCCCAAAAGCAACATATTTTAGCACATGGTTCATTTTCATTACCAGTTTACCGCTTGTAGTTCCGTCCTCCCCATTTACCATCTACCAAGCTTAGAAAGTTCATTCAAACCCAAGTTAGCACCAAAACGTACCTGCAATTAACGATGCCAATAATACTCGATGCAAACTCATAGTCAATCACAGATGATAAGACGATAACCTAGAATAAATAAAATTCCCTCGAAATAACCTCACTCCACAACTCAACAAAACGATAAGATGCAAATTCAACACATGGCAAACTCATAGTCAAACACAGAAGATACACCCAAAATCCAACACCAAATAACGTACCTAACCCTCGATCTGCCGGAAGCCAGTCACGTGAGAGGGAGGGTAGAACTTAAATCGGCCTTAATGGAGAAGGGAATTGAAGAGTGGAAGTTATCGAAGAGGTAGACTAAATAAAGGGAGAAAAAGATGGCTTCTTTCGCCATTTCTGATAATCGGGAGAGAAACGATGGCTTGCTAGATTTAGAACGAGGAATTGGAAATATCAAGCGAAGCGGGCACGATGTAAGTGTGAAGCGGTAATGAAATTTCTAGAATGCCCGCCTTTTAATTTTCGGAGCCCGCCATTTCATTTACATTATGCGAAGCGCTTTAGAAATTTTGTCCCTTGGACTTGGCTAAGCAACTAAAAATTAAGGTTATAAAATAATATTTCAAAAGAACATTTAAGGAAAGTTATTAAATAAATCTAATTAATAATGAATAATAAATATTAGTTTATAAACATTAAACTAGCGTTAATTATAAACTATTTAACAGTATTTATTTTTTAAAATTCCAAAAACTGAATATAATCACCAATTATAATTATTAAGTTAAAAACAAGATTACTGCAACCAATACGAAAATATAGTTGTTAAAAATATGTTTATTTCATTTGGTAAAAAAAGATGATCGCTAAAAATTCGTTTATTGCAACTAACATATGCCACCAGTATATAATATTATTTGTTAATAATTATTATATTCAAGGATTATAATTAGTGGTTATAAATCATTTATTACTAATTATACATTGTTTATAAATTATAAATAGTGTTTATAATTTTTTTATTAATAATTGCTGATTAAAATTATTCATTAATTAGTAAATTAATTATTAAACTGTGAAAAATATTAATTACTAAATATTAAATATTAAATTAAGTACATATTAATTAATAGACATTAATTTTAATTATTATTTTTTTCATAAGAGAAGAGCAAATGCTAAAGATATGTTTTTGTTAACTGGTAGATAAGAGCGGTTGCTAAATATATATTTTTCGCAACTGTCAGAGAAGCACAGTTGCAAAAGATATGTCTTATGACCATTTTTAGACATCAATTGAATTAATTATTTAATATTTAAACATATTCATATTTCAAATTAATTATTAATTATTATCCATTATTTTTTATTGTTAATTTATTATTATTATTTAATATTTATTATTTATTTTATTATTTTTTAAATGTTAGTTATTATTATTTTTTAATTATTAATTATTATTATTTACTTCTCTGTTATAAATATCACTATATAATACTTATTTTTTTTATTAATTACTAAATATTAATCTTCGTTATTATATATTTACTAGTAGTTAATCATTTAATAGTAACTATTTAAAATTAATTATTAAAAGCTAATCATGAAAAGTTGATACTTATTTTTTATAGTACGTTTTTGCAACTGGTTTTACCAGTTGTAAAAAGTACAGTTATTGCAAGTGGCGAAAACAGTTGCTAAAGATATTTATTCGCAACTGGCTTGGAAGCGCAGTTGCAAATAATATGCTTGTTGCAACTGTTATGGAAGTACAGTTGCAAAAAGTATGTTTTTGCAACAGAAAGAGAAGCGCAGTTGCTAAAAATATGTTTTTCGCAACAGAAAAAAAGGCCTGTTGCTAAATCTCATCTATTGCAACGGTTATAATAGGTCTGTTGCTAAATATCATTTACTGCAACTGTCATATGTCACCTGTTGCAAATATCTAGTTGCAATAGGGTATTTTTCTTGTAGTGATTTAAGCCTAAGGCATATTCTGTGAGTTGGAGTCTACCATCTTTGAAGGCTGTATCGCCTTGGCATTCAATTAATGGTGCTGATCCTGGAAAGAATCTTGAAATATTGAAAAAGAGCGAATTAATACATGGAAAGAAAATGGATAACGTAAACAAACTAGATAAACTGGGATTTTTCGAAGGCATTTTCTTAAATTGCACTGAAGTTTCAAGATGAAGTCTTTAAAAATGGCTCTTATGAAGTCAAGTCTTGGCGTATGAATTATTGAGTACGTTTCATTGACCGATCGAGGACCCCAATGCGTCCACCAATTTCGTCAATTTTATGGAATAGAGAGACAATACAAGTCTTTTGTGCAAGCAAATCCAAAAACGAAACCTAATCTCAAACGTAGGCCACTGAGAATTTTAGACCACACTTTGGACTCTTTTCTATTTCATTGTTTAATTTTTCATATTAATAACAAATAGCAAGAAAATGACTTGACAAGGGATCAAGAGATGAAAGGAAGATGGAGTGGATTAGAGAGGGAGGAGAGATGGATGGAATGTTTTCATTATTTCTCATATGCATGGTGCGTACTTTTATATGGATGAAAAAAGAAGATAAACCAACCGTAGCCTTATATTACTCATTTCCAACATTTGAATGTCATTTTTAGAAGTTGGAAGAACCAAGAAAAAAATACACAATCATAGTTCCAGTTTCCTGAAGGTTGAGCACAGTTGCAAATTATCATCTAATTAATAGTTCTCGCGTATGATTAGCAGCTGGTGTTTTTGAATACCTGATCCAACCATAGTTCAATCACAATTGACTTAGATACTAGAGCGCTAGGGTCCTAATAACAACATAATCTTGCATGTGTGTGAATCGATGTTCCAACCCCAAACACTACAAAACGTCCTGACTGACCTCTTCATGCCATGTGGGTTTCTATATTTTAGTCCAAAAAATTATGTTCCTAATTCTCCTTTAGTTTCCCACTTCTCCAAAAACCAATTTTACAATAAAAATACTTAACGATACCAACCAAATATAATTACAAACCATTAATTTAACTGAGTTTCTTTCATCTTAAAAATTTAGGAAGTTTACGCTCTTGAACAAAAAAAATTCTTACAGAAATAATTTTATACTAGTATTTTTTACCCGCTTTGCAGGGCATTAAAATTTATGTTATTAAAAAAATATTGTAATGATTAAATATTAAGAATAAAAGAAAAATAAAGTATTGTAATTAATATTAAATAGTTATATATATATATATATACACATATATGGCATTCTAAACAATGTATGAGTAGTTGTTGCTCAATGTATGATTTGTTATTAAGTTTTAAATAGATTTTTTTATGTGTAAAAGGAATTCTAACTTAAGAAAAAAAATCAAATTACAACATAAAAATAAACATCCATATCAGAAAAATACATTAATCAATAGTAGTTTTCAAAGAAAAATAAATATAAGATCATGAGTAAATTAAAAGACAATTCTTTTAGTATAAATTACCTCCCATCTAAGTATTTTTTAATCTCATTTACTGTTTTCTTCTCCCCAGATTATTGATCATTTCTTTTTTCGGGTTGTACTAACACAGTGGCACAGTCATAGCCCTTCAGACAATATTTGAAAAGATGCAACGCCCGTGATTGCAGATCTCAACATTAATGTGACACTGGTATCGAACCAAAAGATCCCTATTTAAAGGAACCACCTACTAGTTATCTAAATCTGTATTTCTAACTCTGACAGTATGTTTGGTTTTTCTTCTCCTGTAAATTGGAAATCCGCAATCATCAAACATTGTACTTGAACAATACCTAAAAAAGAAAAAGAAAAATTAGAGTTAAATACAAAAAAAATTAATTTATATTTTAGATTTGAATAAAGTTTTTGATCATACTTTTTTGGGAATTTCCTTGTATATTTAGAACCCTTAATGCAACGTGATTGAAATCCAGGCCCGTAAGGACCATGTATCATAAATTGTTTAACAACTGCATATCCATATGGATCTTTCTCTTCATCAGGGATCTCTGCACATACATACTTATCAATATTACTCTTCAAATCCTTCTTACCACTTTCTTCCAACTATATTAACATATGCGCATGGGGGAGTCCTCTTTTGATACTCAACAACATACATAACTGAAAATTAAAATTTTGCTAAAACATTATTAATATGAATTGAAAGGAAATAATAGCCAGCATGATAAATAATTTTAAATTATGAAATATGTGATAATATATTTAGGTGAGAAAACAAACTTGCTGCACATGGTCCAAATTAGCATTTGAAATATTTGAAGGTTTTGATGAACATTGTTGGCAATACAAAACCATTTAGGAATACAAAATCACACAATGTTCACACATGTTATGTGCATACAAAAATCAATAAAAATCAAAACTAAAGAAAGCATAGACATAAATATTTTACCATTAGATCTCCTGAATCAAATGAATGAAAACTAATATAACTGTGCACATCAGCGTATGCAAACGCATAAGTACTGGGACTGTTGAATTATACACAGACATTATTAAACATGTTGAACAAATTGTCCTTCTCCCACAATTAAGTCACGAACTCCAGGAGCCTTTAGTCTCCACCATTTTCGACCCTTTCATCTCAAATTGCTTCCCCGTCTCTCCATGGATTTACAAACGGAAACTACCATCGCACTCCACATCAAAATCTCATCAAACCCAGACTAAAAACGACAGGTTCGATCGCCATCATCAAAACGCGATACCCAGTCTTTTGCGAGCCCCCCTGAACTTTGATCGACAGTTTTCAACCCCAAATTCCACCCAAATATACCAACGACTACCATATCCAAACCCGAACTCCAATACGACCTTAAAGATGACCCTAGTCGCCTATAACTTCCAAGAAGTTGAGCCCTAAATTTCCCTCCAACCTGACATTTCATGGAACAAGTTCGAACTAAGAAATTTTGGTACGGTTGTGAAGAGGAAGCACTGACGAATTCAAAAATAAGTGTATTGGATTTTTTTGATCATTATTTGATTTTATATGGATTTTTGAGAGAGGATTCTTCACTATTGAAGCTTATAGGTGTGGCGGCGTAAATTTTTTACTGCTGAAAAAAATGGGATTAGGGTTAGGAAAGGTAAAGGTATTTTATAGGAGTATTTTTTTATTTTTTTGTTTGATTATTCTATTTTATTTTAAGCAATCGCTGTTTACATTTTTCCTCTAAAATTCCTGTGATCACATACGATACCCAAAAATCACTAAACTGGACATGCAGCTACAGTTCGACATTACCAACCCAACGAAATTGGTTTCGTCGAATTCTGACTTCGTATGCTAACACAGGGTTTTTTTAAAGTCAAATTATCGTCTGTTTTTCATATTAAAATCCCGTACGGCTATATACTGACTTCAAAAATCACGGAAATTGAAATCTAGCAATAAATTAATATTGCGGATCCAACAAAATTAGTTTCGTTGAAAACTGAGTTCATTTACAAAAGTGGCTATTTGTAAAGCTCAAAATAAACCATTTAAATATATAAATATATTTAAAAACAATTAAATTTAATGTTAAAAAATAAATATTATCGTATATATTCACAGTGGAATACCATACAGCTTCAATTGGATTTATAACTCGATATTTCAAAATTCCCAGTTATATCGATATTAGATTTATAATAAAAATCCTTTTATAATATAAATAAATCGATATAAATTATAAAGGAAATTCCACAGCGACTTTTCTAAAATTTGATTTGGACATAAATCAAAATCTACACAATGAAATCTCGATTGTTCTCTTCCATTAGAAAAATATACTTCACCAGCTCCTAACGTTTCTTGTTTCACAGAAATCCGGCTTAAAACGAATCCTGTACATTCAGTTGAAGTTCAAATCGCCAAATTTCGAACTGCTGCGCCATTTCGACCTCGATTATAATTATACGTTCAAACTGGCTTTCAAAAAATATATTCGTTATTCTAATTTAATTCTAAACTGAATTAAATATCACAGATGATCCAATTCACACTATTTTGTGAATTCCACTATTTCTGACTATTTCAGAAATTAAATATATTATTATATTATTTACTTTAATTAAATATTCAATATTATTTAATTAAACGACCATATAATTCTGTAAACCATTATTTAAATAATTAAATAAATTAATTATATCGCTGAAAAATGCGGGTCGTTACATTCTTCCCCCCATAAAATAATTTCTCCTCGAAATTGCTAAGGTAGAAGACAAACCCTATTCACTGGGTTAAAATTTATTTGTTCACTTCTTTAACTCCAGTTTCACTTTACCAATTCATTTCAATTAAATATTAAATTAATTTCTTATCAACAAAAATTTTCAAAATCCTTAATTTTTCTAACACCCGAAATTTTCGAAAAAATTCGCCAGCACCTCCTTTGTGCCGGTCAATAGTTCAAACCCCAACTCGCCTCTCTAGGCCCTTTCCAATCCAAAAGAAAATCAAACATCCAAGCGGCTTGCCAAATCGGCCCATAAATCACCAAATCCATAAAAATAAACGTGTCCCTTTTTGTTAGGCATATCATTAAATCCTTTCATTCTGCTGCCAGTTCAGCATATACCAAAGTCATCCCAATCAATCTCTGATCAATTTATCCTCAACACAGCTATTCTCTTAAACAAGCCAATTACCATTTCAAACTAAAGTTTCATTCTCGATTCCAAATTCCTAACTCACTTATCCAATACCATTTCAGATTCTATCTCACAATCCAAAATCTGATTCTACTTGATATATCATATCCAATTCAATTTACAGTTAATTGGTTTCAATTCAATTCATACTTGCTTTCAAAAATTTCTACTTTAATTTGCTTTCATTCAAACAATCCTTCCTAGGAGTTTTAAACAGTTTAACTTTGCTTTTCACAAAAATCAAATATCTTTTTTCAACAACTTGCTTTTCTCAAAACAATTCAAAAAACAAAATCTTTGGTAGTAATCCGTCACTTAGAGCTCGAAAATGAACACTGATGATGTGGCCAGCATCATCAGGGTTATTTCCCAGCTATCGAAGTGAGTTCAATACTATATCACTTTCAAAACCATATCTAAACATTTCCACTTTGAAATATATTTCAAAATACCATTCCCAATGCTTGTAAAACAATTTAAACTCTCCCAGGATTTTAAAATTTTCTTAAACTTAACTCAAATACACTTACAAACACTTTGTCCCCAGTTTTCAGAATTTTAATTCCAATTCTGATTTAATTCAGATTTAATTAATTTTCTTTTATATTATACGAACTCAAATTGGTTATTTATATAACCATTTCAATTATAATCAACCAACACATCCAATTTATGATAATAATTCCAATAAAATATTTTCTTTATATCGAAGTATACTTTGGGTAAAATTATCTCATTTACCCTCTTTTAAAACATACTGTCGGTTTATCATACTTGAGTGTTTAGAAACCCCTATTGATACAGTGGATCAAACTGATCGACCAGAATTTACAAACTACTCAATCAATAAATCTCCACAATATAAAACAATTTTTATAAAATCTACAAATACGCTCACTCGTATATATACACTCAAACTCAAACTAGGGTATTACTAACCCCATCTCTACTGAGTCACGCCACAGAGCCAAGGTAATCACTTAACCTTCAACTCTGATACCACTGTAACCAACTGGGATTTTCGACTCCGAAAATCAACACAAAACTAACATGTTGACTATTTAGACATCGGAAATACTTGATCGTTTATAGAAATAAGTTAGAGGGTGAGAATAGATAAGATAGAAAGTTAGAATAGAAGGCGAAAAAGATCACCACAGAACAGAATCAGAGTAATACGAATCTCACAGCGGAATGAATAAAATATATTATAACATAACTTTGAAATAAAACGGTATATATATACAATAACATTATGAGAGTACAATACTTACACACAACGGAAATAACAATAGCTATACAATCCTGAAGCCTCCTGCTTTAAGCTCCTCCAAGTATATCTGTAAAGACCTGAACTACTTGACTGCCCGTACAAATTTGGGCACCCAAGAGTTTAGGGAAAAAAAACAAAATAAACTCTGGGTCATCCATGGGACTAGTGTGAGTAAACTCAAATCATTTGGTTTAACTTTTCAAAACCCTTTTCAAAGAAAAGATAATCGTAAGACCGATCCACACATAAACACGGACGTCTTTTACCTTACGATAACCCAAAACTGTTTTGGAAATCAATACTTCTCTGATATTATAATAATGTCAAATCACAAGTAATTAATAATCTAGCAGAACGCTTGCATCTCACGTTCCACATATATAGATACAAACAAAACCGCGGGTGCTTATTGGAAATTGGATTCCGACTATGACAAGGTATGGGACCACCTGCCGATAGTGTATCTCTAGAGGCGAATAAACTGGATTCAACAAGAACATCTTGCAACCCGGCCCACACATGACCGACCACTCATTTCGCTTGAGTGTATCGAATGTATACCACCAACAATTGGGAGCTACCCACCGTATCCCGGAAAGGGACAACATCGATAACAGATAAAAGAATGAAATGGACTTTCTCTAGATAGGCGATATACACCCTAATGGGAGCGACCCACTTAGCCATGCTGCCTGCCCGATTTTTGTCATTTCCCGGTTGATGAGGCTTGAGGTCATAACGTATCTTTTGACAGATCATACACTCATTTAACTTGAATACCACATCGTCATACCCACCAAATCACAAATTGATTTCCTTAAAAATACCATGGGTATAAAGCTAAGAGAAACGAATTCCTCCGCCACCAAACGTAAGTACGTTTGAAGATATCAACTTACGCGTTCTGTTAGGTATACTCTGTCAGACATTCGTCCATTCACGTTTGCCCTGGGACTGGACAAACCGAAGGCACTATCCTGTAACCAGGATAGCCCTTGGATAACTCCATCTCCAATTTTCTTCATCATATTTGATCGCAACGCTAACGTCCATACAGAGTGGTTTTCAGATAATAAATCTGGTCCCGGTCTCTACGTATTGACGAAGGAAAAATGGTCAAAAACTTCGATAGTCGGTGATTTAACTATCAAAGAAAAATAGGTGTGCAAACAACGATATTATTTCCAGATGGAAATTCTATCGATCAATCATCAATCAACAATTATATCTTTTAATTTAATGTATCATTAATTTATTCATTTCCCATTTCTATATACTCAATATTTCTTATTTTCTAAATTTAGGAAATATACGTCATCAATCATTGGAAAACATTTCCATCTCTGTTTCACGTATCACTGTCATTCCAGTATTCTTTCTCATCAACATTTCATTTTCTATGATTAGAAAATATCTCTGATTATATTTGGAAAATGTTTCCAAAATTTATTCATTTGATTTAAATAGATGTTTAAATAAAACAACACTAAGCCAATTTAAACCATTACATTCATTAACTAAATTCACTCAACCAACCTTCACTATCGAACCTTAACCATTTCTTAGTTAAAACGAAGTCAATCAAGTTGGGGTATAATTACCTCTCAGACCTTAATTGAACAACATTTCTAACCTCGAAATAGACAAAGTTCATCTTATAACCCTCCAACAAACTTCCTTACGCAAACTCTCGGATTCTATTTACGAATCCACTTCCAAAATCATTTGATTATAACGCTAGTGTTATAATTTCATGCTTTCGAATATATATTAAATTAAATATGACTTTTCTTTATTAATTTGGATAATTAAACAAACAACTAATTTATTAAAAAATAAGTAAAAACTTGATTTGAAACGGAAAGTAAATATCACTTTCCTTAATTCGATATAATCGAATTCCAATGTACAATTCACTCTCGAATAATCACTATTCGATAACTCTCTTTCGAATAAACTATATTTGATAACTCTTTCTTCGAATGACTATATTCGATAATCTCCCTTCGAATGATTTACATTCAATTAATTCTCTTTGAATGATTTACATTCAATTAATTCTCTTCGAATTATTTACATTCAATTAATTCTCTTAGAATGATTTACATTCGATTAACTTCCTACGAATGATTTACACTCGATTAATCTCCTTTAATTCTGTTCGAATAAACTATTTCAAATAACTCCTTTGGATTAACTCGGTTTGATTTGCTCATCTTGACTAACTCAACTCGATTTACTCAACTTGATTAACTTACCTGATTAACTCAACTTATTTAACTCTTATTGAATAACTAATATTCGATTAACATATATTCGAATAACTATGTCTGTTTTAACTTTATTTCGAATGGCTAATATTCGATTTAACTCCATTCGCTTGACTCTAGATCGCAGCGATCGCAATGGTTACGCCTGATTCCCTCAGGAAACATCCGACCGCCGTGTGCTATCTGCAGCCCTGCAAATTACGCTAGCAATCGTACGAAATGGCAACATATCCTAAATAACTATGTTTGACTAACTCTATCTCAAATAACTATATTCGATCAATTTTAATTGAATAACTAATATTCAATTAATCCTAAGTCGATTCACTATGTTCAACTTTCTCTAATTCGATTAATTCTAACTCTAATCGATTTACTCTAACTTATTAATTCTAATTGATTAACTCTAATTGATTAACTCCTTTGATTAACTCCTTTGATTAACTCTACGTCCCTATTCAATTTCAATTGTCGATGTTGAAATCGATTCTTACTTCCCTGTATAAGTCCCGACTTATATATTCTATTTATCCGATGATAAACATTTTATTTAATTTATAAAATATTATTTATAAATTTATCTTCTTACTTTATCTGTTAAAACATATTCTATTTAAAATCTTTGCTTTAAATCCATAGCATGTTATACCCGTGTGCGAAGTACGGGTTTAAATCTTTCGAATGTAAAATTCTCCTTTTATACAATTCTAGTCACCTTTCAAGTATTTCCTTTTATAATCTATTTATTTACAAAATAAATCCCTTTTTGATAATTCTATTTATTTTATAAAATATTCTCTTTTTATATAAAATCTATTGATTTTATAAGTAATTTCTTTGATAATCTAACTATTCCCTTTTCTATTTATTTTACACATATTTCCTCTTTCTATTCTATTTATTTTCAAATAAATATCCCTTTTCAATTCTATTTGTAAATGGTTTACAAATATTTCCCTTCAATTTTTACCTATTTGATTAACAAATAAATATTCCTTTTTAATCTATTTATTTTCTAAATAAATAGTTTTCTTTTTATAAAATCTTTTGATTTTATAAATATTTCTTTTCCAATACAACATTGAAAATTTCCTTTTTCACATTCCAGTATACCTTATGGTATTTAACGTACCATATAACAATGATCAGTATCATTCAACCATACAAAATCAACAACATATTTCATATCACATCATATAACACAATATATGAATACAGTAAAATAAATGCTGAGGAACCCAGTTGGGTCCCTCCGACCTGTTTCCCTGTATCACAGATGTTAAACAATATAATTATCATCGATTTCATTTTAATATGAAATATTCTGCTAAACAGAATCAATATTTGATTTACGATTTATATCTATATCGCTATCTATATTTTCAATCAACTGACTAGCAGTTCAACCATACAGCCAACACACAACAAACAACCATTATTTATAATTCTAAAAATATTTTATAAAAATATAAATTGAGCAGAGTTAGTGAGATTTACTCACTTTGGTCGGTGATCGTTAAATAATGATAATTGTCGCTCGATTTGATTCAGACGGACAATTTATTTTTCCATAAATTGTAACGAGCTCCGACGGACTTCCAGTCAGTTCCATGGTGTTGCCCTCGTCCATACGATCCTAATGGTTCTTGTTTTTCTGAATTCCGTTAACATATGAAATAGTTATGACTTATGCAAGTTACTACCCCATTTGATTTAAATCAATTAAACTATTTTTTTTTTTAAAACTGGGCCTTATTTTTAGAACCCGACCCATCTCCTTACCCTTAACCCATTGTGAACAGTAACCCTTCTCCCACAATTAAGCCGCGAACTCCAGGTGCCTTTACTCTCCACCATTTTCGACCGTTTCATCTCAAATTGCTTCCCCGTCTCTCCATGGATTTACAAACGGAAACCACCATCACACTCTACATCAAAATCTCATCAAACCCATACTAAAAACAACAGGTTCGATCGCCATCATCAAAACACGATACCCCGTCTTTTGCGAGCCCCCCCGAACTTTGATCGACACTTTCCAACCCCAAATTCCACCCAAAAATACCAACGACTACCATATCCAAACCCGAACTACAATACGACCTTAAAAATGACCCTAGTCGCCTATAACTTCCAAGAAGTCGAGCCCTAAATTCCCCTCCAACCTGACATTTCATAGAACAGGTTCGAACTTAGAAATTTTGGTATGGTTGTGAAGAGGAAGCAATGATGAATTCAAATATAAGTATATTGGATTTTTTTGATCTTTATTTGATTTTATATGGATTTTTGAGAGAGGATTCTTCACTGTTGAAGCTTGTAGGTGTGGCGGCGTAAGTTTTTTACTGCTAAAAAAATGGGGTTAGGGTTAGGAAAGGTAAAGGTATTTTATAGGTGGGTTTTATTATTTTTTTATTCGATTATTCTATTTTATTTTAAGCAATCGCTGTTTACATTTGTCCTCTAAAATTCCTGTGATCACATACGATACCCAAAAATCACTAAACTGGACATGCAGCTACAGTTCGACATTACCAACCCAAAGAAACTGGTTTCGTCGAATTCCGACTTCGTGTGCTAACATAGGGTATTTTTAAAGTCAAATTATCGTCTGTTTTTCACTTTAAAATCCTGTACGGCCATATACTGACTTCAAAAATCATAGAAATTGAAATCTAGTAATAAATTAATATTGCGGATGTAACAAAATTAGTTTCGTTGAAAACTGAGTTCATTTGCAAAAGTGGCTATTTGTAAAGCTCAAAATAAACCATTTAAATATATAAATATATTTATAAATAATTAAATTTAATGTTAAAAAATAAATATTATCGTATATATTCATAGTGGAATACCATACATCTTCAATTGGATTTATAACTCGATATTTCAAAATTCCCAGTTATATCGATATTTGATTTTATATTAAAAATCCTTTTATAATATAAATAAATCGATATAAATTATAAAGGAAATTCCACAGCGACTTTTCTAAAATTTGATTTGGACATAAATAAAAATCTACACAATGAAATCTCGATTTTTCTCTTCAATTAGAAAAATATACTTCACCAGCACCTAACGTTTCTTTATTCACAGAAATCCGGCTTAAAACGAATCATGTACATTCAGTTGAAGTTCAAATCGCCAAATTTCGAGCTGCAGCGCAATTTTGACCTCGATTATAATTATATTATAATTATACGTTCAAACTGCCATTCAAAAAATATATTCGTTATTCTAATTTAATTCTAAACTGAATTAAATATCACAGATGATCCAATTCACACTATTTTGCGAATTCCACTATTTCTGACTATTTCAGAAATTAAATATATTATTATATTATTTATTTTAATTAAATATTCAGTATTATTTAATTAAATGACCATATAATTCTCTAAACCATTATTTGAATAATTAAATAAATTAATTATATTGCTGAAAAATGCGAGTCATTACAGGCTCTCTGGACTGATAAAAAATATTCTTATTTGTAATTTTATGGATTCCAAAATAGTCGCCAACAAGTCCATAGTTGGACAAGTAAGTGTAATACTACTATTGGTGAATCAACTTAAAGATGCCGGTATCGATATCCTTGAATCTTTTTTTGTGACGGCAAGGAATTTCGCTCGATCTGAATCAGTCGTTAAACCGATCTAGACCATTCGAAACCCCTAATCGTTTGAGAACAGGACAAATCAGAGCGCAGACGGAAGAACATTTCATTGCTATTACAAAAATTCCATCAGAATACAAGAATATACAGAGTATCAATGAATAAATTACATTCGACAAATATCAGAGATTACAATAAATTACATAGCAGCGGAAAATAATACAAAGCACAACTGAAGGTGATATACGGATACAGAGCTTTTCGGATATCATTCAAGCTGCAAACCAGGATCTTGTGAATATAATCTGCAAAACCAAAACTACTAGCTGCCCGTGCGGAAAATAGGGGCACCCAGAGTTTAGGTTAAAACAATAAACTCCAGGTCAGTCATGTGACTGGTGTGAGAACTAAAACAGTTATTTGAAAACTTGACTTTAAAAGAGAGTAATTCAAGGGACCACGCCGTATAACACGGAACGGGTTTCCTCCCAAGAATACCAGTGCATATCAATAAACAACGCAATGCTTTTTCGAAAAATGAAGCTATTATAAGACCCAGGTCCCATCACACAATGCAACGCAAGCCGGAGGATAGGGTTTTCCCTTATAATAGCCAAACATGCTTGGTACGTTTAAAACAAATCATTTGATACTATAATAAGTGTATAGTGTCAAAACAATTTCAATCATAAATATCAATCATAGGCGGCATGGGTACCATCTATCATGTCGCCATACTAGTTCTACAATTAAAACCGCAATACACGTATTGGAAATTGGATTTTCGTCATGAGTCGAGGCAAGGGGCAAGCTCCTCTCCGCGTTCGAGACACTCTAGAAAATGCCTCAGGACTACACACTCTGGGCAATCCTGGATCTTCAGGGCCGGTCCTCACTTACGTTAGAGGATTAATTATGCCTGAACACACGTTTCCCGGTCTTTACAGACCTAAAATCGAGGCGCCTCATCCAACAACCACATAGGTGAAAAGTATATAAATGTCAGGGCTGGTAAGTCACTGACACCACCAAAGCTAGAAAGAAATGTCGTGCTCTCCCTGCAGTTCGTATCCCGTTTTTGACTCATACCGAGGTGTGAGGCTCGCGAATTCACATTATACACAAAGCTACGCCACAAAGGTCGTGCTTTGATCATCAACCACAAGACTTTGCTTTTCAACAGAAGCCTTGATCATTGCATCTTAGCGTGCAACACAGGCAATTCATGCCATGCGATTGATATCTATCGACATATAACCTCTAAGCTCGTACGTCTCAGAGAAGGGCGTTAAGCAAGAGAATAAATTCTCCGCCGCCAAACAGATATATATTTAACAGAAATCAATCAACACAGAATAAAATCCAATGTCAGACACACAATCCATTTACAAGTTCGTTCTGGGTCTGAACGAAACCAGAAGCACTTTCCTCGCATATCCATCGATCTCCAAGTACGTCTGGACCACCAACTGATTACCTCATCTTGGATGTACAGCCCAATCAAGATCATCAGTAATCACCCAAACGATGTGAAAACTTCCGGTCTTCAACCACCGTCTTCATCTTCGACATATCGTCGAATCGGTTATTCAAAATGGGTATAAACCCGGACTTTCCGAACAATCCGCGTATATTAAAAAAAATGTTACACAAACACAACATACACCTCATTCCAATTCATTAGTCACTAACCGTAAATCAGCAAGAGAACAATTTCCCAAACATTAACCCCGAAGGCCGAAACCAACATCAGATCAATACCCAGGAAACCATTCTTCTTAGCTAACCTACAGCAAGTTTCTAAATTCCACATTTATAGGGAAAGGTTCCCATTAATTTTATCCAGGATAAATTCTTTAAAATTTATCCTTTAATCTTCCATTGGATGTCGTTTCAAACCAAATTATGGTTTTCCAAACTAGTCGAGATTAGCGAACTACATCGAAGTAATTATTTATTTTATTTCCCAATCCCAAACTATTTATCCCATGAAGCAAAACTGGTAATACTCCATATCTAACACCATGGTGTTATCGGTAAAGTTAATTACCATTTCACGTTCAAATCTAATTAAGGATTTAACTATCGCTTTGGAGCAAAACTGGTGATACTCCATTCTTGCTCATTTTCTAAATTTGGTAATTTAAATTATCAATTCACATTTCAATCTAATTGCATATTCATTAAAACTCCTTTTATTGGGTTAAAGAACTAATGTCTTTTAAAACACAGTTCACGACAAACCCAAATCACATTCTATTTATTATCGGGTTAAAGAACCGGTGTTATCTAAAACACTGCTCACGATAAACCCACAAATCAATTCTATTTCAAACCCATTTCAAATCCAATTTATTTATTTAAAAATAAATGGGTTTTAATATTAGTTCAAAACTAGTTCATTTCGATAAAAATCTATTTTTATCTTTACAAATATGGAGTTTTTCATCCCAAAATTTCCCAAATCATTTCTTATGATTTTACGCAAATTATTACTATTTTTAATAATTTTATCAAGGCCCGTACAGTCAATTTCCAACAACGGCCATCGAACTGCACCTATAGCGACCTTTTCCAAATTTGATTTAGACGTATCTCCAAATCCAACCGTTAGATTTTGAATTCTAATATTCGTTAGGAAGCCCTTTTCGATACGAACCCAACGGTTCCGGTTTTAGGAGAATCCGATGGTCGGATCTCCCGTAATGTCCGTTCGAAGTTAATGGTCGAAATTCGCGAACTGCCGCAGCGCGGCGCGTTCTATTCAAGCCATTATATTATATATATAATATATATATATATATAATATTTTTCGTCGATTACTATTTAAAACGAATTTTATGAATAGTTTCAAATTTGTTTCAAAACATTTCAACTTCCATTTCAAATTCAAATCAAAATTGAATTTTCTATTATAAATCCTTTACTTTCATTTCTATTTGATTTCAATTCAAATCGATTTTAATTCGATTCGAATTCATTTCATTTTCTATTCAATTTAAATTCAATTCGTTTTCTATTCAATTCAATTCGAAATCGTTTTATATTCAATTCATTTCGAAATCGCTTTATATTCAATTCATTTCGAAATCGCTTTATATTCAATTCATTTCGAAATCGTTTTATATTCAATTCGTTTTCTATTCAATTCGAATTCAATTCGTTTTCTATTCAATTCAAATTGGTTTTCTATTCAATTCAAATCAAATTCGTTATATATTCCATTGAAATCAAAATCGTTATCTATTCAATTGAGTTCAAATCCGTTATATATTCAATTCGAATTCGTTATACATTTGATTCAATTTAAATTCGTTTTATATTCAATTCGAATTCAAATTTCATTTCAAAATATTCGATTTCGAAATCACTTTTCAATATTCATTTTAAAATGAATAAAATCGATATAAATATCGTTCACGTCAAAATGGCGTCAATCTAATTAACACGGCTTCATATATTTCTATTTTCAAATATTCTATTTCAAATATTTCCTATTCAAATATTTCTATTTCAAATATTTCTATTATCAAAATGTTTCGTTCAACACATGACTAATCTCAACGGATGAGTACGGTCAACACATGAACCTTTATTTTATATTGATAAAGATGTAAATTTTATTATTAAAATATTTCGTTCAACACATGACTAATCTCAACGGATGAGTACGGTCAACACATGAACCTTTATTTTATATTGATAAAGATGTAAATTTTATTATTAAAATATTTCGTTCAACACATGACTAATCTCAACGGATGAGTACGGTCAACACATGAACCTTTATTTTATAATATTCTTTATTTTCTAAATTGGAATGAGGCCCAATCAATTACCATATAAAGTTAATTATATGGATTCCATACAACACATGTATATAATAGCAACGACAAATAATCAACCATCATCCAAGGTGCACTACACGGTATAAGCATCAAATATAGATATCTAACGCTTATAACAGCCTGTCAATCAATCGATCGACAAACAACTAATTATTGGGATTAGTGTATGTCGTATTTTATCCCAATACCCGTGTGGGGTTTCAAACAATCAAACACAGATTTTATTTGTGCAGTTGGGTTATGTGTAAAATTTATCGTCCCAGTCAATGTCCTTCAAATAGGTGTACATAAACAAACCGTCTGGTTTGTAAATGAATATTTATTTATTCACATTCACGTTAAAAATTATATTTTTAACGATAAAATATTTTATTCAACCAATGAATATTCTATTCAGTTTATTTATTCAATAAAATGATATTTTTATTTTACTAATTTATTTTAGAAAATTTCGGCGGCATATCGGCACGATACTAGAAACGGGACGAGGCCTAGCCTTATCCCCGGTCTAGTGAAGGCCACGCCATTCGCACATCAATCAAATCAATTCAATTCACCAATCAATTCAATTCAAACCAAATAATCTACTAACTACACAACCAAACAAACAAGTCCATGGTCTGTGGACGATTGTGTCGGGTGCTACTAAGCACCGTCTGCATCCTAGTATATATATATAATTAGAAAAGAAATTGAAGAGTGAGAAATTCTCACCGATAGCTATCCAACTTCACGGCACTTCTAATGCAGGAAATCTTGTCGTTCTTGCCTTTTGTCACTTTCGTTGCCCGTATTCTCTACAAATGTAAAAATCACATTTTTACCTCGCTATTCGATATATAAAAATCGAATTTTTACTTTGTTATTCAATATATAAAAATCGAAATTTTACTTCGATGCTATATAGGTAAAAATTCTATTTTTACATCGTTATTCTCTATATAAAGGTCTCGCCTTTTCAACTATAAAGATTTCAACTTTTCAAAAAAATATAGATTTCAACTTTTCAAAAATATAGATTTCAACTTTTCAAAAATATAGATTTCAACTTTTTATTTAAAACATAGTACGTAAAAATCGCATTTCTATACCACTAATTCATATATGAAAACCATATTTTTATCTCTTTGTAATTTAAAGTAAAAATCATAATTTTCTATTCTAAAAACAATGCGGTATATATATTTTCAAAACAAGGCGATGTATATTTTTAAAAGCAAAGTATATTTTCTATTTTCAACAACGGCCTTTTTATTTTAAAAACAGTTCTCTTTTCATTTTTTAAAACAGTGAATATTCTTATCAAACTGATTTTAAACAATATCAAAATCAGTTGTTCAACAATGTAAAATTAGTTTTTATACAATGTAGAAATTCAGTTTTTGAATAAAATAACAAGTATTAAAAACTCACGGTTCTTTGTCTATTGTTGGAGGACACCCTAAATCGGTGGAGTTTTGCGTTGGAGGAGGGGGTGGGCGTCTGAACGTCGGCGAGTTGGGCGTTTTATGGTTTGTTGTGCGGTTTTTTGGGTGCGTCATCGGTCTTCATTTTAGAGGAGAGAGAAACGAGGGAAGGGAGAAGCGGCGGGAGGAGGAGATGAAGGGGGGCGGCGCTCTGGTCGGAGGCGCCAGCGGCGAGCGGAGCTCCTGGTGGGGCGACGGATCTGGACAGGGGCGCGATTAGGTCTGGGTTTTTTTTTATTCCCGATTTGAATGGTCAACGATGGAGGAGGGAGAGAGATAAAAATGGGGGCCAAGTTATTTTATTTATTTATTAATTTATTTTGAATTTTGAATTCCATATTGTACCCTCTCCATTCGAACTCGAAATCGAACCCACTGACTGTCGTCCCTAGCGTATTACCCCCATTACGAACACAATGGGATATGTATCGAAGGCTGATTCGGTCATTTCGATCAGTTTTCGTCAAAATCAACATATACTTCTATATATTGAATTTGAACGCGCATTTCAATTTACCGGGGTCACATACGAACTCTATAAATCCCAAAAAAATATTTTCTAGCTTCGTATTGATGATACGGTCCTAACAAATCTAGTTTTGTCGAATTCTGAGTCCGTTTGAAAAATGGCCATTTTCCAGTCGATTAAAATCCACTGAAACTGGTCAAACGCGTTTTCCTTTGCCATGCTCACATATTGATTCAAAAAATTATAAAATTTGGAATCTAGCAATAATTTGACATCACGGACCCAATAAAAGTGGTTTCGTCGTAATCCGAGGTCGTTTGCAAAATGTCTATTTTTAAGGGCCTGAATTCCATAGCGACTATTCAGAATTTTCAACTGGACATATCTTTTGATCCCCGCTATGAAATTTCGATTTTTCGGATTCGTTGGAAAGATATCATCAATTAGATCCTAATGTTTTTAGTTTCACTAAAATCCGGATTGTTTTGCACCCGGTACATTCAATTGAAGTTTGAAATCGAATTATCGAACTACCGCGCCATTTTCAATTCTATTTATAATTATATATAATTATTTATATTCTAACGACGACGTATATAATATATACGTTCTAAATATATTCAAAATAAATTTCTCGTTGTTATTATTTAAAATAATCTATTTTAAATATTCAAAATTCGCTAAAATTGCCAAAATAAAAATTTTAAACTGGCTCAGATTTCCGGGTTATTACATTTGTTCTTGGAGTTATTATTTCGAGACTACCGAATTCTTGGAGGAAACAGATTATAATTTAGACGGTTTACAGAATTATCTTCGTATTGAAGAGGATTCTAGTAAACGCGAACTAGATGATAATCCGCAAACTGAGTCTCAGCCTAAGGCAAATAATGTTGAAATAACTGATAAATTGAAGCCTAAGAATGAGACACAATTTAAGAAGAATAATAATTCCACAAACCAAAAGAAGGGTGCCTTGTAATAAACCTGGCCGACCACTATGCATGAGACTGTCGTCTTTGGAAGAAACAACAAAAAGCGAATGTGGTCGAAGAAAAGCTTATGGCTGTTGTACATGAGGCAAACTCCGATAGTGGGATTGATAATGATTGGTGGCTCGATACTGGAGCAACCATTCATGTTTGCAAAGGCCGTAATCTATTTAAGACATGAAGAAAATAATAAAGAATCCAGTGAAATTACTAGCGCAAACAAAGTTGCAGGCAAAGTTTTGGAAAAAGGCACAGTTGAACTTACATTCACCTCTGGGAAAGTTCTTACATTAGTCAATGTATTTTCTGTACCCGATATGTGAAAGAATTTGGTTTCTGGATACCTTCTTAACAAAGGAGGATTCAAGATGGTGTATGAGTCTGATTAGTTAGAGTTGTCCAAGAACAACAAATTTATTGGACAGGGTTATTATTGTAATGACATGATTAAGTTGAATCTAGTAAAGAAATCTTCTGCTTTTATTGTTGATTATGTTAATTTATGGCATTGTAGATTAGGACATGTTAATTATAAATCTCTTAGAAATATACATAAATTAGGATTAATTTCTGATTGTGATTTCGATTCTATCTCTAAATGTGAAATTTGTGTTCGAGCAAAAATACACCGGAAATCCTTTAAATCTATAGACAGGAAAACTGGTTTGCTTGATTTAGTATATAGTGATGTGGGTGACATAAAAAGTAATATCACCTATAGTGGTAACCAATACTATATAAGAATTATTGATGATTATACTAGATGTGCATATGTATATCTAATGAAATTGATAGGTAAGGCCTTTGATAAATTTAAAGTTTACAAAGCATAAGTCAAAACCCAATTAGGAATTAAAATTAAAGTGTTACTTTAAGATCGTGGACCCATGGTGGTGAATATTTTTCAAATGAGTTTACTTTGCTTTGCAAACAAAATGGTATAGCTCACCAATGTACCACTCCATATACACCACAACAAAATGGTGTTGCTGAGAGGAAAAATAGAACTTTAGTAGAAATGGTTAACGCCATGCTCATAAGTTCTAATTTCCCTTATAACCTATGGGATGACGCAATGTTATCTGCATGTTACATTTTAAATAAAGTACCACTTAAAAAGAATAATATTTTCCTTTATTCATTATGGTTTAATAGAAAACCAAGCCTTACTAGACTTAAAGTTTGGGGCTGCTTAGCATACGTTAGAAAAGCAGACCCTAAACAACCAAAGTTAGGAAACGACCAAAGTTGGGACCCTTATAACTTATAGGTTCCTTATACTTGATACCTTAGAAGTTATAGAGTCTGTCGATGTAGAATTTTTTGAAAATCAAACTATTGGGCATCCATTGACATCATCTAGTCCGGAACCAACTGAGACTAATGATATCAATGATGATGAATATGCTCCTACTCAAAACAACAAGGAAGTGTCAGTACTAGATAATAGTATTGAACACGGGAGAAGTAAAAGAGTGAGAATAGAGAAGGACAATGGTCCTGACTTCATAATGTATCTCGTAGAAGGCAATAAGGACGAATTCCTTAATGTGACAAGATATGTAATGAACATCGAGGTTGATCCAAAACTTATTATAAGGCTATGAGTTCTAGAGATTCTAATTTCTGGAAAGAAGCTATCAACGATGAAATGAATTCCGTAATGTTAAATCAAACTTGGGTTTTAACCGATTTACCTTGTAATAACTCGTAATTTTGGAACCAATTTAAAATTTTATTTTTAATTGATTTAATGGATTTTAAGAATTTAATCTGATTTATTTTGAGAATTAACAATTTAAAATTTATTTAAATCGAAGTTAGAGCGTATAAATTTAAAATTTAATTAAAACGAACTCGAAATGGCGCGACAATTTGAAAACTCGATTTTTAATTTCAAATGAAAGTACAAAATTCAAAACAAATCGGATTTTAGTAAAACAAGAAGCGTTAGAATTTATTTAATTATATGTTTCTAATGAATGTGAGAAGTTGAGATTACACTTTATACATTGTAAGTCATATGGAATAGCCATTTTGCAAACGACCTCCATTTTCGACGAAACCACTTTTGTTGGATCCGAAGTGTCAAATTATTGCTAGGTTTAAAATTTCAAGTCATAAGAAATTAATTAGTATGTTAGCGTAGTAAATTTAAACGTGGTTTTAATTTCAGTTAGGAATTAATAAGCTAATAAAAAAGTCATTTTTCAAACGGTCTACGAATTCGATGAAATTAGTTTTTTTAGGACCATATCATCAAAACATAGCTAGATTTAAATTTTCATAATTTTTGGAGTCAGTATGTGGTCACGGTAAATTAAAATGTACGTTCAAATTCAATATGTAACATTATATTAATTTATATTCTAATTTTGATAAAAACTGATCAAAATAGTAGAATTGGCTTACGAAACATATCCCATTGTGTACAGAATGGGGGTATTTGGTTAGGGACGACAGTCGTTGGGTTTGATTTGGAGTTCGAATGCAAACTCTCACTTTTTGAATTAAATAATATAAAATATATACTATATATACCCCTCAATATTTCCCTAAACCCTAATTTCACTTTTCTGTCGTCAATATTATTCGATGGCCATTTTGGTTCGAGACTTCCTTTCGACCTAATCCACACAATGATTTTCAAAACTCCCAAAGACAAAATTAAAGAGCTTAGTGAGATCTCCTAATCTAACGATCGTGATCAATTTTAACATCCTGGATAGCTCAAATTTTGGCGTAGAAGCCGGCGGTTTTGGGTTCATTTTCCGGCGCATTGGTGAACTCGAGCTCGCCATTGTCCTCGGCAATGGAGGAGCATCTCAGGGCGATGGACATGGTGAACTCTGATCGACGGCAGAGGGGTTGGGCTGGCGTGCACGAGTGGTTGAAGGATTTGAAGAAGCTACGGGTTTTGTTTAGGAGGAAACGACGAGGAAGAATAATTAGTGGCCTTAATGATGTAATTATAAATTAATTAATTAGTTAATTAATCGTTATAATTAATGTATAAAATGCCATATCTTTTCATACGAGATCAAAATTTGACGATTTCAGTTGCGTTGGGATCGTGACAACATACTCTACATTTCAGAACTGATTGGGAGGAATTTGGAAGCAGTTAGAATTTTTGACTAAATTAAACGTCCGGTTTAACTTAGTTAAAACCATCGCCAATAAAAGACTGATGGAGTGGAAAACAATGTGAGAAATTTCTCACTTAAAATATTTGTACAATTATTTATTTTATAACTGAAAGTTGTGATTGCCAGTATTGATTTTTATTAGTTTTAATTATCACAAATACTGTATGGTACCTGTTAGCTCACATTCATTCTTGTTTGAAAACCCATGGATGATTTGATTGACTGTGTTATGTTTTGTTTGTGATGTTGAAATGTGTAACATATTAAAAATAATGTTAATATTAATGTGGTAGTTGAAATTAAATCATAAATATGCATATATAATTTAAACAGTGAAAATTGGTTAATTAGAAAAATAATCTGAATCAAATTAGAACTGGTTAAATTTATCAACCACTGATTAATTTGAATTCATTGTTGTTGGTTGAAACCCCACACGGATCTGGGGACGATAATTAATTCACTTCTCCCTTGAATTTAATTGTATGTCAACTGATTGATTGACAGACTGTGATAAGCGTTATTTAAATATTTAATGCTTATACAGTTGTAAATTGCACTCTGGATGTGAATTGAATGTTTATCACTGTTTTTGAATACATTTTATGTATGGAATCCATACAAATAAAATTATATGGTAATTGACTGAGTCTGAGTCCAACTCAGAAATAACAAATAATTTAAAATAATATTCAGTAAAGAATCAAAATATGATTTTGATGTCCAATTTGGATGGACACAAAAATATTGAAATATATGAAGCCGAGTTAAGTAGATGTACGCCATTTTAACTCGAACGAATTTTTCTGTTGATTTTATTCATTTTATAATGAATGTCGAAAAGATTTGATTTCAAAATATGATATTTTGAAAATATTATCATTTTAATATTATAATGATATGGAATATTCAATTTTGATTTGAAATTGAAATGGAAGTTGAAATCGTTTCAAAATTAATTTATAAATGATTTATAAAATACGTTTTGAATGGAAATCAACGAAATATATTATATATATATTTAAATGGTTTGAATAGAACGTATCGCGCAGCGACTGTTCGCGAATTTCAACTATTAACTTTGAATTGATGTAACGGGAGATCCGACCGTCAGATTCTCCTAAAACCGGAACCATTGGGTTTGTATCGAAAAGAGATTTTGAATAATAATAAGAGTTTTTAAATCTAATGGTTAGATTTAAAGATATGTCTAAATCAGTATTGGAAAAGGTTGCTATGGATGCAGTTCGATGGCTGTGTTGTAAACCGATTGTAAGAGCCTTAATAAAATTATTAAAAATATTAATAAATTATGTAAACCATAATAAATGATTTGAAATTTTTTTTGGATGAAATATTCCAAGTTTGTAAAAGATATAATATATTTTTATCAGAATAAGTTTGTAAAAGAATATTTTGGATTCCATGATTATACGGATATTGTTGAGGAATTTGGAAGATATAGATATCGTTATTCCCAATACGATATCCGTAAGTTTTAGAATTTGATATTGAATATAAGTCGATATAATTTCTATTCGGAGCCTTGTATTTAATATCAAATTAGATTTTGGGTTTGTGGTAAATGGTGTCTTTAATATTACTGTTCTTTAACCCAGTTAACAGTGAAGTTATTATGATTTGGAATTTGTAAATCTTTTAATTAAGATTTAATGAATTTTTCCAAGATAAGATTTTCCATTTTAATCTGTTAAATTGGAATTGAATTGAAACGACCCGAACTTCCCCGTGAAGGAAAGCACAGATTGCTTTGAGAACAAGACGAATCTAAACACAAACAGAAGAACATTTCATTGCTTATTACAACAATTTACATCAGAGTACAAGAATATAACAGATTATGAATGAATAACATACATTTGATAAATATCAGAGATTTAAATTACATTTAAATACATAACAGCGGAAAAACAATACAAAACACAATTGAAAGTAATAAACAGATACAGAGCTTTCCGAATATCGTTTCAGTTGTAAATCCAGATCCTGTGAATATAAATCTACAAAACCAAAACTACTAGCTGCCTATGTGGAAAATAGGGGCACCCAGAGTTTAGGTTAAAACAATAAACTCCAGGTCAGCCATGTGAATGGTGTGAGAACTAAAACAGTTATTATTTTGACTTTAAAGTAAAGTAAATCAAGGGACCACGCCGTATAACACGGAATGGGTTTCCTCCCAAGAATACCAATACATAAAACAAATAGCGCAATGCTTTTTGGAAAAATGAAGCTATTATAAGACCCAGGTCCCATCACACAATGCAACGCAAGCCGGAGGATAGAGTTTTCGCTTATAATAGCCAAATATTGCTTGATACGTTTAAAATAAATCATTTTGATACTATTAAAGTGTAAAGTGTATAAAACAACTTCAAATATAAATGTATCAATCATAGGCGGCATGGGTACCATCTATCATGTTGCCAATACTGGGCTCTACAATCAAAACCGCAAAATGTCGTATTTGAAGTTGGATTCCATCTGTGAACCAAGGCAAAGGGATCATCGTGTGCTAATTCGAGACATTCTAGCCCATGCCTCAGGTCTCAGTCGCAACTACACCCAGATCGTTGGGGCCGGCCATCCGT
Organism: Allium sativum; assembly: GCA_030737875.1. NCBI lineage: Eukaryota > Viridiplantae > Streptophyta > Magnoliopsida > Asparagales > Amaryllidaceae > Allium > Allium sativum. The sequence continues at coordinate 732,698,163 of CM060916.1, forward strand.
CGATGATTAGTAATACCGTAAACGATATGCTAGCCTGTTCTATTGAACCTCTTGGTGATCCGGGGCCCGTAAGCCTCTGCAACCACCCTATCCATTAGCTCCCGCAGTAGCCGATATATTCGAGGCGCCTCTCTATCCATCAAGTAATAATAAGCAACATCCACATGAGTAAAATGCCAGGGCTTGCAAAACGCTGACACCACTCCTAGCCAGAAACAAGCATATGTCCATTTCCCGGAGGTCCTTCCCATTTCTATTTCACACCTGGGTGTGAGGCTCGCGAATAAACGCTATACACAAAGCTACGCTGTATTGAAGCCGTGCTTTGATCATTTACCACAAGACTCTGCTTTTCAACAGAAGCCTTGATCATTTGCATCTTAGCATGCCACATAGGCAATTCATGCCATGCGACTGATATCTATCAATATATAACCTCTGAGCTCATACGTCTCAGAGAAGGGCGTTAAGAAAGAGAATAAATTCTCCGCCGCCAAACAGATATATATTTAATAGAAATCGACCGGCACAGAATAAAATCCAATGTCAGACACACAGTCCATTTACAAGTTCGTTTTGGGTCTGAACGAAACCGGAGGCACCTTATTCCTCGTCCCATATGTCCAATACAGGAGAGAGGCCCTCGCATATCCGTCGATCTCCAAGTACGTCTGGACGATCACCACTTATTACCTTGTCTTGGGTGTACAACCCAATCAAGACATCAGTAATCATCCAAACGATGTGAAGACCTACGGTCTTCAACCACCGTCTTCATCGTCGAATCAGTTATTCAGAATGGGTATAAACTCGGCCTTTTCAAATAACTCGCGTATATAATAAACAAGTGCTATAAAAACACAACATACACCTCATTCCAATTCTGAATATTCTTTTATTCAAATATTCACTTCTTTAGGGATTTGTTCCCATTAATTTTATCAAAGATAAATTCTTTTAAATTTATTCTTTAATCCTCCTTTGGATATCAATTCAAACCATATTAAGGTTTTCCAAATTAGTCGGGATTAACACACCTTACCGAAGTAACCATTTATTTACTTTCCCAATCCCAACCTATTCATCCCATGGAGCAAAACTGGTACTACCCCATAACTAACACCACGGTGTTATCGGTAAATTTAATTACCATTTCCCGTTCAAATCTTGTAACGACCCGGGTTTTCGCGATCCTGAGTAACCGACATAAACTCAATGTCGACTGTTCAAGCATCGGAAATACCGGATAGTCCATGAAAGAAATTAGAGGGTGAGGATAGATAAGATAGAAAATTAGAATAGAAGAAGAAGAAGAAGAACATACAACATCAGAGTAAACACGAATCTCACAGCCGAACGAATAAATATATTTCATAACATAAGTTTGAAATAAAACAGTATCTGTATACAATACCATTATTAGAGTATAACACATACAACATAGCAGAAATAACAATCTATATAATCCTGAAGCCTCCAGCTCCAGCTCTTCAAGTATCTGTAAATCCCGACTACTTGACTGCCCGTACAAATCCAATTTGATATTAAATACATGGCTCTGAATAGAAAATATATCGGCTTATATTCAATATCAAATTCTAAAATCAACAAATATCGTATTGGAATAACGATGTATATCTTCCTAATTCCTCCACAATATCCGTATAATCACGAAATCCAATATCGAAATATTCCGAAGATAATTTCGATTCAAATCCATTCCAATTCATATATTGGAAATCCTGGCTATTTTTAAAACCATTTCAAATCCGATTTATTTATTTAAAAATATTGGATTATAATTCTAGTTCATAACTAGTTCATTTCGATAAAAATATATTTTTATCTTTTCAAATATGGATTTTTTCATCCCAATTCTTTCCAAATCATTTATTATGATTTTATACAAATTACTGATATTTTTAATAATTTTATCAAGGCCCGTACAGTCGATTTCCACAAACGGCCATCGAACTGCACTTACAACGACCTTTTTCAAATTTGATTTGGACATAATTCCAAATCCAACCATTTATTCCAAATCTTTTGCATTCGTTAGAAAGAGCTTTTCGATACTAACCCAACCGTTTCGGTTTTAGGAGAATCCGATGGTCGGATCTCCCGTAATGTCCGTTCGAAGTCAATGGTTGAAATTCACGAACTGCCGCGGCGCGTTCTATTCAGGCCATTATATATATATATAATATATATATATTATATATATTTCATTGATTTCCATTTAAAACGTATTTTATAAATCGTTTTAAATCTGTTTTCAAAACGATTTCAACTTCATATTCAATTTCAAATCAAAATTGAATATTCCATATCATTAATATATAAATGATAGTATTTTCAAAACATTAGATTTTGTAATCAATTCCTTTTCGATATTCATTATAAAAATGAATAAAATCGATATAAATATCGTTCATGTCAAAATGGTGTTAATCTAATCAACACAGCTTTATATATTTAAATATATTCGTGTCCATCCGAAATTGGACACCAAAATCAAATTTTGATCTTTTACTAAATATTATTTTAAAATATTCATTCTTTCTGAACTGGAATCAGACACAGCCAATTACCATATAATGTTGATCATGTGGATTTCATACAACAAATGTATACAACAGTCTTGATAAACAATCAACCATCATCCAGAGTGCATTCTACACTGTATAAGCATTAAATATAAATATTTAACGCTTACAACAGTCTTTCAACCTATCGATTGACATACAACTAAATAGTTGGGATTAGTGTCTGTCAAATATCATTCCAACACCCGTGTGGGGTTTCAATCAACAAATACTGAATTTTATTTATGCAGTTGGGCGATGTGTAAAATTTATCGTCCCAATCAATATCAGTCAAATGTGTGTACATAAACAAATCATCCGATTTGTTTATGAATATTAATTTTATTCAAATACACATTAAAAATTATATTTTTAACTATAAAATATTTTATTCCATTCCACATCACACAATCAATTTTCACAACACAATCAAACAAACAAGTCGTCCATGGTCTGTGGACGACGGGAGTCGGGTGCTGCTAAGCACCGTCTGCATCCTAGTATATATTTTAACTAGAAAATAAATAAAGTGAGAAGTTATCACCTTTGGGATCCACTCCGCCGTGCTTTGATTGTCGATCTATGTAGTATACCTACATCAAAAATTATATTTTTAACCAACCAATAATTATTTCTTTGTACGATTATTTTATAACATACATAGGCTAAAAATTATATATTTATCTTTCTAAAAATAATTTCATATTTTTATAATAACGCTACATAGATAAAAATCACATTTTTATACCGCTACTATATAGATAAAAATTGAATCTTTCTATCGCTAATGAATATATAAAAATCACATTTTTACATTGTCACTTCATATATAAAAAAAATCGTATTTTTATCTATTTAAAAAACGTACCTTTGCAACATAAAAATCATATTTTTATTATCTCTATAATATAAAAATCATATTTTTATTCGATTAAAAACCATATCTTTCTATAATATAAAAATCGAATCTTTTTCAAATTAAAAATCAAATCTTTTTCGTCGCTACTTATATAAAAATCATATTTTTATATCTTTACTTCATATGTACATAAATCAAATTTTTATTTGCTTTATATATATAAAATAAAATTTTTATATCTTCACTTTATATATATATAAATCTTATTTTTATATCTCTAAAAATATTTTCATGACATGCATTACTTGAAAATCATATTTTTAATTCGCTATCTCTATAAAAATCACGTTTTTATTTACATCAATGAATAAATTATGAAAATAAAACTCACTCCTAACTCGTCAGGAATCCACGGCTGTTGGCATCGCTTGGAGGAGCTCCCGTGTGTGCGCTCTCGACTGAGCGTGTAGCTTGCGATGAGGCTGTCCGGCGATCAAAAGTGGCCACAGGTGGTGGTTTTTGGGCTTGGAGGCTTGGGGATTGCGACTGAAGGTGGCGCATGTAGCTGTGGGGGTCGGGGAAGGGTTGGTGGGTCGGCGGAGGGGGCTATGGGTCAGGCGTTGGGGCTTCGTGATTTTGCGGTTGGAGGGTTCGTGACATGACCCGAACTTCCCCGGTAAGGAAAGTACGGATTGAATTGAGAACAACACACATCGGAACGCAAACAGAAGAACATTTCATCGTTTATTTCAACAATTCCATCAGAATACAAGAATATACTGAGCATGAATAAATATTATACATCAGAGAAATATCAGATATTTTAAATTACATTTAAATACTTAGAAGCGGAAAAAATAATACAAAACATAACTGAAAGAAATACGCGGATACAGAGCTTTCCGGGTATCATTCCAGCTGTAACCAGGTTCCTGTGAATATAAATCTGCAAAACCAAAACTACTAGCTGCCCATGTCGAAAATAGGGGCACTCAGAGTTTAGGTTAAAACAATAAACTCCAGGTCAGTCATGTGACTGGTGTGAGAACTAAAACCGTTATTTAAAACTTTACTTTAAAAGAGAGTAATTCAAGGGACCACGCCGTATAACACAGAACGGGTTTCGTCCCAAGAATACCTGTGCATATAAATAAACAGCGCAATGCTTTTTCGAAAAATGAAGCTATTATAAGACCCAGGTCCCATCACACAATGCAAGCAAGCCGGAGGATAGGGTTTTCCCTTATAATAGCCAAACATGCTTTGTACGTTTAAAACAAATCATTTGATACTATTATAAGTGTATAGTGTCAAAACAATTTCAATCATAAATATCAATCATAGACGGCATGAGCGCCTCATCCCACTATGTCGCCATACTAGGCTCTACAATCAAAACCGAAATGCCACGTATTGGAAATTGGATTTCCGTCATGATTCGAGGCAAGGGGCTAGATCCTCACCGCTTCGAGACACTCTAGTAAATGCCCCAGGACTACACACTCTGGGTAACCCTTGGAATCGGCTGGGCCGGTCCTCTCTTACGTTTGAGGATTGGAAATTCCTGAACACACGTTTCCCGATCCTTACAGACCTATAATCGAGGCGCCTCGTAATCAGACATCCACATAGGTATAATAATCAACGATGTCAGTGCTAGTAAAACACCGACACCAACCATAACTAGAAAGAAACGTCGTGTTCTCCCAACGGTCCGTATCCCGTTTTTAACTCATACCGAGGTGCGAGGCTCACAAATTCATGTTATACACAAAGCTATGCCACACAGGCCGTGCTTTGATCATCAACCACACGACTTTGTTTTTCAACAGAAGCCTTGATCATCTGCCACTTAGGCGTGCCACACAAGTAATTCACTCCATGCGACTGATGTCCATCGATATACAACCTCTGAGCTCGTACGTCTCAGAGAAGGGCGTTAAGCAAGAGAATAAATTCTCCACCACCAAACAGATGTATATTTAATAGAGATCAATCAACACAGAATAAAACCCAATGTCAGACACACAGTCCATTTACAAGTTCGTTCTGGGTCTGAACGAAACCGGAGGCACTTTGCTTGCATATTCATCGATCTCCAAGTACGTCTGGACGATCACCAACTGATTCCCTCATCTTGGGTGTACAACCCAATCAAGATCATCAGTAATCACCCAAACGATGTGAAGACTTCCGGTCTTCAACCACCGTCTTCATCTTCGACTTATCGTCGAATCGATTATTCAGAATGGGTATAAACCCGGCCTTTTCGAATAACTTGTGTATATAATAAACAAGTGTTACACAAACACAACATACGCCTCATTCGAATTCATCAGTCGCTAACCGTAAATTAGTAGAACAATTCCCCAAATATTAACCCCGAAGGCCGAAACCAACATCAGATCAATACCCAGGAAACCATTCTTCTTAGCTAACCTACAACTAGTTTCTAAATTTCATATTCTTAGGGAAAGGTTCCCATTAATTTTATCAAAGATAAATTCTTTAAAATTTATTCTTTAATCTTTCTTTGGATGTCATTTCAAACCAAATTATGGTTTTCCAAACTAGTCGGGATTAGCGAACCACACCGAAGTAATTATTTATTTTATTTCCCAATCCCAACCTATTTATCCCATGGAGCAAAACTGGTAATACTCCATATCTAACACCATGGGGTTATCGGTAAAATTAATTACCATTTCACGTTCAAATCTAGTTAAAGATTTAACTATCGCTCTGGTGCAAAACTGGTGATACTCCATTCTCGATCTTTTCAATCTAATTAAAGATTCATTACAATTCTAATTCAGTTTTAATCTCGAAAATCATTTCTTAATGATTATTCCAAGCTAAGAAATTAATCTTATCTTTAAATGGATTAAAGAACCACTGTCCTTTAAAACACGGTTCATGATAAACCCAAAATCACATTCCATTGTTAATCGGGTTAAAGAACAAGTGTTATTTAAAACACCGTTCACGATAAACCCAAAAATCAATCTTAAATTCAATTCCAATTAAAGATTAATCAACTGGAAAATCTCACTAAATCTTAATTAAAAGATTTATTCTTTTCTAAACTGGGTTCAAGAACAGTGTTATTTAAGACACCATTCACGAAGAACCCGAAATCTCTTTTGATATTAAATACAAGGCTCTGAATAGAAAGTATATCGTCTTATATTCAATTTCAAATTCTGAAATCAACAAATATCGTATTGGAATAACGATATATATACATATCTTTCAAATTCCCTTAACCATATCTGTATAATCACGAAATCCAACATCGAAATATTCCGAAGAAAATTTCGATTCAAATCCATTCCAATTCGTATATTGGAAATTCTGGTTATATTTAAAACCACTTCAAATTCAATTTATTTATTTCAAAAATAAATTGATTTTAATTCTAGTTCAAAAATAGTTCATTTCGATAAAAATCTATTTCTATCTTTTCAAATATGGAGTTTTTCATCCCAGTTTTTCCCAAATCATTTCTTATGATTTTACACAAATTATTACTATTTTTAATAATTTTATCAAGGCCAGTACAGTCGATTTCCATCAACGGCCATCGAACTGCACTTACATCGACCTTTTCCAAATTTAATTTGGACATAATTCCAAATCCAACCGTTAGATTTCAAATCTCTAATATTCGTTAGAAAGCTCTTTTTGATACGAACCCAACGGTTCCGGTTTTAGGAGAATCCGACGGTCGGATCTCCCGTAACGTCAATTCGAAGTCAATGGTCGAAATTCGCGAATTACCGCAGCGTGGCGCGCACTATTCAGGCCATTATATTTATAATATATATATATATATATATTATATTTCATCGATTTCCTATTAAAACGTATTTTATAATTCGTTTTAAATTCGTTTTCGAAACGATTTCAACTTCATATTCAATTTTGAATCAAAATTGAATATTCCACATCATCAATATACAAATGACAATATTTTCAAAACGTTATATTTTGAAATCACTTCCTTTTCTATAATCATTACAAAAACGAATTTAATCGATATAAATATCGTTCGTGTCAAAATAGAGCATCTCTAATCAACACGGCTTTATATTTTTCAATAACTTCGTTATCCTATTCAACAAATGAATATTTATTCTATTCAACACATGAATCTATATTTCTTTCAACACATGACTAATCTCAACACATGAGTACTGTCAACACATGATTATTTTTGTTATTTAATATATTTTATAAAATTTTGATTTCTATCGTTTAATTCTTGATCAGACTCCAACCGTAAATTAGTAAGAGAACGATTCCCTAAGTATTAACCCCGAAGGTCGAAACCAACATCAGATCAATATCCAGGAGACCACTCATCTTATCTATTTTCCAGTTAGTTTCTAATTTTATATATATGATAAAGATGTAAATTTTATTGTTAAAATATTTCTTTCAACACATGAATCTATATTTCTTTCAACACATGACTATTCTCAACACATGAGTACTGTCAACACATGAATCTTTATTTTGTAATATTCTTTATTTTCCCAATTGGAATGAGGCCCAATCAATTACCATATAATGTTAATTATATGGATTCCATACAACACATGTATATAATAGCAATGATATATAATCAACCATCATCCAAAGTGCACCACACAACTGCATAAGCATTAAATATAAATAATTAACGCTTACACAGTCTGTCGACCAATCGATCGACATACAACTAAATAATTGGGATTAGTGTACGCCAAATATCATCCCAACACCCGTGTGGGGTTTCAATCCACAAACACTGAATATTCTTTGTGCAGTTGGGCGATGTGTAAAATTTATCGTCCCAATCAATATTCTTCAAATAGGTGTAGATAAACAAACCATCCGGTTTGTAAATGAATATTTATTTTATTCACATTCACGTTAAAATTATATTTTTAACGATAAAATATTTTTAACTATATAAATATTTTATTTCATTTCACATCACACAATCAATTTTCACTACAATAAACGATCAAACATATAAGTCATCCATGGTCGCTGGACGGCAGGTGTCGGGTGCTGCTAAGCACCGTCTGCATTCTAGTATATATTTTAACTAGAAAACAAGATTTAAAGTGAGAAGTTCTCACCGACTAGCTAAACCAAACGCCACGACTCTTCTTGTGTAGAAATCTTCGTCGTGCTCGCCTTTTGTCAATTTCACTGTCCGTAGCCACTACATATATAAAAATCACATTTTTATATTGTTGCTATGTATATAAAAATCACATTTTTATAATCACTCTATATGGATAAAAATTCTATTTTACACCGCTACTATATAGATAAAATTCTATTTTTATTACTCTACATAAATAAAAATCATATTGTTATTCTTCCTATGATATAAAAATCATATTTTTATTGTCTGCACTATATAAAGATTATATTTTTATCACGCTAACTTCATAATAAAAATTATATTTTTATATCGTTCTTCTTCTAATAAAGATTATATTTTTACTTCGCTAAAAATCAAATCTTTACTTCATTAAAAATCCAACCTTTCTTCGCTAATATCATATTTAAAAATCCGACCTTTCTTATTTGATTAACTACATAAAAATCCGACCTTTTCTATTTGATTAACTATATAAAAATCCGACCTTTTCTATTTGATTTACTATATAAAAATCCAACCTTTTCTATTTGATTAACTATATAAAAAAAACTAACCTTTTTCGCATTAAAAGCCTTGCCTTTAACTTGATAAAAATTTCGTGTTTAACTAAATAAAGATCACGCCTTTAACTAAATAAAAACCTTGACTTTTCACCTATTAAAAATCTAGACTTTCATATCATAAAAATTTCAGATTTTAATATCATGAGAATTCAGAATACTTACTGTGTAAATCGGTGGAGGGGCGTTGTCTACGCGAATCAAGGAGGAGGGGGTGTTGCGGGTTCGGATCTGCAGAGGGAGGAAGGTCGGGTCAGAGGAAGAAAAGAAGGGGGAGAGAGGAAGAACGGCGTGGGGAAGGAGGAGCAGAAGGGGGTCGGGGTTGAGGCGGAGGAGGGCGGTGGTCCTCCTGGGAGGCGGCGCGGCTAGGGCAAAGGGGGGCGGCGCGCGATGTTGGTGGTGTGGAGGAGGCCGTCGCGCCCCTCTTTCCTTTTATTTATTTATCTCGATTTGAAAAGGAATGGTGGGGTTGACTGAGAGTATAAGGAGAGAGGTTTTATTTTAGTTTATTATTTAATTATTTAATTTCAAAAAGGTACCATTTTATTTTGACCTCGAAACGAGACCCACAGCCTGTCGTCCATAGCTAATTACCCCTATTCCGAACACAATGGGATATGTATCGTAAGTTGATTCGATCGTTTCGATCAGTTTTCGTCAAAATCAAAATATAACTCTATTTATTGAATTTGAACGCACATTTCAATTTACCGGGGCCACATACTAACTCGAAAAATTCCCGAAAAATATTTTCTAACTTTGTTATGACGATACGGTCCTAACAAAACTAATTTCATCGAATTCTGAGACCGTTTGAAAAATGGTCATTTTCCAGTCGATCGAAATTAACTGAAACTGGTCAAACGCGTTTTCCTTTGCCACGCTCACATATTGATTTGAAAATTACAAATTTTGAAACCTAGAAATAACTTGACATCACGGATCCAACAAAAGTGATTTCATCGAAAACCGAGGTCGTTTGCGAAATTTTCATTTTTAAGGGCCAGAATTCCACAGCAACTATTCTGAATTTTCAATTGGACATAACTTTTGATCCCCGCTATGAAATTTCAATTTTTCGGATTCGTTGGAAAGATATTCTCAATTAGATTCAAATATTTTTTGTTTCACCAAAATCAGGTTTATTTTGAATCCTGTGCGTTCATTTGAACTTTAAAATCGAATTTTCGAACTACCGCGCCATTTTCAATTCCTTTTATAATTAAAAATAAATATTTATATTCTAATGACGATCTATATAAATATATACGTTCTATTTCTATTCAAAATAAATTTCTCGTTGTTATTATTTAAAATAATGATTTTAAATATTCAAAATTCTTCAAAATGGCCAAAATAAAAATTTTAAATTGGCTCAGATTTTCCGGGTTATTACAATCTCCCCCACTTAAAACTTTTCATCCCCGAAAAGCAACGAAGCTGAAAGTTGTTTAACTAACCAACTCAACTTCCAATATTTTCATTACGGCTTAAGTTCTCCAACTTTTCAATTTCTAAGAACTTTTCAAATTTTTCAAAAATTTGACTAACACCCTAAATTTCTGAAAAATTTCGCCATAATCTCCCCTGCACCAGGGACTTCAGGATATTCCATATAGCCTCCCATGGCCTTCTTCAATCCAAAAGAAAAAGAAAAAGCCAAGCGGCTAGCCAATCGGCTCATAAAATCATCCAAACCCAAAGAAATACAATAAACATGTGCCTATTTGTCGGGCAAATAATTGTATTATTCTGCTCTAGCCTCTTTGCAATGACCTGTTCACACACATATATATCCATGCATGCATTTGCAAATAATTTTCAATACAGTTCAATATTTGGTTCAATTTGGCCTAAATTCACCGTTCATTCACATAATGGTTTAAATAAATAATCACATAACGCAATCATCAATCAATTAATTGATTAATGTTTCAAATTCATAATTTTGATATATATATATATATATATATATATATACAGAAAATCATGTTTTAGATGCCAAATCACAACAATAAACCTATCTAGTTTTGGTTCTCACACCAGTCAATTGGAAATATATAGATATCTCACCTTCGTTACTCGAAAATAAATACTGATAACGCTGCAGCATTATCAGAATCATCCCTGGGCGATTAGAGTGTGATTCCATATCTATCCAGTATATTAATACTTCGAATACACGTTTGCAAGGCGTATATGCAAAATCATTATATATTGGATTGTCCAAATTCAATATAAATAAATATTCAAATACGTATATAACGATTTAAATTTCAAAACAAAATTGGTTTTCATTTTAAAAAAATACTCTTCACACTCATTCTAGGATACTACTGATCCTATCTCTAATGAGTCATTCCTTATTGGATATTACTAATCCAATTTCTGATGAATTCTTTCGTATGGTTCTAATGTGTCTTGTACTCGAGCTCTGTAAACCAGAGCTCTGATACCAAACTTACATGACCCGAACTTCCCGGGTAAGGAAAGCACGGATTGAATTAAGAACAACACACATCGGAACGCAAACAAAAGAACATTTCATTGTTTATTTCAACAATTCCATCAGAATACAAGAATATACATAGCATGAATAAATATTATACATCAGAGAAATATCAGAGATTTTAAATTACATTTAAATACTTAGCAGCGGAAAAAATAATACAAAACATAACCGAAAGAAATACGCGGATACAGAGCTTTCCGGGTATCATTCAAGTTGTAACCAGGTTCCTGTGAATATAAATCTGCAAAACCAAAACTACTAGCTGCCCGTGTCGAAAATAGGGGCACCCAGAGTTTAGGTTAAAACAATAAACTCCAGGTCAGTCATGTGACTGGTGTGAGAACTAAAACCGTTATTTAAAACTTTACTTTAAAAGAGAGTAATTCAAGAGATCACGCCGTATAACACAGAACGGGTTTCCTCCCAAGAATACCTGTGCATATAAATAAACACCGCAATGCTTTTTCGAAAAATGAAGCTATTATAAGACCCAGGTCCCATCACACAATGCAACGCAAGCCGGAGGATAGGGTTTTCCCTTATAATAGCCAAACATGCTTTGTACATTTAAAACAAATCATTTGATACTATTATAAGTGTATAGTGTCAAAACAATTTCAATCATAAATATCAATCATAGACGGCATGAGCGCCCCATCCCACTATGTCGCCATACTAGGCTTTACAATCAAAACCGAAATGCCACGTATTGGAAATTGGATTTCCGTCATGAGTCGAGGCAAGGGGCAAGATCCTCACCACTTCGAGACACTCTAATAAATGCCCCAGGACTACACACTCTGGGTAACCCTTGGAATCGGCTGGGCAGGTCCTCTCTTACGTTTGAGGATTGGCAATTCCTAAACACATGTTTCTCGGTCCTTACAGACCTATGATCGAGGCGCCTCGTAATCCGACATTCGCATAGGCATAATAATCAACGATGTCAGCGCTAGTAAAACACTGACACCACCCATAACTAGAAAGAAACGTCGTGTTCTCCAAGTGGTCTGTATCCCGTTTTTAACTCATATCGAGGTGCGAGGCTCGCGAATTCACGTTATACACAAAGCTATGCCACAGAGGCCATGCTTTGATCATCAACCAGAAGATTTTGCTTTTCAACAGAAGCCTTGATCATCTGCCACTTAGGCGTGCCACACAAGCAATTCACTCCATGCAACTGATGTCCATCGATATATAACCTTTGAGCTCGTACGTCTCAGAGAAGGGCGTTAAGCAAGAGAATAAATTCTCCTTCGCCAAACAGATGTATATTTAATAGAGATCAATCAACACAGAATAAAACCCAATGTCAGACACACAGTCCATTTACAAGTTCGTTCTGGGTCTGAACGAAACCGAAGGCACTTTCCTCGCTTATTCATCGATCTCCAAGTACGTCTGGACGATCACCAACTGATTCCCTTATCTTGGGTGTACAGCCCAATCAAGATCATCAGTAATCACCCAAACAATGTGAAGACTTCCGGTCTTCAACCACCGTCATCATCTTCGACATATCGTCGAATCGGTTATTCAGAATGGTTGTAAACCCGGCCTTTCCGAATAATGCACGTATATAATAAACAAATGTTACACAAACACAACATACGCCTCATTCCAATTCATCAGTCACTAATCGTAAATTAGTAATAGAACAATTCCCCAAATATTAACCCCGAAGGCCGAAACCAACATCAGATCAATACCCAGGAAACCATTCTTCTTAGCTAACCTACAACTAGTTTCTAAATATCATATTCTTAGGGAAAGGTTCCCATTAATTTTACCAAAGATAAATTCTTTATAATTTATTCATTAATCTTTCTTTGTATGTCATTTCAAACCAAATTATGGTTTTCCAAACTAGTCGGGATTAGCGAACCACACCGAAGTAATTATTTATTTTATTTCCCAATCCCAACCTATTTATCCCATGGAGCAAAACTGGTAATACTCCATATCTAACACCACGGGGTTATCGGTAAAATTAATTACCATTTCACGTTCAAATCTAGTGAAAGATTTACCTATCGCTTTGGAGCAAAACTGGTGATACTTCTTTCTCGATCTTTTCAATCTAATTAAAGATTCATTACAATTCTAATTCAGTTTTAATCTCGAAAATCATTTCATAATGATTATTCCAAGCTAAGAAATTAATCCTATTTTAAATGGGTTAAAGACCCACTGTCCTTTAAAACACGGTTCACGATAAACCCAAAATCACATTCCATTGTTAATCGGGTTAAAGAACAAGTGTTGTAACACCCCGTGAATTCTATAACGTTAAGCTTCACAAATTAAAGTATAATTAATTATAAATGATGAAATCAAGGGAAATGGGTTACGCCATTGCGTTCATCTCGAAATTCTGCTTGAGATAGAGTCCGAGTTTGCGTAAAACGGATATCGTATAAAGAAGATATGGACGAACGAAGTTGGGCAGAAAAACCAGAAAACGGGTCAGGATGCACTAGCGCACTTGGGAAGTGCGCCAGAACAAAATTGAACTAGCGCACTTGGGAAGTGCGCCAGTACATTTTTAGCCTGGCGCACCTGCCAAGTGCGCCCAGGTCAGAATGACCTGCTGGTCAGGTCCTGGCTGGCCTGGTCAGGGTCTGGTCGAATTCTGATGCTTAGCTGAGTCACTAGGGCTTAGGTGTCACCTCTTGATTGGCTCTTTGAACTTTGTATGGTCTAGATTCCTCCTATCTTCATCTGACGGCTCAAAACAATTTAAAATTCTATAAATACAACTCAAGTCTAACCCTAAATTCACAAAAATAATAGAATACAAAAGCCGTCATGCTGCTGGAGAGGAACTAGGAATGGCCGTCAATTAGAAAGCCTAGAGACAAGCCAATACTAAAGCCTAAGAGACAAATCAAATTAAGAAGAAGAATAAAGTTTAATCAAATCAATCAATGCAACGTTAGTCTACCAAAAGGAGCGCATCTCAGTTTCAGAATTCAGAATCCAGAATTCAAGATTCTGCATTCGTTGTAAGTATAGTGACCTTTCAGAATATGAATAAAAACTGTGATGTGATTCGATGTAAATGAAAATAGAATCGTGTTGTTATATCGTATAAATTTTGTGTATTGTAATGCTTCTATCATGACTTGTGTATTGATGTTTGTGGCATAAATTGATTGATGCAAGCCTATTGAACAATTGTATATGAAAACAATGGCACTTGCAAGTATGTGGCAAAAACTAGGAATTGATCCCTTTTTATATATGTCAATGGCATGGACTATGTATATTCCCTTAGTCTAAATAAGAATTTATGTAAACATGTTATAGACCTTTTATGCCTACATGACCCAAAACCTATGATATCATTCTCATGTTTATTTGCAAGTATAATTGGATCTATGTTTCATAAACTATGCAAGTTCATGTTTATTTGCAAAATATAATTGGTTCTATGTCAAACATCGTTTGGGTTTCATAAACTATGCAAGTTCATGTTGAAATAGGCTATATGATTAGACGTAAAAATTGTACATTTTGATGAATATATAACATGCAAGTTTTGTGGTCGATATTATGCCAAGTTAAACATGTTTAAACACAAGTTTGTATTAGCCTAAACTATGCCATTTCATATGTCACCTACTTAGTCATACTATCTCTTGAATGCAAGTTCACATGACCCATGTTATATGTTAGTTGAATCGCCAAATTGCAAGTTCATGCGCGACACACCTGTATGTATTACATGTTCTTGATTTCCCCTTTTCCTCACGTTTATAAAGTTGGGCTGAATTGTGACAAGCCCAACACATGTTATAACGTTGCGGTCAAACGAGGGTAATAACGTTGGGTGTTAGATGTGAAAATATATGTTGGCATGTTTGGCACATGCCAATGATTATGACAAATAAGCGGTATGAATTGAAATACCCAAAAATAAAAGATATGACATTTACATATAGTTGAGAAGTAATAAAAATATGTAAATTTAGAAAACACGATATGCTTAACCCGAGGTTGGATTGAGTTGTGATGTAAACCTGCCCGGACCCGCCCGGCTGTCCAGTAGTCACAACAATACCTATCCAATGTGGGTGGTTAAGCATTGAGCCCAATAAGGACACGAGGTTAGACTGAGCTACGGTGTAAACCTGCCCGGAACCGACCGGCACATCCAGTAACCGTAGCAATACCTGTCTAATGTGAGTGGTCTGGTGCTCCTAAGAGGCTAAGGACAGATGGTAGGGTTAAGTCAACTATAACACTTAACCAAATTCAACATGTTAACAAGAATTGATGGGTGGGGTTAGGTAAATACAGACACTTAACCACTTAACATGTTTGACTAGAAAATCCTGGTAACGAGGGGCCCGTTTCAGCAGTAACCCAAAGTTAGGTATCAACGGTACCCTGAAACTAGGCAGGGTGGAGCACGATTACTGGGCTGATTGTAAGCGGTCAAACGACGGCGGTCGGTGCACAGTGCAGGTCTAATGGGGTGCGGGTGTGCACACACTCTGGAGCAGACAACTAGGGCACTGGGGACACCAGTAGTATAACCTATGCCTTCTAGGATTTGTGTCGGGGCCGCCACCATGGGTCTTGATACACCCTATGGTGGGACCAGCATACGTATCTACAATTCTTGGGGACCGTATGGCACACGTTAACGCGAGTAGGAGCCGATCTTTAGAAAATGGGGATCACTTCACCCTCACCACGGGGTGCCAGTTAGAATAAACTCAAATAGGTGCAGAGATATAGTATGGGTGCGATAGTACATTCGACACTTCCTTAGCAGGTGACACTTTCCTATTTTTAGTTTATGTCTATCATACCCTTTTCTTATTAACATACTGAAGAGTTACTAGATTTACTCAGGCTTTATGTCTGACCTTATTTTCTTTTCGTCTTCTTTTCTTTCGTCACCCCCCCCCCAAGTTCCACAGGGAGGAAACAGCTCAACTCAGTCAGACTCTTTACAAGCACCAAGAACGTAGATGTATGATTTGGATATTCTTGCTCGGATAATGGCTTTGGATATCACTATGGGGATTTTTTTCACTTTATTTATGTTTTCATGCTTCTTTAATAATCAAGGCAGTTATGAGGTTGTAATGTTGGAACTATTTTGAGACAATTATGGAAATCTTTTGTTTGATACACGTATTGATGAAATAAAAGTTTGTTTGGTTTCCGCTGTTTAAAATATGTGTATTTATATCTGTCTTGAGTTTATCTGTGGCTTTTACTTATAAACCTCCACCAATGTTAAGGCATTCCCTTTGTGAGTGACCTTAATGGAGGTGGGGTGTTTCACTTGGTATCAGAGCATAGGTTTACCGGACAAGATAAAAGTTTTTGAAATTATTTTCAAAAAGAAAGTTTAAAGAAGCACTTTTTTTTAGAAAAAGTGTTATATTTATAAAAAGACAAAACCCCCCATAGCCATGTGCCCTATCTATCCCTCTCTATCCTTCGTTTTGAATTTTTCCTTTCTGTTTCAGCATGTCTGGAGACCTTAACCTTCCAGAAGGAGTGCCGATTCCCGGCTGGTTTAGGAGGTACTTAGAAGCAAGGGCCAATGGCGCGGGCCCAGCAGACATCCCTCCTCCAGTGGCCGCGATTCCTCCTCCTCCGCCTCCTCATGGAAATGCCTTCGCAAAAACATGTAGAGACTTTAAGGCTATGGGTGGAAAAGACTTTTATGGGACAGAATCTTTTGTTGAAACAAGAAACTGGTTAAAGGAGACTGAGGATTTGTTTGTCATCTTTGGAGTGGATGACAGGCAAAAGATACAACTTGCGGTGTGGTTACTTAAGGATGAAGCTTTCTATTGGTGGGAAGTTACTAATGCTCAGAGGGCGGAAGAAACATGGGAAGACTTCAGGACAAGGTTTGAGATGAAATTCCTCTCCCAAGCTGAAAGAAGCCTGCAAATGGAAAAGTTTCTAACTCTGAAACAGGGAAGCATTACGATTAGGGAATATGTTAATCAGTTTAATCAACTGGCCAGATTTGGGCTAGACTTAGTAAACACCCAACACAAGAAGGCACTTCGCTTCGTCAAGGGTTTGAATGAGCCTCTACACAGCCTTGCCATGACCCATGTATCCATGGGAGCGACTTATGAAAGCCTGGTGGACATGGCGTTGCTACACGAGGAAGACCACGACAAGAAAGAAACTAAGGGGGAAGAGAAGAAAGAAGGTCTACAAGCAAAGAAAACAGACTTCGAAAAAGGAGGGAAGAACAATAAGGCCCGTGAGAAGAGAAGGTGCAATTTCTGTGGCATTGTGGGCCATGTATCAAAAGACTGCCAGAAAAGGAAGGCGAAGATGGGTGGTTGCTTCCATTGTGGAGAGACTGGGCACCAAGCTAAGGACTGCCCAAAGAAGAAAGGGCAGGGACAGAAAGCCGGATCCACTTCAAGGGGTCAGGTTCATGCGCTAGTGGCACCTCAGCAGGAATGAGGTAGTAATATTTCTGTAGAAAGTGTAGTCTATCTTTATGATCATCCAGTTCGTACACTTTTTGACTTTGGCGCATCACACTCTTTTATTTCATCTGCCTTAGTAGAATCTCTGCATCTAGACACTAGTATGGTAGAAGATCCCTTAGTACTTTCAAATCCAATTGGGGGCTCCGCTTACTTGTCAATGGTTTGTTTGGGTTTGAAAATCTCTATTCTCAGCGTTGAGTTTAGTTGTAGTGCCTTTGTTTTGGGCTTCTCGGGATATGGTTTGATCTTAGGCATGGACTGGTTATTCAGTAATAGTGCCATTCTTGATTGTGAGAAAAGAGTAGTTAGACTCTTGACTCGGCTTGGTAACACTCTAGAAATTTCTTGTAATCCCTTGAATGCTGTTATGCTTAGTTATCTAGAGTCGCTTGATGCTTCTGATGAGAATTTGCAATCAGTTAGAGTAGTCCGGGAATATCCGGATGTCTTTGAGGAAGTGAAAGGCTTACCTCCGAGGCGGGAAATAGACTTCCGCATATATCTTGTGGATAACGCAAAGCCTGTAGCTTTACCTGTCAGACACATGGCTCCAAGGGAGAGAAAGGAGCTCAGTAAGCAGGTTAAAGAACTTCTCGAAAAGGGGTTCATTAGACGGAGCATTTCGGAATGGGGTGCTCCAGTGGTGTTCGCAACCAAAGCAGACGGCTCGCTTCGCCTTTGCGTCGACTATAGGGAGTTAAACAAATTGACCAAGAAAAATAGGCACCCTCTTCCCCGAATGGACGATTAGTTTGATCAGCTTGTAGGTGCGACGGTCTTCTCCCAACTTGATCTGGCAACTGGGTTCCATCAGCTAAGAGTAGCTGAAGACAGCATTGATAAGACAACGTTCAGAACCCCAGACGGTTTCTTCGAGTGGCTTGTCATGCCTTTCGGCTTGACAAACGCACCCGCTTATTTCGTAGACCTAATGAGCAGGGTGTTCAGAGAATTCCTCAACAAATTTGTGGTTGTCTTCGTAGATGATATCTTAATCTTCTCAAAGAGTGAGGAAGAACATGCTCAGCATCTGAAAGAAATCATGGATACTCTCCGTGCACATCGACTAAAAGCCAAATTCTCCAAGTGTCACTTCTGGAGAAAAGAAGTAAGGTTTCTTGGGCATATAGTGTCCAAAGAAGGGTTGGCTGTGGACCCCGCGAAAGTGGTGGCAGTGCAAGATTGGAAGACACCAAGAAATGCAACCGAAGTTCGAAGCTTTCTAGGGCTAGCCGTTTTTTATCGAAAGTTTATTAGGGATTTCGCGAAAATCTCGGCCCCACTCACAAGGCTAACAAAGAAGAATCTGGCGTTCGCTTGGGACTTTGACATTGCTTTCCAACGATTAAAAGGGCTCTTACAACAACCCCAGTTCTAACTCTGCCTGACGGAAGCAAAATGTTCACAGTATACACGGATGCATGTGGAATGGGACTAGGCGCTGTTCTAATGCAAGAAGGAAGGGTAGTAGCTTATGGCGGAAGACAATTGAAAGTTCATGAAAAGAACTACCTAACCCACGATCTTGAGTTGGCCACCATCGTCTTTGCACTTAAGTCTTGGCGCCATTATCTCCTAGGTGAGAAGTTTGAATTATACATTGACCATAAATCGTTGAAATATCTCTTCTCCCAGAAGGATCTTAACTTGAGGCAGCAAAGATGGATGGAGTTTCTTGCCTCGTATGATTTTGAAATTTCCTATACTCCTGGAAAAGGCAACGTGGTAGCAGACGCGTTGAGCCGAAAGAAACTGACCCTAAGCCCTCTCTTTGTGGAAAGGCAAAACTTGGAGTATATAGCCAGTTTTAGCTTTAGGCCCTCCTCGGATTTTGTACCGGGTTTGTTAGCATCTCTCGAAGTACGCCCTACTCTCTTAGACTCAATAGGGGCTGCACAACGTGAAGACCCTCAGCTTGTTGATGAGATTGATTAACTTATTAGGGGTGAGACTTCTAGTCACCTTAGTAGATACGCCATCGATGATAAGGGTTGGCTAAGACGAGATGGAAGATTATTCGTCCCACAAGCAAGGGAGTTGACAAAGAAGGTTCTTGAGGAAGCGCATCATTCCAGGATGACTATACACCCTGGCAGCGATAAGATGTACAAAGATATAAAAAGGACTTTCTTTTGGAGCGGCATGAAGCAAGACGTGGTAGATTTCGTTTCTAAGTGCATGACCTGCCAACGGGTCAAGGCGGAACAAAAGAAGCCTGGAGGACTACTTCACTCTCTAGAGGTCCCACAGTGGAAGTGGGATAGCATTTCAATGGACTTCATTGATGGACTGCCTAGGTCGAGAAGAGGCAACACTAGCATTTGGGTAATAGTGGATAGGCTTACTAAGAGCGCCCACTTTATACCTATCAAAAGTAGAAGGACTGCCTCATCTCTAGCATCTCTTTATCTCAAGGAAATAGTTCGACTCCATGGGATACCCTCCAGCATTGTTAGTGACCGAGACCCTATTTTCACAAGTGAATTTTGGCGGAGTCTGCAAGAAGCTGTAGGCACACAACTATGTTTGAGCACGGCCTATCACCCCCAAACAGATGGCCAGACAGAAAGGGTGAATAGAGTTTTAGAGGATCTTTTAAGACTTTGCATTCTTGACTTTGTAGGGACGTGGGAGGATCACCTTCTTTTAGTGGAATTTGCCTACAACAACAGCTACCAAGCTACCATCGGCATGGCACCCTTCAAAGCCTTGTATGGAAGACCGTACAAATCACCAACTTGTTGGTGGGAGTCTACAGATAAGCTTATACTTGGGCCAGACATGATTCGAGAAACTTCAGAGAAAGTGGACTTGATTCGTAGGAGAATGAAGACAGCCCAAGGCAGACAGAAATCCTACGCCGACAAAAGAAGGACCGACCTTGAGTTTGAGGTTGGGGACAGGGTTTTCCTTAAGGTATCCCCTTTAAGGAACGTCGTTCGCTTTGGATCCGCAGGAAACCTAGCACCAAGATTTGTAGGACCGTTCCCTATCATCGAGAAGATTGGGAAAATGGCTTATAGAATAGATCTGCCTGAAAGATTGGCCGGAATTCACAACGTCTTTCACGTTTCTCATCTCCGGAAATGTCTACCTGAATCAGCGGGTGGAGCCAAGCATTCTAGAAGAAGCCGAAGTGGAACGTGAAGCAACTATGAGGAGAGTTCCAACTCGAATCACAGGAACTGAAATCAAAATGCTACACAACCGCGAAGTGAAGCTCGTTAAGGTTCAGTGGAGCGACGCCGAGGAAGACGCGACTTGGGAAATTGAGGATAGAATACGCGCGGCCTACCCTTTTCTTTTTTAGGGTACATCTTTGACCTCTCTTTTTTCTTAAGTTGTGCTTGTATCTATCTTTTTAGGTATATCTCCTCGATATTATCCTTTATCCTTAGGTAGAAACCCCTTTGGATGTAAACATGTATTTGAAACATGTTATGGTTGATGGCTGCAAGTGGTTGCTAGTGGTTGCTCGTGGATGCATATACACACACAACCTAGGTCTTAGATCGGCTCAATCACTTCATACTGCATTTGCATATATGTATTTATATTCGTATATGGTTGAAGTTTAATGTGTTGTCATATGGATGTTGCATTTGTATGAATAGTTGTGCACTCATGTAGAATTATGAGTAGGAAAAATTTGCATACATAATGGATTCATGACACTTACATGATTCGCATTAAGGAGGTCAACTGAATCAGTAGACCGCCTGATTTCTGCATTAGATAAGGACATGTACACACACTATGCATATGATCATGAAGCATTAGAAGTCTTTTAAGGACAGTGGATGCCTGTGTTTGTTGGTTGAGTAGATGAACTGTTGGATGGTAGGATATACATTCTTCCTAACTTGAAGATTACGGGGACGAAATCCTTTCAAGGGGGGAGAATGTAACACCCCGTGAATTCTATAACGTTAAGCTTCACAAATTAAAGTATAATTAATTATAAATGATGAAATCAAGGGAAATGGTTACACCATTGCGTTCGTCTCGAAATTCTGCTTGAGACAGAGTGCGAGTTTGCGTAAAACGGATATCATATGAAGAAGATATGGACGAACGAAGTTGGGCAGAAAAACCAGAAAACGGGTCAGAATGCATTGGCGCACTTGGGAAGTGCGCCAGAACAAAGTTGAACTGGCGCACTTGGGAAGTGCGCCAGTACATTTTTATCCTGGCACACCTGCCAAGTGCGCCCAAGTCAGAATGACCTGCTGGTCAGGTCCTGGCTGGCCTGGTCAGGGTCTGGTCGAATTCTGATGCTTGGCTGAGTCACTAGGGCTTACTGTCACCTCTTGATTGGCTCTTTGAACTTTGTATGGTCAAGATTCCTCCTATCTTCATATGACGGCTCAAAAAAATTTAAAATTCTATAAATACAACTCAAGTCTAACCCTAAATTCACACAAATAATAGAATACAAAAGCCGTCATGCTGCTGGAGAGGAACTAGGAATGGCCGTCAATTAGAAAGACTAGAGACAAGCCAACACTAAAGCCTAAGAGACAAATCAAATTAAGAAGAAGATTAAAGTTTAATCAAATCAATCAACACAACGTTAGTCTACCCAAAGGAGCGCATCTCAGTTTCAGAATCCAGAATTCAAGATTCTGCATTCATTGTAAGTATAGTGACCTTTCAGAATATGAATAAAAACCATGATGTGATTCGATGTAAATGAAAATAGAATCGTGTTGTTATATCGTATGAATTTTGTGTACTGAAATGGTTCTATCATGACTTGTGTATTGATGTTTGTGGCATAAATTGATTGATGCAAGCCTATTGAACAATTGTATATGAAAACAATGGCACTTGCAAGTTTGTGGCAAAAACTAGGAATTGATCCCTTTTTGTATATGTCAATGGCATGGACTATGTATATTCCCTTAGTCTAAATAAGAATTTATGTAAACATGTTATAGACCTTTTATGCCTACATGACCCAAAACCTATGATATCATTCTCATGTTTATTTGCAAGTATAATTTGATTTATGTTTCATAAACTATGCAAGTTCATGTTTATTTGCAAAATATAATTGGTTCTATGTTAAACATCGTTTGGGTTTCATAAACTATGCAAGTTCATGTTGAAGTAGGCTATATGATTAGATGTAAAAATTGTACATTTTGATGAATATATAACATGCTAGTTTTGTGGTCGATATTATGCCAAGTTAAACATGTTTAAACACAAGTTTGTATTAGCCTAAACTATGCCATTTCATATGTCACCTACTTAGTCATACTTTGATTTGAATGCAAGTTCACATGACCCATGTTATATGTTAGTTGAATCGCCAAATTGCAAGTTCATACGCCACACACCTTTATGTATTACATGTTCTTGATTTCCCCTTTTCCTCACATTTATAAAGTTGGGCTGAATTGTGACAAGCCCAACACATGTTATAACGTTGCAATCAAACGGGGGTAATAACGTTGGGTGTTAGATGTGAAAATATATGTTGGCATGTTTGGCACATAACAATGATTATGACACATAAGCGGTATGAATTGAAATACCCAAAAATAAAAGATATGACATTTACATATAGTTGAGAAGTAATAAAATATGTAAATTTAGAAAACACGATATGCTTAGCCCGAGGTTGGATTGAATTGTGATGTAAACCTGCACAGACCCGCCCGGCTGTCCAGTAGTCACAACAATACCTATACAATGTGGGTGGTTAAGCATTGAGCCCAATAAGGACACGAGGTTAGACTGAGCTACGGTGTAAACCTGCCCGGAACCGACCGGCACATCCAGTAACCGTAGCAATACCTGTCTAATGTGAGTGGTCTGGTGCTCCTAAGAGGCTAAGGACAGATGGTAGGGTTAAGTCAACTATAACACTTAACCAAATTCAACATGTTAACAAGAATTGATGGGTAGGGTTAGGTAAATACATACACTTAACCACTTAACATGTTTGACTAGAAAATCCTGGTAACGAGGGACCCATTTCAGCAGTAACCCAAAGTTAGGTATCAACGGTACCCTGAAACTAGGCAGGGTGGGGCACGATTACTGGGCTGATTGTAAGCGGTCAAACGACGGCGGTGGGTGCACAGTGTAGGTCTAACGGGGTGCGGGCGTGCACACACTCCGGAGCAGACAACCAGGGCATTGGGGACACCAGTAGTATAACCTATGCCTTCTAGGATTTGTGTCGGGGCCGCCACCATGGGTCTTGATACACCCCATGGTGGGGCCAGCATAGGTATCTATAATTCTTGGGGGCCGTATGACACACGTTAACGCGAGTAGGAGCCGATCTTTAGAAAATAGGGATCACTTCACCCTCACCACGGGGTGCCAGTTAGAATAAACTCAAATAGGGGCAGAGATATAGTATGGGTGCGATAGTACATTCGACACTTCCTTAGCTGGTGACACTTTCCTATTTTTAGTTTATCTCTATCATACCCTTTTCTTATTCACAAACTGAAGAGTTACTAGATTTACTTAGGCTTTATGTCTGACCCTATTTTCTTTTCGTCTTCTTTTCTTTTGTTCCACCCCAGTTCCATAGGGAGGAAACAGCTCAACTCAGTCACACTCTTTACAAGCACCAAGAACGTAGATGTATGATTTGGATCTTTCTTGCTCGGATAATGGCTTTGGATATCACTATGGGTATTTTTGTAACTTTATTTATGTTTTCATGCTTCTTTAATAATCAAGGCAGTTATGATGTTGTAATGTTTGAAGTATTTTGAGACAATTATGGAAATCTTTTGTTTGATACACGTATTGATGAAATAAAAGTTTGTTTGGTTTCCGCTGTTTAAAATATGTGTATTTATATCTGTCTTGAGTATATCTGTGGCTTTTACTTATAAACCTCCACCAAAGTTAAGGCATTCCCTTTGTGAGTGACCTCAATGGAGGTGGAGTGTTTCAAGTGTTATTTAAAACACCGTTCACGATAAACCCAATAATCAATCTTAAATTCAATTTCAATTAAAGATTAATCAACTGGAAAATCTCCCTAAATCTTAATTAAAAGATTTATTCTTTTCTAAACTGGGTTCAAGAACAGTGTTATTTAAGACACCATTCACGACGAACCCGAAATCTCATTTGATATTAAATACAAGGCTCTGAATAGAAAGTATATTGGCTTATATTCAATATCAAATTCTGAAATCAACAAATATCGTATTGGAATAACGATATATATATATATATATCTTTCAAATTCCCTTAACCATATCTGTATAATCACGAAATCCAACATCGAAATATTCCAAAGAAAATTTCAATTCAAATCAATTCCAATTAGTATATTGGAAATTCTGGTTATATTTAAAACCACTTCAAATTCAATTTATTTATTTCAAATATAAATTGATTTTAATTCTAGTTCAAAACTAGTTCATTTCGATAAAAATCTATTTCTATCTTTTCAAATATGGAGTTTTTCATCCCATTTTTTCCCAAATCATTTCTTATGATTTTACACAAATTATTACTATTTTTAATAATTTTATCAAGGCACGTACAGTCGATTTCCATCAACGGCCATCGAACTGCACTTACAACGACCTTTTCCAAATTTTATTCGGACATAATTCCAAATCCAACTGTTAGATTTCAAATCTCTAATATTCGTTAGAAAGCTCTTTTCGATACGAACCCAACGGTTTCGGTTTTAGGAGAATCCGACGGTCGGATCTCCCGTAATGTCAATTCGAAGTCAATGGTCAAAATTCGCGAACTGCCGCAGCGCGACGCGTTCCATTCAAGCCATTAAATTTTGTATATATATATATATATATATATATATATATTTCATCGATTTCCTTTTAAAACGTATTTTATAAATCGTTTTAAATTCGTTTTTGAAATGATTTCAACTTCATATTCAATTTCGAATCAAAATTGATTATTCCACATCATCGATATACAAATGACAATATTTTCAAAACGTTATATTATGAAATTACTTCCTTTTCTATAATCATTATAAAAACGAATATAATCGATATAAATATCGTTCGCGTCAAAAAAGCGCATCTCTAATCAACACGGCTTTATATTTTTCAATAACTTCGTTATCCTATTCAACAAATGAATATTTATTCTATTCAACACATGAATCTATATTTCTTTCAACACATGACTAATCTCAACACATGAGTACTGTCAACACATGACTATTTTTGTTATTTAATATATTTTATAAAATTTTGATTTCTATCGTTTAATTCTTGATCAGACTCCAACCGTAAATTAGTAAGAGAACGATTCCCTAAGTATTAACCCCGAAGGCCGAAACCAACATCAGATCAATATCCAGGAGACCACTCATCTTATCTATTTTCCAGATAGTTTCTAATTTTATATATATGATAAAGATGTAAATTTTATTGTTAAATTATTTCTTTCAACACATGAATCTATATTTCTTCCAATACATGACTATTCTCAACACATGAGTACTGTCAACACATGAATCTTTATTTTGTAATATTATTTATTTTCCCAATTGGAATGAGGCCCAATCAATTAGCATATAATGTTAATTATATGGATTCCATACAACATGTGTATATAATAGCAACGATATATAATCAACCATCATCCAAAGTGCACCACACAACTGCATAATCATTAAATATAAATAATTAACGCTTACACAGTCTGTCGACCAATCGATCGACATACAACTAAATAATTGGGATTAGTGTACACCAAATATCATCCCAACGCCCGTGTGGGGTTTCAATCCACAAAAACTGAATATTCTTTGTGTAGTTGGGCGATGTGTAAAATTTATCGTCCCAATCAATATTATTCAAATAGGTGTACATAAACAAACCGTCTGGTTTGTAAATGAATATTTATTTTATTCACATTCACGTTAAAAATATACGTTAAAAATTATAATTTTAACGATAAAATATTTTTAACTATATAAATATTTTATTTCATTTCACATCACACAATCAATTTTCAACACAACAAACGATCAAACATACAAGCCATCCATGGTCTGTGGACGACGGGTGTCGGGTGCTGCTAAGCGCCGTCTGCATCCTAGTATATATTTTATCTTGAAAACAAGATTTAAAGTGAGAAGTTCTCACCGACTAGCTAAACCAAACGCCACGGCTCTTCTTATGTAGATATCTTCGTCGTGCTCACCTTTTGTCAATTTCACTGTCTGTAGCCACTATATATATAAAAATCACATTTTTATATTGTTGCTATGTATATAAAAATCACATTTTTATAATCACTCTATATGGATAAAAATTCTATTTTTACACCGCTACTATATAGATAAAAATTCTATTTTTATTACTCTACATAAATAAAAATCATATTTTTATTCTTCCTATGATATAAAAATCATATTTTTATTGTCTGCACTATATAAAGATTATATTTTTATCACGCTAACTTCATAATAAAAATTATATTTTTATATCGTTCTTCTTCTAATAAAGATTATATTTTTACTTCGCTAAAAATCAAATCTTTACTTCATTAAAAATCCAACCTTTCTTCGCTAATATCATATTTAAAAATCCGACCTTTTTTATTTGATTAACTATATAAAAATCCGACCTTTTCTATTTGATTAACTATATAAAAATCCGACTTTTTCTATTTGATTAACTATATAAAAATCCGACCTTTTCTATTTGATTAACTATATAAAAAAAACTAACCTTTTTCGCATTAAAAGCCTTGCCTTTAACTTGATAAAAATTTCATCTTTAACTAAATAAAGATCACGCCTTTAACTAAATAAAAACCTTGACTTTTCACCTATTAAAAATCTAGACTTTCATATCATAAAAATTTCAGATTTTAATATCACGAGAATTCAGAATACTTACTGTGTAAATCGGTGGAGGGGCGTTGTCTGCGCGAATCAAGGAGGACGGGGTGTTGCGGTTTCGGATCTGCGGAGGGAGGAAGATCGGGTCGAAGGAAGAAAAGAAGGGGGAGAGAGGAAAAACGGAGCGGGGAAGGAGGAGCAGAAGGGGGTCGGGGTCGAGGCGGAGGAGGGCGGTGGTCCTCCTGGGAGGCGGCGCGGCAAGGGCAAGGGGGGGCGGCGCGCGATGGTGGTGGTGTGGAGGAGGCCGTCGCGCCCCTCTTTCCTTTTTTTTATCTCGATTTGAAAAGGAACGGTGGGGGTTGACTGAGAGTATAAGGAGAGAGGTTTTATTTTAGTTTATTATTTAATTATTTAATTTCAAAAAGGTACCATTTTATTTTGACCTCAAAACGAGACCCACCGCCTATCGTCCATAGCTAATTACCCCCATTCCGAACACAATGGGATATATATCGTAAGCTGATTCGATCGTTTCGATCAGTTTTCGTCAAAATCAAAATATAACTCTATATATTGAATTTGAACGCACATTTCAATTTATCGGGACCACATACTAACTCAAAAAATTCCCGAAAAATATTTTCTAACTTCGTATTGATGGTACGGTCCTAACAAAACTAATTTCATCGAATTCTGAGACAGTTTGAAAAATGGCCATTTACAGTCGATCGAAATCAACTGAAACTGGTCAAACGCGTTTTCTTTGCCACACTCACATATTGATTTGAAAAATTACGAATTTTGAAACCTAGCAATAACTTGACATCACGGATCCAACAAAAGTGGTTTCGTCGAAAACCGAGGTCATTTACAAAATTTCCATTTTTAAGGGCTAGAATTCCACAACGACTATTCTGAATTTTCAATTGGACATAACTTTTGATCCCCGCTGTGAAATTTCAATTTTTCGGATTCGTTGGAAAGATATTCTCAATTAGATTCAAATATTTTTGGTTTCGCCAAAATCCGGTTTATTTTGAATCATGTGCGTTCATTTGAACTTTAAAATTGAATTTTCGAACTACCGCGCCATTTTCAATTCCTTTTATAATTAAAAATAAATATTTATATTCTAACGACGATCTATATAAATATATACGTTCTATTTCTATTCAAAATAAATTTCTTGTCATTATTATTTAAAATAATCATTTTAAATATTCAAAATTCATTAAAATTGCCAAAATAAAATTTTTAAATTGGCTCAGATTTTTCGGGTTATTACAGTTTGATGGCGTGGGGTTCGATTGAGGGAGGAGCGGACGGGGAGAGAGGAAGGAGAAGCAGAAGGTGGCGAACGGAGACGGCGAAGGCAGAGGAGGCGGAGGGCTCGACGACGACGGCGGTGTTCCTGACAGGGGGGCGCGATAGATTTATTTAGGGTTTTTTTTCTTTTTTTTTTTTAAAAAATCGATTTTGAAACTGAAGAGAGACGGAGAGGATAAGGGGGCTATATATAAAAAAAAATTCCATTTAATTGACTTTTAATTCGAACTCCTAATCGAGCCCAACGACTGTCGTCCCTAGCTATGTACCCCCATTCCGAATGTAGTGGGATATGTCCCATAAGCCAATTCGATTGTTTCGATCAGTTTTTCTTTAAATTAAAATACAAATCAATATATTGCATTTTAACGTACATTTTAATTTACCAGGGCCACATACGGACTTCAAAAATTCCAGAAAAATAAATCTGGCTATGTTTTGACGATACGGTCCTAACAAAACTAATTTCGTCGAATTTGGAGACCGTTTGAAAAAAGGTCATTTTCTGGTCGATCCAAATTGACTAAAATTGTCAAAATACGTATTCTTTTGCCACGCTCACATATTGATTTCAAAAATTATGAAAATTAGAATATAGCAATAACTTGACATCCCGGATCCAATAAAAGTGGTTTCGTCGTAAATAGTGGTCGTTTGCAAAATCGTTATTTTTAAGGGCTATATTTCCATAGCGACTATTCTGAATTTTCAATTGGGCATAACTTTTTATTCCTGCTATGAAATTTGGATTTTTCGGATTCATTGGAAAGATATTTTCAGATAGATTCTAATATTTTTGGTTTCACTAAAATCCGGTTTATTTTGAATCTTGTACATTCATTTGAAATTTGAAATCGAATTTTCAAACTACCGCGCCATTTTCAATTCCTTTTTTAAGTAAAATAAAATTTATATTCTAACTTCGATTCAAATAAATTTATATGTTCTAATTCTATTCAAAATAAATTTCTCGTCATTATTAATTAAAATAATTCATTTTAAATATTCAAAATTTATTAAAATTGCCAAAATAATTTTTTAAATTGGTTCTGATTTTTCAGGTTATTGCATGAATGGAATTCGATTTGGTGATAATCGAGATGAGCTTTTGTAAGGGAAGACCGTTAGTATATACGGAATTTAAAAGGGTTTGTCGTTATTACATTTATATTGTTAGTCTGATATGGAAATTTATATCAATTGTATATTGACTTGTTTTCTGCGAAGATTCCATATTTAATGGAAGTTGATTTGGGTTTATTGTGAACTGTGTTTTTAATAACATTGATTCTTTAACCCAGTTAAAGACAAGATTAATTTCTTAAAGTTGAATAATCATAAAATAATGATTTTTGAGATTAAAACCAAGTTGGAGTTTTAATGAGTCATTAATTAGAATGAAATGTGCATAAGGTAACTAAATTTACCGAATTTAAGAAACATTCGAGAATGGAATACCACCAGTTTTACTCCATGTGATAACCAAATCTTTAGTTAGATTTGAAAATGAAAAATGGGGATTGAATTTACCAATAAAACAATGGGTGTTAGATATTGAGTACTACCAGTTTTGCTCCATAGGATGAATAGTTTGGGATTGGGATAATAAAATAAATGATTACTTCGGTAAGGCTTGATAATCCCGACTAGTTTTATAAATCTTAATTTGGTTTAGAATTGTTAAAGGATAAAATAAAATATTTTGAAATTGATATTCAAAGGAAAATTAAAGAATAAGTTTAAAAGAACTTATCTTTGATAAAATTAATGGGAATCTTTCCCCTAAGATGTGAATATTAAAAAAAAAGAATATTCTGAACTGGATTGAGGCGTATGATGTGTTTTTATAGCACTTGATTATTGATTATAAAATACGCGAGTTATTCAGAAAGACCGGGTTTAACCCATTCTGAATAACTAATACGACGACTAAAAGTCGATGATATGAAGACGACGGTTGAAGACCGGAGATATTCACATCGTTTGGATGATTACCGATGTCTTGATTGAGTTGTATACCCAAGATAAGGTAATAAGTGGTGATCGTCCAGACGTACTTGGAGATCGACTGGAAATGCGGGGTCCTCTCTCCTGTATTGGACATATGGGACGAGGAATAAGGTGCCTCCGGTTTTGTTCAGACCCATAACGAAATTGTAAATGGATGTGTGTTCGACATTGGATTTCATTCTGTGTTGATTGATTTCTATTAAGTATATATCTGTTTGGTGGCGGAGAATTTATTCTCTTGCTTAACAACCTTCTTTGAGACGTACGAACTTAGAGGTTATATATTGATAGACATCAGTTGTATGACATGAATTCTCAGTGTGGCATGCTAAGATGCAAATGATCAAGGCTTTTGTTGAAAAGCAAAGTCTCATGGTTGATGATCAAAGCAAAGCTTTAATTAGCGCCGCTTTGTGCATTGCATTGATTCGCGAGCCTCACACCTTGGTATGAGTAAAAAATGGGATGAGGACCTCAGGGAGGACATGACTTTTCTTTCTAGTTAGGAGTGCTGTCATGGTATGGAGCTCAGAAATTTTTACTTATGTGGATGATGGATAGCGAGGCGCCTCAGATATATTGGTCACCAATGGCCAAGTGATAGGTCCTATAGGATCAGGAAACATGTGTTCAGGAATAACTAATCCACTAAAGTAAGTGTGGACCGGCTGTAACGCTAATCAGGGCTCGCCAGCGTCCGAGTCCTGAGGCATTTGCTAGAGTGTCTCGAAACCGGTGAGGAAGATCCCTTGCCTCGACTCATAGATGGAATCAAATTTCCCATACGTGACTTTTTGGTTTTAGTTGTAAACCTATGTATTGCGACATAATATATGGTACCTATGCCATCTATGATTAATACATTTATATTTGAAGTTGTTGTAACACTATGCACTTATAGTAATATCAAAATGATTTTTTTAAATCATATCAAGCATGTTTTGATATCATAAGGAAAACTCTATCCTCTGGTTTGTGTTGCCTTGTGTGATGGGACTTGAGTCTTACAATAACTTCATTTTTCCAAAAGCATTGCGTTGTTTACAATTTGTTTTATGGTATTCTCAGGAGAAAACCCGTTTTGTGTTATACGGCGTGGTATCTTGATTTAACCAACTTTAAAATAAAGTTAACAACTGTTTTAGTTCTCGCACCAGTCCCATGACTGACTCGGAGTTTATTGTTTCTACCTAAACTTTGGGTGCCCAAATTTTCCATATGGGCAGCTAGTAGTTTTAGTTTTCGCATATATTTCTTTTCTCAGGATCCTGGATTACAGCTAGAGCTATATTCAGAATGCTTTATATCCGTGTATTTCTTTCAATTGTATTAGTCGATGTATTTCCGTTGTGCATATTATATTTATGTATATATATTTCAGCTGTTTTGTAATTTGTAAATCTCTGATATTTATTTTTCCGCTGTATATTATTTATCTGAACTCTGATATATTCTTTTACTCTGATGTACATTGTTGTAATAGCAATGAAATGTTCTCATGTTTGTGTTCTAATGAGTCGTGTTCTCAAAGCAGTCCGCCTTCTTGTTCGGTTTAGGCCGGCCGGGAAGTTTGTATCGCTACATATCTCCTGGTGCTAAACCTATAGGATGTAAATGGATATTCAAGAAAAAATTGAATACAAATGGATCCATTGATAAGTTTAAAGCCATATTAGTTGCTGAGGGATATAAATAAAGACAAGTAGTAGATTATTTTGATAAATATGCTCTGGTTGCTCACATATCTTTAATACGTTGTTTAATAGCACTTGCATCAATTCATAATTTGGTCATACATCAAATGGATGTAAAGAAAGCTTTTCTAAATGGAGATCTAGAAGAAGAGATATACATGAAACAACCTGAAGGTTTTATAACCCCAGACCAAGAAAAGAAAGTTTGTAAATTAATCAAATCTCTTTATGGCCTGAAGCAAGCTCCCATGCAATGGCATGAGAAGTTTGATAATGTTGCACTATCATATGGATTAATTGTTAATGATGCAGATAAATGTATTTATAGCAAATCGGAAATCAACGGTTATGTTATAATATGTTTATACATTGATGACATGCTAATATTTGGTTCCAATATATCATGTGTGAATGAAACTAAGAAATTTTTGTCTTTTAAATTTGATATGAAAGATTTAGGAGATGCTGATGTAATTTTAGGATCTAAAATCCTTAGGAAGGCGGGGGAGTTATTACAATCCCAATCTAATTACATTGAGTAGTTCCTAAAGAAGTATGGTCATTATGATGACAAATCAGCACCATCTCCTTTAAATCCAAGTATTAAATTATAAAAGAACATTGGACGTACCATTTCTCAACTAGATTATTCTAGTGTTATAGGGAGTTTATGTATGCTATGCATTGCACTAGACCGGACATCGCACATGCTATAGTGTATTGTGTCGATTTACGAGTAACCAAGGTTTCAAACACTAAAAAGCCATTTCTTGAGTTTTTGCTTATTTGAAAGGAACCATTAACTATGCTTTATCTTATAAAGGATATTCTGCTGTAACAGAAGGATATAGTGATGCAATCTGGAACAATGTAGAATCCAAGTCTACGACTGGATATTTACATTAGGAGGCGCTGCCGTATCTTGGGGTTCCAAGAAGCAGACCTGTATATGTGATTAGACTATGTTGTCAGAATTGATTGCATTAGTAGATGCATGTAAGGAAGCGGAATGGCTTAGAAATTTATTAACGGAAATCCCAATGTGGAAGAAGCCATCTCCAGTAGTCTTGATTAACTGTGATAATCAAGCAACGATATATAATGTCTCTAATAAAAAATATAATGGAAAGTCTAGACATGTGAGTCTAAGACATCAGATGGTAAGGCAATTACTCAAAAGTGGAGTTATAACTGTTGACAACATAGAAACGAAGAAAAACTTGGCTGACCCACTTACAAAAGATCTACCAAAGGCTATGGTTTCTGTAAAATCAAAAGAAATGGGACTAAGATATGTGAATGAAGATTGACCATCCTTAACAAAAACCCAACTTATGTCTTGAAAAAGATAGACAAAGTTTAATGGGTACCAACAAGTTAAGAGTATGATTACGGAACACTAAAACAATAATCCCATAATATTTAGTGTTGGATTATACAAGAACAAAGAAGGGATAAATATCCTTAACAAGTCTAGAAATCTTAAAATTTGTATCGTAGAAACACCTTAAGAGACTTATCTATATGAGTATGGAAATCATGTCATTTCCTAGGAAAGTAAGACCGCATTCTAAAGTAGACTCATGAACCAGGATTAAAGCACATGGCCATTAACGTGCTGAGAAATACAAAACACTCTAACTAAGGAAATCAACATGCATGATTGTTCCGGTTTTATCATTAAGGGATACTTGGTTCAAGATTCGTTCACCATAGAATCTCGATTGAACTTTGAATGGTTTATACTAAGTAAAGGTTCAAATCCAAAAGATACCTTTTATTTATGTGTTGTTTCCACAATGATGAAAAACTTGATCTTAGAATTACATAAGCTTGATCCCACTTGGGTATGTTGGAAGTCACATTAGTGATTTACCGGCCCACTTTATTTATTTTCTTTATTTTGAAAATTGGGGGAGATTTTTGTAAATTTTCAAATTACTTTGGGGTTTGTTTTGAAGAGGGAAGTAAGAAGGAAGAAGGATTGGGAATATGTTTTTGTCCCACATCATGAAATAAGCAAGGGCTTGTCTCTATAAATACAAAAGCTTGACGTATCATATTAAAAGAAACAAGAGAAGGTAGAGACAAGGCAATGCATGAACATGATATGGAAATTAATATTTAAAAAGCCAAAAGATGGGCCTTGGGCCTCTTGGGGTCTCGTGATCAGTTAGGCCTCGGAATGCTGATGGGCTTGGGTCGCCGTTGTATTTTTGAATTAGGCGTGCAGATTTGTAACACTTCGTAACGTTGCAGAATGTCGACATGTTTCAAACTGATGGATGCGACGTTTCCAAATAGAAACGGATACGACCATTACAAACGGTCGCGGTGGTTCATGGACAGACACCTCTGGGCGCCTATAAATTCCAATGCCTAGAACTGTTACAAATAACTTCTGAAAATACTTCTTCTTCCTCCTTTCTGCAACACTCTACCATTACTTACACTTCATAAGTGTTGCGAAATTCTGAATTTGCAACGCTTGAAAGGTGCTGTAGAATTGTCTATCTTCTTCCTCTTCTTTCTCTATTTGATTCTTGCATCATCAGATTATAAATTACAGAGTATTCTTGATCGGATCAAAGACGTACAAACTTTCAATCTGACTTGGCTGTTCCAAGGCTTTATTGAGCCCTGAAAGTCGGCAGTTCGATAACCCGTTTGTACCTAGTGGGTTGAACTATTGTTTGAAAGAATCTATTGTATAGATCCAAAAAGTCTAAAGTACGACAATCATACAACGATCATCCTCCTCTAATAATCTCAAACCACAAAATTCCCCAATAATTTTTCAGACAATATTCTTGATAATGGAAAGTTTGAGTGCATTGCAAATGATAAATCCGCAGTTAATGAAATTAGAGCGTTTTGATGGTGAAAACTTTGGCAAGAGACAATGAAGTGATCACTGTCGAATTGTTCTATATCTTGGAAGATGGATTGGAAGTTATACCAGAGGAAACCACTGGCGAGGATGCTGCTCTGAAGGCAAGATGAGAAAAGCGCAAAGATGACGATTTCCTGTGCAGAAGGCCTATTCTAAATGCATTGTCTACTTCAGTGTACAACACTCACGGGACCTTGGAAACTGCAAAGGACCTCTAGACTGCATTGGAGAGCAAGTATCGCATATCCGAGGCAAGTAATAAATAATTTCTTATTTTTAATTTTATGGATTTCAAAATGGTCGCCAACAAGTCCATAGTTGGACAAGTAAGTGAAATACTGCTGTTGGTGAATCAACTTAAAAATGTCGGAATTGATCTCTCCGAATCTTTTGTTGTTGGAGTTATTATTTAAAGACTCCCGAATTCCTGGAATGATTATAAGAAAAAAATTAAAACATGCGGAAACGGATTATAATTAGATAGTTTACAATATCATCTTCGTATTTAAGAGGATTCTCATAAACGGGAACTAGATGATAATTCGCAAACTGAGTCTCATCCTAAGGAAAATAATGTTGAAATTACTGATAAATTGAAGCCTAAGAATGAGACACGGTTTAAGAAGAAGAATAATTCCAAGAACAAAAAGAAGGGTGCCTGTTACAATTGTAATAAACCTGACCACTATGCCCGAGACTTTCGTCTTCGGAAGAAACAACAAAAAGCGAATTTGGACGAAGAAAAGCTCGTGGCTATTGTACATGAGGCGAACTCCGTTAGTGGCATTGATAATGATTGGTGGCTCGATACTGCAGCAACCATTCATGTTTGCAAAAACCGTAATCTGTTAAAGGCTTACGAAGAAAATAATGGAAAATCTAGTGAAGTTACTGGCGCAAACAAAGTTGCAAGCAAAGTTTTGGAAAAAGGCACAGTTGAACTTACATTCACCTCTGGGAAAGTTCTTACATTAGTCAATGTATTTTCTGTACCTGATATGTGTAAGAATTTGGTTTCTGGACACCTTCTTAACAAAGGAGGATTCAAGATGGTGTATGAGTCTGATTAATTAGTGTTGTTCAAGAACAACAAATTTATTGGACAGGATTATTCTTGTAACGACATGATTAAGTTGAATCTACTAAAGATATCTTCTGCTTATATTGTTGATTATGTTAATTTATGGCCTAGTAGATTAGCACATCTTAATTGTAAATCTCTTAGAAATATGCATAAATTAGGATAAATTTCTGGCTGTAATTTCGATTCTATCTCTAAATGTGAAATTTGTGTTCAAGCAAAAATACATCGGAAATCCTTTAAATCTATAGAAAGGAAAACTAGTTTGCTTGATTTAGTATATAGTGATGTAGGTGACTTAAAAAGTCATATCACTTATGGTGATAACCAGTACTATATAACATTTATTGACGATTATACTAGATATGCATATGTATATCTAATGAATCAAAAGATAAGGCCTTTGATAAATTAAAATTTTACAAAGCAGTAGTTGAAACACGATTAGGAGTTAAAATTAAAGTGTTACATTCAGATCGTGGCGGTGAATATTTTTCAAATGAGTTTACTTTGTTTTGCCAACAAAATGGTATAGTTCATTAATGTACCGCTCCATATACACCACAACAAAATGGTGTTGTTGAGAGGAAAAATAGAACTTTAGTAGAAATAGTTAACGCCTAGCTCATAAGTTCTAATTTACCTTATAACCTTTGAGGTGACGCTATGCTATCTGTATGTTACATTTTAAATAGAGTACCACTTAAAAAGAATATTTTTCCCCTTATGAATTATGGTTTAATAGAAAACCAAACCTTACTAGACTTAAAGTTTGGGGTTGCTTAGCATATGTTAGAAAACCAGACCCTAAATGACCAAAATTAGGAAACAGGGCATTTAAGTGTGTTTTCATGGGATATTATCTTAGTAGTATAACTTATAGGTTCCTTATACTTGATGCCTTAGAAGTTATAGAATCTGTCGATGTATATTTTTTTGAAAATCAAACTATTGAGAATCCATTTATATCATCTGTCCGGAACCAACTGAGACTAATGATATCAATGATGATGAATATGCTCCTGCTCAAAATAGCAAGGAAGTGTGAGTACCAGATAATAGTATTGAACATAGGAGAAGTAAAAGAGCGAGAATAGAGAAGTAGAATGGTCCTAACTTCATAACATATCTCGTAGAAGGCAATATGGATGAAATCCTTAATGTTACAAGATATGTAATGAATGCCGATGTAACACCCCATATCCATTAATGTCACTCACAAAGGGAATGCATCAATGTCCATGAAGCGTTATTGTTGTATAGAGCAGATAAATTACAAGAATAAATAAATAAAACAACACAGCGGAAGATAAAACTTATTTCATAGCATCATAACTCAAAACAAGCTTACATAAGTAGTTTCCAAAACCATTACAACA
This sequence comes from Allium sativum, assembly GCA_030737875.1. NCBI lineage: Eukaryota > Viridiplantae > Streptophyta > Magnoliopsida > Asparagales > Amaryllidaceae > Allium > Allium sativum. The sequence continues at coordinate 732,736,528 of CM060916.1, forward strand.
GGATCAATAGTCTTTTCCAAAAAATTCAAAGTACATAAAGAAGCAAATACTTAAATAACATAAATGCATAAATCCCCACTGAGCATAAGCAAATCCATAAAGATGAGAGAGTCCAAGGCGATACATTTACTCTTTAAAAGCAACTGAAAGAAATCGGCACTAAGATGTAGTATTCCCTCCTTGCAAACCTGAGGGGGGGGGGAGGAAGGAAAGAAAAGAGGTGGAAACAAATGGGTCAGACATAAAGTCTGGCGAGTCAAGTAATTTTAACAAATAATAGGTAAGGTAAATGATCAGGACATAAATAGGCATCATGATATGGCTGTAACATAAATAAGGTAGATAAAAAGGATGGACAAGATGATTTCGTTCCTAAGTACTAAGACAATCCTACACCTTGGCTAAGCGAACAACCCTCCAAGTACTAACCCCGAAGACCGAAGTCAGCATCAGACTAGCACCCAAAGGACTATCCAACTCAACCAACATGTATTTCGTTACACCACACTTTTGCTAAGTTACACCACATTACTTAATTACACCGCACATCTACTAGTCTCTTTTACTCAAGGTTGATCCCTTCCCACTAACTGTACCCATATGAAAAACTTGGTAGTTACTTGTACCTAGCTGCTATCGTAGGTGCCGTCTTGCTCCTACCACCGCTAAGGCACCCTTACTCTACCCATTCGATCGGCTCCCTAAACCCCGTAGGCACCTGTGTTGGCCCCACAGTGGGGTGTATCACTCCCCAAAGTGGCAACCCCGATACCAACATGAAATGCACGGCCATACCTACACGTTGCAACAACGTCTTACCTACCAACCCGGACCCATGCACGCCCATGAACCCGTTGGACTTGCGTTGCCATCGCTATTCACGTTTTGACCTCTTATATTCAAGCCCAGTAAGCGTGCTCCAACCCCGGCCTATTATCGGGCCCAATTAGATACTCAAATGGGTTACTGGTTAAAACGGGGCCCCATCCGACACAAGCCTCCCACCTATGCTTGGCCCCCCTAGGTTTTTCCTCCACTTAACCATTTTAATTTAAATGTCCATGTCTTACACATGCTACGGTTAAGTCCATACTTACATGTCATAATTTACATGCCTTATCTTATTCCGGTTAAGTCCATATTTACATGTCATAATTTACATGTCACCCCACTTAACCCTCTAACCATACCCATGTCTTATTATGGTTAGTATTCCTTAATTCATTCCTTATGATGAACGGTGCAAGACCTCCTACATTAGACCGAACACTTTGTGGCCGCTGGATTTGCCGGGCGGTTCCGAGTAGTCTTACGCCACAAACCGGGTCTACTCGGGTCACCCATCGTTACTCCTACAATTCATGCCTTGACCACTCACATTAGACGTCCAATTGTGGCAGTTGGATTTGCCGGGCGGTTCCGGGCAGTCTTACACAACAATTGCGCCTAACCTCGTGTCAAAGGTTTATTAATAATCGTATTTCACCCAAACCCCAATTTTCATGTCATGTGTTTCCGATTCAACATATAATCATGTTTACACTTTTTGCCTATTCCAACTTGTCACTAATTACACATTAATTAGCCTCAATTACAAATTTTCAATTATAGGCAATTTCATCAATTCCATGTAATTCATACCTAAATATGCCAATTTCACATATTATCCAATTATCCAATAATATCCAATTTTCCATATTTCACATATCCCCATCGTTCCCACGTATTCGCATTCACGCGTATTTTTAACATAGGCTCGAAGGTAGCCTAGATCCAAAAATAAAAGGAATAGGGATAAGAAGAGAGAATCAAATCACAGAAAATTGGAATTAACACAACATCATGAAATAAAGGGGCCTATAAATTGGCATAGAGGCATAATGACAGATTCAACATGAATATACTGATAAAAGGCATGAACTTTACATAGAAACATAGGCATATGATGACATGAATAAAAAAGGTGAAGACTTGGTGAGACTTTCATTACAAACATATATGAATCCTTTTTACAACTTTTTCATGTTACTTTAATCCCATTAAATTTGTGAAAATAACTGTACTCACCTTTCATGGCTAAAGAAAAGAATTATAAACTGAAATTGATGTAGAAACGTTGCGGTGATGTTGAATGATCTCCTTTAATTGTTGTTGAAGCTCTAAACTTTGATTTGAATTGTGTATGAACACTTGAGATTTGATTTAGAGGTGGCGGCTAGGGTTTAAGAGAGAGTTTGACAGCATAATGGTGTCATAGTTAATATTTAATGAATTAAGGTTAGTTCTTAGGGTGTATATATAAGTGTAGAGAACCATTTAGGGCCTTAGATTTTAACCTATAACCCATCCGGACCATCAGAATTCAGAAATCGACGTCACAAAGTAGATTTTCGGATCTAGAAAAACATGGAGAGGTCGACCTCCAGGTCGACTTGTATGGGGGGAGGTCGACCCCCAGGTCGACCCCATGGTCGACCTATCCGATCAGGTCGACCCCCTGGTCGATCTAGGTCCTGGGCGGGAATTTTCCCGCCCAGCCCGGGTACGTGCGATTTCGAATTTTGAATTTTTGGCTGGGTTTAACTTTAATTAATTCTGCTTAATTACTCAAACTTCCAAGGCCCATAACTTCCTCATACGAAGTCCGATTTATGCAAACTCGGACTCTATCTCAAGCATAATTCCGAGACGAACGCAATGGCACAACCCATCTCCCTTCATTCCTCTTCTAAAAATTAAATGTTCTTAAGTTTAGTTAATTCAGTTATTTCCAAATACGGGGTGTTACATTCTCCCCTACTTAAAGGATTTCGTCCTCGAAATCTCTAAATCAAGAAGAACGTATCCTACCATCCAATCATCCATCTACTCAACCATCAACTACTAGCAACCATGGTCCTTAAAAGATTTCTAATGCTTTTCATGTACATATGCATAGTGTGTGTATATGTTCGTATACTAATGTAAAATCAGGCAGTCCACTGATTCAGTCGACCTCCTTAATGCAAATAATGATAGTACCATGTATCCATCATGTATGCAAAGAACCCTATACATATCATTACTACATGTGTGCACAACCATTCATTTAAAAGAAACATCCATATGATACACACATTCAATTTAATTCATTTTACTAAATACATCCATTTATATGCAATATGCAATATGAAAGTGACTGAGCCGATCTAGTGCCTAAAGTGTGTGTATGTGCGTCCACGAGCAACCACTAGCAAACACTTGCATCCACACTCATCCACCATACATAACATGTCTCAAACACATGTTTCAACCATAGGACTACCCAATCTAAAGGTCAAAGATACTAGCGAGAGGACATACTAAAGATAGAACAAGTACAAGCTAAGCGATAAAGGAGAAATTAAAAGACATACCCTCAAAAAGAAAAGGGTACAATGAACGCATCTTCTCTTCTGTTTCCCAAGTAGCGTCGCTCTCATTATCTCCCCATTGCACTTTGACTAGCCTGACCTCTCGATTCCTCAACTTCTTAATCTCCGACCCAAGAATGCATGTAGGAGCTCGTCGAATCGTCGCATCACACTTTATCTCCACCTCTCTAAGCAAGCTCGGCTCTACCACTTCCGCGGTCTCATGCAAGCACTTCCTCAAATGTGATACATGGAATACGTCGTGTACACCACTAAGTCTCTCAGGAAACTCCACTCTATACGCCATTTGTCTAATCCTCTCCTTAATAGGAAACGGCCCTACGAACCTTGGTGCTAACTTCCCAACGGACCCAAAGCGAATAACATTCCGTAATGGAGACACCTTGATAAAGACCATGTCCCCAATATCAAATTCAAGATCTGTCCTCCTCTTGTCCGCATACGATTTCTGCCTATCTTGCGCCGTCTTCATCCTCCTTCGAATCAAATCGATCTTTTCCGAAGTATCTCTAATCATATCGGGCCCAAGTAAGATCTTATCCGTAGATTCCCACCAACATGTAGGTGAACAACAAGGCCTTCCATAAAGAGCCTCGAAAGGTGCTATGCCAATGCTAGATTGAAAACTATTATTATATGCGAACTCCACCAAAGGAAGATGCTCCTCCCATGTACCTCCGAAGTCTTAAACACATAGCCTCAAAAGGTCTTCTAGAATATGATTCACCCTCTCGGTCTGGCCGTCCGTCTGAGGATGATATGCGGTGCTCAAACTTAGCTGAGTCCCTACCACCACTTGCAAGCTCTTCCAAAACTCGCTAGTAAAGATAGGATCATGTTCGCTCACTATGCTAGAAGGAACACCATGCAAACGAACTATCTCCCGAATGTATACGGAGGCTAACCATGAAGCAGTCCTCTTACTCTTTACGGGAATGAAATGGGCGCTCTTAGTAAGTCTGTCTACCACGACCCAAATACCCGTATTACCCTTCCTCGATCTCGGTAACCCATAAACAAAGTCCATCGAGACACTCTCCCACTTCCATTGTGGAACCTCCAATGGGTGAAGCAACCCACCGGGCTTCTTTTGCTCTGCTTTTACTTGTTGGCACACCAAGCATCTAGCGATAAACTCGGCCACATCCCTCTTCATACCGGCCCAAAAGTAAACTCATATCATGTCCATGTACATCTTGTCCCCGCCGGGATGAATGGTCATCTTCGAACGATGTGCATCATCAAGAATGGTCTTCCTTAAGTTCTCGTCTCGTGGTACACAAAGTCTACCGTCCCTACGTGACCAACCCTTATCATCTAGGGTATACCTACTGAGATGGCTCGATGACTCCCCCCTTATGAGCTTCTCTACTAACTCAACCAACTGTGGGTCATCTCGCTGTGCCTCACCAATCCGTCCTAAAAGCATAGGTCTGACCTCTAAGGATGCTAGCAAACCGAATACAAAATCAATGGAAGGTCTAAAGTCAAACGTAGAGATGAACTCTAAGCTTTGTCTCTCAACAAACAACGGACTCAAGGACAACCTTTTCCTACTTAAGGCATCTGCCACCACGTTACCCTTGCCAGGGGTATATGATATCTCGAAGTCGTAGGACGCTAAGAATTCCATCCACCTTTGCTGCCTTAAGTTCAGGTCCTTCTGAGAGAACAAGTATTTTAGCGATTTGTGGTCTGTGAACAATTCGAATTTCTCGCCAAGAAGATAATGGTGCAAAGACTTAAGCGCGAAAACAATAGCGACCAACTCTAGGTCATGTGTAGGGTAATTTCTCTCATGCACTCTCAACTGCCTTCCTCCATAGGCTATTACCCTCCCCTCTTGCATTAAGAGTACGCCTAGTCCTGTCCCACAAGCATCAGTATAAACGGTAAATGGCTTACTCCCATCTGGCAACACTAAGACTGGGGCTGTGGTCAAAGCTCTCTTTAGACGTTGGAACGCATCATCACAATCTACGTCCCACGTGAAAAATAGGTTCTTCTTCATCAAGCGTGTCAATGGGGCTGATATCTTTGCGAAGTCCTTGATAAACTTCCTATAGTAGCCTGCCTACCCCAAGAAACTCCTTACCTCGGTAGCATTTTTAGGGACCTTCCAATCTTGGATGGCCACCACCTTCGTGGGATCCACAGCTATCCCTTCTTTGGAAACCACATGCCCTAAGAATCGCACTTCCTTCCTCCAAAAGTGACATTCAGAAAATTTAGCTTTAAGGTTATGTGCTCGAAGGGTCTCCAACACTTCTCTAAGATGTAGGGCATGCTCTTCCTCACTCTTAGAAAAGATCAAGATGTCATCCACAAAGACCACCACGAATTTATTAAGGTACTCCCTAAACACCCTACTCATCAAGTCAACAAAGTATGCGGGGACGTTTGTCAAACCGAAGGGCATTACAAGCCACTCATAGAAACCGTCCGGAGTCCTAAAGGCAGTCTTGTCTATGCTATCCTCAGCCACTCTCAACTGATGGAAACCAGTGGCTAAGTCCAACTGCGAAAACACTGAGGCACCAACTAACTGATCGAAGAGATCGTCAATCCTCGGCAGTGGGTGCCTATTCTTCTTAGTAAGCTTATTAAGTTCTCTATAGTCCACACAAAGTTTAAGGGACCCATCCGCCTTCGTGGCAAATACTACTGGAGCACCCCACTCCGATATACTACGTCTTATGAATCCCTTCTCAAGCAACTCCCCTACTTGTTTATTGATCTCCCTCCTCTCACGAGGGGCCATGTGGTGTACTAGCAGAGATACTCGTTTTGCATTGTCTACAAGATAAATACGAAAGTATATCTCACGTTTGGGGGGTAGACCCCTCACCTCATCGAAGACATCAACATATTCACGGACTATATGAACAGAATGTAAATCATCATTGGATGCGTCAAGTGACTCAAGATAACTAAGCATCACCGATCGTCTCGGGTCACAAGAAATATCAAGGGTCTTTCCACTACAAGTCAACAATTTTACTACCCTTCTTTCACAATCTAGGATGGCACCATATCTGTGTAATAACCCGGATTCTTATGGGTTAATTTTAAATATTTAATACGGATTTAAATATCGAGTTGATAATATAAAAAAAAATTTATATTTAGTTACTGATTTAATAATCGATATTCGATGTAATACCGAATATATTAAATTATCGTAATTCAAGAAATACTTCAATTTGAGATTTAAACTGAATTTGAAAATAGTTCAGATGATCAATTACAGCTTCTGTTTGAATTAGAATAATAATAATAATTTATTATTGGAGAATTAATTTTTTTGAAATTTAATTTAAATCGGTTTAAATTAATATCTTCTCCAGACGATCGAATAAGGCTTTGAAACATGTCCTAATGGATTCAGAATGGTGGTTTAACCCAAGGAACGTTAGTTGTTGGGTTCAAAGAGGAGTTCGGAATCATGAGGGGTTTTAATTAAGGGACACGGGTTTAAAAACAAGTTTAAAATAAAATAAATCCTTTTGTTTTTGGTAATAAACCAAGCCAACAAAGAGAGAAAAATTACTAGTCCCTTACTTAACCATGCCTCTTCCTCCAGAACCACAAAATCCATGGCCTTGCTGTTAAAATTTTAGCCGCGGCTTTCCTCCATTAATGCAAAGTCGTGAACTCCCTTTCTCAAAACAACCGAGAACCTAAAAATCGAAATCAATGGAAGCTCACCCTCCATAAATCGAAACCTCAGAAATAAACCAAAATCGATCAAGGCCTTTTCCCCTTGATCCTCTATAAATTAGAAACTGAATTCAATCATCACTTCGAACTCGCTTTGAAGGAGAGACGCATGAGCGACATGCGCAGTCCAGCTAGGTTTGAGCCATGTTGCTTTTTGAGGCGTCGAATGAAGGATGAGCAGCACGATGTAGGTGTGATGGGTTTGGGATAAGTCGCGATGATGATAGGAGGAGTCGAAATCCATGAAGAGAGGTTGGGCATCGATTTTGGTATTTAAGTGGCGAACTGTCAAGATGTAAATGAAGCAATGCGGTAAGGTTAGGATTTTCAATGGAGAAGAAGTCAGTAACATTGAGGCTAATGATGTCAGATTTGGGAAGAAGGAGATCGCTGAAGCATTTCAGCATCGAAGGGCACGGACGGGAAATGTTTTGAGGGGTGCGTTCTGTTATTGGAGGTGCAGTACAGGGATGCTTGAATGGTCAGCGTGATGGAGTTTGAGCAGCAAGAATTCATCAGTAAAGGAGAAAGGAAAGGAGAAATCATTGGTTCTTTGTCTGTAGACATGGAAATGAGATTAAGGTAATTTAAATTAAATACCTTAATTAGTTTAAAGTTTAAAGAAAATATCTTAATTAGTTTAAATGTTAACAATACATAGGTTTGTTTAAATGGGTTAAGTTAGAATTAATTTAGTAACCATTACAAGAAGAGAAAAATATAGGAAAGTTATTTATTTATTTAAATAGTTAATTTAAATAAATGAACGTTTAATCGGTAAATTTAATTAAAATTATCGCAGGTGCGAATTCATTCGAGAAGATTAGTAGCCGTTAATTTGAAAAGAAACAGGAGTGGATTGCGAATAAAAATTACGGTGAGTAAATCTCACTTACCTTAATTAGAATCATTTTTATATCGTTAAAAATAACTGTTTGTTGCTTGTTGAATGCTTTCTGATTGTTTGAAGTAAATTAGTTATTTAGGGTTGACTATTATATATATATTGGGTTGATGATTGATTGGATACCCGCAGTCTCATTAGCGGATGCCCGCAGTTTCATAGCGGATGATTTCCCTATGCGCCCCAAAAATATATATTAGTGGATGATCTACATAACGCGATATCCTACATCGAAGCAGGATGGGTATTACTATGTTGACTAACGTCTGTGGATGCAGGAAAACAGGTTGGAGGAATCCGACTGGATTCCTCAAAAATATATTATCTGTTTGTTTATTTGTTTGCACATATACTGTCATATATGATGTGTTAGAAAACCAAAAATAAATAATTGGTTGTTTGGTGTTTAAATATCACTGGGCCTAAGTGATAATTTATTTAAAATATCCTGAAAGGGGTATTTGAGATTTAAAAGGGAAATTCTATTTTTCTAAAATAGAATTTGAATTTTTAAATAGATTTGAATATTAACTTGTTTTAAAAGAAATAAAATAAGTAGTTCTTTTATACATGAAGATTATAAACGAAGTGAAAAGAATTATCATTGGATAATTCAGAAATAAAAATACAAGTGTGAAATTGAAAAGGAAAAATCTGTTTTCAAAAAGTAGAAATATCGATTTCAAAAGCAATTAAAATCAAGACTTGTTTAAAGAATGAATAAAGAAAGTTTGAGAATAGAAATTGAATGTAGAAATTCAAATGTAATTCAAATATGGAATTTGAATATAGAAAATATAAAGGAATTCAAATATAGAATTTGAATAGAATTTATATATAAAATTTGAATATATAGAATTTTATATATAGAAATTCAAATGGGATTTATAATATAGAATTTGAATAATAGAAGTGATATAAAATTTGAATAGAAATTGAATAGAATTAACTAAGTCGAAGAGGAATTAGTTAATCGAGTTTTGAATTTGAAGTTGAACTTTGAAAGGTGAATTGGATTTGTAAATGTATATTCGAAATCGAATATAGAACTTAAGTTTGAAATTTGAATTCAAATCAGTTAATAAGCAAGTTAAAATATATTTTAACATGTCATGTTCAAATATAAAAGTGAAATAGACTAAAGAGTTAATTAACGAATTAAGTTAAAACGATCGGGTATAGTTGAAATAAATTAGACAGGTATAGACATACTGGAGACATGTATGGGATAAGGATAATGAAGGTATATAAATAGAATGCTCTACAAAAAGGTACGCATTTAATTCATATATGAGATTTTATGCGCCGTATCGGCAAGCCGCTTGGCTTTTTATTTTTCTTTTGGATTGATGAGGGACATGGGAGGCTATTTGAAATATCCCGATGCTCGCGGTACAAAGGAGGTTATGGCGAAATTTTCCGGAAATTTAAGGAGTTAGAATATTTTTAAGAAGTTTGATAACTAGAATCTATATATCAGTGTATATAGAAGTCGATAAGAAAACAAACTTAAAAATAGAATAGTATAATCAAAAAGGAAGAATAGGAATAAAATCTCGTAAGAATAGAAAGAGAAAGTGTATATGTGTTTAAAAGCGAATAAGTAGTTGTATGGTATTGATTATTCGAGTAAGTAGTCATATCTGTTTTGATGTTATAAATGTTATTCAGTCAAGGTCTGAGAGGTAGTTATACCCCAACTTGATTGATTTCATTATTAACAAATAAATAGTAACATTTCAGGCTCGAAGATCAATGTTGGATAAGAGTTAGTTGAATATAGTATTTGGGTTGTCGTAACGATGTTTTACACAACATCCGTTTTAACCCAAATAAGTGTAAGCTTGGAAATATAATAAAGAATACTTCCTAAGTATAGAAATAAACGAGATCGGAAAAGAGATAAGTAATTGGAATATTTTCCAATTATAAATAACATTTATTATCTAAAGTTTAGAAAATAAAGGAGGCGATATTCGGAAATGTTTTCCAAATAACGTAAAAGGCCAATATGGTGATTGAAAATATTTGGTTAACAAATATTGATAAGGAAATGGAGAAGAGATTTAATTAATAAAATATCAATTAAAGAGCCTAGTGATTTGTTTGATATGTTGAATGAACACTTGTTTTCTTCGATAGTTAAATCATCGACTATCAAAACACTTGTTTTTATTCGATAGTTAAACCACAGACTATCGAAGTTTTGACCATTTTAACGTTGTTAATATGGAGAGACCGGTTGGATTATTATCCAAAGAACCACTCTGTATTGGCATAAGCGTTGCGAATCATATATGCCCAAGAAAATTGAAGATGGAGTAAAGTGCAAGGGCTATTGTATAAGTCTTAGATAACAGTGCCTAAGATGGATGTACAGAATAGTGCCTTCGGTTCATCCTGTTCCTGGATGACTTGTATGGATGAATGTCTGACAGAGTATTTCCAGAAAGGTCACGTACATTGATTTCTTCAATCGTACCAAGAGTGGAAGCGGAGAATGAAACTTCTTTATCTAACACGTAATGTACTGTTGTAGACGTCAACTAGTGATTTTCAATGGATCTGACAATTTGGCATTTGAAGTGAAATCTGATGTGATGATAAAGCGTAACCTCAAGCCTCATTAACTGGTAAATGACAGAAATCGGGCAGGTAACATGGCTATGTAGGTCGCACCTATTAGGGTGTATAATCACCTGATCTAGAGTTTCATTTATTTCTAAAAATCTATTGTTGATGCTGTCCCATTCGGGAAACGGTTGCTGATCCCAACCGATGGTGATATACATTCGATACACTCAAGCGAAATGAGTGGTCGGTCATGTGTGGCCGGGTTGCAAGATGTTCTTGTTGAACCCAGTGTATTCCTCTCTAGAGGTACACTAGCGAAAGGTGATTCCATACCTTGTCATAGTTGGAAATCCATTACCCAATACGTGCTTGCAGTTTTGATTGTATACTATGTATGTAAAATGTGAGATGAAAGCGTTTCAGCTAGATGATTATTATATTGTGGTTGATAGACATTATTATAATATCAAAAGGTTTTTGATATAAAGATATTTTGGATTCTCATAAGGGAAAAAACCGTTCCGTTATACGGCATGGTCTTATGAGATATCGTTTACTTGTTCAAACTGTTTTAAACTGTTTATTCATACCAGTACCATGACTGACCCGGAGTTTATTTTGTTTTGTTCTAACTAAACTCTTGGGTGCCTAAATTTGTACGGGCAGTTAAGTAGTTCAGGATTTTACAGATCTATCTAAAGGAGCTTGGAGCAGGAGGCTTCAGCGTTAGTTGTATAGAGTTTTGTTCCGCTGTGTTGTAAGTGTTGTACTCTGATAAGTATATGTTATATTGTTGAGATTTTGTATTTCAAAGATATGATATATTATATTTTGTTCCGCTGCGATGTGAGATTCTATGTTGTTGTTTCTGTTCTTCTTCTACCTTTTTCTTCTAAAAAAATGATTTGTATTTTCGTGATATTTGGGTTGGATGTATGGTGTATGTATTCAACTCCGATGTTATGGACTTTGCAGGTTGTTACAATCTGGCTAGCCAATCCATCCCTAGAATCAACCCATAGCCCATGAAACCAAGCACAAAAGCATTACATTCAAAACCAACGCCTAAGATAGACAATCTCAAATCCCTGCAAACCATGGATAAATGAGCCGACCCACCAATAGGATTTGAGACTACAATGGGATCCACAACGAGACTAGTATTTAAGTGCAGTGTTTCAACTAATGATGTAGAGATAAACGAATGTGAGGCGCCAGAATCGAATAAAGTACGGACATGATGATCAAACAAGAAAATCAAACTTTCGACAGAAATTTTTCTACCTTCTCCCTGTCCCGGAGCCATGAGAGCATGAACCTGCCCTCCCGAAGTAGAACCTTCCCTCTGATCTTGTTTCTTAGGGCAGTCCTTCATAGCACGACCCGCATCACCACAATGATAACAAGCGAACTTCTTCTTCTTCCTACAGTCTTTCTTCAAATGGCCGGGTATCCTACAGTTGTGACACTTCCTCTTTTCTTTACCACCTTTCTTTTGTTGTTGGGCTTTCTTTGGATCCTCCTTCTTATCTTACGGCCTAAAAGTACTTACACCCTTCTCTTCTTCATGCATGTATGCCATATCAACAAGCTTTTCATACGTAGCCCCCATTGGAATGTGGGACATAGCCAAACTGTGAAACGGTTCATTTAGGCTCTTTGCAAACCTCAAGGCCTCTTGTGAGGCGTATTCACGAACTCTAGCCCAAATCTCGCTAACTTATTGAATTCGGTCACGTACTCCTTCACGGTCAAGTTTTTCTGCTTCAATGTCAAGAACCTCTCCATGTACATACTCTCCTCAGCTTGAGAAAGGAATTTCAACTCAAACCTTCCCCTAAAAATCTGCCCACGTCTCTACAGCACGCTCTCCATTAGTAACCTCCCACCAAAACGAAGCTTTGTCCTTCATCAACCAAGCAGCCAATTGGACCTTCCTACAATCGTCCAAATCGAAAATGCCAAACAGATCCTCCACTTCTTTCAACCAATTTCTAGCTTCAACGAATGTTTCAGACCCACTAAAAACTTTTCCACCCATCGAACGAAAGTCTTTACATATCTAGAAGAAAGCATCTCCACGCGGAGGAATAACTGGAGCTGGGGGGGAGGAGGAGGAACGTCGGCCGGACCCGCAGCAGCGGCCCTAGCCTCGAGATATTGATGAAACCAACTGGGTACATGAACACCCTCTGGTATCTCAGATGCTCCAGACATGCTGAAAAGAAAAAGAAAGAGTTTCAAAACAAGGGAAGCGAAAGAGAGATGTATGGCTTGCAGGGATTATGTTCTTTAAAGTAAACTTTCCTTGAAAATAGGTTCTTTAAAACAAGTTTTTGAAAATACTTTCTAGGAAAATAATACTTTTGAAAACACTTTTCAAAACTTTTTATCTGTTCTTGTAACCATAGCTCTGATACCACGTGTAACACCCCATGTCCATTAATGTCAGTCACAAAGGGAATGCATCAATGTCCATGAAGCGTTATTGTTGTATAGAACAGATAAATTACAAGAATAAATAAATAAAACAACACAGCGGAAGATAAAACTTATTTCATAGCGTCATAACTCAAAACAAGCTTACATAAGTAGTTTCCAAAACCATTACAACAGGATCAATAGTCTTTTCCAAAAACTTCAAAGTACATAAAGAAGCAAATAATTAAATTACATAAATGCATAAATCCGCACTGAGCATAAGCAAAGCCATAAAGATGAGAGAGTCCAAAGCGGTACATCTACTCTTTTCAAGCAACTGAAAGAAATCGGCACTAAGCTGTAGTATTCCCTCCTTGCAAACCTGATGGGGGGGTGGAAGGAAAGAAAAGAGGTGGAAACAAATGAGTCAGACATAAAGTCTGGCGAGTCCAATAATTTTAACAAATAATAGGTAAGGTAAATGATCAAGACATAAATAGGAATCATGATATGGCTGTAACATAGATAAGGTAGATAAAAAGGATGGACAAGATGATTTCGTTCCTAAGTACTAAGACAATCCTACACATTAGCTAAGCAAACAACCCTCCAAGTACCTACCAGCCCGGACCCATGCACGCGCATGAACCCATTGGACTTGCGTTGCCACCGCTATTCACGTTTTGACCTCTTATATTCAACCCCAGTAAGCGTGCCCTAACCACGGCTTAGTACCGAGCCCAATTAGATACTCAAACGGGTTACTAGTTGAAACGGGTCCCCATCCGACACAAGCCTCCCACCTATGCTTGGCCCCCCTAGCTTTTCCTCCCACTTAACCATTTTAATTTAAATGTCCATGTCTTACACATGCTACGGTTAAGTCCATACTTACATATCATAGATTACATGCCTTATCTTATTCCGGTTAAGACCATATTTACATTTCATAATTTACATGTCACCCCACTTAACCCTCTAACCATACCCATGTCTTATTATGGTTAGTATTCCTTAATTCATTCCTTATGACGAACGGTGCATGACCTCCCATATTAGACCGAACACTTTGTGGCCGTTGGATTTTCCGGGAGGTTCCAGGCAGTCTTACGCCACAAACCGGGTCTAACCTCGTGTCACCCATCGTTACGCCTACAATTCATGCCTTTGACCTCTCACATTAGACATCCAATTGTGGCAGCTGGATTTGCCGGGCGGTTCCGGGCAGTCTTACAACACAATTGTGCCTAACCTCATGTCAAAGGTTTATTAATAATCGTATTTCACCCAAACCCCAATTTTCATGTCATGTGTTTCCAATTCAACATATAATCATGTTTACACTTTTTGACTATTCCAACTTGTCACTAATTACACTAGTTACATATTAATTAGCCTCAATTACAAATTTTCAATTATAGGCAATTTCATCAATTCTATGTAATTCATACCCAAATATGCCAATTTCACATATTATCCAATTATCCAAAATATCCAATAATATCCAATTTTCCATATTTCACATATCCCCATCGTTCCCACGTATTCACATTCGCGCGTATTTTTAACATAGGCTCGAAGGTAGCCTAGATCCAAAAATAAAAGGAATAGGGATAAGAAGAGAGAATCAAATCACAGAAAATTGGAACTAACACAACATCATGAAATAAAGGGGCCTATAAATTGGCATAGAGGCATAATGACAGATTCAACATGAATATACTGATAAAAGGTATGAACTTTACATAGAAACATAGGCATATGATGACATGAATCAAAAAGGTGAAGACTTGGTGAGATTTTCATTACAAACATATATGAATCCTTTTTACAACTTTTTCATGTTACATTAATCCCATTAAATTTGTGAAAATAACTGTACTCACCTTTCGTGGCTGAAGAAAAGAATTATTGACTGAAATTGATGTAGAAACATTGCGGTGATGTTGATTAATCTCCTTTAATTGTTGCTGAAGCTCTAAACTTTGATTTGAATTGTGTATGAACACTTGAGATTTGATTTAGAGGTGGCGGCTAGGGTTTAAGAGAGAGTTTGACAGCATAATGGTGTCATAGTTAATATTTTATGAATTAGGGTTAGGTCTTAGGGTGTATATATAAGTGTAGAGAACCATTCAAGGCCTTAGATTTTAACCTAGAACCCATCCGGACCATCAGAATTCAGAAATCGATGTCCCAAAGCAAATTTTCGGATTTGGTAAAACATGGGGAGGTCGACCCCCAGGTCGACCATATGGTCGACCTATCCGATCAGGTCGACCCCCTGGTCGACCTGGGTCTTGGGCGGGAATTTTCCCGCCCAGCCCGGGTACGTGCGATTTCGAATTTCGAATTTAATTTGAATTTTTGGCTGGGTTTAACTTTAATTAATTCGGCTTAATTACTCAAACTTCCGAGGCCCATAACTTCCTCATACGAAGTCCGATTTACACAAACTCGGACTATATCTCAAGCAGAATTCCGAGACGAACGCAATGGCGCAACCCATTTCCCTTCATTCCTCTTCCAAAAATTAAATGTTTTTAAGTTTAGTTAATTCAATCATTTCAAAATACGGGGTGTTACAGCCGATGATGATCCCAAAACTTATTCTGAGGCTATGAGTTATAGAGAACATAATTTCTGGAAAGAAGCTACCAATGATGAAATGAATTCCATAATGTTAAACCAAACTTGGGTTTTAACCGATTTACCTCCTGGTGCTAAACCTATAGGATGTAAATGGATATTCAAGAAAAAGTTGAATGCAAATGGATCCATTGATAAATTTAAAGTCATATTAGTTGCTAAGGGATATAAACAAAGACAAGGAGTAGATTATTTTGATACATATGCTCTGGTTGCTCGCATATCTTCAATGCGCTGTTTAATAACACTTGCATCAATTTCATAATTTGGTCATACATTAAATGGATGTAAAGACAGCTTTTCTAAATGGATGTTTAGAAGAAGAGATATACATGGAACAACCTGAAGGTTTTATAACCCTAGGCCAAGAAAATAAAGTTTGTAAACTAATCAAATTCCTTTATGGCCTGAAGCAAGCTCCCATGCAATGGCATGAGAAGTTTAATAAAGTTGCACTGTCATATGGATTCATTGTTAATGATGCAGATAAATGTATTTATTGAAAATCGCAAAATGTCAGTTATGCTATAATATGTTTTATACGTTGATGACATGCTAATATTTGGTTCCAATATATCATGTGTGAATGAAACTAAGAAGTTTCTACCTTCTAAATTTGATATGAAAGATTTAGGAGAGGCTGATGTAATTTTAGGAATCAAAATCCTTACGAAAGCAGGGGAGTTATTACTAACCTAGTCTCATTACATTGAGAAGTTCCTAAAGAAGTATAGTCATTATGATGACAAAATAACACCAATTCCTTCAGATCCAAGTACGAAATTAAAAAAGAACACTGGACATACCATTTCTCAACTTGATTATTCCAGTGTTATTGGGAGTCTTATGTATGCTATGTATTGCACAAGATCCGATATCGCACATGCTATAAGTGTATTATATCGATTTACGAGTAACCCAGGTGTAACGACCCGCATTCTACGCATCATAGGATCGTAGAATATTTATTTCATCGTCATAGAGAGTCGTATGGTCATGTAACTTTGGGAGACGACTATTGGGGTCGTTTCACATGTTCATGATTTTTCCCGATTTTTAAATGATTGTTTTGCCCCTAGTCGGTCTTGTTTTCACCATAACTTTTGACTGGAAAGGAATTTTGACCTGAAACCACTTCCATTAGATCCGGATGATGATTTACCTTTCCGTAGAGTGGTCACATTAGCCAAACGGACTCACCGTTTGGGAAATATGGCTGAAACAAGTTTCAGATGGTGAAAAACAGCTTAATTGGGCTTAACCGGGTGATTAACAGCTAGGCCCAAAGGGGAATTTCGGGATTTGGAGTATTTAAGGGCTGTTAGGGTTAGGGATTTCAGTTTTTAGACACTTTTCCAGCCGCCATAGACATTTGTTCAACCATAACAATGACCTCCAACATCTAAAACATCCCCAAACCACTTTCTAATTAAAGATTAGCCTAATCAACATCAAATTAAGGAGAAATAGCACCAAATCAAGGTTAGAGCTGCTGTTTTGCATTGGGAACAGTGCCAAACAGAGAATCATTTTAGATTTGGTATTTTATTTGTGGCCAAGGTGAGTGATTTGCATAGTTCCTCACTAATTATGGTTAATTAAGAGTAATTAGTGATAATTAGCGAATTTATACATGTTAAAAATCTGGAAAAATATTGATAAAATTCGAAATATTGTTTTAGGCCTCTGTGAGAAAATTTGGCTAGTTTGGTTAAGTTTTACTAATCCTATCATTAGTTTGGCTTAAACATGCTTAAGGGAAAATATGGGATTTTGGCTATGTTTGATCCAATTTACATGCTATGGTTGTTGTTTTGATGTTTATGGTTGATTCTCTATGTTGCTATGACTGTATGGTATGCTTTGTGATTGATTAGAACAGTCAGAATGGTCGAAAACGCTGTCGTATGGCGTAAAACAGTCGCTGGAATGTTGTAGGGTTTCAAACCGGACCGGATCGGATTATTGGGCTCGGATCGGATAGGAGAACCGGGTAAGTTGATTTGACTCGGATTGGAACTTAGAATAAGGGGCTTGGCGAGAAGGAAGGTCATTTGCTTAGAGTTGGAGTTGGGCAGGGGATCGGATCGGAGAGACCAAAAGGGGATCGGATCGGAGCTAAGAGGGGAAGACCGGAACGAATCTGGAGACATAAGGAAGTACACCCGAACCGAACCACTTCAGGGTATCGAGCCGTTTGAGGAGTATCGAACTGAGGAAGAAAGGGGAGCACCGAACCGGACCACACCTTGAGAGACCGAACCGAACTGGAGCGTTGAATCATCAAACTGAAGTATTTCGAACTAAAGCTTCTATATGCCTAAACCGAACCAGATGGCCGAACCCAACCGATGTTGGGCTTGGGACCGTTTCATTGTGACGACTTCTTCTGAAGAACAGCTCCAATTCAAGAAAAACCTGAGATGCAAAGGTAGACCAAGTGGGAAGTTTGTACTCAGGATCCAGTTGGGAACCAATGAGTTAACTTCATGATTGGACTTTGCTGCGGGACGTGTGCTAAGGGGTTGTCGATGTCTATGACTTTAGATCACTATGTGTAGGGGGTACGTGAACGGATTCAGGGACACAGTGGCCTAGGTACGACTAAAGAGCTATAGACCAATGAAGTGGGGTCATTTGTAAATATTTGGTCATGACTCCATGGGGTAAGCTTGGTAGTAGCAGTAGTTGTACAAGTCGAACTCCGTCACTACTTCGATGGGTCTAGTGATTGACAGTGGTGGACATCGTATGCTTTACGCACTGAGTGAGAGATGTGAGGAAGGTTGCTATGTTTGATTTGTTTGCCATCATTATGACATGCACACCCCCACCCCTGTATTCTTCACACCATATGTTAGTGGCACCTTAGAATATTGTACGGTATGTAGTGCTAACTCTTTGGTTGCAGGTCCAGGTTCAGGTATGGTTTAGTATACCTGTTATTGTTCTGTTTAGTTGCTTATCGCTCATATCAGACTTTTTGTCTGACCCAGAGTTTTATGTCTCTTCTTATTACTCTGGGTGCTCTCACGAGCAGACTAGAGACAGTTTAGGTGGTATGTACGAGTACCTGTACCGGAGACGAGCAGGAGGCTTCCACGTATGATATATAGATATTCTCCCTGTGCCGCGCTGGTCACTACTTTGGGCATTAGTAGTGTACCTCTTTCTTTTTGCTTTAGAGACAGTATTTTACAAAGTTGTAATAATGGTATTGGATCATAAGTGGTATTTGGATTTTTCCGCTGCTATGATGTTTGGTTTTCAGCTTATGCACTGTCTCGCCTGTTTTATGTCAAAGTATGTTACTATTATATTTTATTCCATGCACTGTGAGACATTCTACAGATTCCTTATTAGTTCATTCTCTTCTTTCCTTTCTTTGGCGACCGTTCTGTGCTAGTCGGGCATGTGTACAGCGCACTTTCAGAGGAAATGACGGCTGGTGCGGGGTGGGCCGTCACACTTGGTATCAGAGCTCTAGGTTGCGTAGTTAACCTAGGGAAAGACACCAGGGAGAGATGATACATATATGAGAGCGCGTATTTGTGATTATTTTGGTTTTTAAAAAGCTATATATATACTATTAGTAAAGTTAAGGATGAAGTCACACTGCACTGACACCACAAAGAGGATGGTTAATCGTTTCTCTTTACAGATTGAACGATGAGCCGATACGCAAGGGGTGCCGGTAGAGGAGCAATAATGGGAATGCTGCTGATATGAGGCGATGTTTACTGACCTAATGAAGGAGATGCTTAGAGATGTTCAGAGGGCAGCTCCTAATGATGGTAATGGTGGTGGTCCAGCGGTGCAGGCGCCTAAGGCCGATTTCGCCAAGATGAACAAGGATTATACTAGTCTTGGTGGGAAGCCGTTCCACGGAACGGAGTCGGCTATGGATGTTCAGGATTGGTTGGATAGCTGCGATCGTATCTTTGAAGATTTGGGTATCGATGATGCGATGAAGAGAAGGCTAGCATCCCGTCAGCTACAAGGACGATCAATGAATTGGTGGAATGCTATAAAGGCAGCTACTCCCGAGGATTAGATTACTTGGGATCGGTTTAAGGCTCGCTTTAGCGATAAGTTCATTCCAGCTATTAAGAAGTCAGTGCTGTTTAAGAAATTTTTGGAGCTCAAGCAGAATGGCAGAGCTGTCTCGGAGTATATTGCTGAATTTGACACTTTGTCAAAATATGGGTTATCCCTAATAGATATTGCCGAGAAGAAGAACGAGAAGTTCGTAACTGGTTTGGATGGATACTTGGGGGAAAGGCTTATTAACCACATCGATGAGACGTTTGAATCGATTGTGGGGAAATCTTTAAGATCAGAGAGTCTTTACCCTAAGTCGAAGACTGAGGTAGCGTCTGGAGAGGAGCCAAAGCCGCAAGCAAGCGGTGGAGGCAAGAGTGGTTCTCAGAATAAGAGGAAGCAGAACCAGAATAAGGATGGCCAGAAGAAGAAGAAAGAGGTTGAGTGCTTTAGCTATGGCAAGAAGGGCCACTATGCTAGTAATTGTCGAGCAAAGCCAGCAGACAGGAAGTGCTTCAACTGTGGCCAAGTGGGACATCACAAGGACAAGTGTCCGCAACCCCCTAAAGAAAAGCAGATGGTGAAAGCATATGCCCTTATGCTATTCCTTCTTCGTCGAATGCCCCAACTGCGGCGGAGAAGGGAAAGAATGTCGTTATTCAAGGTATGCTTTCTGTTTATGATGTTCCTGTTGGAGTTTTGTTTGATACCGGAGCTTCCAGTTCTTTCATATCTAGTGACCTGGTAGATAGGTTGGGATTGGAGCCTGAGATTGTCGATAGACCTTTAGTAGTGATGAACCCGATTGGTGTTTCGACTAACCTTAGCATGATTTGTCGTAATGTGGTCTTATCGACTCATGGATATATGTTTGTTTGTGATTGCTTTGTTTTGGGCTTTACTGGGTTTGGCATTATTTTGGGAGTCGATTGGCTCCAAAGATACAGGGTGGTGGTAGACTGTGAGGGCTTTTTGGTGACAGTTAGAGCGGATGATGGGCGGAGGGTAGTGTTTGTTGGTCTACCCAGTGAGGGGGTAATGGCTAGTTTTCTAAATTCCCTCGACATCCCGCATGATGAGTTGTCAGATGTGCCCATGGTTGGCCAGTATCCGGACGTTTTCGAAGAAGTGACCGGGCTTCCACCACACCGAGAGATTGAGTTCCATATTGATTTGGTTAAAGATGCCAGACCTATAGTGATGCCACTTCGTCGTATGGCACCAAGGGAGCAACGAGAGCTCGGGGTGCAAGTCATCGATCTTTTGAAGAAGGGATTTACCAGAAGGAGTGTTTCTGAATGGGGATCACCAGTTGTGTTTGCTACAAGGCGGATGGTTCCCTTCGTTTGTATGTAGACTATCGCGAGTTGAATAAAGCGATGAGGAAGAATAAGTATCCTATTCCACAGATAGATGATTTGTTTGATCTGTTGAGTGGAGCGAGAGTGTTTTCTCAGTTGGATCTCGCGACAGGTTTTCATCAGCTTAGAGTGGAAGCTGAGAGTATAGCTAAAACGACATTTTGGACGCCGTATGGATTTTATGAGTGGTTGGTCATGCCATTCAGGTTGACCAATGCACCAGCATATTTGTGGATCTTATGAATAGAGTATTCAGGGATCAATTGAATAATTTTGTTCTTGTGTTCGTGGATGATATTTTGGTCTACTCGAGGACCGAGGAAGAACACAAGGAATGTAGTAACCCGCATTTTTAGCTGTTGAATAATTAATTTATTTAATTATTAAATATCGATTTATCGATATCGAGAACGTGAATTAAATAATATTGAATATTTAATTAGTAATTATAATATAATAAAATATATTATAATGTCGAAATAGTCAGAAATAGTGAAATTCACAATATCGTGTGAATTGAACAGCATACGAGATTTGGTGGAGTTTCGATTCGAAATATAATAACGATTATATTGAATCGACGACAGTTGAACATATAGTTTATAATATATTTATAAAACGAGCTCGAAATGGCGCGACAGTTCGCTATTTGGCGATTTGAACTTCAACTGAATGTACATGATTCGTTTTAAGCCGGATTTCTGTGAAACAAGAAACGTGTGGAGCTGGTGGAGTATATCTTTCTAGTGGAAGAGAAAGATCGGGATTTCGTCAGGTAGATTTTGATGTATGTCCAAATCAAATTTTAGAAAAGTCGCTGTAGAATTCCTTTATAATTCGCAACGCTTTATATACGTTATAAAAGGGTATTCGATATAAATTGAATATCGGGATAATATGGAATTCGAAATATCTAACCGTAAATTCTGATATGATATTCTGGAGCTGTACGATATCATATGTGAAGATATACGATAATATTTAATTTTAAATATTTAATTTAATTATATTTAAATATATTTATATATTTAAATAGGCTATTTAGAGCGTTAAAAATAGCCACTTTTGCAAACGAAGTCGGAATTCGACGAAACAAGTTTTGTTGGATCCGCAATGTCAAATAGTTGTTAGATTCCAAGTTTGGTGATTTTTAGAGTCACGGTGTGGCCGTACGGATTTTTAGAGTGAGAAACAGTCAGTATTTCGACAGTTAAAAATACGCTGTGTGAGCATACGAAGTCGGAA
The DNA here is from genome assembly GCA_030737875.1 of Allium sativum. Taxonomy (NCBI): domain Eukaryota; kingdom Viridiplantae; phylum Streptophyta; class Magnoliopsida; order Asparagales; family Amaryllidaceae; genus Allium; species Allium sativum. Next base: position 732,758,856 of record CM060916.1, read on the forward strand.
TTCGACGAAACCAGTTTCGTTGGGACCGTAATGTCGAACTCTAGCTGCATGTCCAGTTTCGTGATTTTTGGGTATCGTATGTAATCACGAGAATTTTTAGAAGGCGAAAACGAATATAATAATATTAAAATAAAATATCTCAACAAAAAAATATCTAACTTCCCCCTTCTATAAATACATCTCCAATTGTTCTAAACCTAATTTCAACCTCAAGCCGCCGTTCTTTTCCTTGTTCTTCAGGAAACCGAAAATGTCACCTTTTCAAACATCGATTAAAAATCCAACTCTCAGCGAAAAAATCCAAACCCGAATTCATTGAAACCTTTGAAGCGAGGGCTTCGATCTGATGTGGTCCTTTCCAGGCGCGGTTGTATTTTCTGAAACTGGCAAATTTCCAGCGCGAGCTAGGTTTAGACACTTCGAGAGGTGGAAGCTTTAATCCGAGTTTTTGGGTTTGTATTTGCATTTGTGGAGTCGAGGGGGTGGATTTGCGTGAGAATGGGTGGGTTCGGTGCTGATAATGTTCGCACCCTTTTCTTCTGACATGAGGAAGACTGACATCGCCTTTGAGAAGGATGGTGCGAGAGGGAGGAGACTTGGATGAGGAGTGGTTCGGTGGTGTTGGCTTCGAATTTCATTGATGGAAGTGAGGATCGAAATGTCTGGATTTGGGACGGGTTTATTTTCTCCTGGAGTTCGTGATTTTCAATTCGGGGAAGAAGGCAACGAAGAGGGTCGGGTCTGTTCAAATAAGGTATGGGCTGGAGGAAAGGGTTAAGGCCCAAGTAATATAATAAAATTCAAGTTTTTATTTTTAACTTAGTGCGTTAACTCATAAAATACGTATTATGGTCATACGATATCAGATTGACGAACCGTCAGTCACGTTGGGACCGTATGGACGAGAGCTTCACAATGAAGCTGACTGGAAGTGGATCCGAGCTCGTTACAATTTATGGAGAAATAAATTGTCTGTCGAAATCAAAGAACGCAAACCGATTATATAACGGTTAACGCGTCAATGTGAGTAAAAAACTCACTAACTCTCCTAAATTTATATTTTAATATAAATTGTATTTTTATTTCTGTATTCGACTGCTAGTTATGTACTGTTAATTTGGACTGTTAAGTTGTATTGTTAAATTGGACTGTAGATTGGACTATTAAATAATTGATTGAAAACAGTATGGATATATATATATATATCTACATATATATATATATACATATATATATCGTTATTAAACGGTGATTTTGTTATCAGTGTATTTCATTAGAAATGCAAGTGATGTTATATACGTTGTTTAACATCGGTGGATGCAGGGAAACAGGTTGGAGGAATCCGACTGGATTCCTCAACATTTATTTTACTGTTATTTGTATATTGTGATATATACTGTGATATATAATCTGTTGTTGATTGTATATGTTTGGATGATATTGATCATTGACAGTTGGTTTAAAAACCATAGAAAAACACTGAAAGATGTAGAAAAAGGGGATTTTCAATATTTATATTGAAAATGAATCTATTTATAAAATCAAAGGATTTTATAAAAGGATATTTATTTAGAAATAAATAAATAAAATAAAGGAATGTTTATTTAGATTAAATAAATAGAATAAAGGATATTTAATTAGGGATTAAATAATTAGAGTTATAAAGGAAAATCTATTTAGGAAAATAAATAGATTATACAAAAGGAAATCTATTTCGGAAATAAATAGAAGTTAAAATAAATAGAAATAAAAGAAAAGTTAGTTAGTCGGATATAGATATTCGAATCAAGTTAGTTAAGTGGTCCAACCAAGCTAGTCGAACCAAACTAGTCAAGCTAGTCGAACCCAACCGAGTCGAAATGGTCGAGTCGAACCAATCGAGCCCAAATGGTCGAGTCGAACCAATCGAGCCCAAATGGTCGAGTCGAATCAATCGAGTCAAGATGGTCGAGTCAAACTAACCGAGTCAAGCTGGTCGAGTCGAACTAATCGAGTCAAGCTGGTCAAGTTAGTCGAACCTGGTCAGTACAACCAAGCTGGTAAAGTTAGTCGAACCAGGACAGTCGAGTCGAGTAAATCAAACTTAGTCAATCCAAAGGAGTTTATCGATTTAGTTAATCGATAGGAGTTAATTGATTTAGTCAATCGAGATGAGTTAATCGGTTTTAATGAATCGAGAGGAGTTAGTCGAATATGGTATTCGAACCAAATGGTCAAACCAAGTGGTCGAACCAAGTAGTCAAGCCCAGTGGTCAAACCAAATAGGTCAGGTTAGCCAAACATGGTCAGTCAAACCAAATGGGTCAGGTTGGCCAAACCTGGTCAGTCAAACCAAATGGGTCAGGTTAGCCAAACCTGGTCAGTCAAACCAAATGGGTCAGGTTAGCCAAACCTGGTCAGACAAACCAAATGGGTCAGGTTAGTCAAACCTGGTCGGTCGAACCAAGTAAGTCGAGTTAGTCGAGTCAAGTTAAGTTAGTCGAGTTAAAGTTATCGATGTTAGTTTCATCGAAAGGAGTTATCGATGTTAGTTTCATCGAAAGAAGTTATCGATGTTAGTTTCATCGAAAGGAGTTATCGATGTTAGTTTCATCAAAAGGAGTTATCGATGTTAGTTTCATCAAAAGGAGTTATCAATGTTAGTTGCATCGAAAGGAGTTATCGATGTTAGTTTCATCGAAGGGGGTTATCGATTATAATTTAATCGAAGTGAGATTTTCAAATATGGGATATTTGAAAGGAAGAATTATCGAATATTAGTTATTCGAAGAGAGATTATCGAATATCGTTTATTCGAGAAGGAGTTAGTCGAATATAGGTTATTCGAAGAAGAGTTAATCAAATAGAGATTTCTCGAAGAGAGTTAATCGGTGAATTCGATTATATCGAATTCGGGAAAGTACTTATACTTTCCAGTGTTAAAATAGAGATTTATTTATAAATAAATAAGAGTTAGGTTAATTATTCACTAATAAGAATAGAAGTTATAATTAAAGTTAGATAATTCGAAAGTAGGGATTATAACGTTATCGTTATAACCAATGTTTTAAATATAGAAGTGGACTAGTAAAATTGAATCCGAGAAAGGCGTAAAGAAGTTGTTAAAGATTAAAAGATAAACTTTGACCATTTTGAAGTTATAATGTTGTTCAGTTAAGGTCTGAGAGGTAATTATACCCCAACTTGAGTGACTTCCTTCTTAACTAAGAAATGGTAAGGTTTGATCCTAAAGGAGTTTTGGAAATGTTTTCCAAACGAGAATCAGAAATGTTTTCTGATAAAAGAAAATAAGAATTTAGAATATAGGGAAAACAGGAGATAAGTAAATAAATGAACTAAAGAGATTAATGTTAAATGATGTTTGTTCGATATAATTTCCATCTGGAAATAATATCGTTGTTTGCACACTTGTTTTTCTTTGATAGTTAACTCACAGACTATCGAAGTTTTTGACCATTTTAACGTTGTTGATATGGAGAGACCGGTTGGATTATTATCCAAAGAACCACTCTGTATTGGCATAAGCATCGCGAATCATATATGCCAAAGATAATTGAAGACGGAGTAAAATGCAAGGGCTATCCTGTTTACAGAATAGTGCCTTCGGTTTGTCCAGTCCCAGGACAACTTGTATGGACGAAGGTCTGACAGAGTATATCCAATGGATCGCGTAAGTTGATCTGTTCAAACGTATTCATGTTTGGTGGCGGAGGAATTCGTTTCTCTTAGCTGTATACCCGTGTTATTTTTGGATAAGTCAATTTATGATTTGGCGGGTATGACGATGTGACATTTTAAGTAAATGAAGATGGATGTCTGACATAGTATTTCCAAACGGTCACGTACATTGATTTTTTCATCTGTACCAAGAGTGGAAGTGGAGAAGGAAACTTCTTTAGCTAACACGTAATGTACTGTTGTAGACGCCAATTAGTGATTTTCGATGGATCTGACAATGTAGCATTCGAAGTGAATCTGATGTAAGGATAAAGCGTAGCTTCTAGCCTCATCAACCGGTAAATGACAGAAATCGGGCAGGCAGCATGGCTAAGTCGGTCGCACCGAAGTAGGGTGTATAATCACCTATCTGGAGAATATTCATTTGCTTCTTTAATCTATCAATGTTGTCCCATATATATATATATGGGAACGGTTGCTGATCCCAACCGTTGGTGATGTACATTCGATACACTCAAGCGAAATGAGTGGTCAGTCATGTGTGGCTGAGTTGCAAGATGTTCTTGTTGAACTCCAGTGTATCGTTCCTAGAGTACACTGATCGGAAGGTGGTTCCATACCTTGTCATAGTTGGAAATCCAATCATCCAATACGTGCTTGCGATTTTGATTGTATACTATATATGTAGTAACGCGAGATGCTAGCGTTTCTGCTAGATTGATATTTATTTGTACTTAGACATTATTATAATATCAGAATGATATTGCTTTGAAAAGTTATTTGGATTCTCATAAGGGAAAAACCCGTTCCGTATTCACGGCGTGGTCTTATGAGATATCATATACCTGTTTAAATGATTTGAGTTTATTCACACTAGTCACATGACTGACCCGGAGTTTATTTTGTTTTCCCTAAACTCTTGGGTGCCTAACTTTGTACGGGCAGTCAAGTAGTCAGGATTTACAGGTATACTTGAAGAGCTGGAGCAGGAGGCTTCTGGATCATATAGCTATAGTTATTTCCGCTGTGTTGTAAGTGTTCTCCTCTGATAAGTGCTATTGTATACATAACTGTTATATTTCAAAGTTATGTTATCTATTATATGTTATTCGTTCCGCTGTGAGGTTTGTGTTACTCTGATGTTGTGTTCTTCTTCTTCTTCTATTCTAAGGTTCTATCTTATCTATTCTCACCTTCTAATTTCTTTCATTAATTACCGGGATTTTTTCGATGTTTTGGTTATCGACGTCGAGCTTACGTCGATAACCAAAGTCGCTCGAAATCCGGGTCACTACAAGGAACATTTGAGATTAGTGATGGAGGTGTTGAGAAAACACTAATTGAAAGCAAAGTTTTCTAAGTGTCACTTCTGGAGGAGGGAAGTGAGATTCTTGGGCCATGTTGTTTCAGAGAACAGTATTTCCATGGACCCTGCAAAGGTGGCTACGGTATAAGATTGGTCTACGCCCAAGAATGCAACTGACATACGAAGTTTCTTGGGATTAGCTGGATATTATCGTAAGTTTATCCAAGACTTCTACAAGATAGCAGCACCGTTGACTCAATTGACTAAGAAGAATCAAGCTTTCGTCTGGGACGAAAAGTGTGAGAATGCATTCAAGAGTCTAAAGGACAAGTTGACATGTGCACCAGTGTTAGTCATTCCTAAGGGGAATGAAGAGATGACAGTATATACGGATGCATTTGGTACCAGATTAGGTGCTGTGTTGATGCTGGGAGGTAGGGTTGTAGCTTATGCAAGTCGACAACTGAAACCGCACGAGAAAAGATACCCTACCCATGACTTGGAATTAGCAGCGATCGTATTTTCATTGAAGATGTGGAGACATTATCTCTTGGGAGAAAGATTTGAGCTGTTTACCGATCATAAATCATTAAAGTATCTCTTCTCTCAGAAGGATCTAAATCTCCGATAGCAAAGATGGTTAGAATTCTTAGCTTCCTATGATTTCGAAATCGCATATACACCAGGAAAGGGCAATGTGGTGGCTGATGCATTGAGTAGAAGACATGCCAGTTTAGGGGCTATGTTTCTAGAATGGAAACAACTGGAGTACATCGCTTGGTATGATTTCAGACCAAAGTGTGAATTGGATCCAGAAATGTTAGCAAGTTTGACGATTAGACCCACTTTGATTGAGCGTATTGGTTCCAGTCAGAGGAACGATCCTAACCTATTGGAAATCATCTCTAAGTTAGAGATGGGTATCGACGAGGAGATGAACAAGTATGGGCTTAATCGAGATGGATGGCTTAGGAAGAATGGAAGACTAGTTGTACCCATTTTCAATGGATTGCGAGATGAAGTGCTTAGGGAGTTTCATCCCTCAAAACTGACTATACATCCTGGTGGTAACAAGATGTATCGAGACATGAAGCATACATACTACTGGGAAGGGATGAAAAGAGACGTTGGGAAGTTTATATCCAGATGTATGAATTGCCAGCTGGTTAAAGTTGAGCAAAAGAAGCCTAGTGGTTTGTTGCAACCATTAGAAGTTCTAGAATGGAAATGGGAACAAGTCTCAACGGATTTCATTGATGGGTTACCAAGAACTAGGTCGGGCCATGAAAGCATTTGGGTGATTGTGGACCGATTGACTAAGAGTGCAAGGTTTATACCCATCAAGTCAAACAGGACAGCAGCTAAGTTAGCTGAACTATATGTAAAGTGGATAGTGAGATTTCATGGAATACCCAAAGGCATTGTGAGTGGCCGAGATCCGTTGTTCACTAGTGGATTTTAGAAGAGCTTACAAGAGGCGTTAGGATCAGAATTACATCTCAGTACCGCGTATCATCCTCAAACCGACGGTCAAACAGAGAGGGTGAATCGAGTGTTAGAAGATCTCTTGAGAGCTTGCATATTGGATTTTGGTGAATCATGGGATGACCATTTACATCTAGTAGAGTTCACATATAATAATAGTTATCAATCCAGTATTAGTATGGCTCCATTTGATGCTTTGTACGGAAGACCGTGTAACTCACCGTCATGTTGGTTAGAAACTGGTGAGAAGTTTGTGCTTGGACCAGATGTGATAAGAGAAACTTCAGACAAGATCAAGATCATTCAATAGCGAATGAAGGCTGCCCAAGATAGGCAGAAAAGTTATGCTGATAAGAGGAGAAGAGAATTAAAGTTCTCCATTTGCGACTTGGTGTTCGTCATGATTTCTCCGTTGAAGAGCGTGATACGATTTGGCAGGAGAGGCAAGTTAGCACCAAGATTTGTTGGTCCATTCCTAGTTCTTGAGCAAATTGGGAATTTGGCATATAAAGTTGAATTACCAGACAAGATGGCAGGAGTTCACAACGTGTTTCATGTTTCCCAGTTAAGGAAATTCGTACATGACCCAGATGTGACTATTTCACTTGATCAGTTGGATGATGTCGAAGTTGAACCCGAGGCGGTCGGGAACCGCAGGCCTATGCGAATTGTTGGGAACGATACGAAGCAGCTTCGAAGGAAGGCGATGAAATTAGTCAAAGTTCAGTGGGGCGAGAATGAGAATGACTGTACTTGGGAGACAGAGGAGAGCATTTGGAAGACATATCCATAACTCTTTGCCTAGTAAGATTTTATTTTCGATTTAGTCTTTCCGCATTCTAGGATAGGTTTGTTTTATTTGTTTTGCATGTTTGATCATTGTATATGATTGGTAGGCATGCAGGATCCTTTGTATGTTTTGGGTTAAGGAATTTCGGGGACGAAATTTCTTAAGAGGGGGAGAGTATAACGACCCGCACTCTACTCATCATAGGATCGTAGAATATTTATTTCATCGTCATTAAGAAATGGTCATGTAACTTTGGGAGACAACTATTGGGGTCGTTACCCTTGTTCATGATTTTTCCCGATTTTTAAATGACTGTTTTGCCCCTAGCTGGTCTTGTTTTGACCATAACTTTTGACTGGAAAGGAATTTTGACCTGAAACCACTTCCATTGGATTTGGATGATGATTTACCTTTCCGTAGAGTGGTCACATTAGCCAAACGGACTCACCGTTTGGGAAATATGGCTGAAACAAGTTTCAGATGGTGAAAAACAGCTTAATTGGGCTTAACCGGGTGATTAACAGCTAGGCCCAAAGGGGAATTTCGGGATTTGGAGTATTTAAGGGCTGTTAGGGTTAGGGATTTCGGTTTTTAGACACTTTTCCAGCCGCCATAGACATTTGTTCAACCCTAACAACGGCCTCCAACATCTAAAACATCCCTAAAACACTTTCTAATTGAAGATTAGCCTAATCAACATCAAATTAAGGAGAAATAGCACCAAAGAAAGGTTAGAGCTGTTGTTTTGCATTGGGAACAGCGCCAAACAGAGAATCATTTCAGATTTGGTATTTTATTTGTGGCCAAGGTGAGTGATTTGCATAGTTCCTCACTAATTATGGTTAATTAAGAGTAATTAGTGATAATTAGTGAATTTATACATGTTAAAAATCTGGAAAAATATTGATAAAATTCGAAATATTGTTTTAGGCCTCTGTCAGAAAATTTGGTTAGTTTGGTTAAGTTTTACTAATCCTATCATTAGATTGGCTTAAACATGCTTAAGGGAAAATATGGGATTTTGGCTATGTTTGATCCAATTTACATGCTATGGTTGTTGTTTTGATGTTTATGGTTGATTCTCTATGTTGCTATGACTGTATGGTATGCTTTGTGATTGATTAGAACAATTAGAATGGTCGAAAACGTTGTCGTATGGCGTAAAATAGTCGTTGGAAAGTTGCAGGAAATGTGCAAGGTTTCAAACCGGATCGGATCGGATTATTGGGCTCGGATCGGATAGGAGAACCAGGTAAGTGGATTTGATTCGGATTGGAACTTAGCATAAGGGGCTTGGCGAGAAGGAAGGTCATTTGCTTAGAGTTGGAGTTGGGCAGGGGATCGGATCGGAGAGACCAAAAGGGGACCAGATCGGAGCTAAGAGGGGAAGACCGAAACGGATCTGGAGACATTAGGAAGCACACACGAACCGAACCACTTAAGGGTATCGAGCCGTTTGAGGAGTATCTAATTGAGGCAGAAAGGGGAGCACCGAACCGGACCACACCTTGAGAGACCGAACCGAACCGGAGCGTTGAATCATCAAACTGAAGTATTTCGAACTAAAGCTTCTATATGCCCGAACCGAACCAGATGGCCGAACCGAACCGATGTTGGGCTTGGGACCGCTTCATCGTGACGACTTCTTCTGAAGACCAGCTCCAATTCGACCAAAACCCGAGATGCAAAGGTAGTCTAAGTGGGAAGTTTTTACTCAGGATCCAGTTAGGAACCAATGAGTTAACTTCGTGATTGGACTTTGCTGCGGGACGTGTGCTAAGGGGTTGTCGATGTCTATGACTTTAGATCACTATGTGTAGGGGGTACGTGAACGGATTCAGGGCCACAGTGGCCTAGGTACGACTAAACAGCTATAAACCAATGAAGTGGGGTCATTTGTAAAGATTTGGTTATGACTCCATGCGGTAAGCTTGGTAGTAGCAGTAGTTGTACAAGTCGAACTCCATCACTACTTCGATGGGTCTAGTGATTGACAGTGGTGGACATCGTATGCTTTACGCACTGAGTGAGAGATGTGAGGAAGGTTGCTATGTTTGATTTTTTTGCTATCATTATGACATGCACACCCCCACCCCTGTATTCTTCACACCATATGTTAGTGGCACCTTAGAGTATTGTACGGTATGTAGTGCTAACTCTTTGGTTGCAGGTCCAGGTTCAGGTATGGTTTAGTATACCTGTTATTACCTGTTATTGTTCTGTTTAGTTGCTTATCACTCATACCAGACTTTTTGTCTGACCCAGAGTTTTATGTCTCTTGTTATTACTCTGGGTGCTCTCACGAGCAGACTAGAGACAGGTTAGGTGGTATGTACAAGTAGCTGTACCAGAGACGAGTAGCAGGCTTCCACGTATGATATATAGATATTCTCCCTGTGTCGCCGTCGGTCACTACTTTGGGCATTAGTAGTGTACCTCTTTCCTTTTACTTTAGAGACAGTATTTACAAAGTTGTAATAATGGTATTGGATCATAAGCTGTATTTGAATTTTTTTCGCTGCTATGATGTTTGGTTTTCAGATTATGCACTGTCTCGCCTGTTTTATGTCAAAATATGTTACTATTATATTTTATTCCATGCGCTGTGAGACATTCTACAGATTCCTTATTAGTTCATTCTCTTCTTTCTTTTCTTTGGTGACCGTTCCGTGCTAGTCGGGCATGTGTATAGCGCAGTTTCGGAGGAAATGCCGGCTGGTGCGGGGCGGGCCGTCATACCAGGTTTCGAACACTGGAAAGCCATTTCCACAGTTTTAGCTTATTTGAAAGGAATCATTAACTATGCTTTATCTTATAAAGGATATCCCACTGTAATAGAAGGATATAATGATGCAACCCGGAATAATGTAGAATCCAAATCCAAGCCTACGACTGAATGGATATTTACACTAGGAGGCTCTGCTGTATCTTAGGCTTCCAAGATGTAGAGCTGTATATCTGATTCAACTATTTTGTCAGAATTGACTGCATTAGCAGATGCATGTAAGGAAGCGGAATGACTTAGAAATTTATTAACAGAAATCCCTCCAGCAGTCTTGATTAAATGTGATAATCAAGCAATGATATATAATGGGTCTAAAAAGACATATTATGGAAAGTCTAGACATGTGAGTCTAAGACATCAGATGGTAAGACGGTTACTCAAAAGTGGAGTTATAACTGTTGACTACATAGAAACGAAGAAAAACTTGGCTGACCCACTTGCAAAAGGTCTTCCAAAGGCTATGGTTTCTATAAAGTCAAAAGAAATGGGACTAAGATCTGTGACTGAAGATTGACCATCCTTAACAGAAACCCAACTTGTGTCTTGAAAAAGATAGACAAAGTTCAATGGGGTACCAACAAGTTAAGAGTATGATTATGGAACGCTAAATCTATAATCCCTAATATTTTGTGTCGGATTCTGCATGAATAAAGGATGGATATATACCTTTAATAAGTCTAGAAATCTTAAAGGTGTATCGCAATATACCTTAGGAGGCTTACCTATATGAGTATGGAAATCAGGCCATTTTCAAGGAAAGTAAGACTGCTTTCTAAAGCAGACTCATGAACCAAGATTAAAGCACATGCCATTAACATGCTGAGCAATACAGAACACTATAACCAAGGAAATCAACATGTGTGATTGTTCCGATTTTATCATTAAGGGATACTTGGTTCAAGATTCGTTCACCATAGAATCTCGATTGAACTTTGAATGGTTCACACTAATTAAAGGTTCAAATCCAAAAGATACCTTTTATTTATGTGTCGTTTCGACGATGATGCAAAACTTGATCTTAGAACTATATAGGCTTAATCTTATAACTGCATAGGCTTGATCCTACTTAGGTATGTAGTAAATCACACTAGTGATATAGGCATCCACTTTATTTATTTTCTTTATTTTAAAAATTGGGGGAGATTGTTGTAAGTTTTCAAATTACTTTGGGGTTTGTTTTGAAGAGGGAAGTAAGAAGAAATAAGGATTGAGAATATGTCTTTGTCCTACATCATGAAATAGGCAAGGGCTTGTCTCTATTAATATAAAAGATTGATGTATCATATCAAAAGAAACAAGAGAAGGGAGAGACAAGGCAATGCATGAACATGACATGGATATTAATATTTAAAAAGTCAAAAGATGGGCATTGGGACTCTTGGGGTCTCGTGATTAGTTGGGCCTCGAAATGCCGATGGGCTTGGATCGCCCGTTGTATTTTTGAATTAGGCGCGCAGATTTGTAACGCTTCGGAACTTTGAAAAATGGCATCGTGTTTCAAACTGATGGGATGCGACGTTTCGAAATAGAAACGGATACGACCATTACAAACGATCGCGGCGGTTCATGGACAGACACCTTTGGGTGCCTATGAATTCCAACACTCAGAACTGTTACAAATAACTTCTGAAAATACTTCTTCTTCTTCCTCGGTTCTGCAACACTCTGCCATTACTTACACTTCATAAGTATTGCAAATTTCTGAATTTTCACTGTTTGAAAGGTGTTGCAGAATTGTCTATCTTCTTCCTCTTCTTTCTCTATTTGATTCTTGCATCATCAGATTATAAATTACAGTGTGTTCTTGATCGGATCAAAGCCGTACAAACTTTAAATCTGATTTTGCTATTCCAAGGCTTTATTGAATCCTGAAAGCTGGTAGTTCGATAACCCGTTTGTACCTGGTGGTTTGAACTATTGTCTGAAAGAATCTATTCTATAGATCCTTAAAGTCCGAAGTACAGCAGTCATACGACGATCATCTTCCTCTAGTAGTCTCAAACCACAAAAATCCCCAACATTAGACTAAAGATTCAATATATTATAACATTATACTCCAAACAAATGAAGCCCATTCAATACACAAATCAATACACAACATGTCTCATAATAAGTATGGTCTTACATTTCTACAAACCAAAATACTAGATAAATATATTAAAAGCGATAGTTATTGTGGCTTTGTAACTTTCCTTCAGCTAATAATATCTGATCCATGCTTTAACAAGCCGGCTACGCACCTCGACACTACACTAAAGGGGTTTATCTAAAAGATTCGCGATATAACTAGGAAGGCGTTTCAAATACCACACATGAGTTACTGGACATGTGTAACAACCCGCAAATCCATAATATCATAGTTGACTACATACACCATATGTCCAACCCAAATATCACGAAAATACGAATCATTTTTTTAGAAGAAAAAGGTAGAAGAAGAACAGAAACAACAACACAGAATCTCACATCGTAGCGGAAAAAATATATAATATATACTATCTTTGAAATATAAAATCTCAACTGTATAACATATACTTATCAGAGTACAACACTTACAACATAGCGGAACAAAACTCTATATAACTAACGCTGAAGCCTCCTGCTCCAAGCTCCTTTAGATAGATCTGTAAAATCCTGAACTACTTGACTGTCTGTACAAATTTAGGCACCCAAGAGTTTACGTAGAACAAAACAAAATAAACTCCGGGTCGGTCATGGGACTAGTATGAGTAAACAGTTTAAAACAGTTTCATAAAACTAAATGATATCTCATAAGACCACGCCGTATAACACGGAATGAGTTTTTCCCTTATGAGAATCCAAACACTTGACTTATCTTTCAAAATCCTTTTGAAAGGAATAATAATCTTTATATCAAAACTCTTTTGATATTATAATAATGTCTAAATCAAGTAAATAACAATCTAGTGGAACGTTTGCATCTCACGTTCCACATATATAATATACAATCAAAACCGCAAGCACTTATTGGGTAATGGATTTCCAACTATGACAAGGTATGGAACCACCTGCCGCTGGTATATCTCTAGAGGAGAATACACCGAGTTCAACAAGAACATCTTGCAACTCAGCCGCACATGACCGACCACTCATTTCGCTTGAGTGTATCGAATGTATATCACCAACGGTTGGGATCTGCAACCGTTTCCCGAATGGGATAGCATCAACAATAGATTTTTAGAAGTAAATGAAACTCTAGATCATGTGATTATACACCCTAATAGGTGCGGCCTACATAGCCATGCTGCCTGCCCGATTTCTGTCATTTACCGGTTGATGAGGCTTGAGGTTACGCTTTGTCATCACATCAGATTCACTTCGAATGCCACATTGTCAGATCCATCTAAAATCACTAATTGACGTCTACAACAGTACATTACGTGTTAGCTAAAGAAGTTTCCTTCTCCGCTTCCACTCTTGGTACGGTTGAAGAAATCAATGTACGTGACCTTTCTGAAAGTACTCTGTCAGACATTCATCCATACAAGTCACCCAGGAACAGGATGAACCGAAGGCACTATTCAGTACATCCATCTTAGGCACTGTTATCTAAGACTTTATACAATAGCCCTTGCACTTTACTCCTTCTTCAATTATCTTTGGCATATATGATTCGCAATGCTTATGCCAATACAGAGTGGTTCTTTGGATAATAATCCAACCGGTCTCTCCATATTGACAACGATGGTCAAAACTTCGATAGTATGTGATTTAACTATCGAATAAAAACAAGTGTTTTGATAGTCGATGATTAAACTATCGAAGAAAACAAGTGTTCATCCAATTATCAAGCAATCACTGAGCCCTTAATTAATATTTCATTAATTAAATCACTTCTCCATTTCTTTATCAATATTTGTTAACCAAATATTTTCAATAACCATATTGGCCTTTTACGCTATTTGGAAAACATTTCTGAATATCGCCTTCCTTTATTTTCTAAACTTTAGAAAATATATGCTATTTATAATTGGAAAATATTCCAATTACTTATCTCTTTTCCGATCTCGTTTATTTCTATACTTAGGAAATATTCTTTATTATATTTCCAAGCTTACACTTATTTGGGTTAAAATGGATGTTGTGTAAAACATCGTTACGACAACCCAAATACTATATTCAACTAACTCTTATCCAACATTGATTTTCGAGCCTGAAATCTTACTATTTATTTTCTAATAATGAAATCAATCAAGTTGGGGTATAACTACCTCTCAGACCTTGATTGAATAACATTTATAACGTCAAAACATATATGACTACTTACTCGAATAATCAATACCAAACAACTACTTATTCACTTTTAAACACGTATACGCTTTCTCTTACTATTCTTACGAGATTTTATTCTTATACTTCCTTTTTGATTATACAATACTATATCTAAGTTCGTTTCCTTATCGACTTCTATATATATTGATATATAGATTTCTAGTTATCAGATCTTCTTAAAAATATTCTAACTCCTTACCTCCTTTGTACCGGGAGCATCGGGATATTTCAAATAGCCTCCCATAGCCCTCACCAATCCAAAAGAAAAAGAAAAAGCCAAGCGGCTTGCCGATACGGCGCTTAAAATCTCATATATGATTAAATACATACCTTTTTGACGAGCACTCTATCTATATACCTTCATTAACCTTATCCCATACCTGTCTCCTGTATATTTATACCTGTCCAATTTAATTCAACTATACCTGATCGTTTAACTCAATTCGTTAATTAATTTGTTAATTAACTCTTTATTCTATTTCACTTTTATATTTAAACATGACATGTTCAAATATATTTTAACTTTCTTATTAACTAATTTGAATTCAAATTTCGAACTTAAGTTCTATATTCGATTTCGAATATACATTTACAAATCCAATTCACCTTTCAAAGTTCAACTTCAAATTCAAAACTCGATTAACTAATTCCTCTTCGACTTAGTTAATTCTATTCAATTTCTATTCAAATTTTATATCACTTCTATTATTCAAATTCTATATATCAAATTCTATTCAAATTTTATATATTCAAATTCTATAGTTTAAATTCCATTTGAATTCTATATTCAAATTCTATATATTCAAATCCTATATTTGAATTCCATTTGAATTCCTATATTAAACAAGTCTTGATTTCCAATTCAGTTGAAATCAATTATTTTTGCTTTGGAAAAATAACTTTCCCTTTTCAACTTCACACTTGTGTTTTTATTTCTGAATTATCCAATGATAATTCTTTTCACTTCATTTATAAACTTCGTTTATAAAAGAACTATTTATAAACTTCGTTTATAAAGGAACTACTTGTTTCCATAATTACTAATGTGTTTGTAATAATAATTGTCTAATCGATAAACTCATTCACACTTAAATAAAAGGAAAATCTCGAAACCTATTAAGTGTAAATGGGCACAAGCAAACAATTCTATTGGGTTAGGTTCAATAGCCATTTCCCTTGAGAAAATGGGGGTGCGGGAGCAAAAGGGAAATCTATTTGGTTTTTATACATGGGCGTTTCAAAGTCCATTCAAAGTAAGATGTGCTTGCATAAGATATATCATGTCGAGAGACCTTGTTGTGTACTGAATGTATAAAATGCTTCTAATGACATCCAACTGCATAATTACCCATAGAGCATACCTTTTACTCTTTGACGAATAAGTTACATTTTGTGTGAACTTAACAAACAAACATTTCCAAACCCAAGCCTTTTTATATTGTCAACAAAATATGTTCTATTTTAATAAGAAAAAATTGTATTATTTCTCTTGTACTTGGTTTCCTATTTTAAAAAATTATGCATACATACATGCAGCGCGTGTGCGTGTGCAAACACACACACACACACACACATATATATATACACACACACTCGTAATTTTCAATATATATGTACATATAAACTCACACAAATATGCACATGCATATATTTAAAAATAAAATACTTTTATTCTCATTTATTAGGATAAGAATCTTTTCTTCAATTTTTTTACAAAGTCAAAATATTGATATAAATGTCTATTTTAATTTTTTAAATCAATTCTATTTAGGCTGTAAATAACTATTTAACAAAATTATGCATGGGATAGAAGAATATTTAAAAAACAAATTTTCAATTAATCCTAATTAAAAAATTTAATTTTAAATTATATTTACATATATGCATACATATATTTATTTAAACTACTACAATTAGTAATATTTTTATTTTTTTACATAGTTATACATATAATGTATGTATTTATATAACAAACTACTACAATAAATAATATTACTTAATAATTATATATATTAACTAAAATTATATAGATTACCTGATAGAAATATTCCGTAAATGTTTTAATAGTAGAATTATAATAAAAAGTGTATGTACTATTTCATTTCATGGACGACTAGGATACATTATAAATAAATTATAACACATATTATATTTATTTATCGCACACAGTCATCTTAGCAATTGCTGGACAAAGCGGTTAATTTCCTTTTTGAACCCCCATTTCTGTTATATCTATGTGTGCGCACACACACACGTGTTTTTGTGTCCGTATTTTGACATATGAAATATTACTTATATTAATTAATTTTAATTTTAAATATTTAAAATAAATATGTACTCTAATTATTGAAATAAATTTAAAAACATTTAACCTCTTATATAATTTAATATTAAATGTAAATTATTTTACAAATAATTATTTACACAAACACAGAATAAAGAACTTATGCAATTTAATAAATGAAAAAAATTCACCATTTTAACCATGTTTTTTTTTTTGCGAAGTTGTACGGTTTTTAAGGTGACCGCAAACACCTTCTAATAATAAAAAATACAAAATGGTTAAGGTGACTGTTAGTTGACAATCAGCTACATTCAGTTTTTAAGGTGGGTCATCCACCACATACGGAGTTTATAGCCTTACGTTCACTCTATCTAATCAGGCTTGGAGCACTAAAGCTAGTTAAGTTACTAGACTACATATTACATTGCATTGTGTTGCATTTCATACTACACTAGGCAGCGATATTACATAAGTTCACAGAAAATTACAACGGGTACAAAAATAAACCATCGAAAGCTATAAACACTACTAGTACATGGTTGACATGAAAGGCAACATGTCTGCCCTGGACTGTTGCAATCGGCTACTGGCATGTACATTACTATTCCAAAAACAAACAGTGAAAACACGATATTCCATACCTAGTTTGGCTACCAGACAGGCGCCTGATAATCCCGTCAGCGATGTGGCCATATCAAGCGATACACTTCAGAGAGGGAGGCAACTGGTTCACCAAAGCAACAGCAAATTGCTGCTTCTTCGTCGAACAACAGTGGACGGGATAACCAACTCACAAGACATACCCAATACAAACCACAACATAGTCTCCGATAACCACCATTACATACCGATTCTTTGTTCTCCAGAAGGTTGATATGTCCAGACAGGGATGAACTCCATTCAAACAAAATAACAAAGTTTAGTATAGATGCACAACTTGTGTATTGCCACTATTCGGACAGAGTGAACCTAACCAGATAACACCAAAAACAAATGGAAAGAACCAAAGAACTGATCATAATACATGGAATAGTGTTCCCAAAAGCAGATCCGAGCTTCGTATACCAAAGAAAGAAAACCACACACCACTAACATACCCAACAAGACCACAATACAAAACTGTAAACTAGATCTACCAACAAGACGATAACGAAGAAAACATTGAATACCTAGTCGTGAATGTAACAACCCGGAAAATCCGAGCCAATTTAAAATTTTTATTTTGGCAATTTTAATGAATTTTGAATATTTAAAATGAATTATTTTAAATAATAACGATGAGAAATTTATTTTGAATAGAATTGGAACGTATATATTTATTTGAATCGTCGTTAGAATATAAATATTTTATTTTTAATTATAAAAGGAATTGAAAATGGCGCGGTAGTTTGAAAATTCGATTTCAAATTTCAAATGAATGCACAGGATTCAAATTAAACCGGATTTTAGCGAAACCAAAAATATTAGAACTATTTTAGAATATCTTTCCAACGAATCCGAAAAATTGAAATTTCATAGCGGGAATCAAAAGTTACGTCCAATTGAAAATTCAGAATAGTCGCTATGGAATTCTAGCCCTTAAAAAGTGAAATTTTGCATATGAGCCTAGTATTCGACGAGATACTTTTTTATAGATTCATAATGACAAATCATTGTTGAGTTCCAAAGGGCCCGTCGAATGGAGTTAGTATGTGGCCGTGCGAGCTAAAACAGTTCAGGGTAAAACATGTAGTCATTTTACAAAGGAACGTTATTGATACGACCTCAGAATTCGATTTAATTTTTTTTCTGGATTCGTATCGTCTAATAATCGTTAAATCCAAAAGGGCATGATGTTTGGAGTTAACATACGAGCGTGCAAGAAGAAATGGTGCACCAAAATTGCATTTCTAGAGTTTATCTGAGCATTTTTGAGAATTTTAACGGACGGTCAAACGAACTCGGAATTCGACGAAACTTGTTTCGTTGGAATCGTCTTCATGTCTACTATGTCGTGTCCGAAATCCACAGCAATCGGAGATCATTGACATTCAGACGATACGCAAGAAACTAGCATATAATCATTTTTCCTCCTTTTCTACTTCATTATTTCACTTCTCTCTTTCTCTTCAGAAAACTCAAAAATGGCCTCCACCCTCCCGCCACCGCTGCCACCCTTCCCCCACCTCCACCGCCGGCCACCACCACTCCCTCCTCCTTCTCCTCCTCCTCTTCCTCCTCCGATCTCTCTCCTCTTTCCCTCTTCAAATTCACAAACCCTACCCACAAATCACCACCACCCTAACCACCACGACCATCGCCGCCGCCACCCACCAGCGACCTCCCCCACGTCAATCAGGTAGGCGCCCCCCTCCAGCCACCCAATTCCGGCCGTGGGCCTCTCGTCCTCCAAAAACCCATTTTTCACAAAAATCCCGTTTTGCATAAAACACCCTGTCACTATTTCGCGAATAACTCCCAAAACGTGCGTTTCTAGCCAAAACTCCTCTAGACCAAAGTCGAAGAGCACTATTTTCTCTTTGATTTGGTATATGATAGTCCTATTTTGCATTGCGGAGTTGTCGGGAAAACGCGTCCAAAATCTGCTCTTCAAACACTGTCAAAATGCTGTCTTTTCGCGATTTCCGGCGAAATGGCACATTTTTGAAAGGAAGACCACTAGGAGAAAGTTGTCCGGAAAGGCGCGTTTAAGCTAGAAAAAAAGATGGTGTGAAGATTGGAGTTCGTTTGCAAATTCTGGAACCAGAACAACAAACCCGGGCATTAGAAATAATGTCAGGTTTCTCCGCTTTAAAGCTTTTATGGTTTTTGAAGAATGAAGTATGTAAAAATATGATTTTTATATAGTTGAGATTGTAAAAATATGATTTTTATAAGATAGAGAATATAAAAATACGATTTTTATATATGTTGTAGCGAAATAAAAATTAGATTTTTATATGAGTAGCGGATTGAAAATAGAATTTTTATATAATAAAGAATATAAAAATATAATTTTTATATATGTATACGCGGGTTATTTACCGATTTATAACGATTTATAAAATACGTTTTGAATTGAAATTTGAACGTGAAATGGTAATTAATATTTACCGATAACACCGTGGTATTAGATATGGAGTATTACCAGTCTGCTCCATGGTATGAAAAGGTTGGGATTGGAAAATAAAATAAATAATTACTTTGGTGTGGTTCGCTAATCTCGACTAGTTTGGAAAACCTTAACATGGTTTGAAATGATATCCAAAGGAAGATTAAAGAATAAATTGAGAAGAATTTATCTTTGATAAAATTAATGGGAACCTTTCCCTAAGAATGTGAAAATATGAATAAAAGAATATTCTGAATTGGAATGAGGCGTATGTTGTATTTGTGTAACACTTGTTTATTTTATACGCGGGTTATTCAGAAAGGACGGGTTTATACCCATTCTGAATAACCGATTCGACGATGTGTCGAAGGTGAAGACGGTGGTTGAAGACCGGGGGTCTTCACGTCGTTTGGTTGATTCCTGATAATCTTGATTGGGTTGTACACCCAAGATGAGGGAATAAGTTGGAGACCGTCCAGGCGTACTTGGAGATCGACGGATATGCGAGCAAAGTGCCTCCGGTTTCGTTCAGACCCAGAACGAACTTGTAAATGGACTGTGTGTCCGACATGGGATTTTATTCTGTGTTGATTGATCTCTATTAAATATACATCTGTTTGGCGGCGGAGAATTTATTCTCTTGCTTAACGCCCTTCTCTGAGACGTACGAGCTCAGAGGTTGTATATCGATGGACATCAGTCGCATGGAGTGAATTGCCTGTGTGGCATGCCTAAGTGGCAGATGATCAAGGCTTCTGTTGAAAAGCAGAGTCTTGTGGTTGATGATCAAAGCACGGCCTGTGTGGCGCAGCTTTGTGTATGACGTTAATTCGCGAGCCTCACACCTTGGTATGAGTCAAAAACGGGATAGTGACTTCAGGGAGAGCACGAAGTTTCTTTCTAGCTATAGGTGGTGTCAGTGATCTGCCAGCCCTGACATTTACATAATTTTTCACCTGTGTGGTTGTTGGATTGCGAGGCGCCTCGAATATATGGTTGATAACTGGCACTATGTGAGCCAACGTACATACCATTTTATAGGTCCGATAGGACCGGGAAACGTGTGCTCAGGAATTGCCAATCCTCAAAAGTAAGAGAGGACCGGCCCTGAAGATCCAGGATCGCTGTGTGTGGTCCTGAGACTTTTGCTAGAGTGTCTCGAATGGAGAGGAGCTTTCCCCTTGCCTCGACTCGTGACGGAATCCAATTTCCAATACATGATAATTCGGTTTTATTTGTAGAACTTAGTATGGCGAAATAGTAGATGGTAGCTATGCCGCCTATGATTGATACTTATGATTGAATTTGTTTTGACACTATACATTTATAGTAATATCAAAATAATCTATTTTTAAACGTATCAAGCATTCTTTGGCTATTATAAGGTAAAACCTTATCCTCCGGCTTGCGTTGCATTGTGTGATGGGACCTGGGTCTTATAATAGCTTTATTTAGCATTGCACTTTTTGTTTTATGCACTAGTATTCTTGGGAGGAAACCCGTTCCGTTTTATATGGCGTGGTCCCTTGATTTACCTAACTTTAAAATAAAGATTAATAATTGTTTTAGTTCTCACACCATTCACATGACTGACCTGGAGTTTATTGTTTTAACCTGAATTCTGGGTGCCCCTATTTTCCACACGGGCAGCTAGTAGTTTTGGTTTTGTAGATTTATATTCACAGGATCCTGGTTTATAGCTGAAGTGATATTCGGAAAGCTCTGTATCCGCATATTTCTTTCATTTATATTTTGTATTATTTTTCCACTGCTATGTATTTAAATGTAATTTAAATATCTGATATTTGTCAAATGTGTAATATTTATTCATACTCTGTATATTCTTGTATTCTGATGGAATTGTTGTAATAAACAATGAAATGTTCTTCTGTTTGCGTTCTGATTGGTCTTGTCCTCAAAGCAATCCGGGCTTTCCTTACCGGGGAAGTTCGGGTCGTTATAAAGTGGTATCTGAGCTTTGGTTTACAGAGCTCGAGAACAAGACACATTAGAACCAAACGAAAGAATTCATCAGAGATTGGATTAGCAATATCCAATGAGAATAACTCGTTAGAGATGGGATCAGTAGTATCCTAGAGCGAGTCGAAAGAGTGTTGTTTTGAAAAATAAAAACGAAAACAAATTTTGTTTTGAAATTTAAGTCGTTTTATACGTATTTAAATATTTTATTTGTACTGAGTTGGACAATCTAGTATATGAAGATTTCGCGCATATGCGTCATGAACGTATATTCGAAGTCCCAAATATACTGGATAGATATAGAATCACACTCTAGTTGCCCGGGGATGATTCTGATAATGATGCAGCGTTATCAGTATTTATTTTCGAGTATCGAAAGTGAGATATCTATATATTTCCATTAGACTGGTGTGAGAACCAAAACTAGATAGGCTTATTGTTGTGATTTGCCACCAAAAACATGATTTTCTGAATATATATCAAAATTATGAATTTGTAAAGATAATCCACTAATTGATTGCTGGTTGTGTTGTTTGATTATTGGTTTCCTTTATTAAAATTTTGAAGCATTATGCCTAATGGAACCGAATATTGAACTGTATTGAAAAATGATTACAATTGCATGCCTATACATGTATATCCATTGAACAGGTCATAGCAAGGAGGCTAGAGCAGAAGAATAAAATTGTTTGCCCGACAAATAGGTGCATGTTTACAAATTTATTCGGTTTGGATGATTTTATGAGCCGATTGGCTAGCCGCTTGGCTGTTTCTTTTTCTTTTTGGATTGATGAGGGCCATGAGAGGCTATTTGAAATATCCCGAAGCTCCCGGTGCAGGGGAGGTTGTGGCGAAATTTTTCGGAAATTTAGGGTGTTAGCCAAATTTTTGGAAAATTTGAAAAGTTCTTAGAAAATGAAAAGTTGAAGAACTTAAGCCGTAATGAAAATAATGAAAGTTGAGTTGATTAGTAAAACAACTTTCAGCTACGTTCCTTTTCGGGGACGAAAAGTTTTAAGTGGGGGAGATTGTAACAACCCGGAAAATCCGAGCCAATTTAAAATTTTTATTTTGGCAATTTTAATTAATTTTGAATATTTAAAATGAATTATTTTACATAATAACGACAAGAAATTTATTTTGAATAAAATTGGAACGTATATATTTATTTGAATCGTCGTTAGAATATAAATATTTTATTTTTAATTATAAAAGGAATTGAAAATGGCGCGGTAGTTTGAAAATTCGATTTCAAATTTCAAATGAATTCACAGGATTCAAAATAAACCGGATTTTAGCGAAACCAAAAATATTAGAATCTATTTTAGAATATCTTTCCAACGAATCCGAAAAATTAAAATGTCATAGCGGGAATCAAAAGTTACGTCCAATTGAAAATTCAGAATAGTCGCTATGGAATTCTAGCCCTTAAAAAGTGAAATTTTGCATATGAGCTTAGAATTCGACGAGATAAATTTTTATTGATTCATAATGAAAAATCATTGTTGAGTTCCAAAGGGCGCGTCGAATGGAGTTAGTATGTGGCCATGCAAGCTAAAACAGTTCAGGGTAAAACATGTAGTCATTTTACAAAGGAACGTTATTGATACGACCTCAGAATTCGATTTCGTTTTTTTTTTGGATTTGTATCGTCTAATAATGGTTAAATCCAAAAGGGCATGATGTTTGAAGTTAACATGTGAGCGTGCAAGAAGAAATGGTGTGCCAAAATCGCATTTTTAGAGCTTATCTGAGCATTTTTGAGAATTTTAACGGATGGTCAAACGAACTCGGAATTCGACAAAACTTGTTTCATTGGAATCGTCTTCATGTCTACTATGTCGTGTCCAAAATCCGTAGCAATCGGAGATCGTTGGCATTCAGACGATAAGCGAGAAACTAGCATATAATCATTTTTCCTCCTTTTCTACTTCATTATTTCACTTCTCTTTCTCTTCAAAAAACTCTAATATGGCCTCCACCCTCCCGCCACCGCTGCCACCCTTCCCCCACCTCCACCGCCGGCCACCACCACTCCCTCCTCCTCCTCTTCCTCCTCCTCTCTCTCTCCTCTTTCCCTCTTCAAATTCACAAACCTTACCCCCAAATCACCACCACCCTAGCCGCCACGACCACCGCCGCCGCCACCCACCAACGACCTCCCCCACGTAAATCAGATCCGGCGCCCCCCTCTAGCCACCAAATTCCGGCCGTGGGCCCCTCCTCCTACAAAAACCCATTTTTCACAAAAATCCCGTTTTGCATAAAACACTCTGTCACAATTTCGCGAATAACTCCCAAACCATGCGTTTCTAGCCAAAACTCCTCTAGACCAAAGTCGAAGAGCGCTATTTTCTCTTCGATTTGGTATATGATAGTCCTATTTTGCATTGCGGAGTTGTCGGGAAAACGCGTCCATAGTCTGTTGTTCAAACATTGTCAAAATGCTGTCTTTTCGCGATTTCCAGTGAAATGGCACGTTTTTTAAAGGAAGACCACTAGGCGAAAGTTGTCCGGAATGGCGTGTTTAAACTAAAAAAAGATGGTGTGAAGATTAGAGCTCGTTTGCAAATTCTGGAACCAGAACAGCAAATCCGGGCGTTAGAAAAAATGTGAGTTTTCTCCGCTTTAAAGCTTCTATAGTTTTTGGAGAATGAAGTATGTAAAAATATGATTTTTATATAGTAAAGATTATAAAAATATGATTTTTATAAGATAGAGAATATAAAAATATGATTTTTATATATGTTGTAGTGAAATAAAAATTCGATTTTTATATGAGTAGCGGATTGAAAATAGAATTTTTATATAATAAAGAATACAAAAATATAATTTTTATATATGTAGCGAAATAAAAATCTAATTTTTATTATATATATAGTGAAATAAAAATGTGATTTTTATCCATATATAGTGATTATAAAAATGTGATTTTTATATACATAACAACAATATAAAAATGTGATTTTTATATATGTAGTGGCTACGGACAATGAACTTGACAAAAGGCGAGCACGACGAAGATTTCTACATAAGAAGCGTCGTGGCGTTTGGTTTAGCTAGTCGGTGAGAACTTCTCACTTTAAATCTTGTTTTCTAGTTAAAAATATATACTAGGATGCTAACGGTGCTTAGCAGCACCCGACACCCGTCGTCCACAGACCATGAACGACTTGTATGCTTGTTTGATGTGTTGTGAAGTTTGTTTGTGATGTTGATGTGAAACGGATAATAAAACATTAATGTGTTGAGAATAAAATATTTTATCGTTAAAAATATAATTTTTAACGTGAATAAATAAATATTCATTTGCAAACCGGATGGTTTGTTTATGTACACCTATTTGAAGGATATTGATTGGGACGATAAATTTTACACGTCGCCCAACTGCACAAATAATATTCAGTGTTTGTGGATTGAAACCCCACACGGGTGTTGGGATGATATTTGACGTACACTAATCCCAATTGTTTAGTGGTATGTCGATCGTTTGATTGACAGACTGTATGAGCGTTAATTAGTTATATTTAATGTTTATGCAGTTGTGTGGTGCACTTTGGATGATGGTTGATTATTTATTGTTGCTATTATATACATGTGTTGTATGGAATCCATATGATTAACATTATATGGTAATTGATTGGGCCTCATTCCAATTGGAAAAATAAAGAATATTATAAAATATATATTCATGTGTTGAATAGAATAAAGAACATTCATGTGTTGAATAAAATATATATTCATGTGTTGAATAGAATAAAGAACATTCATGTGTTGAATAAAATATATATTCATGTGTTGAGTAAAATATTTTAAACAATAAAATTTACATCTTTATCATAATTTTATAAAATATATTAAATAACAAAAATAGTCATGTGTTGAAGATACTCATGTGTTGAGAATATTCATGTGTTGAGAATATTCATGTGTTGAAAGAAATATAGATTCATGTGTTGAATAGAATAAATATTCATTTGTTGAATAGAATAACGAAGTTATTGAAATATATAAAGCCGTGTTGATTAGAGATGCGCCATTTTGACGCGAACGATATTTATATCAATTATATTCGTTTTTATAATGAATATAGAAAAGAAAGTGGTTTCAAAATATAATGTTTTGAAAATATTATTATTTATATAGTAATGATATGAAATATTCAATTTTGATTTGAAATTGAATATGAAGTTGAAATTGTTTTGAAAACGAATTTAAAAGGATTTACAAAATACGTTTTGAATTGAAATCGATGAAATGTATATAATATATATTATATATATTAAATGGCCTGAATAGAACGAGCCGCACAGCGGTAGTTCACTAATTTCGACCATTGACTTCGAATTGACGTTACGGGAGATCCGACTGTCGGATTCTCCTGAAACCGTAACCATTGGGTTCGTATCAAAAAGAGCTTTCCAATGAATATTAGAAATTTAAAATCTAACGGTTGGATTTAGAATTATGACTAAATCAAATTTGGAAAAGGTCGTTGTAAGTGCAGTTCGGTGGCCGTTATTGAAAACTGACTGTACGGGCCTTGATAAAATTATTAAAAATACTAATAATTTGTGTAAAATCATAATATATGAATTGGAAGAAAC
Source organism: Allium sativum (assembly GCA_030737875.1). Lineage (NCBI taxonomy): Eukaryota > Viridiplantae > Streptophyta > Magnoliopsida > Asparagales > Amaryllidaceae > Allium > Allium sativum. The sequence goes on from CM060916.1 coordinate 732,785,155, forward strand.
TGGGATGAAAAATTCCACATTTGTAAGGATAAAAATATATTTTTATCGAAATGAACTAGTTATGAACTAGAATTATAATCCAATATTTTTGAATAAATAATTTGGATTTGAAGTGGTTTTAAAATAATCAGAATTTCCAATACGTGAATTGGAATGGATTTAAATCGAAATTATTTTCTGAATATTTCGATGTTGGATTTCGTGATTATAAAGATATGGTTGTGGAAATTTGAAAGATATATTTATATCGTTATTTCCAATACGATATTTGTTGGTTTCAGAATTTGATATTGACTATAAGCCAGTATATTTTCTATTAAGAGCCTTGTATTTAATATCAAATGGGATTTTGGGTTCGTCGTGAATGGTGTCTTGAATAACACTGTCCTTGAACCCAGTTTAGAAAAGAATAAATCTTTTAATTAAGATTTAGTGAAATTGTCCAGTTAATTAGTATTTGATTGGAATTGAATTTAAATTGATTTTTGGGGTTTATCATGAGCAGTGTTTTGAATAACACCTGTTCTTTAACCCGATCAACAATGGAAAGTGATTTTGGGTTTATCGTGAACCGTGTTTTAGATGACGTTGGTTCTTTAACCCAGTTAAAGACAGGATATTGATTTTTGGGAAGATTAAAACTAAGTGGAGTTTTAATGAATCTTTAATTAGATTGAAATGATCGAGAATGGAGTATCACCAGTTTTGCTCCAAAGCGATAGTTAAATCTTTAATTAGATTTGAATGTGAAATGGTAATTAATATTTACCGATAACACCGTGGTGTTAGATATGGAGTATTACCAGTCTGCTCCATGGTATGAATAGGTTGGGATAGGAAAATAAAATAAATAATTACTTCGGTGTGGTTCGCTAATCTCGACTAGTTTGGAAAACCTTAACATGGTTTGAAATGATATCCAAAGGAAGATTAAAGAATAAATTGAGAAGAATTTATCTTTGATAAAATTAATGGGAACCTTTCCCTAAGAATGTGAAAATATGAATAAAAGAATATTATGAATTGGGATGTGGCGTATGTTGTATTTGTGTAACACTTGTTTATTTTATACGCGGGTAATTCAGAAAGGCCGGGTTTATACCCATTCTGAATAACCGATTCGACGTTGTGTCGAAGGTGAAGACGGTGGTTGTAATAACCCGAAAATCTGGGCCAGTTTAAAATTTTTATTTTGGCAATTTTAGCGAATTTTGATTATTTAAAATGAATTATTTTAAATAATAACGACGAGAAATTTATTTTGAATAGAATTCAAACATATATATTATATACGTCGTCGTTAGAATATAAATATTTATATATAATTATAAATAGAATTGAAAATGGCGCAGTAGTTCGATAAGTCGATTTCAAACTTCAAATGAATGTACCGGGTGCAAAACAATCCAGATTTTAGTGAAACCAAAAATCATAGGATCTATTTGATAATATCTTTCCAATGAATCCGAAAAATCAAATTTCATAGCGAGGATCAAAAGATATGTCCAGTTGAAAATTCTGAATAGTCGCTATGGAATTCAGGCCCTTAAAAATGGGAATTTTGCAAACGACCTCGGATTTCGACGAAACCAGTTTTGTTGGGTCCGGGATGTCAAGTTATTGTTAGATTCCAAATTTCATAATTTTTCGAATCAATATGTGAGCGTGGCTAAGGAAAACGCATTTGACCAGTTTCAGTTGATTTTAATCGACTGGAAAATGGCCATTTTTCAAACGGTCTCAGAATTCAACGAAATTAGTTTTATTAGGACCGTATCGTCAATACGAAGCTAGAAAATATTTTTCTGGAATTTTTAGAGTTCGTATGTGACCCCGGTAATTTGAAAGGTACGTTTAAAATTGAATATACACTGATTTATAATTTGATTTTGAGAAAAACCTATCGTAACAACCGTATTGGCCTATGAAACATATACCATTGTGTTCGAAATGGGGGTAATTAGCTAGGGGCGACAGTCGTTGGGTTTGAATTGGAAATCGAATAAAAAGGTTGCTTTTTGAAATAAATTAAATTGAATATATATATATATATATATTAATTATAATTAAAGCCCCTATTTCCTTTCCTATTCCCCCCGTTGACCAATTCAAAACCGAAGTAAATAAAAAAAATGGGGGGGGGGGAGATGGACGACGGAGCCCTAGCCGCCAGAGACGACGCCGCCACCGCCGGCCGCGGCCTCCCCCAGTCCGGCGCCTCCTCCTGCTACGCCTCCTTCCCCCTTTTCCTCCTTTCCCTCGCAGTTCGAAGGCCGAACCCGACGCCACCCCGTTCAACCCTGACGCCGACCGCCTTGCCCTGCCACCACCTCCTCTGCCCTCGACCCTCCCCCTTCCGTGCCCTTCGAGAAGCACTAGACCCAAATCGATTTGAAACCCGCGCCCCAATGCCTTCACCATCGAGACCGCCACCTGCTCTGACCTGCGCCACCCCGGATGGCGCGCCCACACCCCCTCCGACCTCAGACAATGGCTCTCCCCGCCCAGTCCCCAACCACAGTGAGTTTCTCTTTTATTTTACATGTTCATTTAATTGTTTTATTCATTTTTCTTTTTAGTTATATGTTAAAACATAGTTTTTAAAACCTGATTTTAATATAATGTCATTGTTTTAAAATGAAATTTATTTATGTATCTATATATAAATAGTTTGAAAATATAATTTTTTCCATATACAAAGAATTGATTTTTCCACGTGAAAAGAATTGGTTTATAGAACTAGAAAAGAATGATTTTTAAAAACAAGAAAGGTATGATTTTGTTTATGGAAAAGATTAGGCTTTTCATTGTAGAAAGAGACGATTTTTATATATTGAATAGAGAAGTCAAAATTCGATTTTTATATATTGAATAGCGAAGTCAAAATTCGATTTTTATATATAGAATAGCGAAGTAAAAATGGGATTTTTACATATGTAGAGAATACGGGCAAAGAAGTGACAAAAGACATAAAACAGCGAAGATTTCTATAAATGAAGGGTCGGGGAATTGGGATAGCTATTGGTGAGAACTTCTCACTCTATAATTTAATTTTTCTAGTTATAAATATATACTAGGATGCAGACAGTGTTTAGTAGCACCCGACACCCGTCATCCACAGACCATGGACGGCTTGTTTGTTTAATTGTTTGGTTGTGTAGTTGGTTAGATTATTTGATTTGAATTGAAATGTTTGGTGAAATGAATGGATTGATTGATGTTTGGTGAAATAAATAGTCATTTACAAACCGGACGGTTTGTTTATGTACACCTATTTGAAGGACATTGATTGGGTCGATAAATTTTACACATCGCCCAACTGCACGAATAAAAATCTGTGTTTGATTGTTTGAAACCCCACCCGGGTATTGGGATGATATTTGAAGTACACTAATCCTGATTGTTTAGTTGTATGTCGATCGATTGATTGACAGACTGCTATAAGCGTTGAATATTTATATTTGATGCTTATACAGTGTAGAATGCACTTTGGATGATGGTTGATTATTCATCGTTGTTGATATTTATATGTGTTGTAGAAAATCCATATAATTAACATTATATGGTAATTGATTGGGCCTCATTCCAGTTTCGAAAAAGAAATATTTGAAAAAGAAATATTTGAAATAGAAATATTTGAAATAGAAATATTCGAAATGGAATATTTGAAAATATCAATATATGAAGCCGTGTTGATTAGATTGACGCCATTTTGACGTAAACGATATTTATATCGATTTTATTCATTTTAAAACGAATATTGAGAAGTGATTCCGAAATCGAATATTTTGAAATGAAATTGAATTCAAATTTGAATAGAAAACGAATTGAATTTAAATTCAATAGAAAACCAAATTCAAATTGAATAGAAAACCAATTTGAAGTGAAACCGAATTGAAATGAATTCAAATTGAATTGAAATTTGAATTGAATAGAAATGAATCTTAAAACGAATTTATAAGGAAGAATTCAATTTTGATTTGAATTGAAATGGAAGTTGAAATTGTTTTTGAAACGAATTTAAAACTATCTATATAATTCGTTTTAAATAGAAATCGACGAAATATATATTATATATATAATATAATGGCCTGAATAGAATGCGCCGCGCAGCGGCAGTTCGTGAATTTCGACCATTTATTTCAAATGGACATTACGGGAGATCCGACCGTCGGATCCTCCTAAAACCAGAACCGTTGGGTTCGTATCGAAAAGAGCTTTCTAACGAATATTAGAAATTAGAAATCTAACGGTTGGATTTGGAATTATGTCCAAATCAAACTTGAAAAAGGTCGCTGTAAGTGTAGTTCGATGGCCATTGATGGAAATCGACTGTACGGGCCTTGATAAAATTATTAAAAATAATAATAATTTGTGTGAAATCATAAGAAATGATTTAGAAAGGATTGGGATGAAAAACTCCATATTTGAAAAGATAAAAATAGATTTTTATCGAAATGAAGTAGTTTTGAACTAGAATTATAATTCTATTTATCTTTAAATAAATAAATTGAATTTGAAATGGTTTTGAAAATAACCAGAATTTCCAATGATTGCATTGGAATGGATTTGAAATCGAAATTGTCTTCGGAATATTTCGATGTTGGAATTCGTGATTATACAGATGTTGTTATGGAAATTTGAAAGATATATATTTATATCGTTATTTCCAATACGACATTTGTTAATCGTAGAATTTGATACTGAATATAAGCCGATATATTTTCTATTCAGAGCCTTATATATAATATCAAATGCGATTTGGGTTTGTCGTGAATGGTGTCTTGACCAACACTGTTCTTGAACCCATTTGAGAAAAGATTAAATCTTTTTATTTAGATTTAATGAAGTATACCAATTAAATAATATTTAATTGGAATTGAATTGATATTGATTTTTGGGTTTATCGTGGACAGTGTTTTAAATAACACTCGTTCTTTGAACCGATAATTATTGGAATGTGACTTTGGGTTTATCGTGAACCGTGTTTTAAATAACACTGATTCTTTAACCCAGTTAACGATTAAAACTAAGTGGAGTTTTAATGAATCTTTAATTAGATTGAAAAGATCGAGAATGGAGTATCACCAGTTTTACTCCAGGCGATAGTTAAATCTTTAATTTGATTTGAACATGAAATGGTAATTGAATTTACCGATAACACCGTGGTGTTAGATATGAAGTATAACCAGTTTTACTTCATGGGATGAATAGGTTGGGATTGGGAAATTAAAAACAAATGATTACTTCGGTAAGGTTCGCTAATCCCGACTAGTTTGAATTGATATTCAAAAATAGAATAAAGAATAAATTCAAGAAATTTATCTTGGATAAAATTAATGGGAACCTTTCCCTATGAATGTGAAATTCAGAGACTAACTGTCGGTTAGCTAAGCGGAATGGTTTCCTGGATATTGATCTGATGTTGGTTTCGGCCTTCGGGGTTAATATTTGGGGAATTATTCTCTTGATTAATTTACGGTTAGTGACTGATGAATTGGAATGAGGCGTATGTTGTGTTTGTGTAACACTTATTTAAAATATACGCGAGTTATTCGGGAAGACCGAGTTTATCCCATTCTGAATAACTGATACGACGATAAGTCGAAGATGAAGACGATGGCCGAAGACCGGAGGTCTTCACGTCGTTTGGGTAATTACTGATGATCTTGATTGGGCTGTACACCCAAGAAGATGGAAACAGTTGGTGATCGTCCAGACGTACTTGGAGATCGATGGATATGCGGGGTACTAAGTGCCTCCGGTTTCGTTCAGACCCAGAACGGACTTGTAAATGGACTGTGTGTCTGACATTGGATTTTAGTCCGTGTGATTGATCTCTATTAAATAAATATCTGTTTGGCGGCGGAGAATTTATTCTTTTGCTTAACGCCCTTCTCTGAGACGTACGAGCTCAGGGGTTATATATTGATGGATATCAAACGCATGGAGTGAATTGCCTGTGTGGCATGCTAAGATGCAATTGATCGAGGCTTCTGTTGAAAAGCAAAGTCTTGTGGTGATGATCAAAGCACAGCCTGTGTGGCACAGCTTTGTGTAACGTGAATTCGCGAGCCTCGCACCCCGGTTGTGAACCAAAAACGGGAGAGGACCTCAGGTAGGACATGCGTTTCTTTATAGCTAGGGTGGTGTCAGTGACCTACCAGCCCTGACATTTATATACTTTTCACCTATGTGGTTGTTGATGTTGCGAGGCGCCTCGGTTAGATCGGACTATCCGGGTCCGATGGAGTCATTCGTTGGCTCATTTACGCCCTAAAGGGCGGGGAAACGTATTGTTCAGGCACTATAATCCACATCGGTGGACCGATTCTGTCGCTCCAAGGGGCAGTTGCGGCTGTTCCGGAGGCTCGGGCTAGAGAGTCTCGAATCGGTAGAGGACGATCCCTGGCCTCGGTTCATAGACGGAAATCCAATTTCCAAATACGTGACATTTGCGGTTTTAATTGTAAAACTAGTATGGCGACATGATATATGGTACCCATGCCGCCTATGATTGATACTTATGATTTGAAGTTGTTTTATACACTATGCACTTATAATAGTATCAAATAATCTGTTTTAAACGTATCAAGCATTCTTTGGTTGTTATAAGGGAAAACCCTATCCCCCGGCTTGCGTTGCATTGTGTGATAGGACCTGGGTCTTATAACAGCTTCATTTTTATTTATTTAGCATTGCGCTGTTTGTTATATGCACTGGTATTCTTGGGAGGAAACCCGTTCCGTGTTATACGGCGTGGTCCCTTGATTTACCTAACTTTAAAAGTAAAGATTTATAACTGTTTTAGTTCTCACACCAGTCCCATGACTGACCTGGAGTTTATTGTTTTAACCTAAACTCTGGGTGCCCCTATTTTCCGCACGGGCAGCTAGTAGTTTTGGTTTTGCAGATTTATATTCACAGGATCCTGGTTTACAGCTGGAACGATATCCGGAAAGCTTTGTATCCGTATATCTCTTCTAGTTGTGTATTGTATTATTTTCCGCTGCTATGTATTTAAATGTAATTTAAATCTCTGTTATTTCTGTGTAATCTTTACTTATACTCTGTATATTCTTGTAATCTGATGCATTGTTGTAATATACAATGAAATGTTCTTCCGTCTGCGTTCTGATTTGTCGTGTTCTCAAAACAATTCGTTCTTTCTCTCTCTCTCTTCGGAGACCGGGGGAGTTCGGGTCGTTTCAGTGGTTGAAAACCGGGGGTCTTCACGTCGTTTGGTTGATTCCTGACAATCTTGATTGGGCTGTACACCCAAGATGAGGGAATAAGTTGGAGATCGTCTAGGCATACTTGGAGATCGACGGATATGCGAGGAAAGTGCCTCCGGTTTCGTTCAGACCCAGAACGAACTTGTAAATGGACTGTGTGTCTGATATGGGATTTTATTCTGTGTTGATTGATCTCTATTAAATATACATCTGTTTGGCGGGGGAGATATTATTCTCTTGCTTAACGCCCTTCTCTGAGACGTACGAGCTCAGAGGTTGTATATCGATGGACATCAGTCGAATGGAGTGAATTGCCTGTATGGCATGCCTAAGTGGCAGATGATCCAGGCTTCTGTTGAAAAGCAAATCCTTGTGGTTGATGATCAAAGCGCGACCTGTATGGCGCAGCTTTGTGTATGTCGTTAATTTGCCAGCCTCACACCTCGGTATGAGTCAAAAACGGGATAGTGATTGCAGGGAGAGCACGACATTTCTTTCTAGCTATAGGTGGTGTCAGTGACCTACCATCCCTGAAATTTACATTATTTTTCACCTGTGTGGTTGTTGGAATGCGAGGCGCCTCGAATATATGATCGATAATTGGCACTATGTGAGCCGACGTACATACCATTTTATAGGTCCGATAGGACCGGGAAACGTGTGCTCAGGAATTGCCAATCCTCAAAAGTAAGAGAGGACCAGCCCTGAAGATCCAGGATCGCTGTGTGTGGTCCTGAGACATTTGCTAGAGTGTCTCGAACGGAGAGGAGCTTGCCCCTTGCATCGACTCATGATGGAATCCAATTTCCAATACGTGATAATTCGGTTTTATTTGTAGAACTTAGTATGGCGACATAGTAGATGGTAGTTATGCCGCCTATGATTGATACTTATGATTGAAATTGTTTTGACACTATACATTTGTAGTAATATCAAAATAATCTGTTTTTAAATGTATCAAGCATTCTTTGGCTATTATAAGGTAAAACCCTATCCTCCGGCTTTCGTTGCATTGTGTGATGGGACCTGGGTCTTATAATAGCTTTATTTTTCTTTATTTAGCATTGCGCTGTTTGTTTTATGCACTGGTATTCTTGGGAGGAAACCCGTTTCGTGTTATACGGCGTGGTCCCTTGATTTACCTAATTTTAAAATAAAAATTAATAATTGTTTTAGTTCTCACACAAGTCACATGACTGACCTGGAGTTTATTGTTTTAACCTAAACTCTGGGTGCCCCTATTTTCCACATGGGCAGCTAGTAGTTTTGGTTTTGCAGATTTGTATTCACAGGATCCTGGTTTATAGCTGAAGTGATATTCAGAAAGCTTTGTATCCGCATATTTCTTTCAGTTATGTTTTGTATTATTTTTCCGCTGCTATGTATTTAAATGTAATTTAAATCTCTGATATTTGTCAAATGTGTAATATTTATTCATACTCTGTATATTCTTGTATTCTGATGGAATTGTTGTAATAAACAATGAAATGTTCTTCTGTTTGCATTCTGATTGGTGTTGTCCTCAAAGCAATCCGGGCTTTCCTTACCGAGGAAGTTCGGGTCGTTATAGTGAAATTGACCATCACAGACACTCGGTTGAGACACGAAAACAAACCAACGAATAGGGAATTGATGCTCACCGAATTAACTCCACATTAGTGCCTCTCTCTCCTATAGATTCGAGTATACCAGTTGAATAACTCGCTGTGAAGCAAGTAGATGCCTGAAAAGAACACCGAAGAGGAAGGGAGCATTTACAGTAGTAGAGTGAGGAGTTGAGACAAATCAGAAAAACGGAGTAGACCATGCAAGGCGAAAGGAGGACTAGAAAAGTGACGAAGAAAGCGAAGTGTGAAAAGAGAAATAAGATGTTAGACGTAGTGTTAGAAGAAGAATTAGGAAGGCCCTATCGCCAATTTAACCATGTTACTTATGCACAAGATGCTAGAGCAGCATCAAAGGCTGCATTGTGCTTTTGTAAATAAATTAACCAACACTAAGGGTATTAACCATAAGAAAAGTTATAAAGAATAAGTATTATGGTATGCGCTTTACACGTGATTATGACACGCGCTTCTTGCATTGATTGTTGTTCTATATCTTGTGCATATATATATATATATATATATATATATATATATATATATGTGTGTGTGTGTGTGTGTGTGTGTGTGTGTTAGGATTGCCTCACATGTTCTTAAAAAGAAATGATGATTTCGATATAATAGTCCCACATCACAGAATATATTGAAGAAATTGTATATAAATATGAGTTGGTAGGCACGTAACATCAGGGATTCCTTTTGTTATATGGGAATTGTGTGTTAGCTCATATGCATGCGCGGAAGGGGGCTTTGTTCCGACCGTCGTTTTATAATAATACATATATATAGATATATACATACATATATATACACACATATATATATATATATATATTGTTGCCATAAAGGATGAGTATTCCGGCTCAAGATAGCAAAACAAATAAAGAAGAGAGAAAAATAAAGATAAGATATTAGTTCCAACAACCAATAAACAAGTCAACAAGGCCCGAACGAACAGCGGTTGTCCAATGACGACACAATCTAGACTATGTGAATCTAAAATCGACCAAGGGAGAGGCGACGCACGAAGCAACCTTCAATATGATGCCATTGAAAATTGGTCGCGATCCAAAGCTCAAAAGAAATTTGGTTCAGAGTTAGTAATATTTATTAGAGTTTGAGTATCCATTTCATGTTTGGGACGAAGCTCAAGACCATAATTACGAGTTACTGGCCCGTGCTTGAGATCCAAAGCCCGATTAAACTTGAGTATCCATTTCTATAAATTAATTGTGTATGTTTAGAAAAAATCAAGAGAACATATATTGCACTAACATTTAGTCATATTTTTATTTTGCTGAAATCATGCATAGATGAATTGAAAATTTGTTTTAAAGTTTCAATAGTGCGTTTCGTATTTATTTGTATTGTTAATTAACAAAGAGCAGACTTGTAAATTAATTTGTTTGTTTATTTTTTAGTTTTTAGTGATATCAAAATTTGATAATATTTATAGAGCAACGATTTGAATTTATAGAAAAATCTTATTTGGTAGATCTTATTATTTAATGATATAAAAAGAGCGTTATCGATTTGCGTGGTCTAGAAATAGTGTCCAGCTCCTGTACTGTAACCTGGAAAGGTCGTAGTGGACATACCACTATAAATTCCCTCTGTGTGGACAAACCACCTTAAAACCGAATGTGCTTGGTAGGTTATCCTCCTACCACCTGTAATATTGTAATTATTATTGCTATAATAATAAGTGTTTGTGGTCACTTTAAAAACCGGTCGGCTTTACAAAAAAAAGCATTATCGATAGTTCTTGTTGATTATAAAAATTGAGACACCAAGAATATTACATTTATTATTAGTGATATTAGCTAATATGTCTACAAAGTCTTGTTAACTATTTCTTGTATAGATCCTATATTTGGGCTTTAAATACATTTTTTATTTGGTCTTTATAAAAACAAACCGCAAGTCTCATATGGTTAGTCTAAATTTTACTATAAACAAGCTTATTCAATAACCAATCATTATTTTGTTACACTGTGTAAAACAACTAAACACATACCACTTGTTCAGCTGTCATCCGGTATTTGTTTGTTTGTAATAATAACAAGTGAATAAAACAATTATGAAGAAGCTTTTGATTATGCTAAAATATCCCCAAAAATGGATGGATTTCTCATGAATTTCCAAAATAAAAACGAAACAAGCCTACAAGCACAATGCATACTATCCAATATTCCACTTTCAAAATATAGTTAAAGCCATTTTATAGAGAAAACGATAAACCACGACAACTATTTTATTGAGCATACCAAACCACTAAAACCATTGTAGTGAGCTGTGTTGTTAATGCTTGCTATGACCCCATTGTATCCCATAGCGGATAACTACAGCTACGCTTTTCCCAAATAGACTCGAATATAGCCTTTTCAATTTAAGCCCTAATTGTTCGACTATTCCCAAATTATCCTGTTATGTTTGGTGTATTACTTGATTCTCGCAATATCTTTGATGAAAGAAATGAATTGAAAATTGACATTTATATTTTATAAAAATTATAAAATTAGTTTTTTTAATTATTATTTGAACATACATTCTTAGAAAAAAGTCTCTAATATTCTATTAAATTTAATTAAGCTAAATAGCAGTTTACATTTATTTACAAATATTTATACATGTTATTTTTTTTGAAATTATGTACTTATATACAAATTTGGATAGCACAAACCATACTATCATGGCAAAGGGGTTCGAAAGAATCGAACAATGACCTCTTGCATCCAGCTCCTAGGCTCTATCTAGTTAAGACAATGATGCTTTTCTTCGCACCTTTTTTTAATTAAATTAAGAATGTACTAATTATATTTAAATTAGGTATTAGTTTTTATTTAATTATCGTTTATAAATTTATAAAAAAAATAAAGAATGAGTAATATATGCTATTTAGAGTCATTCGCTATATCTTGGTATTTTCTTGCTTTATTCACGCTACAAGGACCTTTGTCGCATTGCATCCGCTAAGCGCTTTAACCACAGATGTAGTGAGATATATGGAAAGTTCTGTTATGATTACAATTGTCCAACACTCATGTCAGTTTTAGTTTGTTCCTTAGAACAACTTCGAATCCTATATGGCGCGATTCTAATCGGTAGACATATATTGACTTTTAGAAGGTAGTATACTATCTAGGGCTTGTATTACAGGTATACCATACCTTTCAATTCTAACCATATATTTCGAAGAAATTATCGATTTCTCTTACTTTCGTAACATAGGCCTAACTGAATGCATTCATTTGTCTCATATGTTACGAGGATGAAAAAAAATTACACGTTGGATAATTGAAGGTGCATCACTTCTAGTGCATAAGTCCTAACATCAATAGATAATGTTGTAACAATTCCTTATTTATGACACCTGTAATCCTTACACAAAGGTACTCGAATTTCATAAGTTTTGCAGATGAAGATTTGTAAGGTAGTAGTTAAAACAAGTAGATGATATCTATAACAATAGATGCAAACTATCTCATAATGAAAGGAATAAAAAATATTATATAAATATGTATTATACTGTATAAATATCACATAGACCAATGAGACATAAGATACAACATCTTAGAACATTACACTCCGATCAAATGAAACACATATGATATATAATCCAATATACAACATGCCTCATAATTCATATAGTATTATGTGTCTATAAGAAAAACTAATGGATAAATATATTAAAAGTCACAATTGCTGTGGCTCTATAACTCACCTTCAGATAATATTCATTGATAAAGCTAAGAGCTGATCCTTGTATCCATCTATTTTATTTTATATAGTTTTTACATATATAAATAGAGAATTGGAAACATTAAATATACATAGGTAGAAATCCTTTAGAGCATTATTAGGTTAATAGTAGTTACATATATTTTTGTAACAATAATTGTCTAAGGTGGGTTTGTGTATATATAACACATGCACATGTGTGTATAATGTGTATACATACACACACTCATAAAAGAAAAAAACCTCTTTCGATTGGCTCCGTATGAGTTCATTAAGTAGAAAAAGGGAGAAGTGCATTCACGAATAGTTCAATCGAGATAAACACAATATCCATTTCCCTTGAGAATCTAGAGGGACACAAAAAGAGAAGTTAAGTCTTATGGCTTTTAGGTCATTTCAGATTCCATTCGAAGTAAGTTAAACTCACACAAGATATGCTATGTCGATATCATATGAGAAACCTTTTTTGTAGTGAACGTACAAAGGTCGGTCGATCTTATTCAAATATAATTGTCCATATGGCATACCTTTCACTCTTTGATGATTAAGTTTCATTTGATGTAAACTACATAAACAAACATTTCTATGATAGAACACATAAGTTTGTCTTATAGTCTTGGTTATATCTAACATAACAAGATACTTATTGTAATCGATCATATAGAATATATGATCATGCATTACTGATTACTGGCTCATTTTGAATATAAAAGTTGTATGGGACTTGAACCAATAACATAATAAAAAGATTTATTCGTGTGTATATTTTATATTTCTTTGCCATTCATTTTGTATATTTAACCTATAAACAAATATGTCAACTATACTATGTGTTTAAATTTATTTCAAAAGATAATTTTAATATCATATGTTCGTTTACTTGTTGGATTAGTTTAAAATGTATTTAACTGATAAGGATCCCACTTGAGATGTTTTGAATAAAAATATTGATACATTTATTGAGACTAGCATATATGATGCTCTCTTTATGATGATTGATCTTAACCAACGTTTTTACAAGGGTATTCAACTTTGGATTCAGATGACTGGATGACTGAGGACTCTAGCATGGATGGTTATACAGATTGGAGAAACTCAAAATTGCTTGGATTCAGCGCTTGGAAAGGATCAAGTTGGAATAATGGGAGGTTGGCTTTCAGATTGACTATGACTTTACAATCTTGACCGGATTAGTTATCATTCTACAAAAGTTGGATCGCCTTTAACATCAACAACTCATACCAACTATTGCATATCGTACTGGATTGGTTCACTAAAACTTAGATATTTACTTAAGGACTTGAGAATTAGGATGTAGAAGCTTGGCTAAGGGGTCGCATCGGTCCTACGTACATGGACCTAGATTGGTACTGATCCAAAGATGACTTATGGGCGACCCACCCTACATCTTTCTAACTTGGTCCACATGAATTTTCTAGTTTTTCTGGATATTCCGACCGATCCATACCTATCTACAGCTATAATTACAAGGACTTAAAGATTCATTTTGAGGATTTTTTGGCTTCTTCACATAGGACTTTTGCCATTATTGAACCTCAACTCCCTTATCTCAACTTTCTTGTATTCAAAATCAGTTGTAATCTAGTAGTATAAATAATAAATTACTTCATTGTGGATAGAGGCATTCCCATACCACTATAAATTTTGCATGTTCTTTACTTTTTATACACTTTATGTTCTGGATTGTTGTTTAATTACTTCAATGGTTTGTTCTGTGGATTCTATTTATTTAGGTTATTAGGCATGATTAAAAAAAATCTCATCTAACTTTTTGGAAAAATAAAAAGGGGCAACTTCGATTTGGATCTCATATTTCTAAAGATTTGGAAATGGTTAAGAGGAAGAAGATGGATTCTTATGCTGAAGGCGTTAGATTGGAAGGAAGTCAGGAGGCTTCTGTTGGAGAAAACCCCTCTATCCATCTCATTCAAAATGAGATGGATGGAGTCATTAAGAATATGGGAATCATACTTGAACATAAAATTCCATAGAGACAAGAGGAGATGATGACTAATTTCCTCAATTAGATTGTATATGACGGAAGAACAGGAGGTTTGGAAACAACTGGTGGAGCTGGACCCAACAATGTAGAGGAATCAGATTGGAGTCGTGGGAATATCTCTCACGATCACTTTAGATCGTCACTAATCTTGATCCTTGGGTCAGGACCAAACCAACACAAATCGGGCGAAACCTCCTATGGCTCAAGCTTGGCCTATTGACACTTATGGAAATCAAAATTTTGATGTTGGAATTGGAATCCAAGTGCATATTGTTAGGGAATGCATATTAAGGATCTAAAGGCAAAATAAACACTAGGGCGTGAATAACGTTTAATTGATTTTATAAATTCTTGTTTTGAGTTATTCAGAATGAAATGCAAATCATAGATATGAGATGATCACAGAATCAAACACATGTACAAATAATAATAAATAAAAAGCAGTAAAAGTAAACAGCACACCGGAATTTTATACTTGCTCGGAGTTACCCTACATCCAGTTCCACACAAATCTGGGTTGATGCGGATTTATTTTCAAATAATATATAAATTACAATCCTCAATTTCAAGGCCACGGGGTGCACCCCGTCTGTTTTCGGAGTACAACGAGACTCAATTGATTTCCGGGTTACAATCACACCCAGTCGATTTGAACGGGCTACGACAATACCTTTTCAATATCAGTTTTGGTAGATAAATTAGATAGAGCTTGATCTTGTTATCTTTAATTAAAAAAATTCTATAACTCTTGTATAGCACTTGAATCTTAGGGTAAAGAACCAAACTAGAAAGAGATTGGTGTGAATATCTTTGAAATTTGACAGATTATAAGTATATAATTTAAGAAATTAAGATTTCGATGGAGAGAAGTTAAAGGAGGAAGAAGATGTTGAAATTAATTATTAAATATCAAATTTAGAAGCCTATTTATAGTCTCCCAACAGTCAAAACCTTTCATAAAAGATTTGAAATTAAAAGACACTTCTTTTTGAAATTTGAATTTGAAATCTAACGGTCGACATGGGGGTTTACCCATGTCGACATGCCTTCATAAAATCTGAAAAATAAAATTTTCAAACTAAGGCATGTGATGTTTAAATATTTTCGGTGAATCTTAAATTAAAACAAACTATTTTCATATATATTAAAACAAAGTATTTGAAGTAAAGATATATATTAAAAACATATATGAAAATGATTTAAAAACATATATAAGGATGATTTAAAAACTATATAAAATGATATAAAAATATGAATACAAATACAAGAAATACTTTAAAATTGAAGTTTTAAATATAAATAAAGGGAATTAAAACTTAAGTAACTATATTAAAACTTAATATAAAGTTAATAACAATTATATAAATAAGAAATATTTGAATCAGGAGTTAAACTGTTTTAAGAAATGAAATATATATTATAAAATCAGGGGTTAAAATAACTTTAAAAACTGATAAATATAGATTTGAAATAAGGAAGTAATTTTGAAATCAGTTTGAAAATAAGATGAGAATATTAAAAATAGTGAGATAGAATGAAATAAGGAATCAATGTTAATTCTGAGATTTAACAAGAAATTTAGAATATATTACTTTTTATTTCTTGAACTCTTGAACTCTTGTTACTCGTGAGTCTTCTAACTTGACTCTTCTTCTTTGAAATCTCGAATCTTTAAACTGTATAGTCTTTAATAATCAATACCTACATATACTTCCTGTATATACATACATACATACATACATATATATATATATATATATTCCTGAGAATGGTGTTAGTATATACTTTATAACAACAATAGTTAATATAAGGTTGTTGTCATCAAAACCATCATCACCACCTTCTTAATCCCTAGCATATATAGTATTGGATAATATGATGGACCTGTTGAGAGTTGATGTCATCTATGAAAATCAGGTCAGCTCCAATCCCACTTCTCGGGTACGAACTTCTCAGATATAGGCACCTCAGATCGATACCCTGGTCTGTTTAATCAAGGTGCTTGATATATGGGTTTTATTTTGGTGATAGGAGGCAACTTCAGAATAACAATAATCAGACTGTGGATGTTATTATAAATATTTCAAGAGGCGAATCATCTCTATAGGATTGGATTTTGTTAATCAAATCCCATTCACTTTGAACATACAGAACTTTTGGAATCCATCGAATTTCAAATAACCAACGTTGGATGCCTATGATGGGTGGAAGGGTCCCATCGCCCATCTCATAAAGTGCATGCGACATATGGAAGTACTTAGAGAATCAGCCGAGGCTATGACCAAAGGCTTCCTCTTGTTTTTTTCAGATATTACTGCCATGTTTTTTGGGTAGTTGGGAAGTGGCTCTGTTGGAAATAAGAACGATCTTGTGGAGACACTTATTGATAAATTTCAGGTTCACATCTCTCGACCCAAGGAAATCATGACACTGACTACCATCAAGAAGAGGACTGAGGATACTTTGTGCAAATTCTTTGAAAGTTTCAATATAGTTGTGGCTTCTGTAGATTGACCCTAATTGTCCATGATTTCAATGGTTATAGTTTCTAAAGTGTTGATTGACTCGTATTTTGAGATTTATTAGGAAAGGTATCCATTGAGGGACCTCAGTGAGTTTTATTATAAGGCATATATATTTCACAAGCAATATGATTCAAGAGTAGATGAAGAGGCTCTTGCAGTTAATGCTGTTAAGAATGGGAACATCCTAGATATGGAAAGGATAAAACAAAAAGGATGGTTACTAATCGTTTCTATTGGAATAATATTCAACAGAGAGAATCAAAATTTTCTTCATATATGGATCTTAAAGATACCCCAGAACATATTTTCTGGATATTCCGGGTACTTTTCCATTTCGAAGGCTACCTACTACGGAAAGAGAAAGGAATTCTATAAAGCACTATTTATTTTGTAACATGGATTGTCATCAAACAAATGAGTGTCAGCATCTTAAGGATATGATCGAGGAATGCATTAAGCATAAATAGCTGGCACAATATATTCAGAATACGACTACGACGATGGAACATGAGCGGTCATCCACCATATGGAACAGAAGCGAGCGAAAAGTAGGCTTACATGGGATAATAATTGATAAACTTGTATTTTGGATAGTTAATTCTATTTAGACATGTGCAGGATTAGGATTTAATCCCTAGGCATGCTCTTTGCGGATGACAAACTATCCAACTACTTCATTTATAATTTTGAAAATAAAAATAGCTAAGCCAGCCTACCCATTAATTTACCCATTCTCTGTACCCAACGATAAACCGTTAGGTTTCAATTTTTGGATTTTTTAGTAAAATAGTCCTTCTGGAACTTTGATAAAATCACTTCGCTTGTATGGATTTTTCTTGTTAAGTGTGGAATCAAAAAAATATTAGATTTTAACTTAATAAATGGCCCTCAAGTGCGGATTGTGCTTGTAAAGGCTCGTCCCTTTTTGTTAGGACATATAAAACAATCTGATCAGTCCTCGAGTATGGATTATGATCAAGAATGTTCGGCTTCTTTGTCAAGACTTGGAAAAACGGTCTGGTCGACCGTTAAGTACAGATTGTGGTCGACAATCGCCAAACCGTCTCGGAAACGAGAACGCACGATCAAATTTGGTGGATATGATTACACCAATGGAGACTAAGCCTAGAGAGGCTATGGATTTTGGATTTGGATTGCATGGGAATTTTAGAGTTCAAATTTTGGTTACGGATTTGTTGGATTTCTCTATTTCTCGGACTTGGATTGTTGGATATTTCATATTTTGAATTTCGATTTCTTGGATGTTAGATTTTACATTGGTTCTTCGAATTTGGAATTAGCTTATATTAACAACTAAACATAATCTTGGTTTTTTGGGGTTTGGATTATATATATTGGAATTCTTATGGTTTTCTCATGGATTTCTATCGAATTATGGACTTTGAATTTTGGATTTATAAATTATACCAAATACACCTTCCAACAAAAGAGATATTTTAGAGGGTAAGTTTTGACCCGCCTTTTTACAAGCCAATGCACTTTGGATTCATAAGACTAGATAACTCAGAATTTAAGCATGAATGGTCATATGACTCACAAGGAACTCAGAATCGCTTGGATAGAGCATTTGGAAAGGATTAACATTGTGAAGACCTTACCTTTATTGAAACACTCCACGTCCGTTAAGGTCACTCACAAAGGAAATGCCTTAACTTTGATGGAGGGTTATAGGTACAAGACAAAAAAAAATTACAAGACAGATAAATATAAGCAGCGAAAATCAAACATTTATTGCATACGTGGTTCAATACAAAAGCATTACAACAAATTGTCTCAAAATAATTTCCAAAACATTACACCATAATTTATGTCTTGATTATTTAATAAAGAAGCATAAACCATAAATAAAACTGCATAAATCCCCAAGTGTAGTATCCAAAAGCCATAGCCAAGGTGAGAGAGTCCCAATCATACATCTACTTTCTTGGAGCTTGCAAAGAGTCTGACTAACCTGGAGTATTCCCTCCCTGTGGACCGGGGGGGAACGGAAGAAAAGAGAACGAAAGAAAATGGGTCAGACAATAAGTCTGGAAAGTTCAGTGATTACTAATATTTAAACAAGGAAAGGGATCATGACAGTAATAACAAAACATAGGGCAATACCCTAATATAAGATAAGAGGAACATGTGGTCGCACCCATTACTATAGTCTCTGCACCTACTAACCATTGGTTCAACCAGCCCCACGTGTTCATAACAAACGATCCCCTTAATGACCGGCTCCTACTCGCATGCATTCATATCCTGTGTCATTTGGCCCCGCTTGACTGTAGCTACCTATGCTGGTGTGACGACCCGAACTTCCCAGTAAAGGAAAGCCTGGACTGCCTTGAGAACAATACACATCAGAACACAAACTGAAGAACATTTTATTGTTGATTACAACAATTACATCAGAGTACAAGAATATAACAGAGTATGAATACTTAATTACACAATAGAAATACAATAATATCAGAGATTTAAATTACATTTAAATAGCAGCAGAAAAATAATACAAATATACAACTGAAAGGAATACGCGGATACAGAGCTTTCCGAATACTGCTTCAGCTGTAAACTAGGATCTTGTAAATATATCTGCAAAAGCTACTCGACTGCCCGTGTGGAAAATATGGGCACCCGAGTTTGCCAGTGAAACAAACTACAGGGCAGTCATGGGACTGGTATGAGAAATCTTAACTAAACTTATCTAATAAGGCTAATCACAGGACCACGCCGCTGACACAGAACGGGTTTACTCCATTGGATTGCCAGTGCATAAATTAAAGTAAATTGTTAAACAATGCAATGCTTTTTAGAAAAATGAAACCATTATAAGACCCAAGTTCCATCACACAATGCAACGCAAACCGGAGGATAGGGTTTTACCTTATAATGGTCAAAAGATGCTTGATACGATAAAACGGAGATAATATTAGTGTGTATATATATGGGTATATATATAATAAACATTTCAATCATAATGTATCAATCATAGACGACATAGTACCCCATCCTACTATGTCGCCATACTAGTTCTACAATCAAAACCACAAGGTCGTATTGGAAATTGGATTTCCATCATGAGTCGAGGCTAGGGGCAAGCTCCTCTCCGATTCGAGACACTCTAGCAAATGCCTCAGGATCACACCTATGGGCAACCCTTGGATGCGGTAGGGCCGGTCCCCGCCTATCGGCAGTGGATTAGTTATGCCTGAACACACGTTTCCCAGTTCCTTTGAACCTATAATATGACCACTATCGGTCTATAAAAATCCGAGGCGCCTCAAAATCCATCATCCACATAAGTAAAATGCCATCCAGTTTAAGCACTCACACTACCAATAGATAGAAAGAAACGTGTGCACTCCCTACGGTCCATATCCCGTTTTTGACTCATACCGGGGTGTGAGGCTCGCGAAGTCACGATATACACAAAGCTATGCCGTAATAGGCTATGCTTTGATCATTCCATAAGGCCCTGCTTTTCAACAAAAGCCTTGATCATTTGCATCTTGGCGTGCCACATTGACAATTCACGCCATGTGATCAATCACTATAAATATATACCAGGGTCTTAAGTAGAGAATAAATCCTCCACCACCAAACAGACATATATTAACTGAAATCGATTTAATTCACATGGAATGAAATCCAATGTCAGACACGCATCCATTTACTAGCTTATGCTATGGGTCTGAGCGAAAACCAAATCCGAACAATCAACAATAATCCGGACGGCCACCACTGAAGTCCCTTCAAGGTAGCTACTCCCATCATGGGTCTCAGTAGCAACACATCCATTCGATGTGAAGATCATCGGTCTTCAAACACCGTCTTCATCTTCGGCTCTTCATCGCCGTAGTGATTATTCGGAATGGGTTAAACCCGGTCTTTCCGAATAACTCGCGTATTCTAATAAATAATAAGTGCTAAAGAAAACACATCCAACGCCTCATTCCAATTCAGATTATTCTTTTAATAATATATTCATATTATTAAAACTCTAATTTTAGTTTTCATCTCAAAAATCATTGTTAAATGATTATTCAAATTAAGAAATTAATCTTAACTTTAACTAGGTTAAAGAACTAATGTCGTTTAAAACATTGTTCACGATAAACCCAAATACCTTTTTCCATTAAATATGGAATTTTCACAGAAATCTGATTAATATAAATTCAATATAAATTTCTGTGTCCGAGCAATAATATAAATGGAATAACGGCAAAGCCTCTGAAATTCCGTATGTAGTATCAGTTTTCTTTTACAGAAGCTTATCTCGATTTTTATCAAATCAAATTCCATTCATTTCCAATTTAATATATTAAATTGGAAAACTTTACTTTGGAAAATAATTCCAATTAAATCTTAATAAAAGATTTATAAATTTCCAAATCATATTTCACTGTCAATTGGGTTAAAGAATAAGTGTCATTTAAAACCACTATTCACAATAAACCCAATCCACATTTCGTTTTATTCCAATTATTAAACATAATTGGAAACTCAGATAATCTTAATTAAAAGATTTATTCTTTTCTACTGGGTTTAAGAATAGTGTTATTTAAGACACTATTCACGACAAACCAAAATCCCATTTCACCTTAATTCATACACTGGAAAAGTTGATTATAATAAAACCATTACAAATCCAATTTATTATTCTAGTTAATAACTAGTTCATTTAGATAAAAATATATTTTTATATTTTCAGATATGGAATTTTTCATCCAAAACTTCCTAAATCATTTATTATGAATTTACATAATTTTTCCATATTTTTAATAATTTTATAAAACAATTATAAAGTGATTATAAAACGATTCCAACTTTATTTAAATTTTAAATCCAAATTGAATGTTCTACCTATTACCATATTGAAACAATTTTATTTCCAAAATATAAATTTTGAAATTAGCTCTTTTAATATTCATTATAAAATGGATAAATAAATCGATAAACATGTTCGGGTTAAAATGAAATTGCTATTTAAAACAGATTAAATAGCCCAATTCCTTATCTTATTCATTTATATTTTATACTGGGCCAGACCTCCCACATTAAGCCTGCGACTTGTGGATGCTGGATAGGCCGGTTGGTTCCGGGCAGACGTATCCCACAAGTTGGGCTTAACCTCGTGACATGGCCCGTTTTGTATTTGCCCACTTGGATCCCTCACATCAGGCCCAACATTTGTGGCTGCTGGATATGCCGGTTGGGTCCGGGCAGACTTCCACCACAAATGTAACCTAACCTCGTGTCCTAGTACAATTATAATTTTTTATTATAATTATAAATATTTTACTGAAAATTATTTTAAACGATCTTTATTAAAATAATCCTCATACTAAAAGTGCTCTTTATATATTCCAATCTTTCTATTGTAACAATAAAACCCAATCTTTTTAATGTAACCTCTTTTTATATAAAAGGTACTTTTGTATAAATATGTACTTTTTCATAAACATATTTCTTTTATATAAATATGTTTCTTTCATATAGAAATGTACCCTAACAAAAAAAAGACTAACTTTTATTTTAAAACATATTTCATTTTCTAAATTGGAATGAGAGCCAATCAATTACCATACAATTGTAATTATATGGACTTCACACACCGGATGTATATTATACTAATGATAAATATCATTAAAACCATCCACAACATCCAAAGTGCATCATATACTATATAAGCGTCAAATAAATAACGCTTATAACTAATCACAAGGGAGATGTGTGAATATCATCCCAAGACCCGTGTGGGGTTTTCAACCAACATATAACACATAACAAATAATTAAATAAATTATTTGTGCACTTGGGCAATGTGTAAAAATTATCGTCCCAATCAACATAAACAAGTCAGGGAACTTGTAAATGGCAGTGTAAAATATTTTGTTGAATTCCAACATAAATGTTTATTTCTAACATAAATGTCGTTCTTTTTAATGACAAACGAATTAGTTTACAATTTCTATTCATAGAAAAGGAAATTTTATTTGTCAATTCTAAATTTAACAAATATGAGAAATTTATCTGTTAATACTAAATTTGACTAAAAGGACAAATTTATATGTAAATACTAAATTTGCCAAAAAGGACAAATTTATATGTAAATACTAAATTTGCCAAAAAGGACAAATTTATATGTTAATACTAAATTTGACAAAAAGGACAAATTTATATGTTAAAACTAAATTTGACAATAAGGACAAATTTATATGTATTAACAGTTCTCATATGACGCCTTTATCAAAAGTGTTCTTTTAACTTCAATGCGACACTTATAACAAAAAATTTCTTTTTATAATAACATGTTTTCTAACATGAATTTGTTTCTTAACATAAATGTAACTTTTATACTAACATGTTTTCTAACATGGATTTGATTATTAACATAAAATGTAACTTTTATACTGACATGTTCTTTTTAATCCTAAAAAGTAATGCTAACAAAATGATCCTTTTTGATGTTAGAAAGAAATAGCGATAAAAATGTTTCTTTTAATGTTAAAAAGAAATAGCGACAAAAATGTTTCTTTTTAATGTCAGAAAGAAATAGCGACAAAAATGTTTCTTTTAATGTTAGAAAGAAATAGCGACAAAAATGTTTCTTTTTAATGTTAGAAAGAAATAGCGACAAAAATGTTTCTTTTTAATGTTAGAAAGAAATAGCGACAAATTTTTTTCTTTTAAATGTTAGAAAGAAATAGCGACAAATGTTTCTTTTTAATGTTAGAAAGAAATAGCGACAAAAATGTTTCTTTTAATGTTAAAAAGAAATAGTGACAAAAATGTTTCTTTTTAACGTTAAAAAGAAATAGAGACTAAAATGTTTCTTTTAAATGTTAGAAAGAAATAGTGTAATACCCCGTGTATTTTATAACAGTGAAATTCACAAATTAAAGTATAATAAATTTCAAATCAAAGTATTCAGGGAAACGAGATATGTCATTGCGTTCGTCTCGGAAAAACACGCGAACTAGAGTCCGAGTTTTTGAAAAACGGAGCTCGTATGACCAAATTATGGCCCAATGAAGTTTCAGAAAATTCAAATTTCGAAAACAGATTTGAATTTCAGCCCAATCAGAGTAGGCGGAAAAATTCCCGCCCAAACCCACCAGGTCGACCTGGGGGTCGACCCTAGGGTCGACCTGCCAGGCCAGGTCGACCTGGGAGTCGACCTAGGTGTCGACATGCCCCAGGCAGGTTGACTCTAGAGTCGACCTGGGGGTCGACTGGGGAGTCGACCTGGCCCCTGAGCCAGGTCGAACCCAGCCCACCCTGGCTGGCCTAGTCTATGTTTGGTCGATTTTCTGAGCCTTGCCTTGTCACTAGGGCTAGGTGTCAACTCCTGGTTGGTCTCTCCTTTGAACGAACGGCTATTATTGAACCAAGCTTCATCGACGGTCTAAATCAACTCACAAACTCTATAAAAGGGACCTAAGACTAACCCTAATTCACTTAAACTAAAATGGAGATGAGACCGTCATGTGGAGGTGTAAATTGGTCGGACCGGACCAAACGGAGGTGTGTTCAGTTTCTGTCCTAAAAAAAATCGGATCGAACACGGACCGGACCAAATTTTTTCTCGGACAAATTTCGTTGTCCTAATTCGTGTCCTAAATAAAATCGGTCGGACACGGACACGGGCGGACTAGGTCGGACTCGGTCGGACATGACTATTTATATTATATTTTGTACATTTTACTAGTCTTTTTCTCAACTATATGCCGAATTTCAAGTAATTTGGACGAATTCGGACGAGCTCGGACCGGACGTTATTTTTTCTCGTACAAATCTTGTTGTCCTAACTCGTGTCCTAAATGAAAATCGGACGGACTCGAACGGACGTATTTCGGTCACGGACACGAACGGACGTCGGACATTCGGACAAAATTTACAGCCCTACCGTCATGCGGCTGAGGAGAGACTGAGGATAGCCGTCAGAAATAAAGAGACAATTAGGGGATAAATCAAAAACTTAAAGCAACGTTAATCAAATTAAAGCAACGCCTACAACAAAGGATAGCATCTCCAAATTCAGAATTCAGATTCCTGAATTGAAGATTCGTCATACGTTGTAAGTAGAGTGTTATTCCGATGTGAATTAAATAATTGTGTTGATTTGTGTAAAGTAAGAAATGGAATTATGGCGATAATAATCTATATTTGTATGTTATTTTGATGCTAAACGATTTGGGAATATTATGGTATACGATTGGATATTTGCAAGTACGCGTGAAACACCCCACCTCCGTTAGGGTCACTCTCAAAGGGAATGCCCTAATTTTGGTGGAGGTTTATAAGTACAAGTCACAGATATACAAGACAGATATAGGAACACATATTTGTAAACAACGGAAGAACAACAAAATTTTATTTCATAAAGTCAAATACGTGTTACAACAACATCCTTTCCAAAAACATAACATAACACTTTCATAATCTGTCTTGAGTACATTATTTAAAGAAGCATAAATAAAACATAGATAAACTGCAAAAGCCCCATAGTGGATTGTCCAAAGCCATAGTTCAAAACAGGAAAGTCCAAGCAATACATTTCTCTTCTTCAAGCTGGATGCTAAGATTGGTCAAGCTGCTGTGTTCCCTCCCTGTGGACCTGGGGGGGGGGGGGGGAACGGAAGAAAAGAAGACGAAAGAAAAGTAGAGTCAGACATAAAGCTTGAGTAAGTCTAGTACTATTTTGTCTATGAATAAAGAACTGGGTATGATAAGTATAAACAAGAAGTGGGCAAGCACTATAAACTTGGTTAAGTTGTCTAGGGTCGAATATACTATCGTACCCCATGTTTAATCTCTGAACCCATATAAACTAGTTTCCAACTGGCACCCCATAATCAGGGTGATGTGATCCATTCTATGATGATCGGCTCCTACTCGCACAGTTACATGTGTCTTACGGCCCCCGATGTTGTAGTTACCTATGCTGGTCCCACCATGGGGTGTATCAAGTCCCATGGTGGCGGCCCGACACAACCTTAGAGTGCACAGGTATGCTACTGGTGTCCAGTGCCTTATTTTTCTGCGCCGGAGTGTGTGCACGCCCGCACCCCGTTAGAACCTACACTGCTACACCACCACCGTCGATTTGACCTCTTACAATCAGCCCAGTAATCGTGCCTTACCCTGCCTAGTTTCAGGGTATCCTGATACACCTTCTAGGGTTACTGCTGAAAAGGGTCCCCCGTTACTAGGTTTTCTATCTCTAGCCAACATGCTAAGTTGGTTAAGTGTTTCCTAACCTAACCCCCACCAGTCCGTTTAGTTTAGCATGTTCCATTTTGATTAAGTCTTTAGTTCACTTAATCCTAACAATCCTGACTCAGCCTTAATTGTCTTATTAAGGCCCTGACCTCTCACATTAGACAGGTATTGTTGTGGCTGCCTGTTGCCGGTTGGTTCCGGGCAGTCTTACGCCACAACTCAGTCTAACCTCGGATCCTTATTGGGCTCCATGTTTAACCTCCCACATTGGATAGGTATTGTTGTGACTACTGGACAGCCGGGCGGTTCCGGGCAGGTTTACATCACAACTCAATCCAACCTCGGGTTAAACACATCGTATTTTCTACATTTACATATTTTGTCATTCTTCTTTATTTCTTATATGTAAATATTTGCGGCCCATTATTAAGTTAATGGTGTAAAGGTTACACCAATCATGGGCCCAACCCATACTTGAACTTGGGCCCTTCTATTTTATATTTTCATTCATTAGTAATTTTAACCCAACGTTATTTCCCCCGTTTTACACGTCCGTTTATTATATATATTGGGCTTAGCCTTTTAAAGCCCAATTTAGCCATGCGAAAAGGGGAGGCTTAAAGCGTGATACACAAAGAGGGGAATGTGAGCGCATGAACTTGCAATATGGCGTTGGAAATACAAAATAGAAACTGGTGTACTTGCATAGTGGTAACATATACTATGGTCATAAAACATAGGTGACATGGATCAAAGCATGTAAAATCACATAGTCATAACTACAACATGAACCTATATTTTTATTTAGGCATAATGTCAAACATAAGCAAATCATGTTCATAAGACTACTACATGTTTACAAAGGTGTCTACTTTTGTGACTAATACAAAAGTATAATTAAATTTGTTCACATAACCATGGCATAAATGTTTCTAACATGAAATCATGATTTTTACTTTAGTCATGTAAACTTGCAAAAAGGGGTTTTGAATCTAACCTAGCTATGTGCCACATATGTCATCATATGATTCTTGTAAACAATATAGACTTAATTATGCAAAATATCAATCATAGCCTAGTCATATTCATAAGTTTGCAATTATGTTTTCTAGTACAAAAGCATGACTTAATACATAGATTATGGTGTCAAAATTCCAACATAGTTTCATATGAACTATAACAACCAAACTTGTTCCAATTACTTACAAAATGATTTATGCACAAAAATATACATCATGATGGCATAGTAGCAAAGCCCCAAACTTGCATGAATTTAAATCAACTACATACATGTAGCTTCAACATGGATTACATAATTTGCGAATATTCCAAACGTATACTTGCATAGAACTACCGCATGTAGTTCTTTATAATGAATAACATAATTCATAAATATCCAAACGTATATAATATTTCAAATTGATAAGAACGCACAAATATGAATTACTTTATTGCCACAATTCTAGCATACAAACCAACACAATTATTTGTTCATACCAAAGTAATACTCTACTTACAATGGTGTGGCGAATTCTCCAATTTAGGGGTTTGGAGACGCAAATTCCTTTGTTGAATTGATTTGTTTAGGTTGCTTTAAGCTTTAGAATTTTCCTCCTAATCCTCTCTCCAATTGGTGGCTACTCCTAGTCGTTCCTCAGCAACATGGCGGCTTTGTTCTTATTTTTGAATGAATAGATTAGGGTTTGTCTAGGGTTGTTTATATAGAGGTTAGGAACTGATTAGGACCATTGATGTTGCTTGGATTGATCGTAGCCATTCATCCTAAGGAGAGACCAATTAGAGCCTGCCACCTAGCCCTAATGACAAAGCAGACCACAGAAAATCGACCAACATAGCATAGGCCAGCCAGGTTAGACTGGGCTCGACCTGGCTCTGGACCAGGTCGACATGCCTGTCGACAGCCCTGTCGACCTGGTTAGACCAGGTCGACAGCCCAGTCGACCTGGGTGCGTCAGGCGGCGTTTTTCCACCCTGGCCCATTGGGCCCCATTTTCGAATTTAAATTTGATTTATAAACTTCCGAAGGCCATATCTTCTTCATACGGACTCCGTTTTTCGAAAACTCGGACTCTATTTCGCGTATTTTTCCGAGACGAACGCAATGGCGTATCCCGTTTCCCTTAGTTCTTTGATTTGAAATTAATTATACTTTAATTTGTGAATTTCACAGTTATAGAATTTGCGGGGTGTTACAACGCGATTTGCGTTGGAAGTTAACAACGAAATGGAATTGTGGCGATAATAACTTATATTTGTATGTTATTTTGATTCTAAACGATTTGGCAATGCTATGGTGTACGATTTGATTCATACAAGTACATGGTTTATGTTGACAACCACATGTTGTGGAATTTTAATTGGGATTCATGCAAGCATATGATTCATATTGAAAACTACATGTTTGTGGTAGTTATTTACAACACCGATTTGATAATTGCAAGTATAAGATTCATGTTGAAAATAACAACTATATGTTGTAATAGTTTATTTGAAATTCATGCAAGTATATGATTTATTTTTATGCCAACATGATGTATAATTCTATGGTCATCTTTAGTGTAATTTGATCCACTTAAGTATTATGATTCATATGAAGGTTATGTTGGAATTGGCATCATAGTTCAAGTATAAAAATCATGATTTTGTGATAGTGACAAAGCAAGCGTCTTTGTAAGCTTGTATTAATTTTATGAACATGACTAAACTATGTTTGTTATTATGCCTAGTTGAAAACATGTTTTTAGGCTTATGATGTTATCATAATCATATGATAATATATTTGGCACATAAGTTACATTAGAATTACACTAGAATTACATCCCACTTACAAGTTACATAGATAGGATAAAAATCATGATTATATGAATAGTAGGATTCATGTTCAATTATGTTTATGCCATGAATATATGAATAGAAGGACTCATGTTCAATTATGATTATGCCATAATTATATGATTAGAATGGTTCATGTTTAAGTATTATTTATGCCATGACTACATGAATAGAATGATTCATGTTTTGTTTATACCATGATTATGTGAATAGAATGATTCATGTTTAAGTATTGCTTATATTATATGTTGTTACAATTGCAAGTTCACATATGCCTACCTTATGTTAATTGAATCGTTATGTTGCAAGTTCATGCGTTCACACTCCCCTTTTTATGTTACCTTATAAACACCATGTTATAGCCTCCCCTTTTCATATGGCTAAATTGGGTTTAAGTATTAAACCCAACACACCTTACATTGGAGCGAACGTATAAAATGGGGGTAATGACGTTTGGGCTAAAATATAGAACATATGTGTTGGCATGTTTGACGCACGCCAACAACCTTGAAAAACAATTAAGTGGCATAAATAAATCTTAATCAATAAAGATGAATTTGAATAATGGGCCGCAAATATTTACATATAAAAAGAAAAGAGACAAAATATGTGAATGTAGAAAATACGATGTGTTTAACCCGAGGTTGGATTGAGTTGTGATGTAAACCTGCCCGGAACCGCCCGGCTGTCCAGTAGTCACAACAATACCTATCCAATGTGGGTGGTTAAACACGGAGCCCAATAAGGACCCGAGGTTAGACTGAGTTGTGGCGTAAGACTGCCCGGACCCAACCGGCAATAGGCAGTCACAACAATACCTGTCTAATGTGAGAGGTCGAGGCTTTAATAAGACAATTAAGGCTGAGTCAGGATTGATAGGATTAAGTAAATTATCTTAATACTTAATCAAAATGGGACATGCTAAACTAAACAGACTGATTGGGGGTTAGGTTTATAAAACACTTAACCAACTTAGCATGTTGGCTAGAAATAGAAAACCTAGTAGCGGGGGACCCTTTTCAGTAGTAACCCTACAAGGCGTATCATGATACCCTGAAACTAGGCAGGGTGGGGCACGATTACTGGGCTGACTGTAAGAGGTCAAATCGACGGTGGTGGTGCAGCAGTGTAGGTTCTAACGGGGTGCGGGCGTGCACACACTCCGGCGCAGAAAAATAAGGCACTGGGCACCAGTAGCATACCTGTGCATTCTAGGGTTGTGTCGGGCCGCCACCATGGGACTTGATACACCCCATGGTGGGACCTGCATAGGTAACTACAACATCGGGGGCCGTAAGACACATGTAACTATGCGAGTAGGAGTCGATCATCATAAAAAGGATCACTTCACCCTGATTATGGGGTTCCCGTTGGGAACTAGTTTATATGGGTACAGAGATTAATATGGGTTACGATAGTATATTCGACCCTAGACAACTAAACTTGGTTTATGGTGCTTTCCCATTTCTAGTTTATACTTATCATACCCAGTTCTTTATTCATAGACCGAATAGTCCTAGACTTACTCAGGCTTTATGTCTGACTCTACTATTCTTTCGTCTTCTTTTCTTCCATTTCCCCCCTCCCCCAGGTCCACAAGGAGGGAATACCGCAGCTTGACCAGCCTTCATATCCAGCTTGAAGAGAAAGAATGTATTGCTTGGATCTTTTCGTTTTGGACTATGGCTTTGGACAGCAATTATGGGACTTTTGCAGTTTATTTATGTTTTCTTTATGCTTCTTTAAATAATGTAATCAAGACAGTTATGAAGATGTTATGTTTTTGGAAGTATTGTAAGACAATTATGGTATGGTTGGTGTAACACGTATTTTAATGAAATAAAAGTTGTTGTTTTCCGCTGTTCAAAAATATGTGTTATTATATCTGTCATGTATGTATGTGATTTATACTTATAAACCTCCACCAAAATTAGGGCATTCCCTTTGAGAGTGACCCTAACGGAGGTGGGGTGTTTCAAATAGCGATAAAAATGTTTCTTTTAATGTTAAAAAGAAATAGCGACAAAAATGTTTCTTTTAATGTTAAAAAGAAATAGCGACAAAAATGTTCCTTTTTATATATAAAAAAATATATAATATGACATAAAAATGAGTCCTCTTTATATAAGAAAATATGACATGAAAGTGATACCTTTTTATATAAGAAGAAATATGACCACAAAATTGGTGTTTCTATGTCGAATTAAAAATTCTATTCAATTCACTAACATGTACAAAATGGAATTTTTATATTGAATTGATAAATCCTTTTTCAATTCAATATAAAATGAACAAGGGAATTTATTTTTATAACAAACTAATAAAGATCTAATTTTTTTGACAAACTAATCGGTGTCTATACAACACACAAATAGATGAGTCATCCAACATACACCACAAAATTATTTCATTACATACAAACAATAATCTAACAGCAATTAAATAATTAAATTAATTAATTAGTTAATTAAATAAATTCAGAAATCTCACCTCGTTCAGATTTAAATCTGAAATTCAAAATGGTTCAGAATCATTCCCAAATAGTCCTATGTCGTTCTATTCGATGTCACGGTCACAACGTCTCTGGTTTTACTGGATTTGGTCATCGTATGCAAAAGATATCATTAAAACAATTTTTTTTAGAAATTCGTAATGCTCTTAAGTGCTGTTAAACAATTAAATTAAAATTAACCTTCTTCTGGAAATCGGCCGACTATTTTTCATCCTTATTCAAAGTTAGGACACGATCTAACTTCCAGTATGTTGCACAAGGACACGATCTGTGATAGCCCGTAACTTTCCCATGAAGGAAAGAACAAATTACCTTGAGAACAACACACAAATGAACGCAAACGGAAGAACATTTCATTGCTATTACAACAATTCCATCAGATACAAGAATATACAGAGTATAAATGAATAAATTACATTCGACAAATATCAGAGATTTAAATACAGTATTGCATAGCAGCGGAAAATAATACAAAGCACAACTGAAGGTGATACACGGATACAGAGGTTTTCGGATATCATTCCAGCTGTAAACCAGGATCCAGAGAATATAAATTTGCAAAACCGAAACTACTAGTTGCCCGTGCGGAAAATAGGGGCACCCAGAGTTTAGGTTAAAACAATAAACTCTAGGTCAGTCATGTGACTGGTGTGAGAACTAAAACAGTTATTAATATTGGTTTTAAAGTTAGGTAAATCAAGGGACCACGCCGTATAACACGGAACGGGTTTCCTCCCAAGGATACCAGTGCATAGAACAAACAGCGCAATGCTAAATAAAGGAAAATGAAGCTGCTATAAGTCCCAGGTCCCATCACACAATGCAACGCAAGCCGGAGGATAGGGTTTTCCCTTATAACAGCCAAAGCATGCTTGATACGTTTAAAACACATTATTTGATACTATTATAGGTGTATAGTGTCAAAACAACTTCAATCATAAATATCAATCATAGGCGGCATAGCTACCATCTACTATGTCGCCATACTAGTTCTGCAATTAAAACCGCAATACACGTATTGGAAATTGGATTTCCGTCATGAGTCGAGGCAAGGGGCAAGCTCCTCTCCGCGTTCGAGACACTCTAGCAAATGCCTCAGGACTACACACTCTAGGTAACCTTGGGATCCTCCAAGACCGGTCCTCACTTACGTTAGAGGATTAATTATTCCTGAACACACGTTTCCCGGCCTTATAGGACCTATAATCGAGGCGCCTCGCATCCAAACCACAAAGGTGAAAAGTATATAAATGTCAGGGCTGGTAGGTCGCTGACACCACCCATAGCTAGAAAGAAACGTCGTGCACTCCTTGGGTCCTCATCCCGTTTTTGACTCATACCGAGGTGTGAGGCTCGCGAATCCACGCAATACACAAAGCTGCCACGTAGGCCGTGCTTTGATCATCAACCACAAGACTTTGCTTTTCAACAGAAGCCTTGATCCATGCAACTCAGCGTGCCACACAGGCAATTCATGCCATGCGATTGATATCTATCGATATATAACCTCTAAGCTCGTACGTCTCAGAGAAGGGCGTTAAGCAGGAGAATAAATTCTCCGCCGCCAAACATATATATATTTAACAGAAATCAATCAACACAGAATAAAATCCAATGTTAGACACACAATCCATTTACAAGTTCGTTCTGGGTCTGAATGAAACCGGAGGCACTTTCCTCACATATCCATCGATCTCCAAGTACGTCTGGACGACCACCAACTGATTCCCTCATCTTGGGTGTACAGCCCAATCAAGATCATCAGTAATCACCCAAACGATGTGAAGACTTCCGGTCTTCAACCACCGTCTTCATCTTCGACATATCGTCGAATCGGTTATTCAGAATGGGTATAAACCCGGCCTTTCCGAACAACCCGCGTATATTAAAAACAAATGTTACACAAACACAACATACGCCTCATTCCAATTCATTAGTCACTAACCGTAAATCAGTAAGAGAACAATTCCCCAAATATTAACCCCGAAGGCCGAAACCAACATCAGATCAATACCCAGGAAACCATTCTTCTTAGCTAACCTACAGCTAGTTTCTAAATTTCATATTCTTAGGGAAAGGTTCCCATTAATTTTATCCAAGATAAATTCTTTAAAATTTATCCTTTAATCTTCCTTTGGATGTCGTTTCAAACCAAATTTTGGTTTTCCAAACTAGTCTAGATTAGCGAACCACACAGAAGTAATTATTTATTTTATTTCCCAATCCCAACCTATTCATCCCATGAAGCAAAACTGGTAATACTCCATATCTTACACCACGGTGTTATCGGTAAAATTAATTACCATTTCACGTTCAAATCTGATTAAAGATTTAACTATCGCTTTGGAGCAAAACTGGTGATACTCCATCCTCGCTCACTTTCTAAATTTGATAATTTAAATTATCAATTCACATTTCAATTTAATTGCAGATTCATTATAACTCCTTTTACTGGGTTAAAGAACTAATGTTATTTAAAACACAGTTCACGACAAACCCAAATCACATTCTATTTATTATCGGGTTAAAGAACAAGTGTTATTTAAAACACAGTTCACGATAAACCCATGAATCAATTCTATTTAAACCCATTTCAAATCCAATTTATTTATTTAAAATAAATGGGTTTTAATTTCAGTTCAAAACTAGTTCATTTCGATAAAAATCTATTTTTATCTTTTCAAATATGGAGTTTTTCATCCCAATTTTTCCCAAATCATTTCTTATGATTTTACACAAATTATTACTATTTTTAATAATTTTATCAAGGCCCGTACAGTCGATTTCCATCAACGGCCATCGAACTGCACTTACAGCGACCTTTTCTGAATTTGATTTGGACGTATCTCCAAATCCAACCGTTAGATTTCAAATTTCTAATATTCGTTAGAAAGCTCTTTTCGATACGAACTCAACAGTTCCGGTTTTAGGAGAATCCGACGGTCGGATCTCCCGTAATGTCCACTCGAAGTCAATGGTCGAAATTCGCAAACTGCCGCGGCGCGGCGCGTTCTATTCAGGCCATTATATTATATATATATATATAATATATATAATATATATTTCGTCGATTTCTATTTAAAACGAATTTTATAAATAGTTTTGAATTCGTTTCAAAAACAATTTCAACCATTATTTCAAATTCAAATCAAAATTGAATTTTCTATTACAAATCCTTTTTGTTTTCATTTCTATTTGATTTCAATTCACATCGATTTTTAATTCGATTCGAATTCATTTTCTTTTCAATTCAATTCGTTTTCTATTAAATTCGAATTCAATTCGTTTTCTATTCAATTCAATTCGAATTCGTTTTCTATATTCAATTCAAATCAAATTCGTTATATATCAAATCAAATTCGTTTTCTATTCAATTCAATTCAAATTGGTTTTCTATTCGATTCAATTCAAATTGGTTTTCTATTCGATTCAATTCAAATTGGTTTTCTATTCGATTCAATTTCAAATTGGTTTTCTATTCGATTCAATTTCAAATTGGTTTTCTATTCGATTCAATTTCAAATTTCATTTCAAAATATTCGATTTCGAAATCACTTTTCAACATTCATTTTTAAATGAATAAAATCGATATAAATATCGTTCACGTCAAAATGGCGTCAATCTAATCAACACGGCTTCATATATTTCTATTTTCAAATATTCTATTTCAAATATTTCTTATTATCAAAATATTTCTATTTCAAATATTTCTTATTTCAAATATTTCTATTTCAAATATTCTATTTCAAATATTATTAAAATATTTCGTTCAACACATGACTAATCTCAACGGATGAGTATAGTCAACACATGAACCTTTATTTTATATTGATAAAGATGTAAATTTTATTATTAAAATATTTCGTTCAACACATGACTAATCTCAACGGATGAGTACAGTCAACAGATGAACCTTTATTTTATAATATTCTTTATTTTCTAAATTGGAATGAGGCCCAATCAATCACCATATAATGTTAATTATATGGATTTTCATACATCACACGTATATAATAGCATTG
This sequence comes from Allium sativum, assembly GCA_030737875.1. Taxonomy (NCBI): domain Eukaryota; kingdom Viridiplantae; phylum Streptophyta; class Magnoliopsida; order Asparagales; family Amaryllidaceae; genus Allium; species Allium sativum. The sequence continues at coordinate 732,820,904 of CM060916.1, forward strand.
AAAAATAATCAACCATCAACCAAAGTGCACTACACTGTATAAGCATCAAATATAGATATCTAACGCTTATAACAGCCTGTCAATCTATCGATCGACATATTTAATCAATCAGGATGAGTGAACTTCAAATTTCATCCCAACACCCGTGTGGGGTTTCAAACAATCAAACACAGATTTTAGTTGTGCAGTTGGGCGATGTGTAAAATTTATCGACCCAATCAATATCAGTCAAATCAGTGTATATAAACAAATCGGCCGATTTGTTTATAAATATTTATTTATTCACTTTCACGTCAAAAATTATATTTTTAACGATAAAATATTTTATTTCAACACATGGATTTCTATTCAGTTCATTTATTCAATAAAGTGATATTTTTATTTCTCTAACATATTTTAGAAAATTTCGGCGGCATAACGGCACGATACTAGAAATGGGACAAGGCCTAGCCTTATCCCCGGTCTAGTGAAGGCCCACGCCATTCACACATTAATCAAATCCATTCCATTTCACCAAACAATTCAATTCAAACCAAATAATCTAACCAACTACATAACCAAACAAACAAGTCCATGGTCTGTGGACGATTGTGTCGGGTGCTACTAAACACCGTCTGCATCCTAGTATATATATATAACTAGACAAAGAAATTGAAGAGTGAGAAGTTCTCACAAAAGCTATCCAATCATCTTGACTCTTCTTTTGTAGAAGTCTTCGTCGTTCTCGCCTTTCGTTTCCCGTATTCACTACATATATAAAAATCACATTTTTATTTCGCTATTCAATATATAAAAATAGAATTTTTACTTCGCCTCTTCTATAATTTTTTTTTTATAATCTCTGTTTTATAAAAGTTATATTTCTATAACACCGCTAGTTTCAAAAATGAAAATCGTATTTTTCCCTTTTACTTTAATGAAAAATATGATCTTTTCTTCATGGAAAAATCTCGCCTTTCCTTATATAAAAATCTGGCCTTCCTTTATATAAAATTATACCTTTTTAATTTATAAAAATCATTCCTTTATATTATATAAAAATCACTTCTATATATTTATAAAAATTCAAACCTTTTGTTTTCAAAAATAAATTTTTTTTCTACCTAAGAAAATCTAATTTTTCTCATTGTTAAAAATGAAATCTTCTCATGTTTGAAAACCATATGGTTTCATATTCAAAAATCATCACTTTCATCATGTTAAAATCGAATCTTTATCACTTAAAAATCAAATCTTTTCACTAATCAAAAATCTAACTTTTCCTCATCAAAGATCTAAACTTTCTTTCTAAAAAAAATCTATTCTTTTTCTTTAGAAAAAATACAATCATTTTCTAATTAAAAATCGTATATATTTTTATTACTTATGAAACCATATACGCTTTTCATATATATATATATATATATATATATATATATATAATAAGATTGAATTTTTATAGGATGTTTTACATAATAAAAATCACATTTTTATCTCATCTAAATAAGTAAAAATGGAAATAAAAACTCACCATCATTTTCCTAACGTCGAAGGAACCCAAATCGGTGAAGAGGGGAGCATCAACAATCGATTGAAGGGGGGTTTTCAAATCGAAGAAGGAAGAGAGAAGCGGGGTGGTCGGAGAACGACTGGTAGGGTCCGGTGATTGTCGTCGCTGGCGGGGGCTCCTGGTGGGCTGCGGCGCTGTCCAGCGTGGGAGGATTTGGGGGCGGTGCTCGCTGTAATCGAGAGAAGGAGAGGAGAGCAGGGTGTAGCGGGAGAAGATGGAAGCGGAGGAAGGGGGCCCATGCCCTGACGGCGCGCGGTGGCGATCCACGATGGGGGGCGACGGGTTCTCTTAGCTAGGTTTTTTTTTGATTTTGAAAGAAAACTGTCGGGTTAGGGTGGAGAGAGGTAAAGAGAGGGGTGAGGTGGAAATTTATATTATTATTTTATATTATTTAATTTTAAATGGTAACTTTCGTTTTCGAACCCGAAACGGGACCCACCGCCTGTCGTCCATAGCGTTTTACCCCCATTCCGAGCATAATGGGATATGCCACATAAGCCAATTCGACTGTTTCGAACAGTTTCTGTTAAATTTAAAATATAACACTATATATTCTATCTTAAACGTACATTTCTAATTACCGGGGTCACATACTAACTCGAAAAATTCCAAAAAAATGTTTTCTAGCTTCGTATTGACGATACGGTCCTAACAAAACTAGTTTCGTCGAATTCTGAGACCGTTGGAAAAATGGCCAATTTCCAGTCGATTAAAATCAACTAAAAATGGTCAAACGCGTTTTCCTTTGCCACGCTCACATATTGATTCGAAAAATTATGAAATTTGAAACCTAGCAATAATTTGACACTACGGATCCAACAAAAGTTGTTTCGTCGAAATCCGAGGTCGTTTGCAAAATTTCCATTTTTAAGGGCTTGAATTCCATAGCGACTATTCAGAATTTTCATTTGGACATATCTTTTGATTCCCGCTATGAAATCTCAATTTTTCGGATTCGTTGGAAAGATATTCCCAATTAGATCCTATTATTTTTTGTTTCACTAAAATCCGGATTGTTTTGCACCCGGTACATTCAATTGAAGTTTGAAATCGAATTATCGAACTACCGCGCCATTTTCAATTCCTTTTATAATTATATATAATTATTTATATTCTAACGACGACGTATATAATATATACGTTCGAATTATATTCAAAATAAATTTCTCGTTGATATTATTTAAAATAATTCATTTTAAATGTTCAAAATTCGTCGAAGTTGCCAAAATAAAATTTTTAAACTGGCCCAGATTTTCCGGGTTATTACACGATCGGAGGGGTGGAGGTTGTTGGGCTTGGAATATTTTATTTTATTTTATTAGGAGAGACTAATAAACTTCAGGAAAGAGTAGAAAGGGAAGAAGGAAAATGGAGGAATTAATTCATAGAAAGAAAGGGGAAAAGATGTAGTGGTTTGGGAAAAATAAATGAAGAATGGATAAGAATGGTAGAATAAATAGCAGGTAATGCAAAGCGTATGGAAGTGAATGGACAAAGATGGCATAAATGACATATTAATATATATCTTTTTCTTTTTGCAAATATTTACATATATTTAAATGAAAGAAATAGAAACGATGCATGACTTAGAAACATAAGTGGGAACAATTAATGTGCACAAATGAATTTATGCATGCATTTTGTAAATGTAAATTAACGAATGCAAAAATGTGCCCATTTATCCATATGTTGGATGTTACAAAGAGAATGAATTAATTGAGGTGATGATTTATTTCTCATTTCTGATTCCTAAAATTCCCTTTGATTACATGTTATAATGGCACATTTATAAACAATAACCAATGAGCATATATTATGGCCTTTAATAATAAGTCACTGATTTGCAATTTGTAAATAATTCATTTCCATAAATCCATTTGTCCTTATTAAAAATTTCAAATTCAAATCTACCTTTTCATCACACACATTATTTGCATTAAATTGTAACTTTTTAAGGATTCAATTCTCATTTATTGATCTTTAATTTACAATTACAATTCTCTATTTCCTATTAATTACAATATCTATTCACATATGTATATGACTATTAAAGTAGATATATTTGTTTATAAATGCATTGTTGGCATTTGCACTTTGCACCTACCGTTTCCTTATCTTGAATATACCTCGATGATTTAAATGAGCACATATTAATTTTAACTCAAACAATATGAGATAAGTGGTGAAGTTTATGGTTTTATGTGATGCTATAAAGACGACACTAGATGTTTTATTAAAGCAATGAATGCATTCCATTTTTATGCTTGATTACAATTTAAAATTATTCCTACATGCATGCAAGTTAAGAAATTGATTCATAGACATAGCTAATTTGTACTTCTTTCCCCCACAATTAAGGATTGGTTAGGAAACGACCAAGAAATTGATTGCCTATTATTTTTGCTTTCAAAAGAAACCTTCAATTATGTGTTCAAGATATTTATAAAAAGAATAGGGTGCATGCTCTTTTTTCATACAAACGATTATCTCCATGCTTAAGAAATGAGAGTGTCTTTAGAGACAAAATTAAATATATAGTTTGGCACAACAATCTTGGAATATCCTTATGGTTTAAGATTTGTAAAATGGCTCTTTTTAATAGCTTTAATATAAAAAAAATGAAAATTTTAAATTCTGGCACATTTTCCATTAAAATTTCTTAAAATAAAAATTTTAAATTGGCCCCAAAATTTCGGGTTGTTACATCCTCCCCCACTTAAAATCTTTTTGTCCTCGAAAAGGAACGAAGCTAAAAGTTATTTTAATTAACCAATTCAACTTTAAATTTTATTTATTGGTTTAATTAATTATCATTCTAATATTTTAATTAGTGAAACTAATTATCAAACATCACAACCAGCAATCAATTAGGTGATTAACTTTCAAATATATATAACTTTTGTATATAGTCAAAAATCATGTTTTTAGTACAAATCACAACAATAAATTCTAATTAAGTTTTGGTTCTCATACAAGTCGATTGGAAATATATAGATATACCACTTTCGCTACTCGAAAATAAATACTGATAATGTTGCAACATTATCAGAATTATTCTCGGGCGGCTAGAGTGTGATTCTATATCTATCCAGTATATTAAAATTTCGAATATCCGTTAATTACTCCTATATTCGAAATCTTTATATACTCGATTGTCCACATTAAAATATAATATACCCAAATACGTCTTTCAAGATAAAATTTTCAAAACTAAATTTGTCTTTATTTTTATTTTAAATAAAATAACACTCTTCACACTCGTTCTAGGATACTACTGATCCTATCTCTAACGAATTATTCTTATTGGATATTACTAATCCAATCTCTGATGAATTCTTTCGTTCGGTTCTAGTGTGTCTTGTTCTCAAGCTCTGTAAACCAAAGCTCTGATACCACATGTGACGACCCGAACTTCCCAGTAAAGGAAAGCCTGGATTGCCTTGAGAACAATACACATCAGAACACAAACTGAAGAACATTTTATTGTGTATTACAACAATTACATCAGAGTACAAGAATATAACAGAGTATGAATACTTAATTACACAATAGAAATACAATAATATCAGAGATTTAAATTACATTTAAATAGCAGCGGAAAAATAATACAAATATACAACTGAAAGGAATACGCGGATACAGAGCTTTCCGAATACTGCTTCAGCTGTAAACCAGGATCCTGTAAATATATCTGCAAAAGCTACTCGACTGCCCGTGTGGAAAATATGGGCACCCGAGTTTGCCAGTGAAACAAACTACAGGTCAGTCATGGGACTGGTATGAGAAATCTTAACTAAACATATCTAATAAGGCTAATCACAGGACCACGCCGCTGACGCGGAACGGGTTTACTCCATTGGAATGCCAGTACATAAATTAAAGTAAATTGTTAAACAACACAATGTTTTTTAGAAAAATGAAACCATTATAAGACCCAAGTCCCATCACACAATGCAACGCAAACCGGAGGATAGGGTTTTACCTTATAATGGTCAAAAGATGCTTGATACGATAAAACGGATTTAATATTAGTGTGTATATATATATGGGTATATATATAATAAACATTTCAATCATAATGTATCAATCATAGACGGCATAGTACCCCATCCTACTATGTCGCCATACTAGTTCTACAATCAAAACCGCAAGGTCGTATTGGAAATTGGATTTCCATCATGAGTCGAGGCTAGGGGCAAGATCCTCTCCGATTCGAGACACTCTAGCAAATGCCACAGGATCACACCTATGGGCAACCCTTGGATGCGGTAGGACCGGTCCCCGCCTATCGGCAGTGGATTAGTTATGCCTGGACACACGTTTCCCGGTTCCTTTGAACCTATAATATGACCACTATCGGCCTATAAAAATCCGAGGCGCCTCAAAATCCATCATCCACATAAGTAAAATGCCAGCCAGTTTAAGCACTGACACTACCAATAGCTAGAAAGAAACGTGTTCACTCCCTACGGTCCATATCCCGTTTTTGACTCATACCGGGGTGTGAGGCTCGCGAAGTCACGATATACACAAAGCTATGCCGTAATAGGCTATGCTTTGATCATTCCACAAGGCCCTGCTTTTCAACAAAAGCCTTGATCATTTGCATCTTGGCGTGCCACATTGACAATTCACGCCATGCGATCAATCACTATAAATATATACCAGGGTCTTAAGAAGAGAATAAATCCTCCACCACCAAACAGACATATATTAACAGAAATCGATTTAATTCACATGGAATGAAATCCAATGTTAGACACGCATCCATTTACTAGCTTATGCTCTGGGTATGAGCGAAAACCAAATCCGAACAATCAACAATAGTCCGGATGGCCACCACTGAAGCCCCTTCAAGGTAGCTACTCCCATCATGGGTCTCAGTAGCAACACATCCATTCGATCTGAAGATCGTCGGTCTTCAAACACCGTCTTCATCTTCGGCTCTTCATCGCCGTAGTGATTATTCGGAATGGGTTAAACCCGGTCTTTCCGAATAACTCGCGTATTCTAATAAATAATAAGTGCTAAAGAAAACACATCCAACACCTCATTCCAATTCAGAATATTCTTTTAATAATATATTCATATTATTAAAACTCTAATTTTAGTTTTCATCTCAAAAATCATTGTTAAATGATTATTCAAATTAAGAAATTAATCTTAACTTTAACTGGGTTAAAGAACTAATGTCGTTTAAGACATTGTTCACGATAAACCCAAAAACCTTTTTCCATTAAATATGGAATTTTCACAGAAATCTGATTAATATAAATTCGATATAAATTTCTGTGTCCGACCAATAATATAAATGGAATAACGGCAAAGCCTCTGAAATTCCATATGTAGTATCAGTTTCCTTTTACAGAAGCTTATCTCAATTTTTATTAAATCGAATTCCATTCATTTTCAATTTAATATATTAAATTGGAAAACTTTACTTTGGAAAATAATTCCAATTAAATCTTAATAAAAGATTTATAAATTTCCAAATCATATTTCACTGTCTATTGGGTTAAAGAATAAGTGTCATTTAAAACCACTATTCACAATAAACCCAATCCACATTTCGTTTTATTCCAATTATTAAACATAATTGGAAACTCAGATAATCTTAATTAAAAGATTTATTCTTTTCTACTAGGTTTAAGAATAGTGTTATTTAAGACACTATTCACGACAAACCAAAATCCCATTTCACCTTAATTCATACATTGGAAAAGTTGATTATAATAAAACCATTACAAATCTAATTTATTATTCTAGTTAATAACTAGTTCATTTAGATAAAAATATATTTTTATATTTTCAGATATAGAATTTTTCATCCAAAAACTTCCTAAATCATTTATTATGAATTTACATAATTTTTCCATATTTTTAATAATTTTATAAAACAATTATAAAGTGATTATAAAACGATTCCAACTTTATTCAAATTTTAAATCCAAATTGAATGTTCTACCTATTACCATTTTGAAATAATATTATTTCCAAAATATAAATTTTGAAATTAGCTCTTTTAATATTCATTATAAAATGGATAAATAAATCGATAAACATGTTCGGGTTAAAATGACATTACTATTTAAAACAGATTATATAGCCCAATTCCTTATCTTATTCATTTATATTTTATACTGGGTCAGACCTCCCACATTAAGCCTGCGACTTGTGGATGCTGGATAGGCCGGTTGGTTCCGGGCAGACTTATCCCACAAGTTGGGCTTAACCTCGTGACATGGCCCGTTTCGTATTTGCACACTTGGACCCCTCACATCAGGCCCAATATTTGTGGCCCCTGGATATGTCGGTTGGGTCCGGACAGACTTCCACCCCAAATGTAACCTAACCTCGTGTCCAAGTACAATTATAATTTTTTATTATAATTATAAATATTTTACTGAAAATTATTTTAAACGTTCTTTATTAAAATAATCCTCATACTAAAAGTGCTCTTTATATATTCCAATCTTTCTATTGTAACAGTAAAACCAAATCTTTTTAATGTAACCTCTTTTTATATAAAAGGTACTTTTGTATAAATATGTACTTTTTCATAAACATATTTCTTTTATATAAATATGTTTCTTTCATACAGAAATGTACCCTAACAAAAAAAAGACTAACTTTGATTTTAAAACATATTTCATTTTCTAAATTGGAATGAGGCCCAATCAATTACCATATAATTGTAATTATATGGACTTCACACACCGCACGAATATTATACTAATGATAAATATCATTAAAACCATCCACAACATCCAAATTGCATCATATACTATATAAGCGTCAAATAAATAACGCTTATAACTAATCACAAGGGAGATGTGTGAATATCATCCCAAGACCCGTGTAGGGTTTTCAACCAACACATAACACATAACAAATAATTAAATAAATTATTTGTGCACTTGGGCGATGTGTAAAAATTATCGTCCCAATCAACATAAACAAGTCAGGTAATTTGTAAATGGCAGTGTAAAATATTTTGTTGAATTCCAACATAAATGTTTATTTCTAACATAAATGTCGTTCTTTCTAATGACAAACGAATTAGTTTACAATTTCTATTCATAGAAAAGGAAATTTTATATGTCAATTCTAAATTTAACAAAAATGACAAATTTTTCTATTAATACTAAATTTGACTAAAAGGACAAATTTATATGTAAATACTAAATTTGACAAAAAGGACAAATTTATATGTTAATACTAAATTTGACAAAAAGGACAAATTTATATGTTAATACTAAATTTGACAAAAAGGACAAATTTATATGTATTAACATTTCTCATATGACGCCTTTATCAAAAGTGTTCTTTTAACTTCAATGCGACACTTATAACAAAAATGTTCTTTTTATAATAACATGTTTTCTAACATGAATTTGTTTCTTAACATAAATGTAACTTTTATACTAACATGTTTTCTAACATGGATTTGATTATTAACATAAAATGTAACTTTTATACTGACATGTTCTTTTTAATCCTAAAAATTAATGCTAACAAAATGATCCTTTTTGATGTTAGAAAGAAATAGCGACAAAAATGTTTCTTTTAATGTTAAAAAGAAATAGCGACAAAAATGTTTCTTTTTAATGTTAGAAAGAAATAGCGACAAAAATGTTTCTTTTAATGTTAGAAAGAAATAGCGACAAAAATGTTTCTTTTTAATGTTAGAAAGAAATAGCGACAAAAATGTTTCTTTTTAATGTTAGAAAGAAATAGCGACAAAAATGTTTCTTTTAAATGTTAGAAAGAAATAGCGACAAAAATGTTTCTTTTTAATGTTAGAAAGAAATAGCGACAAAAATGTTTCTTTTTAATGTTAGAAAGAAATAGCGACAAAAATGTTTCTTTTAATGTTAAAAAGAAATAGCGACAAAAATGTTTCTTTTTAATGTTAGAAAGAAATAGCGACAAAAATGTTTCTTTTAAATGTTAGAATGAAATAGCGACAAAAATGTTTCTTTTAATGTTAAAAAGAAATAGTGACAAAAATATTTCTTTTAATGTTAAAAAGTAATAGCGACAAAAATTTTTCTTTTTATATATAAAAAAAATATAATATGACATAAAAATGATTCCTCTTTGTATAAGAAAAATATGACATGAAAGCGATACCTTTTTATATAAGAAGAAATATGACCACAAAATTGGTGTTTCTATGTCGGATTAAAAATTCTATTCAATTCACTAACATGTACAAAATGGAATTTTTATATTGAATTGAAAAATCCTATTTCAATTCAATATAAAATGAATAAGGGGATTTATTTTTATAACAAACTAATACAGATCTAATTTTTTTGACAAACTAATCGATGTCTATACAACACACAAATAGATGAGTCATCCAACATACACCACAAAATCATTTCATTACATACAAACAATAATCTAACAGCAATTAAATAATTAAATTAATTAATTAGATAATTAAATAAATTCAGAAATCTCACCTCGTTCAGATTTAAATATGAAATTCAAAATGGTTCAGAATCAGTCCTAAACAGTCCTATGTCGTTCTATTCGATGTCACGGTCACAACGTCTCTGGTTTTACTGGATTTGGTCATCGTATGCAAAAGATATCACTAAAACAATTTTGATTAGAGATTCGTAACGCTCTTAAGTGCTGTTAAACAATTAAATTAAAATTAACCTTCTTCTGGAAATCAGTCAACTGTTTTTCGTCCTTGTTCAAAGTTAGGGCTCGATCTAACTTCCAGTATGTTGCACAAGGACACGATCGGAGGGGTGGAGGTTGTCGGGCTTGGAATATTTTTTTTTATTTTATTAGGAGAGACTAATAAACTTCAGGAAAGAGTAGAAAGGGAAGAAGGAAAATGGAGGAATTAATTCATAGAAAGATAGGGGAAAAGATGTAGTGGTTTGGGAAAAATAAATGAAGAATGGATAAGAATGGTAGAATAAATAGTAGGTAATGCAAAGCGTATGGAAGTGAATGGACAAAAGTGGCATAAATGACATTAATATATATCCTTGTCTTTTTGCAAATATTTACATATATTTAAATGAAAGAAATAGAAATGATACATGACTTAGAAACATAAGTGGGAACAATTAATGTGCACAAATGAATTTATGCATGCATTTTGTAAATGGGAATTAACGAATGCAAAAATGTGCCCATTTATCCATATGTTGTATGTTACAAAGAGAATGAATTAATTGAGGTGGTGATTTATTTCTCATTTCTGATTCCTAAAATTCCCTTTAATTACATGCTATAATGGCACATTTATAAACAATAACTAATGAGTATATATTATGGCCTTTAATAATAAGTCACTTATTTGCAATTTGTAAATAATTCATTTCCATAAATCCATTTGTCCTTACTCATTAAAAATTTCAAATTCAAATCTACCTTTTCATTACACACATTATTTGCATTAAATTGTAACTTTTTAAGGATTCAATTCTCATTTATTGATCTTTAATTTACAATTACAATTCTCTATTTCCTATAAATTACAATATCTATTCACATATGTATATGACTATTAAAGTAGATATATTTGTTTATAAATGCATTGTTGGCATTTGCACTTTGCACCTACCGTTTCCTCATCTTGAATATACCTCGATGATTTAAATGAGCACATATTAATTTTAACTCAAACAATATGAGATAAGTGGTGAAGTTTATGGTTTTATGTGATGCTATAAAGACGACACTAGATGTTTTATTAAAGCAATGAATGCATTCCATTTTTATGCTTGATTACAATTTAAAATTATTCCTATATGCATGCAAGTTAAGAAATTGATTAGACATAGCTAATTTGTACTTCTTTCCCCCACAATTAAGGATTGGTTAGGAAACAACCAAGAAATTGATTGCCTATTATTTTTGCTTTCAAAAGAAACCTTCAATTATGTGTTCAAGATATTTATAAAAAGAATAGGGTGCATGCTCTTTTTTCATCCAAACGATTATCTTCATGCTTAAGAAACGAGAGTGTCTTTAGAGACACAAATTAAATATATAGTTTGGCACAACAATCTTGGAATATCCTTATGGTTTAAGATTTGTAAAAAGGCTCTTTTTAATAGCTTTAATATAAAAAAAATGAAAATTTTAAATTCTGGCACATTTTCCATTAAAATTTCTTAAAATAAAAAATTTAAATTGGCCCCAAAATTCCGGGTTGTTACAGCTGGTCCCACCATGGGGTGTATCAGTCCCTCTGGTGGCAACCCGACAGGATTCAAGATGCACAGTTGTGACGGCCCGCCCCGCACCAACCGACATTTACTCCAATGGTGCGCTGTACACATGTCCAGTTAGCACGGTACAGTCGCCAAAGAAAGGAAAGAAGAGAATGAACTAATCAAGGAACCTGTAGAATGTCTCACAGCGCATGGAACAAAATATAGTAATAACATAATCTTGACATAAAATTGGCGAGATAGTGCATAAGCTGAAAACTAAACCAACATAGCAGCGGAAATCCAAATACAGCTTATTACAACTTTCCAAATGTAACAACCCGGAAAATCTGGGTCAGTTTAAAAATTTTATTTTGGTAATTTTAGCGAAGTTTGAACATTTAAAATAGACTATTTTAAATAATATCGACGAGAAATTTATTTTGAATATAATTCGAACGTATATATTTATACGCGTCGTCGTTAGAATATAATAATTATATATAATTATAAATAGGAATTGAAAATGGCGCGGTAGTTCGATAATTCGATTTCAAACTTCAATTCAGATCAAATTATGGTTTTCCAAACTAGTCGAGATTAGCGAACCACACCGAAGTAATTATTTATTTTATTTCCCAATCCCAACCTATTCATCCCATGAAGCAAAACTGGTAATACTCCATATCTAACACCACGGTGTTATCGGTAAAATTAATTACCATTTCATGTTCAAATCTGATTAAAGATTTAACTATCGCTTTGGAGCAAAACTGGTGATACTCCATTCTCGCTTACTTTCTAAATTTGATGATTTGAATTATCAATTCACATTTCAATCTAATTGCAGATTCAATAAAACTCCTTTTACTGGGTTAAAGCACTAGTGTCATTTAAAACACAGTTCACGACAAACCCAAATCACATTCTAATTATTATCGGGTTAAAGAACTAGTGTTATTTAAAGCACTGTTCACGATAAACCCACAAATCAATTCTATTTAAAACCCATTTCAAATCCAATTTATTTATTTAAAAATAAATGGATTTTAATTTTAGTTCAAAACTAGTTCATTTTGATAAAAATCTATTTTTATCTTTTCAAATATGGAGTTTTACATCCCAATTTCTCCCAAATCATTTCTTATGATTTTACACAAATTATTGATATTTTTAATAATTTTATCAAGGCCCGTACAGTCGATTTCCATCAACGGCCATCGAACTGCACTTACATCGACCTTTTCCAAATTTTATTTGGACGTATCTCCAAATCCAACCGTTAGATTTCAAATTTCTAATATTCGTTAGAAAGCTCTTTTCGATACGAACCCAACAGTTCCGGTTTTAGGAGAATCCGACGGTCGGATCTCCCGTAGTGTCCGTTTGAAGTTAATGGTCGAAATTCGTGAACTGCCGCGACGCGTTCTATTCAGGCCATTATATTATATATAATATATATAATATATATTTCGTCGATTTCTATTGAAAACGAATTTTATAAATCGTTTTAAATTCGTTTCAAAAACAATTTCAACTTTCATTTCAATTCAAATCAAAAATTGATTTTTTCCTTATAAATTCGTTTTAAAATTCACTTCTATTCAATTCAAATTTCAATTCAATTTGAATTCATTTCAATTCGTTTTCAATTCAATTCGAATTCATTTTATATTCAGTTCATTTCGAATTGGTTTTCTATTCGATTCAATTCAAATTGGTTTTCTATTCGATTCAATTCAAATTGGTTTTCTATTCGATTCAATTCAAATTGGTTTCCTATTCGATTCAATTCAAATTGGTTTTCTATTCGATTCGATTCGAATTCAAATTCTATTCGATTCAATTCAAATTGGTTTTCTATTCGATTCAATTCAAATTGGTTTTCTATTCGATTCAATTCAAATTGGTTTTCTATTCGATTCAATTCGTTTTCTAATTAAATCAAATTCAATTCGTTTTATATTCAATTCAAATCAAATTCGTTGTGTATTCAATTCAAATCAAATTCGTTGTATATTCAATTCAGATCAAATTCGTTGTATATTCAATTCAAATCAAATTCGTTATATATTCAATTCAAATCAAATTCGTTGTATATTCAATTCAAATCAAATTCGTTGTATATTCAATTCAAATCAAGTTCGTTGTATATTCAATTCAGATCAAATTCGTTGTATATTCAATTAAGATCAAATTCGTTATATATTCAATTTAGATCAAATTCGTTGTATATTCAATTCAAATCAAATTCAGTATATATTCAATTCAAATCAAATTCAATATATATTCAATTCAAATCAAATTCAATATATATTCAATTCGAATTCTATTTATAAAAACGAATATAATCGATATAAATATTGATTCGCGTCAAAATAGCGCATCTCTAATTAATACGGCGTTATATATTTCAATAATTTCGTTATTCTATTCGACAAATGAATATTTATCTTTTTTTCTCCACACACGACTAATCTCAATGAATGAGTACTGTCCACGTGTGGCTATTTTTGTTATTTAAAATATTTTATAAAATTTGGGTATCTATCGTTTGATTTTCAATTAGACTCCACCGTGAAGTAGTTCTAATTTTAAATATGATAAAGATGTATATTTTATTATTAAAATATTTCGTTCAACACATGACTAATCTTAACGGATGAGTACTGTCAACACATGAACCTTTATTTTATAATGATAAAGACGTAAGTTTTATTGTTAAAATATTTCATTCAACACATGACTAATCTCAACGAATGAGTACTGTCAACACATGAACCTTTATTTTATAATATTCTTTATCTTCTAAATTGGAATGAGGCCCAATCAATTACCATATAAAGTTAATTATATGGATTCCATACAACACATGTATATAATAGCAACGATAAATAGTCAACCAACATCCAAAGCGCACTACACTGTATAAGCATTAAATATAGATATCTAACGCTTATAACAGCCTGTTGATCCATCGATCGACATACGACTAATTATTGGGATTAGTGTATGTCATATATTATCCCAATACCCGTGTGGGGTTTCAAACAATCAAACACTGATTTTATTTGTGCAGTTGGGCGATGTGTAAAATTTATCGTCCCAATCAATGTCCTTCAAATAGGTGTACATAAACAAACCGTCCGGTTTGTAAATGAATATTTATTTATTCACATTCACGTCAAAAATTATATTTTTAACGATAAAACATTTTATTTCAACACATGAATTTTTATTCAGTTCATTTATCAATTAAAATGATATCTTTATTTTTCTAACTTATTTTAGAAAATTTCGGCGGCATAACGGCAAGATACTAGAAACGGGACAAGGCTTAGCCTTATCCCCGGTCTAGTGAAGGCCCACGTCATTCACACATCAATCAAATCCATTCCATTTCACCAAACAATTCAATTTAAACCAAATAATCTAACCAACTACACAACCAAACAAACAAGTCCATGGTCTGTGGATGATTGTGTCGGGTGCTACTAAACACCGTCTGCATCCTAGTATATATATATAAAACTAGAAAAAGAAATTGAAGAGTGAGAAGTTCTCACTGATAGCTATCCCAACTTCACGCCACTTCATTTAGAGAAATCTTCGTCGTTCTCGCCTTCTTGTCATCTTCGTTGCCCGTAGCCACTACATATGTAAAAATCACACATTTTTATATTGCTGTCTTTAAAATAAAAATCACATTTTTATTTGTTCACTTTCAATTTAAAAATCATATTTTTCTTATCACTTCATATATTTAAAAATCAAATTTTTACTTCGCTATTCAATACATAAAAATCGAATTTTTACTTTTCTATTCAATATATAAAAATCGCATTTTTACTTTGCTATTCAATATATAAAAATCAAATTTTTACTTTGTTATTCAATATATAAAAATCGAATTTTTACTTTGCTATTCAATATATAAAAATCGAAATTTTACTTTGCTATTCAATATATAAAACTCGAATTTTTACTTTGCTATTCTATATATAAAAATCGAATTTTTTACTTTGCTATTCAATATATAAAAATCAAATTTTTACTATGCTATTACATATAAAGATTTCGCCTTTTCAACCATAAAGATTTCGCCTTTTCAATTTCAAAAATCTAATCTTTTCTATTCTAAAAATCTAATCTTTTCTATTTAAAAAAAAAAATCAAAGCTTCTTCATATATAAAAATAAAAAATCATACTTTTGCTATAATAAAAATATAACCTTTTTATTTATAATATTAAATCATTTTATTCTTTCCTATTACAAAGACAAAACTGATTTTTTTTCATACAGTAAATATATTTTAAAACAGAAATAAATTGAAATAAATGTAAATAAAATAAATAAGAAAACAAAACTTACTGTTTTTCGGGTCAGGGGTGGTGTTTGTCAGCCGACGTGGGTGGCAGCGGCTCCGTTCAGACATCGGCGGACTAGGGTTTGGGGGTGCGGTGGTTGCGGTTTCTTTGATGAAAAAAGGGGGGTCTGGACGGAAATCGAGGGGGCGAGGCTAGTGGGAGGTCGCGAGGTGGGGGTGAGGGTGCACGCCCAGCAGCGACGGAGGTGGAAATCGAGGGAAGGGGGTCTTCGATTGGGAGGAGGAGAGAGCGTGCGAGAGGAGGGGGAGCTGAGGGTGTCTTGGCGGTGGGCGATGCCACGCCTGAGGCGGCGGTGGTCGATGTCGACGAACTGGGGCGACGGGTTTTCTTTAAGCCCCCCTTTTTTCTGAATGAAGAGTAAAGGGGGGGGGGGGTTAGTATAAATATAATTTAATTATATTATTATTTTAATTATAAAAAGTTGACTTTTTATTTCGACCTCGAAACGAGGTCCACCGCCTGTCGTCCATAGCGTTTTACCCCCATTCCGAACACAATGGGATATGTACCATAAGCTGATTCGACCATTTCGATCAGTTTTCGTCAAAATCAACATATAACTCTATATATTGAATTTGAACGCGCATTTCAATTTATTGGGGTCACATACTAACTCTAAAAATTGCAGAAAAATATTTTCTAGCTTCGTATTGACGATACGGTCCTAACAAAACTAGTTTCGTCGAATTCTGAGACCGTTTGAAAAATGGCCATTTTCCAGTCGATTAAAATCAACTGAAACTGGTCAAACGCGTTTTTCTTCGCCACGCTCACATATTGATTCGAAAAATTATGAAATTTGGAATCTAGCAATAAATTGACATCACGGACCCAACAAAAGTGGTTTCGTCGAAATCCGAGGTCGTTTGCAAAATGTCTATTTTTAAGGGCCTGAATTCCATAGCGACTATTCAGAATTTTCAACTGGACATATCTTTTGATTCCCGCTATGTAATCTCAATTTTTCGGATTCGTTGGAAAGATATTCTAAAATAGATCCTAATGTTTTTGGTTTCACTAAAATCCGGATTGTTTTGCACCCGGTACAATCAATTGAAGTTTGAAATCGAATTATCGAACTATCTCGCCATTTTCAATTCTATTTATAATTATATATAATTATTTATATTCTAACGACGACGTATATAAATATATACGTTCGAATTATATTCAAAATAAATTTTCCGTCGATTCTAATTAAAATAATTCGTTTTAAATGTTCAAAATTCGCTGAAATTGCCAAAATAAAAATTTTAAACTGGCTCGGATTTTCCAGGTTATTACACCCGGCCTTCGATTTTGACTGTAAGCCCTTTTTACTTATTCATTTTATTTCTTTTTTTCTATGTAATTGGTATTAGAAATTATAAAAAATCAGTTTTTGTATATTTTTAAATTAGTTAAATTAGGATTTTTAAATTAGTTAAATTAGGATTTTTAAATTAGTTAAGTTAATGTTTTTCATTTTGAAAAGACGATATTTTTCATATTGAAAAGACGATATTTTTCATATTGAAAAGGCGATATTTTTATACAATGGAGAGTTATATTTTTATAACATGAAAGTTTATATTTTTAAAATAGAAAAGATCAGATTTTTAAAAGGAAGAAAAACAATATTTTTAAATGGAGAAAGGCGTGATTTTTACATATGTAATGGATTAAAAATATGATCTTTATATAGTATAGATATTAAAAATTCGATTTTTATATATTGAATAGCGAAGTAAAAATTCGATTTTTATATATTGAATAGCGAAGTAAAAATTCGATTTTTATATATTGAGTAGCGAAGTAAAAATTCGATTTTTATATATGTAGTGAATACGGGCAACGAAAGTGACAAAAGGCGAGAATGGCAGTGATTTCTACATAGGAAGTGCCGTGGTATTGGATAGCTATTGGTGAGAACTTCTCACTCAATTTTTTTTTCTAGTTATATATATATACTAAGATGCAGACGGTGTTTAGTAGCACCCGACACAATCGTCCACAGACCATGGACTTGTTTGTTTGGTTGTGTAGTTGGTTAGAATATTTGGTTTGAATTGAGTTGTTTGGTGAAATGGAATGGATTTGATTGATGTGTGAATGGCGTGGGCCTTCACTAGACCGGGGATAAGGCTAGGCCTTGTCCCGTTTCTAGTATCGTGCCGTTATACCGCCGAAATTTTCTAAAATAAATTAGAAAAATAAAAATATCATTTTATTGAATAAATGAACTGAATAGAATATTCATTGGTTGAATAAAATATTTTATCGTTAAAAATATAATTTTTAACGTGAATAAAAATAAATAAATATTCATTTACAAACCGGACGGTTTGTTTATGTACACTTATTTGAAGGACATTAATTGGGTCGATAAATTTTACACATCGCCCAACTGCACAAATAAAATCTGTGTTTGATTGTTTGAAACCCCACACGGGTATTGGGATAAAATACGGCATACACTAATCCCAATAATTAGTTATATGTCGATCGATTGATTGACAGGCTGTTATAAGCGTTATATGTCTATATTTGATGCTTATACAGTGTAGTGCACTTTGGATGATGGTTGATTGTTTATTGTTGCTATTATATACATGTGTTGTATGGAATCCATATAATTAACTTTATATGGTAATTGATTGGGCCTCATTCCAATTTAGAAGATAAAGTGTTGACAGTACTCATCCGTTGAGATTAGTCATGTGTTGATAGAAATATTTGAAATAGAAATATTTTGAAATAGAAATATATGAAATAGAATATTTGAAAATAGAAATATATGAAGCCGTGTTGATTAGATTGACGCCATTTTGACGTGAACGATATTTATATCGTTTTTATTCATTTTAAAATGAATATTGAAAAGTGATTTCGAAATCGAATAGTTTGAAATGAAATTTGAATTGAATTGAAAAGAAAACCAATTTGAATCGAATCGAATAGAAAACGAATTCGAACTGAATTGAAAGGAAAACGAATTCGAACTGAATCGAATAGAAAAAAATTTGATTTGAATTGAATATAAAACGAATTGATTTCAATTGAATATATATTGGATTTCAATTGAATATATAACGAATTTGATTTGAATTGAATATATAACGGATTTGAATTGAATAGAAAACGAATTTGAATTGAATATAAAACGAATTGATTTCAATTGAATATATATTGGATTTCAATTGAATATATAATGAATTTGATTTGAATTGAATATAAAACGAATTTGATTTGATTATATAACGACTTCGAATTGAATTGAAAAGAAAACAAATTCGAACTGAATTGAAAAGAAAACAAATTCGAATTGAATTGAATTGAAAAGAAAACAAATTCGAATTGAATTAAATTGAAAAGAAAATGAATTCGAATCGAATAAAAATCGATTTGAATTGAAATCAAATAGAAATGAAAGTAAAAAGGATTTATAATAGAAAATTCAATTTTGATTTGAATTTGAAATAAAGGTTGAAATTGTTTTTGAAACGAATTCAAACTATTTATAAAATTCGTTTTAAATAGTAATCGATGAAATATATATTATATATATTATATATATAATATAATGGCCTGAATAGAACGTGCCGCGCCGCGGCAGTTCTTGAATTTCGACCATTTATTTCAAACGGACATTACGGGAGATCCGACCGTCGGATTCTCCTAAAACCGGAACCGTTGGGTTCGTATCGAAAAGAGCTTTCTAACGAATATTAGAAATTTGAAATCTAACAGTTGGATTTGGAGATACATCCAAATAAAATTCAGAAAAGGTCGTTGTAAGTGCAGTTCGATGGCCGTTGAGGGAAATCGACTGTACGGGCCT
This sequence comes from Allium sativum, assembly GCA_030737875.1. Lineage (NCBI taxonomy): Eukaryota > Viridiplantae > Streptophyta > Magnoliopsida > Asparagales > Amaryllidaceae > Allium > Allium sativum. The sequence continues at coordinate 732,840,850 of CM060916.1, forward strand.
TGATAAAATTATTAAAAATAGTAATAATTTGTGTAAAATCATAAGAAATGATTTGGGAAAAATTGGGATGAAAAACTCCATATTTGAAAAGATAAAAATAGATTTTTATCGAAATGAACTAGTTTTTAACTAAAATTAAAACCCAACTATTTTTAAAATAAATAAATTGAATTTAAAAAGGGGTTTTGAATAATCGGAATTTCTAATATATTTGATTGAAATTAAATTAGAAGTGATTTGTGGGTTTATCGTGAACAGTGTTTTAAATAACACTTGTTCTTTAGCCCGATAATAAATAGAATGTGATTTGGGTTTGTCGTGAACTGTGTTTTAAATGACATAAGTTCTTTAACCCAGTAAAGGGAGTTTTGATGAATCCGCAATTTGATTGAAATGTGAATTGATAATTTAAATTATCGAATTTAGAAAGTGAGCGAGAATGGGGTATTACCAGTTTTGCTCCAAAGCGATAGTTAAATCTTTAATTAGATTTGAATGTGAAATGGTAATTAATTTTACCGATAACACCGTGATGTTAGATATGGAGTATTACCAGTTTTGCTTCATGGGATGAATAGGTTGGGATTGGGAAATAAAATAAATAATTACTTCGGTATGGTTCGCTAATCTCGACTAGTTTGGGAAAACCGTAATTTGGTTTGAAATGACATCCAAAGGAAGATTAAAGAATAAATTTTAAAGAATTTATCTTGGATAAAATTGATGGGAACCTTTCCCTAAGAATAAGAAATTTAGAAACTAGCTGTAGGTTAGTTAAGAAGAATGGTTTCCTGGATATTGATCTGATGTTGGTTTCGGCCTTCGAGGTTAATATTTGGGGAATTGCTCTCTTACTGATTTACGGTTAGTGGCTAATGAATTGGAATGAGGCGTATGTTGTGTTTGTGTAACATTTGTTTTCAATATACGCGGGTTGTTCGGAAAGGTCGGGTTTACACCCATTCTGAATAACCGATTCGACGATATGTCAAAGATGAAGACGGTGGTTGAAGACCGGAAGTCTTCACATCGTTTGGATAATTACTGATGATCCTGATTGGGTTGTACACCCAAGAGGATGGAAACAGTTGGTGGTCGTCCAGACGTACTTGGAGATCGATGGATATGCGAGGAAAGTACCTCCGGTTTCGTTCAGACCCAGAACGAACTTGTAAATGGATTGTGTGTCTGACATTGGATTTTATTCTGTGTTGATTGATTTCTGTTAAATATATATCTGTTTGGCGGCGGAGAATTTATTCTCTTGCTTAACGCTATTCTCTGAGACGTATGAGCTTAGAGGTTATATATCGATAGATATCAATCGCATGGCATGAATTGCCTGTGTGGCATGCTGAGTTGCATGGATCAAGGCTTCTGTTGAAAAGCAAAGTCTTGTGGTTGATGATCAAAGCACGGCCTACGTGGCAGCTTTGTGTATAGCGTGGATTCGCGAGCCTCACACCTCGGTATGAGTCAAAAACGGGATGAGGACCCAAGGAGTGCACGACGTTTCTTTCTAGATATGGGTGGTGTCAGTGACCTACCAGCCCTGACATTTATATACATTTCACCTTTGTGGTTTGGATGCGAGGCGCCTCGATTATAGGTCCTATAGGGCCAGGAAACGTGTGTTCAGGAATAATTAATCCTCAAACGTAAGAGAGGACCGGCCTTGGAGGATCCCAAGGTTACCCAGAGTGTGTAGTCCTGAGGCATTTGTTAGAGTGTCTCGAAGCGGAGAGGAGCTTGCCCCTTGCCTGGACTCATGACGGAAATCCAATTTCCAATACGTGTATTTCGGCTTTATTTGTAGAGCCTAGTATGGCGACATAGTGGTATGGGGCACTTATGTCGTCTATGATTTATATTTATGATGGAAATTGTTTTGACACTATAAACTTATTATAGTATCAAATGATTTGTTTTAAACGTATCAAGCATGTTTGGCTATTATAAGGGAAAACCCTATCCTCTGGCTTGCGTGGCATTGTGTGATGGGACCTGGGTCTTATAATAGCTTCATTTTTCGAAAAAGCATTGCGTTGTCTTTTCTATGCACTGGTATTCTTGGGAGGAAACCCGTTCCGTGTTATACTGTGTGGTCCCTTGAATTACTCTCTTTTAAAGTAAAGTTTTAAATACCTGTTTTAGTTCTCACACCAGTCACATGACTGATCTGGAGTTTATTGTTTTAACCTAAACTCTGGGTGCCCCTATTTCCCGCACGTGCAGCTAGTAGTTTTGGTTTTGCAGATTTATATTCACAAGATCCTGGTTTACAGCTGGAATGATATCCGGAAAGCTCTGTATCCGTATATCACCTTCAGTTGTGCTTTGTATTATTTTTCCGCTGCTATATAATTTATTGTAATCTCTGATAATTATCGAATGTAAATTATTCATTTATACTCTGTATATTCTTGAATCTGATGGGATTGTTAAATAGACAATGAAATGTTCTTCTGTTTGTGTTCTGATTTGTCCTGTTCTCAAACAGTCAGGGGTTTCGAACGGTCTAGATCGGTTTAGCAACTGATTCGGATCGAGCGAAATTCCCGGTCGTCACACCAAATTTACTGTCTCTAAAACAAAAGAAAGATAAAATGGAAGATGCACGACTAATGCCCAAGCAGTGATCTTCAACAACACAGAGAGAATACTATATATATCATATGTGGAAGCCTCCTGCTCGTCTCCAGATCAGCTAGCCGTGCATACCTAGCTAACCTGTCTCTAGTCTGCTCGTTTGAGCACCTAGAGTAATAAGAAGGACATAAAACTCTGGGTCAGACAAAAAGTCTGGTATGAGCGATGAGCAACAAACAAAGCAATAACAGGTATAATCCAATCATACCTGAACCTGGACCTGCAACCAAAGAGTTAGCACTACACACTGTACAATACTCTAAGGTGCCACTAACACATGGTGTGAATAATACGGGGTGGGGGTGTGAATGTCATAGTGATGACAAACAATCAAGCATAGCAACCATCCTCACATCTCTCACTCAGTGCGTAAAGCATACGATACCCACTACCTTGGTCACCTAATCCTTTTGGCCATGACGGAATCCAATCCCGTACAACTATCACTATAAGCCCACTATCCATCTCTCAGTGGTGAACCAAAGTTATGAATACCGACAACCCCTTTGCACACGTCCCACAGCAAAGCCCAATCATGAAGTGAACTCATTGGTTCCCAACTGGATCCTGAGCTCTAACTTCCACTTGGACTACCTTTGCATCTCGGGTTTTGGTTTCCCCCTGTTCGAGTCGGTCGGTCAAGCACTGTAACACCCCACCTCCGCCAATGCCACTCTTGCAAGGACATTAGCTTTGGAGGGGCGTTTAAGCAAGGTAAACATGCATGCAGATATCACAAGACTGAACATATAAGTAAAACAGAGTAGTAAGGCAGCGAATAAAACTTAGCATTTCAAAACCATAGTCATGTTACAACAAAGTACTTGGTCATTATTTTCCAACAACAAAGTCTAGATAAAAGCATAAACTGAAAAACTGAAATACATAAAGTACTATCCCCAAAATGAAGTGATAAACCATAGCTAGCTCAATGTCCAAAACCGTACATGAGCAAATCCAGTAAGCAAGCTGTAAAGATCCAAGCTAATCTCCAATGTTACCACCCTGAGAACCTGAGGGGGGGGGGGAACGGAAGAAAAGAGGCGAAAGAAAACAGGTTAGTCAAAAAGACTGGTAAGCCCTACTACTATCTGTCTATGAACTAGTAAAGTTAACTGGCATGAGAAGCTGAGATGAACATAAGAATAACAACATACTGGCATGATGATTAACTAACAAGATAGATAAAGGTGTCATCGCATAATTAAGGTTAAGTTTTGCACCACGGGTGTACTAGCATTCTAACATGTCAAGTAAAAACAAGAATTGATCCCTTGGCCCAAGCTTGGCCCATCATCATGAGGTGACCTAAATTAAGGTCCAACTACACGGTCTAGTCGATCGGCTCCCTATAAGCCTAACTCGTCAAGTGTCGGTGTCATGCGGCCTAATCATGTAATGTAGTTGACTGTGCAGGGTCCACCCTAGGGTGTATCAGGCCCTATGGTGTAACCCTCTGACACCATACCATGATGCACAGTCCAAACCCACTGGTGCCCGTGTTCAACTCGGGATTTAATGTGCACGACCATGGTCCGCCTGAACAACCGGGGCATCATTCAGCCGTCTCTTTTGGTCTCTTACAATCAGCCCAGTAATCGTGCCCCACCCTAGCCTAGTCCTAGGGTCTTATGATACTACCTAGAAGGTTACTGCTGAAAAGGACCATGCAACTAGGGTTTCTTTACGGGTTAAATGTGGTTAACCCGATCCAAACGTGGATTAAATCGGTTAAGAGTACCCAAGGCTCCTGACTTAACCTCGATTAATCCATCAAGCCCAAATTGGTTAAGTATTAAGTGGACCATGACTTAACCCTAATCAGGAGACATTAATTAACTTAATGCGCTTTAACCTCTCACATTAGACTTTGTTGTGGTTACTAGTTAAGCCGGGCGGGTCCGGGTAGCTTTACACCACAACTAGGTCTAACCTCGGGTTCGAGCACAACATGACCAACTTCTCAAATTGGTTCCTATTGTTTGTAGCCACTAGTTAAGCCGGGCGGGTCCGGGTAGATTTATGCTACAAACTCAACCCAACCTCGAGTTGGCCACACTCATATTTGCTAAGTGTCATGTCCATTATGTTTCCAAAACATAATTACTAGTTAACATATCACGTTATGTTATAAAAACCATGTTTATCTCATAATATTACCCAACCCCAACGTAATCCCATCGTTTACATAATCGCAACAACGCATAAAGGATAAAATGAGGAACTTAGCATAATCATGACATAAAGGTATTGAAGCCACAAGTTTATCATGGTGGCATATGAAATGTACATATGTTCATATACTTGCATATTGCATTATTAGGCTTCAAAAGCATGCATAAAACCAAACTTAGCATATGAGTGATACATGGTGATAAATAACATGTAGAAGTTGCTAGAAGTTCGCATTTAGGCTCACATGCAAGTTATCATAAGGGATATGATAACTTTCATGTTGCCAAAATGCAACCTTTAACATAAAGCTTGAAGCTTTAAGGCCATAAACTCAAGTTTAACTTGCATAACATGATAACATGTGTATAATGATCAACCCAAACTTGCATAACATGATAACATGTGTCATACATAACTTGCATAATGATCAACCAAACTTGCATATAATGATCAACCAAACTTGCATATAATGATCAACCAACTTGCATATAATGATCAACCAAACTTGCATATAATGATCAACCAACTTGCATATAATGATCAACCAAACTTGCATATAATGATCAACCAAACTTGCATCATTCATTTAACTTTAGAGTTCAATAAAAAGAAAGTAGAAAATGGCTTACAATGCTATGAAGACACAAATAAATAGTTATTAAAAGATTGAGACGAAGCCCTTATGCAATCACCAAAAAGACCCAAATATGCAAGCTCCAAATGAAAAACCCTTGAGCCAAATCAATAAAAACCCTTGCTTTGAAATAGAAATGTTGCAACTTGACTTGAATGCAAACTAAGAACATTCATACAAGCTTGAAAATACTTGTATGCATTCAAAATCTCTCATATAATTTAACTTAGAAATTTTAGCATGAGAGTGGAGGCCATGAGAGGAACAATTTTGGCATAGTTTAGTTGTAGGAATGAATAATGATGATTTAGGCTAGGTGTTAGGTCCTTTTTATAGAAGATTAGGGTAATATTAGCCATAGGATTAACCCTAGATTCAATCCAAGCCCTCAAAGCATGTCTTGGGGAAGAAGTCAAGTGTAGGAACCATCTAGGGCCTTTAGATTAAAGCTGAACCATGAGAACCATTCAAATGCAAAATCTGCATTTGAGCGAATCGGCCCACGGGTTGACAGCCAAACACCCTGGATTAACACCTAGTCGACCCAGCGGGCTCAGTTCGACATCAAAAATCGGCCGGTTCGGTTATTCCCCTCTCCCAATTCGTTGTTTTGAACATTTTTTGCATATTTATTTATTTAATTTTCAATTATATATATATATATATATATCAATATATATATATATTTCCCTGCGCAACCCATTTCACTTAATTAAGTATACTTTAATTTGTGAATTTTTCGTGAAACTTCGCGAGGCCATATCTTGGTCATACGGACTCCGATTTTCGAAAACTCGGACTCTATTTCGAGTATTTTTCTGAGACGAACGCAATGGCACGGCCCGTTTCCCTTGATTCAGATTTTACAGTTTAATTCTGCATCCATTTGTGTTATAACATGTTATTCAAAAATACGGGTTGTTACATTCTCCCCTCCTTAAAGGATTTCGTCCCCGAAATCTCCAAGTTAGGAAGAACGTATCCTACCATCCATCATCCATCTACTCAAAACATCATCCACGAGCAATCATTGTCCTTAAAAGGTTCTAAATGTTGTATGATCATATGCAAAGGTGTGTGTATATGTACTTATCTAATGCCAAAATCAGGAGGTTACTGATTCAGTAAACCCCCTTAATGCAAAATATGTTAGTGAAATGAGTCCATATGTATGCAAATTCCTAACATAATTTATAATCTCTACATGAGTGCACATAACATTCATCCATATGCAACATCCACGTGATAGCATAACAAGTTTTCATCCATGAATAAGCATAAACACTCATGCATACGCGGTATGAAAGTGTGTGAGCCGATCTTAGTGCCTAACGTGTATTATGCATCCACGAGTATCCACTTGCAAACACTTGCAACCACTTGCAAACATCAAACATAACATGTTACAAATACATGTTTCAACCAAGGGTTTCAACCAAGGGTTTCTACCTAAGGTTCTCATGACAAGATTTACGAAACAAGATAAACTAGATAAGCATGGATAGCAAAGGGAAGATATACCAATCTAGGAAAAGAGATTGAAAATGCATCCTCCAAGAGAAATGGATAAAGCACGCGCCTCTTCTCCTTGGTTTCCCAAGTTGCGTCTCCCTCTGTTTCACTCCATTGCGCCTTAACAAGCTTAACTTCTTTGCTTCTTAGCTTCTTTGTCTTCATTTCCATGATACGAATCGGAGCTCGTCTCAGGGTTGCTTCATCCTCTACCTCCATGTCTTCAAGAATACTTGGTTCAACCACTTTGGCGGGTCTGTGCAAACACTTCCGGAGATGCGAGACATGAAAGACATTATGCACTCCGGCCAGCTTCTCGGCAATTCCACCTTATAAGTCATCTTCCCGACTCTTTCTATAGTAGGGAAGGGTCCTACGATCCTTGGTGTCAGCGAACCATATTTTGCAAAGGAGAAATCTTCACAAAGACCATATCTCCAATTTTAAATTCCAAGTCTGTCCTTCGCTTGTCTGCATAGGATTTCTGTCTGTCTTGGGCCGTTCTTATCCGTCTTCGAATCAATTCAACCCTCTCGGATGTGTCCCTTATCATGTCGGGCTCAATTATAAGTCTATCTGTTGTCTCCCACCAACAAAATGGTGACCTACACGGCCTCCCATACAAAGCTTCAAATGGTGCCATCCCTAAGCTGGCTTGATATCTATTATTATAAGCAAACTCTACAAGAGGAAGGTGGTCTTCCCAAGTACCACCGAAGTCGAGAACACAAAACCTCAAAAGATCTTCTAGCACTCTATTCACCCTTTCGGTTTGGCCATCCGTCCGGGGGTGATAGGCTGTACTCAGATTTAATCGCGTACCCAATGCTTCTTGCAAACTGTTCCAGAACTGGCTAGTGAAAATTGGGTCACGATCGCTAACTATGCTAGAAGGAACTCCATGCAGCCGCACTATCTTTTGAAGATAAACAGATGCTAGCCGTGATACGGTCCTCTTGCTTTTCACCAGAATAAAATGGGCTTTCTTTGTAAGTCTATCAATTATTACCCATATCCCATAAAGCCCAAATAGTTTGGTGACGAACATATTTACCCCAACTATATCTCACAAACAGGCGAGTCATACTCCTTATGGGGTTTGCAATAGAACTAAGATTGAGGATAGGACCAAGAGGATATACTTAAAAGATAGCATGCGAGTAAGCTCTACGGAACAATAGGGATCAAGGATATACTCTTAAAAAGAGATATAATGCGCGTATCTAGTCTTCTGTCTTCTAAGCCGCATTTTCTTGTGCTTAATCCCATCGTGCCTTGACCGTCTTTTTACTTCATAATTCCGTAGTTCTTAATCCTTATTTCCAAAATATGAGTTAGAACTCATTTCACCGTTGCCTCTCATTCCCCTTCCACTTATCCTTTACCTAAAATACTTGGCTTCCACCCAACTGCATACTCATGGTTTCATGCAGGCTTTCCAAAATTCGTTAGTGAATCTTGGATCTCGTTTACATACTATACGGTATCCCATGCAGAAAACTATCTCTTGAAAACATGTGCCAATTCACGTTACCAATTGTACTCACTAGGGTGATTTCTCTAACCCATGCTTAAGTAAAATGGACTATCCGCCTTAGTAGCGAATACCACCGGAGCACCCCATTCTGAAATGTTTCGCCTAATGAAATTTTTCCCAAGCTATTCCTTGATTTGCTTATCAAGCTCTCTCCTTTCTCGCGGGGCCATGTGCCTAACGGGCAATGTAACTGGCTCGGCATTATCAACCAGATAAATGCGGAAATCTATCTCCCGCTTAGGGGGTAACCCCCTTACTTCTTCAAAGACATCAGGATAGTCTCGGACCACCCTTACAGATTGCAGATCATCGATGGACGAGTCAAGAGATTCAAGATAATATAACATGACGAGACCTCTAGGGTTACAAGAAATTTCTAGGGTATTACCGAGGCGAATCATGAGCCTCACCACCCTATGTTCACAACCAATCCACACCCAAATCAACCCGTATCCCATAAACCCGAGAACCTAAGCATTACACATGAATTCTATGCTCAAGATAGAGATTTTCAAATCCACACAAATCACAGATAGATGGGTGGAACCCCCAATTGGATTTGAAACAATAACGGGATCTCAACTAGACTAGTACTTAGGTGCAAACTTTCAACAAAATCAGAAATAAAACTATGCGATGCGCCAGAATTAAACAAGGTATGAACAGGGAAATCAGAAATGTAAACAAGGTTTTCTACAGAAATACTACCTCGATCAAGAACTGGAGCGATGTTGAGCGTATGCACTAGCCCTCCAGAAGTTCCTGCACGCTGATTCTGCCCTTGCCTTGTCCTTGCTTCTTGGGGCAATCCTTGCTAAGATGTCCAGGCTCTCCACAGTGAAAGCATTCGCCCAACTTCCTTTTCTTCTTCCTACAGTCTTTGGCTATGTGCCCAGTAATCCTACAGAAGTTGCACTTCCTTCTTTCTCTTGACTTGTTGTCCTTGCTATTGTTGTTCTTGCCTCCTTTTCCGGAATCTACCTTCTCGCCTTGAGACTCATTTGCCTTGACCTCCTTCTTGCCACTCTTATCTCCCTCTTGAAGCAGGGCCATATTCACCAAACTCTCGAAAGTTGCCCCCAGGGGTATATGAGACATGGCCAAACCGCGCAATGGCTCATTCAATCCTAGAGCAAAGTGTAGAGCCTTCTTCCGAGCTGTGTTTACCAATTCTAGACCGAACTGAGCAAGTTGATTAAACATATCCACGTATTCCCTAACTGTCATGTCCCCTTTCTTTAGAGATAGGAACTTCTCCATTTGAAGATTCTCTTCTGTCGATGATAGGAACTTTAGTCCAAACCTTCTCCTAAAGTCATCCCAAGTCTCAATGGGTCTAGTAGTGGCGGTGACTACCCATCAATAAGCGGCTTCCCCTTTCAATAGCCATACCGCCAACAGAACTTTCCTACGATCTTCCACATCCAAGATATCAAAGAGGTCTTCAGTTTCCTTTAACCAGTTTCTTGCCTCCACAGAAGTCTCCGTTCCGTCAAAATTCTTGCAACCCATCGCCTTAAAGTCTTTGCAAAGCTCCGCGAAATTCACTTGTGTATGTTGAGGGGGAGGAGGAACCTCAGCTACGGGAGGAGGAGAGATGTTAGCGACGGGGGAAGGAGGAGGAATGTTTGCGGGGCCGGCAACATTCGCCCTTTCCTCCATAAATCTCCGGAACCAGACGGGTACTTGTACGACTTCCGGGATGTTAAAGCGATCGGCCATACTGAAACGAAGAAAAAGATAGATAGATTCAGAACGAAGGAACGAAGGATAGTGCTATGGCTTTTGGGGAATAGCCTTTTTTTTAAAATAACTAGACTTTTCTTAGAAAATACTTAATTGGTTTTGAAAATAGTTTTTCAAAAGGTAAGTTTTAAAAACCTTTTGCTCGAATCTTGTTAACCTTATGCTCTGATACCAAATGTAACACCCCACCTCCACCAATGCCACTCTTACAAGGACATTAGCTTTGGAGGGGCGTTTAAACAAGGTAAACATGCATGCAGATATCACAAGACAGAACATATAAGTAAAACAGAGTAGTAAAGCAGCGGATAAAACTTAGCATTTCAAAAACATAGTCATGTTACAACAAAGTACTTGGTCATTATTTTCCAACAACAAAGTCTAGATAAAAGCATAAACTGAAAAACTGAAATACATAAAATACTATCCCCAAAATGAAGTGATAAACCATAGCTAGCTCAATGTCCAAAACCGTACATGAGCAAATCCAGTAAGCAAGCTGTAAAGATCCAAGCTAAGCTCCAATGTTCCCACCCTGAGAACCTGGGGGGGGGGGGGGAACGGAAGAAAAGAGGCAAAAGAAAACAGGTCAGTCAAAAAGACTGGTAAGCCCTACTACTATCTGTCTATAAACTAGTAAAGTTAACTGGCATGAGAAGCAGAGATGAACATAAGGATAACAACATACTGGGATGATGATTAACTAACAAGATAGATAAAGGTGTCATCGCATAATTAAGGTTAAGTTTTGCACCACGGGTGTACTAGCATTCTAACATGTCAAGTAAAAACAAGAATTGATCCCTTGGCCCAAGCTTGGCCCATCATCATGAGGTGACCTAAATTAAGGTCCAACTACACGGTCTAGTCGATCGGCTCCCTATAAGCCTAACTCGTCAAGTGTCGGTGTCATGCGGCCTAATCATGTAATGTAGTTGACTGTGCAAGTTCCACCCTAGGGTGTATCAGGCCCTATGGTGTAACCCTCTGACACCATACCATGATGCACAGTCCAAACCTACCGGTGCCCGTGTTCAACTCCGGACTTAATGTGCACGACCATGGTCCGCCTGAACAACCGGGGCATCATTCAGCCGTCTCTTTTGGTCTCTTACAATCAGCCCAGTAATCGTGCCCCACCCTAGCCTAGTCCTAGGGTCTTATGATACTACCTAGAAGGTTACTGCTGAAAAGGACCACGCAAGTAGGGTTTCTTAACGGGTTAAATGTGGTTAACCCAATCCAAACGTGGATTAAATCGGTTAAGAGTACCCAAGGCTCCTGACTTAACCTCGATTAATCCATCAAGCCCAAATTGGTTAAGTATTAAGTGGACCATGACTTAACCCTAATCAGGAGGCATTAATTAACCTAATGCGCTTTAACCTCTCACATTAGACTTTATTGTGGTTACTAGTTAAGCCGGGCAGGTCCGGGTAGCTTTACACCACAACTAGGTCTAACCTCGGGTTCGAGCACAACATGACCAACTTCTCACATTGGGTCCTATTGTTTGTAGCCACTAGTTAAGCCGGGCGGGTCCGGGTAGATTTATGCTACAAACTCAACCCAACCTCGAGTTGGCCACACTCATATTTGCTAAGTGTCATGTCCATTATGTTTCCAAAACATAATTACAAGTTAACATATCACGTTATGTTATAAAAACCATGTTTATGTCATAATGTTACCCAACCCCAACATAATCCCATCGTTTACATAATTGCAACAACGCATAAAGGATAAAATGGGGAACTTAGCATAATCATGACATAAAGGTATTGAAGCCACAAGTTTATCATGGTGGCATATGAAATGTACATATGTTCATATACTTGCATGTTGCATTATTAGGCTTCAAAAGCATGCATAAAACCAAACTTAGCATATGAGTGATACATGGTGATAATTAACATGTAGAAGTTGCTAGAAGTTCGCATTTAGGCTCACATGCAAGTTATCATAAGGGATATGATAACTTTCATGTTGCCAAAATGCAACCTTTAACATAAAGCTTGAAGCTTTAAGGCCATAAATCAAGTTTAACTTGCATAACATGATAACATGTGTATAATGATCAACCCAAACTTGCATAACATGATAACATGTGTCATACATAACTTGCATAATGATCAACCAAACTTGCATATAATGATCAACCAAACTTGCATATAATGATCAACCAACTTGCATATAATGATCAACCAAACTTGCATATAATGATCAACCAACTTGCATATAATGATCAACCAAACTTGCATATAATGATCAACCAAACTTGCATATAATGATCAACCGAACTTGCATATAATGATCAACCAAACTTGCATATAATGATCAACCAAACTTGCAAATAATGATCAACCAAACTTGCATATAATGATCAACCAAACTTGCATATAATGATCAACCAAACTTGCATCATTCATTTAACTTTAGAGTTCAATAAAAAGAAAGTAGAAAAGGGCTTACAATGCTATGAAGACACAAATAAATAGTTATTAAAAGATTGAGACGAAGCCCTTATGCAATCACCAAAAAGACCCAAATATGCAAGCTCCAAATGAAAAACCCTTGAGCCAAATCAATAAAAACCCTTGCTTTGAAGTAGAAATGTTGCAACTTGACTTGAATGCAAACTAAGAACATTCATACAAGCTTGAAAATACTTGTATGCATTCAAAATCTCTCATATAATTTAACTTAGAAATTTTAGCATGAGAGTGGAGGCCATGAGAGGAACAATTTTGGCATAGTTTAGTTGTAGGAATGAATAATGATGATTTAGGCTTGGTGTTAGGTCCTTTTTATAGAAGATTAGGGTAATATTAGCCATAGGATTAACCCTAGATTCAATCCAAGCCATCAAAGCATGCCTTGGGGAAGAAGTAAAGTGTAGGAACCATCTAGGGCCTTTAGATTAAAGCTGAACCATGAGAACCATTCAAATGCAAAATCTGCATTTGAGCGAATCGGCCCACGGGTTGACAGCCAAACACCCTGGATTAATCCCTAGTCGACCCAGCGAGCTCGGGTCGACCTCAAAAATCGGCCGGTTCGGTTATTCCCCTCTCCCAATTTGCTGTTTTGAACATTTTTTGCATATTTATTTATTTAATTTTCAATTATATATATATATATATCAATATATATATATATATTTCTCTGCGCAACCCATTTCACTTAATTAAGTATACTTTAATTTGTGAATTTTTCGTGAAACTTCGCGAGGCCATATCTTGGTCATACAGACTCCGATTTTCGAAAACTCAGACTCTATTTCGCGTATTTTTCCGAGATGAACGCAATGGCACAGCCCGTTTCCCTTGATTCAGATTTTACAGTTTAATTCTGCCTCCATTTATGTTATAACATGTTATTCAAAAATACGGTTTGTTACAAGCACCTTTCATTCTGGTCGGTTTTCATTATCTCTACCCTTGTCGGTCGATATTGCCTGTAATAACCCGGAAATGCGAGCCAGTTTAAAATTTTTATTTTGGCAATTTTAGCGAATTTTGAACATTTAAAATGAATTATTTTAAATAATATCGACAAGAGATTTATTTTGAATATAAATAGAATGTATATATTATATAGATCGTCGTTAGAATATAAATAATTATTTATAATTATAAAAGGAATTGAAAATGGCGCGGTAGTTCGATAATTCGATTTCAAACTTCAATTGAATGTACCGGGTGCAAAACAAACCGGATTTTAGCGAAATCAAAAATATTAGGATCTAATTGAGGATATCTTTCCAACGAATCCGAGAAATCGAAATTTCATAGCGGGAATCAAAAGATATGTCCAGTTGAAAATTCTGAATAGTCGCTATGGAATTCAGGCCCTTAAAATGGAAATTTTGCAAACGACCTCGGATTTCGACGAAACCACTTTTGTTGGATCCGTGATGTCGAGTTATTGCTAGATTCCAAATTTCATAATTTTTCGAATCAATATGTGAGCGTGGCAAAGGAAAACGCGTTTGACCAGTTTTAGTTGATCTTAATCGACTGGAAAATGGCCATTTTTCAAACGGTCTCAAAATTTGACGAAATTAGTTTTATTAGGACCGTATCGTCAATACGAAGCTAGAAAATATTTTTCGGGAATTTTTCGAGTTAGTATGTGACCCCAGTAAATTGAAATGCGCGTTCAAATTCAATATATAGAGTTATATGTTGATTTTGACGAAAACTGATCGAAAGGATCAAATCAGCTTACGATACATATCCCATTGTGTTCGGAATGGGGGTAATTAGCTATGGACGACAGGCGGTGGGTTTGATTTCGACTTCGAAATAAAAAGTTACTTTTTAAAGAGAAATTAAAATAAATTAATATATATTTTATTATATGCCCCCCTCATTCTTCTTCGATCAGAAATCAAAAAAAAAATGTCAAACGCGCCCTAGCCCATCGATCCGCCGCCCCCTCACCCTGCCACCACCACTGACAAGCATCCCCCCCCACACTCCGCCTCCTTCCTCTGCCCTCGCGTTAACCTCCTCTTCCTTCTTCCCTTCTCCTTCCTTGCGACGCCCTCCTCTCTGCCTCGTTCTCTCGCTCCTTCCCCCCTTTTTCCACGTCGCCGCCCTCCCCTTGTCCCTCGAGCCTTGCCATCCCCTGCTAGCCCCACTCTGCCGTCGCCATCTGTCAGACGAGTCCCCCTCCAGCTTCTCGTCGAGCGTGCAGATCGAAGCCCTAGGGGATGAGCTTATTCGAGGGACGTCGGTCCGATGGAATTAGCAGAGCAAAGGTGACTGCTTTTATTTATAAATTCACATCGTTTTTTAAATTTTAGTTTTTAATTAAAATAGCATTGAATTCAAATTTCAGTTCTTGATATGAATACCATTGGATTAATAAAAATATGATTTTTATATAATATAGATAACAAAAATTCGATCTTTATTATGTAGGAGTATTAAAAATATAATTTTTATAAGGTAGAAGTGTTAAAGATTTGATCTTTAAATGTGTAGAGTATCAAAAATATGACCTTTACATGGTAGAAGATATAAAAATACTATTTTTATATAAGTAGTGTATTGAAAATAAAATTTCTATATAATAGAGAATATAAAAATATAATCTTTATTATATGAACAACGATGTAAAAATATAATTTTTATCTATATAGTAGCGAAGTAAAAATTCGATTTTTATACATTGAATAGCGAAGTAAAAATTCAATTTTTATACATTGAATAGCGAAGTAAAAATTCGATTTTTATATATTGAATAGCGAAGTAAAAATTCGATTTTTATATATTGAATAGCGAAGTAAAATTTCGATTTTTATACATTGAATAGCGAAATAAAAATGTGATTTTTATATATGTAGTGACTACGGGCAGCGAAAGTGACAAAAGACGAAAAGGTGAAGATTTCCTACATAAGAAGAGTCGAGATAATTGGGATAGCTTTGGTGAGAACTTCTCACTTTAAATTTCTTTTTCTAGTTATATATATATATACACACTAGGATGCAGACAGTGTTTAGTAGCACCCGACACCACTGTCTACAGACCATGGACTTGTTTGTTTGGTTGCATAGATTGGTTAGATTGTTTGATTTGAATTTGAATTGTTTGGTGAATTGAAATTGATTTGATTGATATGTGTATGGCATGGGTCATCACTAGACCGGGGATAAGGCTAGGCCTCGTCCCGTTTCTAGTATCGTGCCGTTATGCCGCCGAAATTTTCTAAAATAAGTTAGAAAAATAAAGATATCATTTTATTTAATAAATGAACCGAATAAAATATTCATAGGTTGAATAAAATAATTTGGTCGTTAAAAATATAATTTTTAACGTGAATGTGAATAAATAAATATTCATTTACAAACCAGACGGTTTGTTTATGTACACCTATTTGAAGGATATTGATTGGGACGATAAATTTTACACATCGCCCAACTGCACAAATAAAATATGCGTTTGATTGTTTGAAACCCCACACGGGTATTGGGATAAAATACGGCATACACTAATCCCAATAATTAGTTATATATCGATCGATTGGTTGACAGGCTGTTATAAGCGTTAGATATCTATATTTGATGATTATACAGTGTAGTGCACTTTGGATGATGGTTGATTATTTATCGTTGCTATTATATACATGTGTTGTATGGAATCCATATAATTAACTTTATATGGTGATTGATTGGGCCTCATTCCAATTTAGAAAATAAAGAATATTATAAAATAAAGGTTCATGTGTTGACAGTACTCATTCGTTGAGATTAGTCATGTGTTGAACGAAATATTTTAACAATAAAATTTACATCTTTATTATATATAGAATTAGAAACTAACTTCTTTATAAAATAAAGGTTCATGTGTTGACAATACACATCCGTTGAGATTAGTCATGTGTTGAACGAAATATTTTAACAATAAAATTTATATCTTTATCATATATAAAATTAGAAACTAATTGGAAAATAGATAAGATGAGTGGTCTCCAGTATATTGACCTGATGTTGGTTTCGGCCTTCGGGGTTAATATTCAGGGAATCGTTCTCTTACTAATTTACTGTTGGAGTCTGATTTGAAATTAAACGATAGAAATCATAATTTTATAAAATATATTGAATAACAAAGATAGTAACATGTGGACAGTACTCATTTGTTGAGATTAGTCATGTGTTGACAAACATTTGTTGAATAGAATAAGGAAGTTATTGAAAAATATAAAGCCGTGTTGATTAGAGATGCGCTATTTTGACACGAACGATATTTATATCGATTATATTCGTTTTTATAATGAATATTGAAAAGAGATTTAAAAATCGAATATTTAGAAAATGAATTTGAATTGAATTGAATAGAAAACGAATTCGAATTGAACTGAATAGAAAACGAATTTGAATTGAATTGAATATAAAAGAATTCGAATAGAAAATGAATCCAAATTGAATTGAAAACGAATCGAAATAGGAGAAAATCAATTTGAAATGAATTCAAATTGAATTGGTATTTGAATTGAATTGAAATGAATTTTAAAACGAATTTATAAGGAAAAATTCAATTTTGATTTGAATTGGAAATGGAAGTTGAAATGTTTTTGAAACGAATTCAAAACTATTTATAAAATTCGTTTTAAATAGAAATCGACGAAATATATATTATATATATATATAATATAATGGTCTGAATAGAACGCGCCGCGCCGCAGCAGTTCGTAAATTTCGACCATTGACTTCGAATGGACATTACGGGAGATCCGACCGTCGGATTCTCCTAAAACCGGAACCGTTGGGTTCGTATCGAAAGGAGCTTTCTAACGAATATTAGAAATTTGAAATCTAACGGTTGGATTTGGAGATACGTCCAAATCAAATTTGGAAAAGGTCGTTGTAAGTGCAGTTCGATGCCCGTTGATGGAAATCGACTGTACGTGCCTTGATAAAATTATTAAAAATAGTAATAATTTGTGTAAAATCATAAGAAATGATTTGGGAAAAATTGGGATGAAAAACCCCATGTTTGAAAAGATAAAAATAGATTTTTATTGAAATGAACTAGTTTTGAACTGAAATTAAAACCCATTTATTTTTTTTAAATAAATAAATTGGATTTGAAATGGGTTTTAAATAGAATTGATTTGTGGGTTTATCGTGAAGGGTGTTTTAAATAACACTTGTTCTTTAACCCGATAATAAATAGAAGGTGATTTGGGTTTGTCGTGAACTGTGTTTTAAATGACATTAGTTCTTTAACCCGGTAAAAGGAATTTTAATGAATCTGTAATTAGATTGAAATGTGAATTGATAATCTAAATTATCAAATTTAGAAAATGAACGAGAATGGAGTATCACCAGTTTTGCTCCAAAGCGATAGTTAAATCTTTAATTAGATTTGAACGTGAAATGGTAATTAATTTTACCGATAACACTGTGGTGTTAGATGTGGAGTATTACCAGTTTTGCTTCATGGGATGAATAGGTTGGGATTGGGAAATAAAATAAATAATTACTTTGGTATGGTTCGCTAATCTTGACTAGTTTGGGAAAACCGTAATTTGGTTTGAAATGACATCCAAAGGAAGATTAAAGAATAAATTTTAAAGAATTTATCTTGGATAAAATTAATGGGAACCTTTCCCTAAAAATATGAAATTTAGAAACTAGCTGTAGGTTAGTTAAGAAGAATGGTTTCCTGGATATTGATCTGATGTTGGTTTCGGCCTTCGAGGTTAATATTTGGGGAATTGCTCTCTTACTGATTTACGGTTAGTGACTAATGAATTGGAATGAGGCATATGTTGTGTTTGTGTAACATTTGTTTACTAAATACGCGGGTTGTTCGGAAAGGCCGGGTTTATACCCATTCTGAATAACCGATTCGACGATATGTCGAAGATGAAGACGGTGGTTGAAGACCGGAAGTCTTCACACCGTTTGGGTGATTACTGATGATCTTGATTGGGATGTACACCCAAGATGAGGGAATCAGTTGGTGGTCGTCCAAACGTACTTGGAGATCGATGGATATGCGAGGAAAGTGCCTCCGGTTTCGTTCAGGCCCAGAACGAACTTGTAAATGGATTGTGTGTCTGACACTGGATTTTATTCTATGTTGATTGATCTCTATTAAATATACATCTGTTTGGCGGCGGAGAATTTATTCTTTTGCTTAACGCCCTTCTCTGAGATGTACGAGCTCATAGGTTGTATATCGATGGACATCAGTCGCATGGCATGAATTGCCTGTGTGGCACGCTAAGATGCAATGATCAAGGCTTTTGTTGAAAAGCAGAGTCTTGTGGTTGATGATCAAAGCACGGCCTACGTGGCAGCTTTGTGTATAACGTGAATTCGCGAGCCTCACACCTTGGTATGAGTTTAAAACGGGATACAGACTACTGGGAGGACACGACGTTTCTTTCTTGCTTTGGTGGTGTCAGTGACTTACCAGCCCTGACATTTATATACTTTTCACCTTTGTGATTGTTCGAATGAGGCGCCTCGATATTAGGTCTGTAAGGACCAGGAAACGTGTGTTTAGGAATTGCCAATCCTCAAACGTAAGAGAGGACCGACCCAGCCGATCCAAGGGTTACCCAGTGTGCGTAGTCCTGAGCATTTGCTAGAGTGTCTCGAATCGGAGAGGAGCTTGCCCCTTGCCTCGACTCATGACGGAAATCCAATTTCCAATACGAGATATTTCGGGTTTATTTGTAGAGCCTAGTATGGCGACATAGTAGCATGGGATGCTATGCCGTCTAT
Source organism: Allium sativum (assembly GCA_030737875.1). Lineage (NCBI taxonomy): Eukaryota > Viridiplantae > Streptophyta > Magnoliopsida > Asparagales > Amaryllidaceae > Allium > Allium sativum. The sequence continues at coordinate 732,860,350 of CM060916.1, forward strand.
GATTGATATTTATGATTGAAATTGTTTTGACACTATACACTTACTATAGTATCAAATAATTTGTTTTAAACGTACCAAGCATGTTTGGCTATTATAAGGGAAAACCCTATCCTCCGACTTGCGTTGCATTGTGTGATGGGACCTGGGTCTTATAATAGCTTCATTTTTCGAAAAAGCATTGCGTTGTTTATTCTATGCACTGGTATTCTTGGGAGGAAACCCGTTCCGTGTTATACGGCATGATCCCTTGAATTACACTCTTTTAAAGTCAAATTAATAACTGTTTTAGTTCTCACACCAGTCACATGACTGACCTGGAGTTTAATGTTTTAACCTAAACTCTGGGTGTCCCTATTTTCTACACGAGCAGCTAGTAGTTTTGGTTTTGCAGATTTATATTCACAGGATCCTAGTTTACAGCTGGAACGATGCTCAGAAAGCTCTGTATCCATGCATTACTTTCAGTTGTGTTTCATATTGTTTTTCCGCTGCTATGTAATTTATTGTAATTTCTGATATTTATCGAATGTAATTTATTCAATTATACTATGTATATTCTTGTATTTGATGGAATTGTTGTAATAACAATGAAATGTTCTTTCGTCTGCGTTCATTTGTGTGTTGTTCTCAAAGTATCCGCTCTTTCCTTCACGGGGAAGTAACGGGTCCTTACATTGCCCCCCCCGGTCGGTCGAACACTTCACCATTCCTGGTCGGTCGTACTTCACCATCCCTGGTCGGTCGTACTTCATCATCGTATGGGGTCGGTCGAACATCGCATAGTGGTCGGTCTTGCCCAGCCTGGTCGGTCTCCCTAGTCGGTCGAACACTTCATACAGGGTCGGTCGTGATGTCCTCCTTCTATTCGGGTCGGTCGTGAGCTCGGGTCGGTCGGTCAAAACCTTCCCCTGGTCGGTCTAACTCGACCCAAAGAAAACCTGCACCATTTCAGCAAGCTATTTTCGCCTCTCGACGGCGTTTTCAACCATTCTAACTTTATAATGCAATCATAGGTCATACCAAACAGTGATAGCAATATGTATAATCAACCATAAACACCAAAACAACAATTTAATCATAATAATATAGATCAGACGTACCCAAAACCCATGTTTTCCCCTTAATCATGTTTAAGCATAACTAATGATAGGATTAGCAAAACTTAACCAAATTAACCCAATTTTATATCAGAGGCCTAAAATAATGTTTTAGAATTTTAGGAATTTTCCTAGATTTTTCTAAGCCATAATTTCGCCAATTTTCGCTAATTACCATAATTAGCCGTAATTAGTGAAAAACAATGCAAATCACTCACCTTTGCCACAAAGTAAACTATAGATCTGAAATAATCTCGGATTTGGATCCAATCTATACGTGTTCCAGCAGCTCTATCCCAATCCTTATGCTAATCCGCCTTGATTTGATGTAGATTAGGCTAATATGTGATTAGAGATGACAAAAAGGTGTTTTGGAGTGTTTTAGAAGATGGAGGCCATTGCTAGAGATTAAGGAAGGTTTGTGGCGGCTGAGAAAACTGAAATGAAATGATTTTCCTAACCCTTCCAGTCCTCTCATAACCCTAATCCCGAAATTCCCCTTTGGGCCTAGCTGTTAATCACTCGGTTAATGTAACACCCCACGCCCGCTAGGGTCACTCACAAAGGGAATGCCATAGCATCGGTGGAGTATTTTAGTGAATATAGAACAGAAAAATTACAACAAGACAGGTATAAATAGTACTTGAAATTTTAAAACATCATCTCATAACAGCGGAAATAAACATGTCTGGTTACATCATAAAAACCACGATAAAAGTCAAGTACAATATTCATCAAAATAAAGAAGTACATAATCCCACTCTCTCATACAATAGCCATAAGAAAAGAAAAGATAACTGGATAACTGGAGCTTTACATCTACCCAAGCTCCTCAAGACTGGAAACAGAAAGCCGATCAAGCTCTACTACCGCTAGGATCCACCGTAGGACCTGAGGGTTGGGAAAAAGATAAAAACAACGGGGTCAGACATAAGTCTGAGTGAGTCCTATAACCCTAACAATACAACCATTAAAGTAATTAGGGTATGACATAAATAAGGTACGGTACCTCCGGGGATAATGACCACACTAAGTAGCCAACAAAACATAGGGTGTACTAAGATAACCGAGAAGACGCTTTTATCCTCCCAAGGATAATTATTAGATTACACCACCCCAGACTTATTCACCCAAGGTTAATTCCTACACTGCACCACACAAGTTCTACCCACCAAGAGTAATTCCTACTTAAAGGTTGATCCCACTAAGTGTACTTAGTAATTTTTACCCGGTAGTTTCTTGTACCCCTACGCAGGTGCCGTCTGCCCCTATTTTTACTAGGTGTACCCACTACCCCCAAGCGATCGGCTCCCTACCGTAGATACCCGTGCTGGTCCCACAAAAAGGGGGTGTATCATTCCCCAAAGTGGCTACCATATAATATCACTGTGCACGGCTTTATATCTACACGATGCAACAACGACTTACCAACCAGCCCGGGTCCACACACGCATATGAAACCCGTTGATCCCGCGTTGCCACCGCTAACCCGTTTTGGCCTCTTACAGTCAAGCCCAATATGCGTGTCCCGTCACCCGACTAGAGTCGAGCCTACAAAGATACGTTTGGGATATTGGTTGAAATGGGCCCCCACAAGCTACTACTTAAGCTTGTCGTTTAATCTAGTGCATCCCACTTAACCCTTTAACCATGTCCCCCTACATGTTATAAATCTTGGTTAAGTCCTTTAATCATATTTCAATTGCCACTTAGGGCACCCACTAGATTCCCACATGCCACCCATGGCACTTACTTAACCCCTTAATCATGTTTAATTACATGTTCCACCTTGGTTAAGTATTCTAATCGTATTCTCACATGCCACCCATGGCACTTACTTAACCCTTTTATCATGTTTAATTACATGTTCCACCTTGGTTAAGTATTCTAATCGTATTTTTCTATTGCCACCCAAGGCAACCCACTAGTCTCATCATGCCACCCCAAGGCACCCACTTAACCCCTCATGTCCCACTACATGCTAATATGGTTAAGTGTTTCTTAATTCATTAATTAAGATCATGACCTCATAAAGACCTCCCACATTAGACCGTCTTTTATGACTGCTGGATATGCCGGTTGGTTCCGGGCAGACTTCTGTCATAAAAAGGGCCTAACCTCGTGTCTTTACTTTAATCATGTATTTAATTTATGACTAAGACCTCTCACATTGGGCCAATCATTTGTAGCTGCTGGATGGCCGGTCGGTTCCGGGCAGACTTCCGCTACAAAAGGGTCCAACCTCGTGTCTTAGTTGATTAATTAAACCTAATTAATCACCCCCATATTAATTATCCCTAATTAATATCAAATTTTCCATAACATGGGTAGACCTAACTCAATAGGTAAATTCCCATGGGGTAGACCTAACTCAATAGGTAAATTCCCACTTATGGTAATTTATTTTTATGGTATGCTTAATCATACCCAATCATACTTTTATTAACATATTTATTACCCCATCGTTCCCCATGTAAATCGTTCTCATTTCACGACATAATAAAGGGAAAGATCCATCACAAATATCATGGGTTTAGCATATAACTTTGTCATGGGTTAAGAGGATGTCAACTTGCATATATGAACATATATTAACCCAACTACATATAACCCAAACTTGCATATTATCATACCCATGATTTGCATAACATATGACATATGAGTTTGCATATTATCATACACATATCTTGCATAACATGTTAAACTTGCATATAAGCATCCTCATAACTTGCATAACATGTTAAACATGCATTTAAGCATACACATAACTTGCATAAGCATTCACATACTTGCATGGGCATTCATATACTTGCATAAGCATTCACATACTTGCATATCACATTAAGCTCGCATTTAAGCATATACATAACTTGTATAACATCATGCTCATGACTTGCATAATCTCATAAACTTAACTTGCATAACACTATGCACACAACTTGCATACCCTCATACACATAACTTGCATATGCACATAACTTACATAACATGTTGAGCTTGCATGTAAGCATAACTTGCATAATATGTCGAACTTACATATATGACTTGCATCTTAAAGGAGGGTAAACATGCATAGCATATAAGAGTGCCATCTTGCATACGTATATACCATATTTAAAAGGGTAAACTTGCATATCATGATTTATGCATAATACCAAACACTTAGCATGCATAAAACCACTTACTTATCATGCATAGAATCAAATACTTATTATGCATAAAATCAAATACTTATTATGCATAAAATCAAATACTTATTATGCATAAAATCAAATACTTATTATGCATAAAACCAAATACTTATTATGCATAAAACCAAATACTTATTATGCATAAAATCAAATACTTATTATGCATAAAACCAAATACTTATTATGCATAAAATCAAATACTTATTATGCATAAAATCAAATACTTATTATGCATAAAACCAAATACTTATTATGCATAAAATCAAATACTTATTATGCATAAACCTACCACTTAACTTGCATAAACCCAAACACTTAACATGCATAAAACCCCATACTTAGTATGCATACAATCAAATACTTATTATGCATAACGTCAAATACTTTAGCATGAATAACATCAAATACTTAACATGCATAACACCAACTACTTAGCATGCACAAAATCACATGCATAACTTGCATATCATGTTACATATAACTTGCATATATTCTCACATATAGTTTGCATAACATGTCACATATGCATAAATGTTTAACATGGTGTTTTGCATCATAAAACATGGCCTTAACTTGCATTTAACATAAAACTTGCAAATCACATATCATACAAACTTGCATAAATACATTCATCCACAAACATAGCCATGTCTTATCACATCCTACCATAATCAATTTAACAATTGATTATTAAAGCCATAGAAACTCACCAAAACAAGATTAGCAAGTTAAATGAAGCAAATCCCAATGATTAAGTAGAAGAAGATGTAGATTAGCTTGCAAATCCTCTTAGGATTTTTAGTGGAGGCTCTCCAATTTTCTAAGTGGTGGCATAATGGCCTTAGATCTATTTTTTGGTAAGGATAAGGGGGGTATTAGGGTGTATATATAGATTAGTTAGATGTTTTAGGACCATAGGATATACCCTAGAACCAATCCTAGCCTTTAAAGCATGTCTTGGGGAAGAAGTCAAGTGTAGGAACCATTTAGGGCCCAAAAAAAACAGCCCAAAACTCATCCCGGGCCTCAAAATATGAGCAGTTTTTGTTTTTGATTTTTCGTGAAACTTTGACGGGCCATAACTTGGTCATACGGACTCCGATTTACGAAAACTCGGACTCTATTTCGCGTATTTTTCCGAGACGAACGCAATGGCACAGCCCGTTTCCCCTGATTCAGAATATTAAATTTAATTCTGCTCTGATTTATGTTATAACAAGTTATTTAACATACGGGGTGTTACAGTTAAGCCCAATTAAGAAGTTTTTCAATATCTGAAACTTGTTTCAGCTATATCTCCCATACAGTGAGTCCGTTTGGCTAATGTGACCACTCTACGGAAAGGTAAACCATTAAACGAATCTAATGGAAGTGGTTTCAGGTCAAAATTCCTTTCCAATCAAAAGTTATGGCAAAAAAAAAATTGGCTAGGGGCAAAATGGTCATTTAAAAATCGGCAAAAATCATGAACATGAGAAATAACGCCAATAGTTGTCTCCCAAAGTTACACGACCATACGACTTCATACGAAAAAGAAATAAATATTCTACGATCCTAGATACGTAGAATGCGGGTTGTTACATTCTCCCCCCTTAAGAAATTTCGTCCCCGAAATTCCTTAACCCAAAACATACAAAGGATCCTTTATGCCTACCAACCATATACAACAATCAAACATGCAAAATAAACAGAACCATTCTGCCCTAACATGCGGTTTACTAACAAGGGAAGAATCATCGTCGCTAAAATCTTACCAGGCAAAGAGCTTTGGATACGACTTTCTTATGTCATTCTCTACTTCCCAAGTACAGTCGTTCTCTCGCCATCGATTCCCATCTCTACCCTAGAGATAACTTCTAATAGGTTGGGATCGTCCCTCTAACTGGAACCAATCCACTTAATCAAGATCGATCTAATCGTCAAGCTTACTAGCGTTTCTGAATCCAATTCACACTTAGGTCTGAAGTCATATCCCGTGATATACTCTAGTTGCTTCCATTCCAGAAAAATAGCCTCTAAATTGGCACGTCTCTTACTCAATGCATCAGCTATCGCACCCAGTCCGATACTATGGCATTCGTCTATACTATCATTTTCTTAGGTAATCCAAACCTATATGCCAAATCTTCAACTACATTCCAAATGTCCTTTTAAGTCCAACTTGATTCCTTACATTCTTATTGCACGTCCAACGTACATTCACTTCCTAGAGGCAGACTAAACCCATCCAATGACCCTAGGCACTACACCAACATCTGAACTGTACGTCTAACGTACATTCACCTTCTAAAAGTGAACTAGATTCTCCAATGAACCCAGGTACCCTACCCATATTCATACTGCACGTCCAACGTACATTCACCTTCCAAAGGTGAACTAGACTCATCCAATGAATCTAGGTACTCTACCTACATCCGTACTGTACGTCCAACGTACATTCACCTTCCAAAGGTGAACTAGACTCATCCAATGAATCTAGGTACTCTACCTATGAGTCCAAGTCCTACTGAAACTCCTATATCTGTTGAATCTCCAAGACAACGGACGCTCCACAATGCCCAACATACTTCAAGTCTAACGTAAAGTATCTTACACTCGTCATATCACCATGATCAACGAACTTACCCTATTTCTATTCAACAGGATCCTACAGGTGATACTCAAGAGAAGAAAGGTAAGAACAAACACAACAACCATAGCATCCATTAAATAAATCCTATCTATCACCTGCTAAAGCCATGAATACGTCAATACCTATATGTTTGGTCCAACCAACATCAATAACTAATGGAAACTCTGCCTCCAAACGGACTACCGTACGTCCAACGTACGTTTATCCTCCAAGAATAACTAGATCACGTCCAACGGATCCAAGGTAAGTGGGCGTCCCCAGATACCCCTGCTTTTAGTCTGCCTGAAACACTCGAGTCCCACCCAAGTCTATCCATTATCTTGCTGCCCTCTCGAGTCCAACTCGAGCCAATCCAATTCCTTGTAGCCTTCTCGAGTCCAACTCGAGTCAATCTATTACCCATAAACTCATACCCAGTCTTGAGTATCCATCACCTAAAAACCCTAGTCCAACGTGAGTCGTCTCCCTATTCGTTGCAGCTCCAAGGTCAACGAATACCTATTTTCTTTTACGAGTTCAAGTCCGACTTGAATTGTCCTAACCTTCGTTGCATCTTCCATGATCAACGAACACATCCTATTCCTTCAAAGTTCTACTATCCAAAGAAAACATCAGCATAGGGTCCTAAACAATCCATTACTTTGCATTTTTCTCGAATCCCAGTCGAGTCATCCCATAACCCTATCGAGACCAACTCGGGGCAGTCCATACCATCGAATAGTCTTATCCTATCACAGCTGCCAATCACTCCTTGAGTAAACCAAGATACCATCAAATAAAGAATTGTAGCAACTATTTATCTCTTACGCAAACCATCCTAGTCGAACTCGACATTCCTCAAGCACAAGCCCCAAAGGCCTAAACCAATATCAGACAAGCACCCAAGGAACATCTCCTCCGAATTCGGACAATCCACGTGAGGTGATACTAGCAAAACAACTAAACACTGGAGCACTCATTTGCCTCCCAGAGACAACGATAACCTCTCAGCTTCCCTAACTCCAGTTGTTACCAACATTACTAGGTAGGTACCCAATACCACCCTATTCCTTTAGAGTAGATCAACTCCCCAAATAATGCTAAACCCAGTAAAGCCCAAAACAAAGAAATCACAAACAAACATACATCCATGGCTCGATAAGACCACGTTACGGTAAATCATACTGAGGCTAATCGAACCACCAATCGGGTTCGTCACTACTAAAGGTCTATCGACTAACTCAGGTTTGTTAAACAAAACCCGATCAAAACATCTTAAATAGAAAGCATACCTCGAATAACGACATATTTTTCCTTCTGCGCCGCAGTTGGGGCATTCGACGAAGAAGGAACAGCGTTGATAACATATGCTTTCACGATCTGCTTCTCCCTAGGAGGTTGTGGACATTCATTCTTGTGATGTCCCGCTTGGCCACAATTAAAGCTCTTACTTTCCCCAGGCTTTTCCCGACAATCTCTGGCATAGTGGCCCTTCTTACCACAGCTAAAGCACTCGCCATCTTTCTTATTTTTCTTATTCTGACCATCCATGGTTTGGTCTTGTTTCCTCTTGTCCTGGGAATTATTCTTGCCTCCACCGCCTGCTTGCGGCTTTGGCTCCCCTGCAGATGCAATAGCAACCTCAGTCTTTGGCTTAGGGTAAAGACTCTCTGACCTCAATGCTTTCCCCACAATCGATTCAAACGTCTCATCGATGTGGTTAATAAGCTTTTCCCGTAAGTACTGATCCAAGCCTGTTATAAACTTCTCGCTCTTCTTCTCGGGAGTATCGATAAGGGATAATCCATACTTCGACAATGTGTCGAACTTAGCAATATACTCCGAGACTGCCCTACCACTCTGCTTGAGTTCCAAGAACTTCCTAAACAATTCTGACTTCTGAGCAACTGGGATAAACTTATCACTGAAACGAGTTCTAAACTGATCCCAAGTGACTTGACCCTCTGGAGTAGCTGCCTTAATAGCATTCCACCAATTCATTGCCCGTCCTTGCAGCTGACGGGATGCTAGCCTTCTCTTTATCGCATCCTCGATACCCAAGTCGTCGAAGATACGATCACAGCTATTCAACCAATCCTGAACATCCGTGGCCGACTCCGTTCCGTGGAACGGCTTCCCACCAAGGGTAGTGTAATCCTTGCACAACTTGGCGAAATTGGCCCTAGGCGCCTGCACTACTAGACCACCACCATTACCACCATTGGGAGTTGCCCTCTGCACATCCCTAAGAATCTCTCTCATAAGGTCAGTAAACATCGTCCTCATGTCAGCAGCATTCCCATTATTGGCTCCTCTACCAGCGCCTCTTGCGTATCGGCTCATCGTTCAATCTGTAAAGAGAAAACGATCAACCATCTCCATAGTGGTGCTAGTGCAGTGTGACTTCATCCTTAGCTATACTAATAATATATATATAGCTTTTGAAAACCAAAGTAATCACAAATACGTGCTCTCGTATACGTATACTAACTCTCCCTGATGACTTCCCTAGGTTAATTTTGCAACCTAGAGCTCTGATACCAAATGTGATGGCCTGCCCCGCACCAACCAACATTTACTCCAATGGTGCGCTGTACACATGTCCAGTTAGCACGGGACGGTCACCAAAGAAAGGAAAGAAGAGAATGAACTAATCAAGGAACCTATAGAATGTCTCACAGCGCATGGAAAAAAATATAGTAATAACATAATCTTGACATAAAATAGGCGAGACAGTGCGTAAGCTAAAAACTAAACCAACATAGCAGCGGAAATCCAAATACAGCTTATTACAACTTTCCAAATTTACTGTCTCTAAAACAAAAGAATGCTAAAATAGAAGATGCACGACTAATGCCCAAGCAGTGATCTTCAACAACACAGGGAGAATACTATATATATCATACGTGGAAGCCTCCTGCTCGTCTCCAGATCAGCTACCCGTGCATACCCAGCTAACCTGTCTCTAGTCTGCTCGTGTGAGCACCCAGAGTAATAAGAAGAGACATAAAACTCTGGGTCAGACAAAAAGTCTGGTATGAGCGATGAGCAACAAACAAAACAATAACAGGTATAATCCAATCATACCTGAACCTGGACCTGCAACCAAAGAGTTAGCACTACATACTGTACAATACTCTAAGGTGCCACTAACACATGGTGTGAATAATACGGGGTGGGGGTGTGAATGTCATAGTGATGACAAACAATCAAGCATAGCAACCATCCTCACATCTCTCACTCAGTGCGTAAAGCATACGATACCCACTACCTTGGTCACCTAATCCTTTAGGCCATGACGGAATCCAATCCCGTACGACTATCACTATAAGCCCACTATCCATCTCTCAGTGGTGAACCAAAGTTATGAATACCGACGACCCCTTTGCACACGTCCCGCAGCAAAGCCCAATCATGAAGTGAACTCATTGGTTCCCAACTGGATCCTGAGCTCTAACTTCCACTTGGACTACCTTTGCATCTCGGGTTTTTGTTTCCTCCTGTTCGGGTCGGTAGGTCAAGCACCTTTCATTCTGGTCGGTTATCATCATCTCTACCCTGGTCGGTCGATATTGCCCCCCCCCCTGGTCGGTCGAACACTTCACCATTCCTGGTCGGTCGTACTTCACCATCCCTGGTCGGTCGTACTTCATCATCGTATGAGGTCGGTCGAACATCGCATAGTGGTCAGTCTTGCCCAGCCTGGTCGGTCACCCTAGTTGGTCGAACACTTCATACAAGGTCGGTCGTGATTTCCTCCTTCTATTTGGGTCGGTCGTGAGCTCGGGTCGGTCGGTCAAAACCTTCCCCTGGTCGGTCTAACTCGACCCAAAGAAAACCTGCACCATTTCAGCAAGCTATTTTCGCCTCTCGACGGCGTTTTCAACCATTCTAACTTTATAATGCAATCATAGGTCATACCAAACAGTGATAGCAATATGTATAATCAACCATAAACACCAAAACAACAATTTAATCATAATAATATAGATCAAACGTACCCAAAACCCATGTTTCCCCTTAATCATGTTTAAGCATAACTAATGATAGGATTAGCAAAACTTAACCAAATTAACCCAATTTTCTATCGGAGGCCTAAAATAATGTTTTAGAATTTTAGGAATTTTTCTAGATTTTTCTGAGCCATAATTTCGCTAATTTTCGCTAATTACCATAATTAGCCGTAATTAGTGAAAAACAATGCAAATCACTCACCTTTGCCACAAAGTAAACTATAGATCTGAAATAATCTCTGATTTGGATCCAATCTCTACGTGTTCCAGCAGCTCTATCCCAATCTTTATGCTAATCCGCCTTGATTTGATATAGATTAGTCTAATATGTGATTAGAGATGACAAAAAGGTGTTTTGGAGTGTTTTAGAAGATGGAGGCCATTGCTAGAGCTTAAGGAAGTTTTGTGGCGGCTGAGAAAACTGAAATGAAATGATTTTCCTAACCCTTCCAGTCCTCTCATAACCCTAATCCCGAAATTCCCCTTTGGGCCTAGCTGTTAATCACCCGGTTAAGCCCAAATAAGTAGTTTTTCACTATTTGAAACTTGTTTCAGCCATATCTCCCAAACGGTGAGTCCGTTTGGCTATTGTGACCACTCTACGGAAAGGTAAACCATCAAACGAATCTAATGAAAGTGGTTTCAAGTCAAAATTCCTTTCCAATCAAAAGTTATGGCCAAAACAATATCGGCTAGGGGCAAAATGGTCATTTAAAAATCGGCAAAAATCATGAAGATGGGAAATAACCCCAATAGTTGTCTCCCAAAGTTACACGACCATACGACTTCATACGAAAAAGAAATAAATATTCTACGATCCTAGATACGTAGAATGCGAGTTGTTACAACAGTGTATACTACTGATGCCCAGTGCCTGCTTTTTCCACTCCGGAGTACGTGCACGCCCGTACTCCTTCGGAACCTACACTGACGCACCAACCGTCGACGTTTTGACCGCTTATAATCAGCCCAGTAATCGTGCCCCACCCTGCCTAGTTCAGGGTACTATGATACATCTATGTGGGTTACTGCTGAAATGGGTCCCCATTACTAGGGTTTTCTAATCAACATGTTTATTTGGTTAAGTGTCCAAGTTTACCTAACCCCACCCATCAGTTTAGTTAACATGTTGAACCGGTTAAATGTTTCCCTATTTGACTTAAACCTACCAATCCTGGCTTAGCTTTAATTTATTCATTAAAGCACCAACCACTCACATTAGACAGGTCTTGTTGTGGTCACTGGATGTGCCGGTCGGTTCCGGGCAGTTTTACACCACAACTCAGTCTAACCTCGGTCCTTTTTGGGCTTGATGCACTAACCACCCACATTAGACAGGTCTTGTTGTGGTCACTGGATGTGCCAGTCGGTTCCGGGCAGTTTTACACCATAACTCAGTCTAACCTCGGGTTAGGCATATTCGTCTTTTCTAAATTCACATATTTTCTATATATGTCCAATTATATATATGTAAATTAATTTTAATTTAATCATGCCATAATTATCCTTTTGATTATGGTCACAATAAATGGTATATCAAATATACCATTTTATGAACAAATCTATGCCATGAAAATTTCATGTTTTCCCATCGCTATCGCCGTGGAACGTACGCATGAATCACAATAAATATTGGGCTAGTAAATTAGCCTGAACCCATAAACAAAAAGGGGTAATAAACAAGGGACATGAAATAAACATAAAATAGCATACATTTAACTTATCACGTGTAACTTGGCATAGAAGTATCATTAACTTAATTAAACAAGTAAAGGTGAACTTCTGACTAAGTTGGATCTAATTATCATGTAAACTTGATATAGGTCTAACATGGAGGTTTAACATATAAACACAATTTTAAACCACAATTTAGCATATTGACTTATGTATGTCAAAACATAAGAAAGCTACTATAAACATATTTAAATCACAACTTAGCATGATAACTTATGTGTGTTAAACATAAGAGAGCTACTATAAACATATTCGAATCACAACTTAGCATGATAACTTATGTGTGTTAGACATAAGAGAGCTACTATAAACATATTTAAGTCACAACTTAGCATGATAACTTATGTGTTAAAACATAAGAGAGTTACTATAAACATATTTAAGTCACAACTTAGCATGATAACTTATGTGTTGAAAAAATAAGAGAGCTACAAATCCAATCCTACAACATAAATAGATTCAACTTAACATAGTTCTAAATATACATGAATATTGATCTAATATGTAAGCATGTGATTTAGATCACGAACTTGCAAGTAACCACCAAATTATAACACGACATGTTTCACCATTCAGTTGGCATAATAAGTTCTTTACCCGATCATAATAGATTCCAATAACATACAATATGGTATGTTCATCATCACAAACACATAGGCATGATCAATCGCAATGGTAGTTTAAGATGAATGAGAATCAAACTTTATTTATCTTATACATAAGCATCATTCTATATTCGAATTACAACATGTCATGATTTCATTTAAAAGAACGTTTAAATCTACGTAATAACCAACTTACAAACTAAAAAGGAATTCTTGATTTCTGAAATCTGAATTCTGAAATTGGTATGCTCGCCTTTGATGTAGATCGTTGAATTTGATTACTTTTAATTTGATTTTTGATGTAGGCTTTTATCTCGTTTCTGAACTGAAAGCGGTGACGGCTATTCCAAGTTCTCTATTGACGGCATGACAGTTCTAGGATTATTTTTGTGTGATTTTAGGTTGAGCATTAGGTTGTTTATATAGAATTTCAATTTAATTATAGCCGTCAGATGAACCTTGAGTTAACCACAACCATTCAGTCAGGATAGGGTGACACCTCAGCCCTAATGACTCAGCAAGGAGTCAGAAAGGACTCAGCAATGAGTCACACTACGGATCATAACACACCAAAAAGCTGTGCAGGCTTTCAGCCCGACCTGGGCGCACTTGGCAGGTGCGCCAGTACAATATTTGTATTGGCGCACTTCCCAAGTGCGCTAGTGCATTACTTTTTTTCCTTCTTCTTGCTGGTTTTCTGCCTAACTTCGTTCGTCCATATCTCCTTCATTCGGTGTCTGTTTTACGCAAACTCGGACTCTATCTCAAGCACAATTCCGAGACGAATGCAATGGCGTAACCCGTTTCCCTTAACTCTCACATATGAAATTAATTATTCTTTGATTCTTTACTATAACATTAACAGAAAATACGGGGTGTTACATTCTCCTCTCCTTTTAGGATTTCGTCCCCGAAATCTTCAAGTCCAGAAGAACTTATATCCTACCATCCAATCACCCATCTACTCAACCATCAAACACAGGCGTCCATTGTCCTTAAAAGATTTCTAATGCTTCATGATCATATGCATAGTGTGTGTACATGTCCTTATCTAATGCAAAATCAGGCGGTCTACTGATTCAATTGACCTCCTTAATGCAAATTATGTCAGTGCCATGAGTCCATTATGAATGCAAAAAAATTTTTCCTACTCAAAATTTCCTATACGAGTGCACAATCATTCATACAAATGCAACGTCCATATGATAACCCATCAATTTTCAATCCATATACAAATACATATATCCATATGCAATATGAAAGTGACTGAGCCGATCTAATACCTAATGTGTGTGTATATGCATCCACGAGCAACCACTAGCAACCACTTGCAATCACTTGCAACCATCAACCATAAATGTTTCGATTACATGTTTTCATCCAAATGGGTTTCTACCTAAGGATAAAGGATAGGATCGAGGAGATACACCTAAAAAGATAGACACGAGCATAAACTTAAGGAAAGAGAGATCAAAGATGTACCCTAAAAAATAAAAGGGTTGCTGCACGTATTATGTCCTCAGTTTCCCAAGTCGCGTCTTCCTCGGCATCGCTCCATTGAACTTTGAAGAGCTTAACTTCACGGTTGCATAGCTTTTTGACTTCTGTTCCCAAGATACGGGTTGGAACTCTCCTCACAGCTGCTTCTCATTCAACTTCTACTTCCTCTAGCATGCTTGGTTCTACCACTTCCGTAGACTCGTGTAAGCACTTCCACAGGTGAGAGACACGAAAGACATTATGAACCCCGGCCAATCTTTCGGGCAGTTGTACCCTATAAGCCATCTTCCCAATCTTCTCGACGATAGGGAACGACCCTACAAATCTTGGTGCCAACTTTCCTGCGGATCCAAAGTGAACGACATTCCTCAAAGGAGATACTTTAAGGAACACCTTGTCTCCAACTTCGAACTCAAGGTTAGTTCTTCTTTTGTCTGCGTAGGACTTCTGTCTATCTTGGGCAATCTTCATTCTTCTTCGTATCAAGTCCACTTTCTCTGAAGTTTCCCTAATCATGTCTGGTCCAAGTATGAGCTTGTCTGTGGACTCCCACCAGCAAGTTGGTGACCGGCACGGTCTTCCATATAAAGCTTCGAAACGCACCATGCATATGGTGGCTTGGTAGCTATTGTTGTAAGCGAATTCCACCAAAGGTAGATGATCCTACCATGTACCTCCGAAGTCAAGAATGCATAGTCTCAAGAGGTCTTCTAATACTCTGTTGACTCTTTCCGTCTGGCCATCGGTTTGAGGGTGAAAGGTCGTGCTTAAGCATAACTGTGTGCCTACAGCCTCTTGTAAACTTTTCCAAAACTCGCTCGTGAAGATAGGATCTCGATCACTCACTATGCTGGAGGGTATCCCATGGAGTCAACTATCTCTTTAAGATATATGGATGCTAGAGATGATGTAGTCCTTCTACTCTTGACGGGTATAAATTGGGTGCTTTTTGTGAGCCTATCCACTATTACCCAAATACTGGTGTTGCCCCTCTTTGACCTAGGCAACCCATCAACAAAGTCCATTGAAATGCTATCCCATTTCCACTGTGGGACCTCTAGAGGGTGAAGCAAACCTCCAGGCTTCTTCTGTTCCGCCTTGACTTGCTGGCATATCATGCACTTGGAGACGAATTCAGCTACATCTCTTTTCATGCCACTCCAAAAGAAAACCCTTTTTATGTCTATGTACATTTTGTCTCTACCGGGGTGTATGGTCAACTTGGAATGGTGTGCCTCTTCGAGAACATTCTTTACCAAATCCCTTGCTTGTGGGACACATAGTCTTCCATCCCGTCTCAACCATCCCGTATCATCGATGGAGTATCTATTGAGGTGACTCGATGTCTCACCCCTAATCAGCTTATCCATTATATCAACTAGCTGAGGGTCTTCACGTTGCGCGGTCCCTATTGAGTCCAAAAGCGTAGGCCGCACTTCCAATATAGCTAATAGGCCAGGTACAAATTCAGAGGAGGGCCTAAAGTCAAAGTTGGCTATGTACTCCAAGCTTTGCCTTTTTACAAAGAGAGGGCTTAAGGTCAGTTTCTTTCTACTCAAGGCGACTGCTATTGCATTACCATAGCTAGGAGTGTAGGAAATCTCAAAATCGTACGAGGCAAGAAACTCCATCCATCTTTGCTGCCTCAAGTTGAGGTCTTTCTACGAGAAAATGTATTTCAACGATTTATGGTTGGTATACAATTCAAATTTCTCACTTAGGAGATAATGGCGCCAAGACTTAAGTGCAAAAACGATGGTTGCCAACTCTAGGTCGTGGGTTAGGTAGTTTTTCTCATGTACTTTCATCTGCCTTCCACCATAAGCCACTACCTTCCCTTCTTGCATCAGAACAACGCCTAGTCCCGTTCCGCATGCATCTGTGTATACTGTAAACATCTTGCTTCCATCAGGCAATGTCAGAACTGGGGCTATTGTCAGAGCCCTTTTCAAACGTTGGAAAGCAATTTCGCAATCCAACTCCCAATTGAAAGCTAGGTTCTTCTTTGTCAACCTTGTAAGTGGAGCTGAGATTTTTGTAAAATCTTTGAGGAACTTTCGATAAAAGCCTGCTAGCCCGAGAAAGCTTCGGACTTCGGTTACGTTTCGAGGAACCTTCCAATCTTGCACAGCAACCACTTTCATGGGGTCCACAGCTAACCCCTCTTTGGACACCACGTGTCCAAGGAACCTAATTTCTTCTCTCCAGAAATGACATTTGGAGAATTCAGCTTTCAACTGATGTGCTCGGAGAGTATCCATGACTTCCTTTAGATGCTGAGCATGCTTTTCCTCATTCCTTGAGAAGATCAAAATATCGTCTACGAAGACTACCACAAATTTATTGAGGAATTCCCGGAACACCCTACTCATTAAATCAACGAAGTAAGCAGGTGCATTTGTCAAGCCGAAAGGCATGACAATCCACTCGAAGAAACCATTTGGAGTTCTGAACGCGGTCTTATCAATGCTATCCTCAGCCACTCTTAGTTGATGAAACCCGGTAGCCAGATCTAGTTGGGAGAAAACGGAGGCACCTACAAGCCGATCAAACAGATCGTCAATTCTTGGGAGTGGGTGCCTATTCTTCTTGGTCAGTTTGTTCAGCTCCCTATAATCCACGCATAGGCGGAGAGAACCATCAGCTTTGGTCGCGAACACTACCGGAGCACCCCATTCAGAAATACTCCGTCTTATGAACCCCTTTTCAAGCAGCTCTTTAATTTGCTTGCTGAGCTCCTTTCTCTCCCTTGGGGCCTTGTTGTGACAACAAGGAATTTCGCTCGATCCGAATCGATCGCTAAACCGACCAAGACTGCTCGAAACCCCTGAATGTTTTGAGAACACGACAAATCAGAACGCAAACAGAAGAATATTTCATTGTTAATTACAACAATTCATCAGAATACAAGAATATACAGAGTATAAACAAATAATATACATTTAATAAATATCAAAGATTACAATACATTGCATAGCAGCGGAAAAATAATACAAAACATAACTGAAAGTAATACACGGATACAGAGCTTTTCGAGTATCGTTCCAGTTGTAAATCAGGATCCTGTGAATATAAATCTGTAAAACCAAAACTACTTGCTGCCCGTACGGAAAGTAAGGGCACCCAGAGTTTAGGTTAAAACAATAAACTTCAGGTCAGTCATGTGACTGGTGTGAGAACTAAAACAGTTATTAATCTTTATTTTAAAGTTAGGTAAATCAAGGGACCACGCCGTATAACACGGAACGGGTTTCCTCCCAAGAATACCAGTGCATAAAACAACAGCGCAATGCTAAATAAAGAACAATGAAGCTATTATAAGACCCAGGTCCCATCACACAATGCAACGCAAGCCGGAGGATAGGGTTTTACCTTATAATAGCCAAAGAATGCTTGATATGCTAAATTTCATCTTTTATTATTACTATAAGTGTATAGTGTCAAAACAATTTCAATCATAAATATTAATCATAGACAGCATGGGTACCATATATCATGTTGCCAATACTAGGCTCTACAATCAAAACCACAAATGTCACGTATTGGAAGTTGGATTTCCATCTATGAACTGAGGCAAAAAATAGTCCTCACCGAATTCGAGACAATCTAGTCCATGCCTCAGGCTACAGCCGCAACTGCACCTAGGAGCCACAGGGTCGGTCCACACATAGCAGATTAAAATGAAACCCTGAACAATACGTCTCCCCGCCCTATGGGGCATAAATGAGCCAAATGACTCCATATCCGAGGCGCCTCGCATTCCAAGAACTACACAGGTGAAAATATATAAATGTCAGGGCGGGTAGGTCACTGACCCACCTCTAACTGGAAAGAGACGCATGTTCTCCCTAGATCCTCTCCCGTTTCTGGTTCATACCGGGGTGTGAGGCTCGCGAATTAATGCCATACACAAAGTTGTTCCACACAGGCCGTGCTTTGATCATCAAACACAAGACTTTGCTTTTTAACAAAAGCCTTGATCATTTGCCACTTAGGCATGCCACACATGCAATTCACTCCGTGCGATTGACATCCATCAATGTATAACCTCTGAGCTCGTACATCTCAAGGAAGGGAGTTAAGCAAGAGAATAAATTCTCCGCTGCCAAACAAATATATATATTTAATAGAAATCAATCACACAGAATAAAATCCAATGTTAGACACACTGTCCATTTACAAGTTCGTTCTGGGTCTGAACGAAACCAGAGGCACCTTGTACCTTGCATATCCATCGATCTCCAAGTACGTCTGGACGATCACCAACTGATTCCCTCCTCTTAGGTGTACAGCCCAATCAAGATCATCAGTAATTATCCAAACGATGTGAAGACCTCCGGTCTTCGACCACCGTCTTCATCCTTGACACATCGTCTAATCAGTTATTCAGAATGGGATAAACCCGGTCTTTCTGAATAACCCGCGTATATAATAAACAAGTGTTACATAAACACAACATACGCCTCATTCCAATTCAGAATATTCTTTTACTCAAATATTCTTATACTTTGGGAAAGGTTCCCATTAATTTTATCAAAGATAAATTCTTTAAATTTATTCTTTAATCTTCTTTTGAATATCAATTCAAACCAAATTATGGTTTATCCAAACTAGTCGGGATTAACGAACCTTACCGAAGTAATCATTTGTTTTAATTTCCCAATCCCAACCTATTCATCCCATGAAGTAAAACTGGTAATACTTCATATCTAACACCACGGTGTTATCGATAAATTCATTTACCATTATACGTTAAAATCTAATTAAAGATTTAACTACCGCTTTGGAGAAAAACTGGTGACACTCCATTCTCGATCATTTCAATCTAATTAAAGATTCATTAAAACTCCATTTAGTTTTAATCTTCCCAAAAATCAATATCCTGTCTTTAACTATGTTAAAGAACCAGTGTCATCTAAAACACAGTTCACGATAAACCCAAAATCACATTCTATTCCATCAGCCTTTAACCGTAAATTAGTAAGTGAACAATTCCCTATGTAATAACCCCGAAGGCCGAAACCAACATCAGATCAATACCCAAGAAACCATTCAACTTAACTAATCTTCAGTTAGTTTCTTATTTTCTTAACTCTGTTGGGTTTAAGAACAGTATTATTGAAGATGCCGTTCACGACAACCCAAAATCACATTCCATTAATTATCGGGTTAAAGAACAAGTGTTATTTAAAACACCGTTCATGATAAACCCAAAAATCAATTCAAATTCAATTCCAATTATATACCATTTAATTGGTACACTTCATTAAATCTAAATATAAAGATTTAATATTTTTCTCAACTGGGTTTAAGAACAGTGTTAATGAAGACACCATTCATGACAAACCCAAATCCCATTTGATATTAAATACAAGGCTCTGAATTGAAAATATATCGGCTTATATTCAATATCAAATTCTACGACCAACAAATATCGTATTGGAAATAACGATATAAATATATCTTTCAAATTTCCATAACAATATCTGCATAATCACAAAATCCAACATCGAATTATTCCAAAGACAATTTCGATTCAAATCTATTTCCACTTTATATATTGGAAATTCTGGTTATTTTCAAAACATTTTCAAATCCCCTTTATTTATTTTAAAAATAAATGGGATTATAATTCTAGTTCAAAACTAGTTCATTCCGATAGAAATCTATTTTTATCTTTTCAAATTTGGAATTTTTCATTCCAATTCTTCACAAATCATTTCTTATGATTTTCACAAATTATTACTATTTTTAATAATTTTATTAAGACTTGTACAGTCGATTTCCATCAACGTCCATCGAACTGCACTTACAGCGACCTTTTCCGAATTTGATTTGGACATAATTCTAAATCCAACCGTTAGAAATATTCGTTAGAAATCTCTTTTCGATAGGAACCCAACGGTTCTAGTTTTAGGAGAATCCGACGGTCGGATTTCTCGTAACGTCCATTCGAAGTCAATGGTCGAAATTCGCGAACTACCGCAGCGCGGCGCGTTCTATTCAGGCCATTATATATATATAATATATATATGTATATATATATATATATTTATATTATATATTGTCAATTTCCTTTCAAAACGTATTTTATAAATCGTTTTAAATTCGTTTTCTAAACGATTTCAACTTCATATTCAATTCCTAATCAAAATTGGATATTCCATATCATCTATATACAAATGATAATATTTTCAAAACGTTATACCTTGAAGTCACCTCCTTTCGTATATTCATTATAAAAATTAATATAATCGATATAAATATCGTTCACTTCAAAATGGCGCATATCTAATCAACATGGCTTTATATATTTCAATAACTTCGTTATTCTATCCAAATGAATATTTTCTTCAACACATGAATATATATTTTTATTCAACACATGAATATTTATTCTATTCAACACATGAATATTTTTTCTATTCAACACATGAATTTATATTTTTATTCAACACATGAATATTTTTATTTTATTCAACACATGAATATTTATTCTATTCAACACATGAATTTATATTTTTATTCAACACATGAATATTTTTTCTATTCAACACATGAATTTATATTTTTATTCAACACATGAATATTTTTATTTTATTCAACACATGAATATTTATTCTATTCAACACATAAATTTATATTTTTATAATATTCCTTATTTTCCAAATTGGAATGAGGCCCAATCAATTACCATATAATGTTAATTATATGGATTCCCTACAACACATGTATATAATAGCAACGATAAATCATCAACCATCATCCAGAGTGCTCCACACAACTGCATAAGCATTAAATATAAATAATTAACGCTTACACAGTCTATCAACTCATCGATTGACATACAACTAAACAATCGGGGTTAGTGTACGTCAAACACTAAAACAAAAACATCATATTACAACTTTAATTTTACAACTGTGCGAACAGCATAGTTGTAATAAATGCTTTTTTACAACTGTGCAAAAGGCACTGTTGTAATAAATGTTTTCTACAACTGTGAAAAAATCACTGTTGTAATAAACATATATATCACAACTTTTCTTTTTTGTTTGTTGTAATAACTATTATATACTAATTAATTTATGATAATTAATAGTTAAATTAGAAACTTGTTTAAACATATTTTTAGTAACTCTTTTTTTGTTTTATTAAAGACCTGTTAAATATTAATAACAACTTATATTTAATAATTAGTAATATTAACCTTTAAGAATAATTCATATTCAACTCTAACTTATAATATTTAACTTCTTATAAATTTTAAGAAGTAACTCTAACTTATAAATTTTATTAAAAAGTAATTTTTTATAAATTTTATTAAATTAATAATGTTAACTTTTAATATTTTATTAAAAAGTAATTCACAAGAAATCCATAGTACATTATCAACTCTAACTTATAATATTTAATTTTCTATAAATTTTGGTAAAATTTTATTATGTTCAATTTTAAAGTGGTTATCACGTAGAAGTATCTTTTGTAGGGAAAAAACGCTTGATGTCATGTGAATGCGCTAAGACGAAACAGAGGCGGGAAACCTGAAATTTTGGCTCCAAATATCTCGCGTCGTGTATTTTACTCCTTTTTGCGCCGACATTCTATGTTCTTCCCTAAATCAAAAACAATCCCTAATCTTCCTTCATCAGCAAACCTGTGTCTTGACAAATTCCAACTGCCAGTCAGCGCCCCTCTTCCACAGTTCTGATCCCCCTCTCCCCTCCTCCTCCTAGCCAACTTCCACCGCCAGTTCAGCCTCCAGCACCCCGACCCTAATTCAGCAAGATTTTCCTCCCAACCGACGACTGACTATGACGGATTTCAGCTAGTAACCCATCGTAGAGGACGAGATAGCCAGAAGGTAAAGGAAGCAATCAGATCCTCCTCCGACCCATTGATGTTGTAGGTCCTCCACCCAAATTCCGTGATTGGTAAGAATACCATATTATTTTTTATTAAAATAATAAAAAATAAACCTCCTTAAAATATGAGTACATGTTGAAGCATTCATTTTATTAAAATGCACGATCCATTCCTCAGCAGTTGACACGCTATAAATTCCACAGTAACAATTAACACTGAGCAGTACCTGTTATTCATTATAGCACACAACCTATTCGATCTAATGCCAAAATTATCGTTCCTAACACTGAGAAGTCCCCTGCAGCGCGTACTGAGCAGGGTTTGTAGTCTCACGGTTAATATATCGTCAATGAGTTTTAATTTTTGAAATATCTATGTGCTATTTAACTGCTGTTCTAAACGGATATATGTACATAACTGTTGTTCTACATAACTGCTGTTCTACACGGATAAATGCATACCTGTTGTTCAAATGCATAACTGCTGTTAATTATAGGCAGTATAAATGCATAACTACTGTTCTACATCGATATATGTGCAATTTAACATTTTGGAACTAATGTTTCATACTGAACATGATTACATTCAATAAATCGATTAATGATTCTAATTTGATCAACCATTAATGTAAATTAATTGTTACAGAAATCATTATCAGTTGGCATTTATCTTTGCTTTGGTGTTCCCATGTGCACAAACGCTTATCAGTTTACTTATCTAGATTTGAAATTTACACGACTAACTTGTGTACTCTGCAGATGTACAGTTAACGGATGTCTTTCTTTTCGGAGGAAGATGCAAAGGTGTTATTCCTCTTTATTATCCTATTTTTTCCAGCATGCTTTTTTTGTGGCAGGATTACCACAATGATTTTTTGATGTACTTAACTTTATTAGAAAGTTAAATATGTGGTTTACGAAGCTGAGTTTAATATTTTAGGTGGATGTGATAAGTAGAGTGTGTGTGGAAATGAAAAGGCAGTGCATGTAGCTGCACACTTGCAGTGTTAAACCATTCCAAACTCACTAGGAAGCCTATAGGAATTTCATAGTTTCTTGTAATTTCCAGGTTGGAATTGAAGATGTGAGAGCTACTCCCAGTTGGAAAAGCCAAGGTACGCCTCTTTGAAACAACCATTTTATTGTAATTTTCTGAAATTTCAATTTTGTTTATGCAAAGAATAAACATTATACCAAAAATTAACAAGGATACATGCAATGGTCCTTGATTTGTTATTTCTAGCACAATTTATGTTTGTGATTTAAGTTAACATTTCAAAAGTTGTAAAGCAGCAACCAGATAATTCAAGTTATGCCAACTTCATTGGTCTGCCACCTCTCTCCTTGTGTAAAGTTGCAACTAGTAAAAGTATTTTAATACTTAATAGTATTAATAGTTCTTATATTTGTAATTTGTTTCCCTTGGGCATTAATATATACTGCATATAAGCAAGTGGTGCATCTGGAAATATTTGGGCTAGTTCTCAATCAAGTTACCCAGGCAGTTTTGTGCGAGGAATGTGGGATGCAGATGGAGCAAGTGATGACACTCTTCTTAACAAACTTTATAGAAGTGACCCAGAAACAATTATCAGACTCTTTGAAAGTCAGCCTTCACTACATTCCAACCCCTCAGCACTGTCCGAATATATAAATGCCATAGTCAAAGTCGATAAGCTTGATGGCAGTCAATTGCTTGTAGAGTTACAAAAAGGTATAACAAAAAACTTTCATTTTGGTAATTAACTTCATACTGATGGAATTTTTCCATGTAATATTACTGAAATTCTCACCTTTTTGATGATATTCTCACAAATATATTTAGATGAAGTTTTCACAAAAAATGACACATCAATGATCAGTGAGAACTATGAGTTAATATGGTTAGATTTACACACATAATTAAGTTTTTTGTGCAGTGTTTATGATACTATGCTAGTTGATTTACACACCTATTGATTTGAAGGTGTTCTTGTCTGTATTTTTGCCATAATGTTAAGCATGCAAGTCAGAAATTTGAAGATGAGAAGAAAAGAAAGAAGTGATCTTCATGTTTGTTACTGCTTTGCCAGTGTGATGCTTTAATGTACGAAATGTTGTCTAAAACTTATTGTTTGTAATACTGAATATTTGAGTATTTTAATAAATTAGTTTGCATATAATTGTAATATGGGATTTGCTTATGGAGTATTGCTTTATTTAGTGTATTGTTCTTTTCAGTTGCAAAAGATGTTTATTTTTTTTAAACTCAAATGTCAATCACAACGGTGCATAGCAGTTGTAGTATATTTTATTACAACTGTGGATAACTGTTGTAATAAAGTTTATTACAATGGTCGAAAAAATTTGTAAAATATACATATTACAACGGTGTTGCAACAGTGCAAAAAAAGTTGTAAAAGATATTAGTCTATTACAACTTCTTAATACACGACGGTGTGCCCACCGTTGTAAAATGTATATTACAACGGTGTTCCACCGTTGTAATAGGGTCATTTTGTTGTAGTGAAATATCATCCCAATACCCGTGTGGGGTATCAAATCAACAAACACAGATTTTTATTTGTGCAGTTAGGCGATGTGTAAAATTTATCGTCCCAATCAATATCAATCAAATGGGTGTACATAAACAAATCATCCGATTTGTTTATAGATATTCATTTTATATACACGTTAAAAATTATATTTTTACCTATAAAATATTTTATTCATTCCACTTCACACAATCAACTTTCACAACACATCAATTAAACAAACAAGTCATCCATGGTCTGTGGACAACGGGTGCCGGGTGCTGCTAAGCACCGTATGCATCCTATTATATATTTCAACTAGAAAATAAATTAAAAGTGAGAAGTTCTCACCAAGAGCTAAACTAAACGCCACGACTCTTCATATGTAAAAAATCTTCGCTGCGTTTCCAACAAGATCTGTTCAACACCGTTTGTGTTAAAAATTATATTTTTAACCACGCTACTTCCTATATAAAGATTATATTTTTATATTGTTGCTTCGTATATAAAAATCATATTTTTCTCTCGCCATTCTTTATATAAAAATCACATTTTTATATATAAAGATCGTATTTTTATATCTCTACTACATATGTAAAAATCACTCCTTTACACCGCCACTTCCATGATAAAAATTATATTTTTATCTTGCTAGTAATATAATAAAAAATATATTTTTATTTCCCTATATATATATATATAATAAAAATTAGATTTTTATTTCGCTATATATATAAAAATCATACTTTTATTACTTCGCTATATTTATAAAAATCAAATTTTTATTGCTACTTCTAATGTATAGAAATCAAATTTTTATCGCTATACATACAAATAAAAATCACATTTTTATTTGTACTTCAAATATAAAAAAAATAAATCAAATGTTTATTTGCTAAAAATCATATCTTTCCTACGTTAAAATCTCGCCCTTTCAACAATAAAAATTTCACCTTTTTATTTCCCTTTCACATGTATAAAAATCATATTTTTATTTCTAATCTACATTGTAAAAATCCTATTTCTATAATTTCTCTTTCGATATAAAAATCATATTTTTATTCGCTACATATGTACAAAAATCATTTCGTAGTCCGCTACATATGTATAAACTGAAATCTTTTTCTAATTTTATATATAAACAAAAGTATTGATTTATATATAAATATATATATATATATTCAATGGTTTTCAAATAATTAAAAAAATCAGATCTAAAAGAAAATAAATAGGAAAACTTACTTTTCCTTCAGCGAGGGGGGGGGGGGGTTGTCTGCGCTCGACGACGGAGAGGGTGCCTCAGCAGGCGGCGGTAGTCCTGGAAGGGAAGGGCAGGGCTGCGCTTTAGGGTTTGAGGTGTTTGGGGATTTAGGGCTTCGAGTTGGGGAAGAAGAGGGCCGGAGGAGGGAGAGAGAAGGGTGGCCGAGGTCTGGGCGGCTTGATGGAGGGCGACGAACTGTCGAGGTGGCGGCGCGGTGGACAAAAAGGGGAGGGGCTGACGAGAACAGGCGCAGAGGTTTTTTTGTTTTCTTTTTTTTATTTCAATCAGTAATGAATACGACGGGGAGGGAGAGAGGGATAAAGGGTTGACCCAGTATATATAAATATTTATTTAATTTAATTTTATTCCAAAAAGCAACTTTTTATTTCGAACTCGAAATCGAACCCACCGTCTGTCGTCCGCAGCTAATTACCCCCATTCTGAATGCAATGGGAAATGTCCCGTAGGCTGTTTCGACCAGTTTTCGCTAAAATCAAAATATAAATCTATATATTGAATTTGAATGCGCATTTCAATTTATCGGGACCACATACGGACTCTAAAAATTCATGAAAAATATTTTCTAGCTTCGTATTGATGATACAGTCCCAACAAAACTACTTTCGTCAAATTTGAAGACCGTTTGAAAAATGGCCATTATCTGGTCGATCAAAATTAACTGAAACTGTCAAAACACGTTTACGTGCGCCACGCTCACATATTGATTCAGAAAATTATAAATTTTGAAACCTAGCAATAACTTGACATCCCGGATCCAACAAAAGTGGTTTCATCGAAAACCGAGGTCGTTTGCAAAATTTCCATTTTTAAGGGCCAAAATTCCGTACCGACTATTCTGAAATTTCAATTGGGCATAACTTTTTATTCCCGCTATGAAATTTCAATATTTCGAATTCGATGGAAAGATATTTTCAAATAGATTCTAATAATTTTTGTTTCGCTAAAATTCGGTTTATTTTGAATCCTATACATTCATTTGAACTTTGAAATTGAATTTTCAAACTACTGCGCCATTTTCAATTCCTTTTATAATTATAAATAATTATTCATATTCTAACGACGATCTATATAAATATATACGTTCTAATTCTATTAAAAATAAATTTCTCGTCGCTATTATTTAAAATAATTCATTTTAAATATCCAAAATTCATCAAAATTTCCAAAATAAAATTTTTAAATTGG
Organism: Allium sativum; assembly: GCA_030737875.1. Taxonomy (NCBI): domain Eukaryota; kingdom Viridiplantae; phylum Streptophyta; class Magnoliopsida; order Asparagales; family Amaryllidaceae; genus Allium; species Allium sativum. The sequence goes on from CM060916.1 coordinate 732,887,946, forward strand.
CTCAGATTTCCGGGTTATTACAATCTCCCTCACTTAAAACTTTTCGTCCCCGAAATGGAACAAAGCTGAAAGTTGTTTAACTAATCAACTCATCTTTCACTATTTTCATTATGGCTTAAGTTCTTCAACTTTTCATGTTCTAAGAACTTTTCAAATTTTTCAAAAATTTGGCTAACACCCTAAATTTTTGAAATATTTCGCCATAACCTCCCCTGCACCGGGAGCTTCGGGATATTTTAAATAGCCTCTCATGGCCCTTACCAATCCAAAAAGAAACAGCCAAGCGTCTAGCCAATCGGCTCATAAAATCATCCAAACCCAATAAATTTGTAAACATGTACCTATTTGTCGGGCAAACAATTTTATTCTTCTGCTCTAGCCTCCTTGCTATGACCTGTTCAATAGATATACATGTATATGCATGCATTTCCAAACAATTTTCAATACAGTTCAATATTTGGTACAATTTGGCTAAATGGTTCAAATTCTAATTAATCAACCAATAATCAAACAACACAATCAGCAATCAATTTGTTGATTAACTTTTTCAAACATATAATTTTGATACATATACAGAAAATCATGTTTTTGATGCAAAATCACAACAATAGCCCTATCTAGTTTTGGGTTTTCACACCAGTCTATGGAAATATATAAACATCCCACTTTCGAAACTCGAACACAAATACTAATGATACTATAGTAAGCATCAGGATCGTCTCTAGGTGACTACAGTGTGATTCTATATCTATCCAGTATATTAAAACTTCAAATACACGTGGATCAGACGTATATGCAAAGTCTTTATATATTGGATTGTCCAAATCAATATAAAAATAATATCCAAATACGAATAATTGAATTAAATTTTCAAAATAAAACTTGTTTTCACTTTTATTTTTAAAAACAACACTCTTCCCACTCGTTCTAGGATGCTACTGATCCTATCTCTAACGAGTCATTCTCATTGGATATTACTAATCCAATACCTGATGAATTCTTTCGTTTGGTTCTAACGTGTCTTGTTCTCCGAGCTATGTAAACAAAAGCTCTGATACCACATGTAACAACAAGGAATTTCTCTCGATCTGAATCGATTGCTAAACCGACCAAGACCGCTCGAAACCCCTGATTGTTTTGAGAACACGACAAATCAGACCGCAAACAGAAGAACATTTCATTGTTAATTTCAACAATTCATTAGAATACAAGAATATACAGAGTATAAACAAATAATATACATTTAATAAATATCAGAGATTACAATACATTGCATAGCAGCGGAAAAATAATACGAAACACAATTGAAAGTAATACACGGATACAAAGCTTTCCGAGTAACGTTCCAACTGTAAATCAGGTTCCTGTGAATATAACTCTGCAAATCCAAAACTACTAGCTGCCCGTACGGAAAGTAAGGGCACCAAGAGTTTAGGTTAAAACAATAAACTCCAGATCAGTCATGTGACTGGTGTGAGAACTAAAAAAGTGATTAATCTTTATTTTAAAGTTAGGTAAATCAAGGGACCACGCCGTATAACACAGAACGGGTTTCCTCCCAAGAATACCAGTGCATAAAACAACAACGCAATGCTAAATAAAGAACAATGAAGCTATTATAATGAGACGACCCCAAACCCCATACTGACGGAGGCAAGGGTAATCCTTGGAATATAACACAGAAACAGAGAAAAGCAGAACAGAAATAAATAAATACACCAGATAATGCACAATAGAATATACAAGATAAAAGTAATCATCAGAGTTACACAGTATACCGGATCTTACTTAGTACAATTACAGTTCAGCTATACATAAATGTCTACAGCGGAAAACAAACAAAATATGTACAATAGGAGCTGAACAGCATAAAAAGAGATAAATGATATAATCCATCTTCAGCTCCAGCAATCCAGATAAAGCCTGCTAAACCTGAATACAAGGCTGCCCGTGTAGAAAGAGGGGCACTCGAGTTTGAAAGTGAAACAAACTACGAGTCAGTCATGGGACTGGTATGAGAAATCTACTCAACACATTTATAATATGGCTAATCACAGGACCACGCCACTTTCGTGGAACGAGTTTACTCCATTGGATTGCCAGTGCTTTAAAACAAACCTTTCTTTTAAACATCGCTATGCTTTTTATAAAAATGAAGCCGTTATAAGACTCAGTTCCCATCACACAATGCAATGCAAACCGCTGGATAGAGTTTTTACCTTATAACGGCCAAAATATGCTTGATACGAATAAAACAAAAGCATTTGATATTATTGCTAGTGTTTATATGTTTTAAAAACAACTTCAAATCATAACTATCAATCATAGACGGCATTAATGCCCCATACCACTATGTCGCCATATATAGGTATACAATCAAAACTGCACAGTCACGTATTTGGAAATTGGATTTCCGTCATGAACCAAGGCAAAAGATAGTCCTTACCGAATTCGTGACTCTCTAGCCCGAGCCACATGCAAGTACTCAGTCAAGCCTTTGGAGCGACAGGGCCGGTCCACCGATGTGGATTAAAATGCCTGAACAATACGTTTCCCCGCCCTTTGGGGCATAAACGAGCCAATGAATGACTCCATCGGACCGGATCGTCCGATCAAACCAAGGCGCCTCGCAACAGCAACAACCACACAGGTGAAAAGTATATAAATGTCAGGGCTGGTAGGTCACTGACACCACCTTAGCTAGAAAGAAACGCATGCCCTCCCTGAGGTCCTTCTCCCGTTTCTGGTTCATACCGGGGTGTGAGGCTCGCGAATTCACATTATACACAATGCTACGCCCTACAGGCGGTGCTTTGATCATCACCACAAGACTTTGCTTTTCAACAGAAGCCTTGATCATTTGCCACTTAGGCATGCCATAATAGCAATTCATGCCATGCGACTGATGTCCATCGATATACAACCTCTGAGCTCGTGCGTTTCAGAGAAGGGCCTTAAGCAAAAGAATAAATTCTCCGCCGCCAAACAGACGTATATTTAATAGAGATCAATCAACACAGAATAAAATCCAATGTCAGACACACATTCCATTTACAAGTCCGTTCTGGGTCTGAACGAAACTGGAGGCACTATATACCTCGCAAACCCATTGATCACCACGTACGTCTGGACGATCACCACTCATTATCCATATTTCGGGATGCCTCCCAATCAGGACCTCGGTTACCATCCAAACGAGGTGAAGATCTCCGGTCTTCGACCATCGTCTTCATCTTCGATTTCTTATCGTCGATTCAGTTATTCAGAATGGAAAAAACCCGGACTTTACGAGCAACTCGCGTATATAATAAACAAGTGCAATACTAACATATACACGCATCATTTCAATTCATTAGTCACTAACCGCCAATCAGTAAGAGAACGATTTCCCAAATATTAACCCCGAAGGCCGAAACCAACATCAGATCAACACCCAGGGAACCATTCGACTTAGCCAACCTTTAGTTAATTTCTAAACCACATCCATATCGTTTATAATATTTTATAACGATTTATCGCTATTTTTATTTATTTTAAAATAGCCAATTATTCAAAACGACGCTTCGGGCCATAACGCCACCGTGGCGCTGTTTTTCTTCAAATTTGATTTACACAAATCTAAAAATCTAACCGTTGGATCTTCATAAAATTTACATCATTAGAAAGATCTTTTCAAAACGAATCCAACGGTTCCAGTTTCGGGAATTTCAGACGGTCGGATCTCTCGGTACGATCGTTTGAAGTTTCGGTTTCGAAATACGAACTGCAGCGTCATTATTCGATTAAATATAATTATATATATATAATCGATTCTGGCGCTGTTTTTCTTCAGATTTGAATTAAACATTCCAGACAACCCAACCGTTGGATTTTTACAAAGTTGGTGCTGTTGGAAAGATTTTTCCAAAGCGGACCCAACGGTTGCAATTTCAGGAAAATCTGATGGTCGGATCTCCCGTACTAATCGTTTGAAATCACAGTTTCAAAACACGAACTGCACGGCCACGTTTCGTTTTAATTTTATTTATATTTATATATTTATATAAATATAGTCCATTCAAAAATTCCTATATTGTTTCCACTTCAAATATTTCACTAACGCCTTTAAATTTTGGAAAATTTCGCCATAACCTCCTTTGTACGGGAGGGGCTGGGAAAATTCCCAAATAGCCACACGGGCGTCTCATGTCAAAAAGAAAAAGGAAAAGCCAAGCGACTAGCCAACAGGCTCATAAAATCATCACCCAAACAAAACAGTAAATGTGTACCAATTTGTCGGGCACAAAAATTTTATTCCTCTTCTCTAGCCCCTTTGCTATAACCTGTTCAATAAATATGCATGTACATATATGCAGTTCTTATCACTTATCATTTTCCATTCAACTTCATATTTGATTCCATTTGGTTTAAAAACACCATTCATTCTAATGTTGCATGCATAGGCAAAAATCATATCATTAGCTAATTAATGAATATTTCAACTCATGCATATTTATTTGAATGAGTTGCTATTTTTAACACTTCACATTTCAACAATTCATGTATATAACAAAAATGTGATTTTTATTGTAAAACAATTCATTTCAAAACACTATTATTTTATACATTTCATATTGATGTTAAAATTGGGATTTTTATCATAAAATAATTTCTTTCAAAATATGAATACCATTCAACACATGAATTTCAATTCAACGAATGAATATCGATTCAACACATGAAGGTTTTCTATAGTTTATATATATAGATAAAAATGTGATTTTTATATTTAAAACACGAATACCATTCAACACATGAATTTCAATTCAACGAATGAATATCGATTCAACACATGAAGGTTTTCTATAGTTTATATGTATAGATAAAATGTGATTTTTATATTTAAAACACGAATACCATTCAACAAATGAATTTCAATTCAACGAATAAATATCGATTCAACACATGATGGTTTTCTATAGTTTATATATATAGATAAAAATGTGATTTTTATATTTAAAACACGAATACCATTCAACACATGAATTTCAATTCAACGAACGAATATCGATTCAACACATGAAGGTTTTCTACTCAACGAATAAATATAGTTTCAGCAAATGAAAATAATTCAAACACATGAATATTATTCAAAATTTCGGCAGCATAACGGCAGGGTAGTTAAAACCGGGACCGTCCCTAGTACGACTCCTCGCTCTACCTTAAAACCTCGCGGTTTTTGACAATGGGGATCATGCATCTAGTTCGCACGCAGGCGGCATGTATATATTTATTTCATTTCCACAAACTAATCCTATGTGGTTTCAACCAAATATTTCTCAACCACAAACGGGTATTTTTCAACCACAATCTATCAATATCAACCACAAAAAATCCCAAACAACCATTCGCAATCAATCAATTTTCACACCAATCACAACCAATAAATATCGTCCATGGTTTGTGGACGAGGGGCGTATATATATATATATATATATATATATTTATATATAGCAATTCACTTCTGTTTCAACACATATATAATTTTTACAACGCATATATACCTTATACATCGAACGTACAACTTATACAACGCTTATACAAGAGGTGTACAACGCTTATATAACTCATACATCGACTGTATAATTTATACATCATCGTTTTCCATATTGTTTATAAATTAGAAATCTCACATTGGGTTCCACTCCACCAAAAATAGCAGAAGGCTCAGAAAAATATGTGGTCTCTTCTAAAATGTAGAAGACGTCCACACGGTCCCGATGTTTCCTGTTTCATCGAATTTCGTCAAGAAACGAAAAAGATATGATTTTTCAAAGTTTGCAACGGTTTAAAGGTGTTAAAACTGTTGAAAATAAATCTGGCCGTATACCTTTCAATATGGTTCAAAACTAGGTTTGATCTTTTCTCTCAATCCGAAGCACGATATGCCGATCAGCCTAAGCCACGTCGACGAGCTTGGAGAGGCGTGCCTGCACCCCTGACAGCGGCGAACTCGGCGGCGGCGAGGAAGAGAAAATCGGCCGTGAACAGAGCGACTTTGGAGGAGGAGATCTCGCTGATGGGGCGACGAGGGGTGGAGTACCAGCTATGGATGTGTAGCTCTCGGAGAGATCTACAAAAACCTTAACTGGGTGGAGGTGTTTCGTTGCGTGGATTAGCCAGAAAAGAGGAGAGAAGATTGGTGCTGCTGCCGCCGTATAATCGGGGAGAGAGAAAAATTAGGTTTTTTTTTTTTAAATATGATTGGCCGGGGGAGATTTAAAGGGGTTTTCTGACACGACCACCAATCTAAACCCAACGACTGTCGTCCCTAGCGTTTTACCCCCATTCCGAACACAATGGGATATGTTTCGTAGGCCCATTCGACTATTTCAGTCAGTTTTCCTTTAGATTAAAATATATAACATTCAATATTCAATTTGAACGTACATTTCAATTTGCCCGGGCCACAAACTGATTCGAAAAATTCCAGAAAAATAAATCTAGCTATGTTTTGACGATACGTCCCAACAAAACTAGTTTCGCCGAATTCTGATACCGTTTGCAAAAAGGTCTATTTTTGGTTGATCCAATTTAACTTTAATTGATCAAAACACGTTTTCCTTTGCCACGCTCACATACTAGCTTCAAAAATTATGAAATTTGAAACCTAGTAATAACTTCCCATCCCGGATCCAACAAAAGTGGTTTCGTCGAATTCCGAGGTCGTGTGCAAAATGTCCAATTTCACGGGCTATATAAATTCCATAGCGACCTTTCTGAAAATTCATTTGGCCACAACTTTTGCTTTCCGTTGTGAAAATTCGATTTTTCAGATTCGTTAGAAAGGTGTTCACTAAAAGATTTAAATATTTTTTGTTTCACCAAAATCCGTTTTGTTTTACACCAGGTACAGTCCGACAAAGTTTGAATTCAAATTTTGAAAATGCAGCGCCATTTCTGGCCTTGTTTATAATTAGAATTAATTATATTCGTTTTCAATTGTCGATTCAAACCCACTTTTCATTGCCATTATTTAAAATATTTATTTTAAATATTTAAAATCCATTATTTTAGCCAATTTAAAAATTTTAAATTGGTTCAGATTTTCTGGGTCGTTACACATAAGACCCAGGTCCCATCACACTATGAAATGCAAGCCGGAGGATAGGGTTTTACCTTATAATAGCCAAAGAATGCTTGATACGCTAAATTTCAGCTTTTATTATTACTATAAGTGTATAGTGTCAAAACAATTTCAATCATAAGTATTAATCATATACAGCATGGGTACCATATATCATGTCGCCAATACTAGGCTCTACAATCAAAACTGCAAATGTCACGTATTGGAAGTTGGATTTCCATCTATGAATCGACGCAAAAGATAGTCCACACCGAATTCGAGACAATCTAGTCCATGTCTCAGGCTACAACCGCAACTGCACCTAGGAGCCACAGGGCCGGTCCACACGTAGCGGATTAAAATGAAACCCTGAACAATACGTCTCCCCGCCCTATGGGGCGTAAATGAGCCAAATGACTCCATATCCGAGGCGCCTCGCATTCCAACAACCACACAGGTGAAAAATATATAAATGTCAGGGCTGGTCAGGGCTGGTAGGTCACTGACACCACCTCTAATTAGAAATAAATGCATGTTCTCCCTGGATCCTCTCCCGTTTCTCGTTCATACCGGGGTGTGAGGATCGCGAATTAATGCCATGCACAAAGCAATGCCACACAGGCCGTGCATTTATCATCAACCACAAGACTTTGCTTTTCAACAAAAGCCTTGATCATTTGCCACTTAGGCATGCCACACAGGCAATTCACTCCATGTGATTGATATTCATCAATGTATAACCTTTGAGCTCGTACGTCTTAGAGAAGGGCGTTAACCAATAGAATAAATTCTCCGTCGCCAAACAGATATATATTTAATAGAAATCAATCACACAGAATAAAATCCAATGTCAGACACATAGTCCATTTACAAGTTCGTTCTGGGTCTGAAAGAAACTGGAGGCACCTTGTACCTCGCATATCCATCGATCTCCAAGTACGTCTGGACGATCACCAACTGATTCCCTCCTCTTGGGTGTACAGCCCAATCAAGATCATCGGTAATTATCCAAATGATGTGAAGACCTCCGGTCTTCGACCACCGTCTTCATCCTCGACACATCGTCGAATCAGTTATTCAGAATGGGATAAACCCGGTCTTTCTGAATAACCCGCGTATATAATAAACAAGTGTTACACAAACACAACATATGCCTCATTCCAATTCAGAATATTCTTTTACTCAAATATTCTTATACTTTGGGAAAGGTTCCCATTAATTTTATCAAAGATAAATTCTTTAAATTTATTCTTTAATCTTCTTTTGAATATCAATTCAAACCAAATTATGGTTTATCCAAACTAGTCAGGATTAACGAACCTTACCGAAGTAATCATTTGTTTTAATTTCCCAATCCCAACCTATTCATCCCATGAAATAAAACTGGTAATACTTTATATCTAACACCATGGTGTTATCGGTAAATTCAATTACCATTTCACGTTCAAATCTAATTAAAGATTTAACTACCGCTTTGGAGCAAAACTGGTGATACTCCATTCCCGTAAATTAGCAAGTGAACAATTCCCTAAGTAATAACCCCGAAGGCCGAAACCAACATCAGATCAATACCCAAGAAACCATTCAACTTAACTAATCTTCAGTTAGTTTCTGATTTTCTTAACTCTATTGGGTTTAAGAACAGCATTATTGAAGATACCGTTCATGACAACCCAAAATCACATTCCATTAATTAATGGGTTAAAGAACAAGTGTTATTTAAAACACCGTTCACGATAAACCCAAAAATCAATTCAAATTCCATTCCAATTAAATACCATTTAATTGGTACACTTCATTAAATCTAAATAAAAAGATTTAATCTTTTTCTCAACTGGGTTTAAGAACAGTGTTAATGAAGACACCATTCACGACAAACCCAAATCCCATTTGATATTAAATACAAGGCTCTGAATAGAAAATATATCGGCTTATATTCAATATCAAATTCTACGACCAACAAATATCGTATTGGAAATAACGATATAAATATATCTTTCAAATTTTCGTAACAATATCTGCCTAATCATGAAATCCAACATCGAAATATTCCAAAGACAATTTCGATTCAAATCCATTTCCACTTTATATATTGGAAATTCTGGTTATTTTCAAAACCATTTCAAATGCACTTTATTTATTTTAAAAATAAATGAGATTATAATTCTAGTTCAAAACTAGTTCATTTCGATAGAAATCTATTTTTATCTTTTCAAATTTGGAATTTTTCATCCCAATTCTTCACAAATCATTTCTTATGATTTCACACAAATTATTACTATTTTTAATAATTTTATCAAGGCTTGTACAGTCGATTTCCATCAACGGCCATCGAATTGCACTTACAGCGACATTTTCCAAATTTGATTTGGACATAATTCCAAATCCAATCGTTAGATTTCAAATCTCTAATATTCGTTAGAAAGCTCTTTTCGATACAAACCCAACGATTCCGGATTTAGGAGAATCCGATGGTCGGATCTCCCGTAACGTCCATTCGAAGTCAATGGTCGAAATTCGCGAACTGGCGCAGCGCGACGCGTTCTAATCAGGCCATTATATATATATACATAATATATTATATATATCGTCGATTTCCTTTCAAAACGTATTTTATAAATCGTTTTAAATTCGTTTTCAAAACGATTTCAACTTCATATTCAATTCCTAATCAAAATTGGATATTCCATATCATCTATATACAAATGATAATATTTTCAAAACGTTATACCTTGAAGTCACCTCCTTTCGTATATTCACTATAAAAATTAATATAATCGATATAAATATCGTTCGCTTCAAAATGGCGCATATCTAATCAACACGGCTTTATATATTTCAATAACTTCGTTATTCTATCCAACAAATGAATATTTTCTTCAACACATGATTTTTTTTTTCAACACGTGAATATTTATTCTATTCAACGCATGAATATTTATTCTATTCAACACATGAATTTATATATTTATTCAACACATGAATATTTTTATTTTATTCAACACATGAATATTTATTTTATTCAACACATGAATTTATATTTTTATTCAACACATGAATATTTTTTCTATTCAACACATGAATTTATATTTTTATTCAACACATGAATATGTTTATTTTATTCAACACATGAATATTTATTCTATTCAACACATGAATTTATATTTTTATAATATTCCTTATTTTCCAAATTGGAATGAGGCCCAATCAATTACCATATAATGTTAATTATATGGATTCCCTACAACACATGTATATAATAGCAACGATAAATCATCAACCATCATCCAGAGTGCACCACACAACTGCGTAAGCATTAAATATAAATAATTAACGCTTACATAGTCTGTCAACCCATCGATTGACATACAACTAAATAATCGGGATTAGTGTACGTCAAATATCCTCCCAATATCCGTGTGGGGTTTCAAATCAACAAACACTTATTTTTATTTGTGTAGTTGGGCGATGTGTAAAATTTATCGTTCCAATCAATATCTATCAAATGGGTGTACATAAATAATCGTCCGGTTTGTTTATAGACATTCATTTTATATACACGTTAAAAATTATATTTTTAACTATAAAATATTTTATTCATTCCACTTCACACTATCAACTTTCACAACACATCAATTAAACAAACAAGTCATCCATGGTCTGTGGACAACGGGTGTCGGGTGCTACTAAGCACCGTCTGCATCCTAGTATATATTTCAACTAGAAAATAAATTAGAAGTGAGAAGTTCTCACCAAGAGCTAAACCAAACGCCGCGACTCTTCATATGTAGAAAATCTTCACCGCGTTTCCAACGAGATCTGTTCAACACCGTTTGTGTTAAAAAATTTATTTTTAACCACGCTACTTCCTATATAAAGATTATATTTTTATATCGTTGCTTCGTATATAAAAATCATATTTTTCTCTCGCAATTCTCTATATAAAAATCACATTTTTATATATAATGATAGTATTTTTATATCTCTACTACATATGTAAAAATCACTCCTTTACACCGCTACTTCCATGATAAAATTATATTTTGATCTTGCTAGTAATATAATAAAAATTATATTTTTATGTCCCTATATATATAATAAAATCTGGTTTTTATTTCGCTGCATATATAAAAATCATACTTTTATTACTTCGCTATATTTATAAAAATCAAATTTTTATCGCTACTTCTAATGTATAGAAATCAAATTTTTATCGCTATACATACAAATAAAAATCACATTTTTATTTGTACTTCAAATATAAAAAAAAAATCGAATGTTTAATTGCTAAAAATCATATCTTTCCTACATTAAAAATCTCGCCCTTTCTACATTAAAAATTTCACCTTCTTATTTCCCTTTCACATGTATAAAAATCATATTTTTATTTCTAATCTACATTGTAAAAATCCCGTTTTTATAATTTCTCTTTCGATATAAAAATAATATTTTTATTCGCTACATATGTATAAAAATCATTTCTTAGTCTGCTACATATGTATAAATTGAAATCTTTTTCTAATTTTATATATAAACAAAAGTATTGATATATATAAATATTTTTTTTTCAACGGTTTACAAATTAAAAAATCAGATCTAAAAGAAAATAAATAATAAAAATAAATAGGAAAACTTACTTTTCTTTCAGCGAGGGGGGGGGGGGGGGGGTTTGTCTGCCCTGGCGACGGAGAGGGTGCCTCAGCAGGCCGCGGCGGTCCTGGAAGGGAAGAGGAGGGCGGCGCTTTAGGGTTTGAGGTGATTGGGGATTTGGGGCTTCGAGTTGGGGAAGAAGAGGGCTGGAGGAGGGAGAGAGAAGGGTGGTCGAGGTCTGGGTAGCTTGATGGAGGGTGGCGGACTCTCCAGGTGGCGGCGCGGTGGACGAAAGGGGGGGGGGCGACGAGAACAGGCGCAGAGGTTTTTTTGTTTTCTTTTTTTTATTTCGATCAGTAATGAATACGACGGGGAGGGAGAGAGGGATAAAGGGTTGACCCAATATATATATATATTTATTTATTTATTTTAATTTAATTCCAAAAAGCAAATTTTTATTTCAAACTTGAAATCGAACCCACAGCCTGTCGTCCCCAGCTAATTTTCCCCATTCCGAATGCAATGGGATAGGTCCCATAAGCTGATTCGATTGTTTCGACCGGTTTTCGCTAAAATCAAAATATAAATCTATATATTGAATTTGAACGCGCATTTCAATTTACCGGGACCACATACGGACTCTAAAAATTCCTAAAAAATATTTTCTAGCTTCGTATTGACGATTAGGTCCCAACAAAACTACTTTCGTCAAATTTGAAGACCGTTTGAAAAATAGCCATTTTCTGGTCGATCAAAATTAACTAAAACTGTAAAAACACGTTTACGTGCGCCATACTCACATACTGATTCAGAAAATTATGAATTTTGAAACCTAGCAATAACTTGATATCCCTGATCCAACAAAATTGGTATCATCGAAAACCGAGGTCGTTTGCAAAATTTCCATTTTTAAGGGCCAAAATTCCATAGCGACTATTCTGAAATTTCAACTGGGCATAACTTTTTATTCCTGCTATGAAATTTCAATTTTTCGAATTCGATGGAAAGATATTTTCAAATAGATTCTAATATTTTTGGTTTCGCTAAAATCTGGTTTATTTTGAATCCTGTACATTCATTTGAACTTTGAAATCGAATTTTCAAACTACCGCGCCATTTTCAATTCCTTTTATAATTATAAATAATTATTTATATTATAACGACGATCTATATAAATATATACGTTCTAATTCTATTCAAAATAAATTTTTCGTCGCTATTATTTAAAATAATTCATTTTAAATATCCAAAATTCATCAAAATTGCCAAAATAAAAATTTTAAATTGGCTCAGATTTCCGGGTTATTACACATGTGCCTAACGGGTAAACCAATGGGCTTTGCATTATCAACAAGGTATATGCGGAAGTCTATCTCCTGCTTCGGAGGTAAGCCCTTTACCTCTTCAAACACATCCGAGAATTCACGGACTATCCTTACAGACTGCAAGTTCTCAACAGATGCATCAAGAGATTCTAGATAACTAAGCATAACAGAGTTCCCGGGATTACAAGAAATTTCGAGAGTGTTACCGAGGCGAGTCATGAGTCTAACCACTCTCTTTTCACAATCAAGGATGGCCCCATTACTGGATAGCCAGTCCATGCCTAGAATCAACCCATAGCCCGTGAAGCCGAAGACAAAGGCATTACATATAAATCCAACGCTTAGTATAGATATTATCAAAACCAAACAAACCATTGACAAATAAGCTGAGCCCCCAATTGGATTTGAAACAACCAAGGGATCCTCTACTATATTGGTGTCTAGGTGCAGAGATTCCACTAACGCAGTAGATATAAAAGAGTGCGATGCGCCAGAACCAAATAGTGTACGAACAGGATGATTAAAAAGATAGACTAAACTTTCGATAGAAATATTTCTACATCGTTCTTGCGGAGGTGCCGTGAGAGCGTGAACTTGTCCTCCAGAAGAAGGTCCAGCTCTCTGCCCTTGCTTCCTTGGGCGGTCCTTAACTATGTGTCCTGTCCCACCACAGTGGAAACAGCCACTCATCTTCCTTTTCTTCTTCTTGCAGTCTTTGACCTGATGTCCAGGAATGCCACAAAAATTACACTTTCTCTTTTCACGGGGTTTGTTGTTCTTCCCGCCTTTCTTGAATCAGCCTTCTTGCTCTGTGACCACTCCCCCTTCTTATCTTGAGGCACTTCCGCTTTTGCCTCTTTCTTGCCCTTGTCTTCCTCATATAAGAGTGCCATGTCCACTAACCTCTCGTAAGTAGCCCCCATAGGTACATGGGTCATAGCCAGGCTGTGAAGTGGCTCATTCAATCCCTTGACAAAACGGAGAGCGTTCTTATTAGGAGTATTCACTAAGTCCAGTCCAAATTGGGCTAGCTGATTGTATTGGTTGACGTACTTCTTGACTGTCATACTTCCTTGCTTAAGAGATAAGAACTTTTCCAGCTGTAAACTTCATTTAGCTTGTGAGAGGAATTTCATCTCAAACCTCATTCTGAAATCCATCTTTCAACTGGTCTTTTAGCGTTAGTAACTTCCCACCAATAGGAAGCTTCGTCTTTGAGCAACCACACCGCCAACTGTATCTTCTGTCTATCATCCACCTCGAAGATATTGAATAGATCCTCAGTTTCCTTGAGCCAGTTTCTTGCTTCTACGAATGATTCAGTTCCCTTGAAATCCTTTCCACCCATGGCCCTAAAGTCTCTACAAATCTTTGAGAAAGCATTTGCACGAGGAGGAGGAGGAACCGCTGCAGCTAGAGGAGGAGGAATATCTGTTAGGCCTGCGTCGTTGGCCCTAGCCTCTAAGTACCTCCTGAACCAGCCATGTTTCGGTACACCCTCTAGAAGGTTAAGATTCCCAGACATGCTGAAATGAAAAATAAAAGATTCAAAACAAAGGATAGAATGATAGGGCATATGGCTTTGGGGAATTATGCCTTTAAAATAAAATAACACTTTTTCTTGTAAAATGCTTTTTTATATTTCTTTTGAAAATAGTTTTTTTTTTTTTTAAACTCTTATCTGATCTGGTAAACCTTTGCTCTGATACCAAGTGAAACACTCCACCTCCGTTAAGGTCGCTCACAAAGGGAATGCCTTAACTTTGGTGGAGGGTTATAGGTTCAAGACACAGAAAAATTTACAAGACAGATAAATATAAGCAGCGAAAATCAAACATTTATTGCATACGTGGTTCAATACAAAAGCATTACAGCAAATTGTCTCAAAATAACTTCCAAAACATTACACCATAATTTCTGTCTTGACTATTTAATAAAGAAGCATAAACCATAAATAAAACTGCATAAATCCCCAAGTGTAGTATCCAAAATCCATAGCCAAGGTGAGAGAGTCCCAATCATACATCTACTTTCTTGGAGCCTGCAAAGAGTCTGACTAAGCTGGAGTATTCCCACCCTGTGGACCGGGGGGGACAGAAGAAAAGAGGACGAAAGAAAATGGGTCAGACAATAAGTCTGGTAAGTTCAGTGATTACTAGTATTTAAACAAGGAAAGGGATCATGACAGTAATAACAGAACATAGGACAATACCCTAATATAAGATAAGAGGAACAAGTGATCGCACCCATTACTATAGTCTCTGCACCTACTAACCATTGGTTCAAGCAGCCCCACGTTTTGATAACAAGCGATCCCCTTAATGATCGGCTCCTACTCGCATGCATTCATATCCTGTGTCATTCGGCCCCGCTTGACTGTAGCTACCTGTGCTGGTCCCACCATGGGGTGTATCAGTCCCTCTGGTGGCAACCCGACACGATTCAAGATGCACAGTGTATACTACTAATGCCCAGTGTCTGCTTTTTCCACTCCGGAGTACGTGCACGCCCGTACTCCTTCGGAACCTACATTGACGCACCAACCGCCGACGTTTTGACCGCTTATAATCAGCCCGGTGATCGTGCCCCACCTTGCCTAGTTCAGGGTACCATGATACATCTATGTGGGTTACTGCTGAAATGGGTCCCCGTTACTAGGATTTTCTAATCAACATGTTTATTTGGTTAAGTGTCCAAGTTTACCTAACCCCACCCATCAGTTTAGTTAACATGTTGAATCGGTTAAGTGTTTCCCTATTTGACTTAACCCTACCAATCCTGACTTAGCTTTAATTTATTCATTAAAGCACCAACCACTCACAATAGACAGGTCTTGTTGTGGTCACTGGATGTGCCGGTCGGTTCCGGGCAGTTTTACACCACAACTCAGTCTAACCTCGGGTCCCTTTTAGGCTTGATGCACTAACCACCCACATTAGACAGGTCTTGTTGCGGTCAATGGATGTGCCGGTCGGTTCTGGGCAGTTTTACACCACAACCCAGTCTAACCTCGGGTTAGGCATATTCGTCTTTTCTAAATTCACATATTTTCTACATATGTCCAATTATATATATGTAAATTAATTTTAATTTAATCATGCCATAATTATCCTTTTGATTATGCTCACAATAAATGGTATATCAAATATACCATTTTATGAAAAAATCTATGCCATGAAATTTTCATGTTTTCCCATCACTATCCCCGTGGAACGTACACATGAATCACATAAAATATTAGGCTAGTAAATTAGCCCAAACCCATAAACAAAAAGGGGTAATAAACAAGGGACATGAAATAAACATAAAATAGCATACATTTAACTTATCACGTGTAACTTGGCATAGAAGTATCATTAACTTAATTAAACAGGTAAAGGTGAACTTGTGACTAAGTTGGATCTAATTATTGTAATGACCCGTATTCTACACATCATAGGATCGTAGAATATTTATTTCTTTCCCATATGAAGTTGTATGGTCATGTAACTTTGGGAAACATCTATTAGAGTCATTTCCCATGTTCATGATTTTTGTCGATTTTTAAATGACCATTTTGCCCCTAGTTGGTACTGTTTTGGCCATAACTTTTGAATGGAAAGGAATTTTGACCTAAAACCACTTTCATTTGATTCGTTTGATGGTTTACCTTTCCGTAGAGTGGTCATAGTAGCCAAACGGACTTACCGTTTGGGAGATATGGCTGAAACAAGGTTTGGAGGGTGAAAAACTGCTTAACCGGGCCAAATCGAGTGATTAGTGAGTAGGCCCATAACCCATTTCGGGATTAGGGTTATGGGGAGGCTGAAAGAAGATAGAGGATCATTCCATTTCAGTTTTCTAGCCTCCACTTATCACCAAGGAACCGTAAAAATGGCCTCTAACCTCTAAATCACCTCCAAATCACCTTTTTGTCAAGGATTTAGCTTAGCAACCCCTAATCAAAGAGAATCTTCACCAAATCAACAAAGGAGCTGCTGTTTGGCATTGAGATCCACATCAAATCAGAGATTCATTTCAGATCTTAGTTTATTTTGTGGCTAAGGTGAGTGATTTGCATAGTTTTACACTAATTATGGCTAATTCGGGGTAATTAGTGTTAATTAGCGAATTTAAACATGATAAAATTCTGGAAAAATGTTTATAAAATTCGGAATGATGTTTTAGACCTCTGATATGAATTTGGGTTAATTTGGTTAAGTTTTGCTAATCATATCATTAGTTTCACCTAAACATGCTTAAGGGGAAATATGGGATTTTGGGTATGTTTGATCCATTTCTACCTATCATATTGATGTTTTGATGCTTGTGGTTGATTATGTATGCTGCTATGACTGTATGGTATGCATTGTGATTGATTTCAATGGTTAGAATGGTCGAAATGCCATCGAATGGCGTAAACTGCTCGCTGGAAGAATTGCAGGAAGTTGCAGGCAGGATCGGATCGGACCCCCTCTTACCCGACCCGAACCGATCGTGGGCATATGCCACGATCCGATCCAAAGACAGCGATCCGCATGTCCACCCCCGATCGCGAATCCTCTCCACGATCCGATCCAGATTGATAAGGTGCCACGATCCGAAGGGAGGAGCACGACCCGATCCATTTCAGAAGCTCACGAGCTGACTACCTGGGAAGTTGCACCCGACCCGACCCGACCAGTGGGGGAAGCACGAACTGACTTGAAGGAGGAACCCCGACCCGATCCGAATGGGTGATCACGATCGCGAATCCTCTCCACGATCCGATCGACCACGAGCGGGAGAAGGAGCCACGAACCGTGCTTGGGAAGGGCGAACCGCGATCCGAACCAGATGAGGCCGATCCGATCCGATGGAGAATGTTGAAGGCTGATCCGATCCGATTCGATGGTGATGACCGATAACCCGAGATGCAAAGGTATTCCAAATGGAAGTTAGAGCTCAGAATCCCGGAACCAGTTGGGAACCAATGAGTTCACTTCATGAGTTGGGCTTTGCTGCGGGACGTGTGCTAAGGAGTTGTCGACGTTCATAACTTCGATTCACCACTGGAAATGGATGATGGGCTACTTATCAGTGCAGTATGGACATTATGACCTAAGGGGCAAAGTGATGGTAGCAAGACTACGTTATCAGTGCAGTAGGGTCATTATGACCCGAGGGGCAAGGTGATGCGTAGTAAGACTATGAGCCAGTGCAGTGGGGTTCTTGTGACTCCATGGGGCAAAGTGGACATAGTAAGGATTAGTAAGGCTATGAGCCAGTGCAGTGGGGTTCTTGTGACTCCATGGGGCAAAGTGGACATAGCAAAGGATTAGTGGCTACGTTATCAGTGCAGTGAAGCCATTTATGACTTCATGGGGCAAAGTGATCGTAGCAAGGAATGTTAGGTGATCGAAGTGGTGAATATCGTATGCTTTACGCACTGAGTGAGAGATGTGAGGATGGATGCTATGCTTGATTGTTTGCCATCATTTTGACATGCACACCTTCCCCACCTCCGTTTCTTTACACTGTTTGATATGATACCTTAGAGTGTTGTACAGTATGTAGTGCTAACTCTTTGGTTGCAGGTCCAGGTTCAGGTATGTTTTAGTCTACCTGTTATTGTTCACTTTAGATGCTTATCGCTCATACCAGGCTTTATGTATGACCCAGAGTTTTATGTCTCCTCTTATTACTCTGGGTGCTCACACGAGCAGACTAGAGATAGTTTAGCTGGTGATGCGCGAGTAGCTGATTCGGAGGCGGGCAAGAGGCTTCCACGTATTATATATATATACACATTCTCCCTGTGTCGTTGGTGGTCGCTACTTGGGCATTAGTAGTGTACCTCATTTACCTTACTTTTGCTTTGAGACAGTTTGAAAGTTGTAATAAGCTGTATTTTGGATTTCCGCTGCTATGATGTTTAGTTCTGATCTTCAGCTTATGCACTGTCTCTCCTGTTTTATGTCAAGTATGTTATTATTATATTTTATTCTATGTGCTGTGAGACATTCTACAGGTTCTTTGTGTGTTCATTTCCTTCTTCCTTTTCCTTCTAGCGACCCGTTCCGTGCTAACTGGACATGTGTACAGCGCACTTTTGGAGTAAATGTCGGTTGGTGCGAGGCGGGCCGTCACACTTGGTATCAGAGCCCTAGATTGCGTAGTTAATCTAGGGAAAGACACTAGGGAGAGATAGTACGTATATGAGAGCGCGTATTTGTGATTACTTTGGTTTTTTTAAAAGAAAGCTATGTATGTATATACTATTAGTAGTATAAAGATGAAGTCGCACTGCACTAGCACCACTATGGGGTCGTTAATCGTTTCCCTTTTTACAGATTAACGATGAGCCGAGACACGAGGGGTGCTGGTAGAGGGACCAACAAAGGGAATGTCGCTGACATGAGGGCAATGTTTACTAACCTCATGAGAGACATGCTTAGAGAAGTTCAAGGGGCAGTTCCCAATCCCGGAGTTGGTGTTGGCCCAGTAGTGCAGGCGCCTAGGGTCGATTTCGCCAAGTTTTGCGAAGACTACATAAATCTTGGTGGGAAGCCGTTCCACGGAACGGAGTCGGCCACGGATGTTCAAGATTGGATGGATAGCTGTGACCGTATCTTCGATGACTTGGGTCTTGAGGATGCGATGAAGAGAAGGCTAGCGTCTCGTCAGTTGCAAGGGCGAGTGATGAATTGGTGGAATGCTATTAGAAAAGCTACTCCAGAGGACCAGGTCACTTGGGATCAGTTCAAGGCTCGCTTTAGCGAGAAGTTTATCCCAGCTGCCCAGAAGTCAGTATTGTTTAAGAGTTTCTTGGAGCTCAAGCAGAATGGAAGGGCAGTTTCTGATTATATTGCTGAGTTCAACACTTTGTCGAAGTATGGACTGTCTCTTATTGATACTCCTGAAAAGAAGAATGAGAAGTTCATTACTGGTTTGGATGGGTACTTGGGGGAAAGGCTTATTAACCACATCGATGAGACTTTTGAATCGATCGTGGGGAAAGCTTTGAGATCAGAGAGTCTTTACCCTAAGTCAAAGACCGAGGCTGCATCTGCAGAAGGGCCAAAGCCGCAAGCAGGCGGTGGAGGCAAGAATAGCTCTCAGAATAAGAGGAAGCAGGACCAATCTAAGGGTGGCCAGAAAAAGAGCAAGAAGGATGTTGAGTGCTTCAGCTGTGGAAAGAAGGGCCATTATGCTAAAGAATGTCGGGCCAAGCCAGCGGAAAGGAAGTGCTACAACTGTGACCAAGTGGGACATCATAAGGATAAGTGTCCGCAACCTCTTAAGGAGAAGCAGATTGTGAAAGCATATGATATTGATGCTGTTCCTTCTTCGTCGAATGCCCCAACTGCGGCGGAGAAAGGAAAGAATGTTGTTATTCAAGGTATGCTTTCTATTTATGATATACCAGTTCGAGTTTTGTTTGATACTGGGGCTTCCCGTTCCTTCAAATCTAATGACCTGGTAGATAGATTGGGACTGGAACCCGAGATAGTCGATAGACCATTGATAGCGACGAACCCGATTGGTGGTTCCACTAGCCTTAGTATGATTTGCAGGAATTTGGTCTTATCGAGTCATGGATGTATGTTTGTTTGTGATTGCTTTGTTTTGGGCTTTACTGGGTATGGCATTATATTGGGCGTCGATTGGCTCCAAAGATACGGGGTGGTGGTAGACTGTGAGGGCTTTTTGGTGACAGTGAGGGCGGACGATGGGCGGAGGGTAGTGTTTGGTAGCCTACCTAGTGATGGGGTTATGGCTAGTTTTGTAAATTCCCTCGACATCCCGCAGGATGAGTTGTCAGATGTGCCCGTGGTTGGCCAGTATCCGGACGTCTTCGAGGAGGTGACCGGGCTTCCACCACACCGAGAGATTGAGTTCCGTATTGATTTAGTGAAAGATGCCAGACCTATAGTGATGCCACTTCATCGTATGGCACCAAGAGAGCAGCGAGAGCTCGGGGTGCAAGTCAGCAATCTTTTGAAGACGGGATATATTAGAAGGAGTGTCTCCGAGTGGGGAGCACCAGTTGTGTTTGCCACTAAGGCAGATGGTTCCCTTCGTTTGTGTGTGGACTATCGCGAGTTGAATAAGGTGACGAGGAAGAATAAGTATCCTCTACCATGGATAGATGATTTGTTTGATCAGCTGGAAGGAGCTAGAGTGTTCTCCCAATTGGACCTCGCGACAGGATTTCATCAGCTTCGAGTAGCAGATGAGAGTGTTCCGAAAACGGCATTTAGGACGCCGTCTGGATTCTATGAGTGGTTGGTCATGCCATTTGGGTTGACCAATGCACCAGCCTATTTTGTGGATCTTATGAATCGAGTATTCAGAGATCAGTTGAATAAGTTTGTTCTTGTGTTCGTGGATGATATCCTTGTTTACTCAAGGACAGAGGAGGAACACAAGGGACACTTGAAGATAGTGATGGAGGTGTTGAGGAAACACCAATTGAAAGCGAAATTCTCTAAGTGTCATTTTTGGAGAAGGGAAGTAAGATTCTTGGGTCATGTTGTTTCAGAGAGTGGTATTGCCGTGGACCCTGTGAAGGTGGCTACGGTACAGGATTGGCCTACGCCCAAGAATGCAACAGATGTGAGAAGTTTCTTGAGATTAGCTGGATATTATCATAAGTTTATCCAGGACTTCTCCAAAATTGCAGCACCGTTGACTTAGTTGACTAAGAAGAATCAGTCCTTCGTCTGGGACGGAGTGTGTGAGGATTCCTTCAAGAGTCTAAAAGAGAGATTGACGCGTGCGCCAGTGTTAGTCATTCCTAAAGGGAATGAAGAGATGACGGTATACACGAATGCTTGTGGTACCAGACTGGGTGCAGTATTGATGCAAGGAGGTAGGGTTGTAGCCTATGCTAGTCGACAGCTAAAGCCGCATGAGAAGAAGTATCCTACCCATGATTTGGAATTAGCAGCGATCGTGTTTGCGCTGAAGATGTGGAGACACTATCTCTTGGGAGAAAGATTTGAGTTGTTTACCAATCATAAATCGTTAAAGTATCTCTTCTCTCAGAAAGATTTGAATCTCCGTCAACAAAGGTGGTTAGAGTTCTTGGCTTCGTATGATTTTGATATCGCGTATACACCTGGGAAAGGTAATGCGGTAGCCGATGCCTTGAGTAGGAGACATGCCAGCTTAGGGGCAATGTTTCTTGAATGGAAGCAACTGGAGTATATCACGGGGTTTGATTTCAGACCAAGGTGCGAATTGGATCCAGTCATGCTAGCAAGTTTGATGATCAGACCCACTTTGATGGAGCGGATTGGTTCCAGCCAGAGGGACGATCCTAATCTATTGGAAATCATCTCCAAGTTAGAGATGGGTATCAATGAGGAGATGAATGTGTATGGGCTTGATCGAGATGGATGGCTTAGAAAGAATGGAAGACTAGTTGTGCCCAACGTGAATGGTTTGAGAGATGAAGTGCTTAGAGAATGTCATCACTCAAAACTGACTATACACCCCGGTGGTAATAAGATGTATCGAGACATGAGACAGACTTACTACTGGGAAGGAATGAAAAGAGACATTGGAAAGTTTATATCCAAATGCATGAATTGCCAGCTAGTTAAAGCCGAGCAAAAGAAGCCTAGTGGGTTGTTGCAACCATTAGAAATTCCCGAATGGAAATGGGAGCAAGTCTCGATGGATTTCATCGATGGCCTACCAAGGACTAGATCGGGATATGATAGCATTTGGGTAATTGTGGATCGATTGACTAAGAGCGCAAGATTTATACCAGTCAAATCGACCAGAACGGCAGCCAAGTTGGCAGAATTGTATATGAAGTGGGTAGTGAGATTTCATGGAGTACCCAAAAGCATTGTGAGTGACCGAGACCCGTTGTTCACTAGTGGGTTTTGGAAGAGCTTACAAGAAGCTCTAGGGTCAAGATTACATCTCAGTACCGCATATCATCCTCAGACCGACGGTCAGACGGAGAGGGTGAATCGTATATTGGAAGATCTCTTAAGAGCGTGTATATTGGATTTTGGTGGATCATGGGATGACCATTTGCATCTAGTAGAGTTTGTATATAATAATAGCTACCAATCCAGTATCGGTATGGCTCCATATGAAGCTTTGTACGGAAGACCGTGCAACTCACCATCATGTTGGATAGAGACTGGCGAGAAGTTTGTGCTTGGACCAGATGTGGTGAGAGAAACTTCAGATAGGATTAAGATCATTCAGCAACGAATGAAAGCTGCTCAGGATAGGCAGAAGAGTTATGCTGATAAGAGGAGAAGAGACTTGAAATTCTCCGTTGGTGACTTGGTGTTCGTTAAGATCTCTCCGTTGAAAAGCGTGATACGATTTGGCAGGAGAGGCAAGTTGGCACCAAGATTTGTTGGCCCATTCCCTGTTCTTGACTTAGTCGGGAATTTGGCATATAAAGTTGGCTTACCAGAGAAAATGGCAGGAGTTCACGATGTATTTCATGTTTCCCAACTAAGGAAGTTCGTTCACGACTCAGATGGGACTATTTCACCTGATCAGTTAGAGGACTTCGAAGTAGAACCCGAGGGGGTTGGGAACAGCAAGCCGATTCGTATTGTGGGGCATGATACGAAGCAACTTCGAAGGAAGGCGGTGAAGCTAGTCAAGGTTCAGTGGGGCGAGAACGAGAATGATTGTACTTGGGAGACAGAGGAGAGCATTAGGAAGGCATATCCAGAACTCTTTGCCTGGTAAGATTTACTTTGCGATTTAGTTATTCTGCATGCTAGGATAGACTTATTCACTTGTTTTGCAAGTTTGATGGTTGTTTTATGATTGATACGCATGCGCGAACCTTTGTGTGTGTTTTGATTAGGGAATTTCGGGTGCGAAATTTCTTAAGGGGGGGAGAGTGTAATGACCCGTATTCTACACATCATAGGATCGTAGAATATTTATTTCTTTCCCATATGAAGTTGTATGGTCATGTATCTTTGGGAAACATCTATTAGAGTCATTTCCCATGTTCATGATTTTTGTCGATTTTTAAATGACCATTTTGCCCCTAGTTGGTACTGTTTTGGCCATAACTTTTGAATGGAAAGGAATTTTGACCTGAAACCACTTCCATTTGATTCGTTTGATGGTTTACCTTTCCGTAGAGTGGTCATAATAGCCAAACGGACTTACCGTTTGGGAGATATGGCTGAAACAAGGTTTGGAGGGTGAAAAACTGCTTAACCGGGCCAAATCTGGTGATTAGTGAGTTGGCCCATAACCCATTTCGGGATTAGGGTTATGGGGAGGCTGAAAGGAGATAGAGGATCATTCCATTTCAGTTTTCTAGCCTCCACTTATCACCAAGGAACCCTAAAAATGGCCTCTAACCTCTAAATCACCTCCAAATCACCTTTTTATCAAGGATTTAGCTTAGCAACCCCTAATCAAGGAGAATCTTCACCAAATCAACAAAGGAGCTGCTGTTTGGCATTGAGATCCACATCAAATCAGAGATTCATTTCAGATCTTAGTTTATTTTGTGGCTAAGGTGAGTGATTTGCATAGTGTTACACTAATTATGGCTAATTCAAGGTAATTAGTGTTAATTAGCGAATTTAAACATGATAAAATTCTGGAAAAATGTTTATAAAATTCGGAATGATGTTTTAGACCTCTGATATGAATTTCGGTTAATTTGGTTAAGTTTTTCTAATCATATCATTAGTTTCACCTAAACATGCTTAAGGGGAAATATGGGATTTTGGGTATGTTTGATCCATTTCTACCTATCATATTGATGTTTTGATGCTTGTGGTTGATTATGTATGCTGCTATGACTGTATGGTATGCCTTGTGATTGATTTCAATGGTTAGAATGGTCGAAACGCCATCGAATGGCGTAAAGTGCTCGCTGGAAGAATTGCAGGAAGTTGCAGGCAGGATGGATCGGACCCCCTCTTACCCGACCCGAACCGATCGTGGGCATATGCCACGATCCGATCCGAAGACAGCGATCCACATGTCCACCCCCGATCGTGAATCCTCTCCACGATCCGATCCAGATTGATAAGGCGCCACGATCCGAAGGGAGGAGTACGACCCGATCCATTTCAGAAGCTCACGAGCTGACTACCTGGGAAGTTGCACCCAACCCGACCCGACCAGTGGGGGAAGCACGAACTGACTTGAAGGAGGAACCCCGACCCGATCCGAATGGGTGATCACGATCGCGAATCCTCTACATGATCCGATCGACCACGAGCGGGAGAAGGAGCCACGAACCGTGCTTGGGAAGGGCGAACCGCGACCCGAACCAGATGAGGCCGATCCGATCCGATGAAGAATGTTGAAGGCTGATCCGATCCGATTCGATGGTGATGACCAATAACCCGAGATGCAAAGGTAGTCCAAATGGAAGTTAGAGCTCAGGATCCCGGAACCAGTTGGGAACCAATGAGTTCACTTCATGAGTTGGGCTTTGCTGCGGGACGTGTGCTAAGGAGTTGTCGACGTTCATAACTTCGATTCACCACTGGAAATGGATGATGGGCTACTTATCAGTGCAGTAGGGTCATTATGACCTGAGGGGCAAAGTGATGGTAGCAAGACTACGTTATCAGTGCAGTAGGGTCATTATGACCCGAGGGGCAAGGTGATGCGTAGTAAGACTATGAGCCAGTGCAGTGGGGTTCTTGTGACTTCATGGGGCAAAGTGGACATAGTAAGGATTAGTAAGGCTATGAGCCAGTGCAGTGGGGTTCTTGTGACTCCATGGAGCAAAGTGGACATAGCAAAGGATTAGTGGCTACGTTATCAGTGCAGTGAAGCCATTTATGACTTCATGGGGCAAAGTGATCGTAGCAAGGAATGTTAGGTGATCGAAGTGGTGAATATCGTATGCTTTACGCACTGAGTGAGAGATGTGAGGATGTATGCTATGCTTGATTGTTTGCCATCATTTTGACATGCACACCTTCCCCACCTCCGTATCTTTACACTGTTTGATATGATACCTTAGAGTGTTGTACAGTATGTAGTGCTAACTCTTTGGTTGCAGGTCCAGGTTCAGGTATATTTTAGTCTACTTGTTATTGTTCACTTTAGATGCTTATCGCTCATACCAGGCTTTATGTCTGACCCAGAGTTTTATGTCTCCTCTTATTACTCTGGGTGCTCACACGAGCAGACTAGAGACAGGTTAGCTGGTGATGTGCGAATAGCTGATTCGGAGGCGGGCAGGAGGCTTCCATGTATTATATATATACACATTCTCCCTGTGTCGTTGGTGGGCGCTACTTGGGCATTAGTAGTGTACCTCATTTACCTTACTTTTGCTTTGAGACAGTTTGAAAGTTGTAATAAGCTGTATTTTGGATTTCCGCTGCTATGATGTTTAGTTCTGATCTTCAGCTTATGCACTGTCTCTCCTGTTTTATGTCAAGTATGTTATTATTATATTTTATTCTATGCGCTGTGAGACATTCTACAGGTTCTTTGTATGTTCATTTCCTTCTTCCTTTTCCTTCTGGCGACCCGTTCCGTGCTAACTG
Organism: Allium sativum; assembly: GCA_030737875.1. NCBI lineage: Eukaryota > Viridiplantae > Streptophyta > Magnoliopsida > Asparagales > Amaryllidaceae > Allium > Allium sativum. The sequence continues at coordinate 732,914,453 of CM060916.1, forward strand.
GACATGTGTACAGCGCACTTTTGGAGTAAATGTCGGTTGGTGCGAGGCGGGCTGTCACAATTATCATGTAAACTTGTTATAGATCTAACATGGAGGTTTAACATATAAACACAATTTTAAACCACAATTTAGCATATTGACTTATGTATGTCAAAACATAAGAAAGCTACTATAAACATATTTAAATCACAACTTAGCATGATAACTTATGCATGTTAAACATAAGAGAGCTACTATAAGCATATTCGAATCAGAACTTAGCATGATAACTTATGTGTGTTAAACATAAGAGAGCTACTATAAACATATTTAAGTCACAACTTAGCATGATAACTTATGTGTTAAAACATAAGAGAGTTACTATAAACATATTTAAGTCACAACTTAGCATGATAACTTATGTGTTAAAACATAAAAGAGCTACAAATCCAATCTTGCAACATATATAGATTCAACTTAACATAGTTCTAAATATACATGAATGTTGATATAACATGTAAGCATGTGATTTAGATCATAAACTTGCAAGTAACCACCAAATTATAACATGACATGTTTCACCATTCAGTTGGCATAATAAGTTCTTTACCCAACCATAATAGATTCCAATAACATACAGTATGGTATGTTCATCATCACAAACACATAGGCATGATCAATCGCAATGGTAGTTTAAGATAAATGAGAATCAAACTTTATTTATCTTATACATAAGCATCATTCTATATTCGAATTACAACATGTCATGATTTCATTTAAAAGAACGTTTAAATCTACATAATAACCAACTTACAAACTAAAAAGGAATTCTTGATTTCTAATATCTGAATTCTGAAATTGGTATGCTCGCCTTTGATGTAGATCGTTGAATTTGATTACTTTTAATTTGATTTTTGATGTAGGCTTTTATCTCGTTTCTAAATTGAAAGCAGTGACGGTTATTCCAAGTTCTCTATTGACGGCATAACAGTTCTAGGATTATTTTTGTGCGATTTTAGGTTGAGAATTAGGTTGTTTATATAGAATTTCAATTTAATTATAGCCGTCGGATGAACCTAGAGTTAACCACAACCATTCAGTCAGGATAGGGTGACACCTCAGCCCTAATGACTCAGCAAGGAGTCAGAAAGGACTCAGCAATGAGTCACAGTACAGACCAGAACACACCAGAAAGCTGTGCAGGCTTTCAGCCCGACCTGGGCGCACTTGGCAGGTACGCCAGTGCAATATTTGTACTGGCGCACTTCCCAAGTGTGCCAGTGCATTTCTATTTTTTTTTTCTTTCTGGTTTTCTGCCTAACTTCGTTCGTCCATATCTCCTTCATACGGTGTCCGTTTTACGCAAACTCAGACTCTATCTCAAGTAGAATTCCGAGACGAACGCAATGGCGTAACCCGTTTCCCTTAACTCTCACATTTGAAATTAATTATTCTTTGATTCATTACTATACGTTAAAAGAAAATACGGGACGTTACATTTATACCCATACTATCCAAGGGTGTTACAAAGTAATACTATTAAACAATACAAAGAATGAGGCTGTAGGGGTACATATATCTAAATTATCTTTGATTAACAATAGTACATAATAAAATTTCTGAAATATGACACACATATCCGTACATAGTATCCATAAATAATAATACAAGTGCCTCTAGGATAGAACAATACATGATTTACAGAAATACATAGATCACATAGTCAATCGTAAAATATAATAAATATTATATATATAATTTATAATACATGTTTAAATGTACATTGCCTCATATACATCCATATATATATATATATATTAATTTTTAATTAATTTTGACTTCTACTTTCATGGCGGCACCACCTATCAACTTTGTTCCACAAAAATACAAACCTTATCTGAACTCCTCCTCCAATTCTCTTTCGCCTAAGCAACCTCGTCACATCAAAACCTCCAACCCGCCTTCTTCGTCCTAGCCTGTGCAGCCTGTAAAATCATTGTGTCCCTCCCCCTATCATTCATCGTTGGGCAGTTCACCAACGACCAAAACTTATGGATAGGTGGTGACTACACCTTCCCCACAACCTCCGCTCATACCTGAACCACCTCCTGCTAAGCGACGAAGACTATTTCCCACCTAAAAATCTATTCACTCATTGACAAACTTCTGGTAGGCGGAGTGTCACTATCTTTGTTGCACAAGAAAAGGCCACGTGGCTAAATCATGTAGAGACACCACAATTTGTTATTATTACTGCTACTATGGTCATTCTTGCATGCGTTGTCCATACAGAAAAAACACCTCGTCACACGTGAGATATGACAACTCGCTGTCATTTTCCAATGCTCAAGTATAAAGGGATCAAGTATCGAATCGTCGCGCAGATAACACTCAAAATTTTCAGAAAAAGTGGGGCCACATGTCGAATCTTAATTCAGACAAAAATCATATCCAGCATTCACCTCAGAAACTTAATTCACCTTCTTATTCTCCTAAACCAATTAAACCGAAACTCACAAAAAATCTTTACCATATAAGATTCCTACCTCTACCTTACTGCCACCATCATCACCAGTTATTAGACCATCAAAATCCTCCACCTTGCTCTGACAGCCAACCTAAATCATGACCAATGCCTATATGGATTCTAACTGATAACAGCTTTCTCTTTAGCTGCCCTTCCTCTTCCATCAGAAACCATGCCCTTCTCCTCAAAATCCTAATAAAACCTGGAGGCACTATCTTGATTCAACCTTGGTCAGATTTAGAATAAACTCCACCCCCAAACCTTGAACCAGAATCATGGGCATAGGTTAGAGGCTTCACGGACTTTTTACGCTACAATACTGAAGCAATTCAAGATGCCCTGAGTTCCATAGGACGGTTCATCGAGCTAGACAACTGCGATTGGTTTTATATGGATTATCGCTTCCTGTACCTCAAAATGCAATTCTTTGAAGGGGTTGTCACTCCTTCTTCTTTCACTGCCCGTATCAACAACGAAGAAGTTACGATATTTATTGACCGTTGGGAGAATTCACATCTGAGTCAAAACCAAAAATCCAACTTCTTGGGTTAGATTATGAACATGATGTGAGATTTTTTCAAGAACAGTGCACTCTGATGAACTTGAATTCGACGACCGTTTCGACGTAATGATTTACGAAGCTGCATTGAACCCTCCCCTCCCCATAACACGAAAGCTGCAAAACATGACGTTTCTCTACCTATGCTGAACCAAGAGGGAAGAGACCCTCGCCTTTTCTCAGATGGGACCCTCTAGCAGATCTGGACCTTTCAACCTTTCTTCATCAGCAAATCCCTTACCAATCCACTATGTCACTTCCTTCGTCCAATGACCAACATGCCACATCAACGTCACATCTCACACCACTACTTGTTTGCAGAAGTTCCAGAATCAACTGTGCTAGATCTCTTCCAGGCGGCTTGGGTAGTTTTTTTGAACTCGTTATTTTTTCATGTGCTAATAAAGGGTTAAATAAAAAATTGGCACGTTGCATGAGCGTGAGTTTTCTTGACAAACACTACACTACCATGCACACACTTGAATCACAGCGTTTTTCCCAATCCCAATGAAGATCGTCTCATGGAATGTTAGGGGGTGGGGGCCCCACCAAATGCCATGCAATTAACCTTATTCTTTCCCTAAATAAAATAGATATTCTCTTTCTTTAAGAATCAAAACTGTTTGATCCATCCCCATCTACGATTAGACAAATTTGCGGCACCTTTCTCACTAGGTGGGCCCATGTTAATGCTATTGAATCTAGAGGGGTTTGATTACAACTTGGAATGAAGCCACGTTGTCCCTTTGTCCAACAATCACCCACCCGTCTTCTTTACACGTAGCCCTTCAACATCTTCAGTCTGACACAGTCTTTTTTATCTCAAATATTTATGGTCCTTACTGCACACATGAGAGAGCTGACCTTTGGAGGATTTTTTTCGATTTTGCCTCATAAATCAATGGTACATGGCTCATCAGTGGCGATTTCAACACAACCAGGTCCTCAAAAGAAAGAATTTCAGGTAATTTTCGCAGGATTCTGTAGCTTTCAAATCTTTCATCCAATTAAGCTCTCTCATTGAGCCACCTATCAATAATAGGTTATTCACCTGGTCAAATCAAAGATTTGAACCCTCTTCGGCTAAACTTGATCGCTTCTTGTTTAACTTGGCCTGGGATGACCTCCACCCTCTTTCCTTAGTCAATGATCTAGCTACAATCATCTCCGACCACTGTCCACTACTGTTAGATACTGGTTTTGTTCAAAAAATGTCCCTTTAGATTCAAACGACTATGGCTCCTGGACCCTCTTTTGACAACTACATCAAACTGGCATGGGCGCCACCGAGTTATAATCTGCCACTGCCAGAGTGGTCTTTAAATTCAGATCTTTACGTAAAATCATTCGTCCTTGAGCCAAAACCATTTGGGGATCCCTTAAATATCGTATCTCGTCTACTCAGGAAGCGATTCTTAACCTCAACATCCTTGAAGAATCTCACCCTCTTACTGAGCCCGAATCACTTAACCTAAAGGAGCTTGAAACAGAACTTGACAGACTCATCAAGCAAGAGGAATGTGGTCGGAAAAAAAATGCTCAAAGGCAAAATGTTTAGAGAAAGGGGGTAAAACACCGCTTACTTCCACAGACTAGCGAATGGGATCTACCTACATCTCTAAAATTATCCATAATGATACAGCTTCACTGATCCATGTGACATTCTCCGTCCATCATTGAATTCTATCATAACATTCATGGCAAAAGCTATTATCCCCTACCAAATATTGATTGGAATCTCCTTTATTCAACCCCTATTCTGATCGGCCACCCTTTCTCGGAGGAGGAAATTTGGACTGCGCTCAAAGAATGGAGGATGACGAGGCACCTGGACTGAACGACTTTGGTCCCCTTTTCTTTAAATATTTATGGTCCACGGTTAAATTTTACATCTTGGAATTTTGTGTTGAATTTCAATTCAATCCCTTATCCATCGCCAAACTTAATTACGCTAACATCATTCTTCTTCCTAAAACCCCTGGCTCAATATCCTTTCTTCCTTCCTTCCTACCAGCATCCTCAACACAACCATTAAGATCATTACCTACGTCATTGCTTATAGACTCCAAATTGTCATAGCTTCTTTGATTGGAACCGAACAATCCGCCTTCATACTTGGTCAAAACATCCTTGATTGTGTGGTAGCCATACAAGAAGTTATCTCCTTTTGTCACTTTACCTCGACACCTGACGTCTTGCTTAAACTTGACTTTTCCAAAGCCTTTGATTCAGTTAACTGGAACTCTATTCTCGAATTGATGTCACATCGTAGTTTCCCCTCTAAGTGGTGTAACTGGATCAGTTGCATTCTAAACATAAGTTTCTCTTCTATCTCCATCAACGGTGAATCGGGTGGGTTCATCAAATCAAAATTTGGTCTGAGATAGGGTGATCCACTCTCACCTCTCATTTTTGTTCTTATCGTCGATATATTTAATCAAATGGTCAGGGTATCCGCTGCAAATAACATCCTCGCTGGTATCAGTCTTCCCAACTTCAATTTGATGACCTTAAATCTCCAATTTTCCGATGGCACCATCCTGTTTATTTCACCCAAACCCAAATTCATTCACTGTATTAAATGTTTGATCTAGATTAACCCTTGAGGGGGGCAAATATGGTTTATTGAATTTAATTCGAGATATTAAAATGTCACATAACAGATAGCAGTAGATAAATAATAAATGCAGAAATAAATAACATAGTTTTTACCCAGCTTCGGTAAAACCCTGCCTATTGCTGCATTTCTAAGATTTTTACTAGGTATCAAAACAGATCTCGCTTACAAACCTTGTAAACTCGCAAACCTTGCTCCTTTTTAATCCTACGCTCAAAACCCTACACTGATCTATATCCCTTAGATAAGATTTTTTCCCCTAGCTACAAACCCATAGCCAGTAAACCCTAGTTATTACAGACACTAGAAAACTGCTAGTTATTGAAATCTAACTGATCACCTAGTTTGACAAACACCAGAAAACTGTTTGAACGATTTATAAATCAAAAATAAAAAACAAAAACAATAAATAAACTAAAAACCCCAAGCCCTTAAAAAACTAGTCTTATCCCAAATTAAAATAAGTTGGCCTTTTTTATTTTAATTCTCTTAAGGCTTTGCTCCCGAAAATAATGGCAGTCGATCTAAAAACCGAACCAGGGTTTTTCCTTCTGACCAAATCGCAACTTCGAATTGCTGAAAATAAATATCTCTGATGATATTCAATTCTCTATGCTTGTCTGCCATTCGATTTGAGTCCTTGCGATCGAAAACGTGAGTACTTCCTGCTTATGATTTTTCTTTGAGCTCTCTTATCATTGCTTGTTGTTTTCGATGGATACCCTTTCCTGTGATGATGTAGGTGATTATATAGGATTATTAATTCCTATTAAAAACTCTGATTTTGTGAAAATGACTTGACCTTGATTGCGTGAATTTCTCTTGAGTTTTGTTGCCATTACTAATGGTATTGGCCTTGAATTGTTTTCGTGAATTCTTTGATTTAATTCAGAAATCAATTGTTGATTACTTGCCAAAAAAATTTGGATGAACAATTTTAGAAAAAGAAACTAATTTGTGGCACCTTGAAATTCTTGCATGATTGATGAATTATTTGATCAGAAAACAAGAAATAATTTGAATGTTCTTCTTGCATGACTTGTTGAAATATCGAAAAGATTCTATTTTGATTTTCTAGCCATAAAAAATGACTTGAACAAATCTGGAAACAAATTTATTTACATGATTTCTGGAGTCAATTTGTATGTTTTTATTACCGCGGATCCCCTGTTCATTCTTAGAAGAAGTTCGAATGAATTTCTATCGTGCATTATCTTCAATTGTATGTTTTAAAGACTCATAACTGCTGAATCAATTCTGGAAATTCTTGAACCGATTTTGATAGATTTTCTACCTATAATTGTTTCCCTGATTTCCGTTAAACTCTATCATGCTTCGAATCGTCCAAAAATGTCCCTGTGATTACTTTGTCAAATATAAAAAAATATTTGATTGTCAAAATATTGTTGTCCAAAAACTGGAAAGTTTGATGTGTTTTCAATCCCACTGTAAAATAAAATTGTCCCTTAAAAACATCTTTCCGACTTTGAATTGAATGCATGCCAAAAAAACATATTAATGCCTTATAAAAAGTCACTGTCCAGTTTTGAGCCATTTGTATATTTTGATATTTTTGCATATCCATGACCATGCATTTGAGACTTGTGAATTTGCATTCAAATTAACTTTGTTGCTCTTACACTAGTCTGAGCAAAATTTTAAGCTTGCTGACCTTAAATTAGTTTGCTTGTATTGTTGCACTTTCCATGTTGCACCAACATAATAAGTGTTTAGCCTCCTACATTTATTGTGCATACTATCCCTGACTTGTTGCATGCTGGATCAAACCGCTTTATGCCATGTTGCTATCCCTCCATGCACATTCAGATTGAATGTATTTTTCATGCTTCTGCTTGTATTCCTATACCATTTTATTTGCAGTTGTGTATATCTGGACACCCTTAAATGATTTTAATCCCAAGCATGATTTTCTTGCCATAAAAATTTGTTTGCTACTATTTTGGAATAAAAAAATGAAATGAATAACTTACCTAAATTTTTTTGCATGCAAACTTCTTTGTGTATGTTGTTCCTTCAACCATGTTGAGTTCACATGGGCTTTTCCATGATATCACTTGCTGTTAACATGATCTCATTGGCATTATCCCTCGCATGTTAAGTGATATATCCTGTTTTGCCACTGGATTATTTACTTGTGTAACTCTGAGCATTATCACAGTGTTTATGTACATGTATATGATTCCATCCAACAGTTTGAGTCCAGCTACGTCACATTGGCGTGAACCAGTTTGTCTTCAGTTTGTATACATGAGCATTTGCACAGTGTTGCTTGAAAGTTTATTCATGTGCACTTGCACAATTGTATGTGCTCACTATTGGTTGTTTCATTTGTGTGCTTTTGGGAATGAAATCTGTTTTTTTATCCTTGCTTGTGTATAATTTTTGCATTTTCTGACCTGTATCGATTGTCCCTTGGCATGCTCAAATGCATGTGTTTCTTTGTTGTCCATCGACTTGTTGCTATATTGCACATATGAACTTGGCACTACCATGTTGCACTGTCCACTTATGTTTGCTCATCCATGTTCTAGTTTTGGTCCATGCTCGTGCACTTGCACTGGGTCGAGTTTGGTCTTCATGGCCACTCCTCAGTGCATGTGTGTTCATGGATACCAGAACCATGCACCGTGCATGCATGTCGGGCTTGACCTAAACACACCCTGTTGATATTTTTGTCAAATGCTGACCGTATTGCCCCTGCACAGAAATATGTGTATATACATACACATGTATGTGTATACATGTATATTGCACATCCAGAGAATATATTTGTGTTAGCACTATAGGATTTGTCTACCTTGTGGTATTTACAGTGTATCACTGCGAATATCACGAGTTGTCTAGACATAGATGGATGTCCATTAAATCAGATCAAGTCATGAAAAATGATGAGAAACACACCAAAATTCTGAGGCAAATAAAATTTTAAAATAAAAATTATATCTGCTAGAATTTAAAATATTTTTTGTTCTAGATTACTATGTGTGTTTACTTTGTGATAGGTAAACAGAAGACTGGACTGACAATGAAGTAGGCAGAAGAAAGAAGACGAAGCTGTGAAATAGTATATGAGTGTATAAAAGAATTTGTACAACATGAGTGAACTGTAACTGAGAGTACTGTAGTGAGGAGCATTGTATATAAATGAAACTGAATGTGATTATATTGTATTTCAGTGAAATGTACAAATAGTGGAGTTATAAATTTGTATTGTTGAAATAAAATATTATATTTAAATAAAATACTATTTGAATATTTGAATTCTTGTGCAATAGTATTCTATTTAAATATAAATATTATATTTTGTCTGTGATGTAGTATAATAGTACAATTACTAACACATTTATAATAATAAGTATGTTTTTTATCATCAAACATAAATCATAGAACTATTAGATACAACCTTAAAGTCCTCCTCTAAATTTTTGAATTAATTTCTGGTCTCTCAATTAACTTCAAAAAAAGTTCTACTATCATGTTGGGCAACTCCTCTGACCTTGGTTCTTCCATCTCCACCTGTTCAAACTGCAAACTAAATGCATCACCGGTCACCTATCTGGGTATTCACCTCCACCCCACCAGACTTTTCAGATCAGTCTGGCTACCACTCATTACAAAAATAAAATCTATGCTTGCTTCATGGAAAGCGAATTCCCTATCCACCTCAGGTCGTCTTGTCCTTGTCAAATCCATCCTTTCAGCCATCCCCTTCTATTGGCTGTCATTTCACAAAGTCCCAACTTGGGTTATCAATAAAATTGATACCATTAGAAACTCTTTTCTCTAGAATGGTAGCAAATATAATAGACTAATTAACTAGCAGACAGTTTGTTTACATCGTGACCACGATGGACTAGGTATCATCAATCTTGCCTCGTTCAATCTTGTCTTGCTCACCAAATGGCTCTAGCATCTCCTTACGCCAGGCGTCTTCATATGGAAGGATTGGATTCCCTTGCGCCTTTATCACTCTTACCCTAATCTTGTACTTCACTTTCCCCGTAATTCTAGACCTTCCCCTTTTTGGGTTGGTATTCTATCTACCGTTCCCCGCATCAAATCCCTCTTCCATGTCAATATTGGCAATGTTAATAACTGTCTTTTTTGGCTTGATATTTGGCACGAGAAATTTCTTCTCTCTTGCCCTCTTCCTAACCTGTTCTCTTTTTTTACCTTGCCTGATTTATCAATTTCCAACATTATGGGCCTTGGCCCAATTGGCCTCTACCCATCCTCTCTTTTTCGGCTTGACATACTTAATGAATTTTTCTCAGCCTCTAACATTTTGCATTCCCACCTTTTTTCTGATCAACCTAATCGTTACTACTGAACTTTAAGCCCTACAAAAGGATTCTTGGTTTCAGTATGCTATAACTTCCTCAATCATCCAGGCCATCTGTTCTCATTCGTTCGAAAATGGAAATGTCATCTCCCTCCCAACTTACTCTTCTTCTGATGGTGTCTTATTCATGTACGTATCAACACCAAGAGCTGGCTCTGTCATTTGAATATTATTGTTGATTCGATTTGCATCTTTTGTTCATTGCAGGATGGATCCATAACCCACCTCTTTTTTGACTATGATTTCTCCTATTCTATCTGGGCTGCGACTAGCTCCTTTATCCTTGGCTTCATTCCCACCATTCCCTATTTTTTTGAATATCGGCAGCACAATCCTCTTGATAAAAAAGTTGACTCTCCCATAACCATTTTCTACTGATGCATATGGAAAGAGCGTAATGCACACACACACACACGCGCACACACACACACACACACACACACACACACACACACACATATATATATATATATATAACAAACCAAAGAAACACTTCACTGGCATTTGTAGACAAATCTCGTAATTATTTCATTTCTGGATAGGCTCTTCTCGTCTTTCTCACTTTAGGCTCGCCTTACCAGCTTTAGCTGCTTCACCGAATCGCAGGAATGCAGTTCAGCAGATCCTCATGGATAAAATTTCTATGAATTATGGCTGACAGCCCCTTCTGTTTTGTGTAGTATCACCTTGTTATGTATATGCTTATGCTATGTTCCCTCGTTGTATGCTGGTTTATTATTTTGGCTGACTTGAAGGACCATTTTGTGTACTAGACTACTTATTTTGCCACTGGTCGGGCTTTTCGATCAGAGTAATTATTTTATATATATATATATATTAATCCGCTGTGTAGCTCCACGCTGCACACCCGTCTTGCTTAAAAAAATACATCACTCCATTATATACATTAACGTCCACCCAATACAAGGAGATAGTCTAAAATATAAAATATTTATACTATACTCCTCCATACCCAATAAGATACAAGCTCGTAATTATGTCCTTGTACTTGAAATGTCTCGGATTGACTAGACTAATATATAAATAATAAATGTGACAGACTATATCTAAATCCAATGTGAATACCATAAGGTGTTTGGGTTTACTAAATAAAATAATACGAGGAAATGTCATTGCAAGTGAATCTCAAATATCATCATTCATAAAATCCTTTAAAATAAAATTCATAGAACCAATATAAGTAATAAGTCCCATAAGTTGTATAAATCCAAAAATTCTTAATCAAATTCTAAAGTCATCTCTAAAGAGACATCACCGTGTATCAAAAGGACAAATGAATAAATAAGTCCAAATATATTGCTTAATCTTCAAATCAAATACCGTCCTCATTAACAAACTGAAAACCAATATGCAAAATCACAAAAAGGGCGACAAATGCTAGTGAGGGATATGAACAGAAGACAGAATATCAAACGATAAATAAATATCACAAATGTCATATAATAGAACTTGGCGATACACTGAAGAATCTATAAAATGTATGAAAATAATAATAATAATAATTGGTGATACTCCAATTTAGAATGTTAAGCGACATCCGCTAATGAAGGAATATGGGATTGATCATGCTTAGGGCACAACCTCTAGTATAATTTTATACTTGATTATACACTATCAGAATTAGAAAGGGAGATTGGAGGACACACTGCCTCCAGGAGACCACACACAACAGACCGGTGAACACGATGAGCGTAATCCATCCAAACACCTTCTATAGTCATTGGTTACCACTATCTCCCACCCACATGTATCATGACGATGATCCAACATAGAGTTAACTATATTTACCCTCTTCAGTCACGATATCGATATCTGCTCGTGTGGTAGCTTACTACATGCCTATGTGACATTAGTTGCAGCACATATATCGACTGTCATGGATTAAGGCTGTAACACCCCCGCATTCCTTAATGTCACCCATATGAGGATTTCATTAAGAAATTACGGAGCATTGTAGGTATAAAGACATAAAACATCACAAGGACTAAGATTTCACAAGACATAAAATAATGAATTTACAACGAAAGAAGAAACTTTCGTTTTATAAACACAAAATCATCTTTGTTTCAATTAACCAAATAGTTACAAAATGCCATGTCTCAAAATCTCAGTCTAAAACAACATCAGAGTAAAATAATATTATCCTCCAAATAGTCAAAAAGATACAACCTAACATTGGAAAGAGAACAACCAGTAATCCATCTTTTGTGAAGACTCAATACGACAAACCAACAAAGAAATATGAACTATACTCTTTCTCCATGTAAGTGTGACACTCCATATCCTTTAATGTCACCCATACGAGGATGCATTAAGTTATGTGAAGCGCAATAATAATACAGAGACTAAATTTAGCAAGTTAGAATATATAATGTAGCGGAAAATTTCAAACTTTTATTTCAAATAAATATCAACATTACGTTTTTTTTTTCAAAATGAACCATCAATGTCAAAACCATAAATATATATCTCATAAATCATCAGAGTACAAAACCAAAAAATAATATCCCTCTTATGTCATAACAATAACATAGATAAATAAACTAAAGTAATACGTGGAAGAAAAGAAACCCAAGTCCAAGCAGAATGGAATGACGATCACAGCTACTATCCACTACCTCTTTGAGAACATGATGGGGAAGGAAGAGAGAGAAGGGAAAACAAAATAGATCAAACATAAAGTCTGGAGAGTTCCAGTGATTTTGAGCAATAAGTTAAGATAGATAGTATAGAGATAGATAAATAACGCTGAACATGAAACTACAGTAAAATAACCAAGTACGAAGTAAACGAGATAACATGATAATAGGATAACAAGGTAAGGTAAAGATCATGTACGTTTCTCATTCATATTCATAGAACAAGTTTTTGCACCAACCACTAGAATATCAGGATTAGGTGTTACCCTGATTACTATTGTAACGGCCCGGGTTTCGCCCGACCCGATCGATCGTAAGATCGACTAAGACCGTTCAAAACCCGAATACGTTAACTTTGGGAATACAACACATCAGAACAATAACAACAGACTTTTATTACATCATGATAATATAACATCAGAGTACAGAACATCAGACTACATCAAAATAAATTTACAGCGGAAGATAAATTACAATGAATTAATACATTGTAGCGGAAGACTATCAAAGCTCCGGACTCAGCTTTAAGCTTCGATCCAGGATCCTGCTAAAGAGATAAGTATCTGCACAAAAGCTACTCGATTGCCCATGTAGAAAATATGGGCACCCGAGTTTGCCAAGTGAAACAAACTACAGGTCAGTCATGGGACTGGTATGAGAAATCTTAACTTAACTAATCTAAATAAAAGGATAATCACAGGACCACGCCGCTAACGCGGAACGGGTTTACTCCATTGGATTGCCAGTGCATAAAATAAAGTAAATCGTTAAACAACGCAATGCTATTTAGAAAAATGAAACCATTATAAGACTCAAGTCCTATCACACAATGCAACGCAAACCGGAGGATAGAGTTTTACCTTATAATGGTCAAAAATGCTTGATACGATAAAAACGGATTTGATATTATTATTAGTGTGTATATGTTTCAAAAACATTTCAATCATAATGTATCAATCATAGAGGCATAGTACCCCATCCTACTATGTCGCCATACTAGTTCTACAATCAAAACTGCATGGTGTCGTATTGGAAATTGGGTTTCCATCATGAGTCAAGGCTAGGGAGGAGCTCCTTACCGATTCGAGACACTCTAGCTAATGTCTTAGGATCCCCCGCAGTGAACCTTTGGAAAGCTGCAGGGCCGGTCCGCACATACGATTTTGCGGATTGGCAATTCCTGAACACACGTTTCCCGGTCCTATAGGACCTATCATCCGAGGCGCCTCATTCCATCATCCACATAAGTAAAATGTCAGGCCGTGTAAAACCCAAACACCACTTCTAGCTAGAAAGAAACGTGCTGCTCTCCCTGCGTTCCCTTCTCCCGTTTTAGACTCCAACAGGGTTGTGAGGCTCGCGAAGTCACGCTATACAAAAAGCTATGCCTAAACAGGCCGTGCTTTTATAATCTACCACAAAGTCTACTTTTCAACAAAAGCCTTGATCATCTGCATCTTAGCATTGCACATTGTCAATCCATGTCGTACCATTGATTCCTACCTGTAACACCCCACGCCCGCTATGGTCACTCTCTAAGGGAATGCCATAACATCGGTGGAGTATTTTGAGTGAATATAGAACAGAGTAATTACAGCAAGACAGATATAAGTAATACTTGAAAATTTAAAACATCATTTCAATTGCAGCGGAAAATAAAACATGTCTGGTTACATCACAAAACCATAATAGAAGTCAAGTACAAATATCCATCCCGCTAAATAAAAATACATAATCCCAATACATGAACTGATAGCCATAAAAGAAAAGGGTAAGCTGAGCTCTACATCTAGGGTCCAAGCTCCAAGAGAGTAATAAAAGCAGCCTGATCAAAGCCCACTCGTGCTGGGCCCACTCTGAGAACCTGAGGGTTGGGAAAAAGATAAAAACAACGGGGTCAGACATAAGTCTGAGCGAGTCCTATAACTTTAACAATGTAATCATTAAAGTAATAAGGATATGATATAACTTGGTACGGTGTGACTGGGGATAAATGACTACACTCAGTAGCCAATCAGACTTAGAGTGAACTAAGATAACGATAAAGACGCATTTACCCACCCAAGGATAATTACTACACTGCACCACACCAGTCATTCCTACTTAAAGGTTGATCCCTCCCCAGGACTTAGAAAATTTACCCAGTAGTTTCGTGTACCCCTAGTTCACTACATAGGTGCCGTCTGCCCCTATCTCCACTAGGTGTACCCACTACTCCCAAGCGATCGGCTCCCTACCGTAGATATCCGTGCTGGCCCCACAATGGGGTGTATCACTCCCCAAAGTGGCTAGCCCGATACAACAAATAGTGCACGGGTTATATCTACACGATGCAACAACGTCTTACCTACCAGCCCGGGTCCACACACGCATATGAAACCCGTTGGACTCGCGTTGCCACCGCTACCCCGTTTTGGCCTCTTATAGTCAAGCCCAATATGCGTGTCCCATCACTCGACTAGAGTCGAGCCCACTAAGATACATTTGGGATATTGGTTGAAATGGCCCCCCACAAGCTACCCACCTAAGCTTGTCATTTCTAGTGTATACCACTTAACCCTTTAATCATGTTTTAATTACATGTTTCACTTTGGTTAAGTATTCTAATCGTATTTTCTATTGCCACCCAAGGCAACCACTAGATTTCCACATGCCACCCAAGGCACCCACTTAACCCCTCATGTCCCTCTACATGCTAATATGGTTAAGTGTTTCTTAATTAATTAATTAAGATCATGACCTCATAAAGACCTCTCACATTAGACCATCTTTTATGACTGCTGGATATGCCGGTTGGTTCCGGGCAGACTTCTGTCATAAAAAGGGTCTAACCTCGTGTCTTTACTTTAATCATGTATTTAATTCATGACTAAGACCTCTCACATTGGGCCAATCATTTGTAGCTGCTGGATGGCCGGTCGGTTCCGGGCAGACTTCCGCTACAAAAGGGTCCAACCTCGTGTCTTAGTTGATTAATTACACCTAATTAATCACTCCCATAATTAATTATCCCTAATTAATTACACATTTTTAAGAATATGGGTAGACCTAACTTAATAGGTAAATTCCCAATTCCATAGTATGGGTAGACCTAACTTAATAGGTAAATTCCCAACTCCATAATGTGGGTAGACCTAACTTAATAGGTAAATTCCCAATTATGTCCATTCATTTTATGTTATGCTTAATCATAACAACTTTACACCTTTTTATAATCATGCATATTAACCCCATCGTTTCCCACGTAATTCGATTACATAACACGTCATACATAGGGACAACTTTGCATATGTTATGCACATCATAAAAAGAGACAAACTTGCATATGAACTTGCATATAAACTTGCATAAAACTTGCATATGAACTTGCATATGAACTTGCATAAAACTTGCATATGAACTTGCATAAAACTTGCATATGAACTTGCATACCATGTCATATCACAAAGGCAAACTTGCATATGTTATGCATATCATAAAAAGAGACTAACTTGCACATTAACTTGCATATATCATGTCATATCACAAAGGCAAACTTGCATATGCTATGCATATCATAAAAAAAGACTAACTTGCACATGAACTTGCATATATCATGTCATATCACAAAGGTAAACTTGCATATGTTATGCATATCATAAAAAGAGACTAACTTGCACATGAACTTGCATATATCATGTCATATCACAAAGGCAAACTCGCATATGTTATGCATATCATAAAAAGAGACTAACTTGCATATGATTTGCATAAGAACTTGCATAAAACTTGCATATGATCTTACATAACACATCATATCATAAAAAGAGGCAAGTTTACATATGAACTTATAACATATGACAACCACAACTTGCATAATCCACATTTACATCCATAGCCTCCTAATATCCTATCCTAATTAGTTTAGCAATTACTTGCTAAAGGCATAGGAACTCACCAAAACCAAGATTAGCAAACTTATGAAGTAGAACTAGTTGCTAAATATGAAGAAGATGATGATTAGAGGTTGATTAGCTTGCAACTTCCTTCATAAACTAGTGGAGGCTCCTCTTAGGTTTGATTTTGGCGGCATGATGGCATCATTTCTATTTTTAGTATGGATTAGGCTTGCATTAGGGTGTATTTATAGGATTAGGGTGTGTTTTAGACCATAGGATTAACCCTAGGTTAGATTAGGTCCGTCAGATTTAGGAAATCTCTAGAACCCAGCCCAACCCTAGCCAGAAAACCAGACCTGGTGCACCCAGGCCCTCTGGCTCGACACGCCGTGTCGACAGGCAAGTCGACAGGCAAGTCGACCCCCCAGTCGACAGGCCTGTCGACAGCCCTGTCGACATGGCTAGGGCGGGAACTTTTCCGCCTGGCCCCGCTGGTTCTATTTTAAAATTTGAATTTGAATTTTTAAATCTGTTTTTAGCTTTAAATTTTCTGCAAACTTCATTGGGCCATAACTGGTCCATACGGACTCCGATTTACAAAATTTCGGACTCTATTCTGCGTATTTTTCCGAGACGAACGCAATGACGCAGCCCGTTTCCCCCAATTCTCACATTTGAGATTATTTATTCTGCAATTAGTGAATTTTAGCATTAACTGAAATACGGGGTGTTACATTCTCCCCTCCTTAAAGGATTTCGTCCCCGAAATCTCTAAGCTAAGGAGAATGCATATCCTACCATCCAAACAACCATCTACTAAATCCATCAAACACGGGCATCCATTGTCCTTAAAACAATATCTAATGATGTATGAGCATATGCAAAAAGTGTGTGTATATGTTCCCTATCTAATGTATGAACATATGCAAACCATGATAGTGCCATGCATCCATTATGTATGCGAAAGAACCCTATCGACACATACAATATCTACATGAGTGCACAAACATTCACCAAAATGCATCATCCATATGATAACACAATCAGTATACATCCACAAATATAGCTTCCTACACACAATTTTTTGCAATTTGCAATATGAAGTGATTGAGCCGATCTAGTGCCTAGAGTGTGTACATATGCATCCACGAGCAACCACTAGCAACAACTTGCATCCACATTCATCCATCAAACATAACATGTCTCAAACACATGTTTCAATCATAGGTTTACCCTATCTAAAGGTCAAAGGTACAAATGAGAGGACATACTAAAGATAAGATAAGTACTAGACAAACGATAAAGGAGAAGTTAAAAGACATACCCTCAAAAAGGAACGGGTACAATGAACGCATCTTCGCTTCCGTTTCCCAAGTTGCGTTGCTCTCGTCTTCTCCCCATTGTACTTTGACTAGTTGAACCTCTCGATTCCTCAATTTCCTAGTCTCTGACCCAAGGATGCGGGTAGGAGCTCGTCGAATGGTCGTATCACGCTCTACTTCCACTTCTTTAAGCAAGCTCGGCTCTACCACCTCTGCGGTCTCATGTAAGCACTTCCTCAAATGGGACACATGGAATACATCATGTACACCACTTAGTCTGTCGGGCAACTCCACTCTATATGCCATCCGTCCAATTCTTTCCTTAATGGGAAATGGCCCTACGAACCTTGGTGCTAACTTCCCAACAGATCCAAAGCGAACCACATTTCGTAATGGAGACACTTTGACAAAGACCATGTCCCCAACTTCAAACTCAAGATCCGTCCTCCTCTTGTCCGCATAAGATTTTTGCCTATCCTGCACTGCTTTCATCCTTCTTCGAATCAGGTCAATCTTCTCAGAAGTCTCCCTAACCATATCAGGCCCAAGCAAGATCTTGTCCGTAGACTCCCACCAACATGTAGGTGATCGACAAGGCCTTCCATAGAGAGCTTCGAAAGGAGCCATACCAATACTGGACTGAAAGCTGTTATTATATGCGAACTCCACCAATGGAAGATGCTCTTCCCATGTACCTCCAAAATCTAAGATACAAAGCCTCAAAAGGTCTTCTAGGACACGATTCACCCTCTCAGTCTGGCCGTCCGTCTGAGGATGATATGCGGTGCTCAGACACAATTGAGTCCCCACTGCTTCCTGCAAACTTCTCCAGAACTCGCTAGTGAAGATAGGATCTCGGTCACTCACTATGCTAGAGGGTACCCCATGCAATCGAACTATCTCTCGAAGATATACTGAAGCTAGCCATGGAGCGGTCCTCTTGCTCTTCACAGGTATGAAATGGGCGCTTTTAGTAAGTCTGTCTACTACAACCCAAATTCCCGTATTACCCTTTCTTGATCTGGGTAACCCGTCAATAAAATCCATCGAGACGCTATCCCACTTCCATTGCGGAACTTCCAATGGGTGAAGCAACCCACCAGGTTTCTTTTGCTCCGCCTTCACTTGTTGGCACACCAAGCATCGAGCGACATACTCGGCCACATCTTTCTTCATACCGGCCCAGAAGAAAACCCTCTTCATGTCCTGGTACATCTTGTCCCCACCGGGATGAATGGTCATCCTAGAACGGTGTGCATCATCAAGAATAACCTTCCTCAAACCCTCGTCTTGCGGTACACAAAGTCTACCGTCTCTACGCAAGCACCCCCTATCGTCTAGGGTGTACCTACTCAAATGGCTGGACGACTCCCCCCTTATGAGCCTCTCTACCAACTCAACCAACTGTGGGTCGTCCCTCTGTGCATCTCCAATCCGCCCCAAAAGAGTAGGTCTGACCTCCAAGGATGCTAGCAAACCGGGTATATATTCACTGGAAGGTCTAAAATCAAACATCGAGATAAATTCCAAGCTTCGTCGTTCCACGAACAATGGACTCAAGGACAACCTTTTTCTGCTCAAGGCGTCCGCCACCACGTTACCCTTGCCAGGGGTACACGCTATCTCGAAATCATAGGATGCTAAGAACTCCATCCACCTTTGCTGTCTCAAATTCAAATCCTTCTGAGAAAACAAGTACTTCAATGATTTGTGGTCAGTGAACAATTCGAATCTCTCACCAAGAAGATAATGGCGCCAAATCTTAAGCGCAAAAACAATAGCGGCCAACTCTAAATCATGGGTAGGGTAATTTTTCTCATGCACTCTCAACTGCCTTCCACCATAGGCTATTACCCTTCCCTCTTGCATTAAGACTGCGCCTAGTCCTGTCCCACAAGCATCGGTATAAACAACAAATGGCTTGCTCCCATCTGGCAGCACTAAAACTGGAGCAGTGGTTAAAGCTCTCTTTAACCGTCAGAACGCATCATCACAATCTACGTCCCATGCGAAAACAAGATTCTTCTTCGTTAAGCGGGTTAATGGGGCTGATATCTTCGCGAAGTCTTTGATAAACTTCCTATAATAACCCGCCAACCCCAAGAAACTTCTTACTTCGGTAGCATTCTTCGGAACCTTCCAATCCTGAATTTATACTACCTTCGCGGGATCCACAGCTATCCCTTCCTTGGAGACCACGTGCCCCAAGAACCGCACCTCCTTCCTCCAGAAGTGACATTTAGGGAATTTAGCCTTAAGGCTATGTGCTCGAAGAGTCTTCAATACCTCCCCAAGATGTAGGGCATGCTCTTCTTCACTCTTAGAAAATACTAAGATATCATCCACAAAGACCACCACGAATTTATTAAGGAACTCCCTGAACACCCTACTCATCAAATCAACAAAGTATGCAGGGGCGTTCGTCAACCCAAATGGCATCACCAGCCACTCATAGAAACCATCCGGAGTCCTAAAGGCAGTCTTGTCTATGCTATCCTCAGCCACCCTCAACTGATGAAACCCCGTGGCTAAGTCCAACTGAGAAAATACTGAAGCGCCAACCAACTGATCGAAAAGATCATCAATCCTCGGCAATGGGTGTCTATTCTTCTTTGTGGGCTTGTTGAGTTCTCTATAGTCTACACAAAGTCTGAGGGACCCATCCGCCTTCGTAGCAAAAACTACTGGAGCACCCCACTCCGATATACTTCGTCTTATGAACCCCTTCTCAAGCAACTCCCCTACTTGCTTATGGAGTTCCCTCCTCTCACGAGGAGCCATGTGGCGCACTGGTAAAGATACAGGTTTAGCATTATCCACCAGATATATTCGGAAGTCAATCTCCCGCTTCGGAGGTAAGCCCTTCACCTCCTCAAACACATCCGAGTATTCCCGGACCACTCTAACAGATTGCAAACTCTCGACCGAAGCGTCAAGCGATTCAAGATAACTTAGCATAACAGAATCCATGGGATTACAAGAGATCTCGAGAGTGTTACCCAAGCGGGTCATGAGCCTAACAACTCTCCTTTCGCAATCAAGAACAGCACCATTACTGGATAACCAGTCCATGCCCAAAATCAACCCATAGCCCGTGAAGCCCAAAACAAAAGCATCACATCTAAACTCAATGCTAAGTATAGAAATCTTCAAACCCAAACATATCATGGACAAATAAGTGGAGCCCCCAATTGGGTTTGAAACAACCAAGGGATCATCTACCAGACTGGTGTTCAAGTGCAGTGACTCAACTAATGATGATGAGATAAACGAATGCGATGCGCCAGAATCAAACAATGTTCGGACAGGATGATCAAATAGAAAAACCAGACTTTCAACGGAAATAATTCTACCTCTTTCCTGAATTGGTGGAACCGCGAGAGCCTGTACTTGCCCCCTAGCCTGACCCGGTGCCATAAGAGCTTGCACCTATCCTCCTGAGGTAGATCCCGTCCTTTGCCCCTTCTTAGGGCAATCCTTCACTAGATGCCCTGCTTCGCCACAGTGAAAGCAACCAGTCTTCTTCTTCTTTCTACAATCTTTGCTTATGTGGCCTGGTATCCCACAATTGAAGCACTTCTTCTTCCCCTTGCCACCGTTACCTTTCCCACCTTTGTTTTGCTGTTGTTGCTGAGGTCTCTTTTGATCTCCCTTCTTCTCGGGTGCCTTATTAGCATTGGGACCCTTCTCTTCTTCATGCATGAGTGCCATGTCAACTAGCTTCTCGAAGGTGGCCCCCATAGGGATATGAGTCATAGCCAACCCATGCATCGGTTCATTCAAGCCTTTCACGAACCTCAAAGCCTTCTTCTCCGGTGTATTCACCATGTCTAGGCCAAACCTTGCCAATTGATTAAACTTGTTGACATATTCCTTCACTGAGAGATTTCCTTGCTTTAGAGTCAAGAATCTTTCCATATACAAGTTTTCCTCCGCCCTTGAGAGAAACTTTGCCACAAATCTTTGCCTAAAATCCGCCCAAGAGTCAACGGGGCGTTCTCCATTAGTGACCTCCCACCAGAATGAGGCCTCTCCCTTCATTAACCAAGCAGCTAACTTGACTTTCTTTCCTTCTTCCATCTCAAAGATATCTATCAACTCTTCCACCTCCTTAAGCCAATCTCTAGCCTCCACAAAAGTTTCAGATCCTTGAAAAGGTTTTCCTCCCATAGCTTTGAATTCCTTACAAGTCTTAGCAAAAGTATCCGTGCGAGGAGGAGGGGGAGGAGGAAGATCGGGTGCTACGGTTGGTGGAGGAACATTTGCTGGACCCGCTGTGGTGGCCCTAGCCTCCATCAATCTCCTATACCATACTGGTATCGTCACACCCTCCGGAAAGTTAAGATCCTCAGCCATGCTGAAACGAAAAAGGAAAGATTCAAAACGGAGAATTCGAAGGATAAAGATATGGCTATTGGGGATTATGCTTTTGTTTCAAAAACTTTTCTCTTTAAAGACATGTTTTTGAAAATATCTCTTCCAAAAATGTTTTTAGAAAAATAGTTTTCTAAAAATTTTATCTGTTCCGGTAACCTTTGCTCTGATACCACGTGTAACACCCCACGCCCGCTATGGTCACTCTCTTAGGGAATGCCATAACATCGGTGGAGTATTTTGAGTGAATATAGAACAGAGTAATTACAGCAAGGCAGATATAAGTAATACTTGAAAATTTAAAACATCATTTCAATTGCAGCGGAAAATAAAACATGTTTGGTTACATCACAAAACCATAATAGAAGTCAAGTACAAATATCCATCCTGCTAAATAAAAATACATAATCCCAATACATGAACTGATAGCCATAAAAGAAAAGGGTAAGCTGAGCTCTACATCTAGGGTCCAAGCTCCAAGAGAGTAATAAAAGCAGCCTGATCAAAGCCCACTCGTGCTGGGCCCACTCTGAGAACCTGAGGGTTGGGAAAAAGATAAAAACAACGGGGTCAGACATAAGTCTGAGCGAGTCCTATAACTTTAACAATGTAATCATTAAAGTAATAAGGATATGATATAACTTGGTACGGTGTGACTGGGGATAAATGACTACACTCAGTAGCCAATCAGACTTAGAGTGAACTAAGATAACGATAAAGACGCATTTACCCACCCAAGGATAATTACTACACTGCACCACACCAGTCATTCCTACTTAAAGGTTGATCCCTCCCCAGGACTTAGAAAATTTACCCAGTAGTGTCGTGTACCCCTAGTTCACTACATAGGTGCCGTCTGCCCCTATCTCCACTAGGTGTACCCACTACTCCCAAGCGATCGGCTCCCTACCGTAGATATCCGTGCTGGCCCCACAATGGGGTGTATCACTCCCCAAAGTGGCTAGCCCGATACAACAAATGGTGCACGGGTTATATCTACACGATGCAACAACGTCTTACCTACCAGCCCGGGTCCACACACGCATATGAAACCCGTTGGACTCGCGTTGCCACCGCTACCCCGTTTTGGCCTCTTATAGTCAAGCCCAATATGCGTGTCCCGTCACTCGACTAGAGTCGAGCCCACTAAGATACGTTTGGGATATTGGTTGAAATAGGCCCCCCACAAGCTACCCACCTAAGCTTGTCATTTCTAGTGTATACCACTTAACCCTTTAATCATGTTTTAATTACATGTTCCACTTTGGTTAAGTATTCTAATCGTATTTTCTATTGCCACCCAAGGCAACTACTAGATTTCCACATGCCACCCAAGGCACCCACTTAACCCCTCATGTCCCTCTACATGCTAATATGGTTAAGTGTTTCTTAATTAATTAATTAAGATCATGACCTCATAAAGACCTCTCACATTAGACCATCTTTTATGACTGCTGGATATGCCGGTTGGTTCCGGGCAGACTTCTGTCATAAAAAGGGTCTAACCTCGTGTCTTTACTTTAATCACGTATTTAATTCATGACTAAGACCTCTCACATTGGGCCAATCATTTGTAGCTGCTGGATGGCCGGTCGGTTCCGGGCAGACTTCCGCTACAAAAGGGTCCAACCTCGTGTCTTAGTTGATTAATTACACCTAATTAATCACCCCCATAATTAATTATCCCTAATTAATTACACATTTTTAAGAATATGGGTAGACCTAACTTAATAGGTAAATTCCCAATTCCATAGTATGGGTAGACCTAACTTAATAGGTAAATTCCCAACTCCATAATGTGGGTAGACCTAACTTAATAGGTAAATTCCCAATTATGTCCATTCATTTTATGTTATGCTTAATCATAACAACTTTACACCTTTTTATAATCATGCATATTAACCCCATCGTTTCCCACGTAATTCGATTACATAACACGTCATACATAGGGACAACTTTGCATATGTTATGCACATCATAAAAAGAGACAAACTTGCATATGAACTTGCATATAAACTTGCATAAAACTTGCATATGAACTTGCATATGAACTTGCATAAAACTTGCATATGAACTTGCATAAAACTTGCATATGAACTTGCATACCATGTCATATCACAAAGGCAAACTTGCATATGTTATGCATATCATAAAAAGAGACTAACTTGCACATTAACTTGCATATATCATGTCATATCACAAAGGCAAACTTGCATATGCTATGCATATCATAAAAAAAGACTAACTTGCACATGAACTTGCATATATCATGTCATATCACAAAGGCAAACTTGCATATGTTATGCATATCATAAAAAGAGACTAACTTGCACATGAACTTGCATATATCATGTCATATCACAAAGGCAAACTCGCATATGTTATGCATATCATAAAAAGAGACTAACTTGCATATGATTTGCATAAGAACTTGCATAAAACTTGCATATGATCTTACATAACACATCATATCATAAAAAGAGGCAAGTTTACATATGAACTTATAACATATGACAACCACAACTTGCATAATCCACATTTACATCCATAGCCTCCTAATATCCTATCCTAATTAGTTTAGCAATTACTTGCTAAAGGCATAGGAACTCACCAAAACCAAGATTAGCAAACTTATGAAGTAGAACTAGTTGCTAAATATGAAGAAGATGATGATTAGAGGTTGATTAGCTTGCAACTTCCTTCATAAACTAGTGGAGGCTCCTCTTAGGTTTGATTTTGGCGGCATGATGGCATCATTTCTATTTTTAGTATGGATTAGGCTTGCATTAGGGTGTATTTATAGGATTAGGGTGTGTTTTAGACCATAGGATTAACCCTAGGTTAGATTAGGTCCGTCAGATTTAGGAAATCTCTAGAACCCAGCCCAACCCTAGCCAGAAAACCAGACCTGGTGCACCCAGGCCCTCTGGCTCGACACGCCGTGTCGACAGGCAAGTCGACAGGCAAGTCGACCCCCCAGTCGACAGGCCTGTCGACAGCCCTGTCGACAGCCCTGTCGACATGGCTAGGGCGGGAACTTTCCCGCCTGGCCCCGCTGGTTCTATTTTAAAATCTGAATTTGAATTTTTAAATCTGTTTTTAGCTTTGAATTTTCTGCAAACTTCATTGGGCCATAACTGGGCCATACGGACTCCGATTTACAAAATTTCGGACTCTATTCTGCGTATTTTTCCGAGACGAACGCAATGACGCAGCCCGTTTCCCCCAATTCTCACATTTGAGATTATTTATTCTGCAATTAGTGAATTTTAGCATTAACTGAAATACGGGGTGTTACACTACCAATATATAACATCTAAGCTCGTACGTCTTAGAGAAGGATGTTAAACACCAAACAGATATATATTTAGCAGAGATCAATGAATACCGTATAAAGGAATACAACGTCAGACATACAATCCATTTTCAAGTCCGTTCTGGGTCTAAAAGAAACTGAAGGCACCTTATACCTCGCATATCCGAACAATCAACAAGTAGTCTGGACGACCACCATTGTTTCCCCTTCAAGGTAGCTACTCCAATCATGGGCGTCAATGGTAACCCATCCATTCGACGTGAAGATCGTCAGTCTTCAACTCTTCGACTTAGATCGATGAATAATCATTTGAAATGAGATTGAACTCGGACTTTTCAAATGATCCTCGTATATATATAATTTAAAATCATTTCCTATCGTTAATATTAATTTATAACGATTAATCTCTATTTTTATTTATATAAAAATAATTGAATTTTATTTAACAACACTTCATGTCAATAGGCGACCTTGGCGCTGTTTTCACCTAAATTTGTTTTACACATTTCTCTAAATCTAACCGTTGGATTTTAACACAATTCATATCGTTGGAAAGATCTTCCCAAGGCGAACCTAACGGTTTCAGTTTTGGGAAAATCCGACGGTCGAATCTTCCGGTATAATCGTTTAAAGGCATGATTCCAAAATGCGAACTACCGCGCTCGATTCGTTTAGTTTTAATTTATATATATATATATATATATATATATATATATATAATTCCTATGATGATTTCAATCAATCTATTTATTTCATGCTTATTTTGCCCACTCATTTTCATATCAAGAATTTATAATTCAACATATGATTCTTTTTATCCTAACAAACATGCAAATAAAAAAAATGATATTTTTATTTCATAACTTCTCACTAGAATCAACTTCCATTAAAATGAAATCTTTAAATGTTTAATCCTTTCCAATGAAAATGATACTAAAATCATATCTCATTTTAATATATGAACATGACACCATAAACATGTTTCATTTTTAATATATGAACATGACCCTAAAAATATGTTTATATTTTTTTTATGTAATAACATAACACTAAAATATGTTTATATTTCATTAACAAAATGACATTAAAGATATATTCATTTTTGATATTTTCAACATAACATTAAAATATGATTATGTTTCATATGCATTAACATGAATCTAAAATATGTTAATATTTCTTATGCATTAACATGTGACTTTTCTTTTTAATATAATCTACATTGCATTAAAAAAATTTGCAATGTCAAAACCTAATCTTTTCATTACATAAAAAATGTAATTTTCTTACTTTAAATCTTAATTACATGAAAATATAAACTTTAACTTAATTACATAAAAATGTAATTTTATTATAATTCTTACTTATATTAAAAAAAATTATCTTTTCTAATTCCCTACTTCTTTTTATTGCATATAAAAGGTCAATAAAGATGTAATCTTTATTTCTATACTTTTTTTTTGTTTTGGTTTACAATTTCTAACAAAAATCCTTTTTATTCTAATTTGCATTTCCTAACAAAATGTCCTATATATTCTAGTTTACATTTCCTAACAAAATGTCCTTTATATTCTAATTTACATTTCCTAACAAAAATGTCCTTTCTAATTTCTTTTATTGAAAACCTATTTACATTAAAAAGGTGAATATCATATCTAAATTCTTTTTATTGAAAAATCTATTTACATAAAAATGTAAATATCACTCCTTTATTCATCTAATGAAAATCTAAGTTTCCTTTTTTAATTACAAAAAAATGTAACTTTTATCTTTCTATAAATCTAATTACATATAAATGTATTTCTCTTACTTTTTAATTTGCAATGTAAATTTTAACACTTTAATTACACATAAAAATGTAATTTTATTTTACATGCAAAAAAAAACTTATTCTTTCATTACATATAAAAATGTAATTATATTTACATGTAAAATCTTATTCTTTAATTACATTGTCAAAACCTTCTATTTAATTACATTACAAATGTAATTATATTAACGGTGAAAAAAAAATTCTATCTTTATAAATTACATTAAAAATGTAATTCACATCACAATGGTAAAATCTTATTCCTTAATTACATTGTCAAAACCTTCTATTTAATTACATTACAAATGTAATTATATTAACGGTGAAAAAAAATTCTATCTTTATAAATTACATTAAAAAGGCGATTTTAATTACACCGTCAAATTCTATTTTTTAATTACATTGAAAATGTAATTAATATTACATGTCAAATCTTGTTTTCAATTTCCAATATAAAATCCTATTCTTTAATTACATATAGAAATGCAATTCTATATATGCGGTATAAATTTCATGTCTTTGTATTACATATGAAAATATAATTTTCTATGCGGTATAAATTTCATGTCTTTGAATTCATTTCTTTTGCTGCAATCAAAAATGTCATGTTATTATGTTACATGAAAACAATGTAGAAATGTGCTATTTTTACACAATATGAAATTAACACAAAAATGATCTTTTATTTAATACAATATGAAAATAAGAGATATTCTTTAATCATGACAATGAAATGATAATCTTTTATTTGACCAAACTTGACATAAAAAAGAGTATTTTCATTTTTATGTTATAACATAACGCTAAAATATGTTCGTTCTTTCTATTTGTCAAACAACATTTAAAAATGTTCATTCTTTTATTTTTGACAAAACAACATTATAAATGTTCATTCTCTTATTTTTTATAAATTTCAATATAACCAAATACAATCCATATTCATGTTAAAATTAATATTGTACATTCCAATTCTAATCTTTCTAATGTCAACATAATTACATTAAAATTTTAATCTAACAATGCAACGTCAGTTTTTTTTGCTTATTTTATTACGAAAAAAAATGTTACTCTCGTATTATTAATATTAATAAAAAGGTAATCTTTTTATTACTAACATGAATTCATCAAAAGGTAATCTTTTTATTACAAACAAGAAGTCAACAAAATATGTTCCTTATTATTACCAACATATTATTTTCAAAAAGATTTTTTTTCCACTACATGAAATCAACAAAAGATATGTTCTTTTATTTAAACATGAAATTACAAGAGATATGTACTTTTTATGAATAACATGAAATTGTAAAAGATAAGTTCTTTTTATTTCAAAACATAAATTTACAAAAGATGTGTTCTTTTATTTAATCCACAAAAATGTTCATTTTATTACAAACATAATATTCTTTTCTATTTATTTTCATGGTAATTCAAATCTCAATAAAAATCCCATTGCATGTGGTTCGGAAAAAGTGAGTCTTTCGTATTGATTCTTGAACTGAGTAAAATCCATGTTTTCAAGTAAACATGAGAAAATGAGATTTTACTACAAATCTCAAATCTGACAAAAATCCATTCTTATGAACAATTTTTTTTTTTTTTTGAAAATTCCTATTGTAAATCCTATCTCCAATATTCACGCAAAATAAAAGATTGAATCTTTAAATTCAAAAAAATCAACTCGACATACATGTTTTGACAAAAATGACATTTCTTTAATCACATAGCATATGAATATGAAAAATCTCAAATTAAAGAGAAGATTACACCACGCGCATAAATTTAAGAACATAAATCTTAAAGGCGAGATCTTTATATCGTATCGCAATAAAATAACATCTCGTGTACAGATCTGAAATAATAACATGAAAAAAAAATATTGCGCGTACACAGATCTAAAAATATAGGTCTGAAATAATAACATAAAATAATAGCAGCGCGAATCTCAGATCTTAAGTGGATCTGAAAATAATGAAATAAATAGCAGCGCATGAAGCTGAATAAAGAAACAAAAATTTATCGCAGTCACAGAACTAAATTATTTCACACATCCATGTATACAAATTTTTCATTCGAGAAAATAATTAAAATTAAATTCAGAATATCTCACCTTGGTTTTTGATCAGAACTAGAGTCAAAGAAAGTCAGAATTGGTTCACAACAAATCTAGCATGTTGTGTTGTGTCACGCTGTTCCAATATCATCAAGTTTGTCGGGTTCTATATTGATGGAGGAAGGAAGAGAATTGATGGAGGAAGGAAGAAAGGAATGGCGGCTATGGCTTGGAGAGGAAGAAAAGAGAGGCGCTTTTTTTTTTCTTCAATGAAAACAATTAGGTTTAACCCCCCCACCCGTTTTATAGAATTTTAGTCCCTAATTCACTAGAAAGGCCCGCTAGGCCATCTATTCCAATTCAAGCCCAATGAAAACTATTTCTAGTTCTACACCCTATTAATACATTAAAAAGTGAGTTTTTAATGTACAACATTTTTTTCCATTTTAAAACATAAATCTTTGCACTATTTTCTAACATTACATTAAAAAGTATATTTTAATGAAAAACATGTATTTGTTTAAAACATGAACACCTTTCTTATTTTTATTTTTATAACAAAAAAATGACGATTTTATTTTAGTTAAACATTCTAACAAAAATGACATGTTATTATCTAATGTAAAATTCAAGAGGACATTTTATTCTAATGACGAATAAAAGAATATTTTATTTGTTTACAATTTGTATTCAACATAACAAATAAATAATGATAATTTAATTTTTTTTATATTAGCATGTGTTCTCTAATGACAAAACAAAAGAAAATTATTTGCATATCCTTTTTAATTGACAAAAATGTTTATTTTTTGTCTAATCCTTTATAATGAACAAAAAGGTATATTTTGTTCAACAATTCTACTTAACACAAATGTTAATAAATTTTTTTAACAAATCTAACAAACACAACATGATAATTTGATTTCCCCCAGTGCTTTGAATTCTGCACTATTTTCTTAAAAATAAATTAAAATACATTTTTAAAATTGGCCCCACAATTCCGGGTTGTTACAATCTCCAACACTTAAAAACTTTTCGTCCTCAAAAAGGAATGAAGCTAAAAAATTGTTTAATTAACCAACTAAATTTTCATTCTTTTATTCGTTTCTATAATTTTATTAGTTGGTTAACTTTTAAAATATATTAATTTATATATTCAAAAATTATATTTCCAAAGATCGGATTATATATAATCAAAAATACGTTAATCATAAACTGGGCACTCTCAACTCATTCTAGGCATTACTAATTCCATCTCTAATGAGTTTTCTCATTCTAGGATACTGCTGATCCTATCTCTAATGAGTATTCTTATCGGATATTACTAATCCAACCTCTGATGAGTCTTTTGTTCAGTTCTAATGAGTTGTACTCCAAAAATTTTGAGCTAACCTGGCTCTGATACCAACTGTAACGACACCGCGAATTCCGGTAGGCTTTGCAACCATCCCTTCATACTCCAGTACAGCAGGTAAAACCCACCGTGGCTTACAGTGGTACCCAGACACCTTGTTTTACGGCGACCCTTTCGGGATCCCCCGGCCGCAGCCTACCAACCCTAAAAAGGGACATGTGGGGGTAAGAGTCTCCCGTTCGCCACCAAACCGCGAAGCGAGAATCCCCCATCATGATGCATGCTATTACCAGGCATGCCAAACAAGGACTGGTATGAGAAATCTTAACTTAACTAATCTAAATAAAAGGCTAATCACAGGACCACGCCGCTAACGCAGAACGGGTTTACTCCATTGGATTGCCAGTGCATAAAATAAAGTAAATCGTTAAACAACACAATGCTCTTTAGAAAAATGAAACCATTATAAGACTCAAGTCCCATCACACAATGCAACGCAAACCGGAGGATAGAGTTTTACCTTATAATGGCCAAAAATGCTTGATACGATAAAAACGGATTTGATATTATTATTAGTGTATATATGTTTCAAAAACATTTCAATCATAATGTATCAATCATAGACGGCATAGTACCCCATCCTATTATGTCGCCATACTAGTTCTACAATCAAAACCGCATGGTGTCGTATTGGAAATTGGGTTTCCATCATGAGTCAAGGCTAGGGAGGAGCTCCTTACCGATTTGAGACACTCTAGCTAATGTCTCAGGATCCCCCGCAGTGAACCCTAGGAAAGCTACAAGGCCGGTTCGCACATACGATTTTGCGGATTGGCAATTCATGAACACACGTTTCCCGGTCTTATAGGACCTATCATTCGAGACGCCTCATTCCATCATCCAAATAAGTAAAATGCCGGGCCGTGTAAAACCCAAACACCACTTCTAGCTAGAAAGAAACGTGCTGCTCTCCCTGCGTTCCCTTCTCCCGTTTTAGACTCCAACCGGGTTGTGAGGCTCGCGAAGTCACGCTATACAAAAAGCTACACCTAAACAGGCCGTGCTTTGATCATCTACCATAAGGCCTGATTTTCAACAAAAGCCTTGATCATCTGCATCTTAGCATGCCACATTGTCAATCCATACCGTACCATTGATTCCTACCAATATATAACCTCTAAGCTCGTACGTCTTAGAGAAGGGTGTTAAACACAAAACAGATATATATTTAGCAGAGATCAACGAATACCGTATAAAGGAATACAACGTCTGACATACAATCCATTTTCAAGTCCGTTCTGGGTCTGAACGAAACCGGAGGCACCTTATATCTCGCATATCCGAACAATCAACAAGTAGTCTGGACGACCACCATTGTAGCCCCTTCAAGGTAGCTACTCCAATCATGGGCGTCAATGGTAACTCATCCATTTGACGTGAATATCGTTGGTCTTCAATCACCGTCTTCAACTCTTCGACTTAGATCGACGAATAATCATTTAAAATGACATTGAACTCAGACTTTTCAAATGATCCTCATATATATAAAATTTAAAATCATTTCTTATCGTTAATATTAATTTATAACGATTAATCTCTATTTTTATTTATATAAAAATAATTGAATTTTATTTAACAACACTTCATGTCAATAGGTGACCTTGGCGTTGTTTTCACCCAAATTTGTTTTACACATTTCTCTAAATATAACCGTTGAATTTTAACATAATTCATATTGTTGGAAATATCTTCCCAAGGCGAACCTAACGGTTTCAGTTTTGGGAAAATCCGACAGTCGGATCTTCCGGTATAATCGTTTAAAGGCATGATTCCAAAATGTGAACTACCCCGCTCGATTCGTTTACTTTTAATTTACATATATTATATATAATTATATATAAATATAATTCCTACGATGATTTCAATCAATCTATTTATTTCATGCATATTTTGCCCACTCATTTTCATATCAAGAATTTATAATTCAACATATGATTCTTTTTATCCAAACAAACATGCAAATAAAAAAAATGATATTTTTATTTCATAACTTCTCACTAGAATCAACTTCCATTAAAATGAAATCTTTAAATGTTTAATCCTTTCCAATGAAAATGATACTAAAATTATATCTCATTTTAATATATGAACATGACACCATAAACATGTTTCATTTTTAATATATGAACATGACCCTAAAAATATGTTTATATTTTTTTTATGTAATAACATAACACTAAAATATGTTTATATTTCATATAAAAAAATGACATTAAAGATATATTCATTTTTGATATTTTCAACATAACATTAAAATATGATTATGTTTCATATGCATTAACATGAATCTAAAATATGTTAATATTTCATATGCATTAACATGTGACTTTTCTTTTTAATATAATCTACATTGCATTAAATAATTTTGCAATGTCAAAACCTAATCTTTTCATTACATAAAAATGTAATTTTCTTACTTTAAATCTTAATTACATGAAAATATAAACTTTAACTTAATTACATAAAAATGTAATTTTATTCTAATTCTTACTTACATTAAAAAAATGTATCTTTTCTAATGCCCTACTTCTTTTTATTGCATATAAAAGGTCAATAAAGATGTAATCTTTATTTCTATACTTTTTTTTGTTCCGGTTTACAATTTCTAACAAAAATCTTTTTTATTCAAATTTGCATTTCCTAACAAAATGTCCTCTATATTCTAGTTTACATTTCCTAACAAAATGTCCTTTATATTCTAATTTACATTTCCTAACAAAATGTCCTTTATATTCTAATTTACATTTCCTAACAAAAATGTCCTTTCTAATTTCCTTTATTGAAAACCTATTTACATTAAATAGGTGAATATCATATCTAAATTCTTTTTATTGAAAAATTATTTACATAAAAATGTAAATATCACTCCTTTATTCATCTAATGAAAATTCTAAGTTTCCACTTTTAATTACATAAAAATGTAACTTTTATCTTTCTATAAATCTAATTACATATAAATGTATTTCTCTTACTTTTTAATTTGCAATGTAAATTTTAACACTTTAATTACACATAAAAATGTAATTTTATTTTACATTCAAAAAAAACTTATTCTTTCATTACATATAGAAATGTAATTATATTTACATGTAAAAACTTATTCTTTAATTACATTGTCAAAACCTTTTATTTAATTACATTACAAATGTAATTATATTAACGGTGAAAAAAAATTCTATCTTTATAAATTACATTAAAAATGTAATTCACATCACAATGGTAAAATCTTATTCCTTAATTACATTGTCAAAACCTTCTATTTAATTACATTACAAATGTAATTATATTAACGGTGAAAAAATTTCTATCTTTTTAAATTACATTAAAAAGGCTATTTTAATTACACCGTCAAATTCTACTTTTTAATTACATTGAAAATGTAATTAATATTACATGTCGAATCTTGTTTCCAATTTCCAATATAAAATCCTCTTCTTTAATTACATATAGAAATGTAATTCTATATATGCGGTATAAATTTCATGTCTTTGTATTACATATAAAAATATAATTTTCTATGCGGTATAAATTTCATGTCTTTGAATTCATTTCTTTTGCTGCAATCAAAAATGAAATGTTATTATGTTACATGAAAACAATGTAAAAATGTGTTATTTTTACACAATATGAAATTAACATAAAAATGATCTTTTATTTAATACAATATGAAAATAAGAGATATTCTTTAATCATGACAATGAAATGATAATCTTTTATTTGACCAAACTTGACATAAAAAAGAATATGTTCATTTTTATGTTATAACATGACGCTAAAATATGTTCGTTCTTTCTATTTGTCAAACAACATCTAAAAATGTTCATTCTTTTATTTTGACAAAACAACATTATAAATGTTCATTCTCTTATTTTTTATAAATTTCAATATAACCAAATATAATCCATATTCATGTTAAAATTAATATTGTACATTCCAATTCTAATCTTTCTAATGTCAACATAATTACATTAAAATTTTAATCTAACAATGCAACGTCAGTTTTTTTGCTTATTTTATTATGAAAAAAAATGTAACTCTCATATTATTAATATTAATAAAAAGGTAATCTTTTTATTACTAACATGAATTCATCAAAAGGTAATCTTTTTATTACAAATAAGAAGTCAACAAAATATGTTCCTTATTATTACCAACATATTATTTTCAAAAAGATTTTTTTTCCACAACATGAAATCAACAAAAGATATGTTCTTTTATTCAAACATGAAATTACAAGAGATATGTACTTTTTATGAATAACATGAAATTGTAAAAGATAAGTTCTTTTTATTTCAAAACATAAATTTACAAAAGATGTGTTCTTTTATTTAATCCACAAAAATGTTCATTTTATTACAAACATGATATTCTTTTCTATTTATTTTCATGGTAATTCAAATCTCAATAAAAATCCCATTGCACGTGGTTCAGAAAAAGTGAGACTTTCGTACTGATTCTTGAACTGAGTAAAATCCATGTTTTCAAGTAAACATGAGAAAATGAGATTTTACTACAAATCTCAAATCTGACAAAAATCCATTCTTATGAACAATTTTTTTTTTGAAAATTCCTATTGTAAATCCTATCTCCAATATTCACGCAAAATAAAAGATTGAATCTTTAAATTCAAAAAATCAACTCAGCATACATGTTTTGACAAAAATGACATTTCTTTAATCGCATAGCATATAAATATGAAAAATCTCAAATAAAAGAGAAGATTACACAGCGCGCATAAATTTAAGAACATAAATCTTAAAGGCGAGATCTTTATATCGTATCGCATTAAAATAACATCGCGTGTACAGATCTGAAATAATAACATGAAATAAAAATTATTGCGCATACACAGATCTAAAAATATAGGTCTGAAATAATAACATAAAATAATAGCCGCGCGAATCTCAGATCTTAAGTGGATCTGAAAATAATGAAATAAATAGCAGCGCATGAAGCTGAATAAAGAAACAAAAATTTATCGCAGTCACAGAACTAAATTATTTCACACATCCATGTATACAGATTTTTCATTCCAGAAAATAATTAAAATTAAATTAAATTTAATTAAATTCAGAATATCACACCTTGGTTTTTGATCAGAACTAGAGTCAAAGAAAGTCAGAATTGGTTCACAACAAATCTAGCATGTTGTGTTGTGTCACGCTGTTCCAATATCACCAAGTTTGTCGGGTTCTATATTGATGGAGGAAGGAAGAGAATTGATGGAGGAAGGAAGAAAGGAATGGCGGCTATGGCTTGGAGAGGAAGAAAAGAGAGGCAGCTCTTTTTTTCTTGAATGAAAACAATTAGGTTTACCCCCCCCCTTTTATAGAATTTTGGTCCCTAATTCACTAGAAAGGCCGCTAAGCCATGTATTCCAATTCAAGCCCAATGAAAACTATTTCTAGTTCTACACCCTATTAATACATTAAAAAGAGATTTTTTAATGTACAACATTTTTTTTTCATTTTAAAACATAAATCTTTGCACTATTTTCTAACATTACATTAAAAAGTATATTTTAATGAAAAACATGTTTTGGTTTAAAACATGAACACCTTTCTTATTTTTATTTTTATAACCAAAAAAAATGACAATTTTATTTTAGTTAAACATTCTAACAAAAATGACATGTTATTATCTAATGTAAAATTCAAGAGGACATTTTATTCTAATGACGAATAAAAGAATATTTTATTTGTTTACAATTTGTATTCAACATAACAAATAAATAATGATAATTTAATTTTTTTTTGTTTTTTATATTAGCATATGTTCTCTAATGACAAAAGAAAAGAAAATTATTTACATATCCTTTTTAATTGACAAAAATGTTTATTTTTTATCTAATCCTTTATAATGAACAAAAAGGTATATTTTGTTCAACAATTCTACTTAACACAAATGTTAATAAAAAAATTTAACAAATCTAACAAACACAACATGATAATTTGATTTCTTCCGGTGCTTTGAATTCTGCACTATTTTCTTAAAAATAAATTAAAATACATTTTTAAAATTGACCCCTAAATTCCGGGTTGTTACAACTACACATGCGATTGGCTCCCTACTACGCAATTATCACGTGCCAGCTACGACAGTAAGGGATATCAGTCCTTATACCATCAACTTACAAGACACAGACCTATTCGCTGGTGTTACAGCATCTTATTTTCCCTCATCGGACCCATGCATGCTCGTGACTCCGTCAAAACGCGCCCGTACTTACCTTCTACCTTTGAACCTCTTACAATCCAGATCATTAAAGCGTGCCCTGGTCCCTACCTAATGCGAGGCTCCTCTCTATGATACCACCAGGGATACTGACTAATACAAGTTCCATACAACAAGATTGACACAAGACACCCTTAGGCTTGTGCCCCCAAATAACTAGAATTTTAAGAGTCCTAAAAGCGGATATAAACAGAAAGACGTGGGACCTCTTAGCTTATTAATTAACAGGTTTAAGTTCATTAATAAGCATGGTTGTAAATGACATTTCTTATAGATGTCATACTGCATACAACCCCTTCCCAAAAAAGACAATCACCTACTCAGATGTGTGTGTGTGTGTGTAAGTTACAAGTTAACTTGATTACATCAGATCCTCACAACAAGTTCTACTTAATATTATATTTAGTTTTAACCTATTCAGATTAAAATGTTTTGCATATTATCCCAATTATATGGTCGTTGGATTTCATGTTTCAATATGACTAATCCTCCTTTTTACTGTTGCTGCAAGTTATTCCAATTTAACCCAATTTACGCAATTCTAATGGAAATAGCCTAGGCACTTGATGGCTTAGGCTTAGCGCAAAATAAAAAGGAAAAAAATATAGATCCAACTCAAAAAACATAAACTGAATAAATAGGCATAAGATGTGAATAAAACTAAGACAAGAAAAGGGAATAATAAGGATGTACATGTAATAGGTAATGACTGAAAACTGAATAGGGAATTGACAGTAAAACAATAACATATAAATACTGTATGATTTCGGATCCAAATTATTTGCTATCAGAATACTTTTTGATTATAAAATCTAAAAATAAGTAGAACTCACAGTGGTTTGATTAATATCCAGAAAATGTCTTTTCAGAGTTATTGTAGAAAAACTAGAATTATCCCCTTTAATCTTCGTTTTTGGCAACACCTTAACATCTTCTTATTTTTTTTTTAGATATAGTTTGGAGGAAGAAGAATGAAGAATGTTTGTGTGTAGGAAAATAGTGAGGATGCTAACCTATTTATAGATTAGCTAGGATAATTCCAAACCTTTAGATTTTAGGTCTACAAATCAAACTGTACACCTCAAGCAGAGTCAGCAGATGAATATGTAGTATAAAACAGTCCAGATTTGAATGCAGGAACCTGCCCTGCATGCAGGTGGGTCGACCCACCTTTAATTGGGTCGACACTAGGGTTGACCTACCTTAAACCAGGGTTGACCACTGTGTTAACTCGGTCGGGTTGGGTCGCTCAGTGACTGTTTCTTTCTGCGCTATTTATTCTTATTATATATATTATATATATATTCTTGTTCAACCTTCTTTAGTTCATAACTTCTTCATATTTAATTTGATTTACGAAAACTTAGAGCCTATCCGAAACCAAATTTCATAACGAACGCAACGGTAAAGTCTGTTTTACCTAATTCTGAATATTTTATTAAATAATGTTCATTTTATTATATTTGTAATATAATTACTGTGTATTGAAATATGGGTTGTTACATTCTCCCCTCCTTAAAGGATTTCACCCTCGAAATCTCTAAGTTGAGAAGAATGTTATTAATTAAGACCTACACCCATCTACTCATCCATCAACCATAGGGATCCATTGTCCTTAAAATTCTAATGCTTTGTATGAACATATGCAGAGGTGTTGTGTGTATATGTCCCTAAACTAATGCGCAAATAAGGCGGCCCACTGATTCAGTTGACCTCCTTAATGCAATATATGTTTGTACTATGTTTCCAATATACATGCAAAAGAATCCTAATAGTACATATAAGTTCTATATGTATGCATAACCATTCACCAAAGTGCAACATCCATGTGATGATTCAACCATTTTCATCCACTGAAAATTAAAAATATACGCACATCCATATGAAATATGTAAGTGCTTGAGCCGACCTAGTGCCTAAGATTTGTGTACATGCATCTATTAGCATCCACTAGAAAACACTTGCATCCACTTGCAATCATCAAACATAACATGTCTCAAACACATGTTTTCAAACATAAGTTCTACCTAAGGATCGAAATCCAAATGATAGGACAAACATACATAAATGATAGAAATAACAAATTCAAATTCAAAAGCTTAGAAAGGAAATTAAGAACGTACCCTCAAAGAGAAAAGGGTAAGTATTATGAATTTTGTCTTCGGGTTCCCATGTCGCGTCGTCTTGATCTTCTACCCATTGCACCTTCACTAACTTGATCTCCTTGTTGCATAGTTTCTTTACTTCCGACCAAAGAATAAGGGTAGGAACTTTCCTAACTGACGCCTCCTTATCAACTTCGACATCCTCAAGCGTACTTAGTTCAACTACCTCTGCTGAATCGTGAAGACATTTCCTCAAATGGGAAACATGGAACACGTCATGAACTCCCGCCAGCCTCTTCAGTAGTCTAACTCTATCGACCATCTAGCCTACCCTCTTAACTATGGGGAATGGCCCTACAAATCTTAGAGCTAACTTCCCTACTGAGCCAAAGAGAACAACGTACCTTAGAGGCGATACCTTAGTAAAGATCTTAGATCCTACCTCAAATTCCAAGACAGTCCTCCTCCTATCGGCATATGCCTTTTTCCTATCTTGAGCTGCTTTCATCCATTTGCAAATGAGGTCTATATTCTTAGAAGTCTCCCTAATCATCCTAGCCCCTAGTAGAAATCTGTTTGTAGACTCCCACCAACTTGGCGGCTATTTGCATGGTTGCCCATAAAGTGCCTCGAAGGGCACCATCCCTATGCTTGACTGGTAACTATTATTGCATGTATACTCAAACAACGGTAAATGCTCCTCCCAAGTCCCTCCAAACTCTGGGATATATAGCCTCAGTAAATCCTCAAGAACCATATTGACTCTCTCAGTCTGTCCATCGGTATGAGGGTGGTAGGTTGTGCTCAATCGTAACGGTGTACCTAGTTCCTCTTGCAAGCTCTTCCAAAACTCACTCGTGAAGATGGGGTCACAGTCACTTACTACACTGGAAAGTACCCCATGAAGTCGGACTATCTCTTTAAGCTATACCGATGCTAGCCAAGCTGTTGTCCTCTTCCTCTTGACTGGAATAAGGTGAGCGCTCTTCAGTCTATCCACTGTAACCCATATAATCATGTTGTCCTTTGTGACACCCCACATCCGTTAATATCACTCATAAAGGATGCACTGAGTTTCAGAAGCGCAACAGGTAAACATTACAGAAAATTTTAAACTTCATTATTCAAATTAAAGCATTATCTCAAAAAGCCAGTTACAACCAAAACCATTCACATCAAATGTAACACCCCACGTCCATTAATGTCACTCGCAAAGGGAATGCATTAACTTCCACGGAGAATTTTAAGTGAATATAGAACAGAAAATCACAACAAGACAGATATAAAGCAGCACTTGAAAATTTAAAACTTTATTTATCGCAGCAGAAGGTAAATATGTTTGGTTACATCATCAAAACCATAAACCAAAGTCAAGTACATCATATCCATCTTGATAAAATAAAGTACATAATCTGAAAGACATAATCCCCAACATCTAAATAGCCATAAATAAAGAGAAGCTGAACTTTACTTCAGCGATCCAAGAAATCTTCTAAAAGCAGTCCAAAATCAAGCTCCACTGGTGCTAGTTCCAACCTGAGCACCTGTGGGGGGGGGGGGGGAAGGGAGAAAAGAGGAGGAAACAAAGGGGGGGTCAGAAATAAAGTCTGGCGTGTGCGATAACTTTAACAATGTAACTAGGCTAAGGCATAAGTTGGAAAATAAGGAAATGATCATGAACCATTGAGTATGGCAGAGTAAACAAGGAAACAGGATGAACAACGATATCTTTAAGCACACCTAAACCACTATAGGATGATTACTAAACTACACCAACACTATAGGATAATTGCTATACTGCACCACCACTAGTATACTGCACCACCACTTAGTCACCCTAAGGTTGATCCCGCCTACAGACTTAATAATGATATTGGTAGTTTCGTGCACTCCTAGCTGCCTTCATAGGTGCCGCCTGCCCCTATCTTAACTAGGTGTACCCACTACCCCCAAGCGATCGGCTCCCTAACTCGTAGATACCCGTGCTACACCCACAGTGGGGTGTATCACTCCCCAAAGTGGCAACCCGATACAACCAACAATGCACGGCTTATACCTACACGATGCAACAACGTCTTACCTACCAGCCCGGGTCCACACACGCATATGAACCCGTTGGACTTGCGTTGCGACTGCTAACCCGGTTTGGCCTCTTACAGTCAAGCCCAGTATGCGTGTCCCGTCCTCGACTTGGGTCGAGCCCACAAAGATATGTATGGGTTACTGGTTGAAACGGGCCCCCATTACTTGACGCAAGCGATCCAACTAAGCTTTGTTCCCTCCAGTACATCCCACTTAATCGACTTCTTATTCATGTTTCAATTTTGGTTAAGTGTTTCTAATCGTATTTCCAAATGCCACCCAAGGCACCCACTAGATTCCACATGCCACCCAAGGCACCCACTTAACCCCCTCATGTCCCACTACATGTTTATCTGGCTAAGTGTTTTTTAATTCATTAAGACCGTAACCTCATAAAGACCTCTCACATTAGACTGGCATTTGTGGCAGCTGGATTTGCCGGGCGGTTCCGAGCAGTCTTACACCACAAAAGAGCCTAACCTCGTGTCTTTACAATTGTTACGTATTTAGTTTATGCCTAAGACCTCTCACATTAGACTGACATTTGTGGCAGCTGGATTTGTCGGGCGGGTCCGGGCAGTCTTACACCACAAAAGAGCCTAACCTCGTGTCTTAGATGATTAATTACTCCTAATCAATCATTCCCCAAATTTGAATTACTTTCCCTATTCAAAGTATCAATCAATTCCAAATTTAACAATGTCTATAATTGACTCAATTATGTCCATCCATTTATGGTATGTAAAATCATACCAATTTTCACCACAGTTATATTTTATGCCTTTTAAGGCATTTATGCCAATTAAATCTTTTTAATATTATCCCCTTTACCCCACGTTGTACGTTTATTCGTTTAACGTAAAATATACGTTAGACATGAATAGTCTAACTCATGGAATAAAGAGAAAACATTACAATATACACATAATTAATACATAGATCTAACATATGGGTGAACTTGCATATGTGAATGATGTTCTACATCTAAACTTGCATAGGCCAAAGTTACAACTTGCATAAACAACATATGTCATGGATCCAAATCTAAAGGTGTGAACTTGATGAAATAATGGCCACAAACTTGCAAGCAACATATGTCATAGATCTATATCTAAAGCGGGTAAACTTGCATCGGTAATAACATAACATGATTCATATCCAACTCATAAACTCACATATGTGATTTATACATCGCAACAATGGTGTAGACTAGTATCTAACATGTAAAGTATCATGTGGAATTTAGCATATGTCATAACCTAACTTTCAATTAAATTTTCACATAAACTAGGTGCCATAACCATGTAAGGTCATATATAATTCTACCCAAACTTGTATATGGTTCATGTTTGAATCAAAATCTAAACTTGCCTACATATGATTTATCATATGAATCAACATAACAAACTAGCATATGAAACATAATGATTAGATTGTATATAAAATTACAACATGGATGATAGCAACATAACTTTACATCATAAATGATAGCATCACAACATAACGTCATAGAGGTTTCAATCACAATCCTACAACATAATTACAACATGAAATCAATACTTCATATCACATCCATACAATTCGCATTATATCTTAATCCAACTAAATACTAATTATTTTATTAAAACTATCGAACTCACAACTCAAAAGCAGTCTTGAGTTCTGAATTTTGATTTCTGGAGTTGAATTATCTCTCCTTTGAAGAAGATTCGCTGTTAGGGTTGAGTAGTTCTGATTTGATTTGCTGTTCTTCCTCTTTAATTTGGTGGTGGCTGC
This sequence comes from Allium sativum, assembly GCA_030737875.1. Lineage (NCBI taxonomy): Eukaryota > Viridiplantae > Streptophyta > Magnoliopsida > Asparagales > Amaryllidaceae > Allium > Allium sativum. The sequence continues at coordinate 732,957,519 of CM060916.1, forward strand.
TCTAGGGTTCAAGACAACAGCATGACAACCATAGTTTCAGTTTTAATTCTGATTTAGGGTTTGAGTCTATGGGTCTTTTTATAGAGTTTTGAATTAATTTAAGCCGTCAGATGATCTTAGGGTTAATCGAAACCATTCAATCATGATAGGGTGACAAGTCGGCCCTAATGACTCAGCAAGGAGTCAGAAAGGACTCAGTAATAAGGGTCAGCCTGAACCAGAAAACCGTGCAGGCTCACTGCCTCGGCCTGGGCGCACTTGGCAGGTGCGCCAGTGCAAATATGTATTGGCGCACTTCCCAAGTGCGCCAGTGCATTTTTTTTCTTTTGCCACCAATCTTCATTCGTCCATAACTCCTTCATCCGGTACCCGTTTCCCGCAAACTCGGACTCTATTTCAACCAGAATTCCGAGACGAACATAATGGCGCAACCCCATTCCCATAATTCTCATGTCTGAGATTAATTATTCTTTATTTAGTTAATTCGATTGTTCAAAAATCCGGGGTGTTACATTCTCCCCTCCTTAAAGGATTTCGCCCCCGAAATCTCCAAGTTAAGGAGAATGCATATCCTACCATCCAAACAACCATCTACTCAACCATCAAACATGGGCATCCATTGTCCTTATAAAATTTCTAATGCTGTATGAACATATGCAAGAAGTGTGTGTATATGTTCCTTATCTAATGCAAAATCAGGCGGTCTACTGATTCAATTGACCTCGTTAATGCAAACCATGATAGTGCCATGCGTCCATTATGTATGCGAAAGAACCCTATCGATACATATTATTTCTACATGTGTGCACAAACATTCACCAAAATGCAACATCCATATGATGGTACAACCATTATACATCCATTAGTTAAATATGTACACACATTTATATGCAATATGCAATATGAAGTGACTGAGCCGATCTAGTGCCTAAAGTGTGTGTATATGCATCCACGAGCAACCACTAGCAACCACTTGCATCCACATGCATACATCATACATAACATGTCTCAAACACATGTTTCAACCATAGGACTATCCTATCTAAAGGTCAAAGAAACTAGAGGGAGGACATACTAAAGATAAGATAAGTACAAGGTAAGCGATAAAGGAGAAATTTAAAAGGCATACCCTCAAAAAGAAAAGGGTATAATGAACACATCTTCGCTTCCGTCTCCCAAGTAGCGTTGCTCTCATCATCTCCCCATTGCACTTTGACTAGTTTGACCTCTCGATTCCTCAACTTCCTAATCTCCGACCCAAGAATGCGTGTAGGAGCTCGTCGAATCGTCGCATCACGCTCGATCTCCACCTCTCTAAGAAAGCTCGGCTCTACCACTTCCGTGGTCTCGTGCAAGCACTTCCTCAAATGTGATACATGGAATACGTCATGTACACCACTAAGTCTCTCGGGCAACTCCACTTTATACGCCATCTGCCCAATCCTTTCCTTAATAGGAAACGACCCAACGAACCTTGGTGCTAACTTCCCAACGGACCCAAAGCGAACATCATTCCGTAATGGAGACACCTTGACAAAGACCATGTCCCCAACATCAAACTCAAGATCTGACCTCCTCTTGTCCGCATAAGATTTATGTCTATCTTGCGCCGTCTTCATCCTCCTTCGAATCAAATCGATCTTTTCCGAAGTCTCTCTAATCATATCGGGCCCAAGTAAAATCTTATCTGTAGACTCCCACCAACATGTAGGCGAATGACACGGCCGTCCATAAAGAGCCTCGAACGGTGCCATGCCAATACTAGACTGAAAGCTGTTATTATATGCGAACTCTACCAACGGAAGATGTTCCTCCCATGTACCTCCGAAATTTAAGACACACAACCTCAATAAGTCCTCTAGAATACGATTCACTCTCTCGGTCTGGTCGTCCGTCTGAGGATTATATGCGGTGCTCAAACATAACTGAGTCCCTACCGCCTCTTGCAAGCTCTTCCAAAATTCGCTAGTGAAGATAGAATCGCTATCGCTCACTATGCTAGAAGGAACACCGTGAAAACGAACTATCGCTCGAATGTATACGGAGGCTAACCATGGAGCAGTCCTCTTACTCTTTACGGGAATGAAATGGACGCTCTTAGTAAGTCTGTCTACCACGACCCAAATCCCTGTATTACCCTTCCTCGTTCTTGGTAATCCGTCAACAAAGTCCATCGAAACACTTTTCCACTTCCATTGTGGGACCTCCAATGGGTGAAGCAATCCACCGGGCTTCTTTTGCTCTGCTTTTACTTGGTGGCACACTAAGCATCTAGCGACATACTCAGCCACATCTTTCTTCATGCCGGCCCAAAAGTAAACTCGTCTCATGTCCATGTACATCTTGTTCCCGCCGGGATGGATGGTCATCATCGAACGATGGACATCATCAAGAATGGTCTTCCTTAGGTCATCGTCTTTGGTACACAAAGTTTACCGTCCCTACGTAACCAACCCTTATCCTCTAGGGTATACCTATGGACATGGCTCGATGACTCCCCTCTTTTGAGCTTTTCTACTAACTCAACCAACTGTGGGTCGTCTCGTTGTGCCTTGCCAATCCATCCCAAAAGCGTAGGTCTGACCTCTAAGGATGCTAGCAAACCAGGTACGAAGTCAATGGAAGGTGTAAAGTCAAACATAGAGATGAACTCTAAACTTCGCCACTCAACAAACAACGGACTCAAGGATAACCTTTTTCAACTTAAGGCATCTGCCACCACGTTACCCTTGCCAGGGGTATATGCTATCTTGAAGTCGTAGGATGCTAAGAATTCCATCTACCTTTGCTGCCTTAAGTTAAAGTCCTTCTGATAGAATAAGTAATTTAGCGATTTGTGGTCAGTGAATAATTCGAATTTTTCGCCAAGAAGATAATGACGCCAAGACTTAAGCGCGAAGACAATAGCGGCCAACTCTAGGTCATGTGTAGGGTAATTTCTTTCATGCACTCTCAATTGCCTTCCACCATAGGCTATTACCCTTCCCTCTTGCATTAAGACTGTGCCTAGTCCTGTCCCACAAGCATCGGTATAAATGGTAAATGGCTTACTCCCATCTGGCAACACTAAGACTGGGGTTGTGGTCAAAGCTCTCTTCAAACATTGGAACGCATCGTCACAATCTACGTCCCACGTAAAAACTAGATTCTTCTTCGTCAAGCGTGTTAATGGGGCTGATATTTTTGCGAAGTCTTTGATGAACTTCCTATAGTAGCCAGCCAAGCTAAGAAACTCCTCACCTTGGTAGCATTTTTAGGAACCTTCCAATCTTGGATGGCCACTATCTTAGCGGGATCCACAACTATCCCTTCTCTGGAAACCACGTTCCCTAAGAATCACACTTCCTTCCTCCAAAAGTGACATTTAGAAAATTTAGCTTTAAGGCTATGCGCTCGAATAGTCTCCAACACTTCCCTAAGATGTAGGGCATGCTCTTCCTCACTTTTAGAAAAGATCAAGATATCGTCCACAATGACTACCACGAATCTATTAAGGTACTCCCTAAACACCTTACTCATCAAGTCAACAAAGTATGCGGGGCGTTTGTCAAACCGAAGGGCATCACAAGCCACTCGAAGAAACCGTCTGGAGTCCTAAAGGCAGTCTTGTCTATGCTATCCTCAGCCACTCTCAACTGATGGAAACCCGTGGCTAATTCCAACTGCGAAAACACTGAGGCGCCAATTAACTGATCGAAGAGATCGCCAATCCTCGGCAGTGGGTGTCTATTCTTCTTAGTAAGCTTATTAAGTTCTCTATAGTCCACACAAAGTCTAAGGAACCCATCTGCCTTCGTGGCAAATACTACTGGAGCACCCCACTCCGATATACTACGTCTGATGAACCACTTCTCAAGCAATTCTTTCACTTGCTTACTGAGTTATCTCCTCTCTCTTGGAGCCATGTGGCGCACTGGCAATGCAACCGGCTTTGCATTATCTACTAGATATATTCAAAAGTCTATTTCACGTTTTGGGGGTAAACCCCTCACCTCATCGAAGACATCAGCATATTCACGGACTATGGGAACAGAATATAAATCATCATCGGATGCGTCAAGGGATTCTAGGTAGCTAAGCATTACTGGACCTCTAGGGTTACAAGAAATATCAAGGGTCTTTCCAGAATGAGTCAACAATCTAACTACCCTTCTTTCACAATCTAGGATGGCCCCATATCTAGTTAGCCAATCCATACCTAGAATTAAACCGTAGCCCATGAAGCCAAGAATAAAAGTGTTGCACTCAAACTCAACGCCCAAGATAAACACTCTCAAATCCCGACAAATCATAGAAAGATGAGCCGAACCACCGATAGGATTTGAGACTACTAAGGGATCAGTAACTAGACTAGTATCAAGGTGCAGTGTTTCAACTAATGATGTAGAAATAAATGAATGTGATGCGCCAGAATCGAATAAAGTACGGACATGATGATCAAACAGAAAAACTAAACTTTCAACGGAAATTGCTCTACCTCGTTCTTGCAGCGGTGGGACCACGAGAGCCTGAACTTGTCCCCTTGCCTGCCCTGGTGCCATAAGAGCCTGCACCTGTCCTCCCGAGGTAGACCCTGCCCTCTGCCCTTTCTTTGGGCAGTCCTTAATAAGATGTCCCACCTCGCCATAGTGGAAACAACCGGTCTTCTTTTTCTTCCTACAATCTTTGCTTAGATGGCTGGGTGTCCCACAGTTAAAGCATTTCTTCTTCCCCTTAGCATTATTGCCTTTGCCACCTTTCTTGTTCTGTTGTTGCTGTTGCGACTTTTTTTGATCCCCTTTCTTCTCGGGTGATCCCCTTTATTCTCGGGTGCTTTATTAGCATTGGCCCCCTTCTCCTCTTCATGCATGAGCGCCATGTAAACTAGTCTCTCGAAGGTAGCCCCCATGGGAATGTGGGTAATAGATAACCCATGAAGCGGCTCGTTTAAACCCTTAACAAATCTTAGAGCCTTCTTTTCTGGAGTGTTCTCCAAGTCAAGCCAAACCTTGCCAATTGGTTGAATTTGTTGACGTACTCTTTCACCGATAAATTCCCATGCTTCAGCGCCAAAAACCTTTCCATGTATAGATTCTCTTCAGCCCACTAGAGAAACTTCGCCTCAAAGCTCTACCTAAAATCTGGCCATGTATCGACTGGACGTCCCCCATTAGTGACCTCCCACCAAAACGAGGCCTCATCTTTCATTAGCCAGGCAGCTAACTGGACTTTTCTTTCATCATCCACTTCAAAGATTCTAAACAATTCTTTCACCTCCTTTAGCCAGTTTCGAGCTTCAACAAATGTATCCGTCCCATGAAAAGGTTTTCCACCCATTGCTCTAAAGTCCTTACATATCTTAGCAAAAGTATCGACGCGAGGAGGAGGGGGAGGAGGAGGAGGAGCATTAGCTGGACCTGCAGTGGCGGCCCTAGCATCAAGATATTGACGAAACCAACCGGGCACATGAACACCCTCTGGTATCTCAGATGCTTCAGACATGCTGAAACGAAAAAGGAAAGACTCAATATAAAAGAACAGAGGGAAAGATATATGGCTCTTGGGGTTATGCTTTCTAAATATACTTTTCTCTTGAAAATACTTTCCTTAAAACATACTTTTGAAGGTACTTCTTTATAAAAATGCTTTTGAAAAACAGTTTTTCAAAATTCATATCTGTTCTGGTAACCTTCAGCTCTGATACCACGTGTAACACCCCACATCCATTAATGTCACTCACAAAGGGAATGCATTAACTTCCATGGAGAATTTTAAGTGAATATAGAACAGAAAATCACAGCAAGACAGATATAAAGCAGTACTTGAAAATTTAAAACTTTATTTATTGCAGCAGAAGGTAAATATGTTTGGTTACATCATCAAAACCATAAACCAAAGTCAAGTACATCATATCCATCTTGATAAAACAAAGTACATAATCTGAAAGACATAATCCCCAACATCTAAATAGTCGTAAATAAAGAGAAGCTGAACTTTACTTCAACGATCCAAGAAATCTTCTAAAAGCAGTCCCAAATCAAGCTCCACTGGTGCTAGTTCCAACCTGAGCACCTGGGGGGGGGGAAGTGAGAAAAGAGGAGGAAACAAAGGGGGGGGTCAGACATAAAGTCTGGCGAGTGCGATAACTTTAACAATATAATTAACAATGTAACTAGGCTAAGGCATAAGTTGGAAAATAAGGAAATGATCATGAACCATTGAGTATGGCAGAGTAAACAAGGAAACAGGATGAACAACGATATCTTTAAGCGCACTTAAACAACTATAGGATGATTACTAAACTACACCAACACTATAGGATAATTGCTATACTGCACCACCACTAGTATACTGCACCACCACTTAGTCACCCTAAGGTTGATCCCGCCTATAGACTTAATAATGATATTGGTAGTTTCGTGCACCCCTAGCTGCCTTCATAGGTGCCGCCTGCCCCTATCTTAACTAGGTGTACCCACTACCCCCAAGCGATCGGCTCCCTAACTCGTAGATACCCGTGCTACACCCACAGTGGGGTGTATCACTCCCCAAAGTGGCAACCCGATACAACCAACAATGCACGACTTATAACCTACACGATGCAACAAAATATTACCTACTAGCCCGGGTCCACACACGCATATGAACCCGTTGGACTTGCGTTGCCACCGCTAACCCGGTTTGGCCTCTTACAGTCAAGCCCAGTATGCGTGTCCCGTCCTCGACTTGGGTCGAGCCCACAAAGATACGTATGGGTTACTGGTTGAAACGGGCCGCCATTACCTGACACAAGCTATCCACCTAAGCTTGGTCCCCTCTAGTACATCCCACTTAACCCACTTCTTATTCATGTTTCATTTACATGTTTCAATTTTGGTTAAGTGTTTCTAATCGTATTTCCAAATGCCACCCAAGGCACCCACTAGATACCACATGCCACCCAAGGCACCCACTTAACCCCATCATGTCCCACTACATGTTTATCTGGTTAAGTGTTTCTTAATTCATTAAGACCGTAACCTCATAGAGACCTCTCACATTAGACTGACATTTGTGGCAGCTGGATTTGCCGGGCGGGTCCGGGAAGTCTTACACCACAAAAGAGCCTAACCTCGTGTCTTTACAATTGTTACGTATTTAGTTTATGCCTAAGACCTCTCACATTAGACCGACATTTGTGGCAGCTGGATTTGCCAGGCGGGTCCGGGCAGTCTTACAACACAAAAGAGCCTAACCTCGTGTCTCAGACGATTAATTACTCCTGATTAATCATTCCCCAAATTTGAATTACTTTCCCTATTCAAATTATCAATCAATTCCAAATATAACGATGTCCATAATTGACTCAGTTATGTCCATCCATTTATGGTATGTAAAATCATACTAATTTTCACCACAATTTTATTTTATGCCTTTTAAGGCATTTATGCCAATTAAATCTTTTTAATATTATCCCCTTTACCCCACGTTTTACGTTTATTCGTTTTACGTAAAATATACGTTAGACTCGAATAGTCTAACTCATGGAACAAAGAGAAAACATCACAATATACACATAATTAAAACATAGATCTAACAAAGGGGTGAACTTGCATATGTGAATGATGTTCTACATCTAAACTTGCATAGGCCAAAGTTACAACTTGCATAAACAACATATGTCATGGATCCAAATCTAAAGGTGTGAACTTGATGAAATAATGGCCACAAACTTGCATAAACAACATATGTCATAGATCTATATCTAAAGGGGTAAACTTGCATAGGTAATAACATAACATGATTCATATCCAACTCATAAACTCACATATGTGATTTATACATCACGACAATGGTGTAAACTAGTATCTAACATGTAAAGTATCATGTGGAATTTAGCATATGTCATAGCCTAACTTCCAATTAAATTTTCACATAAACTAGGTGCCATAACCATGTAAGGTCATATATAATTCTACCCAAACTCGTATATGGTTCATGTTTGAATCAAAATCTAAACTTGCCTACATATGATTTATCATATGAATCAACATAACCAACTAGCATATGAAACATGTTGATTTGATTGTATATAAAATTACAACATGGATAATAGCAACATACCTTTACATCATAAATGATAGCATCACAACATAACATCATGGAGATTTCAATCACAATCCTATAACATAATTACAACATGAAATCAATACTTCATATCACATCCATACAATCCGCATTATATCTTAATCTAATTAAATTACTAATTATTTTATTAAAACTATCGAACTCACAACTCAAAAGCAGTCTTGAGTTCTGAATTCTGATTTCTGGAGTTGAATTAGCTCTCCTTTGAAGAAGATTCGCTGTTAGGGTTGAATAGTTCTGATTTGATTTGTTGTTCTTCCTCTTTAATTTGGTGGCGGCTGCTCTAGGGTTCAAGACAACAGCATGACGGCCATAGTTTCAGTTTTAATTCTGATTTAGGGTTTGAGTCTATGGGTCTTTTTATAAAGTTTTGAATTAATTTAAGCCTTCGGGTGATCTTAGGGTTAATCGAAACCATTCAATCATGATAGGGTGACAAGTCGCCCTAATGACTCAGCAAGGAGTCAGAAAGGACTCAACAATACGGGTCAGCCTGAACCAGAAAACCGTGCAGGCTCACTGCCTCGGCCTGGGCGCACTTGGTAGGTGCGCCAGTGCAAATATGCACTGGCGCACTTCCCAAGTGCGCCAGTGCATTTTTTTATTTTGCCACCAATCTTCGTTCGTCCATAACTCCTTCATCCGGTACCCGTTTCCTGCAAACTCGTACTCTATTTCAACCAGAATTCCGAGACGAACACAATGGTGCAACCCCATTCCCATAATTCTCACGTCTGAGATTAATTATTCTTTATTTTAGTTAATTCGATTGTTCAAAAATCCGGGGTATTACATTAAATCTGTCTCATAAGAAAATTGTCTTATAAATTACAGTACATAAAATCATATTCCTTACCATAAGCCATACTAAAGTAGAGAGCAAGTCAAAATGGTATGTCTCAAGAAATCCAAGTCAAGTTCAAGCTGTAAGAGAAATCTTAGTCACTGTTGAGTGCTTCCACTCTGAGGACCTAGGGAGGGAGGAAGAAAGAGGCAAAAGGAAAAGGGTCAGACATAAAGTCTAGTGTTCCAGTGATTTACAAATATGCATAAAATATAATTACCAAGACAAGAAAATAAGACTGGATGAGAAAGGTACATTGTCATAACAGATAAACTAAACAGAATAACATGATGGACAGGAATAGCCGGAATAAACTATGATCGCATAATGCTTCACATTTATATACTAAAATAGGTAATGACTGAACATGTATGTCTTGTGCCTTAGGTCTGCACTAATACTTAGTATAACAAGATTAACAGGATTAGGTATTACCCCAATTACATAACAACGAGAACATGATTAGGTGTTTAACCTAATTACATAACAGTAGGAACATGATTAGGTGTTTAACCTAAGTACACAACAGCAGGAATAGGATTAGATGTTTAACCTGATTACATAGCAGCAGGATTAACAATAGGATTAGGCATACCTTAATTACATCACAAGATTAGGTGTTACCCTAATTACATAACAACAGGATTAGGTATACCCTAATTACTACCCATGCGATCGACTCACTATCACCCGAATACCCTGTGTCAGCCCCAGCAGTAGGGTGTATCACTCCCTAACACAACAATATTTGTAGGTGTTCTGACATCTTAGGTCCCGTTGCCGAATCCATGCACGCTCATGACTCCGTCAGAAACGCGCCCTTCTTTTATTATTGTTGTTTTGCCTTCTTGGATCCCCTTTCTTATCATGTGCATTATCTACATTAGCACCTTTCTCCTCTTTATGTATCAACGCCATATCAACAAGATTCTCGAAAGTAGCCCCCATAGGAATGCGGGACATAACTAACCCGTGTAAAGCTTCATTCAGACCCTTAGCAAAACTCAAGGCCTTCTTGTGCGGTGTATTAACTAATTCCATACCAAATCTTGCTAACTGGTTAAACTTGTTAACATACTCCTTCAAAGACAAACTCCCTTGTTTCGAAGCCAAGAACCTCTCCATGTATAAACTCTCCTCCGCATGTGAAAGAAATTTCAACTCCAACCTTTGCCTAAAATCCATCCACGTCTCCACTGCACGTCCTCCATTAGTTACTTCCCACCAAAAGGAAGTTTAATCCTTCATTAACCAAGAAGCTAGCTGAACCTTCCTTCCCTCGTCAATCTCAAAGATACCAAACAAATCCTCCACTTCCTTGAGCCAATTCCAAGCCTCAACAAACATCTCAGTTCCATAAAACGGTTTTCCGCCCATCGCACGGAAGTCTTTGCATATCTTAGAAAAACATCTACACGGGGAGGAGGAGGAGGAGCATCTGCAGCCACGGGAGGAGGAACGTGTGCTGGGCCTGCGGTAGTGGCCCTAGCCTCTAGATACCTTCTGAACCAACCTTGTATCTGTACGACCTCGGGTATAACGGGTTCCCCAGACACGCTGAAAGAAAAAAGGAAGAGATTCAAAATAAAGTATCGATAGATAGATATATGGCTTTTTAGGGATTATGTTTTTCATAATAAACTTTTCTCTTGAAAATACCCTCTTTAAAACATGTTTTTGAAAACGATTTTCAAAATCTTTTTTCTGTTCTGGTAACCTTCAGCTTTGATACCACGTGTAACACCCAACGTCCATTAATGTCACACACTAACGGAATGCATTAACTTTCATGGAGTATTATAAGGGTATAGAACAGAATATCATAAGACAAATATATAAAATAGTACTTAAAAATTCAAAATTTATTCATTGCAGCGGGAAAACAAAACATGTTTGGTTACAATATCAAAACCACATACTAAATCCAAGTACACAAATATCCATCTTGAACGAAATTATTATCAGATTACAAAAAGGCAAAACCATAATCCCACTCCAAATAGCCATAATGTAAAAGAGATAAAACTGAGCATTACTTTCAACACTTCCAAGCACTTCAAGAATAAAGAGATCCAAGTAAAGCTTCACTAATCCCACCCTGAGAACCGCGGGGGGGGGGGGGGGGGGGGGGAGGGAGAAAGAAAAGAGGCGAAATAAAAGGGGTCAGACATAAGCCTAGCGAGTCTAGTGACTTTAACAATATAATCAATAAAGTAACAGGATAAGAACATAAACTGGATATAAGAGATGACTGTAACATAAGCAGATATGACAAGGTAGACAAGGTAAGCAAGATAGAACATTGATTGCGCTTCTAACCACCATAAGATATTCTCTACACCGTACCAACATACTAGTTACATATTAGGAGATGATCCCTCCGTACTAATCATAATAATGGTAGCTTCGTGTACACCTAGTTGCTCTCGTAGGTGCCCCACTTGCTCCTACCACCGCTAGTTATACCCACTACCCTTCCCTTTCGATCGACTCCCTAACCTCGTAGATACCTGTACTGGTCCCAAAATAGGGTGTATCACTCCCTAAGGTGGAAACCCCGATACTACTGAAATGCACAGCTTATACCTACACGATGCAACAACGTCTTACCTACCAACCCGGACCGACGCATGCACATGACTCCGTTGGACTTGCACTGACATCGCTAACTCTTTATTGACCTCTTACAATCAACCCCAGTAAGCATGTCCCTGTCCTCGACCTAGTTCGGGCTCATATAGATACTAAAATGGGTTACTGGTTGTAAAGGGTCCACCCACTTGACACAAGCTTACCTCCTAAGCTTGGTCCACACTAGGAATTCTCACTTAACCCTTTTTTATCCCCATGTCTTATCACATGTCTCATATTGGTTAAGTGCTTTAATTATGCTTCACATGCTACCCATGTTACCCACTTAACCCTTTATTATCCCCATGTCTAGTCACATGTCTTATCTTGGTTAAGTGTTCATTAATTCATTATAACCGTAATCTTGCAATACCTCCCACATTAGATTACCGTTTTAAGGTTGTTGGATTTGCCGAGCGGTTCCAGGCAGGCTTATACCGCAATCCGAATCTAACCTCGTGTCTTTGCATTATTACGCATCTAATTTCGGCCATTCACCTCTCACATTAGATTACCAAATTGCGGTTGCTGGATATGTCGGGCGGTTCCAAGCAGGCTTGTACCGAAATCCGAATCTAACCTCGTGTCTTAGGCGTTCATTATCACCTTCTTGTTTCAAGTCCCAATTTACCCATAATTTCCAATCTAAATTATATTCATACTCTCATGTGCCAAATTATGCCCAAACCCATCTTCATAGTTATTAACAATTTATGTCGAATCTCATGTATATAAGCCATACTCAATTATGCCCAAACTAATTTTCCATATTCATCAACAATTTATGCCAAATTTCATTTCATTGCATATTTCCCAAACTTTTTCCCAATCGTTCCAATGTTATTCGTACGTAAATCTCAATGCAATATGTTAGGCTCGAAGTTAGCCTAATCTCATAAAGAAAAAGGAAAAGAAGAAGGGAAGGGAATCAAAACATCCAGACTGGCATAAACATAAGAACATGCATATGAAATATAAACAGGCATATAACGATAAAATGGATCACAAAGGCATATGACAGATTTATAGGTATGAATCTGAAAGATAATGATTTACAAGCTTGATAAGATTCATTTCAGTCAAAGGCATATACATTAGATCCAATTCACAATCGTATCACAATTACTTTTTAATTAATTATATGTGAAAGTAACATAGACTCACAACGATAGGATTCTTAGAAAAGAGAATTAGGCATTATTGTAGTAATTCTGATCTTGAATAATCTCTACTTTGATTATTTGTAGATATGATCTTCTAATTTGAATACTCCTATTCTGATTTGCTTTGGTGGAGAAGAGAGGCTAGATATGATTTAGATTAGAGCAGCATGGAGGCGCCATGGATGAAAACAATGAGATTAGGGTTAGGTTTAGGGGTATTTTATAGATGCTCTAGGTGAATTAGGACCCTTAGATTAGATTAGGATCCATCTGAACCATCCAAACCAGAAAAACACGTCATCAGATCCACCACAGAACACGTCAGGCCAGATTTGGGTTGATGGGGTCGACACCCTTATAGGGGGGTCGACTCTCCTGTCGGCACCCTATGGAAGTGGTGAACACCCACGAGCGGGAAATTTCCCGCTCAACCTGCTTTGTCTAAATTTTGTTTTTTCAACAGTTTTTGTTATTTAATTATTATTTAAATAAATTCTGCTTTAAACTGAAATCTTCTAAGCTTCATAACTTCTTCATACGATATCCGATTTACACAAACTCAGACTCTATTCCAAGCAGAATTCTGAGACAAACGAAATGGCGCAGCCCGTTTCCATTAGGTCTACTTATAAAAATTAAGTATTCTTTAATTATCTCTTATGTCATGTTTTAAAATTATGGGGTGTTACATGAAATCCCATAGCTAGATCCAATCTGTGAGAAAATCGAAGCGCCTACTAGTTGGTCATACAAGTCAGCAATCCTCGGAAGTGGACACCTGTTCTTCTAGGTGAACTTATTCAACTCCCTATAGTCCACGCATAGACGGAGAAATCCATCTGCCTTGGTCACAAAGATGACTGGAGCTCCCCACTTAGAAATGCTCCATCTAGTGATCCTTTCTCCAATAACTCACATACTTGTTTATTGAGCTCCCTCCTCTTCCTAAGAGCCATGTGATGCACTGGTAAAGCGACTGGTTTCACATTCTCCACCAAGTAAATACGGAAATCTATCTCTCATCTGGGAGGTGATCCCTTAACCTCATTAAACAAGTCCCAGAAACCACTAACTATGGGTACTGATCAATGATTGTCAATGGAAACATCAAAAGAATTTAGGAAACTGAGCATAACTGACCCCCGTGGGCCACAAGAAATCTCTGGAGTTCTACCATGGCACATTAGAAATCTAAAACCTCTCCTCTCACAATCAAGGATCACACCATACATGGCTAGCCAATCCATTCCTAGAATTAATCCGTAATCCACAAAGCCAAGAACATATGCGTCGCATTCAAATTCGATGCCCATAACAGAAATTATCAAACCCCTACATATCATAGATAAATGAGTCATTCCTCCTATGGAGTTTGAGACTACAACAGGATCAAAAACAATACTAGTTCTAATAGGATAGTCAAAAAGAGAAATCAAACCATGGAAGTGGTGGACACCCACGAGCGGGAAATTTCCCGCTCAGCCTGCTTTGTCTAAATTTTGATTTTTCAACAGTTTTTGTTATTTAATTATTATTTAAATAAATTCTGCTTTCAACTGAAATCTTCTAAGCTTCAAAACAGAAATTATGGGGTGTTACATGAGAAGCATCGATGCCAAAAATAGTTCTAATAGGATAGTCAAAAAGAGAAATCAAACCTTCCACGGTGACTTTCCTACCATGATCTGGTCCACCAGCCTCAAGCGCATGCCCTTTCCCTCCAGATGATCCATCCTTTTGTCCTTGCTAGTTGGGGGCATTGCCTAGTAAAATGTTCAACTTGGCCACAACTGAAACAAGCATTCTTCATCTTCTTACAATCTCTTGATAAGTGCCCCAAATTCCCACAACCATGGCAATTAACCTTTAACTTGGTTTGAGCCTTATCGGGCTTTCCTCCCTTCTTTGCTGTCCCCTTCTTGGGCCATCATTTCTTTTTCTCAGCCTTGGGTTTTTCCACATCAATCTTAACTTCTTTCTTCTCCTCTTTACCGTCCTCGTGCATCAAAGCCATGTCAACTAGCCTCTCGAAAGTCAATCCCATCAGTATATGTGTTAATGCTAGTCCTTGCAACACTTGGTTCAATACTTTCGTGAACCTTAAAGCCTTCTTATGTGGTGTGTTCACCAAATCTAAACCAAAACTTGCTAGCTAATTGAAACTATTAACATATTCCTTTAATAACATATATCCTTGTTTCAAATTAAAAAACTTCTCTATTTGCAATCCTTCTGCAACTTGCGACAAAAATTTCATCTCAAATCTATGTCTAAACACATCCCAAGTAGCTACCACCTACCCCGCCTAAGTCACCTCTCACCAGTATGAAGCTTCCTCTTTCAATTGCCAAGCGACCAACTGAATCTTTCTCCTATCATCGAGCTCCAATAAATCAAACACATTCTCCGTTTCTCTAAGCCAATTGCGCGCCTCCATAAAACTCTCAGCACCACGAAACAGCTTGCCTTGTATCACGTAAAAGTCCTTACAAAGCTTAGAAAAGTTGACTATAGGATTGGGTGGAGCTACTGCGGCTACATCTGGGGGTGGGGCATTGACTTGCACTTCGACATGTGTTGTAGCCTCTATGTGTATATGAAAACATGTCAGAATGGTAATGCCCTAGGGAAAATTAGGAGCCCCAGATAAGCTAAAAAGAGACGAAACAAGGATTCAGAAAGAGGTCGAAGGAATATTGAAAATGACTTGAGAGGATGTATTTTTCAAAATTTGGTTTTATTTGGAAATCTATACTTTGAAAAATGTTTTTTCAAATTTTTTTTATCTGATCTTGTAACCATAGGCTCTGATACCAAATGTGACATCCCACGTCCCTTAATGTCACCAATATGATGATGCATTAAGTTTTGTGAATCATAATAATAATACAGAGACTAAATTTAACGAGACAGAATATAAATTGCAGTAGAAAATTTTGAACTTTTATTTCAAATAAATTTCAACATTACATTTTTTTTCAAAATGAACATTCAATGTCAAAACCATAAATATATGTCTCATAAATCATCAGAGTACAAAACCATAAAATAATACCCCTCTTATGTCATAACAGTAAACATAGATAAATAAACTGAAGTAATACATGGAAAGAAAAACAATCCAACTCCAAGCAGAATAGAATCACGGTCACATCTACTATTCACTACCACTCTGAGAACATGAGGGGGAAGGACGAGAGAGAAGGAAAAATAAAATATCTCAAACATCATGAGTTCTGGTGATTTTCAACAATAAGATAAGATAGAAAGTATCAAGACAGATAAATATTGTTGAACATGAAACTATAGTAAAATAACCGAGTATGTAGTAAACGAGATAATATGATAATGGGATAACAACTTAACAAGGTAAGGTAAAGACCATGTACGCTTCTCATTCATATCCGTAGAACTAGTTTCTGCACTAACTAGCAGAATATCAGGATTAGGAGTTACCCTAATTACTACCCATGTGATCAACTCCCTTCTACGCAAATATCATGTGCCAGCCACGACAGTAGGGGATATCAGTCCCTAACTCATCAACTTATAAGACACAGACTTATTTGCTGGTGTCACAACGTCTTAGTTTCTCCCATCGGACCCATGCGCGCTCATAACTCCACTGGAACGTACATGTACCCACCTTCTATCTTTCAACCTCTTACAATCCCGATTAGTAAAGCATGCCCTGACCCCTTCCTAGTGCAAGTCCCCTCTCTATAATACCAACAGGGATACTGACTGATATGGGTTCCATAAAGCAAGATTGACATAAGCCACCCCTAGGCTTATGCTCCCAAATAACTAGGATTTTAAGAGTCCCAAAATCGGATATAAACAAGAAGACGTGGGACCTCTTAGCTTATTAAATAACAGATTTAACATAGCATGTTTAAGTTCATTAATAAGCATGGTTGTAAACGACATTTCCTATAAATGTTATTCTACGTACAACCCCTTCCTCAAAAAAGCCAAGCACCTGCTCATATGTGTGTGTGTGTGTATATATTAAGTTAAATGTTTACTTAATTACATCTGATCCTCAGAACATGTTCTACTTAATATCAGATTAAGTTTCAACCTATTCATATTAACATGTTTTGCACATTATCCCAATTATACAGTCATTGGATTTCATGTTTCAATATGCCTAATTCTTCTTTTTATTATTATTACAAGTTATTCCAATTTATCCCAATTTACGCAATTCTAACGAAAATAGCCTAGGCACTCGATAGCCTAGGCTTAGCGCAAAATAAAAAGGAAAAGGGAGAAAATATAGATTCGAATGCAGGAACCTGCCCTGTATGCAGGTGGGTCGACCCACTTATACCTGTGTAACGACCTAGATTTTTAACCAATTAATTGTGAACATATAAATTGTTTTAAATGTTGTATTGAAAATATAAAAAGATTTTTATAATAAATTTATTCAATAAAAACGAAGCTTGAATGTATAATTTATAATTAAATCAAATTTGGATCTCTATAATTTATTATGATGTTCTAGTCAAATATGTTCTAATTCGAACGGACGATGTATGTGTTCGTACATGATAATTTCGCGTTAAATAATATTGTAAAATAAGGATCATCTTTGCATCGTCGTTTTAAAACCTCTATATAGTTTTTATCAAATTCTAATTCTAATATGTCTAAAACAAATATCGATCCACCCTTTTACAATGGTTCAGTCTTGGCATATCAAAATAATATTGTTGTCCTTCAAAATGTTCGAAATATCCGCACATCCGTATGAAATCCTTTTTGACAAACTTAAACAAAACTGCGACAAATCTTTATCTATATCTCTGGCAAACCTTATCATGTCTTGGATAAGATCCTTTGTTGTTTTTAGCTCACAGTATTTGTCAAAGTGCTGAAAATTCATGCTAGCCGAGTCAAATATTTTGACTATACCATTCCGGTTTGAACATCAGTGCAAATTTATAAAATAAAAAAGGGGTATGCATCCATTCTTGTTTTGTCAGGTTTGAAGAAATCCTGCAAACAAAGATATAACCATACCTTTCAAATCTTTGTAGTATCAAAACAAATCATAGTATATCAAATCTTATGAGTAACTCGAAAGAAGAAAACCCCTCTGAACAAATCTGCAAACAAAGAGTAGTCTTTTAAATGTTGGCACATGGTTGTGTCCGTCCCCCCAGCAACAGTGATTGACAGTGATATATTGACTGAAGTAAAATAAAAAAAAGTGCGTTTCCTTCCATTCGAAGGCACAGATGAAACAATATAAAACCAATTCCTATTTGCTCAATTCATTTTCCAGATTCCCTTTTCATACCACACAAGAAAACGGATCCCTTCAGTAAATGACGAAAACAATCCCGCATTCAAAAATCAAAATCACCCAGTAAAATTCAGAGAAAAGTCAAAATACATGTGTATTTGAATTACTGCAGCACTCCCCTTTAATCTCGTATGAATCTCGAGTGGTGCGAATTGTTCTGGTGTCCTTGGAAAATATACAGCGAGTTAGGGTTCATAGATCTTTGGGAATTTGGTGATTTCCGTTGGGTTTGACAACGGATTCGACACTGGTGTGTGATATTTCTCAAGGATTCGAATCAAAACATGTCCTATCTTTCTGTTATACTCGCATGGAACACGGATTGGTGTGCGAGATACATGGAGGTGTCGCGAGTGGTATATCATGGTAAGGGAAGGGAAGTTTGGTTGATGAGAAGATCATTGTTGTTCTTGATTTTGTGAACAGTGGAGTAAAGTGAGAGTTGAGGGGAGACTGAATCTCGCCTGGGACTGTCACGGGGATGGAGGAAATAAACTGGTGTCCATATTTACATGGTGAGGTTGGTTTTATTGTTGCTGAAGGTGAAGTGATCTTGCAGTTTCCAAGAGGAGATCAAGTAGATGAACAACGTGAAAAGAGGGTTCTCAATGGGATTCATAACTTTGAAGGAGGTCCAGGAGGCTACGGTTGTTAGGTGGAATAAGATGTGGTTAGTAGAATTTATTTAAACTACGAGATGGGTGTTCTTAGTATTTAATGGTGGAGAAGTTACAGGGGAGTTCACATTTGGGGGTGTATGGATCTTCTGTGATGATTGTTTTGAGAAGTAGGCTGTTCGAAATTTCTACTACGGAAGTGGATGATGAAACATGCGGGTGCAACGCTGTTGCGAGCTTCAGAGGGAAATTTTTACTGTAGCCAAAGATGGAAAGAAGACTAGTGGGGAAGGTTAGATGCTGAAATAGAAGAGCTTTAAGAGAAAATAAAGGGAAGGAGTTAAGCTAACTTATTAAAAATCGGTGGCGTGCTCTGTGTTGTATGTTCTGGGAGGAAGGAGTCTAGTGAACATAATTGAGATGGAATTAGTAGGGGTTGATCTCCTGTTGAACGGGAAGAGAAATAAAGAAAAAAGAAAAAAGAAAAAGAGGAGCGGGACTGTGTGATTGAGCAAGAAATGAGTAACAACAATAGCATCCTGAACAAAGAAGTCCTATTGACCGTAATTTTCATTTTAAAATAAGTACATAAATTAATAAGTCATTCAAGATAAATTATTTTAAATCAAACCATATATATTTATAATGTCTATAAATTGGTCATAGGTTGACAGAATCAGATGGAACCGATCACATTGGAATTGCAGCGATGAAGTTTACGTCGGGGGACTCATTTCGTTAAGAACAAAGCTACTGCGATTTCGTAATAAAATCAAATGCCGTTTGATTTTAAACGAAAACAAGAGCAGAAGCATCAACTGCGAACCTAGGTGAGTAAATTCACTAACTCTGACCCGTTTATATTTTTATATAAACGAGTTTTAAATTTATTTATGGTAATTTTATACTGTGTGATGATTGTTTGGAGGAATGGTTGATAAAATTGGTTGATAGTTATATCGTTGATCGATCATTAGTTCTGTTTACTATGATATTGCATATTTATGTGAAATCAATGTTGATTAACATCTGTGGTTGCAAGGAAACAGGTTGGAGGGATCCAACTGGATCCCTCAACATTTATATTATTTGTTATTTACCGTGATATATACTGTGACTGATTATATGTGTGTTTGAATTACACTGGCCCTTAAATTTTGGTATTTAAATACCATAAATATTTTGAATGTAGAAAATGAATGTTAAAAAGTATTTCGAATAGGCCTAGTAATAGGAACTTGTTTTAAATGAATAAAACAAGGAGTTGAGTATAAACGACACTTATAAATTTAGTAAAATACTTATCATTGGATAAATTGAAAATACAAATTCAAGTTAGAAAAGTTGAAATTGGTTTTTAAACTGACATTTATAAATAGGAATTGAACTTAGCGATTTTAAATGAAATTATAAATAAGATTATGAATGGATAGAATACAAATAAGATTTGTGGATGATTCTACCTTCGGAAGTTAATAAAGAGAATTCGGATTTTGAAATATTATTTAAATAATTTATTATTATTTTTATAACTATGTAAAAAGATCAACTAGTCTATTTTTATCAAGAAGTTATCTACCTTAATTATAGTGGATGTTGGAGTTAATTATTAGTTAGTCAATAGAAATAGAAGAAATTACCATTTTAAATGGATTTCGATTAAAATGTAATAGAGTTATAACAAAGTTTTGGTTGAACTTAGAAAAGGATTCATACAAGGATTGGAAAATGAATCCAGGTATGAAAAACAAGTTATAAAAGCAATCTCAAGACGAGGCGACGTTAAGTTAAGCATTTACTTAATAAAACTAAATTAAGCAAAAGTGATATAATCAAAAGGAGACTTTCAACTTAATGAAAGTGAAATGGATTGGCAAAAAAAGGGATTTGAAAGGAAATCCAAACAAAGTTTGGAAGGTATTTTAAACCAAGATGACGGTTTTAAAACAATTACTTAAGAATTGAATGAAACATTGTAATTGAAGTAAGGTCTTTAATGGAAAAGAGATAAGGAAGAGTTTTGATTGACAAGTATATTCATATAAGGATATAAGTTTATAGTTATGTTCCAAAGTAACGAAAACAAAAAGAAATTTGTTGAAATAAGAATATAGAATCGATTTTATTTAATGAAGAGGTTTTAAATAAATGTTTTATATACCAAATATTCGGAAACAACGATTCTAACGCTACCGTTACAATAAATGTTTTGTAAATCTAAACAACGATTATAATGCTACTGCTATAATAGTTGTTTTATAAATCTAAACAGCGATTTTAACGCTATCATTAAAATAAATGGTTTATAAATCGAAAATGTGGAAACAACAATTATAACGCTATCGTTATAATCAATGTATTTCGTAAAAAAAGTGGATTCTTAGATTGAATCTGAGAGTAGCGTAAGTAATGGTTTGTTTGAAGTTGAGAGCTTTGACTATTTCAAAGTAGAGAATCATTTTCAATTAAGGTCTAAGAGGTAATTATACCCTAACTTGATTGACTCCATGATTGGCTGAGAAATGGTTAAGGTTCGACAGCGAGAGTTAGTTAGTGATACAGTTAGTTAATGAAAGATTAATAGGTTAAGTTATATTAATGATATTTTATATAATATCGGTTAAATCCAGATAAAGGAAATTTTGGAACATTTTCCAAATAAAATTTGAATTGTTTTCGAAGTATAGAAAATGAAGTGATGTGGTTAATGAGAAGTAAAAATAGGGGTTGGAAATATTTTCCAATGTGGATAATCTAACAGCCCGCATTTTACGCATTGGTAGATCGTAAAATATATTTGTTTTATTCTCTAAGAGTTGGATCATTCTCATCTTTTAATATGTTGTTTATGGGGGTGTGAGACATGTCCATAATTTTTACCGATTTTGTTTGTGACCATTTTGCCCCTATTAGCCTTGTATAGGGCATAACTTTTGACTCAGGTCGAATCAGAGGGTGAGACCTATGTCATTGGAAAGGAATTGATGATTGCCTTTCCATAGAGTGGTTACATTAAGGATTTGGCTCAGCGGTTTGGGAGAAATCGCGGTTTTAAGGTTTTTGAGTTGGCTATTCAGGTTTTGGAGCCTTAGTGGAATCCTATAAATAGGGGGTGAGAGTGTAGGGAAAAGGTTTACTTTTGTGACGACCCAGCCGACACCAGCCGACATTTCCAATGAAAGTGCGTTGTGCCGCTATCCAACCAGCACGGGACAGTCGCCGAAGAAAGGAAAAGAAGGGAATGTGAACTACCAAGTAAGTTGTAGAATGTCTCACAGCGCATGGAATAAAATATAATAATAACATACTTGACATAAAATAGGCGAGACAGTGCATAAGCTGAAAACTAAACCATCATAGCAGCAGAAAATCCAAATACAGCTAATGTTCCACATCATCTTTATTACAAATTTTAAAACTGTCTCTAAAGCAAAGGAAAGGAAAGGTACACTACTAACGCCCAAAGTAGTTACCAGCAATGACACAGGGAGCATATATATAGAATAGTACGTGTAAGCCTCCTGCTCGTCTCCGGACAGCTACTCATTCACAACCAGTTAACCTGTCTCTAGTCTGCCCGTTTAAGAGCACCCAGAAGACATAAAACTTTGGGTCAGACAAAAGTCTAGTATGAGCAATAGCAACAAAACAGAACAATAACAGTTATACTAAACCATACCTAAACCTGGACCTGCAACCAAAGAGTTAGCACAACAAGATGTACAATACTCTAAGGTGACATTAACATATGGTGTAAAGATATGGGGGAGGGTGTGTGCATGTCATAATGATGGCAAACAATCAAGCATAGCAACCATCCTCACATCTCTCACTTAGTGCGTAAAGCATACGATGTCCACCGCTTTGATCATCCAAATTCTTGCTATGATCACTCTGCCCCATGTAGTCATGACGACTCCACTGCACTGATCCATAGCCACTAATCCTTGCTATGTCCACTCTGCCCCATGAAGTCCCGATGACATCACTGCACTGGCTCACAGCCATGCTACGATCACTCTGCCCCATGGAGTAATGACTACCCCACTGCACTGATACGCAGCCTAACATCCGTCTCGGTGGTGAATCAAAGCTGTAGACGTCGATAACCCCTTTGCACATGTTCTACAGCAAAGTCCAATCATGAAGTCAACTCATTGATCTCATTTGGATCCTGAGTAACAACCTCCCATATGGACTTCCTTTGCATCTCGGGTTTTGGTCAAATTTGAGTTGTTCTTCAGAAGAGTCATCGCGTAATCGCAGCTCCAATCCGGTTCGGTTCGGCCTCCAGATGTGGTTCGGTTCGGCTTGCTTCAGTCAGTTCGATCGCTGACTTCCGTTCGGTTCGGTGTTCCACTTCAGGTCGGTTCGGTTCGGTAGTCTCCATTTGGTTCGGATTGCCACCTTCCATTCAGTTCGGTTCGAATACTCCAGCTCCTCTCGCCTCGTCCGATCCCGTCCCCTAGCTCTAGCCCGATCCGATCCCCACGCCAAGCTCCAGTCTAATCCCAACCCCAACTCAATATGAGTGGCCCTCCTACTTGCCAAGCCTCCTCCAGTGCCAAATTCCGATCCGAATCAAATCCCCTTGCCCAGTTCCCTTATCCGATCCGAGCCCCATACTCGATCTGATCCGGTTTGAAACTCTGCACATTTCCTACAACTTTTCCAGCGACTGTTTTACGCTATACGACGGCGTTTTCGACCATTCTAACTCTTCTAATCAATCACAAAGCATACCATACAGTCATAGCAACATATATAATCAACCATAAACACCAAAACAACAATCTAATGTTTTGAAATGGATCAAACATACCCAAAAACCCATATTTTCCCTTTAATCATGTTTAAGCATAACTAATGATAGGATTAGCAAAACTTGTCCGAATTAGCCCAAATTTCTATCAGAGCCCTAAAATAATATTTTAGAATTTCTAAACATTTTTCCTGATTTTTAACATGCATAATTTCGTTAATTAACACTAATCACCCTAATTGACTGTAATTAGTGTAAAAACAATGCTAATCACTTACCTTTGCCACAATTAAAACTTTCAGAACTAAAACTCCTCTGATTTGGCTGAATACCAATGTCTAAGAGCAGCTCCAACCTTGCTTTGGTGCTATTTCTCCTTAATTTGGTGAAGATTAGGCTAATACTTGATTAGAAAGTGATTAGAGGTGATTCTAGATGTTGGAGGCCATTGTTGGGGTTTCTATAATGTATGTGACGGCAGGAGAATGAGTAAAAACCTAAATTCCTAACCATAACAGGGCTTAAATACCCTAAATCCCGAAATCCCTCACTGGTCCTAGCTGTTAATTACCCAATTAAGCCCGGTTAAGCTGTTTTTCACCTTCTAAACCTTAATTCAGCCATATCTCCCAAACGGTAAGTCCGTTTGGCTAATGTGACCACTCTATAAAAAGGTAAACCATCATCCGGATCTAATGGAAGTGGTTTTGGGTCAAAAATCCTTACCAATCAAAAGTTATGGCCGAAACAAGATCAGCTAGGGGCAAAATGGTCATTTAAAAATCGGAAAAAATCATGAACATGGGAAATAACCCCAATAGTCGTCTCCCAAAGTTACATGACCATACGACTTTGTATATGAAAGAAATAAATATTCTACGATCCTTCGATGCGTAGAATGTGGGTTGTTACATTCTCCCCCCTCCCCCCCTTAAGAAATTTCGCCCCCGAAATTCCTTAACTAAGAAACAAGCAATGGATCCCGCATGCCTATCAACCATTCACAACAATCAAACATACAAAACAACAAACAAGTCTATCCTAGCATGCAGAAAACTAAGTCGCAATTAAAATCTTACCAGGCAAAGAGGTCTGGATACGTCTTCTTAATGCTCTCCTTTGTCTCCCAAGTACAGTCATTCTCATCCTCGCCCCACTGAACTTTGACTAGTTTCACCGCCTTTCTTCGAAGCTGCTTCGTATCGTTCCCAACAATACGCATAGGCCTGCGGTTCCCAACCGCCTCGGGTTCAACCTCGATATCGTCCAACTGATCAGGTGAAATAGCCACACTAGGGTCGTGCACGAATTTCCTTAACTGGGAAACATGAAATACATTATGAACTCCTGCCATCTTCTCTGGTAATTCAACTTTATATGACAAATTCCCAACTTGCTCGAGAACTAGGAATGGACCAACAAATCTTCGTGTTAACTTGCGTCTCCTACCAAATCGCATCACGCTCCTTAATGGAGAAATCTTGACAAAAACCAAGTCACCAATGGAGAATTTTAAATCACTTCTCCTCTTATCAGCCTAACTCTTATGTCTATCTTGGGCAGCCTTCATTCGTTGTCGGATGATCTTAATCTTGTCTGAGGTTTCTCTTATCACATCTGGTCCAAGCGCAAACTTCTCACCGGTTTCTAACCAACATGACGGTGAGTTGCAAGGTCTTCCGTACAAAGCTTCAAATGGAGCCATACCAATACTGGACTGGTAACTATTATTATATGCAAACTCAACTAGATGCAAATGGTTATCCCATGATCCACCAAAATCAAGTATGCAAGCTTTCAAGAGATCTTCTAATACTCAATTCACCCTCTCTGTCTGACCGTCGGTTTGAGGATGATACGCGGTACTGAGATGTAATTCTGATCCTAACGCCTCTTGTAAGCTCTTCCAAAATCCACTACTGAACAACAGATCTCGGTTACTCACAATGCATTTAGGTATTCCATGAAATCTCACTACCCACTTTATATATAGTTCTACTAACTTAGCTGTTGTTCTATTCGACTTGACGGGTATAAACCTTGCACTCTTGGTTAATCGGTCCACAATCAACCAAATGCTATCATGGCCTGATCTAGTCCTTGGTAACCCATCAATGAAATCCATTGAGACTTGTTCCCATTTCCATTATGGAACTTCTAATGGTTGCAACAAACCACTAGGTTTCTTTTTCTCAGCTTTAACCAACTGGCAGTTCATGCATTTGGATATAAACTTCCCAATGTCTCTTTTCATTCCTTCCCAGTAGTAGGTCTGCTTCATTTCTTGATACATTTTGCTACCACCGGGATGTATAGTCAGTTTTGAGTGATGACATTCTCTAAGCACTTCATCACTCAATCCATTGACATTGGGCACAACTAGTCTTCCATTCTTTCTAAGTCGTCTATCTCGATCAAGCCCATACTTGTTCATCTCCTCGTCAATACCCATCTCTAACTTGGAGATGATTTCCAATAGGTTAGGATCATCTCTCTGACTGGAACCAATCCGCTCAATCAAAGTGGGTCTGATCATCAAACTTGCTAATACTTCTGGATCCAATTCGCACTTTGGTCTGAAATCATACCCAGCGATGTACTCCAGTTGCTTCCATTCTAGAAACAGCCGCTAAACTGGCATGTCTTCTACTCAATGCATCAGCTACCGCATTTCCCTTTCCTGGTGTATATGCGATATCGAAATTGTAGGAAGCCAAGAATTCTAACCATCTCTGTTGTCGGAGATTTAGATCCTTCTGAGAGAAAAGATACTTTAACGATTTATGATCGGTAAACAACTCGAATCTTTCTCCCAAGAGATAATGTCTCCACATTTTCAATGCGAAAACGATCGCTGCCAATTCCAAATCATGGGTAGGATATCTTTTCTCATGAGGTTTCAGTTGCTGACTAGCATAAGCTACAACCCTACCTCCTTGCATCAATACAGCACTAAATCTGGTACCACAGGCATCTGTGTATACCGTCATCTCTTCATTCCCATTAGGAATGACTAACACTGGTGCACATGTCAACTCTTCCTTTTAGACTCTTGAATGCATTCTCGCACTTTTCATCCCAGAGGAAAGCTTGATTCTACTTGGTCAACTGAGTCAACGGTGCTGCTATCTTGGAGAAGTCTTGGATAAACTTACGATAATATCCAGCCAATCCCAAGAAACTTCTTATGTCTATTGCATTCTTGGGCATAGACCAATCTTGTACTGGAGCCACCTTCGCAGGATCCACAGCAGTACCATTCTCTGAAACAACATGGCCCAAGAATCTCACTGCCCTCCTCCAGAAGTGACACTTAGAAAACTTTGCTTTCAATTGGTGTTTTCTCAACACCTCCATCACTATCCTCAGATGTTCCTTGTGTTCTTCCTCTGTCCTCGAATAAACCAAGATATTGTCCACGAACACAAGAACAGACTTATTCAATTGATCCCTGAATGCCCTATTCATAAGATCCACAAAATATGCTGGTGCATTGGTCAACCCGAATGGCATGAACAACCACTCATAGAATCCAGACGGCGTCCGAAAGGCCGTTTTAGCTATACTCTTAGCTTCCACCCTAAGTAGATGAAAACCTGTCGCGAGATCCAACTGGGAGAACACTCTCGTGTCACTCAACTGAAAAAACAAATCATCTATCCGCGGTAGAGGATACTTATTCTTTCTCGTCACCTTATTCAACTCGCGGTAGTCCACACACAATCGAAGGGAACCATCTGCCTTGGTAGCAAACACAAATGGTGATCCCTACTCAGAAACACTTCTTCTGATAAATCCCTTCTTCAACAGATCGCTTACTTGCACCCTGAGCTCTCGCTGCTCCCTTGGTGCCATACGACGAAGTGGCATCACTATAGGTCTGGCATCTTTCACTAAATCAATCCGAAACTCAATCTCTCGGTGTGGTGGAAGTCCGGTCACTTCCTCGAAGACATCCGGATACTGGCCAGCCACGGGCACATCTGACAACTCATCATGCGGGATGTCGAGGGAATTTAGAAAACTAGTCATTATCCCATCACTAGGTAGACCACCAAACACTACCCTCCGCCCATCATCCGCTCTAAATGTCACCAAAAAATCCTCACAATCTACCACCACCCCGTACCTTTGGAGCCAATCGACTCCCAAAATAATGCCAAACCCAGTAAAGCCCAAAACAAATCAATCACAAACAAACATGCATCCATGATGCGATAAGACCACATTACGACAAATCATACAAAGGCTAGTCGAACCACCAATCGGGTTCATCACCGCTAAAGGTCTATCGACTATCTCGGGTTCCAATCCCAACCTATCTACCAGGTCACTAGATATGAGGGAACGGGAAGCTCCGATATCAAACAATACTCGAACATCATAAACAGAAAGCATACCTTGAATGACGACACTCTTTCCTTTCTCCGCCGCAGTTGGGGCATTCGACAAAGAAGGAACAACATTAATAGCATATGCTTTCACAATCTGCTTTTCTTTAGGGGGTTGCGGACACTTATCCTTGTGAGTCCCACTTGGCCACAGTTGAAGCACTTCCTGTCCGCTGGCTTTGCTCGACATTCTTTAGCATAATAGCCCTTCTTGCCATAGCTAAAGCACTCAACATCTTTCTTGCTCTTTTTCTGACCATCCTTAGCTTAGTTCTGACTCTGCTTCCTTTTATTCTGAGAATTATTCTTGCCTCCGCTGCTTACTTGCGGCTTTGGCCCCTCTGCAGATGCGACAGCGACTTCAGTCTTGGGGTTAGGATAAAGTCTCTCTGACATCAATGCTTTCCCCACAATCGATTCAAACGTCTCATTAATATGGTTTATAAGCCTTTCTCCTAAGTACTGATCTAAGCCTGTTATAAACTTCTCATTCTTCTTCTCGGGAGTGTCGATAAGGGATAATCCATACTTGGATAAAATATCGAACTCATCAATATACTCCGAGACTGCCCTACCATTCTGCTTAGGCTCCAAGAACTTCCTAAATAACTCTGACTTCTGAGCAGCCGGGATAAACTTTTCACTGAATCGGGCCTTGAACTGATCCTAAGTAACTTGATCCTCAGGGGTAGCTGCCTTTATGGCATTTCACCAATTCATTGCCCATCCTTGCAGCTGATGGGATGCTAGCTTTTTCTTCATCGCATCCTCAATACCCAAATCTTCGAAGATGCGTTCACAGCTATCTAGCCAATCCTGAACTTCTGTAGCCGATTCTGTGGAATGGCTTCCCACCAAGACTAGTGTAATCCTTGCAAAGCTTGGCGAAATCGGCTCTAGGTGCCTGCACTGCTGCACCACCACCATTTGTAGCATTGGGAATTGCTCCTTGCACATTTCTAAGCATCTCTCTCATGAAGTCAGTGAACATCGTCCTCATATCAGGAGCATTCCAATTATTAGCTCCTCTACCAGTACCCCTTGTATATCGGCTCATCGTTTAATCTATAAAGAGAAAACGATTAACCATCTCTTCAGTGGTGTCCGTGCAATGCGACATCATCCTTAAATATACTAATAGTATATATATACATAGCTTTTGAGAACCAAAATATGACAAATACGCGCTCTCATATACGTACTATCTCTCTCTGGTGTCTTCCCTAGGCTAACTATGCAACCTAGCGCTCTGATACCAAATATGACGACCCGCCCCGCACCAGCCGACATTTCCAATGAAAGTGCGTTGTGCCGCTGTCCAGCCAGCACGGGACGGTCGTCGAAGAAAGGAAAATAAGGGAATTTGAACTAGCAAGGAACCTATAGAATGTCTCACAGCACATGGAATAAAATATAATAATAACATACTAGACATAAAACAGGTGAGACAGTGCATAAGCTGAGAGCTAAACCATCATAGCAACTGAAAATCCAAATACAGCTTATGTTCCACATCATCTTTATTACAAGTTTTTAAACTGTCTCTAAAGCAAAGTAAAGGAAAGGTACACTACTAACGCCCAAAGTAGTGACCAACAGCGACAAAGGGAGCATATATATAGAATAGTACGTGTAAGCCTCCTGCTCAACTCTGGACAACTACTCATGCACAACCAGCTAACTTGTCTCTAGTCTGCCCGATTAAGAGCACCCAAAGTAATAAGAAGAGACATAAAACTCTGGGTCAGACAAAAGTCTGGTATGAGCGAAAAGCAGCAAAACAGAATAATAACAGGTATACTAAACCATACCAGAACCTGGACCTCCAACCAAAGAGTTAGCATAACAAGATGTACAATACTGTAACACCCCGAATTTTCTGTTAACTGTATATTAACAAATTTAAGTATAATTAATTCTTAATGAAATAATTAAGGGAAACAGGTTATGCCATTGCGCTCATCTCAGAATTCTGCTTGAGATAGAGTCCGAGTTTGCGTGAATCGGACTCCGTATGAAGGAGTTATGACCTCTGGAAGTTTCAGAATTCAAATTAAAATTCAAACGGTTCAAACGAAGTTCAAAAATTCAAAAATCAGACCCAAACTGGGCTGGGCGGGAAAATTCCCGCCTAGGCACCAGGTCAACCTGGGGGTCGACCTGGGTGACCAGGTCGACCATAGGGTCGACCGGCCCAGTCGACCTAGTTTGGCCCTGGCTGGCCTGGTCGGGTTTCTGGTCGATTTTTGGGGCTTGGCTGTGTCACTAGGGCTTACATGTCGCTTTCTGATTGGCTTCTCTTGAGATGGATGGCCCTGATTAACTCTAGCTTCATCGATGGCTCTTATTAATTTGAAATTCTATAAATACAACTTGAGTCTAAACCTAAATTCACACAAATAAATTGGAGATAGAGCCGTCATGCTGCTGGAAGGAAGCCAAGAGTAGCCTCCAATTGTAGAAAGCTTAGAGACGAGCCAAAACTAAAGTTAAAACACGATTCAAACAACGTTAGTCTACCCAAAGGAAAGCATTTCATATTCAGAACTCAGAATCCAGAATTCAAGTTCATTGTTTGTAGTAAGTATAGTGATTTTTCCGATGTGAATAAAATTAAGACTTGATTCGATGTAAATTGGGAATGGAATTGTGCTATTATGTAACAACGATGTTAATTCATGTATTGAAATGATTGTGGTATTGTGATGTTTGTGGTATAATTGAGTTTATGTTGATCCTATTGTACATTTAGAATGAAAACAACATCGCATGCAAGTTGTATAGTTCATGTTGTAATCTACACCTATATGTTTATGTGATTATATAGGTTGTATGTATGCTTTATGCTAAGAACCCCTATGCCTAAATGGTTATGTTCATATACATGCTCATATGTTTATACAAAAGTTGCAAGTTCCTAATTGGATCCATGTCAAGATCCACTTTAATATATGTGTTTCATGTTGTAATTAGACATATGATTGGATCTAGTTCACACATGCGATGAAATTATACATACTTTAAGAAAACGTCATATTCTTGTCATATGCTAGTTATGTTCGATGTTATGCCTAGATCCTAAACATGTTTAGGCTTATGTTGTCTAAATCATATGCTAATTTATGCGACACCTATTTGGTTAGATCCCTATTTCTATGCAAGTTCACATATATGTAAGTTGATTTAGGCTATGTTGCAAATTCACATGTATGTTGATTTAGTCTATGTTGCAAGTTCACACCTATGACATTCATGTTGACTATTTTGCAAGTTCCTATGATGTTCATATTGACTATGCCAAAAATGCCAAGTTTACACCTATGTCATGTTATGTTAGTGAATTGCTTTATGCCAATTTTGTGTACGCTAAATTAGGCTAAGTTTTTAGCCTAATATTATATGTTAAAAATCATGTGAACGAAAATTAGGCTAAGATTGTTAGCTTAATACTTAGACGGGGTAACGTTGGAATAAATTGGTAATTATAGGAAAACTTGACATAAAAATATATGGAATTGGCTTGATTGTCACATGCCAAAATTGGTGGCATTTAAACGGTATAAATTCTTATACCAAAAATTTTAAACTTGGAAAGTGGGCCATAACATTTAATTGTTAGCAAATTTACATATAACAAGTAATAAAGACAAATATGTAAATTTAGAAAATACGAGAATGCTTAACACGAGATTGGATTGAGTTGTGATGTAAACCTGCCCGAACCCGCCCGGCTGTCCAGTAGTCACAACAATACCTATTCAATGTGGGTTGTTAAGCATGGAGCCCAATAAGGACCCGAGGTTAGACTGAGTTACGGTGTAAATCTGCCCGGAACCGACCGGCACATCCAGTAACCGTAACAATACATGTATAATGTGAGTGGTCGGTGCTTTAAAAAGCTAAGGACAGACTGTCCGGATGGTAGGGTTGAGTTAACTAAAACACTTAACCAATTCAACATGTTAATGAAATTGATGGGTGGGGTTAGGTAAATACAGACTCTTAACCATTTAACATGTTTGACTAGAAAACCCTAGTAACGGGGACCCATTTTAGCAGTAACCCAATTAGGTATCATGGTACCCTGAAACTAGGCAGGGTGGGGCACGATTACTGGGCTGATTGTAAGCGGTCAAAAACGACGGCGATGGGTGCAACAGTGTGGGTTCTAACGGAGTGCGGGCGTGCACACACTTTGGAGCAAAAAAACAGGGCACTGGGGGCACCAGTAGTATAACCTATACATTCTAGTATTGTGTCGGGCCGCCACCATGGGACTTGATACACCCTATGGTGGGACCAGCATAGGTATCTACAATCTTTGGGGGCCGTAAGACACAGATGATTATGCGAGTAGGAGCCGGTCTTTAGAAAAAGGGGATCACTTTACCTCCTGCATGGGGTACCAATTAGGACAATACAAGTAGGTGCAGAGATATTGTATGTGGTGCGATAGTATATTCGATTCAAACTGCTTTATCTTAGTTCTTGATATTTTCCTATTTCCAGTTTATACCTATCATGCCCTTACTCTTATTCTCATACTGAAGAGTCGCTAGACTTACCAGGCTTTATGTCTGACCCTATTTTCTTTCGTCTTCCTTTCTTCCGTCCCCCCCCCCCACAGGTTCACAGGGAGGAAACAACTCAGCTTAGTCAGACTCTTTGTAAGCTTCACGATAGTAGATGTACGGTTTGGACTCTCTCTCCTTGGCTATGGCAGTTGGATACAATCGTGGGGATTTATGCAGATTTAATTATGTTTATGCTTCTTTATTTAATAACCAAGACAGAAATGATGATGTAATGTTTTGGAAGTTATTATGTGACAGTTATGGAAATGCTTTGTATGAACACGTATTTGTGAAATAAAAAGTATGTTGTTTTTCCGCTGCTTATGTATATGTGTTTATATCTGTCTTGTGTTTTATCTGTGACTTTTACTTACAAACCTCCACCAAAGTTAAGGCATTCCCTTTGTGAGTGACCTTAATGGAGGGTGGGGTGTTTCACTTGGTATCAAAGCATAGATTTACCAGACTAGATAAAAAAATTTGAAACTATTTTCAAAAAGAAGTTTAAAGAAGCATTCTTTTTCAAGAAAAAGCGTTGTTTTTAAAAGGCATAATTCCCCTAAGCCATATGCACCATCTCTCTATCCTTTCGTCTTCAATCTTTCCTTTTCATTTCAGCATGTCTGGGGACCTTACTCCCCAGCTACAGACGCTTTTACTCCTCCTCCTCCTCTACGTGAAACAGCAAGCGGAAGAATCGCTGAACAAGAAGATGGATAATAGTCAAGGAGGAAAGGACCACAACAATAATAACAAGACACGTGAGAAAAGGAAATGTTATTTCTGTGGCATTGTTGGGCATATAGTCCAGGATTGTAGAAAGAAGAAGATGAAGAGGGGAGCATGCTTTCAGTGTGGTGATACTGGACATATCAGCAAGAACTGCCCTAAGAAGCAACGGCAAGGCCCGCAAGTAGGACCTTCTGAGGGTACATCTTTAACTTCTTCTCCCAGATGCTTTGTTTTATCTTGCTTATCTTCTCAATCCTATCTTGAGAACCTTAGGTAGAAATATTTCTGTAGAAAGCTTAGTTTATCCCTATGATCATCTAGTTCGCACTCTCTTTGATTCTGGTGCGTCACACTCCTTTATTTCATCTGCTTTAGTAGAATCTCTGCACCTAGACACTAGTATGGTAGAAGATCCCTTGGTTGTTTCAAATCCAATTGGGGGCTCGGCTTATTTGTCGATGGTTTGCTTGGATTTGAAAATCTCTATTCTAAGTGTTGAATTTAGATGTAGTGCCTTTGTTTTGGGCTTCTCAGGATATGGATTGATCTTAGGCATGGACTGGTTATCCAGTAACGGTGCCATTATTGATTGTGAGAAAAGAGTGGTTAGGCTCTTGACTCGGCTCGGTAACACTATAGAAATTTCTTGTAATCCCTTGAATGCTGTTATGCTTAGTTATCTAGATTCTGTTGACGCTTCTGTTGAGAATTTGCAGTCGGTTAGAGTGGTCTGGGAATATCCGGATGTCTTTGAAGAGGTGAAAGGCTTACCTCCGAAGCGGGAAATAGACTTCTGCATATATCTTGTTGAAAATGCAAAGCCCGTAGCTCTGCCTATTAGGCACATGGCTCCGAAGGAGAGAAAGGATCTCAGTAAGCAAGTTAAGGAGCTTCTCGAGAAGGGGTTCACAAGGAGGAGTATCTCGGAATGGGGTGCTCCAGTGGTGTTCGCCACCAAAGCAAATGGTTCACTACGTCTTTGTGTGGACTATAGGGAGCTAGACAAACTGCCTAGAAAGAATAGACACCCTCTTCCCAGAATGGACGATTTGTTTGATCAGCTTGTAGGTGCGTCGGTCTTCTCCCAACTTGATCTAGCTACTGGGTTCCATTAGCTAAGGGTAGCTGAAGATAGTATTGATAAAACGACGTTCAGAACCCCAGACGGTTTCTTCGAGTGGCTTGTCATGCCTTTCGGCTTGACAAACGCACCTGCTTATTTCGTAGACCTAATGAGCAGGGTATTCAGAGAATTCCTCAATAAGTTCGTGGTAGTCTTCGTAGACGATATTTTGATCTTCTCAAAGAATGAGGAAGAACATGCTCAGCATCTAAAGGAGATCATGGAAACTCTTCGAGTTCATCAGCTAAAAGCCAAATTCTCCAAGTTCCACTTTTGGAGAGAAGAGGTCAGATTTCTTAGACATATAGTGTCCAAAGAGGGGTTAGTTATAGACCCCGCGAAAGTGGTGGAAGTGCAATATTGGAAGACACCAAGAAATGCAACCGAAGTCCGAAGCTTTCTCGGGCTAGCAGGTTTTTACCGAAAGTTCATTAGGGATTTCGCGAAAATCTCAGCTCCACTCACAAGGCTAACAAAGAATAATCTGCCATTCGCTTGGGATTTGGACTGTGATATTGCTTTCCAACGCTTAAAAAGGGCTCTTACAACAGCCCCGGTTCTAACTTTGCCTGATGGAAGCAAGATGTTCACAGTATATATGGATGCTTGTGGTACGGGACTAGGCGTTGTTCTAATGCAGGAAGGAAGGGTAGTAGCTTATGGTGGAAGACAATTGAAAGTTCATGAAAAGAACTACCCAACCCACGATCTTGAGTTGGTCTCCATTGTCTTTGCGCTTAAGTCTTGGCGCCATTACCTCCTAGGTGAGAAGTTCGAATTATATACTGACCATAAATCGTTGAAGTATATTTTCTCATAGAAAGATCTTAACTTAAGGCAGCAAAGATGGATGGAATTCCTTGCCTCGTATGATTTTGAAATTTCCTATACTCCTGGCAATGGCAACGTAGTAGCAGACGCGTTGAGCCGAAAGAAACTGACCTTAAGCCCTCTCGTTGTGGAAAGGAAAAGCTTGGAGTATATAGCTAGTTTTGACTTTTGGCCATCCTCTGATTTTGTGCCTGGTTTATTGGCATCCCTAGAAGTACGTCCCACTCTTTTAGACTCAACAGGGGCCGCACAACGTGAAAACCCCCAGCTTGTGGATGTGATTGATAAGCTAATTAGGGGTGAAACTTCCAGTCACCTCAATAGGTACTCCATCGATGATAAGGGTTGGCTGAGGCGAGATGGAAGACCGTGCGTCCCACAAGCAAGGGAGTTGGTAAAGAAGGTTCTCGAGGAAGCACATCATTCCAAGATGATAATACACCCAGGCGGGGACAAGATGTACAAGAACGCAAAGAGAGTTTTCTTTTGGGACGGCATGAAAAAGGACGTGGCAGATTTCGTTTCTAAGTGCATGATATGCCAACAGGTCAAGGCGGAGCAGAAGAAACCTGGAGGACTGCTTTATCCTCTAGAAGTCTTGCAATGGAAGTGGGATAGCATTTCAATGGACTTCATTGATGGGTTGCCTAGGTCAAGAAGGGGCAACACTAGCATTTGGGTAATAGTGGACAGGCTCACTAAAAGCGCCCACTTTATACCTATCAAGAGTAGAAGGACTGCCTCGTCTCTAGCTTCTCTTTATCTCAAGGAAATAGTTCGAATCCATGGGATAACCTCCAACATAGTGAGTGACAGAGATCCCAACTTTACGAGCGAATTTTGGCGAAGTCTGCAAGAAGCTGTAGGCACACAGTTATGTTTGAGCATGGCATATCACCCCCAAACCGATGGTCAGACAGAAAGGGTGAATAGAGTATTAGAAGATCTTTTGAGACTATGCGTTCTTGACTTCGGAGGGACATGGGAGTGTAACACCCCACGCCCGCTTTGGTCACTCACTAAGGGAATGCCATAACATCGGTGGAGTATTTTAGTGAATATAGAACAGAAAAATTACAACAAGACAGATATAATTAGTACTTGAAATTTAAAAATATCATCTCACAACAGCGGAAATAAACATGTCTGGTTACATCATAAAACCACGATAAAAGTCAAGTACAATATCCATCAAAATAAAGAAGTACATAATCCCACTCTCTCATACAATAGCCATAACCAAAGAAAAGATAACTGGATAACTGGAGCTTTACATCTACCCAAGCTCCTAAAGACTGGAACAGCAATCCGATCAAGCTCTACTACCGCTAGGATCCACCGTAGGACCTGAGGGTTGGGAAAAAGATAAAAACAACGGGGTCAGACATAAGTCTGAGTGAGTCCTATAACTTTAACAATACAATCATTAAAGTAACCAGAGAAGACATAATCTTGACCTACGGTAATATCTGGGGATGAATGGCTACACTAAGCAGCTTGGTAGACTTAGGATAAACTAAGATAACCGTAAGGATGCATCTACCCACCCAAGGATAATTACTAACTGCACCACACCAGTCATTCCTACTTAAAGGTTGATCCCTTCCAAGGACTTAGAAAATTTCCCCAGTAGTTTCATGTACTCCTAGCCCACTACATAGGTGCCCTCTGCCCCTATCTCCACTAGGTGTACCCAGTAATTCTTACCCAGTAGTTTCGTGTACCCCTACATAGGTGCCGTCTGCCCCTATCTTCATTAGGTGTACCCACTACTCCCCATCGATCGGCTCCCTACCGTAGATACCCGTGCTGGTCCCACAGTGGGGTGTATCACTCCCCTAAAGTGGCTACCCAATACTAACGGTGCACGGCTTTATATCTACACGATGCAACAACGGCTTATCTACCAGCCCGGGCCCACACACGCATATGAAACCCGTTGGACTTGCGTTGCCACCGCTAACCCGTTTTGGCCTCTTATAATCAAGCCCAATATGCGTGTCCCGTCACTCGACATGGGTCGAGCCCACAAAGATACGTTTGGGATATTGGTTGAAATGGGCCCCCAACAAGCTACCCACCTAAGCTTGTCACATATCTAGTGTATCCCACTTAACCCTTTAATCATGTTTAATTACATGTTTCTCTTGGTTAAGTATTCTAATCGTATTTTCTATTGCCACCCAAGGCAACCCACTAGATTCCACATACCACCCAAGGCAACCATTAAATTTCCACATGCCACCCAAGGCACCCACTTAACCCCTCATGTCCCACTACATGCTACTATGGTTAAGTGTTTATTAATTAATTAAGACCGTGATCTCCCATAAAGACCTCCCACATTAGACTGGCTGTTATGACCGCCTGGTTAAGCCGGTAGAATCCGGGCAGTCTTACGTCATAACAGAGTCTAACCTCGTGTCTTAACCTTAATCACGTATTTAATTTATGGCTAAGACCTCTCACATTGGGCTGACATTTGTAGCAACTGGTTAAGCCGGTCGGGTCCGGGCAGTTTTACACTACAAATGAGTCCAACCTCGTGTCTTAGTCGATTAATTACACCTAATTAATCACCCCCATATTAATTATCCCTAATTAATATCAAGTTTTCCATAACATGGGTAGACCAAACTCAATAGGTAAATTCCCATGGGGTAGACCTAACTCAATAGGTAAATTCCCACTTATGGTAATTTATTTTTATTGTATGCTTAATCATACCCAATCATTCATTTATTAACTCATTTACCAACCCCATCGTTCCCCACGTAAATCGTTCTCATTTCATGACATAATAAAAGGGGAAGATCCATCACAAATATCATGGGTTTAGCATATAACTTTGTCATGGGTTAAGAGGATGTCAACTTGCATATATGAGCACATATTAACCCAACTACATTTTACCCAAACTTGCATATTATCATACACATGATTTGCATAACATGTTGCCTATGAGCTTGCATATTATCATACACATATCTTGCATAACATGTTGAACTTGCATATAGGCATTCTCATAACTTGCATAACATGTTAAACATGCATTTAAGCATACACATAACTTGCATAAGCATTC
Source organism: Allium sativum (assembly GCA_030737875.1). Lineage (NCBI taxonomy): Eukaryota > Viridiplantae > Streptophyta > Magnoliopsida > Asparagales > Amaryllidaceae > Allium > Allium sativum. Next base: position 732,995,695 of record CM060916.1, read on the forward strand.
ACATACTTGCATAAACATTCACATACTTGCATAAACATGCATAACTTGCATATCATGTCATTTAAGCATATACATATCTTGCATAAGCATTCATATACTCGCATAAGCATGCATAACTTGCATATCACATTAAACTTGCATTTAAACATATACTTAACTTGCATAACTCACTTTGTTAAACATGCATAATTCCACTCATTAAATATGCATAAACCCACTTATTAAACATGCATAAACCAACTTGTTAAACATGCATAAATCAACTTATTAAGCATGCATAAACCAACTTGTTAAACATGTATAAATCAACTTATTAAGCATGCATAAACCAACTTATCAAATATGCATAAACATAGAACAACATAGAGTAACATATCATTATAAATGATTCAAACTCACTAATCCGCATTTAAGACCATAAGTCTCATTACACCCAATCTACTTACTTTAACAATTGATGTTAAAGTGATAGAAACTCACCAAACCCAAAATTAACCAACTTATGAAGAGGAATTAGTTGCTAATTATGAAGATCGTGATGATTAGAGAATGATATGAGAGGGATTAGCTTGCAACTTCCTTCTTAGATTAGTGGAGACTCTTTCTAGGATTTAATTTGGCGGCATGAGGCCTTCATTTCTATTTTTAGTATGGATTAAGGTAGGTTTAGGGTGCATTTATAGATTAAGAGAGTGTTTTAGGCCCTTAGATTAACCCTAGATTAATTTAGGTCCGTTAGATTTAGGAAACCTCTAGAACCAAGCCCAGTCCTAGCCAGAAAACCAGATCTGGTGCACCCAAGCACCCTGGCTCGACACGCCATGTCGACAGGCAAGTCGACACCCCTGTCGACAGCCCTGTCGACATGCTTAGGGCGGGAATCTTCCCGCCTGGCCCCGCTGGTTCTAATTTAAAATCTAAATTTAAATTCCTAAATCTGTTTTTAGCCTTAAATTTTCTACAAACTTCTTTGGGCCATAACCGGGCCATACGGACTCCGATTCTCGAAAACTCGGACTCTATTTCGCGTATTTTTCCGGGACGAACGCAATAACGCAGCCCGTTACCCCCAATTCCCACATCTGAGTTTATTTATCCTATAATTAGTGAATTTTAGTATTAACTAAAATTTGGGGTGTTACATTCTCCCCTCCTTAAAGGATTTCGTCCCCGAAATCTCTAAGCTAAGGAGAATGCATATCCTACCATCCAAACAACCATCTACTCAAATCATCAACCACGAGCATCCATTGTCCTTAAACAGTTTCTAATGATGTATGAGCATATGCAAAAAGTGTGTGTATATGTTCCCTATCTAATGTATGAACATATGCAAACCATGATAGTGCCATGCATCCATTATGTATGCGAGAGAACCCTATCGACACATACAATATCTACATGAGTGCACAATCATTCACCAAAATGCATCATCCAAGTGATAACACAACCATTATACATCCATAAATATATTTTCCTACACACAATTTTATGCAATATGCAATATGAAGTGACTGAGCCGATCTAGTGCCTAGTGTGTGTGTATATGCATCCACGAGCAACCACTAGCAAACACTTGCATCCACTTGCATCCATTAACCATAACATGTCTCAAACACATGTTTCAACCATAGGTTTACGCTATCTAAAGGTCAAAGGTACTAACGAGAGGACATACCAAAGATAAGATAAGTACTAGACAAGCGATAAAGGAGAAAGTAAAGACATACCCTCAAAAAGAAATGGGTACAATGAACGCATCTTCGCTTCCGTCTCCCAAGTTGCGTTGCTCTCATCTTCTCCCCATTGCACCTTGACTAGTTGAACCTCTCTGTTTCTCAACTTCCTAGTCTCTGACCCAAGGATGCGAGTAGGAGCTCGTCGAATAGTCGCATCACGCTCTACCTCTACATCTCTAAGCAAGCTCGGCTCTACCACCTCTGCCGTCTCATGTAAGCACTTCCTCAAATGGGACACATGGAATACATCATGGACACCACTAAGTCTGTCAGGCAACTCCACTCTATATGCCATCCGTCCAATCCTTTCCTTAATAGGAAACGGCCCAACAAACCTCGGTGCTAACTTCCCAACGGATCCAAAGCGAACAACATTTCTCAACGGAGATACTTTGACAAAAACCATATCCCCAACCTCAAACTCAAGATCCGTCCTTCTCTTGTCCGCATAAGATTTTTGCCTATCCTGCGCTGCTTTCATCCTTCTTCGAATCAAGTCAATCTTCTCAGAAGTCTCCCTAACCATATCAGGCCCAAGCAAGATCTTATCCGTAGATTCCCACCAACACGTAGGTGATCGACAAGGCCTTCCATAGAGAGCTTCGAAAGGAGCCATACCAATACTGGACTGAAAGCTGTTATTATATGCGAACTCCACCAATGGAAGATGCTCATCCCATGTACCTCCAAAATCTAAGATACAAAGCCTCAAAAGGTCTTCTAGAACACGATTCACCCTCTCAGTCTGGCCGTCTGTCTGAGGATGATATGCGGTGCTCAGACACAATTGAGTCCCCACTGCTTCTTGCAAACTTCTCCAGAACTCGCTAGTGAAGATAGGATCTCGATCACTTACTATGCTAGAGGGTACCCCATGTAATCGAACTATCTCTCGAAGATATACTGAAGCTAGCCATGGAGCAGTCCTCTTGCTCTTCACAGGTATGAAATGGGCGCTCTTAGTAAGTCTGTCTACCACCACCCAAATTCCTGTATTACCCTTCCTCGATCTGGGTAACCCGTCAATAAAATCCATCGAGACGCTATCCCACTTCCATTGCGGAACCTCCAATGGGTGAAGCAACCCACCTGGTTTCCTTTGCTCCGCCTTCACTTGCTGGCACACCAAACATCGAGCGACATACTCGGCCACATCTTTCTTCATACCGGCCCAGAAGAAAACCCTTTTCATGTCTTGGTACATCTTATCCCCACCGGGATGAATGGTCATCCTAGAACGGTGTGCGTCATCAAGAATAGCCTTCCTCAAACCCTCGTCTTGCGGTACGCAAAGTCTACCGTCTCTACGCAAGCACCCTCTATCGTCTAGGGTGTACCTACTCAAATGGCTGGACGACTCCCCCCTTATGAGCTTCTCTACCAACTCAACCAACTGTGGGTCGTCCTTCTGTGCTTCTCCAATCCGCCCCAAAAGAGTAGGTCTAACTTCCAAAGAAGCTAGTAAACCGGGTACATAGTCAACGGAAGGTCTGAGATCAAACATCGAGATAAATTCCAAGCTTTATCGTTCCACGAACAATGGACTCAAGGACAACCTCTTCCTGCTCAAGGCGTCCGCCACTACGTTACCCTTGCCAGGGGTATACGATATCTCGAAATCATAGGATGCTAAGAACTCCATCCACCTTTGATGTCTTAAGTTTAGATCCTTCTGAGAGAACAAGTACTTCAAAGATTTATGGTCAGTGAACAACTCGAATCTCTCACCAAGAAGATAATGGCGCCAAATCTTAAGCGCAAAAACAATAGCGGCCAGCTCTAGATCATGGGTAGGGTAATTTTTCTCATGTGCCCTCAACTGCCTTCCACCATAGGCTATTACCCTTCCCTCTTGCATTAAGACTGCGCCAAGTCCTGTCCCACAGGCATCGGTATAGACAACAAATGGCTTGCTCCCATCTGGCAACACTAAAACTGGAGCCGTGGTTAAAGCTCTCTTTAACCGTCGGAACGCATCATCATAATCTACGTCCCATGTGAAAACAAGATTCTTCTTTGTTAAGCGGGTTAATGGGGCTGATATCTTCGCGAAGTCTTTAATGAACTTCCTATAATAACCCGCCAACCCCAAGAAACTTCTTACTTCGGTAGCATTCTTCGGAACCTTCCAATCCTGAATTGATACTACCTTCGCGGGATCCACAGCTATCCCTTCCTTGGAGACCACGTGCCCCAAGAACCGTACTTCCTTCCTCCAGAAGTGACATTTAGAGAATTTAGCCTTAAGGCTATGTGCTTGAAGAGTCTTCAACACTTCCCCAAGATGTAGGGCATGCTCTTCTTCACTCTTAGAAAATACTAAGATATCATCCACAAAGACCACCACGAATTTATTAAGGAACTCCCTGAACACCCTACTCATCAAATCAACAAAGTATGCAGGGGCGTTCGTCAACCCAAATGGCATCACCAGCCACTCATAGAAACCATCCGGAGTTCTAAAGGCAGTCTTGTCTATGCTATCCTCAGCCACCCTCAACTGATGAAACCCCATGGCCAAGTCCAACTGAGAAAATACTGAAGCGCCAACCAACTGATCGAAAAGATCATCTATTCTCGGCAATGGGTGTCTATTCTTCTTTGTGAGCTTGTTGAGTTCTCTATAGTCTACACAAAGTCTAAGGGACCCATCCGCCTTCGTAGCAAATACTACTGGAGCACCCCACTCCGATATGCTCCGTCTTATGAACCCCTTCTCAAGCAACTCCCCTACTTGCTTATGGAGTTCCCTCCTCTCACGAGGAGCCATGTGGCGCACTGGTAAAGATACCGGTTTAGCATTATCCACCAGATATATTCGGAAGTCAATCTCCCGCTTCGGAGGTAAGCCCTTCACCTCCTCAAACACATCCGGATATTCCCGGACCACTCTCATAGATTGCAAACTCTCGACCGAAGCGTCAAGCGATTCAAGATAACTTAGCATAACAGAGTCCATGGGATTACAAGAAATCTCGAGAGTGTTACCCAAGCGGGTCATCAGCCTAACAACTCTCCTTTCGCAATCAAGAACGGCACCATTACTGGATAACCAGTCCATGCCCAAAATCAACCCATAGCCCGTGAAGCCCAATACAAAAGCATCACATCTAAACTCAATGCTAAGTATAGAAATCTTCAAACCCAAACATATCATGGACAAATAAGTGGAGCCCCCAATTGGGTTTGAAACAACCAAGGGATCATCTACCAGACTGGTGTCTAAGTGCAGTGACTCAACTAATGATGATGAAATAAACGAATGCGATGCGCCTGAATCAAACAATGTACGGACAGGATGATCAAATAGAAAAACCAGACTTTCGACGGAGATAGTTCTACCTCTCTCCTGAATTGGTGGAACCGCGAGAGCCTGTACTTGCCCCCTAGCCTGACTCGGTGCCATAAGAGCTTGCACCTGTCCTCCTGAGGTAGATCCCGTCCTTTGCCCTTTATTAGGGCAATCCTTCACTAAATTCCCTGCTTCGCCACAGTGGAAGCAACCAGTCTTCTTCTTCTTGCGACAATCCTTGCTTAGGTGGCCAGGTGTCCCACAATTGAAACACTTCTTCTTCTTGCCCTTGCCACCGTTGCCTTTCCCACCTTTGCTTTGTTGTTGTTGCTGAGGTCTCTTTTGATCTCCCTTCTTCTCGGGTGCCTTATTAGCATTAGGACCCTTCTCTTCCTCATACATGAGTGCCATGTCAACTAGCTTCTCAAAAGTGGCCCCCATAGGGATATGAGTCATAGCCAACCCATGCATCGGTTCATTCAAACCTTTCACGAACCTCAAAGCCTTCTTCTCCGGTGTATTCACCATGTCTACGCCAAACCTTGCCAATTGATTAAACTTGTTGACATATTCCTTCACCGAGAGATTTCCTTGCTTAAGAGTCAAGAATCTTTCCATATACAAGTTTTCCTCCGCCCTTGAGAGAAACTTTGCCACAAATCTTTGCCTAAAATCCGTCCAAGAGTCAACGGGGCGTTCTCCATTAGTGACCTCCCACCAGAATGAGGCCTCTCCCTTCATTAACCAAGCAGCCAACTTGACTTTCTTCCCTTCTTCCATCTCAAAGATATCCATTAACTCTTCCACCTCCTTAAGCCAATCTCTAGCCTCCACAAAAGTTTCAGATCCTTGAAAAGGTTTCCCTCCCATAGCTTTAAATTCCTTGCAAGTCTTAGCAAAAGTATCCGTGCGAGGAGGAGGGGGAGGAGGAAGATCGGGTGCTACGGTTGGTGGAGGAACATTTGCTGGACCCGTAGTGGTGGCCCTAGCCTCCATCAATCTCCTATACCATACTGGTACCGTCACACCCTCCGGAAGACTAAGATTCTCGGCCATGCTGAAACGAAAAAGGAAAGATTCAAAACGGAGGATTCGAAGGATATAGATATGGCTATTGGGGATTATGCTTTTCTTTCAAAAACTTTTCTCTTAAAAGACACGTTTTTGAAAATATCTTTTCCAAAAATGTTTTAGAAAAATAGTTTTCTAAAAATTTTATCTGTTCCGGTAACCTTTGCTCTGATACCACGTGTAACACCCCACGCCCGCTATGGTCACTCACTAAGGGAATGCCATAACATCGGTGGAGTATTTTAGTGAATATAGAACAGAAAAATTACAACAAGACAGATATAATTAGTACTTGAAATTTAAAAATATCATCTCACAACAGCGGAAATAAACATGTCTGGTTACATCATAAAACCACGATAAAATTCAAGTACAATATCCATCAAAATAAAGAAGTACATAATCCCACTCTCTCATACAATAGCCATAACCAAAGAAAAGATAACTGGATAACTGGAGCTTTACATCTACCCAAGCTCCTAAAGACTGGAACAACAATCCGATCAAGCTCTACTACCGCTAGGATCCACCGTAGGACCTGAGGGTTGGGAAAAAGATAAAAACAACGGGGTCAGACATAAGTCTGAGTGAGTCCTATAACTTTAACAATACAATCATTAAAGTAACCAGAGAAGACATAATCTTGACCTACGGTAATATCTGGGGATGAATGGCTACACTAAGCAGCTTGGTAGACTTAGGATAAACTAAGATAACCGTAAGGACGCATCTACCCACCCAAGGATAATTACTAACTGCACCACACCAGTCATTCCTACTTAAAGGTTGATCCCTTCCAAGGACTTAGAAAATTTCCCCAGTAGTTTCATGTACTCCTAGCCCACTACATAGGTGCCGTCTGCCCCTATCTCCACTAGGTGTACCCAGTAATTCTTACCCAGTAGTTTCGTGTACCCCTACATAGGTGCCGTCTGCCCCTATCTTCATTAGGTGTACCCACTACTCCCCATCGATCGGCTCCCTACCGTAGATACCCGTGCTGGTCCCACAGTGGGGTGTATCACTCCCCTAAAGTGGCTACCCAATACTAACGGTGCACGGCTTTATATCTACACGATGCAACAACGGCTTATCTACCAGCCCGGGCCCACACACGCATATGAAACCCGTTGGACTTGCGTTGCCACCGCTAACCCGTTTTGGCCTCTTATAATCAAGCCCAATATGCGTGTCCCGTCACTCGACATGGGTCGAGCCCACAAAGATACGTTTGGGATATTGGTTGAAATGGGCCCGCAACAAGCTACCCACCTAAGCTTGTCACATATCTAGTGTATCCCACTTAACCCTTTAATCATGTTTAATTACATGTTTCTCTTGGTTAAGTATTCTAATCGTATTTTCTATTGCCACCCAAGGCAACCCACTAGATTCCACATGCCACCCAAGGCAACCATTAAATTTCCACATGCCACCCAAGGCACCCACTTAACCCCTCATGTCCCACTACATGCTACTATGGTTAAGTGTTTCTTAATTAATTAAGACCGTGATCTCCCATAAAGACCTCCCACATTAGACTGGCTGTTATGACCGCCTGGTTAAGCCGGTAGAATCCGGGCAGTCTTACGTCATAACAGAGTCTAACCTCGTGTCTTTACCTTAATCACGTATTTAATTTATGGCTAAGACCTCTCACATTGGGCTGACATTTGTAGCAACTGGTTAAGCCGGTCGGGTCCGGGCAGTTTTACACTACAAATGAGTCCAACCTCGTGTCTTAGTCGATTAATTACACCTAATTAATCACCCCCATATTAATTATCCCTAATTAATATCAAGTTTTCCATAACATGGGTAGACCTAACTCAATAGGTAAATTCCCATGGGGTAGACCTAACTCAATAGGTAAATTCCCACTTATGGTAATTTATTTTTATGGTATGCTTAATCATACCCAATCATTCATTTATTAACTCATTTACCAACCCCATCGTTCCCCACGTAAATCGTTCTCATTTCATGACATAATAAAAGGGGAAGATCCATCACAAATATCTTGGGTTTAGCATATAACTTTGTCATGGGTTAAGAGGATGTCAACTTGCATATATGAGCACATATTAACCCAACTACATTTTACCCAAACTTGCATATTATCATACACATGATTTGCATAACATGTTGCCTATGAGCTTGCATATTATCATACACATATCTTGCATAACATGTTGAACTTGCATATAGGCATTCTCATAACTTGCATAACATGTTAAACATGCATTTAAGCATACACATAACTTGCATAAGCATTCACATACTTGCATAAACATTCACATACTTGCATAAACATGCATAACTTGCATATCATGTCATTTAAGCATATACATATCTTGCATAAGCATTCATATACTCGCATAAGCATGCATAACTTGCATATCACATTAAACTTGCATTTAAACATATACTTAACTTGCATAACTCACTTTGTTAAACATGCATAATTCCACTCATTAAATATACATAAACCCACTTATTAAACATGCATAAACCAACTTGTTAAACATGCATAAATCAACTTATTAAGCATGCATAAACCAACTTGTTAAACATGTATAAACCAACTTATTAAGCATGCATAAACCAACTTATCAAATATGCATAAACATAGAACAACATAGAGTAACATATCATTATAAATGATTCAAACTCACTAATCCGCATTTAAGACCATAAGTCTCATTACACCCAATCTACTTACTTTAACAATTGATGTTAAAGTGATAGAAACTCACCAAACCCAAAATTAACCAACTTATGAAGAGGAATTAGTTGCTAATTATGAAGATCGTGATGATTAGAGAATGATATGAGAGGGATTAGCTTGCAACTTCCTTCTTAGATTAATGGAGACTCTTTCTAGGATTTAATTTGGCGGCATGAGGCCTTCATTTCTATTTTTAGTATGGATTAAGGTAGGTTTAGGGTGTATTTATAGATTAAGAGAGTGTTTTAGGCCCTTAGATTAACCCTAGATTAATTTAGGTCCGTTAGATTTAGGAAACCTCTAGGCCTGGCCCCGCTGGTTCTAATTTAAAATCTAAATTTAAATTCCTAAATCTGTTTTTAGCCTTAAATTTTCTGCAAACTTCTTTGGGCCATAACCGGGCCATACGGACTTCGATTCTCGAAAACGTGGACTCTATTTCGCGTATTTTTCCGGGACGAATGCAATAACGCAGCCCGTTACCCCCAATTCCCACATCTGAGTTTATTTATCCTATAATTAGTGAATTTTAGTATTAACTAAAATTTGGGGTGTTACAGGGAGGATCATCTTCCTTTAGTTGAATTCGCCTACAACAACAGTTACCAGGCCACCATCGGTATGGCGCCCTTCGAAGCTTTGTATGGAAGACCGTGCCGATCACCAACTTGTTGGTGGGAGTCTACTGACAAGATTATACTTGGGCCAGACATTATTAGAGAGACCTCAGAAAAAGTGGACCTGATACGGAGAAGAATGAAGATAGCCCAAGACAGACAGAAATCCTACGCCGACAAAAGATGGACCCACCTTGAGTTTGAGGTTAGGGATAGGGTTTTCCTTAAGGTATACCCTTTAAGGAACGTCGTTCGCTTTGGATCCGCAGGAAAGCTAGCACCAAGATTTGTAGGACCGTTCCCTATCATCGAGAAGATTGGGAAAATGACTTATAGAGTAGAGCTGCCCGAAAAGTTGGTCGGAATTCACAACGTCTTTCACGTTTCTCATCTCCGAAAATGTCTACATGAATCTGCGGAAGTGGTGGAGCCAAGCATTCTAGAAGAAGCCGAAGTGGAATGCGAAGCAACTGTAAGGAGAGTTCCAACTCGAATCGTAGGAGCTGAAATCAAAAAGCTACGCAACCGCGAAGTCAAGCTCGTCAAAGTTCAGTGGAGCGACGCCGAGGAAGACGCGACTTGGGAAACTGAGGACAGAATGTGCGCGGCTTACCCTTTTCATTTTGTGGGTACATCTTTGATCTCTCTCTTTTTCCTTAAGTTGTGCTTGAATCCATCTTTTTAGGCATATTTCCTCGATAATATCTTTTATCCTTAGGTAGAAACTAATGGATGTAAACATGTATTTGAAACATGTTATGGTTGATGGCTGCAAGTGGTTGCTAGTGGTTGCTCGTGGATGCATATACACACACAACCTAGGTTTTAGATCGGCTCAGTCACTTCATATTGCATATGCATATGTGTATTCATATTTGTATGTGGTTGAAAATTGATATGTTGTCATATGGATGTCGCATTTATATGAATGGTTGTGCACTCATGTAGAATTATGAATAGGAAAAAAATAATTTCATACATAATGGATTCATGCCACTTACATGATTTGCATTAAGGAGGTCAACTGAATCAGTAGACCGCCTGATTTTGTATTAGATAAGGACATGTACACACACACTGTGCATATGATCATGAAGCATTAAAAGTCTTTTAAGGACAATGGACGCCTGTGTTTGATGGTTGAGTAGATGGACGATTGGATGTTAGGATGTACGTTCTCCTAGACTTGAAGATTTCGGGGACGAAATCCTTTTAAGGAGGGGAGAATGTAACACCCTGAATTTTCTATTAACTGTATATTAACAAATTTAAGTATAATTAATTCTTAATGAAAGAATTAAGGGAAACGGGTTATGCCATTGCGCTCGTCTCGAAATTCTGCCTAAGATACAGTCCGAGTTTGCGTGAATCGGACAACGTATGAAGGAGTTATGACCTCCGGAAGTTTCAGAATTCAAATTAAAATTCAAAAGGTTCAAACGAAGTTCAAAAATTCAAAAATCAGACCCAAACTGGGCTGGACGGGAAAATTCCTGCCCATGCACCAGGTCGACCTGGGGCTCGACCTGGGTGACCAGGTCGACCTGGGGGTCGACCTGGGTGACCAGGTCGACCTGGTTTGTCCCTGACTGGCCTGGTCGGGTTTCTGGTCGATTTTTGGGGCTTGGCTATGTCACTAGGGCTTACATGTCGCTTTCTGATTGGCTTCTCTTGAGCTGGATGGCCCTGATTAACTCTAGCTTCATCAACAGCTCTTATTAATTTGAAATTCTATAAATACAACTTGAGTCTAAACTTAAATTCACACAAATAAATTGGAGATAGAGCCGTCATGCTGTTGGAAGGAAGCCAAGAGTAGCCTCCACTTGTAGAAAGCTTAGAGACGAGCCAAAACTAAAGTTAAAACATGATTCAAACAACGTTAGTCTACCCAAAGGAAAGCATTTCAAATTCAGAACTCAGAATCCAGAATTCAAGTTCATCGTTTGTAGTAAGTATAGTGATTTTTCCGATGTGAATGAAATTATGACTTGATTCGATGTAAATTAGGAATGGAATTGTGCTATTATGTAATGACGATGTTAATTCATGTATTGAAATGATTGTCGTATTGTGATGTTTGTGGTATAATTGAGTTTATGTTGATCCTATTGTACATTTAGAATGAAAACAACATCGCATGCAAGTTGTATAGTTCATATTGTAATCTGCACCTATATGTTTATGTGATTATATAGGTTGTATATATGCTTTACGCTAAGAACCTTTATGCCTAAATGGTTATGTTCATATACATGCTCCTATGTTTATGCAAAAGTTGCAAGTTCCTAATTGGATCCATGTCAAGATCCACTTTAATATATGTGTTTCATGTTGTAATTAGACATATGATTGGATCTAGTTCACACATTCGATGAATTTATACATACTTTATGAAAACGTCATATTCTTGTCATATGCTAGTTATGTTCGATGTTATGCGTAGATCCAAAACATGTTTAGGCTTATGTTGTCTAAATCATATGCTAATTTATGCGACACCTATTTGGTTAGATCCCTATTTCTATGCAAGTTCACATATATGTAAATTGATTTAGGCTATGTTGCAAATTCACATGTATGTTGATTTAGTCTATGTTGCAATTTCACATATGACATTCATGTTGACTATTTTGCAAGTTCCTATGATGTTCATATTGACTATGCCAAAAATGCCAAGTTTACACCTATGTCATGTTATGTTAGTGAACTGCTTTATGCCAATTTTGTGTACGCTAAATTAGGCTAAGTTTTTAGCCTAATATTATATGTTAAAAACCATGCGAATGAAAATTAGGCTAAGATTGTTAGCCTAATACTTAGACGGGGTAACGTTGGGATAAATTGGTAATTATAGGAAAACTTGACATAAAAATATATGGAATTGGCATGATTGTCACATGCCAAAATTGGTGGCATTTAAACGGTATAAATTCTTATAACAAAAAAGTTAAACTTGGAAAGTGGGCCATAACATTTAATTGTTAGCAAATTTACATATAACAAGTAATAAAGACAAATATGTAAATTTAGAAAATACGAGAATGCTTAACCAGAGGTTGGATTGAGTTGTGATGTAAACCTTCCCGGACCCGCCCGGATGTCCAGTATTCACAACAATACCTATCCAATGTAGGTGGTTAAGCATGGACCCCAATAAGGACCTGAGGTTAGACTGAGTTACGGTGTAAATCTGCTCGGAACCGACCGGCACATCCAGTAACCGTAACAATACCTGTCTAATGTGAGTGGTCGGTGCTTTAAAAAGCTAAGGACAGACTGTCAGGATGGTAGGATTGAGTTAACTAAAACACTTAACCAATTCAACATGTTAATGAAATTGATGGGTGGGGTTAGGTAAATACAGACACTTAACCATTCAACATGTTTGATTAGAAAACCCTAGTAACGGGGACCCATTTCAGCAGTAACCCAATTAGGTATCATGGTACCCTGAAACTAGGTAGGGTGGGGCACGATTACTGGGCTGATTGTAAGCGGTCTAAAAACGACGGCAGTGGGTGCAACAGTGTGGGTTCTAACGGAGTGCGGGCATGCACACACTTCGGAGCAGACAAACAGGGCACTGGGGGCACCAGTAGTATAACCTATGCATTCTAGTATTGTGTCGGGCCGCCACCATAGGTTTTGATACACCCCATGGTGGGACCAGCATAGGCATCTACAATCTTTGGGGGCCGTAAGACACAGATGATTATGCGAGTAGGAGCCGACCTTTAGAAAAAGGGGATCACTTTACCTCCTGCATGGTGTGTCAGTTAAGACAATACAAGTAGGTGCAGAGATATTGTATGGGGTGCGATAGTATATTCGATTCAAACTGCTTTATCTTAGTTCATGATATATTCCTATTTCCAGTTTATACCTATCATGCCCTTACTCTTATTCTCATACTGAAGAGTCGCTAGACTTACCAGGCTTTATGTTTGATCCTATTTTATTTCATCTTCTTTTCTTCTGCTCCCCCCTCCAAGGTCCACAGGGAGGAAACAACTCAGCTTAGTCAGACTCTTTGCAAGCTTCAAGAAAGTAGATGTACGGTTTGGACTCTCTCTCCTTGACTATGGCTGTTGGATACAATCATGGGGATTTATGAAGTTTTAATTATGTTTATGTTTCTTTATTTAATAACCAAGACAGAAATGATGATGTAATGTTTTGGAAGTTATTATGTGACAGTTATGGAAATGCTTTGTATGAACACGTATTTGTGAAATAAAATGTATGTTGTTTTTCCGCTGCTTATATATATGTGTTTATATGTGTCTTGTGTTTTATCTGTGACTTTTACTTACAAACCTCCACCAAAGTTAAGGCATTCCCTTTGTGAGTGACCTTAATGGAGGGTGGGGTGTTTCAAATACTCTAAGGTGACACTAACATATGGTGTAAAGATACGGGGGAGGGGGGGTGTGCATGTCATAATGATGGCAAACAATCAGCCATAGCAACCATCCTCACATCTCTCACTCAGTGCATAAAGCATACGATATCCACCGCTTTGATCACCCAAATCCTTGCTACGATCACTCTGCCCCATGGTGTCATGACGAATCCACTGCATTGATCCATAACCACAAATCCTTGCTATGTCCACTCTGCCCCATGAAGTCATGATGACTCCACTGCACTAGCTCACAGCCATGCTACGATCACTCTGCCCCATGGAGTAATAACCACCCCACTGCATTGATACGCAGCCTAACATCCGTCTCGGTGGTGAATCAAAGCTATAGATGTCAATAACCACTTTGCACACGTCCCGCAGCAAAGTCCAATCATGAAGTCAACTTGTTGATCCCATTTGAATCCTGAGTAACAACCTCCCATCTGGACCTCCTTTGCATCTCGGGTTTTGGTCGAATTTGAGTTGGTCTTCAGAAGAGTCATCGCGTAATCGCAGCTCCAATCCGGTTCTGCTCAGCCTCCAGATGTGGTTCGGTTCGGCTTGCTTCAGTCAGTTCGATTCGAATACATCGCCCCTAGGCTTCCCGTTCGGTTCGGTGATCCACTTCAGGTCGGTTTGGTTCGGTAGTCTCCATCTGGTTAGGGTTGCCACCTTCCATTCATTTCAGTTCGAATATTCTGGCTCCTCTCGCCTCGTCCGATCCCGTCCCCTAGCTCTAGTCCGATCTGATCCCCACGCCAAGCTTCATTCTGATCCCAACCCCAACTCAATATGAGTAGCCTTCCTACTTGCCAAGCCTCCTCTAGTGCTAAATTTCGATCCGAATCAAATCCCCTTGCCCGGTTCCCTTATTCGATCCGAGCCACATACCCGATCCGATTCGGTCTGAAACTCTGCACATTTCCTGCAACTTTTCCAGCGACTGTTTTACGCTATGGCGTTTTCGACCATTCTAACTCTTCTAGTCAATCATAAAGCATACCATACAGTCATAGCAACATATATAATCAACCATAAACACAAAAACAACAATCTAATGTTTTGAAATGGATCAAACATACCCAAAAACCCATATTTTCCCTTTAATCATGTTTAAGCATAACTAATGATAGGATTAGCAAAACTTATCAGAATTAGCCCAAATTTCTATCAAAGCCCTAAAATAATATTTTAGAATTTCTAAACATTTTTCCAGATTTTTAACATGCATAATTTCGTTAATTAACACTAATCACCCTAATTGACTGTAATTAGTGTAAAAACAATGCTAATCACTTACCTTTGCCACAATTAAAACTTTCAGAACTAAAACTCCTCTGATTTGGCTGAATACCAATGTCTAAGAGCAGCTCCAACCTTGCTTTGGTGCTATTTCTCCTTAATTTGGTGAAGATTAGGCTAATACTTGATTAGAAAGTGATTAGAGGTGATTCTAGATGTTAGAGGCCATTGTTGGGGTTTCTATAATGTATGTGACGGCCGGAGAATGAGTAAAAACCGAAATTCCTAACCATAACAGGGCTTAAATACCCTAAATCCCGAAATCCCTCACTGGTCCTAGCTGTTAATTACCCAATTAAGCCCGGTTAAGCTGTTTTTCACCTTCTAAACCTTAATTCAGACATATCTCCCAAACGGTAAGTCCATTTGGCTAATGTGACCACTCTTGGAAAGGTAAACCATCATCCGGATCTAATGGAAGTGGTTTCAGGTCAAAACTCCTTAACAATCAAAAGTTATGGCCGAAAAAAGATCAGCTAAGGGCAAAACGGTCATTTAAAAATCGGCAAAAATCATGAACATGGGAAATGACCCCAATAATCGTCCCCCAAAGTTACATGATCATACGACTTCGTAAAATAAATATTCTACGATCCTTCGATGCGAAGAATGTGGGTCGTTGCAACTTTTTCTCATTCTCTCATTTGAAGGCATTTGATCTCCTTCTTCCTCCTACACCTTTCCACCATTAAAAATCCAAGTCTAAGGGAGGAAATCGAAGTTCTACACCATCAAAGTTAAGATCTACATCATTTCAAAGGCGAATTCATCGGATCGAGGGGTTTGATTCGGAGTACTCGCTGTCCAGATTCTTATTTCTAATGTTTTAGATTGTTTCGGCAAATCAGTGAGTGATTTACATCTCTCACATGAATGCAATGAAGTATATGAGTGTTTATGCATGTTTCTCATCAAATTGGAATCTTTTACCATAGATTTACACCATTACATGTTCATTTTCATATGCATCACCCTATGATCTAATCTAACAAGTTCTAATCGTTAATTTCATGTCATTCTTACATTTTTATGTTAGTTAGATCTCTCATTTTGATCATATGTTCATTTTAATGGTTTTTGGTGAGTTTTACATCATTTTTGTAGTAATCGTTATATTCATGTGGTTAGTAGTGTGATGATATGTTTATGATTGTATTTGATGATTTTGTTGAGTTGGTTTCGTCGGATTCATCTTTTGGCGAAGTTTTGGTTGAAATCGGAGTTAAATTGCAATATGCAGGGTTTGGATTGGACCAAAGTGGATCGAACCGAACCAAAGAGGATCAGACCGCCCAAAGTGGATCGGATCAGACCAAAGTGCATCGGATCGGACCAAAGTGGATCGGACCGGACTATAGTGGATCGGATCAGACCAAAGTGGATCGGACCGGACCAAAGTGGAACGGACCGGACCAAAGTGGATCGGACCGGACCAAAGTTGGATCGGACCATTCTGGACAACCATTTCTAGTCAGCCATTTTTGCCATTTCTGGGCAAGTTTTTCTGGTCGGACATTTCCGGTGATGATCTGACTTCGAAGTAAATTTGATTGGGAAGTTAGGAAGTGCTGAAATAATTTTATGGATTGATTTGAACTTTATAAAAATGTTGGTTGGTTCAATAATGATGGCGGCTTCGACAAGAGTCCAGAAGGGGATGTTCAAAGTGCTGGAGTGTTCGTTGGTCGAGGAGATGCGGCGAATGCAGTTTCAACTCAAAGGTCATGAGTTGGTGGATAATGGTTGCTCGAGAAGGTTGCTTGAGCTATGAAATGTCGTCAAGGTTGGATGACAAGAGATGCGAAGGCCGAGAAGTCATCATTGTCGTAAGTTCTAGCAGGCTCAAAGCCCGGGTACGATGGGGGCACCTAATAGACCAGAAGGTTGCTGTTCGAGTACCTTGGGTATCGTTGAAAGGCCTAGTTGTCAAGGTTGGACATATGGAGTTTATGCTAGAACTGGGTTACCATTAGCCCTTGACATATGGCAAGGTTGGCCGTCATACGATTAACGATGGTTTCAAAGCAAGATTAGCGGTGATAGATAGAGTCATTCATGGTTGATTGGTTGTTCTGTTTGTACTATCTCACATAGATTATCCAAAGTCGAGGGAGATGTTCTTTAAGTGCTTAACTGATATTGTTTTAGGCCTCTGGGGAGAGTACTTAGGGAATGTTAAACTCGATTAGGGTTATCTGTGTGAGACTTATATAATCTCGATGTTATGTGTGTTTTCCATGATTGAATGGGTGTTCTGATATCCATGGATGAATGGTTGAATTGTTATAGTAAAGGCTATCACTGTCTGATGTGGAGAAGATAAGGTTGAGTTCTTCTCTAGTGTCGTGGGTAGATTAGTATGTTTATCTATGCTTTCTCATATACTTTATTGTTGAAGTTTGTTTGCTATTTTATCGCTTACTAAGACTATTGTCTGACTCAAGGTTTTATGTTTCCTCTTATTACCTTGGGCTGTTCATCCGGTTGTGGATGGGCAAACTAAGTAGCAGGTGACAGGAGATGCTTCAGTGAGGACGATGGTTCTGATTGGTGGCGAGCAGGAGGCTCACGTACCAGTTTTACTAGTATCTAATAATTGGGTTTCTGCTGTTTGCTTTTCTGAATAATGTAGTGAGGCCACTTTGTATAAACACTATTTCCAAGTTTGTGGATATTACTTTCTGGTCGTATGAAAGTCTTGTGTTTCTGCTTCATTATTACTACCTGTTGTATATGTTCTATTATATTTTATCCTTGTGTTATGAGTTTATGACAAGTTCCGCTTGTGTTTACCTACCCTGATGATCATCCATGACTACCTTGCACACCTTTCAGCGCATTATTTCTTTTGTATAGTGCGAGGATTATGGGCGGTCGTCACATTTGGTATTAGAGCTCTGGTCAACGATTTTTGGCTAAAGTTCGAAGATGTAACTACGTATGAGAGACATATTTGTAGATTTTAGTTGGATGCTTACTGTATATATTAGCATATATAGTAGTAGCGGTTGTATCTCTTTAGCAGTTTTTCTTGGAAGTGGCTAATTATTCTAAATTGCAGATTTAGAATGAGTAGGCGAGAAACAAGACGCGCTGCTAGGGGAGCCATTACTGGAGGGGGAAATGGTGGTGAACCTAATTACCCGGCCATGTTTGAAGCCATGGAAGAAGCAGTTATGCGAAGGGTACTTGATCCAGTGGCGGCAACAGTAGATGTTGGCGTGCGAGTTCCTAGAGTAGTAGGTTTTGCAAAGCTGTGCGAGGACTTTACATCTCTAGGGGGAAAACCATTCAAGGGAACTGAGCAAACTAAAGAGGTTCAGAGGTGGATGGACTCATGTGTCCGAATCTTTGGAGACTTGGGTATTGAGGATGCAATAAAGAGAAAACTTGCATCAAGGCAACTGCAGGGCAGGTCCAAGGAATGGTGGAATTCTGTTACACTCGAGACTCCAGAGGAAGAAATTTATTGGGAGCTATTCCAAGCTAAGTTTGAAGCAAAGTTTATCTCCCCAGCTCAGAAATATGCTTTATTCAAGAAGTTCGTGGAGCTGAAATAGAATGGTCGCTCTGTGCTTGACTATATTTCTGATTTTGAAGCTTTGTCTAGATATGCTCGTTCGTACATTGATACACCATATCAGAAGAACGAGAAGTTTTTCTTGGATTTGGATGCTTATATCGGAAAACCGTTCTTGGACCATCTTGATGATTCATTTGAGAAGATTGTGGAAAAAGCTATTCGTCATGAGATCTTGTTTCCTAAGGAAGAAAATGTTGTCATTGCAACCAAAGAGGCTCAAAAGCCATAGCAGGGTGGTAATAATAAGAAGAGGAAGCAGCAACGACAGAAGGGAAAAGATGGCTAAAAGAAGCCCAAGAGTGAGATGGTTTGCTTTAACTGCCAACAGAAAGGCCATTTTTCTTGTGAGTGCAAGAATCCCAAAGCTGAGAAGAAGTGCTTCAAATGTGGAAAGCCTGGACTTGAGAAGAAAGATTGTCCGGAATCAGCTAAGGGCAAGCATGTTGTGCGGGCATATGCTTTGGAATTTGTGCCAACTTCTTCGAAAGGTCCTACTTCAGAGGAGAAGGGAAAGGGTGTCGTGGTGCAAGGTACTCTTTCTGTTAATGGTGTTTAAGTTCGTGTGCTTTTCGATACTGGAGCATCGCATTCCTTCATTTGCAATGAGCTTGTGTGTCTCTTGGCTTTAGAACCTGAGATTTGCGATAGACCCTTCGTAGTGACTAATCCAATTGGGGGTTCGTCGAATCTTTTCATGATATGTCGAGGTCTAGTGTTGTCGAGTCATGGTTTCTCTTTTATGTGTGATTGCTTTGTTCTTAACTTCGTTGGGTTTGGGATCATCTTGGGCATGGATTAGCTCAAGAGGTATGCGGTAAGGGTGAATTGCGAGAAGCTAAAGGTGAGGGTCGGGGATGTGGATGGGCGAAAGGTGTTGATTAGATGTAAGTGCGAAGACGGGGTCTTCGTGAGTTATCTATATTCGCTTGGGATTCGACAAGAAGACATGTCATCGGTGCTAATCGCTAATGAGTATGTAAATGTCTTTGACGAGGTCAAAAGGTTTCCGCCACATCGTGAGATCGAGTTTAGGATCGATTTGGTCGAGGGTGCTAGACCAATCGTTATGCCTCTTAGGCGGATGGCGCCTAGGGAACAACGAGAGTTAGAGGTGCAAGTTCGTGACCTTTTGGGAAAAGGATTCATTCGGAGGAGTGTTTCCAAGTAGGGTGCACCAGTCGTATTTGCAACCAAGGCGGATGGCTCGTTAAGATTGTGTGTGGACTATCGTGAGCTGAACAAGGTGACTAAGAAGAACAAGTATTCATTGCCAAGGATTGATGACTTGTTCAATCAGCTTCACGAAGCCAAAGTGTTTTCTCAGATGGATTTGGCGATGGGATTTCACTAGTTGAGGGTGGCTAAGGATAATGTGCCAAAGACTGCTTTTAGGACACCATCTGGTTTCTTCGAATGGTTGGTAATGCCATTCGGGTTGACTAATGCACCAGCATATTTTGTGGATCTTATGAATAGAGTGTTCAGAGATCAGTTGAACAAGTTTGTGCTTGTGTTTGTGGATGATATTCTGGTTTACTCCAGAAATGAGGAAGAACATAAGACGCACTTGACAGTTGTGTTAGAGATCTTGCGGAAGCATCAGCTTAAGGCTAAGTTCTCAAAGTGTCACTTTTGGAAGGATGAAGTGAGATTCTTAGGTCATGTAGTTTCTGGAAAAGGGATAGTGGTTGACCGCGTTAAAGTTGCAGCAATCCAGGACTGGGATCGACCTAAGAATGCAACGGATGTTCGGAGTTTCCTTGGGTTGGCAGGATATTACTGACGGTTTATCAACGATTTCTCCAAGGAAGCTGCACCGTCGACAGGATTGACGAAGAAGAACCGGGTATTCACATGGGATGCAAAGTCTGAACAAGCGTTCGGAATCCTGAAGGAGAGATTAACAAGTGCACCTGTGTTGACCATTCCAAGTGGGAATGAAGAGATGGTGGTATATACCGATGCATGTAGTACTGGACTAGGAGAAGTGCTAATGCAGAAGGATAAGGTTTTGCCCTATGCGAGTCGACAACTGAAACCGCATGAGAAGAATTACCCAACTCATGATTTGGAGTTGGCGGCGATTATATTTGCTCTGAAGATGTGGAGATATTACATGTTGGGAGTTCGATTCGAGTTGTTTACGCATCACAAGTCATTGAAGTATCTTCCCAAAAGGATTTGAATCTTCGGCAACAAAGTTGGTTAGAGTTTCTAGCGTCATATGATTTTGGCATAGCCTATACTCCGGGCAAGGGTAACGTAGTTGCAGATGCATTAAGTCGAAGACACACAAGTTTGGGAGCGATGTTTTCGGAATGGAAGAGCCTCGAGTACTTGGAAAGGTTCAATTTCAGGCCAAGGTGTGAGTTGGAACCTGAAATGTTGGCGAGCTTGTCGATAAGACCTACTTTTATCGAAAGGATTGGCGAGAGACAAAAGAAGGATGCGAAGCTTGTCGAGTTCATTCAGATACTGGAACCAGAAGATAAAGAGTTCGAGGTCGATCGAGAGGGTTGGCTTCAAAAGAAAGGGTGGTTAGTTGTTCCGGATATTGACGGATTAAGGGATGAGGTTCTGAGAGAATGTCATCACTCGAAGCTAAAGATTCATCCCGGTGGAAATAAGATGTATTAGGACATGAGGAGAGTCTATTACTGGGAAGGGATGAAGCGAGATATTGGAAAGTTCATTTCCAAGTGTATGAACTGTCAGTTTGTGAAAGCTGAACAGAAGAAGCCGAGTGGTTTGCTTTAGCCATTGGAAGTTCCTACGTGGAAGTGGGAGCAAGTATTAATGGATTTTATCGATGGACTACCTAGAACCAGGGAAGGAAACAAGGGGATTTGGGTCATCGTGGATCGTTTGACCAAAAGTGCAAGATTCATTCCTGTCAAGTCAACTAGGACGGCATCGAAATTGGCTGAACTTTATGTGAAATGGATAGTTCGATTCCATGGTATCCCAAAGAGTATAGTAAGTGACCGAGACCCATTATTCACAAGTGGATTTTGGAAAAGTTAGCATGAAGCTTTGGGAACCGATTTGTGCTTAAGTATGGCATATCATCCTCAATCTGATGGTCAGACCGAAAGAGTCAATCGAGTTTTGGAAGATCTCCTGAGGGCTTGTGTGTTAGACTTCGGAGGATTATGGGAAGACCATCTACATCTGGTCGAGTTTGCGTATAATAATAGCTATCAATCTAGCATTGGGATGACACCATACGAAGCGTTGTATGGAGGGTCGTGCAATTCTCAACATGTTGGCTAGAAACTGGAGATAAGTTGGTACTTGGGCCTGAGATGATTAGAGAAACCTCGAATTTGTAGGATCGATAATAACCCTAGAGGGGGGGTGAATAGGGTTTTAACAAAAAAATTAAAACTAAGCACAGTAATAAAGAAATGCAGTAAAAATAAAATCACACGCAGATATACCCAGCTTCGGCAAACTGTGCCTACTGCTGCCTTTCTAAGATTTTTATTAGGAGATACAAACAGATCCCGCTTACAATCCTATGCAAACTCGCAACTCCTGCTCCTGTTTATCCCTAAGCTCAAAATCCTAGACTAGTCTGTATACCCTAGACTAGATTTTCTCAGATTATACTTCACTATTCTGTGCTCACTAGTTTTTACAGTAAAACTAGAAAAGAAATTTTAACAAAAATCAATAAAAAAGACTAAAAAGAAAATAAGACAAGGAGTTAAAAAGTGGGGGTCATCCCTTTTTCTTTTGCACTAGTCCAAAGTGGTCGGGCCACTTTATTTTTGCGGTGCTCCCTTGTATTTTCTTTAGCCCGATCCTTCCTTTCTCTCTGAAACAAAAAATGGCGGCGGCGATTTAGGGTTTTAGTGATTTTTTCCCTAAATCAGTCTCGGTGAAGTGTGTAATGGATTTCTAGACGCTTGTTTTTGCTTCTCCAGTATGTCTCCTTCGTTCTTGCGATCAATCTGAGTGAGTTTTATTAACTCTTGCAATTTAGGGTTTCGAATTTCTTTTTGTGTGAATTGATAAGGATGTCGATGATGAATTGTGTGCTTTTATAAGGGTTTCTACACCCTGGTGCTCTGATTTCATTAATGACTTGCTCGATTTGAATTTTGGAATTCCTTGAATTTTATTTGCTATCTGTACGGCCTTGAATGAATCGGCCCTTGAGAGTTTTGTGGAAATCCCTTTTGAATTTCTTTCTTTGAGCATTAAAAATTTTCTTGCTTTGTCTTGTTTGATTGACGAGCATCGGCTTTGATTGAAATAATCCTGGCCTTGAATAAATGTGACAGATTCCTCTTTCCTTGTTTGGATTTCCTGATTGATCTATTTCACTGATTAACCAAAAAAGACTGTTTTTTAAAAAAACTTTCTTCAAATAACTCGGTTAAAAAAAAATTGAAATCCAATGATTTTGTTGTGTTAAATTCTGCCTTATTTGAAATGATTTAGACCATCCTGTAAATCTGGAATTTAAATACTTGCCAAATACAAGATTGATTCCTGCGAATTGATTTCTGCCCTGAATAGTAAAAATACTGGCCACATTTAACTCTTGCTGAATTGTGAAATGGTTGATGAGAAGAACTGGAACCTTTGTGACTTTCTCGAAATGATTTTGTATTGCAAAAAGAAACTGATTATCAAAACAATGTTCCTTGACCAATCATTTGATTCACTGTTTCATTTCATTTCTGACATGTAGTTCCCCCATGCTTTGTTTCAATATATATATATATATATATGTATATATATATATGAATTATATACATATATGTTTAACAAATTTGTTGGTCTGCATGATCAATTGATCAGTCATGTATCCTGACCATATAGACTTGTGCCACTTTGGTCACTTGTCCATCACTTGTACTTGTTCACCACTGTTGTGAGTTTGAACAGAGTTTTGTATACTTGCTTCCATAAGTTTTCTTGCACCATTTTATAGCTTCTGCCATACCATGTACATGCACTGTGCTTTACTGTATCATGTTTGATCTTGATCATGTTGCATTGCCATATCACTGTTTTGCTTGAACCATGAAATTTGCTCCATCATAGTCTTGCTTGAAAAATCTGAAATGCATTGTCTGAAACAGTTTTGTGCTCGGCCATGTATTCTGTTTTGTGCTCGACCATGTATTCTCGACCACTTTGCTACACACACACATGTATTTCTTATTGCTATGTAACATGTACTTTGCTTTTTGTCCTTTCTGTACATGCTGCAGTTTTGGGTTGAATCACACTTGTACTTGCACATAACCTGATTGAGCTGCTTTCTGCACTCTGACTTGATTGTTGCACCATGTAGTCATATGTATTGTTGTGATCATGTTGATCTACTTGAGCCTCATCCAGCTTGTATTGTTCACATGTGTCATCATGCTGAAACAAGTTTGCACTGCCTTGTTTTGTGTAATTTGAAACTTGATTTGTAATGTTGATTAGCTATACTTGTATAGCTGTGTTGACATGTTATTTACACATTTGTTTACTTGCATTTTGATTTGAATCATTTGCACATGCTTTCTGTCCATTTTTTTTCTTGTACTGGCCATTTTGATTTGATGATTTTTGACTCCATGTTGACTTTGAAAGTTATTTGCTGGTTGACCTCTTTTGAACATGTCTTGAATTTGACAATTCACCTTGTTTGATTCTGAAAAAAAAATAAAAAAAAATAGCAGTCAAACTGTACTGAGTTGAGGCTGGTCAGAATCAGTTGGTTCTGATCAGCAAACTAGTATGGTTTTGATGTGGCTGTTCAGGTCTGAAATATGATGAGAAAAGCACACAGAAAACTGAGACAAAAAAATGAATCAATCACAAAGAATCATTTTTGTCAAAAGTATTTGTTTTAGTTCCAGTGTACTGTGTATTTTTCTTTCTTTTGTGACAGGTTACAGGATGATGCTTTGGACAGTTAAGGTGTTCTCAACAAGAATAATCCAGCTAGAAATGAGAAGAAAGAAAAAAAAAATGAAGTGCTTGTAAAAAAAATTGTATGTACTGAAATTACTTGTAAAGTGATTTGTAAAGTCTTGTGTGTAAATGAATTGTAAAATAAATAATATTATTGGAAATAAAATTTATTTGATTTTTCTATATTCTGTGTAAATTCTGTGTTATTTTATTTTCCAACAATACTAGATATTCCACAATCAAACACTCCAGTAACAAAAATCTATTTGTTATCATCAAACAAAAATATTAGTAACAACAGAATTGTATCGAGATAGTTCGGCAACGAATGAAGACAGCCCAGGACCGTCAGTAGAGTTATGCCTACAAGCGTCGTAAGGACTTGGAATTCGACGTGAGCGATATAGTTTTCGTGAAAGCTTCACCGCTAAAGCACATGGTTAGATTTGGTAAGAAACAAAAGTTAGCTCCAAGGTTTGTTATACTATTTCCGATAGTCGAGCGAATTGGAAAGCTCGCATATGGATTGGAGTTACCCGAGAAGATGTCGAGTGTGCATAATTTGTTCCATGTGTCGTTTTTACGGAAATTCATGCATGATTCGAATATAGTGGTATCTCCAGAGCAGTACGAAGACTTAGAGACCGTAGTTTCGAGACCTCATAAGCCACTTCGTGTTGTGGGGAATAACACGAAATAGCTTAGGAGGAAGACGGTTAAGCTAGTCAAGGTGCAGTGGAGTGAGGATGGAGACGATTGTACATGGGAGACGGAAGAGAGCATGAGAGCGACTCATCCAGAACTCTTCGTTGGTAGGAACCTTTGATATCATATCTTCGTTATATCGTTGTATCTTGTTGTTGATTGTTAGAATTCCGCGTGCTAGGATAAGGCTATGGATGCATGGCTTGATGGATGCTAGTTTGGATGATAGAATTGGCTTTTCATGAATGATAGGCATGCGGAATCGTTGTGATTGCTTGGGTTTATTTGGAATTTCGGGGGTGAAATTCTTAAGGGGGGAGAATGTAACAACCCGCATTTTACGTGTCGGAAGATCGTAAAATATATTTGTTTTATTCTTTAAGGGTTGGATCACTCTCATCTTTTAATATGTTGTTTATGGGGGTGTGAGACATGTCCACAATTTTTACCGATTTTGTTTGTGACCATTTTGCCCCTGTCAGCCTTGTACAGGGCATAACTTTTGACTCAGGTCGAATCATAGGGTGAGACCTATGCCATTGGAAAGGAATTGATGATTGCCTTTCTGTAGAGTGGTTACATTAAGGATTTGGCTTAGCGGTTTGGGAGAAATCGCTGTTTTAAGGTTTTTCAGTTGGCTATTCAGGTTTTGGAGCCTTAGTGGAATCCTATAAATAGGGGGGAGAGTGAAGGGAAAAGGTTTACTTTTTCCTATTCTCTCATTTGAAGGCATTTGATCTCCTTCTTCCTCCTACACCTTTCCACCATTAAAAATCCAAATCTAAGGGAGGAAATCGAAGATCTACACCATCCAAGGCAAGATCTACATCATTTCAAAGGCGAATTCATCGGATCGAGGGGTTTGATTCGGTGTGCTCGCTGTCCGGATTCTTATTTCTATCATTTTAGATTGTTTCTACAAATCGGTGAGTGATTTACATCTCTCACATGAATGCAATGAAGTATATGTGTGTTTGTGCATGTTTCTCATCAAGTTGGAATGTTTTACCATAGATTTACACCATTACATGTTCATTTTCATATGCATCACCCTATGATCTAATCTAACAAGTTCTAATCGTTAATTTCATGTCATTCATACATGTTTATGTTAGTTAGATCTCTCATTTTGATCATATGTTCATTTTAATGGTTTTTGGTGAGATTTACATCGTTTTTGTAGTAATCGTTATATTCATGTGGTTCGTAGTGTGATGATATGTTTATGATTGTGTTTGATGATTTTGGTTGAGTTGGTTTCGTCGGATTCATCGTTTGGCGAAGTTTTGGTCGAAATCGGAGTTGAATTGCAATATGCAAGGTCTGGATTAGACCAAAGTGGATCGGACCGGACTATAGTGGATCGGATCAGACCAAAGTGGATCGGATCGGACCAAAGTGGATCGAATCATACCAAAGTGGATCGGATCCGACCAAAGTGGATCGGATCGGACCAAAGTGGATCGGACAGGACCAAAGTGGATCGGATTGGACCAAAGTGGATCAGACCGGACCAAAGTGGACCGGATCGGACCAAAGTGGATTGGACCGGACCAAAGTTGGATTGGACCATTCTAGACAACCATTTCTAGTCAGCCATTTTTGCCATTTCTAGGCAAGTTTTCCCGTTCGGACATTTCCGGTGATGATGTGACTTCAAAGTAAGTTCGATTGGGAAGTTAGGAAGTACTGAAATAATGCTATGGATTGCTCTGAACTTTATAAAGATGTTGGTTGGTTCAACAATGATGGCGGCTTCAACGAGAGTCTAGAAGGGGATGTTCGAAGTGTTGGAGTGTTCGTTGGTCGAGGAGATGCGACGAATGCAGTTTCAACTCAAAGGTCGTGAGTTGGTGGATAATGGTTGCTCGAGAAGATTGCTTGAGCTATGAAATGTCGTCAAGGTTGGATGGCTAGAGATGCGAAGGCCGAGAAGTCATCGTTGTCATAAGTTCTAGCAGGCTCAAAGCAGGGGTACGATGGGGGCACCTAATAGACCAGAAGGTTGCTGGTCGAGTACCTTGGGTATCGTTGAAAGGCCTAGTTGTCAAGGTTGGACATATGGAGTTTATGCTAGAACTGGGTTACCATTAGCCCTTGACATATGGCAAGGTTGGCCGTCATACGATTAACGATGGTTTCAAAGCAGGATTGGCGGTGATAGCCCGAGTCAGTCGTGGATGATTGGTTGTTCTGTTTGTACTATCTCACATAGATTATCCCAAGTCTAGGGAGATGTTCTTTGAGTGCTTAACTATTATTGGTTTAGGCCTCTGGGGAGAGTACTTGGGGAATGTTAAACTCGATTAGGGTTGTCTGTTTGAGACTTATATAATCTGGATGTTATGAGTGTTTTCCATGATTGAATGGGTGTTTTGATTTCCATGGATGAATGGTTGAATTGTTTATTGTAAAGGCTATCACTGTCTGATGTGGGGAAGATAAGGTTGAGTTCTTCTCTGGTGTCGTGGGTAGATTAGTATGTTTATCTATCCTTTGTTATACACTTTATCATTGAAGTTTGTTAACTGTTTTATCGCTCACTAAGACTGTTGTCTGACTCAAGGTTTTATGTTTCCTCTTATTACCTTGGGTTGTTCATCCGGTTGTGGATGGGCAGACTAAGTAGTAGGTGACATGTGATGCTTCAGTGAGGACGATGGTGCTGATCGGTGGCGAGCAGGAGGCTCATGTACCAGTTTTAATACTATCTAATAATTGGGTTTCCGCTGTTTGCTTTTCTGAATAATGTAGTGAGGCAACTTTGTATAAACACTATTTCCAAGTTTCTGGATATTACTTTCTGGTTGTATGAATGTCTTATGTTTCTGCTTCACTATTACTACCTATTGTATATGTTTTATTATATTTTATCCTTGCGTTGTGAGTTTACGACAGGTTCCGCTTGTGTTTACCTACCCTGATGATCATCCATGACTGCCTTGCACACCTTTTAGCGCATTATTTCTTTTGTATAGTGCGGGGGTTATGGGCGGTCGTCACAGAACATATATTTTCTAAATATAGAAATAAGAATATGTGAATATATGGAAATGTTTTCCAACCATAATAAGAGATATTTTATGGGAAATGGAAAATTTGTGATATATGGAAATGTTTCCAATGATTGTGGAAATGAGCAAGCCTTGAAAAATATTTAAGAAAAGATAAGAATATGGAAAAGGATAATTTAATAAAAAAAATTAATTTAAAAGGGACCAATGTTGTTTGATGGTTGATCGCTAGAAATTTCCATTTGGTAATAGGATCGTTGATTGTATGGATGTTTTCTTTGATATTTTAATCACCAGCTATGAAAGTTTGTTTTATTTTATGCCTCCATGGTCAATAGGGAGAGACCGGGATCAGGTTTAACATGTGAAAACCACTCTGTTTTGGCATAAGCGTTACGAATCAATCTATGCTGAAGATAATTGAAGAGAAGTAAAATGCAAGGGTTGTTCTGTTAATCCTAATGGATTAATAGAATAGTGCCTTTGGGTTGTCCAGTCCTAGTACAACGTATATGGGTGGATCTGACAATATGTAATTCAAAGTAAATGGTGGCAAGATGTTCAAAAAAGGAAATCGTGACCTCAAACCTCATCACCCGAGAAATGACAAAAATTGGGCAGGCAACATGGCCATGTGGGTCATTCCCATTAGGGGTATTATCACCCGATCTAGAGAAATTCCATTTTCTTCTTATTGTATTCGCTGCTGTATGCTTTCGGTAATGGTTGCTGATCACAACCGTCGGTGATAATATGCTCGGTACACTCAAATTAATGAGTGGCCAGCCATGTGCGGCCGGGTTGCAAAATGTTATTGTTGAACCCCAGTGTATCCACTCTAGAGTACACTAATCGGAAGGTGGTTCCATACCTTGTCATAGTCGGAATCCAATCTCCAATAAGCGCCTTGCGGTTTTTTATTTTTATATTATATATGGAGCATGAGATGCAAGCGTTCCACTAGATTGTTATTTATTTGATTTAGACACTATTATAATATCACCAGATTTGATATCAAAAATATTTTGGGTTATCGTAAGGTAAAAACCATCCATGTTATGGATCGGTCTTACGATTATCATTTCTTTTGAAAGGGATTTTTAAAAGTTAAACCAATGGTTGGAGTTTAGTCACAACAGTCTCATGATTGACCCAGAGTTTATTTTGTTTGTTTTCTCCCTAAACTCTTGGGTGCCCAAATTTGTACGGGCTGTCAAGTAGTCGGGATTTTTCAGAATCACTTGGAAGAGTTTGAAGAAGGAGGTTTCACCAGTTAGCCATAGACTATCATATTTTTCTACTGTGTATTATGTTCGTATTTGGAAACAAGTGTTTATAACTGTTCCAGAAATAGTTGTTGTGCTCTGATGATGGTATGTATATAAAGTTACTGAATTATATTTCAAAGTTTATGTTATCTAATATATTTTATTCGTTCCGTTGTGAGTTTGTGATCTTCTTTTTCTTCTTTTCTAATATTTCTTTCTTTTTATTTTTCATTCTCTAACTTCTTTCTAATAATGATTCATATTTCTGTGCAATTTGGGTTGGACGTGTGGTGTTATTAGTCAACTCAAAGTGTACAGAAATTCGGGCCATTACATTTGGTATTAGAGCCGAAGGTTGAGTAGTAACCTTGGCTCTGTGGCGTAACTCAATAGAGATGGGGTTAGTAACATCATAAATTGAGTTTGAGTTTATATACGAGAGAGCGTATTTGTAAATTTTATATAAAATTGTTTTATATTGGATTGGTTGGTTTGTTGAGTGGTTTATGAATTTTGGTCGATACAGGATGTACAACTGTATCAATAGGTGTTTCTAAACTCTCAAACAAAGCAAATCAATATAGTATTGTTTTAAAATGGGTAAATGAAATAATTTTACCCGAAAATTATTTTGATATAAAAGGAATAATTTTTGAATTATTATATATAAATGTGTTGATTGTTATTATAATAAAATGGAATTATGAAATGGTTATATAATATGTATACGGATAGTGTATACAAATGAGATAAACCAAGATTAAGTTCAAACCAGAATTGGAATCAAAATTCCGGGTGTTTATAAAATATTTTAAAGTAATATAACATTACCTTTGAAGAATTCTTGAATAAGAATGGTTTTGAAGGATTTTTGACTAACAATATATTAAGCACTGAAATCACTTCAATGGCGAGAAAATAATTCGGATAATGGATCGCGACATTATCAGTATTCATTTTCGAGTTTCTAAGTGACGGATTGCTACCATATTAGATTTATTAATGGAAATTGTTTGAGAGAAATAGAGTTGTTTTAGAAGTTCAAATGTTTTGAATTGAGTTGATTATAATTATATATATATATATGATTTCAAACTAATTTGAAGTAAAACCCGAGAATTTGAATTCTGGAACTAAAATTTAACTCGTACAAGTTGAATAGATTGAAATGGTAGAAATGTATCAAATGAATTGAAATTTAACTCAAATAAAATTGATTTGCATTAGAAATAACTCCAAATGAAATTAAACAAAGAAAAATGTTGAGATTCGAAATATTAGTATGAATTCGACTTTTGAATAAGTAGATTGAATATATATTGTATGTTGTTAATTGAAATTGAATTGTGATAAATTTGGATTCAAGTATAATAAGTGGATTGACTTAAATAGAAATCAGTTTTCAATTGATAGAATGGAAGTGAACTAATCAAAGGTTGATTGAAGTGTTAAAAACAAGAAGTTGGATTAATTTGAAATCAACTGGAAATGGATATATGTATGCTGAGCAGATATTGAATGGAGGCAAATGCAAGAGATAGAATTATGTCCGACAAAAAGGTACATGTTTACAAACTACTTGGGTTTGACGATTTTATGAGCCTATGGGCAAGACGCTTGGCTTTTGATTTTCTTTTAGATTGGAGAAGGCCTTGAAAGGCGAGCTGTGGTTGTACCGATTGAGTCGTGCAAAGGAGATGCTGGCGAAATTTTTCAAAAATTTAAAGAATTAGAAATTTTTGATAATTTAAAATCGAGTTGTTAATTGTAATTGAAATAAGAAAAACCAGAATTGGTTAATAAAAATTCAAGTAGAATAATGAAATTGATAAAAGGATTTAAAATCAATTGGAATGGGTGTGGATATGCAGAAGAGCATATGGATTGAAGACAAGAAAGTGATGATGGATTGTCCAAAAATGGTGGACAGATCATTTGGAAAGAATTATGAGTGGTTGAATATTGGTATGAGAATTCGAAGGTCGGGTATGAACAGGGTTATGAAGATATGGAATATAAGATTTCAACTAAGTTAGGCGAAGTCAGAGTTATAGCATTTTTACTGCTTAGCAATTTCGAGGACGAAATTATTTTAAGGGGGATGGAATGTAACGACCTAGATTTTTAACCAATTAATTATGAACATATAAATTGTTTTAAATGTTGTATTGAAAATATAAAACAATTTTTATAAGAAATTTATTTATTAAAAACGAAGTTTGAATGCATAATTTATAATTAAATTAAATTTGGAGCTCTATAATTTATGATGATGTTCTAGTCAAATATGTTCTAATTCGAATGGACGTTGTATGTGTTCGTACACGATAATTTCACGTTAAATAATATTGTAAAATAAGGATCATCTTTGCATCGTCGTTTTAAAACCTCTATATAGTTCTTATCAAATTCGAATTCTCATATGTCTAGAACAAATACCGATCTACCCTTTTACAATGGTTCATTCTTGGCAAATCAAAATAATATTGCTGTCCTTCAAAATGTTCGAAATCTCCGCACATCCGTATGAAATCCTTTTTGACAAACTTAAACAAAATTGCGACAAATCTTTATCTATATCTCTGGCAAATCTTTTCTTGTCTTGGATAAGATCCTTTGTTGTTTTTAGCTCACAATATTTGTCAAAGTGCTGAAAAATCACGCTACCCGAGTCAAATATTTCGGCTATACCATTCCGGTTTGAACATCTGCGCAAATTTATTAAACAAAAAAGGGGTATGCATCCATTCTTGTTTTGTCAGGTTCAAAGAAATCCTGCAAACAAAGATATAACCATACCTTTTAAATCTTTGTAATATCAAAACAAATCGTAGCTATATCAAATCTTGTGAGTATCTCGAAAGAAGAAAAACCCTCTGAATAAATCTACAAACAAAACGCAGTCTTTGAGATGTTGGCACATGGTTGTGTTTGTCCTCCCAGCAACAGCGATTGACAGTGATATACTGACTGAAGTAAAATTAAAAAAAAAGTGCATTTCCTTCCATTCGAAGGCACAGATGAAACAATATAAAACCAATTCCTATTTGCTCAATTCATTTTCCAGATTCCCTTTTCATACCACACAAAAAACCGATCCCTTCAGTAAATGACGAAAACAACCCCGTGTTCAAAAATCAAAATTGCCTAGTAAAATTTAGAGAAAAATCAAAATACATATGTATTTGAATTACTGCAGTAATCCCCATCAATCTCGTATGAATCTCGAGTGGTGCAAATTGTTCTGGTGTCCTTGTAAAATATACAACGAAATAGGGTTCATCGATCTTTGGGAATCTTGATGCTTGTTTTTCAATTTGTTGATTTCCGTTGGGTTTGACAATGGAGTCAACACTGGTATGTGACATTTCTCGAGGATTCGAATCAAAACGTGTCCTACCTTTCTGTTGTAATCGCGTGGAACACAGACTGGTGTGCGAGATACATGGAGGTGCCGTGAGTGGTATATCATGGTAATGGAAGGGAAGTTTGGTTGATGAGAAGATCATTGTTGTTCTCGATTTTGTGAACAGTGGAGTAAATTAAGAGTTGAGGAGAGACTGAATCTTGCCTGGGGCTGTCACGGGGATGGTGGAAATAAACTGGTGTCCATATTTACATGGTGAGGTTGGTTTTATTGTTGCTGAGAGGTGAAGTGATCTTGCAGTTTCCAAGAGGGGATCAAGCAGATGGACAACATGAAAATAGGGTTCTCAGTGGCATTCATGACGTTGAAGGATGTCCAGGAGGCTATGGGTGTTAGGTGGAATAAGATGTGGTTAGTAGAATTTGTTTAAATTGTGAGATGGGTGTTCTTAGTATTTATTGGTGGAGAAGTTACAGGGGAGTTCACGTTTGGGGGTGTATGGATCTTGTGTGATGATTGTTTTGAGAAGTTGGTTGTTCGAAATTTCTAGTACGGAAGTGGATGATAAAGCATGCGGGTGCAACATTGTTGCGAGCTTCAAAGGAAAATTGTTTACTATAGCTAAATATGGAAAGAAGACTAGCGGGGAAGGTTAGAAGCTGAAATAGAAGAGATTTAAGAGAAGATAAAGGGAAGGAGTTAAGCTAACTTATTAAAAATCGGTGGCGTGCTCCATGTTATATGTTCTGGGAGGAAGGAGTCTAGTGAACATAGTTGAGATGGAATTAGTAGGGGTTGATCTCCTATTGAACAGGAGAGAAATAAAGAAAAAAGAAAAAGAAAAGGAGGAGAGGGACTGTGTGATTGAGGAAGAAATGAGTAACAACAATAGCATCCTGAACAAAGAAGTCCTATTGACCGTAATTTTCATTTTAAAATAAGTAAGTAAATTAATAAGTCATTCAAGATAAATTATTTTAAATCAAACCATATATATTTATAATGTCTATAAATTGGTCATAGGTTAACAGAATCATACGGAACCGATCACATTGGAATTGCAGCAATGAAGTTTACGTCGGGGAACAGATTTTGTTAAGAACAAAGCTACTGCGATTTAGTAATAAAATCAAATGCCATTTGATTTTAAATGAAAACAAGAGCAGAAGCATCAACTGCGAACCTAGGTGAGTAAACTCACTAACTCTGACCCGTTTATATTTTTATATGAACGAGTTTTAAATTTATTTATAGTAATTTTATACTGAGTGATGGTTGTTTGGATGAATGGTTGATAAAATTGGTTGATGTAGTTATATCGTTGATCGATCATTAGTTCTGTTTACTATGATATTGCATATTTATGTGAAATCAATGTTGATTAACATCTGTGGTTGCAGGGAAACAGGTTGGAGGGATCCAATTGGATCCCTCAACATTTATATTATTTGTTATTTACCGTGATATATACTATGACTGATTATCTGTGTGTTTGAATTACACAGGCCCTTAAATTTTGGTATTTAAATACCATAAATATTTTTGAATGTAGAAAATGAATGTTAAAAAGTATTTCGAATAGGCCTAGTAATAGGAACTTGTTTTAAATGAATAAAACAAGGAGTTGAGTATAAGCGACACTTATAAATTTAGTAAAATATTTATCATTGGATAAATTAAAAATACAAATTCAAGTTAAAAAAGCGGAAATCGGTTTTTAAATCAACATTTATAAATAGGAATTGAACTTAGCTATTTTAAATGAAATTATAAACAAGATTATGAATGGATAGAAGAAAACTAAGATTTGTGGATGATTCTACCTTTGGAAGTTAATAAAGAGAATTTGGGTTTTGAAATAATATTTAAATAATTTATTATTATTTTTATAACTATTTAAAAAGATCAACTAGTCTATTTTTATCAAGAAGTTATCTACCTTAATTGTAGTTGATTTTGGAGTTAATTATTAGTTAGTCAATAGAATTAGAAGGAATTATCTTTTTAAATGGATTTCGATTAAAATTAATAGAGTTATGATAAAGTTTTGGTTGAACTTAGAAAAGGAATTATACCAGGATTGGAAAATGAATCCAGATATGAAAAACAAGTTATAAAAGCAATCTCAAGACGAGGTGCTGTTAAGTTAAGCATTTACTTAATAAAACTAAATTAAGCAAAAGTGATATAATCAAAAGGAGACTTTCAACTTAATGAAAGTGAAATGGATTGGCAAAAAAAGGGAATTGAAAGGAAATCCAAACAAAGTTTGAAAGGTATTTTAAACCAAGGTGATGGTTTTAAAACAATTACTTAAGGATTGAATGAAACATTGTAATTGAAGTAAGGTCTTTAATGGAAAAGAGATAAGGAAGAGTTTTGTTTGAAAAGTATATTCATATAAGGATATAACTTTATAGTTATGTCCCGAAGTAACAAAAACAAAAAGAAATTTGTTGAAATAAGAATATAGAATCGATTTTAATCAATGAAGAGGTTTTAAATAAATGTTTTATATACCAAATATTCGGAAACAACCATTCTAACGCTACCGTTACAATAAATGTTTTGTAAATTTAAACAACAATTATAATGCTACTGCTATAATAGTTGTTTTATAAATCTAAACATCGATTGTAACGCTACCATTAAAATAAATGGTTTATAAATCGAAAATGTGGAAATAACGATTATAACGCTACCGTTATAATCAATGTCTTTCGTAAAAGAAATGGATTCTTAGATTGAATCTAACAGTCGCGTAAGTAATGGTTTGTTTGAAGTTGTGAGCTTTGACTATTTCAAAGTTAAGAATGTTTTTCAATTAAGGTCTGAGAGGTAATTATACCCCCACTTGATTGACTCCATGATTGACTGAGAAATTGTTAAGGTTCGACAACAAGAGTTAGTTAGTGATACTGTTAGTTAATGAAAGATTAATATGTTAAGTTTTAATAATGATATTTTATATAATGTCGGTTAAATCCAAATAAAGGAAATTTGGGAACGTTTTCCAAATAAAATTTGAATTGTTTCCGAAGTATAGGAAATGAAGTGATGTAGTTAATGAGAAGTAAAATTAGGGATTGGAAATATTTTCCAATGTGTATAACATATATTTTCTAAATATAGAAATAAGAATATGTGAATGAAATGTTTTCCAACCGTAATAGGAGATATTTTCTAGAAAATGGAAAATTTGTGATATATGGAAATGTTTTCAATGATCGCGGAGATGAGCAAGCCTTGAAAAATATTTGAGAAAAGATAAGAATATGGAAAAGGATAATTTAATGAAAAAATTAATTTAAAAGGGACCAATGTTGTTTGATGGTTGATCGATAGAAATTTCCATTTGGTAATAGGATCGTTGATTGTATGGATGTTTCCTTTGATAGTTGAATCACTGGCTATCAAATTTTGTTTTATTTTATGCCTCCATGGTCAATACGGAAATACCGGGATCAGGTTTAACATATGAAAACCACTCCATATTGGCATAAGCGTTACGAATCAATCTATGCTGAAGATAATTGAAGAAGGAGTAAAATGCAAGGGATGTTCTGTTAATCCTAGGTAGAAATTGCCTTAGATGGATTAATAGAATAGTGCCTTCGGGTTGTCCAATCCCAGGACAACGTATATGGGTGGATCTGACAATATGGAATTCAAAGTAAATGGTGGCAAGATGTTCAAGAAAGGAAATCGTGACCTCAAGCCTCATTACCCGAGAAATGACAAAATTTGGGCTGGTAGCATGGCCATGCGGGTCATTCCCATTAGGGATATTATCACCTGATCTAGAGAAATTCCATTTGCTTATTATTATATTCGCTGCTGTATGCTATCGGTAACGGTTGCTGATCACAACCGTTGGTGATAATATGCTCGGTACACTCAAGTTAAATGAGTGGCCAGCCATGTGTGGCCGGGTTGCAAGATGTTCTTGTTGAACCCCAGTGTATCCCCTCTAGAGTACACTAATCGGAAGGTGGTTCCATACCTTGTCATAGTCAGAATCCAATCTCCAATAAGTGCCCTGCGGTTTTTGATTTTATATTATATATGGAGCGTGAGATGCAAGCATTCCCCTAGATTGTTATTTATTTGATTTAGACACTATTATAATATCACCGGATTTGATATCAAAAATATTTTGGGTTATCATAAGGTAAAAACCATCCGTGTTTATGTGTGGATCGGTCTTACAATTATCATTTTTTTCGAAAGGGATTTTTAAAAGTTAAACCAATTGTTGGAGTTTAGTCACACCAGTCCCATGACTGACCCAGAGTATATTTTGTTTGTTTTTCCCTAAACTCTTGGGTGCCCAAATTTGTACGGGCAGTCAAGTAGTCGCGATTTTTCAGATTCACTTGGAAGAGTTTGAAGCAGGAGGTTTCACCAGTTAGCGATAGACTATCATATTTTTCCATTGTGTATTATGTTCGTATTTGGAAACAGGTGTTTATAACTATTCCAGAAATAGTTGTTGCGCTCTGATGATGGTATGTATATAAAGTTACTGAATTATATTTCAAAGTTTATGTTATCTAATATATTTTATTCGTTCCACTGTGAGTTTGTGATCTTCGTTTTCTTCTATTCTAATATTTCTTTCTTTTTATTATTTATTCTCTAACTTCTTTCAAATATTGATTCGTATTTCTGTTCAATTTGGGTTGGACGTGTGGTGTTATTAGTCGACTCAAAGAGTACAGAAATTCGGGCCATTACAACCTGGGTTGACATTAGGGTCGACCTGCCTTAGACCTGGGACGGCCCGGTCGGGGCTGGGTCACCCAGTGACCGTTGCTTTCTGCGCTATTTATTCTTATTATATATATAAATATTCTTATTCAATCTTCTTTAGTTCATATCTTCTTCATATTTAATTCGAATTATGAAAACTAAGAGTCTATCTGAACCAAATTTCGTAATGATAGCAGTGGTAAAGTCTATTTTACATATTTATGAATATTTTATTAACTATTATTAATTTTATTATGTTCTTAATATAATTACTGTGTATTGAAATATTGGGTGTTACAGTAAGCCCGGGGAGAGGAAAACAGAAAGGAAAAAAGGAAAAGGGTTAGACATAAAGCCTGGTGAGCTTCTATGATTACCAACTCGACTGCTAAGTTAAGGAAAAGAGATAAATAATGGTTCTAGTGTCACAAAAGGTAAGTGTCTTTACATATCTATAGGTGATCAATAACCAATATGAATTGACATAAAGGATTGACTATTCTTATCCAAGTGACAACGATTATAATAATGGTAATAATTAGATCTGAAGGATTGACTATTTTGCACTTCTATAGATTCAGACAGAAACAAGTAATTAGGAAGGAATTTCCTAATGCTACCTATTGATCGACTTCTTAAACAGGATGTGAATAATCTGTGCCAACTATGGCCTTCGAGGTTATCAGTCCCGAACCCATCAATTAAAAAGACACAGCCTTAATCATAGGCTTTACGACGTCTTATCTTCTTTATTCATAACGATGCATGCTCAACGTTCTTCCAGAATGTGTCATACTCACCTGTAATGTCCCGGAATTTTAACAATTTAATAATTAATTAATTTAATTATTTTAATATAGTGGTTCGGGAATTTAAATGGTTTGAATTTAAATATTTTGAATATTTTATTAATATAAATAATGCGATAATATACTTATTTCTGAAATAGTCAGAAATGGTTGAATTTGCAATATTTTGTAATTTGGATAATATATGATATTTATTTTAGTTTATATTCGAGTTATAATAACGAACATATTATTTAAACGACTGTTGACCGTACTTATTATAATATAAATTAAAATCGAGCTCTTAACGTCACGACAGTCCGTAATATTATGATTTGAACTTCAACTAGGTACACAGGATTTATCATAAGTCGGATTTCTTCGAAACAACAAACATTCTAATTGATTATATTTTACTAATGGACGAGAAAAATGGAGATTTCGTTTTATAGATTTTAAGTTATGTCCAAATAAAATTTTCAAATAGTCGCTATGGAATCGTTTACAGGCCATAACGATTTGTTTAATATAATTAAATACTGGTTACGAATTTGGACATGCATGATTTTCAAGATGTATTTTCAATTTAATTTATAGATTTTTCTATAATTTTTAATGTGGAAAATAAACAAATATTTATTTTAAGTAATTGGCACCTTGTATTAGTGTTTTTCGAATTCCATAAAATAGGTTAATTTGTCTAATTTCTTTTGGGATCGTAGCACATCACTCGACATGAACGTATTCTTATTTTTGTCTGTAGCGACTTAGACATGAACGAAATCATATGTAATGTTGTACACTAAAAAATTTAAATATATAACACTTACGTATGCTTTTGCTCTAAGTTTATCTTGCCCGGAAGTTGCCTGCTTAACCTAACGGTGTACGATTTGATCTTTCACATGTCACTTTTTCTGCACCCATTGTTCCATTCCTTAGTATAGAAGTTTAAGCATATACACTAAAAAATTTACATACGGATTCTTTTCCCTAGCACCTAAGTTACCATCTCATTAAGGGTTCTGTCACCCTCTACCATAGCTATGCCCTGCAACCATTTTACGATAGCTATGCCCTTTCTCTATCGTGTTTCACACCAACTTGTGTCCTTCGATCCCTTAACAACCAAGTATCTACTTGCCTATATATATTAAGGGGCACATGAATTTGTTCTCACTACTAAATGAAAAAAAAGAAGAAACACAAATGGCTACAACATGCATATTATCTTACACGCATCTCACAAGGAAGGAAACCAAAACACAAATATTCTTTACATTTTTCTCCAGCAAACTCTTTACTCTTCTTCCTAGTAGTTTCATCCATTCTCAACCCTGCTGTACAAACGAAGTGAAATAAAATAAGAGAGAGTTGATGTACGTACTCTTTTGCATTGTTCTTTGCACGGATGGTGAGGGGAAAAGGTCGTCATGCATGTAGTGGGCTAGTCTTGTATGTTTTATGTGGAATTAAAGTTTTAGCGAACAACTAGAGTGCAACTTTTTGTTTATGTAAGCATCCAGCGGCGTGGTTACTTCTACAAGGAGAACTTTAGACAGCGTGAATCTGTTATTTCAAGATGGAGGGCACAATTGTCCTCCTCTATTTCTAATAACTTATTTCAATTTTTCGTTCTCGAATGCTTTGACAATTATCACTTACCTCAAATATCATTTCCTTAAACCCTATGCAAATTCATTGCAAATCCGTTCTAGACCTTACTCTAATCCTTCATAGTGTCCAGGGATCAACGAAAAGGAGTACCATTGTAATTTATGGCCATTTTAGCATGCGTTCACGTAGGGAAAGAGGATGCATGCATGACATGGAATTCAGCATGTGAGATCCTGGAGAACGCGATTTCAAGGTGAAGGCCATGAATGATGAAATCAGAATAGGAATGAAGTTGAGTTATACAAAGATAGTAGGGGTATGAAGAGATTTTGATAAGGAAGATGATGGTGTAATCGGGTAGAAATTTCGTGAATATGTATGGGAGCATCAATTAAAGGAGATTTTGGAAATGGAGT
Source organism: Allium sativum (assembly GCA_030737875.1). Taxonomy (NCBI): domain Eukaryota; kingdom Viridiplantae; phylum Streptophyta; class Magnoliopsida; order Asparagales; family Amaryllidaceae; genus Allium; species Allium sativum. Next base: position 733,036,284 of record CM060916.1, read on the forward strand.
GCGAGATGGAGAAGCAGCGTTATTGTTTGGATCGTGAAAGGAGATGTACTATTCATATGGGTCGGTGCAGAAATAAAGATGGGCCAGGTTTTAAAATGGTGAGTCCCGATTTATAAAAACTACGTTTATTTAATTTAAACTAAATCCAAAACTTATAAATGTTATATCTTGCACATAGAATATCAGAATTTCACAAAGTTGTATCCGCTGGGATCGTAGGGACATAGGCTACATAATGGAACTGATTTGGGGCCATTTGGAGCTCGGTTGAATTTATGGTGAAATAAGACGACTGATCGAATCAATCGGACATTTATCGTCATTCAAAGACTAATGAACCAATCTGAGTAAACTCACTAACTCTATCCAGTTTTATAATTTTATAAATGTATTTTTATATGGTTAAATGATGATTAGATGATGTGTGATGGTTGTTTGGATGAATTGCTAAATAATTGGTTAAAATTATAGATATAGTTATATATAAATCGTTGATTGAATATTGATTTTGTTTATCATAATATATCATATTGAAATAAAATGATGTTATTTACTTTGATTAACATCTGTGGATGCAGGAAAATAGGTTGGAGGGATCTAACTGGATTCCTCAAAAGGTATTACTGTTTGTTTTCAAATTTTGTGATACATGATGTGTTATTTGTCCTGTGATGAATTTGTTGTGTTTGGTTGCTTGAATAACACCAACCCTAAAATAATTGGTGTTTAAAATACCGTGTATATATATATATATATATTAAAATTAAATGGAAATGAATTTGGGTTTTGAAAAGGAAAATTCTATTTATTAAATAGAAATGGAATTTCGAACGGGCTAGAAATAAATAACTTGTTTTTAATAATAACAACAAGTAGTGTGATTTATAAACAATGTTTATAAATGAAATAAAAATAATTATCATTGGATAATTTGGGAATGTAAATTCAAGAATGAATTAAAAGGGGGAAATTAGCCGTGTAAAAAGGGAAACATTGGAATTTATTTCGATATTCGAAATGCGAATTGAATATAAATAAATCCATAAGGATTTATAATTATCCGACTATGTCGAATGTTAATAAAATAATTTAGTTTTTAAATAATATAATTCAGGATTTGACACGATAGTTAAAATTCGATTTTTGAAACCAATAATTTATAATCGAATATATAGTCAAGATTAAGTTGTAACTTATAAACGGAGTTTATGAAATGAAATGTGAAGTATAAATTTATAAAATAACTCGATAGGTGGAATTTTAAAAGGAAATGGTATTTACTGTAAAAATCAAGAATAGATTGATATAACGAGTCCAGATTTCTGTAAAGTAAGTGAATAACGATTTAAAAGCAAACGTTTGCACATTTGATTGGTTATAAAAGGATTGATAAATATTTGAAGTGATAAATTCAAAAATGAATTTAGAAATCGAGTTAACCTGAAATGGTGAATTTATTCCGACGTTCGGAACATTAATCGAATATAATCTAAAATTTATTTATATAGAATTTTGGGAAGTACTATTTACTTTTCATTTTTAAATCAAGATTACTTAATTAATTTATAAAGTATTGTTTATTTATTTAAAGTAACGAATCAAGTTATATTTTAAAGTGGAATATTTTGGAAACAAAGATTATAATGCTATCATTATAATTAATATTTTCCTTAAAAGAAGTGGATTTGTAAACTGAATCTGAAAATTGCGTAAGCAGTAATTTGATAAAAAATAAGAAATAGAGTAAAGATAATTAGAAACTGACTGGAAATTAGTTAAGTTGAAAGGTTTTTTGAGTGTCGATCTAATGTTGGTTTCGGCTTTCGGGGTTGGTAATTAGGATGTTGTTCTCTTACTAATATACGGTTAGGGACTGATGATTGTGAAAGGTTAGTGATGCGTGAATAAGAAATGGAAATGTTTTCCAATGTTGATAATGTATATTTTCTAAATTCAGAAAATAAGAATTTGTAAATATATAGGAACGATTTTCGAGAATCGTGAGAGGCTAAATGAGTTGGAGAAATATTTGAGTAAAGATATTGAAGAGAAATTGGGAAATGGATAATTTAAAGATAAATTAATTTAAAGGGGCCCAGTGTTATTTAATGATTGATCGTTAGAATTTCCATTTGGAAATAGGATTGTTGTTTGTATAGATGTTTTCGTTTGATAGTTAAATAATCGGCTATCAAAGTTTTGACCATTTTTTGTTGTCAATAGGGAGAGACCGGGATCAAATTTATTGTCTAAAAACCACTCCATATGGGCATAAGCGTTGCAAATCAAATATGTTGAAGACAATTGAAGATGGAGTTCATGCAAGGGCTATTCTATTAATCCTAGGTAGAAATTGTCGAAGATGGGTTAATGGGATAGTGCCTTCGGTTAGTCCAGTCCCAGGACAACTTGTATGGATGAATGTCTGATAAAGTATGCCTAACAAATCATATACATTGATATCTTAAAATGTATTATGTTGGTAGAGGAGAAATTCGTTTCTCTTAACTTTATGCCCGTGATATTTTTGGGGAAATCAATAAAGGGTTTGGCAGTTTTAACGATGTGGCATTCAAAGTGAATGAAGATGTGGCATGTCAAAAGATAAGCGTGGCCTCAAGCGTCACAACTGGGAAATGGTATAAAATCGGGTTAGTCGCATGGCTAAGTGGATAGATCCCAATTAGGGTGTATTTTCACCTGAACTAGAGAAAATCTATTTGCTTCTTTAATCTAATTTGATGTTGTCCCTTTCAGGAAACGGTTGCTGATCCCAACCGTTAGTGATGATACATTCGGAACATTCAAGCGAAATGAGTGGTCAGTCATGTTTAGCCTGGGTTGAAAGATATTCTTGTTGAACCGAGTGTATTCCTCTTTAGAGATACACTGTCAGAAGGTGGTCCAATACCTTGCAAGTTAGAATCCATTCCCAAATAAGAACCCGTTGTTTTTGATTGTATATTATGTATGTGGAACGTGAGATGCAAGCGTTCTACTAAATTGTTAATTATTCGATTTAGACACTATTATAATATCTGAATAGTATTGATTTAAAGAATGTTTAAGGTTATCATAAGATAAAAACCATCTGTGTTTATGTGCGGATTGGTCTTACGATTATCATCTCTTTTGAAAAGGGTTTCTGAAAAGTTAAACCAAATGATTGAAGTTTAATCACACTAGTCCCATGACTGGACCTGAGTTTATTTTGTTTTTGTTTAACCTAAACTCTTGGGTGCCCAAATTTGTATAGGCAGTCAAGTGTTTCGGGATTTTACAAATACTTGGAAGTGCTTAGAGCTAGAGGCTTCAATGTTAGATATATACAGAGTTTATTTCCGCTGCGATGTTTTGTGTTGTACTCTGATCGGCATTTTATAAACAGGTTTAAGTTTGTATTTCAAAAGTTATTATATAATATATTTTATTCATTCCGCTATGAGGTTCATGTTTTCTTTGGTTCTGTTTTGTTATGTTCTTCTTCTTCTTCTATTCCAATTTTCTTTCTTTCTATTTCTCACTCTATAATTTTTTTTAATAAATGATCCGGTAAATTTTTGGTGTCGGGATAGTTGACATGATATTTGTGTCAATAATCAGGATAAGGAATCTGTCCGTTCGTTACAGTGGAATCAGAGCTGAAGGTCAAGCGATTACCTTGGCTCTATGGTGTAACTCAATAAAGATGAGGTTAGTAATAACCTAGATTGAGTTTGAGTGTGTATATATTCGAGAGTGCGTACTTTTAGATTTTATATAAAAAATTGTTTTATATTGTAGAGATTTATTGATTGAGTTGTTTATGAATTTCGGTCGATCAGTATGATCCACTTTATCGATAGGGGTTTCTATACGCTTGGATACGATGAACTGACACAATATGCTTTGAAAAAGACGGTAAATGGAATAATTTTATCCAAAATATATTTTGATATAAAAGAAGTATTTATCTTGGGATTATTATAGAATATTGGATGTGTTGATAGTTATTATAATCGAATAACATCGTAATTGAAATGGTTATAAATAACCAATCAAAATTCATGTAAGTAAAATATATAAAATCAGATGAATTAAATCTGAATTTAAAACAGAATTCAAATTAAAATTCCAAAATTTTGGAAAGGTGTTTGAAAATTATTTTTGATTAAGATATGGAAATTTTAAGATCTGGGGTGCATTTGGAAATGTTTTCCTATGTATTATGAAGAATATTTAAAAAAAATTCAAAATGGAAGTGTTTGAAAATAAGTTTGAGATGATATAGTATTGAACTCACTACGATTACTGGAAAATAATTCTGATGATGATGGCCGCATCATCAGTGTTCATTTTCGAATTTCTAAGTGACGGATTACTACTAAAGATTTTGTTTTGAATTATTTTGAGGAAACAAGTTGTCAAAAATTCAAATATTTTGAATTGCTATTGTTATATATAAATATATACGATTTCAAGCTGATTTGAACTAAAACCGAGGAATTTGAAGTCTGAAATTTAAATTTAAATTTAATTTATGAAGTCAAATAGATTGAAATACTAAAGGTGAATAAATAATTTATAGTTTAACTTAACCGAGTTAAATAAAATAGGATTGGATTAGAGATAACCTGGAATAGAATTGGATTGTTGAGTAGGAATATGGGATTGAGATTGGAAATTAGAGTTGCAACACCCCACATTTTTTAAGATAATAAAATATGAGTAACTTAATTAAATAATGAGAATTAAGTAAAACGAACTATCCCATTGCGTCCGTCTCGGAATTCTGGTCAAGATAGACACCTGGTTTGCGTAAAACGGACTTCGTATGAAGAAGTTATTAAGCCTAGAAGTTTGTATACATGCAAGAGAATTATATATTTTTTTAAAAGGACATGTGACATAATATAGGCATAATTTGATGACATGTAAATTAGATTATAGTAACATGCGAAAAGGATTATATTTCTAAAATTTACAGTAAATAGGTAACTGTTACTGCGCTTAGAAACGAGGTTAGATTACAGTTGAGGCAGAAGTTTGTCCGGAACCGCCCGGCACATCCAGAATCCACAAGTGGTAAATCTAATGTGAGGGGTCTAAGTGCATAAATAAAACATGTAATGGTGCTAAGACACGAGGTTAAGTCAACTTGTGGAAGAAGTCTACCCGGAACCGCCCGACAAATCCAGCATCCACTAGTGTAGGCTTAATGTGAGAGGTCTAGTGCATAAATATATACATATACATACATACATATATATATATATATATATATATATATATGTATATGTATATGTAAATAGCAGGACTAATAAACAACATTAATTGTAATTAATGGAAATAAATGGAATTGAAAGAAAGTGACAACAGTAAAAAAAACAATGGAATGAACGGGGAATGATAATAACCTATTATAAATAAATTAATAAGAAAGTTGTATAATAGGTAGACTTGTCCTAGGGACAAGTGAGGATTATAACTTAGGTTATAATAAACTTGTGAGGACATGAGATAACTAATGAAATGAGATAAGTGGAACTTAATTATAAATTAAGTAATCAGTAAATAGGGAAAGCTAAAACCGGTTGTTTTGTAATAAGTAGAGAAAAGGGGGAAAGTTTATGAAATGTAAGAAGTTGTATTTAATTATAGATTAAGTAATCTGTAAACTTGGAAGTATGAAATTTTCTGATAAGAATAACATGTTTAGGCTTGTCCTAGGGACAAGTGGAAATTATAACTTAGGTTATGATAAACGATAAAGGGAATATAATAACTTATGTAAGGGGATAAGTTGTACTTAATTGTGAATTAAAATTTACAAGAACAAGAATCTGAAATCTACGGGAATACAACATAAGTTATATTTATGGGAAGAGAAACTTATTATTGGACCTTAGTTAAGGGAACTAAATTAATAAATAAACAACGATGAGTTGTAGTGACGGTGTAAAATGGAATTATGATTAAATGAGAAAGAACGAGGAAAACTTATGAAATGAAATAATTTATATTTAATCATATATAATGACTGACATGTTAAAAAAAACATGTGAATTGAGATATACTTAATGACATATTAAGTATAACATGTTATTGTAATGACGAAATCAAACAAGAGTATAAAGGGATTGTGGTAGAGACATGATAACTTTGGATATTGGTTAGGTAGTATTATTAATACGGTAAGGCTATACTTTGATTATATTATGTTTTATCCATTCCGCTGTGAGATATTTTCTGAGCTCTGACATATTTTATATCTCTGTCTTTTCTGCAGGGTACCAGAGCAAACCAAGATGAGTTTCGGTAGATTAGAATATTAAAAAAAAATCGGTCTGTTGGAATTTGGGTTGTTACTGGAGTTTGACTGGAATTTGGTTTGACTATAAGCGAATGGTTTGGTTCGAAGATAAGTTGATTGAAAATCAATTGGGAATGCATGAGTATATGCTGAATTGATAGCAAATGGAAGAGTTGAATGCCTGACAAAAAAGTACGAGTTTTTTTTTTTTGGACATGAGATTTATGAGCTTGTTTGGCAAGCCACTGGGTTATTTAATTTTCTTCTGGATTAAAGAAGGCCAAGGGTGGCGAGTTGTAGTTATACAGATTGAGCCGTGCAAAGGAGACGCTGGCAAAAATTTAAGATGTAATGAAATTTTTGGAATTTTTGAAAATTTTCATTAGTAGGACTGTATTAATATTTAACTAAAACTAATTAGTTTAGATAAAATTGGAGTTAAGAAGTAAATAAATGGATTTTAACCTAGTAAATAGGATTCATAATATTTTTCTACCTTAGTAATTTCGGGGACGAAATTCTTTTACGGGGAATGGAATGTAACATCCCGGAATTTTAATGATTTAATAATTAATTAATTTAATTATTTTAATATAGTGGTTTGGAAATTTAAATAGTTTGAATTTAAATATTTTGAATATTTGATTAATACAAATAATGGGAAAATATAATTATTTCTGAAATAGTTGGAAATGGTTGAATTTGCAATATTTTGTAATTTGGATAATATATAATATTTATTTTAGTTTATATTTGAGTTATAATAACGAATATATTATTTAAACGACAATTGAACGTATTTATTATAATATAAATTATAATCGAGCTCCTAACGTCGCGACAGTTCATAATATTATGATTTGAACTTCAACTGAGTACATAGGATTCATTATAAGTCGGATTTCTTCGAAACAACAAATGTCTAATTGATTATATTTTTTAAATGGAAGACAAAAATGAAGATTTTGTATTATAGATTGTAAGTTATGGCCAAATCAAGTTTTCAAATAGTCGTTATGGTGTCATTTATAAGCCATAACGATTTATTTAATATAATTAATATTGGTTTCGAATTTGGACAAGATTTTCAAGACGTATTTTCGGTTTAATTTATAGAATTTTTTTATAATTTTTAATTTGCAAAATATATAACTATTTTGTTTAACATAATTAGCACCCTATATCAGTGTTTTTGGAATTCCACAAAATAGGTTAACTTGTCTATTTTATTATATTTTTGGGATCGTGGCACATCGCTCAACATGAACGTATTCTTATTTTTGTCTGTAGCGGCTCAGACATGAACGAAATCTTACGCAATGTTGTACACTAAAATTTTTAAAACGTAAAATATATTACACTCATGTATGCTTTTGCTCTAAGTTTATCTTGCCTAGAACTATGTCTGCTTAACCTAACAGTGTACTACTTGATCTTTCACAGGTCACTTTTTCTGTACTAAACATATACACTAAAATATTCATGTACGGATTCTTTTCCTTAGCACCTAAGTTACCGTCTCATTAAGAGTTCTGTCACCCTCTACCATTGTTACACCTTGCAACCATTTTACCATAGCTATGCCCTTTCTCTATCGTGTTTCACATTAACTTATGTCCTTCGATCCCTTAACAGCCAAGTATCGACTTGCCTATATATATTAAGGGGCACATGAATTTACTCTCGCTACTGGTTGAAAAAAAGAAGAAACATAAATGGCTACAACAGGCATATTATATTACACGGAACTCACAAGGAAGGAAACCAAAATACAACCATTCTTTACATTTTACTCCAACAAACTCATTCCTCTTCTTCCCAGTAGTTTCATTCGTTCTCAACCCTGATGTACAAACAAAATGAAATAAAATAAGAGAGAGTAGATGTATGTGCTCTTTTACATTGTTCTTTGCATGGAAGCTGAGAGGACAAAGGCCATCACGCATGCAATGGGTTGGTCTTGCATATTTAATGTGGAATTGACGTTTTAGCGAACAACTAGAGTGCAACTTTTTGGAAATGTAAGCGTCCAACGACGTGGTTACTTCTACAAGGAGAACTTTAGACAACGTGACTCCAATGTTTCAAGATGGAGGGTACAATTCTCCTCCTCTAATTTCTAATAACTTATTCCATTTTTTCATTCTCGACTGCTTTGAAAATTCTCACTTGCCTCAAATATCATATCCTTAAACCCTATACAAATTCAATGAAGATCCCTTCTAGACCCTACTCTAACCTTCATGGAGTCCAGGGATCAACGAAAAAGTGTACCATTGGAGTTGATGGCCATTGGAGCATGTGTTCATGTAGCTACCATGACATGGGTTTCAGCGTGTGAGGTCCTGGAGAACGCGACTGCAAGGTGAAGGCCATGCGTGATGAAATCGGATTAGGAATGAAGTCGATTTGTACAAAGATGGCAGGGGTATGAAGAGATTTTGATAAGGAATATGGTGGTGTAATCAGGTTGGAATTTCATGAATCAGTATGGGAGCAACAATTAAAGGAGATTTGGGAAATGGATTGCGAGACGGAGAACCAGCATTATTGTTTGGAACGTGGAAGGAGATGTACTATTTAAATGGGTCGGTGCAGAAATAAAGATGGGCCGGTTTTTAAAATGGTGAGGCCCGGTTTATAAAAACAAGGTTTATTTAATTTAAATTAATATCTAAAACTTATAAATGTTATATCTTGCACATAAAATATTATAATTTCGAAAAGTTGGATCCGTTGGGATCGTAGAGACATAAGCTATACAATGGAACTGATTTGGGGCCATTTGGAGCTCGGTTGATTTAAGGTGAAGTAAAATGACTGATCAAGTCAATCAGACATTTATCGTTATTCAACGACTAATGAACCAATATGAGTAAACTCACTAACTCTGTCCAATTTTATAATTTTATAAACGTATTTTTATATGGTTAAATGATGACTGGATGTTGTGTGATGGTTGTTCGGATGAATTACTAAATAATTGGTTGAAATTATAGATATAGTTGTATATAATTGGTGTTTAAACTACCGTATGTATAAATATATATATTAAAATGAAATGGAAATGAACTTGGGTTTTGAAAAGGAAAAATCTATTTTTTGAATAGAAATGGAATTTCGAATGGGCAAGAAAAAAATAACTTGTTTTTAATAAAAACAAGTAGTGTGATTTATAAACAATGTTTATAAATGAAATAAAAATAATTATCATTGGATAATTTAGGAACGTAAATTCAAGAATGAATTAAAAGGGGGAAATTAGAAATCGTGTAAAAAGGGAAACAATGAAATTTATTTCGATATTCGAAATGTGGGTAGAATAGAAATAAATCCGTAAGGATTTATAATTATTCGACTATGTCGAATGTTAATAAAATAATATAGTTTTTAAATTATATAATTCAGGATTTGGCACGATAGTTAATATTCGATTTTAGAAACCAATAATTTATAATTGAATATATATTTGAGATTATGTTATAACTTATAAGTGGAGTTTATGAAATGAAATGTGAAGTATAAATTTATAAAATAACTCGACTGGTGGAATTTTAAACTGAAATGGTATTTACTACCAAAATCAAGAATAGATTGATATAACGATTCCGAATTTCTTTAAAGGAATAATATTCATATTTAAAGCGAATAATGATTTAAAAGAAAAAGTTTGCAGATTTGACTGGTTATTAAAGGAATTGATAAATATTTGATGTGATAAATTCAAAAATGAATTTAGAAATCGAGTTAACCTGAAACAGTGAATTTATTCCGACGTTCGGAACATTAATCGAATAAAACCTATTCGAAAGAGAGTTATACATTAAAATTCAATTATATAGATTTTGGGAAGTAATATTCACTTTACATTTTTAAATCAAGATTATTTAATTAATTTATAAAGTATTATTTATTTATTCAAAGTAACAAATCAAGTTATATTTTAAAGTGGAATATTTGGGAAACAGAGATATAATGTTATCATTATAATCAATATTCTCTGTAAAAGAAGTGGATTTGTAAACTAAATCCGAAAGTTGCTTAAGCAGTAATTTGATAAGAAATTAAGAAATGGAGTTAAGAGAATTAGAAACTGATTGGAAATTAATTATGTTGAATGGGTTTCTAAGTGTCGACCTGATGTTGGTTTCGGCCTTTGGGATTGGCACTTAGGAAGTTGTTGTCTTACTAATTTACAATTAGCGACTGATGATTGTGAAAGGTTAGTGATGCGTGAATAAGAAATGGAAATTTTTTCTAATGTTGATAACGTATATTTTCTAAATTTAGAAAATAAGAATTTGTAAATATATGGGAACAATTTTCAGAATCATGAAAGGCTAAACGAGTTGGAGAAATATTTGAGTAAAGATATTAAAGAGAAATTGGGAAATGGATAATTTAATGATAAATTAATTTAAAGGGGCTCAGTGTTGTTTAATGATTGTTCGATATAATTTCCATTTGGATATAGGATCGTTTTTTGTATAGATGTTTTCCTTTGATAGTTAAATAATCGACAATCAAAGTTTTGACCATTTTTCATTGTCAATACGGAGAGACCGGGATCAGGTTTATTATTTGAATACCACTCCTTATGGGCATAAGCGTTGTGAATCAAAAATGTTGAAGACAATTGAAGATGGATTTTATGCAAGGGCTATTATGTTAATCCTAGGTAGAAATTGCCGAAGATGGGTTAATGGGATAGTGCCTTTGGTTTATCAGTCCCAGGATAACTTGTATGGATGAATGTCTGACAGAGTATGCCTAACAAATCATATACATTGATCTCTTAAAACATGTAACGTTGGTGGTGGAGGAATTTGTTTCTCTTAGCTTTATGCCGTGATATTTTTGGGGAAATCAATAAAGGGTTTGGTAGGTTTGACGATGTAGCATTCAAATTGAATGAAGATGTGGCATGTCAAAAGATAAGTGTGGCCTCAAGCCTCACAACCGGGAAATGGTATAAAATTGGATTGGTCGCATGGCTATGTGGGTAGCTCCTAATTAAGGTGTATTGTCACCTGATCTAGAGAAAATTCATTCGCTTCTTTAATCTAATTCGATGTTGTCCCTTTCAGGAAATGGTCGTTGATCCTAACCATTGGTGATAATACATTCGGAACACTCAAGTGAGATGAGTGGCCAGTCATGTTTAGCCTAGGTTGCAAGATGTTCTTATTGAATCCGGTGTATTCCTCTCTAGAGATACACTATCGGAAGGTGGTCCCATACCTTGCCAGTTGGAATCCATTCCCTAATAAGGGCCCGCTGTTTTTGATTGTATATTATGTATATGGAACGTGAGATGCAAGCGTTCTGCTAAATTATTAATTATTTGATTTGGACACTATTATAATATCAGAATAGTATTGATTTAAAGAATGTTTTGGGTTATCGTAATATAAAAACCATCCGTGTTCATGTGTGGATCGGTCTTACGATTATCATCTCTTTTGAAAAAGGGTCTTTGAACAGTTAAACCAAATGATTGAAGTTTACTCACACCAGTCCCATGAACGACCTAGAGTTTTTTGTATTTTCATTTTACCCTAAACTATTAGGTGCCCAAATTTGTACGGGCAGTCAAGTGTTTTGGGATTTTACAGATACTTGGAAGAGCTTAGAGTAGGAGGCTTCAATGTTAGATACATACAGAGTTTATTTCCGCTGTGATGTTATGTGTTGTACTCTGAATGGTATGTAACAGGTATAAGTTTGTATTTCAAAAGTTGTTATATAATCTATTTTATTCGTTCCGTTGTGAGATTCGTGTTTTCTGTGGTTCTGTTTTGTTGTGTTCTTCTTCTTCTTCTATTCTAATTTTCTTTCTTTCTATTTCTCACCCTCTAATTCACTTTTATTAATGATTCGGTAAATTTATGGTGTCGGGATAGTTGACACGACATTTATGTCAATAATAAGCATCTGGAATTTGTCGGTTCGGTACACCACCTCTCGTTTGGGCCTCTTATAATCCAGTTCAGTATGAGTGTGCCTTATCCCCTACCCAATGCGAGGCCCTGTGATAACCAAGGAATACTGACTAATATAGGTTCCTACACAAAATTGCACTTGACACAAGCCACCCGAGACGTGGTCCCCAACTTATTACTAGGATTTCTACGAGCCCCTTATATTTCAATGGAATGGAAACCTTTAGCTTACTAATCATACAAGGTTAACTTAGCACGTTTAAGTTTATTAATAAGCCTAGTGTAATCGTTTGTTATATTTCTTCAATTGCAATTAATGAAAGTAATCTACAACCTTTTATTTCTGGACTGTAATTAACGAAAGTAATCTATAATCCTTTTCTCCTAGATTGTAATTAATGAAAGTAATTACAACCTTTTGTTTCTGGATTGTAATTAATGAAAGTAATCTACAACCATTTACCCCTAGATCGTAATTAACTAAAGTAATCAACAACATTTTGTTTCTCGATTGTAACCAACGAAAGTAATCTACAACCCATTTCACCATGTCACTTAATGCCATTAAGTCCAATTAATTTACTACTTACATGTTTTCCATTTATCTGTCACTTAATTAAGTACAATTCATTCCAATTAACATGTTTCCAAATGCAGGTTACTTAATGTCAAATTAAGTACAATTCATTTCAATTAATAAGTTTTCCAAATACGTGTTACTTAATGTTAAACTAAGTACAATTCATTCCAATTAACATGTTTTCCAAATACAGGTTACTTAAAGTCAAATTAACTATAATTCATTCCAATTAACTATTTTTCCAAACACAGGTCACTTAATGTCAAATTAAGTGTAATTCATTCCAAATAACATGTTTTCCAAATACAGTTTACCTAATGTCAAATTAAGTATAATTCATTTCAATTGACATGTTATCCAAATTACCGTCAAAATAACATGTTTTCCAAATTATTTTCAAATCAACATGTTTTCCAAATTACCGTCAAATTAACGTGTTTCCCAGATTACTGTCAAATTGACATATTTGCATACACTTCCATTAGAATTTACCCCCAATTTACTATCCGTAATTACCAATATTCCCAAAAATTCCCTTTTTAACATTCTTTCAGATTATTTTAACTTTTACGCAAATTAAACGTTAATGGCCTTGGCTGTCATTGGCCTAGGCTTAACGCAAAAACAAGGAAAAAGGAGAAGTAAGTCTAGGCTCGGAAATAGACAAGATGGATAAATAGGCATTACAAGACTGTAAATAAAATAATAACAGAGAAGGGGATAAAGAAGAATATTTTACCACTGAACAAGAATGAATAATAGATAGCGAATAAAATAAAAAGTAACTTGTAAAAGACAAATCTATAAACACTGTAATCTATTTTACTATCTTAATCCTTTTATTTAGATTTGAAATTAGTGTAACAACTATTGTACCAATTTTTACATTAACTTGGAAGAAATATGATAATCACAGTAATACTCACGAAAATCTGAGCAAATCCAATAGGCATTGGTAGATCCTCTCTATATATGAATATCCCCTAGAAAACTGTGTAGAACTAAGCCCCCAATAATCCATTAAAATTATATTTGAGAATATTTGAGAGCAAATGGTGTAGTGAAGATTTGGTTAGATGTTGGAGTCTATTCATAGTTGAGTTATATGTCCAGGTTCGTTGGATTTATTGTCCAAGTTCATTGTATTCTACATTTAAATTTTAGGCCATTAGATTTTAGGTTTTTAATCTAAACCATAGAAGACACATCAACAATACATTAGCTGAAGAATAATCTAGAAACAAGCATCATTGGCCAGGCACTGACTCGTGCCTGGCTCGAACTCGGTCAATCCACCTTATATGTTGGTCGGCACAGAGAACGACCCATATATGGGATGGGTCGCCTATTTATTGTTGCTTTATTTTCTATTTATTAATTAATTTCTCTAATTTGATTTCAAAATTTGATTGACAATGACTTATTTCTTGTCCGATTTACGCAAACTAAAAGTCTATCTAAATCAGAATTTCGTAACAGACGCAAGGATGAAATCCTTTTTCTCAATTCTCAATATTTTTTTGATTAATATTTATTTTACCAATTTATTCCTCAATTAATTAATTAATTGAATATTGTTTATTAAAAATCCAGGTTGTTACATTCTTCCCTCCTTAAAGGATTTCATCCCCGAAACCTCCAAGACTAGAAGAAAGTTATGAATTCTATCATTCATTACCTGCAACCATCTACTCAACCATCAACCACAAGCATCTAATGTCCTTAGAATTTCTAATGGTCTGTATGAACATATGCAAAGGTGTCGTGTATATGTCCCTAAACTAATGCAAAAAATAAGGCGATCAATGTAACACCCCGTATTTTGACAACATTAAAAGAGGATAAATTAAGTAATAATTAATTTAATATTTAGAATTAAGGGAAACGGATTGCACCATTGCATCCGTATCGAAATTCTGTTAAGATGGACATTTGATTTGCGTAAAATAGACATGAGGGTTTGAAAGTTCGTATACGCGTAGAAGAATTATATATAAATATACTTCAGAAAAACCGTTCAAAAATAAAAAAAAGCGGCAAAATTCCCGCTCTAGGGGAGTCGACCCCTTAAGTGGGGTGCCGACCCCTAGGTCGACCCACCGAAGGGGGTTTCGACACCAGGGTCGACCCCCTAAGGGGTAGGTCGAACCCCTAAGGCAAAGGTGGCAGTCGATTTCTGGGGGCTGGCAGCTATAAATAAAGGTCCATTTCTCCTGTTTTCTTACACTAAAATCAATGGAGGCCAAATGCTATCGGTGCCTGGATTAAATCAAATCCTTTTCCTTCTTCTGCAATCAAAGATTAGAGATTCAAGTGTAGATCTGTGACTCAACAATCCTCTCTTCTGGTTCTATTTTCCTAATCCAAACATTGTTAGTTTTAAGTTACTTTTAGATTTAAATGATTAAAAGTAAAAATGATATGACTATAGTTTGGATCTATTCCTATGACTGAATTATACCAGATCTATTGTAAATTGTGAAGCTATGACATTCTGAATTAGTTATGACTTAGATCTCAATCTTTATCATATCGGATCTATTGTAACTTGACATTTTGACATAACTATGATGTGGATTGTAACAACCCGTATTCTACGCATCGGGGGATCGTAGAATATTTATTTCTTTCCCATGTGAAGTCGTATAGTCATGTAACTTTGGGAAACATCCATTAGAGTCATTTTCCATGTTCATAATTTTTGTCGATTTTTAAATGACCATTTTGCCCCTAGCTGATCTTGTTTTGGCTATAACTTTTGATTGGAAAGGAATTTTAACTTGAAACTACTTCCATTAGATTCGTTTGATGGTTTACCTTTCCGTAGAGTGGTCATAATAGTCAAACGGACTTACCGTTTGGGAGATATGACTGAATTAAGGTTTGGAAGGTGAAAAACTGCTTAACCGGGCCAAAGAGGGTGATTAGTGAGTAGGCCCATAACCCATTTCGGGATTAGGGTTATGGAGAGGCTAAAATGAAGTAGGGAATCATTCCATTTCAGTTTTCTAGCCTCCACTTATCTCCAAGGAACCCTAAAAATGGCCTCCAACCTCTAAATCACCTCCAAATCATCCTTTGATCAAGGATTAAGCTTAGCAACATCTAATCAAGGGAGATCTACACCAAATCAACATTGGAGCTACTGTTTAGCATTGGGATTTGCATCAAATCAAAGATTTATTTCAGATCTTAGTTTATTTGTGGATAACGTGAGTGATTTGCATAGTTTTGCACTAATTATGGCTAATTAAGGGTAATTAGTGTTAATTAGCGAATTTATACACTAATAAATTCGGGAAAAATATTCATAAATTCTTAAATGATGTTTTAGACCTTTGTTATGAATTTGGGTTAATTTGGTTAAGTTTTGCTAATCATATCGTTAGTTTCACCTAAACATGCTTAAGGGGAAATATGGGGTTTTGGGTATGTTTGATCCATTTTAACCTATCATGTTGATGTTTTGATGTTTGTGGTTGATTATGCATGTTGCTGTGACTGTATGATATGCTTTGTGATTGATTTCAATAGTTAGAATGGTCGAAAACGTCGTCGAATGGCGTAAACACTTGTTGGAAAAGTTTCAGAAAACAGTGCAGGTTTCGGATCAGATATGGTGGCTCGGATCTGATAAGTTGAACTGGGCAAGGGATCCGATCGGATCGGAACTTGACACTTGAGAAGATTGGCAAAAAGGAAGGCCACGCTAATTGAACTGGGATCGGATCGGACAAAGGAGGAGGAAGCAGATCAGAGCATGTGAAGAACGAAGGAGCTGATCGGAGCGGGAGCGTGAACTGGATGGGAGATGACACCCGACCCGACCCGAAGGGGGACACCCGACCCGAACCAACGCGATGGAGTGTACCCGAACCGAACCGTACCAGAAGAAGACCCGAACCGACGCGATGCAGTGGACCCGACCTGAACCGATGGCTTGAAGAGGAACCCAACCCGACCCAGTATTGACCAATAACCCGAGATGCAAAGGTAGTCCAATATGGGAAGTTAGAGCTCAAGATCCAGTTGGGAACCAATGAGTTCACTTCATGGTTGGGCTTTGCTGCGGGACGTGTGCTAAGGAGTTGTCGACGTTCATAACTTCGATTCACCACTAAAAATGAATGGTGGGCTACTTATCAGTGCAGTAGAGTCATTGCGACTCGAGGGGCAAGGTGATGGTAGCAAGACTACGTTATCAGTGCAGTAGAGTCATTATGACTTGAGAGACAAGGTGATGCGTAGTAAGACTATGAGCCAGCGCAGATGGGGTGAATAACTCCATGGGGCAAGTGGACATTGTAAAGGATTGGTAAGACTATGAGCCAGCGCAGATGGGTTGAATAACTCCATGGGGCAAGTGGACATAGTAAGGATTAGTAAGGCTATGAGCCAGCGCAGATGGGGTGAATAACTCCATGGGGCAAGTGGACATAGCGAAGGATTAGTGGCTACGTTATCAGTGCAGTGAAGCCATTTATGACTTCATGGGGCAAAGTGATCGTAGCAAGGTATGTTGGGTGATCGAAGTGGTGAATATCGTATGCTTTACGCACTGAGTAAGAGATGTGAGGATGGATGCTATGTTTGATTGTTTGCCATCACTATGACATGCACACCCCCCCACCTCCGTATCTTTACACTGTTTGATATGGCACCTTAGAGTATTGTACAGTATGTAGTGCTAACTCTTTGGTTGCAGGTCCAGGTTCAGGTATGTTTTGTCTACCTGTTATTGTTCACTCTAGATGCTTATCGCTCATACCAGGCTTTATGCCTGACCCAGAGTTTTATGTCTCCTCTTATTACTCTGGGTGCTCACACGAGCAGACTAGAGACAGGTTAGCTGGTGGTGCGCGAGTAGCTGATTCGGAGGCGGGCAGGAGGCGTCCACGTATGATATATATATATATATTCTCCCTGTGTCGTTGGTGGTCGCTGCTTGGGCATTAGTAGTGTTCCTACTTTATCTTACTTTTGCTTTGAGACAGTTTGAAAAGTTGTAATAAGCTGTATTTTGGATTTTCGCTGCTATGATGTTTAGTTCTGGTTTTCAGGTTATGCACTGTCTCACCTGTTTTATGTCAAGTATGTTATTATTATATTTTATTCTATGCGTTGTGAGACATTCTACAGGTTCTTTGTTAGTTCATTTCCTTCTTCCCTTTTTCCTTCTGACGACTTGTTCCATGCTTACTGGATATGTGTACAGCGCACCTTTGGAGTAAATGTCGGTTGGTGCTGGGTGGGCCGTCACACTTGGTGTCAGAGCACTAGGTTGCGTAGTTAACATAGGGAAAGACACCAGGGAGAGATAGTACGTATATGAGAGCGTGTATTTGTGATTACTTTGGTTTTCAAAAGCTATATATGTATATACTATTGGTAGTATAAGAATGAAGTCGCACTGCACTAGCACCACTATGGGGTCGTTAATCGTTTCCCTTTTTCAGATCGACGATAAGCCGAGACACGAGGGGTGCTGGTAGTGGGACCAACCAGGGGAATGCCGCTGACATGAGGGCGATGTTTACTAACCTTATGAGAGACATGCTTAGAGAAGTGCAAGGGGCAGTTCCCAATCCCGGAGTTGGTGTTGGCCCAGTAGTGCAGGCGCCTAGGGTCGATTTCTCCAAGTTGTGCAAGGATTACACTAACCTCGGTGGGAAGTCGTTCCACGGGACGGAGTCGACCACAGATGTTTAGGACTGGATGGATAGCTGTGACTGTATCTTCGATGACTTGGGTCTTGAGGATGCGATGAAGAGAAGGCTAGCGTCTCGTCAGCTGCAAGGGCGAGCAATGAATTGGTGGAATGCCATTAGTACAACTACTCCAGAAGATCAGGTTGCTTGGGTTCAGTTCAAGGCTCGTTTTAGCGAGTAGTTCATTCCAGCTGCCCAAAAGTTAGTGTTGTTCAAGAGATTCTTGGAACTCAAGCAGAACGGAAGGGCAGTTTCTGACTATATTACTGAGTTCGACACCTTGTCAAAGTATGGACTGTCTCTTATCGACACTCCTGAAAAGAAGAATGAGAATTTCATTACTGGTTTGGATGGATACTTGGGGAAAGGCTTATCAATCACATCGATGAGACTTTTGAATCGATTGTGGGGAAGGCTTTGAGATTAGAGAGTCTTTACCCCAAGTCAAAGACTGAGGCTGCATCTGCAGAAGGGCCAAACCCGCAAGCATGCGGTGGAGACAAGAATAACTCTCAGAATAAGAGGAAGAAGGACCAATCTAAGGGTGGCCAGAAAAAGAGCAAGAAAGATGTTGAGTGCTTCAGCTGTGGTAAGAAGGGCCATTATGCCAAAGATTGTCGGGCCAAGCCAGTGGATAAGAAGTGTTTCAACTGTGGTCAAGTGCAACATTTCAAGGATAAATGTCCGCAACCTCTGAAAGAGAAGCAGATTGTGAAATCATATGCTATTGATGCTGTTCCTTCTTCGTCAATTGCCCCAACTGCGGCGGAGAAAGGAAAGAATGTTGTTATTCAAGGTATGCTTTCTATTTATGATGTACCAGTTCAAGTTTTGTTTGATACCGGGGCTTCCCGTTCCTTCATATCTAGTGACCTGGTAGATAGGTTGGGACTGGAACCCGAGATAGTCGATAGACCATTGGTTGTGACAAACCCGATTGGTGGTTCGACTAGCCTTAGTATGATTTGCAGGAATTTGGTCTTGTCGAGTCATGGATGTATGTTTGTTTGTGATTGCTTTGTTTTGGGCTTTAGTGGGTATGGCATTATATTGGGAGTCGATTGGCTCCAAAGATACGGGGTGGTGGTAGACTGTGAGGGATTTTTGGTGACAGTGAGGGCGGATGATGGGAGGAGGGTAGTGTTTGGTAGTCTACTTAGTGATGGGGTTATGGCTAGTTTTGTAAATTCCCTCGACATCCCGTAGGATGAGTTGTCAGATGTGCCCGTGGTTGGCCAGCATCCGGACGTCTTCGAGGAGGTGACCGGGCTTCCACCACACCGAGAGATTGAGTTCTGTATTGATTTAGTGAAAGATGCCAGACCTATAGTGATGCCACTTCGTCGTATGGCACCAAGGGAGCTGCGAGAGCTCGGGGTGCAAGTCAGCAATCTTTTGAAGAAGGGATTTATTAGGAGGAGTGTCTCCGAGTGGGGAGCACCAGTTGTATTTGCCACTAAGGCAGATGGTTCCCTTCGTTTGTGTGTGGATTATCGCGAGTTGAATAAGATAACGAGGAAGAATAAGTATCCACTACCGCTGATAGATGATTTATTTGATCAACTGGAAGGGGCAAGAGTGTTCTCCCAGTTGGACCTCGCGACAGGGTTTCATCAGCTTCGAGTAGCAGATGAGAGTGTTCCAAAAACGGCATTTAGGACGCCGTCTGGATTTTATGAGTGGTTGGTCATGCCATTTGGGTTGACCAATGTACTAGCCTATTTTGTGGATCTTATGAATCGAGTATTCAGAGATCAGTTGAATAAGTTTGTTCTTGTGTCCGTAGATGATATCCTTGTTTATTCAAGGACAGAGGAGGAACACAAGGGACAGTTGAGGATAGTGATGGAGGTGTTGAGGAAACACCAATTGAAAGCGAAATTCTCTAAGTGTCATTTCTGGAGAAGGGAAGTGAGATTCTTGGGTCATGTTGTTTCAGAGAGTGGTATTGCCGTGGACCCTGCGAAGGTGGCTACGGTACAGGATTGGCCTACGCCCAAGAATGCAACAGATGTAAGAAGTTTCTTAGGGTTAGCTGGATATTATCGTAAGTTTTTCCAGGACTTCTCCAAGATAGCAGCACCGTTGACTCAGTTGACTAAGAAGAATCAGTCCTTCGTCTGGGACGGAGTGTGCGAGAATGCATTCAAGAGTCTAAAAGAGAAGTTGACGCATGCGCCAGTATTAGTCATTCCTAAAGGGAATGAATAGATGATGGTATACACGGATGCTTGTGGTACCGGACTAGGTGCTGTATTGATGCAAGGAGGTAGGGTTGTAGCTTACGCTAGTCGACAGCTAAAGCCGCATGAGAAGAAGTATCCTACCCATGATTTGGAATTAGCAGCGATTGTGTTTGCGCTGAAGATGTGGAGACACTATCTCTTGCGAGAAATATTTGAGTTGTTCACCAATCATAAATCGTTAAAGTATCTCTTCTCCCAGAATGATCTGAATCTCCGTCAGCAGAGATGGTTAGAGTTCTTGGCTTCGTATGATTTTGATATCGCATACACACCCGGGAAAGGTAATGCGGTAGCCGATGCCTTGAGTAGGAGACATGCCAGTTTAGGGGCAATGTTTCTTGAGTGGAAGCAACTGGAGTATATCGCGGGGTTTGATTTCAGACCAAAGTGCGAATTGGATCCAGTTATGCTAGCTAGTTTGGCGATCAGACCCACTTTGATAGAGCGGATTGGTTCCAGCCAGAGAGACGATCCTAATCTATTGGAAATCATCTCCAAGTTAGAGATGGACATCGACGGCGAGGAGATGAGTGTGTATGGGCTTGATAGAGATGGATGGCTTCGAAAGAATGGAAGACTAGTTGTGCCCAACGTGAATGGTTTGAGAGATGAAGTGCTTAGAGAATGTCATCACTCAAAACTGACTATACACCCCGGTGGTAATAAGATGTATCGAGATATGAAGCAGACTTACTACTGGGAAGGGATGAAAAGAGACGTTGGGAAGTTTATATCCAAATGCATGAATTGCCAGCTAGTTAAAGTCGAGCAAAAGAAGTCTAGTGGGTTGTTGCAACCATTAGAAATTCCCGAATGGAAATGGGAGCAAGTCTCGATGGATTTCATCGATGGCTTAACAAGGACTAGGTCGGGATACGATAGCATTTGGGTAATTGTGGATCGATTGACTAAGAGCGCAAAATTTATACCAGTCAAATCGACCAGGACGGCGGCCAAGTTGGCAGAATTGTATATGAACTGGGTAGTGAGATTTCATGGAGTACCCAAAAGCATTGTGAGTGACCGAGACACGTTGTTCACTAGTGGGTTTTGGAAGAGCTTACAAGAGGCTATAGGGTCAGGATTACATCTCAGTACCGCATATCATCCTCAGACCGACGGTCAGACGGAGAGGGTGAATCGCATATTGGAAGATCTCTTGAGATCTTGTATATTGGATTTTGGTGGATCATGGGATGACCATTTGCATCTAGTAGAGTTTGCATATAATAATAGCTACCAATCCAGTATCGGTATGGCTCCATATAAAGCTTTGTACGGAAGACCATGCAACTCACCATCATGTTGGATAGAGACTGGCGAGAAGTTTATGCTTGGACCAGATGTGGTGAGGGAAACTTCAGATAAGATTAAGGCCATTCAGCAAAGAATGAAAGCTGCCCAAGACAGGCAGAAGAGTTATGCTAATAAGAGGAGAAGAGACTTAAAATTCTCCGTTGGTGACTTGGTGTTTGTCAATATTTCTCCGTTGAAGAGCGTGATTCGATTTGGCAGGAGAGGCAAATTGGCACCAAGATTTATTGGCCCATTCCCTGTTCTTGAACTAGTCGGGAATCTGGCATATAGAGTTGGCTTACCAGAAAAGATGGCGGGAGTTCACAATGTATTCCATGTTTCCCAACTAAGGAAGTTCGTTCACGACTCAGATATGACTATTTCACCTGATCAGTTAGAGGACTTCGAAGTAGAACCCGAGGCGGTTGGGAACCGCAAGCCGATTCGTATCGTGGGACACGATACGAAGCAACTTCGAAGGAAGGCGGTGAAGCTAGTCAAGGTTCAGTGGGGCGAGAACGAGAATGATTGTACTTGGGAGACAGAGGAAAACATTAGGAAGGCGTATCCAGAACTCTTTGCCTGGTAAGATTTACTTTACGATTTAGTTATTTCGCATGCTAGGATAGACTTATTTTACTTGTTTTGCATGTTTGATGGTTGTTTTATGGTTAATAGACATGCGGGACCCTTTTGTGTGTTTTGGTTAGGGAATTTCGGGGGCGAAATTTCTGAAGGGGGGGGGGGGGGGGAGGGAGAGTGTAACAACCCGTATTCTACGCATCGGGGATCGTAGAATATTTATTTCTTTCCCATGTGAAGTCGTATAGTCATGTAACTTTGGGAATCATCCATTAGAGTCATTTCCCATGTTCATAATTTTTGTCGATTTTTAAATGACCATTTTCCCCCTAGCAGATCTTGTTTTGGCCATAACTTTTGATTGGAAAGGAATTTTAACCAGAAACCACTTCCATTAGATTCGTTTGATGGTTTACCTTTCCGTAGAGTGGTCATAATAGTCAAACGGACTTACCGTTTGGAAGATATGGCTGAATTAAGGTTTGGAAGGTGAAAAACTGCTTAACCGGGCCAAAGAGGGTGATTAGTGAGTAGGTCCATAACCCATTTCGGGATTAGGGTTATGGGGAGGCTGAAATGAAGTAGGGAATCATTCCATTTCAGTTTTCTAGCCTCCACTTATCTCCAAGGAACCCTAAAAATGGCCTCCAACCTCTAAATCACCTCCAAATCATCTTTTGATCAAGGATTAAGCTTAGCAACATCTAATCAAGGGAGATCTACACCAAATCAACATTGAAGCTGCTGTTTAGCATTGGGATTTGCATCAAATCAGAGATTTATTTCAGATCTTAGTTTATTTGTGGCTAAGGTGAGTGATTTGCATAGTTTTGCACTAATTATGGCTAATTAAGGGTAATTAGTGTTAATTAGTGAATTTATACACTAATAAATTCGGGAAAAATGTTCATAAATTCTTAAATGATGTTTTAGACCTCGGATATGAATTTGGGTTAATTTGGTTAAGTTTTTCTAATCATATCATTAGTTTCACCTAAACATGCTTAATGGGAAATATGGGGTTTTGGGTATGTTTGATCCATTTTAACCTATCATGTTGATGTTTTGATGTTTGTGGTTGATTATGCATGTTGCTGTGACTGTATGATATGCTTTGTGATTAATTTCAATAGTTAGAATGGTCGAAAACGTCGTCGAATGGCGTAAACACTTGCTGGAAAAGTTTTAGAAAGCAGTGCAGGTTTCGGATCGGATCGGATATGGGGGCTCGGATCGGATAATTTGAACTGGGCAAGGGATCCGATCGGATCGGAACTTGACACTTGAGAAGATTGGCAAAAAGGAAGACCACGCTAATTGAACTAGATCGGATCGGATAAAGGAGGAGGAAGCGGATCGGAGCATGTGAAGAACGAAGGAGCTGATCGGAGCGGGAGCGTGAACTGGATAGGAGATGACACCCGACCCGACCCGAAGGGAGACACCCGACCCGAACCGACGCGATGGAGTGTACCCGAATCGAACCGTACCAGAAGAAGACCCGAACCGACGCGATGCAGTGGACCCGACCCGAACCGATGGCCTGAAGAGGAACCCGACCCGACCCAGTATTGACTAATAACCCGAGATGCAAAGGTAGTCCAATATGGGAAGTTAGAGCTCAGGATCCAGTTGGGAACCAATTAGTTCACTTCATGGTTGGGCTTTGCTGCGGGACGTGTGCTAAGGAGTTGTCGACGTTCATAACTTCGATTCACCACTAAAAATGAATGATGGGCTACTTATCAGTGCAGTAGAGTCATTGCGACTCGAGGGGCAAGGTGATGGTAGCAAGACTGCGTTATCAGTGCAATAGAGTCATTATGACTTGAGGGGCAAGGTGATGCGTAATAAGACTATGAGCCAGCGCAGATGGGGTGAATAACTCCATGGGGCAAGTGGACATAGTAAAGGATTGGTAAGACTATGAGCCAGCGCAGATGGGGTGAATAACTCCATGGGGCAAGTGGACATAGTAAGGATTAGTAAGGCTATGAGCCAGCGCAGATGGGGTGAATAACTCCATGGGGCAAGTGGACATAGCGAAGGATTAGTGGCTATGTTATCAGTGCAGTGAAGCCATTTATGACTTCATGGGGCAAAGTGATCGTAGCAAGGTATGTTGGGTGATCGAAGTGGTGAATATCGTATGCTTTACGCACTGAGTAAGAGATGTGAGGATGGATGCTATGTTTGATTGTTTTCCATCACTATGACATGCACACCCCCCCACCTCTGTATCTTTACACTGTTTGATATGGTACCTTAGAGTGTTGTACAGTATGTAGTGCTAACTCTTTGGTTGCAGGTCCAGGTTCAGGTATGTTTTGTCTACCTGTTATTGTTCACTCTAGATGCTTATCGCTCATACCAGGCTTTATGTCTGACCCAGAGTTTTATGTCTCCTCTTATTACTCTGGGTGCTCACACGAGCAGACTAGAGACAGGTTAGCTGGTGGTGCGCGAGTAGCTGATTCGGAGGTGGACATGAGGCTTCCACGTATGATACATATATATATTCTCCCTGTGTCGTTGGTGGTCGCTACTTGGGCATTAGTAGTGTACCTCCTTTATCTTACTTTTGCTTTGAGACAGTTTGAAAAGTTGTAATAAGCTGTATTTTGGATTTCTGTTGCTATGATGTTTAGTTCTGGTTTTCAGCTTATGCACTGTCTCACCTGTTTTATGTCAAGTATGTTATTATTATATTTTATTCTATGCGCTGTGAGACATTCTATAGGTTCTTTGTTAGTTCATTTCCTTCTTCCCTTTTTCCTTCTGACGACCCATTCCGTGCTAACTGGACATGTGTACAGCGCACCTTTGGAGTAAATGTCGGTTGGTGCGGGGCGGGCCGTCACATGGATCTTAACCTTTATCATGTCAGATCTACTTTTGATTTTAGATCTAGCTTATTATTTAGATCACCTTGTGCCTATCACATTGGATCTGAACTAGTTGGACATCTAAATTATTATTTATACCTTGTCATGCTTATAAGGACATTCCTGCTATATTAGAACTAGTTTAATTATCATAAGTTCACCAGACCTATTCTTATATGTCCACCTAATCACTATGCCAGTATATATTTATGCCAGTTATGTTAGAATAATCACTTTTGTCATTTTCCCATCACCATTCCCTTTTGTTGTTTATGGTCAGGCTACATACTAGCCTAGGTATGGCGCTAAATATATGTGAATGCTTTAGTTAGGGAACAGGGGAAAACATTAAAATTGGCATAACTTAAATCATGTTTATGAACATGAGTTTGGACATATTATTCAATATGAACATAATGAGGAAAATGGGCATGAACACCTATAAGGACATAAATAAAATTAGCTAATAATGAAATGCCTAGGATTAAAGTAATTAGAAACTGTAACTGCACTTATGACACGAGGTTAGATTGCACTTGTGGTGGAAGTCTGCCCAGAACCAACCGACATATCCAGCGACCAAAAGTGTTGAATCTAATGTGATAGGTCTAAGTGCACAAATATGAGCCATGCTAAGACAAGAGGTTAAGCCCGACTTGTGGAAGAAGTTTGTCCGGAACCAACCGGCATATCTAGCGTCAGCAAGTTGTAGGCCTAATGTGGGTGGTCTAGCACACTTTAACCATAAAAGAATATGGTAATAAATTGAAATACTTAACCTAGTTAAATCCATAGGGATTGTGTGAACATGACAATTTGACTAGGGGTTAAGTGATGTTTAAATTGAACAGTGGGAAGGTTAAGTACATCTTGGGTTGGTGGGTAATATTTGTATATATATAGGCCCACAAACTTAATCTGTTGGGGTTGCGTAATTAAAGACACTGTTAGGTAAAACGTAACCAGTGGAAAGCCTAGTAGTGGGGATGCAAGACAAAGGGGAGAGCTTGCATCATCTTGTGTAGGACCCGTTTCAGTCGGTAACCTGTAGTAGGTATCAAATGAGTACTCCGAACTGGGTCGGAGCTGGGGCACACTTACTAAACTGATTGTAAGAGATCCAAACAGAGAGGATGGTGTGGGCGGCGGGTATCGACCGGGTCATGTGCGTGCATGGTCCGGACAGAGGAAACTAAGACGGCGTGACACCTGTAGATATGGTTGTGCCCATGAACGAAGGGTTGCCACTTTAGGGAAGTGATACCCCCTAATGTGGGGCCGGCACAGGGTATCTACAGAGTAGAGAGCCGATCAACTAGGGTAGTGGTTAGGGTACATTTAGATTTTGGTAAGCTTAGGAGTCCGTTATTTGGGTTGCCTGTGGATTGTATGGGGTTAAAACCTCTCACCAGAAGTACGCCTAAGTCTACCATCTTGTACATGTTGAGGATCATCTCATTCTGGTAATAATAGTATTAGTGCGGAGAATAAACAGAGTAATCAGTAGGGAATAAACTCTATCATGTTTACTTCGTCATACTAACCTTTTATGATGTTATCTTTCTCGTCCATCTTATGTACCTGTTATGATACTTTTACTTATTTACTTGCTAAAAGTAACTGGACTCACCAGACTTTATGTCTGACCCTTTTTGTTTCCTCTTCTTTCTTCCGATCCCCCTCCTCTCGGCCCAGTTTCACAGGGTGGGAATTCTCAGGCTGTAACAACCCGGAAAATCTAAGCCAATTCAAAAATTTTATTTTGGCAATTTTAGTAAATTTTGAATATTTAAAATGAATTATTTTAAATAATAATGATGAGAAATTTATTTTGAATAGAATTAGAAGTATATATTTATTTGAATCGTCGTTAGAATATAATTATTTTATTTTAAATATAAAAGGAATTGAAAATGGCACGGTAGTTTGAAAATTCGATTTCGAATTTCAAATGAACATACAGAATTCATTTTAAGTCGGAATTGGACGAAACCAGAAATATCTAAATCTGTTTGATCATATCTTTCTAACGAAGCCAAGAAACTGAGATTTCACTTTAGAAGTTGAAAGATATGTCCAGTTTAAAATTTAGAAAAGTTGTTATGGAATTTATATATTTTTTATATATATAAAGGCCTTGAAAATAGAAATTTTGCAAATGACCTCGGTTTTCGACGAAACCACTTTTGTTGGATCCGGGATGCCAAGTTATTGCTAGGTTCCAAAATTCATAATTTTCTAAATCAATATGTGAGCGTGGCAACAGAAAACGTGTTTTGACAGTTTCAGTCAATTTGGGTCGACCAGAAAATGGCCATTTTTCAAACGATCTTCAAATTTGACGAAATTAGTTTTGTTAGGACCGTATTGTCAATACGAAGCTAGGAATAATTTTTCTGGAATTTTTAGAGTCCGTATGTGGCCTCGGTAAATTAAATTGTGCGTTCAAATTGAATATATACTGATTTGTAATTTAATTTAAACGGAAACTAATCATAACAGCCGAATTGGCTTGCGAAACATATCTCATTGTGTTCGGAATGGGGGTATTACCCTAGGGGCGACAGTCGTTGGGTTCGATTTGGATTTCGAATGAAAAATCAACTTTTTGAAAATCAAAGGAATAAAATAATAATAAAATTTTACAATGCCCCTCATTTTCTCCAATCCCTTGGTCAACGCCCCCCATACCTCTCAGCACAGATTGAAAGTAATTAACAAAAAGGAAAAGGGGAATCGCGATCTCGATCTCATCGCCAGACCCTCGTCGCGCCGCTCCACCTCGTCGAAGTCGCCACCGGTCAGCCTCCCTCAACTGCACCCTTCCTTCGCTCCAGCCTCTCTCCTTCTTCCCCAAAGACCCCGCAAAACCCTAGCCATCGTGGGTCCTACCGCCGCCGCGCTGACGAATGGTGCCACCCTCACCCCCTGCCCCCCCCCCCCAACGGCCACAGGCGCCTCCGCCGCACCACTGACCACCCACCGCTAATGTACACCCTCAAAGCGCTGTGAGTCCTCATTTTTGTTTGTTCATTTTTATTTATACATAGAACTGATTATTTATTTATTTATTTGTCATAAACCTGATTTTTATTTAGTTTTAAAAACAGTTTTATATAAAAGCTTTATTTTTAAATTAGGTAAGTAATTAATTTAATTAGTTAATTTATTTTGTTAAGAAAATATTTTTGTGTAGATAAGATTTTTAGATTAGTGAAGAACAAATTTTTAATGCAAGGAAGAACGAATTCTTAATGTAAGGAGGAACGGATTTTTTAAATATAGGAAGAACGGATTTTTATATAGGAAATGGTTTGATTTTTGAAGTAGCATTCGTTATAAAAATATGATTTTTATATAGTAGAGATAATAAAATATGACTTTTATATAGTAGAGATTATAAAAATTCGATTTTTATAAATATGTAGAGAAGATAAAAATTCGATTTTTATATTTATGAAGTGAAAATAAAAATTCGATCTTTTTATATATGTAGATAACATAAAAATATGATTTTTATGTATGGAAAGCGTTATTAAAAATGTGATTTTTATTGTGAACAGCGTGGAAAGGTTTGAGTTAGAATATCAAGCTAATCCGAACCGTTCTGAAATGAAATGGCGGAGTGGAACCCTCGGTGAGAACTTCTCACTTTAAATCTTGTTTTCTAGTTAAAAATATATACTAGGATGCAGACGGTGCTTTGCAGCACCCCACACCCGTTGTCCACAGACCATGGACGACTTATTTGATTTTGTTATGTGGTTGTGAAAATTGATTGTGTGATGTGGAATGAAATAAAATATTTATATAGTTAAAAATATTTTATCGTTAAAAATACAATTTTTAACGTGAATGTGCATAAATAAATATTCATTTACAAATCGAACGATTTGTTTATGTACACCTATTTGAAGGATATTGATTGGGACGATGAATTTTACACGTCGCCCAACTGCATAAATAAAAATCTGTGTTTGTTGATTTGAAACCCCACACGGGTGTTGGGATGATATTTGGTGTACACTAATCCCAATTATTTAGTTGTATGTCGATCGATTGGTTGACAGACCGTCTAAGCGTTAATTATATATATTTAATGCTTATGCCGTTGTGTGGTGCACTCTGGGTGATGGTTGATTATTTATCGTTGCTATTATATACATGTGTTGTATGGAAATCCATGTAATTAACATTATATGGTAATTGATTGGGCCTCATTCCAATTTGGAAAATAAAGAATATTATAAAATAAGGATTCATGTGTTGAATAGAATAAATAGTCATGTGTTGACGATACTCATGTGTTGAGAATATTCATGTGTTGAAACTTATCATGTGTTGAACGAAATATTTTAACAATAAAATTTACAGCTTTATCATATATAAAATTAGAAACTAACTGGAAACTAGATAAGATGAGTGGTATCCTGGGTATTGATCAGATGTTGGTTTTGGCCTTTGAGGTTAATACTTAGGGAATCATTCTCTTACTAATTTACGGTTGGAGTCTGATTAAGAATTAAACGATAGAAATCATAATTTTGTAAAATATATTAAATAACAAAAATAGTCATGTGTTGACAATACTCATGTGTTGAGAATATTCATGTGTTGAAAAATAAATATTCATGTGTTGAAAAAATATATACTCATGTTTTGAAGAAAATATTCATGTGTTGAATAGAATAATGAGGTTATTGAAATATATAAAGCTGTGTGGATTAGATATGCGCCATTTTGACGCGAACGATATTTATATCGATTATATTCATTTTTATAATGAATATAGAAAAAGATGTGATTTCAAAATATAACGTATTTTTGAAAATATTATCATTTATATATTAATGATATGGAATATTCGGTTTTGATTTAAAATTGAATACGAAGTTGAATTTGTTTTGAAAACGAATTTAAAATGATTTATAAAATACGTTTCGAATTGAAATTGACGAAGTATATATTATATATATATTATATATATTAAGTGGCGTGAACAGAACACGCCGCGCCGCGGTAGTTCACGAATTTCGACCATTGACTTCGAGTTGACGTTACGGGAGATCCGACCATCGGATTCACCTGAAACCGGAACCTTTGGGTTCGTATCGAAAAGATCTTTCCAATAAATATTAGAAATTTGAAATCTAACGGTTGGATTTGGAATTATGTCCAAATCAAATTTGGAAAAGGTCGCTGTAAGTGCAGTTCGGTGGCCGTTGTTGAAAACCGACTGTACGGGCCTTGATAAAATTATTAAAAATATTAATGTGTAAAATCATAATATATAAATTGGAAAGAACTGGGATGAAAAATTCCACATTTGAAAGGATAAAAATATATTTTTATCGAAATGAACTAGTTTTGAACTAGATTTGAAGTGGTTTTAAAAATAATCAGAATTTCCAATATACGAATTGGAATGGATTTGAATCGAAATTGTCTTCAGATTATTTTGATGTTGGATTTCATGATTATACAGATATGGTTGTGGAAATTTGAAAGATATATCTATATCGTTATTTCCTATACGATATTTGTTGGTTTCAGAATTTGATATTGAATATAAGCCGATATATTTTCTATTCAGAGCCTTGTATTTAATATCAAATGTGATTTTGGGTTCGTCGTGAATGGTGTCTTGAATAACATTGTTCTTGAAACCAGTTTAGGAAAGAATAAATCTTTTAATCAAAATTTAGTGAAATTGTCCAGTTAATTAGTATTTAATTGGAATTGAATTTAAATTGGTTTTTGGGTTTATCGTGAGCGGTGTTTTGAATAAGACCTGTTCTTTAACCCGATTAACAACGGAATGTGATTTTGGGTTCATCATGAACCATGTTTTAGATGACATTGGTTCTTTAACCCAGTTAAAGATAGGATATTGATTTTTGGGAAGATTAAAACTAAGTGGAGTTTTATTGAATCTTTAATTAGATTGAAATAATCGAGAATCGAGTATCACCAGTTTTGCTCCAAAGCGATAGTTAAATCTTTAATTAGATTTGAACGTGAAATGGTAATTAATTTTACCGATAGCACCGTGGTGTTAGATATGGAGTATTACCAGTTTTTCTCCATAGGATGAATAGGTTGGGATTGGGAAATAAAATAAATAATTACTTCGGTGTGGTTCGCTAATCCCGACTAGTTTGGAAAACCTTAACATGGTTTGAAATGATTTCCAATGGAAGATTAAAGAATAAATTTAGAAGAATTTATCTTTGATGAAATTAATAGGAACCTTTCCCTAAGAATTTGAAATTTTGAATAAAAGAACATACTGAATTGGAATGAGGCATATGTTGTGTTTGTGTAACACTTGTTTATTTTATACGTGGGTTATTCAGAAAGGCCGAGTTTATACCCATTCTGAATAACCGATTCGACGATATGTCGAAGGTGAAGACGGTGGTTGAAGACCGGAGGTCTTCACATCGTTTGGATGATTATTGATGATCTTGATTGGGCTGTACACCCAAGAGGAGGGAATCAGTTGGTGATCGTCCAGACGTACTTGGAGATTGATGGATATGCGAGGAATAAGGTTCCTCCGGTTTCGTTCAGGCCCAGAACGAACTTGTAAATGGACTGTGTGTCTGACATTGGATTTTATTCTGTGTGATTGATTTCTATTAAATATATATCTGTTTAGCGGTGGAGAATTTATTCTCTTGCTTAACGCCCTTCTCTGAGACGTACGAGCTTAGAGGTTATATATCGATATGTATCAATCGCATGGCATGAATTGCCTATGTGGCATGCCTAAGTGGCAGATGATCAAGGCTTCTGTTGAAAAGAAAAGTATTGTAGTTGATCATCAAAGCACGGCCTGTGTGGTATAGCTTTGTGTATAGCATTAATTCGCGAGCCTCACACCTCGGTATGAGTCAAAAACGGGATAAGGACCCAAGGAGTGCACGACGTTTCTTTCTAGCTATGGGTGATGTCAGTGACCTACCAACCCTGACATTTATATACTTTTTACATGTGTGGTTGTTGGATGCGAGGCGCCTCAAATATATGGTCGATAACTGGCACTATGTGAGCCGACGTACAGACCATTATATAGGCCCTATAGGACCGGGAAACGTGTGTTCAGGAATACTAATCCTCAAAAATAAGAGAGGACCGGCCTTGGAGGTTCCAAGGGATCGCTGTGTGTGGTCCTGAGACATTTGCTAGAGTGTCTTGAACGGAGAGGAGCTTGCTCCTTGCCTCGACTCATGATGGAATCCAATTTCCAATACGTGACATTGTGGTTTTATTTGTAGAGCCTAGTATGGCGACATGATATATGGTACCCATGCCGTTTATGATTGATATTTATGATTGAAATTGTTTTGACACTATACACTTATAATAGTATCAAATTATTATTTTTAAACGTACCAAGCATGTTTGGCTATTATAAGGGAAAACCCTATCCTCCGGCTTGCGTTGCATTGTGTGATGAGACCTGGGTCATATAATAGCTTCATTTTTCCAAAAAGCATTGCGCTGTTTTGTTATGTGCACTAGTGTTCTTGGTAGGAAACCCGTTCCGTGTTATACGGCGTGGTCCCTTGAATTAATCTCTTTTAAAGTAAAGTTTTAAATAACTGTATTTAGTTCTCACACCAGTCACATGACTGACCTTGAGTTTATTGTTTTAACCTAAACTCTGGGTGCCCCTATTTTCCATACGGGCAGCTAGTAGTTTTGGTTTTGCAGATTTATATTCACAGGATCCTGATTTACAACTGGAACGATGCTCGGAAAGCTCTGTATCCGTGTATTACTTTCAGTTTTGTTTTGTATTGTTTTTTTTTCACCACTATGTAATTTATTGTAATCTCTGATATTTGTGTAATATTTATTCATACTCTGTATATTCTTGTATTATGATGGAATTGTTGTAACAATCAATGAAATGTTCTTCTGTTTGTGTTCTGATTTGTCGTGTTCTCATCTCAATTTGGGCTTTCCTTTACGGGGAAGTTCGGGTCGTTATAGCGTGGTATCAGAGCTTTGGTTTACAGAGCTCGAGAACAAGACATATTAGAACCGAACGAAAGAATTCATCAGAGTTTGGATTATTAATATCCAATGAGAATAACTCGTTAGAGATAGGATCAGTAGTATCCTAGAACGAGTGTGAAGAGTGAAATTTTTGAAATATAAAATTAAAAGAAAATTTTGTTTTGAAAGTTAAATTCAAGTATACGTATTTGAATGTTTTATTTGTATTGAATTTGGACAATCGAGTATATAAAGATTCTGCGTATACGTGTCATGAACGTATATTCGAAGTTTTAATATACTGGATAGATATAGAATCACACTCTAGTCGCCCGGGGACAATTCTGATGATGATTGCAACATCATCAGTATTTGTGTTCGAGTTTCGAAACTGAGGGTTATTTGTTGTGATTTGGCATCAAAAATATGATTTTTGACTATGTATTAAAGTTATGTGTTTGAAATTCTAATCCACTAATTGATTGATGATTGTGTTGTTTGATTATTGGTTTCATTTATTAAAATTTTTAACCATTTAGCCTAATGCAACCAAATATTGAACTGTATTGGAAAATGATTACAAATGCATGCATATACATGTACTTACATTGAACATGTCATAGCAAGGAGGCTAGAGAAGAAGAATAAAATTGTTTGTCCGACAAATAGGTACATGTTTACTAATTTCTTGGGTTTTGGATGATTTTATGAGCCGATTGGCTAGCTGCTTGGCTGTTCTTTTTTTCTTTTCGGATTGGTGCGGGCCATGGGAGGCTATTTGAAATATCCCGAAGCTCCCGGTGTAGGGGAGGTTATAGCAAAACTTTTCGAAAATTTTGGGTGTTAGCCAAATTTTTGAAGAATTTGAAAAGTTCTTAGAAACTGAAAAGTTGAAGAACTTAAGCAATAATTAAAATAATGGAAGTTGAGTTGATTAGTTAAACAACTTCCAGCTTCGTTCCTTTTCGGGGACGAAAAGCTTTAAGTGGGGGAGATTGTAACAACCCGGAAAATCTGAGCCAATTTAAAATTTTTATTTTGGCAATTTTAGTAAATTTTGAATATTTAAAATGAATTATTTTAAATAATAACGGCGAGAAAATTACTTTGAATAGAAGTAGAAGTATATATTTATTCGAATATCGTTAGAATATAATTATTTTATTTTAAATATAAAAGGAATTGAAAATGGCGCGGTAGTTTGAAAATTCGATTTTGAATTTCAAATGAATATACAGAATTCATTTTAAGTCGGAATTGGACGAAACCAGAAATATCTAAATCTGTTTGATCATATCTTTCTAACGAAGCCAAGAAACTGAGATTTCACTTTAGAAGTTGAAAGATATGTCCAGTTTAAAATTTAGAAAAGTCGTTATGGAGTTTATATATATAAAGGCCTTGAAAATTGAAATTTTTGCAAATGACCACGGTTTTCGACGAAACCACTTTTGTTGGATCCGGGATGCCAAGTTATTGCTAGATTCCAAAATTCATAATTTTCTGAATTAATATGTGAGCGTGGCGAAAGAAAACGTGTTTTGACATTTTCAGTCAATTTGGGTCGACCAGAAAATGGCCATTTTTCAAACGATCTTCAAATTTGACGAAATTAGTTTTATTAGGACCGTATCGTCAATACGAAGCTAGAAATAATTTTTCTGGAATTTTTAGGGTCCGTATGTGGCCCCAGTAAATTAAATTGTGCGTTCAAATTGAATATATACTAATTTGTAATTTAATTTAAACGAAAACTGATCGTAACAGCCGAATTGGCTTCCGAAACATATCCCATTGTGTTCAGAATGGGGCTATTACCCTAGGGGCGATAGTCGTTGGGTTCGATTTGGATTTCGAATGAAAATTCAACTTTTTGAAAATGAAAGGAATAAAATAACAATAAAATTTTATAATGCCCCTCCTTTTCTCCAATCCCTTGGTCAACGCCCCCCACACCTCTTAGCACAGATCGAAAGTAATTAAAAAAAGAAAAGGAAAAGGGGAATCGCGATCTCGATCTCGTCGCCATACCCCCGTCGCGCCGCTCCACCTCTTAGGAGTCACACCCGGTCAGCCTCCCTCCGCCGCACCCTTCCTTCGCTCCAGCCTCTCTCCTTCTTCCCCAAAGAAACCGCAAAACCCTAGCCATCGTGGGTCCTGCCGCCGCCGTGCTGACGAATGGTGCCACCCCCCCCCCAACGGCCACAGGCGCCACCGCCGCACCACTGACCACCCACCGCTAATGTACACCCCCAAAGCGTTGTAAGTCCTCATTTTTGTTTGTTCATTTTTATTTATACATAGAACTGATTATTTATTTATACATAAACCTGATTTTTATTTAGTTTTAAAAACAGTTTTATATAAAAGCTTTATTTTTAAATTAGGTAAGTAATTAATTTAATTAGTTAATTTATTTTGTTAAGAAAATATTTTTGTGTAGATAAGATTTTTAGATTAGTAAAGAACATATTTTTAATGCAAGGAAGAACGAATTCTTAATGTAAGGAGGAACGGATTTTTTTAAATATAGGAAGAACAAAATTTTATATAGGAAAAGGTTTGTTTTTTAAAGTAGACATCGTTATAAAAAATATGATTTTAATATAGTAGACATAATAAAAATATGATTTTTATATAGTAGAGATTATAAAAATTCGATTTTTATAAATATAAAGTGAAGATAAAAATTTGATATTTTTATATATATGAAGTGAAAATAAAAATTCGATCTTTTTATATATGAAGAGAACATAAAAATATGATTTTTATGTGTGGAAAGCGTTATTAAAAATGTGATTTTTATTGTGAACAGCGTGGAAAGGTTTGAGTTAGAATATCAAGCTAATCCGAACCGTTCAGAAATGAAATGGCGGAGTGGAACCCTCGGTGAGAACTTCTCACTTTAAATCTTGCTTTCTAGTTGAAAATATATACTAGGATGCAGACGGTGCTTAGCAGCACCCCACACCCGTTGTCCACAGACCATGGACGACTTGTTTGATTTTGTTATGTGGTTGTGAAAATTGATTGTGTAATGTGGAATGAAGTAACATATTTATATAGTTAAAAATATTTTATCGTTTAAAATACAATTTTTAACGTGAATGTGAATAAATAAATATTCATTTACAAATCGAATAACTTGTTTATATACGCCTATTTGAAGGATATTGATTGGGACGATGAATTTTACACGTCGCTCAACTGCACAAATAAAAATCTGTGTTTATTGATTTGAAACCCCACACGGGTGTTGGGATGATATTTGGCATACACTAATCCCAATTATTTAGATGTATGTCAATCGATTGGTTGACAGACTGTGTAAGCGTTAATTATTTATATTTAATGCTTATGCCGTTATGTGGTGCACTCTGGATGATAGTTGATTATTTATCGTTGCTATTATATACATGTGTTGTATGGAAATCCATGTAATTAACATTATATGGTAATTGATTGGGCCTCATTCCAATTGGGAAAATAAAGAATATTATAAAATAAGGATTCATGTGTTGAATAGAATAAATAGTCATGTGTTGACGATACTCATGTGTTGAGAATATTCATGTATTGAAACTTATCATGTGTTAAACGAAATATTTTAACAGCAAAATTTACATCTTTATCATATATAAAATTAGAAACTAACTGGAAACTAGATAAGATGAGTGGTTTCTTGGGTATTGATCTGATGTTGGTTTCGGCCTTCGGGGTTAATACTTAGGGAATCGTTCTCTTACTAATTTACGGTTGGAGTCTGATTAAGAATTAAACGATAGAAATCATAATTTTGTAAAATATAACAAAAATAGTCATGTGTTGACAATACTCATGTGTTGAGAATATTCATGTGTTGAAAAAAAAAAAATCATGCATGAAAAAATATATATTCATGTGTTGAAGAAAATATTCATGTGTTGAATAGAATAACGAGGTTATTGAAATATATAAAGCCGTGTGGATTAGATATGCGCCATATTAATGCGAACGATATTTATACCGATTATATTCGTTTTTATAATAAATATAGAAAAATAAGTGATTTCAAAATATAACGTTTTGAAAATATTATCATTTATGTATTAATGATATGGAATATTCAATTTTGATTTAAAATTGAATATGAAGTTGAATTTTTTTTGAAAACGAATTTAAAACGATTTATAAAATACGTGTTGAATTGAAATCGACGAAGTATATATAATATATATATTATATATATTAAGTGGCCTGAATAGAACGCGCTGCGCCGCGGCAGTTCGCGAATTTCGACCATTGACTTCAAGTTGACGTTACGGGAGATCCGACCGTCAGATTCTCCTGAAACTGGAACCGTTGGGTTTGTATCGAAAAGAGCTTTCCAATGAATATTAGAAATTTGAAATCTAACAGTTGGATTTGGAATTGTGTCCAAATCAAATTTGGAAAAGGTCGATGTAAGTGCAGTTCGGTGGCCGTTGTTGAAAACCGACTGTACGGGCCATGATAAAATTATTAAAAATATTAATAATTTGTGTAAAATCATAATATATGAATTGGAAAGAACTAGGACGAAAAATTCCACATTTGAAAGGATAAAAATATTTTTTATTCGAAATGAACTAGTTTTGAACTAGATTTGAAGTGGTTTTAAAAATATTCAGAATTTCCAATATACGAATTGGAATGGATTTGAATCGAAATTATCTTCGGATTATTTCGATGTTGGATTTCGTGATTATACAAATATGGTTGTGGAAATTTGAAAGATATATCTATATCGTTATTTCCTATATGATATTTGTTGGTTTCAGAATTTGATATTGAATATAAGCCGATATATTTTCTATTCAGAGCCTTGTATTTAATATCAAATGTGATTTTGGGTTCGTCATGAATGGTGTCTTGAATAGCATTGTTCTTGAAACCAGTTTAGAAAAGAATAAATCTTTTAATTAAGATCTAGTGAAATTGTCCAGTTAATTAGTATTTAATTGGAATTGAATTTAAATTGGTTTTTGGGTTTATCGTGAGCCGTGTTTTGATTAACACCTGTTCTTTAACCCGATTAACAATGGAATGTGATTTTGGGTTCATCGTAAACCGTGTTTTAGATGACATTGGTTCTTTAACCCAGTTAAAGACAGGATATTGATTTTTGGGAAGATTAAAACTAAGTGGAGTTTTAATGAATCTTTAATTAGATTGAAATAATCGAGAATGGAGTATCACCAGTTTTGCTCCAAAGCGATAGTTAAATCTTTAATTAGATTTGAACGTGAATGGTAATTAATTTTACCGATAGCACTGTGGTGTTAGATATGGAGTATTACCAGTTTTGCTCCATGGGATGAATAGGTTAGGATTGGGAAATAAAATAAATAATTACTTCGGTGTGGTTCGCTAATCCCGACTAGTTTGGAAAACCTTAACATGGTTTGAAATGATATCCAATGGAAGACTAGAGAATAAATTTAGAAGAATTTATCTTTGATAAAATTAATGGGAACCTTTCCCTAAGAATGTGAAATTTTGAATAAAAGAATATTCTGAATTAGAATGAGGTATATGTGTAACACTTGTTTATTTTATACGCGGGTTATTCAGAAAGGCCGGGTTTATACCCATTCTGAATAACCGATTCGACGGTATGTCGAAGGTGAAGACGGTGGTTGAAGACCGGTGGTCTTCACATCGTTTGGATGATTATTGATGATCTTGATTGGGCTATACACCCAAGAGGAGGGAATCAGTCGGTGATCGTCGAGACGTACTTGGAGATCGATGGATATGCGAGGAATAAGGTCCCTCTGGTTTCGTTCAGACCCAGAACGAACTTGTAAATGGACTGTGTGTCTAAAATTGGATTTTATTCTGTGTGATTGATTTCTATTAAATATATATCTGTTTGGCGGTGGAGAATTTATTCTCTTGCTTAACGCCCTTCTCTGAGACGTACGAGCTTAGAGGTTATATATCGATAGATATCAATCGCATGGCATGAATTGCCTATGTGGCATGCCTAAGTGGCAGATGATCAAGGCTTCTATTGAAAAGCAAATACTTGTGGTTGATGATCAAAGCACGGCCTGTGTGGCATAGCTTTATGTATAGTGTTAATTCGCGAGCCTCACACCTCGGTATGAGTCAAAAACGGGATAAGGACCCAAGGAGTGCACGATGTTTCTTTCTAGCTATGGGTGATGAGGGGCCTCGAATATATCGTCGATAACTGGCACTATGTGAGCCGACATACAAACCATTATATAGGTCCTATAGGATCGGGAAACGTGTGTTCAGGAATACTAATCCTCAAAAGTAAGAGAGGACCGGCCTTGGAGGTTCCAAGGGATCGCTGTGTGTGGTCCTGAGACATTTGCTAGAGTGTCTCGAACGGGGAGGAGCTTGCCCCTTGCCTCGACTCATGATGGAATCCAATTTCCAATATGTGACATTGCGGTTTTATTTGTAGAGCCTAGTATGGCGACATGATATATGGTACCTGTAATGACCCGCATTCTACGCATCATAGGATCGTAGGATATTTATTTCTTTCACGTACGAAGTCGTATGGTCATGTAACTTTGGGAGTCATTTTCCATGTTCATGATTTTTCCCGATTTTTAAATGACCATTTTACCCCTAGTTGGCACTGTTTTGGCCATAACTTTTGACTGGTAAGGAATTTTGACCTGAAACCACTTCCATTGGCTCCGGATGATGGTTTCTCTTTCCGTAGAGTGGTCACGTTAGCCAAACGGACTCACCGTTTGGGAGATATGGCTGAAACAAATTTCAGATGGTGAAAACAGCTTAATTGGGCTTAACCGGGTGATTAACAGCTAGGCCCAAAGGGGAATTTCGGGATTAGGAGTTTAAAAGGGCTGTTACGGTTTGGAGGATAACCTTTTCTCATTTTTCAGCCGTCACTTTCCATCCCTCTTGACCTAGACATGGCCTTCACTCTCTAAATCTCTCTAAAACACCCAAAATCACTTCCTAATCAAGGATTAAGGCTTAGAGGCATCAAATCAAGGAGGATTAGCACAAGGACCGAGGTAGAGCTGCTGTTATATATTGGAATTCGTGCAAATCAGAGGTTCACTTCAGATCTGAAAGTTTTATTGTGGAAAAGGTGAGTGATTTGCATAGAATTTGCACTAATTACGGTAATTAAGGGTAATTAGTGAAGATTAGCGAATTTATACACTAATAAATTCTGGAAAACTATTTAGAAATTCGAAAATAATATTTTATGCCTCTGGTAGAAATTTGGTTTAATTTGATGAAGTTTTGTTAACCTTATGATTAGTTTCATTTAATCATGCTTAGGGGAAAATAAGGAGTTTTGGCCACTTTTGATCCATTTTGCTTCATTTGAATTATTGTTTGGTGTTTGTGGTTTCTATTACATGTTGTTATGACTTTAGGGAGTGTTTTGTGATTGATTAGAGAAGTTAGATTGGTCAAAAACGCTGTCGAATGGCGTAAGATAGTCGCTGGAAAACAAGTGCAGGAAATATACCGGATCGGATCGCCCTATGTACCACGATCCGCCCTATCTTCCACGATCCGAACCGATGGCACGACTCGATTCGTCGATGCTTGGAGACCACGATCCGTTCCAGCCTGGGTGTCATGATCCGCCTGAAGGAACACGTCACGATCTCAGTAAGGTGGCACGACCCGAACCAATGGGTATTCACGATCCGACCCGATCTGAAGAGCACGATTCGATCCATCAGGGGTAACCACAACCCGATCCAGTGGAAGGAGCACGAGTTGACACCATGGACGATCCGCGAGTCGCGATCCGACCCAAGCGAGGGTGATGACCACGATCCGAACCGAGAAGCTGACGATGGCGACCTGAAGCAAAGTGAAGAGGAGAAATGAAGACCGATCCGGATGAAGATGATGACCAAAACCCGAGATGCAAAGGTAGTCCAGTATGGGAAGTTAGAGCTCAGGATCTAGTTGGGAGCCAATGAGTTCGCTTCATGAGTTGGGCTTTGCTGCGGGACGCGTGCCAAGGGGTTGTCGACGTCTATAGCTTTGGACCACTATGGTAGGAGGTACGAAGGCGGATTCAGGGCCATTATGGCATCGGTAGAACCAAGGGCTATGACCAATGAAGTGGGTCATTGAAATGTTTGGTCATGACTCTAAGTGTTTGGCTTGGTCACAGCAGGGTTTCTACAAGTCGGGATCCATCGTTACCTCAATTTGTCTAGTGTTCTAAAGTGGTAGACATCGTATGCCTTACGCACTGAGTGAGAGATGTGAGGATGGTTGTTATGGTTGATTTGTTTGCTATCATTATGGCATGCACACCCCACCCCCGTATTCTTACACTATTTATTATGGCACCTTAGAGCATTGTACGGTATGTGGTACTAACTCTTTGGTTGCAGGTCCAGGTTCAGGTATGGTTTAGTATACCTGTTATTATTCTGTTTAGACGCTTATCGCTCATACCAGGCTTTATGTCTGACCCAGAGTTTTATGTCTCCTCTTATTACTCTGGGTGCTCACACGAGCAGACTAGAGACAGGTTAGCTGGTGATGCACGGGTAGATGATCCGGAGACGAGCAGGAGGCTTCCACGTAATATATATATAATATTCTCCCTGTGTTGTTGAAGATCACTTCTTGGGCATTGTGGTGCATCTTCTACTTTAGCTTTCTTTCATTTAGAGACAGTAAATTTGGAAAATTGTAATAAGCTGTATTTCGATTACCGCTGCTCTGATGATGGATGTTGATTTTAGTTATCAGCTTATGCACTGTCTCACCTGTTTTATGTCAAGTATGTTATTATTATATTTTATTCCATGCGCTGTGAGACATTCTACAGGTTCCTTGATTAGTTTATTCCCTTCTTTCCTTTCTTTGGCGACCGTTCCGTGCTAGTCGGGGCATGTGTACAGCGCACTTCCGGAGGAAATGCAGGCTGGTGCGGAGCGGGCCGTCACACTTGGTATCAGAGCTCTAGGTTGCGTAGTTAACCTAGGGAAGTTATCAGGGAGAGATAATATACGTATACGAGAGAGCGTATTTGTGGTTACTTTGGTTTTTAAAAGCTATATATATACTATTACTAGTATAAGGATGAAGTCGTACTGCACTAGCACCACTATGGAGTCGTTAATCGTTTCCTTTTTTAGATTGACGATGATCCGATATACTAGAGGTACTGGTGGGGGAGCCAATAATGGGAATGCTGCTGACATGAGGACGATGTTTACTGACCTCATGAGAGAGATGCTTAGAGATGTGCAGAGGGCAGCTCCCAATGGTGGAAATGGTGGTGGTCAAATAGTGCAGGCGCCTAGAGTTGACTTCGCCAAGTTGAACAAAGATTATACTAGCCTTGGTGGGAAGCCGTTCCACGGAACGGAGTCGGCCACAGATGTTCAGGATTGGTTGGATAGTTGCGAACGTATCTTCGAAGATTTGGGTATTGAGGATGCGATGAAGAGAAAGCTAGCGTCCCGTCAGCTGCAAGGGCGGGCAATGAATTGGTGGAATGCTATAAAGGCAGCTGCTCCTGAAGATCAGATTACTTGGGAGCAGTTTAAAGCTCGCTTTAGCGAGAAGTTCATTCCAGCTGCTCAGAAGTCAGTGCTGTTTAAGAAATTCTTGGAGCTCAAGCAGAATGGCAGAGCTGTCTCGGAGTACATTGCTGAATTTGACACTTTGTCAAAATATGGGTTATCTCTTATTGATACTGCCGAGAAGAAGAATGAGAAATTCATAACTGGTTTGGATCAGTACTTAGGGGAAAAGCTTATTAACCACATCGATGAG
Organism: Allium sativum; assembly: GCA_030737875.1. Taxonomy (NCBI): domain Eukaryota; kingdom Viridiplantae; phylum Streptophyta; class Magnoliopsida; order Asparagales; family Amaryllidaceae; genus Allium; species Allium sativum. Next base: position 733,079,617 of record CM060916.1, read on the forward strand.
ACGTTTGAGTCGATTGTGGGGAAAGCACTAAGATCAGAAAGTCTCTACCCTAAGCCGAAGACTGAGGTTGCATCCGCAGATGAGCCAAAACTACAAGCAAGTGGTGGAGGCAAGGGTGGTTCCCAGAATAAGAGAAAGCAGAATCAGACTAAGGATGGCCAGAAGAAAAAGAATAAGCAAGATGTGGAGTGCTTCAGCTGTGGTAAGAAGGGCCATTATGCTAGTAATTGTCGGGCCAAGCCAGCGGATAGGAAGTGCTTCAACTATGGCCAAATGGGACATCACAAGGACAAGTGTCCACGGCCCCCTAAAGAAAAGCAAATGGTGAAGGCATATGCTCTCAATGCTATTCCTTCTTCGTCGAATGCCCCAACTACGGCGGAGAAGGGAAAGAATATCGTCATTCAAGGTATGCTTTCTGTTTATGATGTTCCTGTTAGAGTTTTGTTTGATACCGGAGCTTCCAGTTCTTTCATATCTAGTGACCTGGTAGATAGGTTGGGATTGGAGCCCGAGATTGTCGATAGACCTTTAGTAGTGACGAACCCGATTGGTGGTTCGACTTGTCTTAGCATGATTTGTAGTAATGTGGTCTTATCGAGTCATGGATGCATGTTTGTTTGTGATTGCTTTGTTTTGGGCTTTACTGGGTTTGGCATTATTTTGGGAGTAGATTGGCTCCAAAGATACGGGGTGGTGGTAGACTGTGAGGGCTTTTTAGTGACAGCTAGGGCGGATGATGGGCGGAGGATAGTGTTTGGTGGTCTATCCAGTAAGGGGGTATTGGCTAGTTTTCTAATCCCTCGACATTCCGCATAGTGAGTTGTCAGGTTTGCCCGTGGTTGGCCAGTATCCGGATGTTTTTGAAGAAGTGACCGGACTTCCACCACACCGAGAGATTGAGTTCCGTATTGATTTGGTAAAAGATGCCAGGCCTATAGTGATGCCACTTCGTCGTATGGCACCAAGGGAGCAGCGAGAGCTCGAGGTGCAAGTCAGCGATCTTTTGAAGAAGGGATTTATCAGAAGGAGTGTTTCTGAATGGGGAGCACCAGTTGTGTTTGCTACCAAGGCGGATGGTTCCCTTCGTTTGTGTGTAGACTATCGTGAGTTGAATAAAGTGACGAGGAAGAACAAGTATCCTCTACCGCGGATAGATGATTTGTTCGATCAGTTGAGTGGCGCGAGAATATTTTCTCAGTTAAATCTCGCGACAGGTTTTCATCAGCTTAGAGTGGAAGCTGAAAGTATAGCTAAAACGGCATTTCGGACGCCGTCTGGATTTTATGAGTGGTTGGTCATGCCATTCGGGCTGACCAATGCCCCAGCATATTTTGTGGATCTTATGAATAGGGTATTCAGGGATCAGTTGAATAAGTTTGTCCTTGTGTTTGTTGATGATATTTTGGTCTATTCGAGGACAGAGGAAGAACACAAGGAACATTTAAGAGTAGTGATGGAGGTGTTGAGAAAACACCAATTAAAAGAAAAGTTTTCTAAGTGTCACTTCTGGAAGAGAGAAGTGAAGTTCTTGGGCCATGTTGTATCAGAGAATGGTATTGTCGTGGACCCAGCGAAGGTGGCTACGGTATAGGATTGGCCTACGCCCAAGAATGCAACAGATGTAAGAAGTTTTTGGGATTAGCCGGATATTATCGTAAGTTTATCCAAGGTTTCTCCAAGATAGCAGCACCATTGACCCAGTTGTCCAAGAGGAATCAAGCTTTTGTCTGGGATGAAAGGTGCGAGAATGCATTCAAAAGTCTAAAGGACAAGTTGACAAGCGCACCAGTGTTAGTCATTCCTAAGGGGGATGAAGAGATGACGGTATACACAGATGCATGTGGTACCGGACTGGGTGCTGTATTGATGCAAGGCGGTAGGGTTGTAGCTTACGCAAGTCGGCAATTGAAACCGCACGAGAGAAGATACCCTACCCATGATTTAGAATTGGCAGCGATCGTGTTCGCGTTAAAGATGTGGAGACACTATCTCTTGGGAGAAAGATTTGAGCTGTTTACAGATCATAAGTCGTTAAAGTATATCTTCTCTCAGAAAGATCTGAATCTCCGTCAGCAGAGATGGTTAGAGTTCTTGGCTTCCTATGATTTTGACATCGCATACACACCGGGAAAGGGCAATGCGGTGGCTGATGCATTGAGTAGAAGACATGCCAGCTTAGGGGCTACGTTCCTTGAATGGAAGCAACTGGAGTATATCGCGGGGTTTGATTTCAGACCAAAGTGTGAATTGGACCCAGAAATGTTAGCAAGTTTGACGATCAGACCCACTTTAATTGAGCGGATCGGCTCTAGTCAGAGGGACGATCCTAACCTATTGGAAATCATCTCCAAGTTAGAGATGGGTATCGATGAGGAGATGAACAAGTATGGGCTTGATCGAGATGGATGGCTTAGAAAGAATGGAAAGCTCGTTGTACCCAATGTCAATGGATTGAGAGATGAAGTGCTTAGATAGTGTCATCACTCAAAACTGACTATACACCCCGGTGGTAATAAGATGTATCGAGATATGAAGCAGACCCACTACTGGGAAGGGATGAAAAGAGACGTTGGGAAGTTTATATCCAAGTGCATGAATTGCCAGCTAGTTAAAGCTGAGCGAGCAAAAGAAGCCTAGTGGGTTGTTACAGCCATTAGAAATTCCCGAATGGAAATGGGAGCAAGTCTCGATGGATTTCATCGATGGTTTACCAAGGACTAGATCGGGACATGATAGCATTTGGGTGATTGTGGATCGATTGACTAAAAGCGCAAGGTTTATACCAGTCAAATCGACCAGAACGGCAGCTAAGTTAGCAGAATTGTATATGAAGTGGATAGTGAGATTTCATGGAGTACCTAAAGGCATTGTGAGCGACCGAGACCCGTTGTTCACTAGTGGGTTTTGGAAGATCTTACAAGAGGCTTTAGGGTCAGAGTGACATCTCAGTACCGCCTATCATCCTCAGACCGACGGTCAGACGGAGAGGGTGAACCGTATTTTGGAAGATCTCTTGAGAGCATATATATTGGATTTTGGTGGATCATGGGATGACCATTTGCATCTAGTAGAGTTTGCATATAATAATAGCTACCAATCCAGTATCGGTATGGCTCCATTTGAAGCTTTGTATGGAAGACCGTGCAACTCACCATCATGTTGGATAGAGACTGGCGAGAAGATTATGCTTGGACCAGATGTGGTGAGGGAAACTTCAGATAAGATCAAGATCATTCAACAACGAATGAAGGCTGCCCAAGATAGGCAGAAGAGTTATGCTGATAAGAGGAGAAGAGACTTAAAATTCTCCATTGGCGACTTGGTGTTTGTCAAGATTTCTCCGTTAAAGAGCGTAATACGATTTGGCAGGAGAGGCAAGTTGGCACCAAGATTCGTTGGCCCATTCCCTGTTCTCAAACTAGTCGGGAACTTGGCATATAGAATCGACTTACCAGAGAAAATGGCGGGAGTCCACAATGTATTTCATGTTTCCCAACTAAGGAAGTTCGTTCACGACCCAGATAGAACTATTTCACTTGATCAGTTAGAGGACTTCGAGGTAGAACCCGAGGCGGTTGGGAACCGCAAGCCGGCCCGTATTGTCGAGTACGACACGAAGCAACTTCGAAGGAAGGCGGTGAAGCAAGTCAAGGTTCAGTGGGGCGAGGACGAGAATGATTGTACTTGGGAGACAGAGGAGAACATTAGGAAGACACACCCAGAACTCTTTGCCTGGTAAGATTTTGACTTTGATTTAGTTTTCCGCATGCTAGGATAGGCTTGTTTGCTTGTTTTGTATGTTTGATTGTTGTATCTGGTTGTTAGGCATGCGGGATCCTTTGTATGTTTTAGGTTAAGGAATTTCGGGGACGAAATTTCTTAAGGGGGGGGGGGGGGGGAGAGTGTAATGACCCGCATTCTACGCATCATAGGATCGTAGGATATTTATTTCTTTCACGTACGAAGTCGTATGGTCATGTAACTTTGGGAGAGGACTATTGGGGTCATTTTCCATGTTCATGATTTTTCCCGATTTTTAAATGACCATTTTACCCCTAGTTGGCACTGTTTTGGCCATAACTTTTGATTGAAAAGGAATTTTGACCTGAAATCACTTCCATTGGCTCCGGATGATGGTTTCTCTTTCCGTAGAGTGGTCACGTTAGCCAAATGGACTCACCGTTTGGGAGATATGGCTGAAACAAATTTCAGATGGTGAAAACAGCTTAATTGGGCTTAACCGGGTGATTAACAGCTAGGCCCAAAGGGGAATTTCGGGATTAGGAGTTTAAAAGGGCTGTTACGGTTTGGAGGATAACCTTTTCTCATTTTTCAGCCGTCACTTTCCATCCCTCTTGACCTAGCCATGGCCTCCACTCTCTAAATCTCTCTAAAACACCCAAAATCACTTCCTAATCAAGGATTAAGGCTTAGAGGCATCAAATCAAGGAGGATTAGCACAAGGACCGAGGTAGAGCTGCTGTTATATATTGAAATTCGTGCAAATCAGAGGTTCACTTCAGATCTGAAAGTTTTATTGTGGAAAAGGTGAGTGATTTGCATAGAATTTGCTCTAATTACGGTAATTAAGGGTAATTAGTGAAGATTAGAGAATTTATACACTAATAAATTCTGGAAAAATATTTAGAAATTCGAAAATAATATTTTATGCCTCTGGTAGAAATTTGGTTTGATTTGATGAAGTTTTGTTAACCTTATGATTAGTTTCATTTAATCATGCTTAGGGGAAAATAAGGAGTTTTGGCCACTTTTGATCCGTTTTGCTTCATTTGAATTATTGTTTGGTGTTTGTGGTTTCTATTACATGTTGTTATGACTTTAGGGAGTGTTTTGTGATTGATTAGAGAAGTTAGATTGGTCAAAAACGCTGTCGAATGGCGTAAGATAGTCGCTGGAAAACAAGTGCAGGAAATATACTGGATCGGATCGCCCTATGTACCACGATCCGCCCTATCTTCCACGATCCGAACCGATGGCACAACTCGATCCGTCGATGCTTGGAGACCACGATCCGTTCCAGCTTGGGTGTCACGATCCGCCTGAAGGAACACGTCACGATCTCAGCAAGGTGGCACGACCCGAGCCAATGGGTATTCACGATCCGACCCGATCTGAAGAGCACGATTCGATCCATCAGGGGTGACCACAACCCGATCCAGTGGAAGGAGCACGAGTTGACACCATGGACGATCCGCGAGTCGCGATCCGACCCAAGCGAGGGTGATGACCACGATCCGAACCGAGAAGCTGACGATGGCGACCTGAAGCAAAGTGAAGAGGAGAAATGAAGACCGATCCGGATGAAGATGATGACCAAAACCCGAGATGCAAAGGTAGTCCAGTATGGGAAGTTAGAGCTCAGGATCTAGTTGGGAACCAATGAGTTCGCTTCATGAGTTGGGCTTTGCTGCGGGACGCGTGCCAAGGGGTTATCGATGTCTGTAGCTTTGGACCACTATGGTAGGAGGTACGAAGGCGGATTCAGGGCCATTATGGCATCGGTAGAACCAAGGGCTATGACCAATGAAGTAGGTCATTGAAATGTTTGGTCATGACTCTAAGTGTTTGGCTTGGTCACAGCAGGGTTTCTACAAGTCGGGATCCGTCGTAACCTCAATTTGTCTAGTGTTCTAAAGTGGTAGACATCATATGCCTTACGCACTGAGTGAGAGATGTGAGGATGGTTGTTATGGTTGATTTGTTTGCTATCATTATGGCATGCACACCCCACCCCCGTATTCTTACACTATTTATTATGGCACCTTAGAGCATTGTACGGTATGTGGTACTAACTCTTTGGTTGCAGGTCTAGGTTCAGGTATGGTTTAGTATACCTGTTATTATTCTATTTAGACGCTTATCGCTCATACCAGGCTTTATGTCTGACCCAGAGTTTTATGTCTCCTCTTATTACTCTGGGTGCTCACACGAGCAGACTAGAGACAGGTTAGCTGGTGATGCACGGGTAGATGATCCGGAGACGAGCAGGAGGCTTCCACGTAATATATATATAATATTCTCCCTGTGTTGTTGAAGATCACCGCTTGGGCATTGGTGGTGCATCTTCTACTTTAGCTTTCTTTCGTTTAGAGACAGTAAATTTGGAAAATTGTAATAAGCTGTATTTGGATTTCCGCTGCTCTGATGATGGATGCTGATTTTAGTTATCATCTTATGCACTGTCTCACCTGTTTTATGTAAAGTATGTTATTATTATATTTTATTTCATGCGCTGTGAGACATTCTACAGGTTCCTTGATTAGTTTATTCCCTTCTTTCCTTTCTTTGGCGACCGTTCCGTGCTAGTCGGGGCATGTGTACAGCGCACTTCCGGAGGAAATGCAGGCTGGTGCGGAGCGGGCCGTCACAGTACCCATGCCGTCTATGATTGATATTTATGATTGAAATTGTTTTGACATTGTACACTTATAATAGTATCAAATGATTTGTTTTAAACGTACCAAGCATGTTTGGCTATTATAAGGGAAAATCCTATCCTCCGGCTTGTGTTGCATTGTGTGATGGGACTTGGGTCTTATAATAGCTTCATTTTTCCAAAAAGCATTGCGCTGTTTTGTTATATGCAATAGTGTTCTTGGGAGGAAACCCGTTCCGTGTTATACGGCGTGGTACCTTGAATTACTCTCTTTTAAAGTAAAGTTTTAAATAACTGTTTTTAGTTCTCACACTAGTCACATGACTGACCTGGAGTTTATTGTTTTAACCTAAACTCTGGGTGCCCCTATTTTCTACACGGGCAGCTAGTAGTTTTGCAGATTTATATTCACAGGATCCTGATTTACAACTGGAACGATGCTCGAAAAGCTCTGTATCCGTGTATTAATTTCAGTTGTGTTTTGTATTGTTTTTTTTCGCCGCTATGTAATTTATTGTAATCTCTGATATTTATCGAATGTGTAATATTTATTCATACTCTGTATATTCTTGTATTCTAATGGAATTGTTGTAACAATCAATGTAATGTTCTTCTGCTTACGTTCTGATTTGTCGTGTTCTCATCTCAATTCGGGCTTTCCTTTACGGGGAAGTTCGGGTCGTTATAGCGTGGTTAGTCAGAACTCGGTTCTCATCTTGCTTGAAGAAGCTTTTGAAGTATTGCTCAAGTCTCTATCTTTAACTACTATGGCTATGTCTCTTTTGGGGAATTATGCTTTTTATGTGTTTTCTGTACTTTGATGATACAAGACAGAAGTTCTATATTATTGAAATGGGTTGTATGTAGTTTCAGACTTATGGTTTTTTGGACCACGATGTTATTATTTATGTTTGAAATAAAAATTTAAATTCCGCTATTGATTTATATCTGTCTTGTAATAATTATGTTTCTGTTTACCTATAACGCTTCACAAAACTTAATGCATTCCCTTAGTGAGTGACATAACGGACGTGGGGTGTCATAGTCCACTGATTCAGTTGAACTCCTTAATGCAATTCATGTATGTGCCTGCATCCAATATGTACGCAATAGAATCCTAATGATACATATAAAAATCTATATGTTTGCAACAATCATTCACCAAAATGTAACATCCGAGTGATGATTCAACCATTTTTTTTCCACCAATAGTGAAAACAAATTTAAAATGCACACACGTCCATATGCAATATGTAAGTGTCCCAGTTCAGCCGATCCCTAATCTAGTACCTAGTGTGTGTATATGCGGCATCCACTAGAAAACACTTGCATCCACTTGCAACCATCAAACATAACATGTCTCAAACATGTGTTTCAAACATATCCTATCATCCACAAGCTCAAATCCTAAGATCTACGGTTCCCAAGGATATACCAGGAGGAAGTCCCTAATCAAAGGAAGAAGTACTGATAGAATATCAAAGAGGAAATATTTGTCAAAAGAATACGGGTAAGAAACTTGAATTCCTCGGTGTAGTTCTTTCATCTCACTCATCTTAGTTACTTCGAGGAGAAACTCTCAAGTGAACTAATCCAAAAGCTCACCTTAATCTTACGAATAAAGTCTTTCCTCCTTCCATCCTCAAATTTCTAGTCTCTATTTTTACCCATTTTGTGTTCCTTGGTCCGTTCCATTAATTGTCCAAACTCATAAAGACTTACCTATCACACCATTCTCTCTCTCTCTCTCTCTCTCTCTATATATATATATATATATATATATATATATATAATTTCAAAAACGTTGTTTGAAAAATCTTAATGAGGCAAAATTTTAGTAGCAAACATTTCTTATAGAAATATATATAATTTTTTTTTTGGAAATGGGTAACATATATTAATCAGAAACAGTACAGACTTACGGTTAGCATACTAACCGGATTACAAATAAGCAAATTACAGACTGATAGACATGAAAATGGTTAACAAGATAACCGAATGACAAAAGCAAATTACAAGCAAAGCTCTATCTCGCTGAGCAATCTCCACTGCATAATCCGATCAACACTACCAAAAAACACGGCTGAGAATAGGAGTGAAGCCGAAATCTGTATCACTAAAACCACCTCCTCTAAATCATCACAGAAAATCAACCCCAAATTAAGTTTTTAATGCCCATAACAAAAACGAAGCAGCCACAACTTCAAACCCAAATCTCACTAAGACCACCGCATAACACCAAATAACACAAATTGAAACCAAAACACCAACACAACTCAGATCCAGGAAGGAATTACCAGAGGAAACAGTTAGGAGGAGATTGGAACTGAGAGCAACTTCAGAAACGCTTGCAAAGCCAGAACCCAACTCCCAAAAGGCTTGTTCCCCAAAACGACAACACTAACCAAGCGGCGGCGTGGGGAGGTTCAACTCATCCATCGGTGAAGCAGATCAGAAGCGAAAATCGGGAGTGAAGGTCTGATTTGGAGCCACTAACGATTCGCTAGGGAGAGGAAAAATCAGTGAAAATGAGAGGAAGGGAAATATATATATATATATATATATATATGTACATATATATATATATATTAATGAAATTGCCAAAATACAAATTTCATATCAAAACACATTAGTTTTACAAAATTTCTACTTTTAAAATATATATATATGGGGTTTCGACAAGTTTCCATAAAATACCTCATTATTACATTCTTGTTTTGGATCACAATTATTCATTTGGAATCTCCATATTCCTTTTATTCAACTACCCATTAATCAAACTTGCTACTTGCCTTAGTTCTGTGGTCATATAAGATTTAGTCAGAGCTTCTAAAATCTACCTCTTTTTTCCAAATGTATGAATTCTTATAAGCATCAAATCTTAATGAAATATCTTAGTAAATGGTGAATTCCTATCCAATTTTAGGATACAACCTCGGGTTAAATCTCTTGGGCTTACCAAATATGCCCTTTAATATCACATGAACTTTTAAACTTCCAAAAAAACAAAAAAAATTGTTAACTATGTATTCAGTATATTTTCCTTATCTTAAGGCCCCAATTCCAAGTAAGGAAACAACTAACTAATCAACTCATAGTTACTGAAAATTCAGCTTTCGCACATAGTAGGTAATGGTTCTTTTCTCATAACAAACTAATGGTAGTAAATTTGAGATAACTACTCTTACAGGTTTTCTTACCAATATTACTTTAATAGAATTAGTACTAAAGCATTAATCCAAAAAAGGATTCCCCATCCTAGACCAACATGCCACAAATACAAACTTTACCAATAGCCCTATTACGCAAGTCAATAACTAGTCTTAGGTATATGCTAGCCAAAAAATTATAGTAACCAATTCAAAAATTGTTTTACTTGGCTTTTCCCAAAAAGCTTTCCATTATAACTAAAGTCCAACTACTTCCTCAAAATACATGTGGAAGGTTCCAACATAAGTGCTACACTAATCTTTTCAAATGATAGGGTTTAGGGAATAAAATATTCCAATCCATTATGAAACGACCCGCAAATCCGAGCTATATGAGTTGACTAAATACACCACACGTCCAACCCACATAACACAGAAATACGACTCATTATTAGAAAGAAGTTAGAGGGTGAGAATAGATAAGATAGAAAACTTAGAATAGAAGAAAAACGAAGATCACAACTCACAGCGGAACGAATAAAATATATTATATAACATAAGCTTTGAAATACAAATCTGTTTGGTACATATATACATACCATCATCAGAGTACACATAACATTTGATCCAGCGGAAGTAACTCTAAATAACTAACGTTGAAGCCTCCTGCTTCAAGCTCCTCCCAGTGTATCTGTAAAAGCCTGAAACACTTGACTGCCCGTACAAATTTGGGCACCCAAGAGTTTAGGGAAAACAAAACAAAATAAACTCTGGGTCAGTCATGGGACTGGTGTGAGTAAACTCCAACCACTTGTTTAACTTTTAAAAATCCTTTTCAAAAGAAAAGATAATAGTAAGTCCAGCCCACACATAAACATGGACGGTTTTTACCTTACTATAACCCAAAACACTTTGATACGAAAATCCAGTGATATTATAATAATGTCTACATCAATTAAATAACCAAATAGCAGAACGCTTGCATCTCACGCTCCACATATATAGTATAAAATCACAAACCGCAGGGCGCTTATTGGAGATTGGATTTCCAACATGACAAGGTATGGAACCACCTTCCGACTGTGTATCTCTAGAGAGGAATACACTGGGTTCAACAAGAACATCTTGCAACCCGGCCCACACATGACCGACCACTCATTTCGCTTGAGTGTATCGAATGTATATCACCAACGGTTGGACTCAAACCACCGTTTCCCGAATGGGCAGAATCGATAGATTTAGAAACAAAAGGAATTTCTCTAGATAGGTGATTATACACCCTAATGGGTGCGACCCACATAGCCATGCTGCCTGCCCGATTTTGTCCTTTCCTGGTTGTTGAGGCCTGAGGCTACGATTACTTACCATTCCTTGATAGCACAATCACTTTAAATGCCACATCGTCAGATCCGTTAATCACTAGTTGAGTTCGCACAAATATTCTGGATATTATGCTAAGGGATAAATCCGTTGCAACCATATATATTCATACAAACCAACCCATTTGATCATTGGAAATACTCTGTCAGACATTCGTCCATTTACGTTCGTTCTGGGATTGAACGAAACCGAAGGCACTATTTCTATAAATAGAAAAGCCCTTGCACTTTACTCCGTCTTCAATATATTCAGCATACTTGGTTCGCAACGCTTATGCCGATACGGAGTGGTTCTTCGGGTAATAATCCAACCGGTCTCTCCATATTGACAACGATGGTCAAAACTTCGATAGTCTGTGATTTAACTATCGAATAAAAACAAGTGTTCAATCAACATATCAAACAAATCACTGGCTCTTTAATTAATATTTCATTAATTAAATCTCTTTTCCATTTCCTTAACAATATTTGTTTACCCAAATATTTCAATAATCCATCTTGGCCCTTTACGCTATTTTTGATTTCGTTTCCTTATCGAATTCTATATATATCGATATATAGATTTCTAATTGTCAAATTTCTTAAAAATATTCTAACTCCTTAAATTCCCGGAAAAATTCGCCATAACCTCCCCTGTATCGGGAGCATCGGGAAATTTCAAATAACATCCCGGTATCTTCTAATCTCAAAAAGAAAAAGAAGAAGCCAAGCGGCTTGCCGATACGGCGCATAAAACCCATATATGAATTTAAACATGTACCTTTTTATCGGGCACATAAATAAAAATCTTCATATGCTTCATAACAAACCTGCTTACACATGTTCACCTGTTTCTAATTCAATTCAACTCAATCCATTCATTTGAATTCAATTTTGAATCGTTTGAATTTAGTTTCGCTCAATTATTCTTTAATTAGCCTTTTTGCCTATTTCACTTCTTTGTTGAACATAACATGTTCAAATAAAATATTTAACTCGTTCATAACCAAATTGAATTTCAATTTCAATTCTAGTTTCCTTTTCTATTTCGAATAAATTTTCAAATCGAATTTACTTATTTGAGACCCAATATCCATTCGAAATTTCCTTAACTAATTTCTATTCAATTTAGTTAATTCCATTCAATAAATCAAAATCTGGTTTCTGTTTCAAAAATCAGATTCATTTACACAACTTGAATTCGCATATATTTTGCAACTCAACTCTGAAATTTTCTAAATAGACCATTCGGATTTTATTTGCTTAAAATCCTTTTATAATATTAAATAAACCATTATGGTTTTTAAAACGATTCTGGCGCTGCTTTTCTGAAAATTTGATTTTGACATAACTCAAAATCTATACGACGAAATTCAGATTTTTCTCCTTCATTAGAAAACTATTATCAAACTGGTCCTGACGTTTCTTGTTTCAAAGAATTCCGACTTCAATTGCGTTCTGTATATTCAATTGAAGTTCGAATCGCTATTTTACGAACTGCAGCGCTGCGGCGAGTTCGTTTTAATTATATTTATAAATATAAACTTTTAAACTTCTAAACTTCTTTAAAATGAATTCAACTCTGTTTAGCTCTATTTGAATTCTTGATTCAAATTCCAACCTCACTTTTGAATTCTACATTTCAAATTCAAATTCCTTTTCTCTTTGATATTCAAATTCAATACTTAAATTTCTATTTTGACTTCCCTATATTCAAATTCAATACTTGAATTCATTTGAATTCTCTTATTCAAACTTTATTTTTAAATTCCATTTGAACTGCTATAATCCAATTTCTATATTTGAATTCTATTGAAATTCAAATATTCAAAGTCCTTTTAAATTCTATATTCAAAATTTCCATAGTTAAAACCCATTTGAATTTCATATTCAAATCCCATAGATCAAATCCTATTTGAATTCAATTTGAATCCCTTATATTCAAATTTCATTTTCCATTTGAATTCTAATATTCAAATTCGTTTCCAGCCCCATTTGAATTTCTAATATTCAAATTCATTTGAATTCCCTTGAATTCAAATCCCATTTCAAAACCCTTTGGATTTCCTATTTGAAATCCTATTTGAAATTCTATTTCCAATTCTACTTTGAAATCCTATTTTTCAAAGTTTATTTCAAATTCTATTTGAAATCTCATATTCAAATTTCTACTTGAATTTCTATGTTCAATTCCACGTTCAGATTCAACACTCGAATTTCTATTCCAAATCTCAATTCAAATTTCATATTTGAATTCCATTTCAAATCTCTATTCAAACTTCATATTTGAATTCTTCTTTGAAATACTATATTTCAAATTCTATTCAATTCTTCTTTGAAATTTTATATTTCAAATTCTATTTTGAAATTCTTCTTTGAAATTCTATATTTTCAAATTCTATTTTGAAATTCTTCTTTGAAATTCTATTTGAATTTTCTTTATTCGAATTCCTTTGAACTCAAATTTTATTTAATTCCAATTTCGTCTATTCAAATTCTATTTGAACTTTTAATTGAATTTCTAATATTCAATCTCCTCTTAAAATTCAAATATTTAAACTTCTTTTAAAAATTCAAATGTTATACTCAAATTTCATTTGAGTTATATATTTAAAAATTCCATTTCACATCCTACTTGAAATTTCATTTCAAATTCCAATTTTCACGCTTGTATTTCTATTTTCTAATTATCAAATGATAATTCTTTTTCACTTCATTTATAACTTCGTTATAAAAGAACTATTTATAAACTTCGCTTATAAAGAAACTACTTGTTTTATTTTTCAAAAACAAGTTTAAATCTTTATTTCCTTTTAAAAATTCAAATTCTATTTAAAATAGAATTTTCCCTTTAAAATCTCCAATATCCTTTTTACGATATTTTTAAAGATCATTACTTAAGCCCAGTGATAAAACACATAAAGCAACCAATTATTTATTTTTCTAACACATCATATATAAAAATGTATATGCAAACAAATAAACAAACAGATAATATATTTTTGAGGAATCCAGTTGGATTCCTCCAACCTGTTTTCCTGCATCCACAGATGTTAGCACATAAATAATACCCATTCTGCTTCGTGGCAGAATATCGCGGTATAGAAGGTCATCCACTAATCATAGCGTGGGGCGTATAGGGTAATCATCCGCTATGAAACTGCGGGCATCCGCTAATGAGACTGCGGGAATCCAACCAATCAATCAACCCAATATATATATATAATAGCCTAAATAACTAATATATATAAAACAACCAGAAAGCATTCACACAAGCAACAAACAATTATTTTTAATGAAATAAAAATAATTCTAAAGGTGAGTGAGATTTACTCACCAGGGATTTGTCGAATATCCCATTTAATTTCCATTTTGTTGTGTTTATGAATCAACTCGAATGGGATTTTCTTTTTACCTACGATATGTATTTTTAATTAATGATTAAGCTATCGTTAATTAAACTAACAACTAAAATAAATAAATAAATAAATTTCTATGTATTTTAATTAAATAAAAATGTATACCTTATCAATTCTGCATACCACCCGACTAATCGATGAACGACGTCTCGAACAACTCCTGGATACTTCAATCATCTCCACAAACTATCATCAGACCATTACGGCATTTTATCAACCATCTTACAGACAACTTCCTTCCCACTAACAGCCTTCTTCTTTGTAGCGCATTCGAACAGCAATCGAACCCCCTGTCCAACCATCATGGCCAACCCCAAAACTAGAGACCGAACCCCCTCCCAAAAATCGAACTCCTCCACATCAGAACTTCCCACTATCGAACCTCCATCTCCAAACAACATCGCGAACTCCCCAAATACCACCGATTTGAACTCGAGAACCCCCAAATCCCAGTCCGGTCGTCGTCCCTAATCCCAGTGCCATGCCCAAAGGTTACCGTCAGTCGATGTATCCTTGCAAACCACTGTCGTGAATGACCTGCCATCGCGCCTCAGGTTCTCTGCCTTCCATCGCGACAGACCCTTCCCTTACCCAACTCGTACTCGCCTCCTCCTGTTGTCGCGACTGTTTCCCCCAAAACAAACCCTAAATCGCGATACACGATTTTGATCAGAGAAGTAACGAAGCCGAGTTTTTGGATTTTGAATTAGGTTTGCTTGTGACTGGAAAGAAAATGAAGAGGGAAGAGGATTTGAGATCAAACCGTGGGTTTTAGGAATGAAGGAAACGGCGATGGCCTTGAGTTTATATAGGCGCGAGAAAAACACACCGTACCAAAGCCATTACATCTTGTTTTCCTTGATAACGAAGGAGGCAGACATTTTAAACAGCTCGAGGAAGGAAGTAGGTCTGCGATGTAAAAGATAGAGGTCGGCTAAAAAAACATTGATTTGAATTTTTATTTAATTAAATGACTGGAATGTCTCGTAGTCCTTGAACTCGAAATCCCGAACCATTAATTAATCGTACCGATTGACATTTCTAGAGTTATTTGTTATTTTGGACTCAACAGAAAGGGTTCTAAAATTTTATTTGCTCGTATACAAGGAATATCAATATTAAATCGACAAAATCGTTTAAATCTGATTAAATTATTAATTAACTTCAAATGAATTAATTTATCGATAATAAATAATTTCCTTATCGTTTCGAATTCAATATTCAACTGAATCGTTTCGATTCACTTTCAACTACGACTTCTATTATAGTGTCTGCATATTTTTATAATCTAATATATTCGATATTAAATCGATAAATTCAAGATAAAAATTCATTTATATTATCAACACAATATTTAAAACCATATTAAATATTTAAAATAAATTGTTCAAAAATCCGGGTCGTTACATTCTTCCCCCCTTAAAATAATTTCGTCCTCGAAATTGCTAAGATAGGAAAATGGTACAAATCCATTACTTTTCAAATTCCTTTATGTTGAAACTCACCTCCTTATATTTCAACAAATCTAATTCCACCAAAACTTTTGGTCTTCCTTCATTCAATTCGAATGATCCATGATCAATCCTTTTATATCCAATCTATATTCTATTAAACCAATTCAAATTGATTTTAATCAATTCCCTCACTTCGACCCATTTAACTTGTTTAAGTTAAATTTAAATTTCGGAATTCAAATCCCCGGGTTTTTCCTTTCAAATTCTTCCGAAATCACATAAATATATACATATATTTATTTTCATTTCAAATTCAAAACATTTGAATTTTCAAACCACTTTGTTTTCTTTCAAACAAATTTCCATCAAAAACTTTTTCTAAGGTAGCAATTCATCACTTAGAAACTCGGAAATGAACACTGATGATGTTGCAATCATCATCAGAATTATTTTCCAGCCACTGAAGTGAGTTCAGTGCTTTATTATTTCAAAATCCATCTAAAATGATTTTCTTTCAAATCCTTTAAAACAAATCTATATTATTTTAATATACTTTGAAAAATATTTTTCAACTTCCCAGGATTTTGAATTCTCAATTCTGGTTTGAATTTAATTCTAATTCATCTCATTTGTATATTTAATTTCTATACAAATTCTATTTTGGTTATAAATAACCATTCTAAATTTATAATCTCGTCTGATTATAATCCTAACAATCAACACATCCATATAATATAATAATAATTCTAGAAAATTATTCTTTCTATATCAAAATAGAAATTTGGGTAAAATAATTTCACCCACTTTAAACAATATCGTGTTCAATTTCCTGTTCAAGTGTTTAGAAATTCCTATCGACTTTGTGGCGTCCCACTATTCGACCAGAATTCATAAACCACTCAACAGACTAGCCAACACAATATAAAACAATTTTTATATCAACTAACAAATACGCTCTCTCGTATATATACTCAACTCATCCTAGGGTACTACTGACCCTATCTCTAATGAGCACATGCCACACAAGCCTAGGTATTCGCTCAACCTAAGCTCTGATACCAACTGTAACGACCCCGGGATTCGAGTAGGCTTTTCAACCATCCTCTCCTCCCTCGGCACTGGGCTAACCTCCCAGCGTGGCTTACAGAGATACCTCAGAACTGCTTTTACGGCCAGCCTCTCGACTCGACCAACCCACATTGTCGGGAGATGTAGGGGTAAGAGTCTCCCGTTCGCCACCTAACGCGAAGCGAGAACCCCCTATCATCCGTACCAATTAAGCAACCAGCTCTGATACCAACTGTAACGACCCGCAAATCCGAGCTATATGAGTTGACTAAATACACCACACGTCCAACCCACATAACACAGAAATACGACTCATTATTAGAAAGAAGTTAGAGGGTGAGAATAGATAAGATAGAAAACTTAGAATAGAAGAAAAACGAAGATCACAACTCACAGCGGAACGAATAAAATATATTATATAACATAAGCTTTGAAATACAAATCTGTTTGGTACATATATACATACCATCATCAGAGTACACATAACATTTGATCCAGCGGAAGTAACTCTAAATAACTAACGTTGAAGCCTCCTGCTTCAAGCTCCTCCCAGTGTATCTGTAAAAGCCTGAAACACTTGACTGCCCGTACAAATTTGGGCACCCAAGAGTTTAGGGAAAACAAAACAAAATAAACTCTGGGTCAGTCATGGGACTGGTGTGAGTAAACTCCAACCACTTGTTTAACTTTTAAAAATCCTTTTCAAAAGAAAAGATAATAGTAAGTCCAGCCCACACATAAACATGGACGGTTTTTACCTTACTATAACCCAAAACACTTTGATACGAAAATCCAGTGATATTATAATAATGTCTACATCAATTAAATAACCAAATAGCAGAACGCTTGCATCTCACGCTCCACATATATAGTATAAAATCACAAACCGCAGGGCGCTTATTGGAGATTGGATTTCCAACATGACAAGGTATGGAACCACCTTCCGACTGTGTATCTCTAGAGAGGAATACACTGGGTTCAACAAGAACATCTTGCAACCCGGCCCACACATGACCGACCACTCATTTCGCTTGAGTGTATCGAATGTATATCACCAACGGTTGGACTCAAACCACCGTTTCCCGAATGGGCAGAATCGATAGATTTAGAAACAAAAGGAATTTCTCTAGATAGGTGATTATACACCCTAATGGGTGCGACCCACATAGCCATGCTGCCTGCCCGATTTTGTCCTTTCCTGGTTGTTGAGGCCTGAGGCTACGATTACTTACCATTCCTTGATAGCACAATCACTTTAAATGCCACATCGTCAGATCCGTTAATCACTAGTTGAGTTCGCACAAATATTCTGGATATTATGCTAAGGGATAAATCCGTTGCAACCATATATATTCATACAAACCAACCCATTTGATCATTGGAAATACTCTGTCAGACATTCGTCCATTTACGTTCGTTCTGGGATTGAACGAAACCGAAGGCACTATTTCTATAAATAGAAAAGCCCTTGCACTTTACTCCGTCTTCAATATATTCAGCATACTTGGTTCGCAACGCTTATGCCGATACGGAGTGGTTCTTCGGGTAATAATCCAACCGGTCTCTCCATATTGACAACGATGGTCAAATCTTCGATAGTCTGTGATTTAACTATCGAATAAAAACAAGTGTTCAATCAACATATCAAACAAATCACTGGCTCTTTAATTAATATTTCATTAATTAAATCTCTTTTCCATTTCCTTAACAATATTTGTTTACCCAAATATTTCAATAATCCATCTTGGCCCTTTACGCTATTTTTGATTTCGTTTCCTTATCGAATTCTATATATATCGATATATAGATTTCTAATTGTCAAATTTCTTAAAAATATTCTAACTCCTTAAATTCCCGGAAAAATTCGCCATAACCTCCCCTGTATCGGGAGCATCGGGAAATTTCAAATAACATCCCGGTATCTTCTAATCTCAAAAAGAAAAAGAAGAAGCCAAGCGGCTTGCCGATACGGCGCATAAAACCCATATATGAATTTAAACATGTACCTTTTTATCGGGCACATAAATAAAAATCTTCATATGCTTCATAACAAACCTGCTTACACATGTTCACCTGTTTCTAATTCAATTCAACTCAATCCATTCATTTGAATTCAATTTTGAATCGTTTGAATTTAGTTTCGCTCAATTATTCTTTAATTAGCCTTTTTGCCTATTTCACTTCTTTGTTGAACATAACATGTTCAAATAAAATATTTAACTCGTTCATAACCAAATTGAATTTCAATTTCAATTCTAGTTTCCTTTTCTATTTCGAATAAATTTTCAAATCGAATTTACTTATTTGAGACCCAATATCCATTCGAAATTTCCTTAACTAATTTCTATTCAATTTAGTTAATTCCATTCAATAAATCAAAATCTGGTTTCTGTTTCAAAAATCAGATTCATTTACACAACTTGAATTCGCATATATTTTGCAACTCAACTCTGAAATTTTCTAAATAGACCATTCGGATTTTATTTGCTTAAAATCCTTTTATAATATTAAATAAACCATTATGGTTTTTAAAACGATTCTGGCGCTGCTTTTCTGAAAATTTGATTTTGACATAACTCAAAATCTATACGACGAAATTCAGATTTTTCTCCTTCATTAGAAAACTATTATCAAACTGGTCCTGACGTTTCTTGTTTCAAAGAATTCCGACTTCAATTGCGTTCTGTATATTCAATTGAAGTTCGAATCGCTATTTTACGAACTGCAGCGCTGCGGCGAGTTCGTTTTAATTATATTTATAAATATAAACTTTTAAACTTCTAAACTTCTTTAAAATGAATTCAACTCTGTTTAGCTCTATTTGAATTCTTGATTCAAATTCCAACCTCACTTTTGAATTCTACATTTCAAATTCAAATTCCTTTTCTCTTTGATATTCAAATTCAATACTTAAATTTCTATTTTGACTTCCCTATATTCAAATTCAATACTTGAATTCATTTGAATTCTCTTATTCAAACTTTATTTTTAAATTCCATTTGAACTGCTATAATCCAATTTCTATATTTGAATTCTATTGAAATTCAAATATTCAAAGTCCTTTTAAATTCTATATTCAAAATTTCCATAGTTAAAACCCATTTGAATTTCATATTCAAATCCCATAGATCAAATCCTATTTGAATTCAATTTGAATCCCTTATATTCAAATTTCATTTTCCATTTGAATTCTAATATTCAAATTCGTTTCCAGCCCCATTTGAATTTCTAATATTCAAATTCATTTGAATTCCCTTGAATTCAAATCCCATTTCAAAACCCTTTGGATTTCCTATTTGAAATCCTATTTGAAATTCTATTTCCAATTCTACTTTGAAATCCTATTTTTCAAAGTTTATTTCAAATTCTATTTGAAATCTCATATTCAAATTTCTACTTGAATTTCTATGTTCAATTCCACGTTCAGATTCAACACTCGAATTTCTATTCCAAATCTCAATTCAAATTTCATATTTGAATTCCATTTCAAATCTCTATTCAAACTTCATATTTGAATTCTTCTTTGAAATACTATATTTCAAATTCTATTCAATTCTTCTTTGAACTTTTATATTTCAAATTCTATTTTGAAATTCTTCTTTGAAATTCTATATTTTCAAATTCTATTTTGAAATTCTTCTTTGAAATTCTATTTGAATTTTCTTTATTCGAATTCCTTTGAACTCAAATTTTATTTAATTCTAATTTCGTCTATTCAAATTCTATTTGAACTTTTAATTGAATTTCTAATATTCAATCTCCTCTTAAAATTCAAATATTTAAACTTCTTTTAAAAATTCAAATGTTATACTCAAATTTCATTTGAGTTATATATTTAAAAATTCCATTTCACATCCTACTTGAAATTTCATTTCAAATTCCAATTTTCACGCTTGTATTTCTATTTTCGAATTATCAAATGATAATTCTTTTTCACTTCATTTATAACTTCGTTATAAAAGAACTATTTATAAACTTCGCTTATAAAGAAACTACTTGTTTTATTTTTCAAAAACAAGTTTAAATCTTTATTTCCTTTTAAAAATTCAAATTCTATTTAAAATAGAATTTTCCCTTTAAAATCTCCAATATCCTTTTTACGATATTTTTAAAGATCATTACTTAAGCCCAGTGATAAAACACATAAAGCAACCAATTATTTATTTTTCTAACACATCATATATAAAAATGTATATGCAAACAAATAAACAAACAGATAATATATTTTTGAGGAATCCAGTTGGATTCCTCCAACCTGTTTTCCTGCATCCACAGATGTTAGCACATAAATAATACCCATTCTGCTTCGTGGCAGAATATCGCGGTATAGAAGGTCATCCACTAATCATAGCGTGGGGCGTATAGGGTAATCATCCGCTATGAAACTGCGGGCATCCGCTAATGAGACTGCGGGAATCCAACCAATCAATCAACCCAATATATATATAATAGCCTAAATAACTAATATATATAAAACAACCAGAAAGCATTCACACAAGCAACAAACAATTATTTTTAATGAAATAAAAATAATTCTAAAGGTGAGTGAGATTTACTCACCAGGGATTTGTCGAATATCCCATTTAATTTCCATTTTGTTGTGTTTATGAATCAACTCGAATGGGATTTTCTTTTTACCTACGATATGTATTTTTAATTAATGATTAAGCTATCGTTAATTAAACTAACAACTAAAATAAATAAATAAATAAATTTCTATGTATTTTAATTAAATAAAAATGTATACCTTATCAATTCTGCATACCACCCGACTAATCGATGAACGACGTCTCGAACAACTCCTGGATACTTCAATCATCTCCACAAACTATCATCAGACCATTACGGCATTTTATCAACCATCTTACAGACAACTTCCTTCCCACTAACAGCCTTCTTCTTTGTAGCGCATTCGAACAGCAATCGAACCCCCTGTCCAACCATCATGGCCAACCCCAAAACTAGAGACCGAACCCCCTCCCAAAAATCGAACTCCTCCACATCAGAACTTCCCACTATCGAACCTCCATCTCCAAACAACATCGCGAACTCCCCAAATACCACCGATTTGAACTCGAGAACCCCCAAATCCCAGTCCGGTCGTCGTCCCTAATCCCAGTGCCATGCCCAAAGGTTACCGTCAGTCGATGTATCCTTGCAAACCACTGTCGTGAATGACCTGCCATCGCGCCTCAGGTTCTCTGCCTTCCATCGCGACAGACCCTTCCCTTACCCAACTCGTACTCGCCTCCTCCTGTTGTCGCGACTGTTTCCCCCAAAACAAACCCTAAATCGCGATACACGATTTTGATCAGAGAAGTAACAAAGCCGAGTTTTTGGATTTTGAATTAGGTTTGCTTGTGACTGGAAAGAAAATGAAGAGGGAAGAGGATTTGAGATCGAACCGTGGGTTTTAGGAATGAAGGAAACGGCGATGGCCTTGAGTTTATATAGGCGCGAGAAAAACACACCGTACCAAAGCCATTACATCTTGTTTTCCTTGATAACGAAGGAGGCAGACATTTTAAACAGCTCGAGGAAGGAAGTAGGTCTGCGATGTAAAAGATAGAGGTCGGCTAAAAAAACATTGATTTGAATTTTTATTTAATTAAATGACTGGAATGTCTCGTAGTCCTTGAACTCGAAATCCCGAACCATTAATTAATCGTACCGATTGACATTTCTAGAGTTATTTGTTATTTTGGACTCAACAGAAAGGGTTCTAAAATTTTATTTGCTCGTATACAAGGAATATCAATATTAAATCGACAAAATCGTTTAAATCTGATTAAATTATTAATTAACTTCAAATGAATTAATTTATCGATAATAAATAATTTCCTTATCGTTTCGAATTCAATATTCAACTGAATCGTTTCGATTCACTTTCAACTACGACTTCTATTATAGTGTCTGCATATTTTTATAATCTAATATATTCGATATTAAATCGATAAATTCAAGATAAAAATTCATTTATATTATCAACACAATATTTAAAACCATATTAAATATTTAAAATAAATTGTTCAAAAATCCGGGTCGTTACACATTAACATCATGATTCCCTAGCTAGAAAAATTCCTATTATAACCAGAAACTTAATTCTCACTTATACATGCAAAACCATGTGCTTTGTCCAAAATTCTAAAAGTTTAGCAATGCCACAAATACAGATCTGAAAACCAATCTATCTCTCTCCTAGAGGTAATCTTTCAACTGGTTATTGTTTTCAGAATATATAGCACAAAGAGAACTGAATCGATACTGCCTAGAGATGCACTAAGGAAAAATAGGAATATCAACATGACTGGCCCTTTAGGTTGCAAAAATTCTCAAAAATTAGTCCATTGCATAACCTAGCCCGACCATTTTCTTCTTATAGTCAAAATAGCCCTCGATTAGCTAACTAATCCATCCTTCAAATTTTCTTACTTCAAAACCTAAGAATATGAGCACCTCAGTTGAACTCTACTACTAGTGAAAAAATATGGGATAACCAATTTCATGATTGATCTATTTGGATCCACAACTAATCCATACCTGGAAATGCTCCCAAACAACAAGAGTTCTAGTTTCAACCCCATTCACCATAGATAATCCAGCTGATCCCTATGGGGTTCAGAAACTACTACATGGCCTAAGTGAAAAATAGTCACTAGTGTTATCATCACACCCTCGGGGATTTATCATATCTATAAAGGACCGCTTTATTAAGCCTACAATAAAGATGCTCAACTCTTCTCATCGTGGCTATGGCTCCATGCAGCCACCCTAACTAATACATCAAAGGAAAAAAAGGACAGAATATTCCTAAACTAAATAGGAAAATTAGAAAGAACTAAAGATAGATAACATCCTTTCTTTCACCAACCCTTGCCCTCTCCCATTCCTCAATCACTTTTGATCAACACCTTTCCCTATAATCCTTTCAATATTAATATATTCATGTTGATCTTTCACTTGTCGTCCTTAAATTTACCTTTTTGAAAGTTCCCTAATTGGTTGATTATTAAAAACATATAAAATCTATTTTCGTAGTATAAGACATTCTATTATAGAAATTTGTAATTGCAAGATATTTCTTTTCAATTATCTTTAAGTTAGCAGTTAGTGCGCAATACGGTAAAACCCCAATTCCGCGCCAAACTATTCATTCTAGCAATGACGTTTTCTGTGTTAATTTCAAACCTAACTATGGAAATACAACTCATTTCATAACCAATCACTCTAGGTTATCCTTAACTTCCAAACTATCCATTTCATCACTAAACTAATAAGGTTGTTCCATCCATGATTAACCCTTTTTAATATATGTCAAGTAGCAAATTTCTTTTCAGCCTCGACCTTTCTCAATTACTGAGCTAAATGGGTCTATCCATTAATCAAATTGTCAACTTATAAAGAAAAGCTTGGATAGAACGCCTTATAAATCAACTAAGAAAATATAAAGTTTCAGAATTCGAAAGAGTCAGAGAAGGTTGTAACTGACTGTACGGGATATTTTATTTTCTAAAGTAATTTTTAATTTCTAAAAATGCCAGTTCTTTTGAAAATACTTTCTTTTAAAATAAAACTTTAGTTATATTGGTAACATTAGGCTCTGATACCAAATGTAAAACCCTACATTCCTTAATGTCACGTACGAGGATTTCATTAAGAAACTATGGAGCATTATAGGTATAAAGACATAAAACATCATAGAGACTATGATTTCACAAGACTTAAAATAATAAATTTGCAGCGGAAGAAGAAACTTTCATTTTATAAGCACAAAACCATCTTTGTTTCAATTAACGAAATAGTTACAAAATGTCATGTCTAAAAATATCAGTCAAAAACAACATCAAAGTAAAATAATATTATCCCCCAAATAATCAAAAAGATATAACCTAACCTTGGAAGAGAACAGGTAGTAATTCATCTTTCGCGGAGACTCTTTACAACAAACCAACAAAGAAATTTGAACTATACTCTTTCTCCCTGTAAGCCTGGGGGAAAGAAAAGAGAAAGGAAGAAAGGAAAAGGTTCATACGTTAAGCCTGGTGAGATTCTATGATTACCAGTCCGACTGCTAAATTAAGGAAAATAGATAAATAGTGGTTCTAGTGTCATAAAAGTTAAATGTCTGTACATATCTATAGGTGAACAATAACTGATATGAATTGACATAAAGGATTGACGATTCTTATCCAAGAGACAATGATGATGATAATGGTAATAATCAAGTCAAATAGATTGACTATTTTTCGCTTCTGTAGATTCAGACAGAAACAAGTAATTAGGAAGGAGTTTCTTAATGCCACCTATCAATCGACTTCTTAAATAGGATGTGAATAATATGTGCCAACTATGGCATTTGGGGTTATCAATCCCAAACCCATCAACTAAAAAGATACAGCCTTAACCACAGGCATTACAAGGTCTTATCTTCCATGTTCTTAATGATGCATGCCCACCATTCCGTTGGTACGCGCACATAACCACCTCTCGTTTGGATCTCTTACTATCCAGTTTAGTATAAGCATGCCTAGCCACTACATAGTGCGAGGCCCTGTGATAACCAAGGAATACTGACTAATATAGGTTCCCACACAAAATTGCACTTGACACAAGCCACCCTAGACTTGGTCCCCAATTTATTACTAGGATTTCCAAGAGCCCCTTATATCTCAAAGGGATGGAACCCTTTAGCTTATTAATCATACAAGTTTAACTTAGCACGTTTAAGTTCATTAATAATCCCAGTGTAAACATTTGTTATATTTCTTCGATTGTAATTAACGAAAGTAACCTACAACCTTTACTCCTAGATTGTAATTAGCTAAAGTTATCTACAACCTTTTATTTCTGGATTGTAATTAACGAAAGTAATCTACAACCCTTTACACCTACATTCTAGTTAACAAAATTAATCTACAACATTTTATTTCTAGATTGTAATTAACGAAAGTATTCTACAACCCTTTACCCCTAAACTGTAATTAACGAAAGTAATCTATAACCTTTTATTTTTGGATTGTAATTAACGAAAGTAATCTAAAACCCTTTACCCCAAGATTGTAATAAATGAAAGTAATCTATAACCTTTTATTTTTGGATTGTAATTAATGGAAGTAATTTACAACCCTTTAACCCTAGATTGTAATTAACGATAGTAATCTACAACCTTTTATTTCTGGATTGTAATTAACAAAAGTAATCTACAACCCTTTTCACCTTGTCACTTAATGCCATCAAGTCCAATTATTCACTACTTACATGTTTTCCATTTATCTGTTACTTAATATTAAATTAAGTACAATTCATTCCAATTAAAATGTTTCCCAATACAGGTTACTTAATGTCAAATTAAGTACAATTCATTTCAATTAACATGTTTCCCAAATACGGGTTATTTAATGTCAAATTAAGTACAATTCATTTAAATTAACATGTTTTTCAAATACAGGTTACTTAATGTCAAACTATGTATAATTCATTCCAATTAACATGTTTTCCAAATACATGTTACTTAATGTCAAATTAAGTATAATTCATTTCGATTAACATGTTTTCCAAATACAGGTTACTTAATGTCAAACTAAGTACAATCCATTTCAATTAATATGCTTTCCAAATTACTGTCAAATTAATATGTTTTCCAAATTAATGTCCGTTTAACATGTTTTCCAAATTACTATCAAATTAACATGTTTTCCAAATTATTGTCAAATTAACATGTTTGCAAATTCTTCCATTAGAATTTACCACCAATTCACAGTCCATAATTATCAATATGATCAAAAATTCCCTTTTTAACATTCTTTCATATTATTTCTATTTTTACGCAAATCAAATAGTAAAGGCCTAGGCTCAGTGCAAAAACAAGGAAAAAGGAGTAGATCTAGGCTCAGATATAGTCAAGATATATAAATAGGCATTAAGTGGCTATAAATAAAATAATTGTAATAACCCGGAAATCTGAGCTAATTTAAAATTTTTATTTTGGCAATTTTGATGAATTTTGAAGATTTAAAATGAATTATTTTAAATAATGACGACGAGAAATTTATTTTGAATAGAAATAGAACAAATATATTTATTTGAATCGTCGTTAGAATATAATTAATTATTTTTAATTATAAAAGGAATTAAAAATGGCGCGGTAGTTCAAAAATTTGATTTCAAACTTCAAATGAATGTACAGGATTCAAAATAAACTGGATTTTAGCGAAACCAAAAATATTAGAATATAATTGAGAATATCTTTCCAACGAATCCGAAAAATTGAAATTTCATTAAGGGAATCAAAAGTTATATCCAGTTGAAAATTCAGAATAGTCGCTATGGAATTCTGGCCCTTAAAAATGGAAATTTTGCAAATGACCTCTGTTTTTGACGAAACCACTTTTGTTGGATCCGTGATGTCGAGTTATTGCTAATTCCAAAATTCATAATTTTTGGGATCAATATGTGAGCGTGGTGCACTTAAACGTGTTTTGACCATTTCAGTTGAATTTAATCGACTGGAAAATGGACATTTTTCTGACGGTCTCAGAATTTGAAGAAATTAGTTTTGTTTGGACCGTATCGTCAATACGAAGCTAGAAAATATTTTTCGGGAATTTTTAGAGTCAGTGTGTGGCCCTGGTAAATTGAAATGTACGTTTGAATTGAATATATATAGATTTATATTTTGATTTTGACGAAAAGTGATCATAACGATTGAATTAGACTATGAAACATATCCCATTGTGTTCGGAATGGGGGTAATTAGCCAGGGGCGACAGTCGTTGGGCCTCGTATAGAATTTAAAAGGACTGAATAATAAAAATATATAAATAATTATAAACACCACCTCCTTTTTCTTTTGCCAAGTCAACTCCTCCCCCCCCCCCCCCCCCCGACAATTGTTTTCAACGAAGTAAATAAAATAAAAAAAAGGGGAAATGGCGATCGACGTTCGCTCCTCCACAGGCGAAATCCGCCGCCGCTCCCTCCAGAAGGACCGCCAACGCCACCGCCTCCCCTCCCTCTCGCGCAGTCGCCCCCCTCGAGTCCCACAACCGCTATGCCAAAATCAAAATCGAGCCGCCAATCTGCAGAGACACCCACCTCCGACTGCCGCGGTCTGATGAGGTTGTCCAACGGCGCGTCAATCTTGAACCCTAGGTGACCAGAACAGTTCGACTTCGGTATCAGCCATTCCAAGAAGATAACAGTGAGTTTTGTACATTATTTTATATAGGAAAAACTGATTAGTTTATATAGGAAAAACTGATTTTATTTTATATAAGAAAAACAGATTTTATTTTATATAGGAAAAACAGATTTTATATTATGAAAAGCTTTGGTTTTTAATTATAGAAAGTTAGACTTTTAATCAAGAAAGTTGGGATTTTTAATGTAAGAAAAGAACTGATTTTTATATAAAGAAAGATGGAATTTTTATCTAAGTAAAGATTCAATTTTTATTGTCTTGAAAACAATGTAAAAATTAGATTTTTATCGTCCTGAAAACAAAGTAAAGATTCGATTTTTATTATCTAGAAAGAGAGATAAAAATATGATGTTTATCTATATAGAAGAGAAATAAAAATATAATTTTTATATAGAAAGAAGCATTGTAAAAATATATGATTTTTATATATGAAGTGCTATTATAAAAATGTGTTTTTTTGAAATAAACATCATCTTAAAAATGCGATTTTTACTATGAACAGCAGGAAAAGATCGCATTGGAATTTTGGGAAAATCTGAACCGCTCAGAAATAGAGAATGGCGGAGTGGATCCCAAAGGTGAGAACTCCTCACTTTTATTTCTATTTCTAGTTTGAAATATATACTAGGATGCAGACAGTTCTTAGCAGCACCTGACACCCGTCGTCCACAGACCATGGATGACTTGTTTGTTTGATTTCTGTGTAGTGAAATTTGATAGTGTGATGTATTGAAATAAAATATATATTCATGTGTTGAAATAAAATATATATTCATGTGTTGAAATAAAATATATATTCATGTGTTGAAGTAAAATAAAAATTCATTTACAAATCGAACGATTTGTTTATTTACACTGATTTGACTGATATTGATTGGGACAATAAATTTTACACATCGCCCAACTGCACAAATAAAAATATGTGTTTGTTGATTTGAAACCTCACACGGGTATTGGGATGATATTTGATGTACACTAATCCCGATTGTTTAGTTGTATGTCAATCGATGGGTTGACAGACTGTGTAAGCGTTAATTATTTATATTTAATGCTTATACAGTTGTGTGGTGCACTCTGGATGATGGTTGATTATTTATTGTTGCTATTATATACATGTGTTGTATGGAATCCATATAATTAACATTATACGGTAATTGATTGGGCCTCATTCCAATTTGGAAAATAAGGAATATTATAAAAGAAAATTCATGTGTTGAATAGAAAGAAAATTCATGTGTTGAATATAAAAGAAAATTCATGTGTGGAATAGAAAGAAAATTCATGTGTTGAATAAAATAAATATTCATGTGTTGAATAAAAATATATATTCATGTTTTGAAGAAAATATTAATTTGTTGAATTGAATAACGAAGTTATTGAAATATATAAAGCCGTGTTGGTTAGATATGCGCCATTTTGACGTGAACGATATTTATATCAATTATATTCGTTTTTAAAATGAATATAGAAAAGGAAGTGATTTCAAAAAAATAACGTTTTGAAAATATTATCAATGTATATCGATTATATGGAACATTCAATTTTGATTCGAAATTGAATATGAAGTTGAAATCATTTCGAAAGCGAATTTAAAACGATTTATAAAATACATTTTAAGAGGAAATCGACAAAATATATATAATATATATATATAATGGCCTGAATAGAACGCGCCACGCTGCGGCGGTTCATGAATTTCGACCATTGAAATTGAATGGATATTACGGGAGATCCGACCGTTGGATTCTCCTAAAACCAGAACCGTTTGGTTCGTATCGGAAAGAGCTTTTTAACGAATATTAGAGATTTGAAATCTAACGGTTAGATTTGGAATTATGTGCAAATCAAATTTGGTAAAGGTCGCTGTAATTGCAGTTCGATGGTCGTTGATGGAAATCGACTGTACGAGCCTTGATAAAATTATTAAAAATAGTAATAATTTGTGTAAAATCATAAGAAATGATTTGTGAAGAATTGGGATGAAAAATTCCATATTTGAAAAGATAAAAATAGATTTTTATTGAAATGAACTAGTTTTGAACTAGAATTAAAATCCATTTATTTTTAAAATAAATAAATTGGATTTGAAAAGGGGTTTTAAAAGTAACCAGAATTTCCAATAATTGAATTGGAATGGATTTGAATTGAAATTGTCTTTGGAATATTTCGATGTTGGATCTCGTGATTATATAGATATTGTTATGGAAATTTGAAAGATATATTTATATCGTTATTTCCAATACGATATTTGTTGGTCGTAGAATTTGATATTGAATATAAGCCGATATATTTTCTATTCAGAACCTTGTATTTAATATCAAATGGGATTTGGGTTTTTCGTGAATGGTGTCTTCATTAACACTGTTCTTAAACCCAGTTGAGAAAAGATTTAAATCTTTTTATTTAGATTTAATGAGGTGTACCAATTAAATGGGATTTAATTGGAATTGGATTAGAATGTGATTTTGGGTTTATCGTGAACCATGTTTTAGATGACATGGGTTCTTTAACCCAGTTAAAGACAGGATATTGATTTTTGGGAAGATTAAAACTAAGGGGAATTTTAATGAATCTTTAATTAGATTGAAATGATCGAAAATAGAGTGTCACCAGTTTTGCTCCGGGCGATAGTTAAATATTTAATTAGATTTGAACGTGAAATGGGAATTGAATTTACCGATAACACCGTGGTGTTAGATATGAAGTATGACCAGTTTTACTTCATGGGATGAATAGGTTGGGATTGGGAAATAAAATAAATGATTACTTCGGTGTGGTTCGCTAATCCCGACTAGTTTGAATTGATATTCAAAGAAGATTAAAGAATAAATTTAAAGAATTTATCGTTGATAAAATTAATGGGAACCTTTCCCAAAGTATAAGAATATTTGAATAAAAGAATATTTTGAATTAGAATGAGGCGTATGTTGTGTTTGTGTAACACTTGTTTATTATATACGAAAGTTATTCAGAAAGACCGGGTTTAACCCATTCTGAATAACTGATTCGACGATGTGTCGAGGATGAAGACGGTGGTCGAAGACCGGAGGTCTTCACATCATTTGGGTGATTACTGATGATCTTGATTGGGCTGTACACCCAAGAGGAGGGAATCAGTTGGTGATCGTCCAGACGTACTTGGAGATCGATGGATATGCGAGGTACAAGGTGCCTCCGGTTTCGTTCAGACCCAGAACGAACTTGCAAATGGACTGTGTGTCTGACATTGGATTTTATTTTGCGTGATTGATTTCTACTAAATATATATTTGTTTGGCGGCGGAGAATTTATTCTCTTGCTTAATGCCCTTGTCTGAGACGTACGAGCTCAGGGGTTATATATTGATGGATATCAATCGCATGGAGTGAATTGCCTGTGTGGCATGCCTAAGTGGCAATTGATCAAGGCTTCTGTTTAAAAGCAAAGTCTTGTGGTTGATGATAAAAGCACCGCCTGTATGGCATCACTTTGTGTAACGTTGATTCGCGAGCCTCACACCACGGTTGTGAACCAGGAACGGGAGAGGACATCAGGGTGGGCATGCGTTTCCTTCTATCTAGAAGTGGCGCCAGTGGTTTTACACGCCCTGACGAGTTTGACTTATGTGGTTGTTGGATTGCGAGGCGCCTCAGATATATCGGTGACTGTGTGGAGCCGATGGAGTCATTGGACTCATTTACGCCCCCAAAGGGCGGGGAAACGCAGTGTTCAGGCATTTTAATCCACATCGGTGGACTGGCCCTGATGATTCAAAGGCTTGACTGAGTACTTTCCTGAGACATGGGCAAGATTGTCTCAAATTCGGTGAGGACTATCTTTTGCCTCGGTTCACATATGGAAATCCAGCTTTCAATACGTGACTTTGCAGTTTTGATTTTAGAACCTATATATGGCGACATAGTGGTATGGGGCACTTATGCCGTCTATGATTGATACTTATGATTTGAAATTGTTTTGACACTATACACTTATAGTAATAATAAAACATGAAATTTCACGTACCAAGCATTCTTGGCTATTATAAGGTAAAAACCCTATTCTCCGGCTAGCGTTGCATTGTGTGATGGGACCTGTGTCTTATAACAGCGTCATTGTTCTTTATTTAGCATTATGCTGTTGTTTTATGCACTGGTATTCTTGGGAGGAAACCCGTTCCGTGTTATACGGCGTGGTCCCTTGATTTACCTAACTTTAAAATAAAGATTAATAACTGTTTTAGTTCTCACACCAGTCACATGACTAACCTGGAGTTTATTGTTTTAACCTAAACTCTGGGTGCCCTTATTTTGACACGGGTAGCTAGTAGTTTTGGTTTTGCATATTTATATTCACAGGAACTTGGTTTGCAGCTGGAATGATATCCGGAAAGCTCTGTATCCGTATATCTCTTTCAGTTGTGTTTTGTATTATTTTTCCGCTGCGATGTACTTAAATGTAATTTAAATCTCTGATATTTTGTGATGTATATTATTTATTCATACTCTGTATATTCTTGCATTCTGATGTAATTGTTGTAATAAACAATGAAATGTTCTTCTGTTTGCGTCCCGATGTGGCTTGTCCTCAGTACAATCCGTGCTTTCCTTACCGGGGAAGTTTGGGCCGTTATAGCTTGGTATCAGAGCTTTGGTTTACAGAGCTTGGAGAACAAGGCACGTTAGAACCAAACGAAAGAATTCATCAGAGATTGGATTAGTAATATCCAATGAGAATGACTCGTTAGAGATAGGATCAGTAGTATCCTAGAACGAGTGTGAAGAGTGATGTTTTTAAAATAAAAGTGAAAACAAGTTTTGTTTTGAAAATTTAAATCAATTATTCGTATTTGAATATTATTTTAAATTGATTTGGATAATCAAGTATATAGAGATTTTGATATACGTCTGATCCACGTGTATTAGAAGCCTCAAATATATTCGATAGATATAGAATCACAGTCTAGTCGCCCGACGATGACTCTGATGATACTGGTGATTGATATATCATCATCAGAATTTATATACGAGTGCCGAAAGTGGGATATCTATATATTTCCAACTGACTGGTGTGAGAACCAAAATATAGTTAGAATATATTGTTGTGAATTGGCACCAAAAATCTGATCTTTGGACTATGTATCAAAGTTATGAATTTGAAAAGATAATCAACTAATTGATTGTTGATTGTGTTGTTTGATTATTGTTTGATTAATTAAATGTTGAACCTTTAGCCAAATTGAACCAAATAGTGGATTGTATTGAAAATTTATCGCATATGCATGCATGTACATGTACTTACATTGAACAGGGCATAGCAAGGAGGCTAGAGAAGAGGAATAAAATGGTTTACCCGACAAATAGGTACATGTTTATTGTATTTCTTGGGTTTTTGATGATTTTATGAGCCGATTGGCTAGCCGCTTGGCTGTTTCTTTTTCTTTTTGAATTGGTGAGGGCCATGGGAGGCTATTTGAAATATCCCGAAGCTCCCGTTGCAGGGGAGG
Source organism: Allium sativum (assembly GCA_030737875.1). NCBI lineage: Eukaryota > Viridiplantae > Streptophyta > Magnoliopsida > Asparagales > Amaryllidaceae > Allium > Allium sativum. The sequence continues at coordinate 733,113,150 of CM060916.1, forward strand.
TTATTGCGAAATTTAGGGTGTTAGCCAAATTTTTGAAAAATTCGAAAAGTTCTTAGAAAATGAAAAGTTGAAGAACTTAAGCTGTAATGAAAATAATGAAAGTTGAGTTGATTAGTTAAACAACTTTCAGCTTCGTTCCTTTTCGGGGATGAAAAGTTTTAAGTGGGGGAGATTGTAATAACCCGGAAATCTGAGCCAATTTAAAATTTTTATTTTGGCAATTTTGATGAATTTTGAAGATTTAAAATGAATTATTTTAAATAATGACGACAAGAAATTTATTTTGAATAGAAATAGAACGAATATATTTATTTGAATCATCGTTAGAATATAATTAATTATTTTTAATTATAAAAGGAATTGAAAATGGCACGATAGTTCGAAAATTCAATTTCAAACTTCAAATGAATGTACATGATTCAAAATAAACCGGATTTTAGCGAAACCAAAAATATTAGAATATAATTGAGAATATCTTTCCAACGAATACGAAAAATTGAAATTTCATAGTGGGAATCAAAAGTTAGGTCCATTTGAAAATTCAGAATAGTCGCTATGGAATTCTGGCCCTTAAAAATGGAAATTTTCCAAACGACCTTTTTTTTTACGAAGCCACTTTTGTTGGATCCGTGATGTCGAGTTATTGCTAGATTCCAAAATTCATAATTTTTGGGATCAATATGTGAGCATGGTGCACTTAAACGTGTTTTGGCCATTTCAGTTGAATTTAATCGACTGGAAAATGGCCATTTTTTAGACGGTCTCAGAATTTGACGAAATTAGTTTTGTTAGAACCGTATCGTCAATACGAAGCTGGAAAATATTTTTCGGGAATTTTTAGAGTCAATGTGTGGCCCCGGTAAATTGAAATGTACGTTACATAGATTTATATTTTGATTTTGATGAAAAGTGATCGTAACGATCGAATCAGCCTACGAAATATATCCCATTGTGTTCGGAATGGGGGTAATTAGCTGGGAGCGACAGTCGTTGGGCCTCGTTTAGAGTTCGAATGTGAAATGCACTTTATAGAATTTAAAAGGACTGAATAATAAAAATATATAAATAATTATAAACACCCCCTCCTTTTTCTTTTGCCAAGTCAACTCCTCCCTCCCCCCCCCCCCCGAAAGTTGTTTTCAACGAAGTAAATAAAATAAAAAAAGGGGAAATGGCGATCGACGTTCGCTCCTCCACAGGCGAAATCCGTCGCCACTCCCTCTAGAAGGACCGCCAGCGACGCCGCCAAGGCGCACCCGCCTCCCCTCCCTCTCGCGCAGTCGCCCCCCCTCGAGTCCCACAACCGCGACACCAGAATCAAAATCGAGTCGCCGATCTGCAGGGACACCCACCTCCGACTGTCGTGGTCTGATGGGGTTGTCCAACGGCGCGTCAATCTTGAACCCTAGGTGACTAGAACAGTTCGACTTCGGTATCAGCCGTTCCAAGAAGATAACAGTGAGTTTTGTACATTATTTTATATAGGAAAAACTGATTATTTTATATAGGAAAAACTGATTATTTAATATAGGAAAAATTGATTATTTTATGTAATAACCCGGAAATTCTGACCAAGTTTAAAAATTTTATTTTGGCAATTCTAACAAATTTTGAACATTTAAAATGAATTATTTTAAATAATATCGACGAGAAATTTATTTTGGATATAATTCGAACGTATATATTTATACGCGTCGTCGATAGAATATAAATATTTATATATAATTATAAATAGAATTGAAAATGGCGTGGTAGTTCGATAATTCGATTTCAAACTTTAATTGAATGTATCGGGTGCAAAACAAAACGGATTTTAGTGAAACCAAAAATAATAGGATCTAATCGATGATATCTTTCCAACGAATCCGAAAAATCAAAATATCATAGCGGGGATCAAAAGATATGTCCAGTTGAAAATTCTGAATAGTCACTATGGAATTCAGGCCCTAAAAAAATCCAATATAATTAACTATATATGGTAATTGATTGGGCCTCATTCCAATCGGAAAAAAAAATATTATAATGTAAAGGTTCATGTGTTGACTAGGCTCATCCGTTGAGATTAGTCATGTGTTGAACGAAATATATTAGATAACAAAAATAGTCACACGTGGACGGTACTCATTCGTTGAGATTAGTCATGTGTTGACAGGAGTATAGATTCATGTATTAAATAAAATAAATATTCATTTGTTGAATAGAATAACGGAATTTTTGAAATATATATAGCCGTGTTGATTAGAGATGCGCTATTTCGACGCGAACGATATTTATATCGATTATATTCGTTTTTATATTTGAATTGAATATATAACGAATTTGATTTGAATTGAATATATAACGAATTTGATTTGAATTGAATATATAACGAATTTGATTTGAATTGAATATATAACGAATTTGATTTGAATTGAATATATAACGAATTTGATTTGAATTGAATATATAACGAATTTGATTTGAATTGAATATATAACGAATTTGATTTGAATTGAATATATAAAGAATTTGATTGAATATATAACGAATTTGATTTGAATATATAATGAATTTGATTTGAATTGAATATATAACGAATTCGAATTGAATTGAATAGAAAATGAATTAGAATTGAATTGAATAGAAAACGAATTCGAATTGAATTGGATAGAAAACGAATTCGAATTGAAATGAATTTGAAATTTGAATTGAATAGAAATGAAAATAAAGAGGATTTATGATAGAAAATTCAATTTTGATTTGAATTTGAAATAAAGGTTGAAATTGTTTTTGAAACGAATTCAAAACTATTTATAAAATTCGTTTTAAATAGTAATCGACGAAATATATATTATATATATAATATAATGGCCTGAATAGAACGCGCCGCGCCGCGGCAGTTCGCGAATTTTGACCATTAACTTCGAACGGATATTACGGGAGATCCGACCGTCGGATTCTCCTAAAACCGGAACCGCTGGGTTCGTATCGAAAAGAGCTTTCTAAAGAATATTAGAAATTTGAAATCTAATGGTTGGATTTGGAGATACGTCCAAATCAAATTCGAAAAAGGTCGCTATAGGTGCAGTTCGATGGCCGTTGTTGGAAATCGACTGTACGGGCCTTAATAAAATTATTAAAAATAGTAATAATTTGTGTATAATCATAAGAAATTATTTGGGAAAAATCGAGATGAAAAACTCTATATTTGAAAAGATAAAAATAGATTTTTATCGAAATGAACTAGTTTTGAACTAAATTTAAAACCCATTTATTTTTAAATAAATAAATCGGATTTGAAATGGGTTTTAAATAGAATTGATTTGTGGGTTTATCGTGAACGGTGTTTTTAAATAACACTTGTTCTTTAACCCGACAATAAATAAAATGTGGTTTGGGTTTGTCGTGAACTGTGTTTTAAAAGACATTAGTTCTTTAACCCAGTGAAAGGAGTTTTAATGAATCCGCAATTAGATTGAAATGTGAATTGATAATTTAAATTATCAAATTTGGAAAATGAGCGAGAATGGAGTATCACCAGTTTTGCTCCAAAGCGATAGTTAAATCTTTAATTAGATTTGAACGTGAAATGGTAATTAATTTTACCGATAACACCGTGGTATTGGATATGGAGTATTACCAGTTTTGCTTCATGGGATGAATAGGTTGGGATTGGGAAATAAAATAAATAATTACTTCGGTGTGGTTCGCTAATCTCGACTAGTTTAGAAAACCATAATTTGGTTTGAAACGACATCCAAAGGAAGATTAAAGGATAAATTTTAAAGAATTTATCTTGGATAAAATTAATGGGAACCTTTCCCTAAGAATGTGGAATTGGAATGAGGCGTATGTTGTGTTTGTGTAATATTTTTAATATACGCGGGTTGTTCGGAAAGTCCGGGTTTATACCCATTCTGAATAACCGATTCGACGATAAGTCGAAGATGAAGACGGTGGTTGAAGACCGGAAGTCTTCACATCGTTTGGGTGATTACTGATGATCTTGATTGGGTTGTACACCCAAGATGAGGGAATCAGTCGGTGGTCGTCCAGACATACTTGGAAATCGATGGATATGCGAGGAAAGTGCCTCCGGTTTCGTTCAGACCCAGAACGAACTTGTAAATGGATTGTGTGTCTGACATTGGATTTTATTCTGTGTTGATTGATTTCTGTTAAATATATATCTGTTTGGCGGTGGAGAATTTATTCTCTTGCTTAACGCCCTTCTCTGAGACGTACGAGCTTAGAGGTTATATATCGATAGATATCAATCGCATAGCATGAATTGCCTGTATGGCACGCTGAGTTGCATGGATCAAGGCTTCTGTTGAAAAGCAAAGTCTTGTGGTTGATGATCAAAGCACGGCCTACGTGGCAGCTTTGTGTATAGCGTGGATTCGCGAGCCTCACGCCTCGGTATGAGTTAAAAACGGGATACGGACCGTTGGGAGAACACGACGTTTCTTTCTAGCTTTGGTGGTGTCAGTGACTTACCAACCCCGACATTTATATACTTTTCACCTATGTGGTTGTTGGATGAGGCGCCTCGATTTTAGGTCTGTAAGGACCGGGAAACGTGTGTTCAGGAATAAATAATCCTCTAACGTAAGTGAGGATCGGCCCAATCGATCCAGGGTTACCCAGAGTGTGTAGTCCTGAGGCATTTGCTAGAGTGTCTCAAAGCGGAGAGGAGCTTGCCCCTTGCCTCGACTCATAACGGAAATCTAATTTCCAATATGTGTATTCCAGTTTTATTTGTAGAGCCTAGTATGGCGACATAGTGGGATGGGGCGCTCATGCCGTCTATGATTTATATTTATGATTGAAATTGTTTTAACACTATACACTTATTATAGTATCAAATGATTTGTTTTAAACGTACCAAGCATGTTTGGCTGTTATAAGGTAAAACCCTATCCTTCGGCTTGCGTTGCATTGTGTGATGGGACCTCGGTCTTATAATAGCTCCATTTTTCGAAAAGCATTGCGTTGTTTATTCTATGCACTGATATTCTTGGGAGGAAACCCGTTCCATGTTATACGGCGTGGTCCCTTGAATTACTCTCTTTTAAAGTAAAGCTTTAAATAACTGTTTTAGTTCTCACACCAGTCACATGACTGACCTGGAGTTTATTGTTTTAACCTAAACTCTGGGTGCCCCTATTTTCGACACGGGCAGCTAGTAGTTTTGGTTTTGCAGATTTATATTCACAGGATCCTTGTTTACAGCTGGAATGATATCCGGAAAGCTCTGTATCCGTGTATTACTTTCAGTTGTGTTTTGTATTATTTCCGCTGCTATGTAATTTATTGTAATCTCTGATATTTATCGAATGTAATTTACTCAATTATACTCTGTATATTCTTGTATTCTGATGGAATTGTTGTAATAGCAATGAAATGTTCTTCCGTCTGCGTTCTGTTTTGTCGTGTTCTCAAACGATCAGGGGTTTCGAACGGTCTAGATCGGTTTAACGACTGATTCGGATCAAGCGAAATCCCTTGTCGTCACATTTGGTATCTGAGCTTTGGTTTACAGAGCTCGAGAACAAGACACATTAGAACCATACGAAAGAATTCATCAAACATTGGATTAGTAATATCCAATTAGAATGACTCGTTAGAGATAGGATCAGTAGTATCCTAGAACGAGTGTGAAGAGTATATTTTTCAATTGAAAACAATTTTGTTTTGAAAATTTAAACCATTTTATACATATTTGAATATTTATTTATATTGAATTTGGACAATCTAGTATATAAAGGTATTGCATATACGCATCATGAACGTATATTCGAAGTTTTAATATATTAGATAGATATAGAATCACACTCTAGTCGCTCGGAGATGATTTTAATGATGGAGCTCCATCACCAATATTTATGTTCGTGTTTCGAAGGTGTGATATCTATATATTTCCATTAGACTAGTGTGAGAACCAAAACCAATATAGCTAGAATACATTGTTGTGGATTGGCATCAAAAACATGATTTTTTGTATATGTATCAAAATTATGAATTTGAAACTCTAATTCACTAATTGATTGATGTTTGTGTTGTTTGTTTATTTGTTTAATAATTTTGAACCATTTAGCCTAATTGAATCAAATATTGAATTGTATCGAAAATTAGTCGCATTTGCTTGCATATACATATACTTACATTGAACAGGTCATAGCAAGGAGGCTAGAGCAGAGAATAAAATTTGTTTGCCCGACAAATAGGTACATATTTACTATAATTTACTGTTTTGTTTGGGTGATGATGATTTTATGAGACGATTGGCTAGCCGCTTGGCTTTTTCTTTTTCTTTTTGAGATCAGAGGGCCTATATGGCAATTTCGGAATTTTCCCGTGCTCCCCGTACAAAGGAGGTTATGGCAAAAATTTTCGAAAATTCCGGGTGTTAGCCAAATTATTGAAGAATTTGAAAATTCTCAGAAACTGAAAAGTTGGAGAATGAAAGCCAGATCAAACGTAGAGTTGATTAATCAAACCACTTTCGACTTTGTTCCTTTTCGGGGACGAAAAGTTTTAAGTGGGGGAGATTGTAATAACCCGGAAATTCTGAGCCAGTTTAAAATTTTTATTTTGGCAATTTTAACGAATTTTGAATATTTAAAATGAATTATTTTAAATAATATCGACAAGAAATTTATTTTGGATATAATTCGAACGTATATATTTATACGCGTCGTCGTTAGAATATAAATATTTATATATAATTATAAATAGAATTGAAAATGGCGCGTTAGTTCGATAATTCGATTTCAAACTTCAATTGAATGTAACGGGTGGAAAATAAATCGGATTTTAGTGAAACCAAAAATAATAGGATCTAATCGATGATATCTTTCCAACGAATCCGAAAAATCGAAATTTCATTGCGGGGATCAAAAGATATGTCCAGTTGAAAATTCTGAATAGTCGCTATGGAATTCAGGCCCTAAAAAAATGGAGGTTTTGCAAACGACCTCGGATTTCGACGAAACCACTTTTGTTGGATCCGCAGTGTCAAGTTATTGCTAGATTCCAAATTTCATAATTTTTCGAATCAATATGTGAGCATGGCAAAGGAAAACGCGTTTGACCAGTTTCAGTCGATTTTAATCGACTGGAAAATGGCCATTTTTCCAACGGTCTCAGAATTTGACGAAACTAGTTTTGTTAGGACCGTATCGTCAATACGAAGCTAGAAAATATTTTTCTGGGATTTATAGAGTTCGTACATGACCCCGGTAAATGGAAATGCGCATTCAAATTCAATATATAGAGATATATGTTGATTTTAACGGAAACAGATAGTAACGATCGAATCACCTTACGATACATATCCCATTGTGTTCGGAATGGGGGTAATTAGCTATGGACGACAGGCGGTGGGCCTCGTTTCGAGGTCGAAATAAAAAGTCAACTTTTTGTAAATAAAATAATTAAATAAATAAAAAGAAAATATCCCCCCTTCCTTTTCTCCTTAACCAGGCCCTCCCCCCGGTTGAAATCATTTCAGAACGAAAAAAAAAACCTCAATCGACATCCGCCCCTCCTCCCCATCGTTCGCCCGCCGCCGCCGCACCTTCTTCCTCCACCTCCGATCTCCATCCTCCTCTCCCCTCTCCTTCTTCTTCTTCACGAAACTCGCGATACCCCATACCCCCCTGCCTCGCGATACCCCATACCCCCCCGCCTCGCGATACCCCATAGCCCCCCGGCCTCGCGATACCCCATACCCCCCGCCTCGCGATACCCCATACCCCCCTCTCTCTCCAGTTTTCATCTGTAAGTTTTTATTTTTACTTTATTTTATTCGTTTTTTTCCTTTTCTGCTTTTACTTTAAATTCAAATTAGTTAAGTTAGAATTTTTAAGAATAGAAAGGTCGAATTTTTTTTACAATGGAAAGACTATATTTTTCATATTGAAAAGGCGATATTTTTCATATTGAAAAGGCGATATTTTTCATATTGAAAAGGCGATATTTTTATACGATGAAGAGTTATATTTTTATAACATGAAGGTTTATATTTTTAATAACAAAGAGATTATATTGTTAGTGAAGTAAAAATTCGATTTTTATATATTGAATAACATAGTAAAAATTCGATTTTTATATATTGAATAGCATAGTAAAAATTCGATTTTTATATATTGAATAGCATAGTAAAAATTTGATTTTTATATATTGAATAGCATAGTAAAAATTCGATTTTTATATATTGAATAGCGTAGTAAAAATATGATTTTTACATATGTAGTGGATACGGGCAACGAAAGTGACAAAAGGCGAGAACGACGAAGATTTCTATAAATGAAGTGTCGTAGAGTTGGGATAGCTATTGGTGAGAACTTCTCACTCAAAATCTTTTTTTTCTAGTTATATAAATATACTAGGATGCAGACGGTGTTTAGTAGCACCCGACACCCGTCATCCACAGACCATGGATAGCTTGTTTATTAAATTGTGTGGTTGTGTAGTTGGTTAGTTTATTTAGTTTGAATTGAATTGTTTGGTGAAATGGAATGGATTTGATTGATGTGTGAATGGCGTGGGCCTTCACTAGACCGGGGATAAGGCTAGGCCTTGTCCCATTTCTAGTACCGTGCCGTTATGCCGTCGAAATTTTCTAAAATAAGTTAGAAAAAATAAAAATATCATTTTTATTTTGTAAATGAACTGAATAAAAATTCATGTGTTAAAATAAAATATTTTATCGTTAAAAATAAAAAATTTAACGTGAATGTGAATAAATAAATATTCATTTACAAACCGGACGGTTTGTTTATGTACACCTATTTGAAGGACATTGATTGGGACGATAAATTTTACATATCGCCCAACTGCACGAATAAAATCAGTGTTTGATTGTTTGAAACCCCACACGGGTATTGGTATAATATATGACATACACAAATCCCAATAATTAGTCGTATGTCGATCGATGGATCGACAGGCTGTTATAAGCGTTAGATATCTATGTTTGATGCTTATACAGTGTAGTGCACTTTGGATGATGGTTGATTATTTATCGTTGCTATTATATACATGTGTTGTATGGAATCCATATAATTAACTTTATATGGTAATTGATTGGGCCTCATTCCAATCGCAAAAAAAATATTATAATGTAAAGGTTCATGTGTTGACTGTACTCATCCGTTGAGATTAGTCATGTATTGAACGAAATATATTAGATAACAAAAATAGTCACACGTGGACGGTACTCATTCGTTGAGATTAGTCATGTGTTGACAGGAGTATAGATTCACGTATTGAATAAAATAAATATTCATTTGTTGAATAGAATAACGGAATTTTTGAAATATATATAGCCGTGTTGATTAGAGATGCGCTATTTCGACGCGAACGATATTTATATCGATTATATTCGTTTTTATATTTGAATTGAATATATAACGAATTTGATTTGAATTGAATATATAACGAATTTGATTTGAATTGAATATATAACGAATTTGATTTGAATTGAATATATAACGAATTTGATTTGAATTAAATATATAACGAATTTGATTTGAATTGAATATATAACGAATTTGATTTGAATTGAATATATAACGAATTTGATTGAATATATAACGAATTTGATTTGAATTGAATATATAACGATTTGAATTGAATATATAACGAATTCGAATTGAATTGAATAGAAAACGAATTCGAATTGAATTGAATAGAAAACGAATTCGAATTGAATTGAATAGAAAACGAATTCGAATTGAAATGAATTTGAAATTTGAATTGAATAGAAATGAAAATAAAGAGGATTTATGATAGAAAATTCAATTTTGATTTGAATTTGAAATTGTTTTTGAAACGAATTCAAAACTATTTATAAAATTCGTTTTAAATAGTAATCGACGAAATATATATTATATATATTATATATATAATATAATGGCCTGAATAGAACGCGCCGCGCCGCGGCAGTTCGCGAATTTCGACCATTAACTTCGAACGGACATTACGGGAGATCCGACCGTCGGATTCTCCTAAAACCAGAACCGTTGGGTTCGTATCGAAAAGAGCTTTCTAAAGAATATTAGAAATTTAAAATCTAACAGTTGGATTTGGAGATACGTCCAAATCAAATTCGAAAAAGGTCGTTATAGGTGCAGTTCAATGGCCGTTGTTGGAAATCGACTGTACGGGCCTTGATAAAACTATTAAAAATAGTAATAATTTGTGTAAAATCATAAGAAATGATTTGGGAAAAATCGGGATGAAAAACTCTATATTTGAAAAGATAAAAATAGATTTTTATTGAAATGAACTAGTTTTGAACTAAAATTAAAACCCATTTATTTTTAAATAAATAAATCGGATTTGAAATGGGTTTTAATTAGAATTGATTTGTGGGTTTATCGTGAACGGTGTTTTTAAATAACACTTGTTCTTTAACCCGATAATAAATAAAATGTGGTTTGGGTTTGTCGTGAACTGTGTTTTAAAAGACATTAGTTCTTTAACCCAGTGAAAGAAGTTTTAATGAATCCGCAATTAGATTGAAATGTGAATTGATAATTTAAATTATCAAATTTGGAAAATGAGCGAGAATGGAGTATCACCAGTTTTGCTCCAAAGCAATAGTTAAATCTTTAATTAGATTTAAACGTGAAATGGTAATTAATTTTACTGATAACATCATGGTATTAGATATGGAGTATTACCAGTTTTGCTTCATGGGATGAATAGGTTGGGATTGGGAAATAAAATAAATAATTACTTCAGTGTGGTTCGCTAATCTCGACTAGTTTAGAAAACCATAATTTGGTTTGAAACAACATCCAAAGGAAGATTAAAGGATAAATTATAAAGAATTTATCTTGGATAAAATTAATGGGAACCTTTCCCTAAGAATGTGGAATTGGAATGAGGCGTATGTTGTGTTTGTGTAATATTTTTAATATACGCGGGTTGTTCGGAAAGTCCGGGTTTATACCCATTCTGAATAACCGATTTGACGATAAGTCGAAGATGAAGACGGTGGTTGAAGACCGGAAGTCTTCACATCGTTTGGGTGATTACTGATGATCTTGATTGGTCTGTACACCCAAGATGAGGGAATCAGTCGGTGGTCGTCCAGACGTACTTGGAGATCGATGGATATGCGAGGAAAGTGCCTCCGGTTTCGTTCAGACCCAAAACGAACTTGTAAATGGATTGTGTGTCTGACATCGGATTTTATTCTGTGTTGATTGATTTCTGTTAAATATATATCTGTTTGGCGGCGGAGAATTTATTCTCTTGCTTAACGCCCTTCTCTGAGACGTACGAGCTTAGAGGTTATATATCGATAGATATCAATCGCATAGCATGAATTGCCTGTGTGGCACGCTGAGTTGCATGGATCAAGGCTTCTGTTGAAAAGCAAAGTCTTGTGGCTGATGATTAAAGCACAGCCTACGTGGCAGCTTTGTGTATAGCGTGGATTCGCGAGCCTCACACCTCGGTATGAGTTTAAAACGGGATACGGACCATTGGGAGAACACGACGTTTCTTTCTAGCTTTGGTGGTGTCAGTGACTTACCAGTCCTGACATTTATATACTTTTCACCTATGTGGTTGTTGGATGAGGCGCCTCGATTTTAGGTCTGTAAGGACCGGGAAACGTGTGTTCAGGAATAAATAATCCTCTAACGTAAGTGAGGACCGGCCCAACCGATCCAGGGTTACCCAGAGTGTGTAGTCCTGAGGCATTTGCTAGAGTGTCTTGAAGCGGAGAGGAGCTTGCCCCTTGCCTCGACTCATGACGGAAATCCATTTTCCAATACGTGTATTTTGGTTTTATTTGTAGAGCCTAGTATGGCGGCATAGTGGGATGGGGCGCTCATGCCGTCTATGATTTATATTTATGATTGAAATTGTTTTAACACTATACACTTATTATATTATCAAATGATTTGTTTTAAACGTACCAAGCATGTTTGGCTGTTATATGGTAAAACCCTATCCTCCGGCTTGCGTTGCATTGTGTGATGGGACCTGGGTCTTATAATAGCTTCATTTTTCGAGAAGCATTGCGTTGTTTATTCTATGCACTGATATTCTTGGGAGGAAACTCGTTCCGTGTTATACGGCGTGGTCCCTTGAATTACTCTCTTTTAAAGTAAAGCTTTAAATAACTATTTTAGTTCTCACACCAGTCACATGACTGACCTGGAGTTTATTGTTTTAACCTAAACTCTGGGTGCCCCTATTTTCGACACGGGCAGCTAGTAGTTTTGGTTTTGCAGATTTATATTCACAGGATCCTGGTTTACAGCTGGAATGATATCCGGAAAGCTCTGTATCCATGTATTACTTTCAGTTGTGTTTTGTATTATTTTCTGCTGCTATGTAATTTATTGTAATCTCTGATATTTATCGAATGTAATTTACTCAATTATACTATGTATATTCTTGTATTCTGATGGAATTGTTGTAATAGCAATGAAATGTTCTTCCGTCTGCGTTCTGTTTTGTCGTGTTCTCAAACGATCAGGGGTTTCGAACGGTCTAGATCGGTTTAACGACTGATTCGGATCGAGCGAAATCCCTTGTCGTCACATTTTATATAGGAAAAACTGGTTTTATTTTATATTAGAAAAACTGATTTTATTTTATATAGGAAAAACTAATTTTATATTATGAAAAGCTTTTGTTTTTAATTATAGAAAAATAGACTTTTAATCAAGAAAGTTTGGATTTTTAATGTAAGAAAAGAAATGATTTTTATATAATAAAAGATGGAATTTTTATCTAAGTAAAGATTCGATTTTTATGGTCTTGAAAACAATGTAAAGATTCGATTTTTATCGTCTTGAAAACAAAGTAAAGATTCGATTTTTATTATCTAGAAAGAGAGATAAAAATATGATGTTTATCTATATAGAAGAGAAATAAAAATATAATTTTTATATAGTAAGAAGCGTTGTAAAAATATAAGACTTTTATATATGAAGTGCCATTATAAAAATGTGTTTTTTTAAAATAAACATCATCTTAAAAATGCGATTTTTACTATGAACAGCAGGAAAAGATCGCATTGGAATTTTGGGCAAATCTGAACCATTCAGAAATAGAGAATGGCGGAGTGGATCCCAAAGGTGAGAACTCCTCACTTTTATTTCTATTTCTAATTTGAAATATATACTAGGATGCGAACGGTGCTTAGCAGCACCAGACACCCGTCGTCCACAGACCATGGATAACTTGTTTGTTTGATTTCTGTGTAGTAAAATTTTATAGTGTGATGTGTTGAAATAAAATATATATTCATGTGCTGAAATAAAATATATATTCATGTGTTGAAATAAAATATATATTCATGTGTTGAAGTAAAACAAATATTCATTTACAAATCGAATGATTTGTTTATGTACACCGATTTGACTGATATTGATTGGGATGATTAATTTTACACATCACCTAATTGCACAAATAAAAATCCGTGTTTGTTGATTTGAAACCCCACACGGGTATTGGGATGATATTTGACGTACACTAATTCCGATTGTTTAGTTGTATGTCAATCGATGGGTTGACAGACTGTGTAAGCGTTAATTATTTATATTTAATGCTTATACAGTTGTGTGGTGCACTCTGGATGATGGTTGATTATTTATCGTTGCTATTATATACAAGTGTTGTATGGAATCCATATAATTAACATTATACGGTAATTGATTGGGCCTCATTCCAATTTGGAAAATAAGGAATATTATAAAAGAAAATTCATGTGTTGAATTGAAAGAAAATTCATGTGTTGAATATAAAAGAAAATTCATGTGTGTAATAGAAAGAAAATTCATGTGTTGAATAAAATAAATATTCATGCATTGAATAAAAATATATACTCATGTGTTGAAGAAAATATTCATTTGTTGAATAGAATAACGAAGTTATTGAAATATATAAAGCCGTGTTGGTTAGATATGCGCCATTTTGATGCGAACGATATTTATATCGATTATATTCGTTTTTAAAATGAATATAGAAAAGGAAGTGATTTCAAAAAAATAACATTTTGAAAATATTATCATTGTATATCGATGATATGAAATATTCAATTTTGATTCGAAATTGAATATGAAGTTGAAATCAATTCGAAAACGAATTTAAAACAATTTATAAAATACGTTTTAAAAGGAAATCAACGAAATATATATAAAATATATATTATATATATAATGGCCTGAATAGAACGCGTCGCGCTGCGGCGGTTCGCGAATTTCGACCATTGACTTCGAATGGATATTACGGGAGATCCGACCGTCAGATTCTCCTAAAACCGGAACCGTTGGGTTCGTATCGAAAAGAGATTTCTAAAGAATATTAGAGATTTGAAATCTAACAGTTGGATTTGGAATTATGTCCAAATCAAATTTGGGAAAGGTCGTTGTAAGTGCAGTTCGATGGCCGTTGATGGAAATTGATTGTACGAGCCTTAATAAAATTATTAAAAATAGTAATAATTTGTGTAAAATCATAAGAAATGATTTATGAAGAATTGAAATGAAAAATTCCATATTTGAAAAGATAAAAATAGATTTTTATTGAAATGAACTAGTTTTGAACTAGAATTAAAATCCATTTATTTTTAAAATAAATAAATTGGATTTGAAAAGGGGTTTTAAAAGTAACCAAAATTTCCAATAATTGAATTGGAATGGATTTGAATTGAAATTGTCTTTGGAATATTTCGATTTTGGATCTCGTGATTATACAGATATTGTTATGGAAAATTGAAAGATATATTCATACCGTTATTTCCAATACGATATTTGTTGGTCGTAGAATTTGATATTGAATATAAGCCGATATATTTTCTATTCAGAACCTTGTATTTAATATCAAATGGGATTTGGGTTTTTCGTGAATGGTGTCTTCATTAACACTGTTCTTAAACCCAGTTGAGAAAAGATTTAAATCTTTTTATTTAGATTTAATGAGGTGTACCAATTAAATGGGATTTAATTGGAATTGGATTAGAATGTGATTTTGGGTTTATCGTGAACCGTGTTTTAGATGACATAGGTTCTTTAACCCAATTAAACACAGGATATTGATTTTTGGGAAGATTAAAACTAAGTGGAGTTTTAATGAATCTTTAATTAGATTGAAATGATCGAAAATGGAGTGTCACCTGTTTTGCTCCAGGCGATAGTTAAATCTTTAATTAGATTTGAACGTGAAATGGGAATTGAATTTACCGATAACATCGTGGTGTTAGATATGAAGTATGACCAGTTTTACTTCATGGGATGAATAGGTTGGGATTGGGAAATAAAATAAATGATTACTTCGGTGTGGTTCGCTAATCCTGGCTAGTTTGAATTGATATTCAAAGAAGATTAAAGAATAAATTTAAAGAATTTATCTTTTATAAAATTAATGGGAACCTTTCCTAAAGTATATGAATATTTGAATTAAAGAATATTCTGAATTGGAATGAGGCGTATGTTGTGTTTGTGTAACACTTGTTTATTATATATGAGAGTTATTCTGAAAGACCGGGTTTAACCCATTCTAAATAACTGATTCGACGATGTGTCGAGGATGAAGACGGTGGTCGAAGACCAAAGGTCTTCACATTGTTTGGGTGATTACTGATGATCTTGATTGGGCTGTACACCCAAGAGGAGGGAATCGATTGGTGATCGTCCAGACGTACTTGGGGATCGATGGATATGCGAGGTACAAGGTGCCCCCGGTTTCGTTCAGACCCAGAACGAACTTGCAAATGGACTGTGTGTCTGACATTGAATTTTATTCCGTGTGATTGATTTCTATTAAATATATATCTGTTTGGCGCCGGAGAATTTATTCTCTTGCTTAACGTCCTTCTCTGAGACATACGAGCTCAGGGGTTATATATTGATGGATATCAATCGCATGAAGTGAATTGCCTATGTGGCATGCCTAAGTGGTAATTGATCAAGGCTTCTGTTGAAAAGCAAAAGTCTTGTGGTTGATGATCAAAGCACCGCCTGTGTGGCATAGATTTGTGTAACGTTGATTCGCGAGCCTCACACCCCAGTAGTGAACCCGAAACGGGAGAGGACATCAGGGAGGGCATGCGTTTCCTTCTAGCTAGAAGTGGCGTCAATGGTTTTACACGCCCTGACGAGTTTGACTTATGTGGTTGTTGGATTGTGAGGCGCCTCGGATATATCAGTGACTGTGTGGAACCGATGGAGTCATTGTACTCATTTACGCCGCAAAGGGCGGGGAAACACAGTGTTCAAGCATTTTAATCCACATCGGTGGACCGGCCCTGACGATCCAATGGATTGACTGAGTACTTGCCTAAGACATGGGCTAGATTGTCTCGAATTCGGCGAGGTCTATCTTTTGCCTCGGTTCACAGATGGAAATCCAACTTCCAATACGTGACTTTGCGGTTTTGATTGTAGAACCTATATATGGCGACATAGTGGTATGGGGCACTTATGCCGTCTATGATTGATACTTATGATTTGAAATTGTTTTGACACTATACACTTATAGTAATAATAAAACATGAAATTTCATGTACTAAGCATTCTTGGCTATTATAAGGTAAAAACCCTATCCTCCGGCTTGCGTTGCATTGTGTGATGGGACATGGGTCTTATAATAGCTTCATTGTTCTTTATTTCGCATTGCGCTGTTGTTTTATGCACTGGTATTCTTGGGAGGAAACCCGTTCCGTGTTATACGGCGTGGTCCCTTCATTTACCTAACTTTAAAATAAAGATTAATAACTGTTTTAGTTCTCACACTAGTCACATGACTGACCTGGAGTTTATTGTTTTAACCTAAACTCTGGGTGCCCTTATTTTGACACGGGCAGCTAGTAGTTTTGGTTTTGCAGATTTATATTCACAGGAACCTGGTTTACAGCTAGAATGATATCCGGAAAGCTCTATATCCATATATCTCTTTCAGTTGTGTTTTGTATTATTTTTCCGCTACGATGTATTTAAATGTAATTTAAATCTATGATATTTTGTGATGTATATTATTTATTCATACTTTGTATATTCTTGCATTCTGATGTAACTGTTGTAATAAACAATGAAATGTTCTTCTGTTTGCGTCCCGATGTGGCTTGTCCTCGGTACAATATGTGCTTTCCTTACCGAGGAAGTTCGGGTCGTTATAATAATGACAGAGAAGGGGATAAAGAAGAATATTTTACTTGTAAATAAATAACACTTAACAAGAACGAATAATAGACAACAAATAAAATTAACAATAACTTGTAAAAGACAAACTTACAAACACTGTAATTTTCATACTTTCATATCCAATATATTTTACTATCTTAGTACATTTTATTTAGATCTGAAATTACTGTAACAACTATTGTATCAATTTTAACGTTAACTTATAAGAAATCTGATAATCATAGTAATACTCACAAAAATCTAAGCAAATCCAATAGGCTTTGGTAGATCCTCTCTATCTATGAATATCCCCTAGAAATATGTGTAGAACCAAGCCTCTAATACTCTATTAAAACTACATTTGAGAATATTTGAGAGGAAATAGAGTAGTGAAGATTTGGTTAGAATTTGGAAGCAATTTATAGTAGATTTATGTGTCCAGGTTCATTGGATTTATTGTCTAGGTTCATTGTATTTTATATTTAAATTTTAGGCCATTAGCTTTTAGGTATTTGATATAAACCATAGAATACACATCAGCAATGCATCAGCAGAAGAATAATCTAGAAACAAGTGCTATTGGCCAGGGACAGGCCCATGCCTGGCTCGAACTGGGTCGACCCACCTTATATGTGGGTCGATAAACATGTCGACCCATAGGTCGACACAGGGGTTAACCTATATATGGGCCGGGTCGCCCATTTTCCATTGCTTGATTTTCTGTTTATTGATTAAATTCTCTAATTTGATTTCAAATTTTGATTGATCATGACTTACTCATTTCTTATCTGATTTACGCAAACTAAAACTCTATTTTAATCAGAATTTCGTAGTGTACGCAATGGTGAAATCCTTTTTGCTCAATTCTCAATGTTTTTCTAATTAGTATTTATTTTATCAGTTTATTCCTCAATTAATTAATTCATTAATTATTGTTTGTTAAAATTCTGGGTTATTCCAGGGGCACAACCCGATAATCTGGCTGCCACAGTGGGTAATGGTTATTCAAGCTTGCTTTTGTAACAAATAGGAAGTTGGTCAGTGATATCCCAGTACAACTAACTAATTATATAATTATAAATTTGCAAAAACACCACTATACATAGATACTAGTAGATGGAAATATACAAATACTGACATACCACAAAATATTTATGGCAACTGCAGTAGAGTATATAACCGATGTATAGCTAAATATAATCGCCGATAAGCAGCATTGGTAAGTCAATAAATGATTAATTCATATATAGGTATTCACTAGAGTGGATACACCACCTCCTACACCCATATTAAATGTCATATACAAGAAAAAGATAACCAAATAAATAACCCATCGATCTACTATGCTTGTAACAACCCGGAAAATCAGAACAAATTTAAAAATTTTATTTTGGCAATTTTAATGAATTTAGAATATTTTAAATAATAACAACGAGAAATTTATTTTGAATAGAATTTGAACGTATATATTTATTTGAATCGTAGTTAGAATATAAATATTTATTTTAATTATAAAAGGAATTGGAAATGGCGCGGTAGTTTGAAATTTCGATTTCAAACTTCAAATGAATGTACAGTATTCAAAACAAACCAAATTTTAGTGAAACCAAAAATATTAGAATCTATTTGAAAATATCTTTCCAACGAATCCAAAAAATTGAAATTTCATAGCGGGAATAAAAGGTTATGCCCAGTTGAAAATTCAGAATAGTCGCTATGGAAATATAGCCCTTAAAAATGGCGATTTTGCAAACAATCTCCGTTTTCGACGAAACCACTTTTTTTGGATCCGGAATGTCAAATTATTGCTATATACCAAAATACATAATTTTTGGAATTAATATGTGAGCGTGGCAAAGGAAAACGTGTTTTGTCGGTTTGAGTCAATTTGGATCGACCAGAAAATGGTCATTTTCCAAACGGTCTTCAAATTTAATGAAATTAGTTTTGTTAGAACCGTATCATCAATACGAAGCTAGAAATAATTTTTTGGAATTTTCAGAGTCAGTATGTGGCCTCGGTAATTTAAAATGTACATTTAAATTAAATATAAGTTGATTTATGCTTTAATTTAAACTGAAACTGATCGAAACAGTTGAATAAGCTTGCGGGACATATCCCAGTGGGTTCGGAATGAGGGTAATTAGCTAAGGGCGAAAGTCGTTGGGTTGTATTTGGAGTTCAAACGTGAAACGAACAAATAAAATAATTAAAATAATAATATTATTTATTATATAACCCCCTATTGGTCAAATCCCTTTTCTACTCAACCCGTTGGTCAACACCGTTTTCAGCCGCCCTCTTACTCATTCCAATGATGGAAAACCTTCCACCCTCCTGCTCTATTTTTCTTCAAATCCACATTACATAATATAGAAGTTATAAAGAGAAAAGGGTGGAGAAATGAAAGGGCTTTAAATCTAGACAGGGGTGATCGAATATGGAGGAGCTTTGGGTGTGATATTTGGTCAGAAAATGGCGTCGTTCATGTTGGCATTAAAGGCGCCTCTGACCACCAAGAGCGATGCCTATCAGGTGGGGGGGAAACAAGCTGAGGCGCTTCGCATAGGCACCTCCGATCAGCCTCCAGCGCGACGGTGAAGGAGCAGCATCAAACCCTAGTTCTTGCGTTATGGGTTCTGTCGAGTGTTGTAGCCTGAAGCAGTACAGAACATTGAAGAAAGGTCATTTTAATTAATTATTAATTATTAATTAAGAATTAGTTTAAATTTATATTATGCACTGTTTTCAAATTTAAATATATTTAGCACTTATAAAATCTGAATTTTTATATAAGAAGTATAAAACTATGTTTCTAAATTTATATATAGCATTTTAACAAAATATATAATTTTTATATATATAACATTGTTTTAAAGGTGAATTTTTAATATATATATATATATATCATTTTTTAAAATATGTTTTTTAAAAATAAAGGAGACCATTGTTTTAAAATATATATATATATATATAACATAGTTTTAAAGAAATAAAATTAGCACATGATTTGAAATAAAATTAGCAAAGTTTTAAAATAAAAGTAGTAAAGTTTTAAAATAAAATTAGATTTGTTTTTGAAAATAGAAGAAGCATTGTCTTTTTAAAAAAAATGAAATAACATAAATCAAAATATGATTTTCCTATACATAGTAAAGGAATAAAAATATGATCTTTATATATGCATAACGTAAATAAAAATATAATCTTTTATATACATAGAGCAGTATAAAAATATAATCTTTTATATACATAGAGCAGTATAAAAATATGATCTTTTATATATATAACGATCTTTAAATATATAGACATCATATTAAAAATGTGATTTTTACTATGAACAGCGTGAAAAAGATTGAGTTGGAATTTCTGGAAAATCCAAACTATTCAGAAATAGAACCGACGGAGTGGATCCCGAAGGTGAGAACTTCTCACCAAAATTATTTTTATACAGTTATTTATTTCATAACTGCATGTATGAACTGTTCCCCGTCGTCCACAAACCATGGACGACTTGTTTATTTGATTGTGTTGTGAAAATTGGTTGTGATGTGAAATGGACAGAATAAAATATTCATGTGTTGAATAAAATAAAATATTCATGTGTTGAATAAAATAAAATATTCATGTGTTGAAATAAAATAAATATTCATTTACAAATTAGACGATTTTTTTTATGTACACCCATTTGACTTATATTGATTGGGACGATATATTTCACACATCACCCAACTGCACAAATAATATTCAGTATTTGTTGGTTGAAACCCCACACAGGTATTGGGATGATATTTGACGTACACTAATCCAAATTGTTTAGATGTATGTCAATCGATAGGTTGACAGACTGTTGGAAGCGTTAATTATTTATAATTAATGCTTATACAATGTAGAATGCACTCCGGATGATGGAATGCTGTTATATACATGTGTTGTATGAAATCCATATAAATAACATTATATGGTAATTGACTGTGTCTGATTCCAGTTAAGAAAGAATGAATATTTTAAAGTAACGAATATTTTAAAATAAGGAATATTTTAGAATAATATTCGGAAAAGAATCAAAATATGATTTTGATGTCCGATTTGGGATGGACACAAATATATTTAAATATATAAAGCCATGTTGATTAATTTAACGCCATTTTGACTCGAACGATATTTATATCAATTTTATTCATTTTTATAATAAATATTGAAAAGGAATTGATTTCAAAATCTAATGTTTTGAAAATATTATCATTTATATATTAATGATATGGAATATTCAATTTTGATTTGAAATTGAATATGAAGTTGAAATCATTTTGAAAACGAATTTAAAATGATTTATAAAATACATTTTAAATGGAAATCGATGAAATATTATATATATATATAATGGCCTGAATAGAACGCGTCGCACTGCGACAGTTCGCGAATTTCGACCATTGACTTCGAATGGGCATTACGGGAGATTCGACCATCGGATTCTCCTAAAACCGGTACCGTTGGGTTCGTATCGAAAAGAGCTTTCTAACGAAGACAAGAAATTAGAAATCTCACGGTTGGATTTGGAATTATGTCCAAATCAAATAAGGAAAAGGTCGATGTAAGTGCAGTTCGATGGCCGTTTATGGAAATCGACTGTACGGGCCTTGATAAAAATTTTAAAAATAGCAGTAATTTGTGTAAAATCAAAATAAATGATTTGGAAAGAATTGGGATGAAAAATTCCATATTTGAAATGATAAAAATATATTTTTATCGAAACGAACTAGTTATTAACTAGAATTATAATCCAATTATTTTTAAATAAATAAATTGGATTTGAAATGGTTTTAAAAGTAACTAGGATTTCCATTATATAAATTGGAATGGATTTGAATCGAAATTATCCTCGGAATATTTCGATATTGGATTCCGTGATTATACAGACATTATGGAGGAATTTGGAAGATATACATATTGTTATTCCAATACGATATTTGTTGGTTTCAGAATTTGATATTGAATATAAGCCGATTTATTTTCTATTTAGAGCCTTGTATTTAATATCGAATTGGATTTTGGGTTTGTCGTGAACTGTGTTTTAAACGACACCGTTCTTAAACCCAGTATGAAAAGAATAAATCTTTTAATTAATATTATTGGAGTTTCCAGTTAATTAACATTTAAATGGAATAAAATGGAATGTGAATTGGGTTTATCGTGAACTGTGTTTTAACGACATTCGTTCTTTAACCCGATTTACAGTTTAATGTGATTTGGAATTTATAAATCTTTTGTTAAGATTTAAAGGAGATTTTTTGAAGTGAAGTTTTCCAATTTAATAAAATAAATTGGAATGGAATGGAATTCGATTTGGTAATAATCGAAGTGGACTTCTATGGATGGAGACTGTTACTATATATGAAATTTTAAAGGCTTTGCCGTTATTCCATTTATATTATTGGTTGGATATGGAAGTTTATATCGATTATATATATTGATCTGTTTTCCGTGAAGATTCCATGGTTGATGGAATGTGATTTTGGGTTTATCGTGAGCTGTCTCTTAAATGACATTAGTTCTTTAACCCAGTTAAAGATAAGATTTATTTCTTAACTTTGAATAATCATTAAGTAATGATTTTTGGAAGTTAAAACTGAGTTATAGTTTTAATAAATCTTTAAATAGATTGAAAGGTGAATTTGATAACTAAAATTATCAAATCCAAGTTATGATCGAGAATGGAGTATCACCAGTTTTGCTCCAAGCTTTGGTTAAATATTTAATTATATTTGGACGTGAAATGGTAATTGAATTTACCGATAACACTATGGTGTTAGATATGGAGTATTACCCATTTAGCTTCATGGGATGAATAGGTTGGGATTGAGAAATTAAACAAATGATTACTTCAGTAAGGTTTGATAATCCCGACTAGTTTGGAAAACCGTAAATGGTTTAAATTGATATCCAGAATTTATCTATGATAAAATTAATGGGAACCTTTCCCAAAGTAAAAGAATATTTGAATAAAGGAATATTCTGGATTGGAATGAGGCGTATGTTGTGTTTTTATAACACTTGTTTATAAGATATACGCCCATTCTGAATAATTGATTTGACGATAAGTCAACGATGAAGATGGTGGTTGAAGATCATAGGTTTTCACATCGTTTGGATGTTACTGATGTCTTGATTAGGCTATACACCCAAGACAAGGTAATAAGTGGTGATTGTCCATACGTACTTGGAGATCAACTGGATATGCGAGGACCTCTCTCCTATATTGGACATATGGGACAAGGAATAAGGTGCCTCCGGTTTCATTCAGACCCAGAACAAACTTGTAAATGGACTACGTGTCTGACATTGGATTTCATTCTGTGTGATAGATAGACATTGGTTGCATTGCGTAAATTGCCTGTGTGGCATGCTGAGATGCAAATGATCAAGGCTTTTGTTGAAAAGCAGAGTCTTGTGGTTGATGATCAAAGCACGGCTTTAATATAGCATATCTTTGTGTAGCGTTAATTCGCGAGCCTCACACCCCGGTGTGAACCCGAAACGGGAGAGGACTTCAGGGAGGGCATGCGTTTCCTTCTAGCTAGGAGCGGTGTCTGGGTTTTGCACACCCAGATGTTTTACTTATGTGGATGATGGATAGCGAGGCGCATCGGTTATATCGACACTGCGGGGCCGATGGATGATATGGTCTTTATACAAATCAGACTTATGCCCCATAGGGCAGGGAAACGCATGTTCAGGCATTTTAATCACCCTTTGCACTTCAGGTGGACCGGCCCTGACGATCCAAGGGCCCACTTGAGTCTGGGTCCTAAGACATGGGCTAGAGCTTCTCAAAGCGGAAAGGACGATCCCTTGCCTTGGTTCACAGATGGAAATCCAACTTCCAATACGACGTTTTGCAGTTTTGATTGTAGAGCATAGTATGGTGACATAGTGGGATGGGGCATTATGCCGTCTATGATTGATACATTTATATTTGAAGTTGTTTTCATACACTCTACACTATAATAGTACCAAAATGATTTATTTTAAATGTACCACGCATGTTTGGCTATTATAAGGTAAAACTCTATCCTCTGGCTTGCGTTGCATTGTGTGATAGGACCCGAGTCTTATAATAGCTTTATTGTTCTTTATTTAGCATTGCGCTGTTGTTTTTATGCACTGGTATTCTTGGAAGGAAACCCGTTCCATGTTATACGGTGTGGTCCCTTGATTTACCTTACTTTAAAACCAAGATAATAACTGTTTTAGTTCTCACACCAGTCACATGACTGACCTGGAGTTTATTGTTTTAACCTTAACTCTGGGTGCACTTATTTTCCATACGGGTAGCTAGTAGTTTTGGTTTTGTAGATTTATATTCACAGGATCCTAGTTTACAGCTGGAATGATATTCGTAAAACTCTTAATCCGTGTATTCCTTTCAGTTGTGTTTTTGTATTATTTTCCGCTGCATTGTAATTTGTAAATCTCTGATATTTTCTGATGTATAATATTTATTCATACTCTACATATTCTTGTACTCTGATGTAAATTGTTGAAATAGCAATGAAATGTTCTTCTTTTTGTGTTATGATTTGTCGTGTTCTCAACTCAATCCGGGCTTTCCTTCATAGGGAAGTTCGGGTTGCTTCATTTGGTATCAGAGCTTTAGTTTACAGAGCTCGAGAACAAGGCACGTTAGAACCTAACAAAAGAATTCATTAGATATTGGATTAGTAATATCCAATGAGAATGACTCGTTAGAGATGGGATCAGTAGTATCCTAGAATGAGTCAGAAGAGTGTTGTTTTTAAAATAAAATTGAAAACAAATTTTTTTTTTGAAAATTTAAACTTTATTATTTGTATTTGAATATTTATTTTAAGTTGAATTTGGAAAATCAAGTATATAAAGATTTTGCATATATGTCTGACCAACGTGTATATGAAGTCTTAATATACTAGATGGATATAGAGTCACACTCTAGTCGCTCGGGCATGATTCTGACGATTGACGCGTCATCATCAGTATTTATGTTCGAACTCCAAAAGTGGGATATCTATATATTTTCATTAGACTGGTGTGAGAACCAAAACTAGATAAGGTCTATTGTTGTGATTTGGCATCAAAAACATGATTTTGTGTGTATATATATCAAAGTTATGAATTTGAAAATTAATCCACTAATTGATTGATGTTTGTGTTGTATGGTTATTCTTTTAAACCAACATGCGAATGAAAGGAGAATTAGGCCAAATTGAATCAAAATATTGAACAAACTTGAAAATTGATTGAAATTGCATGCATATACATGTATATACATTGAACAAGTCATAGCAGGGAAGCCAAGCAGAAGAATAAAATTGTATGCCCGACAAATAGGTACATGTTTACTAATTTCTTGGGTCTGGATGATTTTATGAGCCGATTGGCTAGCCGCTTGGCCTTTTCTTTTTCTTTTTGAGATGAGAAGGCCTGTGTGGCGGTTTGGGGATTTTCCTGGTGATCCCCGTACAAAGGAGGTTATTGCGAATTTTTTTGAAAATTTAGGGTGTTAGCCAAATTTTTGAAGAATTGGAAAATTCTTAGAAACTGAAAAGTTAAAGAATGAAAGCCAGAATGAAAGTTGAGTTGATTAGTAAACAATTTTCAGCTCTGTTCCTTCTCGAGGACAAAAAGATTTTAAGTGGAGGAGATTGTAACAACCCGGAAAATCAGAACCAATTAAAAAATTTTATTTTGGCAATTTTAATGAATTTTGAATATCTAAAATGAATTATTTTAAATAATAACGACGAGAAATTTATTTTGAATAGAATTTAACATATATATTTATTTGAATAGAAGTCAGAATATAAATATTTATTTTAATTATAAAAGGAATTGGAAATGGCGGGATAGTTTGAAATTTCAATTTCAAATGAATGTACAGAATTCAAAACGAACCGGATTTTAGTGACACCAAAAATATTAGAATCTATTTGAAAATATCTTTGCAACGAATCCGAAAAATTGAAATTTCATAGCGGTAATAAAAGGTTATGCCCAGTTGAAAATTCAAAATAGTCGCTATGGAAATATAGCCCTTAAAAATGGCGATTTTGCAAACTATCTCCATTTTCGACGAAACCAATTTTGTTGGATCCGGAATGTCAAATTATTGCTAGATTCCGAAATTCGTGATTTTTGGAATTAATCTGGAAGCGTGGCAAAGGAAAACGTGTTTTGTTAATTTCAGTCAATTTGGATCAACCAGAAAATGGACATTTTTCAAACGGTCTTCAAATTTGACGAAATTAGTTTTATTAGGACCGTATCATCAATACGAAGCTAGAAATAATTTTTCTGGAATTTTCACAGTCAATATGTGGCCTCGGTAATTTAAAATGTACGTTTAAATTAAATATAAATTAATTTATGCTTTAATTTAAACGAAAACTGATCAAAACATTCGAATCAGCTTGCAGGACATATCCCAATACACTCGGAATGGGGGTATTTAGCTAGGGCGATAGTAATTGGTTTGGATTTGGAGATCAAACGCGAAATGAACAAACAAAAGAATTAAAATAATATTATTATTTATTATATAACCCCCTATTGGTCAAAGCCCTTTTCTACTCAACGCCTTGGTCAACACCATTTTCAGTCGCCCTCTTACTCATTCCAACCACGGAAAACCTTCCACCCTCCTCCTCTGTTTTTCTTCAAATCCATGTTACAGAATTCAGAAGTTATAAAGAGAAAAGGGAAGAGAAATGAAAGGGCTTTAAATCTAGACAGGGGTGATTGGATATGGAGGAGCTTTAGGTGCGATATTTGTTTAGAAAATGGCGTCGTTCGCGGCGGCATTGAAGGCGCCTCCGACCACCGAGAGCGACGCCAGTCACGGTGTGGGGGGACAAGCTGAGGCACTTCGCGTAGGCACCTCTGATCATCCCCTAGCGCGACGATGAAGGAGCAGCATCAAAACCTAGTTCTTGCGTTATGGGTTCTGCCGAGTGTTGTAGCCTGAAGCAGTACAAAACATTGAAGAAAGGTCATTTTAATTAATTATTAATTAAGCATTAGTTTAAATTTATATTATGCACTATTTTCAAATTTAAATATATTTAGCATTGTTAAAATCTGAATTTTTATATAAGAAGTATAAAAATATGTTTTTTAATTTATGTATAGCATTTTAACAAAAAATATAATATATATATAACATTGTTTTAAAGGTGATTTTTTAATATATATATATATATATATATCATTTTTAAAAATACGATTTTTAAAAATAAAGGAGACCATTGTTTTAAAATATATATATATATAGCATGGTTTTAAAGAAATAAAATTAGCACATGATTTGAAATAAAATTTGCAAAGTTTTAAAATAAAATTAGTAAATTTTTAAAATAAAATTAGAATTGTTTTTGAAAATAGAAGAAAAATAACATAAATCAAAATATGATTTTTCTATACATAGTAAAGGAATAAAAATATGATTTTAACGTAAATAAAAATATAATCTTTTATATACATAGAGCAGTATAAAAATATGATCTTTTATATATATATAGCGAACTTTAAATATATAGACATCATATTAAAAATGTGATTTTTACTATGAACAGCGTGAAAAATAGTGCGTTGAAATTTCTGGAAAATCCAAACCATTCAGAAATAAAACCGACGGAGTGGATTCCGAAGGTGAGAACTTCTCACCAAAATTATTTTTATACAGTTATTTATTTCATAACTGCATGTATGAACTGTTCCCCGTCGTCCACAGACCATGGACGACTTGTTTATTTGATTGTGTTGTGAAAATTGGTTGTGATGTGAAATGGACTGAATAAAATAAATTATTCATGTGTTGAATAAAATAAAATATTCATGTGCTGAATAAAATAAAATATTCATATGTTAAAATAAAATAAATATTCATTTACAAATCGGATGATTTGTTTACATGCACCCATTTGACTGATATTGACTGGGACAATATATTTTACGCATCGCCCAACTGCACAAATAATATTCAGTATTTGTTGGTCGAAACCCCATATGGGTATTGGGATGATATTTGACGTACACTAATCCCAATTGTTTAGTTGTATATCAATCGATAGGTTGACAGGCTGTTGAAAATTGTAATTATTTATAATTAATGCTTATACAATGTAGAATGCACTCTGGATGATGGATTGTTGTTTTCATTGTTGTTATATACATGTGTTGTATGAAATCCATATAAATAACATTATATGGTAATTGACTGTGTATGATTCCAGTTCAGAAAGAATGAATATTTTAAAATAACGAATATTTTAAAATAAGGAGTATTTTAGAATAATATTCGGAAAAGAAACAAAATATGAATTTGATGTTCGATTTGGGATGGACACGAATATATTTAAATATATAAAGCCGTGTTGATTAATTTAACACCATTTTGACGCGAACGATATCTATATCGATTTTATTCATTTTTATAATGAATCTTGAAAAGGAATTGATTTCAAAATCTATTGTTTTGAAAATATTATCATTTATATATTAATGATATGGAATATTCAATTTTGATTTGAAATTGAATATGTAGTTGAAATCGTTTTGAAAACGAATTTAAAAAGATTTATAAAATATGTTTTAAATGGAAATTGAAGAAATATATATTATATATATATAATGGCCTGAATAGAACGCGCTGCGCTGCAGCAGTTTGCGAATATCGACCATTGACTGCGAATGGGCATTACGGGAGATCCGACCGTCTGATTCTCCTAAAACCGGAACCATTGGGTTCGTATCGAAAAGAGATTTCTAACAAATACATGAAATTAGAAATCTAACGGTTGGATTTGGAATTATGTCCAAATCAAATTTGGAAAAGGTCGCTGTAAGTGCAGTTCGATGGCAGTTTATGGAAATTGATTGTACGGGCCTTGATAAAATTATTAAAAATAGCAATTATTTGTGTAAAATCATAATAATTGATTTGGAAAGAATTAGGATGAAAAATTCCATATTTGAAAAGATAAAAATATATTTTTATCGAAGTGAACTAATTATTAACTAGAATTATAATCCAATTATTTTTAAATAAATAAATTGGATTTGAAATGCTTTTAAAAATAACCATGATTTCCAATATATAAATGGGAATGGATTTGAATCGAAATTATCTTCGGAATATTTCGATATTGGATTTCGTGATTATACGGACATTAGGGAGAAATTTGGAAGATATATATATATATATATATCGTTATTCCAATATGATATTTGTTGGTTTTAGAATTTAATATTGAATATAAGCCGATATATTTTCTATTCAGAGCCTTGAATTTAATATCGAATTGGATTTTGGGTTTGTCGTGAACTGTGTTTTAAACGACACCGTTCTTATACCCAATATGAAAAGAATAAATCTTTTAATTAATATTATTGGAGTTTCCAGTTAATTAACATTTAATTGGAATAAAATGGAATGTGAATTAGGTTTATCGTGAACTATGTTTTAACGACATTCGTTCTTTAACCCGATTTACAGTTTAATGTGATTTGGAATTTATAAATCTTTTGTTAAGATTTAAAGGAGATTTTTCGAAGTGAAGTTTTCCAATTTAATAAAATAAATTGGAATGGAATGGAATTCGATTTGGTAATAATCGAAGTGGACTTCTATCGATGGAGACTGCTACTATATATGAAAATTTAAAGGCTTTGCCGTTATTCCATTTATATTATTGGTTGTATATGGAAGTTTATATCGATTATATATATTGATCTGTTTTCCGTGAAGATTCCATGGTTGATGGAATGTGATTTTGGGTTTATCGTGAGCAATGTTTAAATGACATTAGTTCTTTAACCCAGTTAAAGATAAGATTTATTTCTTAACTTTGAATAATCATTAAGTAATGATTTTTGGAAATTAAAACTGAACTAGAGTTTTAATGAATCTTTAAATAGAATAAAAGATGAATTTGATAACTAAAATTATTAAATCCAAGAAATAATCGAGAATGGAGTATCACTAGTTTTGCTCCAAGCGTTAGTTAAATCTTTAATTAGATTTGGATGTGAAATGGTAATTGAATTTACCAATAACACTGTGGTGTTAGATATGGAGTATTACCCATTTTTCTTCATGGGATGAATAGGTTGGGATTGGGAAATTAAACAAATGATTACTTCGATAAGGTGCGATAATCCCGACTATTTTGGAATACCGTAAATGATTTGAATTGATATCCAAAGAAAGATTAAAGAATAAATTTAAAGAATTTATCTTTGATAAAATTAATGGGAACCTTTCCCAAAGTAAAAGAATATTTGAATAAAGGAATATTCTAGATTGTAATGAGGCGTATGTTGTGTTTTTATAACACGTTTATAAGATAAACGAGTTATTCAGAAAGACCGTGTTTTTCCCATTCTAAATAACTGATTCGACGATAAGTCGACGATGAAGACGGCGGTTGAAGATCGGAGATCTTTACATCGTTTGGATGATTATTGATGTCTTGATTGGGCTGTACACCCAAGACTAGGTAATAAGTGGTGATCTTCCTGACGTACTTGGAGATCGACTGGATATGCAAGGACCTCTCTCCTGTATTGGACATATGAGACGAGGAATAAGGTGCCTCTGGTTTCGTTCAGACCCAGAACGAACTTGTAAATGGACTGCGTGTCTGACATTGGATTTCATTCTGTGTGATTGATGGATATCGGTTGTATAGCGTGAATCGCCTATGTGGCATGCTGAGATGCAAATGATCAAGGCTTTTGTTGAAAAGCAGAGTCTTGTGGTTGATGATCAAAGCACGGCTTTAATATAGCGTAGATTTGTGTAGCGTTAATTCGCGAGCATCACACCCCAGTGTGAACCCGAAACGGGAGAGGACTTCAGGGAGGGCATGTGTTTCCTTCTAGCTAGGAGTGGTGTCTGGGTTTTGCACGCTCAGATGTTTTACTTATGTGGATGATTAATAGCGAGGCGCCTCGGTCATATCGGCACTGCGGGGCCGACAGATGATATGGTCTTTATACAGACCAGACTTACGCCCCATAGGGCGAGGAAATGCATGTTCAGGCATTTTAATTCACCCTTTGCACTTCGGGTGGACCGACCCTGATGATCCATGTAATAACCCGGAAAATCTAAGCCATTTTAAAATTTTTATTTTGACGATTTTGATGAATTTTGAATATTTAAAATGAACTATTTTAAGTAATAGCGATGAGAAATTTATTTTGAATAGAATTAGAACGTTTATATTTATTGGAATCATTGTTAGAATATAAATATTTTTTTTAATTATAAAAGGAATTGAAAATGACGCGGTAATTTGAAAATTTGATTTCAAAGTTCAAATGATCGTACCGGGTGCAAAATAAACCGGATTTTGGCGATACCAAAAATATTTGAATCTATTTGAGAATATCTTTCCAACGAATCCGAAAAATCGAAATTTCATAGCGGGGATAAAAAGTTATGCCCATTTGAAAATTCAGAATAGTCGCTATGGAATTCTGGCCCTTAAAAATGGAAATTTTGCAAACGACCTCGGTTTTCGACGAAGCCACTTTTGTTGAATCCGTGATGTCATGTTATGGTTAGGTTCCAAAATTCATAATTTATTGAATCAATATGTGAGCGTGGCAAAGGAAAACGCGTTTGACTAGTTTCAGTTGATTTTAATCGACTGGAAAATGGCCATTTTTCAAACGGTCTCAGAATTTGATGAAATTAGTTTTGTTAGGACCGTATCGTCAATACGAAGCTAGAAAATATTTTTCGAGAATTTTTAGAGTTCGTATGTGACCCCGGTAAATTGAAATGTGCGTTCAAATCCAATATATAGAGTTATATTTTGATTTTGACGAAAACTGATTGAAACGATCGAATCAGCCTGCGATACATATCCCATCGTGTTCGGAATGGGGGTAGTTAGCTATGAATGACAATCGGTGGGTTCGATTTCGAGTTCGAAATTAAAAGTTGCTTTTTGAGATTAAATAATTAAATAATAAAATAAAAAGAGAAAGTCAAACCCTTTATCTCCTTAGGTCCCTCCTTTCTCTGTCGTTCATTTCAAAATCCCGTCATAATATATATATATATATATGTATATATATATATATATATATATATATATATATAGAAGGAGGACGAAGGCGGAAGAACCGCAGTCGCGCCCCCCTAAGCGGTGCCGCCCACCACCGGGCTCCCTCACCCAACGCGACCCCCCTACTTCCCTCTCCTCAGGCCCCCACCACCTCCCTCTCTCCCTCCTCCAATGTGAAATCCCCCTTTTCAAAGCCCTAACCGCTAAATCGAGCCACCACACCTGAATCCGGCCCCCACCTGACCAATGCACCACCCCCGCGCCACCTACACCACAAGCCGCCGCCCTCTGACCGCCAGCGCCGCCCTTGGGGCCCACGGCAAGCAAAAACCCGATTTTTCTTGTCTCCGGTGACTACATTTCAGTCTAGGTCCCTTCTAGCCTCTTCCCCGAGCCTCCTCCGACTGTGGTGAGCGTTTAATTTCATTTTTATTTGTTTAAGTAATTAAAGGTGCTATTTTTAATTATAAATACTATATAAAAATGTGATTTTTAGTATAAGGATGCGATTTTTATTTGTATGAATATCATACAAAGAAGTGGTCTTTATTATGAAGAGAACGTTATGAGAATTTGATTTTTGAAAATA
The DNA here is from genome assembly GCA_030737875.1 of Allium sativum. NCBI lineage: Eukaryota > Viridiplantae > Streptophyta > Magnoliopsida > Asparagales > Amaryllidaceae > Allium > Allium sativum. Next base: position 733,145,987 of record CM060916.1, read on the forward strand.
ATAAAGATGTGATTTTTATATAGTAGAAATAATAAAGATGTGATTTTTATATAGTACAAATAATAAAGATGTGATTTTTATATAGTAGAAATAATAAAGATGTGATTTTTATATTTGTAGAGTTATAAAAATGTGATTTTTAGATATGTAGCATAATAAAAATATAATTTCTATTATATGAGAAGTGAAATAAAAATATAATTTCTATATTATAGCAGTATAAAAATAGAGTTTTTATCTATATAGTAGCCGTATAAAAATGTGATTTTTATATACATAGCAACAACATAAAAATATGATTTTTATATATGTAGTGGCTACGGGCAATGAAATTGACAAAAGGTGAGCACGACGACGATTTCTACATATGAAGAGTTGTGGCGTTTGGTTTAGCTAGTCGGTGAGAACTCCTCACTTTTAATCTTGTTTTCTAGTTAAAAAAATATATACTAGGATGCAGACGGTGTTTAGCAGCACCCGACACCCGTCGTCCACAGACCATGGATGACTTGTATGCTTGTTTGATGTGTTGTGAATTTTGTTTGTGATGTTGATGTGAAATGTGTTGAAATAAATTAATTATCGTTAAAAATATAATTTTTAACGTGAATAGGAATAAATAAATATTCATTTACAAACCGGATGGTTTGTTTATGTACACCTATTTGAAGGACATTGATTGGGACGATAAATTTTACAAATCGCCCAACTGCACAGATAATATTCAGTGGTTGTTGATTTGAAACCCCACACGGGTGTTGGGATGAGATTTGGCGTACACTAATCCCAATTATTTAATAGTATGTCGATCGATTGGTCGACAGACTGTGTAAGCGTTAATTATTTATATTTAATGCTTATGCAGTTGTGTAGTGCACTTTGGATGATGGTTGATTATTTATCATTGCTATTATATACATGCGTGTATGGAATCCATATAATTAACGTTATATGGTAATTGATTGGGCCTCATTCCAATTAGGAAAATAAAGAATATTATAAAATATATATTCATGTGTTGAATAGAATAAAAATAGTCATGTGTTGACGATGCTCATGTGTTGAGAATATTCATGTGTTGAAACTTATCATGTGTTGAGTAAAATATTTTAACAATAAAATTTACATCTTTATCATATTTAAGATTAGAAACTAACTGGAAACTAGATAAGATGAGTGGTTTCCTGGGTATTGATCTGATGTTGGTTTCGGCCTTCGGGGTTAATACTTAGGGAATCATTCTCTTACTACTTTACGGTTGGAGTCTGATTAAAAATCAAATGATAGATACCATAATTTTATAAAATATATTAAATAATAGAAATAGTCATGTGTTGACGATACTCATGTGTTGAGAATATTCATGTGTTGAAAGAAATATAGATTCATGTGTTGAATAGAATAAATATTCACTTGTTGAATAGAATAACGAAGTTATTAAAATATATAAAGCCGTGTTGATTAGAGTTGCGCTATTTTGACGTGAACGATATTTATATCGATTATATTCATTTTTATAATGATTATAGAAAAGGAAGTGATTTCAAAATATAACGTTTTGAAAATATTATCATTTATATAGTAATGATGTGGAATATTCAATTTTGATTCGAAATTTAATATGAGGTTGAAATTGTTTTTAAAACGAATTTAAAACAATTTATAAAATACGTTTTAAAAGGAAATCGACGAAATATATATAACATATATATATTATATATATATAATGGCCTGAATAGAATGCATCGCGCCGCGGTAGTTCGTGAATTTCGACCATTGACTTCGAATTGACGTTGAGGGAGATCCGACCGTCGGATTTTCCTAAAACCGGAACCGTTGGGTTCGTATCGAAAAGAGCTTTCTAACGAATATTAGAGATTTGAAATCTAATGGTTGGATTTGGAATTATGTCCAAATAAAATTTGGAAAAGGTCGCTGTAATTGTAGTTCGATGGCCGTTGATGGAAATCGACTGTACGGGCCTTGATAAAATTATTAAAAATATCAATAATTTGTGTAAAATCATAAGAAATGATTTGTGAAGAATTGGGATGAAATTTTCCATATTTGAAAAGATAAAAATAGATTTTTACCGAAATGAACTAGTTTTGAACTAGAATTATAATTCATTTATTTTTGAAATAAATAAATAAAGTGGATTTAAAATGGTTTTCAAAATAACCAGAATTTCCAATATATAAAGTGGAAATGGATTTGAATCGAAATTATCTTCGGAATATTTCGATGTTGGATTTCGTGATTATACAGATATGGTTGTGGAAATTTGAAAGATATATTTATATCGTTATTTCCAATACGATATTTGTTGGTCGTAGAATTTGATATTTAATATAAGCCGATAAATTTTCTATTCAGAGCCTTGTATTTAATATCAAAAGTGATTTTGGGTTTACCGTGAACCGTGTTTTAGATGACATTGGTTCTTTAACCCAATTAAAGACAGGATATTGATTAGTGGGAAGATTAAAACTAAGTGGAGTTTTAAGGAATCTTTAATTAGATTGAAATGTGAATTGATAGTTTAAATCATCAAATTTGGAAAGTGATTGAGAGTGGAGTATCACCAGTTTTGCTCCAAAGCGATAGTTAAGTCTTTAATTAGATTTGAACGTGAAATGGTAATTGATATTTACCAATAACACCGTGGTGTTAGATATGGAGTATTACCAGTTTTTCTCCATGGGATGAATAGGTTGGGATTGGGAAATAAAATAAATAATTACTTCGGTGTGGTTCGCTAATACCGACTAGTTTGGAAAACCTTAACATGGTTTGAAAAGATATCCAAAGGAAGATAAAAGAATAAATTTAGAAGAATTTATCTTTGATAAAATTAATGGGAACCTTTCCCTAAGAGTGTGAAAATTTGAATAAAAGAATATTCTGAATTGGAATGAGGCGTATGTTGTGTTTGTATAGCACTTGTTTATTATATAAGCGGGTTATTCGGAAAGGTCGGGTTTATACCCATTCTGAATAACCGATTCGACGATATGTCGAAGATGAAGATGGTGGTTGAAGACCGGAAGTCTTCACATCGTTTGGGTAATTACTGATGATCTTGATTGGGCTGTACACCCAAGAGGAGGGAAAAAGTTGGTGACCGTCAAGACGTACTTGGAGATCGATGGATATGCGAGGAAAGTGCCTCCGGTTTCGTTCAGACCCAGAACAAACTTGTAAATGGACTGTGTGTCTGACATTGGATTTTATTCTGTGTTTATCGATCTCTATTAAATATACATCTGTTTGGTGGCGGAGAATTTATTCTCTTGCTTAACGCCCTTCTCTGAAACGTACGAGCTCAGAGGTTGTATATCGATGGACATCAGTCGAATGGAGTGAATTGCCTATGTGGCATGCCTAAGTGGCAAATGATCAAGGCTTCTGTTGAAAAGAAAAGTCTTGTGGTTGATGATCAAAGCACGGCCTATGTGGCATAGCTTTGTGTATAACGTTAATTCGCGAGCCTCACACCTCTGTATGAGTCAAAAACGGGATACGGACCGTTGGCAGAAAACGACGTTTCTTTCTAGCTATGGGTGATGTCAGTGACCTACCAGCCCTGACATTTATATACTTTTTACCTGTGTTGTTATTGGAATGCGAGGCGCCTCGAATATATGGTCGATAACTGGCACTATGTGAGCCGACGTACAGACCATTATGTAGGTCCTATAGGATCGGGAAACGTGTGTTCAGGAATAACTAATCCTCAAAAGTAAGAGAGGATTGGCCCAACCGATTCCAAGGATCGCTGTGTGTGGTCCTGAGACATTTGCTAGAGTGTCTCGAACGGAGAGGAGCTTGCCCCTTGCCTCGACTCATGATGGAATCCAATTTCCAATACGTGATAATTTGGTTTTATTTGTAGAACCCAGTATTGGCGACATAGTAGATGGTAGCTATGCCGCCTATGATTGATACTTATGATTGAAATTGTTTTGACACTATACACTTATAGTAATATCAAAATAATGTGTTTTTAAATGTACCAAGCATTCTTTGGCTATTATAAGGTAAAACCCTATCCTCCGGCTTGCGTTTCATTGTGTGATGGGACCTGGGTCATATAATAGCTTCATTGTTCTTTATTTAGCATTGCGCTGTTGTTTTATGCATTGGTATTCTTGGGTGGAAACCCGTTCTGTGTTATACGGAGTGGTCCCTTGATTTACCGAACTTTAAAATAAAGATTAATAACTGTTTTAGTTCTCACACCAGTCACATGACTGACCTGGAGTTTATTGAATTAACCTAAACTCTGGGTGCCCCTATTTTCTGCACGGGCAGCTAGTAGTTTCGGTTTTGCATATTTATATTCACAGGATCCTGATTTACAGCTGTAACGATACTCGGAAAGCTCTGTATCCGTGTATTACTTCTAGTTGTGTTTTGTATTATTTTTCCGCTGCGATGTATTTAAATGTAATTTAAATCTCTGATACTTGTCAAATGTGGAATATTTATTCATACTCTGTATATTCTTGTATTCTGATGGAATTGTTGCAATAAGCAATGAAATGTTCTTCTGTTTGTGTTCTAATTTGTCTTGTCCTCAAAGCAATTTGTGCTTTCTTTCATGGGGAAGTTACGAGTTACTACAGTGGTATCAGAGCTTTGGTTTACAGAGCTCGAGAATAAGACACATTAGAACCGAACGAAAGAATCCATCAGAGATTGGATTAGCAATATCCAACGAGAATTACTCGTTAGAGATAGGATCAGTAGTATCCTAGAACGAGTGTGAAGAGTATATTTTTCAAATGAAAACCATATTGTTTTGGAAATTTAAACCAGTTTATACGTATGTGAATGTTTTATTTGTATTTATTTGGACATTCCAATATATAGAGATTTTGCATATACGCGTCATGAACGTATATTCGAAGTTTCAATATACTGGATAGATATAGAATCACATTCTAGACACCCGAGGATAATTCTGGTGATGTGGCCACATCATCAGTATTTATGTTCGAGTTTCGAAAGTGTGATATATATATTTCCATTAGACTTGTGTGAGAACCAAAACTAGATAGGTTTATTGTTGTGATTTGGCATCAAAAACATGATTTTCTGTATATTTGTATTAAAGTTATGTGTTTGAAATTCTAATTCACTAATTGATTGATGGTTGTGTTGTATGATTATTGTTTTGATTAATTAAAATTTTGAACCATTTAGGCCAAATTGAACCAAATATTGAACTGTATTGAAAAATGATTACAAATGCATGCATATACATGTACTTACATTGAACAGGTCATAGCAAGGAGGCTAGAGCAGAAGAATAAAATTGTTTGCCCGACAAATAGGTATATGTTTACAAATTTATTGGGATTTGATGATTTTATGAGCCGCTTGGCTGTTTCTTTTTCTTTTTGGATTGATGAGGGCCATGGGAGGCTATTTGAAATATCTCGAAGTCCCCGGTGCAGGGGAGGTTATTGCGAAATTTTTCGAAAATTTAGGGTTTTAGCCAAATTTCTGAAAAATTTGAAAAGTTCATAGAAACTGAAAAGTTGAAGAACTTAAGCTGTAAAGAAAATAATGGAAGTTGAGTTGGTTTGTTAAACAACTTTCGGCTTCGTTCCTTTTCAAGGACGAAAATTTTTAAGTGGGGGAGATTGTAATAACCCGGAAAATTTGAGCCAATTTAAAATTTTTATTTTGGCGATTTTGATGAATTTTGAATATTTAAAATGAATTATTTTAAATAATAGCGAATAGAAATTTATTTCGAATAGAATTAGAACGTATATATTTATTGGAATCGCTGTTAGAATATAAATATTTATTTTAATTATAAGAGGAATTGAAAATGGCGCGGTAATTTGAAAATTCGATTTCAAAGTTCAAATGAATGTACCGGGTGCAAAATAAACCGGATTTTGGCGAAACCAAAAATATTTGAGTCTATTTGAGAATATCTTTCCAACGAATCCGAAAAATCGAAATTTCATAGCGGGGATAAAAAGTTATGTCCAGTTGAAAATTCAGAATAGTCGCTATGGAATTCTGGCCCTTAAAATGGAAATTTTGCAAACGACCTCGGTTTTCGACGAAACCAGTTTTGTTGGATCTGTGATGTCATGTTATGGCTAGGTTCCAAAATTTATAATTTATCGAATCAATATGTGAGCGTGGCAAAGGAAAACGCGCTTGACTAGTTTTAGTTGATTTTAATCGACTGGAAAATGGCCATTTTTCAAATTATCTCAAAATTTGACGAAATTAGTTTTGTTAGGACCGTATCGTCAATACGCAGCTAGAAAATATTTTTCGGGAATTTTTAGAGTTCGTATGTGACTTCGGCAAATTGAAATGTGCGTTCAAATCCAATATATATAGTTATATTTTGATTTTGACGAAAACTGATCGAAACAATCGAATCAACTTGCGATACATATCCCATTGTGTTCGGAATGGGGGTAATAAGCTATTAACGACATTCGGTGGGTTCGATTTCGAGTTCGAAATTAAAAGTTGCTTTTTGAGATTAAATAATTAAATAATAAAATAAAAAGAGAAAGTCAAACCCTTTATCTCCTTAGGCCCCCATTACTCTGTCGTTCATTTCAAAATCCCATTATATATATATATAAGGAGGACGGAGGCGGAAGAACCGCCATAGCGCCCCCCCAGGCGGCGCCGCCCACCGCCGGGCTCCCCCACCCGACGCGACCCTCCTACTTCCCCCTCCTCCGGCCGCCACCACCTCCCTCTCTCCCTCCTCCAACGTGAAAGCCCTTTTTTCAAAGCCCTAACCGCCAAATCGAGCCAACACAACCGAATCCGGTCCCCACCTGACCAACGCACCACCCCCGCGCCACCTACACCCCAAGCCGCCGCCCCCTGACCGCCAGCGCCTCCCGTGGGGCCCCCAGCAATTAAAAACCCGATTTTTCTTGTCTCCGGTGACTACATTTCAGTCTAGGTCCCTTCTAGCCTCTTCCCCGAACTCCTCCGACTGTGGTGAGCGTTTAATTCATTTTTATTTGTTTAAGTAATTAAAGGTGCGATTTTTAATTATAAATACTATATAAAAATGTGATTTTTTTGTATAAGGATGCGATTTTTATTTGTATGAATATCATACAAAGAAGTGGTCTTTATTATGAAGAGAACATTATGAGAATTTGATTTTTGAAAATAATAAAGACGTGATTTTTATATAGTAGAAATAATAAAGATGTGATTTTTATATGGTAGAAATAATAAAGATGTGATTTTTATATAGTACAAATAAAAAAGATGTGATTTTTATATAGTAGAAATAATAAAGATGTGATTTTTATATTTGTAGAGTTATACAAATGTGATTTTTAGATATGTAGCATAATAAAAATATAATTTCTATTATATGAGAAGTGAAATAAAAATATAATTTATATATAGTAGAGGTATAAAAATAGAGTTTTTATCTATATAGTAGCCGTATAAAAATGTGATTTTTATATACATTGCAACAACATAAAAATGTGATTTTTATATATGTAATGGCTACGGACAATGAAATTGACAAAAGGCGAGCAGGACGAAGATTTCTACATATGAAGAGTCGTGGCGTTTGGTTTAGCTAGTCGGTGAGAACTCCTCACTTTTAATCTTGTTTTCTAGTTAAAAAAATATATACTAGGATGCAAACGGTGCTTAGCAGCACCCGACACCCGTCGTCCACAGACCATGGACAACTTATATGCTTGTTTGATGTGTTGTGAAGTTTGTTTGTGATATTGATGTGAAATGTGTTGAAATAAATTAATTATCGTTAAAAATATAATTTTTAACGTGAATGTGAATAAATAAACATTCGTTTACAAACCGGATGGTTTGTTTATGTACACCTATTTGAAGGACATTGATTGGGACGATAAATTTAACACATCGCCCAAATGCACAGATAATATTCAGTGGTTGTTTATTTGAAACCCCACACGGGTGTTGGGATTAGATTTGGCATACAGTAATCCCAATTATTTAATAGCATGTCGATCGATTGGTCGACAGACTGTGTAAGCGTTAATTATTTATATTTAATGCTTATGCAGTTGTGTAGTGCACTTTGGATGATGGTTGATTATTTATCATTGGTATTATATACATGTGTGTATGGAATCCATATAATTAACGTTATATGGTAATTGATTTGGCCTCATTCCAATTGGAAAAATAAAGAATATTATAAAATATATATTCATGTGTTGAATAGAATAAAAATAGTCATGTGTTGATGATGCTCATGTGTTGAGAATATTCATGTGTTGAAACTTATCATGTGTTGAGTAAAATATTTTAACAATAAAATTTACATCTTTATCATATTTAAGATTAGAAACTAACTGGAAATTAGATAAGATGAGTGGTTTCCTGGGTATTGATCTGATGTTGGTTTCGACCTTCGGGGTTAATACTTAGGGAATCATTCTCTTACTACTTTACGGTTGGAGTCTGATTAAAAATCAAACGATAGATACCATAATTTTATAAAATATATTAAATAATAGAAATAGTTATGTGTTGACGATACTCATGTGTTGAGAATATTCATGTGTTGAAAGAAATATAGATTCATGTGTTGAATAGAATAAATATTCATTTGTTGAATAAAATAACAAAGTTATTAAAATATATAAAGCCGTGTTGATTAGAGTTGCGCTATTTTGACGTGAACGATATTTATATCGATTATATTCATTTTTATAATGATTATAGAAAAGGAAGTTATTTCAAAATATAACGTTTTGAAAATATTATCATTTATATAGTAATGATGTGGAATATTCAATTTTGATTCGAAATTGAATATGAAGTTGAAATTGTTTTGAAAACGAATTTAAAACGATTTATAAAATATGTTTTAAAATGAAATCGACGAAATATATATAACATATATATATATATTATATATATAATGGCCTGAATAGAACACGCCGCGGTAGTTCGCGAATTTCGACCATTGACTTCGAATTGACGTTGCGGGAGATCCGACCGTCGGATTCTCCTAAAACTGGAACCGTTGGGTTCGTATCGAAAAGAGCTTTCAAACGAATATTAGAGATTTGAAATCTAACGGTTTGATTTGGAATTATGTCCAAATAAAATTTGGAAAAGGTCGCTGTAAGTGTGGTTCGATCGCCGTTGATGGAAATCGACTGTACGGACCTTGATAAAATTATTAAAAATATCAATAATTTGTGTAAAATCATAAGAAATGATTTGCGAAGAATTGGGATGAAAATTTCCATATTTGAAAAGATAAAAATAGATTTTTATCAAAATGAACTAGTCATGAACTAGAATAATAATTCATTTATTTTTGAAATAAATAAATAAAGTGGATTTAAAATGGTTTTGAAAATAACCAGAATTTCCAATATATAAAGTGGAGATGGATTTGAATCGAAATTATCTTCGGAATATTTCGATGTTGGATTTCGTGATTATACAGATATGGTTGTGGAAATTTGAAAGATATATTTATATCGTTATTTCCAATACGATATTTGTTGGTCGTAGAATTTGATATTGAATATAAGCCGATAAATTTTCTATTCGGAGCCTTGTATTTAATATCAAAAGTGATTTTGGGTTTACCGTGAACCGTGTTTTAGATGACATTGGTTCTTTAACCCAATTAAAGACAGGATATTGATTAGTGGGAAGATTAAAACTAAGTGGAATTTTAAGGAATCTTTAATTAGATTGAAATGTGAATTGATAATTTAAATTATCAAATTTGGAAAGTGATTGAGAGTGGAGTATCACCAGTTTTGCTCCAAAGCGATAGTTAAGTCTTTAATTAGATTTGAACGTGAAACGGTAATTGATATTTACCAATAACACCGTGGTGTTAGATATGGAGTATTACCAGTTTTGCTCCATGGGATGAATAGGTTGGGATTGGGAAATAAAATAAATAATTACTTCGGTGTGGTTCGCTAATCCCAACTAGTTTGGAAAACCTTAACATGGTTTGAAAAGATATCCAAAGGAAGATTAAAGAATAAATTTAGAAGAGTTTATCTTTGATAAAATTAATGGGAACCTTTCCCTAAGAGCGTGAAAATTTGAATAAAAGAATATTCTGAATTGGAATGAGGCGTATGTTGTGTTTGTGTAGCACTTGTTTATTATATACGCGGGTTATTCGGAAAGGCCGGGATTATACCCATTCTGAATAACCGATTCGACGATATGTCGAAGATGAAGACGGTGGTTGAAGACCGGAAGTCTTCACTTCGTTTGGGTGATTACTGATGATCTTGATTGGGCTGTACACCCAAGAGGAGGGAAACAGTTGGTGACTGTCCAGACGTACTTGGAGATCGATGGATATGCGAGGAAAGTGCCTCCGGTTTCATTCAGACCTAGAACAAACTTGTAAATGGACCATGTGTCTGACATTGGATTTTATTCTATGCTGATTGATCTCTGTTAAATATACATCTGTTTGGCGGCGGAGAATTTATTCTCTTGCTTAACGCCCTTCTCTGAGACGTACGAGCTCAGAGGTTGTATATCGATGGACATCAGTCGCATGGAGTAAATTGCCTACGTGGCATGCCTAAGTGGCAAATGATCAAGGCTTCTGTTGAAAAGCAAAGTCTTGTGGTTGATGATCAAAGCACGTCCTGTGTGGCATAGATTTGTGTATAACGTTAATTCACGAGCCTCACACCTCGGTATGAGTCAAAAAGGGGATACGGACCATTGGGAGAACACGACGTTTCTTTCTAGCTATGGGTGATGTCAGTGACCTACCAGCCCTGACATTTATATACTTTTTACCTGTGTTGTTGTTGGAATGCGAGGCGCCTCGAATATATGGTCGATAACTGGCACTATGTGAGCCGATGTACAGACCATTATGTAGGTCCTATAGGATCGGGAAACGTGTGTTCCAGAATAACTAATCCTCAAAAGTAAGAGAGGATCGGCCCAACCGATTCCAAGGATCGTTGTGTGTGGTCCTGAGACATTTGCTAGAGTGTGTCGAACGGAGAGGAGCTTGCCCCTTGCCTCGACTCATGATGGAATCCAATTTCCAATACGTGATAATTTGGTTTTATTTGTAGAACCTAGTATTGGCGACATAGTAGATGGTAGCTATGCCGCCTATGATTGATACTTATGATTGAAATTGTTTTGACACTATACACTTATAGTAATATCAAAATAATGTGTTTTTAAACGTATCCAGCATTCTTTGGCTATTATAAGGTAAAACCCTATCTCCGTCTTGCGTTGCATTGTGTGATGGGACCTGGGTCTTATAATAGCTTCATTGTTCTTTATTTAGCATTCCGCTGTTGTTTTATGCACTGGTATTCTTGGAAGGAAACCCGTTCCGTGTTATACGGTGTGGTCCCTTGATTTACCAAACATTAAAATAAAGATTAATAACTATTTTAGTTCTCACACCAGTCACATGACTGACCTGGAGTTTATTGTTTTAACCTAAACTTTGGGTGCCCTTATTTTCCGCACGGGCAGCTAGTAGTTTCGGTTTTGCATATTTATATTCATAGGATCCTGATTTACAGCTGGAACGATACTCAGAAAGCTCAGTATCCGTGTATTACTTCTAGTTGTGTTTTGTATTAATTTTCCGCTGCGATGTATTTAAATTTAATTTAAATCTCTGATACTTGTCAAATGTGTAATATTTATTCATACTCTGTATATTCTTGTATTCTGATGGAATTGTTGTAATAAGCAATGAAATGTTCTTCTATTTGTGTTCTGATTTGTCTTGTCCTCAAAGCAATCCGTGCTTTCCTTCATGGGGAAGTTACAGGTTACTACAGTGGTATCAGAGCTTTGGTTTACAGAGCTCGAGAACAAGACACATTAGAACCGAACGAAAGAATCCATCAGAGATTGGATTAGCAATATCCAATGAGAATTACTCGTTAGAGATAGGATCAGTAGTATCCTGGAACGAGTGTGAAGAGTATATTTTTCAAATGAAAACCATATTGTTTTGGAAATTTAAACCAGTTTATAAGTATGTGAATATTTTATTTGTGTTTATTTGGACATTCCAGTATATAGAGATTTTGCATATATGCGTCATGAACGTATATTCGAAGTTTTAATATACTGGATAGATATAGAATCACATTCTAGACACCCAGGGATAATTCTGGTGATGTGGCCACATCATCAGTATTTATGTTCGAGTTTCGAAAGTGTGATATTTATATATTTCCATTAGACTGGTGTGAGAACCAAAACTAGATAGGTTTATTGTTGTGATTTGGAATCAAAAACATGATTTTCTGTATATATGTATTAAAGTTATGTGTTTAAAATTCTAATTCACTAATTGATTGATGGTTGTGTTGTATGATTATTGTTTTGATTAATTAAAATTTTGAACCATTTAGGCTAAATTGAACCAAATATTGAACTGTATTGAAAAATGATTACAAGTGCATGCATATACATGTACTTACATTGAACATGTCATAGCAAGGAGGCTAGAGTAGAAGAATAAAATTGTTTGCCCGACAAATAGGTATATGTTTACAAATTTATTAGGATTTGATGATTTTATGAGCCGCTTGGCTGTTTCATTTTCTTTTTGGATTGATGAGGGCCATGGGAGGCTATTAGAAATATCTCGAAGTCCCCGGTGCAGGGGAGGTTATGGCGAAATTTTTCAAAAATTTAGGGTGTTAGCCAAATTTCTGAAAAATTTGAAAAGTTCTTAGAAACTGAAAAGTTGAAGAACTTAAGCTGTAAAGAAAATAATGGAAGTTGAGTTGGTTTGTTAAACAACTTTCGGCTTCGTTCCTTTTCGGGGACGAAAAGTTTTAAGTGGGGGAGATTGTAATAACCCGGAAAATCTTAGCCAATTTAAAATTTTTATTTTGGCGATTTTGATGAATTTTGAATATTTAAAATGAATTATTTTAAATAATAACGACGAGAAATTTATTTCGAATAGAATTAGAACGTATATATTTATTGGAATCGTTGTTAGAATATAAATATTTATTTTAATTATAAAAGGAATTGAAAATGGCGCGGTAATTTGAAAATTCAATTTCAAAGTTCAAATGAATGTACCGGGTGCAAAATAAACCGGATTTTGGCGAAACCAAAAATATTTGAATCTATTTGAGAATATCTTTCCAACAAATCTGAAAAATCGAAATTTCATAGCGGGGACAAAAAGTTATGCCCATTTGAAAATTCAGAATAGTTGTTATGGAATTCTGGCCCTTAAAATGGAAATTTTGCAAACGACCTCGGTTTTCGACAAAACCACTTTTGTTGGATCCGTGATGTCATGTTATGGCTAGGTTCCAAAATTCATAGTTTATCGAATCAATATGTGAGCGTGGCAAAGGATAACGCGTTTGACTAGTTTTAGTTGATTTTAATCGACAGGAAAATGGCCATTTTTCAAACGGTCTCAGAATTTGACGAAATTAGTTTTGTTAGGACCGTATCGTCAATACGAAGCTAGAAAATATTTTTTGGGAATTTTTAGAGTTCGTATGTGACTTCGGTAAATTGAAATGTGCGTTCAAATCCAATATATAGAGTTATATTTTGATTTTGACAAAAACTGATCGAAACGATCGAATCAGCCTACGATACATATCCCATTGTGTTCGGAATGGGGGTAATTAGCTATGGACCACAGTCGGTGGGTTCGATTTCGAGTTCGAAATTAAAAGTTGCTTTTTGAGATTAAATAATTAAATAATAAAATAAAAAGATAAAGTCAAACCCTTTATCTCTTTAGGCCCCCCCTTTCTCTGTCGTTCATTTCAAAATCACATTATATATATATATATATATATATATATATATATATATATATAGAAGGAGGTTGGAGGCGGAAGAACCGCCATCGCGCCCCCACTAGGCGGCGCCGCCCACCGCCGGGCTCCCCCACCCGATGCGACCCTCCCAACCTCCCCCTCCTCCGGCCGCCACCACCTCCCTCTCTCCCTCCTCCAATGTGAATGCCCCCTTTTCAAAGCCCTAACCGCCAAGTCGAGCCACCACAGCCGAATCCGACCCCCACCTGACCAACGCACCACCCCCGTGCCACCTACACCCTAAGCTGCCGGCCCCTGACCGCCAGCGCCTCCCGTGGGGCCCCTGGCAAGTAAAAACTAGATTTTTCTTGTCTCCGGTGACTACATTTCAGTCTAGGTACCTTCTAGCCTCTTCCCCGAGCCTCTTCCGACTGTGGTGAGCGTTTAATTTCATTTTTATTTGTTTAAGCAATTAAAGGTGCGATTTTTAATTATAAATACTATATAAAAATGTGATTTTTTAGTATAAGGATGCGATTTTTATTTGTATGAATATCATACAAAGAAGTGGTCTTTAATATGAAGAGAACATTATGAGAATTTGATTTTTGAAAATAAAAAAGATGTGATTTTTATATAGTAGAAATAATAAAGATGCGATTTTTATATAGTACAAATAATAAAGATGTGATTTTTAGATAGTAGAAATAATAAAGAGTGATTTTAATATTTGTAGAGTTACAAAAATGTGATTTTTAGATATGTAGCATAATAAAAATATAATTTCTACTATATGAGAAGTGAAATAAAAATATAATTTCTATATAGTAGCGGTATAAAAATAGAGTTTTTATCTATATAGTAGCCGTATAAAAATGTGATTTTTATATACATTGCAACAACATAAATATGTGATTTTTATATATGTAGTGGCTACGGACAATGAAATTGACAAAACGCGAGCACGACGAAGATTTCTACATATGAAGAGTCATGGCGTTTGGTTTAGCTAGTCGGTGATAACTCCTCACTTTTAATCTTGTTTTCTAGTTAAAAAAATATATACTAGGATGCAGACGGTGCTTAGCAGCACCCGACACCCGTCGTCCACAGACCATGGATGACTTGTATGCTTGTTTGATGTGTTGTGAAGTTTGTTTGTGATGTTGATGTGAAATGTGTTGAAATAAATTAATTATCGTTAAAAATATAATTTTTAACGTGAATATGAATAAATAAACATTCATTTAAAAACCGGATGGTTTGTTTATGTACACCTATTTGAAGGACATTGATTGGGACAATAAATTTTACACATCGCCCAACTGCACAGATAATATTCAGTGGTTGTTGATTTGAAACCCCACATGGGTGTTGGGATGAGATTTGGCGTACACTAATCCCAATTATTTAATAGTATGTCGATCGATTGGTCGACAGATTGTGTAAGCGTTAATTATTTATATTTAATGCTTATGCAGTTGTGTAGTGCACTTTGGATGATGGTTGATTATTTATCATTGCTATTATATACATGTGTGTATGGAATCCAAATAATTAACGTTATATGGTAATTGATTGGGCCTCATTCCAATTGGGAAAATAAAGAATATTATAAAATATATATTCATGTGTTGAATAGAATAAAAATAGTCATGTGTTGACGATGCTCATGTGTTGAGAATATTCATGTGTTGAAACTTATCATGTGTTAAGAAAAATATTTTAACAATAAAATTTACATCTTTATCATATTTAAGATTAGAAACTAACTGGAAACTAGATAAGATGAGTGGTTTCCTGGGTATTGATCTGATGTTGGTTTCGGCCTTCGGGGTTAATACTTAGGGAATCATTCTCTTACTACTTTACGGTTGGAGTCTGATTAAAAATCGAACGATAAATACCATAATTTTATAAAATATATTAAATAATAGAAATAGTCATGTGTTGAAGATACTCATGTGTTGAGAATATTCATGTGTTGAAAGAAATATAGATTCATGTGTTGAATAGAATAAATATTCATTTGTTGAATAGAATAACAAATTTATTAAAATATATAAAGCCGTATTGATTAGAGTTGCACTATTTTGACGTGAACGATATTTATATCGATTATATTCGTTTTTATATTGATTATAGAAAAGGAAGTGATTTCAAAATATAACGTTTTGAAAATATTATCATTTATATAGTAATTATGTGGAATATTCAATTTTGATTCGAAATTGAATATGAAGTTGAAATTGTTTTGAAAACGAATTTAAAACGATTTATAAAATACGTTTTAAAAGGAAATCGATGAAATATATATAACATATATATATTATATATATAATGGCCTGAATAGAACGCGCCGCGCCGCGGTAGTTCGCGAATTTCGACCATTGACTTCGAATTGACGTTGCGGGAGATCCGACCGTCGGATTCTCCAAAAACCAGAACCGTTGGGTTCGTATCGAAAAGAGCTTTCTAACGAATATTAGAGATTTGAAATCTAACGGTTGGATTTCGAATTATGTCCAAATAAAATTTGGAAAAGGTCGTTGTTAGTGCAGTTCGATGGCCGTTGATGGAAATCGACTGTACGGGCCTTGATAAAATTATTAAAAATATCAATAATTTGTGTAAAATCATAAGAAATGATTTGTGAAGAATTGGGATGAAAATTTCCATATTTAAAAAGATAAAAATAGATTTTTATCGAAATGAACTAGTTTTGACTAGAATTATAATTCATTTATTTTTGAAATAAATAAATAAAGTGGATTTAAAATGGTTTTGAAAATAACCAGAATTTCCAGTATATAAAGCGGAAATGGATTTGAATCGAAATTATCTTCGGAATATTTCGATGTTGGATTTCGTGATTATACAGATATGGTTGTGGAAATTTGAAAGATATATTTATATCGTTATTTCTAATACGATATTTGTTGGTCGTAGAATTTGATATTGAATATAAGCCGATATATTTTCTATTTAGAGCCTTGTATTTAACATCAAAAATGATTTTGGGTTTACCGTGAACCGTGTTTTAGATGACATCAGTTCTTTAACCCAATTAAAGACAGGATATTGATTAGTGGGAAGATTAAAACTAATTAGAGTTTTAATGAATCTTTAATTAGATTGAAATGTGAATTGATAATTTAAATTATCAAATTTGGAAAGTGATTGAGAGTGGAGTATCACCAGTTTTGCTTCAAAGTGATAGTTAAGTCTTTAATTAGATTTGAATGTGAAATGATAATTGATATTTACCAATAACACCGTGGTGTTAGATATGGAGTATTACCAGTTTTGCTCCATGGGATGAATAGGTTGGGATTGGGAAATAAAATAAATAATTACTTCGGTGTGGTTCGCTAATCCCGACTAGTTTGGAAAACCTTAACATGGTTTGAAAAGATATCCAAAGGAAGATTAAATAATAAATTTAGAAGAATTTATCTTTGATAAAATTAATGCAAACCTTTCCCTAAGAGTGTGAAAATTTGAATTAAAGAATATTATGAATTGGAATGAGGCGTATGTTGTGTTTGTGTAGCACTTGTTTATTATATACGCGGGTTATTCGGAAAGGCCGGGTTTATACCCATTCTGAATAACTGATTCGACGATATGTCGAAGATGAAGACGGTGGTTGAAGACCGGAAGTCTTCACATCGTTTGGGTAATTACTGATGATCTTGATTGGGTTGTACACCCAAGAGGAGGGAAACATCTGGTGACCGTCCAGACGTACTTGGAGATCAATGGACATGCGAGGATAGTGCCTCCGGTTTCGTTCAGACCCAGAACGAACTTGTAAACAGACTGTGTGCCTGACACTGGATTTTATTCTGTGTTGATTGATCTCTATTAAATATACATCTGTCTGGCGGCGGAGAATTTATTCTCTTGCTTAACGCCCTTCTCTGAGACGTACGAGCTCAGAGGTTGTATATCGATGGACATCGGTCGCATGAAGTGAATTGCCTGTGTGGCATGCCTAAGTGGCAAATGATCAAGGCTTCTTTTGAAAAGCAAAGTGTAACACCCCACGTCCATTAATGTCACTCACAAAGGGAATGCATTAACTTCCATGGAGGTTATAAGTGAATATAGAACAGAAAAATTACAACAAGACAAATAATAAGTAGCACTTGGAAATCTAAAACTTCATTTTATTGCAGCGGAAATTAAACATGTTTATTACATCACAAAACCATTTATCAGAGTCAAGTACATTATCCATCTTGATAAAACAAAATACATAATCCCGTTACATAAATAGCCATGAAAAAGATAACAAGCTGGACTTTACTTCAACGGTCCAAGCTTTCCAAGAGAGATAAAGCAATCCAATCAAACTCCACTAGAGCTGGGCCCAACCTGAGGACCTGGAGGGGAAAAAGGATAGAAATGGAGGGGGTCAGACATAAAGTCTGGCGAGTATGATAATTCTAACAATACTATTATCAAAATAACTAGACTAAGGCATAAGCTGGAAGACAAGTAAATGTCTATGAACTATTAAGTATGGAAGAGCAGATAAAGATAACGTTTAAGATAACGTTAAAGATAACGTCAAAGGCATACCTAATTACTAACGAATAATTACTACACTGCACCGCACATTACTACACTGCACCGCACCAGTCACCCTAAAGGTTGATCCCCCCCTTGCTTCACACAAAAACTAGATAAATAGCCTTACGCACCCCAAGCTGACTACATAGGTGCCATCTGCCCCTATTTCCACTAGGTGTACCCCACTACCCACTTTCGATCGGCTCCCTACTCGTAGATACCCGTGCTGGCCCCAAAGTGGTGTGTAACACTCCCCTAAAGTGGCAACCCGATACAATTTGAGAATGCACGGCTTATACCTACACGATGCAACAACGTCTTACCTACCAGCCCGGGTCCATACACGCATATGAAACCCGTTGGACTTGCGTTGCCACCGCTCCCCGTTTTGGCCTCTTATAGTCAAACCTAGTATGTGTGTCCCATCCTCGACTTGGGTCGAGCCCACAAAGATACGTTTGGGATACTGGTTGAAATGGGCCCCCACAAGCTACCCACCTAAGCTTGTCACCACTAGTATATCCCACTTAACCCTCTTAGTCATGTTCATTTACATGTGTGTTTGGTTAAGTCTTACTAATCGTATTTCACATGCCACTAAGGGTACCCACTATATTCCTCATGCCACCCAAGGCACCTACTTAACCCCCATGTCACACCTTACATGTTTATATGGTTAAGTATTTCTTAATTCATTCAGGCCATAACCTCATAAAGACCTCTCACATTATACTGGCATTTATGGCAGCTGGATATGTCGGGCGGGTCCGGGCAGTCTTACACCATAAAAGAGTCTAACCTCCTGTCTTAACAACTATTATGCTTTAGTTTAGGCCTAGGAACTCTCACATTGGGATGATATTTGTGACCACTGGATTTGCCGGGCGGGTCCGGGCAAGTTTACGTCACAAACGAGTCCAACCTCGTGTCCTAAGCATTGATTATCACTTATAATCTTTTACCCCAGTTTTAATAATTCCCTATTCAAATTATTAATTAAGTCCACTTTTAATGATGCCCATAATTGACTCAATTATGGTCATCTACTCATGGCATGCAAAATCATATCAATTGCACCCCAACATCTTAGTATTAAATCCTTAATATTACCCCTACCCCACGTTTATACGTTCACTTATTCAACGTAGAATATACGTTAGACTCGAATAGTCTAACTCATAGCACAAAAATAAATTATCACAACATATAGTCAATTAAAATGAATCTAATCATAATAGGGGTGAAACTTGCATAAACTACACATGTTAAGGATCTAAAGGTGTCAACTTGTTAAATGGCACAATTTACATGATATGATCATAACCCAAATTTATGTATAAACTTGCACATGGGGTTTTAGGCAACATAATGGTGCTGTGAACTAGCATAGAATTTCACATATGTCATAGCATAATTCTAGATGTCATAATTCTAGATCAAAATAGAGGTCATGGCATATGTTCATAATCTCAACCTACACTTTCATATGTGACTTGTCATATAGATTAACATAACCCAAATAACATTAACATCATGATGTGATTAACATGAACTAATTAGCATAAACAATAACATCATGACTTTAAAGCATGTATGATTTATCATAATTTAGCATAGAAACTCTCAACATACATAACATCATCATAGCATGATTTACAACATATAGAATACATAGCATAGGATTTATAACATACATGATAACATAAGGTTTACAATAACATATATGACAATTCACATCATCTACTCATAATCCATTCATGACTTAACCTAATTAATTTAATAATAATCTTGCTAAGTCTATCATACTCACAATTTAGAGAAGAAAAGAGTCTTGCTTTGCTTTAGAATTGAGTAGAATTAGTATTTGATTAGCTTTTCTTCCTTCTTAGTTGGCGGCGGCTCCACTGAGTTCCATGGCGGCGGTATGACGGTAGCTATTCTATTTTTCTTATGAATTAGGGTGAGAGACTACCTAGGTATTTATAGAGTTAGGATTAATTTTAGACCATCAAATCAACACAGAACTAATCCCAGCCAAACAGATTAGGTCAAAACCCTAATGGATCATCACTCAGTCAAAAACAGGCTCAGCCAAAAACCCTAGCCGCCAGACCCAGGTCGATACCCAGGTCGACATTATAGTCGACCTGGGGGGGGGGGGAGGGGCAGGTCGACACTAGTGTCGACCCCCCAGTCGACCTGCCTGGGCGGGAATATTTCCCGCCCAGCCAGCTTCTGCACTTTTCAGTTTGAATTTTAAATTTCCTGCGAGCTGTTTTGAATTTTCTGAAACTTCCGATGGCCATAACTTCTTCATACGAAGTCCAATTCACGCAAACTCGGACTCTATTTCGACCAGAATTCCGAGATGAACACAATGGCGCAACCCATTTTCCATAATTCTCACATCAGAGATTAGTTATTATTTAATTTGTGAATATTAATATTAACAAAATTACGGGGTGTTACATTCTCCCCTCCTTAAAGGATTTCGTCCCCGAAATCTTCAAGTTAAGAAGAATGTATATCCTAACATCCAATCGTCCATCTACTCAACCATCAAACATAGGCATCCATTGTCCTTATAGACTTCTAATGCTTTCATGTTTAAATGCACAGTGTGTGTCTATGTCCATATCTAATGCAAAATCAGGCAGTCCACTGATTCAGTCGACCTCCTTAATGCAAGTCATGATAGTGCCATGCATCCAATATGTATGCAGAAGTTCCTTAATGCAACATATTATCTCTATATGCGTGCACAATCATCATCCGAATGCAGCATCCATATGATAAAACAAATCCTCATACATCCATTTTACTAAGTACAGCCATATATATGCAATATGCAGTATGAAGTGACTGAGCCGATCTAGTGCTTAATAGTGTGTGTTTATGCGTCCACGAGCAACCACTAGCAAACACTTGCATCCACTTTGCATCCAGCATACATAACAAGTCTTAAACACATGTTTCAACCATAGGATTATCCTAACTAAAGGTCAAGGATACTAGCGAGAGGATACTCTAAAGGTAAGATAAATACAAGATAAGCGATAAAGGAGAAATTAAAGGACATACCCTCGAAAAGGAAAGGGTATCGTGAACGCATCTTCTCTTCTGTCTCCCTAGTAGCGTTGCTCTCATCATCTCCCCATTGTACTTTGACAGGTCTGACCTCTCGATTTCTCAGCTTCTTGATCTCTGACCCAAGAATGCGCGTAGGAGCTCGTCGAATCGTCGCATCACGCTCTATCTCCACCTCTCTAAGCAAGTTCGGCTCTACCACTTCCTCGGTCTCATGCAAGCACTTCCTCAAATGCGACACATGGAATACGTCGTGTACACCACTAAGTCTCTCGGGCAACTCCACTCTATACGCTATCTGTCCAATCTTCTCCTTAATAGGAAACGACCCTACGAACCTTGGTGCTAACTTCCCAACGGATCCAAAGCGAACAATGTTTCGTAATGGAGACACTTTGACAAATACCATGTCCCCAACTTCAAACTCAAGATCTGTCCTCCTCTTATCTGCATAAGATTTCTGCCTATCTTGCGCTGCCTTCATCCTCCTTCGAATCAAGTCGATCTTCTCCTAAGTCTCCCTAATCATATCGGGCCCAAGTAAGATCTTATCCGTAGATTCCCACCAACATGTAGGTGAACGACACGGTCGTCCGTAAAGAGCTTCGAATGGTGCCATACCAATGCTAGACTAAAAGCTGTTATTATATGCGAACTCCACCAATGGAAGATGCTCTTCCCATGTACCCCCGAAGTCCAGGATACATAGCCTCAAAAGATCCTCTAGAATGCGATTCACCCTCTCGGTCTGGTCGTCCGTCTGAGGATGATATGCAGTGCTCAAACATAACTGAGTCCCTACCGCCTCTTGTAAGCTTCTCCAAAATTCGCTAGTGAAAATAGGATCGCGGTCGCTCACTATGCTAGAAGGAACACCGTGCAACCGAACTATCTCTCGGACGTATACAGAAGCTAACCATGGAGAAGTCCTCTTACTCTTCACAGGAATGAAATGGACGCTCTTAGTAAGTCTATCTACTATAACCCAAATCCCCGTATTACCCTTCCTCGATCGCGGTAATCCATCCACAAAATCCATCGAGACACTCTCCCACTTCCATAGTGGAACCTCCAATGGGTGAAGCAACCCACCGGGTTTCTTTTGCTCCGCTTTTACTTGTTGGCACACCAAGCATCTAGCGACATACTTGGCCACATCTTTCTTCATACTGGCCCAAAAGTAAACTCGCTTCATATCTTTGTACATCTTGTCCCCGCCGGGATGAATGGTCATCTTCGAACGATGTGCTTCATCAAGAATAGTCTTCCTTAGGTCATCGTCTTTTGGTACACAAAGTCTACCGTCCCTACGTAACCAACCCCTATCATCTAGGGTACACCTACAGAGATGGCTTGATGACTCCCCTCCTTTGAGCTTTCCCAATAGCCATATCTTTATCTTTCGAATTCTCCATTTTGAATCTTTCCTTTTTCGTTTCAGCATGGCTGAAGATCTTAACCTATCTGACGGTGTAACGATACCAGGATGGTATAGGAGGCTATTAGATGCTAGGGCCGCCGCAGGTCCGGCCAATGTTCCTCCACCACCAGTTGCACCCGTTCCTCCTCCTCCTCGCGTAGATACTTTTGCAAAGACGTGCAAGGAATTTAAGGCTATGGGTGGAAAACCCTTCCAAGGGTCAGAAACATTTGTGGAAGCTAGAGATTGGCTTAGGGAGGTAGAAGAATTGCTAGAAATTTTTGAAGTGGAAGAAGGGAGGAGAGTTAAATTAGCAGCTTGGTTGATGAAGGGAGAGGCCTCGTTCTGGTGGGAGGTCACTAATGGGGAGCGTCCTGTTGATTCTTGGGCGGATTTCAGACGTAGGTTTGAGGCGAAGTTTCTCTCAAGGGCAGAGGAGAATCTATATATGGAAAAGTTCTTGACATTAAAGCAAGGAAGCTCATCAGTAAAAGAATATGTCAACAAATTTAATCAGTTAGCAAGGTTTGGCTTGGATTTAGTGGACACGCCGAAAAAGAAGGCTCTGAGGTTCGTTAATGGATTGAATGAACCGTTGCAAGGGTTGGCTATGACCCACATCCCTATGGGGGCCACCTTTGAGAAGCTCGTAGACATGGCACTCATGCACGAGGAGAAAAGCGCTAAAGTTGATAAGGCACCCGAGAAGAAAGGGGATCAGAAGAAACCACAACAGCAAAACAAGAAGGATGGTAAAGACAATAATGGCAAGGGAAAGAAGAAATGCTTTAACTGTAAGACACCTGGCCATCTCAGCAAGGATTGCCGAAACAAGAAGAAGACTGGTTGTTTCCACTGTGGCGAAGCGGGACATCTAGTGAAGGACTGCCCAAAGAAGGGGCAGAGGGCAGGAGCTACATTGGGAGGACAGGTGCAGGATCTTATGGCACCAGGGCAGGCAAGGGGACAAGTTCAGGCTCTCGCGGTCCCACCGCTGCAAGAACGAGGTAGAACCATTTCTGTTGAAAGCTTAGTTTTTCTGTTTGATCATCTTGTCCGTACCTTATTTGATTCGGGCGCATCGCATTCGTTTATCTCTACGTCATTAGTTGAATCACTGCACTTAAACACCAGTTTAGTGGAGGATCCCTTAGTTTTTTCTAATCCAATTGGGGGCTCAGCTTATTTGTCCATGATGTGTTTGGATTTGAAAATTTCTATACTTTGCGTTGAATTTAGATGTGATGCTTATGTGTTGGGCTTCACGGGCTATGGGCTAATTTTAGGAATGGATTGTTTGTCCATAAATGGGACCGTTCTTTATTGTGAAAGGAGAGTAGTTAGGCTCATGACTCGCCTTGGTAATGCTCTCGAAATCTTTTGTAGTCCCATAAATTCCGTTATGCTAAGTTATTTAGAATCGCTTGACGCGTCTGAGGAAAATCTACAATCTGTTAGAGTGGTTCGAGAATATTCGGATGTGTTTGAGGAGGTGAAGGGCTTGCCTCCGAAGCGAGAGATAGATTTTCGAATATATCTGGTGGATAATGCGAAACCAGTATCTTTATCTGTACGCCACATGGCTCCACGTGAAAGGAGGGAACTCGATAAGCAAGTGAAGGAGTTGCTTGAGAAGGGGTTCATATGACGAAGTATATCGGAGTGGCATGCTCCAGTAGTATTTTCCACGAAGGCGGATGGGTCCCTTAGACTTTGTGTGGACTATAGAGAACTTAATAAACTTACTAAGAAGAACAGACACCCACTGCCGAGGATTGACGATCTCTTTGATCAGTTAGTTGGTGCCTCAGTGTTTTCGCAATTGGACTTAGCCACTGGTTTCCATCAGTTGAGAGTGGCTGAGGATAGCATTTACAAGACTGCCTTTAGGACTCTGGACGGTTTCTATGAATGGCTAGTGATGCCCTTCGGTTTGACAAACGCCCCCGCATACTTTGTTGATTTGATGAGTAGGGTGTTTAGGGAGTACTGTAACAACTCGTATTTCGATAACATGTTAAAACGAGAATCAAGGCAGAATTTAATTTTAAATTATGAATCAAGTAAACGGGCTATGCCATTGCGTTCGTCTCGGAAAAATACGCGAAATAGAGTCCGAGTTTTCGAGAATCGGAGTCCGTATGACCAAGTTATGGTCCGTCGAAGTTTTCAGGGTTTCCAAGTTTGAAAATCACCTAGGAAGTTCAAGTTTTGGGGTAGGCGGGAATTTTCCCGCCAAAGCCCATGTCGACAGGGGAATCGACAGGGCTGTCGACACCCCTGGACCCCAAGTCGACAGGGGTGTCGACTGGGTCCAAAAACACAACTCCGTGTTTTGTGGCCTGGTGCACCTGGATGTAGTCTTGGTCTGGTCTGATGGGCCTGTGACGATTTCTGTGGTCTAGATTAATCCTAGATCTAATCCTAGGGCCTAAAACTATCCTAATCTCTATAAAAAGACCCTAAACCTAACCTAAATCCCTAAAAATCAAACCTAGCAACTAAGTGCTGCCAAAATCAATCTTGATCATGGCCTCCATCTCCAATCCCTAGAGCCTATGCATTCAAATCGGGTTCAAATCAAAAGGTGCAAGCTTGCTACACCAAATAGAGGCCAAATCAACGTTGCTATGCGAGTTTCATGACGGATCTTCATCAAAGGAGCCACCTTTCTTCGCCAAAACGATTCATGCTCCTAGTCCTCTTGCCATACTATTTAAGTTCTAGCTACTTTTGGATCAAAACGGTATTTTTAATGTTGACATGGGATAAAATGAGGCTAAACATGATTATGCGAACCTATATGAACCTTACCTTGCCTCTTGTGTTCATGTTTATGATTTTAGGCCATGTGAGTAACTTAATCATGCCTCTCATGCTATGCATAACCTAGTTTAACTTGCAAGTTTGGATCTTTATGCATGAAATGCTAGCATGAACCTTTAGGAACCACTTTATGTGTGAAACATTGGCTAAGACAAGATTTTGGGACTTGTGCATGTTTATGAACCCAAACCCCTTATGGTAACATGCGAGTTTGTGGCCAAATCCTTTATGAGATTATGCATGCTCGTGGCCAATCCCCTCTTTTAAGTTGTGCATGTTTATGGCCAAACCCTTTTTGATAATATGCATGTTTGTGGCCAAATTACCTTATGACACTATGCATGTTTATGGCTAATCCCTTTATGATGTTATGCATGTGGAAGCCAATCCCTTTTTGGCATCATGCATGTTTTGAGACCAATATGTGACATAGTATTCTTACTATGTTGACTCGCTTTGCTTGCGTTGGGAAAATACGATTTTTGGGTAGTTAGATAAACATGAACATGTCGTGAAATCTTAACTTGATTATGACATGTGTTTATACTTGAAAATATGACTTGAAAGATAACATGGAAGTTGGCATGTAAGTATGCATAAAAACATGAGCTTGGGAATTTACCTATTAAGTTAGGTCTACCCTTTGGGAATTTACCTATTAAGTTAGGTCTACCCAAATGCTTGAAAACTTGTAACATGTTTTGGAAACATGATGAACTTAGGTAATATAAGTTTGGCCAACTCGAGGTTGGGTTGAGTTTGCAACGTAAAACTACCCGGAACCGACCGGCCTAACTAGTAGTTGCAAACAATAGGACCCAATGTGAGAAGTTGGTCATGTCGCGCTTAAGACCCGAGGTTAGACTAGGTTGTGGTGTAAATCTACCCGGACCCGCCCGGCTTAACTAGTAACCACAACAAGGTCTAATGTGAGAGGTTAAGAGTGCATTAATTGAATTAATGCCACATGATAAGGTTAAGTAAATTTGACTAATGACACTTAACCGATATGACACGAATGGGTAGGTTAAGTGGGACCGGACTTGATTCCTTAATGACACTTAACCATGCAAGATGATTAGGAGATGGGGTTAAGTAATTTACACTTAACTAATCCGACTGGGTAATTAGATGGGGTTAAGTAATTAAGACTTAACTAACCTAACCACGGTAATTAGATGGGGTTAAGTAATCCACACTTAACTAATCTAAACACGGTAATTCGATGGGGTTAAGTTAAACACTTAACCAATTTAAACTTGGTAATTCAATGAGGTCAAGTAACCCATACTTAACCAACTTAACTTGGTAATTTAAGGGGGTTAAGTTAAACACTTAACTAATTTAACACGATGATTTGATGAGGTTAAGTGACCTATACTTAACCAATCTAACTCGTTAATTTGATGAGGTTAAGTTAACCTATACTTAACCAATCTAACGCGAAAACATGATAAGGCTAAGTCACGAATCGTTTCGAATACGCTTGACCGATTTGACTCGGTAATTTGATAGGGTCAAATTAATATATACTTAACCAATCTAAAATGATAATTAGATGAGGTTAAGTCATGGATTGCTTGATATACTTAACCAACTTGACACATGGTCTGTAGGGTTAAGTCTTGGACTTGGATACTTAGCCAGTTTCGACATGTTTTGTAGACGGGTTAAGTTGTGAACTTAAGTGACACTTAACCCATTAGATAAACCCTAATTCGGAGGATTAGGTAAATAGCCATAGTTAACAAGGATAATGGAAATAAGGCTAAGTGGTAAACCTTAGTTAAGGGAAACTAAGTAATAATTCTTAGTCAAGGAAATTTGGACCACCTCTTAAATAGATGAGTAACCCGATACGGTAGGTCATCGTTTAAGTATACGTGTAGGAGCAGGCTATCTGATTTAGATAAAGGCTCCAGCGAACTGGGTAACGAAGCAGCGGCTTCGGGGAACGTGAGGATATTCTTGGTATCCCTCTGTGAGGTCGCAGATGATCATCCTGGGCTCACAAAAGGTTAAGGTCTGCGTTAGAAGAACCAAGAGTATGCCTTGGTTGCTATACGAGCGACCTAAATACTGGGATGGATAGCAGTGAGTCGACGAATACATGATAGTGCCCTAGATAGCAAGTTCGTCGATCATCTACCATCTTGAGTCAAGCGTGTACGTACGGAAAGGCAGGGAACACCCAACATACCATAATTGCTATCTAATTATGGGTGAGGTAGGCCGTAGGATGTGGGCTGGCCGGAGTGTAGTTCTCATGCAAGATTTTCTCTTGTGTTGCCTTTCACTAGTTGAGGGAGGGGTCTCGTGGGACCATAGCCACGTGTAGAAAAGCAGACCTTAGTATCTGCATCGGCAGATAAATCTAAAGCTCCCGACCGAGTCCTGTATTTCTTGTTTTGCCCTGTGACAGGACTCGGATGGCACGATGTGATACATGTGCATACAGTTATAGAAAAACGATTCACGATGAATGCGTGGGAAAAAGGGCGCGGTTGAGGGTTAGCGTAATCCCTAGTGGCCTAGGTGGTTTAAACCAAACCGAAATACGAAAGCGTGCAATAGGTAAGCGTAATCCCTAGTGGTGCTAGGTGGCGTAAGTCCTAGTAGTTCAAACGATGATTCATATGGAAGAGCCTAGCTAGAACAAGGGTGACAGTCCAAACGATTTCAAGGATAAAACGACATGAGGAAGCCCGTACGAGGTACGGCAAAGGACTGAACTTATATACATGGAAAGAAACATATGATTTGAGTAACCTATACATGCGATATTAGGTTGACATGGACCATTACACGACTTTGAGCACGGGACATTCATGGTTAACACATGACGCGGGTAGTGATACTAGTACGAGAGGTGCAGAGCAAATATACATGTTAGAACTAGGAAGAATATACATAATATATACCGTGGGATGTTAAACGGGGTAGATACCTTGGGATAATGTACTCGATAGAAATCTGACGATGTGATACCTTGACTTATCATAACACCGTAGTTTATCATGATACCTTAGTTACCTTGCCACAGTAGTTCAACCGGCTACCCTGGTTTATCTATCTTGTAGTTATCCTTATGTTTACTTTCAGTTTATGCATGTCATGTTACCTTTACCTGTTTTTATACTGGAAGTAGATAGGACTTACTCAGTCTTTTTGACTGACCCGTTTTGTTTCGCCTCTTTTCTTTCGTTTCCCCCCCCCAGGTTTCAGGGAGGAAACAATGCTGTTTAGTTCGGACTTCTTCTGCTTGAAGGTCATCATGGATGGCTTGGACTTCTCTTGGCTATGGCTACTTTACTGTTTTACTTGGGGAATAACTTATTAAAAAAGTCTTTATGCTTCTTTACTATTGCAAGACAGGTTTTGATGTACTCTGATGTAAAAGGCTTTAGACCTTAATTATTGAATTTATGAAAGTTCGATTTTACTTTCGCTATTTTATATGTTCTGTCTTGTGATATTTCTGTGCATGTTTACCAATAATTCCCCTCTAAAGCTAGTGCATTCCTTTGCGAGTGACCCTAGCGGAGGCGGGGTGTTACATTTGGTATCAGAGCAGAAGGTTACCAGACTGGGCAAAAGTTTTTAAAGACCTCCTTAAAACTATTTGAAAATCGTTTATAAAGAAGCATTTTTCAAGAAAGTTTTCTTTTAAAAAGAAAAGGCTATTCCCCAAAGGCCATTAGCATTATCCTTGTTTCCTTGATTGAATCTCTTTTCCTTTCTTTCCTCCATCTGTAGTCACAGTGGTTTTAACTGCGACTAGTCTTTTCTATCTACGGAAGTGCTTTCCATGCGACGGAGGTGGTTCTCGAGAGACCAGTGGCCGCGTTATAAGAAAGGATAGTGAGAAAGAGGATAAAGGATGCGAGTTTAAGGATGAACAACTTGTTGGTATGGCTCAACCCAGAATGAGAGAGAAAGATGAACAATGAAACCCATGACGAGAGGGTACCTTTGGCATGGTGAAACGGGACGGATAGTTAAGTATCATGGGACAAGGACAAGATCATTGGGAGGGCAATAGTATGCTCTCATTTCAAGGGTACCTCGGAAGGAGGGTAACAATCTTGTTAAAGGTTTAGTTTTTCTTCTCTATCATCCCGTCGGGACTTTGTTTGGATCACCGCATCTTTTTAAGTCCGCTTCGATAGTTGAGTCTCTGCACCTTAGTACTAGTGTAATAGAGGATCCCGTTTTTGTCTCAAATCCTATTGGAAGATCGGTCCATTTATTCATGACTTGTTTGGATTTGAGAATGTCTGTGTCAAGTATTGAGCTTGGAAATAATGCTTATGTTTATAAACTATGGATGGATTCTAAGGATGAAGTGGTTATCCAATAAGGGGTGCCACTCTCGGTTTTAGGAGGGTAGTTAGACTCTTGGCTTGCTTTAGTAATACCCTCGAAGTATCGTGTAACCTTTTTGAGGTTCTGTCATGACTAGTTACTTAGAATCCCTTGATGCCTTTATTGGAAATTTGAAGCCCGATCGAGTGGTGTTCGCCAATAAGACGGATGGTTTACTTCGATTATGTATGGGTTATGGGAATTACCCTAGTAAGTGCGCACGGTAACTTGTTTACTTTCAAGAGAAAGTTTTTCTACGTGGAATACCTTATGGTACAAGGTCCAGGATTCACTAGTGAATTTTGAGGGCTTGCATGGAATAATGTGTACGCAGTCCTGTTTGCGCCAAGTATACTAGGGAAAGAATAAGTGAAAGTGAAACGAGAGGAGACAGTGAAATGAGTTTCACTCGCACCTTGGAAATAGGAATCAAGGAGCTACGAAATCATGAAGTCAAAGGCAGTCAAGGCACGATGGAACTAAGCTCAAGGTAATGCGACTCAGGAGACTGAAGACTAAATACGTGCATGATATCTCTTTTGGGAATATATCCTCGATCCCTGTTTTTCTGTTGATCTTGCTTGTAGGCTATCTTTTATGGATATCCTCTCAGTCCTGTCTCTGTTACAAACCCCGTACGGAGTTTGTTTTGGTTATCTTCTCGACCCTGTTTCAGGGAATCTTAGGTAGAACCCTATGGATGTAAACATGTATTTGAAACATGTTATGGTTGATATGGTTGCAAATGGTTGCAAGTGGTTGCTCGTGGATGCGCGAATTTACATTAGATATTAGCTCGACTCGGTCACATTTCATATTGCATATGCACGAGTATTTATACTTGTTTATGGATGAAATTGAATGTGTTACCATGTGGACGTTGCATATGGATGAATGTTTGTGCACGCATATAGTGTATATGACTAGGACTATTTGCATACATGATGGATTCATAGCACTAAACATATTTTTGCATTCAAAAGATTTTTCAGGCCTGATCATTAGCATTAGCTAAGGAACATGTACACACACATTTTGCATACATTCATAAAGCATTAGAAGTCGTCTAAGGACAATGATTGCTTGTGGATGATGTTTTGAGTAGATGGATGATGGATGGTAGGATATGTTCTTCCTAACTTGGAGATTTCGGGGACGAAATCCTAAAAGGTGGGGAGAATGTAACAACTCGTATTTCGATAACATGTTAAAACGAGAATCAAGGCAGAATTTAATTTTA
Source organism: Allium sativum (assembly GCA_030737875.1). Taxonomy (NCBI): domain Eukaryota; kingdom Viridiplantae; phylum Streptophyta; class Magnoliopsida; order Asparagales; family Amaryllidaceae; genus Allium; species Allium sativum. The sequence continues at coordinate 733,177,308 of CM060916.1, forward strand.
AATTCTGAATCAAGTAAAACGGGCTATGCCATTGCGTTCGTCTCGGAAAAATACGCGAAATAGAGTCCGAGTTTTCGAGAATCGGAGTCCGTATGACCAAGTTATGGTCCGTCGAAGTTTTCAGGGTTTCCGAGTTTGAAAATCACCTAGGAAGTTCAAGTTTTGGGGTAGGCGGGAATTTTCCCGCCAAAGCCCATGTCGACAGGGGAATCGACAGGGCTGTCGACACCCCTGGACCCCAAGTCGACAGGGCTGTCGACTTGGGTGTCGACTGGGTCCAAAAACACAACTCCGTGTTTTGTGGCCTGGTGCACCTGGATGCAGTCTTGGTCTGGTCTGATGGGCCTGTGACGATTTCTGTGGTCTAGATTAATCCTAGATCTAATCCTAGGGCCTAAAACTATCCTAATCTCTATAAAAAGACCCTAAACCTAACCTAAATCCCTAAAAATCAAACCTAGCAACTAAGTGCTGCTAAAATCAATCTTGATCATGGCCTCCATCTCCAATCCCTAGAGCCTATGCATTCAAATCGGGTTCAAATCAAAAGGTGCAAGCTTGCTACACCAAATAGAGGCCAAATCAACGTTGCTATGCGAGTTTCATGACGGATCTTCATCAAAGGAGCCACCTTTCTTCGCCAAAACGATTCATGCTCCTAGTCCTCTTGCCATACTATGTAAGTTCTAGCTACTTTTGGATCAAAACGGTATTTTTAATGTTGACATGGGATAAAATGAGGCTAAACATGATTATGCGTACCTATATGAACCTTACCTTGCCTCTTGTGTTCATGTTTATGATTTTAGGCCATGTGAGTGACTTAATCATGCCTCTCATGCTATGCATAACCTAGTTTAACTTGCAAGTTTGGATCTTTATGCATGAAATGCTAGCATGAACCTTTAGGAACCACTTTATGTGTGAAACATTGGCTAAGACAAGATTTTGGGACTTGTGCATGTTTATGAACCCAAACCCCTTATGGTAACATGCGAGTTTGTGGCCAAATCCTTTATGAGATTATGCATGCTCGTGGCCAATCCCCTCTTTTAAGTTGTGCATGTTTATGGCCAAACCCTTTTTGATAATATGCATGTTTGTGGCCAAATTACCTTATGACACTATGCATGTTTATGGCTAATCCCTTTATGATGTTATGCATGTGGAAGCCAATCCCTTTTTGGCATCATGCATGTTTTGAGACCAATATGTGACATAGTATTCTTACTATGTTGACTCGCTTTGCTTGCGTTGGGAAAATACGATTTTTGGGTAGTTAGATAAACATGAACATGTCGTGAAATCTTAACTTGATTATGACATGTGTTTATACTTGAAAATATGACTTGAAAGATAACATGGAAGTTGGCATGTAAGTATGCATAAAAACATGAGCTTGGGAATTTACCTATTAAGTTAGGTCTACCCTTTGGGAATTTACCTATTAAGTTAGGTCTACCCAAATGCTTGAAAACTTGTAACATGTTTTGGAAACATGATGAACTTAGGTAATATAAGTGTGGCCAACTCGAGGTTAGGTTGAGTTTGCAACGTAAAACTACCCGGAACCGACCGGCCTAACTAGTAGTTGCAAACAATAGGACCCAATGTGAGAAGTTGGTCATGTCGCGCTTAAGACCCGAGGTTAGACTAGGTTGTGGTGTAAATCTACCCGGACCCGCCCGGCTTAACTAGTAACCACAACAAGGTCTAATGTGAGAGGTTAAGAGTGCATTAATTGAATTAATGCCACATGATAAGGTTAAGTAAATTTGACTAATGACACTTAACCGATATGACACGAATGGGTAGGTTAAGTGGGACCGGACTTGATTCCTTAATGATACTTAACCATGCAAGATGATTAGGAGATGGGGTTAAGTAATTTACACTTAACTAATCCGACTGGGTAATTAGATGGGGTTAAGTAATTAAGACTTAACTAACCTAACCACGGTAATTAGATGGGGTTAAGTAATCCACACTTAACTAATCTAAACACGGTAATTCGATGGGGTTAAGTTAAACACTTAACCAATTTAAACTTGGTAATTCAATGAGGTCAAGTAACCCATACTTAACCAACTTAACTTGGTAATTTAATGGGGTTAAGTTAAACACTTAACTAATTTAACACGATGATTTGATGAGGTTAAGTGACCTATACTTAACCAATCTAACTCGTTAATTTGATGAGGTTAAGTTAACCTATACTTAACCAATCTAACGCGAAAACATGATAAGGCTAAGTCACGAATCGTTTCGAATACGCTTGACCGATTTGACTCGGTAATTTGATAGGGTCAAATTAATATATACTTAACCAATCTAAAATGATAATTAGATGAGGTTAAGTCATGGATTGCTTGATATACTTAACCAACTTGACACATGGTCTGTAGGGTTAAGTCTTGGACTTGGATACTTAGCCAGTTTCGACATGTTTTGTAGACGGGTTAAGTTGTGAACTTAAGTGACACTTAACCCATTAGATAAACCCTAATTCGGAGGATTAGGTAAATAGCCATAGTTAACAAGGATAATGGAAATAAGGCTAAGTGGTAAACCTTAGTTAAGGGAAACTAAGTAATAATTCTTAGTCAAGGAAATTTGGACCACCTCTTAAATAGATGAGTAACCCGATACGGTAGGTCATCGTTTAAGTATACGTGTAGGAGCAGGCTATCTGATTTAGATAAAGGCTCCAACGAACTGGGTAACGAAGCAGCGGCTTCGGGGAACGTGAGGATATTCTTGGTATCCCTCTGTGAGGTCGCAGATGATCATCCTAGGCTCACAAAAGGTTAAGGTCTGCGTTAGAAGAACCAAGAGTATGCCTTGGTTGCTATACGAGCGACCTAAAGACTGGGATGGATAGCAGTGAGTCGACGAATACATGATAGTGCCCTAGATAGCAAGTTCGTCGATCATCTACCATCTTGAGTCAAGCGTGTACGTACGGAAAGGCAGGGAACACCCAACAGACCATAATTGCTATCTAATTATGGGTGAGGTAGGCCGTAGGATGTGGGCTGGCTGGAGTGTAGTTCTCATGCAAGATTTTCTCTTGTGTTGCCTTTCACTAGTTGAGGGAGGGGTCTCGTGGGACCATAGCCACGTGTAGAAAAGCAGACCTTAGTATCTGCATCGGCAGATAAATCTAAAGCTCCCGACCGAGTCCTGTATTTCTTGTTTTGCCCTGTGACAGGACTCGGATGGCACGATGTGATACATGTGCATACAGTTATAGAAAAACGATTCACGATGAATGCGTGGGAAAAAGGGCGCGGTTGAGGGTTAGCGTAATCCCTAGTGGCCTAGGTGGTTTAACCCAAACTGAAATACGAAAGCGTGCAATAGGTAAGCGTAATCCCTAGTGGTGCTAGGTGGTGTAAGTCCTAGTAGTTCAAACGATGATTCATATGGAAGAGCCTAGCTAGAACAAGGGTGACAGTCCAAACGATTTCAAGGATAAAACGACATAAGGAAGCCCGTACGAGGTACGGCAAAGGACTGAACTTATATACATGGAAAGAAACATATGATTTGAGTAACCTATACATGCGATATTAGGTTGACATGGACCATTACACGACTTTGAGCACGGGACATTCATGGTTAACACATGACGCGGGTAGTGATACTAGTACGAGAGGTGCAGAGCAAATATACATGTTAGAACTAGGAAGAATATACATAATATATACCGTGGGATGTTAAACGGGGTAGATACCTTGGGATAATGTACTCGATAGAAATCTGACGATGTGATACCTTGACTTATCATAACACCGTAGTTTATCATGATACCTTAGTTACCTTGCCACAGTAGTTCAACCGGCTACCCTGGTTTATCTATCTTGTAGTTATCCTTATGTTTACTTTCAGTTTATGCATGTCATGTTACCTTTACCTGTTTTTATACTGGAAGTAGATAGGACTTACTCAGTCTTTTTGACTGACCCGTTTTGTTTCGCCTCTTTTCTTTCGTTTCCCCCCCCCCCCAGGTTTCAGGGAGGAAACAATGCTGTTTAGTTCGGACTTCTTCTGCTTGAAGGTCATCATGGATGGCTTGGACTTCTCTTGGCTATGGCTACTTTACTGTTTTACTTGGGGAATAACTTATTAAAAAAGTCTTTATGCTTCTTTACTATTGCAAGACAGGTTTTGATGTACTCTGATGTAAAAGGCTTTAGACCTTAATTATTGAATTTATGAAAGTTCGATTTTACTTCCGCTATTTTATATGTTCTGTCTTGTGATATTTCTGTGCATGTTTACCAATAATGCCCCTCTAAAGCTAGTGCATTCCTTTGCGAGTGACCCTAGCGGAGGCGGGGTGTTACAAGTACTGTAACAACCCGTATTTTCAATAACCTGTAATAACATAAATCGAGGCAGAATTTAATTCTAAATTGGGAATCAAGGGAAACGGGCTATGCCATTGTGTTCGTCTCGGAAAAATACGCGAAATAGAGTCCGAGTTTTCGAAAATCGGAGTCCGTATGACCAAGATATGGCCTCGCGAAGTTTCACGAAAATTCCCAAATTAAAGTATACTTAATTAAGTGAAATGGGTTGTGTAGATATATATATATATATATATATTGATATATATATATATATATAATTGAAAATTTAATAAATAAATATGCAAAAATGCTCAAAACAGCGAATTGGGAGAGGGGAATAACCGAACCGGCCGATTTTTGAAGTCGACCCGAGCCCGCTGGGTCGACTAGGGGTTAATCCAGGGTGTTTGGCTGTCAACCCGTGGGCCGATTCGCTCAAGTGCAGATTTTGCATTTGAATGGTTCTCATGGTCCATCTTTAATCTAAAGGCCCTAGATGGTTCCTACACTTGACTTCTTCCCCAAGACATGCTTTGATGGCTTGGATTGAATCTAGGGTTAATCCTATGGCCTAAAACACTTGCCTAATCTATAAATAAGACCCTAACCTACCCTAATTCATTCATAATTAAACCTAGTGACTAAACTATGGCAAAATGCTAGCTCTCATGGCCTCCACTAATTTTATGAAGAGGGTTGCATACTAATCACTCTCTAATCAACTTCTAATCCCTTCTTAGCATCTTAATCTTCTTCATTTGGTGTTCAAAGTTGCTAGTTGTGAGTTTCTATCACTTTGATGATCTTTTGGTAAACTAATTAGATGAGATGTGATGAGATTTATGGTTTTGTATGTGGGTTAATGAGCTTTGAATCATATGATATGATGTTAGCATTAATCTTATGTTTATGCATGTTGAGTATGTAAGCTTATGCAAGTTTAATATGATGTATGTTATGTTTGCATGATGCTAAATATGCAAGTTGTGGGCTATGTAATCATATGCATGTTATGCAAGTTCATGGTAATATGCTATGCAAGTTACATGTTTGTTAATATGCAAGTTACATGTTTGTTAATATGCAAGTTACATGTATGTAAATATGCAAGTTACATGTTTGTTAATATGCAAGTTACATGTTTGTTAATATGCAAGTTACATGTATGTAAATATGCAAGTTACATGTTTCTTTATATGCAAGTTACATGTTTGTTAATATGCGAGTTACATGTATGTAAATATGCAAGTTACATGTTTATTAATATGCAAGTTCATGATGACACATTATGCAAGTCTATAAGCTAATATGCAAGTTTGTTATGCAAAATGAATATGTAAGTTATGTGACATATTATATGCAAGTTATGTGACATGTTATGCAAGTTCATATGCAAGTTATGTGTTTGTTAATATGCAAGATGGCACCTTTGAAACATGTTCATTCATATGCAAGTTGACACCTTTTATATGTGTTATATCATGAACGAAATTACGTGGGAACGATGGGGTAATTAAATGCATAAGTTAATAAGATTGTGTGAAATTAATATAATTATGCATAACACAAAATAAATAAACATAGTATGGGAATTTGCCTATTTGGTTAGGTGTACCCATACTATGTGTTGGGAATTTACCTATTGAGTTAGGTCTACCCCATGGGAATTTACCTATTAAGTTAGGTCTACCCATGTTAAGAAAACTTGATTAATTAGGGATAATTAATATAAAATTATGAGGGTGATTAATTAGGTGTAATTAATTGACTAAGACACGAGGTTGGACTCAGTTGTAGCGTAAAACTGCCCGGACCCAACCGGCTTAACCAGTTGCTACAAATGTTAGCCCAATGTGAGAGGTCTTAGGCACAAACTAAATACGTAATTAATGTAAAGACACGAGGTTAGACTCTGTTATGACATAAGGCTGCCCGGACCCAACCGGCTTAACCAGCGGTCATAAAAGACAGTCTAATGTGAGAGGTCTTTACAAAGGTTACGTTCTTAATTAATTAATTAAGAAACACTTAACCACATTAGCATGTAGAGGGACATGAGGGGTTAAGTGGGTGCCTCGGGTGGCATGAGAAAATCTAGTGGTTGCCTTGGGTGGCAATAGAAAATACGATTAGAATACTTAACCAAAATAGAACATGTAATTAAAACATGATTAAAGGGTTAAGTGGGATATACTAGAAAAAGGGACAAGCTTAGGTGGGTAGCTTGTGGAGGCCCATTTCAACCAGTAACCCATACGTATCTTTGTGGGCTCGACCCATGTCGAGGACGGGACACGCATACTGGGCTTGACTGTAAGAGGCAAACGGGTTAGCGGTGGCAACGCAAGTCCAACGGGCTTCATATGCGTGAGTGGGCCCGGGCTGGTAGGTAAGCCGTTGTTGCATCGAGTAGATATAAGCCGTGCACCTTTAGTTTCATCAGGTTGCCACATTGGGGAATGATACATCCCACGGTGGGGCCAGCACGGGTATCTACGTTAGGGAGCCGATCGAATGGGAAGTAGTGTGTACACCTAGTGGATTGTAGGGCCCCGTGGCGCCTACTTGGTCACCTAGGGGTACGCAGGTACTAATTAGTAAATTTTATAAGTCCTTGGGTGGGATCAACCTTTAAGTTAGGAACGACTGGTGTGGTGCAGTTTAGTAATTTACCTTAGGGAGGGTAGATGCGTCTTTATCCTTTATCTTCGTTTAGTTGACTGCTTAGGGTAGCCATTCATCCCTATATGTTACCGTATATCAGTTTATGTCTTCTCTGGTTACTTTAACGATTGTATTGTTAAAGTTATAGGACTCGCTCAGACTTATGTCTGACCCTGTTGTTTTTATCTTTTTCCCAACCCTCAGGTCCTACGGTGGATCCTAGCAGTAGTGGAGCTTGATCGGATTGCTGTTCCAGTCTTTAGGAGCTTGGATAGATGTAAAGCTCCAGTTATCCAGTTATCTTTTCTTTTGTTTGGCTATTGTATGAGAGTGGGATTATGTACTTCTTTATTTTGATGGATATTGTACTTGACCTTTATTGTGGTTTTATGATGTAACCAGACATGTTTTACTTCCGCTGTTATGAGATGATGTTTTAAAATTTCAAGTACTATTTATATCTGTCTTGTTGTAATTTTTCTGTTCTATATTCACTAAAATACTCCACCGATGCTATGGCATTCCCTTAGTGAGTGATCATAGCGGGAGTGGGGTGTTACACGTGGTATCAGAGCTTAAGGTTACCAGAACAGATAAAATTTTTGAGAAAAACTACTTTCTAAGAGTATTTTCTAAGAAAGTATTTTTAAAAGCATGTCTTCTAAGAGAAAAAGTTTTTGAAAAAGAAAAGCATAATCCCCAATAGCCATATCTTTATCTTTCGGAATCTCCTTTTTGAATCTTTCCTCTTTCGTTTCAGCATGGCTGAAGATCTTAACATCCCGGAGGGTTTAGTTATACCACTATGGTATAGGAGGTTGCAAGAGGCTAGGGCCGCGGCTGCGGGTCCGGCCAATGCTACTACACCAGAGACAACCGCTCCTCCTCCTCAGCCTAGAGTGGATAATTTTGCTAAGGTTTGCAAGGAGTTCAAGGCTATAGGAGGAAAACCTTTTCTTGGTTCAGAGACTTTCGTAGAGGCTAGAGATTGGCTTAAGGAAGTGGAAGAGTTGCTAGATATCTTTGAAGTGGAAGAGGGAAAGAAAGTCAAGTTGGCGGCTTGGTTAATGAAGGGAGAGGCCTCATTCTGGTGGGAGGTCACTAATGGAGAACGCCCTGTTGACTCTTGGGCAGATTTTAAGCAAAGGTTTGGGGCTAAGTTTCTCTCAAGGGCGGAAGAGAATCTGTTTATGGAGAAGTTCTTGAATTTGAAGCAAGGGAATCTCACGGTGAAAGAATATGTCAACAAATTCAATCAATTAGCAAGATTTGGCATAGAGTTGGTGAATACACCGGAGAAGAAGGCTTTGAGGTTCGTTAGAGGCTTGAACGAACCATTGCAAGGAATAGCTATGACTCACATTCCTATGGGGGCCACCTTTGAGAAGCTTGTCTACATGGCACTTATGCATGAGGATGATAAGAATTCTAAGGCACCAGAGAAAAAGGGGGATCAGAAGAAACCGCAACAACAACAAGGCAAGGGTGGAAAAGGCAATGGTGACAAGAAGAAGACAAAGAAGAAGTGCTTTAATTGTGGGACACCAGGGCACCTCAGTAAGGATTGTCGCAAAAAGAAGAAGACCGGTTGCTTTCATTGTGGTGAAGCGGGGCATCTTGTGAAAAACTGCCCAAAGAAGGGGCAGAAGACGGGGTCTACCTCAGGAGGTCAGGTGCAAGCTCTTATAGCACCACCTCAGTCAGGGGGGCAAGTTCAGGTTCTCTCAGTTCCACCGATTCAGCAGAGAGGTAGAACTATTTCCGTTGAAAGTCTGGTTTTTCTGTTTGATCATCCAGTACGTACTTTGTTTGACTCTGGCGCATCGCATTCTTTTATCTCATCATCGTTAGTTGAGTCACTGCACTTAGACACCAGTCTAGTTGATGATCCCTTGGTTGTTTCAAACCCAATTGGGGGCTCTATATATCTGTCTATGATATGTTTGGGTTTGAAGATTTCTATACTTAGCGTTGAGTTTAGATGTGATGCTTTTGTATTGGGCTTCACGGGCTATGGGTTGATTTTGGGCATGGACTGGTTATCCAGTAATGGTGCCGTTCTTGATTGCGAAAGGAGAGTTGTCAGGCTCATGACCCGCTTGGGTAACACTCTCGAGATCTCTTGCAATCCCATGGAATCTGTTTTGCTAAGTTATCTTGAATCGCTCGATGCTTCGGTCGAAAGTTTGTGTTCTGTCAGAGTAGTCCGGGAATATCCGGATGTGTTTGAAGAAGTAAAGGGTTTGCCTCCGAAGCGGGAGATAGATTTCCGAATTTATTTGGTGGATAATGCCAAACCAGTGTCTTTGCCAGTACGCCACATGGCTCCTCGTGAGAGAAGAGAACTTCATAAGCAAGTAGGGGAGTTGCTTGAGAAGGGGTTCATAAGGCGAAGTATATCGGAGTGGGGAGCTCCAGTAGTGTTTGCCACGAAGGCGGATGGGTCCCTCAGACTTTGTGTGGATTATAGGGAACTTAATAAGCTCACGAAGAAGAATAGACACCCATTACCGAGGATAGATGATCTCTTTGATCAGTTGGTTGGCGCGTCAGTATTTTCGCAGATGGACTTAGCTACAGGGTTTCATCAGTTAAGAGTGGCGGAGGACAGTATAGAGAAGACTGCTTTCCGGACTCCGGATGGTTTTTATGAGTGGCTAGTGATGCCATTTGGGTTGACAAACGCCCCCGCATACTTTGTTGATCTCATGAGTAGAGTGTTCAGAGAGTATCTGAATAAGTTTGTAGTAGTTTTTGTGGATGACATCTTGGTCTTTTCCAAGAATGAAGAAGAGCATGCCTTACATCTCAAGGAAGTGTTGGAGACTCTTCGAGCGCATGGTCTTAAAGCTAAATTCTCTAAATGCCATTTTTGGAGAAGAGAAGTGCGATTCTTAGGGCATGTGGTCTCTAAGGAAGGGATAGCTGTGGATCCCGCAAAGATAGTATCTATCCAGGATTGGAAAGTTCCTAGAAATGCTACCGAGGTAAGAAGTTTCTTGGGGTTGGCAGGATATTATAGGAAGTTCATCAAAGACTTCGCGAAGATATCAGCCCCATTAACCCGCTTGACGAAGAAGAATCTGGTTTTCTCATGGGATGTAGATTGTGATGATGCTTTCCGACGGTTAAAGAGAGCTTTGACCACCGCTCCAGTTTTAGTGCTTCCAGATGGGAGTAAGCCGTTTGTTGTTTATACCGATGCTTGTGGAACCGGATTAGGCGCAGTCTTGATGCAGGAGGGAAGGGTAATAGCCTATGGAGGGAGACAATTGAGAGTGCATGAGAAGAATTACCCTACCCATGATCTAGAGTTGGCCGCGATTGTTTTCGCACTTAAGTCTTGGCGCCATTATCTTCTTGGTGAGAGATTCGAGTTGTTCACCGACCATAAATCATTGAAGTACTTATTCTCTCAGAAGGATTTAAACTTAAGACAGCAAAGGTGGATGGAGTTCTTAGCATCCTATGATTTCGAGATAGCGTATACCCCTGGTAAGGGTAACGTGGTGGCAGACGCCTTAAGTAGAAAAAGGCTATCTTTGAGTCCATTGTTCGTGGAACGACGAAGCTTGGAGTTTCTTTCTTTGTTTGACTTCAGACCTTCTGTTGATTTTGTACCTGGTTTGTTGGCATCCTTGGAGGTTAGACCTACTCTTTTGAGACGGATTGGCGAGGCTCAGCGAGACGACCCACAGTTGGTTGTGTTGGTAGAGAAGCTTATAAGAGGGGAGTCGTCCAGCCATTTGGGTAGATACACCATAGATGATAAGGGATGGTTGCATAGAGACGGTAGACTTTGTGTACCGCAAGATGAGGGTTTGAAGAAGGCTATTTTGGATGATGCACATCGTTCAAGAATGACTATTCATCCCGGTGGAGACAAAATGTACCAAGACATGAAGAGAGTTTTCTTTTGGGCCGGTATGAAGAAAGATGTGGCCGAGTATGTGGCTAGATGCTTAGTGTGCCAACAAGTTAAAGTGGAGCAAAGGAAACCCGGTGGGTTGCTACACCCATTGGAAGTTCCACAGTGGAAGTGGGATAGTGTCTCGATGGATTTCATCGACGGGTTACCGAGATCGAGGAAGGGCAATACGGGAATTTGGGTTGTGGTAGACAGACTTACAAAGAGTGCCCATTTTATACCCGTAAAGAGTAAGAGGACCGCTCCATGGCTTGCTTCAGTCTATGTTAGAGAGATTGTTAGATTGCATGGCGTACCATCCAGCATTGTGAGTGATCGAGATCCTATTTTCACTAGTGAGTTTTGGAGAAGTTTGCAAGAGGCGGTAGGGACTCAGTTGTGTTTGAGCACCGCATATCATCCTCAGACGGACGGTCAGACCGAGAGGGTGAACCGTATCTTAGAAGATCTTTTGAGGCTTTGTATCTTGGATTTTGGAGGTACATGGGAAGAACATCTTCCTTTGGTGGAGTTCGCATATAATAACAGCTTTCAGTCCAGTATTGGTATGGCTCCTTTCGAAGCTCTTTATGGAAGGCCTTGTCGATCTCCTACATGTTGGTGGGAATCTACAGATAAGATCTTGCTTGGGCCAGATATGGTTAGAGAGACTTCAGAGAAGATTGATTTAATTCGTAGAAGGATGAAGGCAGCGCAAGATAGACAGAAGTCTTATGCGGATCGGAGAAGGACGGATCTTGAGTTTGAGGTTGGGGATATGGTTTTTGTCAAAGTATCTCCATTGAGAAATGTTGTTCGCTTTGGGTCCGTTGGGAAGTTAGCACCGAGATTTGTTGGGCCGTTTCCTATTAAGGAAAGGATTGGACGGATGGCATATAGGGTGGAGTTGCCCGACAGACTTAGTGGTGTTCATGATGTATTCCATGTATCACATTTGAGGAAGTGCTTACATGAGACCGCGGAGGTGGTAGAGCCGAGCTTGCTTAGAGATGTAGAGGTAGAGCGTGATGCGACGATTCGACGAGCTCCTACTCGCATCCTTGGGTCAGAAACTAGGAAGTTGAGGAACAGAGAAGTTCAGCTAGTTAAAGTGCAATGGGGAGATGACGAAAGCAATGCTACTTGGGAGATGGAAGCAAAGATGCGTTCTTTGTATCCATTTCTTTTTGAGAGTATGTCTTTTAACTTCTCCTTTATTGCTTGTCTAGTACTTATCTTATCTTTAGTATATCCTCTCGCTAATACCTATGACCTTTAGATAGGGTAAAACCTATGGTTGAGACATGTGTTTGAAACATGTTATGGTTGATGGATGCATATGGATGCAATTGTTTGCTAGTGGTTGCTCGTGGATGCATATACACACACATTAGGCACTAGATCGGCTCAGTCACTTCATGTTGCATATTGCATAAATGGATGTGGTAGTTAGATTGATGGATGTATCATGGCTGTGTTATCATATGGATGATGCATTTTTGTGTATGGTTGTGCACGCATGTAGAAATTTGTATGTGTCAATAGGGTTTCGCATACATATTGGATGCATGGCACTATCATGGTTTGCATTAAGGAGGTTTACTGTATCAGTAACCGCCTGATTTTCGCATTAGGTAAGTACATATACACACACTTTTGCATATATCCATCCAGCATTTAGAATCTTGTAAGGACAATGATTGCTCGTGGATGATGCTTTGAGTAGATGGATGATTGGATGGTAGGATACGTTCTTCCTAACTTGAAGATTTCGGGGACGAAATCCTTTAAGGAGGGGAGAATGTAACAACCCGTATTTTCAATAACCTGTAATAACATAAATCGAGGCAGAATTTAATTCTAAATTGGGAATCAAGGGAAACGGGCTATGCCATTGTGTTCGTCTCGGAAAAATACGCGAAATAGAGTCCGAGTTTTCGAAAATCGGAGTCCGTATGACCAAGATATGGCCTCGCGAAGTTTCACGAAAATTCCCAAATTAAAGTATACTTAATTAAGTGAAATGGGTTGTGTAGATATATATATATATATATTGATATATATATATATATAATTGAAAATTTAATAAATAAATATGCAAAAATGCTCAAAACAGCGAATTGGGAGAGGGGAATAACCGAACCGGCCGATTTTTGAAGTCGACCCGAGCTCGCTGGGTCGACTAGGGGTTAATCCAGGGTGTTTGGCTGTCAACCCGTGGGCCGATTCGCTCAAGTGCAGATTTTGCATTTGAATGGTTCTCATGGTCCATCTTTAATCTAAAGGCCCTAGATGGTTCCTACACTTGACTTCTTCCCCAAGACATGCTTTGATGGCTTGGATTGAATCTAGGGTTAATCCTATGGCCTAAAACACTTGCCTAATCTATAAATAAGACCCTAACCTACCCTAATTCATTCATAATTAAACCTAGTGACTAAACTATGGCAAAATGCTAGCTCTCATGGCCTCCACTAATTTTATGAAGAGGGTTGCATACTAATCACTCTCTAATCAACTTCTAATCCCTTCTTAGCATCTTAATCTTCTTCATTTGGTGTTCAAAGTTGCTAGTTGTGAGTTTCTATCACTTTGATGATCTTTTGGTAAACTAATTAGATGAGATGTGATGAGATTTATGGTTTTGTATGTGGGTTAATGAGCTTTGAATCATATGATATGATGTTAGCATTAATCTTATGTTTATGCATGTTGAGTATGTAAGCTTATGCAAGTTTAATATGATGTATGTTATGTTTGCATGATGCTAAATATGCAAGTTGTGGGCTATGTAATCATATGCATGTTATGCAAGTTCATGGTAATATGCTATGCAAGTTACATGTTTGTTAATATGCAAGTTACATGTTTGTTAATATGCAAGTTACATGTATGTAAATATGCAAGTTACATGTTTGTTAATATGCAAGTTACATGTTTGTTAATATGCAAGTTACATGTATGTAAATATGCAAGTTACATGTTTCTTTATATGCAAGTTACATGTTTGTTAATATGCGAGTTACATGTATGTAAATATGCAAGTTACATGTTTATTAATATGCAAGTTCATGATGACACATTATGCAAGTCTATAAGCTAATATGCAAGTTTGTTATGCAAAATGAATATGTAAGTTATGTGACATATTATATGCAAGTTATGTGACATGTTATGCAAGTTCATATGCAAGTTATGTGTTTGTTAATATGCAAGATGGCACCTTTGAAACATGTTCATTCATATGCAAGTTGACACCTTTTATATGTGTTATATCATGAACGAAATTACGTGGGAACGATGGGGTAATTAAATGCATAAGTTAATAAGATTGTGTGAAATTAATATAATTATGCATAACACAAAATAAATAAACATAGTATGGGAATTTGCCTATTTGGTTAGGTGTACCCATACTATGTGTTGGGAATTTACCTATTGAGTTAGGTCTACCCCATGGGAATTTACCTATTAAGTTAGGTCTACCCATGTTAAGAAAACTTGATTAATTAGGGATAATTAATATAAAATTATGAGGGTGATTAATTAGGTGTAATTAATTGACTAAGACACGAGGTTGGACTCAGTTGTAGCGTAAAACTGCCCGGACCCAACCGGCTTAACCAGTTGCTACAAATGTTAGCCCAATGTGAGAGGTCTTAGGCACAAACTAAATACGTAATTAATGTAAAGACACGAGGTTAGACTCTGTTATGACATAAGGCTGCCCGGACCCAACCGGCTTAACCAGCGGTCATAAAAGACAGTCTAATGTGAGAGGTCTTTACAAAGGTTACGTTCTTAATTAATTAATTAAGAAACACTTAACCACATTAGCATGTAGAGGGACATGAGGGGTTAAGTGGGTGCCTCGGGTGGCATGAGAAAATCTAGTGGTTGCCTTGGGTGGCAATAGAAAATACGATTAGAATACTTAACCAAAATAGAACATGTAATTAAAACATGATTAAAGGGTTAAGTGGGATATACTAGAAAAAGGGACAAGCTTAGGTGGGTAGCTTGTGGAGGCCCATTTCAACCAGTAACCCATACGTATCTTTGTGGGCTCGACCCATGTCGAGGACGGGACACGCATACTGGGCTTGACTGTAAGAGGCAAACGGGTTAGCGGTGGCAACGCAAGTCCAACGGGCTTCATATGCGTGAGTGGGCCCGGGCTGGTAGGTAAGCCGTTGTTGCATCGAGTAGATATAAGCCGTGCACCTTTAGTTTCATCAGGTTGCCACATTGGGGAATGATACATCCCACGGTGGGGCCAGCACGGGTATCTACGTTAGGGAGCCGATCGAATGGGAAGTAGTGTGTACACCTAGTGGATTGTAGGGCCCCGTGGCGCCTACTTGGTCACCTAGGGGTACGCAGGTACTAATTAGTAAATTTTATAAGTCCTTGGGTGGGATCAACCTTTAAGTTAGGAACGACTGGTGTGGTGCAGTTTAGTAATTTACCTTAGGGAGGGTAGATGCGTCTTTATCCTTTATCTTCGTTTAGTTGACTGCTTAGGGTAGCCATTCATCCCTATATGTTACCGTATATCAGTTTATGTCTTCTCTGGTTACTTTAACGATTGTATTGTTAAAGTTATAGGACTCGCTCAGACTTATGTCTGACCCTGTTGTTTTTATCTTTTTCCCAACCCTCAGGTCCTACGGTGGATCCTAGCAGTAGTGGAGCTTGATCGGATTGCTGTTCCAGTCTTTAGGAGCTTGGATAGATGTAAAGCTCCAGTTATCCAGTTATCTTTTCTTTTGTTTGGCTATTGTATGAGAGTGGGATTATGTACTTCTTTATTTTGATGGATATTGTACTTGACCTTTATTGTGGTTTTATGATGTAACCAGACATGTTTTACTTCCGCTGTTATGAGATGATGTTTTAAAATTTCAAGTACTATTTATATCTGTCTTGTTGTAATTTTTCTGTTCTATATTCACTAAAATACTCCACCGATGCTATGGCATTCCCTTAGTGAGTGATCATAGCGGGAGTGGGGTGTTACAAGTACCTTAACAAATTCATGGTAGTCTTTTTAGACGACATCCTGATCTTTTCTAAGGATGAAGAAGAACATGCCCTACATCTTAGGGAAGTGTTGGAGACCCTACGAGCGCATAATCTTAAAGCCAAATTTTCTAAGTGTCACTTCTGGAGGAAGGAAGTACGATTCCTAGGGCACGTGGTTTCCAAGGAAGGGATAGCTGTGGATCCCGCGAAGGTGGTGGCCATCCAAGATTGGAAGGTCCCTAAAAATGCTACAGAAGTGAGAAGTTTCTTGGGGTTGGCTGGCTACTATAGGAAGTTTATCAAAGACTTTGCAAAGATATCAGCTCCATTGACACGCTTGACGAAGAAGAACCTAGTTTTCACATGGGACGTAGATTGTGATGATGCGTTCCAACGATTGAAGAGAGCTTTGACTTCAGCCCTAATCTTAGTATTGCCAGACGGGAGTAAGCCATTTACTGTTTATACTGACGCTTGTGGGACGGGACTAGGCGCAGTCTTAATGCAAGAGGGAAGGGTAATAGCCTATGGTGGAAGGCAGTTGAGAGCGCATGAGAAGAATTACCCCACGCACGACCTAGAGTTGGCCGCTATTGTTTTCGCGCTTAAGTCTTGGCGTCATTATCTTCTTGGCGAGAGATTCGAATTATTCACTGACCACAACTCTTTAAAATACTTATTCTCTCAGAAGGACTTGAACTTAAGGCAGCAAAGGTGGATGGAGTTCTTAGCATCCTACGACTTCGAAATAGCATATACCCCTGGCAAGGGTAACGTGGTGGCAGATGCCTTAAGTAGAAAAAGGTTATCCTTAAGTCCTTTGTTTGTTGAGCGACGAAGCTTAGAATTCATTTCGATGTTTGACTTTAGACCTTCAGTTGACTTTGTACCCGATTTACTAACATCCTTAGAGGTTAGACCTACGCTTTTGGGATGGATTGGCGAGGCACAGCGAGACGACCCACAGTTGGTTGAGTTAGTAGAAATTATGTTTTTCTTAAATTACTCATTAAAACATGTTTTTGAAAGAACTTCTTTCAAAAATACTCTAGAAAAATAGTTTTTCTAAAAATTTTATCTGTTCTGGTAACCCTAAGCTCTGATACCACGTGTAACACCCCACATCCATTAATGTCACTCACAAAGGGAATGCATTAACTTCCATGGAGGTTATAAGTGAATATAGAACAGAAAAATTACAATAAGAAAGATAATAAGTAGTACTTGAAAATCTAAAACTTCATTTTATTGCAGCGGAAATTAAACATGTTTATTACATCACAAAACCATTTATCAGAGTCAAGTACATTATCCATCTTGATAAAACAAAATACATAATCCCATTACATAAATAGCCATGAAAAAGATAACAAGCTGGACTTTACTTCAATGGTCCAAACTTTCCAAGAGAGATAAAGCAATCCAATCAAACTCCACAAGAGCTGGGTCCAACCTGAGAACCTGGAGGGGAAAAAGGATAGAAATGGAGGGGGTCAGACATAAAGTCTGGCGAGTATGATAATTCTAACAATACTATTATCAAAATAACTAGACTAAGGCATAAGCTGGAAGACAAGTAAATGTCTATGAACTATTAAGTATGGAAGAGCAGATAAAGATAACGTTTAAGATAACGTTAAAGATAACGTCGAAGGCATACCTAATTACTAACGAATAATTACTACACTGCACTGCACATTACTACACTGCACTGCACCAGTCACCCTAAAGGTTGATCCCCCCTTGCTTCACACAGAAACTATATAAATAGCCTTACGTACCCCTAGCTGACTACATAGGTGCCATCTGCCCCTATCTCCATTAGGTGTACCCCACTACCCACTTTCGATCGGCTCCCTACTCGTAGATACCCGTGCTGGCCCCATAGTGGGGTGTATCACTCCCCTAAAGTGGCAACCCGATACAACTTGAGAATGCACGGCTTATACCTACATGATGCAACAACGTCTTACCTACCAGCCCGGGTCCACACACGCATATGAAACCCGTTGGACTTGCGTTGCCACCGCTCCCCGTTTTGGCCTCTTATAGTCAAACCCAATATGCGTGTCCCGTCCTCGACTTGAGTCGAGCCCACAAAGATACGTTTGGGATACTGGTTGAAATGGGCCCCCACGAGCTACCCACCTAAGCTTGTCACCACTAGTGTATCCCACTTAACCCTCTTAGTCATGTTCATTTACATGTGTGTTTGGTTAAGTCTTACTAATCGTATTTCACATGCCACTAAGGGCACCCACTATATTCCTCATGCCACCCAAGGCACCTACTTAACCCCCATGTCCCACCTTACATGTTTATCTGGTTAAGTATTTCTTAATTCATTCAGGCCATAACCTCATAAAGACTTGTCACATTAGACTGGCATTTATGGCAGCTGGATATGCCGGGCGGGTCCGGGCAGTCTTACACCATAAAAGAGTCTAACCTCCTGTCTTTACAACTGTTATGCTTTAGTTTAGGCCTAGGACCTCTCACATTGGGATGAAATTTGTGACCACTGGATTTGCCGGGCGGGTCCGGGCAGGTTTACGTCACAAACGAGTCCAACCTCGTGTCCTAAGCATTGATTATCACTTATAATCTTTTACCCCAGTTTTAATAATTCCCTATTCAAATTATTAATTAAGTCCACTTTTAATGATGCCCATAATTGACTCAATTATGGTCATCTACTCATGGCATGCAAAATCATATCAATTGCACCCCAACATCTTAGTATTAAATCCTTAATATTACCCCTACCCCACGTTTATACGTTCGCTTATTCAACGCAGAATATACGTTAGACTCGAATAGTCTAACTCATAGCACAAAAATAAATTATCACAACATATAGTCAATTAAAATGAATCTAATCATAATAGGGGTGAAACTTGCATAAACTACACATGTTAAGGATCTAAAGGTGTCAACTTGTTAAATGGCACAATTTACATGATATGATCATAACCCAAATTTATGTATAAACTTGCACATGGGGTTTTAGGCAACATAATGGTGGTGTGAACTAGCATAGAATTTCACATATGTCATAGCATAATTCTAGATGTCATAATTCTAGATCAAAATAGAGGTCATGGCATATGTTCATAATCTCAACCTAAACTTTCATATGTGACTTGTCATATAGATTAACATAACCCAAATAACATTAACATCATGATGTGATTAACATGAACTAATTAGCATAAACAATAACATCTTGAATTTAAAGCATGTTTGGTTTATCACAATTTAGCATAGAAACTCTCAACATACATAACATCATCATAGCATGATTTACAACATATAGAATACATAGCATAGGATTTATAACATATGTGATAGCATAAGGTTTACAACAACATATATGACAATTCACATCATCTACTCATAATCCATTCATGACTTAACCTAATTAATTTAATAATAATCTTGTTAAGACTATCATACTCACAATTTAGAGAAGAAAAGAGTCTTGCTTTGCTTTAGAATTGAGTAGAATTAGTATTTGATTAGCTTTTCTCCCTTCTTAGTTGGCGGCGGCTCCACTGAGTTCCATGGCGGCAGTATGACGGTAGCTATTCTATTTTTCTTATGAATTAGGGTGAGAGACTACCTAGGTATTTATAGAGTTAGGATTTATTTTAGACCGTCAGATCAACACAGAACTAATCCCAGCCAACCATATTAGGTCAAAACCCTAATGGGTTATCACTCAGTCAAAAACAGGCTCAGTCAAAAACCCTAGCCGCCAGACCCAGGTCGACATTATAGTCGATCGGGGGGGGGGGGCAGGTCGACACTAGTGTCGACCCCCCAGTCGACCTTCCTGGGCGGGAATTTTTCCCACCCAGCCCGCTTCTGCACTTTTCAGTTTGAATTTTAATTTTCCTGCGAGCTGTTCTGAATTTTCTGAAACTTCCGATGGCCATAACTTCTTCATACGAAGTCCAATTCACGCAAACTCGGACTCTATTTCGACTAGAATTCCGAGACGAACACAATGGAGCAACCCGTTTCCCATAATTCTCACGTCTGAGATTAGTTATTCTTTAATTTGTGAATATTAATATTAACAAAATTATGGGGTGTTACACAAAGTCTTGTGGTTGATGATCAAAGCACGGCCTGTGTGGCATAGCTTTGTGTATAACGTTAATTCACGAGCCTCACACCTCGATATGAGTCAAAAAGGGGATACGAACCATTGGGAGAACATGACGTTTCTTTCTAGCTATGGGTGATGTCAGTGACCTACCAGCCCTGACATTTATATACTTTTTACTTGTGTGGTTGTTGGAATGCGAGGCGCCTCGAATATATAGTCGATAACTGGCACTATGTGAGCCGATGTACAGACCATTATCTAGGTCCTATAGGACCGGGAAACGTATGTTCAGGAATAACTAATCCTCAAAAGTAAGAGAGGTCCGGCCCAACCGATTCCAAGGATCGTTGTGTGTGGTCCTGAGACATTTGCTAGAGTGTCTCGAACGGAGAAGAGCTTGCCCCTTGCCTCGACTCATGATGGAATCCAATTTTCAATATGTGATAATTCGGTTTTATTTGTAGAACCTAGTATTGGCGACATAGTAGATGGTAGTTATGCCGCCTATGATTGATACTTATGATTGAAATTGTTTTGACACTATACACTTATAGTAATATCAAAATAATGTGTTTTTCAACGTATCAAGCATTCTTTGGCTATTATAAGGTAAAACCCTATCCTCCGGCTTGCGTTGCATTGTGTGATGGGACCTGGGTCTTATAATAGCTTCATTGTTCTTTATTTAGCATTGCACTGTTGTTTTATGCACTGGTATTCTTGGGAGGAAACCCGTTCCGTGTTATATGGCGTGGTCCCTTGATTTACCAAACTTTAAAATAAAGATTAATAACTGTTTTAGTTCTCACACCAGTCATATGACTGACCTGGAGTTTACTGTTTTAACCTAAACTCTGGGTGCCCTTATTTTCCGCACGGGCAGCTAGTAGTTTCGGTTTTGCAGATTTATATTCACAGGATCCTGATTTATAGCTGGAATGATACTCGAAAAGCTATGTATCCGTGTATTACTTCTAGTTGTGTTTTGTATTATTTTTCCGCTGTGATGTATTTAAATGTAATTTAAATCTCTGATACTTGTCAAATGTGTAATATTTATTCATACTCTGTATATTCTTGTATTCTGATGGAATTATTGTAATAAGCAATGAAATGTTCTTCTGTTTGTGTTCTGATTTGTCTTATCCTCAAAACAATCCGTGATTTCCTTCACGGGGAAGTTATGGGTTACTACAATCCAAGGGCCCACCTGGTCTGGGTCCTGAGACACGGGTTAGAGCGTCTCGAAGCGGTAAGAACGCTCCCTTTCCTTGGTTCACATATGGAAATCCAACTTCCAATACGACATTTTGCGGTTTTGATTGTAGAGCCTAGTATGGCGACATAGTGGGATGGGACACTATGCCATCTATGATTGATACATTTATATTTGAAGTTGTTTTCATACACTTTACACTATAATAGTATCAAAATGATTTGTTTTAAACGTACCAAGCATGTTTGGCTACTATAAGGTAAAACTCTATCCTCTGGCTTGCGTTGCATTGTGTGATGGGACATGGGTCTTATAATAGCTTCATTGTTCTTTATTTAGCATTGCGCTATTGTTTTTATGCACTAGTATTTTTGGGAGGAAACCCGTTCCATGTTATACGGCGTGGCCCCTTAATTTACCTTACTTTAAAACCAAGATAATAACTGTTTTAGTTCTCACACCAGTCACATGACTGACCTGGAGTTTATTGTTTTAACCTTAACTCTGGGTGCCCCTATTTTCCACACGGGCAGCTAGTAGTTTTGGTTTTGCAGATTTATATTCATAGGATCATGGTTTATAGCTAGAATGATATTCAAAAAGCTCTGTATCCGTATATTCCTTTTATTTTTGTTTTTGTATTATTTTCCGCTGCATTGTAATTTGTAAATCTTTGATATTTTTCTGATGTATAATATTTATTCATACTCTGCATATTCTTGTACTTTGATGTAAATTGTTGTAATAGCAATGAATTGTTCTTCTATTTGTGTTCTGATTTGTCGTGTTCTCAACTCCGAAAGTGGGATATCTATATATTTCCATTAGATTGGTGTGAGAACCAAAACTAGATAAGGTCTATTGTTTTGATTTGGCATCAAAAACATGATTTTGTGTGTATATATATCAAAGTTATGAATTTGAAAATTAATCCATGAATTGATTGATGTTTGTGTTGTATGGTTATTCATTTAAACCAACATGTAAATGAAAGGAGAATTAGGCCAAATTGAATCAAAATATTGAACTAACTTGAAAATTGATTGAAATTGCATGCATATACATGTATATACATTGAACAGGTCAAAGCAGGGAAGCTAAGCAGAGGAATAAAAGTGGTTAA
The DNA here is from genome assembly GCA_030737875.1 of Allium sativum. Lineage (NCBI taxonomy): Eukaryota > Viridiplantae > Streptophyta > Magnoliopsida > Asparagales > Amaryllidaceae > Allium > Allium sativum. Next base: position 733,199,712 of record CM060916.1, read on the forward strand.
TATGGAGAAGAGATAAAGTAAAATCTTTTGAAACAAAGATCAAAAGGAAATATTAAAGAATAAAGTTGAAGGGTTTATCTTTGATAAAATTAATGGGAATCTTTCCCTAAGAATGTGAATATTTTATTCTGAATTGCAATGAGGCGTATGTTATGTTTTTATAGCACTTGAGTATAAAATACGTGAATTATTCAGAAAGACCGAGTTTAACCCATTCTGAATAATAAATACGACGATCAAGAGTTGAAGATGAAGACGGTGGTTGAAGACCTTCACATTGTTTGGATGGTTATTGCTATTTTGATTGGACCGTACACCCAAGACGATGGAAAAGCGGTGATCATCCAAACGTACTTGGAGATCGATGGGAATGCGAGGAATAAGGTGCATTCGGTTTCGTTCAGACCCAGAACGGACTTGTAAATGGATTGCGTGTCCGACATTGTATTCCTTTATGCTGTATTCGTTGATCTCTGCTAAATATATATCTGTTTGGTGTTTAACACCCTTCTCTGAGACGTACGAGCTTAGAGGTTATATATTGGTAGGAATCAATGGTATGGTATGGATTGACAATGTGGCATGCCAAGATGCAAATGATCAAGGCTTTTGTTGAAAAGCAGGGCCTTGTGGGATGATCAAAGCATAGCCTGTTTAGGCATAGCTTTGTGTATAGCGTGACTTCGCGAGCCTCACACCCCGGTATGAGTCAAAAACGGGATATGGACCGTAGGGAGTGCACACGTTTCTTTCTAGCTAGAGTGGTGTCAGTGACCTACCAGCCCTGACATTTTTACTTATGTGGATGATGGATTATGAGGTACCTCGGATTTATAGGTTGTTAGTGGCCATATGGAGGTTCAAAGGAACCGGGAAACGTGTGTTCAGGCATAACTAATCCACTACCATTACGTGGGGACCGGCCCTACCGCTCCAAGGGTTCACTGCGGGGGATCCTGAGGCATTTGCTAAAGTGTCTCGAATCGGAGAGGGCGATCCCTAGCCTCGATCTCATGATGGAAAACCAATTTCCAATACGACACCATGCGATTTTGATTGTAGAACTAGTATGGCGACATGATATATGGTACCCATGCCGTCTATGATTAATACATTTACTTTCGAAATTGATTTCTTCACTATGCCCTTATAGTAATATTAAAAGATAAATTTCACATACCAAGCATATTTGGCTATTATAAGGTAAAACTCTATCCTCCGGCTTGCCTTGCATAGTGTGATGGGACCTGAGTCTTATAATAGCTTCATTTTCCTTTATTTAGCATTGCGTTGTTTATTTTTATGCACTGGTATTCTTGGGGGTAAACCCGTTCCGTGTTATACGGCGCGGTCCCTTGATTTACCTAACTTTAAAATTAAATTAATATCAGTTTTTGAGTTCTTATACCAGTCCCATGACTGACCTGGAGTTTATTGTTTTAACCTAAACTCTGGGTGCCCATATTTTCCACACGAGCAGCTAGTAGTTTTGGTTTTGCAGATATTACATTCACAGAATCCTGGTCCACAACTAAAGTGATATTCGGAAGGCTCTGTATCCGTGTATTTCTTTCAGTTGTGTTTTGTATTATTTTTCCGCTGCTATTTAAATGTAATTTAAACTCTGATATTGTATTTCCAATGTATATTATTCATTCATACTCTGGAATATTCTTGTACTCTGATGTAATTGTTGTAATAGCAATAAAATGTTCTTCTGTGTGTGTCCTGATGTGTGTTGTTTCTCAAAGCAATCCGGGCTTTCCTTTACTAGGAAATTTGGGTCGTTTTTGTTACAAAGGAATTCGCGATTTTCCTAAATGGCACCTTGATGATCAGGGACGCAATTGGAATGGAGTGGTGTGGTGGTTGATGAATGAACAAGAGTGATTGGGGAGGGTTTGATCTTTGCTTTTTGGGGATGAATTGATGTTAAACGGGGTTACTTTGGAGTACGACAGTGATTAACAGGGAAGTTGGTTTGTGAATGTGATATATAGTTGGAAGTTTGGGGGAATATGGATCTGAGATTTTTATGGGATGGCAGTTGTGCAAGTGAACGCTCTAGTGGTCTGTCATTATAGGAGGAGGTGGTCAATACAGTGGAAAGCTGATAGTTTTGGGCATTTAAGTGGGGATTGGAGGTTGTCCGATGATGGTAGTATAGTTAGGAGGAGGCCGAAATGTTTCAGATGGCAGACCAAGCAGTGAGGAGTGGTAGAAACGAGAATAGAGATTGTATGTGAAATGCTCGATGGAATGCCAAAATGGAGGAAGTTAGTTTTAGGTTTGTTTGTAATAAGAACTAATTGACAATTGTTGATGTGGCTTCATGGTTAGTTAGACAAGCAAGGTATAGCTTTTACAAATTCAATTATTCATAAAAGAATTAATTTATTTAATTATTAGTAGTCAATTTACTTTAAAATCATTTACTTGTTAAATTAAAAATGAACCATCGTAGGTGCAAGACAGATTGATTCAGGTAGATTCATAAACGCAAAGATGCCATTTAATTGGATATTGGCAAATTTAAAATCAAGGTGAGTAAACTCACTTCTTTGTTCGATTATAATTTATTATAATCGAATTTTTATTTAATTAAAATATTTATATGATGTCTATTGGTTGATTGGTTGCATTGCTATTTATTGATAAATTTTGGTTATTATATATATTAGTTATCTAGGCTTGGTGGTTGTGACTATTATATATATTGGATATTTCCAGCAATACCATTAACGGATGCCCGTAGTTTCATTAGCGGACGACCCTATCGCCACACAATATATGAGTGGATGACCTTCTATACCACGATATCCTCCCTTGAAGCAGGATTGATATTATTTATGTTGTCTAATACCTGTGGATGCAGGGAAAACAGGTTGGAGGGATCCGACGGAATTCCTCAAATTTATTTATTGTTTATCTATTTGTATTTGTGTGATTTGTTGAATTGGATTATGATGTGTGTATTTGGATGATTAACTGGCCCTAAATATTGATAATTAAAATCATGATAATAGGGATTTTTTTATTTTTTTAGATTTAAAAAGGAAACTTATTTTTTCGGAATAGAAATTGAATTTCGAATAAGTTAGAAAATATTGTCTTGTTTTTAATAATAAAAACAAGTAATTGAAATTGTAAATGATGTTTAGAAATGGAAATGGAATTTATTATTTAATAATATTAGATATTTAAATTCAAGTGTAAAATTAAAAAGGAAAAATTATTTTTTCGAAGTGGAAATTGAAATACAGATAAAATTGGAAATAGAAGCTTGCTTAAATATTTAAAACAAGAAATGAAATTTATAAACGATATTTATAAATAAAGGAGGGGTTCATGGGATAATTTATAATTTTAAATTCAAATATATGAATTTAAAAAGAGGAATTGAATTGGGAATCGTTTCAAAAGAAATAATAAATTTTGTTCTGATGTTCGAACTATAAACTAAATTTGAATAAATCAACATGGATTTATGATTTAAATTCAACTATATTGAATTTATAGTAATAAAATTATTTTCACAAGATATTGGAATTGTATTAAATAAAAATTTAAGATTTAATATGAAAATGGATTATACATACATACATATACATATATATATAAGTTATAATAATAAAATAAGAAAATGGGAATCGAGTTGCAAATGGATTATTAAATATGGAAGTTTGGTTTATATAATAAGGAAGTTAATTTATAAAGACGGTTATAAATGAAATGAAAAAAATTCACTGGATGATTTGGAAATAGATTTTCCAATTGTTAGAAATGACATTTAAAAATCCTATTTCAAATAGGAGAGAAGATGAGATTTTTATGAGATTATAAAAAAAATTGGTTTTGAATTACGAGCTTTTATCTATCTTAAGATAAGAATGTTGTCGATCAAGGTCTGAGCGGTAAATAAAATACCCCAACTTGAACGACTTCACTATTATCAAGAGATGATATTAGTTTGTAATGGTAAAGAATGTTGAATTAATTATTTTCATAAAAAGATTTTATAATTGAAATTCGATGATATCAATATTTTAAATAATTTATTTTCTTATGAATTGGACTTAAATGCAGAGATTTGAGTTTTGAATCATTCATAACCGAGTTATGGATATGGAATAAAAATAATCGATGAGTTTGATAAATCAGGATTGCCAAGTTAGTTTATAGTCCTTGGGTTATGTCAAAATCAAATTTTCAGAAAAACAGCGCCATAATCGTTTATAAACAATAATGGTTTATTTAATAAATAAAGAGGATTTTAAGTGAATAAAACTCGAATTATTATTTGAAAAAATCCAGATTGGAGTTATCAAATATACATGAACTCAAGTGTCATGAATAAAGTGATGTTTGATGTAAAAATCAGATTTTGGTTTATGGAATGATATTAAATAATTAACAAAGTGTGTTAGTTGACGGAAATTTGAATGGAACTTAACGTGGGTCAAGTAAATTGGGTTTGTAAAGTAGAATTTGAAATCGAATATGGGGCTTGAGTTAAAAATAAAATTCGATTTTCTTATGAGTGAATTAAAATATATTTGAACTATTGTTTCAGACTATAAGTGAATAAAGCGATTGAACTAATTAAAGAATTAATTAGTGGAATTGAATGCGATTAAATCCAAATAGTTGTATGGATTGAAAAAAAGTGAAAACGCAGGTGTTTGTGTATTAGACAGGTATGGAATGAAGTGAATGAAGAGTTTAATTTGAGTACCCGACAACAAGTTACATGTTTAAATTTCCATATGAGATTTTATGAGCCTATTAGGCAAGCCGCTTGGCTTTTTGATATTCTTTTTCAATGGAAAGGGCCTAGAGAGGCGATTTAGGGTTTGAGCTATTGACTGGTACAAGGGAGGTGCTGGCGAAATTTTCAGATATTTAAGGAGTTAGAATATTTTTAAGAAATTTGAATAACTAGAAATTAATATATCAATATATAGAATTCGATAAGTAATTTGGAAAGTAGTTTAATTAATATTAGAAAGGGCCAGTGATTGTTTGATGGATGTTGTTTTCCTTTGATAGTTAAATCATCGGCTATCAAAGATTTTTTTACCATCGTTGTCAATATGGAGAGAACAGTTGGATTTATTATCCGAAAACCACTCCATATAGACATAGGCGCTGTGAATTAGATTATACAGAAGAAATTGAAGACGAAGTAAAATGAAAGGGTTGTTCTCTTTGCCCTAACCTAGGACAACTTGTATGGATGAATGTCTGACAGAGTTTGCCTAATAGATCACATAAGACGATCTTTTCAAGGTATTACGTCCGGTGACGGAGAAATTCGTTTCTCTTTCTTTTTATACACGTAATATTTTGGATAGATCAACTAATGATTTGATGGGTTTGATGATGTGACATTATAATGTCCCGTATTTTAGCGATATAATAATTAATTTATTTAATTATATAAATAGTGATTTAGAGATTTGAATGGTCGAAGAATTAAATAATAGTGAATATTTAATTAAATTAAATAATAGAATAATATATTTAATTTCAGAAATAATAAAAAATAGTGGAATTCACAATATTGTGTAATTTGGATTATTTAAAATATATAATTCAGTTTAGAGTTGAATTATATTCACGAATATGTTATATAAACGAAGTTTGAACATATAATTACATTATAAATATAATCGAGCTCGAAATGGCGCGGCAGTTCGCAATTTGGCGATTCGAACTTCAACTGAATATACAGGGTTCGTTTTAAATCGGATTTCCGTGAAACAAGAAACGTTCGGAGCTGGGTAAGTATATTTTTCTAATGGAAGAGAAAAATCAGGATTTTATTGCGTAGATTTTGATTTATGTCGAAATCAAATTTTAGAAAAGTCGCTATGGAATTCCTTTATAATTTATAACGATTTATTTATATTTTAAAAAGGATTTAAATACAAATCAAATATCGATATAACTGAGAACTTTGAAATATCGAGTTACAAAGCCGATATGGAGCTGTTTGATATTTTAATGTGAATATATACGATAATATAAATTTAATTATATTTAATTTAATTATTTTTAAATATATTTAATATTTAAATGGGTTTATTTAGAGCTTTAAAAATAGTCAGTTTTACAAACGACCTGCAAATTCAAAGAGACCAATTTTTTGGATTCGTAATATTAAATTATTGTTAAATTTCAATTTTCGTGATTTTTGAAGTCCGTATGTGGCCGTACCGATTTTTAATGTGAAAAATAGTCGATATTTTGATGGTTAAAAATACGCTGTGTGAGCAAACAAAGTCGGAATTCGACGAAACCAGTTTCGTTGGGTCCGTAATGTCAAACTGAAGTTGTTTGTCCATTTTTGTGATTTTTGGGTATAGTGTGTGATCATACGAATTTTTAGAAGACAAATAGAAGCAATGGTTGATTATATTTAATATAATAATCAATATAAAAATATTTAAAACTTTCTATAAATACCATACTCTCTCTAAACCTAAGTCTTCACTCTCCACAGTCAAAGAAAAATGCGCCGCTACTCTTTATTTTTCAGAAAACCAAATTGAGAGTTATAAAATAGAAATCAAATGGAAATAAATACGATAAATCTTCAAACAAGTTTATTCAAGTTCTCATCGTCATTCTCTTCTATTCTATACTAATTTTGTTGGGTTCGGTTGTTCTTTTTGTCGATGTGTTTTCATGGAGTTCGAAACGCATGTGCTAGGGTTCCAAAATTTGTCGAGTTAAAGCTTTAATACGTGGTTTTGAGGTTGTGGTTGGGTTCAGGAGATCGAACAGAGTTTGTCGACAAAAAATGGGGGGATTCGGTGCTGAAAAAGTTCGATACTGGTAGTGGCTGTAGCGTGAACACCAGGAAGTCGCGCCCGAAATTTGTTGATCGAGTTACACAAGATTAGTACCATGTGGAAGAGGAGAACCTGTCGAGATTTATGGTATTTTTGTGAGATTTTAAGTGAAGATGAGGAGGAGCAATGGGAGGAGGAAAGTGGCGAAATAGAGAAGTTTTCCTGGAAGCTCATGGTCTGTTCATCGTTGGGTAAGAAAGGGTGTTGGGCTGACGGGTTTAATAGGGTATTGGGCCAAAGAAATATGGGGTGAGGCCCAATGGAGTTAAATTCTAAGTGTTTATTTAATATACATAACGCATTGATTTGTAAAATCGACAACTTTGTCATACGTTATCAGAATCGAGCGAAACAAGATCCGTTGGGATCCTATGGACGGACACTACACGCTAGAACAGACTGGGAGTGAATTGGAGCTCATTACAATTTATAGCGAAATAAATTGTCGGATCTAAATCAAAGCACATACAGTTATCGTTATTTAACGATGATCGTCCAATGTGAGTAAAACTCCCCAACTTTACCAGTTATAATTTTATAATGTATTTTTAGAACTGATAGATGATGGTTGATTCTGTGTGTTGACTATTTAGTTGAATTACTTATGTATTGGTGGAAAATATAAATAACGATATATATATAAATCTTTAATCAAATATCGATTCTGTTTATCAGAATATTTTATAGTGAAATGAAGTTGATGTTAGTTATATTGTTAACATCTGTGGATGCAGGGAAAAAGGTCGGAGGAATCCAACTGGATTTCTCAACATTTATTTTTACTATTTTTCATATATTGCAATATATGATGTGATATATAATCTGTTGTTGATTATGTGTGTTTGAATGATATCGATCATTATAATTTGATATTTTAAATAGTGGAATGTAAAAAGGGAAAATTTCAAAGTGAATATTGAAAATGAAATATTTATATAAAATGGATAGAATTATATAAAAGGAATTTATATACAATAAATAGAATTTTATAAAAGGAAATATTTATATAGAATAAATAGAATTTTATAAAAGGAAATATTTATATAGAATAAATAAAATTATAAAAGGAATATTGATTTAAAAAGTAAATAGAATTATAAAAGGGAAATATTTGGAAAATGAATAGAGTTTTATAAAATGAGAATTTTACATTAGGAAGGTTCAGTCCCGTGCTTCGCACACGAGTGTAAGATGATATTGATTAAAGTAAATATTTTGCAAATAAAATATCATAAAGGAATTTGGGGTTTGAATTAGGAATTTAAAGGAAATTACTGGAATTAGAAACTGACTAGAAATTAGTTGAGTTGAATGACTTTCTAGGTATCGATCTGATGTTGGTTTCAGCCTTCGGGGTTAATACGTAGGGGGTTGTTCGCTTACTAGTTTACACTTAGAGACTGATATATGTGAAAAGACAGTGATGCATGAATCATAAATTGAAACGTTTTCCAAAGTTAATAACGTATATTTTCTAAAATTAGAAAATAAGGATTTGATGAATATATGGAATGAGAAATGAGGAAATGAATAAATGTTGATTGATGATTGATCGATAGAATTACCATCTGGAAATAATATCGTTGTTTGCACACATGTTTTCCTTTGATAGTTAAATCACCAACTATCAAAGTTTTTGACCATTTCCGTTGTCAATACGGAGAGACCAGGATCGGATATATTATCTGAAAACCACTCCTATGGCATTAGCGTTGCGAATCAAATATGACGAAGATAATTGAAGACGGAGTTATGCAAGGGTTGTCCTATTTACAGAATAGTGCCTTCGGATTATCCAATCCTAGGACAACTTGAATGGATGAACGTCTGACAGAGTATATCTGGTGGATCGCGTAAGTTGATCGTTTCAAACGTATTTACATTGGTGGTGGAGGAATTCGTTTCTCTTGGCTTATACCCATGGTACTTTTGGGGAAATCAATTTGTGATTTGACGGGTATGACGATGTGGCATTCAAAGTAAATGAAGGAGTGATCTGTTAAAAGATACGCAATGACCTCAAGCCTCATCAACAAGGAAATGACAGAAATCGGGCAGGCAGCATGGCTATGTGGGTTGCACCCAAGTAGGGTATATTGTCACCATCCAAAGAATATTCATATATGTTACTTCTTTCAATTCTGTATCTCCCGTGAATGGTTATGTTGGTATACCAACCGTAAGGTGATAATATATTCGGAACATTCAAGCAAAATGAATGGCCGGTCATGTGTGGCCGAGTTGCAAGATGTTCTTGTTGAACTCCAGTGTATCACTTCTAGAGTACACTAATCGGAAGGTGGATCCATACCTTGTCATAGTTGGAATCCATTCCCCAATAAGAGCCCACGGTTTTGATTGTATCTTATATATGTAGAACGTGAGATGAAAGCGTTTCTGCTAGATTTCTATTTACTTGATCTAGACATTATTATAATATCAGACAAGTATCGTTTCAGAAAAATATTATGGTTATCGTAAGGTAAAAACCATCTGTGTTTATGTGTGGATCGGTCTTACGATTATCTTTTGGTTCAAAAGGATTTTTGAAAGTTAAATCAAATGATTTGAGTTTACTCACACCAGTCACATGGCTGACCCAGAGTTTATTTTGTTTTGTTTTCCCTAAACTCTTGGGTGCCCAATTTTGTACGGGCAGTCAAGTAGTCGGGATTTACAGATACTTGAAGAGCTGGAGAAGGAGGCTTCAGGATTATATAGATTGTTATTTCCACTATGTTGTAAGTGTTATACTCTAATAATGGTATTGTATGCAGATACTGTTTTATTTCAAAGTTATGTTGTGAAATATATTTATTCGTTCCGTTGTGAGATTCGTGTTTACTCTGATGTTGTATGTTCTTCTTCTTCTTCTATTCTAAGTTTCTATCTTATTTATCCTCACCCTCTGTTTTCTTTCTATTAGTTTTCTGGTTTCCAGTGTAATTTGGGTTGGACTTGTGTTATTTGGTCAGCTCAAATTGTACCGGAATTTCGGGACACTACAGTTGGTATCAGAGCTTAAGGTTAAGTAATTACCTTGGCTCTGTGGCGTGACTCAATAGAGATGGGGTTAGCAATACCCTAGACTGAGTTTAAGTGTATATATATGAGCGCGTATTTTTTATTTGATATAAAATGATTTTATATTATGGAGATTTATTGATTGAGTTGTTTATGGGTTCTGGTCGATCAGTTTGATCCACTGTATGGGTAGGAGTTTCTAAACACTCGAATACGATGAACCAACACAATATGTTTTGAAAAGGGTAAACGAAATAACCTTACCCAAATTATATTTTGATATAAAGGATTTATATTGGAATGATTATAATATATTGGTTGTTATTATAATCGAATGAGATTATAAATTGAAATGGTTATATAAATAACCAATTAGACTTCATATAAGTGTAATATATGAAATCAGATGAATTAAATCTGAATTTAATCAGAATTGAAATTAAAACCCTAGAAATTTGGAAAGGTGTTTGTAAATGGATTTGGAATTAATATATGAGAATTTTAAAATCCTGGGAGATTTTAAATTGTTTTACAAGCACTGTGAATGATATTTTGAAATGTATTTCAAAGTGGAAGTGTTTATAAATGGTTTTGAAAGTTATATAATATTGAACTCACTTCGATTGCTAGAAAATAGATTCCAATGATGACAGATGCATCATCGGTGTTCATTTTCGAGTGGCAAGTGATGAATTACTACCAAAGAAATTGTTTTTGAATTGTTTGGAGAAAAGAAAGTTGTTTTGAATTCCAAAAAGGAAAGTTTGTTTTTCGATATGGTAAACTGTTTAAATTTCCCAGGGAAAGATTGTTTGGATTAAAACCAAATTTGAATTGAAATTTTTGAAAGAAAATTGGGATTGAATTTAAACCAGTTAAGGGGAAAATGAATTGAGATTGAAAATATCGAATTAGATTGGATTGGAGATAATCCGAATTGAAATTGGGCTGGTAAGTTAATAGTTGAAATTTAAAAATGGAATCTGAGTTAAGATCTGAATTTGTCTTGGGTATAAGCGAATGATTGGATGACTTTGGTATATGCAAAATTGGTAACCCATGGAAAGGATATATCGATGTGTCCGACAAAAAGGTACCAGTTCATATTATATATGGATTTGAGATTTTGGTGAGCCGAATTGGCAATCCGCTTGGCTGTTTGATTTTCTTTGGGTTGGAAAAGGCCAAGAGAGGCAAGTTGGAGTTTGAGCTATTGACCAGTACAAAGGAGGTGCTAGTAAAAAAATTCGAAAATTTCGGGTGTTAGAAAATTTTCGTTGATAAGAATGAATTAATATTTTAATTGATATAAATTGATTCAGTGAAACTGGAGTTAAAGAAGTAAACAAATAATTTTAACCAGTTAACAGGGTTAGTTTTCTATCTAAGCAATTTCGAGGACGAAATTATTTTAAGGGGGAAAGAATGTAATGTCCCATATTTTAGCGATATAATAATTGATTTATTTAATTATATAAATAGTGATTTAGAGATTTGAATGGTCATAGAATTAAATAATAGTGAATATTTAATTAAATTAAATAATAGAATAATATATTTAATTTCAGAAATAATAAAAAATAGTGGAATTCACAATATTATGTAATTTGGATTATTTAAAATATATAATTCAGTTCAGAGTTGAATTATATTCACAAATATATTAACGAAGTTTGAGCGTATAATTATATTATAATTATAATCAAGCTCGAAATGGCGCGGCAGTTCGCAATTTGGCGATTCGAACTTCAACTGAATATACAGGGTCCGTTTTAAATCGAATTTTCGTGAAACAAGAAATGTTCGGAGCTGGGTAAGTATATTTTTCTAATGGAAGATAAAAATCGGGATTTCATTGTGTAGATTTTGATTTATGTCCAAATCAAATTTTAGAAAAGTCCCTATGGAATTCCTTTATAATTTATAATGATTTATTTATATTTTAAAAAGGATTTAAATATAAATCGAATATCGATATAACTGAGAACTTTGAAATATCGAGTTATAAAGCCGATATGGAGCTGTATGATATTTTAATGTGAATATATATGATAATATAAATTTATTTATATTTAATTTAATTATTTTTAAATATATTTAATATTTAAATGGGTTTATTTGGAGCTTTAAAAATAGTCCGTTTTACAAACGACCTCTAAATTCGATGAAACCAATTTTGTTGGATTCGTAATATTAAATTATTGTTAGATTTGAATTTTCGTGATTTTTGAAGTCCATATGTGGCCGTACCGATTTTTAATGTGAAAAACAGTCGATATTTTGATGGTTAAAAATACGTTGTGTGAGCAAACGAAGTCGGATTTCGACGAAACCAGTTTCGTTGGGTTCGTAATGTCAAACTGAAGGTGTGTGTCCATTTTCGTGATTTTTGGGTATCACGTGTGATCATACGAATTTTTAGAAGACAAATAGAAGCAACGGTTGATTATATTTAATATAATAATCAATATAAAAATATTTAAAACTTTCTATAAATACCATACTCTCTATAAACCTAAGTCTTCACTCTCCACAGTCAAAGAAAAATGCGCTGCTACTTTTTATTTTCCAGAAAACCAAATCGAGAGTTATAAAATAGAAATCAAATGGAAAAAAAATCCGATAAATCTTCAAACAAGTTTATTCAAGTTCTCATCGTAATTCTCTTCTATTCTATACTAATTTTGTGGAGTTCAGTTTTTCTTTTTGTCGCTGTGTTTTCATGGCGTTCGAAATGCATGTGCTAAGGTTCCAAAATTTGTCGAGTTGAAGCTTTAATACGTGGTTTTCAGGTTGTGGTTGGGTTCAGGAGATTGAACAAAGTTTGTCGACAAAATTTGGGGGGATTTGGTGCTGAAAAAGTTCGATACTGGTATTGGCTGTAGCGTGAATACCAGGAAGTCGCGCCAGAAATTTTTTGATCGAGTTAAACAAGAGTAGTACCATGTGGAAGAGGAGAATCTGTCGAGATTTATGGTATTTTTTGCGAGATTTTAATTGAAGAGGAGGAGGAGCAATGGGAGGAGGAAAGTGACGAAATGGAGGAGTTTTCTTGGAAGCTCATGGTCTGTTCATCATTGGGGAGGAAAGGGAGTTGGGCTGACGGGTTCAATAGGGTATTGGGCCAAAGAAATAAGGGGTGAGGCCCAATGGAGTTAAATTCTAAGTGTTTATTTAATTTAAATAATGCATTGGTTTGTAAAATCGACAACTTTGTCATACGTTGTCAGAATCGAGCGAAACAAGATCCGTTGGGATCGTATGGACGGACACTAAATGCTAGAATAGACTGGGAGTGAATTGGAGCTCGTTACAATTTATAGCGAAATAAATTGTCGGATCTAAATCAAAGCACAAACAGTTATCGTTATTTAACGATGATCGTCCAGTGTGAGTAAAACTCACCAACTCTACCAGTTATATTTTTGTAACTTATTTTAGAACTGATAGATGATGGTTGATTCTGTGTGTTCACTGTTTGGTTGAATTGCTTATGTTTTGGTGAAAATTATAAATAACGATATATATATATATATATCGTTAATAAAATATCGATTCTGTTTATTAGAATATTTAATAGTGAAATGAAATAGATGTAAATTATATTGTTAACATTTGTGGATGGAGGGAAACCGGTTATAGGAATCCAACCGGGTTCCTCAACATTTATTTTTACTGTTTTTCATATATTGTAATATATGATGTGATATATAATCTGTTGTTCATTATGTGTGTTTGAATGATATCGATCATTATTATTTGGTATTTTAAATACCATATGAAATACTGGAATGTAAAAAGGGAAATTTTCAAAGTGAATATTGAAAATGAAATATTTATATAAAATGAATAGAATTATATAAAAGGAATTTATATACAATAAATAGAATTTTATAAAAGGAAATATTTAAATAGAATAAATAGAATTTTATAAAAGGAAATATTTATACAGAATAAATAGAATTATAAAAGGAATATTGATTTAGAAAGTAAATAGAATTATAGAAGGGAAATATTTGGAAAATGAATAGAGTTTTATAAAAAGAGAATTTTACATTAGGAAGGTTCAAACCCATGCTTCGCACACGGGTGTAACATGATATTGATTAAAGTAAATATTTTGCAAACAAAATATCATAAAGGAATTTGGGGTTTGAATTAGGAATTTAAAGGGAATTACTGGAATTAGAAACTGACTAGAAATTAGTTGAGTTGAATGACTTTCTGGCTATCGATCTGATGTTGGCTTCGGCAATCGGGGTTAATACGTAGGGGGTTGTTCTCTTACTAGTTTACAGTTAAAGACTGATATATGTGAAATGATAGTGATGCGTGAATTAGAAATCGAAACGTTTTCCAAAGTTAATAACGTATATTTTCTAAAAATAGAAAATAAGGATTTGGTGAATATATGGAATGAGAAATGGGGAAATGAATAAATGTTGATTGATGATTGATCAATAGAATTACCATCTGGAAATAATATTGTTGTTTGCATCCTTTAATAGTTAAATCACCGACTATCAAAGTTTTTGACCATTTCCGTTGTCAATACGGAGAGACCGGGATCAGATATATTATCTGAAAACCACTCCGTATGGCATTAGCGTTGCAAATCAAATATGATGAAGATAATTGAAGACGGAGTTATGCAAGGGTTGTCCTATTTACATAATAGTGCCTTCGGATTATCCAATCCTAGGACAACTTGAATGGACGAACGTCTAACAGAGTATATCTGGTAGATCGCGTAAGTTGATCGTTTCAAACGTATTTACGTTAGTGGCGGAGGAATTCGTTTCTCTTAGCTTAAACCCGTGGTACTTTTGGGGAAACCAATTTGTGATTTGATGGGTATGACGATGTGGCATTCAAAGTAAATAAAGGAATGATTTGTTAAAAGATAAGTTATGACCTCAAGCCTCATCAACTGGGAAATGACATAAATCGGGCAGGCAACATGGCTAAGTGGGTCGCACCCAAGTAGGGTATATTGTCACCATCTAGAGAATATTCATATATGTTACTTCTTTCAATTTTGTATCTCCCGTGAATGGTTTTGTTGGTATACCAACTATAAGGTGATAATATATTCGGAACATTCAAGCGAAATGAATGGCCGGTCATGTGTGGCCGAGTTGCAAGATGTTCTTGTTGAACTCCAGTGTATCGCTTTTAGAGTACACTGATCGAAAGTTGGAGCCATACCTTGCCGTAGTTGGAATCCATTCCCCATTAAGAGCTCGTGGTTTTGATTGTATCTTATATATGTAGAACATGAGATGAAAGTGTTTCTGCTAGATTTCTATTTACTTGATCTAGACATTATTATAATATCAGACAAGTATCGTTTTAGAAAAATATTTGGGTTATCGTAAGGTAAAAACCATCCGTGTTTTTGTGTGGATCGGTCTTACGATTATCTTTTGGTTCAAAAGGATTTTTGAAAGTTAAATCAAATGATTTGAGTTTACTCACACCAGTCACATGACTGACCCAGAGTTTATTTTGTTTTGTTTTCCCTAAACTCTTGGGTGCCCAATTTTGTATGGCCATTCAAGTAGTCGGTATTTACAGATACTTGAAGAGATGGAGCAGGAGGCTTCAGGATTATATAGATTGTTATTTTCGTTGTGTTGTAAGTGTTATACTCTAATAATGGTATTGTATACAGATACTGTTTTATTTCAAAGTTATGTTATGAAATATATTTATTCGTTCCGCTGTGAGAATCGTGTTTACTCTAATGTTGTATATTCTTCTTCTTCTATTCTAAGTTTCTATCTAATTTATCCTCACCCTTTGTTTTCTTTCTATTAGTTTTCTGGTTTCCAGTGTAGTCTGGGTTGGACTTGTGTTATTTGGTCTGCTCAAAATGTACCAGAATTTTGGGACACTACAGACATTCAAAGTGAATGGTAGCCAGATGTTTTGAAAGATTAATGCAGCCTCACAACCGGGAAATGAAAAAAATTAGGCAGACCGCATGGCTAGGTGGGTCATATCCAAGCAGGGTATATTTGTCATCGATCTAGAGAAAATTCATTATTTGTTCTTCTTTCGATTCTGTATCTGACGGATTATGGTTGGATGGCCAACAACCGTGGGTGACAATATATTCGCTACACTCGAGCTAAATGAGTGGGCGGTCATGTGTGGCCGGTTGTAAGATGTTCTTGCTGAACCCCAGTGTATCCCCTCTAGAGTACACTGATCGGGAGGTGGTCCCATGCCTTGTCATAGTTGGAATCCAATCTCCAATAAGCGCCCTGCGGTTTATTATTTATACTATATATGTAGAGCGTGAGATGCAAGTGTTCTGCTATTTGGTTATTTATTTGATTAGACATTATTATAATACCACCAGATTTTGATATCAATATGTTTTGGATCATAGTAAGGCAAAAACCGTCCATGTTTATGTGTGGGTTGGTCTTACTATTATCATTTTCTTTCAAAAAGGTTTTTCAAAGTTAAACAATATGGTTGGAGTTTACTCACACCAGTCCCATGACTGACCCAAAATTTATTTTATTTGTTTTTTCCTAAACTCTTGGGTGTCCAAATTTGTATGAGCAGTCAAGTGTTTCAGGCTTTTACAGATACACTTGGAGGAGCTTGAAGCAGTAGGTTTTACCATTATATGTTTTAGAATTATTTTCCGATGTATCAAATGTTGTGTTGTACTCTGATATGGTATGTATATACAGTACAGATTTTTATTTCAAAGTTATGATATATAATATTATATTTTATTCGTTTTGTTAGGAGGTTCTGTGTTGTTATTTCTGTTCTTCTTCTATCTTTTCTATTTTTTTAACCCTAATGACTCATATTTCTGTATTATTTGAGTTGGACGTGTGTTGTATTAGTCAGCTCAGATGGAATGGATTTGCGGGCCGTTACACCCGTCCCTCACCCATAGCCTTGATAGCCAAAGGTCTATGGTCTTCTGGCTTAACGCTCCGTCTTTCTTTATCATGCATCACGTATTGTAACGATTCGGATTACGGCCAGACCTAATCGATTGTTAAATTGACTAAGACCGTTCAAAACCCGAATACACTAACTCTGGGTATACAACACATCAGAAAAAATAACAGAAGTCTTTTACAAACATCATAATAATGTTACATCAGATTACAAAATATATTAGAGTACATCGATAAATAATAATGCAGCGGAAGATAATTTATGGTAAATGTAATCCAATGCAGCGGAAACTAGCACAGCGGAAGACTATCAATGCTCTGGACACAGCTTTAAGCTTCGATCCAGAATCCTGCTCAATACATTTGCAAAATAAGCTACTCGGCTACCCATGTGGAAAAGAGGGCACCCGAGTTTGCAAAGTGAAACAAACTACGGGTCAGTCATGGGATTGGTATGAGAAATCTTTACTTAACTAGTAATAAGGCTAATCACAGGACCACGCCGCTAATGCGGAATGGGTTTACTCCATTGGTTTGCCAGTGCATAATTTAAATAAAGTAAATCGCTAAACAACGCAATGCTTTTTAAAAAAATGAAACCATTATAAGACTCAAGTCCCATCACACAATGCAACACAAACCGGAGGATAGAGTTTTACCTTATAATGGTAAAAAATGCTTGATACGATAAAAATGGATTTGATATTAATATTAGTGTATATTTATTTCAAAAACATTTTTAATCATAATGTATCAATCATAGATGGCATAACACCCCATCCCACTATGTCGCCATACTAGTTTTAAAATAAAAACCGCATGGTGTCGTATTGGAAGTTGGATTTCCATCATGAGTCAAGGCAAGGAACGATGTCCTTACCTATTCAAGACACTCTAGAAATGTCTCAGGATCCCCCGTAGTGAACCCTTGGATACTGCAGGGTCGATCTACAAATACTTTAGTGGATTGGTAATTCCTGAACACACGGTTCCTGGTTCTATTGAACCTATAAAATGGTCACTATCGATCTGTAACAACCCAAAGATTTTCGACCCCTTAAATTGACACCAATGCATCTCCTGTATAACTTGTCGACCATTCGAGAATCGGAAATACCGGATCATTAATAGAAAGAAGTTAGAGGGAGAGAAATAGTAAGATAGAAAACTAGAATAGAAGAGACAAGGTAGAAGAGAACACATAATCAGAGCAACACGAATCTCGCAGCGGAATGAACAAAATATAATATATAACATCATTTGTAAACACAAATTGGTATCAATACTTACATATGTCCTCAGGGTACATCACATATACAATACATCGGAATAAAACTCTGTATATTTAACGTTGAAGCCTTCTTCTCCAACCTGCTTCCATGATATCTGTAAAATACTGAACTACTTGACTGCCCGTACAAATTTGGGCACCCAAGAGTTTAGGGAAAACATAGAAAAATAAACTCTGGGTCAGTCATGGGACTGGTGTGAGTAAACGATTTTAAACAGCTTGTTTAAACTTGGAAAAATTCTTTTGAAAGAAAAGATGATCGTAAGACTGATCCACACATAAACACGAATGGTTTTTATCTTACGATAACCCAAAACATTTGAAATCAATTTTTTTTGATATTATAATAATGTCTAGGGTTTCCACAAATAAATTAGAATCTAGCGGAATGCTTGCATCTCACGCTCCACATATATGGTATACAAACAAATCCGTTGGCACTTATTGGAGATTGGATTCTGACTATGACAAGGTATGGAACCACCTGCTGATAGTGTATCTCTAGAGGGGAATACACTGGGTTCAACAAGAACGTCTTGCAACCCGGCCCACACATAACCGACCACTCATTTCGCTTGAGTGTATCGAATGTATATCACCAACGGTTGGGATCAACAACCGTTTCCCGAAAGGGATAGCATCGAATAAATTAAAGAAGGAAATTAATTTTCTCTAGATAGGTGATTATACACCCCAATGGGAGCGACCCACATAGCCATGCTGCCTGTCCGATTTTTGTCATTTCCCGGTTGTGAGGCTTGAGGTCATATCTTACCTTTTGGAACAGCACATCTTCATTCACTTTGAATGCCACATCGTCAGACCCGTCAAATCACAAATTGATTTCCCCAAAACCACAGGTATAAAGCTAAGAGGAACGAATTCCTCCGCCACCAAACATAGTTTTGAAGAGATCAATTTACGCGATCTGTTAGGTATACTCTGTCGGACATTCGTCCATACAAGTTGTCCTGGGTCTGGACAAGCCGAAGGCACTATTCTGTCAAATAAAATAGCCCTTGCATATCTCTGTCTTCAATTATCTTCAATAATCTCTGACGTGCGACGTATAAATCAAATCGAAGTGGAATATTAATTCCGGACTTCTTCAAAATGATTAGCTGTAACATCCCGGATTTTTAACCATCCAAATCGACAACGATCCTCAACTGTCGATTTGAACGAATTAAAAATACGGATAGTTATTGGGATTAAAATAAGAAGAAGAAGAAAGAAGAAAAAAATACAGAATCTCGCAGCAGAAGGACAAAATATAATAAATAAATAATAGTTCATGAAGTACATTTTATTATATTTATGACAATTATCAGAGTAAATTAACATACAACATACCAATATATTTTGCAGCGGAATAATAATTTTAAATGCGTCTGTTGAGCTCCATCTCTATCTTCTTAAATGTATCTTCAAGCAAGGAAAATCTTCGCTAACTGCAAAGTGGTCTGACCCGAGAGTATTGAATAAAAAGAAACACAACAAACACTCGGATCAGAACTAAATCATTCTCATATTAGTTAAATCAAATTTCATGTAATAATATGAATGCAATAACTTAAGAGATGTTACGGGAATTTCCATCTCCGTAGGATCCGTCAAACTAATATCATATAATATAATATGCTATTATAATAATGTCTATGGTTAAATATAACATATTAAAATAGCGTAAGCGGGATTACATTTTTACCCTTACACTGTTTATAAACATCGTCGTAAACATTGCATGAAAAACACCAGTAACGGTCGGTGGATAGGGATGCGCCGCTATACGACAATGTCAAATCAAAATCGTAGGGGGCTCGATCAGGATAATATGACAAGGCACACGAGGAATGCCCAGAGTATGAATATACTAGTTGCACGTCCTGACTGGTGGTAACGCATAGCCGCAACTACCGCCCACCTCGGACAACACTTCGAAATCACGTATGCGCATCAAATCAATCAAACCGAGGGACTATAGTAATAAAGGAAGAAGTGTTTCCGATGGAGGTAGCTAACCCCACTTGGTCACGGTATAGCCCGGTTTTAGTCATTTTAATTATGACCCGAAGTTCAAGGATATCCATCATCGTTCTCTTTCTTCAAATCCAGTAATCGCCTCCAAATCCATACAACACCATTTCTGGAACTCCACTGCGTACACAGTTGCTAAAGTGGTTTTCGGTATTGGCAGAGAGTATGACAATATCCGATCCCGGTCTCTTTAACAACCAATCGTTTACATTTTTCAAACCGGTCAGTTCTTTTACATTTCAAAGAGGTTCATACTTCATATCAAAATATCAGATTTTCAAAATCAATTAATATTCAAAATAGAATATTATTCATACTAAAATCTCCATTTAAACCAATTAAAATCTTGAAACAATTCCAACTTTAATAATTTGAATATTAAAATAGTTAACAGTACATTTAAAATAGTTTAGGTATATAATTGAAATAGTTTGAAATAAATAATTTGTAATTTAAAATAGAATTTATCAAATTTATTAAAATATATAGTTAAAACATTAAGTAATTTATAAAATAAATAGTTAATTATAAAATGATTTACTTGAAATAATTTATAAAATAAAATAGTAATAAAATAAATATTTTTTAAAGAAAGAAATTATTATTATTATTATTAAAATAGTTTATAAAAATGATTTGAAATACTATAGTTTGAATTAGAATCGTTTCTTTAACATTTTCAATTAAACTTGAAGCCATATTTCAACTTCAATTCAACCAACTCAAATTCAATAATTCATCGATTAAACTTCCAATTTTACATTCATTCCAATTCGATCAAATTAATTCAAATAGTTACTTTCCAAATCCGATTCTCATTTTCAATGATTTCAATTTTAACAAATATCGAGTTCACAATTTATATATAATTCAAATCGATGTTGATTCATAATAAATTTCAAAGGTGGGTGAAATAATTCAATTTCAATAAATTCGATTCATATTAAATTTCATTTTTATAGCTTCAGTTGAAGCTACAACACTAAATTATTTATCGTTTGCTTATATTTCAAAACTCAAAGTTCAAGTTCAAAAGAAATCAATTTATAAAACATCATCCTTATCGTCTTTAAACAACATTTCTAAATTCATGGTTAAAACAAATTTTTATTTAACCAACCGGTGTTCGTATATAATTTTCTATCCTATGGCCAAGTGGTACTTAAATTTTAATTTTAGTATTTTGGGAAAGGATATATATCATTTCAATCCAAATCTGGGTCATAGGTATTTATTATTTCAACCTACGTTCTTAATTCATTTTAATGATTAATCCTGGGTTTATTCGATGCCCGTAACATCTAAGGTGATGGTTGGGATTAATCAACACAAGCAATAGTCGTATATAAATAAGGTGAATAACAGGATGATTTAAACATCAACATATCAATCCAAGACATCCATCAAAATCATTTCATCAAACAATTAAATCTTACATCAATTTACTAGTAATCGGATATCAGGTTTAAAACTAATAATTAAATGTCAAATTTTAACTTAACTATAAAATGTAAACATACAGTCAAATTTAATTATACTATCAATGTCAGTCAACATACATATGCAATTTTTTATTACTAAACATCAACCAATACAATCATATCATAAACATGATTTTAATCTAACTAATAATCAAACATTTTAGTTAAGTGTGAGTGGGTTAATCACTCACCTTTGGTTTCGAACGTGTTAAAACTCCAAAATAGGCCCAAAATTGAATTGTCCCCAAATCCGACCAAACCAGTTCCATATCATCTGGAATTTCAATACGATCCATGTCATCTCCTCCCAACAATGCTTCTTCCTCATTTCAGCACAACAAGCTTGTACATTAACCAACCATGGTCGATTCTTGCAACTACCATATCTCTCTCGTTCCTTAACGAAATCACCTCCTATTTGCAACGTTGTTCTTCTCTTCTCGTATGCTTCCTCTCTATCATCAATTTGTTCAACTCGATCAACCCAAAAAATGCGTCCCCATCATAAACATGCGTTGTACAAAAAAAAAAATCGACACCCTTTTTCCTTGAATCACACCCATTTAAATGTATACCATCTTGAAGCTCTCGAATAAAGTAGTTCAACGTATATAAAATCGTGCGATTTCATTGAGTATTTCGGTCGAATCTTTTTTTTTTAGATGGAACAATGGTGGCATCCTCTTTATTTTAGTTAAAGGGAAGAATGAATTAGGTTAGCAGAGAACGTAGCCTAATTTATATGAAAGAGATAAAAAGATGCCATCTATTGATTTTATTTTGCTGTAGGATGGTGCTTATGGTGACCATAAAATGTAATGAATTTGTGAACGTAAGACGCTTGGATTTCTGAAATTACAATTTATTTATACTTTAAATGTTCAATCTTAACATGTTCATCACCTATTATACGTTACCTAAACTATAGCATTTCCATTAGTACCGAAACCTAGTTAAATTTTCTAATGAATACAATTAGCATGCATATAACATTTATTTCAATTGCTATATATTCACTTTTTTTCGAATTTAAAAGTTCATAAATTTCATTTATGTCCAAATAGGACCTTAAATGCTTTACATACTAATTTCCTACTGAACAAGACACACTAACTCTTTGTTTTAAATATTTACATTTTCATTTGTTCATTTTTTTGTGGTCCACGTGCATGAAACATTAATGTCAAGTGCCACATCAGTATGCTTCATGCGTAGAGGTTTATACATTACCATCCTTTGTTTCATACATATACCATGAAATGCTCAGCATTAAGGAAAGAAGATAAAAAAAGGTATAATGGCAATAACTTCCTTTTACACGTTATTAAATGCATGCATAAATTCTAATTTTCGATCCATAAATTTGGTTTCACACGTACATGAAAAAGTAAGCAACATACATACATGACCATAAATTTCACAATATAGCAATAAATATTTATCCTTTATTAAATTCATGTATAAGAAAATATTAAAACAAAATTTTGGTTTATTTGGTTAAACTTAATATAGACCAACAAATAACCAACCAAGATTCTATAATGCGAACGTTGTCAGTTCAAAACAACGTCACGCAGTTCAGACCGAACATCCAAACACACGAAATAAAATATCGTTGTGTTCAATGTGTTAATGCGAGCAAAAAAAACATATGAAAACCTGTTAAATTAACGTTCGTGTGAAATTCTCTATAAATTCTCAATTCATATAATTATCTTTAATTAAATTTCAAAAACTAATCAACTTTATTCACATCAAAATAAATTTAATTTTAACTTAGTAAATCAAATTTTATTTTAATTATAAATTATTAATTATTAATTACATAAATCAATCTCATTAAATATATAAATATTAAATTCCAACATTCCATGTTAACCAATATAAACAAGATCATAAAATTATTTACAATCAATACATGCTATAATTATCAAAATAAGTTAAAATTAATCACTTAAGCAATTTATTTACGTTTCCACCATGCATTAATACAATTTAAATATTTAAAGTTTAATTCTAAATTTGTTGACTTAATTAAGTCTAAATAACCCTCAACAATTACCATAAAAATCAGTTTATAATTTATATTTTAAATCTACATAAATAATGACATTTATTACCATTCGACCTTTATTACTCAAACAACGAATGTATATTATTACCATATTAATTAATTTAAAATTTCCAACATATATGAAATACCAAAATTTATTAATTCATTAATTTTAGTATTTAAAGTAGTTTTGTTCCAAAAACAGATTAAATTTAATATTTTAAATTATAGAAAAATATCGGGATGTTACATTAGTGTAATGTCTTTCATAAATGAACAACTAAGGCACGTGCTTCGCACACGGTAAGTTATAAAAAAATGTTAGTTCGTTTATACGACAATCATTTTCAATTAATACCTTTATCTTACCCTAAAACTATATTTAAATTCTCGTGTTATTTTAAAAACACAGTTATCAACTTAAATTGATTAATTTGAATAATGAATCAAATATTTTTAATCATCGAGTTATGATTACGGATCACTGATAGTCAACCCCTTTCCATAGCGTATCATCGATTATTACATATTCGATTATTTCTCGATCTTGAGGTTATTTGAATATAACTCCTTTCATTATTATTTTAATCTAATCAAAGCGAACAGTTTCATCACTACTTAAATTAATTCCAACTTTGATTAACAAGCTATGGATGAACGTCTTAACCTCGCATTCATTTTATGGTTTTCACTTACTACTTCGTTGAGTTATTTCGAAATCAATACATTTATCACTTTATAATATGCACATACATATATATTTATATTGTCAAGTTATTTTAAACAAATAGCTTAATAATTTAAGTAATACAAATTTGGGATTTTAAACAAAACATTTAATTCATCTTCTTGCCTACTTTTCATTTATTTCCATGTTTACTTCTCCTTATTTTCTTTTTTCTATTTCCTATATTTTCTTTTCAGCCCAGTTCTTGCCGGCCCATTCTTTAGCCCAAATCCTTGCCCACCCTCCTTTATTTAATTATATTTCTTCTTACGGGCCAACCAGCCCAATTAGCTTTCTTTCTTTTATTTCTTTCATATATATATATATATATATATATATTAAGTTTTCGCAGCCCATCAAGGCCCAAAACACTTCAGCCCAACAATCCTCTTCTCTTCATACTACTGCGCCCTTCTTTTGTCTCGTCCTTCCACTTTTTTTTCTATATTAACAAGTTCCCTTTCTTTGTTTAATTCACTACGTTGCTACACTAGCTTAAAGGTTTGAACCCAAACTTACCTAATATCGGTTACCACCGATTTCATCTTTCGTATTTGGCTACTGCACCTCTCTTAACACAACATTTGTAACAAAAAGGCAGGATGTCAGAAGTACAAATGCACCCTGACACCATAGCTTAAACCATATATCAAGAAAATAACCCAAAACTAGTGTGCACCGTACACAAGACACAACTGTATCATCCCCTTGTGCACATTCCCTCCGTGCATGTGCACCACCATCTCTGCAGCCGAACGCGCACCACTCCATCGCTCTCAAGCCATAAATCCAGCACCTTCACAAACTCATCACCTAGACGAAGTTCACCAGGCATTAAAAACAAAATATCACCCTTGCTGACTTTTTAACATGGAAACAACATTTCCAGTTCCCATTTTCTGCCCCAAAAAGAAACTTCTGGTTTCTACTGTCAACTATTGTTTTCTTGTTTCTTCAGTCTAACTTCCCATTTCATACGCCTTCCTTTCTTCTAATCCCCTACTTCTTTTATTTAAACTACATGCTGCTTACTTCTTTGCTTCTATTTTCTCTTGCTTTTCTTTTTTATATTTTTGTTTTCTACTTTACCTGACTTGATTAGCTAAACGTTCGAACCTCCTAACCACTCAACACTTTCCTGGTGCATGTTTATGGTAAATAAAAAGGGGCCATCCTGAACACTTGTGTTCATAACTGATATCATTGTCCTATATATGCACCACAATCCTAGTCATACTTTTTTCAACTATTTCATGTTTTCCTCTTTTTCTTCTTCTACTCTACTACTTTACTTTCTTCTTGTTCTGTTTTAGCACCAAAGCTGTGCACCTGCACAACCAAAAACACTGCGACATGTTGCCCCCTTCATCGCCACACACTGCTCATATTCCCACTAACCCCATTTCATGTTTTTGTACACCGCAGCTTACAACAGAGCCTAGCTATTCTTTGTTACCGTTATATGTAGACTTTACATAAATATATATATATATATTTTTAAAAATAAAATAAAATTGGTCAAAGCCCATTGTATACTTGTATTCACACTGCGCCTCCCCTATTATTCCTTTTCTTTACTAACGTGAGTTCTCTTTCTTTTTCAGCTGTGTTAACTTCTTGCCAAACCATTCAAATTTATTCGGTCGTGCATCAACGCAATGCAAATGAAAAACAATCCAGCCATATTACTGTTGTCTCGGTTCTTTCATTTACTTGTGCATGGCGTGCACCGTGCACGTGCATCAAGGGTCCTTCGGTTGTAGCACTCGACCGATCTTGTGCCCAAGCGAATGTAACAACCCGGAAAATCTGAACCAATTTAAAAATTTTAAATTGGTTGTTTTAGTGGATTTTAGATATTTAAAATAAATTATTTTAAATAATAACGACGAAAAGTATGTTTGAATCGATATTTAAAAATAAATATAATTAATTCTAATTATAAACAAGGCCTGAAATGGCGCGGTAGTTTCAAAATTTGAATTCAAACTTTGACTGACTGTACCGGGTGCAAAATAAAACGGATTTTAGTGAAACCAAAAATATTTAAATCTGTTAGTGAATATCTTTCTAACGAATCTGAAAATTTGAAGTTTCATAGCGGGAAGCAAATGTTATGGCTAAATGAATTTTCAGAAAGGTCGCTATAGAGTTTATATAGCCCGTGAAAATAGCCATTTTGCAAACGACCTCAGAATTCGACAAAACCACTTTTGTTGGATCCGGGATGTCAAATTATTGCTAGGTTTGAAATTTCATAATTTTTGAAGTTAGTATGTGAGCGTGGCAAAGGAAAATGTGTTTGGTCGGTTTTTGTTAAATTGGATCGACCAAAAAGGGGCCATTTTTCAAACTGTCTCAGAATTCGACGAAACTAGTTTTGTTGGGAACGTATCGTCAAAACATAGCTAAATTTATTTTTATGGAATTTTTAGAACCAGTATGTGGCCCCGGAAAATTGAAATGTACGTTCAAAATAATTATTGAATGTATTATATTTTAATCTGAAGAGAAACTGACTGAAGCAGTCGAATGGGCCTACGAAACATATCCCATTGTGTTCGGAATGGGGGTATTTGGCTAGGGACGATAGTCGTTGGGTTTGGATTGGAGTTCGTATGAGATAAGGGGTATTTTAAAATTTATAAAAAAAAAATAAAAAAAATCTGATTGGCCGTTCATTTCTCTCTCTCTGTTTCCTCTCTCTCCCCGCTCGAGATAAACGGCGGAAGCCACTTCCGATATTCCTAGCCGATTTCCGACCGCTTCGTCCATCTTCAGCCACCACCCCTTTGGAACTTTTTGAAGTCCTTATCCCCCTCTTCAAATCCGTACCTGGAGCGCCCACCATCGACGTCCCTATCTCGAGAATCGAGCGCCTGAAGTTCGGATCTTTGAAGTCCCGCCGCCGTTCTGATCTGCCACCGCACCTGAGCCTCCACCAGCCGCCGACGCGCCTCTCCAAGCCCTTCCTCGTGGTGAAGGCCGATCGACGAATCTCTGCATGGATTTGCGTGAAAATCAAAACCTAGGTTTGAAGAACTTTGAAAGGTAACGGCTGATTATTTTTAAAACTGTTTAATAGCACTTTAAAGCGCTACGGTTTAAGATTTCACTGTAAAAATCATATCTTTTTCGTTTCTTGTCGAAATTCAGTGAAACAAGAGACAGTTGACTCGTATGGACGTCTTCTACATTCTAGAAGAGACCGGATATTTTTCTGAGCCTTCTGCAATTTTTGGTGGAGTGGAACCCAATGTGAGATTTCTGAATTATAAACGATATGGAATCAACGATGTATAAATTATATAGTCGAAGTATAAGTTATATAAGCGTTTTACACCACACGTATAAGCGTCGTATAAGTTGTATGTTCGATATATAAGTTATATATGCATTGTAAAAATAATATGTGCATTGAAATGAATTGAAGTGATATTGAAATGAAATCGAAATATGGTTATATACGTATATATATATACGTATATATATATACTCCTCTCGTCCACAGACCATGGACGATATATATTGGTTGTGATATTGTTTGGATTATTGGTTGATGTGAAAATTTGGTGAATATCACGAATGGTTGATTTGAA
The DNA here is from genome assembly GCA_030737875.1 of Allium sativum. Lineage (NCBI taxonomy): Eukaryota > Viridiplantae > Streptophyta > Magnoliopsida > Asparagales > Amaryllidaceae > Allium > Allium sativum. The sequence continues at coordinate 733,227,713 of CM060916.1, forward strand.
ATAATTGATTGTGGTTGAAATCCAAATAGGATTAGTATATGGGAAAATTCGTCTGCGTACGAACTAGATATTGAAAATCCCCATTGTCAAAAGCTGCGAGGCTTTAAGGTAGAGCGAGGAGCCGTACTAGGGACGGCCCCGGTTTTAACTACCCTGCCATTATGCTGCCGAAATTTTCTGAAATATTTCTGTGTTTGATTTAAATTTGAATGTTGAAATGAAATTCATGTGTTGAATGTCGAAATAAAATTCATGTATTGAATAGAAATTCATGTGTTGAAGTAAATCCATATGTTGAATGGAGTTCGTGTATAGAATAAATTCTTTGAAAAATAAAAATAACATTTTTACCTTATATATAAACTATATAAAATAATCATGATTTGAAATAAAAAAATTTACGATAAAAATAACATCTTTACCTTATATATAAACTATATAAAATAATCATGTTTTGAAATAAATTGTTTTACGATAGAAATAACATCTTTACCTTATATAAAAACTATATAAAATAATCGTGTTTTGAAATAAATTGTTTCACGATAAAAATAACATTTTTACCTTATATATAAACTATATAAAATAAACGTATTTTGAAATAAATTGTTTTATGATAAAAATCACATTTTTATTATATATATGAACCATAGAAAATATTCATGTGTTGAATAGAAATTCATGTGTTGAATGAAGCTCATGTGTTGAGTAAATTTGTTTGAAAGATAAAAATATCATTTAGAACGATAAAAATCAAATTTTTATCGTATGTGTGAAGTCGAAAACATTCATGTGTTGAATATATAGATCGAACAATAAAATCTACATTTTTATTGTGAATACAAAGGGTTATAAATGGTGATTTGTTGAAATATATATTAGTGGGATAAAAATATCATTTGAATCAAATATATGAAGTGAATGTGGTTTTGAAATCGAAGAATGAATTATATATATAAATCGAATAACGAACTGCAGTTCGTGTTTTGAAACCGTGATTTCAAATGATTAGTGCGGGAGATCTGACCGTCGGATTTCCCCGAAACCTCAACCGTTGGGTTCGCCTTGGAAATATCTTTCCAACGACACCCACTTTGTGAAGATCCAACTGTTGGATTGTCTGGAATGTTTAATTCAAATCTGAAGAAAAATAGCGTCAGAATCGATTATATTTATATAAATATAATTAAATTAAATAGAATAATGACGCCGCAGTTCGTATTTTGAAATCGAAACTTCAAACGATTGTACCAGGAGATCCGACCGTCGGATTTTCCCAAAATTGAAACCGTTGGATTTGTTTTGAAAAGATCTTTCTAATGATATAAATTTTTTGAAGATCTAACGGTTAGATTTTTAGATATGTGTAAATCAAATCCGAAGAAAAACAGCGCCACGACCGCGTTATGGCCTGAAGCGTCGTTTGAATGAAATTGGCTATTTTTAAATGAATAAAAATAGCGATAAATCATTATAAAATATTATAAACGATATGGAATGGAAAATAAACTGAATTTACTCGGTTTATTAGATATTTGATGGTTGAATGTGTTTGGTGTGAAAATTACATTTAATAACAGAATTATTGATGTCGAATAATTTAACCACTGAAATGAATTGATTTAAAATTCTAAATATACGCGAATTATTTGAAAAGGCCGAGTAAAATCTCATTTCAAATAATTGATCGGCGATAAGAGGTTGATGATGAAGACGGTGGTTGAAGACCGGAGATCTTCACCTCGGTTGGATGATAACTGATGTCCTGATTGGGAGGCATCCCTAAATATGGATAATGAGTGGTGATCATCCAGACGAACGTAGAGATCGATGGTTATGCGAGGTATATAGTGCCTTCGGTTTCGTTCAGACCCAGAACGGACTTGTAGATGGACTGTGTGTCTGACATTGGATTTCATTCTGTGTGATTGATAGACGTCAGTTACATGGCGTGAATTGCCTGTGTGGCATGCTAAGATGCAGTGATCAAGGCTTCTGTTGAAAAGCAAAGTCTTGTGGTTGATGATCAAAGCACAGCCTGTGTGGCATAGCTTTATGTATAACGTGAATTCGCAAGCCTCATATTTGATTCAGAAGTGTTCTACTACATCCATAAACAGGCATAATGACAAATATATTAAATGTAAAATCAATAGGCAGTTTATAAGTGGGTGTTTACTCGCAAATGTTCACTGTCGGGCTTGTTCTTGCTTCTCAGTATCTAAAACATGCTATATCATCACATCTAAACATCATCAAGCATGATTTAAGTGTGTTAATCAAACATTCATATGTGCCTTATGTAGTATTGAAATAAGTAAAAACAAAATCAGTGTTTACTCACTAGAAAATAGCTCCTCTATTCCAGGTTTATTGCTCACTTTAGTTTTCTCTGTTATTTCATCTCCCAGGTTTCAAGCAATTTGTGTGAGTGTGAAGGGGTGTGCGTGTATTTATAGGAGAGATGAGTCTTAAACTTGAAGTATGTATAGGGTAGCTTGAAGGTGGGTAGGCCGCTTGTCTTGATTTTGATTGAGGTGAGGTTATGTTTTAGACACTTCACTGCTAATACTTTTCAGGATTATGCACATGCACGGCTATGTGTTGTTGTACAAACATGTGTACTCTCCTATGTGCCGACGGGTATTTATATGTATACTTGGTTGCTAAGCTAAAACAGGTTGTCCACTTGATGTTACTACAACATGTCTTGACTGGAAACCTAGATGTTAAGGCTATACACAACTAGTTCTTACTGGTGTACATTTTTGTACAACTCATGCAAACTTAGCTCTTAAGTTTTAGTTGTCCATTTATTTGAAAAGATGTAAATGTATCTTTCCCCTGGTTTCCCTTAGCTAAGGTACACGGCAAGACGGTTCAGCTTACATGTAGCTGTGCATAAGCTATGCGCACATGGGCTTTTAAAATACATCCTTGGTACTGAAGAAATCCTGATGGTAAATGTATATTATTTGATAAGACTGTCTATATGCTTGATTGGAAGAAAATAAGTTATGCTGGGTATTGTCATCTCAGTCCTTTCATGTATATTTAGCCGGGTCGGTCACGTATAGGTAGAGTTTTCAAGTGACAAGTCAGGGTTGGCTAGGCTGATACTAGTGGGATTTGATGTAGTAGTATGCTTGATTGATAAGGGGTGTTATGTTGAAGCTTATGCAAAGCCATGTGCATTACATTCTTACCAGTCCTATGCAAAGCTAGTCTATGTTGTAGTATTAATGTGTAGTTGCTTTTCTTCATCAGAATGGTTTCAGGGACAAACGTAAAAATGAACTAGCTACCAAAATAATTAAAATTTACATAACTAACAAAGTAGCATCTTCCCGTGTGTGAAGCACGGGCCTCGTTCTAGTCATTATAAACAAAGCTAGACTTGATTGCTAAGCATTCAAGCTATTAAATTCATGTTTGTTTAATTGTATGAAATGGGAAGTCACGTTCTTCATTTATTGTTTTAGATCTTAAGTACATAAGTATTTCATCACTTATAAATTGAAACACAACTTTAATATGAAGTAATTTCATATTTTACTTAAGCAATATCTATTTTAGATTCATAAAAGTTTAAAAACATCATAAAAATATAAAACAAACATACAAGACATTTCATACTTGCATACAGATATATATCCATGTGTATATACATAGAATTATAAAAATTATTTAATTTAACCTAATAATTATATCCAATTTATTTAATTACATAAATTACTTAATAAAATCAATTAATTATTATTTAACAAAATAAGCAAAAACCCAAGATGTTACAATCTACCCCCCTTAAAAGAATTTCTACCCCGAAATTAAAGCAACAAGTAGATTCCAGTTATATTCGAAGTTGTAAACTTATAACAAAAACACATACATGGGCCATCCCCTAATAATAACAACAAACAAGGCATCCAAAACACATAGATTACCTACCATAATGTTTAACAACACTCAAACCATATAAAATAACACTCATTAGTCCCTGACCGTAAATAGGTAAGAAAATAATCTTCCAAGCGTCAACCTAGAAGACCGAAATCAACATCAGATCAACACTCAGAAAATCATTCATCTCAACCAATCTCCAGTTAGGTTCTAATTAACTCTATATTTTAATTCCTTATCAACCCATATAACTCCATTAATTTGAATCAACTTGTTCAAACATATTCATCTGCTTCGAATTCTTCTTTTCAACTCAAATCCCATTTAAATTGCTAATTTAACCTCAGTTAAACTCTAATCCATTTAGTGTACTCTAGTTAAAATTTTAAATTCCAAATTTCCAGTTTTGATTTCAATTCCTTAAATTCCAAAAATCAATCAGTTCAATTCACATGAGTTCATATTCAAATAATCCTTTAAGTCTGAATTTATTTGGTAAATTCCAAATTTTAAAATTTTCTTCTAATTTCCTAGAATTTCAAATTCCATTTCTAGTTTGTCTTATCTATATATTATAGTTTTTTACAAATCTAATTTGGTTTTATATAATCACCTCGATGTTATAATATGATTATCAGATCAAAATAGCAATCAATGCATCTATTTATAATAATTTAAGAAAATTATTCCTTTATATCAAATTTTTTTTTAGTAAAATTATTTCATTTACTCAGCTTTTAAAACACTATTGTGCCAAATTACTCTATTCAAGAGTTTAAAAATACTTTTCGATACAGTGTCGACTTCTGTATCGACTAGAATTCTTAAACCACCCGATAAACCAATCAACACAAGATAAATAATTTTTATATCAATTAACAAATATGCGCTCAGATACATACACTCAAACTCAATCTAGGATATTACTACCCCATCTCTATCGAGTCACGCCACAGAGCCAAGGTTATTCTTTAACCTTCAGCTCTGATACCACTATAATGAACCAAAGATTTTCGACTCCTTAAATCAACACCAATACGTCTGCTGTATAACATGTCGACCATTCAAGAATCGGAAATACCAGATCATTAAAAGAAAGAAGTTAGAGGGTGAGAAATAGAAAGATAGAAAACTAGAATAGAAGAGACAAGATAGAAGATAACACATAATCAGAGCAACACGAATCTCGCAGTGGAATGAACAAAATATAATATATAACATCGTTTGTAAACACAAATTGGTATCAGTACTTACATATATCCTCAGGGTACATCACATATACAATACATCGGAATAAAACTCTATATATTTAACGTTGAAGCCTTCTGCTCCAAGCTGCTTCCATGATATCTGTAAAATCCTGAACTACTTGACTGCCCGTACAAACTTGGGCACCAAAGAGTTTAGGGAAAACATAGAAAAATAAACTCTATGTCAGTCATGGGACTGGTGTGAGTAAACGATTTTAAACTGCTTGTTTAAACTTGGAAAAAATTCTTTTGAAAGAAAAGATGATCGTAAGACCGATCCACACATAAATACGGATGGTTTTTATCTTACGATAACCCAAAACATTTGAAATCAAAATTTTTCTGATATTATAATAATGTCTAGGGTTTCCACAAATAAATTAGAATTTAGCGGAATGCCTGCATCTCACACTCCATATATATGGTGTACAAACAAATCCGTTGGCGCTTATTGGAGATTGGATTCCGACTATGACAAGGTATGGAACCACCTGCCGATAGTGTATCTCTAGAGGGGAATACACTGGGTTCAACAAGAACATCTTGCAACCCGGCCCACACATGATCGACCACTCATTTCGCTTGAGTGTATCGAATGTATATCACCAACGGTTGGGATCAGCAACCGTTTCCTGAAAGGGACAACATCGAATAGATTAAAGAAGGAAACAAATTTTCTCTAGATAGGTGATTATACACCCTAATGGGAGCGGCCCACAGAGCCATGCTGCCTGTCCGATTTTTGTCATTTCCCGGTTGTGAGGCTTGAGGTCATATCTTACCTTTTGGAATAGCACATCTTCATTCACTTTGAATGCCACATCATTAGACCCGTCAAATCACAAATTGATTTCCCCAACACCACAGGTATAAAGCTAAGAGGAAAAAATTCATCCGCTACCAAAAATTGTTTTGAAGAGATCAATTTACGCGATCTGTTAGGTATACTCTATCAGACATTCGTCCATACAAGTTGTCCTGGGTCTGGACAAGCCGAAGGCACTATGCTGTTAAACAAAATACCCCTTGCATATCTCCGTCTTCAATTATCTTCAATAATCTCTGACGCACGACGTATAAATCAAATCAAAGTGGAATATTAATTCTGGACTTCTTCAAAATGATTAGCGTAATGTCTTTCATAAGTGAACAACTAAGGCACGTGCTTCGCGCACGGTAATTTATACAAAAATGTTAGTTCGTTTATACGACAATCATTTTTAATTGATACCTTTATCTTACTCTAAAACTATATTTAAATTGTCGTTTTATTTCAAAAACACAGTTATCAACTTAAATTGATTAATTTGAATAATGAATCAAATATTTTTAGTCACCGAGTTATGATTATGTATCACTGATAGTCAACCCCTTTCCATAGCGTATCATCGATTATTACATATTCGATTATTTCTCGATCTTGAGGTTGTTTGAATGTGATTCCTTTCATCATTATTTTAATCAAATCAAAGCGAACAGTTTCATCACTACTTAAATTAATTCCAACTTTGATTAACAAGCTATGGATGAATGTCTTAACCTTGCTTTTATGATTTTCACTTACTACTTCGTTGAGTTATTTCGAAATCAATACATTTATCACTTTATAATATGCACATACATATATATTTATATTGTCATGTTATTTTAAACAAATAGCTTAATAATTTAAGTAATACAAATTTGGGACTTTAAACAAAACATTTAATTCATCTTCTTGCCTATTTTTCATTTATTTCCATGTTTTCTTCTCCTTATTTTCTTTTTTTCTATTTCCTATATTTTCTTTTCAGCCCAGTTCTTGCCGGCCCATTCTTTAGCCCAACTCCTTGCTCTCCCTCCTTTATTTAATTATATTTCTTCTTATGGGCTAAACAGCTCAATTAGCTTTATATATGTATATATAGTTTTTGCAGCCCATCAAGGCCCAAAACACTTCAGCCCAACATTCCTATTCTCTTCATACTGCTTTGCCCTTCTTTTATCTCGTCCTTCCTCTTTTTTTCTATATTAACAAGTTCCCTTTCTTTGTTTAATTCACTACGTTGCTACACTAGCTTAAAGGTTTGAAACTAAACTTACCTCATATCGGTTACCACCGATTTCTTCTTTCGTATTTGGCTACTGCACCTCTCTTAATACAACATTTGTAACAAAAAGGTAGGACGTCAGAAGTACAAATGCACCCTGACACCATAGCTTAAACCATATATCAAGAAAATAACCCAAAACTAGTGTGCACCGTACACAAGACACAGCCGTATCATCCCCTTGTGCACACTCCCTCCGTTCATGTGCACCACCATCTCTGCAGTCGGATGCGCACCACTCCATCCCTCGCAAGCCATAAATCCATCCCCTTCAAAAACTCATCACCCAGACGAAGTTCACCCGACATCAAAAACAAAATATCACCCTTACTGACTTTTTAACATGGAAACAACATTTCCAGTTCCCATTTTCTGCCCCAAAAAGAAACTTCTTGTTTCTACTGTCAACTACTGTTTTCTTGTTTCTTTAGTCTAACTTCCCATTTCATATGCCTTCCTTTCTTCTAATCCCCTACTTCTTTTATTTTAAACTACATGCTGCTTACTTCTTTGCTTCGGTTTCCTCTTTCTTTTCTTTTTTATATTTTTGTTTTCTACTTTACCTGACTTGATTAGCTAAACGTTCGAACCTCCTAACCACTCAACACTTTCCTCGTGCATGTTTATGGTAAATAAAAAGGGGCCATACTGAACACTTGCATTCATAACTGATATCATTGTCCTATATATGCACCACAATTCCAGTCATACTTTTTTCAACTATTTCATGTTTTACTCTTATTCTTCTTCTACTATACTACTTTACTTTCTTCTTGTTCTGTTTTAGCACCAAAGCTGTGCACCTGCACAACCAAAAACACTCCGACATGTTGCCCCCTCCATTGTCATACACTGCTCATATTCTCACTGACCCCATTTCATGTTTTTGTACACCGCAGCTTGCAACAGAGCCTAGCACTTCTTTGTTACCATTATATGTAGACTTTACATAAATATATATATATATTTTTTAAAATAAAATAAAATAAAATTGGTCGAAGCCCATTGTATACTTGTATTAACACTGCGCCTCCCCTATTATTCCTTTTCTTTACTGACGTGAGTTCTCTTTCTTTTTCAGCTGTGTTAACTTCTTGCCAAACCATTCAAATTTATTCGGCCATGCATCAACGCGATGCAAATGCAAAACAATCCAGCCATATTACTGTTGTTTCGTTTCTTTCATTTACTTGTGCATGGCGTGCACCGTGCACGTGCATCAAGGGTTCTTCGGTTGTAGCACTCAACCAATCTTGTGCCTAAGTGAAGGTATCCAATACAATGGTGTTCATACATTCCTCTTTTGCAAACTCTACCCAAACTTCTTATACTAGAAGGTACCAACGCAAATGTCATGACACAATACAATTTATACTGGCAACCCAAACTCCTCTCTTCTCTATTCTTCCTAATCTGCTACTTCCCATTTCTTTTTTTATTTTTCTCCTTCCGCGTATCAAAGTCTTGGAGTAGTTTCTAGAGATTTAAGCAATTCTCCATTGTATGTTTATAAAAGCAATTTTGCTGAGGATATTACACATTCCGAGACAAATGAGGAAATTTTTGGTATTCTATCTTTAGTGTTTTAGACTTTGACACTTGTCCCCCTTTTCAAATATGTGTTTACAGTTCTTAGAGCAAATGATAATGGTAAAGGTGCGTATTATTATACCCTTTATTTTCGCTTTAATTTCTTTTGTATTATGAGAATGTGACCTCGAAATGACTATAGAAGCTCATTAAAAGTTGGATGTAAAGTATTTATGGAAAAGATAAATTACAACTTCTGAGAGGTAATTAGACAAGCAACCAATTTACAGATGTAGAAATCGGTACTTGTGGACTCAATTTCAATAATACTTGATAACTTTGCCACTCACATTTAGTTATTATTACAGATCCTACATGCATGTTTGAGTTATGGAATTATACCATTCAGCATTGAGCAACGTGTAGGGATCAAATTCTATAACTCCCTAATATTCAAACTATGGATTTTAAAGTTTAACAGGAATGAATATTTCCACACAATTTAATACATACGGTAATTTGCAAAGGGTCTCTCATTGATTTCATCCAACCTGCAACTGAATATTTGATTCAGAAGTGTTCTACTACATCCATAAACAGGCATAATGACAAATATATTAAATGTAAAATCAATAGGTAGTTTATAAGTGGATGTTTACTCGCAAGTGTTCACTGTCGGGTTTGTTCTTGCTTCTCAGTATCTAAAACATGCTATATCATCACATCCAAACATCATCAAGCATGATTTAAGTGTGTTAATCAAACATTCATATGTGCCTTATGTAGTATTGAAATAAGTAAAAACAAAATCCTTGTTTACTCACTAGAAAATAGCTCCTCTGTTCCAGGTTTATTGCTCACTTTGGTTTTCTCTGTTATTTCATCTCCCAGGTTTCAAGCAATTTGCGTGAATGTACTTGTGAAGGGGTGTGCATGTATTTATAGGAGAGATGAGTCTTAAAACTTGAAGTATGTATAGGGTAGCTTGAAGGTGGGTAGGCAGCTTGTCTTGATTTGATTGAGGTGAGGTTATGTTTTAGACACTTCACTGCTAATACTTTTCAGGATTACGCACATGCATGGCTATGTGTTGCTGTACACACATGTGTACTCTCCTATGTGCCGATGGGTATTTATATGTATACTTGGTTGTTAAGCTAAAACAGGCTGTTCACTTGATGCTACTACAACATGTCTTGACTGGAAACCTAGATGTTAAGGCTATACACAGCTATTTCTTATTTTTGTACAACTCATGCAAACTTAGCTCTTAAGTTTTAGTTGTCCATTTATTTGAAAAGATGTAAATGTATCTTTCCCCTGATTTCCCTTAGCTAAGGTACACGGCAAGACGGTTCAGCTTACATGTAGCTGTGCATAAGCTATGCGCACATGGGCTTTTAAAATACATCCTTGGTACTGAAGAAATCCTGATGGTAAATGTATATGATTTGATAAGACTGTCTATATGCTTGATTGGAAGAAAATAGGTTATGCTGGGTATTGACATCTCAATCCTTTCATGTATATTTAGCCGGGCCGGTCACGTATAGGTAGAGTTTTCAAGTGACAACTCAGGGTGGGCTAGGCTGATACTAGTGGGATTTGATGCAGTAGTATGCTTGATTGATAAGGGGTGTTATGTTGAAGCTTATGCAAAGCCATGTGCATTACATTCTTACCAGTCCTATGCAAAGCTAGTATATGTTGTAGTATTAATGTTTAGTTTCTGTTCTTCATCAGAATGGTTTCAGGGACAAATGTAAAAATGAACTAGCTACCAAAATAATTTAAATTTACAAAACTAACGAAATAGCATCTTCCCGTGTGTGAAGCACGGGCCTCGTTCTAGTCATTATAAACAAAGCTAGACTTGATTGCTAAGCATTCAAGCTATTAAACGCATGTTTGTTTAATTGTATGAAATGGGAAGTCACATTCTTCATTTATTGTTTTAGTTCTTAAGTACATAAGTATTTCATCACTTATAAATTGAAATACAACTTTAATATGAAGTAATTTCATATTTTATTTAAGAAATGTCTATTTTAGATTCATAAAAGTTTAAAAACATCATAAAAATATAAAACAAACATATAAGACATTACGAACTTGCATACGGATATATATCCATGTGTATATACGTAGAATTATAAAAATTATTTAATTTAACCTAATAATTATGTCCAATTTATTTAATTACATAAATTACTTAATAAAATCAATTAATTATTATTTAACAAAATAAGCAAAAACCCGGGACGTTACACGATCAACATAACCGAGGCATCGTAATCCATCATCCACATAAGTAAAATGTCAGGGCTTGTAAAACCCTGATACCACTTCTAGCTAGAAAGAAACGTGTGCACTCCCTGCTTTCCCTTGTCTCATTTTTGACATACCGGGGTGTGAGGCTCGCGAAGTAACGCTATACACAAAGCTATGCCTAAACAGGCTCTGCGATGATCATCAACCACAAGGCCCTGCTTTTCAACAAAAGCCTCGATCGTTTGCATTTTGGCCTGCCTCATTGACAATTCACACCATGCGATCGATAACTACCAATATATAACCTCTGAGCTCGTGCGTCTCAGAGAAGAGTGTTAAGAAAGAGAATAAATTATCTGCCACCAAACTGATATATATTAAATAGAAATCAATTTACATGGAATGAAATCCATTATCAGACACACATCCATTTACAAGTCTGTTCTGGGTCTGAACGAAACCGGAGACACCTTATTCCTCTCAGAATGTCCAATATGAAAGAGAGGTGCTCGCTTATCCAGACAATCAACAAGTACGTCTAGACAACTACCACTGTAACCCTTTCCTAGGAGAAAATCAGTCCAGGGCATCAATAGTCATCCATTCGATGTGAAGATCGTCGGTCTTTAATCACCGTCTTCATGTCTTCGACTTTAAATCGTCGTATAATTATTTGAAATGAGTTTGAACTCGGTCTTTTCAAATAATTCTCGAATAATTATAATTTAAAACCATTACATATCGTTAATACTATTTTATATCGATTTATCACTATTTTCATTTATATAAAAATAGTCCAATTTAATTTAACGATGCTTTGGGTCAATAGGCGACACTGGCGCTATTTTTACCCAAATTTGATCTACACATATCTCAAAATCTAACCGTTTGATTTTAACGAATTTTAAATTGTTGGAAAGATCTTCCTAAAGAGGACCTAACGGTTCCAATTTTGGGAAAATCTGACGGTCGAATCTTTCGGTATCATTGTTTAAAATTACGATTTCAAAACGCAAACTACCGTGAGCGATTCTGTGATGACCCCAAACTTCCGTGGTGCGGAAGTAAGGATAATCATTTGGAATACAACATATTTATAACAACAACAGATCTCAGATAATATCATAACACATAATTATTGCAGCGGAAAAGATATAAGTCATAAACATCACATCAATAGAACCACAGAGTACGCAGTTTACAGGATACAACTTAGCAAAATAAGAGTCTGAATCAAAGGAAATAAGTTCCAACTTCAAACATACATCAAAATACAGAAAGGAATAAAGTCTCTAAAGCAAAAGATAAAGATAAAAGAGAGTCTTCGTTTTCTCTTCCAAGCAGTCTTCAATCCAGAAAATGTCTCCTTAATAACCAGTCACTTGGCTGCCCGTGTAAAGAGAGGGCACCCGAGTTTGCAAAGTGAAAACAAACTTCGAGTCAGTCATGGGACTGGTATGAGAAATCTTTCTATACTAGCTAACATTATGGCAAATCACAGGACCACGCCGCTAACGCGGAACGGGTTTACTCCATTGGATTGCCAATGCATAATTTAATAAAGTTTATACAAAAACAACGAAATGACTTTTGAAAAATGAAACCGTCATAAGACTCAAGTCCTATCACATAATGCAACGCAAACAGGAGGATAGAGTTTTCCCTTATGATGATCAAACATGCTTAATACGTGTAAAATAATATTTTAATATTATTATTAGTGTCTAAGTAGTATTAAAATACTTCAATATAAATGTATCAATCCTAGACGGCATAGTACCCCGTCCTACTATGTCGTCGTATATAAGTTTACAATCAAGACCATAATGTCGTATTGGAAATTGGTTTTCCGTCATGAAATCGAGGCTAGGGATCGTCCTCTCCGATTCGAGACACTCTAGCAAATGGCTCAGGATCCCCCGTAGTGAACCCTTGGAGCGGTAAGTCCGGTCCCCACCTAACGGTAGTGGATTAGTTATGCCTGAACACACGTTTCCCGGTCCCTTTGGACCAACAACCTATAAAACCCGAGGTACCTCAGTCCATCATCCACATAAGTAAAATGTCAGCCAGTTTAAGCACTGACACAACCCCTAGCTAGAAAGAAACGTGTGCACTCCCTACGGTCCATATTGACTCATACCGGGGTGTGAGGCTCGCGAAGTCATGCTATACTCAAAGCTATGCCTAAACAGGCTATGCTTTGATCATCAACCACAAGGCCTGCTTTTCAACAAAAGCCTTGATCATTGCATCTTGGCGTGCCACATTGACAATTCACGCCATGCGATCGATAACTATTACTATATACCAAGGTGTTAAGTAGAGAATAAATTCTCCACCACCAAACAGACATATATTAATACGAATCGATTTAATTACATGGAGTGAATTCCAACGTTAGACATGCATCCATTTACAAGTCCGTTCTGGGTCTGAACGAAACCGGAGACACCTGATAGGTTCTCGCTTATCCGGACAATTAACACATACGTCCGGAAAACTACTGCTTCAACCCCGTCCTGGGAGCAAGTCAGTCCAAGGCATCAGTAGCTGTTGTCCATTCGATGTGAAGATCGCCGGTCTTCTACCATCGTCTTCTATATTTCGATTAAATCGCCGTGTAATTATTTGAAATGAGTTAACTCGGTCTTTTCAAATAATTATCGCAAAATTATCATTTAAATCATTTCATGTCTTTAATATCTATTTCTAAATATTTATCGCTATTTTTATTTATTTAAAAAAAATAGCTCAAGATAATAAAACGACGCTTCGGGTCAGTGGGCGGCCCTGACGCTGTTTTTACCAAATTTTGATTTACACATATCTTGAAATCTAACCGTCGGATTTTGACGAATTTTATATCGTTGGAAAGATCTTCCCAAAGCGGTCCTAACGGTTCCGGTTTTGGGAAAATTCAACGGTCGGATCTTCCGGTATAATCATTTAAAGTTACGATTGCCGATACGCAAACTGACGCGCGCGTTTCGTTTTAATTATACATATATATATATATATATATAATTATATCGTTTGGTGATTTCAACTATAAAAACCCATTCTTTTTATCCCATCTAAAATGACGATAAAAATATTACTTATATTTCTCTGCTCTTATTTATATTTAACATATAAATAAAATGTACCTTTCTTTTCTCTATGTTTTTATTTACATTTAAAAAGTAAATAAAATTTCACTCTTTCTAATTCATGTTTTTCTCCATAACTATATTACAAATAATACTGTACTTTATATTTATGTTTTTATTTGCAACTACTTTGCAAATAAAAAGTATAATTCCTTCCTATGTTTTGTTTGCACCTAGAAATACAAACAAAATATGTAAATCTTTTCTTTGTCATATTTTATTAACACTAGATATGAATAAAATGTCCCTTTCTGAATTTATGTTTTATTTACACTAAATGTGAATAAAACATTCTTCTTCCTTTTTATATTTATTTGCACAAAATGTAAATGAATGTGATCTTTTTCTATACAAATTTATTTACACTAATTGTAAATAAAGTTCCTTTTCCTTTTTCTTATTTATTTACCTAAATGTAAATAAATGTTACTTTTCCTTTTTCTTATTTAGTTACTCTATATGTAAATGAATGTTCGCTTTTTCCTTTGTCTTATTTATTTACCCTATATGTAAATAAATGTTCACTTTTCCTTTTTCTTATTTATTTACCCTGTATGTAAATAAATGTTCAAAATTTCTTTTTCTTATTTATTTACCCTATATGTAAATAAATGTTCACTTTTTCTTATTTATTTACCCTATATGTAAATAAATGTTCACTTTTTCTTTTTAAAAGAGAGTAAACAAAAATGTGATTCTTGTACTATGTTTTGTTTGCTCCTAGAAATGCAAACAAAAATGTGTAATCTCTTTCTTCTACATACCCTATTTATATAGGAAAGGTAAATAAAGTTTCATCGCTAAATATGTTCATTTTATTTACAAAGGGAATGTAAATAAAGTTTCATCGCTAAATATGTTCATTTTATTTACAAAGGAAATGTAAATACAGTTTCATCGCTAAATTTTGTCCTTTTATTCACACAGAAAAAATGTAAATCAGGTTCTATCGCTAGTTTTATTCATTTATCTACATATAAAATGTAAATAAAGTTCTATCACTAGTTTCGTTCATTTATCTACATGTAAAAATGTAAATAAAGTTTTATCGCTAGTTTTGTCCTTTTATTCACATAGAAAAATGTAAATAAAATACATCGCTAAATTTTGTCCTTTTATTCACATAGAAAAATGTAAATAAAATACATCGCTAAATTTTGTCCTTTTATTCACATATAAAAAATGTAAATCAGGTTCTATCGCTAGTTTTATTCATTTATCTACATATAAAAATGTAAATAAAGTTCTATCGCTAGTTTTGTTCATTTATCTACATGTAAAAATGTAAATAAAGTTCTATCGCTAGTTTTGTCCTTTTATTCACATAGAAAAATGTAAATAAAATACATCGCTAAATTTTGTCCTTTTATTCACATAGAAAATGTAAATAAAATACATTGCTAAATTTTATCCCTTTTATTCACATAGAAAAATGTAAATGAATTACATTGCTAAACATAGAAAAATGTAAATGAAATACATCGCTAAATTTTGTCCTTTTATTCACATAGAAAAATGTAAATGAAATACATCGCTAAATTTTGTCCTTTTATTCACATAGAAAAATGTAAATGAAATACATCGCTAAATTTTGTCCTTTTATTCACATAGAAAAATGTAAATAAAATACATCGCTAAATTTCGTCCCTTTTATTCACATAGAAAAATGTAAATAAAATACATTGCTAAATTTTGTCCTTTTATTCACATAGAAAATTGTAAATAAAATACATCGCTAAATTTTGTCATCTTTCTAATGATCAAAGTTTGATGTTTATTCTAATGATCAAAATTTGATCTTTTTCTAACGATCTAAATTTTTATTTACAACTATATTGTAAATAAAATAAAAAAATAAAATAAAGAATATACCTTTGTTTATTTCCCAAAATCGATGTTTCATTGACAACTAAATGTAGAAAAGGATGGCCTTTTGTTTATTTCCTATAATCACACTAAATGTAACTAAAAAGTGTCACTTTGTTTTCTACGTACGATTCACCAAAATATGTGATTCAACAACTGATATATCATCACATACAGATCTGAATTAACAGAGTAATCAATAAGCAGATCTAAATAAAAATATCACACACCAACATATGAACATTTAACAATTTCATACAACATAGATCTGGTTTATCAACAAAAATTATTTAAAATAGCAAGAAATTTATTTAAATAATAAAAAAAAGATTCAGAGATCTCACCATCGTCGCAAAATTGTCTAAAATTCCAACAGTCCAGAATTGTCCCGTTTCAGTCTAGGAATGAAGATCTTTGTCGTACGATTCCAACGCTTCTGAAATTGCGTTATTCCGAGTTCATATGAGTTAGTTACGACTAAATTTAGATTGATAATATTTTAAAATTAAATTAATAAAATATTATAAGGTTCTACCCCTTTCCTCTTCACACAGAAATCGGTCGTGGATTCTTCAAAAAGCTTCAGAACTAGGTCAGATTTTTGCACTTGATTTGTGTAACGGTTTGGTGATCAGGTGGTTCAGGTTTGTTGGGATCTGGGAGGCGCCGCCACGGCTGGAAGGGGGAGGAGCTCGGCGGTGGGTTGTGGGCTAGGCGGCGGACGAACTCAGTCGAGTTTGGAGGCCTGAAGCTCTTCGAATGGTTCATGGTTTATAAATCCAACCGTATGAAAACGTAGAGGAGGATGAAAGCTTCCAAAATGTTATGGGGAGTGAGTTCTAATTCCTAAAGAAGAAGGAGATGTTAAGAAAGGAAGATGATGCAATTTCGGCCATTGAATTTGGTTCGGTGGCGGCTACAGATGAGGACGATGAATAGTGATTTGTCTTTAGGGTTTTATTTTCTATTTTTATACTATTTTCAACGTATTTTTCAATTAAATCCATATCTTTTAAACCGGTCCAATTCCAGTCCAGTAGAAGGTGACCCTAGTCAATAACCCATGTTCCGGATCCAACGGGACAGGTCCCGTCAGCCCAAACGGCTGTCTATGGCCTATTTTATTTAAATTTAATAATTAAATCCTTTATTAATTTAATTCGTCCGCATAAATAAATTCACTGAGGCCATATACGGACTCAGAAAAATCCAGAAAAAAATATATTTGGCTTCGTTATGATGATACGGTCCTAACAAAGTTAATTTCGTCGAATTCTGAGACCGTTTGAAAAATGGCTATTTTTTAGTCGATTAAATTTGACTGAATTGAACAAAACACAGTTTCTTTCGCCACGCTCACATACTAACACGAAAAATTCTAAAAATCGAAACCTAACAATAATCTGACATTCCGGTTCCAAAAAAAGTAGTTTCGTCGAAAACAGAGATCGTTTGAAAATTGACTATTTTCACTGGCTTTAATATTATTTAAAAATGAAAATTTTAATTTCTGCCACATTTTTCCACTAAATTATTTAAAATAAAAATTTTAAACTGACTCGGATTTTCCGGGTCGTTACAAATTCATTTAATTTTAATTTTATTTTTAATATATATATATATATATGTATAATTATATATAAATATAAACTATTCGACGATTCCTCTAATGCATTTAACACGCCAAATAAAAGACTGTTTTATTGGCATAGCACATCTAAATGTTCATAATGTCAAATAAATATGTATTTTATTTACATGACATCTTTGCTAAGGACAAATAAAAGGAAAATTTTTTATTTTTATTATTTGTATGCAATTTCTATTTTATACTTTAACAAATAAAAAGAAATATTTTTATTTGTTTATAGTTTCAATGTGTGACATGACACACATAAAAATGTTCATTTTAATTTGCATACAAACTCTAATATATATTCTGACAATAAAAATGTCTTTTAAATCTATACACAGATTCTAATGTGTATATTTGCAATGGAGATGTCTCTTTAATATATACACAAATTCTAATGTGGATATTGGCAATAAAAATGTCACTTTAATATATACAAAAAATTCTAATGTGTATATTGACAATAAAAATGTCACTTTAATATATACACAAAATTCTAATGTGTATATTGACAATAAAAATATCACTTTAATATACACACAAATTCTAATGTGTATATTGACAATAAAAATGTCACTTTAATATATACACAAATTCTAATGTGTGTATTTGCAATAGAAATGACTCTTTAATATATACATAAATACTAATGTGTATATTGATAATAAAAATGATTCTATAATTTGCATACCAATTCTATTTCAACAAAATGCATAAAAAGTGATACATTCATCTTTGTTGACAATTCTAGTTCAACAAAATGATTAAAAAGTGATTCATTCATTTTGTTGACAATTCTATTTCAACAAAATGATTACAAATGATAGTTTCATTTTTTGTGAACAATTCTAGTTTAACAAAATGAATACAAAGTGACAATTTCATATTGTTAACAATTCTAATTTAACAAAATGAATATTAATGATATTTCATATTGTCAACAATTCTAATTTTAAAAAATGAATATTTTTATTGTAACACAAATCTATTTACTAAAAATTCTGTTTGTGTTTTGACACAAGCCTATTTAACAAAAATGCTATTTGTGTTTTGACACAAACCTATTCAACATAAATGTTACTTTTGTTTTACCTCAAATCTATTTAACAAAAATGTAATTTGTTTCCAACCATCATATTTTGAAAAAAAAATGTAAAATTTTGTTTTCACTATTATATTTTGACTAAAATGAATATTTTGGTTCAATTAATCTATTTTAACCAAAAATGCATATTTTGTTTCAACTAATCTATTTTGACAAAAACGTATATTTTGATTCATCTATTTCAACAAAACAATAAAAATGATGACTTTGTTTTGTCGACAAATCCATTTGAATAAAACAATAAAAATGATAACTTTGTTTTATCGACAATTCTAATTCGACAAAATAAATAAAAGTGATATGTTTGTTTTGTCGACAATTCTAATTCAACAAAACAAATAAAAGTGATATGTTTGTTTTATCGACAATTCTAACTCAACAAAACAAATAAAACTGATATATTTGTTTTGTCGACAATTCTAACTGAACAAAACAAATAAAAGTGATATGTTTATTTACAAAATATGTTTTCTAACATACATGACATATTTTGTTACATACATTTTCCTCTGTCCTCTAATGACAAATAAAAGAATAATTTATTTATTTACATTTTTCTATTTAACGTAACAAATAAAAATGATAATTTTATTTGTTTACAATTTCTATTCAACATAATGATATTATTGTTTTAACACAAATCTATTTGATAAAATGCTTTTTTTTGTTTAACATAAATCTATTTGACGGAAATGTAATTTTTGTTTAACATAAATGTATTTGACAAAAATGTAATTTTTGTCCTAACTCAATTCTAATTAACAAAAATGTAATTTTTATTCTTACCATTATATTTTGATAAAAAATGATAATTTTGTTTCAACTGTTATATTTTGACAAAAGTGACAACTTTGGTTTCAACTTTTATAATTTGACAAAAATGACAAATTGGTTTCAACTTTTATAATTTGACAAAAATGTCAAATTGGTTTCAACTATGATAATTTGACAAAAGTGACAAATTGGTTTCAACTTTGATAATTTGACAAAAGTGACAAATTGGTTTCAACTTTGATAATTAGACAAAAGTGACAAATTGGTTTCAACAATGATAATTTGACAAAAGTGACAAATTGGTTTCAACTTATATGTTTTGACAAAAATGTATATTTTGTTCAACCATTTCTAATTTGACGAAAATGAATGTTTTTATTTCAACTATACTAATTGACAAAAATGAATGTTTTTGTTCAACTAAATTATATTGATAAAAATAAATATTTTTGTTTAATTGAACTATATTGACAAAATGAATAGTTTTGTTTTAACTAATGTGTTTGACAAAAATAATTATTTTTATTTCAACTAACATGTTTGACAAAAATGATTATTATTTTTTATTTCAACTATCTTATTATAACAAATATGATATAATTATTTTCAACCATTTTATTCTAACAAACATGATATAATTATTTTCAACCATATTCTTCTAATAAACATGATATAATTATTTTCCACCATTTTATTCTAACAAACATGATATAATTATTTTCAACAAAACAATCAAATCAATAGATCTACATAACAATGACAATTCTAGATTAAATCACGTATGATAATCAATTAGAATTTAACAGCGGATTTGTGATAACACAATCATAATTAATTTTAATTATTTAATAAAAATAAATAAAATAGAATTCTTACATTGATTTTTGTCAGAATTTTCAACGTGCTTCGTTTTTGTTCCAGTCTGTTCCATCACGTAGATCTGATTTTTGCGGTTCCAACGAACTTCGTTTCATCAAATTCTGTTTTGGTTTGAAGAAGTTATGGATGTTTATACGTTAATTGCATAATCAACTAACTAATAATAATTAATTAATTTAATTTCTAATTAACTCTTTAATCCCATGTTATCCTTCTTCTTCATCGTTCTAATTTATGAGAAGTTCAAACCTATGCTCCATCCTTTGACCACGAACGCATGCCTTTCTGCTCCACCATACCTCGATCCAATCCCGCCACGAGAAGCACGCCAGAACCCTCCTCGTTTGCCTGCAATAGTGGCGATCTCGGCCCCACCAACTGACCGGAAACCGGCTTCGAATGTCGGCTATTCAAGCTCGAAATTTGAGCTCATTACCTCACGAAAATCCGTCTTTACCGTTGAATTTATAGAGCTCTGAAAGCTCGACAATTTGGCTTTGGAATTTTTGAAATCGATTGAGTGGATAAAGAGAAAATGGAGAGAGAAAATTTGAAATTTATGGCTTTAGATTTTGTGGAGGCGGCGGCCATTAGAATTAGGGTTTTTTAAAATATTTTAATATTAAATTGTCTCGGTTTTCATGTTTTAAAGTCGAAAATGAGACTGAGTCCAAATCAGGCCCGCTTACTGCGTAACAGTAGGTTTTGATGCCTTCTGAATGCAATGGGACTAGTAGCAAAGCCCAATTCTGAAGTCTACAGTAGTTTTACTTAAAGCGTAATATTTTAATTAAACAACGTTTAGACTTCGATATACATTTCAAATTACCGGGGCCACATACGGACTGAAAAATTCCAGAAAAATTATTTCTAGTTATGTTTTGACGATACGGTCCTAACAAAACTAGTTTCATCGAATTTGGAGACCGTTTGAAAAATGACCATTTTCAAGTCGATCCAAATTGACTGAAATTGACAAAACACATTTTAGTTTGCCACGCTCACATATTGAAAAAATTATGAAAATTGAAACCTTGCAATAATTTGACATTCCGAATCCAATAAAGTGGTTTCGTTGAAAACGGAGGTCGTTTGCAAAATGACTGTTTGTTATATTAAAATATATATATATATATATATATATATATATATATTCTACAGCGACTATTCTGAAATTTAAACTGGGCATAACTTTTCATTCCCATTATGAAATTTCAATTTTTCGGACTCGTTGGAAAGATATTATTAAATGGATTTAAATATTTTTGATTTCACTAAAATCCAATTTATTTTGCATTGTGTACATTCAGTCAAAATTCAAATTCAAAATTTCAAATTGTCGCGCTATTTCTAATTCCTTTTAAAATTAAAATAAATATATTCGTTTTAACTTCGATTTAAATAATTTTTTAATCGTTATTATTTAAAATAAATTATTTTAACTATTCAAAATCCATTAAAATTTCTAAAATAAAAATTTTAAATTGGTTCCAAAATTTCGGAGCTGAAAGTTGTTTAATTAACCAACTCAACTTTCATTTTTTATTGGTTTCAATAATTTTATTAGTTGATTAACTTTTCAAATATATATAACTTTTATATATTCAAAAATCATATTTTCTAAGATCGGTTTATATATATAATCACAAGTATGTTAATTATAAATTTGTTACTCTCAACTCATTCTAGGGCATTTCTAACCCCATCTCTAACGAGTTTTCTCATTCTAGGATACTACTGATCCTATCCCTAATGAGAATTCTTATTGGATATAACTAATCCAATCTCTGATGAGTCTTTTGTTCAGTTCTAACAAGTTGTACCCTAAAGATTTGAGCTAACTTTGCTCTAATACCAACTGTGACGATTCGGATTTCGCACGACTTAATCGATCGTTAAATCGACTAAGACTGTTCAAAACCCGAATACGCTAACTCTGGGTATACGACACATCAGAACAAATAGCAGAATACTTTAAAAACATCATAATAATGTTACATCAGAGTACATAATATATCATAGTACATCGATAATTAATAATACAGCGGAAGATAATTTACAGTAAATGTAATCCAATGCAACGGAAACTAGCACAGTGGAAGACTATCAATGCTCTGGACACAGCTTTTAACTTCAATCCAGAATCCTGCTTAATATATCAGCAAAATAAGCTACTTGACTGCCCATGTGGAAAAGAGGACACCCGAGTTTGCAAAGTGAGACAAACTACGGGTCAGTCATGGGACTGGTATGAGAAATCTTTACTTAACTTAACTAGTAATAAGGCTAATCATAGGACCACGCCGCTAACGCGGAATGAGTTTACTCCATTGGATTGCTAGTGCATAATTTAAATAAAGTAAATCGCTAAATAACGCAATGCTTTTTAGAAAAATTAAATCATTATAAGACTCAAGTCCCATCACACAATGCAACGCAAACTGGAGGATAGACTTTTACCTTATAATGGTCAAAAATGCTTGATACGATAAAAAAGGATTTGATATTAATATTAGTGGATATATGTCTCAAAAACATTTTCAATCATAATGTATCAATCATAGACCGCATAGTACCTCATCCTACTATGTCGCCATACTAGTTTTACAATCAAAACCGCATGGTGTCGTATTGGAAGTTGGATTTCCATCATGAGTCAAGGCTAGGAACGATCTCCTTACCGATTCGAGACACTCTAGCAATGTCTCAGGATCCCCCGTAGTGAACCCTTAGATACTGCAGGGCTGGTCCACAAATACTTTAGTGGATTGGCAATTCCTGAACATACGTTTTCCGGTCCTATTGAACTTATAAAATGGTCACAATCGACCAATATAACTGAGGCCTCGTAATACATTATCCACATAAGTAAAATGTCAGGGTTTGTAAAACCCTGATACCACTTCTAGCTAGAAAGAAATGTGTGCACTCCCTGCGTTCCCTTGTCCCGTTTTTGACTCATACCGGGGTGTGAGGCTCGCAAAGTAACGCTATACACAAAGCTACGCCTAAACAAGCCGTGCTTTGATCATCAACCACAAGGCCCTGCTTTTCAACAAAAGCCTCGATCATTTGCATCTTGGCATGCCACATTGACAATTCATGCCATGCGATCGATAACTACCAATATATAACCTTTGAGTTCGTGCGTCTCGAAGAAGGGTGTTAAGAAAGAGAATAAATTCTCTGGTACCAAACCGATATATATTAAATAGAAATCAATTTACATGGAATGAAATCCAATGTCAGACACACATCCATTTACAAGTCCGTTCTGGGTCTGAACGAAACCGGAGACACCTTATTCCTCATCCCGTATGTCCAACACGGAAGAGAGGTGCTCGCTTATCTGGACAATCGACAAGAACATTTGGACAACTACCACTGTAACCCTTTCCTGGGAGGAATCGGTCCAGGGCATCAGTAGTCATCAATTCGATGTGAAGATCGTCGGTCTTCAATCACCGTCTTCCATGTCTTCGACTTTAAATCGTCGTATAGTTATTTGAAATGAGATTGAACTTGGTCTTTTCAAATAATTCTCGAATAATTATAATTTAAAACCATTTCATATCGTTAATACTATTTTATAACGATTTATCACTATTTTTATTTATATAAAAATAGTCCAATTTAATTTAACGACGCTTCGGGTCAATAGGCGACCCTGGAGCTGTTTTTACCCAAATTTGATTTACACATATCTCGAAATCTAACCGTTAGACTTTGACGAATTTTATATCGTTGGAAAGATCTTCCCAAAGCGGACCTAATAGTTCCAGTTTTGGGAAAATCCGACAGTCAGATCTTTCGGTATCATCGCTTAAAATTACGATTCTGAAACGCGAACTACAGTGCGCGATTTGTTTAATTTTAATTTATATATATATATATATATATATAAACTATTCGATGATTCCACTAATGTATTTAACACGCCAAATAAAAGACTGTTTTATTGGCATAGCACATCTAAATGTTCATAATGTCAAATAAATATGTATTTTATTTACACGACATCTTTGTTAATGACAAATAAAAAGATGATTTTTTATTTTCATTATTTGTATGTAATTTCTATTTTATACTTTAACAAATAAAAAGAAATATTTTTATTTGTTTATAGTTTCAATGTGTGACATGACACACATAAAAATGTTTATTTTAATTTGCATACAAACTCTAATATATATTCTGACAATAAAAATGTCTTTTTAATCTATACACAGATTCTAATGTGTATGTTTGCAATGGAGATGTCTCTTTAATATATACACAAATTCTAATGTGTATATTGGCAATAAAAATGTCACTTTAATAAAAATGACATTAGAGGACGAAAAGCTTTTAAGTGGGGGAGATTGTAACAATCCGGAAAATCAAAACCAATTTAAAATTTTTATTTTAAAGAATTTGGTTAGAAAATGTGCCAGAATTTAAAAAATTTATTTTTAAAAAATATTAAAGCTATTAAAAATAGTCATTTTACAAACGACCTCCGTTTTCGATGATACCACTTTTCTTGGAAGCGGAATGTCAAATTAGTGCTTAGTTTAATTTTCCATAATTTTTGGAATTAATTTGTGAGCGTGGTAAATTAAACTGCGTTCGATAATTTTTGTTGAATTTAATCGACCGTGAAAAAAGCCCTTTTTCAAACGATCTCTAAATTCGACAAAATTAATTTTGTTAGGACCGTATTGTCAAAACATAGTTAGATTTATTTTTCGGGAATTTTTGGAGTCCGTATGTGGCTCCGGTGAATTTAAATGTGTGATCGAATTAAATAAATAAAGGATTTAAATTTTAAATTAAAGAAAACAGACTCAAAACAGTCGTTTGGGCTGATGGGACCTAGCCCATTGCGTCCAGAACGGGGGAAATTGGGTAGGCACAACTTTTGTTGGGTTGGAATTGGAGCTGGAATAGATTAACGGGTTATTTTCTTAATTAAATAATTAATTAATATAAATTATACTGTATAAATACGGTTGTATAATGTACAAACCCTAATACACATTACAGCCGTCGTCTTCCTCTATCGATCAATGGAGAATACTGTACAAAACTTCTAGCTTTAAAATCTCTTCATCCATGAATCAATCCAAGGCAGTTCTTGAGCCAGGTTTGTAGAGAATCAAATTCTCTTTAAATCCATACGGATTTGGCCACAGTTCGTCGCGTATCCACCCCGAACCATGTGCCTAAACCCTTCAGGTTTCCACCGCCGCCACATCACCCAAGCGCCACCGAGTTGGGCCCCGCCGCCGCCGTTCGTGCATGCCTCCAAGCTCTCCACCGTGGTGAAATCCGATCGCCCTCCCATGTCTTGTGCTGATTGGAAATCCTTGACCTAGAATTGAACAGAAGGAGAAAATGTCGATCGTGTTATCTGTTGAGGAAGAAGGGGTAAAAATCCTTTTTATTATTTTAATAATTTAATTTAAAAATATTAACAATGTAAATTAATTCGTATCTCACTCATACGAACTCGAAATCGTAAAAATTTTGATCCTGTACGATCGTGAAACCGAGATCTACGCTGCTGTCCTGACTAGAACCAATTCTGAGCAGATCGAATTTTGGTCAAAATCCCAGATCGGAATCATTTAGATTTAATCGACTGTGAGATTTCTTATATTTTTTTATAATTAAAATTTTAATTAATTCTCGTCAGTTGAATCCATATAGTTATGATAATTAAATCGGATCTGTAATTTGAATCTGTTGATTGTTGATCATGATTCTCATGTTTGTTGGATCTTGTTTGAATCTATATTTTATTATCTAATTTTGATTTGAAATTAAAAAAATTATTTCAAATCTATGTATAGTGATTTGATGTTATATATTTTATTTAGGAACATGGTACACCGTTTTGTCAAATATAGATCTACAATAAAATGTTCATTTTTATTGTCAAAATGGAATATCACCTTTTATACAATTTGTTGAATCAAAATATTCAACAACAAAATGAATCATGTATTGTTATCATTTTGATTGAATTAGAATTTTCAATCAAAATGAAATATCACTTTTGCCATGTTGATTTAATTAGAATTTTCACTCAAATGAAATATCATTTTTTGTCATTTGGATTGAATTAGAATTTTCAATCAAAATGAATCATCAAATTTTATCATCTTGTTGAATTAGAATTTTCAATAAAAATGAAATATAAATTTCTATCATTTTTTAGTATTAATATAAATATAGAAAATTGTTCATGTTTTAAAGTAAAACATGATTTCATTAAAAAACTACATTTTTAATGTAATGATATAAATATAAAAAATTGTTCATGTTTTAAAGTAGAACATGATTTTGTTAAAAATCTACATTTTTAATGTAATGATATAAATATAAAAAATTGTTCATGTTTTAAAGTAAAACATGATGTCACTAAAAATCAACCTTTTAAATGTAATGATATAAATATAGAAAATTGTTCATGTTTTAAAGTAAAACAAGATTTCTTTAAAAATCTACATTTTTAATGTAACGATATAAATATAGAAAATTGTTCATGATTTAAAGTAAAACATGATTTCATTAAAAATCTACATTTTTAATGTAATGATATAAATATAGAAAATTGTTCATGTTTTAAAGTAAAACATGATCTCACTAAAAATTTACATTTTTAATTAATGATATAAATATAGAAAATTGTTCTTGTTTTAAAGTAAAACATGATTTCATTAAAAATCTACATTTTTAATGAAATGATAGAAATTAAGAAAATGTTCATGTTTTGAATAAAAACATGATTTCATTAAAAATTTACATTTTAATGTAATGTTATAAAATATAGAAAAGTATTCATGTTTAGGATTAAAAACATGATTACATTAGAAACATGATTACATTAAAAACATGATTACAATAAGAATATACATTTTAATGTAGTGTTATAAAATATAGAAAAGTATTCATGTTTAGGATTTAAAAACATGATTACATTAGAAACATGATTACATTAAAAATATACATTTTAATGTAATGTTATAAAATATAGAAAAGTATTCATGTTTAGGATTAAAATCATGATTACATTAAGAATATAAATTTAATGTAATGATAAAAAAAATAGAAAAGTATTCATGTTTAGGATGAAAACATGATTATATTGAAAAGTTCACATTTTCATGTAATGTTAAAAAAAATTAGATAAGTATTCATGTTTAGGATTAAAACATGATTATATTGAAAAGTTCACATTTTTATGTAATGTTATAAAATATAGAAAAGATTCATGTTTTAGGGTTAAAAACATGATTACATTACAAATACACATTTTAATGTAATGTATGAAAATAGAGAAAGGATTCATGTTTTAAAACAAAAACATGTTTTACATTAAAATCTTATTTTTATAAAAATAATGATTCATATGAAAATTGTTCATATTAGAATAAAAGTGTTGAAACATTAAAAAAAATCATATTTTTAATGTAAGATTTGACTCAGTAGAAATATTGACTGCTTTGAATAAAAATGTTGACACATTTGAAAATTCATTTTTAATGTAAAGTGATTCATTAGAAAACATATGTTAAAAATATATAAAAGTGTTAAAAACATTACTTTTATCATTGCTAGAAATTATGTAATAACCCGGAATTCTGAACCAGTTTAAAATTTTTATTTTGGCAATGTTAGCGAATTTTGAGCATTTAAAATAGATTATTTTAAATAAAATCGACGAGAAATTTATTTTGAATTGAAATTCGACGTATATATTATATACGTCGTCGTTAGAATATAAATAATTATATATAATTATAAAAGGAATTGAAAATGGCGCGGTAGTTCGATAATTCGATTTCAAACTTCAATTGAGCGTACCGGGTGCAAAACAATCCAGATTTTAGTGAAACCAAAAACATTAGGATCTAATTGATAATATCTTTCCAACAAATCCGAAAAATCAAGATTTCATAGCGGGAATCGAAAGATATGTCCAGTTGAAAATTCTGAATAGTCGCTATGGAATTCAGGCCCTTAAAAATGGACATTTTGCAAACGACCTCGGATTTCGACGAAACCACTTTTGTTGGGTCCATGATGTCAAATTATTGCTAGGTTTTAAATTTCATAATTTTTCGAATCAATATGTGAGCGTGGCAAAGGAAAACGCGTTTGACCAGTTTCAATTGATTTTAATCGACTGGAAAATGGCCATTTTTCTAACGGTCTCAGAATTCGATGAAACTAGTTTTGTTAGGACCGTATCGTCAATACGAAGCTAGAAAATATTTTTCTGGAATTTTTCTAGTTAGTATGTGACCCCGGTAATTTGAAATGTACGTTTAAAATTCAATATAAGGATTTAAATGTAAATTCAACGGAAACAGATCGAAACAGTCGAATCAGCCTACGATGCATATCCCATTGTGTTCGGAATGAGGATGAAACGCAATGGACGACAGGCGGTGGGCCTCGTTTTGATGTCATAAGTAAAAGTCAACTTTTAGAATTAAATAATAAAAAAATTCCTTCTCTCTCCCTTCCTATTACCTTCTGCCCCCCCCCCTTTTTAAAATCATTTCAGAAAAAAAAAAAAAAAAAAGGGGATCGGCGGGGGGAGGAAGCCGTCGCTTCCACTATCGCGGGGCCCCCCATCGCAGTGCCTCCACAAGCGCACGCCCCCTCACCTTCTCCTCCCTCTGCTCTCGCTCTCCCGTCCTCTCTTCGAACCCTCGCGCGCAGCACCCAAATCCAAGCCCCCTCCACCCAAATCAGATCGTGCCCCCCCCCCCCCCGATGAGCCGCCGCGCCTAGGGGCGGCGCAGCCACCACCTGCCGCCCCCCTCCTCTTCTTCCCCCTCCCTTCTTCTTCCTCCTCCCCCTTGCTCTTCCTCGACACCGACGCGAGACCCCCCCCATCCACCGACGCAACCGAGCCCCCCTCGCCTGCTCCACCGCCACCACCAGCGAACTCCAGCCCCTCCGATCCCTCTTCTTCCCTATCCACTGTAAGTATTTATATTTTTATATATATGTAATTTTGTTTTAACAGTCTAATTTATTTTATATAAATTAAATTGTTTGACAACTCTGATTTTTCTTTTATAGGATATAGAGATAAAAAGATACCATTATTTTTTATATATAAAAAGAATGATTTTAGTTCATAAAAATATGATTTTTTTATTTATTTTTAAAGTATTAAAAATATAGTCTTTACTATATAGACGATGTAAAAATATGATTTTTGTTTATGTAGAAAAATAAAAATATAATTTTTACATGATAGGAATATTGAAAATATCATCTTTATATGAGTAGCAAAATAAAGATGTGATTTTTATATTTATATTTGAAAAGGCGAAATCTTTATGTAGAGAATAGCGAGGTAAAAATGGAATTTTTATCTATATAGTAGCGGTGTGAAAATGGAATTTTTATCCATATAGCGAGGTAATAAAAATTTGATTTTTATATATTGAATAGTATAATAAAAATTTGATTTTTATATATTGAATAACAAGGTAAAAATTCGATTTTTATATATTGAATAGCAAAGTAAAAATTCGATTTTTACATATGTAGTGGCTACAGCAACGGAGATGACAAAAATGCGATAACGATGAAGATTTCTATCAAAGATGAGTCAAGATGATTGGATAGCTATCGGTGAGAATTTCTCACCTTTCAATTTCATTTTCTAGTTATATATATACTAGGATGCAGACGGTGTTTAGTAGCACCCGACACAATCGTCCACAGACCATGGACTTGTTTGTTTGACTGCAAAAATTAGTTAGATTATTTGATTGAAATTGAATTGTTTGGTGAAATGAATGGATTTGATTGATGTGTGAATGGCGTGGGCCTTCACTAGACCGGGGATAAGGCTAGGCCTTGTCCTGTTTCTAGTATCGTGCCGTTATGCCGCCAAAATTTTCTAAAATAAGTTAGAAAAATAAAATATCATTTTATTTAAAGAATGAACTGAATAGAAATTGATATGTTAAGATAAAATGTTTTATCGTTAAAAATATAATTTTTAACGTGAATATGAATATACGTGAAAGTGAATAAATAAATAATTATAAACAAATCGGCCGATTTGTTTATATACACTGATTTGACTGATATTGATTGGGTCGATAAATTTTACACATCGCCCAACTGAACGAATAAAATCTGTGTTTGATTGCTTGAAACCCCACACGGGTGTTGGGATGAAATTTGAAGTTCACTCATCCTGATTGATTAAATATGTCGATCGATTGATTGACAGGCTGTTATAAGCGTTAGATATCTATATTTGATGCTTATACAGTGTAGTGCACTTTGGTTGATGGTTGATTATTTTTCAATGCTATTATATACATGTGTTGTATGAAAATCCATATAATTAATTTTATATGGTGATTGATTGGGCCTCATTCCAATTTAGAAGATAAAGAATATTATATAATATAAGGTTCATGTGTTGACTGTACTCATCCGTTGAGATTAGTCATGTGTTGAACGAAATATTTTAATAATAAAATTTACATCTTTATCAATATTATATAATATAAGGTTCATGTGTTGACTGTACTCATCCGTTGAGATCAGTCATGTGTTGAACGAAATATTTTAATAATAAAATTTACATCTTTATCAATATTATATAATATAAGGTTCATGTCTTGACTGTACTCATCCGTTGAGATTAGTCATGTGTTGAACGAAATATTTTAATAATCAAATTTACATCTTTATCAATATTATATAATATAAGGTTCATGTGTTGACTGTACTCATCCGTTGAGATTAGTCATGTGTTGAACAAAATATTTTAATAATGGAAATATTTGAATTAAAATATTTGAAAGGAAAATATTTGAAAAAGAAATATTTGAAATAGAATATTTGAAAATAGAAATATATGAAGCCGTGTTGATTAGATTGACGCCATTTTGATGTGAACGATACTTATATCGATTTTATTCATTTTAAAATGAATATTGAAGAGTGACTTCGAAATCGAATATTTTGAAATGAAATATGAATTGAATTGAAAACGATTTCGAAGTGAATTGAATTGAAAACGATTTCGAAATGAATTGAATATATAACTAATTTGATTTGAATTGAAAACGATTTCGAAATGAATTGAATATATAACGAATTTGATTTGAATAGAAAACGAATTTGATTTCAATTGAATATATAACGAATTTGAATCGAATAGAAAACCAATTTGAATTGAATCGAATAGAAAACCACTTTGAGTTGAATCGAATTGAAAACGAATTCGAATTGAATTTAAAACGAAGTGAAATGAATTCAAATTTAATTGAAATTTGAATTGAATAGAAATGAATTTTAAAACGAATTTATAAGGAAAGATTCAATTTTGATTTGAATTTGAGATGGAAGTTGAAATTGTTTTTGAAACGAATTCAAAACTATTTATAAAATTCATTTTAAATAAAAATCAACGAAATATTATATATATATATATATTATATATATAATATAATGGCCTGAATAGAACGCGCCGCGCCGCGGCAATTCGTGAATTTCAACCATTTATTTCAAACGGACATTACGGGAGATCCGACTGTCGGATTCTCCTAAAACCGGAACCGTTGGGTTCGTATCGAAAAGGGCTTTCTAACGAATATTTGAAATTCAAAATCTAACGGTTGGATTTGGAGATACGTCCAAATCAAATGTGGAAAAGGTCGCTGTAAGTGCAGTTCGATGGCCGTTGATGGAAATCGACTGTACGGGCCTTGATAAAAATTTTAAAAATATCAATAATTTGTGTAAAATCATAAGAAATGATTTGGGAAAAATTGGGGTGAAAAACTCCATATTTGAAAAGATAAAAATAGATTTTTATCGAAATGAACTAGTTTTGAACTAAATTTAAAACCCAATTATTTTTAAATAAATAAATTAGATTTAAAAAGGGGTTTTAAATAATCGGAATTCCTAATATATTTGATTTAAATTGAACTAGAATTGATTTGTGGGTTCATCGTGAACTGTGTTTTAAATAACACTAGTTGTTTAACCCGATAATAAATAGATTGTGATTTGGGTTTGTCGTGAACTGTGTTTTAAATAACACCTAGTTCTTTAACCCAGTAAAAGGAGTTTTAATGAATCTGTAATTAGATTGAAATGTGAATCTATAATCTAAATTATCCAATTTAGAAATGAGCGAGAATGGAGTATCACCAGTATTGCTCCAAAACGATAGTTAAATCTTTAATTAGATTTGAACGTGAAATGGTAATTAATTTTACCAATAGCACCCTGGTGTTAGATATGGAGTATTACCAGTTTTGCTTCATGGGATGAATAGGTTGGGATTGGGAAATAAAATAAATAATTACTTCGGTGTGGTTTGCTAATCTCGACTAGTTTAGAAAACCATAATTTGGTTTGAAATGACATCCAAAGGATGATTAAAGGATAAATTTTAAAGAATTTATCTTGGATAAAATTAATGGGAACATTTCCCTAAAAATGTGATTTTTTGTGAATAAAAGAATATTCTGAATTGGAATGAGGCGTATGTTGTGTTTATGTAACATTTGTTTTAATATACCGGGTTGTTCGGAAAGGCCGGGTTTATACCCATTCTGAATAACCGATTCGACGATAAGTCGAAGATGAAGACGGTGGTCGAAGACCGGAAGTCTTCACATCGTTTGGGTAATTACTGACGATCCTGATTGGGCTGTACACCCAAGAGGATGGAAATAGTTGGTGGTCATCCAGACGTACTTGGATATGGATGGATATACGAGGAAAGTGCCTCCGGTTTCGTTCAGACCCAGAACGGACTTGTAAATGGATTGTGTGTCTGACATTGGATTTTATTCTATGTTGATTGATTTCTATTAAATATACATCTGTTTGGCGGCGGAGAATTTATTCTTTTGCTTAACGCCCTTCTCTGAGACGTACGAGCTCAGAGGTTGTATATCGATGGACATCAGTCGCATGGCATGAATTGCCTGTGTGGCACGCTAAGATGCAATGATCAAGGCTTCTGTTGAAAAGCAAAGTCTTGTGGTTGATGATCAAAGCAGCCTACGTGGCAGATTTGTGTATAACGTGAATTCGCGAGCCTCACACCTCGGTATGAGTCAAAAACGGGATAAGGACCCAAGGAGTGCATGACGTTTCTTTCTAGCTATGGTGGTGTCAGTGACTTACCAGCCCTGACATTTATATACTTTTCACCTATGTGGTTGTTGGAATGCGAGGCACCTCGATTATAGGTCTGTAAGGACCGGGAAACGTGTGTTCAGGAATAACTAATCCTCTAACGTAAGTGAGGACCGACCTTGGAGGATCCGGGGTTGCCCAGAGTGTGTAACCCTGAGGCATTTGCTAGAGTGTCTCGAACGCGGAGAGGAGCTCGCCCCTTGCCTCGACTCATGACGGAAATCCAATTTCCAATACACGTATTGCGGTTTTAATTGTAGAACTAGTATGGCGACATGATATATGGTACCCATGCCGTCTATGATTTATATTTATGATTGAAATTGTTTTGACACTATACACTTATTATAGTATCAAATGATTTGTTTTGGAACGTACCAAGCATGTTTGGCTATTATAAGGGAAAACCCTATCCTCTGGCTTGCGTTGCATTGTGTGATGGGACTTGGGTCTTATAATAGCTTCATTTTTCGAAAAAAGCATTGCGTTGTTTATTCTATGCACTGGTATTCTTGGGAGGAAACTCGTTCCGTGTTATACGGCGTGGTCCCTTGAATCACTCTCTTTTAAAGTAAATGCTTAGATAACTATTTTAGTTCTCACACCAGTCACATGACTGACCTGGAGTTTATTGTTTTTACATAAACTCTGGGTGCCCCTATTTTCGACACGGGCAGCTAGTAGTTTTGGTTTTACAGATTTATATTCACAGGATCCTGGTTTACAGCTGGAATGATATCCGGAAAGCTCTGTATCCGTATATCACCTTCAGTTATGCTTTGTATTATTTTCCGCTGCTATGTAATATATTGTAATCTCTGATATTTATCGAATGTAATTTATTCATTTATACTCTGTATATTCTTGTATCTGATGGAATTGTTGTAATAACAATGAAATGTTCTTCTGTATGTGTCCTGATTTGTCCTATTCTCAAACGATCAGGGGTTTCGAACGGTCTAGATCGGTTTAACGACTGATTCAGATCAAGCGAAATTCCCGGCCGTCACAAATTACATGTTAAAATGTATTTGTATGTTAAAAACATTATTTTTAACATGCAAGAAAAGAAAAATAAAAACATCGCTTTATACATTTTGCCAACATAGAATTGTTAACAAAAGAAAAATAAAAACATCGCTTTATACATTTTGTCAACATAGAATTGTTAACAAAATGAAACCATCAAAATGTACAATGGAATTGGTATATAAATCAAGTGACATTTTTAATCGCCAAACGTACACTGGGAAAGTATAGGAAATGTCATGTAAATGAATTATATTTTATTTGGCATGTTAAACATGTTTGTGGAATCATCGATTGATTTATATTTGTATATAATTTATTAATAAATATAAATTATAAATTAAACGAATCGCGCGCGGTAGTTCGCATTTCGGAATCATAACTTTAAACGATTATACCAAAAGAGACCGTCGGATTTTCCCAAAACTGGAACCGTTAGGACCGCTTTGGGAAGATCTTTTCAACGATATAAATTTTGTTAAAATCCAATGGTAAGATTTCGAGATATGTGTAAATCAAATTTTGATAAAAACAGCGCCAGAGCCGCATAGCGACCTGAAGCATCGTTAAATTTATTTGAGCTATTTTTAAATAAATAAAAATAGCGATAAATTGTTATAAATAGATATTAATGATATGAAATGATTTAAATTATAATTATTCGAGAATTATTTGGAAAGACCGAGTCAAACTCATTTCAAATAATTATACGATGATTTAAATCAAAGTTATCGAGGATGGTGTTTGAAGACCTGCGATCTTCACATCGAATGGATGACTACTGATGCCTTTGATAGGATTTGCTGCCTTGAAAGGGTTACAGTGGTAGTTGTCCGGACGTACTTTTTGATTGTCCGGATAAGCGAGCACCTCTCTTGCGTATTGGACATACGGGACGAGGAATAAGGTGTCTCCGGTTTCGTTCAGACCCAAAACGGACTTGTAAACGGATGTGTGTCTGACATTGGATTTCATTCCATGTAAATTAAAATTGATTTCTATTTAATATATGTCTGTTTGGTGGAGGGGAATTTATTCTCTTATTTAACACCCTCAGAGGGTATATGTCAGTAGTTATCGATCGCATGGCATGAATTGTCAATGTGGCACGCCAAGATGCAAATGATCAACGCTTTTGTTGAAAAGCAGGGCCTTGTGGTTGATGATCAAAGCATAGCCTGTTTAGGCGTAGCTTTGTGTATAGCGTGACTTCGCAAACCTCACACCCCGGTATGAGTCAAAAACGGGATCATGACCGTAGGGAGTGCACACATTTCATTCTAGCTAAAAGTGGTGTCAGCGTTTACAAACCCTGACATTTTTACTTATGTGGATGATGGATTATGAGGTATCTCGGATTTATTGGTCGATAGTGACCATTTTATAGGTTCAATAGGACTGGGAAGCGTGTGTTCAGGAATTGCCAATCCACTAACGTTATTTGTGGACCGGTCCTACCGCATCCAAGGGTTGCACATAGGTGTGATCCTGAGGCATTTGCTTGAGTGTCTCGAATCATAGAGGACGATCCCTAGCCTCGACTCATGATGGAAACCCAATTTCCAATACGACATTACGGTTTTGATTGCAGACCTATATATGGCGACATAGTATATGGTAGCTATGCCGTCTAGGGTTGATACATTTTCTTTGAAGTGCTTTAAAACTGATTAGACACTAATAATAATATTAAAAATATTATTTTCTACGTATCAAGCATGTTTGATCATTATAAAGTAAAACTCTATCATTCGGTTTGCGCTGCATTGTGTGATGGGACTTGAGTCTTATAATGATTTCATTTTCTAAAAAGCATTGCGTTGTTTTTAAATAAAAATCTATTAAACTTATGCACTGGCAATCCAATGGAGTAAACTCGTTCCGCGTTAGCGGCGTGGTCCTGTGATTAGCCATATTGTTAGTTAAGAAAGATTTCTCACACCAGTCCCATGACTGACTCGTAGTTTGTTCCACTTTGCTAACTCGGGTGCCCTCTTTCCACACGGGCAGCCAAATGACAGGTTTAGGTATGGACACATTCTGGATTGGAGCTTGCTTAAGGAAGAAGATGAAGAACATTTTCCTTTTTATCTTTGTATTGCTTATTGAGACATTTAGACATTATTGATATTTGATGTATTTGGTGGAGACAGAAACTTATTTCTTTCTTTGTCGAGACTTCTATTTGCTAAGTGTATCCTGTAACTGCGTACTCTGATGTCTGTGATGTTATGATGTGATGACATTTTCCATTTCCGCTGCAATGATTATGTGTTATGCTATTATCTGAGATCTGTTATTGTTGTAATTATGTTATGCTCCTATGATTACCCTTGCTTTCGTACTACGGAAGTTTGGGGTTGTCACACAACTAGAACTTATAAATGCTTTTATCGCTCGGATTGAAGTAATATTGCATGGTTCTGGAAGGTCGATCGACCAACTGGACATCATTGGATCAAGTGCTTATGTTCCACAGTTTATAACTCGGGATTTAAGGGCAAAACTTGCAAAGTCTACAGCAGGACAATGTCGATCCTTAGATCAGCGTCGCTCCCGCTACACTCGAAGGGGCACCCCCATTCTCAACGGAAGCGCAATTCCACAAGTTTTGGATACTTAAGCTACAGTCTCAAGTAAAGGCAAGTCTCGAAACAATCAACCAACAACTAGAAAGAAATCTAAGTTCCTGTCCTATTCAAAAATTACTTACACCCTATAGGATATCCCTATCGCTCCATTCAGACAACCCCTTAGGAAGGAGCTCACTCAAAAGTTGAGAGATTCTGGTCGGTATTGCATATTCCATGAGCTCCCCAGTCACAACGTGAATGAGTGTCGGCACCTTTGGGACACGATCGAGGATAGGCACAACCACCAGCTACTACTCAGGATAGGCCCGGGCCTAGTGCCTCGGGCCTCACTTCAAACTAAACCCCTTATTGGCTTCGATGTCTTGGATGCAAGTCTCCTTGGCATCAGTATCTTGTGGCTTGCGGCTTCTAGACTACTGACTTTGTTGATAGTTTGATTACTTGATCTTGGTTCTTCTAGGCCTTCTGGATATTGGTCTTGGCTTTCCAGTCTCTTGGTTTTGGATTCTCTGGTTTGGTTTCTTGGCTTTTTCTCTTGTGGATTCTCCGACTTCGTGGATTTTGATTTTCAAGCCTTCGATGCTTTGGCTTTGGATTTTTTCTTTCATTGGTTGTTTGGCTTACGGATTTCTTAGATTTCAGATGAGGATCGTCTCACTTATGGCTCTCTTACTTTTGGCTTTCCGTCTTTTCGATCCCTTGGATTTCTTGAGCTTATGGCATTCTCTCTCTCGGCTTTCTCTGGACTTGGATATTCAAGATTTATCCCGTTGTTTATGCTTAAAGGATTCAATCCTTTGGATGTATCCTTCCTTCTGGTTATTTTGGTTATTTAGGTTGTAAGCTAGTTGAGTCAGCATACCCATGTATGAGAACATGCATCCCTAGGAATGCTCTTTGTTCGACAATACACCATCACCCCCTATAGTTATTAATGAAAAGTTTATTACTCTCGATTGTAGATTTTGAAAGACTAAGATTGCCTACCCATGTGACAGGAATGAACAAGTTCCCAAGCATGCTCTTTGTAAATGATAAACCGTTCACTTTACCTCACGAATGAATTTGGAATCAGGAAACGACCAAATCTTCCTACTCACGCACAGAGGCAGGCCAGCCCACTATGTATGCTCTTTACGGATGATGAACCGTTGTGTTTTCTTTTTTGGTTTTACTAAAAAATCCCCAACTTTTGTAACTTTAATAATATTGCTTTGTAAAGTGAGGATGCTTGTCCATGAGGTACGATATCAAATAGGATTGAAAACTTTAATAAGCGTTTGGCTATCTTGGCCTCTCGTCCTACTTTGACGAGATTGCCATGATTTGTGGAGGGTTCGGGTCTCTAGCGTTAAGTCAGTGCATCCAGCTTGTTTGGCTATAGGGTCGTCCGGTCAAGACGTTCTCGGATTACATCGGGTGGACTCGTCAGTGACGCAACAAGTTTATTCACTTGTGGCTATCTTGGCTTCTTGTCCTACTTCGATCGGATTGCCTTGATCTGTGGCGAGTCTCAGGCCTCAGGCATCAAGTTGGTGCATCTAGCTCGTTTGGCCATAGGGTCATTCTGTCAAGACGATCTCGGATTACATCGGGTAGACTTGTCAGTGACACGATAAGATTATTCACTCATGGCTATCTTAGCTTCTTGTTCTACTTCGACGAGATTGCCTCGATCTGTGGCGAGTCTCGGGTCTCAAATGTCTAGTTGGTGCATTCTGCTCATTTGGTTATTAGATCATCTCAACAAAATGATTCATCTAGTTATTATGACTATTCTAATTATTCTAGCTACTTTGGTTATTCTGGCTATTCTGGTTATTCTGGCTATTCTGGTTATTCTGGCAATTCTGTTATTCTGGCAATTCTGTTATTCTGGCTATTCTGGTTATCTCTCAAAACTATCAGGACTGATCGTCAGCTTTCATCAGATTTCAGGTCTTCTGTTCTTATGGTTAATGGATAATACGATCTGGAGCGATTGTGGATTTCTAGTTTATTGGCTTTGGATTTTCGGTTAATACGACCTAGCGTAATCGTGGCACTTTAATATTTTAGATATAGAAGTCCACTTCGTACTTCTCCTAGGTTTGGTTTACGGATTTCTGGTTTTCTCACAAAACACATCTTCCTTCGACAAGCAAGACATGTTTTGGAGGGAAAAATGTTGAAACGCTTTTTGGTCAAAGCTGTCACACATCAAGATTTTGTTTAGTGATGCGCTCAAGTGTCAATAACGTCGTTAGAAAACACAAAGCGATTTAGTCGAAGTCGCGACGTGTTCAAAATAGGATTGGAAATGGCATCGTTTCATAAAATCGGCGTCGATGGACTCAGAAAAACTGGCGTGCTAAAAATACGTGATTGAGACAGTCCAATCAACTCAAAATGCTTGAGCGTGTCGGTCTAATCACGTGCAAATCTCATCGTGCAAAATTATATGGATTTATGCAAAATCACATTAGCGCACCCAAAAACAGTTGATCGGCATGGCACGATCATGAAAAATGGCATGCGCGACTTATGACATCAAAATCTGGCATTTGCCAAAAAATAGTGTTGCATGCTCAAAAATAGCTGATCGGCATGGCACGATCATGAAAAATGGCTTGCGCAACTCACGGCATCAAAATCTAGCATTTGGCAAAAACAGTGTTGCTCACTCAAAAACAGCTAATGTAACACCCCGCATTTTTAAGATAATAAAATAGGATAACTTAATTAAATATTCAGAATTAAGTAAAACGGACTATGCCAATGCGTTCATCTCGAAATTCTGGTCAAAATAGACAGCTGGTTTGCGTAAAACGGATAGCGTATGAAGAAGTTATGGGCATTAGAAGTTTGTATACATATAAGGAGCTTATATGTATATATATATATTAAATAAATATATCTAGAAAATTCAAAAATCAGTTCAAAAATCAAAATTCATGAGCGGGAAAATCTGGAGGGAATTTAGACCGTTGGGGTCGCCCACCAACAGGGGGTCGACCTAGGGGTTGTCCCACCCGCGGATCTGGAAACTTGTTCTCTGACGTGGACGATTCTGATGGCTTTTGGTCCAATCTGAGGGTCCTGGTTGCTCCAATACTCCTATAAATAAGACCCTAGACCTAACCCTAAATCTCATAATTCGGTATCTACGCCGAAGCTCTGCCATTAAACTCTCTCTCTCTCTCTTCTCAAATCTATTCTGAAAATTAAAATATTAGCCTAGGAAAATTATGAATCCAGATATGGAAGAGAGAATCAACATAAATAAAAAGGGCATTCAGAATTACGTGAAAAGTAAGGTAACGTTCCATATCCGATCTATTCCTCCTCTTTCTTTTCCCTTTTCTCTTTTAATGAAAATAATAAATCCATGGATGTTAGGTTGTGAATCCGATTAAAAGGGAAAAAACGATGGATGTTAAACTGGATCAGATCTAGAATTGGGGAAAGCTTGCAAGGTGATTGGGTTTAAAATATACTTTTTGAATAATAGTATTTTTATCGTTTGCCATTCCCCATTAACATACATTATGTACATGTTGGAAGGTTTAATTTGATGAAATGAATTATTGCGCTAAAATGGATAATATGTTCAATTAGTTAATATGTTGAGATGTCCATGAATACTGTTGTAAAGATCTATTTTATGAACTTGTCAATTGGGATAATTGAGATTTTGGGAAAATGATACACTATTGGAGAATTACACTTTATTTTAAATAAATTTAATTACATATAGAAAGACATGCAACACATATAGGGATTTAGGGCATAATTTGTAATGGGATTTTGGAATATAACATATATTATATTTTGAGACTTTAATTTGGGAGCGCAATTTGATATGAACATAAATGATTGAATGAAGATGAATATGCTAGGATTACAATTAG
Organism: Allium sativum; assembly: GCA_030737875.1. Classification (NCBI taxonomy): domain Eukaryota; kingdom Viridiplantae; phylum Streptophyta; class Magnoliopsida; order Asparagales; family Amaryllidaceae; genus Allium; species Allium sativum. The sequence continues at coordinate 733,268,867 of CM060916.1, forward strand.
AAATTGTAACTGCACTTATGGCATGAGGTTAGGTTGCATTAGTGGTGGAAGTCTGCCCGGACTCGACTAGCATATCCAGCAGCCACTAATGTTGAACCTAATGTGAGAGGCCTAAGTGCAAAAATAAAAACATGTAATGGTGCTAAGACATGAGGTTAAGTCAACTTTTGGTAGAAGTCTGCCCGGACCTGCCCGACAAATCCAGCGTCCACAAGTGTAGGCTTAATGTGAGAGGTCTAGTGCTTAAATATATAAATATATGTATATAGCAAGATATGAATAAATGGCATTGGTGGTAATTAAATTTCTAACTCAGAAAATAAGAAAGGAAGGGATGTAATGAACTGAGTTAGTGTGATAAGAAGGAAAAGTGATGTATTTCCCCAAAATGACTTATTCCTGAAAACGTTGTTGCAAGTAAGCCACAGTAAATAAAGAAAAGTAAAGAAATTACTTGCTACCATGGATTTAGATGGGAATACAGTGATGACCCCAAACTCCCCTAGTACGAAAGCAAGGATAATTGTTGGAATATAACACATAACAGTAATAGCAAAACAGAAATAGATAATTACAGCAGATAAAATTCATCAAATTACACTGGAAATAATACATCATCAGAGTTACACAGCATAATAGGATCATACATAGCATAGAATACAGTTTTAGCTTAATATAAAATGTCTGCAGTGAAATAAAAACATAATATACTAAGTGGAGTCTGAACAACAAAATAGGAATGATAGTATCCACCTTCAGCTCCATAGCTATCCAGAAAGAGTCTGCTAAACCTGAATACAAGGCTGCCCTTGTGGAAAAGAGGGCACCCGAGTCTGCAAAGTGAAACAAAATACGAGTCAGTCATGGGACTGGTAGGAGAAATCTTATTTAACCTATTTAATAATAAGGCTAATCACAGGACCACGCCGCTAACACGGAACGGGTTTACTCCATTGGATTGCCGGTGCTTAAAATAAAGTAAATAGTTAAACCAATGCAATGCTTTTTAGGAAAATGAAACCATTATAAGACTCAAGTCCCATCACACAATGCAATGCAAATCGGAGGATAGAGTTTTACCTTATAATGGTCAAAAATGCTTGATACGATAAAACAAATTTGATATTATTATTAGTGTATATATGTTTCAAAAACATTTCAATCATAATGTATCAATCACAGACGGCATAGCTACCACATACTATGTCGCTATAATAGTTATACAATCAAAACTTCATGGGTCATATTGGAAGTTGGATTTCCATCATGAACCAAGGCAAAAGATAGTCCTTACAGAATTTGAGACTCTCTAGCCCGAGCCTCAGGATCAGCCGCAACTGACCCTTGGATCTTCAGGGCCTGTCCACAAATATGTTAGTGGATTAGTTATGCTTGAACAATACATTTCCCCGCCCTATGGGGCGTAAATAGAGCCACTAGGGACTCAAATAACCGAGGCGCCTCATTCCATCATCCACATAAGTAAAAATGTCAGGCCTTGTAAAACGATGACACCCCTTCTAGCTAGAAAGAAACATATGTCCTCTCCGCAGTCCTTACTCCCGTTTCTGGTTCATACCGGGGTGTCAGGCTCGCGAAGTAACACTATACACAAAGCTATGCCTAAAATGGGCTATGCTTTGATCATCAATCACAAGGCTCTGCTTTTCAACAATAAGCCTTGATCATTTGCATCTTGGCATGCCACACTGATAATTCACGCCATGCGACTGATGTCTATTAATATATAACCTCTAAGGGTGTTAAGCAAGAGAATAAATTCTACGCCACCCACGGATAAATATTAATAGAGATCAATCAACACGGAGCAAAATCCAATGTCAGACACACATCCATGTATAAGTTCGTTCTTGGTTTGAATGAAACCGGAGACACCTTATTCCTTGTTCCATATGTCCAATACAGAAGAGATGTTCTCGCATATCCGTACAATCAACAAGTACGTCCGGACAACTACCACTTTAACCTCTCCTGGGAGCTAACCGATCCAGGGCATCAGTAGTCATCCATTCGATGTGAAGATCGCCGGTCTTCAACCACCGTCTTCAATGTCTTTGACTCTTAATCGTCGTATAATTATTTGGAATGAGATTTAACTTGGCCTTTCCAAATAATTTGCGAATATATATAATTCAAAATTATTTCTTTGCTTGGTCAAATTCAATCCAATGTTATATATTAATGTTGATTGAATTTAACCATACAAATCAATTATAATCCAGAGGAAATTGGTTTATTTTCATTACATATCATTTATAATATTTTATAATGATTTATCACTACTTTTATATATATAAAAATAGTCCATTTTAATTAAACGACGTTTCAGGTCATTACATGGCCCTGGCGTTGTTTGCCTCATAATTTGATTTACACATTTCTCACAATCTAACCGTTGGATCTTAGCAAATTTTATATCGTTGGAATGATCTTTCCAAAGCGAATCTAACGGTTCCAGATTTGGGAAAATCCGACGGTCGGGTCTTTCACTATAATCGTTTAAAGTTACGATTCTGAATCGCGAACTACCGCACGCGATTCGTTTAATTTTAATATATATATATATATATAATTCGTTCGACGATTTCAAACCATTTATATATTTTCTAACATGCTTTTTCTAGTGAATCATTTTCACATTAAAAATGGAATTTTTTTTTTTATGTTTCAACTTTTGATTCAAACAGTGAATATTTTCTAATGAATCAACCTTTACATTAAAAAATGTGATTTTTGATGTTTCAATACTTTTATTCTAACATAAACAGTTTTTATATGAAACTTTTCTTTTCATTAGAAATATGATTTTTGATGTTAACATGTTTTTGTACATGAATATTTTTATATCCTCTTCCATCACATTAAAAATATGATTTCTAATGTAAACATGTTTTTACTTTTTAAACATGAACAATTTTCCTAATTTCTTTCTTTACATTAAAATGTGAATTTAAATGTAAAACATGTTTTTATATTCAAACAATGAACATTTTTCTATATTCTTACATATCATTAAAAATGTGATCTTTTTACATTACAATAAAAATGTGAACTTCTTCCATTCTTGTATTACATTAAAATGTAATCTTTCCTATTCTTTCATTACATTATATAAAAATGTAATCTTTTCTTTTATTACATTATATAAAAATGTAATCTTTTCTTTTCTTTTATTAAATTATATAAAAATGTAATCTTTTCTTTTATTACATTATATAAAAATGTAATCTTTTTAACTTAACCATTTTTCTGTTCAACAGATGATCATTTTACTTTACAATAAAAATGTGAATTTATTGTTAAGAACCTTCCTTCTGAATAATGATCATTTTGAACCTTTTCTTATGTACGATAAAATGTAAATTTTTATTGTAAACAAATTTTCATTTCAAATAAATGAATATTTTGTTCTTTTTTCACGATTCATTCATTACATAAAAATTAAGGTTTTTAATGTTAACATGTTTTTATCTTTAAAACATGAGCATTTTTCTAGTTTCGTACATGACATTAGAAATGAGAATTTCCATGTAAACATGTTTTTTATTTTTAAAACATGACCTATTTCCATATATTCTACATTTACATTAAAAATGGAATTTTTAATGTTAACATCTATATCCTATCTTTACATTAAAAATGGGATTTTTAATGTTAACATGTTTATTTTAAAAACATGAACAATTTTTTTATATTCTATCTTTACATTAAAAATGGGATTTTTAATATTAACATGTTTATTTTAAAAACATGAACAATTTTTCTATATTCTATCTTTACATTAAAAATGGGATTTTTAATGTTAACGTGTTTATTTTAAAAACATGAACAGTTTTTTTATATTCTATCTTTACATTAAAAATGGGATTTTTAATGTTAACATGTTTATTTTAAAAACATGAACAATTTTTCTGTAACAACCCGGAAAATCAAAACCAATTAAAAAAATTTATTTTGGTAATTTTAGTGAATTTTGAATATTTAAAATGATTTATTTTAAATAATAACGACGAAAAATTTATTTTGAATAGAATTAGAACGTAGAAATTTATATAAATCGAAGTTAGCATATAAATATATATTTAATTATAAAAGGAATTGGAAATGGCGCGGTAGTTTGAAAATTCGATTTCAAATTTCAAATGAATATACAAGATTCAAAATAAACCGGATTTTAGCGAAACCAAAAATATTAGAATCTATTTGAAAATATCTTTCCAATGAATTAGAAAAATTGAAATTTCATAGCGGGAATAAAAAGTTATGCCCAGTTGAAGATTAAGGATAGTCGCTATGGAAATATAGCCCTTAAAAATGACGATTTTGCAAATGACCTCCATTTCGATGAAACCACTTTTGTTGGATCCGGGATGTCAGATTATTGCTAGATTCCAAAATTCATAATTTTTGGGATTTATATGTGAGTGTGGCATAAGAAAACGTGTTTGAACAGTTTCAGTCAATTTGGATAGGCCAGAAAATGGCCATTTTTCAAACGGTCTTCAAATTTGGCAAAATTAGTTTTATTAGGACCGTACAATACGAAGCTAGAAATATTTTTTCTGGAATTTTCAGAATCAGTATGTGGCCCCGGTAAATTGAAATGTGCGTTCAAATTCAATATATTGATTTATATTTTGATTTTAGCGAACACTGATCGAAACAGCCGAACTGGCTTACGATACATATCCCAATGTGTTCGGAATGGGGGTAATTAGCTAGGGACGACAATCGGTGGGTTCGATTTCGAGTTCGAAATAAAAAGTTGCTTTTTGAAATTTAAAAATAATAAAATAATATATTTAAATTTACATTAAAACCCCTCCCCCTTTTATTTCTTCCCCGTCAGTTCAAATAAAAAAAATAGGAAAAGGAGGGGCGCGCAGCCACCTCCACCGCCGTAGCAGCGGTGCCGCTGCCACCGCGCCCTCCCCCTAGCCCTTCTCCCTCCTCGCGCGAGCCCCTCTAGAAGCCCTAATCGAGGCAAACCGCGCCACGCCTGCGAGCCACAGCAGCTCCGACCACCTCCTCCCCTAGCGCAGGCGCGCGCCTCCCCCTCCTGGCCAACAGAGAATCCCTCCCTCTTATTGAAACACACAGTAAGTTTTTACTTTATTTACTTAGTTTAATTCATTTAAAAATCTGATTTTTATTGAAGTAAATAGCCTACTTTTTATATATATAACTTCACGATGAAAAGGTGATTTTTTTATTCATATAAAAATTCGATTTTTATATGTATGTAGAAAGAATAAAATTTTGGTTTTTATATGTATGTAGAAAGAATAAAAATTCGATTTTTATATGTATGTAGCGAGGGTAAAAATATGATTTTTATTATCTAGGAAGCGAAGTAAAAATAGGATTTTTATATGTAGGAAAGGTAAATAGAAATACGATATTTATTATGAAGTTAGAAAAGTAAAAATATGATTTTTATCCTTTGAATGTCAATGTACAAATGTGATTCTTATATATTCATTAGCGATATAAAGATTCGATTTTTATCTATATAGTAGCAGTATAAAAATGTGATTTTTATCTATGTAGCGTTGTTATAAAAATATGAAATTATTTTTAGAAAGATAAAAATGTAATTTTTATCCTATGAATGTTATTTGTAAAATAATCATACAAAGAAATAATTATTGATTGGTTAAAAATATAATTTTTAACGTAGGTATACTACATAAATCGATAATCAAAGCACGGAGGAGTGGATCCCAAAGGTGAGAACTTCTCACTTTAATTTTATTTTCAAGTTAAAATATATACTAGGATGCAAATGGTGCTTAGCAAAACCCGACACCCGTCGTCCACAGACCATGGACGACTTGTTTATTTGTTTGATTGTGTTGTGAAAATTGATTGTATGATGTGGAATGGAATAAAATATTTTGTAGTTAAAAATATAATTTTTAACGGGTATAGGAATAAAATAAATATTCATAAACAAATCGAACGATTTTTTTATGTACACACATTTGACTAATATTGATTGGGACGATAAATTTTACACATCGCCCAACTGCACAAATAAAATCTGTGTTTGATTGATTGAAACCCCACACGGGTACTGGGATGATATATGACATACACTAGTCCCAATAATTAGTTGTATGCCAATCGATTGGTTGACAGACTATTATAAGCATTGATTATTTATATTTAACGCTTATGCAAACTCTGGATGATGGTTGACAGTGTTTGATTGTTGTTGTGTACATGTGTTGTATAAAATCCATATAAATCAAATTATATGATAATTGACTGTGTCTGATTCTAGTTCAGAAAGAAATAATATTTTAAAACAATGAATATTTTAATATAATATTCAGTAAAAGATCAAAATCTGATTTTGATGTCCGATTTGGGATGGCACGAGTATATTTAAATATATAAAGCCACGTTGATCAGATTAACGCCATTTTGACGTGAACGATATTTATATCGATTTTATTCATTTTTATAATGAATATTGAAAAGGAAATGATTTTGAAATATAATGTTTTGGAAATACTATCATTTATATATCGATGATATGGAATATTCAATTTTGATTTGAATTGAATATGAAGTTGAAATCGTTTTGAAAACGATTTATAAAATACGTTTTAAATGGAAATCGACGAAATATAAATAATATATATATTATATATATAATGGCCTGAATAGAACGCGCCGCGCCGCGGCAGTTCGCGAATTTCGACCATTGAGTTCGAACGGACATTACGGGAGATCCGGCTGTCAGATTCTCCTAAAACTGGAACCGTTGGGTTCGTATCGAAAAGAACTTTCCAAAGAATATTAGAAATTTAAAATCTAACGGTTTTATTTGGAATTATGTCTAAATAAAATTTGGAAAAGGTCGTTGTAAGTGTAGTTCGATGGTCGTTTACGGAAATCGATTGTACGGGCCTTAATAAAATTATTAAAAATATCAATAATTTGTGTAAAATCATAATAAATGATTTGGAAAGAATTGGGCTGAAAACTTCCATATTTGAAAAGATAAAAATATATTTTTATCGAAATGAACTAGTTATGAACTAGAATTATAAATCCAATATTTTTAAATAAATGAATTGGATTTGAAATGGTTTTAAAAATAACCAGTTCCAATATATGAATTGGAATGGATTTGAATCGAAATAATCTTCGGATTATTTCGATATTGGATTCTGTCATTATACGGATGTTGTGGAGGAATTTGGAAGATATATATATCGTTATTCCAATACGATATTTGTGGATTTCAGAATTTGATATTGAATATAAGCCGATATGTTTTCTATTCAGAGCCTTGTATTAAATATCAAATGGGATTTGGGTTTGTCGTGAATGGTGTCTTCATTAACACTGTTCTTAAACCCAGTTGAGAAAAGATTAAATCCTTTTATTTAGATTTAATGAAGTATACCAATTAATTAATATTTAATTGGAATTGAATTGGAATTGATTTTTGGGTTTATTGTGAATGGTGTTTTAAATAACACTTGTTCTTTAACCCGATTAAAATGGAATGTGAATTGGATTTATTGTGAACGGTGTTTTTAACGACATTCATTCTTTAACCCGATTTACAGTGAAATGTGATTTGGAATTTATAAATCTTTTTATTAAGATTTAACAGGAATTTTCCAAAGTAAAGTTTTCCAATTTAATATATTAAATTGGAATTGAATGGAATTCGATTGATAATAATCGAAGTGAACTTCTGTGGAGGAAGATTGTTAATATATATGGAATTTAAAAGGCTTTGCCTTTATTCCATTTATATTATTAGTCGGATATGGAAATTGATATCGACTATATGTTGATTTTTTTTTTCCGTGAAAATTCCATAATTAATGGAATGTGATTTGGGTTTATCGTGAACTGTGTTTTAAATGACATTAGTTCTTTAACCTAGTTAAAGACAGGAGTACATGTCTGTCATTGTATTTCGAACTGTATGGTTGATCTCTTCTAAATATATATCTGATTGGTGGCGGAGAATTTATTCTCTTGCTTAACACCCTTCTCTGAGACGTACGAGCTCAGAGGTTATATATCGGCAGAAATCAATAGTACGTTGTAGATTATCGATGCGACATGTTTGTGTTTCCAAAGTTAAATAATCATTAATATTGATTTTTGGGAAGATTAAAACTAAGTGGAGTTTTAATGAATCTTTAATTAGATTGAAATGTGAATTGATAATTTAAATTATCAAATTTGGAAAATGATCGAAAGTGGAGTATCACTAGTTTTGCTCCAAGCGATAGTTAAATCTTTAATTAGATTTGAACGGGAAATGGTAATTGAATTTACCAATAACATCGTGGTGTTAATTATGGAGTATTACTAGTTTTGCTCCATGGGATGAATAGGTTGGGATTGGAAAATTAAACAAATGATTACTTCAGTAAGGTGCGCTAATCCTGACTAGTTTGGGAAACCATAACAAGGTTTGAATTGACATCCAAAGGAAGATTAAAGAATAAATTCAAAGAATTTATCTTTGATAAAATTAATGGGAACATTTCCCAAAGTATATGAATATTTGAATAAAAGAATATTCAGAATTGGAATGAGGCGTATGTTGTGTCTTTATAGCACTTGTTTATTATATACACGGGTTATTGGAAAAGGCCGGGTTTATACCCATTCTGAATAACTGATTCGACGATAAGTCGATGATGAAGACGGTGGCTGAAGACCGGAGGTCTTCACATCGTTTGGATGATTACTGATGTCTTGATTGGGCTGTACACCCAAGACAAGGTAATAAGTGGTGATCGTCCAGACATACTTGGAGATCGACGGATATGCGAGGACCTATGTCCTGTATTGGACATACGGGACGAGGAATAAGGTGCCTCCGGTTTCATTCAGACCCAGAACAAACTTGTAAATGGATTGTGTGTCTGACATTGGATTTTATTCTGTGTTGATTGATTTTTATTAAATATATATCTGTTTGGCGGCGGAGAATTTATTCTCTTGCTTAATGCCCTTCTCTGAGACGTACGAGCTCAGAGGTTATATATCGATAGATATCATTCGCATGGCATGAATTGCCTGTGTGGCATGCTGAGATGCAGTGATCAAGGCTTTTGTTGAAAAGAAGAGTCTTGTGGTTGATGATCAAAGCACGGCTTTAATACAGCATAGCTTTGTGTATGGCGTTAATTCGCGAGCCTCACACCTCGGTATGTGTTAAAACGGGATCGTGACTGCAGGGAGTGCACGACGTTTCTTTCTAGCTATGGGTGGTGTCAGCGTTTTACTAGCCCTGACATTGTTGTTATTTTTACCTATGTGGTTGTTGGAATGCGAGGCGCCTCGGATATATCGGTCTCTACGGAGCCGATGGATTGGTCCGATAGGACCGGGAAACGTGTGTTCAGGAATAACTAATCCTCAAACGTAAAGGAGGACCATCCCTGAAGATCCAAGGGTTCACTGTGGGGGATCCTGAGGCATGTGCTAGAGTATCTCGAATCGGTGAGGAGCCATCCCTGGCCTCGACTCATGATGGAAATCCAATTTCCAATACATGACATTTCGGTTTTGATTGTAGAGCCTAGTATTTGCGACATGATATATGGTACCCATGCCGCCTATGGTTGATACATTTATATTTGAAGTTGTTTTTGACACTATAGACTTATAATAGTATCAAATGATTTGTTTTAATCGTACCACGCATTATTTGGCTATTATAAGGTAAAATTCTATCCTCTGGCTTGCATTGCATTGTGTGATGGGACCTGAGTCTTATAATAGCTACATTTTCTTTAATTAGCATTGCGCTGTTTGTTTAATGCACTGGTATTCTTAGGAGGAAACCCGTTCCGTGTTATACAGCGTGATCCCTTGATTTACCGAACTTTAAGAATCAAATTAATAACTGTTTTAATTCTCACACCAGTCACATGACTGACCTGGAGTTTATTGTTTTAACCTAAACTTTGGGTGCCCCTATTTTCCACACGGGCAGCTAGTAGTTTTGGTTTTGCAGATTTATATTCACAGGATCCTAGTTTACAGCTGGAATGATATTCGGAAAGCTCTGTATCCGTATATTCCTTTCAGTTGTGTTTTTGTATTATTTTCCGCTACTATGTAATGTATTGTAATCACTGATATTTATCAAATGTATATTATTTATTAATACTCTATATATTCTTGTACTCCGACCTAAATTATTGTAACAAACAATGAAATGTTCTTATGTTTGTATTCTGATTTGTCATGTTCTCAACTCAATCCGTTCTTTCTCTTCTCTTCGGAGACCGGGGTTGTTCTTTTCTCATGATTCATTCATTACATAAAAATTGAGGTTTTTAATGTTAACATGTTTTTATCTTTAAAACATGAGCATTTTTCTAGTTTCATACATGACATTAGAAATGAGAATTTCCATGTAAACATGTTTTTATTTTTTAAACATGACCTATTTCCATATATTCTACATTTACATTAAAAATGGAATTTTTAATGTTAACATGTTTTATATCAAAAACATGAACAATTTTTCTATATCATATCTTTACATTAAAAATGGGATTTTTAATGTTAACATGTTTATTTTAAAAACATGAACAATTTTTCTATAGTCTATCTTTACATTAAAAATGGGATTTTTAATGTTAACATGTTTATTTTAAAAACATGAACAATTTTTCTATATTCTATCTTTACATTAAAAATGGAAATTTTAATGTTAACATGTTTATTTTAAAAACATGAACAATATTTCTATATTCTATCATTACATTAAAAATGGATTTTTAATGTTAACATGTTTATTTCAAAAACATGAACAATTTTTCTATATTCTATCTTTACATTAAAAAAAGTAATTCTTAATGTAAACATGTTTTATCTTAAAACATTGAACAATTTTCATATACAATAAAAATGTGAATTTTTATTGTTTAACTTGTTTTCATTTCAACACAATGAATATTTCCCATATTTCTATATTCAATAAAAAATGTGAATTTTGGATGTTCAAACAAATTTCATTTCATATATGAATATTTCACAACACATGAATATTTCAGAAAATTTCGGCAGCATAACGGCAGGGTAATTAAAACCAGCACCGTCCGGATGTACGGCTCCTCGTGCTACCTTAAAGCCTCGCGGCTTTTGACACGGGGGATTTCAATAATCTATTTCGTACGCAGACGAATTTTTCCACAAACTAATCCTATTTGGTTTCAACCAAAATCAACAATCAACCATTCGTATTCAAATCACAAATCAAACATGTCGTCCATGGTTTGTGGACGACGGGTGTCGGGAGTTTCTAAACTCCGTCTGCATCCTAATATAATTTTATTTAATTAATTTGGATTCAGAAATCTCACATAGCTTTTTATTTCTTCTAAAATTGTAGAATGCTCCAAAAATTCTGCGGTTTCTTCTAAAATGTAGAAATCGTCGTTGTGATTCCAACGCTTCCTGTTTCATCGAATTTCATCAACATATGAGAAAGATATGCTTTTTATTGTGTTAATGATAATTTTTAAAATAATTATGGAATTAAATAAATGGAAATGGACCTTCTTCCTCACTCAGATTTCTGGCCGATGCTTTTACAGTTGTGTTCAATCATAGGGTTTCTATTCGCGAGCAGTACAGGTCACGGGGGAAAGATCGGACACCACCACTCCGTCGCACTACGAAGGCCGCACCTGCGCCACCCCGAGATGGCCAACTCGAACGCAGCTTTGGAGGGAAAAAAACGAGGCGACGGCGGCAAGTTTAAGGTCGCGGTTCTCCTCGTATACGCCACTAGAGGCGATCAAATACGTTTAGGATTCGAGAGGGAAGAATTCTTTAAATAATTGCCTTCAGGACCCCTGCCTGATTCAAATTGAGGTGAGAGGAATTAGTGATTTAAATTCGATGAACCATGGCCATTGAAAACCATATACGGCGGCGGCTGAAGAATGGTATTAGGGTTTATACGTACTGTATTTATACATGCGTATTTCTATTTTCTATTTATTTATTTAATTCCTCTAAATTCCAATATAACTCGTATATCGTTCAAAACTCCAAATCAAACCCAACGAGTGTCGCCCTAGCTAAATACTCCCATTCTGGACATAATGGGATACGTCCCATAAGCCAAATCAACTTTTTCGATAGGTTTTTCTTTAAATTAAATAATCAAACATTTTAATATTAAATTTGATCGTACATTTTAATTTACCGGGGCCACAAGCTGATCCTAAAAATTCCAAAAAAAAAAAATATCTAGCTTTGTTTTGATGATACGGTCTCAACAAAACTGATTTCACCGAATTTGGAGACCGTTTGAAAAATGGTCATTTTCTGGTCGACCGAAATTGACTAAAATTGTCAAAACACAATTTCTTTTGCCACGCTCACATATTAATTCCAAAAATTATGAAAATTGGAATCTAGCAATAATTTGACATTCCCGTTCCAACAAAAGTGGTTTCTTCGAAAATGGAGGTCATTTGTAAAATGGCTATTCATACGGGCTATATATTATATTAAATATATATATATAAATTCTATAGTGACTTTTCTGAATATTCAACTGACCATAACTTTTGACCGCTATGAAATTCCAATTTTTCAGATTCGTTAGAAAGATATTCTTAAACAAATTGAAATATTTTTGGTTTCACTAAAATCCTATTTATTTTGCATCCTATACAGCCAGTCAAAGTTTGAATTCAAGTTTTCAAACTACCGTGCTATTTCTAACTCCTTTTAAAATTAGAATAAATATATTTTTTCAAACTTCGATTTATATAAAATTTTAATAATTATTATTTAAAATAAGTTAATTCAACTATTCGAAATTCAATAAAATAGTCAAAATAAGAATTTTAAACTGGTTCTGATTTTCCGGTTTGTTACAATCTCCCCCACTTAAAAGCTTTTCGTCCCCGAAAAGGAAACAACAGTAAAGTAGGAAACAAAATGGAAAATGGAAAATATTGTAAATGTACCTTGCACTAGAGCTACTTAGAAATATCCACTCTGCAATGGGGATAAGCCTGTTTGATGCTATCCTCGGTCTCCCATGTACAGTCTCTAGGATCTCCGCTCCACTGCACTTTGACTAGATGAATTCTTTTGTTCCTCAGAACTCGGATTTCTTTGCCAATGATCTTTACCGTCTCCCTTCTTACTGCTAAGTTTGGGGTAATCTCCAAATCTTGCTATGCAGCTACCTCCATAATCAAGTCTTGATCATGTACATGCTTCCGAAGTTGAGACACATGGAATACATCATGTACCCCCGGCAACCAGTCAGGCAGCTGGACCTTGTAAGCAAGAGGTCCAATTCTTTCTAGAATAGGAAATGGACCAAAGAACCTCGATGCCAACTTCCCAATCTTCCCGAAGCGAACTACTCCTCTTAATGGAGAAACTCTCAAGTACACATAATCGCCAACAGCAAATTCTAAATCCCTTCTTCTTGCATCTGCATAACTTTTCTGTCGGCTCTGAGCCGCCAGTAACCGCTTCTTAATAAAATCAACTTTGTCCGAAGCTTCTCGAATCATGTCGGGATCCAATACCAGTCTATTGCCTGGTTCCACCCAACATGCGGGAGATCTACAAGGCCTGCCATACAATGCTTCGAATGGCGACATTTTCAAGCTTGCTTGGTAAATGTTATTATAAGAGAACTCGACCAAATGCAAGTGATCTTCCCATGATCCGCCAAAGTCAAGAATACAAGCCCACAACAAGTCTTCCAATATACGGTTCACCCTCTCAGTTTGGCCATCTGTTTGAGGATGATAACTGGTGCTCAGATTTAATGTTGTCCCCGGCTCTTCTTGGAATGCTTCCCAGTATTTGCTAGTGAATATAGGGTCACTATCACTTACAATGCTACCGGGGACTCCATGTAGTCGGACAATTTCTTTGAAATAAATTTTCACCAAACTTTGTGTTGTTCTAGTTGATCTGACAAGAATAAAATGGGTGGTTTTTGTGAGATGATCAACAATCACACATAGAATGTCATTGCCTTTTCTGGTTCGGGGCAAGCCATCAATAAAATCCATGGAAATTTGATCCCATTTCCAACTTGGAACTTGTAGTGGTTGTAACAAGCCAACAGGTTTTCGCTGATCACTTTTGACTTGCTGGCAAGTAGAACACCTGCTGACATAAATGGAAATGTCTCTTTTCATAGATTTCCACCAGAACGTGCGCTTGAGATCATGATACATCTTGCTCACCCCTGGATGAATACAAAGCTTGGATTTATGACATTCATCCATTACTTCTCTTCTGAGCTCAGAGATATTCGGGACACAAATTCGGCCTTTTAACCTCAGAACTCCCTTGTTATCAATTTGAAAACTGGAGGGTTTGCCTTCCCGGACACTTTTACTAATTGTCTGAATAAATTCATCATCCTTTTGAAGAGCAGCGATCTTATCAATCAATGTAGGTGTAATGATAAGATTGGCGATGCCCGTATTCTTTCTGCTAAGTGCATCGGCTACAACATTGGATTTTCCTGGAGTATACAAGATATCCAGATCATAGGCCGCAAGAAATTCTACCCAACGTTGCTACCTCAAATTCAAGTCCTTTTGGATGAACAGATACTTCAGGGATTTATGATCTGTATATAATTCGAATTTCTCATCCAAAAGATAGTGCCTCCATATCTTTAAAGCAAACACGATGGCCATCAACTCAAGATCATGAGTGGGGTATTTCTTCTCATGCGGTTTAAATTGACGGCTAGCATAAGCAACTACTTTGTCTCTTTGCATTAACACTGCACTAATACCTTCTCTAGAAGCATCTGTCTAGACTTTCAAATCTTGATTGCTATCAATAATAGTCAATACTAGAGCAGTAGCCAACCTTAGTTTGAGCTCTTGGAAAGCTGCCTCACATTCAGGTGTCCAAATAAACTTTGTATGCTTCTTTGTAAGCTTCGTCAGTGCACAAGCTAGCCTCGAAAAATCTTTAATGAATTTCCGATAATAGCCAGCCAATCCTAGAAAACTTCTGACTTCAGTAGGAGTGCTAGGCTTCTTCCAATCTTGAATGGCTTTGATTTTTCTAGGATCCACTGAAATTCCTTCCTTCGATACTACATGACTGAGGAACTTCACTTCTTCTTGCCAGAATACACATTTAGAAAATTTGGCTTTTAATACATTCTTTCTCAGAATCTCCAAAACTTGTTCTAAATGCTTCTCATGCTCGGCAGTTGACTTAGAAAAGATTAAGATGTCATCAATAAAGACCAGCATAAATTTTTTCAAAACATCCCGGAATACTCGATTCATCAAATCAAAAAAATAGGCTAAAGTGTTGCATAGGACAAACGGCATTACTAACCATTCATAAAATATGTGTGGACCTCTGAAAGCTGTCAAAGGAACACACTCTTCAGTAATACACAATTGATGGAAACCTGTAGCTGGGTCCATCTTTGAAAACATTTTCGCTCCATTTAAACGATCCAACAAATCATCTATACGGGGCAATGGATACTTATTCTTGAGCGTCTACTTATTGAGGTCTCGATAATCCACACATAGTCTGTGAGTGTCATCTGACTTTGGAACAAACACTACTGCTGCACTCCATTCCAAAAAACTAGGCCTAATCAGACCTTTCCATAAAAGCCGTTTAGTTTGGATACTCAATTCTTCTTTCTCTTTCCATGTCATTCTTCGAATAGAATGCACAACTAGCCTTGCATTTGGAACTAAATTAATCTTGAAGTCGATTTCTCTTCATGGAGATAAGCTATCAACTTCTTCGAACACATCTGCATAATTTTTGATGATAGGAATATTTTCAAGAGCAGTGGGGGTGACCTCAAGAGCAGCCCAAAATTCTTTTCTATCTGAATCTGAGCCTACACAGGGTATAACAATATTTCCAAGCTTTGTTTTGACTTTAACAACCCTTTCAGCACATTAACTTCGGCTTCATATTTGGTCAACCAATCACAACACTAAATGTCTCAATTTATAACACTTTTTTCGCTCAGGTTGCTAACGGTTATTATGGTGATAAAGAAATCACGGTTATTAATGTTGGATTAGGTTATCACAGTTATATCCGTGATATTACCTAAAATTGTCGTACACGACTCACACGGGTGGACAGAATTGTCATTTCATTTTTCTCTCTTTACTTCTCACGGTTCATTCTTGATTCATAAATCAAGTTAGGGCTTTCCACTTATCACCGCCTCTACGTTTTTGCCTCAGATGTGAGCCGCTTCCATCGACCTCTGCGCTTCTGCCTCAAATTGGAGCCGCCTTCATCAACATCTCCGCTGCTGTCTCGTTTCAGACAAGGTATATTTTACCTACTCTTGTTTCTTAAATTCGATTTTAAGTTATTATTTGTTGTTAATAATATTAATTCATTTTCATTTTTCTTAGATGTAAAATATAATTTAGCTATTATGTGCGTGATTTCGGTATAGTTTGAGTGACTTATGATTAAATGATAAGCCTGTATGCAATAGATTTAGATAGATCAGCACCGTTTTATGGATCTTTTCCCTGATTCAGACATTCCACGTTTAGTTTTCTAATAAATTTTTGGTTTGCATTTACAGTGTTTGATTTGGTTCAGATTTGTTTGATTTGCTCGATTTGTTTCAGATTTATTTGATTTAGTTTTCTAATATGGATAGATACATTTGTTAACTCCTTTGTCTTTCTTTTCTTGTTTCAATTATGGACATTATATTTAGATGTTGATTTTTAAAATTATAAAACTTGGTACTTAGGGGTTGCGAGGAGACATCAATAGGTGAATTTACATAATCATCCTTTGTACTCCATTTATTGACAGTTCTATATACATAGCGAGTAACACAAACTATTATATATATATATATATATATATATATACATATACATATACATACACACACACACACACATATATATATATAGCGAGTAGCGTAAAATGTTATTTTGGTGCTTGTCAAGCCGTTAGGTCGATGAAAATAATTATTGTTACATTCAAATAATTTAACAGCTGCCAATTTGTAGTTGCTTATTGAATAAACCCAGCAGTTTTAGCATCGTTGATGCAGAATTGAGGTATAAATGTATCTTTCATAATGTATCAGTACTTTTAATATTAAATATTATTGTTTAGTATTGTAGGAAGCAATAATACATGATGTAAAGTATTATAATATATAAATATACTTGTAAAATTTGTCTCAAACACTTTTTTCCAACCTGTATAAGGACACTCATCATCTTTGTAATTGGTTTTCATTAAGTAGAAGAAAAATGAGATACTGCTACTGTGCAAATATATAAAGAATTGATGACTTTGATATTAATGTTGTCAGAGTGAACTATCATTGACAACCTGATAAATTGTTTTATTTCACTGTATTACAATTGTTACAAAAGCTTCCTTTATATACAAGCAGTTCTGGTTGATAATAAACGTTTGCGCCAAGCCTAATATCTATTGGATTAAGAGACAACTTCATACCTGAAGTGTAATAAAACAGAACCTATTCTCTCATATACACATCTCATTTCTAACAACCTGGAATCTACATTAGGGCTTAGACTTTAAAAAAACTCAAATTATGCTGCTTATCTCCATCTCAAAAATATACTTTGAACTCTTCTTTTTTACTTCAAGTACGACAAATCTAGAACTTGTGAGCGTATGGCTATGTATTTATACATGTTGTCTTGTGTGTTGTGTATGTTTATGGGCGTAAGTGTGTTGTACTTTGGATGTATATGTGGTGCCTGTGCGTTTTAGGGTTTGTGCATGTGTTTTAATGTATATGTGGTGCCTGTGTGTTTAAATAGGTATGTCTGAGTACAACCGATGTTACTTAGCATAAATATAAACATATAAACGAGCACGGTACTTTCCATTGTGCAAATGTCTGGAAGAAGTCATATTAGATATTTATCTTTAAAATGTTGTCATTTTTTTCCATATATAAGCACAAGTGTTAAGCAAGAACAAAGAGTAGATTCAGCATTTTACTAATCAATGATGCTAATCAATGATGTATTCGATGATTTTTTAGTGATATATGTATTTATTAATTTGGCACTTTTTTAACTCTGAATATCAGTGTTATTTCTAGGCTATCTAATGTAATTCACATGATGTTAGTTTAATTTAGCATTCTATTTTATGTGATGTTAGTTTAATATTACATATTTTCTTATTAATTTTATTTTGGATTTTAAGGAGGAACAAATAAAGGAGTAAATAAAAGTTTTTCCTAATGTCAAAGTCTACATCGAGAGGGGGATTAGAATTCAACATAGGAACACCAATGAGTATATATAAGGAGTTCGAGATTTTATGGAATTCGCAAAGAGTAATGCTCCACCTAACTTTGAGTTATGCAGCTGTCCTTGTGTAAAGTGTAGAAATTCTAAAAAGTTGTCTTTTAAAACAGTAGAAAACACTTGATCATTTATGGTATGAATCCAACATACGATGAATGGTTTTTTCACGGTGAAAGAATTGACAATGACATGATGGATAATCCAACACGACATGTTTGTTACGAGGCTTGCAATTCTAATCAAGTTCGAGAGCAAACCCATGCAGGAGAAGCTCTTGAAGACCTTGTTAATGATGCATATGGGGCTTATGACAGCATAGAAGCTGTGGATGATGGTAACCACTGGAAAAATTATCATGAGTACAAAAGAATAGTAAATGAAAAATTGTACCCTTCTTGTGAAAATGGACTTACAACATTAAGCGTCATTATAGAGCTACATAATTTAAAAAAAGATTTTAACTGGTTAGGAAATAGTATGACCGAATTGTTGATGCGATTGAAATGGTGGCTTCCAAAAGAAAATAAATACCATAGAAGTATTCGACAATGAAACAAATGTTAAAAGATTTGGGAATGAAAGTCGAGTGTATACATGCTTGTGAAAACAATTGCATACTGTTTTGGAAGGAATACAATGATGCATCGGAATGTCCTCATTGTCATACTTCAAGATTTAAAGTTAAAAACCATGGAGGAGAAGTAAAAATCACAAAATAACCTCGAAAGGTTTTGAAATATTTTACACTAGCTCCCAGATTAACAAGGTGGTACACTATACCATGGATAGCTCGAAAAATGTCATGGCATAGTGAAGCAAAACCTTGTAGGAATTCCATGCATCATCCTACTGACTCAGCTGAATGGAGATCGTTCAAGAACTAGTGGCCAGAATTTGGTAGAAATGGGCGGAATGTTTGGCTTGGTATTGCCACCGATGGGTTTAACCCTAATACAATGCAATCAAGTGGTTATATTTGTTGTCCTGTGTATACGGTTCCTTATAATTTACCCCCTTCATTATGCATGAAATCAGAGTTTCAAATGTTGTGCTTGTTGATTCCTGGACTGAGAGCACCAAGTCAAGATATTGATGTGTATTTAGAACCTTTTGTGGATGAGTTGGAACAGCTATGGACTGATGGAGTGTCAGCATTTGACATGTATAAGAAAGAGCGTTTCACTTTGAGAGCAATGTTGTTATGGAGGATTCATGATTTACCTGCACTAGGGAATTTATCTGGATGTGTAACACATGGTTACAAAGCATGTCCTGTTTGTGCAATGGAGACTGAATCAGAACATGTTGGAAACAAGATTGTGTACACAAAGTATAGAAGATTTTTGAAGAATGGTCATCCATATAGGGCATTGAAGCATGGATGGTACAAAAACATAGAAGATATGGAACCTCCAACCCGATTAGCAGGCTCCATGCTTTTAGAAAACTTGCTCATATCATATGTACGAGGTAAAATACCAAAAAACAAAAGGCCTGTAGTAAATGATGTTGATTGTGATGATGAACATTTTACAAATGAAAATGGCGATGATGAAAGACTAGCATGGTATAAGAAATCGATTCTGTTTGCTTTAGAGTATTGGAGCAGTCATAAAATGCGACATACTATTGATGTGATGCACACTAAGAAGAATGTATCGGAGCATTTTATTAATTTGTTGTTTGAAAGAACCAATCAATCTTCCAAATTTGCATTTGAAAAAACATACAAGCCACAATGTTGTCAACTTCTAAAAGTTGCAAAACTTCCATCATGCTTTAGGACTAAGTTAAGCAACTTAGTCAACATTCAGCCACCTTGTTTGAATATAAGAAAATCATACGACTATCATCTTATTATTCAATATTTTCTGCCCATCATGATTCAACAAGCCTATCCAAAGCATCGTGACTTAAGGCGTGCCATATTACAAGTGTTTTTGTATTTCAACATTATTTGTTCGAAGGTTTTAATTCGAGAGCATGTACAAGCTGCAAAAGATATGATTGCCGAGACATTATGCGTGTTGGTGCACTATTTTCCTTCTTGATTCTTTGACATAAGCATACATCTAATGGTGCATTTAGCTGATCAAGCATTGCTATGTGGACCAGTTAGTTATACATGGATGTATCCATTTGAAAGGTACTGCATATGTTTTATATGATAATTACATGATCCTTTTTCAATGATAATGCAAAATAATGTTTTCTTTAATTAGAGCTATGAAGGAATGCAAAGACATACCAAGCAATAAGCGTTATATAGAGGGACCAATTTCTGAAGCATATCTTGTTTCAGAATCTGTTACATACGCCATGGAATATATGCCAAATCCACATAGTGGTAATCATAGCTCTAAACAAGCTCCATTTTTAGATGAGTACGGGGATGACACTTATGAACGTTCCGTCATCGAGGGAAAAACTATTAAATTATCTGGCATACAACGTATTCAAATTCGAAGATGGATACATTTTACATTGGACATTCCAGACCGAGATGATTATTATAGGTTTGTTTTTTTACTTACTATAAGATGTAACTTCAAAATTTACTTAAGCTACCATAATTTTAATATGTAGTGAATATCGATCTACATTGGAAAATGCTCTACGGAGTGGAAAAAAGCTTCAGACAATGACAGAAGTGGTAGTACAAACCGAGTTCATTGATTGGTTGCACAGGAAGGTTTGTTAAATTCCACAAGATATTAATAGTCAAATTTATATTATTTAACTTATTAAAATGATTTTTAACAGCTAATGGATGAAAAACGTATGGATTCACTATTATGGTATTATGTTAGTGGACCAACATGGGAAGCCAAAACTCATCTTAAGTATAGAATCAATGGTTACGTATTTTCTCCTCGGCATTTTGATGACACTCTTTCAATGCAAGATAGCGGTGTTTGTATGGATGCGATTACAACTTTTGTAGCAAGTGCAAAAGATTTGAATCCTACGGATGATGATATTACTTGGTATGGTATTATCAAGGAGATCATAGAAGTTAATTATTATGAATTTTCACACGTAGTGTTCTATTGCGAGTGGGTTAATATCGCTGACAAAATGCATGGCTGTAAGGTTTGTCCAGACTCTAATTTGTTGATAGTTAATCTACAAAAACTTAAAAGTAGTGATGGAGAGTACGATGAGCCTGCCATTTTTGCATCTGAAGCAAGTCAAGTGTTTTACATAAAAGACATACAAAAACCTGATTGGTCCATTGTACGACGCTCACCTAAACGCTTAACGGATAGGGTGGATGATTACGAGATGCCGACAAATTAAACTTCCCATCAATTTTAAATGAGCAGTCCAACTTAAAACGCTTGTTAAAATGTATTGAATTAAAATAATTGAGTTTGATTGGAGTAGTAGTTGCTTTTTTGTAAGCTTGTCATTATAAGCTCATAAAGGAAGAAGTTAAAATTTTACTATTTTGGAATTCTGTGTGTTGAAAACTAGTACTGTAAGATATTAGTAATTGGTATTAATATAAAGATGTTAGTTGTTTTCTTAATCACCTTTTGTGCATTATCTGTTGTATGTCTGGTAGTTTAAGTTCAATACATGGCTTAAGGTGTATCATTGTACATATTTGGCTTACTATTACACACATCAAGTTGACTTTGCTTGGCTTAAATTGACAGTATTATGACATATTAATACACTAAATTTTTCTTTCAATCAAAATCTATTTTACTGTGCAGTGTACCACTTGCAGCAGTTAGCAGTATCAAGTGTTTGTGCAGCTTACCATTTGTTATTCAATTAAATTTGGAGAAATATGTGCTTAATATATGATTGTGTTTTTGTTGGAGAACATTTGTGTGTACTGCTTCTATTTTTACCTGATGTTTTACCTATTGATGTTTCTATGTCTACTTACTCCGCGAACTAACTACTTCTATGTTTTCTTTTTTGCTGTCCTGTTCAAGAACATAGCTCTGTTTTTGTACCTATTTCTTAATCCTGTTATCTTGAGTTTAGTATACAAATTATAAATTTCTTTTTTAATTGTTGTTTGCGTTATATTTTTGTAGAATGTCGAGTAGTTGTAGTAGAGATACAGAAATTACAGAAGACGATGTTCCTCCTCCACCATCAGAAAAAAATATTCGATAATCGTTGAGATGGATGGTGCAAAAGGTAAAGATGCATCAAAGTGGCGTTCACGTTGTGGTGCTCTAATTCGAAGGCACATCCCGATTAGCTACGATGATTGGAGAAAAATTGACACTTTTTACAAGGACAATTTATGGAGAGCACTAATGGTATTTTACTATAACCTTTCTTGAAAAAAAAAATCTGTTGTTTTTTTAAAGCAAAGGGTATTCATAGTTTAACCTTATTTTAAGCACGCAGTAACAGTACCATATGAGATTATGTGCATCTCTGCTCTCTTTTGAGGGGTGTTCTGTCATTTCTTGGCACTAGATAGTTGACTGGTTTCATACAATGCCAGTAGCTCAAATGATATGAGAGCGAGGTTTGAACTAATACAGGTCTTAAAAGTTGGAAATCAAAGGAATAAATATAAACATTTGGTTTCAGGTTTAACTATTAAAAAAATTACATGTAGGTAGTAAGACATTGTTACATGAGGTTCTTTCAAAACAAACATATTATTGCAATAAGGTGGCGTTAACATGTGGAAAACAGGCACATATTAACATGCTTGTTTTGAAGAGAGGTAAAAAGATCAATTGAAAAATCTCTCTCAGGACCTATGAAAATGGGTTTGGTTTGAATTGCTATGTAATTAATTAATCTTAACATGTTCTTTGATGGGTACATGTTAACATTTTCCATCACAATATAATTAATTAAAAATATCTCTCAGGAGAATCACACACTTTTCTTATTTGACTGTTAATTCGGATATTGGCATTACAAATATTCAGATATTAGCATTGCAGCAATATCGTTTGATTATATAGTATTAGATATGATACTAAACAATGGTTAATCTGTATTTCATGTATCACTCAAGCTTTATAAGCACTTATTACCTTGGGGAATGCAAATGTCAATTTTGAGCGCGAGGAAATATATGGGAATCATAATAATTTGTGATGTGTTCTTCATTTAAGTAAGGTTCTAAACTGGTCATAAATAATTCAAAAGTAATTTAATTTGTTAAAGATTTGATTGCGGTTAAAAATATTTTACCATACTTCTTCAATTACTCAACCATAGTTTTTTCTAATAAAACTGACGATACTTTATTATGGTAAAGGTGGAAATGATTTTGCTGCCTCCCTGAAATGTTGAATCACATATGCATGCATGAAACTTACTTTTTATCTCATGTGCAACGGTATGCTAAAATGCATTTTGGTTCTTTAATAACTTTATTATTAGCTGAAAATTATGCATAATATTCATTCACTTTGATTACTTGCTCAACATCAACCAACCTACCAAGCGAACACAATCAAAACATAGCAATGGAAGTATAGAATTTTATAATGATAGTGTCAGATTTCTTGGGTAATTTTGGACCTTTATAACTGTTATGTTGATTATGTAAATAGACTCAATTTCTGGAAATAACTTAATAATCTATGTGATATTTGATGGAATTTATAAGGATCCAAATTTTCCATGCATACTGATGGTTTGAGCCATACTGAATGAATTGTTCTCTACGTTTAGAAGAGTCAACTGTTCCTTTTCAATTCCTGTATCAAGAAAATGTTTACACTGCACGATTAGTGCATAACAGTAGTTTAACTAATTCTTACCAACTATATAAGATTATATGCAAAATATGGTACATTATTCTTTGGTTTTGATATTAAGACAACAACATTCGTAGAATTTGTCAATAACTGCTCCATTACACAACTAATACGTTGAGCATTAATTTAGTGAGTGGCTTAACAAATCTTTTGTTTACTTCAAAATCAATTTCTTTGACATATTCAATTTGAAGTGATATAAGCATTGTTCATAATAATATAATCATGACAGGAATTGTTATACTAGAGGGCTTAGAGTTGAGTTAGTATGGTGAAGCTTTCCAAAACTATTCGTATGTCAAACTTAACTCTACACGCAGTTCATATATTTGCTAGCATTGAAATTACATTCACTCTAATTCAGGATAGCTGTTTCTGACAAAAAATATTAAAATATTGTATTTATTTCTATCCGACACTCCAAAGTTAAACAGATTTTAGAATGTTATATTCTAATAAGCTAGGGCATGCAACATGAGTTGTTACAAAATGAGTTGTTTCGGTATATAGATTAGTCACAACATGCTAATCTAGTTAAGTTTCATGATATGATAATTTAACTGGTCTATTCTGTGGCTGTCTTCATCAAAACGTGATGAAGCCTTGTGCTTTAGTCTTAACTTTTAAGGTAAGATTGTCTAATTTTTCCTTAGGTCGATGTTTGTCGTTTTAATAAAAGCAGAAAGGAATCAGTTTCATGAATCTACATGTTTCTTGATTTTGGTTCTGTTTGAGTTATCAGGTTCAAGTTCTGTTATTTCAAATCAACAATATGCATTTAGACAGTGAAAGTTAAATGTCTTTGTATGAAGAATCATTTATCTCTGATATTTGAAGTTAGTTTTTAATTTTTGTGAATTTTTGTTTCACAGTAGTTTTTGTCTCAAGTATGCAAGGTTAATTCGAAATCAGTTTAAAAAGAAAAGGCACCAATTAGTTGCTTTTTACCATAAAAACTGCATAGAAGGATGCTCTCTCGTCAATTAAATCAATTCTGTGTTTTTTTTTTCTTTTTTTCTTTTTTTTTTGGCCTTAAACAAAATAATTAAAAATTTTGCTTTTTTTTAAGGATCAGTTTTTAATTTCTGATTTATGCAGATTTTTTTCTCATGGTGTTGAGTGATTTAGTACGAATGCGGTAGCAAATGAAGTAGGATAAACTGTTGTATATCAATCTTTTACAAGAATTCATGATACAATTGTTTTGATGCAATATTGCACTGACTTATTTTTCATGTTTATCTCATACTGTTTCCTTTCTACATAAAGAGTTCGATTTGAATATAAACCCTGATATAGCTCGACCTATACTGAAGAAGGGGTTTCCACAATGCTTAAGAACAGCAAAAGCGACATTGAGAAAGAAATTTCTTAAAACAAAGGAAGGAGAGTCTTTGCGTAGATGTCTTGCAATTGATAACCGACCCGAAGACATCGATAAAGTTCAGTGGGAGAAGTTCATCGACATCGAGTACACTGATAAAAAGAAAAAACAATGCAAGACGAATGCTTATAATAGATCAAAGAACACTATAAACCATACACTATGAAGAAAATCTTATTCTGCACTATATGAAGAATTGGTACATAGTTAAAGCCTTTCACAAATTAACCATTATAATATAAGGTAATTGATGAATATATTTATATTTATTCATGTAGGAAAGGGATAATCCTGCATGTAAACTTACACGATCAAAGGCATGGAAAGTGGCGCACACAAGCAAAAAAAGGGGGGAGGTTCTTCCTTGTGCTGCCGAAAAATATGTAAGGTGCTTGATGTTTTAAAAGTTTGTTTTCACAGTGTAAGCACAAAGAAATTTAATAAACGTATGGTGCACAACTGATATATTTAAGGAAAATGTGTAGGCACACAGAAATTTCCTTCACGTATGGTGCACTGTGAAAAATATGTAAGGAAACCGTTTCCTATATATTTAATAGACGTATGGTGCAAAACCATACAGAAATTTAATGAGGCACATACAAATCAATCCGAGCCGCATGCCTGTGATTGGGAAAGGGAATGGCCTACGGTGTACCGATGAAAGGACACCGTTCTTCTCTGCTTCTCTTGATCCATATATATACACCGCTTTCCATTTCGTTCCAAGAAACAAATCAAACTCAAGTCAGTCACTGTATTCAAAACTAAAGAAATATAAACCACACGAGCGAGAGGCTCCACTAAAATCCATACATCACTATTGTTTTAAAACCCCACGTCAACTTTATTATAGCTAGTGAGTGGATGCAGCAGGGGATGAAGTACAGGTGAAATAGTTTGGGAAGGAAGCAGTTTCCTTTTTGGTTTAAACAAACGGTGGGAATAGCCGGATAGAGGGGAGTGAGCGCGTACAGCTGACGGCGTTCTGATGACCAGGGAGGAGACTGAGTCGATAGACAGTTGAAGGCGTTGGTTTTGGAGAGCTTTGTAGGAAGGAATAAAATGAAGGTGGAAAAGAAGAGTGTAAAGAGAAGTGGGAAAGTTTAACAGCAGCATGAATAGCAGGACTTTCTAATGGATTAACAATGGCGGGATAAGGTGGTGAGATGGCAAGGTGCGGATCGAATTGTAGATGGAGTTGGTTCGGAGAATAAGCAACAGGTGAAGATGAAATAAACGTGCCCATTTTTTTCAATATAAACAACTAATTCAGTAATTCTTATATTTTGTTCCTAATCACATTATTAAATTTGCCTAATCT
This sequence comes from Allium sativum, assembly GCA_030737875.1. Taxonomy (NCBI): domain Eukaryota; kingdom Viridiplantae; phylum Streptophyta; class Magnoliopsida; order Asparagales; family Amaryllidaceae; genus Allium; species Allium sativum. Next base: position 733,295,681 of record CM060916.1, read on the forward strand.
AATATTTATAATATGGCACGGTAATCATAATATGTCTAACCCATACTTAATTATGCCTTAATGTTAAATAATATATAATGTAAACAGGAAGTATTATGTTGGTGCCTAATTAGAAACCGAAGCCTGGGAGGTATAATTGTGCCCCATCCAGATTTTTTATGCCAAAACCATGTCACCGGTGTGCCTAACCAAAAACAGTGGATGTTTGGAATTATAGCTTTCCTAAGTTTCGACTTCTTTATAAAATGGTTATTTTCTATTTATTACTATGCCATAATATGAGAAAATACAATTTGTTACTTCCATTATATTACTATCTTGTACCTCACTTTATTTATGCTAAGTACCTATCATTTATAGGATGAACATATCCAAGATTAAAAAAGGAATTAGAATCAACTTAAAGGAGACTAAATAAAACTACTGTTGGTTTAGCTACTTGCTTCCACTTCTTCTAGCCTTATGGGATACCAGTTTACAAAATATTAACTAAAAAAACCTCAGTTTTATGGCACTTTTAAGAAGGAAATATACTATAAGCAAGCTGAGGTCCTGTTGTGTACTAGTCAACTCTATAGTTTATGTGAATGCTATAACGGAAGTAAAATGTAATGTATATTCGCCTTCTAACATGATAGCTGATTCAAATAACAAACTAATAAGATTTTTAATTTAATAGAATATTAAATCAAAGAGGCAGCATAGGGTGATAAACATAACCTGCAAAGGTATTAAATAGTTTTGCGAAGTAAATTTCTTGTGGAGCAGCGAAGTGAAGCATGCAACAACAATCTTGCTTCCTTCGATTGGAAACTAGAAAAGCTGAAGCTCATTGGATTGAACATTCGCATTCACTTCAAGGAGCTTCTACTGCCACCATGATGTTTGAAACGCAGCTTCATTTGACACTTTAGGTTTTTCCTAAGCTTCTAACTTGAAGACTGCAGTTTGGTCATGCCTTGCGCAGAAAACAGCAGTGGAAAGAGAGACGCGGGCGGTGGCTCAAGTTTCCATTCTGAGGTCAGGCTAATATGTGAAGGAAATTTTTGTGTGCTTACACGGTTTCCTTACATATTTTTCACAATGCACCATACGTGAAGGAAATTGCTGTGTGCTTACACGGTTTCCTTCCTTCTTTATAAAAGTTTGAAAGAATTCAAACACAAAGAGATGAGAGAGACAAAGCAATGAACAATTGCAGACTACATTTTATTAATTTGTGTTGTCCACTACAAGAGAAATCCTTCTCCCTTTATACAAGTTTTTACAATCAAATATAAGGAAAGCATTAAAGGCAGAATTTATGATATCCCATAAAATATATCCTAATAGGTTTCCTGTTTTATCTCCATAATTGGTTTCCTGTTTTATCTTCATGATAGGTTTCCTGTTATATCTCCATAGCATATCCTTCATAGCATATTCTCCAGGTCATAATAGGTTTCTTGTTATATCCTGTAGCATATTCTCTAACATTCCCCCTCAAACTCACGATGCTGAAAATCGTGAGTTTGCCAAATAGAAGCTCCAAACCGAAGAGTGACCCAAATAGAAGCTCCAAACTCCAAGCACTGGTCATTCAAATCAAAGCGTTCAACTGGTTTTTAAAGTGGACCACGCTCAATAATGGTTTTTAAAGTGGACCACACTCAATATTAATGGTTTTTAAAGTGGACCACACTCAATAATGGTTTTTAAAGTGGACCACACTCAATATTAATGGTTTTTAAAGTGGACCACACTCAATATTAATGGTTTTTAAAGTGGACCACACCCAATAATGGTTTTTAAAGTGGACCACACTCAATATTAATGGTTTTTAAAGTGGACCACACTCAATAGAGGTCAAAGGTTTTGATTTTGAAGGGGATAGAGTAGCTTTGTTTGATGAGGCAGTTTATGCTAGTTTGTGGGATGGTGAAAACTTTTGGGTATCACGAGTTCGCAACTGTGGTGGAGGACTTTGGTGTGTGTAGTGAAGAATTTGAGTTTCTCAGAGGATGTTGATGGAAGAGTGGATGACTTGCGAGAGCGAGGATGATGGCAGGTCCTTTTTTTTTTTTTTGGGTTACAATGAGTTGTTCTTTCGGTGGGTGATGAAGCAATGGCAGCTGGTTGATGTATGTCTTTTTTTTTTTTTTTTTTTGACGGAGAGGGGGCTCTGAATCGAACTTGGGTTGGATTTTAGGATGTGGCAGAGAAGCGTGGGGTTATGGTGGTTGAACTGACGATGTTGTGATGGTTTTGTGGGTTTGAACTGATCGGGACTGGATTTTTGATAGAAATTAAGGCGGAGCTGAAAGGAAGTTTGGCAGAATTGGTATGTGGAAAAGATGAAGTTTAGGCAGGAAGAGTTGGAGATTTACATTAGAGAGAACTGGAAAATGACAGTCGATAGAAAATAGCAAGAGGAAGGCTAAGACCACTCGACGGTGCTGCACTGGCTATAGGGACTGCCGACTCTTTTTTTTTTTTTAATATATATATACATATCTCTCTCCTTCTCCCTCGGCTCTGATACCATATGCCAAACAAAAATCACAAGATCAATGTGCCAAGGAGCAGCAAACAGGATAAAATTAACCAAGTTCATAGCCTTCAGGGATGAGCAAATACGAAAAAAAAATGTAGCACAGCAAAACTCATCATAGATAGCCACAATAGTGAACCCTCTTTTTTTTTTTTTTTTGATAATTATATACATATCTCTTTCCTCCCTTTAACCTGCTCTAATACCATGAAAGAATTCAGACACAAAGAGATGAGAGAGACAAAGCAATGAACAATTGCAGACTACATTTTATTAATTTGTGTTGTCCATTACAAGAGAAATCCTTCTCCCTTTATACAAGTTTTTACAATCAAATATAAGGAAAGCATTAAAGGCAGAATTTATGATATCCCATAAAATATATCCTAATAGGTTTCCTGTTTTATCTCCATAATTGGTTTCCTGTTTTATCTTCATGATAGGTTTCCTGTTATATCTCCATAGCATATCCTTCATAGCATATTCTCCAGGTCATAATAGGTTTCCTGTTATATCCTGTAGCATATGTGTAACACCCCACGCCCGCTATGGTCACTCACTAAGGGAATGTCATAGCATCGGTGGAGTATTTTAGTGAATATAGAACAGAAAAATTACAACAAGACAGATATAATTAGTACTTGAAATTTAAAAATATCATCTCACAACAGCGGAAATAAACATGTCTGGTTACATCATAAAACCACGATAAAAGTCAAGTACAATATCCATCAAAATAAAGAAGTACATAATCCCACTCTCTCATACAATAGCCATAACAAAAGAAAAGATAGCTGGATAACTGGAGCTTTACATCTACCCAAGCTCCTAAAGACTGGAACAGCAATCCGATCAAGCTCTACTACCGCTAGGATCCAGCGTAGGACCTGAGGGTTGGGAAAAAGATAAAAACAACGGGGTCAGACATAAGTCTGAGTGAGTCCTATAACTTTAACAATACAATCATTAAAGTAACCAGAGAAGACATAAACTTGACCTACGGTAATATCTGGGGATGAATGGCTACACCAAGCAGCTTGGTGAACTTAGGATAAACTAAGATAACCGTCAGGACGCATCTACCCACCCAAGGATAATTACTAACTGCACCACACCAGTCATTCCTACTTAAAGGTTGATCCCTTCTAAGGACTTAGAAAATTTCCCCAGTAGTTTCGTGTACTCCTAGCCCACTACATAGGTGCCGTCTGCCCCTATCTCCACTAGGTGTACCCAGTAATTCTTACCCAGTAGTTTCGTGTACCCCTACATAGGTGCCGTCTGCCCCTATCTTCATTAGGTGTACCCACTACTTCCCATCGATCGGCTCCCTATCGTAGATACCCGTGCTGGTCCCACAGTGGGGTGTATCACTCCCCTAAAGTGGCTACCCAATACTATCAACGGTGCACGGCTTTATATCTACACGATGCAACAACGGCTTATCTACCAGCCCGGGCCCACACACGCATATGAAACCCGTTGGACTTGCGTTGCCACCGCTAACCCGTTTTGGCCTCTTATAATCAAGCCCAATATGCGTGTCCCGTCACTCGACATGGGTCGAGCCCACAAAGATACGTTTGGGATATTGGTTGAAATGGGCCCCCAACAAGCTACCCACCTAAGCTTGTCACATATCTAGTGTATCCCACTTAACCCTTTAATCATGTTTAATTACATGTTTCTCTTGGTTAAGTATTCTAATCGTATTTTCTATTGCCACCCAAGGCAACCCACTAGATTCCATATGCCACCCAAGGCAACCATTAAATTTCCACATGCCACCCAAGGCACCCACTTAACCCCTCATGTCCCACTACATGCTAATATGGTTAAGTGTTTCTTAATTAATTAAGATCGTGATCTCCCATAAAGACCTCCCACATTAGACTGGCTGTTATGACCGCCTGGTTAAGCCGGTAGAATCCGGGCAGTCTTACGTCATAACAGAGTCTAACCTCGTGTCTTTACCTTAATCACGTATTTAATTTATGGCTAAGACCTCTCACATTGGGCTGACATTTGTAGCAACTGGTTAAGCCGGTCGGGTCCGGGCAGTTTTACACTACAAATGAGTCCAACCTCGTGTCTTAGTCGATTAATTACACCTAATTAATCACCCCCATATTAATTATCCCTAATTAATATCAAGTTTTCCATAACATGGGTAGACCTAACTCCATAGGTAAATTCCCATGGGGTAGACCTAACTCAATAGGTAAATTCCCACTTATGGTAATTTATTTTTATGGTATGCTTAATCATACCCAATCATTCATTTATTAACATATTTACCAACCCCATCGTTCCCCACGTAAATCGTTCTCATTTCATGACATAATAAAAGGGGAAGATCATCACAAATATCATGGGTTTAGCATATAACTTTGTCATGGGTTAAGAGGATGTCAACTTGCATATATGAGCACATATTAACCCAACTACATTTTACCCAAACTTGCATATTATCATACACATGATTTGCATAACATGTTGCATATGAGCTTGCATATTATCATACACATATCTTGCATAACATGTTGAACTTGCATATAGGCATTCTCATAACTTGCATAACATGTTAAACATGCATTTAAGCATACACATAACTTGCATAAACATTCACATACTTGCATAAGCATTCACATACTTGCATAAGCATACATAACTTGCATAAACATGCATAACTTGCATATCATGTCTTTTAAGCATATACATATCTTGCATAAGCATTCATATACTCGCATAAGCATGCATAACTTGCATATCACATAAATCTTGCATTTAAACATATACATGACTTGCATAAGCATCCATATACTTGCATAAGCATGCATAACTTGCATATCACATTAAACTTGCATTTAAACATATACTTAACTTGCATAACTCACTTTGTTAAACATGCATAATTCCACTCATTAAATATGCATAAATCCACTTGTTAAGCATGCATAAACCAACTTGTTAAACATGCATAAACCAACTTGTTAAACATGCATAAATTAACTTATTAAACATGCATAAACCAACTTATCAAGTATGCATAAACATAGAACAACATAGAGTAACATATCATTATAAATGATTCAAACTCACTAATCCGCATTTAAGACCATAAGTCTCATTACACCCAATCTACTTACTTTAACGATTGATGTTAAAGTGATAGAAACTCACCAAACCCAAAATTAACCAACTTATGAAGAGGAATTAGTTGCTAATTATGAAGATGGTGATGATTAGAGAATGATTTGAGAGGGATTAGCTTGAAACTTCCTTCTAAGATCAATGGAGACTCCTTCTAGGATTTAATTTGGCGGCATGAGGCCTTCATTTCTATTTTTAGTATGGATTAAGGTAGGTTTAGGGTGTATTTATAGATTAAGAGAGTGTTTTAGGCCCTTAGATTAACCCTAGATTAATTTAGGTCCGTTAGATTTAGGAAATCTCTAGAACCAAGCTCAGCCCTAGCCAGAAAACCAGATCTGGTGCACCCAAACTTTCTGGCTCGAGACGCCGTGTCGACAGGCAAGTCGACAGGCAAGTCGACACCCCTGTCGACAGGCCTGTCGACAGCCCTGTCGACATGGTCAGGGCGGGAATCTTCCCACCTGGCCCCGCTGGTTCTAATTTAAAATCTGAATTTAAGTTTCCAAAATCTGTTTTTAGCTCTAATCTTTCTGCAAACTTCTTTGGGCCATAACCGGGCCATACGGACTCCGATTCTCGAAAACTCGGACTCTATTTCGCGTATTTTTCCGAGACGAACGCAATAACGCAGCCCGTTACCCCCATTTCCCACGTCTGAGATTATTTATCCTGTAATTAGTGAATTTTAGTATTAACTAAAATTCGGGGTGTTACATTCTCCCCTCCTTAAAGGATTTCGTCCCCGAAATCTCTAAGCTAAGGAGAATGCATATCCTACCATCCAAACAACCATCTACTCAAATCATCAACCACGGGCATCCATTGTCCTTAAACAGTTTCTAATGATGTATGAGCATATGCAAAAAGTGTGTGTATATGTTCCCTATCTAATGTATGAACATATGCAAACCATGATAGTGCCATGCATCCATTATGTATGCGAGAAAACCCTATCGACACATACAATATCTACATGAGTGCACAATCATTCACCAAAATGCATCATCCATGTGATAACACAACCATTATACATCCATAAATATATTTTCCTACACACAATTTTATGCAATATGCAATATGAAGTGACTGAGCCGATCTAGTGCCTAGAGTGTGTGTATATGCATCCACGAGCAACCACTAGCAAACACTTGCATCCACTTCCATCCATCAACCATAACATGTCTCAAACACATGTTTCAACCATAGGTTTACCCTATCTAAAGGTCAAAGGTACTAACGAGAGGACATACCAAAGATAAGATAAGTACTAGACAAGCGATAAAGGAGAAAGTAAAGACATAGCCTCAAAAAGAAATGGGTATAATGAACGCATCTTCGCTTCTGTCTCCCAAGTTGCGTTGCTCTCATCTTCTCCCCATTGCACTTTGACTAGCTGAACCTCTCTGTTTCTCAACTTCCTAGTCTCTGACCCAAGGATGCGAGTAGGGGCTCGTCGAATAGTCGCATCACGCTCTACCTCTACATCTCTAAGCAAGCTTGGCTCTACCACCTCTGCGGTCTCATGTAAGCACTTCCTCAAATGGGACACATGGAATACATCATGAACACCACTAAGTCTGTCGGGCAACTCCACCCTATATGCCATCCGTCCAATCCTTTCCTTGATAGGAAACGGCCCAACAAACCTCGGTGCTAACTTCCCAATGGATCCGAAGCGAACAACATTTCTCAATGGAGATACCTTAACAAAAACCATATCCCCAACCTCAAACTCAAGATCCGTCCTTCTCTTGTCCGCATAAGATTTTTGCCTATCTTGCGCTGCTTTCATCCTTCTTCGAATCAAATCAATCTTCTCAGAAGTCTCCCTAACCATATCGGGCCCAAGCAAGATCTTATCCGTAGATTCCCACCAACATGTAGGTGATCGACAAGGCCTTCCATAGAGAGCTTCGAAAGGAGCCATACCAATACTGGACTGAAAGCTGTTATTATATGCGAACTCTACCAATGGAAGATGCTCTTCCCATGTACCTCCAAAATCTAAGATACAAAGCCTCAAAAGGTCTTCTAGAACACGATTCACCCTCTCAGTCTGGCCGTCCGTCTGAGGATGATAGGCAGTGCTCAGACACAATTGAGTCCCCACTGCTTCTTGCAAACTTCTCCAGAACTCGCTAGTGAAGATGGGATCTCGATCACTAACTATGCTAGAGGGTATCCCATGTAATCGAACTATCTATCGAAGATATACTGAAGCTAGCCATGGAGCAGTCCTCTTACTCTTCACAGGTATGAAATGGGCGCTCTTAGTAAGTCTATCTACCACCACCCAAATTCCTGTATTACCCTTCCTCGACCTGGGTAACCCGTCAATAAAATCCATCGAGACGCTATCCCACTTCCATTGCGGAACCTCCAATGGGTGAAGCAACCCACCTGGTTTCCTTTGCTCCGCCTTCACTTGCTGGCACACCAAACATCGAGCGACATACTCGGCCACATCTTTCTTCATACCGGCCCAGAAGAAAACCCTCTTCATGTCTTGGTACATCTTATCCCCACCGGGATGAATGGTCATCCTAGAACGGTGTGCATCATCAAGAATAGCCTTCCTCAAACCCTCGTCTTGCGGTACACAAAGTCTACCGTCTCTACGCAAGTACCCCATATCGTCTAGGGTGTACCTACTCAAATGGCTGGACGACTCCCCCCTTATGAGTTTCTCTACTAACTCAACAAACTGTGGGTCGCCCCTCTGTGCTTCTCCAATCCGCCCCAAAAGAGTAGGTCTAATTTCCAAAGAAGCTAGCAAACCGGGTGCATAGTCAACGGAAGGTCTGAAATCAAACATCGAGATAAATTCCAAGCTTTGTCGTTCCACGAACAATGGACTCAAGGACAACCTCTTCCTGCTCAAGGCGTCCGCCACCACGTTACCCTTGTCAGGGGTATACGCTATCTCGAAATCATAGGATGCTAAAAACTCCATCCACCTTTGCTGTCTTAAGTTTAAATCTTTCTGAGAGAATAAGTACTTCAATGATTTATGGTCAGTGAACAACTCGAATCTCTCACCAAGAAGATAATGGCGCCAAATCTTAAGCGCAAAAACAATAGCGGCCAGCTCTAGATCATGGGTAGGGTAATTTTTCTCATGTGCCCTCAACTGCCTTCCACCATAGGCTATTACCCTTCCCTCTTGCATTAAGACTGCGCCAAGTCCTGTCCCACAGGCATCGGTATAGACAACAAATGGCTTGCTCCCATCTGGCAACACTAAAACTGGAGCCGTGGTTAAAGCTCTCTTTAACCGTCGGAACGCATCATCACAATCTACGTCCCATGTGAAAACAAGATTCTTCTTTGTTAAGCGGGTTAATGGGGCTGATATCTTCGCGAAGTCTTTGATAAACTTCCTATAATAACCCGCCAACCCCAAGAAACTTCTTACTTCGGTAGCATTCTTCGGAACCTTCCAATCCTGAATTGATACCACCTTCGCGGGATCCACAGCTATCCCTTCCTTGGAGACCACGTGCCCCAAGAATCGTACTTCCTTCCTCCATAAGTGACATTTAGAGAATTTAGCCTTAAGGCTATGTGCTCGAAGAGTCTTCAACACCTCCCCAAGATGTAGGGCATGCTCTTCTTCACTCTTAGAAAATACTAAGATATCATCCACAAAGACCACCACAAATTTATTAAGGAACTCCCTGAACACCCTACTCATCAAATCAACAAAGTATGCAGGGGCGTTCGTCAACCCAAATGGCATCACCAGCCACTCATAGAAACCATCCGGAGTTCTAAAGGCAGTCTTGTCTATGCTATCCTCAGCCACACTCAACTGATGAAACCCCGTGGCTAAGTCCAACTGAGAAAATACTGAAGCGCCAACCAACTGATCGAAAAGATCATCAATCCTCGGCAATGGGTGTCTATTCTTCTTTGTGAGCTTGTTGAGTTCTCTATAGTCTACACAAAGTCTGAGGGACCCATCTGCCTTCGTAGCAAATACTACTGGAGCACCCCACTCCGATATACTCCGTCTTATGAACCCCTTCTCAAGTAACTCCCCTACTTGCTTATGGAGTTCCCTCCTCTCACGAGGAGCCATGTGGCGCACTGGTAAAGATACCGGTTTAGCATTATCCACCAGATATATTCGGAAGTCAATCTCCCGCTTCGGAGGTAAGCCCTTCACCTCCTCAAACACATCCGGATATTCCCGGACCACTCTAACAGATTGTAAACTCTTGACCGAAGCGTCAAGCGATTCAAGATAACTTAGCATAACAGAGTCCCTGGGATTACAAGAAATCTCGAGATTGTTACCCAAGCGGGTCATGAGCCTAACAACTCTCCTTTCGCAATCAAGAACGGCACCATTACTGGATAACCAGTCCATGCCCAAAATCAACTCATAGCCCGTGAAGCCCAATACAAAAGCATCACATCTAAACTCAATGCTAAGTATAGAAATCTTCAAACCCAAACATATCATGGACAAATAAGTGGAGCCCCCAATTGGGTTTGAAACAACCAAGGGATCATCTACCAGACTGGTGTCTAAGTGCAGTAACTCAACTAATGATGATGAGATAAACGAATGCGATGCGCCTGAATCAAACAATGTACGGACAGGATGGTCAAATAGAAAAACCAGACTTTCAACGGAAATAGTTCTACTTCTCTCCTGAATCGGTGGAACCGCGAGAGCCTGTACTTGCCCCCTAGCCTGACTCGGTGCCATAAGAGCTTGCACCTGTCCTCCTGAGGTAGATCCCGTCCTTTGCCCCTTCTTAGGGCAATCCTTCACTAAATGCCCTGCTTCGCCACAGTGGAAGCAGCCGGTCTTCTTCTTCTTGCGACAATCCTTGCTTAGGTGGCCAGGTGTCCCACAATTGAAACACTTCTTCTTCTTGCTCTTGCCACCTTTGCTTTGTTGTTGTTGCTGAGGTCTCTTTTGATCTCCCTACTTCTAGGGTGCCTTATTAGCATTAGGACCCTTCTCTTCCTCATACATGAGTGCCATGTCAACTAGCTTCTCAAAGGTGGCCCCCATAGGGATATGAGTCATAGCCAACCCATGCATAGGTTCATTCAAGCCTTTCACGAACCGCAAAGCCTTCTTCTCCGGTGTATTCACCATATCTAGGCCAAACCTTGCCAATTGATTAAACTTGTTAACATATTCCTTCACCGAAAGATTTCCTTGCTTTAGAGTCAAGAATCTTTCCATATACAAGTTTTCCTCTGCCCTTGAGAGAAACTTTGCCACAAATATTTGCCTAAAATCCGCCCAAGAGTCAACGGGGCGTTCTCCATTAGTGACCTCCCACCAGAATGAGGCCTCTCCCTTCATTAACCAAGCAGCCAACTTGACTTTCTTCCCTTCTTCCATCTCAAAGATATCTATCAACTCTTCCACCTCTTTAAGCCAATCTCTAGCTTCCACAAAAGTTTCAGATCCTTGAAAAGGTTTCCCTCCCATAGCTTTAAATTCCTTGCAAGTCTTAGCAAAAGTATCCGTGCGAGGAGGAGGGGGAGGAGGAAGATCGGGTGCTACGGTTGGTGGAGGAACATTTGCTGGACCCGTAGTGGTGGCCCTAGCCTCCATCAATCTCCTATACCATACTGGTACCGTCACACCCTCCGGAAGATTAAGATTCTCGGCCATGCTGAAACGGAAAAGGAAAGATTCAAAACGGAGAATTCGAAGGATATAGATATGGCTATTGGGGATTATGCTTTTCTTTCAAAAACTTTTCTCTTAAAAGACATGTTTTTGAAAATATCTTTTCCAAAAATGTTTTAGAAAAATAGCTTTCTAAAAATTTTATCTGTTCTGGTAACCTTTGCTCTGATACCACGTGTAACACCCCACGCCCGCTATGGTCACTCACTAAGGGAATGCCATAGCATCGGTGGAGTATTTTAGTGAATATAGAACAGAAAAATTACAACAAGACAGATATAATTAGTACTTGAAATTTAAAAATATCATCTCACAACAGCGGAAATAAACATGTCTGGTTACATCATAAAACCACGATAAAAGTCAAGTACAATATCCATCAAAATAAAGAAGTACATAATCCCACTCTCTCATACAATAGCCATAACAAAAGAAAAGATAGCTGGATAACTGGAGCTTTACATCTACCCAAGCTCCTAAAGACTGGAACAGCAATCCGATCAAGCTCTACTACCGCTAGGATCCAGCGTAGGACCTGAGGGTTGGGAAAAAGATAAAAACAACGGGGTCAGACATAAGTCTGAGTGAGTCCTATAACTTTAACAATACAATCATTAAAGTAACCAGAGAAGACATAAACTTGACCTACGGTAATATCTGGGGATGAATGGCTACACCAAGCAGCTTGGTGAACTTAGGATAAACTAAGATAACCGTCAGGACGCATCTACCCACCCAAGGATAATTACTAACTGCACCACACCAGTCATTCCTACTTAAAGGTTGATCCCTTCTAAGGACTTATAAAATTTCCCCAGTAGTTTCGTGTACTCCTAGCCCACTACATAGGTGCCGTCTGCCCCTATCTCCACTAGGTGTACCCAGTAATTCTTACCCAGTAGTTTCGTGTACCCCTACATAGGTGCCGTCTGCCCCTATCTTCATTAGGTGTACCCACTACTTCCCATCGATCGGCTCCCTATCGTAGATACCCGCGCTGGTCCCACAGTGGGGTGTATCACTCCCCTAAAGTGGCTACCCAATACTATCAACGGTGCACGGCTTTATATCTACACGATGCAACAACGGCTTATCTACCAGCCCGGGCCCACACACGCATATGAAACCCGTTGGACTTGCGTTGCCACCGCTAACCCGTTTTGGCCTCTTATAATCAAGCCCAATATGCGTGTCCCGTCACTCGACATGGGTCGAGCCCACAAAGATACGTTTCGGATATTGGTTGAAATGGGCCCCCAACAAGCTACCCACCTAAGCTTGTCACATATCTAGTGTATCCCACTTAACCCTTTAATCATGCTTAATTACATGTTTCTCTTGGTTAAGTATTCTAATCGTATTTTCTATTGCCACCCAAGGCAACCCACTAGATTCCATATGCCACCCAAGGCAACCATTAAATTTCCACATGCCACCCAAGGCACCCACTTAGCCCCTCATGTCCCACTACATGCTAATATGGTTAAGTGTTTCTTAATTAATTAAGATCGTGATCTCCCATAAAGACCTCCCACATTAGACTGGCTGTTATGACCGCCTGGTTAAGCCGGTAGAATCCGGGCAGTCTTACGTCATAACAGAGTCTAACCTCGTGTCTTTACCTTAATCACGTATTTAATTTATGGCTAAGACCTCTCACATTGGGCTGACATTTGTAGCAACTGGTTAAATCGGTCGGGTCCGGGCAGTTTTACACTACAAATGAGTCCAACCTCGTGTCTTAGTCGATTAATTACACCTAATTAATCACCCCTATATTAATTATCCCTAATTAATATCAAGTTTTCCATAACATGGGTAGACCTAACTCAATAGGTAAATTCCCATGGGGTAGACCTAACTCAATAGGTAAATTCCCACTTATGGTAATTTATTTTTATGGTATGCTTAATCATACCCAATCATTCATTTATTAACATATTTACCAACCCCATCGTTCACCACGTAAATCGTTCTCATTTCATGACATAATAAAAGGGGAAGATCATCACAAATATCATGGGTTTAGCATATAACTTTGTCATGGGTTAAGAGGATGTCAACTTGCATATACGAGCACATATTAACCCAACTACATTTTACCCAAACTTGCATATTATCATACACATGATTTGCATAACATGTTGCATATGAGCTTGCATATTATCATATACATATCTTGCATAACATGTTGAACTTGCATATAGGCATTCTCATAACTTGGATAACATGTTAAACATGCATTTAAGCATACACATAACTTGCATAAACATTCACATACTTGCATAAGCATTCACATACTTGCATAAGCATACATAACTTGCATAAACATGCATAACTTGCATATCATGTCTTTTAAGCATATACATATCTTGCATAAGCATTCATATACTCGCATAAGCATGCATAACTTGCATATCACATAAATCTTGCATTTAAACATATACATGACTTGCATAAGCATCCATATACTTGCATAAGCATGCATAACTTGCATATCACATTAAACTTGCATTTAAACATATACTTAACTTGCATAACTCACTTTGTTAAACATGTATAATTCCACTCATTAAATATGCATAAATCCACTTGTTAAGCATGCATAAACCAACTTGTTAAACATGCATAAACCAACTTGTTAAACATGCATAAATTAACTTATTAAGCATGCATAAACCAACTTATCAAGTATGCATAAACATAGAACAACATAGAGTAACATATCATTATAAATGATTCAAACTCACTAATCCGCATTTAAGACCATAAGTCTCATTACACCCAATCTACTTACTTTAACAATTGATGTTAAAGTGATAGAAACTCACCAAACCCAAAATTAACCAACTTATGAAGAGGAATTAGTTGCTAATTATGAAGATGGTGATGATTAGAGAATGATTTGAGAGGGATTAGCTTGAAACTTCCTTCTAAGATCAATGGAGACTCCTTCTAGGATTTAATTTGGCGGCATGAGGCCTTCATTTCTATTTTTAGTATGGATTAAGGTAGGTTTAGGGTGTATTTATAGATTAAGAGAGTGTTTTAGGCCCTTAGATTAACCCTAGATTAATTTAGGTCCGTTAGATTTAGGAAATCTCTAGAACCAAGCTCAGCCCTAGCCAGAAAACCAGATCTGGTGCACCCAAACTTTCTGGCTCGAGACGCCGTGTCGACAGGCAAGTCGACAGGCAAGTCGACACCCCTGTCGACAGGCCTGTCGACAGCCCTGTCGACATGGTCAGGGCGGGAATCTTCCCGCCTGGCCCCGCTGGTTCTAATTTAAAATCTGAATTTAAGTTTCCAAAATCTGTTTTTAGCTCTAATCTTTCTGCAAACTTCTTTGGGCCATAACCGGGCCATACGGACTCCGATTCTCGAAAACTCGGACTCTATTTCGCGTATTTTTCCGAGACGAACGCAATAACGCAGCCCGTTACCCCCAATTCCCACGTCTGAGATTATTTATCCTGTAATTAGTGAATTTTAGTATTAACTAAAATTCGGGGTGTTACAATATTCTCTAACAAAGTTTGTTTTCACAGTGCCAAAAATATAGTTTATTACTGGTTTGCACAGTGTAAGCCACATTTGCGGTAATTTCGGTTGTGGCTGAGAAAACCATATCCATGGTAATCTCTACTACAAAGGCACTGCATGACACATCAACAAAAATGCTACGTCTAGCGATTTCTTGGAGCTAGAACGTACGTTTCATGTACATGTAAATGACTCATTTACCTTTGACACCATCTGTCAGTACACCACTGCTTAAAACATGGACATCTCAGTGCCCTACCATCGTGAATTAATTTCTTTTCAAGGTCCCCTACAGTATAAAGCAGGAAATGCTCTGTCCAAGTGTCTTCTAGCTCTTGCCATTTGCTACTTTTGATTCTGGCATATATACTCTAAACGTATCATCCCTGGGCATCATATATAATCAGTCATTTTGTACATATTTGATATTGTTTCTTTATCATTGTTGATTCCACAGTTTTCATGTGTTTGTTACAATTTTAGTTATGCTACACATTTAGTCAAGTTAATTAACTGTTTGTTTGTTAAGCTATATCCATTCATGTCATACGTGCACAACTGATATTTTTGTCTCACTAAATTATTTTGTCAGTTTTATTTTTAACTCGGGTATGCAAATCAAATGAAGGGATAAACTGTAGAATACAAAGATTTTTAAAAGGTTGATTTCTGGATATCTTAACTAATATATGTACCTAAGCTGGCTGATGCTTAATTTGTCAAATTTAATCCAATCTGCAGCTGAATTCTTGTGTTTAAAATTTCAACTTAACATACAGAAAGGATATGATGCAAAATATATACAAATTCAGTTGTTTACATATAAGTGTTGAGCTGTAAAATCTAGCACAAACTGAAGTAATGTCTGCTAAATTGAGTTGATGCATGTTTTAAGACTGTCCCTAGTTTAGGCTTGGGAGATAAATTCCAAAAATGCAAAGTTGATGTCAACGCCTTCATACAAAATGCTTACTATACATTGAAAAGTTGAGTCTGTAATTTTTCTTGACAAAATTTTCTCTTAACAAAACGCTGGAAGGATCATTTTTTACTATTGAATATAATACAATGGAGTAGATCATCATTTGACCATGATCGTAAACTGTAGTAGACTGCTGAAAAGCATAGACAGGTTATGTATGTTTGTCTCTTTGCCTGTTAAGAGTATTGTGGCCTGTAGGGAAAAGGAAGATATTAATAGAGAAAAATTCCTGCGTGCTATGCATAATTCATAACGTAATATGTCCAGCAGCAAGTTCCTATGTATTATGTCCAGCAGCAAGTTCATATGCATTTATATGCTAATGCTTGCATATAAATTTTGTAGGCATTGATAGAAGAAGTCGAAGATCGACAAAAATTGGAAGCTAGTGTCAATGGAGGTGATGGCATTAGAGGCTTAGAAGAATTTGAAAAAGATCCTATTGCCGAAGTTTTTGGGAACGATAAAAAGAGAAGCTATTGTTGTGCTTTTATCTCTACGTCTAATGTGAGACAAGTAAAAATCACAATCTTCAAAAGCCATAAACAATTACAAAGAGAATGCAAATCAACAATGGAAAATGGAAATGCAAAGCGACCAAAAACGGATGCGTGAAGAGACGAAAACAATGAGTTCGGCTATGAATGAAATGAGGCAATTCATGAAAATGTTTGTTAATCAACTTGGAGCTAATGTGACGACGACACCAAGAGCGGAAGAGGCTTCTACTGCAGCACCAAATCTGAGCAGCCCTGTAGGCTTAGGTGCTCCAGTGAATGGAGTAGGGGGATCTTCTATTGCAGCACCAAATCTGAACATCCCTGTAGGCGTAGGTGCTCCAGCGAATGGAGTAGGGGGATCTTCTTTTAGAGGAAAACAACCCGTAAAGCTCTTGTCCGCAGATTTGACAGAAATAGCGAAGGGAAACATCGGGGCACAAAAGATATGTCATGGTAGAAAGGTAGTCGAAGGTGAACAAATCATTTGGGTGGAGGATGTTTTCGATCCGGAAGCTTCAATTTATGACGCACCACAATATGGTCACTACTTGCTATCAGAACTAGTTGAAGGCGGTTTTGTGATTTGGCCCGAGAATCATTTGCGTTGTTAGTAGGATATTAAATATTATGTAGTTTTAATTGACGTCGTGTTCTAAAAATTATTGCTTATGTTAAGTTTGTATGTTAGATACTTTGTGAAATTTTGTATGAAACAATATATATTTAATGTTGTTCTAAATGCAATATTTTGTATCAGTTGTAATGAAATATTGATACTGTAATGAAATCTGTAAGATTGTGTATGTGATGGGTTGTGTAGCTGGTTTGAATAGCAGTATTGTATATCACAGTTATAACCGTGACAAAATAAGTTGTAAATGCCAGTTTATAACGCTTTTAACCGTTAGAAATTACATAATTATCACGGTTATAACTGTTAGTATGATATAATATTCTAATGGTTTTAACCGTTAGCAAATAAATAATTTATAATGGTTTTAAACGTTAGGACTTTAGATTCTAATGCTTATAACCGTTGGAAAATAATGAGATTATCATGGTTATAACCATTATTATATGCATAATCCGAAAATTGCCCACGCATTTTGTTTACATGGCAGTAACCGTGAGAAAAGCAATTAATCACGCTTATAAGTGTGAGAAGTGTGAGTATATTGCTTTTCTGGTGTTGTGAATCCAACCCGAGAATGATATCAATTTCAGCAAGATCCATAACAATTAAATTGAAAGGAATCCGATAGCAATTGTAGGAGACAGGCACTCTACAATATAAACCGAGAACAATGGAAGCCCCTATCGGATTATGAACACTAATTGATTCCTTAAGATTCTTTTAGGGTTAACTTTAACTTTTTAACTATGTTGCTTGAGATGAAACTTCGTGATGCGCCAATGTCAAATAATACTGTCACTGGAATATTGTTGACAGTAAGAGTGCCTTCCAAAACATCTAGCTTTTCCCTATTAATTGAGGGTGCTGGAGTTTCTGCTACTTTATTGACTTGAGCTTCTTTGGTCGCTTTCAAAAGCCAGCAATCTTGCTTTACATGGCCTATGGCAAAGATTGCATTCCCTGGTCTCTTGAGGCTTCTTATTGGATTTAGATCCATCATTTTTCTTTATTTCTTCGAAGATTTGCAGTTTATCGAAAAATGTCCTTGCCTATTGCAGTTAGAGCATATGGCAGTCGTTAATGGTTCTTTCCCAGATCTAGCCCTTTTTATATCAGCTTTAGGCTTCTTGCTGGCCTCAGACTTTGTACTTGCCTCTGGGCTATCAGTTTCAAACTTTCTTTTGTTGCTAGAACTGCCTTCTTCTTCATTTTCCAAAACACCTTGCTTATCAAGATCCTCATAGCGACAAGTCATAGCTATCATTTCAGAAAAAGGGAGATTAATATGTGCAGTTACCCAATTTAGGTATTTGCTTTGAAGTCCTTTAATAAATCTCCAATTTTTCCTCAAAGGATCTTCAATTAGTTCTGGGGCAAAGCGGGAAAGTTCCTCGAATTTCTTCTGATACTCCCTAATGGTCATATCACCTTGTTTCAGATTGTAGAACTCATCATATAACCGATCAATTTCTCCTGGAGGAATAAATTTTTCTTTGAAAATTTATTTGAATTTATCCCAAGTAATATTACCTTATGGATTCTCCTTTGTAACAGTTTCCTACCAGAATAAAGCTTTGCCTTTGAGTGCCCAAGATGCCACTACTCTTTTCTGATCACATCTCAGCTTTATTTCTACAAAAATTCTCTCAGCAGAACGCATCCATGCTTGTGTTTCAATATTAGACTTTTTGCCCGAGAATGTTTCCCCACCCAGATTTCGATACCTCTTTACTAGAGCTTCTAGATCTGGTTCTGGTTGTGCGAGCATGACTGGCTTATTAGATTGCTGAACCATGGAATTACTTCTGTTTCTTCCCCTCATTTTCTACTATGTCTGCAAATAGTAGACAAAGAGTCAGGCCAACAGAAAGTATATTGAAAAATATAGAGACATATATTTAAATGTAAATGAATCTATTGGGGTGTATTTTTACCCATTCTAGGACATTACTAGCCCTATCTATGATGAGTTATTCGTTTTGGAATTCTGTTGATTCTATCTCTGATGAGTTTGTTAATATGTTATATTCCGAGGTAAGTTTAACCAAAGCTCTGATACCAACTGTGATAACCTCAAACTCCCGTAGTACGAAAGCAAGGATAATCATTGGAATATAATACATAACAGTAACAGCATAACAGAAATAGAGAATTACAGTAGATAAAGTTCATCAAATTACACTGGAAATAATACATCATTAGAGTTACACAACATAATAGGATCATACTTAGCATAGAATACAGTTTCAGCTTAATATAAAATGTCTGCAGCGGAATAAAAACATAATATACTAAGTGAAGTCTGAACAGCAAAATAGGAATGATAGTATCCATCTTCAGCTCCATAGCTATCCAGAAAGAGTCTGCTAAACCTGAATATAAGGCTGCCCATGTGGAAAAGAGGGCACCCGAGTTTGTAAAGTGAAACAAACTACGAGTCAGTTGTCGGACTGGTATGAGAAATCTTATTTAACCTATTTAATAATAAGGCTAATCACAGGACCACACCGCTAACGCGGAACGGGTTTACTCCATTGGATTGCCAGTGCATGAAACAAAGTAAATTGTTAAAACAAGGCAATGCTTTTTAGAAAAATGAAACCATTATAAGACTCAAGTCCCATCACACAATGCAACGCAAACCGGAGGATAGAGTTTTACCTTATAATGGTCAAAAATGCTTGATACGATAAAACAAATTTGATATTATTATTAGTGTATATATGTTTCAAAAACATTTCAATCATAATGTGTCAATCATAGACGGCATAGCTACTATATACTATGTCACTATACTAGTTATACAATCAAAACCGCATGGGTCATATAGGAAGTTAGATTTCCATCATCAACCAAGGAAAAAGACAGTTCTTACCGAATTCGAGACTCTCTAGCCTGAGCCTTAGGATCAGCCGCAACAGACCCTTGGATCTACAGGGCGGTCCACAAATATATTAGTGGATTATATATGCCTAAACAATACATTTCCCCGCCCTATGGGGTGTAAATATAGCCACCAGGGACTCAAATAACCGAGGCGCCTCATTCCATCATCCACATAAGTAAAAATGTTAGGCTTTGTAAAACCATGACACCCCTTCTAGCTAGAAAGAAACGTATGTCCACCATGCAGTCCTTACTCCCGTTTCTGGTTCATACTGGGGTGTCAGGCTCATGAAGTAACACTATACACAAATCTATGCCTAAAATGGGATATGCTTTGATCATCAACCACAAGGCTCTGCTTTTCAACAATAAGCCTTGATCATTTGCATCTTGGCATGCCACACTGATAATTCATGCCATGCGACTGATGTCTATTAATATATAACCTCTAAGGGTGTTAAGCAAGAGAATAAATTCTTTGCCACCAATAGATAAATATTAATAGAGATCAATCAACACGGAACGAAATCCAATGTCAGACACACATCCATGTATAAGTTCGTTCTGGGTCTGAACGAAACCGGAGACACCTTATTCCTCGTCCCATATGTCCAATACAGAAGAGAGGTTCTCGCATATCCGGACAATCAACAAGTACGTCCGGACAACTACCCTTTAACCCCTCCTGGGAGCTAACCGATCCAGGGCATCAATAGTCATCCATTCGATGTGAAGATCGCTGGTCTTCAACCACCGTCTTCAATGTCTTCGAATCTTAATCGTCGTATAATTATTTGGAATGAGATTTAACTCGACCTTTCCAAATAATTTGCGAATATATATAATTCAAAATCATTTCTTTACTTGGTCAAATTCAATCTAATGTTATATATTAGTGTCGATTGAATTTAACCATACAAATCAATTGTAATCCAAAAGAAATTAGTTTATTTTCATTCCATATCGTTAATAATATTTTATAACGATTTATCACTATTTATATATATATAAAAATAGTCCATTTTAATTAAATGACGTTTCATGTCATTACATGGCCCTGGCGCTGTTTTCCTCAAAATTTGATTTACACATTTCTCAAAATCTAACCGTTGGATCTTAGCAAATTTTATATCGTTGAAAAGATCTTTCCAAAGCGAACCCAACGGTTCCAGTTTTGGGAAAATCCGACGGTCGGATCTTTCGGTAAAATCGTTTAATGTTACGATTCCGAATCGCGAACTACCGCGCGTGATTCGTTTAATTTTAATTTTATATATATATATATATATATATATATATTTATAATTCGTTCGACGATTTCAAACCATTTATATATTTTCTAACATGCTTTTTCTAGTGAATCATTTTCACATTAAAAATGGATTTATTTTTTAATGTTTCAACTTTTGATTCAAACAGTGAATATTTTCTAATGAATCAACCTTTACATTAAAAAATGTGACTTCTTATGTTTTAATACTTTTATTCTAACATAAACAGTTTTCATACGAAACATTATTTTCATTAGAAATATGATTTTTGATGTTAACATGTTTTTGTACATAAACATTTTTATATCCTCTTCCATCACATTAAAAATATGATTTCTAATGTAAACATGTTTTTACTTTTTAAACATGAACAATTTTCCTAATTTCTTTCTTTACATTAAAATGTGAATTTAAATGTAAAACATGTTTTTATATTCAAACAATGAACATTTTTCTATATTCTTACATCTCATTAAAAATGTGATCTTTTTACATTACAATAAAAATGTGAACTTCTTCCGTTCTTGTATTACATTAAAATGTAATCTTTTCTATTCTTTCATTACATTATATAAAAATGTAATCTTTTCTTTTATTACATTATATAAAAATGTAATCTTTTCTTTTCTTTTATTACATTATATAAAAATGTAATCTTCTCTTTTTTTATTACATTATATAAAAATGTAATCTTTTTAACTTAACCATTTTTCTTTTCAACAGATGATCATTTTACTTTAAAATAAAAATGTGAATTTATTGTTAAGAATCTTCCTTCTGAATAATGATCATTTTGAACCTTTTCTTATGTACGATAAAATGTAAATTTTATTGTAAAGAAATTTTTCATTTCAGATAAATGAATATTTTGTTCTTTTCTCATGATTTATTTATTACATAAAAATTGAGGTTTTTAATGTTAACATGTTTTTATCTTTAAAACATGAGCATTTTTCTAGTTCTATACATGACATTAGAAATGAGAATTTCCAAGTAAACATGTTTTTATTTTTAAAACATGACCTATTTCCATATATTCTACATTTACATTAAAAATGGAATTTTTAATGTTAACATGTTTTATTTCAAAAACATGAACAATTTTTCTATATCCTGTCTTTACATTAAAAATGGGATTTTTAATGTTAACATGTTTATTTTAAAAACATGAACAATTTTTCTATATTCTTTCTTTACATTAAAATTGGGATTTTTAATGTTAACATGTTTATTTTAAAAACATGGACAATTTTTCTATATTCTATCGTTACATTAAAAATAGGATTTTTATTGTTAACATGTTTATTTTAAAAACATGAACAATTTTTCTATATTCTATCTTTAACCTAAAAATAGGGTTTTTAATGTTAACATGTTTGTTTTAAAAACATAAGCAATTTTTCTATATTCTATCTTTACATTAAAAATGGGATTTTTAATGTTAACATGTTTATTTTAAAAACATGAACAGTTTTTCTATATTATATCTTTACATTAAAAAAATTAATTCTTAATGTAAACATGTTTTATCTTAAAACAATGAACAATTTTCATATACAATAAAAATGTGAATTGTTATTGTTTAACTTATTTTCATTTCAACACAATGAATATTTTCCATATTTCTATATTCAATAAAAAAATGTGAATTTTGGATGTTTAAACAAATTTCATTTCATATATGAATATTCACAACACATGAATGTTTCAGAAAATTTCGGCAGCATAACGGCAGGGTAATTGAAACCGGCACCGTCCCAATGTACGGCTCCTCGCGCTACCTTAAAGCCTTGCGGCTTTTGACACGGGGGATTTCAATAATCTATTTCGTACGCAGAAGAATTTTTCCATAAATAATCCTATTTGGTTTCAACCAAAATCAACATTCATAAAATTCACCAAATTTCAAATCACAACTCAAACAAGTCGTCTATGGTTTGTGGACGACGGGTGTCGGGAGTTTCAAAACTCCGTCTGCATCCTAATATAATTTTATTTAATTAATTTGGATTAAAAAATCTCACATCGCTTTTTATTTCTTCTAAAATTGTAGAATGCTCCAAAAATTCTACGGTCTCTTCTGAAATGTAGATCTCGTCGTCGTGATTCCAACGCTTCCTGTTTCTTCGAATTTCGTCAACGTATGAGAAAGATATGCTTTTTATTATGTTAATGATAATTTTTATAATAATTACGGAATTAAATAAATGGAAATGGACCTTCTTCCTCACTCAGATTTCTGGCCAATGCTTTTACAATTGTGTTCAATCCTAGGGTTTCTGTTCGCTAGTAGTACAGGTCACGGGGGACAGATCGGACACCACCACTCCGTCGCGCTACGAAGGCTGCACCAGCACCACCCCGAGATGGCCAACTCGAAAGCAGATTTGAAGGGGAAAAACGAGGCTTTGACGGCAAGTTTAAGGTCGTGGTTCTCCTCGTATATGCCACTAGGGGCGATCAAATCCGTATAGGATTCGAGAGGGAAGAATTCTTTAAATAATTGCCTTCAGGACCCCTGCCTGATTCGAATTGAGGTGAGAGGAATTAGTGATTTAAATTCAGAGAACCATCGCCATTGAAAACCATATACGGCGGCGGCTGAAGAATGGTATTAGGGTTTGTACGTATACTATATTATACATGCGTATTTCTATTTTCTATTTATTAATTTAATTCCTTTAAATTCCAATATAACTCGTATATCGTTCAGAACTCCAAATCAAACCCAACGAGTGTCGCCCCTAGCTAAATACCCCCATTCCGGACACAATGGGAATGTCCCATAAGCCAAATCAACTGTTTCGATAGGTTTTTCTTTAAATTAAATAATAAAAAAAATATTATTAAATTTGATTGTACATTTTAATTTACCGGGGCCACATACTGATCCGAAAAATTCCAAAAAAAATATATCTAGCTTTGTTTTTATAATACAGTCTCAACAAAACTGATTTCGCCGAATTTTGAGACCAATTGAAAAATGGTCATTTTTCTAGTCGATCGAAATTGACTGAAATTGTCAAAACACGTTTTCTTTTGCCACGCTCACATATTAATTCCAAAAATTATGAAAATTGGAATCTAGAAATAATTTGACATTCCGGTTCCAACAAAAATGGTTTCGTCGAAAATGGAGGTCGTTTGTAAAATGGCTATTTATACGGGCTACATATTATATTAAATATATATAAATTCTATAGCGACTTTCCTGAATATTCAACTGACCATAACTTTTGATTCCCGCTATGAAATTTCAATTTTTCAGATTCGTAGGAAAGATATTCTTAAACAGATTAAAATATTTTCAGTTTCACTAAAATCCGATTTATTTTGCGTCCTGTACAGTCAGTCAAAGTTTGAATTCAAATTTTCAAACTACCGTGCTATTTCTAACTCCTTTTAAAATTAGAATAAATATATTTTTTTCGAACTTTGATTTAAATAAATTTTTAATCATTATTATTTAAAATAAATTATTTCAACTATTCAAAATTCAATAAAATAGTCAAATAAAAATTTTAAATTGGTTCTGATTTTCCGGGTTGTTACAAATACGTTATGAAAATAAATCATTGATTCCTTCTATCAAACTGATAAGGTGCATGAAGTGTTTTCCTTAATATAATAAGGAATATATATTACAGTGAATGAAGAATAATGGTTTACAACAGTAAATGGTTTAAATGGAGAATGATAATAACCTAAATATAACATTAATGAAAATGTTGTATAATCAGTAGACTTGTCCTAGAGACAAGTGAATATTATAACTTAGGTTATAATAAACTAGTAAGGGAATGAGATAACTGGTGAATTGAGTTAGGAGACACTTAATTATAAATTAAGGGGAAAACCTGAAACCGGTTAAGAAAAAGGGGAAAATATATTTTACTTAATTATAAATTAAGCAACCTGTAAGCTTGGAAGTCTGAAACCCATCGATAAGAATGTTTATGCTTGTCCTAGGGACAAGAGGAAACTATAACATAGGTTACAACAAACGGGTAGAAAAACTTATTAATGTGCCTTAGTTAATAGAACTAAGTTAGTAAGTAAATAGTGATAAGTTGTATTGACATTGTAAAATGGAATTATGATTAAATGAGAAAGGATGAGGAAAACTTATGAGATGAAATAAGTTATATATAATCATAAATGGTAAGTGACATGTTAATTAGAAAACATGTGAATTGGATATACTTAAATTAAGTAAAACATGTTATTGTAATGATGAAATCGACAAGAAGATAAAAAGGGGTTGTGGACTACAGACCTTGGGCCACAATCTAGAGAATAACATGTTATGGGCTTATTAATAAACTTAAATGGATTAAGTTGTATGACTGAAATTAATAAGCAAGAGAAACTTGGTAATTTGAATAAGAATTCAATATGAATTGGAATAACCAAGTTAACTGGAAACCTGATGAGGTGAGATAAGCGTGTAAAAGAATGTTTAGACATAAGGTCTAACAACATGCTAAAGTAAGGCGCTTAGACCAGTCTGTACGGTTGAGGGTGAATAACCCAACGAGATAGATCATCGAGGTGTTATAAGGCACGAGAGGTGTGCACATTCATTTGATTGTTCTGACGGCTCTAAAGGACTGGAAGGGGAAGCACACGGCTTGCTGAGGTACGTAAGGTGCTCCTAGTAGTCCTCTGTGCGCTGATAGATGTCTTAGGCTGTGCTTGCAGAGGTTGGGTCTACGCGTAACTACTAGGTAGGTGGGACTTGACTGCAGATGTAGCTATGCAGTCAGAATGTTGTGACGCGGTGACACCAGGGTGGTTTGGCGGTTGCCTCACGAGGAGGCAGAGTGTCACGACCAAGAAGGATAGTAGACCGTCGGACACCCGTCATCGGCAGTCAGTGGGATGCGAAAAGACTAGAGCTAAACCCAAGATACCATCCACCCTTCACTATCGGGGTAAAGGGTTGAGGGGAGACGCCAAATGAATGTTTAGATTGTTTGTTATTAGGAGCAGTCGCTTAGCTCTTCTAGTTTTTACTAGTTGAGGGAAGGGCCGAGGTAGGGCCATAGCCACCGTGAAAACAAACCTTAGGTATATCTGTATATAGAGGCCCTTTAAAGTCGAGCCTGTACAGATATGTAAAAGCTCCCGACCGAGTTCTGTATTTCTTGTATCGCCTTGCCATGGAACTCGGTGCAAATTAGAGGACGTGCGATTGAGGCATCGAGCTACAATTGAAGATATGTATGGTGGACAGCCTAGATACATGCATGTTTGCTCTGGGTGGTGTATCGTAGGCTTGAGGGCATTACTCCGGTATGAATTCGGATTCGAACAATGGTGGAAGTCCGTATGTTTGCATAGCATAGTAATGACAGATATATGCAGAACGTAATATTGTTATTCGTACGTCACTACGGCGTAGGATGAGGGACTGTGTATATTTTGATGGTGTTACGGTGGAGACCGTGCGAGTGGGGTACCATGGGGTGTACCTCAATATTGGGGGTTGCTACATCTACACTATATTAGGTTAATCCACTGTGAAGTAAATGGGTACGATGTATGTGTAAGCCTTAAGTGCTGATAACCCAAGTAACCTAATAAATAAGATAACATGATTGAACGGTATATGTAGGATTATCCAAAGTGTATAGTTTAAATCCAGTCACCAAAACTTGTGTTCTGACCCCTCCCCCCCTCATAACATACTCACAGGTTAGATTTATGGTAGGGACACGATAGCCTTGGATACTGGTTAGGCAGTAATATCAAATCGATAAGGCTATATTTTGATTATATTATATTTTATTCATTCCACTATGAGATAATTTCTGAGCTATGACATGTTTTATGTCTCTGTCTTTTCCAGCAGGATACCAGAGCAAACCAATCTGAGTTTCGATAGATTGGAATTCTAAAAAAAATCGGTATGTCAAAATTGGGGTTGTCACAGCCGATCGACATGGCACAATCACGAAAAATGGCTTGCGCAAACTCATGGCATTGAAATCTGGTAAATTGGCAAAAACTGATTCGGTACATCAAAAATATCTTATCGGCATGGGAATATCATGAAAAACCATGTGTAAAACCTTGGCTGATCACTCTGGCAAATTTGGTAAATCTGATAAATTTGGCACGTCCAAAAACAGATGATCGACATATGAAAACCATCAAAAACCACGTGTTCGTGCTTGGCTGATCATTCTGGAAAATTTGGTAAATCTAGTAAACTTGGCGAATTTGGCAAGGCAAGAGGGATTCGAAATTTAGGATTCGAAATCTAACACACGAAAAAAGGCTGAGCAACACATATGGATTCAAAGTTTCACCATGTCCGTACCATATATTCTGATGCAAAAATCAGGCCAATCAGAGGGATTCGAAATTGCCAAGCCAAAGTGGCAGATCACTTTGGCACGATAAAAACACATGCGGATCACGCAGAATTGCTTGCCAAACACGTGATTTTAGGGGATTCAAAATCTAAAAAGTGGTAAATGGTCCGAAACGTGCCAAATCATGTTTTTTTTTTCAATTTTCACTGCTTTGTACACTTATTTTTGACTGGTCGACACATATTTTCACCAAATTTTCTAGTTTTCATGTTCTTTTCAGCAAAACCTTGCCAGGAAAATGACAGATCACGTTGATTTGGATTTTTACCGTGTCGATCACCTGTTTTTGCCTGATCGACACGTGTTTTCACCAGATTTTCCAATTTTTATGATTTTTTGGCAAAACATTATTTTTTCGACTCTGATTTTGGGATGTGAATTTCGTATCCCTCAGTGATACGAAATTTGGACTGACACACCCAAAACTCACCTATAAATAACCCCAAGCTTGGTATTCAAAGGGGTTGGTTCTCATTTGTTATTTTGGACTTCTTGGAGCTCTCAAGCATCATTAATGGCAGCCACCTTCTTCTCCATGACCATTGGACATGGCATGGACCTCTAAAATATTGCATACACGTTTTCCTCCAACTCTTGGACATTTACAATGCTTTTGGACTGTTTTGGACATTTTTGGATTTCATGGACATTTCCTTGGATATTTACACTGCTTTTGGACTGTTTTGGATATTTTTTGATTTCTTGGACATTGAAGCTACTTTTTGGACATTGTTGACTAAGTCAACATATTTTTCACCCAATTGAGAAGAAGTGCATTTTGGTCAAAGTTTAGAATTAACAAAATTTCATTGTTTTATTACATTGCTTTGTACAAAAATATTGTCCGAACTTGTGCAACTCTTGTAATCGGCAATTATACAATGAATGATTATTATAAAGTGGATGTAGGCGTTAGTGCTGAACCATTATAAGGAGCTGTGTTCTCCCTGCATTTCTTTGCTCTAGATTTGGATTATTGTGTTTTCATTAAACATACACTTGAGGGTTGGCGTGTGCGAATAAAATGACATTTCCCTATGTCAACGTATTTCTCATTTTTTCCTTTATTTTGCGCTGAGCATAGGCCAACGAGAGCCTTGGCCTTTACCATTAGATCTGCGTAAAATTGTAATAATATGTAATAATATTAATAAGGAAATTTAGGCATATTAAGAATTGGTAAAATATGGGCTTACTATACATAAATGGCTTTCTGCAAGAGAAAAAAAATGTTGGGTCATCCCTAAAAAAATGTCGGCATAGCTCTTTGGCAACACTTTTACTGTGATGCAATTTTCACTGTTGCAGCAGACCTCAAAGGCAACATTTTGACTATTTAAGGCAACATAAGAAATATTATTGCAATAGAACCCTATTTGGGTCTATAGCAGCATCCTTAGGTGTCTGTAGCAACATTCCAAAAATGTTGCTATAGATTTTAACTTTTGAATTTATTTGGGTCCACATCTTGTATACTATACCATTTTGCTTCTTATATAATAATATATAATAATATTGAATAAAAAATAATATTGCAAAGAATTTAAATGTTTCAAATAATATTTTATTCAATATAATATTTCAACATTTAAATAGTGTAATATTTTGCATATCTCTATAATACAAGTCACATTCACACCTCACTACATACACTCAATACACTGTTTGTCTTTGTATTTGCTCCATACTTCTGGTCCAGCTCCTGCTTTCACTCTGTCTCTTGTTTGAAGTCATACTCGGAATGGATTGGCTATCCAAATGTGAAGCTCTTCTGGATTATGAGAGGGGAATCGTTAGGTTATAAACTATAGTTGGGATGGCCGTTGAAATCGAATGTAGTGAACCAAACCTCATGAGAGAGAGCCTTATGTACTCCCTAAATTCCTTCCAAACAAATTTAGACGAAATACCAATTCTGAAAAACTTTTCAATGTGTTTGAACAAGTTAAGAGTTTACCTCCAAATAAGGAAATAGAGTTTCATATTGACTAAATTCCCGATGCAAGACCAGTTTTACATTCTTCTCGAAGAATGGCCCACAAGGAAGTTAATGAGTTAAGTAACCAAACCGATGAATTATTGAAAAGAGATTAATCCAGCCAAGTCGTTCAAGCTGGAGCTCGGCCATAGTATATGTTACAAAGTCATATGGCTCCTTAAAATTATGTGTGGATTACCAAGACGTAAGTAAACAGACAATCAAAAAAGTATCCTCTACCCCAATATAGATGACTTCATTGATAAATAACATTATGCTCAGGTGTTTTCTATAATGGACCTAGCCAATGGGTTCCATTAGTTAAGAATTGCAGAGGAATGTATTCTTTATACTGCGTTGAAGGGACCAATGACTTCTGTGAATGGTTAGTTATACCCTTTGAACTAACTAACGTAGCTGCCTGTTTAGTGGATCTAATGAACCGAGGGTTCAAGGAAGTGCTCTATTAATTTGTGTTAATCTTACTGATGACATTCTCATATACTCCAAAATAGAGGGAGAACATGAGAGGTATCTCGAGATAGTGTTAAAGATGCTACAAAGGAATGTTTGAAGGCCAAGTTTTCAAAATGTCATTTTTTGGAAGAGAAGGTGAGGTTTCTAGGACATGTTGTGTCAAAAGAAGGGATTTGGATTGACCCTGGAACTGTGCAACTAAAGCGCTTAGCGGATCCAATGCGGCGGAAGTGCTAAAAGTTATAGCGGGGATAAAACGAGGAGATAGCGGGATATAGCGAATGAGTCTAAAATAGCATATAAAAATCATATCTAATGTTTTTATAAATAGATAAATGATAAATAAATGGAAAATTAAAATTCAACTTAATTATAATTAATACATTGTTAATTTTAAATAAAAACATATGCAAATAAATGTAATCATTTATTTAGCTTGATTAAATTTAATAGAATATTATATTATTTTTCTTTTTTGAGTAATATATTTTAAAAATTATATTAAAAAAACTAATCTTATAATATGTAAATGTTCTTTTTAAATTCATTTCTTTTATAGAACATATAGCAAAAATTGCGGAATATGGATGAAATAATAAGATATATCGGGAATATTGGAATATTGAGAGGCTTAAAGCGGAAAGGCTATTTGGAAATAACGTAGCGTTAGATATCCGCTATGCGATAGAGCATGGATATTGCGGGGTAAAGCGGCGAATTAACTACACAACCCCAGAAAGATTAAGGCTATCGTGCACAGGAAACAACCAAGAACTCCGAAAGATATTATCAATTTCTTGCGATTGGTCGGTTATTATCGAAGGTTTATTCAAGACTTCTCTATGATTTCTCACCTTATACCAAGTTTTACCATGAAAGATGCATAGTTTTAACGGACACCAAAGTGTGAGGAATCCTTTCTAGAATTAAAGAAAAGGTTAACATGACCATAGTTCTAACAATCATTGATGAAAGTGGTGGAATAACCATATATACAGATGCTTGTGGAGAAGTAATAGGAGCAGTACTCATGCAACACGGGTAGGTGCATACGCAAGTAAACAACTAAAGGAGCATGAAAGAAATTATGCTACACACGACTTAGAGTTATTAGTCGTGGTGTTTGCATTAAAAATGTAGCGACATTATCTACTAGGTGAAAAGTTCAAGCTATTCACTTACCATAAGTCATTGAAATATATTTTCACTCAGAAGGATTTGAATATGAGATAACAACGCTGGTTGGAATTTCTAGCATCTTATGATCTGGATATTCTCTATACCAATGTTATAGCTGATGCGTTGAGCAGAAAGCATGCCATCATCGCATATTCAGTAGTAACACCAACAATTTAGTAAAGATCGATGGTTAGAAGGAGGAACACGCAAAATCAAGGAGGATTATTAAGAGTATATGACTTGGGGGTAACTCTAACTTTACGATGGATGATAAGGGAGTATTAATACTACAAGGAAGAATTTACATTCCAAATGTGGATAATTTACATTGCAAAGTGTTAACTAAATGCACTCAGTCATAGCTAAAAATCCATCCTGGTGTTAGTAAGATGTACCGGAATGTGAAAAAGATTAGGTGGAGAAGCATGAAACGGGATATCTCCATCCATGTTAGTAAATGTGAGAATTGTCAACGGGTCAAAAGTGATCAACAGAAGGTCATTGGAGTATACCAACTTCTTGAAGTTCCAACCTAAAAGTGGGATCAGATATCGATAGATTTCATCGATGGATTACCTTGATCAAGAAAAGAAAATGAATGCATCTGGGTTATAGTCGATAGATTAACCAAGAGTGTGCATTTTGATCTAGTAAAATCAACCAGAACAGTTGCTATTTTGGTAGAAATATATATGAAGAAGATATATGATTCCCAAGCAATATTGTCAACGGTCGAGGTACTATCTTCACCAAAAATAAATTTGGAATGCATTGCAGACAACCTTGAGAACAAAGTTAAATATTAGCGCAGCATATTATCTACATCCAGATGGACAAACAAAGGGGGAATTGAATTTTATAAGATCTGTTAAGAGCTTGTGTCTTAGATTTCAAAGGATCGTAGGAGAAATTCCTTCATTTGGTAGAGTTCTCTTACAATAATAGTTACCAAACAAGCATCAGTGTGGCACTATATGAAGCATTGTATGGTCGGCCTTGTAGATCCCTAACTTGTTGGATTGACACTGGTGATCAATTGGTATTTGGCCCATAGATGATTATGGAATCCTCTAAGAAAGTGAAACAAATAAAGGAGAAAATAAAGGAAGCGCAAAATATAAAGAAAATCTATGCGGATCAAAGACGAAGAGAATTGGAGTTTTATGTTCGAGACCACATATTTTAAAAAAATTCACCCATGAGTGGCGTACCAAAATTTCCCCATACGGTCAAGTTAGCTCTTTATTATATTAGACCTTAACCTATCTTAGAGCGAATTGGCCGTTTATCTTACTGGGTGGAGTTACCAACAAGATTGACAGGTATGCATAATGTCTTCCACATATCTCATCTATAGAAGTATGTGCATGACCCCGAGCAAGTAATAGAATCGGTTGTCTAAGAAGATTTGGAGTTATAGCCAAATCTAGTTGTCATTACACAACCAATTTAGCTCATGGATCGCGATAAGAAACAATTAAGGAGGAAGTTGGTTTGATTAGTCAAGATTCAATAGAGTGGAGATTCGGATGATTGCACTTGGGAAATGTTGGGAAGAATGAAGAAGGCATGCCTTAAGTTTAATTTTTCACAAACTAAGGTATGTGTCGTTTATGGTAAAAACTCATATCATGGTATGTCTTTGTTGATGAACTAAATAATATTTTGGGTATCATTCCCATATCGGTAATTTTGAGGATAGAATTCTTTTAAGGAGGAGAGAATGAAACAACCCAGAAATTTGAACTCTCAATTTGATGATTAAGCTAAGGAAAATCTCGATTTCTTTCAAAATTTAAGACTAATAATTTTTAAAATGATTTAATAAAGTTTTAATTATATATAAGCTATAGGAAAACCATTCTCAATTTTTTTAGCAAGGCTCATTCTCAAATTTTTTTTATACAGGAAATTAGTTTGACTCAAACCAGAAAATGTGATTGATAACCAAATCTCGGATAGTCAACAGTTTGATAGATAAATGTTTTACAAATATGTAATACACATGTAAACACATATATGATTATGATAACATAACATAATAAGTTAATAAGGATATTAATTAAGCTAAGAAGAGATTAGAAAAAGTAAGTATAAAAAGACAAAAATAGTTTACTTTAATAAAATAATACCACTCTCTATTTTGATTACACTTACACAACCACCATGAAAAATGTCAAATCCCCATTAAACATGATGTGAATACTTAAGGGGGCTGTTAGGCCGTGTAGGGGGTAAGGGTATTTTGGTTATTTTTTCACCAAAATATTTTTCCAAGTTTTTCGTATAAATACCCACCTATTTCGCCTTATTTATTCACATCGCTTTCTTCTCTTCCTCCTCCTTAATCTTTCTAATGGCTTTTACATCCAAAGTGAAAAATATAGAAAAGAGTAAAAATTACTCACCACTAAAGTACCTTAAGGCACCGAAACTATCACCAAACCACCTCTTATCTTCATCCAAAAGTCAACACCATTCATCAAAACTTGGAGATCCAGAATCCCACCCCACAACACCTAGGCCATGAGAATAAGGAGAGTAGGAAGGAGGCCGAGCTTAAGGAAGGTGTAAGAACAAACTTTATTTGATTTGTGACGATTGTACCAAAGCTATAGCAAATTTTAGGAACATTAGAAACCAACTGAAGGTGAGAAACTCAACCTTAAACAACCCTAACTACACATAAGTTAATGTTGTTATATGAATGATAAACTATTTATGTATGAATGTTAAATGATTCCTATGAATGTTATGATGAATTCTTACCAAGTTTGGTTGCGTGTATATTTGAGTATATGGATATTTAACAAGTCACGTTAAATACACATCGATAAGCACAAAGGAAGTCACGTTCATTTCATTGAATGAAACAGTGAAAAAGGATTGTTAAACCTATCAAAAATGATTTGAAATATTTTAGAAATAACACTTCCAATGTGTAGATGAAGTTGAAAAGAATATGAATTTTCAAAAAAAAAAATTAGTGTATCGCAAATCGGTAACTCGTGATTTCACTATTTAAAAAGTGAATCTTGTATCTTGAAAAATATGAATCCATGATCTTTAAAGCAAGATTTTTCCAAATCCTTATAACCATAGCTTTCTAACAAATCGAATACTCAAGATTCCGTTGAGTAGATTTATAAATATGATTAAACAAGATTTGGAAAACACCGTCGTTTTGTAGTTCAAAATCCTATAAATGCAATTGTTAAAAGATGAGATTTTAATCTTTTAAAAATATGAAATAAATCATATGAATCCTTTAGAATGTTTTAAAAGTGATTTCAGTTGATTATATGAATCTTAAAAGTCGTTTAAATGAATTAAGCTTAAAATGACACATTTGTAATCTTTTTCAACACTTTTCCAGTAACAATTGAAATTGAAGTTCGAACGTAATAAATCTTTTTCAAATCTTTAATGAACGTTTTTAAATGATTAATAAAGTAAATCAGAGAATTTTTTTGAAGATCTGTATATAATTTGATGATATTAATGATTGAACTAAATAAAATAAACAATGATTTAGTCTTGGCTCTAATAATCCAACGAGTAAGCCTGATTTTTCTATTTATGAGATCCAAATATGGGTGTTAAACCAAGGAGATTTTCAGGACTAGATAAGGTTGAACTGTCGGAAATGAGTTAAGTATAAAAGATCTATTTTCTCAAGATAAATAAATCATATCTCTTGGAGAGACCTTGTTTTATTTAATATCGAATTCCGATGAGGGGATCATTACTATCCATAAGAATTTAAAAGGTGTTTACACTGTTATTCAATGGGTAGTCGGGATTGAGCATGGAAACTGTATCAAATAAGATAAGTATGATTTCTTCGGATTTATTAAACTAAAACGGACTAGTTATCCAAATTACTTAATGAATAAGTTTTAATAATTCCATGAATGCACCCAAAGAAAATTTAAAGTCATACATCCTTCAAAAATATTTTATGAAGTAATGAATTATGAAATAAAGAACACCTAACACCCAAAACTACTTAAACAGTATTTTTGCGCTTATTGATTCGACGAGATTAGGATCAGATTTGGGTGATTCCTATCCAAAAAACACTTTGGATTAGTTAAATTTTAGAAATAATGGAGATTGAAGACTGAAGGATTATGGGGTTTGAATGAAGGGTTGCTCTTATGATCCTCAGGGGATTTATCCCATACTACAAATGAAGGTGTTTTTGCATTTATATCAGTTGAATATTATAGTATGATTTTTGATTGATGATAGCAAACATATATATTATAATATAAATGTGTTGTAACTGTAATCACATCACACACTGAAATAAATATTTATCTTTAAACAAAATACTATTGCATAAAAATTTAATATTCAAATAGTGGTTTATTAAAATAAATATTTTGTTTCAACATTTGGAAGAGTACAAACTTCTAACTCCACTATTGTACATCTCAGTGATATAATACATTCAGTTTCATTTATTACACAGCTTGCTCACTACAACACCCAAATTTCTCTTTGTTACATACACAGACACATACAATTTTATATACTCACTAACTCACACTAAGTCTTCAGTCTGCTTCAGATTCAGTCCAATCATCTATACACCTATCATGAAAACACACAAAGTAAACTGGGACAAAAATTGATTTGCATTCTAGCAAATATAAACTTATTTTAAATTTTATTTTCCTTAGAATTTTGGTGTGTTTCTCATCATATTTCTTGACTTGGTCTGATATGTTTATACATCTACTTGTGTCTAGACTACTTGTGGTATTCACAGTGATTCAAATGCCATAAGGTTATCTAGCGCCTGCAGATTAGCCTCAACCCAGCCATAGTGGTCTGCTGATCAAGACCTGCATCAACTCACATTTGTGAGCTGCTGATCATTTCTGATCATGACACATTGTATGGTGGTCTTCTGAAGTAAATAGAAAATGTATATTACACATGTGAAACACACATACACACATACATATGTATGTATATACACATATATTGGTAATGTGCAGGTGCATAAGTCGTACATATGAACAAGACAGTTACAAGAATCAGTAAGCATGAATGCTACAACAAGACAACACAATGAGTCAGCAAGGTAAAATAGTTCAAGAGCGTGCAAATACACTCCAGGTTCAAGCAAAAGCAAAGTTGTGATATGGCGCACCAAGAAAACAACAAGGCCAGTGGAGTATGGCAAGGGCAACAGTGTACAAATGTACAATGTATACATGACATGACAGAACACATAGGAGAAAATGTACACAAGAAAACAAGTTAGGTTTTTAAATGTGAAGCAACAAGGTGAACAAGGCTACAAGCAATACAAGTGCAAGAAAAGTGCATAAGCACACACTAGCAGTACAGCAAGTCAAGCCACATAAATTTGATTCAGGAGCATCTCAGATTGGTCAAGCCAGGCAAACGCACAAGTGTACACAAATATGCATGAACACAAAACAGTGATCAATGCCACAAAATAAGAGGTCAGTTTCACATAAAGATAGTCACAACATAGAAAAATGAAAAGGACATGACATAGCAGTTTTTATTGAGTAAGACAAGAAGACGTAAAATGGCATCACATATGTGGAATTTGGTCAAGCAGCAAGCCCAAGAAAAATGTAACGTCCCGTATTTTTAACGATTTAATAATTAATTAATTTAATTATTTAAATAATGGTTTAGTAATTTTAAATGACTTAAATTAAAATTATATGGAATATTTAATTAATATAAATAATTAAATATAATATTTAATTTTCGAAATATTTGGAAATAGTTGAATTTGCAATACTATGTGAATTGGATAGTATAAGAGATTTGGTTAGGTATAGATTCAAAATTTTATAACGAATCAATTTAATAAACGATATTAGAACGTATAATTTATATTATAATTTAAAACGAGCTCGTTTTGTCGTGGTACTTCATAAATTGGCGATTCGAACATTAGATGATTATATAGAATCCGTTTTAAGTCAGATTTCTATGAAACAAGAAACGCAAGAAACATTCGGACCTGGTGAACTATATTTTTCTAATGAATTTGAAAAATTAAGATTCTGTCATGTAGATTGTAAGTTATGTCCAAATCAAATTTTAAAATAGTTGCTATGGAATCCGTTTATAATTTATAACAATTTATTTATATTTTAAAAGGATTTTTAATATAAATTGAATATTGATTTAACCTGGATTTGAAATATCGAGTTATAAATCCAGATATGTATATTTTGGAGCTTTATGATATTCTATTGTGAATATATACGATAATATCTATTTACTAATATTAAATTAATTGTTTTTAAATATATTAATATTTAAATTAGTTTATTTTAGACCTTAGAAAATAGCTATTTTTGCAAATGACCTTCGTTTTTGGTGAAATTAATTTCGTTGGATCTGAAATATTAAATTGTTGCTAGATTTCAATTTTCGTGATTTTTGGAGTCAGTATATGGCAGTGCGGAATTTTTAAGGTGAAAAATAGTCGATAATTTGACTTTAAAAATACGCTGTGTGGGCAAAAGGACTCGAAATTCGATGAAACAAGTTTCGTAGGGTACGTAATATCAAATTGTAGCTGCATGTCTAGTTTCATCAAAATTAGATATTATATGTGATCATAGGATTTTTAAATGGTAAATACATACAGCGGATGATTAAAAATAAATATTAAATCGAATATTAAAATAGTAAAACTAAACTTTAAATACCCCCAAACTATCCCCTAACCCTAAAAATCTTCATTCAGTAGTCAACATTTTTCTGCTGCTTTTATTTCTTTAGAAAAATGTGAGGAAAGCTAAGTTATAAAATCAATACAAATCAAGTAAAATCATATAAATCATAATATATATATATATATATGGATTCAACGTCAAAAAGGCTTCCTTTCCATATGGTTTTTTTGTCGCTCGATCACTAATCTAGAGCTTGAGTTTTGAGCAGAGCGGTCTATGGTTTATGATTTCAAGTATTATAAGCATCAATACGAGTTTCAGTTATTTGTTTTGGGTTTACAATAGAAAACCGCACTTGTATGCCAATTTCTGGTGATTTCCGTGCAAAAAGTTGTCGATGTCGTGATGTTCTCCTGCGTGGTAGCTGACCTGAGTTCGCGTCGAGATGGGGAAGTCGAGTCGAGGAAGAAGGATAGGCGGATGTAGAGAAATGGAAGAGGAATCGAATGGAGATTCCTGGGTGATTTTTTATGAAACGTTGGAGGAGAGTTTTGGAGAGAGAACCGGAAGTGGTGTTTGAACCCAATACTAAGACGGAATTTTTAAAATCCTGGAAGAAGAAGACGCAGCGTATATTGGATGTGGGTTTAAGGGTAAGTGATGGGCCGGTTTCTAAGTCTAAGGCCCAATTATAAAAGGAAATTAGTTTAACTTAATTTAATTAATGTATATAAACTAGTAATGTTAAATAACTTCGTCATACATGATCAGAAATTGACGAAACAAGATCCGTTAGGATCGTATGGACGACGGATACGCAATGGAACTGATTTGGAGTAAATTGGAGCTCGTTGCAATTTATAGCAAAATAAATTGCCTGATCTGAATCAACGACAATTTATCGTTATTCAACGATAAACATCCAATGTGAGTAGAACTCACTAACTCTTCCCAGTTATATTTTTATAAACGTAATTTAGTATTGATAAATGAAGGTTAATTGCTGTGTATTGATTGTTTGAATGAACTACTAGTTAATTGGCTGAAATTATAGATATAGTTATATATACATAAATCGTTATTTAATATTGTTCAATTTATCAGAATGTTTCATATTGAAATGAAATTAATATTATTTATATTGTTTAACATCTATGGATGCAGGAAAACAGGTTGGAGGGATCCAACAAGATTCCTCAATAATTATAATACTGTTTGATTTCATATATTGTGATATATAATGTGATATATAATCTTTGATTGATTATGATGACACTGGTATTTGGTATTTTAAATACCATAAGTAATACTGGAATGTAAAAAAGGAATTTTCAAAGTGTATATTGAAACAAAAATATTTGTATAAAATCAAAGGATTTTATAAAAAGGAATTGTGAAGTGGATATTAAATTTTAGAATTTTATAAAATCAAATGGATTTTATAAAAGGAGATATTTGAAAATTAAATAAGAAACTTCAGTATAAAATTATTTACAGTTATATGAAAGTTAAATGACTGATTTTGGTTAAAATACTTAATGGAAGTAATAAGAAGTAAATAAAGACCTTTATGGAATAAATATAATTTTTGGAAAATAAATAGAAATATAAAGAGGGGAATTGCCAGTTATAAAAGAATTATGGGAAAATGGATTTAAAGTAAATATTTAATGGAAATCTGTTTTTAACAAATAAATTAAGAAGGAAAATTTATAAACGATGTTTATAAATTAGGAAAAATATGTATCATTGGATAAATGAAAATATAAGTCTGAATTTATATAGAGAAGTGAAAAATCGATTTTGACACCAATATTTGAAAATGGAATGTAAATTTAACATTTATAAAGGGAATTATAAAGGATGAAATATGAATTTGAAAAAGAGAATCTATTTTAAAAATAGAAATGGAATTTCGAATGAGCTAGAAATAAAAAACTTGTTTAGTAATAAAAACAAGTAGTGTGATTTATAAACAATGTTTATAAATGAAATAAAAATAATTACCAGTGGATAATTTGGATTGCAAATTCAGCAGTGAATTTAAAACGGGAAATTTGGAGTTGTTTTAAAAAGGAAACGATGGAATTTATCTTGATGTTCGAAATGTGAATAGGATTAGAATAAAATCCATAAATATTTGTAATTAGAATTCGACTCGGCCAAATGTTATCAAATAATTTACTATAACAAATTATATATTGAATAAATTGTGATTTGACAAGATAATTAATATTCGGCTTGAAACCGATATTTTATAATCGAATATAGAGGCGACAGAGAACTATAAACTTATTAAATAGATTCAACTATGAAGTTGACATGTAAATGAGATTTGATAAATAACATGTGAGTAAGAAGTTATAAAATGACTCGATAATTGGAGTTTAAACCTGTATTAGTATTTAAATTATGAAATCAAGTTTTGATTTGATAAAACGAGTCCAGTTTTCTATAAAGGAATAATATTCACATTTTAAAGTGAATAACGATTTAAAAGAAAACGTTTTGCAGAATTAAAACAATTATAAAAGGAAACTGGTAATTGTTGGGAAGTACTAAATTCAAAAATGAATTTAGAAGTTGAGTTGACTTGAAAGGGTAAAATATGCCAGAGTTTGTAACATGAATCGAATATAGTTTATTCGAAAGGGATAATCGAATATAGTTTATTCGAAAGGGATTATCGAATATAGTTTATTCGAAAGAGAGTTATCAAATATAGTTTATTCGAAAGAGAGATTATCGAATATAGTTTATTCGAAAGGGAGTTATCGAATATAGTTTATTCGAAAGGGAGTTATCGAATAGAGTTTATTCGAAAAAGAGTTATTGAATACAGTTTATTCGAAAGAGAGTTATTGAATAGAGATTATTAGAGAGAGAATTATACATTGGAATTCGACTATATCGAATGTAGGAAAGTACTATTTACTTTCCAAATTTTTATTAAGATTTATTTTATATATAAATTAATTGTCTATTTATTTATATAAAATAAGGAATAAGAGTTATATTTTTAAGTTAGGTATTTTGGAAGTAGGGATTATAACATTATCGTTATAACCAATGTTTTTCATAAAAGAAGTGGATTAGTAAACTGAATCCGAGAGTTGCGTAACCAATGATTTGATAAGAAGATAAGAAACGGAGTTAAGGAAATTAGAAACTGACTGGAGATTAGTTATGTTGAACAGCTTTCTGGGTATCGGTCTGATGTTGGTTTCGGCCTTCAGGGTTGATATTCAGAGAATTGTTCTTTTACTAGTTTACATTTAGTGTAACGACCCGCATTCTACGCATCATAGGATCGTAGAATATTTATTTCATCGTCATAGAGAGTCATATGGTCATGTAACTTTGGAAGACGACTAGTGGGGTCATTTCCCATATTCATGATTTTTGCCAATTTTTAAATGACAATTTTGCACCTAGCTGATCTTGTTTCGTCCATAACTTTTGATTGGTAAGGAATTTTGACCTGAAACCACTTCCATTGGATTCAGATGATGGTTTACAATTCCGTAGTGTGGTCACATTAGCCAAACGGACTCACCGTTTGGGAGATATGGCTGAATTAAGGTTTAGAGGGTTAAAAACAGTTTAATTGGGCTTAACCGGGTGATTAACAGCTAGGCCCAAAGAGGAATTTCGGGATTAGGAGTTTAAAAGGGCTGCTAGGGTTTGAAGAATACCTTTTTCTCATATATTTTTTTCCAGCCGCCACAAACCCTCTCTTCAACCTAATAATGGCCTTCAACATCTAAAAACACCTTTAATCACTTCTTAATCAAGTTTTGGCTTAAACTACATCAAATTAAGGAGGAATAGCACCAAAGCAAGGTTAGAGCTGCTGTGTTGCATTGGGAACAGCGTCAAACAGAGAATCATTTCAGATTTGGTATTTTATTTGTGTCCAAGGTGAGTGATTTGCATAGTTTTGCACTAATTACGGTTAATTAAGGGTAATTAGTGAAGATTAGCGAATTTATACATTAATAAATTCTGGAAAAATATCCATAAATTTCGAAATGATGTTTTAGACCTCTGTTAGAGATTTGGGTTAATTTGGTTAAGTTCTGCTAATCCTATCATTAGATTTTACCTAAACATGCTTAAGGGAAAATATAGGATTTTGGGTATGTTTGATCCATTTTACATGCTATGATTGTTGTTTTGCTGTTTGTGGATGATTATACATGTTGCTATGGCTGTATGGTATGCTTTGTGATTGTTTAGAACAATTGGAATGGTCGAAAATGTCGTCGTGTGGCGTAAAACAGGTCGCTGGATAATGTGCAGGAAATGTGCAGAGATCGGATCGGATCCCCTGAACCCCGATCCGAACCGCTTGCACTTGAAGCTCACGACCCGACCTACTGGAGAGAAGGGACTCTGATCCGAACCGATGCACCTCACGAGCCAAGCATGCTTCCACAACCTGGAGTCACGATCCGAGCCAATGGAGGAAGCCGAACCGACCCGATGCAATGGTCACGAACCAGGAGCCCTGAACCAGTGCTAGCTCACGATCCAAACAGCCAGAGGGAGGACACCACGACCCGATACGGATGACCTTGCATGAGCTGGAGTATGGATCACAACCTGGAGCCTGACCACGAACAGAGGGAGGCCAGACCAAACCGCCAGGGGTGTCCACGACCGATCCGAACCGAGATGCTTGGACTTGAGGCGTGAATCACGATCTGAACAGGAAGTATATAATGAAGTGAAGAACTGACCCGGAGAAGACTAAAACCCGAGATGCAAAGGTAGTCCAAATGGGAAGTTTGTACTCAGGATCCAGTTGGGAACCAACAAGTTAACTTCACGATTGGACTTTGCTGCGGGACGTGTGCAAAGGGGTTGTCGGTATTCATAACTTTGGCTCACCACTGAGAGACGGATAGTGGGCTTGTAGTGATAGTTGTACGGGGCTGGACTCCGTCAGCGCCCAAAGGATTAGGTGACCAAATAGTGGATATCGTATGCTTTACGCACTGAGTGAGAGATGTGAGG
Organism: Allium sativum; assembly: GCA_030737875.1. Classification (NCBI taxonomy): domain Eukaryota; kingdom Viridiplantae; phylum Streptophyta; class Magnoliopsida; order Asparagales; family Amaryllidaceae; genus Allium; species Allium sativum. The sequence continues at coordinate 733,338,561 of CM060916.1, forward strand.
ATGGTTGCTATGTTTGATTATTTGCTTTCACTATGACATGCACACCCCCACCCCTGTATTCTTTACACCATATGTTAGTGGCACCTTAGAGTATTGAGCGGTATATTATGCTAACTCTTTGGTTGCAGGTCCAGGTTCAGGTATGATTGGATTATACCTGTTATTGTTTTGTTTTGCTGCTTATCGCTCATACCAGACTTTTGTCTGACCCAGAGTTTTATGTTTCTTCTTATTACTCTGGGTGCTCTCACGAGTAGACTAGAGACAGGTTAGGTGGTATGCACGAGTAGCTGTACCGGAGACGAGCAAGAGGCTTCCACGTATGATTTATAGATATTCTCCCTGTGTTGTTGAAGGTCACTGCTTGGGCATTAGTAGTGTACCTCCTTCTTTTGTTTTATTTTTCTTTAGAGACAGTTTAAAGTTGTAATAATGATGGTCATGGAACATAAGCTGTATTTGGATTTCCGCTGCTATGACGTTTAGTTTTAGTTTCATCTTATGCTCTGTCTCGCCTGTTTTATGTCAAGTATGTTGTTATTATATTTTATTCCATGCGTTGTGAGACATTCTACATGTTTTCGATTAGTTCATTCTCTTCTTTCCTTTCTTTGGCGACCGTTCCATGCTAGTCGGGCATGTGTACAGCGCATTTTCGAAGGAAATGCCGACTGGTGTGGGGCGGGCCGTCACACTTGGTATCTAAGCTCTAGGTTGCGTAGTTAACCTAGGGAAGTTATCAGGGAGAGATAGTACACGTATATGAGAGTGCATATTTATGATTATTTTGGTTTTCAAAAGTTATATATATATACTATTAGTATACCTAAGGATGAAATCGCACTGCACTGGCACCACTATGGAGATGGTTAATCGTTTTCTCTGTGCAGATTGAACGATGAGCCGATACGTAAGGGGTACCGGTAGAGGAGCCAATAATGGGAATGCTGCTGAGATAAGTACGATGTTTACTGACCTCATGAGAGAGATGCTTAGGGATGTGCAGAGGGCAGCTCCCAATGCTGGTAATGGAGGTGGTCCAGTAGTGCAGGCGCCTAGGGCCGATTTCGCCAAGCTGAATAAGGGTTATACTAGTCTTGGTGGGAAGCCGTTCCACGGAATGGAATCGACGACGGATGTTCAGGATTGGTTGGATAGCTGCGAACGTATCTTTGAAGACTTGGGTATCGAGGATGCGATGAAGAGAAGGCTAGCATCCCGTCAGCTGCAAGGACGGGCAATGAATTGGTGGAATGCTATTAAGGCAGCTACTCCAGAGGATCAAATCACTTGGGATCAGTTTAGAACTCGTTTCATTGATAAGTTTATCCCAGCTGCTCAGAAGTCAGAATTGTTTAGGAAGTTCTTGGAACTTAAGCAGAATGGTAGGGCAGTCTCGGAGTATATTGCTGAGTTCGATACTTTATCGAAATATGGATTATCCCTTATAGATACCGCCGAGAAGAAGAACGAGAAGTTTATAACAGGTTTGGATCATTACTTGGGGGAAAAGCTTATTAACCACATCGATCAGACGTTTGAATCGATTGTGGGAAAGCATTAAGGTCAGAGAGTCTTTACCCTAAGCCAAAGAATGAGGTTGCTATTGATCTGTAGAGGAGCCAAAGCCGCAAACAGGCGGTGGAGGCAAGAATAATTCCCAGAATAAGAGGAAACAAGACCAAACCAAGGATGGTCAGAATAAGAAGAATAGGAAAGATGGCGGGTGCTTTAGTTGTGGAAAGAAGGCCCATTATGGCAGAGATTGTCGAGAAAAGCCTGGGGAAAGGAAATGCTTTAACTGCGGCCAGGCGGGACATCACAAGGATGATTGTCCACAACCTCCTAGGGAGAAGCAGATTGTGAAAGCGTATGCTATCAACGCTCTTCCTTCTTCGTCGAATGCCCCAACTGCGGCGCAGAAGGAAAAAGATGTCATTATTCGAGGTATGCTTCCTATTTAAGATGTTTCTGTTCGAGTTTGTTTGATATCGGGACTTCCCATTCCTTCATACCTAGTGACCTGGTAGATAGGTTGGAATTGGAACCTGAGGTAGTCGATAGACCTTTAGTAGTGACAAACCCGGTAGGTGGTTTGACTAGCCTTTGTATGATTTGTCATAATTTGGTCTTATCGAGTCATGGGTGTATGTTTGTTGTGATTGCTTTATTTTGAGCTTTACTAGGTCTAGCTTGATTTTGGGAGCCGATTGACTCCAAAGGTATAGAGTGATAGTAGATTGTGAAGAGTCTTTGATGACCATTATAATGGATGATGGACGAAAGGTGGTACTGGATCGCCTACCTTGTGATGAAGATGATAACAGGAGTTAGAGAAGCAAATGTACATCAGTTTGGTCAGGACTTAGCCATGCGAGCGACGATTGTCTCAAGCGAGATTGGCAAGGATAGCCAGAGTTAGTTATGGATGCTTGAGTGTTTGGATGTTTTGCTAGTATCACCTCACGTGGATTGTCCGAATTCGGAGGAGATGTTCCTTGGGTGCTTGTCTGATATTGGTTTAGGCCTTTGGGGCTTGTGCTTTGGGAATGTCGAGTTCGATTAGGATGGTTCGTGTGAGAGATAAATAGTTGTTGCGATTTTTCATTGGATGATATCTTGGTTTACTCGGGGAGTAATGGGCAGCTTTGACAGGATAAGACTATTCGATGGTATGGACTACCCCGAGTTGGACTCGATAGGGTTATGAGATGACTCGAGTGGGACTCGAGAAAGATACAAAATAATGGATTGTTTAGGACCCTATGCTGATGTTCTTTTTGAAAAAAAATAGAATGTGTTCGTTGATCATGGAAGATGCAACGAAGGTTAGGACGATTCAAGTTGGACTTGAACTCATAAAAGAAAATAGGTATTCGTTGATCTTGGAGCTGCAACGAATAGGGAAACGACTCATGTTGGACTAGGGTTTGTAGGTAATGGATACTCAAGACTGTGTCTGAGTTTATGGGTAATAGATTGACTCGAGTTGGACTCGAGAAGGCTACAAGGAATTGGAATGGCTCGAGTAGGACTCAAGAGGGCAGTAAGATAATGGATAGACTTGGGTGGGACTCGAGTGTTTCAGGCGGACCTAAAGCAGGGGTATTTGGGGATGCCCACTTACCTTGGATCCGTTGGACATGATCTAGTTATCCTTGGAGGATAAACGTACGTTGGACGTACGGTAGTCCGTTTAGAGGCAGGGCTTCCATTAGTTATTGATGTTGGTTGGACCAGACATACAGGTATCGACGTATTCATGGCTTTAGCAGGTGATAGATAGGATTTGTTTGATGGATGCTATGGTTGTTGTGTTTGTTCCTACCTTTCTTCTTTTGAGTATCACCTGTAGGATCCTGTTGAATGGAAATAGGATAAGTTCGTTGATCATGGTGATATGATGGGTGTAAGATACTTTACGTTAGACTTGAAGTATGTTGGGCATTGTGGAGTGTCCGTTGACCTTGGAGATTCAGCGGATATAGGAGCTTCAAGTTGGACTTGGACTCGAAGGTAGAGTACCTAGATTCATTGGATGAGTCTAGTTCACCTTTAGAAGGTGAATGTACGTTGGATGTGCAGTACGAGTATAAGTGGAGTACCTAGGTTCATTGGATGGGTCTAGTTTGCCTCTAGGAGGTGAATGTATGTTGGACATGCAGTACGAATGTAGGAAGGACTCAAGTTGGACTTGAAAGGACATTTGGAATATAGTTGGAAATTTGGCGTATAGGGTTGGATTACCTAAGAAGATGACAGTATAGACGGATGCCATAGTACCGGACTGGGTGCGATAGCTGATGCATTGGGTAGGAGACATGCCACTTTAGAGGCTATGTTTCTGGAATGGAAGCAACTAGAGTATATCACGCGAGATGACTTCGGACCTAAGTGCGAATTGGATTCAGAAACGCTAGTAAGCTTGACGATTAGATCGATCTGGATTGATTGGATCGGTTCTAGTCAGAGAGACGATCCTAACCTATTGGAAATAACCTCTAGGGTAGAGATGAGAATCGATGGCGAGAGAACGACTATACTTGGGAAGTAGAGGATGACATAAGAAAGTCGTATCCAAAGCTCTTCGCCTGGTAAGATTACAGTTTCGATTTAGTCTTTCCGCATGCTAGGATAGATTTGTTTTGTTTATTTTGCATGTTTGATTGTTGTATATGGCTGATAGGCATGCGGAATCCTTTGTATGTTTTGGGCTAAGGAATTTCGGGGACGAAATTTCTTAAGGGGGGAAGAGTGTAACGACCCGTATTCTACGCATCATAGGATCGTAGAATATTTATTTCATCGTCATAGAGAGCCGTATGGTCATGTAACTTTGGGATACGACTAGTGGGGTCATTTCCCATGTTCATGATTTTTCCAATTTTTAAATTACCATTTTGCCCCTAGCTGATCTTGTTTCGTCCATAACTTTTGACTGGTAAGGAATTTGACCTAAAACTACTTCCACTGGATTCAAATGATGGTTTACAATTTCGTAGTGTGGTCACATTAGCCTAACGGACTCACCGTTTGGGAGATATGACTGAATTAAGGTTTAGAGGGTTAAAAACAGCTTAATTGGGCTTAATCGGGTGATTAACAGCTAGGCCCAAACAGGAATTTCGGGATTAGGAGTTTAAAAAGGTTGCAAGGGTTTGGAGAATACCTTTTTCTCATTTTTTTTCCAACTGCCACAAACCCTCTCTTCAACCTAATAATGGCCTCCAACATCTAAAAACACCTCTAACCACTTCTTAATCAAGTTTTGGCTTAAACTACATCAAATTAAGGAGGAATAGCACCAAAGCAAGGTTAGAGCTGCTATGTTGCATTGGGAACAGCGCCAAACAGAGAATCATTTAAGATTTGGTATTTTATTTGTGGCCAAGGTGAGTGATTTGCATAGTTTTGCACTAATTACGGTTAATTAAGGGTAATTAGTGAAGATTAGCGAATTTATACATTAATAAATTATGGAAAAATATTCATAAATTTTGAAATGATGTTTTAGACCTCTGTTAGAGATTTGGGTTAATTTGGTTAAGTTGTGCTAATCCTATCATTAGATTTTACCTAAACATGTTTAAGGGAAAATATAGGGTTTTGGGTATATTTGATCCATTTTACATGCTATGATTGTTGTTTTGCTGTTTGTGGATGATTATACATGTTGCTATGGCCGTATGGTATGCTTTGTGATTATTCAGAACAGTTGGAATGGTCCAAAACGCCGTCGTGTGGCGTAAAACAGGACGCTGGATAAAGTGCAAGAAATGTGCAGAGATCGGATCGGATCCCCTGAACCCCGATCCGAACCGCTTGCACTTGAAGCTCACGACCCGCCTTGCTGGAGAGAAGTGACTCCGATCCGAACCGATGCCCCTCACAAGCTAAGCATGCCTCCACAACTTGGAGTCACGATCTGAGCCAGTGGAGGAAGCCGATCCGACCCGATGCAATGGTCACGAACTAGGAGCCCCGAACCAGTGCTAGCTCATGATCCGAACCGCCAGAGGGAGGACACCACGACCCGATCCGGATGACCTTGCACGAGCTGGAGTATGGATCACAACCTGGAGCCTGACCACGAACAGAGGGAGGCCAGACCGAACCGCCAGGGGTGTCCATGACCGATCCGAACCGAGATGCTTGGACTTGAGGCGTGAATCACGATCCGAACAGGAAGTATATAATGAAGTGAAGAACCGACCAGGAGAAGACTAAAACCCGAGATGCAAAGGTAGTCCAAATGGAAGTTTGTACTCAGGATCCAGTTGGGAACGAACGAGTTAACTTCACAATTGGACTTTGCTGCGGGACGTGTGCAAAGGGGTTGTCGGTATTCATAACTTTGGCTCACCACTGAGAGATGGATAGTGGGCTTGTAGTGATAGTTGTACGGGGTTGGACTACGTCCGGGCCCAAAGGATTAGGTGACCAAATAGTGGATATCGTATGCTTTACGCACTGAGTGAGAGATGTGAGGATGGTTGTTATGTTTGATTGTTTGCTTTCACTATGACATGCACACCCCCACCCCTGTATTCTTTACACCGTATGTTAGTGGCACCTTAGAGTATTGAGCGGTATATTGTGCTAACTCTTTGGTTGCAGGTCCAGGTTCAGGTATGATTGGATTATACCTGTTATTGTTTTGTTTTGCTGCTTATCGCTCATACCAGACTTTTGTCTGACCCAGAGTTTTATGTCTCTTCTTATTACTCTGGGTTCTCTCACGAGCAGACTAGAGACAGGTTAGGTGGTATGCACGAGTAGCGGTAATGGAGACGAGCAGGAGGCTTCCACGTATGATATATAGATATTCTCCTTGTGTTGTTGAAGGTCACTGCTTGGGCATTAGTAGTGTACCTCCTTCTTTTGTTTTATTTTGCTTTAGAGACAGTTTAAAGTTGTAATAATGATGGTCATGGAACATAAGCTGTATTTGGATTTCCGTTGCTATGACGTTTAGTTTTAGTTTCAGCTTATGCTCTATCTCGCCTGTTTTATGTCAAATATGTTGTTATTATATTTTATTCCATGCGCTGTAAGACATTCTACAGATTTTCGATTAGTTCATTCTCTTCTTTCCTTTCTTTGGGCGACCGTTCTGTGCTAGTCGGGCATGTGTACAGCGCATCTTCGAAGGAAATGCCGGCTGGTGCGGGGCGGGCCGTCACATTTAGAAACAGGTAGATGTGGAGGATAGTGACACGTGAAAAGGAATGGAAATGTTTCTAATGTTAATAAAGTATATTTTCTAAATTTAGAAAATAAGAATTTATGAATATCTGGAAACAGGAAATGGGAAAATGAGTAAATAAATGATAAATTAATTTAATAGGAAAAATGTTGATTGATGATTGATCGATAAAATTTCCATTTGGAAATAAGATCGTTGTGTGTATGGATGTTTTCCTTTGATAGTTAAATAATTGACTATCAAACTTTTGACCATTTTTCCGTCGTCAATACTGGGAAACCGGAATCAGATTTATTATATGAAAACCACTCCGTAGACATTAGCATTGCGAATCGAATATGATGAAGATAATTGAAGACGGGGTTTATGCAAGGGCCTTTCTGGTAATCTTAGGTTGAGATTGCCTAAGATGGATTTACATAATAGTGCCTTCGGGTTGTCCAGTCCCAGGACAACCTATATGGAAGAATGGTTGACATAGTATATTTAATAGATCACGTAAGTTGATCTCTTTGGTGGCGGAGGAATTCGTTTCTCTTTGCTGTATACCCATGGTATTTTTGGAGAATTCAATTTGTGATTTGGCGGGTATGGTGATGTGACATTCAAAGTGAATAAATGTATAATTTGTCAGAGATAAGCATGGCCTCAACCCTTACAACCAAGAAATGGTAAAAATCGGGTAGGTCACATGGCTAAGTGGGTAGCTCCCAATTAGGGTGTATTGTCACCTGATCTAGAGAAATTCCATTTCCTTCTTTAAACTATTTCGATGTCGTCTCTTTTAGGAAACAGTTGCTAATCCTAACCGTTGGTGATAATACGTTCGGTACGCTCAAGCGAAATGAGTGACCGGTCATGTTTAGCCAGGGTTACAAGATGTTCTTGTTGAACCCGGTGTATTCCTCTCTAGAGATACACTATCGGAAGGTGGTCTCATACCTTGCCAGTTGGAATCCATTACCTAATAAGGGTTGCGGTTTTTGATTATATATTATATATGTGGAACGTAAGATGATAGCGTTCCATTAGATTGTTATTTATTTGATTTAGATATAATATCAGAAGAGTATAGATTGTAAAAACAATGTTTTGGGTTATCGTAAGGTAAAAATCTTCCGTGTTTATGTGTGGATTGGTCTTATGATTATTCTTTCTTTTAAAAGGATTTTAAAAGTTAAATAAATGGTTGGAGTTTACTCACACCAGTCACATGACTAACCCAGAGTTTATTTTGTTTTGTTTCCCTAAACTCTTGGGTGCCCAATTTTGTACGACCAGTCAAGTAGTCGGGATTTTACAGATATACTTGGAGAGCTAGAGCAGAAGGCCTCAGGATTTTGTAGCTATTGTTTATTTCCGTTGTGTTGTATGTGTTGTACTCCGATAATCGTATTGTATACAGATACTGGTTTTATTTCAAAGTTATGTTGTATAATATATTTATTCGTTCCACTGTGAGATTCGTGTTTACTCTGATTCTGTTGTTATGTTCTTCTCATTCATCTATTCTAATTTTCTATCTTATCTATACTCCCCCTCTAATTTATTTCTATTAATGATCTGGAATGTTCAATGCCTGAATAATTGACATGGGTTTCATGTTGATTTTCTGGGTCGAAAATCCTAGTTTGTTACAGTGGTATCAAAGCGAGGTTAAGTGATTACCTTGGCTTTATGGCATAACTCAATAGAAATGGAGTCAGTAATGCCCTAGATTGAATTGAGTGTATATATACGAGAGAGCGTATTTGTAGATTTTGTAAAAAAAATTGTTTTATACCATGGAGATTTACTTGTTGAGTTGTTTATGAGTTCCGGTTGATCAGTTTGATCCACTTTATTGATAGGGATTTCTAAACACTCGAGTACGATGAACCGGCACAGTATGTTTTGAAAAGAGGGTAAACGAAATAATTTTACCCAAAATATATTTTAATATAAAGAATATATATATATTGGAAATATTATAGTATTGGATGTGTTAGTTGTTGTTATAATCGAGTAAGATTATAGTTGTAATGGTTATATATACATAACCGAATAAAATTCGTATAAGTGTATGAAATGAATTAAATCTGAATTTAAATTAAAACCCTAGAAATTTGGAGAAGTTTTTGTAAATGGATTTGGACTAAATATATGAGAATTTTAAAATCCTAAGAGATTTTAAATTGTTTTACAGGCATTGTGAATGGTATTTTGAAATGTATTTCAAAATGGAAGTGTTTAGAAATGGTTTTGAAGTGATAAAGTGTTGGACTTACTTCGGTCGCTCGAAAAAAAATCCGATGACGATCCGGACATCATCGGTGTTCATTTTTGAGTTTCTAAGTGATGAGTTACTACCAAATATTTTGTTTTTGAATTTCTTTCAAGAGAAAAGTTGTTTTGAATTCTGGAAAGGGATATCTGGTTTTAGAAAAGCTAACTATTCAAAAACTCCTAGGAAAAAGAGTGTTGTAACACCCCATAATTTAACTACACTAAAGAGGATAAATAAAAAAATAATTAAAGTAATATTCAAAACTAAAGGAAATGGACTGCGCTTTGTGCCCGTCTCGAAATTTTGGTCAAGATAGATATTTGGTTTGCGTAAAACGGACACCGTATGAAGAAGTTATTTAGGTTTGAAGTTTGTATACACGCAGAATAATTATATATAGGTATATCAGTTCAAACCAATCCAGAAATCAGTTTAAATTTCAAAAATTTCGGAGTTAGGCGGTGAGAAAGAATAATCCCGCTAGGGGTATTGACCCCCTAGGGGGTGTCGACCCCCAAAGGGGTGTGTCGACCCCCTAAGGGGTAGGCCGACCCCCTTAGGGATGATGTGGCATGATGAGTTCTGGGGACTGACAGCTATAAATAAAGGCTCCTTTCTCTTGTTTTCTCACACTGAAATCAATGAAGGCCAAATGTTGTCGATACCTGGACTGAGTCAAATCTCTTTCTTCTTCTACAATCCAATTAATCAAGTTTAGAGATTCAAGTGTTTCAAGTGTAGATCTAAGCTACAAACTTCACTTTTCTCCTCCTATTCTTCTAGATCCGATCATTGTGAGTTCAAGTTACCTTTAGAATACAATAATTAAAACTAAGACATGATATGACTGTAATTTGGGTATATGCTTAGGATTGAATCATATCAGATCTATTGTGATTTGTGAATATATGAAATTCTGAATTAACTATGACTTAGATCTTAACCTTTATCATGTTTGATCTACTGTTAATTATGGATCTAATTCTTTTTAGAACGTTTTGTACCTATCATGTTGTAGTTGATTTGGATCTTAACCGTTATCATATCAGATCTACCTTTGGTTATAAATCTAATTCTTTTTAGATCATTTTGTACCTATCATGTTGTGGTTATTTTGGATCTTAACCTTTATTATGTCAGATCTACTTTTGATTATAGATCTAATTCACTTTTTAGATTATTTTGTACCTATCATGATGTGGTTATTTTGCATCTGTCATTAGTTGGACATGTTTTAGATTTAGATCTAAACTTTCACCTAATTGTCATGACAAGTCTACCTTGGTTTCTCTATTTAGATTACCTTGTTCCTATCATATTGCAATCAAATAGGATCTATTATTAGTTTGACATCTAAATTATTATTTAGATCTTATCATGCCAGTTGTGACATCCCTATTATGTTAAGATTGATTCTAATATCACATGTTCACTAGACCCGTTCATATATGTCCATCTTATCATTATGTCGTTATATGATTATGCCACCACATGTTTATGTCAATCTTGTTAGAATAATCATTTCTGTCACCCTGTCCCTTTTATTTTAGCCTGGCTACTTTCTAGCCTAGGCATGACGTTATATTATGCGTATACGTTAAAATGGGAACGTGGGGAAAAATAATATAAATTGGACATAATTTGTAAATGGAAAGTTTGGCATAACTTAATGTTTATGAACATGAATTTGAGCATATAATTAATTATGAACATAATTGGGAAAATTGGCATGAAAAACCTATAATGACATAGGTATAATTGATTAAATAGAAAGATGCCTAGAATTACAATAATTAATTGTAAATCGCACTTAGACACGAGGTTAGGTTAGATTTGTGGAATAAGTCTGCCCGGACCCGCCCGACATATCCAGCAACCACAAGCGGTGAATATTATATGAGAGGTCTAAGTTCACAAACATGAGACGTGCTAAGACACGAGGTTAAGCCCGATTTGTGGAATAAGTCTACCCGGACCCGCCCGACATATCCAGCATCCACAAGTTGTTGGCTTAATGTGGGAGTTCTAGCACATTATAACCATAAACGGATAATTGGTAATGAATTGGAATAAACAATGAATGATAGTAACATATTATCATTAATTACTTTAATGAAGAATGTTATATAATAGGTAGGCTTGTCATAGGGACAAGTGGAAATTATAACATATGTTATAATAAAAAGGAAAGGAAGCTTATTAGTAAACCTTATTTAAGAAAACTAAGTTAATAATTAAACAACGTCAAGTTGTAGTGATATGTTAAATAGAAAACAGGTAAACTGAGATAAATTATTACTTAATTACATATTAAGTAAAACATGTTATTGTAACTATGGAACCAGACAATGAATAATACAAATGGATTGTAAGATTACTTCTGTTAATTACAAACCAGGGGTGAAAGATTGTAAGATTACTTCTGTTAATTACAATCTAAAGAATAACATGTAATAGGGCTTATTAATGAACTTAAATGGATCAAGTTATATTTATACGAAATTAATAAGCAAGTAGAACTTGGGCAATTGAAAAGCAGTCAATGTGAATGGGGATAACCTGCTAGTCTGTAATAGTTAACCTAGTTAAATCTATAAGGGATTGTATGAACATGTTAACTTGAGTAGGGGTTAAGTAAACTTGTTTGAAACAGTGGTGGGATAAGTAAATCTGGGGTGGTGGGTAATATTTGTATATATAGGCCCACAAACATAATCTGTTGGGATTATGCAATTTTATGACACCAGTAGGTAGGCATAATCTATGGAAAAACTAGTATTAGGGATGCAAGACAAAGGGGAAGGCTTGCATCATCTGGAGTGTGGGACCGTTTCAGTCAGTAACCCATATATAGGTATCAAACGAGTACTCTGAACTAGGTCGGAATCAGGGCACGCTTATTGGGTTGAATATAAGAGATCCAAATGTGGGGACGATTTCCGACGGCACGTTCCATCGGGGTCATATGCGTGCATGGCTCCGCCTGCTCGGGAAAATAAGACATTGTGACATCAGATATGGTTGTGCACATCCGGGAACTGAAGGGTTGCCACTTTAGGGAGTGATACACCCTACTGTGGGGCCAACAAAGGGTATCTACGGAGTAGGGAGCCAATCGTTTAGGGTACTTCTAGACTCTGGTAAGTTTAGGAGTCCGTTATTAGGGCTGCCTGTAGATTGTATGGGGTTAAAACCTCTCAACAAAAGTACGCCTAAGTCTACCAACTTGTACATGTTGGGGATCATCTCATTTTAGTTATACTAGTATTAGTGCAGAGAATAAATAGAGTATCCTTAGGGGAGCGTATACACTCTATCATTTTTACCTCGTCATACTTACCTTTTTCGATGTTATCTTTCTTTTCCATCTTATATGCCTGTCATGATACTTTTACTTATTTACTTGCTAAAAGTAATTGGACTTGCTAGACTTTATGACTGACCCTTTTTGTTTCCTCTTCTTTCTTCCATTTTCCCCCTCCCCCAGGTTCTCAAGGAAGGAATTCTCAGGCTTAGTCAGGATTCTACTATCGTCTTGCTTAGAGATGCTAGATGTATTGCTCAAGCTTCTATCTTTGATACTATGGCTATGTTTTCACTTGGGGATTATGCTTCTTCTATTTTGTACTCTGATGTTTACGAATAAGACATATGTTTTAATGATATAATGGTTTTCACATATTTCAGACGTGGGATGTTTTGACTATGCTACTTTATGATAAATAAAGTTTTTATTTCTGCTGCTAGTTTTGTGTCTATCTTGTAATATTTATGTCTCTGTTTACCTATAACGCTTCACGAAACTCAATGCATTCCCTTTATGAGTGACATTAATGGACATGGGGTGTCACACTTGGTATCAGAGCTGAAGGTTATCAAATTAGATAAAAGTTTTTGAAAATTATTTTCAAAAAGGTTTTAAGAAAGCACTTTTCAAAAGAAAAGTCTGTTTTGAAAAACACATTCCCCCAAAGCCATATGTAATATCCTTCGGTCCTTTGTCTAAACCTCTTCCCTTTTCTTTTCAACATGTCTGGGGAACTTAATATCCCGTGGGGCATTACGATACCAGGCTGGTTCCGTAGGTATCTAGAGGCCACGACACCTACCAGAGGTCAAGTTGATATTCCTCCCTAAGCTGCACCTGTCATTCCTCCTCCTCCTTCTCCAAGATCAGATAATTTCGCTAAGATCTGCAAAGATTTCTATGCCATGGTAGGGAATCCATTCTATGGAACCGAAATATTCGTAGAGGCAAGGAATTGGCTCAAGGAGGCTAAGGACTTATTTGTAATCTTTGAAGTGGAAGACCAAAGGAAGATTCAGTTAGCTGCCTAGCTACTAAAAGATGAAGCCTCGTTTTGGTGGGAAGTTACCCAAGCTGGACGTTTGGTGGAAACTTGGGAGGATTTTAGAATGAGGTTTGAGATGAAGTTTCTCTCCCAAGCTGAGAAAAGCGTGCAAATGGTGAGGTTCTTGGCGCTCAATCAAGGGAGCATGACGATTAAAGAATATGTTAACAAATTTAACCAGCTGGCGAGATTTGGATTAGAGTTGGTAGACACTCTACATAAGAAAGCTTTGCGGTTTGTTAAAAGACTAAATTAACCCCTTCACGGGCTGGCTATGTACCATATTCCAATAGGAACTACTTTTGAAAGGCTTGTTGATATGGCCTTGATGCATGAGGAAGGCAAAGGAGGAAAGAAGGAAGTAAAGGTTGAGGAAACAACTCAAAATAAGAAGGTATGGCCCAAGAAAGGACGACAACAACAACAGCAGAACGACGGAAAGAATGACAAGGCTAAGGACAAGAGGAAGTGCCATAGTTGTAGGCGATAGGGTCACCTGGCCAAGGACCGCAGGAAAAGGGAGAATGCTTGCTTCGTTTGTGGAGAGGTTAGACACTATTCTAGGGAGTGCCCAAGGAAGCAAGGACAGGGTCAAAGGGCAGGAACCTCTAGAGGGCAAGCGAATGCTCTCATGGCCAGTGCTCCAGATAGAGATAGGAAAGTTTCTGTGGAAGGTTTGATTTCTCTTTCAAGTATGGGGACCCTTTTCAACCAGTAACTCATTTTTAGTATCTATATGAGCTCGAACTAGGTCAAGGATGGGACACGCTTACTGAGGTTGATTGTAAGAGATCAAAAGAGTAAAGAGCGATGGCAATGCAAGTCCAACGGAGTCAAGTGCGTGCGTGGGTCTGGGCTGGTAGGTAAGACGTTGTTGCATCGTGTAGGTATAAGTCATGCATTTTAGTAGTATCGGGCTGCCACTTTAGGGAGTGATACACCTTACTGTAGGGCCAGCACGGGTATCTACGAGTTAGGGAGTCAATCGAATGGGGAGGGTTAGGGGAACAACTAGTGGGGGTAGGAGCAAGTGGGCACCTACGAGAGCAGCTAGGAGTATACAAAGCTACCATTATTATGATTAGTAGGGAGGGATCACCTTTTAGTATGAAACTAGTATTGGTGCGGTGCAGGAAATATCTTATAGTGGTTCGAAGCGCAATCGATGTTATACCTTGTTCATCTTGTTTACCTTGTCATACTTGCTTATGTTACAGTCATTTCTTATATCCAGTTTATGTTCTTATCCTGTTACTTTACTAATTATATTGTTAAAGTCATTGGACTTGCCAGACTTTATATCTGACCCTTTTTGTTTCGCCTCTTTTCTTTCCTCCCCCTCCCCCCCCCCCCCCCCAGGTTCTCAGGGTGGGACTAGCAAGGCTTGATTTGAATTTCTCTCTCTCTACTGGAAGTTCTGAAAGTAATGCTCAGCTTTGTTTATCTTTCATATGGCATTTTGGAATGGTATTATTATTTTGCTTTTATGTACTCTGATAATAATTTTGTTCAAGATGGATATTTGTGTACTTGGCTTTATTATGTGGTTTTTATGTTGCAACCAGACATGTTTTGCTTTTCCGTTGTAATGAATAAATTTTGAATTTTTAAGTACCATTTTATATATCTATATTGTGATGTTTTGTTCTATACTCTTATAACGCTCCATGAAAGTTAATGCATTCCCTTAGTGAGTGACATTAATGGACGTGGGGTGTCACACGTGGTATCAGAGCTGAAGATTACCAAAACAGAAAAAAAAAATTAAAAAGAAGTATTTTCAGAAACATGTTTTAAAGAAGGAATTTTCAAGAGTAAGGTTTATTATGAAAAACATAATCCCCAAAAGTCATATATGTTTCTTTCGATTCTTTGGTTTGAATCTCCTCCTTTTTCTTTTCAGCATGTCTGGGGAACCCAATATACCCGAGGGCGTACAAATACCAGGCTGGTTCAGAAGGTAGCTGGAGGCTAGGTCTACTGCTGCAGGCCCAGCAAACATTCTTCCTCCCCTAGCTGCAGCCGTTGTTCCACCTCTCCCTCTGCATGTAGATGCTTTTTCTAAGATATGTAAGGACTTTTGTGCGATGGGCGGAAACCATTTCATGGGACTGAGACGTTTGTCAAGGCTAGAAATTGGCTCAACGAAGTGGAGGACTTGTTTGGTATCTTTGAGGTAGATGATGGAAGGAAGGTTCAACTAGCTGCTTGGTTAATGAAGGATGAAGCTTCATTTTGGTAGGAGGTCACGAATGGAGAATGTGCAGTGGAGACATGGATGGATTTCAGACAGAGCTTCGAGTTGAAGTTTCTTTCACAAGCAGAAGAAAGTTTATACATGGAGAGGTTCTTGGCTTTGAAATAAGGAAACTTGTCTGTTAAGGAGAATGTTAACAAGTTTAATCAGTTGGCGAGATTTGGTTTAGAGTTGGTGAACACGCCGCATAAGAAAGCCTTGAGATTTTCTAAAGGCTTGAACGAATCGCTTCACGGGTTGGCTATGTCCCACATTACTATAGGGGCACTTTCGAGAAACTTGTTGATATGGCGTTGATGAATGAAGAGGAAAAGGATGCTAAAATGGATAGGACACAGGATAAGAAAGTGGATCCAAAGAAGGCACAATTACAACAAAAGAAAGGTGGTAAGGATAACAAGGGCTAAGAGAAAAGGAAGTGTCACAATTGTTGGAATACCTGGCCACTTAAAGAAAGACTGTAGAAAGAAGAAGAAGCCTGGCTGTTACCATTGCGGTGAGGCAGGACATATGATTAAAGATTACCCGAGGAGGCAAGGACAAGGGCAAGGGCAGAGGACAGGATCTACTTCTGGAGGGCAAGTTCATGCTCTCATGGCACCAGGGCAAGAAGGGGGTAGAAACATTTCTGTTGAAAGTTTGATTTCCCTTTTTAATCATCATGTTCGAACTTTGTTTGATTATGGCGCTTCGCATTCGTTTATATGTGCATCATCAGTTGAAACACTACACCTAAATACTAGTTTAGTTATGGGTCCCATTGTAGTCTCAAATCCTATTGTGGTTCGGCTCATTTATTTATGATTTGTCGGGATTTGAGAGTGTCTGTCTTGGGCGTTAAGTTTGAATGCAACGCCTACGTTCTTGGTTTCATGGGCTATGGTTTGATTCTAGGGATGGATTGGATAGTCAGGTATGGTTCCATCCTAGACTGTGAAAGAAGGGTAGTTAGATTATTGACTCGTTATGGAAGGACCCTTGATATTTCTTGTGACCCTATGGGTTCAGTGATGCTTAGCTACCTAGAATCACTTGACGCATCCATCGATGATTTGCAATCTGTTCGAGTAGTCTGTGAGTATGATGACGTCTTTGATGAGGTTCGGGGTTTACCCCCGAGGCGCGAGATAGACTTCCGTATATACTTAGTAGATAATCTAAAGCCAGTTACATTGTCAGTGCGCCACATGGCTCCAAGAGAGAGGAAGGAACTCAGTAAACAAGTAGGGGAGCTGCTTGAGAAAGGGTTCATAAGAAGAAGTATTTCGGAATGGGGTGCTCCAGTTGTTTTTGCTACGAAGGCGGACGGTATGCTTAGATTGTGTGTGGACTATAGGAAGCTAAATAAACTCACGAAGAAAAATAGACACCTATTGCCGAGGATAGATGATTTGTTCGATCAATTGGTTGGTGCTTCAATTTTCTTGCAGTTGGACTTAGCCATAGGATTTCATCAGTTGAGGGTAGCTGAGGATAGTATAGATAAGACCGCTTTTAAGACTCCCGATTGTTTCTTCGAGTGGCTCGTCATTCCTTTTGGTTTGACGAATGCACCCTCATATTTTGTAGACTTGATGAGTAGGGTGTTTAGGGAGTTTCTAAACAAGTTCGTAGCAGTCTTTGTGGATGATATCTTGATATTCTCTAGAAGCGAGGAAGAACATGCCCTACATCTTAAGGAAGTCTTAGAGACCCTTCGAGCACATCAACTTAAAGCTAAGTTCTCCAAATGTCATTTTTGGAGGAAGGAAGTGAGGTTCTTGGGACACATGGTCTCTAAGGAGGGGATAGCAGTAGATCCCGCGAAGGTGGTAGCAATCCAAGATTGGAAGGTTCCTAGAAATGCAACAGAAGTAAGAAGTTTTCTAGGGTTGGCGGGCTATTATAGGAAGTTCATTAAGGACTTCGCAAAGATATCTGCCCCACTTACACGGTTGATGAAGAAGAACTTGATCTTTTCTTGGGATGTTGACTGTGACGATGCTTTTCAACGATTGAAGAGGGCATTGACGACAGCTCCAATTTTAGTTTTGCCGGATGGGAGTAAACCATTCATCGTGTATACCGATGCTTGCGGGATAGGGCTTGGCGCAATTTTGATGCAAGAGGGAAGGGTGATATGCTATGGTGGAAGGAAGTTAAAGGTCCATGAGAAGAATTACCCTACCCATGACTTAGAGTGAGCTGCCATAGTTTATGCGCTTAAGTCTTGGCATCACTATTTGCTTGGAGAGAGGTTTGAGTTGTATACAGACCAGAAGTCACTAAAGTACTTATTCTCTTAAAAAGATCTAAACTTAAGGCAATAGAGATGGATGGAGTTCTTAGCATCTTACGATTTTCAGATTGCATATACCCCTGGCAAGGGTAACTTTGTAGCTGACGCCTTGAGTAGAAAGAGGTTGACTTTGAGTCCTTTGTTTGTCGAGCAGCAGAGTTTAGAGTACATATCTACCTTTGACCTTAGACCCTCTATCGATTATGTACCCGGTTTATTGGCATCACTAGAGGTGCGACCTACGCTTTTGGGACAGATAGGAGCGGCACAACGAGATGATCCATAGATGATAGAGATAGTAGACAAGCTCATAAGAGGGGAGTCTTCGAGCCATCTTAGTAGGTATAATATAGATGACAAAGGTTGGTTGCGTAGAGATGGGAGACTTTGTGTATCACGAGACGAAAGCTTGAGGAGGACAATCCTTGAAGACGCACATCGTTCTAAGATGACCATACATCCCGATGGTGATAAGATGTATAGGGACATGAAGCGAGTTTTCTTTTGGACCGGAATGAAGAAGGATGTGACTGAGTTCGTTTTTAGATGCTTAGTGTGCCAGCAAGTCAAGGCTGAGCAAAAAAAGCCTGGTGGTTTGCTTCACCCTTTAGAAGTTCCGTTGTGGAAATGGAAGAGTGTTTCCATGGATTTCGTCGACGGGTTGCCGAGGTCAAGGAAGGGTAATACGGGGATTTGGGTAGTAGTAGATAGACATACCAAGAGCGCCCATTTCATTCCCGTTAAGAGTAAAAGAACAGCGGCATGGTTAGCATCTGCTTATCTCCAAGAGATAGTTTGTCTACACAGCATACCTTCTAGTATCGTAAGCGATCGAGATCCCATTTTCACTAATGAGTTTTGGAAGAGCTTGCAAGAGGTGGTAGGAACACAATTGTGTTTGAGCACCGCTTATCACCCTCAGATGGATGGCCAAATAGAAAGAGTGAATAGGATTCTAGATCTTTTGAGGTTTTTCATCTTGGACTTTGGAGGGATATGGGAGGAGCACCTTCCATTAGTAGAGTTCGACAACAACAGCTATCAGACTAGTATTGGCATGGCACCATTTGAAGCTCTATATGGATGACCTTGACGATTACCGACTTGTTGGTGGGAATCTACGGATAAGATTTTGCTTGGGCCGGAGATGGTTAGGGAAACCTCGGAGAAGATAGACTTGATTCGAAGACGCATGAAGACGACACAAGACCGCCAAAAGTCATACGCTGATAAGAGACAAACCGATCTTGAGTTCGATGTTGGAGACACGGTTTTTATTAAAGCGTCACCATTGTGGAACGTAGTTTGTTTTGGATCTATAGGGAAATTGGCACCAAGGTTCATAGGGCCATTCCCTATTACAGAAAGAATTTGACAGATGGCCTACGGAGTAAAGTTGCTTGAGAAGCTTAGTAGTGTTCATGACGTATTTCACGTGTCGCATTTGCTGAAGTGTTCACATGATACCGCGGAAGTAGTGGAGCTGAGAATGCTTAGGGAAGTGGAAGTAGAGCGAGATGCCACGATTAGGCGAGTTCCCACATGTATACTTGGATCGGAGGTCAAGAAGTTACGCAACTGAGAGGTCAAGTTGGTTAAAGTACAATAGGGAGATGATCAAGGAGACGCGACTTGGGAAAAGGAAGACAATATACGTGCGTCGTACACTTTCCTTTTTGAGGGTATGTTCTTAACTTCTCCTTTTTCTACCACTTTGTTTATACTTGTTCTATCGTTTAGTGTATCCTCTCGATTTTATCTTCGATCTTCAGGTAGAAAATCCTATGGTTGTAAACATGTGTTTGAGACATGTTATGTTTGGTGGATGCAAGTGGATGTAAGTGTTTGCTAGTGGTTGCTCGTGGATGCATTTACACACACATTAGGCACTACATCGGCTTAATCACTTTCATATTGCATATGAATGAGTGTGCATATTTAAATTAATGGATGTATATTGAAAGTGTTATCATATGGATGTTGCATTTGGATGAATGGTTGTGCACTCATATAGAAATGATATGTATCATTAGGATTCTTTTGCATACATAATGGACGTGTGGAACTATTGTGATTTGCATTAAGGAGGTCAACTAAATCAGTAGACCGCCTGATTTTGCATTTGGAAAAGGACATATAAACACACTTTGCATATGTTCATGAAAGCATCAGAAATCTTTAAGGACAATGGACGCCCGTGATTGAGGGATGAGTAGATGGATGATGGATGGTAGGACATACATTCTTCTTAACTTGGAGATTTCGGGGATGAAATCCTTTAAGTAGGGGAGAATGTAACACCCCGTAATTTTAAAATATTAAAACTAACAAATTTAAGAATACTTAATTTTTAGAAGAAGAATTAAGTGAAAAGCGTTACGCCATTGCGTTCATCTCAGAATTCTACTTGGGATAGAGTCCGAGTTTGCGTAAAACGGACATCCTACGAAGAAGTTATGAAGCTCGGAAGATTTAAAGTTTAAAGCAGCAAAAGTAGAAAAACCCATCACCAGTCGACCGCCCATTTTTCACCATTCGACCATTTTTAAACAGAAGTGAAAACAGTCGACCGGTTGAAATTGGCATGTCTACTGGTTGATTCTGGGCAGTTTCCTGATGACATTTTTTTTCTAATTTGAGTGGCTCGAATGGTTCCTAATCAAATCTGAAGGTCCTAATACACCTATAAGTAAACACCTAAACCTAACCCTAATCTCATTGTTTTCTTCAACCCTAATCCATGGCGCTGCCATGCTGCTGCTCCAACTCCAATTAAATTTAGCTTTTCTTCTTCAACAATCAAAGTAGATATTATTCAAGATCAGAATTGCTACAACAATGACTAATTCTCTTTTCTAAGAATCCTATCGCTGCGAGTTTACGTTACTTTCACATATAATTAAATTAAAAAGTAACTGTGAGAGGATTGTAAATTGGATTCAATGAACATGCCTATACGTAAGATGAATCTTATCAAGTTTGTAAATCATTATCTTTTAGATTCATACCCATAAATCTGTCATATGCCTTTCTAATCCATTTTATCATTATATGCATGTTTATATTTCATATGAATGTTCTTATGTTTATGTCAGTCTTGATGTTTTGATTCTCTTCCCTACCTCTCTTCCTTTTTATTTTTGAAACTAGGCTAACTTCGAGCCTAAATTGAGATTTGCATACGAATAACGTTTGAACGATTGGGAAAGGTTTGGGAAATATGTAAAATAAAGTAATTGGCATAGAACTGTTAATAATTATGAAATTGGTTTGGGCATAATTCGGTACAACTTGTACATATGGAATTATAGACATAACTTAGATTAGAATTATAAAACATAACTTGAATTAGAAATTATGGGTAATTGGAATATATGTTATAATTCAGAACTTGAAATTGGGCTTGAAAAAAAGCAGAGATAATGAACGCCTAAGACACGAGGTTAGATTCGGATTGCGGTAGAAGTCTGCCCGGAACTGCCCGGCATATCCAGCAACTGCAAAACAGCAATCTAATGTGATAGGTCGAAGGCAGAAATTAGAAGCATAATAGTGCAAAGACACGAGGTCAGGTTCGGATGGCGGTAGAAGTTTGCCCGGAACCGCCCGGCATATCCAGCAACCGCAAATGATAATCTAATGCAGGAGGTCTTGCACAATTACGGATATAATGAATTACTGAACACTTAACCAAGATAAGACATATGGTAAGAAATGGGTATAATAAAAGGGTTAAGTGGGTGACATAGGTGACATGCAAAACATAATTAAAGCACTTAACCAAGATGAGACATGTGGGAAAACATGGGAATAATAGTAAGGGGTTTAAGTGGGAAATCCAAGTGGGGACCAAGCATAGGAGGGAAGCTTGTGTCAAGTATAGGGACCATTTTCAACCAATAACCCATTTTTTAGTATCCATATGAGCTTGAACTAGGTCAAGCATGGGACACGCTTACCGAGGTTGATTGTAAGAGGTCAAAAGAATAAAGAGCGATGGCAACACAAGTCCAACGGAGTCATGTGTGTGCGTGGGTCCGGGCTGGTAGGTAAGACGTTGTTGCATCGTGTAGGTATAAGCCGTGCATTTTAGTAGTATTGGGTTGCCACTTTAGGGAGTGATACACCTTACTGTGGGGCCAGCCCGGGTATCTACGAGTTAGGGAGCCAATCGAATGGGGATGGTAGTGGGTACAACTAGTGGGGGTAGGAGCAAGTGGGCACCTACGAGAGTAGCTAGGAGAACACGAAGCTATTATTATTATGATTAATAGGGAGGGATCACCTCTTAGTATGAAACTAGTATTGGTGCGGTGCAGGGAATATCTTATAGTTGTTAGAAGCGCAACAGATGTTATACCTTGTTCATCTTGTTTACCTTGTCATACTTGCTTATGTTACAGTCATTTCTTATATCCAGTTTATGTTCTTATCCTGTTACTTTACTAATTATATTGTTAAAGTCACTGGACTCGCAAGACTTTATGTCTGACCCTTTTTGTTTCGCCTCTTTTCTTTCCTTTTTCCCCCTTAGGTTCTCAGGGTGGGACTAGCGAGGCTTGATTTGGATATCTCTCTACTGGAAGTGCTTGGAAGTGCTGAAAGTAATGCTCAGCTTTGTTTCTCTTTGATATGGCATTTTGGAATGGGATTATGGTTTTGCTTTTATGTACTGTGATAATAATTTTGTTCAAGATGGATATTTGTGTACTTGGCTTTTGTATGTGGTTATGATGTTGTAACCAGACATGTTTTGCTTTTCCGCTGCAATGAATAAATTTTGAATTTTTAAGTACCATTTTATATATTTGTCTTGTGATGTTTTGTTCTATACTCTTATAACGCTCCATGAAAGTTAATGCATTCCCTTAGTGAGTGACATTAATGGACGTGGGGTGTCATATTGACTATAATGGATAACTTCGTAAAGATGGAAGGCAGTATGTTCCAGGTTTGAGTGTGATTCGAGGTAAAGTCTTGAAAGAGTGTCATCACTCTAATTTAACCATTCATCCTGGTGGTATTAAGATATATCCAGACATGAAAAGAATTTACTTCTGGGAAGGTATGAAAAATGATGCTGAAAATTTTACCTTCAAGAGTATGAACAACCATTTAGTCAAGACCAAACTAAAGAAGCAAAATGGACTACTTCAACCCTTAGAAGTTTCTACATAGAAATAGGAACTGGTTTCCATAGATTTTATTGATCGATTGCATAGGACTAAAGCAAGATATGATGGCGTATGGGTATTCATTGATCGCCTGAACAAGAATACAAGATCTATTCCTGTTAATTCAACTAGAATGACATCTAAGTTAGTCGAGCTGTATGTTAAATGGATCACTCTATTTGAATGGAGTTCCCAAAAGTGTTGTAAGTAACGAAGATCCCCTATGCAGTTACGAATTTCGGAAGAGACTTTAAGAGACGTTGAAAACAGAGCTGCATTCGAGTACAGCCTATCATCCTCAAACCAATGGCCAAACTGAAAGAGTTGATCAAATATCGAAAAATCTTCATAGAGCAGTATCATGGATATCATAGGATCCTGGGATGATCACCTACTTCTCGATGAGTTTGCCTATAATAATAGATATCAGTCGAGTATTTGTATGACACCATATGAAGCTCTATATGGGATACCCTACAATGCGTCCTCTTATTGGCAGGAAGCATGTGAGAAATCAATACTTGGTTCAAATATGATTTGTGAGGTATCTGAGAGAATAAAGATCCTTCAGCAACGAATGAAGTCTTATCAAGATCGAGAAAAGTGCTATGCTGATAAGAGAGGAGACTTGGTATTTATGAAAGTTTTCCCTCTCAAGAGCGTTGTTTGGTTCGGTATAAAAAGGAAATTAACACCTATATTTGTTGGACCATTCCTGATCATGGAAAGAATTGGAAAGTTAGCTTATAGGATGGACCTACCTTTTAAGATGGTGATTGTTCATTATGTTCATATGTCGTATCGATTGAATTTTGTGCATGAGTTAAGTATTGTGATAGTACCACTTCAGCTAGAAGATATAGAGGTGGAATCGAAAGTCTTAAGATCCCGCAAGCCACTTCAAGTCATTGGGAATGACACAAAAGAACTTATAAGGAGGATTATTAAGTTGGTTATGGTGTAATGGAGTGAGAATGATGGTGATTATATGTGGAAGGCATAGGAGAATATGAGAACGGTGTATCCAGAACTCTTTGGATGGTATGTATCATTTATCATGTAAGTTTTCCCCATTTTGTCTTATACTATTAGAATTCTACATGCTTTCTTCCATCGTACATTTTAATGTTTGCTACTGAATTGTTGGCATGTAGAATATTATGTTTGCTTGAGTCTGTTTGGGATTTTGAGGATAATATTTCCTAAAGAGGAAAGAATATAACGATCCATATTTTACATATTGGAAGATTGTAAAATAATTTTATTTAATTCATATGTTCTCGTATATTTCCAACATTTTGAATATAGTTCTTTAGGATGTTTTACATATCCAAGTTTTTTTTTTTTGGATTCTTTTGTGACCATTTTATCCTTTAAAATTCTTATTTAGGTCATAACTTTTGATATAAGCCCAAATTATATGCTCTAACATGTCACATTGCTTCGAGATGGACGTTTCCCTTTTTGTAAAGCGGTCACATTAAGTAAACAGATAAGTGGTTTGAGATAAATGACGATTTTAAGTTATAAAAATTGCAGTCTATATTTAAAGAAATACTCACGGGCTGAAATTGACAAGCTCGTTAGTCTAGTCATTTTAGGCTATAAACAAAGGTTGAGGGTATTCATTTTTAGTTTCCCTCATTTTCTCATCAGGCCTAAACCTAATTCTACTCTAAATTTTCCACAAATTAACAAATGTTCATAAAATAATTTCTAATCGCAAATTAGAGATTATATTTACATCATTTAGCTAGATCTCCTCAATGTGGTCAAAGATTGACAAACTTGCAGGATTAAATGAGTGATAATGATCTTTCACATCTTTATATTAGATCATATATATATATATATATATATATATATATATATATTTGAATATTTGAATCATCTAATTGATAAATTCAACTTAAAAATGATTAGATCTAATAATTATAGGACTAAAATCATGAAAACTAATTATTATGATTGAATTATTCAGGCCTAGGCGAATTTGAATGATAAAGAATAATCATTGAACTCATTGTTTGAATTAGTTGAATTTCTTGCTATGGTTGATCTTGTGTATTAGTGTTATGCGTATTTTAGATATGGATTTATGATCGGAAGTGGTCGAAGGCGATCAGAGCAGGTTAGAGGGAATCTAGAGAATTCTGAAATTTCCAGATTTGCTTTGAAGGGATCGAGGCCACTAAGAATCTTGAAACAATGGATAGATCAAAATGGGTCCAGATGGTTCAAACCAATGTGACTAGAAGCATAGAAGCGTACTTTGCTTTGAAGTAGTAGTTTGAAGCGAAGCGATGCCTAGAAGCAGGATGCTTTGAAGCAGATGATTCAATTCTAGTGCGGTGTTTCTAAAATAGCAATTAAAGCAGATGGATTGCTTCGAAGTAGATAAGTTGAAACATGTTTGGGTTTGGAAGAAGATTGATTTAAGACAATGTAGTTATAACTCGAAGGAAGATGATAGTTTAAAGTAGCAATTCTGAGGAAGACAGGGATTTGAAGAAAGGCAAGTTGGTATTCAAAGCAAGATGGGCTTTGATTCGAAGGTTTCTTTTAAACCAGTATAAATTAAATGATTTTTTATCGAAGCAAAGTGCTTCGAAGATTAAAGCCACATATTTCGAAGCAAGTGCTTCAAAGCTTGAAGCAAAGTGTTTTGAGGCTTAAAGCAAGTGCTTCGAAGCTCAAATCAGTGTTTAAGGTGTGTTATAAATTCAAGATAACTAATAGGAACCTTTGAAGCAATTCTTCGAAGCAATTCCAAGTTGATCGAAATGAAACTAAAAGCTTGTTTGAAACAAAGTAGTCTTGGATCGAAGCAAGGCGATTGTTCCATCAAGAGGCAAGTAAAATTGTGAAAACCATGAGATAATATGATATGTCTTAAGAGTTGGGCTGAAGGCTGTGGCTTGTTGATTTCTTCTACAAGGAAAATGCGACTCTTTGGTTAGGACTCAATAATAGGAATGTACCAAAGAAGTAAGGGATAGCTTTGACTCCTCAGTCGAGAGTCGGTAATAGGGTTAAACTGAAAGAGTATGATAGCATAATGAGGGAGATTATTGAATGAAAGCCTTGACTTTTCAGTTAGGACATAGTAATAGGGTTGAACTGAAGGAGTGTGATAGACATCTCGATGGAGCCTATGGAATAAAGATTGGTTTGATTGGAACATGAACTAAGATGGAGCTGGATAAGCTCTCGAATTGGGAGTGCCAAGGAATCATTAACAAATCGGGGAGTTCTAATCTTAACTCAAAGCACGGGTATAGTCGGGACGCACGTTAGGATAGCTTGTGATGGTCGCGTATCCTGGATCACTTAGGAAGTGGTCTAGTTGTAGGATGCTTGGGTGTAAAGGAAAACGTACTGCACACCTGGGTTATGAAGGTACGATAGTCAAACTAGAACTCGAGTTTTTCATTAGCCCTTGAATTAAGCAAGGGTCATCCATACGGATATGCAATGTACTCAAGGCTTTGGATGGCAGTGGATGGATCTTTCTTGATGGATGTTATGATTGTTACAGATGCTCTATCCCTTTCCTTGGGTAGGCCATCACCTGTAGGATACTGAAGCGGGATTGAGAATACGAGTGATAATGGAAGGTGCTCAGACTCTTTTGACCTACTCTATCACTAGCATCCTTTATTATTTGTTTACTTTAGTAGCATGTATTATTCATATATTATGAGACTTAGGGGTAGGTCAGGTATGAGACTTAAAACTGTCTGGCAGCATATTTTCTTGTACATATTTTGATAGTCATTTATTGCTCACACCAATTTGTTGTCTGACCCAAAGTTTTATATGTCTTCTTAATATTTGGGGTACGCATCGACATTGATGGTGAGTAAACTAGATAACAAGTTTGGATGATGATGTTATTCTAGAGATGAGCTCAGAGTGATTAGTGTATTATTTTTCATCCTATTTATTATACTTCTTCTGCTTTACTCTAAGAGAAGCAGTGAGGAAATACTATGTTTGACATTAATGCTTATTTATACATAACACTATGATTTGGAGAAGTTGAAGCTTCACTCTGTTATAGCTTGTTACTATCCTGACTATATTTCTTATTATATTTTACCCACGTGTTATGAGCAAGAAGATAGACTTTTGCTTTAAATTCTTCTATGATGGTCATCCCATGTCATCCAGGCATGTACTCAACGCTTCTTTATGCTAGTTCGTGCATGCAATGTAGGGTAGTCATCACAAAGCCGATCAATTGGGAGTAATTGGAGTTAAATATCTTATGCTTATATAAATCGATGCCATATGTTGAGGAATTTGTTGATAGACAATACTAAAATATTTATACTATTGTTTGTGAATCTATATATGTCTTTTAAACATAGCGTGTTTACTATATGAATCGTTAACTACCCTAACTTTTTCAATGTGCTTACTATAGAATTTATTGCTTTTAGGTGCACAGTCAATGTTTGGTTATCATGAAAACAAAATGAATTACATAACTACTAAAAAGGAATCAAATACTTCTAGTTAGGAAAGAAAGATAGAGAAAAAACAATTATGGGCTAGTTGTGAAGAATGATTTTAGTCTCATGCGTAGATGTGTGTGTCTGTGTTTGTGTGTGTGTGTGTGTTTGTGTGTGTGTCTATATATATATATAGCGAAGCATTGATGGAATAAAGGTCTTTTAAGTAAACAATCGAATCTCAAAGTTAAGAGCTGAAAAGTAGACAACCAAAATATATGAGTGGGATCTCCCTCTTAACGTAATTACTACTATTACTATTGGGGGATTTTGAATATAATCTTTTAGACACTTGTGATTATTATCATATCTATATGTATGTTTTGTTCCTTTAAATATCTTTTCGAAGGGAGGTAAAACAGATATTGGTTTTGCATTTAAATGATTTTTCATTTTAATACATTTGGTTTTAGCCAACAATTAGAGTTTGGACAATATCCACATTTATATACTTTTCCCACCCTTTATAGGTGTTGGCCTCTTTAAAAAGTTATAGAAAGTTTGAGTGCATCGTTTTATTGTTCTTAACCATTTTTAACTATGATTGAAAACTTATCGGTGAAATTTAAGAAACACAAGTTGGTATTTATTGCTTATATTTGAGTTTTATTAATTAAATAACTATTTATACTAAAATAACGAAGTAAGTGTCTAACTAATCATGACAAATAGATAAGTAATCAACGTTAATTAAATAATTAATCAATAATTTCACTTGATGCGATTTTATCTTACATACAAATTTAAAAAGTCATGAATAAGGTGCTCAAATATTCAAGTCATCATGCTCGTAGATCATGCGGATCCAAGGTTTCAAGTGCCATCAATGGTTTTACTTTGATTCAAAACAAGCAATACAGTATTAATCACTACGTATTTGCATGTTGTAACAGCCCACATTTTACGTATCGGAAGATCGTAAAATATATTTGTTTTATTCTTGTCCATAATTTTTACAGATTTTGTTTGTGACCATTTTGCCCCTGTCAGCCTTGTACAGGGCATAACTTTTGACTCAGGTCGAATCAGAGGGTGAGATCTATGCCGTTGGAAAGGAATTGATGATTGCCTTTCCGTGGAGTGGTTACATTAAGGATTTGGTTTAGCGGTTTGGGAGAAATCGTTGTTTCAAGATTTTTCAGTTGGCTATTCAGGTTTTGGAGCCTTAGTGGAATCCTATAAATAAGGGGTGAGAGTGGAGGGAAAAGGTTTACTTTTTCCCATTCTCTCATTTGAAGGCATTTGATCTCCCTCTTCCTCCTACACCTTTCCACCATTAAAAATCCAAATCTAAGGGAGGAAATCGAAGATCTACGCCATCCAAGGCAAGATCTACATCACTTCAAAGACAAATTCATCGGATCGAGGGGTTTGATTCGGAGTGCTCGCTGTCCAGATTCTTATTTCTATCGTTTTAGATTGTTTCGGAAAATTGGTGAGAGATTTACATCTCTCACATGAATGCAATGAAGTATATGAGTGTTTGTGCATGTTTCTCATCAAATTGGAATGTTTTACCATAGATTTACCCCATTACAAGTTCATTTTCATTTGCATCACCCTATGATCTAATCTAACAAGTTTTACTCATTAATTTCATGTCATTTTACATGTTTATGTTAGTTAGATCTCTCAATTTGATCATATGATCATTTTAATGGTTTTTGGGTGAGATTTACATCATTTTTGTGGTAATCGTCATATTCATGTGGTTAGTAATGTTATGATATGTTTATGATTGTGTTTGATGATTTTGGTTGAGTTGGTTTCATCGGATTCGTCGTTTGGCGAAGTTTTGGTCGAAATCGCAGTTGAATTGCAATATGCAAGAATTGGCTCGGCCATAGATTGAATCGGCCAGAAATCGGCTCGATCAGGAGTTGGCTCATCCATAGGCTGAATCATCCAGGAGTTGGCTCGGCCATAGGTTGAATCGGCTAGAAGTTGGACCAAAACAGAGTTGGATTGGTCATCTTGGTTCGGATCGGTTATCTTGGTTCAGATCAGTCATTTAGGGTATTGGATCTGTCATCTTAGTTCGGATCGGTCATTCAGTGGATTGGATCGGTCATCTTGGTTTGGATCGGTCATCTTGGTTCGGCTCGGCCTAGTTTGAGTCGGGTCGGTCTGAAAGGGGGCAGATCGGTCATGTTTTAGCAGTGCTTTTAAACGCTATGGTTGATAGTGATGATGCTATGGTTTGTTTCCAACAGGGTTATTTTCTGAAAAAGTACGTTTTTCGGGTACGATTCAGATTTGGAGAAAAGGCCTGAAAAATATTTTTCGGGGGCAAACCCCGAACCCTAGCCGCAGCGCAGTGATGTAATTAGCTCGATAATGGTGTGACTTCGAAGTAAATTCAAGTAGGAAGATTCGAAGTGTTGAGAGGTGTTCGTTGATCGGAGTAGAACATCGAATGAAGTAACAACTCAAAGGCCGTGGGTTGGTGGATAATGGTTGCTCGAGAAGGTCGTTTGTGCAGTAAATAGCCGTCAAGGTTGGACAACTAGAGATATCGAAGGCTGAGAGATTATCGTTGTCGTAAGTTCTAGTAAGCTCAAAGAAGGGGTACGATGGGGGCACCCAATAGATCGGAAGGTTGCTGGTCGAGTACCTTGGGTATCGTTGAAAGGCCTAGTTGTCAAGGTTGGACATATGGAGTTTATGCTAGAACTGGGATTACCATTAGCCCTTGACATATGGCAAGGTTAGCCATCGTACGATTAACGATGGTTTCAAAGCAGAATTGGCGGTGATAGCCAGAGTCAGTCATGGATGATTGGTTGTTCTGTTTGTACTATCTCACATAGATTATCCAAAGTCGAGGGAGATGTTCTTTGAGTGCTTCACTGATATTGGTCTAGGCCTCTGGGAAGAGTACTTGGGGAATGTTAAACTTGATTAGGGTTGTCTGTGTGAGACTTATATAATCTGGATGTCATGTGTGTTTTCCATGATTGAATGGGTGTTCTGGTTTCCATGGATGAATGGTTGAATTGTTATTGTAAAGACTATCACTGTCCGATGTGGGGAAGATAAGGTTGAATTCTTCTCTGGTGTCGTGGGTAGATTAGTATGTTTATCTATCCTTTCTCATACACTTTATTGTTGAAGTTTGTTAGCTGTTTTATTACACACTATGACTGTTGTCTGACTCAAGGTTTTATGTTTCCTCTAATTACCTTGGGCTGTTCATCCGGTTGTGGATGGGCAGACTAAGGAGCAAGTGACAGGTGATGCTTTAATGAGGACGATGGTGCTGATCGGTGGTGAGCAGGAGGCTCACATACCAATTTTACTACTATCTAATAATTGGGTTTTCGCTGTTTTCTTTTCTGAATAATGTAGTGAGGTAACTTTGTATAAACACTATTTCCAAGTTTGTGGATATTACTTTCTGGTTGTATGAAAGTCTTGTGTTTCTGCTTCACTATTATTACCAGTTGTATATGTTCTATTATATTTTATCCTTGCGTTGTGAGTTTACGACAGGTTCTGCTTGTGTTTACCTACTCCAATGATCGTCCATGACTTCCTTGCACACCTTTCAACGCATTATTTCTTTTGTATAGTGCGGGGGTTATGGGCGGTCGTCACATTTGGTATCAGAGCTCTGGTCAACGATTTTTGGCCAAAGTTCAAGGACGTAATCACGTATGAGAGACGTACTTGTAGATTTCAGTTGGATGCTTACTATATATATTAGCATATATGGTAGTAACGGTTGTTTTCCTTTAGCAGATTTCTTGAAGGTGACTAATTATTCTAAATTGCAGATTTAGAATGAGTAGACGAGAAACAGGACGCGCTGCTAGGGGAGCCAATACTGGAGGGGGAAATGGTGGTGAACTTAATTACCCGACCATGTTTGAACCATGGCAGAAGCGATTATGCAAAGGGTACCCGCTCCAGTGGCGACAACGGTAGATGTTGGTGTGCGAGTTCCTGGAGTAGTAGATTTTGCAAAGCTGTGCATGGACTTTACATCTCTAGGGGGAAACCATTCAATGGAACTGAACCAGCTGAAGAGGTTCAGAGGTGGATGGATTCTTGTGTTCGAATCTTTGGAGACTAAGGTATTGAGGATGCAATAAAGAGAAAACTTGCATCAAGGCAACTGCAAAATAGGGCCATGGAATGGTGGAATTCTGTTACACTCGAGACTCCAGAGGAAGAACATAAGACGCACTTGAGAGTTGTGTTATAGATCTTGCGGAAGCATCAGCTTAAGGCTAAGTTCTCAAAGTGTCACTTCTGGAAGGATGAAATGAGGTTCTTAGGTCATGTAGTTTCTGGAAAAGGGATAGCGGTTGACCCCGCTAAAGTTGCAGTAATCCAGGACTGGGATCAACCTAAGAATGCGACGGATGTTCGGAGTTTCCTTGGGTTGGCAGGATATTACCGACGGTTTATCAAGGATTTCTCCAAGGTAGCTGCACCATTGACAGGATTGACGAAGAAGAACCAAGTGTTCACATGGGATGCAAAGTGTGAACAAGCGTTTGGAATCCTGAAGGAGAGATTGACGAGTGCACCTGTGTTGACCATTCCAAGTGGGAATGAAGAGATGGAGGTACATACCGATGCATGTGGTACTGGACTTGGAGCAGTGCTAATGCAGAAGGATAAGGTTGTGGCCTATGCGAGTCGACAGCTAAAGCCACATGAGAAGAATTACCCAACTCATGATTTGGAGATGGCGGCGATTGCGTTTGCTTTGAAGATGTGGAGACATTACCTGTTGGGAGTTCGATTCAAGTTGTTACAAGTCGTTGAAGTATCTTTTCTCCCAAAAGGATTTGAATCTTTGGCACCAAAGATGGTTAGAGTTTCTGGAGTCATATGATTTTGGCGTAGCCTATACTCCAGGTAAGGGTAACGCAGTTGCACATGAGTTAAGTCGAAGACACGCAAGTTTGGGAGCATTGTTTTCGGAATGGAAGAGCCTCAAGTACTTGGCAAGGTTCGATTTCAGGCCAAGGTGTGAGTTGGAACCTGAAATGTTGGCGATCTTGTCGATAAGACCTACACTTATCGAAAGGATTGGCGAGAACCAAAAGAAAGATGTGAAGCTTGTCAAGTTCATTCAGAAACTGGAACCAGAAGATAAAGAGTTCGAGGTCAATCGAGAAGGTCGGCTTCGAAAGCAAGGGCGATTAGTTGTTCCTGATATTGACGGATTGAGGGATGAGGTTCTGAGAGAATGTCATCACTCGAAGCTGACGATTCATCCCGGTGGAAATAAGATGTATCAGGACATGAAGAGAGTCTACTACTGGGAAGGGATGAAGCGAGATATTAGAAAGTTCATTTACAAGTGTATGAACTGTCAGTTGGTGAAAGCTGAACAGAAGAAGCCGAGCGGTTTACTTAGCCATTGGAAGTTCCTACGTGGAAGTGGGAGCAGGTATCAATGGATTTTATTGATGGACTACCTAGAATCAGGGCAGGAAATGAAGGGATTTGGGTCATCGTGGATCGTTTGACCAAAAGTGCGAGATTCATTCCTGTCAAGGCAACTAGGACGGCATCAAAATTGGTTGAACTTTATGTGAAATGGATAGTTCGATTCCATGGTGTCCCAAAGAGTATAGTGAGTGACCGAGATCCATTATTCACGAGTGGATTTTGGAAAAGTTTGCAAGAAGCTTTGGGAGCCGAGTTGTGCTTAAGTACGGCATATCATCCCCAAACTGATGGTCAGACTGAAAGAGTCAATCGAGTTTTGGAAGATCTCCTGAGGGCTTGTGTGTTAGACTTCGGAGGATCATGGGAAGACCATCTACATCTAGTTGAGTTTGCGTATAATAATAGCTACCAATCTAGCATTGGGATGGCACCATACGAAGCATTGTATGGAAGGCCGTGCAATTCTCCAGCACGTTGGCTATAAACTGGAGATAAGTTAGTACTTGGGCCTGAGATGATTAGAGAAACCTCGGATTGTATCGAGATAGTTCAGCAACGAATGAAGGTAGCCCAGGACCGTCAAAAGAGTTACGCCGACAAGAGTCGTAAGGACTTGGAATTCGACGTGGGCGGTATGGTTTTCGTGAAAGCTTCGCCGCTAAAGCACATGGTTAGATTTGGTAAGAAAGGAAAGTTAGCTCTAAGGTTTGTTGGACCATTTCCAATAGTTGAGCGAATTGAAAAGCTCGCATATAGATTGGAGTTACCCGAGAAGATGTCGAGTGTGCATAATGTGTTCCATGTGTCGTTTCTATGGAAATTCATGCATGATTGGAATATAGTGGAATCCCCAGAGCAGTACGAAGACTTAGAGACCGTAGTTTCGAGACCTCGTAAGCCACTTCGTGTTGTGGGGAATGACATGAAACAGCTTAGAAGGAAGACGGTTAAGCTAGTTAAGGTGCAATGGAGTGAGAATGAAGACGATTGTACATGGGAGATGGAAGAGAGCATGAGAGTGACTCATCCATAACTCTTCGTCGGTAGGACCCTTTGATATCGTATCTTTGTTATATCGTTATATCTTGTTGTTGATTGTTAGAATTCCGCGTGCTAGGATAAGGCTATGGATGAATGGCTTGATGGATACTAGTTTGGATGATAGAATTGGCTTTTCATGGATGATAGGCACGCGGAATCGTTGTGGTTACTTGGGTTTGTTTGGAATTTCGGAGGCGAAATTCTTAAGGGGGAGAATGTAGCAGCCCGCATTTACGTATCATAAGATCGTAAAATATAATTGTTTTATTCTCTAAGGGTCGGATCATTCTCATCTTTTAATATGTTGTTTATGGGGATGTGAGACATGTCCATAATTTTTACCGATTTCGTTTGTGACTATTTTGCCCTATCAGCCTTGTACAGGGCACAACTTTTGACTCAGGTCGAATCAGAGGGTGAGACATGTGCAGTTGGAAAGGAATTGATGATTGCCTTTCCGTAAAGTGGTTACATTAAGGATTTGGCTCAGCGATTTGGGAGAAATCGTTGTTTTAAGGTTTTTCAATTGGCTATTTAGGTTTTGGAGCCTTAGTGGAATCCTATAAATAGAGGGTGAGAGTGGAGGGAAAAGGTTTACTTTTTCCCATTATTTCATTTGAAGGCATTTGATCTCCTTCTTCCTCCTACACCTTTCCACCATTAAAAATCCAAATCTAAGGGAGGAAATCGAAGATCTACGCCATCCAAGGCAAAATCTACATCATTTCAAAGGCAAATTCATCGGATCGAGGGGTTTGATTCGGAGTGCTTGCTATCCTGATTCTTATTTCTATTGTTTTAGATTATTTCGGCAAATCGGTGAGTGATTTACATCTCTCACATGAATGCAAAGAAGTGTATGACTGTTTGTGCATGTTTCTCATCAAATTGGGATGTTTTACCATAGATTTACCCAATTACAAGTTCATTTTCATATACATCACCCTACAATCTAATCTAACAAGTTTTACTCGTTAATTTCATGTCATTTTACATGTTTATGTTAGTTAGATCTCTCATTTTGATCATATGTTCATTTTAATGGTTTTTGGGTGAGATTTACATCATTTTTGTGGTAATCGTCATATTCATGTGGTTAATAATGTCATGATTTGTTAATGATTGTGTTTGATGATTTTGGATGAGTTAGTTTTATCGGATTCGTCGTTTGGTGAAGTTTTGGTCGAAATCGGAGTTGAATTGCAATATGCGGGAATTGGCTCAGCCATAAATTGAATCGGCCAGAAATTGGCTCGATCAAGAGTTGGCACAGCTATAGGCTGAATCGTCCAGGAGTTGGCTCGACCATAGGCTGAATCGTCCAAAAGTTGGACCAAAACAGAGTTGGATTGGTCATCTTGGTTCGGATCGGTTATCTTGGTTTAGATCGGTCATTTAGGGGATTGGATCGGTCATCTTGGTTCGGATCGGTCATTCAAGGGATTGGATCGGTCATCTTGGTTCGGTTCGGCCTAGTTTGAGTCGGGTCGGTCTGAAAGGGGGGCGGATCGGTCATGTTTTAGTAGCGCTTTTAAACGCTGTGGTTGATAGTGATGTTGCTATGGTTTGTTTCCAACAGGCTTATTTTCTGAAAAAGTACGTTTTTCGGGTACGATTCAGATTTGGAGAAAAGGTCTGAAAAAATATATTTTTCGGGGGCAACCCCCGAGCCCTAGCCGCAGCGCAGTGATGTAATTAGCTCAATGATGGTGTGACTTTGAAGTAAGTTCAAGTAGGAAGATTCGAAGTGTTGAGAGGTGTTCGTTGATCGGAGCAGAACATCGAATGAAGTAACAACTCAAAGGTCATGGGTTGGTGGATAATGGTTGCTCGAGAAGGTCACTTGAGCAGTAAATAGTCGTCAAGGTTGGACGACTAGAGATATTGAACACCGAGAGATTATCGTTGTCGTAAGTTCTAGCAGGCTCAAACAGGGGTACGTTGGAGGCACCCAATAGACCGGAAGGTTGCTGGTCGAGTACCTTGGGTATTGTTGAAAGGCCTAGATGTCAAGGTTGGACATTGTCAAGGTTGGACATAAGGAGTTTATGCTAGAACCGGGGTTACCATTAGCCCTTGACATACGGCAAGTTTGGCCATCATACGATTAACGATGGTTTCAAAGTAGGATTGGCGGTGATAGCCAGAGTCAGTCATGGATGATTGGTTGTTCTGTTTGTACTATCTCACATAGATTATCCAAAGTCGAGGGAGATGTTCTTTGAGTGCTTAACTTATATTGGTCTAGGCCTCTGGGGAGAGTACTTGGGCTCGATTAGGGTTGTCTGTGTGAGACTTATATAATCTGGATGTCATGTGTGTTTTCCATGATTGAATTGGTGTTCTGGTTTCCATGGATGAATGGTTGAATTGTTATTGTAAAGGCTATCACTGTCCGATGTGGGGAAGATAAGGTTGAGTTCTTCTCTGGTGTCGTGGGTATATTAGTTTGTTTATCTATCCTTTCTCATACACTTTATTGTTGAAGTTTGTTAGTTGTTTCATCGCTCACTATGACTGTTGTCTGACTCAAGGTTTTATGTTTCCTCTTATTACCTTGGGTTGTTCATCCGGTTGTGGATGGGCAGACTAAGTAGAAGGTGACAGGTGATGCTTTAGTGAGGACAATGGTGCTGATCGGTGGCGAGAAGGAGGCTCACGTATCAGTTTTACTACTATCTAATAATTGGGTTTCCGCTGTTTGCTTTTCTGAATAATGTAGTGAGGCAACTTTGTATAAACACTATTTCCAAGTTTGTGGATATTACTTTCGGGTTGTATGAAAGTCTTGTGTTTCTGATTCACTATTATTACCTGTTGTATATGTTCTATTATATTTTATCCTTGCGTTGTGAGTTTACGATAGGTTCCGCTTGTGTTTACCTACTCTAATGATCGTACATGACTTCCTTGCACACCTTTCAGCGCATTATTTCTTTTGTATAGTGCGGGGGTTATGGGCGGTCGTAACACATGCTTAGATTACGCAACATGAAATGTTGCTTTAGCTATCTAAAATGTATTTATGATATGACATCAAATATAGTAACATGGACTATTTTACCGAAAATTAACATGTTACTTTAAAACATTATAATTACAATAACCATCTACAAGGGTAAAGGCAATTAAGAATCACAAAATTTATGTTTAGGTGTATTTTTATAGAGAAAATTAGGGAAAATGAAAAAGTTATTTAAAAATTAATTCTCTAGGCTGCAAGTTTTGATAATTGGGCTGAAGGACCCGCAGTCCGAAATTAAATTAGAAAACCGAGCCCTCGAAATCGATTTTGCATTTTCCATCTGTCCACGTTCTAGCATTATATTTCTTCAGTTACTCAAAATCAGTTAGGGTTTTTCATCACATTTCAAATCGACAAAAAATAATTCAAAATCGAAAGCAAGTCTATTCCTCTAATGGAAAGTTGTCGTTTAAGGTCATCATCGTCAGATAAATCGCCAAACTCGCCACCAACAGAAGAAACTAGGGTTGTTTCCTCAAAATTATCACTAGCAGCGATAAAGGCAAAAAAGATGATGTAGAAGGAGTAGGAAAAACGAGACCAGGCACAACAATATTTAGACAAAATTAAACTTAAATGCTTAAATTGAGTGTGTTTAGTTGTTGTAGCTATAGTTATAAATTATGTGCTTGTTAATTGGGGAAAATGAACAGAAATCTATTATAAAATGCTAGCTTAATTTAGCATTGATCTACAATGCAGAATATGCTAGTTTAATTTAGTGTAGAATATTCTAGGTTAATTTAGAATTGATATATAGTGCAGAATTTGCTAGGTTAATTTAGTGCAAAATATTCTAAGTTAATTTAACATTTTATCATTGATCTGTATTTGGTTCATCGAACTGTATTTATAGCATTAATTTATCATTTATCTGCAGAAAATGTTAGATTAACCTAGCATTATAGTGCATGACCGAGCCCTTGACCAGTGTATAAAAATGCTAGGTTGATCTAACATTATAGTGCATGATTGTAACACCCCACATCCATTAATGTCACTCACAAAGGGAATGCATTAACTTCCATGGAGCGTTATTAGTGTATAGAACAGAATATAACAAGACAGATACAAATATTGGTACTTGAAAAAATTAAAACTTTTATTGCAGCGGAGAAAAGGTTTGATTACAACAACTTCATAAACCAAGTACACTTAATATCCATCTTGACAAATTGTTTTCAGAGTACGTAAAGTAAAAAAGCATAACCCCAGACACAAGTAACCATAAAAGAGATGAGCTGAACTTTACTTTCAGCAATCCAAGCACTTCCAAAGAGAGAGAAAGAGATCCAAATCCAGCTCCGCTAATACTAGTCCTACCGAGAGAACCTAGGGGGAAAAAGGAAGAAAAGAGGCGAAAACAAAGGGGGTCAGACATGAAGTCTGGCGAGTACCATAACTTTAACAATACAATTATTAAAGTAATTAGGATAAGGCTTAAACTGGTAAAACAAGGAATGACTGTGAAGCAAGTGGGCAAGACAAAGCAAACAGAGGAATATTTTGGCGTTAATTGCGCTCCTAATCACTATAGGATAATTACTATACCGCACCAATGCTAATTACACCGCACCATTATAGTCACCCTAAAAGTTGATCCCGCACACTGAACAAAATAATAATAATAATGGTAGTTTCGTGTACCCCTAGCTGTCTTCATAGGTGTCGTCTGCCCCTATCTCCACTAGTTGTACCCACTACCCTCCCCATTCTAATTATAATGTTTATTCATAATATGGTAGTTATACTCCTAGCTGTCTTTATAGGTGTCGTCTGCTCCTATCTCCGCTAGTCGTACCCACTACCTTCCTCATTCGATCGGCTCCCTAACTCGTAGATACCCGTGCCGGTCCCACAGTGGCCGGGTGTATCACTCCCCAAAGTGGCAACCCGATACTACTAAAGATGCATGGCTTATATCTACACGATGCAACAACGTCTTACCTACCATCTCGGGCCCACGCACGCACATGACCCCGTTGGACTTGCGTTGCCACCGCTAACCCATTTTGACCTCTTACAATCAAACCCAGTAAGCATGTGTTTGCGAACAAATTATACAATTGTAAACAACTGTAAAATTCGTTCGTCTTTCCTAAACAACAAGGATTGTTGTAGAGGGTGTCGAACTCTGGGACCAAATTATTTTAATTAATAAATCCAATCAAGTTATCCCTAACTTTTGATTGGTGGAAAACAAAGAAAATAGCAGAAATTAAATAAAAGAGAGTTTTAACAATAAGTGAAAGCAATTAGGGGATAATGACATAGATCAGATTCATAATCATCAATAGCCAAAAGATTAACCAGATCTAATACATGTTTCTGTCACAAACATGAATCAAGATAATAGGTTTTTAGAAACAAATATGTAAATAACGACAAGCATAGCCTATGCAGGAGCTCAGCTCTACAACCATAGACTATCAGGACAGATTCACTAATTAATCTCTAAAACCCTAAATATTAAATCTAAATCTGATAAGTGTTAGACCGAACTCGAATATACCCTGTGAAGGAGCACAAATCTTAAACGACACAGGGTATGAAGGTTCAGATCTAACCCTTAATTCAGATCCAGATCTACATGTATACAGTCCTCATCTTTTGGCTATGTGATTCATATTGAATCATACTATCAGCGTCATCACCCCCTAATCAAAGGGGATTAGCTAGACATAGCTAAAGAAGAAGAAAAACAGAAATTAAATAACAAGAGCATAAATAAAACTAAAACTAAATAGAAAAGAGGAAGAAGAATGATTTTATTCCAAGAAGAGAATTACAGAATAAAACCCAATGTGTTTTTACAAGAATGAGATACAAGGTATTTATAGCTGATATGACAAAGGCTAGCTAGCTAATTACATAATGTGGGACTAAAGAAATAACCCAAATAACACATAAGCCAGTGTGAACGCAGCTTTAGAGTGAGTGGTTTAGCAAATAGGCTAGTGTGAACGCAACATGAGTAAGAGGCCTTCCTAATGAGCTAATGTGAATGCAGTTTGAGTCTTTATTGAGCCAAATCTTCTTAACTGAACTATAATTGCAACCGTTCTTCAGGCTTTAGACTCTTCAAGCTTTAGCAATTTTAAACTTCACTCTTTTTAAGCAAATTCTTCATGCTTTATCCATTAAATGCTCTAAACCATGCTTCTTGTCAACAATCTGAAAATACAGCTATAAATACAAAGTATCAATTATTTTAAAGGGAAAATAAGATAAATAAGCGGATAAAATATACACATTTACGTGTATATCAAATACCCCCACACTTATCTTTTTATTCGTCCTCGAATAAACTAAACTAAGATATGTCACATTTTCGTAGGAAACACGATTGCATTTAGCGTATGCAACAAGCCGTTAAACCTCTGGGTGTCCCCAGTAGGACGAGTGTTGTCTCGTGAGGGTTTTCAGCGGATACTACCCACAAAATCCAAAGCGTCTTATGTACGCAGATTAATCAAACAATATATTTAAAGTCTTTCACATTCCAAGGATTTCACCTAACTTCAATAATAAAGGTTTAGTCCCAAATTGTCCATCCCATTGTTGGTGCAAAAATGAATAAAAATTTTCAAGCTGAATCGTAATTCCTTGATAACACTGTAATTGTCTTGAAGGTTAAGAGCGTGGTGTCAACCAAAGTTCTACACATCGACAATGAGCACCCAATCATTTATTCAACCCTTTTTTTTTTGAATAATTTTGCACCAGTGTAACTGTAATGTATTGGATATGAGTTATGCATAGATGAAGGAATATTTTTGTAAGTTCTAAAAATATTCTAGATAAGAGGGCAAGTGTATTAGTTGAACTTCAAGCTACAAAAGATAAAGTAATACTAAGGCACATATGGATGTTTTGCTTCCTTTCATCTCCTCAACTACAATCCTTTCTTCTAAGTACGGTATGATGGATGTGGATGGAATGGAAATGGATGCTTCATAGTCAGGAATGATGAAGACTATTTTATTCAGAGAGACTCTCTCTTTATTTCATTTTTTTTCTATTCTTTTTTTTTCTTTTTTTCTTTTTCTTTTGCATGATGAATGATGAATGGAGATGGAATGATGACGTACATGATTTCATTTGATTCCTCCTCTACTACCAACACTTCATGAAAGGAAAGTTTTGTGCCCTAGTTACTCTACTTCTATAACCTTAATTCAACACACAAGTCTGGATTGATGTTATACAAAAAGCTGAAAGGAATGATAAGCAAAGTTTCGTAAGATAGATAACCCATATAAAATAAGATGTGGTATATGGTTATCCTACCTTAAAACAAGTACGGAATGGGTAGTGTAATATTGGTATAAAAAGTGATGTTTTTTTTTTGACCTTTAAACAAAGGTTCTTGAGTACACCAATATAAGATAAACTTGTCGAAACATGGATGTAAATCGACTAAAAACTTGGGTTTGAATAATGTGGGGTATCGAAGAAGAACGCTACAATGAGTCATTTCTCCTTAATTGGGCCAAGTGGATTTTAGAACTTACAATTTTGAAAATTTTGAGTGAAAAGAAAATATTATGCATGAAAACGAACTCAGAAAATCCAACAAATGTAGGTGCAAAATCATTTTTATTTCTTGATTTTTTTTCTTTTTTTGATTATTTTTACTTGCACATTCTAACATGTATAACAAAGGTTGACACGCTTACTCCAGAACACAACTAACGTCTGCACAGTCTCAAGCTAGCATCTTAAAAAGACACATTACGACTCAATGAATAAATAATGTTCATTCCCATCACCCAAAAATTCAACTTATCAAACAAGAACCAAGGTGTTATTTATGAGTTTAAGTTAATCCTTGTTCAATGAATGACCTACTTCATAAAATTTGATTGCTGATGTAATGTAAATTCCCCCCCCCCCCACTTGAGTGTGACTGTGTCCTCACAGTCGTTAATCAGACATATCTTAGTGAAGGGAAATAAAAATAAGAGGGTCAGCATGGCTTACCAGATGTGTGTGCAGAAAATACGCAGTCATCGAATAGATGTACCGGTCCACAATGGACCAATGGATCAGCCTCATTAAGATTATGAGACACAGCTTCAGCATAGAAAACCAAATCATAAAGGATTTTATATTACAATTCAGATTTGGAAAAACAAATTTGGTTTTTTCAAAAGTTTGAGTTGCTAATTTTAAAAGCTTGAGCTTACAATTGATCCTGAAATCGAATTGAATTTTTATAGCAACAAAAGAGAGGTCATCGAGCTGGGGTTCAACAAAAATTTCAAAAACAAAGTTTGACTTGTTCAAATGATGTATAAATTGAGAGGCATGTGCATCGTTCTCACCCCCACACTTGTTTTGATAAATATTGTTCGGTTTTGCTTTAATATTTGAAATTTTATTAACTAAAGGTTCATTCGTAAACCTAAAGTCAAAACCGAACAAATGAATTTTCAGTAAATTTCGAAATCGTGTTTTCTCAAAAATAGTGTCATTCCAGAAAGAGTTCATATACTGCATAAGTTTATCATTGAAAAACAAGTGATCATAGTAAGGTTCAGTTGAAACGATCAAGTCGCAAGGAGTTTCAACAGTTTCAGAAAAATCATTATTGTGCTTGAGATCACATTCAGCAGTTTCGTTGTTTTCAACCACAAGAATTTCAAAGTTTTCAAATTTTTCATTTTCAGTTTCAGACCCAACAACATTATCGTCAATCAGTTCAAGAAGTTTTCGCTCATCAAAGTCGTCCTCACCTAAACAGTTGTTAACAACTTCATCATCTTTGTCATGTTGGCAATCTAAAGTTGCTAAATTTTCAAAATTTTCAGAATTTGAGAGAGGAAGATCAAATTGAAGATTGACGTCTTTATTTTTAAGAGAATTTAAATTCAAATCAATCGCAGAGCTTTCAACAACTTCATTGAGATTTTCATCGATTTCAAAAGTTGTCAGTTGAAAATCATTAATTGTGGGCAAAGGTGGATTATCGTTCGATTTGTCACACAATTGGATTTGATTTTGTTTTTCACGAAACTTCAAGTAGTCGTCAATTTCATTTGTTTGCTCAACAAAATCAAATTTATAGTTATTTACACGAGAATTTTCAAGTTGAAATTGTTGAGAATAAAAGTTTTCACTAGCACCACAATTGAAATTATTCCCATTGCCAAAATCATTTGAAAAGTGATTTACATTTCCATTTCGAATTTGAAATTCATT
Source organism: Allium sativum (assembly GCA_030737875.1). NCBI lineage: Eukaryota > Viridiplantae > Streptophyta > Magnoliopsida > Asparagales > Amaryllidaceae > Allium > Allium sativum. The sequence goes on from CM060916.1 coordinate 733,381,790, forward strand.
TTGGAGTTTAAAATTGAATTGACAAGGGCTATAATCAGAATCATTTGAATTTGGAGGTGAAATCGAATTTTGATTATTTTGAAAGCTTTCACTTGAATTGTTGCACATGTATAAATTACACAATTCATTTATTTCTTTATTTTGTTGTATGCTCATTTCAAGTAAAGATTCAACATGTTTTTCAAGAGTTGAGGGCTGATCATCATTTCGAAAATTTGATGATGTACAATCGGGATTATCCTGAAAATTTTGAAAAGTTGGTGGTGTACAGTCCAAATTACTTGTACAATAGTTGTTATTAAAATATCCATATGAATTTGGTGTAAAAGTATATGGATTATATTGATTTTCACAACTATCGTAAAATCCGTAGGAATAAGGGAATTGAGACATTTTCAAGAAAGCTCTTTTAAAAAATATGTTAAAATTAACAACTTCGGATTATATGAATACAAGTCTAGGCCAGGTCCGGACAGGGGTTATCAGTGTGCCACGAATCACCGTAGAAACACAACTGAAGGTTTAAGAACCTGTTTGAGTTCGAGACTCTACCGTTCCTTAGACACCTCAGAGAGTATCAATCCTAATTGTCAATTTAACGAATATTTTGTCCTATGAGCTTTTGGGGAATCCTCGGTTTGATTTCAAAAATAAACTTTTCAATTAATCCCACGTTCGTTTTAAAATTTTAAACCACACATCAACAGGCAAAATATTCAGTCACAGAATGAACAGTCTCAAAACCGTCACAGAACAGGAAATTGCAGAAATATTTTTTTTTTTTACAAGCAAGCCAATCTCCTGCAGAAGATTTTTACAAGCGATTTCTATATTTTTTTATTTGCAGCAGCGGTCCCTGTAGAGTTAAAAAATACCCACCTTGATCGGCAGTCCGTCCAGTGCAGTTGAGTCGCGCTAGCGCGTTCACACCCCACTTGGTGTGCAACCGCTCGAACACTGAATAGTCCGCTGTCTTTTATTGTTGTCGCCTCCTATTATTTGCTTGACTGCGCTGCGGCACGGGTTCGGGCTAGGAGCCCGAAAAAAAAAAATTTAAGGCCTTTTTCAAAATACCACTGTACCTGCTTTCGAAATTTTTTTTTTAAAAAAAATAGCAAGAGACTGAAAAGGAATTGGAAAGAAAAAAAAAACTAAACCCTAGATAAACAAACTAAACAGCAAGAGACAAGACCTGGGCTCACTAAAACAATTGGCTCAATACTGGGTCAAACCAATAGGGGGACGCACTCAAATAAAGCCAACAATTCAACTTATTTAACTCTGTACCATGCCCCAACTCAAATTAGACGCCATAGAAAAACTCCGATACCTTCTTAAAAAAAATGCAGACAACTCAAAACAAATTCTTATTTTCCCGATCCAAAGGAAAAATCAAACGGGAAAGGGTCAGTGAATCAAGTCATATTGCAGCACAGGGTATACTCGATTTGATGCAGTTCGAATTGGCGGATCTGGGTTTGGGGATTTTGAAATCTAAATCGAATTGGGTTTCTGATCTTGGTTGAGGGAGATTTGAAGTCGGGTTAGGACTTTTGAGAAGTGAGGATTGGCTGATTCGCGATTTGTGAATTGGTTTTTTTTTTTTTTTTTTTGCGATGGAGTTTGTTCGCTAATTCTGGTTTGAACGGCACTGTAATAGATTGGGACTTGTGCCGATCCGCAATTGGGGTTGTATTTGGCAGAAAAATCGGAGAAGTTTGAACTCTTGTTCGCGAGGGGGAGTTCGTACTTTGTGATAGATGAACTGTTCACTGGGTTGTGAATTACTTGTTCATGAGGAATTGCAGGAGGTATGCTGTGGTGTTTGGTCTGTGGTATTGGTCTGATGTTGCGGTTTGTGTTCTGGAAGTGGATTGTTGCAAATCGAGGTGTTGGTTTGTGGTGGATTAAAGGAGACTTCGAATGAGTTTTGTTTTGAACGTGATATGATGATGGTGGTCTGAGTGGAAGGTTTGGTGAGGAGGGAAGAGGGGGTTGTTGAAAGTAATTGCTGTAAGGAGAAAGGAAATTGCAGTGATATGAAGATGATTTTGTAGAAGGGAGTTTGGTCAAGGGAGATGGGTTAAACTGCTGTTGAGTGGTGATGAAGAAATGAATTGCAGTGATTGGCACAGGAAAATGTTGTTGAACAAGGGGGACGTTGATGATTGGAAGGACACACGCCAAAAACTTGTTTGCGGTTTACTATTTTTTTTTTATGCAACTTAGTGGATGGGAATTTGTATGTATGTTTGAGGAAGGAGCAGTTTGTATAGATGGTGGTGCTAGGTTTTGAAGACCCTGAAGGAAAAGATGGCAGTGAATAGAAAGAAAACAGAAATGAAATTCTCTCTCTCTTTTTTTTTATTTGTAGAAGGAAAGAAATGTAAAAGGAATCAGAAAGGGAATTGGGGACAGAAAATCACAAAAAGATTTTTTTTTTTATTTATTGTAAAATTGGAAGGCAACGAAAAAAAAAATCACAATTTTTTTTTTTAAATGACGGAAAAATAAAAAGAGATAAATAAAAAAAACTAATAAATTTTTTTTTATTTTTTTATGGAGAAAATAAGAAAAAAAAAACAATATATATAACTCGAAGGATTTAAAAATAAATTTATTTTGGTCCCCGGCAGCGGCGCCAAAATTTGTTTGTGAACAAATTATACAATTGTAAACAACTGTAAAATTCGTTCGTCTTTCCTAAACAACAAGGATTGTTGTAGAGGGTGTCGAACTCTGGGACCAAATTATTTTAATTAATAAATCCAATCAAGTTATCCCTAACTTTTGATTGGTGGAAAACAAAGAAAATAGCAGAAATTAAATAAAAGAGAGTTTTAACAATAAGTGAAAGCAATTAGGGGATAATGACATAGATCAGATTCATAATCATCAATAGCCAAAAGATTAACCAGATCTAATACATGTTTCTGTCACAAACATGAATCAAGATAATAGGTTTTTAGAAACAAATATGTAAATAACGACAAGCATAGCCTATGCAGGAGCTCAGCTCTACAACCATAGACTATCAGGACAGATTCACTAATTAATCTCTAAAACCCTAAATATTAAATCTAAATCTGATAAGTGTTAGACCGAACTCGAATATACCCTGTGAAGGAGCACAACTCTTAAACGACACAGGGTATGAAGGTTCAGATCTAACCCTTAATTCAGATCCAGATCTACATGTATACAGTCCTCATCTTTTGGCTATGTGATTCATATTGAATCATACTATCAGCGTCATCACCCCCTAATCAAAGGGGATTAGCTAGACATAGCTAAAGAAGAAGAAAAACAGAAATTAAATAACAAGAGCATAAATAAAACTAAAACTAAATAGAAAAGAGGAAGAAGAATGATTTTATTCCAAGAAGAGAATTACAGAATAAAACCCAATGTGTTTTTACAAGAATGAGATACAAGGTATTTATAGCTGATATGACAAAGGCTAGCTAGCTAATTACATAATGTGGGACTAAAGAAATAACCCAAATAACACATAAGCCAGTGTGAACGCAGCTTTAGAGTGAGTGGTTTAGCAAATAGGCTAGTGTGAACGCAACATGAGTAAGAGGCCTTCCTAATGAGCTAATGTGAATGCAGTTTGAGTCTTTATTGAGCCAAATCTTCTTAACTGAACTATAATTGCAACCGTTCTTCAGGCTTTAGACTCTTCAAGCTTTAGCAATTTTAAACTTCACTCTTTTTAAGCAAATTCTTCATGCTTTATCCATTAAATGCTCTAAACCATGCTTCTTGTCAACAATCTGAAAATACAGCTATAAATACAAAGTATCAATTATTTTAAAGGGAAAATAAGATAAATAAGCGGATAAAATATACACATTTACGTGTATATCAGCATGTCCCGTCCTGGACTTGGGTCGAGCTCACAAAGATACTTAATGGGTTACTGGTTTGAAAAGGGTCCCCACACAAGCTTTCCACCTATGCTTGGTCCCCACTAGAATTTCCCACTTAACCCCTTCTTATTCATGTCTTTTTACATGTTTTCAACTTGGTTAAGTGTTTATAATTACATCCCACATGTTACCCATGTTATCCACTAAACCAATCAACATGTGTTATTGGTTAAGCTTGTCTTAACCCTATCCGCTTATCAAATCAATATATATTATTGGTTAAGTTTGTCTTAACCCTATCAGATCAATACATATTATTGGTTAAGTTTGTCTTAACCCTATCCACTTATCAGATTAATATATATATATATATATATTATTGGTTAAGCTGGTCTTAACCCTACCCACTTATATATTATTGGTTAAGCTGGTCTTAACCCTATCCACTTACCATGTTTTACTCAATTTATGATTAAGTACATCTTAGTTCACAGATACATTGGTTAAGAGAATAACTCCATAAGTACCAACCCCGAAGACCGAAATCAACAACAAATTGTTACTTAGAGAATCACTCACTCAACCAAACTTTTGTTTGTCATTTATATTCGTCTTTGATCAGCATTAATTAATTATTAATGCACAGACCCCTCACATTAAGTCGATTGCTTGTGGTCGCTGGATATGCTGGGCGGTTCTGAGCAGACTTCTACTACAAGCAAGACTTAACCTCGTGTCTAAGCATCTTTTATTTTCCGCCTTTGACCTCTCACATTAGACTACCGTTTGTGGTTGCTGGATTTGTCGAGCGGGTCCGGGCAGTATTATACCACAAACGAGTCTAACCTCATGTCTTAGGCCTTTATTACTCATTTAATTTGTGCCTTTGACCTCTCACATTAGACTACCGTTTGTGGTTGCTGGATTTGCCGGGCGGGTCCGGGCAGTCTTACACCACAAACGAGTCTAACCACGTGTCTTAGGCATTTATTATTACACATTATTATTCAACCCCAATTTGAATTTATATCCCTATTTCAAATTTCCAATAACTTCCAATTTTAATCCATGTCCATAATTGTCACTTAAATTATGTCCATAATTAATATGCATATAAATTAGGCTAATTAATATCTCAAATTAATTATATGCCTTTATGCCATTTTATGCCAATTCACAATTTTGCAAAATTTAATATTTTCCCATTATCCCCACGTCATTTGTACATTGAACGTGAAATATGTTAGATTCGGAAATAGTCTGACTCATAAAAAGGAAGGAAACATCACAACTTGCATAACACACAAATAGATCTAACTAGCATAACATGGATCAAAACTGGCATGATTATGATTCATATTAACATAAATTTGCATAATCAACACTTGCATAGGCAATAGTCATAAAACATAAATTTGTATAAACTATGTACTGTCATGGATCTAAATGTATAGATCTAAACATGTAATTCTGAACTTGCATATATGGATATGGTTTTCCTATGACTTGCATATGAATTTCATACAAACTTACATTCAAACTATCATATGATTCACATACAAAACTAGAATAGGAAATGGTTATAAATTTACATAAGTATGTTACTACCTTGGATCTAAATATAGATCTAATAAAAATGTGAACTTGCATATAGATTCCTACAAACTTGCATATGGATCTAAACATGTAAATGAATGTCATATGTTTTTGGATACAAACTAGCATATGTATATACTTGATTCACATATGTTTTACATCCCAACTTGCATAAGATTCACATATGTTTCAACATCCTAAACTTGCATACATGTGTTTTAACATCGCAAACTTGCATAAGATTCGCATATGATTTAACACATAAATTTGAATAAGATTCACATAACATAAACTTGCATATGATTCACAAATTAACATATGTAAACTTGCATAAAATGAATCAAGTTAAACATGTATAATAGATCTACCTATCATACAACAACAAAACTGTCATATGTTCACAAACAGACAATAACATCACATGTTTCAACAGATATGTTCTCATAATCCAATTACAACCCATCATAATTAATTTATTAATTATATTGTGAAAGAAATAGCACTCACAATCAAAATAACGGTCTTGTTTTTTCGGGATCTGTATTCTGAAACTGAATTGCTCGCCTTTGATGCAGACTAATTGTTATTATAATTTGGATTTAGATTTGATTTTGATTCTTGCTTCTATCTTGCTTTTAAGTTGAAGAAGGAATGGTGGTTAAACTAGAACGATCATGGACGGCATTATGGCTCCTTGGAATGAATTTGTGTGATTTAGGGTTTGAGGATTATGGTTGCTTTTATAGAAGTTAAATCTTATGGGAGCCGTTAGATCGTTTTAGGAGCAATCAAAGTCATCCAACTAAAGCAAGTGTCACTTAGCCAATCATAGCATGACACATAAGCCCTAACACCTCAGAATTTGTCACAAAGCCAATCAAAGAAGGCCACGTAAAAAAAGACAATCCTTGACCAACAAAAAAATGCGCCATGTGCGCCACATGATGCGTACACATCATATATATATATATATATATATATATATATATATATTCTTTTTATCTATCTTCCCAGTTAACCATTTTCACACCAAACCACTTTTTTGAACTGCGTTCACACTAAGCCACTTTCTAGCCTTCCCCTAAAACAAAAATATGGCACTGGCGGGCATCGAACTCTGTACCTCTTGTATGCAAGTCACATGTTCTAACCAAATGAGCTACTAAGTCTTTTGCTTACAAAACTTAGGACAATGCTAAACATTATTCTTTTCTCATTCTTCTTTTTCATGTTTTGTTGCAATATTTAATTTAAAAAAATATCTTCTTCATACGGAGTCCGATTTACGCAAACTCAGACTCTATCTCAAGCAGAATTCCGAGGTGAACGCAATGGCACAACCCGTTTCCCTTAATTCCCACATTTGAAATTAAGTATTCCTTAATTCTTAATTTTAATATTTAAAATCACGGGGTGTTACCTTCTCCCCTCCTTAAAAAGATTTTGCCCCCGAAATCTCTAAGTTAAGGAGAATGCATATCCTAACATCCAATCATCCATCTACTCAACCATCAACCACAGGCATCCATTGTCCTTACAAGAATTCTAATGCTGTATGAACATATGCAAAAAGTGCGTGTATATGTTCCTTATCTAATGCAAAATCAGGCGGTCTACTGATTCAGTTGACCTCCTTAATGCAAAGCATGATAGTGTCATGCATCCATTATGTGTGCGAAAGAATCCTATCGATACATATTATTCCTACATTTGTGCACAACCATTCATCAAAATGCAGCATCCATGTGATAACACAACCATTATACATCCATTAATTTAAATATGCGCACACATTTATATGCAACATGAAGGTGATTGAGCCGATCTAGTGCCTAATGTGTGTGTACATGCATCCACGAGCAACCACTTGCATTCATTTGCATCCACCAAACATAACATGTCTCAAACACATGTTTACAACCATAGGGTTCTTCCTAACTAAAGATCGAAGATGTCATCGTAAATATAATACTAAATGATAGGAAAAGTATCAACAAAGCGGTAGAAAAAGGAGAAGTTAAAACATACCCTCAAAAAGAAAAGTGTACAGCGTGCGCATCTTGTCTTCCGTCTCCCAAGTCACGTCTCTTTGATCATCTCCCCATTGCACTTTGACCAACTTGACCTCTTTGTTGCGTAGCTCTTATACCTCCGACCCAAGGAAGCATGCAGGAGCTCGTCTAATCGTGTCATCTCCCTCTACTCCCACTTCTCTAAGCATGTTCGGCTCCACTACTTCCGCGGTATCTTGTAACACTTCTGCAAATATGATACATGAAAACATGTCATGAACATCACTAAGCTAGTTTCCTCTTCTCATGTCCTTCCAAAATCTAGGATACATAACCTCAAAATATCTTCAAGGATTTTGTTCACCCCTTTTTGTCTGTTCACCCATCTGTGGGTGATAAGCGATACTCGTACTTGTCGCCTTTTGCATATCACCTTTTCCTCTTGCACCGAAAACTGCTCCAAGCCCTGTCCCGCAAGCACTGGTATACACTGTGAATGGCTTACTTCAATCAGGCAAAACTAAAACTAGTCAGCGTCCTCTTCAAATGCTGGAAAGCATCGTCACAGTCAACATCCCCAAAAAAAGTCGAGTTCTTCTTTGTTAACCAAATAACCAGCTATCCTTAAAAAGCTTCTTACTTTTATTGCGTTCTTAGGAATTTTCCAATCTTGGATTGCCACCACCTTTGTGGGATCCACAGCTATCCCTTCCTTAGAGACCACGTGTCCTAAGAACCTCACTTCTTTTCTCCAAAAATGGTATTTGGAGAACTTAGCTTTGATGCACTCGTAGGGTCTCTAAGACTTTCCTAAGATGTAGGGCTTATTCTTCTTCGCTTCTAGAGAAAATCAAGATATCGTTCACGAAGATTACCACAAACTTGTTTAGAAACACCCTACTCATTAAGTCAACGAAGTATACGGGTGCATTCGTCAAACCAAAAGGCATGACGAGCCACTCTTATAAACCATAAGGAGTTCTAAATGCAGTCTTATCTATGCTATCTTCAGCCGCCCTTAGCTGATGAAATCCTGTAGCCAAATCCAGTTGCGAGAAAACCGAAGCACCCACCAACTGATCGAATAAATCATCTATCCTCGACAATGGGTGTCTGTTCTTTTTTGTTAGCTTATTTAGCTTTCTATAGTCCACGCACAACCTAAGTGAACCATCAGCTTTCGTAGCAAAAACGACTGGAGCACCCCACTCCGAAATACTTCTTCTTATGAACCGCTTCCCAAGCAACTCTTTCACTTGCTTACTAAGTTCTCTTCTCTCTCTCGGAGCCATGTGGCGCACTGGTAATGTAACTGGCTTTGCACTATCTACTAGGTATATTCGAAAGTCTATCTCGCGCCTCGGGGGTAAACCTCGAACTTCATCGAAGACGTCACTATATTCACGGACCACACAAACAGATTCCAAATCATCATTGGATGCGTCAAGGGATTCTAGGTAGCTAAGCATTACCGGACCTCTAGGGTCACAAGAAATATCGAGGGTCTTTCCACAATGAGTCAACAATCTAACTACCCTTCTTTCACAATCTAGGATGGCACCGTATCTAGCTAGCCAATCCATGCCTAGAATCAAGCCGTAGCCCATGAAGCCAAGAATGAAGGCGTTGCATTCAAACCCAATGCCAAATATAGACACTCTCAAATCCCGACAAATCATAGAAAGATGAGCCAACCCACCAATAGGATTTGAGACTACTATGGGATCCATAACTAAACTAGTATTTAGGTGTAGTGTTTCAACTAACGAAGCAGATACAAACGAGTGTGAAGCACCGGAATTCAAACAAGGTTCGAACAGGATGATCAAAAAGAAAAACCAAATTTCCAACAAAGATATGTTTCTACCTCTATCAGGTATGCCAGTCGTGAGGGAACGCGTCTGCCCTCCAGAAGATCTTGTACCCTGTCCTTACCTTTGCCTTTTGCTTCTTCGGACGATCCTGATAAGATGTCCTGTAACGATAACAACTAGTCTTTATTTAAGTAGTCAGGTATTTCACAAGTGTGGCCCTTCCTTTTCTCTTGGTCCCTTGTTATCCTTATCGCCTTTCTTTAGATCTACTTTATCATGTGTCCTTTCCATGTCTCTCTTGCACATTCTCTGTTCATGGCCTCCTACCAAATGAGGCTTCGTTCTTCATTAACCAAGCAGCTAATTGAACCTTCCTCCCGACGTCTATCTTAAAAGTACCAACAAGTCCTCCGCTTCCTTCTAGTTTTGACAGATGTCCCAGTCCCATGAAGTGGTTTTCCTCCCATCGTACGGAAGTTCTTACATATCTTAGAAAAAGCGTCTATATGCGTGGAGGAAGAAATTCAAAAAGGAAAGAGGAAGAGATTCAAAACGGAGAATCAAAGGAAAGATATATGGCTCTTGGGGGTTATGTTTTTAAAACAAACAAACTTTTCTCTTAAAAATACTCTCCTTAAAACATATTTTTGAAAGTATTTCTTTACAAAATGCTTTTGAAAAACAGTTTTTTAAAATTCATATCTAATCTGATAACCTTCAGCTCTGATACCACGTGTAACACCCAACGTCCGTTAATGTCACTCATAAAGGGAATGCATTAACTTCCATGGAGCGTTATTAGTGTATAGAACAGAATATAACAAGACAGATACAAATATTGGTACTTGAAAATTTTAAAACAACTTTTATTGCATCGGAGAAAAGGTTTGATTACAACAACTTCATAAACCAAGTACACTTAATATCCATCTTGACAAATTGTTTTCAGAGTACGTAAAGTATAAAGCATAACCCCAGACACAAGTAGCCATAAAAGAGATGAGCTGAACTTTACTTTCAGCAATCCAAGCAATTCCAAAAGAGAGAGAAAGAGATCCAAATCAAGCTCCACTAGTACTAGTCCCGCCTTGAGAACCTGAGGGAAAAAGGGAAGAAAAGAGGCGAAAAAGAGGGGGTCAGACATGAAGTCTAGCGAGTACCATAACTTTAACAATACAATTATTAAAATAATTAGGATAAGGCATAAACTGGTAAAACAAGGAATGACTGTGAAGCAAGTGGGCAAGACAAAGCAAACAGATGAATAATTTGGTGTTAATTGTGCTCCTAATCACTATAGGATAATTACTATACTGCACCAATGCTAATTACACCGCACCATTACTAGTCACCCTAAAAGTTGATCCCGCCCACTGAACAAAATAATAATAATAATGGTAGTTTCTTGTACCCCTAGCTATCTTCATAGGTGTCGTCTGCCCCTATCTCCACTAGTTGTAACCACTACCCTCCCCATTCTAATTACAATGTTTATTCATAATATGGTAGTTATACTCCTAGCTGTCTTCATAGGTGTCGTCTGCTCCTATCTCCGCTAGTCGTACCCACTACCTTCCTCATTCAATCGGCTCCCTAACTCGTAGATACCCGTGTTGGTCCCACAGTGGGGTGTATCACTCCCCAAAGTGGCAACCCGATACCACTAAATATGCACGGCTTATATCTACACGATGCAACAACGTCTTACCTACCAGCCTGGACCCACGCACGCACATGACCCCGTTGGACTTGCGTTTCCAGTGCTAACCCGTTTTGACCTCTTACAATCAAACCCAGTAAGCGTGTCCCGTCCTCGACTTGGATTGAGCTCACAAAGATACTTAATGGGTTACTGGTTTGAAAAGGGTCCCCACACAAGCTTTCCACCTATGCTTGGTCCCCGCTAGAATTTCCCACTTAACCCCTTCTTATTCATGTCTTCTTACATGTTTTCAAGTTGGTTAAGTGTTTATAATTATATCCCACATGTTACTTATGTTATCCACTAAACAAATCAACATGTGTTATTGGTTAAGCTTGTCTTAACCCTATCCGCTTATCAAATCAATATATATTATTGGTTAAATTTGTCTTAACCCTATCTGATCAATACATATTATTGGTTAAGTTTGTCTTAACCCTATCCACTTATCAGATTAATATATATATTATTGGTTAAGCTGGTCTTAATCCTTCCCACTTACCATATTATCAGCTTAACCCTACCAACTTATATATTATTGGTTAAGCTGGTCTTAACCCTACCCACTTATATATTATTGGTTAAGCTGGTCTTAACCCTACCCACTTATATATTATTGGTTAAGCTGGTCTTAACCCTACCCACTTATATATTATTGGTTAAGCTGGTCTTAACCCTATCCACTTACCATGTTTTACTCAATTTATGATTAAGTACATCTTAGTTCACAAATACATTGGTTAAGAGAATAACTCCCTAAGTACCAACCCCGAAGACCGAAATCAACATCAGATTGTTACTCAGAGAATCACTCACTCAACCAAACTTCTGTTTGTCATTTATATTCGCCTTTGATCAGCATTAATTCATTATTAATGCACAGATCCCACACATTAAGTCGATTGCTTGTGGACGCTGGATATGCCGGGCAGACTTCTACCACAAGCAAGACTTAACCTCGTGTCTAAGCATCTTTTAATTTCTTCCTTTGACCTCTCACATTAGACTACCGTTTGTGGTTGCTGGATTTGTCGGGCGGGTCCGGGCAGTCTTACACCACAAACGAGTCTAATCTCGTGTCTTCGGCCTTTATTACTCATTTAATTTGTGCCTTTGACCTCTCACATTAGACTACCATTTGTGGTTGCTGGATTTGTCGGGCGGGTCCGGGCAGTCTTACACCACAAACGAGTCTAACCTCGTGTCTTAGGCATTTATTATTACACATTATTGTTCAACCCCAATTTGAATTTATATCCCTATTTCAAATTGCCAATAACTTCCAATTTTAATCCATGTCCATGATTGTCACTTAAATTATGTCCATAATTACTATGCATATAAATTAGGCCAATTAATGTCTCAAATTGATTATATGCCATTTTATGCCAATTCACAATTTTGCAAAATTTAATATTTTCTCATTATCCCCACGTCGTTCGTACGTTGAACGTGAAATATGTTAGACTCGCAAATAGTCTAACTCATAAAAAGGAAGGAAGCATCATAACTTGCATAACACACAAAATAGATCTAACTAGCATAACATGGATCAAAACTGGCATGATTATGATTCATATTAACATAAATTTGCATAATCAACACTTGCATAGGCAATAGTCATAAAACATCAATTTGTATAAACTATGTACTGTCATGGATCTAAATGTATAGATCTAAACATGTAATTATGAACTTGCATATATGGATATGGTTTTCCTATGACTTGCATATGAATTTCATACAAACTTACATTCAAACTATCATATGATTCACATACAAAACTAGCATAGGAAATGGTCATAAATTTACATAAGTATGTTACTGCCTTGGATCTAAATATAGATCTAATAAAAATGTGAACTTGCGTATAGATTCCTACAAACTTGCATATGGATCCAAACATGTAAATGAATGTCACATGTTTTTGCATACAAACTAGCATATGTATATACTTGATTCACATATGTTTTACATCCTAACTTGCATAAGATTCACATATGTTTCAACATCTTAAACTTGCATACATGTGTTTTAACATCGCAAACTTGCATAAGATTCGCATATGATTTAACACATAAATTTGAATAAGATTCACATAACATAAACTTGCATATGATTCACAAATTAACATATGTAAACTTGCATAAAATGAATCAAGTTAAACATGTGTAATAGATCTACCTATCATACAACAACAAAACTGTCATATGTTCACAAACAGACAATAACATCACATGTTTCAACAGATATGTTCTCACAATCCATTTACAACCCATAATAATTAATTTATTAATTATATTGTGAAAGAAATAGCACTCACAATCAAAAGAACAGTCTTGTTTTTTCGGGATCTGTATTCTGAAACTGAATTGCTTGCCTTTGATGTAGACTAATTGTTATTATAATTTGGATTTAGATTTGATTTTGATTCTTGCTTCTATCTTGCTTTTAAGTTGAAGAAGGAATGGTGGCTAAACTAGAACGATCATGGACGGCATTATGGCTCCTTGGAATGAATTTGTGTGATTTAGGGTTTGAGGATTATGGTTGCTTTTATAGAAGTTAAATCTTATGTGAGCCGTTAGATCGTTTTAGGAGCAATCAGAGCCATCCAACTAAAGCAAGTGTCACTCAGCCAATCATAGCATGACACATAAGCCCTAACACCTCAGAATTTGTCACAAAGCCAATCAGAGAAGGCCACGTAAAAAAAGACAATCTTTGACCAACAAAAAATGCGCCACATGCGCCACATGATGCGTACACGTCATATATATATGTATATATATATATATATATATATTTTCTATACATATATATATATTCTTTTTATCTATCTTCCCAATTAACCATTTTCACACCAAACCACTTTTTTGAACTGCGTTCGCACTAAGCCAGTTTTTAGCCATTCCCCTAAAACAAAAATATGGCGCTGGCGGGGATCAAACTCTATATCTCTTATATGCAAGTCACATATTCTAACCAAATGAGCTACTAAGTCTTTTGCTTACAAAACTTAGAACAATGCTAAACATTATTCTTTTCTCATTCTTCTTTTTCATGTTTTGCTGCAATATTTAATTTCAAAAAATATGTTCTTCATACAGAGTCCAATTTACGCAAACTCGGACTCTATCTGAAGTAGAATTCCGAGATGAACGCAATGGCGCAACCCGTTTCCCTTAATTCCCACATTTGAAATTAAGTATTCCTTAATTTGTTAATTTTAATATTTAAAATCACGGGGTGTTACATTGATCAAGCCGTTGACCAGTGTATGAAATGTTAGGTTAATCCAACATTAGGACTAGTGTATGAAATGATTGGTTAACGTAGCATTATAGCACATAACCGAGCCCTTGACCAAAAAATGCTAGGTTAATCTAGCACTAGAGCGCATGACCGAGCGCTTGACCAGTGTATGAAATGTAGGTTAACCTAGCATTATAGCGCATGACCGAGCCCTTGACCAGTGTATGACAATGCTAGGTTAACCTAGCATTATAGCGCATGACTGAGCCCTTGACCAGTGTATGAAAATGCTAGTTTAACCTAGCATTATAGCGCATGACCGAGCCTTTGACTAGTGTATGAAATGCTAGGTTAACCTAGCATTATAGCACATAACTGAGCCCTTGACCAGTGTATGAAAATGCTAGGTTAACCTTGCATTATAGCGCATAACCAAGCCCTTGACCAGTGTTTGAAATGCTAGGTTAACCTAGCATTATAGCGCATGAACGAGCCCTTAACTAGTGTTTGAAAATGCTAGGTTAACTTAGCATTATATTGTAGAAAACGCTTTCTATAATATTGTATTATAATGCAGTTCTATATTATAATGCAGTCTTATATTGTATTATTAACTATCAACCAATATTGTATAAACTATTGCTACATTTAAACATGCAATTGCCCTACATTATTCGTAATACCATAAAGTACAAGAAACTATGGTTAAGTTTATTAGAATGCTGGTAGATTTTTGTAAAGGTACCTCAAATTTCAAATTTTAGCATGCTATCATTTTTGCTACATGTATCACATTTTTAAAAAATGCTAGGTTACATTAGCACTAAATTACTAATGCTAAATTTATGCTAAATTAAAGTAGCATTTTATTTATATAAATTACTGTATGCTAAATTATTGTATGCTAGATTAATTTAGCATTGATCTGTTGTGTTATTTAGGGTAGAAAATTGTCTTATACCAATAAAATGCTATGTTAATTTAGCATTATAGCCGATGACCGAACCTTTGAGCAAGCCCAAGACCGAGCCCTTGACCAGTGTACAAAATGCTATGTTAATTTAGAATTATAATGCACTCTTATATTATATTAGCATTGTATTGCATAAAATGCTAGGTTAATTTAGCATTTGATTATAGTATTACTTGTAGAAAGATAAGAAAAAATAAACTTTATTACTTCAACTCTTCTGCAATATCATATTTGACATTATGTTGTTAACTTTGATTTGTAGGAAACATAGGATTCTTATCCAGAGGATAAAAAGAGCAGAAAGCGAAATAGAGCTGCGAACCGAAAAAAGAAACAAAAGAAGACTATTCAGTACTGATGCAGTCTTGTAGCATTTGTTAAAATGCTTCAAAAAAATTAAAAAAAAGGAAAAGGTTTTTCCACAAGTTAATTGAACTTTTTAAAACAAACTCCTTTTTATGGATTTATTGATGCTTTTTTTCAATTAACATTGGAGAAAAACTTATAAAAAAACTCCTAAAATTTTGGACGATTTAATCAGTTGTTATTCCATTGAGAAAGAATGCTTTTGTATTGGGGGAAGAAGTTGAAATTAACAACGAATGACATTTCTTTAATTTTTAGTTTACCTATGTTTGGGAAAAACATTTTTCCACTACCTAAAGTTTCTTTACATTGCACCCCTGAAAATTGGCAACAGTTTGTTTCGAGTTATTTTATTAACATAGACCATATAACAGAAGATCCTGTTTTAAAAAAAATAGAAATAGAAATTGATAAAGAGATTCCAGAAGAAGAAAATGATTTGCTTAGATTTATTCTTATTATTTTGTTTATAACATTTCATTTCCCTAACAATCAAAGAATGCTTAGTTGGGGTTATCTCCAATACACTATTGATCCACAAAAGATGAACCTAATTTCTTGGCCATTAAGCATTCATTACTCTTTAACTAAATCATTAAAAAAAATCAAGCATAAACCAAGAAATATGTCCGGTTGTTCTTCCACTGGTAAGAAACATCAATGATACAAAATTTTAATATAGTATAAATAATTTATGCTAAATAATTTTTATTATTTTTTTAGTATTTTCTATGTGATCAACATGTCCATATACCCAAGCCAAGAAAAGAGTGAACAAAGGAGTCCACAAGATTTACTAAATGGTCACCAAATTTAACGAAGAACATAGTGTCTACGGAAGTTCTAGACAACATGGACGATAAAAAGGTAAATGCAACTTCTATTTTTTATTCTTTTCTTTAAAATTTCTATAGCTTCCATGTTGAAACTTAATTGCAAAAGGCTAGTGGAGATTGATGAGTATATGAGATTTGTATTATACCAAACTATGCTTAATGCGACAGTATGCGAAAAATATCACATTATAGAAACAAAAAAGGCAGTTGCATTAAAGTAAACAATCTCCACTAAAGTCCAATTGTAAATTAGGCAGCTTAACTGTAGTAATGTATACTTCTTTAAAGTAATTTTACATATATACTTGGCTAGTAGTTACCTATGACTAACGTAAATAATTTTATGTTTATATGTATTTATAAATATGCTAAATGATACAAGCATTAAACTTAAGTGATAATGTTATGAAGACGTAATTGAGTAGATGTATAATGCTAAATGATACTAGCATTATAAACAAAAGATAATGTTCTACGTTGTTAAAATTTTAATAATGCAATTGGTTTTGTAATTTTCCGTTTACCACTGAAAACATAGTAGTTACCTATGATTAATGTAAACAATTTTATCTGTATAGAAAACATAGTAGTTACCTGTGATTAATGTAAATAATTTTATGTTTATTTATGTGTGGTTAGTAATATGCAAGAATATCCTAGCATTATAAAATAGTAGAAAAGATAACGTCTCAAATTAAGCAGAGAAAAAAATGCTAGAACATGTTAACATTTTAAAATAATAAAACTGATAACAATAGTTTGCTTGTTTTAGGTTTAACATTGTGATCAAAAATGATATATGACACTCGGAAATCATTGATGCATTATGTTACGAAGGCATAATTGAGTAGATATATAATGCTAAATGATACTAGCATTATAAACAAGTGATAATGTTTTATGTTATTAGCATTTTAATAGCGCAATTGATTTTGTAACATTCCCTTTATCACTGAAAACATAGTAGTTACCTATGAGTAATGAATATTTCACTTAAAAATAAACTGTATTTATCATAGAAATATTTCACTGATTACATATTTCACTTGGAATTAAGAAAATAACAGCTAAAGAGAAGATGTTGCTTGATGAATCGGGGAACAAATCACTTAAATAAAAGAGATTACAGGTGCAGTTGAAGATGGAGGATTAGAAATGGACATAAATACAGGCTAATTGAAATTCAAAATTATCAAATTAGACGGATAGAAAAAGAACCGGAGGATGTGAAAACAAAGTTGGTGGAAGAAAAGGATCTAACGAAAAAAAAAGATGAAGAATTAGTTCAGAAAGAAACAGAAATTTGTGTGCTAAAATCACTGCTCTAACAATCTGATAAGGAAAAACAAAATGTGAATGTTCAGAAAACTTTTGAAAATATTGCTCCTCCTTCTTTCTGCATTTTGAACTCAACGGATTTAGGGACTCAGTACAAAAAAAGTGGAAAACTAACAAGAGAAGGTTGTGAGAAGAAGAAGCGAGCGATTTAAAAAAATAATACCAAATTCAATGATTAAAAGATTATAAAAGAAAATGAGGAAGCCAAAATTTGATTCTCAATTTCAGTTTCAAGTAGTATACTGCAAAAAAAATCAAAAATGATGAAAATGACACTGGAATGGTGGGGGAAACAAATGATGAGGAAATAGAAAACTTGAATGAAGAAGAAAGTGAAGAGAATAAAAGAGATGACAAACCCCATAATGAAGAGACTGAAATAAATACCAATGAAGATAAAGCCGAAGACAAAGCAAACTAAGTATTTTATACTCATTAAAATCTAATTTTATTTAAAAGAATCTGTGTTATTTTATTATTTTGAAATTAAAATATTAATATATCACGGTAGCATGGCGAAATGATGATACTAAAAGAGGAGGGACAAAAATTGTACAGTCTATGCTAGAAGCACTGCTATTTGGACAATTTACAGATTGTTAGGTAAATGTAGATTGTGATAGCTATTTTTTGAAATTATTATGCAACATTATGTTCCCAACATTTTAACTTATAGTATTGTGATAATTATTTTTTTAAAATGCTAGCCTACACTAGCATTCTGATTTTTTTATAAACCAACATGTTGTTCCCAAAAGGCTTTTTTCTCCTACCATTATGTTAATTTTTTAATAAACAACATACTGTTCGTGAAATGCTAATTTCTCCTAGCATTATGATTTTTTTTTTGTGGTTAAGTAACATGATGATTGAAAAATACAAAATTCTGCTAGCATCATAATAATATTTTTGATAATACAAAATGATGTTCATAAAATGCTAACTTCTACCAGCATTTTTATTTTTATTTGGGTAATCAACATGCGATCACAAAAATGCTAACCTCTCCTAGCATTTTTTTTTAATTTAAGCAACGTGTTGGTAATAAAATGATAAAGTGTCATAGCATTATGATATTTTTTTAATGAAACAACATACTATTAATAAAATGCTATCTCCTCCTAGCCTTATAGTGTTTAATGATTGTAAATTGCATATATAAATTAAATTATTATAATATAATAAAATATTCATACTATAATTTATCTTTCAGAATATAAAAACACAAATATTGGAATAAGCAATGTAATATTCATATAACAAATTTATGTATAAGCAAATTCCATATTAAAATTATACGTTAAGCTAACATTATTCTTCTAATGCGGGTTATTGACTGGTTTATTTCAAATGCAAATACATATGAACACAACCGCATATTCAGTACAATCATGACGGTAAACAAAATTTTTACTTTAAAATTGTAAATATCAGAAAACAAATTAATATCGCATGTTTATTTGCAGCATGTTATACAAACAGATGTTGAAAATGTTGTTCAAACACCGATTTACCCAATGGTCCAAAATATTGTCAGTGACGAATATGTAGATACCATATTCTTTCCCTTGCATTACATCAATTACTGGACTTTGCTAACTTTGGACTATGTTACAATGCAATAAACCATTATGATTCGTTGAGGCCAAGAAGACCAACCTCTGCATCAAATAAACACTGTAAGCAAGCTTTGATGATGATAAGATAGTTATTATCGTATATACATATATATTTGGATGTATATTGGAAAAAATCTAAGTATTTTTTTTTCTGGATTGAAATAATCATCCATCAAAATTAGCAGAAAACAACATTTTAAACAAAAATATTGGAAGCAAGCAGATGAAACAACCACCATGCCCACAACAAGATTTTGACTCGTAAGCATTAGCAATTTATTAAAAAGAATCAATAAATACTAAATGCTTAAATCATTAAATTTTTGTACCACTGCCTTTTACCATAATACAGTGAAATCACCTTCATATTGTCCTTTATAATCCCAATTTCAACTGTTAATATAAATGCTAAACTGTAATATCATTTTTGTTTTATTCTTAAGGTAGGAACCTTAGTATTATTTAAATAGCAATACAACACCATATTTTTTTCATATCTTTGTACCACTATCCTTTACCATGTTATAGTGAAACCTTTTTAAGACCAATTTCAACTGTTAATATAAATGCTAAATTGTAATAGCATTTTTGTTTTATTCTTAAGTAGGAACCTTAGTATTATTGTAATAGGAATATAACAACATACGTTTTTCCTCCTCCTGCTTATCATCCAAACAGTAATCTCATGCTGAATGATTTCTTCCCTGAACACATTACATGGTTTTTGCAAAATAATCCGTTGGCACAATGCTAAATTAACAAATCATTGCATTTCTAATAATAATCCTTATTTATTTATTAATTTGCAGCAAGCGATTATGCATTGTTTGTGATGAAATTCATCCAAAGATTAGATAGAGACAAAAAAACTGTCAGATGAATATAAAAATGAAGATAATAATCTTCTTCGTATTGGCTCAGTGTTCAACATAATGAACGACCCACCAAGAAGTTGGAATATTATGAATTACTTTGCAAACTCATCCCAGAAAAAATTGAAAATGCTATGAAGAAGAAAGAATGTGAAGGAAGAAAAGACTGAATTGTTGATGTAACGCCTTTTTTAATTCAATTTGATTTTTGTTTATACATTTAGTTGCTAATTATAATTGAATTTTAGTAAGTTAAATTGATGTTAAAGTAGTAGTTGAAGATGGATTGAAAAATTGTGGTACAAACAGAATTGTAACTACACGAATTTCATACATAGATGTTGTTAATTGCATTGTTTTAATTTCATACATAGTAGTTGATGGTGAATTGATTGTTACTTACAGCTTTAATAAAAATTCAGGCTGTAGCCTATTGTTCGGGTTGAGTGATGTCTAATGTTTTTTGTGCAATAAGAATTTTGGGAGGATAGTTGGTTTATGGCAACTGTATAGTGGCTGCTTGAGATTTTTGTGATGGTTCGGTGGTCACTGTTGTGTGTATGGGGAGGTTAAAGGATGGTTAGGAAGTGGAGGTCAATGGTGAAATGATCTGAAGGAAGGTAAAGGTCAATGGCAAGGAGACAATCTTTAGTTGATTGGTGAGACGGAAGGGAGACGGTGATGAAATGTATAAATGTACAGTTCTGTAATATGAGATGTATTTTGTAGACTGAAATGCACATTTTTGTAGAAGTGAAATGTGACATAGTTATGAAATAAACTAACTTTTTCCTTGATGAAAATAGAAATTGTGATTTGTTGCAAACATCAAAAATTCAACTATGAGTGTACAACACCAACCTTTTACTGTATCCTCAATCAAAAATGTTATATACAAATAGCATTATTATGACTAATTGTTTAGGCATACCTGAAGCGACCCAAACTTCCCCGGTCTCCGAAGAGATGAGAAAGAACGAATTACTGTGAGGACAAGACAAATCAGAACACAGACGGAAGAACATTTCATTGTTATTACAACAATTCCATCAGAATACAAGAATATACAGAATATGAATAAATAAAATACATTTGATAAATATCAGAGATTACAATAAATTATATAGCAGCGGAAAATAATACAAAGCACAAATGAAGGTGATATACGGATACAGAGCTTTTCGGATATCATTCCAGCTGTAAACCAGGATCCTGTGAATATAAATCTGCAAAATCAAAACTACTAGCTGCCCGTGCGGAAAATAGGGGCACCCAGAGTTTAGGTTAAAACAATAAACTCTAGGTCAGTCATGTGACTGGTGTGAGAACTAAAACAGTTATTTAAAACTTTATTTTAAAAGAGAGTAATTCAAGGGACCATGCCGTATAACACGGAATGGGTTTCCTCCCAAGAATACCAGTGCTTAGGATAAACAACGCAATGCTTTTTCGAAAAATGAAGCTATTATAAGACCCAGGTCCCATCACACAATGCAACGCAAGCCGGAGGATAGGGTTTTACCTTATAACAGCCAAACATGCTTGGTACGTTTAAAACAAATCATTTGATACTATAGTAAGTGTATAGTGTCAAAACATTTCAATCATAAATATCAATCATAGGCGGCATGGGTACCATCTATCATGTCGCCATACTAGTTCTACAATTAAAACCGCAATACACGTATTGGAAATTGGATTTCCGTCATGAGTCGAGGCAAGGGGCAAGCTCCTCTCTGCGTTCGAGACACTCTAGCAAATGTCTCAGGACTACACACTCTGGGCAATCCTGGATGCTTCAGGGTCGGTCCTCACTTACGTTAGAGGATTGGCAATTCCTGAACACACGTTTCCCGGTCCTTACAGACCTAAAATCGAGGCGCCTCATCCAACAACCACATAGTTGAAAAGTATATAAATGTCAGGGCTGGTAAGTCACTGACACCACCAAAGCTAGAAAGAAACGTCGTGCTCTCCCTGCCGTCTGTATCCCGTTTTTGACTCATACCGAGGTGTGAGGCTCGCGAATTCACGTTATACACAAAGCTGCCACAAAGGCCGTGCTTTGATCATCAACCACAAGACTTTGCTTTTCAACAGAAGCCTTGATCCATGCAACTCAGCATGCCACACAGGCAATTCATGCCATGCGATTGATATCTATCGATATATAACCTCTAAGCTCGTACGTCTCGGAGAAGGGCGTTAAGAAAGAGAATAAATTCTCCGCCGCCAACAGATATATATTTAACAGAAATCAATCAACACAGAATAAAATCCAATGTCAGACACACAATCCATTTACAAGTTCGTTCTGGGTCTGAACGAAACCGGAGGCACTTTCCTCGCATAGCCATCCATCTCCAAGTACGTTTGGACGACCACCAACTATTTCCATCCTCTTGGGTGTACAGCCCAATCAGGATCGTCAGTAATTATCCAAACGATGTGAAGACTTCCGGTCTTCGACCACCATCTTCATCTTCGACTTATCGTCGAATCGGTTATTCAGAATGAGTATAAACCCGGACTTTCCGAACAACCCGCGTATATTAAAAACAAATGTTACACAAACACAACATACGCCTCATTCCAATTCATTAGTCACTAACCGTAAATCAACAAGAGAACAATTTCCCAAATATTAACCCCGAAGGCCGAAACCAACATCAGATCAATACCCAGGAGACCATTCTTCTTAGCTAACCCACAGCTAGTTTCTAAATTTCATATTCTTAGGGAAAGGTTCCCATTAATTTTATCCAAGATAAATTCTTTAAAATTTATCCTTTAATCTTCCTTTGGATGTCTTTTCAAACCAAATTATGGTTTTTCAAACTAGTCGAGATTAGCGAACCACAACGAAGTAATTATTTATTTTATTTCCCAATCCCAACCTATTCATCCCATGAAGCAAAACTGGTAATACTCCATATCTAACACCACAGTGTTTTCGGTAAAATTAATTACCATTTCACGTTCAAATCTAATTAAAGATTTAACTATCGCTTTGGAGCAAAACTGGTGATACTCCATCCTCGCTCACTTTCTAAATTTGATAATTTAAATTACCAATTCTCATTTCAATTTAATTGCAGATTCATTAAAATTCCTTTTACTGGGTTAAAGAACTAATGTCATTTAAAACACAGTTCACGACAAACCCAAATCACATTCTATTTATTATCGGGTTAAAGAACAAGCGTTATTTAAAACATCGTTCACAATAAACCCACAAATCCATTCTAATTCAATTCAAATCAAATATATTAGGAATTCCGATTATTTAAAACCCCTTTTTAAATCTAATTTATTTATTTAAAAATAATTGGATTTTAAATTTAGTTCAAACTAGTTCATTTTGATAAAAATCTATTTTTATCTTTTCAAATAAGGAGTTTTTCATCCCAACTTTTCCCAAATCATTTCTTATGATTTTACACAAATTATTACTATTTTTAATAATTTTATCAAGGCCCGTACAGTCGATTTCCATCCACGGCCATCGAACTGCACCTATAGCGACCTTTTCCGAATTTGATTTGGACGTATCTCCAAATCCAACCGTTAGATTTCAAATTTCTAATATTCTTTAGAAATCTCTTCTCGATACGAATCCAACGGTTCCGGTTTTAGGAGAATCCGACGGTCGGATCTCCCGTAATGTCCGTTTGAAATAAATGGTCGAAATTCACGAACTACCGCGGCGCGGCGCGTTCTATTCAGGCCATTATATTATATATATAATATATATTTCGTCGATTTTTATTTAAATCGAATTATATAAATAGTTTTGAATTCGTTTCAAAAACATTTTTCAACTTCCATTCCAATTCAAATCAAAATTAAATTTTTTCCTTATAAATTCGTTTTAAAATTCATTTCTATTCAATTCAAATTTCAATTCAATTTGAATTCAATTCAATTCGTTTTCAATTCATTTCAATTCAAATTGGTTTTCTATTCGATTCAATTCATTTCGAAATCGTTTTCAATTCATTTCATTTCCAAATCGTTTTATATTCAATTCATTTCGAAATCGTTTTCAATTCATTTCATTTCGAAATCGCTTTATATTCAATTCATTTCGTTTCAAAATATTCGATTACGAAATCACTTTTCAGTATTCATTTTAAAATGAGTAAAATCGATATAAATATCGTTCACGTCAAAATGGCGTCAATCTAATCAACACGGCTTCATATATTTCTATTTTCAAATATTCTATTTCAAATATTTCTTTTTCAAATATTTCTATTTCAAATACTTCTATTTCAAATATTTCTATTTTCAAATATTCTATTTCTAATATTTCTTTTTCAAATATTTCTATTTCAAATACTTCTATTCCAAATATTTCTATTTTTAAATATTCTATTTCAAATACTTTTATTTCAAATATTCTATTTAATCTTTGTCAACACACGACTAATCTCAACGAATGAGTACCGTCCACGTGTGACTATTTTTGTTAAAATATTTCGTTCAACACATGACTAATCTCAACGAATGAGTACAGTCAATGTTTGCGAACAAATTATACAATTGTAAACAACTGTAAAATTCGTTCGTCTTTCCTAAACAACAAGGATTGTTGTAGAGGGTGTCGAACTCTGGGACCAAATTATTTTATTAATAAATCCAATCAAGTTATCCCTAACTTTTGATTGGTTGAAAACAAAGAAAATAGCAGAAATTAAATAAAAGAGAGTTTTAACAATAAGTGAAAGCAATTAGGGGATATGACATAGATTAGATTCACACTCATCAATAGCCAACAAATAAATATAGATCTAATTCATGTTTCTGTCACAAACACGAATCAACGATAAATAGATTCTTAGAAACAAATAAGTAAATAACGACAAGCATAGCCTATGCAGGAGCTGAGCTCTTAAACAACCATAGACTATCAGGACAGATTCACAAATTAATTTCTAAAAACCCAAAACTAGATCTAAATCTGATAATTGTTAGATCGAACACGAATATACCCTGTGAAGGAGCATAGCTCTTAAACGACACAGAATATGAAGGTTCAGATCTAACCCTTGATTCAGATCTAGATCTACATATATAAAGTCCTCATCTATTGGCTATGTGATTCATGTAGAATCATATCTATTAGCGTCATCACCCCCTAATCAAAGGGGATTAGCTAGACATAGCTAAAAGAAAATAAAAAGGAAATAAACAACATAAATAAAATGCAATAAAAACTAAATAGAAGAGAGAAAGAAGAGTTTTATTCCAAGAAGAGAATTACAGAATAAAACTAAGTGTGTTTTACAATGAATGAGATAAAGTGTATTTATAGCTGATATGACAAAGGCTACTTGGCAAATTCCACAATGTGGGACTAAAGAATTAGCCCAAATAACACATAAGCTAGTGTGAACGTGGTTGTAGAGTAAGAGGCCTTGTAAGTGAGCCAGTGTGAACGCGTGCAGTACATGAATGAGAAGCCTTGCAAAGGAGCTAATGTGAACGCTACATGAGTGAAATGGTCTGCAATTGAGCCAATGTGAACACAATATGAGTCTTTAGTGAGCCAAATCTACCCAACTGAACTCTATTTGCAACCGTTCTTCAAGCTTTAAACTCTTCAAGCTTTAGTAATTTTAACTTCACTCTTTTTCAGCAAATTCTTCATGCTTTATTCATCAAATTCTCTACCCATGATTCTTGTCAACAATCTGAAAACACAGCTATAAATACACAATATCAATTATTTAAAAGATAAAATAAGATAAATATGCGGATAAAATATACACATTTACGTGTATATCAAATACCCCCACACTTATCTTTTTATTCGTCCTCGAATAAACTAAACTAAGATATGTCACACTTTCGTAGGAAACACGATTGCATTTAGCGTATGCAACAAGCCGTTAAACCTCTGGGTGTCCCCAGTAGGACGAGTGTTGTCTCGTGAGGGTTTTCAGCGGATACTACCCACAAAATCCAAAGCGTCTTATGTACGCAGATTAATCAAACAATATATTTAAAGTCTTTCACATTCCAAGGATTTCACCTAACTTCAATAATAACGGTTTAGTCCCACATTGTCCATCCCATTGTTGGTGCAAAAATGAATAAAAAATTTCAAGTTGAATCGTAATTCCTTGATAACACTGTAATTGTCTTGAAGGTTAAGAGCGTGGTGTCAACCAAAGTTCTACACATCGACAATGTACACCCAATCATTTATTTGACCTTTTTTTTTTGAATAATTTTGCACCAATGTAACTGTAATGTATTGGATGTGAGTTATGCATAGATGAAGGAAAATTTTGTAAGTTCTAAAAATGTTATAGATAAGAGGGCAAGTGTATTAGTTGAACTTCAAGCTACAAAAGATAAAGTAATACTAAGGCACATATGAACATTTTTATTTCCTTTCATCTCTTCTACTACAATCCTCACTTCCAAGTACAGTATAATGGATGTGGATGGAATGGAAATGGATGCTTCATAGTCAAGAATGATGAAGACTATTTTATTCAGAGAGACTCTCTCTTTATTTCATTTTTGTTTTCTCTTTTTTTTCTTTCTTTCTTCTTTTTTTTCTTCTTTTTTTTTTTTTTTTTTTTGCATGATGAATGATGAATGGAGATGGAATGATGCCATACATTATTTCATTTGATTCCTCCTCTACTAAACCAATACTTCATGAAAGGAAAGTTTTGTGCCCTAGTTACTCTATTTCTATAACCCTAATTCAACACACAAGTCTGGATTGATGTTATATAAAAAGCTGAAAGGAATGATAAACAAAGTTTCGTAAGATAGATAACCCATATAAAATAAGATGTGGTATATGGTTATCCTACCTTAAAACAAGTACGGAGTGGGTGGTGTAATATTGGTATAAAAAGTGACGTTTTTGACCTTTAAACAAAGGTTCTTGAGTATACCAATATAAGATAAACTTGTCGAAACATGGATGTAAATCGACTAAAACTTGGGTTTGAATAATGTGGGGTATCGAAGAAGAACGCTACAATGAGTCATTTCTCCTTAATTGGGCCAAGTGGATTTTAGAACTTACGATTTTGAAAATTTGAGT
Source organism: Allium sativum (assembly GCA_030737875.1). Lineage (NCBI taxonomy): Eukaryota > Viridiplantae > Streptophyta > Magnoliopsida > Asparagales > Amaryllidaceae > Allium > Allium sativum. The sequence continues at coordinate 733,409,120 of CM060916.1, forward strand.
GGAAAAGAAAATATTATGCATGAAAACAAACTCAGAAAATCCAACAAATGTAGGTGCAAAATCCTTTTATTTCATGATTTTTTTTTTTTTTGATTATTTTTACTTGCACATTCTAACATGTATAACAAAGGTTGACACGCTTACTCCAGAACACAACTAACGTCTGCACAGTCTCAAGCTAACATCTTAAAAAGACACATTACGATTCAATGAATAAATAATGTTCATTCCCATCACCCAACAATTCAACTTATCAAACAAGAACCAAGGTGTTATTTATGAATTTAAGTTAATCCTTGTTCAATGAATGACCTACTTCATAAAATTTGATTGCTGATGTAATGTAAATTCCCCCCACACTTGAGTGTGACTGTGTCCTCACAGTCGTTAATCAGACATATCTTAGTGAAAGGGAAATAAAATAAGAGGGTCAGCACGGACCAATGGACCAATGGATCAGCCTCATCAAGATTATGAGACACAGCTGAAGCACAGAAAACCAAATCATAAAGGATTTTATATTACGTGTCTGATTTGGAAAAACAAATCTTGTTTTTTCAGAAGTTTGAGTTGCTAATTTTAAAATTTTGAGCTTACAATTGATCCTAAAATCAAATTGAATTTCTGTAGCAGCTAAAGAGAGGTCATCGAGCTGGGGTTCAGTAAAAGTTTCAAAAACAAAATTTGATTTGTTCAGATGATGTATAAATTGAGAGACGTGTGCATCACTCTCACCCCCACACTTGTTTTGAGAAATATTGTTCAGTTTTGTTTTGTTATTTGAAATGTTGTGGACTAAAGGTTCATTCATAAATCCAAAGTCAAAACCGAACAAATGAATTTTCAGTAAATTTCGAAATCGTGTTTTCTCAAAAACCGTGTTATTCCAGAAAGAGTTCATATGCTGTAGAAATTTATCATTGAAAAACAGGTGATCACAGTGAGGTTCAGTTGAATCGATCAAGTCGCAAGGAGTTTCAACAATTTTAGAAAAATCGTCATTGTGATTAAAATCACGTTCAGTAGTTTCGTTGTTGTCAACCTCAAGAATATCAAGATTTTCAAATGTTTCATTTTCAATTTCAGACCCAACAACGTTATCGTCACTTAGTTCAAGAAGTTTTCGTTCATCAAAGTCATCCTCTCTCAAACAGTTATTACCAACTTCATCATTTCTTTTAGATTGACAATTTAAAGTTGCTATATTTTCAAAATTTTCAAAATTTGAGAGAGGAAGATCAAATTGAAGATTGACGTCTTTGTTTTCAAGTGAATTTAAGTTCAAATCGATTACCGAAATTTCAACAACTTCATTAAGATATTCATCAATTTCAAAAGTTGTTAGTTGAAAATTTTCGATTTCAGTAAGAGTTGAATTTTCAGCAGAAGCATCAGTTTGAGTTTGAATTTCAGTTTCGCAGAAATCGGAGTTTTGCACCAGAGATTTTTCAAAATTTTCATTTTCATCAACAGTCATATCGTCAGAATCATCAATAATCGTTATGTACTGTTGTGATGAAGTTAATGGCTGACTATTTGGTTCAGAAGAAACATTGGCAGAAACTTGTTTGTTGCTAGATTGAGATTTATAGTTGTTGAACAAGTTTGTAACTTCCGTTTGAAGGAGAGAAATTTGATAAACAATCTGATAAGAAACTTGTTCGCTATTGTCCATTCTTTGAGCCAGTTCTTCGATGTAAGTCAAGCCAAATTTCATGGAATCCTCAAAGTCACCAACATCATTAATTCCCTCAAGTAATTGATTCTCTAGATTTTTCCAAAATTCAATGGTGTATTGAGACAGTTGTTCAATGATACGCATGTTTTCGATATCTTTATTTTCAGAAGCTTGTTTTTCATCAAAAGTTCGCGCCCATTCCTTGATTTCCTCGCGACAAATCCAAATTTCATGCATTAATTGATTGATTTCACTCAGGCTGCCTTCAATAAAATTGGTAGACACATCAGATTTCAAAATGTTGTTTTTTAGAGTCGTCGTTTCTACGTGTTCCTCACTGGTTGACCTTAAAAATTCATCCACCTCATCTCTTAGAAGTTGTTCATTATTTAATTTCCACCACCAACATCGCCAAAAATTTAGCTTGTTCGCAACACATTTTTCATATTCGATAACCAAAATTCTACCTCCACTCGTATTACAAAAATCATTTTGGTTTTCAAAATTTTCGTTGAAACCCATGTTGAAATTGTTTTGAAATTCAGCATTTTTCTTATCCATTTGCGCTAATAGTCGACTTATCTCAGTTAAATTCTCATTAATCCTAGAATGACAATTTTCATATTCGGGTACAATCATTTGATGAGATTGGTGGAATTTATTAGAAAAGTTTTCAGCTTGAAATTCAATCTGATTTGAATTGAAACCAAAATCATTTGAATTTTGAAAAGAATTGTAATTTTGGTTGTTCATGGGGCAAGCACGCATGTACTAGAAGAAGAGAGTTTTTCGTCGAAAATTCAGTTGCAAAACTTGTGGTTCTAAAGAAGCTCTAGAAAAGTTGTTAAAATTAACAATTTCGGATTGTATGAATACAGGTCTGGGCCAGGTTCGGACAGGGGTTATCAGTGTGCCACGAATCACCGTAGAAACACGACTGAAGGTTTAAGAACCTGTTTGAGTTCTAGACTCTACCGTTCCTTAGACACCTCAGAGAGTATCAATCCTAATTGTCAATTTAATGAATATTTTATCATATGAGATCTGGGGAATCCTCGATTCGATTTCAAAAATAAACTTTTCAATTAATCCCACGTTCGTTTTAAAATTTTAAACCACACATCAACAGGCAAAATATTCAGTCACAGAATGAACAGTCACAGAACCGTCACAGAACAGAAAATTGCAGAAATATGTTTTTTTTTTACAAGCCAGCCGATGCCCTGCAGAAGAGTTTTACAAGCAATGTCTATATTTTTTTTATTTGCAGCAGCGGTCCCTGTAAAGTTAGAAAATACTCACCTTGATCGGCAGTCCGTCCAGTGTAGTTGAGTCGCGCTAGCGCGTTCACACCCCACTTGGTGTGCAACCGCTCCAATCAAATCTGTTTGCAAATCACTTGGCTGAACTCTTCACTTCTAGTTGGCCTTTAAATTGATTTCTTTGCTTGACTTTGATTCCTTGATTTGTTTGCTTGAGCCTTGAATTCTTTCTGCTTTGGCCTTTGTTTGAGTTCTCTCTCTCTTTTTTGACTTTTTTTTGTTTTGGAAGGAAAACTAAAATGGCACTAAAACAAAAACAAAAGAAAACTAAGGCTAATAAAAAAAATAAAACAAAAAGATGAAATCTCTTTCTTCCTTTTTTTAAGAAACACAAGAAAATATATAACAAACAAAGAAAACAAATTTTTTTTAAAAAAAAAAGGATTTGGGAAAAGAAAGCTAGAACCAACTTACAAAATTCAAAGAAGTGAAAAGGAATTTTTTTATTTTTTTAAAGGGAACAGGGAGAACTATAAACTATGAGAAGAAGAATAAACAAAGGAAGAGGATGGGGTATTGGTTTGAGAAGTGGTTGTGGTGACTATTATTTGTGATGAAGAGGTTGGACAGGATGGGCATATGTAGAACAGAAGAAAGAAAATTGGAAAGAATTGAAAAAGGATTTTTTTTTTTTATTTTGGGAAAAGGAATGTATTTATACAAGGAATGTTGGAAAGTAGAGAAGTTTGGAAAGAAATTAAAGAAAAGAAAGGAATTGTAATAAAAGCAATTTTTTTCCTTTTTTAGAGAATTGCTGAAAAATAGAAAGAGATTGTAGAAATTTGGAAAGAAATAATGGAAAAGAGGGGAAAGAAATTGGAAAAAGTTGGAACGAAATTAATGAAAGAAAGGGAAAGAGATCAAACTAAATTTGCAAGTTTTTTTTTTAATTAGAATTGTTGTAAAAGTAGAGGTGTGGAAAGGTGGAAAGAAATTTGAAAGAAAAAGAAAAGAATTAAAAGAAAGGAATTGTTAAAAAAGTTGAATTTTTTTTATATGGAAATGTTGAAAGGAGGAAGCAAGACGCAAACAAAAGTGGAAAGAAATAAAAAAAAATGCAATTATTTTTTTTATTGTTGTCAAAATAGAAGAGAGAGAAGAGATTGTGTAGAAGAAAAATTGGAAAGAAGTAAATGAAAGATTAGGATAGAAATAGATGGAAAGAAATTGAATGGACATTAATTAGAAAAATTGGCAAAATTTTATTTTTTAGAAACTTGGAAAGAAATCAATTTGTGAAACAATTGCAAGGAGGAAGAGAAATAGAAGAGAAGGAAAGAAAATCCCCGGCAACGGCGCCAAAATTTGTTTGCGAACAAATTATACAATTGTAAACAACTGTAAAATTCGTTCGTCTTTCCTAAACAACAAGGATTGTTGTAGAGGGTGTCGAACTCTGGGACCAAATTATTTTATTAATAAATCCAATCAAGTTATCCCTAACTTTTGATTGGTTGAAAACAAAGAAAATAGCAGAAATTAAATAAAAGAGAGTTTTAACAATAAGTGAAAGCAATTAGGGGATAATGACATAGATTAGATTCACACTCATCAATAGCCAATAAATAAATATAGATCTAATTCATGTTTCTGTCACAAACACGAATCAACGATAAATAGATTCTTAGAAACAAATAAGTAAATAACGACAAGCATAGCCTATGCAGGAGCTGAGCTCTTAAACAACCATAGACTATCAGGATAGATTCACAAATTAATTTCTAAAAACCCAAAACTAGATCTAAATCTGATAATTGTTAGATGAAACACGAATATACCCTGTGAAGGAGTATAGCTCTTAAACGACACAGAATATGAAGGTTCAGATCTAACCCCTGATTCAGATCTAGATCTACATATATAAAGTCCTCATCTACTGGCTATGTGATTCATGTAGAATCATATCTATTAGCGTCATCACCCCCTAATCAAAGGGGATTAGCTAGACATAGCTAAAAGAAAAGAAAATAAAAAGGAAATAAACAACATAAATAAAATGCAATAAAAACTAAATAGAAGAGAGAAAGAAGAGTTTTATTCCAAGAAGAGAATTACAAAATAAAACTAAGTGTGTTTTACAATGAATGAGATAAAGTGTATTTATAGCTGATATGACAAAGGCTACTTGGCAAATTCCACAATGTGGGACTAAAGAATTAGCCCAAATAACACATAAGCTAGTGTGAACGGGGTTGTAGAGTAAGAGGCCTTGTAAGTGAGCCAGTGTGAACGCGTGCAGTGCATGAATGAGAAGCCTTGCAAAGGAGCTAATGTGAACGCTACATGAGTGAAATGGTCTGCAATTGAGCCAATGTGAACACAATATGAGTCTTTAGTGAGCCAAATCTACCCAACTGAACTCTATTTGCAACCGTTCTTCAAGCTTTAAACTCTTCAAGCTTTAGTAATTTTAACTTCACTCTTTTTCAGCAAATTCTTCATGCTTTATTCATCAAATGCTCTAACCATGATTCTTGTCAACAATCTGAAAACATAGCTATAAATACACAATATCAATTATTTAAAAGATAAAATAAGATAAATATGCGGATAAAATATACACATTTACGTGTATATCAGTCAACACATGAACCTTTATATTACAATATGCTTTATTTTCTAAATTGGAATGAGGCCCAATCAATTACAATATAACGTTAATTATATGGATTCCATACACACATGTATAAAATAGCAATGACAAATAATCAACCATCATCCAAAGTGCACTACACTGTATAAGCATCAAATATAGATATCTAACGCTTATAACAACATGTCAATCAATCGATCGGCATATTTAATCAATCAGGATGAGTGAACTTCAAATTTCATCCCAACACCCGTGTGGGGTTTCAAATCAACAAACACAGATTTTAATTGTGCAGTTGGGCGATGTGTAAAATTTATCGACCCAATCAATGTCCTTCAAATAGGTGTACATAAACAAACCGTCCGGTTTGTAAATGAATATTTATTTATTCACATTCACTATATTCATATTCACGTTAAAAATTATATTTTTAACGATAAAACATTTTATTTTAACATATGAATTTTTATTCAGTTCATTTACAAAATAAAAATGATATTTTTATTTTTCTAACTTATTTTAGAAAATTTCGGCGGCATAACGGCACGATACTAGAAACGAGACGAAGCATAGCCTTATCCCCGGTCTAGTGAAGGCCCACGCCATTCACACATCAATCAAATCAATTTCATTTCACCCAACAATTCAATTCAAACCAAATATTCTAACTAACTACACAACCAAACAATTTAACAAACAAGCCATCCATGGTCTGTGGATGACGGGTGTCGGGTGCTACTAAACACCGTCTGCATCCTAGTATATATATATAACTAGAAAAAGAAATTGAAAGGTGAGAAATTCTCACCGATAGCTATCCAATCATCTTGACTCTTCTTTGATAGAAATCATCATCGTTATCGCATTTTTGTCATCTTCGTTGCTGTAGCCACTACATATGTAAAAATCGAATTTTTACTTCGCTATTCAATATATAAAAATCGAATTTTTACCTTGTTATTCAATATATAAAAATCGAATTTTTACTATCACGCTATATGGATAAAATTCTATTTTCACACCGCTACTATATAGATAAAAATTATATTTTTACCTCGCTATTCTCTATATAAAGATTTCGCCTTTTCAAATATATCATTATAAAAATCACATTTTTATTTTTCTACACATATAAAGATGATATTTCTAATATCATATCATGTAAAAATTATATTTCTAATTCTCTACATAAACAAAAATCATATTTTTATATCATCTATATAGTAAAGACTATATTTTTAATACTTTAAAAATATAAAAATCATTTTTTTAATTGAATACAAACCTTTTCTACCTCTTCCTTATATAAAAATCATATTTTTATAAATAAAAATATAATATTTTCAATTCTAAAAATCAAATCTTTATATATACTTTATTTTCAGCTTTTATAAATGCCAATTCATATATAAAAAAACTGATTTTATAAATAAAAATATAATTGAAAACTTACAGTGATTTGCAGAGAGACGGGGGGGGGGGGAGATTTTGCAGCGTCGCCGAGGTTTGGGGGGGTATCTGCGGCGCGTCGATCAGGAGGGGGGAGGGGGTCTTCGCGATTTCTGAAACGAGGGGGGGTGGGGTCGATTGCGTCGCGCTTCGATGGACCAGGGGGGTTTAGGGCGGTTGCGCGCAGGCGGGGGGGTTTCGATGGAGAAGATGGAGGGAAGGGGGTAGCTGCGGTGCGGCATCGATCGGACGGGGCGGCGCTCCTCTCCGCTTCGACCATTTTTTTCTTTTTTCTTTTCTATTGAAAATGAATTATAACGGGGGGGGGGGGGGGGCAGAGAGGATGTAGGAGAGAAAGGGGGTTTTTAATTTATTTTCACCAAAAAGCAACTTTTATTTTCGACCCCAAAACGAGGCCCACCGCCTATCGTCCATAGCGTTTTACCCCCATTCCGAACACAATGGGATATGTATCGTAGGTTGATTCGATCGTTTTGATCAGTTTTCGTTAAAATCAACATATAACTCTATATATTGAATTTGAACGCGCATTTCAATTTACCGGGGTCACATACTAACTCGAAAAATTCCTGAAAAATATTTTCTAGCTTCGTATTGACGATACGGTCCTAACAAAACTTGTTTCGTCGAATTCTGAGGTCGTTTGAAAAATGGCCATTTTCCAGTCGATTAAAATCAACTGAAACTGGTCAAACGCGTTTTCCTTTGCCACGCTCACATATTGATTCGAAAAATTATGAAATTTGAAATCTAGCAATAATTTAACACTGCGGATCCAACAAAAGTGGTTTCGTCAAAATCCGAGGTCGTTTGCAAAATTCCCATTTTTAAGGGCCTGAATTCCATAGCGACTATTCAGAATTTTCAACTGGACATATCTTTTGATTCCCGCTATGAAATCTTGATTTTCCGGATTCGTTGGAAAGATATCATCAATTAGATTCCAATGTTTTTGGTTTCACTAAAATCCGGATTGTTTTGCACCCGGTACATTCAATTGAATTTTGAAATCGAATTATCGAACTACCGCGCCATTTTCAATTCTATTTATAATTATATATAAATATTTATATTCTAACGACGACGCGTAAAAATATATACGTTCGAATTATATTCAAAATAAATTTCTCGTCGATATTATTTAAAATAATCTATTTTAAACACTCAAAATTCGCTAAAATTGCCTAAATAAAAATTTTAAACTGGTTCAGATTTTCCGAGTTATTACAATACCAATCTAAAAAAATGAATTATTTAATCAAAACAACCATAAATGAATCTACAACCAAATTGAAACTATGATTTGTTGCAAACTTCAAAAATTCAACTACGAATGTACAACGCAAACCTGTTACTATATCTTAAACAAAAAAGCGCTATAACAAATACATTATTATAACTAATTGTTTAACCGAGCCAGTACCAATGAAACATAAAAGACATCCGAACGCAAGGCCTAATCAGGTACCTATGACACGTAAAAGACATCCGGACGTAAGGCCTAATCGGGTATGTAACAACCCGGAAATTCTGGGCCAGTTTAAAATTTTTATTTTGGCAATTTTAGCGAATTTTGAATATTTAAAATAGATTATTTTAAATAATATCGACGAGAAATTTATTTTTAATATAATTCGAACGTATATATTTATACGCGTCGTCGTTAGAATATAAATATTTATATATTATTATAAAAGGAATAGAAAATGGCGCGGTAGTTCGAAAATTCGATTTCTAATTTCAAATGAATATACAGAATTCAATATAAGTCAGAATTGAACGAAACAAGAAATATTTGAATCTGTATAACTATATCTTTGTAACGAAGTTAACAAACTAAGATTTCATCTTAGAAATGATAAGATATGTCCAGTTTAAAATTAGAAATAGTCGCTGTGGAATTTATATATATTTTTATATATATAAGGCCCTTAAAAATAGCAATTTTGCAAACGACCTCGGATTTCGACGAAACCAGTTTTGTTGGGTCCGTGATGTTAAGTTATTGCTAGATTCCAAATTTCATAATTTTTCGAATCAATATGTGAGCGTGGCAAAGGAAAACGCGTTTGACCAGTTTCAGTTGATTTTAATCGACTAGAAATTGGCCATTTTTCCAACTGTCTCAGAATTCGACGAAACTAGTTTTGTTAGGACCGTATCGTCAATACGAAGCTAGAAAATATTTTTCTGGAATTTTTCTAGTTAGTATGTGACCCCGGTAATTTGAAATGTACGTTTAAAATTCAATATAGTGATTTAAATGCAAATTAAACGGAAACTGATTCAAACAGTCGAATCAGCTTGCGGTACATATCCCATTGTGTTCGAAATGGGGGTAAAACGCTATGGACGACAGGCGGTGGGCCTCGTTTCGAGGTCGTATGTAAAAGTCAATCCTTTTGCAAATTTAAATAATAAAATAATAATAAAAAAAAAAAAATTTAATTCTTTCTCCCCCCTATTTCATTCTGGCCCCCCCCCAAATTCATTCGTTCAATAAAAAAAAAAAAAAAAAAAAAGAGAGACGAAGCGGGATCGAGCCGCCAGCCCCCCCAGCGGCGCCGACCTCTCGACGCCCCCCCCCTCCACCTGCGGTAGTCGCGACCGCCCCCCCCCTCCTCGCCAGAGGCGGCGCGAAGGACCCCCCCCCCCCGCCAATCGAAGCACCGACGCAGTCCCAAAGCTCGCCACCCACCTGAACGACTCCGGCAACTCCACCTCCGCCTCGGGAAGCCCCTCCGACCCGACATCAGCCCCCCCCCCCTCTCGGTAAGTTCACTGTTGTTTTTTTTTATTATTTACTTTAAAACTGTTTTTTTTATTTAGTTTAAAACTGAAATATATTTAGTTTAAAACTGAAATATATTAAGTATAAAAACTGATTTATATTTTAAGTATAAAAACTGAATTTTATTTTGAGATAAAACTGAATTTTAATTTTAAGTTAAAAGCAAAAAGGTTTAAACTTTAAGAAGATCAGATTTGTAGAAAGGAAAATCATATTTTTATATATAGAAAGTCGAGATAAAAATCATATTTTTATATATAGAAAGTCGAGATAAAAATCATATTTTTATATATAGAAAGTCGAGATAAAAATCATATTTTTATATATAGAAAGTCGAGATAAAAATCATATTTTTATATATAGAAAGTCGAGATAAAAATCATATTTTTATATATAGAAAGTCGAGATAAAAATCATATTTTTATATATAGAAAGTCGAGATAAAAATCATATTTTTATATATAGAAAGTCGAAATAAAAATTCGATTTTTATATATTGAACTTTGAAATAAAAATTCGATTTTTATATATTGAACTTTGAAATAAAAATTCGATTTTTATATATTGAACTTTGAAATAAAAATTCGATTTTTATATATTGAACTTTGAAATAAAAATTCGATTTTTATATATTGAATAGCGAAATAAAAATTCGATTTTTACATATGTAGTGAAAGCGGACAACGAAAGCGACGAAAGGCGAGTTGGCGAAGATCTCTACAATAGAAGTGCCGTGAAGTTGGATAGCTTTCGGTGAGAATTTCTCACCTTTCAATTTATTTTTCTAGTTATATATATATACTAGGATGCAGACGGTGCTTAGTAGCACCCGACACAATCGTCCACAGACCATGGACTTGTTTGTTTGATTGTTTGGTGATTGATTGCGATATTGGTTTGAATGTGGTTTGTGATGTGAAAAATCGAATCGATAAATTGGTTAGGATTAGACGTGCGCCGTTATAAGGCGAAGGAGTAAGGCTAGGTTAGACCCTTACTCCAAATTTTGTGGTTTGCAAAATGAAATTGATTTGATTGATGAGTGAATGGCGTGGGCCTTCACTAGACCGGGGATAAGGCTAGGCCTTGTCCCGTTTCTAGTATCGTGCCGTTATGCCGCCGAAATTTTCTAAAATAAGTTAGAAAAATAAAAATAGCATTTTATTTAAAGAATGAATTGAATAGAAATTCATAGGTTGGAATAAAATGTTTTATCGTTAAAAATATAATTTTTAACGTGAAGTGAATAAAATAAATATTCATTTACAAACCAGACGGTTTGTTTATGTACACTTATTTGAATGACATTGATTGGGACGATAAATTTTACACATCGCCCAACTGCACAACTAAAAAAAATCAGTGTTTGATTGTTTGAAACCCCACACGGGTGTTAGGATGAAATTTGAAGTTCACTCATCCTGATTGATTAAACATGTCGATCGATTGATTGACAGGCTGTTATAAGCGTTGAATATCTATATTTGATGCTTATACAGTGTAGTGCACTTTGGTTGATGGTTGATTATTTTCAATGCTATTATATACATGTGTTGTATGAAAATCCATATAATTAATTTTATATGGTAATTGATTGGGCCTCATTCCAGTTTTGAAAAAGAAATATTTGAAAAAGAAATATTCGAAATAGAATATTTGAAAATAAAGGAATATATGAAGCCGTGTTGATTAGATTGACGCCATTTTGACGTGAACGATATTTATATCGATTTTAGAAAACGATTTCGAAATGAATTGAATTGAAAACGATTTCGAAATGAATTGAATTGAAAACGAATTCGAAATGAATTGAATTGAAAACGATTTCGAAATGAATTGAATTGAAAACGATTTCGAAATGAATTGAATTGAATATGAATTCAAATTGAATTGAAATTTGAATTGAACAGAAATGAATTTTGAAACGAATTTATAAAGAAGAATTCAATTTTGCTTTGAATTGAAATGGAAGTTGAAATAGATTTTGAAATGAATTTAAAACTATTTATATAATTCGTTTTAAATAGAAATCGACGAAATATATATTATATATATTATATATATAATATAATGGCCTGAATAGAACGCGCCGCGCCGCGGCAGTTCGCGAATTTCGACCATTTATTTCAAACGGACATTACGGGAGATCCGACCGTCGGATTCTCCTAAAACCGGAACCGTTGGGTTCGTATCGAAAAGAGCTTTCTAACGAATATTAGAAATTTGAAATCTAACGGTTGGATTTGGAGATACGTCCAAATCAAATTCGAAAAAGGTCGCTGTAAGTGCAGTTCGATGGCCATTGTTGGAAATCGACTGTACGGGCCTTGATAAAATTATTAAAAATAATAATAATTTGTGTAAAATCATAAGAAATGATTTAGAAAGAATTAGGATGAAAAACTCCCTATTTGAAAAGATAAAAATAGATTTTTATCGAAATGAACTAGTTTTGAACTAGAATTATAATTCTATTTATTTTTAAATAAATAAATTGAATTTGAAATGGTTTTGAAAATAACCAAAATTTCCAATGATTGCATTGGAGTGGATTTGAATCGAAATTGTCTTCGGAATATTTCGATGTTGGAATTCGTGATTATACAGGTGTTGTTATGGAAATTTGAAAGATATATATTTATATCGTTATTTCCAATACGACATTTGTTAGTCGTAGAATTCGATATTGAATATAAGCCGATATATTTTCTATTCAGAGCCTTGTATTGAATATCGAATGTGATTTGGGTTTGTCGTGAATGGTGTCTTCACTAACACTGTTCTTGAACCCAGTTGAGAAAAGATTAAATCTTTTTATTTAGATTTAATGAAGTGTACCAATTAAATGATATTTAATTGGAATTGAATTGGTATTGATTTTTGGGTTTATCGTGAACAGTGTTTTAAATAACACTTGTTCTTTAACCCGATAATTAATCGAATGTGATTTGGGTTTGTCGTGAATGGTGTCTTCACTAACACTGTTCTTGAACCCAGTTGAGAAAAGATTAAATCTTTTTATTTAGATTTAATGAAGTGTACCAATTAAATGATATTTAATTGGAATTGAATTGGTATTGATTTTTGGGTTTATCGTGAACAGTGTTTTAAATAACACTTGTTCTTTAACCCGATAATTAATCGAATGTGATTTGGGTTTGTCGTGAATGGTGTCTTCACTAACACTGTTCTTGAACCCAGTTGAGAAAAGATTAAATCTTTTTATTTAGATTTAATGAAGTGTACCAATTAAATAATATTTAATTGGAATTGAATGGATATTGATTTTTGGGTTTATCGTGAACAGTGTTTTAAATAACACTTGTTCTTTAACCCGATAATTAATGGGATGTGACTTTGGGTTTATCGTGAACCGTGTTTTAAATGACACTGATTCTTTAACCCAGTCACAGATTAAAACTAAGTGGAGTTTTAATGAATCTTTAATTAGATTGAAAAGATCGAGAATGGAGTATCACCAGTTTTGCTCCAGGCGATAGTTAAATCTTTAATTAGATTTGAACGTGAAATTTAGAAACTAACTGTCGGTTAGCCAAGCAGAAGGGTTTTCTGGATATTGATCTGATGTTGGTTTCGGCCTTCGGGGTTAATATTTGGGGAATTATTCTCTTGATTAATTTACGGTTAGTGACTAATGAATTGGAATGAGGCGTATGTTGTGTTTGTGTAACACTTTTATAAAATATACGCGAGTTATTCGGGAAGTCCGGGTTCATCCCATTCTGAATAACTGATACGACGATAAGTCGAAGATGAAGACGATGGTCGAAGACCGGAAGTCTTCACGTCGTTTGGGGGATAACTGATGATCTTGATTGGGCTGTACACCCAAGAAGATGGAAACAGTTAGTGATCGTCCAGACGTACTTGGAGATCGATGGATATGCGGGGTACTAGGTGCCTCCGGTTTCGTTCAGACCCAGGACGGACTTGTAAATGGACTGTGTGTCTGACATCGGATTTCATTCTGTGTGACTGATATCGGTTGCATAGGATGGTTTGCCTGTGTGGCATGCTAAGATGCAAATGATCAAGGCTTCTGTTGAAAAGCAAAGTCTTGTGGTGATGATCAAAGCACGGCCTTTGTGGCGTAGCTTTGTGTAACGTTTACCTCGCGTGTTTCACACCCGGTATGAACCAAAAACGGGAGACGGACCTCAGGGAGGGCCTGCGTTTCCTCCTAGCTAGAAGTGGCGTCAGTGGTTTTACACGCCCTGACGAGTTTGACTTATGTGGTTGTTGCTGTTGCGAGGCGCCTCGGTTAGATCGGACGATCCGGGTCCGATGGAGTCATTCGTTGGCTCGCTTACGCCCCAAAGGGCGGCGAAACGTAGTGCTCAGGTATAATAATCCACATCGGTGGACCGGCCCTGTCGCTCCAAGGCTTGCCTGCGCGCTTGCCTGAGACTCGGGCTAGGCAGTCTCGAATCGGTTGAGGACTATCTTTTGCCTCGGTTCATAGAAGGAAATCCAATTTCCAAATACGTGACTTTGCGGTTTTATTTGTAAACCTATATATGGCGACATGATATATGGTACCCATGCCGCCTATGATTGATACTTATGATTTGAAGTTGTTTTATACACTATGCACTTATAATAGTATCAAATGATTTGTTTTAAACGTATCCAGCATTCTTTGGCTGTTATAAGGGAAACCCCTATCCCCCGGCTTGCGTTTGCATTGTGTGATAGGACCTGGGTCTTATAACAGCTTCATTTTTCTTTATTTAGCATTGCGCTGTTTGTTTTATGCACTGGTATTCTTGGGAGGAAACTCGTTCCGTGTTATACGGCGTGGTCCCTTGATTTACCTAAGCTTTAAAATAAAGATTTATAACTGTTTTAGTTCTCACACCAGTCACATGACTGACCTGGAGTTTATTGTTTTAACCTAAACTCTGGGTGCCCTTATTTTGACACGGGCAGCTAGTAGTTTGGTTTTGCAGATTTATATTCACAGGATCCTGGTTTACAGCTGGAACGATATCCGGAAAGCTTTGTATCCGTATATCTCATTCTAGTTGTGTATTGTATTATTTTCCGCTGCTATGTATTTAAATGTAATTTAAATCTCTGATATTTCTGTGTAATATTGATTTATACTCTGTATATTCTTGTAATCTGATGCATTGTTGTAATATACAATGAAATGTTCTTCTGTATGCGTTCTGCTGTGGTTTGTTCTCGAACTATCCGACGCTTTCCCTTACGGGGAGGTTGCGGGTCTTTACACGTGGTATCAGAGCTTTGGTTTACAAAGCTAGAGAACAAGACACATTAGAACCATACGAAAGAATTCATCAGATATTGGATTAGCAATATCCAATTAGAATGACTCGTTAGAGATAGGATCAGTAGCATCCTAGAACGAGTGTGAAGAGTATATTTTTCAAATGAAAACAAATTTCGTTTTGAAAATTTAAATCAATTATTCGTATTTGATTATTTATTTTATATGGATTAGGACAATCCGATATATAAAGATTTTGCATATATGTCTTGCAAACGTGTATTCGAAGTTTTAATATATTGGGTAGATATAGAATCCCTCTAGTGCCCGGGAGTAATTCTGGTGATGGGGCACTGTCGCCAGTATTTATTTTCGAGTGACGAAAGTGAGATTTCTATATATTTCCTATTGACTGGTGTGAGAACCAAAATTAGATAGGGCCTATTGTTGTGATTTAGCATCAAAAATTTGATTTTTGTATATGTATCAAATTTATGAATTTGAGACTCTAATTCACTAATTGATTGATGTTTGTGTTGTTTGTTTATTTGTTTGCTAATTTTTAGCCATTTAGCCTAATAGCACCAAATATTGAACTGTATTGAAAATTGGTCGCGTTTGCTTGCATATACATATATATCATTGAACAGGTCATAGCAAGGAGGCTAGAGCCGAGGATAAAATTTGTTTGCCCGACAAATAGGTACATGTTTACTACATAATTTCCTGTTTTGTTTGGGTGATGATGATTTTGTGAGCCTATTGGCTAGCCGCTTGGCTTTTTCTTTTTCTTTTTGAGATCTGAAGGACCGGGGAAGCTATTTGAAATTCCCCGATGCTCCCATTGCAGGGGAGGTTATGGCGAAATTTTTCGAAAATTTAGGGTGTTAGCCAAATTTTTGAAGTTTTGAAAATTCTCAGAAACTAAAGAGTTGGAGAATGGAAGCCTGATCGAACGTAGAATTGAATGATCAAACCACTTTCGACTTTGTTCCTTTTCGGGGACGAAAAGTTTTAAGTGGGGGAGATTGTAACAACCCGGAAATTCTGGGCCAGTTTAAAATTTTTATTTTGGCAATTTTAGCGAATTTTGAATATTTAAAATAGATTATTTTAAATAATATCGACGAGAAATTTATTTTTAATATAATTCGAACGTATATATTTATACGCGTCGTCGTTAGAATATAAATATTTATATATTATTATAAAAGGAATAGAAAATGGCGCGGTAGTTCGAAAATTCGATTTCTAATTTCAAATGAATATACAGAATTCAATATAAGTCAGAATTGAACGAAACAAGAAATATTTGAATCTGTATAACTATATCTTTGTAACGAAGTTAACAAACTAAGATTTCATCTTAGAAATGATAAGATATGTCCAGTTTAAAATTAGAAATAGTCGCTGTGGAATTTATATATATTTTTATATATATAAGGCCCTTAAAAATAGCAATTTTGCAAACGACCTCGGATTTCGACGAAACCAGTTTTGTTGGGTCCGTGATGTTAAGTTATTGCTAGATTCCAAATTTCATAATTTTTCGAATCAATATGTGAGCGTGGCAAAGGAAAACGCGTTTGACCAGTTTCAGTTGATTTTAATCGACTAGAAATTGGCCATTTTTCCAACTGTCTCAGAATTCGACGAAACTAGTTTTGTTAGGACCGTATCGTCAATACGAAGCTAGAAAATATTTTTCTGGAATTTTTCTAGTTAGTATGTGACCCCGGTAATTTGAAATGTACGTTTAAAATTCAATATAGTGATTTAAATGCAAATTAAACGGAAACTGATTCAAACAGTCGAATCAGCTTGCGGTACATATCCCATTGTGTTCGAAATGGGGGTAAAACGCTATGGACGACAGGCGGTGGGCCTCGTTTCGAGGTCGTATGTAAAAGTCAACCCTTTTGCAAATTTAAATAATAAAATAATAATAAAAAAAAAAAATTTTAATTCTTTCTCCCCCCTATTTCATTCTGGCCCCCCCCCAAATTCATTCGTTCAATAAAAAAAAAAAAAAAAAAAAAGAGAGACGAAGCGGGATCGAGCCGCCAGCCCCCCCAGCGGCGCCGACCTCTCGACGCCCCCCCCTCCACCTGCGGTAGTCGCGACCGCCCCCCCCCTCCTCGCCAGAGGCGGCGCGAAGGACCCCCCCCCCCCCGCCAATCGAAGCACCGACGCAGTCCCAAAGCTCGCCACCCACCTGAACGACTCCGGCAACTCCACCTCCGCCTCGGGAAGCCCCTCCGACCCGACATCAGCCCCCCCCCCTCTCGGTAAGTTCACTGTTGTTTTTTTTTATTATTTACTTTAAAACTGTTTTTTTTATTTAGTTTAAAACTGAAATATATTTAGTTTAAAACTGAAATATATTAAGTATAAAAACTGATTTATATTTTAAGTATAAAAACTGAATTTTATTTTGAGATAAAACTGAATTTTAATTTTAAGTTAAAAGCAAAAAGGTTTAAACTTTAAGAAGATCAGATTTGTAGAAAGGAAAATCATATTTTTATATATAGAAAGTCGAGATAAAAATCATATTTTTATATATAGAAAGTCGAGATAAAAATCATATTTTTATATATAGAAAGTCGAGATAAAAATCATATTTTTATATATAGAAAGTCGAGATAAAAATCATATTTTTATATATAGAAAGTCGAGATAAAAATCATATTTTTATATATAGAAAGTCGAGATAAAAATCATATTTTTATATATAGAAAGTCGAGATAAAAATCATATTTTTATATATAGAAAGTCGAAATAAAAATTCGATTTTTATATATTGAACTTTGAAATAAAAATTCGATTTTTATATATTGAACTTTGAAATAAAAATTCGATTTTTATATATTGAACTTTGAAATAAAAATTCGATTTTTATATATTGAACTTTGAAATAAAAATTCGATTTTTATATATTGAATAGCGAAATAAAAATTCGATTTTTACATATGTAGTGAAAGCGGACAACGAAAGCGACGAAAGGCGAGTTGGCGAAGATCTCTACAATAGAAGTGCCGTGAAGTTGGATAGCTTTCGGTGAGAATTTCTCACCTTTCAATTTATTTTTCTAGTTATATATATATACTAGGATGCAGACGGTGCTTAGTAGCACCCGACACAATCGTCCACAGACCATGGACTTGTTTGTTTGATTGTTTGGTGATTGATTGCGATATTGGTTTGAATGTGGTTTGTGATGTGAAAAATCGAATCGATAAATTGGTTAGGATTAGACGTGCGCCGTTATAAGGCGAAGGAGTAAGGCTAGGTTAGACCCTTACTCCAAATTTTGTGGTTTGCAAAATGAAATTGATTTGATTGATGAGTGAATGGCGTGGGCCTTCACTAGACCGGGGATAAGGCTAGGCCTTGTCCCGTTTCTAGTATCGTGCCGTTATGCCGCCGAAATTTTCTAAAATAAGTTAGAAAAATAAAAATAGCATTTTATTTAAAGAATGAATTGAATAGAAATTCATAGGTTGAAATAAAATGTTTTATCGTTAAAAATATAATTTTTAACGTGAAGTGAATAAAATAAATATTCATTTACAAACCAGACGGTTTGTTTATGTACACTTATTTGAATGACATTGATTGGGACGATAAATTTTACACATCGCCCAACTGCACAACTAAAAAAAATCAGTGTTTGATTGTTTGAAACCCCACACGGGTGTTAGGATGAAATTTGAAGTTCACTCATCCTGATTGATTAAACATGTCGATCGATTGATTGACAGGCTGTTATAAGCGTTGAATATCTATATTTGATGCTTATACAGTGTAGTGCACTTTGGTTGATGGTTGATTATTTTCAATGCTATTATATACATGTGTTGTATGAAAATCCATATAATTAATTTTATATGGTAATTGATTGGGCCTCATTCCAGTTTTGAAAAAGAAATATTTGAAAAAGAAATATTCGAAATAGAATATTTGAAAATAAAGGAATATATGAAGCCGTGTTGATTAGATTGACGCCATTTTGACGTGAACGATATTTATATCGATTTTAGAAAACGATTTCGAAATGAATTGAATTGAAAACGATTTCGAAATGAATTGAATTGAAAACGAATTCGAAATGAATTGAATTGAAAACGATTTCGAAATGAATTGAATTGAAAACGATTTCGAAATGAATTGAATTGAATATGAATTCAAATTGAATTGAAATTTGAATTGAACAGAAATGAATTTTGAAACGAATTTATAAAGAAGAATTCAATTTTGCTTTGAATTGAAATGGAAGTTGAAATAGATTTTGAAATGAATTTAAAACTATTTATATAATTCGTTTTAAATAGAAATCGACGAAATATATATTATATATATTATATATATAATATAATGGCCTGAATAGAACGCGTCGCGCCGCGGCAGTTCGCGAATTTCGACCATTTATTTCAAACGGACATTACGGGAGATCCGACCGTCGGATTCTCCTAAAACCGGAACCGTTGGGTTCGTATCGAAAAGAGCTTTCTAACGAATATTAGAAATTTGAAATCTAACGGTTGGATTTGGAGATACGTCCAAATCAAATTCGAAAAAGGTCGCTGTAAGTGCAGTTCGATGGCCATTGTTGGAAATCGACTGTACGGGCCTTGATAAAATTATTAAAAATAATAATAATTTGTGTAAAATCATAAGAAATGATTTAGAAAGAATTAGGATGAAAAACTCCCTATTTGAAAAGATAAAAATAGATTTTTATCGAAATGAACTAGTTTTGAACTAGAATTATAATTCTATTTATTTTTAAATAAATAAATTGAATTTGAAATGGTTTTGAAAATAACCAAAATTTCCAATGATTGCATTGGAGTGGATTTGAATCGAAATTGTCTTCGGAATATTTCGATGTTGGAATTCGTGATTATACAGGTGTTGTTATGGAAATTTGAAAGATATATATTTATATCGTTATTTCCAATACGACATTTGTTAGTCGTAGAATTCGATATTGAATATAAGCCGATATATTTTCTATTCAGAGCCTTGTATTGAATATCGAATGTGATTTGGGTTTGTCGTGAATGGTGTCTTCACTAACACTGTTCTTGAACCCAGTTGAGAAAAGATTAAATCTTTTTATTTAGATTTAATGAAGTGTACCAATTAAATGATATTTAATTGGAATTGAATTGGTATTGATTTTTGGGTTTATCGTGAACAGTGTTTTAAATAACACTTGTTCTTTAACCCGATAATTAATCGAATGTGATTTGGGTTTGTCGTGAATGGTGTCTTCACTAACACTGTTCTTGAACCCAGTTGAGAAAAGATTAAATCTTTTTATTTAGATTTAATGAAGTGTACCAATTAAATGATATTTAATTGGAATTGAATTGGTATTGATTTTTGGGTTTATCGTGAACAGTGTTTTAAATAACACTTGTTCTTTAACCCGATAATTAATCGAATGTGATTTGGGTTTGTCGTGAATGGTGTCTTCACTAACACTGTTCTTGAACCCAGTTGAGAAAAGATTAAATCTTTTTATTTAGATTTAATGAAGTGTACCAATTAAATAATATTTAATTGGAATTGAATGGATATTGATTTTTGGGTTTATCGTGAACAGTGTTTTAAATAACACTTGTTCTTTAACCCGATAATTAATGGGATGTGACTTTGGGTTTATCGTGAACCGTGTTTTAAATGACACTGATTCTTTAACCCAGTCACAGATTAAAACTAAGTGGAGTTTTAATGAATCTTTAATTAGATTGAAAAGATCGAGAATGGAGTATCACCAGTTTTGCTCCAGGCGATAGTTAAATCTTTAATTAGATTTGAACGTGAAATTTAGAAACTAACTGTCGGTTAGCCAAGCAGAAGGGTTTTCTGGATATTGATCTGATGTTGGTTTCGGCCTTCGGGGTTAATATTTGGGGAATTATTCTCTTGATTAATTTACGGTTAGTGACTAATGAATTGGAATGAGGCGTATGTTGTGTTTGTGTAACACTTTTATAAAATATACGCGAGTTATTCGGGAAGTCCGGGTTCATCCCATTCTGAATAACTGATACGACGATAAGTCGAAGATGAAGACGATGGTCGAAGACCGGAAGTCTTCACGTCGTTTGGGGGATAACTGATGATCTTGATTGGGCTGTACACCCAAGAAGATGGAAACAGTTAGTGATCGTCCAGACGTACTTGGAGATCGATGGATATGCGGGGTACTAGGTGCCTCCGGTTTCG
Source organism: Allium sativum (assembly GCA_030737875.1). NCBI lineage: Eukaryota > Viridiplantae > Streptophyta > Magnoliopsida > Asparagales > Amaryllidaceae > Allium > Allium sativum. The sequence goes on from CM060916.1 coordinate 733,430,468, forward strand.
TTCAGACCCAGGACGGACTTGTAAATGGACTGTGTGTCTGACATCGGATTTCATTCTGTGTGACTGATATCGGTTGCATAGGATGGTTTGCCTGTGTGGCATGCTAAGATGCAAATGATCAAGGCTTCTGTTGAAAAGCAAAGTCTTGTGGTGATGATCAAAGCACGGCCTTTGTGGCGTAGCTTTGTGTAACGTTTACCTCGCGTGTTTCACACCCGGTATGAACCAAAAACGGGAGACGGACCTCAGGGAGGGCCTGCGTTTCCTCCTAGCTAGAAGTGGCGTCAGTGGTTTTACACGCCCTGACGAGTTTGACTTATGTGGTTGTTGCTGTTGCGAGGCGCCTCGGTTAGATCGGACGATCCGGGTCCGATGGAGTCATTCGTTGGCTCGCTTACGCCCCAAAGGGCGGCGAAACGTAGTGCTCAGGTATAATAATCCACATCGGTGGACCGGCCCTGTCGCTCCAAGGCTTGCCTGCGCGCTTGCCTGAGACTCGGGCTAGGCAGTCTCGAATCGGTTGAGGACTATCTTTTGCCTCGGTTCATAGAAGGAAATCCAATTTCCAAATACGTGACTTTGCGGTTTTATTTGTAAACCTATATATGGCGACATGATATATGGTACCCATGCCGCCTATGATTGATACTTATGATTTGAAGTTGTTTTATACACTATGCACTTATAATAGTATCAAATGATTTGTTTTAAACGTATCCAGCATTCTTTGGCTGTTATAAGGGAAACCCCTATCCCCCGGCTTGCGTTTGCATTGTGTGATAGGACCTGGGTCTTATAACAGCTTCATTTTTCTTTATTTAGCATTGCGCTGTTTGTTTTATGCACTGGTATTCTTGGGAGGAAACTCGTTCCGTGTTATACGGCGTGGTCCCTTGATTTACCTAAGCTTTAAAATAAAGATTTATAACTGTTTTAGTTCTCACACCAGTCACATGACTGACCTGGAGTTTATTGTTTTAACCTAAACTCTGGGTGCCCTTATTTTGACACGGGCAGCTAGTAGTTTGGTTTTGCAGATTTATATTCACAGGATCCTGGTTTACAGCTGGAACGATATCCGGAAAGCTTTGTATCCGTATATCTCATTCTAGTTGTGTATTGTATTATTTTCCGCTGCTATGTATTTAAATGTAATTTAAATCTCTGATATTTCTGTGTAATATTGATTTATACTCTGTATATTCTTGTAATCTGATGCATTGTTGTAATATACAATGAAATGTTCTTCTGTATGCGTTCTGCTGTGGTTTGTTCTCGAACTATCCGACGCTTTCCCTTACGGGGAGGTTGCGGGTCTTTACAGGGTACCTATGACACGTAAAAGAAATTCGGATGCGAGGCCTAATTGGGTAGTTCAGCAACGAATCCGCAGCCGGTAGGGATGGTTACCGAGCGGGTACCAATGAAATGTAAAAGACATCCGGACGCAAGGCCTAATCGGGAACCTATGACATGTAAAAGACATCTGGATACATGGCATAATCGGGTACCTATGACACGTAAAAGACATTCGATCGCAAGGCCTAATCGGGAAATTCAGCAACGAATCTGCACCCAGTAGGGATTGTTTAACCGAGCGGGTACCAATGAGACGTAAAAGTCATATGGACGCAAGGCCTAATCGAGTAACTATGACACATAAAAGACATCCGGACGTAAGGCCTAATCGGGTACCTATGACATGTAAAAGACATTCAGACGCAAGGCCTAATCGGGTAGTTTAGCAATGAATCTGCACCTAGTAGGGATTGTTTAACTGAGCGAGTACCAATGAAACGTAAAAGACATTCAAACGAAAGGCCTAATCGGGTACCTGTGGCACATAAAAGACATTCGGACACAACGCCTAACCGGGTACCTATGACACGTAAAAAACATTCGGACGCAAAGCCTAATCAGGTAGTTCAGCAACGAATCTACACCCAATAGGGATTGTTTAACCGAGCAGGTACCAATGAAACGTAAAAGACATCCGGACGCAAGGCCTAATTGGGTACCTATGACACATAAGAGATATCCGGACGCAAGGCCTAATCGGGTACCTATGACATGCAAAAGGCATTCGAATGCAAGGCCTAATTAGGTAGTTTTGCAATGAATCTGCATGTAGTAGGGATTGTTTAACTGAGCAAGTAACGATGAAACATAAAAGCCATCCCGACATAAGACCTGTTCGGGTACCTATGATACGTAAAAGACATTCGGACGCAAGGCCTAATTGGTGGTTCAGCAACGAATATGCACCTAGTACGAATTGTTTAACCAAGCCGATAACAATAAAATTTAAAAGACATCCGGACGCAAGGCCTAATCAGGTACCTATGACAAGTAAAAGACATCCAGACGCAAGGCCTAATCGGGTACCTATAACACGTAAAAGACATTCAGATGCAAGACCTAATCGGGTATTTCAGTAACGATTCTGCTCCCACTAGGGAATGTTTAACCAGCGGGTACCAATGAAACGTAAAAGACATCCAGATGCAAAGCCTAATCGGATACCTATGACACGTAAAATACATATGGGCGCAAGGCCTAATCGGGTAGTTCAGCAACGAATCTGCACCCAATAGGTATTGTTTAACCGAGAAGGTACTAATGACACGCAAAAGACATCCGGACGTAGGGACTAATCGGGTACCTATGACACGTGAAAGACATCCAGACGCAAGGCCAAATCGGGTACCTATGACTCGTAAATGACATTCGGAATCAAGAATTAATCGAGTACTTCAGCAATGAATCTACACCCAGTAGGGATTGTTTAACCAAGTAGGTACCAATGACACATAAAAAGACATCTGGACGCAGGGCCTAATCGGGTACCTATGAAACATAAAAGACATCCGGACTCAAGGCCTAATTAGTTACCATTGACACGTAAAAGTCATCCGGACGCAAGACTTAATCGGGTACTTCAGTAATGAATTTGCACCAAGCAGGGATTGTTTAACTGAGTGGGAACCAGTGACACATAAAAAACATCTGGGCGTAGGGACTAATCGGGTACCTATGAAACGAAACAAACATCCGGATGCAAGGCCTAATCGTGTAGTTCATCAACGAATTTGCACCCAGTAGGGATTGTTTAACCGAGCGGGTACCAATGAAACATAAAAGGCATCCGGACGCAAGGCTTAATCGTGTACCAATGATACGTAAAAGACATCCAGACGCATGGCCTAATCGGGTAGTTCAGTAATGAATCTGCACCCAGTAGGGATTGTTTAACCGAACGGGTACCAATGACACGCAAAAGATATCCGGACACAGGGCCTAATCGGGTATACATGACATGTGAAAGACATCCGAACGCAAGGCCTAATCGGGTACCTATGACACATGAAAGACATTCAAACACAAGATTTGATCGGGTACTTCAGCAACGAATCTGCACGCAGTACGGATTGTTTAACCAAGTGGGTATCAATGACACGTAAAAGACATCTGAACGTAGGGCCTAATAGGGTATCTATGAAATGTAAAAGACATCCCTATGTAAGGCCTAATCGAGTACCTATGACACGTAAAACACATCCTGATGCAAGACTTAATTGGGTACATCAGCAACGAATCTACATCCAATAGGGATTGTTTAACAGAGCGGATACGAATGACACATAAAAAATACCCGGACACAGGGCCTAATCGAGTACCTATGAAACGTTAAAGACAACTGGACGCAAGGCCTAATTGGGTAGTTCAGCAACGAATCTGCACCCAGTAGGGATTTTTTAACCGAGTGAGTACCATTAAAATGTAAAAGACATCCGAATGCAAGGCCTAATCGGGCACTTCAGCAACGAATCTGCACCAGTAGGGAATGTTTAACCGAACAGATATCTATGACACGTAAATGACATCTAGACTCAAACCTAAGCAGGTACTTACGATATTCAAAGGACAGTTGGACTCAAGCCTAATCGGGTACCTTTGAAAACCAATCTATATTGAGAACATAATGGTCAACCGAACTATCTAAACGATTGTAAAGGACATTCGGACTCAAACCTAAATGGGTACTTACAAGATTCAAAGGACGGTCGGACTCAATCCTAATCGGGTACCTTTGAAAACCAATCTATACCAAAAACATATTGGTTAACCGAACAAACTAAATGATTGTAAAGGACGGCCAGACTCAAGCCTAAGCGAGTACTTACGAGATGCAAAGGAGCCTACGCGGATATGTTTGAAAACCATTCTATACTAAAAATACATTGGTCAACAGAACAAACTAAAATAATGTAATTAACAAATGGATTCCAAACCTAATCGCTTACATATGCATTTAAAAGACAAATGGATTCCAAACCTAATCAGGTACCTGTGAAAACAATCTACACCAAATTATAATATTTAACCAAGCAAACACAAAACACAACCAAATTCCAAACCTAATCGTGTATAGATAAATAGATACTAAACCCAATAGGATACATATACAAATCAATCTACACTCAATTTTCTTTTAACAAAGTGACCCACAATGACCACAAAAGACAATTAGATTTAAACATAACCAAAAAATCAATGAAAATTAATATATATTCAAGATATATTTTTTTAGTCAACTATAAAATATAAAATATATACAAATGACAAATGTAATTAGGCATTTATGCATGTATACATAACAATAGATTTTCACAACAAAGTGTAATCTTATAAATATGATCAATAACTTTATACTGTAAGTAATTGTACGCAGTAGCTTCAAATTTCATACTATAATTGCTTTAGAAAATAACTATATTCCAAAAATAAAGTATTAGAAAATGCTATATTGAATTAGCATTCAGTATTACCTAAATACCAACTTCTAATCAAGTTAGCCAATCAGTTTACACCATACAAAACAAAATGCTAAGTGAATATAACATTAGTTTGTTGAATTGATGTAGAAAATAGCTGGTAATAAAATGCCAAAAATCACAAACAAAACTCTGCATGTTTTATAAAGAAAATAAAGAAAACAAAATAAATGATAGCAAACACATAAATGTAGCATTAGTTTGTATAAATGACATGGAAAACAACCAGTAATAAAATGTCAGCAGTCACAAACACAACACTGCATATTCTAAACAAAAAATACAAAAAACAAAATAAATGAAAGCAAACACATAAGTTTCATAAACACAAGTAAAATTTATATTATTAAATTCAGCTAATCACTTTTACTTTATACAACTAATAATCTAATCAGCCAATCACTTTTACATTATACAAAACAAAATGCTAAATTAATGTAGCATTAGCCTGTTTAATCAATGTAGATAATAGCTGGTGATAAAATGCCAGCAATCACAAACACAACACTTCATAATTTAAACAAAAAATACACAAAACATAATAAATGAAATCAAAAATATAAAATTTAGAAATAAAAGTCAAATTTATATTAAAAATAACCAATCAACATGTAACATGTCCCAATAACCAATAAAAAAAATCATGACCACAACATACTAAGTATATAGTAACATATCCAATGGAAAAAAAGCCAAAAAATAAAATTCAAATTTAAATCTTTGTTGAAGCTTGGCAATTTCTCTTGTTATGTCCAACTTGATCACACTTGCTGCATTTATTCAGCTTATTCAGAGAATAAGAAAAGTCACCATGTCTTTTAGTAGAAGGTCTTCTAGCACCTCGAATTTCTTTAGGCGGTCTAATTATGATTTCATCTTCAGTAACAATTGGCTTACCGACATTTGGAATTGGATTAATAGCATGTGCATAACTAACTCTAAAAGCATTAGTTGTAAAATAATATTCCATAAATTCATATAGCGATAGCCTTGATTTATTCATACACTTAACAGCATGTACACATGGAAAACCGGTAACTTTCCACTGATTACAGCTACATAATTTTTTTTCAAGACCAACATGATGTGAAATAGGAGGCCTAACTTCAAAAATATTTTCGGTAGACCTATATGCATCCCATCCAAATCCATCTCAACTAACTGTGACAATCACTGCTCCATAAGTGGTCATAAAACAGTAGTCCACTTATGACATTCTTCCCTCTGCTTAGTCATTTGCTCCATTACTTTCACCCGAATTCCATCTAGACAAGATGTAATCGGCATAAACCAATCACCAACAATCCAAGAGTTAAAGATCTCAGACACGTTAGAAGAATATTCTCCATATCTTCTACCTTGAAAAATTAAATGTACTCAATGTTCTAGAGGTTTATCATTTAGGAAGTTGATTACAGCAACACCTCCAACTTTTTTAAATTTTAACATATAACGTACAGAATCTGATAGATTTGAAGCTCGAGTTATAAGTTTAAACAAATCAACAATTGAAGTATCACCCTTGCAAGCTTTAACCACAGAACCGATATTTTGCTCCACATGAAATGTGCAGTAGCTATGAAAAGAAGATGGAAACACTTTCGGAACACCTAATAGCAAACCCCATTGACGAACAGACATGAAAACTAATTCACGAGCTTCATGAAGCATCTCTTTTAGATTCTCTAAAAACCAAGTCCAATTTGATTCATTTTCATGTGAGACAACTCCCATAGCTAGTAGAAAGAAACCTTAAAAAATGCATTACAAATTTAAAATGCTAACAGAAAAAAATACTGATGTTGCATAAGTATATCAAAATATAAATCAACTCAATATCTTACATATACCATGGTAGGAAATTAAAAATGCTAAAGTAAACTAGCATAATGTATATCATGACTAAATCAGTGAAATAAATAGAAAGAAATTGCAGTAATATGATGCACAACAAAAAAAGGTAAAGCATAATGTATTTTAGGATTAGAACTGTGAAACATGTATGAAAAAATGCAGTCTTATAACACATCGGAGTCTTATAATACACAGGGAGTAAAAAATGCTACCTAGCATAATGTATTTCATGACTAAAGCAATGAAGAAAATAGAAAAGAATTAAACAATATGATATACACAAAAAAAAGCTAAATGAAAAATAGTATCATGCAATTTAGGATTGCAAATGTTAAATAAATATGAAAAAAAAGGAGTCTTATAAGAAAACCTACCTCAAAATTGAATCAACTCAACACAAAATTTGTATGCCAATCCCTCACAAAAAAAAAAAAAAAAAAAAAAGACAGACGCACAGAAAAACAGAGAAAGAAAAAGGGAAAAAAATAAGCAATATAATACATAGGGAAAAAATGCTTAATCAAAAACAAAAAAACATCATGTGTTTCAGAATCACAGCAGTGATTTTTTTTTAAATGCACTCTTATAATAAACAAGGATAAAAATGCTAATGCAAACTATCATAATATACTTCATGAATGCAATAAACAAAAAAAAGCAGTAATATGCAATAAAATTAAAAATAATTGATTAAAAAAACTAGCATTATGTATTCCATAGCATTAAACAAATAAAAATTGCAGTAGTCAAATAAGAAAAGAGAACATATAGTATTTCAATAATTGTCTGTCAAATGGTATTTGCAAAACTATGAAACAAAAAAATGGTAAATGAAATTAGCATTATCAAATATAATGCACATGTAATGCAATATTCAGTATTATAAATATATGCAGTTCTATCATTTACACAAAAGAAGAAAACAATTTAAGTATAGCAAAATAAATATTAAAAAAAGGTAATAAAATACATTAAGTTCACCAAAATTCCCCATACTGGAGAATTCAAAAACAAAATACTAAATAACAACTTAAAAATATAAAAGACAAAAACTAAAACTCAAACCTTGTTTTCCATTTTTTGCAGTGCCTGCTTATAAAACTCCTAGTCTACCCTTCAAAAATGCCGCATCTAGAAATATTAGAGTATGACAATGTCAAAAACCAACTAAGAAAGCATTAAGTCCAATGCAAACTCTTTCAAATTGATGACTCGATGGATCCGCATCCAAAGCAACATAACTTCCTGGATTGGTTTTCTTCAAAGCCTATAAAAACCAATTTAAGTCATTATATGATATAGCATCATCTCCGTAAATTTACTTCAAAGCTAATTGTTTTCTAGAGTAAGCATAATAATAAAAAAGATTAAAATTAAACTCTCTTCTAAATTCAGTCATAATATCATTCATTTTCTTCATAGGGACATTTCTAATTTTATCAATAATCAAAGATTTAATAAATCTGCTATAAATATGAACTTTCTTAACATCCCGCACCACACGAATGTTCAAAGTTATAAGTTCTAAAGGTTGTACAGGATCCGAAGAAGCATTTAAATTGAATTTACAACCTTCCTTATTCCAAGAGCAAATGACAGATATTCTTTCAGGATAATTTTTGACGAAAATCAATTCGCGTCCTTCTTTTATTTTCTAAGCCATTAGAAACTCCCTAAAACCTTCAGCACCACTAAAACTATAACCAATAAAATCCATAAGATTCATTTGAGACCCTTTCTTCATAATATCTTTCAAATAAGAACTTGATTCGCCATAAGACCTGATACTATTAGAACCAGAACAAACTTAAATGCTCTGCTGATTAGAATTAACTGAAAAACTACTATCAACATTGAGCTCCAAAGCATGAAGGCACGACTTAGCAGTGAAAACAAAAAAAGAACCCTTCTTATAAATTTGAAAGCACAATATTATATGCAAATCTTAATTAGTATCAACTTTGATAATCTTACTTTTCAAAGTATACGATAATTCAATAGAACAAGTAGTAAGATGTGTCCAATGTTCACATATGATATTCTTAACTGCAATTTAAGAACAACTCAGGTCTAGTCGAATAGAGTAGCTACTCTCAACAAGTAAAAACAAAATCACAATATTATTTCCAACACATCTTCTGCCAAATAAAAATTATAAACAGACTCAGATGTAAATCTGTAACGACCGCGCATACCCCCTGCACTAAAAAAAGGAATAATGCGCTGAAAGGTATGCCAGGCAGCTATGGACGATCATCAAAGTAGGCAAACAACATCGGAACCTGTCGTAAAACAAACAGAGCAAGGATAAAATATAATAGAACATATACAACAGATAATAGTAGTGAAGCATCATATAGCAAACTTTTGAAACTTTCACAACATCCTGAAAGATTATCCAAACATCATAGGAAATATCAAGGTATGTACATAAAGCCTCACTACAACACTTATAGAGCACTCAACAGTGGAAATAGAAATACTAGATAGTAATAAAACTGGTACGCCAGCCTCCTGCTCGCCTCCGCACAGCAGCATCGTCCTCACTAATCACCTGTAATCTGCTACTTAGTCTGCCCATCCATAACTAGATGAACAGACTAAGGTAGTAAGAGGAGACATAAAACCTTGAGTCAGACAACAGTCTTAGTAAGCGATAAAACAGCTAACAAACTTCAATAATAAAGTATATGAGAATGGATATACAAACATACTAATCTACCCACAATACCAGAGAAGAACCCAACTGTATCTTCCCCACATCGGACAGTGATAGCCTTTACAATAAACAATTCGACCATTCATCCATGGAAACTGAAACGCCCATTCAATCATGGTACGCACTCATAACATCCAGATGATATATATATCTCATGTAAACCATCTTAATCGAATTTGACATCCCTCAAGCACAAGACCAAGAGGCCTAAACCAATATTAGACAAGCACCAAAGGAACATCTCCTTCGACATTGGATAATCTACATGAGGCAGTTCAAAGAAGGCAACTAATCAACTATGACAGACTCTGGCTATCACCACCAATCCTGCTTCGAAACCATCGTTAATCGTATGACGGTCAACCTTGCCATATGTCAAGGGATAAGGGTAACCCCAGTTCCAAAATAAGCTCCATGTGTCCAACCTGGACAATGTCCAACATTGACAATTAGGCCTTTCTACAAGACCCAGGGTACTCGACCAGCAACCTTCCGATCTTTTAGGTGCCCCTATTGTACCCTTGCTTTGAGCCTATTAGAATTTATGACAACAAAAATATCTCGGCCTTCACATCTCTATTCATCCAACCTGACAACTTTTCATAGCTCAAGCAACCTTCTCGAACAACCATTATCCACCAACTCACGACCTTTGAGTTACCATCTTCCTCGTTGGTCTTCACCGATCAACGAAATTATTCAACACTTCGAACATTCCCACTTGAATTCTCCTCGAAGTCACCACCAACCTCGAAACAAAGAAACATCCATCATAAGGTCCGAAACAGTCTATAACATCACATTAACTTGCTAAAGAAATCAAATCAAAGAACTTATGCCATACATCATAGCATTTAAAAGATTGCTGAAACCCATCATGCTCGACCAGAGTAGGACCGACCCACCTCCTTTGGACCGACCGGACCTGGTTCCTTCCTGCCTTCAAAGCTCAACCGACCCGATCCCACTCGACCGACCCAGTCAAGACCGACCTAACCCATCCACATAGGGCCGACTCGAAGCCATAACTTCAATCCCTCACGTCTCAACCGACCCAAAACTCCCATTTGGACTGACCCATTCCAGACCGACCAACATCCTGGGTTAAGGACCGACCGCCTTTATCTCTTGACCGATCGATCCAATTGGCTTGTTCCCCAACAGAGATGAGCGACCCACCATGCTCGACCCACCATGTTCGACCGACCCTGGCTTGCACGACCCAAAATATGCATCCTCTAATGCAACTCCAAATTCATCCAAAACTTAGCCAAAACGATTTGCTCGACGAAACCAACTCATCCCATATGACCAAAAAAGTGATATGAAGTCAATAGGAACACCAATATGGCAATTCCATCAATAACAATGTAAAATGTACCAAAATCACCATAAGTGTACATATGAACAAAATCATGGATTTAACTTGCACATTCACATGAAATATCATAGAAATTACTTATCTAAACTTGCTAAATCAGATCATAAGGTGATTGACATGAAAATGGACTTACTAATGATAGATCTATGGAAAAATGCTTGCACTTGATGAAAAACATAAACAAACACTCATATGCTTTATTGAATCCATGTGAGAGATGCATATCACTCACCGATTCTCCCAAACATGAAAAAATCAAATGAAACTGAATCCGGACAGAAAGCACTTCGCACCAAACACCTTAATCCAATGAATTCTTGCCTCAATTGATGTAGATCTAGCCTCCAATGGTGTAGATCTATGATTTCCCTCCTTGGATTATGATTTTTAATGGTCTAAAGGTGTTAGAGGAAGGAGGAGCATAAGGCACCAAATGAGAGAATGGAAAACTAAAATAATATCCCATATCCCTTACCCCCTTCTTATACCCATCCAATAGCCCACCAATGGGCCTTCTCAAATCAACCCATTGTGGCTCTCCAAACCTGAAAAACCTTAAAACAACGATTTTTCCCAAACCGCTAAGCCAAATCTTTAATGTAACCACTCTACGGAAAGGCAACCATCAATTCCTTTCCAATGGCACAGGTCTCACCCTATGATTCGACCTGAGTCAAAAGTTATTCCCTGTACAAAACTTACAGGGGCAAAATGGTCACAAGCAAAATCAGTAAAAATTATGGACATGTCTCACATCCCCATAAGCAACATATCAAAAGATGAGAATGATCCAACCCTCAGGGAATAAAATAAAAATGTTTTACGACCTTCCGATACGTAAAATGCGGGCTGTTACATTCTCCCCACCTTAAGAATTTCATGCCCGAAATTTCAAGTAAACATAATAAACCACAACAATTCTGCATGCCTATCATCCATGAGAAGCCAATTCTATCATTCAAACTAGCATCAATCAAGCCATACATACATAGCATTATCCTAGCACGCGGAATTATATCAAACAACAACAAGATACAATAATATAATGATGATACGATCAAAGAGTCCTACCAATGAAGAGTTCTGGATAAGTCGCTCTCATGCACTCTTTTGTCTCCCGTGTACAATCGTCGCCATCTTCACTCCATTGTACCTTGACTAGCTTAACCGTCTTCCTCCTAAGTTGTTTCATGTCATCCCTCATAACACGAAGTGGCTTACGAGGTCTCGTAACCGCGGTGTAACATCCCAGAAATTTCGACAACCGGAGTATGCGATTAATTTGAGATTTAACGATTAATAATCAAAAAATTTATTGGGTATTTGGGTTAGAGATTTTTAAAACAAAATTTATTGGTTTAAATAAGAATTAAATTTGATATAAAATTCAAAATGATTAATCTGCATCAATTATTTATAACTGATCGAGAATAAATTGGTTGATATTATTATACAGTTTGAAAATATAAATAGTTGAATTATAAATAAACGTTAATTAACACTAAATAAATTAGAAATTTTATTTGTCAAAATATATATGGGAAATCGGTTCGAAGATGTGTGTATTCATGTATATATAGAGATTAAACTTAATGTTGAAAACCTGGAATCGAACTAAGTTATTTTGGACAACTGGAATCAAAACGGTGAACTAGTAAATAAATAAAAAATTTATATGTTGTATATAGATGGAGTCAAATTACAACCAGAGTAATTTTATTAGATTCGTAACGCGAAGACGAAGTGGTACATATAATTTTTGTCGCATTTAGAGTTTGTGTTGACGGTACAGTTTTTGAACGTTCAACGAATATCAGTGGTAAAGGTTAATATTTGATTACAACCGAATATTACCTACCTTAATCAGAACCTTCCTCAGTTAAAAATCTGCTGACCTACATCTGTTTTCGCAGCTACCCTAGAATTTCGATGTGACGTTGTTCTTATCGTTGAAATTTTCCTTTATAAAAATCAACGTATCCTTCCTGCTTTCTTCAGGAAAAACCATTTCCCCAATTCGAAAATGATGAAAAGGGGTTCATCATGGCCTCCTCTAAAATCCATCGCTTCACTCCCCTTAAAATCAAAATCGCACAAACCCTAAAGTGGAAACCATTCTTCATCATCGGTCGACCTCGGCTCCTCCAATTTAAATCGAAATTTCGAGACAGCCGCTCGCCATCGCAGCCACCGGCGTTTGTTTTTCTAGGTCTGGGAAACTCAGAAATCGTAGCCACCCTCGTCGAAGTTGCACGGCACTGTCTTTCCGATATATTCCAACATCTAGTCCGTCGCGCGCACTTCGCCACACCAGTTTTAAGGTGAGTTTCTTTTGGAACTCACGATTGATTAATCTTAGTTCAAGTATTTTAAATTTTTATACAAACTAAGTATAATGGCATGATTTCTGGGATGTTTTGTCTTGGGTTTGAATTGATTGATAATGGATTGCGTTTTGATAATTGTCTGCTTGTTATTTACCTACTGATTTGAGTTGCTGCATTTGTGCACAGTGCTTTTGTGGTCACCATGCTGTCAATAAGTTGAGAGAAAAAGAAAAGAATAGATGAATGCAAGTATACGTTTGGAAATGAACCTTTTTACCAGATTTTTGTCCGAGAAATCAGTAAATGTTGCACACTTTGATAAGTGACATATCAGGATAGGTAGACCAGTAAATTAAGAAACATATAACCATCATCCACTGCATGTTTAGTTGTGCCATACAATGTATGTTGATGTTGTTGCATATAAACTTAAGCCTATAAACAATCATTTTAATGATAGGTTTTTCCGTATTTGTTTACTACTAGGAACTCACCTAAATTATCGATATGGAAAAAATAGATCGTGTTCATAAACTGAAACTATATTGTTTGGCTAAACTCTATTAAACTAAAAATATACTATTTGGATAAACTCTAACTATACTGTTGGTTAAATCCTATTAAACTGAGACAACACTGTTTGGTTGAATTTTTATAAAACTGGGAACTTGGTTGCACTGAAGTCATCTCACATTAAACTATGTGCATTAAAGTGTGTATATGCATGAAAGCATACATGTGTTTTATTCCAAATAGCATATGTGTATCCTTATATGAGTATGGACCAAAACTTTGACCCTTTTTAAACCACTTATACAAGTTCTTAGAAATATGATGAATCAAATATGTGCCTGTTGTTGCCAGGCCTGAGTCAATTCTGAGAATTAAACTATTGTGACCCTTTTGGCCGATACCGTCGAGATATATTTGTAGTGATTTATTTTGCCGAAATCCAAGTGTGTATGTAGGGAACTATCATGATTTCAGATTTTACTTGGCATGAGTACTATGTTCATTTGTCATATTATGCAGTTTCATGGCACCTTAGTTATTCTTGTTTGTATCAAATTGCTTTCCACTGTAGGCGCCTGAGTATGTTACCATGCTTGTGTGGTTGCAGTCCGTTATATTATTGCTTGTTGCACCTAACATTAGGATTTGGTCATATTCAAATATTGCTTTCCTATAAGAAGAATACCATGCCATGGGGTATACTTGTAGTTAGGGGTATCCGTGTATAGAAGTGTGTCAGACATACTTGTTAAAAGTTGAGTTGTCATTTCTTGATCACAGTAGTATGTAGATGCATATTGATTTACAAAGCTGAAACAGTGTAATATGGGTTGACCTCATTTATATTTCTTGTTTCTGAAATTGGACACTACATTTTTTTTTGCTAAGAATCTCCATGCCATGTCGTTTTGTCTCATGCTAGCTAATGCTGTTAATATGTCCTACTATTGGCAATTAGTAGAAAGTCGGCATATAGGATGGTCATATTGAAGTTGAACCTGGTCATCGGTAATACGTGAAAGACGATTCATGCGTGTGAATATATTCTAAGCTGCATATTATGTCGCTGATTAAATACATACAGTAAATTTTCAGCGATAATTTTATAGGCTAACCAAATGTTAAGGTATTAGATGGCATAAACAATGTAGGAAAAAAGAAACAAGTAATGGCAGATTATAATAACATATAACATATGCAGATATTATGAATCTGAATACCAACCAATAATAGACAAAGAAACATGTGGTAAAATACTGAAGACTTCCAGTATATGAAAACTTTGGACCCATATTTATATCAACTTACTTGATTTCTGCAAACTTTAGGTCCCTATGCAGTTGAAAAATGGACTGCAATGTACTCTTTAATTTAGAAGTGTATGTTGAAAGGAATTATGTGCATTTCAACTTGTTTAAAACTAAGTACTTTCAGTTATTGTAAACCTGGGAGCGGTTGGTTTGATCTTTGGCAGGGTTGGTGTATTTGTCTTATATGTGAATATGGTTACTGAAATTTGAAAATCTAAATTTACCTTAGAAAAATGGAAACTACGGATCATGTAGTTGTGGATATTTCACATGCCTTGGCCATGTCATCACCTGGAAACTGAAACCCTTTATTCACAAATAGAAGTGGACATGAAACTCTTTATTTACAAATGAAGTTGGACCGATTTCCATAAAAAATCTGAGTTTAACATTAAATATTTATAAGATTTCAAATGGATGAAGTGTGGGTGGGGAACCAGACTCTTGCACTTGCACATTTCTTATCCACTATCATATTAGTCGACTTGTTTTTTCCATTTTGTTTTGCTGATCAAGGTTTGGTATCTTTGTATATACCACATGAACTACATTCTGTAAGTTGACGGTGAGATTTAAAATAGTACATGTACTTCTATATGTGTGCTGCCACCTACACCCCCTTTGATTCACGTGTATATGCAAGCTCCTGGAATCATCTATGTTATTTTATATTCGGTTAGGGATGCTGAGGCGGTGTACACGTGTATATTATATACACGCGCACACTCGCAAGCTCCTGAGACTGTTCGTCCCTGGAAATAGATAGAACTGATATGAATAGATACCCCGTTTGATCTAGATACACCATTTTGGACATATGTTATTACTGTTATTTCATATATGACAGCGATGTTGGGATTAACTATTATATTTCAGTTTTATTGAAATTAATTTACTTGAACTGTGACTAATCCTGACTCGAGTGTTTTATGTTTTTGCATGGAACGCTCGGGTCAGACCTAAGTGCTACAGATTTTAAAGATTACAGCATAGAATTTGAAGACTGTCAAGCTGGAGATTTCAAGAGACGACACAATCTGAAGTTTAAACAGTAAAGATTTTTATTTATGTTGTTTTTAAATTCCGCTATATGTAAAATCTTCTATAAAACTTGGATTATATATAAAAGTTATTTTGTTGTTCAATATTGTCTTATTCTATATTCTATGTTTTCTGTGTTGATTCTTCATTTAAACTCGGTAAGCTAAATAACGATCCGTCAATTTGAACGTTTTAAGTTGATTTAACCACCAATTTGAAGCGGTCAAAAAGGCAGGACGTTACAAGTGGTATCAGAGCTTTGGTTTATTCAAAGCGTAGCTTATCGAGTTTAAATGACAGCATCGACACTAGAAAAGCGATTTCCAAAAATAAAAAGTTTCAAAATTTAAATTTTTGAAATGAAAATATTTTAAAGTAAATTTTGAAAAAGGAAATTATTTTGGAAATATTATATAAATTAGACTTTTGGAACTGATACATCGGAAATAAAAATTTATTTTGAGATTTAAAAATTCTGTTCGGAATCCCCAGACTTCAGAAGTCTTCGAATCCAGGTTTGCGAGAATTATTCTTCGATAAGGTTCTCTTAGATTTGAATCTAGATCCATCATCGGATGATATAAAACGAAGATAAGTATAAGATAATCAACGAATCAATTTATCTGATCGCGTACTTTAGAATTCAAGGATAACTGAAATTGATTGGAAATAAGAAATCTGATGAAAATTTGAATGAAAAGGAGAAACTTGAAATCGTTCCAAAGATGAGATAATGAATTTTATTTTGTTGGAAATATAAATTAAAGATAATAAAATCAAAAAGGTTATAATTAGAATTTGATCGTGTCAAATTTTATTGCTAATTTATTTAGAACTTGGCTAGATGAATTGTAATTGGTTTCAAACCAACAATGAAAAATCGAATATATGAATTCGATAGCGAGTTATAAACTTGTTAATTAAATAACAAGAAGTGAATTGTGAACGAGAACTGTAAATGAAGCGATATATGAATGAAGATTGTGAAGTGATTTGAATTAATATTTAAACAAAATCAGAATTAATTTGATGTGACAAGTTCGGGTTTTGAAAAAGAAATAATATTTACTTTTTAGAAGTAAATAATGTGTGAAAGCAAAGGTGTTGCAAATGAAATTGTGGATAAATGAAATTGAGTTGACCAATACAGTGGGATTATTCTGAAGTTCAGAATATAAGTAAAGTGAGATTTTTTTTCCGAAGTTCGGATTATGTTATCGAATATGGGATTATTTGAAAGAAGATTATGTGTGAAGTCAATTGTGTTGAATTTCAGAAAAATGTTATTTATTTTTCATTTTAATTAAAAATTTAATGAATAAAGTATAATTTAAAGTTATATATTTCCAAAGGTGTAAATTATTGTTATAGTTAACAATTTTAGTAAAAGGGGAAAATTCTTAATTTGAATTCGGAAATTATGAGAATGAGTGTTTTGTTAACTGTGAACTTGATATATTTCAAAGTTAATAATGTTGTTTGATTAAGGTCTGAGAGGTAAATATAACCCAACTTGTTTGACTTCATTGTTTACTAAGAAATAGTCAAGGTTCGATAGCAAGAGTGGTTTAAGTGTTAATTGAGTGTTGGCAGTTAAGTGAAAATAGCGGTGTTTTATTTAATATCTGTTTTAATTTAAATAACAAATGTAAAAATGTCCCCCTTAAAATAAAGTGTATTTTCTATAGAAAGTAAAGATTTGTGAATATATGGAATTGTTTTCCAATGATAATAAGTGATTTTCTAGAATTATGGAAAATAAATAAGATAATTTGAAATGTTTTTCAAAAGATTGGGAGTGGCTAACGGGTTTTCAGAATGGCCAAAAAAAGAGAAAAAAAACCAGCACGACGATAACAAAACATAAGAAAGGTAAATTAGTAAACTGAATTATGAAATCGCGTAAGCAATGATTATATAAGAAATTAAGAAATAAAGAAATTTAGAAACTGACTGGAGATTAGTTAAGTTGAATAATTTCCTGAGTGTTGATCTGATGTTGGTTTCGGCTTTCGGGGTTGATACTTAGGGGGTTGTTCGCTTGCTAATTGACGGTCGAAGAATGTGGAAGAGGAATAATGCGTGAATGAGAAATTTGTTATAAGAGAGAATTCTGAAATTTTGAAAGCACAAAAATCTGAATTAAGTGAAGGACTGGATAATTGGGAAATTGAGAGAAAATTTGGTTTATAACCAATAGATTCATAAATGAAAAGTTATCAAATTGTTGAGTTGATTAAGAGATCAAAACTAAAATTTTGAAATTTGAATGGAAATTAGAGGATATTCTATTTTAAATATTGGATACAGTCATTTCGGAACTTATATAAGAGAT
Source organism: Allium sativum (assembly GCA_030737875.1). Classification (NCBI taxonomy): domain Eukaryota; kingdom Viridiplantae; phylum Streptophyta; class Magnoliopsida; order Asparagales; family Amaryllidaceae; genus Allium; species Allium sativum. Next base: position 733,448,783 of record CM060916.1, read on the forward strand.
ATATAAGGACATGGTGAATTTGTAAACTACTGGACTGGAAGGTAATCGAGAGGAGACGAAATTTTATACAATGGAATTTATATAAGAATGAGCTATTTGGAAATATGTTTTGAAAAGGAAATCTTATGTAAGTTGACATAAGTATGATTTTGCGAGGGGTATGAAATGAAGTACTATAAATACATAGTATTATATGTTTTCAAATCAAAATAAGGAAAGTACCATCCCTCTCCTTTGAATTTCGAGCTTACTTATGATGTGTTGCTGGTGGTAGTAGGTTGTCCGGACATAAAACTCATGAGTTGCCATTGAACACGACTGCTAGCGTAATTCGCAGGGCTGCAGATAGCCTACGGCGGTTGGATGTTTCCTGAGGGAATCAAGCGTAACCATTGTGATCGCCGCGATCTAGAGTCGTTGGAATTCGATCGTGTAGTGTAATTCGCTGGGCTGTAGATAGCCTACGGCAGACGGATGTTTCTTGGGGGAACCAAGTGTAACCATTGTGACTGCTGCGATCTACAGTCGAATTTTAAGGGCGTAATCCGTAGAGCTGTGAAAGCTTACGGGTATGGATGTTTCCTTGGGGACCCAGGCTTAACTATTGTGTAGCTGCGGTCCACTTAGATATCTTAGTGATTGAGCCACCTGTTTAATGCAGCAGTTTATCTTCATGACTTGATTGTTTCCATAACTGGATTAGTCCTCATGACTTGATTTATTTCCATTAGTTCATGATTTGTTTTCATGACCCTGAGAGAGAGCAATCAATGCTCAATGACCTCAGATTGTCTTTTTATCCTTAAATATCTTCTGTTGATCTGTCCATGACGAAATTCACAGGGAAGTGAACTCCTACGGATACAGATGTTTTCTGGGAGATCCAGACGGAACCATTTTGTATCTACGATTCATGAACAATCAACATATAAATATCACATTGGTACTTTCCCTATCTATTTTTAAAAGAATTTTTGAAATATTTTCACTGGAAGTTGAAACAAGGATATTTAGTACTTTGAGATTTTAGTCGTGTGCCTGGCCAGCATATGCGTAACATCTTTAAGAACGACAATAGACTCGTCAAACTTCGAGTTATCAAGATATTTTCTAATTAATAATTTGAAATTAACTTAATAAATTAAGAAAGGATTCCGAAGTATTTTCTGCATGACTTCAGTGTTATATATTAAAGTTATAAAATATTTCGGGTTTTGGAAAATTTCAGATCAACGATTTGCGACTTGAAGAGGAAATGTTATTTACACTCTTCAATGAGTGTTGAGAAGGACTAAATGGATTGAATGTAAGGAGAAGAGACCTGGATTTTAATGAATATATGGAACGATGGATAAGTAAATACTGATATGCGAGGTTTATAAAGAAATTTGGAATAATTTGATATGCATAAATTCAACTTGTGCAGAATTTGAAATATGAGAAGATATTGGTTTAGGGAGAAATTTGATTTTCCGAATTAATTGAATATGGTGAATAAACAAAGAAGATCGATGACGTAAAATTGATTAATATGGAAAAATTTCACGTATACGTGTTATAACCCTAATGTCCTTTCCTTTTCGAGGATGAAAAGTTTTAAAGGGGGGAAGATTGTAACATCCCACAAATTTCGACAACTGGAGTATGCGATTAATTTGAGATTTCATGATTAATAATCAAAAAAATTATTGGGTATTTGGGTTAGAAATTTTTAAAGCAAAATTTATTGGTTTAAATAAGAATTAAATTCAATATAAAATTCAGAATGATTAATCTGCATCAATTATTTATAACTGATCGAGAATAAATTGGTTGATATTATTATACAGTTTGAAAATATAAATAGTTGAATTATAAATAAACATTTATTAACGCTAAATAAATTAGAAATTTTATTTGTCAAAATCTATATGGGAAATCGGTTCGAAGATGTGTGTATTCATGTATATATAGAGATTAAACTTAATGTTGAAAACCTGGAATCGAACTAAGTTATTTTGGATAAATGGAATCAAAACGGTGAACCAATAAATAAATAAATAAAATTATATGTTGTATATAGATGGAATCAAATTACAACCAGACTAATTTTATTGGATTCGGAACGCGAAGACGAAGTGGTACATATAATTTTGGTCGCATTTAGAGTTTGTGTTGACGGTACAGTTTTTGAACTTCAACGAATATCAGTGGTAACGGTTAATATTTGATTACAACCGAATATTACCTACCTTAATCGAAACCTTCCTCAGTTAAAAATCTGCCGACCTACATCTATTTTCGTAGCTACCCTAGAATTTCGATGTAACGTTGTTCTTATCGCTGAAATTTTTCTTTATAAAAATCAACGTATCCTTCCTGCTTTCTTTAGCAAAAACCATTTTCCCCAATTCGAAAATGGCGAAAAGGGATTCATCATGGCCTCCTCTAAAATCCATCGCTTTACTCCCCTTAAAATAAAAATCGCACAAACCCTAAAGTGGAAACCATTCTTCATCATCGGTCGACCTCGGCTCCTCCAATTTAAATCGAATTTCCTAGACAGCCGCTCGCTATCGCAGCCACCGGCATTTGTTTTTCTAGGTCTGGGCAACTCAGAAATCGTAGACACCCTCGTCGAAGCCGCAAGGCACCGTCTTTCCAATAGATTCCAACATCTAGTCTATCGCGCGCACTTCGCCACACCAGTTTTAAGGTGAGTTTCTTTTGGAACTCACGATTGATTAATCTCAGTTCAAGTATTTTAAATTTTTATACAAACTAAGTATGATAGCATGATTTCTGGGATGTTTTGTCTTGGGTTTGAATTGATTGATAATGGATTGCGTTTTGATAATTGTCTGCTTGTTCTTTACCCACTGATTTGAGTTGCGGCATTTGTGCACAGTGCTTTTGTGGTCACCATGCTATCAATAAGTTGAGAGAAAAAGAAAAGAATAGATGAATGCAAGTATATGTTTGGAAATGAACCGTTTTGCCAGATTTTTGTCTTAGAAATCAGTAAATGTTGCACACTTTGATAAGTGACATATCAGGATAGGTAGACCAGTAAATTAAGACATATTTAACCATAATCCACTACATGTTTAGTTGTGCCATACAATGTATGTTGATGTTGTTGCATATAAACTTAAGCCTATAAACAATCGTTTTAATGACAGGTTTTTCCGTATTTGTTTAGTACTAGGAACTCACCTAAATTATCGATATGGAAAAAACAGATCGTGTTCATAAACTGAAACTATATTGTTTGGTTAAACTCTATCAAACTGAAACTATACTGTTTGGATGAACTCTAACTATACTGTTGGTTAAATCCTATTAAACTGAGACTACACTTTTTGGTTGAATTTTTATAAAACTGGGAAATTGGTTACACTGAACTCATCTTACATTAAACTATGTGCATTAAAGTGTGTATATGCATGAAAGCATACATGTGTTTTATTCCAAATAGCATATGTGTATCCTTATATGAGTATGGACCAAAACTGTGACCCTTTTTAAACCACTTATACAAGTTCTTAGAAATATGATGAATCAAATATGTGCCTGTTGTTGCTAGGCCTGAATCGATTTTGAGAATTAAACTGTTGTGACCCTTTTGGCCGATACCGTCGAGATATATTTGTAGTGATTTATTTTGCCGAAATCCAAGTGTGTATGTAGGGAACTGTCGTGATTTCAGATTTTACTTGGCATGAGTACTATGTTCATTTGTCATATTATGCAGTTTCATGGCAACTTAGTTATTCTTGTTTGCATCAAATTGCTTGCCACTGTAGGCGCCTGAGTATGTTACCATGCTTGTGTGGTAGCAGTCCATTATATTATTGCTTGTTGCACCTAACGTTAGGATTTGGTCATATTCAAATATTGCTTTCCTATAAGAAGAATACCATGCCATGAGGTATACTTGTAATTAGGGGTATCTGTGTATAGAAGTGTGTCAGACATACTTGTTAAAAGTTAAGTTGTCATTTCTTGATCACAGTAGTACGTAGATGCATATTTATTTACAAAGCTGAAATAGTGTAATATGGGTTGGCCTCATTTATATTTCCTGTTTCTGAAATTGGACACTACATATTTTTTTTGCTAAGAATCTCCATGCCATGCTGTTTTGTGTCATGCTAGCTAATGTTGTTAATATGTCCTACTATTAGCAATTAGTAGAAAGTCGGCATATAGGATGGTCATATTGAAGTTGAACCTGGTCGTCGGTTTGAAAGACGATTCATGCATGTGAATATATTCTAAGCTGCATATTATGTCGCTGATTAAATACATATTGTAAACTTTTAGCGATAATTTTATAGACTAACCAAATGTTAAGGTATTAGATGGCATAAACAATGTAGGAAAAAAGTAACAAGTAAAGGCAGATTATAATAACATATATCATATGCAGATATTATGAATCTGAATACCAACCAATAATAGACAAAGAAAAATGTGGTAAAATACTGAAGACTTCCAGTATATGAAAACTTTGGACCCATATTTATGTCAACTTAGTTGATTTCTGCAAATTTAGGTCCCTATGCAGTTGAAAAATGGACTGCACTGTACTCTTTAATTTGGAAGTGTATGTTGAAAGGAATTATGTGCATTTCAACTTGTTTAAAACTAAGTACTTTCAGTTATTGTAAACCAGGGAGCGGTTGGTTTGATCTTTGGCAGGGTTGGTGTATTTGTCTTATATATGAATATGGTTACTGAAATTTGAAAATCTGAATTTACCTTAGAAAGGTGGAAACCCCGGATCATGTAGTTGTGGATATTTCACATGCCTTGGCCATGTCATCATTTGGAAACTGAAACCCTTTATTCACAAATAGAAGTGGACATGAAACTCTTTATTTACAAATGAAGTTGGACCGATTTCCATAAAAATTCTGAGTTTAACATTAAATATTTATAAGATTTCAAATGGATGAAGTGTGGGTGGGGAACCAGACTCTTGCACTTGCACATTTATTATCCACTATCATATTGGTCGACTTGTTTTTGCCATTTTGTTTTGCTGATCAGGGTTTGGTATCTTTGTATATACCACATGAATTACATTCTGTAAGTTGACGATGAGATTTAAAATAGTACATGTCTTCTATATGTGTGCTGCCACCTACACCCCCTTTGATTCACGTGTATATGCAAGCTCCTGGAATCATCTATGTTATTATTTATATTCGGTTCGAGATGCTGAGGCGGTGTACACGTGTATATTATATACACGCGCACACTCGCAAGCTCCTGAGATTGTTCGTCCCTGGAAATAGACAGAACTGATATGAATAGATACCCCACTTGATCTAGATACACCATTTTGGACGGATGCTATTACTGTTATTTCATATATGACAACGATGTTGGGATTAACTATTATATTTCAGTTTTATTGAAATTAATTTACTTAAACTATGATTAATTCTGACTCGAGTGTTTTATGTTTTTGCATGGAACGCTCGGGTCATACCTGAGTGCTACAGATTTTAAAGATTACAGCGTAGAATTTGAAGACTGTCAAGATGGGGATTTCAAGAGACGGCACACTTTGAAGTTTAAATAGTAAAGAATTTTATTTGTATTGTTTTAAAATTCCACTGTATGGAAAATCTTGTATAAAACTCGGATTATATATAAAAGTTATTTTGTTGTTCAATGTTGTCTTATTCTATGTTTTTTGTGTTGATTCTTCATTTAAACTCGGTAAGCTAAATAACGATCCGTCGATTTGAACGTATTAAGTTGGTTTAACCACCAATTTGAAGCGGTCAAAAAGCCGGGACGTTACACGCGGTCTCCACTTCAAGGTCTTCGTACTGCGCTGGAGGTACCACCACATTCAAATCATGCACAAACTTCCATAGAAATGACATATGGAACACATTATGCACACTAGACATCTTCTCGGTAACTCCAATCTATATGCGAGCTTTCCAAGTCGCTCGACTTTCAGAAATGGTCCAACGAACCTTGGAGCTAACTTTCCTTTACTTACGAATCGAACCACATGCTTCAACGGTGAAATCTTCACGAAAACCATATCACCTACATTGAATTCCAAGTCCTTACGACGCTTATCGGCGTAACTCTTTTGACGATCTTGGGCTGCCTTCATTCGTTGCTGAACGATCTCGATACAATCCGAGGTCTCTCTTATCATATCTGCCACAAGTACCAACTTATCTCCAGTTTCTAACCAACAAGCTGGAGAGTTGCACGGCCTCTCATACAACACCTCGTATGGTGCCATCCCAATACTAGACTGGTAGCTATTATTATATGCAAACTCAACTAGATGCAGATGATCCTCCCATGATCCTCTGAAGTCTAACACACAAGCCTTCAGGAGATCTTCCAAAACTCGGTTAACCCTCTCGGTTTGACCATCCGTATTGGGACGATGATTCGTACTCAAGCACAACTCAGTTCCCAAATCTTCTTGCAAACTTCTCTAAAATCCACTCGTAAATAATGGATCTCGGTCACTCACTATACTCTTTGGGACACCATGGAATCGAACTATCCATTTCACATAAAGTTCAACCAGTTTCGACGTCGTCCTAGCCGATTTGACAGGAATGAATCTCGCACTTTTGGTCAAGCGATCCACGATGACCCAAATTCCGTTATTTTCTTCCTTGGTTCTAGGTAGTCCATCGATAAAATCCACCGATATCTGCTCCCACTTCCACATAAGAACTTATAATGGATGAAGCAAACCACTTGGCTTCTTCTGTTCAGCTTTCACTAACTGACAGTTCATGCACTTGGAAATGAACTTTCCAATATCTCGCTTCATCCCCTCCCAGTAGTAGACTAGCTTCATGTCCTGATACATCTTATTACCAACGGGATAAATTGTCAACTTCAAGTGATGACATTCCCTCAGAACCTCATCTCTCAATTCGTCAATATGAGGAACAACAAATCGCCCTTGCTTTCGAAGACAACCATTTCGATCGACTTCGAATTCTTTATCTTCTGGTTCCAGTTTCTAGATAAACTCGACAAGCTTTGCATCTCGCCAATCTTTTCGACAAGAGTAGGTCTTATCATTAAGCTTGCCAACATTTTAGGTTCCAACTCACACCTTGGCCTAAAATAAAACCTTTCCAAATACTCAAGGCTCTTCCATTCCGAAAACATCGCTCCCAAACTTGCGTGTCTCCGACTCAACGCATTTGCCACTGCGTTGCCCTTGCGAGGAGTATAGGCTATACCAAAATCATACGACGCCAGAAACTCTAACCATCGTTACTGCCGAAGATTCAAATCCTTTTGGGAGAAAAGATACATCAGTGACTTGTCATCCGTAAACAACTCGAATTGAACTTCCAATAGGTAATGTCTCCACATATTTAGAGCAAACAAAATCGCCGCCAACTCCAAAGCATGAGTTGGGTAATTCTTCTCATGCTGCTTTAGATGTCGACTGTTTGCGAACAAATTTTGCAATTGTAAACAAATTTTGGCTCCGTTGCCGGGGACCAAAATAATTTTTATTTTTAAATCCTTCGAGTTGTAATTTTCTTAATTTATATTTCTACGTTCATATAAAAAAACATTTTATTTTATTTTGTTCGCTTTTGTTTTCTAGCATAGTTAAAAAAAAAACTTTATTGGTTTGGTTTGGTGTTAGTCAATGATACGGTAATCTTCCTACCAAGAAAAAAAAAAGAATTGCAATTTTTGTTTGATTTGTTTCCTTTCTTATTCCTTTTCCCGTCTTTACATTTCTTTTTGTACAAGAAAAAAAAAAGACTGCAATTTTCTTTTTTGATCTCTTTCCTGTTTTCTCTACAATTTCCTTCCACTTTCTTTACAATTCTCTACAAATCTCTTTCCTTTTGACAATTCTTACAATTAAAAAAAAGGAGCAACATTTCCTTTTTTGTTTTATTTTATTCCTTTTTTGACTATTTTCTTCTCTGCCAATAACCAAAACTCTACTTCACAAACTCACCTCTTACAACCTTCTTGCCTAGACAACAAGCCATCCACAACCCTCAATCCCAGCAGCCACACCATTTTTTTTTTTTTGTATGATGAATGATGAATGGAGATGGAATGATGCCATACATTATTTCATTTGATTGCTCCTCTACTACACCAACACTTCATGAAAGGAAAGTTTTGTGCCCTAGTTACTCTACTTCTATAACCCTAATTCAACACACAAGTCTGGATTAATGTTATATAAAAAGCTGAAAGGAATGATAAGAAAAGTTTTGTAAGATAGATAACCCATATAAATTAAGATGTGGTATATGGTTATCCTACCTTAAAACAAGTACGGAGTGGGTAGTGTAATATTGGTATAAAAGTGACGTTTTTAACCTTTTAAAAATGAAAGGTTCTTAGGTATACCAATATAAGAAAAACTTGTCGAAACATGAATGTAAATCGACTAAAACTTGGGTTTGAATAATGTGGGGTATCGAAGAAGAATGCTACAATGAGTCATTTCCCCTTAATTGGGCCAAGTGGATTTTAGAACTTATGATTTTGAAAATTTGAGTGGAAAAGAAAATATTATGCATGAAAACTAACTCAGAAAATCCAACAAATGTAGGTGCAAAATCCTTTTATTTCGTGATTTTTTTATTATTATTTTTACTTGCACATTCTAACATGTATAACAAAGGTTGACATGCTTACTCCGGAACACGACTAACGTCTGCACAGTCTCAAGCTAGCATCTTTAAAAGACACATTACGATTCAATGAATAAATAATGTTCATTCCCATCACCCAACAATTCAACTTATCAAACAAGAACCAAGGTGTTATTTATGAATTTTAAGTTAATCCTTGTTCAATAAATGACCTACTTCATAAAATTTGTTCGTTTAAGAGCTATGCTCCTTTACAGGGTATATTCGTGTTCGGTCTAACAATTATCAGATTTAGATCTATATACATGAATTCCTCATCCTTTGGCTATGTGATTCATATCGAATCATATCTATTAGCGTCATCACCCCCTAATCAAAGGGGATTAGCTAGACATAGCTAAAGAATAAGAGAAAAAGAAAATAAAAGACATGAACATAAATAAAATAAAATAACAACTAAGAGAAAGGGAGAAGAGTTTATCTTTTGGAAGTGAGGATTGTAGTAGAAGAGATGAAAGGAAACAAAAATGTTCATATGTGCTTTAGTATTACTTTATCTTTTGTAGCCTGAAGTTCAACTAATACACTTTCCCTCTTATCTAGAATATTTTTAGAACTTACAAAATTTTCCTTCATCTATGCATAACTCATATCCAATACATTACAGTTACATTGGTGCAAAATTAAAAAAAAGAATAAAGAAATGATTGGGTGCACATTGTCGATGTGTAGAACTTTGGTTGACACCACGCTCTTAACCTTCAAGACAATTACAGTGTTATCAAGGAATTACGATTCAGCTTGAAAAATTTTGTTCATTTTTGCACTAATTATGGGATGGACAATTTGGGGCTAAACCGTTACTATTGAAGTTAGGTGAAATCCTTGGAATGTGAAAGACCTTAAATATATTGTTTGATTAATCTGCGTACATAAGACGCTTTGGATTTTGTGGGTAGTATCCACTGAAAACCCTCACGAGACAACACTCGTCCTACTAGGGACACCTAGGGGTTTGACGGCTTGTTGCATACGCTAAATGCAATCGTGTTTCCTACAAAAGTGTGACATATCTTAGTTTAGTTTATTCGAGGATGAATAAAAAGATAAGTGTGGGGGTATTTGATATACACGTAAATGTGTATATTTTATCCGCATATTTATCTTATTTTATCTTTTAAATAATTGATATTGTGTATTTATAGCTGTGTTTTCAGATTGTTGACAAGAATCATGGTTTAGAGCATTTGATGAATAAAGCATGAAGAATTTGCTAAAAAAGAGTGAAGTTAAAATTACTAAAGCTTGAAGAGTTTAAAGCTTGAAGAACGGTTGCAAATAGAGTTTAGTTGGGTAGATTTGGCTCACTAAAGACTCATATTGAGTTCACATTGGCTCAATTGCAGACCATTTCACTCATGTAGCGTTCACATTAGCTCCTTTGCAAGGCTTCTCATTCATGCACTGCACGCGTTCACACTGGCTCACTTACAAGGCCTCTTACTCTACAGCCCCTTTCACACTAGCTTATGTGTTATTTGGGCTAATTCTTTAGTCCCACATTGTGGAATTTTCCAAGTAGCCTTTGTCATATCAGCTATAAATACACTTTATCTCATTCATTGTAAGACACTTAGTTTTATTCTGTAATTCTCTTCTTGGAATAAAACTCTTCTCCCTTTCTCTTAGTTGTTATTTTATTTTATTTATGATCATGTCTGTTATTTTCTTTTTCTCTTATTCTTTAGCTATGTCTAGCTAATCCCCTTTGATTAGGGGGTGATGACGCTAATAGATATGATTCGATATGAATCACATAGCCAAAGGATGAGGAATTCATGTATATAGATCTAGATCTGAACCAAGGGTTAGATCTGAACTTTAATATCCTGTGTCGTTTAAGAGCTATGCTCCTTCACAGGGTATATTCGTGTTCGGTCTAACAATTATCAGATTTAGATCCATATACATGAATTCCTCATCCTTTGGCTATGTGATTCATATCGAATCATATCTATTAGCGTCATCACCCCTTAATCAAAGGGGATTAGCTAGACATAGCTAAAGAATAAGAGAAAAAGAAAATAACAGACATGAACATAAATAAAATAAAATAACAACTAAGAGAAAGGGAGAAGAGTTTTATTCCAAGAAGAGAATTACAGAATAAAACTAAGTGTTTTACAATAAATGAGATAAAGTGTATTTATAGCTGATATGACAAAGGCTACTTGGCAAATTCCACAATGTAGAACTAAAGAATTAGCCCAAATAACACATAAGCTAGTGTGAAAGGGGTTGTAGAGTAAGAGGCCTTGTAAGTGAGCCAGTGTGAACGCGTGCAGTGCATGAATGAGAAGCCTTGCAAAGGAGCTAATGTGAACGCTACATGAGTGAAATGGTCTGCAATTGAGCCAATGTGAACTCAATATGAGTCTTTAGTGAGCCAAATCTACCCAACTAAACTCTATTTGCAACCGTTCTTCAAGCTTTAAACTCTTCAAGCTTTAGTAATTTTAACTTCACTCTTTTTCAGCAAATTCTTCATGCTTTATTCATCAAATGCTCTAAACCATGATTCTTGTCAACAATCTGAAAACACAGCTATAAATACACAATATCAATTATTTAAAAGATAAAATAAGAAAAATATGCGGATAAAATATACACATTTACGTGTATATCATCGACTCGCGTAGGCCAAAACCTTATCCTTCTGCATCAGTACCGCTCCGAGTCCAGTACCACATGCATCGGTATACACAACCATCTCTTCATTCCCACATGGAATGGTCAACATAGGAGCACTCGTTAGTCTCTCTTTCAGGATCCTATACGCTTGTTCACATTTTGCAACCCATGTGAACACTTGGTTCTTCTTCGTCAATCCTATCAACGGTGCAGCTACCTTGGAGAAATCCTTGATAAACCGTTGGTAATAATCAGCTAATCCAAGAGAACTCTGAACATCTGTTTCATTCTTAGGCCTACGCAAGTCCTAGATTGCTGCTACTTTAGCGGGGTCAACCGCTATCCCATTTCCAGAAACAACATGACCTTAGAACCTCACTTCGCTCTTTCAGAAGTGACACTTTGAGAACTTAGCTCTTAGCCAATGCTTTCGCAAGATCTCTAACACAACACTCAAATGCTTCTTATGTTCTTCCTCATTTCTAGAGTAAACCAGAATATCATCCACGAACACAAGCACGCACTTGTTCAACTGATCTCTGAACACTCTATTCATAAGATCCACGAAATACGCTGGCGCATTAGTCAATCCGAATGGCATCACCAACCACTCGAAGAATCCGGATGGTGTCCTAAAAGCAGTCTTTGGTACACTATCCTTCGCCACCCTCAACTGGTGAAATCCTATTGCCAAATCCATCTGAGAAAACACTTTAACCTCGTGAAGCTGATCGAACAAGTCATCAATCCTTGGCAACAAATACTTGTTCTTCTTGGTCACCTTATTCAGCTCACGACAGTCCACATACAATCTTAACGAGCCATCTGCCTTGGTTGCAAACACGACCGGTGCACCCCATTCGGAAACACTTCTCCGAATAAATCCCTTCCCCACAAGGTCACGAACTTGCACCTCCAACTCTCATTGTTCCTTAGGCGCCATCCACCTAAGAAGCATAATGATTGGTCTAGCACCCTCGACCAAATCGATCCTAAACTTGACCTCACGATGCGGTGGCAACCCTTTGACTTTGTCAAAGACATCTACATACTCATTAGCAATCAGCACCGATGACAGGTCTTCTTGTGGAATCCCAAGCGAATATAGATAACTCACGAAGACCCCGTCTTCACGCTTACATCTAATCAACACCTTTCGCCTTTCCACATCCCGACCCACACCTCTAGCATCTCGCATTTCACCCTTTCCGCATACCTCTTGAGCCAATCCATGCCCAAGATGATCCCAAACCTAACGAAGTTAAGAACAAAACAATCACGCACAAAAGAGCAATCACGACTCGACTACACTAGACCATGGCAAATCATGCACAAACTGGATGAACCCTCAACTGGATTAGTCATGATCAATGGTCTATCACAAATATCGGGTTCCAAACCCAAGCGACACACAAGCTCATTGCAAATGAAAGAATGTGATGCTCCAATATCGAACAAAACTCGAACTGAAAGACCTCGGACAAAAAGAGTACCTTGAACGATGACACCCTTTTTCTTCTCCTCTATAGTAGGAGCTCTTGAAGAAGATCGCACGGCTTCCAAATCATATGCCTTCACGACCTGCTTGCCCTTAGCTGATTCTGGATAGTCTTTCTTCTCTTGCCCAGGTTTCCCACACTTGAAGCACTTCTTCTCAGCTTTGGGATTCTTGCACTCATTCGAGTAATGACCCTTCTATTGGCAGTTAAAGCAAACCACCTCACTCTTAGGCTTCTTCTGGCCATCCTTTCCTTTCTGTTGTTGTTGCTCCCTCTTCTTGTTATTAACACCCTGCTGTGGTTTCTGAACTTCTTTGGTTGCAGCGACACATTTGCTTCCTTAGGAAACAAGCTCTCATGGCGAATAGCTTTCTCCACAATCTTCTCAAATGAATCGTCTAGATGATCCACCAACGGCCTTCCAATAAAAGTATCCAGACCCATAACGAACTTCTCGTGCTTCTGATAAGGTGTATCAATGTATGAACAAGCATATTTGGACAAGGCCTCGAAATCAGAAATGTAATCAAGCACAGGATGACCATTCTGCTTCAATTCTACAAATTTCTTGAAGAGAACAGATTTCTGAGCCATGGAAATAAACTTTCTTCAAAATTAGATTGGAATTGCTCCTATGAAATCTCCTCTTCTGGAGTCTCAAGTGTGACAGAATTACATCACTCCATGGCCCTGCCCTGCAGTTGCCTTGATGCAAGCTTTCTCTTTATTTCATCCTCAATACCCAAGTCCCCAAAGATTCAAACACATGAATCCATCCACCTCTGAACCTCTTCGGCTGGCTCAGTTCCTTTAAATGATTTTCCCCTTAGAGATGTAAAGTCCTTGCACAACTTTGCAAAATCTACTACTCTAGGAACTCACACACCTACATCTACCATTGCTGCCACTAGAGCGGGTACCCTTCACATAATTGCCTCTTCAATGACTTCAAACGTGGCTGGGTAATTTGGTTCACTACCATTTCCCCCTCCAGTATTAGCTCCCCTTACAACGTGTCTTAGTTCTCGTCTACTCATTCTAAATCTGCAATTTAGAATAATTAGCCACTTCCAAGAAAACTGCTAAAGAGATACAACCGCTACTACTATATATGCTATGATATAGTAAGCATCCAACTGAAATCTACAAGTACGTCTCTCATATGTAATTACGTCTTAGAACTTTCGCCACAATCGTTGACCAGAGCTCTAATACCAAATGTGACGACCACACATAACCCCTACACTAAACAAGAGGAATAATGCGCTCAAAGGTGTGCTAGGCAGCTATGGACGATCATCAGAGTAGATAAACAACATCGGAATCTGTCATAAAACTCACAGCGTAAGGATAAAATATAATAAAACATATACAACAGGTAATAGTAGTGAAGCATCATATAGCAAACTTTTGAAACTTTCATAACATCCTGAAAGATTATCCAAACATCATAGGAAATATCAAGGTCTGTACATAAAGCTTCACTACAACACTCATAGAGCACTCAACAGCTAAAACAAAAATACTAGATAGTAATAAAACTGGTATGCCAGCCTCCTGCTTGCCTATGCATAATAGCATCATCCTCACTAATCACATGTAACCTGCTAGTTAGTCTGCCCATCCACAACCGAATGAACAACCCAAGGTAATAAGAGGTGACATAAAACCTTGAGTCAGACAATAGTCTTAGTGAGCGATAAAACAGCTAAAAACTTCAACAATAACGTATATGAGAATGGATAGATAAACATACTAATTTACCCACAACACTAGAGAAGAACTCAACCATATCTTCCCCACATCGGACAGTGATAGCCTTTACGATAAACAATTCAACCATGGAAACCAAAACACCCATTCAATGATGGTACGCACTCATAACATCCGGATGATATATATATATATATATCATTTAAACCATCCTAATCGAATTTGACATCCCTTAAGCACAAGCCCCAGAGGTCTAAACCAATATCAGACAAGCACCCAAGGAACATCTCCTTCGATGTTGGACAATCTACATGAGATGGTTCAAACAAGGAAACTAAGCAACCATGACAGACTCTGGCTATCACCACCAATCCTGCTTCGAAACCATCGTTAATCGTATGATGGCCAACCTTGCCATATGTCAAAGGCTAAGGGTAACCCCAGTTCCAACATAAGCTCCATGTTTCCAACCTTGACAATGTACAACCTTGACAACTAGGCCTTTCTACAAGACCCAGGGTACTCGACCAGCAACCTTTCGGTCTTTTAGGTGCCCTTATTGCACCCCTGCTTTGAGCCTGTTAGAACTTACGACAACGAAAATATCTCGGCCTGCGCATCTCTAGTCTTCCAACCCAATGAATTTTCATAGCTCAAGCAACCTTCTCGAGCAACCATTATCCACAACCTCACGACCTTTGGGTTGCCATCTTCCTCATTGGTCTACACCGATCAGCGAACACATTCAACACTTCGAACATTCCCACTTGAATTCTCCTCGAAGTCACTACCAACCTCGAACCAAAGAAACATCCATCATAAGGTCCGAAACAATCTATAACATCACATCAACTTGCTAAAGAAATCAAAGCAAAGCACGTATGCCATACATCACAACGTTTGAAACATTGCTGAAACCCATCATGCTCGACCAGAGTAGGACCGACCCACCTCCTTTGGGCCGACCCGACCTGGTTCCTTCCTTCCTTCAAAACTCAACCGACCTGATCCCACTCGACCGACCCAGTCAAGACCGACCCGACCCATCCACATAGGACCAACCCGAAGCCATAACTTCAGTCCCTCACGTCTCAGCCGACCCAAAACTCCCCTTTGGACCGACCTATTCTAGACCGACCCACATCCTGGGTTAAGGACCGACCACCTTTATCCCCTGACCGACCCGACTAGCTTCCAAGTGACCGACCCAAATCCAACGTTACTCCATCACCAACCGACCCAACTGGCTTGTTCCCCAAGACAGAGACGACCGACCCACCATGTTCGACCGACTCTGACTTGCACGACCCAAAACCTGCATCCTCCAATGCAACTCCAATTTCGACCAAAACTTCGCCAAAACGATACGTTCGACGAAACCAACTCATCCCATTCATCCCATATATGGCCACAAAAGTAATATGAAGTAAATAATAATAGCAATATGGAAATTCCATCAGTAACCATGTAAAATGTACCAAAATCACCCTAAGTGTACATATGAACAAAATCATGGATTTAACTTGCACATTCACATGAAATATCATAGAAATTACTTATCTAAACTTGCTAAATCAGATCACAAGGTGATTTACATGAAAATGGACTTACCAATGCATAGATCTATGGAAAAACATTTCCACTTAATGAAAAACATGAACAAACACTCATATGTTTTATTGAATCCATGTGAGAGATGCATATAACTCACCGATTCTCCAAAACAAGCAAAAATCAAAGGAAAATGAATCCGGATAGGATGCACTTCGCACCAAATACCTTGATCCGATGAATCCTTTCCTCAATTGATGTTGATCTAGCCTCCAATGGTGTAGATCTATGACTTCCCTCCTTGGATTATGATTTTTAATGGTGGAAAGATGTTAGAGGAAGGAGGAGCACAAGGCACCAAATGAGAGAATGGAAAACTAAAACCATTTCTCATATCCCTTACCCCCTATTTATACCCTTCCAATATCTCACTAATGGGCCTTCCCAAATCAGCCCATTGTGGTTCACCAAACATGAATAGCTAACTGAAAAATCTTAAAATAGCGATTCCTTCCAAACCGCTGAGCCAGATCTTTAATGTAACCACACTACGGAAAGACAACCATCAATTTCTTTCCAATGGCACATGTCTCAACCTTTGATTCGACCTGAGTCAAAAGTTATGCCCTGTACAAGATTGACAGGGGCAAAATAGTCACAAGCAAAATCGGTAAAAAAAATATGGACTTGTCTCACATCCCCATAAGCAACATATCGAAAGATGAGAATGATCCAACCCTTAGGGAATAAAATAAAAATGTTTTACGATCTTCTGATATGCAAATGTGGGCTACTACAAAATCACATATGATACTATGAGATGTTAAAATACGTGTACAGTCAAAATTAAATAAATTCAGATTCAAAGTGGAAAGAAAAGAACTAGTGGTTATTAAAAGAAAAAATAATAGCTATTTATATGAGAAAATATTGAACAACAAGAAAATGCTAAATGAACATAACATTAAAATCTGAAAAAAAATCATTACAATGTATCCAAAAAACATACCCTTGTTCTTCTCTACTGATTGAAACCAATCAGACTATTGACGAAAATAACGTATTAATTCATATGGAAATAAGATCGACCAAATATAACAAAGAAATAGTAGAAAATAAATCAAATCAATTGAACATTCAAATGTAAATTAGGTTAAATTTACCCGTTGAGATCAATTCAGTAGAAGAATCAAAAGAATCTAATTAATGATGTAGAATGGACGTAATCAATGGATGATTTGAATTTCAATTAGAATTGAAAGAAAAACAAAAGAGGGAAGGAGAAAAATAAAAAACTGGCAATAGTTACTTAGGCCTGAAAAAAACCGAAGTTTGGCCTTCAAGCGGAATTGTGAGAGCCACGATTTTTAGGCCAATTTTTTTTAAAGGTTTGTCCTCTATCCCATTATCCACAATTTTTATATATGATAATCAAGGTCTACTACATTTTCCCTTCACATATAATTTCACACATGCTAATAAGTATAAAATCAGATATCCATTTTTAACAACTTATCGTCCGAAAAACTATAGGAACCTACAAATATTAGCATGTAGAAATAATAATTTAAAACACTACTCAAAATAATTACCGTACATAAATAAGTTATCATAAATTACTGTAAATAGAAGAGTAAGCTTATTCGCACATACATGGTCAGATATGCAAATCTCAATCATTCAGAGGAAACAAAAAGGTAAAATTGTCCATTTATGTTTTGAAACATATATGATTTACCTTTTATTTCTCTTCCATTTCATCACATGTATTGGTAATGCCAACAATTAATACATGAACATTAATTTCTAACATTTACTTTTGTTTTTACTTAGTTTTGACACATTCCGCTCTTGCATTTATGCAGCTTCCATATTATTTTTCAACTTTTTGTGCATCTTATTTATCTCTATATCCATTCAGATAAATCTTACTTAATATAAAGTATGGCTTATGTGTTAATTTTAACAAATAGTTATCTATACGCATAACTATAAAAGGATATTGTATCATTTTTTGTAAATACATATTATTCCCCTTTGATTAAAACAAACAAATATAGTAAACAAATCATAATATTATTTCTCTTATGATAATCATGAAGATAAATAATTCCAACATCCATGCTATTTTTTAACTTCTCGTGCAGCTTATTGATTTTTGTACGAACTCAAGTAAACCTTTTAGTACAATACGATATGGGAATCTTCACTTAAAGTGCTTGTTAGCCCAAAGTAATTCGTTTTAAAGACAATACTTTTATATACAAAAATTAGTTTTAAGGACAATTTACAGGAAATTAGATAAATGAATTTATCATTTTTAATTATACAAGAATTGCAATAAATGAATTTATCATTTTATCATATATATAAAAAAAAGAATTTACCATCTTCTTGTAAATTGTTCTTAAAACTACTTTTTCAGAAGTGTTGTTCTTAAAACATATTAATCTAAAATTAGAAACATTCTAACCTAATTTCCACACATGGCGTATTGGTCAGTTTTAAAACACACTCGTTTACATGCATAACTATAAAAGGATGTTATATGAGTAATATCTTTAACTTAACTAGGCATTATTTAGAATATTCAGTTACATAATTAAATGGGCCGAGCCACTAGCAATCAACTAATTAAACCAATTATATTTGGTGGATAAGAAGGAGGAATATGAGATAGGTAAAATAGGAAAATGTCATTTCCTAACATAAATCGTTAACACCTATTAAAACCTTTCTTCACATTTTCATTCACAAAACTATAATACATATTGAGGCCAACCATTGCATAGAAAAGGAAGAGAAAAAGGATAAGTAAAAGAAGGAATCAAGCTTAAGAATAAATTTTAAGTTTTCTCTTAATGCATTCAAGGTGAATAATGAAATTAACTTTTTTATTTACTTGTTGATTCAAGATTATGATTAGATCTGAATTTTTGTTTGTTTATATTATATATTATGCCAAGTCTAGATAAAAAGTTTTCATATATATATATATACAGTGCCAGCCCTGAGAATGGCGGGGCGCTAGGCAAAAAAAAATTTGGGGCCCCAAATTTCATACAGCAGGAAGCAAGTTTAACGTCCATGAAAAGAAAGGGAACAAAATTATGATGTTTGCACGCCAGAGGGAGTCGAAGTCTGGTCTCCTAGGAGGAAATTAGCAATCCTATCACCGAACCACTGAAGTATTTCATTCAACAGAGCAAATAATCTGTATAGGTTTCAGTTTAACAAAAAAATTGAGCCCCCTTCCTCCTCCCTCCTCCTCTGGCGCCTGAGGCCCAAGGCGACCGCCTAGGTCACCTATGCCCAGGGCCGACCCTGTATATATATATGTATGTATGTATGTATGTATGTATGTATGTATGCATGTATATATATATGTATGTATGTATGTATGCATGCATGTGTAACGACCCAGATTTTTGGTCGATTTATTTTAAATATTTAGTATGGTTTTAAATATTGAATTTATAATATAAATGGTATTTTATATTGGGTTATCGATTAAATAATCGAAATACGATTTATTTTGATAATCATTGTAATACAAGAATTTAAAATAATTCAATTCGAAGTTAGAATTAAATCAAAACAATTCAGATGATCAGTATTAATTGTATTTGAATATAGATGATAATAAAAATATTTTATTATCAGAAAATTTATTTGTTTTTGAATTTAAATTATATTATATCGATTTAATATGGTTATTATATATATACGTTCGAAATAAATTTCAGAAAATATTCTGTTGAGTTCAGTATAACGCTATAACATTGGAACGACGGTCGGTACGCTAAAATAGCGGTTCACGATTTTTAACTATGAACCCCGAGATATTTACAATGGATAAGATCGAAATCGAATCGAAAATCAAATCGATATCTGTTTAAAAAGAATAAAAGATCTCTTTATATCGAATCAGAATCAAATCAAATTAATTAGAAAATCTTTTTAATTAAATACAAAGATTTTTGTGTACAATTCCATTCCTCTCTTTATAATAACGCGACCTCGCCTTTTCATTCCTCTGTAAATAAAAAGGAACCCGAAGCCATCCTCCCCCAAATTCTTCAATAAATTCTATTAAATAATTCGAGATCTGTTGAACTCAGTAACATACAAGATCCAACCTGATACCCCTAGTTTAAGGCGCGAGGAGATTCAGAAGGGCTCGATTTAGGGATCTGAGGCCTTGATGGGGGCAGTATTGGTTCAGGCAAATTCGATAAGTGGTGATGGTTTCTGGCTCACAAGCGCCTACGGTGGCACCACTGGGACAAGCTCCGGTCGACTATGGGAAAACGCGACATAGAAGGTTTCGAGAGTGATGGTGGAGGCGTCTTCGTGAAGGACTGGCAAGGTATAAATCACGATGAGGTTTATGAGGTGGAGTCTCGATTTGGTGAGGGATGCGATGGGTTGTTGGTAAGGATATAAGTTGATCAGAATGGGTAGGAGCGCATCGACGAGGTCAAACTCTGCAAATCGAGATTTAAGAAGGGCGATGTATGGAGGGTTGTGATGCTCTTCCTGTAGCAAACATTGTTCAAGTCGCGATCCGTTGAAGGGTGTGAACGGATTCATCGCGTTCAACTGTTCCTTGGCGAATTAAAGTGGAGATTTATTGGAGTGATGGAAGTTTGGGTCTGTAAAGGGGATGGTGGACCAGAAATGGGAATAATGATGGGGGTTTTGTCTGACAACACTGAGGTTGGTGGGTTTAAGGTATTGCCAGGGTGATAATAATGCAGATAATGATCCGATGGGAGATATTGGTTAGAAGGAGGAAGTCAAAATGATCGGGAATGGAAATTGCAGTGAAGATTGGGCCAATTTGGATGATGTAGCAACATCAAGATTGTAGTATGAGTGTTGAGAAAAGAAATTAAGGTGCGAAGTAGATTTATTTTTGAGAAGATTCATAGCCGCGATGAGATGAAATTTAACAGGATATTCAACAAACTACAATCACGGTGAGTAAATCTCACTCACCTTTTTCTTTAGAATTATTTTTATTCGTTAAAAATAATTGTTTGTTGCTTGTTTGAATGCTTTCTGGTTGTTTTAAATATATTAGTTATTTAGGGTGACTATTATATATATATATATATATATTGGTTTGGTGGTTGGATTTCCCGTAGTATCATTAACGGATGCCCGCGGTACCATTAGCGGATGATTACCCTATACGCCCCACGCTATGATAGTGGATGACCTTCTATACCGCGATATCCTGCCTCGAAGCAGGATGGGTATTATTTATGTTGACTAACGTATGTGGATGCAGGAAAAACAGGTTGGAGGGATCCAACTGGATTCCTCAAAAATATATTATCTGTTTGTTTGCATGTTTATTTGCACCGATACTGTCATATATGACGTGTTAGAAACCTTGTCAATTAAAATTGGTATTTTTGATTATTTGAAATATCATTGAGCCTAAATGTTGATATTTTAAAAATATCGAAAAAGGGAATTTCCATAGTTAAAAAGGGAAATTCTATTTTTTTTAAATAGAATTTGAAATTTGAATAGAATAAAAATATTAACTTGTTTTAAAGAATAAAAACAAGTCGTTCTTTTATAAACGAAGATTATAAATAAAGTGGAAAGAATTATCATTGGATAATTCAGAAATAAAAATATGAGGGTGAAATTGAAAAGGGAAATCTATTTTCCAAAAGTAGAAATATCGATTTCAAAAGAAATTGAAATCGAGACTTGTTTAAGAATGAATATAGAATTTGAATAGAATTTGAATATACAGGAATTTGAATTCAAAGGAATTAAAATGGAATTTGAATTCAAAGGAATTAAAATGGAATTTGAATTCAAAGGAATTCAAATGGAATTTGAATTCAAAGGAATCAAAATAGAATTTGAATTCAAAGGAATTGAAATAGAATTTGAATTCAAAGGAATTCAAATAGAATTTGAGTTAAAAGGAATTCAAATGGATTTGAACAAAGAAAGTTCAAATGAAATTTAAAATATAGAATTTGAAAATAGATGTGAAATGGAATTTAAATATAGGAATTCAAATAGAAGTGAAATGGAGTTTAAATATAAAATTCAAATAGAGTTGAATTGGAATTTGAATACAGGATTCAAGTAGGAATTTAAAAATAGAATTTTCAAATAGAAATTGAATATAGAAATTTAAACGAAATGTGAGTATAGAATTTGAATAAGAGAAATTCAAATAGAATTTGAATAAGAGATTTGAAATAGAATTTGAATATAGAAATTCAAATGTAATTTGAATATAGAATTCAAATGGAATTTGGATATAGAAAATCGAAGTAGAAATAAATATATTACCGAGTAAGGAGAAATTGACAATTATAGATAATCGAAAATATTATGTTGAATTGAAAATTTTGATTTGATATATATTAAAAATATATTAGAATGGAGTTGAATTTATTATAAATGAAGCTCAAACGTTTATATATATATATAAATATAATTAAAACGAACTCGCCGCAGCGCTGTAGTTCGTAAATTGGCAATTCGAACTTCAATTGAGTATACATAACTCAATTGAAGTCGGAATTCTTTGAAACAAGAACCGTCAGGACCAATTAGTTAATAGTTTCCTAATGGAAGAGAAAATTTTGAATTTCGTCGTATGTATTTTGAGTTATGTCAAAATCAAATTTTCAGAAAAAGCAGTGCCATAACCATTTAAAAACCATAACGGTTTATTTAATTTTATAAAAGGATTTTAAGCAAATAAAATCCAATTTTCTATTTAGAAAAATCCAGATTTGAGTTATAAAATATATCAGAACTCAAGTGGAGTAATGAATTGATTTTGAAATAGAAATCATATTTTTATCATTGAATAGAATTAACTGATTTGAATAGTAATTAGTTAATGAGATTTTGAACCGATATTGGGGTTGAAATAAGTAAATTCGATTTGAAAATTTGTATTCGAAGTCAAAAAGGAAACCAGAATTGAAATTGAAATTCAATTTGGTTATGAGCGAGTTAATTATTTTTGTTTGAACATGTTATGTTCAAACAAAGAAATGAAATAGGCAAAATAGCTAATTAAAGAATAAATGAGCGAAACTGAATTCAAACGAATGGATAGAGTTGAATTGAATTGAAAACAGGTGAACATGTGTTAGACAGGTATGGGATGAAGTATATGTAGATTTTAATTTATGTGCCCGACAAAAAGTTACACGTTTAAATTCCATATGAGGTTTTTATGCGTCGTATCGGCAAGCCGCTTGACTTTTTCTTTTCTTTTGGATTGGTGAGACCCATGGGAGGCTATTTGAAATATCCCGATGCTCCCGGTACAAGGGAGGTTATGGCGAATTTTCCCGGGAATTTAAGGATTTAGAATATTTTTAAGAAATTTTGATAGTTAAAAATAAATATATCAATATATATATTGAATTCGATAAGGAAACGAATTTAAATTAGAATATGTTAAACAAAAGGAAATCAATATGCTGGTAATAGAAAGAGAAACATATATACATTTAAAAATGAATAATTGGTTTTTATAATGTTAATTATTCGAGGTAAGTGGTTTTGCCGTTTTGAAGTTGAGGATGTTTTCAATCATGGTCTGAGAGGTAATTTTACCGCAACATGATTGATTTCATTTTTAATTGATAAATAGCAAGATCCAATCTCGAAGAGAAGTGTTGGATAATAGTTAGTTGAATAAAATATTTTGGGTTGTTGTAACGATGTTTTACACAACATTCGTTTTAACCCAAGTGATGGAATTTTGGAAGTATGAAAGTAAATATTTCCTAAGTATAATTAAAGTAGTCGGGAAAGAGATAAGTGATTGAAATTTGTTTCAATTTCAAATAGAATATATTTTCTAAGTGTAGAAAATAAAAGAAGGCGAGATATAGAAATGTTTTCCAAAGAATGTAAGAGACCGAGATGATAATTGAAAATATTTGTTTAACAAATATTGATAAGGAAATGGATAGGGTGATTTAATTAATGAATGGAAATCAAGGGGCCCAGTGATTGTTTGATTGTTTGGAATGGATGTTTGTTTTTCTTCGATAGTTAAATAACCGACTATCGAAATATTTGCCAATATCGTTGTCAATATGGAGAGACCGGTTGGATTATTATCCGTGAACCACTCTATATTGGCAGTAGCGTTGTGAATCTGATTATATGAAGATAATCGAAGACGGAGTAAATTGCAAGGGCTTTTTCTATTAATAGAAATTGTGCCTTCGGTTTTGTTCAGTCCCAGAACGAACGTATATGGACGGATGTCTGACAAAGTATTTCCAATGATCGCATGAGTTGGTCTGTATAAATATATATGGTTGCAACGGATTTATTCCCTTAGCATAACATCCAGAATATTTGTGCAAATCAATTAGCGATTAACGGATCTGGTAATGTGGCATTCAAAGTGATTGTGCTATCAATGAATAGAAAGTAATCGTATCCTCAGGCCTCAATAACCGAGAAATGACAGAAATCGGGCAGGCAGCATGGCTATGTGGGTTGCTCCCATTAAGGTGTATAATCACCTATCTAGAGGTTCATTTAATTCCTTATTCTATTCGATGTTGTCCCATTCGGGAAACGGTTGCTGATCCCAACCGTTGGTGATATACATTCGATACACTCAAGCGAAATGAGTGGTCGGTCATGTGTGGGCCGGGTTGCAAGATGTTCTTGTTGAACCCAGTGTATTCCTCTCTAGCGATACACTATTGGAAGGTGGTTCCATACCTTGTCATGTTGGAAATCCAATCTCCAATAAGTGCCCTGCGGTTTTTGATTTTATACTATGTATGTGGAGCATGAGATGCAAGCGTTCCGCTATATTTTATTTATTTGATTTAGACACTATTATAATATCATTGGATTTTTGTATCAAAGTGTTTTGGGTTATAATAAGGTAAAAACCGTCCGTGTTTATGTGTGGGCTGGTCTTACTATTATCTTTTCTTTCGAAAGGATTTTGAAAGTTAATCAAATGGTTGGAGTTTAATCACACCAGTCCCATGACTGACCCAGAGTTTATTTTATTTGTTTTCCCTAAACTCTTGGGTGCCCAAATTTGTACGGGCAGTCAAGTAATCGGGATTTTTCAGATTCACTTGGAAGAGCTGGAAGTAGGAGGCTTCACCAGTTAGCTATAGACTATCATATATTCCGCTGTGAACCATGTTTGTATCTGGAAACAGGTGTTTATGACTGTTCCAGGAATAATTGTTGTGCTCTGATGATGGTATGTATATAAAGTTACTGATTTGTATCTCAAAAATTATGTTATATAATATATTTTATTCGTTTCGCTGTGAGATTTGTCTTCTTTGTTTCCTTCTATTCTAATATTTCTTTCTTTCCATTTCTCATCCTCTAACTTCTTTCTAATAATGATTCGTATGTCTGTGCAATTTGGGTTGGACGTGTGGTGTTATTAGTCAACTTAGATTGTACGGATTTGCGGGTCATTACAGTATGTATGTATGTTGCTTATTGATGATTAATGCATTTTCATGAAGTCATCATGCAGAATTGACATAGAAACCTTACCATATAACACCCAATCGCCTTGAGATTTTAATAGGAGGTAAAGGGCATTATTTTAGAAATTGGTTTCAAGTTTTGTAATTTTCTAACCAATTATGATTATTTTATGAATTTTCTAAATCTAAAAAACTAATTAACTCAGGTTTAATTATTTAAGGCAATTAAATAAATTGTTTTGTTTAGAATCTAATATATGTTGAAAGATATATGAAAATGAGTTTATTTTTATTTTTTGGATATTTACCTCATGAATTTTATAAGCTAAAAGCTTAAGTATTTAATTAAGATTAATTAAACTAATGGTTTAAAAAGAGAGGTTGCTAGTATTTTTAAATATTTAGATTTTTAAATCTATGACACAAGTATAAAAAGAATATTTTTCAACAAATAAAATTTTGAAATATAATAAGGATTGATGAAAAGTATTACTTTAAGTATTTTTTATAAATTTTAATATAACTACGGTTCACCACCCTTCAAAGCTTCCCTTTGCATTTGGCTTTGATTCATTTCACTTGTCATTTCGGCCTATGGAGAAACACATGATGTTATGGCAACTTAGCAAGTATTGCTTCGAAGCAAGAGAAGTGCGAAGAGTGCTTCCATGTGGTGCTTCGCTTAGCAAGGGAAGCTGCGTTTTACAAATGGTTTCAAACTTACCAACTCCCTTGTTTGGTTGCTTCGAAGCGGCTTCTTTGAGTAGCATTGATTTTGTTTCGAAGTTCTTCGAATTCGCTTTTATAAATTTATTTCTCTTTGAAGCCTTTTCTTTGAATCCCCTTTGCTTTTCTTTTAAGTTGTTGCTTCGAATCCGCTTTTAAATGGTTTCGAATGATTTGTGTTAACTGTTTCAAATTACTTTGTTTCGAACTTATACATCCCTACAATCCGTTTTATTTCGCATGGATTTGAACCAAAGCTTTTAATGATCGTTTTCCTTCGTTTCTATTGGTTTTGAAGGATATATGTGTGTGTGTTGGGGGGGTTGTGTTTGTGTGTGTAATTATTTCGAGAGATTTTAGCTTTAATGCCACATGTTCTGAAGTATGTCTACTTCTAATATTTTAGAATATCATGGCAATGATTTGAAAGCATATGTTTGGCATACTTGTTTTGTTTGGTAAAGGATTGCTAAATTTCCCTGTTTGAAGATGATATTCAAAGGAACTAAATTAAAAAGACCAATGGTTTCAAGGAAATATTTGTAAAGCATTTAACCCAATATTTTACTAACTGGTAATCCCTTCACATTGGATAAATGAAAAAACAATAATAATGACTCAGAAGATTAAAAAATCCAATGGGACTAGTTCAAGGTCGCGCCCTATACTTTAGATATCGCCCTTCGTTGAATTTGTCCAACATTCCTGTAACGACCTTTCTTTTTGACCGCTTCAAGCTAGTAATTAAACCAACTTAAACCATTTGAAATGATAGATTGTTATTGCTTATGAGGTTTAAACAGAATCAGACACAAAATCACATAATAGAAAAACTACAATATCTTACAACGGAAGCATTTTATACAAAATATTAGAGTTAAACAAAGTTTCATATAGCGGAAGAACTTACATAAATTTAGTTACCAAAAATTTGAGAATTTTAAACCAAACTAAAAGCAAGCATCATCATCACTCGCTAACTTCGTTAGCTGAAATCTTTATGCTGCAACACTTGGTCTGACCCGAGCATTTATGAAAAACACAAAAACACTCGAGTCGGGATTAACATTATTCAAGTAAATCAACTTAAAAAAACACCAATATATAATAGTTTATCCTAACGTATATGAAGGTATAAATTTTAAAATCAGGTCAACACATTTGTGAACCAATATGTCTTAAATAAATGGAATGGAACATGTGTCAATTTTGCTTCAGCAACAGGTAATATATCAATGAGGCCACCAAATATCAATACACATTAAAATAGTCAATGCATGTGCTAATATGAAACAAACAATATATGGCAGTGCAAACAAGTGCAATGATATAAGAGCACGACAAACTCAACACAGTGGGTACACAAGAAAATTAACAAATCAAGGCAACTACTATATTACAGTTTGTTATTGATGTTGAAAATTTGAATAAAGTAAATCATGAGTAATCTCACCTTGCGTGGATATAATGAAGACAAGAAACAACGTCAAATCATAAGCGGCGAATTTGAAACTGAATTTTTTTTATTCTTTTAAGAAGATGGATAAACAAAAAATTAAGAAGAAGAGGGTACCCTGAATTTTTAGGGAAGAGCAGGCTTATGAAGGTATAAAGGAATTTAGGTATAGTTTTTTTTATGTGGAGAGGAGGAATAAGATCTAAAATATGTAGAAGACAATTGTAGAGAAGAAAAAAAAAGAATAAGGAAGGAAATTGCGAAAGATACGCGATTTATTTTTCACTGATGTCTCTTCAAATGGACTGATTAAGGCTGAGGTGACTATTTATTTCTCATTCAAAATTCAAAAGTAAATCACAGAGAGAGAGAGAGAGAACAAATGGAAAGAAATGAATGCACGATTAATTATTTGATGCTAATTGTCCGAATGTTTGTGACTTTTTAATTTTCAAAACACATATTACTAAAATTTCAGAATCCAAGGAACCTATTCAAAGGGCAGGCAAAAATAAATAAAAGAGAAATACACATACGTGGAGTTGGTTTATTTTTTGAGAGAAATAATGAAGGGAAAGGAGAAACAAGGCGATGTAAATTTTAAGGAATAAAAATATGTATACAAAATAGGATGTGTGAAAATAGAATTGTGACGGCCTGGAATTTCGCTCGATCCGAATCAGTCGTTAAACCGATCCAGACCGTTCGAAACCCCTGATCGTTTGAGAACAGGACAAATCAGAACGCAAACAGAAGAACATTTCATTGTTATTACAACAATACCATCAGATACAAGAATATACAGAGTATAAATGAATAAATTACATTCGATAAATATCAGAGATTACAATAAATTACATAGCAGCGGAAAATAATACAAAGCACAACTGAAGGTGATATACGGATACAGAGCTTTCCAGATATCATTCCAGCTGTAAACCAGGATCCTGTGAATATAAATCTGCAAAACCAAAACTACTAGCTGCCCGTGCGGAAAATAGGGGCACCCAGAGTTTAGGTTAAAACAATAAACTCCAGGTCAGTCATGTGACTGGTGTGAGAACTAAAACAGTTATTAAAACTTTATTTTAAAAGAGAGTAATTCAAGGGACCACGCCGTATAACACGGAACGGGTTTCCTCCCAAGAATACTGGTGCATAGAATAAACAGCGCAATGCTTTTTTCGAAAAATGAAGCTATTATAAGACCCAGGTCCCATCACACAATGCAACGCAAGCCGGAGGATAGGGTTTTCCCTTATAATAGCCAAACATGCTTGGTACGTTTAAAACAAATCATTTGATACTATAATAAGTGTATAGTGTCAAAACAATTTCAATCATAAATATAAATCATAGGCGGCATGGGTACCATCTATCATGTCGCCATACTAGTTCTACAATTAAAACCGCAATACACGTATTGGAAATTGGATTTCCGTCATGAGTCGAGGCAAGGGGCAAGATCCTCTCCGCGTTCGAGACACTCTAGCAAATGTCCCAGAGCTACGCACTCTGGGCAACCCTTGGATGCTTCAGGGTCGGTCCTCACTTACGTTAGAGGATTAGTATTCCTGAACACACGTTTCCCGGTCCTTACAGACCTATAATCGAGGCGCCTCATCCAGCAACCACAAAGGTGAAAAGTATATATATGTCAGGGCTGGTAAGTCACTGACACCACCAAAGCTAGAAAGAAACGTCGTGCTCTCCCTGCAGTCCGTATCCCGTTTTTAACTCATACCGAGGTGTGAGGCTCGCGAATTCACGTTATACACAAAGCTGCCACGTAGGCGTGCTTTGATCATCAACCACAAGACTTTGCTTTTCAACAGAAGCCTTGATCCATGCAACTCAGCATGCCACACAGGCAATTCATGCTATGCGATTGATATCTATCGATATATAACCTCTAAGCTCGTACGTCTCAGAGAAGGGCGTTAGGCAAGAGAATAAATTCTCCGCCGCCAAACAGATATATATTTAACAGAAATCAATCAACACAGAATAAAATCCAATGTCAGACACACAATCCATTTACAAGTCCGTTCTGGGTCTGAACGAAACCGGAGGCACTTTCCTCGCATATCCATCCATCTCCAGGTACGTCTGGACGACCACTAACTATTTCCATCCTCTTGAGTGTACAGCCCAATCAGGATCGTCAGTAATTATCCAAACGATGTGAAGACTTCCGGTCTTCGACCACCGTCTTCATCTTCGACATATCGTCGAATCGGTTATTCAGAATGGGTGTAAACCCGGTCTTTCCGAACAACCCGCGTATATTGAAAACAAATGTTACACAAACACAACATACGCCTCATTCCAATTCATTAGTCACAAACCGCAAATTAGCAAGAGAACAATTTCCCAAACATTAACCCCGAAGGCCGAAACCAACATCAGATCAATACCCAGGAACCCATTCTTCTTAGCCAACCTACAGATAGTTTCTAAATTCCACATTCTTAGGGAAAGGTTCCCATTAATTTTATCCAAGATAAATTCTTTAAAATTTATCCTTTAATCTTCCTTTGGATGTCGTTTCAAACCAAACTATGGTTTTCTAAACTAGTCGAGATTAGCGAACCGTAACGAAGTAATTATTTATTTTATTTCCCAATCCCAACCTATTCATCCCATGAAGCAAAACTGGCCATACTCCATATCTAACACCGTAGTGTTATCGGTAAAATTAATTACCATTTCACGTTCAAATCTAATTAAAGATTTAACTATCGCTTTGGAGCAAAACTGGTAATACTCCATTCTCGCTCATTTATAAATTTGATAATTTAGATTATAGATTCACATTTCAATCTAATTGCAGATTCGTTAGAACTCCTTTTACTGGGTTAAAGAACTAGGTGTTATTTAAAACACAGTTCACGACAAACCCAAATCACATTCTATTTGTTATCGGGTTAAAGAACTAGTGTTATTTAAAACACAGTTCACGATAAACCCACAAATCAATTCTAGTTCAATTCAAATCAAATATATTTGGAATTCCGATTATTTAAAACCCCTTTTTAAATCTAATTTATTTATTTAAAAATAAATCGGGTTTTAAATTTAGTTCAAACTAGTTCATTTTGATAAAAATCTATTTTTATCTTTTCAAATGCGGAGTTTTTCATCCCAATTTTTCCCAAATCATTTCTTATGATTCTACACAAATTATTGATATTTTTAAAATTTTTATCAAGGCCCGTACAGTCGATTTCCAACAACGGCCACCGAACTGCACTTACAGCGACCTTTTCCAAATTTGATTTGGACGTATCTCCAAATCCAACCGTTAGATTTCAAATTTCAAATATTCGTTAGAAAGCTCTTTTCGATACGAACCCAACGGTTCCGGTTGTAGGAGAATCCGACGGTCGGATCTCCCGTAATGTCCGTTTGAAATAAATGGTCGAAATTTATGAACTGCCGCGGCGCGGCGCGTTCTATTCAGGCCATTATATTATATATATAATATATATAATATATACTTCGTTGATTTCTATTTAAAATGAATTATATAAATAGTTTTTAAATTCGTTTCAAAAACAATTTCAACTTCCATTTCAGTCCAAAGCAAAATTGAATTCTTCTTTATAAATTCGTTTTAAAATTCATTTTCTATTCAATTCAAATTTCAATTCAATTTGAATTCATTTCAATTCGCTTTCAATTCAATTTGAATTCGTTTTCAATTTAATTCAATTCCAAAGTCGTTTTCTATTCGATTCAATTCAAATTGGTTTTCTATTCGATTCAATTCAAATTGGTTTTCTATTCGAATCGAATTCGTTATATATTCAATTGAAATCACATTTGTTTTCTATTCAATTCATTTCGAAATCGTTTTCAATTCAATTCATTTCGAAATCGTTTTCAATTCAATTCATTTCGAAATCGTTATATATTCAATTCATTTCGAAATCGTTATATATTCAATTCATTTCGAAATCGTTATATATTCAATTCATTTCGAAATCGTTATATATTCAATTCATTTCGAATTGAATAAAATCGATATAAATATCGTTCACGTCAAAATGGCGTCAATCTAATCAGCACGGCTTCATAAATTTCTATTTTCAAATATTCTATTTCAAATATTTCTTTTTCAAATATTTCCTATTCAAATATTTCTATTTCAAATATTTCTATTTCAAATATATCGTTCAACACATGACTAATCTCAACGAATGAGTACAGTCAACACATGAACCTTTGTTCTATATTGATAAAGATGTAAATTTTATTATAAAAAAAATATTTCGTTCAACACATGACTAATCTCAATGGATGAGTACAGTCAACACATGAACCTTTGTTCTATATTGATAAAGATGTAAATTTTATTATAAAAAATATTTCGTTCAACACATGACTAATCTCAATGGATGAGTACAGTCAACACATGAACCTTTGTTCTATATTGATAAAGATGTAAATTTTATTATTAAAATATTTCGTTCAACACATGACTAATCTCAACGGATGAGTACAGTCAACACATGAACCTTTATTTTATAATATTCTTTATTTTCTAAATTGGAATGAGGCCCAATCAATTACATATAAAGTTAATTATATGGATTTTCATACAACACATGTATATAATAGCATTGAAAAATAATCAACCATCAACCAAAGTGCACTACACTGTATAAGCATCAAATATAAATATATAACGCTTATAACAGCCTATCAATCAATCGATCGACATATTTAATCAATCAGGATGAGTGAACTTCAAATTTCATCCCAACGCCCGTGTGGGGTTTCAAGCAATCAAACACAGATTTTTATTTGTGCAGTTGAGCGATGTGTAAAATTTATCGTCCCAATCAATGTCATTCAAATAGGTGTACATAAACAAACCGTCCGGTTTGTAAATGAATATTTATTTATTCACATTCACTATATTCATATTCACGTTAAAAAATTATATTTTTAACGATAAAACATTTTATTTTAACATATGAATTTCTATTCAGTTCATTCTTTAAATAAAATGATATTTTTATTTTTCTAACTTATTTTAGAAAATTTCGGCGGCATAACGGCACGATACTAGAAACGGGACGAGGCCTAGCCTTATCCCCGGTCTAGTGAAGGCCCACGCCATTCACACATCAATCAAATTCACCAAACAACCAAATTCAAATCAAATATCCAACTAATCTATGCAACCAAACAAATAAGTCCATGGTCTGTGGACGATTGTGTCGGGTGCTACTAAGCACCGTCTGCATCCTAGTATATATATATAAATAGAAATGAAATTGGAAGGTGAGAAATTCTCACAGATAGCTATCCTAGCTCCACGGCACTTCATTGATAGAAATCTTCATCGCTATCGCATCTTCGTCATCTTCGTTGCCCGTAGCCACTACATATATAAAAATCACACAATTTTTATATTTTGATGTCTTTAAAATAAAAATCACATTTTTATTTATTCACTTTCAATTTAAAAATCATATTTTTATAATCGCTTCCTACATTTAAAAATCGAATTTTTATTCCGTTATTCAATATATAAAAATCGAATTTTTACTACTATGTTATATAGATAAAAATTATATTTTTATCACGCTATTTTCCATATAAAACTTTCGCCTTCTCAAAAATAAAGATCTCGCCTTTAATACGTTTATCATGTAAAAAATTATATTTTCACATCTTCTACATGGTAAAGATCATATTTTTAATATCTTAAAAATATAAAAATCATATTTTTAATTCTTTAAAAATATAAAAATCATATTTTTAATTCTTTAAAAATATAAAAATCATATTTTTAAACACTTAAAAATAACAACTTTTATCGCTATAAAGACATGAACTTTACCTTAGCATAAAGATCGTAACTTTCCATAAGTAAAAATCGCAACTTTAATTACCTATACATCCCTATTTCAATTACATGAATAATTAAAATTAAAAATTAAAAGTAAAACTCACTTTTCTTTGACGGAGGAGGGGTTCAGTCCGAACCGGGGCTGTTGGTGGCGGGTAGGGCGGCGCAGGGGGTGCTGGAAGGTCGTAGGGTGGTGCGGTGGTCGGAGTGTTGGCTGTGGTGGCGTCGGTCTTCGATTAGGGGTTCCATTGAGTGCTAGGGCGCGGTTTTCTCCGATGGACGTGGAGAGAGGGGACGGGGAGGCGGAGGTGGTGGTGCAGAAGGTGGAGCAGGCGATGTCAGGGCCCACAAGAGCTGGCGGCATCGGGTTTTTAGGGATTCGAGGGGTTTGAGGTTTGCTCACGTCGGAGGGAAAGGAGGAGATGGGGAAGAGGTCACCGCGGCGCGTTGAGGAGGGGGAAAGCCTCCGGTGGTGGCGCGTTCTGCCGGAGGGCGATGGTGGATCACCGACGTCGTCGGTTTTTTTTTTCTTTTTATTTTTTTTCGATCTGGAGTGAAAAGGGGAGGGAGAGAGAAGGTAGAAGGGGTGAGGGAGTTATATAATTATTTATTAATTTATTTTTAATTTTCGAATTCCATAAAATACCCTTTCCATTCGAACTCTAAATCGAACCCGCCGGCTATCGTCCCTAGCGTATTACCCCCATTTCGAACACAATGGGATATGTATCGCAAGCCAATTCGACTGTTTGAATCAGTTTCCGTTGAATTTAAAATATAAATCAGTATATTGGATTTTAAACGTATATTTCAAATTACCGGGGTCACACTCTAACCCTAAAAATTCCCGAAAAAATATTTTCTAGCTTCGTATTGACGATACGGTCCTAACAAAACTAGTTTCGTCGAATTCTGAGACCGTTGGAAAAATGGCCATTTTCCAGTCGATTAAAATCAACTAAAACTGGTCAAACGCGTTTTCCTTTGCCACGCTCACATATTGATTCGAAAAATTATGAAATTTGGAATCTAGCAATAACTTGACATCACGGATCCAACAAAACTGGTTTCGTCGAAATCCGAGGTCGTTTGCAAAATTTCCATTTTTAAGGGCCTGAATTCCATAGCGACTATTCAGAATTTTCAACTGGACATATCTTTTGATTCCCGCTATGAAATTTTGATTTTTCAGATTCGTTTGAAAGATATCATCAATTAGATCCTATTATTTTTGGTTTCACTAAAATCCGGATTGTTTTGCACCCGGTACATTCAATTGAAGTTTGAAATCGAATTATCGAACTACCGCGCCATTTTCAATTCTATTTATAATTATATATAAATATTTATATTCTAACGACGACGCGTATAATATATACGTTCGAATTATATTCAAAATAAATTTCTCGTCTTTTTTATTTAAAATAATCTATTTTAAATATTCGAAATTCGCTAAAATTGCCAAAATAAAAATTTTAAACTGGTTCAGAATTTCCGGGTTATTACAAGAATGAAGGGAAAGAAATTAATAGAATGAAGGCTAATAAATTAATAGAATAAAGGAAAAAAAATAAATGCATAATTAAAAGAGAAATAGAGTGGAATAAAGGAGGTAGTGAATTTGAGGAAAGTAGAGAAAAAGAAGAGGAAAGAAAAATAAACTTGCATGAAACGTGAATGGGGTAAAAAATTATGTGTGTAATTTGTTTTTCTAAAAAGAATTTAATAGGGAAATGTGGCTTTAATTGAGGAAATGAGAAAGAAATGGAATGGGAAAGAAGAGGGGAAGAAGGATATATCATGAAATATTTGGGAAAGTATAATTAAAAAGGAATACGTCAATTTTGATGAAGTAGAATAATGTAGTACTAAGGAAATAGCCAAGAGTGGAGGGCATTGAAAACGAATGCAGTTATTCACGTTTCGAAATTAATTAATAAGCAATACATGTTGAATAGATAGGGAAACGTATTAAAGAGGATGGCAACACACACACACACACACACACACACACATATATATATATATAGATACACACACATATATATATATATATATATACATACATATATATACAAGTATGTTGTAAGAAATTTTTTCATCTAGAATATACACATTATTTTCAATCAATTTTCAGCAGAAATTAATAAATTACATTAATAAAATCATAAATTTTATTTAAAAACTATTTTAAATTCAATAATTAAATTTAATTCAACAACTTAAATGGTCGGAATTTACGGGATGTTACAATTCCAGTGCATTAGAAATGTTAGGGTAAAACTAAAAGCATGATACACATAGAAACTAGAAAGGGATGTAATGAGATATATTATTATT
Organism: Allium sativum; assembly: GCA_030737875.1. Lineage (NCBI taxonomy): Eukaryota > Viridiplantae > Streptophyta > Magnoliopsida > Asparagales > Amaryllidaceae > Allium > Allium sativum. The sequence goes on from CM060916.1 coordinate 733,484,737, forward strand.
GAGCCTGCAGGTCTTTATTCAACCAAGCAAAACTAAAAGAGCCAGATAGTCATCATACATAGATGGTCAGGGAAGAGTTAAACTTGGATAAACCATCCAGATTGGTTTGGCAAATCTAGTAGGCCCGAGTCTGCTGTTTGATTTGAAACAAATAGTCAGGGACATACAAATATTAAAAAAAAATAGACGGATAGTCATAGATTACTCATTGGTCAGTTAGTGAAAGTTAGTCATATAGTCAGGATAACCCATGAGACGGCCAGTCACGGTTCAGTTGAGACAGATAACCAAAAGTATAATTAAGACAAATGGTCTGGACATACATTCATATAGTTATACATGATTAATTATGATTATTAACCATGATGATTTCAAGTGAAGCACTGAGTAGTTGATTTATTGATTACCTTAATTAAGGATAATAGTGAAAGGGAAACATGTTGCACTCAACTGCATGGTCTCTCTAGATATCCATTTATTTGAGTTGGTATATTATAATTCACATCAGACTATTTGTCTGACCTAAAGGTTTTTCCCTTTAACACTCTGGTGCATGGTTGAGCAGTTCGAGGGTAAATTTTCAAGTTTAGATCTTTTGGCGAATAAAGCTAGTGGAGACGTGTAGGAGGCATATCATTAGCTATTATACGAGCTTGATTTGGATACCATTGTGTTTTGAACTCATGTTTGAACTAATGTTGATGATGTGTTATATATATATACATATATATATGTATAATTTTCAATATAAATATATGTAATAATTGAAATATTTTTTATGTCACACTTATTTAGCAACGCAAACTACCAAGAATGTCCCCTCATCGATATTACTAGATTTAATACCACTTAAAAATAGGATCTTAATATCACATAAAAATAGGATCTTAATGGTACTTAAATTAGGATATAACTACTAAGCATTCTTTACAAATTCAGTAAACTTCATTTTTGTTAATTAATAATGAGTGTTGCGACAAGTGCTTCATGCGTGGTTACGTCGTATGTTTCGCGTGTGAATTGCTTTCTAAATATTATATATGATTAACACATTTAAGATAATTTAATTTGTTGGTTGTGTTAGATGAAATCATCGACTATATTTAGTCCCTATGAAATCATCGTCTGAATCCATGGCGACCGGTACTCTTTACTTCCATTGCTTTCTTCCTCTTTCATCTCCAAAACATCTAACCTAAATTTCATTTTTGTTAATTAATAATGAGTATTATGACAAGTGCTTCTTGCGTGATTACGCCATATGTTTCGCGTGTGAATTGCTTTTCTAAAAATTATATATGATTAACACATTTAAAATAAATTAATTTGTTGGTTGTGCTAGATGAAATAATCGACTATATTTAGTCCCTATGAAATCATCGTATGAATCCACGGCGATCGGTACTCTTTACTTCCATCGCTTTCTTCCTCTTTCATCTCCAAAGCGTCTAACCATACCTTAATCTCATCGTTAACACTCTCTTCCTGTATGCATCCTAAATCTCCTTACCCACTCTCTCCTATGCCAAAGAATAAAAAGCCTCGTTTCTGCGATAGCGTAACAAGATCTGGACGCAGCTATCGAGATCCAACTACTGCAGATCCAAAAATCTCAAACATCAATTCAATATTTAGCAAGAATATTGGAAACGCCAAGCGTTGCAGACTCGATTTCGGGAATAACTTCAATGATTGTGTCATCTGTCACAAATTTGTTAGCTGGAACAAAAATGGAACGTGAAAACAACAACAAACAATGAAGATCACCATGATCTAATTTATAGAGGTATAACCGCTGATACGCATAATCTTGAATCCGAGAATTATGGGGCTGATGGTGATAGCAATGGAAAAACTGAGACTAACTTGAAAATGGCTGATTCAGCTGTGAATTGTGATATGAGTCTTCCAAATCTGGTAGAAATTATGATACAACAAATGTGAGAGAGGAATGTGTTGTAGTGCGTCCATGTGGTGGAACTAACCTATCCTACTTCCTATCAAAACTAGTAAGCTAAGTGCTCATGATAATGTCGCCAAGAAACTTGCCTCGCCAAACCAAAGCTTGCCTCATTCCACTGCAAATAGTAAGCTAGAAAACATGAACACCAAACCAAGTTATTCTTCATTTTTTTACATCCCACCCTAGATGCCGGAGCTTATATTCCACGTCCATTCCCCACATCCTCAGAAAACCCGAAACCTCCTCCCGAGATAGTACAAGAGGGAGTAAACTATTGGAAAAATCACCTAGTTAGTTTTTTCCAAGACTCATCAGTTCCCTATCTTGATGTAAGTGATCACTGTCGCAAGGCTTGGAACTTGAGAGGTGGATTACAAGTTAATTGTGTGAATGTAATGTTTTACTTTAAATTTTCGATTACGGAGGAAAGAAGGAAAGCGTAGGAATCTGATCCTGCAATAATAGGAGGGAAACCTTTTATTATTACATCTTGGAGTACATCAGTTGCGGGTGATAGAGAGCATGTACCTTCTATACTGATTTGGACTATCTTTACCAGAATTCCTTCGGTCCTTTAGACACTACCAGGTTTGAATTGGTTAGCTAGTAGAATTGGGAATTTTAAATGTTTTGATGTGAGCACGGAAGCTAGGAAAAATCTTGTTTTTGCAAAATCTTTGATTGAGATAACACCGAATAAGCCACTGCCAACAATGCTCAAAGTCTCAATTGATGGATATGATTCCTTTGTTGATGTTCAGTACACATGGCTACCAGAAATATGCACTAAATGCTCATCCTTTGGTCATCTTCATGAAACTTGCAAGCTTGTAGGTCCGTCTAAGATACGATCTCCCCTCACGAAACCTCCTTCGAGAATTTGGTTTCAAAAGCCTAGTGTAGTTGATAAGCTAATCGAAGAAGAGCCAAGACTAGACAAAAAAACGGAAAGTAATGAAACTACATGTGATAATGAACTAAAGGAAACTGAAGTGGAAGCATCAGATGGGGAAAGCGTGGACGTTTACATATATTGGATGTTAGATGATCGTTTGTGGGTTCATGAAGCATCCAGTATGAGATATGATCCAATTGATAAAGAATACTATAAATATGTAACAGACGTAGAGGAGGACACTAGAAGATTGGAATATCATGTTGCAAGAGATATTTTAGAGCTCATCTAAGTGGATGAGCTAGGGGAGAAGAACAAGTCCCTGTTCTATGATTCTACTTAGGATTGGGAGTGTGAGTTTCGTAATCCTAACCCGTGTTTTTGTAACTAACCTTGTAGTTCTATTTTTTGAGCATATCAATGCTATATGTAGTGATGCCAACAGTTATACCTTCATAGATGGAGATTACCTGTAAGGTTCATGTTAATAGTTGAACCACTTTGTTTCTCTCGTATGCTATATAGTTACAATGTTCTGGCACTTCAACCAGAATGAGTATTGTGCCTGTGTAGTAATCCTTTTCCTTATATGCCCTTTTTAATAAAAGTGGTACGACCACTGTAAAACCAGCATTGCCTTGCTAAAAAAAAGATAAATTAATTTGCATAAATATTTAACCATGTTTTTATATTGAAATCATTACAGTTAATTTGAATTTTTTATTTTAAATTGCAACATTTTATTCTTATTTAATTTGAATTTTATTTATACTATTAATCAATAAATAACAAGTTTTAAATGAAATTTATTATTTGGTTCTGTTTTTATGCATAAAATGATTTTCTGAATTGGTTAAGAAGTTTAGCTGTTAGATCATGTTTTAAAGCATGGAGAGGTATTTTGAATTTATAAAAAAAAAATAGTTAATGGAATCCTATTTTTTTAAGGGATATTGGAATATGTTGACATCTTTATAGGGGCATTTTCAGTAGCTCTAGGGGCATTTTCAGTAGCTCACATTGGTACAAAAAAAATGTAATACCCAAAGTGTTACAATTATTAATAAAGATATAAATGAAAATTCAAAATAAGAAAATAATCATACATTAACATAGAAATAAATATTCGAACAACTAAATAAGATTAATTTTTTTTCAAAAGAAGGGTTCGAGAGCTATGTGAAACTCATTAATGGTGACAGATGTTTTTTCCCATCTTCCATCCTCTTAGCCTCTCCAATTCTTCAATCCCTTATCTCCTCCCTATTTCTCGTTTCTTTCCTTCTCTCCTTCGCATCTGCTTTCGCCGTGTGTGGGCTCCACATAGCTCTCAACAAATAATATCAGGTCTGCAATACCCCGTAAAAATATACCTAAATATAATAATTAATGAAAATAAGCAATTAAATAAAAAATATAAACAGACTGAAAAATGAAATCTTGCAGCATCGAGAATATGGTCACGAAAATATTTTATTTAGATTCGTGACGAAATTCTAATACGTTTTCATATATAATATGTTGAAAATGATGTTCATATAAAGAAACACAAGACTTTATGTTCTGACCCCTCTCCTTAACATATCCAACATGTCAGTAGGTGGGGTATTTTCAATGGATGAAGCAATGATAGAGACTGAAGTGGACGATGGAGATATTATGCTATTATTAGTTATCGTTGTTGTATTGCTTAGGGAAACTCTAAACAATGAATTCTAAATGACGTACCTTTTGAATAATTGTATTTTGACAATCCTATTTGAATTTTGTGACTTTTTTATGAAATGGTAAATCTAATTTTGGTATTATATTTTCTCGTTCCGCTGTGTGAGATTTCCATAACACTATGTCTATTTGTTATTTTGTGCAAATGTATTTCCTTACAGGAACTAGCGATCCGTTTAGAGTAGCTTTAAGTTTCGATGGGCCTTTTCTGGGTCAAAATTTAGGCCCACTCCGGGCGGGTTGTCACATTTGGTATCAAAGCATAGATTACCTGTAACGCCCCGCCTCTATACCCACCGTAGTCAAGTTCATTTCGTGTGAAATGTCATTGGCCACAACGGAGAATAAGTTCGGTTAGGGGCGACCGTTAATATATTTACTCTTGCTTAGAAAGTAACGTCGAATGGCACGGCCGTACCGAAAACTTTCGACATGACCATTCCAGGCGAAGGGCATCTACACAACGGCATAATAGCCTCAGAACACATACAGAATATTATAGCATAAACAGTCACAGATATTCACATCACATGTATATAAACTGACATGAATATAACACAATAAGTGTTTACATCAATTAGAGGTCCTACCCGACACTCTAACTCCAAAATCATAGATACATGTACCAAATCCCATACTAATAATGATACATGACATATAGGTAGCCAACTACATATAATCCAAAAAGACTGCAACTATAAGCAGTCAAACCAAGAGTCATCATAAGGTCTCAGCAAGAATGTCACCTAAGCACATGTAACACTTGGGTATGACCAGAGTATTATTTAAGAAAATAAACAATAAACGGATCAGTCAAAACATTCTCATTCATAACATGAGGCAATATTAAGAAACATAACATAAATGGCATGATAGGAATAAGCAGGATGATTCATAAATAATATGCAATTCATGGTGTCAACATATATATATATATATATATATATATATATATATATATATATATAGTCTCCATAAATCTCATGACAAGAGAAGAGCATAAAACAACAAGAATTGACAAATAAATGCCAAACATAAATCAATTTGATGCGCATCGCATCAAAGTCATCAAGAATCCAGAAATAACTCGAAATCCGGAAAATGTCATAAAAAGGAAGGCCTGTTCATAGATGAGATATGATCTCTAGGTAGCGAACCCATTTGTTTGAGCCGAAGCTCCCCACGAAGCCGGGTCGTGACCCCGATAGAGGAAAACATCATAAATCATAAAGAATCATAGAAAGTTGGACCGAAGTCCCATAGATGAAGGTAAACATCATAAATCATAGAGAATCATAAAAAGTTGGACCAAAGTCGCATAGATGAAGGTCACAAATCGTACATTCCCACTCGGGTGATCACGAACTAACAAATATGTCATAAAGCGGATACCATTGATCCGGGTGAATAGAAATTACTCCGAGCTAGTTAATATAAGAAAATAGCGACATGTCCCATAACCACATGCTATTCTCGAATATTTACAAACCCGTAATCGGTTTCTATTCAAAATAGAGAAAATCACCACATATGTCCAAACGAACGAGTCCGGTAGTTATTCGCCAAAATAAACGTATAAGGGGTTATAGTCCTCAGTTTTATTAAGGTGAATAAACTAAATTTCTCATCCGATCGATAGGATAAGGAATCATATATAAATCCATAGTATCAGAACCGGATTTAGAAATCGAATTTATTTTAAAAGGGATTTGTATTTAAAAACTGGTTAAACTTTGGTTCGATACCCATTGACAATATAAAACCTCACAATCCATTATGGTACAATATTCATAAAAATCCATCGCTGTAACGAATGCGATATAGAAAGATCATAGAACATAAATCCACATTACATGATTTTAAAACGATTTGAAAATCAATGAAATGGCGCGACCACAACGATCCGAACGAGCTCAAGATCGTTGCGATATCGAGGAAGAAGGTCCGAAGAACACGGAGGCGCGCACCTCGGCGCGCGACCAAAACCACAAAAAAAAGAAGGGGGTGACCAGGCCTGGGCTCTCGCCCAGGTCTGCACCGGTCGACCGGTCCAGAGGGGCCGGTCGACCGTTTTGAGGCTGAGCCACGCCCAGGCACCGGTGGCGGGGGATTCGTCCCCCGTCGCGACCATTCCTACCCCGTGCACCTCCCTGGCCTTGTGACGACACTTTAAGGTGCGTGCACGCTCCCATTCAAGCCGGAGATGAGTAAGATTCAATTCATATGCACATGAAGATTTTCATTCCAAAATTTCGATTAAACTTGAAATCAACTTATATTCAAGAATCAATCATGAACCAAACTAATTCAAACAGACACGAACATCATGAATAGCCTACAATTACACTTGTATAACCTTAAAGCTTGTGGCATTGATGTGAGTTCACAAAGAACTCACCTTGTTGTCAATGGAGCAATCAACAAGAAGGAATACAAGCTAAAGGTACTATCTTCTCACAAGAATCAACAAAGACCAAGCTACAAATATAAAACCCAATAACTATATGTATTAGGAACATAGAGATTCTCAAATAGCATAGAGAAGGTGATGGAGAAGATAGAAATAAACTTACCTAAGCTAGGAGATGAAGAACACAACAAAAATTGGACTTTTCTAGGGTTCTAGGGCTTAGGATTTTAATTTCCCATTCTCTAAGCTTAGGAATTCAAGAAGGAGAGTAAATGAAGAAGTATTGAGAGAGGGAGGTGGTTGGGTGCCTATTTCTGCTGTCCAAATAGGTTTGGGTGCGCAAATTTGCCCTTTAGCCCCTCTAATAAACCCCAATTATTCCGAATCCAAAACGTATCAACGCTTATACTCAAAAAGATTGTAAACGACGTTCCGGAACCAATGGAAGTGGTCCCGAGTCATAATTCAATTGTTTACAAAAATTCACCTTTTTGGGCATAAAACTAGCATATCGATTCGATATTTAAATATTCGTCTAATTTATTAGCCATGAATTTTACGGGCTGTTACAGACTTCCCCCCTTAAAGAAATTGCGTCCTCGCAATTATTTAAAACAAACTACTAGTGTAACAACCGTAAAATTTCAAATTTCAAATAAGAATAACAAAAAAATCGCCTTATGAGAATAGGTCCGGATGAGAATGCTCAATGGACTCCTTAGTTTCCCATGAGCAATCCTTCGGATTAGCGGACCACTGGACTTTGAAAACGGGAATTTCCTTGTTACAGAGGTGTTTTACTTCCGTGGCAACAATACGAAGGGGTTGTTGCTCGTAGGTAAGATTCAGTGAAATTTCTATTTCTTCAAGAACATGGGGTTCGATAGCAATGTGAGATTTCCCCAATTTCCTCCGTAGTTGAGAAACATGGAATACATTATGAATGGAAGAGAAACGATCCGGTAGCTTTACGCGATATGAAACAACCCCAACACACTCGATGACGGGAAATGGACCAATGAACATTGGTGCTAATTTTCCCGATTTGCTAAATCGCATAATACCCTTCATGGGTGATACACAAATAAAAACCAAGTCCCCCCAAGGAAAATTCTAACTTTCTTTTCTTGCTATCAGCATAGGACTTTTTCCGACTTTGAGCTTCTTTCATGTGGCGACGTATAAGCTCAACTTTCTCTGTGGCATCTTGAACAAGATCGGGGCCTATAATCAATTTTTCTTCAGTTTCGAACCAACAAGAAGGAGATCGGCATGGCCTTCCGTAAAGGGCTTCAAAAGGTGCCATGCCAATACTCAATTGATAACTATTGTTGTATGAGAATTCCACAAGAGGAATGTGGTCTTCCCAACTTCCTCCAAACTTAAGAATGCAAGCGCGGAGGAGATCCTCAAGAACTTGATTTACCCGCTCCGTTTGCCCATCAGTTTGCGGATGATAGGCGGTACTAAGGTCAAGCCATGTTTCCAAAGATCCTTGGAGACTCCTCCAAAATCCGCTAGTAAACAATGGATCATGACCGCTTACAATGGAAAGAGGAATTCCATGTAGTCGAACAATCTCTTTAACATAAAGCTTAGCTAAAAGCAGAGCAGTGCGATCGGATCGAATGGGTAAAAAGTGTGCGGATTTGGTGAGGCGATCCACAATTACTCATATATCGTGGCCTTGGCGAGAATGAGGCAATCCGTCAATAAAATCCATGGAAACATTTTCCCACTTCCATATGGGAATTTCTAATGGTCGCAACAACCCGCTGGGCCTTTGATGTTCAGCTTTCACAAGTTAGCAAGTTGTGCAACAACTAACAAAGTCAACAATATCTCATTTCATTCCCTCCCAATAATAGAGTCACTTCATGTCCGCATACATTTTTCTACTCCCGGGATGGATAGAAAATTTAGAACGATGAGAATCCTCCAAAACGGTTTTGCGCAAGTCATCTTGATTTGGGACGATAAGTCGTCCGAATTTTCGAATGGCTCCTCTTGAATCGAGGCGATAGTCACCATTCTCTTCAACATAAGATTCACTTCTAAGATCATGGCCGATACGGCCCAATTCGGGATCTTGCTTTTGTGCTTCATAGATACAGTCAAAAAGGGATGGATGAGCCACAAGGCTACATATTATGGGAGTGGAACCCGGGTTGGAGTGACAACTCCGAATCTCGCACGAAGACAATAATTCAAGATCCTTCCACTCCGAAAACATCATAGAAAAGACCGCATGTTGCTTCCGACTTAGTGCGTCGGCGACGCAATTTCCTTTACCGGGTGTGTAAAGAATATCGAGATCATAAGAAGCAAGAAACTCCATCCACAGTTGTTGTCGTAAATTGAGTTGCTTTTGAGAAAACAAATATTTGAGCAACTTATGATCCGTGTAAAGCACAAATTTTCCCCCTAAAAGAAAATGGCGCCAAATTCGGAAAGCGAAAACAACCACGGCGAGCTCTAAATCATGAGTTGGACATTGAGTCTCGGCCGGTTTTAATTGCCTAGATGCATAGGCAATTACACGTTCTCGTTGCATGAGAACGACCCCTAGACCAACGTGGCTAGCGTCAGTATAAACAACAAGATCTTGATCCCCTCGGGGATAACAAGAATCGGAGCATTAGAAATAAGTTCTTTAAGCTTTTGAAATGCGGCTTCACACTCATCCGACCAAGTGTATTTTACTTCCTTCTTTGTCAAATGGGTGAGTGGAACGGCGATTTTAGAAAAATCTTTAATGAACCGATGGTAATAACCCGCCAATCCAAAGAAGCTACGAATTTCTGTCACACTCTCTGGTCTCTTCTAATTTTGAATGGCTTCTATCTTAGATGGATCGACCGAAATTCCAGATTTGAAAATAATATGCCCAACAAATTTCACACTTGCTCGCCAAAAATGGCATTTGGAAAACTTAGTTTTTAATTGGTGGTTTCTAAGTGTTTCCAAAACGGCACGAATGTGGTTCTCATGTTCTTCCTTGGTTTTAGAATAAACAAGGATGTCATCAATAAACACAAGCACGAACCGATCAAGAAAATCCCTAAAAACATGGTTCATGAGATCAACAAAATAAGCCGAGGCATTTGTTAACCCAAACCGCATCACTAGCCATTCATAAGAACCAAATTGGGTTCGAAAAGAAGTCAACGGAATGCTATCCTCCGCGATGCACAATTGGTGAAATCCGGTAGCTAAGTCCAATTGGGAAAAGACCCTAGCACCACTAAGTTGATCAAAAAGATCGTCTATGCGCGGAAGAGGATATCTGTTTTTGATGGTAAGGTCATTTAGCTTGCGGTAGTCCACACAAAATCTTAGAGTTCCATCCGGCTTTTTCATAAAGATTGCCAAGGCTCCCCAAGGCAAAGAACTAGAGCGTATAAATTGTTTCTTCTCTAATTCGGATAGCTGCTTGCCCATTTCTTCATTTTCCTTGTTAGATAAACGATAAGCGGGACGCGTGACAGAAAGGGATCTGGGAATTATATTAAACCGGAATTCAATTGCTCGATTAGGAGGGAGACCCAACACGGGCTCAGATATATCAGGAAATTATCGAACAACCGCAATTCGAGATATCATATCCTCCTCATCATCGTTATCCACATCCCTAGAATTTGGAGCAAATAACGAGGCCATAGGTCCTGTGTCTGGATCTGAAAGTACTAGTTTTACACGGTCTTTGGATTGAAGATGCTGAAGATAAATTGTCCGTTCCGGACATAATATGTGGGCTTCATAACGGAGGAGCCAATCTATTCCCAGAATAATTCCAAAACCCAAATAGCGCATAACATGCAAATCCGCTAGGAAAGTGTAACTACTCAAAGAAATTTCAACATCGCGACATAATAGACTAAGAGTAGTTGATCCCCCTATGGGATTAGTAACCGATAAAGAAGTCATCAAACAAACAGTATTCAAAGAATTAGCATGCACAAGTTCTTGTAAAATAAAAGAATGAGATGCGCCCGTATCAAAAAGAACTTGTGTGGGGTGTTCATGAAAATAAATTATGTCATCAAGAATAGAATTTAATGTACCTTGGCCCGAAGTAGTGTTGGGAGGAGCTTGCATGACATTGAGCTTTCCACTCTTATTAGGAGGACGAGTGGGACATGCGTTTATCGTGTGACCTTGCTTCTTGCAATAGTGGCAAGTATGAGGCTTAGTGCACTGAGAGGCAAGATGACCCTTTTCTCCGCAATTGAAGCATTCGTTGTTATGGAGTCTAGCGTTCCTGGCCTCGGAAGGCACTAGCTTCGCCTTCTTGTTTGGCTGAACCCAAGGCTTCTTCCCAGTTCCTCCCTTGTTGTTGGTGTTGCCCTTGTTTTGAGAACTTCAGGCTTCGTCATCACTGGGTCGTTTTTGGACCACTTCAAGTTGTAGCGCAATATTAACCAATTCATCAAATGTTTCGGATAGCTTAAGAGTCAATGGCTCCTCAAGGCATTTCTTGAGTCCATGAATAAATTCTTCTTCTTCGGGGTGTTAATATACTCGAGTCCATACTTGGATAGCGAGTCAAAAGAAGTGGCATACTCTGCCGTAATAGATGTGCCTTGAACAAGGTCTTAAAAGTGGCGTGATAGTGTTATTTTCTCTCCGTCCGGTATGAATTTAGTCTCGAACCTTTCCTTAAATAGGTTCCAAGTAAGGTTCGCTTCGGGAGTATCAATGGTGAGCAATTCATACCAAATCAGTGCTCTCTCTTGGAGCATACTAGAATTTACTTGTACCTTAAGCAAATCAGTAAGATCCATGCGAGTAAAGATGCGCTCACACATTCTGAGCCAATTCTGGACTTCGATTATACCTTCGGAGCCCTTAAACGGTTTTTCACCTAGCTTTGAGAAATCGCTACATAAAGTTGCAAACCCAGATTTGGGATGCGTAGGAGGTGGGGGAGCGGCTGTCGCGTGGGCATTTGCAATAAGATCGAGAAGTTGTTGAGTGCTCAACGCGATCGCTCCAACCATAGAGGTGGAACTACAGGTGGTGGAACCACAGGGGGTTGAGCTTCGGGCCTGACATTCGCCCTAGCAGGATAACGACGAGGACGCCCAGCCATTTCTCTCCTTTGAGAAAGAAAGAAAGGAAAACGTCACTTAAAAAATCAAGGATCATAACCCTATTCTAGGATAGATAAGCAATCATGACTCAATCTAACCCTAAGCCTCAAACTGCTAAAAGATGTCCAAGACATGATCCTTGCTACCAAATTCTATATTGTTCCGAAGATTGGCTTGATACCAACTGTAACGCCCTGCCTCTATACCCGTCGTAGTCAAGTTCATTTCGTGTGAAATGTCGTCGACCACAACGGAGAATAAGGTTGGTTAGGGGGGACCGTTAATATACTTACTCTTGCTTAGAAAGTAACGTCGAATGGCACAGCCATACCAAAATTTTTCGACATGACCATTCCAGGCGAAGGGCATCTACACAACGGCATAATAGCCTCAGAACACATATAGAATATTATAGCATAAACAGTCACAGATATTCACATCACAGGTATATAAACTGACATGAATATAAACACAATAAGTGTTTACATCAATTAGAGGTCCTACCCGACACTCTAACTCCAAAATCATAGATACATGTACCAAATCCCATACTAATAATGATACATGACATATAGGTAGCCAACTACATATAATCCAAAAAGATTGCAACTATAAGCAGTCAAGCCAAGAGTCATCATAAGGTCCCAGCAGGAATGTCACCTAAGCACCTATAACACTTGGGTCTGACCCGAGTATTATTTAAGAAAATAAACAAAAAACGGATCAGCCAAACCATTCTCATTCATAACATGAGGCAATATTAAGAAACATAACATAAATGGCATGATAGGAATAAGCAGGATGATTCATAAATAATATGCAATTCATGGTGTCAACATATATATATATATATATATATATATAGTCTCTATAAATCTCATGACAAGAGAAGAGCATAAAACAACAAGAATTGACAAATAAATGCCAAACATAAATCAATTTGACGCGCATCGCATAAAAGTCATCAAGAATCTAGAAATCACTCGAAATCTAGAAAATGTCATAAAAAGGCAGGCCTGTTCATAGATGAGAAACGACTCTAGGTAGCGAACCCATTTGTTTGAGCTGAAGCTCCCCACGAAGCCGGGTCGTGATCCCGATACAGGAAAACATCATAAATCATAGAGAATCATAGAAAGTTGGACTGAAGTCTCATAGATGAAGGTAAACATCATAAATCATAGAGAATCATAGAAAGTTAGACCGAAGTCCCATAGATGAAGGTCACAAATCGTACATTCAAATATGTCATAAAGCAGATACCATCGATCCAGGTGAATAGAAATTACTCCGAGCTAGTTAATATAAGAAAATAGCGACATGTCCCATAACCACATGCTATTCTCAAATATTTACGAACTCGTAATCGGTTTCTATTCAAAACAGAGAAAATCATCACATATGTCCAAACGAACGAGTCCGGTAGTTATTCGCCAAAATAAACGTATAAGGGGTCATAGTCCTCAGTTTTATTAAGGTGAATAAACTAAATTTCTCGTCCGATCGATAGGATAAGGAACCGTATATAAGTCAATAGTATCAGAACTGGATTTAGAAATCGAATTTATTTTAAAAGAGATTTGTATTTAAAAACTGGTTAAACTTTGGTTCGATACCCATTGACAATATAAAACCCCACAATCCATTATGGTACAATATTCATAAAAATCCATCGCCGTAACAAATGGGATATAGAAAGATCATAGAACATAAATCCACATTTCATGGTTTTAAAACGATGTGAAAATTAATGAAACGGCGTGACTACAACGATCCGAACGAGCTCAAGATCGCCGCGATACGCGCGGGGGAGGGTCGACGAAGAAGGTCCGAAGAACACGGAGGCGCGTGCCTCGGCGTGCGACCAAAACCACGAAAAAAGGGGGTGACCAGGCCTGAGATCTCGGCCAGGTCTGCATAGATCGACCGGTCCAGAGGGGTCGGTCGATCGTTTTGGGGCCGAACCCCAACCCGTTGACCGACCCGCTTGGGTCGGTCGACCGGTTTTGCCTGGGCGTGAGCCCAGGCACTGGTGACGGTGGATTCGTCCCCCGTCGCGACCATTCCTTCCCCGCGCACCTCCCCGGCCTTGTGACGACACTTTAAGGTGCGTGCACGCCTCCCATTCGAGCCGGAGATGAGTAAGATTCAATTCATATGCACATGAAGATTTTCAAACCAAAATTTCGACAAAACTTGAAATCAACTTATATTCAAGAATCAATCATGAACCAAACTAATTCAAACAGACATGAACATCATATATAGCCTACAATTACACTTGTACAAGCTTAAAGCTTGTGGCATTGATGTGAGTTCACAAATAACTCACCTTGTTGTCAATGGAGCAATCAATAAGAAGGAATACAAGCTAAAGGTGCTATCTTCTCACAAGAATCAACAAAGACCAAGCTACAAATATGAAACCCAATAACTCTATGTATTAGGAACATAGAGATTCTCAAATAGCGTAGAGAAGGTGATGAAGAAGATAGAAATCAACTTACCTAAGCTAGGAGATGAAGAACACAATAAAAATTGGACTTTTCTAAGATTCTAGGGCTTAGGATTTTAATTTCCCATTCTCTAAGTTTAGAAATTCAAGAAGGAGAGTAAATGAAGAAGTATTGAGAGAGGGAGATGGTTAGGTGCCTATTTGTGTTGTCCAAATAGGTTTGGGTGCACAAATTTGCCCTTTAGCCCCTCCAAACAACCCCAATTATCCCAAATCCAAAACGTATCAACGCTTATACTCAAAAAGATTGTAAACGACGTTCCGGAACCAATGGAAGTGGTCCCGAGTCATAATTCAATCGTTTACCAAAATTAACGTTTTCGGGCACAAACTAGCATATCGATTCGATATTTAAATATTTGTCTAATTTATCAGCCATGAATTTTACGGGTTGTTACATTACCCGATCATAGGGAAATTACACGCATATGAGACGTATTTGTATTTTGAAAAAAGTTTTCAAACTATATATATGTATATATATAAAAGATATATACTTACCCCAATAAGCATACACATCTATACTAGGCAGCTTTATCATTTTCTTCCCTTTTCTACTTCAATACTATCTTACGAGTATCTACTGAATGATTCTTCCTTTTCTTTTCAAATAGTGGAATGGCTTATCACCTTCCGAATAGGGAAACAAGATAAGACCTTAGTATTTGCAAGAATGGTTCCAATAGTATCTTTGTACTATGGAGCAAGTCTTTGTTACTAATCCTGCCCCAGCGGTGCCTGCAGCTCCTACCACTGAGGTAGCCTTTGATTTTTCTCGGTTCTGTAAACGGTTCACAAATCTTAGTTGGTGTAACAACCCGAATTTTAATAACATGTTGAAACTAGAAATCAGGGTATAATTAAATTTTAAAATGAGAATCAAGGGAAACGGGTTACGCCATTGCGTTCGTCTCAAAATTTTACATGAAATAGAGTCCGAGTTTTCGAAAATCGGAGTTCGGATGAAGAAGTTATGGCCTGTAGAAGATTCAGCAAATTTTAGGCAGCATAGGACCAGGCAGGTCGACCTGGGGGTCGACCTGGGGGCCAGGTCGACCATGTGTTCGACCTTAGGGTCGACCTACCCCCCTAGGTCGACCATGTGGTCGACCTCCCCCTTACAGGTCGACCTAGTCGGCCTGTTTTGACCCAGAACTCATTTTTGAAGCCTGAGACGTGTTTTGATGGTCCGGATTGATTCTAGGGTTAATCTAAGGGCCTAAACTAGTTGCTACACCTATAAAAACACCCTTAGACCTAACCTAATTCATATCAAATCATTCCTACACCATTATGCTGCTAAAATACCTCTTTAATCATGGTCGCCGTCTCCAAATCAAAGTACAAACATTCAAACTCAAATCAATTCAAAGAACAAGGCTTCTACAATGATTCAAGACAATAAATTAACAACGCCGCGACATTTTTACAACAAATTCAGTTCTTAATTCATTAGCCATGCTCTGTAAGTTCTAGTTGTTTTTAGATTTAAACATTTAATTATAATATGGCCACGGAATAAAGTGGAATTGGATTTAAGTATGTTTATTGATTCAGATCTATTTCTGTTGCTTCTTGAATCTTGAGTTTTGAGACTTTTCTATGTTCGTTCTCATGTCAAGCTTATGATCTATTCAACCTGTTGTAAATCAGTTTTTCTTGATTCATATTGATATTATTGTCAAGATCTATCTTTTATGCCAAAGATGATGTTTTTATGCCAGTTTACCTCTCTATATTGATTGTTATACAAATTCTACCTTCCCTTATTTATTTTCTTTCAATGAACCTAGGTCAATTTCGGACCTAGGCCTGAACCGCGATTTGCGTACGATTGAATACGGGGAAATATGGGAATGTTGTCTATATTTGATATATATATATATATGTTTGGTAGAATTGATGGCATAACATGAAATGGGGATATGAGTATTATCGCTATAATTAAAGATTGTAAGTTTGGATAAAATGGTGTAATCATGGAATACATGTAGTTTGGTATGAAACTCGACCTATGTAAAATGGCAAGAATATTGATATATGTAAACGGCATGAAACTTGGTATTTGTGTAAATTGGTATAAAATTTGCATACATGTAAAATGGCGTGAATTAAACATATGTATGAATTGGGCATATGTAAAACTGACATGTAATCTAGAACTTGTGCATATGTTAATTATGTAAATTTTGGAGTTGGAACATATATGAAAATTTATGACTTGGTAGAGGTTTAATATGAATGCGCCTAAGTTGGGTTTTGGGTAGTTGGCATATATTGTAAATAAAAGGCTATAACTTGGCATAACCTTATAGTGAATTATGATAATAATTTAGGAATACGTTTTGGGGGCAAAAACGTGAATTATGAACTTGATAATTAGCATATAACTGGAAATATGAACGTGGTTGAAACATGAACATTTTTATATGTTAAACACATGAACTAATATTGGGGTTTTGGGTGGAATACGATCATTAATGAACCTTTGACACGAGGTTAGACTCAGTTTGTGGTGTAAATCTGCCTGGAACCGCCCGACAAATCCAGTAGCCACAAAGTGTCAGTCTAATGTGAGAGGTCGAAGGCCAAATTGTAGGCGTAACAGTTTATGACACGAGGTTAGACCCAGTTTGTGGTGTAAATCTGCCCGGAACCGCCCGACAAATCCAGTGGCCACAAAATGCACGGTCTAATGTGAGAGGTCATGATTCGTTCGTCAAAATGAATGAATTAAGGAATACTAACCATAATAAGACGTGGGTATGGTTAGAGGGTTAGGTGGGATGACATGGAAATTTGACATGTAAATGTGGACCTAACCGGTATGAGTTAAGAACATGTAAAACTATAAATGTGGGCTTAAACAACATAACTGTTAATCAGACCAATGGGTGGTTTAAGTAATATGACTAGACTAATGACACTTAACTAATATAACATGACACGTGGCAGGGTTAAGTCAACTCAAACATATAGATAATACTTAACCAACTTAGCATGATACGTGGGTGGGTTAAGTCATGAACTGGTTGAAAACACTTAACCAATTTGATATGCTAAAATAGCGGGGTTAAGTTATGAATCACTAGACAACACTTAACCAACTTGACATGATACGTGGGCGGGTTAAGCCATGAATTACTTAAAATACTTAACCAATGCAATCTGACGAATGGGAGGGTTAAGTTAAATGGGTTGGTTTAACTTGAATGGGTTGATAACACCCAACCGATATAATCTGATGTGTGGTAGGGTTAAGTAAATACACGAGGGTAACACTTAACCATTATAATATGGCTAGAGGATGGGGTTGAGTTAACATACACTTAACCAATCTAACGTGAGGTGTGGTAAGGGTTAAGTTAACACAGGGGAGAACGCTTAACCGATATAACAAGACATGCGGTAGGGTTAAGTAACACAAGAGAGAACACTTAACCACGGTATCATGATGGGGGGTGGGGTTAAGTTAAATAGATAACACTTAGCCAACCTGTGGGGTATACAAATAGACCTTGGGAAAACCCTTGTAGCGGGACCCGTTTCAGCAGTAACCCACATTAGGTATCAACGGTACCCTGAGCTAGGCAGGGTGGGGCATAATTACTGGGCTGATTGTAAGCGGTCAAAATGGCGGCAGGGGATGCAGCAGTGCAGGTTCCGACGGATTACGGACGTGCACGTATTCCGGAGTGGAAAATTTAGCCACTGGGCATCAGTAGATATAAAGCTGTGCATCAAAAAGGGTGTCGGGGTTGCCATCCTAGGGATTGATACACCCTAGGGTGGGACCAGCACAGGTATCTACAAGTAGGGGGCCGCAAGAACTAGGTTGAGTAGGAGCCGATCGATTAGGGTAGTAAGGAGACATCTAACACATTCATGGAATTGGGCTGGTTGAGGTAAAACCCTCATATTAGATGTAGTCCTGAAAGCTACCAAAACTACGGGGTTGGGATAACCTTAGTATATAACACATGTGAAACATTGTAAGTAAGAGCCGATCAAATAGGTACGGTGGGGACACGAAACTGTCAATATGAGGTGGGACCCTCATCGTGGGATATATACCTATGAAACTATCATGCGAGTTATGGGGGATCACTTATCTTGTAATTATAACCAAGTAAACTAATTGGAACACTAGTTAGGTGGTGCGGAGAATATAGGAAATCAAAGAAAATAGTGAAATGGTGAAGCTTAGAAATCCTGCGATGTTATACTTAATAGAAACCTTGCAATGTGATACTTGGTAGGAACCTTGTGATGATACTCTTGATAGGAAGCATGGGATGTTATACTTGGTTCATCGTGCCTGTAGCTTACCTTGTCATCATGCTTATGTTTACTTTTATTTTATTCATACCATATTATCTTCACCTGTTTTTATGCTAAAAGCCACTAGGACTTACTCAGTCTTTATGACTGACCCGGTTTGTTTCACCTCTTTTTCTTCCGTCCCCCCCCCCCCCCCCAGGTTCGCAGGGTGGGAATACAGCTTAGTTCGGATCTTACCAAGCTCCAAGGCTCTTTCATGTGCGGCTTGGATCTCTCTTGGCTATGGCTTGCTTTGCCTTATTGGGGAATACTACAATTTATTTTCATGCTTCTTTATTTTTGAGCAAGACAGATATTTTAGCTATGTAATTGGGTATTTGAAAGTTGATGGGCTTTTATTGTAAACAATTATATTTAATAAATGATTTGAAGTACTTCTACTTTACCTTCCGTTGTTTTATATATGTCTGTCTTGTAATATTTCTGTTCCAGTACTCATAATGCTCCATTGAAGTTAAGGCATTCCCTTTGTGAGTGACCTTAACGGATGTGGGGTGTTACAGTTGGAAATCATTCTCAAGAACAAAGTGTTTTACTAGCGCCCAAGCTTGGATAATAGACTACGAAAGGATTTTTGAAGCCACTAGGAGGTCAGAGGAAGTAAAAAGGAGAATTGCGGCCTGGCACTTAAAAGGGGAAGCCCTTGAATGGTGGAACTTAGTAGCAGGAGAGAACGAAGGCCGAATATTTACATGGGCCTTATTCGAAGCCCACTTCGAAGCAAAGTTTCTGCCAAAAGTTGAGATGACATTCCAGTTAGATAAGTTTATGCATCTCAAGTAAGGAAGTTTGAGCCTACAAGAGTATGTGGCCAAACTCATTGAGTTAAGTAAGTTCGGTAGGGGATTGGTGGGTACCCCGATGAACAAAGCCTTAAGATTTGTTAAGGGATTAAACTCCCCATTGAAGGACACCTTATTAGCACAAGTAACATTCAGAGCAACTTTTGAAAACCTTAGTGAAACTGACCATTTTATGCACAACTGAAGGACCTAAGGAGAATAAGAGTGGTGATAAGGGGGAAGGAAGTTCTAATAAGAATAAGAAGAAGGAATGGTGGAAGAATAAGAAGAAAAGGGTAAACTCAAGAATGAAGCTAAAACTTGTATGAGGTGCAACCGCAAGTGCCACGAGGCCAAGGATTGCATGACTTCTTTGGCAAAGAAAGAATTTAAAGGAAAGTGTTTTAACGGTTACGAGGATGGACATACGTTTAAGGACTGCCCAAAGCCTAAAGTTATCTGAAGCGACCATAATTATGCATTGGAGGCAACATCGATACAGATAAAACCCCCAAGAGACCAAGGTCAACCTACACTTGAAGGTATAATCCCTATTTTAGGAATTTTCATATACACCTTGTTCGATTTAGGAGCAACCCATTCTTTCATTTCTAAGAGGCTAGTTAATTTGCTGAACCTTCCCTTTTCTATCTCTAGTAATCTGATAGAGATGGCCAACCCTATCGACCGAGCTAAGCATCTTGAGTTGTTTTGCAAAGACCTAGTGTTGGATTTCGACGATGTCGAATTCCTTTGCGAAGCGTATGCGTTGGATTTTATGGGGTATGATCTTATCCTAGGCATGGATTGGTTATCATTTTATGGGGTCGTCCTAGATTGCGACAAGAGAATTGTTCATCTTGGGAGCTGAGGTGGATGTAGTCTGAGTATACCTTGTAATGCTAACAACAAGGATAAAGCCATATTATATTCCTTATCTCCTAGTTTAGAAGGACCATCTTCGGTCCCCATAGTATGTGAGTTCTTGGACGTCTTTGAGGAAGTCATGGGACTTCCACCCCATAGAGAAATCTCTCTTCGTATTGACCTAGAGAAGGATGCTAGACCAATAGCTTTACCTTCAAGGCATATGGAACCTAAAGAAAGAAGGGAATTAGATTGGCAGATTTCAGAATTACTACAAAAAGGCTTCATTCGATGAAGTACCTTTAAATGGGGTGCACTTGTTGTGTTTGCTACCAAATCAGATGGATCTCTAAGACTTTGCATGGATTATAGAGAGCTTAATAAGCTGACCAAGAAGAATAGGTACCCCTTACCTAGAATTGATGACCTATTCGACCACTTGGGTGGAGCCCGAGTGTTTTCCTAACTAGACCTTGCGACTGGATTTCACCAATTAAGGATCTCAGAGGACAGTAAAGATAAGACCGTGTTTAGGACGCCAGATGGATTGTTCCAATGGGAAGTTATGCCCTTCGGACTGACAAATGCACCTGTCTTCTTTGTTGACCTCATGAGTAGAGTGTTTAGGGGCATTTTGAATAAAATTGTGTTAGTCTTCGTAGATGATATCCGTATATTTTCAAAGGACCATAAAGAACATGAAAGTCACTTAAGACATGTTGTAGGGATATTAAGAAAGAAACAATTGAAAGAAAAATTCTCAAAGTGCCATTCCTGGAGGGAAGAAGTTAGATTTTTGGGACATATCATGTCAAGCGAAGGCTTGGCAGTATCCCCCGCAAAGATCGAGGCAATTAAGGAATGGAGAATACCCCAAAATGCTATAGAAGTGAGGAGCTTCCTTGGATTGACTGGATAATATAGGAAGTTTATTAAAGACTTTGCAAAGATAGCTACTCCATTGGCTCAATTAACGAAGAGGAACTTGGTATTTTCTTGGAGTAATAAATGCGATATAGCCTTTAAGAAATTAAAGGAAGTATTAACTAGTGCATTAGCTCTTATTATACCCGATGGCTCAAAAAAAATTCATTGTTTACACTGACACATGCAGAACCGGTTTAGGAGTCGTCCTTATACAAGAAGGAAGAGTAGTTGCTTATGCTAGTGGACAACTTAATGATCTCGATAAGAGGTACCCAGTTCGTGACCTTGAGTTAGCCACAGTAGTGTTCGCTTTAAAAATGTGGAGGCATTACCTTTTATGGGAGAAATTTGAACTTTTTACCGACCATAAAGCCCTAAGGTACTTATTCTCTCAAGTGACCTAAATTTGAGACAACAACGATGGATGGAATATATTTTCTCCTTTGATTTTTCGATCCAGTATACCCCATGAAAAGGGAACGTATTAGCAAACACATTAAGTAGAAAACATGCAACTTTGAATGCAATCTCGGAATGGAAACAATTATAGTTTCACTCTAATTTTAACTTGCAACCCTCGCTAGTAACTCTGATGGTTTTCTTGGAGCTATGCTTATTAGACCCACTCTAAAAGAAAGGATTCAAAGTATGCAAGACCTTGATGGATAGATAAAAAGGCTTGAAGGAATAAGTGGGGAGGAAAGAGACCTTTCCCCATTCAGTCAAATATTCATTAGACGATGAAGGTATTTTGCTTAGGGATGGACGACTTTGTGTCCTTAAAGATGAGGAAATTAGAAAAGAAATTTTAGAGGAGTGCCATAGGACAAAGATGACCATTTACCCCGGTGGAGATAAAATGTATAGGGATATGAAGAGGAATCTCCATTGGGAAGGGATGAAAAGGGATGTAGCCGAGTTCGTAGCTAAATGTTTAACATATCAAAAAGTAAAAGCGGAACAAGGAAAACCCATAGGATTGCTATTATCTTTAGAGATTCCCATGTGGAAGTGGGAACATATTTCCATGGATTTTGTTGATGGACTTCCAAAAAGCCAGAAGCCAAATGAGGTTATTTAGTTGTGGTAGACCGTTTGACCAAGAGCTCCCACTTTAAACCAATCAAAAAGAATAGGATTGCAGCCTCATTGTCCCACTTATGTGTTAGAGAAATAGTCAGATTACATGGTATCCCATGCAGTATAGTGAATGATAGAGACCCTTATTCACAAGTGAATTTTGGAGAAGTTTACAAACAACATTGGGAACGTCCTCAACTTAAGTATAGCCTATCACCCACAAACTGATGGCCAGACAGAAAGCGTACATCGGATCCTAGAAGACTTGCTCAGAGCTTGCATTATCTACTTTGGAGGAGTTTGGGAGCAGCACCTACCGCTTGTGGAGTTTACATACAACAATAGTTTTCTAGAGACGATTGGCATGCCCCTTTTGAAATGCTTTACGGGAGGCCATGCAAATCGCCAACTTGTTGGTGGGAAACTACCGACAAGGTTCTACTAGGACCAGACTTCGTTTGTGATTCCACAGAGAAGATTTCCTTGATTAGGCAAAGGATGAAGGTAGCCCAAGACCGTCAGAAATCGTATGCCGATAAGCGGAGGAGGGAACTTGAGTTCAATATTGGAGACTTGGTATTCGTGAAAGTATCCCCTCTCAAGAAGAATGTTCGATTTAGGAAGACTTAGAAGTTGGCTCCTAGATTTATTGGGCCTTTTCGCATCGTTGAGAAGATACGATCTTTAGCGTATCGAGTGGATCTCCTAGAACGTCTACAGGGAGTCCATAACCTTTTTCATGTATCTCATTTGAGGAAATGTCTTCATGATTCTGCTATCAGACTCGAGCTTGATGAAATTAGGGACATAGGAAAACTCGAGTTAGAGTCCAGGGTGCCCCATGCCACTGCAAGGATTGTAGAGCACAGAATCAAGAGACTCCACAATAAAACCGTTCGCCTCATCCAAGTATAATGGGGAAATGATCCCACGGAAAGCACATGAGAGATTGAAGATAAGATAAGACAGACCCACCTAAAGCTTTTCTCGGGTAATTTTTCCTCTAAATTACGTTTATGGATGCAATGTGGTTGCTAGATTGGATGCTAGGAAATAGATTAGCACAACTGCACAGCGCGCTCATATAGAAATATATGCATATTAGGTTGTTTTCATACATACCGCATCACATTTTACACATACACGCTGGGATTGAGCTTACTTTAGTAAGTCTATAGTTCATAATCACTACGAGTCATGGATGTTTTTGGATGAATTAAAAATAAAATGGGTGTACAACATGGATGTTTAGAGCGGGTTGTGTTTTTCTCCCCTCAAACAGATTTCGGGACGAAATCTATTTTAAGAGGGGGGGGGGGAGTCTGTAACACCCCATAAAAATATACCTAAATATAATAATTAATGAAAATAAGCAATTAAATAATAAAATATAAATGGGCTAAAAAAATGAAATCTTCCAGCATCGAGAATTTGGTCACGAAAATATTTTAATTAGGTTCATGACGAAATTCTAATACATTTTCATGTATAATATGTTGAAAACGGTGTTCATATGAAGAAATTACAATCAAAAGAAATCAAACGGTAAACGTGTATATATATGTGATTAAATAAATTATATATATATATATATATATATCCAAGAGATCAAATAATCTGGTAAATTTGAATTTCAAACAAAGAGATAAGGACAACGGGACAAGAATAATGTTTATAAGGTAAGAAATAAGCTAATTGATTAACTTTATATATAATAAAACATTCCAACCACCATATACGTCTATTGGGCAAATCAGCGACTGAGAGGTCGACCGCATGACGCCTAAAGTGCCCAATAAGGCTGATTTGGGTTAGATTTTGGGGCTAGTTTATAAGAACGAACAACTATGATTAAATCTTAATAATCCTATGATTCTTATTTACACAAACACCTATAAATAACCCCATAAACTCCATACCTAAACCTAACCACTCTCTCTATCTGTGCCTCCACTCTGCCATTGATTCCAAAGGAATTCAAAATAGGTTTTCTTCTCCTCTCAAAAATTTATTCTTCTTTTTCTAATCTCTTTCTTATAGGATTTAAATTAATATATATATATATATATATATATATATGGAATCGCATGGTTTATATATAAGAATTTTAATTATTTGATTCTTATGTATATATATATCTCTAGGGATTGGAGTTCGCATCAAATAAACAAAGCAACGCCAGATCCACGACATTTCCGATCACTGTGGGTGGAGTTAGTAATTACTTAGGCATATTCTACCTTTGTAGATTATTATATGAAATTGTTTGCCTAGGGAGATTTGGAATAACGATAATATCAAACTATGAAACCCCCAAATCTACTATTTTTAATATATCTCTCTCGCATGAATTGTCAATTGATATTGGGTTTGTGGATTTATTTGAGTAGCGGATGAGGAACATCTGGGTGCTATACTTTTATATGATTTGATTTATCCTTTCTATCTAAACCTTTGTTGTGATGTAAAAGGATTTAGATTTGATTAGTTTTACTATTTGAATAGGCTTGGATTTCCATTATAAATGGATAATCTGAACGTATTCAGATTTGAAGCAAATCAAATGTCAACGTTTTTATGAACAACATGAGAAAAGGGTAAATTAGACAATGTGTATATATGTATATATGATGTAGAAATTTACACCCTGTTCTTGATTCATTACTTGAATTATTCCAACAAGCCCAGGGATGCAAGTTTTGATTTTTATGTTGTATCTTTCCATTACTGCTATCATTCATTATGCCCTTATGCCATCATACCATGTATTTAGCGAACTAATGTGGAAATTAAACTTGTATGCCTTGAATGTAGGTTAAATTGACAATTTATACCATTAAAAATATTTCTTTGCCCATACGAAAACTAAGGTTTATTATACGTCTTTAATATTCTATTTATGTAGCGTAATCAACGTAATTCAGCGTAATATTGAGTATAAATACGTTAGAATACGGTTAGAGTTTAAAATGTCCCCATATATTGGTTGCTTATGTGTTTATAGAATGACTTATCTATATATTAATTAATGACACGCAAACACGAGGTTAGTCATCATTTATGGTAGAAGTCTGCCCGGAACCAATCGGCAAATCCAGCAACCACAAGTGGGTCCGACTAATGTGAGAGGTCTGGGTGCCATGGACCATTCAAGTTTGATACACTATGACACGAGGTTAAACCTAACTGTAGAAGTCTTCCCGGAACCCACCCAGCATATCTAGCATCTACAGGTAGATGGTTTAATGTGAGAGGTCTAGAGTGTGTGTGTGTGTTATATAACTACGCCTTGGGAAGGTCTTAAGTGGTTGACTCTCTTCTTATCTAGTTTGGATCTTAAGTGGTTAGGACTAGGATCCTTTCCGAAGGTTTATTCCTTGGATAAGTACCAAATTCATAGGACCCACCCTTACTAGATTCGAAGTAAGTCTATGGGTCCTCCTTCTCTGAAAGTGGGAAGGCATAGCAGTAACGGAGTAAGGTAGTTCTCGAGGGATGTCCACTTCCTTTAGAAGCTTGTAAGGGCCAATCTAGAGACAAATTTGGTTTACGTGATACGCATCATGTTACTTAATTCACCAACTGTCTAAGGGAAGTCTTAAGAGGCATATGTGCTATACCGAAATATCAGTTAAGTAGTGATCATGTGACGTCCGTCGGAGGGGTCTTAAATGGCTAGGTATGGGCCTACCTTAAAACCGGTATTAAGCGGTGAGATACTACTTCTCATATTTATGAGAATATATATTTAGGAACGATGACATATTAGGATAGGGTCTTAAGGGGCTAAGGTCCACCTCAGGGTTAAAAGAGATCACAAGAATCCAACTTTATTAAATAAGTCAAGATGGGCCTTAAGTGACCGAGAATGCCCACCTCGTTGGGTCTTCACCCTAAATGCACTAATGGACGTCTTAACCGATGACTTGGATATCCACCTCATTGGTTAGATACTTCTTGTTTATGTGTGTGCTTGTGTGTTTCGTAGAAATACCTTGACATATATATTACCTGCTAAATCTAGTGTATGGTCTTTAAGTATACACTATTTTTAGTCACACAGGACTTTATGTTCTGACCCCCTCTCCTTAACATATCCAACAGGTCAGTAGGTGGGGTAGATTCAATGGACGAAGCAATGGTGGAGACTGAAGAGGACGATGGAGATATTATGCTATTAATAGTTATCATTGCTGTATTGCTTATGGAAACTCTAAATGATGAATTCCAAATGATGTACCTTTTGAATAATTGTATTTTGACAATCTTATTTGAATTCTGTGGCTTTTTACGAAATGGTACATCTTATTTTAGTATTATATTTTCTCATTCTACTGTGTGAGATTTCCATAACGCTATGTCTATCTGTTATTCTGTGCAAATGTATTTCCTTACAGGAACCAACGATCAGTTTAGAGTGGCTCTAAGTTTCGATGGGCCTTTTTTGGGTCGAAATTTAGGCCCACTTCGGGCGGGTTGTTACAGGATCTGAACCCTTTTCACCGTATTCCTCCATTTTCCTCAAATCGCTCCTCGGCTAAACCTTTTCCCAAACTCCACCCTGGTTTCCCTTTTATCCAGTGTGCGGTGGCATCTCCTGTGATATCCCAGCTTCACCGTCTTCTGCCTAAGCGGGTTTCGATGCGTCCCTCTTCTGATCGATAAGCTGTAATGCGCAACACCAGATAACCTCGCGAATCTGAGCCTATACATTGCTTGGTGTATCTGTCCGGTGTTTGTCTGACCTTATCAGGAGCTTTGGGGTCAGTTTGGGTGTTGAAAATTTTGTTTGGGTATTAGTTGGTATTGTCTGGTTTATCACATCAGAAGTTTTGGCTTGCCTGGAGAGTAGGATTTGACAGCCACGCGGAGCTTGCAGTAATTTCCGGCCTATCATAAGTTTCGTGTCTCACCCCTGTGGTTGTGTGGGGCTTATGTAGGTTGGATATTCAACGTATGTCGTCTTGTGGATTGTGATGATGTTGCTTATGCGTGTGAGTTTGAGGCGGTGGTTTTGTTCTCAAGATTTTGGTTTGTTCTTTCTTGGAGTACAATTTTTCTTCTTAGATTTAGAGTGATTTCCTACTGTTTGCTTTTTTCTTTGTTCACTTCCCTAACGCCATGGTGAAGCCTCGGCTCGCAAAATGTCGGTGATTGGGGAAATTCCTTCTTAATATGGACCTTACTATGTATGTAATGCTTCCTTTGGATAACCGTCGTGTTAAAATGTTGGGAAGTGTTCTATTTTGTTTTTACTGGTGCGCTGTTTTAATCGCCTCTTCGTTCCCCTTGACATCTTTGCTGAGTTGGTCGGAGAATTCTTCCTAGTTGGTCGGGCAGACCTTCCCACAAGCGATAGCCATCATGCAATATCTCTCTAGCTTTGATGTTATTGGTTGGACCTTTGGTCCTTGCCTTCTGCTTGGTTACCCTGCACTACTTCTGGTTTGAATTAATGTGTTGTCTCCATCATGTTATGCTGTTAGTACAGCTATTAGCCATGCTACGGTTTGAATTCCCAGTACTTGGAGTTACACACACCGGCTTGTCCTTGGTATTTCCTAGGTTTGCTTGTATGGTAGTGTTGGTTTAGAATTCAAAATGTAATCTCGACTACTGTATCTAGTCTAGTATATAATGTATTTAATAGTAGTCTAGTATATATGTTAGCTCATGTACTACAATCTAGAATAGAAACGGTGAACGACCCACTATAAATGTCATATGTAGTGGACGACTCACTTTAAAACCTGAAATAGTAGTCTGACAATCTGTCAAACTCTTCTAACTATTGTAATTATTATTCATTATAATAGTAAATGTTACAGATCACTATAAAAACCGGTCGAACTTAGCAATTTTTTTTTATCCAAATTATTTTATTTTGAATGTGTTAACATATACAAATGGTAAAAAAGTGAAAAACAATCGAAAATGACACTCCTTAGAAATTATCAATTCTTAAAGCCATTTAAAAATAAGATCCAAATTAATATTGCTTTGCTAATTCAAAATACCCTCTACAAATACTATCAAACCTAATCTTGTTAAAAAATAGGATTTTACAACAAATTCATTTTTTTATTAATAAATAATAAAAATTAAAATTTAAACTAATTAAAAATTAGATGCCACAACTTAAAAGGAAAATGCAAGAATACAACCAAGACTATTTCTATTACCACCTCGCTTTCTCCCTTACACACCCTATCGATTCACATTTCCAGTTACCACCCCTTTTTTAGTTCAATTTTATGGGGGCATTTTAGTAAATGAAAAAAAAAAGTTAATGGTGGGGGCGGACAGTAAAAAGTGCGGGTAGAATAGAACTTGTCTACAGCCAAATATTGATACAAATTATTTTTCTTTTAAATAATTGGACGTTGGAATAATTGACATCTAACAACGCTACAGGATATATAACAAATTATCTTATTTTCTTGAATTTAAATTCTGCTTGCGTCTTCCCCACTCACCTCTGTTGAAATAAATTTCGGTGCTGTCATAATTCAAAAAATCAGAAAGAATCAATTTTGTAAAACCCTAAACACTAAACATCCGTTTACTCCTCATCAAGGCCAATGGAGTTCACGGAAGCTTACAAGCAGACGGGACCCTGTTGCTTCTCGCCAGATTCCAGGTTTCTTGCCATTGCCGTTGATTATCGCCTTGTAATTCGTGATGTTGTCACGCTAAAGGTGCTCGTTGATTGACTTTTTTTTAATGATTCTCCCTTTATTTCGTAATGAGTTGCGACTTTTAGAAGTAAATGATCGAACTTGATTCATAAACGATAGTTTATAGCCTTTCCGAAGGCTTGATTTTGGATAAAGGAGTAACATTTAGTTTTGAATTTAGTTGGATTGACTTCCTAGTTTTAGAAAGAGCACCAAGGACTACACTTTGTCAATGTAATATTTTAGCATTGGAACCAGTTTTACATACGAATCATACAAATCATGGAGTACTAAACATATTGTAAAATCAATAACCTGTTAAGATTTTCTACCCTCAGGCTTTCATTCATCGTTAACTATCTGTAAGCTACACAACCAACAGGTCATTTGACTAAACATTCTTCTATTTGCTCAGCGGATGGGATCTTACCCAATATTTTTATGTAAGGATTTCAGTAAACTGTAACAACAACCATCGTGAAACCCTAGATTCAAATTAGTAACCATATTGATTTAATTGAGAACAAACATAAATAGTAAGTTGCGAAAGCGTACCTGAATTCGTAGTTAATCATTGTAGTATCTGAATTCATAATCGATTGTCACGGAGTGGATGAATTAGGTTCGGTCTTCCAAATTGACACAAACCCTAGATTAGATTGAGCTCTCCATAGAAGAGGTTAGAGAGTTGCTAAGGCTTGCGTAATTCGGGGACCATAACCCCTTATTTATAAAGTTGGCATTTTATAATTCGGTCCTTCAACAAATTAAAAAATGCCCCGGTATCTACACATTAGGCCCATGATAAGTTAAGCTTTAAGCCTTTTAATTTTAATTCTAAAATTAGATCACTTTAATTAGGCTTTACACCAAAATAGCACAACACATTTTATTTTACATATGTGATCCAATTGTCGAAATATTCTAACAATCTCCCCCTGGGTCACATATGAAATAACCTTAAAATGTGTTTAACTTTATGAGCTCCAAAATTTGCTATTTATAACATATGGTGTATCTGAAACAATCTCATTCATTAATTGTGTCGACAAAGGATCAAAGCGGCATTCGTTACATTTATCGTAACTAAACCCATCAATGGTCACATATATCAATACAATCAAATGACATAGATCAATCATGGATGCGTAGCATGGAAATTACGTGAAATGCGATCTATACATGTCTATTTCCAACTGGTCCTTCTTTAGTGAGATCAAAACGTTTAATATTTAAACAACCTGAGTGCAAAGAAAACTTCATTACTTTATTTCTGATCAGAAAAAGAACTTGATTTACATATATCTGTAACCGAAACATAGAGCAGTGAGTCATACGACAATATCAAATACAAACTCCCCCTGAACCAAAATATCCTTACATAAAAGTTACACCAATTGAGCTATATGCTCATGAAAGACCTTAGGTGATAGTCTTTTGGTAAGCGGATCCGCCATAATGGAGTTTGTCTAAATATGCTCTATGATTTACAATATATTTTGCACTCTTCCCTTATTGGAAAATAATATATACTTTACTGTCACAATATTACTTGGTCTTTCAATTCTTTATCAATAACTGGAGTCTTGTGACAAAATTTTATCATTATTTTCCATATTTGGATGTCTTATAATTAATCAAAGATGATATTTTCAAAGTGGTGGAAGCTATAAGTGTTTAAATAACACTTTTCCTTATATAGTTTTCCCCATAAAATATATTACCATTACCTAAAGTGGATCTTTTATAGTAATGACATCCAAAATATTCAAATCGTAATTCTTTATGATCTCCAAATGATCCGATCTTTTTATCTATGAGCATACGGTTTTTTATTTTATTCCTTAAAGATATCTCATAATCATTTTGACTACTAAATCAACGTTCCACTTTTAATACCAACAAAGTATCTGCCAAATAATATACGCATATCCATATGTGTATATACATTAGTATGCATTAGAATTCACAATGCAAATGCATGATAATTTTTTTTGCATTTCTTTCATTTCAAGGATGGTAGCATTTATCTGTTTTGGTAAAAGAAAATCAACCGAATCGCAGTTTACATACCTAACCTTTTAAGCATCTATCTTCCTAATTCTTTTGTAATAATCCAAATATCACCCCATGAACGATAATGGTGTATTTGAATCCCAAGTACAAAAAACTAATCCATAAATGAGTTTCTTAAGTAGTTTCACCAATGTCTCAATTGAGAAACATAACTTTAATCGCCATCAGATAATGCTCAAAAGTACAAAATGTAGTAAGCTCCAAAGTGATCGATTCCAAAGAACCGTTTACTAAGTCCAAAAATGAAACATTCTTTAAAGAAAATAAAATTTCCTTTTAATAATAGTGATTTCAATAAAAGTGTCTTATAAAATTCAATATTACCCACTTGATCCCTTTTGACTTTAAATAGTTATTCATAGCCAATGATCTTAATACTTAAGCTAGAGGAAAATTTCAAACTTTATTATCCATACAGATTTATATTATATGTTCATTTCTTAAATCCACATTTTAAATTAGTACCTTACATGGATTGATGTAAGTCCATAGCATCATCTTTTTCAATCCATTATTTATCTTTATGAAGAAATACTACACAATCATCTGAAATAACATTTCTTCCCATTTAGGTGGATTTCCTTAGTGATCTTGCATTTTGAGGTTGTCGAGTTTGTTTTCTTGAAGCAATAACCTTAGCTTAAAGGGAAATTTTCTTTAACATCATCTTATTATAGTTCTTAATTTACTTCTTAACGGAAGAAAACAAATCTCAAACTTTAGCCGAAGAAATAACCGCAGTTGAATCAAAGATAATGATTCTCTCTAAAGACAATGACAATACTGTATTTCTCCCCCAAACTCAACTTCCTAAAAAAAACTATTGCATTTCCCGCTTTAAAAAATTTCCTTAATGTGGGTTCATAAAACTGTAAACTTTAAATCGCTCAGAATGTCAATAAGATAATTGTTATCTTCAGTATCTCAATCTAGAATTGTCTAGTAAGTTGAAACATGTAATTATATGAATCACCAAATCCAAAATTTGAAACTATAGTATTAATGGTTCAACACAACTAGATATAAGCTTTAATTTAAACATCAGCAACTTTAATTCCGAAGAAAAAAATGAATTTTTATTCATAAATCAACCTTATTACTTCTAAACGAACAATAATAACCAAATTTGTTCATATTAGAAATAGTAAACCGTAATGTGTGCAAATGACAACAACAAAAAATATCAAGTAAATCCAAACAGTTTGATTTCAATCTCAATAATAACTTAAAAATATCAAGTATATTTTACTTTATATGTCTGTATATCTTATTAAAGAAACAACTATAAACATATCTGTATATTATTTCTTTTCTTCTAGATCTTTAGCGACTTCTTAATCCTTATTCATACATTTATTTACAATGTATATCAAATGCGTACTTCAAATCTTATAAGCTTCAATTTCTTATCTTATTACCAAAGCGCTGAATTAGCCCAATAAGGTGATATCTTATTCTTAAAATAATATTAATCATAAAATGATCATATTAGAGATAGCACCAAAAATAACAATAACTTGAGTGGCTTTAACTTTTGAAGCAATATTTCCACTATAGTACTCATTTCCATTTCTTTTACTTTGAATTTATGGAATCAAGCACCACAATAAACGCTAGTTTCCCCTTATTGTTTTCACATAATCGATTCCATTCTTAGTAGATAACCTATCAAAAAATAGGTATCGTTACATATAGTCCATCCTTGAAAAGCTTCTGAAATTTTTACTTAATGATTCTTTAACTTTTGCCTTTTTAAATCATATCACCTTTCAATATTCTTCATAACATTATAAGAATATCTAACCATAGTAGGATTGGCTGTAACCCTCCTTATTACAAGAGTTAAATCTATAAAGTCAAGAACAAATAACATGCTCTCTTACAAATCCTTATTTTTATCCTAAAATAAGATGGGAATATTCTTTAAATTGGCAGATAATTCAGTTAAATTAGCTGAACATGAACAAAAAATAAAATGAAGATTGACCGTATATGCTCATAGCCAAATATCAACCATAGTAAACTCAAATAATTGATAAGTCTCTTCTCAAGATACCTAGTACACATTAATATCAAGTCTTTGGACAATAATATTAATTGTAAGTGGTACTCTTGTTGTAATGATCAAACACTAACAATAAATTCAAGTCAAATAATAACATTCCTTTGGGCCGATTAATTATTCACTCGAAAAATCTTATAATTGTCACGCATTTATCATCACACATGTGTAAGCGATTCGGTCAAATATTAGTCTTCCTTTGGGCTGGCTAATACTCGCATGAACAACCACACACAAATATCAAACATTTTCA
Organism: Allium sativum; assembly: GCA_030737875.1. Lineage (NCBI taxonomy): Eukaryota > Viridiplantae > Streptophyta > Magnoliopsida > Asparagales > Amaryllidaceae > Allium > Allium sativum. Next base: position 733,518,403 of record CM060916.1, read on the forward strand.
TGAACCACCAAAATATAGAAGTCACTTTGGTGACATGTTATTTCAGTTAATTCACTATGAACGTAGGATATTTACAGTTATACAGAGATACCAAAATTATATTTGAATTTATTTCTTAGTAAATATACAATATATTTTGAGTGTTATAAAAACACGAAAAAAAACAAAAAATGCCTTAGGTTTATATGACAACTGAAATCCCGAAATTATAACCATGGTATAGCAGGTTTTAATCATTACATTCATGACATTTCCTTAATTAAGTGCCATACTAAATGAATATGGTAGCTACAATATATATCTTAATCATAATACACATACAAAGAATGCTACCACTTCACTTTACATTTAGTTTACTATTGTAAACTATCTTAATATTTAGCCACAGATATCAAATATCAAATTTCTTCAAACTGAAACATGACTTGATAGTAATAATGAAAATTTACATGCTTCAAAACGTAGTAATGCATAAATGTAACATCTTTGCAACAACCAACTGGGAAAAAAAGTGGATAACGTGTAACTCCAAAATTTCGCAATACACATAATAGACCATTGTAATATTTGTTTCTCCGTAAATCCATACATATGGTAAGACAATTACAAACGCATGAAACTAAGTCATTAATGTATCATCACTTGTCAGAAGTCATGGTGTTGGTCCCATTAATTTAGTATGAAGGGAAACGAAACTGTTGTCTAACATAACAAATCAATAGTCTGATCTGAAATAGATTTATTATTATGTATGTTCCTGCTGTTTATATCTGAAGACCTTTCTTTGGTTGATTCATTTATATTAAATCACGAAATCATGTTACTATGAATGAATGGTACACAAGTAAAATAAAAAAAATGAACAACAAGGTTCGAAAAATGTACTGAAGCCACATGAAACAATAGTTTGATAACAACCTCGGGAGACTATGATGATAGCACTAATTATATCTTAACCTGCATATGTTAAAAATAATATACCGGAGACTAATTGTGCCAGTTTGGCATTTTGAACCTACCAAATGAAATATGTGTTTTCACAAAAAAATGTAGGCAAGATCCATATTTGCTTATCAACATCATTGCTGAGTCAAAACCAAAGTCAGATCCTACTTTTTCTCATTCTTATTGAGATTTTTTTTAAAATAATTTAAACGATGACAGGTTGTAATCATATGGAAAGTTAACTAAGACAAAGTGTTGAGACTTGAATACGCTGAAAACCAAATAAATATAACTTAAACTAGCGGATCTAAAAGTTTCGTGCCAGTTCATAAACTTTTGACTAATTATGCATGACAAAATCTGAATGGATAGGCTACCAATACAATAGGTTCCATGTAAGCATATATCACATCATCGTCAACACGTGAATGGGTTTCCGAAACAATATATAAATGCCATGAATCCATGAATCATTGTTAGAATATTACAAACAAGTTAATGCATCATGCATTACCTCCATGTAGCAAGTAGTAATTTGAAAGCAATACAGCGAAAATACATTTGAATCATTTAAAAAAAATCATTTTTTTAAATATATAAAACAGAAGTTTCTCAAATAAATCAAGAATGGATAGCTTTGATACCACTTGTAAGAATTTCAATAAACTGTAACAACAACCATCATGAAACCCTAGATTCAAATTAGTAACCCATATTGATTTAATTGAGAACAAACAAAGCGTACTTGAATCCGTAGTTAATCATTGTAGTACCTGAATTCATAATCGATTGTCACGGAGTGGATGAATTAGGTTCGGTCTTCCAAATTGACAAAAACCCTAGATTAGATTGAGCACTTCATAGAAGAGGTTAGAGAGTTGCTAAGGCTTGTGTAATTCGTGGACCATAACCCCTTATTTATAAAGTTGGCATTTTATAATTCGGCCCTTGAACAAATTAAAAAATGCCCCGGTATCTACACATTAGGCCCATGATAAGTTAAGCTTTAAGCCTTTTAATTCTAATTCTAAAATTAGATCACTTTAATTAGGCTTTACACCAAAATAGCACAACACATTTTATTTTACATATGTGACACAATTGTCGAAATATTCCAACATTTTAAACCATCAAACTAAGAGTGGAAGAGGGCTGAATATATTGTTATTATAACTAAGATCATTATTTGCCATGTTTTGTACATTTTGACCATATTACATTATCTTATATGGCATTAACAATTATTTTCTAAACACAAAAGCAACGTGACAAGGAGAAGGATAGCCTCTAAGTAGAAACTAGAAATGAGAGCAACACGCAAATTGTTTACCTGAAATTATTTCTGGAGAAGGTAAACCATTTTAGACTATTTACTAGAAACCTATAACTAGCATGTCTCCAAATGCTATATCAAGGACAAGTGTAATTATTTATCTTCGTGTAAAAGACGCCTTATCGAAAAAATCACTTATGAAAGAAACCTTCTCTTTAAGGTCATATCCGTTCACGAATGTTATTTACCTAAAAGTTATATCCACTAATGAAAAGAAAAATAACTGATAACCCAATCTCTTTTTGAGTAACTGTGATTTTCTTATGGAAACATTTGTAGAAATTTTTATATAGAGCATTGTCTGCTAAAGTTGATTTATCCGAAAAATCTGATATATCTCGTATCATTATTATGAGTAGACTACAAATATCTTCTTGGCTCATTGGACGATTGGTTTGAATATTTCTACCGATTGTAAGACATTAATGTATTGAAGAGGTTTATGTCCACGTCAATCCAAGATGTACCGGAGGATGCATAAGGTTTATGTGATAGTTTTGTATCTGTCTCGATGCACGTAAAGCTATCATGTCCTTAACATTTGGTCACAAAATTTTCATGCCATTTCGTTACATCCTTTTTTTTTTTTTTTGATATTGTGAATTTTGCATCTGTTTATTTAGTAGTACTAGTTTGCAATAACTATTTCCTCAACAATCTTGTTATGATATTATTGGCATGCGAAGCGATCAGTTTCCCACGTCAACATTTTGGCGCGTCAGAAAAGGGGATAAGAGAACAACTTTGGATTGCTAAGGATGTGGATCTCTCAAAATTCTCACAATGGTGAAAAGGAAGCAGATTACTTTGGCTCGCTTTGAAGGAGCAGGAATAGAGGAAACTTAGGACTTAGGAGGTCTCCTCTATGGAAAATTTCTCGTATTTTCTAACTCGAGAGGATATGGATGTTGTGATTAAGGATTTGGATTCACGGCTGGAAAGACAAAAAGATTTTTTTAGAAGGCAAGAAGCTACCATGAACGCTCTTATGGCTAGGATCGAAGGATCTGAAAGACCGACATGCCAAGGAACTCAGGCTGGAACAAGTGCGCAATGTGCTCAAGATTTACCGGATTGGGAGCAATTTCCCCAACTCAGGCCCGAGCTCATCTCACTCGACTCGGAGGCATCTCCCCCATGGAAGTATGGTTTGTGATGCTTTGATTGGTTGGGCTATGGGATATGGAGTTGGAACTGTTACACAATCGTCGGTGCGCGAGGGGACAGATGCTTGAAGAACTCCTATGGCTCTAGAGATTAGGTTCGCACCCGCGATAGCTCCTCAGGTTCGGGTTGAAGCGGATGTTCATGTTGGAAATCAACAGTTGGCTTAGGTTGGAATGGACATTGGGGGCACCGATGCTAGTTTGGAAGATCTTAGGCAGTTGGTTGGAAATGATAATCGAATTGCAGACGTGATTTGGCGGCTTACTTGAGGCGGAGCGTCTCATTCGGATCTGGACTGCGTTTCTCGCAGCCCATTTACTTAGACTATAAGGAATTTTCAAAACCCATCGGATTTCAAACTGATGTTGTTGGAAGCTTTTGATTGCAGGAAGGATCCTATTGTCCACTTGATGCGTTATATGCGCCACATGGAAGCGCTTTCGACGTTGAATACTGTTATAGCGAAGTGCATCCCACTTTATTTTGCAGATATTGCTGCCATGTGGTTCAGGCAGTTGAAAAATGAATCGGTTAATAATTGGAGTGTGTTGGTTGGAAAATTCATCAAACAGTTCAGTGTTCAAATTCCTCGATCTAAGAACATGATGACTCTCACGGTGATTAAGCAAAGGCCAGGTGAGACTGCGGAAATTCTTGGAAATGTTTAACGCGACGGTGACATTGGTTGATTGACCGGACCCGTATATGGTTTTGATGGCTGTTGTTTCTGGTGTTTTGAAAAAAAAAAAAAGGATTTCAAGATCTCACTTCAACGGGATCCACCTCGGAGGTGACCTTGGCGAGTTCTACTTTGAGGCAGATAGATTCCTACGGAAAGAGTATACGAGAACAGATAAGACAGTTTTCGAGGTTAATTCGGTCAAGACGAAGGATTGTCCAACTCTGATAAGGATAAGGGAAATTCTCATCTTGGAATGATGGGAATATGCAATGGAGGGAACCTAAATTTCCTTCGTACGCGGAACTCACTCATACTCTGGAAGAAATTTATCTGGAGGTTCACCCGGTTGCACCATTTAGAAAGCCTCCCGTGAGGGAGCCTACTCAAAAGGAAAGAGATTCTAGTAAACATTGTTTGTTTCATGAGCTGGATGACCATAATACAAACGAGTGAACGACTGCAGGCATCTTCGGAACATGAACGAGGAACGTGTCAGACGTGGCGAGTTGACATAATATGTTAGGAATCGCGCAATAGTACCGGAATAAGCACGACTTTCTGCTCCTGCTCAGAACAGGAACGAGCCAGGATGTGGCCCAGATGGATTGATCATCGATTGATGTGGTTTTCTTTGGATTCTCTAGATTTATGTTTTTTGGATTTTGAACTTTGGTTTCTGTTTCTTTAGCTCTCTGGTTCTTCGACTTTTGCACTTTGAATTTTGGCTTTCTGGTACTTAGGTCTTGGTCTTCTAGTTTGTGGATATGGTTGTCTAGATTTATGGCTTTTGGATTTCATTTACTAGGATTTTGGCTTTTGACCTTTGGGCTTTGGTTGTAAGGGCTTCGACCTTTTGGATATCGTATCTCTGGTTTTAGTATTTTTGTATTATTAAGTCGGCATATCCATGTACATGAATCCTTAACTATGCTATGTACCCGACTCGTCCACCTCCTAGTTAATAAAATTCCTTGGCTTTCTGATTTTCTGGCTTAGGATGGCAAAGTCTGCCTACTTATGTACGAGAACCGGCGAGATCTCTAGGCATGTTCTTTGCAGACGATAAACCATCTCCTTCGTACTTAACAAACTCAGTAAACTTGAAATCGAAAACGACTAAATCTGCCTATCCATGTATGAGAACTGGCGAGATTCCTAGGCATGCTCTTTGCGGACGATGAACCGTTAGTTTTCTTTTGGCTTTATTAAAAACTCCAAACCTTTAAAATTTTAGTAAAATTACTTTGCTTGCAAGGAATTGGAATTGTGAACTCTAAGGACTTGGTGAGTAAGGACTTTGCTCATTAAGTATAAAAATATTGTCTCTAAGTAAAGATTTCGCTTGCGAAGGGACGGACTGTCTTGTCATGATTTGGCAATGCCGCCTAGTATAGTGGCAGTTAAGATCCTCGTTTGTTCTAGGTTGTCCTGTCAGAACTTGGCGAACAACTCATCGTTTTTCAGGTTAATCTCGGGTGGTCTTGTCAGGACTTGGCAAGATCATTCACTCACGGCTTGGGTATGGACTATGCCCCTCTTAGTTATGGATTGTCCCGTCAGGACTTGGCAGAGCAATTCATCTAGTTTTTTGCAGGCATGAACTATACCGACCCTGGTTATTCTGGATTTCCGATTTCTTTGGGTATCTGGTTATCGGTTACTTTGGTTCTCTGGATTCTGGGTTTCTTCGGTTTCCACTTCTTGGTTATTCTGGTTTCATGGTTTTCAGATACTCTAGTTATGACAATCTCTTATAATATGAACCAGAGCGATCGTTGGATTTCTTTGGTTTTGGTTTTTTAGCTTTCCATCTAATGCGATCCGGCGTGATCGCGACTTTCTTGATTTCTGGTTATTATTAATACGATCCGATGCGATCGTGATTTTCTAGTTTTTTGGTTATTGGAATTCAGACTTCTCTCGAATTTCGGCTTTTGCATTTCGGATTTTGGCTTTCGGCTTTCAGTGGAAAAGTGTTGACCCATCTTTTTACAAGGCAATCACACATCGAATTTCTGACTATCGGAGTGCTCGGGACTCGAGTGCGAACTCTGGAAAGTTTGAAGCGATTTGGACGAAGTTGCGGAATTCAGGAAAAACTCAGAAATTTGATTAAGTGTTTCGAGATCGGTACAACTCTCAGAAACACGTCTGGATCTGTGCAACTCACGGAAGTTCAAAAGATGATATAATTTGGCTAAGTATCCCGGGATCGGTATTGGTAGGACCGATGGAATTTCGTATCCTCGAAGTAGGCAAGCGGGATCAATATTTTGGTTTTTTGGATTTCGTCTTCTCTATATTTCGTATCCACGATACGAGTACGAAATGGACTTGGCAACTCTCAGGATCGGTATTTCATGGGATATGAAGAAGGTGGCTTGGTAACATGGAATGAAGTGCTTCGAAATGAAGCAATGGATTTGGCTAAGTCCCGGGTTCGGTACCTATCCTCAGATCTTAGGATACGAGTTTTGGGGATACGAATCCCGTGCCCCCTGCACCTATAAATACCTTTTCACTTGGCTGATTTCAGGATCTTTTGGTTGATTGCCGTTACACTCAGATTCTTAATTTTTGAGCATTTTAATGGCTTCCTCCATGGCTTCTTCTTCCCTAGAAACTTCTTTGGACTTGCAAACAAACATTTGACATTTGGATATCATTCTTGGACTCTTTTGGTCATTCGAACATACTTTTAGACATAACTTCTTCTTGAACATTTAGACTATAGGATGGAGAATGTACTAGCTTTGCGTAAGGACTTTGCCATTGCTACTTGCATAACTTATGAACAAAAGGATTGGATTTGGATTGTACTTGTAACTATATAACGTAACACAAGTTACCTCGGAGTGGACGTAGACACAACTTGCCGAACCACTATAAATTTCGATGTTATTTATTTTTCAGTACTATACGTCTGAATTTAACACATAACTCGTACACTCGGGTGTTAGCGTGCGAAACGACCAATTTTCCACATCAACAAGTATTAAGTTACTACGTTTAGTTTAATGTTATATACTAACTAATAATTACAAATTAGTTTTGATTCTACATCTGCTCATTTTGTATAAGTTTCCTTATGAGAGTAATCTTCTATTGTTAATATAAGTTACCAAATTTGTCTTTGAAATGAGTATGTAGACACATATATTAGCATACCTTCAGTAGCATTGATCTGATGTAAATATGTAGTGTTAACCCGAATTTGGATATTTGGATCACTTAATCATCAAGACGGATAACCCAAAGGGATGGTCAGATAGCTCGGGAATCGAGCGTGAATGATAATTTGGAGCTGTGTGGTAGACATGATTTTGGTCAATCAAGCCTAACACCAAGATGTATGCAAATCACATAATAATCACAAATAGCAGTCGTCGAATAATATGAAAGCGGTAAAAAAACACGAAGTTTTTTTAGTGGTTCAGTAAACACCGGCCTATGTTCACTTGAAGTAATTTTGTTAATACAGTTGATTACAAATACAGTTAGTTATTGTACGAATGAAGAGAATAGAAGTTGAAGCTATCTCCAAGGTTTAGCAGAACTTCCACGTGAGTGAATATCCCATTTCTAAAGCCTCGGGTGGTCTATTTATATAGAGAATAGTAGTTCAGGTCGACATGAAATCACATAAGATGCCTAGTTGGGGGACGATCCGACTCATGAAGTAGGGACCGCATCGCCCCATATGGGGGGATCAGTATCGATCCCCTTTGGAGGATCGGTACCGATCCTTAGGGGTTGCACCACAATGGGGTGCAACTCCTAGGGTGGGCTCCCTGCCTTCCTTTGCTTCCTCAGTTGTTGGTTTGATGACGCGAGTCCTTGGTATTGAGTTATTGACGAAGTTTCGATGAAGTTTATGAATCTTGAAATTCCATGTCTTGAAGACGTATCAATCCGATATTTAGGCATATATCCAGTTTTGATATTGCGCTTCGAATTTATATGATTTCGATAGTTAGTCAAATTTCTAGTTTTGTTCCTACATTGGTTTTTTTGGTGCACCAGGAAGAGGGACACCACTTGAACAAAGAAAACGCTATGCTAAGGAAACAATGGTTAAGAAGAAGAAGATGCACGCTCAACCTGGATGAGGTACAACGAAAGAAGGGAGTTATGAGGCTTCCTCCAAAGGAAATTATTCCTTATACTTGACAAGGGAGGACGTGGACGAGGTGATGAATCAACTTTAGAGCCGCATAGATCATCAAGAAAACTTGCTGAAAAGTCAAGAGGAAATGATGACTAATTTCCTCAATCAGATTGAACATTCAGGAAGACCAGAAGGTTAGAAAGAAATTGCTGGAATTGAACAATCAAGAGTCCCCTGCTTTGGCCCCTTGTTGTTGTTGTTGCTGCAAATGAGTTCTTTGTGCCTTAGTAAGTCGTAGTGTATAAGGGGTACATGTACATTGATTGGCATTCTATGAAAAATGAAAATAGTTTTTCCTTAATTGAAATTAAGATGTGATTTTGAAAGAAAAAAAAACAATATCAATGTTATTTTAGGGTTTCGAAGGCAAAATCAAGTACACAAGGCTATTTGTTTACTTATTAACTATATCATCGTACATCATGCCAATTACAATCATATAATTGAATCCATTGCAAGACAAATGTCCAAATAATAGAATAAATAATAGTTATATAAACAATATCACTATTCACTATACATAATGTCATTAAAATTTGTCTCATAATCAATAAAATTTATATAACAACATCATGCACATACGATATCAGTAAGGAAATTGTATACATGTCTATACGTAATTAACCAGACTAATAAACACTCACCCCAAGTATACCATATCATCAACATCATTATCAAAGTCATTATCATTTTGTACACCATCAAAATGAGCACGACTACCATCAGTCACATGGACTGCCGCCAACTGAACGTGCAGCTTATCAATTTATGCTTTCAAAAGCCATCTCTTGACTGTATGCTACTCTTATTGAACGTCTAAGAATGAGAGTGATATGCTAAAGTGTGATAATATATCGTCCATGCTTATTCAACTAGATGCATGCTGTAATTACAAATAATTGTGAGCAGAGGAAATCAAACTAGAACTGTACAATGAATAACTAATTTATTAAAATATTTCGAAAGGAGGGTTTAATCCCACTTAAGGTACACCGGCAATCTCATGATCTGCAAGATAAACCTTAGGTTGCTCAATAAGAATGCCATTGATGTCATGTACTGTAAAATTGGAGCCGAGAACAATATCCATTTATTGAGTACTGGAATGACGTGGGATCAAAAGAAAATGTGTATGAACTCCGCATGAGGCTAAATGAGGACCTACATGATTAGGTTTACTCCACGAGAACAGTTAGGTAATATGAAACATCGTTGAACAACTCTGGCCTTATAGACATCGAAATCACCTGTCTAAGAAGAATTTGAAAATATCTGCCCATCTCATCGTAGTGTCAATAGATATTGCGATCCAGTAGTCCATCTTTAGAATATGTCATTGTATGATAGAGGATCTTTTGGTATACATATCTTGTTAGTCATCTGAAACCATCTCTCTCAAATACCAAATAGAAAAATGCTACTGTATGCAAAACAATTCTTTGTTTGAAAGTATGATATGCAATAACAAGATGATAAACATCAAATATCTATCTTGTCTATGTCAAGTGGATCCAATATCCAGCCTACGACGTCTATAAATGTAACTCATACTTTTTAGATGAATCTGAGATTGTATCTCCATCAAATCGTGCCCAACCTCCGAAGGCACATGAATAACATACTATAGAGTCAATATAGATTCTCCCATCACCTTATATGGGAAAATTATGTCTCTGTCGCCTGTTTAGTTGTCTCAACAATGTAGGGATGCATGTTTGCTGTATACTTATGACACCGGTACAACAAAATGCACCAAAAACCTAACATCTGGTTAACACAATAAAGCGTAAGAGTTGAGATCTGAGTACAAACATCCAAGTATAGATATCACACGAGATTGATTTAGACCAGCTATCACTGCAAGATAGTCTAATTAAAGGTTTTTTTTTTTTTGTTTCGAAAAGAATATTGAATCAACTAAATATAGCAGAAAGAACCTGACAACTTCAGAGTATCCATGTCTATGTGTTGTGTAATGTAATGTTATAAGCTAATCAAGGAAACATCACCAGAAGTAATAGCTCCATTCTCAAAACGGGGTAGATATCCATTGTATAAAGCATGAGCCTACCCATCATCAAAATGAATAAAATTCTATCTGGACATCCTATCTCGATGCCAAAAATTGGTTGGAGTAATGCCCAGCTCAAACGTGTGTGGTGGACCACCACCTTTCAACGTGGGCGGAAATGGGAGGATGATATAAAGATCGAGTGATCTAATCCATATGAAATAGGCAAATAGACCGATCTATTGTCTACCTACTAAAGCCAGAGGGGGTTTATCATAAAATTGTTCAATACACGTTGATCAACTGTCCCTACAACCGATATACTGGATATATATAGTAAACGGTAATTCATAATTAATATACGTTTAACCGAACATTGACATACCTGAACTATATAATAAACAATAATGATATTTGGGCTATATAATCAATAGCAGTAAATACTACTAATTAACTAATATGCTATTAACATAACATTAGTGTACTAACAGTTATTTCATATGTGTAATTATACCTCGATTTTATCCAAAATGGTTCACATGTGATATTTGTATACATTTGGAAGCCCTGCATGATCTGTAAGTTGAAAGTCGTCGTATCAAGACTAGGAACAATGTGAAGCATATTAGTTTGCTTTTTTGTTTGTCTTCAAATGGTACGTCTTACAATTTGGTAGCGTGCAATGTCATTTTGATGTTTTTTAATATATATATACGCGCACGCGCGCGCGCACACACACACGCACACACACACATATATGTGTGTGTGTGTGTGCGCGCGCGCGCTCGCTATACATATATAGGATAAAGAAAAGAAGAGGGGAGGGGGGGTGGTCCGTTCCTTTTATGTATACCTAACACATCGGATGAATAGGTACCTGATGCTCAGAGATCAATTAAATAGTTGATGCTTATGTGCCTATTTAATAAGCACCTAAACGTCAGGCTAAATGCCTAGCTCAGGGTACTATTAAGTAGGAACAATAGACACTTAATTGTTGGATCACCCTCTTAATATTAAAGGATCAAATATTCAATCCTTGATCAATCGGAGATTCTCTTAGCCAAATAAGAGCAATTGCGTGGACCAATCGCCACTTCCTTTATGAGACACTTCTTACTGTTTCTATGGGGCACTCTACCACGTCTAGGAAACAATTGCATATGGAGACAATGACATACCTCTGTAAGACTTCGTCACTCTACCACGTCTAGGAAACAATTGCATATGTACGTGTTTCTATTGTTTCAATGATAAACAATATTGATAGCAAAACAATATTACATGTTTCAATGATAAACAATAAAAGCACATGAGGTATGTCAGTACATATTTGAATTTTATCCATGTATTAGCTAGAAATTTCAAATTATATATGTATATATTTATTTATCGACTAGTCTACGACTAGTCCACTAGTCGACTAATTGGACCTCTATCGACTCGACTCGACTTACCGCCATGATAACCCTGTACGACGGTACATACTGCTGTTTTTCAGGGGGGATTATTTTCCTCTAGGCATCGTTGTCCATTGCCCATATGACGAACATGTTGACCTCAAATCTTTCGTAATTAAAAAGAAACGAAACTATTAACTATAAAATGGACGTTGATCACGTTGATTGAACCACTATGAAAACTGTCTTTTTTCTCACATTTTTACTATTATGTTTTATGTTACGTGATTATGTTGTCGTATATTACAATCTAAAAATGAATGTTATATCAACAATCCTCATAAAATAACAATGGTTATCATCCCATGAAAGTTGCGACTTATTTGAATTTCGTATAAGAAATCATCTTTTAATCGAACCAATTTTATATTATTTTGAATTTCTTATAAGAAATCATAATTTCTTTTTGTTTCTAAACTTAAGTAAACGAAAAGCAAATTAAAACTAATATATGGTCATCTGAAAAACAATTTTGTCAGTAAAATACTCAAATTTTAAGTTTGAAATTAAAAAATAAAAAGGGAACTTTCGTAGAACATTCTCTTCAAGTATCAAAATACGCAACTGTTCCTCAACAAAAACAGGTTTTTTCCCCCTTCAAAAATACCATATTTTTAAGTTTTAAGATATTTTGGGGAAAACTTTGCAAATATTTGACGTTTCTGTAGTGCAACATTTGTAGATTCAATTTTAAAATATCTGCAGACTTTTTTTTAAAAAAAACTTTTGATTGTAGAAGCATGCGATTAATGTTCAGATTTACTTTCTGTTTTTTTTTTTTTTTTTTTTAAAACTAAATTTTGGAATGTAATTTTGAAACATATTTTTGAGAAAGGTTTTTGACTTATGAAAACTGAAAAGAAAGGGCAGATCCATATTTCCACAAAATAAAATCCTTTTCAAAACAAAATAGATTTTAAAACTAGTTGTTAAAAAATAAATATCAAAATAGCAGTAGTATTTTTTATTTTTTATTTAGCCAACCCCAACTTGTTTGGGATACATGGCTTTGTTGTTGTTGTTGTATTTTTTTCACCAAAATGTATTTGGAATTAGAACTGCTGTTTTTCTCAGTGTTCGTGCGATTTTAACAGGCCAAGCGTTAATATTTTTTTCTCCCATTGATTCAAATGTCTTAATATTTACTCTTATTCAAAACTAAAGATTTTCTAATGGTTTACCTAAATATCACAATTCAAATACATGGTTCAATGTCAATATTCTGTGATTTTTTTTTTTTTTTTTTTGATTTTTTTTTTTTTAAGGAAATCATGATTTGGAATATGTTAATGAATAATTTACATGTAGTCTTATAGAGAAGAGTAAGATGAACTCTTCATTCCCAAATTTATTCGTAAAACTTTGTACTTGTCTAACTTTCTGTGCAATTGTTTTGCTTAATTCAAATCAATTCCAGTGACATATAATTGTATTTTAGTTCAACAAGAGATCAGCATGATGCATAAATGAACTGGTCCATTCTATATACTGATTCATTCAGTATGCAAATTAATAAGTTAAACTATATATTTCCACCATTTCATATAGTAATGCCAGTTTTGTGATTGCGAACTCACACCCCAAATAAATTAATAAGTTAAACTATCTATTTTTCCCACCTTCTCACAATAATGTTAGTTTTATGACTTTTAACTGACACTCCAAAATAGATTGAGGCCTTTTATTTTATGTTGGTGGGTTAATATTTTGAAGTTTAATTCTATTTCATCCCAATACAAAGAACGAAAAGTTGTGCAACTTTTGAACTGTCTTCTCTTCAAATATGTAGATGTTCAGAAGTATGTAAATGCTATCACTGAAAACAAATAAATTCAACGATTCTAATATTCACTAGAGTCAAAGGCCAAAAGAAATTGGGGTTGTAAGCTTAACTGAAAAATATTCTTCTACGACAGATGGTCCCAATTACCCGAAGCTGCTTAAGACCTGAAGCAACCATCCACTAGCATGTCTGATTTGTATTAGGCTGGTTTTAACCCATTATATAAAATGAAATTATATGTGAGTGTATATAATGCTGTGTGAGTATATCAATAAAAACTATTGCTTGCTTTCTAAATAAGGAGGACGGCCACATTATGTTGTATTTTATCTGTTCCGTTTCACTATAATTTGTTTAGAAGCTGCCTCTAAAACCACTAATTCCAAAACATAGATGCTCAAATTACGGGCATCCCAAAATATGCCAATAAGTGAAGATATGATTTCTTTTTTCTTCCTTTTGCCTTTTCTTGGACAGTGGAGATATTTGTGTCTACTCAAATGGGCTTTAAGAAATACAATGCAAAAGTTTAATTATGTGCATGGGTTATAATTTTCAGTGGCTAAAATTACGTCAATTAGCTCTTTAAATTGCCCCTTACATCAGGTTTTGGTCATAGATTTCACATTTTTTATCACGATTTAAATACCATTTGGGATCAGATCTCTCTCTTTACGATTTGATTCATATTCCGATTCAGACTTAGTTAAAATCACAATCAAAAACATCATTCAGTACATGCTAATACATTTAGTATACTTTTCTGAATTCACAAATCTAATCCTAATGTTTTCAAAACAAATAAAAGTGGAAATAAAGAGAAAATTGAGTTTTAGGTTTAGATGAAGAAACTCAAACAAAAATAATAATAATTTTAAAGTGCGTGCAAATGCTATAATGTGATTCTTTTGAATCTACTATTTACGATTTAAATCTTGTTTTGATTTCGAAGTTTAGGGTGCGTTTGGTTCACCCTTTTTAGTTTTCGATTTTCGCCGATACAAAATTGGAAACGACGTACATAAACCATGGAAAATGACCATTTTAGAAAATGAAGCTAACACATAAAACGGAAAACATTTTTTTTTCCATGTTTTCGGAAACAATGGATAAGACACACACTTCATCCTTCCGTCGTCCTCCAACCTCTTCGCCGTCCCCTCCATGTTCCTTACATCCCCTTCGCCGTCCGCTTACTTTCTCCATTTTGTGTAGCTAATGTTGAAAACTCAAAACGCAAAACAAAAAATAAACCAAACGCCACCTTAGATTTTACGATTTAAATCCTATTTTGAAAAGCTTGTTCACAAACATAAATAAGTCAGATTGAAGGCGGCTTATTTATGAACAATGCCAAAAGTCATATTTGTTTCATATCCTTGTATATATGTTTCTTCTTCACTAAATGTTTTGAATTGCCTTACAAATTTTTAAGGAACCACGCCTGACAAAGATGCGATGAAAGCTTGACACCAACCAAACTTTTTCCTTGCAGTTTCATGATCTTCATAGACTAGCCGCCCATATTGATCAATCACTTTTTCAGTCACGAGTTTCTTAGAGTTATATTGCTTTAACATATACCATTCCTTTTCTGTTCATAGGTTGCACAGTTATATGTATGTGTTGACAAAATAAGCTACTTAGAATGGGCCCTTGATTCTGAATACATACTTTGTGGTCTTAGCAAGCGACCGATTGTCCAAGCATGGTCACTAACTAAACCAGAATGGACTTGTAAAATAGATGAGGGACTTGCAGGGATTGCTTATGCAAGGTGGAGCCCAGACAGTCGTCATATACTCACAACATCAGAGTTTCAACTGCGTTTGACTGTGTGGTCTTTGGTAAATACTGCTTGTGTGCACGTGCAATGGCCGAAACATACTTCAAGAGGCGTTTCTTTTACCAGAGATGGAAAGTTCGCTGCTGTGTGCACACGACGAGATTGCAAGGACTATGTTAATCTACTATCATGTGATACATGGCAAATCATGGGTTCTTTTGCAGTTGATACTATGGATTTAGCAGGTGTCGAGTGGTCTCCAGATGATAGTGCCCTTGTAATATGGGATTCATTTACCGAATACAAGGTATTCATTTTGAGTATTCATGAACAATTTTAATTCTACCCATATTTCTGTATTTCATAAACAATTTTAGTTCTACCCATGTTCATAAACAATTTACTGAGTACAAGGTAATATGGAAATGGAACCATGTTTATAAATTGCCCTATCTAATGAAAAATAATATATTAGATAACTTGGTGAATAGCAGTTATTATTATATGGAAACCTACCCAGATGGTGCAACGGAACAAAGTTTTGCATATAGGAGCTAAAATGTTAACAGAATTTTTTCTTGTGCTTTTAGATGGCTACACCTGATCTTGGTTTACCAATTACATGTTCAATTTTAAGTTCTTAACCACTGTGTCAGTTGATTCCAAATAAAGGAAACCAAACCTTTGAAATAAAAATCAACAATACAGGCTGTAATTTTAATCTATGTTTTGAAAGAAAGCTTATTTAAAGGCATCTCAAAAAGATGAACTTATGCTCTACCACAAGGTTCAGTTACAAACAGAAAAGAATTGCTACTATTAGGAGGACACCGCCCTTTACCTAATTAGTTTTCCATTAAACAAGAAGATGCTATCTAACTTGGTGAATGGTAGTTTTAATGTTTATATGAAAACCTAAGTTTTACATATAGGAGCTAAAATGTTAAAAGAACCCTTTCTTCTTTTAGATAGCCACGCTTGACCTTGGTTTACCACTTGACCTTGGTTTACCAATTAATATGCATGTTAAATTTTAAGTTTTTAATCGCAGTGTTAGTTGATTCCAAATCAAGGAAACCAAAACTTTGAAATAAAACCAACAATACAGGCAGTAGTTTTAATCTATGTTTTAAAAGAAAGCTTATTTTAAGACATCTCAAAAAGATGAACTTATGCTCTACTGCAAGGTTCAATTACAAACATAAAAGAATTGCTACTATTTGGAGGATCTATGTAATATGGTGTAAACTGGGTAATAGCTAGAGATGGGAACTTGTTGTATATTCTCATACAAACAATGTAGGTTTGGTTCCTTTTGCAGTCTTGTTGGGATATAGGCACTGAAATTTTAGCACTTATACCAATTGACTCTTATCATTTCAAGATGCTATAACCATAAATGTTTCAGCATTATAATAGCGACTTTGAATATAATCAAAAGACATTGCATCATTCACAATCCATAGAGGATGATTGCCTTGTAATGTCTATACACCATCTCTCATGTTGGCGATCTTAGCCACTAGGTGTATCACACTTCCATCAGCCTGGATTGGAAATGGTAATTTGTTCAACAATAGCAGATCTTCTGCAGTTATTATCATGCTCATAAATAATATTGTGGAATTTAGGGTCAGCTTCTTATTTTCAAGTTTGGTACGTGAAAAATCCTTCTAAGATACATGTCTTAAATTACACCTCTATTTTTTTTTTTTTTTTTTTTTTTTTTTTTGAAATTTAATCTGAACTTAATTGCACATTTCTATGGTTTGGTACGTGAAATATCCTTCTAAAAGGCGTGTCTTAAATTACACCTCTGTTTTCATTTTTTTTCTTTCTGAAATTAAATCTGAATTTAATCACATGTTTATAATTTATACGATTAGAACTAATTTTTATTTTTATTTTCTTGAAAAAGTGCAAATTTTGCTGATTTTTCTGCAAATATGCTGAAAAACTAAAAACAGTGGTGTCTTTCTAAACTTGTTTTCGTGGAGGGGGTGACTGTGTATTTTGAAACTTAAAAATAGTGTTTTACAAATGTTTCCAATAATATTTCTCTGTCTGAACTTCAAAACAGTTAAAAACGTCTTTGGTTCTTGTATGTTGATTAATAGTAGAAGGCTTACGAAAACGACAAAGAAGAAGAAGATTAATCTTACTCAAACGAAAACCTATATAATGTGTAGGGAATAGTTCAATTCACAAATACGTGAATGGTGCTGTCTTCAATAGTTATACCTTGTATATGAGTTTTTGTAGCTACTATGGCACAGGTTCTGATATATTCTCCAGATGGGAGATGTTTATTCAAGTACCAAGCATATGAAAGTGGGTTGGGTGTGAAAAGTGTTGCTTGGTCGCCATGTGGCCAGTTTCTTGCAATTGGCAGCTACGACCAGATGCTAAGAACATTGAACCACTTGACATGGAAATTGTTTGCTGAATTTATGCATGTATCAACAATTCGTAGCCCATGCACAGCTGCTATTTTCAAAGTAAATGAATTTATTTGTCTATTACACCATTTTCCATATGGTTTAAAGCGATAAGATTTTGACTACTGATCTCAAAATTCATGTTGGGAATTTTGTAGGAAGTGGACGACCAGTTTAACCTTGATGTATCTGGATTGTGTTTGAGTGACGGCTTCTCTAGTGAGTTCCTTGAATGCTTGGTTACTTTAAATAACAAGGAAGAAGCTGAATTTGGATGGAAGTTAACAGTTACTCGATTGGTCAGTTATTTGAAACAAAATGCGTGTAGAGTGACTACACTCGGATTTAGCGGATAACTGACTTCTTTTCTCAACATTTTTTTCTTTCTTTTTATGCTATATATACATGATCACTAGGTATATAGTGCATTAGTCTAACTTACGAATTAGTGAGGTGCCAGAATATGGAACAAACTGCTTCATAAATTATAATCACATCTATAAGTCCGAGCACTAGTATTCATAATATCAGATCATTGTTTGATTTTCCAGTTTGTACATGTCATGCTCTTCTTTTATCATGTGCACTGGCAAACTGCTTCTAAAGAGATTAGATGTCTAATAAAGCCTGATATCATTTGCATCTGCACTGTTCTGATCCTCCTTTTGGGGTTTTGTTCACAGATAATGCAGCTGATGTAATTTCTGGAGCAAAGTATAAAGTTATGGACATTCCTGTTAGTTTACCTTCTCAAAAGACACCTACTGATAAACCCAACCCAAAACAAGGAGTTGGTCAGTGCCTCTCTTAATGATATGCTGCTTACAATTTAACTAATTTTATTTCACATCATATACTTGGAGAAATGGTGTATACACACACACACACACACACACATACACACACACACATGTGTGTGTGTGTGTGTGTGTATATATATAATATTTGGATTATTTTTTGTATCACACTTTTTTGATGTAAACGTGCACTACCAAAAATGCCCTTATATATTATAAACTTATTATTGCTAAAATATAGGATCTTAGAAATAAATTTCACTTACTAACTCAACATGTCAATCTAGAAATATTATTAGACAACATCCATCTATAAATATTAACAAGTTTTAATATCGCTTAAAAAATATGATCTAACAAATAAATTTTTATTACAAATTCTTTTTCCATCAACGAATAATAGAAGTGAAGCTTCTTACTTAAAAATCATAAGATATTGTAACATAAAATGTCCCTACATAGATATTAACAAATCAAATATTATTAGATCATAATACCGCTTATAAATCTCATTTACCAATTCAAAATGACAATCTACAAATACAGGTCATAATATCGCTTATTAATAGGATCTTACAGATAAACTCTATGTACAAATTCAAAGAATCTATCTATTATTATTAACAAGTTTTAGCATCGTTTGAAAATAGGATCTAACAAGCAATCTTTATATACAAATTCATTTCATCAATTAATAATAATACAAATGAAGATGAACACTTACAAATATAGGGTAATGTTGCATTACAATTAAAACACACACATGATTTTGACACCAAAACATAAGTGTAAATCATTTTATTTTGAATGCGTTAAACATATAAGACCCGTAACGCTCGTATATATGCAGAGTCTTGAACTGGATTTAAACCAACTCTTGTCACAAAAAAGTGTTACAAGAATATCTATGTAACCCAACTGTTGTGTATTTTCAATCCTTTGAGTGAAGATATACACACATCAGGTGTTGTAACCGATAGTAATATAGGGCGATGGTAAGTAATGTAATGCACAACCTGGTTAGACTACTTTCAACTAGTGGACACCGGTCTTGCCGACACAATGCTTAGAAATATTAAGAACCCTTGATGCTTAAAGCTTTGAAATTTCCAAACTGAATAGTATATAGAACTCATAATGCAGGTTTACTATCATGGAGTCATGACAGCCAATATCTTTTCACACGCAACGACAACATGCCAAATGTTCTTTGGATATGGGACATATGCCATCTTGAACTTGCTGCAGTTTTGATTCATAAAGAGCCAATCCGAGCTGCAGCATGGGACCCAATTCGCCCACGAGTTGCACTCTGCACGGGCAGCTCAACTCTGTACACGTGGAGCGCATCTGGAGCTTGCTGTGTAAACATTCCATTGCCCAAGTTCTTTGTTACTGACCTGAAATGGAATCATGATGGCAGTTGTCTTGTTCTCAAGGACCGAGAAACTTTTTGTTGTGCGGCAATGGGTTCCATAGAACCCGAAGACACAGACGAAGAAACTTCAGATGATAATTAGATGTAAATGTCTGTACTAACTAGATATCAGCTTACATGTAATGCTGTTTTATGAAATCTAATGCTGTTAAACCATGCTTATGTTGTATGATGTATTCATTCATAGACAGTAATACTGAACTGGAGGAGGATATTAATTTTCATCTAACTTTCTTTATTAAAGCCTTCTTGTTTGCCTTTTTTGTTGCATGATTTCTGTGGAAATATTGGCAGAAGTCATGACAATTTTCATTACATTTGTTTTCTGTAAGAATCACGTTTTGTAACGTCAATTTAGATGCATGGAAAGAAAGTTACAATGTTACATGGATTAGCTGCCGAAATGGTTAACCACCTTGTGCTTAAGTTCGATTTCATATGGTAGTTCGTTGCTTATATCAAAAATATAAAAGGAAAATGCAACAAACTTCCATATGTCTAAGCTGAATCCCACGCAAAAAAAAATATAAAAATATTTTTACGTATGAACATGAATGTGTGTGTATGTATCTTATCGTTCGTGATACTATCTAACCATTTTAATCCAATGTATCCCTGACATTACGTGTATATATAAATACACTTCATCTTCATCTTTCATCAATCTCCTCTCAATTCTGCACAAAAAACCTAAAATCTGGAAATCTTAATTTTGGGTTGGGATAGATGGCAACCCATGCACCGTTAACTCTTCCTTCTCTTGGGTAAATTTGAATTCCCATAAATCAAACAAAACCCAAACAAAAGTTAGGGTTTTGATTACAGAATGAGCCGTAGGGTTCGTAGAAAGGCTACTAATTCGAAAGGCAAAGAAAAGATCGTATCTTCTTCATGCTTTCCTGAACATACCGACACTTTAACCCTCTCCGGTACCAACTCTGGAGAGGTTTCCGACGATCTGATCGTCGACTGGACCAGGTTACCTGACGATACGATAATCCAGCTACTATTCTGTTTAAATTATCGTGATCGTGCTAGCTTAGCATCCACTTGCAAAGCCTGGAAAATTTTGGGGTCATCACCTTGCTTGTGGTCTAGTCTTGATTTAAGATCTTATAAATTTGACACCGAGACTTCCACTTCATTGTCTTTGCGTTGTTCTGAACTTCACAGCATTAGGTTTCGTGGGTCTGAATCCGCTTCAGCAATTATTAATCTACGTGCACGAAATTTGAAAGAGATAACTGGTGATTATTGCAGGGATATATCTGATGCCACTCTTTGTGTTATTGCTGCTAGACACGAGTTGCTTGAAACCCTGCAGATTGGCCCAGATGGGTGTGAAAAAATCACCAGTGATGCCGTCCATCAAATTGCACTGTGTTGCCCGAGATTGAAGAGCTTAAGATTGTCTGGCGTGAAGGAAATTGATGGGAAAGCAATCGGTGCATTTGCAAGGCATTGTTTGGGATTGGAAGAAATTGTTTTTACTGATTGTTTGAGTTTAGAAGAAGGTGAAATTGGGAAAGTTTCATCCCTTAGATTTCTGTCAGTAGCAGGTTCTAGGAATGTGAACTGGGTTTCAGCCTCCCTTGGTTGGAGCCAATTGCCAAATTTGGTAGGACTAGATGTTTCTAGAACTGACATCAGCCCGAATGCAGTGTCTAGGATTTTTTCCTCCTCCAAAAGTCTGAAAGTTATGTGTGCATTGAATTGCATGCAACTCGAGATTGAAGGATATCTTAGTCCTGGTACTTTTAATAGGAAAGGAAAGCTGCTTATTGCATTTTTCACGGATATTTTTAGAGGGATTTCCAATTCTTTGTTTCCAGGCTATAGCGTTAGGGAGAAAGATGTCTTTGGAAGATGGAGAAATTTAGGACTTAAGGATAAGAGTGTGGATAATATTATGAGTTGGCTCGAGTGGATTTTGTCTCAGTCTTTACTTAGATTAGCTGAGGCTAACCCAAATGGCATTGATGAATTTTGGTTGAATCAAGGAGTGGCTCTTTTGTTAAGCTTGGCTAGGAGCTGTCAAGAGGATGTGCAAGAACGAGCAGCAACTGGGATTGCTACTTTTGTAGTGATTGATGATGAGAATGCCAATGTGGACCCAGCGAGAGCTGAAGCAGTTATGAAGAATAATGGGATTCCATTGCTGTTAGAGCTTGCTAAGTCAAGGAAAGAAAATTTAGCATCTGAAGCTGCTAAGGTTGAGTATTTTTGTTTGCCAATTCCAGTAGTTACTTTGGAATAGGATTTGTTTTCGTTTTTATTAATAACAATGTTCTATAAATGTAGGCACTAGCAAATTTATCAGTGAATACGAAAGTTGCGAAAGCAGTTGCTGATGAAGGTGGGATTACAGTGCTTGCAGATTTAGCAAGGTCCATGAATAAGCTTGTTGCTGAAGAGGCAGCAGGTGGCCTTTGGAATCTTTCTGTTGGAGAAGAGCATAAGGTTTCGTTTTTCAAAAAGTATAAATGTATACCATTTCACATTTTCAATCATTAACGTTGTCGCTTGATCGTGGTATGTCATACATGTTAAATAGGCTGCAATTGCTGAAGCTGGTGGAGTAAAGGCTTTGGTTGATCTCATATTTAAATGGCAGTCTGGGACTGATGGTGTTCTTGTATGTTTTCATTTTTTTCCACTTCATGTTCATAGCATTTACCCTGAAGTTATTTATTTGTTCATGCGATTTCTTGTATATTTATATACATACACATCTACATGCATAAATATGCACATAAATGTGCATGCTCAAGATAGAAACTTCGTCCGTATTAAGTATATTTATTTGTACTGTCTGGTCAATGACATCTGAAATCCTTATCATATGCTTTATATTTGAACAGGAACGTGCGGCTGGCGCGTTAGCAAATTTGGCTGCTGACGATAAATGCAGCATGGAAGTTGCATCAGTGGGTGGGGTGCATGCTCTTGTAACACTTGCCCGTTCATGCAAGGTTGATGGAGTGCAAGAGCAGGTCGTATAACCTTAGATTTACTATAAATCAAATTTTGTTTTAACTCATATGCACACAAGCATGAACATACACATCCCACACCAATCTATACACTAAATTTATTTAGCCTATTAAATAGTATCGATTGGTTTTGTATTCTTTTGCATCAACTTATTAAGCATTTGGAGTGATACTGACTGTCTCATGGTCTAGCATCCCTTTTATGTGCTCACATGCACAAGTCAGTTAATGTGTTACTAAAAACATACCTTCCTGTAATCTGTCTTTTTGCAATTCATCAATTCACCGAAAGGTCTATGCATATCGGGGACGTAATATAAACAACATCATCAACTTTGTGCTTGTAATCAAAATATTGCTACAATATAGAATTGTTATCAACTGAATTGTGAACGTGATATCATTTGTTCATGGAATTTGCATTAGTGTTTTTTTTTTTTGGTCCATATAACTTCTAAGAAGTTTAATTTCTGAAAGGTATAGCATTCAAACATTGTACGGAGGTGTGAGCTTATAGTTTATGTAACAGAGAAATTTCGTTTTATCTGTTGAGCAGTGAATTTTTGACATCACTATAGTTCTTAATTCAATAGACAACAGGGTTTCCTAATTTGGCTGACATACTACATTATATGGGCTTACTAACATACCAACAAATGATAGATAACTTATCATTTCTGCCATTTAAAATGTCTTAGTCACTAAATTACAGTCACACGAACACTTTTCTTATTGGTTATTGTTTTTTGTATGTGCATTTTTTTGAGAGCAGTGTTCAAGATTGTCATTATATCAAAATCCTTATGTGCTTTGCATTTGAAATAGACAAGAAAAAGGAAAAACCTTAATGAATGTTATATGTTTTGCAGGTGGTGATGCATATGTTTTGTGTTTGAATTGATTTATTTCACAAATTATATATGATTAATACATTCAAGAGAAATTAGTTTACTTAACTGTTTAACTTGTTTTTATGTTGAAATCATGTGCTGTTAATTTAATTTTTTTATTTCTATTCGCAACATCTATATTTTTTGTTACTTTGAATTTTATTTATATTACTACTCATTAAATAACGAATGTGTAAATGATTTTAATTTGTTAGATCCTATTTTTAAGCCTGGACGAATATTTTGAAATTGTTACGAAGTGTAACTAGTATATCCTATTTTTTAGGGATACTGAGATTTGTTAATATTTGAGGTGCTCTTGATCCTATATTACATTGATATTATATCACTGCTTTGCTTTTCATTCTAAATTGCTTAGCAGTTTTATTATTTGTATACTTTTATTTGTTTCTTGATTTTTCTTCTTCCTATAGGCTGCTCGTGCCTTGGCTAATTTAGCAGCTCACGGAGACAGCAACAGTAACAATGCTGCTGTTGGTCAAGAGCCAGGCGCCCTTGAGGCACTGGTGCAACTGATTTCTTCCCCTAACGATGGCGTAAGGTACTTATCTGCAAGGCTTTTGGTCCTTTTTGCTAAATCTACTCTTAGCCAAGAAGCAGTTTCCTTATACTAGTGTATGTATAGCTTGTGCGTTGTACGGTAACTTTATTGTAACATGTAATAATAATAATAATAATATATTCACAAAGAAGGCAGAAAGTGTATGGATATTAAGTACATTAAGTCATAGTTTTGCTTAATTCTGAAAATTTAAAAATCAGAATTTTGGGAATAAGTTTCAAAAATACGAATGCCCAAAGCTTAAAATTTCAGGAAATTAATTTAATATTTTATAAGTTGAAAATTCAAAACCTGGGATTTTCTAAATTTCTAAATATGAAAGCTAAGATTTTAAAATTATATGCTTCTGAAACTCAATTTTTTATTATGAATATTTCAGTTTCATAATTGAGACTTTTTAGATTTATAAAGTTTCAAAATGTTAAATTCAGAGTAGAATCTCATTCTTAATTGAAATTCAACAAATCAAAAATTCATGAAATTCATTCTTTTCATCGTTCGAAACTACCATACTCAACTCCAAAGTTCTATATTTTTATTTCCTGATCGTTGAAATTTGGCCATATAACTAATTCAAGAGATTTTGACAATTCAAGCTTCAAAATTTCATATATTAAAATAACAAATTTGAAAATTCAAAACCTGTAAGTTCAAACTGTAAAAGTTCAAAATATTAAACATGAGAAGTCAATCTGAAAAATTCGAAATCTGGAAATTTTATAGTTATATTTCAAAATTTCAAAATGTGGTAATTCACAATTTGAGAAATAAACATTGGCCAATCAGAAATTAGAAATCCGAAATCAACTTTTAATGTTAAATTCAATTTTTTAAATATAATATTCAATTTCTAAAAGATCAAATGGTTAAAATAAAAATTTTGAATTTTTAACTATAAACATGTTTAAAAAAACAAATTCTAAACAATTGAAAATTAATTTTCAGAATTCTACGAATTAAGTATTTAGTTTTAGTTTTGGTCATTTTTCCTAGTTATCGATTGTTCCTGAGTCGACTTATTGGTAGGCAAACTGAAATGGTTTCACAGACCATAGCACTATTAGTGCGGTGATGTTAACACTTCAAAATTCAAACACATTTATAATAATTGGATTTGATGAAATCCAAAATTGAATTCAATTTATGTAGATTCATATGTCAAAGATATTTAAACAATATAAATTTCAATTTTTTCTTCAAAGAAGCTATTTGGAAAAGTGAAAATTTGAAAAAGCCCAAAATCTATTACTTTCAGAATGTCAAATTTAGGTATCGACATTCAAAATACTATAAAATGCAAAGTATTAATGAATTAATTTAAAAATTCAGCTACATGGTTAATTTGTCAGGAGACAAAAAATCTCAGCCACATGATTAATTTGTCTTTATGTGAGAGGTGTAAATCATGGAGTAATTCTATGGTTCAGATTTTGTGTTCTTCGATTTGTGTCAAATCTTTGTGTCTAAATAGACTTTCCATATATATATATATATATATATATATATATATATATATATATATATATATATATGGGCGGCTATTGGGACACAATTAAACACAAAATAAGACACGAAAATCATGAATCGTTGGATTTGTTTGTTTTTTTGTGGAAAGTAGAATTCATGGGAGGATCAAATGATTGAAATTTGTTGTGTTCGATTTTGTGTCATCATTTTATGTTCAAATAAAGCTTCCTTATATATATCACGGTTAGATAATATAATAGAGTGCTCGTACACGTGCTACACACTTGTGCAAAGTGGAAATTCAATTTGATTCGACAGATGAAGCATTCCTAAAGAAATTTGAAAACTTTCCTTTATAAGATAACGGCGTTTTTACTTCACATTATAAACCGATATACTTTGAACATAATCAAATGCACTTCTTTTGCACGTAGCAAGAAACAAATTTGAAGTTCCACCGTTGTTTTAAATAATATAAAAGGATATCAATGCATAAACTTATAGTTTCATATAATTTTATGTAACATACAGGTTTCAAGATACAAATTAAATCGAAAGTGAAAGTCATATTTCATCTCTCATTAGAGTAGCCTTCACCGATTGAAATGGGGATCGGTTATCCATAAAAAGTAATGAGAATATATTCAAAAATGTAGACGTCAAGGATTATCTAGTCTTACACCTTATTTTTTATTTACAATAGGATAAAACAATCGTACAAACTGAAGAAACAGTAGTAATTTTGTGGTAAATATGGTATGCTCGCCTTACCTAATCATGTGGATTCTTACATAAAACCGCATCATACTTCATGCTTCAAGAATTGGAGCCAAACAATGCAAGCCTAGTAATTATGTTGCACGTGGTGGTATCTTTTGTCAATATTCATCCTTGGTTGTCTGTTCCTAGTTGTTCCTATTGGGTTTCGACGGTGGATTTTCATAAGCTTTGCTGGTGCTACATTGTCCTGGTTTATATACCTTAAATTGAAGTCAATGCAGAAGGAAATAATGACCTAATGGTGTTAGTCATTAACATAGTTGTGAAGGGCATGTCTAGGCGCACGGCGCGGCGTTTGCGCCATTTTTGCTTGCGGCGCAACACATATGAAAAGCTGCGCCAAATGGCGCAAATGGTACGCAGTGCATAAATGGTGCACAACGCGAAATAGCGCACATTTTCTTTATTTTACTGTTTTTTTTTGACTTTTTCGCACTTC
Organism: Allium sativum; assembly: GCA_030737875.1. Lineage (NCBI taxonomy): Eukaryota > Viridiplantae > Streptophyta > Magnoliopsida > Asparagales > Amaryllidaceae > Allium > Allium sativum. The sequence continues at coordinate 733,545,563 of CM060916.1, forward strand.
AAACTGCAGTAACCATTACTAGAAATACTCTTACCATCACTACAATCATCATCACTACTACCATTACTATTGTTATCATAATGACATGAAATGTAAATAACTTTGTTAATATCTTTTTTCCAGTTATATGAAAACATAATTACATCATTATTATTTTCTATTCAATTATCATCAGCGAGTTAATAACTTTATAATTATGTAATTGACTGACTTTAGTATGCCGACATTTAGAACTGACATATGTTTTATTATCCAACATAGTTTAGATTCATTTTAGCATCGTCAGAACTATATAATGTAATGTATAAAAGACCATAACATATTGTCTAGCATAGATGCAAAAGCAAATGAATGAGACTGAGAACCCATGAACGATAAATCAAGAGAAACAACTTTGAAGGAAGAGAAAACATTCTCAGAAAATAATCATTCAAGCAACTTTGAAACATACCCTTGGGTAGTTTTTTTTTATATGTCTGAATATGTCCAATATCTTTATATGATTTGTTTGTAGCATAAAAATATTTCATTATTTGGTATTTGTTAAATACAATCGAGCATTAAAAATAAGGTATAATATTCGTGGCATCGTTGATTCAATATCTTTGAATGATATTGATGATTGTAATGAATGGTTAATTGAAAATATGGATGATGCATCCGATACTGAAGATAAGCTTGTATCTGACGATGAGGATGGCCTGACTTGGGGTGTTGTTGCTAGAGCAACATGAGTGGAGAAAGCTAGATATCCAAGTAGAAGAACATCCACGTCGAGAGGTTTTTCAGTATCTGCTTCAGTTTCTTTACATATTCATAGAAAAACAAATTTGAATGATATGGATAAGGAAGATGCTGAAGCTTATGAATCTGAAGATACGGACATTGATTTGGAAAATATAATTGATCATATTTAGATTTCTAATTTATCAGTGATGTGTATTATTATTTTGGATTCGAAAACTATTGTGCTTGAAATTTTATGTTTCATGTTTTTTTGGTAAATGCATAAAAATCTTTGTATATGTTTTAACGAAAAATATTGATTTTTTGTTAAAATATTAATTTATTAAAAAAATTTAAACATGCGCAGTAAATAAAAGGGGCCCGCGCCATTTGCCGCGCCGTGCGTCAAGGTTCCAAAGAGGGTTTGCGCCTTTTTGGGCCGTGCGCCATTAATAACATTGGTCATCAGTGCTTCAGTGTTGCAACTTGCTTTGGCAATTGCCATGATAGTTCTTTTTTTTTTTTTGGATGAAAGTACCGATTATAATTAACACAGTTTGTGCGTGTTTAACCTGAGTTTGGAACTGTTATTTTGTTATAGTGGATTGCATTACCTGAGTTGCTCCAGCTACATTTTCTGGTGTTGCTGATAACTATCAAAGTGTCCGCTGTGTTATGTCTCAAGAGATGCTGCTTGTAGAAAAAATAAATAAATAATAATATAAAAATATTTGTGCAATCCAACTAGTTAATCCTCTGACCTTCACAAGTCTGTTGTTTGATGATGGTTACCCATTGTTGCTTTCAAGTTCTTCAAACTACGATAGTTTTTCATGATTACCTTTCAAATTAATATCATTCTCACTAATTGAATGCAGGAATGTAATCAAGTTGATCCAAGTATGTAAGCTGACACTTGTACATTTTTTGATTCCAAACTTTAATTTTGTATTCACACTACCTACAAAAAATAGCATACATGACTTCAGTAGTTTACTAATTTGGTCCATGGAGTGCAATGATCCAAATAACAATTCATGAATATAATTTTCCTTCAACCTTAAATAGTAGATGACATTGTCAAATGCGCTAATTTAATAGTGGTGATAATTCAACAAAGGCATAAAAATTTAATCCTTATTTTGAATACCTTCTACTCAAAGCATGTTTTCAAAACCCAGGACCCAACATTCCAACTTCATTCATGTAAGCTTGGTCTCACATGATAAAATAATCAAAGAAGCTAGCTGTTATTAACAATTAATGCTTTGAAATTGTGTAGATTACAATTTAGCATGATTAGTTTTCCGATTGCTGCATAAACATGTAAAAATCAGTTTAGAAGAAAATATATTCCCATCTGAAGGTATTCTCATTGTAAATTTGTAATACATAAGATTTTGATGTATGTTTTGGACTGTGCGTAGGAAGAAAAATATGAGCTAAACTTTTGCTACCGCAAGTTGGTATGTTAGCCAACGTTGTGCAAAATGTATGCATAAATGGATGAAACTGCATTATAATTAGTACGATAAAATAGCATATTGATCACATCATTAATATTTTGAAGTTGCAAATGTTAGTATTACGAAACTAGAACACCACTCGGTCTCAAAATTGAGGTATATTTACAAATATAAACTACCTACAACCCAGGACAAAAGAGGACAGTATATCATTTAGTATATTATATTAAAAAGATCATGGTATGAGTTTCCACATATAAGAATGGTTGAGCAAGCACATCACATGTAGTATATAGTTTGTCCTCATCTAAATGAGGATGACGTTGGGAAACCTTTGTTAAAGGGAAAGTAGGTCCATTTTGGAGTCTGAACAAATGATTTAAAACTCTTATTACTGGATTTATTCAGTAATTAATAATAATAATGCACATTAAATATATCACCTAATAGGATGGAGGTTTCACCACAGAAACTCGAGAAGGCCCTCTGGTTTGCTTGATAGTAAGATACATTTGTACCAAAATATCGATTGAAGTCGTCGAAGACAACCTGCACAAATGTTGAATAATGGAAAAACATTTCAAACGAAAATATGGTGAATGATAAAATGAATATCCTTCATCAAGCATGTATGATGCAATACATCAATGTAAATTGCGGTAGTTGATTAAAATTGCATAATAAAACATCATGAACATTATTAATCCATTCAACGCAGTAACTATATATGCGTGAATAAAATGACACGTGAAATTTGATGGAAACAAAACTTAGCCGTTCCTAAATTCAGTTAGAAAGAGCACAGTTGAATAAGATTACACCAATTCTTATAATTTCTCAAGCTACATCAGTTCTTCCATGACAATTCATTGTTTATTTAAACTGAGCGGTGTTTAGATTGGCATCAATCTTTTCACTTAAGAGGGTAGTAACCCAGAGATTGGACCACTGAGTGGGAAGGCAGTAGTGTACTCCTTTGCCAGATGCTGCACAACAGGTCGTATATGCATTTGCATCGCCTCTGGTGCACCATCGTCTTCGCGGCACTGTTCTCCGTGGGTGTCATAATGATATGTCTGCCCTCAAACTACACCAAGCACACCACTTGGTTAGTTTTATTTCGTTCTGTTTATTCATGGTATGTGATAATATAGTGATTTAGGTCTGTTGGAGTAGGAGCAAGGGGAAACTGAAACTAATTTCGATGGAGGAATAAGGGGAAGAAAATGATTCTTATCGAAGTAAGTCGAATGTGGGATGATGTTATCGAAACATAGGATGAGGCAGTTTCAAAAATACAGAATTTGCAATATGGGTACTTTGGGCATCTGCATTATCATATATAAATGGACTATATTCTTTCCTTTTGTATACATACCTTATACGATGCTATATATACTGATTATATGTATACACACACTCAATGTTATATATACGTGTGCAAGAAATAAATGATCAAACTTTTCTTTTTTCATGATTGGTACACTTAGATTCATGTTTATCTATACTATTCTACAAATAATTTGAACTTATTCACCTTAAATGAATGAATTTTGTTATAAGCTTTGGCAGTATCTAAACACATTGCACATGCTCCATAGTTATTCCCTAGATGTAAAATAGCGTAATAATGAAGTATGTTAATAGTCCATAGGTTTAGTTTTCTTACATTTTGTAAACTTGTATATATTATATTTTTGAATGCTTTCGGATTTAAACATGCATTGTTGCGATCATATACATATTATTTTTTACAAATAAAGATTGCATTGTTTTCATATAATGCATGTTTGAACTTCAGGACTGTCATTCGTCAAAGATACCGAACTTCTTTTTATGGTATATTTTGATTAAAGGGAAAAAATGGTACAGTTTTATTAATTCCTAACATTAAAAATATAGAGGTTAGCAATCTATGCCACGTTGAATCTAATACAAACACGTACACAGCTAAATAAAGTCCATCAGCTAAAACAATGCAGGTAATAGCAACGTATACAAAATGCTATTTTTTGATCCACTTTTGTTGATGTCGTTGTATCACATGCATTCCCCCACAAGCCCAATTACATATATCTCTCCTCAATCTCTGTGAGATGTAACTCCACGATATCATTAATCCGCAAATCACAGATCCATCTATCCATCATTATCCCTGCAGTAATCACCTAAAAGGGACAATTATAGTTATTCCCCTCTGGCAACCATTTGAAGTCTGTGGCTTGCAGTTGAGTACTTCATGTGCACCATGATCGATATATCTACGTTCTTACTCCTCGTGATGAATTTCTTTGATCTAGTTCATTCACATGTTGCCAGATCTATGCTCCTCTTCGTCTCCATCATCAATTTCAATGCTTCATTGACGAAGTCTTGTAGTTTTTTTTTTCTTATTTTCTAATCGGATGCTTCCATCGCGTTTACGAATGAGGCGATGTATTGTGACTGAAAATAGACCAATGCACCATGTCTACAATCTTAAAAAGAGAATTGTTCGTAAATCAACAGACTTAGTTTTAGACGATTGAAAATTAGCATTTAAACTCAGAATAAATTGCGACGATGAGATTCCTTTTTTTCCTGTGTCCCCTCAAAAATTAACTTGCTAGCATTGGTTGTTATCATTAAATCCTGTAGAATCACGTAAGGTTCAACACGAAAATAGGAAAATGAAAAGCAAATGAATTTTGTGATTGAGTGGACAAAATACGGGAGAAGATAAAATGGACAAAATGGAGTAGAATCGTGCTTACGTCTGAACGACTAAACAAACGTGCAAAGGAAGATGATCAAAACGTCTGAATTATCTAATTTCGTACAGAATAGGTGATGGGTAATTTAACAAATACGAAAAAGGCTTTAGTTTGACCTGTTGATCAAAGTATTTTATTTAGATATAAGATAAGAATATTGGAAACTTTAGACATTGAACTTAATAGTTTTTTCTGTAATTTCGATTCAAAGAAATGTTCAATAGTAGACTACAAACCATTGTTGATTCCAAATTGTTTTTTTTTCAAATTCAATAAAAACTGGTAATATATGTACTGTAGTCGTAGAATATGTGCAACACCGTACCTCTATATATGTAGAAGGATCTGCCATGGTTATCACGGCGGTAAGTCTAGTCGAGTCGATAGAGGTCCAATTAGTCGACTAGTGGACTAGTCGATAAATAAATATATACATATATAATTTGAAATTTCTAGCTAATACATGGATAAAATTCAGATATGTACTGACATACCTCATGCGCTTTTATTGTTTATCTTTAAAACATGTAATATTGTTCTGCCATCAATATTGTTTATCATTGAAACAATAGAAACACGTACATCAAGGAACATGGACATTTGGCTAAACTGATAAAGAATAAAAGCACAAAAGATCGACAAGTAGATTAATACTTACATGTAGATCGACATCGAGACTTGAACCCTAAATCGAACCCTCAAATCGGATTCACTGATTTGCATTAACTTTTGAGTTCGAACCCTAAATCGAATTCTCAGTTCGATTTAGTATCGACTCAGATCGATTTGAGTTTTTAACCCTAAATCGAAGTCTCGATTTGAGTTTGAACCCTCAGATCGACATCGAGACTTCAAATAGTCAATTTTAAGGTTCCAAATCGACATCGAGACTTCGATTTAGGGTTCCGATTTTAGGCTTTCAGTTTCAGTCGACTTTTGGCAAGTCGACGTTTCATGTCGATGCTCCAGCACCGACTAGCTGATTAGCCGACGACTAGTCGAGCGCCGTAATAACAGTGGGATCTGCTAAACCTCACTTTCCTTACAATTCTCTTAACTTCTATGGTTTTCAGTGTTACACTTTCAAATCAAACAGTATTTTGGGAATGTTCAATCTACTGTGAGTATCATGTTCATAGAGAATGAGATCATTTCAAAACTCTAACATGTTCAAAATGTTAAATATCATCTGCTATAACCTGTAAATTTGGAACATGATTTGGAACATGTTAGAATTATTCAAATCAAGCCAACTTTTGTAAAGATGATCTTGAGTTATGTAAGAACGCATCTACAATTTTTTTGTTCGATTTTTGAATTATGTAGATAAAAAAGAAGAAAGTGTAGAGAAGATGAGTGTGGCGGAACCCTTACCTTTGTGTGTGTGACGAGTCATCAACATCGTCGTCCAATGCCTCGTCGTTCAAGCTTTAGATCTCATTCAATCCGTTGTTGATGGATGATTGGTTGAGATTCCCTTCGATCGTCAGCATCAATGACAGTGCTGCTCCCCAATGTTTTTTTAAAACTTTTTTTAACCTTAACCCTAAATCAAAAATTGTTGCATTTTCCGATCTGGTCCACACCGAAACCGGAATGAAACCTCTAGGATTTCAACATGTTCGTCAGAATGTTAGATCTTGATTTCAAAAATGAATAAAAGTTGTCGTTTTACAACATATTTGAATTTTAACTACGAAACTAATTTGATGATATTTAATATTGAGATATTTCTATCTTCCCATAATATATCTTAAATATTATTGTGAATCACCATATCATCTTATTATGTAGGTATATTTAAAATTGTATTTATATTATCATCTTCAAACTATTTTTTTTAATATTCAAATTAAGATAACATACAAGAGTCACACATCTTCATTTTGAAGAGAACTAAATATTAAGATTTTATAATGAAAACAAAATTTTATTACAAAGATGATATGATTCTAAGATGTCAATTGGGATGTTGTGAAAAGAATGATAAATTACGGATGTTTATTACAATTGATTATGTGGACTAACCATTATACACATACGCTTACTTTTCTTTATTCACAGTCGTAATACTTTAGGTGCCACGCTTTTTAGTGTAAACGTGAATTTGTAGTTTTGATATGTTGTTAATTTGTTCATTTTATAATCTTAATAGCACAAGCTTTGTTTAGTATATTTTCATGGTTTTGTTTTACAAAGTACAAACGTGTACTTAATATTTTGTTTGTTTTTATCTTCATGAACAATAATATATCTGTTATTATAAACCATTCATGATTCATTTACCTTTTCAGCTTTTAATTTTCATGAATTCTAATATTATGCAATCCTAATTTGATATTCATGACTTCAGCTTTAAGATCTTGATTTTGAATATTGTGTTGCGTGTTTCAAACTTATAACATCTTTAGACTTGTAGTGTGCATATGCTACATAAGATTTGCGGTTGCTATTAGGTATTACTATCTTCTCTAGGTACCAGTTTCAAAGGAGAAAAAGGAAAAAATTATTTATAAAAGTGCCTATATTTCCTATTGATCTTGAAAATTTAAATTTTGTTATTTTGAAATGTTAAACTTGAATAATTTTGAAGTTACTTCAACCTATATATATTTCATATATCACCGTTTTGTGCATTTTTTTCTTTACTAGTAGTAACGACTTTGTGTCAAATTTTTTTGACTTGAACATCCATATAAAATCTTACATCAAATGAGAATATTAAATAAAATAATAAATTTAAGAAGAGTAAAATAAAGAACCTAAAATTGAAAATAACTAATATTCAACATAAACATCCTTAGAGCCGGTCCTAAAAGTTTTAGTACCTAAAGCCAAATTGTAAATCAAGACCCTTATGTAAGTATCAATGAAATTAAATAAAAAATTAAAGTATTAAAGCATCCAAAATAATTTATGAAATTCACACAAACTACCAGAAGATTACTCATCCATATACGAAATACTGACAGACATATCATAAACAAATATAACCAATGTTTAGTGGAAAAAACAACCTTATATATTTGGCTAAAAGCCAGTTGACCTTGACCATTAAATAAGTAACAACAAATACGAGAAAAATGACATTATTTACAGTAATAATTATTAAGCTATTGCTTCACATCACTGTTATTACGACGCTCGACCAGTCGATTAGTCGAGATTGGATTATCGATTGGAGGAGTCAACTTGCCATTAGTCGAGATTGATACTGACCTGCTCGAACCCGAACTCGAAGTTGAAACCCTAACTGAAGTCGAAGTCGAACCATAACCCTAAACCCTAACTTGAAATTTAAGTCGAACTTGCCGGCAGCAGAAGTATATTGCATATGGCAGCAGAGGTATTTACTCCCTCCAGTTCATATTATAGGACGTTTTGTGAAGTTTTTTATTTTTTAAAATATAAGACGTTTTCAACCATGATAAATTGTACCTACTTTATTGACTTGTCATGAAGTAATTCTATTGGCTCATGTGGGTAGGCGGTTCCTTGAGAAATCTCAACAACCACTTTTTCGTACTTGGAAATAAAGAAAGTAATTTAATTTTGCATAAAAAAAGGAGTCAACCCACCAAAAAGAAGCATTTAATTTTTTTTCTTAATTCTCGTGCAAATCTCTAAAACGACTTATATTATGAACTGGAGGGAGTAAATAATTGTAGATGACATTGATAAAGCCATGGATGATGACTTCGTTTAATTGAATTGACTGAATGACTCCTTTGACTTTAACACTATAAACGTTTCACATACCTAATATTTACTTATACACTGGAATTATGTATTAACATTTATTTATTTATCGACTAGTCTACGACTGGTTCGACTAGTCGACTGGGTAGACCTCTATCGACTTGACTCGAATTGCCGCCGTAATAACCATGGTCTACATTGATAATATTATCATTGATTTCATCTAATCAATAAGGATTGCATTCAAACCCGAACTCCCAATATTATTGATAAACGTGCATTTCAGTGAACTTTTCAGCTCACCTAGCCCCTTCCATTTAAGTCCCCTTTACGAGTCCACTATTACATGTGCATTTTTAAACAATGTAAAACTTAGAAAAATATTATCTAGTAGTAATAGATAGCAAAACGTTTTAGATGATGTCCTCTTTTCATTATCAATACTTAAAAGACACCAGATTGATTGTTTACAAACAAATTTTTTGCACAACTAATGCAAATATTTGTTAGCAGCTTTTATGTTCATTTTAATTTATTTAGATACTTTTGAGAATATAATCTGTTAATAACAAATTCTGTCCATTTCAATTTAATTAAGATATTGTAAATGCATGATTTTTTTCATCAACAACAATGTTGTAAATAAATAACACAACAAATTGTGTATGAAATGAAAATTATCTATGTAAAACAAAACATATCTGTCAAATTCATTGGTCGAAGATGTTAAAAGGTACAGAACGAATTAATCATTTACAAAAAAGGAAAATATTTATAAACAATACAACAACAACTAAGCCATTAATCCCAACCAAGTTGGGCTTGACTAGTGATGAAAACAAATGACAAAACTAATTTAAAGATAATAATAATAGCAAAAGATTTAAAGACGAAAATATAAAGTAAAATAATTAAACAAATAATCATAGTAGTAATAATGAATAAATAAAAAGGCAAGGTGGTGGTGACGATGATAATAATAATAATACTAGTAGTAAAAGATACCGAAGACCAACACTACGTCTTATGCTCTTATTCACTAGTTCTATAATCTGAAATTTATAACACTATACCCAAGCTAACTCTAAGCTCAAGGTTGATTAAAATCTGAAGAAATTTTATTTCTAGTCAATCGATTAGAGTAAGACAGATTTACCATTAGCAAAAAACTCATTTTTCATGCATTTGGATGGAAACTAATGGTAATATTGTGAAATTCATTATATGAAAATGTTTTTCAACTTAACTAAAATTCAAAATAAATAATAAACCTCTCGACTTTCGACTGATTTTGAAGTTCACAAATTGAGAAATAATTATTCCTGATGTATATAAGTATGCTTCAACATGCTTTACTTGAATTCTACTTTCGTATTTAATGCCCTTCCAAAATTGGAAAACAATTAATCATTTGCATATAAATAATTAAATATAAAACCTCAAAAGCGGGCAATGATATTGCTAATTCCGTTCTCAATTCAACAATTGCCAAATTGAAAAAATGAAATCAAAATTACTACTTATTGAAATTCCAAAATTATGAAAATCAAAACCCTAGCCAGAAATAGATTTCAACATTCAGTGCTTTCTTCCATGGCCTGCATGTGTCGTGGAGCTTCCTGTTAATAGTTTTTGGCTTCAACCTGTGTGCGATACTAGGATGCTGCTGCTCTTTGAGCCTTGGATGCTAGATCTGCACGATAATTTATCTGGAGAAACGCTTTTTTTTTTGTATGTAGAAAGTGGACTTCTTGGTGCCGTAGGTATTTTGCGGCCCAAAGCAGTTGCCTCCGCTGCTTTGGGCGAAGGACGACCCTGAAAAACTACCAAAATTCAATATAGAAAGAGAAAAAAATGACCACAAACTAACATATAACAATCAATTCATCTTAAGATATATATAACCATGAAGAAGTTTCATGAGCAATCATGTATAAAACCAACATATATCTTTAAAGAGAGAGAATAGTAAAAAGATAACCATTTTCTTTCCTGTTAAGGAAAGACCTCACGTTTTGTTGAACATCACGCGTACTGTTTTGTTCGTGTACTAATTTGTATGATAGTCGCTTAAAACAATTTTAATCATTGGAATAACATATTTATTAAATTCTATAAATATATTCAAAATCTTCTAAATCTGAAGTAAAATTTATGCCATTGCTTTTATATGCAAGTGCATTGTACGTGCCAAAGTACTCACATGCGCTTTTGTGTGCGTATACACATTATCTCTAAATTATTTGTTTTTACTATTAATCTGGATCATTAAATAGCTTGGGAAATGTATCTGAGCCGTTGGTGCCAAATAGCCTTGCTTCTTATTGTAATGATACAATAACTACCATGGTTTACAATCCTTCTGTGTTCTCATAAATAGGATTTACGAAGGGACCAACCTTAAACTTCATTCTACCTGTAACACTTTCTTTATGTACCACAGTTTACTTAATTCTATATATAAAAAAATATTTTTATTTTTGTATTCTTGCATTCTGAATTTGCTGTGTGCCTTGAAAAATGGTTGATGAAGTGAACAGCTACATGTCTATTGTATACAAATATAAAAACGACATTTATCACATGATACAGTTTTGTGCATATACATTCACGTGGTGTTAGAATCTTACCTGATATGCTACTTTAAATATGCATGGAGGCAAGCTATTTTTTTAGCACCAGCATTTTCTCTCTCTTTTGTTCTAGTAAACACGGCATCCGTCATTTTCAGTTCAATTAAGAATTTGCTCTTCACTTCAGATTTATATCCATGTTATATTTGTTCAAATTGTTAACATTCTTTGTAAACATCAATTTGCTTTCTATTTAACTTTCAAAGTCATACAAATATTGAACTTTGTCTACTGCCATTTGGGTGCATGTAAATGAAGACAAGAAGCTGCAGGTGCACTGTGGAATTTATCATTTGATGATAGAAATCGAGAATACATAGCCGCTTCTGGTGGAGTTGAAGCCTTGGTACATTTTAACTTGCCAACATTGTCTTTTCATTAATTTACTTCTCATTTAATATTTGTATACAAATTTGTCTTTGATGCGATTACTCTTGATACGCGCTTTACTTTTTTTTTTGCCGATGCAGTTCTTTCCTCATGTTTGTTAAGAATACGTAATGTACGAAGGGAGAAATGATTCGAATAAGTGAATTTATTTATGTATTTTAATGTTTGTAGTTATTACTCAACAGTTAGAAGTTTCATTTGATGGAAATCAATCAGCATTCATATATTTTTACCAACTTGTAACGATTTATTATAGATTTATTCCAAATAAAACCCTCACTTTAATTATTAATAAGCCCTCATTATATTATTTGTTTCAAATTGATTTATTGGACAAAAATCTCTTGTAGCTAAATCTCTACTTAATTATATTTAATGTGTTATTCATCTCAATTTTCTAGCAATGGACTTCCATAAAAAACATGTCATAAATCTCAACTAAACTCCAATTAGCATAAAAGTTTTGTATTGTAATTTTATCTTCTTCTTCGAGATTATTAGTATTTGTGCACATATATATGATGTCTCTTTTTTTTATCCCCCTCTCTAGATATGCGCATGCGGGCTACTCAATTTCATCATCATAAAATAATGTGAATTCATATTTTTGGTTATCTGATTCATATTCACTTGATATTGTGAAATTTTTTGTCTTGTTTTAACATATAGGAGTAATTTTGTTTTAATACATATAGGGGGGCGGTTATGTTTGGGAAAATATATTATAACACAAAATAATGACAAAATAGAACTCAAAACATTTGATGCTTTCCCAAATTCATTCTCACTAGCATTATGGCACACACTCCATGTGTGATTTTTTCCCCTATAAATTGTATATGTTAAACACATTCAAGAGAAAATGGTTTTCACAAACATTTAGCCGTATTTTACGTTGAAATCATGTGTTGTTTGTTTGAATATTTATTTGTAAGTTGTAACATTTGATTTTTGTTAATTTGAATATTATTTATATTATTAATTAACAAAGAACGAGTTCATTAAAAAATATTATTTACTAGATCCTATTATTAAATAGCATTAAGATCTGGTAACATTTGTAGAGACGTTTTGAATTTTTAAAAGAAGATTGGTTACTTGATTCTATTTTAAGCGATCTTATGATTTGATAATATTGGCAAAGTGACATTTTTGGTAGTTTATGCAGACACCAAAAAGTGTGATACCAAATGTACTAAAACTATTATTATCCCTATGACCGTTCCGGCACACACTTCGCACATGAATTTATTTTCTATAAATTATATATGTTTAATACTTTAAAGAAAAAATGATTTTGTACACGTATTTAGTCGTAGTTTTGCATTGAAATCATGCTTAGTTAGTTTGAAATTTTATTTAAAGTCGCAACATCTACTTTTCCGTTAGTTTGAAATTTTATTATATTATTAATTAATAAAAAGAAGATTTGTGTGAGAAGCTTATATGTTGGGTCATATTTTTAAGTATACTAAAGTTTGATAATATCTATAGATGGACAATGTTGTTAGTTTATGTTGACACGTAAAAAAAGGTGACACCAGAGATATTACTACCATTAATAAAGATAATGTGAACTCAATGAGATCCAACGGTCAAAACCTATTATGTCACATTTTGTTATTTTTTTGTGTCCCAAACTCTGCATGAATTTTATATCAGAATTTTTATAGAAATAACCAAATAGCTTTCAAGTAATGAGCATTAACCGGTAAACGTAAGCTTTCAAACTAATATTTCAAATAAACACAACCTTTGTTGATATGGTAAAAGATCGTGTAATAGATACATCATAATAGTAAGCATCTTGTTTTCTGCTAATATCATCCAGGAAACCACTCCACGATGGAATTTTTTTATTTATGGAACTGTAACCAACGAGCTGAGCGTTATGTCCGTTCTTTAGCTCTGTACATAACTATTTACGAGTTCTCTTATCGTAATCTCCAACTTTACTCACTTTCACCTAGTATAAAAATTATTGTTCTGAATAAGAGACTTTCTCTTTCTTTCTGCAATTTGTCATAGTCTCTGTTTTGTTTCCCTTAAATTAGGTTACTCTCGCACGATCATGTTTGAATGCTTCTGTGGGGTTGCAAGAAAGAGCTGCTGGTGCTTTGTGGGGTTTATCTGTATCTGAAGCTAATAGGTAATATCTGTCTCTCATGGCTTAACATGAACATGCACACACCATGCTCCTCTTCGATAGAACTTATGATTTCATATTGTCTGAACTCTATGTGATGAATTTAGTTTGCTGTGAATTGCGATGACCTTAGATTTAGAATCAAGACCAATATTCATCTTCTCATAGGTTAGTAACTACAATGTGCATACTAATCTATAATATTCTATTTAATAAGTTCTGTCAATAATTCATTATTTTTCATCAATTTAGAAGCCATACCATACCCAACATAATTGAAGGCGTCAAATAAATATGTATTTGCCTTGGCCTTTGATCTTCACATATTGATCCCTTACTGCTGAAAGATATTGATGCCAAATAAAGCATCCCTTCTTGTCTTCCGCCAATTTTTCCTTCTATAATCTTTTATGGACATTATTGCTTGTTTTCAAGTTGTGTTTTCCCCTCTTATTAGTGGCAACATATACCATTGTTAGTCTAAGAAGATAAGATCTGTTTATTTCTCTTCCCATGGTTTAATAAAGATGTCACGGCTTTTCAGTAGATAGTTCTAATTATTAATATTGCAAAGACGGCTTGTTGATTCTACTAAGAATTTAGGATTTTCTCTTGGAACCCATGGCTGATCCAAGTATATTATATTACAAGTATACCAAAAAGAAAAAAGGGAGAGGAAATGAAAAAGATAGCCTGATCATCACATCTGTCATGCTCTGTTGCTGCCAGCTTTCTCACATTACTTCATAAATTGTCCATAAGAAATCCATTCCTTCGTTTAATTGTGCATTTTTGTGTTCTTCTAGTATTGCCATTGGACGGGAGGGCGGCATTGCATCTCTAATTGCTCTGGCACGCTCAAATGCCGAGGTATGGGTAGATGCTTTTATTGTTGATGATTCATGAGTATCAAATTTACCTTTATTAACGTTTGAAAATGCAATATCGATGCCATATAAATGATATGCCATCCGAATACTAGACTTTGCATGTGTTTTGAGTCGTTTCAAAATGTCCCACTACTCAAGTTTTCAATTCACAATATTAGGGATGCATTTCCGGACAAGTTCACGATCAGACGTTCATGAACATATGGATGAAGAAGTAAGTATTTGTGGACCAAAAACCGAGGAAATTTGTTGAAATGAGATTGAAAGCGAGATTATTGTAGATTATTTGTTATTCTTCAATTGCGTTATTATTCTAGTTTACTTTATTTATGGCAGTAAATATTAAATTATTCAGTAATAGCATTTTTGTGCTACTTTCTTTAAAGATACAACACATAATGAAAAATCCACAACTAATATGTTACTCTATGACCCCCTCAAATTTTGACAATTATGGAGAGTAACTATGCTTACTGTCCATTCCTTTTGTTTTATAAAGGAAAAATACCTCCCCTAAAAAAGCCCTAGTCGAGTGGCTAAACCACGTTGGCAAAATCAAAATAGAAATGCTTGATTCTCCCATTAGGCTGGTTGAACTCTTGATCAATCGACATGGCCATTACATATTCAAACTGCTAGTGTGTAACCCGTGCGTTACACATAATAATATTGTTAAAAATTGGTTTATCATTTTAATATTAAAAAGACAGCTTTGTTATGTAATATACGATAAATTTTGATAAAATGTATAAACTGTAAATTAAGTTATTAATTTTGTTTGTGTGCATTCAGAAAATGAAATAATTTTATTATTTTGGTAATATGAATATATTATACATATTGAAACTGATGTATGTTAGCAAAATGAATTAACCAATATTATTTAACGACATTGTTTAATTAAGTTGTATTTAGAATTATGAAATTAATTTGAATATATGGACTTGGGAAGAATTGAGGAGAAATTTGTAGATGTATAAACTTGTTGCAGGTTAAAAAAGAATTTTATTATTTAATGACATTGTTTGTGCGTACTAATCGACCACCCCCAGAGCCCGGAAAGCCGTGAGAATAGTACTAGGACGGGAGACTGCCTTGGAAATACTCTCGCGCTTGAGTACGGGAGCCTTTGGCACTGTGTATCCACCTTAGTGTATGATAAACTCTTGATATAAAAGAATCATAATTAATTAACAATTTTTTTCATTAATATAATTTATGTTTTGTGATTTATACATATTTATAGTTGAGCAGAAAAATAACGTTTTTCTTAATACTTAAAATTGACATATTTTCAAGGCCTGTTAGAAAAATGGACATAATATTTACTAAGGTTATTTAAATAACATGAATTTAAGATTCCATGAGTAGTTTAAACGTACATATTTAAATATAAAATATTCTGAAAGAATCAATGGGGCTTAGTAAATAATTGTAGAACTGTTAAAATGTAGGTGTTTGAAGCTATTTTTTCTTCAATGTATGATAGATTTATTGAGATAAACAAATAAAATATTACATTTGTTATTATATATATATATATAATTTATGTTGTGTGACTTATTTAACTTTATATATGAATGAAAAACTAATTTATCGCCTTCGTTAGTATGAATATGGTATGCGTTTTAAAACGTCATATTTAGCATTAGTTAGAAGAACTAACATTGGCTGAATTTATTTATTCAATCCAAGATCACATAATTAACTTAAATATATTGACTTAAGCGTACACTATTAAGTGATATTGTGTAGTGTTTTATAAGTAACTAAATAAATGTTGAAATGTAGGTGCTTAACGTTAATATTACAATGCAGTAATGCAATATGGGGTAAATATATTGATACAAATGAATCAAATTTTAAACTTGTGATTATTATTTGCTTATATAATATATGTTATGTGGTTAACGTATTTATATATCTAGATGATTTTTTTTTTTCGTTTATGTTAATATGAGTATGGTTAATATTGGTGTATTTTTGTTAGACAAATCAATGAATAATAGTTTGCTAAAATTATTTAAATAGTTTTATATTATGTTATTAATTATAACACATGGCCTTGAGAAAAATTGAGATGCACTTTGTAAATGATTATAGAAATTTTAAGTTGTAGGTATTTGGAGTAAAACAAACATAATTTTTTCATTCCTTTGTATTTATAAGAAATATTAGTTAAGTATCTTAAGGTAAACAACTTGAATTTTTGGTTATATAATTAATTTTTATATATGGGCATAAGTACAAGATATTAGGAGCTAATTGATAAATTATCTGTAAATAATTGTATAAACTTTATAGTATCCATACTAAAATGTAAAATGAAGGGAGAGGTAAAATGATGATGAGAATTGGTAAATAAATAATGTAATACTCTAAGTAGAAAATAAGATATCTAGAAAGAATTAAGAAGAAGAGAGAAATCTCCTAGAATTAATGAGATAGCTTCAAATTCTTCTGCTTTACTATTATTTAATAGATGTGATGTGGTACTAAGCATGTGATAAGCCTTCACCTAGTTGGTACTGAAGACTGCCCGGCGTAATTAAATATATGGAACCAACAAGAGCAGCATTATCGGGAGCAACGATAGCAAGATAAGTAAAAGTATGAGATAACGTAGGAGGCAGTTGAGATAACGGACCTTGAGGAGCCATATGAGTACTCAGAGTCGGGGAAACCTGAAGCTTCATGAACCTCCTTAAACTTATCTAAGGCTGGAGCAGATCATGATTGTACGCATGGCTATCTTGCACCCATGACCTTCACTGCCTCATAAGTTGATACCGGTTGAGGTGTGATTGCCATCTTCGACCAAATCTCACTTGCCGTAATTGTTCCAAAGTGCAGTGCATCGGACCATTGATTTCTTGTATAAAATTATCAAATTCAGATTATTTCATGCTGGTTGTGTTTTTCAAACACAAACAAACAAAAGACATGCATTCTTGACTGCTCGTCATATTTTTGCATTCCGCATCATTGTTTATTTTTCACCATCCGGAGTTGCATTGAGGAACATAACCAACTTTTTCGCGTCCAATGGTTGTGTATTATGACACATGAACACTTGCATTAACGCAATATGAGTACTGGCTCTCACGTGAAGTGTGCAGCAAACGCGACGTGATAGTTTGCTGCCAGCTCATCTCTCTTGAGTTCTGGAAGATATACAATAAAACTTTGTAAATATCTTCTAAACACACATCGCAAACAAATGTTTAACGAGAATGTTTAAGAGGCAGAGAAGGTAGACATTTGTTTATAGGTTTTCAAAGTTTTTGGAATGAAAGTTAGGAAAATGGTAAAATACAAAGATATGAATTAGTATGTAATCAATAGGTTATTAAGCTTATTAAATATTTTTTCTTTAGTTTTCAAAGCAAGTTTCGAATTCAATATTTATCCAGATGGTGTAAATGTATATGTTTTACTTTATTTTTGAGCATTTTGGCTTTTGAAATCGGTGATTTTGACTACAAACATTGCTTACCTAGCTTGCGTCCTTCCATACATATAAAGCTTACATCCTCACAGATGTTAGCTTGATTCCTTTCAGACAGATGGTGTCTGATGTAACACATATTAGGCATCGTAAATGTAATGGCAAAATGTCTGCGGATGGGTCTTACAATATACTTCCCATTACCATATTTGAACCTATTAGTTAAACAATAATTTGAATATATATGTTATGTCTCCTAACATAAACATGTGAAAAAAGTTACTCGTATTTATTTAACGTTTCGATTGTCTATATAAGGCAAGTCAATATAAAGGTCAATTACGCGGATGTTTTGGCTCATTGCTCGTTGTTGTCGTTCTTGTTTCAAAAAATAATTACGCGGATGTTTGGTTTTATATCATGGAGATTTGGACGATAAATTCCTAATTAATCATAATAAAATAAATTCTTCTGCAATACTTAATCCATAAATCAAGTCCTTGACTTTTCCAGTCCTATTCCTTCACATCCAATTGCTATTCTAACGCAATGTCAATACTTCGTCTAATTTTATCACGTATTTAAAGTGGAGCAACCGCTCGTAGAAATATTGGATTCACAAACCGTTTCATCATTAATTCACAACTTTTATGATCTTTCTAGCGTTGATGTATGAAAATCAAATTTATAAAAATGTGATGATTTTCAGTATAAATATCCTAATTTGTGATCCGTCTTTAGCATTCAAACATATAAATTGATGTTATTCAGATAAACTGTAAATCGGCAGTTAATTGACTTAAAACAATATTAAACCGCTTCAAAATTGTCTTTAAAATGCCTTAAAACTCTTTAAACTGATGCAGTAGAAATCTGTTTTGAAATAGTCTTAAACATAATATTTCAGATGCAGTAAATAATCTGCTTTAATCGAATCTTTAAAATATTTACCGCATCATCTATAAATAGAGTCAATCGAAATTTTCTTTGCCTTCGTTAGGCAGTTACAGTTTTCATTTTATTTTTCAAAATAACTCATATTCATGTCCTTTATAATGTGAAATTCAATGTTTACATAATTAATTAACCTGCATTTATGGCGGTTAAAATTAACTTCTCAACATTTATTTTTTACCAGATTTGTTCAGTGCGGATTAAACTTTTACCACCTTTGTTGAATGTAGTTAAAAATTTGAGTGCATAATCAGACAATCAGAGTTAATAATTGATGACATAAAATTATTACTAATTTTAACTACATTAGCTTAATTTTGTTAAAACTCTAATATGCATGTCAAATTATTACTTTACGCATGTAAATATATCGTTTCAATGTGTTAAAAATTAAAATTAAAACTTTATTATTTTAGTGCAGCTAGAATTAGTATTTTGATGCAGTCAGAAAATATAAATTTATCATAGTGCTGTGAACAACCAAAAGTTCATTAGTTATATGGAGTTTAACGGTGCTTCAGCCTTCAGTGTTTTGATGAAACTAAAAATATTACTTAATTATTTTACTGCAGCTGAGTTATCACCACGTCACTCTCATGCAGTTAAGCTCTTCTTATGAAAAATATGATTTAAATATTACTACTGTATTTGAATATGCATTTATATTTATTGCTTCATTATTTTTATGTAGTTAAATTGTTAAAATCATGCTACATCACGTCAATACAGGTAAATTTATTCCATCAGTCTCTTTTCAATCTAGTGTTCTGTCATGATTTATTCCTACATGCATTGTTAAACTTTTTAAAATCCTACGATTTGAATTTCGTTTCAAATCGAATCTCTCTTTTACGATTCGATTTATATTGTGGTTCGAACCAAGCAAATACCACACATTAGAAAAATCATTCAGTCCATATTAATATATTCAATATACTTATCTGAATCTACAATTCCGATTCTAATCATTTCCAAACAAAAGTAAATTGGAACACGAGAGAATAATGTTTTAGTTTTCAATGTAGAAGTTTAAACATCAAAATCAATTTCGAAGTGTGTGCAAACTTTGAAATGTATGTTTTTTGAATCCACAATTTACGACCACAATCCCGTTTTGATTTATGGTTTGAAATTTATGATTTACGATTTGAATCTAACTTTGAAAACCTCGCCTACATGTGTATATGCTGTGCTAATTAGATAATTTATTTTCAAGTTTGTGACAATTATAAGTTAGTTGCATTGCCTATGCCCTCATGATTATAGTGACCAGCGAGCTTGCGTTCTTATTCTTGAATGGTGTTATTGTTATACCATGCATGATTATTGTCACCAGCGAGCTTGCATATTTATTCATGTATGGTGTTTTTGTTATGCTACGCCGACATGTTTGCAACTTCATGTATTCATGCCCATTCCATAATATGCCACATCAATATTTGTAGCTTTTGATAAAACAAATGAGATGTTTCAGGATGTTCATGAGACTGCTACGGGTGCATTATGGAATCTTGCATTTAATGCTGGTAATGCACTAAGAATGGTAACAGATGGAGGTGTACCTGCCCTTGTTCATCTATGTTCATCATCTGGCTCTAAAATGGCTCGATTCATGGCTGCCTTGGCACTTGCTTACATGTTTGATGGAAGGTAAATGAAAGTACATATTTCGAAATTTTACCCTTTGTGGTTTGGGCACAAATGTTTTATAGTAAACTGTTTGCATAAGTGCTTAGTGTTGCATTTAAAAAGCAAAAACTTTTTACATTTTCTTTTATATTAGTTCATAATCTTGTCCTCTGAGCCTAACAAGATACTTGTCAATGCAGTTTTAAAATGCTTTGTTGTCTAATTATATGACTCTGAACTCCACTCAACAGTATGCTATATGTCTTGGACAGAATGCCTGAATTAGTGGTTGTGCAAACCTCTTCTGAAGGAAGCTCAAAAAGTGTTAACTTTGATGGCGCTAGAAGGATGGCACTAAAGCACATTGAAGCTTTTGTGTTCACATTTGCCGATCCACATGTTTTATCTGTAGCAGCTTCTTCCTTATCATCCGCTTCTTTGGCAAAAGTGGTTGAAGCTGCACGTATACAGGAAGCTGGCCATCTCCGTTGCAGGTTTTCTTTTGCTACCTATATTGACCTATTATGCTATTTTAGTTAAAAAATTGTAGAAAATTATGCTTTATGTTTGAATTTTTTTCTTAAAATTATCTAAAAATATTTCCAGAGGGTTTGGGGGAAAGGGAAGACATAGGGGAGGGGGTAAACGGGGGGAGGGCGGCTTTGTTGATGGCGGTCGATCTGACCGGTTAGGTCGTAGGGGTCCAGGAGAAGCACCCCGTCCAAAAATGGTATATGTTGTTTACTTTTTGAATTTGGATTAAAACAACAAACGAATATGATTGTTGGTAGGGGGTGAGCAAATGGTTGGTTTAGTTCGGTTTTGTTTGAAATTTTAAAAGCCAATTTAAAACCAAATAAATTTTTAACTAAACCGAACCAAACAATTTAATTAGAACCAAAATTGAACCGAACCAAATTAATTTGGTTCGGTCCGGTCGGTTAGTTCGGTTGTTGTTTTTAAACAAATTTAATGTAAGGTTCTATAACATAAAACAGAAGAGTTCATACATTAACTTTGTAGATAATGAATGACACGTTTTATGCAAACTGAATATCAACAAATACTATAGAGTACAGGCTAACTAAATCCAAAAATATTCCACATCTGATCTTACACTATTCCAACTAAATCCAAAAAATTCTACTGTAACTAAATTGTTACTCGTACAGAATATTGTAAAATACTCAAAATAATACTTCAACGGACATAATGATATCATAGTACTAAAAATAATATGCTGGAGTTCTTTACATTCTTAATACTCACGTTAGTAGACCTGTAATGAAGAAAAAACAATAAAAAATTAAAATTTATAACTATGGAGCTCAACATTTATGGAAATAAAACATAAACATTAAAACAATGCTGCATGGTTTGGACGTATTGAGATGATGATATACATGGTTGCTGTTCTGAGTTGAAAATATAACATATGCAGCATTATAGAAGTGGGTTGGACATAGTATAGCTACTGTTATTTTACTGCAAGACAAATATAAGTCTAAACCACATTAAGAATATTAGAAATACATTGAAAATAAAACACATGCAACACTATGGGTATAAAAGGCAGCAAGAATATAAATTAAACATGAAAGTTGAAAGTTGTGAATTTACCATGCAACATTATTAGTAACACGGTGAAATTGTTGTTGCTGTCTTGCAAAGCAACATATGTATCAATCTTTAATTTTCACTAGTCATTAATGGATCCAGGCTTGCTTGCTCACAGCTGGATATAATGAACATATGATAGTAAAAAGCAGTAGACATGCAAAAGTAAAACACAATTATTTAAAAAAAAAGAAATTATGGTTCTTTTCCCTACATCTAACTGTTTCATATTACATAAATCTACCTTTGGATCAATTTAACTCACAGGAAAATAATTATGCAGCCAATCTTTGATACATATAAGACTCACAATTGAATGAAAATAAATGCGTCTAATGCAATCCAAAGTTCAAACAGTCAAAGTTACAAGAATTTGTCTCATTTTCTTTTCGAAAAAATTGAACATATGTCGTTATTATCCCAAAACAAAGTGTTCAACTACTTGTACATAACAACATATAAGATTGAAATTGTTGTTGGTCAGTCCCAAAAATGGTAAAAGGGACAAATGCTAAAAGCGGCTGCTATATATAATTTATTGCTTAGTAACTTACTAATTTGAATCAAATAGAAACAAACCTAGATTGGAGAGAGACGGCAAGTTGTGAGTCGTATCGAGAAATGGGGGAGTCGTGAATTTCATGATTGAAGCGAACCATGGTCGCACACTGAGAAAATTTTATGTGAGTGGAAACTAATTGAAATATGGTAGAAAATAAAATATATGAACATGAACTGAGGGATCTGGAAGTGGAATGGACACGATGCTTGGCACTTGCTTCAAATACGTGGGAGATATAAGTGTAGAATGCTTCGTATTCTTCAACAAGTTCTGTAAAATTGCGAAAACGGGCCAAAATGATAATAATAAACAATAAGCAAAGTTTACAGGTTTAAGAACATTCGGTTATTTTGGTAGAACTGAACCTTTTTACCTTATATCCAAACCCAACCAATAACCAAATTCAATAAAAATTATAATCCAAATCCAACCGATAAGCAATGACAACCGAACCAAACCAGCCAAACTAATTTGGTTCGGCCGGTTAATTAGGTCCAAACCAAACAATGCTCACCTCTAATTGTTAGATCAAAGGATGTTTTGTTCATTTCAAACTGTTATCATGAGCAAATGTCTTCTCCCTATTATATGTCTAAAAAAACATTACTTCTTTCCTATTTTCTAAATAAAAAAAATAGCATACTCGCATCATCTGCACATTTTGAGTGTTATTCGGATTTGTGCAAGTGATAGCAACTTACACAAACTCACTTCATTGTATCCTAAAAAAATCTGGAAAACTAACGTGATTTGGGATATAGACGAAAACATTCTTGAAGGAGAGCGATACCTGCTTTGGAATATATATCTACTCACAGTTTTTATCAACAATCTCAAGAATGTCTTCCTTCCGTTCAAGATTTATTACTCACCAGGACGACGACTCGGTCTCTACAAGTAATGAACTAGGACCTCACTCGCCTTGAACGTTTCAATGGGAATAACTTTACTCGCTGACAAGAAACAACCTTGCTCTTTTAAATAACCACTGGTCTAAATCATATCATTGTTGATGACCTTGAACCAATTCCTGAAGTTTGCTTTTTTATTGTAAGAGACTAGGTCATTATGCTCGAGAATGTAAGGATCGTATAATAGATGAAAAAGAAATGAAAAATAACACTAATATCGTTGTTGAATCAGAAAATCAACCCCTGATTGTTGTTGTGGAGGAAGCCAACTAGGTTGGAGTTGAAAAATGATGATGGTTATATATGGGTGCTACTATTCACATGATAGCATTTCAGACTTGCAAAGGATGTACTCACGCTAAGGTTGCTGAATAGAAACATTAACTTGAAGTTTACTTTGGACAAAGTTTTGACTTTCACATGTCTTTCATGATTCTGAAATGAAAAAGAAACTCATCTCACCAAGGGAGGATTGAAACTAGTTGTTGAATTAGATAGTGATGTTACATCTAAAAATTATGTATTCATTGGCGATGGGTATTCATGTAATGACATGTTCAAAATGAATTTAATAAAATTTGTTTTTGCTTATATTGTTGAATCTTTACATTTTTGACATGGTAGATTATGCTATATTGATTATAATTCTATCCAAAATATAAATAATTTAGGACTTATACCTGAATGCGATATTGAAAATGTAAACAAACGTAAAATACACGTTCAATGGAAACTTTAATGTAAATCGCACAAATCCGTAATTTGAACTTCTAAATTACTTAGGCTTGTGTATTCCGATGTTGCATATTTACATAATAAAGTTTCAATAGGTGGAAACAAATACTTTGTAAGATTAATTGATGATTACTCAAAATATGCGCATGTCTATTTACTAAAAAGTAAGGATGAGTTCTTGGTATTTTTCTTATATATAAAGTCGAAGTTGAGAACCAGTTGAATATAAAATTAAAGTTTTACGTTCAAATAGAGGTGAAGAATATAGAGCAACATAATTATTAGAATTATGTGAATCAACTGGAACAGTTTATGAATTTATGCCCCCATACTCACTAGAACCAAATGGTGTTGCTGAAAGAATAAAAAAGAACTTAAATGAACATGTTTAATTGTATGTTGTTGAGTTCTGGCTTATCTGATTGTTGGTGGGGTGAAGCAGTGTTAAGTGCATGTTATGTCCTGATCATAATTCCTGTTAAAAGGATTAACAAAACTCCTTTTGAATTATGGTTTAAACGGAAGTCTAACCTTAACCATTTAAAGGTTTGAGGATGTCTAACTTATGTAAGAAAACCAAACTTCGAATTGCTAAGTTAGGTAGCAAAATAGATGTATTCATATGATATGCCAATAATAGTAATGTATGTAGGTTATTTTTTGAGACTAGATACAAATGAAATCATCAAATTTAATAGATGTTGAATTTTTTGAGTATATGTATAAACCTTTTTTGCGAAGATAATACAAAAAGTACGATGTTTCTAAAAGGGTTCATGAATAATTAAAAGAGCCAACTTAAATTATATAACCATGCAGAAGTAAGAGACAAAGAGTCGAGAAAAACTTTGCCCTTGATTTTCTGACATATCTAGTAGAAGATGATGTAAATAAAATAACACACTAGATTAATAAGACTTGATGATGACGTGATCCACTGACGTTTAAGGAAGCAATAACCTATCTTGATGCAATTTTTTGGAAAGAATGCTATTAATGATTAGATGAACCCTATCATATCAAACCAAATGTTAGTAGAATTACCCCTAGGCTCAAAAGTAGTAAGTAGCAAATGGATCTTTAAAAGGAAATTGAATGCCGATGGCTCTGTTAACAAATACAAAGCAAGATTAGTTGCTAAATGTTATAAGCAACATCATGGCATCGATTATTTTGATGCATATGCTCCTGTTGCTAGAATATCTTCTATACGTTTGTTGATATGTCTTGCTTCTATTCACAATTTAGTTGTCCATCAAATAGTTGTAAATACAACATTTCTAAATAGTGATCTAGAAGAGGAAGTGTATATGGAACAACCTAGAGCATTTGTATTGTTCGGACAAGAGAAGAAATTCGGTAAACTTATCAATGGGCAAAAGCAAGCTCCAGTGCAATGGTATGAGAAGTTTTAATAAAGTCATGTTGACAAATGGATTCATAGTAAATAAATTAGATAAATACGTATGTTTCGTCTATAGAAATAAAAGTATGTTCTTATTTGCTTGTATGTTGACGATATGCTAATATTTGGTTCAGACGTTGAATGTGTGAAAGAAACCAAGAAATATCTTGAAATCAATTTTAAAATGAAAGGTTTAAGAGAAGCAAATATGATTTTGGGGATCAAAACCGTGGGAAAAGAGGGATCGATCTTATTGTCACACACTTCAATATGTTTCTTAAAAGATACGACCATTATGATCGTACGAGTGTGAAAACTCTTGTTGATCAAAGTATCAAGTCGATAAAAAATACTGATAGATGTTGTGACCAACTTAGCTAGTGTAATTGTTAGCCTTGTTTATGACCTGCGTTGCACAAGGCCTGACATTGCATATGTCATATAAATGCTATGTTGATCTACAAGTAACCCTGAAAGAGAACATTGGAATGCAATTTCAAAGGTTCTTTAATATTTGAAATGTGCCATGAATTTTGGTTTGTATTTCCAAGGAGATCCGGTGGTGTTTGAAGGTTACAGTGATACGAGTTGGAATAACATAGAAGCCAACTCTAAATCTACATTTGGTTGGATCTTTACAATGGGTGGTGCTACCGTTTCAGGGAGCTTCAAGAAACAAACTTGTGTTTCCGATTCAATTATATTGGCAGAAATTATAACCCTTGCAGATGCATGTAAAAGAATTGGACCAGAGATCTACTGATTGATATACCAATTTGTACGAAACGTGCTCCTGCAATTATGGTACATTGTGATAACTAAGCTATTTTGTATACAATGTCACAAAAGACTTACAATGGTAAGAAAATATATCTCAGCCTTAGACATCAGTTCCTCAGAGGATTATTAGAAAAAGGAGTAATTATAGTCAAATTTAGAATCAAAGAATAATTTAGTAGATCCGTTGACAAAAGAGTTGGTAGGAGAGACGATTGCGAAGGCTTCTGTAGGAATGAGATTAAGGGCTATATGGGATTATTTTTCAACAGGAACCCACAAAATTCAAATGGTACAAACAAGATGAAAAATGATTATGTAGTCATACTAGAGTGTAATATAAAATCCCATTTTTAATAAATCTCTAGATACTGTTTTTTGCATGGTATAAAATGAATTAAATTCTTAATGAGTTCAGTAGTGTAGAGTGTGAGACTCGCAGAATCATTAGAAAAGATATAACTTACATATATAAGAGAGAAAGAGTGACTCCTTAAATAAGACCGTCTCTGTAGCACTCACGAAGTCAAGATATCACGCAAGGCCAATGATGTGTAAGAACAAAGAAAACACTATTAATAAAATTTAGTATGTGCGATAACACTGGTTAGTCTTTTACAAGGTCTTTGGTTCAAGACTTGTTCACCATAGCACATTAACAAAATTTTGAGTCGTCTACAATTAGTGGAATTCCGTTGCCATAAGTTTTTTATCTATGTACTGATTTCAACGATGATGCAACCAATTTAAAAAATAATGGGGGTTGTCATAAGTTTTTTCATAAAATCATCTAGAAAGATTTCCACTACAAAGAGGTTAGTAACCCCCTAGGTGAGTGTTACCCCATTGACGACGCTCGGTCTGGCCAGTTAGGTCACAGGGGTCAGCGGGCAACACTCCATCCAAAAAACGTTGTATTTTGTTTACTGATTCAATTTGAATTCAAACAGCAAACAGATATGACTGTTAAATCAAAAAATATTTGTTCGTTTTAAACAGTCATTATCAATAGATGCCTTCTCCATATATATACACACAAAACAATGTCACAAAAAACTTAACTTCTTTCATGCCTTTTGAATTGAAAAAAATTAAGCATACTCGTATCATCTACACATTTCAAGTGTTATTTTGATTTGTGCAAGTGATCACAGCTTAGATAAACTTACATCACTGTGCTTTGAAAGAAAATTTTCTGGAAAACCTCTATTATATGGGATATGTTAAAACATTCTTGGAAGAGAGCGATATTGCGCATTGGAGTATATCTATTCAAGGTTTTTATTAGCACTTTATGATGGTGTTTTGTATGAAAATGTTAGACTTTGCTACTTACTCATGCACTTGAAGTGCCATTTTCCTGTAATTAACATTGTCGGAGTTTTATTTTTGAGAAATGACTTTATTAGTTTCTTCAGTTTGATGGAAACAGGATCGTAGGGTGCGTTCGAGCGTGGAAAATGTCCCGGTTACGTTATGGACGCGTTCGTAACGTAACCAGGGCATTTTACCCGTTGGCCCAACGGCTCGAAACGGAACTGTTGGACTTCGACGCATCCAAGCCAAACGGTTCCATTTCGAGCCGTTGTGGCAACAACTATTTTCTCTCCCCCCCCCCCCCCCCCTCTACAAATACTCCTTCATCTCTTCTTCCACACCAAACTCTTTTCACTTCCTTTCAAAACAATGTCAAACAGACAACCAAAGCACCACTGGTCCGACGAGACAACTAGGCTTTTGCTGAAATGTGTCGTTACTGCATACGGTAGATGCGATAACAACAAAAAGGGGTTTAATGATAATGTTCTTTTTGGTTTACTGTATTATTTTGCTTTAATAATAATGTTTTAATGATACCGTTCTGTCTTAAACATAAATTAATTAAATTATAAACCAAAATAAAAAATGATCCGCTTAAATTGTTTGTTTAAACCCTTAAACGCATTCCCTGCTAAATACCTCACTAAAATACCTCGCCAAGATACCTCGCCACGACTTCACTCAAACACACCCTTAGTTTAGATTCTTTTCCGTTTGGTTCCAATTTTCGATACCTCGTTAGAGCTATCTTTCATATAGAGAAGCCAGTTTGGAAGTCGCCTGGTTACATCAATAATCCGTAGGTCCCTTTAAATATGTAAATTACCTTGTTAGCTTTTATGTATTATTAACTAATTTACCTAGTTAATTTAGCTCGCTGCGATATCAATACATAGATGAACAAATAACACCGCTAAGAATAATAATTCAATTTTACTGTACTTTGAACGAGGCTTTATCACACATTTGTATAACATATATTAAAGGAGTAATTGCACCCAAAGGACCACAACTGCAGTGATTTTCTCAATTTTAAGCCACGTATTGATAATCATGAAGTTTATCCAGTCATTGAATCAGCCTTTTTTTTCCGATACAATGGTGAATATTTAAAAAAAGAAGCTTAAGTTCTTTATCCTCCCCGACTTTAGCGGTCACTCACATTCACTTTAAAATGGAAACGTGAAATACTAGGAAATTTTTTTGTATAAAAGAAGTCATATTTGCATTGCCAATTACGTAATCACTTAAATAGTGAATTTTTTATCCGCAAAGTGTTCATAAGGCAAAATCACGATTAGTTGTAACTTGAAATGATAAAAAATTAGTTGTAACATGAAATGATAAGAAATCAGTTATGGGTTAATTGTCATTAAGACAAATAAAATAAACGTTATATGATTAGGGCTGTCTACGGATGTTTTCGATGGATAGTGTCATATCTGCATCTGCATCCGAAATCATTTTCGGATATCCGCGGATAAGGGCAGATATTGGAGAATTATTCGATTCGTCAGCCATCAAAAAATCAAGGAACATAAATGAAAATTTTATTTAACGTAATTTTTTTTCAATATAGTTGATTATTATAGTTCTAAAAATAAACAAATATGATGATAATAAATAGCTTTGAGCAAATAATATGTGTTTAATGCGTATAGTATAAACTTTAAACTTAATAAAATAATAAATTAGTATATTTCGTTATACTAAAATACACATAATTTAAACTATAATCATAAAAAATAACGGACATATAATTTTCAGATGTAGATGTGCTTATATCCACATCTGTATCTATTCTTATTAAATATTTATCCACGTTTCGGATGCGGATGAATTTTCGACTTTTTGGTATCCGTTGGCAGCCCTGCATATGATGTGTTAAATGATTATAACTTTATTAATAGTTGAATTAAAAACGCAAGCTTTTAGTTCGACATTGAACTTTTCAAAATATCCTCACTTATACGTAGTTTAAGTATTATTATCCAAAGTTTTAAAACACGAAAGACATACATGAGGCGTTTTCTACGAGGCGAGGTGTACGCTTCGAAACGTTGAGACATAAATGTAAGGAAATGTGAATTACGGATTTTAAGGCTAACTTAACACTAGAAGAGGAGGGGGGGAGGGGGGAGGGGTGAATAGTGTTTAATGGAATTTATGAATTTCTCGAAATCTTTTCGAATAAATCAGAATTAGATGCAAATTACAAATTTGAGACAATCACATAATCCGACACAGATGCAAATAATAAGTAAAAACATTAAAAGAAAAAACACATCGGAATTTTATGCCAATTCAGAGTTATCTTACATCCAGTCCTACACAACTCTGGGTTGTGTAGATTTCTTTTCAAAACAATCTTGTTACAAATCTTGATTTCAAGGGCCATGAGGTCCACCCCTACCTGCTTTCGAGCACATGACGCGCTTTTGATTTAACCAGTTTACATGGTCATCTAATTGATTTACGGGCTATAATCACATCTGGTTGATTTGAATGGACTACGACCACACCTTTTCAATATCAGTTTTGGAAGAAAGACTCGATAGAACTTTGATTTTACAATCTTTGATTACAAATACTTCTATAACTCTGTATAGCACATGGATCTTTGAGAGAGTGGTAGAGAATTAAACTAGAGAAGGTTTGGTTTGATTCCGTTTGAATTTCGGTAGAATTTGGTTATAAAAACATGAAAATTAAGAGAATAAATGAAGATGAGAAAAAGAGAGAAGAAGATAATTAAAGTAGTTAAAAAAATTCGAATTTAGATGGGTATTTATAGTGGGGTAACAGTCGTGTTTCTTCAAGAAAAGTTTTAAATAAATAGGCACATCTTTTAAAATTTGAATTTAAAAAATAATGGCCACCATGTCGCGACATTGGGGGTAGGGGATGTCGACATGCCCTTTGTAATTTTGAAATTTAAAATTTTGAAAACAATGTAAGTGATGCTTAAATAAATCATGGTAATTCTGGAGATTAAATAATTTATTTTCCTATATATTAAAGTAGTATAATAAAGTAAGAAAATAAATTAGAAACATATATTTATAATTTATGAAAATGATATCAGAACTTAATATAAAATTATAAATATAAATATGAGAAACTTAAAACTTGAAATATAAAACTATAGATATGAAAATAAGGTAATAAGAATATTAAAACCCAAGTAAACACACACACACAAATATATATATATATATATATGCACGTTTAAAACCAAAATATAAGCAAGAAAATCTGAAATATTTAAATCAGAAGTTAGGTTGAATCCAAGAAATAAATTTAAATATTAAGAGATATGTTTTAAACATGAAATGATTTTGAAATCAATTTAAAAATAAAAGTTAAGAACATTTTAAAATATTATAAGGCAAAAATGATGGGAAAATTAGAATAAAGATTTTAGTGCTATTACGGAGTTTCAACAAAAATTCTAGACTCTATTACTTATCCTGATTTTTTGAACTCTTGTTACTCATGAGTCTTCAATCTTGAATTCTTCTTGTTTGTAATCTTGATTCTCTCTTCAAAATCAATATCTGCATGTAAATATTTCTATACAATCGTATTAGTATATATTTATAACAATAATAATAGTTTAAATAAGGTTGTTGCCATCAAAACCATCATCACCATCATCTCTGTCCTTAACAATTAGTTTTTCGGATAAAAATAAAATGCAAAACAAAAAGAAAATCTGACATTTTAAATTAACCAATGCAAAAAATGGAAGGCAAATAATTTAAGACCCAGCTTTTAACAAGTATATATTTTTATTATAGATTAATAATAAATAATCTAAACTCATATGATTCAAATTTCAATTTCTTAAAACTATTTGAAGATTCTATTAAACTCCAATTTTGATACATTTAATTATTCAATCAATTCAAATCGATTCGCAAAATTTATTCTTAGATTTAACTAAGTTTATTGAAAAATATTCGTTAAATAACAATGAAAAAATCCATTACATTGTTCATGATCATTATTTCATTAACGATCTTTACTTGATCATGTCGATATTGAAACTGAAAAGTAAAAAATGTTAATTTTTATTTTCTTAATTTTTTATTTTAATTCACTAAATAATTAAAGTTTAATGACGTTTATCAGTGTCAATATCTGCAACTAAAGATAAAAAAATTATTCATATCCCTCAACTATTTGAGGCAAGCAAGGCATATGCTTTTTTCCGTTTTGTATGCCTTAAGTTTTTGAGGCGTAAGTTTTTGATGAAAATAGTTTTTAAAACGAAAGTATGAAATACTAGGATTTTTTTTGTATAAAGGAAGTCATATTTTTGTATTGTCAATTAGGTAATCACTTAAATTGTGAATTTTTTACCAACAAAGTATCCATAAGGCAAGATCATGATTAGTTATCATTTCAAGTATCCATAAGGCAAGATCATGATTAGTTGTAACTTGAAATGATAAGAAATTGGTTGTAGCATGAAATGATAACAAATTAGTTATGTGTTAAATTGTTAATTATCATTAAGGCAAAGAAAATAAATGTTATATGATTAGGGCTGTCAACGGATGTTTTCGACGGAGTGTCGTATCCGCATCAGAAATCATTTTCGGATATCATTTTATTTTAACATAAAGTTTTTTCAATCCAGTTGATTATTATAGCACTAAAAATTAAAAAAATTGATGATAATAAATTATTTGAGCAATTAATACGTGTTTAGTGTGTGTAATATAGACTTACAATTTAATAAAATAATAAATTGGTAGATTTCGTTACTCTATAATATACATAATTTAAACCGTAACCATAAAAAATAGCGGATGGATAAATTTCAGATGCAGATGTGCCTATATCCGCATCCGTTCTTCCAGATATCGAATAGTTATCCAATTTTCAGATGTGGATGGATTTTGGATTTTCGGGTATCTATTGACAGCTCTACATATAATGTGTTAAATGATAATAAGTTTATTAATAGTAGACTTGAAAGCGCAAACTTTTGGTCCGACCGTGAACTTTACAAAATACCCTCACTCATACGTAGTTTAAGTACTATTATCCAAAATTCTAAAACGCGAAAGGCAAACATGAGGTGTTTTCAGGTTGTCGAGACGTATTTTTTTTTGGTAAAAATAAAATGTAAAACAAATAAAGAAATCCTTATATTTTAAATTAACCAATGCAAAAAAATATGAAAAACAATTAATTTAAGATCCGACTTTTAACAACTATATATATTTATTATGGATTAAAAATAAATAATCGAAACTCATGATTTAAATTTCAATTTCTTAAACTATTTGAAGATTCTATCAAACTCCAATTTTGATACATTCAATCAATTCAAACCAATTCGCAAAATTTATTCTGAGTTTTAACAAATTTTATTGAAAAATGTTTGTTAAATAACAATGAGAAAATCCATTATATTGCTCGTAATCATTATTTCATAAACATTCCTTACTTGATCATGTCTATATTGAAAGTGAAAAGTAAAAAATGCTAACTTTTATTTTCATAATTTTTTTCCTTTTTATTTTCATTGAATGATTAAAGTTTAACGACTTTTATCGTTGTCAAAATTTGCAACTAAGGGTAAAATATTCAGTCATATGCCTCAACTATTTGAGACGTGCAAGACGTACGCTTTATGCGTTTTGTATGCCTCGAGTTGTTAAGGCATAAGTTTTAGAGGTAAACACTTTAAAACGGGAGCGTGAAGTATTAGGAAAAAAATTGTATAAAAGAAGTCATATTTGCATTGCCAATTAGGTAAACACTTAAATAGTGAATTTTTTACCAGCAATGCATCCATAAGGCAAGATCATGGTTATTGGTTAGTAGTAAACTTGAAATGATAAGAAATTAGTTGTAACATGAAATGATAAGAAATTAGTTGTGTTAATTATCATTAAGGCAAAGAAAATAAATATTATATGATTAGGATTTTCAACAGATAGTGTCACATCCATATCCGTATCCGAAATCATTTTCCGATACTCGCAGATACAGATGAATATTGAAGAACTATCCAATCCGTTAACCATCAATAAATCAAGGAACATAAATGAAAATTTTATTTTAACATAGTTTTTTCAATTCAATTGAATATTATAACACTAAAAATAAACAAACATGATGATAATAAATAGTTTTCAGCAATTAATATGTGTTTAGTGACTAGTGTGTATATAGACTTTCAACTTAATAAAATAGTAAATTGGTATATTTCGTTATTCTAAAATACACATAATTTAAATTATAATCATAAAAAATAGCAGGCAGATAATTTTTGGATGCAGATGTATCTATATCCGCATCCACATCCGTTCTTCCGTATATCAGATGTTTATCCATTTCTCGGATGTGGACGATTTTCAGATTTTCGGGTATTTATTGACAGTCCTACATATGATGTGTTAAATGATAATGACTTTATTAATAGTTGATTTGAAAGTACAAACTATTGATCTGACCGTGAACTTCACAGGATACCCTCACTCATACGTAGTTTAAGTACAATTATCCAAAGTTTTAAAACGCGCAAGGCATACATGAGGCATTTTCAGGTCTAGGAGGCGAGGCGTAAGCCTTGGAACGTTGAGGCATAAATTTTTGGATAAAAATAAAATGCAAAACAATCAAAGAAATTTTAATATTTTAAATTAACCAATGTAAAAAATGAAAGACAAATAATTTAAGAGCAAACCTTTAACAAGAATATATATTTATTATAGATTAAAAATAAATAATCAATACTCATATGATTCAATTTCGATTTCTTAAAACTATTTGAAGATTATATCAAATTCCAATTTTGATACATTCAATCAATTCAAATCGATTCGCAAAATTTATTTCGAGATTTAACAACGTTTATTGAAAAATATTCTTTAAATGACAATGAGAAAATCCACTACATTGCTCATGATCATTATTTCATAAATAGTCTTACTTGATGATGTCGATAATGAAATTGAAAAGTAAAAATTGCTAAAAAAATTCTTAATCTTTCTCATTTCTATTTCCATTAAATAATTAAAATTTAACGACTTTTATCAGTGTCAATATCTAACTAAAGGTAACAAAATTAATCATATGCCTCAACTATCTGAGACGTGCAAGGCGTACACTTTATTCATTTTGTATGCTTTAAGTTGTTGAGGCGTAAGTTTTAGAGCGGAAGCGTGAAGTACTAGGAAAAAAATTGTATAAAAGAAGTCATATTTGCATTGCCAATTAGGTAATCACTAAAAATAGTGATTTTTTTTACCAGCAAAGCATCCATAATGCAAGATCATGATTAGTTGTAACTTGAAACGATATGAAATTAGTTGTAACATGAAATAATAAGAAATTAGTTATGTGTTAATTATCATTAAGGCAAAGAAAATAAATGTTATATGATTAGGGCTATCAACGGATACTTTCGGCGAATAGTGTCATATTTGCATCCACATTCGAAATCATTTTTGGATACCCGTGGATATGGACGAAGAATTATCCATTCCGTCAACCATCAATAAATCAAGGAACATAATCAAATTTTTTATGTTAAACATAAAGTTTTTTCAATCCAATTGATAAATATTGTACTAAAAATAAACAAATATGATGATAATAAATAGTTTTGAGCAATTAATATGTGTTTAATGTGTATAACATAGACTTTCAACTTAATAAAATAATAAATTGGTATATTTCCTTATTCTAAAATACACAGTTTGAATTATAATCATAGAAAATAGCGGATAGATAACTTTTGGATGCAGATGTGCCTATATCCGCTTCTGCATTTGTTCTTATGTATATCGGATATTTATCAACTTCTCGGATGTGGATGAATTTTGGATTTTCGGGTATCTATTATTAGCCCTACAAAAGATGTTTTAAATGATAATAACTTTATTAATAGTTGATTTAAAGGCGCAAATTTTTTGTCCGAACATCAACTTTCCAAAATACCCTCTCTCACGTAGTTTAAGTACTATTATCCAAAATTTTAAAATGCGAAAGGCATACATGAGGCGTTTTCAGGTCTACGAGGCGAGGCGTAAGCCTTGTAACGTTGGGACATAAGTTTTTTGGGTAAAAATAAAATGCAAAAAATATGAAGAAATTCTGACATTTTAAATTAATCAACGCAAAAAATGGAAGGCAAATAATTTAAGATTCGACTTTTAACAAGTATATATTTTTATTATAGATTAAAAATAAGTAATCAAAACTCATATGATTCAAAATTTGATTTCATAAAAATATTTGAAGATTCTATCAAACTTCAATTTTAATACATTCAATCAATTCAAATCGATTCGCAAAATTTATTCCAAGATTTAACAATGTTTATTTAAAAATATTCTTTATATAACAATGAGAAAATCCATTACATTGCTTATGATCATTATTTCATAAACAACATTACTTGATCTTGTCGATACTGAAATTGAAAAGTAAAAAATGCTAATTTTTTATTTTCTTAATCTTTCTCATTTTTATTTTCATTAAATAAGTTAAGTTTATTGACTTTTATTAGTGTCAATTTCTGCAACTGAAGTTAAAAAAATCAGTCATATGCCTCAGCTATCTGAGGCGTGCAAGGCGTAAGCTTTATGCGTTTTGTATGCCTTTAAGTTGTTGAGGCATAAGTTTTAGAGGTAAACATTTTTTTCAAAATAAGCCTTAGGGCGTCTTATTTCTTATTTCCTTGAGGCGCTCCTTGAAGTGAATATTGAGGTGGGTTTTTTTTTTTAGAACAATGCTATCATCCCATATACAATCATCTAAAACAGTTGGTAAAATTTAAACAAATTAACCTACTTTACAAATTTGAAAGATATTAACAAAAATGCCCTTCAAAAGATTTCCCCAACACGTAAAAGTAGGATCCAACTAATTGACATACTTTACTAATTCAAAACACTTCATACTAATATTACTAAATCTTAATATGTCTTAAAATTAAAATTTAACAAATAATTTTTCTTACCAATTCAAAATGTTTGTCTGTAAATACCACCAAATTTTGATAACACTTAAAGATAGAATCTAAGAAATAAGATTTATTTACAAATTTGTTTTTCATAATTAATAATAGAAATCGAAGTTCAAACTAACAACATACTAAATGTTGCAACTTAAAAAATTAAAAATTAAGAACCATAAGATTTAGATTCATGTACATATTTTTTAATATTTTAATTTATTTGATATTACCAACACGTAATTTGATGCACTTACATTGGAAAGACGACCACCTAGAGTAATAAAACTGAACACGTATTTCATTCTCAATGTCATGTTCAGTTGCAGACATACCATAAAACAATGTGATCATTAATGGTGCATTGATTAACTAAGATAGTACAGTTCATGAGTTACTAATTTTCATATGGTTTTATACTCTTTACAATTAGATAAATCATAAATTAGAGATATGCCTGTTTGGAACCACAAACTTTTCAAAATGCGCTTAACTCGTATCTCATTAATAATTGGCTTAGAATGCGCAATTTTTTTGTCCAACCGCTAACTTCTCAAATTACCCTTGACTTATGTATAACATAGCTAAAATTTGATACTGCTTAAAAATTAACATCTTTATTAATAATTGGAAGCGCAAAATTTTGGTCCAACCACTAACTTCTCAAAATACCCTTGCCTTATATATAATATAGCTAAATTTTGGTACTGCTTAAAATTAACATCTAATAAATAAACTTCCCTTACTAATTCAAAACATTCATCCGTATATATTAATAAATTTTAATAACACTCAAAAATAGGATTAAGAACTAAACTTTATTTACAAATTCGTTTTTTATTTGTTAATAATAAAACATTTAAACTAACAAAACATTAGGTATTGCAACTTAAAAACAGAAATTTAAAACTACATGATTCATTGCAAAAATATAGCCACACGCGCGCACGCACATATACATATACATATATACATACATACATATACATACACACACACACACACGCACACACACACACACACACACATATATATATATATATATATATATATATATATATATATATATATATTCATTTTTTCCTTGAATGTGCTAAACATATAAAATTTACAGAAAAATAACTCATGTTTGAAGCACGAGCCGTAATGCTCGTATTAGTAATTGAGCTTCTACTTCTGAATACTTTTGTTTAGTTTTTGCCATATCGAACTATAGAGATTACACACAGAATAATAGATACTCATTTAAGTTGTACTAGGCACATAACACAGGCCCGAGTTAATTTAGGATAGTAGCAGTTGACATAGTTTTATAGATTTAGAATTAGCTGTTGCCTGCCTTATCTTCCATTTACTTTTTTTTTTTTTTTTTTTTTTTTTTTTTTTTTTTTTTTACTTCTGTGAACGATATTGTCATATCTATCTAAACTCAAAGGAACTATAAACAAATGTCCTTTGTTCGGTTTATTTCAGTGGTCATCTTTTTTAATGTTAAAATAGCAGTTATTATCATGTCGTAGCTTACATATAATAGTTTACTGTTATTATTATATGCTTTATTTTTTGCTTACTGACCATCCATTTGGTCATCTTTTTTAATGTTAAAATAGCAGTTATTATCATGTCGTAGCTTTTTTGCTTTACTCCTTGTCCTGACATTTCAGTGGTGCTGAGATTGGACGATTTGTTGCCATGCTTCATAATCCTTCTCCTACTCTTCGAGGATGTGCTGCGTTTGCTCTTCTTCAGGTATCAATTTCTTTCATTGCATAATTATTCCTACTATGACTATATTCAAGTCATTGCAGAAAACCGAACCTAGGTTTGCATTTTAATTAAATCAGCTTCAGTAAACTTAATGTAGAGTTTGAAAGAGTAAATTGCTGTTCAGAAGTAGCTTTCCCTTTCAGATATACGGTCATCTTTCTTTTTATTTGACATAAGTTCTTAAATTTGTCTGCTGTTCTTGAGTCATATGTATGCATTTTAGTTTTTTAAACGATTTCAAAGTAATAATATGGCTGAATTTCAGTTCACTATTCCTGGAGGTCGGCATGCAACACATCATGTAGATATCTTGCAAAAAGCAGGGGCAGCACGCGCATTGCGTGCATCGGCTGCATGTTCCAATGGTCCAGTTGCAGCGAAACTTTTTGCAAAGATAGTCCTTAAAAATCTCCAACATCAACAACCCTAATGTTCACCCTTAAAAAAAAGAGGGGGAAATCAATAGAAGAAAAAAGCACAAGGAAGAAAATGGCATTGTGGTGAAGCTTGCAGACAGGTACCCGATCATCTTCAGGCAACTATAAATAGTGAGTGATCTTAGGAGGAAGAATGAAGTTTGTTATCTACAAGTCACAATTGCAATTAAGAGACAGTCGTGCGTTCTAAGTTAATACTTCATTTATATTGTTCATTAGTTATTTGTTGGTTTGATCCAAGGGCGTGAGTTGGTTTCACCCCTTTTGTTGCATCTATATCTTCCATATGAGAAAAACTTCAGTTTTGTATTTTTTGAGTTATTTTAGGCTTGGAAACTATGTTATATTGGTGCCTGATTGTCTGAGAATCTTTTTTTTTTTTTTTTAAACTTTTTGTCTTAAAAGAAAAAAGAAAAAGAAATTTATGGTA
This sequence comes from Allium sativum, assembly GCA_030737875.1. Classification (NCBI taxonomy): domain Eukaryota; kingdom Viridiplantae; phylum Streptophyta; class Magnoliopsida; order Asparagales; family Amaryllidaceae; genus Allium; species Allium sativum. The sequence goes on from CM060916.1 coordinate 733,585,238, forward strand.
GGTTCTGGCACAATGTACATGTTTTTGATTCCCTGACTTGGTTGTCTACATTTCAGAGTTGGTAATTTCTATTCATATATATATATAAATCTATTACTGAAATACCATTTACTCTAAGTTATATATATATATATATATATATATATATATATATATATATATATAAAATTAACATTAGGTGTAATAAAACTTGATGCAAAAAAGTTATAGTAATTCAAATGTTAACAAATTATTTCATCATGAAATTTAAAATTTCAATTAAGGCAAGATTTAGAAATAATTTTTGAAATTTAGATGAGTTGAGGTTTTTTTTTTTTTAATTTGAGTAAGTTTGTAGAAATTGAGGAGATTTTGATTAGTCTAAAATAATAGTATTAGCGCAAGGGCCAAAGTTCATTTTGTTAAATTTTACTCAATTTAATGTAATTAATTTTTTAATATTGGCTAAATATGTTTTAAATCTGAAAGAGGGAAGACAAAAAAGATGAAACAAGGTTAATTAAGTAAAAGGCATGGTGTATGTAAAGTAATATTTGATGTGTAGTAATTTATTAAAAATTTTAATGTATGTTTAGCAATTTTGGTGTACAAATAGAATTAGTCTTCAGAGTTCTTACCAATTTGATTTTACTATGCTTAGTATTTATTGCCCAACATTTTAGGAACATGAATGGCAACAAATGGATGGGTTGGGATAGGTTTTTGCCCCTTATCCACCTTGAGTGTGTTGACCTCACCGTGGACTTGGTTTGTGTTTGGATTTTCCCTCCATGATCCATCCTAATATCAAGTGGAACTGTATAATCTCTTCAAAATTGTTTTTGATCAACATACTGATATTTTTGTGCAACAAAGATAATTATTAAGTAACATATTGAAACTCAATATTTCGAGCTTCTCATTCTCAGTTCAAATCCTAGTAAATTCAATGTATTGAGCTTCTGATACTTAGCATAAATCCGAATTATTTTGCATTTCTCATCCTGTAACTGTAATTGTATGCAAATAACCCTTTTATTGAATGCTCGAATAAATATTTAATATCTGACATAATATATCTCGATAATTAATCAAACCGACTTTGTCGGTTTTTCTTAATTCTACCGAGCCTTCGAACACTTGTGTCCGTCTGAAGCTTTTTTACAATACCCATTTTGTCCTCCTTTGAATGATGCATTAATTACAATGTCTATTGAATAATCATTATAAGCCTTATATATCAGTTCCTTGTATTTTCTTTCTTTATGTGCATTTATGATCAGTTTTAACGTTAATGTTAATTAAATGCACTTTATACAATCAACTGATATAAAAGACTTATACAATTTGATTCATTAATGCTCATTGAAAAACCTGCAACAATAACTATATAATCTAGTTTTTGCCGTCTTTTTTACGATATATATATATATATATATATATGTTAGTTATCTCATATTAATTATGAATCATTAAAAATAATAATTATTTCTTATTCATCAATTGTTAATTAGTAACTACTACTTAATTATAATCGAATATTGATTATTCAATCTTAATTATTAAGGACTATTAATCATTATTTATTACTTCTTATTTAAGTTATTAATTTATTTTAAAACAAAATATATTTTTTGGAAATAAGAAAATATTAGTAAATAAAATAAACTTTAAAGTAATAAAATTTGATACGAATTATATATATTTGTTCAAATGTTAATGAATTATTTTATCATGAAACTTGAAATTTCAATTAAGGCAACATTAAAAATAATCATTGTAATTTAAATATATTGATATTTTTCTACTAAAATTTAAGCAATTTTATTAAAATTGAGAAATTTCGAAAAATTTAAAAAATTATTGCAAGAACTAAAGCCTGTTTTGTTAAATTTTATTCAGTTTGGTATAATGAATTTCTAATTATGGATAATTGTGTTTTTAAGGTTGGAAAGAGGGAAGAAAAAGAAGACGAAAAAATGACAATTTAGTAAAAGACAGGCGTATGTAAAATAATATTTGATGTGTACTAATTTATTGTAGTTTTTGATATATGTTTAGCAATTTTAAATATAAAAATAAAATCTATATAATAAGATTGCTTGGAGATAACGGAAAAGACAAAGAAGGGCTAGGATTTAATAAAAACAAATATATCAGACGGTTCTGTATACTGCAACGTAGGACAAAGCTTCAATTTTCACATTAAAAAGTTAACGGCTTTAAAAAACATCAGTTAACTCTAATTGAAAAGTCAGCAACAAAACCTTAATTGAAAAGAGATAATGATAATGGTTAGTAATAATGCACATTTAATATCTATCCGTAATAGGGAAAAAAAATATTTTGATTACATAATTTGTTATTACTTCAAAGAAAATAGGTGGAACTCAAAGTAGTTATCTGGTTAATTTTATAAATCTCAACATTTTCCCTAATGGGGCATGGTAATTGTTTACCTTATTTATATCCATATATGTCACGCAAGAAGTTGTCTAGGAACATTCATTTCATATGTAAAGTTATTTCACATTAATTGCAGCCTTATAGCCTTGCCTTTAAAACCAAAATCATGATGCTTATTTTCTCTTATCACTTTTGAATTCCATGCGCAAATTAGTCATAAATATCAATTATGAATGAATAAATGGTAGGGTACTTGGGTGAAATTTTCAGTATGTCCATATATAAAAACAACAACATGGAAATGTATTTTTTTTCATTATACGGAAAGTAAATCAAGATGTATTACAAAGTCGGTTTTCCCACCGTTATGCGGTTATATTAGTACTCATTAATTCATTCCTATATTGAGCTTTTAATAAATTGAGAGAATGCGAATGGTCATCTATCTAGTTCTTATATAATAAAACAACACCTAACATGATTTATTTCAGTAATTAATACTCATTAATTCATTTTTTTTCATTTAAATATTATTTCATCTGTAATGTCCTATTCTTATATATTTCTTTCTCAAAGCCCCTTCGTAAAAATAATCTTTTACTGTTGGAGAATACCGAAAATCTAAATTATGCTTTTTAATGATGATTGTTAAAAAAAATTTCAAGTTCATATATCATCTAACATCTTCCATCGCTTGGTTAGCTTTAGTTGGATTTCTTTCTTCATTTTAAAGTTTTCTTTTATTTTTACAGCGGTTATATTTTACTTTTAATTGGTTCAAGTTATCTGCCTTAGTGATGAAGTTCAGGGATAAAACTTAACATTTAGTGCTTGATGATCAATTATTCTTTGTTTTTTTTTTGTTATCTACCCTATTTTACGAATAATTTGTCATTTCAGCGTAATTTACGGTGATTTTGATTACCTTATTTTCCTTAAATTCATGAATTATATATGTCCTTTAAGAGAAAATCTAATTATAATTTACAAAATTCCTTATTTTTCTTCAAATACCTAGAAAATTTAATGAACTTATGTTCAACCTTTATGTTGCTGTGGTCGACCTGTAATTTAATTATTGAATATTTATTTATGCATACATCCATTTTTAGTAAACCACAAAATCTTCACATTGAACCTAATAAATTGTAATATTTTCTCTTTCGTTTATATTAAAGTTAGCATATGCCTCTTTTCTAGTCTAGATTGCTAGGCCTTTATTTCTTCAATTTTGAAGCTCCTCCTTTTCTATATTGAGGTTAGAGTATGCCTTCTTTATGTACATATGAAACTCCATTTCCTTTTCTTTTTGCAAATAGTTTTTCATTTGGTGTATTTCTACCGTGTCAGATTTCCTATTCTTCTATGTATATCTCTTACGCACGAGTTAATGAAACTTTACGCTTCTCTATTATTTATAATGTATATTCCTTTCTATATACCTGCAATTATATTAAAATAATTCATTTATTGAATGCATAAATAGATCTCTAATAGCTAACATAATTTGTGTAGTAATTAATAATCATTGATTCATTTCTCGTTTTTGGACAATTCAGTTCTCTTTATTTCTTCATTTGCATTTTATTTGACCAATATCCTATTCTTGTATATTCCTATCTCAAAATTCATGAAGATGGCTTTACTATAGTGGAATACCGAACATCTCAGTTATGCTTACTAGAGGTGGCTGCCTTTTTCTTTTCTATCGTTCATATATACATCTAATACATTTCATCATTTGGTTAAGGTTAGCCTTATTTGGATTTTTTTTTTTTTTAATTTTAAAGTTTAAGTTTCCTTTCATGTGTACAATGACTATATATATATATGTGTGTGTGTGTGTGTGTGTGCGTGCGCGCCCATGTGTGCGTGTGTGTGTGTGTGTGTGTGTGTGTGTGTCACATGTGAACAACCTTAGTGATGAAGTCTAGAAAGATAAACCCTACATTTAATGTTTGATGATTAGTTATTCTTTGCTTTTTGTGTTTGACCGTATTTTGCATTTAGTTTTCTTTTTCTGCATAATTTACGATGATTTTGCTTATCATATTTTTCTTAAATTCATTATTTTTAAAATTTTTGAGGAGAAAACTAGTTACAATTTACCAAATTCCTTATTTTTCTTCAAATCCTTGGAAAGATTAACGAATTTTTTTCCTGTCTTTATGTTACTATGGTCTACCTATAGTTTAATTATTGAATATATGTTTATTTATGCATGTATCAATTCTGACTATATCATAAAATCTTCATGTTGAACTTAATAAACAGGGATATTTCCTCTTTTGTTTTAATTAAATTTACATATGCCTCTTTTTTAGTCTAGATCTTAAGCATTTATTTCTTCATTTTTTGTCCAATTTTGGAAACTCCTTTTCATGTTGAGGTTAGACTATGCTTTCTTTATGTTATTATATAAACCTTCATTTTCATTTCTTTTTGTAAATGATTTTTTGTTCGTAGTGTATTTCTATCAAGTGTGAGTTCCTATTGTAACACCCCGTATTTTCTGTAAACATTAAAGTAGCGAATTAAAGAATACTTAATTACAAATATGAGAATTAAGGGAAACATGTCACACCATTGCGTTCATCTCGGAATTCTGCTTGAGATAGAGTCCCAGTTTGCGTAAATCGGATTGTGTATGAAGGAGTTATGACTTTCAAAAGATTCAAGAATTTAAATAAACATCTCAGAATAAAGTTCAAAAAATTCAAAATTCAAAGTCAGAAGCAGAAGCGGACTGGGCGGGAAATTTCCCACCCAAGGCCAGGTCGACCTCTCCCCCATACAGGTCGACCTGGGGGTCGACCTCCCCCTCGGGTCAGATCTGAAATCTGACGTTTTTCTTCCTGTGACGATCTGCTGTGTCATTAGGGCTTGTATGGCACGTTCTGGTTGGTTCTCTTAGGTTTGAATGGCTTTGATTTGCTCTAGGTTAATCTGATGGCTCCTATTAAATCAAACTTCTATATAAGCAACCTAAATCCAAACCCTAAGCCACACAAAAATATTCCTAAGACCGTCATGCTGTCAGTACTTAGCCTAGAATAGCCGCCATTCTCCTTCAACTAGAAAGCAAGTTAGGAATTACAAATCAAATCTAATTCAACTAAGAGAATTCAACGTCTACAACAATGGAGAGCTATTCAATTTCAATATACAAATCCCAGAACTCAAGACTAGCCTCCTTTTTGTAAGTCCGGTTATCATTTAGACCTAAATGATATTAGAATTGTGACTAAATAACTGAATGTAGAACATCGCCTAATGTAAATCTATGTCTATCCTTTTTTTTAAAACTGAATTGATTGAGACTATGATTCTTATCATGCTAAGTTGTGATCATGTTGTATGTAATTTGATGATAAAAGTTAAATTCTTTGGATCTATATGTTGTATAATTTTCCAATGACATATATGTTGTGTAATTTAGCGATGACATATTATACTTTGGCAATGACATATCATGTTGAATAAATTGGAGATGACATATTATGTTGTATACTTTGGCGATGACATAAATTGGTGATGACATATTATAATTTGGCGATGGCATATCATATTGTGTAATTTGGTGATGACATACCATATTGTATAATTTGGCGATGACATTTCAAGTTGTATGATTTGGTAATAACACCTATATGTTGTATGACAATTTGGGAATTTTTCTATGTTTATGCAAGTTCAACCATGATCACATATATGACCAAAACTACATGCTAATATGATTAGGTTCATGTTAAATTTGATCCAACTAGTTTGCTAGTTCGCAACTACATGCCTAATTTAAGTTTATGTAGTTCTATGTAAAACCCCTATTTCATGATTCATGTTGAGTAGATCTAAATTTGCAAGTTCATAATTAAATGTATATTGTTATATGCCATATTCATATGACACATGTGTAGTTAGATCCATATTTTTATGATATTGGAATTATTACATGTTCCTCTTTTTCCCCTTTTGTGTATAAGTTTGGCTATGTATCGAGCCTAACATTTTACGTGATTTATGCGAACGTTTAATAGGGGTAATGTTGGGGAAAATATGAAATTACATATAATTGGCATATTTGGCTCATAAACATGTAAATGTTTTATGGCATAAAGTGGTATAAATTTTCATACCTAAAATTATGAACTTGATTTAAAAGAGAAAGTGGGGCTTGACTTGAATGACAATAATTTACATACAAATATAAAGAGGTAAGTGTGTACATTTAGGAAAGACGAATATGCCTAACTCGAGGTTAGATTGAGTTACGGTGTAAGACTTCCCGGAACCGCCCGGCACATCCAGCAACCGCAACAATATATATCTAATGTGGGAGGTTAGTGCATCAAGCCCAAAAGAACCCGAGGTTAGACTGAGTTGCGGTGTAAAACTGCCCGGACCTGACCGGCACATCTAGAGACCGCAACAATACCTGTCTAATGTGAGTGGTTGGTGCTTTAATGAATAAATTAAAGCTAAGTCAGGAATGGTAGGGTTAAGTTAATTAAGGCAACACTTAACCAATACAACATGTTAACTAAACTGATGGGTGGGGTTAGGTTAACTTGGACACTTAACCAATTTAACATGTTGACTAGGAAACCCTAGTAACGGGGACCCATTTCAGCAGTAACCCACATAGATGTATCATGGTACCCTGAACTAGGCAGGGTGGGGCACGATTACTGGACTGATTATAAGTGGTCAAAACAACGGCGGTTGGTGCGTCAGTGTAGGTTCCGACGGAGCACAGACGTGCACGTACTCCGGAGTGGAAAACGCAGGCACTGGGCATCAGTAGTTATACACTGTGCATCTTGAATCGTGTCAGGTTGCCACTATAAGATTTGATACACCCCATGGTGGGACCAGCACATGTATCTACAATCGAGCAGGGCCGTAGGACACAAGTAGTAAATGCATGTGAGTAGGAGCCGATCAATGAAAAGGGATCACTGGGTTTTGAACTCACGATAATGGTTGAAATATCTAGTAGGTGCAGAGAATATGGATATGAGTGCGATAGTATGATTAGTTTATCTTACCTTGTTTTCTTGCCTTATCCTATGTTACCTTATTTCCTTGTTATTGTCCTGTGTCCAGCTTATTCAAGTCATGGTTCTCTTATCAGTTTACATGTTGAATAATCACTGGACTTACCAGACTTATGTCTGACCCATTTTTCTTTTGCTCTCTTTTCTTCCGTTTCCCCTCCCCCCAGGTACCCAGGGAGGGAATATCTCAGCTTAATTTGGACCGCTCATCTTTCCAAGCTTGAAGACTCTGTGATGTATAGCTTGGAACCTCTTATCTATGGCTATGGCTTTGGATACACTACTACTTGGGGATTTATGCAGTTTTATTGTGTTTTATGCTTCTTTATGTAATAATCAAGACAGAAATTTTGATGTAATGATTTGGAAGTTGATTTGAAATAGTTTGTTGTAATGTTTTTGTTATGAACCACGTTTGAAATAAAGTTAGTTTTTCCGCTGCTTATATATGTCTATCTTGTAAATTATCTGTGTCTTTTACCTATAATGCTCCACCAAAGTTAAGGCATTCTCTTTTTGAGTGATCTTAATGGAGGTGGGGTGTTTCACCTATTCCTTTATGTGTGTGTGTGTGTACACACATACACACACACTATTATATTATTATCGAGTTTCATTTCAAGGGTGCACAAGTCTTCTAAATATTTTGTGAAATGAAAGGTCGCACAATTTATTTCTTCTGCTCCTGCCATCTCTCCTTTATCGTTTTCCATTTTTTCCACACGCTGCCACGTTTGTATTTAGAAATGACCTGTCCTTCCCTAAAATTCTCTTTTCCTCTTCCTCCCATGGTTTCTAAGCAGATGGCCCAAATCAATTTTACTCATAACTAAATCGCCGTGATTTTCCCTTCTTCTTCAATATTTCGCCCTTGTAGAAGGATAATGTTTCTCACGACACCTAAGTTTCCTATCAATTTCACTTTTGGAAATCACTTACTTTCGCACCTCGATTTCTCTTCATTAGACAACCAAACCCAAATTTTACTTTCTTTTGTTTGACTTGCTTAACCTACCTAGAAATTATATCACTACAAGAAAAGCTGTAAATAACTGCATATTTTAGCAATGGAAAATTCCATCGCTAATTCAGGGAAATCTCCAAGAGATAATATTTAGGATTTTCAATTTCTGTTTGTTTTAAATTATTATCGTCGTCTTTAATTGCCCGTCGCTAAACCATTGCAAATTTCATTGCTTTACCGTCAGAAATGTTTCACCGCTAATTTCCGCTGCAAATGGAGGCAGTTTACCGACAAATCTTCGTTGAAGCTATTATGCAGCAAATTTCCAAGGGATTTGAAAGGGACAATTATCTTAATTCTTTGAAAAATATTTTACTGTTGTTTTTATTACTAAGTATTATTTAAAAAAAAACTACGATTTTTTCTAAAATAAATTTAAAATTATTCATAAAATTTAAATATAAACTTTTGAAGTTTTTATAACTTTAAAGAAATATAAAATTTTGTAAAATATTCAAAATTTAAGAAATAGGAAATTTTAAAAATATTAAAGAATTCAAAAACTACAGATATTACCTTAAAAGTTTATTTTAGTCACTTGCAAAATGAGTATTTCATTATAGTGATACTTATATAGGACATTAAGTATAATTAATTTTAATTAATTATAATTAATGATCATTATTAAATAAATTATAATTTCTACTTATTGTTAATAATCTACGATTATATTTTATATTTAATGAACTTTTGTATCTATTTATTTATATTTAGCAAATAAAAGTTAATAATTAAGACATGGTAATTAGTATTTATTAATCAATAATTACTATTAAATGATTAATGATTAAGAAAACATTGTTAACAACTAAGAATATGATAATAGCGGTATTTATATCCGAAAAATATCCGTTCGATTTTCTAATGTATATATAATTAATTACAAAGCTTATTAATAATAATATACATAGTTCTCTTAAACACCAACCGTTGGATTACTGTACCTGGTCACCGCGTTATACATAATTGACAGTCCAAAACCAAAACCCTAGTCCGTCCTTCTCGTTTTAAGTTATAGTTCGCCCATGAAAGCTACCGCCGCCTTCATTCTCGTTTTAATTTATTTCCAAAATCCTAGCTTCTCTTTCTTCATCGCCACGCTCATCTACCTTCTCCAATGCGGTGTTCGCCTGTCAACCTCGCCTGTCCCGACGTCGCTGTTACCACTTCATCCTGTATCGCCATTACCGCTTCGCCCTGTAATCCAATCGATACATCACTACCTAATCGAAGTATCTGTCGCCTTCCTCCTGTCGACTAGGGCTTGCAACCTACGACTTACCATCTGCTCACTCGAAAAGCTCATCAGGTATGTTTTAATCATTTATTTTGTTTCATTTTTTTGTAGCTGTTTGAATCTGCACTTGTTTAAATTTGCACTTGTTCGAAGATTGGTTATCTATTGATAGTTATGTGAAAAAGGGTACTGCTAGATCGCTACAAGAATTTAGAGCTTCGATTTCTATTGCTTCATTGTCTATAACCCGTGAACCATTTGTTAAATGATTAATGTGGATTTGAATGTTTTTTCTTCATGATTTAGGACATTTGTTTATACTGTCGGGGTGCACCTTACTAAATGCATAGTAGTATATATTATCTACAGATTTGGGAAGTGTCGTTTTAACGTTTTTGGCTTATAAGAAACTTTTTTGGAGTAAACATTTGACAAGTATTTATGTTGAATAAAACTTCTTCATTCTTCAGTAATTTTGGTAAGCAACAAACATGAAATATAGGAAATGGACAAAACCAAAACTAGGAATTCTGTCCAAGGCATGGAAGTTATTGTAGTTTAATTTATAAAGCAGGTTATAGTTTTAACTAAAATGAATGATGAAAAGTGCGATTACATAATGTTTTAACTGAAAAAAAATGTATGATAGTTAAAACTACTCTTGGTTGTTGGAGAATGGAGTTTTGATGACAACAACCTTATTTCAAATATCATTGATTATAAAATATATACTAATACTTTTTGTATAGATTATATATATATACACACATATATGCAGAAATTATATACAGGAAATATTACTGAAGACTGTATATTTTAAAGATAACAGAGAACCAGAATTCAAAGAAGTATCAATACTCATGAGTATTCAAGATTAATATAGTTATAGAGTCTAGATTATGTAAGACTCTAAATAGCACTCCAGCTTCAATATTCAAATTCTGATTTTCAAATTCTATTTCTATCCTCAATTCTCTTTATTTTATTTCTTTATCTTTTCAAATTTTTTCTTTCTTATTTATCTTTGTTTTTCAAATTTAAGTTTTATATATTTATATTCTTATACTTTATATTTATATAGTTTAAAACCTTATAATTTTATAAATATGTTTATATAGTTTAAGTTTATGTTTTCATCTGTTTTTCTACCTTATAATATTAATTTACAACATTATATTTTTATTCAAGAATTGTATTTATATCAAAACACTTGAAAAATGTTTTAAAATTCAAAAATACACTAGAGTATGTCGACATGCCAACATTATGTCGACATATAACCATCAGAAATTCAAATTTGAAAGGAAGTGTCTTTTCACCATTTGAAACGTTTCAGAAACGTTGCAACCTTTCGCTCTATACAAAGCGTTTGAATTTGATTTTTTAAATATATCTTCTTCTCCACTTTCACTCTCTTTCATTATATAATTATGCTTAATCATTTTTATGATTTCTACACTTATACTCTATCGAATTCAATTCCATTTTGATCAAACTTCTTCTCTTTACGGTCTCTTCTCATCTCTCTCTGAATCAAGTGTTATTGAAGAGTTATAGGGTTGTTTGTAATTGTTTGGGTTGAGTGAAGTAGGAATCAGTGTGTTCTTTGTAGCCGTGAAACCAAGGAAGTAGGAATTGGTGTTTTCCTTGTTGCTGAGAAACCAAGGAAATAGGAATCGACCATATCCCTTGTAGCCGTGAAATCAAGGAGGATGTACTTGACTATTGGAATAATAATAAAACTCTGCGCAATCCAGCATTGTGCAAGACTGGACGTAGGAGAAATCCAAACCAGTATAAAATCCGGTGTGTTCTTTCCTTTTCTGCATTTTTATTTCTGTTTATTTTGCTTTTGTGTTTGAATTTGTGTCTGTGATTGTGTTTGTGGTGTTTCATTCATTCTATTATTCACATAAGTTTTAGATTTTGTTTAAATTCTAAAAAACACTATTCACCCCTCTATAGTGTTTGTTTTGCCTTAACGATCCATTCCGCATTCCCTAACAATTGGTATCAGAGCAAGGTCTTTCAAAAAATTCATAATCCAATTTTTGAAATTTTGGTAAAATGGAAAATTTTGGAATCTCTGTTAATACTAGTGTCAATTCATGCATTGCATCAATATTGAAAGGGTTTGCATATAATTATATTAAAGAGGCATGTGATCTACTGAAATATTATTCAATTCAGAAAAGGATGAGTTCTATAACTTTTGAAAATTCAAAAGTTGAAAAGATGGGTAAAGTGGCCGTTGGTAATTAAAATTCTGAAAAGGTGGCTATTGGAAATTCAAATCCTGAACTGATGTGTTACATGGCTATTGAAATTCAAATTCTGGAAAGCAATTGGTGGAAATGAAAAAGGACAAATGGATACTGGATAGTGGCTGTTCGAGACATATGACTGGAAATCCAAAACTAAATAATTTAAAATATGAAGATGGAGGAATGGTGAACTTCAGAGACAACTCAAAAGGATACATTATTGGAATCGACAATGTCGGTAATCTGAAACTCCTACTATTTCTGATGTTTTATTAGTTAGGATTTTAAAACACAACTTGCTAAGTATAAGTCAACTTTGCGATAAGGGTTACAAAATAAATTTTGAAAAGAATAGATGTTTTATAGAAGATAAGAATTCAAAAGTTATATTCGAAGGAGATAGAAAGAAAAATATCTATATATTGAGTATGAAAATCTCTAGCGATGATTTATGTCTTATGGCTAATACAAGTGATCCCTGGATCTGGCATAAGAGATTCAGTCATACAAATTTCAAACACATATCTAGGATTTCTAAATTAGATTCAGTTAGAGGAATACCCAAAATGAAATTTAAAGTTAATAATTTATGCGATGTTTGTCAATTTGGAAAATTAAAGAACAGTTCATTTAAATCAAAAGAAGAAATTACTACTTCAAAACCATTAGAGTTAAAACACATGGATTTATTTGATCCATCTCAAGTTCAATCAATAAATCATAACAGATACGTGTATGTAATAGTTGATGATTTTTTTAAATTTACTTGGACTTTGTTTTTTAAAAATAAAAGTGATGCCTTTGATCAGTTTAAAACTTTTTCTAAAAGAATTCAAAATTTATTATCACTAAAAATTAAAATAATACGTAGTGATCATGGCAGAGAATTCGAAAATGAGAATTTTGAAAAATATTGTAATAAAAAGGGAATAACCCACAATTTTTCAATTTTAAGAACCCCGCAACAAAACGGATTGAACGTAAAAATAGAACAATACAAGAATGTGCAAGAACTATGTTATCCAATAGTAATTTACCAATTTTTTTTTTGGGCTGAGGCAGTTGCAACAACTTGCTATATTATTAATAGAATTTCAATTAGATCTTTAACTCATAAAACATCATATGAACTTTTGTATAACAAGAAACCAAAAGTATCATATTTTAAAACATTTGGAAGTAAATGTTTTATACTAAATACAAAAGATAATTTAGACAAATTTGATTCAAAATCTGATAAAGGAATTTTAATTGGATATTCAGAAAGAAGCAAGGCTTATAGAGTTTTCAAACTCGAACCAATACTGTAGAAGAAACATTAAACATTTGTTTTGAAGAAAACTATAAAAGTATAACTCAAAACAATGAAGACGATTGTGAAAATGAAATTAATGAAATAAATTATGAGGATAACAACCAAATAAAAGAATTAGATTATTAGAGAACATCTTGTAGAAAATATCTTAGGAGATATTGAATCCGTTGTTAGAACTCGTAATCAACTAAATAATATGAGTAATACTGCATTTATATCAACTATTGAACCCAAAACTCCAAAGGAAGCTTCTTCCGATGATTCATGGACATTTGTTGTGCAAGAAGAACTAAATCAGATTACTAGGAATGAAGTATGGGGTCTTGTTTTTAGACTAGAGGATAAAACAATAATTGGAACCAAATGGGTCTATAAAAATAAAACGAATGAACACGGTGAGGTAGTAAAAAATAAGGCATGACTAGTAGCACAAGGGTATACTCAAGAAGAAGGAATATATTACGATGAAACTTTTGCCCTCGTAGCAAGACTAGAGGCTATTAGGATTTTGCTAGCTTTTGCAAACTATAGTAAATTCAAATTATATCAAATGGATGTCAAAAGTGCTTTTCTAAATGGATTTGTCAAGAAAGACGTATATGTAGAGCAACCATCTCTATTTAAAGAGGAGAAATTACCAAATCACATATATAAGCTGAAGAAAGCGTTATATGGATTAAAATAGGCTCCTAGGTCTTGGTATGATAAATTACGAAATTATTTATTACAATCAAACTTTAAAATAGGAAAATTTGGTAATACTCTATTTATCGAGAAGAATAACAAAGATATACAACTAGTACAGATATATGTTGACAATATAATCTTTGGGTCAACAAATGATAAAATGAATAAAGAATTTTCAGAAATTATGACCAAAGAATTTGAAATGAGTCATATAGGAGAATTATCATTCTTTTTAGGATTACAAATTCGACAGTTAACGAATGTAATATTTATTAATCAAGAAAATATGCAAGAGATTTAATTAATAAATATAATCTAACAACAAAAAATGGTAAACCAATACCAATTGTAACACCCCATGTCCGTTAATGTCACTCACAAAAGGGAATGCATTAACTTCCATGAAGCATTATAAGTAAACAGAACAGAATATTACAAGACAGATACGTAAAGTAGTACTTGAAAATTTAATAACTTTATTACAGCAGAAACAGAAATGAGTTTGGTTACATCCTTCAAAATCATAATACCAAAACCCACATACACAAATATCAGTCTTATACACAGAATGCATAATTTTAAAGCCATAATCCCCAACATAAACTGCCATGAAAAGATAGAGTCAAAGCCAAGCAATACTTCAAGCACTTCAAGCAGAGAAAATCTAAATCAAGCTCCTATGTTTCCACCCTGAGCAACTTGAGGGGGGGGGGGACGGAAAGAAAAGGGGCGAAAACAAACGAGGTCAGACATAAAGTCTGGCGAGTCCAGTGACTTTCAACATATAAACAGATAACGGTATCATGACATGTAAATAAAGCTGGATGAGAGATTACAACAATAGGAGTAGCAGGTATGCTTAAGTTTAACAAAAGAAACAGAATGGTATAAACCAAGATATGTTTCTTACCTATATCTTACTTCTCTGCACTAATACTTAGTATAACAGGATTAGGTGTTACCCTAATGTCTAAAATGAAACAGAGACGGAAACAGAATAATCCCTACAGAAAACAGAATGCTAGTAATGGGCCTTTACCACCACAACAGAGACTGAAGGTACAGAAACAGAATGCTAATAATGGGCCGTTACCACCCCAACTAATGGGCCTTTACCGTCCCAACAGAGACAGAAGGTACAGAAACAGAATGCTAATAATGGGCCTTTATCGCCCCAACTAATGGGCCTTTACCACCCCAACAGAGACAGAAGGCACAGAAACAGAATGCTAATAATGGGCCTTTACCATCCCAACTAATGGGCCTTTACCACCCCAACAGAGACAGAAGGTATACCAACAGAAACAAACAAAACTAGGTATACCCTAAATTCTACCCCAAGAGATCGGCTCCCTAATACATAAATACCCTGTGCCGGCCCCACAGAAGCGTGTATCATTCCTAAAGTGGAAACCTATAGACACAGACCTATTTACAGATGTCACGGTGTCTTACATCCTCAGAGTAGGCTGGATCCATGCACGCACATGACCCGGTTGGAATGCGCCATCGACACCCCTCACCACTATTAGAGTGAACCTCTTACAATTAGTTCAGTAAGCATTCCCCAGACCCTTCCTAGTGTTGGTCATAGTTTTGATACCAGAAAAGGGTTACTGACTAATATGGATCCCATACAACAGATGACACAAGTAATTTCCCCTCCTAACCTTGTGTTCCCAGACTAACAGATTTCAGATTAACTTGCTTACATATTTCAGATGTACAAAGTTCAGATTAACTAGTCCTTAGATAAGACATATAGGTTAACAAGTTTTCAGACTAACGGATCAGATGTAGAGATTAACAGACTTACAGATCATTTCACCTAACCTCGTATTGGGCCTACAGATTTACGAAACGGGTTTATTAGGTTCATCTGTCCAGTTGATTTAACTCTATCCGCCCAACACATTTTAGGCGTCATATTTATCTTAGATTTGCATTAATTAAATATTAATGCACAGACCTCTCACATTAGGTCGGTAGCTTGTGGCCGCTGGATGTGCCGGGCAGACTTCTGCCACAAGCCAGACCTAACCTCGTGTCTAAGCATCTTTTAGTTATGCCTACGACCTCTCACATTAGACTGACAGTTCGTGGTTGTTAGTTAAGCCGGTTGGGTCCGGGCAGGCTTCTACCGCAAACAGAGTCTAACCTCGTGTCTCAGCATTCTTATTTTAGCCAAAGTATTCATTCACAGATTATGCCAATATCAGACTAATTATGCCAGTTCGACAGATTAACTTCTTCACAAATTACAGCAGATTATCCAAAGTTCTATTAACATGTTTTGCTCAATTTTAGATCGAGTGTACAGATTTTCATACCCTATATTACCGTATTTAGTTTTCAACAGATTTAGCAGATTAGGTAATTTAACAGATTTAATCATCCCTTAAAATTCCATTGACATGCCTTGCCTAATCATAAAATTAAGTCTAATTTTACATGCCCAAATTATGGTCATAATTCACAATATAACATACGCCCCAAATTTTAATTAAATTTACACAGTACATAATATTCTCCAAAAACCCCAAATCATAATATACAATACGAATTATGCCAAATTAAAGCCGTTGATTTCAGCGTATGCCAAATATCCAAAATCCCCATTTAGTCGTATTCACATTTAATAGTTATCCTATTATAATATAGATCTTTGCGCCTAAGTCTGTTGTATATAACAGTGTTGTATACACAATTATATGATTTTTGTTTGATGATAACAACCAAATATATTTTATTATTGAATGTGTTTGTAACTGTACTGGTATACTATACATCAGACATGAATATAATATTTCTATTTAAATAAAATACAACTATACAGAAATTTAAATATTCACACAGTATTTTAAATATTCACACAGTATTTTATTTGAACGTGAAATATTTTATTTCGATATTTAAACAGTACAGATTTACAACTCCACTATTTGTACATACATCACTGATATACATTTCATTATATTCAATTTCGTACTTAGCTCCTCTTTACAACACTTACACTTTCATATACACTACATTTCTATACAGTTCACTCGTATATACTGACACATATGAATATCATCATCTTCAGTCTTCTTGACTTCACAGCATTCCACAGTCAATCCAGTCATCTTTATACCTGTTCATACAAAAGAACACACACAATAGACTGCAACAAAAATAAAATTAAATAAAAGCAAATAAAAATTTATTTTATAAATTTTATTTGCCTCAGAATTATGGTGTGTTTCTCGTCATTTTTCTAGACGTGGTCGGATATGCAGGGACAAAAAAAAAATCGTCTGATGGCTGCATGTACACACGTTTATACACGTGTGCACTGCCTCGCCAATCAGTGAGTAACTGAGGAGTAGCCATCAAGGACCAACTCGACTCAGCATTACATGTCAAAATGAACAGTACAAAAAAAATAACCAAAGAGGTCGAGCAAAGCAGTCATGAACAAACAAAGCTATATGGTGCAACATGATCACAAGCCAGAATGGAGCTACAAACAAGACAGAACAAATATAAGTGATTTTTGATGGCAGCAGTTCAAATGTCAATACGGTGCAGCTCAAACTTGAAGCATAGTGCAAGAAAACATGATGCAAAAGGTTAGCAACATGGTGAAAGAAAAGCATCAACAAGGACTGGAAAATCAGTTGAGACAGTAGCAAGTATACCAGTATGCAACCACAAATATAAGCGGCAATGGAAAGAAAGTCACTACAACATGAATAAAACGGTGGTCAGGTGCAAGGGTGCATGGTGAGACAAGTGCAATACTGCATGATCAATTAACATGGGATATTGGACAGTGAAAAGTGATCAAAGCAATCATGATTCAAATCAAATGGACATGGTTACTAAATGCTTCGGCGAGACTCAACATACATGTTCAAAAGCTACAGCTAAATGGTCACAGCAATATGATGGTGCATCAAACATGAACAGAATGACAAAGTATTAAATCAGTTTTTTTTTAAAGCACAAGGCACAATATACATCAAGCTAGTGGTCGAGCGAATGGGTTTATAAATAGAAGAACAAAATCATGGCAGATCACACTCAAACCACTTCAGGCCAAAACAAATCAGTATGGCAAATTTTCGAGTAATGGCTAAACAAAACAATGACAAATACGCAAGAAAATCATTGAAAGCAGGAAGTTAAACTGAAGGTGTATACAAGTTTGAACATCAACAAGTAAAACATCAGTTTAAAAACTCAAGAGAAGTTCAACTATGTTTATCACAAGGCATAATCAAGTACAATATCAGTTTAAAATTATCTGGCAAAATTCAAGTATTGTTCAAAGGAAGATCAAGGCAGCAAACCAAGGTCGAGGCATGTAGTAACAGTCATACAAGTGCAGTACCCATTTTGATCAGTAAAAAGTTAACATGGTAATCAAGCATGAATTTTTTCTTAGCAATCAAAAGAATAAAATCCGGAAGTTAATTTGCAATTTCCAAAACATGAAGGAACAGCAGTGAATGTATATACAAGAGCAAATTACTTAAGTAAAGTATCCATTCACAAATTCAAGTGTTAATCTGTTCTTATCAGTTCAAATCAGAACTTAGCATCAGTTCTAAGTGGAGTATACTCAAGTAGGAAGTCAAAGAATAAATGAAGTACCAGTTCAAAAATCAGAATACTAAATCTATTCAAGTTTATGGCAAGATCAATCAAGTATTAAATCCGATTCAATGCTAAGCAAAAGCATTTGTTCATACCAGTTGTTAAGGCAGCAGGATATTCAGTTTGAAATCATCAAAGTTCCAGAAAATCTATTAAAGTTATACGGGTTTTTGATTCGAAGAGACAATTTCAAAGTTCAGGGTTTTCACACGCAAGTAACTCCAGAATAGTGGAAGTATTCATAGCAACTATTCAAATTTTAAGGCAGCAGAATATTGAAACAAATATGAGGTTAAAATCAATTTGAAAATATCAGAGGGAAATCTTATACGAAATTTCAGAAATCACGAAAAGCTCAATTCAAAGCAGTTGTCAAGCCCCAATATTTCGTATATATCATGAACAAGTCTAAGCATGAAATCAGAGATATTTTAGGATTTTAATCCTATAAATACACCAATCCTCATCGACAGTAAATCATCCAAGTTTCAACACAATCAAAGAAAAATTAGAAGTGGAAAAATCATACCAATATTCACTTGGATCTGGATCGAGTGAATCTGCAAATCGAAGAACCAGAAAACCATCAGAGCACGAGACCAACATCAACAAACATCAAAGCAAGAGTACGATCAATCATTTTGCAGAGAATCGGATTCCAGAAGGAAACCCTAGATCGCAAGAAGGAAACCCTAGGAATTTCTCAAGAGCCGCCGCCATTTTTAAGGAAAGAGACCGAGCAAAATAAAGTGGTGAAGCAATAACAAAAGTGACCGGCCAAGTTATACCAAAGGGCTAAGAGATTTTTAAAAAGATGACCCATTTATTTTAAGTCCTAAAAGCTTTTTATTTTAATTTGTTTCGTCTTTCGTTTCAATTTGTAATCAGTATACAGTTTTCTAGTTTGTCTCTAAAACTAGGGAGACGAATTACAGGGTTTGTAATTCGGGGAAATCTGGTTTTGGGGATAAAAACCAGTGCAGGGTTTTGAGCGTAGGGTTAAGAACAGTTGGGAGCGAGTGTCGCGAGTTTACAGGGGATTGTAAGCGTAGAGATTGTTTTAACTCCTAGTAGAAACCTTGGGGAATGCAGCAGTAGGCAGGGTTTTGCTGAAGCTGGGTATATCTGTGTGATATTTATTTTTCCGCATTTATTCTGATTATTATCTGTGCTGTTTTTATTTAATTATTCTGCAAAAATCTGCGATAAACCCTATTCACCCCCCTCTAGGGTTAATTTAGATCCTACAAGTGGTATCAGAGCAGGTATTTTTTATTTTATTTTAACTCTAGAGTCATGAATCTGTCTAATAATGCTTTTTCTGAGGGTCAGTCCATAGCTAGGCCACCAATGTTTAATGGAACTGATTATGCATATTGGAAAGCTAGGATGAAAATTTATTTAAGCTCAGTCGACTATGATGTATGGGATATTATTGAAACGGGTTATAGATCTCCCACTGCTATAGTTAGTGGTGTTGAAATACCTAAATCAAAAGACAGGTGGGATGCTAATGATAAAAAATTATTTTCAACTAATGCCAAAGCGATGAATGCTTTAATCTGTGCTCTTGATAAAAACTGAATTTAATCGAATTTCTCATTGTGAGACTGCGCAGGAAATATGGCATACGTTGGAGGTTACACATGAAGGTACATCTCAAGTGAAGGAATCTCGTCTCGCTCTTCTCAGCAACGAATATGAAAATTTCTCTATGCAAAAAGACGAAGATATAAAAGAGATGTATGGACGCTTCTCATCATTGGTCTACAATGCAAACGCTCTTGGCAAACCTATACCGAAGTGGAATTGATCAGAAAAATACTGAGAGTGCTACCGATGAATTTTGAAGCAAAGGTGACGGCGATTCAAGAATCAAAAGATCTGAATAAAGTAAGCATGGAAGAGTTGATCGGAAATCTGATTACTTATGAGATGGAGTTGAAAGCAAGAGAAGAACGAAAGGATTCTGAATCAAAGAAGAAGACGATCGCTCTAAATAATTCTGTTGAAAGTAATGATGATGACCCCGCTAAAGAGCTAGCCATGGTTTTGAAAAAGTGGGCCAAAGGAAAATACAAACCACGAAAGAAGAATTCAAAAACCAACAAGTCCGAAAGTTCAGATAATTCAGACGATGAAGTGTTTTGCTACAATTGCAAGAAACCCGGTCATATCAAACCAAATTGCCTACAACTTAAAAATGAAGAAGGAGAAGAATTTTCTGAAAGTGAAGAAGATGAAGCTAATTTGTGTCTTATGGCTCAATCTGATTCAGAAAGTAGTGAAGAGGATTCAAGTGAGGTATCGAGTTTTACTTATAAAGATTTAATTTTAATGTGTCACGATCTCACAAAAACCGTTGATTCTCTTGAACTAAAAGTTAAGAAATTAAAATCTGATAGGTCAAAACTAGTTCAAGAAAATAACAGTTTAGAAACAAAACTTGAAAAAGTTAAGAATTCACCGTTTTCAGAATGTGAAAAATGTCAATTTTTGAGTAACGATTTTTCGAAATTAAAAACTGATCTTGAGTTACTTAAAAGTGAAAACATGAATTTGAAAAATGAAAATCTTGATTTTGAAAAGGTGATTGAAAAGTTTAGAGAATCTGAAAAACTTGATTTTGGAAAGCGAAAACAATTTGAAAGTGAAATTTCCAAGTCCGATGCTAGAATCAAAGCACTTGAAAATGAAAATTTGATTTTAAAACAAATTGATGCTGAAAAGAGGAAAATCGCTATTAATCGTTGTTCAAATTTAATGAAAGAAAATAGCGATCTTAAATTTAAAATTCAACGACTTGAGTCAGCTCTGACTAAATTTTCTAAAGGAGAGAAATCGTTGAATATGTTGTTGAAAAATCAATTTTTTGTTCAGAATAAAAAGGGACTTGGATTTGAATCTAATCAAGTTGAAAAACAAAATTTTATTGATTTTAAAAATCCTTCAATTGGCTTTGGAAACAATCAAATTGAATTTTTGAAATTTAATAATTTCAAAGGATTTTTAAATCATAAACAAATTGATAACTCGTTTAAAAACAATTCATTTAAATCTGTTTGGATTCCAAAAATTAACAAAATAAATTTAAGCAAATCTAAACAAATTTGGGTTCCAAAGGGTACGCTAGTGAATAGTAATGGATTGTTATATAAACGGGTTTGGGTACCAAAACGTGTAAACGAAGATAAGAGTGGTAAAACAACTTTTGTTAGACCACTCGATCATATAAACATTTAGGTACTATGGGAGGCTGAGGAACAACTGTGCTTAAGTTAGATAAAATTCAAGTTGATTCATATATCAAATTATTTGGAGTTCCTTAGCCATAGATTCAGAGTTAGAGATTCATTGCATCACGTTGATTATGGTATGACAGGTATGATCTCTAAACTCGTACTTTTATTCCTTTTAGTTTATTTTTACTTGGCTGTTTTTGAAATCATTCGTTATGAATTGTTGAAATTCTTGGATTATAAAAAATTGATTTTTTTGGGTGATTTCAAATAATTATCTTCAGATTTGATAGTTGACTGTTTCTTGAGTTTGTTCAAAAATTCTCAGAGAATATCACTTGTGATTCTTGCTTTGAAAATAATCTTGTGCTGCTCTGATAAGGAAATTGATTTGATTCATTTAAGTGTGTTGGTGATTAAATGATAAGTTAGAAAATCAGTAACTGGATTTAGTTAAAATTCATAGACAATTTGAATTAAACATATAAGTTGTTTTCAAAATTGTCTAGGAACAATCAGCATTAGAAAAATTAGATAATGTCATATTCTACTGATTGATTTTTGAAACTGATTTTCAAACTTGCATTGATTTTTTTTTTCAAAAAAAAAAACTCCTCTTGAAATTAATATTTTCAATTTTAAAATTATTTTTGATTATTTATTCAAAAATTGAAATTATTGATTAATTTGAACCATTTTGTGACTCATCAAAATCGTTAATAGATTTATGAAATTGTGATGAGTTGTGACTATGGTATAATTCTTAACTAGAGGAGATATTATTTTAAATCACATGATGATTGGACAAATTTTATAATACCTTTGAATTAGAGCTTATTTCACGACCATCTTCTATATCTACCATATTTCTGTCAGTCATCATGGTTTTATTTAATTTGGGGAGTTCTAATTATTCTTGAAATTAAAAATAAAATAAAATAAAATAAATAAATAATTTATCCTTGGTATTCACTCCCATTTAAAAATCCTCGCGGTTATGCGCGGGTCAATTACCTTAATTTCTATGTGCCTCCATTCTCACTTAAAAGTCCTTCGTGCTGTGCATGGATGGAACTCATTAGAAAGGATAAAGTTAAGTTACTACTAACCCCATTTAAAAGACCTTTGGGCTATGCGTGGTTAGAAAGTGCTTAACACTTTTTTTAGCATATTTAAAATCTTTAAAATTCATATTCTAATATTCAATTTTTTATTGAACTCTCCTCATTCGATAAAATCCATCGTAAATCCATTCATTCTGAAAGTGAAATTTGCTTCTGATTTAAAGATTATTATGATTTTTGTTTGATTAAATGGGATTTGCGATATATATTCTCTCTCTTAATTTGAATTTATATTTATAGTCAATATTCATCACTGTTTCAATTTCTATTATCCTTTTGATGATAACAAAAGGGGGAGAATTGTCAAGATTTTGACTGATGAGTATTTAATTCAAAAATATTTTAAGATTGGAAATTAAATATCTAGAGGGAGAATGGTCAATTGTTGGATTTCATCATTCATATTTTTCCACATATATAGGGGGAGTTCAGTTGTAGGGGGAGCATACAAATAAGGGGAGTAATATATTTCACGTTCAAACACATTCAAAATCTCTTACTTGTTTGTCATCATCAAAAGGGGGAGATTGTTGTATATAACAGTGTTGTATACACAATTATATGATTTTTGTTTGATGATAACAACCAAATATATTTTATTATTGAATGTGTTTGTAACTGTACCGGTATACTATACATCAGACAGGAATATAATATTTCTATTTAAATAAAATACAACTATACAGAAATTTAAATATTCACACAGTATTATAAATATTCACACAGTATTTTATTTGAATGTGAAATATTTTATTTCGATATTTAAACAGTACAGATTTACAACTCCACTATTTGTACATACATCACTGATATACATTTCATTATATTCAATTTCGTACTTAGCTCCTCTTTACAACACCTACACTTTCATATACACTACATTTCTATACAGTTCACTCGTATATACTGACACATATGAATATCATCATCTTCAGTCTTCTTGACTTCACAGCATTCCACAGTCAATCCAGTCATCTTCATACCTGTTCATACAAAAGAACACACACAATAGACTGCAACAAAAATAAAATTAAATAAAAGCAAATAAAAATTTATTTTATAAATTTTATTTGCCTCAGAATTATGGTGTGTTTCTCGTCATTTTTCTAGACGTGGTCTGATATGCAGGGACAAAAAAAAAATCGTCTGATGGCTGCATGTACACACGTTTATACACGTGTGCACTGCCTCGCCAATCAGCGAGCAACTGAGGAGTAGCCATCAAGGACCAACTCGACTCAGCATTACATGTCAAAATGAACAGTACAAAAAAAATAACCAAAGAGGTCGAGCAAAGCAGTCATGAACAAACAAAGCTATATGGTGCAACATGATCACAAGCCAGAATGGAGCTACAAACAAGACAGAACAAATAAAAGTGATTTTTGATGGCAGCAGTTCAAATGTCAATATGGTGCAGCTCAAACTTGAAGCATAGTGCAAGAAAACATGATGCAAAAGGTTAGCAACATGGTGAAAGAAAAGCATCAACAAGGACTGGAAAATCAGTTGAGACAGTAGCAAGTATACCAGTATGCAACCACAAATATAAGCGGCAATGGAAAGAAAGTCACTACAGCATGAATAAAACGGTGGTCAGGTGCAAGGGTGCATGGTGAGACAAGTGCAATACTGCATGATCAATTAACATGGGATATTGGACAGTGAAAAGTGATCAAAGCAATCATGATTCAAATCAAATGGACATGGTTAACAAATGCTTCGACGAGACTCAACATACATGTTCAAAAGCTACAGCTAAATGGTCACAGCAATATGATGGTGCATCAAACATGAACAGAATGACAAAGTATTAAATCAATTTTTTTTTAAAGCACAAGGCACAATATACATCAAGCTAGTGGTCGAGCGAATGGGTTTATAAATAGAAGAACAAAATCATGGCAGATCACACTCAAACCACTTCAGGCCAAAACAAATCAGTATGGCAAATTTTCGAGTAATGGCTAAACAAAACAATGACAAATACACAAGAAAATCATTGAAAGCAGGAAGTTAAACTGAAGGTGTATACAAGTTTGAACATCAACAAGTAAAACATCAGTTTAAAAACTCAAGAGAAGTTCAACTATGTTTATCACAAGGCATAATCAAGTACAATATCAGTTTAAAATTATCTGGCAAAATTCAAGTATTGTTCAAAGGAAGATCAAGGCAGCAAACCAAGGTCGAGGCATGTAGTAACAGTCATACAAGTGCATTACCCATTTTGATCAGTAAAAAGTTAACATGGTAATCAAGCATGAATTTTTTCTTAGCAATCAAAAGAATAAAATCCGGAAGTTAATTTGCAATTTCCAAAACATGAAGGAACAGCAGTGAATGTATATACAAGAGCAAATTACTTAAGTAAAGTATCCATTCACAAATTCAAGTGTTAATCTGTTCTTATCAGTTCAAATCAGAACTTAGCATCAGTTCTAAGTGGAGTATACTCAAGTAGGAAGTCAAAGAATAAATGAAGTACCAGTTCAAAAATCAGAATACTAAATCTATTCAAGTTTATGGCAAGATCAATCAAGTATTAAATCCGATTCAATGCTAAGCAAAAGCATTTGTTCATACCAGTTGTTAAGGCAGCAGGATATTCAGTTTGAAATCATCAAAGTTCCAGAAAATCTATTAAAGTTATACGGGTTTTTGATTCGAAGAGACAATTTCAAAGTTCAGGGTTTTCACACGCAAGTAACTCCAGAATAGTGGAAGTATTCATAGCAACTATTCAAATTTTAAGGCAGCAGAATATTGAAACAAATATGAGGTTAAAATCAATTTGAAAATATCAGAGGGAAATCTTATACGAAATTTCAGAAATCACGAAAAGCTCAATTCAAAGCAGTTGTCAAGCCCCAATATTTCGTATATATCATGAACAAGTCTAAGCATGAAATCAGAGATAATTTAGGATTTTAATCCTATAAATACACCAATCCTCATCGACAGTAAATCATCCAAGTTTCAACACAATCAAAGAAAAATTAGAAGTGGAAAAAACATACCAATATTCACTTGGATCTGGATCGAGTGAATCTGCAAATCGAAGAACCAGAAAACCATCAGAGCACGAGACCAACATCAACAAACATCAAAGCAAGAGTACGATCAATCATTTTGCAGAGAATCGGATTCCAGAAGGAAACCCTAGATCGCAAGAAGGAAACCCTAGGAATTTCTCAAGAGCCGCCGCCATTTTTAAGGAAAGAGACCGAGCAAAATAAAGTGGTAAGCAATAACAAAAGTGACCGACCAAGTTATACCAAAGGGCTAAGAGATTTTTAAAAAGATGACCCATTTATTTTAAGTCCTAAAAGCTTTTTATTTTAATTTGTTTCGTCTTTCGTTTCAATTTGTAATCAGTCTACAGTTTTCTAGTTTGTCTCTAAAACTAGGGAGACGAATTACAGGGTTTGTAATTCGGGGAAATCTGGTTTTGGGGATAAAAACCAGTGCAGGGTTTTGAGCGTAGGGTTAAGAGCAGTTGGGAGCGAGTGTCGCGAGTTTACAGGGGATTGTAAGCGTAGAGATTGTTTTAACTCCTAGTAGAAACCTTGGGGAATGCAGCAGTAGGCAGGGTTTTGCCAAAGCTGGGTATATCTGTGTGATATTTATTTTTCCGCATTTATTCTGATTATTATCTGTGCTGTTTTTATTTAATTATTCTGCAAAAATCTGCGATAAACCCTATTCACCCCCCTCTAGGGTTAATTTAGATCCTACAAAGTCATATACACAATAATTCTTCTTCTTCCAAATCACAGACTATCATATATAGTGTGCCCAGATCTAGATCTTAAATTACAACATATGTTTTTTTCTCAAATCAGTCA
Source organism: Allium sativum (assembly GCA_030737875.1). NCBI lineage: Eukaryota > Viridiplantae > Streptophyta > Magnoliopsida > Asparagales > Amaryllidaceae > Allium > Allium sativum. The sequence continues at coordinate 733,612,059 of CM060916.1, forward strand.
TGTCCAATTATGCATCATTCACTATTTTCCCCAAATTTAGCGTTTGTGCGATGAGATTTGGCTCAGGCTCGTGGTAGCCTGGCTATAGAACAGAAGGAAGGAAGAGATACAGAATAGTTACTATAATATTAATAAGATAGATCTACACAGAAAAACAGATATAATAAACAAGAATATGCATAATCTCAGATTCAGATTTATAACCATGTCAAGATCATAATTAAATTTCATATCGGAAAATAACTGTACTCACCTTGGTTGGATTTTAAAAGAAAAAGGGTTGTAGTTATTCTCTTTTAATCCTATTCAGATTGGATAAAGAAGTAGCACTAGTTCTAGCTTAGGTTTCAACAGAGTAGCGATGCCATTGATTTATTTTAATATGAATTAGGGCAGAGTATAGGCATAATGAAGTTGTGTAGGGAAAACTGTAGCCTTAGGGGTGTTTATACAGCATAGGGATCAACGAATCTGGTCAGAACGGGCGTTCAAATGCAGAAAAACGGATCTGTCCTCGGACCTGGAAGGGGGGGGGGGTCGACCCCCTAGTCGACCTGGGTCCCGGGCGGGAAATTTCCCGCCCAGCCTAGGTGCGTGTTTTGAATTTTGAACTTTTAAATTTTGAATACGGGCTGGTTTTTATTTTAAATTCCTGAAACTTCTAAGTGCCATAACTTCTTCATACGAAGTCCAATTTACGCAAACTCGGACTTTATCTCAAGCTCCGAGCCAAACGCAATGGCACAACCCGTTTCCTTTAATTCTTCTTTTAAAAATTAAGTATACTTTGTTTTGTTACTTTATGTTCACAGAAAATACGGAGTGTTACATTCTCCCCTCCTAAAGGATTTCGTCCCCGAACTCTTCAAGTTTAGAAGAATGTGTCCTACTATCCAATCACCCATCCACTCAACCATCATCCATAAACATCCATTGTCCTTAGAAAACTTCTAATATTGTATGAACATATGCAAAAGTGTGTGTATGTGTCTCTTATCTAATGCAAAGATCAGGCGGTCTACTGATTCAGTTGACCTCCTCAATGCAAATTTATGTTAGTGCCATGAGTCCAATTATGTATGCAAGAAATCCTATTTGATACACATCATTTCTATATGAGTGCATAACCATTCATCCAAATGCAACATCCATGTGATGAGTCAATCATTTTGCATCCACAAAAATTGAAAAATGCGCACACATGCTTTTGAGCCAATCTAGTGCCTAGTGTGTGTATATGCATCCACGAGCAACCACTAGCAACCACTTGCATCCACTTGCAACCATCAAACATAACATGTCTCAAACACATGTTTACACCCATTAGTTTCTACCTTAAGATTGAAGACTCGATCGATAGGATACAGCCGAGTGATAGAAGCAAGTACAATTAAAACAAAAGTTCTGTTCCCATTAGACATCAGTTTAGAGAATAAATCTCTAAGTATCAACCCCGAAGACCGAAATCAACATCATATTGACACTCAGAGAATTACTCCCATTAAACAGTGTCAAAACTGGAAATCTACTTCACGCTTCGAGTAAAAACCCCTATCCTTTTCAGAAATATTCAAATACTTACAGACTATTGGTACATATCAGATTATCAAAACCCAGAATGTATACGTTATAGTCAACTTAACGCCCAACACAGATACCACCAACTTATCACAAATAGATGAGTCGTAACCCTTATGGGTTTTGAGACTATTGCAGTATCAGAAACAAGACTAGTATCAAAGTGCAGAGTCTCAATTACAGAATCAAAATGCCAGAAAAAAGAGTTTTAACTCAATAATCAGATAAGGAAATTAAACCTTCTACAAAAAATTTCCTATCCCTATCCTATCCACCAGCCATGTGAGCATTCACCTGCCCTTAAGAAGTAGGTCCTGTCCTTTGCCCTTGCCCTCGTTTCTTCGGACAGTCCCTAGTGAAGTGTCCCATCTCACCATAGTTGAAGCAAGTTCCCTTCCTCTTTCTGCAATCCTTGTTCAGATGAGTCAAGCTTCCACAAGTAAAGCACTTTTTCTCCTTCTTATCTTCAGACTTTTCATCCTTCTTTTGTGTTTCTTTTTTGGGCCACGCTTTCTTGTTCTGTGGTCCTTCGAGCTTTTCCTCTTTTTTCTCGCTTTTGGCATCCTCTTCATGCATCAATGCCATGTCAACCAATTTCTCGAAGGTAGCCCCCATAGGAATATGGGTCATAGCCAACCCGTGTAGCGGCTCATTCAAACCTTTAACAAATCTCAGGGCCTTCTTTTCAGGGGTGTTCACCAAGTCTAAGCCAAATCTCGCCAACTGATTGAACTTGTTAACATACTCCTTTACTGATAAATTGCCCTACTTCAATGCCAAGAACCTCTCCATGTATAAATTCTCTTCTGCTCGTGAGATAAATTTCATCTTGAACCTATGCCTGAAGTCCATCCATGTCTCCACTGGACGCTCTCAATTCGTGACCTCCCACCAAAACGAGGCTTCGTCCTTCATTAACCAAGCAGCTAATTGGACCTTCCTTCCATCTTCTATCTCGAAGATACCAAAAAAATCTTCCACCTCCTTAAGCCAATTTTGAGCTTCAACAAACGTCTCTGACCCGTGAAAAGGTTTCTCGCCCATTGCCCGAAAGTATTTGCATATCTTCGAAAAAGTATCAACGTAAGGAGGGGGAGGAGGAGCGGCTGCAGCTGGGGGAGGATGAACGTCTGTTGGGCTTGCGGCTGTGGCCCTAGCCTCCAGATACCTTCTGAACTAGGTTGGTATCGGTATGCCCTCGGGTACCTTGGGTACCCCAGACATGCTGAAAAGAAAAAAAGGAAGAGATTCAAAACGGGGAATCGAAAGACATATAAATAAATTTTACTTTTGAAAATACTTCCTTTTTAAAACCTTTTTGAAAATAGTTTTCAAAAACTTTTTATCAAATCTGGTAACCTTCAGCTCTGATACCAAGTGTAACACCCCATGTCCGTTAATGTCACTCACAAAAGGGAATGCATTAACTTCCATGAAGCATTATAAGTAAACAAAATAGAATATTACAAGATAGATACGTAAAGTAGTACTTGAGAAATTTATAACTTTATTACAACAGAAACGGAAATGAGTTTGGTTACATCCTTCAAAACCATAATACCAAAACCCACGTACACAAATATCAGTCTTATACAAAATCCTTCACAATGCATAATTTTAAAGCCATAATCCCCAGCATAAACTGCAATGAAAAGATAGAGTCAAAGCCAAGCAATACTTCAAGCACTTCAAGCAGAGAAATTCTGAATCAAGCTCCTATGTTTCCACCCTGAGCACATGTGGAGGGGTGGGGAATGGAAAGAAAAGGGGTGAAAACAAACAAGGTCAGACATAAAGTCTGGCGAGTCCAATGACTTTTAGCATATAAATAGATAACAATATCATGACATGTAAATAAAGCTGGATGAGAGATTACAGCAACATGAGTAGCATGTATGCTTAAGTTTAACAGAAGAAACAGAATGATATAGACCAAGATATGTTTCTTACCTATATCTTACTTCTCTGCACTAATACTTAGTATAACAGGATTAGGTGTTACCCTAATGTCTAAACTGAAACAGAGACGAAAACAGAATAATCTCTACAGAAAAGAGAATGCTAGTAATGGGCCTTTACCACCCCAACAGAGACAGAAGGTACAGAAATAGATTGCTAATAATGGGCCTTTACCACCCCAACTAATGGGCCTTTACCACCCCAACAGAGACAGAAGGTACAGAAACAGAATGCTAATAATGGGCCTTTACCACCCCAACTAATGGGCCTTTACCACCCTAGCAGAGACAGAAGGCACAGAAACAGAATGCTAATAATGGGCCTTTATCACCACAACTAATGGGCCTTTGCCACCCCAACAGAGACAGAAGGTATACCAATAGAAACAAACAGAACTAGGTGTACCCTAAATTCTACCCCAATCGATCGTCTCCGTAATACATAAATACCCTATGCCGGCCCCACAGAAGGGTGTATCATTCCCTAAAGTGGCAACCTATAGACACATACCTATTTACAGATGTCACGGTGTCTTACATCCTCAGAACAGACCGGATCCATGCATGCACATGATCCGGTTGGAATGTGCCATCGACACCCCTCGCCATTATCAGAGTGAACCTCTTACAATTAGTTCAGTAAGTGTGCCCCGGACCCCTCCTAGTGTTGGGTCATAGTTTTGATACCAGAAAAGGGTTACTGACTAATATGGGTCCCATACAACAGATGATACAAGTAATTACCCCTCCTAACCTTGTGTCCCCAGAATAACAGATTTCAGATTAACTTGCTTACATATTTCATATGTACAAAGTTCAGATTAACTATTTCTCAGATCAGACATATAGGTTAACAAGTTTTCAGACTAACGGATCAGATGTACAGATTAACAGACTTACAGATCATTTCACCTAACCTTGTATTGGGCCTACAGATTTACGAAACGGGTTTATTAGATTCATCCATCCAGTTGATTTAACCCTATCCGCCCAACACGTTTTAGGCATCATATTTATCTTAGATTTGCATTGATTAAATATTAATGCACAGACCTCTCACATTAGGTCGGTAGCTTGTGGCCGTTGGATGTGCCGGGCGGTTCTGGGCAGACTTCTGCCATAAGCTAGACCTAATCTCGTGTCTAAGCATCTTTTAGTTATGCCTACGACCGCTCACATTAGACTATTAGTTTGCGGTTGCTGGTTAAGCCGGTTGGGTCTGGGCAGGCTTCTACCGCAAACAGAGTCTAACATCGTGTCTCAGCATTCTTATTTTAGCTAAAGTATTCATTCACAGATTATGCCAATATCAGACTAATTATGCCAATTCAACAAATTAACTTCTTCACAAATTACAGCAGATTATCCAAAGTTCTATTAATATGTTTTACTCAATTTTAGATCGAGCGTACAGATTTTCATACCCCATATTACCGTATTTAGTTTTCAACAGATTTAGCAGATTAGGAAATTTAACAAATTTAATCATCCCTTAAAATTCCATTAACATGCCTCGCCTAATCATAAAATTAAGTCTAATTTTAGATGCCCAAGTTATGGTCATAATTCACAATATAACATGTGCCCCGAATTTTAATTAAATTTACACAGTACATAATATTCTCCAAAAACCCCAAATCATAATATACAATACGAATTATGCCAAATTAAAGCCTTTGATTTCAGCGTATGCCAAATATCCAAAATCCCCATTTAGTCGTATTCACATTTAATAGTTATCCTATTATAATATAGATCTTTGCGCCTAAGTCATATACACAATAATTCTTCTTCTTCCAAATCACAGACTATCATATATAGTGTGCCCAGATCTAGATCTTAAATTACAACATATGTTTTATTCTCAAATCATTCACAAATCAGTCATGTCCAATATGCATCGTTCACTATTTTCCCCAAATTTAGCGTTTGTGCGTCGATCTCTTATGAGATTTGGCTCAGGCTCGTGGTAGCCTGGCTATAGAACAGAAGGAAGGAAAAGATACAGAATAGTTACTATAATATTAATAAGATAGATCTACACAGAAAAACAGATCTGATAAACAGGAATATGCATAATCTCAGATTCAGATTTATAACCATGTCAAGATCATAATTAAATTTCATATCTGAAAATAACTGTACTCACCTTGGTTGGATTCTAAAAGAAAAAGGGTTGTAGTTGTTCTATTTTAATCCTATTCAGATTGGAAGAAGTAGGAGCACTAGTTCTAGCTTAGGTTTCAACGGAGTAGCGACGCCATTGATTTATTTTAATATGAATTAGGGCAGAGTATAGGCATAATGAAGTTGTGTAGAGAAAACTGTAGCCTTAGGGGTGTTTATATAGCATAGGGATCAACGAATCTGATCAGAACGGGCGTCCAAATGCAGAAAAACGAACCTGTCCTCGGATCTGGAAATGGGGGGAGGTCGATCCCCTGGTCGACCTATGTGACCCAGGTCAACCCCCAGGTCGACCTGGGTCCTAGGCGGGAATTTTCCAATTTCGAACTTTTAAATTTTGAATTCGGGCAGGTTTTTATTTTAAATTCCTGAAACTTCTAAGTGCCATAACTTCTTTATACGAAGTCCGATTTACGCAAACCCGGTCTCTATCTCAAGCAGAATTCCGAGCCGAACACAATGGCGCAACCCATTTCCCTTAAATTAAGAATAGTTTGTTGTTACTTTATGTTCACACAAAATACGGGGTGTTACACCTATGGCAACTAATATTGCTTTAAGTAAAAATGATACATCAAAAGACATTGATCAAAAACTATATAGAGGAATGATAGGATCATTATTGTTTATAACCACTAGTAGACCAGATATAATGCATAGTGTATGTCTATATGCAAGATATCAATCGCACCCTAAGGAAACACATTTAAAAGCCGTAAAATGTATTCTGAGGTATGTGAAGCATACATGAGATTTTGGATTATTTTATCCTAAGAATGATTCATTCAATTTAGTTTCGTACTGTGACGCTGACTATGCAGGATGCAAATCCAATCATAAAAGTACCAGTGGAACATGTCATTTCCTAAGACAGTCCCTTATATCATGGTTTATTAAAAAGCAAAATACCGTATCTTTGTCAACAACTGTAGCAGAATATATCTCTGCTGCTTTGGCTTGTTCACAAGTAATATATTTGCAACAAACTTTAAACGATTTTGGTTTAAATATAAATAAATCATCTATATACTGTGATAATACAAGTGCTATAAATATTTCTAAAAACCCAATTCATCTTTCGAGAACTAAACATATCGATGTGAGACATCATTTTCTAAGAGATAACATAAGTAAAGAAAAGATTTCCCTCGAATTTATAGAAACAGATAAACAAATTGCAGATATACTAACTAAACCAATAAATGAAGCAACATTCACTAAATTTAGGAGAGAATTAGGCATATGTAAGTTAGAATAATTAAATATATAAAAATAAAATAAGAAATTCAAATAATAAAATTTAAAGTAAGATTATGTCGACATAGAGTTTCTGGTATGTCGAGATATAACTGCTAAAATTTCAAAATTTAATTCCCACCAAAAGTTAGTTATTTCAATTATTTAAACCTTCTATTTCAACTTTTCCTCTTCATTTTCATTTCTCTTCTCTGTAAAAACTCTAAATTAAAAAATACAATGGCCTCCACTAATCTAAACACCCAAATCAACTCCGAATCTCATGCTGGACCATCCAAGAGTCCATTTCAACGATCTACATTCTCTGGTGTCAAAATCGAAGAGAAAATAGAGAATGCTTTGTAAATGATGGCTGAGATACAAGTACTTCAGATTAGAATGAGTCAGGAGTAGAATAGACAAGAGAAACTAATAAGAAGCCTTCTGAAATTTATAATGGATAACGAGGCTAATCCGATTATCATAGATGATGGTAATCAAAACATGGATGAGGAGGAAGAACAAGTGGAAGAACCAGAAGAAGAACCTGAAGAAGAAGAAATGATGGAGGAGGAAGAGCATCAAGAGATCAACAAACGATTACAGATGAAGATGATAAGGTTGAATGTGTAGAAGAAGTCATATTTGACGAAAATGGGAATGTGATTGAAAAGAATGGAGAATTCTGTCTCCATTATCCAAATTGTTCAATTCACAAATCTCCCATTGTGAAAAACAATTAGTGATTAAGGTTTTCTTCGTTTTTCATTGTATTACGTTTCGTACATGTATAAATCTATGTAGTTGTACAAATTCGTACCTAATAAAATTATCATTTATAATTAGTTATCTCTCTTTAAAACATAAAATAAATTGAATGTTCGATTAAGGGGGAGTATTCTACTTAAAATTAGTTAATAGATTAAGGGGGGAGGGTATTATTATTGAGTTAGTTACTTAAGATATATTTAGATAGTTATCTAATTTAGGGGGAGTACCTTTAGAATTTCCTTTTGATAATGCCAAAGGGGGAGAAATTATAAAATATAGACATAGTTTATAGGATTCTTACAGATAGGGGAAGTATTTGAAAGATCATCATCAACAGGTATATACAGGTATGATATTTTATAAACTAAGGTTGTCATCATCAAAAAGGGGGAGATTGTTGGAGAAAGTACTTTTGATGACAACAACCTTATTTCAATTATCATTGATTATAAAATATATACTAAAACATGTTGTATAGAATATATATATATATATATACATATATGCAGAAAGTATATACATGAAATATTACTGAAGACTGTACAGTTTAAAGATAACAGAGAACCAGAATTCAAAAAATTATCAAGACTCATGAGTATTCAAGAGTTCATGATTAATATAGTTATAGAGTCTAGATTATGTAAGACTCTAAATAGCACTCCAGGTTCAATATTCAAATTCTGATTTTCAAATTCTATTTTCTATCCTCAATTCTCTCTATTTTATTTCTTTATCTTTTCAATTTTTTTCTTTCTTATTTATTTTGTTTTTCAAACTTAAGTTTTATATATTTATATTCTTATACTTTATATTTATACAGTTTAAAACCTTATAATTTTTAAATATGTTTATATAGTTTAAGTTTATGTTTTCATATGTTTTTCTACCTTATAATATTAATTTACAACATTATATTTTTATTCAAGAATTTCCAAAATTGTATTTATAACAAAACACCTGAAAAATGTTTTAAAATTCAAAAATACACTAGAGTACATCGACATGCCAACACTATGTCGACATATAACCGTCAGAAATTCAAATTTGAAAGGAAGTGTCTTTTCACTGTTTGAAACATTGCAACCTTTCGCACTCTATAAAAAAGGTTTGAATTCGATTTTTTAAATATATCTTCTTCTCCACTTTCACTCTCTTTCATTATATAATTATGCTTAATCATTTTTATGATTTCTACACTTGTACTCTGTCGAACTCAATTGCGTTTTAATCAAACTTCTTCTCTTTACGCTGTCTTCTCATCTCTCTCTGAATCAAGTGCTATTGAAGAGTTATAGGGTTGTTTGTAATTTCTTGGATTGAGTGAAGTAGGAATCGATGTGTTCCTTGTAGCCGTGAAACCAAGGAAGTAGGAATCGACGTTTTTCTTGTAGCCGAGAAACCAAGGAAATAGGAATCAGTGGTATCCCTTGTAGCTGTGAAATCAAGGAGGTTGTAGTTGACTATTGGAATAGTAATAAAACTCTGCGCAATCCAGCGTTGCGCGGGACTGGGAGTAAGAGCAATCTAAACTAGTATAAAATCCAATGTGTTCTTTCCTTTTTTGCATTTTTATTTCTGTTTATTTTGCTTCTGCGTTTGAATCTGTTTCTGTGATTGTGTTTGTGGTGTTTGATTCATTCTGTTATTCACATAAGTTTTAGATTTTGTTTAAATTCTAACAAACACTATTCAACCTCCCCCCTTTAGTGTTTATTTTGCCTTAACGATCCATTCCGCATTCCCTAACACTGGTAACCATATGGGTTTGTTTCAATGCCACCAGTACAACCCATCCAGCAACCTCTGTTAATTTGCAACCTGCATACACCAAACAATAACAATACTTCAACATAATTCACATGCAATAATTTGATTAGAAAAGTATAAAGGATGATCAACTTTTGCATAACTTAGTTGTGCCAAACATACTCTGAACTACTTGAGTCCTTGTTACTAGGAATTTGAAGAAACCGGTGATCCGGAGTTGCACTTTCAAGCATTATTTTGATTAGCCAAGGAAGAAGCTCAAAAGGGAAAAGTACACACACACACACACACACACACACATATATATATATATATATATATATAATACGATGGTAATACATGATATCCAAAAAAAAGTAAGGTTGCATATATATTTATTTGTTATAGGTGGTGGCGGTTAGTGAGTATTTATTGGATCATGATAGGATTTAATTCTGCCTACATGAAATACAAAGAAAGTAAGTTTATCTTTTTCTTTCTTTACGGTTTATTACTTTAAAGTTGATTGTGCTCTTTTTTTAAAGCAGTGAAATACAAAGAAAGAAAATTGATGGGGTATGTCTGATGATGAAGGGTGGGGCAAGTTGTGCAGTAAGGATGTACCAGAAGGAAATGACAGTTATGGGGTAGTTAATGGTTGCAGGAGAAGGAAGCATTGCAGGGTTGCGGTTGTTTGCGGTGTCTGTATACGATGGCAGTGATGAACAAGGTGTAAAGAGGCAGTTTGGATGGTGGTTATGGAGGTTGACATGGTTGCTAATCAAAGGAACTGTGGTTTGATTGTCAGGAGGAGAGGCAGGTGATGAAATAGTTCATAATCATGTAAAGGCAATGGGGTGAAGGTTTGGTAGTCTTAAGATGTTTTGAGAACAATTTGTTGTTTCAGGTCAAGTGATTGTAGTAGTTGTAGTAGTTTAATGAGATGGAAGATATAGGGTGCATTTATTGTAGTTCTTCAATGAGATGTGATACAGAGGTAGTGGTGTTGTGTCTTGCAGCTCAAATGTACGTAAAGAGAAGTGTGTTTGGTTGGGTACAATGTAAGAAAAATCCAAAAGCATGTGTATTACATTGTATTGTACTATTTTTTGTTAAATAGTAACAAATTTGTGTATTGTACTCATAAGTGCATTCTTTAAAAAAAATGTTATGTTATTTATTCTATTGTTGATAGTTGAACGATAGTAATTGGTAAAACTGTAAGCAGGAAATATGAAAGAATATTTATTGGCAGAACAGAAAGGGAATAACGACAAATTACCTATAGAAAATGTTTGACCTAAAAAATATTTTGTCGCTAATCCCTTGCTAATTAGCAAGGCTTTACTTAGTTTTTGTATAAATAATAAATTATTAGAAAATATTTATTCGTCGGTAAATGGTTGGTAAATTAATTTAGAATTTAAATTTTATATTTAGTGTAATGACGGAAAATGGTCGGAGAACTCACGCTAAATTCCATCGCAGAATTGACACTCGATTACTAACCTGAAATTCGTCGACTATCAATATGCATCCGAAATCCATCGCAAAGCCATAAATAGCGATGGATTATCAACAGATTTTGCCGCTGCTAAATCAACATTTTCTTATAGTGTATGGATGAAGAAAACACAACATGAGATCTGTTACAAACTTCCTACCTTTTGGGTTAGTATATTTCTCTAATTTTTATTTTGTTACTCTGATGGCGTTTCTTAATCTTAAATGGAAAATGGAACTCCAATTTATTTTTTCTTTGCTCTCTTATATTTTCAACACTAAGATGTCACGATCTTATATATCGCCTAACCATATGCCTGCTTGGGTATCTTATATTTATCTTTTCACTGCCACGCTGAAACCAAATCCGGGATGCTTGCTTGGGTTGAGATGAACATTTTATCCCCTACACTTTTGTAGCATTTTATATGAGTAATAAAATAGAAAAGGCAGACTAATAAATTTTACTCATAACCGTTATCATTATCAGTCCTCTTACAATTTTGTACCATATACTTATGAATAAATGATGGTGATTACATGATCCCATTAGCATTTATTTGTAGACTTATGAATCTTGAAGTTTTAATACATCAAATAGGTAACATTGTTATTTCTCCGCTCGCAAAATTGATTTTCTATTTTTAGGAATTATCACAATTATTATATACCAAGCGTAACCAATTTATATATGTTTTACATTTTTACCTCGTATTTTATTTGATTGGTTAATATTGCTTTATTTTAGTACAAAATGTCAAACCTTTTCGCAACTTATAAATTAAAACCATATAATACTTACTAATCCGTCTTCAGTGTATGTATACGTTTTAGTTCATCAGTATCCATGAATTATAATACTTAGTCTTTAGTGCTACACGTATTTCTCCCGACTTTTACAACCATGAGTTCTTCGACATCACATAGTATGATTTTTGTCTAATGGAGGCGCCTAACTAAACACATAATTAGAAGCAAACTAAGAGACACAATGCTCCAACCATTGGATCCTTTTGTCCTTATATAAAGGGGTGTAATTCATAATGCGATCTAATGGTGGAGATTAATTGTGTCTAAATTTTATGTTTAAATAGACTTTCCCTTTTCTATTTTTCTACCCTTTTTCTAGCACTATTTCCTAAAAATTCAATAGAATCGTAAACTTATTACTTATTAAGCAAAATAATGCATGTCTTTTTTTGTATAACTACATTTAATATTTCACCTATTATGCATCTTTATTACGAAGTTTGCATTTATCAGAAAAGAAACACTACAATAATAATTTGCAAAAATTGCAATACTAGACCTAATTTGGTAGTACTATTCCAAAAAAAATTTGCATCTTTTGTAGATAAGGTTTCCCTTTGCCACGCGTATTTATCATACTCAATATAATGTATAATTGTGAGGAAATGTTTGGTCAATATTTTTGCTACTAATGTTTCTTATAATATTTTCTTTTCTTCTTACTACAAGTACACCTCGTACAAAACTAGAAATTAATAAAGCCTTCAACAAATTTTTTGACTTAAGCGGTAGATCAATCTATGTGCAACTTAAGTTAATCATTGGGAAAATATCTCTTTCTTTTGTTTTTTATCGTCCTTGACAATATCTTATTCCATATATGTAAAACATTCAATTTGATATGGTGCTTTTATGGCAAATGCATTTACTGTGTGACTTCTGTTGTTAAACATATTACCCATGTTTTAGGTTGCTCATGTCATGATATTGATGATGGTGACATAATAATATGTATAGGGTGGACAGTGGTAATTATTTTTTATGAATATATATGATTTAGATCACCAAATATTTAAATATATAAATAAAATCTTTCAATATAAAATTAGGGATTGTTAGACATAAGGACAAAGTCAACAAAAAATCATCCATAAGGACAAGAGGCTAAAATTTTAGCGACATGGACAATTTTTAGTGTAAAGAGAGGAATTCAAGGGCGTGAAAAATAGAGAGAAGGACAAAGTTAGCAAAATTTCCAGCTAAAAGTATGGCAAGTTTTAAAATTGGGGAGAAAAACAAGTTGTAGGGTAAAAGTGAAAATGGGAATGGACCCCGTGAATTCCACTTTTGCCTAAGTTTTGTCATTCTTCCCAATTTTAAAACTTTGTATACTTTTGGCTAAAAAATTGGTAACTTTGTCCTTTAAAAGAAATTCCTTTTCAAGGGCCCACTATAATTTCATACTTTACACTAAACATTGTCCTTATAGCTAATTTTTTTGCTTTTATTCTTTTAGCTAATTTTTTTGTTCATTTTGTCCTTCACACTATTTTCCTGATAAAATTATTGTAGCTGAAACTGCAAATAATTATAATTAATGCTCCAAATATTTGCTATATACCTATAGATTCTCGATCAACATAACTAGCGAGTTATCCATGATTTTTTATTTTTCTAAAATGGTAGAAATGCAATGTGAAACTCTTAAAGCATGTTTGTGTTATTGGTCAGGTGAATTATGCTTAAGTTGGAATAATTTTTATGTTGAAAAAAGTTGGTTGATTTTCATTTGTTGCAATATGGCTTTTCAGTAGAAAGTAATTGACATCTTTGATATTTCATGAACTAGTAACAGATATTTTTATATATGGAGAGATGGTTTTCGAGTTCCAAATTAAAGTAACGTGTTGATTGTAGGTTCAATGCTTTCGAATGTTTTTTGGAATTATATTGCCATGATCGTCAAAGGTTGCTTACAATGGTTAAGTGTGAAAAATCAGTTTACTGCCTTAGTGTAAACGGACACCACTGTGAGTTTGTTCACACCACTTTATGTGGTGTGAGCATAACTCTACCACCCCATTGGTGGAAACCAAAAGCACCCATATGGGCCCCCCTGATTTCCACCAATGGAGAACCGGTGTTATGTTCACACCACATAAAGTGGTGTGAACAATCTCGGACTCAACGGACACACACTAAAGAGAGAGAAGACATGTATGTTTTTTCTAGGTTCTGTTAATATAGTTTATGCCAGGGACGGATCTACAACTTATAGTACTTGGGCTGCAGCCTAGGCCCTAGGTCACTTCTTTGCAAAATAAACAACACCGTACAACTTATATGTTTCATCTTTCATGGCGGCTGATCTTTTTGTTTTCAGTTCTACATCATTTTTACTTCTCCACGGAAGTCGGTTTATAATTTCAACTTAACGTTGGTGATCGAAATTAAGCTTTCGTTCTTCCAAAGTTGAAATAAAGCAAGGCAAAGAAATTCAATGGAAATCTTATCCGAGATCTGACTTTTGGTATCTGTAGCCTTTTATATCTTTATTTCATTTAATCCCTATGGCGATTTCTATGCAGAACTAAAGTAGTGGATTGAAATTCTACTGATGTGCGAATTAGTTAAATCTGAGGGGTTCTAACTATTTTTTATCTATTTTGTATTTTATGCATAGATTTGAAATATCGTTCTTTTAAAATTCTGTGCGTTTTTTTAATTCAATAATCATGGGCAAGCTACTGCTTATCTTTTTAAATAGTGATAAATCTACTATATTTCTAAAGTGTGCTACTGGCATGAAAATTGGTGGTCTAATGGAAAAAGTTCATTTGGAAGTGCCTCAAGTTACTTGGTCCAAACAAATGGCATTAGTCCAAACAACACCATATATTAAGTTATTTAACCCACTAGCATTTGTTATTCTGGTCATATTCTTCTTTCCTGTGCCTTTAATACTCATTCTTTTTTATTACAAATCTAATTCAAAGTAGAATACTATGAAATATTGGGCGAACTATGTAGCAAATTATCATTTTCAAGAAAATATTTGTTCACTTGATTGTTTTTCAAGCACTTGAATTTTATTAGTGTTCGCGAATCCTAACGGTAACCTTATTAGTGTTAGTTGTTAAATGATTGTTGTGTTCATATTATAAACTAATTTTTATAGCCCGGGCGATGTTTAAATCCTAGCTTTGTCCCTGGTTTATGCATAAATACATACATACATGTGTAATTTCGGTATCAGCTATTATAAAGTTGAATTTTAAGGAAATATATATGAAGAGTTTAAACATAGCCGATGATATATGATAGTTTAAGGACAAACTCCCTAAAATGGTATATAATGATATCATTTATTTATTTATTATTTAAGAGACCATATCATATTGTTAAGTATCTACAACGTACACTCCGTATAACCTGCTAAACTCAAAAGAAACTATTTGTATTACTAATTTGGTTTTTAATTTGTACTTCATGTAACCTACAATGAATATCTCCCGACATGTTTCAACATTAGTTCTGTTTCAATTAGTGACCTATGCTGGACTCTTCAACTATTTTTCCTACTATCTCTTACAGTAAAAATTCGAGGGTAGGAGATGAATGAAGAATATGGGTTCGCATTTGGAAAAATAATAAGCAGTGATGCAGACTACCTAACATCAATGATATGTTATACGCAGTGTTTAAGAAGATCAACTGCAGCTTTAGTTTGCATTTTTAACAAACATCCGTCATTTTCTCACTTTTCATTCACTTTGCAAATGCCATGTATAAATTCGAAATATATGATTGTTATATATACATATTTATAGTCCACTTTTATGGTATATCATGTCTATAAAATTTCAGTACATATTTTTTAATAAGTGTCGTTTAGGTAGTGTATTCTCACTGGTTTTTTTCTTTTATTCAAAATAAATTCTATATTATATTCAAGATATATCACCTTCTTACAAGTGTATGTACAAACATCAATAAAACTAAGTTTATTTTGCGAAACCTGTGTGCAAAGCACGAGTGCACACTTTTTTTTTGGCAAGGCTGACCGGTTTTTATAATGATCCGTAACACTTTTTATTAAATAAAAGAAAAAATACAGTAGCAAATACAACATACAAAAGCATGTTGACATAAGCTACAAGTTCAGCTTCCACGCAGGGAAGTGAAGACGTTGTATGAACTTTTACATTACACATGGAGAAGCTCGGCATCCAGATTGACCAACAGTTTAGCCATTCTCATATTCAAGGCTTCTCAAGAGTACACGTTTTTTGCTCATGGTAATAGGGGCACTTCCATATGACTTTCCTGAAACAGATGCTGCCATAAGAGAAGCACTACTGCTGCATGACACTGCTGGTGGAGCCTTGTAGGCAGTTGGAGGCAAAATGTGAGCATAAGGATTAATGAGAAGATTGTTGTTTTCTTTCTTCAAAGAAGGGATGACATCATCACGTTTTGACTTTCCTATAGGAGTAGATGGTGAATCAGTAACCAACTTGATCGAAACGGATGGATTGAGAAACCCTGGCTTGAAGGCGAACTTATCCTTGTATTTTTTGCTATCTTTGCAGCGTCTTTAACAATAACTTCGGAAAGGCCCAGAACACTAATCAATTTTTCTTTCACTGTTTCATTAGAGGATTCTTCATTCAAAATGTTTTCCTTATTTAAATTTGCTTTAACCTGCTCACTCAATATGTTTTCCTTATTTAAACTTGTTTCAACCTGCTCACCGCCAGTTTGAAGATCAAAACAAGGCGTTGTAACAACCCGTATTTTCAGAATCAATTTAAAATTTTATTTTAAGCTATTTTAAGGAATTTGTAAATACAAATTGGTTATATTTGTTAAATAAAATTTGAGGATAATTTTAAATTCAGTTTTTATATTTTATTTGACTTAAAACAAACTCAATAAAATTATTAAATTGATTTATAAGCTTTGTTTTTGTTAGACCAAAAAATGGCACTAACACCCAATTGATCATGTTTTGCAGAGAGTAATAAGAAATCATGTACGAAAAAGCAAGAGAAATCAATCAACACACAAGATTTATAGTGGTTCGGCGTTAATGAGCCTACATCCACTTTATAGTTCCTCATTTCATTCCGGAATTACATTTACACTGAATATTTACACTCAAACACTCAAATTCAATGATTCATTCTCTCCGAATTCATTATTTTCGTTGGAGAATAAGGTGGTTATTTATGGAGGAATTCGGCCATGCTGCCATGAATAAATGAAGTGCCAAAAAAGTCCCCCAAAATGATGTATTGTATGTGTATTTATAGGTAGAAATTCGGTTAGGGTTGAGTGGCCACATGGCAGCTTTAGAGTAAATCTCGAAAGTAGTGGAGAACATGGTGAAATGGTCTTTAACTACCCAGAATTCGGTTAGGGTGAGTGATCCGATCCGGATGGCCCGATCCGGATGACCCTATCCGGTTGATCCGATCCGGATGACCCAATCCGGTTTACCCGATCTGGTTTGGTCGGTCAAAAATATTCGCTTTAGCTTGATCCAAAATGGTGGAATCCAACCCAAGGCTTATGTGCGCAGAAATACTAGTTTTCCCATCCTTTGTTACTTCGTCCAAGCAGATGTCGATCTCTGCCAGTTCATGCTCAAGCCCTGAGTGGCCTTCCTGATAGAGTTCTTGGGCTTTGGATAGTCTGGTCACAAAGCAGGCTAACATTTTGCCCCCAAAAATACATCTTATTGCAAATGAGATGTGCTTTGAATAAATCGAGCTGAATCTTTTTGGAACGTCATCCACCCTTGAGGAGGCTTTATCAGACTGTTGTGTCCTATTGAGTACTGAGTAGTTCCGTCGTATGGATCTTTTCCGGTATAAATGGCTTGTCATATACCACACTGCTTCCATTGATGTTTATCAGGCCAAATTCCATGGCTAGAGTGGTCAAGATGATCAAGTAATCGTTTAGACCTCGTCGAATCAAGAGGTTGAATTCCTTCATCATAGGTCATGCAATATTATTGGCTCCCATGTGAGATTGTACATGCACAAGTTAATGCCAAACGACACCGTCTTCCTAAATAAGTCAAGTACACTACTAAGCTAGTATTTCTTTTATGTATAAGTCAATGTATAAAATAGTCATCCAAGTCATAGGGTGGTGTCGGAATCTTCGTGTTTTGAGCTAGCATCTGGACCGTTGGAGAGAGCGCATCAGAGTTGGCATATGAATCTGCCATTTTTTTCTCGGATTTGGACTATCTCGATATCAGGATATTAATCTAGTACTCTATGATTGCATCTAATCGTAACAACAGGGTATCTGAAAGCCAAGATCACTCCGGATCGTTTTATACTCCCGTGATCACATACGAGTCAATACGAGATGTTCTTGAAAACATGCAAGCCAATAGCTGGTAGGATTATCACAATCGTAAGGCAGTAGAGGAGTTGATCATACTCTCCATTTGAAGCAGTTGCGGATCAAGTCTTTGGATTTATGCTTGATTCGTTAGTTGGCTCACTTGGATGGTCGAGATGAATCACGTCATATTCTAAAGATATAATGTATACGTTCCGAATCATGCTTCGAGTCAGGGTCATGTTCAAAGTCAATCTGCCGATTGAAGGTGATGCTCCCAACATCAGTGGAGGACGAGCGAAGTCAATGCTTATGCCCCTAACATCGGTGGGGGTTATGCAAAATCAATCGGACATCCAGTCTTTTAGCCTTTTTAATTTTTTTCCGCCGCATCGGGTTAGAGATGCAGGTTCAACAATCTTAGTCACCCTGTGTTGTTTTGTCCACTTTCCTAAGTCATCAAGGGTTGGATTTATATATGCGAATGGTCGAATTACATTCGCGTCGGGGTCATCCCATCTGTTTAGTCAGAAAGCAGTGATCGCCTTATTGAGTATCAACGAACTTAGATACTCTCCTCGCATCGGCCACAGAGTTGAGTAAGCTCGTCAATCTTGCAAGCGAGCGAACGTCGTTAGTGAGTTAAGCTTGACAAGATCGAGGGCCCGATTAATGACATTAGTCTTTTCCGGAATTGTAAATTCCTGTCAGTCATTCCTAGGGCTTTTCTTTTTCCTTTATCATTTCAAGAGTCAGATGGTGCTCCATTTTGTCGTGAAGACATTGAGATCATCCATTTCAACATTAGCACCCTCTTGTTGCATGAATCTATCTGTCTCAGGATAGGATTTTCCAACGTTTCTAGGAAAATCTCATGGTAGAGAGATACCTAGGTTTGTTTCAGAGGTGAATCTGCCAAGTCCTCTTGGTGGGTCTCGTTGCAGAGAGATTTTGAAGTTTTAGATATCCAGAATACCAGATACTGCTGCGATCAACACCATATATGGTCCAGGTCGATTTACCGATGCCACTGCGGCATTGAATCTTTCAAGGAATGCGTGTAGGGTCTCGCCGGAGCTCTGTTGAAGCATCAATTGGCAATCTGGCCCTCGTCTTTGAGAATTTGTCGCCAATTGTCCAATTTAGCTCTGGTGCCCCTGGTATGAAGTCTTGAAGTGGAGGGAAGCCAGTCTCTGGCTTCTTGGTTGCGCATATGTAATAGCCGTCAATCAGGCTTCTGTCTTTTAATTATGGATGGTGATCTGCTACTCGGATGTATGCAGGTTGTCCTTAAGGAGCCATTCTTCTGGTTATAGTCTGGGATCTTACGGAACTCCGATAATAGTAAATGTGCCTAAAGTTGGCGGATAGTCAAATTATGTTGCTCGAAGCTTGTATCCCGCACTCCCCATCCACGGGGATTTTGCTAAACGGTAATTAACAAATCCACATATTCTATGAATTCATACACCCTCATCAAGCTGTGAGTTAGAGTTTGATACAAAATGATTTGTTCGTATCCATCTCATGTTAGTCTTCGGTCTCCCATCCAAGCTCTGAGGTTCGGAGTCGGGTGGCGATAAAGTCAGATTATAGCTTTCTCAAATGCTCTCGTTTGCCCCCTACATGGGGAGCCTCATGTTGAGGTTGAGCTGGATTTCAAACATTTATCTGAATTAGAGCAGAGGTTGGCCGGGCTTCGTTTAAGTTTTCAGCGACTCTTGCATATCCATCGTTTTCATCCAAAATGTTACGGTCAGAAGTTGCATGCTACAAATGCCTAGGAGGAGGTTGGTTGCATCTTGTTTCATTAAAGACGACTATGCCAATTTGTCCTAGAGCCTCATATGATTTGGACCACGGAGCAGGGAGTGTTTGAGCCAAGTTCATTGTCGCTTGAATTTCCACGATCCTCACTCCAGCGAGTAAGTCGTAGTTACTCGGCCTTCCACCTATCCAAGTAAAAAAGTTATCCATCATTTTCTGTCGTTTCCGGAGAAGTTCATCTCGCTGAGCCATCTGAGTTCTCAAATCAGCACGGGTACCATCCATTTCATATCTAGCTTGACATGCTGAGGGATCATCGTAAGAAGAAATCTGCTGACTTCGTTTGTTCCTAGCGCCTTCTGCGCCAATATCCTCAGCACGAAAGAAATTTATATATTCCTTCTTCTTAGCCTTTGAGTCGGAGTATCAAGCAGTTCGCTTCCTTGCAACCTAGAAGTCAAAGTAATGGCATGCCCCCTTATCTAGGGTCTTTCAATCGGGATGTTGGTTAGGACTAGCAAATGGACGTTCAGTCTGCATCCATTCCATGGTCCTCGAGTGGCCTGTCAAGATCGAGGTACAAATTAGACACAGGCATATAAATTATGCCATTTGTAAATATTTTCAACAGTATGCCCCCAGTTCAGGGGTAATGGCGAAGGATCGGCAGTTGTATCACATCCCTTTTAAATTTAGAAATGGATGCATGGAAGAGAGACATTGCTTTCAAAGATCAAGTGATTGAGTTATCCAAGTGCTCGAGTAGACGCGTTTTCCATTCAGTCTATTTGCGAGGTGGCACTTGTCATTGCACTTGTGCTATGGTCAGTCACAAGTGGGCGTGTATGTTGATTTGATACATCACTCTTAGGGCCTCCTTTCGTTTGTTACCATAAGTCGTGTGACACATTATTGAACAATTCACTCTCAATGCCTCCTTTCGATCGTTGCCTTGAGTCGCATGAGAAGTTTAGCATTGGGCATCAGTGTCAGCTTTCTGGGCGTTTCCCTTTGTTTGTTTTCCACTAGTCTGTTGCAGTTGTCGCGAGTGCAGCCCTCGCATTCTTGTCTCGTTATTTTGTACAAGCCCGCACTTTGTAAACAAAGCGAATATATAAGTAATAGGTAATAAAGTACATTACAATCAATTAAGGGTTCTAATTCAGAATCCATGCAATCAAATAATATCTAGCAAATCATATAGAATTTATCTAAGGGGGGTGATGTGTGTGTATGCCTACAATCAATCATGAATAAAGTGTCTGGTTTGGACTTGTTCGGGATTGATTAGGATCGACATTGTGTTGTCCCCCATATTTGAAAATGAGGGGTTCAATGTGACGGCCCGTCCCGCACCAGTCTACATTTCCTCCGAAGGTGCGCTGTACACATGCCCGACTAGCACGAAACGGTAGCCAAAGAAAGGAAAGAAGAGAATGAACTAACAAGGAACCTGTAGAATGTATCACAATGCATGGAACAAAATATAATAATAACATAATCTTGACATAAAACAGGAGAAACAGTGCATAAGCTGAAAACAAACTATCATAGCAGCGGAAAATCCAAATACAGCTTATGTTCCACAACATCATTATTACAACTTTTAAAACTGTCTCTAAAAGCAAGATAAGGAAGGTACACTACTAATGCCCAAGTAGTGACCACCAACGACATAGGGAGAATATATATATATATATATATATATATATATATATAATACATGGAAGCCTCCTGCTCGCCTCCGGATCAGCTACTCGTGCATCACCAGCTAACCTGTCTCTAGTCTGCTCGTGAGAGCACCCAGAGTAATAAGAAGAGACATAAAACTCTGGGTCAGACAAAAGTCTGGTATGAGCGATAAGAAGCTAACAGAACAATAACATATATACAAAACCGTACCTGAACCTGGACCTGCAACCAAAGAGTTAGCACTACATACTATACAATACTCTAAGGTGCCATAACATATGGTGTAAAGGATACGGGGGTGGGGGTGTGCATGTCATAATGATGGCAAACAAATCAAGCATAACAACCATCCTCACATCTCTCACTCAGTGCGTAAAGCATACGATATCCATCACTTCGATCACCCAATACCTTGCTATGATCACTCTGCATCATGAAGTCACAACGGCTTCACTACACTGATCCATAGCCACTAATCCTTCGCTATGTCCACTTTGCCCCATGGAGTCGTACACACCCCACTGCACTGGCTCATAGCCTTACTAATCCTTTATTATGTCCACTCTGCCCCATGGAGTTACAATGGCTCCACTGCACTGGCTCATAGTCTTACTACGATCACTTTGCCCCTCGAGTCACGATGACTCTACTGCACTGATACGTAGCCCATCATTCCTTTTCAGTGGTGAATTGAAGTTATGAATGTCGACAACTCCTTAGCACACGTCCCGCAGCAAAGCCCAATCATGAAGTGAACTAATTGGTTCCCAACTGGATCCTGAGCTCTAACTTCCATTTGGACTACCTTTGCATCTCGGGTTATTGGTCATCATCGGATCGGTTCGGATCGTCGCCTTTATGTCATAGCGGTTCGGATCGGCCTCCTTTCAAGCACACCGAGTCAGGTCGTAGTCCACACTTCTAGTTCCAGCTCCACAAACGGATCGGGTCAGCATCACCCCTGATGGATCGGGTCGGGGTTTCCAATCGCCATGCATCGGTTTGGTTCAGAGGTGGGTATACGGGTCGGGTCGGAGCACAGGCTTCATTCTTTTCTCCCAACGTCGGATCGGTCTCCATCTCCACCAACGGATCGGGTCGTGATCTCCTCCAAGTTTCTAGTTAGCTCGTGGCATGCAGGCTCGGTTCAGATGCGAGGGGCGGATCGTGGAGGGGCCACACGAATGGTTCGGTTCGGACCTCCCCATCCGATCCGGTCCGGTCCCTGTCCATTTCCTGCATTTTGTCCAGCGAGTTGTTTACGCCATTCGACGGTGTTTTCGACCACTCTAACTACTCGAATCAATCACAAAGCATACCACAAAGTCATAGCAACAAATAGAAGTGACCTCAAACACCAAAACATCAATATGATAGGTTAAAATGGATCAGACATAGCCAAAACCCCATATTTTCCCTTAAGCATGGTTAAGCAAAACTAATGATAGGATTAACAAAACTTAACCAAATTAACCCAAGTTTCTAACAGAGGTCTAAAACATCATTTAAGAATCTATAAATATTTTTCCAGATTTTATTTACGTTTAAAAACGCTAATTAACACTAATCAACACTAATTAGCCATAATTAGTGTAAAAGCAAGTTAATCACTCACCTTAGCCACAAATAAACCTTAGATCTGAAATAAATCTCTGTTTGGGCGCGAATAACAATGCAAAACAGCAGCTCTACTCTTGATTTGGTGAAGATCTCCCTTGATTTGATGTTGCTAAGCTTAATCCTTGATTAGAAAGTATTTTGGAGGTGATTTAGAGGTTGGAGGCCATTTTTAGGGTTTCTAAGAGGTAAGTGGAGGCTAGAAAACTGTAATGGAATGAAACTCTAACTCTTTTCAGCCTCCCCATAACCCTAATCCCGAAATGGGTTATGGGCCCATTCACTAATCATCCTATTTGGCCCGGTTAAGCAGCTTTTCATCTTCCAAACCTTATTTTAGCCATATCTCCCAAACGGTAAGTCCGTTTATCACATGTGACCACTCTACAGAAAGGTAAACCATCATCCGAAGCCAATGGATGTGGTTTCAGGTCAAAATTCTTTTCCAATCAAAAGTTATGGCCGAAACAAGATCAACTAGGGGCAAAACGGTCATTTAAAAATCGGCAAAAATCATGAACATGGGAAATGACCCCATGGGTCGTTTCCCAAAGCCACATGACCACACGACTTCATATAAGAAAGAAATAAATATCCTACGATCCTCCGATGCGTAGAATGCGGGTTGTTACATTCCCCCCTCCTTAAGAAATTTCGCCCCCGAAATTCCCTAACCAAAACACACAAAGGGTCCCGCATGCCTATCAGCCATAAAACAACAATCAAACATGCAAAACAAGCAAAACAAGTCTATCTTAGCATGCAGAATAACTAAATTGCAAAGTAAATCTTACCAGGCAAAGAGTTCTGGATACGTTTTCCTAATGCTTTCCTCTGTCTCCCAAGTACAGTCGTTCTCGTTCTCGCCCCACTGAACCTTGACTAGCTTCACCGCCTTCCTTCGAAGTTACTTCGTATCGTGCTCGACAATACGAATTGGCTTGCGGTACCCAACCGCGTCGGATTCCACTTCGAGGTCCTCTAACTGATCAGATGAAATAGTCATATCTTGGTCGTGCACGAACTTCCTTAGCTGGGAAACATGAAATACGTTGTGAACTCCCGCCATCTTCTCGGGTAAGTCAACTCTATACACCAAATTCCCAACTTGTTCGAGGACTGGGAATGGGAATGAGAATGAGCCAAAGGGTTGGTCCACTTGATGTGGATTAAAATGCCTGAACACAGCGTTCCCCCGCCCTATGGGGCGTAAATGAGCCAAATGACTCCATTGGTCCCGGATCGACCAATATAACCGAGGCGCCTCGAAATCCATCATCTATATAAGTAAAATGTCAGGCCGTGTAAAAACACAGACACCACTCCTAGCTAGAAAGAAACGCATGTTCTCCCAAGATCCTTCTCCCGTTTATGGCTCATACCAAGGTGTGAGGCTCGCAAATCAACGCTACACAAAGCTACGCTATATTAAAGCTGTGCTTTGATCATCAACCACAAGACTCTGCTTTTCAACAGAAGCCTTGATCATTTGCATCTCAGCATGCTACACAGGCAATTCACGCTATGCAACCGATGTATATTAATCAAATAGAATGAAATCCGATGTCAGACACACATCCATTTACAAGTCCGTTTTGGGTCTGAACGAAACCGGAGGAACCTTATTCCTCTCATATCCATCGATCTCCAAGTACGTCTGGACGATCACCAACTGATTCCCTCCTCTTGGGTGTACAGTCCAGTCAAGATCATCAGTAATTATCCAAACGATGTGAAGACCTCCGGTCTTCAACCGCCGTCTTCATCCTCGACACATCGTCGAATCAGTTATTCAGAATGGGATAAACACGGACTTTCTGAATAACTCGCGTATACAATAAACAAGTGCTATAAAAACACAACATACGCCTCATTCCAATCCAAAATATTTCTTTATTCAAATATTCTTATACTTTGGGAAGGGATCCCATTGATTTTATCAAAGACAAATTCTTTAAATTTATTCTTTAATCTTCCTTTGGATATCATTTCAATCTAATTAAAGATTCATTAAAACTCCACTTGGTTTTAATCTTCCCAAAAATCAATATTAACGATTGTTTAACTTGGGAACCCATATCTTGTCTTTAACTGGGTTAAAGAACCAATATCATTTAAAACACGGTTCACGATAAACCGAAAATCACATTCCATTCCATCAGCCTTTAACCGTGTAATGAAAAGGAATTTCGCTCGATCCGAATCAGTCGCTAAACCGACCAAGACCGTTCGAAACGCCTGATTGTTTTGAGAACACGACAAATTAGAACGCAAACAGAAGAACTTTTCATTGTTTATTACAACAATTCATCAGAATACAAGAATATACAGAATATTAACAAATAAAATACATTCGATGAATATCAGAGATTACAATAAATTACAAAGCAGCAGAAAATAATACAAAATACAACTGAAGGAGATATACAGATACAAAGCTTTTCGGATATCGTTCCAGCTGTAAACAGGATCCTGTGAATATAAATCTGCAAAACCAAAACTACTAGCTGCCCGTGTCAAAATAAGGGCACCCAGAGTTTAGATTAAAACAATAAACTCCAGGTCAGTCTGGGACTGGTGTGAGAACTAAAACAGTTATTAATCTTTATTTTAAAGTTAGGTAAATCAAGGGACCACGCCGTATAACACGGAACGGGTTTCCTCCCAAGAACACCAGTGCATAAAACAACAGCGCAATGCTAAATAAAGAACAATGAAGCTATTATAAGACCCAGGTCCCATCACACAATGCAACACAAGCCGGAGGATAGGGTTTTTACCTTATAATAGCCAAGAATGCTTGATACGTTTAAAACAAATCATTTGATACTATTATAAGTGCCTAGTGTATAAAACAACTTCAAATCATAAGTATCAATCATAGACGGCATAAGCGCCCCATCCCACTATGTCGCCATACTAGACTCTACAAATAAAACCGCAAAGTCACGTATTGGAAGTTGGATTTCCATCTGTGAACCGAGGCAAAAGATAGTCCTATACCGAATTCGAGACGCTCTAGCCCGTGTCTCAGGCAAGTACTCAGTCAAGCATTTGGATCCTCAGGGCCGGTCCACCGATGTGGATTAAAATGCCTGAACACTGCGTTTTCCCCACCCTTTGGGGTGTCAATGAGTCAACGAATGACTCCATCGGCTTCACATAGTCACCGATATATCCGAGGCGCCTCGCAACAGCAACAACCACATAAGTCAAACTCGTCAAGGCGTGTAAAACCACTGACGCCACTTCTAGCTAGAAAGAAACGCATGCCCTCCCTGACGTCCTCTCCCGTTTTTGGTTCACACCGGGGTGTGAGGCTCGCGAATGAACGCTACACAAAGCTATGCCACACAGGCGGTGCTTTTATCATCAACCACAAGACTTTGCTTTTCAACAGAAGCCTTGATCAATTGCCCCTTAGGCATGCCACACAGGCAATTCACTCCATGCGATTGATATCCATCAATATATAACCCCTGAGCTCGTACGTCTCAAAGAAGGGCGTTAAGCAAGAGAATAAATTCTCCGCCGCCAAACAGATATATATTTAATAGAAATCAATCACACAGACTAAAATCCAATGTCAGACACACAGTCCATTTACAAGTTCGTTCTGGGTCTGAACGAAACCGGAGGCACCTAGTACCCCGCATATCCATCGATCTCCAAGTACGTATGGACGACCACCAACTGATTCCCTCCTCTTGGGTGTACGGCCCAATCAAGATCATCAATAATTGTCCAAACAACGTGAAGACCTCCGGTCTTCAACCACTGTCTTCATCTTCGACACCACGTCGAATCAGTTATTCAGAATGGGATAAACCCGGTCTTTCTGAATAACTTACGTATATATTAAACAAGTGTTACACAAACACAACATACGCCTCATTCCAATTCAGAATATTCTTTTATTCAAATATTCTTATACTTTGGGAAAAGTTCCCATTAATTTTATCAAAGATAAATTCTTTAAATTTATTCTTTAATCTTCTTTGAATATCAATTCAAACTAGTCGGGATTAGCGAACCACACCGAAGTAATCATTTATCTTATTTCCCAGTCCCAACCTATTCATCCCATGAAGTAAAACTGGTCATACTTCATATCTAACACCACGGTGTTATCGGTAAATTCAATTACCATTTCCCGTTCAAATCTAATTAAAGATTTAACTATCGCCTGGAGCAAAACTGGTGATACTCCATTCTCGATAATTTCAATCTAATTAAAGATTCATTAAAACTCCACTTAATTTTAATCTTTACAGAAATCAATATCCTGTCTTTAACTGAATTGAAGAACCAATGTCATTTAAAACACGGTTCACTATAAACCCAAAATCACATTCAATTCATTATCGGGTTAAAGAACAAGTGTTATTTAAAACACCGTTCACGATAAACCCAAAAATCAATTCAAATTCAATTCCAATTAAATACCATTTAATTGGTACACTTCATTAAATCTAAATAAAAAGATTTAATCTTTTTCTCAACTGGGTTTAAGAACAGTGTTAATGAAGACACCATTCATGACTATCCCAAATCACATTTGATATTAAATACAAGGCTCTGAATAGAAAATATATCGACTTATATTCAATATCAAATTCTACGACCAACAAATATCGTATTGGAAATAACGATATAAATATATCTTTCAAATTTCCGTAACAATATCTGTATAATCACGAAATCCAACATCGAAATATTTCAAAGACAATTTCGATTCAAATCCATTCCAATTCAATTAATGGAAATTCTGGTTATTTTCAAAACCATTCCAAATCCACTTTATTTAATTTAAAAATAAATAGAATTATAATTCTAGTTCAAAACTAGTTCATTTCGATAAAAATCTATTTTTATCTTTTCAAATATGGGGTTTTTCATCCCAATTCTTCCCAAATCATTTCTTATGATTTTACACAAATTATTACTATTTTTAATAATTTTATCAAGGCCCGTACAGTCGATTTCCATCAACGGCCATCGAACTGCACTTACAGCGACCTTTTCCAAATTTGATTTGGACATAATTCCAAATCCAACCATTAGATTTCAAATCTCTAATATTCTTTAGAAAGCTCTTTTCGATACGAACCCAACGGTTCCGGTTTTAGGAGAATCCTACGGTCGGATCTCCCGCAATATCCATTCGAAGTCAATGGTCGAAATTCGCGAACTGCCGCGGCGCGGCGCGTTCTATTTAGGCCATTATATTATATATATAATATATATAATATATATTTCATCGATTTCCTTTTAAAACGTATTTTATAAATAGTTTTAAATTCGTTTTCAAAACGGTTTCAACTTCCCTTTCAAATTCTAATCAAAATTGAATTTTTCAATATAAATTCGTTTTAATTTCATTTCAAATCGATTTCAATTCAATTTCACATTAATTCGAATTTCACTTCATTTCAATTTAATTCGAATTTCAAATCTATTCAATTTAATTCGAATTTCAAATCTATTCAATTTAATTCGAATTTCGAAATCACTTTCGATATTCATTGAAAAATGCATAAAATCGATATAAATATCGTTCACGTTAAAACGATGTCAATCTAATCAACACGGCTTCATATATTTCTATTTTCAAATATTCGATTTCAAATATTTCTATTCAAATATTTCTTTTTCAAATATTTCTATTTAAATATGTCTTTTCAAATATTTCTATTCAAAACTGGAATGAGGCCCAATCAATTACCATATAATGTTAATTATATGGATTTTCTACAGCACATGTATAAAATAACAACGATAAATAATCAACCATCATCCAGAGTGCACCACACCACTGCATAAGCATTAAATATAAATATTTAACGCTTATAATAGCATGTCAACCAATCGATCGACATTCAACTAATTATTGGGATTAGTGTATGTCATATATCATCCCAATACCCGTGTGGGTTTCAATCAATCAAACACAGATTTTATTTGTGCAGTTGGGCGATGTGTAAAATTTATCGTCCCAATCAATATCAGTCAAATGTGTGTATATAAACAAATCGTCCGATTTGTTTATATTTATTTCATTTTAAATACACGTTAAAAATTCTATTTTCAACTATAAAATATTTTTAACTATATAAATATTTTATTTCATTTCACATCACATCACACAATCAACTACACATCAAAATCAAATAAACAAGCATACAAGTCGTCCATGGTCTGTGGACGACGGGTGTCGGGTGCTACTAAACACCGTCTGCATCCTAGTATATATTTTAACTAGAAAAATTAAATTAAAAGTGAGAAGTTCTCACCTTGGGTTTCCACTCCGCCATTCTATATTTCTGAGCCGTTCAGATTCGCATTTGTTTTCCACCAGTTCCATCGCAACCCTTTCACGCTGTTCATATTAAAAATCACATTTTTATTATTACTACATGTACATAAAAATCATGTTTTTATTTCCATTTCATATATATAAAAATCGAATATTTATCTTCACTTCATATATATATAAAAATCTCGTCTTTCCCTTTATAAAAATCTCGTCTTTCCCTTTATAAAAAAAACTCGTCTTTCCCTTTATAAAACTCTCGTCTTTAATTATATACAAACCACGTCTTTTCATATATAAAAATCTAATCTTTTTCATTGATAAAATTCATATCTTTATGCTGCTACTATATTTATAAAAATCCAATCTTTCTTCGTAATTCATATATAAAATAATAATAAAAAAACTAATTTTTCTACACGGTTATTATATTATAAAACAGAAATAACATAGGATAAATGTATATGAATAAAAACTCACTTCTTTTTCAAATCTAGGGGTTGGAGGAGGGGATGGGCGTCGCTGGTGGTCGGCAGGCTGTCTGGTGGGGCTCCCTTGGTCGGAGGCGGCCTCGGCTTGGATGGGGGAAAGGGTTTGGGCGCGGGGTTTCTTCATAGGAGGGAGGAGTAAGGGGAGGGGTGCCTGAACGACAGGGGGAGGCGAAGGGAAGCGGTCGGCGACTGGTGTGGGCGGCGGGTGGGCTTGCAGTCAGGTGGTCCGATTTAAGGCAGAGGGTTTCAATCAAACAAATGGGGGGCGCGAGGTTTCACAGAGGAAGGGGGTGGAGGAAGCGGAGTTCGTCGATGGCGGCGTGAAGGGGGGGGGGGGATTGGCGGCAGATGTAGGGTGGTGGCGATGGGGTCTCGACGGGTTTTAGGGCACTGTGTTTTTTTATTTGATTATCTCGATCTGAATGATGGAAAGATAAATGAGGGAGGGAGAGGGGGTTAAGGGCAAAAATATTATAATATATATTATATTAATATTTATTTTTAATTCTAGAAAGTAACTTTTAAATTCGAACCCCAAATCAAGCCCAACAACTGTCGCCCCTAGCTAAATACCTCTATTCCGAACACAATGGGATATGCCCGGTAAGCCAATTCTAACGTTTTGATCAGTTTCCACTAAATTTACAATATAAATCTATATATATTCACTACAACAAAAATACCTTATTACAATTGTAATTTTACAACTGTCATAAAATGTTAGTTGTAATAGATATTTTTTACAACTATTTTATTTAGATAGTTGTAATAGATTAGTTTTCAACAACTCTTTTACTTTGCCAGTTGTAACAGATGCCTATTACAACTGTTCCTATTGGGTAGTTGTAACAAATTTTTATTTTGACAACTCTTTCTTTTGCCAGTTGTAATAGATGTATTCTGCAACTCTTTTTGTGAGTAGTAAAACATGTTTATTTTTAACAACTCTTATTTTTTGCTAGTTGTAATAGATATCTATTTCAATTCTTTTCGCCAGCTGAAAAAAATGTATATTTTAACATCTTTTTTTTAGTTATAATACATGTATATTACATCTCTTTTTGTGAGTTGTAGAAGATTTTTTTTTAGAAACTCTTGTTTTTGTCGGTTATAATATATGATAATTAAACTTTTCCATTTTATATGTCTAATAATTATAGTTAAATAATAACACTTAATAGTTAGTAATTAAATAGTTAATAAAAATATTATTAGCAATTTGTATAAATAATTATTATTCAATAACTAATTACTGCTACGATTATTAATAAATATAAAATAATAATTTGAAATATGAAATAATAAATATTAACAACCATTATTTAATTATGAGCAAATAATAAGTAATCACTATTATCAAATAATTGATCATTAATAAATTGAATTAATATTTAATAATAATTAAAAATTAACAAATAACATTTAATATCTAGGAATTAACTTTTGGTAATAAATAATTATTAAATACAATTTTTTTTGAACGCTTCCTAAATTTATTTCCAGTAGCTTTTTAGTTACCTATAATCGACGCCTAACTAATATTAAAAATAGTTAGTATTTTATAATCAATATTTTACTATATTTTATAGTAAATATTTATTTATTAATAATATGAAAATCAAATAACGAAAGTACAGTAAAACCTATGTTTTAACGCCGGTTTGAATTATCTGGCTCCAAATCTAAAATATTTTCGCTCCACGATTTCCATCTGTATGTCTGCCTTTTTATTTTCAGTTCCTAACGAAACCCTTTATTTTCGTTTCCCAATGAAACCCATCCTCTTCTCGACCAAAACAAAATACGTTCTCAACTCCTCCATATTCCACTTCCAAATCCAATACATATAAACGTAATTCCTCCTTCCTCCATCGCTAATCCGTAACCGTAGTTCTTTGTCCTTCACAATTCTAGATCCAATAAATCTCAAGACAATTCGAGACTTCCAGAACAAATCAGTAATCCAAATCCACAGCAAGATCCAGTTGATGACCTTCAATTCGTAAAAATTTGGTTACGCAACTTTATGGTTTTAGGCGAGGCCAATAGTTTCCAGACAACAATTGGGGCTACGTATTTGTCTGATTCGTACAGCAAGATGATTTGTTGTAGCATACGAATCTTGGTGAAGATCGACGAGACTGTCTGTTAAGCGACGGTGGGTTCTAAAAGGTTGCAACATGGGTGGTGTTTTAGTTATGAACCTGGATCGAGATCTAGTCTGGTTAGTTTACATGCGAAGAGTGGTGATTTGGGTGGAAATCTAGGTGAGTGAAATATAATTATATTATAGACAAATTTATCCAGTTATGCGCACATCAAATGATTAGCAATTGTGGATCTTCTCTGTGTTTTAAATACCTCCAGTAATGCTCTTTCTGTCCTTTTTGTTATGAATATGTCCATACTTCTTTCACTTATAGCCTACATAAGCAATCTAGTATGCATTGTATCAGTCAACAGTTGATAATGGTTTCAAAAGGTAAAACTATGAATTCAGTATTAATAGTTAAAATCAAAAAATAATTTGTAATCGGTGTTTGCAAAGTTGGGCATAATGATATCTCAGTACTGTATTGATGCAAAGTAAAATGTCAGCAGATTGTATCGATGTAGTTAATTTATAAGTTATATAAATTGAAAAATGTCTTATTTGATATGTACATATATCAATATATGATATACATAGGAAAAATGAATTTGAAGAGAAATATGTGAGTACAAATAGATCTCTTGTTTTGGAATTATGTAGCAGAACTTTATTCAAACTGACAAATAATGTAGTATAGAGTTACAGACGTTTTGTAAATTCATATTTCATTTACCTGAGTATCAATGCCAGTAACAAAAGGGGAATGACAACTTAGAAATCTTGTATGTATTTTCATAATTTGTTATAAATTTATTTATTTTTTGTAATCGAATTAGTCAATAACTGGTCATTTTTTTCAAGTATACAGATCACGCTTATTAACCATGTTAAACTACATTGGTGGGTTTGCGACTGCCTATATATTTTTGTCGTGAAATGTTGCCAATCTAATTCTTTTAACATATGTTCTTTATCCTACACGTAGCTTGAATTAAAAAAATGCTTTCAAGTATACAAGAAATCATTAAAAAAATAGAAGTAAATAATAGTTGCTTTGCAGGATGATGCTAAAGTTAATGGTTCTGGATGAGGCAAGATGGTAATGTTGTAGTTCACAAGAAGGAAAACTAGAAGTTATACACATCTCAAAGCACTTCGTATAGCAAGTCTGTACGCTTTTATTATTTTTAATATGTTGAATTCTATTCCAAATTATGTATGTGGTTGGTAACAGCGTAAAACTTGATAGCATTAGACTAAAACTAAAGGTTCATGCTACATAACATTAATCCACCAAATAACTGATCATCACCAGGTCTGTTTGATGTAGTATGGCAGGAGGCCATTTGATTTGCTGCCTCCATCAGTCAGCTTAACTGTTGTCTCCATACGTCACCTGACCTGTTGCCTACCTTTTTATAAAGTTGGCTAAAGCAATTTGAAGGGTAGTAGTAAAGCCGAGGTAGAGTTGATTTTAGTTTCATTCCTTATGTGCCTGATGATTATAACAATATTTTTGTAACTGAATCCTCATTTTGCCTTTCATTACTAGGTCTGTAAATGTTGGATCTGCTGAAAGTTACACGATCTGAGATACTTGGACCCGATTAGAGCAAACAATCTATAATAATGTTGATATCTTATTTTGTAAATCGGTGCAAGTACTTGCTTGGCCACTACGATTAAAATTAAGTTGTGCACACTTTGTTGTGTTAAAATATGTTGGTCCATACAAGTGAATGTAACTTAATTTTGGTGTCAAAATGTTTATTATGTATTAGAGGTTAGAAAATTAATGTATTATTTTGATTTGCTTTGATTTGATGATTTGCTTTGTATAATATATTAGTTTTATAAATAATAATAATGTAATGGCTTAAATTTCTTATAGTGGATGTTTTTATTTTATTATATTTATGCCGTTTACCTTATTTTTACCTTTGTATTCTTTTTATCATAATTGCTTATCATTGTTGCAAATCATATTTTTACAAGTTCTTATAACCATTTGTAAAAACGTTTCTCACAACTGCCAAATACAAAAGACAGTTGTAACAAAATATTTTATAACTGCCAAGAAAAATTGTAAAAGGTTGTTTTACAACAAACAAAAGTCAGAAGTAGTTGTAAAAAAGTCATTTACAAGTGCCAAAAGCTGTTGTGGAAAGGGTATTTGCATCTGCCAAAAGCAGTTGTAAAATATTCCTTTTCTATTACAACTGCGGATATTAGGACTGTCGGATGTCAGTTGTAATAGGTCTATTACAACTGTTATTTGCAGTTGTAAAATGATGTTTTTGTTGTAGTGATTCAATTCAAATTCGCATTTCAGTTTACCGGGGCCACATACTAACTCGAAAAATTCCAAAAAATATTTTCTAGCTTCGTACTGACGATATGGTCCTAACAAAACTAGTTTCGCCAAATTCTGAGACCGTTTGAAAAAGGGCCATTTTCCAGTCGATTAAAATCAACTGAAACTGGTCAAACGCGTTTTCCTTTGCCACGCTCACATATTGATTCGAAAAATTATGAAATTCGAAACCTAGCTATAATTTGACATCCCAGATCCAACAAAAGTGGTTTCGTCGAAAACCGAGGTCGTTTGCAAAATGGCCATTTTTAAGGGCCGAAATTCCATAGCGACTATTCTGAAATTTCAACTGGACATAACTTTTTATCCCTGCTATGAAATTTCAATTTTTCGGATTCGTTGGAAAGATATTCTCAATTAGATTCTAATATTATTGGTTTTGCTATATTCCGGTTTAATTTGCACCCTGTACATTCATTTGAAGTTTAAAATCAAATTTTCGAACTACCGCGCCATTTTACACTCCTTTTATAATTATAAATAATTATTTATATTATAACGACGATCTATAGATATACACGTTCGAATTCTATTCAAACTAAATTTCTCGTCGATATTATTTGAAATAATTCATTTTAAATAATCAAAATTAGCTAAAATTGCCAAAATTAAAATTTTAAATTGCCTCAGATTTTCGGGTTCCGTAAATTAGCAAATGAACAATTCCCTAAGTATTAACCCCGAAGGCCGAAACCAACATCAGATCAATACCAGGGAAACCATTCAACTAAACAAATCTCCAGTTAGTTTCTGATTTCTTTACTCTATTGGGTCTAAGAATAGTATTATTAAAGATACCATTCACGACAACCCAAATCACATTCCATTAATTATGGAATCTTCACGGAAGAACAAATCAATATATAATCGATATCAATTTTCGTATCCGACCAATAATATAAATGGAATATCGGCAACGCCTTTTAAATTCCATCTGTATTAACAGTCTCCTTTCACAGAATTTCATTTCAATTATTATCAAATCGAATTCCATTTAATTCCAATTGAATATATATTAAATTGGAAAACTTTACTTTGGAAAATTCCTGTTGAATCTTAATAAAAAGATTTATAAATTCCAAATCACATTTCACTGTAAATCGGGTTAAAGAACAAATGTCGTTAAAAACACAGTTCACAATAAACCCAATTCACATTAGCCTCTAACCGTAAATTAGTAAGAGAACAATCCACTAAGTATTAACCCCGAAGGCCGAAACCAACATCAGATCGATACCCAGGAAACCATTCAACTTAACTAATCTCCAGTCAGTTTCTAATTTTCTTAACTCCATTCGGTTCAAGAACAGTATTATTAAAGATACTATTCACGACGAACCCAAAATCCAATTTGATATTAAATACAAGGCTTTAAATAGAAAATATATCGGCTTATATTCACTATCAAATTCTGAAATCAACAAATATCGTATTGGAAATGACGATATATATATATATATATATATCTTTCAAATTTCCATAACAATATCCGTATAGTCACGAAATCCAAAATCAAAATATACCGAAGATAATTTCGATTCAAATCCATTTCCAATTTATATATTGGAAATTCTGGTTATTTTTAAAACCATTTCAAAACCAATTTATTTATTTTAAAAATAATTGAATTATAATTCTAGTTCAAAACTAGTTCGTTTTGATAAAAATCTAATTTTATTTTTTCAAATATGGAATTTTTCATCCTGATTCTTTCCAAATCATTTGTTATGATTTTGCACAAATTATTGATATTTTTAATAATTTTATCAAGGCCCGTACAGTCGATTTCCATAAACAGCCATCGAACTGCACTTACAGCGACCTTTTCCAAATTTGATTTGGACATAATTCCAAATCCAACAGTTAGATTTTAAATCTCCAATATTCGGTAGAAAGCTTTTTTCGATACGAACCCAACGGTTCCGATTTTAGGAGAATCCGACGGTCGGATCTCCCGTAATGTCCATTCGAGGTCAATGGTCGAAATTCGCGAACTGCCGCAGCGCGGCGCATTCTATTCAGGTCATTATATATATAATATATATATATTATATTTCGTCGATTTCCTTTTAAAACGTATTTTCTAAATTGTTTTAAATTCGTTTTCAAAACGATTTCAACTTCATATTCAATTTCAAATCAAAATTGAATATTCCAAATCATCGATATAAAAATGATAATATTTTCAAACCATTAATTTTTGAAATCATTTCCTTTTCGATATTCATTATAGAAATGAATAAAATCGATAAATATATCGTTCACATTAAAATGACGTCAATCTAATCAACACGGCTTTATATATTTAAATATATTCGTGTCCATCCCAAATCAGACATCAAAATTTGATTTAGATCTTTTATTGAATATTATTTGAAAATATTCATTATTTTAAAATAATCGTTATTTTAAAATATTCATTCTTTCTGAACTGGAATCAGACACATTTAATTACCATATAACGTGATTATATGGATTTCATACAATACATGTATACGACAACAGTGATAAATAATCATCTATCATCCAGAGTGCATTCTACACTGTATAAGCATCAAATATAAATATTTAATGCTTATAACAGTCTGTCAACCAATTGATCGACATACAACTAACTATTGGGATTCGTGTATGTTCAATATCATCCCAATACCCGTGTGGGGTTTCAATCAACAAATAATGAATTTTATTTATGCAGTTGGGCGATGTGTACAATTTATCGTCCCAATCAATATCAGTCAGATGTGTGTACATAAACAAATCGTCCGATTTGTTTATAAATATTTATTTCATTCAAATACACGTTAAAAATTATATTTTTAATGATAAAATATTTATTCGGTTCATTTACGCAATAAAATGATATTTTATTGTTCTAACATATTTTAGAAAATTTTGGCAGCATAATGGCGCGATACTAAAAACGGGATAAGGCCAAGCCTTATCCCTAGTCAAATAATGACCCGTGCCATACACATACCAATCTAATCAATTCCATTTCACCCAAACAACCAAATTCAAACCAATAATCCAATCAACTACACAACCAAACAAACAAGTCATCCATGGTCTGTGGACGACGGGGAACAGTTCATATATGCAGTTACATAATTAATAACTATATAGAAAAATTATAGTAAGGAGTTCTCACCTATAAGCTTAACCAAACGCCGCGACTCTTCATATGTAGAAAATCTTCGTCGCGTTTCCAACGTAATCTGTTTTCATACAGTTTATATTAAAAATCATAATTTTAATTCGCCAACTTTATGTATAAAAATCACGTTTTTAATCCATCGTTATATAAAAATCACCTATTTATCTTTCTAAAAATATTTCTATATATATATACGATAAAAATTCTATTTTTATCCAACTAAAAATCATATCATACATACGATTAGAATAATATTTTTATCGAACTAAAAAAAATCGTATTTTTATTTCGCTATTCAAACAATAAAAATCATATTTTTATAGCTACTTCATATGAATAAAAATCAAATCTTTTTCGCTACTTCATATGAATAAAAATCAAATCTTTATGTTAAATAAAAAATAAAAATCAAACCCTTTTTGTTAAATAAAAATCATATTTTTATAAATTAAAACCCATATTTTTATAACGCCACGTATATTATAAAAATCACATTTTTATATTGTATTTTAAATTATAAAAACCATACTTTTCAAATCAAAGAATTCATATTTTTATATCTAACAAAAATCATAATTTTAAGCAAACAAACATCAAAATTTTAGGCTAACAAAAATCATAATTTTACCCTAATAAAGATCATATTTTTTCCGAGTTAAAATCTTAGCCTTCTTGTGTTAAAAACCAGCTTTTTATTAAGTAAAAATAAAAAGAAAACAAAATCAGAATACTCACGTTGTTATCGGAGGAGAGGGCGTCGGGGTGGAGCTGTGGCAATTCGATTTGGGTGAAAAAAAGGGGTTTGGCGCCGTTTAAACGGAGGAGAGGAAGAGAAGGGGTCTGTCAGCGTCGATGGTCGGGGTGGAGCTTCGCGGGCCGTCGGTGGCTGTAACACCCCGAATTTCAATTAACACTAATGGTTAGTAATTAAAGTATAAATAATCTCAGATGTGAGAATCAGGGGAAACGGGCTGCGTTATTGCGTTCGTCTTGGAAAAATACGCGAAATAGAGTCCGAGTTTGCGTAAAACGGGTACCGTATGAAAGAGATATGGACGAACGAAGTTAGGTAGAAAAACCCGAAACAGGCCAGAAATGCACTGGCGCACTTGTGAAGTGCGCCAGTACAAAAATACACTGGCGCACTTGGGAAGTGCGCCCATGTCGGGACAGGGAACCTGCACAGTTTCTAGAGAGTTCTGTGGTTGGGTGCACCAGTTTGGGGTTTGGGCTTGGTCTTAGGGCTGGTTTCTGGAAGGTTCCGAAATCTAAGGGTCCTAATCTAATTTAGGGTTAATCTAAGGGCCTAAAACACTCACCTAATCTATAAATACACCCTAAACCTACACTAATCCATACTAAAAATAGAATTGAGGGCTACATGCCGCCAAATTAAATCTTAGAAGGAGCCTCCACTAATTTATGAAGAGGGTTGCAAGCTAATCACTCTCTAATCAACCTCTAATCCATTCTAAGCATCTTAATCTTCTTCATTTGGAGTGCAAATTGGCTAGTTGTGAGTTTCTATCACTCTAATGATCAATTGCTAAACTAAGTAGATGAGATATGATGAGATCATATGGTTTTGTTTGGGGATTAATGGGTTTTAAGTCATATGACATGATGTTAGTTTGCTAATGTATGTGGGTTATGCAAGTTTTGTGCTTTGTGATCATATGTTAATATGCAAGTTACATGTATGATAATATGCAAGTTACATGTATGATAATTATGCAAGTTGTATGTTTCTTCATATGCAAGTTTATGAGTTCATATGCAAGTATGTAACATGTTATGCAAGTTCATATGCAAGTTTATGAGTTCATATGCAAGTTATGTAACATGTTATGCAAGTTCATATGCAAGTTATGTGACATATTATGCAAGTTCATATGCAAGTCATGTATTTGTTAATATGTAAGTTTATGTAACATGTTATGCAAGTTAATATGCAAGTTATGTGACATGTTATACAAGATTATATGCAAGTTATGTGACATGTTATACAAGATTATATGCAAGTTATGTGACATGTTATACAAGATTATATGCAAGTTATGTGACATGTTATGCAAGTTCATATGCAAGTTATGTGTTTGTTAATATGCAAGATGGCACCTTTGAAACATGTTCATACATATGCAAGTTGACACCTTTTATATGTGTTATGTCATGGGAACGAAATTTCGTGGGAACGATGGGGTCAATTAAATGCATATGTTAATAAGATTGTGTGAAATTAATATAATTATGCATAACATAAAATAAATGAACATAGTATGGGAATTTGCCTATTAAGTTAGGTGTACCCATACTATGTGTTGGGAATTTGCCTATCAAGTTAGGTGTACCCACACTTTGGAGTTGGGAATTTGCCTATTAAGTTAGGTGTAACCATATTCCTAAAATAAACATGATAATTAACACAAATTATGGGGGTGATTAATTAGGAGTAATTAATCGATTAAGACACGAGGTTGGACCCGTTTGTAGTGTAAGACTGCCCGGAGTTTACCGGCTTAACCAGGCATCTACAAATGACGGTCCAATGTGAGGGGTCTTAATCATAAATTAAATACGTAACAAGGGTAAATGACACGAGGTTGGACCCGTTTGTAGTGTAAGACTGCCCGGAACCTACCGGCTTAACCAGGCATCTACAAATGACGGTCCAATGTGAGGGGTCCTTTACACGGTTACGGTGTTAATCAATTAAGAAACACTTAACCAGATAAGCATGTAGTGGGGCATGGGGGTTAAGTGGGTACCTTGGGTGGTATGTGGAAATTGCTAGTGGTTGCCAATAGAAAATATGATAAAATACTTAACCAAGATGAAACATGTAATTAAACATGATTAAAGGGTTAAGTGGGAAACACTAGTGTGTGGGCCAAGCTTAGGGGGATGGCTTGTGCTGGGGGCCCATTTCAACCAGTAACCCATACATATCTTAGTGGGCTCGACCCATGTCGAGGACGGGACACGCATACTGGGCTTGACTATAAGAGGCCAAAATGGGTTAGCGGTGGCAACGCATGACCAACGGGTTTCATATGCGTGTGTGGGCCCGGGCTGGTAAATAAGACGTTGTTGCATCGTGTAGATATAAGCCGTGCACCGTTAATTTTATCAGGTTGCCACGTTGGGGAATGGTACACCCCACGGTGGGGCCAGCACGGGTATCTACGTTAGGGAGTCGATCGAATGGGGAGTAGTGTGTACACCTAGTGGATTGTAGGGCCCCGTGGCGTCTACTCAGTCACCTAGGGGTACGCGAGAACTATTAAGTTAATTTTATAAGTCCATGGGTGGGATCAACCTTTAAGTTAGGAATGACTGGTGTGGTGCAGTTTAGTAATTTACCTTTGGAAGGGTAGATGCGTCTTTATCTTTTATCTTAGTTTAGTTGACTGCTTAGTGTAGCCATTCATCCCCATTAGTTACCGTATATCAGTTTATGTCTTCTCTGGTTACTTTAACGATTGTATTGTTAAAGTTATAGGACTCGCTCAGACTTATGTCTGACCCCGTTGTTTTTATCTTTTTTTCCCAACCCTCAGGTCCTACGGTGGATCCTAGCAGTAGTGGAGCTTGATCGGATTGTTGTTCCAGTCTTTAGGAGCTTGGATAGATGTAAAGCTCCAGTTACCCAGTTATCTTTTCTTTTGTCATGGCTATTGTATGAGAGTGGGATTATGTACTTCTTTATTTTGACGGATATTGTACTTGACTTTTATTGTGGTTTTATGATGTAACCAGACATGTTTTACTTCCGCTGTTATGAGATGATGTTTTAAATTTCAAGTACTATTTATATCTGTCTTGTTGTAATTTTTCTGTTCTATATTCACTAAAATACTCCACCGATGCTATGGCATTCCCTTAGTGAGTGACCATAGCGGGAGTGGGGTGTTACAGTGGCCAAGGCAGGGCCCACGGAATTGTGGCGTTGGGTTTGTGGGTCGTGTGCTTTGGCTAGAAAGGAGGGAGAGAGAGAATGGGGCGGAGACATGAGGGGGGGGGGGGGGGGGAATTGGCTGCGCCACGGCGGGGGAGGGAGGTTTGGTGGCGAGCGACGATGGGTGGCGGCGGATGCTTCAACGATCGTAGTTTTTTTTATTTCTTATTCGAGATCTGAACGGGAAGTGTGAGGGAGAGATAAAAGGAGGGGGTATATGAATATATATATATATATACATATATATATATATATTAATTTATTTATATTTTTTTCTCTAAAAAGTTGCTTTTTAAATCGAACTCTAAATCAGGCCCAACGACTGTCGTCCATAGCTAATTACCCCCATTTCCGAACGCAATGGGATATGTATCGTAACCCATTTCGAATGTTATGATCAGTTTCTGCTAAACTTAAAATATAAATCCTTGTATTCAATTTGAACGCACATTTCAATTTACCGGGGCCACATACTAACTCTAAAAATTCCCAAAAAATATTTTCTACCTTCGTATTGATGATAGGGTCCTAACAAAACTAATTTCGTCAAATTTGAAGACCGTTTGAAAAATGGCCATTTTCTAGTCGATCGAAATTGACTAAAACTGTTAAAACACGTTTTACTTCGCC
The DNA here is from genome assembly GCA_030737875.1 of Allium sativum. Taxonomy (NCBI): domain Eukaryota; kingdom Viridiplantae; phylum Streptophyta; class Magnoliopsida; order Asparagales; family Amaryllidaceae; genus Allium; species Allium sativum. The sequence continues at coordinate 733,654,242 of CM060916.1, forward strand.
ACACTCACATATTAATTCATAAAATTATGAATTTTGGAATCTAGCAATAACTTAACACTACGGATCCAACAAAAGTGGTTTTGTCGAAAACGGAGGTCGTTTGAAAAATTTCCATTTTTAAGGGCCAAAATTCCATAGCGACTATTCTGAATTTTCAACTGGGCATAACTTTTGATTCCTGCTATGAAATTTCAATTTTTCGGATTCGTTTGAAAGATATTTTAAAATAGATTCTAATATTTTTGGTTTCGCTAAAATTCAGTTTATTTTGAATCCTGTACATTCATTTGAAATTTGAAATCGAATTTTCAAACTACCGCGCCGTTTCCAGTTCCTTTTATAATTAAAAATAAATAATTATATTCTAACGGCGATTCAAATAAATATATACATTCTAATTCTATTCAAAACAAATTTCTTGTCGTTATTATTTAAAATAAATCATTTTAAATATTCAAAATTCATTAAAATTTCCAAAATAAATTTTTTAAATTGGTTTGGATTTTCCGGGTTATTACAATCAAATTAATTCCTATTATTTATCCATTTAATTTTCAAATCCCAATTTATTTAAGTTCATTCTATTCGAAGTCATTCCTAAATTGATTTACTTAACCAGGTTTAGTTTCATTTCATATCCAATTCAATTGACTAATTAATTTTCTAATCAGTTCAAGTTTATTTTATAATTCAATTTGATTTCAAATCAAATCAATCAGAACAACAAAACAACCCACATTACTATAATACAGAAAATTATTTCCCTTTTCTATAAAAATGTACCTTGGGTAAAATTATTTCATTTACCCTCTTTTATAAAACAATATCGTGTCAATTCCCAGTTCGATATGGTTTCCCAATACTTGAACCGATTAATTAACACAATACAAAACATTTTTATATAAAATCTACAAATACGCTCTCATAATATATATACTCAAACTCAATCTAGGGTGTTACTAACCCCATCTCTATTGAGTTACGCCACAAAGCCAAGGTTACTACTCAACCAATATCTCTGATACCAAGTGTGATGACCCAATTTTCTGTTACCCTTTGAGCTGACCAAACCACACCAGTCCGACCCAATTGTACTAGAACTCAGGTGCCAATAGAAAGAATTTAGAGGATGAGATAAGAAAGGAAGGAATATTAGAATAGAAGAAGAAGAAGAACCAACACAACACAGAAACAGAGTCTTACAACGCAGCAGAACAAAAATATAATATAGAAATAAAAATTTATTGAGAGCTTTTGAAATAACCAATTACAATCATCAGAGTACATCCTTACACCTGAACAGTTTAATAATATGTACTCAAATGCATCACACAGCGGAAAATATAGTAATACGGCTGAACTCTCCCAGCACGTCTTCTGAAAACCCATAGCATCTTAACTTGAACCTACAGACCCGGCTAACCCGAGCATTACAAACGACGGGTCAGTCTGGTGAACCAGAGTGAGAAAAAAACCCACTAAGTTTAAATAACATTCGTATTGATTTTAAAGTCAAAAATCCTTTTGATAGAAAAGGATAATAGTAAGACCAGCCCACACATAAATACAGACGGTTTTTACCTTACTATAACCCAAAACATTTTCGAAATCAGTATTCATCTGATACTATGATAATGGCTAAATACAAATAATTAGAATCTACCAGAACGCTTGCATCTCATGCTCCATATATATAGTATACGAAAAAAACTGTGACGCTTATTGGAGATTGGGTTCCGACTATGACAAGGTATGGAACCACCTGCCGATAGTGTATCTATAGAGAGGAATACACTGGGTTCAACAAGAACGTCTTGCAACCCAGCCCACACATAACCGACCATTCATTTCTCTTGAATGTTCCGAATATATTATCACATACAGTTGGTACCAATATAACCGTTCCCGGGAGATACAGAAGCGAAAAGAAGAACAAATATGAATATTCTCTAGATGGTGACAATACACCCTAATGGGAGCGACCTACATAGCCATGCTGTCTGCCCGATTTTTGTCATTTCCCGGTTGTGAAGCTTGAGGTTATAATTTTTTGGAACTTCTGGCCACCATTCACTTTGAATGCCACATCGTCAGATCCGTCAAATCACTAATTGACGTCCATAAATATAATTTGGGAATTAAAGAAGTGCCCCTCTTTGCTACTAACTCAGGATATTTGTAAAAATCAACGTACATGGTTTTTAGGAAATACTCTATCAAACATCCGTCCATACAAGTAATCCAGGAACAGGATGAACCGAAGATACACTCCTACTGCATTTCATATAGGAATCACCACATGGATCAGTAGCGAGTAGTCCTTGCAATCCATAGATTTCAACCACGACAGAACCCCAGTATATCTCCGGGTCGAATCAGAGAATGTAAGTGGTTCTTCCACTTTATGAAGATCTATGGTCTTCAAATGCTCCATCTCGATCATCGTCTGATATCTTATATATTTTCGTATTTGTTGGTCGGAATGGTTTTCGAATATACATTCGATCCCGGTCTTTCTGTACCAACAGTCGTAAAGGTCAGATTTGATAGTCGGTTATTTAACTATCAAATAACATCCATGCAACCATAAATAGATTTACTGGTTTAGTACTCAACATCACTTGGCTTCTTTAATTAATTAAACTTAAATATTCCAATATTGGGAAAATATTCCACTTATTACTTTAATATACTGATATCCAGAAAAAATCATTTCATTTTAATATTTAAAAAGAATATATTATATAACGATATCCAATTCTCCATTTGATTATCATTCGCACCATTTACTATAACATTTTCGTTAATTATAACTGAGAACCCAGTTTAACTTGTTATTCGTAAAACGACGTTACGAAAGCTTTTTGTTCTATCACTTGGAACAATAGCCAACATTTATTCTCATATAATAAACCTATTCAACTTATCTCTTTACTATTCGAAATTTATCGCCCAATCTCCATTTAGTTCCGTTACTAGGGAAACATCATCTCATATATTTCCGTTACTTTGGAAATCTTATCATACATTCCCAAATCTAGTTATTTCCGCTACTTTGGAAATCTTATTATACATTCTCTCCATTACCAACTAGTATCATCCTTGGATAGTCCCGAAGTCGTTCAAGTTAGGGTATTTTAATTACCTCTCAGACCTTGATCTACTACGTTCTTATCTAAAGATAAATACGAGTTGTAATTCAAAAATTGATACTCAATCTAATATCAAAACACATCCCACTTAACTAGTTTATATAGCTTTATGACTCTTCTTATCTTTTTTGTCAGTCTCTCTTTTTAAATATAACTAATATTGCTTAATTCGTCAATTAAATAATTGCTTACTAAACATCACTTTTATTAACTCTCAACATATTCGGATAACTTTGTTTCCTAAACTGGATTATTATTACAAATCCTATTTCCAACCTCTTTTACGAAGTTCAATTTCAATCCCTTTTTCCAATCCCCTTTTCTTTCGGGAAATCTCTTTTCATTTCCATGGATTTAACTAAATTCCATTATTAAGTATTTCCAATTCAAAAACAATGCTTTAATCTCACATTCCTTTTATAACTATGTTTATAAATCTAGGTTTAACATAAACCCTTTACAACTTCATCTCCTTCCACTTAATCCAAACATTAAGTAACATTTCCATTTAAGCTATCATATCCGTTTAAAACTCTTTATTTCTTCATTATAAAACTCGAGCTCGAATATAAAATTTGTTCATAACTTCTTTTCAAAACCCAACTATATTCCATTCCAAAACAGCTACTTAAATATTTAACAAGTAATTACTTAAATTAAAACAAATAATTTACTTTTACATTCATTATTGTAAAACCAGTTAAATGATTTATTTACAAAAATAAATAATAAAATCTCTTTTTAAATCTTCTTAAAATTCAAACAACTATTCGTTAAGTGATTTTATTTGGTTTATTAACAACAAACTAATTAAAAGGTCAATCTTAGTTAAAACAGTCAACTCGGTCAATTCAAAGCACAATTATTTCTTTAACCAATTCCAGTTAATTCCTCCTTTAAATTAATTAATAATATAATAACTTTATTCAATTGTTTTCTTAGAACAATTAATCAAATACTTAACCATCAGGTTTATTTTCTACTTATCGGCTCAAAATTCTTATTAACATAAAAATTTACTTTATAAAACAATTTAATAATTACTTAAAACTTTAATTAATAAATACTAGATATTTATTTTCTTTAAAATAACTTTCATTCAAAATAATAGATGTTAAAACTTTTTTCGGTTATAAAATAGATTTATAACCTCATTACTGTCAATTCACCTGACAGATAAATCCATATTTATAAATCAATTGATTTATAGGCCATATGATGCCAATTACCCAACCAATACTATCCATTGGTTAATATCAGAATAGATGTTGAAATATGGTTCAACAATCAACAATAAATCAATCATTCAATCATACTGGTTAAACCGTCCATATAATGGTAATATGAAAATAAACAATAAATTTTGAGGAATCCAGTTGGATCCCTCCAATCTATTCTTCCCTGCATCTAGGTAGGTTATCTCAAATAAGATCATTCAAGTTAATTAAACAGTGATAACAGTAAATAATGACTAATAACATTTACCAATTATTTAACAAAACAAAATAATTTAATCAATTCAAATAATTCATTCAACTAAATACGTTTATTTTATAAAACGTGAGCAACAAGGTAAGTTACCTTTATTGGGTCCAATCGTTAGAATAACGATTTGGTATTTCATTGAAATCAAACAAACGTTTAATATCATCGGTTCACTTAATATACAAAGGTATTTTGTAACGATTCGGATTTCGCCCGGACCTAATCGATCGCAAAATCGACCAAGATTATTCAAATACCCGAATACGCTAACTTTGGGCATACAACACATCAGAACAAATAACAGAAGACTTTTATAAACATTGTAATAATGTTACATCATAGTACAAAATATCATAGCACATTGAATATAATATAGCGAAAGATAAATTTACAATGAACTTAATACAATGCATCAGAAGACTATCAATGCTCTGGACACAGCTTTAAGCTACAGTCCAGAATCCTGTTCAATATATCTATAAAATAAGCTACTCGACTACCCGTGTGGAAAAGAGGGCACCCGAGTTTGTAAAGTGAAACAAACTACGAGTCAGTCATGGGATTGGTATGAGAAATCTTACTTAACCTATTCTAATAATAAGGCTAATCACAGGATCACACTGCTAATGTGGGACAGGTTTACTCCATTGGATTGCTAGTGCATAAATAAAGTAAATGGTTAAACAACGTAATGCTTTTTAGAAAAATGAAACCATTATAAGACTCAAGTCCCATCACACAATGTAACGCAAACCGAAGGATAGAGTTTTCTACCTTATAATGGTAAAAAATGCTTGATATGATAAAACGGATTTGATATTATTATTAGTGTATATATGTTTCAAAAAAAACATTTCTATCATAATGTATCAATCATAGATGGCATAGCTACCATATACTATGTCGCCATACTAGTTCTACAATCAAAACCGCATGATGTCGTATTGGAAGTTGGATTTCCATCATGAATCAAGGCTAGGAACGATCTCCTTACCGATTCGAGACACTCTAGCAAATGTCTCAGGATCACACCTACGGGCTACCCTTGGATCCTGCAGGGCCAGTCCACAAATACTTTAGTGGATTAGTTATGCCTGAACACACGCTTCCTGGTCCTATTGAACCTATAAATTGGTCACTATCAACCAATATAACAGAGGCCTCGTAATCCATCATCCACATAAGTAAAATGTCAGGGCTTGTAAAACCCTGATACCACTTCTAGCTAGAAAGAAATGTGTGCACTCTCTGCGTTCCCTTGTCCCGTTTTTGACTCATACCGGGGTGTGAGGCCTGCGAAGTAATGCTATACACAAAGCTCCGCCTAAATAGGTCGTGCTTTGATCATCAACCATAAGGCTCTGTTTTTTAACAAAAGCCTTTATCCTTTGCATCTTGGCATGCAACATTGACAATTCACGCCATGCGATCTATAACTACCAGTATATAACCTTTGAGCTCGTGCGTCTCAGAGAAGGGTGTTAAGCAAGAGAATAAATTCTCTGCCACCAGACAGATATATATTGAATAAAAATCAATTTACATAGAATGAAATCCAATGTCAGACATACATCTATTACAAGTCCGTTCTGGGTCTGAACGAAAACGGAGACACCTTATTCCTCGTCCCGTATGTCCAATACGGAAGAGATATGCTCGCTTATAAGGACAATTAACAAGTACGTCCAGACAACTACCACTGTAACCCTTTCCTGGGAGCAAATCAGTCCAGGGCATCAGTAGTCATCCATTCGATGTGAAGATCGCCGGTCTTCAATCACCGTCTTCAATGTCTTCGACTTTAAATCGTCATGTAATTATTTGAAATGAGATTGAGCTCGGCCTTTTCAAATAATTCTCGAATATATATAATTTAAAATCATTTCATATCATTAATATTATTTTATAACGATTTATCGCTATTTTCTTTTATATAAAAATAGCCCAATCTGATTTAACGACGCTTCGGGTCAATAGGCGGCCCTGGCGCTGTTTTTATCAAAATTTGATTTATACATTTCTCGAAATCTAACTGATGGATTTTAAAAAAAAAATATATCGTTGGAAAGATCTTCCTAAAGCGGACCTAACGGTTCCAGTTTTGGGTAAATCCGACAGTCGGATATTTTGGTATAATCGTTTAAAGTTACGATTCCGAAACGCGAAATACCGCGCGTGATTTGTTTAATTTTAATATATATATATATAATCATGCATATAAATATAAATCATTTGATGATTCCACAAACGTGTTTAACATGCCAAATAAATATAATTCATTTTCATGACATTTTCAACATTTTCCTAATGTACGTTTTGGCAATAAAAATGTCACTAGATTTATACACAAATTCTAATATATATTTTAGCAATAAAAATGTCACCTGGACTTATGTACAAATTCTAATATACATTTTGGCGATAAAAATGTCACCTGGATTTATATACAAATTCTAGTGTATTTTTTGATGGTTTCATTTTGTTAACATTTCTATGTTGACAAAATGTATAAAAGCGATGTTTTCATTCCCACTTTTCTAGCATGTTAAAAATAATGTTTTTAACATACAAATATTTTCTAACATGTATTTTCTAGCAATGTAAAAAATAATGTTTCTAACACTTTTATAATTTCTAACATATGTTTTCTAACATGTTAAAAATATGATTGTTAATATTTTTATATCTTCTAAAATATGTTTTCTAATAAATCACTTTTTCATTAAAAATGGAATTCTTAATATTTCAACATTTTTATTCAAACAGTCAATATCTCTAATGAATCAAACTTTACCTCAAAAAAATATGACTTTTAATGTTTTCAACAGTTTTATTCTAATATGAACAATTTTCATATGAATCATTCTTTTTATAAAAATGAGATTTTTAATGTTAACATGCTTTAATTTTAAAATGAACATTTTCTAGTGATTCATTCATTACATTAAAAATAAGGTTTTTTATGTTATTATGTTTCTATATTTAACACGAACAATTTTCCTAGTTTCTTACATTACATTAAAAATGTGGATTTTTAATGTAAACATGTTTTTATTTCAAAATATGAACATTCCTCTATTTTCTTATATTACATTAAAAATGTGGATTTTTAATGTAAACATGTTTCTCTATTTTTATTCTAATTCAACAAAATGATAGAAATTGATATTTCACCTTTGTTGAAAATTGATATTTCACTTTTGTCAAAATGATTAAAAATGATTATTTACAATAAAATGATGTTTTCATGTTGCATATAAATTCTAATATATGCATTTACAATAAAATGATATTTTAATTAACCAAAATGTGTTTTTTTTGTTTAATCCTTTTACTAATGGACATTTTTTTTAATTTTTATTTCAACTCATATGTTTTGACAAAATGTATCTTTTTATTTCAACTCATATGTCTTGACAAATCTAATGCGACAAAAATGATAATGTTTGTTTTGACAAATCTAATGCGGCAAAAATGATTACGTTTGTTTTGATAAATCTAATGCGACAAAAATGATTAAGTTTTTTTTGACAAATCTAATGCGACAAAAATGATTATGTTTGTTTTGACAAATCTAATGCGACAAAAATGATTATTTTTGTTTTGACAAATCTAAGACAAAAATGATTATGTTTGTTTTGACAAATCTAATGCGACAAAAATGATTTTTTTTTTTTTGACAAATCTAATGCGATAAAGTGATTATGTTTGTTTTGACAAATCTAATGCGACAAAAATGATTATTTTTGTTTTGACCAAAATGTATATTTCGTTCAACAATTCTAATTTTGATGAAAATGAATGTTTTTGTTTCAACTGTACTAAGTGACAAAAATGAATGTTTTTTTTTGTTCAACTAAACTAAATTGACAAAATTGAATATTTTTTTTTAACTAGAATATACTGACAAAAATGATTATTTTTATTCAACTAGACAATATTTACAAAAATGATTATTTTTATTTTCAACAATCTTATTATAACAAACATGATATAATTATTTTCAACAATCTTATTTTAACAAATATGATATATATGCTTTCAACTATATCATTATAACAAACATGATATATTTGCTTTCAACTATTTCATTATAACAAACATGATATATTTGTTTTCAACTATTTTATTATAACAAATATGATATATTTGTTTTCAACTATTTTGTTATAACAAATATGACATATTTGTTTTCAACTATTTTATTATAACAAATATGATATATCTGTTTTCAACTATTTTATTATAACAAATATGATATATTTGTTTTCAACACAATAACCATCAAATCAATAGATCTACATAGCAATGACAATTCCAGATCAAATCATGTATGACAATTAAGTAAATTTTTAACAACGGATTGGAAGAAAAATCACAATCACAATTAATTATTTTTAATTAAAAAAATAAATAGAGTTCTCACATTGGTTTTTTTCTCCTTTTGAATTTGTCCCAAGTTGTTCCATCGCGTAGATCCGGATTTCACGATTTCATTGATTCCTGTTTCATCGAATTTGGTTTATGTTCGGACAAGTTATCGTTGTTTAAATTTCGATTACAAAATTAAATAATTAAAGTATGTTTAAAATTAATTACATTTCCTCAATTACCCCTGTGCCTTCTTCCTCTCTTGTATGTTACAGGTTGACAAAACCCATAACGCCGCCTCCCAAATCCGAGATCGCACCTCCCTCCGGCCATCTTGGCGCCGATCGGAGGCCATCACTCGAAGAGGCGAGCTCCACCTCCTCACACCTGAACCCTCATCGAATTCGAAATCTCCACCATGCCGGAAAGCGAGTGCGAACATGACGACTTTGAGGACCAATTTCTGTCGATCCACCACGCGAAAGTTGATCACTACCGTTCAATTGATCAAGCTCGATCCTCTCTTTAAATTTCCCTTTTGAAGTGTTAAAATTTATTGAATAAATTAGAAGAACAAAGAGGAAGAAGGTTTGAACATCGGTCGCCATCGAAATAGAAGGTGGCGGCTGTAAATTAGGTGATGGACTAGGGTTTTCTAATCTATTTTATAATATTATATTAATTAATTCTCTAAATTTAAAAAAAAAACACGTTACTCTTTAATAACCCCAATTTTTTCCCAACGAAAGTTGTCCCCAGGCAAATACCCCCGTTCCGGACACAATGGGATAGGTCTCATCCGCCCGTTCGTTTCATCCCACTTTTCTTTATTTTAAAATATAAATCATTTAATTATTCAATTTGATCATACATTTTAATTTACCGAGGCCACATAACGAATCTAAAAATTCCAGAGAAATTATATCTTGCTATGTTTTGATGATATGGTCCTAACAAAATAAATTTCATCAAATTTTGAGACCGTTTGATAAATGGTCATTTTCTGGTCGATCCAAATTGACTGAAATTGACAAAACACATTTATATTTACCGTGCTCACATATTAATTCGAAAAATTATGAAAATTGGAATCTTGCAATAAATTGACATTCCGGATTCAACCAAAGTGGTTTCATCGAAAACGAAGGTCGTTTGTAAAATGGCTATTTATTATATTAAAAAATATATATAAATTCTATAGCGACTATTCTAAATACTAAGCTGGACATAACCTTTTATTCCCGCCATGAAATTTCAATTTTTCAGATTCATTGGAATGATATTTTTAAATAGATTTAAATATTTTTGGTTTCACCAAAATCCGATTTATTTTGAATCCTGTACATTCAGTCAAAGTTCAAATTCAAATTTTCAAACTACCGTGCCATTTTAAACTCCCTTTTATAATCAAAATAAATATATTCATTCTAACTTCAATTTAAATAAATTTTTAATCGTTATTAATTAAAATAAATTATTTTAAATATTCAAAATTCAATAAAATAGCCAAAATAAAAAAATTTAATTGGTTATGATTTTTCCAGGTTGTTACAATCTCCCCCACTTAAAAATTTTTCGCCCTCGAACAGGAACGGAGCTTAAAGTTGTTTAATTAACCGACTCAATTTTCATTTATATATATATATATATATATATATATTTGGTTTCAATAATTTTATTAGTTGAACTAATTATCACACAACATAATCATCTATCAATTAGTTGATTAGCTTTTCAAGTATATATAACTTTTATATATTCAAAAATCATATTTTCTAAGATCAGATTATATATATGATCGCAAATAAGTTAATTATAAACTTGTCACTCTCAACTCATTCTAGGGCATTTCTAACCCCATCTCTAACGAGTTTTCTCATTCTAGGATACTACTGATCCTATCTCTAATGAGTACTCTTTTGTAGGATATTTATAATCCTACCTCTGATGAGTCTTTTGTTCAGTTCTAACGAGTTGTACCTCAAAGATTTGAGCTAACTAGAGCTCTGATACCAACTGTAAAGATTCGGATTTCTCCCAGACCTAATCGATCGCAAAATCGACCAAGACCATTCAAATACCCGAATACGCTAACTTTGGGCATACAACACATCAGAAAAAAGACTTTTATAAACATTGTAATAATGTTACATCAGAGTACAAAATACCAGAGTACATTGAATATAATATAGCGAAAGGTAAATTTACAATGAACTTAATACAATGCAGCGGAAGACTATCAATGCTCTGGACAAAGCTTTAAGCTTCGATCCAGAATCCTGCTCAATATACTTGCAAAATAAGCTACTCGACTGCTCGTGTGGAAAAGAGGGCACCCGAGTTTGCAAAGTGAAACAAACTACGAGTCAGTCATGGGACTGGTATGAGAAATCTTACTTAACCTATTCTAATAGTAAGGCTAATCACAGGACCATGCCGCTAACACCAAACGGGTTTACTCCATTGGATTGCCAATGCATAAATAAAGTAAATCGTTAAACAATGCAATGCTTTTTTGAAAAATGAAACCATTATAAGACTCAAATCCTATTACACAATGCAACGCAAACCGGAGGATAGAGTTTTACCTTATAATGGTAAAAAATGCTTGATATGATAAAACGAATTTGATATTATTATTAGTGTATATATGTTTCAAAAAAACATTTCTATCATAATATCAATCATAGACGGCATAGCTACCATATACTATGTCGCCATACTAGTTCTACAATCAAAACCGCATGATGTTATATTGGAAGTTGGATTTACATCACGAGTCAAGGCTAGGAACGATCTCCTTACCGATTCGAGATACTCTAGCAAATGTCTCAGGATCACACCTACGGGCAACCCTTAGATCCTGCAGGGCCGATCCACAAATACTTTAGTGGATTAGTTATGCCTGAACACACGCTTCCCGGTCCTATTGAACCTATAAATTGGTCACTATCGACCAATGTAACCGAGGCCTCATAATCCATCATGCACATAAGTAAAATGTCAGGGCTTGCAAAACCCTGATACCACTTCTAGCTAGAAAGAAACGTGTGCACTCCCTACGTTCCCTTGTCCCGTTTTTGACTCATAACGGGTTGTGTGGCTCGCGAAGTAACGCTATACACAAAGCTACGCCTAAACATGTCGTGCTTTGATCATCAACCACAAGGCTCTGCTTTTCAACAAAAGCCTTGATCCTTTGCATCTTGGCATGCCACATTGACAATTCACGCCATGCGATCGATAACTACCAATATATAACCATTGAGTTCGTGCGTCTCAAAGAAGGGTGTTAAGCAAGAGAATAAATTCTCTGCCACCATATATATATATATATTGAATAGAAATCAATTTACATAGAATGAAATCCAATGTCAAACACACATTCATTTACAAGTCCGTTCTGGGTCTGAACGAAACCGGAGACACATTATTCCTCGTCCCGTATGTCCAATACGGAAGAGATGTGCTCGCTTATTCGGACAATCAACAAGTGCGTCCGGACAACTACCACTGTAGCCTTTACCTGGGAGAAAATCAGTCCAGGGAATCAGTAGTCATCCATTCGATGTGAAGATCGCCGGTCTTCAATCACCGTCTTCAATGTCTTCAACTTTAAATCGCCGTATAATTATTTGAAATGAGATTGAACTCGGCCTTTTCAAATAATTCTCGAATATATATAATTTAAAATCATTTCAAATCATTAATATAATTTTATAACGATTTATCGCTATTTTTCTTTATATAAAAATAGCCCAATTTAATTTAGCGACGCTTCGAGTCAATAGGCGGCCCTGGCGCTGTTTTTATCAAATTTGATTTACACATTTCTCGAAATCTAATTGTTGGATTTTAACAAAATTTATATCGTTGGAAAGATCTTCCCAAAGCGGACCTAATGGTTCCAGTTTTGGGAAAATCCGATCGTCGGATCTTTCGGTATAATCGTTTAAAGTTACGATTCCGAAACGTGAACTACCGCGCACGATTCATTTAATTTTAATTTATATATATATATATATATATATATATATATATATATTATACATATAAATATAAATCATTCGATGATTCCACAAACGTGTTTAACATGCCAAATAAATATAATTCATTTTCATGACGTTTTCTACATTTTCCTAATGTACGTTTTGGCGATAGAAATATCACTAGATTTATACACAAATTATAATATATATTTTGGCGATAAAAATGTCACCTGGATTTATGTACAAACTCTAATATACATTTTGGCGACAAAAATGTCACCTGGATTTATATACAAATTCTAATGTATATTTTGATGGTTTCATTTTGTTAACCATTCTATGTTGACAAAATGTATAAAAGCGATGTTTTCATTTCCCTCTTTTCTAGCATGTTAAAGATAATGTTTTTGACATACAAATATTTTCTAACATGTATTTTCTAGCAATGTTGAAAATAATGTTTCTAACACTTTTATAATTTCTAACATATGTTTTCTAACATGTTAAAAATATGATTGTTAACATTTTCATATCTTCTAACATATGTTTTCTAATAAATCACTTTTTCATTAAAAATGGAATTCTTAATATTTCAACATTTTTATTCAAACAATCAATTTCTCTAATGAATCAAACTTTACCTTTAAAAAAATATGACTTTTAATGTTTTCAACACTTTTATTCTAATATGAACAATTTTCATATGAATCATTCTTTTTATAAAAATGAAATTTTTAATGTTAACATGCTTTTGTGTTAAAATGAACATTTTCTAGTAATTCATTCATTACATTAAAAATAAGGTTTTTTATGTTATCATGTTTCTATATTTAACATGAACACTTTTCCTAGTTTCTTACATCACATTAAAAATGTGGATTTTTAATGTAAACATGTTTTTATTTCAAAACATGAACATTCCTCTATTTTCTTACATTACATTAAAAATGTGGATTTTTAATGTAAACATGTTTCTCTATTTTTATTCTAATTCAATAAAATGATAGAAATTGATATTTCACCTTTGTTGAAAATTCTAATTCAAAAAAAATGACAAAATTTGATATTTCACTTTTGTTGAAAACTCTAGTTGAACAAAATGATAAAATTTGGTATTTCTTTTTTTTTTTTTTTTTTTGTCGAAAATTCTAATTCAACAAAATGACCAATAAGTGATATTTTCATTTTTGCATATAAATTCTAATATATGCATTTACAATAAAATGATGTTTTCATGTTGCATATAAATTCTAATATATGCATTTACAATAAAATGATGTTTTCATGTTGCATATAAATTTTAATATATGCATTTACAATAAAATGATATTTTAATTAACAAATATGTGTTTTTTTTTGTTTAATCCTTTTTTTAATGATCATTTTTTTTAACTCATATGTTTTGACAAAATGTATTTTTTTTTCAACTCATATGTCTTGACAAATCTAATGAGATAAAAATGATAATGTTTGTTTTGACAAATCTAATGCGACAAAAATGATTATGTTTGTTTTAACAAATTTAATACGACAAGAATGATTATGTTTGTTTTGACAAATTTAATGCGATAAAAATGATTATGTTTGTTTTGACAAATCTAATTCGACAAAAATGATTATGTTTGTTTTGACAAATCTAATGCGACAAAAATGATTATGTTTGTTTTGACAAATCTAATGTGACAAAAATGATTATTTTTGTTTTGACAAATCTTATGCGACAAAAATGATTATGTTTGTTTTGACAAATCTAATGCGACAAAATGATTATTTCTGTTTTGAAAACTCTAATGCGACAAAAAAGATTATTTTTGTTTTGACAAATCTAATGCGACAAAAATGATTATGTTTGTTTTGACAAATCTAATGCGATAAAAATGATTATTTTTGTTTTGACAAATCTAATGTGACAAAAATGATTATGTTTTTTTTGACAAATCTAATGCGACAAAAACGATTATTTTTGTTTTTACAAATCTAATGCGACAAAAATGATTATGTTTGTTTTGAAAAATCTAATACGACAAATATGATTATTTTTGTTTTGACAAATCTAATGCGACAAAAATGATTATGTTTGTTTTGACAAATCTAATGCGACAAAAATGATTATTTTTGTTTTGATAAATCTAATGCGACAAAAATGATTATTTTTTTTGGCAAAAATGTATATTTTGTTCAACAATCCTAATTTTGACGAAAATGAATGTTTTTATTTCAACTATACTAATTGACAAAAATGAATGTTTTTGTTCAACTAAACTATATTGACAAAAATGAATATTTTTGTTTAACTACTATATTGACAAAAATGATTTTTTTTTATTCAACTAGACTATATTTACAAAAATGACTATTTTTGTTTTCAACAATCTTATTATAACAAACCTGATATAATTATTTTCAACAATCTTATTTTAACAAACATGATATATTTCTTTCAACTATTTCATTATAACAAATATGATATATTTGCTTTCAACTATTTCACTATAACAAACATGATATATTTGCTTTCAACTATTTCATTATAACAAACATGATATATTTGTTTTCAACTATTTTATTATAGCAAATATGATATATTTGTTTTCAACTATTTTATTATAACAAATATGATATATTTGTTTTCAACTATTTTATTATAACAAATATGATATATTTGTTTTCAACACAACAATCATCAAATCAATAGATCTACATAACAATGACAATTCCAGATCAAATCACGTACGACAATTAATTAAATTTTTAACAACGGAGCGAAAGAAAAATCACAATCACAATTAATTATTTTTAATTAAAATAAATAAGTAGAATTCTCACATTGTTTTTTTCTACTTCTGAATTTGTCCCAAGTTGTTCCATCGCATAGATCCGGATTTCACGATTTCATTGCTTCCAGTTTCGTCGAATTTGGTTTCTGTTCGGACAAGTTATCGTTGTTTAAATTTCGATTACAAAATTAAATAATTTAACTATGTTTAAAATTAATTACATTTCCTCAATTACCCCTATGCCTTCTTCCCCTCTCGTATGTTACAGATTGTTGACATCAAAAGTTGGTCACTAGTGACGATCAACCCCCAATCGCGTGATCTACACACGAATAAAGATAAAATACGCAATAAAAAGTAAAAGAACGGGGAGCACACACAGAATTTTTATAGTGGTTCGGCAAAGACAATGCATACGTCCACTTTATATATTATTTCTCTTTTTTTTTATGATTACAAATACAATGCTTTTTCTGTTTGGAGAAAAGAAAGAAAATGACTATTTTCCTTTCTTCCTTTTTAGAGATTAAGATTCTGGAGGAGAGTAGAGATGAAAGTTTGAAGGAAGTCGTCTGGCCAAGAGAAGTTGTTTTCCTCTTTAAGCTTGGAGGTATTTATAGGTGGAAAATGCTGCTTGGGCTGTTGCGGAATGGTCCGGATACGTGGAATCCATCCATTGGCTCGAATTGCGGTTGGAAGACTGATTCCACTGCTCATAAATAGTATCCTCGAAAGTTGTGACCGACGTGGCATCCGTGGAGAGGTATATCAAAAGCAGAGCTTTGTCCGCATATGGTTGAATGTGACGACCTGGAATTTCGCTCGATCCGAATCAGTCGTTAAACCGATCTAGACCGTTCGAAACCCCTGAACGTTGAGAACATGACAAATCAGAACACAAACAGAAGAACATTTCATTGTATATTACAACAATGCATCAGATTACAAGAATATACAGAGTATAAATGAATAAATATTACACAGAAATATCAGAGATTTAAATTACATTTAAATACATAGCAGCGGAAAAATAATATAAAGCACAACTGAAGGTGATATACGGATACAGAGCTTTCCGGATATCATTCCAGCTGTAAACCAGGATCCTGTGAATATAAATCTACAAAACCAAAACTACTAGCTGCCCGTGCGGAAAATAGGGGCACCCAGAGTTTAGATTAAAACAATAAACTCCAGGTCAGTCATGTGACTGGTGTGAGAACTAAAACAGTTATTTAAAACTTTACTTTAAAAGAGAGTAATTCAGGGGACCACGCCGTATAACACGGAACGGGTTTCCTCCCAAGAATACCAGTGCATAGAATAAACAACGCAATGCTTTTTCGAAAAATGAAGCTATTATAAGACCCAGGTCCCATCACACAATGCAACGCAAGCCGGAGGATAGGGTTTTCCCTTATAATAGCCAAACATGCTTGGTACGTTTAAAACAAATCATTTGATACTATAATAAGTGTATAGTGTCAAAACAATTTCAATCATAAATATAAATCATAGACGGCATGGGTACCATATATCATGTCGCCATACTAGTTCTACAATTAAAACCGCAATACACGTATTGGAAATTGGATTTCCGTCATGAGTCGAGGCAAGGGGCAAGCTCCTCACCGCGTTCGAGACACTCTAGCAAATGCCTCAGGATTACGCACACTGGGTAACCCCTGGATGCTTCAGGGCCGGTCCTCACTTACGTTAGATGATTAGTATTCCTGAACACACGTTTCCCGGTCCTTACAGACCTATAATCGAGGCGCCTCATCCAACAACCACAAAGGTGAAAAGTATATATATGTCAGGGCTGGTAAGTCACTGACACCACCAAAGCTAGAAAGAAACGTGCGCTCTCCCTGCAGTCCGTATCCCGTTTTTAACTCATACCGAGGTGTGAGGCTCGCGAATACACGCTATACACAAAGCTGCCACGTAGGCGTGCTTTGATCATCAACCACAAGACTTTGCTTTTCAACAGAAGCCTTGATCATTGCATCTTAGTATGCCACACAGGCAATTCATGCCATGCGACTGATGTCCATCGATATACAACCTCTGAGCTCGTACGTCTCAGAGAAGGGCGTTAAGCAAAAGAATAAATTCTCCGCCGCCAAACAGATGTATATTTAATAGAAATCAATCAGCACAGAATAAAATCCAGTGTCAGACACACAATCCATTCACAAGTCCGTTCTGGGTCTGAACGAAACCGGAGGCACTTTCCTCGCATATCCATCCATCTCCAGGTACGTCTGGACGACCACCAACTATTTCCATCCTCTTGGGTGTACTGCCCAATCAGGATCGTCAGTAATTATCCAAACGATGTGAAGACTTCCGGTCTTCAACCACCGTCTTCATCTTCGACATATCGTCGAATCGGTTATTCAGAATGGGTATAAACCCGGACTTCCCGAACAACCCGCGTATATTAAAAACAAATGTTACGCAAACACAACATACGCCTCATTCCAATTCATTAGTCACTAACCGCAAATTAGCAAGAGAACAATTTCCTAAACATTAACCCCGAAGGCCGAAACCAACATCAGATCAATACCCAGGAAACCATTCTTCTTAGCCAACCTACAGCTAGTTACTAAATTCCACATTCTTAGGGAAAGGTTCCCATTAATTTTATCCAAGATAAATTCTTTAAAATTTATCCTGTAATCTTCCTTTGGATGTCATTTAAAACCAAATTATGGTTTTTCCAACTAGTCGAGATTAGCGAACCACAACGAAGTAATTATTTATTTTATTTCCCAATCCCGACCTATTCATCCCATGAAGCAAAACTGGTAATACTCCATATCTAACACCGTGGTGTTATCGGTAAAATTAATTACCATTTCACGTTCAAATCTAATTTAAGATTTAACTATCGCTTTGGAGTAAAACTGGTAATACTCCATTCTCGCTCATTTTCTAAATTTGGTAATTTAGATTATCAATTCGAATTTCAATCTAATTGCAGATTCAATAAAGCTCCTTTTTCTGGGTTAAAGAACTAGGTGTTATTTAAAACACAGTTCACAACAAACCCAAATCATATTCTATTTGTTATCGGGTTAAAGAACTAGTGTTATTCAAAACACTGTTCACAATAAACCCACTTCAAATTTAATCAAATATATTAGAAATTCGAATATTTAAAACCCCTTTTTAAATCTAATTCATTTATCTAAAAATGATTGGGTTTTAAATTTAGTTGAAAACTAGTTCATTTCGATAAAAATCTATTTTTATCTTTTCAAATATGGAGTTTTTCACCCCAATTTTTCTCAAATCATTTCTTATGATTTTACACAAATTATTGATATTTTTAATAATTTTATCAAGGCCCGTACAGTCGATTTCCAACAATGGCCATCGAACTGCACTTATAGCGACCTTTTTCGAATTTGATTTGGACGTATCTCCAAATCCAACCGCTAGATTTCAAATTTCTAATATTCGTTAGAAAGCTCTTTTCGATACGAACCCAACGGTTCCGGTTTTAGGAGAATCCGACGGTCGGATCTCCCGTAATGTCCGTTTGAAATAAATGGTCGAAATTCACGAACTGCCGCTGCGCGGCACGTTCTATTCAGGCCATTATATTATATATATAATATATATTTCGTCGATTTCTATTTAAAACGAATTATATAAATAGTTTTAAATTCGTTTCAAGAACCATTTCAACTTCTATTTCAATCCAAAGCAAAATTGAATTCTTCTTTAAAAATTCGTTTTAAAAATTCATTTCTATTCAATTCAAATTTCAATTAAATTTGAATTTATTTCAATTCGCTTTCAATTCAATTTGAATTCGTTTTCAATTCAATTTAATTCAAATTGGTTTTATATTCGATTCAAATTCATTTTCTATTCAAATCAAATTCGTTTCGTTTTCTATTTGAATCAAGTTCATTATATATTCAATTTGAAATCAAATTGGTTTTCTATTCCATTCAAATCGAAATCGTTTTATATTCAATTCAAATCGAAATCGTTATATATTCAATTCATTTCGAAATCGTTATATATTCAATTCATTTCGAAATCGTTTTATATTCAATTCATTTCGAAATCGTTTTATATTCAATTCATTTCGAAATCGTTTTATATTCAATTCATTTCGAAATCGTTTTATATTCAATTCATTTCGAAATCGTTTTATATTCAATTCATTTCGAAATCGTTTTATATTCAATTCATTTCGAAATCGTTTTATATTCAATTCATTTCGAAATCGTTTTATATTCAATTCATTTCGAAATCGTTTTATATTCAATTCATTTCGAAATCGTTTTATATTCAATTCATTTCGAAATCGTTTTATATTCAATTCATTTCGAAATCGTTTTATATTCAATTCATTTCGAAATCGTTTTATATTCAATTCATTTCGAAATCGTTTTATATTCAATTCATTTCGAAATCGTTTTATATTCAATTCATTTCGAAATCGTTTTATTCGATATAAATATCGTTCGCGTCAAAATGGCGCATCACTATTTAACACGGCTTTATATATTCTATTTCAAATATTTCTTTTTGTCAACACACGACTAATCTCAACGAATGAGTACCGTCCATGTGTGACTATTTTTGTTAAATTATTTCGTTCAACACATGACTAATCTCAACGAATGAGTACCGTCAACACATGAACCTTTATTTTATATTGATAAAGATGTAAATTTTATTATAAAAATAATTCGTTCAACACATGACTAATCTCAACGAATGAGTACCGTCAACACATGAACCTTTATTTTATATTGATAAAGATGTAAATTTTATTATAAAAATAATTCGTTTAACACATGACTAATCTCAACGAATGAGTACCGTCAACACATGAACCTTTATTTTATATTGATAAAGATGTAAATTTTATTATAAAAATAATTCGTTCAACACATGACTAATCCCAACGGATGAGTATAGTCAACACATGAACCTTTATTTTATAATGTTCTTTATATTTCAAATTGGAATGAGGCCCAATCAATTACCATATAAAGTTAATTACATGGATTTTCATACAACACATGTATATAATAGCATTGCAAAATAATCAACCATCAACCAAAGTGCACTACACTGTATAAGCATCAAATATAGATATCTAACGCTTATAACAGCCTGTCAATCAATCGATCGACATATTTAATCGATTAGGATGAGTGAACTTCATATTTCATCCCAACACCCGTGTAGGGTTTCAAACAATCAAACACAGATTTTATTCGTGCAGTTGGGCGATGTGTAAAATTTATCGACCCAATCAATGTCAGTCAAATCAGTGTACATAAACAAACCGTCTGGTTTGTAAATGAATATTTATTTTATTCACTTCACGTTAAAAATTATATTTTTAACGATAAAACATTTTATTTTAACATATGAATATCTATTCAGTTCATTTACAAAATAAGAATGATATTTTTATTTTTCTAACATATTTTAGAAAATTTCGGCGGCATAACGGCACTATACTAGAAACGGGACGAGGCCTAGCCTTATCCCCGGTCTAGTGAAGGCCCACGCCATTCACACATCAATCAAATCACTTTCGTTATGCAAACCACAAAATTTGGAGTAAGAGTCTAACCTAGCCTTACTCCTTCGCCTTATAACGGCGCACGTCTAATCCTAACCAATTTATCGATTCGATTATTCACACCACAAACCACATTCAAACCAATATCGCAATCAATCACCAAACAGCCAAACAAACAAGTCCATGGTCTGTGGACGATTGTGTCGGGTGCTACTAAGCACCGTCTGCATCCTAGTATATATATAACTAGAAAAATTAAATTGAAAGGTGAGAAATTCTCACTTATAGCTATCCCGCTCCACGGCTCTTCCTTTGCAGAAGTCTTCGTCGTTTCGCCTTTTTGTCACCTTCGTTGTCCGCTTTCACTACATATGTAAAAATCGAGTTTTTACTTCGCTATTCAATATATAAAAATCATATTTTTATTTCGAAGTTCTATATATAAAAATCATATTTTTATTATTTCTATATAGTAAAGATTATATTTTTAATACTTTAAAAATATAAAAATCATATTTTTAATATTCTAAAAATACGAAGATCAGGTCTTGCTCCTTCTACCCAATAAAAATTCCATCTTTTCTATTCTTAAAAATCCTACTTTTTCTTCTAAACAAAAATCTCGCCTTTTTGCTTTCCTATTTTAAAGATCAAATTTTTTTAAAGTTCAAACCATTTTCTTTTTAAAGTTTAAACCATTTTCTTTTTAAAGTTCAAACCATTTTCTTTTTAAAGTTTAAACCTTTTCTATTTAAACCTTAAAATAAAATCTTTTCAAAAATTCTGTTTTCAAATCTTTTAAAAATTCTGTTTTCAAATCTTTTAAAAATTCTGTTTTCAAATCTTTTAAAAATTCTGTTTTTAAATCTTTTTCTAAAAAATCTGTTTTTAAATCTTTTTCTAAAAAATCTGTTTTTAAATCTTTTAAAAAAATTCTGTTTTCAAAACTAAAAGAAAAATACAGTAATTAATTTTAAATCGTTTTTTTTTAAATCATAAATCATAAAACAAAAATAAAAATAAATATAAAGTAAAATGGCTCACCGACTGCTTGCGAAGGGGATGAGGCGTCGTCGGCGGTGGCTCAAGCGGCGTTCGGAGGTTCAGGGAGGCGTCGCGGCGGTGGTTTCGGGAGGGGCTCGATTGGATGTAGCGATGTCTGGTGGGAGGAGGGAAGTTGGTCGGGCGGTGGGGCTTCAGCTCGATCGTCGGCGGTGCGAGGTAAGGCGGCGCGATTTAGAATTTTTAGGTTTTCTTCTTCTTTTTTTTCTATCTTTCTGTTAAATGATCGGGGGGAGGGCGGGGGGGGGGGGGCAATGAAGGAGAATAGGAGGGGATTCTATTTTTTTTATTTTTTTATTTTATTATTTAATTATTAAATTTTGCCAAAGGGTTGACTTTTACATATGACCTCGAACCGAGGTCCACCGCCTGTCGTCCATAGCGTTTTACCCCCATTCCGAACACAATGGGATATGTATCGTAAGCTGGTTTGATCGTTACAATCAGTTTCCGTTGAAATTACATTTTAAATCCTTATATTGAATTTTAAACGTACATTTCAAATTACCGGGGCCCCATACGAACTCTAAAAATTTTAGAAAAATATTTTCTAGCTTCGTATTGACGATACGGTCCTAACAAAACTAGTTTCATCGAATTCTGAGACCGTATGAAAAATGGCCAATTCCCAGTCGATTAAAATCAACTGAAATGGTCAAAACACGTTTTCCTTTACCACGCTCACATATTGATTCGAAAAATTATGAAATTTGAAATCTAGCAATAACTTTACACTGCGGACCCAACAAAAGTGGTTTCGTCGAAATCCGAGGTCGTTTGCAAAATTGCTATTTTTAAGGGCCTTAATTCCATAGCGACTATTCAGAATTTTCTACTGGACATATCTTTTGATTCTCGCTACGAAATTTTGATCTTTCGGATTCGTTGGAAAGATATTATCAATCAGATCCTAATGTTTTTGGTTTCACTAAAATCCGGATTTTTTTGCACCCGGTACATTCAATTGAAGTTTGAAATCGAATTATCGAACTACCGCGTCATTTTCAATTCTATTTATAATTATATATAAATATTTATATTCTAACGACGACGCGTATAATATATACGTTCGAATTATATTCAAAATAAATTTCTCGTCGATATTATTTAAAATAATTCATTTTAAATAATCAAAATTCGCTAAAATTGCCAAAATAAAAATTTCAAACTGGCTCGCATTTTACGGGTTGTTACAATCTCCCCCACTTAAAACTTTTCGTCCCCGAAAAGGAACAAAGTCGAAAGTGGTTTGATTAATCAACACTACGTTCGATCTGGCTTCTATTCTCCAACCCTTTGGTTTCTGAGAATTTTCAAAATTTCAAAAATTTGGCTAACACCCTAAATTTTCGAAAAATTTCGCCATAACCTCCCCTGCACCGGGAGCATCGGGGAATTTCAAATAGCTTCCCCGGTCCTTCAGATCTCAAAAAGAAAAAGAAAAAGCCAAGCGGCTAGCCAATAGGCTCACAAAATCATCATCACCCAAACAAAACAGGAAATTATGTAGTAAACATGTACCTATTTGTCGGGCAAACAAATTTTATTCTCTGCTCTAGCCTCCTTGCTATGACCTGTTCAATGTAAGTATATGTATATGGAAGCAAATGCGACCAATTTTCAATATAGTTCAATATTTGATTATATTAGGCATAAATGGTTAAAAATCAGCAAACAATTAAACAAACAACACAAACATCAATCAATTAGTGGATTAGAGTTTCAAATTCATAATTTTGATACATATATACAAAAAAAACATGTTTTTGATGCCAATTCACAACTATGTGTTCTAACTATATTAGTTTTTGTTCTCACACCAGTCTAATGGAAATATATCGATATCACACCTTCGTTACTCGAACATGAATACTAATGACAACTAGTCAATCATCAGAATCATCTTCGGGCCACTAGAGTATGATTCTATATCTATCCAGTATATTAAAACTTCGAATATACGTTCATGACGCGTATATGCAAAATCTTTATATACTCGATTGTCCATATTCAAAATAAATAAATAGTCAAATACGTTTAAAATGGTTTAAATTTTCAAAACAAAATTGTTTGCATTTGAAAAATATACTCTTCACACTCGTTCTAGGATACTACTGATCCTATCTCTAACGAGTCATTCTAATTGGATTTTACTAATCCAATATCTGATGAATTCTTTCGTATGGTTCTAATGTGTCTTGTTCTCGAGCTCTGTAAACCAAAGCTCTGATACCAAATGTGACGACCTGGAATTTCGCTCGATCCGAATCAGTCGTTAAACCGATCTAGACCGTTCGAAACCCCTGAACGTTGAGAACATGACAAATCAGAACACAAACAGAAGAACATTTCATTGTATATTACAACAATGCATCAGATTACAAGAATATACAGAGTATAAATGAATAAATATTACACAGAAATATCAGAGATTTAAATTACATTTAAATACATAGCAGCGGAAAAATAATATAAAGCACAACTGAAGGTGATATACGGATACAGAGCTTTCCGGATATCATTCCAGCTGTAAACCAGGATCCTGTGAATATAAATCTGCAAAACCAAAACTACTAGCTGCCCGTGCGGAAAATAGGGGCACCCAGAGTTTAGGTTAAAACAATAAACTCCAGGTCAGTCATGTGACTGGTGTGAGAACTAAAACAGTTATTTAAAACTTTACTTTAAAAGAGAGTAATTCAGGGGACCACGCCGTATAACACGGAACGGGTTTCCTCCCAAGAATACCAGTGCATAGAATAAACAACGCAATGCTTTTTCGAAAAATGAAGCTATTATAAGACTCAGGTCCCATCACACAATGCAACGCAAGCCGGAGGATAGGGTTTTCCCTTATAATAGCCAAACATGCTTGGTACGTTTAAAACAAATCATTTGATACTATAATAAGTGTATAGTGTCAAAACAATTTCAATCATAAATATAAATCATAGACGGCATGGGTACCATATATCATGTCGCCATACTAGTTCTACAATTAAAACCGCAATACACGTATTGGAAATTGGATTTCCGTCATGAGTCGAGGCAAGGGGCAAGCTCCTCACCGCGTTCGAGACACTCTAGCAAATGCCTCAGGATTACGCACACTGGGTAACCCCTGGATGCTTCAGGGCCGGTCCTCACTTACGTTAGAGGATTAGTATTCCTGAACACACGTTTCCCGGTCCTTACAGACCTATAATCGAGGCGCCTCATCCAACAACCACAAAGGTGAAAAGTATATATATGTCAGGGCTGGTAAGTCACTGACACCACCAAAGCTAGAAAGAAACGTGCGCTCTCCCTGCAGTCCGTATCCCGTTTTTAACTCATACCGAGGTGTGAGGCTCGCGAATACACGCTATACACAAAGCTGCCACGTAGGCGTGCTTTGATCATCAACCACAAGACTTTGCTTTTCAACAGAAGCCTTGATCATTACATCTTAGTATGCCACACAGGCAATTCATGCCATGCGACTGATGTTCATCGATATACAACCTCTGAGCTCGTACGTCTCAGAGAAGGGCGTTAAGCAAAAGAATAAATTCTCCGCCGCCAAACAGATGTATATTTAATAGAAATCAATCAGCACAGAATAAAATCCAGTGTCAGACACACAATCCATTCACAAGTCCGTTCTGGGTCTGAACGAAACCGGAGGCACTTTCCTCGCATATCCATCCATCTCCAGGTACGTCTGGACGACCACCAACTATTTCCATCCTCTTAGGTGTACTGCCCAATCAGGATCGTCAGTAATTATCCAAACGATGTGAAGACTTCCGGTCTTCAACCACCGTCTTCATCTTCGACATATCGTCGAATCGGTTATTCAGAATGGGTATAAACCCGGAGTTCCCGAACAACCCGCGTATATTAAAAACAAATGTTACGCAAACACAACATACGCCTCATTCCAATTCATTAGTCACTAACCGCAAATTAGCAAGAGAACAATTTCCTAAACATTAACCCCGAAGGCCGAAACCAACATCAGATCAATACCCAGGAAACCATTCTTCTTAGCCAACCTACAGCTAGTTACTAAATTCCACATTCTTAGGGAAAGGTTCCCATTAATTTTATCCAAGATAAATTCTTTAAAATTTATCCTGTAATCTTCCTTTGGATGTCATTTAAAACCAAATTATGGTTTTTCCAACTAGTCGAGATTAGCGAACCACAACGAAGTAATTATTTATTTTATTTCCCAATCCCGACCTATTCATCCCATGAAGCAAAACTGGTAATACTCCATATCTAACACCGTGGTGTTATCGGTAAAATTAATTACCATTTCACGTTCAAATCTAATTTAAGATTTAACTATCGCTTTGGAGTAAAACTGGTAATACTCCATTCTCGCTCATTTTCTAAATTTGGTAATTTAGATTATCAATTCGAATTTCAATCTAATTGCAGATTCAATAAAGCTCCTTTTTCTGGGTTAAAGAACTAGGTGTTATTTAAAACACAGTTCACAACAAACCCAAATCATATTCTATTTGTTATCGGGTTAAAGAACTAGTGTTATTCAAAACACTGTTCACGATAAACCCACTTCAAATTTAATCAAATATATTAGAAATTCGATTATTTAAAACCCCTTTTTAAATCTAATTCATTTATCTAAAAATGATTGGGTTTTAAATTTAGTTGAAAACTAGTTCATTTCGATAAAAATCTATTTTTATCTTTTCAAATATGGAGTTTTTCACCCCAATTTTTCTCAAATCATTTCTTATGATTTTACACAAATTATTGATATTTTTAATAATTTTATCAAGGCCCGTACAGTCGATTTCCAACAATGGCCATCGAACTGCACTTATAGCGACCATTTTCGAATTTGATTTGGACGTATCTCCAAATCCAACCGCTAGATTTCAAATTTCTAATATTCGTTAGAAAGCTCTTTTCGATACGAACCCAACGGTTCCGGTTTTAGGAGAATCCGACGGTCGGATCTCCCGTAATGTCCGTTTGAAATAAATGGTCGAAATTCACGAACTGCCGCTGCGCGGCACGTTCTATTCAGGCCGTTATATTATATATATAATATATATAATATATATTTCGTCGATTTCTATTTAAAACGAATTATATAAATAGTTTTAAATTTGTTTCAAGAACCATTTCAACTTCTATTTCAATCCAAAGCAAAATTGAATTCTTCTTTAAAAATTCGTTTTAAAAATTCATTTCTATTCAATTCAAATTTCAATTAAATTTGAATTTATTTCAATTCGCTTTCAATTCAATTTGAATTCGTTTTCAATTCAATTTAATTCAAATTGGTTTTATATTCGATTCAAATTCATTTTCTATTCAAATCAAATTCGTTTCGTTTTCTATTTGAATCAAGTTCATTATATATTCAATTTGAAATCAAATTGGTTTTCTATTCCATTCAAATCGAAATCGTTTTATATTCAATTCAAATCGAAATCGTTATATATTCAATTCATTTCGAAATCGTTATATATTCAATTCATTTCGAAATCGTTTTATATTCAATTCATTTCGAAATCGTTTTATATTCAATTCATTTCGAAATCGTTTTATATTCAATTCATTTCGAAATCGTTTTATATTCAATTCATTTCGAAATCGTTTTATATTCAATTCATTTCGAAATCGTTTTATATTCAATTCATTTCGAAATCGTTTTATATTCAATTCATTTCGAAATCGTTTTATATTCAATTCATTTCGAAATCGTTTTATATTCAATTCATTTCGAAATCGTTTTATATTCAATTCATTTCGAAATCGTTTTATATTCAATTCATTTCGAAATCGTTTTATATTCAATTCATTTCGAAATCGTTTTATATTCAATTCATTTCGAAATCGTTTTATATTCAATTCATTTCGAAATCGTTTTATATTCAATTCATTTCGAAATCGTTTTATATTCAATTCATTTCGAAATCGTTTTATTCGATATAAATATCGTTCGCGTCAAAATGGCGCATCACTATTTAACACGGCTTTATATATTCTATTTCAAATATTTCTTTTTGTCAACACACGACTAATCTCAACGAATGAGTACCGTCCATGTGTGACTATTTTTGTTAAATTATTTCGTTCAACACATGACTAATCTCAACGAATGAGTACCGTCAACACATGAACCTTTATTTTATATTGATAAAGATGTAAATTTTATTATAAAAATAATTCGTTCAACACATGACTAATCTCAACGAATGAGTACCGTCAACACATGAACCTTTATTTTATATTGATAAAGATGTAAATTTTATTATAAAAATAATTCGTTCAACACATGACTAATCTCAACGAATGAGTACCGTCAACACATGAACCTTTATTTTATATTGATAAAGATGTAAATTTTATTATAAAAATAATTCGTTCAACACATGACTAATCCCAACGGATGAGTATAGTCAACACATGAACCTTTATTTTATAATGTTCTTTATATTTCAAATTGGGATGAGGCCCAATCAATTACCATATAAAGTTAATTACATGGATTTTCATACAACACATGTATATAATAGCATTGCAAAATAATCAACCATCAACCAAAGTGCACTACACTGTATAAGCATCAAATATAGATATCTAACGCTTATAACAGCCTGTCAATCAATCGATCGACATATTTAATCGATTAGGATGAGTGAACTTCATATTTCATCCCAACACCCGTGTAGGGTTTCAAACAATCAAACACAGATTTTATTCGTGCAGTTGGGCGATGTGTAAAATTTATCGACCCAATCAATGTCAGTCAAATCAGTGTACATAAACAAACCGTCTGGTTTGTAAATGAATATTTATTTTATTCACTTCACGTTAAAAATTATATTTTTAACGATAAAACATTTTATTTTAACATATGAATATCTATTCAGTTCATTTACAAAATAAGAATGATATTTTTATTTTTCTAACATATTTTAGAAAATTTCGGCGGCATAACGGCACTATACTAGAAACGGGACGAGGCCTAGCCTTATCCCCGGTCTAGTGAAGGCCCACGCCATTCACACATCAATCAAATCACTTTCGTTATGCAAACCACAAAATTTGGAGTAAGAGTCTAACCTAGCCTTACTCCTTCGCCTTATAACGGCGCACGTCTAATCCTAACCAATTTATCGATTCGATTATTCACACCACAAACCACATTCAAACCAATATCGCAATCAATCACCAAACAGCCAAACAAACAAGTCCATGGTCTGTGGACGATTGTGTCGGGTGCTACTAAGCACCGTCTGCATCCTAGTATATATATAACTAGAAAAATTAAATTGAAAGGTGAGAAATTCTCACTTATAGCTATCCCGCTCCACGGCTCTTCCTTTGCAGAAGTCTTCGTCGTTTCGCCTTTTTGTCACCTTCGTTGTCCGCTTTCACTACATATGTAAAAATCGAGTTTTTACTTCGCTATTCAATATATAAAAATCATATTTTTATTTCGAAGTTCTATATATAAAAATCATATTTTTATTATTTCTATATAGTAAAGATTATATTTTTAATACTTTAAAAATATAAAAATCATATTTTTAATATTCTAAAAATACGAAGATCAGGTCTTGCTCCTTCTACCCAATAAAAATTCCATCTTTTCTATTCTTAAAAATCCTACTTTTTCTTCTAAACAAAAATCTCGCCTTTTTGCTTTCCTATTTTAAAGATCAAATCTTTTTAAAGTTCAAACCATTTTCTTTTTAAAGTTTAAACCATTTTCTTTTTAAAGTTCAAACCATTTTCTTTTTAAAGTTTAAACCTTTTCTATTTAAACCTTAAAATAAAATCTTTTCAAAAATTCTGTTTTCAAATCTTTTAAAAATTCTGTTTTCAAATCTTTTAAAAATTCTGTTTTCAAATCTTTTAAAAATTCTGTTTTTAAATCTTTTTCTAAAAAATCTGTTTTTAAATCTTTTTCTAAAAAATCTGTTTTTAAATCTTTAAAAAAAATTCTGTTTTCAAAACTAAAAGAAAAATACAGTAATTAATTTTAAATCGTTTTTTTTTAAATCAGAAATCATAAAACAAAAATAAATATAAAGTAAAATGGCTCACCGACTGCTTGCGAAGGGGATGAGGCGTCGTCGGCGGTGGCTCAGGCGGCGTTCGGAGGTTCAGGGAGGCGTCGCGGCGGTGGTTTCGGGAGGGGCTCGATTGGATGTAGCGATGTCTGGTGGGAGGAGGGAAGTTGGTCGGGCGGTGGGGCTTCAGCTCGATCGTCGGCGGTGCGAGGTAAGGCGGCGCGATTTAGAATTTTTAGGTTTTCTTCTTCTTTTTTTTTTCTATCTTTCTGTTAAATGATCGGGGGGGGGGGGGGGGGCAATGAAGGAGAATAGGAGGGGATTCTATTTTTTTTATTTTATTATTTAATTATTAAATTTTGCCAAAGGGTTGACTTTTACATATGACCTCGAACCGAGGTCCACCGCCTGTCGTCCATAGCGTTTTACCCCCATTCCGAACACAATGGGATATGTATCGTAAGCTGGTTTGATCGTTACAATCAGTTTCCGTTGAAATTACATTTTAAATCCTTATATTGAATTTTAAACGTACATTTCAAATTACCGGGGCCCCATACGAACTCTAAAAATTTTAGAAAAATATTTTCTAGCTTCGTATTGACGATACGGTCCTAACAAAACTAGTTTCGTCGAATTCTGAGACCGTATGAAAAATGGCCAATTCCCAGTCGATTAAAATCAACTGAAATGGTCAAAACACGTTTTCCTTTACCACGCTCACATATTGATTCGAAAAATTATGAAATTTGAAATCTAGCAATAACTTTACACTGCGGACCCAACAAAAGTGGTTTCGTCGAAATCCGAGGTCGTTTGCAAAATTGCTATTTTTAAGGGCCTTAATTCCATAGCGACTATTCAGAATTTTCCACTGGACATATCTTTTGATTCTCGCTACGAAATTTTGATCTTTCGGATTCGTTGGAAAGATATTATCAATCAGATCCTAATGTTTTTGGTTTCACTAAAATCCGGATTTTTTTGCACCCGGTACATTCAATTGAAGTTTGAAATCGAATTATCGAACTACCGCGTCATTTTCAATTCTATTTATAATTATATATAAATATTTATATTCTAACGACGACGCGTATAATATATACGTTCGAATTATATTCAAAATAAATTTCTCGTCGATATTATTTAAAATAATTCATTTTAAATAATCAAAATTCGCTAAAATTGCCAAAATAAAAATTTCAAACTGGCTCGCATTTTACGGGTTGTTACATTGACCGCCTTTATCTCCTTGGAAGTCAGGATATTGTAACACCCCACCTCCGCCAGGGTGGCTCTTGCAAGCACTCTGACTTTGGAGGGGCGTTTGAATCGGGTAAACATGCATAATGATATATCAAGGCAGAACAAGAACATATGTATATATGTAAACAGAGTAAATAACATAGATAAAACAGCGGAAGATTTCAAACCATTTCAAAACAAGTCTGGTACAACATAATGTTAACTTTCCAAATAAACAAGTCTAGATAAAAACAACTTCAACTGAAAAACTGAAATACATAAGTACTATCCCCAAAATAAGTGATAACCATAGCTAGCTTCATGTCAAACCGTACATGAGCTAAATCCCACAAGCAAGCGATCAGAAATCCAAGCTAAGCTCCAATATTCCCACCCTGAGAACCTGGGGGGGGGGGGGGGAACGGAAGAAAAGAGGCGAAAGAAAAACAGGTCAGTCAAAAAGACTGAGTAAGCCCTACTACAATCAATGTAAACTGATAAAGTTAACTGGCATGAGAAGCAGGGATGAACATAAGGATAACAACATACTAGCATGATGATTAACTAACAAGGTAGATAAATGTGTCATCGCATAATCAGGTTTAAGGTTTTTCACCACAGGTGTACCAGCATTCTAACATGTCATGTATAAACAAGAATTTATCCCTTGGCCTAAACTTGGCCCAGTATCAGGTGTTTGACTTAAATCAAGATCCAACTTCTTGGTACCAATTCTAGTATAACAGGATTAGGTGTTACCCCAATGTTTACATCGAAACAGGACGGAACAGAATGGTCCATACAGAGATAGAGTTTGGGAAAAATGGGCTTTTACCATCCTAACAGAACGGTACCACGCAGAAACAGACGGGTGTTACCACCCAACAAAACAGACGGTACCAACAGAATCAGACAGAGCTAAGTGTGCCCTAAATCCTACCCAAGCGATCGGCTCCCTAATACATAAACACCCTGTGTCGGCCCCACGATAGGGTGTATCACTCCCTAAAGTGGTAACCAATTGGCACAGGCATATTTACAGATGTCACGGTGTCTTACATCCTCAGAGGCAGACCGGGATCCATGCACGCACATGACCCGGTTGGAACGCACCATCAACGCCCATCGCCATTATCAGAATGAACCACTTATAATTAGTTCAGTAAGCGTGCCCGGACCCTACCTACAGTTGGGTCAAAGTTTTGATACCAGAAAGGGTTACTGACTAATATGGGTCCCAAACAACAAATGACACAAGTATTCCCCCTTGTGTCCCCAGACTATCAGATTCAGATTAACTTATTAACAGAGTTAAGACATACAAAGTTCAGACGATCAGTTTTCAGACTAACGGATCAGATAACAGATTTACAAACTTGCCTAACTTGGTGTGGGTCCTACAGATCCGCAAAACAGGTTCGTTTAATTTATCAATCAAGTTAGTTTATCCAGACCAGGTATCAAATCGGTTCTCAGCCTTACCAAATTACTGAGTTGGATTGGTTAAGTATAGTTCAACTTAACCCCGTTAAATTACCGAGTTCAGATTGGTTAAGTGTAGATTAACTTAACCCTAACCACTAGTCGTATTTTACGGTTAAGTGTCATTAGGAAATCAAGCCCGGTTTCACTTAACCTACCCATTCATGTCAAATTGGTTAAGTGTCATAAATCAAATTTACTTAACCTTATCATGTAGCATTAATTAATTTAATGCACCTTAACCTCTCACATTAGACCTCGTTGTGGTTACTAGTTAAGCCGGGCGGGTCCGGGTAGGTTTACACCACAACCTAGTCTAACCTCGGGTTCAAGCACAACTTGACCAACTTCTCACATTGGGTCCTATTGTTTGTAGCCACTAGTTAAGTCGGTTGGTTCCGGGTAGATTTATGCTACAAACTCAACCCAACCTCGAGTTGGTCACACTTATATTTTCTAAGTGTCATGTCCATTTTGTTTCCAAAACATGTTACAAGTTTTCAAGAATTTGTGTAGACCTAACTTAATAG
This sequence comes from Allium sativum, assembly GCA_030737875.1. NCBI lineage: Eukaryota > Viridiplantae > Streptophyta > Magnoliopsida > Asparagales > Amaryllidaceae > Allium > Allium sativum. Next base: position 733,687,949 of record CM060916.1, read on the forward strand.
GTAAATTCCCAATGGGTAGACCTAACTTAATAGGTAAATTCCCACTCTTATGTTTTTATGTCCTTTAAGTTTACCCAACCCCAACGCAATCCCATCGCTTACATATCGCAATAGCGCATAAAGGATAGAAAGAGGGAACTTGGCATAATCATGACATAAAGGTGTTGAAGCCACAAGTTTAATCATGGTGGCATATGAAATGTACATATGTTCATATACTTGCATATTACATTTTTAGGCCTCAAAAGCATGCATAAAACCAAACTTAGCATATTGCTGATACATGGTGATAAATGACATGTAAAAGTTGCCATAAGTTCGCATTTAGCCTCACATGCAAGTTATCATAAGAGATATGATAACTTACATGTTGCCAAAATGCAACATTTAGCATAAAGCTTGAAGCTTTAAGCTCATAAACCCAAGATAAGCTTGCATAACATGATAACATGAACAAAATGATCAACCCAAACTTGCATAACATAACTTGCATATCATATGACAAACTTGCATATCATAACATAGCAAACTTGCATAACATAACATGATAAACTTGCATATCATAACATGGCATACTTGCATAGCATAACATGGCAAACTTGCATATCATAACATGGCATACTTGCACATCATAACATGATAAACTTGCATATCATAATGATCAAACACAACTTGCATCATTCATTTAACTTTAGAGTTTAAATATGAAAGTAGAAAAGGGCTTACAATGCTTATGAAGACACAAAATATGACAAAGCCCTTATGCAATCAATTAGACCCAAAATGCAAGCTCTACTAGAAAAACCCTTGAGCCAAAATGATCAAAACCCTTGCTTTATGATGTAAATATGGAAACTTGACTTGAATGCAAGCTAATGATGCTCATACAAGCTTGAAAACACTTGTATGCATTGAAAATCTCTCATAGAAATAACTTAGGAATTTTATGAAGAGAGTGGAGGCCATGAGAGGAATGATTTTGCCATAGTTTAGTTACTTGAATGAATAATGATGATTTAGGGTTAGGTTAGGGGCTTATTTATAGGATTAGGATGTGTTTTAGACCCTTAGATTAACCCTAGGTTAGATTAGGACCATCAGATCTCGGAAGCTTCCAGAAAACAGCCCCAAAACACAGCCCAACCCAAAAATGGTGCATCAGGCCAAACTGGCCGAGCACCCCCTGTCGACACCCAAGTCGACAGGGCTGTCGACTTGGTCCAAGCCAAGTCGACTGCCCAGTCGACAGGCCTGTCGACTGGGGTAGCTAGGCGGGAATTTTCCCACTGCGCCCAATGGCCCCAATTTCGAAATTTGAACCCGAATTTTAAATCTGTTTTGAACTTTGAATTTTCAGAAAACTTCTTCGGGCCTTAACCGGGTCATACGGACTCCGATTTTCGAAAACTCGGACTCTATTTCGCGTATTTTTCCGAGACGAACGCAATGGCATAGCCCGTTTCCCTTGATTCAGATTTATAAATTAAATTCTGCCTTGATTTACGATATAACAGGTTATCAAAAATACGGGTTGTTACAGATATTAAATGGACTGGCTCTGTAGAAATTCTCCACGCTGGTCCGAGATAATCGGTCGATGAGTTCCTTCTGAAAGCGAGAAACTCGGTCGCCCTGGTGAGCGATTTTTCAGGTAATGTGCAGTCAATCTGACTGAGTTGGATTTGGGCCGATATGCCATTGCTTGATGTAGCGCCCTTGATGGGCCTCTTGGAGCACAACTTATATTCGGTTGTGCGTTTGGGCTTTGGTTTTGGCTCGATAAGATTAGTGCCAAAAAGAGGGCTAAAACTTTGCCCCTCAGAATATATTTTCATCGACAGAGGGATGTGTATTCTGAAATCTGAAATGAAGCATAAACGCTCGAGCTGCTATGGTCGCGCCGAACCATATTAAGGCCAGAAAACCGACGGTCTGATGTTGTATTAAGACCAGAAATCCGACGACTATGCCAGGTCGTATTAAGGCCAGAAAACCAACAACTATCGGAAACCGTATTAAGGCCGAGGTGATGATCGCCACTGGTAGAAAAGTTGGTTCCTGCAAATAAAAAACAAACCATGGGTCGAGCATTTTATTCCACTTGGCTTTAGAGGGTAGCGAGCATAAACCATACTCGGCTTGGTGGCGAGCATAAACCATACACGGCTTCGTGGCGAGTATAAACCATACTCGGCTTAGTGGCGAGCATAAACCATGCTCGGCTTAGTGGCGAGCATAAACCATGCTCGGCTTAGTGGCGAGCATAAACCATGCTCGGCTTAGTGGCGAGCATAAACCATGCTCGGCTTAGTGGCGAGCATAAACCATTCTCGGCTTAGCGGCGAGCATAAACCATGCTTGGCTTGGTGCAAGTGTTTCTCATGCTCAACTCATGTTGGGTTAGTTAGTTTAACGAGCTATGCACGCTCGTGGTGTAAAGAAAGAGAGTGTAATCCACACTCGTGTTTAAGAAAAAGCGACCTTTCTCTCTTGAAAGAGTCGGTGTTTGAAGTAGTGGTGGGCTTTCGCGCTAACCACATAGAACAGGGGGGCGAGCATTATCCATGCTCGGCTTAATGGCGAACACTAATCTGGTTCGGCTTAGAAATTTTACAACAGTCGTTCTACTTTTGCAAAAAGTAAAGTTCACAACTGCTAAGCATTTAATATAAAGAAAATATACGAGGACAGCGATTGATTACATAACATCAAAGCGTCCCTATTATTGAAAGAAATACATCGAGAGAAAAGATAAAAAATCTAATTAATGATAATGCCGCGAGTGCTAGTCTCAGGGTCCTTTCCATTTCTAGGAGCTTGCGGACCAGCCTGAGGAGCTTGGGCAGAAGGTCGTGGCGGCATGGTCGGGGCGCAATTTTTGACATACTCAGCGAGTTCCCCTTTTCTGACTCGCCCTTCGATGAGATCGCGCAAATGTCGGCAATCATTTGTATTATGTCGAGCTACGTTGTGGAATATACAATGCTTGCCAGAGTCAAGTTCCATCTGGGTCGGTTCTCGTTGAGGTGGCCTTGGAGTGGGGAAGGACTCGCGCATATCGAGATAGATGTCGAGCAAAGAGGAATTGAGCTCAGTGTACTGATTATATTTGTTTTCATTTCGAGGTCGTACATTGCGTTTATCCTTTTCCGGGGTTGTTCCTCTTCCTTTATTCTAGCCATTGCCACTGAGTGGACCTTGTTGTTTGGCCACTAAAACTTCAAGGCTCTCCATCTCAAGGCTGGCATCCTCTTATCGGATGAATCTTTCGGCCTCGGAATAGAAATCATCTATATCTTTGGGAGGATCCCTAGTTAAGGAGTTCGAGAATTCTGATCTCTTCTGAACTCCCGCGATGGCTGCCATCAACACCATCGATGGCTCGGGCCGATCGACAGATGCTACGGCTGCGTTGAACCTTTTGAGGAAGGATCTTAGCGTCTCTCCGGATCGCTGTTTGATGGTAGATAGAAACATGACACTTTTCGGTCGAGAGACATGCACTCGAAATTGCTCGATGAAGCGGGTGACCAGAGTATTCCAAATACCGATCGACTCCGTTATTAGCTGTCGAAACCACATACCGGCTATATCTGTGAGAAAGAGTGGAAAGCACTTAGCCATGAAGCTGGTCGATGCACCAAGTACTTCCATATGTCGCATGTATCGCATAAGATGAATGGTCGGATCAGCGCGACCGTTGTATGGTTCGATGGCGGGGAACTTGAAGTCCGGAGGATTTCAAGAATTTCTGGTTTCTCTAGTGAAGGGGCTGCGATTGACATTGTCTATGTCTTGCTGCGAAGAATTGTCCCGAGTGAAACGTCGGATAATAATTGCAAGCTGACTCCCATCTACGAGGAGTCGTTGCCATGAACTTAACTCTGCATCCTGAGGGAGTTCTGTACGAGGATCCGACAAAAGCATGCTCGAAAGGGTGGTCGTTGGCTGGGCTCGACCTCCGAGAGTTGAGTGAAGGTGTGCGGGAAGGTGAGATCTGGCGGGTTGTTCTGGGTAGAATGGCCCCTCTGGAACCTGATGAGTTGTGGATCGAGCCATATTTGTAGCTAAAGGTCCAGGCTGATCCAGCATAGCATGTGATGTTCGGGGGCCAGGGTTGCCCCCGTTTGGAGCGAGGTTAGGAGGGTATACGGTAGCGTTTTCTTCCGCTACGGTGAGGACCGGTATGGTAGGGTGGCTCCCCTCGTTCGAAGGGAAGGCTACTCCAATTCTTCGTTGAAGTGGAAGAGTGGTTAGACTGGTTTGCGGCAAGATCCCGGGTTGTAATGGGAATGGCGTTGATTCTGAGGGACCCGGGGGTAGCTCGACTGATTCGACAGGTCGAGATGTTCCAAAGAGTGGAGGCATATTTGTCAGACGACCTAGATCTTGGTTGCCTGCATCCTGAGGTTCTGTTGTTGCAGCCGCGCTGGTCGCTGGAAGCGATATTCTCGGTTGGGATCGATCGGTTGGTGGAACCAAACCAGGATGAAATAAAGGTGTAGCCTGATCAGTGGTCTGATTTCGTGCAGACCGAAGATCGGTTATTGCCCCAGCTTCGGTCGATGGAGGGATTGATTTTGAAGCATTCAACCCTATTTCCAGTCGACTGAGAAGGTGATCCATCAACTGCTGTTGTCGTTCGAGGACTTTACCCTGAGATGTCATATGGTCTCTGAGTTCGACCATGATTTTATCCATGTCATCCCGGGTAAGGAATTGGGACATGTTGTCATGAGAGGAAACTTCGTGGCTTGCTTCTGCAGCATCGGCATCAGCTACATCGGCGTTTGCGGGACGAGAGGATGTTGCATCTTTCTTTCGTTTGTTTTCCATGACCTGGGATAAGCAAGAGCTCGATGGCGGTGTCGGTGCGCTGCCCCTACCTGGCACGCCAAAGTGTTGACGTCAAAAGTTGGTCACTAGTGACGATCAACCCCCAATCGCGTGATCTACACACGAATAAAGATAAAATACGCAATAAAAAGTAAAAGAACGGGGAGCACACACAGAATTTTTATAGTGGTTCGGCAAAGACAATGCCTACGTCCACTTTATATATTATTTCTCTCTTTTTTATGATTACAAATACAATACTTTTTCTGTTTGGAGAAAAGAAAGAAAATGACTATTTTCCTTTCTTCCTTTTTAGAGATTAAGATTCTGGAGGAGAGTAGAGATGAAAGTTTGAAGGAAGCCGTCTGGCCAAGAGAAGTTGTTTTCCTCTTTAAGCTTGGAGGTATTTATAGGTGGAAAATGCTGCTTGGGCTGTTGCGGAATGGTCCGAATACGTGGAATCCATCCATTGGCTTGAATTGCGGCCGGAAGACTGATTCCACTGCTCATAAATAGTATCCTCGAAAGTTGTGACCGACGTGGCATCCGTGGAGAGGTATATAAAAAGCAGAGCTTTGTCCGCATATGGTTGACCGCCTTTCTCTCCTTGGAAGTCGGGATATTAAATGGTCTGGCTCTGTAGAAATTCTCCACGCTGGTCCGAGATAATCGGTCGATGAGTTCCTTCTGAAAGCGAGAAACTCGGTCGCCCTGGTGAGAGATTTTTCAGGTAATGCGCAGTCAATCTGACTGAGTTGGATTTGGGTCGATATGCCATTGCTTGATGTAGCGCCCTTGATGGGCCTCTTGGAGCGCAACTTATATTTGGTTGTGCGTTTAGGCTTTGGTTTTGGCCCGATAAGATTAGTGCCAAAAAGAGGGCTAACATTTTGCCCCTCAGAATACACCTCCCTCTGTCGATGAAGATATATTCTGAGGGGCAAAGTGTTAGCCCTCTTTTTGGCACTAATCTTATCGGGCCAAAACCAAAGCGCAAACGCACAACCAAATATAAGTTACGTTCCAAGAGGCCCATCAAGGGCGCTACATCAAGTAATGGCATATCGGCCCAAATCCAACTCAGTCAAATTGACTGCGCATTACCTGAAAAATCGCTCACCAGGGCGACCGAGTTTCTCGCTTTCAGAAGGAACTCATCGACCGATTATCTCGGACCAGCGCGGAGAATTTCTACAGAGCCAGTCCATTTAATATCCTGACTTCTAAGGAGATAAAGGCGGTCAACCATATGCGGACAAAGCTCTGCTTTTGATATACCTCTCCACGAATGCCACGTCGGTCACAACTTTCGAGGATACTATTTATGAGCAGTGGAATCAGTCTTCCAGCCGTAATTCGAGCCAATGGATGGATTCCACGTATCCGGACCATTCCGCAATAGCCCAAGCAGCATTTTCCACCTATAAATACCTCCAAGCTTAAAGAGGAAAACAACTTCTCTTGGCCAGACGGCTTCCTTCAAACTTTCATCTCTACTCTCTCCAGAATCTTAATCTCTAAAAAGGAAGAAAGGAAAATAGTCATTTTCTTTCTTTCCTCCAAACAGAAAAAGCACTGTATTTGTAATCATAAAAAAGAGAGAAATAATATATAAAGTGGACGTAGGCATTATCTTTGCCGAACCACTATAAAAATTCTGTGTGTGCTCCCCGTTCTTTTACTTTTTATTGCGTATATTATCTTTATTCGTGTGTAGATCACGCGATTGGGGGTTGATAATCACTAGTGACCAACTTTTGACGTCAACACAGGTCGACAAAACCCATATCGTCGCTTCCCAATTCCGAGATCGCACCTCCCTCCGGCCATCTTGTCACCGATCGGAGGCCATCACCTTGAAGAGCCTAGCTCCACCTCCTCACACCTGAACCCCCATCGAATTCGAAATCTCCAGCATGCCAAAAAGCGAGTGCGAACATGACGACTTTGAGGACCAATTTCTGTTGATCCACCATGCGAAAGTTGATCACCACCATTCAATTGATCGAGCTCGATCCTCTCTTTAAATTCCTCTTTTGAAGTGTTGGAATTTATTAAATAAATTAGAAAAACAAGGAGGAAGAAGGTTTAAACATCGATGGCCATCGAAATAGAAGGTGGCGGCTGTAAATTAGGAGATGGACTAGGGTTTTCTAATCTATATTTATAATATTATATTAATTAATTCTCTAAATTTCAAAAAAAAAACGTTACTCTTTAATAACCCCAATTTCAGCCTAAGAAAGTTGTCCCTAGGCAAATACCCCCGTTCCGGATACAATGGGCTAGGTCTTATCCCATCATTCGATCGTTTCAGCCCACTTTTCTTTATTTTAAAATATAAATCATTTAATTATTCAATTTGATCGTACATTTTAATTTACCGAGGCGACATAATGACTCTAAAAATTCCAGAAAAATTATATCTTGCTATGTTTTGACGATACGGTCCTAACAAAATTAATTTCTTCGAATTTGGAGACCGTTTGAAAAATGGTCATTTTCTGGTCGATCCAAATTGAGTTAAATTGACAAAACACATTTATATTTACTGTCCTCACATATTCATTCGAAAAATTATGAAAATTGGAATCTTGCAATAAATTGATATTCCAGATTCTACCAAAGTGGTTTCGTCGAAAACGGAGGTCATTTGTAAAATGACTATTTATTATATTAAAAAAAATATAAATTCTATAGCGACTACTCTGAATATTAAACTGGACATAACTTTTTATTCCCACTATGAAATTTCAATTTTTCAGATTTTTTAGATAGATATTTTTAAATATATTTAAATATTTTTGGTTCCACCAAAATTTGATTTATTTTGAATCCTGTACATTAAGTCAAAGTTCAAATTCAAATTTTCAAACTACCGCGCTATTTCAAACTCCTTTTTATAATTAAAATAAATATATTCGTTCTAACTTCAATTTAAATAAATTTTTAATTGTTATTATTTAAAATAAATTATTTTAAATATTCAAATGTCAATAAAATAGCCAAAATAAAAAATTTAAATTGGTTTTGATTTCCCGGGTTGTTACATATTTTTAACTAAACAGTCAATCATTAGCAATCATTAACAACCATAGCACACAACAATAAAACCCAACTTATATAAAATATAAGTAGGGAGAACTGAGTGAGTTTAACTCACCTTTGATTTGAATTCGTCGATAAACAGTTTGTTTCAGTTAAACTAAACAGGCGTGTAATTTGACTAAAAGTTCTAGTTGCTTCCGATCCTGACTAAACCCGCTCCATCTCGATACTCTCGTCTCTACGGTCCCAACGAGACTGACCATGCTTGAATCTGATAATGTATGCGCGATATATACATTTATAAAGTAATTTAAGTATTTAAACCTGGATATATATTTAAACTTAAATTTATTAATTAAATTGGGCCTTTACCTTCAACAGCCGGCCCAAACCCAATCCGCATAGATCTTCAAAACCCTCATTATCATATTTTCCAACTTCATTCTCCACCGCCTCCACAAATTTTCTTAAATGGCTGAAAACAAAACCCTTAAGCACCCTTTCGTCACTAGCAAAATCTAAGTCAACCGCGTCAAGCTCCCCCTCTACTCAACCCCTCTTCGATCTCCCTTCACTCCTCATCCCCGATTGCTCTGCTAACCCTATCAACCCCTTCAACAACCATCGCTTCAGTGATCGAACCCTAAACCCTCCAGAAATGAAGTGGCTTCCTCCCTCATCCATTTCAGACTCAACGAACCAACGTGAGCCTCCATAGTTGCAGGGTTTTTCCCAAACCCTAGGTCTTTGTCTCCAAACAAAAATTATCAAGGAATCGGTCAAAAACATATAGAAAAGAGGTGTGCGGATCTACGACTTCAGATAAGTCTTTTAATTGATTTCTGGTTACCGTATTATTTTGTTTTGATCTTCTACTAGTTTCGAATGTTTTCCCTCTTTACTGTATTTGTTCGAATGGTTCTGGAATTGGCAAAATACCCTGCATGAACATGAATATATATAGTGTTGAAAATTTAGATAAGATGAATGTCCATCATTCTTAATCTAGATAGGTTCAGCTACTCCAGGCTGGTGCCATATGCGTTTTCCCCCTTTCCAAGTTGTTTTCACTGGTAATGGCAGTGTTGATGTTGCGTGATGGTGATCTGTTCTAATGGAAATTTTGATAGAACTTGTATAGGTTAGGTGATAGTGATGCTATGCATTGTTAATTCAATCAGAGATTTGTACTGTAGGTGGTAGATTTTATGGTACAGTTCTGATATGCATTTGTACATGAATTCGATTGTGAAAATAAACATATAGATTTGCAGTGTCCATTGGATATATGAATTTGCTGTACACATGAATATATATATATATATACACACACACACATACATACACACACTCAGGCTGTTTGATTTGTTTGCCTTAGATTTGATGTTTATAAATATATACAAATAGTTAGCTGTTCGATTTAACTGTAGGGTCGATGTAAAAATATATTTGTTTTTCTTCTTAGCTGTTCCTGTGTATATGAATATGTATCAACTGTTTTTCTATATTAGCTAGTTGTATAGATTCTGTAACACCCCATGTCCATTAATGTCACTCACAAAGGGAATGCATTAACTTCCATGGAGCGTATTTAGTGTATAGAACAGAATATAACAAGACAGATATAAATAATGGTACTTGAAAAATTTAAAACTTTTATTGCAGCAGAGAAACAGTTTGATTACAACAACTTCATAAACCAAGTACACTTAATATCCATCTTGATAAATTGTTTCAGAGTACATAAAATAAAAAGCATAAACCCCAAAACAAGTAGCCATAAAAGAGATGAGTTGAACTTTACTTTCAGCAATCCAAGCACTTCCAAAAGAGAGAGAAAGAGATCCGAGATCAAGCTCCACTAGTACTAGTCCCACCTTGAGAAACTGAGGGGGGTGGAAGGAAGAAAAGAGGCGAAAACAAGGGGGTCAAACATAAAGTCTGGCGGGTATAATAAATTTAACAATATAATTAGTAAAGTAACTAGGATAAGGCATAAACTGGTAAGATAAGATATGACCATGAAACAAGCGGGCATGACAAAGCAAATAAGAGGAATATTCTGGCATTAATCTCGTTCCTAATCACTATAGGATAATTACTATACTGCACCACCATTAATCACCCTAAAAGTTGAGCCCGCCTACAGAACTTAATAATGATAATGGTAGTTTCGTGTACCCCTAGCTGCCTTTATAGGTGTCGTCTGCTCCTATCTCCACTAGCTGTACCCACTACCCCCATTCGATCGGCTCCGTAACTTGTAGATACCTGTGCTGGTCCCACAGTGGGGTGTATCACTCCCCAAAGTGGCAACCCGATACCACCAAAGATGCACGGCTTATATCTACACGATGCAACAACGTCTTACTTACCAGCCCAGGCCCACGCACGCACATGACGCCGTTGGACTTGCGTTGCCACCGCTAACCCGTTTTGACCTCTTACAATCAAATCCAATAAGCATGTCCCGTCCACGACTTGGGTCGAGCTCACAAAGATACTTAATGGGTTACTGGTTTGAAAAGGGCCCCCATGCTTGACACAAGCCTTCCACCTATGCTTGGTCCCCACTAAGGTATCCCCACTTAACCCCATTCTTATTCATGTCTTCTTACATGTTTCAATCTTGGTTAAGTGCATCTAATCGTATTTCACATGCCACCCAAGGCACCCACTTAATTTCACATGCCACCCAAGGCACCCACTTAACCCCCCATGTCCCACCACATGTTTATCTGGTTAAGTGTTACTTAATTCATTAGAACCGTAACCTTGTAAAGACCTCCCACATTAGGTAGACATTTGCGGTTGCTGGATTTGTCGGGTGTGTCTAGGCAGTCTTATACCGCAAACAAGCCTAACCTCGTGTCTTTAAAATTGTTACGCATTTAATTCGAGCCTTTGACCTCTCACATTAGACTGGCATTTGTGGCTGCTTGATTTGCCGGGCGGGTCCGGGCAGTCTTACACCATAAAAGAGTCTAACCTTGTGTCTTAGGCGGTTAATTATTACACATCTTTATTTAACCTCAAATTGGATTAATATCCCTATTCAAATTTGTCAATAAATTCCAAATTTATTTATGTCCATAATTGTCTCTTAAAATTATGTCCACAAATACCAATTATGCCAATTAATGTCTCAAATTAATTATATGCCTTTTAAGGCCATTTTATGCCAATTCACAATTTATGTATATTCAATATTATCCCATCATCCCCACGCTATTCGTACGTTTTCATATGACATATGTTAGACTCGCAAATAGTCTAACTTATAAAAAGAAAAACAACATCACATAACACATAAAATAGATCTAAGGATCATGACATAAGATTACATTGCCAATAACTTGCATATGAATTTCATTCAAACTAGCATATGATACAAAACTAGCATAGATAATGGGCATAAACTTGCATAACTTATGTAATTCTATAGATCCAGACATAAAGGTGCGAACTTGCATATGGATCTAAACATAAAGATGTAAACTTGCATATGGATCTAAACATAAAGATGTAAACTTTCATATAGATCTAAACATAAAGATGTAAACTTGCATATGGGTCTAAACATAAATATGTAAACTTGCATATGGATCTAGACATAAAGGTTAATGTCACATAATCTAGCATATGCATATACATGTCTCACATATATTTTAACAACCCAAACTTGCATAAGATTCATACATGAATATATGATCCAATCATCACAAACTTGCATAAGATATATGATTCAACTTGCATAAGATTCACATAAGAACTAACATATGATCCAACTTGCATAAGATTCACATAAGAACTAACATATGATTCAACACCACAAACATACATATAATTTACATCACATGATTCAAAATCATATTCTCATAATCCCAATTATATCTTATCATAATTAAATTAATTAATTATTTTGTGAAAGCTATCATACTCACAATTAAAAAGAATAGTCTTGTCTTTCTGGGATCTGTATTCTGAAACTGAGTTGCTCGCCTTTGATGTAGACTAATCATTATTTAGATTTGATTTGATTGTGATTCAAGCTTCTATCTTGCTTTAGGATTGAAAGTGTATGGCAGCTACTCTAGGTTCTCCATTGACGGCATGGCGGCTCTTGTTATGAATTAATGTGATTAGGGTTAGGGGTTTAGGAGTATTTTTATAGAAGTTTAATTTAATAAGAGCCATCGGATTAACCTAGGGATAACCAGAACCATCAGGACCACTCAGATGCCACATCAGCCCTTAGGGCGAATCGGGCCACGGGTTGACAGCCAAACACCCTGGATCGACCCCTAGTCGACTCCAAAAATGGTGCAGTTCGGCTATTCCCCCTCCCGATTCGCTGTTTTGAATTTTTTTTGAATATATATATATTTATATATATATATTTCTCTCATATGCATACAAACTTCAAGGCTTAATAACTTATTCATAAATTATCCGTTCTATGCAAACCAAATGTCTATCTTGACCCAAAATTTTGAGACGAACATAATAGCGCAACCCATTTCGCCTAATTCTTCTTCTAAAAATTTAGTATACTTTAATTTGTGAATTTTAATGTTATTAAATTATGAGGTGTTACGTTCTCCCCTCCTTAAAGGATTTCGTCCCCGAAATCTCTAAGTTAAGAAGAATGTATCCTACCAACCAATCATCCATCTACTCAACCATCATCCACAAGCATCCATTGTCCTTAAAGAAATTTCTAATGCTATATGAAATTATGCAAAAATGTGTGTATATGTTCCTTATCTAATGCAAAGATCAGGCGGTCCACTGATTTAGTTAACCTCCTTAATGCAAATCATGATAGTGCCATGCGTCCATTATGTATGCGAAAGAATCCTATCGATACATATTATTTCTACATGTGTGCACAACAATTCATCAAAATGCAGCATCCATATGATAACACAACCATTATACATCCATTAATTTAGATATACACATGCATTTATATGCAACATGAAGGTGATTGAGTTGATCTAGTGCCTAATGTGTGTGTACATGCATCCACGAGCAACCACTAGTAAACACTTGCATCCATTTGCATCCACCGAACATAACATGTCTCAAACACATGTTTGCAACCATAGGGTTCTTCCTAACTAAAGATCGAAGACGTCATCACAAATATAATACTAAAGATAGGACAAGTGTCAACAAAGCGGTAGAAAAAGGAGAAATTAAAACATACCCTCAAAAAGGAAAGGGTACAGCGTACGCATCTTATCTTCCGTCTCCTAAGTCGCGTCTCTTTGATCATCTCCCCATTGCACTTTGACTAACTTGACCTTTTTGTTGCGAAACTTTTTGACCTCCGATCCGAGAATGCGTGTAGGAGCTCGTCTGATCGCGGCATTGCGCTCTACTTCTACTTCTTCGAGCGTGCTCGGCTCTACCACTTCCGCCATATCGTGCAAACACTTATGCAAATGCGAAACGTGAAACATGTCATGAACTCCGCTGAGCTTCTCTGGTAACTTTACTCTATACGCCATCTGCCCAATCCTCTCTGTAATTGGAAAGGGTCCTAAGAACCTTGGTGCCAACTTCCCTACTAATCCAAAGCAGCCTACGTTTCTCAATGGTGACACCTTAACAAAAACCATGTCCCCAACATTGAACTCAAGATCGGTTCGTCTCCTATCAGCATACGACTTCTGTCGGTCTTGCGCCGTCTTCATTCGCCGTCGAACCAGGTCTATCTTCTCCGAAGTCTCCCTAATCATATCAGGTCCAAGTAAAACCTTATCCGTGGATTCCCACCAACAAGTAGGTGATCGGCACGGTCGTCCATAAAGAGCCTCAAAAGGTGACATGCCAATGCTAGCCTGAAAACTATTATTATATGCGAACTCCACTAGTGGATGATGTTTTTCCCATGTTCCTCCAAAGTCTAGGATGCATAGCCTTAGAAGGTATTATAGAATCCGATTTACTCTCTCGGTCTGGTCGTCCGTCTGAGGATGATAAGCGGTACTTAAGCATAATTGCGTTCCAACCGCCTGTTGTAAGCTTTTCCAAAATTCGCTTGTGAAAATGAGATCTCTATCGCTCACAATGCTAGAGGGTATGTCGTGTAAACGGACTATCTCTCGAAGGTAAACGGATGCTAACCATGCGGCGGTCCTTCTACTTTTAACGGGAATAAAATGGGCACTTTTAGTAAGTCGATCTACAATTACCCAAATCCCCGTATTACCCTTCCTTGATCTTGGTAACCCATCTACAAAAACCATGGAAACGCTTTCTCATTTCCAAAGCAGAATCTCTAAAGAATGGAGCAAACCTCCAGGCTTCTTTTGCTCCGCCTTGACTTGCTGGAACACTAAGCATCTAGCAACGAACTCGGCCACGTCCCTCTTCATTCAGGCCTAAAAGAAAACTCGCTTCATATCCCTATACATCTTATCATCACCGGGATGTATGGTCATCTTAGAGCGATGTGAGTCTTCAAGAATTGCCTTCTTCAAAATCTCGTCTTGTGGTACGCAAAGTCTTACATCTCTACGTAGCCAACCTCTCTTATCTATAGCATATCTATCAAGATGACTCGAGGACTCCCCTGCTATAAGCTTGCCTACTATCTCAACCAACTGTGGGTCATTTCGCGGTGCTTCTCCAACTCGACCCAAAAGTGTAGGTTGCACCTCTAACGATGCAAATAATCCGGGTACATAATTGATAGAGGGTCTGAAGTCAAAGGAAGATATATACTCCAAACTCTGCCACTCTACGAGCAAAGGACTTAAAGTTAACTTCTTTCTACTTAAGGCGTCAGCTACAACGTTACCCTTGCCAGGGGTATATGCGATCTCAAAATCGTAGGATGCCAAAAACTCCATCCATCTCTTTTGCCTCAAGTTTAGGTCCTTCTGAGAGAATAAGTACTTTAGCGACTTATGGTCTGTATACAACTCAAACCTCTCGCAAGGCAAATAATGACGCCATGACTTAAGCGCAAAAACTATGGCCGCTAACTCTAAGTCGTGGGTAGGGTAATTTTTCTCGTGGGCTTTCAACTGTCTTCCACCATAGCATATCACCCTTCCCTCTTGCATTAAAACTGCGCCAAGCCCTGTCCCGCAAGCATCGGTATATACAGTGAATATCTTACTCCCGTCTGGCAAAACTAAAACTGGAGCTGTCGTCAAAGCCCTCTTCAGACGTTGGAAAGCATCGTCATAGTCAATGTCCTAAGTAAAAGTCAAATTCTTCTTCGTTAATCGAGTGGGAGGGGCTGATATCTTCGCTAAGTCCTTAATGAACTTCCTATAATAGCCAGCTAACCCTAAAAAGCTTCTTACTTCTGTTGCGTTCTTAGGAGTTTTCCAATCCTGGATTGCCACCGCCTTGGCAGATCCACAGTTATCCCTTCCTTAGAGACCACGTGTTCTAAGAACCTCACTTCTTTTCTCCAAAAATGGCACTTGGACAACTTAGCTTTTAGTTGATGCGCTCGTAGGGTCACTAAGACTTCCCTAAGATGTAGGGCATGCTCTTCTTCATTTTTAGAGAAAACCAGAATATCGTCTACAAAGACTACCACAAACTTGTTCAGAAACTCCCTAAACACCTTAATCATTAAGTCAACAAAGTATGCGGGTGCATTCGTCAAAGAAAAAGGCATGACGAGCCACTCAAAGAAACCGTCAGGAGTTCTAAATGCAGTCTTATCGATGCTATCTTCAGCCACCCTTAGCTGATGAAACCCTGTAGCTAAATCCAGTTGCGAGAAAACTGAAGCACCCACCAACTAATCGAATAAATCGTCTATCCTCGGAAATGGGTGCATGTTCTTCTTTGTTATCTTATTCAGCTCTCTATAGTCCACGCACAATCTAAGTGAACCATCAGCTTTTGTAGCAAAAACGACTGGAGCACACCACTCCGAAATACTTCTTATGAACCCCTTCTCAAGCAATTCTTTCACTTACTTACTGAGTTCTCTTCTCTCTCTCGGAGCCATGTGGCACACTGGTAATGCAACTAGCTTTGCATTATCTACTAAGTATATTCGAAAGTCTATCTCATGCCTCGGGGGTAAACCTCGAACCTCATCGAAGACGTCACTATATTCACGAACCACACGAACAGATTTCAAATCATCATTGAATGCGTCTAGGGACTCTAGGTAGCTAAACATTACCGGACCTCTAGGGTCACAAGAAATATCAAGGGTCTTTCCACAATGAGTCAACAATCTAACTACCCTTCTTTCACAATCTAGGATGGCCCCATATCTAGTTAGCTAATCATACCTAGAATCAAGCCGTAGCATATGAAGCCAAGAACAAAGGAATTGCATTCAAACCCAACGCCCAAGATAGACACTCTCAAATCCCGACAAATCATAGAAAGATGAGCCGAACCACCAATAGGATTTGAGACTACTATGGGATCTGTAACTAGACTAGTATTTAGGTGCAATGTTTCAACTAACGAAGCAGATACAAACGAGTGTGAAGCGCCAGAGTCAAACAAAGTACGAACAGGATGATCAAACAGAAAAACTAAACTTTCAACGAAAATGTTTCTACCTCTCTCCTGTCCTGGTGCCATGAGAGCCTGAATCTGCCCTCTCGCCTGCCCCGCTGCCATGAGAGCCTGAAGCTGCCCTCCAGAAGTTCTTTGCCCTTGCCCCTGTTTCCTTGGGCAGTCCTTAACTAGATGACCTGCCTCTCCACAGTGGAAACAGCCAGTCTTCTTCTTTTTCCTATAGTCTTTTCTCAGATGGCCTGGTGTCCCACAATTAAAGCACTTCTTCTTTCCTTTGCCATTATTGTTCTTCCCGCCTTTCTTGTTTTGCTGTTGTGGCTTCTTCTAGTCTCCTTTCTTCTCTGGTGCCTTATTAGCATTCGTATCTTTCTCTTCCTCTTGCATAAGCGCCATGTCAACCAATTTCTCAAAGGTAGCCCCCATAGGAATGTGGGTCATAGCTAACCCATGTAGTGGCTCATTCAAACCCTTAACGAACTGTAGGACCTTCTTCTCAGGTGTGTTTACCAATTCCAAGGCAAATCTCGCCAACTGATTGAACTTGTTGACGTAGTCCTTTACTGATAAATCCCCTTGCTTCAACGCCAAGAGTCTCTCCATACATAAATTCTCTTCTGCTCGTGAGAGAAACTTCATTTCAAACCTACGCTTGAAATCAAACCATGTCTCCACCGGACGCTCTCCGTTCGTGACCTCCCACCAAAACGAGGCTTCATCTTTCATTAACCAAGCAGCCAATTGGAGCTTCCTTCCATCTTCTATTTCGAAAATACCAAATAGATCTTCCACCTACTTAAGCCAATTTCGAACTTCAACAAACGTCTCTGATCCATGAAAATATTTTACGCCCATTGCTCTAAAATCTTTGCATATCTTTGCAAAAGTATCAACACGGGGAGGAGGGGTAGGAGGAGCATTTGCTGGGCCTGCGACATTGGCCCTAGCTTCCAGATACCTTCTAAACCATCCTGGTATCGGTATCCCCTCGGGTATCTCGGGAATTCCAGACATGCTGAAAAGAAAATGAAGAGATTCAAAACTGAGAATTCGAAAGAAAGATATATGGCTCTTGGGGGTTATGTTTTTAAAACAAACTTTTCTCTTGAAAATACTTTCCTTAAAACATACTTTTGAAAGTATTTCTTTATAAAACGCTTTTTGAAAAATATTATTTTTAAAAATTCATATCTGATCTGGTAACCTTCATCTTTGATACCACATGTAACACCCCACGTCCATTAATGTCACTCACAAAGGGAATGCATTAACTTCCATGGAGCGAATTTAGTGTATAGTGCAGAATATAACAAGACAGATATAAATAATGGTACATGAAAATTTTAAAACAACTTTTATTGCAGCGGAGAAATAGTTTGATTACAACAACTTCATAAACCAAGTACACTTAATATCCATCTTGATAAATTGTTTCAGAATACATAAAATAAAAAGTATAAACCCCAACACAAGTAGCCATAAAAGAGATGAGCTGAACTTTACTTCCAGCAATCCAAGCACTTCCAAAAGAGAGAGAAAGAGATCCAAGATCAAGCTCCACTAGTACTAGTCCCACCCTGAGAACCTTGGGGGGGAAGGAAGAAAAGAGGCGAAAACAAGGGGGTCAGACATAAAGTCTGGCGAGTATAATAACTTTAACAATATAATTATTAAAGTAACTAGGATAAGGGATAAACTGGTAAGATAAGATATGACCATGAAACAAGTGGGCATGACAAAGCAAATAAGAGGAATATTCTGGCGTTAATCTCATTCCTAATCACTATAGGACAATTACTATACTGCACCACCACTAGTCACCCTAAAAGTTGATCCCGCCTACAGAACTTAATAATGATAATGGTAGTTTCGTGTACCCCTAGCTGCCATCATAGGTGTCGTCTGCCCCTATCTCCACTAGTTGTACCCACTACCCCCATTCGATCGGCTCCCTAACTCGTAGATACCCGTGTTGGTCCCACAGTGGGGTGTATCACTCCCCAAAGTGGCAACCTGATACCACCAAAGATGCACGACTTATATCTACACGATGCAACAACGTCTTACCTACCAGCTCAGGCCCACGCACGCACATGACCCCGTTGGACTTGCGTTGCCACCGCTAACTCGTTTTGACCTCTTACAATCAAATCCAGTAAGCGTGTTCCGTCCTCGACTTGGGTCGAGCTCACAAAGATACTTAATGGGTTACTGGTTTGAAAAGGGCCCCCATGCTAGACACAAGCCTTCCACCTATGCTTGGTCCCCACTAAGATTTCCCTACTTAACCCCATTCTTATTCGTGTCTTCTTACATGTTTCAATCTTGGTTTAGAGCATCTAATCGTATTTCACATGCCACCCAAGGCACCCACTTAATTTCACATGCCACCCAAGGCACCCACTTAACCCCCCATGTCCCACCACATGTTTATCTGGTTAAGTGTTACTTAATTCATTAGAACCGTAACCTTGTAAAGACCTCCCACATTAGGCTGACATTTGCAGTTGCTGGATTTGCCGGGCGGGTCCGGGCAGTCTTATTTCGCAAACGAGCCAAACCTCGTGTCTTTACAATTGTTACGCATTTAATTCGTGCCCTTGACCTCTCACATTAGACTGGCATTTGTGGCTGCTGGATTTGCCGGGCGGGTCCGGGCAGTCTTACACCACAAAAGAGTCTAACCTCGTGTCTTAAGCGGTTAATTATTACACATCTTTATTTAACCCCAAATTGGATTAATATCCCTATTCAAATTTGTCAATAAATTCCAAATTTATTTATGTCCATAATTGTCTCTTAAAATTATGTCCATAAATACCAATTATGCCAATTAATATCTCAAATTAATTATATGCCTTTTAAGGCCATTTTATGCCAATTCACAATTTATGTATATTCAATATTATCCCATCATCCTCACGCTATTCGTACGTTTTCATATGACATATGTTAGACTCGCAAATAGTCTAAATTATAAAAAGGAAAACAACATCACATAACACATAAAATATATCTTAGATCATGACATAAGATTAAATATCCAATAACTTGCATATGAATTTCATTCAAACTAGCATATGATACAAAACTAGCATAGGTAATGGGCGTAAACTTGCATAACTTATGTACTGCTATAGATCCAAACATAAAGGTGTGAACTTGAATATGGATCTAAACATAAAGATGTAAACTTGCATATAGATCTAAACATAAAGATGTAAACTTGCATACGGGTCTAAACATAAAGATGTAAACTTGCATATGGATCTAGACATAAATGTTAATTTCACATAAACTAGCATATGCATATACATGTCTCACATATATTTTAACAACCCAAACTTGCATAAGATTCATACATGAATATATGATCCAATCATCACAAACTTGCATAAGATATATGATTCAACTTGCATAAGATTCACATAAGAACTAACATATGATCCAACTTGCATAAGATTCACATAAGAACTAACATATGATTCAACACCACAAACATACATATAATTTACATCACATGATTCAAAATCATATTCTCATAATCCCAATTATATCTCATCATAATTAAATTAATTAATTAATTTGTGAAAGCTATCATACTCACAATTAAAAAGAATAGTCATGTCTTTCTGGGATCTGTATTCTGAAACTAAATTGCTCGCCTTTGATGTAGACTAATCGTTATTTAGATTTGATTTGATTTTGATTCAAGCTTCTATCTTGCTTTTGGGTTGAAAGTGTATGGTGGCTACTCTAGGTTCTCCATTGATGGCATGGCAGCTCTTGTTATGAATTAATGTGATTAGGGTTAGGGGTTTAGGAGTGTTTTTTATAGAAGTTTAATTTAATAAGAGCCGTCGGATTAACCTAGGGATAACCAGAACCATTAGGACCACTCAGATGCCATATCAGCCCTTAGGGCGAATCGGGCCACGGGTTGACAGCCAAACATCCTGGATCGACCCCTAGACGACCCAGCTGGGCTCGGGTCGACTCCAAAAATGGTGCGGTTCGGCTATTCCCCCTCCCGATTCGTTGTTTTGAACATTTTTTGAATATTATATATATATATATATATATATATATATATATATATTTCTCTCATATGCATACAAACTTCAAGGCTTAATAACTTTTCATAAGTTATCCGTTTTATGCAAACCAAATTTCTATCTTGACCCAAAATTTTGAGATGAACATAATAGTGCAACCCATTTCACTTAATTCTTCTTCTAAAAATTAAGTATACTTTAATTTGTGAATTTTAATGTTATTAAATTACGAGGTGTTACAGATTCGATGTATGAGAAATTCCCTCTTCACTGTTCATGATGCAAAAAATTTGATGAATGAATGTATTTATTGTTTTAGCTGTGTATTTAGCTGTTCAGATTTGATGTACCATACCTAGTTGTTAGCTGCTCTAGCTATGTATTTTATATTTTTAGCTGTGCCTTATCTATGTTTTAGCTGTTCATTTTTGTGTTCATGGAGAAATGGTGTATTACTATTTGAGAGAACATGGCATACTGTTCTTAAGATTTTGAATGAATTCTTTTGGGTTCTAATGGTTTTGCATGTGTACAGATAATATATAAATATATATTTTTTCTTTTTGTAATTATTACTTTCCAATTTACATACAGTGTGCTTCCCAGTTTATGTTATATGAAATTCCAGTTTCTTTTCCCATCCTGTTCGTTTTCAGTTTCATATTATTTTGTATGTGTTTTTCTCCCGGTTTCAGTTTTAATATAAATACACATTCCAGTTTTCGTTCATGTACAAGTAGCATATTTGTTTGTGTCGTACAAGTATTTGTGTATGTAGTACCCAAGCTTTAGGTGGGTTTCTTTATAGATCTTCTAAAATGTCGATACAATATACATTATATTCAAAAAGCTAAATTTAACGAAAATAAATAAATAAATGTCATCATATTTACTTAAACAACAACTTCAATTTCATTCAGTATAGTATTCAAAACTCAACTTTTAAAAATTCTGGCTTTACATGATATTACATTTATGTAAGAAAATCCTTAATATTAATAAATAAATCGTTATAATTTAAAAACGATTCCATAGCGACTATTTAAAATTTTGAATTGGACGTAACTTGAAATCTATAAGCTGAAATCTCTATTTTTTTCTTTCATTAGAAAAATATAATCAAATCGGTTCAAACGTTTCTAGTTTCACAGAATTCTGACTTATATCGGATCCTGTATATCTAATTAAAGTTCAAATCGAAAACTACGAACTACCACGACACTTCGAGCTCGTTTTAATTAATTTATAAATATATATATACATATATTCGAACTCCATTTTATATAAATAAATTCGATTAAAAATCCATTATATTTCCAATATAATATATAAACAAATTTAAATATTCCAATTTAAATGGCAGGGAAAATCCGAGACGTTACATATAAAGAGACTCAAAGATTATGTTAGAAACTATGCACAACCAGAGCGATGTATTGCAGATTCGTATCTTGCAGCAAAATGCATGTTGCTTTTCATTGAATTTTTGAAAAATCGGGACATATAGAGGAGAAAGGAGCTCAAAATGAAGATTATGAAAGCAGTGGAATACTCGAGGGACGTCCAATTTCAATATCGAAGACAATTACATTGCCAGCTAATGAGAAAGAAAGTGCTCATTTAGCTGTGTTAATGAATATGGCCGTGGTGGAACCATTTATAGAGTAAGTTTATGTTATATTATTTTAATTATTTTGATGTGTTCGTAATGATATATATAGCTTATAATCATATGTTTAATAATATTTTGCACTTGGAGGAATTAGAAAATTTAGATTAGCGCATGAAAAAAAATACGACCTTACTTTGGGAAACACATAAAAAAAATTGCCGATTGGATTAAAAGGAAGGTTAGTTAGATTTCAAATATATTTTCATACGACTATTAATACTACTATAAAATTTACATGCTAAATGAAATTTGTTGTAGATGCCTATTACCTCCAAGGATCATAAAGACATGTTAAAATGGATTTCTTATGGTCCTAAGGATGATGCCATGTCTTGCAAAGGATATATCATCAATGAGCAACATTTTCATATAAAAGATATTCGGAGAGAAACTCATGATTGTGGGGTGACTTCTGATGCGACTACTATGTGTAGAGCATGTAACAACCTAGATTCCGACGGACCGATTTTTTTTCAAAAATCCAATCCATTGAAATCCGAGTTGGTTGCTCTGGTATCCTGCAGAAAAAGACAGAGAAAAGAGATATGTCAGAGTTTGGAAACACCTCACAACGGAAGGAGTAAAATATATTCCCCAAAGCTATAAGTCTATATCTAACCTGCGAATGTTATGAGAGGGGCTCAGAACATAAGTTCTGTGTGAATGAATTTAAACTACACTTCTTGAATAATCCTACATATACCGTTCGATTACATTTTCTTATTTATTAGGTTATACGTGTTATTAGCACTCAAAGCTTACACACACGTCGCACACATCTACTCCCTAGCAGATTAACCTAATATAATGTATATGTAGCTACCCCCATACAGAGGTACACCCCATGGTACCCTACTTGTACGGTCTCCCCTGTATTATCGCAGTGATATACGCAGTCCCCCATCCTATGTCATAGTAACATACATTCCTCTTATGTATAATACAAGACTACACCAGCATAGGATTACTATAATTATATTGTGATAATCCGGAAATGCGAGCCAATTTAAAATTTTTATTTTGGCAATTATAGTGAATTTTGATTATTTAAAACAGAATATTTTAAATAATAACGACGAGAAATTTACATTGAATAGAATTAGAACGAAAATTTATATAGATCGTCGTTAGAATATAAATATTTATTTTAAATATAAAAGGAATTGAAAATGGCGCGGTAGTTCGAAAATTCGATTTCAAAATTCAATTGAATGTACCAGGTGCAAAATAAACCGGATTTTAGTGAAACCAAAAATAATTAATCTAATTGAGAATATCTTTCCAACGAATCCGAAAAATCAAAATTTCATAGCGGGAATCAAAAGATATACCCAGTTGAAAATTCAGAATAGTCGCTATGGAATTCTGGCCCTTAAAAATAGCAATTTTGCAAACGACCTCGGATTTCGACGAAACCACTTTTGTTGGATCCGTGATGTAAAGTTATTGCTAGGTTTCAAAATTCATAATTTTTCGAATCAATATGTGAGCGTGGCAAAGGAAAACGCGTTTGACCAGTTTTAGTTGATTTTAATCGACTGGAAATTGGCCATTTTTCAAACGGTCTCAGAATTCGATAAAACTAGTTTTGTTAGGACCGTATAGTCGATACGAAGCTAGAAAATATTTTTCTGGAATTTTTCGAGTTAGTATGTGACCTCGGTATTGAAATGCGCGTTCAAATTCAATATATAGATTTATATTTTGATTTTGACGAAAAATGATCGAAATGGTCGAATCAGCCTACGATACATATCCCATTGTGTTCGGAATAGGGGTAAAACGCTAGGGATGGTAGGCGGTGGGCCTCGTTTCGAGGTCGAAACAAAAAGTCAACTTTAACTGAATAATAAAATAAATTAAATTATAATATATAATTTCCTCTCCCCTTTCTGCTTTTACTCAGTCCCCCCCCCCCCCGTTTACTTTCAAAATTGAAATAGAAATAAAAAAACGAATGAAAGACGGAAAACAAAATCGCCACCGTCCGGGCATCGACGCGTCGCCCATCGAGGGCGCACCTCCTCCCACCGCGCCGCCGTCCATGCTGGCCCCACCCCCCCATCGCACCTCTCTCTCCTCCGTTCCCTCTTCTTCCTCCTTGCTCCTCTGAAAACCGCAAGTACCTAGCCCTAGCCCCCTCGCCTGGCCCCACTGGCCACCGTACACCCCTCTCCCTCCACCTCCGCTACCTCCCCACCATCGTATTCGCCACCACACACCCCCAAGGACCCCGCATCTCTTCTCCCTTCGCTGAAAATAAAGAAAAAGGCGAGCTTTTAAGTTATTTTATTTATTTAGTTATTTTAAATACATTTTAGGGTATAAAGGAATAATTTTTATTGTTTAAAAAGAAATGATTTAGAAGTAAAGACGAGATTTTTAACTAAGTAAAAATACGATTTTTAATCATATGAAAGCGAAGAGAAGGAAGTTAAAAATATAATTTTTATATCATGTAAAGTTAAAAATATGATCTTATATATATAGCGAATTAAAAATATGATTTTTACCATATGTGAAATATAAAAATGTGATTTTTATAAAGTAGAATATTAAAAATATGATTTTTATATTTTAGGAAGAATAAAAATTCGATCTTTAATTCATAGAAGAGATAAAGGAATGATTTTTATAATGAAATAGCGAAAAGATTACATCTTTGAAGTAGGAAAGATATGATTTTTATATTATAAAAATAATAAAAATATGACCTTTATTATATGAACATCGTAGTAAAAATAGAATTTTTATCTATGTAGTAGTGACGTAAAAATAGAATTTTTATCTATAATATAGTAGCGATGTAAAAATAGAATTTTTATCTATATAGTAGCGATGTAAAAATAGAATTTTTATCTATACAGTAGCGATGTAAAAATAGAATTTTTATCCGTATGGAGTGATTATAAAAATATGATTTTTATATACATAGCAACAATATAAAAATGTGATTTTTATATATGTAGTGGCTACGGGCAGTGAAATTGACAGAAGGCGAGAACAGCGATGACTTCTATATAAGAAGAGTCGAGGCGTTTGGATTAGCTAGTCGGTGAGAACTTCTCACTTTAAATTTTCTTTTCTAGTTATAAATATATACTAGGATGCAGACGGTGCTTAGTAGCACCCGACACCCGTCATCCACAGACCATGGATGGCTTGTATGTTTGATTGTTTGTTGTGGTGAAAATTGATTGTGTGACGTGAAATAAAATATTTATATAGTTAAAAAGATTTTATTGCTAAAAATATAATTTTTAACGGGTATGTGAATGAATAAAAATCTGTGTTTGTTGATTTGAAACCCCACACGGGTATTGGGATGATATTTGGCATACACTAATCCCAATTATTTAATTGTATGTCGATCGATTGATTGACAGGCTGTTATAAGCGTTAGATATCTATATTTGATGCTTATACAGTGTAGTGCACTTTGGATGATGGTTGATTATTTATCGTTGCTATTATATACATGTGTTGTATGAAATCCGTATAATTAACATTATATGGTGATTGATTGGGCCTCATTCCAATTGGGAAATAATGAATATTATAAAAGAAGATTCATGTGTTGAATAGAATAAATAGTCATGTGTTGACGATGTTCAGGTGTTGAGAATTCATGTGTTGAAAGTGTATTCATGTGTTGAATAAAATATTTATACAATAAAATTTACCTTTTTATTGTAAGTAAGAAGAAATATAGATTCATGTGTTGAATGGAATAAATATTCATTTGTTGAATAGAATAACGAATTTATGGAAATATATAAAGCCGTGTTGATTAGAGATGCGCCATTTTGACGTGAACGATATTTATATCGATTTTATTCATTTTTTAATGAATATCGAAAGGTAATTTCAAAATTGAATATATAGAAATGAATTCGAATTGAAATTAAATTGAAATGAATTTGAATTGAATTTGAATTAAAAATCGATTTGAATTGAAATCAATTTGAAATGAATTTAAAACGAATTTATAAAGGAATATTCAATTTTGATTTGAAATTGAATATGAAGTTGAATTTGTTTTGAAAACAAATTTAAAATGATTTATAAATTTTGTTGCGAAAGGAAATCGATGAATTATATATTATATATATTAATATAATGGCCTGAATAGAACGCATCGCGCTGCGGTAGTTCGTGAATTTCGACCATTGACTTCGAATTGACGTTGCGGGAGATCTGACCGTCGGATTCTCCTGAAGCCGGAACCGTTGGGTTCGTATCGAAAAGAGCTTTCCAATGAATATTAGAAATTAGAAATCTAACGGTTGGATTTGGAATTATGTCCAAATCAAATTTGGAAAAGGTCGTTGTAAGTGCAGTTCGATGGCCATTGGTGGAAATCGGCTGTACGGGCCTTGATAAAATTATTAATAATATCAATAATTTGTGTAAAATCATAAGAAATGATTTGGGAAAAATTGGGATGAAAAACTCCACATTTGAAAAGATAAAAATATATTTTTATCAAAATGAACTAGTTTTGAACTAGAATTAAAATCAATTTATTTTTGAAATAGATAAATTGAATTTGAAAGTGGTTTTAAAAATAATCAGAATTACCAATATACGAATTGAAATGGATTTGAATCGAAATTGTCTTCGGGATATTTCGATGTTGGTTTTCGTGATTATATAGATATTGTTATGGGAATTTGAAAGATATATTTATATCATTATTTCCAATACGATATTTGTTGGTCGTAGAATTTGATATTGAATATAAGCTGATATATTTTCTATTCAAAGCCTCGTATTTAATATCAAAAGTGATTTGGGTTGGTCGTGAATGGTGTCTTCATTAACACTGTTCTTAAGCCCAGTTGAAAAAAAAGATTAAATCCTTCTATATGAAGTGTACCAATTAAATAGTATTAATTGGAATTGAATTTAAATTGGTTCTTGGGTTTATCGTGAGCGGTGTTTTGAATAACACCTGTTCTTTAACCCGATTAACAATAGAAAGTGATTTTGGGTTTATCGTGGACCGTGTTTTAGATGACGTTGGTTCTTTAACCCAGTTAAAGGCAGGATGTTGATTTTTGGGAAGATTAAAACTAAGTGGAGTTTTAATGAATATTTAAATAGATTGAAATGTGAATTGATAATCTAAACTATCAAATTAGGAAAGTGATCGAGAATGGAGTATCACCAGTTTTTCTCCAAAGCGATAGTTAAATCTTTAATTAGATTTGAACGTGAAATGGTAATTAATATTTACCGATAACACTGTGGTGTTAGATATGGAGTATTACCTGTTTTGCTCCATGGGATATATAGGTTGGGATTGGGAAATAAAATAAATAATTACTTCGGTGTGGTTCGCTAATCCCGACTAGTTTGAAATGATATCCAAAGGAAGATTAAAGAATAAATTTAGAAGAATTTATCTTTGATAAAATTAATGGGAACCTTTCCCTAAGAATGTGATTTTGGTGAATAAAAGAATATTCTGAATTGGAATGAGGCGCATGTTGTGTTTGTGTAACACGTGTTTATTATATACGCGGGTTATTCAGAAAGGTCGGGTTTATACCCATTCTGAATAACTGATTCAACGATATGTCGAAGATGAAGATGGTTGTTGAAGGCCGGAAGTCTTCACATCGTTTGGGTGATTGCTGATGATCTTGATTGGGCTGCACACCCAAGAGGAGAGAAACAGTTGGTGATCGTCCAAACGTGCTTGGAGATTGATGGATATGCGAGGAAAGTGCCTCCGGTTTCGTTCAGACCCAGAACGAACTTGTAAATGGACTGTGTGTCTGACATTGGATTTTATTCTGTGCTGATTGATCTCTATTAAATATACATCTGTTTGGCGGCGGAGAATTTATTCTCTTGCTTAACGCTCTTCTCTGAGACGTACGAGCTCAGAGGTTGTATATCGATGGACATCAATCGCATGGAGTGAATTGCCAGTGTGGCACGCGTAAGTGGCAATTGATCTAGGCTTCTGTTGAAAAGCAAAGTCTTGTGGTTGATGATCAAAGCACGGCCTGTGTGGCGTAGCTTTGTGTATAGCGTGAATTCGCGAGCCTCACACCTCGGTATGAGTCAAAAACGGGATAAGGACCCAAGGAGTGCACGACGTTTCTTTCTAGCTAGTGGTGGTGTCAGTGCTTAAACTGGCTGACATTTATAAACTTTTCACCTGTGTGGTTGTTGGATGCGAGGTGCCTCGATTATAGGTCCTATAGGGCCGGGAAACGTGTGTTCAGGAATAATTAATCCTCAAAAGTAAGAGAGGACCGGCCTTGGAGGTTCCAAAGGATCATAGTGGGGTCCTGAGACATTTGCTAGAGTGTCTCGAATTGGAGAGGAGCTTGCCCCTTGCCTCGACTCATGACGGAAATCCAATTTCCAATACGTGATATTGCGGTTTTATTTGTAGAACCTAGTATGGCGACATAGTGGTATGGGTCATTCATGCCGCCTATGATTGATATTTATGATTGAAATTGTTTTGACACTATGCACTTATAGTAATATCAAAATAATGTGTTCTAAATGTATCAAGCATGCTTTGGCTATTATAAGGTAAAAACCCTATCCTCCGGCTTGCGTTGCATTGTGTGATGGGACCTGGGTCTTATAATAGCTTCATTTTTCTTTATTTAGCATTACGCTGTTTGTTTTATGCACTGGTATTCTTGGGAGGAAACTCGTCCCGTGTTATACGGCGTGGTCCCTTGATTTACCGAACTTTAAAATAAAGATTAATAACTGTTTTAGTTCTCACACCAGTCACATGACTGACTTGGAGTTTATTGTTTTAACCTAAACTCTGGGTGCCCCTATTTTCCACACGGGCAGCTAGTAGTTTTGGTTTTGCAGATTTATATTCACAAGATCCTGGTTTACAGCTGGAACGATACTCGGAAAGCTCTGTATCCGTGTATTACTTCTAGTTGTGTTTTGTATTATTTTCCGCTGCGATGTATTTAAATGTAATTTATTGTAATCTCTGATATTTGTCGAATGTATATTTATTCATACTATGTATATTCTTGTAATATGATGGAATTGTTGTAATATACAATGAAATGTTCTTCCGTCTGCGTTCTGATTTGTCTTGTCCTCAATTCTATCCGTGCTTTCCTTCACGGGGAAGTTCGGGTCGTCTCAGTTTGGTATCAGAGCTTTGGTTCACAGAGCTCGAGAACAAGACACATTAGAACCATACGAAAGAATTCATCTGATATTGGATTAGTAGTACCCAATTAGAATGACTCGTTAGAGATAGGATCAGTAGTATCCTAGAACGAGTGTGAAGAGTATATTTTTCAAATGAAAACAATATTGTTTTGAAAATTTAAACCATTTTATACGTATTTGAATAATTTATTTATATTGATTTGGACAATCTAGTATATAAAGGTTTTGCATATACGCGTCATGAACGTATATTCGAAGTTTTAATATACTGGATAGATATAGAATCACACTTTAGTCGCCCGGAGATGATGTTGATAATGACCATGGCATCATCAATATTTATGTTCGTGTTTCGAAGGTGTGATATATATATATTTCCATTAGACTGGTGTGAGAACCAAAACTTACCTAGGATTATTTGTTGTGATTTGGCATCAAAAACATGATTTTCTGTATATGTATCAAAATTATGAATTTGAAACGTTAATTCACTAATTGATTGATGGTTGTGTTGTTTGTTATTTGTTTGAAATTTTGAACCATTATGCCAGATTGAATCAAATATTGAATTGTATTGAAAATTGGTCGCATTTGCAAGCATATACACGTACTTACATTGAACAGGTCATAGCAAGGAGGCTAGAGCAGAAGAATAAAATTGTTTGCCCGACAAATAGGTACATGTTTACCATAATTTACTGTTTTGTTTGGGTGATGATGATTTTAAGAGCCGATTGGCTAGCCGCTTGGCTTTTTCTTTTTCTTTTTGATTGAAGAAGGCCATGGGAGGCTATATGAAATATCCAGAAGTCCCCGGTGCAGGGGAGGTTATGGCGAAAATTTTCGAAAATTTAGGGTGTTAGCCAAATTTTTGAAAAATTTGAAAGGTTCTTAGAAACTGAAAAGTTGAAGAACTTAAGCCGTAATCAAAACAATGGAAGTTGAGTTGATTAGTAAAACAGCTTTTGGCTTCGTTCCTTTTCGAGGACGAAATGTTTTAAGTGGGGGAGATTGTAATAACCTGGAAATGCGAGCCAATTTAAAATTTTTATTTTGGCAATTATAGTGAATTTTGATTAATTAAAATGGAATATTTTAAATAATAACGACGAGAAATTTACTTTGAATAGAATTAGAACGAATATTTATATAGATCGTCGTTAAAATATAAATATTTATTTTAAATATAAAAGGAATTGAAAATGGCGCGGTAGTTCGAAAATTCGATTTCAAAATTCAATTAAATGTACCGGATGCAAAATAAACTGGATTTTAGTGAAACAAAAAATAATTGAATCTAATTGAGAATATCTTTCCAACGAATCCGAAAAATCAAAATTTCATAGCGGGAATCAAAAGATATGCCCAGTTGAAAATTCAGAATAGT
The DNA here is from genome assembly GCA_030737875.1 of Allium sativum. Classification (NCBI taxonomy): domain Eukaryota; kingdom Viridiplantae; phylum Streptophyta; class Magnoliopsida; order Asparagales; family Amaryllidaceae; genus Allium; species Allium sativum. The sequence goes on from CM060916.1 coordinate 733,718,637, forward strand.
CGCCATGGAATTCTGGCCCTTAAAAATAGCAATTTTGCAAACGACCTCGGATTTCGATGAAACCACTTTTGTTGGATCCGTGATGTAAAGTTATTGCTAGGTTTCAAAATTCATAATTTTTCGAATCAATATGTGAGCGTGGCAAAGGAAAACGCGTTTGACCAGTTTCAGTTGAGTTTAATCGACTGGAAATTGGTCATTTTTCAAACGGTCTCATAATTCGATGAAACTAGTTTTGTTAGGACCGTATCGTCGATACGAAGCTAAAAAATATTTTTCTGGAATTTTTCGAGTTAGTATGTGACCCCGGTAAATTGAAATGCGCATTCAAATTCAATATATAGATTTATATTTTGATTTTGACGAAAATTGATCGAAATGGTCGAATCAGCCTACGATACATATCCCATTGTGTTCGGAATAGGGGTAAAACGCTAGGGACGATAGGCGGTGGGCCTCGTTTCGAGGTCAAAACAAAAAGTCAACTTTAATTGAATAATAAAATAAAATAAATTATAATATATAAATTTCTCTCCCCTTTCTCCTTTTACTCAGTTACCCCCCCCCCCCCCCTCCACGTTTACTTTCAAAATTGAAATAGAAATAAAAAAAATGAATGAAAGACGGAAACCCAAATCGGCACCGTCCGGGCATCGACGCGCTGCCCATCGAGGGCGCACCTCCTCCCACCGCGCCGCCGTCCATGCTGGCCCCACCCCCCCATCGCACCTCTCTCTCCTCCATTCCCTCTTCTTCCTCCTTGCTCCTCTGAAAACCGCAAGTCCCTAGCCCCCCTCGCCTAGCCCCACTGGCCACCGTACACCCCTCTTCCTCCACCTCCGCTACCTCCCCACCGTCGTACCCACCACCACACACCCCCAAGGACCCCGCATCTCTTCTCCCTTCGCTGAAAATAAAGAAAAAGGTGAGCTTTTAAGTTATTTTATTTATTTAGTTAGTTTAAATACATTTTAGGGTATTAAGGAATAATTTTTATTGTTTAAAAAGAAATGATTTAGAAGTAAAGACGAGATTTTTAACTAAGTAAAAATACGATTTTTAATCATATGAAAGCGAAGAGAAGGAAGTTAAAAATATAATTTTTATATCATGTTAAGGTTAAAAATATGATCTTTATATATATAGCGAATTAAAAATATGATTTTTTTACCATATGTGAAATATAAAAATGTGATTTTTATAAAGTAGAAATATTAAAAATATGATTTTTATATTTTACAAAGAATAAAAATTCGATCTTTAATTCATAGAAGAGATAAAGGAATGATTTTTATAATGAAATAGCGAAAAGATTATATCTTTGAAGTAGGAAAGACGTGATTTTTATATTATAAAAATAATAAAAATATGACCTTTATTATATGAAGATTGTAGTAAAAATAGAATTTTTATCTATATAGTAGCGATGTAAAAATAGAATTTTTATCTATATAGTAGCGATGTAAAAATAGAATTTTTATCTATATAGTAGCGATGTAAAAATAGAATTTTTATCCATATGGAGTGATTATAAAAATATGATTTTTATATACATAGCAACGATATAAAAATGTGATTTTTATATATGTAATGGCTACGGGCAGTGAAATTGACAGAAGGCGAGAACAACGATGACTTCTACATAAGAAGAGTCGAGGCGTTTGGATTAGCTAGTCGGTGAGAACTTCTCACTTTAAATTTTCTTTTCTAGTTATAAATATATACTAGGATGCAGACGGTGCTTAGTAGCACCCGACACCCGTCATCTACAGACCATGGATGGCTTGTATGTTCGATTGTTTGTTGTGGTGAAAATTGATTGTGTGACGTGAAATAAAATATTTATATAGTTAAAAATATTTTATTGTTAAAAATATAATTTTTAACGGGTATGTGAATGAATACAAATCTATGTTTGTTGATTTGAAACCCCACACGGGTATTGGGATGATATTTGGCATACACTAATCCCAATTATTTAATTGTATGTCGATCGATTGATTGACAGGCTGTTATAAGCGTTAGATATCTATACTTGATGCTTATACAGTGTAATGCACTTTGGATGATGGTTGATTATTTATCGTTGCTATTATATACATGTGTTTTATGGAATCCATATAATTAACATTATATGGTGATTGATTGGGCCTCATTCCAATTGGGAAATAATGAATATTATAAAAGAAGATTCATGTGTTGAATAGAATAAATAGTCATGTGTTGACGATGTTCAGGTGTTGAGAATTCATGTGTTGAAAGTGTATTCATGTGTTGAATAAAATATTTATACAATAAAATTTACCTTTTTATTGTAAGTAAGAAGAAATATAGATTCATGTGTTGAATGGAATAAATATTCATTTGTTGAATAGAATAACGAATTTATTGAAATATATAAAGCCGTGTTGATTAGAGATGCGCCATTTTGACGTGAACGATGTTTATATCGATTTTATTCATTTTTTAATGAATATCGAAAGGTGATTTCAAAATTGAATATATAGAAATGAATTCGAATTGAAATTAAATTGAAATGAAATTGAATTGAAATTGAATCAAAAATCGATTTGAATTGAAATCAATTAGAAATGAATTTAAAAAGAATTTATAAAGGAATATTCAATTTTGATTTGAAATTGAATATGAAGTTGAATTTGTTTTGAAAACGAATTTAAAACGATTTATAAATTTCGTTTCGAAAGGAAATCGACGAAGTATATATTATATATATTAATATAATGGCCTGAATAGAACGCGCCGCGCTGCGGCAGTTCGTGAATTTCGACCATTGACTTCGAATTGACGTTGCGAGAGATCTGACCGTCGGATTCTCCTGAAACCGGAACCGTTGGGTTCGTATCGAAAAGAGATTTCCAATGAATATTAGAAATTATAAATCTAACGGTTGGATTTGGAATTATGTCCAAATCAAATTTGGAAAAGTCGCTGTAAGTGCAGTTCGATGGCCATTGGTGGAAATCGGCTGTACGGGCCTTGATAAAATTATTAAAAATATCAATAATTGTGTATAATTATATGATTCCAAGTCGATTTAAAATAAAAGCCGAGAATTTGAATTCTGAATTTTTATTTAACTTGTGTAAGTTAAATGAATTGGGATGGTATAAAAAAATCGAATAGATTAAAATTTTAAGTCGAGTTAAATAGAATTATATTGGATTGGAAATTAAATTGAGTAGCTTATAAATTGGAAGTAAACAAATTGATTTAAAATCAATTTGATGAATGTGAATGTTTGCATTATGGATCAGATGTAAAAATATGATTGGAAGTCATAGGAAACCAAGTGAAATGATGTAGATAAAGGATTGAATGGTTACTTAAATATCAGTTATTAAAACTCACCTGTGGAATTGAGTGTATATAGGTACGTGGAGCCATTGGCTTGGGTTTGGCTGCGTATGTTGCCTACGAATTAAGTGAGATCGCTTAATAGCACGCTTACATAAGGTACGCCTATGCAAAAATACAAAATTAGGTTTTGAATTTTGTTTTTCGACCATGTGGGTCGATGTATATACTTGTTGTTCCAGCGATATCGCAAAAGTCCCTCCCTACATGGGAGACTCTGCCGAATTATTTCGAAAATTTAAGGTGTTAGAATTTTTGAAATTTTTCGCTATTAAGAACGAACTAATATTTTAATGGAAATTAATTGGTTCAGTTAAAATTGAAATAAAAAAAGTAAAAAATATAATTTTTAACCTATTTAATTGGGTTTATAGCATTTTTCCTACCTTAGTAATTTCAGGGACAAAATTCTTTTGAGGAGGGAGGAATGTAACCACCCAGATTTTTGTAACTAAATAATTAATTTATTTAATTGTTTAACAGGTCGATTTGGTGATTTAAATGAAAATTTCAATAAATTTGAATATTTAATTAAAATTAATAATGGAATAATAGATTTAATTCCTAAAGGGTCGGAAATAAGTTTAATTTGCAATATTTCATGAATTGGATAATTTAGGAGATTTAATTCGGTTTAGATTTGAATTATAATAATGAATTTATTTATAAAACGAAGTTTGAATGTATAGTTTGTAATATAATTATAAACAAGCTCCTAATGACACGGTAGTTCGTAATTTAATGTTTTGAACTTCAATTGAATACACGTGATTCGATATAAGTCGGATTTCTTTGAAATAAGAAATGTTCGGATCTATTTGACTATATTTTTCTAATGAAAGTAAAAAATTGAGATTTCGACTTATATATTGTGAGTTGTGTCCAAATCAAAATTTCAAATGGTCATTATGGAATCGCTTATAAATTATAATGATTTATTTTATAAATAAATCGATTTTAAATAATCTGAATGTTGTTTTAATTTGACATATTGAGTTATAAATCCAAAATATTTGGAGCTATATGATGCTCTATCCGAATATATATACGATAATAATAATAATAATTTATTATTATTAAATTGAATTATTTGTGAATTTACTAATATTTTATCAATTTATCAAAGCCTTAAAAATAGCGTTTTTGCAAATGACCTCCGTTTTTTACGAAATCAGTTTCATTGGATCCGTAATGTTAAGTTATTGTACGAAAATAAATTTCGTGGCAATTCGATAATGTATGTGACCGCGGTAACCGTAAACGCCTAGATTTGATTTTAATCGTTTTATCGATTTATTATGAAATTTAAAAATAACCAATTTTCAAATGATGTCAGTTTTCAATGAAACCAATTTTATAAAATCCGTAATGTTTAATTATTGTTAGATTTCCAGCTGGGATCAATTGGAGCTATTTTATGATCGTACGTAATTTAAACACATATTATTTAATTGTCTGAAATTATAAAGAAAGTTTTACAAACGACCTCGGGATTCGATGAAACCTGTTCCATTGTGTCTGAAATATTTTATTACGCCAGGGGTTTCAATTTTTGTTGCGATCAGGAGTAATATATGGTGGTTATAAAGTGAAACTTCGGCCTTAAGTTTCATAAGTTAATTAAATAATATATAACTCCTTGTATAAATATCCCATCAGGTCAACAAACCTAAAACAAAAGCTCCCGTGGTCAATCTTTTATGCCACCATCCTCATGTACTGAACGATCATTATCTTCCATACAAATTTCGCATCGATCTCTTTCTACATGCATTTTCTAGGGATGATTTCTAAACGAAATTTGTTTGCTGAGAGGAGGGATACGTTGAGGTGAAACCGCCGGAGGTCCGTGTTAGGAGGTGGCCTAAATCGACGTCGAAAACAATGGAGTTCAAAAGGAAATTGGCGGCGAACGGTGTAGGCTAGTGGGGCGAGAAAGGTTTGAAAGGAGGGGAAGTGAAGGCACTTGTACTGGAGATCATTATTCGACTCCGGTGGCCTAAGGGATGGGCAACGATGGAGAGAAAGTAGCGAACTGGGTGAGTTAGGGTTTCTGCGTGTGGTACTGGAACGAAGTTGCAATCATTAAGGAGACGTGACGTAGAAAGGTGTAACAGCCCGCATTTTACGTATTGGAAGATCGTAAAATATTTTTATTTTATTCCCTGAGGGTTGGATCATTCTCATCTTTTGGTATATTGCTTATGGGGATGTGTGACATGTCCATAATTTTTACCGATTTTGTTTGTGACCATTTTGCCCCTGTCAGTCTTGTACTGGGCATAACTTTTGACTCAGGTCGAATCAGAGGGTGAGACCTGTGCCATTGGAAAGGAATTGATGATTCCCTTTCCGTAGAGTGGTTACATTAAGGATTTGGTTCAGCGGTTTGGGAGAAATCGCTGTTTTAAGGTTTTTCAGTTGGCTGTTCAGGTTTTGGAAGGCTGATGGGCTGATTTGGAGAAGGCCCATTAGAGGGTAGGTGGAGACTATAAATAGGGGGTAAGGGATATGGAGAAAGGTTGGCATTTTCCATTCTCCTATGGGGAGGCTTTGATCTCCTTCTTCCTCTAACACCTTTCCACCATTAAAATTCCAAATCCAAGGGGGAAATAGAAGATCTATACCATTCAAGGCTAGATCAACATCGTTTCAAGGGCGAATTCATCGGATTTAAGGGTTTTGTGCAAGTTGCTTGCTGATCGGAATCATATTTCATTGTTTTTGCATCGATTTGAAGAATTGGTGAGTGATTTACATCTCTCATTCGGATTCATGCAAGTATATGGGTTTTAGGATGTTAATTTCGTCATTTCCATGTTATTTTCCTTAGATCCACACCATGCTAAGTCCATTTTATATATGAATCACCTTAGGATCTGATCTAGATAATTTAAATGGTTAATTTTATGGTTTTCTCAAGATTATGCAAGTTAGATCCGTTTTTATGTTCATATGATTCACTTATCATGTTTTGGGAAATTTATGTGTTTTGATGGAAATTGTTAGATTGATGATATTGTTGGTTGCATAACATGTTTGTGATTGCGTTTGAATGAATCGGATAAGCTGGTTTCGTCGGATTCGTCGTTTGGCGAAGTTTTGGTCGAAATCGGAGTCGAATTGGAGATGTGCAGGTTTCTGGTCGTCCTGGGGTTGGTTGGGTCGGTCTGGAATGAGGTGGTCGGTCATAGTATGGCTTGGGAAGCAAATCAGGGAGCTGGTCGGTTTAAGCTGGTCGGTCCAGAAGGAGCAGAAGTGTTTCTGGTCGGTTTCAGATGGTGGCATTCTGGTCGGTTTCAGATGGTGGCATTCTGGTTGGTTTTTATTGGAAGCAAATCCTGGTCGCTCTGAAGGAGCTGGTCGGTCAGGTGGAGCAAAATCTGGTCGGTTTTGACGGGGTCGATCCAAAGTTGGTCGGTCCCAAGGAGGTCGAGTCGATCCAAAGTTGTTCGGTCCCAAGGAGGTCGAGTCGATCCAAATCTGTAAGGAGGTCGAGTCGATCCAAAGCTGCATGGAGGCGGGTCGTTCTGGAGCAATGCCGGTCGGTTTTGACTGGTCGTTTTGGAGCAATTCTGGTCGGTTTTGACTGGATCTTGGAGCTGGTCGGTTTGATCGGTCCAGAAGGCTGAGGAGGGAGTCTGGTCGGCTCAGGAGGGTCCTGGTCGGTCCAGGAGGAGCAAAGGGAGGTCTGGTCGGTCCAAGGGGTTTGATCGGTCTAGAAGTACCGGAAGAGGTCTGGTCGATCCAGAATGGGTCTGGTCGGCATTTCTAGTGGAAATTTCTGATCGGACACTTCTAGTGATGACGTAACTTCGAGGTGATTCAAGTAGGAAGACTCGAAGTGATGAATGTGTTCGTTGATCAAGGTGGAACAACGAATGCGGAGACAACTCAAAGGTCGTGAGTTGGTGGATAATGGCTGCTCGAGAAGGTTGCTTGAGCTATGAAACATCCTCAAGGTTGGACGATTAGAGATGCGAAGGCCGAGAAGTCATCGTTGTCGTAAGTTCTAGCAGGCTCAAAGCAGGGGTACGATGGGTATCGTTGAAAGGCCCAAAAGACCGGTTGTTGGTCGAGTACCCTGGGTCTTTCTGGTTGGGGAAAGGCCTAGTGTCAAGGTTGGACATTGCCAAGGTTGGGCATATGGAGTTCATGCTAGAACTGGGGTTACCATTAGCCCTTGACATATGGCAAGGTTGGCCGTCATACGATAGTGATGATTTCGAAGCAGGATTGGCGGTGATAGCCAGAGTCTGTCATGCATGTTGGATGTTTTGCTTGTGCCATCTCACGTGGGTTATCCAACATCGAAGTAGATGTTCCTTGAGTGCTTGTCTGATATTGGTTTCGGCCTCTGGGGCTTGTATTCGAGGGATGTTGAATTCGACTAGGATGATTTACATGAGATATATAATCTCGATGCCATGATTGCTATTGCTGGTTGTTTCTGTTTTCCATGGATAAATGGTTGTTCTGGTTTCTATGGATTAATGGTTGAAATGCTTGGTAAAGGCTATCACTGTCCGATGTGGGGAAGATAAGGTTGAGTTCTTCTCTGGTGATGTGGGTAGATAAGTTGTTCATTTACCCATTCTGATATGCTTTCTTGTTGAAGTTTGTTAGTTGTATTATCGCTCACTAAGACTATTGTCTGACTCAAGGTTTTATGTCTCCTCTTATTACCTTGGGCTGTTCATCCGGTTGTGGATGGGCAGACTAAGTAGCAGGTTACAGGTAATGGAGCTTAGTGATACGAGGAAGCAGAGCGATGATGAGCAGGAGGCTGGCGTACCAGTTTTATTCTATCTAGTATTTCTGTTTCCGCTGTTTGAGTTGCTTGAGAGTTGTAGTAAGGCCTTATGTACAAACTTGGATATCAGTTGGATAATCTTTCTGGATGTTGAAAGAGTTTCAAAAGTTTGCTATATGATACCTCATTACTATCACCTGTTGTATATGTTCTATTATATTTTATCCTTGCGCTGTGAGTTCTACGACAGGTTTCGATGTGTTCACTTACTATGATGATCGTCCATAGCAGCCTGACATGCCTTTCAGCGCATTATTCCTCTTGTTTAGTGCGGGGGTTATGGGCGGTCGTCACATTTGGTATCAGAGCTCTGGTGAACGACTTTGGCCAAAGTTCAAAGACGTAATTGCGTATGAGGGACGTATTTGTAGATTTCAGTTGGATGTTACTATATATATTAGCATATATAGTAGTAGCGGTTGTATTCTTTTAGCAGTTTTCTTGGAAGTGGCTAACTATTCTAAATTTCAGATTTAGAATGAGTAGACGACCATCAAGGCACGCTGCTAGGAGAGCTAATACTGGAGGGGGAAATGGTGGTGAGCCAGATTACCCGGCCATGTTTGAAGCCATGGCAGAAGCAATTATGCGAAGGGTACCCGCTCCAGTGGTGGCTACGGTAGATGTAGGGGTGCGAGTTCCTAGAATAGATTTTGCAAAGATGTGCAAGGACTTTATATCTCTAGGAGGGAAACCATTCAAGGGAACTGAGCCAGCTGAAGAGGTTCAGAGGTGGATGGCCAAAAGAAACCCAAGAGTGAGGTGCTTTGCTTTAACTGCCAACAGAAGGGTCATTATTCAAATGAGTGCAAGAATCCCAAAGCTGAGAAGAAGTGCTTCAAGTGTGGAAAGCCTGGGCATGAGAAGAAAGATTGTCCAGAATCAGCTAAGGGCAAGCAAATTGTGAAGGCATATGCTTTGGAAGCCGTGCCATCTTCTTCAAGAGCTCCTACTGCAGAGGAGAAGGGAAAGGGTGTTGTGGTGCAAGGTACTTTTTCCGTTAACGGTGTTTCAGTTCGAGTTTTGTTTGATACTGGAGCATCACATTATTCATCTGCAATGAGCTTGTTTGTCGCTTGGGTTTGGAACCCGAGATTTGTGATAGGCCATTGATCGTGACAAATCCAGTTGGGGGTTCGTCCAGTTTGTGCATGATTTGCCGTGGTCTAGTATTATCGAGTCATGGTTGCTCTTTTATGTGTGATTGCTTTGTTCTTAACTTCGCTGGGTATGGGATCATCTTGGGCATGGATTGGCTCAAGAGATATGCGGCAAGGGTGAATTGCGAGAAGCTAGAGGTGAGGGTCGAGGATGTGGAAGGGCGAAAGGTGTTGATTAGATGTAAGCGCGAAGACGGGGTCTTCGTGAGTTATCTATATTCGCTTGGGATTCCACAGGAAGACCTATCATCAGTGCTGATTGCTAATGAGTATATGGATGTCTTTGACGAGGTCAAAGGGTTGCCGCCGCATCGTGAGATCGAGTTTAGGATCGATTTGGTCGAGGGTGCGAGACCAATTGTTATGCCACTTAGGCGGATGGCGCCTAAGGAACAGCGAGAGTTGGAGGTGCAAGTTAGAGACCTTTTGGGAAAAGGTTTCATTCGGAGGAGTGTTTCCGAGTGGGGTGCACCAGTCGTGTTTGCAACTAAAGCAGATGGTTCGTTAAGGTTGTGTATGGACTATCGTGAGCTGAACAAGGTGACTAAGAAGAACAAGTATCCGTTGCCAAGGATTGATGACTTGTTCGATCAGCTTCACGAAGCCAAAGTGTTTTCTCAGATGGATTTGGCAACGGGATTTCACCAGTTGAGAGTAGCTAAGGATAGTGTGCCAAAGACTGCTTTTAGGACACCGTCCGGATTTTCGAGTGGTTGGTGATGCCATTCGGGTTGACTAACGCGCCCGCGTATTTTGTGGATCTTATGAATAGAGTGTTCAGAGATCAGTTGAATAAGTTCGTGCTTGTGTTCGTGGATGATATACTGGTTTACTCCAGAAATGTGGAAGAACATAAGATGCACTTGAGAGTTGTGTTAGAGATCTTGCGAAAGCATCAGCTTAAAGCTAAGTTCTCAAAGTGCCACTTCTGGAAGGATAAAGTGAGGTTCTTAGGTCATGTTGTTTATGGAAAAGGTATAGCGGTTGACCCTGCTAAAGTTGCAGCAATCCAGGACTGGGATAGACCTAAGAATGCAACGGATGTTCGGAGGTTCCTTGGGTTGGCTGGTTATTACCGAAGGTTTATCAAGGATTTCTCCAAGATAGCTGCACCGTTAACAGGATTGACGAAAAAGAACCAAGTGTTCACATGGGATGTGAAGTGTGAACAAGCGTTCGGAATCTTAAAGGATAAGGTAGTGGCTTACGCAAGTCGACAACTAAAGCCGCATGAGAGAAAATATCCAACTCATGATTTGGAGTTGGCAGCGATTGTGTTTGTTCTGAAGATGTGGAGACATTACCTGTTGGGAGTACGATTCGAGTTGTTTATGAATCACAAGTCGTTGAAGTATATTTTCTCCCAAAAGGATTTGAATCTTCGGCAGCAACGATGGTTAGAGTTTCTGGCATCGTATGATTTTGGGATAGCCTATACTCCTGGCAAAGGCAATGCAGTTGCAGATGCATTGAGTCGAAGACACGCAAGTTTGGGAGCGATGTTTTCGGAATGGAAGGGCCTCGAGTATTTGGCAAGGTTCGATTTCAGGCCAAGGTGTGAGTTGGAACCTGAAATATTGGCAAGCTTGTCGATAAGGCCTACTCTTATCGAAAGGATTGGCGAGGGCCAAAAGAAAGATGCGAAGCTTGTCGAGCCCATTCAAAAACTGAAACCAGAGGATAAGGAGTTCGAGGTCGACCGAGAAGGCTGGCTTCGAAAGCAAGGACGATTAGTTGTTCCTGATGTCGACGGATTGAGGGATGAGGTTCTGAGAGAATGTCATCACTCGAAGCTAACGATTCATCCCGGTGGTAATAAAATGTATCAGGACATGAAGCGAGTCTACTACTGGGAAGGGATGAAAAGAGATATTGGAAAATTCATTTCAAAGTGTATGAACTGTCAGTTAGTGAAAGCTGAACAGAAGAAGCCGAGTGGTTTACTTCATCCATTAGAGGTTCCTACGTGGAAGTGGGAGCAGATATCGATGGATTTTATCGATGGACTACCTAGAACTAGGGCAGGGAATGAAGGGATTTGGGTCATTGTGGATCGTTTGACCAAAAGTGTGAGATTTATTCCTGTCAAGACGACTAGGACAGCGTCAAAATTGGCTGAGCTTTATGTGAAATGGATAGTTCGATTCCATGGTGTCAAAAAGAGTATAGTAAGTGACCGGGATCCATTGTTCACGAGTGGATCTTGGAAAAGTTTGCAAGAAGCTTTGGGAACCGAATTGTGCTTAAGTACGGCATATCATCCCCAAACTGATGGTCAGACCGAGAGAGTCAACCGAGTTTTAGAAGATCTCCTGAGGGCTTGTGTGATAGACTTCGGAGGATCATGGGAAGACTATCTGCATCTGGTTGAGTTTGCGTATAATAATAGCTACCAGTCGAGTATTGGGATGGCACCATACGAGGCGTTGTATGGAAGGCCGTGCAATTCTCCAGCTTGTTGGTTAGAAACTGGAGATAAGTTGGTACTTGGGCCCGAAATGATTAGAGAAACCTCGGGTTGTATCAAAATTGTTCGGCAACGAATGAAAGCGGCCCAAGATCATCAAAAGAGTTACGCCGATAAGCGTCGTAAGGATTTAGAATTCGACGTAGGTGATATGGTTTTTGTGAAGATTTCACCGTTAAAGCATATGGTTCGATTCGGAAGTAAACGGAAGTTGGCTCCTAGGTTTGTTGGACCATTTCCGATTGTCGAGCGAATAGGAAAGCTCGCATATAGGTTGGAGTTACCCGAGAAGATGTCGAGTATGCATAATGTTTTCCATGTGTCGTTTCTACGGAAGTTTTTGCACGACTCGAATGTGGTGGTATCTCCAGAACAGTATGAAGATTTAGAAGTCGAGACCGCAGTTGCGAAACCTCGTAGGCCACTTCGTGTTGTGGGAAATGATACGAAACAGCTTAGGAGGAAGACGGTTAAGCTAGTCAAGGTACAATGGAGTGAAGATGGCGACGATTGTACATGGGAGACGGAAGAGAGCATGAGGGCGACTCATCCAGAACTCTTCGTCGGTAGGACCCTTTGATATCGTATCTTCATTGTGTCGTTGTATCTTGTTGTTGTGTGGTAGAATTCCGCGTGCTAGGATAAGGCTATGGATGCATGGCTTGATGGTTGCTAGTTTGGATGATAGAATTGGCTTCACATGGATGATAGGCATGCGGAATTGTTGTGGTTGCTTGTGTTTGCTTGGAATTTCGGGGGCGAAATTCTTAAGGGGGGAGAATGTAACAGCCCGCATTTTACGTATCGTAAGATCGTAAAATATTTTTATTTTATTCCCTGAGGGTTGGATCATTCTCATCTTTTGGTATGTTGCTTATGGGGATGTGTGACATGTCCATAATTTTTACCGATTTTGTTTGTGACAATTTTGCCCCTATCAGTCTTGTACTGGGCATAACTTTTGACTCAGGTCGAATCAGAGGGTGAGACCTGTGCCATTGGAAAGGAATTGATGATTCCCTTTCCGTAGAGTGGTTACATTAAGGATTTGGTTCAGCAGTTTGGGAGAAATCGCTGTTTTAAGGTTTTTCAGTTGGCTATTCAGGTTTTGGAAGGCTAATGGGCTGATTTGGAGAAGGCCCATTAGAGGGTAGGTGGAGACTATAAATAGGGGGTAAGGGATATGGAGAAAGGTTGGCATTTTCCATTCTCCTATGGGGAGGCTTTGATCTCCTTCTTCCTCTAACACCTTTCCACCATTAAAATTCCAAATCCAAGGGGGAAATAGAAGATCTATACCATTCAAGGCTAAATCAACATCGTTTCAAGGGCGAATTCATCGGATCTAAGGGTTTTGTGCAAGTTGCTTGCTGATCGGAAACATATTTCATTGTTTTTGCATCGATTTGAAGAATTGGTGAGTGATTTACATCTCTCATTCGGATTCATGCAAGTATATGGGTTTTAGGATGTTAATTTCGTCATTTCCATGTTATTTTCCTTAGATCCACACCATGCTAAGTCCATTTTATATATGAATCACCTTAGGATCTGATCTAGATAATTTAAATGGTTAATTTTATGGTTTTTCTCAAGATTATGCAAGTTAGATCCGTTTTTATGTTCATATGATTCACTTATCATGTTTTGGGAAATTTATGTGTTTTGATGGAAATTGTTAGATTGATGATATTGTTGGTTGCATAACATGTTTGTGATTGCGTTTGAATGAATCGGATAAGCTGGTTTCGTCGGATTCGTCGTTTGGCGAAGTTTTGGTCGAAATCGGAGTCGAATTGGAGATGTGAAGGTTTCTGGTCGTCCTGGAGTTGGTCGGGTCGGTCTGGAATGAGGTGGTCGGTCATAGTATGGCTTGGGAAGCAAGTCAGGGAGCAGGTCGGTTTAAGCTGGTCGGTCTAGAAGGAGCAGAAGTGTTTCTGGTCGGTTTCAGATGGTGGCATTCTGGTCGGTTTCAGATGGTGGCATTCTGGTTGGTTTTTACTGGAAGCAAATCCTGGTCGCTCTGAAGGAGCTGGTCGGTCAGGTGGAGCAAAATCTGGTCGGTTTTGACGGGGTCGATCCAAAGTTGGTCGGTCCCAAGGAGGTCGAGTCAATCCAAAGTTGGTCGGTCCCAAGGAGGTCGAGTCGATCCAAAGCTGCAAGGAGGTCGAGTCGATCCAAAGCTGCATGGAGGCGGGTCGTTCGGGAGCAATGCCGGTCGGTTTTGACTGGTCGTTTTGGAGCAATTCTGGTCGGTTTTGACTGGGTCTTGGAGCTGGTCGGTTTGATCGGTCCAGAAGGCTGAGGAGGGAGTCTGGTCGGCTCAGGAGGGTCCTGGTCGGTCCAAGTGGAGCAAAGGGAGGTCTGGTCGGTCCAAGGGGTCTGATCGGTCTAGAAGTACCGGAAGAGGTCTGGTCGATCCAGAATGGGTCTGGTCGGCATTTCTAGTGGAAATTTCTGATCGGACACTTCTAGTGATGACGTAACTTCGAGGTGATTCAAGTAGGAAGACTCGAAGTGATGAATGTGTTCGTTGATCAAGGTGGAACAACGAATGCGGAGACAACTCAAAGGTCGTGAGTTGGTGGATAATGGCTACTCGAGAAGGTTGCTTGAGCTATGAAACATCGTCAAGGTTGGACGATTAGAGATGCGAAGGCCGAGAAGTCATCGTTGTCGTAAGTTCTAGCAGGCTCAAAGCAGGGGTACGATGGGTATCGTTGAAAGGCCCAAAAGACCGGTTGTTGGTCGAGTACCCTGGGTCTTTCTGGTTGGGGAAAGGCCTAGTGTCAAGGTTGGACATTGCCAAGGTTGGGTATATGGAGTTCATGCTAGAACTGGGGTTACCATTAGCCCTTGACATATGGCAAGGTTGGCCGTCATACGATAGTGATGATTTCGAAGCAGGATTGGCGGTGATAGCCAGAGTCTGTCATGCATGCTGGATGTTTTGCTTGTGCCATCTCACGTGGGTTATCCAACATCGAAGTAGATGTTCCTTGAGTGCTTGTCTGATATTGGTTTCGGCCTCTGGGGCTTGTATTCGAGGGATGTTGAATTCAACTAGGATGATTTACATGAGATATATAATCTCGATGCCATGATTGTTATTGCTGGTTGTTTCTGTTTTCCATGGATAAATGGTTGTTCTGGTTTCTATGGATTAATGGTTGAAATGCTTGGTAAAGGCTATCACTATCCGATGTGGGGAAGATAAGGTTGAGTTCTTCTCTGGTGATGTGGGTAGATAATTTGTTCATTTACCCATTCTGATATGCTTTCTTGTTGAAGTTTGTTAGTTGTATTATCGCTCACTAAGACTATTGTCTGACTCAAGGTTTTATGTCTCCTCTTATTACCTTGGGCTGTTCATCCGGTTGTGGATGGGCAGACTAAGTAGCAGGTTACAGGTAATGGAGATTAGTGATACGAGGAAGCTGAGCGATGACGAGCAGGAGGCTGGCGTACCAGTTTTATTCTATCTAGTATTTCTGTTTCCGCTGTTTGAGTTGCTTGAGAGTTGTAGTGAGGCCTTATGTACAAACTTGGATATCAGTTGGATAATCTTTCTGGATGTTGAAAGAGTATAAAAAGTTTGCTATATGATACCTCATTACTATCACCTGTTGTATATGTTCTATTATATTTTATCCTTGCGCTGTGAGTTCTACGACAGGTTTCGATGTGTTCACATACTATGATGATCGTCCATAGCAGCCTGGCACGCCTTTCAGCGCATTATTTCTCTTGTTTAGTGCGGGGGTTATGGGCGGTCGTCACAAAAGGGGTGCGAGTGGGTTTACTGTAGGATTTAGTGCAAATGATTTTCGCACCTTTTTGTGTTGGACGTGGATGCTGGTGTGATGGAGTGGAAGGTCTTGGGTTAGAAGCTTTAGGAGTTATAAAATGTAGAAGAAGGTACATATTAGCAAATCACGAGATTAGTGGCAATGTTTAAGATTGTGAAATGGTTTTGTTTGATTCTGGAAAAAGGGGAATGTTGTTTTACGTGCTTCTGTGGATAGTGAAGAATATAGTTGGGTTTGTGGTCGTCCTACATCATTTGTGTGTCAACTATACTAGGCAATGGTGATGTCTATTTCTTGAAACCATTTAAATCATACACTTCCTCTCCTTTCACTAATTTAACCATCTTTATTTCCACTAGTTGAAAAGTTCAGTATGCCGCAAGAAAAAAACCTTATGGATAGACTCATACAAATTAAATAAAATTTTTATCCATTTTGTACAAGTTTGGCACTACTAGATGTAAAATAGCACAAAGTCTAGCAATTTCATACCTTTCTAAATATTAAGCATGATGTAGAGTTTGGTGAATGGGGAGGATGAGGGAAACAGAGTCAGTGTTTGGTTTAAATGGTGCTGAGGGTGATGCTTAAGGAATCTAAATTGTATGTATGTTGTGTACATTTGTGGGTAGCACAAGGCTGAGTTATAGTGATGCAGGAATCATGAAAGGGTGACAGTCCATATAAAAAAAATATGAAGATAAAGGAGATGGAAGAGTGGCGATGGAGTTCTATTGGAATGTGTTGTTCTGGGTTCGAAGATCAAGCGGAAGACGAAAAAAGGATTTGCGGGAGTGAAACGTTTGGTGTGGTTTTGCTAAGAAGGGAATTAACATTGGTGAAGTCAGGAATTTCATTGTAAACGAAAGCAAGAGAAATGTACGAAAGAGAAAGAGACAGTGTCTTATTGATTTCTGCCGCATTAGTATCCTTAACAAGTAATTAGGGTAAAGTTAGTAATTTAATTAAGAAATTAATCATTAAATTCAATTAAATTGTAAGACTAAATTATTATAACATGGGCATATTAACATAATAGGACGAAACCAGTCACGTTGAAACCATAGCAACAAGATCTACGTTATAGCACTGATGGGGTTGAGAACAGAGCTACTGGAATTTCATGGAAAAATCAAATGCCTATTTGATTTTAAAACAAAAACGAAAGCAGAATCGTCAACTATAAACAAGGTAAGTAAACTCACTAACTCTGGCTCGTTTATATTTCTATATAAACGAGTCTTAAATTTATTTATAGTAATTTTATACTGTGTGATGGTTGTTTGGATGAATGATTGATAAAATTGGTTGAAATGGTTGACATAGTTGTATCGTTTATCGATTATTTATTCTATTTACTATGATATTTCATATGGATGTAAAATTAATATTATTGATGTTGATTAACATCTGTGGATGCAGGAAAACAGGTTGGAGGGATCCAACTAGATTCCTCAACATTTATATTACTATTCTCGTTGATTATGATATATGATGTGACATATAGATGGTGACTGATTATATTGTGTTTGAATTACCCTGAACTTAGAATTTTGGTATTTAAACATCGTAAAATATTTTCGGATATAGAAAAGGAATTTCAGATTTAAAAGGGAAATTTATTTCCAAAATAGAAATTTAATTTCAAATGGACTGGAAATAGAAACTTGTTTAGTTGGATTAAACAAGAATTTGATTATAACGATGTTTACAAATTTAATAAAATATTTATCATAAGATAAATTCAAGTCGAAATTATATAAGAAAAGCGGAAATCAGTGTTGACACCAATATTTGAAGTGCGATTTAAACCAAGCAGTTATAAAAGACATTTGAGTTGAGGAAAGTGAATTCAATTGGAAATTTTAATGAGAAGGGAAATGGGAAATCGATTTTGAAAGAAACGATTGGTTTTATTTCAAAATTTGGAATATAAAATAAATTGAGATAAATCCAATGGATTTATAAATAGGAATTCGGCTATGTCAAATTTCATACAAATGATTTATTCTTGAAAGGATATTTAAATTTTATTTAACATGAAACTATAATTTAATTTAAATACGTTAAGAGGATAATATTTTAATAAATTCTATGGTTTACAATAAGACATAAATAGGTATTTATAGAAATCAAATTATGTTAATTTCGGAAGTTATATAATGTATAGCTTATAAATACATTTAAAAGAGAACTTGATTGTTTAAAATAAATGAAAAATTGTGAATTGAGTAACAGTTTTATAAACAGAGTGTATAAATGAAGCAGAATATGATGTGGTTTTAAAAAGGGACTCGATAACTAGAAGTAGAGCAGTAATGATATTTACAAGTAAAATCAAGTTGATTTGAATAAACGAGTCTACATTCCTATTAAGGAATGAAATTCATTTTTGAAAATGAATAACGGTTTGAAAACAAACGTTTACGAATGGAAATAATTATAAGCCAGTTGAGTTAAACTGAAATGGTAGATTATTTCGAAGTTCGGAGTATTTATCAAATATAGATTATTCAAAAGGGAGTTATTTATTAAAATTCGATTATATCGAATTCAGGAAAGTACTTTTTACTTTCCATTTTAATAATTAATTAATTAATTTGTTATTTATTTATTTAAGTTAATGAATAAAATTTAAATTCTTAAAATTTAATATTTCAGAAACATGTATTATAACGTTATCGTTATAGTCGATGATTTGCGTAAAAAGAAGTGAAATATCAAAATGAATCCGAGAGTGTGTAACATTGTTTTGTGGGAATTGAAATTGTGAGCCTTGCCTATTTCAAAGTTGAGAATGTTGTTTATTTAAGGTCTGAGTGGTGATTATACCCCTACTTGATTGACTTCATGATTGATGGAGGAATTATTAAGGTTCAACAGGGATTGGAGTTATACAATTAGTAAATGAATAATTAATGAGTTGAGTTATAGTAAAGATGTTTTATATAACACCGGTTTAACCAAATAAAAAAAATTGGAAATGTTTTCCAAAGTAAATCAGAGATGTTTTCTAAGTATAGAAACTTAAATGATTTGGGATAAAAGAAATGATAATTGGAATTGTTTTCCAGTATTAATAGCGTATATTTTCTAAAATATAGAAAATAAGAATTTGAGAATATATGGAAATGTTTTCTAACTGGGATAAGAGATATTTTCTCGAATAAAGAAACTATGATATTGGAAATGTTTTCCAAGAATCAAGGGAGACAATCGAGCTTTGAAAGGATATGAAAGATGGAAATTTGGAAATGATAATATAATAAGGAATTTACATAAAAAGGGGCAAGTATTGCTTGATGGCCGATCGACAAAATTTTCATTTGGAAATAGGATCGTTGGTTGTATGGATGTTCCTTTGATAATTAAATAACCGATTATCAAGGTTTTGGTTTATTTTATACCTTTGTTGTCAATACGGAGAGATTGGGATCAGGTTTATTATCTGAAAACCACTCTGTATTGGCTTAAGCGTTACAAATCAACTTATGCCGAAGATAACTGGAAATGGAGTAAAGTGCAAGGGATGTTCTGTTAACCTTAGGTAGAAATTGCCCAAGATAGATTAGTAGAATGGTACCTTTGGTTTGTCCAAATCCAGGATAACGTATATGGACAAATGTCTGACAAAGTATTTCTAAATGGTCACGTACGTTGATTTTTACAAATAAACCAAGAATGGTGGCAGTGAATTTATTCTCTCATCTTAACACCCATAGTGTATTTATGGACGTCAATTAGTAATTTGACGGGTCTAATGATGTGGCATTCAAAGTAAATGATGGCAAGTGTCTAAAAAGATAATTATGACCTCAAGTCTCATCAATCGGGAAATGACAGAAACCGGGCCAGCACTGTAATGACCCAGGGATTTTCAGGCCCGAAAATCGACATAAATACATTTACTGTAACACCCCACGTCCATTAATGTCACTCACAAGGGAATGCATCAATGTCCATGAAGCGTTATTGTTGTATAGAACAGATAAATTACAAGAATAAATAAATAAAACAACACAGCGGAAGATAAAACTTATTTTATTTCATCATAACTCAAAACGAGTTTACATAAGTAGTTTCCAAAACTATTACAACAGGATCAGTAGTCTTTTCCAAAAACTTCAAAGTACATAAAGAAGCAAATACTTAAATAACATAAATGCATAAATCCCCACTGAGCATAAGCAAAGCCATAAAGATGAGAGAGTCCCAAGCGATACATATACTATCTTCAAGCAACTGAAAGAAATCGGCATTAAGCTGTAGTATTCCCTCCTTGCAAACCTGAGGGGGGGGGGGAGGAAGAAAAGAGGTGGAAAGAAAAGGGGGTCAGACATAAAGTCTAGCGAGTGTGATAACTTTAACAATATAATTATCAAAATAACTAGGATAAGGCATAAGCTGGGAAAATAAGGAAATGACTGTGAACAATTGGGTATGACAGAACAAACAAGGAAATAAGACGAACAAAGATAATGTTAAAGACGCCCCTAATCACTATATGATAATTACTACACTGCACCACTACTAGCCACCCTAAAGGTTGATCCCGCCTACAAAACTTAATAATGATAATGGTAGTTTAGTGTACCCCTAGCTACCTTCATAGGTGTCGTCTGCCCCTATCTCCACTAGGTGTACCCCCTACCCCCATTCGATTGGCTCCCTAACTCATAGATACCTGTGCTGGCCCCATAGTGGGGTGTATCACTCCCTAAAGTGGCTACCCGATACAACCAAAAATGCATGGCTTATATCTACACAATGCAACAACGTCTTACCTACCAGCCCGGGCCCACACACGCATATGAACCCGTTGGACTTGCGTTGTCACCGCTGACCCGTTTTGACCTCTTACAATCAAATCCAGTACGCGTGTCCTGTAACACCCCGTAATTCTGTAACACTAAGATTCACGAATCAAGGCAGAATTAAGAGTTAAAATCAAAATCAAGGGAAACAGGCTACGCCATTGCGTTTGTCTCGGAAAAATACACGAAATAGAGTCCGAATTTTCGAAAATCGGAGTCCGTATGACCAAGATATGGCCCGTCAAAGTTTTCAGAAAATTCCAAGTTCAAAACAGTTTAAAAACTAGAGCCAAATTTGAATTCAAACACACAGGGGGCAGGGCGGGAAAATTCCCGCCCAGGTGAAGTCGACAGGGGTGTCGACTGCGCAGTCGACACCACCCACCCCCCCATGTCGACTGCCCAGTCGACCTGGGTCCCGAAATCCAGTTTTCTGCACCCAGTTCGTTCTTCTGTATCTAGACACCATTCTGACCAGGTTCGTCCGCCTAACACTATATAAACAGCCTGGTCTTCTTCTCTATTCACAATTCTTTTCTATCCTTGTGCTGCCTCTGAGAAAATATAAAAATAAGAAGATAATACAAAAATCCAAGACAAGGTTATGCTGCTCAAGTTGTCTAGAAGAGCTTCAAAGCTTCAAGATAAGGATTAAAGGCTAAACGTCGCACGAATTATAGCAACGCCTCCTTTCTATTCTAATCTAATCTCTGTAAGTCAGTTATTTTTAGATTTGAACGTTTTTTCTTTGTTCGTGATATGAAATTAAAGGAATAAAAGAATATGCCAAATCTCTCTCTCTCTATTCGAATCAGTGCCTATATTCTTGGACCTAATCAAGAACTATTATGATTCAAGGACAAATAAGACTGTATGCCTCTTTGACTATGAACATTGCCTATGACTGTGAACGTTGCCTATGACTATGAACATTGCCTATGACTATGGACATTGCCTATGACTGTGAACGTTGCCTATGACTATGAACATTGCCTATGACTATGGACATTGCCTATGACTGTGACTGTGACTATGAGAATTATTTCTTTGACTAAGCTTATGCTTTTGATTTGGAAACATAAACTATTGCCTATGACATAACAAGGACAACTGTGACTAAACACCTATGATTTCTGACTAGGAAAGGGTTGTTGTGAAATTAGGTCTAAACCTGATCTTTCTATTCTGTCTATCCTTGGTTTTCGTTGGTTTTAGACCTTGGGAATTTACCTATTAAGTTAGGTCTACCCATGTTCTTGAACCTACGTCTCTATTCTGTCTATTCTTGGTTTTCTTTGGTTTTAGACCTTGGGAATTTACCTATTAAGTTAGGTCTACCCATATTCTTGAACCGACGTCGTTATTCAACCCTTTTTATGCCAGTTAGTATGTCTATCTTTCGCATAGCATCTTTGGTTCATTCCCTATTTTCTACGAACCTAGCTTTATTTATAAATCTAGACTGAATCACGATTATACGAACGGTGGGAATGCAGTTTGGGCAAAATATGAAATTTACTAAAAAAACGTAGTTTAACTTGGAAATTGGCATAAATTGGGAACACGCATTATGGCATGTTCATAAGAATGCAAGTTGGATAAATTTGACATGAACTATAGATTGAGTAGCCTGAATCTAGTATCGACATGTAAATCTAGCATTTACATGAATAGTGAACTAGAGTAATAAGTCTAGTTTGACATGAATTAGAATGTTGAATTGGAATTGGATTAGCTAATTTGGAACGGTAAATATATTGGCCTAAATTTGAAATTGGCCATAATAGGGAGTAATTGGCAGGTTTAGCAAAATCATGGTTAATGACACTTGATTTGGTATAGTTTACATACCAAAAAGCATAAACATGATTTAGAGGGAAAAATGGGCCATAAGAATGAATGTTGACAATTTACATTAAAAGGGGAATTAGGAAATAAGTAAATTAGGAATAATTTACTTATAGAATTTGTTCTAAATGAGAAATGTAAACTTAGACAAATTAAAGGTTTGTTAAACGACATCTCTTTTAATAACACACCAGAAAGTACTAGGGTGACAGAGAGGATAGTGTCTAGGCTTAGGTTTGGAAAATACAAGTTTTCTGCTCTCCCTGGCTATCCCTAACTGATCTGACGGACGGGATGGTTACTTTCAAAACCTGAATTGAAAACTAATCAAAACCCTTGAATTTAGAAAACACGAATATGCCTAACCCGAGGTTAGATTGAGTTGCGATGTAAACCTGCCCGGAACCAACCGGCACATCCAGTATTCGCAACAATATCTGTCTAATGTGAGTGGTCGCGGCTTTAATCTACTTAATTAAAGCTAGAACAAGAATGGTAGGGTTAAGTTAACTAAGACACTTAACCAGTTCAACATGACAACTAAACTGATGGGTGGGGTTAGGTTCATAAAAACACTTAACACAGTTAAGCTAGAATGCGAGGGTTAAGTCCATAGGAACACTTAACCAACTTAACACAGTTAAGCTAGAATGGGAGGGCTAAGTCCATAGAAACACTTAACCAAACTCAAGGTAACAAGACAAGATTTGTAGGGGTTAAGAAAAGTTAATACACTTAGCCAAATTGACATGTTAACTAGACTAGAGGTTTGGGTTAAGTAAAGTTAATAAACTTAGCCAAATTAACATGTTAACTAGACCAGAGGTTGGGGTTAAGTAAAATCTAATACACTTAGCCAATTTAATATGTTAGTTGGACTAGACCGTAGGGGTTAAGTAAACTTGAACACTCAACCATTAGGTTGTGATAAAGGAATGGGGTTAAGTCTAAAACATGAAGGGATAATACTTAACCATTAATAACATGTTAGTTAAAACAGACGGGCAAGGTTAAGTTAAAAGGGAACACTTAACCAATACAGGGTGAAGGGGTAAGGTTAAGTAATAAGAAATACTTAACCAATATAACTAGGTTTAGGGTAAGGTTACGTCAACATGAATTATTGATAACGCTTAACCAGTTTATCAGGATAAATGAAAAGGGTTAAGTTAGCTTGAATTAACTAATGACACTTAACCAACCCAACTTGATGGGAAAGAGAACTAAGTAGTAATTCTTAGTATAACACGGGAAGGAGCGAATGTCCGTCCGAGAAGGCTCCAACGAATTGGGTTACGAGCACGAGGCTTCGAGGGGACGTGAGGGTACTCTTGGTATCCCTCTGTGAGACTGCAGATGATCCTCCTGGGCTCACAGAGGTTAAGGTCTACGTAGAAGAACCAGGGGTATGCCTTGGTTGCAATATATATGGCAACCTAAAGACTAGGATGGACCGGCGTGATTCGGCGAGAAAACGATAGCCCTGTAATAGCAACTCGTCGTCTACCATCCATCTTGAGTCAGTCGAGATACGTGAAGCGGAAAGGCGGAGAACTCCAAAAGACCATAATTGCTATCTAGTTATGGGTGAGGATGGCCATAGGATAGTGGGGCACCGGGGGCCGGCGTATAGTTCTCATTTTACAAAGGATGCCTTTCATTAGTTGAGGGAGGGGTCAAGTGGGACCATAACCACTGGAATAAAAACAGACCTTAGCATCTGCATCGGCAGATATCTGAAAGCTCCCGACCGAGTTCTGTATTCCTTGATTTGCCCTGACACAGGACTCGGGTCGCACATTACAGGACATGTGCATCTAGACAAGCGATAACGATTCGCGATACAGGCGTGGGGAAGTATAGGAACATATACCACTCTAGGTAGTGTGTCCTAGACTTGGGGGCATCGTTCGACAGGTAGCATAATTCCTTGTTGAACTAGGTGGCATAAATCCTGAATCCGAGAAGCGTTCAGTGGATAGCGTAAACTCCAGTTAAATCTAGAAAGCACTTGATAGAAAACCCTAGATTTGATCCAGGTAACAAATAATGAATGTATGCCGGAAGGCAATGGAAAATACAGGGATTGGGATCACGTTATCGTTACTAGTTGGGACACTAGTTAGGTGGTGCAAAGACATAGTATAACAAGGAAATAGCGAAGCGGCGAAAGTATTAAAACATATCCAGTTAGTCTTATCTTAGCATATCTTGTGATTACCTTGTCTAATCTTGTTAACCCTATCGTCATGGTGTAATCTTGTATTCAGTTAATTCATGTTGTTTTGTTTTTCCATGTTCACATGCTAGAAGTTACTGAACTTACTCATGCTTTATGTCTGACTCCGTTTTTCTTTCTTCTTCTTTTCTTCCGTTCCCCCCCCCTAAGGTAGTAGAGGAGGGAATAGTATAGCTCAGGTTAAGTTGGAATGTCACCCTTTCCCAGCTTGAAGATTTGTCGAAGTTTGCTTGGATTCTCTTTTCAGATGCTATGGTTGGCTCTTGCTAAATTTGGGGAATATAAATGTATTTTCATGCTTCTTTATTTTTGTAAGACAGATGATACTCTGATATTGTAAAGAAATCATTGTACAAACTATTTATCAATAAAGTAAAGTTTTATTTTCCGTTGTTTAATTTTTGTCTGTCTTGTAATTTATCTGCATCTTTTACCCTAAATGCTCCACAGAACTTAGTGCATTCCCTTTGTGAGTGACACTAACGGACGTGGGGTGTTACACGTGGTATCAGAGCCAGGTTACCGGATCAGATAAAAGATTTGAAAAATTATTTTCAAAACGGTTTTAAAAGAAGCATTTTCAAGAGAAAAGATTTGTTTTAAAGGCATATTCCCCAAATCCATACGCATTGTCTTCTCTTCCTCTGTTTGAATTCTTGTCTCTTTCTTTCTTGAGTCTCTGGGGCTCCTGGCTTTCTGGGAGGTAACCTCATTGATGGGCGAAGTAGTGCCCGACTTCCATCTATAACCGCAGTAGTTTTACCTGCGGTTAGTTTTATTCCAAGCTTAATAAGATTTTCCGTACGATGGAGGCAGCTTTCGAGGGATTTGTCGACATGACTACACACAGAAGGGGATGAGGAGTTTGGCTAAGGAGCACAACCCGAGGATGAGGAATTCATGGATGTAGATTTAGCTCACGAAGGAGAAATAAATCATAAAACCTAAGACAAGAGGAAGTATCTTTGCTAGGGTATGATAGGGCATATAATTAGGGACAAGGGCAAGAATGAGGAACAAGATTTTCAGAAGGGCAAGTACATACTTTCACCACCAAGCGTACCTAGGAGAAAGGTAGTAAAGTTCTGTTGGCAGAGTCTAGTTGTGCTGTTCGTACTCTTTCCTTTGGATTTAGCACTTCGCGTTTGTTTATATCCACTTCCCTAGTTGAGTCTCTGCACCATAGTACTTGTATAGTAGAAAGATCCCACCAGAGTCTCAAATCCAATTGGTGGTCCGACCAGTCTATTTTTAGTAGGGATTTGAGGATAGCTATCGAGTTTGCTTATATCATCTCACGTAGGACGTCTAAATTCGGAGGAGATATTCCTTGGATGCTTGTCTGATATTGGTTTAGGCCTTTGGGGCTTGTACTTGAGGAATGTCGAGTTCGACTAGGGTGGTTTGCATGAGAAATGAACAGTTGTGGCAGGCACTCTAGAAAGTGCATAGTGACCTTTTTACCCTCATAGTTATGGCGTGATGGATAAGCTAAGAGGAGAGACCTCTAATCATCTTAGTACATACACTTGGTATCATAGTTGACATCTGTTTACTTTGGAGATGGAGGTCAGAAACTTCACAATCGTGAAGTTAAATTAGTTAAGATATAGTGGAGTAAAGCTCAAGAAGGCTAGATACTAGCATCATACCCTTTTTCCTTGGGTGCATCCTTGATTTCTTTTGTTTGTAGGAGCTTTACGCATAATTGTTTCTCTCTTTCCAAAGTATATCCTCTAGGACGTATCATCGATCCTAAGGTAGAAGCCAATGGATGTAAACATGTATTTGAAACATGTTATGGTTGAATGGTTGCAAGTGGTTGCAAATGGTTGCTCGTGAATGCATATGCATACGTATTAGGCACTAGATCAAGTTCGGACGCTTTCATATTGCACTTACAGATATGTATTTGTTTGTAAGTTGAACTTGATATGTTATCATATGGATGTTGCATATGGATGAATGGCCGTGCACGCATGTAGTATTTACATAACTAGGGATGCTTGCATACATGATTGGACGCATGGCACTGACATGATTCGCATTAAGGAGGTCAACTGAATCAGTAGACCGCCTGATTTTGCATTAGATAAAGACATATACACACACACACTATGCATATGAACATGAAAGCATTAGAAATCTTTTAAGGACAATGAATTCCTGTGATTGAATGGTTGATTAGATGGGTGATTGGATGGTAGGACACATTCTTCCTAACTTGAAGATTTCGGGGACGAAATCCTTTTAAGTGGGGGAGAATGTAACACCCCGTAATTCTGTAACACTAAGATTCACGAATCAAGGCAGAATTAAGAGTTAAAATCAAAATCAAGGGAAACAGGCTACGCCATTGCGTTCGTCTTGGAAAAATACGTGAAATAGAGTCCGAATTTTCGAAAAACGGAGTCCGTATGACCAAGATATGGCCCGTCAAAGTTTTCAGAAAATTCCAAGTTCAAAGCAGTTTAAAAACTAGAGCCAAATTTGAATTCAAACACACAGGGGGCAGGGAGGGAAAATTCCCGCCCAGGTCAAGTCGACAGGGGTGTCGACTGCGCAGTCGACACCACCCACCCCTATGTCGACTGCCCAGTCGACCTGGGTCCCGAAATCCAGTTTTCTGCACCCAGTTCTGTATCTAGACACCATTCTGACCAGGTTCGTCAGCCTAACACTATATAAACAGCCCTGGTCTTCTTCTCTATTCACAATTCTTTTCTATCCTTGTGCTGCCTCTGAGAAAATATAAAAATAAGAAGATAATACAAAAATCCAAGACAAGGTTATGCTGCTCAAGTTGTCTAGAAGAGCTTCAAAGCTTCAAGATAAGGATTAAAGGCTAAACGTCGCACGAATCATAGCAACGGCTCCTTTCTATTCTAATCTAATCTCTGTAAGTCAGTTATTTTTAGATTTGAACGTTTTTTTCTTTGTTCATGACATGAAATTAAAGGAATAAAAGAATATGCCAAATCTCTCTCTCTCTCTCTCTCTATTCGAATCAGTGCCTATATTCTTGGACCTAATTAAGAACTGTTATGATTCAAGGACAAATAAGACTGTATGCCTCTTTGACTATGAACATTGCCTATGACTGTGAACGTTGCCTATGACTATGAACATTGCCTATGACTATGGACATTGCCTATGACTGTGAATGTTGCCTATGACTATGAACATTGCCTATGACTATGGACATTGCCTATGACTGTGACTGTGACTATGAGAATTATTTCTTTGACTAAGCTTATGCTTTTGATTTGGAAACATAAACTATTGCCTATGACATAACAAGGACAACTGTGACTAAACACCTATGATTTCTGACTAGGAAAGGGTTGCTGTGAAATTGGGTCTAAACCTGATCTTTCTATTCTGTCTATCCTTGGTTTTCGTTGGTTTTAGACCTTGGGAATTTACCTATTAAGTTAGGTCTACCCATGTTCTTGAACCTACGTCTTTATTCTGTCTATTCTTGGTTTTCTTTGGTTTTAGACCTTGGGAATTTACCTATTAAGTTAGGTCTACCCATATTCTTGAACTGACGTCGTTATTCAACCCTTTTTATGCCAGTTAGTATGTCTATCTTTCGCATAGCATCTTTGGTTCATTCCCTATTTTCTACGAACCTAGCTTTATTTATAAATCTAGACTGAATCACGATTATACGAACGGTGGGAATGCGGTTTGGACAAAATATGAAATTTACTAAAAACGTAGTTTAACTTGGAAATTGGCATAAATTGGGATCACGTATTATGGCATGTTCATAAGAATGCAAGTTGGATAAATTTGACATGAACTATAGATTGAGTAGCCTGAATCTAGTATCGGCATGTAAATCTAGCATTTACATGAATAGTGAACTAGAGTAATAAGTCTAGTTTGACATGAATTAGAATGTTGAATTGGAATTGGATTAGCTAATCTGGAACGGTAAATATATTGGCCTAAATTTGAAATTGGCCATAATAGGGAGTAATTGGCAGGTTTAGCAAAATCATGGTTAATGACACTTGATTTGGTATAGTTTACATACCAAAAAGCATAAACATGATTTAGAGGGAAAAATGGGCCATAAGAATGAATGTTGACAATTTACATTAAAAGGGGAATTAGGAAATAAGCAAATTAGGAATAATTTACTTATAGAATTTGTTCTAAATGAGAAATGTAAACTTAGACAAATTAAAGGTTTGTTAAACAACATCTCTTTTAATAACACACCAGAAAGTTCTAGGGTGACAGAGAGGATAGTGTCTAGGCTTGGGTTTGGAAAATACAAGTTTCCTGCTCTCCTTGGCTATCCCTAACTGATCCGACGGACGGGATGGTTACTTTCAAAACCTGAATTGAAAACTAATCAAAACCCTTGAATTTAGAAAACACGAATATGCCTAACCCGAGGTTAGACTGAGTTGCGATGTAAACCTGCCCGGAACCAACCGGCACATCCAGTATTCGCAACATTATCTGTCTAATGTGAGTGGTCGCGGCTTTAATCTACTTAATTAAAGCTAGAACAAGAATGGTAGGGTTAAGTTAACTAAGACACTTAACCAGTTCAACATGACAACTAAACTGATGGGTGAGGTTAGGTTCATAAAAACACTTAACACAGTTAAGCTAGAATGGGAGGGCTAAGTCCATAGAAACACTTAACCAGACTCAAGGTAATAAGACAAGATTTGTAGGGGTTAAGAAAAGTTAATACACTTAGCCAAATTAACATGTTAACTAGACTAGAGGTTGGGGTTAAGTAAAGTTAATACACTTAGCCAAATTAACATGTTAACTAGACCAGAGGTTGTGGTTAAGTAAAATCTAATACACTTAGCCAATTTAATATGTTAGCTGGGCTAGACCGTAGGGGTTAAGTAAACTTGAACACTTAACCATCAGGTTGTGATAAAGGAATGGGGTTAAGTCTAAAACATGAAGGGATAATACTTAACCATTAATAACATGTTAGTTAAAACAGACGGGCAAGGTTAAGTTAAAAGGGAACACTTCACCAATACAGGGTGAAGGGGTAAGGTTAAGTAATAAGAAATACTTAACCAATATAACTTGGTTTAAGGTAAGGTTAAGTCAACATGAATTATTAATAACGCTTAACCAATTTATCAGGATAAACGAAGAGGGTTAAGTTAGCTTGAATTAACTAATGACACTTAACCAACCCAACTAGACGGGAAAGAGAACTAAGTAGTAATTCTTAGTATAACACGGGAAGGAGCGAATGTCCGTCCGAGAAGGCTCCAACGAATTGGGTTACGAAGCCCGAGGCTTCGAGGGGACGTGAGGGTACTCTTGGTATCCCTCTGTGAGACTGCAGATGATCCTCCTGGGCTCACAGAGGTTAAGGTCTACGTAGAAGAACCAGGTGTATGCCTTGGTTGCAATATATATGGCAACCTAAAGACTAGGATGGACCAGCGTGATTCGGCGAGAAAACGGTAGCCCTGTGATAGCAACTCGTCGTCTACCATCCATCTTGAGTCAGTCGAGATACGTGAAGCGGAAAGGCGGAGAACTCCAAAAGACCATAATTGCTATCTAGTTATGGGTGAGGATGGCCATAGGATAGTGGGGCACCGGGTGCCGGCGTATAGTTCTCATTTTACAAAGGGTGCCATTCATTAGTTGAGGGAGGGGTCAAGTGGGACCATAGCCACTGGAATAAAAACAGACCTTAGCATCTGCATCGGCAGATATCTGAAAGCTCCCGACCGAGTTCTGTATTCCCTGATTTGCCCTGAGACAGGACTCGGGTCGCACATTACAGGACATGTGCATCTAGACAAGCGATAACGATTCGCGATACAGGCGTGGGGAAGTATAGGAACATATACCACTCTAGGTAGTGTGTCTTAGACTTGGGGGCATCGTTCGACAGGTAGCATAATTCCTAGTTGAACTAGGTGGCATAAATCCTGAATCCGAGAAGCGTTCAGCGGATAGCGTAAACTCCAGTTAAATCTAGAAAGCACTTGATAGAAAACCCTAGATTTGATCCAGGTAACAAATAATGAATGTATGCCGGAAGGCAATGGAAAATACAGGGATTGGGATCACGTTATCGTTACTAGTTGGGACACTAGTTAGGTGGTGCAGAGACATAGTATAACAAGGAAATAGCGAAGCGGCAAAAGTATTAAAGCATATCCAGTTAGTCTTATCTTAGCATGTCTTGTGATTACCTTGTCTAATCTTGTTGACCCTATCGTCATGGTGTAATCTTGTATTCAGTTAATTCATGTCGTTTTGTTTTTCCATGTTCACGTGCTAGAAACTACTGAACTTACTCAGGCTTTATGTCTGACTCCGTTTTTCTTTCGTCTTCTATTCTTCCGTCCCCTCCCCCGGTAGTAGAGGAGGGAATAGTATAGCTCAGGTTAAGTTGGAATGTCACCCTTTCCCAGCTTGAAGATTTGTCGAAGTTTGCTTGGATTCTCTTTTCAGATGCTATGATTGGCTCTTGCTAAATTTGGGGAATATAGATGTATTTTCATGCTTCTTTATTTTTGTAAGACAGATGATACTCTGATATTGTAAAGAAATCATTGTACAAACTATTTATTAATAAAGCAAAGTTTTATTTTCCGCTGTTTAATTTTTGTCTGTCTTGTAATTTATCTGCATCTTTTACCCTAATTGCTCCACAGAACTTAGTGCGTTCCCTTTGTGAGTGACACTAACGGACGTGGGGTGTTACATGTCCAGTCCTCGACTTGGGTCGAGCCCACAAAGATACTTAATGGGTTATTGGTTTGAAAAGGGCCCCCATGCATGACACAAGCTTTCCACCTACGCTTGGTCCCCTCTGAGGTTTTTCCCCACTTAACCCCATTCTTAATCATGTCTTTTTACATGTTTCAATCTTGGTTAAGTGCATCTAATCGTATTTCAAATGCCACCCAAAGCACCCACTTAATTCCACATGCCACCCAAGGCACCCACTTAACCCCCTCATGTCCCACTACATGTTTATTTGGTTAAGTGTTTATTAATTCATTAAGACCGTAACCTTGTAAAGACCTCCCACATTAGACTGGCATTTGTGGCAGCTGGATTTACCGGGGGGGGGGGGGGGGTCCGGGCAATCTTACACCACAAACGAGCCTAACCTCGTGTCTTTACAACTGTTACGCATTTAATTTATGCCTAAGACCTCCCACATTAGACTGGCGTTTGTGGCAGCTGGATTTGTCGGGCGGGTCCGAGCAGTCTTACACCACAAAAGAGTCTAACCTCGTGTCTTAGGCAATTAATTACACATAATTAATTATCCCCAATTTGAATTAATTTCCCTATTCAAATTGCCAATCAATTACAAATTTAACTATGTCCATAATTGACTCAATTATGTCCATCTATTTATGGTATATAAAATTATACCAATTAACATCACATTTAAGGCATTTATGCCAATTCTCAATATTAAATCTCTTAATGTTATCCCATTGCCCCACGTTTTACGTTTAACGTAAAATATACGTTAGACTCGAATAGTCTAACTTATGGAATAAAAAGAAAACATCACAACATGCATAGAATAAAAACTAGATTTAAACATAAGGGGTGAACTTGCATGTGTGAATGAGGTTTTTCATCCAAAAACTTGCATAGGCCAAAGTTACAAACTTGCATAAACTATGGATGTCATAGATCTAATCATAAGGTGTAAACCTGCGTAGGCAATAGTTACAAAATTTACATTACATGATTCATGCTCCAACATATATATACTTGCATGTGTGATTTATACAACATAGACTATGATGTAAACTTGCATCTAACTCACACATGTCATGGCCTAACTTTAGATCCAATTTATACATAAAATAGATGTCATGAAACATGTAAGGTTGTATATGATTCTCACTAACTTGCATATGATTCATATCTAAATTAACATCTAAACTTGCATACATACATATGATTTAACATATGAATCAGTTCTAACAACATAACCAAACTAGCATATGAAACATCATTATGAATTGATTGTACATAAGCCAACAATTAACATAGATTTACAACATAGATGATAACATCATAGCTTTACAACATAGAAAATAACATCATAGATTTACAACATAGATAATAACATAACAGTCAATGATTCACAACATAACCATATAATCCAAATCATAACTCAACCCAATTAAATTGTTAATTATCTTATTAAAGAAATCGAACTCACAAAAAGGTATTGCGTTCTGAAATCTGAGTTCTGAAATTGATTTAGCTCGCCTTTGTAGTAGATTCGTTATTGTTTAGATTAGAGTTTAATAGAATTGAGTTGTTTAGCTTTTATTCCTCTCTAATTGGTGGCGGCTACTCTAGGTTACAAGATGACAGCATAACGGCCATAGTTCCAATTTTTATTCTGATTTTAGGGTTTGAGTCTACCTATGTTTATATTGAATTTTAATTTAATTATAGCCGTCGGATGATCTAAGGGTTAATCAAAACCATTCAGTCGGGATAGGGTGACACCTCAGCCCTAATGACTCAGCAAAGAGTCAGAAAGGACTCAGCAATGAGTCACAATATGGATCAGATCACACCAGAAAGCTGTACAGGCTTCCTGCTCGGCCTGGGCACACTTGGCAGGTGCGCCAGTGCAACATTTGTACTAGCGCACTTCCCAAGTGCGCCGGTGCATATATATATATATATATATATATATATATATATATATATATATATATATTCTGATTCTTCCGCCTAACTTCGTTCGTCCATATCTCCTTTATCCGGTATCCGTTTTACGCAAACTCGGACTCTGTCTCAACCAGAATTCCGAGACAAACACAATGGCGTAACCCGTTTCCCTTAATTCTCACGTCTGAGATTAATTATTCTTGAATTTAGTTAATTCGATTATTCAAAAATTCGGGGTGTTACATTCTCCCCTACTTAAAGGATTTCGTCCTCGAAATCTCTAAGTCAAGAAGAACGTATCCTACCATCCAATTATCCATCTACTCAACCATCAACCACTAGCAACCATGGTCCTTAAAAGATTTTCTAATGCTTTTCATGTACATATGTATAGTGTGTGTATATGTTCGTATACTAATGCTAAATCAGGCGGTCCACTGATTCAGTCGACCTCCTTAATGCAAATAATGATAGTGCCATGTATCCATCATGTATGCAGAGGACCCTATACATATCATTACTATATGTGTGCACAACCATCCATTTAAATGCAACATCTATATGATACACACATTCAATGTACATTCATTTTACTAAATACATCCATTTATATGCAATATGCAATATGAAAAGTGACTGAGCCGATCTAGTGCCTAAAGTGTGTGTATATGCATCCACGAGCAACCACTAGCAAACACTCGCATCCACATGCATCCATCATGCATAACATATCTCAAACACATGTTTCAACCATAGGACTACCCTATCTAAAGGTCAAAGATACTAGCGAGAGGACACACTAAGGATAAAACGAGTACAAGCTAAGCGATAAAGGAGAAATTAAAAGACATACCCTCGAAAAGAAAAGGGTATAATGAACGCATCTTCTCTTCCGTCTCCCAAGTAGCGTTGCTCTCATCATTTCCCCATTGCACTTTGACTAGCTTGACCTCTCGATTCCTCAACTTCTTAATCTCTGACCCAAGAATGCATGTAGGAGCTCGTCGAATCGTCGCGTCACGCTCTATTTCCACCTCTCTAAGCAAGCTCAGCTCTACCACTTCCGCGGTCTCATGCAAGCACTTCCTCAAATGTGATACATGGAATACGTCGTGTACACCACTGAGTCTCTCGGGAAACTCCACTCTATATGCCATCTGTCCAATCCTCTCCTTAATTGGAAACGTCCCTACGAACCTTGGTGCTAACTTCCCAACGGACCCAAAGTGAACAACATTCCGTAATGGAGACACCTTGATAAAGACCATGTCCTCAATATCAAACTCAAGATTTGTCCTCCTCTTGTACGCATTAGATTTCTGCCTATCTTGCGCCGTCTTCATCCTCCTTCGAATCAAATCGATCTTTTCCGAAGTCTCTCTAATCATATCGGGCCCAAGTAAGATCTTATCCGTAGATTCCCACCAACATGTAGGCGAACGACACGGCCATCCATAAAGAGCTTCGAAAGGTGCCATGTCAATGCTAGACTGAAAGCTATTATTATATGCGAACTCCACACCAAACGAAGATGCTCCTCCCATGTACCTCCGCAGTCTAAAACACATAGCCTCAAAAGGTCCTCTAGAATACGATTCACCCTCTCTGTCTGGCCGTCCGTCTGAGGATGATATGCGGTGCTCAAACATAAGTGAGTCCCTATCGCCTCTTGCAAGCTCTTCCAAAACTCGCTAGTAAAGATAGGATCGCAATCGCTCACTATGCTATAAGGAACACCGTGCAAATGGACTATCTCTCGAATGTATACGGAGGCTAACCATGGACCAGTCCTCTTACTCTTCACGGGAATGAAATGGGCGCTCTTAGTAAGTCTGTCTACCACAACCCAAATGCCCGTATTACCCTTCCTCGATCTCGGTAACCCATCAACAAAGTCCATCGAGACACTCTCCCACTTCCATTGTGGGATCTCCAATGGGTGAAGCAACCCACTGGGCTTCTTTTGCTCTGCTTGTACTTGTTGGCACACCAAGTATCTAGTGACAAACTCGGCCACATCCTTCTTCATACCGGCCCAAAAGTAAACTCGTCTCATGTCCATGTACATCTTGTCCCCGCCGGAATGAATGGTCATCTTCGAACGATGTGCATCGTCAAGAATGGTCTTTCTCAAATTCTCGTCTCATGGTACACAAAGTCTGCCGTCCCTACGTAACCAACCCTTATCATCTAGGGTATACCTACTGAGATGGCTCGATGACTCCCCCTTTATGAGCTTCTCTACCAACTCAACCAACTGTGGGTCATCTCGCTGTGCCTCACCAATCCGTCCCAAAAGCGTAGGTCTGACCTCTAAGGATGCTAGCAAACCGGGTACAAAGTCAACGGAAGGTCTAAAGTCAAACATAGAGATGAACTCTAAGCTTCGGCGCTCAACAAACAACGGACTCAAGGACAACCTTTTCCTACTTAAGGCGTCTGCCACCACGTTACCCTTGCCAGGGGTATATGCTGTCTCGAAATCGTAGGACGCTAAGAATTCCATCCACCTTTGCTGCCTTATGTTTAAGCCCTTCTGAGAGAACAAGTATTTTAGTGATTTGTGGTTAGTGAACAATTCGAATTTCTCTCCAAGAAGATAATGGCGCCAAGACTTAAGTGCGAAAACAATAGCGGCCAACTCTAGGTCATGCGTAGGGTAATTTCTCTCATGCACTCTCAACTGCCTTCCTCCATAGGCTATTACCCTCCCCTCTTGCATTAATACCACGCCTAGTCCTGTCCCACAAGCATCGGTATAAACGGTGAATGGCTTACTCCCATCTGGTAACACTAAGGCTGGGGCTGTGGTCAAAGCTCTCTTTAAACGTTGGAACACATCATCACAATCTACGTCCCACGTAAAAACTAGGTTATTCTTCGTCAAACGCATTAATGGGGCTAATATTTTTGCGAAGTCCTTGATAAACTTCCTATAGTAGCCAGCCAACCCCAAGAAACTTCTCACCTCAGTAGCATTTTTAGGGACCTTCCAATCTTGGATGGCCACCACCTTCGCGGGATCCACAGCTACCCCTTCTTTGGAAACCACGTGCCCTAAGAATCGCACTTCCTTCCTCCAAAAGTGACATTTAGAAAATTTAGCTTTAAGGTTATGTGCTCGAAGGGTCAACACTTCCCTAAGATGTAGGGCGTCCTCTTCCTCGCTCTTATAAAAGACCAAGATGTCATCCACAAAGACCACCACGAATTTATTAAGGTACTCCCTAAACACCCTACTCATCAAGTCAAGAAAGTATGCGGGGGCGTTTGTCAAATCGAAGGGCATCACAAGCCATTCATAGAAACCATCCGGAGTCCTAAAGGCAGTCTTTTCTATGCTATCCTCAGCCACTCTCAACTGATGGAAACCAGTGGCTAAGTCCAACTGCGAAAACACTGAGGCGCCAACTAACTGATCGAAGAGATCGACAATCCTCGGCAGTGGGTGCCTATTCTTCTTAGTAAGTTTATTAAGTTCTATATAGTCCACACAAAGTCAAAGGGACCCATCCTCCTTCGTGGAAAATACTACTGGAGCACCCCACTTCGATATACTACGTCTTATAAACACTTTCTCAAGCAACTCCCCTACTTGCTTATTGAGTTCCCTCCTCTCACGAGGAGCCATGTGGTGCACTGGCAGAGATACTGGTTTTGCATTGTCTACAAGATAAATACGAAAGTCTATCTCACGTTTTGGGGGTAGACCCCTCACCTCATCGAAGACATCAACATATTCACGGACTATACGAATAGAATGTAAATCATCATTGAATGCGTCAAGTGACTCAAGATAACTAAGCATCACCGATCCTCTAGGGTCACAAGAAATATCAAGGGTCCTTCCACTACGAGTCAACAATTTTACTACCCTTCGTTCACAATCTAGGATGGCACTATATCTGGCTAGCCAATCCATCCCTAGAATTAGCCCATAGCCCATGAAACCAAGCACAAAAGCATTACATTCAAAACAACGCCTAAGATAGACATTCTCAAATCCCTACAAATCATGGATAAATGAGCCGACCCACCAATAGGATTTGAGACTACAATGGGATCCACAACAAGACTAGTATCTAAGTGCAGTGTTTCAACTAATAATTTAGAGATAAACGAATGTGATGCGCCAGAATCGAATAATGTACGGACAGGATGATCAAACAGAAAAACTAAACTCTCGACGGAAATGTTTCTACCTTATTCTTGCAGCGGTGGGACCGCGAGAGCCTGGACCTGCTCCCTTGCCTGCCCTGGTGCCACAAGAGCCTGAAGCTGCCCTCTAGAAGTTCTTTGCCCTTGTCCCTGTTTCCTTGGGAAGTCCTTAACAAGATGACCTGCCTCTCCACAGTGGAAATAGCCTGTCTTCTTCTTTTTCCTACAGTCTTTACTCAGATGGCCTGGTGTCCCATAATTAAAGCACTTCTTCTTTCCTTTGTCATTATTGTTCTTCCCGCCTTTCTTGTTTTGTTGTTGCTGTTGCGGTTTCTTTTGATCCCCTTTATTCTCGGGTGCCTTATTAGCATTAGCGCCCTTTCTCCTCTACATGCATAAGCGCCATGTCAACTAGCCTCTCAAAGGTGGCCCCCATAGGGATGTGGGTCATAGCTAACCCATGTAGTGGCTCGTTCAAACCCTTAACAAATCTCAGGGCCTTCTTTTCGGGTGTATTCACCAAGTCCAAGCCAAATCTCGCCAACTGATTGAAATTGTTGATGTATTCTTCTAATGACAGATTCCCTTGATTTAATGCTAAAAACCTTTCCATGAATAAATTCTCTTCAGCCCGCGAGAGAAACTTTGCCTCAAACCTGCACCTGAAATCTGGCCATGTATCAACTGGACGCTCTCCATTAGTGACCTCCCACCAAAACGAAGCTTCGTCCTACATCAACGAAGCAGCTAATTGGACCTTCTTACAGTCGTCCAAATCGAAAATGCCAAACAGATCCTCCACTTCTTTCAACCAATTTCTAGCTTCAATGAACATTTCAGATCCACTAAAAGATTTTCCACCCATCGAACGAAAGTCTTTACATATCTTGGAGAAAGTATCTCCACGCGGAGGAATGACTGGAGCTGGGGGAGGAGGAGGAGGAACGTTGGCTGGTCCTTCGTCTATGGCCCTAGCCTCGAGATATTGACGAAACCAACTGGGTACAAGAACACCCTCTGGTATCTCAGATGCTCCAGACATGCTGAAAAAGAAAAAGAAAGAGTTTCAAAACAAGGGAAGCGAAAGAGAGATGTATGGCTTGCAGGGATTATGCTCTTTAAAGTAAACTTTCCTTGAATTGCTTATTTTTTTTTTTTTTTGAAAATACTTTCTAGGAAAATAATACTTTTGAAAACACTTTTCAAAACTTTTTATCTGTTCTTGTTACCATAGCTCTGATACCATGTGTAACACCCACGTCCATTAATGTCACTCACAAGGGAATGCATCAATGTCCATGAAGCGTTATTGTTGTATAGAACAGATAAATTACAAGAATAAATAAATAAAACAACACAGCGGAAGATAAAACTTATTTTATTTCATCATAACTCAAAACGAGTTTACATAAGTAGTTTCCAAAACCATTACAACAGGATCAGTAGTCTTTTCCAAAAACTTCAAAGTACATAAAGAAGAAAATACTTAAATAACATAAATGTATAAATCCCCACTGAGCATAAGCAAAGCCATAAAGATGAGAGAGTCTCAAGCGATACATCTACTATCTTCAAGCAACTGAAAGAAATCGACACTAAGCTGTAGTATTCCCTCTTTGCAAACCTGAGGGGGGGGGGGGAGGAAGAAAAGAGGTGGAAAGAAAAGGGGGTCAGAAATAAAGTCTGGCGAGTGCGATAACTTTAACAATATAATTATCAAAATATCTAGGATAAGGCATAAGCTGGGAAAATAAGGAAATGACTGTGAGCAATTGGGTATGACTAACAAACAAGGAAATAAGATAAGCAAAGATAACGTTAAAGGCGCCCCTAATCACTATACGATAATTACTACACTGCACCACTACTAGTCACCCTAAAGGTTGATCCCGCCTACAAAACTTAATAATGATAATGGTAGTTTAGTGTACCCCTAGCTACCTTCATAGGTGTCGTCTGCCCCTATCTCCACTAGGTGTACCCACTACCCCCATTCGATTGGCACCCTAACTCGTAGATACCCGTGTTGGCCCCACAGTGGGGTGTATCACTCCCCAAAGTGGCAACCTGATACAACCAAAAATGCACGGCTTATATCTACACAATGCAACAACGTCTTAGCTACCAGCCCAGGCCCACATATGCATATGAACCCGTTGGACTTGTGTTGCCACCGCTGACCGTTATGACCTTTTACAATCAAATCCAGTACGCGTGTCCCGTCCTCGACTTGGGTCGAGCCCACAAAGATACTTAATGGGTTATTGGTTTGAAAAGGGCCCCCATGCATGACACAAGCTTTCCACCTACGCTTGGTCCCCTCTGAGATTTTTCCCCACTTAACCCCATTCTTAATCATGTCTTTTTACATGTTTCAATCTTGGTTAAGTGCATCTAATCGTATTTCAAATGCCACCCAAAGCACCCACTTAATTCCACATGCCACCCAAGGCACCCACTTAACCCCCTCATGTCCCACTACATGTTTATTTGGTTAAGTCTTTATTAATTCATTAAGACCGTAACCTTGTAAAGACCTCCCACATTAGACTGGCATTTGTGGCAGCTGGATTTGCCGGGCGGGTCCGGGCAGTCTTACACCACAAACGAGCCTAACCTCGTGTCTTTACAACTGTTACGCATTTAATTTATGCCTAAGACCTCCCACATTAGACTAGCGTTTGTGGCAGCTGGATTTGCCGGGCGGGTCCGGGCAGTCTTACACCACAAAAGAGTCTAACCTCGTGTCTTAGGAGATTAATTACACATAATTAATTATCCCTAATTTGAATTAATTTCCCTATTCAAATTGCCAATCAATTACAAATTTAACTATGTCCATAATTGACTCAATTATGTCCATCTATTTATGGTATATAAAATTATACCAATTAACATCAAATTTAAGGCATTTATACCAATTCTCAATATTAAATCTCTTAATGTTATCCCATTTCCTCCACGTTGTACGTTTGTTTGTTTAACATAAAATATACATTAGACTCGAATAGTCTAACTTATGGAATAAAGAGAAAACATCACAACATGCATAGACTAAAAACTAGATCTAAACATAAGGGGTGAACTTGCATGTGTGAACGAGGTTTTTCATCCAAAAACTTGCATAGGCCAAAGTTACAAACTTGCATAAACTATGGATGTCATAGATCTAATCATAAGGTGTAAACTTGCATAGGCAATAGTTACAAACTTTACATTACATGATTCATGCTCCAACATATATATACTTGCATGTGTGATTTATACAACATAGACTATGATATAAACTTGCATCTAACTCACACATGTCATGGCCTAACTTTAGATCCAATTTACACATAAAATAAACGTCATGAAACATGTAAGGTTGTATATGATTCTCACTAACTTGCATATGATTCATATCTAAATTAACATCTAAACTTGCATACATACATATGATTTAACATATGAATCAGTTCTAACAACATAACCAAACTAGCATATGAAACATCATTATGAATTGATTGTACGTAAGCCAACAATTAACATAGATTTACAACATAGATGATAACATCACAGCTTTACAACATAGATAATAACATCATAGATTTACAACATAGATAATAATATAACGGTCAATGATTCACAACATAACCATATAATCCAAATCATAAATCAACCCAATTAAATTGTTAATTATCTTATTAAAGAAATCGAACTCACAAAAAGAAGGTATTGCGTTCTGAAATCTGAGTTCTGAAATTGATTTAGCTCGCCTTTGTAGTAGATTCGTTATTGTTTAGATTAGAGTTTAATAGAATTGAGTTGATTAGCTTTTCTTCCTCTCTAATTGGTGGTGGCTACTCTAGGTTATAAGATGACAGCGTGACAGCCATAGTTCCAATTTTTATTTTTATTTTAGGGTTTGAGTCTACCTATGTTTATATTGAATTTTAATTTAATTATAGCCGTCGGATGATCTTAGGGTTAATCAAAACCATTCAGTCGAGATAGGGTGACACCTCAGCCCTAATGACTCAGCAAGGAGTCAGAAAGGACTCAGCAATGAGTCACAATATGGATCAGATCACACTAGAAAGCTGTGTAGGCTTCCTGCTCGGCCTGGGCGCACTTGGCAGGTGCGCCAGTGCAACATTTTTACTGGCGCACTTCCCAAGTGCGCCAGTGCAATTATATATATATATATATACATATATATATATATATATTTCTGATTCTTCCGCCTAACTTCGTTCGTCCATATCTCCTTCATTCGTTATCCGTTTTATGCAAACTCGGACTCTATCTCAACCAGAATTCCGAGAAGAACACAATGGCGAAACCCATTTCCCTTAATTCTCTCATCTGAGATTACTTATTCTTGAATTTAGTTATTTCGATTATTCAAAAATTCGGGGTGTTACATTTACCATACCTCATGCCGACCTTCCAAACACTGGAATGTTATTAGAAAGAATTTAGAGGGTGAGATAAGAAAGAAAGAAATATTAGAATAGAAGAAGAAGAAGAAACACCACAACACAGAATCAGAGTCTCACATCGCAGCGGAACGAAATATAATACAGAAATAAAACTTTATTGAGAGCATTTAAAACACTTACAATATCAGAGTAAATCCACATCTCTGGATAGTTATGATAACTTGTCCACATATACAATACACAGCGGAATACACGTCATATATATAATACGTCTGAACTTCTCCAGCTCGTCTCTGGACTTCGCAGCATCCGATGGACCTATGCTCCCCGGCTAACCCGAGCATTTACAAAACACTGGGTCAGTCTGGTGAACCAGAGTGAGATAAATTCACTAAGTTTAAGGGTATCACACAACTTGATTTTAAAGTTCAAAATATTTTCAAAAGAAAAGGATAATCGTAAGACCAAATCCACACATAAATACGGACGGTTTTACCTTACGATAACCCAAATCATTTTTGAAACCAATATCTTTTCTGGTATTATAATAGTGTCTGAATACAAGTAGATATCAATCTAGCAGAACACTTGCATCTCATGCTCCACATATATAGTATACAATCAAAACCGCGGGCGCTTGTTGGAGATTGGATTCTGACTATGACAAGGTATGGGACAACCTGCCAATAGTGTACCTCTAGAGGGGAATACACTGGGTTCAACAAGAACGTCTTGCAACCTGGCCCACACATAACTGACCACTCATTTCGTTTAAGTTTATCGAATGTATATCACCAAAGGTTGGGCTCAAACCACCGTTTCTCGAAAAGGGACAGCATCTAAAAAGATTAAAGAAGCAAAAGGAATTTCTCTAGAAAGGTGATTATACACCCTAATGGGAGCGACCCACATAGCCATGCTGCCTGCCCGACTTTTGTCATTTCCCAGTTGATGAGTCTTGAGGTTTGAATTTCTTTTTGAATATCTGGTCATCATTTACTTTGAATGCCACATTGTCAGATCCGCCAGATATCACTAATTGACATCCACAAAAATACTCTGGTCGTTAAGTAAAAAGAAGTGCCCTTCTCCGCCACTAACTGAAATACGTTTGTAAAAATCAACGTACGTGATCCCTTTGGAAATACTCTGTCAGACATCCGCCCATACAAGTCATCCAGGAATAGGATGAACCAAAGGTACTCTTCTACTGCATCCAATATAGGAATCACCTCATGGATCAGTAGCGAGAAGTCCTTGCAACTCGTAGATTTCAACCACGGCAGAACCATAGTTTATCTCTGGTTGCAATCCCAGAGACTATCAGCAGTTCTTCCGTTTAATGAAGATCCACGGTCTTCAATGCTCCATCTCGATCAGCTTGTGATATCTTCACGTATTTGTTGATCGGAATGGTTTTCGAATATAATTTCGATCCGGTCTTTCCGTATCAACAATCGTATTAGACAGATTTGATACTCGGTGATTTAACTATCAAAATAATCAGTGATTCAATCATGAAAATTCAGTGAGTTCACTGGTTCAATATTCAGCGTCAGTTGGCCTTTTAATTAAACAAATGAAAATTCAAAACTCTTAAATCTTTTGATATTATAATTATAGTTTCGCTTCATAAGATTATTCTTTAAACAAATTTATTTTTATGCTTAGGAAATCCTATATCATACTCAATTGTCTATTCTTATTTCAAACATTAGCCACGTTATTATAATATTGGGAGATCATTTTAACTTATTGCTCGTAAAACGATGTTACGAAATATCATCTATTTCATTACTTGAAACAATACAAATGCTTATTCTGATAGAATAAACTCAACTTTACTTTTCCTTTCTAACTTGAAAATATCGTTATAATTTCATGCAATCCAATCCCCTTTTTATTTCCCTTTCCTTTGGAATCTCATTATATATATTTTTCTTTTCAAATCTTCATCAAAATGTTGCTTTATTATTTCTCTAATGAAATAATAAAAGTTTACTAACCTCTTTTACCATTACAACTAATACCACCCTCAGATAATCCTGAAGTCGTCCAAGTTGGGGTATTTTAATTATCTCTCAGACCTTGATCAACAACGTTCATATCTTAAGTTAAATA
Source organism: Allium sativum (assembly GCA_030737875.1). Lineage (NCBI taxonomy): Eukaryota > Viridiplantae > Streptophyta > Magnoliopsida > Asparagales > Amaryllidaceae > Allium > Allium sativum. The sequence continues at coordinate 733,762,544 of CM060916.1, forward strand.
CGAGTTGTAATCCAAAACCCGAGACTATATTCCAATATCAATACAAATCCCATTTCACAAATTTATTCAAAATATGGTTTCGTAAAATCATCTTACGCTTTGAAAATCTCTTTCTCGGATATGCCCATTCTTCCTTAATTCAATAATTAAGTAACTTCTTTATAAAACATCACTTTTAACTCGACCTCTTTAACCAAACTCATCTATAATTCGGATTCGGTTATCAAATCCTATGACCCACTTCTTTCACCAAATTCACCTTTACTAATTTCCTTTCAAATCCATTCACCCATTCTTATTTGGGAACTCTTATTTTAAATTCCCCCTTCTTACTTAATCCAATTATTAAGTAATGTTAATTTAAAATTTACGATGTAACATCTCAAACCTTTTCTTATATAACTCTGGTTTATAATAAAACCCTTTTATCTAAATTTTTGTTTTACTTAACATTTATTTTAAGATATACTATTCACTTAAAAATTCTTTTTATAACTTTGTTATAAAACTCAGGTTTAAAATAAAACCTGTTCATAAACCCCTTTCACCATTCCCTTATATTTCATCTCAATTTGATTACTTCTTAAATGAATTCCAATTAAAAAGTAATTCCCTAAATTTTTATTAATTAAAATAATAATTTACTTTAATTATTACTACTACAGTAGTTAATTTCTCTATTAACTAAAATAATTAGTAAATCCTTTTTTTAAATCTTATTAAAATTAAAAAATGTTCATTTAACTATTTTATTCACAACACACTAATTTAATAATCAATCCAAATTAGAACTGTCAATTTTGTCAACTTAAAACGCGGTTATTCTATTAATTGATTCCAATTAGTTCTCACTTTAAATTAATTAATAATATAAATAATTCCACCTAATTGTTTCTTAATAAAAAATTTATCCAAATTTAATTATTAGGTTAATTTTCTTATTCTCACATTTACAAATCTGGTTAACATCGGAATTGACTTTATTAAATCAATTAATTATAACTTAAATAATAAATAAATATTTATTTTCTTTTTCTAAACTTATTTTCAAAATAATATATTTCAAAATCTATCTCCAGTTATAAAATTTTATAACTGCACCTCTGTTGATTTGCTTGACGGTAAATCAACGTTTATAAGACAATTGATTTTATAGGCTATATGTTGCCAAATACTCAACCAATACCGCCCATTGGTTAAAACCAAACACAGGTTGAATTTCCAATCAATGATCAATATTCAAACTAATCACCCAATCATGACAGCTCATATGATAATATGAAAATAAATAATATATTTAAGGAATCCGATTGGATCCCTCCAACTTGTTCTTCCCTGTATTCAAACGGTTATCTTCAAACAGATCATTCAATTTCATTTAACTGATAATAATAAATAATGACAATTTAATCCCAACCACAAGCAATTCAAACAATTCAACCAATTAAACACGTTTATTTTATAAACGTGACTAACAAGGTAAGTTACCTTTATTGGAACCCATCGTTAGAATAACGATTTGGTATTTCACTGAAATTAAACGACGGTTTAATTTCATCAGTTAAATTAATAAATAAATATATACTAGTGAACAGTCAACCATAGCAAACAGAGCACACAAAATTAAAACCCAATTTATATAAAATATAAATGGGAAAACTGAGTGAGTTTAACTCACCTTGGTTTCCATTCGATATAGAAATGGTTCAGTTTCAGTTGATTCCAACCGCGTCCAAACCAGTTCCAACTGTTACGTTTGTCGGTACGGTCCTCTGGTTTTGTTCCATTCTATCACTGGACGTTAAGGTTACAGTTTTAATACAATATTCACTTAAATAAATTTAAAAAAATATTTTTTTAAATAGGATTAGTAATATATGTTGTAACATGTAAAGGGGATTAATAATATCTATGGGGAACATTATTATACCCTCCCTTTCCTTACATAGTTATGATTTAAGACTACTCCTTAGTTTGTCAACATGTTAGGCTAACTTATATATTCATACTAGGTGAAATATTTGTTTACCACGTTATACAATTATTACCCTTATATATGGATATAATATTACTAACTCCTTTAACTAACTTTAGGTATATAAAACTTCATTAGGCCTAATCAAATGTTTAATTAGAAACTAAACGGTTAGGCAAGACACTTAAAAATCAGTTGGGCACATCGTACTAATAGCGTTTAGGCATTTTTAATATACCTTGTTCCTCCATGTTGGTCCGTTCTTCAGCACCTTTAATTTCCGATTGTTTCATTCTTTGGTTTCTATTGTTCTCACTTCTGCCCCCTTTCGTTTTAATTTTCCTTCTATCATTTTTTTTAATTGTAAACACACGGCCCAAGCCCGGACAGCCCGCATCCCTCCTTAATACCACAAGCAACAGTTTTGCTTTCTTCCCAAACTCCTCCTGAAGCAGTGAAGCTCATTTCGTTTCCTCCATGTTTCACTCGTGCATGTAAAAGACTGATACCACACAACACTTCATAAACCTCCAAATAAAAATCACCATTTGACTCCTCTTGACAACCTCGACTTCCCGACACTACCCACACGACCTCCGATGGCCCCATCGTTGATCGACGACGGCTGTTCCTACCCCAGTTGCAACGGGTTTTAACCCCATAAATCATGAAAATATACCCACTTACATGCCTTTCTTCACTGATTGTTCTTTCACCATTGAATTTGTGTAAGGCACAGTAGATCCCGAAATAAAACAATACCTAGTTTTCGACATGTGATGTCGACCTGCGTTGTTCGAAGTTCTGTGAGGCGACCCGAACTTCCCCGGTAAGGAAAGCACGGATAGAATTGAGTACAAGACGAATCAGAACGTAGACAGAAGAACATTTCATTGTATATTACCGCAATTCCATCAGATTACAAGAATATACAGAGTCTGGATAAATATTACACATTTGACAAATATCAGAGATTACAATAAATTACATAGCAGCGGAAAATAATACAATACACAACTAGAAGAGATATACGGATACAGAGCTTTCCGGATATCATTCCAGCCGTTAACCAGGATCTTATGAATATAAATCTACAAAACCAAAACTACTAGCTGCCCGTGTGGAAAATAGGGGCACCCAAAGTTTAGGTTAAAACAATAAACTCCAGGTCAGTCATGTGACCGGTGCGAGAACTAAAACAGTTATTAATCTTTATTTTAAAGTTCGTTAAATCAAGGGACCACGCCGTATAACACGGAACGGGTTTCCTCCCAAGAATACCAGTGCATAAAACAAACAGCGCAATGCTAAATAAAGAAAAATGAAGCTATTATAAGACCCAGGTCCCATCACACAATGCAACGCAAGCCGGAGGATAGGTTTTTACCTTATAATAGCCAAAGCATGCTTGATACGTCTAAAACACATTATTTTGATATTACTATAAGTGTATAGTGTCAAAACAATTTCACATCATAAATATCAATCATAGGCGGCATGAATGACCCATACCACTATGTCGCCGTACTAGGTTCTACAAATAAAACCGCAATATCACGTATTGGAAATTGGATTTCTGTCATGAGTCGAGGCAAGGGGCAAGCTCCTCTCCGATTCGAGACACTCTAGAAAATGCCTCAGGACCACACACAACGATCCCTTGGATCCTCCAAGGCCGGTCCTCTCTTACTTTTGAGGATTGGCAATTCCTGAACACACGTTTCCCGGTCCTATAGGACCTATATCCGAGGCGCCTCGCATCCAACAACCACACAGGTGAAAAGTATATAAATGTCTGCCAGTTTAAGCACTGACACCAACCATAGCTAGAAAGAAACGTCGTGCACTCCTTGGGTCCTTTTCCCCTTTTTGACTCATACCAAGGTGTGAGGCCCGCGAATTTACGCTATACACAAAGCTGCGCCACACAGGCCATGCTTTGATCATCAACCATAAGACTTTGCTTTTCAACAGAAGCATTGATCAATTGCCACTTACGCGTGCCACACTGGCAATTCCCTCCATGCGACTGATGTCCATCGATATACAACCTCTGAGCTCGTACGTCTCAGAGAATGGCGTTAAGCAAGAGAATAAATTTTCCGCCGCCAAACAGATGTATATTTAATAGAGATCAATCGACACAGAATAAAATCCAATGTCAGACACACAATCCATTTACAAGTTCGTTCTGGGTCTGAACGAAACCGGAGGCACTTTCCTCGCATATCCATCGATCTCCAAGTACGTCTGGACGATCACCAACTGATTCCCTCATCTTGGGTGTACAGCCCAATCAAGATCATCAGTAATCACCCAAAGATGTGAAGACTTCCGGTCATCAACCACCGTCTTCATCTTCGACTTATCACCGAATCGGTTATTCAGAATGGGTAGAAACCCGGCCTTTCTGAATAACCCACGTGTATAATAAACAAATGTTACACAAACACAACAAACGCCTCATTCCAATTCAGAATATTCTTTTATTCACAAAATCACATTCTTAGGGAAAGGTTCCCATTAATTTTATCCAAGATAAATTCTTCTAAATTTATTCTTTAATCTTCCTTTGTATATCATTTCAAACCATATTATGGTTTCCCAAACTAGTCGGGATTAGCGAACCACACCGAAGTAATTATTTATTTTATTTCCCAATCCCAACCTATTCATCCCCTGGAGCAAAACTGGTAATACTCCATATCTAACACCAAGGTGTTATCGGTAAAATTAATTACCATTTCACGTTCAAATCTAATTAAAGATTTAACTATCGCTCTGGAGCAAAACTGGTGATACTCCATTCTCGATCACTTTTCAGATTTGATAATTTAAATTATCAATTCACATTTCAATCTAATTAAAGATTCATTAAAACTCCACTTAGTTTTAATCTTTTCAAAAATCAATATCCTGTCTTTAACTGGGTTAAAGAACCAATGTCATCTAAAACACAGTTCACGATAAACTGAAAATCACATTCAAATTCAATTCCAATTAAACATTATTTAATTGGTACACTTCATTAAATCTAAATAGAAAGATTTAATCTTTTTCCTCAACTGGGTTTAAGAACAGTGTTAATGAAGACACCATCCACAACAAACCCTAATCACGTTTGATATTAAATACAAGGCTCTGAATAGAAAATATACCGGCTTATATTCAATGTCAAATTCTAAAACCAACAAATATCGTATTGGAAATAACGATATAAAATGTATCTTTCAAATTTCCACAACCATATCTGTATAATCACGAAACCCAACATCGAAATATTCCGAAGATAATTTCGATTCAAATCCATTTCAATTCGTATATTAGTAATTCAGATTATTTTTAAAACCACTTTCAAATTCAATTTATTTATTTCAAAAATAAATTGATTTTAATTCTAGTTCAAAACTAGTTCATTTTGATAAAAATCTATTTTTATCTTTTCAAATATGGAGTTTTTCAGCCCAATTTTTCCCAAATCATTTCTTATGATTTTACACAAATAGTAGATATTTTTAATAATTTTATCAAGGCCCGTACAGTCGATTTACTTCAACGGCCATCGAACTGCACTTACAGCGACCTTTTCCAAATTTGATTTGGACATAATTCCAAATCCAACCATTAGAATTCAAATTTCTAATATTCATTGGAAAGCTCTTTTCGATACGAACCCAACGGTTCCGGTTTCAGGAGAATCCGACGGTCGAATCTCACGTAATGTCCATTCGAAGCCAATGGTCGAAATTCACGAACTGCCACAGCGCGGCGCGTTCTATTCAGGCCATTATATATATATATATAATATATATATTATATATATCGTCGATTTCCTTTTAAAACGAATTTTATAAATTGTTTTAAATTCGTTTTCGAAATGATTTCAACTTCCCTTTCAATTTCAAATCAAAATTGAATTTTCCTTTATAAATTCATTTTAAATTCATTTCAAATTGATTTCAATTCAAATTGATTTTTAATTCAATTTCAATACAATTTGAATTTCAAATTAATTCAATTTCAATTCGAATTCATTTCGATTCAATTCGTTATTCTATTCAACACATGAATCTATATTTCTTCTTACTTGCAATAAAAAGGTAAATTTTATTGTATAAATATTTTATTCAACACATGAATACACTTTCAACACATGAATTCTCAACACATGAGCATCGTCAACGCATGACTATTAATTCTATTCAACACATGAATTTTCTTTTATAATATTCATTATTTCCCAATTGGAATGAGGCCCAATCAATCACCATATAATGTTAATTATATGGATTCCATACAACACATGTATATAATAGCAACGATAAATAATCAACCATCATCCAAAGTGCACTACACAACTGCATAAGCGTTAAATATGAATATTTAACGCTTACACAGCCTGTCAATCAAATGACCAACAAATCACTAAACAATTGGGATTAATGTACGCCAAATATCATCCTAACACCCGTGTGGGGTTTTAAATCAACAAACACTTATTTTTATTCACAAACACACGTTAAAAATAATATTTTTAACGATCAAATATTTTTAACCATAAAAATATTTTATTTCATTTCACTTCACATCGCACAATCAATTTTCATCACAACAAACAATCAAACATACAAGCCATCCATGGTCTGTGGATGACGGGTGTCGGGTGCTACTAAGCACCGTCTGCATCCTAGTATATATTTTAACTAGAAAAGAAAATTTAAAGTGAAGAAGTTCTCACCGACTAGCTAATCCAAACGCCTCGACTCTTCTTATGAAGAAAACCTTCCCCGTTCTCACCCTTTGTCACTTTCGTTGCCCGTAGCCACTACATATATAAAAATCACATTTTTATATTGTTGCTATATATATATAAATCATATTTTTATAATCACTCAATATGGATAAAAATTCTATTTTTACATCGCTACTATATAGATAAAGATTCTATTTTTGTAACGGTGTTCATATAATAAAGATTATATTTTTATACTCAACATCATATAAAAACTATATTTTTATCTCTTCCACATAATAAAAATCGAATTTTTAATACTTCTACTTTATAAAAAATCATATTTTTAATACTTCTATGATATAAAAATCGAATTTTTAGTACTTTCTATAATATAAAAATCGAATTTTTAATTTCATTCCTTCATGATAAAAATAAAGTTCATATATAGAATAAAAAAAATCACACTTTTATCTAATCTAAAAATCAATCCTTTATACTTCTAAAAATTCGACCTTTTCTATTATAAAAATTCCGTCTTTAAATTTATAAAGATCTCACTTTTTTATTTACAAAAATCTAAACTCTTCGATTCAATTCAAAAATAAGAATCATATTTTTTTCCTAATCTAAAAATCAAAACTTTACGTTATATAAATAAAATAATGAAAAAAAACTTTATTCAAGAATAAAATCATAGGAAGACTTACATCTTTCAAATGAAAGAAAGGGGTGGTTCGCTGTGCGCGTCGGTCAGAAGGGTGAGGGCTTCAGGCGGGCGACGCTGGTCATCGTCGGAGGAGGGGTGGTGCTGACGCTCCTCTGGTCGGCGTTCGCGACAGGAAAGGGGGCTAGGGCTTGGGTTTCAGGTTACAGGAGGATGGAGGCGAGAGGATGACGAGGGGGAGGGGTGTGCGGTGGCCCCGCCTTGGGCGGCGGCGACGATTTGAGGGAGGGGGCGATGGCAGCCCCCCCCCCCCCCCGTCGCTCTCCTCTTCATTTTTTTTATTTCGATCTGTCAAAATGAAAGAGGGGGGGGGGGGTATAAAAGGGTTTTTATAAAAATAAATTATATTATTTAATTTCTCATAGGGTTGACTTTACATTCGAATTCGAAACGGGACCCAACGACTGTCTTCTATAGCGTTTTACCCCCATTCCGAACACAATGGGATATGTTTCGTTAGCCAATTTTATCATTTCGACCAGTTTTGATTTAAATTAAAATATAAATCTTTATATATTCAATTTAAACGCACATTTCAATTTACTGGGGTCACATAAGGACTTTAAAAATTCCCGAAAAATATTTTCTAGCTTCGTATTGACGATACGGTCCTAACAAAACAAGTTTCGTCGAATTCTGAGACCGTTTGAAAAATGGCCAATTTCCAGTCGTTTAAAATCAACTTAAACTGATCAAACGCGTTTTCCTTCGCCACGCTCACATATTGAATCAAAAAATTACGTAATTTGGAATTTAGCAATAACTTGACATCACGGATCCAACAAAAGTGGTTTCGTCGAATTCTGAGGTCGTTCGCAAAATTTCCATTTTCAAGGGCCAGAATTCCATAGCGACTATTCTGAATTTTCAACTGGACATTACCTTTTATCCTCGCTATGAAATTTCGATTTTTCGGATTCGTTGGAAAGATATTCTCAATTAGATCCTATTATTTTTGATTTCGCTAAAATCCAGTTTATTTTGAATCCTGTACATTCATTTGAACTTTGAAATCGAATTATCGAACTATCGCGCCATTTTCAATTCCTTTTATAATTATAAATAATTATTTATATTCTAACGACGACGTATATAAATATATGCATTCAAATTCTATTCAAAATAAATTTCTCATCGTTATTATTTAAAATAATTCATTTTAGACATTCAAAATTCGCTAAAGTAGCCAAAATAAAAATTTTAAATTGGCTCGCATTTCCGGGTTGTTACAATCTCCCCCACTTAAAACTTTTCGTCCCCGAAAAGGAACGAAGCCGAAAGTTGTTTTACAAATCAACTCAATTTCCAATATTTTCATTACGGCTTAAGTTCTTCAACTTTTCAATTTCTAAGAACTTTTCAAATTTTTCAAAAATTTGGCTAACACCCTAAATTTTCGAAAAATTTCGCCATAACCTCCCCTGCACCGGGGACTTCGGGATATTTCATATAGCCTCCATGGCCTTCTTTAATCAAAAAGAAAAAGAAAAAGCCAAGCGGCTAGCCAATCGGCTCATAAAATCATCATCACCCAAACAAAACAATAAATTATGGTAAACATGTAACTATTTGTTGGGCAAACAATTTTTTTTCTCTGCTCTAGCCTCCTTGCTATGACCTGTTCAATGTAAGTACATGTATATGCAAGCAAATGCGACCAATTTTCAATACAATTCAATATCTAATTCTATTAGGCTAAATGGTTCAAAATTTCAAACAAATAGACAAACAACACAACCATCAATCAATTAGTGAATTATCGTTTCAAATTCATAATTTTGATACATATACAAAAAATCATGTTTTTGATGCCAAATCACAATAAATATTCTATATAGTTTTGGTTCTCACACCAGTCTAATGGAAATATATAGATGTCACACCTTCGAAACACAAACATAAATACTGATGATGTCCGAACATCACCAGAATTATCCTCGAGCGACTAGAGTGTGATTCTATATCGATCCAGTATATTAAAATTTCGAATATACGTTCATGACGTGTGTATGCAAAACCTTTATATATTGGATTTTCCAAATTCAATACAAATAAAATATTCAAATACGCATAAAATGGTTTAAATTTCAAAACAATATTGTTTTCATTTGAGAAATATACTCTTCACACTCGTTCTAGGATACTACTGATCCTATCTCTAACGAGTCATTCTAATTGGATATGACTAATCCAATATCTGATGAATTCTTTCGTATGGTTCTAATGTGTCTTGTTCTCAAGCTCTGTAAACCAAAGCTCTGATACCAAACTGAGACGACCCAAACTTCCCCGGTAAGGAAAGCACGGATAGAATTGAGTACAAAACGAATCAGAACGCAGACAGAAGAACATTTCATTGTATATTACAACAATTCCATCAGATTACAAGAATATACAGAGTATGGATAAATATTACACATTTGACAAATATCAGAGATTACAATAAATTACATAGCAACGGAAAAATAATACAATACACTACTAAAAGAGATATACGGATACAGAGCTTTCCGGATATCATTCCAGCTGTAAACCAGGATCCTGTGAATATAAATCTGCAAAACCAAAACTACTAGCTGCCCGTGTGGAAAATAGGGGCAACCAGAGTTTAGGTTAAAACAATAAACTCCAGGTTAGTCATGTGACTGGTGTGAGAACTAAAACAGTTATTAATCTTTATTTTAAAGTTCGGTAAATCAAGGGACCACACCGTATAACACGGAACGGGTTTCCTCCCAAGAATATCAGTGCATAAAACAAACAGCGCAATGCTAAATAAAGAAAAATAAAGCTATTATAAGACCCAGGTCCCATCACACAATGCAACGCAAGCCGGAGGATAGGGTTTTTACCTTATAATAGCCAAAGCATGCTTGATACGTCTAAAACACATTATTTTGATATTACTATAAGTGTATAGTGTCAAAACAATTTCACATCATAAATATCAATCATAGGCGGCATGAATGACCCATACCACTATGTCGCCGTACTAGGTTCTACAAATAAAACCGCAATATCATGTATTGGAAATTGGATTTCCGTCATGAGTCGAGGCAAGGGGCAAGCTCCTCTCCGATACGAGACACTCTAGCAAATGCCTCAGGACATCACACAGCGATCCCTTGGATCCTCCAAGGCCGGTCCTCTCTTACTTTTGAGGATTGGCAATTCCTGAACACACGTTTCCCGGTCCTATAGGACATATATCCGAGGCGCCTCGCATCCAACAACCACACAAGTGAAAAGTATATAAATGTCAGCCAGTTTAAGCACTGACACCACCCATAGCTAGAAAGAAACGTCGTGCACTCCTTGGGTCCTTTTCCCCTTTCTGACTCATACCGAGGTGTGAGGGTCGCGAATTTACGCTATACACAAAGCTGCGCCACACAGGACGTACTTTGATCATCAACCACAAGACTTTTCTTTTCAACAGAAGCCTTGATCAATTGCCACTTACGCGTGCCACACTGGCAATTCACTCCATGCGACTGATGTCCATCGATACACAACCTCTGAGCTCGTACGTCTCAGAGAAGGGCGTTAAGCAAGAGAATAAATTTTCCGCCGCCAAACAGATGTATATTTAATAGAGATCAATCGACACAGAATAAAATCCAATGTCAGACACACAATCCATTTACAAGTTCGTTCTGGGTCTGAACGAAACCGGAGGCACTTTCCTTGCATATCCATCGATCTCCAAGTACGTCTGGACGATCACCAACTGATTCCCTCATCTTGGGTGTACAGCCCAATCAAGATCATCAGTAATCACCCAAACGATGTGAATACTTCCGGTCTTCAACCACCGTCTTCATCTTCGACTTATCGCCGAATCGGTTTTTCAGAATGGGTAGAAACCCGGCCTTTCTGAATAACCCACGTATATAATAAACAAATGTTACACAAACACAACAAACGCCTCATTCCAATTCAGAATATTCTTTTATTCACAAAATCACATTCTTAGGGAAAGGTTCCCATTAATTTTATCCAAGATAAATTCTTCTAAATTTATTCTTTGATCTTCCTTTGTATATCATTTCAAACCATATTATGGTTTTACAAACTAGTTGGGATTAGCGAACCACACCAAAATAATTATTTATTTTATTTCCCAATCCCAACCTATTCATCCCCTGGAGCAAAACTGGTAATACTCCATATCTAACACCACGGTGTTATCGGTAAAATTAATTACCATTTCACGTTCAAATCTAATTAAAGATTTAACTATCACTCTGGAGCAAAACTGGTGATACTCCATTCTCGATCACTTTTCAGATTTGATAATTTAAATTATCAATTCACATTTCAATCTAATTAAAGATTCATTAAAACTCCACTTGGTTTTAATCTTTTCAAAAATCAATATCCTGTCTTTAACTGGGTTAAAGAACCAAAGTCATCTAAAACACGGTTCACGATAAACCCAAAATCACATTCAAATTCAATTCCAATTAAACATTATTTAATTGGTACACTTCATTAAATCTAAATAGAAAGATTTAATCTTTTTCCTCAACTGCTTTTAAGAACAGTGTTAATGAAGACACCATCCACGACAAACCCTAATCACTTTTGATACTAAATACAAGGCTCTGAATAGAAAATATACCGGCTTATATTCAATGTCAAATATTGAAACCAACAAATATCGTATTGGAAATAACGATATAAAATGTATCTTTCAAATTTCCACAACCATATCTGTATAATCACGAAACCCAACATCGAAATATTCCGAAGATAATTTCGATTCAAATCCATTTCGATTCGTATATTGGTAATTCGGATTATTTTTAAAACCACTTTCAAATTCAATTTATTTCAAAAATAAATTGATTTTAATTCTAGTTTAAAACTAGTTCATTTTGATAAAAATCTATTTTTATATTTTCAAATATGGAGTTTTTCAGCCCAATTTTTCCCAAATCATTTCTTATGATTTTACACAAATTGTAGATATTTTGAATAATTTTATCAAGGTCCGTACAGTCGATTTCCATCAACGGCCATCGAACTGCACTTACAGCGACCTTTTCCAAATTTGAATTGGACATAATTTCAAATCCAACCGTTAGATTTCAAATTTCTAATATTGATTGGAAATCTCTTTTCGATACGAACCCAACGGTTCCGGTTTCAGGAGAATCCGACGGTCAGATCTCCCGTAATGTCCATTCGAAGCCAATGGTCGAAATTCACGAACTGCCGCAGCGCGGCGCGTGCTATTCAGGCCATTATATATATAATATATATATTATATATATTTCTTCGATTTCCTTTTAAAACGAATTTTATAAATCGTTTTAAATTCGTTTTCGAAACGATTTCAACTTCCCTTTCAATTTCAAATCAAAATTGAATTTTCCTTTATAAATTCGTTTTAAATTCATTTCAAATTGATTTCAATTCAAATCGATTTTTAATTCAATTTCAATCCAATTTGTATTTCAAATTAGTTCAATTTCAATTCAATTTCAATTCGAATTCATTTCAATTCAATTCGTTATTCTATTCAACAAATGATTATTTATTCCATTCAACACATGAATCTATATTTCTTCTTACTTATAATAAAAAGGTAAATTTTATTGTATAAATATTTTATTCAACACATGAATACACTTTCAACACATGAATTCTCAACACATGAGCATCGTCAACGCATGACTATTTATTCTATTCAACACATGAATTTTCTTTTATAATATTCATTGTTTCCCAATTGGAATGAGGCCCAATCAATCACCATATAATGTTAATTATATGGATTCCATACAACACATGTATATAATAGCAACGATAAATAATCAACCATCATCCAAAGTGCACTACACAACTGCATAAGCGTTAAATATGAATATTTAACGCTTACACAGTCTGTCAATCAAACGACCGACAAATCACTAAACAATTGGGATTAGTGTACGCCAAATATCATCCCAACACCCGTGTGGGGTTTCAAATCAACTAACACTTATTTTTATTCATACACACATGTTAAAAATAATATTTTTAACGATCAAATATTTTTAACCATAAAAATATTTTATTTCATTTCACATCACATCGCACAATCAATTTTCATCACAACAAACAATCAAACATACAAGCCATCCATGGTCTGTGGATGACGGGTGTCGGGTGCTGCTAAGCACCGTCTGCATCCTAGTATATATTTTAACTAGAAATGAAAAGTTAAAGTGAGAAGATCTCACCGACTAGCTAATCCAAACGCCTCGACTCTTCTTATGTAGAAAACCTTCGCCGTTCTCGCCCTTTGTCACTTTCGTTGCCCGTAGCCACTACATATATAAAAATCACATTTTTATATTATTGCTATGTATATAAAAATCATATTTTTATAATCACTCTATATGGATAAAAATTCTATTTTTACATCGCTACTATATAGATAAAGATTCTATTTTTGTAACGGTGTTCATATAATAAAGATTATATTTTTATACTCTACATCATATAATTTTATCACTTGTACATAATAAAAATCGAATTTTTAATACTTCTACTTTATAAAATTCATATTTTTAATACTTCTATGATATAAAAATCAAAATTTTATTACTTTCTATAATATAAAAATATAATTTTTATTTTCATTCCTTCATGATAAAAATAAAGTTCATATATAGAATAAAAAAAATCACACTTTTATCTAATCTAAAAAATCAATCCTTTATACTTCTAAAAATTCGATCTTTTCTATTATAAAAATTCCATCTTTATATTTACAAAGATCTCACCTTTTTATTTACAAAAATCTAAACTCTTCGATTCAATTCAAAAATAAGAATCATATTTTTTTCCTAATCTAAAAATCAAAACTTTACGTTATATAAATAAAATAATAATAAAAAAAACTTTATTCAAGAATAAAATCAGAGGAAGACTTACATCGTTCAAATGGAAGAAAGGGAGGGGTTTTGCCGTGCACGTCGGTCAGAAGGGGGAGGGCTTCAGGCGGGCGGCGCTGGTCATCGTTGGAGGAGGGGGGTGCTGACGCTCCTCTGGTCGGCGTTCGCGACTGGAAAGGGGGCTAGGGCTTGGGTTTCGGGTTACAGGAGGAAGGGAGGATGGGGGCGATAGGATGACGAGGGGGGTGCGGTGGCCCCGCCTTGGGCGGCGGCGGCGATTTGAGGGGGGGCGATGGCAGCGGCGGCCCCCCCATCGCTCTCCTCTTCATTTTTTTTATTTCGATCTGTCAAAATGAAAGAGAGGGGGGGGGGTATAAAAGGGTTTTTATAAAAATAAATTATATTATTTAATTTCTCCTAGGGTTGACTTTACATTCGAATTCGAAACGGGACCCAACGACTTCGTCTATAGCGTTTTACCCCCATTCCGAACACAATGGGATATGTTTCGTTAGCCAATTTTATCGTTTCGACCAGTTTTGATTTAAATTAAAATATAAATCTTTATATATTCAATTTAAACGCACATTTCAATTTACTGGGGTCAGATAAGGACTTTAAAAATTCCCGAAAAATATTTTCTAGCTTCGTATTGACGATACGGTCCTAACAAAACTAGTTTCGTCGAACTCTGAGACCGTTTGAAAAATGGCCAATTTCCAGTCGTTTAAAATCAACTGAAACTAGTCAAATGCGTTTTCCTTCTCCACGCTCACATATTGAATCGAAAAATTACGAAATTTGGAATCTAGCAATAACTTGACATCACGGATCCAACAAAAGTGGTTTCGTCGAAGTCTGAGGTCGTTTGCAAAATTTCCATTTTCAAGGGCCAGAATTCCATAGCGACTATTCTGAATTTTCAACTGGACATAACTTTTTATCCCCGCTATGAAATTTTGATTTTTCGGATTTATTGGAAATATATTCTCAATTAGATCCTATTATTTTTGATTTCGCTAAAATCCGGTTTATTTTGAATCCTGTACATTCATTTGAACTTTGAAATCGAATTATCGAACTACCGCGCCATTTTCAATTCCTTTTATAATTATAAATAATTATTTATATTCTAACGACGACTTAGATAAATATATGCATTCGAATTCTATTCAAAATAAATTTCTCGTTGTTATTATTTAAAATAATTCATTTTAGATATTCAAAATTCGCTGAAGTAGCCAAAATAAAAATTTTAAATTGGCTCGCATTTCCGGGTTGTTACATTCTAGGTTGGCGATCTCGTAGAGAATGATTTTAAGAAGTTATTGAGTCTAGTTTTTAGATTTTTAGTGGTATACAGTGATCGAGATTTTTTTTAAAGAATTGACGCCATTTTTGTTTTACTGGAAAATAAAATAACGAGAGGCTAAAAGATGATCACAGTATTTATAACATGAAAAGTTTGGCTACCACGGCATTGAAAACTTGGGATGCAAGGGTCGATGGTTTGGGTATCACATAAAGATGGGGTTGGCCTGCACAACGTAGAGTTTATGTTGTAAGCAAAAAGGAGGGTAGCTCTGTATATGTTCGACAGTAGGCAGTGTTCTTCCATGGCAATGTCATGTCCATTTCTATGTTCTGCCCTGTCCCCAGGCTGTTTGATTGCAAGTTTGTATTTGTATAGTATATATTACCATGTGCGAGCTTTAATGCTAAGGAACATAACAGGTTGGACTCGGGAAAGGCGATAGGTAGATATGGGGAGGGCTTAAGCAACCAGGCATCAATTCGTGAA
Organism: Allium sativum; assembly: GCA_030737875.1. Lineage (NCBI taxonomy): Eukaryota > Viridiplantae > Streptophyta > Magnoliopsida > Asparagales > Amaryllidaceae > Allium > Allium sativum. The sequence continues at coordinate 733,778,666 of CM060916.1, forward strand.
GATTGTTGATTTACATGGTTATATTATAAATGAATAAATAGGCTGTATGTGGATTTAGATAGGATTATAGGTCTGCGATTGCTTGAGGAGATAACGGCTGTAGTTACAAGAAAAAAAGAAATGATGAACAGTCAAAATGTTGGAAAAGAAATAATAGTTGAAAGGGACATGAGCGTGGACGGTGGATCGCAAGAGGGAGTTGTGGAAAAACATAACAGTGTAGAGATATGAATAACGGTGGATAAAATATGGGGTAATATGATATATACAATATATTTGAGACATATAAGGTTTGAATATTTCTTCATCCGACGATATCAAAGGTTAATGTAAGGTAATCCATGTTGTTAGGTGAAATTTTGGTTTTTATATTTAGTTTGATTTTTAACTCAAACCTGTAGCATAGGTATAGAAATAATTTAATTTGAGTTGAACCAATCATGTGCGTCATATGCATGTATATATACATTTGTTATCTGCATCAAATTCTAGTTTGGATTGTTTCGTCAATATGTGTTATATTTTCTCAATGAATTAGTTTGTGAATATAGGTATAACTGAACAAATAAAAATGCAGATATTACTTTGTGAATTGGTTTGCGTTATAACCATATGTGTTGTAAAAAGACTAAATTGAAAAAAACCAAATACAGTATAGCTGACCTTCGATTTTCATAATTTGAAGTTGTAGCATGGTCTGTCATTAAAAGCATAAAATATTTGAACCATGAAATTTCAGCTTAGTCTGTCACTAAAGCCATGAATATTCGAACCATAAACATATAAATTAACAAATTATATATTAACGCATTCTATTGTTTTATTAATGAATTCTATATTAATCATCCATTAATATTCCAAATAAAATATTTAAAACAAGTTTAAATATTCGAATCCAAATGGTCGAAAATTCCAGGATGTTACAGGCAGCATGGCCAAGTGGGTCATTCCCATTAGGGGTATTATCACCTGATATGAAGAAATTCCATTTGCTTCTTACTCTATTCGTTGCTGTATGCTTTCGGTAATGGTTGCTGATCACAACCGTTAATGATAATATGCTCGGTACACTTAAGTTACATGAGTGTCCAGTCATGAATGGTCGGGTTGCAAGATGTTCTTGTTGAACCCAATGTATTCCTCTCTACAGATACTCTATCAGAAGATGGTCCCATACCTGGTCATATTTGGAAATCGATTCTCCAATAAGCGCCCTACAGTTTTTTTGAATTTATATTGTATATGGAGCATGAGATGCAAGTGTTCCGCTAGATTTCTATTTATTTGATTTAGACACTATTTTAATATCACCGGATTTTGATATTAAAAAAAATTTGGTTAGTAAAAACCATCCGTGTTTATGTGTGGATCGGTCTTACGATTGTCATTTATTTCAAAAGGAATTTGAAAGTTAAATCAAATGGTTGGAGTTTACTCACACCAGTCCCATGACTGACCCAGAGTTTATTTTATTTTTGTTTTACCCTAAACTCTTAGGTGCCCAAATTTGTATAGGCAGTCAAGAAGTTCAGGTATTTACAGATACCCTTGGAGGAGCTTGGAGCAGGAGGCTTAAACATTAGATAACTACTATTTATTTCCAATGTGATGTATTATGTTGTACTCTGATGATGGTATGTATATATATAAAGCAGATTTGTCTTTCAAAAGTAATGTTATATAATATATTTTATTCGTTCCGCTATGAGATTTGTGTTCTTCATCTTCTTCTATTCTAACTTTTCTTTCTTTATGTTTTTCATCCTCTAACTTCTTTCTATTCAAGTTTCGTATTTCCGTGCAATTTGGGTTGGACATGTGGTGTAATAGTCAACTCAAAGGGTATGGAAATTCGGGCCATTACAAAGGTTAACACCGATTTCACCAGCCTTGATTTCATGGCTACAAGGTTAACACTGATTCCACCACCCTTGATTTCATGGCTACAAGGTTAACACTTCTCTCTTTCCTTGATTTCCGAGCTACAAGGAACACACCCTTTCCCGAACAATTCCCAAATGATTACAATATCCCTAGAACTCTTGAATAGCACTTCCAATCAGAGAATATTTGATAGAGATTGATAAAAGAAGAAGTTTGATATAATTTGAGTAGAAACGGCAGAATATAAGTGTAGAAATCAAGAAATTAAAGTATGATAATGGTGGTAAGAGAAGGGACGAAGAAGAAGATGAAAAAGTGATTAAAAATTCGAAAATGACCCCTTTATATAGAGTTCCAAAGGTTGCAATAGTTTTAAAACGTTTCAAATAATGAAAAGACACTTCCTTTCAAATTTAAAAAATATGACGGCTATATGTCGGCATGTAAAAAATGTGTGTCGAGATATATACTATATTTTTTGAATTTTACATCATTTTGAAACTATTTAACCAATATATATATTCTGGAAATTCCTGAAACAAAACTAGTTGTTAAAACATTATTTTCAAGTATAAAAACATAAGAAAATATTGTTTAAACATATAATTAAAAACTTCATATAAGTTATATAAAAATTATATATAATATAATAATAAACATATACATAGAAATTTATAAAAAGATATTTATACACTAAAATGGTTTTATGAAAACTTAGAGTTTAAATGAGAATATTTGAAATTATAATCAAATATAAACTTGGTAAATATTTATATACATATGATTTAATAAAACTATAAAAATTAGAATACTTATAAATTAGGAAATTGTGACGGCAAGGAATTTCGCTCGGTCCGAACCAGTCGCTAAACCGACCCAGACCGTTCGAAACGCCCTATCGTTTGAGAACAAGACAAAGCAGAACGCATATAAAGAACATCTCATCGTATATTACAACAATGCATCAGATTACAAGAATATACAGAGTATAAATGAATAAATATTACACAGAAATATCAGAGATTTAAATTACATTTAAATACATCGCAGCGGAAAAATAATACAATACACAACTAGAATGAGATATACGGATACAAAGCTTTCCGGATATCGTTCCAGCTGTAAACCAGGATCCTGTGAATATAAATCTGCAAAACCGAAACTACTAGCTGCCCGTGTCAAAAATAGGGGCACCCAGAGTTTAGGTTAAAACAATAAACTCCAGGTCAGTCATGGGACTGGTGTGAGAACTAAAACAGTTAATCTTTATTTTCAAAGTTAGGTAAATCAAGGGACCACGCCGTATAACACGGAACGGGTTTCCTCCCAAGAATACCAGTGCATAAAACAAACAGCGCAATGCTAAATAAAGAAAAATGAAGCTGTTATAAGACCCAGGTCCCATCACATAATGCAACGCAGTCGAGGATAGGGTTTTCCCTTATAACAGCCAAAGAATGCTTGATACGGTTAAAACAAATCGTTTGATACTATTATAAGTGCATAGTGTAAAACAACTTCAAATCATAAGTATCAATCATAGACGGCATGGGTACCATATATCATGTCGCCATACTAGTTCTACAATTAAAACCGCAAATGTCACGTATTTGGAAATTGGATTTCCGTCTATGAACCGAGGCAAAAGATAGTCCTCAACCGATTCGTGACTCTCTAGCCCGAGCCACAGGATCAGAACGCATCAACCCTTTAGATCGTCAGGGCCGGTCCACACGGAGTGGATTATTATGCCTGAACACTACGTTTCCCCGCCCTTTGGGGCGTAAATGAGCCAACTAAATGACTCCATCGGTTCGAGAACGAACGATCAATCCGAGGCGCCTCGCAACAGCAACAACCACATAAGTCAAACTCGTCAGGGCGTGTAAAACCACTGACGCCACTTCTAACTAGAAAGAAACGCAAGTCCTCCCTGATGTCCTCTCCCGTTTTTGGTTCATACCGGGTGTGAAGCTCGCGAATCAACGTTACACAAAGCTATGCCACAAAGGCCTTGCTTTGATCATCACCACAAGACTTTGCTTTTCAACAGAAGCCTTGATCATTTGCATCTTAGCATGCCACACAGGCAAACCATCCTATGCAACCGATATCAGTCACACAGAATGAAATCCGATGTCAGACACACAGTCCATTTACAAGTCCGTTCTGGGTCTGAACGAAACCGGAGGCACCTAGTACCCCGCATATCCATCGATCTCCAAGTACGTCTGGACGATCACCAACTGTTTCCATCTTCTTGGGTGTACAGCCCAATCAAGATCATCAGCTATCACCCAAACGACGTGAAGACCTCCGGTCTTCGACCATCGTCTTCATCTTCGACTTATCGTCGTATCAGTTATTCAGAATGGGATAAACCCGGTCTTTCCGAATAACTCGCGTATATTTTAAATAAGTGTTACACAAACACAACATACACCTCATTCCAATTCATTAGTCACTAACCGTAAATTAATCAAGAGAATAATTTCCCAAATATTAACCCCGAAGGCCGAAACCAACATCAGATCAATATCCAGAAAACCATTCTGCTTGGCTAACCGACAGTTAGTTTCTAAATTTCACATTCATAGGGAAAGGTTCCCATTAATTTTATCCAAGATAAATTCCTTGAATTTATTCTTTATTCTATTTTTGAATATCAATTCAAACTAGTCGGGATTAGCGAACCTTACCGAAGTAATCATTTGTTTTAATTTCCCAATCCCAACCTATTCATCCCATGAAGTAAAACTGGTAATACTTCATATCTAACACCACAGTGTTATCGGTAAATTCAATTACCATTTCACGTTCAAATCTAATTAAAGATTTAACTATCGCCTGGAGCAAAACTGGTGATACTCCATTTTCGATCATTTCAATCTAATTAAAGATTCATTAAAACTCCACTTAGTTTTAATCTTTGACTGGGTTAAAGAATCAGTGTCATTTAAAAACACGGTTCACGATAAACCCAAAATCACATTCATTAATCATCGGGTTAAAGAACGAGTGTTATTTAAAACACTGTCCACGATAAACCCAAAAATCAATATCAATTCAATTCCAATTAAATGTTATTTAATTGGTACACTTCATTAAATCTAAATAAAAAGATTTAACCTTTTCTCAACTGGGTTCAAGAACAGTGTTAGTGAAGACACCATTCACGACAAACCCAAATCACATTTGATATTAAATACAAGGCCCTGAATAGAAAATATCCCGGCTTATATTCAATATCAAATTCTATGATTAACAAATGTCGTATTGGAAATAACGATATAAATATATATCTTTCAAATTTCCATAACAACACCTGTATAATCACGAATTCCAACATCGAAATATTCCGAAGACAATTTCGATTCAAATCCACTCCAATGCAATCATTGGAAATTTTGGTTATCTTTAAAACCCTTTTCAAATTCAATTTATTTATTTAAAAATAAATAGAATTATAATTCTATTTCAAAACTAGTTCATTTCGATAAAAATCTATTTTTATCTTTTCAAATATGGAGTTTTTCATCCCAAACTTTCACAAATCATTTTTTTATGATTTTACACAAATTATTACTATTTTTAATAATTTTATCAAGGCCCGTACAGTCGATTTCCATTAACGGCCATCGAACTGCACTTACAGCGACCTTTTTCGAATTTGATTTGGACGTATCTCCAAATCCAACCGTTAGATTTCAAATTTCTAACATTCATTAGAAAGCTCTTTTCGATACGAACCCAACGGTTCCGGTTTTAGGAGAATCCGACGGTCGGATCTCCCGTAATGTCCGTTTGAAATAAATGGTCGGAATTCGCGAACTGCCGCGGCGCGGCGCGTTCTATTCAGGCCATTATATTATATATATAATATATATAATATATATTTCGTCGATTTCTATTCAAAACGAATTATATAAATAGTTTAAAATCGTTTCAAAACCTATTTCAAATTCCATTTCAATTCAAAGCAAAATTGAATTCATCTTTATAAATTCGTTTCAAAATTCATTTCTATTCAATTCAAATTTCAATTCAATTTGAATTCATTTCAATTCGCTTTCAATTCAATTTGAATTCGTTTTCAATTCATTTCGAAATCGTTTTCAATTCAATTCATTTCGAAATCGTTTTCAATTCAATTCATTTCGAAATCGTTTTCAATTCAATTCATTTCGAAATCGTTTTCAATTCAATTCATTTCGAAATCGTTTTTAATTCAATTCATTTCGAAATCGTTTTCAATTCAATTCATTTCGAAATCGTTTTCAATTCAATTCATTTCGAAATCGTTTTCAATTCAATTCATTTCGAAATCGTTTTCAATTCAATTCATTTCGAAATCGTTTTTAATTCAATTCATTTCGAAATCGTTTTCAATTCAATTCATTTCGAAATCGTTTTCGAGATTACTTTTCAATATTCATTTTAAAATGAATAAAATCGATATAAATATCGTTTACATCAAAATGGCGTCAATCTAATCAACACGGCTTCATATATTCCTTTATTTCCAAATATTCTATTTCAAATATTTCTATTTCAAAATATTTCTTTTTAAAACTGGAATGAGGCCCAATCAATTACCATATAAAATTAATTATATGGATTTTCATACAACACATGTATCATAGCATTGAAAAATAATCAACCATCAACCAAAGTGCACTACACTGTATAAGCATCAAATATAGATATTCAACGCTCATAACAGCCTGTCAATCAATCGATCGACATATTTAATCAATCAGGATGAGTGAAATTCATATTTCATCCCAACACCCGTGTGGGGTTTCAAACAAACAAACACATATTTTATTTGTGCTGTTGGGCGATGTGTAAAATTTATCGACCCAATCAATGTCCTTCAAATAGGTGTACATAAACAAACCGTCTGGTTTGTAAATAATATTTTATTTTATTCACTTTCACTATATTCATTCTCACGTTAAAAATTATATTTTTAACGATAAAACATTTTATTCCAACATATGAATTTCTATTCAATTCATTTACACAATAAAATGATATTTTTATTCTCTAACATATTTTAGAAAATTTCGGCGGCATAACGGCACGATACTAGAAACGGGACGAGGCCTAGCCTTATCTCCGGTCTAGTGAAGGCCCACGCCATTCACACATCAATCAAATCAATTTCATTTTGCAAACCACAAAATTTGGAGTAAGGGTCTAACCTAGCCTTACTCCTTCGCCTTATAACGGCGCACGTCTAATCCTAACCAATTTATCGATTCGATTTTTCACACCACCAATCACATTCAAACCATATCATAATCAATAACCAAACAGCCAAACAAACAAGTCCATGGTCTGTGGACGATTGTGTCGGGTGCTACTAAACACCGTCTGCATCCTAGTATATATATATAACTAGAAAAATAAATTGAAAGGTGAGAAATTCTCACTTATAGCTATCCAACTTCACGACACTTCTCTTATAGAAATCTTCGCCTTTTGTCGCTTTCGCCCGTATTCTCTACATATGTAAAAATAGAATTTTTACTATGCTATTCAATATATAAAAATATGATTTTTACTTCGACTTTCAACATATAAAAATATGATTTTTACTTCGACTTTCAACATATAAAAATATGATTTTTACTTCGACTTTCATCATATAAAAAATATGATTTTTACTTCGACTTTCATCATATAAAAATATGATTTTTACTTCGACTTTCAACATATAAAAATATGATTTTTACTTTTAAATTCCTAATCTCCTTCTAGTTTATAAATCATTTTAAAATCAGTTTAAAAATGCTTATAAAATCAGTTTAAAAAAAATGCTTTTAAAATCAGTTTAAAAATTCTTTTAAATCAGTTTAACCTTCTTTTTAAAATCAATTTAAACCTTCTTTTTAAAATCAGTTTTTAACTTTCAGTTTTTAAATCTTTTTTTTAAAATCAATTCAGTTTTAACTTCTAAAATAAAATCAGTTTTAAATTTTTAAAATTCAGTTTTCTTTAAAAACATAAAACAGTTTTAACTGAATAAAATAAAAAAGAAAATAAATTAAATAAATAAAAATAGGGGATGCTCACCGAGGTAGCTACGAAAAAGGGGGGGGTTTCTGGTGGCGATCGACGGTTTCGATGGCGCGGTTGCTCGATGGTGTCGGCGGCTTCGAGGGTGGCGCGGCTTCTTCGCAGACGTCGCGACGAGGGTTGGGGGGCGCGGCTCTTCGTCGGCGTCGAGACGAGGGTTGGGGGGCGGCAGCGATTAGATCTAGGTTTTGCTTCTTTTTTTTTTTTATCTGGGGAATGAATATGGAATCGGGGGGGGGGGGGGGGGGGGCAAGCAGAAGAGAAAAGGGGAGGGAAATTAAAAATTACTTTTTTTTTTATTATTATTTAATTTGCAAAAGGGTTGACTTTTACATACGACCTCGAAACGAGGCCCACCGCCTGTCGTCCATAGCGTTTCACCCCCATTCCGAACACAATGGGATATGTATCGCAAGCTGATTCGATTGTTACAATCAGTTTCTTTTTGAATTTTCATTTAAATCACTATATTGAATTTTAAACGCACATTTCAAATTACCGGGGTCACATACTAACTAGAAAAATTCCAGAAAAATATTTTCTAGCTTCGTATTGACGATACGGTCCTAACAAAACTAGTTTCGTCGAATTCTGAGACCGTTTGAAAAATGGCCAATTTCCAGTCGATTAAAATCAACTGAAATCGGTCAAACGCGTTTTCCTTTGCCACGCTCACATATTGATTCGAAAAATTATGAAATTTGAAACCTAGCAATAACTTGACACTGCGGATCTAACAAAAGTGGTTTCGTCGAAATCCGAGGTCATTTGCAAAATGTCCATTTTTAAGGGCCTGAATTCCATAGCGACTATTCAGAATTTTCAACTGGACATATCTTTTGATTCCCGATATGAAATCTTGATTTTTCGGATTCGTTGGAAAGATATTATCAATTAGATCCCATTATTTTTAGTTTCACTAAAATCCGGATTGTTTTGCACCCGGTACATTCAATTGAAGTTTGAAATCGAATTATCGTACTACCGCGCCATTTTTAATTCTATTTATAATTATATATAAATATTTATATTCTAACGACGACGCGTATAATATATACGTTCGAATTCTATTCAAAATAAATTTCTCGTCGATATTATTTAAAATAATTCATTTTAAATAATCAAAATTCGCTATAATTGCCAAAATAAAAATTTTAAACTGGCCCAGATTTTCCGGGTTGTTACAATCTCCCCCACTTAAAACTTTTCGTCCCCGAAAAGGAACAAAGTCGAAAGTGGTTTGATTAATCAACTCTACGCTTGATCTGGCTTCCATTCTCCAACTTTTCAGTTTCTGAGAATTTTCAAAATTTCAAAAATTTGGCTAACACCCTAAATTTTTGAAAAATTTCGCCATAACCTCCCCTGCACCGGGAGCATCGGGGAATTTCAAATAGCTTCCCCGGTCCTTCAGATCTCAAAAAGAAAAAGAAAAAGCCAAGTGGCTAGCCAATAGGCTCACAAAATCATCATCACCCAAACAAAATAGGAAATTATGTAGTAAACATGTACCTATTTGTCGGGCAAACAAATTTTATTCTCTGGCTCTAGCCTCCTTGCTATGACCTGTTCAATGTAAGTACATGTATGCAAGCAAATGCGACCAAATTTCAATACAATTCAATATTTGGTCAAATTAGGCATAATGGTTCAAAATTACCAAACAATTAAGCAAACAACACAAACATCAATCAATTAGTGAATTAGAGTCTCAAATTCGTAATTTGATATATATACAAAAATCAGATTTTTGATGCCAAATCACAACAGTAGGCCCTATCTAATTTTGGTTCTCACACCAGTCTAATGGAAATATATAAATATCACACCTTTGACACTCGAATATAAATACTGGCGAAAGTGCCCCATCACCAGAATTATTCCCGGGCACTAGGGGGATTCTATATCTACCCAATATATTAAAACTTCGAACACACGTTTGCAAGACATATATGCAAAATCTTTATATACTGGATTGCCCAATTCAATTTCAAAATAAATAATCAAATACGAATAGTTGATTTATATTTTCAAAACAAAATTGGTTTTCATTTTTAAAAATATACTCTTCACACTCGTTCTAGGATACTACTGATCCCATCTCTAACGAGTCATTCTAATTGGATATTACTAATCCAATATCTGATGAATTCTTTCATATGGTTCTAATGTGTCTTGTTCTCTGAGCTTTGTAAACCAAAGCTCTGATACCACGTGTGACGGCAAGGAATTTCGCTCGGTCCGAACCAGTCGCTAAACCGACCCAGACCGTTCGAAACGCCCTATCGTTTGAGAACAAGACAAAGCAGAACGCATATAAAGAACATCTCATCGTATATTACAACAATGCATCAGATTACAAGAATATACAGAGTATAAATGAATAAATATTACACAGAAATATCAGAGATTTAAATTACATTTAAATACATCGCAGCGGAAAAATAATACAATACACAACTAGAATGAGATATACGGATACAAAGCTTTCCGGATATCGTTCCAGCTGTAAACCAGGATCCTGTGAATATAAATCTGCAAAACCGAAACTACTAGCTGCCCGTGTCAAAAATAGGGGCACCCAGAGTTTAGGTTAAAACAATAAACTCCAGGTCAGTCATGGGACTGGTGTGAGAACTAAAACAGTTAATCTTTATTTTCAAAGTTAGGTAAATCAAGGGACCACGCCGTATAACACGGAACGGGTTTCCTCCCAAGAATACCAGTGCATAAAACAAACAGCGCAATGCTAAATAAAGAAAAATGAAGCTGTTATAAGACCCAGGTCCCATCACACAATGCAACGCAGTCGAGGATAGGGTTTTCCCTTATAACAGCCAAAGAATGCTTGATACGGTTAAAACAAATCGTTTGATACTATTATAAGTGCATAGTGTAAAACAACTTCAAATCATAAGTATCAATCATAGACGGCATGGGTACCATATATCATGTCGCCATACTAGTTCTACAATTAAAACCGCAAATGTCACGTATTTGGAAATTGGATTTCCGTCTATGAACCGAGGCAAAAGATAGTCCTCAACCGATTCGTGACTCTCTAGCCCGAGCCACAGGATCAGAACGCATCAACCCTTTAGATCGTCAGGGCCGGTCCACACGGAGTGGATTATTATGCCTGAACACTACGTTTCCCCGCCCTTTGGGGCGTAAATGAGCCAACTAAATGACTCCATCGGTTCGAGAACGAACGATCAATCCGAGGCGCCTCGCAACAGCAACAACCACATAAGTCAAACTCGTCAGGGCGTGTAAAACCACTGACGCCACTTCTAACTAGAAAGAAACGCAAGTCCTCCCTGATGTCCTCTCCCGTTTTTGGTTCATACCGGGTGTGAAGCTCGCGAATCAACGTTACACAAAGCTATGCCACAAAGGCCTTGCTTTGATCATCACCACAAGACTTTGCTTTTCAACAGAAGCCTTGATCATTTGCATCTTAGCATGCCACACAGGCAAACCATCCTATGCAACCGATATCAGTCACACAGAATGAAATCCGATGTCAGACACACAGTCCATTTACAAGTCCGTTCTGGGTCTGAACGAAACCGGAGGCACCTATTACCCCGCATATCCATCGATCTCCAAGTACGTCTGGACGATCACCAACTGTTTCCATCTTCTTGGGTGTACAGCCCAATCAAGATCATCAGCTATCACCCAAACGACGTGAAGACCTCCGGTCTTCGACCATCGTCTTCATCTTCGACTTATCGTCGTATCAGTTATTCAGAATGGGATAAACCCGGTCTTTCCGAATAACTCGTGTATATTTTAAATAAGTGTTACACAAACACAACATACGCCTCATTCCAATTCATTAGTCACTAACCGTAAATTAATCAAGAGAATAATTTCCCAAATATTAACCCCGAAGGCCGAAACCAACATCAGATCAATATCCAGAAAACCATTCTGCTTGGCTAACCGACAGTTAGTTTCTAAATTTCACATTCATAGGGAAAGGTTCCCATTAATTTTATCCAAGATAAATTCCTTGAATTTATTCTTTATTCTATTTTTGAATATCAATTCAAACTAGTCGGGATTAGCGAACCTTACCGAAGTAATCATTTGTTTTAATTTCCCAATCCCAACCTATTCATCCCATGAAGTAAAACTGGTAATACTTCATATCTAACACCACAGTGTTATCGGTAAATTCAATTACCATTTCACATTCAAATCTAATTAAAGATTTAACTATCGCCTGGAGCAAAACTGGTGATACTCCATTTTCGATCATTTCAATCTAATTAAAGATTCATTAAAACTCCACTTAGTTTTAATCTTTGACTGGGTTAAAGAATCAGTGTCATTTAAAAACACGGTTCACGATAAACCCAAAATCACATTCATTAATCATCGGGTTAAAGAACGAGTGTTATTTAAAACACTATCCACGATAAACCCAAAAATCAATATCAATTCAATTCCAATTAAATGTTATTTAATTGGTACACTTCATTAAATCTAAATAAAAAGATTTAACCTTTTCTCAACTGGGTTCAAGAACAGTGTTAGTGAAGACACCATTCACGACAAACCCAAATCACATTTGATATTAAATACAAGGCCCTGAATAGAAAATATCCCGGCTTATATTCAATATCAAATTCTATGATTAACAAATGTCGTATTGGAAATAACGATATAAATATATATCTTTCAAATTTCCATAACAACACCTGTATAATCACGAATTCCAACATCGAAATATTCCGAAGACAATTTCGATTCAAATCCACTCCAATGCAATCATTGGAAATTTTGGTTATCTTTAAAACCCTTTTCAAATTCAATTTATTTATTTAAAAATAAATAGAATTATAATTCTATTTCAAAACTAGTTCATTTCGATAAAAATCTATTTTTATCTTTTCAAATATGGAGTTTTTCATCCCAAACTTTCACAAATCATTTTTTTATGATTTTACACAAATTATTACTATTTTTAATAATTTTATCAAGGCCCGTACAGTCGATTTCCATTAACGGCCATCGAACTGCACTTACAGCGACCTTTTTCGAATTTGATTTGGACGTATCTCCAAATCCAACCGTTATATTTCAAATTTCTAACATTCATTAGAAAGCTCTTTTCGATACGAACCCAACGGTTCCGGTTTTAGGAGAATCCGACGGTCGGATCTCCCGTAATGTCCGTTTGAAATAAATGGTCGAAATTCGCGAACTGCCGCGGCGCGGCGCGTTCTATTCAGGCCATTATATTATATATATAATATATATTTCGTCGATTTCTATTCAAAACGAATTATATAAATAGTTTAAAATCGTTTCAAAACCTATTTCAAATTCCATTTCAATTCAAAGCAAAATTGAATTCATCTTTATAAATTCGTTTCAAAATTCATTTCTATTCAATTCAAATTTCAATTCAATTTGAATTCATTTCAATTCGCTTTCAATTCAATTTGAATTCGTTTTCAATTCATTTCGAAATCGTTTTCAATTCAATTCATTTCGAAATCGTTTTCAATTCAATTCATTTCGAAATCGTTTTCAATTCAATTCATTTCGAAATCGTTTTCAATTCAATTCATTTCGAAATCGTTTTTAATTCAATTCATTTCGAAATCGTTTTCAATTCAATTCATTTCGAAATCGTTTTCAATTCAATTCATTTCGAAATCGTTTTCAATTCAATTCATTTCGAAATCGTTTTCAATTCAATTCATTTCGAAATTGTTTTCAATTCAATTCATTTCGAAATCGTTTTTAATTCAATTCATTTCGAAATCGTTTTCAATTCAATTCATTTCGAAATCGTTTTCGAGATTACTTTTCAATATTCATTTTAAAATGAATAAAATCGATATAAATATCGTTTACGTCAAAATGGCGTCAATCTAATCAACACGGCTTCATATATTCCTTTATTTCCAAATATTCTATTTCAAATATTTCATTTTCAAAATATTTCTTTTTAAAACTGGAATGAGGCCCAATCAATTACCATATAAAATTAATTATATGGATTTTCATACAACACATGTATCATAGCATTGAAAAATAATCAACCATCAACCAAAGTGCACTACACTGTATAAGCATCAAATATAGATATTCAACGCTCATAACAGCCTGTCAATCAATTGATCGACATATTTAATCAATCAGGATGAGTGAAATTCATATTTCATCCCAACACCCGTGTGGGGTTTCAAACAAACAAACACATATTTTATTTGTGCTGTTGGGCGATGTGTAAAATTTATCGACCCAATCAATGTCCTTCAAATAGGTGTACATAAACAAACCGTCTGGTTTGTAAATGAATATTTTATTTTATTCACTTTCACTATATTCATTCTCACGTTAAAAATTATATTTTTAACGATAAAACATTTTATTCCAACATATGAATTTCTATTCAATTCATTTACACAATAAAATGATATTTTTATTCTCTAACATATTTTAGAAAATTTCGGCGGCATAACGGCACGATACTAGAAACGGGACGAGGCCTAGCCTTATCCCCGGTCTAGTGAAGGCCCACGCCATTCACACATCAATCAAATCAATTTCATTTTGCAAACCACAAAATTTGGAGTAAGGGTCTAACCTAGCCTTACTCCTTCGCCTTATAACGGCGCACGTCTAATCCTAACCAATTTATCGATTCGATTTTTCACACCACCAATCACATTCAAACCATATCACAATCAATAACCAAACAGCCAAACAAACAAGTCCATGGTCTGTGGACGATTGTGTCGGGTGCTACTAAACACCGTCTGCATCCTAGTATATATATATAACTAGAAAAATAAATTGAAAGGTGAGAAATTCTCACTTATAGCTATCCAACTTCACGACACTTCTCTTATAGAAATCTTCGCCTTTTGTCGCTTTCGCCCGTATTCTCTACATATGTAAAAATAGAATTTTTACTATGCTATTCAATATATAAAAATATGATTTTTACTTCGACTTTCAACATATAAAAATATGATTTTTACTTCGACTTTCAACATATAAAAATATGATTTTTACTTCGACTTTCATCATATAAAAAATATGATTTTTACTTCGACTTTCATCATATAAAAATATGATTTTTACTTCGACTTTCAACATATAAAAATATGATTTTTACTTTTAAATTCCTAATCTCCTTCTAGTTTATAAATCATTTTAAAATCAGTTTAAAAATGCTTATAAAATCAGTTTAAAAAAAATGCTTTTAAAATCAGTTTAAAAATTCTTTTAAATCAGTTTAACCTTCTTTTTAAAATCAGTTTAAACCTTCTTTTTAAAATCAGTTTTTAACTTTCAGTTTTTAAATCTTTTTTTTAAAATCAATTCAGTTTTAACTTCTAAAATAAAATCAGTTTTAAATTTTTAAAATTCAGTTTTCTTTAAAAACATAAAACAGTTTTAACTGAATAAAATAAAAAAGAAAATAAATTAAATAAATAAAAATAGGGGATGCTCACCGAGGTAGCTACGAAAAAGGGGGGGGGTTTCTGGTGGCGATCGACGGTTTCGATGGCGCGGTTGCTCGATGGTGTCGGCGGCTTCGAGGGTGGCGCGGCTTCTTCGCAGACGTCGCGACGAGGGTTGGGGGGCGCGGCTCTTCGTCGGCGTCGAGACGAGGGTTGGGGGGCGGCAGCGATTAGATCTAGGTTTTGCTTTTTTTTTTTATCTGGGGAATGAATATGGAATCGGGGGGGGGGGGGGGGCAAGCAGAAGAGAAAAGGGGAGGGAAATTAAAAATTACTTTTTTTTTATTATTTAATTTGCAAAAGGGTTGACTTTTACATACGACCTCGAAACGAGGCCCACCGCCTGTCGTCCATAGCGTTTCACCCCCATTCCGAACACAATGGGATATGTATCGCAAGCTGATTCGATTGTTACAATCAGTTTCTTTTTGAATTTTCATTTAAATCACTATATTGAATTTTAAACGCACATTTCAAATTACCGGGGTCACATACTAACTAGAAAAATTCCAGAAAAATATTTTCTAGCTTCGTATTGACGATACGGTCCTAACAAAACTAGTTTCGTCGAATTCTGAGACCGTTTGAAAAATGGCCAATTTCCAGTCGATTAAAATCAACTGAAATCGGTCAAACGCGTTTTCCTTTGCCACGCTCACATATTGATTCGAAAAATTATGAAATTTGAAACCTAGCAATAACTTGACACTGCGGATCTAACAAAAGTGGTTTCGTCGAAATCCGAGGTCATTTGCAAAATGTCCATTTTTAAGGGCCTGAATTCCATAGCGACTATTCAGAATTTTCAACTGGACATATCTTTTGATTCCCGATATGAAATCTTGATTTTTCGGATTCGTTGGAAAGATATTATCAATTAGATCCCATTATTTTTAGTTTCACTAAAATCCGGATTGTTTTGCACCCGGTACATTCAATTGAAGTTTGAAATCGAATTATCGAACTACCGCGCCATTTTTAATTCTATTTATAATTATATATAAATATTTATATTCTAACGAC
The DNA here is from genome assembly GCA_030737875.1 of Allium sativum. Taxonomy (NCBI): domain Eukaryota; kingdom Viridiplantae; phylum Streptophyta; class Magnoliopsida; order Asparagales; family Amaryllidaceae; genus Allium; species Allium sativum. The sequence continues at coordinate 733,795,153 of CM060916.1, forward strand.
GACGCGTATAATATATACGTTCGAATTCTATTCAAAATAAATTTCTCGTCGATATTATTTAAAATAATTCATTTTAAATAATCAAAATTCGCTATAATTGCCAAAATAAAAATTTTAAACTGGCCCAGATTTTCCGGGTTGTTACAGAAATATATCAGAAATCATAAGTTCGAAATCCTTGGAAGATTAAAAATCATTTTGAGAGAAGTTTGAATTCAATATGAAAATAGTTTGAAATCAATTTTGAAAAGAGATAATTTGAAAACATATATTGAATACTATTCAGAGTTTTACATAATATCTAGAATCTATTACCCTGATAGTCTTGGACTCTTGATATCTTGATACCCATGAGTCTTGATTCTCCTTTGAAATCTTGAATCTCTTAACTCTTGAAACTCTTAACTGTACAGTCTTCAATATCTTATTACCTGCATATAAATCCTGCACACACACACACACACACACACACACACACATATATATATATATATATATATATATATATATATATCTGGATAAAAGCGTTTGTATATATTTTATAATCATAGTATATATTTTATAATTAATAATGATTGAGATAAGGTTGTTGTCATCAAAACATTATCAACATTCCATTCTGCAACAATCTCCTCCTTTTTGATGATGACAACCTTGGTTTATGAAATATTCGCTCCCTCTAAATCTACAGCTCTCCCTAAACCTATAATTTTCTTATTCCCCCCTTAAACTAACACAAGACTAAACCTAGTCTAAACTTTAATACCCTTAAAACTATAATAAGACTTTAATCTGGACTAAGAAATAATTTTTATATACATAATATTTCCTTAAAACTACAATACAACTTAAATTAAATTAATATAAGCCAAGTTATATTAAAACTAGATTAATGATAAGTCAATATTTAAGCAATTTAATCCAAACAATCAATCCTATTCAAGTTTTGTTGTCACAAAACATCAATTCAAATAAATTCAAACATAAATCCAAACATTTCTTGTAACATCTGTTTATCCAAAAACCTATAAAGCTCCTGCTTTAATCTACTATAAGTACAATATAAAAGTAAAGTAATGAAATCTGAAAAAGATGAGTATAGTTATATTATTTACTACCTACATATGCATAAGTATATTTCTAAAAAACCTATCAACCATAAGTGAAATTCAACCACATCAAACAAGTCAATCAAGTTATTCAAGTAAAAAAAACTAGACAAGTCAATTAAGTCAAACAATTCAAACAAGTCAATCAAGTCAAGCAAATCAACCAAGCCATACAGGCCAATTAAGTCAATCAAGCCAAACAAGTCAGTAAGGTCAAACAAATATGTTATCTATTTAATTTATAATCCTAATTATTTCTAATTAGATATTGTAACAACCCGGAAATTGAGGATAAATTAAAAAAAATTATTTCATAAAAATTTTGTTAGAAAATACGGGAGAATTTAAAAAATTTCTATTTTTAAATTAAAATAATAATAGTAGTTGAATCCTTGATTTTATTTTAAAGGTTCAACAGATTTTTTTTACAAGAAATTGACACAAAGTTGAGTGTCAACTATAAGATATGTTTGATTTGAAAAATTAAAATATATTTATTTCACTTTATTTATATAGTAAATTTCATGTCGCATGTGATAGACAAAGTAACATTCGTTAATTAATGTTGACATTAATAAACAAATAAATCATGCACGTTCATATCATAAATGCCATGTTTATTCTTTCTAAATCATGCCTGCATGTATCTTTATTCCAACCTGGTAACTTTTCATTTTCTTAACTCACTATGCGTAAAAAAAAAAGTTTGGATCTTTGTTGGTTTTGTTTTGTGAAACAATGAAATTTGAGAAAATAGAGTACAATCTTTATTTGGTTTTATGGAACGATGCAATTATAAAATAAAGTGGGAATTTTTATGTAACATGGAAATTGAAAGTAGAGTTGGAATCTTTATTTATAAAACATTGAAAGGGAGATAAAGTTTTAATCTTTAATTTAGTTTAAAACTAATAAATGTTTTCATGTAATCTAGTTTCAAAAATTACATGTTTTGTTTCAAAATATAATCACATGTTTGTGTCAAATTAAATTACATGTTTTGATTTGTGTTTCAAACTAGGATTACAAGTTTCATTGCCACTTTCTTTTGAAAACAAAATAGTACATTTTGTTGTAAATTTTAGCTTCAACAAAATATTTCATTTTGTTGTTAATTTTAATTTCAACTAAATAATTCATGTACCTTACATGTTTTAATTAACATACATTACCACTGAAATTAATGTACTTTAGCTAGTAATTAATGTATGTCAAAATAAGAAGGAACGGAATTGGAAATTTCCACAAGAATATATAATGTTAATTAGTCTTATATATTTGAAGTTCGAATTCTGTAAATATGAATAAAAGGTAAATATATGACGAAAGAATTAAGGAAGGGTAATGAAACAGGTTACAAATTAGTGTTGTAATTAATGTAAAGAAAACAGTCGACTAAGTATAAAATTATGAATGGCATTAATTAAGAGATTTATTGGTTTAAATTATATGCGTAAACGTTTGCATGGATATACACACATCAACATGATCAAAGCCTAAATCAGTTATACATGTTTTGAAATTTAAAAGGTTGCAATTAGAAGCAAGCATTTAATTTGTTATAAATACAAAGAGGCATATAGGGGAAATAACTTGTGCATTTATTCTCTACTCTCTCTCCTCTTCTATTGATCATTCAAATTCATTTTTAGACATGAAACTATTCCTTTTATTCACCTTTTGTTCTCTCTTCTTTTTATATATTTATAATCTTTAGACCTCATATATAAATAAATAAAAATATTATAAATTAAGGATTAAACAATTCCTAGAAACCCTAAAATATACCTTATAAAATACGGTTCTACTGTTCCTCATCGTTCTCCCTTCTCAAATCAGCCGCCTTCTCTTCCAATCCATCTCTCTTCAAATTCTCCTCCCTCACATCGAATCAGAACCCATACCATACACCGTTTCGAAGCTCTTCATATCCTCTTTAATCTCCGACCAGTTTCATATCATTCGTGGTCCGTAGCTCGTGGGCCAAGCCTCCAAACCTGGCGCCTTTCAGCCGCCGCCGGTCGCGCCTCAGCCCACCGCGCCTCCCAGCGTGCTCGGCACACGTGGCCCCCTCCAAGCCGGTCCTTCTCCAACCGACGGCGCTCCAAACCGTCCATCCTAGCTCCTGCAATCCGCGGTCAAAGTTTTGAACCCATTTGTAAAACTCACGGCCGATTATTCAAAAGGAGAAGAAGAGGTTTAAGCCTTAACCATGATTATTAATTTTATTTTAAAATAAAATTACTAACTTGTTTAATCCATAACTCTTCCATACGGATTCGAAATCTGAAAATTTCAGAAGCGTTGTGATCGTACGAATGAGATCTACGCCTCAAGACTGAAATGGGGAATTTCTGAGCTGTTGGAATTTTCAGCAAAATCGCAACGAATGTGAGATTCTCTATTTAAATTTATTAATAAATTAAATTATTTAGATTGCGATGGGATATACATATAATTACGGTTCAGATCTGTTTCGTATGATCGTATTTGTGATGGTTGATTCTGTGTTTGCAATGAATAGTATAGATCCATGTGATTGTCACTTATTCTATGATATACACCTTGTTTAGAATTGAATGGACAAATTTCCAATTCAAAATAAAAGAAAATGTTTGTTATTATTTCTACATCTAGTTTAGAATTGAATTGACAAATCCTCAATTAAAAATAGAAAGTGTTTACCACTGTTTATACATCGTGTTTAGAATTGAATTGGCAAAGTTTCAGTTCAAAATAGAAAATGGTTGTCACCATTTATGCACCTTGTTTAGATGTGAATTGACAAATTTTCAATTCAAAATATAAAGAATATAATTGCTACCATTTACAGTTTATCGCTTGTGTTAGAAATTGAATTGATCCAAGATATAGAAATAAAAAGATTTTATTTTGTTGCATTCCTCGATGCGAACAAAATTACTAATACAAAAGAATTATATTTTGTTGCATCCCTCGATGCGAACCAAAATGTCAAAAATAGAAATTCACCAAAGATTATATTTTGTTTACATTTTTCTAATGCGAACAAAATATTAAATAAGTAGAGATTAAAATAAAAGAAAAGGAAGAAATAAGACATGAAATAAAACTCTTTTTTTTTTATTTTACATTGTATCATGTATAGGTCACTGGAAAACAAACTTACTTTTTGCTTCCCATTTCATAATGTAAATAACACTTGAAACAAAATTTACTTTTGCTTTATTTACATTTTCAGAATGTAAATGAAACTTGAAACAAAGATTTATTTTTTATTTTCACTTCATGATATGGATATGAATTGAAATAAAACTTACATTTTAATTTTTGTGTTCTCAATACACAAATAGAACTTGGAAACAAAGTTTACTTTTTATTTTATTTACACTTATATAATGTAAATATGAATTGAAACAAAATCTTCTTTTTATTTTATTTACATTTGCATAATGTAAATAACATTGTAGACAAAGTTTACTTTTTATTTTTATCCACATTTGTATAATGTAAATAACACTTAAAAACTTATACTTTTCTTTTGTGTTCTTAAAACACCAATAAAACTTGAAACAAAAATTTTACATTTTATTTTCACTTTAAAATATGGACATGAATGGAAATAAAAACTTACATTTTCATTTGTGTTCTTAAAACACAAATATGACCTGAAACCAAAATTACCTTTTTATTTACGTCTTATAATGTAAATAAAACTTGAGAATAAAATTTACCTTTCTATTTATATTTTACAATGAGAGGATAAAACTTGCTTTTGGTTTTGCAGGCACCAGTTTAAAAAAATAATAAGAAAATTACTTTTTGTTCGCATCCACAATTGCGAACAAATTATAAAGATTAAAAATTCACTTTTCGTTTGCATCCACAAATGCGAACAAATGATAACGATTTAAAATTTCACTTTTTGTTCGTATTCACAAATGCAAACAAATCATTGTAATAAGAAATTAGCCTTTTGTTTTGCATCTACCAGTGCGAACAAAACATTAGAATCAAAACTTACATTTGTTTGCATTTACAATGTAAACAAACCTTTCAAAATAAAATTCACCTTTTTGTTCGCATTCACAATGCGAATAAGATGTTAGAAATAAAATTTACCTTTTTTTTCCCGCATTCATAATGCGAATAAATCACGATTTATAAAGAATACACATTTTGTTTGCATTTTCTATTGCAAACAAATATAATTTGAAAAGGTGTACAAGTATCATTTTCGCTTTTCGATTAAGAAGTTAATCTTTTTGTTTGCATTTACTATACAAACATTTACATAGCAAATTAAGCCATACTTTTATTTGTGTTTTCAACACAAATTTTCACATTTAAAAGAAGTTAATCTTTTATACTTGCAATCACAATACAGGTATTTCATAAGAATAGAAATCATCTTTTATACTTGCATTTACATTGCAAGTATCTCATAAGAAAAGAAATTATCTTCTATACTTTCATTTACAATGCAAATATTGTATAAGAAAAGAAATCGTCTTTTATACTTGCATTTATAATGCAAGTATTGCATAAGAAAATAAAACCATTCTTTTTACTCGCATCTATAATGCAAGTATTGCATAAGAAAATAAAACCATTCTTTTTACTCGCATTTATAATGCAAGTATTGCATAAGAAATAAAACCATTCTTTTTACTCGCATCTATAATGCAAGTATTGTATAAGAAAATAAAACCATTCTTTTTACTCGCATCTATAATGCAAGTATTGCATAAGAAATAAAACCATTCTTTTTACTCGTATCTATAATGCAAGTATTGCATAAGAAAATAAAACCATTCTTTTTACTCGCATTTATAATGCAAGTATTGCATAAGAAATAAAACCATTCTTTTTACTCGCATCTATAATGCAAGTATTGCATAAGAAAATAAAACCATTCTTTTTACTCGCATCTATAATGCAAGTATTGCATAAGAAAATAAAACCATTCTTTTTACTCGCATCTATAATGCAAGTATTGCATAAAGAAATAAAACCATTCTTTTTACTTGCATTTATAAGTGCAAGTATTGCATAAGGAAATAGAACCATTCTTTTTACTCGCATTTATAATGCAAGTATTGCGTAGGGAAAATAAAGTCGTTCTTTTTATTTGTGTTTCAACACAAATATAGGCATAGAAATAAAAACATTCCTTTTTATTTGCATTCATTATGCAAACATTTGCATAGAAATAAAAACATTCCTTTTTATTTGCATTCATTACCACAAACATTTGCATAGAAATAAAGCACTCTTTTTATTTGTGTTCTTGCCACAAACATTTGCATAGAAAATAAAGCACTCTTTTTAGTTGTGTTCTTAACACAAAAATATTACATAGGAATAAATCATCTCTATATTTGTGTTCTTAACACAAATACATATAGGGAAATGAATGCCTTTTTTAACTTTGTCCTTTGACACAAATATTAACATAGGATTTAGGTTCATCTTTATATTTGTATTTCCAATACAAATATGATATAGAAATAGAATTCATCCTTTTATTTGTATTCTCCAATACAAATAGGTCATAGAAATAAAAGTGCATCTTCTATTTTTACACTCTATTGCAAATGAAACTTAGAAATAAAAGCTACGTATTTTTATTTACATCCCTCGATGTAAATAAACATGAAAGAAAAGTACATTTTTTTTTTATTTATTTGCGTTCCACAACACAAATAAGATTTGGAAATATAAAAATAAGAGTTATATTTCTATGATTGGTAAAACACATTTTGTTAAACATTAAACATGAATGTGTGTGTTAGGTAGACAGTTCATTCTTTACGGGACATGTTACCCATGTTAATATTATCGCCAAATGATTTATATTCATAAATATAAATAAGAATAGCGATAAATCATTATTCAATACTATTAATGATATGAAATGGTTTAAAACTTTATATATATACGATAAGCATTTGAAAAGACCGAGTCCATCTCATTTCAAATGATTATACGGCGATATCCAAACTGAAGAGTTGAAGACGACGGTCGAAGACCGACGATCTTCAAGGCGGATGGTTGTATTGCTATTATTGGCCTAGATGGGAGTAGCTACCTTGATGGGTTGATGGTAGTGATCATCCGGACGTTCTTGTTGATTGTACGGGTTTGGCTTTCGCTCAGACCCAGAGCATAAGCTAGTAAATGGATGCGTGTCTGACACTGAATTTCGTTCCATGTGAATTACATCGATTTCTGTTAATTTATGTCTGTTTGGTGGTGGAGGATTTATTCTCTACTTAACACCCTGGTATATATTAATAGTGATTGATCGCAAGGCGTGAATTGTCAATGTGGCACGCCAAGATGCAATTGATCAAGGCTTTTGTTGAAAAGCAGGGCCTTGTGGGATGATCAAAGCATAGCCTATTACGGCATAGCTTTGTGTATATCGTGACTTCGCGAGCCTCACACCCCGGTATGAGTCAAAAACGGGATATGGACCGTAGGGAGTGCACACGTTTCTTTCTAGCTAGAGTGGTGTCAGCGACCTACCAACCCTGACATTTTACTTATGTGGATGATGGATTTTGAGGCGCCTCGAATTTTTATAGGCCGATAGTGGTCATATTAAAGGTTCAAAGGAACCGGGAAGCGTGTGTTCAGGCATAACCAATCCACTGCCGATAGGCGGGGACCGGCCCTACCGCATCCAAGGGTTCACTGCGGGGGATCCTGAGGCATTTGCTAGATTGTCTCGAATCGGAGAGGAGCTTGCCCATAGCCTCGACTTATGATGGAAATCCAATTTCCAATACGACCTTGCGGTTTTGATTGTAGAACTAGTATGGCGATATAGTAGGATGGGGTACTATGTCGTCTATGATTGATACATTATGATTTGAATGTTTATTATATATATACCCATATATATACACACTAATAATAATAATATCGTTTTCACGTATCAAGCATCTTTTGACCATTATAAGGCAAAACCCTATCCTCTGGTGTGCGTTGCATTGTGCGATGGGACCTGGGTCTTATAATGGTTTCATTTTTCCAAAAAGCATTGCGCTGTTTGACGATTTCCTTTATCATTATGCACGGCAATCCATTGGAGTAAACTCGTTCCGCTTTAGCGGCGTAGTCCCTGGATTTGCCTTATTACTATTAGTTAAACTAGTTAAGAATTCTCACACCAGTCCCATGACTGACCCGTAGTTTGTTTCACCCTGCGAACTTGGGTGCCCTCTTTCCACACGGGCAGTCGAGTAGCTTTTTGCAGATATCTTTATCTCTTTAGCAGGATCTTGGATCGAAGCTTAAAGTTGTGCCCTGAGCATTGAAGTCTTCCGCTGTGTATTGTATTAATTTCTTGTAATATAATCTTCCGCTGTAATATATTTATTCGATGTACTCTGATATTCTGTACTCTGATGTAACGTTATTATAATGTTATAAAAGTCTTTTGTTATTTGTTCTGATGTTGTAGTATGCCCAGAGTTAATGCATTCGAGAATTTCTAACTTTTGGGTCAGACCTGTGTGGTTTATGGTCGATCCAACAGGTAGGAATTTTTGGGTCATTACATATCATATCAGAGCCTTGGTTAGCTCAAATCTTTGGGGTACAACTCATTAGAACTAAACAAAAGACTCATCAGAGATTGGATTAGTAATATCCAATAAGAATACTCATTAGAGATAGGATCAGCAGTATCCTATAATGATAAAACTCATTTGAGATGGGGTTAGTAATACCCTAGAATGAGTTGAGAGTAACAAGCTTATAATATACGTATTTGTAATTATAATCTATTTTAGAAAATATGATTTTGAATATATAAAAGTTATATATTCGAAAGTTAATCAACTAATAAAATTATGGAAATCAATTAAAGAATGAAAAATTGAGTAGGAAAATTAAACAACTTTAGCTTCCTTCCTTTTCGAGGACGAAAAGATTTTAAGTGGGGGAGATTGTAACAACCCGGAAATTGAGGATAAATTAAAAAAATTTATTTCATAAAAATTTTGTTAGAAAATACAGGAGAATTTAAAAAATTTCTATTTTTAAATTAAAATAATAATAGTAGTTGAATCCTTGATTTTATTTTAAAGGTTCAATAGATTTTTTTTTCACAAGAAATTGACACAAAGTTGAGTGTCAACTATAAGATATGTTTGATTTGAAAAATTAAAATCTATTTATTTCACTTTATTTATATAGTAAATTTCATGTCGCATGTGATAGACAAAGTAACATTCGTTAATTAATGTTGACATTAATAAACAAATAAATCATGCACGTTCATATCATAAATGCCATGTTTATTCTTTCCAAATCATTCCTACATGTATCTTTATTCCAACCTGGTAACTTTTCATTTTCTTAACTCACTATGCGTAAAAAAAAAAGTTTGGATCTTTGTTGGTTTTGTTTTGTGAAACAATGAAATTTGAGAAAATAGAGTACAATCTTTATTTGGTTTTATGGAATGATGCAATTATAAAATAAAGTGGGAATTTTTATGTAACATGGAAATTGAAAGTAGAGTTGGAATCTTTATTTATGAAACATTGAAAGGGAAATAAAGTTTTAATCTTTTATTTAGTTTAAAACTAATAAATGTTTTCATGTAATCTAGTTTCAAAAATTACATGTTTTGTTTCAAAATATAATCACAAGTTTGTGTCAAATTAAATTACATGTTTTGATTTGTGTTTCAAACTAGGATTACAAGTTTCATTGCCACTTTCTTTTGAAAACAAAATAGTACATTTTGTTGTAAATTTTAGCTTCAACCAAATATTTCATTTTGTTGTTAATTTTAATTTCAACTAAATAATTCATGTACCTTACATGTTTTAATTAACATACATTACCACTGAAATTAATGTACCTTAGCTAGTAATTAATGTATGTCAAAATAAGAAGGAACGGAATTGGAAATTTCCACAAGAATATATAATGTTAATTAGTCTTATATATTTGAAGTTCGAATTCTGTTGTAACGACCCGGAAAATCCGAACCAATTTAAATTTTTTATTTTAAATTATTGGGTGGAAAAATGTGGCAGAAATAAAAAGATTCCATCTTTAAATAATATTAAAGCCAGTGAAAATAGTCAATTTTCAAACGATCTCTGTTTTCGACGAAACCAATTTCATTGGACCGGAATATCATATTATTGCTAGGTTTCAATTTTTAGAATTTTCCGAATTAATATGTGAGCGTGGCAAAGGAAAATGTATTTTGTTCATTTCAGTCAAATTTAATCGACTGAAAAATAGCCATTTTTCAAACGGTCTCAGAATTTGACGAAATTAATTTTGTTAGGACCGTATCGTCGTAACAAAGGCAAATATATTTTTTCTGGATTTTTCCGAGTCCGTATGTGGCCCCGGTGAATTTTTATAGACGGTTGAATTTAAAAATAAATGAATTATATTTAAAACTGAGAAACGGGGGTCGAGACGAACTCTTGGGCTGACGGGACCTAGACCGTTGGATCCGGAATAGGGTCTATTTGCTAGAGACACTTTCGTTTGGACTGTATTCAGTACGGTTTGAAAGTTATGGATTTAAACGTAAAATTCCACTTGAAATTATATAAAAATAGAATTAAACCCTAATTTTAATTCCACTATTCATCGTTCAAATCAGGCCGCCGCCACACTCTTTAACCCATTCGAACCTTCTTCCTCGTTTTGCTCCTCCTCCATCGAGTTTCACGCCCCACCACACACACCACTTCAGAGCCCCTCTCCTCCTCTGCAATTCCATACCATTGGGTCGCCTCCTAGTGCCGCCATCGCTGAGCCCCACCGACCCAAACCCGTCGGATTTGGACCATCGCCACGCCCAGGTGGCACCACCGAGCCACCCCCCAACGCCGGCGAACAAAGGCCACACCCCCTCTTCGACGTCTCGGACCCTGATCGGCCTCTGGCTGCACGTATTCCGAGAAAATTCGAGCCCTAGTTTTGAGCAGTAGAAAAGGGGCACGGCCGAATTTGAACAAAGAGAAAGAAGAGTATTTCTTATTTAAATTTATTTAATTAAAATAAATTATTCTCTAACTTAAATTAATCATAACTCTTTCGTCCTAGCTCGGAATTCGGTGATTTCGGAAGCTGTGAAATCGTGATTCGGAGTACTACGCTGTAGAACTAATTGGAATTGATTCTGGACTTCTTGGAATTTTTGATCTGAGTTGAAATAATGTGAGATCTCTGAATTTTAATAAATTATTTAAATAAATTATTTGCTATTGTTAAATAAATCAGATCTACTATGTGATGATGTGGTTGAATGTTCATATGTTGATGGATGATGTTTTCTTTTATCTGCTTGTTTATGCTGTTAATTCAGATCTGTATGAATCACATATTTTGGGTGAATCGTATATAGAAAACGAAGTGACCTTTTTAATTTTAGTTAGTTGTGATTATTGGAAATAAACAAATTCTTTATTTTTTATTTATTTATTTATTTCTATTCACAATATAGTTGTAAATAGAAAATGTTAACAAGTTAAAAAGACAATCTTTACATAATTTTGTTTGTTAAAATTAAAAGGACAAGTTTTAACATTATTTTTGTTAACAAATTAAAAAGGACAATTTTAAACATTATTTTTGTTAACAATTAAAAAGGGACAATTTTTAACATTTATTTTGTTAAAATAAAAGACAATTTTTATGTAATTTTGTTTGTAAAATAAAAGACAATTTTTACATAATTTTGTTTGTAAAAATAAAAAGGACAAGTTTTACGTCATTTTGTTAACATGATAAAAAGACAAATTTTTATGTTGTTTGTGAACATAATAAAAGAACAAAATTTTGTGCTCATTTTGTCAACATAAGTAAAGGGACAATTTCTATTTTTGTCTTCATTTACATATAACAGAATGTAAGTTTAAAGATCTTTATTTTAATTTACAAATAAAGATGAGGCTTTTATTGTGATTCATCAAAAGTACACCACAATTTACCATCATTGTGTTATATTGAATATTGTGACGCCAAAACCATCATTGTGTTATATTGAATATTGTGACGCCAAAACCATCATTGTGTTATATTGAATATTGTGACGCCAAAACCATCATTGTGTTATTTTGAATGTTATGACACCAAAACCATCATTGTGTTACTTTTAATGTTATGACGCCAAACCCATCGTTGTGTTATTCTGAATATTATGACACCAAAACCACCGTTGTGATAATTTGAGTATTGTGACACATATTTCATCGTCATATTATATAATTGAAATGGATCAAATAACTGGCATTAGAAATATAGTTATTTAGAAATGCTGACGCTAGGAAAGGTATTTACATAAGCTATAGAAAACATTTATTTCAATGTAAAAGAAATAAAAGTAACATCAACATTTTCTTATGTAAAAGAAAATATATTTAATTTCTAGTGTAAAAGAAAATGTAAACGTCTTCTTTGTTGAAAAGAAAAAGAATATAAACATTTTCTTTGTTGAAAAGAAAAAGAATATAAACATTTTCTTTGTTAAAAAGAAAAGAAAAATAACATTAACATTTTCTTTGTTAAAAAGAAAATAACATTAACATTTTCTAATGTAAATTAAAAGGGAAACATTTACATTTGCAAGGTAAAAGAGAATAAAAGTTACATTTTCTATTGTAAAAGAGAAAAATATGTAGATTTTTCCAATGTAAAGTCAAAAGAACAAAAAGTTATATTTTTCCAATGTAAAGAATAAAAAGTTACATTTTTCTAATGACAAGTAAAATAAAAAGAAACATCTTTCTATGAAAGGAAATAAAGAAAAGAAACATTTTCTATGCAAAGAAAGTAAATAAAAGAATAGCAAACATTATTTTTCAATGTGAAGAAATAAAAGAAAAGTTACATTTTTCAATGTAAAAGACATTTACATTGTATATACAAATAAAAGAATAAAGGGAAAATATCATGTTTGTTGAATATAAAAATAGACGTCGTTGAAACTATAATTTTTGTCGCATTAGAATTGGCGGACAAAAATATCAACTTTATAAAACAAAAGAACGGACTTTGGGAATTGCCAAATGGTTTGTATACATATATTTATATATACATAATATAAATTTAAATGAAGCGAAACACGCGCGGTAGTTCGCGTTTTGAAATCATAACTTTAAATGGTTGTACAGAAAGATATGACCGTTGAATTCTCCCAAAACTGGATCCGTTAGGACTGTCTTGGAAAGAGCTTACCAACGACATAAAATTTACCAAAACCTGACGGTTAGATTTTAAGATATGTTTAAAACAAATTTTGGTAAAAGCAGCGCCAGGGTCGCCTATCGACCCGAAGCGTCATTTAATTAATTATCACTATTTTTAAATAAATAAAAATAGCAGTAAATCGTTATAAATGGATATAAACGACGTGAAATGATTTAAATGATAATTATGCGATGATTATTTGAAAAGGCCGAGTTTAACTCATTTCAAATAATCAAACGACGATTTAAATCGAAATAATAGAAGACGATGTTGAAGACCGGCGATCTTCACGTCGAACGGACAACAATTATTGAGACCTTGGACTGACTTGCTCCCAGGAAGGGGTCGATGTAGTAGTTGGCCGGTCGTATGAGTTGATTGTCCGGATAAGCGAGAACCTCTCTGGTATCTCCGGTTTCGTTCAAACCCAGAACGGACTTGTATGGACGCGCGTCTGACGTTGGAATTCGTTTCGTGTAACTAAATCAATTTTTATTAATGTATGCTTGTTTGGTGGTAGAGAATTTATTCTCTGCTTAACACCCTGGTATACGTTAGTAGTTATCGATAGCATGACGCGAATTGTCAATGTGGCCCGCTAAGATGCGAATGATCAAGGTTTTGTTGAAAAGCAGGCCTTGTGGAAGACGATCAAAGCACAGCCTGTTTAGGCGTAGCTTTGTGTATAACGTAACCTCACAAGCCTCACACCCCGGTATGAGTCAAAAACGGGATACGGACCGTAGGGAGTGCACACGTTTCTTTCTAGCTAGAGTTGTGTCAGGGACCTACCAGCGCTGACATTTTACTTATGTGGATGATGGATTTTGAGGTACCTCGTGTTTTATAGGCCGTTGGTGGTCATACTATAGGTCCAAAGGGACCGGGAAACGTGTGTTCAGGCATAACCAATCCATACACATATGTATGGACCGGCCCTACCACTTCCAAGGGTTCGCTGCAGGGGATCCTGAGGCATTTGCTAGAGTGTCTCGAATCGGAGAGGAGCTTGCCCCTAGCCTCGACTCATGATGGAAACCAATCCTCCAATACGACATTACGATTTTAGTTGTATACTTATATACGGCGGCATAATATATGGTACCTATATCGTCTAGGATTAATACATTTATATTGAAATGATTTATGAAAACATATGCACACTAATAGTAATACGTTTGACGTATTTATCATCTTTTGATCGTTATAAGGAAAAACCCTTTCCTCTGGTGTGCGTTGCATTGTGTGATGGGACTTGGGTCTTATAACGATCTCATTTTTCTTTAAATGCATAGCGTTATTTAAACGATGTACTTAATTATGCACTGGCAATCCAATGGAGTAAACCCGTTCCGCCTTAGCGGCATGGTCCTGTGTTTTGGCATATGATTATTTAGTATAGGAAGATTTCTCACACCAGTCCCACGACTGACTCGAATTTTGTTTCACTTTGCAAATTCGGGTGCCCTCTTTCCACATGGGCAGCCAATTGACAGGTTGTTAGTTTGCTTCCTTGGAGTTGCTGATCTTGGAGCTTACTTATTTGCTTGGGTGTTGCTGCTTATCGAGGTGCTTTGCTGGACTATGCAGACCCTCATCTTTATCTTTATTCCTGCTTAGACTTTGATACATTTTGATCGTATTCCATTTCATTTCAAACTGTAGTTTTGACATTATGTACTTGTTTCCTTTTGTTGGGATTTTGATGTAATAAGTAGGACTCTGTGACTGGGATTTTGTGTTATGATAACATCCATATTCCGCTGCTATGTTGATGTTGTTGTTTAATAGATTCTTATATTTATGTGGTTATCTGTGTTATGTGTTGCTATATTTATGTTGTATCCCAATGATCATCTCAGCTTTCGTTCTACGGAGGTTTGGGGTTATCACAGTTGGTATCAGAGCTTTGGTTTAACCTTAGTTTTGGGATATAACATATTTATAGCAATACGTCTCATTAGAGATAGGACTAAAGTCCTAGAGTGAGCATAACATAATAGCACATATTTATCAGTCGTTACATCATTTTCACCTCTTAGCCTTTCCTTTGAAAAATTTTCATTTCTGTTGGTCAGACTCTCCTCTTGATGTTACAGACTAATTCATTATGAGTACTAGAGCTAGAACCCGTGGAAGAGGGAGAGGTGGAGCTAGAGGGCCACCAAGAGAAGAGCCCATTCATGAGCATCCCAACCCTAGGTTCGCACAGCCATTCGACCTAGAACGGATGTCAAAGATATTCGAAAACTTGGGCGGAGTTCCTTTCACTGGTAGAGAGTATGCTGTTGAAGCAGAGTCATGGCTCAAGAATTGTGAGAAGATCTTAGAAGGGATGGAACTTGAGGATCAGAGAAAGCGTTTCCTGGCAGCATGGCAACTCAAAGATCAAGCTGAGCACTGGTGGGACACCGTTAAGATTGGAAATGATGTAGCCAACATGTCCTGGGCAAAATTCAAAGAACTTTTCAATGAGAAATACATCCCTCCACAAGCAAGAGAACGCCTTCGTGAACAATTTGTCAATCTGAAACAAGGAAATATGACAGTTGCTGAATATGCGATGAAATTTGATGAGCTTTCCCGTTATTCCCCTAACCTAATTCAGGACCCAACTGAGAAGAACAAGAAATTCATTAAGGGCCTCGCTGCAAAGTATCTGAATAGGGTTACAGCTCATATCGATCTTCCCTTCCATGAAGTTATCACCTTTGCCAGCCGCTACGAAGAAAATGATGAGTCTGCCCAACAAGAGAGAGCAAAGAATCAGAATAATAGCCAGAAGGAGCAGACTAGCAAGAAATCAGAGACAGGAAATTCTTCAGCTGCAAAGCCACAGGGGAAGAAGAGAGACCGGAGCAAGTTGACATGCTTTAATTGTGGCAAGACCGGGCACTTTGATTACGAGTGTAAAGCGCCTAAAAGAGTCAAGAGAAATGATTCAGGCCCCAGTCAGAACCGTGGTCAGAGCTCTTAGAATCAGGGTCAGAATTCTCAGAATAATGGCCAGAATCCTCACCGCAACCTGGATTGCTACAACTGCCATCAGAAGGGGCATATCAAGCCGAATTGCCCATTGTTGAAAGATGCTCAGGTGGCACATGTCTATGAGGGTACGACTACACCAGCTCCTACCGAGGGTCCAGGTACACCTGATGTTTTAAGTGGTACTCTTAACATTAAAAATATCCCTATTACGTTCCTATTTGACACCG
This sequence comes from Allium sativum, assembly GCA_030737875.1. NCBI lineage: Eukaryota > Viridiplantae > Streptophyta > Magnoliopsida > Asparagales > Amaryllidaceae > Allium > Allium sativum. Next base: position 733,811,693 of record CM060916.1, read on the forward strand.
GTGCAACACGTAGTTTTATTTCTTCTGACATCATTAAAAAGTTAAAACTGAAACCTCGAAAACTTAAGGAATTGATTAGAGCTCATAGTCCTTTAGGAGGATCTCTCACTCTCGACCAATATTGTAGAGTGCCCATTTCCTATTCTCGATATCAATTTCCTTTTGACCTGATCGTCATGAATTTTTCCGGTTATGATATCATACTGGGAATGGATTGGCTTACCAAGTATGAGGCTGTGTTAGTATGTGCTGAAAGGATTATCAGGGTTAAAGTTGAGCTTGGAAATGTTACAATACCATGCCACGGCTCAGCCACTGACAGAAAAGAATTCTGGTCCTCTCTAGAAGTCACTCCTACTTCTATTGAAGAAATTCCTATTGTCAGAGATTATGCTGATGTATTCAAGGAAGTTGAAGGCTTACCCCCACGCATAAAATCAACTTCAGAATTGACTTGGCTCCGAATGCAAGGCCTGTCGTACATCCTATTCGGAGAATGTCACCCAAAGAAAAAGAAGAGCTGAGAAATCAAACCAACCAGCTTTTGTTTAAGGGTCTGGTCAGGCCTAGCTTCTCAGAATGGGGCGCAGCCGTGGTGTTCGTCCCAAAATCAGACGGTACCCTCAGGTTATGTGTGGACTATCGTGATCTCAACAAACAAACTCTGAAGAACAAATACCCATTGCCTCGTATTGATGACTTGCTCGACCGCTTGCATGGGGCGCGAGTTTTCTCTAGAATGGACTTAGCTACAGGCTTCCATCAACTTCGCATCGCAGAAGAATGTGTGCCTCTAACTGCTTTCATAGGACCGGATATCTTTTATGAATGGCTGGTAATGCCTTTCGGTCTATGTAATGCTCCAGCATATTTTGTTGATCTGATGAATAGAGTTTTCAGAGATGTTATAAATAAATTTGTGCTCGTGTTCATCGATGACATCCTCATCTTTTCTAAATCCACTGCTGAGCACGAACGACATCTGAGAGAAGTCTTGGAGATTTTGCGTAGAAATGTGCTGAAAACCAAATTCTCCAAATGCATATTCTGGCAAGAAGAGGTGAAATTCCTCGGACATGTCGTATCAAAAGAAGGCATTTTAGTTGATCCAGGAAAAATCTCATCCATCCAAGACTGGAAGCAGCCTCGAACTCCCACAGAGGTCAGAAGTTTCTTAGGGCTGGCTGGCTATTATCGGAAATTCGTCAAAGATTTTTCGAAGATAGCTTGCCCATTGACAAACCTGACCAAGAAGCATACAAAATTTATTTGGACGCCCGAATGCGAGAAAGCTTTCCAAGATCTAAAAGGGAGGTTGACCAATGCTCCTGTGTTGACCATTATAGATGGCAATCAGGATTTGACAGTCTAGACCGATGCCTCTAAGCAAGGTTGTTTCTTTTATACAAAAATCAACATGTCAGAGATAACATTTTCTTTTAATCTCATTTTAACATGTTATTCCTTTATCTATTTAAGGTATTGGTGCGGTGCTGATGCAACAAGGCAAAGTAGTCGCATATGCTAGCCGCCAATTGAAACCGCATGAAAAGAATTATGCCACTCATGATCTTGAGCTAATGGCCATTGTATTTTCTCTTAAAATATGGAGGCACTGTCTCTTGGGTGAGAAGTTCGAAGTATACACGGATCACAAATCCTTGAAGCATCTTTTTACCCAAAGAGATTTGAATATGAGGCAGCAACGCTGGGTTGAATTTCTTGCATCATATGATTTTGTTATCCTATATACTCCAGGGAAAGCCAACGTTGTAGCCAATGCGCTCAGTAGAAAGAATGCCGAGGGCGACAAACTCCTTCTCGCCAACCTCATTATAACTTCTAATCTGATTGATAAAATCTCTACTCTCCAGAAGAATGATAAATTTATTCAGAGGATTATCAAAAGAATTCAGGATGGCGAATCCACTAGCTTCCAAATTGACGACAGAGGGGTTCTGAGGCTTTCTGGCCGAATTTGTGTTCCGTACATTCCTGAGCTCAGAAGGGAAGTTATGGATGAGTGCCACAAATTTAAGCTCAGTATTCATCCAGGGGTGAGCAAGATGTATCAAGATCTCAAGCGCACATTCTTGTGGAGATCCATGAAGAGAGATATTTCTATTTATGTTTCTAGATGTCCCACTTGTCAGCAAGTCAAAAGTGATCAGCAGAAGCTAGCAGGTCTATTGCAACCGCTAGGAGTTCCAGGCTGGAAGTGGGAGGAAATTTCTATGGACTTTATTGATGGTTTGCCCCGTACCAGAAAAGGGAACGATAGTATATGGGTAATTGTTGACCGCTTAACAAAGTCTGCCCATTTTATCCCTGTCAAGACCAACAGAACAGCTCGGAGTTTGGCGCAGCTTTATCTTAAAGAGATTGTCAGACTGCATGGGATCCCAAGAAGCATTGTCAGTGATCGGGATCCAATATTTACGAGCAAGTTCTGGGAAGCCTTCCAAGAAGAACTCGGTACTAAGTTGAATCTGAGCACAGCTTATCACCCTCAGACAGATGGCCAGACTAAGAGGGTGAACCGCATTTTAGAAGACTTGTTGCGAGCGTGCATTCTTGACTATGGTGGTTCATGGGAGGACCATTTATACTTGGTGGATTTATCTTACAATAATAGCTACCAAGCCAGTTTGGAAATGTCACCGTTTGAGTTACTATATGGTAGACCATGCAGGTCCCCGGCATGTTGGGTGGAGCCAGGCAATCGATTAGTCTTGGGTCCCGACATGGTTCGTGAAGCATCGGACAAGGTTGACTTGATTAAGAAGCGTCTGTTGGCTGCTCAGAGCCGACAGAAGAGTTATGCAGATCAGCGAAGAAGACACTTAGAATTCTCTATTGGTGATCGAGTATATCTGAAGGTTTCTCCATTGAGGGGCGTGATTCGTTTTGGGAAGACGGGGAAATTGGCGCCAAGGTTCATTGGTCCATTTCCTATCCTCGAAAGGATTGGTACGCTTGCTTATCGAGTGCAGTTGCCCGACTGGTTGCCTGGGGTGCATGATGTCTTCCATGTGTCTCAACTCCGCAAGCATGTGCACGATCCTGATTTGATCGAGGATGAATTGAATCAATAGGTCTTGGATATTACACCTAATCTGACAGTGAGAAAGGATCCGATGAAGATCATTGGCAAAGAAACCCGGGTACTGAGGAATAAGAAGATTCACCTAGTCAAGGTGCAGTGGAGTGGGGATCCTAGGGACTGTACTTGGGAGACAGAGGATAGCTTCAAAAGGGCTTACCCCAACTGCAGAGAGGACATCTCCAAATGATTCTTGTGTTAAGGTACATTTACCACAATTTACATTTCCGTCGTTTCCTACTTTTATTTTCTTTCCGAGGACGAAAAGCTTTTAAGTGGGGGAGATTGTAACGACCTGGAAAATCCGAACCAATTTAAAATTTTTATTTTAAATTATTGGGTGGAAAAATGTGGCAGAAATAAAAAGATTCCATCTTTAAATAATATTAAAGCCAGTGAAAATAGTCAATTTTCAAACGATCTCTGTTTTCGACGAAACCAATTTCATTGGAACCGGAATATCATATTATTGCTAGGTTTCAATTACTAGAATTTTCCGAATTAATATGTGAGCGTAGCAATGGAAAATGTGTTTTGTTCATTTCAGTCAAATTTAATCGACTGAAAAATAGCCATTTTTCAAACGGTCTCAGAATTCGATGAAATTAATTTTGTTAGGACCGTATCGTCGTAACAAAGACAAATATATTTTTTCTGGATTTTTCCGAGTCCGTATGTGGCCCCGGTGAATTTTTATAGACGGTTGAATTTAAAAATAAATGAATTATATTTAAAACTGAGAAACGGGGGTCGAGACGAACTCTTGGGCTGACGGGACCTAGACCGTTGGATCCGGAATAGGGTCTATTTTCTAAAGACACTTTCGTTTGGACTGGTTTCAGTACGGTTTGAAAGTTATGGATTTAAACGTAAAATTCCACTTGAAATTATATAAAAATAGAATTAAACCCTAATTTTAATTCCACTATTCATCGTTCAAATCAGGCCGCCGCCACCCTCTTTAACCCATTCGAACCTTCTTCCCCGTTTTGCTCCTCCTCCATCGAGTTTCACGCCCCACCACACACACCACTTCAGAGCCCCTCTCCTCCTCTGCAATTCCATACCATTGGGTCGCCTTCTAGTGCCGCCATCGCTGAGCCCCACCGACCCAAACCCGTCGGATTTGGACCGTCTCCACGCCCACGTGGCACCACCGAGCCACCCCCCAACGCCGGCGAACAAAGGCCACACCCCCCTCTTCGACGTCCCGGACCCTGATCGGCCTCTGGCTGCACGTATTCCGAGAAAATTCGAGACCTAGTTTTGAGCAGTAGAAAAGGGGCACGGCCGAATTTGAACAAAGAGGAAGAAGGGTATTTCTTATTTAAATTTATTTAATTAAAATAAATTATTCTCTAACTTAAATTAATCATAACTCTTTCGTCCTAGCTCGGAATTCGGTGATTTCGGAAGCTGTGAAATCGTGATTCGGAGTACTACGCTTTAGAACTAATTGGAATTGATTCTGGACTTCTTGGAATTTTTGATCTGAGTTGAAATAATGTGAGATCTCTGAATTTTAATAAATTATTTAAATAATTTATTTGCTATTGTTAAATAAATTAGATCTACTATGTGATGATGTGGTTGAATGTTCATATGTTGATGGATGATGTTTTCTTTTATCTGCTTGTTTATGCTGTTAATTCAGATCTGTATGAATCACATATTTTGGGTGAATCGTATATAGAAAACGAAGTGACCTTTTTAATTTTAGTTAGTTGTGATTATTGGAAATAAACAAATTCTTTATTTTTTATTTATTTATTTATTTCTATTCACAATATAGTTGTAAATAGAAAATGTTAACAAGTTATAAAGACAATCTTTACATAATTTTGGTTGTTAAAATTAAAAGGACAAGTTTTAACATTATTTTTGTTAACAAATTAAAAAGGACAATTTTTAACATTATTTTTGTTAACAATTAAAAAGGGACAATTTTCAACATTTATTTTGTTAAAATAAAAGACAATTTTTATGTAATTTTGTTTGTAAAATAAAAGACAATTTTTACATAATTTTATTTGTAAAAATAAAAAGGACAAGTTTTACGTCATTTTGTTAACATGATAAAAAGACAAATTTTTATGTTGTTTGTGAACATAATAAAAGAACAAAATTTTGTGCTCATTTTGTCAACATAAGTAAAGGGACAATTTCTATTTTTGTCTTCATTTACATATAACATAATGTAAGTTTAAAGATCTTTATTTTCATTTACAAATAAAGATGAGACTTTTATTGTGATTCATCAAAAGTACACCACAATTTACCATCATTGTGTTATATTGAATATTGTGACGCCAAAACCATCATTGTGTTATATTGAATATTGTGACGCCAAAACCATCATTGTGTTATATTGAATATTGTGACGCCAAAACCATCATTGTGTTATTTTGAATGTTATGACACCAAAACCATCATTGTGTTACTTTTAATGTTATGACGCCAAACCCATCGTTGTGTTATTCTGAATATTATGACACCAAAACCACCGTTGTGATAATTTGAGTATTGTGACACATATTTCATCGTCATATTATATAATTGAAATGGATCAAATAACTGGCATTAGAAATATAGTTATTTAGAAATGCTGACGCTAGGAAAGGTATTTACATAAGCTATAGAAAACATTTATTTCAATGTAAAAGAAATAAAAGTAACATCAACATTTTCTTATGTAAAAGAAAATATATTTAATTTCTAGTGTAAAAGCAAATGTAAACATCTTCTTTGTTGAAAAGAAAAAGAATATAAACATTTTCTTTGTTGAAAAGAAAAAGAATATTAACATTTTCTTTGTTAAAAAGAAAAGAAAAATAACATTAACATTTTCTTTGTTAAAAAGAAAATAACATTAACATTTTCTAATGTAAATTAAAAGGGAAACATTTACATTTGCAAGGTAAAAGAGAATAAAAGTTACATTTTCTAATGTAAAAGAGAAAAATATGTACATTTTTCCAATGTAAAGTCAAAAGAACAAAAAGTTATATTTTTCCAATGTAAAGAATAAAAAGTTACATTTTTCTAATGAAAAGTAAAATAAAAAGAAACATCTTTCTATGAAAGGAAATAAAGAAAAGAAACATTTTCTATGTAAAGAAAGTAAAGAAAAGAATAGCAAACATTATTTTTCAATGTGAAGAAATAAAAGAAAAGTTACATTTTTCAATGTAAAAGACATTTACATTGTATATACAAATAAAAGAATAAAGGGAAAATATCATGTTTGTTGAATATAAAAATAGACGTCGTTGAAACTATAATTTTTGTCGCATTTGAATTGGCGGACAAAAATATCAACTTTATAAAATAAAAGAACGGACTTTGGGAATCGCCAAATGGTTTGTATACATATATTTATATATATATATATATAATATAAATTTAAACGAAGCGAAACACGCGCGGTAGTTCGCGTTTTGAAATCATAACTTTAAACGGTTGTACAGAAAGATATGACCGTTGAATTCTCCCAAAACTGGATCCGTTAGGACTGTCTTGGAAAGAGCTTACCAACGACATAAAATTTACCAAAACCTGACGGTTAGATTTTAAGATATGTTTAAAACAAATTTTGGAAAAAGCAGCGCCAGGGTCGCCTATCGACCCGAAGCGTCGTTTAATTAATTCTCACTATTTTTAAATAAATAAAAATAGCAGTAAATCGTTATAAATGGATATAAACGACGTGAAATGATTTAAATGATAATTATGCGATGATTATTTGAAAAGACCAAGTTTAACTCATTTCAAATAATCAAACGACGATTTAAATCGAAATAATAGAAGATGATGTTGAAGACCGGCGATCTTCACGTCGAACGGACAACGATTATTGAGACCTTGGACTGACTTGCTCCCAGGAAGGGGTCGATGTAGTAGTTGGCCGGTCGTATGAGTTGATTGTCCGGATAAGCGAGAACCTCTCTAGTATCTCCGGTTTCGTTCAAACCCAGAACGGACTTGTATGGACGCGCGTCTGACGTTGGAATTCGTTTCGTGTAACTAAATCAATTTTTATTAATGTATGCTTGTTTGGTGGTAGAGAATTTATTCTCTTCTTAACACCCTGGTATACGTTAGTAGTTATCGATAGCATGACGTGAATTGTCAATGTGGCCCGCTAAGATGCGAATGATCAAGGTTTTGTTGAAAAGCAGGCCTTGTGGAAGACGATCAAAGCACAGCCGGTTTAGGCGTAGCTTTGTGTATAACGTAACCTCACAAGCCTCACACCCCGGTATGAGTCAAAAACGGGATACGAACCGTAGGGAGTGCACACGTTTCTTTCTAGCTAGAGTTGTGTCAGGCACCTACCAGCGCTGACATTTTACTTATGTGGATGATGGATTTTGAGGTACCTCGTGTTTTATAGGCCGTTGGTGGTCATACTATAGGTCCAAAGGGACCGGGAAACGTGTGTTCAGGCATAACCAATCCATACACATATGTGTGGACCGGCCCTACCGCTTCCAAGGGTTCACTGCGGGGGATCCTGAGGCATTTGCTAGAGTGTCTCGAATCGGAGAGGAGCTTGCCCCTAGCCTCGACTCATGATGGAAACTAATCCTCCAATACGACATTACGATTTTAGTTGTATACTTATATACGGCGGCATAATATATGGTACCTATATCGTCTAGGATTAATACATTTATATTGAAATGATTTATGAAAACATATGCACACTAATAGTAATACGTTTGACGTATTTATCATCTTTTGATCGTTATAAGGAAAAACCCTTTCCTCTGGTGTGCGTTGCATTGTGTGATGGGACTTGGGTCTTATAACGATCTCATTTTTCTTTAAATGCATAGCGTTATTTAAACGATGTACTTAATTATGCACTGGCAATCCAATGGAGTAAACCCGTTCCGCCTTAGCGGCATGGTCCTGTGATTTGCCATATGATTAGTTAGTATAGGAAGATTTCTCACACCAGTCCCACGACTGAGTCGAATTTTGCTTCACTTTGCAAATTCGGGTGCCCTCTTTCCACACGGGCAGCCAATTGACAGGTTGTTAGTTTGCTTCCTTGGAGTTGCTGATCTTGGAGCTTACTTATTTGCTTGGGTGTTGCTACTTATCGAGGTGCTTTGCTGGACTATGCAGACCCTCATCTTTATCTTTATTCCTGCTTAGACTTTGAGACATTTTGATCGTATTCCAATTCATTTCAAACTGTACTTTTGACATTATGTACTTGTTTCCTTTTGTTGGGATTTTGATGTAATAAGTAGGACTCTGTGACTGGGATTCTGTGTTATGATAACATCCATATTCCGCTGCTATGTTGATGTTGTTGTTTAATAGATTCTTATATTTATGTGGTTATCTGTGTTATGTGTTGCTATATTTGTGTTGTATCCCAATGATCATCTCAGCTTTCGTTCTACGGAGGTTTGGGGTTATCACATCTGTAAAAATGAATAAAAGGTAAATATATGACGAAAGAATTAAGGAAGGGTAATGAAACAGGTTACAAATTAGTGTTGTAATTAATGTAAAGAAAACAGTCGACTAAGTATAAAATTATGAATGACATTAATTTAGAGATTTATTGGTTTAAATTATATGTGTAAACGTTTGCATGGATATACACACATCAACATGATCAAAGCCTAAATCAGTTATACATGTTTTGAAATTTAAAAGGTTGCAATTAGAAGCAAGCATTTAATTTGTTATAAATACAAAGAGGCATATAGGGGAAATAACTTGTGCATTTATTCTCTACTCTCTCTCCTCTTCTATTGATCATTCAAATTCATTTTTAGACATGAAACTATTCCTTTTATTCACCTTTTGTTCTCTCTTCTTTTTATATATTTATAATCTTCAGACCTCATATATAAAAATAAAAATATTATAAATTAAGGATTAAACAATTCCTAGAAACCCTAAAATATACCGTATAAAATACGGTTCTACTGTTCCTCATCGTTCTCCCTTCTCAAATCAGCCGCCTTCTCTTCCAATCCATCTCTCTTCAAATTCTCCTCCCTCACATCGAATCTGTAAAGACCCGGAAATTCCCGCTCTTTGAATCGACCATAAACCACACAGGTCTGACCCAAAGGTTGGAAATCTTCGAATACTTTAACTTTGGGAATACAATACATCAGAACAATAACAACAGACTTTTATTACATTATAATAATGTTACATCAGAGTACAAAATATATCAGAGTACATTGAAATAAAATTACAGCGGAAGATAAATTACAAAAGATTTATTACATTAAATAAAATACAGTAAACAGCGGAAGACTACTAAGCTCTGGACACAGCTTTAGGCTTCGATCCAGGATCCTGCTAAAATAATAGATATCTGCAAAAAGCTACTCGACTGCCTGTGTGGAAAAGAGGGCACCCGAGTTTGCAAAGTGAAACAAACTACGAGTCAGTCATGGGACTGGTGTGAGAATTCTAAACAAATTTAACTAATAAGACAAATCCAAGGACCACGCCACTAATGCAGAACGGGTTTTATTCCAATGGATTGCCGGTGCATAAATTAAAGTAAATCGTTAAACAACGCAATGCTTTTTGGAAAATGAAACCATTATAAGACCCAAGTCCCATCACACAATGCAACGCACACCAGAGGATAGGGTTTTACCTTATAATGGTCAAAAGATGCTAAATACATAAAACGGATTACTACTAGTGTGTATATGTTTTAAATAAAAACATTTCAATCATAAGTATCAATCCTAGACGGCATGGGTACCATATATCATGTCTCCAATACTAGTTCTACAATCAAAATCGCAAGGTCGTATTGGAAATTGGATTTCCATCATGAGTCGAGGCTAGGGGCAAGCTCCTCTCCGATTCGAGACACTCTAGCAAATGCCTCAGGATCCCCCGCAGTGAACCCTTGGATGCGGTAGGGCCGGTCCCCGCCTATCGGCAGTGGATTGGTTATGCCTGAACACACGTTTCCCGGTTCCTTTGAACCTATAATATGACCACTATCGGCCTATAAAAATACGAGGCACCTCAAAATCCATCATCCACATAAGTAAAATGTCAGGGCTGGTAGGTCACTGACATCCCTCTAGCTAGAAAGAAACGTGTGCACTCCCTACGGTCCAAATCCTGTTTTTGACTCATACCGGGGTGTGAGGCTCGCAAAGTCACGCTATACACAAAGCTACGCCTAAACAGGCCGTGCTTTGATCATCAACCACAAGGCCTGCTTTTCAACAAAAGCCTTGATCAATGCATCTTAGTATGCCACATTGTCAGTCCATACTATTCCATTGATTTCTACCAATATATAACCTCTAAGCTCGTACGTCTCAGAGAAGGGTGTTAACCACCAAGCAGATATATATTAACAGAGATCAACGAATGTAGTATAAAGGACTACAACGTCAGACATACATTCCATTTATAAACTTATGCTCTGGGTCTGAGCGAAAGTCAAATCCGTACAAATCAACACTACGTCCGGATAACTACCATCTCAGCGCCGTCTTGGGAGCAAATCAATCAAGGACCTCAATGCTAGTTACCCATTCGATGTGAAGATCGTCGGTCTTCAATCGCCGTCTTCAACTCTTAGATTTAAAACGTCGTATAATCATTTGAAATGAGATTGAACTCGGTCTTCTCAAATGATTCTCGCATATATATATATAATTTGAAAACATTTCATATCGTTATTAATATTTGATAACGACCTATCGCTATTTTTATTTATATAAAAATAGCCTAAATAATTTAACGACGCTTCGGGTCGATGGGCGACCCTGGCGCTGTTTTCAACCAATTTTGATTTACACATATCCTGAAATCTAACCGTTGGATTTTGACGAAATTTATATCGTTGGAAAGATCTTCCCAAAGCGGTCCTAACGGTTCCAGTTTTGGGAAAATCCGACTGTCGGATCTTTCGGTATAACCGTTTAAAGTTATGATTTCAAAACGCGAACTACCGCGCGCGTTCCGTTTAATTTATAATTTATATTTATATACATATATAAATATAAATCGTTTGGCGATTTCAACTATTAACGTCTATTCCTTTATCGCATTTAAAATGATGATAAAATATCACTTTTATTTTACTCTGTTTTTATTTACATTTAAAATGTAAATAAAATGTGCTATTTAAATTCACTTTAATTCATGCTTTATTTACACCAAATATAAATAGATATTCTTTTTCTATCTTTGGTTTATTTACACTAAATGTAAGTAAATAATTAAATAATCTTTTTCTATCTTTTGATTTATTTACTCTAAATGTAAATAAATATTCTTTCTTACCATTTATTTATTTACCTAGATATAAATAAATGTTTTCATTTTCATTTTCTTATTTCTTTACCCAAATGTAAATAAATGGTTTTTCTACTTCTACTTTTTCTTATTTATTTACACTATTTGTAAATAAATGTTTTTACTTTGCTTTTATCTTATTTATTTACACTATTTGTAAATAAATGTTTAACTTTTACTTTTGCTATATTTATTTACATTAATTGTAAATAAATGTATCTAATTTCTTATTCATATTTATTTACGCTATTTGTAAATAAATGGTTTCAATTTCTTTGCCAATCCTATTTACGTAGTAAATGTAAATAAATGTATTTCTTTAATTCTTTTCTAGTATTTCTTTTTAACATAAAAAGAATATCTTATGTTAATTCTTTTCTAACATTTCCTTTTATTATTTTTATCTACATAAGAAAATGTAAATAATTACCATCCACATTTTGGTTCTTTTATTTCTTTTTTTTATTTTTATTTTAACATAAGAAAATATAAATAAATTCTAATTCACATGTTTAATCTTATAATCTTAATTACATAGAAATGTAATTTTATTTACAATGTAAAAACATGTTCTTTAATTACATAAAAGTATAATTTTGTTTAATCTTTTATTTATCTAATGTAAATAAATGTCTTACTTTTTCTATGTTTTATTTTATTTACACTAAATAGTTTACATATGCTTTAACCTCCCACATTGGATAGGTATTGTTGTGATTACTGGAAAGCCGGGCGGGTCCGGGCAGGTTTACATCACAACTCAATCCAACCTCGGGTTAAGCATACTAATTCATATTAAGAAAAATGGAATAAATGTTTTTTATTCTTTTTATTTTCTTTTCTCATTTATTTACCTATTTGTAAATGAATATCTAAATTACTTTACCTTATTTATTTACCTAAACGTAAATAAATGTTTCAATTACTTTATCTTAAGTATTTACATAAGAAATGTAAATGCTTAATCCCTATTCTATTACATTGAAAAATGTAAATACTTAATCCTTTTTATTATTTCTTCTTAACAAAATGTTTATTTTGTTTTTATCCTTTTTTCTACTTTAAACAAAAATGCGAGTTTTGACGCTACTAATTTATATGGATAAACATGTGAATTTTTTTGTCGCAACTAATTTATATTGACAAATAGTATATTTTTAACGCTACTAATTTATATTGAAAAAATTGTTAACTTTAATCCAACTATCATAATTTGACAAATATGTCAATTCTAATTCAACTACTATAATTTGACAAAAATGTCAATTTTAATCCCACTATCATAGTTTGATAAATAGGTCAATTCTAAAGGTAAAAAGCGACATTTCTATTTATCATTCACAAATCCTATGTAATTGACATTTTTATTTATCACAACACTTTTAACTAAAATGACATGTTTATATTAGCATAACATGATTAACTAAATGACATGTTTAACGATTCTAATATCAGAATAAAAAGAAGCATTTTACATGCACATGACATGACATTATTATAACATAAATGGTATTTTTACCCTAATGTCATATTTCTAACCAAAACGGTATCTTTTTTTTCTTAATTCTTTTAAATGTATAAAAATATACTTTTCCAGTTCATTCATTTTAAGGTATATAAAAGTATACATTTCTAAAAATATAATAATTTTGTAAAACTCCTTTTAATATACAAGATATGATAATTTTGTAAAAATTCCTTTTAATGTGAACAAAATGTTGATTTTGGTCTAATCACTTCTAATGAAATCAAAATGTTGATTTTGGTTAAATCAAATTAACAAAAAGTGTTAACTTTTGTCCAATATAATTTAATTTACAAAAATGTATTTTTGGTCCTTTTTAATCTAATTACCAAAAATGTAAATTTTATCCTTTATAATATAATTAAAAAAATGTTAATCTTGTGCTTTATAATATAATTAACAAAAATGTTAAAAGTGATATATTTGTCTTTGTCGTCAATTTTAACACAACAAAATGTATATAAAGTGGTATATATGATTTGTCATCAATTCTAACACAGCATGGGATCATAAAAAATACAAACAACAAACACAATTCATCATCACAATCAATTAGTTAATCTAAATTTTTATGCACCGCATATATGTGTTTCATATAGCGAATAATAATGACACAATCATAATCAATTTAAATATATATATTTCTATATATATATGTATATTTAATTATTTTAATTTTGAGAAATCTCACAAAAAATTTTGTGTGTCTCTTCTAATTTCACACAAATGTAAAATTTGGGTGTCAATTCTATTACAACAAAAGTAAATATTTTGATGTCATTCTATTTTAACAAAAAGTATATTTTGAGTGCCATTCTCATTACAACAAAGTTGATTATTTCTAATTACACAAAAATGTCTATTTTGTGTATCAATCTAATTTAACAAAATGACGGTGAAAAATAAATCTTTTTATTTTCAACAAAAATTGACCTTGAAAAATGAATCTTTTATTTTCATCAAGAAGCAATGAAAACATTGTCCTTTTTTATTTCAACTAAATTCCAATGAAAAATTTGTCATTTTTTATTTCAATAAAATGACAATTTTAATTTTGTCAATTCTAGTTTTGACACGAATACCGATTTTATTTGGCAAATCAAACCTCAACCCAATGGTATAATTGATTCAACAATTTTGTTTTCAACACAAATGTCATCACATCAACAAATACACATAACAACCACAATCAGTTCAAATTTCATAGCCATTAACAATATGGATTTCACAACATACACATATAAAATTCACATAGCAAGGAATAATTTAATTTTAATAATTAAATATAGAAATCTCACCTTGGCTTTTATTTTGACGATTCAGATTTAGTTTTTGCTGAAAATTCTAACTTACTCCAAATCGCTTCAAATCAGTTCTGCAATGGAGATCTCGTCGCCACGATTCTAACGCAATTCGTTTCACTGAATCTCGATGTCATACAAAGAAGTTATGGTCATTTTTCATTTAATTGCATAATTAAATAATTAAATAATTTAATTAATTACATTACAAATCTCTTCCTCCTTCTTTCTGTATTACGCTCCCTGTAGCATCGCACCACCCTCCATCGAATTGCATGAAAACAGGGCGAAATGAAGCGTGATATCTCACAAGCTGTCACTCTAAAGGTGATCATCAACGTTGAAGATATATATCATAGAACGATCTATCTAATTTGCCTTTGGAAATTTTGGAAATGGAGGAATGGATTAAAAGAGATTTGAGGGGAAGAAGGAGAGCGTTTTCAACCATTGATTGGCATGGTGGCGGCTGTACATTTAGGGGGAAAGGGATAGGTTTAGAGAAGTTTATGATATTATATAGTGGAGACACTACATATATGTATATATATTTTATTTAGTTATATAAATTTGATTTTATCTTTCACTTATCTCTACATATGTAGTAGGTGACAAATGAAGTTTAATTTGCTGACTAGACATGATGGACCACATGAATATATGGACTTAAATGATGGAAATGATGGAAATAAAATAAATAAATAAATAGGATAAATGAAATACCGAAAATGGAAGCATAAACTTAAATTTGTATTATTAATAATGGAAATAAAGAGGCAATTTGAAATATGGCAAATGGGGAAGCTACTAATAAATACAAAAGGTAAAGCAGTCAAATTTCACAATATATATGTCATAGTATTAAATTCATTAGCCTCGATATATTCAAATTATTCTCATTAGTTTTATTAACACACAATAAATAAAAGAAACAAAATGTGACTGATATTACATAGTATAAAGATAAATATGGATTCTAAATTCATACGCTAAAAATCATGTGTTTCCTTAGTTCATTGTAACGACCCAGATTTTTGGCCGTTGAATTCTGAATATTTAAATTTGTTTTAAACATTTTAATTGAATTACATATAGGAATTTATTTATTAAAAACGAAGTTTGAACGTTAATTTATAATATAATTATAAAACGAGCTTGAAAACGCGCTGCAGTTCGTAATATAGAGTTTTGAACTTCAACTGAGGATACAGGATCCGATATAAGTCGGATTTCTGTGAAACAAGACACGTTGGAACCGTATTCATTATAATTTTCATATGAAAGAGAAAAATCCAGATTTTGGGTTATAATTTGTTAGCTATGTCCAAATCAAATTTAGAAATAGTCGCTATAGAATCGTATAAAAGCCATAACGGTTTAGTTAATATAACTGGAGATTGGTTATGAATTTGGGCAAGGTTCTTTTGAGGCGTTGTTATAATTTAATTTTTAGAATTTTACTGTAATTTTTAATTAATTAAATATGCAACTTTTTACTTAGAGTATTTTGCACCCTATATCAATATTTTGGGATTTCATAATATAAGTTAAACTACCGATATTATTATATTTTTGGGATCGTGGCACCTCGCTGGACACGACCGTATTCTTACTTCTGTCCGTAGCAGCTCGTATGCGAATTGAATTTTTCGTAATAGCGCACCGTTAAACTTCACAAAACTTGAATAAACGTATATATTTGAAGACACCATTATTAACTATCCAGAAGATAGGTGGGCATGCATGCAGTAAAATATGGCACATTAATGTGACCATCAAATGCTAAAAGATATCCATAACGTGACCATCAAAGCAACATATGCATGCATGCTTAGGAACAAATGCTTAACAGCAATAGTCTAAAATATATATAATAATAAAATCATTTCTATATTCTGTAGGTTTTAGCCAAATATGCCGTCCAAATGCGTACCATCCAATACCCGATATTATGAGGATGCAGCTGAAATTTGAATACGGTAAAACCGTGTGGAAGCTAAGGCATGCGAAGATAATAATAATAAATAAATAAATAAAGAGAGAAAAAAAAAGAAAAAAAAAGTGTATCTTTCCCTGTACGTTTGAAAAACAGTGTGCGTGCCAAGTCTCTATTGTCAAGCTGTTCTTCCCACGCCATTTTGTTCCGTGTCACCCAAGGAAACGTGAGCACCACGTAAACGTGCCACCCAAGGTAACGTGAGTACCACGTAAACGTGCTAAGCACGTGTATTACGAGGATGACTCTGCTCTCTTCCCTTATAAAAGCCTGCTCACTCCTATATTTTTTTTTCAGAAAAAAAAAAAAGGAAAAAGGAAAAGAAAAGAAAGACTCAACTCCAACACAAGAAAAAATTAGTTCATCGCATTGCTGCTGCTTCTACCCTTCCGCTCCCACTCTCTTCTCTCGCAACTTCTCTCGCAACATCCCTCAGTCCTCTCCCTCCATGTTCGACACTCACGGAAAAAGGATGCTTCCCGTGAAGATCACGCAGTGGACTGTGGCGAGACTATGAGTGTGAAGATGGTTCGGTCTTCGAAGATGGTGTCGGCAAACTCGTGGAGGTGCTTGGTGTTTAAGGACGTGGTTCCACACGGGTTAGTTGATATTAGAAGGAGGGATGGGTATTGAGAAGAGAGGCCAGTGAGGTATTCAAGTTTTGGGAACTGATGATTGGAAGGGGTCAGCTAAATTGAACGATGGGGCATGATGGTTGGTAGGTGAATGGCTATTATACGGTTCAACACTGGAGAGCAGAAGACCAAAAAGGAGATGCGTGCGAACGAAGATGACATCAGACCTGATTCACGAATTAAAACATATTCGGTAAAATTAATTATTTAATTAAGTTGATGATTAACCCAATATTAAGTGCATACTTTTAAATGCTTAACTATACCATATTAAAACAGAACTGTATAATCACTTCATGACTTGACAACATCAGTGAAGAGATGTTCAAGGGGGTGGTTGGGATGTGAATAGTAGTTCGGGAAAGAAGGATTCGATGCCGGCCTATATTGTTAATTACGTGGTTAAATAATTTAAGGGTGATGTTTGTTTACAGATGGTGTATGTTGGTTATGGGAGGTCGAACTGGTGATCATTGGGTGAAATGTTGGTTTGAACAAGAAGGGAAACAGCCGGTTGAATTCAAAACAAAGTAAAAGAGGTGATTCAAAGGGATGGACCAATACCGGTTTCGAACTGAATTGCAAACGAGGGTACGATGGTATAGGGGATTTTCAACAAAGAGAAAGGAAAAGCGGGAAAGAAAAAAAGAAGGTCAAACGTTTAAAAGCAATTAACGTTTTAGTTTATTTATTAATTAGATTAATTAGAGTAACTTGAATATTCAATATCTCATACGTATATCAACAGAATTGGACCAATTAGGTCATGATGGAATCGCAGCAATAAGGTGCACATTTTGGAACTGGTTATTACTGAGTACAAAGCTACTGGAATTCGGTATAAAAGCCAAATGCCTGTTTTAAACAAAAACACAGCAGAATTGTCAACTGCAATCCAAGGTGAGTAAACTCACTTACTCCCTCTCGTTTATATTTTAATATATAAACGAGTTTTAAATATTTTTATAATGTGCAATGATTGATTGGTTGAATAGTTGGTAAATTTGGTTGAATTGGTTGATAGGATTACACCATTAATTGATCATTAGTTCTGATATTTCATTTTGATGTGAAATAATATTTTTGATGTTACTAACATCTGTGGATGCAGGGAAACAGGTTGGAGGGATCCAATTGGATCCCTCAACATTTTATTTACTGTTTTATTTGATGGTGATATATGTTATGCTACATTATCCATGGTTAAATTTGTGTGTTTTGTTTACCCTGGCCTTAGGAAACTGGTATTTTAGATACCGTAAAATATCATCGAATGTGAAAAAGGAAATTAGAATTTAAAAGCAAAGTTTATTTCCAAATTAGAAATAATTTCTTTTTCATTGAGTTGTAAATGGAAACCTATTCCATTGGGTAAACCAAGAAAAATGTTATAAATAAAGATATAAATTAAGTGGATCATTAACCATTGGATAAATCAAAAGGTGAGTTCAAATATGAATGTATATTTGAAAGTGAGTATCGGTTTTGAAACCAATATTTGGAAATGGATCCGAAGTACAGAGGAAAGTTTAAAGGAAGAATTTCAAATGCTTAAAGTAAAAGAATAGTAGTTTAAACAAGGAAATATTTTGCAAATAAAATGTATATAAAAAGGGGATTTATAGAAATCGAATTAAGTGGTTAGAAGAATGTATAGTTTATAAATATGGTTAAAGGAGAACTTGAATTGTTAAAAATAAGCAGAATTTATAAATGAACAACGGAAGCGTGTGCGTCGCACACGGTATTTTATTCAAAACAACAATCATAGCACTGTTGTTATAATAGATGTTGTAAATCTATACAGCAATTTTAGACGCTGCTGTTATAATAAATGTGGTAAATCTAAATAGCAATTTTAACGCTGCCGTTATAATAACTGTTTTAATACCAATCTTAATGCTATGGTTATAATAAGTGTTTTATAATACTAGATAGCGGTTTTAACGCTGTTGTTGAAAGCAATGTTTGGTTTAAAGTTGTGAGCTCTGAATATTTCAAAGTGAATGATAGAAAGGGTTGGTTAGTGATATCGTTAATTAACGAATGATTTATGATTTAAGTCATAATAACGATGTTTATAACATCAGTAAATTCAAAGGATTTAAAAATGTTTTCTAACTGGAGTAAAAGATATTTTCTCAATAAAGGAATTATATATATTGGAGATGGTTTCCAATATTCAAGTTAGAAAATAAAAGTCATGTTAAAGTTATTATATTTCGAATGCAGGGAGTTATAACATCATTGTTATAATCAAGTGATTCCTGAAAAGAAAGTGGATTCATAATCGAATCCGAGAGCAACGTAAGGAAGCGTGTTAAAAGATTGGAAAGATGAACCGTGTCTATTTCGAAGTTAGAAATGTTGCTCAGTTAAGGTCTGAGAGGTAATTATACCCCAACTTGATTGACTTCGTTTTAACTAAGAAATGGTTAAGGTTCGATAGTGGAAAGTGGTTAAGTGGGAACCAAATGAAGGAGATTTGGCATAGTGATGTTTATTCAAACCTCTGTTTAATCAAATGAAAGAGATTTGGGAATGTTTTCCAAATGAGAAGTAGAATTGTTTTCTGAATATAGAAACAAGAGATGGAAATGTTTTCCAATGGTAATGATATATATTTTCTAAATATGGTGAATAAGAAACATTAAACAACAGAAATAGGGAAATGAACGAATGAATGAAATGATGATTGACCGATAGAATTTCCATCTGGAAATAATATCATTGTTTGCACACCGACATGTTTTCATTTGATAGTTAACTCACCGACTATCAAGGTTTTGACCATTTTAACGTTGTTAATATGGAGAGACCGGTTGGATTATTATCCAGAGAACCACTCCGTATTGGCATAAGCGTTGCGAATCAAGTATGCTGAATATATTGAAGACGGATTTGTGCAAGGGCTATCCTGTTTACAGAATAGTGCCTTCGGTTTGTCCAGTCCCAGGACAAACGTGAATGGACGAGTGTCTGACAGAGTATATCCAATGGATCGCATAAGTTGATCTCTTCAAACGTACTCACGTTTGGTGGCGGAGGAATTCGTTTCTCTTAGCTGTATACCCGTGGTATTTTTGGTGAAATCAATTTGTGATTTGGCGGGTATGACGATGTGGCATTCCAAGTAATGGAGGTATGATCTGTCAAAAGTTACGTTATGACCTCGAGCCTCATCAAACGGGAAAGGACAAAAAAATCGGGCAGGCAGCATGGCTATGTGGGTCGCACCCATTAGGATGTATGACCACCTATCTAGAGAAATTCCATTTGTTCTTTAATCTATCGATGCTGTCCCTTATCGGGAGACGGTTGCTGATCCCAACCGTTGGTGATATACATTCGATACACTCAAGCGAAATGAGTGGTCGGTCATGTGTGGGCCGGGTTGCAAGATGTTCTTGTTGAACCCAGTGTATTTGCCTCTAGAGATACACGTTCAGAAGGTGGTCCCATACCTTGTCAAGTTGGAATCCAATCTCCAATAAGTGCCTGCGAGTTTGATTGTATATTATATATGTAGAGCGTGAGATGCAAGCGTTCTACTAGATTTTAATTACTTGTGATTAGACATTATTATAATATCAGATAATATATGATTTCCAAAGTGTTTTGGGTTATCGTAAGGTAAAAACCATCCGTGTTTATGTGTGGATTGGTCTTACGATTATCATTTCTTTCGAAAGGATTTTGAAAGTTAAACAAATGATTGGAGTTTACTCACACCAGTCCCATGACTGACCCAGAGTTTATTTTGTTTGTTTCCCTAAACTCTTGGGTGCCCAAATTTGTACGGGCAGTCAAGTAGTCGGGATTTTACAGATTCACCTGCAGGAGATTGAAGCAGGGGGCTTCACCACTTAGCTATAGACTATCATATTTTCCGCTGTGTACTATGTTGTATCTGGAAACAGGTGTTTATAACTGTTCCAGGGATAATCATTGTGCTCTGATAATGGTATGTATATACAAATACTGATTTGTGCTTCAAAGTTATGTTATCTAATATAATTTATTCGTTCCGCTGTGAGTTTGTGATCTTCGTTTTCTTCTATTCTAATATTTCTTTCTTTCTATATTCTCATCCTCTAACTTCTTTCTAAAAATGATTCGTATTTCTGTGCAATTTGGGTTGGACGTGTGGTATGATTTGTCAACTCAAAGAGCACGGAAATTTGGGTCGTTTCATTTGGTATCAGAGCTGAAGGTTAAGTGATTACCTTGGCTCTGTGACGTGACTCAATAGAAATGGGGTTAGTAATACCCTGGATTGAGTTTGAGTGTATATATATGAGGGAGCGTATTTGTAGATTTGATATAAAATTTGTTTTATATTGTGTTGGCTGGTTTGTTGAGTGGTTTATGAATTCTGGTCGATACAGGAAGTACAACCATATCGATAGGTGTTTCTAAACTCTCGAACAGAACAAATCGACTCAGTATTGTTTTAAAGTGGGTAAGTGATATAATTTGCCCAAAAGTTATTTTGATATAAAGGGATAAATTTCGGAAATTATTGAATGTGTTGATTGTTGTTAAAATCAAACGAAATATAAGATATTGAAATGGTTATATAACCAAGATAAACTAGAATTAAATTCAGACCATAAATTGGAATTTAAATCCCGGATCTTTGAAAATATTGCTTGAAGTATTTTAAAGGTAATATAGCATTGGTTTGAAGAGATTTTTTTTAGAATGATTTTAAATGGATTTTTAAAGTGATTAAGCACTGAAATCACTTCAGTGGCAAGAAAATAGTACTGATAATGGATCGCGACATTTTCGGTATTCATTTTCGAGTTCCTGAGTGACGGATTGCTACCATAGTAATTTGGGAAAAAAAAAACTTGTTTGAAAGGGACAAGATGTTTTAGAAATTCAAATGTTTTGAATTGAGCTGATTGTAAATATATGGGTATAAATATATATGATTTCAAACTAATTTGACATAAAACCCGGGGATTTGAATTCTGAAATTGTTTAACTTGTATAAGTTGAATAAATTGGTGGAAATAAATCAAATGGATTGAAATTTAAGTTAAATGGAAAGTGAAACTCAAATGGAATAAGTGGATTGATTCCTGAAGTTGAGATCAGATTTGAATTGATAAAATGGAAGTGACTAATCAGAAGTTGATTAGAGATCTGACAATTGGAAGTTGTATTGATTTGAAACCGGTGGGAAATGGATATATGCATGCTGAGTAGATATTGAATGGAAGCAAGTGCAAGAGATAGAATTATGCCCGACAAAAAGGTACATGTTTACAATATTGTTTGGGTTGATAATTTTATGAGCCTATGAGGCAAGCCACTTGGCTTTTTGATTTTCTTTTGATTGGAGAAGGCCTAGAAAGGCGAGTTGTGGTTGTGCCGATTGAGCCGTGCAGAGGAGATGCTGCCGAAATTTCTCAGAATTTAAAGTGTTAGAAAATTTTCAGAATTTTGGAAAATTTTGTTAGTAAGAATAAATTAATATTTTAATTGGAATAAATTGGTTCAGTTAAGCTGAAATTAAGAAGTAAACAAAAAGGGATTTTAGACTTAGTTAATAGGGTATGTGGCATCTTTTCCTACCTTAGCAATTTCGAGGACGAAATTATTTTAAGGGGGAAGGAATGTAACGACCCAGATTTTTGGCCGTTGAATTCTGAATATTTAAATTTGTTTTAAACATTTTAATTGAATTACATATAGGAATTTATTTATTAAAAACGAAGTTTGAACGTTAATTTATAATATAATTATAAAACGAGCTTGAAAACGCGCTGCAGTTCGTAATATAGAGTTTTGAACTTCAACTGAGGATACAGGATCCGATATAAGTCGGATTTCTGTGAAACAAGACACGTTGGAACCGTATTCATTATAATTTTCATATGAAAGAGAAAAATCCAGATTTTGGGTTATAATTTGTTAGCTATGTCCAAATCAAATTTAGAAATAGTCGCTATAGAATCGTATATAAGCCATAACGGTTTAGTTAATATAACTGGAGATTGGTTATGAATTTGGGCAAGGTTCTTTTGAGGCGTAGTTATAATTTAATTTTTAGAATTTTACTGTAATTTTTAATTAATTAAATATGCAACTTTTTACTTAGAGTATTTTGCACCCTATATCAATATTTTGGGATTTCATAATATAAGTTAAACTACCGATATTATTATATTTTTGGGATCGTGGCACCTCGCTGGACACGACCGTATTCTTACTTCTGTCCGTAGCAGCTCGTATGCGAATTGAATTTTTCGTAATAGCGCACCGTTAAACTTCACAAAACTTGAATAAACGTATATATTTGAAGACACCATTATTAACTATCCAGAAGATAAGTGGGCATGCATGCAGTAAAATATGGCACATTAATGTGACCATCAAATGCTAAAAGATATCCATAACGTGACTATCAAAGCAACATATGCATGCATGCTTAGGAACAAATGCTTAACAGCAATAGTCTAAAATATATATAATAATAAAATCATTTCTATATTCTGTAGGTTTTAGCCAAATATGCCGTCCAAATGCGTACCATCCAATACCCGATATTATGAGGATGCAGCTGAAATTTGAATACGGTAAAACCGTGTGGAAGCTAAGGCATGCGAAGATAATAATAATAAATAAATAAAGAGAGCAAAAAAAAAGAAAAAAAAAGTGTATCTTTCCCTGTACGTTTGAAAAACAGTGTGCGTGCCAAGTCTCTATTGTCAAGCTGTGCTTCCCACGCCATTTTGTTCCGTGTCACCCAAGGAAACGTGAGCACCACGTAAACGTGCCACCCAAGGTAACGTGAGTACCACGTAAACGTGCTAAGCACGTGTATTACGAGGATGACTCTGCTCTCTTCCCTTATAAAAGCCTTCTCACTCCTATATTTTTTTTTTCAGAAAAAAAAAAAGGAAAAAGGAAAAGAAAAGAAAGAAAGACTCAACTCCAACACAAGAAAAAATTAGTTCATCGCATTGCTGCTGCTTCTACCCTTCCGCTCCCACTCTCTTCTCTCGCAACTTCTCTCGCAACATCCCTCAGTCCTCTCCCTCCATGTTCGACACTCACGGAAAAAGGATGCTTCCCGTGAAGATCACGCAGTGGACTGTGGCGAGACTATGAGTGTGAAGATGGTTCGGTCTTCGAAGATGGTGTCGGCAAACTCGTGGAGGTGCTTGGTGTTTAAGGACGTGGTTCCACACGGGTTAGTTGATATTAGAAGGAGGGATGGGTATTGAGAAGAGAGGCCAGTGAGGTATTCAAGTTTTGGGAACTGATGATTGGAAGGGGTCAGCTAAATTGAACGATGGGGCATGATGGTTGGTAGGTGAATGGCTATTATACGGTTCAACACTGGAGAGCAAAAGACCAAAAAGGAGATGCGTGCGAACGAAGATGACATCAGACCTGATTCACGAATTAAAACATATTCGGTAAAATTAATTATTTAATTAAGTTGATGATTAACCCAATATTAAGTGCATACTTTTAAATGCTTAACTATACCATATTAAAACAGAACTGTATAATCACTTCATGACTTGACAACATCAGTGAAGAGATGTTCAAGGGGGTGGTTGGGATGTGAATAGTAGTTCGGGAAAGAAGGATTCGATGCCGGCCTATATTGTTAATTACGTGGTTAAATAATTTAAGGGTGATGTTTGTTTACAGATGGTGTATGTTGGTTATGGGAGGTCGAACTGGTGATCATTGGGTGAAATGTTGGTTTGAACAAGAAGGGAAACAACCGGTTGAATTCAAAACAAAGTAAAAGAGGTGATTCAAAGGGATGGACCAATACCGGTTTCGAACTGAATTGCAAACGAGGGTACGATGGTATAGGGGATTTTCAACAAAGAGAAAGGAAAAGCGTGAAAGAAAAAAAGAAGGTCAAACGTTTAAAAGCAATTAACGTTTTAGTTTATTTATTAATTAGATTAATTAGAGTAACTTGAATATTCAATATCTCATACGTATATCAGCAGAATTGGACCAATTAGGTCATGATGGAATCGCAGCAATAAGGTGCACATTTTGGAACTGGTTATTACTGAGTACAAAGCTACTGGAATTCGGTATAAAAGCCAAATGCCTGTTTTAAACAAAAACACAGCAGAATTGTCAACTGCAATCCAAGGTGAATAAACTCACTTACTCCCTCTCGTTTATATTTTAATATATAAACGAGTTTTAAATATTTTTATAATGTGCAATGATTGATTGGTTGAATAGTTGGTAAATTTGGTTGAATTGGTTGATAGGATTACACCATTAATTGATCATTAGTTCTGATATTTCATTTTGATGTGAAATAATATTTTTGATGTTACTAACATCTGTGGATGCAGGGAAACAGGTTGGAGGGATCCAACTGGATCCCTCAACATTTTATTTACTGTTTTATTTGATGGTGATATATGTTATGCTACATTATCCATGGTTAAATTTGTGTGTTTGGTTTACCCTGGCCTTAGGAAACTGGTATTTTAGATACCGTAAAATATCATCGAATGTGAAAAAGGAAATTAGAATTTAAAAGCAAAGTTTATTTCCAAATTAGAAATAATTTCTTTTTCAATGAGTTGTAAATGGAAACCTATTCCATTGGGTAAACCAAGAAAAATGTTATAAATAAAGATATAAATTAAGTGGATCATTAACCATTGGATAAATCAAAAGGTGAGTTCAAATATGAATGTATATTTGAAAGTGAGTATCGGTTTTGAAACCAATATTTGGAAATGGATCCGAAGTACAGAGGAAAGTTTAAAGGAAGAATTTCAAATGCTTAAAGTAAAAGAATAGTAGTTTAAACAAGGAAATATTTTGCAAATAAAATGTATATAAAAAGGGGATTTATAGAAATCGAATTAAGTGGTTAGAAGAATGTATAGTTTATAAATATGGTTAAAGGAGAACTTGAATTGTTAAAAATAAGCAGAATTTATAAATGAACAACGGAAGCGTGTGCGTCGCACACGGTATTTTATTCAAAACAACAATCATAGCACTGTTGTTATAATAGATGTTGTAAATCTATACAGCAATTTTAGACGCTGCTGTTATAATAAATGTGGTAAATCTAAATAGCAATTTTAACGCTGCCGTTATAATAACTGTTTTAATAGCAATCTTAATGCTATGGTTATAATAAGTGTTTTATAATACTAGATAGCGGTTTTAACGCTGTTGTTGAAAGCAATGTTTGGTTTAAAGTTGTGAGCTCTGAATATTTCAAAGTGAATGATAGAAAGGGTTGGTTAGTGATATCGTTAATTAACGAATGATTTATGATTTAAGTCATAATAACGATGTTTATAACATCAGTAAATTCAAAGGATTTAAAAATGTTTTCTAACTGGAGTAAAAGATATTTTCTCAATAAAGGAATTATATATATTGGAGATGGTTTCCAATATTCAAGTTAGAAAATAAAAGTCATGTTAAAGTTATTATATTTCGGATGCAGGGAGTTATAACATCATTGTTATAATCAAGTGATTCCTGAAAAGAAAGTGGATTCATAATCGAATCCGAGAGCAACGTAAGGAAGCGTGTTAAAAGATTGGAAAGATGAACCGTGTCTATTTCGAAGTTAGAAATGTTGCTCAGTTAAGGTCTGAGAGGTAATTATACCCCAACTTGATTGACTTCGTTTTAACTAAGAAATGGTTAAGGTTCGATAGTGGAAAGTGGTTAAGTGGGAACCAAATGAAGGAGATTTGGCATAGTGATGTTTATTCAAACCTCTGTTTAATCAAATGAAAGAGATTTGGGAATGTTTTCCAAATGAGAAGTAGAATTGTTTTCTGAATATAGAAACAAGAGATGGAAATGTTTTCCAATGGTAATGATATATATTTTCTAAATATGGTGAATAAGAAACATTAAACAACAGAAATAGGGAAATGAACGAATGAATGAAATGATGATTGACCGATAGAATTTCCATCTGGAAATAATATCATTGTTTGCACACCGACATGTTTTCATTTGATAGTTAACTCACCGACTATCAAGGTTTTGACCATTTTAACGTTGTTAATATGGAGAGACCGGTTGGATTATTATCCAGAGAACCACTCCGTATTGGCATAAGCGTTGCGAATCAAGTATGCTGAATATATTGAAGACGGATTTGTGCAAGGGCTATCCTGTTTACAGAATAGTGCCTTCGGTTTGTCCAGTCCCAGGACAAACGTGAATGGACGAGTGTCTGACAGAGTATATCCAATGGATCGCATAAGTTGATCTCTTCAAACGTACTCACGTTTGGTGGCGGAGGAATTCGTTTCTCTTAGCTGTATACCCGTGGTATTTTTGGTGAAATCAATTTGTGATTTGGCGGGTATGACGATGTGGCATTCCAAGTAATGGAGGTATGATCTGTCAAAAGTTACGTTATGACCTCGAGCCTCATCAAACGGGAAAGGACAAAAAAATTGGGCAGGCAGCATGGCTATGTGGGTCGCACCCATTAGGATGTATGACCACCTATCTAGAGAAATTCCATTTGTTCTTTAATCTATCGATGCTGTCCCTTATCGGGAGACGGTTGCTGATCCCAACCGTTGGTGATATACATTCGATACACTCAAGCGAAATGAGTGGTCGGTCATGTGTGGGCCGGGTTGCAAGATGTTCTTGTTGAACCCAGTGTATTTGCCTCTAGAGATACACGTTCGGAAGGTGGTCCCATACCTTGTCAAGTTGGAATCCAATCTCCAATAAGTGCCTGCGAGTTTGATTGTATATTATATATGTAGAGCGTGAGATGCAAGCGTTCTACTAGATTTTAATTACTTGTGATTAGACATTATTATAATATCATATAATATATGATTTCCAAAGTGTTTTGCGTTATCGTAAGGTAAAAACCATCCGTGTTTATGTGTGGATTGGTCTTACGATTATCATTTCTTTCGAAAGGATTTTGAAAGTTAAACAAATGATTGGAGTTTACTCACACCAGTCCCATGACTGACCCAGAGTTTATTTTGTTTGTTTCCCTAAACTCTTGGGTGCCCAAATTTGTACGGGCAGTCAAGTAGTCGGGATTTTACAGATTCACCTGCAGGAGATTGAAGCAGGGGGCTTCACCACTTAGCTATAGACTATCATATTTTCCGCTGTGTACTATGTTGTATCTGGAAACAGGTGTTTATAACTGTTCCAGGGATAATCATTGTGCTCTGATAATGGTATGTATATACAAATACTGATTTGTGCTTCAAAGTTATGTTATCTAATATAATTTATTCGTTCCGCTGTGAGTTTGTGATCTTCGTTTTCTTCTATTCTAATATTTCTTTCTTTCTATATTCTCATCCTCTAACTTCTTTCTAAAAATGATTCGTATTTCTGTGCAATTTGGGTTGGACGTGTGGTATGATTTGTCAACTCAAAGAGCACGGAAATTTGGGTCGTTTCATTCATGGTCCCAAACTCAAATTAATTAATTTATTAGAACATTCCTTTTTTTTACTTAAGATAAATGTATGTTTCCTATCAACAACGCACATAATTATCCATAGATAGAAATATTTCAATCCAGATAATAAAATTAATGACAATATTACAATTTATGTCAATACTAAATTTAAAATAGACATAAATTAGGCAATTTATTTTTTTATCATACAAGCATTAATAGGTTCAATGTTAAATCAAATTAATATATATATATGACATGTATATATAAGCTGTAGCGACCCGAGAAATTTGACACTCGAATCTCGACACTAATACAACTCGTGTCCAAAACTCGAGTACCGAAAACCCCAGAAGGCTATAAGAAAGAATTGAGAGGGTGAGATAAGAAAGGAAGAAAGTTAGAATAGAAGAATAAGAAGGATCAACACAACACAGATTCTCACATCGCAGCGAAACAAAATATAATATGGAAATAACTTTTATTGAGAGCTTGAAATAATACTTACAACATCAGAGTACAGCAATTCACCTGGACAGTTATAATAGTCTGTCCTCAAATATGTAACACACAGCGGAATAATAACGGTTGAATCATCATACGTCTGAACTCCTTCAGCTCGTCTATGGACTTCAAATCATCTGGTAACCTGAACCTGTACACTCCGGTCTAACCCGAGCATTTACAAAACACCGGGTCAGTCTGGTGAACCAGAGTGAGATAAACTCGCACAGTATTAAGGGGATCATCCAACTTGATTTTAAAGTTCAAAAATCTTTTCGAAAGTAATGGATAATCGTAAGACCGAATCCACACATAAACACGGACGGTTTTTACCTTACGATAACCCAAAACAGTTTTGAAAACCAATATCTTTTCTGATATTATAATAGTGTCTAAATACAAGTAAATAACAATCTAGTTGAACGCTTGCTTCTCACGCTCCACATATATAGTATACAAACAAAAACCGCGGGCGCTTATTGGAGATTGGATTCCGACCTTGACAAGGTATGGGACCACCTTCCGATGATGTATCTCTAGAGGCGAATACACCTGGGTTCAACAAGAACGTCTTGCAACCCGGCCCTCACATGACCGACCACTCATTTCGCTTGAGTGTATCGAATGTATATCACCAACGGTTGGACTCAAACCACCATTCCCGAATGGGCAGAATCGAAAGAATACGAAACAAAAGGAATTTCTCTAGATAGGTGATTATACACCCTAATGGGAGCGACCCACATAGCCATGCTGCCTGCCCGATTTCTGTCATTTCCCTGTTGATGAGGCTTGAGGTTATAATCGACTTTTGAACATCTGGCCATCATTCACATCGTCCCCACAAGTCATCCAGGAACAGGATGAACCGAAGGTACTCTCCTACTGCATCCAATATAGGAATCACCCCATGGATCAGCAGCGAGAAGTCCTTGCAATCCGTAGATTTCAATCACGACAGAATCATCGTTAACTCTGGGGATCAGTCAGAGGTGTTTAACAATAGTCCTTCCGCTCATGAAAACTTACGGTCTTCAATTGCTTCATCTCAATCAGCATCTTCGGCGTATTCGTATTTATTGGTCGGAATGGTTTTCGAATATAAATTCGATCCTGGTCTTTCCATACCAATAACGTTGGGCCAGATTTTGATAGTCGGTTATTTAACTATCAAAATAAACAACCATAAAATAAAATGGATTCATTGGTTTAGAACACAGCATCACTTGGCCAATAAGATAACATAATATTCTCAAATCATTTTATTCCCTTTTCTTACGGCATCTCATTATGTATATTTCTAAACACTTCAAATAATGTTTCACTACTATTTCCTCAAAATCAATTACTTCTTACGTCTTCCTTATTACAATTAATACCATCCTTCGATAATCCTGAAGTCGTTCAAGTTGGGGTATTTTAATTACCTCTCAGACCTTGATCAACAACACTCTTATCTTAAGATAAATATGAATTGTAATTCAGAATCTCATATTCATTCCGATATCAGCAATTTCCGTTTCGCTATTTCATTTAACATATGGTTTTTATAAATCTTCTCATCTTGGAAATCTTCCTTTCAAATATATCACTAATATATTGATTTAGTAGATGATAAATAAAATATCCATATTTAAACTTTAACTTCTTTAAATCATTACAAATCCCATTACTCGATCCTTTTCTCAATTCAATTACAAGAATCCATTTATTCCTTTTGGGAAATCTTATTTCAAACTCGCTCATTTCACTTAATGTCATTATAAAGCAGCGTTAATCTAAAATTAACGATTTAACTTCCGATCCCTTTTTATATACTTGTTTGCACAACTTTGGTTTAATACAAACCCCTTTCGCCTCGATTTCCTTTCTTAATTCAAACAGTTATCTTAGGCTTATCGCCTTTGCTTAGAAATCTCTTTTATAACTTAATTTATCAAATCTGGTTTAGAATATAAAGCCGTTCACACTTCTTTTGAAATCTAATCATAATTCATTATAACTACGATTACTTAAATAAACAATTAACTTAATCGTTAACTTGGATAAATATCAAATTTCCTTTTCTTATTAAGTCAAACACCCTTTGCTAAAGTCATTTTTATTAGATAAATCTGCTCAAATTTATTTAACTTAATAATCAACTGTCGTTATAACAATTGGCTTGGTCGACTTTAACATAAGATAAATTTGTTGATCAATTCTACTCATCTTTTCATTTAAACTAATAAATAATATTATTAATTTAAATAATCCATTTCAAAATAATCTTACTTTAAGTGTTATTTTAAAACAATTAATAATCGTTTCACACTTGCTTACAAATCTTCTTAATACAAGAATTAGCTCTATAAAAGATAAAGCACGTGCTTCGCACACGGTCGATTTTGGTGTCAAAATGGTGATTGTTGGTTAAACCAACAATATACAAATAGAATTGGGTTATTTCTTTTATTTGTAAACTTCATTTAAAAATAATATATTTAAAAATCTATATTCAATTATAGAATAAATTACTTCATTTTTACCGATGCACCTGACGGTAAATCAATCTTTATAAAACAGTTTTTATTTTGGCCATCTGCTATAAATTTCTCAACCAATATCGCACATCGGTTAATAACCGAATAAATGTTGAATTCAGATTCAACAAACCACCACTAAGTCAATAACCCAATCATGTCGGTTAAACAGTTCATATAAGGATCATATGCAAACAAACAATCAGTTCATCTGATAGCGGTCAACTAAAATAATCAATCAGGCATCCAATTCAATTAAATACGTTTATATTGTTATAAACGTAACCATCAAGGTAAGTTACCTTGTTTGGAAAATCATCGTTAAAAATAACGATGTCATTTTATTTAAATTAAACAACGTTTAATTTAAATAGTATAGCGAATAACCAAACAATCATTAAATCAGCCAAATCAGCTAGCAAACATAGCACACAAGCAATGAACCTGATTTATAAAAAAAATTATAAGTGGGGAACTGAGTGAGTTTACTCACCTTTATCCTCATTTATCGTTGATGCGGTTTATTTCGGTTGCTTTCAACTTCGATTACCAGCTCCAAAATGTTATGCTTGTCAACGCTGTTCTATGCTCCTTGTTGGGTCCGATTCTGAGAACGTCATACACATTTTGTGTTACGGTTTAAATTTAAACTAATTAAACCATAAATATAATCTTAACCTATAATTAATTATGAATAATATTTTAATATATCCAACCACGTTCGTTAACGTTACACCACCTTTAACGATCTATACTAACACAGTATAGATAGTAAAAATCTATATATATTAATAACAGTACATGTTTCGTACTCCTCTTAAGTTCGTATATGATAACCGTTAGATGAGGTGGATTAACAATATAGCTTAACGTAAATATAGTAGTATTGCCTTACCCATTTGTACACCTCAGCTCCAACGTGTTCACCTCAGCTCCAACGTGTTCAACTTAACGTGTTCACCTCAGCTAATGCATACAGCCTTGCCATACCATTTCTCTTTCCGGTTGCATCCTCCCCATCTTCTGGTCGTTTCAATTTCTTTTTTTTTCTTTTTTTTTTCTTTTGAAATGGAACCAAACATTGCATGTAGCCTACGCCTCAAATTTCTCCAGTATGTCCGCACCCCACTTTCTTTGCTCCAGAACCCTTTCCCACTTCAAATGCTACAGTACGCATTTCCCTTAATACCGCATGCATGTAATACATGCACCATGCGTTGCTCCTATATCCCAATGCCTCCTGAGGCCTTTCGTTTTTTCTTTCTTTTTTCATTCATACTTTTTTTTTTTTCGAATCACCCTACTTGACCGCCCAGTAGCCACTGCAAAATCCCCCTTTACATGGTTTCTTCTTTTTGCCGAACGCATGCACCCAACTTTATATCACCACTTCACACCAGTACACCACTTACGCAACTGCCAAACCCCACCTTTCCCAGTACTGGTTCCATCACACTCCCTTTGTGACTTCCTCTATGTCGACAAACCCACTCACCGCTATATACACATACACCACTACTTGATGACTTAGCAAACCAAGTCTCACGTTTTCCCTACTCCAGAGCGACAAGAATTGGAATTCTGATTTGTTTAAAGAAAGAAAAGTAAACTTCCGTGCCTTATCTATTTAAGAGGAAAGTGGTTTCAATTTCTTTCGTTCTTGAACCTAAATGAAGCAATCTTACGTATTTATAGATGCAGAGTCTTGGTGCCCAAGGTTTAGGGGTGGTAGGCAGGTGCTATAGGCTGCGAGACTGGACTTAAGCATGCGCAAATTGGAGAAGACGTTGTATGTGATATGAGAGAAAATACATCGTGCTGGGTACGGGAAGATATGTATCTTGGGTAGGTTTATACTATTTTTATCATAGGCGTGGACTTATTTCAGGTCTAAGAACGAGTAGTTCTTTTGATAAGAAGGCTGCAGTGTCCCTCTTCTTGGCTATGCGTATGTTACTATATTGAAATCTTAGGCCCATCATTGTGTTTTTATTTTAAATATCCTCTGCGTGAATTGTCATTTCAATATAGGGTAACTGCATGTAAACAAATAGGAGTGGACTTATTTGTACTGTACACATTAGCTTAGGGATGGAGACATAGCAATATATATGTTGTTGTTTGGAATATCATCTCAGAACGTAGATGTGGCATGTTTTTCTGTACTTGGTGGGTATGAACACACGGGGTAGGTGATATTTAGCTAGCCTTTGCGGTGAAGTAAAATAGTTTATTTACTTTTAACGTGGTTCCTAATTTCTATCGGTAACTGTTTTATACGCATACCCCGTCATATAACACTCTGCTTACATATAGACCACTATGGACAGAAATAAAATTTAGTCGTGTCCAACGTGGTATCACTATCCCAAAAATATAATAATATCGGTAGGTAAACTCATATTGTGAAACCCCAAAATATTGATATAAGGTGCAAAATACTCCAAATAAAAAGTTGCTTATTTTGCGAATTAAAAATTACAGTAAAATTCTAAAAATTAAATTATCACTACATCCCAAAAGAAGCTTGTTCAAATTCGAATCCGATACTTAAATATATTCAAATAACCGTTATGACCAAAACGGAAAATGCCGCTGCTTTTCTGAATATTTAATTTGGACATAACTTTCCATTTATAATACGAAATCTTGGTTTTTCACTTCCATTAGAAAAATACAGTTTAACAGATTCAAACGTTTCTTGTTTCGAAGAAATCTGACTTAAAACGGATCGTGTATATGCAATTGAAGTTCAAACTCGATTTTACGAACTACCGCGCTGTTTTGAGTTCGTTTTATATTAAATATAAATTTAATCGTTTAACTATCGTTTAATAAACGAGTTCGATATAAAATCCATTAATATTTCCAAATAAAATATTTAAACCAATTTAAATATTCGAACTCAAATAACTGGAAAACCCGGGTCGTTTCAATCTTCCCCCCTTAAATAAATTTCGTCCTCGAAATTGTTAAGTAAAAAGAAGAATGATTCAAACCCAAATATTTTTAAAATAATTTTATTAAAATATTATCAAAAATAATTTCTAAGTTTAAAAACTTTACGAAAAATTTATCACTACCACCTCTATACTGTTCCATCCAATCACTACAACTCGCCACTCCGGGCCTCACATCGATCAAAGAAAACAAAGCCAAGCGGCTAACCCAACTCAGGGGTATAAAATCAATCACCCAATATATTAAGGTTTACCTTTTTGTCGGGCAATTCATACTCTAGTTATGCGGCAATCAACTAACAACTCTTTCTCTTCCAACCTGCACTTATCTCGATAGCCAATGCCAATAACAGATAGAGGGTTAAACCAATACAGTTTTATTTCATATTGATTCTGTAACGACCCGCAAATCCGTGCTGTCTGAGTTGACTAAATACACCACACGTCCAACTCAAATTTGCACAGAAATACGACTCATTATTAGAAAGAAGTTAGAGGATGAGAAATAGAAAGAAAGAAATATTAGAATAGAAGAAATCGAAGATCACAAACTCACAGCGGAACGAATAAATATATTATATAACATAACTTTTGAAATACAAATCAGTAACTCTATATACATACCATCATCAGAGTACACATAACATTTGATCCAGCGGAAGTAACTCTAAATAACTAACGTTGAAGCCTCCAGCTTCAAGCTCCTCCAAGTGTATCTGTAAAAGCCTGAAACACTTGACTGCCCGTACAAATTTGGGCACCCAAGAGTTTAGGAAAAACAAAACAAAATAAACTCTGGGTCAGTCATGGGACTGGTGTGAGTAAACTCCAACCACTTGCTTAACTTTCAAAACCCTTTTTCGAAAGAAAAGATAATAGTAAGACCAGCCCACACATAAACATGGACGGTTTTTATCTTACTATAACCCAAAACACTTTGATATCAAATTCAATGATATTATAATAATGTCTACATCAAGTAAATAACCAAATAGCAGAACGCTTGCATCTCACGCTCCACATATATAGTATAAATCAAAAACCGCATGGCGCTTATTGGAGATTGGATTTCCAACATGACAAGGTATGGAACCACCTTCCGATGATGTATCTCTAGAGGCGAATACACCTGGGTTCAACAAGAACATCTTGTAACCCGGCCCACACATGACCGACCACTCATTTCGCTTGAGTGTATCGAATGTATATCACCAACGGTTGGACTCAAACCACCGTTTCCTGAATGGGCAGAATCGATAGATTTAGAAACAAAAGGAATTTCTCTAGATAGGTGATTATACACCCTAATGGGTGCGACCCACATAGCCATGCTGCCTGCCCGATTTTTGTCCTTTCCGGTTGTTGAGGCCTGAGGCTACGATTACTTACCATTCCTTGATAACACAATCACTTTGAATGCTACATTGTCAGATCCGTTGAGTTTGCACAAATATTCTGGATATTATGCTAAGGGATAAATCCGTTGCAACCATATATATTCATACAGACCAACCCATTTGATCATTGGAAATACTTTGTCAGACATTCGTCCATTTACGTTCGTTCTGGGACTGAACGAAACCGAAGGCACTATTTCTATTACTAGAAAAGCCCTTGCACTTTACTCCGTCTTCAATATATTCAGCATACTAGGTTCGCAACGCTTATGCCGATACGGAGTGGTTCTTCGGATAATAATCCAACCGGTCTCTCCATATTGATAACGATGGTCAAAAACTTCGATAGTCTGTGATTTAACTATCGAATAAAAACAAGTGTTCATCCAACATATCAAACAAATCACTGGGCTCTTTAATTAATATTTCATTAATTAAATCTCTTCTCCATTTCCTTATCAATATTTGTTACCCAAATATTTCAATAGTCATCTCGGCCTCTTATGCCATTTGGAAAACGTTTCCAAATATCAACTTCTTTTATTTCTATATATTAGAAAAATCTCTATTTGCAATTGGAAACAATTCCAATCGCTTATCTCTATCCCCTTTTGTTTACAACATTCGATTTTTATATTCACTTTACTATCGAATTCAATATGTCGATATAATGATTTCAAATTATCAAAATATCTTAAAAATATTCTAACTCCTTAAATTTCCGGAAAATTTCGCCATAACCTCCCCTGTATCGGGAGCATCGGGAAATTTCAAATAGCTTCCCGGTATCTTCCTCAATCAAAAAGAAAAAGGAAAAGCCAAGCGGCTTGCCGATACGGCGCATAAAACCCATATATGAATTTAAACATGTACCTTATTGTCGAGCACATAAATTTAAATCTTCATATACTTCATATCCAACTTGCTTACACATGTTCACCTGTTTTCAATTCAATTCAATACCATCTAATCGTTTGAATTCAGTTTCGCCCATTTATTCTTTAATTAGTCATTTTGCCTATTTCACTTCTTTGTTGAACATAACATGTTCAAACAAAATATTTAATTAGCTTGCTCATAACCAAATTGAATTTCAATTTCAATCCTAGCTTCCTGTTTGATTTCGAATATAAATTTTCAAATCGAATTCGCTTATTCAAAGCCCAATATTAATTCGAAATCTCATTAACTAATTTCTATTCGCATTAGTTAACTCTATTCAATAAATCAAAAATCTGATTTCTGTTTCAAAAATCAACTCAATACTCCACTGGAGTTCACATATATTCTATAACTCAAATCTGAGATTTTCTAAATAGAAATGCGGGTTTTATTTGCTTAAAATCCTTTTATAAATGAAATAAACCGTTATGGTTTTTAAATAGTTCTGGCGCTGTTTTTCTGAAAATTTGATTTTGACATAACTCAAAATCTATACGACGAAATTCAGATTTTTCTCTTTCATTTGAAAACTATTATCAAACCGGTCCTGACGTTTCTTGTTTCAAAGAATTCCGACTCCAATTGAGTCCTGTATACTCGATTGAAGTTCGAATCGCTATTTTACGAACTGCAGCGCTGCGGCGAATTCGTTTTAATTATATATATATATATATATATATAAACTTTTAAACCTCTAAACTTCTTTAAAATGAATTCAACTCCATTTAACTCTGCTTGATTCAAATTCAAATCTCACTTTTATTTGAATTCTAAATTCAAATTCCAATTCCTTTTCTATTTGATATTCAAATTCAATATTTGAATTTCTATTTGAATTCCCTTATTCAAACTCTATATTTAAATTCCATTTGAACTTTCTATATTCCAATTTCTATATTTGAATTCTATTGGAATTCAAATATTCAAACTCCTTTCAAATTCTACATTCAAAATTCCATAGTTTTAAACCCATTTGAATTTCATATTCAAATCCCATAGATTAAATCCTATTTGAATTCAATTTGAATCTCTTATATTCAAATTTCATTTTTCATTTCCGCCCCCTTTTGAATTTCTAATATTCAAATTCATTTTCAACACCATTTGAATTTCTAATATTCAAATTTATTTGAATTCCCTTGAATTCAAATTCTATCTCAAAACCATTTGGGTTTCCTATTTGAAATCCTGTTTGAAATTCTATTTCCAATTCTACTTTGAAAATCCTATTTTCAAAGTTTATTTCAAATTCTATTTTGAAATCTCATATTCAAATTTCTATTTGAATTTCTTTATTCGATTCCATGTTCAAATTCAATACTCGAATTTCTATTTCAAATCTCTATTCAAATTTCATATTTGAATTCTTCCTTGAAATACTATATTTCAAATTCTATTCAATTCTTCTTTGAAATTCTATATTTCAAATTCTATTTTGAAATTCTACATTCAGATCTCTATTTGAATTTCTTTATTTGAATTCCTTCGAATTCAAATTATAATTATAATTTCTTGAATTCAAATTCTATTTTTCATTCTAATTTCGTCTATTCAAATTCTATTTGAACTTCTATTTGAATTTCTAATATTCAATCTCCTCTTAAAATTCAAATATTTAAACTCCTTTTAAAATTCAAATGTTATACTCAAATTTTATTTACATATTTAAAAATCCCATTTCAAATTTTATTTAAATTTTCTTTTGAATTTCAAATATTCCAACTCCTTTCTAATATTTAAATTCTATTTAAATTTCCACTTAAAAATTCTATTTCAAGTTCTATTTTGAAATTTCATTTCAAAATTCTACTTTGAAATTTTTATTTCAATATTCCATTTGAAATTCTATATTTTCAAATTCTACTTGAATTTCAAATTCTATTTGAAAAATAGAATTTTCCTTTAAACCTCAAATATCTTTCTCATGATATTTTAATAAATTTACACTTGGCCCAGTGATATTTAAAGCAATCAAATCACTCCATTTTTCAATCATTTGATTTTTAACACATCATATATTAATATATGAGATCAAGCAAACAACAAACAACACAACAGATAATATATTTTTGAGGAATCCAGTCGGACTCCTCCAACCTGTTTTCCTGCATCCACAGATGTTAGCATATAAATAATACCCATTCTGCTTCGTGGCAGAATATCGCGGTATAGAAGGTCATCCACTAATCATAGCGTGGGGCGTATAGGGTAATCATCCGCTATGAAACTGCGGGCATCCGCTAATGAGACTGCGGGAATCCAACCAATCAATTAACCCAATATATATATATATATATATATATATAATAGCCTAAATAACTAATATATATAAAGCAAGCAGAAAGCATTCACACAAGCAATAACAATTATTTTTAATGGAATAAAAAATAATTTTTTAAAGGTGAGTGAGAGTTACTCACCGGGATTTCAATCGATCTATTCTGATTCCCATTTTAATTTTCGATTAGGTATCCCGCAGCTACGGATTACTTGTCTGATTTCGTTCGATAAATCTTGTGTATATCTATCATGACAATTTATTATTTATTATTTAAGCTATTTAATAAATTTTAAATGCAATAAAGTTACTAAATTAAATACTTACCTTATATTCCCATTTTAACTTCTTTTCTTCCTTTAAAAATGGTTCGAACCTTCTCATGATTTACATAGCATTTCCGCCTCTCCCTTACTCGAACTACATCATCTTCATGCCTCAAACCCACTGTCGAAGTCGCTACAGCAACTCGGACCCCATTGCTATCCAATGACCAACGCTATCATTAACCCCCCCTTTCTGATGCTTTCCCAGCAGTAGCGCACCTCTTGTTCACCATCAGACAACATCAAGTACCCCACAGACCTTCCGCGAGTAAAAACCCAAGTCGAGTTCACCCTTGGCCCTTTCCAAATCATCGTGATCTGGGCGATTCACCCCCCCTAAACTCACGAACTATGCTGAACCCTAGACCGAATTGAACTCGTTGCTCCACCTGGCAAAGTCGCGAGCTTCCCAAATCCTCCACTCCGCGAGCGCTGTTAATGTCGAGCAAAGTTTCCAGGGGATCCACACGGTTTCGATTTCGATTTGAGGGAGTTCGGTTTTGGTTTGTGATTTCAGAGGCCTTTGTTTTTTTTTTTTAGAAGAGGATCGATTTACAGATTTTAAATGAAAAAGAAAATAAAAGGGGTAGTCGCGATATTTATAGAAGGAGGAGGGAGACAGGAGGTACACAGGCCATAAATTTGATGTTTTCCTTCGTGCTGAAGTAAGGGGACAGAAGCTTGTGCTCGAGAAGAAAATAGCTGCGTGATTTTTACAAGTTAGGGTGGCGTTAGGAGTAGGTCGGCTCATAATCTACTGATGTGAATTTTTATTTTGATTTTTACTTTAATTAAATTGTCTGGCGGTCCTTTAATTTAAAACCCTGGACCGCTATTTTTAACGTGACAACCGACATCTCCAATATTACAACGTTACTTTGAACTCTATGATTTGATATTGAAATTTAAATTCGAATGTAAATATAAACGGCCATATTAAATTGAAAATTCAATAAAAATATCATTTATATTATCAACTAAATATTTAAAATAATATTAAATATTTAAAATAAATTATTCAAAAATCTGGGTCGTTACATTCTTTCCCCCTTAAAATAATTTCGTCCTCGAAATTGCTAAGGTAGGAAAAAAGGTACAAATCCATTACCTTTTCACATCTCACTTATGTTGAAACTCAACTCCTCATATTTCAACAAATTAGCTCCAACCAAAACTTTTGGTCTTCACACATTAAATTCGAATGATCTACGATCAATCCATTTATATCCACTCTATGTTTTATTAAACCAATTCAAATTGATTTA
Organism: Allium sativum; assembly: GCA_030737875.1. Lineage (NCBI taxonomy): Eukaryota > Viridiplantae > Streptophyta > Magnoliopsida > Asparagales > Amaryllidaceae > Allium > Allium sativum. The sequence continues at coordinate 733,852,197 of CM060916.1, forward strand.
AATCAATTCATTCACTTCGGCCCATTTAACTTGTTTAAGTTAAATTTTTAATTCCAGAATCCAAATCCCTGGGTTTTTCTTTTCAAATTCTTTTGAAATCCCATAAATATATACATATATTTATTTCCATCTAAAACTCAAAACATTTGAATTTTCAAACCACTTGTTTTCTTTCAAACAAATTTCCATCAAAAACTTTCTAAGGTAGCAATCCTTCACTTAGAAACTCGGAAATGAACACTGATGATGTTGCAATCATCATCAGAATTATTTCCCAGCCACTGAAGTGAGTTCAGTGCTTTATTATTTCAAAATCCATGATTTTCTTTCAAATCCTTTTAAAACAAATCTATATTATTTTAATATACTTTGAAAAATATTTTTCAACTTCCCAGGATTTTGAATTCTCAATTCTGGTTTGAATTTAATTCTAATTCATCTCATTTGTATATATTTTATTCATATACAAATTTTATTTGGTTATAAATAACCATTCCAAGTTTATAATCTCATTTGATTATAAAATCAACATCCAACACATCCGTATAATAATAATTCTAGAAAATTATTCTTTATATATCAAAATAGAAATTTTGGGTAAAATTATTTCATTTACCCACTTTAAAACAATATCATGTTCAATCTTCTGTCCAAGTGTTTACAAACTCCTAACGACGTCGTGGCGTCCCACGATTCGACCAGAATTCATAAACTACTCAACAGACAAGCCAACACAATATAAAACAATTTTTATATCAATTTTACAAATACGCTCTCTCGTATCTATATACTCAACTCATTCTAGGGCACTGCTGACCCTATCTCTAATGAGCACATTTCCACACAAGCCTAGGTATTCGCTCAACCTAAGCTCTGATACCACCTGTAACGACCCGCAAATCCGTGCTGTCTGAGTTGACTAAATACACCACACGTCCAACTCAAATTTGCACAGAAATACGACTCATTATTAGAAAGAAGTTAGAGGATGAGAAATAGAAAGAAAGAAATATTAGAATAGAAGAAATCGAAGATCACAAACTCACAGCGGAACGAATAAATATATTATATAACATAACTTTTGAAATACAAATCAGTAACTCTATATACATACCATCATCAGAGTACACATAACATTTGATCCAGCGAAAGTAACTCTAAATAACTAACGTTGAAGCCTCCAGCTTCAAGCTCCTCCAAGTGTATCTGTAAAAGCCTGAAACACTTGACTGCCCGTACAAATTTGGGCACCCAAGAGTTTAGGAAAAACAAAACAAAATAAACTCTGGGTCAGTCATGGGACTGGTGTGAGTAAACTCCAACCACTTGCTTAACTTTCAAAACCCTTTTTCGAAAGAAAAGATAATAGTAAGACCAGCCCACACATAAACATGGACGGTTTTTATCTTACTATAACCCAAAACACTTTGATATCAAATTCAATGATATTATAATAATGTCTACATCAAGTAAATAACCAAATAGCAGAACGCTTGCATCTCACGCTCCACATATATAGTATAAATCAAAAACCGCATGGCGCTTATTGGAGATTGGATTTCCAACATGACAAGGTATGGAACCACCTTCCGATGATGTATCTCTAGAGGCGAATACACCTGGGTTCAACAAGAACATCTTGTAACCCGGCCCACACATGACCGACCACTCATTTCGCTTGAGTGTATCGAATGTATATCACCAACGGTTGGACTCAAACCACCGTTTCCTGAATGGGCAGAATTGATAGATTTAGAAACAAAAGGAATTTCTCTAGATAGGTGATTATACACCCTAATGGGTGCGACCCACATAGCCATGCTGCCTGCCCGATTTTTGTCCTTTCCGGTTGTTGAGGCCTGAGGCTACGATTACTTACCATTCCTTGATAACACAATCACTTTGAATGCTACATTGTCAGATCCGTTGAGTTTGCACAAATATTCTGGATATTATGCTAAGGGATAAATCCGTTGCAACCATATATATTCATACAGACCAACCCATTTGATCATTGGAAATACTTTGTCAGACATTCGTCCATTTACGTTCGTTCTGGGACTGAACGAAACCGAAGGCACTATTTCTATTACTAGAAAAGCCCTTGCACTTTACTCCGTCTTCAATATATTCAGCATACTAGGTTCGCAACGCTTATGCCGATACGGAGTGGTTCTTCGGATAATAATCCAACCGGTCTCTCCATATTGACAACGATGGTCAAAAACTTCGATAGTCTGTGATTTAACTATCGAATAAAAACAAGTGTTCATCCAACATATCAAACAAATCACTGGGCTCTTTAATTAATATTTCATTAATTAAATCTCTTCTCCATTTCCTTATCAATATTTGTTACCCAAATATTTCAATAGTCATCTCGGCCTCTTATGCCATTTGGAAAACGTTTCCAAATATCAACTTCTTTTATTTCTATATATTAGAAAAATCTCTATTTGCAATTGGAAACAATTCCAATCGCTTATCTCTATCCCCTTTTGTTTACAACATTCGATTTTTATATTCACTTTACTATCGAATTCAATATGTCGATATAATGATTTCAAATTATCAAAATATCTTAAAAATATTCTAACTCCTTAAATTTCCGGAAAATTTCGCCATAACCTCCACTGTATCGGGAGCATCGGGAAATTTCAAATAGCTTCCCGGTATCTTCCTCAATCAAAAAGAAAAAGGAAAAGCCAAGCGGCTTGCCGATACGGCGCATAAAACCCATATATGAATTTAAACATGTACCTTATTGTCGAGCACATAAATTTAAATCTTCATATACTTCATATCCAACCTGCTTACACATGTTCACCTGTTTTCAATTCAATTCAATACCATCTAATCGTTTGAATTCAGTTTCGCCCATTTATTCTTTAAGTAGTCATTTTGCCTATTTCACTTCTTTGTTGAACATAACATGTTCAAACAAAATATTTAATTAGCTTGCTCATAACCAAATTGAATTTCAATTTCAATCCTAGCTTCCTGTTTGATTTCGAATATAAATTTTCAAATCGAATTCGCTTATTCAAAGCCCAATATTAATTCAAAATCTCATTAACTAATTTCTATTCGCATTAGTTAACTCTATTCAATAAATCAAAAATCTGATTTCTGTTTCAAAAATCAACTCAATACTCCACTGGAGTTCACATATATTCTATAACTCAAATCTGAGATTTTCTAAATAGAAATGCGGGTTTTATTTTCTTAAAATCCTTTTATAAATGAAATAAACCGTTATGGTTTTTAAATAGTTCTGGCGCTGTTTTTCTGAAAATTTGATTTTGACATAACTCAAAATCTATACGACGAAATTCAGATTTTTCTCTTTCATTTGAAAACTATAATCAAACCGGTCCTGACGTTTCTTGTTTCAAAGAATTCCGACTCTAATTGAGTCCTGTATACTCGATTGAAGTTCGAATCGCTATTTTACGAACTGCAGCGCTACGGCGAATTCGTTTTAATTATATTTATATATATATATATATAAACTTTTAAACCTCTAAACTTCTTTAAAATGAATTCAACTCCATTTAACTCTGCTTGATTCAAATTCAAATCTCACTTTTATTTGAATTCTAAATTCAAATTCCAATTCCTTTTCTATTTGATATTCAAATTCAATATTTGAATTTCTATTTGAATTCCCTTATTCAAACTCTATATTTAAATTCCATTTGAACTTTCTATATTCCAATTTCTATATTTGAATTCTATTGGAATTCAAATATTCAAACTCCTTTCAAATTCTACATTCAAAATTCCATAGTTTTAAACCCATTTGAATTTCATATTCAAATCCCATAGATTAAATCCTATTTGAATTCAATTTGAATCTCTTATATTCAAATTTCATTTTTCATTTCCGCCCCCTTTTGAATTTCTAATATTCAAATTCATTTTCAACACCATTTGAATTTCTAATATTCAAATTTATTTGAATTCCCTTGAATTCAAATTCTATCTCAAAACCATTTGGGTTTCCTATTTGAAATCCTGTTTGAAATTCTATTTCCAATTCTACTTTGAAAATCCTATTTTCAAAGTTTATTTCAAATTCTATTTTGAAATCTCATATTCAAATTTCTATTTGAATTTCTTTATTCGATTCCATGTTCAAATTCAATACTCGAATTTCTATTTCAAATCTCTATTCAAATTTCATATTTGAATTCTTCCTTGAAATACTATATTTCAAATTCTATTCAATTCTTCTTTGAAATTCTATATTTCAAATTCTATTTTGAAATTCTACATTCAGATCTCTATTTGAATTTCTTTATTTGAATTCCTTCGAATTCAAATTATAATTTTAATTTCTTGAATTCAAATTCTATTTTTCATTCTAATTTCGTCTATTCAAATTCTATTTGAACTTCTATTTGAATTTCTAATATTCAATCTCCTCTTAAAATTCAAATATTTAAACTCCTTTTAAAATTCAAATGTTATACTCAAATTTTATTTACATATTTAAAAATCCCATTTCAAATCTTATTTAAATTTTCTTTTGAATTTCAAATATTCCAACTCCTTTCTAATATTTAAATTCTATTTAAATTTCCACTTAAAAATTCTATTTCAAGTTCTATTTTGAAATTTCATTTCAAAATTCTACTTTGAAATTTTTATTTCAATATTCCATTTGAAATTCTATATTTTCAAATTCTACTTGAATTTCAAATTCTATTTGAAAAATAGAATTTTCCTTTAAACCTCAAATATCTTTCTCATGATATTTTAATAAATTTACACTTGGCCCAGTGATATTTAAAGCAATCAAATCACTCCATTTTTCAATCATTTGATTTTTAACACATCATATATTAATATATGAGATCAAGCAAACAACAAACAACACAACAGATAATATATTTTTGAGGAATCCAGTCGGACTCCTCCAACCTGTTTTCCTGCATCCACAGATGTTAGCACATAAATAATACCCATTCTGCTTCGTGGCAGAATATCGCGGTATAGAAGGTCATCCACTAATCATAGCGTGGGGCGTATAGGGTAATCATCCGCTATGAAACTGCGGGCATCCGCTAATGAGACTGCGGGAATCCAACCAATCAATCAACCCAATATATATATATATAATAGCCTAAATAACTAATATATATAAAGCAAGCAGAAAGCATTCACACAAGCAATAACAATTATTTTTAATGGAATAAAAAATAATTTTTTAAAGGTGAGTGAGAGTTACTCACCGGGATTTCAATCGATCTATTCTGATTCCCATTTTAATTTTCGATTAGGTATCCCGCAGCTATGGATTACTTGTCTGATTTCGTTCGATAAATCTTGTGTATATCTATCATGACAATTTATTATTTATTATTTAAGCTATTTAATAAATTTTAAATGCAATAAAGTTACTAAATTAAATACTTACCTTATATTCCCATTTTAACTTCTTTTCTTCCTTTAAAAATGGTTCGAACCTTCTCATGATTTACATAGCATTTCCGCCTCTCCCTTACTCGAACTACATCATCTTCATGCCTCAAACCCACTGTCGAAGTCGCTACAGCAACTCGGACCCCATTGCTATCCAATGACCAACGCTATCATTAACCCCCCCTTTCTGATGCTTTCCCAACAGTAGCGCACCTCTTGTTCACCATCAGACAACATCAAGTACCCCACAGACCTTCCGCGAGTAAAAACCCAAGTCGAGTTCACCCTTGACCCTTTCCAAATCATCGTGATCTGGGCGATTCACCCCCCCTAAACTCACGAACTATGCTGAACCCTAGACCGAATTGAACTCGTTGCTCCACCTGGCAAAGTCGCGAGCTTCCCAAATCCTCCGCTCCGCGAGCGCTGTTAATGTCGAGCAAAGTTTCCAGGGGATCCACACGGTTTCGATTTCGATTTGAGGGAGTTCGGTTTTGGTTTGTGATTTCAGAGGCCTTTGTTTTTTTTTAGAAGAGGATCGATTTATAGATTTTAAATGAAAAAGAAAATAAAAGGGGTAGTCGCGATATTTATAGAAGGAGGAGGGAGACAGGAGGTACACAGGCCATAAATTTGATGTTTTCCTTCGTGTTGAAGTAAGGGGACAGAAGCTTGTGCTCGAGAAGAAAATAGCTGCGTGATTTTTACAAGTTAGGGTGGCGTTAGGAGTAGGTCGGCTCATAATCTACTGATGTGAATTTTTATTTTGATTTTTACTTTAATTAAATTGTCTGGCGGTCCTTTAATTTAAAACCCTGGACCGCTATTTTTAACGTGACAACCGACATCTCCAATATTACAACGTTACTTTGAACTCTGTGATTTGATATTGAAATTTAAATTCGAATGTAAATATAAACGGCCATATTAAATTGAAAATTCAATAAAAATATCATTTATATTATCAACTAAATATTTAAAATAATATTAAATATTTAAAATAAATTATTCAAAAATCTGGGTCGTTACAGATTCTATTTAAACTTATTATATTGAAATTTATCTCTTGGTATTCAATTCATATAGTTTGATGAATTATTTTTGTATTCAACCAATCCACTATCAAACAAACAACAATACACAATCAACATAACCAAACCACTCATATTCAACTTATTCTTAGGTTAAATTTTGATTTATTTATCTCCATATATTAAATCTCACATCTTCCAATTCTTTTAATTTCCATTTGAATACTTATTCAAATCAAACTAATATCAATGATAATATTATTTCATTTCTATATGAAAATATTACTTGAGCAAAATTATTTCATTTGCCCGCTTTACCAAAAATATTGCATCAATTATCAGTTTAATTTGAACTGATCAAACAACACAATACAAAACATTTGTATATAAAATTTACAAATACGCTCTCTCATATTTATACACTCAACTCGATCTAGGGTATTACTAACCCTATCTCTATCGAGTTATGCCACAGAGCCAAGGTTATTTCTAAACCATTGCTCTGATACCAACTGTAGCGACCCGATAAATTTGACACTCGAATCTCGACACTAATACAACTCGTGTCCAAAACTCGAGTACCGAAAACCCCAGAAGGCTATAAGAAAGAATTGAGAGGGTGAGATAAGAAAGAAAGAAAGTTAGAATAGAAGAATAAGAAGGATCAACACAACACATATTCTCACATCACAGCGGAACAAAATATAATATGGAAATAACTTTTATTGAGAGTTTGAAATAATACTTACAACATCAGAGTACAACAATTCACCTGGACAGTTATAATAGTCTGTCCTCAAATATGTAACACACAGCGGAATAATAACGGTTGAATCATCATACGTCTGAACTCCTTCAGCTCGTCTATGGACTTCAAATCATTTGGTAACCTGAACCTGTACACCCCGGTCTAACCCGAGCATTTACAAAACACCGGGTCAGTCTGGTGAACCAGAGTGAGATAAACTCGCACAGTATTAAGGGGGATCATCCAACTTGATTTTAAAGTTCAAAAATCTTTTCGAAAGTAAAGGATAATCGTAAGACCGAATCCACACATAAACACGGACGGTTTTTACCTTGCGATAACCCAAAACAGTTTTGAAAACCAATATCTTTTCTGATATTATAATAGTGTCTAAATATAAGTAAATAACAATCTAGTGGAACGCTTGCATCTCACGCTCCACATATATAGTATACAAACAAAAACCGCGGGCGCTTATTGGAGATTGGATTCCGACCTTGACAAGGTATGGGACCACCTTCCGATGATGTATCTCTAGAGGCGAATACACCTGGGTTCAACAAGAACGTCTTGCAACCCGGCCCTCACATGACCGACCACTCATTTCGCTTGAGTGTATCGAATGTATATCACCAACGGTTGGACTCAAACCACCGTTCCTGTAACAACCCGTATTTTCAATAACCTGTTATAACGTAAATTGAGGCAGAATTTAATTTATAAATCTGAATCAAGGGAAACGGGCTATTCCATTGCGTTCGTCTCGGAAAAATACGCGAAATAGGGTCCGAGTTTTCGAAAATCGGAGTCCGTATGACCCGATTAAGGCCCAACGAAGTTTTCAGAAAAATTCAAAGTAAAAACAGATTTCAAATTCAAGTTTGAATTTGGAAAATTAGGGCAGATTGGGCCAGGCGGGAAAATTCCCGCCAAAGCACCCAAGTCGACAGCCCTGTCGACTTGGGAGTCGACTTGGTTGGACCCAAGTCGACAGCCCTGTCGACTTGGCAGTCGACTTGGCTCAGCCGGGCAGTTTTGCCTGGTGCACCATTTTGGGGTTTTGGTTAGGTTTTGGGCCAGATTCGGTTTTGAGGGCTGAGATTGGAACTAGGGTTTAATCCTAAGGCTAGAACTAATCCTAATCTCTATAAATAAGACCCTAACCTAACCCTAAATCATCATTATTCATTCATACAACTAAACTATGGAAAAATCAATCCTCTCATGGCCTCCACTCTCTTCATAAAATTCTAAATAAATTTTTATGAGAGATTTTCCATGCATACAAGTGTTTTCAAGCTTGTATGAGTATCATTAGCTTGCATTCAAGTCAAGTTTCCATATTTACATCATAAAGCAAGGGTTTTTATTGATTTGGAGCTTGCATTTTGGGTTTATTTGTTTGCATAAGGGCTTTGTCATATTTTTGTGTCTTCATAAGCATTGTAAGCCCTTTTCTACTTTCATATTTAAACTCTAAATTTAGATGAATGATGCAAGTTTGGTTGATCATATGATATGCAAGTTTTCCATGATATGCAAGTTTATTATGTCATGTTATGCAAGTTTGATATGTTATGATATGCAAGTTTATCATGTTATGTTATGCAAGTTTGATATGCAAGTTTGTCATATGATATGCAAGTTATGTTATGCAAGTTTGCGTTGATCATTTTGTTCATGTTATCATGTTATGCAAGCTTATCTTGGGTTTATGAGCTTAAAGCTTCAAGCTTTATGCTAAAGGTTGCATTTTGGCAACATGTAAGTTATCATATCTCTTATGATAACTTGCATGTGAGGCTAAATGCGAACTTATGGCCATTTCTACATGTCATTCATCACCATGTATCACCAATATGCTAAGTTTGGTTTTATGCATGCTTTTGAGGCCTAAAAATGTAATATGCAAGTATATGAACATATGTACATTTCATATGCCACCATGTTAAACTTGTGGCTTCAACACCTTTATGTCATGATTATGCCAAGTTCCCTCTTTCTATCCTTTATGCGCTATTGCGATATGTAAGCGATGGGATTGCGTTTGGGGTTGGGTAAACTTAAAAGACATAAAAACATAAGCTTGGGAATTTACCTATTAAGTTAGGTCTACCCTTTGGGAATTTACCTATTAAGTTAGGTCTACCCAAATGCTTGAAAACTTGTAACATGTTTTGGAAACATGATGGACATGACACTTAGAAAATATAAGTGTGACCAACTCGAGGTTGGGTTGAGTTTGTAGCGTAAACCTACCCGGAACCGACCGGCTTAACTAGTTGCTACAAACAATAGGACCCAATGTGAGAAGTTGGTCATGTTGTACCTTAAACCCGAGGTTAGACCAAGTTGTGGTGTAAAGCTACCCGGACCCGCCTGGCTTAACTAGTAACCACAACAAAGTCTAATGTGAGAGGTTAAGGCGCATTAAATTAATTAATGCCTCATGATTAGGGTTAAGTCATGGTCCACTTAATACTTAACCAATTTGGGCTTGGTAGATTGATCAGGGTTAAGTCGTGAACTCATCGTTACACTTAACCAAGTTAATCCATGATTAGCAAGAGGGTTAAACCGTACTTAACCCACTAGAAAATCCTAGCAATGGGGGTCCACTCCAGCAGTAATCCCAAGTTTGTATCATTATGACCCTAGGGACTAGGCTAGGGTGGGGGCACGATTACTGGACTTGAGGTAAGTGACCAAAAACGACGGCAGAGTGGTACGCCGGTGTAGTTCCGGGCGGACTATGGTCGTGCACATAGTCCGAAGCCGGGGAAAACATGCACGGGTACCAGTAGATCGAGACTGTGCACTTATGTTTATGGTGTCCAGGGGTTGACACCCTAGGGCTTGATACACCCGACGGGAGACCCTGCACAGTCTGACTACAATTACGTTTGGGTCGCATTGACACCAACACGTGACGAGTTAGGCTTATAGGGAGCCGATCGACTAGACCGTTTGGTTGGACCTCGTATTAGGGTCATTTCATGTTATTGGGCCAAAGCTTGGGCCAAGGGATCAATACGTGTTTATTCAAGTCATGTTAGTTTGCTAGTACACCTGTGGTAAAAAACCTTAAACCTGATTATGCGATGACACCTTTATCTACCTTGTTAGTTAATCATCATGCTAGTATGTTGTTATCCTTATGTTCATTCCTGCTTCTCATGTCAGTTAACTTTATCAGTTTACATTGATTGTAGTAGGGCTTACTCAGTCTTTTTGACTGACCTGTTTTTCTTTTGCCTCTTTTCTTCCGTTCCCCCCCCCCCAGGTTCTCAGGGTGGGAATATTGGAGCTTAGCTTGGATTTCTGATCGCTTGCTTGTGGGATTTTAGCTCATGTACGGTCTTGACATGAAGCTAGCTATGGTTATCACTTATTTTGGGGATATTACTTATGTATTTCAGTTTTTTTCCAGTAATGTTGTTTTTATCTAGACTTGTGTATTTGGAAAGTTGACATTATGTTGTACCAGACTTGTTTTGAAATGGTTTGAAATCTTCCGCTGTTTTATCTATGTTATTTACTCTATTTATATATATACATATGTTCTTGTTCTGCCTTGATATATCATTATGCATGTTTACCTGATTCAAACGCCCCTCCAAAGTCAGAGTGCTTGCAAGAGCCACCCTGGCGGAGGTGGGGTGTTACATTTGGTATCGGAGCATATGGTTTACGAGAAGGAACAAAAAGGTTTTTAAAACTTTTGGAAAACTATTTTCAAAACCAAGTATAAAGTATTTTCCAAAGAAAAGTCTAGTTTATTTTAAAGGCTATTCCCAAAAAAAAAAAAGCCATTAGCAAAAATTCCTTCGTTTTTCTCCATTCTGAATCTGTCTTTTTCTTCGTTTTCAGTATGGCCGATAACTTCGCTATTCCGGAGGGAGTACACGTACCTGTTTGGTATAGGAGACTTTTGGAGGCTAGGGCGACCGAAGCCGGCCCCGCAGATGTTCCTCCTCCTCCTCCGGTAGTTAATGTTCCTCCTCCTCCTGTCGCTGAGGTTCCTCTTCCTCCTCCCCCTCAGCATCCTCAAGCTGACTTCGCAAAGACTTGCAAAGATTTCAAAGCAATGGGTGGCAAGAACTTTCAAGGCACTGAGACTTTTGTAGAGGCCAGAAATTGGTTGAAAGAGACCGAGGATTTATTTGTTATCTTTGGGTTAGACGATCAGAGGAAGATCTTGTTGGCGGTTTGGCTTATGAAGGATGAAGCCGCTTATTGGTGGGAAGTCACCAATGGTACTAGGCCTGTTGAGACTTGGGCCGATTTCAGGGCAAGGTTCGTGCTTAAGTTTCTATCTTCTGCTGAGGAGAATCTGCAAATGGAGAGGTTCATAACTTTGAAACAAGGAGATATGTCTGTCAAAGAATATGTGAACAAGTTCAATCAGTTAGCTCGTTTTGGCTTGGATATGGTGAATACTCCTCAGAAGAAGGCTCTTCGTTTTGCTAGAGGATTGAATGAGCCGTTGCAGGGATTGGCTATGTCACATATTCCCCATGGGGCCACGTTTGAGAGTTTGGTTGATATGGCGTTACTTCAGGGAGATGTCAAGAAAGAGATCAAGATGAATGATACTCAAGCCAAGAAGACTGATTCCCAGTGGAAAGGAAATCAGGGTAATCCAAGTGGTCAGAGCAGTCAAGGCAATCAGAACAAGAACAAGAACAAGAGTCAAGGCAACAAGGGGAACAACAACAAGGGCAAGAACAACAAGGGGAAGTGCCATTATTGCGGTTCAGTTGGGCATCTTATTAAGGATTGTAAGAAGAGGAAAAGGAAGAATGGTGAATGCTTTTTCTGCGGTGAGACTGGACATTTCAGTAAGGATTGCCCGAAGAAGCAAGGGCAAGGCCAGGGTCAGACTCAGCATGCTGGACCTTCAGGAGGGCAAGTTCATGCTCTCAATGTCGCTCCAGTTCCCGATCGAGGTAGTATTTCTGTTGAGAGCCTTGTATATATTTCTGATTTTCCAGTCCGTACCTTGTTTGATTCTGGTGCATCGCATAGCTTTATCTCATCTGATCTTGTTGATAGTTTGCACCTTAGTACTAGCTTGGTGGATGATCCCGTCTGTGTCTCAAATCCTATTGGGGGTTCCGCCCATCTGTCTATGATATGTGGGGATTTGAGGATCTCTATACTGAGTGTAGAGTTCTTGTGTAGTGCTTATGTTCTTGTTTTTAGGGGATACGGATTGATATTGGGCATGGATTGGTTGTCCAGATATGGAGCCATCCTTGATTGTGAGCATAGGGTTGTGAGGCTCGTGACTCGCCTCGGAAACACCCTAGAAATTTCTTGTAATCCGAGAGGTCCCGTCATGTTGTGCTATCTTGAATCACTCGACTCGTCAATGGAAACTCTTCAGTCTGTGAGAGTGGTTCGGGAGTATCCGGATGTTTTCGATGAAGTTAGGGGTTGCCCCCTAAGCGAGAGATTGATTTCCGCATTTATCTGGTGGATAATGCAAAGCCGGTTTCTTTGCCCGTTCGGCACATGGCTCCGCGTGAAAGGCGGGAGCTAAGTAAGCAAGTGAAGGAGTTGCTTGAGAAGAACTTCATTAGACGAAGTATATCTGAATGGGGAGCGCCTGTGGTATTTGCTACCAAGGCAGATGGTTCTCTCCGACTTTGTGTTGACTATCAAGAGTTGAATAAGCTGACTAAGAAGAACAGACACCCATTACCGAGGATTGATGATCTCTTTGACCAGCTTATCGGCGCTTCTGTTTTCTCTCAGCTTGATCTTGCTACTGGATTCCATCAGCTCAGGGTAGCTGAAGATAGTATAGACAAGACTGCGTTCAGAACTCCAGATGGATTCTTCGAATGGCTTGTCATGCCGTTCGGCTTGACTAATGCACCCGCATATTTCGTGGACTTGATGAGTAGGGTGTTCAGGGAGTTCTTGAACAAGTTTGTCGTGGTCTTCGTAGATGATATTCTGATCTTCTCTAAGGATGAGGAAGAGCATGCAAGGCATCTCGTGGAGGTGATGGATACGCTTAGAGCGCATCAGTTGAAGGCCAAGTTCTCCAAGTGTCACTTTTGGAGAAGGGAAGTTAGATTCCTTGGGCAAATAGTATCTAAGCAAGGCTTAGCGGTGGATCCCGCTAAGGTAGTTGCAGTTCAGGATTGGAAGACTCCAAGGAATGCAACCGAAGTGAGAAGTTTTCTAGGTCTTGCAGGCTTTTACCGGAAGTTCATCAAGGACTTCGCGAAGATTTCCGCTCCTCTCACTAAATTGACGAAGAAGAATTTAGTTTTTGCTTGGAGCATAGAATGCAAGCTTGCTTTTCAGAAGCTCAAGAGAGCTCTCACATCAGCACCTGTTCTAGCTTTGCCAGATGGAGGGAAGTTATTTACAGTATACACCGATGCATGTGGCACGGGGTTTGGAGCTGTTCTGATGCAAGAAGGAAGAGTGATATGCTTTGGCGGTAGACAACTCAAAGTGCATGAGAAGAATTATCCCACTCATGACTTAGAGTTGGCAGCAATAGTATATGCACTCAAGGCTTGGCGCCATTATCTTCTGGGAGAAAGATTTGAGCTTTATACCGATCACAAGTCATTGAAGTATCTCTTTTCTCAGAAGGATCTGAATCTGAGGCAACAAAGATGGATGGAATTCTTGGCATCCTACGATTTTGAGATAGCTTATACCCCTGGCAAGGGGAATGTGGTAGCAGATGCATTGAGTAGAAAAAGGTTGACTCTGAGTCCTCTATTCGTTGAGATGAAGAATTTAGAGTATGTGGCAACCTTTGATTTCTCTTTGGCGATTGAGTCGATGACCGGTTCTTTAGCATCTCTGGAACTCAGACCTACCCTTCTTGATCAAGTTGGGGCTTCGCAGAGAGAAGACCCTCAGATAGTTAAGATTATGGATAAGCTGATTCGAGGAGAGGCGTCTAGTCATCTCGCTCGATATTCTATTGATGACAAGGGTTGGCTGAGGAGAGACGGAAGGTTATGTGTTCCAATGGTAGAAGATTTAGTAAGAAAAGTTCTTGAGGAAGCGCATCGCTCTAAGTTGACTATACATCCGGGCGGAGATAAGATGTATAAAGATATGAAGCGCATTTTCTTTTGGCCTGGGATGAAGAAGGATGTGGCAGAGTTTGTCTCTAGATGTATCATTTGCCAGCAGGTTAAGGCCGAGTCGAAGAAGCCCGGTGGGCTATTGCATCCTCTAGACGTTCCACTATGGAAGTGGGAGAGTATTTCCATGGATTTTATCGATGGGCTACCAAGGTCAAGGAAAGGGAATACGAGCATTTGGGTTATTGTGGATAGACTTACGAAGAGTGCTCATTTCATTCCGGTGAAGAGCAAGAGGACCGCATCTTGGCTAGCGTCTGTATATCTTCGTGAGATTGTGAGACTACATGGAGTCCCTTCTAGTATAGTCAGTGACTGTGACCCAATCTTTACAAGTCAATTCTGGAATAGCTTACAAGAAGCTATGGGCACGAGGTTGAATCTAAGTACGGCTTATCACCCACAGACGGACGGTCAAACCGAAAGGGTGAATAGGGTACTCGAGGATCTGTTGAGGCTTTGTATTCTGGATTTTGGTGGTACTTGGGAAGACCATCTTCCTCTTGTTGAGTTTGCATATAATAACAGTTATCAGGCAAGCATAGGGATGGCACCATTTGAAGCTTTATATGGGAGGCCGTGCAAGTCGCCTACATGTTGGTGGGAGACTACAGACGAGCTTATACTTGGGCCTGATATGATCAGAGATACATCCGAGAAGGTCGAGTTGATTCGGAGACGGATGAAAGCGGCCCAAGATCGACAGAAATCCTATGCTGATAAGCGAAGAACTGATTTGGAGTTTGATGTTGGGGATATGGTTTTCGTGAAGGTTTCTCCTTTGCGGAATGTGGTCCGATTTGGAGCCGTTGGGAAGTTAGCACCGAGGTTTGTTGGACCATTCCCTATTATAGAGAGGATCGGGCAGATGGCTTATAGAGTGGAATTGCCCGAGAAGCTTGCCGGAGTACACGATGTTTTTCATGTCTCGCATCTCCGGAAGTGTTTACATGAATCATCAGAGGTTGTTGAGCCAAGTGTTCTGAAAGATGTGGAAGTGGAGAAAGAGGCTACCTTGAGGAGAGCTCCGATTCGTATCTTGGGGACGGAGACCAAGAAGCTAAGGAATCGAGAGGTCAAGTTGGTGAAGGTTCAATGGGGTGAAGCCGAAGAAGACGCAACTTGGGAAACCGAGGAGAAGATGCGTGGGCTTTATCCATTCCTTTTTGAGGGTACACTCTCAATCTCTTTTCTTTGTTAGCATATCTTTCTCTTTGCTATCCATGTTTATCTAGTTTATCGTATTAATCTTGTCATAAGAACCTTAGGTAGAAACCCTTTGGATGAAACATGTGTTTGAAACATGTTATGCTTGATGTTTGCAAGTGGTTGTAAGTGTTTGCAAGTGGTTACTTGTGGATGCATTATACACATTAGGCACTAGATCGGCTCACACACTCCTCATATTGCATATGCATGAGTGTTGATGCTTATTCATGAATGAAAATTTTTGTGTTATCACATGGATGTTGCATATGGATGTATGTTATGTGCACACATATAGATGTTATACATTATGTTAGGAATTGCATACATATGGATTCATTTCACTAACAAAATTTGCATTGATGATATTTGCATTAGATAAGTACATATACACACACCTTTGCATATGTTCATACAACATTTAGAATCTTGTAAGGACAATGGTTGCTCGTGGATGATGTTTTGAGTAGATGGATGTTGGATGGTAGGATACATTCTTCCTAACTTGAAGATTTAGGGGACGAAATCCTTTAAGGAGGGGAGAATGTAACAACCCGTATTTTCAATAACCTGTTATAACGTAAATCAAGGCAGAATTTAATTTATAAATCTGAATCAAGGGAAACGGGCTATGTCATTGCGTTCGTCTCGGAAAAATACGCGAAATAGAGTCCGAGTTTTCGAAAATCGGAGTCCGTATGACCCGATTAAGGCCCAACGAAGTTTTCAGAAAAATTCAAAGTAAAAACAGATTTCAAATTCAAGTTTGAATTTGGAAAATTAGGGCAGATTGGGCCAGGCGGGAAAATTCCCACCAGAGCACCCAAGTCGACAGCCCTGTCGACTTGGGAGTCGACTTGGTTGGACCCAAGTCGACAGCCCTGTCGACTTGGCTGTCGACTTGGCTCAGCCGGACAGTTTTGCCTGGTGCACCATTTTGGGGTTTTGGTTAGGTTTTGGGCCAGATTCGGTTTTGAGGGCTGAGATTGGAACTAGGGTTTAATCCTAAGGCTAGAACTAATCCTAATCTCTATAAATAAGACCCTAACCTAACCCTAAATCATCATTATTCATTCATACAACTAAACTATGGCAAAATCAATCCTCTCATGGCCTCCACTCTCTTCATAAAATTCTAAATAAATTTTTATGAGAGATTTTCCATGCATACAAGTGTTTTCAAGCTTGTATGAGTATCATTAGCTTGCATTCAAGTCAAGTTTCCATATTTACATCATAAAGCAAGGGTTTTTATTGATTTGGAGCTTGCATTTTGGGTTTATTTGTTTGCATAAGGGCTTTGTCATATTTTTGTGTCTTCATAAGCATTGTAAGCCCTTTTCTACTTTCATATTTAAACTCTAAAGTTAGATGAATGATGCAAGTTTGGTTGATCATATGATATGCAAGTTTGCCATGATATGCAAGTTTATTATGTCATGTTATGCAAGTTTGATATGTTATGATATGCAAGTTTATCATGTTATGTTATGCAAGTTTGATATGCAAGTTTGTCATATGATATGCAAGTTATGTTATGCAAGTTTGGGTTGATCATTTTGTTCATGTTATCATGTTATGCAAGCTTATCTTGGGTCTATGAGCTTAAATCTTCAAGCTTTATGCTAAAGGTTGCATTTTGGCAACATGTAAGTTATCATATCTCTTATGATAACTTGCATGTGAGGCTAAATGCGAACTTATGGCCATTTCTATATGTCATTCATCACCATGTATCACCAATATGCTAAGTTTGGTTTTATGCATGCTTTTGAGGCCTAAAAATGTAATATGCAAGTATATGAACATATGTACATTTCATATGCCACCATGTTAAACTTGTGGCTTCAACACCTTTATGTCATGATTATGCCAAGTTCCCTCTTTCTATCCTTTATGCGCTATTGCGATATGTAAGCGATGGGATTGCGTTTGGGGTTGGGTAAACTTAAAAGACATAAAAACATAAGCTTGGGAATTTACCTATTAAGTTAGGTCTACCCTTTGGGAATTTACCTATTAAGTTAGGTCTACCCAAATGCTTGAAAACTTGTAACATGTTTTGGAAACATGATGGACATGACACTTAGAAAATATAAGTGTGACCAACTCGAGGTTGGGTTGAGTTTGTAGCGTAAACCTACCCGGAACCGACCGGCTTAACTAGTTGCTACAAACAATAGGACCCAATGTGAGAAGTTGGTCATGTTGTACCTTGAACCCGAGGTTAGACCAAGTTGTGGTGTAAAGCTACCCGGACCCGCCCGGCTTAACTAGTAACCACAACAAAGTTTATGTGAGAGGTTAAGGCGCATTAAATTAATTAATGCCTCATGATTAGGGTTAAGTCATGGTCCACTTAATACTTAACCAATTTGGGCTTGGTAGATTGATCAGGGTTAAGTCGTGAACTCATCGTTACACTTAACCAAGTTAATCCATGATTAGCAAGAGGGTTAAACCGTACTTAACCCACTAGAAAATCCTAGCAATGGGGGTCCACTCCAGCAGTAATCCCAAGTTTGTATCATTATGACCCTAGGGACTAGGCTAGGGTGGGGGCACGATTACTGGACTTGAGGTAAGTGACCAAAAACGACGGCAGAGTGGTACGCCGGTGTAGTTCCGGGCGGACTATGGTCGTGCACATAGTCCGAAGCCGGGGAAAACATGCACGGGTACCAGTAGATCAAGACTGTGCACTTATGTTTATGGTGTCCAGGGGTTGACACCCTAGGGCTTGATACACCCGACGAGAGACCCTGCACAGTCTGACTACAATTATGTTTGGGCCGCATTGACACCAACACGTGACGAGTTAGGCTTATAGGGAGCCGATCGACTAGACCGTTTGGTTGGACCTCGTATTAGGGTCATTTCATGTTATTGGGCCAAAGCTTGGGCCAAGGGATCAATACGTGTTTATTCAAGTCATGTTAGTTTGCTAGTACACCTGTGGTGCAAAAACCTTAAACCTGATTATGCGATGACACCTTTATCTACCTTGTTAGTTAATCATCATGCTAGTATGTTGTTATCCTTATGTTCATTCCTGCTTCTCATGTCAGTTAACTTTATCAGTTTACATTGATTGTAGTAGGGCTTACTTAGTCTTTTTGACTGACCTGTTTTTCTTTCGCCTCTTTTCTTCCGTTCCCCCCCCCCCAGGTTCTCAGGGTGGGAATATTGGAGCTTAGCTTGGATTTCTGATCGCTTGCTTGTGGGATTTTAGCTCATGTACGGTCTTGACATGAAGCTAGCTATGGTTATCACTTATTTTGGGGATAGTACTTATGTATTTCAGTTTTTTTCAGTAATGTTGTTTTTATCTAGACTTGTGTATTTGGAAAGTTGACATTATGTTGTACCAGACTTGTTTTGAAATGGTTTGAAATCTTCCGCTGTTTTATCTATGTTATTTACTCTGTATACATATATACATATGTTCTTGTTCTGCCTTGATATATCATTATGCATGTTTACCTGATTCAAACGCCCCTCCAAAGTCAGAGTGCTTGCAAGAGCCACCCTGGCGGAGGTGGGGTGTTACAGTTCCCGAATGGGCAGAATCGACAGAATAAGAAACAAAAGGAATTTCTCTAGATAGGTGATTATACACCCTAATGGGAGCAACCCACATAGCCATGCTGCCTGCCCGATTTCTGTCATTTCCCCGTTGATGAGGCTTGAGGTTATAATCGACTTTTGAACATCTGGCCATCATTCACATCGTCCCCACAAGTCATCCAGGAACAGGATGAACCGAAGGTACTCTCCTACTGCATCCAATATAGGAATCACCCCATGGATCAGCAACGAGTAGTCCTTGCAATCCATAGATTTCAATCACGACAGAATCATCGTTAACTCTGGGGATCAGTCAGAGGTGTTTAACAATAGTCCTTCCGCTTATGAAAACTTACGGTCTTCAATTGCTTCATCTCAATCAGCATCTTCGGCGTATTCGTATTTATTGGTCGGAATGGTTTTCGAATATAAATTCGATCCTGGTCTTTCCATACCAATAACGTTGGGCCAGATTTTGATAGTCGGTTATTTAACTATCAAAATAAACAACCATAAAATAAAATGGATTCATTGGTTTAGAACACATCATCACTTGGCCAATAAGATAACATAATATTCTCAAATCATTTTATTCCCTTTTCTTACGGCATCTCATTATGTATATTTCTAAACACTTCAAATAATGTTTCACTACTATTTCCTCAAAATCAATTACTTCTTACGTCTTCCTTATTACAATTAATACCATCCTTCGATAATCCTGAAGTCGTTCAAGTTGGGGTATTTTAATTACCTCTCAGACCTTGATCAACAACACTCTTATCTTAAGATAAATATGAATTGTAATTCAGAATCTCATATTCATTCCGATATCAACAATTTCCGTTTCGCTATTTCATTTAACATATGGTTTTTATAAATCTTCTCATCTTGGAAATCTTCCTTTCAAATATATCACTAATATATTGATTTAGTAGATGATAAAAAAATATCCATATTTAAACTTTAACTTCTTTAAATCATTACAAATCCCATTACTCGATCCTTTTCTCAATTCAATTACAAGAATCCATTTATTCCTTTTGGGAAATCTTATTTCAAACTCGCTCATTTCACTTAATGTCATTATAAAGCAGCGTTAATCTAAAATTAACGTTTTAACTTCCGATCCCTTTTTATATACTTGTTTGCACAACTTTGGTTTAATACAAACCCCTTTCGCCTCGATTTCCTTTCTTAATTCAAACAGTTATCTTAGGCTTATCGCCTTTGCTTAAAAATCTCTTTTATAACTTAATTTATCAAATCTGGTTTAGAATATAAAGCCGTTCACACTTCTTTTGAAATCTAATCATAATTCATTATAACTACGATTACTTAAATAAACAATTAACTTAATCGTTAACTTGGATAAATATCAAATTTCCTTTTCTTATTAAGTCAAACACCCTTTGCTAAAGTCATTTTATTAGATAAATCTGCTCAAATTTATTTAACTTAATAATCAACTGTCGTTATAACAATTGGCTTGGTCGACTTTAACATAAGATAAATTTGTTGATCAATTCTACTCATCTTTTCATTTAAACTAATAAATAATATTATTAATTTAAATAATCCATTTCAAAATAATCTTACTTTAAGTGTTATTTTAAAACAATTAATAATCGTTTCACACTTGCTTACAAATCTTCTTAATACAAGAATTAGCTCTATAAAAGATAAAGAACGTGCTTCGCACACGGTCGATTTTGGTGTCAAAATGGTGATTGTTGGTTAAACCAACAATATACAAATAGAATTGGGTTATTTCTTTTATTTGTAAACTTCATTTAAAAATAATATATTTAAAAATCTATATTCAATTATAGAATAAATTACTTCATTTTTACCGATGCACCTGACGGTAAATAGATCTTTATAAAACAGTTTTTATTTTGGCCATCTGCTATAAATTTCTCAACCAATATCGCACATCGGTTAATAACCGAATAAATGTTGAATTTAGATTCAACAAACCACTACTAAGTCAATAACCCAATCATGTCGGTTAAACAGTTCATATAAGGATCATATGCAAACAAACAATCAGTTCATCTGATAGCGGTCAACTAAAATAATCAATCAGGCATCCAATTCAATTAAATACATTTATATTGTTATAAACGTAACCATCAAGGTAAGTTACCTTGTTTGGAAAATCATCGTTAAAAATAACGATGTCATTTTATTTAAATTAAACAACGTTTAATTTAAATAGTATAGCGAATAACCAAACAATCATTAAATCAGCCAAATCAACTAGCAAACATAGCACACAAGCAATGAACCTGATTTATAAAAAAAATTATAAGTGGGGAACTGAGTGAGTTTACTCACCTTTATCCTCATTTATCGTTGATGCGGTTTATTTCGGTTGCTTTCAACTTCGATTACCAGCTCCAAAATGTTATGCTTGTCAACGCTGTTCTATGCTCCTTGTTGGGTCCGATTCTGAGAACGTCATACACATTTTGTGTTACGGTTTAAATTTAAACTAATTAAACCATAAATATAATCTTAACCTATAATTAATTATGAATAATATTTTAATATATCCAACCACGTTCGTTAACGTTACACCACCTTTAACGATCTATACTAACACAGTATAGATAGGAAAAATCTATATATATTGATAACAGTACATGTTTCGTACTCCTCTTAAGTTCGTATATGATAACCGTTAGATGAGGTGGATTAACAATATAGCTTAACGTAAATATAGTAGTATTGCCTTACCCATTTGTACACCTCAGCTCCAACGTGTTCACCTCAGCTCCAACGTGTTCAACTTAACGTGTTCACCTCAGCTAATGCATACAGCCTTCCCATACCATTTCTCTTTCCGGTTGCATCCTCCCCATCTTCTGGTCGTTTCAATTTCTTTTTTTTTTCTTTTTTTTTCTTTTGAAATGGAACCAAACATTGCCTGTAGCCTACGCCTCAAATTTCTCCAGTATGTCCGCACCCCACTTTCTTTGCTCCAGAACCCTTTCCCACTTCAAATGCTACAGTACGCATTTCCCTTAATACCGCATGCATGTAATACATGCACCATGCATTGCTCCTATATCCCAATGCCTCCTGAGGCCTTTCGTTTATTTATTTTTTCCTTTTTTCGTTCGTACTTTTTTTTTTTTTTTTTCGAATCACCCTGCTTGACCGCCCAGTAGCCACTGCAAAATCCCCCTTCACATGGTTTCTTCTTTTTGCCGAACGCATGCACCCAGCTTTATATCACCGCTTCACACCAGTACACCACTTACGCAACTGCCAAACCCCACCTTTCCCAGTACTGGTTCCATCACACTCCCTTCGTGACTTCCTCCATGTCGACAAACCCACTCACCGCTATATACACATACACCACTACTTGATGACTTAGCAAACCAAGTCTCACGTTTTCCCTACTCCAAAGCGACAAGAATTGGAATTCTGATTTGTTTAAAGGAAGAAAAGTAAACTTCCGTGCCTTATCTATTTAAGAGGAAAGTGGTTTCAATTTCTTTCGTTCTTGAACCTAAATGAAGCAATCTTAAGTATTTATAGATGTAGAGTCTTGGTGCCCAAGGTTTAGGGGTGGTAGGCAGGTGCTATAGGCTGCGAGACTGGACTTAAGCATGCGCAAATTGGAGAAGACGTTGTATGTGATATGAGAGAAAATACAACGTGCTGGGTACGGGAAGATATGTATCTTGGGTAGGTTTATACTATTTTTATCATAGGCGTGGACTTATTTCAGGTCTAAGAACGAGTAGTTCTTTTGATAAGAAGGCTGCAGTGTCCCTCTTCTTAGCTATGCGTATGTTACTGTATTGAAATCTTAGGCCCATCAATGTGTTTTTATTTTAAATATCCTCTGCGTGAATTGTCATTTCAATATAGGGTAACTGCATGTAAACAAATAGGAGTGGACTTATTTGTACTGTACACATAAGCTTAGGGATGGAGACATAGCAATATATATGTTGTTGTTTGGAATATCATCTCAGAACGTAGATGTGGCGTGTTTTTCTGTACTTGGTGGGTATGAACACACGGGGTAGGTGATATTTAGCTAGCCTTTGCGGTGAAGTAAAATAGTTTATTTACTTTTAACGTGGTTCCTAATTTCTATCGGTAACTGTTTTATACGCATACCCCGTCATATAACACTCTGCTTACATATAGACCCCTATGGACAGAAATAAAAATATAGTCATGTCCAACGTGGTATCACTATCCCAAAAATATAATAATATCGGTAGGTAAACTCATATTGTGAAACCCCAAAATATTGATATAAGGTGCAAAATACTCCAAATAAAAAGTTGCTTATTTTGCGAATTAAAAATTACAGTAAAATTCTAAAAATTAAATTATCACTACATCCCAAAAGAAGCTTGTTCAAATTCGATTCCGATACTTAAATATATTCAAATAACCATTATGACCAAAACGGAAAATGCCGCTGCTTTTCTGAATATTTAATTTGGACATAACTTTCCATTTATAATACGAAATCTTGGTTTTTCACTTCCATTAGAAAAATACAGTTTAACAGATTCTAACGTTTCTTGTTTCGAAGAAATCTGACTTAAAACAGATCGTGTATATGCAATTGAAGTTCAAACTCGATTTTACGAACTACCGCGCTGTTTTGAGTTCGTTTTATATTAAATATAAATTTAATCGTTTAACTATCGTTTAATAAACGAGTTCGATATAAAATCCATTAATATTTCCAAATAAAATATTTAAACCAATTTAAATATTCGAACTCAAATAACTGGAAAACCCGGGTCGTTACATAAGCAATCTAGTCCAATGTTACACTTAGTTATGAAAGAATAAAACTTGGACTACCAATCTAACTTTTAACTAAATGAGCATAAATTTCAAATAAATCTTTAAGATGAATTTTGATCCATAAACATGAACAAATAATTTTGGATCTACAACTTTGACTCCAGATTAAATTTATTCGTTTTAACTTTCAAAAAAAAATTTAGCCTTTATTATTTAAAATAAATTATTTTAAATATTCAAAATTCATTAAAATTTCTAAAATAAAATTTTAAATTGGCCCCAAAATTCCGGGTTGTTACAATCTCCCCCACTTAAAAATCTTTTCGTCCTCGAAAAGGAACTAAGGTAAAAGTTGTTTAATTATCTAACCAAATTTTAATTTTCTTTTATTAATTTTATTTGTTGACTAACTTATCAAATATATATATATACTTTTATATATTTAAAATCATATTTTCAAAAATAGATTATATATAATTAAAATACGTTAATTATAAGCTTATCACTCTGAACTCATCTTAGGGCATTACTAACCCCATCTCTAATGAGTTTTCTCATTCTATGACACTACTGGTCCTATCTCTAATGAGTATTCTTATTGGATATTACTAATCCAATCTCTGATGAGTCTTTGTTCAGTTCTAACGAGTTGTACCCCAAAGATTTGAGCTAACCAGAGCTCTGATACCAGCTGTAAAGACTCGGAAATTCCCGCTCTTTGAATCGACCATAAACCACACAGGTCTGACCCAAAGGTTGGAAATCTTCGAATACTTTAATTTTGGGAATACAATACATTAGAACAATAACAGCAGACTTTTATTACATTATAATAATGTTACATCAGAGTACAGAATATATCAGAGTACATTGAAATAAAATTACAGCGGAAGATAAATTAGAAAAGATTTAATACATTAAATAAAATGCAGTAAACAGTGGAAGACTACTAAGCTCTGGACACAGCTTTAGGCTTCGATCCAGGATCCTGCTAAAAGAATAGATATCTGCAAAAAGCTACTCGACTGCCCGTGTGGAAAAGAGGGCACCCGAGTTTGCAAAGTGAAACAAACTACGAGTCAGTCATGGGACTGGTGTGAGAATTCTAAACAAATTTAACTAATAAGACAAATCCAAGGACCACGCCGCAAATGCGGAACGGGTTTTATTCCAATGGATTGTCGGTGCATAAATTAAAGTAAATCGTTACACAACGCAATGCTTTTTGGAAAATGAAACCATTATAAGACCCAAGTCCCATCACACAATGCAACGCACACCAGAGGATAGGGTTTTACCTTATAATGGTCAAAAGATGCTAAATACGTAAAACGGATTACTACTAGTGTGTATATGTTTTAAATAAAAACATTTCAATCATAAGTATCAATCCTAGACGGCATGGGTACCATATATCATGTCGCCAATACTAGTTCTACAATCAAAATCGCAAGGTCGTATTGGAAATTGGATTTCCATCATGAGTCGAGGCTAGGGGCAAGCTCCTCTCCGATTCGAGACACTCTAGCAAATGCCTCAGGATACCCCGCAGTGAACCCTTGGATGCGGTAGGGCCGGTCCCCGCCTATCGGCAGTGGATTGGTTATGCCTGAACACACGTTTCCCGATTCCTTTGAACCTATAATATGACCACTATCGGCCTATAAAAATATGAGGCGCCTCAAAATCCATCATCCACATAAGTAAAATGTCAGGGCTGGTAGGTCACTGACATCCCTCTAGCTAGAAAGAAACGTGTGCACTCCCTACGGTCCAAATCCCGTTTTTGACTCATACCGGGGTGTGAGGCTCGCGAAGTCACGCTATACACAAAGCTACGCCTAAACAGGCCGTGCTTTGATCATCAACCACAAGGCATGCTTTTCAACAAAAGCCTTGATCAATGCATCTTAGTATGCCACATTGTCAGTCCATACTATACCATTGATTTCTACCAATATATAACCTCTAAGCTCGTACGTCTCAGAGAAGGGTGTTAACCACCAAGCAGATATATATTAACAGAGATCAACGAATGTAGTATAAAGGACTACAACATCAGACATACATTCCATTTATAAACTTATACTCTGGGTCTGAGCGAAAGTCACATCCGTACAAATCAACACTACGTCTGGATAACTACCATCTCAGCCTCGTCTTGGGAGCAAATCAATCAAGGATCTCAACGCTAGTTACCCATTCGATGTGAAGATCGTCGGTCTTCAATCGCCGTCTTCAACTCTTAGATTTAAAACGTCGTATAATCATTTGAAATGAGATTGAACTCGGTCTTCTCAAATGATTCTCGCATATATATATATATATATATATATATATATAATTTGAAAACATTTCATATCGTTATTAATATTTGATAACGACCTATCGCTATTTTTATTTATATAAAAATAGCCTAAATAATTTAACGACGCTTCGGGTCAATGGGCGACCCTGGCGCTGTTTTCAGCCAATTTTGATTTACACATATCCTGAAATCTAACCGTTGGATTTTGACGAAATTTATATCGTTGGAAAGATCTTCCCAAAGCGGTCCTAACGGTTCCAGTTTTGGGAAAATCCGACTGTCGGATCTTTCGGTATAACCGTTTAAAGTTATGATTTCAAAACGCGAACTACCGCGCGCGTTCCGTTTAATTTATAATTTATATTTATATACATATATAAATATAAATCGTTTGGCGATTTCAACTATTAACGTCTATTCCTTTATTGCATTTAAAATGATGATAAAATATCACTTTTATTTTACTCTGTTTTTTTACATTTAAAATGTAAATAAAATGTGCTTTTTAAATTCACTTTAATTCATGCTTTATTTACACCAAGTATAAATAGATATTCTTTTTCTATCTTTGGTTTATTTACACTTAATGTAAGTAAATAATTAAATAATCTTTTTCTCTCTTTTGATTTATTTACTCTAAATGTAAATAAATATTCTTTCTTACCATTTATTTATTTACCTAGATATAAATAAATGTTTTCATTTTCCTTTTCTTATTTCTTTACCCAAATGTAAATAAATGGTTTTTCTACTTCTACTTTTTCTTATTTATTTACACTATTTGTAAATAAATGTTTTTACTTTGCTTTTATCTTATTTATTTACACTATTTGTAAATAAATGTTTTACTTTTACTTTTGCTATATTTATTTACATTAATTGTAAATAAATGTATCTAATTTCTTATTCATATTTAATTACGCTATTTGTAAATAAATGGTTTCAATTTCTTTGCCAATCCTATTTACGTAGTAAATGTAAATAAATGTATTTCTTTAATTCTTTTCTAATATTTCTTTTTAACATAAAAAGAATATCTTATGTTAATTCTTTTCTAACATTTCTTTTTATTATTTTTATCTACATAAGAAAATGTAAATAATTACCATCCACATTTTGGTTCTTTTATTTCTTTTTTTATTTTTATTTTGACATAAGAAAATGTAAATAAATTCTAATTCACATGTTTAATCTTATAATCTTAATTACATAGAAATGTAATTTTATTTACAATGTAAAAACATGTTCTTTAATTACATAAAAGTATAATTTTGTTTAATCTTTTATTTATCTAATGTAAATAAATGTCATACTTTTTCTATGTTTTATTTTATTTACACTAAATAGTTTACATATGCTTTAATCTCCCACATTGGATAGGTATTGTTTGATTACTGGAAAGCCGGGCGGGTCCGGGCAGGTTTACATCACAACTCAATCCAACCTCGGGTTAAGCATACTAATTCATATTAAGAAAAATGGAATAAATGTTTTTTATTCTTTTTATTTTCTTTTCTCATTTATTTACCTATTTGTAAATGAATATCTAAATTACTTTACCTTATTTATTTACCTAAACGTAAATAAATGTTTCAATTACTTTATCTTAAGTATTTACATAAGAAATGTAAATGCTTAATCCCTATTCTATTACATTGAAAAATGTAAATACTTAATCCTTTTTATTATTTCTTCTTAACAAAATGTTTATTTTGTTTTTATCCTTTTTTCTACTTTAAACAAAAATGCGAGTTTTGACGCTACTAATTTATATGGATAAACATGTGAATTTTTTTGTCGTAACTAATTTATATTGACAAATAGTATATTTTTAACGCTACTAATTTATATTGACAAAATTGTTAACTTTAATCCAACTATCATAATTTGACAAATATGTCAATTCTAATTCAACTACTATAATTTGACAAAAATGTCAATTTTAATCCCACTATCATAGTTTGATAAATAGGTCAATTCTAAAGGTAAAAAGCGACATTTCTATTTATCATGCACAAATCCTATGTAATTGACATTTTTATTTATCACAACACTTTTAACTAAAATGACATGTTTATATTAGCATAACATGATTAATTAAATGACATGTTTAACGATTCTAATATCAGAATAAAAAGAAGCATTTTACATGCACATGACATGACATTATTATAACATAAATGGTATTTTTACCCTAATGTCATATTTCTAACCAAAACGGTATCTTTTTTTTCTTAATTCTTTTAAATGTATAAAAATATACTTTTCCAGTTCATTCATTTTAAGGTATATAAAAGTATACATTTCTAAAAATATAATAATTTTGGAAAACTCCTTTTAATATACAAGATATGATAATTTTGTAAAAATTCCTTTTAATGTGAACAAAATGTTGATTTTGGTCTAATCACTTCTAATGAAATCAAAATGTTGATTTTGGCTAAATCAAATTAACAAAAAGTTTTAACTTTTGTCCAATATAATTTAATTTACAAAAATGTATTTTTGGTCCTTTTTAATCTAATTACCAAAAATGTAAATTTTATCCTTTATAATATAATTAACAAAATGTTAATCTTGTGCTTTATAATATAATTAACAAAAATGTTAAAAGTGGTATATTTGTCTTTGTCGTCAATTTTAACACAACAAAATGTATATAAAGTGGTATATATGATTTGTCATCAATTCTAACACAGCATGGGATCATAAAAAATACAAACAACAAACACAATTCATCATCACAATCAATTAGTTAATCTAAATTTTTATGCACCGCATATATGTGTTTCATATAGCGAATAATAATGACACAATCATAATCAATTTAAATATATATATTTCTATATATATATGTATATTTAATTATTTTAATTTTGAGAAATCTCACAAAAAATTTTGTGTGTCTCTTCTAATTTCACACAAATGTAAAATTTGGGTGTCAATTCTATTACAACAAAAGTAAATATTTTGATGTCATTCTATTTTAACAAAAAGTATATTTTGAGTGCCATTCTCATTACAACAAAGTTGATTATTTCTAATTACACAAAAATGTCTATTTTGTGTATCAATCTAATTTAACAAAATGACGGTGAAAAATAAATCTTTTTATTTTCAACAAAAATTGACCTTGAAAAATGAATCTTTTATTTTCATCAAGAAGCAATGAAAACATTGTCCTTTTTTATTTCAACTAAATTCCAATGAAAAATTTGTCATTTTTGATTTTAATAAAATGACAATTTTAATTTTGTCAATTCTAGTTTTGACACGAATACCGATTTTATTTGGCAAATCAAACCTCAACCCAATGGTATAATTGATTCAACAATTTTGTTTTCAACACAAATGTCATCACATCAACAAATACACATAACAACCACAATCAGTTCAAATTTCATAGCCATTAACAATATGGATTTCACAACATACACATATAAAATTCACATAGCAAGGAATAATTTAATTTTAATAATTAAATATAGAAATCTCATCTTGGCTTTTATTTTGACGATTCAGATTTAGTTTTTGCTGAAAATTCTAACTTACTCCAAATCGCTTCAAATCAGTTCTGAAATGGAGATCTTGTCGCCACGATTCTAACGCAATTCGTTTCACTGAATCTCGATGTCATACAAAGAAGTTATGGTCATTTTTCATTTAATTGCATAATTAAATAATTAAATAATTTAATTAATTACATTACAAATCTCTTCCTCCTTCTTTCTGTATTACGTTCCCTGTAGCATCGCACCACCCTCCATCGAATTGCATGAAAACAGGGCGAAATGAAGCGTTGATATCTCACAAGCTGTCACTCTAAAGGTGATCATCAACGTTGAAGATATATATCATAGAACGATCTATCTAATTTGCCTTCGAAAATTTTGGAAATGGAGGAATGGATTAAAAGAGATTTGAGGTGAAGAAGGAGAGCGTTTTCAACCATTGATTGGCATGGTGGCGGCTGTACATTTAGGGGGAAAGGGATAGGTTTAGAGAAGTTTATGATATTATATAGTGGAGACACTACATATATGTATATATTTTTTATTTAGTTATATAAATTTGATTTTATCTTTCACTTATCTCTACATATGTAGTAGGTGACAAATGAAGTTTAATTTGCTG
This sequence comes from Allium sativum, assembly GCA_030737875.1. Taxonomy (NCBI): domain Eukaryota; kingdom Viridiplantae; phylum Streptophyta; class Magnoliopsida; order Asparagales; family Amaryllidaceae; genus Allium; species Allium sativum. Next base: position 733,882,533 of record CM060916.1, read on the forward strand.
ACTAGGCATGATGGACCACATGAATATATGGACTTAAATGAAGGAAATGATGGAAATAAAATAAATAAATAGGATAAATGAAATACCGAAAATGGAAGCATAAACTTAAATTTGTATTATTAATAATGGAAATAAAGAGACAATTTGAAATATGGCAAATGAGGAAGCTACTAATAAATACAAAAGGTAAAGCGGTCAAATTTCACAATATATATGTCATAGTATTAAATTCATTAGCCTCGATATATTCAAATTATTCTCATTAGTTTTATTAACAAACAATAAATAAAAGAAACAAAACGTGACTGATATTACATAGTATAAAGATAAATATGGATTCTAAATTCATACGCTAAAAATCATGTGTTTCCTTAGTTCATGGTCCCAAACTCAAATTAATTAATTTATTAGAACATTCCTTTTTTTACTTAAGATAAATGTATGTTTCCTATCAACAATGCACATAATTATCCATAGATAGAAATATTTCAATCCAGTTAATACAATTAATGACAATATTACAATTTATGTCAATACTAAATTTAAAATAGACATAAATTAGGCAATTTATTTTTTATCATACAAGCATTAATAGGTTCAATGTTAAATCAAATTAATATATATATATATGACATGTATATATAAGCAATCTAGTCCAATGTTACACTTAGTTATGAAAGAATAAAACTTGGACTACCAATCTAACTTTTAACTAAATGAGCATAAATTTCAAATAAATCTTTAAGATGAATTTTGATCCATAAACATGAAAAAATAATTTTGGATCTACAACTTTGACTCCAGATTAAATTTATTCGTTTTAACTTTCAAAAAAATTAAAATTTTAGCCTTTATTATTTAAAATAAATTATTTTAAATATTTAAAATTCATTAAAATTTCTTAAATAAAATTTTAAATTAGCCCCAAAATTCCGGGTTGTTACAGAATCATAACCCATACCATACACCGTTTCGAAGCTCTTCATCTCCTCTTTAATCTCCGACCAGTTTCATATCATCTCGTGGTCCGAAGCTCGTGGGCCAAGCCTCCAAACCTAGCGCCTTTCAGCCGCCGCCGGTCGCGCCTCAGCCCACCGCGCCTCCCAGCGTGCTCGGCACACGTGGCCCCCTCCAAGCCGGTCCTTCTCCAACCGACGGCGCTCCAAACCGTCCATCCTAGCTCCTGCAATCCGCGGTCAAAGTTTTGAGCCCATTTGTAAAACTCACGGCCGATTATTCAGAAGGAGAAGAAGAGGTTCAAGCCTTAACCATGATTATTAATTTTATTTTAAAATAAAATTACTAACTTGTTTAATCCATAACTCTTCCATACGGATTCGAAATCTGAAAATTTCAGAAGCGTTGTGATCGTACGAAGGAGATCTACGCCTCAAGACTGAAATGGGGAATTTCTGAGCTGTTGGAATTTTCAGCAAAATCGCAACGAATGTGAGATTCTCTATTTAAATTTATTAATAAATTAAATTATTTAGATTGCGATGGGATATACATATAATTATGGTTCAGATCTGTTTCGTATGATCGTATTTGTGATGGTTGATTCTGTGTTTGCAATGAATAGTATAGATCCATGTGATTGTCACTTATTCTATGATATACACCTTGTTTAGAGTTGAATGGACAAATTTCCAATTCAAAATAAAAGAAAATGTTTGTTATTATTTCTACATCTAGTTTAGAATTGAATTGACAAATCCTCAATTAAAAATAGAAAGTGTTTACCACTGTTTATACATCGTGTTTAGAATTGAATTGGCAAAGTTTCAGTTCAAAATAGAAAACGGTTGTCACCATTTATACACCTCGTTTAGATGTGAATTGACAAATTTTCAATTCAAAATATAAAGAATATAATTGCTACCATTTACAGTTTATCGCTTGTGTTAGAAATTGAATTGATCCAAGAAATAGAAATAAAAAGATTTTATTTTGTTGCATTCCTCGATGCGAACAAAATTACTAATACAAAAGAATTATATTTTGTTGCATCCCTCGATGCGAACAAAAATGTCAAAAATAGAAATTCACCAAAGATTATATTTTGTTTACATTTTTTTAATGCGAACAAAATATTAAATAAGTAGAGAGTAAAATAAAAGAAAAGGAAAAAATAAGACTTGAAATAAAACTCTTTTTTTTATTTTACATTGTATCATGTATAGGTCACTGGAAAACAAACTTACTTTTTGCTTCCCATTTCATAATGTAAATAACACTTGAAACAAAATTTACTTTTGCTTTATTTACATTTTCAGAATGTAAATGAAACTTGAAACAAAGATTTATTTTTTATTTTCACTTCATGATATGGATATGAATTGAAATAAAACTTACATTTTTATTTTTGTGTTCTCAATACACAAATAGAACTTGGAAACAAAGTTACTTTTAATTTTATTTACACTTATATAATGTAAATATGAATTGAAACAAAATCTTCTTTTTATTTTATTTACATTTGCATAATGTAAATAACATTGTAGACAAAGTTTACTTTTTATTTTTATCCACATTTGTATAATGTAAATAACACTTAAAAACTTATACTTTTCTTTTGTGTTCTTAAAACACCAATAAAACTTGAAACAAAAATTTTACTTTTTATTTTCAATTTAAAATATGGACATGAATGGAAATAAAAACTTACATTTTCATTTGTGTTCTTAAAACACAAATATGACCTGAAACCAAAATTACCTTTTTATTTACGTCTTATAATGTAAATAAAAATTGAGAATAAAATTTACCTTTCTATTTATATTTTACAATGAGAGTATAAAACTTGCTTTTGGTTTTGCAGGCACAAGTGCAAACAAACTCTTTGAAAAAAATAAGAAAATTACTTTTTGTTCGCATCCACAATTACGAACAAATTATAAAGATTAAAAATTCACTTTTCGTTTGCATCCACAAATGCGAACAAATGATAAAGATTTAAAATTTCACTTTTTGTTCGCATTCACAAATGCAAACAAATCATTGTAATAAGAAATTAGCCTTTTGTTTTGCATCCACCAATGCGAACAAAACATTAGAATCAAAACTTACTTTTGTTTGCATTTACAATGTAAACAAACCTTTCAAAATAAAATTCACCTTTTTGTTCGCATTCACAACGCGAATAAGATGTTAGAAATAAAATTTACTTTTTTTTTCCCGCATTCATAATGCGAATAAATCACGATTTATAAAGAATTCACATTTTGTTTGCATTTTCTATTGCAAACAAATATAATTTGAAAAGGTGTAAAAGTAACATTTTCGCTTTTCGATTAAGAAGTTAATCTTTTTGTTTGCATTTACTATACAAACATTTACATAGCAAATTAAGCCATACTTTTATTTGTATTTTCAACACAAATTTTCACATTTAAAAGAAGTTAATCTTTTATACTTGCAATCACAATACAGGTATTTCATAAGAATAGAAATCATCTTTTATACTTGCATTTACATTGCAAGTATCTCATAAGAAAAGAAATTATCTTCTACACTTTCATTTACAATGCAAGTATTGTATAAGAGAAGAAATCGTCTTTTATACTGGCATTTATAATGCAAGTATTGCATAAGAAAATAAAACCATTCTTTTTACTCGCATCTATAATGCAAGTATTGCATAAGAAAATAAAACCATTCTTTTTACTCGCATTTATAATGCAAGTATTGCATAAGAAATAAAACCATTCTTTTTATTCGCATCTATAATGCAAGTATTGCATAAGAAAATAAAACCATTCTTTTTACTCACATCTATAATGCAAGTATTGCATAAGAAATAAGACCATTCTTTTTACTCGCATCTATAATGCAAGTATTGCATAAGAAAATAAAACCATTCTTTTTACTCGCATTTATAATGCAAGTATTGCATAAGAAATAAAACCATTCTTTTTACTCGCATCTATAATGCAAGTATTGCATAAGAAAATAAAACCATTCTTTTTACTCGCATCTATAATGCAAGTATTGCATAAGAAATAAAACCATTCTTTTTACTCGCATCTATAATGCAAGTATTGCATAAAGAAATAAAACCATTCTTTTTACTCGCATTTATAAGTGCAAGTATTGCATAAGGAAATAGAACCATTCTTTTTACTCGCATATATAATGCAAGTATTGCGTAGGGAAAATAAAGTCGTTCTTTTTATTTGTATTTCAACACAAATAAAGGCATAGAAATAAAAACATTCCTTTTTATTTGCATTCATTATGCAAACATTTGCATATAAATAAAAACATTCCTTTTTATTTGCATTCATTACCACAAACATTTGCATAGAAATAAAGCACTCTTTTTATTTGTGTTCTTGCCACAAACATTTGCATAGAAAATAAAGCACTCTTTTTAGTTGTGTTCTTAACACAAAAATATTACATAGGAATAAATCATCTCTATATTTGTGTTCTTAACACAAATACATATAGGGAAATGAATGCCTTTTTTAACTTTGTCCTTTGACACAAATATTAACATAGGATTTAGGTTCATCTTTATATTTGTATTTCCAATACAAATATGACATAGAAATAGAATTCATCCTTTTATTTGTATTCTCCAATACAAATAGGTCATAGAAATAAAAGTGCATCTTCTATTTTTACACTCTATTGCAAATGAAACTTAGAAATAAAAGCTACGTATTTTTATTTACATCCCTCGATGTAAATAAAAATGAAAGAAAAGTACATTTTTTTTCTTTATTTGCGTTCCACAACACAAATAAGATTTGGAAATGTAAAATTAAGAGTTATATTTCTATGATTGGTAAAACACATTTTGTTAAACATTAAACATGAATGTGTGTGTTAGGAAGACAGTTCATTCTTTACGGGACATGTTACCCATGTTAATATTATCGCCAAATGATTTATATTCATAAATATAAATAAGAATAGCGACAAATCATTATTCAATACTATTAATGATATGAAATGGTTTAAAACTTTATATATATACGATAAGCATTTGAAAAGACCGAGTCCATCTCATTTCAAATGATTATACGGTGATATCCAAACTGAAGAGTTGAAGACGACGGTCGAAGACCGACGATCTTCAAGGCGGATGGTTGTATTGCTATTATTGGCCTAGATGGGAGTAGCTACCTTGATGGGTTGATGGTAGTGATCATCCGGACGTTCTTGTTGATTGTACGGGTTTGGCTTTCGCTCAGACCCAGAGCATAAGCTAGTAAATGGATGCGTGTCTGACACTGAATTTCGTTCCATGTGAATTACATCGATTTCTGTTAATTTATGTCTGTTTGGTGGTGGAGGATTTATTCTCTACTTAACACCCTGGTATATATTAATAGTGATTGATCGCATGGCGTGAATTGTCAATGTGGCACGCCAAGATGCAATTGATCAAGGCTTTTGTTGAAAAGCAGGGCCTTATGGGATGATCAAAGCATAGCCTATTACGGCATAGCTTTGTGTATATCGTGACTTGGCGAGCCTCACACCCCGGTATGAGTCAAAAACGGGATATGGACCGTAGGGAGTGCACACGTTTCTTTCTAGCTAGAGTGGTGTCAGCGACCTACTAGCCCTGACATTTTACTTATGTGGATGATGGATTTTGAGGCACCTCGAATTTTTATAGGCCGATAGTGGTCATATTATAGGTTCAAAGGAACCGGGAAGCGTGTGTTCAGGCATAACCAATCCACTGCCGATAGGCGGGGAACGGCCCTACCGCATCCAAGGGTTCACTGCGGGGGATCCTGAGGCATTTGCTAGAGTGTCTCGAATCAGAGAGGAGCTTGCCCATAGCCTCGACTCATGATGGAAATCCAATTTCCAATACGACCTTGCGGTTTTGATTGTAGAACTAGTATGACGACATAGTAGGATGGGGTACTATGTCGTCTATGATTGATACATTTTGATTTGAATGTTTATTATACATATACCCATATATATACACACTAATAATAATAATATCGTTTTCACGATCAAGCATCTTTTGACCATTATAAGGCAAAACCCTATCCTCTGGTGTGCGTTGCATTGTGTGATGGGACCTGGGTCTTATAATGGTTTCATTTTTCCAAAAAGCATTGCGCTCTTTGACGATTTCCTTTATTATTATGCACGGCAATCCATTGGAGTAAACCCGTTCCGCTTTAGCGGCGTGGTCCCTGGATTTGCCTTATTACTATTAGTTAAACTAGTTAAGAATTCTCACACTTGTCCCATGACTGACCCGTAGTTTGTTTCACCTTGCGAACTCGGGTGCCCTCTTTCCACATGGGCAGTCGAGTAGCTTTTTGCAGATATCTTTATCTCTTTAGAAGGATCTTGGATCGAAGCTTAAAGCTGTGTCCTGAGCATTGAAGTCTTCCGCTGTGTATTGTATTAATTTCTTGTAATATAATCTTCCGCTGTAATATATTTATTCGATGTACTCTGATATTCTGTACTCTGATGTAACGTTATTATAATGTTATAAAAGTCTTTTGTTATTTGTTCTGATGTTGTAGTATGCCCAGAGTTAATGCATTCGAGAATTTCTAACTTTTGGGTCAGACCTGTGTGGTTTATGGTCGATCCAACGTGTAGGAATTTTCGGGTCATTACAGATATAAACTCCCCATATAGTATACTTATTGTGTGTAGAGTATAAAATTAACATGTAATGTAGTGTGTGTAGTATGTTGGTTATAATGCAGTATGAACTATATGTCATATGCAAAGCAATATGAGATGATATATTGAATGAGATGTAACTTATGATGTGAATGATTTTAATTTGAGATGCACTGTAATTTATGATATGAAATAAGATGTGTAATGATAACATGCGGAATGATTTGGTGATGATATTTATTTTGGTAAAAGATATTTGAAGTACTATCTAACTATTATGCATATACATATATATTACAAATTATTTCAATCAAAAAAAGGTAATATACATTAATTTCAAGACTTAGGTTAACGGTACTAATAAAAGAGATTGAAAGAATAGTAAAGATAAGAGTTTAATGGTAATTAAAAATATATTCATAATATGTAGTAGAATATTAAGAATTATTCCATGGAGTTAAATAATCTTAGTCAGGTGCTTCCTTTTTAGAAAATAATATAGTAAAAATTAAAGATATATTTAAAGAGAATATAAAACTTTATCATATTAAAGTAAATTATTATGATATATTCACAATAAATATTAAAACTAATGTTAAAAAGAACCTAAAATATAGAAAATTATTATAATATAAAATATATAATTATAACGAAAATAATGTTTTGATAAAATTTGGTATTATAGAGTAAACTATAAAAATATGTTTTATATGCCAAAGTTTAAATGTACAAGTTTTATAAATGTAATTAAAATTAATATTTAATTTAAAATAGTATATGTTTTATATACCAAAGTTTAAATATACAAATTTTATAAATGTAATCAAAATTAGTATTTAATTTAAAATAGTATTTGTTACAATGTAACCTAAATCTTTATGTAATCATAGGTTAAAAAAAATATATAACTTAGACTATGCATGTTTAAATTACATATAAAAGATATATAAATTTATATTTTATAACAATATCAAATGTTTGAAAATTCTAAATTCTTTCAAGCATATATCTATAATTTTATTGATTTATATAATTTATTTTTGAGTTATATGAAGCATAAATAGGTAGACAAATAGATAATTAGAGTTTGAACTGACATTTTCATATTGAAAAGATGTCCTTTCAATTTTTCAAAACCAAGTCAAAGATAATTGAAATTTGAATTTATAAGAAAAGTCCCTTTTGAAAAAAAATAGATTGGTATATTGATAAATATACTACGGTGTATCGATGTATGAATCAAAATATCTAAAATTATAAAAGAGATAAATTTTTATACCTAACTATGTGCATAGATGTATATTCCTAAATTTAATGATAATAATGAAATAATTTTAAAGAGTACCTCTTTTTGCAATCCTCTATTTTGTTGTTCTTCCATTATCATGAACCACACATTTACATCTTCCAGATTTTGATGATGGGTTCTGCTCTATTTTGACGGGCTCGTTTTTCAGTGATAGTTTTGGTTTCTTTATCCCTTTATGCACAAAAACTTCATTTGATCATAACTTGGTCATTTCTTGACGTATTTGCAAATCAGTGACATTGCGAAGCGAATAAAGAGAAGAATAGTATCGAATCAAGTTGCAGAAAAAATTCAAATTTTTTTATTGATCAGGTGCTCATTTCATTGGAGATTGTCAATTACATATCCATCTTTTTCTTCTTGATTATGAGCTATCATCTTTGTGTCTTTTGGTCAGTTTTCATCAGACATAACTCGTCCCCTGCAAAATAACACAACTTTTCAAATAATCAGGTGATTTTTTCAAAATAACTAATTTTAAATAGTAACATCATGATGATTCTGTGAGATATATGAAAAATAGTCTAAAAATACTTCCATTAAAACTTTTCAAAAAAAATATATATTATGATAACTTGAATTTTCAACTGAATAAAATTCAGACTCATCTAATACTGATGCAATACATGAATTTAAACTAGTGTTGTAAATCATTTTAAAACCTGCCATTTAATATTTCCAAAATTTAGATGATGAAATTTTGAAAACCTATGCTCTAATACCAATTGTTAGGGATGAGAATCACGGATCTTAAGGAAAAACTAACACTAGAGGAGGATGAATAGTGTTTATAAGAATTTTATAGAAATCTTTAACAATCTTAAATTACTATATGAATCATACAATGAGATTCACACCAGAAATGATCATAGACACAGAAACAATCATAGACACAAATATAAGTAAATATAAAACGCATAAAAGGAAAGAACACACTCAATTTTATATTGGTTCGGATTACTCCTACGTCTAATCCCATGCAACACTGGATTGCACAGAGTTTTATTAATATTAGTATCTAATTACAACACCCTTGATTTCACGGCTACAAGGTTAACACTGATTCCACCACCCTTGATTTCACGGCTACAAGGTTAACACCGATTCCACCACTATTGATTTCACAGCTACAAGGTTAACACTGCTTCCTTTCCTTGATTTCCATGCTAAAAGGAACACATCCTTTCTCAAACAATTCCCAAATGATTACAATAGCTCTAGAACTCTTGAATAGCACTTCTAATCAGAGAGTATTTGATAGAGATTGAGAAAAGAAGAAGTGTGATATAATTTGAGTAGAAATCGGCAGAGTATAAGTGTAGAAATCAAGAAATTAAAGTATGATAATGGTGGTAAGAGAAGGGTTGAAGAGGAAGATGAAAAGTGATTAATATTCAAAAATGACCCCTTTATATAGAGTCCTAAAGGTTGCAACAGTTCTGAAACATTTCAAATAATGAAAAGACACTTCCTTTCAAATTTAAAAAATATGACGGTTATATGTCGACATGTCAAAAATTTATGTCGACATACATACTATATTTTTTGAATTTTAAAGTATTTAAGCCAATATATATTTTGGAAATTCCTGAAATAAAACTAGTTGTTAAAACATCATTTTCAAGTATAAAAACATAAGAAAATATTATTTAAATGTATGTTTAAAAACTTTATATACAAGTGGTACATAAACTAAGTATAATATAATTATAAAAACATATATAGAAACTTATAAAGAGATATTTAAAAACTATAAAGGTTTATGAAAACTTATAGTTTAAATAAGAATATTTAAAATTATAATCAAATATAACTTAGTAAAATATATATAAATGATTTAATAAAACTATCAAAATAAGAATAATTATAAATTAGGAAATATACTTGAAATTCTTTGAAGATTAAAAGTCATTTTGAGAGAAGTTTGAAATCAATTTGAAAATAGCTTGAAATCAATTTTGAAAAGAGATAATTTGCAGAATTTGAATGCTATTCAGAGTTTTACATAATATCTAGACTCTATTACCCTGATAGTCTTGAACTCTTGATATCTTGATACTCATGAGTCTTGATTCTCCTTTGAAATCTTGAAACTCTTAACTGTACAGTCTTCAATATCTTATTACCTTCATATAAATTCTGCATATATATATATATTTTTTCTGGATAATAGTGTTAGTATATATTTATAATCATAATATATATTTTATAATCAATAATGATTGAGACAAGGTTGTTCTCATAAAAATATCATCAACATTCCATTCTACAACATAATCTTTTTTCTTTCTGCCGATTGCAACCATGAAAAAAGATGCCAAATGCAAGTCGATTGATGTAGGTGGAACATACATAGTGGTTGAAGGAACTATTGCATCCACTGATCCGATAGCAATGGTCCATTGTTGTACATTGGGACATGATGCTATAAAAGTTTGGGTTGAACAACAAGAGTTCCAAATGCAGAGCTATAGAGACCAACAACAGCTTTGATGTGCATGGAAGATGCCTTTGGCGCTCCCATAGCTTGCCCAATGGAAAAAATCATTATTGACACAAAATGAAAGGTATGTAAATAATTTTTAATATACACTAGGAGTTAATTTTAACGGTAATTGATAAATTAGGGAAGACTCCATATACTTGGAAAAATAAGCTATATAGGAAGGAAGAAATCGTACAACATAAAAGCACCATTGAATGATTTTTGTTTGACATTTTATATGTGGACACGTCCAACTTCTTGATCTCATGTTACACACCTACAAACATGTCTGGTATAAACTACACAACCTTAACGTGTTCTGGTGTGAACTAGTTAATGATAGATAAAATGTAAAGGATGATACTGCATATAACCTAAGTAAGAATGATCAACCTAGGAAATTTTTAAATTCTCATATAGGACATGAAGTAGACCAAACTACATCTAGCATTTTCTAAGATACAAAATATTCCAGTGATTCCATACAAATGTATCTTTTAGCTTGCACTTCTAGTTAAACACTAATTAAAGCTTCAAAAGAGTACCCAATACTTTGAGTTACAAGACATAAAAGTCAGCCATCGGTACTTCTTTAAATATACATTAGGTTGGCTGTGGTGAAGGATTTTATCTGATTGAGATTGGTTTACTGACCATCGCTTTAACATAATATAGGAGTAAATGCTAAAAAATAATGACACACAGTCACTTAGTGTCATGTGGTCTTTATTTGAACTTTCAAGATACAAATGAAGATGTAGAACATACAAACATGTACCATTTTCTATGTTAGTTCAGGTGTAATATGAAATACAAACATTGTGTAGTGTTACGTTTAGGTTTTGACCTGCTCTTTCTTTTCCTTAAGTTATGTTTTATTATTTGTTTTAGTAATTACTTGTCATTATTTTCTCAGTCATTAGTTCAGTACTTTGTTTACAGGTAGATTAAGCTTTTAGAAGACATCGACAATCGCAGAACTACTTAATGATATTTTCTCGATACCTCGGTTATTTCAGATGTTTATTTTAGATGTGTATTTCAGTGTTTAATGTACTTTGGCTGGATGCAGTTTGGTTATGACATTGTTAATGGTAGTTTGGTTGTGTAAATATACGGCTAACTTTTTGTCTTGACACTTAAGTACGTTGTGGATGTTTGAATGCGTATGTATTTAATGATTGTTTAATATGTTATGTTCAAAAGTGTATCTGTTTGTATATTACGTCGTTATATAATCGGAGGCAAAATTATGAGTTGATCTGGAATATTATGATACAAATTGGGAACAATTGGTGGTGGAAAATAATGCTACGGAATATTATTATTTTTGTAGCATTTAAAAATCTCTATAAATCAGTGACTAAAGTGATCAAGAACCTTTGCGGTGGCATTTACTAAATGCTGCAAAAATGTAACGTCCCGTATTTTTGGCAGCCAAATATTTTATTTAATTTATTATTTTAAATATTATATTTGGAATATTAATAGTTTTTTATATTGAATTCGTTATTAAAGCGAAGTTTTAACGTTAATTTTATTTATAATATAAAACGAGCTCGAAATGGTGCGGTGGTTCGTAATATTTGGTTTTGAACTTCAACTGAGAATACAGGATCTAATATAAGTCGGATTTCTATGAAACAAGAAACGTTGGAACTGTATTGACGATAATTTTCATATGAAAGAGAAAAATTCAGATTTCACATTATAAATAGTAAGTTATGGCCAAATCAAATTTTGAAATGGTCGCAATGAAAATCGTTATTTAAAATATCGACCTTTAAAATGGCCATTTTGCAAACAGACTTAGTTTTCGATGAAATCAGTTTCATTGGGACCGTAACATTAAATTATTGTACGGTATTAAATTGCATGGCAAACCGATGTCGTATGTGACCACGGTAGCCGTAAACGCCCAATTGTTTTCTATAACGCGTAATTAAATTTAATAAAGGGATATTTAAGTGTAACTTGAGCAGATAATCGAAGTAAGCCACGAAACCAGTCCCGTTGAGTTCGTATCGTCGATTAGAGTCAGGATAGGTATATAGTTTGTTATTTTTGAAGACCGGGAAATTTGGTGTCCGGAATGGCATTGTGGTGCGCGTAAAAATAGCCTACCAGGGAAACAGTCTCAGAATGCGACGAAACTGGTGCCGTTGGGTTCGTATTGATTAATTATTATAGGATTTCAAAGTTTCAAGTTGATTTGATTTATCTAGTGATCATGGAAAATTAAACGCGTGTTTATTTCTGGTTTTATAAAGGATTTTTTTTTCAAACTATGTCAGGATTCGACGAAACCTGTCCCATTGGGTCCGGAATGTTTTTTTATGTTAGGATTAGCATTTTTATCGGAAAACGGGGATTTTATGTGAGTGTTTGATGCATAACTTCACGATGAAGTTCCGTATAATATTTTAATATATAATTTCTACCATATAAATTTTATTCCTTTTGCAGTTCAAACCTTCATACTGAAGGAAATTGGACTATACTTGTAAGCCACACAACTGATCGTGCTCTCCACGTTTCCATTTCAGTATAAATAACCCATACACTCATAACCCTAAAATCACGGTCAAACTAATCTCGTGGTCAACCCTTTTATTTACTGCGCCTCCACCCTTTTTCTACTATCAACATCCTTCGATTCTTGTCTCCTCTTTATCCCCAAATCGATCGACTATTCCAACAAATCTTCAACTGCAAGTGGGCAGAGGGTGGCGAGTGCTATGTGTTGGACAGTGGCGATGGAGTGTAGCTCGACGTGGAGGCCTGGATTTCGTCGGATGAAGTGAGCGGTTCGGGGGTCCTTACGGGTAAACCATGAGGTCTGGTGAGGTGCCATGTAGATCGATCATGGAGGAGGGTGAGGGTTTTTTTCTGGTCACGTTGGATGGGTCAACGAAGGTCAAGGAGTGGCGCGCTGGTCCCTTGGAGTTGTCAGCGTGAGTTATCTTTGTGAAGCCTGGGTATTGAAGTGCAAAGGAATGAAACAGACAATATTAACTGTATATCCTTAAACTAAACATGATTTAATTATTAATTATGTAATTAATTAATAAAGTGTTTATAGTTGTGTCAGGTTAGGAACAAACGGATGTGCGAGCAAAACGACAGTTGAACCAGTGCGAGAATTAGAAGACCATGTTTGTTTAATTTGCATTTCAAAAGGAAATGGAGCTATTCCCTTGTTTGTAGAAGCCGGCGCAAAAACGAAAACGGAATTTAAATGTTGGGCTTGACTATCCAAAAGCCAACGTAATTAGTCTCAACTATAATTAGTTAATGAGTGATTAGTTAATAATTCCATTAATTAAGATAAGTTAATTAAAATGTAAGTGGTTTAATTAAATTTATAAGTTGATTTACTTAGTAATCATCTAATTAGTTACTTAGAATTAATTAGGGTCTCTAAATGGGAAATCAGTTAACTAAACATAATAAGTTATAAATTGATAATTAAGGGTTAGATTAATTTAATTAAATCGTTAATGTTTAAATATTGATGACACCTTATTCCGTGAACAGAATTTGACGAAACAAGCTACGTTACAATCATGGTGACGAATACTTCATCGTGTAGTAGTTTTGGATAGGACTGGGATCAGCAGGAAATCTTAGTTAAATTAGACAATCGTTTAATTTAACCAAATCGAACCGTTTAAACAACGGTATCAAATCAAGGTGAGTTAAACTCACTCAGTTACCCCATTTATATTTTATATAAATTGGTTTTTTATTTTGTGTGCTCTGCTTGCTATTGGTTGACTGTTTTCTAGTTATATATTATTTGTTGATTTAACCGATGAAATTAAACCGTGATTAATTTCAATAAAATACCAAATCGTTATTTTAACGATTGGTTCCAATAAAGGTAACTTACCTTGGTTGGTCACGTTTATAAAATAAACGTGTTTAAATTGTTTGAATTATTTGAACTGCTTGTGAATTGGTTGTGTAGCAACCCGCAAATTCTGAACCAATTTAAAAATTTTATTTTAGAAAATTTTAATGAATTTTGAGGATATAATAAAATTTATATAAATAATAATGGCTAGAATTTATTTTAAACGAAGTTAAAACGGATAAATTTAATTTAAATATAAATGGAGTTAGAAATAGCGTGGTAGTTTAAAATTTTAATTTTGAACTTCAATTGAATGTACAGGATTCAAAATAAATCAGAATTGAGTGAAACCAGAAATATTTAAATCTGTTTAATCATATCTTTCTAACGAATCTGAACAATTGAAATTTCATAGTGAAAATCAAAAGTTATGGCCAATTCAAAATTTAGAAAGGTCGCTGTAGAATTTATATATATAATATATATGGCTCGAAAGGCTACTTTTTACATATGAAGGAATTTGGACTCGAAACCACTTCCATTGAGTCTGGAATAATGTTTTTGCATTTAAAAAGTATAAACACTTATATATTTTGAGTTTCGGAATTTATTTGTTTAAAAATATATTTTTAATATTAAATATATAGCACTTGAAAACGTTAAGATCGACAGTAAGCAAGCCCAATTCTGAGACAGTCCAGAAATCCACCTTTAAAACACGTTTTTCAATGAATATAATAATAAAAAAATAAAATAAAACCCTAACCCTAATGCGGCCACCGCCTATTCAAAACAATGGCCAGAAAGCTCCGAATTTCAAACGCTAATTTCTCTTAATCCTCTCTATGAAAATTGACAAACTATATATCAATTCGAAGAGATTTCCGAGAGCTATAAATCCATACGGTCAAGATCTAAAACCAAGCCACGGACTAGCCGAATTCTGGCCACAAAGGCGGCGCAGTTGGAGGCGATTTGGTGGCGCTGGGGCCCACCGAGTTCGCCCTGGGGCTCGGCGATGGCGTGCGGCGGGCGGGGCTTCGGAGTGGCGGTGTCCGATTGGCAGTGGGTGGCTCGGTTTGGCGTGCGCAGGGAGGTTGGACGGTGGAAAGTTGGGTTCGGCCGAACGTAGAAAGGAGGAAGAAGGGTATTATTTTAATATTATTTTATTTATTTAATATTTAATTTATCCAATATTTGAAATGCGATAACTCTTTCATACGAGGGCCGTTTGACGAACCGTAAGTTGCGTTGGACTCGTCTTTCCGAGATCTTCGCAATGGCGCAGACCAGAGCTGAAACCGAGATAGTTGAATTTTCAGCCATATCAATGTGAGAACTCTAATTTTTATTATTTAAATTATTTTTAATTATTTTTCTCGTGTTAAAAATAATTGTATTGTGATGTTAAATCAAATCTGAAATGTTCTGTGTTGTATATATTGTTGATTGTTGCTTGTGTTATGTTTTGTTGTTCATGATGTGCTAGATCTGCATTGAATTTTATATATGGTTGAATTTATTTGTGGTTAGAGAATTAGATCTAGAATTAGATCTAAATCATATTTTATTCGGATTTAAATCGTAATTTAGTTGCTCTAATTTATTTTAAAATTATTAAAGTATTATTTTATTATTCTGAAATGAACAATAAAATTTGAACGACAAATAAAGAAATTTATTTTTATTTGTTGATGTTACAATAAAATTTGAACGAAAAATAAAGAAATTTATTTTTACTTGTTGATGTTACAATAGAAGTTGAAAGACAAATAAAAACTTTATTTTTGTTTATTTGTTTACTTTGCAACAGAAAATGAACAACAAATAAAACCTTATTTTTATTTGTTTACTTTGCAATAAGATTTGAACGACAAATAAAATATTATTTTTATTTGTTTATTTACAATAGAATATATTTTTATTTGTTTCATTACAACAGAATTTGGCTAACAAGTAAAATCCCAATTTTATTTGTTTACATTTAGAACATGGTTTATGAATTACAGTAAAAATTTCCTTTTTACTGTTACCTTAACATAAGAGGTTATAAAATAAGAATAACAATAAAATATTAAATTTTATTGTTGATATTAAAAACATATTAGTAAAATAAAACTTTATTTACATTATATTTGTAAATTAAAGGTTATATTTGGAAACCACCTTTTTGTTCACATTTTTATGTAAATAAAAATACATATTTTGGTAATCACAATTTTGTTTACATTTTATATGTAAATAAGAAATTATTTTCAGAAGTTACATTTTGTTTGCAAATATATTTTAAAATATAATTCATTCTTTTATTTGAATTCACTGATGCTAATAAACTTTAAAAATAAATTTTATTCTTTTATTTGCATTCACCATTGCAAATATATATAATAAATAGAAGTTGTTCTTTATTTGCATTTACCAATGCAAATATATATTGAAACAAATTATTCTTTCATTTGCACTCACCAATGCAAATACATATATTGAAAATACAGTTTATTCCTTTATTTGGATTTATCAATGCATATATGCATTGAAATTAAGGTTTATTCTCTTATTTGCATTGATCAATGCAAATATTCAATGAAACTAAAGTCTATCTTTTTATCTACGTTCGCCAATACAAATATACACATTTTTATACATTTAATAGAATTTGTTAAAATATACTTTGAAAACTAAACTATTCCTTTGTTTGCATTCACAAATGCAAATATACTTTGTAATAGAATATACTTTGAAATAAAATATATTTTGAAATATAATATGCTTTGAAGTGAAATAAACTTAAAAAAAATGAAATTTGTTCTTTTATTTGCATTTATTATTGCAAATAAACTTTACAAATGGAAGTTGTATTTACTTTGCATGCACTAATACAAATGTACTCTGAAAATAAGGAGTGTTCTCTTATTTGCATTCACAAATGCACATATATATAGTGAAAGCAAAGTTGTTCTTTTATTTGTAATCACTAATGAAAATATACATTAAAAATAGAATTTGTTTCCTTAATTGCATTCCTTGTTTCAAATAAGCTAGAAACAAAGATTACACTTATTTATTTATTCATTTGCTTTCCTTGTTGCAAATAAAACATTAAAATAAAAGTTTCATTTTTGTTGGCAATCCTACATGCAAACCAAACATCAAAATATAAGTTACATTTGTAAATTTGCATTTTTGATATGAATAAAACATCGTTTAAAGGTTGTATTTTTATTTGCATTCTTTAATGCAAACAAACATGGGTTGAAAGTTTCATTTTACTTTCAAAATTAAAGAGTTACCCTTTTATTCACATTTTCGGACATAAATAAAGGATAGGATTTAAAAACTACATTTTACTTACTTTTTAGTTGTAGCAAAATGGTAAGAATGAATATTTCCTTTTATTGTTATTTAGAGGACAATAGAAAGAATAGATTTTAGAGTTGCATTCTTATTGAAATTTTATATGAAGTAAAAAAGTCATTTTGTCAAATTGATTAGTTAAAATGAAATAGACACTTTTGTCAATTTATACTATTTAATAACAAAATATTCACTTTTATCAATTTACATTTGTTGAAAACAATTATTTATTTTAGTCAATTTATATTAATTAAACCAAACAGACACTTTGTCAAAAATATTCATTTTTGTCAAAATGAATTAGTTAAAGAAATTTATATATAGATATATATATCTTATGTTTGGCAAGATATATACTTGTCAAGATAGGTTAGTTAAAACAAAAAATTATCATTTTTGTCCCATTAGAATTGTCAGAACAATATAACCATTTTTGCTTGAGTTTAAACTAGAGGAATAGGAATTGTCAATAGAGACGAAGTTATTATGCTTATTCATTCATTGCAATAGAGATATTTTCTTGTCATCATTATATGTATTGTGTATTACACTTCCATTCACAAGTTACCCGACTTGTTTATGTGATTAGGACGATTATTTTCACACATCGCCCAAGTGCACAAATTAGTTTATTATATGTTTGTTGGTTGAAACCCCACACTGGTGTTGGGATGAAAATTTACATACACTAATCCCAATATTTAGTTGTATGTTGATCGTTAGATCGACATGCTGCGTTGAGCGTTATTATTTAATTTTAAAGCTTACACAGTGGAAATCACACTTTGGATGTAGATGGATGACTTGATGATTATACTGTTGTTATCATATATATGATGTGTGTGAAATCCATATAATCCAAATTATATGGTAAATGATTGAGTCGCATTTCAATTCAGGTGTTCTTTTAAACAAGAATATTTTTACATTAGAAATCCATTTTATATAAAGTGTATATATTTTCCTAAAAAATATTGTTAATTAAGTATATGTTAAAACAAAGAATGTTTGTAAAAGATAAAAATTTGTAATACAAAGAATACTTCTCATTTAGAATCTTTTATATAAAGAATATTTTTAATGATTATTTTAAAATATGTTTTTAAAAGATTACTAGCATTTGCAATTATATTTTGTGATATGATATAAATTGAGATGTGAAGTGGATTTATCGTGGACGATGTTTTAAACGACATTTGTCCTTTAATCCAATTTACATTGAAATTATTATTTGGAATTTATAAATCTATTTTATAGTTTTAAAAAGGGCATTTTCTAGAAAAATCAAGTTTTCCAATTTAATATATTAAGTTGGAATTAAGTGGAAATTCGATTGGAAATAATCGAAATGGGCTTCTGTAAAAGAAGACCGATATTATATATGGAATTTAAGAGGCTTTGCCGTTATCCCATTTATATTATTAGTCCGATACAGAAATTTATATCGATTATGTATTGATTTGATTTCTGTGGAATTCCATATTTTGGAAATTGATTTGTGGGTTTATTGTGAACTGTGTTTTAAAGGACACTAGTTCTTTAACCTGTTTAAGACAATATTTATTCCTTAAAATAAATGGTCTTGTAATAATGATTTTTGACATCAAATCAAAACTGGAGTTTTAATAAATCATATAAGGAAGATTTAAGTTTTTATTTTCAGAGCTTATCTTTGATAAAATTAATGAGAATCTTCTAATATGAATGTAATAACCCGAAAATGCGAGCCAGTTTGAAATTTTTATTTTGGCAATTTTAGCGAATTTTGAACATTTAAAATGGATTATTTTAAATAATAATCGACGAGAAATTTATTTTGAATAGAATTCGACGTATATATTATATACGTCGTCGTTAGAATATAAATATTTATATATAATTATAAATAGAATTGAAAATGGCGCGGTAGTTCGATAATTCGATTTCAAACTTCAATTGAATGTACCGGGTGCAAAACAATCCGGATTTTAGTGAAACCAAAAATAATGGAATCTAATTGTGGATACCTTTCCAACGAATCCGACAAATCGAAATTTCGTAGCGAGAATCAAAAGATATGTCCAGTTGAAAATTCTGAATAGTCGCTATGGAATTCAGGCCCTTAAAAATGGACATTTTGCAAATGACCTCGGATCTCGACGAAACCAGTTTTGTTGGGTCCGTGATGTCGAGTTATTGCTAGATTCCAAATTTCATAATTTTTCGAATCAATATGTGAGCGTGGCAAAGGAAAACGCGTTTGACCAGTTTTAGTTGATTTTAATCGACTGGAAATTGGCCATTTTTCTAACGGTCTCAGAATTCGACGAAGTTAGTTTTGTTAGGACCGTATCGTCAATACGAAGCTAGAAAATATTTTTCTGGAATTTTTCTAGTTAGTATGCGACCCCGGTAATTTGAAATGCGCGTTTAAATTCAATATAGTGATTTAAATGTAAATTTAACGGAAACTGATCGAAACGATCGAATCAGCTTGCGATACATATCCCATTGTGTTCAGAATGGGGGTAAAACGCTATGGACGACAGGCGGTGGGCCTCGTTTAGAGGTCGTATGTAAAAGTCAACCTTTTTAGAAATTAAAATAATTAAATAAAATAATAAAATTAAAAATTCTTTCCTTTATACCCCCCCCCCCATTCGAATTTCAATTCAGAGAAAAAAAAAAGAAAAAAAAAAAACAAATCGCTCAGGCGATTAACGCCGCCTCCCCTTGGTGCTGTCGCCGCCGCCTCTTCCTCTTCTTCCCCTCTCTCCGCCTGGCCGCTTCCACCTCCTCCACCCCCTTCCGCTTCGTACGAACCCCGACGCCCCTTTTACCCTAACCCACCGCGAACCCCTCCACCGCCTCCACCGTGCCGCGCCTCAACCGGAGACCCCCCTTCCTCCGTTCAACCTCCACCTCCGACTCGATTCCTCCTCCCTTCCGCCTTCTGATGACCACCAGCGCGACCCCCCCCTCTCAGCCACTGACGAATGGAGAAGACCCCCCCCCTGTAAGTTTTTCTAATTTTATTTATTTTATAAACTGATTTTATTTAATATATAAAATGATTTTATTTAATATATAAAATGATTTTATTTAATATATAAAATGATTTTATTTAATATATAAACTGAAATTTATTTATTATATAAACTAAATTTTATTTATGTGGTAAAGTAGTAAAAATATAATCTTTTATATTTTTAAAGTGGAAAAATATAATCTTTTATATTTTTAAAGTAGAAAAATATGATTTTTATATTTTTAAAGTAGTAAAAATATGATTTTTATATTTTTAAAGTATTAAAAATATAGTCTTTACTATATAGATGATGTAAAAATATAATTTTTGGTTAGGTAGAGAGTCAAAAATATAATTTTTACATGATAGGAAGATTAAAAATATCATCTTTATATGTGTAGATAAAAATAAAAATGAGATTTTTATAAAGACGAAATCTTTAAATTTGAAAAGGCGAAGTTTATATTTTTATAAAGGTGAAATCTTTATTTTAGAAAAGGGAAATCTTTATATAGAAAATAGCGTGATAAAAATATAATTTTTATCTATATAACATAGTAGAAAATATGATTTTTAAATTGAAAGTAAATAAATAAAAATGTGATTTTTATTTTAAAAGACATCAAAATATAAAAATATGATTTTTATATATGTAGTGAATACGGGCAACGAAAGAGACAAAAGGCGGGAATGGCGAAGATTTCTACAAAAGAAGTGTCGTGAAGTTGGGATAGCTTTCGGTGAGAACTTCTCACTCTAAATTTCTTTTCTAGTTATATATATATACTAGGATGCAGACGGTGCTTAGTAGCACCCGACACCCGTCATCCACAGACCATGGATGGCTTGTTTGTTAAATTGTTTGATTGTGTAGTTGGTTAGGTTATTGGTTTGAATTGAATTATTTGGTGAATTGAAATTGATTTGATTGATGTGTGAATGGCGTGGGCCTTCACTAGACCGGGGATAAGGCTAGGCCTTGTCCCGTTTCTAGTATCGTGCCGTTATGCCGCCGAAATTTTCTAAAATATGTTAGAAAAATAAAAATATCATTTTTATTGTGTAAATGAACTGAATAGAAATTCAAGTGTTGAAATAAATATTTTTGACGTTAAAAATATAATTTTTAACGTGAAAGTGAATAAATAAATATTTATAAACAAATCGGCCGATTTATTTATTTACACTGATTTGACTGATATTGATTGGGTTGATAAATTTTACACATCGCCCAACTGCACAAACAAAAATCTGTGTTTGATTGTTTGAAACCCCACACGGGTGTTGGGATGAAATTTGAAGTTCACTCATCCTGATTGATTAAATATGTCGATCGCTGGATTGACAGGCTGTTTGTAATGACCCAGATTTCCGCAACATCAGAGTTGACTATATACATCATACGTCCAACCCAAATATCACGAAAATACGGACATATTTTTTTTAGAAGAAAGAGATAGAAGAAGAACATAAATAACAACACAGAATCTCACATCGCAGCGGAACAAAATATAATATATCATATCTTTGAAATACAAAATCTTAACTGTATAACATACACTTATCAGAGTACAACACTTACAACACAACGGAACCACTATAACTAGATAACGCTGAAGCCTCCTGCTCCAAGCTCCTTTAGATATATCTGAAAAAAACCTGAACTACTTGACTGCCCGTACAAATTTAGGCACCCAAGAGTTTAGGTAGAACAAAACAAATAAACTCCGGGTCAGTCATGGGACTGGTATGAGTAAACAGTTTAAAGCAGTTTCAGAAAACTAAATGATATCTCATAAGACCACGCCGTATAACACGGAACGGGTTTTTCCCTTATGAGAATCCAAACACTTGATTTAACTTTTTATCAAAACTCTTTTGATATTATAATAATGCCTAAATCAAGTAAATAACAATCTAGTGGAACGTTTGCATCTCACGTTCCACATATATAATATACAATCAAAACCGCAAGCACGTATTGGGTAATGGATTTCCAACTATGACAAGGTATGGAATCACCTTCCGCTGGTATATCTCTAGAGGAGAATACACCGAGTTCAACAAGAACATCTTGCAACTCAGCCACACATGACCGACCACTCATTTCGCTTGAGTGTATCGAATGTATATCACCAACGATTGGGATCAGCAACCGTTTCCCGAATGGAACAACATCGACAATAGATTTTTAGAAGTAAATGAAACTCTAGATCAGGTGATTATACACCCTAATAGGTGCGACCTACATAGCCATGCTGCTTGCCCGATTTCTGTCATTTACCGGTTGATGAGGCTAGAAGCTACGCTTTATCATCACACCATATTCACTTCGAATGCCACATCGTCAAATCCATCAAATCACCGATTGACGTCCTCAACAGTACATTACGTGTTAGCTAAAAGAAGTTTCCTTCTCCGCTTCCACTCTTGGTACGGTTGAAGAAATCAATGTACGTGACCATTATGGAAATACTCTGTCAGACATTCATCCATATACGTCACCCAGGAACAGGATGAATCGAAGGTATTATTTCTATAAATAGAAAAAGTCCTTGCACTCTACTCCGTCTTCGATTATCTTTATATAATCTGATTCGTACGCTACTGCCAATACGGAGTGGTTCTTCGGAAAATAATCCAACCGATCTCTCCATATTGACAACGATGGTCAAAACTCCGATAGTCTGTGATTTAACTATCGAATAAAAACAAGTGTTTCGATAGTCGATGATTTAACTATCGAATAAAACAAGTGTTCATCCAAACATCCAACAATCACTGAAACTTTAATTAATATTCCATTAATTAAATCTCTTCTCTATTTCTTATCAATATTTGTTAACCAAATATTTTCAATAACCATATTGGCCTTATACGTTATTTGGAAAACATTTCCATATATCGCCTTCTTTTATTTTCTAAACTTTAGAAAATATTCATTATTCTATTTCCAAGCTTTGCACATATTTGGGTTAAAACAGATGTTGTGTAAAACATTGTTACGACAACCCAAATACAGTATTTAACTAATTCTTATTCCACATTGATCTTCGAGCCTGAATCTTACTACTTATCGGTATATCATGAAATCAACCAAGTTGGGGTATAATTACCTCTCAGACCTTGACTGAATAACATTTAACGTCAAAACAGACAAGACTACTTACTCGAATAATCAATACCATACAACTGATTATTCACCTTTAAACACATATATACTTTCTCTTTTATCCTTACGAGGTTTTATTCTTATACTTCCTTTTTGATTATACTTGTAACGACCCGTGTTTTTCGACCATTTGAATATGAATATTTAAATTAGTTTTAAATATTATATTGGGAATATTAATGAAATTTAATATTGAATTCGTTATTTAGAACGAAGTTGAACATTATAATTTATATATATTATAAATTCGAGCTTGAAAATGGCGTGCAGTTCGTGAAATGAAGTTTTGAACTTCAACTGAGAATACAGGATTCGATATAAGTCGGATTTCTGTGAAACAAGACACGTTGGGACCATATTGACGATAGCTTTCATATGAAAGAGAAAAATCCAGATTTCATGTTATAGTTTGATAGTTATGGCTAAATCAAATTTTGAAATAGTCGCTATGGAAATTCGTTATTAAATTATAGGCCTTTAAAAGGGCTGTTTTGCAAACGGACTCAGATTTCGACGAAATCAGTTTCATTAGAACCGTATCGCTAAATTATTGTCAGAAAGTCAAACGGCGTGGCAAACAGAAGTCGTATGTGACCACAACAACTATAAACGCTAGTTCATTTTCTATAGCGTGTAGTCAAATAAACAAAAGGGATATTTGAGTGTAACTTGAGCAAACGATCGAATTAGGCCACGAAACCAGTTCCGTTGAGTTCGTATCGTCGATTAGAGTCAGGATAGGTATATAGTTTGTTATTTTTAGAGACCGGAAAATTTGGCGTTAAAAAGGATAGGGCGGTTCAGGGTAAAAACAGCCTACCGGGGCAACAGTCTCAGAATGCGACGAAATTAGTGCCATTGGGTTCGTATCGAAAAGTTATTGCAAGATATCAAGATTTCAAGTTGATTTGATTTATCTGGTGACCGTGAAAAAATTAAATGCGTGTTCATTTCCGGTTTCATAAAGGAAATTTTTCCATACGACCTCGGATTTCGACGAAACTTGTCCCATTGGGTCCGGAATATCGTTTTACATCAAGAACAGCATTTTTATCAGTAGACAGAAATCGTATGTAGTGGTTTCTAATAAGATTTCTCCGCATCAAAGTTTTATACATTATAATATGAATATTTCTATCCCACCACTTCACTTTTCTTCATTCTTTTGCTTACGTCCTTCCAGTAGCCTGCGCCCCACATTTTTAAATTACTTGCATCCCAAACAAGCACCGTACATGCACATCGCATACACAGTTACCCAATATTTTTATGAACCAATGGAATGATACCGTGCCGACCACGTTGGGAAACATTCACTGTTGAATACAGCTACCTAAATAAATTATGTAAACCTATATGTCCTATTACGTGACAGCCACGCACCATGAAACCTTGAGTGCCAAGGAAATAAGCGTGCTTCCCAAACCATCGCTCTCTATATAAACAGGCGCTCGCTTCAGTCTTTCCCATCGTCAAATGAAACCGACCCTGTCCCTCTTCACAAATGAAAAAAAAAAAGGAAAGGAAGAGAAAATGGTATGATGCGTTAACAGTAGGGGATGGTAGCGGCCTCATGCGGGTTCAGTGGCACTTGGGATTGTACCGTGTATATGCATTGAAATGGAAGGAAGCTGAGGGAGTGAGGTGGACAGAACGAAGGGAGAAGGTGGCGTGCAGGAGGGGAATGGAGGATGGTTACCAGGGCTCAAAAGTAGAACGCAGTCACGGAAAAAAAAAAAAAGAAAAAAAAAACGAGAGAAAGAAGCAAAAGGGACCGAATGCTGAAGGGAAGGAATCGGTGAGGTGTTTGGTACCTGGTGAGGCGCAAATTTTGAGCAAAATAGATAGAACGAAGCAGAAGTATTATCGGCCAATAATAACAACAAATGAGGACGTAAAGTGGAAAGGGTGAGGGTTAAAACGAGAGCAAAATTTTTGATAAGGGATCAGAAAGTGAAAAAAAAAAAAAAAAAGAAGAAGAAGAAAGACTGGGAAATAGATGAGCGGTGGAGTAGGCATTGAGGACAACGTGATTTGAAACTTGGATATTGAACGGTGCAAGTAAAGAAAAGGGATTGGTCTACCGTCTGTTAACAATGGTTCTGGAACAAAGTGAAGTACAAACCAAAGAGCAACACTAAAACAATTAGATCGACCATTTGGATGAATCAGCCCGGGTACTTAAACAAAAGGCAACCATTTAAAAGGTAAACAAGTAATTTATTTACTTAAACTAATTATATAATTAGAAGAAGTTGATTAATTTATTTAAAATCGTTAACGTAAAATGTTCATAACCTCATTATCAGAATGGAACGATTCAGTATATGGTGGACTCGCATCAGCAAGATCTACATCGTAGCACTGTGTTGGATAGAGACATATAGCTGGGAGTTACAGTTAAATTAAACGTTGTTTAATTTAATTGAAATCGAACCGCTACGGCGATAAATCAGATCAAGGTGAGTTAAACTCACTCAGTTTTTCCCATTTATATTTTAATATAAATTGGGTTTTATTTTGTTTGCTGATGGTTGCATGTTTGCTAGTTATACACTTGTTTGTTGATTTAACTGATGAAATTAAACTGTGTTTAATTTCAGTGAAATACCAAATCGTTATTTTTAACGATTGGTTCCAATAAAGGTAACTCACCTTGGTTGGTCACGTTTATTTATAAACGTGTTTAAATGGTTGCATTGTTTGAATTGCTTATGGTTGATGTTGAATGGTTGCTATTTAGTGTTATCAGTTAAACAAAACTGAATGGTCTGATTTGAGATAACCATTTGAATACAGGGAAGAACAGGTTGGAGGGATCCAACCGGATTCCTCAAATGTATTATTTATTTTCATATGATCATATATGAACTGATCTGTCTGTGTGATTGATTTAATGGTTGATTATTAATTGAATATTCAACATCTGTCTGGTTTAAACCAATGGGCGATATTGGTTAAGTGTTTGGCAGAGTATGGCCTTTAAAACCAATCGAGTTATAGATATTGATTCACCGTCAGGTGAATCGATAGAGTTGAGGTTATAAAATTTATTTTATAACCAGAGTTAGATTTGAATTATATTATTTGAATAAAAGTTATTTAAGAGAAATAAATAAATATTTTTATTTGTTTAAGACTTTGATTTGTTATGAATTTATTTTGCAAAGCAAATGCTGATGTTAATCAGATTTACCAGTTGAAGAATAAGAAATGAATTAAATGGTTAAACCTTAAAAATTTGTTTTGTAAAGAAACAAATAATTAGAATCTATTTAAATTAATTATATTTTTAATTAATTTAAAGCGAGGATTGTTGAAACCGGTTAATGAGGTAATCAAGTTTTTGAGTTAATTAAATCGACCGTTTGGAATTAGAATTGTTTATCAAGTTAATATGTTTTGACTAAAATAGTTAAATGAATATTGTTTGAATTTAAGTAAGGATTTAAAAGGGATTTAATATTTAATTTAGTTAATAAAGGGATTAACTACTAAAGTAGTTAATGTTTGAAATAAGTTGTTATTTTAATGATAAAGTTAGGAATATATTTTTAAATGGGAATTCATTCAAAAAGTTACCGAATGTGGGATGCAAGCCAATTGAATGGTGAAAGGAAATAAACGTACTCAATTATATGAATTAAGTGAAAGGAGATTACGATAAAAAGGGTTTATCATAAACCAGAGGTTTTAAGTGAGATTTAAAGTGTTAAGGCGTTAATTTTACATTAACGTTACTTGAAACCAAGATCAAGAAAAAGGGGAATATTGAAATGAGATTCCAAAGTGGGGAAATGGCCGAATAGATTTGAAAGGAAATAAGTAAAAGTGAATTTTGGGTAAAGAAGTGGGTTGTATAACCAAAGCCGAATCTAAATGAATTTGTTTAAAGAGTTGAAGATTTAATTAAGCGAAAGTGAATTAAATTATTTAATTAAAAGGCCAAATGATGCTAAATACTGAATCAGTGAACTCATTGGAGTGTCATGTTTGAAACACTGTATATCTTGATAGTTAAAACACCGACTATCAAATCTGACCAATACGAGTGTTGGTACGGAAAGTCCGGGATCGAAATTATATTCGAAAACCATTCCGACCAACAAATACGTGAAGATCTTAGAAGATGATCGAGATGGGGCATTGAAGACCGTGGGTTTTCATAAACGGAAGAACTACTAATATTCTCTGCCTGGCAAGCAGAGGAAAGCTGTGATTCTGTCGTGGTTGGAATCTACGGGTTGCAAGGACTTCTCGCTACTGATCCATGGGGTGATTCCTATATGGATGCAGTAGGAGAGTGCCTTCGGTTCATCCTGTTCCTGGATGACGTATATGGACGAATGTCTGACAGAGTATTTCCAAAGGGTCACGTACGTTGATTTCTTCAAACGTACGATAGTTGTTGGCAGGGAATTGCCATTCTATAGCTTTCAGCTAGAGTATTTTTGTGGACGTCAATTAGTGATATCTGACGGATCTGACGATGTGGCATTCAAAGTGAATGATGACCAGATGATCAAGAGAAATTCTGGCCTCAAGCCTCATCAACCGGGAAATGACAAAAATCGGGCAGGCAGCATGGCTATGTGGGTCGCTCCCATTAGGGTGTATGATCACCTATCTAGAGGAAATCCTATTTGTTTCTTAAATCTATGTTTCGATGTTGTCCCTTGTCGGGAGACGGTTGCTGATCCCAACCGTCGGTGATATACATTCGATACACTCAAGCGAAATGAGTGGTCGGTCATGTGAGGGCCGGGTTGCAAGAAGTTCTTGTTGAACCCAGTGTATTCGTCTCTAGAGATACACTATCGGAAGGTGGACCCATACCTTGTCGAGTTGGAATCCAATCTCCAATAAGCGCCTGCGGGTTTTGATTGTATACAATATATGTGGAGCGTGAGATGCAAGCGTTCTACTAGATTCTATTTACTTGTATTTAGACATTATTATAATATCAGAAAAGATATTGGTTTCAAAACTGTTTTGGGTTATCGTAAGGTAAAAACCGTCCGTGTTTATGTGTGGATTTGGTCTTACGATTATCTTTTTCCTTTGAAAAGATTTTGAACTATAAAATCATGATTGGATGATTCACCCTTATTACTGTGCGAGTTTATCTCACTCTGGTTCACCAGACTGACCCGGTGTTTTGTAAATGCTCGGGTTAGACCGGGTTGTACAGGTTCAGGTTATCGACTGCTGTGAAGAGACGAGCTGGAAAAGTCCAGACGTATGATATTACTATTCCGCTGTGTATTATATGAGGACAGATTAGTATCACTGTCCAGATGTGTACTCTGATATTGTAAGTATTTCAAAAGCTTTCAATAAAGGTTATTTTTGTATTATATTTTGTTCCGCTGCGATGTGAGACTCTGTGTTGTGTTGTGTTCTTCTTCTTCTTCTATTCTAATATTTCTTTCTTTCTTATCTCACCCTCTAATTTCTTTCTATTAATGATCTGGAATGTTCGATGTCTGAATGGTCAACATGGTAGTTGATGTTGATTTTCGGAGTCGAAAATCCCGGTTCGTTACAGTGGTATCAGAGCTGGTTGCTTAATTGGTACGGATGATAGGGGGTTCTCGCTTCGCGTTTGGTGGCGAACGGGAGACTCTTACCCCTACATCTCCCGACAATGTGGGTTGGTCGAGTCGAGAGGCTGGCCGTAAAAGCAGTTCTGAGGTATCTCTGTAAGCCACGCTGGGAGGTTAGCCCAGTGCCGAGGGAGGAGAGGATGGTTGAAAAGCCTACTCGAATCTCGGGGTCCATTTTCGAGTGGTAAGTGACGGATTACTACTAAAAATCTTGTTTTGAATTGCTTTGAGAAAAAAACAAGTTGTTTTGAATCCTGAAAGGAATATTTGATTTTTGAAAGAGCTGAACTGTTTGAAAACTCCCAAGGAAATTGTTTGAACAAAAACAAAATTAAATAGAAGTCTCTGAAAGCGAATATGAATTGAATTGAAACCAATTAACTGGAAATTGAATCGAGATATAATATATCAAGTGGAATCAGATTTGGAATTGAGAAACAGGAATATGAAATGGTATTGGAATGGTAAGCTAAGAGTTGAATTGATGATGGATGGAAATTGAGTCAAGAGTGGAATTTGGCTTGGACACGTGAAGAATTTAGTTCGAAGGATAAATTGGAATTTTGTTCGGGAATGCATTTGTAAATGGTGACAAGGTAGCAGATGGAAAGGATATAATGATATGCCCGACAAAAAGGTACACGTTTATTTTTACATGGATTTGGAGATTTGTGAGCCAATTTGGCAAGCCACTTGGCTGTTTTATTTTCTTTTGGATTGGAGAAGGCCTAGAAAGGCGAGTTGTAGTTGTACCGATTAAGCCGTACAGAGGAGATGCTGGCGAAATTTTTCGAAAATTTAAAGTGTTAGAAAATTTTCGATATTTTTGAAAATATTTAGTTACAGTATTGAATTGAGTTTCAATTTATAGTAAAATTGGATTTGAAAATAAATGAGCTATAACGTTCTTTCTTACCTTAGCAATTTCGAGGACGAAATTATTTTAAGGGGGGAAGAATGTAACGACCCGTGTTTTTCGACCATTTGAATATGAATATTTAAATTAGTTTTAAATATTATATTGGGAATATTAATGAAATTTAATATTGAATTCGTTATTTAGAACGAAGTTGAACATTATAATTTATATATATTATAAATTCGAGCTTGAAAATGGCGTGCAGTTCGTGAAATGAAGTTTTGAACTTCAACTGAGAATACAGGATTCGATATAAGTCGGATTTCTGTGAAACAAGACACGTTGGGACCATATTGACGATAGCTTTCATATGAAAGAGAAAAATCCAGATTTCATGTTATAGTTTGATAGTTATGGCTAAATCAAATTTTGAAATAGTCGCTATGGAAATTCGTTATTAAATTATAGGCCTTTAAAAGGGCCGTTTTGCAAACGGACTCAGATTTCGACGAAATCAGTTTCATTAGAACCGTATCGCTAAATTATTGTCAGAAAGTCAAACGGCGTGGCAAACAGAAGTCGTATGTGACCACAACAACTATAAACGCTAGTTCATTTTCTATAGCGTGTAGTCAAATAAACAAAAGGGATATTTGAGTGTAACTTGAGCAAACGATCGAATTAGGCCACGAAACCAGTTCCGTTGAGTTCGTATCGTCGATTAGAGTCAGGATAGGTATATAGTTTGTTATTTTTAGAGACCGGAAAATTTGGCGTTAAAAAGGATAGGGCGGTTCAGGGTAAAAACAGCCTACCGGGGCAACAGTCTCAGAATGCGACGAAATTAGTGCCATTGGGTTCGTATCGAAAAGTTATTGCAAGATATCAAGATTTCAAGTTGATTTGATTTATCTGGTGATCGTGAAAAAATTAAATGCGTGTTCATTTCCGGTTTCATAAAGGAAATTTTTCCATACGACCTCGGATTTCGACGAAACTTGTCCCATTGGGTCCGGAATATCGTTTTACATCAAGAACAGCATTTTTATCAGTAGACAGAAATCGTATGTAGTGGTTTCTAATAAGATTTCTCCGCATCAAAGTTTTATACATTATAATATGAATATTTCTATCCCACCACTTCACTTTTCTTCATTCTTTTGCTTACGTCCTTCCAGTAGCCTGCGCCCCACATTTTTAAATTACTTGCATCCCAAACAAGCACCGTACATGCACATCGCATACACAGTTACCCAATATTTTTATGAACCAATGGAATGATACCGTGCCGACCACGTTGGGAAACATTCACTGTTGAATACAGCTACCTAAATAAATTATGTAAACCTATATGTCCTATTACGTGACAGCCACGCACCATGAAACCTTGAGTGCCAAGGAAATAAGCGTGCTTCCCAAACCATCGCTCTCTATATAAACAGGCGCTCGCTTCAGTCTTTCCCATCGTCAAATGAAACCGACCCTGTCCCTCTTCACAAATGAAAAAAAAAAAGGAAAGGAAGAGAAAATGGTATGATGCGTTAACAGTAGGGGATGGTAGCGGCCTCATGCGGGTTCAGTGGCACTTGGGATTGTACCGTGTATATGCATTGAAATGGAAGGAAGCTGAGGGAGTGAGGTGGACAGAACGAAGGGAGAAGGTGGCGTGCAGGAGGGGAATGGAGGATGGTTACCAAGGCTCAAAAGTAGAACGCAGTCACGGAAAAAAAAAAAAAAAAAAAAAAACGAGAGAAAGAAGCAAAAGGGACCGAATGCTGAAGGGAAGGAATCGGTGAGGTGTTTGGTACCTGGTGAGGCGCAAATTTTGAGCAAAATAGATAAAACGAAGCAGAAGTATTATCGGCCAATAATAACAACAAATGAGGACGTAAAGTGGAAAGGGTGAGGGTTAAAACGAGAGCAAAATTTTTGATAAGGGATCAGAAAGTGAAAAAAAAAAAAAAAAGAAGAAGAAGAAAGACTGGGAAATAGATGAGCGGTGGAGTAGGCATTGAGGACAACGTGATTTGAAACTTGGATATTGAACGGTGCAAGTAAAGAAAAGGGATTGGTCTACCGTCTGTTAACAATGGTTCTAGAACAAAGTGAAGTACAAACCAAAGAGCAACACTAAAACAATTAGATCGACCATTTGGATGAATCAGCCCGGGTACTTAAACAAAAGGCAACCATTTAAAAGGTAAACAAGTAATTTATTTACTTAAACTAATTATATAATTAGAAGAAGTTGATTAATTTATTTAAAATCGTTAACGTAAAATGTTCATAACCTCATTATCAGAATGGAACGATTCAGTATATGGTGGACTCGCATCAGCAAGATCTACATCGTAGCACTGTGTTGGATAGAGACATATAGCTGGGAGTTACAGTTAAATTAAACGTTGTTTAATTTAATTGAAATCGAACCGCTACGGCGATAAATCAGATCAAGGTGAGTTAAACTCACTCAGTTTTTCCCATTTATATTTTAATATAAATTGGGTTTTATTTTGTTTGCTGATGGTTGCATGTTTGCTAGTTATACACTTGTTTGTTGATTTAACTGATGAAATTAAACTGTGTTTAATTTCAGTGAAATACCAAATCGTTATTTTTAACGATTGGTTCCAATAAAGGTAACTCACCTTGGTTGGTCACGTTTATTTATAAACGTGTTTAAATGGTTGCATTGTTTGAATTGCTTATGGTTGATGTTGAATGGTTGCTATTTAGTGTTATCAGTTAAACAAAACTGAATGGTCTGATTTGAGATAACCATTTGAATACAGGGAAGAACAGGTTGGAGGGATCCAACCGGATTCCTCAAATGTATTATTTATTTTCATATGATCATATATGAACTGATCTGTCTGTGTGATTGATTTAATGGTTGATTATTAATTGAATATTCAACATCTGTCTGGTTTAAACCAATGGGCGATATTGGTTAAGTGTTTGGCAGAGTATGGCCTTTAAAACCAATCGAGTTATAGATATTGATTCACCGTCAGGTGAATCGATAGAGTTGAGGTTATAAAATTTATTTTATAACCAGAGTTAGATTTGAATTATATTATTTGAATAAAAGTTATTTAAGAGAAATAAATAAATATTTTTATTTGTTTAAGACTTTGATTTGTTATGAATTTATTTTGCAAAGCAAATGCTGATGTTAATCAGATTTACCAGTTGAAGAATAAGAAATGAATTAAATGGTTAAACCTTAAAAATTTGTTTTGTAAAGAAACAAATAATTAGAATCTATTTAAATTAATTATATTTTTAATTAATTTAAAGCGAGGATTGTTGAAACCGGTTAATGAGGTAATCAAGTTTTTGAGTTAATTAAATCGACCGTTTGGAATTAGAATTGTTTATCAAGTTAATATGTTTTGACTAAAATAGTTAAATGAATATTGTTTGAATTTAAGTAAGGATTTAAAAGGGATTTAATATTTAATTTAGTTAATAAAGGGATTAACTACTAAAGTAGTTAATGTTTGAAATAAGTTGTTATTTTAATGATAAAGTTAGGAATATATTTTTAAATGGGAATTCATTCAAAAAGTTACCGAATGTGGGATGCAAGCCAATTGAATGGTGAAAGGAAATAAACGTACTCAATTATATGAATTAAGTGAAAGGAGATTACGATAAAAAGGGTTTATCATAAACCAGAGGTTTTAAGTGAGATTTAAAGTGTTAAGGCGTTAATTTTACATTAACGTTACTTGAAACCAAGATCAAGAAAAAGGGGAATATTGAAATGAGATTCCAAAGTGGGGAAATGGCCGAATAGATTTGAAAGGAAATAAGTAAAAGTGAATTTTGGGTAAAGAAGTGGGTTGTATAACCAAAGCCGAATCTAAATGAATTTGTTTAAAGAGTTGAAGATTTAATTAAGCGAAAGTGAATTAAATTATTTAATTAAAAGGCCAAATGATGCTAAATACTGAATCAGTGAACTCATTGGAGTGTCATGTTTGAAACACTGTATATCTTGATAGTTAAAACACCGACTATCAAATCTGACCAATACGAGTGTTGGTACGGAAAGTCCGGGATCGAAATTATATTCGAAAACCATTCCGACCAACAAATACGTGAAGATCTTAGAAGATGATCGAGATGGGGCATTGAAGACCGTGGGTTTTCATAAACGGAAGAACTACTAATATTCTCTGCCTGGCAAGCAGAGGAAAGCTGTGATTCTGTCGTGGTTGGAATCTACGGGTTGCAAGGACTTCTCGCTACTGATCCATGGGGTGATTCCTATATGGATGCAGTAGGAGAGTGCCTTCGGTTCATCCTGTTCCTGGATGACGTATATGGACGAATGTCTGACAGAGTATTTCCAAAGGGTCACGTACGTTGATTTCTTCAAACGTACGATAGTTGTTGGCAGGGAATTGCCATTCTCTAGCTTTCAGCTAGAGTATTTTTGTGGACGTCAATTAGTGATATCTGACGGATCTGACGATGTGGCATTCAAAGTGAATGATGACCAGATGATCAAGAGAAATTCTGGCCTCAAGCCTCATCAACCGGGAAATGACAAAAATCGGGCAGGCAGCATGGCTATGTGGGTCGCTCCCATTAGGGTGTATGATCACCTATCTAGAGGAAATCCTATTTGTTTCTTAAATCTATGTTTCGATGTTGTCCCTTGTCGGGAGACGGTTGCTGATCCCAACCGTCGGTGATATACATTCGATACACTCAAGCGAAATGAGTGGTCGGTCATGTGAGGGCCGGGTTGCAAGAAGTTCTTGTTGAACCCAGTGTATTCGTCTCTAGAGATACACTATCGGAAGGTGGACCCATACCTTGTCGAGTTGGAATCCAATCTCCAATAAGCGCCTGCGGGTTTTGATTGTATACAATATATGTGGAGCGTGAGATGCAAGCGTTCTACTAGATTCTATTTACTTGTATTTAGACATTATTATAATATCAGAAAAGATATTGGTTTCAAAACTGTTTTGGGTTATCGTAAGGTAAAAACCGTCCGTGTTTATGTGTGGATTTGGTCTTACGATTATCTTTTTCCTTTGAAAAGATTTTGAACTATAAAATCATGATTGGATGATTCACCCTTATTACTGTGCGAGTTTATCTCACTCTGGTTCACCAGACTGACCCGGTGTTTTGTAAATGCTCGGGTTAGACCGGGTTGTACAGGTTCAGGTTATCGACTGCTGTGAAGAGACGAGCTGGAAAAGTCCAGACGTATGATATTACTATTCCGCTGTGTATTATATGAGGACAGATTAGTATCACTGTCCAGATGTGTACTCTGATATTGTAAGTATTTCAAAAGCTTTCAATAAAGGTTATTTTTGTATTATATTTTGTTCCGCTGCGATGTGAGACTCTGTGTTGTGTTGTGTTCTTCTTCTTCTTCTATTCTAATATTTCTTTCTTTCTTATCTCACCCTCTAATTTCTTTCTATTAATGATCTGGAATGTTCGATGTCTGAATGGTCAACATGGTAGTTGATGTTGATTTTCGGAGTCGAAAATCCCGGTTCGTTACAATACTATTCTATTTCTACGTTCGTTTTCTTATCGACTTCTATTTATTTTGATATGTAAATTTCTAACTATCAAATTATCTTAAAAATATTCTATCTCCTTAAATTCCCGGAAAAATTCGCCATAACCTCCTTTGTACCGGGAGCATCGGGAAATTTCAAATAGCTTTCCCGGTCCTTCTCATCTCAAAAGAAAAAGAAAAAGCCAAGCGGCTAGCCGATACGGCGCATAAAATCTCATATGGAAATTAAATACGTACCTTTTGTCGGGCATTCTATTTATTTCACTTCTATACTTTATTCCATACATGTCTCCTGTATATTTATACCTGTCCAATCTATTTTAACTATACCAATCGTTTTAACTCAATTTGTTAATTAAATCTGTTACTTAACTTTTCAGTCTATTTCACCTTCATATTTGAACATGACATGTTCAAATATGTTTTAACTGCATATTAACAAATTCTAATTATACTCATACTCTCGTTTCCTTATCGACTACTCTATTCAAATTCCAATTCAATTCTATTTGAATTCTCTTTATTTAAAACTTCATTTGAATTCTATATTTCAAATTCTATAGTTTAAAGTCCATTTGAATTTCTATATTCAAACCTATAGTTTAAAGTCCATTTGAATTCTGTTATTCAAATCTATTCAAAGTCTATTTGAATTCTGTTATTCAAAGTCTATTTGAATTCTCTGTTATTCAAAGTCTATTTGAATTCTGTTATTCAAAGTCTATTTGAATTCTGTTATTCAAAGTCTATTTGAATTCTGTTATTCAAAGTCTATTTGAATTCTCTGCATTTATTTATAAACAACGTTTATAACTTCAATTCAAATCCCACCTTTCCATTTATAAACAACGTTTATAAATTTAATTCAAATCCCATATTTTCATTTATAAACAAAGTTTATAAATTCGATTCAAAACCCATATTTTCATTTATAAACAAAGTTTATAAATTCGATTCAAAACCCATATTTTCATTTATAAACAACGTTTATAAATTCGATTCAAAACCCATATTTTCATTTATAAACAACGTTTATAAATTCGATACTTGTTTTATATACCTTTAAACAAGTTAATATTTTCTATAGTTTTATTTAAAATTCAAATTTTATTTATAAAAATAGAATTCCATTTTTAAATATCAAATACCCTTTCCGATATTTTTATGAATCAATATTCAAGCCCCATTGATATTTAAACAATCAAATCAACCAATTTTCAATCATTTGATTTTTAACACATCATATATGAATATATATGAAATTAAACAAACAACAACAGATAATATATTTTTGAGGAATCCAGTTGGATTCCTCCAACCTGTTTTCCTGCATCCACAGATGTTAGTCAACATAGTAATACCCATCCTGCTTCGAGGCAGGATATCGCGGTATAGAAGGTCATCCACTAATCATAGCGTGGGGCGTATAGGGTAATCATCCGCTAATGAAACCGCGGGCATCCGCTAATGGTACTGCGGGAATCCAACCAATCATCAACCCAATATATATATATATATATAATAGTCAACCAATCCTAAATAACTATATATATATTTTAAAAATAATCAGACAGCATTCAAACAAGCAACAACAATTATTTTTAACACTAAAAATAATTCTAATTAAATGGTGAGTGAGATTTACTCACCGGGTCTTTTATTGCAATCCGCTCTAATTTAAATTTATCGAGCTTTAGCAGATTTCCAAATTCTCTTCAGTTGTCAACATTCCTTGTTACGAGTCTACATGACGGATTTCTTGAATTTGGACCTCGTATAAGTGGGAATTTACATTTATAAGATAACGATTTTTGTTATTATTAAATTTGAATAACTAGTTGAACAAATGATCAAATAAAATCCTAGGTATTTAAATTTCCGGTAAAAACATATACTTTTTGTCCTTGCGAATAAAATGATCGACTAGGAAGTAAAATCCCTACAGCTCCAAATGGATGGAAATCAGCCCAACACGGAGATCATCCACTCGGCATTCTGACAAACATCTTGCTAGCGAGTTTCCATATCCTCCTTTCGCACTCTCTTCTCACCACTTTAAAATCCCTCTGCCAATCTCGCTCAACCCACGACATTGACTCCTATTTGAACCACGTCCATCAGCAGTACATCTCAAACCATCATCCACTGAGTCGAACTCGAGCGTTCCCAGGTTTAAATCGAGCTCCTGTAACGTGACTCCCTCGAGATCCACAAACCCGTACTCCACTCAGCTATGTTCTGAAAGTCGCGAACCCTTCTAGTTGTAGTGCATCGCTCAGAAAACACGCCATCAATTTGTAAATCGATGGCCATCAAACTTACCTGACCCGAGCGCCTCCTTAACCTGATTTCAACGCCCCATTTCTTATGTCCTTACACCCTCCTGTATCGACGATTTGCAACCACCTTAAGTGGTATGGCTCGACTTCGAACATCAGATGCTCGCGCCACATCCACCTCGTACTGGAGACCATCGAATCGAATAAAGTTAGAAGCTTTCGAAATACCCCTTTTTAAAGATTTTGATTTGAGAAGGAAATCCGATTTTTGTTTTGATTTATATAAGGGAGCTCGGCTTTGATTTCTATTATAGGCTTTGATTTCTATTATAGACTGAACGGGTGGAAAGAAAAGAACCCACGTCTAATTTGCTCCTTTGGTTTTGAAATGGACAGTGAGTCTATTTATTTCTCCTTTGTGTTTTTCTTCTGACCACCACTATTTTAATTTATTTAAATTTAATTTAAATAAAAACTGTATCCAAAAGATTAAATAACCCTTGACTGCAAACCCCTTTCTGAAACCGACAACTGTCAATCTTAGGGTAATACCCCTGTTCCGGACACACTGGGATAGGTCACGAAGTCTGATTCGACCATCTGTTGAAGATATTAATTTAAATTGATATAATTTAAATTTCAAACTATTTATTCTCCTTGATAATAATTAAATATTATTACCGTTAAATTTTCATATTAATTATTTGAACTGTTTTCAATTCAAATTAAAATTTTGAATTCAACTAATTCCATTTTTGTATTCTGTTATTTTAATATATTCGATATTAAATCGAAATTGATTATTAAATCGATAACTTAATATAAAATTCCATTTATATTATCCACCCAATATTTAAATAGAAAAATAAATATTTAAAAATTAACCCCTAAGGATCCGGGTCATTACAATCTTCCCCACTTAAAATAATTTCGTCCTCGAAATTGCTAAGGTAGAAAAAGTGCTACAAACCCATTAACTTTTCAGAACTTATTTATGTTGATATTCAACATTTCAAACTTCCTTACGTAACTCTCTTTCCAATAAATCCCTATTCGAGATCTCCTCCCTTCGAATAACTATATTCGATTATCTCTCTTTCGAATAACTAGATTCGAAAACCTTTCTTCGAATAAACTATATTCGATTTACTCTATTCAATTTACTCTTATCAATTAACTCTATTCGATTTAACTCTTTTCGATTAACTCCATCGAATAACTAAATTCGATAACTCCTTCGAATAACCAATATTCTATAACTCACTTCGATTAAACTAATCGATAATTCCTTTCGAATAAACTATATTCGATAACTCCTTCAATTCTATTAATAATCGATAACTCCTTCGATTTACTAACAATCGATAACTCCTTCGATTTACTAACAATCGATAACTCCTTCGATTTACTAACAATCGATAACTCCTTCGATTTACTAACAATCGATAACTCCTTCGATTTACTAACAATCGATAACTCCTTTAATTCTATTCGAATAAACTAATATTCGATTTAACTTCATTCGCTTGACTCTAGATCGCAGCGATCACAATGGTTACGCCTGATTCCCCCAGGAAACATCCGACCGCCCTAGGCTATCTGCAGCCCTGCGAATTACGCTAGCAGTCGTACGAAATGGTACTTATCCTGAGTAACTATGTTTGAATAACTCTATCTCAATAACTATATTAGATCAACTTTAATT
Source organism: Allium sativum (assembly GCA_030737875.1). Lineage (NCBI taxonomy): Eukaryota > Viridiplantae > Streptophyta > Magnoliopsida > Asparagales > Amaryllidaceae > Allium > Allium sativum. Next base: position 733,922,343 of record CM060916.1, read on the forward strand.
GAATAACTAACATTCAATTTAAATCCTAATTCGATTTAACTATGTTCAATTAACTCTATCTGGTTAACTCTTAATTTGAATAACAAATATTCGATAAATTCTAATTGAATAACTAATATTCAATTAACTCTACGGATTAACCCTAACTGATTAACTCTAACTGGTTAATTCTTACTCAAATCAATTTTTCCTAACTCTAATCGATTATTTCTAACTCTAATCGACTTCTCCTATTCGAATAACTCCTATTGGATAACGTTTATTCATTTATAAAGATTTACTTTTAGTAACGGTTCTTCACTTTATAAATGTTCTCTTTAATAGCGTTACTTCACTTATACAAGTGTTGTGTACCCCTTCTATTTAAAACTATTGGTGTTAAAAACCAATATCTCTTCTCTATATAAGTAAAGACTTATATATTCCATTTATCGAATGATAAATACTTAATTTAATTTATAAACTGTTATTTATAAATTTATCTCTTCTATTTATCTGTTAAAAACAGATTTCCATTTTCTATTCATCTTCTGAATATTCCTTTGATTAAATTCTATTTATTTAACAAATAAATATCTTATTTATAACATTCTATTTATTTTACAAATAAATAAATATTTCCATTTAATCTATTTGTAAATGTTTTACAAATATTCTGTTATAAATTCTATTTGTAAATGTTTTTACAAATATTTCTCCTTCTATTTGTTTGCACATAACTTCCTTTGTATTTGTTTTACAAATATATTGCCTTTATTCACACCCAATTCATATTCACATTGATTTTACTCAATTTATTCATTTCGATCCATTTAACTTACTTAAGTTAAATTTAATTTCAATCGTTCAAATTCCCATTAACTAGTTGCTAATTAACCGTTTTGCCTAGTTCACCCTTTTATTTGAATATAACTTGTTCAAGTATATGTCAACTTAATTATAAACTAATCTAACTATATTTTCAACTCGAGTTATATATTCGATTTCGAATATAATTTCTCAATCTCTTTCACTTATCCAAAAACCCAATTTCGATTTAAATTTCCTTTAACTAATTATTTTCCAATTTAGTTAATTCAATTTAACCATTTAAAATATGATTTTTGTCTTAAAATCATTTCACTTACTTCACTGGAGTTCATATTCATTTTACAACTCAAGTCTATATTTTCCTCATGGCCATTCGGATTTTATTTCCTAACAATCCTTTTATTTATTTAATTAAACCGTTATGGTTTTATAATGGTTCTGGCGCTGTTTTTCTAAAATTTTGATTTTGACATAACTCAAAATCTATACGACGAAATCCAGATTTTTCTCTTTCATTAGAAAACTATTGTTCAACCGGTCCCGACGATTCTTGTTTCAAAGAATTCCGACTTAATTTGAGTCTTGTATACTCGATTGAAGTTCGAGTCGCCAATTTACGAACTGCCGCACTATGGCAAGCTCATTTTAATTATATTTAAAAATATAAACGTTTTAACTTCGTTTATAATAAATTCAACTTCATTCTGATATATTTTTAATATATATCAAATCCATTTTCCATTTCAACATAATATTCCCGATCTATTTCACTTCAAATATTCAAGTCCTCTATATCTACAATATTCAAATTCCATTTGAATTTCTTTATTCAAACTCTATATTTGAATTTCCTTCTATTCAATTTCTATTTGAATTTCTTTTATTCAAATTCTATTTGAATTTCTTATTTTCAATTCCTATTTGAAATCCTTTATTCAAAAATCCATTTCAAATCCCTTATTCAAATTCCATTTGAAATCCTTTATTCGATTTCTATTTAAACTCCTTTGTTCAATTTCAATTTGAAATCCTTTGAATTCAAATTCTATTTTAACTCCTTTGAATTCAAATTCTATTTCAAACTTTATATTTTCTTGAATTCTAATATTCAACCTCCACTGTATATTCTCTTTGAAATTCTTTTTAACCAAATTCCATTTGAATTCTAATATTCAAATCCCTATTTGATTTTTTCTTTATTCAAATCCATTTAAATTCCTTTGAATTCAAATTCCATTTCAATTTTTCTTATACAATTTCTATTTGAATTTTCTTTATTCAAATCCTATTTAAATTTCTATGTTCAAATCCTATATTTGAATTCCCTATATTTTACCTCTATTTGAAATCTATATTCCAATTCCCATTTCACTTCCTTTGAAGTCATATAAATTTATACATATATTTATCTATCTCAAATTCAAAACATTTGAATTTTCAAACAACTTGTTTTTTTCAAACAAATTTCCATCAAAAACTTTTCTAAGGCAGCAATTCAACACTTAGAAACTCGAAAATGAACACTGATGATGTGGCGACCATCATCAGAATTATTTCCCAGCCACTGAATGAGTTCAGTGCTATATTTCTTTCAAAACCCATTTAGAAAAATATTTTCCAAACTCCCAAGATTTTAAATTCTGAATTCTGGTTGGAATTCAATTTCAACTTATCACATTTGTATATATGATTTCATATACAAATTCTACTGGTTATATATATAACTATTTCTGTTTTATAATCTAATTCGATCATAATCCTAACAATCAACTTAACTATTTAAAACAATATTGTGTCCAATTTTCTATTCAAGTGTTTATAAACTCCTATCGACATCGTGGCGTCCCACGATTCGACCAAAATTTATAATCCACTCAACAGACTAGTCAACACAATATAAAACAATTTTTATATCAAATAACAAATACGCTCTCTCGTATATATATACACTCAACTCATTCTAGGATACTACTGATCCTATCTCTAATGAGCACATTTCCACACAGCCTAGGTATTCGCTCAACCTAAGCTCTGATACCAACTGTAATGACCCAGATTTCCGCAACATCAGAGTTGACTATATACATCATACGTCCAACCCAAATATCACGAAAATACGGACATATTTTTTTTAGAAGAAAGAGATAGAAGAAGAACATAAATAACAACACAGAATCTCACATCGCAGCGGAACAAAATATAATATATCATATCTTTGAAATACAAAATCTTAACTGTATAACATACACTTATCAGAGTATAACACTTACAACACAACGGAACCACTATAACTAGATAACGCTGAAGCCTCCTGCTCCAAGCTCCTTTAGATATATCTGAAAAAAAAACCTGAACTACTTGACTGCCCGTACAAATTTAGGCACCCAAGAGTTTAGGTAGAACAAAACAAATAAACTCCGGGTCAGTCATGGGACTGGTATGAGTAAACAGTTTAAAGCAGTTTCAGAAAACTAAATGATATCTCATAAGACCACGCCGTATAACACGGAACGGGTTTTTCCCTTATGAGAATCCAAACACTTGATTTAACTTTTTATCAAAACTCTTTTGATATTATAATAATGCCTAAATCAAGTAAATAACAATCTAGTGGAACGTTTGCATCTCACGTTCCACATATATAATATACAATCAAAACCGCAAGCACGTATTGGGTAATGGATTTCCAACTATGACAAGGTATGGAATCACCTTCCGCTGGTATATCTCTAGAGGAGAATACACCGAGTTCAACAAGAACATCTTGCAACTCAGCCACACATGACCGACCACTCATTTCGCTTGAGTGTATCGAATGTATATCACCAACGATTGGGATCAGCAACCGTTTCCCGAATGGAACAACATCGACAATAGATTTTTAGAAGTAAATGAAACTCTAGATCAGGTGATTATACACCCTAATAGGTGCGACCTACATAGCCATGCTGCTTGCCCGATTTCTGTCATTTACCGGTTGATGAGGCTAGAAGCTACGCTTTATCATCACACCATATTCACTTCGAATGCCACATCGTCAAATCCATCAAATCACCGATTGACGTCCTCAACAGTACATTACGTGTTAGCTAAAAGAAGTTTCCTTCTCCGCTTCCACTCTTGGTACGGTTGAAGAAATCAATGTACGTGACCATTCTGGAAATACTCCGTCAGACATTCATCCATATACGTCACCCAGGAACAGGATGAATCGAAGGTATTATTTCTATAAATAGAAAAAGTCCTTGCACTCTACTCCGTCTTCGATTATCTTTATATAATCTGATTCGTACGCTACTGCCAATACGGAGTGGTTCTTCGGAAAATAATCCAACCGATCTCTCCATATTGACAACGATGGTCAAAACTCCGATAGTCTGTGATTTAACTATCGAATAAAAACAAGTGTTTCGATAGTCGATGATTTAACTATCGAATAAAACAAGTGTTCATCCAAACATCCAACAATCACTGAAACTTTAATTAATATTCCATTAATTAAATCTCTTCTCTATTTCTTATCAATATTTGTTAACCAAATATTTTCAATAACCATATTGGCCTTATACGTTATTTGGAAAACATTTCCATATATCGCCTTCTTTTATTTTCTAAACTTTAGAAAATATTCATTATTCTATTTCCAAGCTTTGCACATATTTGGGTTAAAACAGATGTTGTGTAAAACATTGTTACGACAACCCAAATACAGTATTTAACTAATTCTTATTCCACATTGATCTTCGAGCCTGAATCTTACTACTTATCGGTATATCATGAAATCAACCAAGTTGGGGTATAATTACCTCTCAGACCTTGACTGAATAACATTTAACGTCAAAACAGACAAGACTACTTACTCGAATAATCAATACCATACAACTGATTATTCACCTTTAAACACATATATACTTTCTCTTTTATCCTTACGAGGTTTTATTCTTATACTTCCTTTTTGATTATACTATTCTATTTCTACGTTCGTTTTCTTATCGACTTCTATTTATTTTGATATGTAAATTTCTAACTATCAAATTATCTTAAAAATATTCTATCTCCTTAAATTCCCGGAAAAATTCGCCATAACCTCCTTTGTACCGGGAGCATCGGGAAATTTCAAATAGCTTTCCCGGTCCTTCTCATCTCAAAAGAAAAAGAAAAAGCCAAGCGGCTAGCCGATACGGCGCATAAAATCTCATATGGAAATTAAATACGTACCTTTTGTCGGGCATTCTATTTATTTCACTTCTATACTTTATTCCATACCTGTCTCCTGTATATTTATACCTGTCCAATCTATTTTAACTATACCAATCGTTTTAACTCAATTTGTTAATTAAATCTGTTACTTAACTTTTCAGTCTATTTCACCTTCATATTTGAACATGACATGTTCAAATATGTTTTAACTGCATATTAACAAATTCTAATTATACTCATACTCTCGTTTCCTTATCGACTACTCTATTCAAATTCCAATTCAATTCTATTTGAATTCTCTTTATTTAAAACTTCATTTGAATTCTATATTTCAAATTCTATAGTTTAAAGTCCATTTGAATTTCTACATTCAAACCTATAGTTTAAAGTCCATTTGAATTCTGTTATTCAAATCTATTCAAAGTCTATTTGAATTCTGTTATTCAAAGTCTATTTGAATTCTCTGTTATTCAAAGTCTATTTGAATTCTGTTATTCAAAGTCTATTTGAATTCTGTTATTCAAAGTCTATTTGAATTCTGTTATTCAAAGTCTATTTGAATTCTGTTATTCAAAGTCTATTTGAATTCTCTGCATTTATTTATAAACAATGTTTATAACTTCAATTCAAATCCCACCTTTCCATTTATAAACAACGTTTATAAATTTAATTCAAATCCCATATTTTCATTTATAAACAAAGTTTATAAATTCGATTCAAAACCCATATTTTCATTTATAAACAAAGTTTATAAATTCGATTCAAAACCCATATTTTCATTTATAAACAACGTTTATAAATTCGATTCAAAACCCATATTTTCATTTATAAACAACGTTTATAAATTCGATACTTGTTTTATATACCTTTAAACAAGTTAATATTTTCTATAGTTTTATTTAAAATTCAAATTTTATTTATAAAAATAGAATTCCCTTTTTAAATATCAAATACCCTTTCCGATATTTTTATGAATCAATATTCAAGCCCCATTGATATTTAAACAATCAAATCAACCAATTTTCAATCATTTGATTTTTAACACATCATATATGAATATATATGAAATTAAACAAACAACAACAGATAATATATTTTTGAGGAATCCAGTTGGATTCCTCCAACCTGTTTTCCTGCATCCACAGATGTTAGTCAACATAGTAATACCCATCCTGCTTCGAGGCAGGATATCGCGGTATTGAAGGTCATCCACTAATCATAGCGTGGGGCGTATAGGGTAATCATCCGCTAATGAAACCGCGGGCATCCGCTAATGGTACTGCGGGAATCCAACCAATCATCAACCCAATATATATATATATAATAGTCAACCAATCCTAAATAACTATATATATATTTTAAAAATAATCAGACAGCATTCAAACAAGCAACAACAATTATTTTTAACACTAAAAATAATTCTAATTAAATGGTGAGTGAGATTTACTCACCGGGTCTTTTATTGCAATCCGCTCTAATTTAAATTTATCGAGCTTTAGCAGATTTCCAAATTCTCTTCAGTTGTCAACATTCCTTGTTACGAGTCTACATGACGGATTTCTTGAGTTTGGACCTCGTATAAGTGGGAATTTACATTTATAAGATAACGATTTTTGTTATTATTAAATTTGATTAACTAGTTGAACAAATGATCAAATAAAATCCTAGGTATTTAAATTTCCGGTAAAAACATATACTTTTTGTCCTTGCGAATAAAATGATCGACTAGGAAGTAAAATCCCTACAGCTCCAAATGGATGGAAATCAGCCCAACACGGAGATCATCCACTCGGCATTCTGACAAACATCTTGCTAGCGAGTTTCCATCTCCTCCTTTCGCACTCTCTTCTCACCACTTTAAAATCCCTCTGCCAATCTCGCTCAACCCATGACATTGACTCCTATTTGAACCACATCCATCAGCAGTACATCTCAAACCATCATCCACTGAGTCGAACTCGAGCGTTCCCAGGTTTAAATCGAGCTCCTGTAACGCGACTCCCTCGAGATCCACAAACCCGTACTCCACTCAGCTATGTTCTGAAAGTCGCGAACCCTTCTAGCTGTAGTGCATCGCTCAGAAAACACGCCATCAATTTGTAAATCGATGGCCATCAAACTTACCTGACCCGAGCGCCTCCTTAACCTGATTTCAACGCCCCATTTCTTCTGTCCTTACACCCTCCTGTATCGACGATTTGCAACCACCTTAAGTGGTATGGCTCGACTTCGAACATCAGATGCTCGCGCCACATCCACCTCGTACTGGAGATCATCGAATCGAATAAAGTTAGAAGCTTTCGAAATACCCCTTTTTAAAGATTTTGATTTGAGAAGGAAATCCGATTTTTGTTTTGATTTATATAAGGGAGCTCGGCTTTGATTTCTATTATAGGCTTTGATTTCTATTATAGACTGAACGGGTGGAAAGAAAAGAACCCACGTCTAATTTGCTCCTGTGGTTTTGAAATGGACAGTGAGTCTATTTATTTCTCCTTTGTGTTTTTCTTCTGACCACCACTATTTTAATTTATTTAAATTTAATTTAAATAAAAACTGTATCCAAAAGATTAAATAACCCTTGACTGCAAACTCCTTTCTGAAACCGACAACTGTCAATCTTAGGGTAATACCCCTGTTCCGGACACACTGGGATAGGTCACGAAGTCTGATTCGACCATCTGTTGAAGATATTAATTTAAATTGATATAATTTAAATTTCAAACTATTTATTCTCCTTGATAATAATTAAATATTATTACCGTTAAATTTTCATATTAATTATTTGAACTGTTTTCAATTCAAATTAAAAATTTGAATTCAACTAATTCCATTTTCGTATTCTGTTATTTTAATATATTCGATATTAAATCGAAATTGATTATTAAATCAATAACTTAATATAAAATTCCATTTATATTATCCACCCAATATTTAAATAGAAAAATAAATATTTAAAAATTAACCCCTAAGGATCCGGGTCATTACACTGTTATAAGCGTCAGATATCTATATTTGATGCTTATACAGTGTAGTGCACTTTGGTTGATGATCGATTATTTTTCAATGCTATTATATACATGTGTTGTATGGAATCCATATAATTAACATTATATGGTGATTGATTGGGCCTCATTCCAATCGGGAAAATAAGGAATATTATAAAAGAAAATTCATGTGTTGAATATAAAAATAGTCATGTGTTGACAATGTTCATGTGTTGAGTGAAATATTTTATACAATAAAATTTACATCTTTATCATATTTAAAATTAGAACTACTTCCCAGTAGAAGTCTAATTAAAAAATCAAACGATAGATTCCATAGTTTTATAAAATATTTTACATAACAAAAATAGTGATGTGTCGACAGTACTCATGTGTTGAGATTAGTCGTGTGTTGAAAGAAATATAGATTCATGTGTTGAATAGAACAAATATTCATTTGTTGAATAGAATAACGAATTATTGAAATATAAAGCCGTGTTGATTAGAGATGCGTTATTTTGACGCGAACGATGTTTATATCGATTTTATTCGTTTTATAATGAATATTGAAAAGTGAATTCAAAATTTAATATTTTGAAAGGAAATTCAAATTGAATTAGATTAAAAATTCAAATGGAAATTTTATTGAATCAATTTGAAATGAATTCGAATCGAATAGAAAATGAATTCGATTCGAATTGAATAGAAAGTGAATTTGAATTCGAATAAAATAGAGATGAATTCAAATTGAAATGAATTGAATTGAAAACGATTTCGAAATGAATTGAATTGAAAACGATTTCGAAATGAATTGAATTGAAAATGATTTCGAAATGAATTTAATTGAAAACGATTTCGAAATGAATTGAATTGAAAACGATTTCGAAATGAATTGAATTGAAAACGATTCCGAAATGAATTGAAAGTGAATTGAAATGAATTCAAATTGAATTAAAATTTGAATTGAATAGAAATGAATTTTAAAACGGATTTATAAAGAAGAATTCAATTTTGATTTGAATTGAATGTAGAAGTTGAATTGTTTCAGAAACGATTTTAAAACGATTTATAAAATTCGTTTTAAATAGAAATCGACGAAATATATATTATATATATTATATATATAATATAATGGCCTGAATAGAACGCGCCGCGCCGCGGCAGTTCGTGAATTTCGACCATTTATTTCAAACGGACATTGCGGGAGATCCGACCGTCGGATTCTCCTAAAACCGGAACCGTTGGGTTCGTATCGAAAAGAGCTTTCCAATGAATATTAGAAATTTGAAATCTAACGGTTGGATTTGGAATTATGTCCAAATCAAATTCGAAAAAGGTCGTTGTAAGTGCAGTTCGATGGCCGTTGATGGAAATCGACTCTATGGGCCTTGATAAAATTATCAAAAATATCTATAATTTGTGTAAAATTATAATATGTGAATTGGAAAGAATTGGGCTGGAAAATTCCACATTTGAATAGGTAAAAATGAATTTTTATCGAAATGAACTAGTTTTGAACTAGAATTAAAATCAATTTATTTTTAAATAAATAAATTGAATTTGAAAGTGATTTTGAAAATAATCAATATTTCCAATACGTGGCTTGGACTGGAGTTGAATCGAAATTATCTTCGGGATATTTCGATGTTGGATTTCGTGACTATACAGATATTGTTATGGGAATTTGAAAGATATATTTTATATCGTTATTCCCAATACGATATATGTTGGTTTCAGAATTTGATATTGAATATAAGCCGATATATTTTCTATTCAAAGCCTTGTATTTAATATCAAATGTGATTTGGGTTTATCGTGAATCGTGTTTTAGATAACATTGGTTCTTTAACCCAGTTAAAGGCAAGATATCGATTTCTGAAAAGATTAAATCTAAGTGGAGTTTTATTGAATCTTTAATTAGATTAAAAATGTGAATTGATAATTTAAATTATCAAATTTGAAAGGTGATCGAGAGTGGAGTATCACCAGTTTTGCTCCAAAGCGATAGTTAAATCTTTAATTAGATTTGAACGTGAAATGGTAATTAATTTTACCGATAACACCGTGGTGTTAGATATGGAGTATCACCAGTTTTGCTCTATGGGATATATAGGTTGGGATTGGGAAATAAAACAAATAATTACTTCGGTGTGGTTCGCTAATCCCGACTAGTTTGAAATGATATCCAGAGGAGGATTAAAGAATAAATTTAGTAGAATTTATCTTTGATAAAATTAATGGGAACATTTCCCTAAGAATGTGATTTTGTGAATAAAAGAATATTCTGAATTGGAATGAGGCGTTCATTGTGTTGGTGTAACATTTGTTAATTATATACGTGGGTTATCCAGAAAGGCCGGGTTATACCCATTCTGAATAACCGATTCGACGAGATGTCGAAGATGAAGACGGTGGTTGAAGACCGGAAGTCTTCACATCGTTTGGGTGATTACTGATGATCTTGATTGGGCTGTACACCCAGGATGAGGGAATCAGTTGGTGATCTTCCAGACGTACTTGGAGATGGATGGATATGCGAGGAAAGTGCCTCCGGTTTCGTTCAGACCCAGAACGAACTTGTAAATGGATTGTGTGTCTGACATTGGATTTTATTCTGTGTTGATTGATTTCTATTAAATATACATCTGTTTGGCGGCGGAGAATTTATTCTCTTGCTTAACGCCCTTCTCTGAGACGTACGAGCTCAGAGGTTGTATATCGATGGACATCAGTCGCATGGAGTGAATTGCCAATGTGGCACGCGTAAGTGGCAATTGATCAAGGCTTCTGTTGAAAAGCAAAGTCTTGTGGTTGATGATCAAAGCACGGCCTGTGTGGCATAGCTTTGTGTATAACGTGGATTCGCGAGCCTCACACCTCGGTATGAGTCAAAAACGGGATACGGACCCAAGGAGTGCACGACGTTTCTTTCTAGCTAGGGTGGTGTCAGTGACCTACCAGCCCTGACATTTATATACTTTTCACCTGTGTGGTTGTTGGATACGAGGCGCCTCGGATATAGGTCTGTAAGGACCGGGAAACGTGTGTTCAGGAATAACTAATCCTCAAAAGTAAGAGAGGACCGGCCTTGGAGGTTCCAAAGGATCAGAGTGGGGTCCTGAGGCATTGCTAGAGTGTCTCGAACGCGGAGAGGAGCTTGCCCCTTGCCTCGACTCATGACGGAATCCAATTTCCAATACGTGTATTGCGGTTTTAATTGTAGAACTAGTATGGCGACATGATAGATGGTACCCATGCCGCCTATGATTGATATTTATGATTTGAATTGTTTTGACACTATACACTTATAATAGTATCAAATAATGTGATTTAAACGTATCAAGCATGCTTTGGCTGTTATAAGGGAAAACCCTATCCTCCGGCTTGCGTTGCATTGTGTGATGGGACCTGGGTCTTATAACAGCTTCATTTTTCTTTATTCAGCATTGCGCGGTTTGTTCTATGCACTGGTATTCTTGGGAGGAAACCCGTTCCGTGTTATACGGCGTGGTCCCTTGATTTACCTAACTTTAAAATAAAGAATTATAACTGTTTTAGTTCTCACACCAGTCACATGACTGACCTGGAGTTTATTGTTTTAACCTAAACTCTGGGTGCCCCTATTTTCCGCACGGGCAGCTAGTAGTTTTGGTTTTGCAGATTTATATTCACAGATTCCTGGTATACAGCTGGAACGATGCTCGGAAAGCCCTGTATCCGTGTATCACTTCTAGTTGTGCTTTTGTATTATTTTCCGCTGCTATGTAATTTATTGTAATCTCTGATATTTATCGAATGTAATTTATTCATTTATATTCTGTATATTCTTGTATCTGATGGAATTGTTGTAATAACAATGAAATGTTCTTCCGTATGCGTTCATTTGTGTGTTGTTCTCAAAGTATTCGTGCTTTCCTTCGCGGGGAAGTTACGGGTTCTTACAGTTGGTATCAGAGCTTTGGTTTACAGAGCTCGAGAACAAGACACATTAGAACCATACAAAAGAATTCATCAGATATTGGATTAGTAATATCCAATTAGAATTACTCGTTAGAGATAGGATCAGTAGTATCCTAGAACGAGTGTGAAGAGTATATTTTTCAAATGAAAACAATTTTGTTTTAAAATTTAAATCGCTTTAAACGTATTTGAATATTTAATTATTTTGAATATGGACAATCGAGTATATATAGATTTCGCATATACGCGTCATGAACGTATAGTCGAAGTTTTAATATACTAGATAGATATAGAATCACATTCTAGTTGCCCGGAGATAATTCTGGTAATGCGGCCGCATTATCAGTATTTATGTTCGTGTTTCGAAGGTGTGATTTCTATATATTTCCATTAGACTGGTGTGAGAACCAAACTTATATAGTTAGAACACATTGTTGTGAATTGGCATCAAAAACATGATTTTTGTATATATATCAAAATTATGAATTTGAAACTCTAATTCACTAATTGATTGATGTTTGTGTTGTTTGTTTATTTGTTTGCTAATTTTGAACCATTTAGCCTAATATAATCAAATATTGAACTGTATTGAAAATTGGTCGCATTTGCTTGCATATGCATATACTTACATTGAACAGGTCATAGCAAGGAGGCTAGAGCCGAAGAATAAAATTTGTTTGCCCGACAAATAGGTACATGTTTACTACATAATTTACTGCTTTGTTTGGGTGATGATGATTTTATGAGCCTATTGGCTAGCCGCTTGGCTTTTTCTTTTTCTTTTTGAGATCTGAAGGACCGGGGAAGCTATTTGAAATTCCCCGATGCTCCCGGTGCAGGGGAGGTTATGGCGAAATTTTTCGAAAATTTAGGGTGTTAGCCAAATTTTTGAAATTTTAAAAATTCTCAGAAACTAAAGAGTTGGAGAATGGAAGCCAGACCGAATGTAGAACTTGTTAATCAAACCACTTTCGATTTTGTTCCTTTTCGGGGACGAAAAGTTTAAAGTGGGGGAGATTGTAATAACCCGAAAATGCGAGCCAGTTTGAAATTTTTATTTTGGCAATTTTAGCGAATTTTGAACATTTAAAATGGATTATTTTAAATAATAATCGACGAGAAATTTATTTTGAATAGAATTCGACGTATATATTATATACGTCGTCATAAGAATATAAATATTTATATATAATTATAAATAGAATTGAAAATGGCGCGGTAGTTCGATAATTCGATTTCAAACTTCAATTGAATGTACCGGGTGCAAAACAATCCGGATTTTAGTGAAACAAAAAATAATGGAATCTAATTGTGGATACCTTTCCAACGAATCCGACAAATCGAAATTTCGTAGCGAGAATCAAAAGATATGTCCAGCTGAAAATTCTGAATAGTCGCTATGGAATTCAGGCCCTTAAAAATGGACATTTTGCAAATGACCTCGGATCTCGACGAAACCAGTTTTGTTGGGTCCGTGATGTCGAGTTATTGCTAGATTCCAAATTTCATAATTTTTCGAATCAATATGTGAGCGTGGCAATGGAAAATGCGTTTGACCAGTTTCAGTTGATTTTAATCGACTGGAAATTGGCCATTTTTCTAACGGTCTCAGAATTCGACGAAATTAGTTTTGTTAGGACCATATCGTCAATACGAAGCTAGAAAATATTTTTCTGGAATTTTTCTAGTTAGTATGCGACCCCGGTAATTTGAAATGCGCGTTTAAATTCAATATAGTGATTTAAATGTAAATTTAACGGAAACTGATCGAAACGATCGAATCAGCTTGCGATACATATCCCATTGTGTTCAGAATGGGGGTAAAACGCTATGGACGACAGGCGGTGGGCCTCGTTTAGAGGTCGTATGTAAAAGTCAACCTTTTTAGAAATTAAAATAATTAAATAAAATAATAAAATTAAAAATTCTTTCCTTTATACCCCCCCATTCGAATTTCAATTCAGAGAAAAAAAAAAAACAAATCGCTCAGGCGATTAACGCCGCCTCCCCCTGGTGCTGTCGCCGCCGCCTCTTCCTCTTCTTCCCCTCTCTCCGCCTGGCCGCTTCCACCTCCTCCACCCCCTTCCGCTTCGTACGAACCCCGACGCCCCTTTTACCCTAACCCACCGCGAACCCCTCCACCGCCTCCACCGTGCCGCGCCTCAACCGGAGACCCCCCTTCCTCCGTTCAACCTCCACCTCCCACTCGATTCCTCCTCCCTTCCGCCTTCTGATGACCACCAGCGCGACCCCCCCCCCTCTCAGCCACTGACGAACGGAGAAGACCCCCCCCCTGTAAGTTTTTCTAATTTTATTTATTTTATAAACTGATTTTATTTAATATATAAAATGATTTTATTTAATATATAAAATGATTTTATTTAATATATAAAATGATTTTATTTAATATATAAACTGAAATTTATTTATTATATAAACTAAATTTTATTTATGTGGTAAAGTAGTAAAAATATAATCTTTTATATTTTTAAAGTGGAAAAATATAATCTTTTATATTTTTAAAGTATAAAAATATGATTTTTATATTTTTAAAGTAGTAAAAATATGATTTTTATATTTTTAAATTATTAAAAATATAGTCTTTACTATATAGATGATGTAAAAATATAATTTTTGGTTAGGTAGAGAGTCAAAAATATAATTTTACATGATAGGAAGATTAAAAATATCATCTTTATATGTGTAGATAAAAATAAAAATGAGATTTTTATAAAGACGAAATCTTTAAATTTGAAAAGGCGAAGTCTATATTTTTATAAAGGTGAAATCTTTATTTTAGAAAAGGGAAATCTTTATATAGAAAATAGCGTGATAAAAATATAATTTTTATCTATATAACATAGTAGAAAAATATGATTTTTAAATTGAAAGTAAATAAATAAAAATGTGATTTTTATTTTAAAAGACATCAAAATATAAAAATATGATTTTTATATATGTAGTGAATACGGGCAACGAAAGAGACAAAAGGCGGGAATGGCGAAGATTTCTACAAAAGAAGTGTCGTGAAGTTGGGATAGCTTTCGGTGAGAACTTCTCACTCTAAATTTCTTTTCTAGTTATATATATATACTAGGATGCAGACGGTGCTTAGTAGCACCCGACACCCGTCATCCACAGACCATGGATGGCTTGTTTGTTAAATTGTTTGATTGTGTAGTTGGTTAGGTTATTGGTTTGAATTGAATTATTTGGTGAATTGAAATTGATTTGATTGATGTGTGAATGGCGTGGGCCTTCACTAGACCGGGGATAAGGCTAGGCCTTGTCCCGTTTCTAGTATCGTGCCGTTATGCCGCCGAAATTTTCTAAAATATGTTAGAAAAATAAAAATATCATTTTTATTGTGTAAATGAACTGAATAGAAATTCAAGTGTTGAAATAAATATTTTTGACGTTAAAAATATAATTTTTAACGTGAAAGTGAATAAATAAATAAATATTTATAAACAAATCGGCCGATTAGTTTATTTACACTGATTTGACTGATATTGATTGGGTTGATAAATTTTACACATCGCCCAACTGCACAAACAAAAATCTGTGTTTGATTGTTTGAAACCCCACACGGGTGTTGGGATGAAATTTGAAGTTCACTCATCCTGATTGATTAAATATATCGATCGCTGGATTGACAGGCTGTTATAAGCGTCAGATATCTATATTTGATGCTTATACAGTGTAGTGCACTTTGGTTGATGATCGATTATTTTTCAATGCTATTATATACATGTGTTGTATGGAATCCATATAATTAACATTATATGGTGATTGATTGGGCCTCATTCCAATCGGGAAAATAAGGAATATTATAAAAGAAAATTCATGTGTTGAATATAAAAATAGTCATGTGTTGACGATGTTCATGTGTTGAGTGAAATATTTTATATAATAAAATTTACATCTTTATCATATTTAAAATTAGAACTACTTCCCAGTAGAAGTCTAATTAAAAAATCAAACGATAGATACCATAGTTTTATAAAATATTTTACATAACAAAAATAGTGATGTGTCGACAGTACTCATGTGTTGAGATTAGTCGTGTGTTGAAAGAAATATAGATTCATGTGTTGAATAGAACAAATATTCATTTGTTGAATAGAATAACGAATTATTGAAATATAAAGCCGTGTTGATTAGAGATGCGTTATTTTGACGCGAACGATGTTTATATCGATTTTATTCGTTTTATAATGAATATTGAAAAGTGATTTCAAAATTTAATATTTTGAAAGGAAATTCAAATTGAATTAGATTAAAAATTCAAATGGAAATTTTATTGAATCAATTTGAAATGAATTCGAATCGAATAGAAAATGAATTCGATTCGAATTGAATAGAAAGTGAATTTGAATTCGAATAAAATAGAGATGAATTCAAATTGAAATGAATTGAATTGAAAACGATTTCGAAATGAATTGAATTGAAAACGATTTCGAAATGAATTGAATTGAAACCGATTTCGAAATGAATTGAATTGAAAACGATTTCGAAATGAATTGAATTGAAAACGATTTCGAAATGAATTGAATTGAAAACGATTCCGAAATGAATTGAAAGTGAATTGAAATGAATTCAAATTGAATTAAAATTTGAATTGAATAGAAATGAATTTTAAAACGGATTTATAAAGAAGAATTCAATTTTGATTTGAATTGAATGTAGAAGTTGAATTGTTTCAGAAACGATTTTAAAACGATTTATAAAATTCGTTTTAAATAGAAATCGACGAAATATATATTATATATATTATATATATAATATAATGGCCTGAATAGAACGCGCCACGCCGCGGCAGTTCGTGAATTTCGACCATTTATTTCAAACGGACATTGCGGGAGATCCGACCGTCGGATTCTCCTAAAACCGGAATCGTTGGGTTCGTATCGAAAAGAGCTTTCCAATGAATATTAGAAATTTGAAATCTAACGGTTGGATTTGGAATTATATCCAAATCAAATTCGAAAAAGGTCGCTGTAAGTGCAGTTCGATGGCCGTTGATGGAAATCGACTGTACGGGCCTTGATAAAATTATCAAAAATATCTATAATTTGTGTAAAATTATAATATGTGAATTGGAAAGAATTGGGCTGGAAAATTCCACATTTGAATAGGTAAAAATGAATTTTTATCGAAATGAACTAGTTTTGAACTAGAATTAAAATCAATTTATTTTTAAATAAATAAATTGAATTTGAAAGTGATTTTGAACATAATCAATATTTCCAATACGTGGCTTGGACTGGAGTTGAATCGAAATTATCTTCGGGATATTTCGATGTTGGATTTCGTGACTATACAGATATTGTTATGGGAATTTGAAAGATATATTTTATATCGTTATTCCCAATACGATATATGTTGGTTTCAGAATTTGATATTGAATATAAGCCGATATATTTTCTATTCAAAGCCTTGTATTTAATATCAAATGTGATTTGGGTTTATCGTGAATCGTGTTTTAGATAACATTGGTTCTTTAACCCAGTTAAAGGCAAGATATCGATTTCTGAAAAGATTAAAACTAAGTGGATGAATCTTTAATTAGATTAAAAATGTGAATTGATAATTTAAATTATCAAATTTGAAAGGTGATCGAGAGTGGAGTATCACCAGTTTTGCTCCAAAGCGATAGTTAAATCTTTAATTAGATTTGAACGTGAAATGGTAATTAATTTTACCGATAACACCGTGGTGTTAGATATGGAGTATCACCAGTTTTGCTCCATGGGATATATAGGTTGGGATTGGGAAATAAAACAAATAATTACTTCGGTGTGGTTCGCTAATCCCGACTAGTTTGAAATGATATCCAGAGGAGGATTAAAGAATAAATTTAGTAGAATTTATCTTTGATAAAATTAATGGGAACATTTCCCTAAGAATGTGATTTTGTGAATAAAAGAATATTCTGAATTGGAATGAGGCGTTCATTGTGTTGGTGTAACATTTGTTAATTATATACGTGGGTTATCCAGAAAGGCCGGGTTATACCCATTCTGAATAACCGATTCGACGAGATGTCGAAGATGAAGACGGTGGTTGAAGACCGGAAGTCTTCACATCGTTTGGGTGATTACTGATGATCTTGATTGGGATGTACACCCAGGATGAGGGAATCAGTTGGTGATCTTCCAGACGTACTTGGAGATGGATGGATATGCGAGGAAAGTGCCTCCGGTTTCGTTCAGACCCAGAACGAACTTGTAAATGGATTGTGTGTCTGACATTGGATTTTATTCTGTGTTGATTGATTTCTATTAAATATACATCTGTTTGGCGGCGGAGAATTTATTCTCTTGCTTAACGCCCTTCTCTGAGACGTACGAGCTCAGAGGTTGTATATCGATGGACATCAGTCGCATGGAGTGAATTGCCAATGTGGCACGCGTAAGTGGCAATTGATCAAGGCTTCTGTTGAAAAGCAAAGTCTTGTGGTTGATGATCAAAGCACGGCCTGTGTGGCATAGCTTTGTGTATAACGTGGATTCGCGAGCCTCACACCTCGGTATGAGTCAAAAACGGGATACGGACCCAAGGAGTGCACGACGTTTCTTTCTAGCTAGGGTGGTGTCAGTGACCTACCAGCCCTGACATTTATATACTTTTCACCTGTGTGGTTGTTGGATACGAGGCGCCTCGGATATAGGTCTGTAAGGACCGGGAAACGTGTGTTCAGGAATAACTAATCCTCAAAAGTAAGAGAGGACCGGCCTTGGAGGTTCCAAAGGATCAGAGTGGGGTCCTGAGGCATTGCTAGAGTGTCTCGAACGCGGAGAGGAGCTTGCCCCTTGCCTCGACTCATGACGGAATCCAATTTCCAATACGTGTATTGCGGTTTTAATTGTAGAACTAGTATGGCGACATGATAGATGGTACCCATGCCGCCTATGATTGATATTTATGATTTGAATTGTTTTGACACTATACACTTATAATAGTATCAAATAATGTGATTTAAACGTATCAAGCATGCTTTGGCTGTTATAAGGGAAAACCCTATCCTCCGGCTTGCGTTGCATTGTGTGATGGGACCTGGGTCTTATAACAGCTTCATTTTTCTTTATTTAGCATTGCGCGGTTTGTTCTATGCACTGGTATTCTTGGGAGGAAACCCGTTCCGTGTTATACGGCGTGGTCCCTTGATTTACCTAACTTTAAAATAAAGAATTATAACTGTTTTAGTTCTCACACCAGTCACATGACTGACCTGGAGTTTATTGTTTTAACCTAAACTCTGGGTGCCCCTATTTTCCGCACGGGCAGCTAGTAGTTTTGGTTTTGCAGATTTATATTCACAGATTCCTGGTATACAGCTGGAACGATGCTCGGAAAGCCCTGTATCCGTGTATCACTTCTAGTTGTGCTTTTGTATTATTTTCCGCTGCTATGTAATTTATTGTAATCTCTGATATTTATCGAATGTAATTTATTCATTTATATTCTGTATATTCTTGTATCTGATGGAATTGTTGTAATAACAATGAAATGTTCTTCCGTATGCGTTCATTTGTGTGTTGTTCTCAAAGTATTCGTGCTTTCCTTCGCGGGGAAGTTACGGGTTCTTACAATGAATATCTTATTAAAAGAATACTCGGAGTTGGAATGTGGCGTAAAGTGTGATTTTCCAATATTTACTTTTTAATCACAAAATACGCGAGTTATTCAGAAAGACCGGGTTTAACCCATTTTGAATAATCATCATGACGATCAAGAGTCGAAGATGAAGACGCTGATTGAAGACTGAAGGTTTTCACATCGTTGGGATGATGATGACTGGTATCTTGATTTGGGATTGGCCTTCCAAGGCAAGGTATTTAGTAATGATCGTCCAAACGCATTTGGAGATCGACGGACACGTTGTTTCGCTCAGACCCAGAGCGGACATGTAAATGGATTGTGTGTCTGACATTGTATTCCTTTCTACTGTATTTGTTGAACGCTACTGATTATATATTTCAGTTTGGTGGTGAAGAATTTATTCCTTACTTATCACCCTTCTCTAAGACGTATGAGCTTAGAGGTTATATATATATTGGTAGATGATTAATAATATGGTAGGGTCTGACAATCTGACATGCTAAGATGCAAATAATCAAGGCTTTGTTGAAAAGCAGGCCTTGTGGTTGATGATCAAAGCACAGTCTCTTTAGGCATAGCTTTGTGTATATCGTGACTTCGCGAGCCTCACACACCGGTTGAGTCTAAAACGAGAGAAGGGAACGCAGGGAGTGCACACGTTTCTTTCTAGCTAGAAGTGGTGTTGGGCTTTAACACGGCCCGACATTTGCTTATGTGGTTGATGGAATTTTAGCGAGGCCTTGGTTTATTCTTATCGGTCGCCCTCGGCTGATTTGTAGGTCCAATAGGATCGGGGAGCGTGTGTTCAGGCATAACTAATCCACTAAAGTATTTGTGGACCGGCCCTACTGTATCCAAGGGTTCGCCAGCGTCCGAATCCTGAGGCATTGCTAGAGTGTCTCGAATCGGTCAGGAGCTCCTCCCTAACCTTAACTCATGATGGAAACCCAATTTCCAATACGCCCCTTGCGGTTTTGATTGTATAACTAGTATGGTGACATAGTAGATGGTATCTATGCCATCTAGGATTGATATTATAATTGAAATGTTTTAAATATACATATACACACACACTAATAATATCGTTTTTACGTATCAAGCATCTTTTGATCATTATAAGGTAAAACCCTATCCTCCGGTTTGCGTTGCATTGTGTGATGGGACCTGGGTCTTATAATGGTTTCATTTTTCTAAAAAGCATTGCGTTATTTGACGATTTACTTTATTTTATGCACTAGCAATCCAATGGAGTAAACCCGTTCCGCGTCAGCGGCGTGGTCCTGTGATTAGCCTACTTATTAGATAAGTTAAGTATAGAATTCTCACACCAGTCCCACGACTGACCTGTAGTTTGTTTCCACTTGCAAACTCGGGTGCCCTCTTTCCACATGGGCAGTCGAGTAGGTTTTTACAGATATAGTTAAGCAGGATCCTGAATTGAAGCCCGAAGCTGGGTCCAGAATATTGATGGCCTTCCGCTGAGATTAGTTCTGCTCACTACCCCATAATGGCCATTTGGCAACCCTTTTTTTTGTCAATCGCCAACACTTATTTTTATTGCCGGGTAATAACAATAATAAGCATTGCTATGCTAAAAAAGTGTTACCAAAAATACAAATTTATATATTTTTTATTGGCAACGCTTATATGGGTTGGTAGGCTTGGTTCGCGGGGGCAAAAAGGTAAACACCCATCAGTTTTCTTCTGTAACCCTATACTCTTCCATCCCATACGCTTTTCACTATTTCGACCACTTAACATGAATTACAAAGCGGGAATTATTTCGATTTCGATTTAGGGAAAATTTCGATTTCGATTTAGGGAAATATTTCGGTTTCGATTTCGATTTCGCAGCGTTAACCAGGATTTCGATTTTGATTACAAAACGGGAACAAGGATTTCGATTTGGAAGCAAGGAGGTCAAGGTCAGATTCACGTTCAACAGCTCCTTTGGCGATTATCTAAGCAAATATACGACAAAAGTCTTGGTTTTGTTCATCCATATTTCAGTATTTTTGTTCCAGCTCACGGTAATTCAGATTACTAATTCTGGAGGTATTTTTTTCTCCTTTTTTTACAAATAAATATTGTAATAACCCGGAAAATCTGGGCCAGTTTAAAATTTTTATTTTGGCAATTTTAGCGAGTTTTGGATATTTAAAATGAATTATTTTAAATAATATTGACGAGAAATTTATTTTGAATATAATTCGAACGTATATATTTATACGCGTCGTCGTTAGAATATAAATATTTATATATATTTAAAAATAGAATTGAAAATGGCGCGGTAGTTCGATAATTCGATTTCAAACTTCAAATGAATGTACCGGGTGCAAAACAATCCGGATTTTAGTGAAACCAAAAACATTAGGATCTAATTGGTAACATCTTTCCAACGAATTCGAACAACCAAAATTTCATAGCGGGAATCAAAAGATATGTCCAGTTGAAAATTCTGAATAGTCGCTATGGAATTCAGGCCCTTAAAAATGGACATTTTGCAATCGACCTCGGATTTCGACGAAACCAGTTTTGTTGGGTCCGGGATGTAAGATTATTGCTAGGTTTCAAATTTCATAATTTTCTGATTCAATATGTGAGCGTGGCGAAGGAAAACGCGTTTGACCAGTTTCAGTTGATTTTAATCGACTGGAAATTGGCCATTTTTCAAACGGTCTCAGAATTCGACGAAACTAGTTTTGTTAGGACCGTATCGCCAATACGAAGCTAGAAAATATTTTTCTGGAATTTTTAAAGTTCGTATGTGACCTCGGTAATTTGAAATGCGCGTTTAAAATTCAATATATAGATTTAAATGTAAATTTAACGGAAACTGATTCAAACGATCGAATCAACTTGCGATACATAGCCCATTGTGTTCAGAATGGGGGTGAAACGCTATGGACGACAAGCGGTGGGCCTCGTTTCGAGGTCGTATGTGAAAGTGAACTTTTTGGCCAAATTAAATAATTAAATAAAAAAAAAGAAAAAAGAAAACCCTTTCTCCCCTTAACTACCAGCCCCCCCCCCCGATAATTTCAGTTCACTTTTCAAAAAAATAAAAAAAATAAAAAATAAAAGAGAGAGAGAGGGGCGAACGATCGTCGATGCCGCCCAGGTGCCGTCGCACCACCGCAGCCCCCATCGGAACCCCGCCTCCTCACGCCACCCGCCTCTGTCCCCATCGCGAACACCCGCAGTCGAGCATCGCAGACCCCCCCCCCCCCCCAGGAAACCCAAACCCTAGCCTCCCTCCCAACCGCCGACGAGGCCTCCAGCCTCTGATCCACCGCCTCGACGCCCTCCGACGCTCACCAGAGCCCAAAACCCCCTCCTCCAAACAACTGTAAGTTTTAATTATATTTTATTCGGTTATTTATTTTAATTTATTCAGGGTAATTAACTTAAATTTAAAAATGGTAGTGATAAAAATAACATTACCATTGTTTTAAAATGAGATTAGAATTGTTTTTCAAATAAAATTAGCATTGCTTTATTTTCAGTTTTAAAAATATGATTTTGGTTAATAGGAAAGGTCGAATTTGTGCTATAGAAAAGATCGAATTTTCGATGTAGGAAAGGTTATATTTTTGAAGTAAAAGATTAGATTTTTCTAATAAAAAAGATTTGGGTTTTGAAAACACAAAAATTCGATTTTTATATATTGAATAACGAACTAAAAATTCGATTTTTATATATTGAATAGCATAGCAAAAATTCGATTTTTATATATTGAATAACGAACTAAAAATTCGATTTTTATATATTGAATAACGAACTAAAAATTCGATTTTTATATATTGAATAACGAACTAAAAATTCGATTTTTATATATTGAATAACGAACTAAAAATTCGATTTTTATATATTGAAAAGCGAACTAAAAATTCGATTTTTATATATTGAATAACGAACTAAAAATTCGATTTTTATATATTGAATAGCGAACTAAAAATTCGATTTTTATATATTGAATAGCGAACTAAAAATTCGATTTTTATATATTGAATAGCGAACTAAAAATTCGATTTTTATATATTGAATAGCGAACTAAAAATTCGATTTTTATATATTGAATAGCGAACTAAAAATTCGATTTTTATATATTGAATAACGAACTAAAAATTCGATTTTTATATATTGAATAACGAACTAAAAATTCGATTTTTATATATTGAATAACGAACTAAAAATTCGATTTTTATATATTGAATAACGAACTAAAAATTCGATTTTTATATATTGAATAACGAACTAAAAATTTGATTTTTATATATTGAATAGCGAACTAAAAATTCGATTTTTATATATTGAATAGCGAACTAAAAATTCGATTTTTATATATTGAATAGCGAACTAAAAATTCGATTTTTATATATTGAATAGCGAACTAAAAATTCGATTTTTATATATTGAATAGCGAACTAAAAATTCGATTTTTATATATTGAATAGCGAAGTAAAAATTCGATTTTTACATATGTAGCGAAAGCGGACAACGAAGGTGACAAAAAGGCGAAACGACGAAGACTTCTGCAAATGAAGTGCCGTGGAGCTAGGATAGCTATATGTGAGAATTTCTCACCTTTCAATTTCTTTTCTAATTATATATATATACTAGGATGCAGACGGTGCTTAGTAGCACCCGACACAATCGTCCACAGACCATGGACTTGTTTGTTTGGTTGCATAGATTAGTTATATGATGTGATTTGAATTTGGTTGCTTGGTGATTTTGATTGATGTGTGAATGGCGTGGGCCTTCACTAGACCGGGGATAAGGCTAGGCCTCGTCCCGTTTCTAGTATCGTGCCGTTATGCCGCCGAAATTTTCTAAAATATATTAGAAAAATAAATATATCATTTTATTGAATAAATGAACCGAATAGAATATTCATAGGTTGAATAAAATAGTTTGATCGTTAAAAATATAATTTTTAACGTGAATGTGAATAAATAAATATTCATTTACAAACCGGACGGTTTGTTTATGTACACCTATTTGAAGGACATTGATCGGGACGATAAATTTTACACATCGCCCAACTGTGCAAATAAAATCTGTGTTTGATTGTTTGAAACCCCACACGGGTATTGGGATGATATTTTACGCACACTAATCCCGATTGTTTAGTTGTATGTCGATCGGTTGATTGACAGACTGTTATAAGCGTTGAATATTTATATTTGATGCTTATACAGTGTAGAATGCACTTTGGATGATGGTTGATTATTCATCGTTGTTGATATGTACATGTGTTGTAGAAAATCCATATAATCAACCTTATATGGTAATTGATTGGGCCTCATTCCAGTTTCAAAAAAAAAATAGAAATATTTGAAAATAGAATATTTGAAAAAGGAAATATTTGAAAAGAAATATTTGAGATAGAAATATTCGAAATAGAATATATGAAGCCGTATTGATTAGATTTACGCCATTTTGACGTGAACGATATTTATATCGATTTTAAACTATTTCGAAATGAATTGAATTGAAAACGATTTCGAAATGAATTGAATATATAACGATTTCGAAATAAATTGAATTGAAAACGATTTCGAAATAAATTGAATTGAAAACGATTTCGAAATAAATTGAATTGAAAACGATTTCGAAGTGAATTGAATTGAAAACAATTTCGAAATGAATTGAGTTGAAAACGATTTCGAAATGAATTGAATTGAAAACGAATTCAAATTGAATTGAAAGCGAATTGAAACGAATTCAAATTGAATTGAAATTTGAGTTGAATAGAAATGAATTTCAAAACGAATTTATAAAGAAGAATTCCATTTTGATTTGAATTGAAAAGGAAGTTGAAATTGCTTTTGAAACGAATTTAAAACTATTTATATAATTCGTTTTAAATAGAAATCGACGAAGTATATATTATATATATTATATATATAATATAATGGCCTGAATAGAACGCGCCGCGCCGCGGCAGTTCGTGAATTTCGACCATTTATTTCAAACGGACATTACGGGAGATCCGACCGTCGGATTCTCCTAAAACCGGAACCGTTGGGTTCGTATCGAAAAGAGCTTTCTAACGAATGTTAGAAATTAGAAATCTAACGGTTGGATTTGGAGTTATGTCCAAATCAAATTTGAAAAAGGTCGCTGTAAGTGCAGTTCGATGGCCATTGATGGGAATCGACTGTACGGGCCTTGATAAAATTATTAAAAATAGTAATAATTTGTGTAAAATCATAAGAAATGATTTGGGAAAAATTGGGATGAAAAACTCCATATTTGAAAAGATAAAAATAGATTTTTATCGAAATGAACTAGTTTTGAACTAGAATTATAATTCTATTTATTTTTAAATAAATAAATTGAATTTGAAATGGTTTTGAAAATAACCAAAATTTCCAATGATTGCATTGGAATGGATTTGAATCGAAATTGTCTTTGGAATATTTCGATGTTGGATTTCGTGATTATACAACTGTTGTTATGGAAATTTGAAAGATATAAATATATATATCGTTATTTCCAATACGATATTTGTTAGTCGTAGAATTTGATATTGAATATAAGCCGGTATATTTTCTATTCAGAGCCTTGTGTTTAATATCAAATGTGATTTGGGTTTGTCGTGAATGGTGTCTTCACTAACACTGTTCTTGAACCCAGTTGAGAAAAGATTAAATCTTTTTATTTAGATTTAATGAAGTGTACCAATTTAATGATATTTAATTGGAATTGAATTGATATTGATTTTTGGGTTTATTGTGAACAGTGTTTTAAATAACACTCGTTCTTTAACCCGATAATTAATGAATGTGACTTTGGGTTTATCGTGAACCGTGTTTTAAATGACACGGATTCTTTAACCCAGTTAAAGATTAAAACTAAGTGGAGTTTTAATGAATCTTTAAATATATTGAAAAGATCGAGAATGGAGTATCACCAGTTTTACTCCAAGCGATAGTTAAATCTTTAATTAGATTTGAACGTGAAATGGTAATTGAATTATCGATAACACTGTGGTGTTAGATATGAAGTACTACCAGTTTTACTTCATGGGATGAATAGGTTGGGATTGGGAAAATAAAATAAATGATTACTTCGGTGTGGTTAGATAATCCCGACTAGTTGGAATTGATATTCAAAGGAGATTAAAGAATAAATTTAAAGAATTTATCTTGGATAAAATTAATGGGAACTTTTTTCCAAAGTATAGGAATATTTGAATAAAAGAATATTCTGAATTGGAATGAGGCGTATGTTGTGTTTGTGTAACACTTTTATAATATATACGCGAGTTATTCAGAAAGACCGGGTTTATCCCATTCTGAATAACTGATACGACGATAAGTCGAAGATGAAGACGGTGGTCGAAGACCAGAAGTCTTCACGTCGTTTGGGTACTTACTGATGATCTTGATTGGGCTGTACACCCAAGAAGATGGAAACAGTTAGTGATCGTCCAGACGTACTTGGAGATCGATGGATATGCGGGGTACTAGGTGCCTCCGGTTTCGTTCAGACCCAGAACGGACTTGTAAATGGACTGTGTGTCTGACATTGGATTTTAGTCCGTGTGATTGATCTCTATTAAATATATATCTGTTTGGCGGCGGAGAATTTATTCTCTTGCTTAACGCCCTTCTCTGAGACGTACGAGCTCAGGGGTTATATATTGATGGATATCAAACGCATGGAGTGAATTGCCTGTGTGGCACGCCTAAGTGGAAATTGATCGAGGCTTCTGTTGAAAAGCAAAGTCTTGTGGTGATGATCAAAGCACAGCCTGTGTGGCATAGCTTTGTGTAACGTGAATTCGCGAACTTCACACCCGGTATGAACCAAAAACGGGAGACGGACCTCAGGGAGGGCATGCGTTTCCTTCTAGCTAAAAAGTGGCGTCAGTGGTTTTACACGCCCTGACGAGTTTGACTTATGTGGTTGTTGCTGTTGCGAGGCGCCTCGGTTTGATCGGACGATCCGGGTCCGATGGAGTCATTCGTTGGCTCATTTACGCCCCATAGGGCGGGGGAACGCATGTTCAGGGTTTAAGTTTAATCCACATCGGTGGACCGGCCCTGTCGCTCCAAGGGTCACTCGAGCTCTGATCCTGAGACATGGGCTAGATTGTCTCGAATCGGTTGAGGACTATCTTTTGCCTCGGTTCATAGATGGAAACCCAATTTCCAAATACGTGACATTTGCGGTTTTAATTGTAGAACTAGTATGGCGACATGATATATGGTACCCATGCCGCCTATGATTGATACTTATGATTTGAAGTTGTTTTATACGCTATGCACTTATTATAGTATCAAATAATCTGTTTTAAACGTATCAAGCATTCTTTGGCTGTTATAAGGGAAAACCCTATCCCCGGGCTTGCGTTGCATTGTGTGATAGGACCTGGGTCTTATAACAGCTTCATTTTTCTTTATTTAGCATTGCGCTGTTGTTTTATGCACTGGTATTCTTGGGAGGAAACCCGTTCCGTGTTATACGGCGTGGTCCCTTGATTTACCTAACTTTTAAAATAAAGATTAACTGTTTTTGTTCTCACACCAGTCACATGACTGACCTGGAGTTTATTGTTTTAACCTAAACTCTGGGTGCCCTTGTTTTTGACACGGGCAGCTAGTAGTTCTGGTTTTGCAGATTTATATGCACAGGATCCTGGTTTACAGCTGGAACGATATCCGGAAAGCTTTGTATCCGTATATCTCATTCTAGTTGTGTATTGTATTATTTTCCGCTGCTATGTATTTAAATGTAATTTAAATCTCTGATATTTCTGTGTAATATTCATTTAAACTCTGTATATTCTTGTAATCTGATGCATTGTTGTAATATACAATGAAATGTTCTTCTGTTTGCGTTCTGATTTGTCGTGTTCTCAAACGATAGGGCGTTTCGAACGGTCTGGGTCGGTTTAGCGACTGGTTCGGACCGAGCGAAATTCCTTCTCGTCACAGTTGGTATCAGAGCTTTGGTTTGCAAAGCTAGAGAACAAGGCGCATTAGAACCCATACGAAAGAATTCATCAGATATTGGATTAGTAATATCCGATTAGAATGACTCGTTAGAGATGGGATCAGTAGTATCCTAGAACGAGTGTGAAGAGTATGTTTTTCAAATGAAAACAAATTTTGTTTTGAAAATTTAAATCAATTATTCGTATTTGATTATTTATTTATATTGATGTGGACAATCCAGAATATATAGATTTTGCGTATACGTCTGATCCGCGTGTATTCAAAGTTTTAATATATTGGATAGATATAGCATCACACTCTAGTCGCCCGAAGATGATATTGATGACAGCGATCGCATCATCAACATTTATGTTCGAGTTTCGAAGGTGTGATTTTCTATATATTTCCATTAGACTGGTGTGAGAACCAAAACTAATATAGCTAGAATACATTGTTGTGATTTGGCATCAAAACGTGATTTTCTTTATAGATATCAAAGTTATGAATTTCAAATGATAATTCACTAATTGATTGATGTTTGTGTTGGTTGTTTATTTGTTTGATAATTTTAACCATTATGCCTAATTTGATCAAATATTGAATTGTATTGAAAATTGGTCGCATTTGCTTGCATATACTTGTACTTACATTGAACAGGTCATAGCAAGGAGGCTAGAGCAGAGAATAAAATTTGTTTGCCCGACAAATAGGTACATGTTTACTACATAATTTACTGTTTTGTTTGGGTGATGATGATTTTATGAGCCTATTGGCTAGCCGCTTGGCTAGCCGCTTGGCTTTTTCTTTTTCTTTTTGAGATCTGAAGGACCGGGGAAGCTATTTGAAATTCCCCGATGCTCCCGGTGCAGGGGAGGTTATGGCGAAATTTTTCGAAAATTTAGGGTGTTAGCCAAATTTTTGAAATTTTGAAAATTCTCAGAAACTGAAAAGTGGGAGAATGGAAGCCAGATCGAACGTAGAGTTGAATGATCAAACCACTTTCGACTTTGTTCCTTTTCGGGGATGAAAAGTTTTAAGTGGGGGAGATTGTAATAACCCGGAAAATCTGGGCCAGTTTAAAATTTTTATTTTGGCAATTTTAGCGAGTTTTGGATATTTAAAATGAATTATTTTAAATAATATTGACGAGAAATTTATTTTGAATATAATTCGAACGTATATATTTATACGCGTCGTCGTTAGAATATAAATATTTATATATATTTAAAAATAGAATTGAAAATGGCGCGGTAGTTCGATAATTCGATTTCAAACTTCAAATGAATGTACCGGGTGCAAAAAAATCCGGATTTTAGTGAAACCAAAAACATTAGGATCTAATTGGTAACATCTTTCCAACGAATTCGAACAACCAAAATTTCATAGCGGGAATCAAAAGATATGTCCAGTTGAAAATTCTGAATAGTCGCTATGGAATTCAGGCCCTTAAAAATGGACATTTTGCAATCGACCTCGGATTTCGACGAAACCAGTTTTGTTGGGTCCGGGATGTAAGATTATTGCTAGGTTTCAAATTTCATAATTTTCCGATTCAATATGTGAGCGTGGCGAAGGAAAACGCGTTTGACCAGTTTCAGTTGATTTTAATCGACTGGAAATTGGCCATTTTTCAAACGGTCTCAGAATTCGACGAAACTAGTTTTGTTAGGACCGTATCGCCAATACGAAGCTAGAAAATATTTTTCTGGAATTTTTAAAGTTCGTATGTGACCTCGGTAATTTGAAATGCGCGTTTAAAATTCAATATATAGATTTAAATGTAAATTTAACGGAAACTGATTCAAACGATCGAATCAACTTGCGATACATAGCCCATTGTGTTCAGAATGGGGGTAAAACGCTATGGACGACAAGCGGTGGGCCTCGTTTCGAGGTCGTATGTGAAAGTGAACTTTTTGGCCAAATTAAATAATTAAAAAAAAACCTTTCTCCCCTTAAGTACCAGCCCCCCCCCCCCCCCCCGATAATTTCAGTTCACTTTTCAAAAAAAAAAAAAAAAGAGAGAGAGAGAGAGGGGCGAACGATCGTCGATGCCGCCCAGGTGGCGTCGCACCACCGCAGCCCCCATCGGAACCCCGCCTCCTCACGCCACCCGCCTCTGTCACCATCGCGAACACCCACAGTCGAGCATCGCAGACCCCCCCCCCCAGGAAACCCGAACCCTAGCCTCCCTCCCAACCGCCGACGAGGCCTCCAGCCTCTGACCCACCGCCTCGACGCCCTCCGACGCTCACCAGAGCCCAAAACCCCCTCCTCCAAACAACTGTAAGTTTTAATTATATTTTATTCGGTTATTTATTTTAATTTATTCAGGGTAATTAACTTAAATTTAAAAATGGTAGTGATAAAAATAACATTACCATTGTTTTAAAATGAGATTAGAATTGTTTTTCAAATAAAATTAGCATTGCTTTATTTTCAGTTTTAAAAATATGTTTTTGGTTAATAGGAAAGGTCGAATTTGTGCTGTAGAAAAGATCGAATTTTCGATGTAGGAAAGATTATATTTTTGAAGTAAAAGATTATATTTTTCTAATAAAAAAGATTTGGGTTTTGAAAACATAAAAATTCGATTTTTATATATTGAATAACGAACTAAAAATTCGATTTTTATATATTGAATAGCATAGCAAAAATTCGATTTTTATATATTGAATAACGAACTAAAAATTCGATTTTTATATATTGAATAACGAACTAAAAATTCGATTTTTATATATTGAATAGCGAACTAAAAATTCGATTTTTATATATTGAATAGCGAACTAAAAATTCGATTTTTATATATTGAATAGCGAACTAAAAATTCGATTTTTATATATTGAATAGCGAACTAAAAATTCGATTTTTATATATTGAATAGCGAACTAAAAATTCGATTTTTATATATTGAATAGCGAACTAAAAATTCGATTTTTATATATTGAATAGCGAACTAAAAATTCGATTTTTATATATTGAATAGCGAACTAAAAATTCGATTTTTATATATTGAATAGCGAACTAAAAATTCGATTTTTATATATTGAATAGCGAACTAAAAATTCGATTTCTATATATTGAATAGTGAACTAAAAATTCGATATTTATATATTGAATAGCGAACTAAAAATTCGATTTTTATATATTGAATAACGAACTAAAAATTCGATTTTTATATATTGAATAACGAACTAAAAATTCGATTTTTATATATTGAATAGCGAACTAAAAATTCGATTTTTATATATTGAATAGCGAACTAAAAATTCGATTTTTATATATTGAATAGCGAACTAAAAATTCGATTTTTATATATTGAATAGCGAACTAAAAATTCGATTTTTATATATTGAATAGCGAACTAAAAATTCGATTTTTATATATTGAATAGTGAACTAAAAATTCGATTTTTATATATTGAATAGCGAACTAAAAATTCGATTTTTATATATTGAATAGCGAAGTAAAAATTTGATTTTTACATATGTAGTGAAAGCGGACAACGAAGGTGACAAAAAGGCGAAACGACGAAGACTTCTGCAAATGAAGTGCCGTGGAGCTAGGATAGCTATATGTGAGAATTTCTCACCTTTCAATTTCTTTTCTAATTATATATATATATACTAGGATGCAGACGGTGCTTAGTAGCACCCGACACAATCGTCCACAGACCATGGACTTGTTTGTTTGGTTGCATAGATTAGTTATATGATGTGATTTGAATTTGGTTGCTTGGTGATTTTGATTGATGTGTGAATGGCGTGGGCCTTCACTAGACCGGGGATAAGGCTAGGCCTCGTCCCGTTTCTAGTATCGTGCCGTTATGCCGCCGAAATTTTCTAAAATATATTAGAAAAATAAATATATCATTTTATTGAATAAATGAACCGAATAGAATATTCATAGGTTGAATAAAATAGTTTGATCGTTAAAAATATAATTTTTAACGTGAATGTGAATAAATAAATATTCATTTACAAACCAGACGGTTTGTTTATGTACACCTATTTGAAGGACATTGATCGGGACGATAAATTTTACACATCGCCCAACTGTGCAAATAAAATCTGTGTTTGATTGTTTGAAACCCCACACGGGTATTGGGATGATATTTGACGCACACTAATCCCGATTGTTTAGTTGTATGTCGATCGGTTGATTGACAGACTGTTATAAGCGTTGAATATTTATATTTGATGCTTATACAGTGTAGAATGCACTTTGGATGATGGTTGATTATTCATCGTTGTTGATATGTACATGTGTTGTAGAAAATCCATATAATCAACCTTATATGGTAATTGATTGGGCCTCATTCCAGTTTCGAAAAAAATAGAAATATTTGAAAATAGAACATTTGAAAAAGGAAATATTTGAAAAGAAATATTTGAGATAGAAATATTCGAAATAGAATATATGAAGCCGTATTGATTAGATTGACGCCATTTTGACGTGAACGATATTTATATCGATTTTAAACTATTTCGAAATGAATTGAATTGAAAACGATTTCGAAATGAATTGAATATATAACGATTTCGAAATAAATTGAATTGAAAACGATTTCGAAATAAATTGAATTGAAAACGATTTTGAAATAAATTGAATTGAAAACGATTTCGAAGTGAATTGAATTGAAAACAATTTCGAAATGAATTGAGTTGAAAACGATTTCGAAATGAATTGAATTGAAAACGAATTCAAATTGAATTGAAAGCGAATTGAAACGAATTCAAATTGAATTGAAATTTGAGTTGAATAGAAATGAATTTCAAAACGAATTTATAAAGAAGAATTCCATTTTGATTTGAATTGAAAAGGAAGTTGAAATTGCTTTTGAAACGAATTTAAAACTATTTATATAATTCGTTTTAAATAGAAATCGACGAAGTATATATTATATATATTATATATATAACATAATGGCCTGAATAGAACGCGCCGCGGCAGTTCGTGAATTTCGACCATTTATTTCAAACGGACATTACGGGAGATCCGACCGTCGGATTCTCCTAAAACCGGAACCGTTGGGTTCGTATCAAAAAGAGCTTTCTAACGAATATTAGAAATTAGAAATCTAACGGTTGGATTTGGAGTTATGTCCAAATCAAATTTGAAAAAGGTCGCTGTAAGTGCAGTTCGATGGCCATTGATGGAAATCGACTGTACGGGCCTTGATAAAATTATTAAAAATAGTAATAATTTGTGTAAAATCATAAGAAATGATTTGGGAAAAATTGGGATGAAAAAATCCATATTTGAAAAGATAAAAATAGATTTTTATCGAAATGAACTAGTTTTGAACTAGAATTATAATTCTATTTATTTTTAAATAAATAAATTGAATTTGAAATGGTTTTGAAAATAACCAAAATTTCCAATGATTGCATTGGAATGGATTTGAATCGAAATTGTCTTCGGAATATTTCGATGTTGGATTTCGTGATTATACAACTGTTGTTATGGAAATTTGAAAGATATAAATATATATATCGTTATTTCCAATACGATATTTGTTAGTCGTAGAATTTGATATTGAATATAAGCCGGTATATTTTCTATTCAGAGCCTTGTGTTTAATATCAAATGTGATTTGGGTTTGTCGTGAATGGTGTCTTCACTAACACTGTTCTTGAATCCAGTTGAGAAAAGATTAAATCTTTTTATTTAGATTTAATGAAGTGTACCAATTAAATGATATTTAATTGGAATTGAATTGATATTGATTTTTGGGTTTATCGTGAACAGTGTTTTAAATAACACTCGTTCTTTAACCCGATAATTAATGAATGTGACTTTGGGTTTATCGTGAACCGTGTTTTAAATGACACGGATTCTTTAAACCAGTTAAAGATTAAAACTAAGTGGAGTTTTAATGAATCTTTAAATAGATTGAAAAGATCGAGAATGGAGTATCACCAGTTTTACTCCAAGCGATAGTTAAATCTTTAATTAGATTTGAACGTGAAATGGTAATTGAATTACCGATAACACTGTGGTGTTAGATATGAAGTACTACCAGTTTTACTTCATGGGATGAATAGGTTGGGATTGGGAAAATAAAATAAATGATTACTTCGGTGTGGTTCGATAATCCCGACTAGTTGGAATTGATATTCAAAGGAGATTAAAGAATAAATTTAAAGAATTTATCTTGGATAAAATTAATGGGAACTTTTTTCCAAAGTATAGGAATATTTGAATAAAAGAATATTCTGAATTGGAATGAGGCGTATGTTGTGTTTGTGTAACGCTTTTATAATATATACGCGAGTTATTCAGAAAGACCGGGTTTATCCCATTCTGAATAACTGATACGACGATAAGTCGAAGATGAAGACGGTGGTCGAAGACCAGAAGTCTTCACGTCGTTTGGGTAATTACTGATGATCTTGATTGGGCTGTACACCCAAGAAGATGGAAACAGTTAGTGATCGTCCAGACGTACTTGGAGATCGATGGATATGCGGGGTACTCGGTGCCTCCGGTTTCGTTCAGACCCAGAACGGACTTGTAAATGGACTGTGTGTCTGACATTGGATTTTAGTCCGTGTGATTGATCTCTATTAAATATATATCTGTTTGGCGGCGGAGAATTTATTCTCTTGCTTAACGCCCTTCTCTGAGACGTACGAGCTCAGGGGTTATATATTGATGGATATCAAACGCATGGAGTGAATTGCCTGTGTGGCATGCCTAAGTGGAAATTGATCGAGGCTTCTGTTGAAAAGCAAAGTCTTGTGGTGATGATCAAAGCACAACCTGTGTGGCATAGCTTTGTGTAACGTGAATTCGCGAACTTCACACCCGGTATGAACCAAAAACGGGAGACGGACCTCAGGGAGGGCATGCGTTTCCTTCTAGCTAAAAAGTGGCGTCAGTGGTTTTACACGCCCTGACGAGTTTGAATTATGTGGTTGTTGCTGTTGCGAGGCGCCTCGGTTTGATCGGACGATCCGGGTCCGATGGAGTCATTCGTTGGCTCATTTACGCCCCATAGGGCGGGGGAACGCATGTTCAGGGTTTAAGTTTAATCCACATCGGTGGACCGGCCCTGTCGCTCCAAGGGTCACTCAAGCTCTGATCCTGAGACATGGGCTAGATTGTCTCGAATCGGTTGAGGACTATCTTTTGCCTCGGTTCATAGATGGAAACCCAATTTCCAAATACGTGACATTTGCGGTTTTAATTGTAGAACTAGTATGGCGACATGATATATGGTACCCATGCCGCCTATGATTGATACTTATGATTTGAAGTTGTTTTATACGCT
This sequence comes from Allium sativum, assembly GCA_030737875.1. NCBI lineage: Eukaryota > Viridiplantae > Streptophyta > Magnoliopsida > Asparagales > Amaryllidaceae > Allium > Allium sativum. Next base: position 733,958,132 of record CM060916.1, read on the forward strand.
ATGCACTTATTATAGTATCAAATAATCTGTTTTAAACGTATCAAGCATTCTTTGGCTGTTATAAGGGAAAACCCTATCCCCGGGCTTGCGTTGCATTGTGTGATAAGACCTGGGTCTTATAACAGCTTCATTTTTCTTTATTTAGCATTGCGCTGTTGTTTTATGCACTGGTATTCTTGGGAGGAAACCCGTTCCGTGTTATACGGCGTGGTCCCTTGATTTACCTAACTTTTAAAATAAAGATTAACTGTTTTAGTTCTCACACCAGTCACATGACTGACCTGGAGTTTATTGTTTTAACCTAAACTCTGGGTGCCCTTATTTTTGACACGGGCAGCTAGTAGTTCTGGTTTTGCAGATTTATATGCACAGGATCCTGGTTTACAGCTGGAACGATATCCGGAAAGCTTTGTATCCGTATATCTCATTCTAGTTGTGTATTGTATTATTTTCCGCTGCTATGTATTTAAATGTAATTTAAATCTCTGATATTTCTGTGTAATATTCATTTAAACTCTGTATATTCTTGTAATCTGATGCATTGTTGTAATATACAATGAAATGTTCTTCTGTTTGCGTTCTGATTTGTCGTGTTCTCAAACGATAGGGCGTTTCGAACGGTCTGGGTCGGTTTAGCGACTGGTTCGGACCGAGCGAAATTCCTTCTCGTCACAAATATTTATTGATGTTTTTCAGGTTTGTGCTTATTTTTGTTCATTTATATTATCTATATTGTTGAAAAGTTCGGATTATCCGTTCTTTTTTATGTGATTGATATGAAACTAATTGGAGGATCCAAAAATCAAAACTATAGGGGTGAAACTCTAGGATTCAATTGTTAGAAGTTATTGGCTGGTTTGCAACTTTAGTTAAAGAACTGTATAGAATAGTTATATTCTAATTGTTAGAATAGTTATTGGCAGGTACTTAAAGAAGTAAGATCTTAGATGTAATAACCCGGAAATTCTGAACCAGTTTAAAAATTTTATTTTGGCAATTTTAGCGAATTTTGAATATTTAAAATAAATTATTTTAAATAATTATCGACGAGAAATTTATTTCGAATATAATTCGAGCGTATATATAATATACGTCGTCGTTAGAATATAAATATTTATATATAATTATAAATAGAATTGAAAATGGCGCGGTAGTTCGATAATTCGATTTCAAACTACAATTGAATGTACTGGGTGCAAAACAATCCGGATTTTAGTGAAACCAAAAATGATAGGATCTAATTGATAATATCTTTCCAACGAATCCGAAAAATCAAAATTTCATAGCGGGAATCAAAAGATATGTCCAGTTGAAAATTCTGAATAGTCGCTATGGAATTCAGGCCCTTAAAAATGGAAATTTTGCAGACGACCTCGGATTTCGACGAAATCACTTTTGTTGGATCCGCAGTGTCAAATTATTGCTAGGTTTCAAATTTCATAATTTTTCGAATCAATATGTGGGCGTGGCAAAAGAAAACGCGTTTGACCTGTTTCAGTCAATTTTAATCGACTGGAAAATGGCCATTTTTCCAACGGTCTCAGAATTCGACGAAACTAGTTTTGTTAGGACCGTATCGTCAATACGAAGCTAGAAAATATTTTTCTGGAATTTTTCTAGTTAGTATGTGACCCCAGTAATTTGAAATGTACGTTTAAAATTCAATATAGTGATTTAAATGTAAATTCAACGGAAATTGATCGAAATGATCAAATCAGCTTGCGATACATATCCCATTGTGTTCGAAATGGGGGTGAAACGCTATGGACGACAGGCGGTGGACCTCGTTTTGAGGTCGTATGTAAAAGTCAACTTTATGCAATTAAAATAATTAATAAAAAAATAAAAAAATATCTTTCTCCCCCTTTAACCCGCTCTGCCCCCCCCCCCCCCCCCCCAATTAAATCGAATCGGAAATTAAAAAAAAAAGAAAAAGGGGTGAAAGCATCGATCGCCTCCCCCCCCCGTTCACCGCCGTGACCGCAGCTAGGCTGCCAGAGGGGCAGCGCCGCACCCCTCCCCCACCGCGCAGCTTCTCTCTCTCTCTCTCTTCCCCTTTCCTGAAGGCAAACCCGAGCCCCAACCCCATGGAGATCCGCGCCGCCCAGCCTCCCAAGACCCGCCGCCGACCATCCCTGTTGCCTCGCCGCACCGCCCCCCTAGCCTCGCACTGACCCCGTACCCCGCGCCAAGCCCCTCGCCTCTGGCTTCTCCAGTCGAGCGCCAAACCCTAGGGCAAAGGACCCCCTTCGGCAGTGAGCTTCAACACCTCGACGCAACCCCAGACTCCGCCTTCACCTCCTCCGAACGATGTGAGTTTGATTTGTCGATTTTTATCATATGTAGTTAGTGATAAAAATGCGATCTCTCTTTTTTTTTATGAATAAGTAATAAAAATATGATTTTTTATATTTTTAAAGTATTAAAAATATAATCTTTACTATATAGACGATGTAAAAACATGATTTTTGTTTATGTAGAGGATTAAAAATATAATTTTTACATGATAGGAATATTAAAAATAGCATCTTTATATGTGTAGCAAAATAAAGATTGATTTTTATAAGACGATATTTTTAAAATATGAAAAGACGATATTTTGATATGAGTAGGGAAGTAAAAATATGATTTTTACTTCGAGAAAATATATTTTTCAAACTAGTAGAAGAATTAAAAATATAATCTTTTCTCTATGTAAAGCTTGATAAAAATATAACCTTTAATATATATATATATATAGCTTAATAAAATTTATTTTTGAAAAGGAGAAAACTACATATTTGAAAAGGCGAAAACTTCATATTTGAAAAGGCGAAATCTTTATATATTGAATAGCATAATAAAAATTTGATTTTTATATATTGAATAGCATAATAAAAATTCGATTTTTATATATTGAATAGCGAAGTGAAAATTCGATTTTTAAATGTATGAAGCGATTATAAAAATATGATTTTTAAATTGAAAGTGAATAAATAAAAATGTGATTTTTATTTTAAAGACATCAAAATATAAAAATGTGTGATCTTTATATATGTAGTGGCTACGGGCAACGAAGATGACGAAGATGCGATAATGATGAAGTGTCGTGGAGTTGGATAGCTATCTGTGAGAATTTCTCACCTTTCAATTTCTTTTTCTAGTTATATATATATACTAGGATGCAGACGGTGTTTAGTAGCACCCGACACAATCGTCCACAGACCATGGACTTGTTTGTTTGATTGCAAAACTTAGTTAGATTATTTGATTGAAATTTGAGTTGTTTGGTGAAATGGAATGGATTGATTGATGTGTGAATGGCGTGGGCCTTCACTAGACCGGGGATAAGGCTAGGCCTCGTCCCGTTTCTAGTATCGTGCCGTTATGCCGCCGAAATTTTCTAAAATAAATTAGAAAAATAAAAATATCATTTTATTGAATAAATGAACTGAATAGAAATTCATGTGTTAAAATAAAATATTTTATCGTTAAAAATATAATTTTTAACGTAGAAGTAAAATAAAATAATCATTTACAAACCGGAAGGTTTGTTTATGTACACCTATTTGAAGGACATTGATTGGGTCGATAAATTTTACACATCGCCCAACTACACATATAAGATCTGTGTTTGATTGTTGAAACCCCACACGGGTGTTGGAATGAAATTTGAAGTTCACTCATCCTGATTGATTAAATATGTCGATCGATTGATTGACAGGCTGTTATAAGCGTTGAATATCTATATTTGATGCTTATGCAGTGTAGTGCACTTTGGTTGATGGTTGATTATTTTCAATACTATTATATGCGTGTGATGTATGAAAATCCATATAATTAACATTATATGGTGATTGATTGGGCCTCATTCCAATTTAGAAAATAAAAGAATATTATAAAGTAAAGGTTCATGTGTTGACTGTACTCATCCTTTGAGATTAGTCATGTGTTGAACGAAATATTTTAATAATAAAATTTACTTCTTTATCATTATAAAGTAAAGGTTCATGTGTTGACTGTACTCATCCGTTGAGATTAGTCATGTGTTGAACGAAACATTTTAATAATAAAATTTACTTCTTTATCATTATAAAGTAAAGGTTCATGTGTTGACTGTACTCATCCGTTGAGATTAGTCATGTGTTGAACGAAATATTTTAACAATAAAATCTACATCTTTATCATATATAGAATTAGAAATCAATTGGAAAATAGATAAGATGAGTGGTCTCCTGGATATTAATCTGATGTTGGTTTCGGCCTTCGGGGTTAATATTCAGGGAATCAGTCTCTTACTAATTTACGGTTGGAGTCTGATTTAATATCAAACGATAGATACCTTAATTTTCATAAAATATATTAAATAACAAAATAGTCACACGTTGACGGTACTCATTCGTTGAGATTAGTCGTGTGTTGACAAAGAGATAGAGTCGTATATTGAAATAGAAATATTTTGAAATAGAAATATTTGAGATAGAAATATTTGAAATAGAATATTTGAGAATAGATATATATGAAGCCGTGTTGATTAGATTGACGCCATTTTGACGTGAGCGATATTTATATCGATTTTATTCATTCTAAAATGATATTGAAAAGTGATTTCGAAATCGAATATTTTGAAAAGAAATGAATTGAAAATAAACTGATTTCGAAATGAATTGAAAAAAAAGTGATTTCGAAATGAATTGAAAATAAAGTGATTTCGAAATGAATTGAAAATAAAGTGATTTCGAAATGAATTGAAAATAAAGTGATTTCGAAATGAATTGAAAATAAAGTGATTTCGAAATGAATTGAATATAAAGCGATTTCGAAATGAATTAAATATAAAGCGATTTCCAACCAATTTGAATTGAATCGAATAGAAAAACCAATTTGAATTGAATCGAATAGAAAACCAATTTGAATTGAATTGAAAACGAAAATGAATTGAATTGGAAACAAATTGAAATGAATTCAAATTGAATTGAATAGAAATGAATTTTAAAACGAATTTATAGGGAAAAATTCAATTTTGCTTTGAATTGAAATAGAAGTTGAAATGCTTTTGGAAACGAATTTAAAACAATTTATAAAATTCGTTTTGGATAGTAATCGACGAAATATATATTATATATATAATATAATGGCCTGAATAGAACGCGCCGCGCCGCGGCAGTTCGTAAAATTTCGACCATTTATTTCAAACGGACATTACGGGAGATCCGACCGTCGGATTCTCCTAAAACCGGAACCGTTGGGTTCGTATCGAAAAGAGTTTTCTAACGAATATTAGAAATTCAAAATCTAACGATTGGATTTGGAGATACGTCCAAATCAAATTTGAAAAAGGTCGCTGTAAGTGCAGTTCGATGGCCATTGTTGGAAATCGACTGTACGGGCCTTGATAAAATTATTAAAAATAGTAATAATTTGTGTAAAATCATAAGAAGTGATTTGAGAAAAATTGGGATGAAAAACTCCATATTTGAAAAGGTAAAAATAGATTTTTATCGAAATGAACTAGATTGAACTAAATTTAAAACCCGGGTTTTTATTTTTAAATAAATAAATTAGATTTAAAAAGGGGTTTTAAATAATCGGAATTCCTAATATATTTGATTTGAAATGAACTAGAATTGATTTGTGGGTTTATCGTGAACTGTGTTTTAAACAACACTAGTTCTTTAACCCGAAAATAAATAGAATGTGATTTGGGTTTGTCGTGAACTGTGTTTTAAATAACACCTAGTTCTTTAACCCAGTAAAAGGATTTTTAACGAATCTGCAATTAGATTGAAATGTAAATCTATAATCTAAATTATCAAATTTAGAAATGAGCGAGAATGGAGTATCGACAGTTTTGCTCTGAAGCGATAGTTAAATCTTTAATTAGATTTGAACGTGAAATGGTAATTATTTTTACCGACAACACTGTGGTGTTAGATATGGAGTATTACCAGTTTTTCTTCATGGGATGAATAGGTTGGGATTGGGAAATAAAATAAATAATTACTTCGGTGTAGTTCGCTAATCTCGACTAGTTTGGAAAACCATAATTTGGTTTGAAATGACATCCAAAGGAAGATTAAAGGATAAATTTCAAAGAATTTATCTTGGATAAAATTAATGGGAACCTTTCCCTAAAAATGTGATTTTGTGAATAAAAGAATATTCTGAATTGGAATGAGGCGTATGTTGTGTTTGTGTAACATTTGTTTTTAATATACGCGGGTTGTTCGGAAAGGCCGGGTTTACACCCATTCTGAATAACCGATTCGACGATATGTCGAAGATGAAGACGGTGGTTGAAGACCGGAAGTCTTCACATCGTTTGGATAATTACTGACGATCGTGATTGGGCAGTACACCCAAGAGGATGGAAATAGTTGGTGGTCGTCCAGACGTACTTGGAGATGGATGGATATGCGAGGAAAGTGCCTCCGGTTTCGTTCAGACCCAGAACGAACTTGTAAATGGATTGTGTGTCTGACATTGGATTTTATTCTGTGTTGATTGATTTCTATTAAATATACATCTGTTTGGCGGCGGAGAATTTATTCTTTTGCTTAACGCCCTTCTCTGAGACGTACGAGCTCAGAGGTTGTATATCGATGGACATCAGTCGCATGGCATGAATTGCCTGTGTGGCACGCTAAGATGCAATGATCAAGGCTTTTGTTGAAAAGCAGAGTCTTGTGGTTGATGATCAAAGCACGGCCTACGTGGCGTAGCTTTATGTATAGCGTGAATTCGCGAGCCTCACACCTCGGTATGAGTTAAAAACGGGATACGGACCGCTGGGAGAACACGACGTTTCTTTCTAGCTTTGGTGGTGTCAGTGACTTACCAGCCCTGACATTCATATACTTTTCACCTTTGTGGTTGTTGGAATGAGGCGCCTCGATTATAGGTCTGTAAGGACCGGGAAACGTGTGTTCAGGAATAACCAATCCTCTAACGTAAGTGAGGACCGGCCCAGCCGCATCCAGGGTTGCCCAGAGTGCGTAACCCTGAGACATTTGCTAGAGTGTCTCGAACGCGGAGAGGAGCTTGCCCCTTGCCTCGACTCATGACGGAAATCCAATTTCCAATACGTGTATTTCGGCTTTATTTGTAGAGCCTAGTATTGCGACATAGTGGGATGGGGCACTCATGCCGTCTATGATTTATATTTATGATTGAAATTGTTTTGACACTATACACTTATTATAGTATCAAATGATTTGTTTTAAACGTACCAAGCATGTTTGGCTGTTATAAGGTAAAACCCTATCCTCCGGCTTGCGTTGCATTGTGTGATGGGACCTGGGTCTTATAATAGCTTCATTTTTCGAAAAAGCATTGCGTTGTCTTTTCTACGCACTGGTATTCTTGGGAGGAAACCCGTTCCGTGTTATACGGCGTGGTCCCTTGATTTACCTAACTTTAAAATCAATATTAATAACTGTTTTAGTTCTCACACCAGTCACATGACTGACCTGGAGTTTATTGTTTTAACCTAAACTCTGGGTGCCCCTATTTTCCGCACGGGCAGCTAGTAGTTTCGGTTTTGCAGATTTATATTCACAGGATCCTGGTTTACAGCTGGAATGATATCTGGAAAGCTCTGTATCCGTATATCACCTTCAGTTGTGCTTTGTATTATTTTCTGCTGCTATGTAATTTATTGTAATCTCTATTGAATGTAATTTATTCATTTATACTCTGTATATTCTTGTATCTGATGCATTGTTGTAATAGCAATGAAATATTCTTCCGTCTGCGTTCTGATTTGTCCTGTTCTCAAACGATCAGGGGTTTCGAACGGTCTAGATCGGTTTAACAACTGATTCAGATCGAGCAAAATTCCTTGCCATCACATTTGGTATCAGAGCTTTGGTTTAAAGAGCTCGAGAACAAGGCACATTAGAACCATACGAAAGAATTCATCAGATATTGGATTAGTAATATCCAATTAGAATGACTCGTTAGAGATAGGATCAGTAGTATCCTAGAACGAGTGTGAAGAGTATATTTTCAAATGAAACCAATTTTGTTTTGAAAATTTATACCATTTTATACGTATTTAAATATTTATTTATTTTGAATATGGACAATCTAATATATAAAGATTTTGCATATACGCGTCATGAACATATATTCGAAGTTTTAATATATTAGATAGATATAGAGTAACACTCTAGTCGCCCAGACCTGATTCTGATGATTGACGCGTCATCATCAGTAATTAGTTTCGTGTTTCGAAGGTCTGCTTTCTATATGTTTGCATTAGACTGGTGTGAGAACCAAAAATAATATAGCTAGAACACATTGTTGTGAATTGGCATCAAAAACATGACTTTTTGTATATATATCAAATTTATGAATTTTAAACGTTAATCCACTAATTGATTGATGTTTGCGTTGTTTGTTTATTTGTTTGCTAATTTTGAACCATTATGCCTAATTGAACCAAATATTGAATATTATTGCAATTGGTCGCATTTGCTTGCATATACATATACTTACATTGAACAGGTCATAGCAAGGAGGCTAGAGCAGAGAATAAAATTTGTTTGCCCGACAAATAGGTACATGTTTACTACATAATTTACTGTTTTGTTTGGGTGATGATGATTTTATGAGCCTATTGGCTAGCCGCTTGGCTTTTTCTTTTTCTTTTTGAGATCAGAAGGCCTATATGACAATTTCGGGATTTTCCCGTGGCTCCCGGTGCAGGGGAGGTTATGGCGAAATTTTTCGAAAATTTAGGGTGTTAGCCAAATTTTTGAAAATTTGAAAATTCTCAGAAACTGAAAAGTTGGAGAATGGAAGCCAGATCGAACGTAGAGTTGATTAATCAAACCACTTTCGACTTTGTTCCTTTTCGGGGACGAAAAGTTTTAAGTGGGGGAGATTGTAATAACCCGGAAATTCTGAACTAGTTTAAAATTTTTATTTTGGCAATTTTAGCGAATTTTGAATATTTAAAATAAATTATTTTATCGACGAGAAATTTATTTCAAATATAATTCGAGCGTATATATAATATACGTCGTCGTTAGAATATAAATATTTATATATAATTATAAATAGAATTGAAAATGGCGCGGTAGTTCGATAATTCGATTTCAAACTACAATTGAATGTACTGGGTGCAAAACAATCCGGATTTTAGTGAAACCAAAAATGATAGGATCTAATTGATAATATCTTTCCAACGAATCCGAAAAATCAAAATTTCATAGCGGGAATCAAAAGATATGTTCAGTTGAAAATTCTGAATAGTCGCTATGGAATTCAGGCCCTTAAAAATGGAAATTTTGCAGACGACCTCGGATTTCGACGAAATCACTTTTGTTGGATCCGCAGTGTCAAATTATTGCTAGGTTTCAAATTTCATAATTTTTCGAATCAATATGTGGGCATGGCAAAAGAAAACGCGTTTGACCAGTTTCAGTCAATTTTAATCGACTGGAAAATGGCCATTTTTCCAACGGTCTCAGAATTCGACGAAACTAGTTTTGTTAGGACCGTATCGTCAATACGAAGCTAGAAAATATTTTTCTGGAATTTTTCTAGTTAGTATGTGACCCCAGTAATTTGAAATGTACGTTTAAAATTCAATATAGTGATTTAAATGTAAATTCAACGGAAACTGATCGAAACGATCAAATCAGCTTGCGATACATATCCCATTGTGTTCGGAATGAGGGTGAAACGCTATGGACGACAGGCGGTGGACCTCGTTTAGAGGTCGTATGTAAAAGTCAACTTTATGCAATTAAAATAATTAATAAAATAATAAAAAAAATTCTTTCTCCCCCTTTAACCCGCTCTGCCCCCCCCCCCGATTAAATCGAATCGGAAATTAAAAAAAAAAAAGGGGGGGGGGGGGAAGCATCGATCGCCTCCCCCCCCCCCCCCCCCCCGTTCACCGCCGTGACCGCAGCTAGGATGCCAGAGGGGCAGCGCTGCACCCCTCCCCAACCGCGCAGCTTCTCTCTCCTTCTCTTCCCCTTTCCTGAAGGCAAACCCGAGCCCCAACCCCATGGAGATCCGCGCCGCCCAGCCTCCCAAGACCCGCCGCCGACCATCCCTGTTGCCTCGCCGCACCGCCCCCCCAGCCTCGCACTGACCCCGTACCCCGCGCCAAGCCCCTCGCCTCTGGCTTCTCCATTCGAGCGCCAAACCCTAGGGCAAAGGACCCCCTTCGGCAGTGAGCTTCAACACCTCGACGCAACCCCGGACTCCGCCTTCACCTCCTCCGAACGATGTGAGTTTGATTTATTGATTTTTATCATATGTAGTTAGTGATAAAAATGCGATCTCTCTCTTTTTTTTTATGAATAAGTAATAAAAATATGTTTTTTTATATTTTTAAAGTATTAAAAATATAATCTTTACTATATAGACGATGTAAAAACATGATTTTTGTTTATGTAGAGGATTAAAAATATAATTTTTACATGATAGGAATATTAAAAATAGCATCTTTATATGTGTAGCAAAATAAAGATTGATTTTTATAAGACGATATTTTTAAAATATGAAAAGACGATATTTTGATATGAGTAGGGAAGTAAAAATATGATTTTTACTTCGAGAAAATATATTTTTCAAACTAGTAGAAGAATTAAAAATATAATCTTTTCTCTATGTAAAGCTTGATAAAAATATAACCTTTAATATATATATATATATAGCTTAATAAAATTTATTTTTGAAAAGGCGAAAACTTCATATTTGAAAAGGCGAAAACTTCATATTTGAAAAGGCGAAATCTTTATATATTGAATAGCATAATAAAAATTTGATATTTATATATTGAATAGCATAATAAAAATTTGATTTTTATATATTGAATAGCATAATAAAAATTTGATTTTTTTATATTGAATAGCATAATAAAAATTCGATTTTTATATATTGAATAGCGAAGTGAAAATTCGATTTTTAAATGTATGAAGCAATTATAAAAATATGATTTTTAAATTGAAAGTGAATAAATAAAAATATGATTTTTATTTTAAAGACATCAAAATATAAAAATGTGTGATCTTTATATATGTAGTGGCTACGGGCAACGAAGATGACGAAGATGCGATAACGATGAAGTGTCGTGGAGTTGGATAGCTATCTGTGAGAATTTCTCACCTTTCAATTTCTTTTTCTAGTTATATATATATACTAGGATGCAGACGGTGTTTAGTAGCACCCGACACAATCGTCCACAGACCATGGACTTGTTTGTTTGATTGCAAAAATTAGTTAGATTATTTGATTGAAATTTGAGTTGTTTGGTGAAATGGAATGGATTGATTGATGTGTGAATGGCGTGGGCCTTCACTAGACCGGGGATAAGGCTAGGCCTTGTCCCGTTTCTAGTATCGTGCCGTTATGCCGCCGAAATTTTCTAAAATAAATTAGAAAAATAAAAATATCATTTTATTGAATAAATGAACTGAATAGAAATTCATTTGTTAAAATAAAATATTTTATCGTTAAAAATATAATTTTTTACGTAGAAGTAAAATAAAATAAAATAATCATTTACAAACTGGACGGTTTGTTTATGTACACCTATTTGAAGGACATTGATTGGGTCGATAAATTTTACATATCGCCCAACTGCACAAATAAGATCTGTGTTTGATTGTTGAAACCCCACACGGGTGTTGGGATGAAATTTGAAGTTCACTCATCCTGATTGATTAAATATGTCGATCGATTGATTGACAGGCTGTTATAAGCGTTGAATATCTATATTTGATGCTTATGCAGTGTAGTGCACTTTGGTTGATGGTTGATTATTTTCAATACTATTATATGCGTGTGATGTATGAAAATCCATATAATTAACATTATATGGTGATTGATTGGGCCTCATTCCAATTTAGAAAATAAAAGAATATTATAAACTAAAGGTTCATGTGTTGACTGTACTCATCCGTTGAGATTAGTCATGTGTTGAACGAAATATTTTAATAATAAAATTTACTTCTTTATCATTATAAAGTAAAGGTTCATATGTTGACTGTACTCATCCGTTGAGATTAGTCATGTGTTGAACGAAATATTTTAATAATAAAATTTACTTCTTTATCATTATAAAGTAAAGGTTCATGTGTTGACTGTACTCATCCGTTGAGATTAGTCATGTGTTGAACGAAATATTTTAACAATAAAATCTACATCTTTATCATATATAGAATTAGAAATCAACTGGAAAATAGATAAGATGAGTGGTCTCCTGGATATTAATCTGATGTTGGTTTCGGCCTTCGGGGTTAATATTCAGGGAATCGTTCTCTTACTAATTTACAGTTGGAGTCTGATTTAATATCAAACGATAGATACCTTAATTTTCATAAAATATATTAAATAACAAAATAGTCACACGTGGACGGTACTCATTCGTTGAGATTAGTCGTGTGTTGACAAAGAGATAGAGTCGTATATTGAAATAGAAATATTTTGAAATAGAAATATTTGAGATAGAAATATTTGAAATAGAATATTTGAGAATAGAGATATATGAAGTCGTGTTGATTAGATTGACGCCATTTTGACGTGAGCGATATTTATATCGATTTTATTCATTCTAAAATGATATTGAAAAGTGATTTCGAAATCGAATATTTTGAAACGAAATGAATTGAAAATAAAGTGATTTCGAAATGAATTGAAAATAAAGTGATTTCGAAATGAATTGAAAATAAAGTGATTTCGAAATGAATTGAAAATAAAGTGATTTCGAAATGAATTGAAAAAAAAGTGATTTCGAAATGAATTTAAAATAAAGTGATTTCGAAATGAATTAAATATAAAGCGATTTCGAAATGAATTAAATATAAAGCGATTTCCAACCAATTTGAATTGAATCGAATAGAAAAACCAATTTGAATTGAATCGAATAGAAAACCAATTTGAATTGAATTGAAAACGAAAACGAATTGAATTGGAAACAAATTGAAATGAATTCAAATTGAATTGAATAGAAATGAATTTTAAAACGAATTTATAGGGAAAAATTCAATTTTGCTTTGAATTGAAATAGAAGTTGAAATGCTTTTGGAAACAAATTTGAAAGGATTTATAAAATTCGTTTTGGATAGTAATCGACGAAATATATATTATATATATAATATAATGGCCTGAATAGAACGCGCCGCGCCGCGGCAGTTCGTAAAATTTCGACCATTTATTTCAAACGGACATTACGGGAGATCCGACCGTCGGATTCTTCTAAAACCGGAACCGTTGGGTTCGTATCGAAAAGAGTTTTCTAACGAATATTAGAAATTCAAAATCTAACGATTGGATTTGGAGATACGACCAAATCAAATTTGAAAAAGGTCGCTGTAAGTGCAGTTCGATGGCCATTGTTGGAAATCGACTGTACGGGCCTTGATAAAATTATTAAAAATAGTAATAATTTGTGTAAAATCATAAGAAGTGATTTGAGAAAAATTGGGATGAAAAACTCCATATTTGAAAAGGTAAAAATAGATTTTTATCGAAATGAACTAGATTGAACTAAATTTAAAACCCGGGTTTTTAATTTTAAATAAATAAATTAGATTTAAAAAGGGGTTTTAAATAATCGGAATTCCTAATATATTTGATTTGAAATGAACTAGAATTGATTTGTGGGTTTATCGTGAACTGTGTTTTAAACAACACTAGTTCTTTAACCCGAAAATAAATAGAATGTGATTTGGGTTTGTCGTGAACTGTGTTTTAAATAACACCTAGTTCTTTAACCCAGTAAAAGGAGTTTTAACGAATCTGCAATTAGATTGAAATGTAAATCTATAATCTAAATTATCAAATTTAGAAATGAGCGAGAATGGAGTATCGACAGTTTTGCTCCAAAGCGATAGTTAAATCTTTAATTAGATTTGAACGTGAAATGGTAATTAATTTTACCGACAACACTGTGGTGTTAGATATGGAGTATTATCAGTTTTGCTTCATGGGATGATTAGGTTGGGATTGGGAAATAAAATAAATAATTACTTCGGTGTAGTTCGCTAATCTCGACTAGTTTGGAAAACCATAATTTGGTTTGAAATGACATCCAAAGGAAGATTAAAGGATAAATTTCAAAGAATTTATCTTGGATAAAATTAATGGGAACCTTTCCCTAAAAATGTGATTTTGTGAATAAAAGAATATTCTGAATTGGAATGAGGCGTATGTTGTGTTTGTGTAACATTTGTTTTTAATATACGCGGGTTGTTCGGAAAGGCCGGGTTTACACCCATTCTGAATAACCGATTCGACGATATGTCGAAGATGAAGACGGTGGTTGAAGAACGGAAGTCTTCACATCGTTTGGATAATTACTGACGATCCTGATTGGGCAGTACACCCAAGAGGATGGAAATAGTTGGTGGTCGTCCAGACGTACTTGGAGATGGATGGATATGCGAGGAAAGTGCCTCCGGTTTCGTTCAGACCCAGAACGAACTTGTAAATGGATTGTGTGTCTGACATTGGATTTTATTCTGTGTTGATTGATTTCTATTAAATATGCATCTGTTTGGCGGCGGAGAATTTATTCTTTTGCTTAACGCCCTTCTCTGAGACGTACGAGCTCAGAGGTTGTATATCGATGGACATCAGTCGCATGGCATGAATTGCCTGTGTGGCACGCTAAGATGCAATGATCAAGGCTTTTGTTGAAAAGCAGAGTCTTGTGGTTGATGATCAAAGCACGACCTACGTGGCGTAGCTTTGTGTATAGCGTGAATTCGCGAGCCTCACACCTCGGTATGAGTTAAAAACGGGATACGGATCGCTGGGAGAACACGACGTTTCTTTCTAGCTTTGGTGGTGTCAGTGACTTACCAGCCCTGACATTCATATACTTTTCACCTTTGTGGTTGTTGGAATGAGGCGCCTCGATTATAGGTCTGTAAGGACCGGGAAACGTGTGTTCAGGAATAACCAATCCTCTAACGTAAGTGAGGACCGGCCCAGCCGCATCCAGGGTTGCCCAGAGTGCGTAACCCTGAGACATTTGCTAGAGTGTCTCGAACGCGGAGAGGAGCTTGCCCCTTGCCTCGACTCATGACGGAAATCCAATTTCCAATACGTGTATTTCGGCTTTATTTGTAGAGCCTAGTATTGCGACATAGTGGGATGGGGTACTCATGCCGTCTATGATTTATATTTATGATTGAAATTGTTTTGACACTATACACTTATTATAGTATCAAATGATTTGTTTTAAACGTACCAAGCATGTTTGGCTGTTATAAGGTAAAACCCTATCCTCCGGCTTGCGTTGCATTGTGTGATGGGACCTGGGTCTTATAATAGCTTCATTTTTCGAAAAAGCATTGCGTTGTCTTTTCTACGCACTGGTATTCTTGGGAGGAAACCCGTTCCGTGTTATACGGCGTGGTCCCTTGATTTACCTAACTTTAAAATCAATATTAATAATTGTTTTAGTTCTCACACCAGTCACATGACTGACCTGGAGTTTATTGTTTTAACCTAAACTCTGGGTGCCCCTATTTTCCGCACGGGCAGCTAGTAGTTTCGGTTTTGCAGATTTATATTCACAGGATCCTGGTTTACAGCTGGAATGATATCTGGAAAGCTCTATATCCGTATATCACCTTCAGTTGTGCTTTGTATTATTTTCCGCTGCTATGTAATTTATTGTAATCTCTGATATTTGTTGAATGTAATTTATTCATTTATACTCTGTATATTCTTGTATCTGATGCATTATTGTAATAGCAATGAAATATTCTTCCGTCTGCGTTCTGATTTGTCCTGTTCTCAAACGATCAGGGGTTTCGAACGGTCTAGATCGGTTTAACAACTGATTCAGATCGAGCAAAATTCCTTGCCATCACATTTGGTATCAGAGCTTTGGTTTAAAGAGCTCGAGAACAAGGCACATTAGAACCATACGAAAGAATTCATCAGATATTGGATTAGTAATATCCAATTAGAATGACTCGTTAGAGATAGGATCAGTAGTATCCTAGAACGAGTGTGAAGAGTATATTTTCAAATGAAACCAATTTTGTTTTGAAAATTTATACCATTTTATACGTATTTAAATATTTATTTATTTTGAATATGGACAATCTAATATATAAAGATTTTGCATATACGCGTCATGAACATATATTCGAAGTTTTAATATATTAGATAGATATAGAGTCACACTCTAGTCGCCCAGACCTGATTCTGATGATTGACGCGTCATCATCAGTAATTAGTTTCGTGTTTCGAAGGTGTGCTTTCTATATGTTTCCATTAGACTGGTGTGAGAACCAAAAATAATATAGCTAGAACACATTGTTGTGAATTGGCATCAAAAACATGACTTTTTGTATATATATCAAATTTATGAATTTTAAACGTTAATCCACTAATTGATTGATGTTTGCGTTGTTTGTTTATTTGTTTGCTAATTTTGAACCATTATGCCTAATTGAACCAAATATTGAATATTATTGCAATTGGTCGCATTTGCTTGCATATACATATACTTACATTGAACAGGTCATAGCAAGGAGGCTAGAGCAGAGAATAAAATTTGTTTGCCCGACAAATAGGTACATGTTTACTACATAATTTACTGTTTTGTTTGGGTGATGATGATTTTATGAGCCTATTGGCTAGCCGCTTGGCTTTTTCTTTTTCTTTTTGAGATCAGAAGGCCTATATGGCAATTTCGGGATTTTCCCATGGCTCCCGGTGCAGGGGAGGTTATGGCGAAATTTTTCGAAAATTTAGGGTGTTAGCCAAATTTTTGAAAATTTGAAAATTCTCAGAAACTGAAAAGTTGGAGAATGGAAGCCAGATCGAACGTAGAGTTGATTAATCAAACCACTTTCGACTTTGTTCCTTTTCGGGGACGAAAAGTTTTAAGTGGGGGAGATTGTAATAACCCGGAAATTCTGAACCAGTTTAAAATTTTTATTTTGGCAATTTTAGCGAATTTTGAATATTTAAAATAAATTATTTTAAATAATTATCGACGAGAAATTTATTTCAAATATAATTCGAGCGTATATATAATATACGTCGTCGTTAGAATATAAATATTTATATATAATTATAAATAGAATTGAAAATGGCGCGGTAGTTCGATAATTCGATTTCAAACTACAATTGAATGTACTGGGTGCAAAACAATCCGGATTTTAGTGAAACCAAAAATGATAGGATCTAATTGATAATATCTTTCCAACGAATCCGAAAAATCAAAATTTCATAGCGGGAATCAAAAGATATGTTCAGTTGAAAATTCTGAATAGTCGCTAAGGAATTCAGGCCCTTAAAAATGGAAATTTTGCAGACGACCTCGGATTTCGACGAAATCGCTTTTGTTGGATCCGCAGTGTCAAATTATTGCTAGGTTTCAAATTTCATAATTTTTCGAATCAATATGTGGGCATGGCAAAAGAAAACGCGTTTGACCAGTTTTAGTCAATTTTAATCGACTGGAAAATGGCCATTTTTCCAACGGTCTCAGAATTCGACGAAACTAGTTTTGTTAGGACCGTATCGTCAATACGAAGCTAGAAAATATTTTTCTGGAATTTTTCTAGTTAGTATGTGACCCCAGTAATTTGAAATGTACGTTTAAAATTCAATATAGTGATTTAAATGTAAATTCAACGGAAACTGATCGAAACGATCAAATCAGCTTGCGATACATATCCCATTGTGTTCGAAATGGGGGTGAAACGCTATGGACGATAGGCGGTGGACCTCGTTTAGAGGTCGTATGTAAAAGTCAACTTTATGCAATTAAAATAATTAATAAAATAATAAAAAAATTTCTTTCTCCCCCTTTAACCCGCTCTGCCCCCCCCCCCCCCCCCCCCGATTAAATCGAATCGGAAATTTAAAAAAAAAAAAGGGGGGGGGGGAAAGCATCGATCGCCTCCCCCCCCCCGTTCACCGCCGTGACCGTAGCTAGGCTGCCAGAGGGGCAGCGCCGCACCCCTCCCCAACCGCGCAGCTTCTCTCTCCTTCTCTTCCCCTTTCCTGAAGGCAAACCCGAGCCCCAACCCCATGGAGATCCGCGCCGCCCAGCCTCCCAAGACCCGCCGCCGACCATCCCTGTTGCCTCGCCGCACCGCCCCCCCAGCCTCGCACTGACCCCGTACCCCGCGCCAAGCCCCTCGCCTCTGGCTTCTCCATTCGAGCGCCAAACCCTAGGGCAAAGGACCCCCTTCGACAGTGAGCTTCAACACCTCGACGCAACCCCGGACTCCGCCTTCACCTCCTCCGAACGATGTGAGTTTGATTTATTGATTTTTATCATATGTAGTTAGTGATAAAAATGCGATCTCTCTTTTTTTTTTTATGAATAAGTAATAAAAATATGTTTTTTTATATTTTTAAAGTATTAAAAATATAATCTTTACTATATAGACGATGTAAAAACATGATTTTTGTTTATGTAGAGGATTAAAAATATAATTTTTACATGATAGGAATATTAAAAATAGCATCTTTATATGTGTAGCAAAATAAAGATTGATTTTTATAAGACGATATTTTTAAAATATGAAAAGACGATATTTTGATATGAGTAGGGAAGTAAAAATATGATTTTTACTTCGAGAAAATATATTTTTCAAACTAGTAGAAGAATTAAAAATATAATCTTTTCTCTATGTAAAGCTTGATAAAAATATAACCTTTAATATATATATAGCTTAATAAAATTTATTTTTGAAAAGGCGAAAACTTCATATTTGAAAAGGCGAAAACTTCATATTTGAAAAGGCGAAATCTTTATATATTGAATAGCATAATAAAAATTTGATATTTATATATTGAATAGCATAATAAAAATTTGATTTTTATATATTGAATAGCATAATAAAATTTTGATTTTTATATATTGAATAGCATAATAAAAATTCGATTTTTATATATTGAATAGCGAAGTGAAAATTCGATTTTTAAATGTATGAAGCGATTATAAAAATATGATTTTTAAATTGAAAGTGAATAAATAAAAATGTGATTTTTATTTTAAAGACATCAAAATATAAAAATGTGTGATCTTTATATATGTAGTGGCTACGGGCAACGAAGATGACGAAGATGCGATAACGATGAAGTGTCGTGGAGTTGGATAGCTATCTGTGAGAATTTCTCACCTTTCAAATTCTTTTTCTAGTTATATATATATATATATACTAGGATGCAGACGGTGTTTAGTAGCACCCGACACAATCGTCCACAGACCATGGACTTGTTTGTTTGATTGCAAAAATTAGTTAGATTATTTGATTGAAATTTGAGTTGTTTGGTGAAATGGAATGGATTGATTGATGTGTGAATGGCGTGGGCCTTCACTAGACCGGGGATAAGGCTAGGCCTTGTCCCGTTTCTAGTATCGTGCCGTTATGCCGCCGAAATTTTCTAAAATAAATTAGAAAAATAAAAATATCATTTTATTGAATAAATGAACTGAATAGAAATTCATTTGTTAAAATAAAATATTTTATCGTTAAAAATATAATTTTTAACGGAGAAGTAAAATAAAATAAAATAATCATTTACAAACTGGACGGTTTGTTTATGTACACCTATTTGAAGGACATTGATTGGGTCGATAAATTTTACACATCGCCCAACTGCACAAATAAGATCTGTGTTTGATTGTTGAAACCCCACACGGGTGTTGGGATGAAATTTGAAGTTCACTCATCCTGATTGATTAAATATGTCGATCGATTGATTGACAGGCTGTTATAAGCGTTGAATATCTATATTTGATGCTTATGCAGTGTAGTGCACTTTGGTTGATGGTTGATTATTTTCAATACTATTATATGCGTGTGATGTATGAAAATCCATATAATTAACATTATATGGTGATTGATTGGGCCTTATTCCAATTTAGAAAATAAAAGAATATTATAAAGTAAAGGTTCATGTGTTGACTGTACTCATCCGTTGAGATTAGTCATGTGTTGAACGAAATATTTTAATAATAAAATTTACTTCTTTATCATTATAAAGTAAAGGTTCATATGTTGACTGTACTCATCCATTGAGATTAGTCATGTGTTGAACGAAATATTTTAATAATAAAATTTACTTCTTTATCATTATAAAGTAAAGGTTCATGTGTTGACTGTACTCATCCGTTGAGATCAGTCATGTGTTGAACGAAATATTTTAACAATAAAATCTACATCTTTATCATATATAGAATTAGAAATCAACTGGAAAATAGATAAGATGAGTGGTCTCCTGGATATTAATCTGATGTTGGTTTCGGCCTTCGGGGTTAATATTCAGGGAATCGTTCTCTTACTAATTTACAGTTGGAGTCTGATTTAATATCAAACGATAGATACCTTAATTTTCATAAAATATATTAAATAACAAAATAGTCACATGTGGACGGTACTCATTCGTTGAGATTAGTCGTGTGTTGACAAAGAGATAGAGTCGTATATTGAAATAGAAATATTTTGAAATAGAAATATTTGAGATAGAAATATTTGAAATAGAATATTTGAGAATAGAGATATATGAAGTCTTGTTGATTAGATTGACTCCATTTTGACGTGAGCGATATTTATATCGATTTTATTCATTCTAAAATGATATTGAAAAGTGATTTCGAAATCGAATATTTTGAAACGAAATGAATTGAAAATAAAGTGATTTCGAAATGAATTGAAAATAAAGTGATTTCGAAATGAATTGAAAATAAAGTGATTTCGAAATGAATTGAAAATAAAGTGATTTCGAAATGAATTGAAAATAAAGTGATTTCGAAATGAATTGAAAAAAAAGTGATTTCGAAATGAATTGAAAATAAAGTGATTTCGAAATGAATTAAATATAAAGCGATTTCGAAATGAATTAAATATAAAGCGATTTCCAACCAATTTGAATTGAATCGAATAGAAAAACCAATTTGAATTGAATCGAATAGAAAACCAATTTGAATTGAATTGAAAACGAAAACGAATTGAATTGGAAACAAATTGAAATGAATTCAAATTGAATTGAATAGAAATGAATTTTAAAACGAATTGATAGGGAAAAATTCAATTTTGCTTTGAATTGAAATAGAAGTTGAAATGCTTTTGGAAACGAATTTGAAACGATTTATAAAATTCGTTTTGGATAGTAATTGACGAAATATATATTATATATATAATATAATGGCCTGAATAGAACGCGCCGCGCCGCGGCAGTTCGTAAAATTTCGACCATTTATTTCAAACGGACATTACGGGAGATCCGACCATCGGATTCTCCTAAAACCGGAACCGTTGGGTTCGTATCGAAAAGAGTTTTCTAACGAATATTAGAAATTCAAAATCTAACGATTGGATTTGGAGATACGTCCAAATCAAATTTGAAAAAGGTCGCTGTAAGTGCAGTTCGATGGCCATTGTTGGAAATCGACTGTACGGGCCTTGATAAAATTATTAAAAATAGTAATAATTTGTGTAAAATCATAAGAAGTGATTTGAGAAAAATTGGGATGAAAAACTCCATATTTGAAAAGGTAAAAATAGATTTTTATCGAAATGAACTAGATTGAACTAAATTTAAAACCCGGGTTTTTAATTTTAAATAAATAAATTAGATTTAAAAAGGGGTTTTAAATAATCAGAATTCCTAATATATTTGATTTGAAATGAACTAGAATTGATTTGTGGGTTTATCGTGAACTGTGTTTTAAACAACACTAGTTCTTTAACCCGAAAATAAATAGAATGTGATTTGGGTTTGTCGTGAACTGTGTTTTAAATAACACCTAGTTCTTTAACCCAGTAAAAGGAGTTTTAACGAATCTGCAATTAGATTGAAATGTAAATCTATAATCTAAATTATCAAATTTAGAAATGAGCGAGAATGGAGTATCGACAGTTTTGCTCCAAAGCGATAGTTAAATCTTTAATTAGATTTGAACGTGAAATGGTAATTAATTTTACCGACAACACTGTGGTGTTAGATATGGAGTATTACCAGTTTTGCTTCATGGGATGATTAGGTTGGGATTGGGAAATAAAATAAATAATTACTTCGGTGTAGTTCGCTAATCTCGACTAGTTTGGAAAACCATAATTTGGTTTGAAATGACATCCAAAGGAAGATTAAAGGATAAATTTCAAAGAATTTATCTTGGATAAAATTAATGGGAACCTTTCCCTAAAAATGTGATTTTGTGAATAAAAGAATATTCTGAATTGGAATGAGGCATATGTTGTGTTTGTGTAACATTTTTTTTTAATATACGCGGGTTGTTCGGAAAGGCCGGGTTTACACCCATTCTGAATAACCGATTCGACGATATGTCGAAGATGAAGACGGTGGTTGAAGACCGGAAGTCTTCACATCGTTTGGATAATTACTGACGATCCTGATTGGGCAGTACACCCAAGAGGATGGAAATAGTTGGTGGTCGTCCAGACGTACTTGGAGATGGATGGATATGCGAGGAAAGTGCCTCCGGTTTCGTTCAGACCCAGAACGAACTTGTAAATGGATTGTGTGTCTGACATTGGATTTTATTTTGTGTTGATTGATTTCTATTAAATATGCATCTGTTTGACGGCGGAGAATTAAATCTTTTGCTTAACGCCCTTCTCTGAGACGTACGAGCTCAGAGGTTGTATATCGATGGACATCAGTCGCATGGCATGAATTGCCTGTGTGGCACGCTAAGATGCAATGATCAAGGCTTTTGTTGAAAAGAAGAGTCTTGTGGTTGATGATCAAAGCACGACCTACGTGGCATAGCTTTGTGTATAGCGTGAATTCGCGAGCCTCACACCTCGGTATGAGTTAAAAATGGGATACGGACCGCTGGGAGAACACGACGTTTCTTTCTAGCTTTGGTGGTGTCAGTGACTTACCAGCCCTGACATTCATATACTTTTCACCTTTGTGGTTGTTGGAATGAGGCGCCTCGATTATAGGTCTGTAAGGACCGGGAAACGTGTGTTCAGGAATAACCAATCCTCTAACGTAAGTGAGGACCGGCCCAGCCGCATCCAGGGTTGCCCAGAGTGCGTAACCCTGAGACATTTGCTAGAGTGTCTCGAACGCGGAGAGGAGCTTGCCCCTTGCCTCGACTCATGACGGAAATCCAATTTCCAATACGTGTATTTCGGCTTTATTTGTAGAGCCTAGTATTGCGACATAGTGGGATGGGGCACTCATGCCGTCTATGATTTATATTTATGATTGAAATTGTTTTGACACTATACACTTATTATAGTATCAAATGATTTGTTTTAAACGTACCAAGCATGTTTGGCTGTTATAAGGTAAAACCCTATCCTCCGGCTTGCGTTGCATTGTGTGATGGGACCTGGGTCTTATAATAGCTTCATTTTTCGAAAAAGCATTGCGTTATCTTTTCTATGCACTAGTATTCTTGGGAGGAAACCCGTTCCGTGTTATACGGCGTGGTCCCTTGATTTACCTAACTTTAAAATCAATATTAATAACTGTTTTAGTTCTCACACCAGTCACATGACTGACCTGGAGTTTATTGTTTTAACCTAAACTCTGGGTGCCCCTATTTTCCGCACGGGCAGCTAGTAGTTTCGGTTTTGCAGATTTATATTCACAGGATCCTGGTTTACAGCTGGAATGATATCTGGAAAGCTCTGTATCCGTATATCACCTTCAGTTGTGCTTTGTATTATTTTCCGCTGCTATGTAATTTATTGTAATCTCTGATATTTATTGAATGTAATTTATTCATTTATACTCTGTATATTCTTGTATCTGATGCATTGTTGTAATAGCAATGAAATATTCTTCCGTCTGCGTTCTGATTTGTCCTGTTCTCAAACGATCAGGGGTTTCGAACGGTCTAAATCGGTTTAACAACTGATTCAGATCGAGCGAAATTCCTTGCCGTCACATTAGAAGACAGCTTGTGTCGAAATATGCTTGAGGAGGGAATGATATGAATATAAGCTTTGTATAACATGCTCTTATGCAAACTCATTAAGCGTTTGGATTAGAACTGTTATTTTGGTCATAAACAACACTGTATCTTTTTGCAACAAACCAAATTATGGGCGATTGGGTTGTAGGAGCAGTGATTAATATAATTGGGAGCATTGCCATAAATTTTGGGACAAACCTTTTAAAATTGGGTCACGATCAGATAATTCGTTATCATTTTCTTCTGCTGTTTTACTACATTTCTTATGTACATATTATGTGTAAAGCGTCATGGTATGCTGTATGAAAATGCTGTCATGTTTTATGACAAAGATAATCACATTTACATAGCTACCACAAGTGACATGCCATGATACCGTAATACAATTAGATGAGTAACCTCACAGTAAAGTTCAATAAACATTTACATAGCTCTTTTTAGTAAGATATATGGTGCGTCTCCATATCGCTTCTTTTTAGTAACATCACCATATATAACTATATGTTTGACAAATATCTTCAAACAGTCGAGCATTAATAAACTTTTATGTTCCATCTCACAAATTATCATGTTCCATCTCACAAATTATTTAAGCAGACAACTAATTTTGTTGTAGTCTGTGAATTCTGTGCAATATACTGCCAATTTTTTTTATATAACATTCTGTTTTGAACAATTTCTAATCTTTTTTCCTTCAGATTTAAGGACATATTCCAAGAAGTTTACGAAGCTGGATGGAAATCCAAGTTTGAGGCTGCTAGAATTTGGTGAGCTTAGTCCAATATTTAAAATGCATAGCAATGATTCTTCTGTCCTAAAGACAGTTGCATTGATTTACAGTTTTGAACTTATTTTTCTTTTCTTTCATACTTTTTTTCTTCCTTTGTTAATAATAATATCGTACATATATAAATATATAAGCAGCTGGGTTTGCGACTCCACTAGAGCTTTTAGTAATGGAAGTAGTTATGGGTTTTCCAATACTTGGGTGCCTTTTGTCTGGAGTAGGATCTGCTGGGTTTGTTTACGTTCATGTGCGTTCATGTGGGCTCGTATACCGGTAATACCGAGCCTTACGGCTCAGTATTACCGAGCCTTACGGCCTTACGGCTCAGCAATACTGAGCCTTACGGCCTTACGGCTCAGCAATACTGAGCCGTTACGGTGATTCCCAACAGCTTGAAGCTGCTGTTGCCACAGCAGCTTGTAGCTGCTGTTGCCACAGCAGCTAGAAGCTGCCGTGCAAGCTGCTGTGCAACAGCAGTTACAAGCTGCTGTGGCAACAGCAGCTTCAAGCTGTTGGGAATCACCGTAACGGCTCAGTATTGCTGAGCCGTAAGGCCGTAAGGCTCAGTATTGCAACACAAATGCTTGAATATGAATAACTTGATTACTGTGTATTTAGAACACATGTTTTTGGTTGATATTACACCCTTCATTAGGGTACGAATATCAATTCCACGTTCCGACATGATCTTATCGTGGTAAATTTTGCTACCAATTTCTATTATATTTTCTTCTACTTCTTTCAGTGTTTGATCTATGTTTAGCTTCATTTCCCTTTTCTTAATCACAGTCACATTAAAACCATTAGCTTTTGCTTCTCGAAAGGCATCCTGGCAGATAAAATCAAGGAAAAGAATATTAAATTCCATCTTACCTGAAAAAATTTGAAAAGGAAAAGAATATTAAATTCCATTTTTGGTTAAACCACCATTTTTAGTGGCTCACAATATTATTTTTAATGTCCTTGTTTATTAAGCTGATTTCTTTTCTCTTTGTTTCATTTTCACTTAAAGGGATGGACTTGTATTTTGGGCTGATAACTAGGTTCTGGCTATATACATTCAAATCTAAGTAAGCTTGCTACTGGTATGAAATTTTCTCCCTGTGTCCCCTCGTTTTGTTGCCCTTAATTCTAATTTCAATATGATTTGTTCATTTGATTGCTTCACTATTTAGCATGAATTATCATGCTTTAGTAACTAAGGTTACCTTTAACATTATTAGATCAGATAAACTGGGGTGGAAGATTTTGTTTTGACTACTGTGTTATATAGTGAATGCAGCACTGTTATTCATTACAGGGGTTGAATTGGTTTCCCATTGAAATGTTTTTAGATTTTCAGTTTGAGAAAGATGGCATGGTTTTTCAAATATAGGCGTCAGTCAGAGTTAGATTTTGATTGCATAACTTCACCTGAACTAGCATGTTATGTTGATTATTATTGTCAGTGAACTAGCATGTATATCCATGTTTATACAACTTTTTAATCAAACAAAAGTGAAATTTACTTGTTTATGTAATGATTTGGAAGAACTAATTATTATTAAAATGATTATAACTGAGGAGATACAAGCACCCTTATTTGTTCTTTAGTTTCAGTGCGTGGAGAAGTTTGATAATGTTTTGTTTAACTTCCAGTAAGTATCACTTCCATAGAAGAAATGTACATATTTATTTTTTATTCATGTTCTTAATCCAGAGCAGTTATCATTAGAAACTATTTAATGAGGCATTAAAGCTAAGTTAACAACAACTAGTTTAAAATATGTATGCTTTAAACATACATCCATCCTGATATTGTTGCTGTTTATTTATTTTCTGTAGATGTCCTCCTACTCGAGGCCTTCAACCGATTATAGTGATTACTTCTTATGGCATTATCCGTCTGTCTATTCAGACGATTCGGGTGATACTCCTCAAATTGTTTGTTCAGTTGAATCTCATACACCAACTCCTCTTAGTGTTTATGAGAGAATAGAGTCAAGCTTACAAAGAGATTTGGCATTATTAAGTGTTCAGAATGTGGCACCGCCTACTAGGCCGACAACACCAACAAGATTTCCACTCCTGCCAACATTCGATGTTGGAGAAGTACAATCTCGAAGGTTGTTATGTCGTTGTAACATTGAACCAATATTCAGAACATGCTATTTGAATAAAAACGTCGGACGTCGATATTTTATTTGTGCAAACACTGGAACTCTTAGAGGTTGTGGATTCATCCACTGGATTGACAAACCATTATGTGATCGTGGTGTGGAATTTGCATTGGAGGTTCTTGAAGAAAACAAAAGGCTTAAAAAGGAGCTTAAATTGCAAGATTTCATCGAGTTCAATAGACAAAAGGCATGTCAATATTAAAAAGGTATGACTTTGAATTTATGACATTTACTACTAGTTGAAACTTAAATGATGCTATTTAATTAAATGCACGCAGGAAGTTGTAGAAGAAGCGGAGAAAAAGAGAAAAATTGGTGGTATAAACTATGCAAATTTTTGGATGTAGAGTTCGTTATGTGGCTGGAGTTTCACATTAGGTATTTGGACTTCAAATATGAAAAATGTCTTGTATTTTGTTAATTATGTATTGTTGTTACTATGCAATTGGATACTTTTTCTTGATGATTATTTGGTTATAATTTGCATATGTATTGAATTTAGTATTTTTATGTGTTGAATTTTTTTTAGTTCATACTTTGTTATCGTCACGAATATGGATTTTTGTTTCTTATTGATTTTGTTACATGTTGCTATGTTGAGATAATATCGTAGCTGAATGAATATTAAATAGCGCTTACGCTATGCTGTATGCAAATATAAATGTTACATGTTACCAACTCTTATAAGTGTTGCCAATATAATGTTACCAACGCTTATAAGCGTTATGAATGAATATTTACCAACGCTTATAAGCGTTGTGAATGAATATTTACCAACGCTTATAAGCGTTGTAAATGAATATTTACCAACGCTTATAAGCGTTGTGAATATTCCCGACCCCCTCACAGCGACGCATATAAGTGTCACGGAAATTACTAGCGACACTTATACTCGTTGGGAATCCCCTGTTTTGGTGTAGTGGCTGCAATGTATTAATTTATTGTAATTAATCTTCCGCTGTGATTTATCTTCCGCTGTATTATTTATCGATGTACTCTGATATATTCTGTACTCTGATGTAACATTTATTATTGATGTTATAAAAGTCTGTGTTGTTGTCCTGATGTGTTGTATGCCCAAAGTTAACGTACGCGGGTTTTGAACGGTTTTGATCGATCTTGCGATCGATTGGGGTCGGGCGAAATCCGGGTCGTTACAGCTGGTATTAGAGCTCAGGTTAGCTCAAATCTTTGGGGTACAACTCATTAGAACTAAACAAAAGACTAATCATAGGTTGGATTAGTAATATCTAATAAGAATACTCACTAGAGATAGGATCAGCAGTATCCTAGAATGAGAATACTCATTAGAGATGGGGTTAGCAATGCCCTAGATTGAGACAGAGTGGAAAATTTATAATTAACGTACTTGTTATTGTATATATAATTCGATTTTAGAAAATATGATTTTGAATATATAAAAGTTATATATTTTTGAAAATTTAATCAACTAATTGATTAATGATTGTGTTGTGTGAATATGAGTTCGACTAATAAAATTATTAAACAATTAAAGAATGAAAATTAAATTAGTTAAATAAACAACTTTAGCTTCATTTCCTTTTCGAGGACGAAAAGATTTTAAGTGGGGGAGATTGTAACAACCCGCAAATTTTGAACCAATTTAAAAATTTTATTTTAGAAAATTTTAATGAATTTTGAGGATATAATAAAATTTATATAAATAATAATGGCTAGAATTTATTTTAAACGAAGTTAAAACGGATAAATTCAATTTAAATATAAATGGAGTTAGAAATAGCGCGGTAGTTTAAAATTTTAATTTTGAACATTAACTAAATGTACAGGATTCAAAATAAATCAGAATTGAGTGAAACCAGAAATATTTAAATCTGTTTAATCATATCTTTCTAACGAATCTGAAAAATTGAAATTTCATAGCGAAAATCAAAAGTTATGGCCAATTCAAAATTTAGAAAGGTCGCTGTAGAATTTATATATATAATATATATGGCCCGAAAGGCTACTTTTTACATATGAAGGAATTTGGACTCGAAACCACTTCCATTGAGTCTGGAATAATGTTTTTGCATTTAAAAAGTATAAACACTTATATATTTTGAGTTTCGGAATTTATTTGTTTAAAAATATATTTTTAATATTAAATATATAGCACTTGAAAACAGTCAATTTTCAAACGACCTCCGTTTTCGACGAAACCACTTTTGTTGGAACCAGAATGTCAAATTATAGCTAGGTTTCAATTTTCAGAATTTTCCGAATTAATATGTGAGCGTGGCAAAAGAAAATGTGTTTTGACTATTTTAGTTAAATTTAAACGACTTGAAAATAGTCATTTTTCAAACAGTCTCAGAATTCAACGAAATTAGTCTTATTAGAACTGTATCGTCATAAGAAAGCTAAAAATAATTTTTCTGGAATTTTCTGAGGTCATATGTGGCCCCGTCATATTTAAATGTACGGTCAATATTTAATTAATTAATTTTTAATGGGATTTTAAATAAAATTTCTATAGATTTCGGAATTGGACCCCGAGACCTGTCCCATTGCATTCAGAAGGCCTCAAAACGTTAAGATTGACAGTAAGCAAGCCCAATTCTGAGACAGTCCAGAAATCCACCTTTAAAACACGTTTTTCAATGAATTCAATAAAAAAAACCTAACCCTAATGCGGCCGCCGCCTATTCAAAACAATGGCCAGAAAGCTCCGAATTTCAAACGCTAATTTCTCTTAATCAGCTCTATGAAAATTGACAAACTATATATCAATTCGAAGAGATTTCCGAGAGCAATAAATCCATACGGTCAAGATCTGAAACCAAGCCATGGACTGGCCGAATTCTGTCCACAAAGGCGGCGCAGTTGGAGGCGATTTGGTGGCACTGGGGCCCACCGAGTTCGCCCTGGGCTCGGCGATGGCGTGCGGTGGGCGGGGCTTCGAAGTGGCGTTGTCCGATTGGCAGTGGGTGGCTCGGTTTGGCGCGCAGGGAGGTTGGACGGTGGAAAGTTGGGTTCGGCCGAACGTAGAAAGGAGGAAGAAGGGTATTATTTTAATATTATTTATTTATTTAATATTTAATTTATCCAATATTTGAAATGCGATAACTCTTTCATACGAGGGCCGTTTGACGAACCGTAAGTTGCGTTGGACTCGTCTTTCCGAGATCTTCGCAATGGCGCAGACCAGAGCTGAAACCGAGACAGTTGAATTTTCATCCATATCAATGTGAGAACTCTAATTTTTATTATTTAAATTATTTTTAATTATTTTTCTCGCATTAAAAATAATTGTATTGTGATGTTAAATCAAATCTGAAATGTTCTGTGTTGTATATATTGTTGATTGTTGCTTGTGTTATGTTTTGTTGTTCATGATGTGCTAGATCTGCATTGAATTTTATATATGGTTGAATTTATTTGTGGTTAGAGAATTAGATCTAAATCATATTTTATTCGGATTTAAATCGTAATCTAGTAGCTCTAATTTATTTTAAAATTATTAAAGTATTATTTTTATTATTCTGAAATGAACAATAAAATTTGAACGACAAATAAAGAAATTTATTTTTATTTGTTGATGTTACAATAAAATTTGAATGACAAATAAAGAAATTTATTTTTACTTGTTGATGTTACAATAGAAGTTGAAAGACAAATAAAAACTTTATTTTTGTTTATTTATTTACTTTGCAACAGAAAAGAACAACAAATAAAACCTTATTTTTATTTGTTTACTTTGCAATAATATTTGAATGACAAATAAAATATTATTTTTATTTGTTTATTTACAATAGAATATATTTTTATTTGTTTCATTACAACAGAATTTGGCTAACAAGTAAAATCCCATTTTTATTTGTTTACATTTAGAACATGGTTTATGAATTACAGTAAAAAATTCCTTTTTACTGTTACCTTAACATAAGAGGTTATAGAATAAGAATAACAATAAAATATTAAATTTTATTGTTGATATTAAAAACATATTAGTAAAATAAAACTTTATTTACATTATATTTGTAAATTAAAGGTTATATTTGGAAACCACCTTTTTGTTCACATTTTTATGTAAATAAAAATACATATTTTGGAAATCACAATTTTGTTTACATTTTATATGTAAATAAGAAATTATTTTCAGAAGTTACATTTTTGTTTGCAAATATATTTTAAAATATAATTCATTCTTTTATTTGAATTCACTGATGCTAATAAACTTTAAAAACAAATTTTATTCTTTTATTTGCATTCACCATTGCAAATATATATAATAAATAGAAGTTGTTCTTTATTTGCATTTACCAATGCAAATATATATTGAAACAAATTATTCTTTCATTTGCACTCACCAATGCAAATACATATATTGAAAATACAGTTTATTCCTTTATTTGCATTTATCAATGCATATATGCATTGAAATTAAGGTTTATTCTCTTATTTGCATTTATCAATGCAAATATTCAATGAAACTAAAGTCTATCTTTTTATCTACGTTCGCCAATACAAATATACACATTTTTATACATTTAATAGAATTTGTTAAAATATACATTGAAAACTAAACTATTCCTTTGTTTGCATTCACAAATGCAAATATACTTTGTAATAGAATATACTTTGAAATAAAATATATTTTGAAATATAACATGCTTTGAAGTGAAATAAACTTTAAAAAAAAATTGAAATTTGTTCTTTTATTTGCATTTATTATTGCAAATAAACTTTACAAATGGAAGTTGTATTTACTTTGCATGCACTAATGCAAATGTACTCTGAAAATAAGGAGTGTTCTCTTATTTGCATTCACAAATGCACATATATATAGTGAAAGCAAAGTTGTTCTTTTATTTGTAATCACTAATGAAAATATACATTAAAAATAGAATTTGTTTCTTTGATTGCATTACTTGTTTCAAAAAAGCTAGAAAAAAAGATTACACTTATTTATTTTTTCATTTGCTTTCCTTGTTGCAAATAAAACATTAAAATAAAAGTTTCATTTTTGTTGGCAATCCTACATGCAAACCAAACATCAAAATATAAGTTACATTTGTAAATTTGCATTTTTGATATGAATAAAACATCGTTTAAAGGTTGTATTTTTATTTGCATTCTTTAATGCAAACAAACATGGGTTGAAAGTTTCATTTTACTTTCAAAATTAAAGAGTTACCCTTTTAATCACATTTTCGGACATAAATAAAGGATAGGATTTAAAAACTACATTTTGGTTGTAGCAAAATGGTAAGAATGAATATTTCCTTTTATTGTCATTTAGAGGACAATAGAAAGAATAGATTTTAGAGTTGCATTCTTATTGAAATTTTATATGAAGTAAAAAAGTCATTTTGTCAAATTGATTAGTTAAAATGAAATAGACACTTTTGTCAATTTATACTAGTTAATAACAAAATATTCACTTTTATCAATTTACATTTGTTGAAAACAATTATTTATTTTAGTCAATTTATATTAATTAAACCAAATAGACACTTTGTCAAAAATATTCATTTTTGTCAAAATGAATTAGTTAAAGCAATTTATATATAGATATATATATATCTTATGTTTGGCAAGATATATACTTGTCAAGATAGGTTAGTTAAAACAAAAAATTATCATTTTTGTCCCATTAGAATTGTCAGAACAATATAACCATTTTTGCTTGAGTTTAAACTAGCGGAATAGGAATTGTCAATAGAGACGAAGTTATTATGCTTATTCATTCATTGCAATAGAGATATTTTCTTATCATCATTATATGTATTGTGTATTACACTTCCATTCACAAGTTACCCGACTTGTTTATGTGATTGGGACGATTATTTTCACACATCGCCCAAGTGCACAAATTAGTTTATTATATGTTTGTTGGTTGAAACCCCACATGGGGGTTGGGATGAAAATTTACGTACACTAATCCCAGTATTCAGTTGTATGTTGATCGTTAGATTGACAGGCTGCGATGAGCGTTATTATTTAATTTTAACGCTTACACAGTGGAAATTACACTTTGGATGTAGATGGATGACTTGATGATTATACTGTTATTATCATATATATGATGTGTGTGAAATCCATATAATCCAAATTATATGGTAAATGATTGAGTCGCATTTCGATTCAGGTGTTATTTTAAACAAGAATATTTTTACATTAGAAATCCATTTTATATAAAGTGTATATATTTTCCTAAAAAATATTGTTAATTAAGTATATGTTAAAACAAAGAATGTTTTTAAAGATAAAAATTTGTAATACAAAGAATACTTCTCATTTAGAATCTTTTATATAAAGAATATTTTTAATGATTATTTTAAAATATGTTTTTAAAAGATTACTAGCATTTGCAATTATATTTTGTGATATGATATAAATTGAGATGTGAAGTGGATTTATCGTGGACGATGTTTTAAACGACATTTGTCCTTTAATCCAATTTACATTGAAATTATTATTTGGAATTTATAAATCTATTTTACAGTTTTAAAAAGGGCATTTTCTAGAAAAATCAGGTTTTCCAATTTAATATATTAAATTGGAATTAAGTGGAAATTCGATTGGTAATAATCGAAATGGGCTTTTGTAAAAGAAGACCGATATTATATATGGAATTTAAGAGGCTTTGCCGTTATCCCATTTATATTATTAGTCCGATACAGAAATTTATATCAATTATGTATTGATTTGATTTCTGTGGAATTCCATATTTTGGAAATTGATTTGTGGGTTTATTGTGAATTGTGTTTTAAAGGACACTAGTTCTTTAACCTGTTTAAGACAAGATTTATTCCTTAAAATAAATGGTCTTGTAATAATGATTTTTGGCATCAAATCAAAACTGGAGTTTTAATAAATCTTGTAAGGAAGATTTAAGTTTTTATTTTCAGAGCTTATCTTTGATAAAATTAATGAGAATCTTCTAATATGAATATCTTATTAAAAGAATACTCGGAGTTGGAATGTGGCGTAATGTGTGATTTTCCAATATTTACTTTTTAATCACAAAATACGCGAGTTATTCAGAAAGACCGGGTTTAACCCATTCTGAATAATCATCACGACGATCAAGAGTCGAAGATGAAGACGGTGATTGAAGACCGAAGGTTTTCACATCGTTGGGATGATGATGACTGGTATATTGAATTGGGATTGGCCTTCCAAGGCAAGGTATTTAGTAATGATCGTCCAAACGCATTTGGAGATCAACGGACACGTTGTTTCGCTCAGACCCAGAGCGGACTTGTAAATGGATTGTGTGTCTGACATTGTATTCCTTTCTATTGTATTTGTTGAACGCTATTGATTATATATTTCTTTTTGGTGGTGAATAATTTATTCTTTACTTATCACCCTTCTCTAAGACGTATGAGCTTAGAGGTTATATATATTGGTAGATGATCAATAATATGGTAGGGTCTGACAATGTGACATGCTAAGATGCAAATGATCAAGGCTTTGTTGAAAAGCAGGCCTTGTGGTTGATGATCAAAGCACAGTCTCTTTAGGCATAGCTTTGTGTATATCGTGACTTTGCGCGCCTCATACACCGGTTGAGTCTAAAACGGGAGAAGGGAACGCAGGGAGTGCACACGTTTCTTTCTATCTAGAAGTGGTGTTAGGCTTTACCACGGCCCGACATTTGCTTATGTGGTTGATGGAATTTTTGCGAGGCCTCGGTTTATTCTTATCGGTCGCCCTCGGCTAATTTGTAGGTCCAATAGGATCGGGGAGCATGTGTTCAGACGTAACTAATCCACTAAAGTATTTGTGGACCGGCCCTGCTGTATCCAAGGGTTCGCCAGCGTCTGAATCCTGAGGCATTGCTAGAGTGTCTCGAATCGGTCAGGAGCTCCTCCCTAGCCTTGACTCATGATGGAAACCCAATTTCCAATACGCCCCTTGCGGTTTTGATTGTATAACTAGTATGGCGACATAGTAGATGGTAGCTATGCCGTCTAGGATTGATATTATATTTGATATGTTTTAAATATACATATATACACACTAATAATATCGTTTTTACGTATCAAGCATCTTTTGACCATTATAAGGTAAAACCCTATCCTCCGGTTTGCGTTGCATTGTGTGATGGGACCTGGGTCTTATAATGGTTTCATTTTTCTAAAAAGCATTGCGTTATTTGACGATTTACTTTATTTTATGCACTAGCGATCCAATGGAGTAAACCCGTTCCGTGTCAGCGGCGTGGTCCTGTGATTAGCCTACTTATTAGATAAGTTAAGTATAGAATTCTCACACCAGTCCCATGACTGACCTGTAGTTTGTTTCACCTTGCAAACTCGGGTGCCCTCTTTCCACATGGGCAATCGAGTAGCTTTTTACAAATATAGTTAAGCAGGATCCTGGATTGAAGCCTGAATCTGGGTCTAGAATATTGATGGCCTTCCGCTGAGATTAGTTCCGCTGCAATGTATTAATTTATTGTAATTTATCTTCCGCTGTAATTTATCTTCCGCTGTATTATTTATCGATGTACTCTGATATATTCTGTACTCTGATGTAACATTTATTATTGATGTTATAAAAGTCTGTGTTGTTGTCCTAATGTGTTGTATGCCCAAAGTTAACATACGCGGGTTTTGAACGGTTTTGATCGATCTTGCGATCGATTGGGTTCGGGCGAAATCCGGGTCGTTACAGGTTGATTGGTCGTTATTTATTGTTATTAGTTAAATGGAATTGAATGATCTGATTTGCAATTACCAGTTCTGAATACAGGGAAGAACAGATTGGAGGGATCCAACGGGATTCCTCAAAATATA
Source organism: Allium sativum (assembly GCA_030737875.1). Taxonomy (NCBI): domain Eukaryota; kingdom Viridiplantae; phylum Streptophyta; class Magnoliopsida; order Asparagales; family Amaryllidaceae; genus Allium; species Allium sativum. Next base: position 733,993,730 of record CM060916.1, read on the forward strand.
TTATTTATTTTCATATTAGCATATATGAACTGTTAGGTTTGGTGATTGATTTGGTTTGTGATCGTTGACTGGAAATTTAACCCGTGTTTTGTTTTAACCAATGGGCAATATTAGTTGGGCAATCGACAGTTAATGGCCTAAGTAAACTATTTTGTCTATATTAATTTACCGTCAGGTGAATCAATAGAACTGAAGTTATAAAATTTAATTTATAACTGGAAATAGATTTTTTTAAACATATATTTTGAATAAAAGGTTTGTTTAAAAGGAAATAAATTATTTATTATTTAAACTTATAATTAGTTATTAACTTATTTTATAAGGAAATCCTGATGTTAATCAGATTGATATACAAGGGAATAGAAATTAACCAGACGATTAACATTAGATAATTGTTTTGTTTAGAACAATTAAATGAAATTTATTTAAATTAATTATATTATTAAATAATTTAATGGGAAAACTAATTGGAATCGGTTAATGGGGATAACCGTGTTTTGAGATGACTAAATTGACCATGTTTAACTAAAATAAATTATTTAATTAGTTTTTTTATTTAATCTAATCAAATAGTTTGAAGAATATTTGTTTTTTAAAAAGTTTTTAAAAAGGAATTTACTAATTATTTTAGTTAATAAATAAATTAACTACTTTACAGTAGTTAATGATTAAAGTAAATTATTATCCTGATTAGTAGAAATTTGGAAATTAGTTTTTGAATTAATGAAAAAGGTAATCAGAATTGAAATGGAATCTAAATTGAATGGTGAAAGGAGTTATGAACGGGTTTTATATTTAAAAACCCGAATTTTTACAACTAAGTTATAAAGAGTAATTTAAGCGAATACGATGCTTAAATTATGTTGACTTAATATTTGAATTAAGTTGAAAAGAAAGTGAGATGAGAAAGGGTTTAGATTAAACCAGAATGTATTTGAAACCAGGTTGTTAAAAAGCGATGAGGGTTTATATCGTTAATTCCAAATTAACGTTATTTAGAAATGGAATTAAGAAAAAAGGGAAACTGAAATAAGATTTCTAAAGCGGGAATGGTCGAATAGATTTGAAAGGAGATTGGGAAGTGAATTTGGGTAAAGAAGTGGGTCGTAGAATTGTATAACCAAATCCAATTTATAATGGAATTTGTTTTGAGACTGGAATAGAACATTGGCTTGATTTCGACTTATATTTATCTGAGGATAAGAACGTTGTTGATCAAGGTCTGAGAGGTAATTAAAATACCCTAACTTGAAAGATGATATTAGTTGGTAATCATAAAAGAGGTTAGTGATAATTTATTATTTCCATTAGAGAAATAATAATGCGATGTTTGGTGAAAATTTGGAAAATATACGAAGTAAAGGAAATTAGCAAGGAAGAAATGTAAGGTTGAGTTTTACTTTATACAAATAAATATTTGTTATTGTTTCAAGAATAAAATAAGGGATATTACTTAACGTTGTTTACGAATAATAAGTGGAATGGATTTCCAAACTTGAATAATAAAGAATGATGTAACAAATGTTTTTGAAAGGAGAATTAAGTGGAATTTAATATGGTTATTTTACTAAGTATTATATAGGGATGGTTTTTGAGAACATTAGTATATAAGAATTCAATTATCGTATTTTAAAATATTTAAAAGAGATAGAAGTTTTATTAAGCAGAAGAGAATTAGTTTGTTTTAATTAAAAGGCCAAGTAACGCTGAATATTGAACCAGTGAAAGCATGGGTTTTCATGATTGAATCACTATATATTTTGATAGTAAATCACCGACTATCAAATCTGTCCAATACGATTGTTGGTACGGAAAGACCGGGATCGAATTTATATTCAAAAACCATTCCGACCAACAAATACGTGAAGCTATCAGAAGATGATCGAGATGGAGCACTGAAGACTGTGGATTTTCATAAATGGAAGAACCGCTATAAATCTTTGGAGTGCAACCAGAGATAAACTGTGGTTCTGTCGTTGTTGGAATCTATGGGTTGCAAGGACTTCTCGCTACTGATCCATGGGGTGATTCCTATATTGGATGCAGTTGGAGATTACCTTCGGTTCATCCTATTCCTGGTTGACTTGTATGGACGGATGTATGACAGAGTATTTCTAAAGGGATTACGTACGTTGATTTCATCAAACGTGCTATGGTGGTTGGCGGAGAATGGTCGTTCTCTTAGCTTAACTGCTAGAGTATTTTTGTGGATGTCAATTAGTGATATCTGGCGGATCTGACAATGTGGCATTCAAAGTGAATGATGACCAGATGATCAAAAGTTAATCTAAACCTCAATCCTCACCAACCGGGAAATGACAAAAATCGGGCAGACAACATGGCTATGTGGGTCGCTCCCATTAGGGTTTATAATCACCTATCTAGAGAAATTTCATTTGCTTCTTAATCTATTTCGATGTTGTCCCTTTTCGGGAAACGGTGGGTCGCACCCAACCGTTGGTGATATACATTCGATACACTCAAGCGAAAGGAGTGGTCGGTCATTTGTGGGCCGGGTTGCAAGACGTTCTTGTTGAACCCAGTGTATTTGCCTCTAGAGATACACTATCGGCAGGTGGTCCCATACCTTGTCATAGTCGGAATCCAATCTCCAATAAGCGCCCGCGGTATTGATTGTATACTATATATGTGGAGCGTGAGATGCAAGTGTTCCACTAGATTGATATCTACTTTTATTTAGACATTATTACAATATCATAAAAGATATTGATTTCAAAGGTATTTTGGGTTATCGTAAGGTAAAAACCGTCCGTATTTATGTGTGGATTTGGTCTTACGATTATCATTTTCTTTCATAAGGATTTTAACTTAAAAATCAAGTTGTGTGATACCCTTAATACTGTGCGAGTTTTTCTCACTCTGGTTCACCAGACTGACACGGTGTTTTGTAAATGCTCGGGTTAGCCCGGGGTGTACAGGTTCAGGTTATCAAATGCTGTGAAGTCCAGAGACGAGCTGGAGATGTTCACACATATGATATTATATAGCTACTATTCCACTGTGTGTTGTATATGGGAACAGGTTATTATAACTGTCCCATTGTGTGATGTACTCTGATATTGTAAGTATTTTTAAAGCTCTCAATAAAGATTTATTTCTGTATTATATTTTGTTCCACTGCTATGTGAGACTCTGTGTTGTGTTGTTTCTTCTTCTTCTATTCTAATATTTATTTCTTTCTTATCTCACCCTATAAATTCTTTCTAATAACTATCCAGTGTTTTCGGTGTTTGGAAGGGCGACATGAGTTATGGTAAAGTTATTTATGTCGATTTCCGGGGCCAAAAATCCTTGGGTCGTTACAGGTGGTATCAAAGCTATTGGTTTAGTATTAACCTTAGCTCTGTGGTATAACTCGATAGAGATTGGGTTAGTAATACCCTAGATCGAGATTGAGTGTATATATATATATGAGAGCGTATTTGTAAATTTTTATACAAATGATTTGTATTGTGTTGGTTGATCGGTTCAAGTGTTGAGAGGCACTGGACTGGTAGATGAATGCAATATTGGTTTGAAAAGAAGGTAAATGAAATAATTTTACTCAAAACATATTTTTGTATAGAAAAGAAATAATTTTCCCAATTTATTGAGATACTAGTGTGTTTGATCGATTTGAATGGAATTCAAATCGGGTTGAAAATTCGAACTGAAACATAACTTGGTTAAGTGTAATTAAATTAATAATGATATTGAAATTGAAATAATTAAATAAAACAGAGTTGGAAATTAGAAATTAAATGAATAAAAACTATAATCAAATGTATGAAACCAAAATAAAATATTAATATTAGGTGTAAATCCCATTGATTTGGTTTGATTAGGTTGTGTATGGGTTGTTGATTGTAAATTGTTTGTTAATGGATGGTAATTTATTTGAATGGGAACAATTCAAAAATTTAATTGAGCTAAGTGAATTATAAACTAAAGAATAATTTCTAGTATAATTAAACTGGAATGAAACATCATATGAATTGGAATTTATGATTTATCCCTGTCTGTGATAATGAATTGGTGCTATCTGGTTGATTTTGGAATTGGAATGTTATACTTGTTGAGTAGTGAAATATTATCTCAGAATTTCATATATCTGTTACTTATATATGAATTGAGTTAAGTACAAGTGCTAGATGGCTAGGCAGATTGATACTGGTTGAGTAAATCGCATATACGTTGAGCAGATATGCTCAATAGCGCTCGTAAAAGGTACGCCTACGCGAAAATATAAATTTTGGGTTTTGGGTTTTGTTTTCCGACCGTGTGGGTCGATGTATATATATTATTTGTTCCTGCGATATCGCAGATATCACTCCATGCAGGGGAGACTCTGTCGAATTTTTCCGGGAATTTAATGTGTTAGAAAATTTTCGATATTTTTGAAAATATTTATTTACGGTATTGAATTAGTTTCGATTTAAAATACATTGGATTTGGAAATTAACGGGTTTGCAGCGTTCTTTCTTACCTTAGCAATTTCGAGGATGAAATTATTTTAAGGGGGGAAGAATGTAACGTCCCGTATTTTTGGTAACCAAATATTTTATTTAATTTATTATTTTAAATATTATATTTGGAATATTAATAGATTTTTATATTGAATTCGTTACTAAAGCGAAGTTTTAACGATAATTTTATTTATAATATGAAACGAGCTCAAAATGGCGCGGCAGTTCGTAATATTTGGTTTTGAACTTCAACTGAGAATACAGGATCTAATATAAGTCGGATTTCTGTGAAACAAGAAATGTTGGGACTGTATTGATGATAATTTTCATATGAAAGAGAAAAATTTAGATTTTGCATTATAAATAGTAAGTTATGGCCAAATCAAATTTTGAAATAGTCGCTATGAAAATCGTTATTTAAAATATCGGCCTTTAAAATGGCCATTTTGCAAATAGACTAAGTTTTCGATGAAATTAGTTTCAGTGGTACCGTAATGTTAAATTATTTTACGGTATTAAATTGCATGGCAAACCGATGTCGTATGTGACCACGGTAGCCGTAAACGCCCAATTGTTTTCTATAACGCGTAATTAAATTTATTTAATTTAATAAAGGGATATTTAAGTGTAACTTGAGCAGATGATCGAATTAAGCCACGAAACCAGTCCCGTTGAGTTCGTATCGTCAATTAGAGTCAGGATAGGTATATAGTTTGTTATTTTTGAAGACCGGGAAATTTGGTTTCCAGAATGGCATTGCGGTGCGCGTAAAAATAGCCTACCAGGGAAACAGTCTCAGAATGCAACGAAACTGGTGCCGTTGGGTTCGTATTGATTAATTATTGTAGGATTTCAAAGTTTCAAGTTGATTTGATTTATCTAGTGATCGTGGAAAAATTAAACGTGTGTTTATTTCTGGTTTTATAAAGGAAATTTTTTCAAACTATGTCAGAATTCGACGAAATCTGTCCCATTGGGTCCGGATTTTTTTTTTAATGTTAGGATTAGCATTTTTATCGGAAAACGGGGATTGTATATGAGTGTTTGACGCATAACTTCACGATGAAGTTCCATAATATTTTAATATAAAATTTCTACCATATAAATTTTATTCCTTTTGTTGTTCAAACCTTCATACTGAAGGAAATTGGGCTATACTTGCAAGCCACACAACTGATCTTGCTCTCCACGTTTCCATTTCAGTATAAATAACCCATACACTCATAACCCTAAAATCATGGTCAAACTAATCTCGTGGTCAACCCTTTTATTTACTGCGCCTCCACCCTTTTTCTACTATCAGCATCCTTCGATTCTTGTCTCCTCTTTATCCCCAAATCGATCGACTATTCCAACTAATCTTCAACTGCAAGTGGGTAGAGGGTGGCGAGTGATGTGTGTTGGACAGTGGCGATGGAGTGTAGCTCGACGTGGAGGCCGGGCTTTCGTCGGAGGACGTGGATAGTTTGGGGGTCCTTACGGGTAAACCATGAGGTCTGGTGAGGCGCCGTGTAGATCGATCATGGAGGAGGGTGAGGGGGTTTTTCTGGTCACGTTGGATGGGTCAACGGAGGTCGAGGAGTGGCGCGGTGGTCCCTTGGAGTTGTCAGCGTGAGTTATCTTTGTGAAGCCTTGGCATTGAAGTGCAAAGGAACGAAACAGACAATATTAACTGTATATCCTTAAACTAAATGTGATTTAATTATTAATTATGTAATTAATTAATAAAGTGTTTATAGCTGTGTCAGGTTAGGAACAAACGGATGTGCGAGCAAAACGGCAGTTGAACCAGTGCGAGAATTAGAAGACCCTGTTTGTTTAATTTGCATTTCAAAAGGAAATGGAGCTATTCCCTTATTTGCAGAAGCCGACGCAAAAACGAAAACGGAATTTAAATGTTGGGCTTGACTATCCAAAAGCCAACATAATTAGTCTCAACTATAATTAGTTAATGAGTGATTAGAGTTAATAATTCCATTTAAGATAGGTTAATTAAAGTGTAAGTGGTTTAATTAAATTTATAAGTTGATTTACTTAGTAATCATCTAATTAGTTACTTAGAATTAATTAGGGTCTCTAAATGGGAAATTAGTTAACTAAACATAATTAGTTATAAATTGATAATTAAGGGTTAGATTAATTTAATTAAATCGTTAATGTTTAAATATTGATGACACCTTATTCCGTGAACAGAATTGGATGAAACAAGCTACGTTACAATCATGGTGACGAATACTTCATCGTGTAGCAGTTTTGGACAGGACTGGGATCATCAGGAAATATTAGTTAAATTAGACGATCGTTTAATTTAATCAAATTGAACCGTTTAAACAACGGTATCAAATCAAGGTGAGTTAAACTCACTCAGTTACCCCATTTATATTTTATATAAATTGGGTTTTTATTTTGTGTGCTCTGCTTGCTATTGGTTGATTGTTTGCTAGTTATATATTATTTGTTGATTTAACCAATGAATTTAAACTGTGTTTAATTTCAATAAAATACCAAATCGTTATTTTAACGATTGGTTCCAATAAAGGTAACTTACCTTGGTTGGTCACGTTTGTAAAATAAACGTGTTTAAATTATTTGAGCTACTTGTGAATTGGTTGATTGGTCGTTATTTATTGTTATCCATTAAATGGAGTTGAATGATCTGATTTGCAATAACCAGTTCTGAATACAAGGAAGAACAGGTTGGAGGGATCCAACGGATTCCTCAAAATATATTATTTATTTTCATATTAGCATACATGAACTGTTCGGTTTGGCGATTGATTTGGTTTGTGATCATTGACTGGAAATTTAACCTGTGTTTTGTTTTAACCAATGGGCAATATTGGTTGGGCAATCAGCAGTTAATGGCCTAAGTAAATTGTTTTGTCAATATTGATTTACCTTCAGGTGAATCAATAGAACTAAAGTTATAAAATTTATTTATAACAGGAAATAGTTTTTTTTTAAATATATATTTTGAATAAAAGGTTTGTTTAAAAGGAAATAAATTATTTATTATTTAAACTTATAATTAGTTATTAATTTATTTTATAAGGAAATCCTGATGTTAATCAGATTGATATACAAGGGAATAGAAATTAACCAGACGATTAACATTAGATAATTTTTTTGTTTAGAACAATTAAATGAAATTTAGTTAAATTAATTATATTATTAATTAATTTAATGGGAAAACTAATTGGAATCGGTTAATGGGGATAACCGTTGTGATGACCCCAAAACCCCGTAGGACGGTGGTAAGGGTAATCTTTGGAATATAACACATAAACAGAAACAACAGAACAAAATTTAAATAAATACACCAGATAATGTACAAATAATACACTGGATAAACATAATCATAAGAGTTACACAGTATACAGGATCATACTTAGTACAAATACAGTTCAGCTATACGTTAATGTCTACAGCGGAAACAAACATAATATGTACAATAGGAGATGAACAACATAAAAAGAGATAAATGATAGAATCCATCTTCAGCTCCAGCTATCCAGAAAGAGCCTGCTAAAACCTGAACACAAGGCTGCCCGTATAGAAAAAGGGGCACCCGAGTTTGCAAGTGAAACAAACTACGAGCCAGACATGGGACTGGTATGAGAAATCTACTTAACACATTTTATAATATGGCTAATCACAGGACCACACCACTTTCGTGGAACAGGTTTACTCCATTGGATTGCCAGTGCTTTAAAACAAGTAAATCTTTTAAACATCGCAATGCTTTTTATAAAAATGAAACTATTATAAGACTCAGTTCCCATCACATAATGCAACGCAAACCGGAGGATAGAGTTTTTACCTTATAATTGCCAAAATATGCTTGATACGAATAAACAAAAGCATTTGATATTACTACTAGTGTTTATATGTTTCAAAACAAATTTCAAATCATAAGTATCAATTATAGACGGCATGGGTACCATATATCATGTCGCCATACATAGGTATACAATCAAAACCGCACAGTCACGTATTTGGAAATTGGATTTCCGTCATGAACCAAGGCAGAAGGTAGTCCTTACCGACTTCGAGACGCTCTTGCCCGTGTCTCAGGACCCAGACTCAGGTGGGCCCTTGGATCGTCAGGGCCGGTCCACCGATGTGGATTAAAATGCCTGAACACTGCGTCTCCCCGCCCTTTGGGGCATCAATGAGCCAAATGACTCCATCGGCTCCACATAGTCACCGATACATCCGAGGCGCCTCGCAACAGCAATAACCACACAGGTGAAAATAATATATATGTCAGTCAGTTTAAGCACTGACACCACCTCTAGCTAGAAAGAGACGCATGTCCTCCCTGATGTCCTCTCCCGTTTCTGGCTCATACCTGGGTGTGAGGCTCGCGAATCCATGCTATACACAAAGCTATGCCACACAGGCGGTGCTTTGATCATCAACCACAAGACTTTGCTTTTCAACAGAAGCCTTGATCATTTGCCACTCAGGCGTGCCACACAGGCAGTTCACTCCATGCGACTGATTTCTATCGATATATAACCTCTGAGCTCGTACGTCTCAGAGAAGGGCGTTAAGCAAGAGAATAAATTCTCCGCCGCCAAACAGATATATATTTAATTGAGATCAATCAGCACAGAACAAAATCCAATGTCAGACACACAGTCCATTTACAAGTTCGTTCTAGGTCTGAACGAAACCGGAGGCATCACATACCTCGCATATCCATCGATCTCCACGTACATCTGGATGATCACCACTTATTATCTATATTTCGGGATGCCTCCCAATCAAGACATCAGTTATCATCCAACCGAGGTGAAGATCTCCGGTCTTCAACCACCGTCTTCATCATCGACTTCTTATCGCCGATCAATTATTTGAAATGAGATTTAACTCGGCCTTTTCAAATAATTCACGTATATTTAGAATTTAAATCAATTCACTTCAATGGTTAAATTATTCGACTACAATTCACGCCAAACACATTCAACCATCAAATATCCACTAAACCGGGTAAATTCGGCTTATTTCCATTCCATATCGTTTATAATATTTTATAACGATTTATCGCTATTTTTATTTATTTAAAAATAGCCATTTCATGCAAACGACGCTTCAGGCCATAACGCGGTCGTGGCGCTGTTTTTCTTCAAATTTGATTTACACATAACTGAAAATCTAACCGTCGGATCTTCACAAATTTTATATCATTAGAAAGATCTTTTCGAAACGAATCCAACGGTTTCGGTTTTGGGAAAATCCGACGGTCGGATCTCCCGATACACTCGTTTGAAGTTTCGATTTCAAAATACGAACTGCAGCGTCGTTATTCGATTAATTTAATTATATTTATATATATATATATATATATAATCGATTCTGGCGCTGTTTTTCTTCAGATTTGAATTAAACATTCCAGACAATCCAACCGTTGGATCTTCACAAAGCGGGTGTCGTTGGAAAGATATTTCCAAGGCGAACCCAACGGTTTCAGTTTCGTGAAAATCCGATGGTCGGATCTCCCGCACTAATCGTTTGAAATCACGGTTTCAAAACATGAACTGCAGCTTCGTTATTCGATATATTTTAATTATATATATATAATCGATTCTTCGATTTCAAAACCATTTTCACTTCACATATTTGATAAAAACGATATTTTTATCCAGCAGATATTTATTTCAACACATGAATTTTGTTTATTTTATTTCCACACAGGAATTTCTATTCAACACATGAATTTCTATTCAACACATGAATTTTATTTATTTTATTTCCACACAGGAATTTCTATTCAACGCATGAATTTCTATTCAACACATGAATTTTATTTCAACATTCGACACATGAATATTTTCTATGGTTTATATATATATAATAAAAATGTGATTTTTATTGCAAAACAATTTATTTCAAAACACGATTATTTTATATAGTTTATATATAAGGTAAAAATGTTATTTTTGGTGTTAAAACAATTTATTTAAACCACTAATATTTTATATAGTTGATATATATGATAAAAATGTTATTTTTATCTTTCAAAGAATTTATTCAATACACGAACTCCATTCAACACATTAATTTATTTCAAAACATGAATTTCTATTCAACACAAGAATTTTGTTTCAACATTCAACACATGACTTTAATTTCAACATTCAACACATGAATATAAATCAAACACAGAAATATTTCAGAAAATTTCGGTAGCATAACGGCAGGGTAGTTAAAACCGGGACCGTCCCTAGTACGGCTCCTCGCTCTACCTTAAAGCCTCGCAGCTTTTGACAATGGGGATTTCATGCATCTAGTTCGCACACAGGCGACATGTTTATTTTTTTCTTCTTTTCCACAAACTAATCCTATGTGGTTTCAACCAAATAATTCTCAACCACAAACGGGTATTTTTCAACCACAAACAATTCTAATCAACCATTCGCTATCAACTAATTTTCACACCAATCACAACCAATAAATATCGTCCATGATTTGTGGACGAGGGGCGTATATATATATTTATATTTATATAAGTATATTTCACTTCACTTCAATATCATTTCAATTTATTTCAACGCATATATAATTTTTACAATGCATATATAACTTATACATCGAACGTACAACTTATACAACGCTTATACATGAGGTGTACAACGCTTATATAACTCATACATTGACTATATAATTTATACATCGTCGTTTTCCATATCGTTTATAGTTTAGAAATCTCACATTGGGTTCCACTCCACCAAAAATAGCAGAAAGCTCAGAAAAATATCCAGTCTCTTCTAAAATGTAGAAGACGTCCCCACGAGTCCACTGTCTCTTGTTTCACTGAATTTTATCAACAAATGAAAAAGATATGATTTTTACAGTGAAATCAAAAACCGTAGCGCTTTAAAGTGCTATAGAATAGTTTAAAATAAAATAGACCGTTGCCTCCACGATATCTTCAAAACTAGGTTTCGAGATTACTTCTGATCCGTAGCATGTGAGGTTGATCAGGTTGCACCACATTCCCCAGCTCCGAGAGGCGCTCTAGCGGGTATCCACCTGGTCGAACTCGCACGCAGATCTGAGGAGGAAAAGGGGTCGATATGGCAGACTTTCCCGAGCTCGATTCGGGCACAACACTCAACGAGGGAAGGCGAGGGTCATATGGATATGAAGCCCTCGAAAATCTCTACAGAATTCTCAACTGGGTCGAGGTGTTTAGTGGAGCGGATTGGAAGGAATCGGTCTGGGAAGTATTGAACAACTTCCGCTATCGCGCAGGGGGGTTACAGAGAGAGAGAAGATGAAGTGGACCAATGATATTTTATATATATATATTTTTTAATAATCCAAAAATACCCCTTATCTCATACGATCTCTAATCCAAACCCAACGACTGTCGTCCCTAGCTAAATACCCACATTCCGAACACAATGGGATATGTTTCATAGGCCCATTCGACTGTTTGAATTAGTTTTTCTTCAAATTAAAACATAAAACATTCAATATTTGATTTGAACGTACATTTCAATTTCCCGGGGCCACACACTGATCCCAAAAATTCCCAAAAAATAAATCTAGCTATGTTTTGATGATATGGTCCCAACAAAACTAGTTTCATCAAATTCTAAGACCGTTTGAAAACTGGCCCTTTTCTGGTCGATCCAATTTAATAGAAATCGACCAAACACATTTTCCTTTGCCACACTCACATACTAACTTCAAAAATTATGAAATTTGAAACCTAGCAATAATTTTACATCCAGGATCGAACAAAAGTGGTTTCGTCGAATTCTGAGGTCGTTTGCAAAATGGCCATTTCCACGGGCTACATAAACTCTATAGCGACCTTTCTGAAAATTCATTTGGCCATAACTTTTGACTCCCACTATGGAACTTCGATTTTTCAGATTCTTTAGAAAGATATTTACTAACAGATTTAAATATTTTTGGTTTCGCTAAAATCTGTTTTGTTTTGCACCCGGTACAATCAGTCAAAGTTTGAATTGAAATTTTGAAACTACCGAGCCATTTCAGGCCTTGTTTATAATTAAAATTAATTATATTTATTTTCAAACATCAATTCAAACACACTTTTCGTTGTTATTATTTAAAATATTTATTTTAAATATTTTAAATTCACTAAAATAGCCAAATTAAAACATTTAAATTGGCTCAGATTTTCCGGGTTGTTACAACCGTGTTTTGAGATGACTAAATTGACCATGTTTAACTGAAATTAATTATTTAATTAGTTTGTTTCGAATTAATCTAATCAAATAATTTGAAGAATATTTTTTGAAATTTAATAAGTTTTTAAAAAGGAATTTACTAATTATTTTAGTTAATAAAGAAATTAACTACTTTACAGTAGTTAATGATTAAAGTAAATTATTATCCTGATTAATAGAAATTTGGAAATTAGTTTTTGAATTAATGAAAAAGGTAATCTGAATTGAAATGGAATCTAATTGAATGGTGAAAGGAGTTATGAACAGGTTTTATATTTAAAAACCCGAATTTTTACAACTAAGTTATAAAGAGGAATTTAAGCGAATACGATGCTTAAATTATGTTGACTTAATATTTGAATTAAGTTAAAAAGAAAGTGAGATGAGAAAGGGTTTAGATTAAACCAGAATGTATTTAAAACCAGGTTGTTAAAAAGCGATGAGGATTTATATCGTTAATTCCAAATTAACGTTATTTAGAAATGGAGTTAAGAAAAAGGGGAAATTGAAATAAGATTTCTAAAGCAGGAATGGTCGAATAGATTTGAAAGGAGATTGGAAAGTGAATTTGGGTAAAGAAGTGGGTCGTAGAATTGTATAACCAAATCCAATTTATAATGGAATTTGTTTTGAAACTGGAATAGAATATTGGTTTGATTTCGACTTATATTTATCTGAGGATAAGAACGTTGTTGATCAAGGTCTGAGAGGTAATTAAAATACCTGTACTTGAACAACATCAGGATTACCTGAAGATGATATTAGCTGGTAATCATAAAAGAGGTTAGTGATAATTTATTATTTCCATTAGAGAAATAATAATGCGATGTTTGGTGAAAATTTGGAAAACATATGAAGTAAAGGAAATTAGCAAGGAAGAAATGTAAGGTTGAGTTTTACTTTATACAAATAAATATTTGTTATTGTTTCAAGAATAAAATAAGGGATGTTACTTAACGCTGTTTTCAAATAATAAGTGGAATGGATTTCCAAACTTGAAAAATAAAGAATGATGTAACAAATGTTTTTGAAAGGAGAATTAAGTGGAATTTAATATGGTTATTTTACTAAGTATTATATAGGGATGGTTTTTGAGAACATTAGTATATAAGAATTCAATTATCGTATTTTAAAATATTTAAAAGAGATAGAAGTTTTATTAAGCAGAAGCGAATTAGTTTGTTTTAACTAAAAGGCCAAGTAACGCTGAATATTGAACCAGTGAACGCATCGGTTTTCATGATTGAATCACTATATATTTTGATAGTTAAATCACCGACTATCAAATCTATCAAATATGGTTGTTGGTACGGAAAGACCGGGATCGAATTAATATTCGAAAACCATTCCGACCAACAAATACGTGAAGCTATCAGAAGATGATCGAGATGGAGCATTGAAGACTGTGGATTTTCATAAAGGGAAGAACCGCTATAAATCTTTGGAGTACAACCAGAGATAAACTATGGTTCTGTCGTTGTTGGAATCTTTGGGTTGCAAGGACTTCTCGCTACTGATCCATGGGGTAATTCCTATATTGGATGCAGTAGGAGAGTACCTTCGGTTCATCCTATTCCTGGATGACTTGTATGGACAGATGTCTGACAGAGTATTTCCAAAGGGATTACGTACGTTGATTTCCTCAAACGTGCTATAGTGGTTAGCGGAGAATGGTCGTTCTCTTAACTTAACTACTAGAGTATTTTTGTGGATGTCAATTAGTGATATCTGGCAGATCTTACAATGTGGCATTCAAAGTGAATGATGACCAGATGTTCAAAATTTAATCTAAACCTCAAGCCTCACCAATCAAGAAATGACAAAAATTGGGCAGGCATCATGGCTATGTGGGTCGCTCCCATTAGGGTGTATAATCACCTATCTAGAGAAATTTCATTTGCTTCTTTAATCTATTTTGATGCTGTCCCTTTTCGGGAAACGGTGGGTTGCATCCAACCGTTGGTGATATACATTCGATACACTCAAACGAAATGAGTGGTCGGTCATGTGTGGGCCGGGTTGCAAGACGTTCTTATTGAACCCAGTGTATTTGCCTCTAGAGATACACTATCAGCAGGTGGTCCCATACCTTATCATAGTCGGAATCCAATCTCCAATAAGAGCCCACGATATTAATTGTATACTATATATGTGGAGCGTGAGATGCAAGCGTTCCACTAGATTGATATCTACTTTTATTTAGACATTATTATAATATCAGAAAAGATATTGATTTCAAAGATATTTTGGGTTATCGTAAGGTAAAAACCGTCTGTATTTATGTGTGGGTTTGGTCTTACGATTATCCTTTTCTTTCATAAGGATTTTAACTTAAAAATCAAGTTGTGTGATACCCTTAATATTGTGCGAGTTTTTCTCACTCTGGTTCACCAGACTGACCCGGTGTTTTGTAAATGCTCGGGTTAGCCCGGGGTGTACAGCTTCAGGTTATCGAATGCTGTGAAGTCCAGAGACGAGCTGGAGATGTTCAGACATATGATATTATATAGCTACTGTTCCGCTGTGTGTTGTATATGGGAACAGGTTATTATAACTTTCCCGTTGTGTGATGTACTCTGATATTGCAAGTATTTTTAAAGCTCTCAATAAAGATTTATTTCTATATTATATTTTGTTCCACTGCGATGTGAGACTCTATGTTGTGATGTTTCTTCTTCTTCTATTCTAATATTTCTTTGTTATCTCACCCTCTAAATTCTTTCTAATAACTATCTAGTGTTTTCGGTGTTTGGAAGGTCGACATGAGTTACGGTAAAGGTATTTATGTCGATTTCCGGGGCCGAAAATCCTTGGGTCGTTACAAAAAAAGTGGACGCCATTAAAACCAGTAATTTAGTGAAGAAACCCTTTTCGATTGAATTATGTAGACGCTGCAAAAGATAACATTCATATCGTTTAAAAAATGCTACTAAAAATAAATATTTAGTGGTGTTTAAAAAAGTGCAACTAATAATCATGGATTTTTAGTTCCATGTTTTATCATAACGATTATTAAAACGCCACCAAAAATGCTCGGTAGCGGTTTTTGGGCACTACAAAAAAATAAATTTTCTTGTAGTAATTGCATCACCATTGAAATTGAGGTCGATATTAATGGGGGAATAGGATCCTGTATTCCAAGGAATGGTTTTGAAAAGACTAGAATATCCATTAGGACATACCAGCTTGGATCTGGAGGGAGGGTAGGAGGAAGAGAATGGCCAGTGTTGGAGTTAGTAATATAGGGGAGGATGAAGAAGAAGGATACGAAGGATAGGAAGAAGAGGTAGATGAACGTGAGTTAACGAAGGTTGGTGGGTCAGATGGGGGACAGGCTGATGGGACATCGAAAGATACAGAACGACGAAAAGAGAGGTCAGAAGGTCTGGGACGGTGGGAAAAGGACAGAAGGAGCCATGGAAAAGAAATTGGAAAGGAATGAAAATTTATTAACAAGTACGAAATTTGAAGCAAATTTATAAATAGTTTTTATTTTAGGAAACTTATTGCAAAATTTGCTTATTTATATTTTGTATGCTATGTTAAAAAATTATTTTGGTATCAGTGAATATCCTATTAATCGATTTAGTACTATTGATGAATATCCTATTAATCGATTTAGTACTATTGATGCCATGGAAAAGTCATTATGCAAATATGGAACACTGTATATTTGAATCAAATTTCAAACACTGTTTCACTTTAAGTATTTCCTTTCCTAAGTTTAAACACTACAATCTAGCAAATTATGTTTATATATGAGTTTATGCCTTCGACCTAGATATATTCATATTGAACTTATGTCACTTAAGTTAGGAATATAGACATTCTTAGCAATGTAATCCTTACAAGTTAAAAGTAACTAATAATTGATGTTATCACTTGTTGCACAATGTCGGCATGTCCTAAAAATGCAAATCTTACTTTGTGTACTTTGAGGTTACCGAAGAAAATTTATTGTAGTGATCCAAGGATTTTCGACCTCGAAAATAGACACAAAACACAATGTCGACTACTTAAGAATCAGAAATACTTGATCATTAATAGAAAGAAGTTAGAAGGTGAGGAATAAAAAGAAAGAAAGTTAGACTAGAGAAGAAGAAGATCACAACACAACTGAATCAGAGTAAACACGAATCTCACATTGGATCGAATAAAATATATTATATAACATAACTTTTAAAATGCAAACTTATAACTGTATATACAACCATTTCAAAGTACAACTCATAACATCATAGCGGAAATAAACTCTGTATACAAAATGTTGAAGCCTCCTGCTCCTAACTCCTCCAAGTATATCTGAAAAATCCCGACTACTTGACTGCCCGTACAAATTTGGGCACCCAAGAGTTTAGGATAAAACAAAACAAAATAAACTCTGGGTCAGTCATGGCACTGGTGTGAGTAAACTCCAACCATTTGGTTTAACTTTTAAAATTCCTTTTCAAAAGAAAAGGTAATCATAAGACCGATCCACACATAAACACAGATTGTTTTTACCTTACGATAAACAAAACATTCTTTAAAAACAATATTATTCTGATATTATAATAGTGTCTAATACCAGTAAATAATAATATAGCAGAACACTTGCATCTCACGCTCCACATACATAATATACAATCAAAACCGCGGGCTCTTATTGGAGAATGGATTTCCCTCTATGAAAAGGTATGGAACCAACTTCCGATCAATGTACTCTAGAGGGGATACACTGCAGTTCAACAAGTACATCTTGCAACTCAGCCCATATGACCGGCCATTCATTTCGCTTGAATGTTCTGAATATATTGTCACCTTACGGTTGGTATACCAACATAACTGTTCCTGGGAGCTACAGAATCGAAAGAAGTAAAAAAATGAATATTCTCTAGATGGTGACAATATGCCCTAATTAGGAGCGACCCACTTAGCCATGTTGCCTGCCTGATTTTTGTCATTTCTCGGTTGATGAGCCTTGAGGTCATAACGTATCTTTTGACATACCACACCTTCATTTACTTTGAATGCCACATCGTTATACCTACCAAATCACAAACTGATTTCTCCAAAAATACCACAGGTATAAAGCTAAGAGAAATGAATTCCTCTGCCATCAACGTAAATACGTTTGAAGAGATCAGCTTACGGATCTATTAGATATACTCTGTCAGAAATTCGTCCATTCAAGTTGTCCTAGGTCTGGACAAATCGAAGGCACTATTCTGTAAATCCATCTTAGGAATTTTCCACCTAGGATCGCTAAAACAGCCCTTGCATAAACTCCATCTTCAATTATCTTCAATATATTTGATTCGCAACGCTAATGCCCATACAAGATGGTTTTTCAAATAATAAATCTGATCCTGGTCTCTCCTTATTAGCAACAGAAAAATGGTCAGAAACTTTGATATCCGGTTATTTAATCATCGAAGGAAAATGTTAACCCGTTGTAAAAACGCAGTTCGAAGGCTAGTGTGTCGACCGTATAGTAATGCTACAGATCAATTTTGTTTTAACGTAATGGATCATAGGCCTTCATTGGACCGTTCAACGTCCTCAGGTCGTGCTAACGACCAAAGCAAGGTCGTGTTAACGACCTAAAACAGTTTGTGGCGTCCTTAGCTCGTAGGTCATTTAAACCGTTCACCATCTGTGGCTCGTTCAGACCGTCACGTATTAGGCCGTGACATTTAGACCGCGTGAAACAAGGTCGTTGCCTCACCAAATTAGATCTTCGGAAGCAAGTATAAAATGCATCAACTCACGGCATTCTTCATTTGGCTCACGGATTCATCTAGCTCGCACCTTCATTTAAACCGTTTCACGAGCACTTACAACCTAACAAAATGGACGACCTAAACTAGGTCGTTTCCGTATGGTTCATATACGCTTAGATCGGGTTCAATATAAATATTGTCACACATGCAAGAGCTTACGTGGAAATTAAGTAAGCATGGATTTTGAACACGCTCAAGCCAACTAGCCAATATGGACAGCTAACCTTCTTTGTAAGCAACGAATGCACTACACTAAATGATGAAGTGGAAAAGGAGTAATAAAATGGAAAATGTATATGAGATGGCTTTTATCATTTTTGTTACTAGACCAAACAATACCATGTCTGAAGCTTTAGCCTGCACATTAGTTTTAGATCATACCAACTTCAAGAACATGCACACGTCATCGGTTCGTTGTTTCATTAACATGCAAAGTCAAGTCGTTATGACCACATCAGTCAGGTCGTTGAGACCAAACCTCTAGGTCGTCCAGCACTTCCTTTTTGGCCACATCAACATATTTCTTTAGCTCTTCCGATGATGTGAGTTTAGGACGCTCCATACAAAGAATACTTTGATCATTGTTTTTATCAGTTCAATGCCAGCTGTGGAAGGACCATCAGATCGTGGAATATGAGTGCTCTTAGGTCATTAAGCTGAGGTTGCTTAGCCCGCTAATACTTTAAACCCATGTGGAGAACTGGCTATCACACATACCAAAGCAGGTCGTTCTTTCACGAAGGCACAGATCTTTTGGATTGTGGAGGCCTCATATTTAGGTCGTGGAAAATTTCCTTAGTACGTGACTTCCTTTTCAGGGCTTCGTCCAGATCTTTAGGTCGTTTAAACCTATATGCAACAATTCATTTTAGGTAGCTGGGACCATATGAAATTTATCCCGCAAACTTTCCTTTAGGTCGCGTATGAAGAAATGAGGTGAAGCATTGCTTTATGCATGACGTGGAAAAAGGTCAAATGGCTCCGTATATTATTAGGTCGTGGGAGCATTTTAGACCGTGGAGCTCATTTAAGTTGAACCGCCAACCATGTGCCAACTATACATTCTAATTTACAACTTCGCCACTCCATACCAACCCTACCTATAATTACCCCACTTCACAATCAGTATGGGGGATCCAATTTCATTCCTATCACGAAGTGCCGCCAAATTTGAAGCTCTCCTACAACTCCATCAATAGCCTCCAAGGATCAAACAACTTCTCTTCAACATCATGTGGTTCAAATCAATTCTAGTCAACGCTAAAGCTCTCTTTAATTCTATCAAAGCTTCTCCAGTTTTTTCATGTGCCATGGAAATTGCTCTAACTCATTTGAAATAATCTCCAACCGCTACTAACCCTCTCCAAAATTCGGATCTAACACCAAATTCGTATCAAATCATAGAAGAGCATCAAAACGCCTAGGTGATCGAAGATTCATGCATCCATCATCACAAAGCTAGAAGATCTCTTCAATTTCCTCATCGGTTCAAGTGTAATTTAGATCCTAGAAAGAGAATAAAAAATCGAGAAATGAATGTAAAGAGAAAATTCACGTATGATGTAAAATGAAATATCGTAATGAAAAGTGATTGAAAAGTGGACGTAGATCTAGTATAGAACAAACCACTATAAAAATTTCTTTGTCTTCATTTTATGCTCTTTATTTTGTGGTTACGCGGTTCCACATTTTAGTCTAACCATTTAGTGAAGTGCTCATATAGCACCCTTGGTGTTGAAACCAATTTTAGGTTTAAACAGAAAACATACATACAAACAATGGTCGTATTTCTAAATGGAAATCTTACTGATCAATCATTAATCAACACTGGATCCTTTTAAATAGATTTATCAATAATCATTTTTTTTCCTAATCTCCCATTTTCCATATTTCTTAAACTTGTTTAGCTTCTCACGATTCTCGTAATTTTTTTTCCATAAATCCATAATTTCTTATTTTCTATATTTAGAAAATATACACTATTTACAATTGGAAACATTTCCATTCCTTATATTTGTACATTACTATCCTTCAATGTCCATAAGTCCCTAACCGTAAACTAGTAAGATAATAACTCCCTAAGTATCAACCCCGAAGGCCGAACCAACATCAGATCGATACTCAAAAAGCCATTCAACATAGCTAATCTCTTGTCAGTTTCTAATTACATCTTTCCTTTCTAATTTTCTTATCAAATCATTGCTTACGTAACTCTCGGATTCGGTTTACGAATCCACTTCTTTTATGGAAAAATATGGATTATAACGATAGCATTATAGTCCTTGTTTCCAAAATATTCAACTTAAAAATATAACTTTGATTCTTTACTTTGAATAAATAATATTTAATTGATAAATTAAATAAATTATCTTTCTTTAAAAATGGAAAGTAAATATCACTTTCCTAAATTCAACGTCTGACTCTCCTTCGAGTAACTCCTATTCGATTAACGTTCTAAACTTTGGAATATTTACTGTTTCAGGTCGACTCAATTTCTAAATTCATTTTTGAATTTATCCCTTTCAAAATGTTACTAACTCCCTTTATAACCATTCCAATTTGCAAAACATTTGATTTAAATCATTATTCGCTTTAAACCGTGATTACTATAACTTTACGGAAATCTGGCCCCGTTATATTAAATCAAATCTTGATTTAAATAATATATGCCGTTACAATTTAAAATTCTATCCATCTAGTTCTTTTATAAATTCATATTCCACTTCGTAAACTCCATTTACAAGTTAACTCCTTGTTAATTATATATTAAGTTTATAATTAATTCCTGATTACACATTCGATTATAAATTATTGGTTTTTAAACCAATCATATTTTATATTTTAAATTTCTAAATTATATATAATTTCTAAAGATAAATTATTTTCATAACATTTGACTTCGTCGAGTTCTAATTATAATCCTTAAGGATTCATTCAATTCATATTCACATTTCGAACCTCGAAATAAATTAAACGATTCCCCTTTCCATTACTCATTTTAAATTGACATTCACAGATTATTAAATAATAATTATTTTATCCCATTTAAAAATATTATTTAGTTAATCAAACTACCTTCTTTTATTTTTAAAATAGTTATTCCTTTCTAGTCATTTTAAAACTCAATTTCAATTTAAAAATAGATTTTCCCCTTTTTAAAATTCGAATTCCTTTTCTAGTATAGTCAAATATATTTTATGGTATTTAAATATCAATTTTATCAAGGTCAATGTTATTCAAACATCCCAAACACACAATAATCAACCACAGATTATTTGTCACATCATATAATGCAATATATGAAAACAACAATATAATTGTTGATAACTCCAGTTGGATCCCTCCAACCTATTTCCCTGCATCCACATATGTTAATCAATATACATAACGCAAATATCATATCAATATGAAATATTAAAATAAATAAAAATCAGTATTTAACCAATGACTTCATATATATAACTATCAACCAATTTATTTGTAAATATTCCAAACTATAATCACATAACATTCAACCAATATTTATCAGTACTAAAATATATTTATAAAATTATAAAACCAGACAGAGTTAATGAGTTCACTCACCTTGGTCATTAATCGTTGAGTAACGGTTAACGTTCCATAGATCTATTCAGAAGTTTTATTTCATCTAAAATTGTAACATGCTCCAAATCTCTCCACACTAGTGCCATCATGTAGCTTGCATTCATACGATTCCATAGTGACGAACGGTTCGTAAAACCGATTACGTATGGACACGATATCACGTTAACAAGTTCATATATAATTTTGAATTTAAATAAACTTAATTTATTTAAACAATGGGCCTCACCATTATAATTCGGCCCATCACGTTTTGTGCACCCTACCCAACTCTATAGCTCTTTCACACTTACACCTTCCGTTTCCTTTTCTAACATCAACTGCCTTTATATTTCTCTTTTTTTAATAAATATATGTGGCCCAAGCCCACTTGCTTTAGTATAAACCCAGATCCGCACAAACGCTACAGGGCTCTTCTTCTCGCTTTAGTAATTTCAAATGCCTTCTCCTCAATTTAACCCACGTTTTCAAGCCATGGCCGAATGTTTACCCCCCATCTTTCTCCTCCAATTCTCCATGGAAATCCAAATTAAAATCGTCACCACTCGCCTCTTCACACTGTCTTCCCTTCCATACCCATCTTAGCCAATTCGTACCACCAGTATATATATCGACGTCGACCTTACTTAGTGGAAAACATGCGTACACAATGTTCACTAGTAACCACTGAATGAGCCGCAAGCCTTGAGTTGCTGACCGCTTCACTAAACTCAAACATATATTGAATTCAACAATACATGCTTAAACGTTTCAAATGCTCGAACCAAAACACATGTGGTGTTTTAAAAACCCGCAACCGTTTTTATAACTGAATCGAAACACGACCTCCACTCTACAAATCCAGCTTCAATCTTCCCATACACTAATCTTGGGCCCCGTCAACTTTCCAGCGAGCTGAAATCGCGTCGCTAAGTTATTCATTCTAGAAGAGCGAGCGTGTTTGTAAGGACTCAACGCATAGTTCGACCATGGAAAACTACTGAAGCCCAAGAAAGAACTTTGGCATGTTATTTATAGTAGATAATACTTGGCATCCAAGTCTTAGGTATGCAGCAAAGCTGCGAAAAATGGTAGGATTGGTATGAGTTTTCTTTTCATTTTGTGGATTTCGAAAATATAGGCTGAGAGAGATAATGATAGGAATGCAGCTTTGATTTAAATTTCATGTTTAGTCACTGTTTTAGTTTTTAGGGTAGGTGATCTAGATTTATACATATATTAAAAAAAGAAACTAGAATACTTAACAACTAAGGTAGGCAGCATTCAGACATGCAAGTGCAGAGTGTTCATGAAAGTGGAAGGTAAAGAAGCTAAGGAATTCATACATATTCTACGAATATTATTTATGTTTATTAAGGTTACCCCATTGTGTAAAATTTTGATCGTTTACGGACAGCTATGGACAAAAATAAAAATAGCATCATGTCGAACAACACATTACGATCCCAAAAATATAATAAAATAGACAATTTAACTCATTTTATAAAATCCCAAAATGTTGATTTAGGGTGCAGAATGTGTTAAACAAAAAGTAGCTTATTTTTCTAAAATAAAAATTACAGAAAAATTCTTTAAATTATATTAAAAATATGTCTTAAAAGTCTTATCCAAATTCAAAATAAATATTTTATTATAATTAAATAATCGTTATGGTTTATAAGCGAATCCACAACGACTATTTGAAAATTTGATTTGGACATAACTCATAATCTATAATACGAAACCTTGGTTTTTCTCTTCCATTAGAAAAATACAGTTCAATATATTCAAACTTTTCTTGTTTTAAAGAAATATAACTTATAACGAATCTTGTATAGTCATTTGAAGTTCAAAACTATATATTACGAACTACCACAATGTTACGGGCTCGATTATAATTATATTATAATTAATACATTCAAACATCATTTATTAATATATTCGTTATTATAATTCAAGTCTATACTGAATTAAATCTTTTATATTATCCAATTTACCTAATATTGTCAATTCAGTTATTTCCGACTATTTCGAAAAGAAATATACTATTATCCCATTATTTATTTTAATCAAATATTCAAAATATTTAAATTCGAATCATTTAAATTGCTGAGTCAATATTCAAATAATTAAATAAGTTAATTATTAAATCGTTAAAAATCCGAGACGTTGCATTTCTTTCCCATTAAAAGAATTTCGTCCCCAAAATTACTAAGGTAGGAAAAATGCTACAAATTCTATTAACTAGGTTAGAAATTATTTATTTCACTTTTTAACTTTAGTTTTAACTGAACTAATTAATCTTAATTAAAATATTAATTAATTCTTATTAACAAAAAATTCAAAACTTCTGAAAATTTTCTAACACTCTATATTTTCGGAAAATTTTGTCTATGTCTCCTTTGCAGGGCTCAATCGGTGCAACTACAACTCACCTTTCTAGGCCTTCTCCAATCCAAAAGAAAATCAAACGGCCAAGCGGCTTTCCCAATAGGCTCATAAAAATCTCATGCCCAAATAAAATATAAACTCATACCTTTTTGTTGGGCATTTAATTCTGTCACTTCAATTTTCTACCATTTCAGTATACAAAAATTGATTTCCAATTATCACCACTCGACTCATTCTCAAATCCAATCATTCGCTTATACCCAAGCCAAATTCCATTTTAATTCTAGTTTCAATCTCAATTCCAAATTCTTACTTAACAATCCAATTCCATTCTGAATTATCTCTAATCTAATCCAAATTTATTTGACTTAGTTTACATTAAATTCAAATTTATTTATTCACTCTTATCATTTCAATTTATTTAACTTCATAAGTTAAATTTAAAATTTAGAATTTAAATTCCTGGGTTTTATTTCATATCAATTTGAAATCATATAACAGTAGCAATTCAAAACATTTGAATTTTTAACAACTTGTTTTCCCAAAACAAAGACTTTAGTAGTAATCCATCACGTCAAAAATGAACACTAATGATGCTGCATTCATCATCATAACTATTTCCCATCGACCGAAGTGAGTTCAATACTATATCACTTTCAAAAATCTTTCTTAAACACTTTCATTTTGAAATTACTTCAAAATATCATTTTCAACACCTGGAAATAATTTCAAATTTTCCCTAGGATCTCAAAATTCCATTTATTCAACCCAAAATTTCTTTTTCAACCCTTCTCCAAGTTCCCTGAGTTTTAATTCCAATTCTAATTTAAATTCAGATTTAGTCCATCTGATTTTGTATTTATACGGATATGAATTCGATTGGTTATTTATATAACCATCTCAATTGTAATCTTATCCGATTATAACAACAACCAACACATCCAATATATAATAATAATTCCAATATATATGCTTTTATTTTATATCAAAATATACTTTGGGTAAAATTATATCATTTACCCACATATAAAAAATACTGTGTCGGTTTATCGTATTCGATTGTTTAGAAGCCCGTATCGACATTGTGGTGCCCCACCATCGACCAGAATTCATAAGCCACTCAACCAATAAATCTTCACAATAACAAATCATTTTTATATAAATTTACAAATACGCTTTCCCGTATATGTACACTCAACTCATTCTAGGGTATTACTAATCTCATCTCTATTGAGTCACGCCATAGTGCCAAGGTAATCACTTAACCTTCAGCTCTGATACAACTGTAACGACCCAAGGATTTTCGACCTTGAAAATTGACACAAAACACAGTGTAGACTATTCAAGAATCGGAAATACTAGATCATTAAGAAAGCTGGAATAGAGGAAGAAGAAAAGATCACAGCACAACCGAATCATAGTAAACACGAATCTCACAACGGATCGAATAAACTACATTATATAACATAACTTTTGAAATACAAACTTATAACTTTATATACATACCATTTCAGAGTACAACTCATAACATCACAGCGGAAATAAACTCTATATATAAAATGTTGAAGCCACCTGCTCCAAGCTCCTCCAAGTATATCTGAAAAATCCTGACTACTTGACTTCCCATACAAATTTGGGCACCTAAGAGTTTAGGGTAAAACAAAACAAATTAAACTCTGGGTCAGTCATGGGACTGGTATGTGTGACGACCGCCCATAGCCCCCGCACTATACAAGAGGAATAATGCACTGAAAGGTGTGCCAGGCAGCTATGGACGATCATCAGAGTAGGTAAACACAAGCGGAACCTGTCGTAAATCTCATAGTGCAAGGATACCATATAATAGAACATATACAATAGGTAATATTAGTGAAGCACATTTGAGTACAAATCTCAAATTTTCAAAACAACAAGAAAATATATCCTTACACTAGGATTGTGAAATATGTCTGTACAAATTTGCCTCACTACAACACTCAGAGTAGAATAACTAACAGTGGAAACCCAAATACTATATAGTAAGAGATAGTACCATAGCCTCCTGCTCGCCATCGATCAGCATTATCGTCCTTACTAAAGCATCACCTGTCACCTGCTACTTAGTCTTCCCATCCATAACCGGATGAACAACCTAAGGTAATAAGAGGAGACATAAAACCTTGAGTCATACAATAGTCTTAGTGAGCGATAAAACAGCTAACAAACTTCAACAATAAAGTATATGAGAATAGGTAGATTTACAAACCAATCTACCAATCATCAGAGAAGAACTCAACTAATGTCTTCCCCCACATCGAACAGTGATAGCCTTTACATTAAGTAATTCAACCATTCATCTATGGAAATAGGAACACTCATTCAATTATGGTAAAGCACTCATAACATCCAGATTATATATATATCTCTCATGTAGACCATCCTAATCGAATTCAACATCCCCTAAGTACAAGCCTTGGAGGCCTAAACCAATATCAGACAAGCACCCAAGAAATATCTCCTTTGACTTTGGATGACCTACATGAGACGGTATAAACAGAACAACTAATCATTTATGACTGACTCTGGCTATCACCGCCAATCCTACTTTGAAACCATCGTTAATCGTATGACAACCCATCATGATTGCCATATGTCAAGGGATAACGGTAACCCCAGTTCTAGCACAATTCCATACACCTTCATGACTTGTATCCTGGCTCATCATGACTGCCCAGGGTATGTTAGGCCCATCATGACTACCAAGTCTACCCCTGCTTTTAGTTTGGAAGAACTTACGACAATGATAATCTCTCAGCCTTCGCATCTCTAGTCATCATCACCGGCGACTAATCACAAATTCAAGCCTCACTCGAGTAACCATTATCCACAACCCAACACCTTTGAGTTGTCTACCTATTCGTTGCTTTTCACGATCAACGAACATATCACATCACTTCGAACATCCCCTTCAGGACTCTTGTCGAAGCCATCATCATCGTTGAATCAAACAACATCAATACAAGGTTCAATATAGTCTATAGTATTATCACCCCACTCAGGACAACTTTCAATACTTCCAAACTTCCCAATTGAATTCACTTTGAAGTCGCATCATCATCGAAAATGTCCGACCAAAAATAGTCGACCAGAAATGGCAAAAATGGCTGACCAGAAATGGCTGACCAGAATAGGCCGACCCAACTTTAGGCTGACCCACTTTATGCCGACCCAACTTTATGCCAACCCAACTTTAGTCCGACCCAACCAATGTCCGACCCAACTTCTTCTGACTAGGCCAACCCACCTTTAAATGATTAGGCTGACCCATTTTTCTGACTAGGTCGACCCACTGTTTCTGACTAGGCTGACCCAACTTATGGCCGATCCAACTGTAACGACCCGCATTATACGTATCGAAGGATCATAGAATATTTATTTCTTTTTCATATGAGGTCGTATAGTCGTGTAACTTAGGGGAACAACTATTGGGGTTATTTCCAATGTTCACGATTTTTGCCGATTTTCAAATGACCGTTTTACCCTTGAATAATCTTGTTTCGCCTATAAATTTTGATTAGTAAGGAGTTTTGACCTAAAATCACTTCCATTGGTTTTGGATGATGGTTTACCTTTCCGTAGAGTGGTCATATTAGCCAAACGGACTTACTGTTTGGGAGGTATGGCTGAAATAAGGTTTAGAAGGTAAAAAACAGCTTAAATGGGCTTAATAGGGTAATTAGCAGCTAGGCCCATTGGGAATTTCGGGATTAGGGCCATATAAGGGCCGATTAGGGTTAGAGAAACTTTTTCCTTGTCATTTTCCAGCCGCCACTTACCTCTCTTCAACCCTAACAATGGCCTCCAACACCCAAATCACCTTCTAATCACTATTTAATCAAGTATTAGCCTAATCTACATCAAACCAAGGCAAATTAGCATAGAATTTGGGATAGAGCTGCTAGAACACACAGAGATTCAACCCAAATCAGAGATTCTTTCAGATCTATAAATTAATTGTGGCTAAGGTGAGTGATTTGCATTGTTTTTCACTAATTATGGCTAATTAGGGGTGATTAGTGTTAATTAGCTAAATTATGACTCAGAAAAATCTGGAAAAATTTGTAAAATTCTAAAATATTATTTTAGGGCTCTGATAAAAATTTGGGTTAATTTGGAGTAAGTTTGCTAATACTATGATTAGTTATAGTTAAACATGATTAAGGGGGAAACATAGGTTTTTAGGTATGTTTGATCCATATTGACATGTTAAATTGTTGTTTATTGTTGATTCTCTATGTTGCTATGATTGTATGGTATGCTTTGTGATTGATTATAAAAGTTAGAATGGTCAAAAATGCCGTCGTATGGCGTAAAACAGTCGCTGGAAAAGTTGCAGGAAATGTGCAGGGTTTCGGATCGGATATGGGGCTCGGATCGGATAAGAGAACTGGGCAAGGGAATTCGATTCGTATCGGAACCTAGCACAAGAGGAAAAGCATGGCAACAAGGAAGGCCACATGAACTAAGACGGAATCAGATCAGGAAGCTACGGATCGGATCAGAGACGGAGGAGGGAACCAGATCGAAACCTAGAGATGGGGTACCATACGAACCGAACCGAGGCAGGAGCACCATCCGAACCGAACCAAAGGGCTATGACCACCGAACTGAACCAAGCAAGGGTGACTGAACCGAACCGTGCAAGGGTGACTGAACCGAACCGAGCACGGGTGACTGAATCGAACCAATAAGGACTGAAGCACTACGCATATTCAAACCAAACCAAGGCATGGGCTATGACCAGCGAACCGATCCGATGAAGACCAAAACCCGAGATGCAAAGGTAGTCCAAATGAGAAGTTAGAACTTGGGATCCAGATGGGAAACAACGAGTAAACTTCATGATTGGACTCTGCTGCGGGACGTGTGCAAAGGGGTTATCGATGTCTATAGCTTTGACTCACCACGGAGAGATGGATATTGGTTATGGATCAGTGCAGTGAAGTTGTTATGAATTCACGGGGCAAAGTGATTGTAGCAAGGCTATGAGCCAGTGCGGTGGAGTTGTCATTACTCCATGGGGGCGGAGTGGAAATAGCAAAGTATTAGTGGTTACGGATCAGTGCAGTAGAGCCGTCATGACTCTATGGGGCAGAGTGATCGTAACAAAGAATTGGGTGATCAAAGTGGTAGATATCGTATGCTTTACACACTAAGTAAGAGATGTGAGGATGTTTGCTATGTTTGATGTTTTTCTATCACCATGACGTGCACAACCCCTCTCCATTATTTTCACACCATGTGTTAGTGTCACCTTAGAGTATTGTACATCCTGTTGTCCTAACTCTTTAGTTGCGGGTCCAGGTTCAGGTATGGTTATGTATACCTGTTACTGTTTTGTTTTGTTGCTTATCGCTCATAGTAGACTTTTGTCTGAACCAGAGTTTTATGTCTCTTCTTATTTCTCTGGGTGCTCTTAAACGGGCAGACTAGAGACAGGTCAGGTGATTATGCACAAGTAGCTGTACCGAAGACGAGCAGGAGGCTTCCACGTACGATATGTATATAATCTCCTTGTGTTGTTGCTGGTCACTACTTTGGGCATTAGTAGTGTACCTCTTTCTTTTGCTTTAGAGACAGTATTTCGAAGTTGTAATAATGTTGGTGTGGATGATAAGCTGTATTTTGGATTTCCGCTGCTATGATGGTTTAGTTTTCAGCTTATGCACTGTCTCGACTGTTTTATGTCAAAGTTATGTTATTATTATATTTTATCCCATGCACTGTGAGACATTCTACAGGTTCCTTGTTATTTCAAATTCCTTTCTTTGGCGACTGTCCTGTGCTAGTCGAGCATTGACACAACGCAGTTTCATTGGGAATGTCGGCTGGTGTGGGGCGGGCCGTCACACTTGGTATCAGAGCTCTAGGTTGCGTGGTTAACCTAGGGAAATACACCAGGGAGAGATAGTACATGTATATGAGAGCGCGTATTTGTGATATTTTGGTTTTCAAAAGCTATATATATACTATTAGTATATATAAGGATGGAGTCACACTGCATTGGCACCACTAAGGAGATGGTTAATAGTTTTCTCCTTACAGATTGAACGATGAGCCGATATATGAGGAATACTGGTTCAAGAGCCAATAATAGGAATGCTCCTGATATAAGGACGATGTTCACCGTAACACCCCACGTCCATTAATGTCACTCACAAAGGGAATGCATTAACTTCCATGGAGCATATTTAGTGTATAGAACAGAATATAACAAGACAGATATAAATAATGGTACTTGAAAATTTTAAAACAACTTTTATTGCAGCGGAAAATAGTTTGATTACAACAACTTCATAAATCAAGTACACTTAGTATCCATCTTGATAAATTGTTTCAGAGTACATAAAATAAAAAGCATAAACCCCAAGCCATAAGAGAGATGAGCTGAATTTTACTTTCAGCAATCCAAGCACTTCCAAAAGAGAGAGAAAGAGATCCGAGATCAAGCTTCACTAGTACTAGTCCCACCCCGAGAACCTGAGGGGGGGGGGAGGAAGAAAAGAGGCGAAAACAAGGGGTTCAGAAATAAAGTCTGGTGAGTATAATAGCTTTAACAATATAATTATTAAAGTAACTAGGATAAGGCATAAACTGGTAAGATAAGATATGACCATGAAAAAAGTGGGCATGACAAAGCAAATAAGAGGAATATTCCGGCATTAATCTCGTTCCTAATCACTATAGGATAATTACTATACTGCACCACCACTAGTCACCCTAAAAGTTGATCCCGCCTACAAAACTTAATAATGATAATGGTAGTTCGTGTACCCCTAGCTGCCTTCATAGGTGTCATCTGCCCCTGTCTCCACTATTTGTACCCACTACCCCCATTCGATTGGCTCCCTAACTCGTAGATACCCGTGCTGGTCCCAAGTAGGGTGTATCACTCCCCAAAGTGGCAACCCGATACCACTAAAGATGCACGGCTTATGTAACACCCCGAATCTCGGTTAATACTAAAATTCACAAATTAAAGAATAACTAATCCCAGATGTGGGAATCCAGGGAAACGGGCTGCGTCATTGCGTTCGTCTCGGAAAAATACGCGAAATAGAGTCCGAGTTTTCGAGAATCGGAGTCCGTATGAAAGAGATATGGACGAACGAAGTTAGGCAGAAGAACCCGGAACAGGCCAGAAATGCACTGGCGCACTTGTGAAGTGCGCCAGAACAAAAATGCACTGGCGCACTTGTGAAGTGCGCCAGTACAAAAATAGACTGGCGCACTTGGGAAGTGCGCCCGTGCCGAGCCAAGAAACCTGCACAGTTTCTAGAGAGTTCTGTGGTTGGGTGCACCAGTTTGGGGTTTGGGCTTGGTCTTAGGGCTGATTTCTGGAGAGTTCCGAGATCTAAGGGTCCTAAACTAATCTAGGGTTAATCTAAGGGTCTAAAATGCAACCTAATCCTATAAATAAGACCACAACCCTACCCTAATTCATTCATAATTAAACCTAGTAACTAAACTATGGCAAAATGAAACTTGATCATGGCCTCCACAAATCAATGAAGAGGAAAGCAAGCTAATCAACCTCTCTAATCAACTTCTAATCCATTCTAAGCATCTTAATCTTCTTCATTTGGAGTGCAAATTGCTAGTGGTGAGTTTCTATCACTTTGATGATCAATTGTTAAGATAAGTAGATTAGGTGTAATGAGATTTATGGTCTTGAATGCGGATTTGTGAGTTTGAATCATTTGTAATGATATGCTAATCTATGTATAATATTAATCCTATGTTGAATATGTAAGTTTATGCATGTTGAATATGTAAGTTTATGTTGAATATGTAAGTTTATGCAAGTTGAGTATGTGATTCTATGCATAATAAGTAATTGATTTTATGCAAGTTAAGTATGTGGTTTTATGCATGATGAATATGTGATTCTATGCATGCTAAGTAGGTGATATTATGCAAGTTGAGTATGTGATTCTATGCATGCTAAGTATATGATATTATGCAAGTTTAATATGTGATTCTATGCATGCTAAGTATATGATATTATGCAAGTTGAATATATGATTCTATGCATGCTAAGTATGTGATAATATGCATGATTAATAAGTTGTTTTATGTTTATTTAACAAGTGGGTTATGCATGTTTAACAAGTTCATATGCAAGTTACATGTATGATAATATATGCTATGCAAGTTACATGTATGTTAATATGCAAGATATGCTATGCAAGTTACATGTTTGTTAATATGCAAGTTACATGTATGTTAATATGCAAGATATGCTATGCAAGTTACATGTTTGTTAATATGCAAGTTACATGTATGTTAATATGCAAGATATGCTATGCAAGTTACATGTTTGTTAATATGCAAGTATGTGAATGCTTATGCAAGTTATGTGTATGCTTAGATGCATGTTTAACATGTTATGCAAGTTGTGAGAATGCTTATATGCAAGTTCAACATGTTATGCAAGTTATGTGAATGCTAATATGCAAGTTCAACATGTTATGCAAGATATGTGTATGATAATATGCAAGTTCATATGCAATATGTTATGCAAGTCATGTGCGATAATATGCAAGTTTGGGTTAAATATAGTTGGGTTAATATATGCTCATGTATGCAAGTTGACATTCTCTTAACCCATGACAAAGTTATATGCTAAGATTTGGTTAAACCCATGATGTTGTGATGGATCTTCCCTTTTATTATGTCGTGAAATAAAAACGATTTGCGTGGGGAACGATGGGGTTAATAAAGATGTTAATAAAAGTATGATTGGGTATGATTAAGCATACCATAAAAACAAATTAACATAAGTGGGAATTTACCTATTGAGTTAGGTCTACCCCATGGGAATTTACCTATTGAGTTAGGTCTACCCATGTTATGAAAAACTTAATATTAATTAGGGATAATTAATATAAATTATGAGGGTGATTAATTAGGTGTAATTAATCGACTAAGACACGAGGTTGGACTCAGTTGTAGCGTAAAACTGCCCGGACCCAACCGGCTTAACCAGTTGCTACAAATGTTAGCCCAATGTGAGAGGTCTTAGGCACAAACTAAATACGTGATTAATGTAAAGACACGAGGTTAGACTCGGTTATGACATAAGGCTGCCCGGACCCAACCGGCTTAACCAGCGGTCATAAAAGATAGTCTAATGTGAGAGGTCTTTATGAGGATCACGGTCTTAATTAATTAAGAAACACTTAACCATATAAGCATGTAGTGGGGCTTGAGGGTTAAGTGGGTGCCTTGGGTGGCATGAGAAAACTAGTGGGTTGCCTTGGGTGGCAATAGAAAACACGATTAGAATACTTAACCAAAGTGGAACATGTAATTAAACATGATTAAAGGGTTAAGTAAGTGCCTCGGGTGGCATGTGGGAATTAAGTAAATGACTTGGGTGGCATATGAAATCTAGTGGGTGCCTTAAAAGGTAATTAAAATATGATTAATGACTTAACCAAAGTATTTATAACATGTAAGTGGACATGGTTAAAGGGGTTAAGTGGGATACACTAGATAAAATTAACAAGCTTAAGTGGTAGCTTGTGGGGGCCCATCTCAACCAATATCCCAAACGTATCTTTGTGGGCTCGACCCAAGTCGGGTGACGGGACACGCATATTGGGCTTGACTATAAGAGGCCAAAAACGGGTTAGCGGTGGCAACGTAGGACCAACGGGTTTCATATGCGTGTGTGGACCCGGGCTGGTTAGTAAATCGTTGTTACATCGTGTAGATATAAAGTCGTGCACCGTTGATATTATCTGGTTGCCACTTTGGGGAAATGATACACCCCATTGTGGGACCAGCACGGGTATCTACGTTAGGGAGCCGATCGCTTGGGAGTAGTGGGTACACCTAGTAATGATAGGGGCAGACGGCACCTATGTAGGGGTACTAGAAACTACTGGGTAAAAATTACTAAGTACATTTAGTGGGATCAACCTTTAAGTAGGAATTAATCTTAGGTAGGTAAAACTGGTGTGGTGCAGTGTAGGAATTATCTTTGGGTAGGTCTGGGGCGGTGTAATTTAGTAATTATCCTTGGGTGGGTAAATGCGTCTTTACGGTTATCTTAGTTTATCCTAAGTTTACCAAGCTGCTTAGTGTAGCCATTCATCCCCAGTCGTTACCGTATATCAACTTATGTCTTCTCTGGTTATTTTAATGATTGTATTATTAGGGTTATAGGACTCACTCAGACTTATGTCTGACCCCGTTGTTTTTATCTTTTTCCCCCAACCCCAGGTTATTAGAGTGGGCCTGGTGCTAGTGGGCTTTGATCTGATTGCTGTATCTATCCTATGAAGCTTGGACCTCTGAAGTGAAGCCGAGCTTATCTTTCCTTTTATGGCTATTAGTTATGTAGTGGGATTATGTACTTCTATTTTATCAAGATGGATATTATGTACTTGACTTTGGTTTATGGTTTTGTGATGTAACCAAACATGTATTACTTTCCGCTGCAATGAAATGATGTTTTAAATTTTCAAGTGTTACTTATATCTGTCTTGTTGTAATTTTACTGTTCTATATTCACTTAAAATACTTCACCGAAACTAAGGCATTCCCCTGGTATGAGTGACCTTAGCGGACGTGGGGTGTTACACGTGGTATCAGAGCTTAAGGTTACCAGAACAGATAAAATTTTTAGAAAAACTATTTTTCTAAGAAAATTTTTGAAGGAGTATTTTCAAAAACATGTCTTTTAAGAGAAAAGTTTTTGAGAGAAAAGCATAATCCCCGATAGCCATATCTTTATCTTTCGAATTCTCCGTTTGAATCTCTTTCTCTCTCGTTTTGAGTTTCCCCTCCGTGTGTAGATGATCTTTTTAAGATAGATAAGAATGGAAAACCGCTTCAAGGGACTTAGACGTAAATCAGATTAGAAGTTGGTTCAAGAAGGAGGAGGACTTGTAGGTACTTATTGGATGGACGATGGGAGGAAGGCTCTAACAGTTGTTTGGTTAATAAAGGACGAAGCCTCATTGATGGGAGGTTACGAGTGGAGAATGGGAAGGAGAAGGCTAGTAGTTATCCTTTTGGGAGGAATAGGACACCTTATTAGGATTGACCAAAGAAGCAAGGACAAGGTATGGAATCTTCTGGAGGATAGTTGTATTTCCTCACGACTAGGGTGCCGGATGGGGATAAGACCTTCTAGGTTGGAATTTGGATTTCTTTATTATCCGATTCGAACTTTATTCGATTTGGACGCATTAAGTTCGTTTATCTCATCATTGTTAGTGAGTCACTGCACTTAGACACCAGTTTAGTAGATAATCCCTTAGTTGTTTCAAACCCAATTGGGCTCCATGATGTGTTTGGGTTTGAAAGTCTCTATACTTAGCATTGAGTTTGGATGTGATGCTTGTTGGGCTTCACGGACTATGGGTTAGTTTTGGGCATGAACTGGTTATCCAGTAGGGGTGCTGTTCTTGATTTTGAAGGGAGAGTTGTTAGGCTTATGACCCGCTTGGGTAACACTCTCGAGATCTCTAGTAATCCCATAGAATCTGTTATGCTAAGTTATCTAGAATCGCTGGACACGTCGGTTGAGAGTTTGCGATCTGTTAGAAGTGGTCCGGGAATACTCAGATGTGTTTGAAGGAGGTGAAGGGCTTACCTCCGGAGCGGGAGATTGACTTCCGAATATATCTGGTAAACAATGCCAAACCAGTGACTTGGCCAGTGTGCCACAAGGCTCCTCGTGAGAGGAGGGAACTCCATAAGCAAGTAGGCGATTGCTTGA
Source organism: Allium sativum (assembly GCA_030737875.1). Classification (NCBI taxonomy): domain Eukaryota; kingdom Viridiplantae; phylum Streptophyta; class Magnoliopsida; order Asparagales; family Amaryllidaceae; genus Allium; species Allium sativum. Next base: position 734,029,914 of record CM060916.1, read on the forward strand.
GAAGGGGTTCATAAGAAGAAGTATATCGGAGGGGGGCGCTCCAGTAGTTTTTGCCATGAAGGCGGATGGGTCCCTCAGACTTTGTGTAGGCTAAAGAGAACTAAATAAACTCACAAAGAAGAATAGACACCCATTGCCGAAGATTGATGATCTCTTTGATCAGTTGGTTGGCGCCTCAGTATTTTCGCAGTTGGACTAAGCCACATGGTTTCGTCAGTTGAGAGTGGCTGACGATAGTATAGAGAAGATTGCCTTTAGGACTCCGGATGGTTTTATGAGTGGCTGGTGATGCTATTTGGTTTGACGAACGCCCCCGCATACTTTGTTGATTGGAAGAGAAGGGTGTTCAGGGAGTACCTAAATAAGTTTGTGATGGCCTTTGTAAATGACATCTTGGTCTTTTCAAGGAGCGTAATAAGTTTTGGTATGTGCTCAATAGGGTGAGCAAAGCCAGTTATAGGATAAACGGTGGTTTTGGAGCGAGACTGGCGAGGACATCCAAAGTTGGTCAAAGGCTTAATTGTTTAGCCATTATTATTATTATTTTTAGTATCATCTCACGTAGGTTGCCTGAACTCGAAGGAGATGTCCCTTGGGTGTTTGTCTGATATTGGTTTCGGCCTTTGGGGCTTGCATTTGGGGGATGTCGAATTCGACTAGGGTGGTCTGCGTGAGAGATGGACAGTTGTGACGATTTTGGATAGGATTTTTAGCATCTTATGAGTTGGAGATAGCGTATACCCCTGACAAGGGAAACATGGTAGCAGACGCCTTAAGAAGAAAAAAAAAAGTTGTCCTTGAGATCATTGTTCGTTGGACTATAGAGTTTAGAGTTTATTCCTATGTTTGACTTTAGACCTTCCGTTGACTTTGCACCTGGTTTGCTAGCCTTTTTGGAGGTTAGACCTACTCTTTTGGGGCGGATTGGAGAAGCGCAGAGGGACGACCCACAGTTGGTTGAGTTGGTGGGGAAGCTCATAAGGGGGGAGTCGTCCAGCCATTTGAGTAGGTACACCCTAGATGGAAAGGGGTGGTGGCGTAAAGACGGTAGACTTTGTGTACCGCAAGACGAGAATTTAAGGAAGGCTATACTTGATGATACACATCGGTCGAAGATGACCATTCAGCCCGGTAGGGACAAGATGTACCAAGACATGAGGCGAGTTTTCTTTTTGGCCAATATGAAGAAAGACGCGGCCAAGTATGTCGCTAGATGCTTGGTATGCTAACAAGTGAAGGTGGAACAGAAGAAACCCGGAGGGTTGCTTCACCCGTTGGAAGTTCCGTAATGGGAAGTGGGATAGTGTCTCGTTGGATAACCGAAATCAAGGAAGGGTAATACGGGGATTGGGCTTATGGTAGATAGACTTACTAAGTGTGCCCATTTCATACCCGTGAAGAGCAAGAGGACTATTCCATGTCTAGCTTCAGTTTACCTTCAAGGGATTATTAGATTGCATGGTGTACCTCCCAGTATAGTGAGCGATCGAGATCCTATCTTCACTAGTGAGTTTTGGAGAAGTTTGCAAGAGGCGGTAGGGACTCAGTTGTGTTCGAGCACCGCATCTCATCCTCAGACGGACGGTCAGACCAAGAGGGTGAACCGTATCTAGAACATCTTTTGAGGTTATGTATTTTGGATTTTGGAGGTACATGGGAAGAGCATCTTCCATTGGTAGAGTTCGCATATAATAGCAGCTTTCAGTCCAGTATTGGTATGGCTCCTTTCGAAGCTCTTTATGGAAGGCCTTGTCGATCTCCTACATGTTGGTGGGAATCTACGGATAAGATCTTGCTTGGGCCAGATATGGTTAGAGAGACTTCAGAGAAGATGGGTTGGATTCGAAGAAGGATGAAAGCGGCGGAATCTTATGCGGACAAGAGGAGAACAGATCTTGAGTTTGATTTTAGGACATGCTTTTTATCAAGGTGTCTCCGTTACAGAATGTGGTTCACTTTGGATCTGTTAGGAAGTGAGTTCCAAGGTTGGTAGGGCCATTTCCCATTAAGGAAAGAATTGGACGGATGGCATATAGAGTGGAGTTGCCTGACAGACTTAGTAGTATACGTGATGTATTTCATGTGTCCCATTTGAGGAAGTGCTTACATGAGACCGCTGAGGTGGTAGAGCCGAGTTTGCTTAAAGAAGTAGAGTTAGAGCACGATGAGACGATTCGACGAGCTCCTACTCGCATCATTGGGCCAGAGACTAGGAAGTTGAGGAACAGAGAAGTTCAGCTAGTTAGAATGCTACTTGGGAGACGGAAGCGAAGATGCGTTCTTTGTATCCATTTCTTTTGGAGAGTATGTCTTTTAACTTCTCCTTTATCGCTTGCCTAGTACTTATCTTATCTTTAGTAGGTCCTCTCGTTAGTCCTGTTTGACCTTTAGATAGGGAAAACCTATGGTTGAAACATGTGTTTGAGACATGTTATGGTTGATGGATGCAAGTGGATGCAAGTGTTTGCTAGTGGTTGCTCGTGGATGCATATATACACACTCTAGGCACTAGATCGGCTCAATCACTTCATATTGCATATTGCATAAAATTGTGTGTAGTTAGCTATATTTATGGATGTATAATGATTGTGTTATCATATGGATGATGCATTTTGGTGAATGATTGTGCACTCATATAGATACTGTATGTGTCGATAGGGTTATCTCGCATACATATTGGATGCATGGCACTATCATGGTTTGCATATGTTCGTACATTAGATAGGGAACATATACACACACTTTTCGCATATGCTCATACATCATTAGAAATTGTTTAAGGACAATGGATGCTCGTGTTTGATGGATTGAGTAGATGGTTGTTTGGATGGTAGGATATGCATTCTCCTTAGCTTAGAGATTTCGGGGACGAAATCCTTTAAGGAGGGGAGAATGTAACACCCCGAATCTCGGTTAATACTAAAATTCACAAATTAAAGAATAACTAATCCCAGATGTGGGAATCAAGGGAAACGGGCTGCGTCATTGCGTTCGTCTCGGAAAAATACGCGAAATAGAGTCCGAGTTTTCGAGAATCGGAGTCCGTATGAAAGAGATATGGACGAACGAAGTTAGGCAGAAGAACCCGGAACAGGCCAGAAATGCACTGGCGCACTTGTGAAGTGCGCCAGAACAAAAATGCACTGGCGCACTTGTGAAGTGCGCCAGTACAAAAATAGACTGGCGCACTTGGGAAGTGCGCTCGTGCCGAGCCAAGAAACCTGCACAGTTTCTAGAGAGTTCTGTGGTTGGGTGCACCAGTTTGGGGTTTGGGCTTGGTCTTAGGGCTGATTTCTGGAGAGTTCCGAGATCTAAGGGTCCTAAACTAATCTAGGGTTAATCTAAGGGTCTAAAATGCAACCTAATCCTATAAATAAGACCACAACCCTACCCTAATTCATTCATAATTAAACCTAGTAACTAAACTATGGCAAAATGAAACTTGATCATGGCCTCCACAAATCAATGAAGAGGAAAGCAAGCTAATCAACCTCTCTAATCAACTTCTAATCCATTCTAAGCATCTTAATCTTCTTCATTTGGAGTGCAAATTGCTAGTGGTGAGTTTCTATCACTTTGATGATCAATTGTTAAGATAAGTAGATTAGGTGTAATGAGATTTATGGTCTTGAATGCGGATTTGTGAGTTTGAATCATTTGTAATGATATGCTAATCTATGTATAATATTAATCCTATGTTGAATATGTAAGTTTATGCATGTTGAATATGTAAGTTTATGTTGAATATGTAAGTTTATGCAAGTTGAGTATGTGATTCTATGCATAATAAGTAATTGATTTTATGCAAGTTAAGTATGTGGTTTTATGCATGATGAATATGTGATTCTATGCATGCTAAGTAGGTGATATTATGCAAGTTGAGTATGTGATTCTATGCATGCTAAGTATATGATATTATGCAAGTTTAATATGTGATTCTATGCATGCTAAGTATATGATATTATGCAAGTTGAATATATGATTCTATGCATGCTAAGTATGTGATAATATGCATGATTAATAAGTTGTTTTATGTTTATTTAACAAGTGGGTTATGCATGTTTAACAAGTTCATATGCAAGTTACATGTATGATAATATATGCTATGCAAGTTACATGTATGTTAATATGCAAGATATGCTATGCAAGTTACATGTTTGTTAATATGCAAGTTACATGTATGTTAATATGCAAGATATGTTATGCAAGTTACATGTTTGTTAATATGCAAGTTACATGTATGTTAATATGCAAGATATGCTATGCAAGTTACATGTTTGTTAATATGCAAGTATGTGAATGCTTATGCAAGTTATGTGTATGCTTAGATGCATGTTTAACATGTTATGCAAGTTGTGAGAATGCTTATATGCAAGTTCAACATGTTATGCAAGTTATGTGAATGCTAATATGCAAGTTCAACATGTTATGCAAGATATGTGTATGATAATATGCAAGTTCATATGCAATATGTTATGCAAGTCATGTGCGATAATATGCAAGTTTGGGTTAAATATAGTTGGGTTAATATATGCTCATGTATGCAAGTTGACATTCTCTTAACCCATGACAAAGTTATATGCTAAGATTTGGTTAAACCCATGATGTTGTGATGGATCTTCCCTTTTATTATGTCGTGAAATGAAAACGATTTGCGTGGGGAACGATGGGGTTAATAAAGATGTTAATAAAAGTATGATTGGGTATGATTAAGCATACCATAAAAACAAATTAACATAAGTGGGAATTTACCTATTGAGTTAGGTCTACCCCATGGGAATTTACCTATTGAGTTAGGTCTACCCATGTTATGAAAAACTTAATATTAATTAGGGATAATTAATATAAATTATGAGGGTGATTAATTAGGTGTAATTAATCGACTAAGACACGAGGTTGGACTCAGTTGTAGCGTAAAACTGCTCGGACCCAACCGGCTTAACCAGTTGCTACAAATGTTAGCCCAATGTGAGAGGTCTTAGGCACAAACTAAATACGTGATTAATGTAAAGACACGAGGTTAGACTCGGTTATGACATAAGGCTGCCCGGACCCAACCGGCTTAACCAGCGGTCATAAAAGATAGTCTAATGTGAGAGGTCTTTATGAGGATCACGGTCTTAATTAATTAAGAAACACTTAACCATATAAGCATGTAGTGGGGCTTGAGGGTTAAGTGGGTGCCTTGGGTGGCATGAGAAAACTAGTGGGTTGCCTTGGGTGGCAATAGAAAACACGATTAGAATACTTAACCAAAGCGGAACATGTAATTAAACATGATTAAAGGGTTAAGTAAGTGCCTCGGGTGGCATGTGGGAATTAAGTAAATGACTTGGGTGGCATATGAAATCTAGTGGGTGCCTTAAAAGGTAATTAAAATATGATTAATGACTTAACCAAAGTATTTATAACATGTAAGTGGACATGGTTAAAGGGGTTAAGTGGGATACACTAGATAAAATTAACAAGCTTAAGTGGTAGCTTGTGGGGGCCCATCTCAACCAATATCCCAAACGTATCTTTGTGGGCTCGACCCAAGTCGGGTGACGGGACACGCATATTGGGCTTGACTATAAGTGGCCAAAAACGGGTTAGCGGTGGCAACGTAGGACCAACGGGTTTCATATGCGTGTGTGGACCCGGGCTGGTTAGTAAATCGTTGTTACATCGTGTAGATATAAAGCCGTGCACCGTTGATATTATCTGGTTGCCACTTTGGGGAAATGATACACCCCATTGTGGGACCAGCACGGGTATCTACGTTAGGGAGCCGATCGCTTGGGAGTAGTGGGTACACCTAGTAATGATAGGGGCAGACGGCACCTATGTAGGGGTACTAGAAACTACTGGGTAAAAATTACTAAGTACATTTAGTGGGATCAACCTTTAAGTAGGAATTAATCTTAGGTAGGTAAAACTGGTGTGGTGCAGTGTAGGAATTATCTTTGGGTAGGTCTGGGGCGGTGTAATTTAGTAATTATCCTTGGGTGGGTAAATGCGTCTTTACGGTTATGTTAGTTTATCCTAAGTTTACCAAGCTGCTTAGTGTAGCCATTCATCCCCAGTCGTTACCGTATATCAACTTATGTCTTCTCTGGTTATTTTAATGATTGTATTATTAGGGTTATAGGACTCACTCAGACTTATGTCTGACCCCGTTGTTTTTATCTTTTTCCCCCAACCCCAGGTTATTAGAGTGGGCCTGGTGCTAGTGGGCTTTGATCTGATTGCTGTATCTATCCTATGAAGCTTGGACCTCTGAAGTGAAGCCGAGCTTATCTTTCCTTTTATGGCTATTAGTTATGTAGTGGGATTATGTACTTCTATTTTATCAAGATGGATATTATGTACTTGACTTTGGTTTATGGTTTTGTGATGTAACCAAACATGTATTACTTTCCGCTGCAATGAAATGATGTTTTAAATTTTCAAGTGTTACTTATATCTGTCTTGTTGTAATTTTACTGTTCTATATTCACTTAAAATACTTCACCGAAACTAAGGCATTCCCCTGGTATGAGTGACCTTAGCGGACGTGGGGTGTTACAGCTTATATCTACACAATGCAACAACGTCTTACCTACCAGCCCGGGCCTACGCACGCACATGACCCCGTTGGACTTGCATTGACACCGCTAACCCGTTTTGACCTCTTACAATCAAATCCAGTAAGCGTGTCCCTTCCTCGACTTGGTTCGAGCTCACAAAGATACTTAATGGGTTACTGGTTTGAAAAGGGCCCCCATGCTTGACACAAGCCTTCCACCTATGCTTGGTCCCCACTAAGGTTTCCCCACTTAACCCCATTCTTATTCATGTCTTCTTACATGTTTTAATCTTGGTTAAGTGCATCTAATCGTATTTCACATGCCACCCAAGGCACCCACTTAACCCCCCATGTCCCACCACATGTTTATCTGGTTAAGTGTTACTTAATTCATTGGAATCGTAACCTTGTAAAGACCTCTCACATTAGGCTGACATTTGCGGTTGCTGGACTTGCCGGGAGGGTCCGGGCAGTCTTATACCGCAAACGAGCCTAACCTCGTGCCTTTACAATTGTTACGCATTTAATTTGTGCCTTTGACCTCTCACATTAGACTGGCATTTGTGGCTGCTGGATTTGTCGGGCGGGTCCGGGCAGTCTTACGCCACAAAAGAGTCTAACCTCATGTCTTAGGCGGTTAATTATTACACATCTTTATTTAACCCCAAATTGGATTAATATCCCTATTCAAATTTGTCAATAAATTCCAAATTTATTTATGTCCATAATTGTCTCTTAAAATTATGTCCATAAATACCAATTATGCCAATTAATGTCTCAAATTAATTATAGGCCATTTTATGCCAATTCACAATTTATGTATATTCAATATTATCGCATCATCCCCACACTATTTGTACGTTTTCATATGACATATGTTAGACTCGCAAGTAGTCTAACTTATAAAAAGAAGAAAACATCACATAACACATAAAATAGATCTAAGGATCATGACATAAGATTACATAGCCAATAACTTGCATATGAATTTCATTCAAACTAGCATATGATACAAAACTAGCATAGGTAATGGGCATAAACTTGCATAACTTATGTACTGCTATAGGTCCAAACATAAAGGTGTCAACTTGCATATGGGTCTAAATATAAAGATGTAAACTTGCATATAGATCTAAACATAAAGATGTAAACTTGCATATAGATCTAAACATAAAGATGTAAACTTGCATATGGGTATAAACATAAAGATGTAAACTTGCATATGGACCTACACATAAAGATGTAAACTTGCATATAGATCTAAACATAAAGATGTAAACTTTCATATAGATCTAAACATAAAGATGTAAACTTGCATATAGATCTAAACATAAAGATGTAATCTTGCATATGGGTCTAAACATAAGATGTAAACTTGCATATGGATCTAGACATAAAGGTTAATGTCACATAAACTAGCATATGCATATACATGTCCCACATATATTTTAACAACCCAAACATGCATAAGATTCATACATGAATATATGATCTAATCATCACAAACTTGCATAAGATATATGATTCAACTTGCATAAGATTCACATAAGTACTAACATATGATCCAACTTGCATAAGACTAACATATGATTCAACACCACAAACATACATATAATTTACATCACATGATTCAAAATCATATTCTCATAATCCCAATTATATCTTATCATAATTAAATTAATTAATTAATTTGTGAAAGCTATCATACTCACAATTAAAAAGAATAGTCTTGTCTTTCTGGGATCTGTATTCTGAAACTGATTTGCTCGCCTTTGATGTAGACTAATCGTTATTTAGATTTGATTTCATTTTGATTCAAGCTTCTATCTTTCTTTAGGGTTGAAAGTGTATGGCGGCTACTCTAGGTTCTCCATTAACGGCATGGCGGCTCTTGTTATGAATTAATGTGATTAGGGTTAGGGGTTTAGGAGTGTTTTTATAGAAGTTTAATTTAATAAGAGCCATCAGATTAACCTAGGGATAACCAGAACCATCAGGACCACTCAGATGCCACATCAGCCCTTAAGGCGAATCGGGCCACGGGTTGATAGCCAAACACCCTGGATCGACCCCTAGTCGACCCAGCGAGGCTTGGGTCGACTCCAGAAATGGTGTGGTTCGGCTATTCCCCCTCCTGATTCGCTGTTTTGAACTTTTTTTGAATAATTTATATATATATCTATATATATATATATTCCTCTCATATGCATACAAACTTCAAGGCTTAATAACTTCTTCATAAGTTATCCGTTTTATGCAAACCAAATGTCTATCTTGACCCAAAATTTTGAGATGAACATAATAGCGCAACCCATTTCACTTAATTCTTCTTCTAAAAATTAAGTATACTTTAATTTGTGAATTTTAATGTTATAAAATTATGGGGTGTTACATTCTCCCCTCATTAAAGGATTTCGTCCCCGAAATCTCAAAGTTAAGAAGAATGTATCCTACCAACCAATCATCCATCTACTCAACCATCATCCACAAGCATCCATTGTCCTTAAAGAAATTTCTAATGCTATATGAACTTATGAAAAAAATGTGTGTATATGTTCGTTGTCTAATGCAAAGATCAGGCGGTCCACTGATTCAGTTGACCTCCTTAATGCAAATCATGATAGTGCCATGCGTCCATTATGTATGCGAAAGAATCCTATCGATACATATTATTTCTACATGTGTGCACAACCATTCATCAAAATGCAGCATCCATATGATAACACAACCATTATACATCTATTAATTTAGTTATGCACACGGATTTATATGCAACATGAAGGTGATTGAGCCGATCTAGTGCCTAATGTGTGTGTACATGCATCCACGAGCAACCACTAGCAACCACTTGCATCCACCAAACATAACATGTCTCAAACACATGTTTGCAACCATAGGGTTCTTCCTAACTAAAGATCGAAGATGTCATCGCAAAGATAATACTAAAAGATAGGACAAGTGTCAACAAAGCGGTAGAAAAAGGAGAAATTAAAACATACCCTAAAAAAGGAAAGGGTACAGCGTACGCATTTTGTCTTCCGTCTCCCAAGTCGCGTCTCTTTGATCATCTCCCCATTGCACTTTGACCAACTTGACCTCTTTATTGCAAAGCTTTTTGACCATCGATCCGAGAATGCGTGTAGGAGCTCGTCTGATCGTGGCACTGCGCTCTACTTCCACTTCTTCGAGCGTGCTCGGCTCTACCACTTCCGCCGTATCGTGTAAACACTTACGCAAATGTGAAACGTGAAACACGTCATGAACTCCGCTGAGCTTCTCTGGTAACTTTACTCTATACGCCATTTGTCCAATCCTCTCCGTAATCGGAAAGGGTCCTACGAACCTCGGTGCCAACTTCCCTACTGATCCGAAACGGACTACGTTTCTCAATGGTGACACCTTAACAAAAACCATGTCCCCAATATTGAATTCAAGATCGGTTCGTCTCTTATCAGCATATGACTTCTGTCGGTCCTGCACCGTCTTCATTCGCCGTCGAATCAGGTCTATCTTCTCCGAAGTCTCCCTAATCATGTCGAGTCCAAGAAAAACCTTATCAATGGATTCCCACCAACATGTAGGTGATCGGCATGGTCGTCCATAAAGATCCTCAAAAGGTACCATGCCATTGCTAGCCTGAAAACTATTAGTATAGGCGAACTCCACTAGTGGAAGGTGCTCTTCCCATGTTCCTCTAAAGTCTAGGATGCATAGTCTCAGAAGGTCTTCTAGAACACGATTTACTCTCTCGGTTTGGCCGTACGTTTGAGGGTGATAAGCGGTACTTAAGCATAATTGCGTTCCAACCGCCTCTTGTAAGCTTTTCCAAAATTCGCTTGTGAAAATGGGATCTCTATCGCTCACAATGCTAGAGGGAATACCGTGCGAACGAACTATCTCTCAAAGGTAAACAGATGATAACCACGTGGCGGTCCTTCTACTTTTAACGGGAATAAAATGGGCACTTTTGGTAAGTCTTTCTATAATTACCCAAATCCTCGTATTACCCTTCCTTGATCTTGGTAACCCATCTACAAAATCCATGGAAACGCTTTCCCATTTCCAAAGCGGAATCTCTAAGGGATGGAGCAAACCTCTGGGCTTCTTTTGCTCTGCCTTGACTTGCTAGCACACTAAGCATCTAGCAACGAACTCGGCCACGTCCTTCTTCATTCCGACCCAAAAGAAAACTCGCTTCATATCCCTATACATCTTATCACCACCGGGATGTATGGTCATCTTAGAGCGATGTGAGTCTTCAAGAATTGCCTTCTTTAAACTCTCGTCTTGTGGTACGCAAAGTCTTCCATCTCTACGTAGCCAACCTCTCTTATCTATAACATATCTATCAAGATGACTCGAGGACTCCCCTCCTATAAGCTTTCCTACTATCTCAACCAACTGTGGGTCATTTCGCTGTGCCTCTCCAACTCGACCCAAAAGTGTAGGTTGCACCTCTAACGATGCCAATAATCCGGGTACATAATTGACAGAGGGTCTGAAGTCAAAGGAAGATATATACTCCAAACTCTGCCGCTCTACGAACAAAGGACTTAAAGTTAACTTCTTTCTACTTAAGGCGTCAGCTACAACGTTACCCTTGCCAGGGGTATATGCGATCTCAAAATCGTAGGATGCCAAAAACTCCATCCACCTCTGTTGCCTCAAGTTTAGGTCCTTCTGAGAGAATAAGTACTTTAGCGGCTTATGGTCTGTATACAACTCAAACCTCTCACCAAGAAAATAATGACGCCATGACTTAAGCGCAAAAACTATGGCCGCCAACTCTAAGTCGTGGGTAGGGTAATTTTTCTCGTGGGCTTTCAACTGTCTCCTACCATAGCATATCACCCTTCCCTCTTGCATGAAAACTGCGCCAAGCCCTGTCCCGCAAGCATCGGTATATACATTGAATGCCTTACTCCCGTCTGGAAAAACTAAAACTAGATTTGTCGTCAAAGCCCTCTTCAGACGTTGGAAAGCATCGTCACAGTTAACGTCCCAAGAAAAAGTCAAGTTCTTCTTCATTAATCGAGTGAGAGAGGCTGATATCTTCGCGAAGTCCTTAATGAATTTCCTATAATAACCAGCCAGCCCTAAAAAGCTTCTTACTTCTATTGCGTTCTTATAAGTTTTCCAATCTTGGATTGCCACCACCTTAGCGGGGTCCACATCTATCCCTTCCTTAGAGACCACGTGTCCTAAAAACCTCACTTCTTTTCTCCAAAAATGGCACCTGGAGAACTTAGCTTTTAGCTGATGCGCTCATAGGGTCTCTAAGACTTCCCTAAGATGTAGGGCATGCTCTTCTTCATTTTTAGAGAAAACTAGAATATTGTCTATAAAGACTACCACAAACTTGTTTAGAAACTCCCTAAACACCCTACTCATTAAGTCAACAAAGTATGCGGGTGCATTCGTCAAACCAAAAGGCATGACGAGCCACTCAAAGAAACCGTCAGGAGTTCTAAAGGCAGTCTTATCGATGCTATCTTCAGCCACCCTTAGCTGATGAAACCCTATAGCTAAATCCAGTTGCGAGAAAACTGAAGCACCCACCAACTGATCGAATAAATCATCAATCCTCGGCAATGGGTGTCTGTTCTTCTTGGTTAGCTTATTTAGCTCTCTATAGTCCACACACAATCTAAGTGAACCATCACTTTTTGTAGCAAAAACGACTAGAGCACCCTACTCCGAAATACTTCTTCTTATGAACCCCTTCTCAAGCAATTCTTTCACCTGCTTACTGAGTTCTCTTCTCTCTCTCGGAGCCATGTGGCGCACTGGTAATGCAACTGGCTTTGCATTATCTACTAGATATATTCGAAAGTCTATCTCACGCCTCGGGGGTAAACCTCGAACTTCATTGAAGACGTCAGTATATTCACGGACCACATGAACAAATTTCAAATCATCATTGGATGCGTCTAGGGATTCTAGGTAGCTAAGCATTACCGGACCTCTACGGTCACAAGAAATATCAAGGGTATTTCCACAACGAGTCAACAATCTAACTACCCTTCTTTCACAATCTAGGACGGCACCGTATCTAGTTAGCCAATCCATACCTAGAATCAAGCCGTAGCCCATGAAGCCAAGAACAAAGGCATTGCATTCAAACCCAATGCCCAAGATAGACACTCTCAAATCCTGACAAATCATAGAAAGATGAGACGAACCACCAATAGGATTGGAGACTACTATGGGATCTGTAACTAGACTAGTATTTAGGTGCGGTATTTCAATTAACGAAGTAGACACAAACGAGTGTGAAGCGCCAGAATTCAAACAAGGTCGAACAGGATGATCAAAAAGAAAAACCAAATTTCCAACCAAGATATATTTCTACCTCTATCAGGTATGTCATTCGTGAGGGAACGTGTCTGCCCTCCAAAAGATCGTGTACCTTGTCCTTACCTTTGCCTTTTGCTTCTTTGGACGATCCTAATAAGATGTCTTGTAATGATAACAACTAGTTTTCTTCTTCTTCTTCTTTCTAACGTCTTTATTTAAGTAGTCAGGTATTTCATAAGTGTGGCCCTTCCTTTTCTCTTGGCCCCTTGTTATCCTTATCGACTTTCTTTGGATCTACTTTATCATGTGTCCTTTCCATGTCTCTCCTGCACATTCTCTGTTCGTGGCCTCCTACCAAATGAGGCATCGTTCTTCATTAACCAAGCAGCTAATTGAACCTTCCTCCCGTCGTCTATCATAAATGTACCAACAAGTCCTCCACTTCCTCCTAGTTTTGATAGACGTCCCAGTGCTATGAAGTGGTTTTTCGCCCATCGTACGAAAGTTCTTACATATCTTAGAAAAAGCATCTATATGCATGGAGGAAGAAATTCAAAACGGAAAGAGGAAGAGATTCAAAACGGAGAATCGTAGGAAATATATATGGTTCTTGGGGGTTATGTTTTTAAAACAAACAAACTTTTCTCTTAAAAATACTCTCCTTAAAACATATTTTTGAAAGTATTTCTTTACTAAATGCTTTTGAAAAACAGTTTTTCAAAATTCATATCTGTTCTGGTAACCTTCAGCTCTGATACCACGTGTAACACCCCACGTCCATTAATGTCACTCACAAAGGGAATGCATTAACTTCCACGGAGCGTATTTAGTGTATAGAACAGAATATAACAAGACAGATATAAATAATGGTACTTGAAATTTTTAAAACAACTTTTATTGCAGCGGAGAAATTGTTTGATTACAACAACTTCATAAACCAAGTACACTTAATATCCATCTTGATAAATTGTTTCAGAGTACATAAAATAAAAAGCATAAACCCCAACACAAGTATCCATAAGAGAGATGAGCTGAACTTTACTTTCAGCAATCCAAGCACTCCAAAAGAGAGAGAAAGAGATCTGAGATCAAGCTCCACTAGTACTAGTCCCACCCTCAGAACCTGGGGGGGGGGGGAGGAAGAAAAGAGGCGAAAACAAGGGGGTCAGACATAAAGTATGGCGAGTATAATAGCTTTAACAATATAATTATTAAAGTAACTAGGATAAGGCATAAACTGGTAAGATAAGATATGACCATGAAACAAGTGGGCATGACAAAGCAAATAATAGGAATATTCCAGCGTTAATCTCATTCCTAATCACTACAGGATGATTACTATATTGCACCAACACTAGTCACCCTAAAAGTTGATCCCGCCTACAAAACTTAATAATGATAATGGTAGTTCGTGTACCCCTAGTTGCCTTCATAGGTGCCGTCTGCCCCTATCTCCACTAGTTGTACCCACTACCACCATTCGATCGACTTCCTAACTCGTAGATACCCGTGTTGGGCCCACAGTGGGGTGTATCACTCCCCAAAGTGGCAACCCGATACCACTAAAGATGCACGACTTATATCTACATAATGCAACAACGTCTTACCTACCAGCTCGGGCCCACGCACGCACATGACCCCGTTGGACTTGCATTGCCACCGCTAACCCGTTCTGACCTATTACAATCAAATCCAGTAAGCGTGTCCCATCCTCGACATGGGTCAAGCTCACAAAGATACTTAATGGGTTACTGGTTTGAAAAGGGCCCCCATGCTTGACACAAGCCTTCCACCAATGCTTGGTCCATACTAAAGTCTCCCCACTTAACCCCATTCTTATTCATGTCTTCTTACATGTTTCAATCTTGGTTAAGTGCATCTAATCGTATTTCACATGCCACCCAAGGCACCCACTTAACCCCCCATGTCCCACCACATGTATATCTGGTTAGGTGCTACTTAATTCATTAGAACCGTAACCTTGTAAAGACCACCCACATTAGGCTGACATTTGCGGTTGCTGGATTGCCGAGCGGGTCCGGGCAGTCTTATACCGCAAACGAGCCAAACCTCGTGTCTTTACAATTGTTACGCATTTAATTCATGCCTTTGACCTCTCACATTAGACTGGCATTTATGGCTACTGGGTTTGCAGGGCGGGTCCGGGCAGTCTTACAGCACAAAAGAGTCTAACCTCGTGTCTTAGGCGGTTAATTATTACACATCTTTATTTAACCCCAGATTGGATTAATATCTCTATTCAAATTTGTCAATAAATTCCAAATTTATTTATGTCCATAATTGTCTCTTAAAATTATGTCCATAAATACCAATTATGCCAATTAATGTCTCAAATTAATTATATGTCTTTTAAGGCCATTTTATGCCAATTCACAATTTATGTGTATTCAATATTATCCCATCATCCCCACGCTATTCGTACGTTTTAATATGACATATGTTAGACTAGCAAATAGTCTAACTTATAAAAAGAAAAACAACATCACATAACACATAAAATAGATCTAAGGATCATGACATAAGATTACATAGCCAATAACTTGCATATGAATTTCATTCAAACTAGCATATGATACAAAACTAGCATAGGTAATGGGCATAAACTTGCATAACTTATGTACTGCTATAGGTCCAAACATAAAGGTGTGAACTTGCACATGGATCTAAACATAAAGATGTAAACTTGCATATAAATCTAAACATAAAGATGTAAACTTGCATATAGATCTAAACAAAAAGATGTAAACTTGCATATGGGTCTAAACATAAGATGTAAACTTGCATATGGATCTACACATAAAGATGTAAACTTGCATATAGATCTAAACATAAAGATGTAAACTTGCATATAGATCTAAACATAAAGATGTAAACTTGCATATGGGTCTAAACATAAAGATGTAAACTTGCATATGTATCTAGACATAAAGATGTAAACTTTCATATAGATCTAAACATAAAGTTGTAAACTTGCATACAGATCTAAACATAAAGATGTAAACTTGCATATGGGTCTAAACATAAAGATGTAAACTTGCATATAGATCTAGACATAAAGGTTAATGTCACATAAACTAGCATTAGCATATACATGTCTCACATATATTCTAACAACCCAAACTTGCATAAGATTCATACATGAATATATGATCCAATCATCACAAACTTGAATAAGATATATGATTCAACTTGCATAAGATTCATATAAGAACTAACATATGATCCAACTTGCATAAGACTAACATATGATTCAACACCACAAACATACATATAATTTACATCACATGATTCAAAATCATATTCTCATAACCCAATTATATCTTATCATAATTAAATTAATTAATTAATTTGTGAATGATATCATACTCACAATTAAAAAGAATAGTCTTGTCTTTCTGGAATCTGTATTCTAAAACTGATTTGCTCGCCTTTGATGTAGACTAATCGTTATTTAGATTTGATTTGATTTTGATTCAAGCTTCTATCTTGCTTTAGGGTTGAAAGTGTATGGCACCTACTCTAGGTTCTCCATTGACGGCATAGCGGATCTTGTTATGAATTAATGTGATTAGGGTTAGGGGTTTAGGAGTGTTTTTATAGAAGTTTAATTTAATAAGAGCCGTCGGATTATCCTAGGGATAACCAGAACCATCAGGACCACTCAGATGCCACATCATCCCATAGGGCGAATCGGGCCACGGGTTGACAGCCAAACACCCTGGATCGACCCCTAGTCGATCCAGCGGGGCTTGGGTCGACTCCAAAAATGGTGCGGTTCGGCTATTCCCCCTCTCGATTCACTGTTTTGAACTTTTTTTGAATAATTTTTTTTATATATATGTATCTATATATATATTTCTCTCATGTGCATACAAACTTCAAGGCTTAATAACTTCTTCATAAGTTATCTGTTTTATGCAAACCAAATATCTATCTTGACCCAAAATTTTGAGGCGAACAAAATAGCGCAACCCATTTCACTTAATTCTTCCTCTAAAAATTAAGTATACTTTAATTTGTGAATTTTAATGTTATAAAATTACAGGGTGTTACATTCACTGACTTCATGAGAGAGATGCTTATGGATGTTCAAAGGGCAGTTCCTTATGTTCTAAATGGTGGTGGTGCAGCGGTGCAGGCGCCTAGGGCCGATTTCGTCAAGCTCTGTAAGGACTACACTAGTCTTGGTGGGAAGCCGTTCCACGGAACGGAATTGGCTATAGAAGTTCAGGATTGGCTCGATAGTTGTAAGCGCATCTTCGAGGACTTAGGGATCGATGATGATATGAAGAGGAAGCTAGCATCTCGTCTACTACAAGGACGGGCTATGAATTGGTGGAATGCTATTAAGGCAGCTACCCCTGAGGATCAAGTTACTTGGGATCAGTTTAAGGCCCGATTCAGTGATAAGTTTATCCTAGCTTCCCAGAAATCATAATTGTTTAGGAAGTTCTTGGAGCTTAAGCAGAATGGTTAGGCAGACTCGGAGTATATTGCTGAGTTTGATACTTTATCGAAGTATGGATTATCCCTTATTGACACTCCCGAGAAGAAGAATGAGAAGTTCATAATAGGCTTAGATCAGTACTTGGGGGAAAGGCTTATAAACCATATTGATGAGACTTTTGAATCGATTGTTAGGAAGGCATTGAGATCAGAAAGCCTTTATCCTAAGACCAAGACTGAGGTGGTTGTTATATCTACATGGGAGCCAAAACCGCAAGCAAGCGGTGGAGGCAAGAATAATTCTCAGAATAAAAGGAAGTAGAATCAGAATCAGACCAAGGATGGTAAAAAAAAAGAGGGATAAGAAAGATGTAGAGTGCATTAGCTATGGCAAAAAGGGCCATTATGCTAAAGAATGTTGAGCAAAGCCAGTGGACCGGAAGTGCTTCAACTGCGGCCAAGTGGGACGTCACAAGTATAAATGTCCGCAACCCCCTAAAGAGAAGTAGATTGTGAAAGCATATGCTATTAAGTTGCTCCTTCTTCGTCGAATGCCCCAATTGCGGTGAAGAAAGGAAAGAATGTCATCATTCATGGTATGCTTTCTATTTATGATGTTCCTGTTCAAGTATTGTTTGATACTGGGGCATTCCGTTCCTTCATATATAGTGACCTGGTAGATAGGTTGGGATTGGAACCCGAGATAGTCGATAAACCTTTAGCGGTGACAAACCCGATTGGTGGTTCGACTAGCCTTAGTAGATTTGTCGTAATGTGGTCTTATCGAGTCATGGATGTATGTTTACTTGTGATTGCTTTGTTTTGGGCTTTACTGGGTTTGGCATTATTTTGGGAGTCGATTAGCTCCAAAGATATGGGGTGGTGGTAGACTGTGAGGGATTTTCGGTGACTATCAGGGCGGATAATGGGCGGAGTGTAGTGTTTGGTGGCCTGCCTAGTGATAAGGTGATGGCTAGTTTTCTAAATTCCCTCGACATCCCACAGGACGAGTTAGTAGGAATTCCCATTGTTGGCTGGTATCCGGATATCTTTGAGGAAGTGACCGGACTTCCACCACACCGAGAGATTGAGTTCCATATTGATTTATTGAAAGATGTCAGACCTATAGTGATGCCACTTCGTCGTATGGCACCAAGGGAGCAGAGAGAGCTCGGGGTGCAAGTAAGCTATCTTTTGAAGAAGGGATTTATCAGAAGAAGTGTCTCCGAGTGGGGAGCACCGGTTGTATTTGCGACCAAGGCAGATGGTTCCCTTCATTTATGTGTGGACTATCGCGAGTTGAATAAAGTGACTAGGAAGAATAAGTATCCTCTTCCGTAGATAGATGATTTGTTTGATCAACTGGAGGGAGAAAGAGTGTTCTCCCAATTGGACCTCGCGATAGGATTTCATCAGCTCCAAGTAGCAGCTGAAAGTATTCCTAAAATGGAATTTCGGATGCCGTCTGGAAGCTATGAGTGGTTTGTCACGCCATTCGTGTTGACCAATGCACCAACATATTTTGTGGATCTTATGAATAGGGTATTCAGGGATCAATTAAATAAGTTTGTTCTTGTGTTCATAGACGATATCGTGGTTTACTCGAGGACAGAGGAAGAGCACAAGGAATATTTGAGGATAGTGATGGAGGTGTTGAGGAAACACCCATTGAAAGTGAAGTTTTCTAAGTGTCACTTCTGGAGGAGGGAAGTGAGATTCTTGGGCAATGTTGTTTTAGAGAATGGTATTGTCGTGGATCCTGCGAAGGTGGCCACGGTACAAGATTGGTCTACGCCCAAGAATGCAATAAACATAAGAAGTTTCTTGGGATTAGCTAGATATTATCGTAAGTTTATCCAAGACTTCTCCAAGATAGCGGCACCGTTAACTCAGTTGACCAAGAAGAATCAAGCTTTCGTTTGGGATGAAAGGTGTGAAAATGCATTCAAGAGCCTAAAGGAAAAGTTGATGTGTGCACCAGTGTTAGTCATTCCTAAAGGGAACGAAGAGATGACAGTATACACAGATGCATTGGTATCGGACTAGGTGTTATATTGATGCAAGGAGGTAGGGTTGTAGCTTATGCAAGTCGGCAACTGAAACCGCATGAGAAAAGATACCCTACCCACGATTTGGAATTGGCAACGATCGTATTCGCACTGAAGATGTGGAGACATTATCTCTTGGGAGAAAGATTCGAGTTGTTTACTGATCATAAATCGTTAAAGTATATTTTCTCTCAGAAGGACCTAAATCTCCGACAGCAGAGATGGTTAGAATTCTTGGCTTCCTATGATTTCGATATCGCATATACACCAGGAAAGGCCAATGCGGTAGCCAATGCATTGAGTAGAAGACATGCCAGTTTAGGGGCTATGTTTCTTAAATGGAACCAACTGGAGTATATCGTTGGGTATGATTTCAGACCAAAGTGTGAATTGGATCCAGAAATGTTGGCAAGTTTGACGATTAGACCCACTTTGATTGAGCGGATTTGTTCCAGTCAGAGGAACTATCCTAAACTATTGGAAATCATCTCTAAGTTAGAGATGGGTGCCGACAGTGAGGAGATGAAAAAGTATGGGCTTGATCGAGATGAATGGCTTAGAAAGAATGTGAAATTTGTTGTACCCAATGTTAGTGGATTGAGAGATGAAGTGCTTAGAGAATGTCATCACTCAAAACTGACTATACATCCTGGTGGTAGAAAAATGTATTGAGCAATGAAGCAGACCTACTACTGGGAAGGGATGAAAAGAGACGTTGGGAAGTATATATCCAAATGCATGAATTGCCAGCTAGTTAAACCCGAGCAAAAGAAGCCTGGTGGTTTGTATAAATCTATAGTAGGATCGAATGTGTGTCTTAAACAATAGCAAGTATTAATTATGAAGCAAACAGTAAGCAGTAAAGATAAAGTAAAAGATAATCACATCAATCTTTTATACTGGTTCGGACCTCCCGTCCTACGTCCAGTCCCGAACCTCCCCTTCGGCCTTTTCAACTATCAGAAACTGTCCTATCTTTACCCGGAGGAATGGGTTTACAGATGAGTAGAAATGTTGACAATCTTGTGTTCTACAAAAACACTGATATTGACTGAATCGTACAAGGTGCTCCTATAATCTCTTTGAATAGATATGAGAATTTAAGGGCTTAGAGAAAATAGAAGTATAGAATGCTTGATAGAAATCTAGAGGGCTTGAGAGAATAAAGAGCTTTTCAGAATATAGAGTAGATACAGAAAAGAGTAAGTGACTTGAGAGCATGGATCTCTTGATCTATTTATAGAAAATCAAAGGTTTTAATAAAGAGTTGTAATTTCTGAAAGAAGCCTCTTATGAAACGAAATTTCTTTTGAGAAAATCGTTTTGAAGAAGAAGAGTGAGAAGTTGTACCCTTTCAGAATAAAGAGGAGGTTTCAAAATAATGGTCGTATGTACAGCACAGACGTCTGTTAATTTTCGGCAGACGTCTATCAGTTAAATCTGATATTACTCAGATACACAGACATACGTCCGTCTCTAAACAGACAAACATCTGTTTATGAAGAAAAATTATCCCGAGGTATGCGACAGACGTCTATTATGTATATGACAGACGTCTGTGCTGTGCTAGGAATAAAATTCCTGCTGTAGTGACAGACGTCTGTTATAGTACATGACAGACGTCTGTCACCTGTACATACACAGAAATACTAATGTTTTCTTAGATCTATTCAAGAGATTTTACATAACATCTAATCATAGTAAATATAAAATTTTCTTCTGAGCAGTCATGATATCTTGAGCTCTTCGCCTTGAATTGATACCTGTATGAGTGTATACATAATGTGCACATATATGTGTGTATGTATAGTGTGTCATCGTCAAAATTACTGAACTAACATTCTCCCCCTTTTTGATGATGACAAATATACTATCATAAAGCTCCCTCTGAGTTATTTACCCTTAATCTTTCCTCCCCCTTTGGCATTATCAAAAATAATAGAACAAGCGAATATAAAGCACATAACCAAAGAAGCAAGCATACATAGTCTAATAGTACTAATTGGAGTAGCGTAGGAAAAAAAAAGTTTTAAGTTACAGACCACAAAAAATTATTTAAAAGATAAGATAGCATAGGAGATAAAATAAAACTAGGCGTCGGTGAAATAACCCCAGAATTCTGGAGCTTGATTAGTGGAATCGCCCCACTGTGCATTGTCGTAGTAGTTGACATTCTCAAGAATGGGAAAAGTGTATGATGTAGGTTGAATGTCATCCTGTGGTTCCCATTCTGATTCTTCTGCAGAAGCTACTGGTTCCTTTCCTGGTGCATGTGGAGGTGAGTCATGAGTAGAAGTAGGCACAGGTGGGACATAGCTAACCAAGGACCCGGTAGGAGGTGGAGTCGGTGATGGAGATGAAGAACTAGATGATAATCTTCCACGAACTTTGCGCATGATCTTTCCAAGCGAGCGAACGACCTTTTCTAAAGTGTTCTCGACTTTAGTCGTTCGAGTGGAGAAGGATTTTTCTAGTCGAGTAACTTTCTTCCTAAGAATTTTTTGATTTTGCGATAAAATCCTTTGATTAGCTAAGGTCAGATCGTTGATATTTTGTTCAGGTTCTAGTTGTACCTTAGTTTCTTGTATCTCGGGATCGGAATAGTATTCTGAATGCTCACTTTGTTCGGCGTGATGTCGTTGTCGTCTATGCGGAGTCTGAACGGGTTGCTGACGATGTCCTTGTTGTGCTTGCCATTGGTCGAAAGGAATAATAGATGGTGGCCGATCCGGTAATTTCACTAAAGCAACAAACCGTATTCCACTCGATTCAATAGGTATTTACGGATATGGAGAAAGATAAAGATTTATATGTTGTGACTGAAAAATACGCATTAGATATGCTCCATACGGAATTGTTCTTTTACTCGAATTCCAGAAATCACGAAGTTGTTTAAAGATGTATTGTGCCCAATTGATGCATGTGTGGCTAAAGATTGCATATAAGGCCTTATAGTCGTTTTCATATACTTGCTCATGACTTCCTAATCTAGGAAACACAGTGTTAATGAGCATTCGATTAATTAGTCGAGGCCTAGAGCGAAAATGAGAAGGAGTCGTCTTTGTAAGATCATCCTGCCATATCTGGTGAGTCACCCGATTACGAAGTTGTGAACGCATATCAGGGAGATCTTGTAGACGAGTACCGGTATAAGAAGTGTTCAATATTTGACCTAGAATCTCAACATTAAATTTTATAACCTGGTCATAGACTAATGACCACACCCAATTTTCGGGATCTGATGGAGACCAAACGGAGATTGAACACAAATTTGCAAAGAATAAGTAGATAGCGAGTGTGTCAATCATACCTTTGTTATCATCATACTCAATTAAATGAGTAAGTTTTGCCCGATTTAGGATTGGAGTGACATTGTAGTGAGATAGTTGAGGAAGAGGATATAAGGGTCCTGGATGAATTGACTTTTTCTTCAAGGATTCCAACCGTTCGGAGCCATATTGCTCGGTTATCCATTCGTTGATTTGCTGTTCTGAGGCGTAATTCGGTGTGTCTTGAGTTTGTGGAGGAGGTTGAGAAGAAGATTCGTTGCCAGTCTTCTTTCGTTTGGAGGAAGCCTTTTTGGGAGCCATTGAAATTTCGAAATTGGGGATTAGGGTTAGGTATAGAGTATGAGGATGAAGATAGGTAAAAAGTGAATAAGGTAAAAGTTGAAAAGATGTTATATAGGAGGGGTAAAAATCGGTTCAGATCCAAAATCAGACGTCTGATATTGGGTCAACAGACGTCTGTCTGTACAGGGATTAAAATCCCGAGAGGATAAACAGATGTCAGTTTTGATTTGAACAGACGTTTGTGCTGAAGCACAGATGAATATTATGGTGGAGGAGATGAACAGACGTCTATGGTGTAAATTTTCAGACGTCTGTCTATACAGGAATTGTAACCCGAGAGTTGTTTCAGACGTCTGTGAATTTTGTTATAGACGTCTGAGCTGAAGGATAAAAAAAATACTATTCAGACGTCTAGTTGTATATAAGTCAGACGTCTGTTATTGCAGGAAAAAGAATACAGAGAGGATATTCAGATGTCTGAATGGTTTCTTACAGACGTCTGTTAGGTGAAAATGATGAAATACATCCATTGAGATAGAAATACATTTGCATATAAATATAATTTATTATTGTAAGCATTACTCATACAAATGAAATAAGTTGTCAAGTGAATGCATCTTCATAATACATTATACTATTTGGGAAATAAAAGTAAAAAGTAGGCAAACGTTCTCAGCTTTATTTGTTTGGTGAATAAGGTAGTCGTGTTGGAGTAGTCCAAGGATTCACCGGATCTTGTGACGTTCGAAAAGAGGAGGATGGATCCAGTGGATTTACCGGCAGTGGTAAAGGTTCGGAAACGTCTTTATGACGAGAGCTACAAAATTTTAATGCGACTTGTCGTAGATATGCCAATACAGTAGAGGAGGCCTTCTGTTCGAAATACAATTCTTTTTGAAGTCTGAGTTGTTCCTGTTGATAATGATGGATTTCATCAATCTTCCATTTTGTATCTGGTGAGGTGAATAAAACCCGTTTTGTTCTTTTAGAATCTGGTGTGAAACCAGTCCGATAGTCTTGCCACTTGTACGTCGGTTCATTTCGAGAAATTGGAGTTGGATTATGAGGTGTATCGGCTGAGCTATCGGTGGTGAAGGTGATGTTAAAAGAGGAAGAAGACTGATTGGACATTATTTCTGTTATGAGAAACTATTTATTTTACATGAGGTTATTTATAGGTAAGTTTTTACTATTTTTTAATCCTTAAAAATATGCAAAAGATAAAGTAAACACCAACCGAAAAAGGAAAGGTGGAGAGAAAAATAAGGTAAAAATAAACAAGTTATATATCAGCAATAGAGCAAATACCTAACTGTCTTCGCAATGTTATAAAAGTTGTTTTGTTTAAAGGTTTGGTAAAAATATCCGCAAGTTGTTGGTTAGTATTTACAAATTCTAAAGAAATATTAACTTTTTCAACATGATCACGTAAGAAGTGATGTTGAATGTCTATATGCTTAGTTCGAGAGTGGTTAATAGGATTTTTTTGATAGATTTATTGCACTTGTATTATCACACAAAATAGGTGAATTGTTAATAAATTTTCCAAAATCTCGTAATGTTTGTTGCATATAAAGTACTTGAGCACATGCTAGAGCAGCAGATATATATTCTGCCTCGCATGTTGAAAGTGAAACCGAATTTTGTTTTTTTACTAAACCATGATACGAGTGATTGTCCTAGAAAATGACATGTACCACTTGTGCTTTTTCTATCGGACTTGCATCCTCCGAAGTCTGCATCACTATATGATACAAGTTCAAAAGAGCTACCAATAGGATAAAATAATCCATAATATCTTGTATTATTTAAATATCTTAAAATTCTTTTTACTGCTCTATAGTGTGATTCTTTAGGATGAGCTTGAAAACGAGCACAAAGACATACACTCATCATTATGTCCGGTCTACTCGCAGTTAGATATAACAGAGAGCCTATAATACTACAATATAATTTTTGATCGAAAACTTTTCCATTTTCATCTTTTTCTAAATGAGCAGTTATGCTCGTTGGTGTTGGTTTTCCGGATGTGTTGTCCATGTTAAATCTTTTTAAAAGATTGTTACAATACTTTTCTTGATTTAGAAAGATTCCATTTATAAGTTGTTTAATTTCTAAACCGAGGAAGAAATTCAGTTCTCCCATGTGAGACATTTCGAACTCATTTTTCATTATGTCAGAAAATTCATTACATAAAGATTCATTTGTTGATCCAAAAATAATATCATCAACATAAATTTGAATAACTAAAATATCATTTTGAAATCTTTTTATAAAAAGAGTTGTGTCTACTTTCCCGATTTCAAAACGAGAATTTATTAAGTGTAATTTTAATCTTTCGTACCAAGAACGAGGTTCTTGTTTTAAACCATACAAAGCCTTTTTTAATTTGTAAACGTGATTAGGATATTGTTCGTGTATAAAAAGTGGAGGTTGTTCAACATACACTTGTTCTTTTATGTAAACATTTAAAAAATCACTTTTTACATCCATTTGAAATAATTTTATATTATGATGAACTGCAAAAGCTAATAAAATACGTATTGCTTATAGTCGAGCTACAGGAGCGAAGGTTTCTTCATAATCAATTCCTTCTTCTTGGTTGTATCCTTGTGCCACCAGACGTGCTTTATTACGAATTATATTTCCATTTTCATCAGATTTAATTTTGTAAATCCATTTTGTTCCAACTATAGATTGTTCTGTTGGTCGAGGGACTAATTCCCAAACTTCATTTCTTTCAAATTGATTAAGTTCTTCTTGCATGGCTAATATCCATGACTCATCATTAGCTGCTTCTTTATAATTTTTTGGTTTGAGTGTTGAAATAAAAGCCACATGGCTCATCTAATGAAGTTGATGTCTAGTAGATACTCTTGAATTTATGTCTCCAATAATATTATTTGTAGGATGATCTTTCAATACACGAGGAGGCGATCGTAGAATAACATTATTTTCTGGTTCATTGATCGTAGGATTAGTATTATTTTGTAACTCGATTTCATCTTCATCAGAATTTTTAATATTTTGAAATTTTTCATCAAAAGAAACATGTAAACTTTCCTCAATAAAATTGGTTATTTTATTAAAGATTCTGTAAGCTTTACTTCTTTCAAAGTATCCAATAAAAATTCCTTCATCAGCTTTTGGATCAAAATTTTCAAGATTATCTTTTGTATTTAATATAAAACATTTTGATCCAAAGGTTTTGAAATATGAAACATTAGGTTTCTTGCCATAAAGTATTTCATAACATGTATTTTTTGTTAACAGACGAAGAGTTACTCTATTTAGAACATAACATGTTGTGGCTACTGCTTCAGCCCAAAAAGACGTAGGTAATTTACTACTATTTAATAGGGTTCTAGCACATTCTTGTAAAGTTCGATTTTTCCTTTCTACAACACCATTTTGTTGAGGTGTTCGTGGAATTGAAAAGTTATGACTAATTCCTTTCTTGTTACAAAAATCTTTAAAAAATTCATTTTCAAATTCTCCTCCATGATCGCTTCGAATCTTTTTAATTTTTAAATCAAACAAATTCATTATTCGTTTGGCAAATATTTTAAATAATCCAAAAGTATTGCTTTTGTGTTTTAAGAAAAGAGTCCATGTAAATCTAGAAAAATCATGTACAATAACAAAAACATATTTATTATGATTTAACGAACGAGTTTGAGTAGGACCAAAAAGATCTAGATGTAGTAATTCTAAAGGTTGATTTGTAGAAATCTTATTTTTTAATTTGAAAGTACTCTTTTTAAATTTACCAAATTGACAATCATCGCATAAATTTTTTACTTTAAAATTGATTTTTGGTAATCCTCTAACTAATTCCTTTTTAGATAATTTATTAAGATTTTTAAAATTTATATGACAAAATCTTTTATGCCACAACCATGGATCTTCATGGTTAACTGTTAAACATAAATTTGTCTTTTGTTTTGACTTCATGTTTAAGATGTGTATGTTTCTATTTCTGATTCCTTCAAAAATTAAATTTTTATGCTCATCAAAAATGTTACATTTATCTTTTTCAAAACTTATTTGAATTTTTTTATCACAGAGTCGACTTATGCTTAAAAGATTATGTTTCAAATTTTTAACCAATAAAGCATTAGAAATAATAGGAGAGTCAGATATACCAGTATTTATGACTTCACCAATGCCAATGACATAGCCTTTTGAATTGTCTCCGAATGTCACAGCGCCTCCATCCATGTATTTTATATTAGATAGCATGTTTTTATTTCCTGTCATATGCTTAGATCAGCCACTATCCAAGATCCATTTCTCCTTTTGTCTTGTTTTAGGTATCTGAAAGATAGAAAGAATTTATTGGTATTCACTTCCTCCATTAGGGTCCTAAATGTTAGGTGGAGAAGGTATCCATACCCATGTGGGTTTGGGACCTTTAAAAACATAATTTGAATTATATATTACATTTTGCAAGAAGTTTTTAATATGTTTCCCCTAATAAGTTTATTAGGAATCCATATTTTTACTTCTTTTGGTATCTTAGTCTTTTTAAGACTTATTTTTTTTTCTTCATGTATTTTTACCTTTTTAGGAACATCCTTTTTCTTAAATTTTCTATATAGAAAACTATGATTTTTAGAATTACCATCCTTTTTGTATCCTAAACCATTTCTATTTCCTGATGGTTTAGAAGTTTTTATCAAATTTTCTAAATTTTGTTTTCCTTTGTTGAATTTTGAAACATTAGTAGTGATTTTTTCTAATTCACTTTTGAGTTTTGAATTTTCATAAAGTGAATTTTCTAAATCATTACTTAGTTTATTATATTTTTCTAAAAGATCTTCATTTTCTAATTCAACATTTCTAAGTTTATTAGAAAAAGAAACATTTTCCAAGGATAAATTGTTATTGTTATATTGTGAATTTTCTAATTCTTCTTCTAGAATGGTTTTTTCATCTTTTAAAAGTCCAATCTCTATTTCCATTCTATTTATCTTAGAAATAAGCTCCTTATTTAACTTCTTTTGTTCTCTAAATTTATCATCTAGTTCCATGCTAATTTCTAAGATTTCATTATAGGTAAGTTCAGGACATACCTCATCAACTTCTGCCATAAAGCATACGTTTGCTTGTTCTGAGTCACTGTCACTATTGCTTTCTGATGAAGATGACTCTGAATCATCCCATGTAACTTGAAATGCTCTTGTTTTCTTTTTGAACTTCTCAAACTTCTGTTTCTTTTTATCGTTCTTTGGGCAATCCTTCTTTATGTGTCCATATTCATCACAATTATAACATTTTACCAAAATTTGATTTGTTGAATTTAGTTTGTCGTTCTTCTGAAATTTTGTCATTTTTCTGAATTTCTTGAATTTGTTGTAGTTCTTTGCTATGAACACTATCTCTTCCTCATCCAAATCCGAATCTTCTTTATTTGCTTGAAAAGCTATATTTTTCTTTTCATCATTTTGTTCTTTCCTAACCTGCAAGTTAGCTTCATACGACAAAAGATTTCCAATTAACTCTTCAACCTTGAGTTGAGAAGGGTCATTAGCCTCTTCTATGGATAATACTTTTCTTTCCCACTCATTAGTTAATGAGTTTAATATACGAGTTACTAAATCAAAATCAGTAAACTTAACTCCAAGAGCCATCAAATCATGTTGAATAGTTTGAATCTAGTATACATATCACTAATAGTTTCACCTGTCTTCATTTTGAATGATGACAATTGATTTTGTAAAATCGATATTTTAGTTTGTTTGACTGTTGTAGTTCCTTCATGAGTGATTTGTAGAGTTCTCCATATGTCATAAGCAGTAGTGCACATCAAAACATGTGAAAACTCATTTTTATCTAATGCACAAAATAAAACATTCATGGCTTTTGAATTATTTGATGCTGCTGCTTTTTGAACATCAGTCCAAGTAGTTAATTCAGTTGTTGGTGGTTCATATTTCTTTTGAGTAGCAGCCCAAATTTCTAAACCATTAGCTTCCATAAAAATTCTCAAACGTGTTGACCAATAATCATAATTAGACCCATTAAATAGTGGTGGTCTTTGTGCAGATTGTCCTTGAAAAATGCTACTAACAATATTACTTGCCATTTTAAATACAATGAAAACAAATACAAATTACTGTTATTTGTTAAAACCTTGCTCTGATACCAATTATAAATCTATAGTGGGATCGAATGTGTGTCTTAAACAATAGCAAGTATTAATATGAAGCAAACAGTAAAGATAAAGTAAAAGATAATCACACCAATCTTTTATACTGGTTCGGACCTCCCGTCGTACATCCAGTCCCGAAGCTTCCCTTCGTCCTTTTCAACTATCAGAAACTGTCCTCTCTTTACCCGGAGGAATAGGTTTACAGATGTGTAGAAATGTTGACAATCTTGTGTTCTACAAAAACACTGATATTAATTGAATCGTACAAGGTGCTCCTATAATCTCTTTGAATAGATATGAAAATTTAAGGGCTTATAGAAAATAGAAGTATAGAATGCTTGATAGAAATCTAGAGGGCTTGAGAGAATAAAGAGCTTTTCAGAATATAGAGTAGATCTAGAAAAGAGTAAGTGACTTGAGAGCATGGATCTCTTGATCTATTTATAGAAAATAAAAGGTTTTAATAAAGAGTTGTAATTTCTAAAAGAAGCCTCTTATGAAACGAAATTTCTTTTGAGAAAATCGTTTTGAAGAAGAAGAGTGAGAAGTTGTGCCCTTTCTGAATAAAGAGGCAGTTTCAAAATAATGGTCGTATGTACAGCACAGACGTCTATTAATTTTCGATAGACGTCTGTCTATTAAATCTGATATTACTCAGATACACAGACAGACGTCTGTCTCTAAACAGACAGACGTCTGTGTATGCAGAAAAATTATCCTGAGGTATGCGATAGACGTCTGTTATGTATATGACAAACGTCTGTGCTGTGCTAGGAATAATATTCCTGCTGTAGTGACAGACGTCTGTTATAGTACATGACAGACATCTGTCACCTGTACATACACAGAAATACTAATGTTTTCTTATATCTATTCAAGAGATTTTACATAACATCTAATCATAGTAAATATAAGATTTTCTTCTGAGCAGTCATGATATCTTGAGCTCTTCGCCTTGAATTGATACCTGTATGAGTGTATACATAATGTGCACATATATGTGTGTATGTATAGTGTGTCATCGTCAAAATTACTGAACTAACAGTTTGATGAAACCATTATAAATTCCCGAATGGAAATGGGAACAAGTCTCAATGGATTTCATTGATGGTTTACCTTGGACTAGATCGTGCCATGATAGCATTTGGGTGATTGTGGACAGATTAAAAAAGAGTGCAAGGTTTATACCCATCAAGTCGAATAGAACAGTAGCTAATTTAGCAGAACTATATATGAAGTGGGTAGTGAGATTTCATGGAGTACCCAAAGGCATTGGACGTGACTGAGATCCGTTGTGTTCTAGTGGATTTTGGAAGAGCTTACAGGAGGCTTTAGTATCAGAATTACATCTCAGTACCGCATATCTTCCTCAAACCGACGGTCAAACAGAGAGGGTGAATCGTATATTAGAGGATCTCTTGAGAGCTTGTATATTGGATTTTGGAGGATCATGGGATGACCATTTGCATCTAGTGGAGTTCGCATATAATAATAGTTATCAGTCCAATATTGGTATGGCTCCATTTGAAGCTTTGTACGGAAGACCATGCAACTCACCACCATGTTGGTTAGAAACCGATGAGAAGTTTGTGCTTGGGCCAGATGTGATAAGAGAAACTTCAGACAAGATCAGGGTTATCCAACAGCGAATGAAGGCTGCTCAAGATAGGAAGAAGAGTTATGCTAATAAAAGGAGAAGAGATTTAAAATTCTTCGTTGGCGACTTGGTGTTTGTCAAGATTTCTCCGTTAAAGAGTGTGATTCAATTTGGTAGGAGAGGAAAGCTAGCACCAAGATTTGTTGGTCCGTTTCCAGTTCTCGAACAAGTTGGAAATTTGGCATATAAAGTTGAGTTGTCAGACAAGATGGCAGGAGTTCACAAGGTATTTCATGTTTCCCAGTTAAGAAAGTTCGTGCACGACCCCGATATGACTATTTCATCGAATCAGTTGGATGACATCAAAGTAGAACCCGAAGTGGTTAGGAACCGCAAGCCGATCCGTATTGTTGAGAGCGATATGAAGCAACTTCGAAGGAAGGCGGTGAAACTGGTCAAGGTTCAATGAGGCGAGAATGAGAGTGACTGTAGTTGGGAGACAGAGGAGAGCATAAGGGAATCGCATCCAGAACTCTTTGTCTGGTAAGATTTTATTAGTGATAGTTTCTTCCCTTGTTAGTAAACTGCATACTACGGTAGGCTTGTTGTGCTTGTTGTGCTTGTTGTGTATGTTTGATTGTTTGTGAATGAATGATAGGCATGCGGAACACATTTATATGTTTTTGGTTAAGAAATTTCGGGGGCGAAATTTCTTAAAGGGGGGAGAGTGTAACGACCCACATTCTACGTATCGAAGGATCGTAGAATATTTCTTTCTTTTTCATATGAGGTCGTAGTCGTGTAACTTAGGGGAACAACTATTGGGGTCATTTCCAATGTTCACGATTTTTGCCGGTTTTTAAATAACCATTTCTTCCCCCGGCGAATCTTATTTCGCCTATAACTTTTGATTGGTAAGGAATTTTGACATGAAATCAGTTCCATTGGATTCAGATGATGGTTTTCCTTTCCGTAGAGTGGTCACATTAGCCAAACGGACTTACCGTTTGGGAGGTATGCCTGAAATAAGGTTTAGAATGTTAAAAACAGCTTAAATGGGCTTAATAGGGTAATTAGTAGCTAGGCCCATTGGGGATTTCGGGATTAGGGCCATATAAGGGCTGATTAGGGTTAGAGAAATTTTTTCCTTGTCATTTTCCAGTAGCCACTTACCTCTCTTCAACCCTAACAATGACCTCCAACACCCAAATCACCTTCTAATCACCGTTTAATCAGGTATTAGCCTAATCTACATTAAACCAAGGCAAATTAGCATAGAATTTGGGATAGAGCTGCTGGAACAAATAGAGATTCAACCCAAATCATAGATACTTTTAGATCTATAAATTATTTGTGGCTAAGGTGAGTGATTTGCATTGTTTTTCACTAATTATGGCTAATTAGGGGTGATTAGTGTTAATTAGCGAAATTATGACTCAGAACAATCTGGAAAATTTTGTAAAATTAAAAAATGTTATTTTAGGGCTATGATAAAAATTTGGGTTAATTTGGAGTAAGTTTACTAATACTGTCATTAGTTATAGTTAAACATGATTAAGGGGAAAACATAGGTTTTTAGGTATGTTTGATCCATATTGACATGTTAAATTGTTGTTTTGGTGTTTATTGTTGATTCTCTATGTTACTATGACTGTATGGTATGCTTTGTGGTTGATTACAAAAGTTAGAATGGTCGAAAATGCCGTCATATCGCGTAAAACGGTCGCTGGAAAAGTTGCAGGAAATTTGCAGTGTTTCGGATCGGATCGGATATGGGGCTCAGATCGGATAAGAGAACTGGACAAGGTAATTTGATTCGGATCGGAACCTAGAACAAGAGGAAAAAGCATGGTAACAAGGAAGGCCACATGAGCTAAGACGGGATCGGATCAGGAAGCTACGGATCGGATCGGAGACGCAGGAGGGAATCAGATCGAAACCTAGAGATGGGGTACCATACGAACCGAACCGAGGCAGGAGCACCATCTGAACCGAACCTGAGGGCTACGACCACTGAACCGAACCGAGCAAGGGTGATTGAACCGAACAAATGAGGACTGGAGTACTACGCATATTCAAACCAAACCAAGGCGAGGGCTATGACCACCGAACCGATCCGGATGAAGACCAAAACCCGAGATGCAAACGTAGTCCAAATGAGAAGTTAGAACTCGGGATCCAGATGGGAACCAACGAGTTAACTTCATAATTGGACTCTGTTGCGGGGCGTGTGCACGGGGTTACAAATGTCTATAGCTTTGACTCACCACGGAGAGACGGATATTGGCTATGGATCAGTGCAGTGAAGTTGTTATGACTTCATGGGGGCAAAGTGATTGTAGCAAGGCTATGAGCCAGTGTAGTGGAGTTGTCATGACTCCATGGGGCAGAGTGGACATAGCAGTGTATTAGTGGCTACGGATCAGTGCAGTGGAGCTGTCATGACTCCATGGGGCAGAGTGATCGTAACAAAGAATTGGATGATCAAAGTGGTAGATATCGTATGCTTTACGCACTGCGTGAGAGATGTGAGGATGATTTCTATGTTTGATGTTTTGCTATCACCATGACACGCATACCCCCTCCCCATTATTTTCACACCATGTGTTAGTGTCACCTTAGAGTATTGTACACCTTGTTGTGCTGATTCTTTGGTTGCAGGTCCAGGTTCAGTTATGGTTATGTATACCCGTTATTGTTCTGTTTTGCTGCTTATCGCTCATACCGAACTTTTGTCTGACCCAGAGT
Organism: Allium sativum; assembly: GCA_030737875.1. Classification (NCBI taxonomy): domain Eukaryota; kingdom Viridiplantae; phylum Streptophyta; class Magnoliopsida; order Asparagales; family Amaryllidaceae; genus Allium; species Allium sativum. Next base: position 734,063,344 of record CM060916.1, read on the forward strand.
TTTATGTCTCTTTTTATTACTCTGGGTGCTCTTAAATGGGCAGACTAGAGACAGGTCAGGTGATTATGCACGAGTAGCTATACCGGAGACGAGCAGGAGGCTTCCACGTATGATATATATATATATATATATATATATATATATAAAATCTCCCTGTGTTGTTGCTGGTCACTACTTTGGGCATTAGTAGTGTACCTCTTTCTTTTTCTTTAGAGATAGTATTTCAAAGTTGTAATAATGTTGGTGTGGATGATAAGTTGTATTTTGGATTTCCACTGCTATGATGGTTTAGTTTACAGCTTATGCACTGTCTCGCCTGTTTTATGTCAAAGTAATGTTATTATTATATTTTATCCCATGCGCTGTGAGACATTCTACAGGTTCCTTGTTAGTTCAAATTCCTTTCTTTTCCTTTCTTTGGCGACCGTCCCATGCTAGTCGGGCATTGGCATAGCGCACTTTCATTGAAAATGTCGGCTGGTGCGGGGCGGGCCATCACACCATCATTAGGCCGATCCAACATTTGGCTGACCCAACTTATGGCCAATCCAACTTATGGGCGGCCCAAAACCTGCATATTGCAATTCAACTCCGATTTCGACCAAAACTTCGCCAAACGATAGATTCGACGAAACCAACTCGTCCAAATCATCAAATATGACCACAACCATGGTATGAAACCATTATCAACATGATTACAACAATTCTCGTCCAAATTATGCAAATCACTCCAAAAATCATAATGAATGATCATATGAACAAAATTATAGATCTAACTAGCATAATCATATGAAATAACGTAAGTATTACCAGATTAAACTTACTAAATTGGATCTTATGGTGATTCACATGAAAATGAACTTAATATGTCATAGATCTATGGGAAAAATGATTGAATATGGTGAAAAACATAATCATTCACTCATACACATCATCGAATCCACGTGAGAGATGTAAATCACTCACTGATTCTCCAAAACAAGCTAAAATGATAGAATTATGAATCCGAACAGCGAGCAATTCAAACCAAACTCCTCGATCCAATGAATTCGTCCTTGAAATGATGTAGATCTAGCTTCCAATGGTGTAGATCTATGATTTCCCTCCTTAGATTTGGATTTTTAATGGTGGAAAGGAGTTAGAGGAAGAAGAAGCACAAGGCCTCCAAATGAGAGAATGGGAGAAGTAACCTATTCTACATACCCCTCACCCCCTACTTATAGTTTCCACCAACCCACTAATGGGCCAATCCAATTCAGCCCATTAGGCTCTCCAAACCTGAACAACCAACTGAAAAACCTTTAAATAGCGATTTCTCCCAAACCGCTGAGCCAAATCCTTAATGTAACTACTCTACGGAAAGGCAAACATCAATTCCTTTCCAATGGCACATGTCTCACCCTTTGATTCGACATGAGTCAAAAGTTATGCCCTGTAAAAGACTGACAGAGGCAAATTGGTCACAAACAAAATCGGTAAAAATTATGGACATGTCTCACATCCCCATAAGCAACATATTAAAAGATGAGAATGATCTAACCCTCAGGGAATAAAATAAAAATATTTTACGATCTTCCGATACGTAAAATGTGGGCTGTTACATTCTTCCCCCTTAAGAATTTTGCCCTCGAAATTCCGGCCAAACACAAGCAGTCACAACAATTCCGCATGACTATCATCCATGCGAACCCAATTATATCTCCCAAACTAGCAGCCATCAGGCCATAAGTCCATAGCTTTATCCTAGCACGCGGAATTCTATTAAACAACAAAAAGATAACAACAAAATCAACAAGTAATAATGATTGCGCAATATCAATGGGTCACACGGATGAAGAGTTTTGGATGGGTCCTCTTTATACTCTTCCCCGTCTCCCACGTAACATCGTCGCCATCCCCACTCGATTGTACCTTAACTAAATTAAACGTCTTTTCCCTAAGTTGTTTCGTGTCATTCGCTATAACACGAAGCGACTTACAAGATATCATAACTACGAACTCAACTATAAGGTCGACGTACTACTCCGGAGGTACTACCACATGCGGACCATGCAAATATTTTCGCAAAAACGACTCAAAAAACATCATGCACACTCTACATCCCTCGCGTAAAATCAGTTTATACGTGAGCTTTCAGATTTGCTCATCTATCGGAAATGGTCTAACAACCCATAGCACTTAAGCCACACACCACAACATTTAGAAGCGCTGCTGAAAACTCCTCCAACTTTACCGATCGACCAGAATACCCAACCTACCGGCCCACTTGGACCCGACCGAGCAGTGCCTTCCAATCCGGTTGACCCGACCAGCTGTGTCCAACCCCAGATCCTCCTGATCCGTCCTGATGCCTTCACACATTTCCATCCTGGCCGACCCAAAGGACAACCGATCCGATCAGAATGGACTGACCCAACCCAAAAGTTTGACCAACCTATTTCCTGGCTTGGTTCTAGGTAGTACATCGATAAAATCCATCGATACTTGCTCCCACTTCCATGTAGGAACTTGTAATGGCTGAAGCAACCCACTCGGTTTCTTCTGTGCAGCTTTCATCAATTGACAATTTATGCACTTGGAAATGAACTATCCCATATCTCGTTTCATCCCCTTTCAATAGTCGATTTTCTTCATGTTCTGATACATCTTATTACCACCGGGATGAATCGACAACTTTGAGTGATAACATTCTCCCAGAACCTCTCTGTCAATCCATCTATATCAGAAACAACTAATCGTCCTTGCTTTCGAAGCCAACGTTCTCGATCGACTTCGAACTCTTCATCTTCTAGTTCTAGCTTCTGGATAAACTCGACAAGCTTCACATCTCACTTTTGGCTTTTGCCAATCCTTTCGACAAGAGTAGGTCTTATCGACAAGCTTACCAACATTTCAGGTTCCAACTCACACCTTGGCCTAAAATCGAATCTTGCCAAATACTCAAGACTCTTCCATTCCAAAAACATTGCTCCCAAACTTTCGTGTCTTCGACTCAACGCATCTGCAACTGCGTTGCCTTTGCCAGGAGTATAGGCTATATCAAAATCATATGATAACAGAAACTCTAGCCATCTTTGCTGCCGAATATTCAAATCCTTTTAGGAGAAAAGATACTTCAATGACTTGTGATCCGTAACCAACTCGAATTGAACTCCCAATAGGTAATGTTTCCACATCTTCAGAGCAAACACAATCGCCGCCAACTCCGAGTCATGAGTTGGATAGTTTTCTCTCATGCGGCTTCAGCTGTCGACTCGCGTAGGCCACAACCTTATCCTTCTGCATTAGCACTGCTCCAAGTCCAGTACCACATGCATCGGTGTATATCACCATTTCTTCATTCCCACTTGGAATAGTCAACACAGGAGCATTTGTTAATCTCTCCTTCAGAATTATGAAAGCTTGTTCACACTTCGCATCCCATGTGAACACTTGGTTCTTCTCCGTCAATCTTGTTGATGGTGCAGCTATTTTGGAGAAATCCTTGATAAACCGTCGGTAATATCCTGGCAACCCATGGAAACTCCGAACATCTATCGCATTCTTAGGTCGATCCCAGTCCTACATTGCTGCCACTTTAACGGGGTCAACCGCTATCCCATTTCCAGAAACAACATGACCTTAGAACCTCACTTCATTCTTCTAGAAGTGACACTTTGAAAACTTAGCTCTCAGTTGATGCTTTCGCAAGATCTCCAACACAAATCTCAAGTGCGTCTTATGTTCTTCCTCGTTCCTGGAGTAAACCAAAATGTCATCCAAAAACACAAGCACAAACTTTTTCAACTTGTCTCTGAATACTCTATTCATAAGATCCACAAAATACGCTGGTGCGTTAGTCAACCCGAATGACAACACCAACCATTCGAAAAGCCCGGATGGTGTCCTAAAAGTAGTCTTTGGCACACTATCCTTAGCCACCCTCAACTGGTTAAATCCTGTTGCCAAATCCATCTGAGAAAACACGTTGGCTTCGTGAAGTTGATCGAACAAGTCATCTATCCTTTGCAATGGATACTTTTTCTTCTTAGTCACCTTGTTCATCTCATGATAGTCTACACATAATCTTAATGAGGCATCTGCCTTGGTTGCAAACATGACCGGTGCACCCCATTTGGAAACACTTCTCTGAATGAATCCATTCCCAAGAAAGTCTCGAACTTGCACCTCCAACTCTCGTTGTTCCTTAGGCGCCATCCGCCTAAGAGGCATAATGATTGGTCTAACTTCCTCGACCAAATCGATCCTAAACTCGATCTCAAGATGCGGCGGCAACCGTTTGACCTCGTCAAAGACATCCTCATACTCATTAGTGATCAGCACAAATGAAAGTCTACTTGTGGAATCACGAGCGAATATAGATAGCTAGCGAAGACACCCTCTTCGCGCTTACTCTTTATCGACACCTTTCGCCCTTCCACATCCCCGACTCTCACCTCTAGCTTCTCGCAATTCACCCTTGTCGCATACCTCTTGAACCAATCCATGCCCAAGATGATCCCAAACCCAGCGAAGTTACAACTAAGCAACCACTCATAAATGAGCATCCTTGATCAAATGATACTAGATCCACAAAGTATGCAAAGTGCAGATGAGCCCATACTAGATTGGTTACATTAAAGGACTATTACCACTTCAAATGTTGAACCCATTCAACATACAATCTTATTACAAGTAAATGTCAGCTGGTGCGGGGCGGGCCATCACACCATCATAAGGCCGATCCAACATTAGGCCGACCCAACTTATGGCTGATCCAACTTATGGCCGACGCATAACCTGCATATTGCAATTCAACTCCGATTTCGACCAAAACTTCGCCAAACAATAGATTCGATGAAACCAACTCGTCCAAATCATCAAATAGGACCACAAACATGGTATGAAACCATTATCAACGTGATTGCAACAATTCTCATCCAAATTATGCAAATCACTCCAAAAATCATAATGAATGATCATATGAACAAAATTATAGATCTAACTAGCATAATCATATGAAATAACATAAGCATTACCGGATTAAACTTACTAAAATGGATCCTATGGTGATTCACATGAAAATGGACTTAATATGGCGTAGATCTACGAGAAAAATGATTGAATATGATGAAAACTATAATCATACACTCATACACTTCATTGAATCCATGTGAGAGATGTAAATCACTCGCCGATTCTCCAAAACAAGCTAAAATGATATAATTATGAATCCAGATAGCGAGCAATTCAAACCAAACTCCTCGATCCAATAAATTCGCCCTCGAAATGGTGTAGATCTAGTCTCCAATGGTGTAGATTTATGATTTCCCTCCGTAGATTTGGATTTTAATGGTAGAAAGGTGTTAGAGGAAGAAAAAGCACAAGGTCTCCAAATGAGAGAATGGGAGAAGTAAACTATTCTCCATACCCCTCACCCCCTATTTATAGTTTCCACCAACCGACTAATGGGCCTCCCCAATTCAGCCCATTAGGCTCTCCAAACCTGAACAGCCAACTGAAATACCTTAAAACAACGATTTCTCTCAAACCGCTAAGCCAAATCCTTAATGTAACCAGTCTACGGAAAGGCAAATATCAATTCCTTTCCAATGGCACAGGTATCACCCTCTAATTTGACCTGAGTCAAAAGTTATTCCCTGTACAAGACTGACAGGGGCAAAATAGTCATAGACAAAATCGGTAAAAATTATGGACATGTCTCACATCCCTATAAGTAACATATGAAAAGACGAGAATGATCCAACCCTCAGGGTTAAAATAAAAATATTTTACGATCTTACGATATGTAAAATGCGGGCTGTTACAGTGTGAGTAAACTCCAACCATTTGATTTAACTTTTAAAAACCTTTTCAAAAGAAAAGATAATTGTAAAACCGATCCACACATAAACACGGATGGTTTATACCATACGGTAACCGAAAACATTCTTTTTAAAAAAAAATATTATTTCGATATTATACTAGTGTCTAATACAAGTAAATATTAATCTAGCAGATCGCTTGCTCTCCCGCTCTATATACATAATATACAATCAAAACCGCGGGTTCTTATTAGAGAATGGATTTCCTGCTATGACAAGGTATAGAACCACCTTCCGATCAGTGTACTCTAGAGGGGATACACTGGAGTTCAACAAGAACATCTTGCACCTAGGCCACACATAACCGGCCATTCATTTCACTTGAATGTTCTGAATATATTGTCACCTTACGGTTGGTATACCAATATAACCGTTCCCGGGAGATACAAAAGCGAAGAAGTAAAAAAAATGAATATTCTCTAGATGGTGAGAAAATACCTTAATTGGAAGTGACCGACTTAGCCATGCTGCTTGCCCGATTTTTGTCATTTCCTAGTTGATGAAGCTTGAGGTCATAACGTATCTTTTGACAGAACACACCTTCATTTACTTTGGATGCCACATCGTTATACCCACCAAATCACAAATTGATTTCTCCAAGAATACCGCAGGTATAAAGCTAAGAGAAACGAATTCCTCTGCTGCCAACATAAATATGTTTGAAGAGATCAACTTACGCGGTCTATTAGATATACTCTGTCAGACATTCGTCCATTCAAGTTGTCCTAACTCTGGACAAATCGAAGGCACTATTTTGTAAATCCATCTTAGGCAATTTCTACCTAGGATCGCCAAACAGTCCTTGCATAAACTCCGTCTTCAATTGTCTTCAATATACTTGATTCGCAACGCTAATTCCTATATGGAGTGGTTCTTTAGATAATAAATCTGATCCCGGCCTCTCCGTATTGGCAATGGAAAAATGGTCAGAAACTTATATAGTCAGTTATTTAACCATTAAAGGAAAACATACATACACACAATATTTCCAAATGAAATCTTACCGATCAATCATCCATCAACACTGAGTCCTTTTAGATAGATTTATCGATAATCATTTCATTTCCCAATCTCCCATTTTTCATATTTCTTAAACTTGTTCAGCCTCTCACAATTCCCAAAAAAAAAACATTTCTATAAATCCATAATTTCTTATTTTCTATATTTAGAAAATATATGCTATTTACATTTGGAAAACATTTCCATTCCTTATATTTGTACATCACTATCCTTCAACGTCCATCAGTCCCTAACCGTAAACTAGTAAGAGAATAACTCTCTAAGTATCAACCCCGAAGACCGAAACCAACATCAGATCAATACTAAGAAAGCCATTCAACATAACTGATCTCCAGTCAGTTTCTACTTACAATCTTTCCTTTCTAAATTTCTTATCAAATCATTGCTTATGTAACTCTCGGATTCGGTTTATGAATCCACTTCTTTTACGGAAAAATATGGATTAGAACGATAGTATTATAATCCCTATTTCCAAAATATTCTATGTAGAAATATAATTTTGATTCTTTACTTTGAATAAATTTAATTGATTAGTTAAATAAATAATCTTTAAAAACGGAAAGTAAACATCACTTTCCTAAATTCAACGTCTGACTCTCCTTCAAATAACTCTTATTCGATTAACATTCCGAACTTTGGAATAATTTATCGTTTCAGGTCGACTCAATTTCTAAATTCATTTTTGAATTTATCACTTTATAAAAAACCACCAATTCCCATTATAACCATTCCAATTTGCATAACGTTTGCTTTAATTCATTATTCACTTTAAACCGTGAATACTATTCCTTTACATAAATCTGAACTCGTTATATCAAATCAAATCAAATCTTGATTTAAATAATAAATACCGTTACAGTTTAAAATTCCATCTATCTATTTCTTTTATAAATTCATATTGCTCTTGGTAAACTCCATTTACGAGTTAACTCCTTGTTAATTATTTATTAATTTTATAACTAAATCCCGATTACACATTCAATTCTAAATTATTGGTTTTTAAATCAATTATATTTTATATTGTAAAATTCTGAATTATATATCATTTCTAAAGATATATTATTTTCATAACATCTGACTTCGTTGAGATCTAATTATAATACTAAAGGATTTAATCAATTCATATTCACATTTCGAACCTCGAAATAAATTCAACGATTCCCCTTTCGATTACTCATTTTAAATTGACATTCATAGATTATTAAATAATAATTAATTAATAATAATAATTTTATCCCATTTAAAAACATTGTTTAGTTAATTAAACTACTTACTTTTATTTTTAAAATAGTTATTCCTTTCAAGTCCTTTCGAAACTCAATTTCTATTTAAAAATAGATTTTTCCCTTTTTAAAATTCGAATTTCTTTTCTAATATACTCAAATATATTTTATGTTATTTAAACATCAATTTTATCAGGGTCAATGTTATTCAAACATCCCAAATACACATTAATCAACCAAAGGTTATTTGTCACATCATATTATGCGATATATGAAAAACAACAATATAATTGTTGAGGAATCCAGTTGGATCCCTCCACCCTATTTCCCTACATCCACAGACGTTAATAAATTTAAATAACATAAATTTCATATCAGTATGAAATATTAAAATAAATAAAAATCAGTATTTAACCAAGAACTTCATATATATAACTATCAACCAATTTATTTGTAAATCAACCAAACAACCATCACATAACATTCAATCAATTTTTGTCAGTTCTGAAATATAATTATAAAATTATAAATTGGACAGAGTTAGTGAGTTCACTTACCTTGGTCATTAATCGTTGAAAAACGGTTAACGTTCTATAGATCTGTTTGGACGTTTTATTTCGTCTAAAATTGTAACGTGCTCCAAATCTCTCTATACTAGTGACATCGTGTAGCCTGCATTCATACGATTCCATAGTGACGAATGGTTCGTTAATCCGATCACGTATGGACAAGATATCACGTCAATAAGTTCATATACAATTTTGATTTTAAATAAACTTAATTTATTTAAAAACTGGGACTCACCATTATAATTCGGCCCAACACGTTTCTTGCACCCTACCCAACTCTACACCTCTCCTTCTTTCCCACTTACACCTTCCGTTTCTGCTTCGAACGTTAACAACCTTTATTTTTATACTTTTTTCCTTTTTGTTCTATAAATATATGTGGCACACGCCCACCTACTTTAGTATGAAACCGAACCCGCACAAACACTACAGGGTTCTTCTTCTCGCATCAGTAATTTCAAACGCAAGCTCCTCATTTTAACCTATGTTTAAAAGCCATGATCAAATGTTTACCCCCAATCTTTCACCTCCATTTCTCCATGGAAATCCAAATTAAAACTATCACCACTCTCCTTTTCACACTCTCTTCCCCTCCATACCCATTTCACCCAATTCGTACCCCTAGGATATATATCGACGTCGGCCTTACTTGCTGGAAAACATGCATACACAATGTTCACCAGCAACCGCTGAATGAACTGCTAGCCTTGAGTTGCTGACCGCTTCACTAAACCCAAACATATATCAAATTCAACAATACATGCTTAAATGTTTCAAATGCTTGAACCAAAACACACGTTGTGTTTAAAAAACCCGCTACAATTTTTATAACTGAACCGAAACACGACTTCCACTCTACAAATCCAAGCTTCAATCTTCCCATACACTAAACCTACGCCCTGTCAACTTTCTAGCGAGCTGAAATCGCATCGCTAAGGTATTCATTCTAGAAGAGAATGCACGTATGAAAGGACTCCATACATAGTTTTGAAATTTTTATATGAAAGGTGGGTTTTGATTTTGAATTTCTGTTTGTTGTTATCATGGTTCAGCCAAGGAAAACTCTTGAAGCCCGAGAAAGAACTTTGGCGTGTTATTTATAGCAGATAATACTTGGCATCCAAGTCTTAGTTATGTAGCATAGTTGTGGCAGTGTGAGTTTTCTTTTCATTTTGTGGATCTCGAAAATATAGGCTGAGAGAGATGATGATAGGCATGCAGGTTTGATTTAAATTTCATGTCTAGTCAGTGTTTTAGTTTTTAGACTAGGTGATCTAGATTTATACATATATAAAAAAAAGAAACTAGAATACTTAACAACTAAGGTAGGCAGCATTCAGTCATGCACGTGCAGAGTGTTCATGAAAGTGGTAGGTAAAGAAGCTAAGGAATTCATACATATTCTACGAATATTATTTATGTTTATTAAGGTTACCCCATTGCGTAAAATTTCGTTCATTTATGGATAGCTATAGAAAAATAAAATAAAAATATCATCATGTCGAACAACACGTCACGATCCCAAAAATATAATAAAATAGACAAGTTAACTCATTGTAATAACCCGCAAAATCTGGGCCAGTTTAAAATTTTTATTTTGGCGATTTTAGCGAATTTTGATTATTTAAAATAGATTATTTTAAATAATATCGACGAGAAAATTTAGTTTGAATAGAATTCGATCGTATATATTATATACGTCGTCGTTAGAATATAAATATTTATATATAATTATAAATAGAATGGAAAATGGCGCGGTAGTTCGATAATTCGATTTCAAACTTCAATTGAATGTACCGGGTGCAAAACAATCCGGATTTTAGTGAAACCAAAAATGATAGGATCTAATTGATGATATCTTTCTAACGAATCCGAAAAATCAAAATTTCGTATCGGGAATCAAAAGATATGTCCAGTTGAAAATTCTGAATAGTCGCTATGGAATTCAGGCCCTTAAAAATGGACATTTTGCAAACGACCTCGGATTTCGACGAAACCAGTTTTGTTGGATCCGCAGTGTCAAATTATTGCTAGCTTTCAAATTTCATAATTTTTCGAATCAATATGTGAGCGTGGCAAAGGAAAACGCGTTTGACCGGTTTCAATTGATTTTAATCGACTGGAAATTGGCCATTTTTCATACGATCTCAGAATTCGACGAAACTAGTTTTGTTAGGACCGTATCGTCAATACGAAGCTAGAAAATATTTTTCTGGAATTTTTAAAGTTAGTATGTGACCCCGGTAATTTGAAATGTACGTTTAAAATTCAATGTAGTGATTTAAATGTAAATTTAACGGAAACTGATTGTAACAGCCGAATCAGCTGACGATACATGTCCCATTGTGTTAAGAATGGGGGTTAAACGCTATGGACGACAGGTGGTGGGCCCCGTTTTGATGACGTATGTAAAAGTCAACTATTGGCAAATAAAATAATTAAAATAAAATAAAATAATAAAAAAAAAAATCCCTTTCCTCCTTATCAGCCGACCCCCCCCCCCTTATTATTTCTCAGAATCGATTTAAAAACAAAAAAAGAAAAAAGAAAAACGACGACGAAAGGGATCGGAGCCGCCGCCACCTCGCATCCCTCCCCCAAATCGAAGTCGCCCTGCCCTCCGCCACCCACCGCCACGCCACCCTCCAGGCGTCGCCCCCCTCGCGCCTCTTTCCTCCGTATTCTCCCTCCTCCCCTTCTTGAAAACCGCGATAGCCCCAAACCCTAAACCCCCATGTGCCGCCGCCGGCCTCCGATCAACCCCCCCCCCCCCTCTCTTCTGCGCCGCTTCTCCCTCCTCTTGAAGCCCACAGCGAACGCCCAAACCCCCCCGTAAGTCCTTTTTTTTATTTTATTTTATTTTTGATTTATATAAACTGAAAAAAAAAAGATTAAATACTGTTTTTATTTTAAAAGTTTAAAACTAATTTCGATTTTAAGTAATTTAAAACTAATTTCGATTTTAAGTAATTTAAAACTGATTTTAAAAGTAATTTAAAAGTAATTTAAAACTGATTTTAAAAAGAATTTAAAATAGAAAAGGTTTGAATTTTAAATGGAAAAAGATTAGAACTTTAAAAGGTGAAAAGATAGGATTTTTATTTGGTAAAAGGTATGATCTTTATATTTTTAAAATAATAAAAATATGATTTTTATATTTTTAAAGTATTAAAAATATAATCTTTACTATATAGGAATATTAAAAATATAATCTTTGTATATGTAGCAAAATAAAAATCTGATTTTTATTTTATATACGTTGAAATCAAGTGATGATTTTTTTTTATATAAAGGCGAAATCTTTATTTTAGTAAAGGCGAAATCTTTATTTTAGAAAAGGTAAAATCTTTATCGACGAAAAGACGATATTTTTAAAATAGAAAAGATTAGATTTTAAAAATAGATTAGATTTTAAAAATAGAAAAGATTAGATTTTAAAAATAGAAAAGATTAGATTTTAAAAATAGAAAAGATTAGATTTTAAAAATAGAAAAGGCGGGATTTTTAATATTGAATAGCATAGTAAAGAAATTCGATTTTTAAATATATGAAGTGATTTTAAAAATATGATTTTTAAATTGAAAGTGAATAAATAAAAATGTGATTTTTATTTTAAAAACATCGAAATATAAAAATGTGTGATTTATATATATATAGTGACTACGGGCAACGAAGATGACGAAGATGGGATAACGAAGAAGATTTCTATAATTGAAGAGTCGTGGTATTGGATAGCTTTAGGTGAGAACTTCTCACCTTTCAATTTCTTTTTCTAGTTATATATATATACTAGGATGCAGACGGTGCTTAGTAGCACCCGACACAATCGTCCACAGACCATGGACTTGTTTGTTTGGTTGCATAGATTAGTTATATGATTTGATTTGAATTTGGTTGTTTGGTGATTTTGATTGATGTGTGAATGGCGTGGGCCTTCACTAGACCGGGGATAAGGCTAGGCCTTGTCCCGTTTCTAGTATCGTGCCGTTATGCCGCCAAAATTGTCTAAAATATGTTAGAAAAATAAAATATCATTTTATTGAAGAAATAAACTGAATAGAAATTCATGTGTTGAAATAAAATGTTTTATCGTTAAAATATAATTTTTGACGTGAATGTGAATAAATAAATATTCATTTATGAACCGGACGGTTTGTTTATGTACACCTATTTGAAGGACATTGATTGGGTCGATAAATTTTACACATCGCCCAATTGCACAAATAAAATCTGTGTTTGATTGTTTGAAACCCCACACGGGTGTTGGGATGAAATTTGAAGTTCACTCATCCTGATTGATTAAATATGTCGATCGATTGATTGACAGGCTGTTATAAGCGTTGAATATCTATATTTGATGCTTATACAGTGTAGTGCACTTTGGTTGATGGTTGATTATTTTCAATGCTATTATATACAGGTGTTGTATGAAAATCCATATAATTAATTTTATATGGTAATTGATTGGGCCTCATTCCAGTTTTGAAAAAGAAATTTTTGAAAAAGAAATATTTGAAAAAGAAATATTTGAAATAAAATATTTGAAAATAAAGGAATATATGAAGCCGTGTTGATTAGATTGACGCCATTTTGACGTGAACGATATTTATATCGATTTTATTCATTTTAAAATGAATATTGAAAAGTGATTTCGAAATCGACGATTTTGAAATGAATTGAATTGAAAACGATTTCGAAATGAATTGAATTGAAAACGATTTCGAAATGAATTGAATTGAAAACGATTTCGAAATGAATTGAATTGAAAACGATTTCGAAATGAATTGAATTGAAAACGATTTCGAAATGAATTGAATTGAAAACGATTTCGAAATGAATTGAATTGAAAACGATTTCGAAATGAATTGAAAACGAATTCAAATTGAATTGAAAGCAAATTGAAATGAATTCAAATTGAATTGAAATTTGAATTGAATAGAAATGAATTTTAAAACGAATTTATAGAGAAGAATTCAATTTTGATTTGAATTGAAACGGAAGTTGAAATTGCTTTTGAAACGAATTTAAAACTATTTATATAATTCGTTTTAAATAGAAATCGACGAAATATATTATATATATATATTATATATATAATATAATGGCCTGAATAGAACGCGCCGCGCCGCGGCAGTTCGTGAATTTCGACCATTTATTTCAAACGGACATTGCGGGAGATCCGACCGTCGGATTCTCCTAAAACCGGAACCGTTGGGTTCGTATCGAAGAGAGCTTTCTAACGAATGTGAGAAATTAGAAATCTAACGGTTGGATTTGGAATTATGTCCAAATCAAATTTGAAAAAGGTCGCTGTAAGTGCAGTTCGATGGCCGTTGTTGGAAATCGACTGTACGGGCCTTGATAAAATTATTAAAAATAGTAATAATTTGTGTAAAATCATAAGAAGTGATTTGAGAAGAATTGGGATGAAAAATTCCATATTTGAAAAGATAAAAATAGATTTTTTATCGAAATGAACTAGTTTTGAACTAGAATTATAATTCTATTTATTTTTAAATAAATAAACTGAATTTGAAATGGTTTTGAAAATAACCAAAATTTCCAATGATTGCATTGGAGTGGATTTGAATCGAAATTGTCTTCGGAATATTTCGATGTTGGAATTCGTGATTATACAGGTGTTGTTATGGAAATTTGAAAGATATATATTTATATCGTTATTTCCAATACGACATTTGTTAGTCGTAGAATTCGATATTGAATATAAGCCGATATATTTTCTATTCAGAGCCTTGTATTGAATATCGAATGTGATTTGGGTTTGTCGTGAATGGTGTCTTCACTAACACTGTTCTTGAACCCAGTTGAGAAAAGATTAAATCTTTTTATTTAGATTTAATGAAGTGTACCAATTAAATAATATTTAATTGGAACTGAATTGATATTGATTTTTGGGTTTATCGTGAACAGTGTTTTAAATAACACTCGTTCTTTAACCCGATAATTAATGAATGTGATTTTGGGTTTATCGTGAACTGTGTTTTAAAAGACACTGATTCTTTAACCCAGTTAACGATTAAAACTAAGTGGAGTTTTAATGAATCTTTAAATAGATTGAAAAGATCGAGAATGGAGTATCACCAGTTTTACTCCAGGCGATAGTTAAATCTTTAATTAGATTTGAACGTGAAATGGTAATTGAATTACCGATAACACTGTGGTGTTAGATATGAAGTACTACCAGTTTTACTTCATGGGATGAATAGGTTGGGATTGGGAAATAAAATAAATGATTACTTCGGTGTGGTTCGCTAATCCCGACTAGTTTGAATTGATATCCAAAGGTGATTAAAGAATAAATTTAAAGAATTTATCTTGGATAAAATTAATGGGAACTTTCCCAAAGTATAGGAATATTTGAATAAAGGAGTATTCTGAATTGGAATGAGGCGTATGTTGTGTTTGTGTAACATTTTTATAATATATACGCGAGTTATTCAGAAAGACCGGGTTTATCCCATTCTGAATAACTGATTCGACGTGGTGTCGAAGACGAAGACGGTGGTCGAGGACCAGAAGTCTTCACGTCGTTTTGGGTAATTACTGATGATCTTGATTGGGCTGTACACCCAAGAAGATGGAAACAGTTAGTGATCGTCCAGACGTACTTGGAGATCGATGGATATGCGGGGTACTAGGTGCCTCCGGTTTCGTTCAGACCCAGAACGGACTTGTAAATGGACTGTGTGTCTGACATTGGATTTTAGTCCGTGTGATTGATCTCTATTAAATATATATCTATTTGGCGGCGGAGAATTTATTCTCTTGCTTAACGCCCTTCTCTGAGACGTACGAGCTCAGGGGTTATATATTGATGGATATCAAACGCATGGAGTGAATTGCCTGTGTGGCATGCCTCAGTGGCAATTGATCGAGGCTTCTGTTGAAAAGCAAAGTCTTGTGGTGATGATCAAAGCACAGCCTATGTGGCACAGCTTTGTGTAACGTGAATTCGCGAGCCTCGCACCCCGGTTGTGAACCAAAAACGGGAGGGGACGTCAGGGAGGGCATGCGTTTCTTTCTAGCTAGAAGTGGCGTCAGTGGTTTTACACGCCCTGACGAGTTTGACTTATGTGATTGTTGCTGTTGCGAGGCGCCTCGGTTATATCGGTTTCGGCCGATGCATTCTGGTCGGCTGACGGACCAGACTTACACCCCATAGGGTGGGGAGACGTAGTGTTCAGGCATAATAATCCACATCGGTGGACCGGCCCTGAGGATCTAAAGGCTTGCCTGCGCGCTTGCCTGAGACATGGGCTAGAGCGTCTCGAATCGATTGAGGACTATCTTTTGCCTCGGTTCATAGATGGAAATCCAATTTCCAAATACGTGACATTTGCGGTTTTATTTGTAAACCTATATATGGCGACATAGTGGCATGGGACGCTCATGCCGCCTATGATTGATACTTATGATTTGAAGTTGTTTTATACACTATGCACTTATAATAGTATCAAATGATTTGTTTTAAACGTATCAAGCATTCTTTAGCTGTTATAAGGGAAAACCCTATCCTCGGCTGCGTTGCATTGTGTGATGGGACCTGGGTCTTATAACAGCTTCATTTTTCCTTATTTAGCATTGCGCTGTTTGTTTTATGCACTGGTATTCTTGGGAGGAAACCCGTTCCGTGTTATACGGCGTGGTCGCTTGATTTACCTAATGATTTAAAATAAAGATTAATAACTGTTTTAGTTCTCACACCAGTCACATGACTGACCTGGAGTTTATTGTTTTAACCTAAACTCTGGGTGCCCTTATTTTGACACGGGCAGCTAGTAGTTTTGGTTTTGCAGATTTATATTCACAGGATCCTGGTTTACAGCTGGAACGGTATCCGGAAAGCTTTGTATCCGTATATCTCCTTCTAGTTGTGTATTTTATTATTTTCCGCTGCTATGTATTTAATGTAATTTAAATCTCTGATACTTCTGTGTAATATTCTTTTATACTCTGTATATTCTTGTAATCTGATGCATTGTTGTAATATACAGTGAAATGTTCTTTTATATGCGTTCTGTTGTGGCGTGTTCTCGAACTATCCGACGCTTTCCTTTACGGGGAAGTTACGGGTCGTTACACTCATTTTGTGAAATCGCAAGATGTTGATTTAGGGTGCAGAATACGTTGAACAAAAAGTTGTCTATTTTTCCAAAATAAAAATTACAGAAAAATTCTATAAATTATATTAAAAATATGTCTTAAAAATCTTATCCAAATTCAAAATAAATATTTTATTACTGTTAAATCATCATTATGGTTTATAAACGAATCCATAACGACTATTTAAAAATTTGATTTGGACATAACTCATTATCAATAATACGAAACCTTGATTTTTCTCTTCCATTAGAAAAATACAGTTCAACTGATTCATACATTTCTTGTTTCAAAGAAATCCGACTTATAACGAATCCTGTATAGTCGTTTGAAGTTCAATACTCAATATTACGAACTACCACAATGTTACGGGCTCGATTATAATTATATTGTAATTAATACATTCAAACGTCGTTTATTAATATATTTATTATTATAATTCAATTCTAAACTGAATTAAATCTCTTATATTATCCAATTTACCTAATATAGTCAATTCAGCTATTTCCGACTATTTCGAAAATAAATATATTATTATCCCATTATTTATTTTCATCAAGTATTCAAAATATTTAAATTCGAATCATTTAAATTGTTGTGTCAATATACAAAGAATTAAATAAGTTAATTATTAAATTGTTAACAATCCGGGATGTTACATTTATCAAGAAAAATTATTTTGTGAAGTTCATGTAAATTAAAATCAATAAATTATTGTTCATGAATATACGTTTTTACATTGAAATATAATCCAAGAAAATCTAAATTTAAAAATTAAATTATGTGATCAAATCCATGTGTATAACATGGTATTAAACTAGTTATATATATAAATAACAATGAGTAGTTAATGATGAGAAAACATAACAAAATTTTGTTGTTGGATTAAAGTTCAAAAAATATCGGACATACTTTATACAACACATAGTGTTGGTGTAGCTTTATATTGTTAAAATACATAAACTTGTCTAGTAAAACATTATAATCACTATAGTAATCACCTTTGTTCCAATAGATCGACAAATCATCATTATAATTAAGTAATATTATATCGTAATTATTGCAGTTAAGTAATATTATGAGATCTTAAGAATGCAGTTGTTGAAATGGGTTTGTCTTATCCCAACCCAACATTTGTGCTCTCTAGACTACATCACAGGTCTAGTCGGTCTTATTATGCTAAAACATAGGTGGGTTCATCAAGTTTTGCTGATTTTCAAATATAATAAGGAAACTAGGATGCCATAACTATACGTTAGTCATAGAGAAACATGAGTGGCTCATATGGTCAATTCTACATTTTTATAACTTTTAGGTTAATGAACAACTTTGATAACGTTTTTTTCTTTTTACTTATGTGAAACCATGGTTTGCACATGCATATGCATTACGAATTAGAACAACATGCATTATGAATAAGAATGAATATGCACAACTCAGAATTGCACATAAAAATGGTAAGAAGATGCTCCATTCGAAATCAGTTATAATCGTAGTACTCAAGGAATGTAAATTACCTGCCAACTTAGAACAAAATAGTTTGTTTTGATAATGAGTTTGGAAACTGATATGAAGCAGTTAAATAGTTTCTACAGATAGTTTATTTCAAAATTTTGTTCTATAATTTGCAGTTGGCTCTCTTAACATTTGTTTTGTTATTGATCTACAATATTTTAATTATATTTCATAGGTTGGTTTAGCAATGGGAGGTGATCCTTACTAAGTCGATGCATCTTTGCGGTAGAAAAGTTGGAAACATCCCTAATGACTAAGGAAACTTCACCGGAATGTGGATATGCATTTAACCTCAGTTTTAGTGTTGTCTAGTATGCCACGTTCCATCCTTATTCAATTTTATGCATGAACTATTGAGTATATATGTATTTTAATTTTTGTTTTGTTGTATATTTGAATTGACCTAAATGTTGTCCTATTTTTTTTACCCATCTTCTTTGATCATCATCTTGAACTTTAATTTAAAGAAAGATGATGATGGTGCTAAGATGGAGAATTTAGATTTAATTGGTTCCAACTAAATTTAGCCATTTTGTAAGGAAAAAACCGATTATGGAAGAAACTTTAGAACCCCAAGTCAACATTTGAAGATTGAAGACAGTTAGTGTTGGTCATTAATGGTGATGAGGCATTGTAAGTTTGTGGTCGATTAGATTTGCATCCATATGTGCGAGAGAGTTGGGCTATGCCCAAAATGTAATTACATAATTTGTTATAAACATGCACCCTAATCTTGTTCTTAATAAATGTATTTATTTTTGTTATATATTCATTAAAATAGAATACATGCAAATTAAGGGTCCGTTTGATTTTGAACGGGAAGGGTTATTTGGAAGGGGTATTTGAAGGGGAATTGTTGCGAATGGGGAATGTGTTTTTTTTACAAAAGGGGCATTTTGGAGGGGGCAGAGGTATTATTTTATTGTTTGTGTATATATTATATTTAATTGTTTGTGTTTGTGTGTGTTTATTGCTGAACAGAATAGTAAATTGCAGAATACAAACTGCAGAATTCAAATTGCAGAATTCAAATTGTAGAATTAAAATTACATAATTGTGGAATACAAATTGCAGAAATTTAAAATGCTAATATAAAATACAGAATACAATGAAATTTTTTAATGCATTCCCGCGACAACTAGTTCGTTTCATATATTGTCTCGTACAACCACCATAGTGGATGTTGTTCTGCTTCTTTGAACGGGTTCTCGATCTCTGTTTCTGGGATTTGATATACTTTAATATTCTTCGAGATATTCGTCTAGCACTAAATCAAGGTCGTCATCATACGACATAAAATCTGGATCGCCAGCGTTGTTTTCTCTGATGTAGTTGTGAATAGCCAATGTAGCAGTAACAATTTGTACTTGAACATGGTATGGATACGTCTGCATGTTACGTAAAATGGAAAAAAAATTCTTCCAAATACCAAATGTTCTTTCAATTGTCATACGCAAACAAGAGTGATAGTAGTTGAAAATTTCATTTTTTGAGTTCGGTTCATTCTGTGTCATTAAAGTCTGGTATATGATACCTTACGGATCGGTAAAGAGTTATATATCCTTCCAATAGTGGATATCCTGAATCCACTAAGTAATACTGCCTGACAGGAGGATGAGGGAAATTAAGATCCGGGTTATTTATAGCTTCCCGAAATACTTTAGCGTCGTGCATAGTTCCTTCCCATCCCGCTCTTACAAACGTAAAAGTTAAATCAAACGCACAAACAGCGATAATATTTTGTGTAGCAGATCCTTTCTTCCCTACAAAACGTTGCATGTTTTCTTGACCCACGTGAGCCATCACATGTGTCCCATCAATAGCCCCAATACAATTTTTAAAGAAAGGATAATATTGGTTTGAAGAACGAATTTGTTCTGGGATTCGGTTAAATTGGGTATCGGCCGGTCCAATAATATCGACTGCCAATAAAAGAACTGAATCCAAAACTTTATGAAAAATGACATTAATTATACCATTTGATCGTTGAAATCGCTCATCAACCTGCCTTGTAGGGAGGGCCAATGCAATAGTATATAGGAATACAACCACTATTTCTTTGACTGTTATGTGCATTGAGCCTTTCAATCCGTAATTTGCTAACCGTTCACACAAGAATCTGAAACATAATCGCTTCATTCGAAAATTGCTATGATAATGATCTGCGTGTCCTGATAGTATTTCATGAACCAAAGCAAGGCCGGAACTTACAGAATTATGTATTCTGCTCCTTTCTCATGTTGGATTAGCCATTATTTCCTGAACATCTAACAAATCTTGCAAATCTTCACAATCAGATTCATCACTAGCTGCCATAATTTGTTAAAGAATAGGAGGAAAATGAAGAGTGGATATCGTGACATAGTGTTGAAATGGGTGGAATATATATAGGGAGAGGGAAAAATGAAGGGTAAAAATATATCTTCCACGTCAGACGCGTCCGAAGCGTCAAACGCAAAAACTAACTTTTGATCAGTTCAACTTGAAGGGGCAAATACGTGGGTCCCACCGTTGACGCGTCCGATGCAGACGCGAACGTAAACTGCCCAGTTGGAAAATCAAACGGTACCTAAGTAATTATTTTAAATAGAAAATTTTTAAATTATATGTTATAGGACAATAATAACAATGAGTTATGGAAAAATTAATTTTTTTGCAAGTCCAATCGTCGCATCACTCCTTCAGGCAATGTGTGTACGTTGATATTTCAATTGTTCGATATTACAAGTCAACTGAATATATATATATATATATATATGAGTTGCACAATTGTATTTTCAATTTCACCAAAATACCACATGATTTAATCAATTTATATACTTTTACAAGTTAATTAATATTTATGTAATATCAGTTGTACATATGTATGTATGTATGATGTAATAGGTGTTGTTATAGACATTTTTGATACAATTCGTGATCAAGTGGATGCGTATATAAAATTTATATATTGTCGATATACGATACTGATATATGTTGTGATAAGATCTAAGTGTCATTATTTACTAAATGAGTTGGATTTATAATTGCCTACTTAATCCAATATATGGGTTGGCCTAGAGAGAGGGAAAGAGAGGGAGTGGTTATTTAAATTTTTGTCTGGATCTTGAAGCGCTTAATTAAGAAGTAGTAAAAGGAGAAAAACTTGTCTTCTCCCATTTCTCTATTTAAGAAATCCTATCCCCTCATTCCATAATTCCTCCTACATCCCACCGTCTTGAGAACCTATAGTCCCCTATAGTTGAAAATTTTAGAGAAAAATACATCAAACTAGAAAAAATTATGGTACCCCTATAGCAATCTCTAGAGATTGACTCGAGTGAATTTATGAGATTTCATCAATCAACTTATGTTCAAACTACATCCTTAAGGTATCAAATCTCGTCGATTATTTTTTAATATATAATAAAAGTGATGCTTAATTTTAAGAAGATTACTCATTTTTATGTCTCAAGGGATTGAACACAAGATCTCAATAACACAATCTAGAGATCTTATTAGTTGAGCTAGTGATCCTTAATATCATTTACATTTTATGGCATACTCATCTTGCAAAATATAGACCATATAATGATTTTGTATGTATAATAGCTGCCTCGTTTCGTCTATCATTAAACTATATTGAACTGTTTAAGAATTAATCAAGCTAGTATAAAAAATCAGTTTTCATTGTATCCAAGTTTGTGTGTGAATATAGATATAGATATAAATTGGATTTTCAGTAATCTATTTCTAAATTTTTTTAATATGTATATATACACATTATTACCTAGCCTTTAAGCCTAACTACTATAGACTATACATACTAGCGTGACTTGACGATTATCCACCAGATGATTCGAAATGAAAATATATCTAGAGGCCCGGATGTTAAGGCATAACATTGTTGTGGAACAGTGGTTAATGTTGAGTTTTGGCATTTCCTGCGTACCATACGCGCTTCACCGTGTCTAGTTGGCGTCAACGGTCAAAGTCTCTCATGCCGGCGTCCCGATTGAACATCCCCACCACCTTCCATCGAGCATATAATTTGGTATTGGCAAGCACTTGTCGTAACAAAAGGAATCCGCAATGTTACATGCAACCAATACCATATATATACCATGATCTTTCTTAATATCTTGCGATGTGGGACAATTCTCTCGTTCAATCCCCGCACCCACTCCATTCCAATGTGAGCCACGCCTAACAATCTCCACCTTGGCGAGCATTGCTCATGTCACCTTAGAGTTACACCTTGAGTCCTCTTCACAGTTGGCTAGGCTGCTACCCCGAGTTCTCATAAGCAGTCGCGTCAGGCTGCTTTTACCATTGTATCTCCACCTTGACGAGCATCCCATGCTCAAGCCCCTTTGGAGCCATGCTTCGGTCATGCTACGCATACTGATCCCCTTGAACCATGGAGCTCTGATACCATGTTGAGTTTCGGCATTCTCTGTGTACCGTACGCGCTTCACCGTGTCTATCGGAGTCAATGGTCGAAGTCTCCTATGCTGACAATTTGCAGAAGATTTGGGAAATATTGTTAATTTGGGAATATAATATTTCCAATTTGTAGAAGATTTGGAAGATATCACAAATTTATTGTAAGAGATAGGCAATAAATTACCTACATAAGTGGAAGGATTTGAAGAAGGTTTCTTTTTGGGATAGTGAAATAAGGAATTAATTCCCTAATTGACTGGTTAAACAAGGAAGCCTATCAGGAGAATTGGAGAATTAATTAGGCATTGATTTATATCATAAATCAATTACTTCAACCCCAAGCATTAATCCTTATATAAGGATAGGGATTAGGAGAATGTATTATCATCTCAAAAATGTGAGGTGTATCATCTCTAAAAGTTCTTCTTCTTCCCTACTATCAGTCTTGTAATTTTTCTTATTGAGAAAAGAAATAAAATCTCCTCTCCCTAAGTGGACGTACACTAACAAGACATTAGTGGAACCACTATAAACCTCTTGTGTTATTTCTTTTATTGCTAGACCTTTGATTTCTTTGCTAGTGTTATTTGTTTTTTGTTTTGCCTCACCATCAATCCGTTCCTATCTATTTTTTTCCTCAATAATTAAGCAAACTCAAAAGGGTAACATGGTGGGATACTTGGAATCTGCCCTAAGAAGGAATGGAATTCGGATCGGCCAAGCCAGATCAGCTCATCCTTAGCCCACATTCAAGCTCAAGGATGAATCCAAGATTGAGATAAGAAGACAGTCTAAATCCCATAACACGATGAATCGGAGCGGCCTTCGTTATCGACAAGAAGTTACAGGAGCCAATGTCGAAGAACATAAGGAAATGGACTCGAAAGGGTTATTAGAAGCATTCATTTTGGTGTCGATCCTAGTCATACCGACCTGGGGGGTACCGACATGGAACAAGCTATATACACCGACTTGGTGCAATTAAATAGGACCAATCTGTGATTCGAAGCCATCACTAAACCAAGGATGCCAGAATTTATCGATCCAAACTTCAGAGCTCCAAAGTTGAATTGCGATGCTCTTGGATCTTCGCTTGCTCTTATGTCATTTCCTACTCGTCCTCTGATTGATCGGGACATTAGACATAAAGGAGACTCTATCTGAAATGTTTCTCAAGTGGTTCATATCAAAAGGCGAGAACCAAGAAGACATGGACACGTGGCAAACCTAGGTTATTACATTGTAGCAGTTCAGACAGTGGACCGAACGACCGTGGTTTAACAAATAATGGAAGATGGTCAAGGATACTCCAATGAGGATTGAGGGGTGGAAAAAAACATACCTCCATTCATTGACAGTATTGAATTATGCAAGTTTAATTTGTCTGTGATGTAACATTATGTTGGTAAGACCAACCCAATGAAACATTTGACCAGATATCAATGGTACATGGATTCGCCCGAGTTATGAATGCAAATAAATACAATTCCTTTCAATTTATGTTGAAGGAGTGGCTATGATGTGGTGGAGAAATTACCAAGTAAGTCTGTTTCATCATTTGAGGAGCTAGGAAGGAAGTTCCTCATTCTATGTTGCATTCATGCAACTCAACTAAAGCATGTAATGATGCTCTATAGCATATAGGAAACTCCAGGGGAGTCATTGAAGGATTATTTGGAAATGTTTAACGTAGCAGTAATCAAGGTTAGCGTATCCAATTATGAGACCACTTTGATAGCATTGACTAGGGGTGGTGACCCCAACTTCGATTTTGGTGATTTGCTAGCCAGAAAACCTCCTTCCATACTAGATCAATTCTATAACATGACAACCTTAATTTTAAGGAAGGAGGAAGAAAGGAGATATCGTAAGAGAGAAGCAGCAGGATCTAGCAAAGAGGTTGTTCGCAGTAAATCAATAGTGAGATAGTATGGAAAAAGCTCTAGTAAAGTAGAAGTGAATGTCTAAATCTAGAATAAGCGGAGTAATAATTAAAGACGAGGTGACAATGGAGACGGAGGCTACAATTAGCAGAGGAATGCTAGGAAATGTAAAATGTTTTTCACTTATAGTGAGTTTACTCCAGTTATATGGTGTTCTATAAACATTCGTCAAATGGAATTCATTACTTATTTGGTGATTTCTAACAGGCTAAACCCCAAAGACAGATAAGAAGATTTTGGAGTACTGACTGATACTACATGTGCATTATGCAATGAAGCTACTGAATCAACTTGCCACTTATTTTTCCAGTGTCCTTTTTCAGCATCTATTTGGCCAGTCTTCAAGTCCAAGCTGGGTATTTTTTCAAACACTTCCGATTCCATTCAGGATGAAGCGACTCTCATTCAACAAAAAATTAGGAATCGTGATCGATTGAAGGATGTTGCACGTGGAGCTTTGACGATTGTAGTATATGGTATTTGGTCTGAATCTAATTCCCGTATCTTTAGGAATCAAAGAATCGGTGTTGTCATGAAGTTGAAGCAGATTGAATGTGAAGTGATGTATTTGGTGCGACACAATGGATCTCGAACTGCTTGAGCTCAAGATAAGGTCGATTTCTTGCAGAGATGGGGTACCGAGTTAAATGACACGGGTTGATTGGAGAAATATTTTTGAAATTGAGATAGCAGGTGAAGTAGAGAGATTATTGGGACTAATTGCAGTGGGTCTGCTTTTATATTCCTATTTTCATTTTAGTGATTTATTGCCATATGTATGTATTGGATATTCATGTTATCTTGTATTGTTAATATATGAAGGTTATTTGTGTTCTTTTCTCTTACAAGGCACCCACTTAGGTTAGGGGGTTGTAAAGTTTTAGCGAGGCATATAATTAAAGTATATGGTTGGTATACGTAATAAAATACCAATTTTCAAAAATAATAATAATGAGTTTACTCCAATTAATGACTCATTGGAAAATATATATCTGGTCACATGTAATACGATTATGTATAAGAAGCTCCTTTCTAGAGTCTGGACAAAAAGTGAGAAACAACCACTTATGTTTATTTCATGAGACCTACGACCAAATGATTAATGAGTGTTATCACTTAAGAGATATAGTCAAGAGGTTTATTCACGAAGGTAAGTTAGAGCAGCATACAGTTGCACTAATAGATACGAGGCGAAGTTTTGATAAAACAATCAAGTTCAGTTAGCACCTAAAGCTACCACCCAGCAAAAAGGTAAACGTATTATGATAAACATTATAGTCGGTGGACCACATCCAGCTGGAAAGAGATGGAGGATGATGGAACAATATGTTAATGCAGTAAATCATGTGGGGGTATGAAGAGTGCAATTCTGTGGAGGAAACTATAAGACTCCATTCTCTAAGGCTCAATGTTAAGCATTACAGATGCTGCAGTCATCTATAGTATTAACTTCCAATGATAGAAAACATATATGTTAATGAATCATAACACCAGGGAACACATGAATATGTAAATTTTCCAAAGCACATTCATTATTAACTTTTATTACAAAATCCCATGTGAAAACCCATGTTCATATCAAAATAAAATTATTACAAAATACAATAATAGGAGCAATATATGAAAACGTCCCCTTGATTGGTTAAAGTTTAAATATTGACAATAAATATCCTTGCTTGCCATAATTACACCCAACAGCAGAAAAACTCCTACATATCTAATTTCCCTCTGCACATCTCTGGAAGCTTATTTGAAGAGGACCTAAAATACTTAATCCTCGAACTACTCGAATGAGTACCCGAAAGTTTAAGGGTAGGATACAAAATTTTGGGTATGCCCACAGAGTAGAATAAACAATAACAATACCCTGGAACAATAGTTATCTAGTGATACCACACTGCTTAACATAAGATATTTCCCTCTCACTAATACCATGCAACGCAATAACCATCCCTGTGCTCTTACACTAACAATGGTTAGAAAAATGGTAGTAAAATGTGCCAAAGTGCAATATAATATAAATTACTCATCCCTCATTATCCTAAATAGCTATCTTAACCGTGTTATAATAGTAACGAATGATTTACTTACATACAAGTTAATTATTTGTATAATTTGAGGTTACCTATCCCAACCCATATGTTTCGACCATTCCGACAATAATGCTCTTGGCACATATGAAAATAAAAATTCATAAGGTAACCCTTCATTGGACATTAACTATCA
Organism: Allium sativum; assembly: GCA_030737875.1. Taxonomy (NCBI): domain Eukaryota; kingdom Viridiplantae; phylum Streptophyta; class Magnoliopsida; order Asparagales; family Amaryllidaceae; genus Allium; species Allium sativum. The sequence continues at coordinate 734,090,250 of CM060916.1, forward strand.
GCACCCACCCATAGTTTTATTCGTAGGATGGCTACGAACCCATTAACACATGTTTGGAAAAAACATACACCTCCCTTAATTTTTTCAATGGGATGACAATGAATCACCAAAATCTTGTAACCCCTCTCATTGGTATCCCCAATGTAAACATAATTATTAACCCTACTAGCATCCCCAACAATCACGGTTATTGATTCCTATTGATATCCCCAAATATACATGATTTATTTCTCCTATTGGTTTCCTTGATATAGGTGCAAATCGTGTGTCAAAGAAATAGCAGCCGCTAACAAAACAAAAATAGTTTCAACAAGCATGTGTTCCTGCTCTTATCAGCACCTTATCAAGGTGTTGATACAATAAAAAGTAACAAAATTGATGACCCATGCCTATCGACTTCCTACTTAGGGTAGCCACCTATAAGTGTAAAATAGTTTTTTGAAAACAAGATTTAAAAAGGAACCTTGTCGACACAGTCGATGAATGACAAGTCAAGGGGCGATAGCCTCAAATCCTTTGGAAAATAATTAAGAAATAGGCCTTGTCAACCTAATCAGACGATAATGATATGAGGCAACTATGACACCTCGTGAAATTTACACTAAATAGGCATAGAAAACTTAAATAATTAATAATTTTAGTAGGTCAAAATGCTAAAATTTATTACTAATGGAATTTTGCTATGAAAATTATATTGTTGCCTTCGTGGTGGGACTTTGATCGAATTTGATATAAAGAATGCTGAAAACCATGTCCATGTACAAAAGATATGGACAATTCAACTTTTTGAATTTAAAATAAATAAATTTGAATTTGATTATGAATTAATGGATAAAGACAGGAAATATTTCTAGATTTGAAATTTATACCTGCATATATATATATATATATACATATAAGCAAGGGGATAACGTGAATATATTAAATACTAATTAAATGTCATTAGTCATGTATTAAATTAAATGTCGACAACCCTCTATTCACAAGATCAACCGCCAGATTGACCGCTCCAAAAAGGGGAGGTCGCCAGCTTCGTGTGAATTTCTGGTTGGCGACTAGAGTTTTCTAGGTTGATTGTTTTAGAAATAAATGCTACTGGCGGCTCAAATTTTATTATTTAAATCCAAAGGTACCTATTAACTATAACATCCATATATATGACTGTAGACCCCCTATCTGAATCACAATCCCTTGTGGCTATGTTCTCTCATTTCTACCTCTTTTAGATCTGGATTTAGAGAAAGGTTACCCCTATCTTTTCTTTCCTCTTCCTATTTTTGTTTATATAGTTATGGATCTAAAATTTATATATGTATATAAATCTTCCTTGGTTACACATAGGTAAATACAAAAGTGAGGATACTTGGATTCGATTCTTAGGCAGCATATTCCAAGGGATTCCATTTTCGATACACTTTCATCCTCTTAAGGTTGTGAGTGGAATTTTTACATTTTTATTTTTATCTATGCTTGTTTAGTTTAAATTATGGGTTGTGTAGGCCTAAAGGGTTGCGAAAATCAAACCAAAGCCCTTAAAAACCTTAAATAAAATGGAAGTGTCAATCTATTTATTTGTATCTATTTTGGATTATAAACGTAAATTAAAGGGAGTTTTTTGTTCTTGTTCTAAACCCAAAACAAATCTAGTATCTGTTACTTTATTCCCTTCACTTGTTTAAAACGTAGATTTATATAAGAATATTGGATTAAGGGGCAGTAAACTATGCAACTCAAAAAAATTTTATTCATAATATATGGATTTGAGTGCTATAGAATACATGTAATCTAAGTCCTTATTTTTATATAAAGTTTACATAAACCGAAATAAAGTGAACTAGAATAAAAGTATATTTGAACATTATTTAGAAATAATCCCGTTCTGTTAGCTAAAGTAACCATAGGTCCAAGATTATAAGTCTTATTGTGGTATATGTCGTTGTTACCCTAGTTTGTTAATCCTATTTTTGGATCTTTTGTGTTGTGAAATAAAGTTTTATGTGCATGCTAACATTTCTTATAGTTTGTGCATTATTTCATGCATGCCTATTTAATGCGCAAATAACGTAATCTATGTATCTTATATAAGTATTAATCATTTGCAGATTAGGTTATTGAAATTAAACAACCATATTAGGAATTTGTGTTTTTTTTTATGTTAATGGCCTTTATGTTGTATTCAATGACATGTAGACATGAGGTTAACCCTTTATTGTAGTAGTGGTCTGCTTGGACAACCGACTGCCATTAACTACAAAAAGGTAGGTTAATGTGAGATGTGTAGTTCCATAGGCCATTTAGCGTTGTGATAAGCCTGTTCGAGTTAGGTATTAAGTGGATGATCCTCTTTTTTGGGATATTAAGTGGTTAGGACTCGTCCTTTCCCTTATGGATATATCCTTAGTAGTAAGGCAATAGTTGCGGGACCTGCCCTTATTAGGTATTAAGTGATGGATGGGTCTGCCTTCTCCGATTGAAGTATTAAATGATCTCGAAATTGAGTAATGAGGGTTTACATAGGAATAAGTTTGTCAAATGTCACCTCACATGTAAGGTACCGCTAATCTAAAAGAAGTATTAAGTGGCTTGGAGTTCTCCTTTAGTGGCAACAAAATAGTAACAAGAGGACTTCCTTTGGTAAGGTAGTAAACGGTAAATTTTTGTGTGCCTTTCAGGCATTAAGTGACTGCATATAATCTCTTGATCTATTTTTTGAGTATATATACAGTTGTGGCGTCTACAAGGAATTACGTATTAAGTGTCTTGGGCTGTCATTGGGTATTAAGTGATCATTGGATCCACCCTTATTTTATTTGGTATTAAATGATTGTACGGCTCGCCTCTTTCCAATATATATAATTAAGTAGTAAATAAAACTTGTGTTGCATGTTATTTTGTTAGACATACCCTTAGTAGTATTCATACTACCCAAGTATAGGTAAAAGGGTTAAACTCAAAGATTTTATTCACGTGACCTTATTGGGATTTTATGCCTACATGGTAGAGGGTTCTCTCAGTGTAATGTAATGGAAAAGATAGTAATCAGCCACTTAATATTGGGTTTTAGATAGACACTTAACGCCATTTGTGACCCTCCTGGAACCTTACGTTACCATCTAGCTGACATTACATGTGAACTCCTAGCTAGTTAATGCTACCCTTAGACAGGAGGTTTCCCTTACATGCTCAGTGAAACTCCTAATGGCCCATCCCTAAGTGTGCCGTCACAGAGCCCTTAAATAAGAAGCGGGAAACTTCGAAGAACTACCTTACTAATTTGAGACTATCTAATACCTCATTATTATCAGAGAAAGGTGGACCGATATATCTCTTATTACCTGAAGGCGAGCCCGATGACTTTAGTCCAGACCTAAAGGATAAACCCTTAGGACCGGATCAGGCCTAACCAATTAATACCCTCATTAGATGGATCAACTACTTAATACCATTTCGAGGAAGGTCTATCACACGCTAAATGTCCCATGGCACTAGACGTCTCGCATCAACCCAGCTTCTTGCAGCTATTGGATTTGCCAGGTTGTCCTGACAGACTTCTACTACATGGGGTTGACCTCGCATCCACATGTCATTTAATATTTCTAAAGGCCATTAACTCACGCACAACACACAAATTTCTTAAAGGGGACATTTAATACAAAGTTCTAATTTAGCACAATAAGTGCGCATTAGAGATACATGGATTACGATATTTAATAATTATACATATATAAAAGTGTAACTAGTGGCGCATGTAAAGGAAAGAAAACTAAGGGATGAATTGTCAATCTTTTCTACAAAAGATATACAACTCATGTTACCCAAATTTCCAATATGACATATGAATCTTCTTTTTAAAATTTAAGCATTAATAGGAATATAAACATTATACGATAAAAGATAAAATGTAATCCTAGGCTTTTAAGATCACATCAATAAACAAAAGAGGAAAAATGAATAAACAATAATACATGTATACTCTTTCTAGTACTATTTTTTATCCTCCCACTTCGAATGATTTAGATACACAAAAATAGGGATTTTGGTCGCATGTGGTTTATTGTGCCTAAATCCACTATTCTATAACAAAAATTGAGATTTAAATATGTGACACCCCACGTCCGTTAATGTCACTCACTAAGGGAATGCATTAAGTTTCATGAAGCATTATAGGTAAACAGAACAGAACACAAGACAGATATAAAATAGCAGCGGAATTAAAAACTTTTATTAATCATAAAACATGGTTACACCATATGTCTGAAAATACATAAACTCAGAGTGCACTAACAAAGAAAGCATAATCCCCAAATCTTAAGCCATAGTAGCAAAGATAGAAGCTTGAGCAATACATCTAGAAGCTCCAAGCAAGACGATAGCAGAATCCTGACTAAGCCTAACAATTCCCTCCCTTGAGAACCTGGGGGGTGGCATGGAAGAAAGAAGTGGAAACAAAAAGGGTCAGACATAAAGTCTGGCGAGTCTAGTTACTTTTAGCCAGTAAATAAAAGTAACATGATAGGCAATTAGGCATATAAAGTGGATAAGAGAGATCACTACATAAATGGCAGGTGTGACAAGGTAGACAAGATAAGGTGTATATGCTTCTAATGATTACTCTGCACTGTTACTAGTATAACTGAAATGAGATGATCCTCCCACTATGAGTTGGTAGGCTTAGGTCATACGTCCAAGTATACCCTGACCGCTACCCTAATCGATCGGCTCCCTACCCTATAGATATCCTATGCTGGCCCCACAGTAGGAGGTATCACTTCATAAATTGGCAACCCATGGTGTGCACAACCATATCTACTGGTGTCACGGTCGTCTTAGCCCCCTCTTCCCGGCCCATGCACGCACATGTCCTCGGGCGGTTTGCGCCGCCCACACCATCCACCTCGTTTGGATCTCTTACAATCAATCACTAAGCGTGCCCTTTATCCGCCTAGTACAAAGGTATTTACTTAATACCAACTCCGGGTTACTAACTGAAATGGGTCCCACACAATATGATACAAGCTCTCCCCCTTGTCTTGTATCCCCACTAGGTTTTCCACTGACTATGCATACCCTTAGGTGTCTTTAATTACATAGCCCTATACTAGTTATGCTTACCCTAAAAGGGTGTCTTTAATTACATAACTTTATTATATTTTTCTGTCTTTAATTACATAACTTTATTATATTTTTCCCTGGTTATGTATACCACTAGGTGTCTTTAATTACATAACCTTATTTATTTCTACCAGTTATGCTTACCCTAAAGGGTGTCTTTAATTACATAATTCCAATCTTTCTATCAGTTATGCTTACCTACAGGTGTCTTTAATGCGTAACCCCCAATCTTTCAACCGGTTATGCTTACCTATATGTGTCTTTAATACATAACCTTATCAGTTCTACAAGTTATGTTTACCCTAAAAGGTGTCTTCAATTACATAACTTTATTATTTTCACCAATTATGTATACTATTAGGTGTCTTTAATTACATAACTTTATCGCGTTAAGTTTGTGGGCCTATATATACTAATATTACCCACCTACCTAAGATTTACTTAACCCTCCCGCTTATTCAAGCTTTTTTATTTAACGGTTAAGTTAGTGGGCCTCTATATCCTAATATTACCCACCTATCCAAGATTTACTTAACCTCCTACTGATCCAATCATGTTTGTTTAATGGTTAAGTTGTGGGCCTATATATACTAATATTACCCACCTACCCAAGATTTACTTAACCTCCCACTGGTCCAATCAATTTTACTTAACCATAACTTTAGTTCTTTATCATACAATCCCTATGGATTAGATTTGGTTAAGTAGTCCAATTCATTACCATGTCCATTTATGGTTTACAATGGGCTAGACCTCCCACATTAGGCCTACAAAGTGTAGATGCTGGATATGCCGGTCGAGTCCAGGCAGTCTTATTCCACAGTTGGGCCTAACCTCGTGTCATAGCCCGATTCGTATTTGCGTACTTTGACATCCTACATTAGGTTCAACATTAGTGGCTGCTGGATATGCCGGTCAGGTCCGGGCAGACTTCCACCACTAATGCAACCTAACCTCGTGTCATAAGTACAACTACAATTCCTAATTGTAATTACTAAACATTCCATTTTTTTAATTAATTTACCAATTAATTAATCCTTACCTTTTATAGGTGCCAATACCTATTTTACCCAATAATTCGAATTACATGTCCAAAAATGTTCATATTCAAATTATGCCATTTTTAACCCCTTTTCCCCCATTACTTAACTAGCACCCTCACAAAATTGGCAACTTGCCGAGGCTAGACAATATCCTAGTCATAAATGATAATAGGGAAAATAATGGGAATATAACTAAAATGATCATCTTAGCATAAACATAAACATATCATGATAACAAGGTGAGTGGACTTGTAATTTTCTCCATAACAAGATGAAGATAAAACTAGTGAACATAACATGATGTCTCAATAAGCATAGTAAGATCTAAATCAGCAATTTAGATGTACAATTTGTTTAGATCTAACATGATAACACATGGTGATAGATTAGATCACATGAACACAAGTTGATAAATTTAGATCACATAAAATAGATCTAACATGATAACACAAGGTGATAATCTAGATCTGACTAACAGTTTCAATGTCCACATAAATTAGATCTACTAGTTTAGAAATAGATTTACACAAATCCACATCATAGCATGCCATAGATGTTACAATTTAGATAAAGATTTAGATCCAATCGTAACCAATTCAAGGTGGCATATGTTCATGATTCACATACATGATTAGATCTATCCAATGACATAACTATTCAAATTAATAGATTTATATTAACCACAATATAATTACAAACTAAGATCCACAATAATAACGTAGTAGAATAATCACCATTGAATTGGATCTAAAGAAATAGAACTATCATGTCATAGCAGAATAATCACAATTGACTTGGATCTAAAGAAATAGATCTATCATGTCATAGCAGAATAGTCACAAAGAAATAAATCTATCATGACATAGTATCAGATATGATAATAGCATAGATTCATGGTTTACACATATCTAAATAACAGTCTTTCATAATTTACTTTTATTTATCTAAACCTAAAAGCAACAAGGACTCACAGCGTTAGGTTTAGAGAATAGAGAGAATGGATCTTGAATTCTGAATTTGATTTGCAAAGTATGTTATTGTAGAAAACGGTTCAGTTCGCAATCCAGCAGCATATGGCCTCCATGACTTCCAATGAAGAAAATGTGAGAAATAGCCAAATATTTATAGCTGTAGAGCCCCCTGAAACCGACTGCCACCTCAGCCCTAGGGGTGTTGACATTCCTGTGGGTGGGTCGACCCCTAGGTCGACACCCCTTTAGGGGGGTCGACCCCCTAGAGCCGGAATTTTGGCGCTCTGAGAAAATTTTTCAAATTTGAATTTTTCTGGATAAAAACCGGACTCAGCTCTGACTTATCTCTGACTCATGCATATATATATATAATTTTTCTGTGCGTATACAAACTTAAAACTCTCATAACTTCCTCATACAGTGTCTGTTTTACGCAAACCAAATGTCTATCTTGACCAGAATTTCGAGACGGACGCAATGATGCAGTCCATTTCCTGTAATTCTAAATATTAAATTAACTATTATTTAATTTATCCTCTTTAATGTCGTTAAAAATTAGAGGTGTTACAAAATACATATAAGTTACATTACCCAAATCTACCATTTTTATGTAAACTTAGAATTTACAATAAAAAGGAAGGGAAAGTAAAAAAAAGTCTAAATTCGGAATTTACATATAAGGAAAATAGGAAAATTCCTTCTTATTTACATCCGTAATCAAAAACCCAAACAATAACTTATATTGACAACTATAAAATATTAGATATTTAAGAGATTTTATATGTTTTGCTTTCATTAAATCCCAAACTTCTATTAGCGTAATCTATCCAAATTTATACAGCTAATTTATAGAAATTAGGTAAATTAAAGAATCCCTCTCACAAAACAACAGAGAAAGAAAACTTATAATTTATCTAAATCTGGATTGTAGCCATGACAAATGTTCTCCAATTCTTTTTCCTTTTAAATTTATAGATGTTAGATCCATTAATTCCAAAATAAAAATAAACATAATAGAATGGGATAAAATAGAATAGAATAAAATAGGAGGAGGAAAAAGAAGAACTAACCTCTGCCTAGACTAAATACTAACACCGACAGAGGCGTAGAAGAAGAGGATGGATGAAGAAAGCCTCATAATCTATGACTGAGAGTGAGAGAGGAGGACTAAACCTTTGTTTATAGATGTCTAAGTGTGTAGTAACAGTTGGTTTTAAATGTAAAATCCAAGCCATTCTTTAACACTAAAACCCTAAAACATCTCAACAAAATTAGTCACCGCCTGTTGTAACGTTGTTGTATACACAATTATATGATTTTAGTTTGATGATAACAACCAAATAAATATTATTATAAATGTGTTTAAAATCGTACTGTTAAATATATATATCACTGACTGAAATATAATATTTGTATTTAAATGGAATACGACTATACAGACATTGATATATTCATACTGTATTCTATTTAAATTGAATATTATATTTCAATAACACAACAGTACAAATCTTATAAACTCCTCTATTTATACATTCATAGAATATTTGTACTTGTATATAAACAGAATAAAATAGACAAGTTCGTTTGACAACAATAAAATGATATTTTATTTCAATCAAACTTGTTTATTACAGACATCAGTACATTTCATATATACACAGCTCCTCACTGCAACACTCATACATTCATTCAGTTTACATTTCAGTATACAGACTTTTATACATTCTTTTTACACACGCTGCTTCATCTTCTGTCTTGTATCTTCAGTCTTCTGTCAATCTTCACTGTTCACAGTCAGTCCAGTCATCTCCTCCTTACCTGTCACATAAAACAGAAACACACAGTACACTGCAACAAGAATAATTTTCTAAATTCTAGCAAATATATTTTTTTATTTTGAAAAATTATTTGCCTCAGAATTTCGGTGTGTTTCTCATCATTTTTCTGACTCGACCTGATTTTCATAACCAACCGACTGTGTCTAGACAGCTTGTGATATTCACAGTGAAACACTGTAAATACCACAAGGCAGACAACATATAAATTTCAATGCAGGGACAGGGACAACTAGACTGATGGGTGCATGTACACACGTGTATACACGTGTACACTGCCTCGCCAATCAGTTTGCGACTGAGGAGTAGCCGCAGTGGACCTTCTCGACTCAGTTCGATTGCAAACTCAAGTATTAGCAAAATGGTCGAGCATGCATGAATACTTTCAAACCAGCCAAGAATGCATAAGAAAGTGGTCGAGCCAGTGGACAATGCAATTAACTAGATATACATAAATGTACATTCATGTATACGAAGTGTATGCATGGATTCATGAATTCAAGCTCAATGTAAAACCAAAATGGAGCAAGACAGCAAATTTACAAAGCCAAGTGGAGCACATCAATGTTCAGCAATAAACAGTGGTGCAACAAGCGTCGAGCCAAGAAATGTAAATGCAGTCAAATCATCATAAGATGAAGCAATAATGATGGTGCAGCCATAGTAAATCAACATAACAATGAAGCTAGCAAACACAAATGGTGTATGGAAGCAACAAGGTCAGAGCATATTCCAACACAAGGTACCAAAACTGGTTTGCATGCATATGAGAAAGTCAAGCATCATGGCGTTACAATACAAGACAGTTTTGATGTCAAATGAAGCACAGGTCGATGTGCAAATGGACAGTTCCAAGAAATCAAGCAAGCACGCAAGGGACAAACTAAATGCCGTATGAATCAATATAGAAAAAGACAATGGAGTAATGAAATTACATTTCCAGAAATGCGTATGTAATGCAAATCAGATTCTCACGTTTTGGCAAGTATTATTTCCAGAAAAACAATTTTGGCCAACAGCCAAATATTGGGCAAGTTTGCATTTACATGGATACATGAATTTGAGGATTGTTGCAAACTGTTTTTAGGTGCAAAACACAATTCAATTTTGTCAAGTGATTTATTTTTGGTTCCAGAAACAGCAAGGAGGAATTGTGTAAATTAGTTTCCTGTTTGGAAATCAATTCATTATCATTTCCAGAAATCATGCATGAAGATTTGGCAACCATTTAAAAAAGGGGCAATCAAATTTTCCAGATAAAATGAAGACCAATTTTTTTTTGATGTCCAGAAAATCATTTCAGGAAGCAATTTCAATTCAATAATTATTTGGCAAGTTTTTCAATTTGTTAATCAATTCAGGCAAATGGTAATATACTCAAGACAAATGCACATGCAAGTAATCAGTGTTTTGGATTCACTTCTGGCAAGTTTTGTTTCCAGTTTTTGTCGAGCAAAAAGGGGAAAGCAATGCATGCTTCATAAATCAGTAAAGGCAAGGAAATAAAATCAAGTTCGAAATGGGACCACAAAATTTCCAGAACTCCTTATATAATTCAAAGCCGATTTTATTCAAGACATCAATCATGGAATGGTGATTCAGCATAAATCAATCTTGGCAATCATCTGTAAATTCCAATTTCAACAATCAAGGCAAAAATCGAATGGGACAAAGTCAGAAAAGGCAAGAACTCTTTTTCAGAATTCATGAATACACGCAAGCCATTTAAGCCAAGCAAATCCATTTCAGTCAAGAAAATAAAAAGGGGAAACACGCAATCAACCAAATCGAAGTCATTAATGAAATCAGAGCTATATTTTAGGATTCTATAATCCTATAAAATAACACCAATTCATCACAGGAAAAGTGATCGAAACCACAAAGAACACGCAAGAAATTAAAAGCCAGAAAAGTGAGAAAACTCACGTTTTTCGATCGCAGAAGCAAAACCCCAAATCAGTGAAGCTAGAAGCAATACAAATCGACCGACATGATCAAGTTGAAGCAATCAGAGAACAACGATCATCAATGAATCATCTTTCAAGCATACGCGATTGATATTTGAGGATTTAATCAAACCCTAGCTTCTGGAGTTGTTTTTTCAGCCGCCATTAATTTTCCTAAGAGACCAAAGAGAACGGGCTGAATCTAAAACAAATGGGCCGGCTAGTTTTTTTTTTAAAGGGGCTTAGTCAAAGTATAAAGGGGAGTGTTAATTTCATTTAAGTTCTAGTTTTTCCATTTAGTTTGATTTCGTATTGTATTTTATTATTTCTTTTGAAATCATTCTGAAACAGTTCTAGTGTCTGTAAAATACTAGGGGGATCAGTCAGGGTGTTGACTGACAGTTCACAGAGTCTGTAAAATTCTGGGTTACTAGTTACGGAGTTGTAATCAGGGGAAATCTGATCGAGTGAATATCGGTCAGTCTAGGGCTTTGAGCATAGGGTTAGTGCAGGAGCAGGGAGTGCGAATTTACAGTGTTTGTAAGCGGGATCTGTTATTAACACCTAGTAGAAACCTTAGTGAATGCAGCAGTAGGCAGAGTCTGCCGAAGCTGGGTATATCTGTGTGTTATTTACTGCATTTATTTCTCTGCTGATTTCCTGTGCTGCGATTTATTTTAATATCTTTTCAAAACTGTAATAAACCCTATTCACCCCCCCCTCTAGGGTTAATCTAGATCCAACAAGTGGTATCAGAGCAGGTATTTTTTTTAACTCTAGAGTCATGGGTAACCCTAGTTGTCTGTCTAGCGAGAGTCAGTCCACTTCATCTCCAACTATTTTCACTGGAACAGATTTTTTAAACTGGAAATCCAAAATGGAATTTTATTTAAAATCTGTTAATATTAAATGTTGGGATGTTGTTATCAATGGATACGATATGGTAGATAAAGTTTTTAATTCTCGTGCTACACATATTCTTTATTCTCATCTTGATGATAATCAATACAGTCTGATTTCCCACTGTTTAACTGCGCAGGAAATTTGGACAGCTCTCAATACGGAGTATGGGCAAATTGACAACAACTACTCAAAATCCCGAAATATCAACTCAGATTCAGATCAACACTTGAAAGGAGAAACAGATAGATCAAACGATGGTGAAACAGAAAATTTCTCTTACGAAGATTTAATTTATATGTGTGCTGATCTAACTAAGTTTGTCGATAAACTCCAATCTAAAAATAAAAATCTAAAATCTAAAAATTCTGAGTTGACCGGCAAAATTGATGATTTGGAATCACAGCTTGAATATTTCAAAAATCATTCAAATTCTGATTGCAAAAATTGTTTGAAATTGAAAACCAATCTTGTTCATCTCAATAAAAATATTCAAAAGTTTGAAAAAGAAATTATGACCTTAAAAGAAAACAAGATTGAGTTATCAAGTATGAACAATTTTTTACAAAAGAAATTTGAAATTTTTAAGAATGATATATATTCCAAATTTGAAATTGCTGAGAAGGAAAATTTGTTGAAATCCGATTTGATTTTAAAAGAGCTGGAAAATGAGATTGAGAAATCCAAGAAATTTGAGTTTGAAAAACAAAAACTCTTTGAATCAGAAATTGCTGAATCCCAAGCCAAAATTAAATTGCTCAAAAATGAGAACTTGGTTTTGAAACAGTCCAATGCTGAACAGAAGATCGCTATAAATAATTGCTCAAATTTATTAAAAGAAAATAGCGATCTAAAATCCAAAATTCAACGATTAGAATCAACTTTGGATAAATTTTCTAATGGGGAAAAATCGTTGAATATGCTGTTACAAAACCAAGTTTCTATAGGAAATAAATCTGGTCTTGGCTTCGGGAAAAATAATGTTTTTGGAAAACAAAATTCAAATGATTTGAAAAATCCTTCAAAATGCTTTGGAAAGAATCTTTTTGAAAACTCAAATGTTGATAATCCCAAAGGATTTTTGAATCAAAAACATGATGTGAATTTGTTTTATAACAAACCATTTAAACAATCTTGGATCCCAAATAAAAATAAAACGACTTCAATTAAATTCAAACAGATTTGGGTCCAGAAAGGTACAAAGGTAGATTCGAATGGTTTGCTATATAAACAGGTTTGGGTACCAAAAGATTTGAACAAAACTGTGAGTGGTTTCACAAATTTTGTTAGACCGCTCGATCCTCTCAACTGTTAGGTACCGAAGAAGGCTGGGGAACTGCTGTGCTGAAAAGAGATTGATTTCAGGCTGTCATTTTTTTCTTCTGTATTCTTTACAGTTCCTTGGCCAAGATTGGATGAGTTAGAAATTCTGTTTTACATCGTCTGTCTGGTATGATTTCTAAACCCATCTGTGTAAATATTTTTTTTTCTACCCTTTCTCTTTTTTGTTTTGTTTTTTGTTTTGTCACTGTCATATCTTTGTTTATTCTGTGCTCCATTAACTTCCAATTGCAAAACTCATATTTGTCTGGAAATTCATTTTATTTGTAGAAATCTCTCGTGTTTATAATCATTTCCAGTTCTTGAATTTATTTGTGTAAATATCTGCAATTGTTTTGAAGTTTATCTTCCTGATTCTAAATTCATAACGGTGTTGTTGTATTCATGTCATATCTTGAAAACTGTTAATTAATTTGAATTCTAAATTTTTGAAGATCTGAAAATTGATGGAATTTCACACACTTTTGCTGTTTTGAGTTTATTCTAATTCAATTTAGAAAAGCTCAAAATATTATACTCATTACAGCACTTTGTTATTTATCAATTGTGACAATTCCAGTAATTTTTTGGATTGGCTTGAACCAGTGATACATCTTGAAAATTATAGTTAGTCATGATCATTATAGTTAAAATTTGTTTGTTTGAAATCATCTGAAACTATTGATATTCTGAATAATCACACACCTCCTAAATTTGAAATTATCAACCTTGTGTGACTGATTCATTATATTTCAAAACTTGACATTGATTCAAGTGATTTCAAATAAATTATTTTGGGTCATGAATATCTATCAAACCTGATGTAAATGATCTGATTTTCTTTTGGCTTGTCTGAAATTCTTGTGAAAAACTCTTTGAAAAATTGGTCTTAAATCTCTCTACTATTTCATGGTTATTTGATTTGAATGATTGTTTGTTTAAAATCATTTGAAATTATTGATTTATTGAATCACACACATATTCTGAATGAGAAGATAATAATTTGGTGTGATCGATTCATTGAATCTAGAGATTTTTCATATTCCTCAAATGATTTCAAATAAACGGTAGTTCTAATCTTGGATCATGAATGTTCTTATGTGACCATCCTCAGACAAGTCTGATGTGATATTGTGTTCTGCACTGCTCTGATACTGTTCTTAGATAATTGCTTATTTTTTTGATTTGTCTGCTTGGGCTTTAAATTTCTGTTATCTACGATATCATAGTTTGTCTCCATTGTCTCGGAAAAATCCTCGAGAAAGCGAGAACAAGTGGTATCAGAAGTGCTTATATTTGTTTCACCCATCTGTACTGAGATTCAAATTTTCACCTTGTATAGATCCATACATTTTTTTTGCCTTATACAAACAAATGTGCTAAATTTGTCTGGTTGGGTTTGTGTTTAAATTTCTTTGGTCTGAGATGTCCATGATGGTCCATCAGGGTGTAATTAAAATCCTCGAGAGGGAGACTACAATTGGTATCAGATGTGCTGAATTTTTTTTATATATATTTTAATCACTCTTGTCCTGTATAGCTCTTTATATTCCTCTTGTAATTAATTTTCAATTTTAAGATTATTTATTTTTTTATTCATTCAGAAATTGAAATCAATATCCAAATTGTTCTTTATTTATAATTCATCAAAATATATCAGAATTTGAAATTGTGATGAATTATGACTGCAATATATTTCACAACAAGAGGAGATTTTATCTGGATTTTCATGATGGTTGAATATTTATTATAATATCTTTGAACTGGCAATTATTTCACGACCATCCTCATTATCTATCATCATTCTGCCATCCATGATAATTTTTTTATAAATGTGGAGAGTTTAATATTTTTTTAAAAAAATCATCTTGAATAAATAGTGAAAATATTTGTGATGGAATTGTGGTTATGTTATTTTTCAGAATTAGTGTCAATTGAAGATTTTCAATAATCCCGGTACAGTTGGTCATATTTCATAATATAATTAATTTAGAAATTTATTTCACAGTCCATTTCTGTACCTATCACATTTCTATCATTCACATTGGTTGTATATACTGGGGAGTTTTTCATATTTAAAGCTGAAAATGATAAAATATATAATTGATACATAAGCATGTCTCTAACCTCATTTAAAAATCCAAGCTCTGGTTATGCATGGTTATGAGACAACTTACAACTTAAGCTGCGACTGACCTCATTTAAAAATCCAAGCTCTGGTTATGGGTGGTCAGGGTGCTCTTAAATCAAAAGAAAAAGAAAAGAAAATAATTTGCAATAAATAATTTTTTTATTTTATGAAATTCCCCTTGGTGTATAATAACCAGCCTATCAATTCACTTTCTAATCTGCGAAATGTGTTGAAATTTTATGACGTATTATGATTTGTTGATTGGTATTGGGATTTGAGATTATTCGATTTTCTCACTTAAGTTGAATTTATAATTATAGTCCGAATCCATCGCTATTTTTAGTACTCATTTTTTATAAAATTCTCTTGAAAATAAATGAAAAATATTCATATTTTTATAACTCTCCTCATTTATATAAATTTCATCGTAAATCAGTCATTTTCTGCAATGTGAAATATGCCACTAGTTCTCAGTTTATTATGATTTTTGTTTGACTGATTGAGGTTTATGATGATCATTCTTCCTCTTATGCTGAATTATACTTTTAGTCAATTTTCATCTGTATTTTAATTTCTGTATCCTTTTGATGATAACAAAAGGGGGAGAATGGGTTGAGATTTTGATTTATGAGTGAATATTTTATAAATATTTTCAATTTTGAAAATTCATTCAATTTTCATGTTTCTTCACTCAAGCACAGTTATAGGGGGAGCTTTCTGTTGTAAGGGGAGCTAATAAATAGGGGGAGTTCAATATTCACTGTAAAACACATCTGTTGTATACAAAATCTTTTATTTGTTTGTCATCATCAAAAGGGGGAGATTGTTGTAACGTTGTTGTATACACAATTATATGATTTTAGTTTGATGATAACAACCAAATAAATATTATTATAAATGTGTTTAAAATCGTACTGTTAAATATATATATCACTGACTGAAATATAATATTTGTATTTAAATGGAATACGACTATATAGACATTGATATATTCATACTGTATTCTATTTAAATTGAATATTCTATTTCAATAACACAACAGTACAAATCTTATAAACTCCTCTATTTATACATTCATAGAATATTTGTACTTGTATATAAACAGAATAAAATAGACAAGTTCGTTTGACAACAATAAAGCGATATTTTATTTCAATCAAACTTGTTTATTACAGACATCAGTACATTTCATATATACACAGCTCCTCACTGCAACACTCATACATTCATTCAGTTTACATTTCAGTATACAGACTTTTATACATTCTTTTTACACACGCTGCTTCATCTTCTGTCTTGTATCTTCAGTCTTCTGTCAATCTTCACTGTTCACAGTCAGTCCAGTCATCTCCTCCTTACCTGTCACATAAAACAGAAACACACAGTACACTGCAACAAGAATAATTTTCTAAATTCTAGCAAATATATTTTTTTATTTTGAAAAATTATTTGCCTCAGAATTTCGGTGTGTTTCTCATCATTTTTCTGACTCGACCTGATTTTCATAACCAACCGACTGTGTCTAGACAGCTTGTGATATTCACAGTGAAACACTGTAAATACCACAAGGCAGACAACATATATATTTCAATGCAGGGACAGGGACAACTTGACTGATGGGTGCATGTACACACGTGTATACACGTGTACACTGCCTCGCCAATCAGTTTGCGACTGAGGAGTAGCCGCAGTGGACCTTCTCGACTCAGTTCGATTGCAAACTCAAGTATTAGCAAAATGGTCGAGCATGCATGAATACTTTCAAACCAGCCAAGAATGCATAAGAAAGTGGTCGAGCCAGTGGACAATGCAATTAACTAGATATACATAAATGTACATTCATGTATACGAAGTGTATGCATGGATTCATGAATTCAAGCTCAATGTAAAACCAAAATGGAGCAAGACAGCAAATTTACAAAGCCAAGTGGAGCACATCAATGTTCAGCAATAAACAGTGGTGCAACAAGCGTCGAGCCAAGAAATGTAAATGCAGTCAAATCATCATAAGATGAAGCAATAATGATGGTGCAGCCATAGTAAATCAACATAACAATGAAGCTAGCAAACACAAATGGTGTATGGAAGCAACAAGGTCAGAGCATATTCCAACACAAGGTACCAAAACTGGTTTGCATGCATATGAGAAAGTCAAGTATCATGGCGTTACAATACAAGACAGTTTTGATGTCAAATGAAGCACAGGTCGATGTGCAAATGGACAGTTCCAAGAAATCAAGCAAGCACGCAAGGGACAAACTAAATGCCGTATGAATCAATATAGAAAAAGACAATGGAGTAATGAAATTACATTTCCAGAAATGCGTATGTAATGCAAATCAGATTCTCACGTTTTGGCAAGTATTATTTCCAGAAAAACAATTTTGGCCAACAGCCAAATATTGGGCAAGTTTGCATTTACATGGATACATGAATTTGAGGATTGTTGCAAACTGTTTTTAGGTGCAAAACACAATTCAATTTTGTCAAGTGATTTATTTTTGGTTCCAGAAACAGCAAGAAGGAATTGTGTAAATTAGTTTCCTGTTTGGAAATCAATTCATTATCATTTCCAGAAATCATGCATGAAGATTTGGCAACCATTTAAAAAAGGGGCAATCAAATTTTCCAGATAAAATGAAGACCAATTTTTTTTTGATGTCCAGAAAATCATTTCAGGAAGCAATTTCAATTCAATAATTATTTGGCAAGTTTTTCAATTTGTTAATCAATTCAGGCAAATGGTAATATACTCAAGACAAATGCACATGCAAGTAATCAGTGTTTTGGATTCACTTCTGGCAAGTTTTGTTTCCAGTTTTTGTCGAGCAAAAAGGGGAAAGCAATGCATGCTTCATAAATCAGTAAAGGCAAGGAAATAAAATCAAGTTCGAAATGGGACCACAAAATTTCCAGAACTCCTTATATAATTCAAAGCCGATTTTATTCAAGACATCAATCATGGAATGGTGATTCAGCATAAATCAATCTTGGCAATCATCTGTAAATTCCAATTTCAACAATCAAGGCAAAAATCGAATGGGACAAAGTCAGAAAAGGCAAGAACTCTTTTTCAGAATTCATGAATACACGCAAGCCATTTAAGCCAAGCAAATCCATTTCAGTCAAGAAAATAAAAAGGGGAAACACGCAATCAACCAAATCGAAGTCATTAATGAAATCAGAGCTATATTTTAGGATTCTATAATCCTACAAACTAACACCAATTCATCACAGGAAAAGTGATCGAAACCACAAAGAACACGCAAGAAATTAAAAGCCAGAAAAGTGAGAAAACTCACGTTTTTCGATCGCAGAAGCAAAACCCCAAATCAGTGAAGCTAGAAGCAATACAAATCGACCGACATGATCAAGTTGAAGCAATCAGAGAACAACGATCATCAATGAATCATCTTTCAAGCATACGCGATTGATATTTGAGGATTTAATCAAACCCTAGCTTCTGGAGTTGTTTTTTCAGCCGCCATTAATTTTCCTAAGAGACCAAAGAGAACGGGCTGAATCTAAAACAAATGGGCCGGCTAGTTTTTTTTTAAAGGGGCTTAGTCAAAGTATAAAGGGGAGTGTTAATTTCATTTAAGTCCTAGTTTTTCCATTTAGTTTGATTTCGTATTGTATTTTATTATTTCTTTTGAAATCATTCTGAAACAGTTCTAGTGTCTGTAAAATACTAGGGGGATCAGTCAGGGTGTTGACTGACAGTTCACAGAGTTTGTAAAATTCTGGGTTACTGGTTACGGAGTTGTAATCAGGGGAAATCTGATCGAGTGAATATCGGTCAGTCTAGGGCTTTGAGCATAGGGTTAGTGCAGGATCAGGGAGTGCGAGTTTACAGTGTTTGTAAGCGGGATCTGTTATTAACACCTAGTAGAAACCTTAGTGAATGCAAGCAGTAGGCAGAGTCTGCCGAAGCTGGGTATATCTGTGTGTTATTTACTGCATTTATTTCTCTGCTGATTTCCTGTGCTGCGATTTATTTTAATATCTTTTCAAAACTGTAATAAACCCTATTCACCCCCCCTCTAGGGTTAATCTAGATCCAACACCGCCCACACTCCCAGACCCGAAGTGGTCGACCGGACCCCCATGAGGGTGGTAGACTGGGCGGTCGACCCCCTTTGGGGCTGGGTAGTGTGAATTTATTTCACATGGTAGTTGTATCTAAAAATTAGTGTTCATTGATTCATTTCCTTTATTTTAAATGGTGTCCCCTTTATATATACACACACATACCTTTATATTTGAATACAAAATATTCTTTTATGCCAATGGTATTTATTTTATTCCATGTTTATGCCTTTAATTTAAAATTCAAATTTATAAGTTTATTGTTTATTATTATTTTATATTCAAACTTCGTTGTTAATATATCTTCTTCCTATGGACTCCGTTTTCGGCAATTAAAATATGAAAATGGATTGCAAACTCTCCAAGAGCATAATGGTGATATTTTCATGGTTAAATTACCATGTATAAAATATTAGTATTTTCAATTATTAATTATGATTTTTTAAGCTATCGATATCTAGTTAGGGTATATTTTACGGGATGTTACATTCTTCCCCTTTAAAAGAGATTTCATCCCAAAATCTTTTCGAAGAGGAGAAGAACCCAACTCATTGTAGCAAACATGTTATACGACCAAATTGTTTATTTATACATCACAAACAGCCATTCTCAGTGTTACTATGTATTGCAGGCTCGCTAAAGTGAGCTCACATCCTAATATGGAGTGTAATATGTGATATTGTATGTATGTAAAACATCCTAAAGTGAGCTCACATCCTAATCTGGAGTGTAATATTTGTATCACAATCAATTCCTATCATCTAATCAAACAACCATAATGCAACCAAAAATAGAAAATTTAGAGGAAATAATTTTTTGTGAATATCTTAGAATGAGTTTGCTTCATCTTTTCCATCGTTTATCATGTGATTTCAACGGGGTTATCTCCCCACTGTACTCGGAATACAATTACAATTTTGTTATGGAGCCTTGGTTCTGTGCTCCATAATACATGTAGTGGCATGGGCTACGATACACTCCATCTCAAAATTCCCAAAGTCCTCTATCTATTCAAGCTCGAGTCTGATGGTAGAATCATGAAGCACTTTCTAAGGTGAAAAATGTGGAATACATTATGGGTTCCCGATAATCTCTCTGTAATTTCCACACAATATGCCATTTTCCCAATTCTATATAAGACTTTAATTTCCCAATGAATATGGGAGCTAGCTTCCTAGTCTTTCTAAATCGAATGGTTTTCCAAAGAGGAGAAACTTGTATAAAGACCATGTCACTAATACTATACTCAAGATCCCTTCTCCTTTTATCAGCGTGATATTTTTTCTATCTTAGTTTGCCTTCATTCTTTGCCGAATCAAAAGAGTCTTCTCCATGGAATCACAGATGAGTCTAATCCGAGTAGGATCTTGTCGATAATCTCCCACCAACAAGTCAGGGATTTGCATGGTTCCCCATATAATTCTTCATAGGAGGGCATAACAATCGTCACTTGACAACTATTACTGTACAAGAATTAGATTAATGATAAGTGTTTCTCCCATGCTCCTTCAAAGTTGATGATGCAAGCTCTCGACAAATCTTCAAGAACTCGGCTGACTCTCCTAGTTTATCCAACGATTTGCGGGTGGTATGCGATGCTTAAATTAAGGGTCATCCCCAAGGTTGTCTAAAGGTTGCTCCAAAACTCACCAATAAATAGAAAGTTCATATAAATTTCAAGTAGTCACACTATTTCCTTGATATGGAGTTACGCCAACAAAGTTGCAATTCTATTTTTGTTCCACTAGAATGAAGTGTGAACTCTTTGTCAATCGATCCACTACTAGCCAAATAGCATCATTCCCCTTTTGACTTCTTGGTAGCCTGTAACAACCCGCCTTTGTAGGATGATTTATGTCGACAATAAACCATACACCTCCAACTCAGACCATTCAAAAATGACGAATTCTTAATGGGGTTGAATTAGAAGTAAAGAAAATAAGAAGAGACGGAAGACAAAAAAATATAATCTTATATTGGAACGATAAAATATAATAATATCGTAGACAATTCAATAAAACTGTTAAACAATATACATTTGATCTCATTTTATAATATCAGAGTTATACATTTGCCAAAATATACAAATAATGCAGTGAATAAAATAGTAGTAATACGATCTACAAACTCCATCTTCGTCTTCAGAAACAAGGGTCTTCGATAAACTGGAATACTCAGTCTGACTCGAGTAAAAAAAAACTCGGATCAGAACTATATATTCTTATGTCAGTCAAATCAAATCAAGAACTAAAAATGGAATACTTTCGATTTCAACACAAGTGAAATCTAATTACTTGATTCTTCAAATTAACATATCATATCGAATATTGTCGTTTGATTTAAACCAATTGATAACATTATTTTTGAAACACTTTAAATTTTGAACATCGGTTGGAAATCATTTCAACTTCCCAATGTAAAGTAAATTCAAATCCCACTTTAACTCAAATGTTAATTTCAAATTAAATAAAATCATATTTCATTTCCAGTTCTAACATATTTATAATTCAATTCTAATTTAATGTAACTCAAATATAATTCAAAAAATATCTTAAACTAATTAAATTTTCAGTTCAGTATAAACAGATTTAAACGCCAAACTTCATTAAATCGACTTTAAATTTTCAAATAAAATTTCAACCAATTCATTGACTAGTCCAAATATTTAATTTCAACTCCTTTAGTAGCTCTTGGATATGCATACAACTAAAGTGGCAATTAACAAAAGCACATGATTTTGTTGTGTAACATAAATAGCAGCCGAAACTACTTAGATATATGTAACCATATATCATACACTCAACTGTAACAAAATAAAAACATAGTTTTTGTTTGTCATTAGTTTCACATATACACCAATCTATATACCACTATTTCACATATACTATGATATATATCCAACAACAGTCTTACATTGTTTAGTTACATGAATTTGGGAAATGTTTAACGACCCGGATTTTCTGGCCGTTTATTTAATTTTTTTTAAAATGCCAGTTTGAATTTAAATAATCGAATTTAATTATTTTGAATATTTAATTAGTAATATAAATAGAATAAAATAATATTTTAATTCCAAAATATCTGGGAATGTTGAATCTGCCATATAATGTGAATTGGCAAAATATAAAGGGTTAATATCGTCTATGTTGAAAATATATCGACGATATCGCCTATTTAACGACCGTCGAGCGTATGGTTTATAATTTAATTATATAATGAGCTGCAGCGGCGCGGTAGTTCGAAATTTGGTAGTTTGAACTTTAAATGGTCGTACAGGGCCCAAAATAAGTCGGATTTTCTCGAAACAAGAAATGTCCGGACCAGTTAGACAATATCTTTCTAGTGGAAGAGAAAAATTGACTTTTCGTGTTGTAGATTTTGTTTTATGTCCAAATCAAATTTTAAAATAGTTGCTGTGGAATTTTCTTTATAATTTTATCGTTATTTATATTAAATAAAGGGGTTTTTAAATATTTTGAATATCGATTTGTCTTGAAACTTAGACCGGGATATTTTATCTTGGTAGTGTATACAATTCTAGTCGTATATGGCCAATTTCAGTATTTTATTAATATTATATTGAGGTATTTTAAAATTGGTTTATTTTCTTTGAATTGGGCAGTTTTAAAAGGGACTTTATTCAAACAACCTCAGTTTTCGACAAAACAAATTTTATTGAGACCGTAACAACAAACTATTGCTAGATTTCAATCGGCGCGTCAATCGGGGTTATTTTGTGAGTGTGGCAAAATAAAATGCAAAATAAAAACGACTATTTGGACGTTAAAAAGCGTAGTTTGAGTAAACAGACTCTAAATTGGACGAAACAAGATTCGTTAGGACCGTATCGTCAAATTATACTATGCCGTCAAGTTGTGTCACGAACGGAGCTTGTATGTGAGCACAGGAGCGAATAAAAAACATTGAAAATAGCGATAGACACGAAATAAAAATCGTCGGTCGCTGTCAGACATCACATCACGTTAAAATATAATAAAGCACGCTTACAAAATACCCTTCCCTATCAAATTTTCCAGCCCAAACCAGAAATATCCTTTCACATTTTGCGAAAAACCCCCTCTTCTTAAAATCAATTATTTCTTCCAATCCATGATGTTTTTGCTATGGGGTTCTAAAGGGAAATGGTTGATCGGGAGGAGCGCTACCTACAACCAAAAGTTGGAAACGTATCGTCAAATGTGGTGACCGGAATTGCACGAAAACCAGGGAAAACCGCTTTCATTTTTGGGCAAAATTGAGGAGCTGTGGTCGATTTCAGTGGACGAGACCTTAGGGGAAAGGAAGAGGAGAGATTCAGCTTCGATTTGGCACCAACCAGAGGTTCTCCGGTGGTCGGAGGTAAGAGAAAGAGCAAGTTGAACGGAGGTGAACTTTTTGGGTTTCGTTTTGGTTGTCATGGTCGGATCTAGGCGATTTTACGGCGCTGGAGGCTGAATTGGGTCGGGTACCTGAAGGTGAATGGTAGAGGGAAGCACGGTGCATCGACCGGTGGGGTCGCGGCGGCTCAGCACGGCCTGCGGCGGCGGAATTCGCGAATTCAACGGAAATTGGTGAGGGCCTTTTTATGACGGCTGGAGATTGAGTGGGAGTGTAACACCCCACGTCCATTAATGTCACTCACAAAGGGAATGCATTAACTTCCATGGAGGTTTTAAGTGAATATAGAACAGTAAAATTACAACAAGACAGATATAAAATAGTACTTGGAAATTCAAAAACTTTATTTCATTGTAGCAGAAGTCAAAACATGTTTGATTACATCATAACACCATATTCAATGTCAAGTACAATATCTATCTTGATAAAACAAGTACATAATCCCATTACATGAATAGCCATTAAAAAGAAAGATAACAAGCTGGATTTTACTTCAGCAGTCCAAGCTTTCCAGAAGATAAGCGATCCAACTAGACTCCACTAGAACTTGGCCCAACCTGCGGACCTGAAGGGAGAAAAAGGATGGAAAAGAGGGGGTCAGACATAAAGTCTGGTGAATATGATAATTCTACAATACAATTACCAAAATAACTGGACTAAGGCATGAGCTGGAAAACAAGAAAATGTCTATGAAGAGCAGATTAAGGACATAGACAATCGCTAAAGGCAACGTTATAGGCGCTCCTAAATACTAAAGGATAAACACTATACTGCACCACACCAGTCACCCTAAAGATTCATCCCACTTAGCTTCACTTAGAAACTTTCCCAATGGCTTTACGTACCCCTAGCTGACTACATAAGTGCCGCCTGCCCCTATCTCCACTAGGTGTACCCTACTTCCCATTATTCGATCGGCTCCCTAACTCGTAGATACCCGTGCTGGCCCCACAGTGGGGTGTATCACTCCCCTAAAGTGGCAACCTGATACAACGGACATGCACGGCTTATACCTACACGATGCAACAACGTCTTACCTACCAGCCCGGGTCCACACACGCATATGAAACCCGTTGGACTTGCGTTGCCACCGCTCCCTGTTTTGGCCTCTTATAGTCAAACCCAGTATGCGTGTCCCGTCCTCGACTTGGGTCGAGCCCACAAAGATACGTTTTGGGATACTGGTTGAAATGGGCCCCCACTATTTACCACAAGCATTCCACCTAAGCTTGTCCCCATTAGTCCATCCCACTTAACCCACTTAGTCATGTTCATTTACATGTGTGTTGGGTTAAGTCTAATCGTATTTCAAATGCCTCTAAAGGCAACCACCAGATTCCTCATGCCACCCAAGGCACCTACTTAACCCCCATGTCCCACCTTACATGATTATCTGGTTAAGTATTTCTTAGTTCATTAAGGCCATAACCTCATAAAGACCTCTCACATTAGACTGGCATTTATGGCAGCTGGATTTGCCGGGCGGATCCGGGCAGTCTTACACCATAAAAGAGTCTAACCTCGTGTCTTTACAACTGTTATGCTTTAGTTTGGGCCTAGGACCTCTCACATTGGGTCGACATTTGTGAATACTGGATTTGCCGGGCGGGTCCGGGCAGGTTTACATCACAAACGGGTCCATCCTCGTGTCCTAAGCATTGATTATTAATAATAATCCACTTTCCCCTAATTTTAATAATTCCCTACTTGAATTATTAATTACTTCCAATTTTTAACAATGTCCATAATTGACTCAATTATGGACATCCATTCATGGTATGCAAAATCTTACAAAATTGCACCCAATTTATTAGTTCCTAATATTACCCCTACCCCACGTTTGAACGTTTATTCGCAAAATATATGTTAGACTCGAATAGCCTAACTCATAGCATAAAAGAGATTATCATAATAACAACATGTATATGTGACCAAATGAATCATAATAAGGGGTGAAACTTGCATATGTCCAACTTGCATAGATTATACATGTCATGGACCTAAAGGTGTCAACTTGTTCAAAATTCACCTAATATAATCTCAATCAATTTTCATAAATTTACATATGAACATGTGTGAATCAACATCATCTAATTTTTTAACAACATGGTTTTATATGGGTACACCTAACTCAATAGGCAAATTCCCATAATCAAGTTTTATTTAATTATAGTTTCAAGTTTATGGGTACACCTAACCTAATAGGCAAATTCCCATAAACAAGATCCATTTAAATTAAGAAAAAAAAAACATAACTTTAAGCATGATCCAACAGCATGATTTTTCAACATAATATAGCATGATTTATAACATGGCATAGTATGATAGTATAACATAGCTTGACATGATTCTCAACATAGCATAAGAGAATTTACAACATAGCATGACATAGCATATATAATTTACATCATACGACAACATAATAACATAATAAGAGATCCACAATATATAGAATTTACAATTACAAATCACATCACTTTCTTGTGATCCATTCATAACTGAGTCAAATTAGTTTGTAATAGTCTTGTGAGAATCATCATACTCACCAACAAAATAAAAGAATTAGAGAAAGAGAGATCTTTTGATTTGATTTGTGTAGATTTAGTTGTAGATGATTAGGCTTCCTCTTCTTAGTTTGTGACGGCTACGCTGAACTCCATGGCAGCAGCATGACGGTAGCTTCTCTAATTTTACAAGTGATTTAGGTTTAGGGTCTACCCACTTATTTATAGATTTTAGAATGCATTTAGGCCATTAGATTTAACCTAGAAATAACCGCAGCCGTTCAGACAAGATGGGGTTTATCTTGTTGACTCAGCAATGAGTCAGAAGTGACTCAGCAAACACTAAGCAATATATATATATATATATATATATATATATATATATATATATTCTACAATGTACACATTAGATACATCCCCCCTTTTACACACTTATTATTGTTTTTATATACATATTAGATACATCCCCTCTCTTACACACTTATTAATATTTTTATATTCATATTAGATACATCCCCTCTCTTACACACTTATTAATATTATTATATTCATATTAGATACATCCCCTCTCTTACACACTTTTATATTCATATTAGATACATCCCCCCTCTTACACACTTATTAATATTTTAGCAACTTTAGTGTTAATAGAAAATTCGGGGTGTTACATTCTCCCCTCCTTTTAGGATTTCGTCCCCGAAATCTTCAAGTCTGGAAGAATGTATATCCTACCATCCAAACGTCCATCTACTCATCCATCATACACAGGCATCCATTGTCCTTACAGACTTCTAATGCTTTCATGTTTAAATGCACAGTGTGTGTATATGTCCGTATCTAATGCAAAATCAGGCGGTCCACTGATTCAGTTGACCTCCTTAATGCAACTATGATCGTGCCATGCATCCATTATGTATGCAAAAGATTCTTAATGCTACATAATACTTCTATATGCGTGCACAACCATCATCTGAATGCAGCATCCACATGATAATACAACCATTGTTCATCCATTTTACTAAATACATCCATGTATATGCAATATGCAATATGTAGTGACTGAGCCGATCTAGTGCCTAAAGTGTGTGTATATATGCATCCACGAGCAACCACTAGCAAACACTTGCATCCATTTTGCATCTATCATACATAACATGTCTCAAACACATGTTTCAACCATAGGATTATCCTAACTAAAGGTCAAAGATACTAATGAGAGGACATACTAAAGATAAGATAAGATAAGCTAAGCGATAAAGGAGAAATTAAAAGACATACCCTCAAAAAGAAAAGGGTACAACAAACGCATCTTCTCTTCTGTCTCCCAAGTTGCGTTGCTCTCATCATCTCCCCATTGCACTTTGACCAGTCTGACCTCTCGATTCCTCAACTTTTTGATCTTCGACCCAAGAATGCATGTAGGAGCTCGTCTAATTGTTGCATCACGCTCTATTTCCACCTCTTTAAGCAAGCTCGGCTCTACCACCTCCGCGGTCTTGTGCAAACACTTCCTCAAATGTGATACATGGAATACGTCGTGTACTCCACTAAGTTTCTCAGGCAACTCCACCCTATATGCCATCTTCCCAATCCTGTTTTTTACAGGAAACGGCCCTACAAACCTTGGTGCTAATTTCCCCACGGACCCAAAGCGAACAACATTCTGTAACGGAGATACTTTGATAAAAACCATGTCCCCAATGTCAAACTCAAGATCTGTCCTCCTCTTATCAGCATACGATTTTTGCCTATCTTGTGCTGCTTTCATCCTCCTTCGAATCAACTCAATCTTCTCCGAGGTTTCCCTAACCATATCGGGCCCAAGTAGGATTTTATCGGTAGATTCCCACCAACATGTAGGCGAACGGCAAGGCCTTCCATAAAGAGCTTCGAAAGGTGCCATGCCAATACTAGACTGAAAGCTATTGTTATATGCGAATTCTACTAACGGAAGGTGCTCTTCCCATGTACCCCCAAAGTCTAGGATACAAAGCCTTAAAAGATCCTCTAGAATGCGATTCACCCTCTCGGTCTGGCCGTCTGTCTGAGGATGATATGCGGTGCTCAAACATAGCTGAGTCCCTACCGCCTCTTGTAAACTCTTCCAAAATTTGCTAGTAAAGATGGGGTCACGGTCGCTTACTATACTAGAAGGAATACCGTGCAAACGAACTATCTCCTTAATGTATACAGAAGCCAACCACGGAGCAGTCCTCTTACTTTTCACGGGAATAAAATGGGCGCTTTTAGTAAGTCTATCTACTATAACCCAAATCCCCGTGTTACCCTTCCTTGATCTTGGTAATCCATCCACAAAATCCATTGAGATGCTTTCCCATTTCCATAGTGGAACTTCTAATGGGTGAAGCAACCCACCGGGTTTCTTTTGTTCTGCTTTAACTCGTTGGCACACCAAGCATCTAGCGACGTACTCGGCCACATCCTTTTTCATACCGGCCCAAAAGAAAACCCGCTTCATATCTTTGTACATCTTATCCCCGCCGGGATGAATGGTCATTTTTGAGCGATGAGCATCATCAAGAATGGCCTTCCTTAAGTCTTCGTCTTGCGGTACACAAAGTCTATTATCCCTTCGTAACCAACCCTTATCGTCTAGGGTATACCTACGAAGATGGCTTGACGACTCCCCCCCCCCCTTTGAGCTTTTCTACTATCTCAACCAACCGTGGGTCGTCTCGCTGTGCCTCACCAACCCGTCCTAGAAGTGTAGGTCTAACCTCCAAGGATGCTAACAGACCGGGTACTAAGTCAACGGAGGGTCTAAAGTCAAACATAGAGATGAATTCTAAGCTTTGTCGTTCAACAAACAACGGACTCAAGGACAACCTTTTCCTACTTAAGGCGTCTGCCACCACGTTACCCTTGCCCGGGGTATATGCTATTTCAAAATCGTAGGAGGCTAAGAATTCCATCCACCGTTGCTGCCTTAAATTCAAATCCTTCTGAGAGAATAAGTATTTTAATGATTTGTGGTCAGTGAACAGTTCGAATTTCTCACCAAGAAGATAGTGACGCCAAGACTTAAGCGCGAAAACAATTGCGGCTAGCTCTAAGTCATGCGTGGGGTAATTCTTTTCATGAACCCTCAACTGCCTTCCACCATAGGCTATTACTCTTCCCTCTTGCATGAGGACCGCGCCAAGTCCCGTCCCACAAGCATCAGTATAGATGGTAAACGGTTTATTCCCGTCTGGCAGCACTAAGACTGGGGCTGAAGTTAAGGCTCTCTTTAAACGTTGGAACGCATCATCGCAATCTTTGTCCCACGTAAAAACCAGGTTCTTCTTCGTTAACCGTGTTAATGGAGCTGATATTTTTGCGAAGTCTTTGATAAACTTCCTATAATAGCCAGCCAACCCCAAGAAACTTCTTACTTCGGTTGCATTTTTAGGGACCTTCCAATCTTGGATGGCCACTACCTTTGCGGGATCCACTGCTATCCCTTCTTTGGAAACCACGTGCCCTAAGAACCGTACTTCCTTCCTCCAGAAGTGACACTTAGAAAATTTTGCCTTAAGGTTATGCGCTCGAAGGGTTTCCAACACTTCCCTAAGATGTAGGGAGTGCTCTTCTTTATTCTTAGAAAAGACTAAGATGTCATCCACAAAGACTACCACGAATTTGTTAAGGTATTCCCTAAACACCCTACTCATCAAATCAACAAAATATGCAGGGGCGTTTGTCAAACCAAAGGGCATCACTAGCCATTCATAGAATCCGTCAGGAGTCCTAAAAGCAGTCTTATCTATACTATCCTCAGCCACTCTCAGTTGATGAAAGCCAGTGGCTAAGTCCAACTGCGAAAACACTGAGGCGCCAACTAACTGATCAAAGAGATCGTCAATCCTCGGCAGTGGGTGTCGGTTCTTTTTAGTAAGCTTGTTTAGTTCTCTATAGTCCATACAAAGTCTAAGAGACCCATCCGCCTTTGTGGCAAAAACTACTGGAGCACCCCACTCCGATATACTACGTCTTATGAACCCCTTCTCAAGCAACTCCTTTACTTGCTTATTGAGTTCCCTCCTTTCACGAGGAGCCATGTGGCGCACTGGCAAAGATACGGGTTTAGCATTATCCACAAGATAAATTCGAAAGTCTATCTCCCGCTTTGGAGGTAAGCCCTTCACCTCCTCAAACACATCCGGATATTCCCGGACCACTTCTACTGATCGCAGGTTCTCTACAGACGCGTCAAGCGATTCAAGATAACTTAGCATAACGGAATTTATGGGATTACAAAAGATGTCGAGAGCATTACCAAGGCGAGTCACAAGCCTAACTACTCTCCTTTCACAATCAAGAATGGCCCTATTTCTAGACAACCAATCCATTCCTAAAATTAGCCCATAGCCCGTGAAGCCCAATACATAAGCATCACATCTAAATTCAACGCTAAGTATAGAGATTTTCAAATCCAAACATATCATGGTCAAATGAGCCGAACCCCCAATTGGATTTGAAACGACCAAGGGATCCTCTACTAAACTGGTGTTCAAGTGCAGTGATTCAACTAATGATGCAGAGATAAACGAATGAGATGCGCCAGAATCGAATAAGGTACGGACAGGATGATCAAACAGAAAAACTAAGCTTTCAACAGAAATTGTTCTACCTCTTTCTTGCAGCGGTGGGGCCGCAATAGCCTGAACTTGCCCCCTTGCCTGCCCTGGTGCCATAAGAGCCTGCACCTGTCCTCCCGAGGTAGACCCTGCCCTCTGCCCCTTCTTTGGACAGTCCTTCACTAAATGTCCCGCATCTCCACAATGAAAACAACCAGTCTTCTTTTTCTTTCTACAATCTTTGCTGAGATGGCCAGGCGTCCCACAATTGAAGCATTTCTTCTTCCCTTTGCCATTATTGTTTTTACCACCCTTCTTATTTTGCTGTTGGGGTTTCTTCTGATCGCCTTTCTTTTCAACTGCCTTATCCTCATGCATAAGTGCCATTTCTACTAGCTTTTCAAAGGTGGCTCCCATAGGGATGTGGGTCATAGCCAACCCTTGCAACGGTTCATTCAAGCCTCTAACGAACCTCAAAGCTTTCTTCTCTGGCGTGTTCACCAACTCCAAGCCAAACCTTGCTAACTGATTAAATTTATTGACATATTCCTTTACTGATGAGCTCCCTTGCTTTAGTGCCAGGAATTTTTCCATATTTAAGTTCTCCTCTGCCCTTGAAAGAAACTTTGCCTCAAACCTTCGTCTGAAATCCGCCCAAGAATCAACTGGACGTTCCCCGTTAGTGACCTCCCACCAAAACGAGGCCTCTCCCTTCATTAACCAAGCAGCTAAACGGACTTTCCTCCCATCTTCCACTTCAAAGATATCCAACAATTCCTCAGTCTCCTTAAGCCAATCTCTGGCCTCCACAAACGTCTCAGTCCCTTGAAAAGTTTTTCCTCCCATAGCCTTGAATTCCTTGCACGTCTTTGCAAAAGTGTCAACACGAGGAGGAGGAGGAGGAGGAGGAATGGGTGCAACTAGGGGTGGAGGTGTATCCGCTGGGCCTGCAGTGGTGGCCCTAGCCTCCAAGTATCTCCTAAACCACCCTGGAATCGTCACACCTTCTGGGAGATTAAGATCTTCAGCCATGCTGAAACGAAAAAGGAAAGATTCAAAATGGAGAATTCGAAAGATAAAGATAAGGATGTGGCTATTTGGGATTATGTTTTTCATAAAAACTCTCTTTAAATAACATGTTTTTTTTTTTTTTTTTTATAGCACTTCTTCCAAAAATACTTTAGAAAAAAAAAAATTTA
The DNA here is from genome assembly GCA_030737875.1 of Allium sativum. Classification (NCBI taxonomy): domain Eukaryota; kingdom Viridiplantae; phylum Streptophyta; class Magnoliopsida; order Asparagales; family Amaryllidaceae; genus Allium; species Allium sativum. The sequence continues at coordinate 734,122,278 of CM060916.1, forward strand.
TCTGTTCTGGTAACCTTATGCTCTGATACCACGTGTAACACCCCACGTCCATTAATGTCACTCACAAAGGGAATGCATGAACTTCCATGGAGGTTTTAAGTGAATATAGAACAGTAAAATTACAACAAGACAGATATAAAATAGTACTTGGAAATTCAAAAACTTTATTTCATTGTAGCAGAAGTCAAAACATGTTTGATTACATCATAACACCATATTCAATGTCAAGTACAATATCTATCTTGATAAAACAAGTACATAATCCCATTACATGAATAGCCATTAAAAAGAAAGATAACAAGCTGGACTTTACTTCAGCAGTCCAAGCTTTCCAGAAGATAAGCGATCCAACTAGACTCCACTAGAACTTGGCCCAACCTGCGGACCTGAAGGGAGAAAAAGGATGGAAAAGAGGGGGTCATACATAAAGTCTGGTGAATATGATAATTCTACAATACTATTACCAAAATAACTGGACTAAGGCATAAGCTGGAAAACAAGAAAATGTCTATGAAGAGCAGATTAAGGACATAGACAATCGCTAAAGGCAACGTTATAGGCGCTCCTAAATACTAAAGGATAAACACTATACTGCACCACACCAGTCACCCTAAAGATTCATCCCACTTAGCTTCACTTAGAAACTTTCCCAATGGCTTTACGTACCCCTAGCTGACTACATAGGTGCCGCCTGCCCCTATCTCCACTAGGTGTACCCTACTTCCCATTATTCGATCGGCTCCCTAACTCGTAGATACCCGTGCTGGCCCCACAGTGGGGTGTATCACTCCCCTAAAGTGGCAACCTGATACAACGGACATGCACGGCTTATACCTACACGATGCAACAACGTCTTACCTACCAGCCCGGGTCCACATACGCATATGAAACCCGTTGGACTTGCGTTGCCACCGCTCCCTGTTTTGGCCTCTTATAGTCAAACCCAGTATGCGTGTCCCGTCCTCGACTTGGGTCGAGCCCACAAAGATACGTTTTGGGATACTGGTTGAAATGGGCCCCCACTATTTACCACAAGCATTCCACCTAATCTTGTCCCCATTAGTCCATCCCACTTAACCCACTTAGTCATGTTCATTTACATGTGTGTTTGGTTAAGTCTAATCGTATTTCAAATGCCTCTAAAGGCAACCACCAGATTCCTCATGCCACCCAAGGCACCTACTTAACCCCCATGTCCCACCTTACATGATTATCTGGTTAAGTATTTCTTAGTTCATTAAGGCCATAACCTCATAAAGACCTCTCACATTAGACTGGCATTTATGGCAGCTGGATTTGCCGGGCGGGTCCGGGCAGTCTTACACCATAAAAGAGTCTAACCTCGTGTCTTTACAACTGTTATGCTTTAGTTTGGGCCTAGGACCTCTCACATTGGGCCGACATTTGTGACTACTGGATTTGCCGGGCGGGTCCGGGCAGGTTTACATCACAAACGGGTTCAACCTCGTGTCCTAAGCATTGATTATTAATAATAATCCACTTTCCCCCAATTTTAATAATTCCCTACTTGAATTATTAATTACTTCCAATTTTTAACAATGTCCATAATTGACTCAATTATGGACATCCATTCATGGTATGCAAAATCTTACAAAATTGCACCCAATTTATTAATTCCTAATATTACCCCTACCCCACGTTTGAACGTTTATTCGCAAAATATATGTTAGACTCGAATAGCCTAACTCATAGCATAAAAAGAGATTATCATAATAACAACATGTATATGTGACCAAATGAATCATAATAAGGGGGTGAAACTTGCATATGTCCAACTTGCATAGATTATACATGTCATGGACCTAAAGGTGTCAACTTGTTCAAAATTCACCTAATATAATCTCAATCAATTTTCATAAACTTACATATGAACATGTGTGAATCAACATCATCTAATTTTTTAACAACATGGTTTTATATGGGTACACCTAACTCAATAGGCAAATTCCCATAATCAAGTTTTATTTAATTATAGTTTCAAGTTTATGGGTACACCTAACCTAATAGGCAAATTCCCATAAACAAGATCCATTTAAATTAAGAAAAAAAAACATAACTTTAAGCATGATCCAACAGCATGATTTTTCAACATAATATAGCATGATTTATAACATGGCATAGTATGATAGTATAACATAGCTTGACATGATTCTCAACATAGCACGACATAGCATAAGAGAATTTACAACATAGCATATATAATTTACATCATACGACAACATAATAACATAATAAGAGATCCACAATATATAGAATTTACAATTACAAATCACATCACTTTCTTGTGATCCATTCATAACTGAGTCAAATTAGTTTGTAATAGTCTTGTGAGAATCATCATACTCACCAACAAAAGAAAAGAATTAGAGAAAGAGAGATCTTTTGATTTGATTTGTGTAGATTTAGTTGTAGATGATTAGGCTTCCTCTTCTTAATTTGTGACGGCTACGCTGAACTCCATGGCAGCAGCATGACGGTAGCTTCTCTAATTTTACAAGTGATTTAGGTTTAGGGTCTACCCACTTATTTATAGATTTTAGAATGCATTTAGGCCATTAGATTTAACCTAGAAATAACCGCAGCCGTTCAGACAAGATGGGGTTTATCTTGTTGACTCAGCAATGAGTCAGAAGTGACTCAGCAAACACTAAGCAATATATATATATATATATATATATATTCTACAATGTACACATTAGATACATCCCCCCCCCTTTTACACACTTATTATTGTTTTTATATACATATTAGATACATCCCCTCTCTTACACACTTATTAATATTTTTATATTCATATTAGATACATCCCCTCTCTTACACACTTATTAATATTATTATATTCATATTAGATACATCCCCTCTCTTACACACTTTTATATTCATATTAGATACATCCCCCCTCTTACACACTTATTAATATTTTAGCAACTTTAGTGTTAATAGAAAATTCGGGGTGTTACAGGGAGGCCGGGGTTGCTGGTGGTGGTTGGTCTCGGAGAGGCGGTACGGACGGAGTGGACGCGGTGGTCCCAGGTCAACGTTGGCGGCGGGTATTGGCGGAGGAAGTGGAGGGCTGATGAAGTCGGGTTTTGTTTGTAAGGGGCTCATCGGGTTTTTCTTAGAAGAAGAACAAAACGGGTGAAGACGTTAATTCCTTGCTGACGTGGACATAATTAAAGGAAAGAGAGGTAATTATTAATTTAATTAATTAATTAAGGGTTAGTCAAATTTATATATCGTTAAATTTATACGAACTTCAAAATACGATAACTTTTGCATACGTTGATGAAATCTGACGAAACTGGATCCATTGGGATCACAGGGATGAGACCTAGACGATGACACTGACTAGGCACTGATCTGACGCAGTTGAAATTTCAGCAAATTTTGAACGTTTGTTGCAAATTAAAAGGAACAAACACGTCCATCATCAACCGTAATAACTGGTGAGTTAATTCTTACACTTTTCTGGACTACTATGATGTGATAAATCCGTATAAAAATACAAATTGGTTGGTTGTCTGCTTTGGTTGCTTATGGTTGATTTGATGGTTGTTGTTGATTATATTATCATCATCATTAATTTATTTATTTAAATTATATACTATCGTGGAATGTTATAACAGTCTGCGATGCAGAGAAGAACAGGTAGTAGGAATCAAACCGAATTCCTTAAATTTATTGTATGTTATTTATTGATCATATTTTTCATACATATGAATTGTTAACCCCAAATTGACATCAAAACCTGTTGAATGTTAATGATTGAATGGTTGTTGATCGTGTTGTGATTTTTAATCGATCGACGGTATTGATTAAGCGATTGGTAGTGATGGTGTAAAAATCCATCGGTTATGGCGTCATTTTGCCGCTAGGCGAACTGACGTAGATTTTAGATATAAATTTATTGTTATAACTAAAATGAAATTTTAAGTTGTTTATACGAGTTAATTAAAATAGAAATTTATAAATATATTTATTTTTATAATCATAATTTATCAAAGAATTTGTTTTAAAAGGTTTATATAATGAATAAAAATGTCATTAATGATCAGAAAAGCAGAAACTAATATATTGATTTGTAAAATTGAATCAGTGTTTGACAAAACAAATATAATGATATTTTTTTTAAATTAATTAAATATTAATTAATTTAAGAAGGGGAAACAGTGAGTAAATATTAGTTAAGGATTAACTGGTGTTGATAGTCGACAAAAGAAGACTGTTAAATTTAAAATGGGAAATTGGGATGATTTGGTTTTAATTAATCAAATCGATTATTTTCAAATTTTCGTTAACTTAACGAAGGTTGTTTAAATTAGTTAATCTTTGATTAACTACTATTATCAAGTTAATTATCGATTAATGAAGTTAATTAAGATTTAATGATCCTTTAAAATGATAAATTATTTATTTCTAGTTAATTAAAGATTAATTATGTTATTCCTAAGTATAATGAAATTAACTACGATTTAAGTAGTTAATGGTTAAGAAAATTATCATTTTAAATAACGATAATCGAAGGGATTATTTTCAATGATGAATTAAAGTAAAAAGTGATCAAATGGATATAAAGGAAACTAAAATTTGATTGGAGTTTGATAAGAGGATTTTAATCTGGATTTACAAACATAGTTTTGTAAAAATGACTCGAAAGTTAATTCGAGAGTTCAAATAAGAATTTATTTAATAAACCAAGGTAAGTTGGTTAGAATAAGGCTTGAAAGGGAAATGGTTGATCTACTTAATAAGATTAAGTAAAAGGAAGTTACAAGGGAATTACCAATAGAAGAAATGGGTTGTAATACCATACAGGAATCAAATGGCAAATAAGATTTTGTCGAGTGGTTTACCCAATCAAGAAAAGGGAATTTACATGTAAATTGAATTTTCGAATCAAAGTGAATGGTTTGGCAAACCATGATGAGTGGAAGTGGAAATAGAATATAAGGTTTTAAGTTGTAAACTTTGATTGTCTGGAGATAAGAACGAGGTCAACCAAGGTCTGAGAGGTAATTAAAATACCCCAACTTGGACGGTTTCACTATTATCAAAGAACGATATTTGTTTGCAATGGTAGAATGGTTGGGATAATTTATTTGAGAAAGATATCGGAATATAGATTTGAAAGGATTTGGGAATATAATCAAATCATTTGAGTTTAAAATAAGAAGTGTGTAAATTGGGTCAGACAATGGAATATAATTTTTACTTTTATAATGTAATTAAAAGAATAACTCTATTTCCGAAGTAATTAAATGGTAATTTTGGTAAGCGCATTTGTTCAAAGGAAATAAGTCGATAGACCTTAGTTTAATTGGAATAATACCTTTTGGTTAAGTATAGATGTAAGGGTATTCCCAGTGATTAATCAAACCGAAAGAAGTTATGAAGCGATAGCAATATTTAAAGATAAGAGAATACCAAGAAGGGTTTAAGGAATGAAATGGATGTCTTTTTTCCAAACTGAGGAGAAATAAAAGATGTGTTAATGAAATATAAGGATATGTCCGAACAAAGGAAATAAAAGCAATTACGTTATTCGAGAATGAGTGTCGATAAATGTTTTCAAAGTAAATGAATCAGAAAAGTTTTGTCGAGATAAGATTATGAAATCGATAAAATGGTTTAAACGAAGTGTTTGTTATAAACGACCTGAGCCGCCAATGTACTTAACATCACTGTTAAGATTTGATAGTTAAACAAACGACTATCAAATGAAATGTTCTACTTACCTTTTTACGAGTTTTTTTCGAAGAGGCCGGGATGGGAACTAGACCCAAAATCACTTCGAATCAACTGTACGTTCACGACTAATTGGCAGACGATGAAGATGGAGCATTTAAGACCGTATATCTTCATAAATGGAAGAACCACTAACAATCTCTGAGTCGACGCAGAGATATACTGGTGTTCTGTCATGGTTGAAATATACGTGTTGCAAGGACTTCTCGCTACTGATCCTTGGGGTGATTCCTATATAGGATGCGGTAGGAGGGTGCCTTCGGTTCATCCTGTTCCTGGATGACTTGTATGGACGAGTGTCTGACAGAGTATTTACAGACGGTCACGTATATTGATTTCTTCAACCGTACCAAGAGTGGAAGCGGAGAAGGAAACTTCTTTGGCCAACACGTAATGTATTGTTGTAGACGTCAATTAGTGATTTCGATGGATCTGGAGATGTGGCATTCAAAGTGATGTGCTGATCTAGAAAGAACGAAATCCAAGCCTCAAGCCTCATCAACCGGGAAATGACAAAAATCGGGCAGGCAGCATGGCTATATGGGTCGCTCCCATTAGGGTGTATAATTACCTATCTAGAGAAATTCCTTTTGCTTCTTTAATCTATCGATGTTATCCCTTTTCGGGAAACGGTGGTTTGAGCCCAACCATTGGTGATATACATTCGATACACTCAAGCGAAATGAGTGGTCGGTCATGTGAGGGCCGGGTTGTAAGACGTTCTTGTTGAACCCAGTGTTTTCGCCTCTAGAGATACACTATCGGCAGTGGTCCCATACCTTATCATAGTCGGAATCCAATTTCCAATAAGCGCCCGCGGTTTTTGATTTTATACTATATATGTAGAGCGTGAGATGCAAGCGTTCTGCTAATTAGTTATTAATTTGTGGTTTGATAGACACTATGATAATATCAGATAAGATATTGATTTCAAAAATGGTTTGGGTTATAGTAAGGTAAAAACCGTCCGTGTTTATGTGTGGACTGGTCTTTCTATTATCCTTTTATTTCAAAAGGGTTTCCAAAGTTAAACAAGTTGTTTGTGTTATGAATTTATCACTGAAAGTATTCGAGACTGACCCGGTGAATTTTGTTTTAAATCAAATGTGCTCGGGTCAGACCGAGTATATGTACAGGTCAAGTTTTGCTTGGAGTTTCAGGAATTGGAAGCAGGAGGCTTCACCGCTAGTTATACAAAGTGTATTTCCGCTGTGTCTGATATATGATGTACTCTGATGATTGGTATGTATATATACAGTTTCTTTTTGTAAAGAGATTTGAGATATTATATTTATTCGTTCCGCTGTGAGATTCTGATGTGTGTTCTTCTTCTTTCTTCTATTCTAACATTTCTTTCTTTCTTTTCTCACCCTCTAACTTCTTTCTATTAACAGTCAGGGGTTCGATACTTGGATTTTTTGGCAAGTGATACGGGATTGTGTATCATTGTTGGAAATTCGAGCGTCGAATTTTTTCCCGGGCCGTTACAAAATGCATGAGAACAAGTAATTTTTTTCAGTTAACTGTACATCATAGTTTAACAACTATTACATATAGCAAAATTTCAAATTCCCAAACTTTGTTTGCATAGTTATTTTAACAGTTAACACAAAATGTTTATTTTCTTGTTAGCTCTATTGTTTTTGTTTTCATAGGTAGAGTTTAGTTTCATCGTTTCATACCATAATGGAATTCAAATTTCAGAGCAAGCATACAAATAAATTTACATGTATATTTACTAACCAACCCTATACATAGTTAAGCTAACATATCATAAACTAAACAGCCCAGCATACTCAAGCCAATTCTCATGTAAATTTAACTTCCTTTTATAAATAGAAGCAAACCAAAATCTACCCAGCCAACTATATACAACAGTGTTCAAGCTATCAACACATATACAAAAACTAATTCTACGGTTAACGCATCAAAACATGATAAATGATTAAATGTGAGTGAAAAATATAGGTCGCAGTAGTTTAATACTCACATTAATACATCGCGAGAATCTACCCAACATTCACAGATAGCATGCGGTACCCACCAATGACGATCCAAGCGAGAGCAGTGCGGGTTTATCAAGGCAACACTCACGTCAACTCGGTGGAGCATGTGATGTGATGGTCGATCATTTGTGCCTGAGGTCTGTTTGGTCGAGAAAATGCTCAAGGAAAATCGCTATAGCAAGTCCGATCTAGCTTTTTTTGGATGTTGTGCGTGGGAGGAGGTTGATTGGGAGATGGATCGGAGCGGGATCGTCGACTAGGGTTGCGGATATGGAAGTTGCATGGTCATGTGCTGAAGAGAGGCAGGTTTGGGTCCAATAGGCGATGGGTAGAAAGCTAGTGCGTTGTAGGATTCGGGTCTGCGGGTCAGTTCCGGTTGTGTGGATCTCAGGAGGCTGAGTGAAGCATGATGGGTTCAAGCTACTGGGTGACGCGTGGTTGCAGAGCATGCGAGTCTCAGATCTGGAAGGCGGCACGATCTTTGAGCAAGGGAGCGAAAGTCATGCGATGCAGTAAAGGTTTCATTGTCTCTTCTCCTTTTTTTCTATGAAGCTACAGGATTTGAAAAGAAAGAAATAAGAACTAGTTGGATAGGAGGGGTTTGTTTCGTGGTAGCAACTTGAAGAAGCAATTATTGGGAATAAGTAAGTAGATATATGATAAAGAAGCTTAAAAGGGGTACATGATTGGTTTTGAATTTTGAACGTGACTTCACAAGATTATCAAGTCTCTCGTGCACTGATTTTCAAGTAAACTAATGATTCAAAATGAGATATTTTCAAACAAACCGTTAGAGAGGTTTTCAAACCGACCGTTAGGGAGGTTTGCTTACTGTGAGTAGGCCAAAATCAATTTCTCTGAAGCCAAAAAAAATTCCCCATGTTCCTCCGTTGTTTTCTACGCTCCTTTTCTTTCTCATCCGATTTTCCTTCCATGAAATCTTCAAGTAGAATTTTTAGTATTTTTCAATCCATAAAACCTATTCTTTTTCATTTCTACTTCTTCTACTCTCACTTTCCAACCCGCCTCCTAAATCCTTACCCACAGCTAACTCTCTGTGCCCACCATCAAATCCACACAACAACCTACCTTCCAAAACCTAATCTGCAAACGATATCAAATTTGCCTCAGATCTACGATTTTGTTCAACATCCTTCAATCCAGGTATCATCCATTTTTTTTTCTTAAGTTAAAATCACTTTTTGATAATCAAATTTTGAATTAGTACCGATTTATTAACCACCTGTGAATTTTGATTGTTTCAAATCTCGATAAAAAGTGATCTTAATTATGTATGTTTTTTTTCTTTCAGCATCCTTTAGTCCAGGCATAATCTATTTTTTTTGTTACTTTTGATTCGATTTTTGTTAGTCAAATTTTGAATCAGTGTATGTGAATATCCTATCCTATCTGTAGGTTTATGTTTGTTCGTACTTGTTGAATTATACTGCAAAAATAAAATAGGACTATCTAGGATCTATTTTTTAAACTGCGAGTAATGCTTATTTCATCAAAGAATCCTTAGCTGCGACTATTATATTCTGCAGAAAGTTGACTGAAAATAAACGATAAACATTACTAGTTTATTTTCTGCAAATAAAATGCAAAGAGAAAACGAAGAATTAAGCGTCCAGTAACTCAATTCGAATCTTTCATTGTACAAAGTTAACCTACAACAGGTTAGAGAACTTTTGGCTAATGAGGCTGAAAATTCTGAATATGCAGACTTGGAAAAAGAACTTGAAGAGATATAACGTGTTTCGTCATGGCTTTTCCCGCATGGGAAACTCTTGATTTGTGATACTCACACTTAAACTCTTCAGTTTAGAATTTAATTTTGGCCATTGCAATTACGAAGGATGTAACACCCCGCCTCCGCTAGGGTCACTCGCAAAGGAATGCACTAGCTTTAGAGGGGCATTATTGGTAAACATGCACAGAAATATCACAAGACAGAACTTATAAAATAGCGGAAGTAAAATCAAACTTTCATAACATGAATAAATAAGGTCTAAAGCCTTTTACATCAGAGTACATCAAAACCTGTCTTGCAATAGTAAAGAAGCATAAAGACATTTTCATAAATTATTCCCCAAGTAAAAACAGTAAAGTAGCCATTAGCCAAGAAAAGTCCAAGCCATCCATGATGACCTTCAAGCAGAAGAAGTCCGAACTAAACAATAGTATTTCCTCCCTATAACCGGGGGGGGGGGGGGGGACAGAAGAAAAGAGGCAAAACAAAACGGGTCAGTCAAAAAGACTGAGTAAGCCCTATCTACTATTAGCATAAAAACTAGTAAAGTTAACTGACATGAGAAACTGAGATGAACATAAGCATGATAACAAGATAGATAAGCTAAATCAAAATAACAGGATGAACTACTGAACTCAGATAAACTAAGGTGTCATGATAAATTATGATGTCAAGATAAAACAAGGTATCACATCGTCAGGTTTCTATCAAGTATAATATCCCCAAGATATCTGTCACGTATAACGCCCCGTGATATCTATCCTGTATTTTAGCTCTGCACCTACCGTACTAGTATCCCCATCGTGTCATGTGTTAACCAAGAATGACCCTCACTCAAAAGTCGTGTAATGGTCCATGTCAACCTAATATATCGCATATATAGGTTACTCAACTTGTATGTTTTATTCCATGTAAATGTTCAGTCCCTTGCCGTAGACCATACGGGCTTTCCCATGAGATTCTATATTACTTTAACATAGTTCCATGATCCTTAAGATCGGTTTGGACTATTACCCTAAACCTAGCTAGGGTCTTCCAACATGAATTATTGTTTGTACAACTAGGACTTATGCTACCTAGGGCTGCTAGGGATTATGCTTACCTATTGCACGTTTTCGTATCTCGGTTTGGGTTCAACCACCTAGGGCCACTAGGGATTACGCTAACCGCCAACCGCACCCTTTTTCCCACGCATTCATCGTGAATCGCTTCTCCATGACTGTATGCACATGTATCACATCGTGCCATCCGAGTCCTGTCACAGGGCAGACCAGGAAATACAGGACTCGGTCGGGAGCTTTCGATTTATCTACCGATACAGATGCTAAGGTCTGCTTTTTCTATACGTGGCTATGGTCCCACGCGACCCCTCCCTCAACTAGTGAAAGACAAGACAGGATAAATCCTGTATGAGAACACACTACTGGCCAACCCACAATCCTAGCCTTACCGCAACCATAATTAGATAGCAATTATGGTCTATTGGGTGTTCTCTGCCTTTCCGTACGTACACGCTTGACCAAAGATGGTAGGTAGCCTGACGAAATGCTATCTAGGGTATGACCGTGTATCGTCGACTATCCCCTATCCATCCCCGTCTTTAGGTCGCTCGTATAGCAACTAAGGCATACTCTTGGTTCTTCTAACGCAGACCTTAACCTATCATGAGCCTAGTATAATCACCTGGCAGCTCATAGAGGGATACCAAGAATATCCTCACGTTCCCCGAAGCCGCTGCTTCGTTACCCAGTTCGCTGGAGCCTTTATCTAAATCAGATACTTGCTCCTACTCGTATACTTAAACGATGACCTACCGTATCAGGTTACTCATCTATCTATGAACTGGTCTAAATTTCCTTGACTAAGAATCATTACTTAGTTATTCTTCAACTAAGGTTTACCACTTAGCATTGTTCCCATTATCCTTGTTAACTACGGTTATCCACCTAATCCTCAGAACTAGGGTTTACATAATGGATTAAGTGTCACTTAAGTTCATGACTTAACCCGTCTACAAATCCTGTCAAAATTGGCTAAGTATCCAAGTTCAAGGCTTAACCCTACAAACCATGCTCAAGTTGGTTAAGTATATTAAGCAATTCACGACTTAACCTCGTCCAATTATCATTCTAGATTGGTTAAGTATATATTAACTTGACCCTATCAATTTACTTAGTCAAATCGGTCAAGTGTATTCAAGCGATTCGTGACTTAGCCTTATCATGTTTTCACGTTATATTGGTTAAGTATTGGTTAACTTAACCACAATAAATTAACGAGTTAGATTGGATAAGTATAGGTCACTTAACCACATCAATTCATCATGTTTAGATTAGTTAAGTGTTTAACTTAACCCCATTAAACTACCAAGTGGGATTAATTAAGTCTAGGCTAACTTAACCCCATCCGATTTCCATGTTTAGACTAGTTGAGTCTAATCTTAACCCCATTCGTTAACCGTATTTTTCGGTTAAGCGTCATTAAGAAAACTTACTTAACCTTACCAAGTTATCGCGTTGGATTGATTAAGTGTTGGTTAACTTAACCCCATCCACTAGTCATATAAAAATGGTCAAGTGTCATTAGGCAAATCAAGTTACTTAACCTACCCAACCTTGTCATGTTTTGTTAAGTATCATTAGCCTAATCAAATTACTTAACCCATTTGTCCATGTCATATTTGGTTAAGAGTCATTAATCAAATTAACTTAACCCTATCATGTGGCATTAATTACTTAATGCACCTTCACCTCTCACATTAGACTTTGTTGTGGTTACTAGTTAAGTCGGTCGGTTCCGGGTAGCTTTACACCACAACTTGGTCTAACCTCGGGTTCAAGCACAACATGACCAACTTCTCACATTGGGTCCTATTGTTTGCAACTACTAGTTAGGCCGGTCGGTTCCGGGTAGTTTTACGTTGCAAACTCAACCCAACCTCGAGTTGGCCACACTTATATTATCTAAGTGTCATGTCCATCATGTTTCCCAAAACATGTTACAAGTTTTCAAGCATTTGAGTAGACCTAACTTAATAGGTAAATTCCCAAAGGGTAGACCTAACTTAATAGGTAAATTCCCAAGCTTATGTTTTTATGCATACTTACATGTCAACTTCCATGTTATATTTCAAGTCATGTTTTCAAGTTGTATTTTCATGTCATTAGGAATTACCCATAACATAACCCAATGCTTTTAAACTCGCATATACGTTCGCGACAACGTAATGGATTAAAAGAAGAGACTTGGCAAAGGCATGACAAAAATGGATATTAGGCCACAAGTTAATCATGGTGGCAAATGAGGCATAAATGTGTTCATTAACTTGCATGTTACATTCTTAAGCCTCAAAAACATGCATAAACCCAAACTTGGCACATAAGCGAATCATGGTGACAAAAGACATGGAATGATGACTAGTAACTCGCATATATCATCATATAAGGGTTATGACTTCATATGCAAGTTGACATAAAGGTTATGAGGGTTCTCATGTTGCCTAATGCAACATTTCAACATAAAGGTTGTAGCTTTTAGCTCACAAGATCAAGATAATGACTTCATAAACTTGCATGACATGATAGCATGTATCATACTCAATGATCAAACCCAAACTTGCAACATGAACATTTAACTTCATAGTTAATATCTAAGAGTAGGGAAAGGGCTTACATTGCTATGAAGGCACAAAAGATATGACAAAGCCCTTATGAAATCAAATAGACCCAAAATGCAAGCTCTAACATAAAAACCCTTGAGCCAAAATGATCAAAACCCTTGCTTTATGATGCAAATATAGAAACTTGACTTGAATGCAAGCTAATGACACTCATACTAGCTTGAAAACACTTGTATGCATGGAAAATCTCTCATAGAAACAATTTAGAAATTTTATGAAGAGAGTGGAGGCAATGAGAGGTAAAATTTTGCCATAGTTTAGTTGCATGAATGAATAATGAGGATTTAGGATAGGTTAGGGTCTTATTTATAGATTAGGCAAGTGTTTTAGGCCATAGGATTAAACCTAGATTCAATCCAAGCCATCAAAGCATGTCTTGGGGAAGAAGTCAAGTGTAGGAACCATCTAGGGCCTTTAGATTAAAGATGAACCATGAGAACCATCCAAATGCAAAATCTGCATTTGAGCGAATCGGCCCACGGTTTGACAGCCAAACACCCTGGATTAACCCCTAGTCGACCCAGCGAGCTCGGGTCGACCTCAAAAATCGGCCGGTTCGGTTATTCTCCTCTCCCAATTCGCTGTTTTGAACATTTTTGCATATTTATTTATTTAATTTTCAATTATATATATATATATCAATATATATATATTTCTCTGCGCAACCCATTTCACTTAATTAAGTATACTTTAATTTGGGAATTTTTCGTGAAACTTCGCGAGGCCATATCTTGGTCATACGGACTCCGATTTTCGAAAACTCGGACTCTATTTCGCGTATTTTTCCGAGACGAACGCAATGGCATAGCCCGTTTCCCTTGATTCAGATTTTACAGTTTAATTCTGCCTCCATTTATGTTATAACAGGTTATTGAAAATACGGGTTGTTACATTCTCCCCACCTTTTAGGATTTCGTCCCCGAAATCTCCAAGTTAGGAAGAACATATCCTACCATCCATCATCCATCTACTCAAAACATCATCCACAAGCAACCATTGTCCCTAGATGATTTCTAATGCTGTATGAATATATGCAAAACGTGTGTGTACATGTTCCTTAGCTAATGCTAATGATCAGGCCTGAATAATCTTTCTAATGCAAAATATGTATAGTGCCATGAATCCAACATGTATGCAAATAGTCCTAGTCATATAGATACTATATGCGTGCACAATCATTCATTCATATGCAACAACCGCATGATAATACATTCGATTTCATCCATAAACAAATATAAATACTCGTGCATATGCAATATGAAATGTGACCGAGTCGAGCTAGTATCTAATGTGTATTCGCGCATCCACGAGCAACCACTTGCAACCACTTGCAACCATATCAATCATAACATGTTTCAAATACATGTTTACATCCATAGGGTTCTACCTAGAATTCCCTGAAACAGGGTCGAGAAGATAAACAGGACAAACTCCTTACGGGGTTTGTAACAGAAAATAGGACCGAGAGGATGTCCACAAAAGATAGCCTACAAGTAAGCTCTACAGAAAACAGGGATCAAGGATATACTCCCAAAAAGAGATATCATGCGCGTATCTAGTCTTTGGCCATCAAAGTCGTCTTTTAACTTCGTGATTTTGTAGCTTCTTATTCCTGTTTCCATAACATGAGCTGGAACTCATTTCTTCGTCGCCTCTCGTTCCACTTGCACTTACCCTTTTCCTAGAATACTTGACGCAAACATGACTGCGTACTCATGATCTCATGCAAGCTTTCCAAAATTCACTAGTGAATCTTGGATCTCGTTTATATACTATAAGGCATTCCATGTAGAAGAACTTTCTCTTGAAAGTAAACAGATGTCAATCAGGTTATCATGTGCACTTACTAGGGTGATCTCTATAACCCATGCATAAATGAAGTAAACCATCCGTCTTATTGGCGAACACCACTCGATCGGGCTTCAAATTTCCAATAAAGGCATCAAGGGATTCTAAGTAACTAGTCATGACAGAACCTCAAAAAGGTTACCCGATACTTCGAGGGCATTACCAAGGCTAGTCAAAAGGTCTAACTACCCTCCTATCAAAACCGAGAGTGGCACCCCCTACTGGATAACCACTTCATCCCTAGAATCCATCCATAGCTTATAAACATAAGCATTATTTCCAAACTCAACACTTGGCATAGACATTCCCAAATCCAAACAAGTCATGTATAAATGGACTGATTCTCCAATAGGACTTTGAGACAAAAATGGGATTCTCTATTACGCTAGTACTTAAGGTGCAGAGACTCAACTACCGAAGCGGACTTAAATGATGCGGGGATCAAAACTAAGTCTTGGCGGGATGATAGAAAAGAATAACTAAACTTTCCACAAGGATGTTATCCCCCTACTCAGGTACTCTAGTGAGGGTATACAATTGTCTTCACGATGATCTTGTCCTTGTCCCATAATACTTAACTATCCGTCATACCAAAGGTACTCTCTTGTCATGGGTTTCATTGTTCATCTTTCTCTCTCGTTCTGGGTTGAGCCATACCAACAAGTTGCTCATCCTTAAGCTCGTATCCTTTATCCTCTTTCTCACGATCCTTTCTTATAACGCGGCCACTGGTCTCTCGAGAACCACCTCCATCGTATGGAAAGCACTTTCGTAGGTAGAAAAGGCTAGTCGCAGTTAAAACTACTGTGACTACAGATGGAGGAAAGAAAGGAAAAGAGACTCAATTAAGGAAACAAGGATAGTGCTAATGGCCTTTGGGGAATAGCCTTTTTCTTTTAAAAGAAAATTTTCTTGAAAAATGCTTCTTTGTAAACGTTTTTTTTTTTCAAATAGTTTTCAGAAGGTCTTTAAAAACTTTTGCCCAGTCTGGTAACCTTCTGCTCTGATACCACGTGTAACACCCCGCCTCCGCTAGGGTCACTCGCAAAGGAATGCACTAGCTTTAGAGGGGCATTATTGGTAAACATGCACAGAAATATCACAAGACAGAACATATAAAATAGCGGAAGTAAAATCAAACTTTCATAACATGAATAAATAAGGTCTAAAGCCTTTTACATCAGAGTACATCAAAACCTGTCTTGCAATAGTAAAGAAGCATAAAGACATTTTCATAAATTATTCCCCAAGTAAAAACAGTAAAGTAGCCATTAGCCAAGAAAAGTCCAAGCCATCCATGATGACCTTCAAGCAGAAGAAGTCCGAACTAAACAATAGTATTTCCTCCCTGTAACCTGGGGGGAACGGAAGAAAAGAGGCGAAACAAAACGGGTCAGTCAAAAGGACTGAGTAAGCCCTATCTACTATTAGCATAAAAACTAGTAAAGTTAACTGACATGAGAAACTGAGATGAACATAAGCATGATAACAAGATAGATAAGCTAAATCAAAATAACAGGATGAACTACTGAACTCAGATAAACTAAGGTGTCATGATAAATTACGATGTCAAGATAAAACAAGGTATCACATCGTCAGGTTTCTATCAAGTATAATATCCCCAAGATATCTGTCACGTATAACGCCCCGTGATATCTATCCTGTATTTTAGCTCTGCACCTACCGTACTAGTATCCCCACCGTGTCATGTGTTAACCAAGAATGACCCTCACTCAAAAGTCGTGTAATGGTCCATGTCAACCTAATATATCGCATATATAGGTTACTCAACTTGTATGTTTTATTCCATGTAAATGTTCAGTCCCTTGCCGTAGACCATACGGGCTTTCCCATGAGATTCTATATTACTTTAACATAGTTCCATGATCCTTAAGATCGGTTTGGACTGTTACCCTAAACCTAGCTAGGGTCTTCCAACATGAATTATTGTTTGTACAACTAGGACTTATGCTACCTAGGGCTGCTAGGGATTATGCTTACCTATTGCACGTTTTCGTATCTCGGTTTGGGTTCAACCACCTAGGGCCACTAGGGATTACGCTAACCGCCAACCGCGCCCTTTTTCCCACGCATTCATCGTGAATCGCTTTTCCATGACTGTATGCACATGTATCACATCGTGCCATCCGAGTCCTGTCACAGGGCAGACCAGGAAATACAGGACTCGGTCGGGAGCTTTCGATTTATCTGCCGATGCAGATGCTAAGGTCTGTTTTTTCTATACGTGGCTATGGTCCCACGCGACCCCTCCCTCAACTAGTGAAAGACAAGACAGGATAAATCCTGTATGAGAACACACTACTGGCCAACCCACAATCCTAGCCTTACCGCAACCATAATTAGATAGCAATTATGGTCTATTGGGTGTTCTCTGCCTTTCCGTACGTACACGCTTGACCAAAGATGGCAGGTAGCCTGACGAAATGCTATCTAGGGTACGACCGTGTATCGTCGACTATCCCCTATCCATCCCCGTCTTTAGGTCGCTCGTATAGCAACCAAGGCATACTCTTGGTTCTTCTAACGCAGACCTTAACCTCTCATGAGCCTAGTATAATCACCTGGCAGCTCATAGAGGGATACCAAGAATATCCTCACGTTCCCCGAAGTCGCTGCGTCGTTACCCAGTTCGCTGGAGCCTTTATCTAAATCAGATACTTGCTCCTACTCGTATACTTAAACGATGACCTACCGTATCAGGTTACTCATCTATCTATGAACTGGTCTAAATTTCCTTGACTAAGAATCATTACTTAGTTATTCTTCAACTAAGGTTTACCACTTAGCATTGTTCCCATTATCCTTGTTAACTACGGTTATCCACCTAATCCTCAGAACTAGGGTTTACATAATGGATTAAGTGTCACTTAAGTTCATGACTTAACCCGTCTACAAATCCTGTCAAAATTGGCTAAGTATCCAAGTTCAAGGCTTAACCCTACAAACCATGCTCAAGTTGGTTAAGTATATTAAGCAATTCACGACTTAACCTCGTCCAATTATCATTCTAGATTGGTTAAGTATATATTAACTTGACCCTATCAATTTACTTAGTCAAATCGGTCAAGTGTATTCAAGCGATTCGTGAATTAGCCTTATCATGTTTTCACGTTATATTGGTTAAGTATTGGTTAACTTAACCACAATAAATTAACGAGTTAGATTGGATAAGTATAGTTCACTTAACCACATCAATTCATCATGTTTAGATTAGTTAAGTGTTTAACTTAACCCCATTAAACTACCAAGTGGGATTAATTAAGTCTAGGCTAACTTAACCCCATCCGATTTCCATGTTTAGACTACTTGAGTCTAATCTTAACCCCATTCGTTAACCGTATTTTTCGGTTAAGCGTCATTAAGAAAACTTACTTAACCTTACCAAGTTATCGCGTTGGATTGATTAAGTGTTGGTTAACTTAACCCCATCCACTAGTCATATAAAAATGGTCAAGTGTCATTAGGCAAATCAAGTTACTTAACCTACCCAACCTTGTCATGTTTTGTTAAGTATCATTAGCCTAATCAAATTACTTAACCCATTTGTCCATGTCATATTTGGTTAAGAGTCATTAATCAAATTAACTTAACCCTATCATGTGGCATTAATTACTTAATGCACCTTCACCTCTCACATTAGACTTTGTTGTGGTTACTAGTTAAGCCGGTCGGTTCCGGGTAGCTTTACACCACAACTTGGTCTAACCTCGGGTTCAAGCACAACAAGACCAACTTCTCACATTGGGTCCTATTGTTTGCAACTACTAGTTAGGCCGGTCGGTTCCGGGTAGTTTTACGTTGCAAACTCAACCCAACCTCGAGTTGGCCACACTTATATTATCTAAGTGTCATGTCCATCATGTTTCCCAAAACATGTTACAAGTTTTCAAGCATTTGGGTAGACCTAACTTAATAGGTAAATTCCCAAAGGGTAGACCTAACTTAATAGGTAAATTCCCAAGCTTATGTTTTTATGCATATTTACATGTTAACTTCCACGTTATATTTCAAGTCATGTTTTCAAGTTGTATTTTCATGTCATTAGGAATTACCCATAACATAACCCAACGCTTTTAAACTCGCATATACGTTCGCGACAACGTAATGGATTAAAAGAAGAGACTTGGCAAAGGCATGACAAAAATGGATATTAGGCCACAAGTTAATCATGGTGGCAAATGAGGCATAAATGTGTTCATTAACTTGCATGTTACATTCTTAAGCCTCAAAAACATGCATAAACCCAAACTTGGCACATAAGCGAATCATGGTGACAAAAGACATGGAATGATGACTAGTAACTCGCATGTATCATCATATAAGGTGTAAGAACCCGTAACTTCCCCGGGAAGGAAAGCACGAATACTTTGAGAACAACACACAAATGAACGCAGACGGAAGAACATTTCATTGTTATTACAATAATTCCATCAGATACAAGAATATACAGAGTATAAATGAATAAATTACATTCGATAAATATCAGAGATTACAATAAATTACATAGCAGCGGAAAAATAATACAAAAGCACAACTAGAAGTGATACACGGATACAGAGCTTTCCGAGCATCGTTCCAGCTGTAAATCAGGACCCTGTGAATATAAATCTGCAAAACCAAAACTACTAGCTGCCCGTGCGGAAAATAGGGGCACCCAGAGTTTAGGTTAAAACAATAAACTCCAGGTCAGTCATGGGACTGGTGTGAGAACTAAAACAGTTATAATTCTTTATTTTAAAGTTCGGTAAAACAAGGGACCACGCCGTATAACACGGAACGGGTTTCCTCCCAAGAATACCAGTGCATAGAACAAACAGCGCAATGCTAAATAAAGAAAAATGAAGCTGTTATAAGAGCCAGGTCCCATCACACAATGCAACGCAAGCCAGAGGATAGGGTTTTTACCTTATAACAGCCAAAGCATGCCTGATACGTTTAAAACACATTATTTGATACTATTATAGGTGTATAGTGTCAAAACAATTTCAATCATAAATATCAATCATAGGCGGCATGAATGACCCATACCACTATGTCGCCATACTAGGTTCTACAAATAAAACCGCACTATCACGTATTGGAAATTGGATTTCCGTCATGAGCCGAGGCAAGGGTCAAGCTCCTCTCCGATTCGAGACACTCTAGCAAATGCCTCAGGACCCCACTATGATCCTTGGATCTTCAGGGCCGGTCCTCTCTTACTTTTGAGGATTAGTTATTCCTGAACACACGTTTCCCGGTCCTTACAGACCTATATCCGAGGCGCCTCGTATCCAACAACCACACAGGTGAAAAGTATATAAATGTAAGGGCTGGTAGGTCACTGACACCACCCTAGCTAGAAAGAAACGTCGTGCTCTCCCTGCAGCCACTATCCCGTTTTTGACTCATACCGAGGTGTGAGGCTCGCGAATTCACGTTATACACAAAGCTACGCCACACAGGCCGTGCTTTGATCATCAACCACAAGACTTTGCTTTTCAACAGAAGCCTTGATCAATTGCCACTTACGCGTGCCACATTGGCAATTCACTCAATGCGACTGATGTCCATCGATATACAACCTCTGAGCTCGTACGTCTCAGAGAAGGGCGTTAAGCAAGAGAATAAATTCTCCGCCGCCAAACAGATGTATATTTAATAGAGATCAATCAACACAGAATAAAATCCAATGTCAGACACACAATCCATTTACAAGTTCGTTCTGGGTCTGAACGAAACCGGAGGCACTTTCCTCGCATATCCATCCATCTCCAAGTACGTCTGGACGATCACCAACTGATTCCCTCATCCTCTGTGTACAGCCCAATCAAGATCATCAGTAATCACCCAAACGATGTGAAGACTTCCGGTCTTCAACCACCGTCTTCATCTTCGACATCTCGTCGAATCGATTATTCAGAATGGGTATAAACCCGGCCTTTCTGAATAACCCACGTATATAATAAACGAATGTTACACAAACACAACAAACGCCTCATTCCAATTCAGAATATTCTTTTATTCACCAAAATTACATTCTTAGGGAAAGGTTCCCATTAATTTTATCAAAGATAAATTCTTCTAAATTTATTCTTTAATCTTCCTTTGGATATCATCTCAAACTAGTCGGGATTAACGAACCACACCGAAGTAATTATTTAGTTTATTTCCCAATCCCAACCTCTATATCCCATGGAGCAAAACTGGTGATACTCCATATCTAACACCACGGTGTTATCGGTAAAATTAATTACCATTTCACGTTCAAATCTAATTAAAGATTTAACTATCGCTTTGGAGCAAAACTGGTGGTACTCCATTCTCGATCACCTTTCAGATTTGATAATTAAAATTATCAATTCACATTTTAATCTAATTAAAGATTCATTAAAACTCCACTTAGCTTTAATCTTTTCAAAAATCGACATCTTGCCTTTAACTGGGGTAAAGAAATAATGTCATCTAAAACACGATCCACGATAAACCCAAATCACATTTGATATTAAATACAAGGCTCTGAATAGAAAATATATCGACTTATATTCAATACCAAATTCTGAAACCAACAAATATCGTATTGGAAATAACGATATAAAATATATCTTTCAAATTCCCATAACAATATCTGTATAGTCACGAAATCCAACATCGAAATATCCCGAAGATAATTTCGATTCAGCTCCAGTCCAATCCACGTGTTGGAAATTATCGATTATTTTCAAAATCACCTTCAAATTCAATTTATTTATTTCAAAAATAAATTGATTTTAATTCTAGTTCAAAATTAGTTCATTTCGATAAAAATCTATTTTTACCTTCTAATGTGGAATTTTCCAGCCCAATTCTTTCCAATTCACATATTATAATTTTACACAAATTATAGATATTTTTGATAATTTTATCAAGGCCTGTACAGTCGATTTCCAACAACGGCCATCGAACTGCACTTACAGCGACCTTTTTCGAATTTGATTTGGACATAATTCCAAATCCAACCGTTAGATTTCAAATTTCTAATATTCATTGGAAAGCTCTTTTCGATACGAACCCAATGGTTCCGCTTTTAGGAGAATCCGACGGTCGGATCTCCCGCAACGTCAATTCGAAGTCAATGGTCGAAATTCACGAACTACCGCGGCGCGGCGCGTTCTATTCAGGCCATTATATATATAATATATATATATTATATATATTTCGCCGATTTCCTTTTTAAAACGTATTTTATAAATCGTTTTAAATTTGTTTCAAAAACAATTTCAACTTCATCTTCAATTTCAAATCGATTGGATTTCAATTCAACTCGGATTCATTTCAATTTTATTTAATTCGAATTCAAATTCGTTTCAATTCAAATTGATTTCAATTTAATTTCGATTCGAATTCAATTAAATTTCAGTTCGTTTTCAATTCAACTTGAATTTGTTTTATATTCAATTCCCTTCGAAGTCCTTTTATATTCAATTCAAATTCGTTTTCTTTTCAATTCGAATTTGCTATAATATTCATTTCAATTTGAATAAAATCGATATAAATATCGTTCACGTCAAAATGGCGCAAACTAATCAACACGGCTTTATATTTTTCACAACTTCTTTATTCTATTCAACAAATGAATATTTATCCCATTCAACACATGAATCTATATTTCTTTCAACACACGACTAATCTCAACACATGAGTACTGTCAACACATCAATATTGTTGTTATGTAAAATATTTTATAAAACTATGGTATCTATCGTTTGATTTTTAATTAGACTTCTACCGTAAAGTAGTTCTAATTTTAAATATGATAAAGATGTGAATTTTATTATTAAAATATTTCACTCAACACATGAACATTGTCAACACATGACTATTTTTATATTCAACACATGAATTTTCTTTTATAATATTCATTATTTTCCCGATTGGAATGAGGCCCAATCAATCACCATATAACGTTAATTATATGGATTTCCATACAACACATGTATATAATAGCATTAAAAAATAATCAACCATCGACCAAAGTGCACTACACTGTATAAGCATCAAATATAGATATCTAACGCTTATAACAGCCTGTCAATCAATCGATCGACATATTTAATCAATCAGGATGAGTGAACTTCCAAATTTCATCCCAACACCCGTGTGGGTTTCAAACAATCAAACACAGATTTTATTTGTGCAGTTGGGCGATGTGTAAAATTTATCGTCCCAATCAATGTCCTTCAAATAGGTGTACATAAACAAACCGTCCGGTTTGTAAATGAATATTTTATTTTATTCACTTCCACGTTAAAAATTATATTTTTAACGATAAAATATTCTATTTCAACACATGAATTTCTATTCATTTCATTTACACAATAAAAATGATATTTTTATTTTTCTAACATTTTTTAGAAAATTTCGGCGGCATAACGGCACGATACTAGAAACGGAACAAGGCCTAGCCTTATTCCCGGTCTAGTGAAGGCCCACGCCATTCACACATCAATCAAAATCACCCAACGACCAAATTCAAATCCAATCATCTAACTAATCTATGCAACCAAACAAACAAGTCCATGGTTTGTGGACGATTGTGTCGGGTGCTACTAAGCACCGTCTGCATCCTAGTATATATATATATAACTAGAAAAAGAGAATTGAAGAGTGAGAAGTTCTCACCAATAGCTATCCAACTTCACGATACTTCATTGATAGAAATCTTCATCGTTATCCCATCTTCGCCATCTTCGTTGCCCGTAGTCACTATATATATAAAAATCACACATTTTTATATTTTGATGTCTTTAAAATAAAAATCACATTTTTATTTGTTCACTTTCAATTTAAAAATCATATTTCTATAATTACTTCATATATTTAAAAATCGAATTTTCACTTCGCTATTCAATATATAAAAATAAGCATATTTTCACAACGCTACTATATAGAAAAAAAAATTATATTTTTATCACCTTATTCTTCATATAAAAATTTCACCCTTTCAAAAATAAAGTTTTCGCCTTTATAAAAATAAAGTTTTCGCCTTTATAAAAATAAAGTTTTCGCCTTTATAAAAATAAAGTTTTCGCCTTTATAAAAATCAGCACTTTATTTCGACGTATATAAAATAAAAATCAGATTTTTATTTTGCTACATACACAAAGATGATATTTTTTTTATTCTCTACATAAACAAAAATCATATTTCTACTACTTCTACTTAATAAAGATTATATTTTTAATACTTTAAAAATATAAAAATCATATTTTTATTACTTTAAAAATATAAAGATCTTACCTTTTACCTAATAAAAATCAAATCTTGCCCTTTTTTTTTAAAAAAAAAAATCAAACTTTTCTATTTAAAAATCTAAACTTTCGCTATTTTTAAAAATCTATACTTTCGCATTTTAAAAATCTTTCTTTACTGATTTAAATAAACTAAATAAACTAATTATTTTAAATAAATTACTAAATGAAATAAATATAAAACTTACAGTCAAATCAGAAAAAGGGGGGGTTGCTGTTGAGGTCAGGGAAGTGGAGGGAGGAGGGAAGAAGAAGGCGGAGGATCGGAGGGGGGCTGGAGGTGCGTCGGCGTCGGGTTCAGGCACTGGGGTTCTCGTGGTGGGAAGAGGGAGCGGGAGGAGGGAATCGAGGAGGGAAGAAGAAGCGGCGGAGGGCGGCAGGCGGGTGGTGGCGCGTCGAGGTGGCGATCGCCAAGGGGGCGGCGGCTGCGTCCCTTTCTTTTTTTTTTTCTGATTTATGTTCTAACGGGGGGGGGGCAGAGTGTATATGGAGGGAAGAGAAAGTTTTTTTTTTTATTTTTTTATTTAATTATTTTATTTTTTTGAAAAAGTTGACTTTTTATTTCGAACTCAAAACGAGGCCCACCGCCTATCGTCCATAACGTTTTACCCCCATTCCGAACACAATGGGATATGTATCGCAAGCTGATTCGATCGTCTCGATAAGTTTCCATTGAATTTACATTTAAATCGCTATATTGAATTTTAAACGTACATTTCAAATTACCGGGGTCACATATTAACTCTAAAAATTCAATAAAAATATTTTCTAGCTTCGTATTAACGATACAGTCCTAACAAAACTAGTTTCGACGAATTCTGAGACCGTTGGAAAAATGGCCAATTTCCAGTCGATTAAAATCAACTGAAACTGGTCAAACGCGTTTTCCTTTGCCACGCTCACATATTGATTCAGAAAATTATGAAATTTGGAACCTAGCAATAATTTAACATCACGGATCTAACAAAACTGGTTTCGTCGAAATCCGAGGTCATTTGCAAAATGTCTATTTTTAAGGGCCTGAATTCCATAGCGACTATTCAGAATTTTCAACTGGACATATCTTTTGATTCCCGCTATGAAATCTTGATTTGTCAGGTTCGTTGGAAAAATATCATCAATTAGATCCTAATGTTTTTGGTTTCACTAAAATCCGGATTGTTTTGCACCCGGTACATTCAATTGAAGTTTGAAATCGAATTATCGAACTACCGCGCCATTTTCAATTCTATTTATAATTATATATAATTATTTATATTCTAACGACGACGCGTATAATATATACGTTGAATTCCATTCAAAATATATTTCTCGTCGATATTATTTAAAATAATCTATTTTAAATGTTCAAAGTTCACTAAAATTGCCAAAATAAAAATTTTAAACTGGCCCAGATTTTCGGGTTATTACATAAGGGTTATGACTTCATATGCAAGTTGGCATAAAGGTTATGAGGGTTCTCATGTTGCCTAATGCAACATTTCAACATAAAGGTTGTAGCTTTTAGCTCACAAGATCAAGATAATGACTTCATAAACTTGCATGACATGATAGCATGTATCATACTCAATGATCAAACCCAAACTTGCAACATGAACATTTAACTTCATAGTTAATATCTAAGAGTAGGGAAAGGGCTTATATTGCTATGAAGGCACAAAAGATATGACAAAGCCCTTATGCAATCAAATAGACCCAAAATGCAAGCTCTAACATAAAAACCCTTGAGCCAAAATGATCAAAACCCTTGCTTTATGATGCAAATGTAGAAACTTGACTTGAATGCAAGCTAATGACACTCATACAAGCTTGAAAACACTTGTATGCATGGAAAATCTCTCATAGAAACAATTTAGAAATTTTATGAAGAGAGTGGAGGCCATGAGAGGTAAAATTTTGCCATAGTTTAGTTGCATGAATGAATAATGAGGATTTAGGATAGGTTAGGGTTTTATTTATAGATTAGGCAAGTGTTTTAGGCCATAGGATTAAACCTAGATTCAATCCAAGCCATCAAAGCATGTCTTGGGGAAGAAGTCAAGTGTAGGAACCATCTAGGGCCTTTAGATTAAAGATGAACCATGAGAACCATCCAAATGCAAAGTCTGCATTTGAGCGAATCGACCCATGGGTTGACAGCCAAACACCCTGGATTAACCCCTAGTCGACCCAGCAGGCTTGGGTCGACCTCAAAAATCGGCCGGTTCTGTTATTCTCCTCTCCCAATTCGCTGTTTTGAACATTTTTGCATATTTATTTATTTAATTTTCAATTATATATATATATATATATATATATATCAATATATATATATTTCTCTGCGCAACCCATTTCACTTAATTAAGTATACTTTAATTTGGGAATTTTTCGTGAAACTTCGCGAGGCCATATCTTGGTCATACGGACTCCGATTTTCGAAAACTCGGACTCTATTTCGCGTATTTTTCCGAGACGAACGCAATGGCATAGCCCGTTTCCCTTGATTCAGATTTTATAGTTTAATTCTGCCTCCATTTATGTTATAACAGGTTATTGAAAATACGGGTTGTTACAAAGGAGCTCTTAGCTGTTGCGAAACAAAATGATCAATCTTACATGTCTGCACAACGTTGCACTAAAAACGATGTATCCAGGCATAAGTAGTTCCTCATTGGTACAAGCAACCATAAGGTGTTTCCTATTGGCACAAAAGTTCAAGCAGTTTACAGCGATGATAGGCAATAATATGATGCAATTACTACAAATGGATATGAAGTTAGTTACAGTGGATGTGGAAACAAAGAGGAGGTAAATATGTACATGAAGTTAGTTTCAATTAACTCTGATTTATTTTGAAGATAAGTAAGGTAAACTTCAATTATGATAATTTGATTGATGTATGCAATGAGGCTTACAGCAGAATATTTGTTTGATGAAATGTGTCTACATGACCACCGTTACACTTGGAAAAAGTAAGGAACCACTAGTTGCAGATGAAGGGTATATTTTGATCGGCCCACATTCAGTTTAGTGGTTATTATTAATTAATTAGTAATTGGAATACAGCTTTGTCAAGTGGTAAACATATAAGTATGATATGAAAACCATATATGTTCAGTTGACATTTCTATTTTTTATATCATGCATATATGCATTTCAGGTGGATCCTGCAAATGTCAGGCCAATCCAAGATACTGAAATGAATTCACTACTAGAAGCTGAAGCTACAAAGAAAGCAATTAAAAGGAAGATTGAACATGCAACATCTATCGCTGATTTTTAATTACCTTCTTTGCCAGCAAAACTTCCTTTATTTCGATAGGGCATACTACATCATTCAAGTATGTGTTTATTTCTATCTTTTATCGTTTTATAGCTACGTTGAATCTTGAAATTGTGTTTATACTCCACGTGTTAGCAAACTCTTATCTATTCATGTAATTTCAAAAAAAAACATATATGGATTTTTCAATTTAATAATCTTTATAGATTTGAAGCAGAAAAAATGTGCTGCAAAAAAAATATGATAGATATGCATCTCTGTTTTTCTTTATTATTTCCAGATAGATTTGAGAATTTTTTCATAGTTATACTAAGTTATGCGCTGGTTATTTACAGCTGGCCTATTTGATATTTAAAACCTTGTATCTTCTAACATAATTGTTTTAGTTGTTATCTTGTATTTTATTTTTGTTAAACTTTTCTTCTTCCCCTAGTGTGCTTGATTTTTTGAGTAGAGGAGTTACATTTGTTGATTTAAATTAATAATCTAGCTAATCTAATTATAAGAACTTGTTGCCTAGTCTCATCTATAATTGGAAACTTCATATTAGATAGATCAACAGAAATTCTGTTACATGCATTTCTTTCTACCTTGTACCAACCAAATGATATAAATTGGTTTCTACATCTGTATATTGGGCTTTCACGTTAAATAGTTATCAATAAATAACATATATTCTCTGTTTTAAAATTTGTTACAGTTCGATATTGATAGTAAATATATATGCATAACTTAGGAGCTGTGTTTTCATTGGTTTAGAGAAGATTTTGATTTCTTTAAAATATATTTATTTTTTTAAAATGATTTGTTGCGTTTAATAAAAAGCTTATTCCTCTGAGACTGATTATTTGTACTGTACTTAGTCCACGTATGTGGAAACCAGACAGTTACGTGTATATGATAATTGTATATTTATGTTAAGTGATATATTTCCCTTCCTTAATTTCTTTAGAGATTCCATAACTCATGTGTATTACCTTTAATTACTTTGAAGAATATATAAATCATCTCATGTAGCAGCTAAAGCTTAAACTTTGGAGTCCATGCTTGTCAGTTAAGCGGATAATTAAGTAAAAAATAATCTTGCATTATTTTCCTTTTTTTCAGGTTTCTACTTTCCATCTTAATCTATAATATTACTGCTTAAATTTGTGTTTCATTTTTAAAGATACCATTAATTTGTTCAGATATTTCTTTCTTCTTAGCATTATGAAGATATGTTGCATTTTTAATATATTTTTCTTTGCATGACATGATCTTTCATGGTAATTTTTTTAGTATATCATACCATTTCCTTTTTCCTTTTTTCCTCTACTTATTTCGTCTCCCTCGTTTGTTTATTGTATTTTTGTAGCTTATCAATCTGAATTTCTTTTTTTCCTTTCACTTCACTCGTTTTATGTCCATTTCATTTATTTTATTTTGGATTCATTTCAACATGTTAATCTACAAACTAATTATATCTCATTATGAAAAATTACAGCTCAGTCTGAAGTTCATAGACACCGAACAGTTTCAAAGGTAATTTCTTCTTGCGGGTTTTATTCCATTAAAACTCATATTATTTAAAGCTACTCCTCTATTTTTTATTACTATTTTTTTTATCATCTTTGCAATACTTTCTGAAATGGCTAGTTACGGGATCTAAAGCAGCTTGGTTAGTTTCATTTGATTCCACCTATGCTAATTTTTAATATTTGAACATGGTTGTCCTAACAACAGTTTACATGGGTTTAAAGTTAGCTACCAGTCAGTGGTAAGTATTCAAAAAATTTCCAAATCGTGCTTCTCTTGCTACAAAACATGTATGATGCAGATTTTGATTGCTTGTTTATCCAGTTCCATCGCATTTCAAAACAGAAATGCAAAAGGGTTGTGATAGTTATTTTTTTTTTTTGCTGGTCAAATGACATTTATATATTTTCTCTATCCTATGAAATTTGTAATGACCTGAACTTCCCCGGTCTCCGAAGAGAAGAGAAAGAACGAATTGTTTGAGAACATGACAAATCAGAACACAAACAGAAGAACATTTCAATGCTTATTGCAACAATTCCATCAGAATACAAGAATATAACAGAGCATGAATAAATAATATACATTTGATAAATATCAGAGATTAAAATACATTACCTAGTAGCAGAAAAATAATACAGAACACAACTGAAACAAATATACGGATATAAAGCTTTCCGAATATCATTCCAGCTGTAAAATAGGATCCTATGAGTATAAATCTGCAAAACCCAAACTACTGGCTGCCCGTGTGGAAAATAGGGGCACCTAGAGTTTAGGTAAAAACAATAAACTCCAGGTCAGTCATGGGACTGGTGTGAGAACTGAAACAGTTATTTAATCTTTACTTTAAAATAGATTAAATCAAATGACAACGACGTATAACACGGAATGGGTTTTCTCCTAAGAATACCAGTGCATAAAATAAACAGCGCAGTGCTTTTTGGAAAATTGAAGCTATTATAAGACCCAGGTCCCATCACACAATGCAACGCAAGTCGGAGGATAGCGTTTTCCCTTATAATAGCCAAACATTCTTGGTATGTTTAAAACAAATCATTTCATACTATTATAAGTGCGTAGTGTATAAAACAACTTAAAATATAAATGTATCAATCATAGGCGGCATGGGTACCATCTATCTTGTCGCCAATACTAGGCTCTACAATCAAAACCGAAATGTCATGTATTGGAAATTGGATTTCCGTCATGAGTCGAGGCAAGGGATGTACTCCTCACCGGCTTCGAGACACTCTAGCAAATGCCTCAGGATGTAAGAACCCGTAACTTCCCCGGTAAGGAAAACCCGGATACTTTTGAGGACAAGCCACATCGGAACGCAAGCAGAAGAACATTTCATTGTTAATTACAACAATTTCATCAGAATACAAGAATATACAGAGTATGAATAAACATTACACAGTATAAAATATCAGAGATTACAATACATTACATAGCAGCGGAAAATAATACAATACACAACTAGAAGTAATACACGGATACAGAGCTTTTCGAGTATCGTTCTAGCTGTAAATCAGGATCATGTGAATATAAATCTAGAAAACCAAAACTACTAGCTGCCCATGTCAAAATAAGGGCACCCAGAGTTTAGGTTAAAACAATAAACTCTAGGTCAGTCTTGTGACTATTGTGAGAACTAAAACAGTTATTAATATTGGTTTTTAAAGTTCGGTAAATCAAGGGACCACGCCGTATAACACGGAACGGGTTTCCTCCTAAGAATACCAGTGCGTAAAACAAACAGCGCAATGCTAAGTAAAAAAAATGAAGCTGTTATAAGACCCAGGTCCCAT
Source organism: Allium sativum (assembly GCA_030737875.1). Classification (NCBI taxonomy): domain Eukaryota; kingdom Viridiplantae; phylum Streptophyta; class Magnoliopsida; order Asparagales; family Amaryllidaceae; genus Allium; species Allium sativum. Next base: position 734,153,211 of record CM060916.1, read on the forward strand.
CACACAATGCAACACAAGCTGGAGGATAGGGTTTTACCTTATAACAGCCAAAGAATGCTTGATACGCGAAATTTTATCTTTTGATTCATAATCAGACTCCAACTGTAAATTAGTAAGAGAATGATTCCCTAAGTATTAACCCCGAAGGCCGAAACCAACATTAGACCAATACCCAGGAAACCACCCATCTTAGCTCGTTTCCAGTTAGTTTCTGATTTTATATACAATCATAAATATCAATCATAGGCGGCATGAGCGTCCCATGCCACTATGTTACCATATATAAGTTACAAATCAAATCCGCAGTTTCGTATTGGAAGTTGGATTTCCATCTGTGAACCGAGGCAAAAGATAGTCCTCACCGATTCAAGATGCTCTAGCCCGTGTCTCAAGACCCAGACTCAGGTGGGCCCTTGGATCATCAGGGCCGGTCCAACAATGTGGATTAAAATGCCTGAACACTGCGTTTCCCCACCCTTTGGGGTGTCAATGAGCCAACGAATGACTCCATCGGCTTCACATAGTCACCGATATATCCGAGGCGCCTCGCAACAGCAACTACCACATAAGTCAAACTCGTCAGGGCGAGTCAAACCACTGACGCCACTACTAACTAGAAGGAAACGCATGCCCTTCCTGATGTCCTCTCCCGTTTCTGGTTTACAACCGGGGTGTGAGGCTCGCGAATCAGCGTTACACAAAGTTAAGCCATACAGGTCGTGCTTTGATCATCAACCACAAGACTCTGCTTTTCAACAGAAGCCTTGATCATTTGCATCTTTGCATGCCACACAGGCAATTCACTCCATGCGTTTGATATCCATCAATATATAACCCCTAAGCTCGTACGTTTCAGAGAAGGGCGTTAAGCAAGAGAATAAATTCTCCGCCGCCAAACAGATATATATTTAATAGAAATCAGTCACACGGAATAAAATCCAATGTCTGACACGCAGTCCATTTACAAGTTCGTTCTGGGTCTGAACGAAACCGGAGGCACCTTGTACCTCGCATATCCATCGATCTCCAAGTACATCTGGACGAGCACCAACGGATTCCCTCCTCTTGGGTGTACGGCCCAATCAAGATCATCAGTAATTATCCAAACGACGTGAAGACCTCCGGTCTTCAACCACCGTCTTCATCTTCGACTAATCATCGAATCAGTTATTCAAAATGTCATAAACCCGGTCTTTCTGAATAACTCGCGTATATAATAAACAAGTGTTACATAAACACAACATACGCGTCATTCCAATTCATCAGTCACTAACCGTAAATTAGCAAGAGGATAATTCCCCAAATACTAATCCCGAAGGCCGAAACCAACATCAGATCAATACCCAGGAAACCATTCTTCTTAGCTAACCTACAGTTAGTTTCTAAATTTCACATTCTTAGGGAACGTTCCCATTAATTTTATCAAAGATAAATTCTTTAAATTTATTCTTTAATCTCCTTTTGAATATCAATTCAAATTAGTCGGGATTAGCGAACCACACCAAAGTAATCATTTATTTTATTTCCTAATCCCAACATATTCATCCCATGAAGTAAAACTGGTAATACTTCATATCAAATACCACGGTGTTATCGGTAAATTCAATTACCATTTCACGTTCAAATCTAATTAAAGATTTAACTATCGCCTGGAGCAAAACTGGTGATACTCCATTCTCGATCTTTTAAATCTAATTAAAGATTCATTAAAACTCCACTTAGTTTTAATCTTTAACTGGGTTAAAGAATCAATGTCATTTAAAACACGGTTCACGATAAACCCCAAAATCACATCACATTTCAATCAATCCCTAACTGTAAATTAGCAAGTGAGAAATTCCATAAATATTAACCCCGAAGGCCGAAACCAACATCAGATCAATGCCCAAGAAACCATTCAACTTAAATAATCTCTAGTTAGTTTCTGATTTTCTTAACTCCGTTGGGGTCTAAGAACAGTATTATTGAAGATACCGTTCACGACAACCCAAAATCACATTCCATTAATTATCGGGTTAAAGAACAAGTGTTATTTAAAACACCTTTCACGATAAACCCAAAAATCAATTCAAATTCAATTCCAATAAAATACCATTTAATTGGTACACTTCATTAAATCTAAATAAAAGATTTAATCTTTTTCTCAACTGGGTTTAAGGACAGTGTTAATGAAGAGACCATTCACGACAAACCCAAATCACATTTGATATTGAATACAAGGCTCTGAATAGAAAATAAATACTCTTATATTCGTTATCAAATTTTACGACTAACAAATATCGTATTGGAAATAACGATATTAATATATCTTTCAAATTCCCATAACAATATCAGTTTCATCACGAAATCCAACATCGAAATATTCCAAAGACAATTTCGATTCAAATCCATTCCAATCCAATTATTGGAAACTTCTGGTTATTTCAAAACCATTTCAAATCCAATTTATTTATTTAAAAATAAATAAATTATTATTCTAGTTCAAAACTAGTTCATTTCGATAAAAATCTATTTTTATCTTTTCAAATATGGAAAATTTCATCCCAATTCTTCCTAGATCATTTCTTATGATTTTACACAAATTATTACTATTTTTAATAATTTTATCAAGGCCCGTACAGTCGATTTCCATCAACGGCCATCGAACTGCACTTACAACGACCTTTTCCAAATTTGATTTGGACATAATTACAAATCCAACCGTTAGATTTCTAATTTCTAATATTCATTGAAATTCTCTTTTCGATACGAACCCAACGGTTCCGGTTTCAGGAGAATCCGACGGTCGGATCTCCCGCAATGTCCATTCGAAGTCAATGTCGAAATTCGCGAACTGCCGCGGAGCATCTCTTTCTATTCAGGCCATTATATATATATAATATATATATTATATATATTTCGTCGATTCCCTTTCAAAACGTATTTTATAAATCGTTTTAAATTCGTTTTCAAAACGATTTCAACTTCCATCTCAAATTCAAATAAAAAACGAATCTTTCCAATATAAATTCGTTTTAAATTCATTTCAACTCGATTTCAATTCAAATCGGTTTCAGTTCAAATCGATTTCAGTTCAATTTCAATACGTTTTAAATTCAATTCAAAACGATTTCAATTCTACTTCAATCTAATTTGAATTTCAATTCTTTTCAATTTAATTCGAATTTCAATTCATTTCAATTTAGTTCGAATTTCAATTCATTTCAATTTAGTTCGAATTTCAATTCATTTCAATTTAGTTCGAATTTCAATTCATTTCAATTTAGTTCGAATTTAAATTCATTTCAATTTAATTCGAATTTCAATTCATTTCAATTTAATTCGAATTTCAATTCTATTCAGTTTAATTCAAATTTCAATTCTATTCAGTTTTAATTCGAATTTCAATTCGATTCAGTTTAATTCGAATTTCAATTTATTTCAATTTAATTCGAATTTCAATTTTATTCAGTTTAATTCGAATTTCAATTCTATTCAATTTAATTCGAATTTCAATTCTATTCAATTTAATTTGAATTTCAATTCTATTCAATTTCAATTCGAATTCATTTCAAAATATTCGATTTTGAAATCACTTTCAATATTCATTATAAAATCGACAAAATTCTCGTTCGTGTTAAAATGGCGTGTAACTACTTAACACGGCTTCACATTTCAATATTCAAAGAATATTATTTTTAAATTATTCGATAATTCTGAAATGGAATCAGACACAGTCAATTACCATATAATTTCAGTTATATGGATTTCATCAAATTCATATATACAACAATGACGATAAACACCCAACCATCATCCAAAGTGCGTTCTACACTGTATAAGCATCAAATATAAATATTTAACGCTTATAACAGCCTGTCAATCAATCGATCGACATACAGCTAATTATTGGGACTAGTGTATGTCATATATCATCCCAATACCCGTGTGGGGTTTCAAACAATCCAACACAGATTTTATTTGTGCAGTTGGGCGATGTGTAAAATTTATCGTCCCAATCAATATCAGTCAAATGTGTGTATATAAACAAATCGTCCGATTTGTTTTATTTATTTCATTTTAGATACACGTTAAAAATTCTATTTTCAACTATAAAATATTTTTAACTATATAAATATTTTATTTCATTTCACATCACACAATCTACTACACATCAAAATCAAACAAACAAGCATACAAGCCGTCCATGGTCTGTGGACGATGGGTGTCGGGTGCTACTAAACACTGTCTGCATCCTAGTATATATTTTTAACTAGAAATTTAAATTAAAGGTGAGGAGTTCTCACCGACTAGTTAAACCAAACGCCACGACTCTTCATATGTAGAAATCTTCATCGTGCTCGCCTTTTGTCAATTTCATTGTCCGTAGTCACTACATATATAAATTTCACATTTTTATATTGTTGCTATGTATATAAAAATTCTATTTTTACACCGCTACTATATAGATAAAAATTCTATTTTTATACCGGTGTTCATATAATAAAGATTATATTTTTATCACGCTATTCTCTATATAAAAATTATATTTTTATATATCTACTTCTAATATAAATATCGAATTTTTATATCATCGCTATAAAAATCACATTTTTATTTCAATATATATATAATAAAAATCAAATTTTTATCTCGCTACATATATAAAGATCAGATTTTGACTATCTATATAATATAAAAATCGTATTTTTATTCTTTCTATACTATAAAAATCTTATTTTTACATTGCTTCACTATATAAAAATCATATTTTTTTTTCTTGCAAACATATGAATAAAAATCAAATTTTTATACTTCATTCTCATATAAAAAAAAATCGTTCTTTATACTTCTAACAATCCATTCTTTTTAAACAATGTGATTATATTTAAAATTGTTTCAAAACTGAAATCAAAATCAGATTATAGAAACACACCTTTCTGCTTTGAAAAGAAATCAGTTTACATATGGAAGAGGGCCACCGTCTGATTTGGAGGGGCCAGAGGCGACGTCGGGGTGCGGGGAGACGGCGGCTTCGGTTTAGGTGGAGGAACAGGGGTGGTGCGGGCTTGGGGCTCCTGATTGGTGGGTACGGCGGTTTGATGGGTTCGGGTTAGGGCTTAAACGATGAGGAGGGGGAAGAAGGAAGCAGTGGAGGGGAAGAAGGGGAGGGCAGCGATTGCTAGGGGGGTGCGGCGCCTCAGGCGCGGTGGCGCGATGGTGAACGAGGCGGTGTCGGGGTGCGATTTCGTTTGATTTCCTTTTTTTCTTCTTTTCTTTGATCTGAGAATTAACGGGAGAGGAAGGGTAAAGGAGAAAAGGGGTGTTTGACTTTTTTTTATTTAATTTATTTATTTTAATTTTCAAAAAGTAACTTTTTATTTTGACCTTCAAACGAGGCCTACCGACTGTCATCCATAAATAATTACCCCCCATTCCGAACACAATGGGATATGTATCGTAAGCTGATTCGATCATTTTGATCAGTTTCAGTCAAAATCAAACTACAACTCTATATATTGATTTTGAATGCACAGTTCAATTTACTGGGGCCACATACGGACTCTAAAAATTCCCGAAAAATATTTTCTAACTTCGTATTGACGATACGGTCCTAACAAAACTAATTTCGTACAATTTTGAGACCGTTTGAAAAATGACCATTTTCCAGTCGATTAAAATCAACTTAAAACTGCCAAAACACGTTTTACTTTACCACGCTCACATATTGATTTGAAAAATTATGAATTTTGGAATCTAGCGATAACTTGACATCACGGATCCAAATAAAGTGGTTTCGTCGAAAACCGAGGTCGTTTGCAAAATTTCCATTTTTAAGGGCCAGAATTCCATAGCGACTATTCTGAATTTTCAACTAGGCATAACTTTTTATCCCCGCTATGAAATTTCAATTTTTCTGATTCGTTGGAAAGATGTTATCAATTAGATTCAAATATTTTTCGTTTCGCTAAAATCCGGTTTATTTTGCACTCGGTACATTCATTTGAAATTTGAAATCGAATTTTCGAACTACCGCGCCATTTTCAATTCCTTTTATAATTAAAATAAAATATTTATATTCTAACGACGGTCTATATAAATATATACATTCTAATTCCATTGAAAATAAATTTCTCATCGATATCATTTAAAATAAATCATTTTAAATTATCAAAATTCATTAAAATCGCCAAAATAAAAATTTTAAATTGGCCCAGATTTCCGGGTTATTACAATCTCCCCAACTTAAAACTTTTCGTCCCCGAAAAGGAACGAAGCCGAAAGTTGTTTAACTAATCAACTCAACTTCCAGTATTTTCTTTACGGCCTAAGTTCTTCAAATTTTTAGTTTCTAAGAACTTTTCAAATTTTTCAAAAATTTGGCTAACACCCTAAATTTTCGAAAAATTTCGCCATAACCTCCCCTGCACTGGGGACTTCGGGATATTTCATATAGCCTCCCATGGCCTTCTTCAATCCAAAAGAAAAAGAAAAAGCCAATCGGCTCATAAAATCATCATCACCCAAACAAAACAGTAAATTATGGTAAACATGTACCTATTTGTCGGGCAAACAATTTTATTCTCTGCTCTAGCCTCCTTGTTATGACCTGTTCAATGTAAGTACATGTATATGCATGCAAATGCGACTAATTTTCAATACAATTCACTATTTGATACACTTTGGCTAAATGGTTCAACTTTTAACTAATCAACCAATAATCAAACAACACAATCAGCAATCAATTAGTTGATTAACTTTTCAAATTCATAACTTTGATATATAGTCCAAAAATCAGATTTTTGATGTCAAATCACAACAATAAGCCCTATATAATTTTGTTTCTCACACCAGTCAATTGGAATCATATAGATATCCCACCTTCGACACTCGAATATAAATGCTGATGATGATGCACCATCATCAGGATTATCCCCGGGTGACTAGAGTGTGATTCTATATCTATCCAGTATATTAGAACTTCGAATATACGTTTGTAAGGCGAATATGCAAAATCTTTATATATTGGATTGTCCCAATTCAATACAAATAAATAATCAAATACGAATAATTGATTTAATTTTTCAAAACAAAATTTTTTTCACTTTTATTTCAAAAACACTACTCTTCACACTCGTTCTAGGATACTACTGATCCTATCTCTAACGAGTCATTCTCGTTGGATATTACTAATCCAATATTGGATGAATTCTTTCGTATGGTTCTAATGTGTCTTGTTCTCTGAGATTTGTAAACCAAAGCTATGATACCGCTGTAAGAACCAGTAACTTCCCCGGTAAGGAAAGCCCGGATACTTTTGAGGACAAGCCACATCGGAACGCAAGCAAAAGAACATTTCATTGTTAATTACAACAATTTCATCAAAATACAAGGATATACAGAGTATGAATAAATATTACACAATATAAAATATCAAAGATTACAATACATTACATAGCAGCGGAAAATAATACAATACACAACTAGAAGTAATACACGGATACAGAGCTTTTCGAGTATCGTTCCAGCTGTAAATCAGGATCATGTGAATATAAATCTGGAAAACCAAAACTACTAGCTGCCCATGTCAAAATAAGGGCACCCAGAGTTTAGGTTAAAACAATAAACTCTAGGTCAGTCTTGTGACTGTTGTGAGAACTAAAACAGTTATTAATATTGGTTTTTAAAGTTCGGTAAATCAAGGGACCACGCCGTATAACACGGAACGGGTTTCCTCCTAAGAATACCAGTGCGTAAAACAAACAGCGCAATGCTAAGTAAAAAAAAATGAAGCTGTTATAAGACCCAGGTCCCATCACACAATGCAACGCAAGCCGGAGGATAGGGTTTTACCTTATAACAGCCAAAGAATGCTTGATACGCGAAATTTTATCTTTTGATTCTTAATCAGACTCCGACCATAAATTAGTAAGAGAACGATTCCCTAAGTATTAACCCCGAAGGCCGAAACCAACATCAGACCAATACCTAGGAAACCACCCATCTTAGCTCGTTTCCAGTTAGTTTCTGATTTTATATACAATCATAAATATCAATCATAGGCGGCATGAGCGTCCCATGCCACTATGTCGCCATATATAAGTTACAAATCAAATCCGCAGTTTCGTATTGGAAGTTGGATTTCCATCTGTGAACCAAGGCAAAAGATAGTCCTCACCGATTCGAGATGCTCTAGCCCGTGTCTCAAGACCCAGACTCAGGTGGGCCCTTGGATCGTCAGGGTCGGTCCACCGATGTGGATTAAAATGCCTAAACACTGCGTTTCCCCACCCTTTGGGGGTGTCAATGAGCCAACGAATGACTCCATCGGCTTGACATAGTCACCGATATATCCCTGGCGCCTCGCAATAGCAACAACCACATAAGTCAAACTCATCAGGGCGTACGCCACTTCTAACTAGAAGGAAACGCATGCCCTTACTGATGTCCTCTCCCGTTTCTGGTTTACAACCGGGGTGTGAGGCTCCCGAATCAGCGTTACACAAAGCTATGCCACACAGGCCGTTCTTTGATCATCAACCACAAGACTCTGCTTTTCAACAGAAGCCTTGATCATTTGCATCTTAGCATGCCACACAGGAAATTCACTCCATGCGTTTGATATCCATAAATATATAACCCCTGAGCTCGTATGTCTCAGAGAAGGGCGTTAAGCAAGAGAATAAATTCCCCACCGCCAAACAGATATATATTTAATAGATATCAATCACACAGAATAAAATCCAATGTCAGACACATAGTCCATTTACAAGTTCGTTCTGGGTCTGAACGAAACCGGAGGCACCATGTACCTCGCATATCCATTGATCTCCAAGTACGTCTGGACGATCACCAACTGATTCCCTCCTTTTGGGTGTACGGACCAATCAAGATCATCAGTAATTATCCAAACGACGTGATGACCTCCGGTCTTCAACCACCGTCTTCATCTTCGACTAATCGTCGAATCAGTTATTCAGAGTGGGATAAACCCGGTCTTTCTGAATAACTCGCGTATATAATAAACAAGTGTTACACAAACACAACATACGCCTCATTCCAATTCATCAGTCACTAACCGTAAATTAGCAAGAGAATAATTCCCCAAATATTAACCCCGAAGGCCGAAACCAACATCAGATCAATACCCAGGAAACCATTCTTCTTAGCTAACCTACAGTTAGTTTCTAAATTTCACATTCTTAGGGAAAGGTTCCCATTAATTTTATCAAAGATAAATTCTTTAAATTTATTCTTTAATCTCCTTTTGAATATCAATTCAAATTAGTCGGGATTAGCGAACCATACCGAAGTAATCATTTATTTTATTTCCCAATCCAAACATATTCGTCCCATGAAGTAAAACTGGTAATACTTCATATCAAATACCACGGTGTTATCAGTAAATTAAATTACCATTTCACGTTCAAATCTAATTAAAGGTTTAACTATCGCCTGGAGCAAAACTGGTGATACTCCATTCTCGATCTTTTCAATCTAATTAAAGATTCATTAAAACTCCACTTAGTTTTAATCTTTAACTGGGTTAAAGAATCAATGTCATTTAAAACACGGTTCACGATAAAACCCAAAATCACATCACATTTCAATCAGTCCCTAACCGTAAATTAACAAGTGAGCAATTCCCTAAATATTAACCCCGAAGGCCGAAACCAACATCAGATCAATACCGAAGAAACCATTCAACTTAACTAATCTCCAGTTAGTTTCTGATTTTCTTAACTCTGTTGGGTCTAAGAATAGTATTATTGAAGATACCGTTCACGACAACCCAAAATCACATTCCATTAATTATCGGGTTAAAGAACAAGTGTTATTTAAAACACCGTTCACGATAACCCCAAAAATCAATTCAAATTCAATTCTAATTGAATACCATTTAATTGGTACACTTCATTAAATCTAAATAAAAGATTTAATCTTTTTCTCAACTGGGTTTAAGGATAGTGTTAATGAAGACACCATTCACGACAAACCCAAATCACATTTGATATTAAATACAACGCTCTAAATAGGAAATATATCGGCTTATATTCAATATCAAATTTTACGACTAACAAATATCGTATTGGAAATAACGATATTAATATATCTTTCAAATTCCCATAACAATATATGTGTCATCATGAAATCCAACACCGAAATATTCCAAAGATAATTTCGATTCAAATCCATTCCAATCCAATTATTGGAAACTTCTGGTTATTTCAAAACCATTTCAAATCCAATTTTTTTATTTAAAAATAAATAAATTATTATTCTAGTTCAAAACTAGTTCATTTCGATAAAAATCTATTTTTATCTTTTCAAATATGGAAAATTTCATCCCAATTCTTCCCAGATCATTTCTTATGATTTTACACAAATTATTACTATTTTTAATAAGTTTATCAAGGCCCGTACAGTCGATTTCCCTCAACGGCAATCGAACTGCACCTACAGCGACCTTTTCCAAATTTGATTTGGACATCATTCCAAATCCAACCGTTAGAATTCTAATTTCTAATATTCATTGGAAAGCTCTTTTCGATAAGAACCCAACGGTTCCGGTTTCAGGAGAATCCGACGGTCGGATCTCCCGGAATGTCCATTCGAAGTCAATGGTCGAAATTCGCGAACTACCGCGGCACGGCGCGTTCTATTCAGGCCATTATATATATATATATTATATTTCGTCGATTCCCTTTCAAAACGTATTTTATAAATCGTTTTAAATTTGTTTTCAAAACGATTTCAACTTCCATCTCAAATTCAAATCAAATTTGAATCTTTCCAATATAAATTCGTTTTAAATTCATTTCAACTCGATTTCAATTCAAATCGGTTTCAGTTCAAATCGATTTCAGTTCAATTTCAATACGTTTTAAATTGAATTCAAAATGATTTCAATTCTACTTCAATCTAATTCGAATTTCAATTCTTTTCAATTTAATTCGAATTTCAATTCATTTCAATTTAGTTCGAATTTCAATTCATTTCAATTTAGTTCGAATTTCAATTCATTTCAATTTAGTTCGAATTTCAATTCATTTCAATTAAGTTCGAATTTCAATTCATTTCAATTTAATTCGAATTTCAATATATTTCAATTTAATTCGAATTTCAATTCTATTCAGTTTAACTGGAATTTCAATTCTATTCAGTTTTAATTCGAATTTCAATTCTATTCAGTTTAATTCGAATTTCAATTTATTTCAATTTAATTCGAATTTCAATTCTATTCAGTTTAATTCGAATTTTAATTCTATTCAGTTTAATTTGAATTTCAATTCTATTCAATTTAATTCGAATTTCAATTCTATTCAATTTCAATTCGAATATTCATTTCAAAATATTCGATTTTGAAATCACTTTCAATATTCATTATAAAATCGACAAAATTCTCGTTCGTGTTAAAATGGCGTGTAACTACTTAACACGGCTTCACATTTCAATATTCAAAGAATATTATTTTTAAATTATTCGATAATTCTGAACTGGAATCAAACATAGTCAATTACCATATAATTTCAGTTATATGGATTTCATCAAATTCATATATACAACAATGACGATAAACACCCAACCATCATCCAAAGTGCGTTCTACATTGTATAAGCATCAAATATAAATATTTAACACTTATAACAGCCTGTCAATCAATCAATCGACATACAGCTAATTATTGGGACTAGTGTATGTCATATATCATCGCAATACCCGTGTGGGGTTTGAAACAATCCAACACAGATTTTATTTGTGTAGTTGGGCGATGTGTAAAATTTATCGTCCCAATCAATATCAGTCAAATGTGTGTATATAAACAAATCGTTCGATTTGTTTATATTTATTTCATTTTAGATACACATTAAAAATTCTATTTTCAACTATAAAATATTTTTAACTATATAAATATTTTATTTCATTTCACATCACACAATCTACTACACATCAACATCAAACAAACAAGCATACAAGCCGTCCATGGTCTGTGGACGACAGGTGTCGGGTGCTACTAAACACCGTCTGCATCCTAGTATATATTTTTAACTAGAAATTTAAATTAAAGGTGAGGAGTTCTCACCGACTAGCTAAACCAAACGCCATGACTCTTCATTTGTAGAAATCGTCATCGTGCTCGCATTTTGTCAATTTCATTGTCCGTAGTCACTACATATATAAAAATTACATTTTTATATTGTTGCTATGTATATAAAAATTTTATTTTTACATCGCTACTATATAGATAAAAATTCTATTTTTATACCGGTGTTCATATAATAAAGATTATATTTTTATCTCGCTATTCTCTATATAAAAATTATATTTTTATATATCTACTTCTAATATAAAGATCGAATTTTTATATCATCGCTATAAAAATCACATTTTTATTTCAATATATATATAATAAAAATCAAATTTTTATCCCGCTACATATATAAAGATCAGATTTTGACTATCTATATAATATAAAAATCTTATTTTTATTCTTTCTATACTATAAAAATCATATTTTTACATTGCTTCACTATATAAAAATCATATTTTTTTTCTTGCAAACATATGAATAAAAATCGAATTTTTATACTTCATTCTCATATAAAAAAAATTCGTTCTTTATACTTCTAACAATCCATTCTTTTTAAACAATGTGATTATAATTAAAATCGTTTAAAAACTAAAATCAAAATCAGATTATAGAAACACACCTTTCTGCTTTGAAAAGAAATCAGTTTACATATGGAAGAGGGCCACCGTCTGATTTGTAGGGGCCAGAGGCGGCGTCAGGGTGCGGTGAGGTGGCAGCTTTGGTTCAGGTGGAGGAACAGGGGTGGTGCGGGCTTGGGGCTCCTGATTGGTGGTACGGCGGTTTGATGGGTTTGGGCTTAAATGATGAGGAGGGGGAAGAAGGAAGCAGTGGAGGGGAAGAAGGGGAGGGCGGCGATCGCAAGGGGGGGTGCGGCGCCTCAGGCACGGTGGCGCGATGGTGAACGAGGCGGCGTCGGGGTGCGATTTCGTTCGATTTCCTCTTTTTTTTTTCTTTGATCTGAGAATTAACGGGAGAGGGGGGGGGGTAAAGGAGAAAAGGGGTGTTTGACTTTTTTTATTTAATTTATTTATTTTAATCTTCAAAAAGTAACTTTTTATTTCGACCTCCAAACGAGGCCTATCGACTGTCGTCCATAACTAATTACCCCCATTCCGAACACAATGGGATATGTATCGTAAGCTGATTCGATTGTTTCGATCAGTTTCCATCAAAATCTAAATACAACTCTATATATTGATTTCGAACGCACAGTTCAATTTACTGGGGCCACATACGGACTCTAAAAATTCCCGAAAAATATTTTCTAACTTCGTATTGATGATACGGTCCTAACAAAACTAATTTCGTACAATTCTGAGACCGTTTGAAAAATGACCATTTTCCGGTCGATTAAAATCAACTGAAACTGCCAAAAAACGTTTTACTTTACCACGCTCACATATTGATTCGAAAAATTACAAATTTTGGAATCTAGCGATAACTTGACATCACGGATCCAACAAAAGTGGTTTCGTCGAAAACCGAGCTCGTTTGCAAAATTTCCATTTTTAAGGGCCAGTATTCCATAGCGACTATTCTGAATTTTCAACTGGACGTAACTTTTTATCCCCGCTATGAAATTTCAATTTTTCTGATTCGTTGGAAATATGTTATCAATTAGATTCAAATATTTTTGGTTTTGTTAAAATCCGGTTTATTTTGCACCCGGTACATTCATTTGAAATTTGAAATTTGAAATCGAATTTTCGAGCTACTGCGCCATTTTCAATTCCTTTTATAATTGAAATAAAATATTTATATTCTAACGACGATCTATATAAATATATACGTTCTAATTCCATTCAAAATAAATTTCTTGTCGATATCACTTAAAATAAGTCATTTTAAATAATCAAAATTCATTAAAATCGCCAAAATAAAAAATTTAAATTGGCCCAGATTTCCGGGTTATTACACAGGATCTCCCGCAGTAGACCCTTGGTTCCTCCAAGGTCGTTCCTCCCTTACGTTTGAGGATTGGCAATTCCTGAACACACGTTTCCCGGTCCTATAGGACCTATCTCCATCGGCTCCTGCAGTAGCCGATATATCCGAGGCGCCTTGCATTCTAACAGCCCCAAAGGTAAAAATAATATAAATGTTTGGGCTTGCAAAACCCCGGCACCACCCATAGCTAGAAAGAAATGTCATGTCCTCATTGGGTCCCTTATCCGGTTTTTGACTCATATCGAGGTGTGAGGCTCGCGAATTAACGCTATACACAAAGCTATGCTATATTAAAGCCGTGCTTTGATCATCAACCACAAGACTCTGCTTTTCATCAAAATCCTTGATCATTTGCATCTCAGAATGCCACAAAGGCAATTCATGCCATACAACTGATGTCTATCGATATATAACCTCTGAGCTCATACGTCTAAGAGAAGGGCATTAAGCAAGAGAATAAATTCTCCGCCGCCAAACAGATATATATTTAATAGAAATCAATCAACATAGAATAAAATCCAGTGTCAGACACACAGTCCATTTACAAGTTCGATCTGGGTCTGAACGAAACTGGAGGCACCATATTCCTCGTCCCATATGTCCAATACAGGAGAGGGGCCCTCGCATATCCGTCGATCTCCAAGTACGTCTGGACGATCACCACTTATTACCTCGTCTTGGGTGTACAATCCAATCAAGACATCAGTAATCATCCAAACGATATGAAGACCTCCAGTCTTTAACCACCGTTTGCATCGTCAACTTATCGTCGAATCAGTTATTCAGAATGGATATAAACCCGGCCTTTCCGAATAACTCGCGTATATATTATAATCAAGTGGTATAAACACAACATACGCCTCATTCCAATCCAGAGTATTCTTTATTCAAATATTCACATTCTTTGGGAAATGTTCCCATTAATTTTATCAAAGATAAATTATTTAAATTTATTCTTTAATCTTCCTTTGGATTATCAATTCAAACCATATTAAGGTTTTCCAAACTAGTCGGGATTAACGCACCTTATCGAAGTAATCATTTATTTAATTTCCTAATCCCAACCTATTCATCCCATGGAGCAAAACTGGTAATACTCCATATCTAACACCACCATGTTATCGGTAAAATTAATTACCATTTCATGTTCAAATCTACTTAAAGATTTCACTATCGCTTTGGAGCAAAACTGGTGAAACTCCATTCTTGATCATTTCAATCTGATTAAAGATTCATTAAAACTCCAACTTAGTATTAATCTTCCCAAAAATCAATATTAATGATTATATAACTTAGGAAATCATATCCTGTCTTTAACTGGGTTAAAGAACCAATGTCATTTAAAACACGGTTCACGATAAACCCAAAATCACATTCCATTTTATTCTGATTACTAAATATAACTGGAAATTCTAATAATCTTAATTAAAAGATTTATTCCTTTCACATGGGGTTTAAAAACAGTGTTACTGAAGACCCCATCCATCAGTTTCTAACTGTAAATTAGTAAGTGAACAATTCCCTAAGTATTAATCTCGAAGGCCGAAACCAACATCAGATCAATACCCATGAAACCATTCAACTTAGCTAATCTCTAGTTAGATTCCATCAGTCTCTAACCGTAAATTAGTAAGAGAACAATTCCCTAAGTATTAATCCCGAAGGCCGAAACCAACATCAGATCAATACCCAGGAAACCATTCAACTTAGCTAATCTCCGGTTAGTTTCTAATTTTCTTAACTCCGTTGGGTTTAAGAACAGCATTTTTAAAGATACCATTCATGACAAACCAAAAATTCAATTCAATTCAATGGCAATTAAATATTAATTAATTGGTAAACTTCATTAAATCTTAATAAAAAGATTTAATCTTTTCCCAACTGGGTTTAAGAACAGTGTTAGTGAAGACACCATTCACGACAAACCCAAAATCCTATTTGATATTAAACATAAGGCTCTCTCTGAATAGAAAGTATATCGACTTATATTCAATATCAAATCCTGAAATCAACAAATATCTTATTGGAATAACGATATTATCTTCCAAATTCCTCTACAATGTCCGTATAATCACGCAATCCAATATCAAAATATTCCTAAGATAATTTCGATTCAAATCCATTCCAATTCATATATTGGAAATTCTGGTTATTTTTAAAACCATTTCAAATCCAATTTATTTATTTAAAAATATTGGATTATAATTCTAGTACATAACTAGTTCATTTCGATAAAAATATATTTTTTATCTTTTCAAACATGGAAATTTTCATCCTACTTCTTTCCAAATCATTTATTATGATTTTACACAAATTATTGATATTTTAATAATTTTATCAAGGCCCGTACAGTCGATTTCCATAAACAGTCATCGAGCTACACTTATAGCGGCCTTTTCCAAATTTGATTTGGACATAATTCCAAATCCAACCATTAAATTTCAAAACTCTTATACTCATTGGAAAGATCTTTTCGATACGAACCCAACGGTTCGGGTTTTAGGAGGATCCGACGCTCGGATCTCCCGTAACGTCAATTCGAAGTCAAAGGTCGAAATTTACGAACTGCCGCGGCGCGGCGCGTTCTATTCAGGCCATTTAATATATATAATATATATATATATGTTATATATATTTGGTCGATTTCAATTCAAAACGTATTTTATAAATCGTTTTAAATTCGTTTTAAAAACGATTTCAACTTCGCATCAATTTTAAATCAAAATTGAATATTTCATATCATTAATATATAAATGATAATATTTTCAAAACATTAGATTTTGAAATCACTTGCTTTTCGATATTCATTATAAAAATGAATAAAATCGATATAAACATCGTTCGCGTCTAAATGGCGCATAACTAATCAACACGGCTTTATATATTTAAATATTTTCATGTCTATCCCAAATCGGACATCAAAATCAGATTTTGATCTTTTACTGAATATTATTTTAAAATATTCATTATTTTAAAATAATCGTTATTTTAAAATATTCATTCTTTCTGAACTGGAATCAGACACAGTCAATTACCGTATAATGTTATTTATATGGATTTCATACAACACATGTATATAACATCAATGATAAACAATCAACCGTCATCCAAAGTGCATTCTACACCGCATAAGCATTAAATATAAATATTTAACGCTTATAACAGTCTGTCAACCAATCGATTGACATACAACTAAACGATTGGGATTAGTGCACATCAAATATCATCCCAATACGCGTGTGGGGTTTCAACCAACAAATACTGAATATTATTTGTGCAGTTGGGCGATGTGTAAAATATATCGTCCCAATCAATATCAGTCAAATGAGTGTACATAAACAAATCGTCCGATTTGTACATGAATATTTATTTTATTCATACACACGTTAAAAATTATATTTTTAACTATAAAATATTTATTTCAACTTATGAATATTTTATTCAGTCCATTTCACATCACCAACAATTTTCACAACACAATCAAACAAACAAGTCGTCCATGTTCTATGGACGACGGGTATCAGGTGCTGCTAAGCACCGTCTGCATCCTAGTATATATTCTAACTAGAAAATAAAATTTAAAGTGAGAAGTTCTCACTCATTCTTTGATTGTCAATCATAAAATTTCCAGAAATCCAATATGTCTATTTTATAAATAACATACATACGTTAAAAATCGTATTTTTAACTATCGAATAATTATTCCATTGCTTGACTGTTTTATAAAAAGTATAAATACGATAAAAATCATACTTCTATCTTTCTAAAAATATTCTCATACACACGATAAAAATTATATTTTTAGCTCCTCTTCATATAGATAAAAATCATATTTTTATCTCCACTTCATATAAATAAAAATCATATTTTTATTCCAACTTTATATATATAAATCATATTTTTATTTCAAATTCATATGTATAAAAAAATTGAATTTTTATTTCAAGTCCATATGCATAAAAATCGAATTTTTATTACCTATCCAAATAAATAAAAATCACAATTTTATACTATTTTAAAATTCATATTTAAAAAATCAAATCTTTTAACAAATAAAAATCAAATCTTTATAAACAATAAAAATCATATCTTTATAAACAATAAAAATTCAAATCTTTATAATGTTATTTCATATGTAATAGGACTAATTTTATTTAATTATAAAAATTATTTAAACTAAGTAAATAATTAATTAAAAACAAACTCACCTTTTTCGAATGGAGGAGGGGTTTCGTGCGTCGGAGGGAGGGGGCTTCATGTGGTCGCGGAAAGGGGCGGAGGCCTTCAGGGGCGATGGCTCCCCAGTGGTAGGGCGGCGGAGCTTTAGGGTTAAGGGGCGGCGGGTTCTCTCGAACTGAAGGGGGGGAGAGCGTGATCGAGGAAGGAGGCGGTGGGGGGTTTCGCCGAACTGGGTGGGTGCGGCGGTCGTGAGGCAGAGTGGCGTCGTCGCGTAGTAGATCGGAGAAGGGTTCGGGAGGGCATTAGGTTTTATTTTATTTTATTTTTTTTCCTAATTTTAACGTTGACCGGAGTAAAGAGAAGGGGGGTTAAGTAGAGAATGAATATATTTTATTTTTAATTTAATTAATTCTCAAAAGAAATGTGTTTTTCGTTCAAACTCCAAACGAGACCCAACGACTATCGCCTCAAGCTAATTACCTCCATTCCGAACACAATGGAATATCTCAGGTAAGCCAATTATATCATTTCGATCAGTTTTTGTTCAAATTTAAAATATAAATCAATATTTTAGTCAATATTGAATTTAACGTACATTTTAATTTACCGGGTCACATACTAACTCGAAAAATTCCAGAAAAATAAATCTGGCTATGTTTTGACGATACGGTCCTAACAAAACTAATTCCGTCAAATTTGAAGATCGTTTGTAAAATGGCCATTTTCCGGTCGATCCAAATTGACTAAAACTGTCAAAACGCGTTTTGTTTTGCCACGCTCGCATATTAATCCCAAAAATTATGAATTTTGGAATCAAGCAATAATTTAACATTCCGGATCCAACAAAAATGGTCTTGTCAAAAATGGTGGTC
This sequence comes from Allium sativum, assembly GCA_030737875.1. Classification (NCBI taxonomy): domain Eukaryota; kingdom Viridiplantae; phylum Streptophyta; class Magnoliopsida; order Asparagales; family Amaryllidaceae; genus Allium; species Allium sativum. The sequence continues at coordinate 734,172,282 of CM060916.1, forward strand.
GTTTGCAAAATCTCCATTTTTAAGGGCTATATTTTCATAGTGACTATTCTGAATTTTCAACTGGACATAACTTTTTATTCCCGCTATGAAATTTCAATTTTTCGGATTCGTTGGAAAGATATTTTCAAACAGATTCAAATATTTTTGGTTTCACCAAAATCCGGTTTATTTTGAATCTTGTACATTCATTTGAAATTTGAAATCGAATTTTCAAACTACTACGCTATTTTCAGTTCCTTTTATAATTAAAATAAATATTTATATTCTAACTTTGATTTAAATAAATTTATACGTTCTAATTCAATTCAAAATAAATTTCTAGTCGTTATTATTTAAAATAAATCATTTTAAATGTTCAAAATTCAATAAAATTGCCAAAATAAAATTTTTAAATTGGTTCTGATTTTCTGGGTTGTTACAATCTCCCCCACTTAAAATCTTTTCGTCCTCGAAAAGGAACGGAGCAGAAAGTTGTTTTACTAATCAACTCAACTTTCAGTTTGGCTTTCATTCTTCAACTTTTCAGTTTCTAAGAATTTCTAGTTTTTCAAAAATTTGGCTAACACCCTAAATTTTCGAAAAATTTCGCCATAACCTCCTTTGTATGGGGAGCATCGGAAAAATCCCCAAACCGCCACACAAGCCCTCTCATCTCAAAAAGAAAAAGAAAAAGCTAAGCGGCTAGCCAATCAGCTCATAAAATCATCCAAACCCAATAAATTAGTAAACATGTACCTATTTGTTGGGCATACAATTTTATTCCTCTGCTTAGCTTCCCTGCTATGACCTGTTCAATGTATATACATGTATATGCTTACAATCTCAAACAATTTTCAATTCAGTTGAATATTTTGATTCGATTTGGCTAATGGTTCAAAATTTTAATTAATCAAACCAATAATCATATAACACAACCAACAATCAATTAGTTGGTTAATTTTTCAATCATATAACTTTGATATAAATATTTAAAATCCTGTTTTTAATGCCAAATCACAACAATAAGCCCTATCTAGTTTTGGTTCTCACACTAGTCAATTGGAAATAAATAGGAATCCACTTTCGAACCTCGAATATAAACTCTGATGATGATGCATCAATCATCAGAATCATCTCCGAGCAGCTAGAGTGTGATTCTATATCTATCTAGTATATTTTGGACTTCGTACACATGCTAGTTAGGCGTATATGCAAAATCTTCATATACTAGATTGTCCAAATTCAATATAAAATAAATATTCAGATACGTAAGAAATGGCTTAAATTTTCAAAACAATATTTGTTTTCATTTTTTTTAAAAACACTACTCTTCACACTCGTTCTAGGATACTACTGATCCTATCTCTAACAAGTCATTCTCATTGGATATTACTAATCCAATCTCTGATGAATTATTTCGTTCGGTTCTAATATGTTTTGTTCTCAAGCTCTGTAAACCAAAGCTCCAATACCATGTGTAACGACCCGAACTTCCCCGATCTCCGAAGAGAAGAGAAAGAACGAATTATTTGAGAACGATACAAATCAAAACACAAACAGAAGAACATTTCATTGCTTATTACAACAACTCCATCAGAATACAAGAATATAACAGAGTATGAATAAATAATATACATTTGATAAGTATCAGAGATTAAAATACATTACCTAGCAGTGGAAAAATAATACAAAACACAACTGAAACAAATATACGGATACAGAGCTTTCCGAATTTCATTACAGCTGTAAACTAGGATCTATGAATATAAATCTGCAAAACCAAAACTACTAGCTGCCCATGTGGAAAATAGGGGAACCTAGAGTTTAGGTTAAAACAATAAACTCCACGTCAGTCAGGGGACTAGTGTGAGAACTAAAACAGTTATTAAATCTTTACTTTAAAATAGAGTAAATCAAGGGACCACGCCGTATAACACGAAACGCGTTTCCTCCAAAGAATACCAGTGCATAAAATAAATAGCGCAATGATTTTTGTAAAAATGAAGCTATTATAAGACCCAGGTCTCATCACACAATGCAACGTAAGCCGGAGGATAGGGTTTTCCCTTATAATAGCCAAACATGCTTGGTACGTTTAAAACAAATCATTTGATACTATTATAAGTGCGTAATGTATAAAACAACTTCAAATATAAATGTATTAATCATAGGTGGCATGGGTACCATCAATCATGTCGCCAATACTAGGCCCTATAATCAAAACCGAAATGTCATGTATTGGAAATTGGATTTCCGTCATGAGTCGAGGCAAGGGATGTACTCCTCACTGGCTTTAAGACACTCTAGCAAGTTCCTCAGGATCTCCCGTAGTAGACCCTTGGATCCTCCAAGGCCGGTCCTCCCTTATGTTTGAGGATTAGCGATCCATGAACACGCGTTTCCTAGTCCTATAGGACCTATATCCATCAGCTCCCGCAGTAGCTGATATATCCGAGGCGCCTCGCATTCCAACAACCACAAAGATAAAAATAATATAAATGTTTGGGTTTGCAAAATCCCGACACCACCCATAGCTAGAAAGAAGCATCATGTCCTCCTTGGTTCCCTTATCCTGTTTTTGACTCATACCGAGGTGTGAGGCTCGCGAATCAACGCTATACAAAAAGCTATGCTATATTAAAGATGTGCATTGATCATCAACCATAAGACTCTGCTTTTCAACAAAGCTTTCCGGATATCATTCCAGCTGTAAACCAGGTTCCTGTGATTATAAATCTACGAAACCAAAACTACTAGCTGCCCGTGTGGAAAATAGGGGCACCCAGAGTTTAGGTTAAAACAATAAACTCCATGTCAATCATGTGATTGGTGTGAGAACTAAAACAGTTATTTAAAACTTTACTTCATAAAAGAGAGTAATTCAAGGGACCACGCCGTATAACACGGAACGGGTTTCCTCCCAAGAATACCAGTGCACAGAATAAACAACGCAATGCTTTTTAGAAAAATGAGGCTATTATATGACCCAGGTCCCATCACACAATGCAACGCAAGACGGAGGATAGGGTTTTCCCTTATAATAGCCAAATAATGCTTGATACGTTTTAAAACAGATCATTTGATACTATTATAAGTGTATAGTGTCAAAACAACTTCAAATATAAATGTATCAATCATAGGCAGCATGGGTACCATCTATCATGTCACCAATACTAGGCTCTACAAATAAAACTGAAATATCACATATTGGAAATTGGATTTCCGTCATGAGTCGAGGCAAGGGGAAAGCTCCTCACCGATTCGAGACACTCTAGAAAATGCCTTAGGATCTCCCGTAGAAGACCCTTGGATCTTCAGTGGTGGTCCTCCCTTACGTTTGAGGATTAGTTATTCCTGAACACACGTTTCCCGGTCCTATCGGACCTATATCCATCGGCTCCGAAGGGACCGATATATCTAAGGCGCCTCGCATTCCAACATCTACAAGGGTATAATAAACAACGATGTCAGGGCTAGTAAAACGCTGACACCACCCATAGCTAGAAAGAAACGTCGTGCACTCCCTGCAGTCACAATCCTGTTTTTGACTCATACCGGTATATGAGGCTCACGAATCAAAGCCACACTGGCAATTCACGCCATGCGACTGATGTCTATCGATATATAACCTCTGAGGTCGTACGTCTCACAGAAGGGTGTTAAGTAAGAGAATAAATTCTCCGTGGCCAAACAGATATATATTAAATAGAGATCAATAAGCACAGAATAAAATCCAATGTCAGACACACAGTCCATTTACAAGTTTGTTCTGGGTCTGAACGAAACCGGCGGCACCTTATTCCTCGTCTCATATGTCCAATACAGGAGAAAGGCCCTCGCACATCCGTCGATCTCCAAGTACGTCTGGACGATCACCACTTATTACCTCGTCTTGGGTGTACAGCCCAATCAAGACATTAGTAATCATCCAAACGATGTGAAGACCTCCGGTCTTCAACCACCGTCTTCATCGTCGACTTATAGTCGAATCAGTTATTCAGAACGGGTATAAACCCAGCCTTTCCAAATAACTCGTGTATATATTATAATCAAGTGATATAAACACAAAATACGCCTCATTCCAATCCAGAATATTCTTTATTCAAATATTCACATTCTTTGGGAAAGGTTCCCGTTAATTTTATCAAAGATAAATTATTTAAATTTATTTTTTAATCTTCCTTTGAATTATCAATTCAAACCATATTAAGGTTTTCCAAACTAGTCGGGATTAACGCACCTTACCGAAGTAATCATTTATTTAATTTCCCAATCCCAACCTATACATCCTATGGAGCAAAACTGGTAATACTCCATATCTAACACCACCGTGTTATCGGTAAAATTAATTAGCATTTCACGTTCAAATCTACTTAAAGATTTCACTATCGCTTTGGAGAAAAACTGGTGATACTCCATTCTCGATCGTTTCAATCTGATTAAAAATTCATTAAAACCCCACTTAGTTTTAATCTTCCCAAAAATCAATATTAATGATTACATAACTTGGGAAATCATATCCTGTCTTTAACTGGGTTAAAGAACCAATGTCATTTAAAGCACCGTTCACGATAAACCCAAAATCACATTCCATTTTATTCCGATTACAAATAACTGGAAATTCTAATAATCTTAATTAAAAGATTTATTCTTTTCACATAGGGTTTACGAACAGTGTTACTGAAGACCCCATCCCGTCAGTCTCTAACCGTAAATTAGTAAGAGAACAATTCCCTAAGTATTAATCCCGTAGGCCAAAACCAACATCAGATCAATACCCATGAAACCATTCAACTTAGCTAATCTTTAGTTAGATTCCATCAGTCTCTAACCGTAAATTAGTAAGAGAACAATTCCTTAAGTATTAATCTCGAAGGCCGAAATCAACATCAGATCAATACCCAGAAAACCATTCAACTTAGCTAATCTCTAGTTAGTTTCTAATTTTCTTAACTCCATTGGGTTTAAGAACAACATTTTTAAAGATACCATTCACGACAAACCCAAAATTCAATTCAATTCCAATTATATATTAATTAATTGTTAAACTTCATTAAATCTTAATAAAAAGATTTAATCTTTTCTCAACTGGGTTTAAAAACAGTGTTAGTGAAGACACCGTTCACGACAAACCCAAATTTCCATTTGATATTAAACACAAGGCTCTGAATAGAAAATATATCGGCTTATATCGAATATCAAATCCTGAAATCAACAAATATCGTATTGGAATAACGATATATATATCTACCAAATTCCTCTACAATGTCCGTATAATCACGGAATCCAATATCAAAATATTCCGAAGATAATTTCGATTCAAATCCATTCCAATTCATATATAGGAAATTCTAGTTATTTTTAAAACCATTTCAAATCTAATTTATTTATTTAAAAATATTGGGTTATAATTCTAGTTCATAACTAGTTCATTTCGATAAAAATATATTTTTTATCTTTTCAAATATGGAAATTTTTATCCTACTTCTTTCCAAATCATTTATTATGATTTTACACAAATTATTGATATTTTTAATAATTTTATCAAGGCCCGTACAGTCGATTTCCATAAACGGTCATCGAACTGTACTTACAACAACCTTTTCCAAATTTGATTTGGACATAATTCCAAATCCAACTGTTAGATTTCAAACCTCTTATATTCGTTGGAAAGCTCTTTTCGATACGAACACATTGGTTTGGGTTTTAGGAGGATTCGACAGATCTCCCTTAACGTCAATTCGAAGTCAATGGTCGAGATTCGCGAACTGCCGCGGCGTGGCGTGTTCTATTCAGGCCATTTAAAATATATAATATATATATATTATATATATATTTGGTCGATTTCAATTCAAAACGTATTTTATAAATCGTTTTAAAAACGATTTGAACTTCATATTCAATTTTAAATCAAAATTGAATATTCCATATCATTAATATATAAATGATAATATTTTCAAAACAATAGATTTTGAAATCACTTCCTTTTCGATATTCATTATAAAAATGAATAAAATCGATATAAACATCGTTCGCGTCTAAATGGCACATAACTAATCATCACGGCTTTATATATTTAAGTACTTTCATGTCCATCCCAAATCGGACATCAAAATCAGATTTTTATCTTTTACTGAATATAATTTTAAAATATTCTTTATTTTAAAATAATCGTTATTTTAAAATATTCATTATTTTAAAATAATCGTTACTTTGAAATATTCATTCTTTCTGAACTGGAATCAGACACAGTCAATTACCATATAATGTTATTTATATGGATTTCATACAACACATGTATATAACAGCAATGATAAACAATCAACCATGATCCAAAGTGCATTCTACACTGCATAAGCATTAAATATAAATATTTAATGCTTATAACAGTTTGTCAACCAATCGATTGACATACAACTAAACAACTGGGATTAGTGTACGTCAAATATCATCCCAATACCCGTGTGGGGTTTCAACCAACAAATACTGAATATTATTTGTGTAGTTGGGCGATGTGTAAAATATATCGTCCCAATCAATATCAGTCAAATAGGTGTACATAAACAAATCGTTTGATTTTTAAATGAATATTTATTTTATTCATATACACATTAAAAATTATATTTTTAACTATAAAATATTTATTTTAACTTATGAATATTTTATTCAGTCCATTTCACATCACCAACAATTTTCACAACACAATCAAACAAACAAGTCGTCCATGGTCTGTGGACGACGGGTGTCGGGTGCTGCTAAGCACCGTTTGCACCCTAGTATATATTCTAACTAGAAAATAAAATTTAAAGTGAGAAGTTCTCACCTTTGGGATCCGCTCCTCCGTGTTTTAATCATAAGGCAGGGGTGGCAACGTCGTGCAGCAGATCGGAGAAGGGTTCGGGAGGGCATCGAGTTTTGTTTTATTTTATTTTTTCCCTAATTTTAGCGTTGACCGGAGTAAATAGAAGGGGGGTTAAGTAGAAAATAAATATATTTTATTTTTAATTTAATTAATTCTCAAAAGAAATGTGCTTTTCGTTCGAACTCCAAACGAGACCCAACAACTGTCACTCCTAGCTAATTACCCCCATTCCGAAACACAATGGAATATGTCCGGTAAGCCAATTCTATAGTTTCGATTAGTTTCCGTTCAAATTTAAAATGTAAATCAGTATTTCAGTCAATATTGAATTTAACATACATTTTAATTTACCGGGGTCACATACTGACTCGAAAAATTCCAGAAAAATAAACCTGTCTATGTTTTGACGATACGGTCCTAATAAAACTAATTTCGTCAAATTTGAAGACAGTTTGTAAAATGGCCATTTTCTAGTCGATCCAAATTGATTGAAACTGTCAAAACACGTTTTATTTTGCCACGCTCACATATTAATCCCAAAAATTATGAAATTTGGAACCAACCAATAATTTGACATTCCGGATCCAACAAAAGTGGTCTCGTCGAAAATGGTAGTCTCTTGCAAAATCTCCATTTTTAAGGGCTATATTTTCATAGCGACTATTCTGAATTTTCAACTGGACATAACTTTTTATTCCTGCTATGAAATTTCAATTTTTCGGATTCATTGGAAAGATATTTTCAAAAAGATTCAAATATTTTTGGTTTCACCAAAATCCGATTTATTTTGAATCATGTACATTCATTTGAAATTTGAAATTGAATTTTCAAACTACCATGCCATTTTCAATTCCTTTTATAAATAAAATAAATATTTATATTATAACTTCGATTTAAATAAATTTATACATTCTAATTCTATTCAAAATGATTTTCTAGTCATTATTATTTAAAACAAATCATTTTAAATATACAAAATTCATTAAAATTGCCAAAATAAAAATTTTAAATTGGTTCTGATTTTCCAGATTGTTACAATTAAGCAACTATTTTATTATGTACAGATTGTGATTGTTGTTTAAACACCCCTCCCCCTCCTTCCTTCTCCAAACACCAAAAAAAACATTTTGTACTGCTATCTTATCAATAATGCAAATATGTTAACTTTGTGACGACCCCAAAACCCCGTAGGACGGGGGCAAGGGTAATCTTTGGAATAAAACACATAAACAGATAACAGCAGAACATAAATAAATAAATAAATACACCAGATAATGTACAAATAATACACTGGATAAACATAATCATCAGAGTTACACAGTATACAGGATCATACTTAGTACAAAATACAGTTCAGCTATACATAAATGTCTATAGAGGAAAACAAACATAATATGTACAATAGGAGCTAAACAGCATAAAAAGAGATAAATGATAGAATCCATCTTCAGCTCCAACTGTCCAGAAAGAGCCTGCTAAAACCTGAACACAACGCTGCCCATGTAGAAAAAGTGGCACCTGAGTTTGCAAGTGAAACAAACTACGAGTCAGTCATGGGACTGGTATGAGAAATCTACTTAACTGTTTAAACAATAACAAGAAGGCAAATCATAGGACCACGCCACTTTCGCGGAACGGGTTTACTCCAGTGATTGCCAGTGCTTTAAAACAAGTAAATCTTTTAAAACATTGCAATGCTTTTTATAAAAATGAAGCCGATATAAGACTCAAGTCCCATCACACAATGCAACGCAAACCGGAGGATAGAGTTATACCTTATATCGACCAAGAGATGCTTAATACGTGTAAGGTAAAATCACTTAAAATGTAAATTTTGGCGTTTAATTCTTAATCAGACTCGAACTGTAAATTAGTAAGAGAACGGTTCCCTAAGTATTAACCCCGAAGGCCGAAACCAACATCAGACCAATACCCAGGAAACCACCCATCTTATCTCGTTTCCAGTTAGTTTCTAATTTTATAAACAATCATAAATATCAATCATAGACGACATGAGCGTCCCATGTCACTATGTCACCAAATATAGGTTTACAATCAAAACCACACGATGTCGTATTTGGAAATTGGATTTCCGTCATGAACCAAGGCAAAAGATAGTCCATACCGACTTCGAGACTCTCTAGCCCGAGCCTCAGGACCCAGACACAGGTGAGCCCTTGGGTTGTCAGGGCCGGTCCACCGATGTGGATTAAAATGCCTGAACACTGCGTTTCCCTACCCTTTGGGGCATAAATGAGCCAACGAATGACTCCATCGGTCCCGGATCGACCGATATAACCGAGGCGCCTCACAACAGCAACAACCACACAGGTGAAAATAATATAAATGTCAGCCAGTGTAAGCACTGACACCACCTCTAGCTAGAAGGAAACGCATGTCCTCCCTGATGTCCTCACCCGTTTCTGGTTCATATCGGGGTGTGAGGCTCGCGAATTAACGTTATACACAAAGTTATGCCACACAGGCGGTGCTTTGATCTTCCACCAAAAGAGTTTGCTTTTCAACAGAAGCCTTGATCACTGCATCTTAGCATGCCACACAGGCAATTCACACCATGCAACTGATGGCTATCAATCACACAGAATGAATTCCAATGTCAGACACACAGTCCATTTGCAAGTTCGTTCTGGGTCTGAACGAAACCGGAGGCACCACATACCTCACGTATCCATCGATCTCCACGTACGTCTGGACGATCACCACTTATTATCTATATTTCGGGATGCCTTCCAATCAAGACATCAGTTACCATCCAACTGAGGTGAAGACCTTAGGTCTTCATCCACCGTCTTCATCATCGACTTCTTATCGCCGATCAATTATTTGAAGTGAGATTTAACTCAGCCTTTTCAAATAATTCACGTATATTTAGAATTTAAATCAATTCATTTCAATGGTTAAATTATTCGGCAACAATTCACGCCAAACACATTCAACCATCAAATATCCACTAAACCGGGTAAATTCGGTTTATTTCCATTCCATATTGTTTATAATATTTTATAACGATTTATCGCTATTTTTATTTATTTAAAAATAGCCAATTTATTCAAACGACGCTTCAGGCCATAACGCGGCCGTGGCGCTGTTTTTCTTCAGATTTGATTTACATATATCTGAAAATCTAACCGTTGGATCTTCACAAATTTTATATCATTAGAAAGATCATTTCAGAACGAATTCAACGGTTTTAGTTTTGGGAAAATCCGACGGTCAGATCTCCCGGTATACTCGTTTGAAGTTTCGATTTCAAAATACGAACTGCAGCGTCGTTATTCGATTTAATTTAATTATATATATATATATATAATCAATTCTGGCACTGTTTTTCTTCAGATTTGAATTAAACATTCCAGACAATCCAACCGTTGGATCTTTACAAAGTTGGTGTCGTTGGAAAGATATTTCCAAAGCGAACCCAACGGTTTTGGTTTCGGGAAAATCCGATGGTCGGATCTCCTACACTAATCGTTTGAAATCACGGTTTCAAAACACGAACCGCAGCTTCGTTATTCGATTTATTTTAATAATATTTATATATATATATATATAACTTATTCTTCGATTTCAAAACCATATTCTTTTCATACATTTGATAAAAATGATATTTTTATCCAACAGACATTTAATTCAACACCTCACTATTTTTAACACTTAATGTATATAATAAAAATGTGATTTTTATTGTAAAACAATTTCTTTCAAAACACGACTATTTTATATAGTTCATATAGATGATAAAAATATAATTTTATTATAAAACAATTTATTTCAAAACACGACTATTTTATATAGTTCATATAGATGATAAAAATATGATTTTTATTATAAAACAATTTATTTCAAAACATGAATGTCGTTCAACACATGAATTTCTATTCAACACACGAATATAGTTTCAACACATGAAAATAATTCTAACACATGAATATTATTGAAAATTTTGGCAGCATAACGGCAGGGTAGTTAAAACCGGGACCGTCCCTAGTACGGCTCCTCGCTCTACCTTAAAGCCTCGCAGCTTTTGATAATGGGGATTTCATGCATCTAGTTCGCACGCAGGCGGCATGTTTATTATTTTCCTTTTCCACAAACTAATCCTACATGGTTTCAACCAACGATTCTCAACCACAAACGGGTATTTTTCAACCACAATCAATCAATTTCAACCACAAACAATTCTAATCAACCATTCGCTATCAACCAATTTTCACACCAATCACAACCAATAAATATCATCCATGGTTTGTGGACGAGGAGCGTATATATATATATATAAGTATAATTCACTTCTATTTCAACACATATATAATTTTTACAACGCATATATAACTTATACATCGAACATACAACTTATACAACGCTTTTACATGAGGTGTACAACGCTTATATAACTCATACTTCGAATATATAATTTATACATTGTCATTTCCATATCGTTTATAATTCAGAAATCTCACATTGGGTTCCACTCCACCAAAAATAGCAGAAGGCTCAGAAAAATATGCGGTCTCTTCTAGAATGTAGAAGACGTCCACACGAGTCCACTGTCTCTTGTTTCACTGAATTTCGTCAACAAACGAGAAAGATATGATTTTTACAGTGAAATCAAAAACCGTAGCGCTTTAAAGTGCTATAGAATAGTTTAAATAATTATCAGCCGTTACCCCTCTGAATTCTTCAAAACTAGATTTGAACTTTTCGATCAAACGATGAAGCGGATCGACGATCGGCCTTCGCAGCAAGGAAGAGGGGAGAGAGGCGCACTGGCGCCTGGAGCGGGGCCCACTTCGGTGGCCTATAGGCGGCGCGGCGGGGGTTTGAACGCCCGGACTTCCTGGCGTCGATTCTCTCCAAATACGAGAAGATAAATCACAAATTCTATATGGATGTGTAGATCTTGAAGAGTACTACAAAATCCATAACTGCGGTAGTGGATTTCGTGAAGTGGATTGGGAGAATTTGAAGAGAGAAGGTTTTGAAGCTTTTCCGTCGTGCGTTGAAGGTGTCGGGGGGAGAGAGAATGATTCTGGCCAATGAGGGTTTTTCTATTTATTTATATATTTTTAAATTTCTAAAATACCCCTTATCTTCTACGAACTCCAATCCAAACCCAACGACTGTCGTCCCTAGCTAAATACCCCCATTCCGAACACAATGGGATATGTTTCGAAGGCCCATTCGACTGTTTTAGTCAGTTTTCCTTCAAATTAAAATATAAAACATTCAATATTTGATTTGAACATACATTTCAATTTGTCGGGGCCACATATTGATTCTAAAAATTCCCGAAAAATAAATCTAGCTATGTTTTGATGATACAGTCCCAACAAAACTAGTTTCGTCGAATTCTGAGACCGTTTGAAAAATGGCCCTTTTCTGGTCGATCCAATTAAACAGAAATTCACCAAACACATTTTATTTTGCCCCGCTCACATACTAGCTTCAAAAATTATGAAATTTGAAACCTAGCAATAATTTAACATCCCGGATCCAACAAAAGTGGTTTCGTCGAATTCTGAGGTCGTTTGCGAAATGGCCATTTTCACGGGCTGTATAAACTCTATATCGACCTTTCTGAAAATTCATTTGGCCATAACTTTTGCTTCCTGTTACGAAACTTCGATTTTTCTGATTCGTTAGAAATATATTCACTAACAGATTTAAATATTTTTGGTTTCACTAAAATCCGTTTTGTTTTGCACCCGGTACAGTCAGTCAAAGTTTGAATTCAAATTTTGAAACTACCACGCCATTTCAGGCCTTGTTTATAATTAAAATTAATTATATTTATTTTCAAACATCGATTCAAACTTACTTTTTGTTGTTATTATTTAAAATATTTATTTTAAATATTTTAAATTCACTAAAATAGCCAAATTGAAATTTTGAAACTGGTTTAGAATTTTCGGGTTGTTACAAACTTGGTGAAGTTTTTTTGCAACATCCAAATTACTTTGGCCAGAATTTTATTTGATAACGAAATACCATTCGAAATATGTTTGGATCCTTTTTCAACTCAAGTTTCATTTTCGTTGACTATCCAATATTTAGTCATTCTCATTTCGCGCATTATTTACATCCATTATAGCTAACATATTTAAATTGTACTTTGATTTGGATTGGCCATTAATTTTGCTTTAAGATGTTATTTTTCATTTTCAAAGTTGGCGAGTACAACCAAAAGCTGACAATAACCGCCAGGGAGATTCAGACTTCTGTTCGCCGTGCTTCCTAGTGAACTTGCTAGGCATGTTGTATCAGAGGGCCCCAAGGCCATCTCAAATTTACCGGCTGTTAATTAAGTCTCAAGTTTGCTTCATAATGCTTATTTACGTCTGCTTTGTACCTGATTTTTTGTTGATTTGGCTTTGACTGATTAGATGTAGTTGGATATGTTAAGGCACTGCTTAATTTTCAATGATATTTTAGTCTAGTATTATTAATATGGTTTGATTCAATGCGTTGACAGGTTGAATAATTATTTACTCGTTTTATATTTCAATGGTGTTTGTGATCCCCTATTAGTGTTTTCTTTTTTGAGAGCTCCTATTTATGTTTATTACCGTATTGAAGCTGCCATCTCTGAAATTTGTACCTTTGAAACATAAATTGTATAACAAAAATGTTATTTAAAATGTAGTTTCTGTCATTTGATTGTGTAAGCTTGATGCAGATAAATCTCCGTAGCTTGAAATAATTATTTATCACTCCAATTTTATACGTTTTTTGTTTCAAAATGGTGGAAAACATGGTTTTTCTATTGTTTGATATTGCGCATTGCTATGCATGGCTGTGATTTTGCATCCATTACTCTAGGTCGAGTTTGTTTTAACTATGATTTTTTTTCAATAGCCTTAGCACTCAGCTTTGTCCTTTATCGGACGGAAAGAAGATTGAGAGGACTAATCCCATTTTACGGATATACCTTCGATTAAAGTGTGAACCAGTGTTTGTATAAAATTTCATAAAGGAAAGTATAAAAGTTTGTAAGCTCCGTAGGTAGACAAATAAAAATAAAATGGTAGTTAAGCAATCAAACTTCACACATACATATTTCCACACCTAGCGTGTATCAAGGTAACGATTTATTACTTCAAATATCAAATTTATTATAATTAGAGAAGATAATTTACTTCAAAAAATATATTTATGATTTATTTATTAATACACTCTAGAAAAGATAACACTTGATATCATAGGCAACATTGATTCTTTACCAAAATTTGTGGCATGCTATCATTTCCTTTTTTTGTTTTATAATTATAAACTGAGAAAATGTGCTTTTCAACGTTTTGGGTCATAATTAAAATAAAATTTACTAAATATTTTTTTATTTTATATTATATATCTTAACGGTCGGTTTTCCCACCGTTGTACGGCAATACTAGTAGTTTGAATTATTCTCGTATTTTGTTGCGCATGTTGCTAGTTAACACAGACAAATTCAGATACACGAAATTAGATTTCAAAGGAACCAAGTGTCTAAACGTATGAAATTAAAACACCATTTAATTCTTGATCTATTTAACGTTATATCGATTATTGTTAGTGTAAAATAATAGGTAATGAGTTAGGGAAATTGAAATTCAACGAAAACCCAATCGAGATTTTTATTAATAAGTAATTTATTTCGATTTCATAAAATACTAGTTACAATCTAGAAATCAATATTTCGACGTTAAATATATATTGATTTCACATCAAATTTCAAAACAAATAATTTTGGTTTAAGCGATCAATTTAATTTCTTATGTTCACATTAAATGTGTTTATCCCAAATTTAAATTCAGAAATCAATTTTTAAAGTTTAAGTTTAATATCCAAATTGTTTCCATACTGACTATGATTGTTATTATAACGACCATATAATATCATTTCAAAATTCAGATTTAATCTAAATTTTATTAATAATAGAAGCTTATTTTCACTAAGAAAGCCATAGAATTTTAACCTCAAACTATTTTATTAAAAATTTCATACAATTTAATATTCTAAAATCAGTCAAAATTCTGGTTTGTTACACTCTCCCACACTCAAAACTTTTCGTCCTCGAAAAGTAACAAACTAGGAAATTAGTAATTAAACAATATACCGCTCATTTACTTATCAATTCTGATAGCTTGTTTAAAACCAAAATTTTTCTTCTAATTAGTATTGTTAACCTGATCACTCTAGTGCGAATTTCAAATTCAATTTCTTAATTAGAAACCGCTATTCTCCTTGCATAGCAATAAATTATGATACTGAATTCTAGATTCATATAAAAAATCCTTATTATAAATTCATCGTCGACGATCGAGCTAGCAATTCTATTTGGAATCAAAATCATATATTCAAAACTGAATCAGCAATGTTATGCGAATAAAATGATTTAGGCTTAACTACATATGTATTCCATTGGTTCTTTCCCTTTCTAAAGGCAAGATTTAGTATTTTTATATATTTCAAAAACTATGAACTTGCAAAATATTAAAACCTTTTTTTAGTTCATTATGTCAAAGTGATATAATATTAAATTTTCATCTTATTGATTTGCTATTTAAAGTCAAAAAAAATTTATAACTCGAAATCTTGACAAGTTTGTTTTCTTTCTTACAGAATTTAGTCATATGTTGATCAGGCGCACGATTAAAATCTCCAAGTACTCAATAGACTTGTTTCAATTTCCAGTGAAAATACTCAAAACATTTTTTAAAATATATATGGAAAAGAACATTCTCCTATTGATCGTAGTTATGTAGTGGTTACGCCACTATCCCAATGAAATCACTTGTAAATATGGCATCAAACCACTCAAATTACGCCATGGTTGTTACATAGATCGCGACTACTCAGCGGTTGTGCCATTATCCTAGTGGAATCGCTTGTAACCGTAGGCATCTCGCCCCTCGAACTACGCTATGAAAACATCAAGTGTCTAGTAAATCAAAGTGACCCCACCAAGTGAGATTCTAATATGTGTTCCTACCGAGTAGGACCCCGATTTTCGAAGGGCACTCCCGTCAGGTGGAGTTCCAATGCAGCCCCTACTGAGTAGGTTTGCGATTTGCGATGGAAACTCCGCGCGGAGTTCCGACGCAACCCTACAAAATAGGATCGTGATTTTTGATAGAAAGTACTTTCCATATTTTCGATTTGAAAACATATATTATTATACATATAGTATTTATCATTTCGTAACCTTGCATATATCGCGCTTATAGAAAAGGCCGTTTACATAATTTTTTTTTTCAATTTGAATCCTTTATATAATTTCCATCTTATATTGGAATCCAATTTATCCAATATATAATCTTTGTCGAATTCAAAGATTTTGATAATCAATAGATTCCAAACCTATTTCGATTACACTCATAAATTTCCAAATTCTGACATTTTAGAATTAATAGCTTGGATTTGTTTTGTGTTCGAATAAATTTCATTCACATGCTAGGTTTCAAATTATTGCACACCAATATTTTGATAATCAAACTTTTGTTGGATCCGGGATGTTAAATTATTGCTAGGTTTCAAATTTCATAATTTTTGAAGTTAATATGTGAGCGTAGCAAAGGAAAACGTGTTTTGGTCAATTACAGTTAAATTGGATCGACCAGAAATGGGCCATTTTTCAAACGGTCTCAGACTTCGACGAAACTAGTTTTGTTGGGACCGTATCATCAAAACATAGCTAGATTTATTTTTCTGGAATTTTTCGAATCAGTTTGTGTCCCTGGCAAATTGGAATGTACGTTCAAAGCGAATATTGAATGTTTTATATTTTAATTTGAATAAAACTGACTGAAACAGTCGAATGGGCCTACGAAACATATCCCATTGTGTTCGGAATGGGGGTAAAACGCTAGGGATGACAGTCGTTGGGTCTGGATTGGGGTTCGTATGTGAAAAGGGGTATTTTCGAAATTTAAAAATATATAAATTAAAGAAAAAACGTGATTGGGCCACTCAATCACTCTCTCTCCTCGATATACGAATCGCGACGACGGAGGGGTCTTCAAACCTTCCCTTCTTGATATCTTCCAATCCACGCACCATTATCGAACACCCCAGTTGAGCTTTTTGTAGATCGTGGCCCCCTCTTCAAATCCATGTAAGCTGCTCCTCCCCTCGTTGCGCCATCGCAGAGAACGGAGCTCCCGAAGTGGCCAGCTTCAAGCCGCCGCCGCCGATTCTAGGCCAAATCGAGTGGGCCCCCTCCACCACGCGCCTGAGCGCCTCTCGGCCCTCTTCGACATGGTACAACCCAATCGGCGTATCGTGCTACAGATTGGTCGCAAATTGAAAACCTAATTTTGAACGTATAACTGAGGTAACGACTGAAATTATTTTAAACTATTCTATAGCACTTTAAAGCGCTACGGCTTTTGATTTCACTGTAAAAATCATATCTTTTTTGTTTGTAGATGAAATTCAGTGAAACAAGAGACAGTGGACTCGTGTGGACGTCTTCTACATTCTAGAAGAGACCGCAAATTTTTCTGAGCCTTCTGCTATTTTTGGTGGAGTGGAACCCAATGTGAGATTTCTAATTTTTAAACGATATGGAAAACGACGATGTATAAATTATATAGTCGATGTATGACTTGTATAAGCATTGTACACCTCATGTATAAGCGTTGTATAGGTTGTACGTTCGATGTATAAGTTATATATGCGTTGTAAAAATTATATATGTGTTGAAATAGAAGTGAAATGCTTATATATAAATATATATATATATATATATATATATATATATATATATACGCCCCTCGTCCACAAACCATGGACGATATTTATTGGTTGTGATTGGTGTGAAAATTGGTTGATAGCGAATGGTTGATTAGAATTGTTTGTGGTTGAAATTGATTGATAGTGGTTGAAAAATACCCGTTTGTGGTTGAAATTTTTTTGGTTGAAACCACATAGGATTAGTTTGTGGAAATGAAAAATATATACATGCCGCCTGCGTGCGAACTAGATGCATGATTCCCCATTGTCAAAAGCTGCGAGGCTTTAAGGTAGAGCGACGAGCCGTACTAGGGACGACCCCGGTTTTAACTACCCTGCCGTTATGCTGCCGAAATTTTGAATAAAATTCATGTGTTCGAATTATTTTCATGTGTTCAAACTATATTGGTGTGCTGTATAGAAATTCGTCTATTGAACGACATTCATGTTTTGAAATAAATTGTTTTGCAATATAAAAATCAACTTTTTATCTATATATATAAACTATAGAAAACCTTCATGTGTTAAATTGAAATTCATTCGTTGAATAGAAATTCATGTGTTGAATGGTATTTGTGTTTTAAATATAAAAATCACCTTTTTATCTATATATATAAACTATAGAAAACCTTCATGTGTTGAATAGAAATTCATTCGTTGAATGGGAATTCATGTGTTGAATGGTATTCGTGTTTTGAAATAAATTGTTTTATAATAAAAATCATGTTTTTATCATCTATATGAACTATATAAAATAGCCGTGTTTTGAAAGAAATTGTTTTATAATAAAAATCATATTTTTACCATCTATATGAACTATATAAAATAGTCATGTTTTGAAATAAATTGTTTTACAATAAAAATCACATTTTTATCATATACATGAATAGCTAAAAATAGTGAAGTGTTGAAATAGAAGTCAGTTGGAAAAAATATCATTTTTATCAAATGTATGAAAAGGAAATGGTTTTGAAATCGAAGAATCGATTATATATATATAAATATAATTAAAATAAATCGAATAACGAAGTTGTAGTTCGTGTTTTGAAACCGTGATTTCAAACGATTAGTGCGGGAGATCCGACCATCGGATTTTCCCGAAACCGAAACCGTTGGGTTCGCTTTGGAAATATCTTTCCAACGACACCAACTTTGCAAAGATCCAACGGTTGGATTGTCTGGAATGTTTAATTCAAATTTGAAGAAAAACAGCGCCAAAATCGATTATATATATATAATTAAAATAAATCGAATAACGACGCTGTAGTTCGTATTTTGAAATCGAAACTTCAAACGATTGTACCGGGAGATCCGACCGTCGGATTTTCCCAAAACTAGAACCGTTGGATTCGTTTTGAAAAGATCTTTCTAATGATATAAATTTTGTGAAGATCCAACGGTTAGATTTTCAGATATGTGTAAATCAAATCTGAAGAAAAACAGCGCCACGCCCGCGTTATGGCCCGAAGCGTCGTTTGAATAAATTGGCTATTTTTAAATAAATAAAAATAGCAATAAATCGTTATAAAATATTATAAACGATATGGAATGTATGAAATTTAGAAACTAGCTGAAGGTTGGCTAAGTCGAATGGTTTCCTGGGTTTTGATCTGATGTTGGTTTCGACCTTCGGGGTTAATATTTGGGAAATCGTTCTCTTACTGATTTACGGTTAGTGAATAATGAATTGAAATGATGCGTATGTTTTGTTTGTTTAGCACTTGTTTATTATATACGCAAGTTGCTCAGAAAGACCGGGTTTATCCCATTCTGAATAACTGAATCGACGATAAGAAGTCGAAGATGAAGACGGTGGTCGAAGACCGGAGATCTTCACCTCGTTTGGATGGTAACTGATGTCCTGATTGGGAGGCATCCCGAAATATGGATAATGAGTGGTGATCGTCCAGACGTACGTGGGGATCGATGGGTTTGCGAGGTATATAGTGCCTCCGGTTTCGTTCATACCCAGAACGGATTTGTAAATGGACTGTGTGTCTGACATTGGAATTCATTCTGTGTGATTGACAACCATCAGTTACATGGTGTGAATTGCCTGTGTGGCATGCAAAGATGCAGTGATCAGGGCTTTTGTTGAAAAGCAAAGTCTTGTGGTTGATGATCAAAGCACCGCCTGTGTGGCGTAGCTTTGTGTATAACGTTAATTCGCGAGCCTCTCACCCCGGTATGAACTAGAAACAGGAGAAGGACCTCAGGGAGGGCTTGCGTTTCCTTCTAGCTAGAGGTGGTGTCGGTGCTTAAACTGGCTGACACTTATACTATTTTTAACCTATGTGGTTGTTGCTGTTGCGAGGCGCCTCGGTTATATCGGTCGATCCAGGACCGATGGAGTCATTTGTTGGCTCATTGATGCCCCAAAGGGCGCGGAAACATAGTGTTCAGGCATAATAATCCACATCGGTGGACCGACCCTGACGATCCAAGGCTTGCCTGAGACACGGGCTAGAGCGTCTTGAAGTTGGTAAGGACTATCTTTTGCCTTGGTTCATGGCGGAAATCCAATTTCCAAATACGACATCGTGCAGTTTTGATTGTAAACCTATATTTGGCGACATAGTGGCATGGGACGCTCATGTCGTCTATGATTGATATTTATGATTGTTTATGAAATTAGAAACTAACTGCAAACGAGCTAAGATGGGTGGTTTCCTGGGTATTGGTCTGATGTTGGTTTCGGCCTTCGGGGTTAATACTTAGGGGGTCGTCCTCTTGCTAATTTACAGTTGGAGTCTGATTATAAAATGATTTGTTTTGCTCGTATCAAGCATATTTTGGTTGATATAAGGTAAAACTCTATCCTCCGGTTTGCGTTGCATTGTGTGATGGGACTTGAGTCTTATATCGGCTTCATTTTTATAAAAAGCATTGCGATGTTTAAAAGATTTAATTGTTTTAAAGCACTGGCAATCCAATGGAGTAAACCCGTTCCGCGAAAGTGGCGTGGTCCTGTGATTAGCCAAATTATATAATGTGTTAAGTAGATTTCTCGTACCAGTCCCATGACTGACTCGTAGTTTGTTTCACTTGCAAACCCGGGTGCCCCTTTTTCTACACGGGCAGCCTTGTATTCAGGTTTTAGCAGGCTCTTTCTGTGTAACGACCCGGAAAATCTGAACCAATTTAAATTTTTTAAATTGGCTATTTGAGTGGATTTTAAATATTTTAAATAAATATTTTAAATACTAATGATGAAAAGTATCGACATTGAAAATAAATATAATTACTTTGAATTATAAACAAGGCCTGAAAAGGCGCGGTACTTTCAAAATTTGAATTCAAACTTTGACTGACTGTACCGGGTGCAAAATAAAACAGATTTGAGTGAAACCAAAAATATTTAAATCTGTTAGTGAATACCTTTCTAACGAATCTGAAAAATCGAAGTTTCATAGTAGGAAGCAAAAGTTATGGCCAAATGAATTTTCAGAAAGGCCGCTATAGAAATTATATAGCCCGTGAAAATGGCCATTTTGAAAACGACCTCGGAATTCGACGAAACCACTTTTGTTGGATTCGGGATGTTAAATTATTGATAGGTTTCAAATTTCATAATTTTTGAAGCTAGTATGTGAGCGTGGCGAAGGAAAATGTGTTTTGGTCAATTACAATTAAATTGGATCGACCAGAAAAGGGCCATTTTTCAAACGGTCTCAGAATTCGACGAAACTAGTTTTGTTGGGACCGTATCGTCAAAACATAGCTAGATTTATTTTTCTGGAATTTTTCGAATCAGTTTGTGGCCTTGGCAAATTGAAATGTACGTTCAAATCAAATATTGAATGTTTTATATTTTGATTTGAAGGAAAACTGACTGAAACAGTCGAATGGGTCTACGAAACATATCCCATTGTGTTCGGAATGGGGGTAAAACGCTAGGGACGACAGTCGTTGGGTCTGGATAGGGGTTCGTGGGTGAAAGGGGGGTATTTTCGAGATTTTAAAAATATATAAATAAATAAATAAAATCTAATTGGTCAAAAGTCGTTCCTCTTCCAGATACCCCCAGCGTGAACGACGGAAATCGTTCGAATCCTTCTCTCCTCTTTTTCTTCTAATCCGTTCAATAAAAACCCATGCCCCTTTGGAGAATTTTGTAGTGCTCCTCACGATCTTCACATCCATATAAAGATCGGATTTTTTCGTGGCCTCTAGCGCCCGGATCGACGCCAGGAAGTTCACGGCTTCCAACCGCCGACGCCGCTTCCACAGGCCGTCGAACTGGCCCACTTTCCCCGGCGCCTGAGCGCCTCTCCTCCCCCTTCGACACTGCATAGCCCGATCCTCTTCAAGCTTCATGAATTTCGAGTAAAATCGAAACCTAGTTTTGAACGAAACAGCCGAGGTACAATTTAAACTATTTTAAACTATTTAATAGTAGTTCAAAGCGCTACGGTTTTTGATTTCACTGTAAAAATCATATCTTTTTCGTTTGTTGACGAAATTCAGTGAAACAAGAGACAGTGGACTCGTGTGGACGTCTTCTACATTCTAGAAGAGACCGCATATTTTTCTGAGCCGTCTGCTATTTTTGGTGGAGTAGAACCCAATGTGAGATTTCTAAATTATAAACGATATGGAAAACGACGATGTATAAATTATATAGTCGATGTATGACTTGTATAGGCGTTGTACACCTCATGTATAAGTGTTGTATAGGTTGTACGTTCGATGTATAAGTTATATACGCGTTGTAAAAATTATATACATTTTGAAATAGAAGTGAAATGCTTATATATATATATATATATATATATATATATATATACGCCCCTCGTCCACAAACCATGGACGATATTTATTGGTTGTGATTGGTGTGAAGTTTGGTTGATTACAAATGGTTGATTATAATTGTTTGTGTTTGAAATTGATTAATTGTGGTTGAAAAACACCCGTTTGTGGTTGAGAATTATATGATTGAAACCACATAGGATTAGTTTGAGAAAATGAAAAAAATATACATGCCGCCTGCGTGCGAACAAGATGCATGAAATCCCCATTGTCAAAAGCTGCGAGGCTTTAAGGTAGAGCGAGGAGCCGTACTAGGGACGGCCCCGGTTTTAACTACCCTGTCGTTATGCTGCCGAAATTTTGAATAATATTCATGTATTAGAATTATTTTCATGTGTTGAAACTATATTCGTGTGTTGAATAGAAATTCATTCGTTGAATAGAAATTCATGTGTTGAATGGTATTCGTGTTTTGAAATAAATTGTTTTATTATAAAAATCATATTTTTATCATCTATATGAACCATATAAAATAGTCGTGTTTTGAAAAAATTGCTTTATAATAAAAATCATATTTTTACCATCTATACGAATTATATAAAATAGTCATGTTTTGAAATAAATTGTTCTACAATAAAAATCATATTTTTATCATATACATGAATAGTTAAAAATAGAGAAGTGTTGAAATAGAAGTTAGTTTGATGAAATTATTATTTTTATCAAAGATATGAAATGAATATGGTTTTGAAATCGAAGAATCGATTATATATATATATATATATATAATTAAAACCAATCGAATAACGAAGTTGCAGTTCGTGTTTTGAAACCGTGATTTCAAACGATTAGTGCGGGAGATCCGACCATCGGATTTCCCCGAAACCGAAACCATTGGGTTCGCTTTGGAAATATCTTTCCAACGACACCAACTTTATAAAGATCCAACGGTTGGATTGTCTGGAATGTTTAATTCAAATCTGAAGAAAAACAGGGCCCGAATCGATTATATATGTATATAATTAAATTAAATCGAATAACGACGCTGTAGTTCGTAATTTGAAATCGAAACTTCAAACGAATGTACCGGGAGATCCGACCGTCGGATTTTCCCGAAACTGGAACCATTGGATTCGTTTTGAAAAGATCTTTCTAATGATATAAATTTTGTGAAGATCCAACGGTTGGATTTTCAGATATGTTTAAATCAAATCTGAAGAAAAACAGCGCCACGGCCGCGTTATGGCCTGAAGCGTCGTTTGAATAAATTGGCTATTTTAAAGTAAATAAAAATAGCGATAAATCATTATAAAATATTATAAACGATATGGATGTGAAATTTAGAAACTAACTGAAGGTTGGCTAAGTCGAATGGTTTCTTGGGTTTTGATCTGATGTTGGTTTCGGCCTTCGGGGTTAATATTTGGGAAATCGTTCTCTTACTAATTTACGGTTAGTAACTAATGAATTGAAATGATGCATATGTTGTGTTTGTGTAGCACTTGTTTTATTATATATGCGAGTTGCTTAGAAAGACCGGGTTTATCCCATTCAGAATAACTAAATCGACGATAAGAAATCGAAGATAAAGACGGTGGTTGAAGACCGGAAATCTTCACCTCGTTTGGATGGTAACTGATGTCCTGATTGGGAGGCATCCCGAAATATGGATAATGAGTGGTGATCGTCCAGACGTACGTGGAGATCGATGGGTATGCAAGGTATATAGTGCCTCCGGTTTCGTTCAGACCCAGAATGGACTTGTAAATGGATTGTGTGTCTGACATTGGATTTTATTCTGTGTTGATTGATCTCTATTAAATATTCATTTGTTTGGCGGCAGAGAATTTATTCTTTTTCTTAACGCCCTTCTCTAAGACGCACGAGCTCAGAGGTTGTATATCGATGGACATCAGTCGCATGGCGTGAATTTCCTGTGTGGCATGCTAAGATGCAGTGAACAGGGCTTCTGTTGAAAAGCAAAGTCTTGTGGTTGATGATCAAAGCACCGCCTGTGTGGCGTAGCTTTGTGTATAACGTGAATTCGTGAGCCCCACAACCCGGTATGAACCAGAAACGGGAGAAGGACCTCAGGTAGGACATGCGTTTCTTTCTAGTTAGAGGTGGTGTCGGTGCTTAAACTGGCTGACATTTATATTATTTTCACCTAAGTGGTTGTTGCTGTTGCGAGGCGCCTCGGTTATATCGGGCGATCCGGGACCGATGGAGTCATTCGTTGGCTCATTTACGCCCCCAAAGGGCGGGGAAACGTAGTGTTCAGGAATTTTAATCCACATCGGTGGACCGGCCCTGTCGCTCCAAGGGCCCACCTGAGTCTGGGTCCTATGGCTCGGGCTAGAGAGTCGCGAAGTCGGTAAGGACTATCTTTTGCCTTGGTTCATGATGGAAATCCAATTTCCAAATACGTGACTATGCGGTTTTGATTGTAAACCTATATTTGGCGACATAGTGGCATGGGACGCTCATGTCGTCTATGATTGATATTTATGATTGTGTATGAAATTAGAAACTAACTATAAACGAGATAAGATGGATGGTTTCCTGAGTATTGGTCTGATGTTGGTTTCGGCCTTCGGGGTTAATACCTATGGAATCGTTCTCTTACTATTTTACAGTTGGAGTCTGATTAAGAATTAAACGATAAAGTTTACACTTTAAAATGATTTGTTTTGCTCGTATCAAGCATATTTTGGTCGATATAAGGTAAAACTCTATCCTCCGGTTTGCGTTGCATTGTGTGATGGGACTTGAGTCTTATATCGGCTTCAATTTTATAAAAAGCATTGCGATGTTTAAAAGATTTAATTGTTTTAATGCACTGGTAATCCAATGGAGTAAACCCGTTCCGCGAAAGTGGTGTGGTCCTGTGATTAGCCATATTATAGAAATGTGTTAAGTAGATTTCTCATACCAGTCCTGAGTAGGCTGGGTACGCATGATAGGGGATTCTCGCTTCGCGGTTTAGTGGAGAACGGGAGACTCTAACCCCTACATGTCCCTGTTGAGGGTTGGTTCGGCAGTGCCGCGAGACTCGAGAGGGTCGCCGTAAAACAAGGGGCTGGGGTACCATTGTGAGTCACGGTAGGTTTTACCTGCTGTACTGGAGGATGAAGGGATGGTTGCAAAGCCTACCAGATTTCGCGGTAACGTCACAACGTGGTATCATAGCTTTGGTTAAGCTCAGCTCTGGTATATAACACATTAACGAACTCGTCAGAAATGGAACCAGTAGCGTTCTAGGATGAGTAACTCAATACAGATAGGATCAGTAATATCCTAGTGTGAGTATAGCAGAATCAGAATAACTCGTTAGAGATGGGGTCAGAAGTGCCCCAGAACGAGTTGAGAGTTATATGTTTATAAATAACGTATTTGTGATTATATATATAGTTTGGTTTTGGAAATATGATTTTTGAATATATAAAAGATGTATATTTGAAAAGTTAAAAAAAAAATTGATTGTTGTTTGTGCTGTATGAGAGTAGATTTGATTAATTAAATTATTAGACGATTGTTAATTTAAGCAATAAGAGAATAAATGGTAGAATTTATTCGATTAAATGACACATTGAACTGATATAAAAATAGATAGAAATATATACATGTGCATTATATATGTTTGAACAGGTAAATGGATAGCTGTTGAGTAAAGAAATTATTTGCGTGCCCGACAAATAGGTAAACCTTAATGAGTTGGATGCGAAATATTATTATATCAACTCCTGTGAGTGTCATTGGATGCAGAGTGCTGGTTATACTGTGTGTAATTAATAAATCTCGCCATAGGATAGTAACAATTAATTTTTAACTACATTACATGACATACTTCTTGAAGATAGCATACTTCATCATATACCACATAAGCATTTGGAGCTTGTGTGACGAGGTGGAAGATTTACCATACGAGCGAGAGGCTTGTATGGCGATGACTATATTTTACAGGTTGAACTGATGACTGATATGGACCATATAAAATTGTAACGATAAATTGCTAGATTAATAAAAACCCCACACGGGTCTGGAGTTGACAATAATCATGTCTCTCTAGTCATTAGATACGGCACATGGATTATTTATTTCCCACACGGGACGAGGTGACGAGAATTTATTCTCTGGAGCAATTAAAATACACACTCCCTCAGGCTTTGACAGGGTGGCGAGAATTTATTCTCTGGAGTTATTATCTATACACGCTCCACTGTAAACACCAGAATATATCACTATAAATATGTGTATGCTTTATAGGATTTATTGGGTACCTAATACGGCCCAATAAATATCCAAACCCCTCCCCGTACAAAGGAGGTTATGGCAAAAAAATTCGAAAATTCCGGGTGTTAGCTAAATTTTTGAAGAATTTGAAAATTCTCAGAAACTGAAAAGTTGGAGAATGGAAGCCAGATTGAAAGTAGAGTTGATTAATCAAACCACTTTCGACTTTGTTCCTTTTCGGGGACGAAATTTTTTAAGTGGGGGAGATTGTAACAACCTGGAAAATCTGAACCAAATTAAAAATTTTAAATTGGCTATTTTAGTGGATTTTAAATATTTTAAATACTAACGATGAAAAGTAAGTTTGAATTGACATTGAAAATAAATATAATTACTTTGAATTATAAAAAAGGCC
This sequence comes from Allium sativum, assembly GCA_030737875.1. Lineage (NCBI taxonomy): Eukaryota > Viridiplantae > Streptophyta > Magnoliopsida > Asparagales > Amaryllidaceae > Allium > Allium sativum. The sequence continues at coordinate 734,199,254 of CM060916.1, forward strand.
TGAAAAGGCGCGGTAATTTCAAATTTTGAATTCAAACTTTGACTGACTGTACCGGGTGCAAAATAAAACGAATTTGAGTGAAACCAAAAAAATTTAAATCTTTTAGTGAATACCTTTCTAACGAATCTGAAAAATCGAAGTTTCATAGTAGGAAGCAAAAGTTATGGCCAAATGAATTTTTAGAAAGGTCGCTACAGAAATTATATAGCCCGTGAAAATGGACATTTTGCAAACAACCTCGACGAAACCACTTTTGTTGGATCCAGGATGTTATATTATTGCTAGGTTTCAAATTTCATAATTTTTGAAGCTAGTATGTGAGCGTGGCGAAGGAAAATGTGTTTTGGTCAATTACAGTTAAATTGGATTGACCAGAAAGGGTCATTTTTCAAACGGTCTCGAATTCGACGAAACTAGTTTTGTTGGGACCATATCATCAAAACATAGCTAGATTTATTTTTCTGGAATTTTTCGAATCAGTTTGTGGCCCTGGCAAATTGAAATGTACGTTCAAATCAAATATTGAATGTTTTATATTTTGATTTGAAGGAAAACTGACTGAAACGGTCGAATGGGCCTACGAAACATATCCCATTGTGTTCGGAATGGGGGTAAAACGATAGGATGACAGTCGATGGGTCTGGATAGGGGTTCATGGGTGAAAGGGGGGTATTTTCGAGATTTTAAAAATATATAAAAAAAATAAAAAAAATCTAATTGGTCAAAACCCGTTCCTCTTCCAGATACCCCCAGCGTGAACGACGGAAATCGTTCGAATCCTTCTCTCCTCTTTTTCTTCTAATCCGTTCAATAAAAACCCATGCCCCTTTGGAGAATTTTGTAGTGCTCCTCACAATCTTCACATCCACATAAAGATCGGATTTTTTCGTGGCCTGTAGCGCCCGAATCGACGCCAGGAAGTTCACGACTTCCAACCGCCTCCGCCGCTTACACAGGCCGTCGAACTGGCCCACTTCCCCCGGCGCCTGAGCGCCTCTCCTCCCCCTTCGACATTGCATAGCCCGATCCTCTTCAAGCTTCACGGATTTCGAGTAAAATCAAAACCTAGTTTTGAACGAAACAGCTGAGGTACGGTTTAAACTATTTTAAACTATTTAATAGCAGTTCAAAGCGCTACGGTTTTTGATTTCACTGTAAAAATCATATCTTTTTCGTTTGTTGACGAAATTCAGTGAAATAAGAGACAGTGGACTCGTGTGGACGTCTTCTACATTCTAGAAGAGACCAAATATTTTTTTGAGCCTTCTGCTATTTTTGGTGGAGTGGAACCCAATGTGAGATTTCTAAATTATAAACGATATGGAAAACGACGATGTATAAATTATATAGTCGATGTATGACTTGTATAGGCGTTGTACACCTCATGTATAAGCGTTGTATAGGTTGTACGTTCGATGTATAAGTTATATACGCGTTGTAAAAATTATATACATGTTGAAATAGAAGTGAAATGCTTATATAAATATATATATATATATACGCCCCTCGTCCACAAACCATGGACGATATTTATTGGTTGTGATTGGTGTGAACTTTGGTTGATTACGAATGGTTGATTATAATTGTTTGTGTTTGAAATTGATTGATTGTGGTTGAAAATTACCCGTTTGTGGTTGAGAATTATTTGGTTGAAACCACATAGGATTAGTTTGTGGAAATGAAAAAAAATATACATGCCGCCTGCGTGCGAATTAGATGCATGAAATCTCCATTGTCGAAAGCTGCGAGGCTTTAAGGTAGAGCGAGGATCCGTACTAGGGACGGCCCCGGTTTTAACTACCCTGCCGTTATGCTGCCGAAATTTTGAAGAATATTCATGTGTTAGAATTATTTTCATGTGTTGAAACTATATTCGTGTGTTGAATAGAAATTCATTCGTTGAATAGAAATTAATTCATTGAATGGTATTCGTGTTTTGAAATAAATTGTTTTATAATAAAAATCATATTTTTATCATCTATATGAACTATATAAAATAGCCGTGTTTTGAAAGAAATTGCTTTATAATAAAAATCATATTTTTACCATCTATACGAATTATATAAAATAGTCATGTTTTGAAATAAATTGTTTTACAATAAAAATCATATTTTTATCATATACATGAATAGTTAAAAATAGTGAAGTGTTGAAATAGAAGTTAGTTTGATGAAATTATTATTTTTATCAAAGATATGAAATGAATATGGTTTTGAAATCGAAGAATCGATTATATTTATATATATATATATATAATTAAAACCAATCGAAGAACGAAGCTGCAGTTCGTGTTTTGAAACCGTGATTTCAAACGATTAGTGCGGGAGATCCGACCATCGGATTTCCCCGAAACCGAAACCGTTGGGTTCGCTTTGGAAATATCTTTCCAACGACACCAACTTTGTAAAGATCCAACGGTTGGATCGTCTGGAATGTTTAATTCAAATCTGAAGAAAAACAGCGCCCGAATCGATTATATATATATATATAAATATAATTAAATTAAATCGAATAACGACGCTGTAGTTCGTAATTTGAAATCGAAACTTCAAACGAATGTACCGGGAGATCCGACCGTCGGATTTTCCCGAAACTGGAACCGTTGGATTCGTTTTGAAAAGATCTTTCTAATGATATAAATTTTGTGAAGACCCAACGGTTAGATTTTTAGATATGTTTAAATCAAATCTGAAGAAAAATAGCACCACGGCCGCGTTATGGCCCGAAGCGTCGTTTGAATAAATTGTCTATTTTAAAGTAAATAAAAATAGCGATAAATCGTTATAAAATATTATAAACGATATGGATGTGAAATTTAAAAACTAATTGAAGGTTGGCTAAGTCGAATGGTTTGCTGGGTTTTGATCTGATGTTGGTTTCGGCCTTCGGGGTTAATATTTGGGAAATCGTTCTCTTACTGTTTTACGGTTAGTAACTAATGAATTGAAATGATGCGTATGTTGTGTTTGTGTAGCACTTGTTTTATTATATACGCGAGTTGCTTAGAAAGACCGGGTTTATCCCATTCTGAATAACTAAATCGACGATAAGAAATCGAAGATGAAGACGGTGGTTGAAGACCGGAAATCTTCACCTCGTTTGGATGGTAACTGATGTCCTGATTAGGAGGCATCCCGAAATATGGATAATGAGTAGTGATCGTCCAGACGTACGTGGGATCGATGGGTATGCGAGGTATATAGTGCCTCCGGTTTCGTTCAGACCCAGAACGGACTTGTAAATGGACTGTGTGTCTGACATTGGATTTTTTCTGTGTTGATTGATCTCTATTAAATATTCATCTGTTTGGCGGCGGAGAATTTATTCTTTTGCTTAACGCCCTTATCTGAGACGCACGAGCTCAGAGGTTGTATATCGATGGACATCAGTCGCATGGCGTGAATTGCCTGTGTGGCATGCTAAGATGCAGTGAACAGGGCTTCTGTTGAAAAGAAAAGTCTTGTGGTTGATGATCAAAGCATCGCCTGCGTGGCGTAGCTTTGTGTATAACGTGAATTCGCGAGCCTCCCACCCCGGTATGAACCAGAAACGGGAGAAGGACCTCAGGGAGGACATGCGTTTCTTTCTAGTTAGAGGTGGTGTCGGTGCTTAAACTGGCTGACATTTATATTATTTTCACCTATGTGGTTGTTGCTGTTGCGAGGCGCCTCGGTTATATCGGTCGATCCGGGACCGATGGAGTCATTCGTTGGCTCATTTACGCCCCAAAGGGCAGGGAAACGTAGTGTTCAGTAATTTTAATCCATTTCGGTGGACCGGCCCTGTCGCTCCAAGGGCCCACCTGAGTCTGGGTCCTGTGGCTCGGGCTAGAGAGTCGCGAAGTCGGTAAGGACTATTTTTGCCTTGGTTCATGATGGAAATCCAATTTCCAAATACGTGATTGTGCGGTTTTGATTGTAAACCTATATTTTGCGACATAGTGGCATGGGACGCTCATGTCATCTATGATTGATATTTATGATTGTGTATGAAATTAGAAACTAACTGTAAACGAGATAAGATGGATGGTTTCCTGAGTATTGGTCTGATGTTGGTTTCGACCTTTGGGGTTAATACCTATGGAATCGTTCTCTTACTATTTTACAGTTGGAGTCTGATTAAGAATTAAACGATAAAGTTTACACTTTAAAATGATTTTTTTTTGCACATATCAAGCATATTTTGGTCGATATAAGGTAAAACTCTATCCTCCGATTTGCGTTGCATTGTGTGATGGGACTTGAGTCTTATATCGGCTTCATTTTTATAAAAAGCATTGCGGTGTTTAAAAGAATTAATTGTTTTAATGCACTGGCAATCCAATGGAGTAAACCCGTTCCGCGAAAGTGGCGTGGTCCTGTGATTAGCCATATTATAGAAATGTGTTAAGTAGATTTCTCATACCAGTCCCATGACTGACTCGTAGTTTATTTCACTTGCAAACTCGGGTGCCCCTTTTTCTACACGGACAACCTTGTATTCAGGTTTTTAGCAGGCTCTTTCTGGATAGCTGGAGCTGAAGATGGATTCTATCATTTACCTCTTTTTATGCTGTTCAGCTCCTATTGTACATATTATGTTTGTATCCGCTGTAGACTTCTATGTATAGCTGAACTATATTTGTACTAAGTATGATCCTGTATACTGTGTAACTCTGAAGATTATTGTTTATCCAGTGATTAATTGCTCATTATCTGGTGTATTTATTTATTTCTGTTCTGCTATTATCTATTTCTGTGTTATATTCCAAAGATTACCCTTAACACCGCAGTACGGGTTTTGGGGTCGTCACATTCTGGATAGCTGGAGCTGAAGATGGATTCTATCATTTATCCCTTTTCTATGCTGTTCAGCTCCTATTGTACATATTATGTTTGCTTTCCACTGTAGACATTTATGTATAGCTGAACTGTATTTGTACTAAGTATGATCCTGTATACTGTGTAACTCTGATGATTATTGTTTATCCAGTGTATCATTTATTCATTATCTGGTGTATTTATTTATTTATGTTCTGCTATTATCTGTTTATGTGTTATATTCCAAAGATTACCCTTGACACCATCGGTACGGGGTTTTGGGGTCGTCACATTTACTGTAGTGGAAAATAGTTTGAAGGACACATTTTTTTTTAAAATTTGGATCAAAGGATAGGCCAATTTCGTAATAGGCCAGGAGGACATGTTTTTTTCATTGTTCAGTTTTGGGCCAAAAATTACGTTTTAAGGACATTTACACTGTTCCGCTTTCTTCTTCTCTTTTTGATTCAGGTTTATCTTTTCAAATATTATCGATCAAATAATATTCATCAAGGTACATAAATTCATCTTCTAGATTTCAATTAAACAGTATCGATTCAGCAATATCGATTTGTGATAAATTATCTTCTCTATGTTTTTTCTATTTTAGATTTTGGTTTATCGTTTCAAATAATGTCGATTAAAGAATATTCATAATTTCTGCTTCTAAATCTTGATTAAACAGTATCGATTCATCAATATCGATTACGATAAATCTCTTTTCTATATATTTTTAAAGTTTTTTGTTCGATTGTGTAATAATTTTAATTTTTAATTTAACCTTTGTAGGCTTGTGTTCTAATGGCGAACATGAGTGCTTGTAATTCGATTTCTTCTGACTGGTGATTCGATACCTTTAATTTCTTATTTTAATTCTGTTTGTTATTTTAATTATGCATGTTAATTTTATTTTTGCTATGTTGAATTAGCTTTTTTTATACAATTTGTTATTTTGTCTTTTAATCTATTGCAATCATAGCATTAAATTTATTTTTTGTTGGTTGCTTTATTTTGAAATTTTTCTGTTGTTTTTGTTTTTTTTAAATAGTGGCACAAGTTCGATTTTAGCTGTTTTCATGTATGATGATAACAATTATAGTTGTCGTGTTGTTTTGAATGCTTGTCTTCTTATTCTTAAGAATGAGTTATGTGAATATTGGTCGTTATTAACTCCATTGAGTATTGAATTATCGTACATGCTTGAAGGAAATTGTAGAGTTGTTGATACTGATTCAGATTTACAGAGTATCGTATGTTTTTCATTGTTTAAGAAGAATTAATATGTGGTATTTAGGGTAAGTTTGAAATTAATTTTGGTCGAATATGAGAGTGTTAATGTTAGTGAGTCTACTAATGGAAACTCTTTGATATATGATTCTTCTAGTACAAATATTTCAGTTTCGGATTTTGTTGGATATCGGTTTGATGGAGCCTTGGAATACAGAATTTTTTTAATTGCCTATCAAATTAAAAATGGTTATAAGTTGAAGAATATTAAGAATTGCAGAGAAAGAGTTACTTCCATTTGTTCTTGGTTTGATGAGGGTTGCAAGTTCAAAATTCATGCTAGTTGTGATTCTGGAAATGTTAATAGTTTTTATATTATAAGCTTGACACATGAGCATTCTTGCGGTGCTGGGTTACGTGATATCAATCATCCTCCTATTTGTAGAAAATTCGTCAAGTCTATGATTATTGATCAAATTAGAGATGAGCCACCAAAAGATATTATTAATCAATTTAGAAGAGAATGTAATTTTAATATGAATTATTACTATTCTTATTTTGGGAAACAAATGGCGATGAAAGAAATTTTCGGTGATGATACTTTATCTTACAATGATTTACGGTGGTATATAGATGTTGTTAACAAGTCAAATCCAGGGAGCTATGTTGATATGGAAGTGAAATCTAAAACAAATCAGTTTGAGAAGTTTTTTACTGGTTTTCATGCATGTATTATTGGTTTTAAACACTGTAGGCCTTTGATTTTTTTGGATGCTGCTTTTTTGGAAGGTAGGCCTGGTGTTTTGTTGGCTGTAACTGCCAAAAATGGTAATCAAGGATTTTTTTTCCTTTGGCTATGGTTATCGTCTCTAAAGAAAATGAATGTGATTGGAATAGGTTTTTAGAACATTTGAAAAATATGCTTGATGAAGATCGACCATTGGTTTTCATGTCTGATAGGCATTGAGTTTTGCTTTTAAGTGTTCTGAAATTCTTTCCATCTTCTTGCCATTTATTTTGCTTGTTTTATATGCGAAGTTGTAAAAACCCGTAACTTCCCCAGTGAGGAAAGCGCGGATAGTTCGAGAACAAGCCACAACAGAACGCAGACGGAAGAACATTTCATTGTATATTGCAACAATTCCATCAGAATACAAGAATATATAGAGTATAAATAAATATTACACAGAAATATCATAGATTTAAATTGCATTTAAATACATAGCAGCGGAAAATAATACAATACACAACTAGAAGAGATATACGGATACAAAGCTTTCCGGATATCATTCCAGCTGTAAACCAGGATCCTGTGAATATAAATCTGCAAAACCAAAACTACTAGCTGCCCGTGTCGAAAATAAGGGCACCCAGAGTTTAGGTTAAAACAATAAACTCCAGGTCAATCATGTGACTGGTGTGAGAACTAAAACAGTTATTTAAAACTTTACTTTAAATCAGATATATCAAGGGACCACGCCGCTAACGCGGAACGGGTTTCCTCCCAAGAATACCAGTGCATAAAACAACAGCGCAATGCTAAATAAAGAAAAACGAAGCTATTATAAGACCCAGTTCCCATCACACAATGCAACGCAAGCCGGAGGATAGGGTTTTTACCTTATAATAGCCAAGAATGCTTGATACGTTTAAACCAAATCATTTGATACTATTATAAGTGCATAGTGTATAAATCAACTTCAAATCATAAGTATCAATCATAGACAGCATAAGTGCCCCATACCACTATGTCGCCATATATAGGTTATACAATCAAAATCCTAAAGTCACGTATTCGGAAATTGGGTTTGCATCTATGAACCGAGGCCAGGGATCGTCCTCTACCGATTCGAGACGCTCTAGCCCGTGTCTCAGGCAAGCGCGCAGGCAAGCCTTGGATCGTCAGGGCCGGTCCACCGATGTGGATTATTATGCCTGACCAATACGTCTCTCCGCCCTTTGGAGCGTAAATAAGCCAACGAATGGCTCCATCGGACCCAGATCGTCCGATCTAACCGAGGCGCCTCACAACAGCAACAACCACACAGGTGAAAAGTACATGAATGTCAGGGCTGGTAGGTCACTGACACCACCCTAGCTAGAAAGAAACGCATGCCCTCCCTGAGGTCCTTCTCCCGTTTTTGGTTCACAACCGGGGTGCGAGGCTCGCGAATCAACGCTACACAAAGCTATGCCACATAGGCCTTGCTTTGATCATCATCCACAAGACTCTGCTTTTCAACAGAAGGCTCGATCAACTGCATCTTAGCATGCCACACAGGCAAACCACTCTATGCAACCGATATCAGTCACACAGAATGAAATCCAATGTTAGACACACAGTCCATTTACAAGTCCGTTCTGGGTCTGAACGAAACCGGAGGCACTTTCCTCGCATATCCATCGATCTCCAAGCACATCTGGACGACCACCGATTGATTCCCTCATCTTGGGTGTACAGCCCAATCAAGATCATCAGTAATCACCCAAACGATGTGAAGACTTCCGGTCTTCAACCACCGTCTTCATCTTCGACTTATCGTCGTATCAGTTATTCGGAATGGGATAAACCCGGTCTTTCCGAATAACTCGCGTATATTTTAAATAAGTGTTACACAAACACAACATACGCCTCATTCCAATTCATTAGTCACTAACCGTAAATTAATCAAGAGAATAATTTCCCAAATATTAACCCCGAAGGCCGAAACCAACATCAGATCAATATCCAGAAAACCATTCTACTTGGCTAGCCGACAGTTAGTTTCTGAATTTCACATTCATAGGGAAAGGTTTCCACTAATTTTATCCAAGATAAATTCCTTGAATTTATTGTTTAATCATCTTTTGAATTTCGATTCAACTAGTCAGGATTAACGAACCTTAGCGAAGTAATCATTTGTTTTAATTTCCCAATCCCAACCTATTCATCCCATGAAGTAAAACTGGTTATACTTCATATCTAACACCACGGTGTTATCGGTAAATTCAATTACCATTTCACGTTCAAATCTAATTAAAGATTTAACTAACGCCTGGAGCAAAATTGGTGATACTCCATTTCGATTATTTCAATCTAAATAAAGATTCATTAAAACTCCACTTAGTTTTAATCTTTGACTGGGTTAAAGAATCAGTGTCATTTAAAACACGGTTCACGGTAAATCCAAAATCACCTTCCATTAATTATCGGGTTAAAGAACAAGTGTTATTTAAAACACTGTTCACGATAAACCCAAAAATCAATACTAATTCGATTCCAATTAAATATTATTTAGTTGTTACACTTCATTAAATCTAAATAAAAAGATTTAATCTTTTCTCAATTGGGTTCAAGAACAATGTTAATAAAGACACCATTCACGACAAACCCAAATCACATTTGACATTAAACACAAGGCTCTGAATATAAAATATACCGGCTTATATTCAATATCAAATTCTACGACCAACAAATATCGTATTGGAAATAACGATATATATATCTTTCAAATTCCCATAACAATATCTGTATCCTCACGAAATCCAACATCGAAATATTCCGAAGACAATTTCGATTCAAATCCATTCCAATATAATTATTGGAAATTCTGGTTATTTTCAAAACCATTTCAAATCCAATTTATTTACTTAAAAATAAATAGAATTATTATTCTAGTTCAGAACTAGTTCATTTCGATAAAAATCTATTTTTATCTGTTCAAATATGGGATTTTTCATCCCAATTCTTTCTAAATCATTTCTTATGATTTCACACAAATTATTACTATTTTTAACAATTTTATCAAGGCCCGTACAGTCGATTTCCATCAATAGCCATCGAACTGCACTTACAACGACATTTTCCAAATTTTATTTGGACATAACTCCAAATCCAACCATTAGATTTCAAATTTCTAATATTTGTTAGAAAGATCTTTTCGATACGAACCCAACGGTTTCGGTTTTAGGAGAATCCGACGGTCGGATCTCCCGCAATATCCGTTCGAAGTTAATGGTCGAAATTCGCGAACTGCCGCGGCGCGGCGCGTTCTATTCAGGCCATTATATTATATATAATATATATATAATATTTACTTCGTCGATTTCAATTCAAAACGTGCTTTATAAATCGTTTAAATTCATTTTCAAAATGGTTTCAACTTCATATTAAATTTCAAATCAAAATTGAATATTCCAATATAAATTTGTTTTAAATTCATTTCAAATTGATTTCAATTCGAATTCATTTATATTCAAATTCAATTCGAATTCATTTCTATTCCATTTCAATTCGAATTCATTTCTACTCAATTTCAATTCGAATTTTAATTCTTTTCAAAATATCAGATTTTGAAATCACTTTCGATATTCATTATAAAATGAACAAAATCGATATAAATACCGTTCACGTCAAAATGGCGTCAATCTAATCAACACGGCTTCATATATTTCTATTTTCAAATATTCTATTTCGAATATTTTTATTTCAAATATTTTTATTCAAATATTTCTTTTTCAAATATTTCTATTTCAAATATTATATTTTCAAATATTTCTACTTTCAATTATTTCTACTTCTAAACTGGAATAAGGCCCAATCAATTACCATATAATGTTAATTATATGGGTTTTCTACAACACATGTATACAATAACAACGATGAATAATCAACCATCATCCAAAGTGCATTCTACACTGTATAAGCATCAAATATAAATATTCAACGCTTATAACAGTCTGTCAATCAATCGATCGACATACAACTAAACAATCGGGATTAGTGTACGTCAAATATCATCCCGATACCCATGTGGGGTTTCAAACAATCAAACACAGATTTTATTTGTGCAGTTGGGCGATGTGTAAAATTTATCGTTCCAATCAATATCAGTCAAATGTGTGTATATAAACAAATCGTCCGATTTGTTTATTTTTATTTCATTTCATATACATGTTAAAAATTCTATTTTTAACTATAAAATATTTTCCACTATATAAATATTTTATTTCATTTCACATCACATCACACAATCAACTACACATCAAAATCAAACAAACAAGCATACAAGCCATCCATGGTCTATGGACGACGGGTGTCGGGTGCTACTAAACACCGTCTGCATCCTAGTATATATTTATAACTAGAAAAATAAAATTAAAAGGTGAGAAGTTCTCACAGAATTGCTAATCCAACGCCACGACTCTTCTTTGCAGAAATCTTCGTCGTTCTGCCTCTTGTCACTTTTCACTGCCTGTATTCTCTACATATGTAAAAATCACATTCTTACTTTGCTACTCAATATTGAAAAATCGAATTTTTACTTCACTATTCAATATAGAAAAATCGAATTTTTACTTCACTATTCAATATATAAAAATCGAATTTTTATTTTGCATTCATATATAGAGAGATCGAATTTTTTTTTCTAGCTTAAAAATCCGACCTTTTATAGTTTAAAAATCCGACCTTTTATAATTAAAAAATCCGACCTTTTATAGTTAAAAAATCCCGTCTTTCTAACATATAAAAATCAAACCTTTTTATATTTCAAAATCTAAGCTTTTCCTAAATTAAAAATCTATTTTTTTTTTCAGTTTTTAAACACAAGAAAAACCAGTTTATATTATCTAAACAATTCAAAAGATGAATAAAGGCTCACCGGTGGATTGGCGGTCGGAAGGGGGTCAGCCCAGGTGGCGGCTGCGGCTCAGGAGGTGGTTGGCGGCCTCTGGTGTTCGGCGGAGGGTGGTGGGCGGTCAAAAGGGGCGCGCTAGGGTATTAGGAGGCGGATGGGGGTGCGTCGCTCGTCGGGCTGGAGTAGAGGGGGCGCGCGCCTCCGGCCGGCGATGGTGGAGGGCCAGGCGACGGGGTTCATAGGGTTTTTTTTTTCTTTTGATTTCTGATTTATGAAGAACCGGGGGGGGGGGAAGAAGTTAAAAGGAGAGGAGAGAGGAAGAGGTTTTGTTTTATTATATTTATTATTTTAATTTCAAAAAGTTGACTTTTACATACGACCTCTAAACGAGGCCCACCACCTGTCGTCCAAAGCGTTTCACCCCCATTCCGAACACAATGGGATATGTATCGTACGCTGATTTGAACGTTTCGATCCGTTTCCGTTAAAATCAACATATAACTCTATATATTGAATTTGAACGCGCATTTCAATTTACTGGGGTCACATACTAACTCTATAAATTGCAGAAAAATATTTTCTAGCTTCGTATTGACGATACGGTCCTAATAAAACTAGTTCCGTCGAATTCTGAGACCGTTGGGAAAATGGCCATTTTCCAGTCGATTAAAATCAACTAAAACTGATCAAATGCGTTTTCCTTTGCCACGCTCACATATTGATTCGAAAAATTATGAAAATTGAAACCTAGCAATAATTTTACATCACGGATCCAACAAAAGTGGTTTCGTCGAAATCCGAGGTCGTTTGCAAAATTTCTATTTTTAAGGGCCTAAATTCTATAGCGACTATTCAGAATTTTCAACTGGACATATCTTTTGATCCCCGCTATGAAATTTTGATTTTTCGGATTCGTTGGAAAGATATTATCAATTAGATTCAACTATTTTTGGTTTCACTAGAATCCGGTTTATTTTGCACCCGGTACGTTCAATTGAAGTTTGAAATCGAATTATCGAACTACCGCGCCATTTTCAATTCCTTTTATAATTATAAATAATTATTTATATTCTAACGACGAACTATATAATATATATGTTCAAATTCTATTCAAAATAAATTTCTCGACGATATTATTTAAAATAATTCATTTTAAATAATCAAAATTCTCTAAAATGGCCAAAAAAAAAAATGGCCCAGATTTCCGGGTTATTACAGAAGTAAACTTCTAAGTTGTTACGACCCGAACTTCCCTGTGAAGGAAAGCCCGGATTGAATTGAGGACAAGCCACATCAGAACACAAACAGAAGAACATTTCATTGTTTATTACAACAATTCCATTAGAATACAAGAATATTACAGAGCATGAATGAATATTATACATCATAATATATCAGAGATTTAAATACATTACTGCAGCGGCAAAATAATACAAAACACAACTGAAGGAGATATATGGATACATAGCTTTCCGAATATCACTTCAGCTATAAACCAAGATCCTGTGAATATAAATCTGCAAAACCAAAACTACTAGTTGCCCGTGCGGAAAATAAGGGCACCCAGAGTTTAGGTTAAAACAATAAACTCCAGGTCAGTCATGTGACTGGTGTGAGAACTAAAACAGTTATTAATCTTTATTTTAAAGTTAGGTAAATCAAGGGACCACACCATATAACACGGAACGTGTTTCCTCCCAAGAATACCAGTGCATAAAACAAACAGTGCAATGCTAAATAAAGAACAATGAAGCTATTATAAGACCCAGGTCACATCACACAATGCAACGCAAGCCGGTGGATAGGGTTTTTACCTTATAATAGCCAAAGAATGCTTGATACATTTAAAAAAGATATTGTGATAGTACTATAAGTGTATAGTGTCAAAAACAATTTCAATCATAAGTATCAATCATAGACGACATGAATGCCCCATACCACTATGCCGCCAAATATAGGTTTACAATTAAAACTGCAAAGTGTCGTATTGGAAATTGGATTTCCATCTGTGAACCGAGGCAAAAGATAGTCCTCACCGAATTCGAGACTGTCTAGCCCGAGTCTCAGGCAAGCGCGCAGGCAAGCCTTGGATCGTCAGGGTCGGTCCACTCGATGTGGATTATTATGCCTGAACACTGCGTTTCCCCGCCCTTTGGGGGCATAAATGAGCCAAATGACTCCATCGGCTCCACATAGTCACCGATATATCCGAGGCGCCTCGCAATCCAACAACCACATAGGTGAAAATAATATAAATGTCAGGGCTGGTAGGTCACTGACACCACCCTAGCTAGAAGGAAACGCATGCCCTCCCTGAGGTCCTCTCCCGTTTCTGGTTCACAACCGGGGTGTGAGGCTCGCGAATTAACGCTACACAAAGTTGTGCCACACAGACGGTGCTTTGATCATCAACCACAATACTTTGCTTTTCAACAGAAGCCTTGATTATTTGCATCTTAGCATGCCATACAGGAAAACCACTCCATGCAACCGATATCCATCAATCACTCATAATGATATCCAATGTCAAACACACAGTCCACTTACAAGTCCGTTCTGGGTCTGAACGAAATCGGAGGCACCTTGTACCTCACATATCCATCGGTCTCCAAGTACGTCTGGACGATCACCAACCGATTCCCTCCTCTTGGGTGTACAGCCCAATCAAGATCATCAGTAATTATCCAAACGATGTGAAGACCTCCGGTCTTCGACCACCATCTTCATCCTCGACACATCGTCGAATCAGTTATTCCGAATGGGATAAACCCGGTCTTTCTGAATAACTCGCGTATATAATAAACAAGTGTTACACAAACACATCATACGCCTCATTCTAATTCAGAATAGTCTTTTATACAAATATTCTTATACTTTTGGAAAGGTTCCCATTAATTTTATCAAAGATAAATTCCTTAAATTTATTCTTTAATCTTCCTTTGTATATCAATACGAACCAAATTATGGTTTATCCAAACTAGTCGGGATTAACGAACCTTACCAAAGTTATCATTTGTTTTAATTTCCCAATCCCAACCTATTCATCCCATGAAGTAAAGCTGATAATACTTCATATCTAACACCACGGTGTTAGCGGTAAATTCAATTACCATTTCACGTTCAAATCTAATTAAAGATTTAACTATCGCCAGGAGCAAATATGGTGATACTCCATTCTCGATCATTTCAATCTAATTAAAGATTCATTAAAACTCCACTTGGTTTTAATCTTCCCAAAAATCAATATTAATGATTATTTAACTTGGAAAATCATATCCTGTCTTTAACTGGGTTAAAGAACCAATGTCATTTAAATCACGGTTCACTATAAATCCAAAATCACATTCCATTCCATCAGCCTTTAACCGTAAATTAGCAAGTGAACAATTCCCTAAGTATTAACCCCGAAGGCCGAAACAAACATCAGATCAATACCCAAGAAACCAATCAACTTAACTAATCTCCAGTTAGTTTCTGATTTTATTAACTCCGTTGGGTCTAAGAACAGTATTATTAAAGATACCATTCACGATAACCCAAAATCACATTCCATTAACGATGGAATCTTCATGGAAAACAAATCGATATATATATATATAATCGATATAAACTTCCATATCCGATTAATAATATAAATGGAATAATGGCAATGCCTTTTAAATTCCAGATATATTAGCAGTCTTCCTCCACAGAAATTCACTTCGATTATTACCAAATCGAATTCCATTCCATTCCAATTTATTTTATTAAATTGGAAAACTTTACTTTGGAAAATTTCCTTTAAACCTTATCAAAAAGATTTATAAATTCCAAATCTCATTTCACTGTAAATCGGGCTAAAGAACGAATTTTGTTAAAACACAGTTCACGATAAACCCAATCCACATTCCATTAATTATCGGGTTAAAGAACGAATGTCGTTAAAACATAGTTCACGATAAACCCAAAAATCAATTCTAATTCAATTCCAATTAAATATTGTTTAATTGGTACACTTCATTAAATCTAAATAAAAAGATTTAGTCTTTTTCTCAACTGGGTTTAAGAATAGTGTTAATGAAGACACCATTCACGACAAACCCAAATCCCATTTGATATTAAATACAAGGCTCTTAATAGAAAATATATCGGCTTATATTCAATATTAAATTCTATGATCAACAAATATCGTATTGGAAATAACGACATAAATATATCATTCAAATTTCCATAACAATATCTGTATAATCACGAAATCCAACATCGAAATATTCCAAAGACAATTTCGATTCAAATCCATTCCAATTCAATTACTGGAAATCCTGGTTACTTTTAAAACCCTTCCAAATCCAATTTATTTATTTCAAAAATAAATGGATTATAATTCTAGTTCAAAATTAGTTCATTTCGATAAAATCTATTTTTATCTTTTCAAATATGGAATTTTTCATCCTAATTCTTTCCAAATCATTTCTTATGATTTTACACTAATTATTGATATTTTTAATAATTTTATCAAGGCCCGTACAGTCGATTTCCATAAACGGCCATCGAATTGCACTTAAAGCGACCTTTTCCAAATTTGATTTGGTCATAATTCCAAATCCAACCGTTAGATTTCAAATCTCTAATATTCGTTTGAAAGCTCTTTTCGATATGAACCCAACGGTTCCAGTTTTAGGAGAATCCGACAGTCGGATCTCCCGTAATATCTATTCGAAGTCAATGGTCGAAATTCGCGAACTACCGCAGCGCGTTCTATTCAGGCCATTATATATATATAATATATATATATATTATATATTTTCGTCGATTTCCTTTTAAAACATATTTTATAAATCGTTTTAAATTCGTTTTCAAAACGATTTCAACTTCATGTTCAATTTCAAATCAAAATTGAATATTCCATATCATCGATATATAAATGATAATATTTTCAAAACATTAGATTTTGAAATCAATTCCTTTTCGATATTCATTATAGAAATGAAATCGATATAAATATAGTTCTCGTCAAAATGGCGTCAATCTGATCAACACGGCCTTATATTTTTATATATATTCGTGTCCATCCCAAATCGGACATCGAAATCATATTTTGATTCTTTTCTGAATATTATTTGGAAATATTCGTTATTTTAAAATAATCGTTATTTTAAAATATTCTTTCTTTCTGAACTGGAATCAGACACAGTCAATTACCATATAATATTTTTAAATGGATTTCACCCAACAAATGTGTGTAACCACAATGAAAACAACAATCCATCATCCAGAGTGCATTCTACACTGTATAAGCATCAAATATAAATATTTAACGCTTATAACAGCCTGTCAATCAATCAATCGACATACAGCTAATTATTGGGATTAGTGTATGTCCAATATCATCCGAACACCCGTGTGGGATTTCAAACAATCAAACACAAGTTTTATTTGTGCAGTTGGGCGATGTGTAAAATTTATCGTCCCAACCAATATCAGTCAAATGTGTGAACATAAACAAATCATCCGATTTGTTTATAAATATTTATTTTATATACACGTTAAAAATTATATTTTTAACTATAAAATATTTAATCAATCCACATCACACAATCAATTTTCACAACACATCAATCAAACAACCAAGTCCTCCATGGTCTGTGGACGACGGGTGTCTGGTGCTGCTAAGCACCGTCTGCATCCTAATATATATTTCAACTAGAAAATAAATTAAAAGTGAGAAGTTCTCACCCCTTTTGGTTCCACTTCGCCAGTTATTTTCTGAGCGGCTCGGATTTTTGTTTTGATTAACATCGGTTCCATCTCACTCATTTTCACGCTGTTCATAGTAAAATCACATTTTTAATATGTTACTTCATTATAAAAATCTTATTTTTATAACGCTTCTATATAAATGAAAATCATATTTTTATCTCAATTCTATATAAATAAAAACCGTATTTTTATATTTCAACTACATATGTAAAAATCACTCCTTTACACCGCTACTTCCATGATAAAAATTATATTTTTATCTTGCTAGTAATATAATAAAAATTATATTTTTACTTCTCTACATACATAAAAATTATATCTTTACCTTACTATATATATAAAAATTATATTTTTTTATTACTCTTCATAAATAAAAATCATACCTTGATAGCAAATTCATATATATAAAAATCAAACCTTTATAGCGAATTCATAAATATATAAATTAAACCTTTATAGCGAATTCATATATATAAAAATTTAACCTGTTATATTATTACATACACACGATAAAATTTATATTTTTATCTAACTAAAAATAATATTTTCATATCGTTATTCATATTATAAAAAACATATTTTTATTATTCCTGTGATATAAAAATCATATTTTTATCTTTCCTATGATATAAAAATCATATTTTAATATAAATAAAAATCAAATCTTTATATAAACAAAATCTAAACTTTATGTGATAAAAATATAAACTTTACACATTAAAAAAATCATATCTTTCCTATTCAGATTTCTATATAAAAATCCTATCTTTACAATTCATTTTTCTATATAAAAATCCTATATTTACAATTCATTTTTCTATATAAAACTCCTATCTTTACAATTAATTTTTCTATATAAAAATCCTATAAAGATCACTGATTTTTATATATTTCTTTTTAACTAATTACATTAAATAAAACAAATAAAATAAATATAAAAAAACTTACATGCACTTTGGGGTGGAGGATGGCGCAGCAGGGGTCTGAGGCAGTGGAGGCCGCGCTGGGGGTCGTGGGGTGCTGTCAGTGGCCGTAGCGGTGGGCTGTGGAGGGCCCGCGTTGAGGATTTGGGTGATTTGAGGCTCGGGGGTCTCGATCGACGAGGTGGGGCCAGGCGTCGTTGGGGGATCGAACGAGGAGGGGGGAAGGAGAAGTAGAGGGTGGCGTGGCGAATGCCGACGGTGGAGGAGGTGGCTGTCGCGATTTGGAGAGGCGCGTTTTTTCTTTTTCCAGAAAAGGTCAGGGAGAGAGAATGAGGAGTGAAAGGGGAGGGTCAACAATATATATTATATTATATTTATTTATTTTCCATAAAAAGTTGACTTCTTATACGAACTCCAAACGAGGCCCAACGACTGTCGCCCCTAGCTAATTACCCCTATTTCGAACACAATGGGATACGTATCATAAGCCAGTTCTATCGTTTCGATTAGTTTTTATTTAAATTAACATTTAAATCATTATATTGAATTTTAAACGTACATTTCAATTTACTAGGGTCACATACGGTCCCCAAAAATTCTAGAAAAATATTTTCTATCTTTGAATTGACGATACGGTCCTAACAAAACTAATTTCGTCAAATTCTGAGAACGTTTGAAAAATGACCATTTTCTAGTCAATCGAAATTGACTAAAACTGTTAAAACACGTTTTCCTTCGCCACGCTCACATATTGATTCAGAAAATTATGAATTTTGGAATCTAGCAATAACTAGACATCTCGGATCCAACAAAATGGTTTCGTCGAAAACCGAGGTCGTTTGCAAAATTTCCATTTTTAAGGGACAAAATTCCATAGCGACTATTCTGAATTTTCAACTGGGCATATCTTTTTATTCCCGCTATGAAATTTCAATTTTTCGGATTCGTTGGAAAGATATTTTCAAATAGATTCTAATAAATTTGGATTCGTTAAAATCCGGTTTATTTTGAATCCTGTACATTCATTTGAAATTTGAAATCGAATTTCCGAACTACCGCGCCATTTTCAATTCCTTTTATAATTAAAAATAAATATTTATATTCTAACGACGATCTATATAAATATATACTTTCCAATTCTATTCAAAATAAATTTCCCATCGTTATTATTTAAAATAATTCATTTTAAATATTCAAAATTCATTAAAAAAATTAAATTGGTTCGGATTTCCGGGTTATTACAATCTCCCCTACTTAAAACTTTTCGTCCTTGAAAAGGAACGAAGCTGAAAGTTGTTTAACTAACCAACTCAACTTTCATTCTTTTCCTTATGGCTTAAGTTCTTCAACTTTTCAGTTTCTAAGAACTTTTCAAATTCTTCAAAAAATTGGCTAACACCCTAAATTTTCGAAAAATTTCGCCATAACCTCCCCTGCACCGGAGCACCGGGAAAATCCCGAAATTGCCATACAAGCCTCTCCAATCCAAAAATAAAAAGAAACAGCCAAGCGGCTAGCCAATCGGCTCATTAAATCATCCAAAACCCAAGAAATACAATAAATATGTACCTATTTGTCGGACAAACAATTTTATTCCTCTGCTCTAGCCTCCTTGCAATGACCTGTTCAAACATATATATGTACATATATGCAATTTCAAACAACTTTCAATACAATTCAATATTTGATACAATTTGGCCAAAATGGTTAAAAATATCAAACCAATAATCAAACCACATAACCATCAATCAATTAGTGAATTAATGTTTCAAATTCAAAATTTTGATATATATATACAGAAAATCATGTTTTTGATGCCAAGTCACAACAATAGCCCTATCTAGTTTTGGTTCTCACACTAGTCGATTGGAAATATATAGAAATCCCACTTTCGAAACTCGAACATAAATTCTGATGATGTTTCGAACCATCATCAGAACATCCACGGGCGACCACAGTGTGATTCTATATCTATCCAGTATATTAAAACTTCAAATACACGCGGATTAGACGTATACGCAAAATATTTATATACTTGATTGCCCAAATCAATATAAAAATATTCAAATACGAATAATCGATTTAAATTTTCAAAACGAAACTTGTTTTCACTTTTATTTTTAAAAACAACACTCTTTTCACTCGTTAGGATGCTACTGATCCCATCTCCAACGAGTCATTCTCATTGGATATTAATAATCCAATTTCTAATGAATCCTTTCATTTGGTTCAAACGTGTCGTGTTCTCCGAGCTCTGTAAACCAAAGCTCTGATACCAAGCTGTTACGACCCGAACTTCCCGGTGAAGGAAAGCCCGGATTGAATTGAGGACAAGACACATCAGAACACAAACAGAAGAATATTTCATTGTTTATTACAACAATTCCATCAGAATACAAGAATATTACAGAGTATGAATGAATATTATACATCATAATATATCAGAGATTTAAATACATTACTGCAAAGGAAAAATAATACAAAACACAACTAAAGGAGATATACGGATACAGAGCTTTCCAAATATCACTTCTGCTATAAACTAGGATCCAGTGAATATAAATCTACAAAACCAAAATTACTAGCTGCCCGTGCGGAAAATAAGGGCACCCAGAGTTTAGGTTAAAACAATAAACTCCAGGTCAGTCATGTGACTGGTGTGAGAACTAAAATAGTTATTAATCTTTATTTTAAAGTTAGGTAAATCAAGGGACCACGTCGTATAACATGGAACGGGTTTCCTCCCAAGAATACTAGTGCATAAAACAAACAGCGCAATGCAAAATAAAGAACAATGAAGCTATTATAAGTCCCAGGTCCCATCACACAATGCAACACAAGCCGGAGGATAGGGTTTTTACCTTATAATATCCAAAGAATGCTTGATACGTTTAAAACAGATTATTGTGATAGTACTATAAGTGTATAGTGTCAAAAACAATTTCAATCATAAGTATCAATCATAGACGACATGAATGCCCCATACCACTATGCCGCCAAATATAGGTTTACAATTAAAACCGCAAAGTGTTGTATTGGAAATTGGATTTCCATCTATGAACCGAGGCAAAAGATAGTCCTCACCGAATTCGAGACTGTCTAGCCCGAGCCTTAGGCAAGCGCGCAGGCAAGCCTTGGATAGTCAGGGCTGGTCCACTCGATGTGGATTATTATGCATGAGCATTGCGTTTCCCTGCCCTTTGGGGCGTAAATGAGCCAAATGACTCCATCAGCTCCACATAATCACCGATATATCCGAGGCGCCTCGAAATCCAACAACCACACAGGTGAAAATAATATAAATGTCAGGGCTGGTAGGTCACAGACACCACCCTAGCTAGATGGAAACGCATGCCCTCCCTGAGGTCCTCTCCCGTTTCTGGTTCACAACCGGGGTGTGAGGCTCGCGAATTAACGCTACACAACGCTGTGTCACACAGGCAGTGCTTTGATCATCAACCACAAGACTCTGCTTTTCAACAGAAGCCTTGATCATTTGCATCTTAGCACACCACACAGGCAAACCACTCCATGCAACTGATATCTATCAATGACACTGAATGATATCCAATGTCAGACGCACAATCTATTTACAAGTCCGTTCTGGGTCTGAACGATACCGGAGGCACCTTGTACCTCGCATATCCATCGATCTCCAAGTATGTCAGGACGATCACCAACTGATTCCCTCCTCTTGGGTGTACAGCCAAATCAAGATCATCAGTAATTATCCAAACGATGTGAAGACCTCCAGTCTTCGACCACCGTCTTCATCCTCGACACATCGTCGAATCAGTTATTCCGAATGGGATAAACCCGGTCTTTCCGAATAACTCGCGTATATAATAAACAAGTGTTACACAAACACAACATACGCCTCATTCCAATTCAGAATATTCTTTTATTCAAATATTCTTATACTTTGGGAAAGGTTCCCATTAATTTTATCAAAGATAAATTCCTTAAATTTATTCTTTAATCTTCCTTTGTATATCAATTCAAACCAAATTATGGTTTATCCAAACTAGTCGGGATTAACGAACTTACCGAAGTAATCATTTGTTTCAATTTCCCAATCCCAACCGATTCATCCCATGAAGTAAAACTGATAATACTTCATATCTAACACCACGGTGTTATCGGTAAATTCAATTACCATTTCACGTTCAAATCTAATTAAAGATTTAACTATCGCCAGGAGCAAAACTGGTGATACTCCATTCTCGATCATTTCAATCTAATTAAAGATTCATTAAAACTCCACTTGGTTTTAATCTTCCCAAAAATCAATATTAATGATTGTTTAACTTGGGAAATCATATCATGTCTTTAACTGGGTTAAAGAACCAATGTCATTTAAAACACGGTTCACTATAAACCCAAAATCACATTCCATTCCATCAGCCTTTAACCGTAAATTAGCAAGTGAACAATTCCCTAAGTATTAACCCCGAAGGCCGAAACCAACATCCGATCAATACCCAAGAAACCATTCAACTTAACTAATCTCCAGTTAGTTTCTTATTTTCTTAACTCCGTTGGGTCTAAGAACAGTATTATTAAAGATATCATTCACGACAACCCAAAATCACATTCCATTAGCGATGGAATCTTTATGGCAAACAAATCGATATATATATAATCGATATAAACTTCCATATCCGACTAATAATATAAATGGAATAACGACAACGCCTTTTAAATTCCAGATATATTAGCGGTCTTCCAGAAATTCACTTCGATTATTACCAAATTGAATTCCATTCCATTCCAATTTATTTTATTAAATTGGAAAACTTTACTTTGGAAAATTTCCATTAAATCTTATCAAAAAGATTTATAAATTCCAAATCCCATTTCACTGTAAATCGGGTTAAAGAATGAATGTCGTTAAAACACAGTTCACGATAAACCCAATCCACATTCCATTAATTATCGGGTTAAAGAACGAATGTCGTTAAAACATAGTTCACAATAAACACAAAAATCAATTCTAATTCAATTCCAAATAAATATTATTTAATTGGTACACTTCATTAAATCTAAATAAAAATATTTAATCTTTTTCTCAACTGGGTTTAAGAATAGTGTTAATGAAGACACCATTCACGACAAACCCAAATCCCATTTGATATTAAATACAAGGCTCTGAATAGAAAATATATCAGCTTATATTCAATATCAAATTCTACAACCAACAATATCGTCTTGGAAATAACAATATAAATATATCTGTCAAATTTCCATAACAATATCTGTATAATCACGAAATCCAACATCGAAATATTCCAAAGACAATTTCGATTCAAATCCATTCCAATTCAATTATTAGAAATCCTGGTTACTTTTAAAACCCTTTCAAATCCAATTTATTTATTTCAAAAATAAATGGATTATAATTCTAGTTCAAAACTAGTTCATTTCGATAAAATCTATTTTTATCTTTTCAAATATGGAATTTTTCATCCTAATTCTTTCCAAATCATTGCTTATGATTTTACACTAATTATTGATATTTTTAATAATTTTATCAAGGCCCGTACAGTCAATTTCCATAAACGGCCATCGAACTGCACTTACAGCGACCTTTTCCAAATTTGATTTGGACATAATTCAAAATCCAACCGTTAGATTTCAAATCTCTAATATTCATTAGAAAGCTCTTTTCGATACGAACCCAAAGGTTCCGGTTTTAGGAGAATCCAACGGTCGGATCTCCCGTTATATCTATTCGAAGTCAATGGTCGAAATTCGCGAACTGCCACAGCATGGCGCGTTCTTTTCAGGCCATTATATATATATATATATTATATATCGTTGATTTCCTTTTAAAACATATTTTATAAATCGTTTTAAATCCGTTTTCAAAACGATTTCAACTTCATATTCAATTTCAAATCAAAATTGAATATTCCATATCATCGATATATAAATGATAATATTTTCAAAACATTAGATTTTGAAATCAATTCCTTTTCGATATTTATTACAGAAATGAATAAAATCGATATAAATATCGTTCTCGTCAAAATGCCGTCAATCTGATCAACAAGGCTTTATATATTTATATATATTCGTGTCCATCCCAAATGGGACATCGAAATTATATTTTGATTCTTTTCTGAATATTATTTGAAAATATTCGTTATTTTAAAATAATCGTTATTTTAAAATATTATTTCTTTCTGAATTGGAATCAGACACAGTCAATTACCATATAATATGATTATATGGATTTCACACAACAAATGTGTATAACCACAATGAAAACAACAATCCATCATCCAGAGTGCATTCTACACTGTATAAGCATCAAATATAAATATTTAATGCTTATAACAGCCTGTCAATCAATCGATCGACATACAGCTAATTATTGGGATTGGTGTATGTCCAATATCATCCCAATACCCGTGTGGGGTTTCAAACAATCAAACACAAGTTTTATTTATGCAGTTGGGCGATGTGTAAAATTTATCATCCCAATCAATATCAGTCAAATGTGTGAACATAAACAAATCATCCGATTTGTTTATAAATGTTTATTTTATATACACATTAAAAATTATATTTTTAACTATAAAATATTTATTCAATCCACATCACACAATCAATTTTCACAACACATCAATCAAACAACCAAGTCTTCCATGGTCTGTGAACGATGGGTGTCGGGTGCTGCTAAGCACCATCTGCATCCTAGTATATATTTCAACTAGAAAATAAATTAAAAGTGAGAAGTTCTCACCCCTTTTGGTTCCACTCCGCCAGTTATTTTCTGAACGGCTCGGATTTTTGTTTTGATTACCATCGGTTCCATCTCACTCCTTTTCACGTTGTTCATAGTAAAATCACATTTTTAATATGATACTTCATTTTAAAAATCTTATTTTTATAATGCTACTATATAAATGAAAATCATATTTTAATCTCAAATCTATATAAATAAAAACCGTATTTTTATATCTCTACTACATATGTAAAAATCACTCCTTTGCACCGCTACTTCCATGATAAAAATTATATTTTTATCTTGCTAGTAATATAATAAAAATTATATTTTTACTTCTCTACATATATAAAAATTATATTTTTACCTCGCTATATATATAAAAATTATATTTTTTTATTACTCTTCATAAATAAAAATCATACCTTGATAGCAAATTCATATATATAAAAATTAAACCTTTATAGCGAATTCATATATATAAAAATTAAACCTTTTATATTATTACATACACATGATAAAATTTATATTTTTATCTAACTAATAATAATATTTTCATATTGTTATTCATATTATAAAAATCATATTTTTATTATTCCTGTGATATAAAAATCATATTTTTATTTTTTCTATGATATAAAAATCATATTATAATATAATTAAAAATCAAATCTTTATATAAACAAAATATAAACTTTATGTGATAAAAATATAAACTTTACACATTAAAAAAATTCATATCTTTCCTATTCAGTTTTCTATATAAAAATCCTATCTTTACAATTCAATTTTCTATATAAAAATCCTATCTTTACAATACATTTTTCTATATAAAAATCCTATCTTTACAATTCATTTTTCTATATAAAAATCCTATCTTTACAATTCATTTTTCTATATAAAAATCCTATCTTTACAATTCAATTTTCTATATAAAAATCACTGATTTTTATATATTTCTTTTTAACTAATTACATTAAATAAAACAAATAAAATAAATATATAAAAAACTTACAGGCGCTTTGGGGTGGAGGAGGGCGCAGTAGGGGTCTGAGGCGGTGGAGGCCGCGCTGGGGGTCCTGGGGTGCTGTCAGTGGCCGGAGCGGTGGGCTATGAGGGCCTGCGTCGCGGATTTGGGTGATTTGAGGCTCGGGGGTCTCGATCGACGAGGGGGGGGGGTCAGGCGTCGTTGGGGGATCGAACGAGGAGGGAGGGAAGGAGGAGCGAAGGGGTGGCGTGGCATGGCGAAGGCCGACGGTGGAGGAGGTGGCTGTCACGATTTGGAGAGGCGCAATTTTTTCTTTTTCCAGAAAAGTTCGAGGAGAGAGAATGAGGAATGAAAGGGGAGGGTCAACAATATATATTATATTATATTTATTTATTTATTTTCCATAAAAAGTAGACTTCTTATACGAACTCCAAACGAGGCCCAACGACTGTCTCCCCCAGCTAATTACCCCCATTCCAAACTCAATGGGATATGTATCGTAAGCCATTTCTATCGTTTCGATCAGTTTTCATTTAAATTAACATTTAAATCATTATATTGAAATTTAAACGTACATTTCAATTTACTGGGGTCACATACGAACCCCAAAAATTCCAGAAAAATATTTCTACCTTTGTATTGACGATACGGTCCTAACAAAACTAATTTTGTCAAATTCCAAGACCGTTTGAAAAATGGCCATTTTCTGGTCAATCGAAATTGACTAAAACTGTTAAAACACGTTTTCCTTCGCCATGCTTACATATTGATTTAGAAAATTACGAATTTTGGAATTTAGCAATAACTAGACATCCCAGATCCAACAAAAGTGGTTTCGTCGAAAACCGAGGTCATTTGCAAAATTTCCATTTTTAAGGGCCAAAATTCCATAGCGACTATTCTGAATTTTCAACTGGGCATATCTTTTTATTCCCGCTATGAAATTTCAATTTCTTGGATTCGTTGGAAAGATATTTTCAAATAGATTCTAATATTTTTGGTTTCGCTAAAATCCGATTTATTTTAAACCCTGTACATTCATTTGAAATTTGAAATCGAATTTCCGAACTACCGCGCCATTTTCAATTCCTTTTATAATTAAAAATAAATATTTATATTCTAACGACGATCTATATAAATATGTACTTTCCAATTCTATTCAAAATAAATTTCCCGTCGTTATTATTTAAAATAATTCATTTTAAATATTCAAAATTCATTAAAATTGCCAAAATAAATTTTTTAAATTGGTTCGGATTACCGGGTTATTACATAAGTTCTGTGAAGGTGAAGAACAAAAATTACTATATTAAAGATTTATTTGAAAAAGTTACTAGGTCTGCCATGCTTTTTGAGTTTGAAAGATCTATGAACAAATTTGTTGAGATTGGTGGTTCTGCCGCATTAAATTTTTTAAATGATAAACCATATGATCATTGGGTTGATTTTTTTCCAAGGAAGAGGTACAGAGAGTTGTATTCTCGTGTCGCTGAAAGTTTTAATTCATGGATTTTAGCTGAACGTGCTCTTCTCATTACTTCTTGTTTAGATTCTATTTGGATTAAGTTAATGGAACAAATGTCTAAACATAGAGAATTGGAAAAGCATACTTTGTCCGACTATGGAAGCTCGATTGTTTGAACTTATTAATGAAGGATATGGATGGGATGTGTTTAAGTCATCTAATCATATTTTTGAAGTTAAATCTTCAAAGTCTCATCATGTTGATTCGAATTTGAAAATGTGTAGTTGCAATCGATGGAAAATTACTTGTTTCCCTTGTGCTCATGTCATTAAATGTATGAATAGGTGTAAACTGTTTGTTTATGAATTTGTGGAATATTATTATACAACTGAAGCTTATCGTGCTAGTTATTCTCATGCTATAATGCCAATTCCTAATTTTGATAAACCAAAAGCTTCCCTCGAAGATAGTGAAATTGTAAGACCTCCTAAATCCATTCGGCAAGCTGGTAGGCCATCATTCAAAAGAAAGGGAGGTTCAGCTGTTTTTCCAAGGAAAACAAATGTGGAAGATGCAGTCAGTATGGCCATAATCGTAGAAATTGCAAGTCCGTGCTAAAGTTTTAGATGGTTCAGGTATTTTTTTAATGCTGTTCAGTTTTTAAGTTTTAGACGGTTTAGGTTTTATTATGTTTTTTCCTGTTAATTGTATACAAATGTTTAGTTTAGTTTTTTTTATACTTATTTAGCTTTATCTTTTTATTCTAACTGTTTTTTTAATAATTGCAGAAATTATTGTTTGCAGCTATGTGGAATGAATATGGTGTCGTTTTACTTGATATATTTGGATGTTGGCTAGTGTTTCATTTCAGATAGTGTTACGTTTTAGATGGTTCGGGTTTTTTTAAAATATATTTTTATGCTATTTATTTTTTAAGTTTTAGATGGTTCAAGTTTTATTATGTTCTTTTCCTTTGAATTGTATAATAATGTTTAGTTTATTTCTTTTTTTATTTAGCTTTATTCTTGTAAATTAACTGATTTGTTTTTATAATTGCAGAAATTATTTACTGCAGCTATGTGGAATGAAGATGGTGTTGTTTTACTTGACGATATATTGGGATGCTGGCTAGTGTTTGGTTTTCGATAGTTATAGGCTGTTAATCAATAGTAGCTGGTATGTTAGTTGATACGTTTATAGGTTGTTTTGAGTTTGATATTTTTTGTCAATTTGTAAATATCTGGTCATACTTTTCAGTTACTGCATAGATAATAGTACATGGTATAGTTACAGGTTATTAATACTTTGATATATTGCTTTGAAACTTATAATGTTTGATCAATGAAATAATGTTTGAGTATTATATGTGTATCTGTAGTTTTGTACTATATTTGTTGTTTATTAGTATTGTCTGTACCTTTGATTGATATTGTCAGTGTATTTGTTTTTTATTAGTATTGTCTGTGTATTATATGTCTTTCCGTCTAGTTGTACTGTATTATATGGCATTGTAATTTATTAGCATAGTCTGTATGAAATGTTAATCATTTTGTGTGTCATATGGATTTCAGTGTTGTATATTGCAGTAGTTTCAGCTTTTAATGTAGTGTGATATGTAGCGGTATTTTCAGCTTTCACATTATATATATGATTGTGTTGGCTAGTGAATTTATGGTAATAATGTAGTATATCATACAGGTTCAATAGTTTATATGATTATGTCGTCTATATTGTACTAAAGCCTACTGAAAAAGCCTACTGAAAATGTTTAGGATAAATTGTTGAAGTTGGATTTCAAAGATATTGCATTCCTTATGTTGCAAATATATTGTAGTAGTTTGATTATGTAGTCTATTACTATATAGGCTTTAAACACATTGCATTAGCTGGATTCAAAAATATTGCAAACATGTCGGAAACATATTGCATTTCACATGATATTTATGATTATGCAGTCTATATAGTAGTAAAGGCTTCAAATATATTGTAGTAGTTTGATTCTCATTGGTCTCAAAGATTCATTATCTATGTGATTTTATTTTTTGGTTTAAATCGGCCATACAACAAGATAGTGCATTTCAGCCACTTCTCATGTTGCAAAAGAATGTAACTGCACGAATATAAGGAAAACTGATCAAAATCATTATATGAAAAACAAAATTACAAGTCACAGTATCCTTAAACTATATAACTATAAATTACAAGGTACAGTAGTTAAATTCTGATCAGAATTAATTTTCAAATTGATCAGCATTGTAATAACAAAATTGCAAGTCACAAAGTTAACTATATAACTATAAATTCAGCAACACAATTACAAGTCAAAGATGAACAATAACTTACAGTATCCTTGAACTAACTAGAGTTAACTGTTAATCCATTGGATCAAAAGTAATAAATGTGTTTGGATCATTATAAGCCCTTCGGTCGTAGCAGGGCTTTCCATTGGTTTAGCCCATTACAAGTATTTAGGTCGCTACAGTGCTCTAGTCAGTTCATGCGGTTTGGGTCACCGAGCCTTTTTGGTGCGCCTTATTCTTAGCTCGTTATAGGTCTTTAACACTTCAAATCCTCTAGTCCGTTAAGCATTTAACCCGCTTAAAGCTTTGGCCCGATCCACATTGCCTTAGCACGTGCCGCCTCATATCTGACAGCTTTGGCCCGCTTCGCATTGCCTTAGCACGTGTCGCTTCATACCAGAAAGCTTTAGACCACTCCGCCTTCTATCTAGTGGCTTTGGGTTGTGTTGCTTCCTATCCGCTGCTTTTTGGGTCGCTCCTTCCTTTTAGATCGTGTCGCCACACTTTGGATCGCAAAACATCCCTTTTTGAACCTTTTATCCCGCCCGACGACCTAAAGAGGGTTCAGAATAATTACAGAATTGGCACCTAGCCTGAATCTCACCTATAAATACCTCCCTCATTATTTCATAAGGGGGGACCAAATTTTATGACCCAAGGGCTGCCCAATTATTTCCTACGCATTTCTAAGAGATTTTCATCTCTCCTAACACCATCAATTAAATCTCAAACATGAAGTTCACATGAAATCAACCAAAAGTGATCAAGCTTCTTAGAGATCAAAGATTCTCCACCATACTCCTTGCATATTGTAGAATTTGATTATTTCTCTGTTGATTGTGTTGATCAAAGTGATGTTATTGTGTAAGGAACAATATGAATTTACTTTTGAGTGATCCTATACTTGTAACCCTTGAACAATATGAACAATATGAATTAAGATCGAACCACTATAAATTTGTGTCTCTTTACTTTTATTGTGATTGTGGCCTCTTTTCCTACTAATTGGCGAAGTGTGATTTTCGCACCTTTGATGTTGAGATCTAATTTGGTTTTAACATTTGGCGCCCACCGTAGGGCCTCGTTCATATTTCCTTCTCCCACACTCTCTCAAGGTTGAAGGCCTTGCATTGAAATTCTAAGACCTATCCAACATAATAGTGAAATCTAAGAAGACCATAAGCAGAAATGTCGATGATGTTGCTTACGAAGAAACACCGCTTGCTAATCGTTTCGAAGTTGGTGAAAACTCGGAAAGTGGAGCCGGTGTGACTAAAAATGAGTTGAATGCCGCTATTGCCAACATGAATAAAAAAATGGATGCTTCTACTAAGGCTATGATGGAGAAACTTGATGCCATCCTTAATGCTCAACCAAATCCAGCCCCTCCGAAAGTCCATGTTGATCTCAAAGAAAATAACAAATCGCCTGCATCCGATCATAACCGCAACAATAACATGGAAGACTATTATGATTGGTTGAGTGATAAGGATGAAGCTAACATCAAAGAATTGAAATCATTCTGAAGTGAATGCTCGAAAGGCTACCAATACCGTCACGGGGGCAATTCCTCATCGAGAAGGTAAAGTACCTAAGCTCTCTAATCTAGACCATTTGCCTAGACGAACATTTGGTAAGGAACTTAGCTTCGCAGAGCGGTATAACACTGGGGAATACATTTTTAACATGATAGAGCAAATCATGAAGAGGAATCAAGCTAGGAAAGATGATGAAAGAGAATGGGACTTCTCTCCTGATAGGACTCCGTTCACCGAAAGAATCCTTGAAGCAGAGTGTCCAAAGAAGTTCAACCCTCCAACTTTGCCTCCGTACAATGGCCAAGTTGATCCTAACTACTTCCTATTCAAATACGAGCGGCATATGAGCGCAGCTAAAGCGACTGATGAGATGAGATGCACATACTTTCCTCTCTACTTAGAAGGTGCTGCATCGTTATGGTTTACAAAGCTTCCACCTAAGTCCGTAGATCGATTCTATGACCTAACTAAAAAGTTCAAGGAGCAGTTCCGCTTGTATGCTACCAAAGCCAAAGATGCTATAACGCTCTCAGCAATAAAACAGAATCCACGGGAATCTATTAAAGATTTTCTTAGTTGATTCAATATGGCCTTGTCTGAAGTAAGGAATCCATAACCCCGTATAATCCTCATGTCTCTAATCAGCGGTATAGATGAGAAGAGCGAATTAGGGAGATGGATCAAAATGAAATAACCGAACACAGTGAAATCAGAAGAACATTCAATGGCACAAGCGCGCCAATGATGGGAACAACAACAAGGCTAATAAGAAGTCTCGCCTTTTCAACTCATCAGACCTGACGCCTTAGAATGACACTCCTGAAAATATCTATCTTGCAACAAAGAATTCTGAAGAGTACATGGAGCCAAATCCGATAAGGATAAGTGACAAAGCAGCGAACTCAGGAAATTTCTACAGATTTCACACCAGCTTGGTCATAACACCAATCAGTTCCGACACCTGAAGAACCTCATCGAGGAATTTATCAGGAAAAATAGGCTACAGTAGTATGTAAAGAATCCATAAGCCTTGAATCCTTCTGCAACTCCCCAGGGAGAAGGGGCATTAAATGATCAATCTGGTCCAAGCAACATAGCTTCTGCTCAAACTAATCCAAGGCCGATCGTCAACTGACAAACTTTGGTGGTGCTCCAATTTCAATGGCTTAGAATAAGCGAACAACATCACCACCGCTTTACTTCGTGCTATATTCCCTGCTTTACTTCATTCTTTACTTTACGTTTTATTTTCTGTTATATTTGAAACCTTATGTAAACAGTCCGTAATAACCTGCAAGTGATGCACTGAACATTAGCTCTACAACTAAGAGCATTTTGTCAGAATGAATTTCTTGCTTGCAAAATTATATGTTAAATCGAAACTTTCTTAAAAGATGATTTCATATTGCAGGCCATCTGTTGAACGCTTGTTCCTGTAATATCACGACCCCAACAACGCTAGTTCAAAATCCAAATGCCTTAAATATTAACATGCACAAATGCAAAAAGAGAAAAAAGCACCGCCTTGAAAAGTGAATGGGAAAGTCGCAAAGATCTAAACAGCGAACAAGCACCACGAAAAATAAACACAAGAGCTGTAACTTTTGTCAAAGGGGCACTTCCCTAAGAAAGAGGTTCAGAGTTGCAGTTCTTAAATCGGAATAGTCTGTCAAGTCAGGCATCCGACAAAGGAAATAATGGCCGCCATGGGAAACGATATAACAGCCACCCAATCCATTTGCGTAGTAACTGGAATCCCCAAATGTGAAGAATGAAATCCATTTGCGTAGCATCTAGAATCCCCAGATGTAAAGAATGAAATCCACTTGCATAACATTTGGAATGCCCAGATGTGAAAACTGCAGTCCACTTGCGTAGCATCTGGAATCCCCAGATGTGAAGAATGAAATCAACTTTCGTAACATCTTGTATGCCCAGATGTGAAAAGTGTAATCCATTTGCGTAGCATCTGGAATCCCCAGATGTGAAGAATGAAATCCATTTGTGTAGCATCTGGAATCCCCAGATGTGAAGAATACAATCCATTTGTGTTGCATCTAGAATCCCCAGATGTAAAGAATGAGATCCACTAGCGTAACATCTGGAATGCCTAGATGCGAAAAGTGCAATCCATTGTGTAGCATTTGGAATCCCCAGATGTGAAGGATGAGATCCACTTGCGTAACATCTGGAATGCCCAGATGTGAAAAGTGCAATCCACTTGCGTAGCATCTGGAATGCCCAGATGTGAAAAGTGCAATCCACTTGCGTAACATCTAGAATGCCCAGATGTGAAAAATGCAAACCATTTGCGTAACATTTGAAACCTCAAATGTGAGGTATGCCAAGCACCCAATTGATCATCAGTATTAGGAAGCACCTGATCCAATCGCGACAAACATTGGGTCTTAACCGAAAACCTTTCTAGGGGCATTCCTCTTGAATTTACCGATGCTTCGATTAATCAGTATAATTAAGTAGCGAGAGTTTCCAATGACTAAATTAACCAAACTGAATTGTAAACAAAATTCGGATTTAACCAATCACTTGCGTAATGTATGGCCTCAGATACGACAAGTGTCTAATTTTAGCCCTAGCCAGGGCATGAAATTCAAAGTACTTCCCGTGGAGAAGATTAATGACGGCTCCCTAAACAAGGGGCATGAATATCAAAGCTTCTAAAAGAGGAAGCAGGGGACAAATCATAGATATGTATTTCCCAAATGTGAAGTATCGAACATTATCATATAGATCATTAAAATGATAGCGTTTTAAATCCACAGTCGACTTTAGTCGATTAGTTGATTTTAATCGTTAAATGCGAATTCTAATTAGAATATTTGTTTGTGATAATAATGTTCAACAAACTTTAAACTGTTGAATAAAACAAGTCCAGTACAAACACTCTACTCAGTTTAAAATAAAATTCTCTATAGGCTATTTTTAATGGTTTGTTATTGATGTGGACAGTCAAGAGTGAAGTATTAGTCCAAAATTGTGCAAGAGCTTGTTTTTCTATTATAGAACAAGAAGGTATGACAAAGCAAAAATAAAAGCTTAAAGTACAATAAGAAAAACATATTTCCATCATAACATCACAAAAGCAAGTCACAACATCGCGAGTTCAGCACAGACACACAAAATAGCATAAGAGTAGTAAGTGAGGGCCGGCACCCGCATATACAACTGGTCTAAAGCATAAGTGCACAAAAGTAAATAACAAAGGTCTTTTCCCAACCTAAGAAGAAGAGGAAGGGTACCAATTGATTCTGTTTTGGCCTCAAGATGCGCTAATTCTTCAGTAGTCTCATCCCAGGAGTTGAGAGTCTGGATAAGATGTGACAACCCGAATTCCGATGGACCGAATTTTTTTCATAATTCCAATCCATCGAAACTCGGATTGGTTTGCTCTGGTATCCTGCAGAAAAGACAGAGACATAAAATATATCAGGGCTCAGAAAATATCTCACAGCGGAATGGATAAAATATAGTATAATCAAAACATAGCCTTACCATATTATTAATATTGCCTAACCAGTATCCGAAGCTATCATGTCTCTGCCACAAATCTAAACTACGAGTATATTATGAGGAGGGAGTCAGAACACAAGTTCTGGTGACTGGATTTAAGCTATACACTTTAGATAATCCTACATATACCGTTCAATCATGTTATCTTATTTATTAGGTTACTTGGGTTATCAACACTCAAGGCTTACACACACGTCGTACCCATTTACTTCCCATTGGATTAACCTAATATAGTATGTATGTAGCTACACCCAATATTGAGGTACACCCCATGGTACCCCACTCGCACGGTCTCCACTGTAACACCATCAAAATATACGCAGTCCCTCATCCTATACCATAGTGATGTACGGATAACAATATTACGTTCCGCATATATCTGTCATTACTATGGTACACAAACGTACGGACTGCCACCTTTGTTCGAATCCAAATTCATACTAGAGTAATGCCCTCAAGCCTACAATACACCACCCAGAGGCGACATGCATGTATCTGGATTGTGCACCATACGTATCTTCAATTGTAGCTCGATGCCTCAATCGCACGTCCTCTAATGTGCACCGAGTTCCATGGCAGGGCAATACAAGAAACGTGGAACTCGGTCGGGAGCTTTTCCATATTTGTATAGGCCCATTTTTAAAGAGCCTCTATATACAGATATACTTAGGGTCTTTTTTCACGGTGGCTATGGCCCCACCTAGGCCCCTCCCTCAACTAGTAAAGACTACAAAAGCTAAGCGACATGCCCCTAATAACAAGCAATCTAAACATCCATTTGGCGTCTTCCCTCAACCCCTTACCCCGATATTGAAGGTGAATGGTATCTTGGGTTTAGCTCTAGTCTTTTCGCATCCCACTGGCTGCCGATAACGGGTATCCAACGATCTACTATCCTTGTTGGTCGTGATCCTTCGCCTCCACGTTGAAGAAACCTCCGAATCACTCTGGTGTCACCGCGTCACAGCATTCTGACTGCATAGCTACTTCTGCAGTCAACGCACACCCACCTATTAATTACGAGCAGACCCAACGTCTGTGAGCACAACCTAAGATATCTATCACCGCACAGAGGACTACTAGGAGCACTTTACGTACCTCAGGAAGTCGTGTGCTTCCCCTTCCAGTCCTTTGGAGCTGTCAGAACAATCAGATGAATGTACGCACCCCTCATGCCATATAACACCTCGTTGATCTACCCCGTTGAGTTATTCACCCTCAAACGTACGGACTGGTCTAAGCGCCTCACTTTAATATGTTGTTAGACCCTATGTCTAAACATTCTTTTACGCGCTTGCTTTTCCTTACCATATTTTCTTTTAACTTGGTTATTCCCATTCACATTGAATTCATCATCAGTTACTGAGTTCCTCTTGCTTATTAATTCCAGTTATAACTTAACCCATTTAAGTTTATTAATAAGCCCACAACATGTTATTCTCCAGATTGTGGCCCAAGGTATGTAATCCATAATCTCTTTTATATTCTTGTTTGATTTCATCATTACAATAACATGTTTTACTTAAAATGTAATTAAGCATATCTCAGTTCACATGTTTTCCAATTAACATGTCACTTACCATTTATGATTAAATATAACTTATTTCATTTCATAAGTTTTCCTCATCCTTTCTCATTTAATCGTAATTCCACTTTACATCGTCAATACAACTTATCGTTGTTTACTTATTAACTTAGTTCTATTAACTAAGGCCCATTAATAAGTTTCTCTATCCATTTATTATAACCTATGTTATAATTTCTCCTTGTCCCTAGGACAAGTCTGAACATGTTATTTTTACCAGCGGGTTTCAGACCTCCAAGTTTACGGATTACATAATTTATATTAAGTAAAAATATATTTTCCCCCTTTTCTTAACTAGTTTCAGGTTTTCCCCTTTTCTGATTACTTAATTTACAATTAAGTGTCTGTTAACTCAAATCACCAGTTATCCCATTCCCTTAGTAGTTTATTATAACCTAAGTTATAATATTCACTTGTCCCTAGGACATTTTTACCTATTATACAACATTTTCATTAATGTTATTTATTTATAATAGGTTATTACCATTCCCCTCTTTAAACCATTTACTGATGTAAACCATTATTCTTCATTCACCATAATATATTCCTTATTATATTAAGGAAAACATTTCATGCACCTTATCAATTTGATAGAGGGAATCAATGATTTATTTTCACAACATATTCCCATCTAAATTCGTGGTAGCAAGTAATTTCTTTACTTTTCTTACTTTATTTACTGTGGCTTACTTGCAACCATGTTCTGAGAAATAGGTCATTTAGGGAAATACATCACTTTTCCTTCTCATCACACTAACTCGGTTCATTACTTCCCTTCCTTTCTTATTTTCTTAGTTGGACATTTTAATTTCCATCATTTCCATTTAATCATATCTTGTTATATACATATACATATATATATACATATGTATGTATGTATAAGCACTAGATCTCTCACATTAAGCCTACACTTGTGGACGCTGGATTTATCGGGCGGGTCCAGGCAAACTTCTACCACAAGTTGACTTAACCTCGTGTCTTAGCACCATTTCGTGTTTTTAATTTTTGCACTTAGATCCTTCACATTAGATTTACCACTTGTGAATGCTGGATATGCCGGGCGGGTCCAGGCAGACTTCTTTCACAAGTGCAATCTAACCTCGTGTCTAAGAGCGTTACAGTGTCAAATTACTGTGAATCTAGGCATGTTCATCCTTTAACAATTATTCCTATTTCATGAATTTTTTTTGGCATATTATCCTTTTTACTGTAATCTAGTTTAAAGTAATCTAATTTACATGTCGTCCAATTTTGCCTATGTTTTGTCGCATGTCCTTTTTAACATATGTTTAATTATGTTTTGACATGTAAATATCCACTCAGTTAATTATTTTAATCCAACAAGTTTAACATCTCGTTTACTCAATAGTATGCCCCAGGCGAATTATATAATTATAGCAATAGTAATCATTGCCCATATTCTAACAAGTTTATACAACATGTAATCATTCCAAAACTTTAATTGATTCAACATATGAATTATTCATATTAATTTCTCAACTTGTTATAACAATAATTTATAATTAACTTGGTAATTTCACAATTTATAACAAGGGGAATGCTAAACGATAATCATAATATTATCTAAAGGTTATAGCTTAAACCCACTCACCTTTCATGCTTTCCCCAAAATTTGGATCTGATCCGTTCTATCCTCTATGGTTTTCCTTTTCCCATTAATTTGATTTGAAACCTAATAACGGTGGATTGACTATTTTCATTAAAAGAGAAGGGAAAGAAATTGGAAGAATATGAATAGATTGGATCTACAAGTTTACCTTGCTTTCATGATCCAATAATCTTTTTATTAATGTTGATTCTCTCTTCCAGATCTGGATTCATAATTTTCCTAGGCTAATATTTTAATTTTCAGAATAGATTTGAGAAGAGAGAGAGAGAGAGAAAGTAACGACAGAGCTCTAGCGTAGCCGCCGAATTATGAGGATTAGGGTTAGGTCTAAGGTCTTATTTATAGGTGCATGGAGCAATCAGGACCCTCGGATTTGACCAAAAGCCATCAGAATCGTCCAGAAACTCAAAATCCTAATCTGCCAAAATCTACTGCCGGGGAGGGGGGTCGAACCCCCTTGATGGGGTCGATCCCCATGGGTCCGAGGGTCCAGAATTGGCCTGTGTAGTTTCTGTTTACTCCAACAAACTCTACAGCCCATCACTTCTTCATACGATGTCCGTTTTATGTAAACTCGGACTCTATCTGATCCAGAATTCCGAGAAGAACACAACAGTACAATCCATTTCACTTAATTCTGAATATTTAATTAAGTTATTCTTAATTTATTATCTTAAGTTAAAAATGTGGGGTGTTACATAAGCGCAGCTTTTTTCTTCTCTAAAGTAGAAATGCGTTCAAGGTTCTCCCTGTTTAAACTTTGAAGATCACAAGCGAAGGTATTCCAAGCACCCTGTTTGCGCACAGTATAATTTCCAATAAGGTCAAGATGCTTCTCCAGCCAATCCTTGGCAGCGTCAAGCTGTGTAGTGAGTGATTTTTTATAACATCTAAATCGTCGGGGACTGATCTTTTGTCAGAAAGGCATATATCTAAGTCAAGGTGGTCGAAGTGCAACCCTTGTAGAAACCAACCCTTGAATCGCTTGGCGAACTAAAGGTTGCACGGCCTAGGAGTATAAAAAGGCCTATCTATGATTGCTTGAAGTTCAGCATGAGTTGGGGCAACAAAGGAAGTAGCCAAAGAAGGTGAATCGGAAGTAGTCTGAGTGTCAGGCACAAGGAGCTTGTACGGCCTACGGTGTTTTCGAGTATTACCCTCGCTCAAAGTCTCCCAATCCTTGTAGATATCCTACACAAATAGTGGTGTTTGAAAGAAAATAACAGGCCAGAATGCAATGGGCTCAAACATGATCAAGTAATATTGAAACAAAACAACTGGATGGACAAAGTTTACATGTCATGAGCATCTAGTGTGCATTACGTACAAACCAAAAGTTTAAAGGTTTAAAGCAACTTTTTCAAAGCATTTAGGTCATTCTAAGCAACCTCAAGTGTTAAGGTCGTTTTGTATGACCAGAGGTTTTAGGCTGTTCACCTTGGATATTTAAGTTTTAGATCATGCGGGAAGTCAAAGCCTTTGGGTTGTTCTGAAATCAAGGTCACCACGCAATTCCAGTATCTTGAATTATCTTGACGACCCAAAGACCCAGACAATTCGAGTAACCTAGAACCATGCCCATTGACCTTAGGTCGCAATGACAATCCAGTTCCTTAGGTCATCTTTTAATTTCTAAGTTTTTAGGTCGCCAACGACCTAAAGCTTCAAGTTAAAAAAAACGACCCAAAGATATGGATGGGAATAGTCAACAAAGGCACTACAAATGTTAAAGAATTAATATGGCATGGATTTGCAAATTAGGATTATTAACAAGCAATAAAGTCATGCAAAATCATCATTCCAGCATACTCATCATTTACCGGCAAAAGATATGGTCAAATTACAAGAATTTCACTTGGAAATCGAGCCAAGACCATCACAAATATACAACAATCCTAAAAACCAAGTCAATGTTTAAAATTAAAATAAAACCTGAATCTTGGAACTTGGAATTTGAGTAGCTTGATCGTTGGTAGAACCGTTAAAGAGATCGAATTTACTGAAGTTGTTGCTGGAATAATCAATAATACTCTGAATCAAAGATTGCTCCCGATTGATGATTGAAATTTGACCTCAGAGAGCCGCTATTAATGAGCTTGAAGCCAAAGGGTAAGTGTAAAAGGGAATGACGACCTAAGTTAAAGAGTATATATAGGTAAAAAGTAGATAGGAAAAGTTCAAGTTTAAGGCCCGATAGCGATCCATGAGACCGTATGACCAAAAGCATGAAACGATCTAAAATATAGCGTGGTCCAAGGATTAACATGACTTAACACATGTCAGAACTGTTCAAATCGAAGCCTATATTATTTTCAATAAATGCAAACTTCGAGGGGCAAATTTTAATCCATACAATATGGATCAAAGGTAATAAATGTGTTTGGGTCGTTATAAGCCCTTAGGTCGCAGCAGGGCTTTCCATTGGTTTAGCCCATTATAAGTATTTAGGTCGCTGTAGTGCTCTAGTCAATTCACGCAGTTTGGGTCGCTGAGCCTTTTTGGGGTGCCCTATTCTTAGCACGTTATAGGTCCTTAACACTTCAAATCCTCTAGCCCGTCAAGCATTTAACCCGCTGAAAGCTTTGTCCCGCTCCGCATTGCCTTAGCATGTGTCGCCTCATATTTGAAAGCTTTGGCCTGCTCCAAATTGCCTTAGCACGTGCTGCTTTATACCAGAAAGCTTTAGACCGTTCTGCCTTCTGTCTAGTGGCTTTGGGTCGTGCTGCTTCCTATTCGCTGCTTTTTGGGCCACTCCACCCTTTTAGATCGTGCCGCCACACTTTGGATCGCAAAACATCCCTTTTTGAACCTTTTATCCCGCCCAACGACCTAAAGAGG
Source organism: Allium sativum (assembly GCA_030737875.1). Taxonomy (NCBI): domain Eukaryota; kingdom Viridiplantae; phylum Streptophyta; class Magnoliopsida; order Asparagales; family Amaryllidaceae; genus Allium; species Allium sativum. The sequence continues at coordinate 734,240,165 of CM060916.1, forward strand.
GTTCATAAGAATTACAGAATTTCCACCTGGCCTAAATCTCACCTATAAATACCCCATTCATTCCTTTATAAAGGGGGACCGAATTTTATGACCCCGAAGGGCTGCCCAATTATTTCCTAAGCATTTCTAAGAGATTTCCATCTCTCCTAACACCATCAATTGAAGATCAAACATAAAGTTCATCATGAAATCAACCAAAAGTGATCAAGCTTCTTAGAGATCAAAGATTCTCCACTATACTCCTTGCATATTATGGAATTTGCTTATTTCTCCGTTGATTTTTGTTGATCAAAGTGATGCTATTATGTAAGGAACAATATGAATGTACTTTTGAGTGATCCTAGACTTTTAACTCTTGAATTGATGATAATGGAAATTGCTGTTGAAGTGGATGTAGATCTTCCTTAAATCGAACCACTATAAAATTTGTGTCTCTTTACTTTCTATTGTTATTGTGGCCTCTTTTCTTACCAATTGGTGAAGTGCGATTTTTGCACCTTTGGTGTTGAGATCTAATTTGGATTTCAACATTAACTATTCTGATAACAAGTCATATATTTCAGAAAGTTACAAGTCTAAAACAAAATGTATATTTTCTAACAAGTCACAGTATCCTTCATACCATTTTAGACTAGACCTATGCACTAATACCTTTTCCACTAAACCTATGCACTTATACTTTTTTCCACTAAATCTATGCAGCAATACTTTTTTCCACTAACTGTAGGTAACCATTTTAGTTGTTTCAGGAGTAGGCCCTTGAAGACAATACTTGTATACCCATGGGCTTTTTACATATGTCACCAACTCGTATGCTAATGTTGCTTTGAACATGTCCATTCCTGTCTCATCATAAGAAACTGGCAATGAATAAGGCGCCATTTCTGTCAAATGTTTCATGATCTCCATGACATACAGTGCATAGTCAAGTCTTTTAAATGAAATGTAACACCTTGTAATTTAAACAACACTAAAAGAGGATAAATTAAACAATAATTAATTTAATACTTAGAATGAAGGGAAATGGACTTCGCCATTGCGTCCATCTCGAAATTATGGTGAAGATAGACATTTGGTTTGGGTAAAACGGACAACGTATGAAGAAGTTATGAGGGTTTGAAGTTTGTATACATGTAAGATAATTAAATATATATAGTGTCCAAGAATTCAAAATCAGGTCTAGAAAGTTCAAAAAAGTTCAAATTCCAGAATTCGGGGTGAGCGGGAAAATTCCCGCCTAAGGGAGTCAACCCCTTAAGGGGGGTGTCGACCCCCTAAGGGGGTGTCGACCCCTAGTTCGACCGCCATAGGGATGACGTGGCTAAGTCGGTTTGGAGGCTGGCAACAATAAATACAGGCTCATTTCTCTTGTTTTCTTCATTGAAAATCAATGGAGGCCTAAGCGCTGCTAGTGCCTGGACTGAACCAAACCTCTTTCTTCTACTGTAATCAAATTTGAGATTCAAGCGTAGATCTGAGATTCATCAACTACTTTCTTCTCCTTCTATTGTTCTAGATCCTAACACTGTGAGTTTCAGTTGCCTTTAGATTTAAATAATTAAAAGTAAACATGATATGACTGTAAATTTGGATCTATGCCTATGACTAAATCATATTAGATCTATTATAATTTGAGAATCCATGATATTGTAATTTGGATCTATGCCTGTGACCGAACAATATTAGATCTATTGTAATTTGCGAATCTATGACATTTTCAATTGACTATGACCTAGATCTCAACCCTTATCATGTCAGATCTACTTTTAATTATTGGTCTAATTTGTTATTTGGATCATCTTATGATTATCATGTTGTGGGCAATTTAGATCTGGCATTATTTGGACATATAAATTCTTATTTAGATCTAATCATGCCTATTATGACATCCCTACTATGTTAGAACCTGTTTTATTATCACAAGTTCACCGATCTGTTCTTATATGTCAATCCTATCAGTATGTCATCATATTCTTATGTCAGTTTGTTAGAATAAACATCACTGTCATCTTCCCTTCACCCTTTCCCTTTTTATTTTATATAATCAAGCTATTTTCGAGCCTAGGCATGTCGTTAAATTATGCGACTACATTAGTTTGGGAACGAGGGGAAAAACATTGAAATTGGATATATCTTGTGGATTGGGAATTTGGGCATAGTTGGTAAAAAGGTGAAAATTGGCATAATTTGAATAATGTATATGTATATGAATCTGGACATATAATTTACTATGAACATATTGGGGATAAAGGGGCATGCAACTTATAACCTATAACGACATAGGAAAAATTGGCTAATAATGAAATGCCTAGGATTACAGTAATTAGAAACTGTAACTGCGCCTAGACACGAGTTTAGATTGCAGTTGAGGTGGAAGTCTGCCCGGACGCGCCTAGCATATCCAGCGACCACAAGTGGTGAATCTAATGTGGGAGGTCTAGGTACACAAATATGAGACGTGCTAAGACACGAGGTTAAGCACAATTTGTGGAATAAGTCTGCCCGGACCCGCCCAACATCTACAAATGGTAGGCTTAATGTGGGAGGTTTAGCATACCATAACCATAAATAAAAATATGGTAATAAACCTTGAATACTTAACCTAGTTGAATCCATAGGGATTGTATGAAAATAAACTTAAGTTGGGGTTAAGTAAATTTGGTTGAGCAGTGGGTGGGTTAAGTAATTCTGAGGGGGTAGGTAATATTTACATATAGGCCCACAAACTTAACCCGATAAGGTTATGTAATTAAAGACACCTAATGGTATACGTAACCGATGGAAATATTAGAGTTATGTAATTAAAGATACCTTTTTAAGGTAAGCATAACTTGTAGAAATGACAACGTTGTGTAATTAAAGACGCCTAATGGTATACATAACCGATTGAAATCCCAGTGGGGATACAAGACAAGGGGGAGAGCTTGTATCAAATTGTATGGGACCCATTTCAGTCAATAACCCTTAATAGGTATCAAACGAGTACTCCAAACTAGGTCGGAGTTAGGGCACACTTACTGGGCTGAATGTAAGAGATCCAAATGAGGAGGACGGTGTGGGCGACGCAAACCGACCGGGGATATGTGTGTGCATGGGCCGGGTGGAGGGGGCTAAGATGACCGTGACACCTTTAGATATGGATGTGTATATCAGCGAATGCTTGCCACTGTAGGATGTGATACATTCTATAGCGGGGCCAGCACAGAGTATTGACGCGGAGTAGGGAGCCGATCGATTACGGTAGTGGTTAGGATACATCTGGGCGTATGCCTTAGTTTACCATCTTATAGTTGTTGGGATCATCTCATTCTTGTGATACTAGTATTAGTGCAAGTAATCTTTAGAGAAGCGTACACTCTATCATGTTTACCTTTTCATCCCTACCTTATATGTTGTTATCTCTCTCTTATTTACTTTATATGCCTGTCATGCTACTTTTACTTATTTACTTGCTAAAAGTAACTGGACTCGCGAGACTTTATGTCTGACCCTTTTTGTTTTCTGTTCTTTCTTCTGTTTCCCCCTAGGTTCTCAGGGTGGGAATACTCAGGCTTGACCGTGATTTTGATTTCATTTCGCTTGATCTGCTTAGATGTATGGATCAAGCTCTTATCCTTGCCACTATGGATATGTTTTATTTTTGGGGAATTTTGCTTCTTTTATGTACTGATGTTTTAAAGTACAAGACAGTAGTTTTAATGATGTAATGGTTTTTATGTATTTCAAACATGTCATGTTTTCTAACCACGTTGCTTTATGATTAAATAAAGTTTTTAAATCCGCTATCATTTTTATATTTGTCTTGTAAAATTTATGTTTATGTTTACCTATAACGCTTCACGAAACTTAATCCATTCCCTTTGTGAGTGACATTAACGGACGTGAGGTGCCACACTTGGTATCAGAGCAGAAGGTTACCAGATTAGATAAAAAAAATTTGAAAATTATTTTCAAAAAGGTTTTAAAAGAAAGCATTTTTTAGAAAGGAAAAGCCTGTTTTGAAAAACATATCCCCAAAATCATATGTACTGCCTTTCGATCCTTTGTCAAAATATCTTTCCTTTTCATTTCAACATGTCTGGGGAACCTAACATTCCAGAGGACGTTAAGATACTTGGCTGGTTCAGTAGGTATCTAGAGGCTACGACACCTGTTGACGGCCAAGGAAACGTTCCTCCCCTAGCTGCACCCATCGTTCCTCCTCTTGTAACGATACAGATTTCGCCCAGACCTAATTGATCGCAAAATCAACTAAGACCGTTCAAAAACCCGAATACGCTGACTTTGGGCATACAACACATCAGAACAAATAACAGAAGACTTTTATAAACATTATAATAATGTTACGTCAGAGTACAGAATATCAGAGTACATCGATAAAATACAGTGGAATATAATTTACAATAATTTAATACATTACAGCGGAAATGAATAAACTGATACAACAGAAGTCTATCAATGCCCAAGGCACAGCTTTAAGCTTCGATCCAGAATCCTGCTCAATATATCTACAAAATAAGCTACTTGACTGCCCATTTGGAAAAGAGGGCATCCGAGTTTGCAAAGTGAAACAAACTACGGGTCAGTCATGGGACTGGTATGAGAAATCTTTCCTAACTTAACTAATAATAAGGCTAAACACATGACCACGCCGCTAATGCGGAACAGGTTTACTACATTGGATTGCCAGTGCATAATTAAAGTAAATCGTTAAACAACAAAATGCTTTTTGAAAAATGAAACCATTATAAGACTCAAGTCCCATCACGAAATGCAATGCAAATCAGAGGATAGAGTTTTACCTTATAATGGTCAAAAATGCTTGATACGATAAAAACGGATTTGATATTATTATTATTGTATATATGTTTCAAAAAAAATTCAATCGTAATGTTGCAATCATAGACGGCATAATAACCCATCCTACTATGTCGCCATACTAGTTATACAATCAAAACCGCATGATGTTGTATTGGAAATTGGGTTTCCATCATGAGTCAAGGCTAGGAACGATCTCCTTACCGATTCGAGACACTCTAGCAATGTCTCAGGTTCCCCCGCAGTGAACCCTTGGATACAGCAGGGTCAGTCCACAAATATCGTTAGTGGATTAGTTATGCCTGAACACACGCTTCCCGGTCCTACCGAACCTATAATACGGCCATTGGCAACCGATAAATCTGAGGCCTCGAAATCCATCATCCACATAAGTAAATGTCAGGGCTTGTAAAACCTTGATACCACTCCTAGCTAGAAAGAAATGTGTGCACTCCTTACGTTCCCTTGCTCCGTTTCTGACTCATACCGGGGTGTGAGGCTCGCGAGGTCACGCTATACACAAAGCTATGCCGAAATAGGCTATGCTTTGATCATCAACCACAAGGCTCTGCTTTTCAACAAAAGCCTTGATCATTTGCATCTTGGCGTGCCACATTGACAATCTATGCCATGCGATCGATAACTACCAATATATAACCTCTGAGCTCGTACGTCTCAGAGAAGGGTGTTAAGCAAGAGAATAAATTCTCCGCCACCACAGATATATATTAAATATAAATCAATTTAATTTACCAGGAATGAAATCCAATGTCAGACACACACATCCATTTACAAGTCCGTTCTGGATCTGAACGAAACCAGAGACACCTTATTCCTTGTCCCATATGTCCAATACAGAAGTGAGGTGCTCGCATATCCGGACAATCAACAAGTACGTCCGGACAGCTACCACTTTAACCCTTTCCTAGGAGCAAATCAGTCTAGGGCATCAGTAGTCATCCATTTGATGTGAAGATCACTGATCTTCAACCACCGTCTTCATCTTCGACTCTTAATCGTCGTAGTAATTATTCGGAATGGATTAAACCCAGTCTTTCCGAATAACTTGCATATTTTATAAAAAAAACAAGTGCTATAAAAACACATTCAACGCCTCATTCCAATTCAGAATATTCTTTAAATAAAATATCCACATTGTTCTAACAAAGATAAATCCTTTAAATTTATTCTTAAATCTTTCTTTTAAAGATTTATTAAAACTCCAATTTGGTTTTTGAATATCAAAAATCATTATTTAAATTTTAAGAAATTAATCTTATCTTTAACTTGGTTAAAGAACTAATGTCATTTAAAACATAGTTCACGGTAAACCCAAAATCGTCTTCCATTAAATATGGAATTTTCACCAAAATCAAATCAATATATGATCGATATAAATTTCTATATCAAACCAATAATATAAATGGAATAGCGGCAAAGCCTCTTAAATTCCATATATAGTATCAGTCTTCTTTTATAGAAGATTATCTCGATTATTATTAAATTGAATTTCATTCAATTCCAATTCAATATATTAAATTGGAAAACATTACTTTGGAAAATTTCCATTAAATCTACATAAAAGATTTATAAATTCCAAATTACATTTCCATTGTCAATCGTGTCAAAAGTGCAATTATAATTCTTTTAATTGTAATTATTTCACTGAAAAATATTCATTATTTTTAAACTATTCTTTATATAAAAATGTTCTTTATTTTCAAATATTATTTATTTAAAAGATATTCTGAATCGGAATGCGACTCAATCAATTACCATATATTTTCAGTTATATGGATTTTATACATTGCATATGTATATAATAGTAATGATAAATAATCATTAAACAATCCATTCACATCCAGAGTGAAATTTATAATTGTGTGAGCATTAAAATAAATAAATAACGCTCATCACAGACTGTCAATCCATCGATTGACATATAACTAAATATTGGGATTAGTGTAGGTCAAATATTATCCCAACACCCGTGTGGAGTTTTCAAACAACAACATTTTATATAAATAAATCATTGGTTAATAAATTTAACCAATTCTAATTCAATTTGAATTGCTTTCCATTTAACAAATTTTCATTTGTTTAAATTATAAATAAATATTTATAATTTAATTTCATTACCATAATAACATTATAATGATAATGTTTTAATCTAGCACAAATCATATTTTTACTTATGATCAATTTTCTAATTAAATGACATTTCTAATTAAATAACCTCTTTATTTACAAAATATGTTTAAATCTAAATGACAAATTTATTTGACAAATATGTTCAAATCTAAATGACATATAAAAATGTAAATTTTAATATGTATACAAAACTAATGTATTCATGACATATAAAAATGTAAATCTTATCTTTGACAATTCTAAATGAATATAAATGACATTTCTACATGAACATAAATGAACTTCATTTTCTGACAATTCTAAATGAACATAAATAACATTCCTAAATGAACATAAATGAACTTCTAAATGAACATAAATGATACTTCATTTCTGACAATTCGAAATGAACATAAATGATTTTTTTATTTTACAAAACATGATCCTAAATAAATGACATGTTTGTTTTAACATATACCAATAGAATGACACGTTTTACTTACCAAACAATAAGCTAATAAAATGACATGCTTTATTTAACACATCAAATACTAACAAAATGACATGTTTCAAATAAAAACGATGATTTTATTCTACTGTAACATTTGCTAACAAAATAATGCTTTTATACTAATGTAACATTTTCTAACAAAATAATATTTTTTATACTAATGTAACATTCTATAACAAAAATGATATTTTTGTCAAACTTAACATTTTATAACAAAAATGTTATTTATTTCTAATGCAACATTTTAAAACAAAATTGTTGTTTTATTTCTATGTAGCATTCTATACAAAAATGTTATTTTATTTCTAATGTAAACAATTCTAATAAAAATGACACGTTTGATCTAAATAAACATTTCTACTAAAATGACATGTTTAATTCTAATAAGAATGTTATCTTTAATTTAAATAAACATTTACTCACAAAAATGTTACCTTTAATCTAAATGAACATTTCCTAACAAAAATGATCTTTTTGTTCTAATAATTCTAATTCAACAAAACACATAAAAAGGATAACTTTACTTCGTTGACATTCTATCTTGACAAAATAAATAAAATAATAACTTCGTTTTGTTAAGCATTCTTATTTAACAAAATTGATGTTTTTGTTCTAATATGACATTATCTAAATAAAGTGATATATTTTTATTGTCTCATCCCTTAAATGAAAGCAAAACTACATTAAAAATCTAATATTTTTAATGGAAACAAAATTACATTTAAAAATGTGATTTTTTAATGGAAACAAAATTACATTAAAAATGTGATCTTTTTAATGGAAACAAAATTACATTTTTAATTCTAACATGACATTTATAACATAAAGGATATTTCTATACTAATATAACGTTTCTAACATAAATGATGTTTCTGTTTTAACAAAACTTTTCTAAACAAATGATGCTTGTGTTTTTAACAAAACCTTTCTAAACAAGTGATGCTTTTGTTTTTAACAATAATGATATTATTATTCTAAAATGACATTTTCACATAAATGACATTAATGTTCTAATATGAAATTCCTTACATAAATGATATAAATTTTCTAATATGACATTTCTCAAATAAATGAATAAATTTTCTAATATGACATTTAGAACATGGCACATCGTTATTCTAATAAATGACAATTTAATATTGTCAATCCTAATTCAATAAAAGATGACAATTTATATTGTAAATTTTAATTAAATAAAAGATGACAAATTTTATATCGTCAATCCAATTGGTAACAATTATCTAACTAAACAAAATTGATGTTTTGTTTTAGCACAAAACTATTTACGAAAAATATCATTTTTGTTTCTAACTTATTTTATCTCAACAAACATTATCCATCCAATCAACAGATCAATCATAATAGTTACAAACAAACCAAATCCAATCGTGATCAACACAAACTGAATTTACAGCATAAATGTAAGAATTTACAAGTACGATAATAATTGACTAGTTTTAATTACATATATCAAAAAGGAAATCTCACATCGACTTATCTGAATTTTCCAAATGCTCCATTTCAGATTTGTTTGTTTCATGCTGTATCTCGTCTTCACGATCCAAACGCTTCTGAAATCATCGATTTCTGTTTTGATTTGAAAGAGATATGAATGATTGAAATTTAATTACATTATTGAATAATAATTAAATAATTAACCATTAATTATTTCCTAACCCTTTGTTAACGTTATAAACCCATCTTCTTCTTCGTCGAATACAGAACCTATTGTCCAAATGAAAATCCACCTGCGCAAGTACCATAGGACCACCGCCACCCGATCCAACACCCCCACCTCGAAGCTCCGATCACCCTCGATCAACGTACGCCGCATCGCCCAACTCGTGGCCCCTACCTCCGCTAAAAACAACCCCGAACGCCGCCACTTTGTGGCATAATTTCGGATACAACGAGTTGTAATTTCCGATCACCACCGTTTAATGTGTAGAGTCCTCGATGCTCTACGATTTTCTCTTTTGGAGTGTTGAAATTTATTGAATAGATTAGAAGAACAAGGAGGAAGAGTGATGGAATATCGCGGCCATTGATTTTACAAAAGGGGCGGCGGCTATCTTAGTGTGGATTAGGGTTTGGGGTAATTAGTTTAGTGTTATTTATAACATTGAATTATCTAATTTTCAGAAAAGTCCACTAACTCTAACTAACTCCAATTTTAACCCTTTAAGGCCCATTAATCCACATTTTGTATGTTATACGTTACAAAGAAAATGAATTGCTGACTAATGAAACTAATATAATTTTATTTAATTATTTTCTAAATTTAACTAAATCCCATTTATTTCTCATTTATCTAACTTAACATATTAAAATTGTCTTTTTAAATAACAAAACATGCCTAGCATGTTATTCTTTTTATTTTACTTTAACATATTAAAATGTCTTTTTATGAGAATGTAATTTTTAATGTGTCAACATTTTATTATACTAGAATACTTTTATATGAATCTTCATCTATAAAAAATGTATATTTTTAATATCAGCATATTTTCCAACAATAAATCTTTTTGTAAGATTCATATACACATTAAATGCAAATTTTAATGTACACACAAATTTACCATACTTGAAACTTTTTATATGATTCATGCATACATTAAATTGTAATTTTAAATGTACACACACATTTACCATCCTTGAATCTTTTTATATGATTCCAATAAATTGTAATTTTAAATGTACACACACATTTACCATACTTGAATCTTTTTATATTATAATGTAATCTTTTCTATATTCCATAGAAAATGAAATCTTCTCTATTTTACATAAAAATGTAAATTTTTATGCTACATCATTTTAAACAAGCTATGAATCATTTTAATGAATCATTATTACATAAAAATGTGATTTTTTTTATGTTACAACAATTTTCCTATTTTAAACAAATGTTCATTTTTCATATTTACTCCTTTATAATAAAAACGTAAACTTTTAATTGTTTAACTTTTTTTCTCTTTTTTTTATAATCGAATTTTTAAATTCTGACGCATTTTCTATTTAAAATTTCTTAAAATAAATTTTTAAATTGGTTCTGACTTTCCGGGTTGTTACACCACTCCTCCACCAAGAGCAAATAATTTCGCTAAGATCTACAAAGATTTCTGTGTCATGGGAGGGAAGTCATTCCGTGGAATCTAAACATTCGTAGAGGCAAGGAATTGGCTCAAGCAGACCGAGGACTTGTTCGTATTCTTTGAAGTAGAGGATCGAAGGAAGATTAGTTTAGCTGCCTGGCTACTAAAAGACGAAGCTTCGTTTTGGTGGGAAGTTACCCAAGCTTGACACCCAGTAGAGACATGGGATGATTTTAGGATGAGGTTTGAAATGAAATTTCTTTCCCAAGTTAAGAAAAGTATGCAGATGGAGAGGTTCTTGGCGCTCAAACGAGGAAACATGACCGTTAAAGAATATGTGAATAAATTCAACTAGCTAGCGAGGTTTGGATGGAATTGGTAGATACTCCGCATAAGAAAGCTTTGTGGTTTGCTAAAGGGCTGAATGAACCCCTTCATGGATTAGCTATGTCCCACATCCCAATGGGGGTGACTTTTGAAAGGCTTGTGGATACGGCCCTGATGCATGAGGAAGACAAGGGAGAAAAGAAGGAATTAAAAGCTGAGGAAACAACGCAATATAAGAAGACATGGCCCAAGAAGGGACAACAACAACAACTGCTACTACAAAAGAAAAGTGGAAAGAGTGACAAGGCTAAGGATAAGAGGAAATGTCACAGTTGTGGACGAGAGGGTCACTTGGTCAAAGACTGTAAAAGGAGGACGAATACTTGCTTCAATTGTGGAGAGGTCGGACACTTTGCTAGGGAGTGCCCGAAGAAACAGGGATCATAGGGACAATGCCAGAGGGCAGGAGCTTCTGGAGGGCAGGTGCATGCTCTCGCGATCAGTGCTCCGGATAGAGGTAGGAAAATTTCTGTGGAAAGTTTGATTTCTCTTTCCAGTCATCCTATTAGAACTCTTTTTGATTCCGGCGCTTCACATTCATTTATATCTAGTTCTGTGGTTGAATCTCTGCACTTAAATACTAGTATAGTAGTGGATCCCGTTATTATCTCAAACCCCATTGGTGGTTCGGCTCATTTATCCATGATTTGTCGGGGTTTGAGGATATCTATCTTAGGCGTCGAGTTTGAGTGCGACGCGTATGTGCTCGGATTTATGGTCTACGGTTTGATTCTAGGAATGGATTGGCTAAACATGCATGGTGCCATTCTAGATTGTGAGAAGAGGGTCGTTAGGCTTCTGACCTGTCATGGGAGGACCCTCGAAATTTCTTGTGACCTGCAAGGATCTGTTATGCTTAGTTTCCTAGAGTCTCTTGATGCATTTATCGATGATATGCAATCTATTCCAGTAGTCCAAGATTATTCTGATGTCTTTGATGAGGTTCGGGGTTTACCCCAAAGCGCGAGATAGATTTTCGCATATATTTGTTAGATAATGCAAATCCAATTGCACTGCCTGTGCGCCATATGGCTCCAAGGGAAAGGAGGGAACTGAGTAAGCAAGTATGGGAGCTACTTGAGAAAGGTTTTATCAGGTGAAGCATATCTAAATGGGGTGCTCCAGTAGTATTCGCAACTAAGGCGGATGGTTCGCTTCGCTTGTGTGTGGACTATAGAGAGTTGATTAAGCTCACCAAGAAGAACAGGCACCCACTTCTGAGGATAGATGACTTGTTTGACCAACTTGTTGGTGCCTTGGTATTTTTTCAGTTAGACCTGGCCATGGGGTTTCATCAGTTGAGGGTGGCTGAGGACAGTATAGATAAGACCGCTTTTAGGACTCTATATGGTTTCTTTGAATGTCTCGTAATGCCTTTTGGGTTGAAGAATGCACCCGCCTATTTTGTTGATTTGATGAATGGGGCGTTTCGGGAGTTTCTAAATAAATTCGTCATGGTCTTTGTTGATGATATCTTAATCTTCTTAAAGAGTGAGGAATAGCATGCTCAACATTTGAGGGAAGTTTTTAAAACTCTTCGTGCGCATCATCTTAAGGCAAAATTCTCCAAATGCCATTTTTGGAGAAAGGAGGTGAGATTCCTAGGGCATGTGGTTTCTAAAGAAGGGATAGCAGTAGATCCCGCGAAGGTGGTTGCAGTTCAGGACTGGCAGATTCCAAAGAATGCAACAGAGATGAGAAGCTTTTTGGGGTTAGCAGACTATTATAGGAAGTTCATTATGGACTTCGAAAGATACCAGCCCCACTCACCAAGTTGACGAAGAAGAATTTTGTGTTTTCATGGGATATAGATTGTGATGTTTCTTTCCAACGACTAAAGAGGGCTCTGACAATAGCCCCAGTCTTGACCTTGCCCGACAGGAATAAAGTGATTACAATTTACACTGATGCCTGTGGTACAGGGCTTGGTGCAGTTCTGATGCAAGAAGGGAAGGTAGTTTGTTACAGGGGTAGACAGCTAAGAGTCCATGAGAAGAACTACCCAACCCATGATTTAGAGCTAGCTGCCATAGTATTCGCGCTTAAGACATGGCGTCATTATTTGCTTGGAGAGAGGTTCGAGTTGTACACCGATCATAAATCTCTCAAGTATTTTTTTCTCATAGAAGGTCTTAATTTAAGGCAACAAAGGTGGATGGAATTCCTAGCTTCTTATGATTTTGAGATTGTGTATACCCTTGGCAAGGGTAATGTGGTGGAAGATGCATTGAGTAGGTAGAGGATGGCCTTAAGTCCTCTGTTTGTGGAAAAGAAAAGCTTGAGTTCATACCGGCTTTTGATTTTATACCCTCTACCGAGCTTTTGCCTGGTTTGTTTGCATCGCTAGAGATATGACCAACTCTTATGGATCAGATAGGAGCTTCGCAGCGAGATAATCCATAGATTTCAGACATCTTGGATATGCTTAGTAAAGGGGAAACTTCTGGTCACATCAATAGATATTCCATTGACGATAAAGGTGGTTGTGACGAGATGGAAGGGTTTGTGTTCCTCAAATTGGAAGTTTGCTAAAGGCAGTACTAGAAGAATCCCATCATTCTAAGATGACTATTCATCCAAGTGGTGATAAGATGTATAAGGGCATGAAGAGGGTTTTCTTTTGGGTTGGGATGAAGAAAGATGTGGCAGAGTTTGTTTCTTAATGTTTAGTTTGTCAGCAAGTCAAAGCTGAGCAAAAGAAGCCCAGTGGTTTACTTCATCCTTTGGAAGTTCCATAATGGAAGTGGGAGAGCGTCTCTATGGACTTCATAGATGGTTTGTCTAGATTAAAGAAAGGCAACACCTGTAACACCCCGTATTTTTTGAGAATATTAAAAAAAATGGTTAATTATGAAGAAGTTATTAAGCCTTGAAGTTTGTATGCATACGAGAGAAATATATATAGATATATATAAAAATTAAATAAATAAACATGCAAAAAAGGTTCAAAACAGCGAATTGGGAGGAGGAATAACCGAACCGGCCCATTTTTGAGGTCGACCCAAGCTTCGCTGGGTCGACTAGGGGTTAATCCAGGGTGTTTGGCTATCATCCCGTGGGCCGATTCGCTCAAATGCAGATTTTGCATTTGAATGTTTCTCATGATTTAGGGTTAATCTAATGGTCCTAAATAACTTCCTACACCTATATATACATCCCTAACCTAAACCAATATCTCATATACAATTCTCTAGCCTCCATTGCTCTCTTCCTCTCTAAAAATAAATAAATCAATGGCGTCTCTACTCTGCTGAAACCTAAGCTAGGACTTGTGCTTCTTCTTCCTCCAATTCTGATTAGGATTAAAAGAGAACAGCTACAACACCTTTTTCTTTTAGAATCCAACCAAGGCAAGTGCAGTTATTTTCCGATATAAACTTTAATTATAATTGTGACATGATTGTAAATCTGAATTTGAGATTGCGTATGTTCTGTTCTGATCTATTTTATTCTATATCTCTTTCTTCTTTCTGTTCTATAGCCAGGCTACCCCGAGCCTGTGCCAAATCTCATAAGAGATTAACGCACGAACGTTAAAATTTGGGACAAATAATGAATGATGGCATAATTGGACATGGATAATCTGTGACTAAAAGGACATAGCTTGTAAACTACATTTAGATCTGTGCATATTCTGTGAATTGGAAGAAGAGGAACCATTGTATATTAACATGTGACTTGAGACATTGGACATAACACATATTTTTGAATTAAAGATCTGTTATAATTTAAAGTTCTAGATTGTTGGGCATATTGTTTATATAGAGATTCATGATTTGGGATAAAAAGGGAACATGACTTAGGTGTGAGGATTTATGTTAAGATTTGATAACTATTAAATGTGAATAACACCTAAGTGGGAGATTTTTGAATATATGACATGCATTGAAATCGATGGCTATATTTGGTATAATTTATATGTGAATCTTTTGTACTAGGCAAGTTTAACTAAATTTGAGACGTGTGTTATATGGTAAATTATGACCATAATCTGTGCCATGTAAATTCAATGCAAACGTGGGGTATATGATCATAATTTGAATCATGACAACTATTTAGGCATGCAAACTTAGGCCAAATTTATAATTAGGCAAGATATGTTTATGAAACTTTAAGGAATGATTAAATCTGTTATATGGCCTAATCTGCTAGTTCTGTTATATTGCCTTATTTGTTAGTTCTGTTATATTGCCTAATCTGCTAGTTCTGCTATATCTGTTCATATACCAAATCCGTCATCTGCTAAGTCTGCTGAAGATGCCTAAACTGTTATATGCTTGATCTGCTAGTTTGCTTAATCTGCTAAATCCGTTAAGTCGCTAATCTGAAAAATCTGTTATCTGCAATATCTGTTGAGTTGATATAATTAGTCCACTATTGACATAATCTGAATTGGCTATAGTTATGAATAATTGACATGTATATTAGGCATGGGCATAAATGGTGAATCATTAATTAATTGGCCGCAAAGATAAACATGGCTAACTCGAGGTTAGAATGAGTTTGCGGCGTAATTCTGCCCGGAACCGCCCGGCATATTCCAGTGGTCGCAAACAATAGGTTCTAATGTGAGAAGTTAGTCATAACATGCTTGAAACCCGAGGTTAGACTCAGTTTGCAACAGAAACCTGCCCGGAACCAACCGGCCTAACTAGTAGCCGCAAACTGTCAGTCTAATGTGAGAGGTTTGGGCATTAATATTTAATTATTTAAAATCTAAGATAATTATGATGTCTAAAACGTGTTGGGTAAGTTTAAACCAATTGGACCAATGAATCTGATAAACTCGTTTCGTGGATCCGTAGGCCCAATGCAAAGTTAGATAATCTGTAACCAGTTAATCTGTAAGTCTGTTAATCTGTAACCAGTTAATCTGTAAGCCTGTTAATCCGGACATCTGATCCGTTAGTCTGAAAACCTGTTAACTTGATTGTCTGATATGTGAACTAATTAATCTAAATTTTGTATGTCTGAAACTTGTAGACAAGTTAAGCTGAAATCTGTTAGTCTGGGGACACAAGGTTAGGAGGGGAATTACTTGTGTCATCTGTTGTTTGGGACCCATATTAGTTAGTAACCCTTTCTGGTATCAAAACTTTGACCCAACAGTAAGTAGGGTCCGGGCACGCTTACTGAACTAATTATAAGCGGTTCATTCTGATAATGGCGAGGGGTGTTGATGGTGCGTTCCAACCGGGTCATGTGCGTGCATGGATCCCGGTCTGCCTCTGAGGATGTAAGACGCCGTGACATCTGTAAATAGGTCTGTGCCAATTGGTTGTCACTTTAGGGAGTGATACACCCTACTGTGGGGCCGACACAGGATATTTATGTATTAGGGAGCCGATCGCTTGGGGTAGGGTTTTAGGGTACACTTAGTTCTGTCTGTTTCTGTTGGTACCGTCTGTTTCTGTTGGGTGGTAACACCTGTCTGTTTCTGCATGGTACCATGTTTTCGGGTGGTAAAGGCCCATTACTAGTGTACACCTAATTCTACATTCTGTTTCCGTAGGGATTAATCTGTTTCTGCTTCTGTCTGTTTCTGATCGGGTAGTAAAGGCCCATTATTAGCATTCTGTTTCGGTTAAATTATTCTGTACCCGTTTCTGTCTCAGTTTAGACATTAGGGTGATACCTAATTCTGTTATACTAGTATTAGTGCAGAGAAGTGTAAAGCAATAGCTTATATCATTCTGTTCTTCTGTCAAATCTGCTACATCTGTTACAGTTATCTCTCATCCAGTTTTATTTTCATGTCATGTTATTATTATCTGTTCATAACTGAAAATCACTGGACTTGCCAGACTTTTGTCTGACCCTTGTTGTTTCGCCTCCTTTCTTCCGTTTCTCCCTCCCCGGGTTTTGTAGAAGGGAATACTCTAGCTTGATCCAGATTTCTTCCGCTTGCAGTGCTTAAAGTATGGCTTGTCTTCTTCTATGGGGATTATGATTTTAAACTATTCATTCTGAAGGCTTTTGTACAAGACTGATATTTTGTACTTGAATTCTGATATTGTGATTTGAAAGGATGTAACCAAGCTTCTGTTTGAAATAAAGTTATAATTTTTCAAGTACTGTTTATCTGTCTTGTAGTATTCTGTTTCTGTTTACTAAAATGCTCCACCAAAGTTAAGGCATTCCCTTTGTGAGTGACCTTAACGGAGGTGGAGTGTTACAACACCAGTATTCTGGTGGTAGTAGACAGACTTACTAAGAGAGCTCATTTTATTCCAATTAAGAGTAAGAGGACGGCAGCATGGTTGGCAGCGATTTATGTTCGTGAGATTGTTCATCTTCATGGAGTTCCTTCCAGCATCGTAAGCAATCGTGACCGCATCTTCACTAGTGAGTTTTGGAGGAGTTTTCAAGAAGCATTAGGTACACATTTATATTTGATCACTGCTTATCATCCTCAGACCGATGGGTAGAAGGGAAGGATGAACATAGTTCTAGAAGATCTTTTGAGGCTGTTGAGGCTGTGTATCCTAGACTTCGGAGGAACTTGGGAAGAGCATCTTCCTTTAGTAGTGTTTGCCTATAACAACAGTTATCAAGCTAGCATTGGCATGGCACCCTTCGAAGCATTATACGGACGACCCTGTAGGCCACCAACTTGTTGGTGGGAATCTACAGAAAGGCTATTGCTTGGACTAGATATGGTTAGAGAAACGTCCGAGAAGAATGATCTTATTAGACAAGGAATGAAGACCGCTCAAGATAGGCAGAAATCTTACGCAGACAAGAGAAGGACTGACATTGAATTTGAAGTAGGAGATATGGTTTTCATTAAAGTGTCACCTCTAAGGAACGTGGTTTTCTTCAGATCTGTAGAGAAGTTGGCACCAAGATTCGTAGGGCCATTTCCCATGACAGAAAGGATTGGCCAAATGGCCTATGGAGTAAAGCTGCCAGAGAGACTATCTGGTATTCATGATGTTTTCCACGTTTCTCACTTACAGAAGTGTTTGCATGATAGCGCGGAAGTAGTTGAGCCGATTGTATTGGAAGAAGTAGAGGTGGAACGGGAGGCGACAGTCAGACGAGTTCCTTCCCGTTTTCTTGGATCAGAAGTTACGAACTACACAATAAAGAAATCAAGTTGGTGAATGCTCAGTGGGGAGACAACCCAAAGGATGCAACTTGGGAGACCGAAGACAAGATCCGTGCTTCATATCCCTTTCTTTTCGAGGGTATGATCTTAACTTCCTTTTCCAAAGCTTTTATTTATGCTTGTTTCTATCATTTAAGTATATCTTATCGATCGAATCTTTGACCTTTAGGTAGGAACCCCATGGATGTAAACATGTGTTTGATACATGTTATGTTTGATGGATGCAAGTGTTTGCTAATGGTTGCTCGTGGATGCATATACACACACATTAGGCACTAGATCGACTCAATCACTCTCATACCGCATATGGATGTGTGTGCATTTTTCTTCTTTTTATGGATGAAATTGAATGTATCATCATATGGATGTAGCATTTGGACGGATGTTTGTGCACCCATATAGAACTTACATGTTATAATATGATTATTTGCATATATTGCAATCATGGCACTAACATACATTGCATTAAGGAGGTCAACTGAATCAGTAGACCGCCCGATCTTCGCATTAGTGTTGGGACACATACAGACCCCATTGCATATGTTCATATAAGCATTAGAAGTCTTTAAGAACAATGTATGCCAGTGATTGATGGATGAGTGGATAGGTGATGGATGGTAGGATATGCATTCTTCTTAACTTGAAACTTTCGGGGACGAAATCCGTTGAGTAGGGGAGAATGTAACACCCCGTAATTTAAACATCACTAAAAGAGGATAAATTAAATAATAATTAATTTAATATTCGGAATTAAGGGAAACAGACTGCGCCATTGTGTCCATCTCGAAATTCTGTTCAAGGTAGACATTTAGTTTGCGTAAAACGGACAACGCATGAAGAAGTTATGAGGGTTTGAAGTTTGTATATGTGCAAGATAATTATATATATACATATATATATATCATGTTGTGATCAATTTAGATCTGGCATTAGTTGGACATATAAATTCTTATTTAGATCTAATCATGCCTATTACGACATCCCTACTATGTTAGAACCTATTTTATTATCACAAGTTCACCGATTTGTTCTTATATGTCCATCCTATCATTATGCCATCATATGCTTATGTCAGTTTGTTAGGAATAAACATCTCTGTCATCTTCCCTTCACCCTTTCCTTTTTTAATTTATATAGCCAGGCTATTTTCGAGCCTAGGCATGCCGCTAAATTATGCGATTACGTTAGTTTTGGAACAAGGGGAAAAACATTGAAATTGGGCATATCTTGTGAATTGGGAATTTGGGCATAGTTGGTAAAAAGGTGGAAATTGGCATAATTTGAATAATGTAACGTATATGAATCTAGACATATAATTTACTATGAACATAATTGGGGAAAAAGGCGCATGAAACTTATAACCTATAATGACATAGGAAAAATCGGCTAATAATGAAATGCCTAGGGTTACGGTAATTAGAAACTGTAATTACACCTAGACATGAGGTTAGATTGTACTTGTGGTGGAAGTCTGCCCAGATCCCCCAGGCATATCCAGCGACCACAAGTGGTGAATCTAATGTGGGAGGTCTAGGTGCACAAATACGAGACGTGCTAAGACACGAGGTTAAGCACAATTTGTGGAATAAGTCTGCCAGGACCCGCCCAGCATGTCCAGCATCCACAAATGGTAGGCTTAATGTGGGAGGTCGAGCATACCATAACCATAAATGAAAATATGGTAATAAACTTTGAATGCTTAACCTAGTCGAATCCATAGTGATTGTATGAAAATAAACTTAAGTTAGGTTAAGTAAATTTGGTTGAGCAGTGGGTGCGTTAAGCAAATCTGAGGGGTTGGGTAATATTTACGTATAGGCCCACAAACTTAACCCGATAATGTTATGTAATTAAAGACACCTAGTGGTATATATAACCGATGGAAATATTAGAGTTATGTAATTAAAGACACCTTTTTAAGGTAAGCATAACTTGTAGAAATGATATGGTTGTGTAATTAAAGACACCTAGTGGTATAAATAACCAATTGAAATCCTAGTACGGATACAAGACAAGGGGGAGAGCTTGTATCAAATTGTGTGGGATCCATTTCACACAATTACCCTTAATAGGTATCAAACGAGTACTCCAAATTAGGTAGGAGCTGGGGAACACTTACTGGGCTGAATGTAAGAGATCAAAACGCGGAGGAGGGTGTGGGCGGCGCAAACCGACCGAGGACATGTGCGTGCGTGGGCCGGGTAGAGGGGGCTAAGATGACCGTGACACCTGTATATATGGCTGTGTATATCAGGGAAGGGTTGCCACTGTAGGATGTGATACATCCTATGGCGGAGCCGGCACAGAGTATATATGCGAAGTAGGGAGCCGATCGATTAGGGTAGTGGATAGAATACATCTGGACGTATGCCTAAGTCTACCATCTTATAGTTGTTGGGATCATCTCATTCTGGTGATACTAGTATTAGTGCAGAGTAATCTTTAGAGAAGCGTACACTATATCATGTTTACCTTGTCATCCCTACCTTATATGTTGTTATCTCTCTCTTATCCACTTTATATGTCTGTCATGCTACTTTTACTTATTTACTTACTAAAGGTAACTGGACTCGCCAGACTTCATGTCTGACCCTTTTTGTTCCCTCTTCTTTCTTCCGTTTCCCCTTAAGTTCTCAGGTGGGAATACTCAGGCTTAACTGTTATTCTTCTTTCATTTTGCTGGAGCTGCTTAGATGTAATGGCTCAAGCTCCTATCCTTGCTACTGTGGCTATGTTTTATTTTGGGGAATTTTGCTTCTTTTATGTACTCTGATGTTTTAAAGTACAAGACAGTAGTTTTAATGATGTAATGGTTTTTATGTATTTCAGACATGTGATGTTTTCAAACCACGTTGCTTTATGATTAAATAAAGTTTTTAATTCCGTTGTCATTTTTATATCTTTCTTGTAATATTTCTATTTCTGTTTACCTATAACGCTTCATGAAACTTAATGCATTCCCTTTGTGAGTGATGTTAACAGACGGGGGTGTCACATGAAAAATTATGAGTAAATAATAATGATTAGCAAGTAAATAAGTGGTATTGAAATTCAGTATTATTGCAAAGATCTTAGTCGTTTGAATATAACATGTCTTAATGGAGTTAATATCCTATAATCAAAGCACTTGCGTTGGCCAATGTAGCATAATTGACTATCGATTAATGTCACATGAGCTTCTAAGTGGTTACAACATCATTTTTTTTGAGACCATGGAGTTGCTTGAAAATAGTCTTAGAAAATCTTACAATTCAATAAAATGGAGCTCGATATTTTATACATTTTCAAGGATGAGTTTTCCCATGAAATACATTGCATGGGATTAGGTATGTATCCCTTCCTTGGAAATTTTTTTGTAAATAAATGGTACTGTTAGTTGGTATTTTTAGGGAATATATGGAATTCAGCAAGGATATCCATGAAGCTCTTATATTTTTCAATTACAAGCGGCTAGCTAAACATTGTTGATGATAATGTAAATATAAACAGGCTACCACTAGTGATAAATGGAAATAAGCATTCAATGCAAAAGGCATGCTGCATGTAGGTAAACCGAAGGGACAGTGTTGACTGATGTTTGTGTACTTATGTTTAATGATATCGTACATGTTGTGTTGCAAAGAATGCATAAAAACATGTTAAATTGTAGCACAGGTCAATGTAACAGAAGATAACTTAAGTGACATAATCACACACATGTGCGGACACACATACGCATGCACACAAAAGGATAGAAACGTATGAAGAAATGATATATTGTTGCGTTTGTGCATGCTTTTGTGTGTATCTTACATGTATGGAATAGTGTAGATATTAAATATATTTTTGTTTTGTGTGTAGCTTGGTTAGTATATTAATATGCATTTCAAATAATTTATGTATATACACACACACACACACACACATACATATATATAAGGAATGATGTTACGATGTAGATGGTTGTTGTGGACATTTGGTTGATCGATCTTCTTTCTTGGTGTCATTTTCTTTTTGATTTGTTCTTTGTTCCATGCTTCTTGAATGTACTTTTCTACTCTTTCACTTTGCATTGACTAGTTAAATGAAATTAATGATTATGTTATGAACAAATAAACATAGTAGCAGTATGTATATCTTACCATTAATTGTGCTTGCTTGTAGTTTGGATTTGTATATGTAGTTGATCGCATAGGTCTCAGAGAATCATAGTGCTTCCATTCCACGGTTGTGTAGTCAAGAGTTACTAATGTCCAGTGTACACCATGGTGCATTGAAAAAAATAGAGTGTCTACAAATTCATCATTGAAAATTTCTTCGATCTTTGGGATGATAAGACGCTTTGTAATATTTTCATAATTTTCTGTTAATGCTTTCTAATGAAATAAAATTTGACTGTTTTTGTTAGTTTATCAATAGTTTTGTGCATATTAATGAAGATATTAAGAAATCTTATTGTCGTAGTTGATGTTAAATAGTATTTGTGCATATTAATGAAGATATTAAGAAATCTTATTGTCGTAGTTGATGTTAAATAGTATTTGTGCTCAGTTTTTTAGCTTCTGCAGGATATCACCTACAATTCAAAAAATAGAATTTTTTTATTTTGACTAGTAGACTATATATTGCAATATGATAGTGCAAAGAAAGATCTTCTTATATCATATTATGATATCCAATATGGCACTGTAAAGGTTGTGTCATTCTGTGTCTGGAATGCAAAAATTATATCATATTTAAAATGGAAGCTGCCTGAATATTGGATTTTAGCTATTTCAAAGCATTCTTGGTGAATTTGTCTATATTAAATGTATAGTAGTATATTCTTCTTTTTATTGTAGTTTGCAGCTATTATTTTCTAATTAATAATGATAACTGTAGCAAGTACTTTCAAATCATACAGAGCTGTTGTATTTGAGTATGGATATTTTACTTAGCAATTTAGTTATCATACACAATCATATTACTTTATTTGTACTTATGCCAATAATAATACATATTATACATGTATCCTTAATAAATATCCTAGTAAAAGGGTTTTTTTTCGTACATACATTCATTTTGTAGTTGAAAAAAAATTACCTGACCGCTGATGAAAGATCCTAGTAAAAGGTCTTCAATTTCTTTTCTGTTGATAATTATAAGTTCCTTTCCTACTTCACCTTCCCAAGTTGTTGCACTATAAAAGTAACAAATAAAATGTTAGTGAAATAGTTACTTTGTCATTTTTTATTATTATTTAAATTGAATGGGTTGTGATACTTACTTTAATTCACCTACATAGTAAAAAAAGGATTTAATACCATACATTTTTGAATAGTCTAAAAGTTGAAGATGAGAGCCTTCCATGCTTCTAGTTGGCAATGTTGATTCAGTTTCTGGTGTAGCAGTTTTTTTGATGTCAATAATTTCTATCATACGTCTTTACCATCTTCATTTGTCTTACTGTTTTTCCTTTTTCTTTTTGGTTTCTCATAAGTAAAATCAAAATCTTCTTTTTTTGCTCTTTTTCCTTTTGTTTTGATTTGTTGAATCATTGAAGATTGTTTCATTGTTACTTTCTCTACATTTGCAATTTTGATTTCTTCATTTTGTTGGTTCTGGTCTTCCTTTTTATTTGCAGTTGGTGCTTTTGACTCAATTTATACGGTGTATTCTTGTGTGCTAACCAACTTGAATGTTGGTGGTGTCATATTCATAAGTTTGTCGCTATATAGCTGCATTGGTTTTGTGTTGTCATTGCTATTGGAACTTTCTGGGGTATTAAGTTTTTTTTTCAAAAATTTGATTTTCTTTCAGCAGCTTCATAATCTCCAAGTCTTTTTTTTCTTTCTCAATTAAATTTCGTTAGATAATTGTTTTTGCATATCCTTTATCTTTGATTCCAGTTGCTGAATTTGATATTGCATCATATTTTGTAGTCCCAAACTATTTGTTTGTAATTTCAAATCTTGGTTGTCTTCTGAACTTGTTATTTCATCACTGTCTTCTACTTCTTCAACTAGTCTTTTTCATAATTAGTGACATTTAGCAGCTGCTTGTTGATCTGTATATAAAAATCCAGGATTATATATTGAATATAGTGTGACTACTATTTTAGTGGCATATACGGGAAAATAATGTGCGTGTACATAATTGAAATATATGCAGCTAATTGCTTTTCCACTTTATTTATTCAGACAAAATAGGTTAAATTAGCAATAAAAATACAAAAAAATTGGAGATAGAAAGCCATCTGCTATTTGGCAGCTTCACAGTGTACAAGTTAATGTATGATAAAATGGAACTGATTTATTATTAGGTAGATGGCACATATAAAATATGGTTGATTTTTGTGTCATTTCCATTTTATAAAAAAGGAAGCAGCTTGAATTTAACAAAATAAATTCTAACTGATCAAAAATTTGTTAACGAACAATTTATGAGATAAAATATATCTATTCACAAAATATTATTCATGTAATGTCCCGCATTTTTATCGGTTTATATTTGAATATTTAATATCAGTTTAAATATTGAATTTGTGATATAAGTGTATTTATATATTAATTAAAACGAAGTTGAACGTATAAAAATATATATTAAATAAAATTGAGCCCGTAATATCGCTGCAGTTCGTAATTTAACGTTCTGAACTTCAACAGAGTATATAGAACCCATTTTAAATTGGATTTCTGCGAAACAAGAAACGGTGGAATATGTTGAACTATGTCTTTCTAATGGAAGAGAAAAATCGAGATTTCGGATTATATATGGTAAGTTATGTCCAAATTAAATATTCAGAAAAGCAGCGGCGTATTCGTTTTTGGCCATAACGGTTTATTTGAAATAGCTAGATATCGGATTCGAATTTGGACAAGGTTCTTTTGGGATATAGTGATAATTTAATTTTTAGAATTTTACTGTAAATTTTAATTAATTAAATACGCAACTTTTTATTTGGAGTATTTTGCACCCTATATCAATATTTCGGGGTTTCACAATAAGAGTTAACCTACCGATATTATTATATTTTTGGGATCGTGACACCTCGCTGGACACGACCATATTCTTACTTCTGTCCATAGCAGTCGGGAAATAAATAAAGTCCTTTGTAACCGGTACCACTTTTATGTAAAATATACTGTGCAACTATGAATGAATGTAGACATCTTTATATAAAGAACTTGAAAGGTTTCTCATTTCTTGAAAATTTGAAATAATAACGTATGTTTGTTTACGTAAGGAGGGTGTCTTAAAACTCTTATCTTCCTGTGTGTATACGAGCATAGCTTTCACTTTTTCATACTTAAATACTGTAGGTTAAAGAAAAAAATTTCTGATCTTTTCTTTCTCGAAATATGATGTAATTCTTGTCACGTATCACTTCTATAGACATTAAGGCAAACAAATCAACATGGTGTGCTCCTCTGTCTTCGTTTCTGATCCGATGGACACTTCGACTGTAATGTCCCACATTTTTATCGATTTGCATTTCAATATTTAAATCAGTTTAAATATTAAATTCGTAATATAAGTGGATTAAAATGAAGTTGAACGTATAAATATATATATATTAAATATAATCGAGCTCGTAATATCGCGACAGTTCGTAATTTAACGTTCTGAACTTCAACTGAGTGTACAGAACTCGTTTTAAATCGGATTTCTTCGAAACAAGAAGCGTTGGAATCAGTTGAACTGTATCTTTCCAACGAAAGTGGAAAATGGAGATTTCGTCATATTCATTGCAAGATATATCCAAATCAAATATTCAAATAGTCGTTGTAAAATCGTTTATCGACCGTAACGGTTTATTTGATATAACCAGATATCGGTTTCGAATTTGGACAAGGTTCTTTTGAGGCGTAGTGATAATTTAATTTTTAGAATTTTACTGTAATTTTTAATTAATTAAATAAGCAACTTTTTATTTGGAGTATTTTGCATCCTATATCAATATTTTGGGGTTTCACAATATGAGTTAAACTACTGATATTATTATATTTTTGGGGTCGTGGCATCTCACTGGACACGACTGTATTTTTATTTTTGTCCATAGCAATTCGTAAGTAGAAGGGATCTTATATAAGCATATACTGCACAATCTTTGAACTTTTCAAATAAATATATACCTATGACGATATACCCATCATACAATACTCAACCAAGAAGTAAAGATTGGATGACGTGTATATATAAATATATGAGTATGGTACAAAATCTTAAGAGTATGTCAGTTGGAAATATATTTACACCGGCTGTTTTCATATTATTCTATTCGAGTACCAAGTTCCTCCAATTGAAATATATATACAATAATATAACATGCATGTAATGAATTTGACATGACTGGATAAGGATGCTGCCACTACTATCTTAGCTGAAAAGCTCGGCACATGCTATGCCCACAATTTTCTAAGAGTTGAACAGATATTTTATTCTTCATTCAACCAAAAAGGTTTAGCCGACATGGGTTGTCCATTTCAACATAGTGAAACATGTCAGTAAAGCCATGTCTTGGCACATCTGAACTTAATGAAAACCTGAAAAGGGTAAAGATGTAGAACGTACACCCGTCTCTTTCCAAACACAGCTACACGGTCTCTTCCATCGCAGTCACGACGTCTTGGCAACTCAATATTAATAAAGTATGAAAACCTAACCTATCTCCTACAACATGCCTCCTCATGTACTACCCTACTTTCGATTACTTGGCCATGAAGGTGATTTAAATCTATAAATAAGCAAGCGAAATATCTTCCGCACCTCATTTTCTGAACCTCAAGCCGAAAACTTTTAATGGCTTCATGGAAATTTTTCCAAAACTGAACGCTTGTCTAAAAATTATGCAAATTATATAAATTTACACTTGATTCTCTCCTTTTCGACACGAGTATGGAAGGCTTGAGTATCCGTTCGTGGAAGTTTAGGATAATACGTAGAGCTGTAGCCAAGTTTTCGAGTTGAGGTGGGATCGTCGAGAACACGGGGAGATGAGTATTGTGGTAAATGGATAGGAAAGCTTGCAGGTGCTTTAGCTGTATTGGATAAAACAAAGTGTGGACTTTGGATTACAGGGGTGCTGAAGGTGCGGCATTTGGTATTTGCGTGGAACAGAGGATGAGATGTTGAAGGAGAGATTGAAGGGTGAAGTGGGGAGGAGCAAAAGCAAAGAGGAAAGTTGCATGGGGTGTTTTAGTTTGGACCGACATGAATGGGAAATATGATGGAGCCAACGGTGTACAGGAGGAGTCCATGTTGAAGTGGAGGTTGCGTTGGTATGGGATGTAGGTATAGGCACTGAGTATACGTTCTGAATGGGAGACCAACATGAATGGGATGCATGGTATACAAAGGAGAATTGATGCGAATAGAAGAAGTCTAACTTGCTCTCACCGATGAATTGCAGATGGACGTGTTTGTTTTGCCGAGCAATGTTGTACAAGGACGGTGATGTTTGGCGTGTGACAGTTGAAAAAGGGGAAGTCATAATGGTAAATACATGGCGTATGTGATGGAGCAAGTGCGGATGTATAAATGGGTCGAATGACTAGGAGGGAAACGAGAGGAAGGCCAAAGAGTTGATGGTGATCGGTAGAAAGAGAAGAGAACCGGTGGGTAAAACCAGAGAAAAGCAGCGTAGAACCGAGCGCTGTTTGTCGCGGTAGGTGCATGCTAATCAGTGGAACTGAGTTGAAACCATTTGGAGCTCGGTTACATTATGGCAACATCAAACGTCTGATGTAAAGCAACCAACGCAAATCGTTATTTAACGGTTAACGCGCCAAGGTGAGTAAATTCACTAACTCTCTTTTTTTATTTAAAATATTTTAATTTTATTTTAAATAATGGTTGAATGTTGTGTGATGGTTGTTTATGCAGATTATGGTTAAATTGGTTGAATTATATATCGTTGCATATATATATACACATCATTGGTTGGACTGATCCCATTGATTATAATATTTCCTGATATGGAATCAGTGTTAATTGTTGACTAACATCGGTGGATGCAGGAAACCGGTTGGAGGAATCCAACCGGATGCCTCAATATGTATACGTACTGTTTATTTTATATAGATGCACTATTTGAACCCAAGTGACTTTTGAAACCTTGTGTTGATATTAGCGTTGAATGGAAATTCAAACGTTATTTTGATTTAATCAATAGATGATATCAATTAAGAAAGTGGCAACAACCAACCATAAATGTATCATTTGTTTTAACCGCTATTGTTTTACCAAAATCCCACCGTGTGCGAAGCACGTGTTTCACCCTACTTACTAAATGATTTGGTGAAGTGTATTCTTATATTAATAAGATTAATAAGTAAGTAGGCGGAGATTAACTTGATGATTAATAACAAGAATTTATTGTTTTAAGAAAAATTAAATGAGATATTTACAAATAGATTATGGTTGATTTCATACTAAGTAAGATTAGTTAGAATCGATTATTGTTTATTTAATAGAAATGAGATTATTTAGAAATAAATTATTATTTTTATAGTAATCGATACAAGTGAAATTATTTGGATTAATAAATGTTATTTATTCAAAATGAAAAGATTTGTTAGAATTGATTAGTGGGTTAATCATGGCTAAATATTTATCAAGCAAACTGTTTTGATCAATAATTGGTTATTTAATTAAATTAGATTGGGCTGATAAATCCAATGTAATAAATTAACGAATAGTTGGTTTAGTTTAAATAAGATTTTAAGGTATAAGGGATTTGTCTAAAGAAGACAAAGCGAAGAGGAATGTTTAATAAGGGATTTGTCTAAAGAAGACAAAGCGAAGAGGAATGTTTAATAAGGGATTTGTCTAAGAAAGACGAAGCGGAGAAAAATGTTTAAAATGGGTTTGAACAAGGAAGTTGAAGCTAATGTAAATAACCGAGTTTTCAAAATAAGGATATGGCGTCAAAAAAAACCATATTTAAAATATAACAAGAAGTACGGTTGACTGATTTTAAAGTATAAGGGATTAGAGTTACGAACTTATATCTATTCTAAGGTAAGAACGTCGTCGATCAAGGTCGGAGAGGTAATTAAAATACCCCAACTTGAACGGCTTCACAATTATCGAGGGATGGTATTTGGTTTGTAACAGAAAAAGATGTCAAGAATTTTGTAACGAAAAGAGATGTTAAGATTTTTGTAACAGAAAGAGATGTCAAGATTTTGTAACAGAAAAAGATGTCAAGATTTTTGTAATGAAAGGAGATGTCAAGATTTTTGTAACAGAAAGAGATGTCAAGATTTTTGTAACGGTAAAAGATGTCAAAGATCAGTATAAGGTGGCATATAGCAGCGTATTACAAGTATTTGAACTATAGCAATAAAACAATGTTGTTGACTAGGCTTAAGCGTGACTGTTATGTCGAAATATGTTATAAAGAGGAATATTACAGCGTATGACGAGTTTTAAACTATAACGTTAAATTAACGCTGTTGGCTAAGCTTAAGCATGATATATAGCACTACTCCCTAGGGAATGTAAACAGTTTGTTTTGAAATCCACTTATTCTAAAGTAATAAGTAACGACGGTTGTCCAAAGAAATATAAGAACAAATGTTAAATAGGAAGTGGACGTGGTTGTGTGGTGTTTAGTTGTACATTTGAATGGATGTTGTTTTTACTTCGATAGTTAAATAACCGACTATCGAAGTGTTTTGACCATCGTTGTCAATATGGAGAGACCGGTTGGATATATTATCTGAAACCACTCCGTATGGGCATAAGCGCTGCGAATTATGTTATGCTGAAGAAAATTGAAGACGGAGTGAAATGCAGGAGTCGTCCTGTTTCAGAATGGTGTTTTCTGTTTGTCCAGTCCCAGGACAACTTGTATGGACGAATGTCTGACAGAGTATTCCTAACGGTCACATAAGACGATCCTTTCAAGATGTTACGTCTGGTGGCGGAGAAATTCGTTTCTCTTAGCTTTTATACCCGTATTATCTTTGAGGAGATTAACTAGTGATTTGACGGGTTTGACGATGTGGCATTCAAAGTGTATGGTGGCCAGATGTTCTTAAAGGTAAACGTAGCCTCAAGCTTCACAACCGGGGAATGACAAAAATCGGGCAGGCAGCATGGCTATGTGGGTTGCTCCCATTAGGGTGTATAATCACCTATCTAGAGAAATTCCTTTTGTTTCTAAATCTATCGATTCTGCCCATTCGGGAACGGTGGTTTGAGTCCAACCGTTGGTGATATACATTCGATACACTCAAGCGAAATGAGTGGTCGGTCATGTGTGGGCCGGGTTACAAGACGTTCTTGTTGAACCCAGTGTATTCGCCTCTAGAGATACATTATCGGGAGGTGGTCCCATACCTTGTCATAGTTGGAATCCAATCTCCAATAAGCGCCCTGCGGTTTTTGATTTTATATTATATATGTAGAGCGTGAGATGCAAGCGTTCTACTATTTGGTTATTTATTTGATTAGACATTATTATAATATCACTGGATTTTGATATCAAAGTGTTTTGGGTTATAGTAAGGTAAAAACCGTCCGTGTTTATGTGTGGGCTGGTCTTACTATTATCCTTTTTGTTTCAAAAAGGATTTTCAAAGTTAAACCGTATGGTTGGAATTTACTCACACCAGTCCCATGACTGACCCAGAGTTTATTTTGTTTGTTTTCCCTAAACTCTTGGGTTCCCAAATTTGTACGGGCAGTCAAGTGTTTCAGGCTTTTACAGATACGCTTGAAGGAGCTAAAAGCAGAAGGCTTCACCGTTAGTATTTAGAGACTATTTCCGCTGTGATATGATGTATTGTACTCTGATAATGGTATGTATATACAATACAGTTTTGTATTTCAAAGTTATGTTATATAATATATTTTATTCGTTCCGCTGTGAGATTCGTGTTTACTCTGATTATGTTCAGCTGTGTTCTTCTTCTTCTCCTATTCTATTAGTTCTATCTTATCTTTCTCATCCTCTTATTTCTTTCTATTAATGATCCGTATTTCCGTGCGATTTTGGTCGGACTTGTATGGTATTTGGTCGACTCGAAGGACACGAATTTGCGGGTCGTTACAGTTGGTATCAGAGCATAAGGTTAAGTGATTACCTTGGCTCTGTGGCGTGACTCAATAGAGATGGAGTTAGTAATACTCTAGATTGAGTTTGAGTGTATATATATGAGTGCGTATTTGTAATTTGATATAAAAGCTGTTTATATTGTGTTGGTTGGTTTAGCGAGTGGTTTATGAATTCTGGTCGAAACAGTAATGCAAACTGTATCGATAGGTGTTTCTAAACTCTTGAACAGAGTAATTCGACACAGTATGTTTTGAAAAAAAAAGGATAAATGAAATAATTTTGCCCAAACTATATTTTGATGTAAAAAGGAGCATATATTTTGAGATTATTATAGTGTTGATCATTATTATGATCGAATAAGATTTATAATTGAGTTGGTTATATAAATAACCAATTGAAATAGTATAATATGCAAACTCAGATGAAATAAAATCTGAAATTTTAACCAGAATTGAAAATAAAACTCTGGAAATTTGGAAAAGTGTTGGAAATAATATTTGGATTAAATATATGAGAATTTTAAGATCCTGGGAGGATTTGAAATTGTTTTCTAAGTGCTGTGAAAGATATTTGGAAGAGAATTTCAAAATAGGAATTTTTGAAAATAAGTTTTGAAGATGATATAGTATTGAACTCACTTCTACCACTGGAAAATAATTCTGATGGTGCTGGCCACATCATCAGTGTCATTTTCGAGTTTCGAAGTGGCGGATTACTACCAAAAGATTTTGTTTTGGGTTGTTTTGAGGAACAAGTTGTTCAAAAAAAAAAATTCAAATGTTTTGAATTGCTATGTTATGAATATATATATGATTTTGAATTGATTTGAAATAAAAACTCCAGAAATTTGAATTCTGAAATGTAAATTTTACTTATGAAGTAAATAAACAGAGAATTTAAATTAGTCCAATAAAATTTGAGTTGAATTGAAGCCAAGTAAGTGGAAATCGTACTGGAATAAGGATTTGACTTGGCGAAGTAGTTGAGTGGTGAATTGAGGTTGGGAATGGAATCGAACTGGGTTGGGAAATTTGATTATTTGGAATTGGAATTGAACTGGATTTTGAAAAAGAAATTTGAGTTGGGATGTAAGAGAATTATTGATTGAGAATAAACTGACTGGAGGTCAGTTGGAGATGCATTTGGGTATGCTAATGGATTACAAATGGAAGCGAGAAAGTTGGATGCCCAATAAAGGGAGAAGGTCCAAGGTGGCGTGTTGTAGTAGTACCGAATGAATCGTGCAGCGGAGAGATTGACGAAATTCTCCGAAAAATAAAATGTTAGAAATTTTTTAGAATTTTGAAAATTTTTGTTACAAAGAAGGGAATTAATATTTTGATCAGTTCAGTTGAAACTGAAACTATGAGGTAAACCAAAAGGATTTTAATCTGTTTACAACAGAAATTGTAGCATTTTCCCCATCTTAGCAATTTCGAGGACGAAATTATTTTAAGGGGGAAGGAATGTAATGTCCCGCATTTTTATCGATTTGCATTTCAATATTTAAATCAGTTTAAATATTAAATTCGTAATATAAGTGGATTAAAATGAAGTTGAACGTATAAATATATATATTAAATATAATCGAGCTCGTAATATCGCGACAGTTCGTAATTTAACGTTCTGAACTTCAACTGAGTGTACAGAACTCGTTTTAAATCGGATTTCTTCGAAACAAGAAGCGTTGGAATCAGTTGAACTGTGTCTTTCCAACGAAAGTGGAAAATGGAGATTTCGTCATATTCATTGCAAGATATATCCAAATCAAATATTCAAATAGTCGTTGTAAAATCGTTTATCGACCGTAACGGTTTACTTGATATAACTAGATATCAGTTTCGAATTTGGATAAGGTTCTATTGAGGCGTAGTGATAATTTAATTTTTAGAATTTTACTGTAATTTTTAATTAATTAAATAAGAAACTTTTTATTTGGAGTATTTTGCATCCTATATCAATATTTTGGGGTTTCACAATATGAGTTAAACTACTGATATTATTATATTTTTGGGGTCGTGGCATCTCACTGGACACGACTGTATTTTTATTTTTGTCCATAGCAATTCGTAAATAGAAGGGATCTTATATAAGCATATACTGCACAATCTTTGAACTTTTCAAATAAATATATACCTATGACGATATACCCATCATACAATACTCAACCAAGAAGTAAAGATTGGATGACGTGTATATATAAATATATGAGTATGGTACAAAATCTTAAGAGTATGTCAGTTGGAAATATATTTACACCGGCTGTTTTCATATTATTCTATTCGAGTACCAAGTTCCTCCAATTGAAATATATATACAATAATATAACATGCATGTAATGAATTTGACATGACTGGATAAGGATGCTGCCACTACTATCTTAGCTGAAAAGCTCGGCACATGCTATGCCCACAATTTTCTAAGAGTTGAACAGATATTTTATTCTTCATTCAACCAAAAAGGTTTAACCGACATGGGTTGTCCATTTCAACATAGTGAAACATGTCAGTAAAGCCATGTCTTGGCACATCTGAACTTAATGAAAACCTGAAAAGGGTAAAGATGTAGAACGTACACCCGTCTCTTTCCAAAAACAGCTACACGGTCTCTTCCATCGCAGTCACGACGTCTTGGCAACTCAATATTAATAAAGTATGAAAACCTAACCTATCTCCTACAACATGCCTCCTCATGTACTACCCTACTTTCGATTACTTGGCCATAAAGGTGATTTAAATCTATAAATAAGCAAGCGAAATAACTTCCGCACCTCATTTTCTGAACCTCAAGCCGAAAACTTTTAATGGCTTCATGGAAATTTTTCCAAAACTGAACGCTTGTCTAAAAATTATGCAAATTATATAAATTTACACTTGATTCTCTCCTTTTCGACACGAGTATGGAAGGCTTGAGTATCCGTTCGTGGAAGTTGAGGATAGTACGTAGAGCTGTAGCCAAGTTTTCGAGTTGAGGTGGGATCGTCGAGAACACGGGGAGATGAGTATTGTGGTAAATGGATAGGAAAGATTGCAGGTGCTTTAGCTGTATTGGATAAAACAAAGTGTGGACTTTGGATTACAGGGGTGCTGAAGGTGCGGCATTTGGTATTTGCGTGGAACAGAGGATGAGATGTTGAAGGAGAGATTGAAGGGTGAAGTGGGGAGGAGCAAAAGTAAAGAGGAAAGTTGCATGGGGTGTTTTAGTTTGGACCGACATGAATGGGAAATATGATGGAGCCAACGGTGTACAGGAGGAGTCCATGTTGAACTGGAGGTTGCGTTGGTATG
Source organism: Allium sativum (assembly GCA_030737875.1). Lineage (NCBI taxonomy): Eukaryota > Viridiplantae > Streptophyta > Magnoliopsida > Asparagales > Amaryllidaceae > Allium > Allium sativum. The sequence goes on from CM060916.1 coordinate 734,274,528, forward strand.
GGATGTAGGTATAGGCGCTGAGTATACGTTCTGAATGGGAGACCAACATGAATGGGATGCATGGTATACAAAGGAGAATTGATGCGAATAGAAGAAGTCTAACTTGCTCTCACCGATGAATTGCAGATGGGCGTGTTTGTTTTGCCGAGCAATGTTGTACAAGGACGGTGATGTTTGGCGTGTGACAGTTGAAAAAGGGGAAGTCCTGATGGTAAATACATGGCGTATGTGATGGAGCAAGTGCCGATGTATAAATGGGTCGAATGACTAGGAGGGAAACGAGAGGAAGGCCAAAGAGTTGATGGTGATCGGTAGAAAGAGAAGAGAACCTGTGGGTAAAACCAGAGAAAAGCAGCATAGAACCGAGCGCTGTTTGTCGCGGTAGGTGCATGCTAATCAGTGGAACTGAGTTGAAACCATTTGGAGCTCGGTTACATTATGGCAACATCAAACGTCTGATGTGAAGCAACCAACGCAAATCGTTATTTAACGGTTAACGCGCCAAGGTGAGTAAATTCACTAACTCTCTTTTTTTATTTAAAATATTTTAATTTTATTTTAAATAATGGTTGAATGTTGTGTGATGGTTGTTTATGCAGATTATGGTTAAATTGGTTGAATTATATATCGTTGCATATATATACACATCATTGGTTGGACTGATCCCATTGATTATAATATTTCCTGATATGGAATCAGTGTTAATTGTTGACTAACATCGGTGGATGCAGGAAACCGGTTGGAGGAATCCAACCGGATGCCTCAATATGTATACGTACTGTTTGTTTTATATAGATGCACTGTTTGAACCCAAGTGACTTTTGAAACCTTGTGTTGATATTAGTGTTGAATGGAAATTCAAACGTTATTTTGATTTAATCAATAGATGATATCAATTAAGAAAGTGGCAACAACCAACCATAAATGTATCATTTGTTTTAACCGCTATTGTTTTACCAAAATCCCACCGTGTGCGAAGCACGTGTTTCACCCTACATACTAAATGATTTGGTGAAGTGTATTCTTATATTAATAAGATTAATAAGTAAGTAGGCGGAGATTAACTTGATGATCAATAACAAGAATTTATTGTTTTAAGAAAAATTAAATGAGATATTTACAAATAGATTATGGTTGATTTCATATTAAGTAAGATTAGTTAGAATCGATTATTGTTTATTTAATAGAAATGGGATTATTTAGAAATAAATTATTATTTTTATAGTAATCGATACAAGTGAAATTATTTGGATTAATAAATGTTATTTATTCAAAATGAAAAGATTTGTTAGAATTGATTAGTGGGTTAATCATGGCTAAATATTTATCAAGCAAACTGTTTTGATCAATAATTGGTTATTTAATTAAATTAGATTGGGCTGATAAATCCAATGTAATAAATTAACGAATAGTTGGTTTAGTTTAAATAAGATTTTAAAGTATAAGGGATTTGTCTAAAGAAGACAAAGCGAAGAGGAATGTTTAATAAGGGATTTGTCTAAAGAAGACAAAGCGAAGAGGAATGTTTAATAAGGGATTTGTCTAAGAAAGACGAAGCGGAGAAAAATGTTTAAAATGGGTTTGAACAAGGAAGTTGAAGCTAATGTAAATAACTGAGTTTTCAAAATAAGGATATGGCGTCAAAAAAAACCATATTTAAAATATAACAAGAAGTACGGTTGACTGATTTTAAAGTATAAGGGATTAGAGTTACGAACTTATATCTATTCTAAGGTAAGAACGTCGTCGATCAAGGTCGGAGAGATAATTAAAATACCCCAACTTGAACGGCTTCACAATTATCGAGGGATGGTATTTGGTTTGTAACAGAAAAAGATGTCAAGATTTTTGTAACGAAAAGAGATGTTAAGATTTTTGTAACAGAAAGAGATGTCAAGATTTTGTAACAGAAAAGATGTCAAGATTTTTGTAACGAAAGGAGATGTCAAGATTTTTGTAACAGAAAGAGATGTCAAGATTTTTGTAACGGTAAAAGATGTCAAAGATCAGTATAAGGTGGAATATAGCAGCGTATTACAAGTATTTGAACTATAGCAATAAAACAACGCTGTTGACTAGGCTTAAGAGTGACTGTTATGTCGAAATATGTTATAAAGAGGAATATTACAGCGTATGACGAGTTTTAAACTATAACGTTAAATTAACGCTGTTGGCTAAGCTTAAGCATGATATATAGCACTACTCCCTAGGGAATGTAAACAGTTTGTTTTGAAATCCACTTATTCTAAAGTAATAAGTAACGACGGTTGTCCAAAGAAATATAAGAACAAATGTTAAATAGGAAGTGGACGTGGTTGTGTGGTGTTTAGTTGTACATTTGAATGGATGTTGTTTTTACTTCGATAGTTAAATAACCGACTATCGAAGTGTTTTGACCATCGTTGTCAATATGGAGAGACCGGTTGGATATATTATTTGAAACCACTCCGTATGGGCATAAGCGCTGCGAATTATGTTATGCTGAAGAAAATTGAAGACGGAGTGAAATGCAGGAGTCGTCCTGTTTCAGAATGGTGTTTTCTGTTTGTCCAGTCCCAGGACAACTTGTATGGACGAATGTCTGACAGAGTATTCCTAACGGTCACATAAGACGATCCTTTCAAGATGTTACGTCTGGTGGCGGAGAAATTCGTTTCTCTTAGCTTTTATACCCGTATTATCTTTGAGGAGATTAACTAGTGATTTGACGGGTTTGACGATGTGGCATTCAAAGTGTATGGTGACCAGATGTTCTGAAAGGTAAACGTAGCCTCAAGCTTCACAACCGGGGAATGACAAAAATCGGGCAGGCAGCATGGCTATGTGGGTCGCTCCCATTAGGGTGTATAATCACCTATCTAGAGAAATTCCTTTTGTTTCTAAATCTATCGATTCTGCCCATTCGGGAACGGTGGTTTGAGTCCAACCGTTGGTGATATACATTCGATACACTCAAGAGAAATGAGTGGTCGGTCATGTGTGGGCCGGGTTACAAGACGTTCTTGTTGAACCCAGTGTATTCGCCTCTAGAGATACATTATCGGGAGGTGGTCCCATACCTTGTCATAGTTGGAATCCAATCTCCAATAAGTGCCCTACGGTTTTTGATTTTATATTATATATGTAGAGCATGAGATGCAAGCGTTCTACTATTTGGTTATTTATTTGATTAGACATTATTATAATATCACTGGATTTTGATATCAAAGTGTTTTGGGTTATAGTAAGGTAAAAACCGTCCGTGTTTATGTGTGGGCTGGTCTTACTATTATCCTTTTTGTTTCAAAAAGGATTTTCAAAGTTAAACCGTATGGTTGGAATTTACTCACACCAGTCCCATGACTGACCCAGAGTTTATTTTGTTTGTTTTCCCTAAACTCTTGGGTGCCCAAATTTGTACGGGCAGTCAAGTGTTTCAGGCTTTTACAGATACGCTTGAAGGAGCTAAAAGCAGAAGGCTTCACCGTTAGTATTTAGAGACTATTTCCGCTGTGATATGATGTATAGTACTCTGATAATGGTATGTATATACAATACAGTTTTGTATTTCAAAGTTATGTTATATAATATATTTTATTCGTTCCGCTGTGAGATTCGTGTTTACTCTGATTATGTTCAGCTGTGTTCTTCTTCTTCTCCTATTCTATTAGTTCTATCTTATCTTTCTCATCCTCTTATTTCTTTCTATTAATAATCCGTATTTCCGTGCAATTTGGGTCGGACTTGTATGGTATTTGGTCGACTCGAAGGACACGAATTTGCGGGTCGTTACATCGACGTTAGAAATAATAGGATAATAATAATACGATAATAACAAGGTATAGTTGCAACTTATAATATATATATATATATAAATATATAAATGATTTTTCTTCATTGATAAGTATACCTAGTGCCATGAATTGTCACTTCTGTGCATACCCCTCCCCTACCTGCCATGCTCTACCGTGAACATCAATCTAAACTCACATGGCTACAGCCGATCCCTGCTTGTACACCACATTCCTTAGCCACGAAGTAAAATCACACTGCAAACCTAAGAAGTGTATCTCCTCTGCTATGTGTTTTCTAATCTAACAGATACTTGTATCCATTAAGTCTCCTTCTTCTGAGCAAAAGCACCTGTGTTGTGAATTATCAATATCATGTCCTACCCTAAGCTAGGCAAGGACAACGCGATGCAGATCAAACACTAAACCTTCAACATCAAAAACAACCTGCCGTGAGTTTTCAATCTCAGAAGCTTACCCTAAACTCCACAGCTACCCTAAACAAGAATATCTACCGTATCCTACCCTTCAGCAGTTGTATTTTCGTGGACCAATGGTTGTAAAAGCCTTCACGCCCAAGGGAACAATACTGAAAACCCCTATGTAAAGTTAAATCAAAACGTACGAGGAAACAGGGGACCTAATGGATGAGAGGTGTACATGCCACGACATTATTCCTTGAACCCCAAGGTTTGAAAGCCTATAAATACAGTCACTTTTCATTTCATTTTCGCATCTATAAAGCACTGAGAGAAGCAAATGACCATTTTCCCTTTTTCTTTTTAACTTAACAAGAGAATTCTTGCGTTTTAGTCCTCATCTACATGCATGAATACATGAGATAACATTTTATTTCTTTCCTGGCACGTTCCTAATTCCTGGCAACAAATAAAAAGGAGCAATGGAACGATTAAAATAAACATGCGGCAATATATATATTTTATATTTGGGGAAGGTTCAGTGCAAAAAATTTCGCACCAGTATTTGTGCTACAGGGAAGTCGAGAATGAAAGTTGAGAGCATCATGGAGTTTGACGATGGTGATGTATGGGGCGGTTGCTGCCTGAAACAGCGAAGGCGGTGGATAATGACCAGCTCCATGTCACGGGACCCGGTGTGGTGTTGACGGATGGAGGTGGATGCGGGCTCGAAAAAAAAACACGGTGGTCCTGCAAGTGAAAAGCATGATGTATTTGTTTTTGTTAGGAGGAAGAGTATAAGGACAACAACATGTATTTGCTGTAGGAACAAAATAGTGGAGTGGTTTCGTTTCTATGGTGAGATGAAGTGAGGCGTGGAGTTCAAATGCCAACGTGAGGATTGTTGCGGATTTCATGAAGAAGAAAGGGAGTGAAGAAGTAGCTAAAAATCCGAAAATGGCATGAGATTGGAAGGAAAAGCAATGGCGGGTGGGGTGTGCGAGATCCAAAACGGGATGGCAAATTTGAAATGCATGAAGTAATGTGGTTTGTTGGATTTAGAAGTGCAGTATTTTTCTTTATTATATAATGGGAAGAACAAGCTGAATCGAAAGTCTGGACTGGAAAGGGTCTAGTTAGGGAGGTCAGCGTGAATAGCAGGTGGGCAGGAGACATTAAATACTGGGATATGGAGGAAGTTCGACGGCTAACTATGGTTTAATGGATAAAGTATGTGTTTAATAAAGTGGATAGGGAGAGTGTTGCGAGCTGAAGGTCATAATGTTGGTTGTGCAGAATTTGTGAAAGGGAGTTTCTTGGTTACAGGATGAGCACTTCTGTGTTCTGTGATTGATGTGAAAAGAAGAAGTTTAATATACGACATTGAGGAGCAGCTCAAGTTTTATTGGGGAGAGACGCACTGTTATAATAGGTGCAAGTTGTGAGCTAATTTAGAGAAACAGATCCGTTAGGACCATAGAATCGCAAGCAACGTACTGCAACTACTCTGGAGTGAGTTGGGGCACGTTACAGACTAAGGCAAATTAAAGCAGTGGTTTAACCGACTGACGCAAATCGTTATCTAACGGTTAACACGCTAAGGTGAGTAAACTCACTAACTCTATTCTATTTTAAAATATTTTAATTATATGATTGGTTGAATGTTGTGTGCGATGGTTATTTGGATGATTTACTTAGCTAAAATAATTATATTGTTATTTATTCATATATTGCATTGTCTGATATGACCGATAATATGTGATTGATTGTTGTGTGCTTGAAATGTTTGAATAACATGTGCCCTGGGATAACCGTTATTTTACCGTAAATATATAGGAAAAGTAATTCGAGTTTAAAAAGGAGAGATCTATTATTTGTTTATTTTAATAATAGGAATTGAATTGGGATTAGGCTAAATAACTTGTTTTAAAAATATATCAGGAAGTTTGATTTAAATATGATATTTATAATGAAATGAATACTTATCCTTGGGAAATTTGGAAATACAAATTCAAGAAAATACTTAAAGGGAAATGGAGATTCGACTGTGTCGAATTGTAGATATATATAAATAACTTACTTATAGGAATTTTATATATATTATGAAGACAGTTAATAGCTGGTTTGAAAAACATAATTTATAATCAAATGGGAAGTCGAGCTTTAGTTATAAACTCAATTTATAATTTAGGAGAAGTGACTTGTAAATGGGGGTGGTAAAGTGGAGTGGAAATCTAGAAAAAATACTTGATAGATGGAATTTAACCTGTAATGATATTTATTTATGAAACCAAGTTTAGATTGATTAACAAGACCAGTTTCTATAAGAAATGATATTCACGTTTTAAAATGAATAAAAAGCAAAAGTGTTGCGGATTAGAATGGTTGTAATGAAAAGTAATGTATATTTTCTATAGCGCAGAACTTAGGGAACATGAGAAATATCTGAAAGGATAACGGGAAGTTGGGAAATTAATGTTAAATAAAAGTGCCCGTGATTGTGTGATGTTAGTTGAACATTTGAATGAATGTTGTTTTTACTTCGATAGTTAAATAACCGACTATCGAAGTATTTTGACCACCGTTGTCAATACGGGGAGACCGGTTGGATATATTATCCCAAACCACTCCGTATAGGCATAAGCGCTGCGAATTTGATTATGCTGAAAACAATTGAAGACGGAGTGAAATGCAAGGTTCGTTCTGTTCTAGAATGGTGTTTTCTATTCGTCCAGTCCCAGGACAACTTGTATGGACAAATGACTGACAAAGTATTCCTAACGGTCACATAAGACGATCTTTTCAAGATATTACGTCTGGTGGCGGAGAAATTTGTTTCTCTTAGCTTTTATACCCGTAATATTTTTGGGAAGATCAACTAGTGATTTGATGTGTTTGACGATGTGGCATTTAAAGTGTATGGTGGCCAGATGTTCTAAAAGATAGATGTAGCCTCAAGCGTCACAACTGGGAAATGACAAAAATCGGGCAGGCAGCATGGCTATGTGGGTCGCTCCCATTAGGGGGTATAATCACCTATCTAGAGAAATTCCTTTTACTCCTTTAATCTATTTCGATGCTGTCCCTTTTCGGGAAACGGTGGTTTGATCCCAACCGTTGGTGTTATACACTCGATACACTCAAGCGAAATGAGTGGTCGGTCATGTGTGGGTCGGGTTGCAAGACGTTCTTGTTGAACCCAGTGTATTACCCTCTAGAGATACACTATCGGCAGGTTTTCCCATACCTTGTCATAGTTGGAATCCAATCTTCAATAAGCGCCCTGCGGTTTTTGATTTCATACTATGTATGTAGAGCGTGGGATGCAAGCGTTCTGCTATTTGGTTATTTATTTGATCAGACATTATTATAATATCACTGGATTTTGATATCAAAATATTTTTGGTTATAGTAAGGTAAAAACCGTCCATGTTTTTGTGTGGGTTGGTCTTACTATTATTCTTTTGTTTCAAAAGGATTTTCAAAGTTAAACAATATGGTTGGAATTTACTCATACCAGTCCCATGACTGACCCAGAGTTTATTTTGTTTGTTTTTCCCTAAACTCTTGGGTGCCTAAATTTGTATGGAAAGTCAAGTGTTTCAGGCTTTTACAGATACTCTTGGAGGAGCTAAAAGAAGAAGGCTTCACCGTTAGTATTTAGAGGTTATTTCCGTTGTGATATGATGTATTATACTCTGATAATGGTATGTATATACAATACAGTTTGTATTTCAAAGTTATGTTATATGATACATTTTATTTGTTCCACTGTGAGATTCGTGTTTACTTTGATTCTGCTCAGTTGTGTTTTTATTCTTCTTCTATTCTATTAGTTCTATCTTATCTTTCTCATCCCCTTATTTCTTTCTATTAATGATCTGAATTTTTCGTGCACTTTGAGTTGAATGTGTAGGATATTTATCAGCTCAAATTGGTACGGATTTTCGGGTCGTTACAGTTGGTATCAGAGCTTAAGGTTAAGTGATTACCTTGGCTCTATGGCGTAACTCAATAGTGATGGAGTTAGTAATACTCTAGATTGAGTTTGAGTGTGTGTGTATATATATATATATATATATATATATATATATATATGAGCGCGTATTTGTAACTAATATAAAAACCGTTTTATATTGTGTTGACTGGTCAGTCGAGTGGTTTATGAATTCTGGTCGAAACAGTAATGCTAACTGTGTCGATAGGTGTTTCTAAACTCTTGAACAGAGTAATTTGACACAATATGCTTTTAAAAGAGGGTAAATAAAATAATTTTACCCAAAAATATGTTTTGATATAAAGAAAGCATATATATTGGAATTATCTAATATATATTGAAAGTTATGATCGTTATTATGATCAAATAAGACTTATAGTTGAGTTGGTTATATAAATGACCAATCGAAATATTATATAAGTATAATATGAAAAATCAGATGAACTAAATCTGAATTTAAAACCAGAATTGAAATAAAACTCTAGAAACTTGGAAAGGTGTTGAAAATGAATTTTAAATTGAAATTATGGAAAATTTAAAATCCTGGGAGAGATTTGGAAATATTTTCCAAGCATTTTGAAGTGATTTTCAAATGAAAATGTTTGAAAGTAAGTGTTTTGAAAGTAATATAGTATTGAACTCACTTCGATCACTGGAAAATAAATTCTGATGATGGCGGCCGCATTATCAGTGTTCATTTTTGAGTTCCAAGTGACGGATTACTACCAAAAGATTTTGTTTGAAATAAGTTGTTCGAATATTCAAATATTTTGAATTGCTATGTTATGAATATATATATTATTTCAAACTGATTTGAAATAAAAACCTCAGGATTTTGAAATTTGAAATTTACAATTTACGTATGAAATAAATAAATAGAAATTTAACGAAGTGGAATAAAATTGGAATAGAATTAAACTTGGTAAAGTAAGTGAATTTGTGAAATGAGATATTGGATTGGAACCGAGTTTGGTTATGGAATTGGATTGTTGACCAAGAATTCGGAAGTGAGATGGAACTGGAAGTTGAAATGAAACAGGGCTTGAGTATAAGAGAATTATTGATATAAGGACAAAAGATTCGACGCAAGGATTGAGTTATGGGGATGTGAAGTATGAAATTTCAACCAAGCAGGTTGTGAGGAGTTAGAATTAGAGCATCTCCACTTCTTAGCATTTTCGAGGACGAAATTATTTTAAGGGGGAAGGAATGTAATGTCCCACATTTTTATCGGTTTATATTTGAATATTTAAAATCAGTTTAAATATTGAATTCGTGATATAAGTGTATTTATATATTAATTAAAATGAAGTTGAACATACAAAAATATATATTAAATAAAATCGAGCCCGTAATATCGCTGCAATTCGTAATTTAACGTTCTGAACTTCAACAGAGTATATAGAACCCATTTTAAATCGGATTTATGCGAAACAAGAAACGTTGGAATCTGTTGAACTGTGTCTTTCTAATGGAAGAGAAAAATCGAGATTTCGAATTATATATGGTAAGTTATGTCCAAATTAAATATTCAGAAAAGCAGCGGCGTAATCGTTTTTGGCCATAACGGTTTATTTGAAATAACTAGATATCGGATTCGAATTTGGACAAGGTTCTTTTGGGATATAGTGATAATTTAATTTTTAGAATTTTATTGTAAATTTTAATTAATTAAATACGCAACTTTTTATTTGGAGTATTTTGCACCCTATATCAATATTTCGGGGTTTCACAATAAGAGTTAACCTACCGATATTATTATATTTTTGGGATCGTGACACCTCGCTGGACACGACCATATTCTTACTTCTGTCCATAGCAGTCGGGAAATAAATAAAGTCCTTTGTAACCAGTACCACTTTAATGTAAAATATACTGCAAATATAAATGAATGTAGACATCTTTATATAAAGAACTTGAAAGGTTTCTCATTTCTTGAAAATTTGAAATAATAACGTATGTTTGTTTACATAAGGAGGGTGTCTTCAAACTCTTATCTTCCTGTGTGTATACGAGCATAGCTTTCACTTTTTCATACTTAAATACTGTAGGTTAAAGAAAAAAATTTCTGATCTTTTCTTTCTCGGAATATGATGTAATTCTTGTCACGTATCACTTCTATAGACATTAAGGTAAACAAATCAACATGGTGTGCTCCTCTGTCTTCGTTTCTGATCCGATGGACACTTCGACGTTAGAAATAATAGGATAGTAATAATACGATAATAACAAGGTATAGTTGCAACTTATAATATATATATATATATATATAAATGATTTTTCTTCATTGCTAAGTATACCTACTGCCACGAATTGTCACATCTGTACATACCCATCCCCTACCTGCCATGCTGTACCGTGAACATCAATCTAAACTCACATGGCTACAGCCGATCCCTGCTTGTACACCACATTCCTTAGCCACGAAGTAAAATCACACTGCAAACCTAAGAAGTGTATCTCCTCTGCTATGTGTTTTCTAATCTAACAGATACTTGTATCCATCAAGTCTCCTTCTGAGCAAAAGCAGCCGTGTTGTGAATTATCAATATCATGTCCTACCCTAAGCTAGGCAAGGACAACGCGATGCAGATCAAACACTACACCTTCAACATCAAAAACAACATGCCGTGAGTTTTCAATCTCAGAAGCTTACCCTAAACTCCACAGCTACCCTAAACAAGCATACCTACCGTATCCTACCCTTCAGCAGTTGTATTTTCATGGACCAATGGTTGTAAAAGCCTTCACGCCTAAGGGAATAATACTGAAAACCCCTATGTAAAGTTAAATCAAAACGTACGAGGAAACAGGGGACCTAATGGACGAGAGGTGTACATGCTACGACACTATTCCTTGAACCCCAAGGTTTGAAAGCCTATAAATACAGTCACTTTTCATTTCATTTTTGCATCAATAAAGCACTGAGAGAAGCAAATGACCATTTTCCCTTTTTCTTTTTAACTCAACAAGAGAATTCTTGCGTTTTAGTCCTAATCTACATGCATGAATACATGAGATAACATTTTATTTCTTTCTTGGCACGTTCCTAATTCCTGGCAACAAATAAAAAGGAGCAATGGAACGATTAAAATATACATGCGGCGATATATATATTTTATATTTGGGGAAGGTTCAGTGCAAAAATTTTCGCACCAGTATTTGTGCTACAGGGAAGTCGAGAACGAAAGTTGAGAGCATCATGGAGTTCGACGATGGTGATGTATGGGGCGGTTGCTGCCTGAAACAGCGAAGGCGGTGGATAATGACCAGCTCCATGTCACAGGACCCGGTGTGGTGTTGACGGATGGAGGTGGATGCGGGCTCGAAAAGAAAAAACACGGTGGTCCTGCAAGTGAAAAGCATGATGTATTTGTTTTTGTTAGGAGGAAGAGTATAGAGACAACAACATGTATTTGCTGTAGGAACAAAATAGTGGAGTGGTTTCGTTTTTATGGTGAGATGAAGTGAGGCGTGGAGTTCAAATGCCAACGTGAGGATTGTTGCGGATTTCATGAAGAAGAGAGGGAGTGAAGAAGTAGCTAAAAAATCCGAAAATGGCATGAGATTGGAAGGAAAAGTAATGGCGGGTGGGGTGTGCGAGATCCAAAATGGGATGGCAAATTTGAAATGCATGAAGTAATGTGGTTTGTTGGATTTAGAAGTGCAGTATTTTTCTTTATTATATAATGGGAAGAACGACCTGAATCGAAAGTCTGGACTGGAAAGGGACTGGTTAGGGAGGTCAGCGTGGATAGCAGGTGGGCAGGAGACGTTAAATACTGGTATATGGAGGAAGTTCGAGGGCTAACTATGGTTTAATGGATAAAGTATGTGTTTAATAAAGTGGATAGGGAGAGTGTTGCGAGCTGAAGGTCATAATGTTGGTTGTGCAGAATTTGTGAAAGGGAGTTTCTTGGTTACAGGATGAACACTTCTGTGTTCTGTAATCGATGGGAAAAGTAGAAGTTTAATATATGACATTAAGGAGCAGCTCAAGTTTTATTGGGGAGAGACGCACTATTATAACGGGTGCAAAATGTGAGCCAATTTAGAGAAACAGATCCGTTAGGACCATAAAATCGCAAGCAACGTACTGCAACCAGTCTGGAGTGAATTGGGGCACGTTAAAGACTTAGGCAAATTAAAGCAGTGGTTTAACCGACTGATGCAAATCGTTATCTAACGGTTAACGCGCCAAGTTGAGTAAACTCACTAACTCTGTTCTATTTTAAAATATTTTAATTATATGATTGGTTGAATGTTGTGTGCGATGGTTGTTTGGATGATTTACTTAGCTAAAATAATTATATTGTTATTTATTCATATATTGCATTGTATGATATGACCGATAATATGTGATTAATTGTTGTGTGCTTGAAATTTTTGATTAACATGTGCCCTGAGATAACCGTTATTTTACCGTAAATATATAGGAAAAGTAATTCGAGTTTAAAATGGAGAGATCTATTATTTGTTTATTTTAATAATAGGAATTGAATTGGGATTAGGCTAAATAACCTGTTTTAAAAATATATCAGGAAGTTTGATTTAAATATGATATTTATAATGAAACGAATACTTATCCTTGGGAAAATTGGAAATACAAATTCAAGAAAATACTTAAAGGGAAATGGAGATTCGACTGTGTCGAATTGTAGATATATATAAAATAACTTACTTATAGGAATTTTATATATATATATTATGAAGACAGTTAATAGCTGGTTTGAAAAACATAATTTACAACCAAATGGGAAGTCGAGCTTTAGTTATAAACTCAATTTATAATTTAGGAGAAGTGACTTGTAAATGGGGGTGGTAAAGTGGAGTGGAAATCTAGAAAAAATACTTGATAGATGGAATTTAACCTGTAATGATATTTATTTATGAAACCAAGTTTAGATTGATTAACAAGACCAGATTTCTATAAGAAGTGATATTCACATTTTTAAAATGAATAAAAAGAAAAAGTGTTGCGGATTAGAATGGTTATAATGAAAAGTAATGTATATTTTCTATAGCGCAGAATTTAGGGAACATGAGAAATATCTGAAAGGATAATGGGAAGTTGGGAAATTAATGTTAAATAAAAGTGCCCGTGATTGTGTGATGTTAGTTGAACATTTGAATGAATGTTGTTTTTACTTCGATAGTTAAATAACCGACTATCGAAGTATTTTGACCATCGTTGTTAATACGGGGAGACCGGTTGGATATATTATCTGAAACCACTCCGTATAGGCATAAGCGCTGCGAATTTGATTATGTTGAAAACAATTGAAGACGGAGTGAAATGCAAGGGTCGTTCTGTTCTAGAATGGTGTTTTCTGTTTGTCCAGTCCCAGGACAACTTGTATGGATGAATGTCTGATAAAGTATTCCTAACGGTCACATAAGACGATCTTTTCAAGGTATTACGTCTGGTGGCGGAGAAATTCGTTTCTCTTAGCTTTTATACCCGTAATATTTTTGGGAAGATCAACTAGTGATTTGATGTGTTTGACGATGTGGCATTCAAAGTGTATGGTGGCCAGATGTTCTAAAAGATAGACGTAGCCTCAAGCGTCACAACCGGGAAATGACAAAAATCGGGCAAGCAGCATGGCTATGTGGGTCACTCCCATTAGGGGGTATAATCACCTATCTAGAGAAATTCCTTTTACTCCTTTAATCTATTTCGATGTTGTCCCTTCTCTTGAAACGGTGGTTTGAGCCCAACCGTTGGTGATATGCACTCGATACACTCAAGCGAAATGAGTGGTCGGTCATGTGTGGGCCGGGTTGCAAGAGTTCTTGTTGAACCCAGTGTATTCCCCTCTAGAGATACACTATCGGCAGGTGGTCCCATACCTTGTCATAGTTGGAATCCATTATCCAATAAGCGCCCTGCGGTTTTTGATTTCATACTATGTATATAGAGCGTGAGATGCAAGCGTTCTGCTATTTGGTTATTTATTTGATTAGACATTATTATAATATCACTAGATTTTAATATCAAAATATTTTGGGTTATAGGAAGGTAAAAACCGTCCATGTTTATGTGTGGGTTGGTCTTACTATTATTCTTTTGTTTCAAAAGGATTTTCAAAGTTAAACAATATGGTTGGAATTTACTCACACCAGTCCCATGACTGACCTATAGTTTATTTTGTTTGTTTTTCCCTAAACTCTTGGGTGCCCAAATTTGTATGGGCAGTCAAGTGTTTTAGGCTTTTACAGATACTCTTGGAGGAGCTAAAAGATGAAGGCTTCACCGTTAGTATTTAGAGGTTATTTCCATTGTGATATGATGTATTATACTCTGATAATGGTATGTATATACAATACAGTTTGTATTTCAAAATTATGTTATATGATACATTTTATTCGTTCCGCTGTGAGATTCGTGTTTGCTTTGATTCTGCTCAGTTGTGTTCTTCTTCTTCTTCTTCTATTTTGTTAGTTCTATCTTATCTTTCTCATCCCCTTATTTCTCTCTATTAATGATCTGAATTTTTCTTGCACTTTGAGTTCAATGTGTAGGATATTTATTATCTCAAATTGGTACGGATTTTCGGGTCGTTACAATTCAGCACCACTGAAATTTGTATAAGAATGTAGAATAATACAAGTTATAGATAAAGTACAATATGATATAGGAAACAACAGTATTTTTAATAGACCGCATGCAAAAAAAGGATGTCATTTTTAATAATAAAAATAGTAAAGCTTGTAATCATTTTGAGTCAATATTTAAAATTGGGAGTATTAATAGAGAACCGAATAGTTCAAAGAATAGTGGTACATTTGATTTTGGCAAGTATTTCAGACCGTCATATGATATCCTGTGTCCCAGTATGCTAAGATTCCATTTAGTTGCTCTCGGTAATATGGAGTTGGTATTTTTTTTTGGGATAACAATTTTGATATTCTCACATAATCAATACTATTATAATGGAGAACAAAATTAGTTTGTAGTAATTTTGTTTAAAATTAAATTTACTTGTACATACCAGTGTAAGCATTACACAACCAGAAATGTTTCTTGTTGACTTTTTGAAGTGAGTTAAGCTTTTAGTGATGCTTTCCTTCAATGATGATGGCCATAAGATGGAATTCATCTTTCTCAAATTAAGGATATATGGAACAAATGCCCATCATAGTAGCCTTTGGCTATTTTGAAAAAAGAATGTTACTAGAAGATGCATTATTATGAGAAGCGAGAGATCTTTTTCATTTTTGTAGCCTTTGATGTCCAATAGTTGCTTGATTCTTTTTTCAACAATATCCCTTGATATAAACCCACATTCTCCAAAGTTTATTGTAATGAATTATTGTTCATTTTCGTCTAAATTAGTAAAGCCTATTGGTCCTAAAGGAAATAAACTTTTTCCAAATTTTGGCATTCCAAAAATCAAACTTATATCATTTACTGTCACTTCCATAAATTCTCCTCCAATTTCAAGCATTTCTTTGTCAATTGAATAGCAAGTAATTAATGCATCCAAATTCCTTGCACATTTACCAAAATCAAATGTATTAACATAGCCATCGTAGAACATTCTAATAAAGTTGTTACATAGTGTTTTCCTTAGAAACTCTAACTGATTTTCTGTAAAATAATCTTTTGCTTTGATAAGTTGGATCATCTTAAAAATACCTCACAAATTGCATATATATGTATTATTTGAAAATGTGTGTGTGCTTGCCAAGTACAATACACACAAGGATTGTGTAACATGACGAACAATAGTCAAGTATGAAGTAATAGATAATCACAGAACTGTATAATAGTAAATGCAGTAAAAATAGAAAAATCACACCAGGGATTTTGATATTGGTTCGGAGCACCGTCCTACGTACAGTCCCAGAATTCTGTCTGGATTTTCACTAATCAACAACCTCACTTCACCCGGAGGAACAGGTATACAACATCCGAGCAGCCGAACGGGATTTCACACCTCTAATAACACCGAGGACTTCAACACTTGCCTCTTTCAACACCGAGGACTTCAACAAAGAACAAGAGTTTGACTTCTGATTGTGTTCTTGAATAACACTGAATAGCCAACAGTTAAGTACACCTTTCCTATAATCTTATCCTCAAGTATATAACGTGTATGTGAAGATTGAAGGAAGTATATTACTTATTGAATCAAGAGATATGAAATAATTTCAACGATTCAACAAGTAATTTGAATAATGGAGAGCTTTTTTGTATGCAAGAATGTATAGAGTTTAAGATCAGAAAATATGAGAAGATTTTGTGATGTGAAAAAAAATGCTTTGATGTATATATAATCGTTGAAGAGTTGTCAACTTCCATGAAGAGTTTTATCAAAAAGATGCACCCATTTTCTTTCAGAAATGAAAAGGAATCTCTTCATGAAACATGATGCCTTTTAGAAAATATGGCCGTTGTAAAATATGACTGTTGGAAATATAACCGTTAGAAAATATGACCGTTGTAAAATATGACCAATGGAAATATGAAGTGCCTCTTCGTGAAGTGTCTTTTTGTGAAGTGTCTTTTCGTGAATTGTTTTTTCGAAGTGTGTTTTCGCGAAGTGATGAAGTGTCTTTTCGTGAAGTATCCTTTCATGAAGTGTCTTTTCGCGAAGTGCCTTTTCGCAAAGTGATGAAGTGTCTTTTCGCGAAATGTCTTTTCATGAAGTGTCTTTTCGCAAAGTGTCTTTTCGCGAAGTGTCTTTTCACGAAGTGACGAAGTGTCTTTTCGTGAAGTGTCTTTTCACGAAGTGTCTTTTCGCGAAGTGTCTTTTCGCGAATTGTCTTTTCACGAAGTGACGAAGTGTCTTTTCGTAAGTGCATTTGTGTATGCTATGTATTTGAGGACAGATTTTAACAATATATAACACCTCTAAGACACAATTAAATAGATAATCATAACATATATCACTTTTCCTTTGATCTTCTCTTCTTCCTTGTCATGAATCAAAAACCTGTGATCTAACATTATTGATGATTTCTACTTGGACATCATCAACATTATCATATTCTGTTACAGTAATGGATTGTCACTCTTTTTTCCTTTTTCATTTTTATCTGTTTTTTTTTTTTTTTGCAGTCTTTGCTTCAGATTGGTTTTCAGTATTCGCTTTAGGTTAGTTTTCATTCTGCACTTCAGGTTGGTTTGCATTGAACTGTCCAGCTTGCTTTGTATTCAGCCCTTCATGTTGCTTTTCATCATTCTGCTCAGTTTGCTTTTCTTTTTGCTCTTTAGCTTTCCTCCTTTTTTGTTTCTCTTTTTTTATCTTGGGACGATTCAAAATTTGATATATCTTCACCAATTTGAACCTGTAAAATAAATATAGTGTTAGCAGTTATAATTGTAAGATAAAAGTAGTGTTTCTAATTACTATAGTTAGCTGTAAAGTATGTAATAATTACCTTTATATTGACAATCAATTAGCTTTATAATATGTAAAGTGACATGCAATTATCTTTAAATTATGCAATAATTACTTGTACAATAAGATAAATCGATAGATTGAAATAACAGATACACTGAATTTAGCTTTAATTTAATAGTAACTAGCTATATAAAAGTGTGAATGTACAGGTCATAATAAATTGAATGGTTGAGTTTAGCTTTAAATTAGATGATGAATAGCAGTATAAAAGGGATAAATTTACCAACTATTGAAATTTAACTTCATACTATATAACAAGTGTCTGCTGGAAAGTATAAATTTATATAACGTTGAAATTAGCTTTATATTGGAGTAAGTAGCAGTTCAAAAATGATAAATATGCAGGACAACATAAATAGATTTGTAGAATATTCAGTTTTATCTTTATTTTATATAATAAGTACCAATTGAAAAGAATTAATCTATATATCATTGAACTTATCATTTTATTATAATAATTTGCAGTTGAAATTGATAAATGTACAAGTCTAAGTTAATTGTATTATGGAATTTAGCTTTATATTACAAAACAATAGAAGTCGAAAATGATAAATCTACAAGTCATAATTTGTTCAACTGTTGCATGTAGCTGAAATTGATAAATGTATAAATCAAAATTAATTGAACTACGGAAAATTGATAAATCTACTACTCAAAATCTGTTGAATTGTTGCATGCAGTTGAAATTGATAAATCTACAGGTCATGAACTATGGAATTTAGCTTTTAATTACTTAACAAGCTCTAATCCTCCCAAAAAACTGGAAAATCAATTTCAAAACTACTCGATTTTCAATTTAAACTATTTTATTTCGTGTTTTAATGTTAAGATATTAGCTACAGGTGAAAAATCGTACGAATGTGAATATCGGTTAAGTTTAAATTACCTTTTCGTTCAACTGTTTGCTAGACTGAGTTATCGTCATCGATAAGCGAAACCCTAGGTCGAAGAAACTTTGATTGACACTAACCAATGATCGATAGTAAGCAGCTGATGTTGAGTAAGCAACACCCTAGCTCGCAAATATAAAATGAAGGCAGTAAGCAGCTTAAAACATTAGCTCGCAAAACCCTAGCTCGCTGTAAAATGAAGTCGCCATTAAAATGGAATTTTAATCGAAAGAGCAAAGTAGAGAACAGTGGGGTGGATTTTTTTTCGTTTAATGGTGTCCTTATTTTAATTATAAAAGTTCGCTGTCCTATGTTATAAACGTGTCCTTAAATAATAATACCCCTTTACTATATCATGAATGGTTTCTAGTATAACTGTTTATTTCCATACACGTCAACCTTCAGAAAATAGTAAGCTTTCGGTTCATAGCTTCAATAGATGTAATTGACCTTTAAAGAATACTAACTTCATCATGACAGTTTCATAAACAAGCTTCAGAGGTATATTGATATGAGATTTCCTATGAATAAGCAGTTTTACAATATATATCATTTCAAAAACACACGGTTTCAAAAGTGAATTTCAAACAAGTATTGCAAGAGCCAAATTTCATATAAATATGAGTTTCAGTATATATAGTCTGAGCATACTATTTTGTGCGAGCCTTTAGTATCTTATCTGACTAAGTGGCTTCTTAAGAGTGCATAGCCTAATGATTTCAAAAATCTATAGTTGTTTTGTACGCAGGTTTCAGAGGGAAGAATATTCAAAGTACATAGGTTTCAAAATAAACTATTTTCAAAGGCATCAGGCTTCATGTGCATGGCTTAAACATGTCATCTGCGTTAAGTTTTCAAAAGTAAACATTTCTAACCATGCATGATCTGATGATCTAAGTAGATTATACAGCCTTTAAGCTTTGAACATAAATGGTTTGCAAAAGCATCAGGTATATATAAAGCTAATATGTACATAGTTTTCAAAACATCTACAAATACAATAAACATTCTTACATAATTCAAAGCATGTATACATATTTCTTTAGTAATGCACTTATGTCAGGCTACCTAAAAAAAATCACATATGCATTGAAAACCAAATCCAACCTTTGTAACAAAACCCACATGACAGTAGCTTCGTTGTTCTTTTTACTATGATATTATTGTGCACACCTATCACACATGTTGTGTCTAACTTTCAGATACACCTGAAAACAATGCCACTTAAGTACGCTTCTGTCTAGGAAAATATTATCCAAAACACTTGGTTGGATTTAACAAAATGTGTCTTCTATATGTGTGTGTGTGTGTGTGTATATAGCTTCATATCCCCACTAAACCAAAGAATGGAAATGAACTGAAGAATAAAAATATGTGCACTGCTTTGATAATGGTATGCATTGACAAGCTATACATATACAACGTTGGGTAGCTACAACATATAAAGATTATATAAAGGCTACACGAATTTCACGAAATAACAGATCAACCAAGGAGCTACAGGTATTTCGAAACTTGTACATATTTTCCTACAAAGATGGTGAAGCCGCATAAGGCGAACACGGATAAGTAAAGGAGCAAAATGAGGCACACCCACAAAATTTGCACTTGGCAAGGGCGGAAGCATTCAAAGCAAAAATGGTTTGGTACTCAATCAAATAATGCATGTCCCATTTATCCATGTTAGCACGTAGGTTGCTTACGTACGCCCTCTAATTATATCTCAAGCTATATGATAGTTCATAAGTCAAGATCCTAACTTGTATTTTTTTTCATTCATTTTTTATAAGGAAATTCACTCTTCTTAAATACAAAATTGAGCAGCATTAGCGTACACCTTTGAATTAACAAAGCTGCACTATAAAGTCAGTATAGATCATATGAACTCAAAACTCATAAACTCTCAATAATGTTACATGATGTAGGACAAAACAAAGAATTATATATGGTAACATTGCTTGTAACCAAGACAGAAAGTTTATCTTCTATCTTATCATACACCAATTTTCACTCTTTAAACAACATTTCAAAACCTTTTTCACTCTTACTCGGAACGGGCAATTCATAACCTGAACACTCATCATTGGTAACTTTCATTTCAGCGGTTTCACCTTCACAAATTTTAGTACCCAAAATTAACTTCTGGAGATGTAAACTGATTCTCACTTACCATATTCTTCTGCTCTATAAAGGAGACATTGCAGCTTATATCCATCATTTCATCAAGTGTTATTTCATTTTGGATATAACTTAATGGTCGGTACTTTTCTACCAGGCTATCTATTTCATTTCCAAAATATATGTTTTTGATAATTCGTTTCTTCTCAATTTTGTCAGTTGCCACCTGAAACATATGTTCATCTGTAGACAACCAGAAACTAAAACATGAATAGTTGTACTACGTCCTTGCACTTATATTTAACATTAATTTCATTTTCTTTAACTTAGACAAAAAGTTTATACCGTTACTTGCATTCTTATAACCCAACCATATTTATCTTGACTATTTAGACAAGAAACATTTTATAATTAATATTATTTTCAATTTATAACTATATATGCATATAAAATCATTCGAAATCAATAACTTTTAAACTAATTTATATAAAAATTACAAATACGCTCACATAGATAATACCCTCAACTAATCCTAGGATATTGCTAACCCTATCTCCAATGAGTGTACCCTAACAGGCTTCAGTATTATCTCAACCTCGCTCTGATACCAACTGTAACAACCCGTCTTTTTGGGACGATTTAAGTCGACAATAAACCACACATGTCCAACTTAGACCATCCAAAAATAATGAATTATTAATGGGGTTGAATAAGAAGTAAAGAAAATAAGAAGAGGCGGAACTAGACAAAACATAGAATCTCATATCGGAACGATAAAATATAATAATAACATAGACAATTCAATAAAACTGTTAAACTATATACATTTGATCTCATTTAAAATGTTAGGGTTATACATTTTCCAGAACATACCAATAATGCAACGGAATAAAATAGTAGTAATACGGTCTTTAGACTCCATCTTCATCTTTAGAAACAAGGGTCTTCAATAAACTGAAATACTCGATCTAACCTGAGTCAAACTAAAACTCGGATCAAAACTATATATTCTTATGTCAGTCAAATCAAATCAAATCAAGAATTAAAAATGCAACACTTTCGAGTTCAACACAAGTGAAATCTAATTACTTGATTCTTCGAGTTAACCTATCATATCGAATATTGTCATTTGATTTAAACCAATTGATAACATTATTTTTAAAACACTTTAAATTTCAAACATCGGTTGGAAACCATTTCAACTTCCCAATGTAAAGTAAATTCAAATCCCACTTTAACTCAAATGAAAATTTCGGATTAAAAAAAATTCATATTTCATTTCTAGTTCTAACAAATTTATAATTCAATTCTAATTTAATGTAACTCAAATCTAATTCAAAAAGTTTCTAAAACCAATTAAATTTTCAGTTCAGTGTAAACAGGTTTAAACGCCAAACTTCATTAAATCGACTTTGAATTTTCAAATAAAATTTCTAACAATTCATTAACAAGTCCAAATATTTAAATTCTACTCCTTTATTAGCTCTTCGATATACATACAACTAAAGTGGCTATTAACAAAAGCACTTGCTTTTGTTATGTAACATAAATAGCAGCCGAAACTACTTAGATATATGTAACCATATATCATACACTCAACTGTAACAAAATAAAATCATAATTGTTGTTTGTCATCAGTTTCACATATACACCAATCTATATACCACTACTTCACATATACTATCATATATATCCAACAATAGTCACACATTGTTGAGTTACCTGAATTTGTACAATGCATGAACACAAGTAATTTTTTTCCAATTAACTGTACATCATAGTTTAGCAACTATGACATATAGCAAAATTTCAAATTCCCAAACTTTGTTTGGTAAGTTATTTTAACAACTAACACAAAATGTTTATTTGCTTGTCAGCTCTATTGTTTTTGTTTTCATAGGTAGAGTTTAGTTTCATCATTTCATACTACAATGGAATTCAAATTTCAGAGCAAGAATACAAATAAGTTTACATGTATATTTACTAACCAACCCTATACATACTTAAGCTAACATATCAAAAACTAAACTACCCAGCATACTCAAGCCAATTCCCATGAAAATTTCACTTCCTATTATAAATAGAAGCAAACCAAAATCTACATAGCCAACAATATACAATAGTGTCCAAGCTTTCAACACATATACAAAAACTAATTCTACGGTTAACAAATCAAAACATGATAAAACGTGAGTGAAAGATATAGGTTGTAGTAGTTTAATACTCACATTTATATGTCGCGGTAATCTACTCAACATTCACAGGCAACATGTGACACCGACTATCGACGATCCAAGCCAGGGCAGGGCAAGTTTATCAAGGCAGCACTCACGTCAGCTCGGCGGAGCAAGTTAAGTGATGGTTGATCGTTTGTGCCTGAGGTCTGTTTGGTCGAGAAAACGCTCAAAGGAAATGGCTACAGCAGGTCTGAGCTACCATTTTTGGATGTTGGGTGTGGAAGGAGGCATGCCAGTGGATGGCCAAGGCCGACGGAGGAGGTTGATCGGGAGGTGGATCAGAGCAGGATCATCAGCTAGGGTTGCGGATACGGCAGTTGCATGGTCGTGTACCGAAGAGAGGAGGGTTCAGGTGCGATAGGCCATGGGGAGAAAGCTAGTGCGTTGCAGGTTTCGCGTCTGCAGGTCAGTTCCGGATGCGCAGATCTCGGGAGGCTTAGTGGAGGGGGAGCTGTTGGGTGATGCGTGGTTGCAGAGCATGCAGGTCTCGGATCTAGAAGGCGGTGTAGGCTTTGAGCGAGGGTGGGGAAGGTCATGCGGTTCGGTAATGGTTTCATTGACTCTTCTCTTTTTTCTACGAAGCTACAAGATTTTAATAGAAAGAAAGAGGAAGTAGTTGGAGAGGAGGGGTTTGTTTCATGGTATTCACTTAAAGAAGTAGCTTGTGGGAATGAATAGATAGATATACGATAAAGAAGCAAAAAAGGGTTAGACGATTAGTTTTAAATTTTGAACGTAACTTTACACGATTACTAAGTCTCCCGTGCACCAATTTTCAAGTAAACTAACGATTCAAAACAAGATATTTTAGTTTGAATTATTCTCGTATTTGGTTGCGCATGTTGCCGGTTAACATGAACTAATTCAGATACACAAAATTAGATTTCAACGGAACCGAGTTTTTAAACATATGAAATTAAAACACCATTTAATTCTTGATTTTTTTAATGTTATATCGATAATCGTTAATATAAAATAATAGGTAACAAGTTAGCAAAATTCAACGAAACGCCTGTCGACATTTTCATTAATAAATTCTTTAATTCGATTTCATAAATACTTATAATCTAGAAATCAATATTTCGACGTTAAATATATACTGATTTCACGTCAAATTTCAAAATAAATGATTTCGATTTAAGCGGTCAATTTAATTTCTTTGTTCTAATTAAATATACGTATCCCAAATTTAAATTCAGAAATTAAATTTTAAAGTTTAAGTTTAGTGTCCAAATCATTTTCGTATCGACTACAATTGTTATTTAACGACCGTATAATATAATTTCAAAATTCAGTTTTTATCCAAATTTTATTAATAATAGAAGCTTATTTCCATCAAGAAAGTCATAGAATTTTAATCTCAAACTATTTTATTAAAATTTTCATATAATTTAATATTCTAAAATAAGTAAAAATTCCGGTTTGTTACATAGCCTAACAAAAAAATCCATCGAGATGTGTTCTTATTTCCAAGTGGGAACCTCCAAAGGTAGTAATAACCTTCTAGGCTTACCTTGCTTAGCTTTGACTTTCTGACAAGTCGTACCTCGCTACACACTTGGCAACATCCTTCTTCATGCCTTTCCAAAAGAAAGTTCTCCTCATATCCATAAATGCTTTGTACCCTCTGGGGTGTATAGTCATCCTTGAACGATGACATTCTTGAGAACCTCATTTATCAAATTATTAGTCATTAGGATGCAAGGTTCGTTTGTCCCTTCTTATGCTTCCATTACTATCCATCGAATACCTATAATGATGGGGAAACACTCTCCTCTAGCTAGCTTCTATATGAATACTTTCTACTCTTCATCTAGACCTTGTTCGAACTAAATCCTACCCAATAAGGCTGGTCCAACTTCTAAAACAACAAAAAAATCCTTGAGATGACTCATATGGTATTTGAAGATTGAAATTGGAAAGAAATTCTAATTATCTCCACTTAGTAATAACATTTAGGGTACCGTGTCTCCTACTCAAAGCATTCGTGACAACATTACCCTTTCCCTTTATGTACCGTATATCAGAATCAAAGGAGGTTATATACTACACCCACCTCTACTACCTATGATTCAAATCTTGTTAGGAAAAATAAATACTTGAGATATTTATGGTCCATATAAATCTGATCACCCAGGAGATAATGCCTCTATATCTTAAGGGAAAAAACTATAGCTGCAAGTTACAAATTATGAACGGGGTATTTTTCTCATGATCCTTTCGTTTTTCACTTGCTTAGGCAACTACTCTTCCTTCTTGCATAAGTACCGCTCCTAGTCCCGCACCATAAGCATAATTAAAAATAGTAAACATCTTAGTCCCATCAAGGATTGTAAGGACTTGCGCACAAGTAAGAGACTCCTTCAATTTCTCAAAACCATTATTGCGTCTATCACTCTAAGAAACCTTAAGATTCTTATTAGTCAAACGGGTTAGAGGGACCGTGGTTCTTGAAAATTTCTTTATCAACTTCCTATAGTAGCTCGCTAACACTAAAAAGCTCCTAACCTCTGATGCATTCCAAGGAATATTCCATCCTTGGACAACTTCAATAACCAAACCTTTCCCTGAGACTATATATCCAAGAAACTAACTTCCTCTCTTCAAAAGTGGCATTGGTAAACTTTTCCTTAAGATAATTTTTCCTTAAGATCCCTAAAACGTCCCTTAGGTGACTTTCATGTTCTTTATAATCCATAGAGAATATGGGAATGTCATCTACAAATACCATGACAATCTTATTAAGAATGCCTCTAAGCACTTTACTAATAACTTCTACGAAGAAAGCGGTGATAATTGTCAGCCCAAAAGGCTTGATTTCCCATTTGAGCAAGCCATTGGGTGTCCTAAATGTATCTTAGGCTTTCTTTCCTCAAAAGTTCCTAAGTGATGAAATCCTATCACCAAATATAACTGAGAAAATACCTTAGCGCCTCCCAAATAAACAAACAGATCATCTATCCTAGACAAATGATACCTATTCTTCTTTGTCAACTTATTAAGTTCTCTATAGTTCATAAATAGTCTTAGTGATCCATCGGCCTTAGTAGTAAAAACCTTGGGTGCTCTCCACTCTAAGGCACTTTGTTGGGTGAATCCATATTATAGTAAATTTGAAATATGCTTATCCAATTTTCTTCTTTCCTAGGGATCCACATGCCTTAATGGAAATACAACTGATCTAGCATCCTTCTCGAGATCAATCCTAAATGTAATTTCTGTATGGGAAGGAAGTCCCGGTACTTCCTCGAAGACGTTAAGGAACTCACAAACAAAGGGCACTACAGAAACCTATCCATATTCGAAATAGGGAGTGTAGTAAGGCCTCATCCTTTATATTTTTAGTTGTATAATGGATTACCAAATTATGACCTCTACGCCTCCATAAGAAAACGATTTTCATATCGCAATCAAGGATGGCTGCATAAAATAATTGCCTGTCAATCCTTAGAATGAACCCTTACCGTATATGTAACAACCCGTATTTTCAATAACCTGTTGTAACATAAATCGAGGCAGAATTAAATTCTAAAATCTGAATCAAGGGAAACGGGCTATGCCATTGTGTTCGTCTCGGAAAAATTACGCGAAATAGAGTCCGAGTTTTCGAAAATCGGAGTCCGTATGACCCGATTAAGGCCCAACGAAGTTTTCAGAAAATTCCAAAGCAAAAACAAATTTCAAATTCAAGTTTGAATTTGAAAATTTGGGCCAGTTTGGGCCAGGCGGGAGAATTCCCGCCAGAACACCCAAGTCGACAGCCCTGTCGACTTGGGAGTCGACTTGGTTGGACCCAAGTCGACAGCCCTGTCGACTTGGCTGTCGACTTGGTCCAGCCGGGCTGTTTAGCCTGGTGCACCATTTTGAGATTGTGTTGAGCTTGGGGGCCAGATTCGGTTTTAAGGGCTGAGATTGCAACTAGGGTTTAATCCTATGGCCTAAAACACTTGCCTAATCTATAAATAAGGCCCTAATCTAGCCCTAAATCATCATTAATCTATCCTACAACTAAACTATGGCAAAATCAATCCTCTCATGGCCTCCACTCTCTTCATAAAATTCCTAAATAAATTTCTAAGTGATTTTCCATGCATACAAGTGTTTTCAAACTTGTATGAGCATCATTAGCTTGCATTCAAGTCAAGTTTCTATATTTGCATCATAAAGAAAGAGTTTTGATCATTTTGGCTCAAGGGTTTTTATGTTAAAGCTTGCATTTTGGGTTTGATTGATTTCATAAGGGCTTTGTCATATTTTTGTGAGTTCTTAAGCATTGTAAGTCCTATTCTACTTTCATACTTAAACTCTAAAGTTAAATGTATGATATGCAAGTTTACTATGCTATGAAATGCAAGTTTATCATTTTGTGATATGCAAGTTCATATGCAAGTTTATCATGTTGTGATATGCAAGTTTATCATGTTGTGATATGCAAGTTTATATGCAAGTTTATCATGTTGTGATATGCAAGTTTATATGCAAGTTTATCATGTTGTGATATGCAAGTTTATATGCAAGTATGCCAAGTTATGTTATGCAAGTTTGGGTTGAACACTTTGTTCATACTATCATGTTATGCAAGCTTATCTTGGGTTTATGAACATAAAGCTTCAAGCTTTATGCCAAAGGTTGCATTTTGGCAACATGTAAGTTATCATATCTCTTATGATAACTTGCATGTGAGGCTAAATGCGAACGTATGACCGTGTCTACATGTCATTTAGCACCATGTATCTCCAATATGCCAAGTTTGGTTTTATGCATGCTTTTGGGGCCTAAAAATGTAATATGCAAGTATATGAACATATGTACATTTCATATGCCACCATGTTGAACTTGTGGCTTCAACACCTTTATGTCATGATTATGCCAAGTTCCCTCTTTCTATCCTTTATGCGCTAGTGCGATATGTAAGCGATGGGATTGCGTTTGGGGTTGGGTAAACTTAAAAGACATAAAAACATAAGCTTGGGAATTTACCTATTAAGTTAGGTCTACCCATTGGGAATTTACCTATTAAGTTAGGTCTACCTAATTGCTTGAAAACTTGTAACATGTTTTGGAAACATGATGGACATGACACTTAGAAAAGACAAGTGTGGCCAACTCGAGGTTGGGTTGAGTTTGTAGCGTAAACCTACCCGGAACCGACCGGCTTAACTAGTTGCTACAAACAATAGGACCCAATGTGAGAAGTTGGTCATGTTGTACCTTGAACCCGAGGTTAGACCAAGTTGTGGTGTAAAGCTACCCGGACCCGCCCGGCTTAACTAGTAACCACAACAAGGTCTAATGTGAGAGGTTAAGGCGCATTAAATTAATTAATGCCTCGTGATTAGGGTTAAGTCATGGTCCACTGAATACTTAACCAACTTGGGCTTGGTAGATTAATCGGGGTTAAGTCGTGAACTCATCGTTACACTTAACCAAGTTAATCCATGATTAGCAAGAGGGTTAATCCGTACTTAACCCACTAGAAAATCCTAGCAATGGGGGGCCCACTCCGCAGTAAATCCCCAAAAATTGGTATCATTAAGGCCCTAGGGACTAGGCTAGGGAGGGGGCACGATTACTGGGCTGGAGGTAAGCGACCCAATAAACGACGGCCGTGTGGTACGCCGATGTAGTTCCGAACGGACTATGGTCGTGAACGTAGTCCGTATTTGGAGAAGTCACCTATGGGTACCAGTAGATCGAGACTGTGCACTCATGTTTATGGTGTCCAGGGGTTGGCACCCTAGGGCTTGATACACCCGAAGGGTGGACCCGGCACAGTTCGACTACAATTATGTTTGGGCCGTATTGACACCAACACGTGACGAGTTAGGCTTAGGGAGCCGATCGACTAGACCGTTTGGTTGGACCTTGTATTAGGGTCATTTCATGTTATTGGGCCAAAGCATGGGCCAAGGGATCAATACTTGTTTATTCAAGTCATGTTAGTTTGCTAGTACACCTGTGGTGCAAAACCTTAATCCTGATTATGCGATGACACCTTTATCTACCTTGTTAGTAAATCATCATGCTAGTATCCTTATGATCATACCTGCTGCTCATGCCAGTTAACTTTATCAGTTTACATTGATTGTAGTAGGGCTTACTCAGTCTTTTTGACTGACCTGTTTTCTTTCGCCTCTTTTCTTCCGTTCCCCCCCCCCCCCCAGGTTCTTAGGGAGGGAATATTGGAGCTTAGCTTGGATTTACGACCGCTTGCTTGTGGGATTTAGCTCATGTACGGTTTGACATGATGCTAGCTATGGATATCACTTCTTTTGGGGATTAGTACTTATGTATTTCAGTTTTTCAGTTGATGTTGTTTTATCTAGACTTGTTTATTTGGAAAGCTATGTTGTACCAGACTTGTTTTGAAATGGTTTAAAATCTTCCGCTGTTTTATCTATGTTATTTACTCTGTTTACTTATATACATATGTTCTTGTTCTGCCTTGATATATCATCATGCATGTTTACCTGATTAAAACGCCCCTCCAAAGTCAGAGTGCTTGCAAGAGTCACCCTGGCGGAGGTGGGGTGTTACATTTGGTATCAGAGCATATGGTTTACGAGAAGGAACAAAAAGGTTTTTAGAAAACTTTTGGAAAACTATTTTCAAAACCAAGTATAAAGTATTTTCCAAAGAAAAGTCTAGTTTATTTTAAAGGCTATTCCCCAAAAAGCCATTAGCAAAATTCCTTCGTTTTTCTCCATTCTGAATATGTCTTTTTCTTCATTTTCAGTATGGCCGATAACTTTGCTATTCCGGAGGGAGTGCACGTACCTGTTTGGTATAGGAGACTTTTGGAGGCTAGGGCGACCGAAGCCGGCCCCGCAGATGTCCCTCCTCCTCCTCCTCCTCCAGTAGTTAATGTTCCTCCTCCTCCTCCGGTAGTTAATGTTCCTCCTCCTCCTGTCGCTGAGGTTCCTCTTCCTCCTCCCCCTCAGCATCCTCAAGCTGACTTCGCAAAGACTTGCAAAGATTTCAAAGCAATGGGTGGCAAGAACTTTCAAGGCACTGAGACTTTTGTAGAGGCCAGAAATTGGTTGAAAGAGACCGAGGATTTATTTGCTATCTTTGGGATAGACGATCAGAGGAAGGTCTTGTTGGCGGTTTGGCTTATGAAGGATGAAGCCGCTTATTGGTGGGAAGTCACCAATGGTACTAGGCCTGTTGAGACTTGGGCCGATTTCAGGGCAAGGTTCATGCTTAAGTTTCTATCTTCTGCTGAGGAGAATCTGCAAATGGAGAGGTTCATAACTTTGAAACAAGGAGATATGTCTGTCAAAGAATATGTGAACAAGTTCAATCAGTTAGCTCATTTTGGCCTGGATATGGTGAATACTCCTCAGAAGAAGGCTCTTCGTTTTGCTAGAGGATTGAATGAGTCGTTGCAGGGGTTGGCTATGTCACATATTCCCTATGGGGCCACGTTTGAGAGTTTGGTTGATATGGCGTTACTTCAGGGAGATGTCAAGAAAGAGACCAAGATGATTGATACTCAAGCCAAGAAGACTGATTCCCAGGGAAAAGGAAATCAGGGTAATCCAAGTGGTCAAAGCAGTCAAGGCAATCAGAACAAGAACAAGGGTCAAGGCAACAAGGGGAACAACAACAAGGGCAAGAACAACAAGGAGAAGTGCCATTATTGCGGTTCAGTTGGGCATCTTATTAAGGAGTGTAAGAAGAGGAAAAGGAAGAATGGTGAATGCTTTTTCTGCGGTAAGACTGGACATTTCAGTAGGGATTGCCCG
Organism: Allium sativum; assembly: GCA_030737875.1. Lineage (NCBI taxonomy): Eukaryota > Viridiplantae > Streptophyta > Magnoliopsida > Asparagales > Amaryllidaceae > Allium > Allium sativum. Next base: position 734,305,120 of record CM060916.1, read on the forward strand.
AAGAAGCAAGGGCAAGGCCAGGGTCAGACTCAGCGTGCTGGACCTTCAGGAGGGCAAGTTCATGCTCTCAATGTCGCTCCAGTTCCCGATCGAGGTAGTATTTCTGTTGAGAGCCTTGTATATATTTCTGATTTTCCAGTTCGTACCTTGTTTGATTCTGGTGCATCGCATAGCTTTATCTCATCTGATCTTGTTGATAGTTTGCACCTTAGTACTAGCTTGGTAGATGATCCCATCTATGTCTCAAATCCTATTGGGGGTTCTGCCCATTTGTCTATGATATGTGGGGATTTGAGGATCTCTATACTGAGTGTAGAGTTCTTGTGCAGTGCTTATGTTCTTGGTTTTAGGGGATACGGATTGATATTAGGCATGGATTGGCTGTCCAGATATGGAGCCATTCTTGATTGTGAGCATAGGGTTGTGAGGCTCGTGACTCGCCTCGGAAACACCCTAGAGATTTCTTGTGATCCGAGAGGTCCCGTCATGTTGTGCTATCTGGAATCACTCGACTCGTCAGTGGAAACTCTTCAGTCTGTGAGAGTGGTTCGTGAGTATCCGGATGTTTTTGATGAAGTTAGGGGGTTGCCCCCTAAGCGAGAGATTGATTTCCGCATTTATCTGGTGGATAATGCAAAGCCGGTTTCTTTGCCTGTTCGGCATATGACTCCGCGTGAAAGGCGGGAGCTAAGTAAGCAAGTGAAAGAGTTGCTTGAGAAGAACTTCATTAGACGAAGTATATCTGAATGGGGAGCGCCTGTGGTATTTGCTACCAAGGCAGATGGTTCTCTCCGACTTTGTGTTGACTATCGAGAGTTAAATAAGCTGACTAAGAAGAACAGACACCCGTTACCGAGGATTGATGATCTCTTTGACCAGCTTGTCGGTGCTTCTGTTTTCTCTCAGCTTGATCTTGCTATTGGATTTCATCAGCTCAGGGTAGCTGAAGATAGTATAGACAAGACTGCGTTCAGAACTCCAGATGGATTCTTCGAATGGCTTGTCATGCCGTTCGGCTTGACTAATGCACCTGCATATTTCGTGGACTTGATGAGTAGGGTGTTCAGGGAGTTCTTGAACAAGTTTGTCGTGGTCTTCGTAGATGATATTCTGATCTTCTCTAAGGATGAGGAAGAGCACGCAAGGCATCTCATGGAGGTGATGGATACGCTTAGAGCGCATCAGTTGAAGGCCAAGTTCTCCAAGTGTCACTTTTGGAGAAGGGAAGTTAGATTCCTTGGACATATAGTATCTAAGTAAGGCTTAGCGGTGGATCTCGCTAAGGTAGTTGCAGTTCAGGATTGGAAGACTCCAAGGAATGCAACCGAAGTGAGAAGTTTTCTAGGTCTTGCGGGTTTTTACCGGAAGTTCATCAAGGACTTCGCAAAGATATCCGCTCCTCTCACTAAATTGACGAAGAAGAATTTAGTTTTTGCTTGGAGCATAGAATGCGAGCTTGCTTTTCAGAAGCTCAAAAGAGCCCTCACATCAGCACCTGTTCTAGCTTTGCCCAATAGAGGGAAGTTATTTACAGTATACACCGATGCATGTGGCACGGGGTTAGGAGCTGTTCTTATGCAAGAAGGAAGGGTGATATGCTTTGGCGGTAGACAACTCAAAGTGCATGAGAAGAATTATCCCACTCATGACTTAGAGTTGGCAGAAATAGTATATGCACTCAAGGCTTGGCGCCATTATCTTCTGGGAGAAAGATTTGAGCTTTATACCGATCACAAGTCATTGAAGTATCTCTTTTCTCAGAAGGATCTGAATCTGAGGCAACAAAGATGGATGGAATTCTTGGCGTCCTATGATTTTGAGATAGCTTATACCCCTGGCAAGGGGAATGTGGTAGCAGATGCATTGAGTAGAAGAAGGTTGACCCTAAGTCCTCTATTCGTTGAGATGAAGAATTTAGAGTATGTGGCAACCTTTGATTTCTCTTTGGCGGTTGAGTCGATGACCGGTTCTTTAGCATCTCTGGAACTCAGACCTACCCTTCTTGATCAAGTTGGGGCTTCGCAGAGAGAAGACCCTCAGATAGTTGAGATTATGGATAAGCTGATTCGAGGAGAGACGTCTAGTCATCTCGCTCGATATTCTATTAATGACAAGGGTTGGCTGAGGAGAGATGGAAGGTTATGTGTTCCAATGGTAGAAGATTTAGTAAGAAAAGTTCTGTAGGAAGCGCATCGCTCTAAGTTGACTATACATCCGGGCGGAGATAAGATGTATAAAGATATGAAGCGCATTTTCTTTTGGCCTTGGATGAAGAAGGATGTGGCAGAGTTTGTCTCTAGATGCATCATTTGCCAGCAAGTTAAGGCCGACTCGAAGAAGCCCGGTGGGCTATTGCATCCTCTCGACGTTCCACTATGGAAGTGGGAGAGTATTACCATGGATTTTATCGATGGGCTACCAAGGTCAAGAAAAGGGAATACGAGCATTTGGGTTATTGTGGATAGACTTACGAAGAGTGCTCATTTCATTCCGGTGAAGAGCAAGAGGACCGCATCTTGGCTAGCGTCTGTATATCTTCGTGAGATTGTGAGACTTCATGGAGTCCCTTCTAGTATTGTCAGTGACCGTGACCCAATCTTTACAAGTCAATTCTGGAATAGCTTGCAAGAAGCTATGGGCACGAGGTTGAATCTAAGTACGGCTTATCACCCACAGACGGACGGTCAAACCGAAAGGGTGAATAGGGTACTTGAGGATCTGTTGAGGCTTTGTATTCTGGATTTTGGTGGTACTTGGGAAGACCATCTTCCTCTTGTTGAGTTTGCATATAATAACAGTTATCAGGCAAGCATAGGGATGGCACCATTTGAAGCTTTATATGGGAGGCCATGCAAGTCACCTACATGTTGGTGGGAGACTACAGATGAGCTTATACTTGGGCCCGATATGATCAGAGATACATCCGAGAAGATCGAGTTGATTCGGAGACGGATGAAAGCGGCCCAAGACCGACAGAAATCCTATGCTGATAAGCGAAGATCTGATTTGGAGTTTGATGTTGGGGATATGGTTTTCATGAAGGTTTCTCCTTTGCGGAATGTGGTCCGATTTGGAGCTGTTGGGAAGTTGGCACCGAGGTTTGTTGGACCATTCCCTATTATAGAGAGGATCGGGCAGATGGCTTATAGAGTGGAGTTGCCCGAGAAGCTTGCCGGAGTACACGATGTTTTTCATGTCTCGCATCTCCGGAAGTGTTTACATGAATCAGCAGAGGTTGTTGAGCCGAGTGTTCTGAAATATGTGGAAGTGGAGAAAGAGGCTACCTTGAGGAGAGCTCCGATTCGTATCTTGGGGACGGAGACCAAGAAACTAAGGAATCGAGAGGTCAAGTTGGTGAAGGTTCAATGGGGTGAAGCCGAAGAAGACGCAACTTGGGAAACCGAGGAGAAGATGCGTGGGTTTTATCCATTCCTTTTTGAGGGTACACTCTCAATCTCCTTTCTTTTTAGCATATCTTTCTCTTTGCTATCCATGTTTATCTAGTTTATCGTGTTAATCTTGTCATGAGAACCTTAGGTAGAAACCCTTTGGATGAAACATGTGTTTGAAACATGTTATGCTTGATGGTTGCAAGTGGTTGCAAGTGTTTGCAAGTGGTTACTCGTGGATGCATTATACACGTTAGGCACTAGATCGGCTCACACACTCCTCATATTGCATATGCATGAGTGTTTATGCTTATTCATGGATGAAAATTTTTGTGTTATCACATGGATGTTGCATATGGATGTATGTTATGTGCACACATATAGATGTTATACATTATGTTAGGAATTGCATACATATGGATTCATTTCACTAACATAATTTGCATTGAGGATATTTGCATTAGATAAGGACATATACACACACCTTTGCATATGTTCATACAACATTTAGAATCTTGTAAGGACAATGATTGCTCGTGGATGATGTTTTGAGTAGATGGATGTTGGATGGTAGGATACGTTCTTCCTAACTTGAAGATTTCGGGGACGAAATCCTTTAAGGAGGGGAGAATGTAACAACCCGTATTTTCAATAACCTGTTGTAACATAAATCGAGGCAGAATTAAATTCTAAAATCTGAATCAAGGGAAACGGTCTATGCCATTGCGTTCGTCTCGGAAAAATACGCGAAATAGAGTCCGAGTTTTCGAAAATCGGAGTCCATACGACCCGATTAAAGCCCAACGAAGTTTTCAGAAAATTCCAAAGCAAAAACAGATTTCAAATTCAAGTTTGAATTTGAAAATTTGGGCCAGGCGGGAGAATTCCCGCCAGAACACCCAAGTCGACAGCCCTGTCGACTTGGGAGTCGACTTGGTTGGACCCAAGTCGACAGCCCTGTCGACTTGGCTGTCGACTTGGTCCAGCCGGGCTGTTTAGCCTGGTGCACCATTTTGAGATTGTGTTGAGCTTGGGGGCCAGATTCGGTTTTAATAGCTGAGATTGCAACTAGGGTTTAATCCTATGGCCTAAAACACTTGCCTAATCTATAAATAAGGCCCTAACCTAGCCCTAAATCATCATTAATCTATCCTACAACTAAACTATGGCAAAATCAATCCTCTCATGGCCTCCACTCTCTTCATAAAATTCCTAAATAAATTTCTAAGTGATTTTCCATGCATACAAGTGTTTTCAAACTTGTATTAGCATCATTAGCTTGCATTCAAGTCAAGTTTCTATATTTGCATCATAAAGAAAGAGTTTTGATCATTTTGGCTCAAGGGTTTTTTTGTTAAAGCTTGCATTTTGGGTTTGATTGATTTCATAAGGGCTTTGTCATATTTTTGTGACTTCTTAAGCATTGTAAGCCCTATTCTACTTTCATACTTAAACTCTAAAGTTAAATGTATGATATGCAAGTTTACTATGCTATGAAATGCAAGTTTATCATGTTGTGATATGCAAGTTCATATGCAAGTTTATCATGTTGTGATATGCAAGTTTATCATGTTGTGATATGCAAGTTTATATGCAAGTTTATCATGTTGTGATATGCAAGTTTATATGCAAGTTTATCATGTTGTGATATGCAAGTTTATATGCAAGTATGCCAAGTTATGTTATGCAAGTTTGGGTTGAACACTTTGTTCATACTATCATGTTATGCAAGCTTATCTTGGGTTTATGAACATAAAGCTTCAAGCTTTATGCCAAAGGTTGCATTTTGGCAACATGTAAGTTATCATATCTCTTATGATAACTTGCATGTGAGGCTAAATGCGAACTTATGGCCATGTCTACATGTCAATTAGCACCATGTATCTCCAATATGCCAAGTTTGGTTTTATGCATGCTTTTGGGGCCTAAAAATGTAATATGCATGTATATGAACATATGTACATTTCATATGCCACCATGTTGAACTTGTGGCTTCAACACCTTTATGTCATGATTATGCCAAGTTCCCTCTTTCTATCCTTTATGCGCTAGTGCGATATGTAAGCGATGGGATTGCGTTTGGGGTTGGGTAAACTTAAAAGACATAAAAACATAAGCTTGGGAATTTACCTATTAAGTTAGGTCTACCCATTGGGAATTTACCTATTAAGTTAGGTCTACCCAATTGCTTGAAAACTTGTAACATGTTTTGGAAACATGATGGACATGACACTTAGAAAAGATAAGTGTGGCCAACTCGAGGTTGGGTTGAGTTTGTAGCGTAAACCTACCCGGAACCGACCGGCTTAACTAGTTGCTACAAACAATAGGACCCAATGTGAGAAGTTGGTCATGTTGTACCTTGAACCAGAGGTTAGACCAAGTTGTGGTGTAAAGCTACCCGGACCCGCCCGGCTTAACTAGTAACCACAACAAGGTCTAATGTGAGAGGTTAAGGCGCATTAAATTAATTAATGCCTCGTGATTAGGGTTAAGTCATGGTCCACTGAATACTTAACCAACTTGGGCTTGGTAGATTAATCGGGGTTAAGTCGTGAACTCATCGTTACACTTAACCAAGTTAATCCATGATTAGCAAGAGGGTTAATCTGTACTTAACCCACTAGAAAATCCTAGCAATGGGGGGCCCACTCCGCAGTAAATCCCCAAAAATTGGTATCATTAAAGCTCTAGGGACTAGGCTAGGGAGGGGGCACGATTACTGGGCTGGAGGTAAGCGACCCAATAAACGACGGCCGTGTGGTACGCCGATGTAGTTCTGGACGGACTATGGTCGTGCACGTAGTCCGTATTTGGAGAAGTCACCCATGGGTACCAGTAGATCGAGACTGTGCACTCATGTTTATGGTGTCCAGGGGTTGGCACCCTAGGGCTTGATACACCCGAAGGGTGGACCCGGCACAGTTTGACTACAATTATGTTTGGGCCGTATTGACACCAACACGTGACGAGTTAGGCTTAGGGAGCCGATCGACTAGACCGTTTGGTTGGACCTTGTATTAGGGTCATTTCATGTTATTGGGCCAAAGCATGGGCCAAGGGATCAATACTTGTTTATTCAAGTCATGTTAGTTTGCTAGTACACCTGTGGTGCAAAACCTTAATCCTGATTATGCGATGACACCTTTATCTACCTTGTTAGTAAATCATCATGCTAGTATCCTTATGATCGTACCTGCTGCTCATTCCAGTTAACTTTATCAGTTTACATTGATTGTAGTAGGGCTTACTCAGTCTTTTTGACTGACCTGTTTTCTTTCGCCTCTTTTCTTCCGTTCCCTCCCCCCCCCCCCAGGTTCTCAGGGAGGGAATATTGGAGCTTAGCTTGGATTTCTGACCGTTTGCTTGTGGGATTTAGCTCATGTACGGTTTGACATGATGCTAGCTATGGCTATCACTTCTTTTGGGGATTAGTACTTATGTATTTCAGTTTTTCAGTTGATGTTGTTTTATCTAGACTTGTTTATTTGGAAAGCTATGTTGTACCAGACTTGTTTTGAAACGGTTTAAAATCTTCCGCTGTTTTATCTATGTTATTTACTCTGTTTACTTATATACATATGTTCTTGTTCTACCTTGATATATCATCATGCATGTTTACCTAATTAAAACGCCCCTCCAAAGTCAGAGTGCTTGCAAGAGTCACCCTGGCGGAGGTGGGGTGTTACAGTATAAAATTCAAAATATACACATTACACTAGAAATCAACATCGTCGATGTTTATCACTAGGTCTTTGCAAATCAATAGAGGTTTCTTAGCTCCTCTGAAACGATTAAAAACCGCTATCGGACTGCTAGCGATAGAGGTAGGAAGTTCCAAGAGTTATACTATATTATTTGATACAAAGGAATAGAGCTGGCAATTAGAACCGAGAACCGAAATCCCGAACAGAACCGACCCAAAAAGACCCGAACCGAACCCGATGGATCTCGGGTCGGGTCTAGGTGATGAAAAATACCATCAAGACCCGACCCGAAAGACCCGACCAAAAAATATTGAAATATATGTATTTTTAGTGTTATTACTCAATTGGACCCGAACCGGCCCGACCCGAACCGAAGCTCGGGTCGGATCAGGTCCAGATTTGTGAAATGTATAGTTTAGATCCGACAAAACCCGACCCTCCTAGAACCGAGACCCGCCGAATCGGGTCCAGGTCCATCGGGTCAGGTCTAATTGCCACCCCTACAAAGGAATGGAATGCTCCGAATCAAATAGGGTGCGAATTGAAGTCCCTAAAATAGAAATAATACCTTCAGGGCTGCCTTCCCTTGGTCTCTAGGTAACTGACCTTGCTACCTCCAAAGCATGGTTCTGTCCATTCGATCCTCCCTTAAGATTTGGACATTTCTTAACAATATGCCTTTCCTCATATGGCAATTATAACATTTCCCTTTAAATGCTTGCCTCATCAGGTTAACTCTGCAGTCTTTGACCATATGTTCTTTCTTATAGCATCTTCCATATACACTCTCTTCCCTCTTGAGCTTTCCCATATTTTCGTCTTCATCCAAAAAGTCTTTTTCTTTTTCTTCTCATTTTTCGTGGTATCCTCACTATTCTCAACTTTATTCAACTTCTTTTTCTCTTCCACAGTATATATGATAGCAGTTTCTATGAGAACCTCAAACGTTGCTCCAAATAGTACTTAAGCCAATAGTGTCTCCCTCATAGTGGGATTGAGTCCCTTCACAAACGTCAATGCCTTATTCATGGGCGTATCCACTAGTCCTTTTCAAAACTTCCATAACTCCTTGAACTTAGTGATATAGGTCTTTACAGTAGACTCCCCTTGCTTAAGTTATATGAACTTTTCCAGTTGTAAATTTACTTCAGCTTTTGTTGAAAACTTTATCTTGAATCGAGCTTTAAATTCGTTCCAAGTGAACATTCTGTGTGTGTTTTCTTCAAAGGCTATTTTCCTGAAACGATCTGAAATCCCCCTTACAGGAAATCCCGGATTGAGTTGAGAACAAGCCACAACAGAACGTAGACGGAAGACCATTTCATTGTATATTACAACAATTCCATCAGAATACAAGAATATACAAAGTATAAATGAATATTACACATTATAAAATATCAGAGATTACAATACATTACATAGCAGCGGAAAATAATACAATACACAACTGAAGGAGATATACGGATACAAAGCTTTCCGGGTATCATTCCAGCTGTAAACCAGGATTCTATGAATATAAATCTGCAAAACCAAAGCTACTAGCTGCCCGTGTCGAAATAAGGGCACCCAGAGTTTAGGTTAAAACAATAAACTCCAGGTCAGTCATGGGACTGGTGTGAGAACTAAAACAGTTATTAATCTTTATTTTTAAAGTTAGGTAAATCAAGGGACCACGCCGTATAACACGGAACGGGTTTCCTCCCAAGAATACCAGTGCATAAAACAACAGCACAATGCTAAATAAAGAACAATGAAGCTATTATAAGACCCAGGTCCCATCACACAATGCAACGCAAGCCGGAGGATAGGGTTTTTACCTTATAATAGCCAAGAATGCTTGATACGTTTAAAACAAATCATTTATTATTACTATAAGTGCATAGTGTATAAAAGAACTTCAAATCATAAGTATCAATCATAGACGGCATAAGCGTCCCATCCCACTATGTCGCCATACTAGGCTCTACAAATAAAACTGCAAAGTCACGTATTGGAAGTTGGATTTCCATCTGTGAACCGAGGCAAAAGATAATCCTCATCGATTCGAGGCTGTCTAGCCCGAGCATCAGGAACAACCGCAACTGCTCCTTGGAGCGACAGGGCCGTTCCACCGATGTGGATTAAACTTAAATCCTGAACACTGCGTTTCCCCGCCCTTTGGGGCGTAAATGAGCCAACGAATGACTCCATCGGCTTCACATAGTCACCGATATATCCGAGGCGCCTCGCAACAGCAACAACCACATAAGTCAAACTCGTCAGGGCGTGTAAAACCACTGACGCCACTTCTAACTAGAAAGAAACGCATGTCCTCCCTGAGGTCCTCCCCCGTTTCTTGTTCACAACCGGAGTGTGAGGCTCGCGAATCAACGCTACACAAAGCTATGCCACACAGGCCGTGCTTTGATCATCAACCACAAGACTTTGCTTTTCAACAAAAGCCTTGATCATTTGCCACTTAGGCATGCCACACAAGCAATTCACTCCATGCGTTTGATATCCATCAATATATAACCCCTGAGCTCGTAAGTCTCAAAGAAGGGCGTTAAGCAAGAGAATAAATTCTCTGCCGCCAAACAGATATATATTTAATAGAAATCAATCACACAGACTAAAATCAAATGTCAGACACACAGTCCATTTACAAGTTCGTTCTGGGTCTGAACGAAACCAGAGGCACCTAGTACCCCGCATATCCATCGATCTCCAAGTACGTCTGGACGATCACCAACTGATTCCCTCCTCTTGGGTGTACGGCCCAATCAAGATCATCAGTAATTATCCAAACGACGTGAAGACCTCCGGTCTTCTACCATCATCTTCATCTTCGACTTATCGTCGTATCAGTTATTCAGAATGGGATAAACCCGGTCTTTCCGAATAACTCGCGTATATAATAAACAAGTGTTACACAAACACAACATACGCCTCATTCCAATTCAGAATATTCTTTTTATTTAAATATTCTTACACTTTGGGAAAGGTTCCCATTAATTTTATCAAGGATAAATTCTTTAAATTTATTCTTTAATCTTCTTTGAATATCAATTCAAACTAGTCGGGATTAGCGAACCACACCGAAGTAATCACTTATTTTAATTTCCCAATCCCACCCTATTCATCGCATGAAGTAAAACCGGTAATACTTCATATCTAACACCACGGTGTTATCGGTAAATTCAATTACCATTTCACGTTCAAATCTAATTGAAGATTTAACTATCGCCTGGAGAAAAATTGGTGATACTCCATTCTCGACCATTTCAATCTAATTAAAGATTCATTAAAAATCCACTTGGTTTTAATCTTCCCAAAAATCAATATGAATGATTATTTAACTTGGGAAATCACCTCCTGTCTTTAATTGGGTTAAAGAACCAATGTAATTTAAAACACGGTTCACTATAAACCCAAAATCACATTCCATTAATCATCGGGTTAAAGAAACATCGTTCACGATAAACCCAAAAATCAATTCAAATTCAATTCCAATTAAATACCATTTAATTGGTATACTTCATTAAATCCAAATAAAAAGATTTAATCTTTTTCTCAACTGGGTTTAAGAACAGTGTTAATGAAGACACCATCCACGACAAACCCAAATCACATTTGATATTAAATACAAGGCTCTGAATAGAAAATATATCGGCTTATATTCAATATCAAATTCTACGACCAACAAATATTGTATTGGAAATAACGATATAAATATATCTTTCAAATTCCCATAACAATATCTGTATCATCACGAAATCCAACATCGAAATATTCCAAAGACAATTTCGATTCAAATCTATTCCAATTTAATTATTGGAAATTCTAGTTTCTTTTAAAACCATTTTCAAATTCAAATTATTTATTTCAAAAATAAATTTATTTTTATTCTAGTTCAAAACTAGTTCACTTCGATAAAAATCTATTTTTATCTTTTCAAATATGGAGTCTTTCATCCCAACTCTTCCCAAATCATTTCTTATGATTTTACACAAATTATTACTATTTTTAATAATTTTATCAAGGCCGTACAGTCGATTTCCATCAATGGCCATCGAACTGCACTTACAGCGACCTTTTCCAAATTTGATTTGGACATAATTCCAAATCCAACCGTTAGATTTCAAATTTCTAATACTCGTTAGAAATCTCTTTTCGATACGAACCCAACGGTTCCGGTTTTAGGAGAATCCGACGGTCGGATCTCCCGCAATATCCTTTCGAAGTCAATGGTCGAAATTCACGAACTACCGCAGTGCGGCGCGTTCTATTCAGGCCATTATATATATATATTATATATATTATATATATATTTTGTCGATTTCCTTTCAAAACGTATTCTATAAATCGTTTTAAATTCGTTTTCGAAACGATCTCAACTTCATTTCAAATTCAAATCAAAATTGAATTTTTCCTCATAAATTCGTTTTAAATTCATTTCAAATTGATTTTAATTTGAATTGATTTCAATTCAATTTCAATTCGTTTAAATTCAATTCAAAACGATTTCATTTCTATTTCAATTTAATTCGAATTTCAAATCATTTCAATTTATTTCGAATCTCAAATCAATTCAATTTAATTCGAATTTCAATTCGTTTCAATTTAATTCGAATTTCACTTCACTTCAATTTAATTCGAATTTCAATTCACTTCAATATTCATTTCAATTTGAATAAAATCGATATAAATATCGTTCACGTCAAAATGGCGTCAATCTAATCAACACGGCTTCATATATTTCTATTTTCAAATATTCTATTTCAAATATTTCTATTCAAATATTTCTTTTTTTTTTCAAAACTGGAATGAGGCCCAATCAATTACCATATAATGTTAATTATATGGATTTTCTACAACACACGTATATAACAGCAACGATAAATCATCAACCATCATCCAAAGTGCGTCCTACACCGTATAAGCATCAAATATAAATATTTAACGCTTATAACAGTCTGTCAATCAATCGATCGACATACAACTAATTATTGGGATTAGTGTATGTCATATATCATCCCAATACCCGTGTGGGGTTTCAAACATTCAAACACAGATTTTATTTGTGTAGTTGGGCGATGTGTAAAATTTATCGTCCCAATCAATATCAGTCAAATCAGTGTATATAAACAAATCTCTGATTTGTTTATTACTATTCATTTTATATACACGTTAAAAATTCTATTTTCAACTATAAAATATTTTTAACTATCCAAATATTTTATTTCATTTCACATCACACAATCAACTACACATCAAAATCAAACAAGCATAAAAGCCGTCCATGGTCTGTGGACGACGGGTGTCGGGTGCTACTAAACACCGTCTTCATCCTAGTATATATTTTAACTAGAAAAATTAAATTAAAGGTGAGAAGTTCTCACTTTCTAGCTAATCCAAACGCCACGACTCTTCTTATGTAGGAAATCTTCGATGTTTCTTCTTTTGTCACTTTCGTCATCCGTATTCACTACATATATAAAAATTGAATTTTTACTTCGCTATTCAATATATAAAAATTGAATTTTTACTTCGCTATTCAATATATAAAAATCGAATTTTTTCCAATGTAAAAATCGAATCTTTCTATTGTTAAAAACCAATACTTTCTTATGTTAAAAACCATTACTTTATCGTTATAAAAATCTTAACTTTACCCCTATAAAAATCTGATCTTTATACGATAAAGATCTAAATAAAAATCTTTATCTTGTTTCTATATATATAAAACACACCTCATTATATAAATAAAGGTTCTAGCTTTATATTTATTTAAAAATCATATTTTTATGTCATAAAAATCACAACTTTAAATCATAAAAAAAGATCAATTCATTTTCTATGCAAACATAAATACTGAAAGGAGAATTAAATAGAAAAGCTTACAGATTTTTTTCTTTTTTATATCAGCGAGAGGGGGGTGTTTTTCTTCCTGCCGTTGACGCAAAGGGGGTGCTGCTGTTGGCGCAGTCGGAGGTGATGGCTCAGGCGGTGGCACTTGGTTTGGGCGCGGTTTGCAGGGGGGCGGGTGGGTTGTCGCGCGGAGGAAAAAAGGGGGGTTTGCGTCGATCTTCGATCCAGGGGGGTTTTCGCGGTTGGCCGCTGCGAGGTGGGGGGAGTGTCGGTCTGCGGCGGCGCAGGTAGGGGGCGATCGATTAGAGATTTTTTTTCTTTCCTTTGTTCTGAATAACAGAAAGGGGGGGTAAGAGAGAGATAAGTATAAGGATTAGGGGAGGTTTTATTTTATTTATTAATAATTTTTTATTTCAAAAAGTTGACTTTTTATTTTGAACTCGAAACGAGACCCAACGTCCATAGCTAATTACTCCCATTCCGAACACAATGGGATATGTATCGTAAGCTGATTCGATCGTTTCGATCAGTTTTCGTCAAAATCAACATATAACTCTATATATTGAATTTGAACGCGCATTTCAATTTACTGGGGTCACATACTAACTCGAAAAATTCCCGAAAAATATTTTCTAGCTTCGTATTGACGATACGGTCCTAACAAAACTAGTTTCATCGAATTCTGAGACTGTTTGAAAAATGGCCATTTTCCAGTCGATTAAAATCAACTAAAACTGGCCAAACGCGTTTTCCTTCGCCACGCTCACATATTGATTCGAAAAATTATAAAATTTGAAACCTAGCAATAATTTGACATCGCGGAACCAACAAAAGTGGTTTCGTCAAAATCCGAGGTCGTTTGCAAAATGGCCATTTTCAAGGGCCGAAATTCCATAGCGACTATTCTGAAATTTCAACTGGACGTAACTTTTGATTCCCGCTATGAAATTTTGATTTCCCGGATTCATTGGAAAGATATCCTCAATTATATTCAAATATTTTTGGTTTCACTAAAATCCGGTTTATTTTGAATCCTGTACATTCATTTGAAATTTGAAATCAAATTATAGAACTACCGCGCCATTTTCAATTCCTTTTATATATATAAATAAATATTTATATTCTAACGACGATTTATATAAAATATACGTTCGAATTCCATTCAAAATAAATTTTTCGTTGTTATTATTTAAAATAGTTCATTTTAAATAATCAAAATTCGCTAAATTTGCCAAAATAAAAATTTTAAATTGGCTTGGATTTCCAAGTTATTACAATCTCCCCCACTTAAAAATTTTCGTCACCGAAAAGGAACGAAGCCGAAAGTTGTTTAACAAACCAACTCAACTTTCAATATTTTCTTTACGGCTTAAGTTCTTCAACTTTTCAGTTTCTAAGAACTTTTCAAATTTTTCAAAAATTTGGCTAACACCCTAAATTTTCGAAAAATTTCGCCATAACTTCCCCTGCACCGGGGACTTCGGGATATTTCATATAGCCTCCTATGGCCTTCTTCAATCCAAAACAAAAAGAAAAAGAAAAATCCAAGCGGCTCACAAAATCACCCAAAACTCAAGAAATACAATAAACATGTACCTATTTGTCGGGCAAACAATTTTATTCTTCTGCTCTAGCCTCTTTGCTATGACCTGTTCAATGTAAGTACATGTATATGCATGCAAATTCTAACAATTTTCAATACAACTCACTTTTTGATACAATTTGGCTAAAGGTTCAACATTTTAAATAAATCAAACCATAATCAAACAACACAACCAGCAATCAATTAGTTGATTAACTTTTGAAATTCATAATTTTGATATATAGTCAAAAATCACATTTTTGATGCCAAATCACAACAATAGGCCCTATCTAATTTTGATTCTCACACCAGTCTAATGGAAATATATAGAAATCTCACTTTCGTCACTCGAACATAAATTCTGATGATGTTTCGAACCACCATCAGAACATCCACAGGCGACTAGAGTGTGACTCTATATCTATCGAATATATTCGAGGCGTCAATACACGTGGATCAGACGTATACTAAAATCTCTATATACTTGATTGTCCAAATCAATACAAATAACTATTCAAATACGAATAATTGAATTAAATTTTCAAAACAAAAATTGTTTTCACTTTAAAAATATACTCTTCACACTCGTTACATGATACTACTGATCCCATCTCTAACGAGTCATTCCCGTTGGATATTACTAATCCAATTTCTGATGAATTCTTTCGTATGGTTCTAATGAGCTTTGTAAACCAAAGCTCTGATACCACGGTGAAACGGCCCGAAATCCTCCTTACGGGAAATCCCGGATTGAGTTGAGAACAACCCACAACAGAACGTAGACGGAAGAACATTTCATTGTATATTACAACAATTCCACCAGAATACAAGAATATATAGAGTATAAATGAATATTACACATTATAAAATATCAGAGATTACAATACATCACATAGCAGCAGAAAATAATACAATACACAACTGAAGGAGATATACAGATACAAAGCTTTCCGTGTATCGTTCCAGTTGTAAACCAGGATCCTGTGAATATAAATCTGCAAAACCAAAACTACTAGCTGCCCGTGTCGAAATAAGGGCACCTAGAGTTTAGGTTAAAACAATAAACTCCAGGTCAGTCATGGGACTGATGTGAGAACTAAAACAGTTATTAATCTTTATTTTTAAAGTTAGGTAAATCAAGGGACCACGCCGTATAACCCGGAACGGGTTTCCTCCCAAGAATACCAGTGCATAAAACAACAGCGTAATGCTAAATAAAGAACAATGAAGCTATTATAAGACCCAGGCCCCATCACACAATGCAACGCAAGCCGGAGGATAGGGTTTTTACCTTATAATAGCCAAGAATGTTTGATACGTTTAAAACAAATCATTTATTATTACTATAAGTGCATAGTGTATAAAAGAACTTCAAATCATAAGTATCAATCATAGACGGCATAAGTGCCCCATCCCACTATGTCGCCATACTAGGCTCTACAAATAAAATCGAAAAGTCACGTATTGGAAGTTGGATTTCCATCTGTGAACCGAGGCAAAAGATAGTCCTCACTGATTAGAGACTGTCTAGCCTGAGCCTCAGGAACAGCCGCAACTGCCCCTTGGAGCGACAGGGTCGGTCCACCGATGTGGATTAAACTTAAGTCCTGAACATTGCGTTTCCCCGCCCTTTGGGGCGTAAATGAGCCAACGAATGACTCCATCAGCTTCACATAGTCACCGATATATCCGAGGCGCCTCGCAACAGCAACAACCACATAAGTCAAACTCGTCAGGGCGTGTAAAACCACTGACGCCACTTCTAACTAGAAAGAAACGCATGTCCTCCCTGAGGTCCTCTCCCGTTTCTGGTTCACAACCGGGGTGTGAGGCTCGCGAATCAACGCTACACAAAGCTATGCCACACAGGCCATGCTTTGATCATCAACCACAAGACTTTTCTTTTCAACAAAAGCCTTGATCATTTGCCACTTAGGCATGCCACACAGGCAATTCACTCCATGCGTTTGATATCCATCAATATATAACCCCTGAGCTCGTACGTCTCAGAGAAGGGCGTTAAGCAAGAGAATAGATTCTCCGCCGCCAAACAGATATATATTTAATAGAAATCAATCACACAGACTAAAATCCAATGTCAGACACACAGTCCATTTACAAGTCCATTCTGGGTCTGAACGAAACCGGAGGCACCTAGTACCCCGCATATCCATCGATCTCCAAGTACGTCTGGACGATCACCAACTGATTCCCTCCTCTTGGGTGTACGGTCCAATCAAGATCATCATTAATTATCCAAACGACGTGAAGACCTCCGGTCTTCTACCATCGTCTTCATCTTCGACTTATCGTCGTATCAGTTATTCAGAATGGGATAAACCCGGTCTTTCCAAATAACCCGCGTATATAATAAACAAGTGTTACACAAACACAACATACGCCTCATTCCAATTCAGAATATTCTTTTTATTTAAATATTCTTACACTTTGGGAAAGGTTCCCATTAATTTTATCAAAGATAAATTCTTTAAATTTATTCTTTAATCTTCTTTGAATATCAATTCAAACTAGTCGGGATTAGCGAACCACACCGAAGTAATCACTTATTTTAATTTCTCAATCCCACCCTATTCATCCCATGAAGTAAAACTGGTAATACTTCATATCTAACACCACGGTGTTATCGGTAAATTCAATTACCATTTCACGTTCAAATCTAATTGAAGATTTAACTATCGCCTGGAGCAAAACTGGTGATACTCCATTCTCGACCATTTCAATCTAATTAAAGATTCATTAAAACTCCACTTGGTTTTAATCTTCCCAAAAATCAATATGAATGATTATTTAACTTGGGAAATCACCTCCTGTCTTTAACTGGGTTAAGGAACCAATGTCATTTAAAACACGGTTCACTATAAACCCAAAATCACATTCCATTAATCATCGGGTTAAAGAACAAGTGTTATTTAAAACACCGTTCACGATAAACCCAAAATTCAATTCAAATTCAATTCCAATTAAATACCATTTAATTGGTATACTTCATTAAATCCAAATAAAAAGATTTAATCTTTTTCTCAACTGGGTTTAAGAACAGTGTTAATGAAGACACCATCCACGACAAACCCAAATCACATTTGATATTAAATACGAGGCTTTGAATAGAAAATATATCGGCTTATATTCAATATCAAATTCTACGACCAACAAATATCGTATTGGAAATAACGATATAAATATATCTTTCAAATTCCCATAACAATATCTGTATCATCACGAAATCCAACATCGAAATATTCCAAAGACAATTTTGATTCAAATCTATTCCAATTTAATTATTGGAAATTCTAGTTTCTTTTAAAACCATTTTCAAATTCAATTTATTTATTTCAAAAATAAATTGATTTTTATTCTAGTTCAAAACTAGTTCATTTCGATAAAAACCTATTTTAATCTTTTCAAATATGGAGTTTTTCATCCCAACTCTTCCCAAATCATTTCTTATGATTTTACACAAATTATTACTATTTTTAATTATTTTATCAAGGACCGTACGGTCGATTTCCATCAATGGCCATCGAACTGCACTTACAGCGACCTTTTCCAAATTTGATTTGGACATAATTCCAAATCCAACCGTTAGATTTCAAATTTCTAATATTCGTTAGGAAGCTCTTTTCGATACGAACCCAACGATTCCGGTTTTAGGAGAATCCGATGGTCGGATATCCCGCAATATCCATTCGAAGTCAATGGTCGAAATTCATGAACTGCCGCAGCGCGTTCTATTCAGGCCGTTATATATATATATATATATATATATATATATATATATATATATATATATATATATATATATATATATATAATATTATATATATTTCGTTGATTTCCTTTCAAAACGTATTTTATAAATCGTTTTAAATTCATTTTCGAAATGATTTCAACTTCATTTCAAATTCAAATCAAAATTGAATTTTTCCTAATAAATTCGTTTTAAATTCATTTCAAATTAATTTTAATTTGAATCGATTTCAATTCAATTTCAATTCGTTTAAATTCAATTCAAAACGATTTCATTTCTATTTCAATTTAATTCGAATTTCAATTCTATTCGAATTTCAAATCATTTCAATTTATTTCGAATCTCAAATCAATTCAATTTAATTCGAATTTCAATTCGCTTCAATTTAATTCGAATTTCACTTCACTTCAATTTAATTCGAATTTCAATTCACTTCAATATTCATTTCAATTTGAATAAAATCGATATAAATATCGTTCACGTCAAAATGGCGTCAATCTAATCAACACGACTTCATATGTTTCTATTTTTAAATATTCTATTTCAAATATTTCTATTCAAATATTTCTTTTTTTCTAAACTGGAATGAGGCCCAATCAATTACCATAAATGTTAATTATATGGATTTTCTACAACACACGTATATAACAGCAACGATAAATCATCAACCATCATCCAAAGTGCGTCCTACACCGTATAAGCATCAAATATAAATATTTAACGCTTATAACAGTCTGTCAATCAATCGATCGACATACAACTAATTATTGGGATTAGTGTATGTCATATATCATCCCAATACCCGTGTGGGGTTTCAAACAATCAAACACAGATTTTATTTGTGTAGTTGGGCGATGTGTAAAATTTATCGTCCCAATCAATATCAGTCAAATCAGTGTATATAAACAAATCTATGATTTGTTTATTACTATTTATTTTATATACACGTTAAAAATTCTATTTTCAACTATAAAATATTTTTAACTATCCAAATATTTTATTTCATTTCACACCACATCACACAATCAACTACACATCAAAATCAAACAAGCATACAAGTCGTCCATGGTCCGTGGACGACGGGTGTCGGGTGCTACTAAACACCGTCTGCATCCTAGTATATATTTTAACTAGAAAAATTAAATTAAAGGTGAGAAGTTCTCACTTTCTAGCTAATCCAAACGCCACGACTCTTCTTATGTAAGAAATCTTCGTCGTTTCTTCTTTTGTCACTTTCGTCATCCGTATTCACTACATATATAAAAATCGAATTTTTACTTCGCTATGCAATATATAAAAATCGAATTTTTACTTTGCTATTCAATATATAAAAATCGAATTTTTTCCAATGTAAAAATCGAATCTTTCTATTGTTAAAATCAATACTTTCTTATGTTAAAAACCATTACTTTATCGTTATAAAAATCTTAACTTTACCCCTATAAAAATCTGATCTTTATACGATAAAGATCTAAATAAAAATCTTTATCTTGTTTCTATATATATAAAAATCACCTCATTATATAAATAAAGGTTCTAGCTTTATATTTATTTAAAAATCAGATTTTTATATTATAAAAATCACAACTTTAAATCATAAAAAAAGATCAATTCATTTTCTATGCAAACATAAATACTGAAAGGAGAATTAAATAGGAAAGCTTACAGTTTTTCTTTCTTTTTTATATCAGTGAGAGGGGGGTGTTTTTCTTCCTACCGTTGACGCAAAGGGGGGGGGCTGCTGTTGGCGCAGTCGGAGGTGATGGCTCAGGCGGTGGCACTCGTTTTGGGTGCGGTTTGCAGGGGGATGGCGGGGTGGGCTGTCGCGCGGAGGAAAAAAAGGGGGGGTTTGCGTCGATCTTCGATCCAGGGGGGGTTTCGCGGTTGGCCGCTGCGAGGTGGGGGGAGGGGGTGTCGGTCTGCGGCGGCGCAGGTAGGGGAGCGATCGATTAGAGATTTTTTTCTTTTTTTTTTCCTTTGTTCTGAATAACAGAAAAGGGGGGTAAGAGAGAGATAAGTATAAGGGTTAGGGGAGGTTTTAATTTATTTATTAATAATTTTTTATTTTAAAAAGTTGACTTTTTATTTTGACCTCGAAACGAGACCCACCGCCTGTCGTCCATAGCTAATTACCCCCATTCCGAACACAATGGGATATGTATCGTAAGCTGATTCGATCGTTTCGATCAGTTTTCGTCAAAATGAACATATAACTCTATATATTGAATTTGAACGCGCATTTCAATTTACTGGGGTCACATACTAACTCAAAAAATTCCCGAAAAATATTTTCTAGCTTCGTATTGACGATACAGTCCTAACAAAACTAGTTTCATCGAATTCTGAGACCGTTTGAAAAATGGCCATTTTCCAGTCGATTAAAATCAATTGAAACTGGCCAAACGCGTTTTCCTTCGCCACGCTCACATATTGATTCGAAAAATTATAAAATTTGAAACCTAGCAATAATTTGACATCGCGGATCCAACAAAAATGGTTTCGTCGATATCCGAGGTCGTTTGCAAAATGGCCATTTTCAAGGGCTGAAATTCCATAGCGACTATTCTGAAATTTCAACTGGACGTAACTTTTGATTCCCGCTATGAAATTTTGATTTCCCGGATTCGTTGGAAAGATATCCTCAATTATATTCAAATATTTTTGGTTTCACTAAAATCCGGTTTATTTTGAATCCTGTACATTCATTAGAAATTTGAAATCAAATTATCGAACTACCGCACCATTTTCAATTCCTTTTATATATATAAATAAATATTTATATTCTAACGACGATTTATATAAAATATACGTTCGAATTCCATTCAAAATAAATTTCTCGTTGTTATTATTTAAAATAATTCATTTTAAATAATCAAAATTTGCTAAAATTGCCAAAATAAAATTTTTAAATTGGCTCGGATTTCCGGGTTATTACATTTCCACCATTCTAAAACTTCACCTTTGAGATGTCACATTGTTATTCTTCTTTTCAACTGGTCCTCGCATCTAGTAGCGTCAAAGATACGACCACATTCTGATAGTCATGCTTTAGATCCTGGGAACCCTTTCAGTTCCAAGAAAGGGTTTGCCTCTATGACTAACAAAGTCCTTATAAACACATGGGGAATTAAGAGCCACTTCGAGTGGAGCTGCAGGTTTTATGGGGTGTTCCACGGTGCTTAAATACTATTGGAACCATTAGGTAAGTACCGAGGCCTTCTCGAATTCCCTTACTCAGATAGATTTTCATCCATTTCTACTACCAGTAAGAGGAAAAAATTCATTGGAAATTCTCAAGATAGTATTCAAGCCAAAAGCAAAAGGAGAAAGAGATATTGCCTATTGAAATTTCACATGCCTTAGGGGTATAAATAAACAAACAAACACACACACACACATATATATATATATATATATATATATATATATATATATAGCTCAAAAATCCTGTTCAAATAATAAGTACATCTCACATATGTGTATTTCTCCATTATCGGGTAACCTGGGCTCTGATACCAAATCTAACAATCCACTAGGAATGTGCCTAAATCACATTCCAGAAAAGGCCCATCGGAACTTAGAGTCGTTCGAAGCAAGTCATTGGTTTCTATAAGAAATGAAAATAATAAAGCCAAACTAAAACAAAATCAAGTCTCACAGCGGAATGGATAAAATATAATAACCAAATAGATGCACCATTTCATAAAAATATCATTATATCAAATACATCAGATCCTAAATGCCATAAATATCAAGTCAAGGTACATCATGATAATACTGAGATACAATAAATATAGTAAACTAAATAATGATTACCATCGCCAAGCTCTATCATCCATATCAACTTGTGGCATGCTCCATCGTCCTACCTAACTCGTGTCGTTAAGAGGAAGGGGGTCAGAACAACAATTCTGCTGAATAAAACCATTTAAGCTAAAAAAAGAAGGCCTGCTTCTTATACTTGGTAGTGTAAAACCTATCAGATTTATGTCTAGGTGAATATAAGCACACAAAAAGGAATTTTATATCTACAAATATATATTAAATTGAAAGAGGTGAACCCTTTGACTTATGACCTCGTTTCCTAGTATACTACATCATATATATATATATATATATATATATATATATATATATATGTATATGTATATATATATATATAATCTCTAAGCGTAATGTGAGGATAATAATCAACTATATAATATTGGGTTTTAGGTAGACACTTAAGTCATTTATGGCCATCCTAACGGCCTCTACATTATTGTCTAGCTAACATTACATGTGAACTCACTTAACACTTCCCTTAGATAGACGGTTTCCCTTACATGCTCGACAAAACTATTAATAGCCCATCCCTAGATCTGCACTCAGATAGCCCATAAACAAGAAGAACACAACTTCTAAAGAAGTACCTCACTCATTCAAGACTATCTAATACCTCATAATTATTAGGGAAAGTTAGATCCATAGATCTCTTAATACCTAATAAAGGCGGGCCCTATGACTTTAGTCCAAACCCAAAAGGTGGACCCTTAGAAGCAGGATAAGACGAACCTCTTAATACCCTCATAAGGTGGATCAACCACTTAATACATTTTCGAGATAGCCCTATCACACTTAAAAAGGCCTGTGACACTAGACATCTTACATTAACCTGACTTATTGTAGCTGCTGGATTTGCTAGATTGTCTGAGAAAACTACAACTACAAGTTGTGGTAACCTCACGTTCACATGTCATTTAATATTTCTAAAGGTCATTAACTAACGACAACATACAAATTTCTTAATGGGGACATTTAATACGAATTTCCTAATTTACCGTAATAAATACTCATTAAAGATATGTGGATTACGATATTTAATAGTTATAAATTTATAAAGGCGTAATTAGTAGCACACTTAAAGGAAACACACCAAGCAATGAAATGTCCATCTTTTGTCCAAAAGGAATACAAGTTATATTTCCTAAATGCACAATATGGCACGTAAATCTTTATTTTGAAATTTAAGCACTATTAGTGAAATAACATAACAAAATAAAAGATAAACTTGTAATCCTAGGCTTTTAAAATTACACAAATAAACAAAAAGGGACAAAATGAATAAACGATATTACTTATACATTTTTTCTAGTACTATTTTACAATCCTCCCACTTTAAATGATTTGTACACACAAAAATAGGTATTTTTGTCACATGCGGTTTAATGTGCCTAAATCCACTATTTTATAACAAAAATAGAGATTTGAACACATAAGTTACAGAACCCAAATTCATTATTTTTATGTTAATTTACGATTCACAATAAAAAGAAAGGGAAAGTTAAGGAGACTAAATTCTGAATTTACATATAGAAAAAACAGGAAAATCCCTTCTTATTTACATCTGCATCAAAAACCTAAATAATAACTTAGATTGGCAATCCCGAAATATTAGAGATTTAGGGGATTTTGCATGTTTTATTTTCGTGGAATCCCAACCTCTATAAGCATAATCGATTCAAAATATATACTAACAAACGGTAGAAATTAGATAAACTTAAATACTCCCACTCATATAACAATTCAGAGAGAAAGCTGAGAATTTTTCTAGATCTGAATTGTAGCCATGCATAAATGTCTCCAATTCTTCTTTCTTTTAATATTATAGATGATAAATCCTGTAATTCTAAAATATAAATAAACATAATACAATAGGATATGATAGGGTAGAATATAATAGGAGGACGGAAAAGTAGAAGAACTAACCCCTACCTAGACAGGATACTAAAATTGATAGGGATGAAGAAGAGAATGGAGGTAGAAAGCCTCAGAATATATGATTGAGAGTAGGACGGTGGGGTAAGGCTCTATTTATAGGTGTTAAAGTGTGTAGGAACTGTTGGACTTAAATCCAAGACATTCGTAGACACCAAATTCCTAAAAAATCTTAACAAAAACTAGCTACCACACACACTCCATACCTAAAGCGGTCCTGGGCAACGTGAATTTATTTCACACGCTCATTTTAGTTACTAATTAATGTTGATTGATTCATTTCCTTTATTATAAACGGTGCCCCCTTAATACATATATACACACAACTTTGAGTTTAAGTACTGAATATTCTTTTATGCCAATTGTATTTATTTTGCTTCATATTTATGCCTTTAATTTCAAATTCAAATCTACATATTTATTATTTATTATTATTTCATATTCAAACTTTGTTATCAGCATATATTCTTCATATAACTCCGTTTCCGGCAAATAAAATATGAAAATGGCTTAGGATCTAACCACGAACATAATGGTGATATTTTCATGGTCAAATGTCCCTATATAAAATATCAATATTTTCAATTGTTAATTTTATTATTCAATTTAACTATGCCTAATTATGGAATATTTTATGGGGTATTACAAAATTCCAGACAAATGCTGAGATGAGTGTACAAATGGAGAAGTTTATAAAAATCAAGGAAGGAGACTCCATTCTGATGGAATACATTGCTAAGTTTACCGAGCTGGCCAAATTTGGAAGAGAATTAGTGGAAACACTCATGAATAAGGCATTGAGATCTATGAAAGAATTAAATTCCCTTTTGAAAGAGGCATTCCTCGCATAGTTTCCTTTCAGGGCAACATTTGAGGTTTTGGTTGAGACTAGAATTCTCGATTTGGTGGAAGAAGAGAGCAAAGAGTTAAGAAATAAAAAGGTGAGAATACCGCTGAGCTAGAAAAAAACAAAAAGGAAGCTATAACAAACCGTATTTTCAATAACTTGTTATAACGTAAATCGAGGCAGAATTTAATTTAAAAATCTGAATCAAGGGAAACGGGCTATGCCATTGCGTTCGTCTCGGAAAAATACGCGAAATAGAGTTCGAGTTTTCGAAAATCGGAGTCCGTATGACCCGATTAAGGCCCAACGAAGTTTTCAGAAAATTCAAAGTAAAAACAGATTTCAAATTCAAGTTTGAATTTGAAAAATTGGGCCAGTTTGGGCCAGGCGGGAGAATTCCCGCCAGAGCACCCAAGTCGACAGCCCTGTCGACTTGGGAGTCGACTTGGTTGGACCCAAGTCGACAGCCCTGTCGACTTGGCTGTCGACTTGGTCCAGCCGGGCTGTTTAGCCTGGTGCACCATTTTGAGATTGTGTTGAGCTTGGGGGCCAGATTCGATTTTAAGGGCTGAGATTGCAACTAGGGTTTAATCCTATGGCCTAAAACACTTGCCTAATCTATAAATAAGACCCTAACCTAACCCTAAATCATCATTAATCAACCCTACAACTAAACTATGGCAAAATCAATCCTCTCATGGCCTCCACTCTCTTCATAAAATTTCTGAAATAATTTCTATGAGATTTTCCATACATACAAGTGTTTTCAAGCTTGTATGAGCATCATTAGCTTGCATTCAAGTCAAGTTTCTATATTTGCATCATAAAGCAAGGGTTTTGATCACTTTGGCTTAAGGTTTTTTCTATTAAAGCTTGCATTTTGGGGTTTAATTGATTGCATAAGGGCTTTCTTATATTTGTTATACTCATTTGAGTCCTCATAAGCATTGTAAGCCCTATTCTACTTTCATACTTAAACTCTAAAGTTAAATGTATGATATGCAAGTTTGCCATGATATGCAAGTTTACTATGATGTGTTATGCAAGTTTACTATGATGTGTTATGCAAGTTCATCAAGTTATGTTATGCAAGTTTGGGTTGATCCTTTTATTCATGTTATCATGTTATGCAAGCTTATCTTGGGTATGTGAACATAAAGCTTCAATTTTTATGCTAAAGGTTGCATTTTGGCAACATGTAAGTTATCATATCTTTTATGATAACTTGCATGTGAGGCTAAATGCGAACTTATGGCCATTTCTACATGTCATTTATCACCATGTATCACCAATATGTTCAGTTTGGTTTTATGCATGCTTTTGAGGCCTAAAAATTTAATATGCAAGTGTATGAACATATGAACATTTCATATGCCACCATGTTAAACTTGTGGCTTCAATACCTTTATGTCATGATTATGCCAAGTTCCCTCTTTCTATCCTTTATGCGCTATTGCGATATGTAAGCGATGGGATTGCGTTTGGGGTTGGGTAAACTTAAAAGACATAAAACATAAGCTTGGGAATTTACCTATTAAGTTAGGTCTACCCATTGGGAATTTACCTATTAAGTTAGGTCTACCCAATTGCTTGAAAACTTGTAACATGTTTTGGAAACATGATGGACATGACACTTAGAAAAGATAAGTGTGGCCAACTCGAGGTTGGGTTGAGTTTGTAGCGTAAACCTACCCGGAACCGACCGGCTTAACTAGTTGCTACAAACAATAGGACCCAATGTGAGAAGTTGGTCATGTTGTACCTTGAACCCGAGGTTAGACCAAGTTGTGGTGTAAAGCTTCCCGGACCCGCCCGGCTTAACTAGTAACCACAACAAGGTCTAATGTGAGAGGTTAAGGCGCATTAAATTAATTAATGCCTCGTGATTAGGGTGAAGTCATGGTCCACTTAATACTTAACCAATTTGGGCTTGGTAGATTAATCGGGGTTAAGCCGTGAACTCATCGTTACACTTAACCAAGTTAATCCATGATTAGCAAGAGGGTTAAACCATACTTAACCCACTAGAAAAATCCTAACAATGGGGGCCCACTCCAGCAGTAATCCCAAGTTTGTATCATTAAGGCCCTAGGGACTAGGCTAGGGAGGGGGCACGATTACTGGGCTGGAGGTAAGCGACCAATAAACGACGGCCGGGTGGTACGCCGATGTAGTTCCGGACGTACTATGGTCGTGCACGTAGTCCGTATTTGGAGAAGTCACCCATGGGTACCAGTAGATCGAGACTGTGCACTCATGTTTATGGTGTCCAGGGGTTGGCACCCTAGGGCTTGATACACCCGAAGGGTGGACCCGGCACAGTTCGACTACAATTATGTTTGGGCCGTATTGACACCAACACGTGACGAGTTAGGCTTAGGGAGCCGATCGACTAGACCGTTGGGTTGGACCTTGTATTAGGGTCATTTCATGTTTTGGGCCAAAGCTTGGGCCAAGGGATCAATACTTGTTTATTCCAGTCATGTTAGTTTGCTAGTACACCTGTGGTGCAAAACCTTACACCTGATTATGCGATGACACCTTTATCTACCTTGTTAGTTAATCATCATGCTAGTATGTAGTTATCCTTATGTTCATCTCAGCTTTCATCATGCCAGTTAACTTTATCAGTTTACATTGACTGTAGTAGGGCTTACTCATTCTTTTTGACTGACCTGTTTTCTTTCGCCTCTTTTCTTCCGTTTCCTCCCCCCCAGGTTCTCAGGGTGGGAACGTTGGAGCTTAGCTTGGATTTCGGATTGCTTGCTTGTGGGATTTTCAGCTCATGTACGGTTTCGACATGAAGCTAGCTATGGTTATCACTTATTTTGGGGATAGTACTTATGTATTTCAGTTTTTCAGTAATGTTGTTTTTATCTAGACTTGTGTATTTGGAAAATTGACATTATGTTGTACCAGACTTGTTTTGAAATGGTTTGAAATCTTCCGCTGTTTTATCTATGTTATTTACTCTGTTTACATATATACATATGTTCTTGTTCTGCCTTGGTATATCATTATGCATGTTTACCTGATTCAAACGCCCCTCCAAAGTCAGAGTGCTTGCAAGAGACACCCTGGCGGAGGTGGGGTGTTACATTTGGTATCAGAGCATATGGTTTACGAGAAGGAACAAAAAGGTTTTTAAAACTTTTGGAAAACTATTTTCAAAACCAAGTATAAAGTATTTTCCAAAGAAAAGTCTAGTTTATTTTAAAGGCTATTCCCCAAAAAGCCATTAGCAAAATTCCTTCGTTTTTCTCCATTCTGAATCTGCCTTTTTCTTCGTTTTCAGTATGTCCGATAACTTTGATATTCCGGAGGGAGTGCACGTACCTGTTTGGTATAGGAGACTTTTGGAGGCTAGGGCGACCGAAGCCAGCCCCACAGATGTTCCTCCTCCTCCTGCTCCAGTAGTTAATGTTCCTCCTCCTCCTCCTCTGGTAGTTAATGTTCCTCCTCCTCCTGTCGCTGAGGTTCCTCTTCCTCCTCCCCCTCAGCATCCTCAAGCCGACTTCGCAAAGACTTGCAAAGATTTCAAAGCAATGGGTGGCAAGAGCTTTCAAGGCACTGAGACTTTTGTAGAGGCCAGAAATTGGTTGAAAGGAACCGAGGATTTATTTGCTATCTTTGGGTTAGACGATCAGAGGAAGATCTTGTTGGCGGTTTGGCTTATGAAGGATGAAGCCGCTTATTGGTGGGAAGTCACCAATGGTACCAGGCCTGTTGAGACTTGGGCCGATTTCAGGGCAAGGTTCATGCTTAAGTTTCTATCTTCTGCTGAGGAGAATCTGCAAATGGAGAGGTTCATAACTTTGAAACAAGGAGATATGTCTGTCAAAGAATATGTGAACAAGTTCAATCAGTTAGCTCGTTTTGGCTTGGATATGGTGAATACTCCTCAGAAGAAGGCTCTTCGTTTTGCTAGAGGATTGAATGAGTCGTTGCAGGGACTGGCTATGTCGCATATTCCCCATGGGGCCACGTTTGAGAGTTTGGTTGATATGGCGTTACTTCAGGGAGATGTCAAGAAAGAGACCAAGATGAATGATACTCAAGCCAAGAAGACTGATTCCCAGGGAAAAGGAAATCAGGGTAATCCAAGTGGTCAAAGCAGTCAAGGCAATCAGAACAAGAACAAGAGTCAAGGCAACAAGGGGAACAACAACAAGGGCAAAAACAACAAGGAGAAGTGCCATTATTGCGGTTCAGTTGGGCATCTTATTAAGGATTGTAAGAAGAGGAAAAGGAAGAATGGTGAATGCTTTTTCTACGGTAAGACTGGACATTTCAGTAAGGATTGCCCGAAGAAGCAAGGGCAAGGCCAGGGTCAGACTCAGCGTGCTGGACCTTCAGGAGGGCAAGCTCATGCTCTCAATGTCGCTCCAGTTCCCGATCGAGGTAGTATTTCTGTTGAGAGCCTTGTATATATTTCTGATTTTCCAGTTCGTACCTTGTTTGATTCTGGTGCATCGCATAGCTTTATCTCATCTGATCTTGTTGATAGTTTGCACCTTAGTACTAGCTTGGTAGATGATCCCGTTTGTGTCTCAAATCCTATTGGGGGTTCCGCCCATCTATCTATGATATGTGGGGATTTGAGGATCTCTATACTGAGTGTAGAGTTCTTGTGCAGTGCTTATGTTCTTGGTTTTAGGGGATACGAATTGATATTGGGCATGGATTGGCTGTCCAGATATGGAGCCATTCTTGATAGTGAGCATAGGGTTGTGAGGCTCGTGACTCGCCTCGGAAACACCCTAGAGATTTCTTGTGATCTGAGAGGTCCCGTCATGTTGTGCTATCTGGAATCACTCGACTCGTCAATGGAAACTCTTCAGTCTGTGAGAGTGGTTCGAGAGTATCCGGATGTTTTCGATGAAGTTAGGGGGTTGCCCCCTAAGCGAGAGATTGATTTCCGCATTTATCTAGTGGATAATGCAAAGCCGGTTTCTTTGCCCGTTCGGCACATGGCTCCGCGTGAAAGGCGGGAGCTAAGTAAGCAAGTGAAGGAGTTGCTTGAGAAGAACTTCATTAGACGAAGTATATCTGAATGGGGAGCGCCTGTGTTGTTTGCTACCAAGGCAGATGGTTCTCTCCGACTTTGTGTTGACTATCGAGAGTTGAATAAGCTGACTAAGAAGAACAGACACCCGTTACCGAGGATTGATGATCTCTTTGACCAGCTTGTCGGTGCTTCTGTTTTCTCTCAGCTTGATCTTGCTACTGGATTCCATCAGCTCAGGGTAGCTGAAGATAGTATAGACAAGACTGCGTTCAGGACTCCAGATCGATTATTCGAATGGCTTGTCATGCCGTTCGGCTTGACTAATGCACCCGCATATTTCGTGGACTTGATGAGTAGGGTGTTCAGGGAGTTCTTGAACAAGTTTGTCGTGGTCTTCGTAGATGATATTCTGATCTTCTCTAAGTATGAGGAAGAGCACACAAGGCATCTCGTGGAGGTGATGGATACGCTTAGAGCGCATCAGATGAAGGCCAAGTTCTCCAAGTGTCACTTTTGGAGAAGGGAAGTTAGATTCCTTGGGCATATAGTGTCTAAGCAAGGCTTAGCGGTGGATCCCGCTAAGGTAGTTGCAGTTCAGGATTGGAAGACTCCAAGGAATGCAACCGAAGTGAGAAGTTTTCTAGGTCTTGCGGGTTTTTACCGGAAGTTCATCAAGGACTTCGCGAAGATTTCCACTCCTCTCACTAAATTGACGAAGAAGAATTTAGTTTTTGCTTGGAGCATAGAATGCGAGCTTGCTTTTCAGAAGCTCAAGAGAGCCCTCACATCAGCACCTGTTCTAGCTTTGCCCGATGGAGGGAAGTTATTTACAGTATACACCGATGCATGTGGCACGGGGTTAAGAGATGTTCTGATGCAAGAAGGAAGAGTGATATGCTTTGGCGGTGGACAACTCAAAGTGCATGAGAAGAATTATCCCACTCATGACTTAGAGTTGGCAGCAATAGTATATGCACTCAAGGCTTGGCGCCATTATCTTCTGGGAGAAAGATTTGAGCTTTATACCGATCACAAGTCATTGAAGTATCTCTTTTCTCAGAAGGATCTGAATCTGAGGCAACAAAGATGGATGGAATTCTTGGCATCCTATGATTTTGAGATAGCTTATACCCCTGGCAAGGGGAATGTGGTAGCAGATGCATTGAGTAGAAGAAGGTTGACCCTAAGTCCTCTATTCGTTGAGATGAAGAATTTAGAGTATGTGGCAACCTTTGATTTCTCTTTGGCGGTTGAGTCGATGACCGGTTCTTTAGCATCTCTGGAACTCAGACCTACCCTTCTTGATCAAGTTGGGGCTTCGCAGAGAGAAGACCCTCAGATAGTTGAGATTATGGATAAGCTGAATCGAGGAGAGACGTCTAGTCATCTCGCTCGATATTCTATTGATGACAAGGGTTGGCTGAGGAGGGACGGAAGATTATGTGTTCCGATGGTAGAAGATTTAGTAAGAAAAGTTCTTGAGGAATCGCATCGCTCTAAGTTGACTATACATCCGGGCGGAGATAAGATGTATAAAGATATGAAGCGCAATTTCTTTTGGCCTGGGATGAAGAAGGATGTGGCAGAGTTTGTCTCTAGATGTATCATTTGCCAGCAAGTTAAGGCCGAGTCGAAGAAGCCCGGTGGGCTATTGCATCCTCTAGACGTTCCACTATGGAAGTGGGAGAGTATTTCCATGGATTTTATCGATGGGCTACCAAGGTCAAGGAAAGGGAATACGAGCATTTGGGTTATTGTGGATAGACTTACGAAGAGTGCTCATTTCATTTCGGTGAAGAGCAAGAGGACCGCATCTTGGCTAGCGTCTGTATATCTTCGTGAGATTGTGAGACTACATGGAGTCCCTTCTAGTATTGTCAGTGACCGTGACCCAATCTTTACAAGTCAATTCTGGAATAGCTTGCAAGAAGCTATGGGCACAAGGTTGAATCTAAGTACGGCTTATCACCCACAGACGGACAGTCAAACCGAAAGGGTGAATAGGGTACTCGAGGATCTGTTGAGGCTTTGTATTCTGGATTTTGGTGGTACTTGGGAAGACCATCTTCCTCTTGTTGAGTTTGCATGTAATAACAGTTATTAGGCAAGCATAGGGATGGCACCATTTGAAGCTTTATATGGGAGGCCGTGCAAGTCGCCTACATTTTGGTGGGAGACTACAGATAAGCTTATACTTGGGCCTGATCTGATCAGAGATACATCCGAGAAGGTCGAGTTGATTCGGAGACGGATGAAAGCGGCCCAAGACCGACAGAAATCCTATGCTGATAAGCGAAGAACTGATTTGGAGTTTGATGTAGGGGATATGGTTTTCATGAAGGTTTCTCCTTTGCGGAATGTGGTCCGATTTGGAGCCGTTGGGAAGTTGGCACCGAGGTTTGTTGGACCATTCCCTATTATAGAGAGGATCGGGCAGATGGCTTATAAAGTGGAGTTGCCCGAGAAGCTTGCCGGAGTACACGATGTTTTTCATGTCTCGCATCTCCGGAAGTGTTTACATGAATCAGCAGAGGTTGTTGAGCCAAGTGTTCTGAAAGATGTGGAAGTGGAGAAAGAGGCTACCTTGAGTAGAGCTCCGATTCGTATCTTGGGGACGGAGACCATGAAGCTAAGGAATCGAGAGGTCAAGTTGGTGAAGGTTCAATGGGGTGAAGCCGAAGAAGAAGCAACTTGGGAAACCGAGGAGAAGATGCGTGGGCTTTATCCATTCCTTTTTGAGGGTACACTCTCAATCTCTTTCCTTTGTTAGCATATCTTTCTCTTTGCTATCCATATTTATCTAGTTTATCGTGTTAATCTTGTCATGAGAACCTTAGGTAGAAACCCTTTGGATGAAACATGTGTTTGAAACATGTTATGCTTGATGGTTGCAAGTGGTTGCAAGTGGTTACTCGTGGATGCATTATACACGTTAGGCACTAGATCGGCTCACACACTCCTCATATTGCATATGCATGAGTGTTTACGCTTATTCATGGATGAAAATTTTTGTGTTATCACATGGATGTTGCATATGGATGTATGTTATGTGCACACATATAGACGTTATACATTATGTTAGGAATTGCATACATATGGATTCATTTCACTAACATAATTTGCATTGATGATATTTGCATTAGACGAGGACATATACACACACCTTTGCATATGTTCATACAACATTTAGAATCTTGTAAGGACAATGATTGCTCGTGGATGATGTTTTGAGTAGATGGATGATTGGATGGTAGGATACGTTCTTCCTAACTTGAAGATTTCGGGTACGAAATCCTTTAAGGAGGGGAGAATGTAACAACCCGTATTTTCAACAACTTGTTATAACGTAAATCGAGGAAGAATTTAATTTAAAAATCTGAATCAAGGGAAACGGGCTATGCCATTGCGTTCGTCTCGGAAAAATACGCGAAATAGAGTCCGAGTTTTCGAAAATCGGAGTCCGTATGACCCGATTTAAGGCCCAACGAAGTTTTCAGAAAATTCAAAGTAAAAACAGATTTCAAATTCAAGTTTGAATTTGAAAATTTGGGCCAGTTTGGGCCAGGCGGGAGAATTCCCGCCAGAGCACCCAAGTCGACAGCCCTGTCGACTTGGGAGTCGACTTGGTTGGACCCAAGTCGACAGCCCTGTCGACTTGGCTGTCGACTTGGTCCAGCCGGGCTGTTTAGCCTGGTGCACCATTTTGAGATTGTGTTGAGCTTGGGGGCCAGATTCGATTTTAAGGGCTGAGATTGCAACTAGGGTTTAATCCTATGGCCTAAAACACTTGCCTAATCTATAAATAAGACCCTAACCTAACCCTAAATCATCATTAATCAACCCTACAACTAAACTATGGCAAAATCAATCCTCTCATGGCCTCCACTCTCTTCATAAAATTTCTAAAATAATTTCTATGAGATTTTCCATGCATACAAGTGTTTTCAAGCTTGTATGAGCATCATTAGCTTGCATTCAAGTCAAGTTTCTATATTTGCATCATAAAGCAAGGGTTTTGATCACTTTGGCTTAAGGGTTTTTCTATTAAAGCTTGCATTTTGGGGTTTAATTGATTGCATAAGGGCTTTCTTATATTTGCTATACTCATCTGAGTCCTCATAAGCATTGTAAGCCCTATTCTACTTTCATACTTAAACTCTAAAGTTAAATGTATGATATGCAAGTTTGCCATGATATGAAAGTTTTCTATGATGTGTTATGCAAGTTTACTATGATGTGTTATGCAAGTTCATCAAGTTATGTTATGCAAGTTTGGGTTGATCCTTTTATTCATGTTATCATGTTATGCAAGTTTATCTTGGGTATGTGAACATAAAGCTTCAAGCTTTATGCTAAAGGTTACATTTTGGCAACATGTAAGTTGTCATATCTCTTATGATAACTTGCATGTGAGGCTAAATGCGAACTTATGGCCATTTCTACATGTCATTTATCACCATGTATCACCAATATGTTAAGTTTGGTTTTATGCATGCTTTTGAGGCCTAAAAATGTAATATGCAAGTGTATGAACATATGAACATTTCATATGCCACCATGTTAAACTTGTGGCTTCAATACCTTTATGTCATGATTATGCCAAGTTCCCTCTTTCTATCCTTTATGCGCTATTGCGATATGTAAGCGATGGGATTGCGTTTGGGGTTGGGTAAACTTAAAAGACATAAAACATAAGCTTGGGAATTTACCTATTAAGTTAGGTCTACCCATTGGGAATTTACCTATTAAGTTAGGTCTACCCAATTGCTTGAAAACTTGTAACATGTTTTGGAAACATGATGGACATGACACTTAGAAAAGATAAGTGTGGCCAACTCGAGGTTGGGTTGAGTTTGTAGCGTAAACCTACCCGGAACCGACCGGCTTAACTAGTTGCTACAAACAATAGGACCCAATGTGAGAAGTTGGTCATGTTGTACCTTGAACCCGAGGTTAGACCAAGTTGTGGTGTAAAGCTACCCGGACCCGCCCGGCTTAACTAGTAACCACAACAAGGTCTAATGTGAGAGGTTAAGGCGCATTAAATTAATTAATGCCTCGTGATTAGGGTTAAGTCATGGTCCACTTAATACTTAACCAATTTGGGCTTGGTAGATTAATCGGGGTTAAGTCGTGAACTCATCGTTACACTTAACCAAGTTAATCCATGATTAGCAAGAGGGTTAAACCGTACTTAACCCACTAGAAAAATCCTAGCAATGGGGGCCCACTCCAGCAATAATCCCAAGTTTGTATCATTAAGGCCCTAGGGAGGGGGCACGATTACTGGGCTGGAGGTAAGCGACCAATAAACGACGGCCGGGTGGTACGCCGATGTAGTTCCGGACGAACTATGGTCGTGCACGTAGTCCGTATTTGGAGAAGTCACCCATGGGTACCAGTAGATCGAGACTGTGCACTCATGTTTATGGTGTCCAGGGGTTGGCACCCTAGGGCTTGATACACCCGAAGGGTGGACCCGGCACAGTTCGACTACAGTTATGTTTGGGCCGTATTGACACCAACACGTGACGAGTTAGGCTTAGGGAGCCGATCGACTAGACCGTTGGGTTGGACCTTGTATTAGGGTCATTTCATGTTTTGGGCCAAAGCTTGGGCCAAGGGATCAATACTTGTTTATTCCAGTCATGTTAGTTTGCTAGTACACCTGTGGTGCAAAACCTTATACCTGATTATGCGATGACACCTTTATCTACCTTGTTAGTTAATCATCATGCTAGTATGTAGTTATCCTTATGTTCATCTCAGCTTTCATCATGCCAGTTAACTTTATCAGTTTACATTGATTGTAGTAGGGCTTACTCAGTCTTTTTGACTGACCTGTTTTCTTTCGCCTCCTTTCTTCCGTTTCCTCCCCTCCCCCCCCCCCCCCCGGTTCTCAGGGTGGGAACGTTGGAGCTTAGCTTGGATTTCGGATTGCTTGCTTGTGGGATTTTCAGCTCATGTACGGTTTCGACATGAAGCTAGCTATGGTTATCACTTATTTTGGGGATAGTACTTATGTATTTCAGTTTTTCAGTAATGTTGCTTTTATCTAGACTTGTGTATTTGGAAAATTGACATTATGTTGTACCAGACTTGTTTTGAAATGGTTTGAAATCTTCCGCTGTTTTATCTATGTTATTTACTCTGTTTACATATATACATATGTTCTTGTTCTGCCTTGGTATATCATTATGCATGTTTACCTGATTCAAACGCCCCTCCAAAGTCAGAGTGCTTGCAAGAGACACCCTGGCGGAGGTGGGGTGTTACAGAAGCTGTTGGTTCAAGAAGAATAAAAAAATGAAGGGAAGCTTATAAAGGATGGTTGAGTTTGCAGAAGGTATCACAAGAAACGCCATGATTCCAAGGATTGCAGACTGAGTCATAGAGTAGGTTTCAATGGGAAATGTTTCCATTGGAAAGAAAAGGGACATCATATAGAGCAACGCTCAAAACTTGCTAAAGGTGGGCCAAGTGGTCAAAACTATGCTTTAAAGGCTACTTTCCTCCTTTGTCAGTTGCCGAGAGATCAGGGAAAAGTTGATTTTAAAGGTATTGTTCTTATTTTAGGAGTTTCTATTTGCATCTTACTTGATTTTGGGACATAACATTCCTTCTTAGCAAGGAATCAAGTAAACTTTTGCAAACTCCTTATTTCAATCATAAAAGAATTCGATAGTGGTTTCTAACCATATTGAGGGTTCGGTGAAGCTTTGTTTGATTTGTGAAAATCTAGTGTTAGATATAATGATGTAGATTTCTTATGCAATGCGTATGTTTTTAACTTCGACGAGTATGGACTTATTCTGGGTATGGATTGGTTATCTTATTATGTAGCCATCCTCAATTATGATAGGAGAGTTGTTTATCTGAGGAGTTGTAGAGGCCTAATATTGAAGTTCCTTATAAATTCAAATTTTGAGGGATAAGGGCCCATTACACTCATTAAAATCCTCAGATTGTGATGGACTAATTTCAATACCTATTGTTTGCGAGTTCCAGGAATATTGCTCATAAGGAAAGAAGAGAGCTGGACAAGCATATCTTAGAATCGCTAATAAAAGATTCATCTGAAGAAGTACTTCTGAATGGTAAGCCCACATAGTATTTACCACAAAGATTAATGGATCATTGAGACTTTGTGCGGACTATAGGGAGCTCAACAAGCTTACTAGAAGAATAGTTATTATCTACCAAGGATAAATGACCTATTTAATCATCTTATAGGTGCTAGATCCTTTTCCCAGTTGAATTTAGCCATCATATTTCATCAGTTGAGGATTGATAAAGAAAGTAAGCCTTAGATGACATCTAAGACGCTTAATGGATTATTTGAGTAGACAAGAGTGTTTATGGCATAGTCAATAAGATTGTAGTAGTGTTTGTGGATGATGTTTTGGTTTTCTCAAAAAAAAAAAGGATCACAAGAATCATTAAAGAGAAGTCCTAGAAACTTTGAGAAAGCATTAGCTTAAAGCAGAATTCTCCAAATGTCATGTGAAAATCCGTAACTTCCCCGGTAAGGAAAGCCCGGATTGAATTGAGAACAAGACACATCGGAACGCAAACAGAAGAACATTTCATTGTATATTACAACAATTCCGTTAGAATACAAGAACATACAGAGTATGAATAAATATTACACAGAAAATATCAGAGATTACCATACATTACATAGCAGCGGAAAAATAATACAATACACAACTGAAAGAGATATATGGATATAGAGCTTTCCGGATATCGTTCCAGCTGTAAATCAGGATCCTGTGAATATAAATCTGCAAAACCAAAACTACTAGCTGCCCGTGTCAAAATAAGGGCACCCAGAGTTTAGGTTAAAACAATAAACTCCAGGTCAGTCATGTGACTGGTGTGAGAACTAAAACAGTTATTTAAAGCTTTACTTTAAATCAGATATATCAAGGGACCACGCCGTATAACATGGAACGGGTTTCCTCCCAAGAATACCAGTGCATATAACAAAATAGCGCAATGCTTTTTGGAAAAATGAAGTTATTATAAGACCCAGGTCCCATCACACAATGCAACACAAGCCGGAGGATAGGGTTTTCCCTTATAATAGCCAAACATGCTTGGTACGTTAAAACAAATCATTTGATACTATTATAAGTGTATAGTGTCAAAACAATTTCAATCATAAATATTAATCATAGACGGCATGAGTACCATATATCATGTCGCCAATACTAGGCTCTACAATAAAAACCGCAAAATCACGTATTTGGAAGTTGGATTTCCATCTGTGAACAAAGGCAAGGGATCGTCTTTACCGAATTCGAGACGCTCTAGCCCGCCCCTTAGGAACAGAACGCATCGTCCCTTGGATCGTCAGGGTCGGTCCACTAATGTGGATTAAAATGCCCGAACACTGCGTTTCCCCACCCTATGGGGTGTCAATGAGCCAAATGACTCCATCGGCACCACACAGTCACCGATATATATATCCGAGGCGCCTCGCAACCCAACAACAACATAAGTCAAACTCGTCAGGGCGTGTAAAACCACTGACGCCACTTCTAGTTAGAAGGAAACACGTGCCCTCCCTGATGTCCTCTCCCAATTCTGGTTCACAATCGGGGTGTGAGGCTCGCGAATCAACGTTACACAAAGCTATGCCACACAGGCGGTGCTTTGATCATCAACCACAAGACTTTGCTTTTCAACAGAAGCCTTGATCAATTGCCACTTAGGCATGCCACACAGGCAATTCACTTCATGCGATTGATATCCATCAATATATAACCCTTGAGCTCGTACGTCTCAAAGAAGGGCGTTAAGCAAGAGAATAGATTCTCCGCCGCCAAACAGATATATATTTAATAGAAATCAATCACACAGAATAAAATCCAATGTCAGACACACAATCCATTTACAAGTTCGTTCTGGGTCTGAACGAAACCGGAGGCACCTTTTACCTCGCATATCCATCGATCTCCAAGTACGTCTGGACGATCACCAACTGATTCCCTCCTCTTGGGTGTACAGCCCAATCAAGATCATCAGTAATCACCCAAACGATGTGAAGAGCTCCGGTCTTCGACCACTGTCTTCATCCTTGACACCACGTCGAATCAGTTATTCAGAATGGGATAAACCTGGTCTTTCTGAATAACTCGCGTATATAATAAACAAGTGTTACACAAACAAAACATACGCCTCATTCCAATTCAGAATATTCTTTTATTCAAATATTCTTATACTTTGGGAAAGGTTCCCATTAATTTTATCAAGGATTAATTCTTTAAATTTATTCTTTAATCTCCTTTTGAATATCAATTCAAATTAGTCGGGATTAGCGAACCACACCGAAGTAATCATTCATTTTATTTCCCAATCCCAACCTATTCATCCCATGAAGTAAAACTGGTTATACTTCATATCTAACACCATGGTGTTTTCGATAAATTCAATTACCATTTCACGTTAAAATCTAATTAAAGATTTAGCTATCGCCTGGAGCAAAACTGGTGATACTCCATTCTCGATCATTTCAATCTAATTAAAGATTCATTAAAACTCCACTTGGTTTTAATCTTCCCAAAAATCAATATTAATGATTGTCTAACTTAGGAAATCATATCCTGACTTTAACTGGGTTAAAGAACCAATGTCATTTAAAACACGGTTCACGATAAACCCAAAATCACATTCTATTAATTATCAGGTTAAAGAATAAGTGTTATTTAAAACACCGTTCACGATAAACCCAAAAATCAATTCAAATTCAATTCCAATTAAATTCCATTTAATTGGTATACTTCATTAAATCTAAATAAAAAGATTTAATCTTTTCTCAACTGGGTTTAAGAATAGTGTTAATGAAGACACCATTCACGACAAACCCAAATCCCATTTGATATTAAATACAAGGCTCTGAATAGAAAATATATCGGATTATATTCAATATCAAATTCTACGACCAACAAATATCGTATTGGAAACAACGATATAAATATATCTTTCAAATTTCCATAACAATATCTGTATAATCACGAAATCAAACATCGAAATATTCCGAAGACAATTTCGATTCAAATCCATTCTAATTTAACTATTGGAAATTCTGGTTATTTTTAAAACCCTTTCAAATCCAATTTATTTAATTCACAAATACATGGACTATAATTCTAGTTTAAAACTAGTTCATTTCGATAAAAATCTATTTTTATCTTTTCAAATATGGAGTTTTTCATTCCAATTCTTCACAAATCATTTCTTATGATTTTACACCAATTATTATTATTTTTAATAATTTTATTAAGGCCCGTACAGTCGATTTCCATCAACGACCATCGAACTGCACTTACATCGACCTTTTCCAAATTTGATTTGGACATAATTCCAAATCCAACTGTTAGATTTCAAATCTCTAATATTCATTAGAAAGCTCTTTTCGATACAAACCCAACGGTTTCGGTTTTTGGAGAATCCAACGGTCGGATCTCCTGTAATATCCATTCGAAGTCAATGGTCAAAATTCGCGAACTGCCGCGGCGCGTTCTATTCAGGCCATTTAATTTATATATAACATACATTATATATATTTCGTCGATTTCCTTTTAAAAACATATTTTATAAATCATTTTAAATTCGTTTTGAAACGATTTCAACTTCATATTCAATTTCGAATCAAAATTGAATATTCCACCTCATCGATATACAAATGATAATATTTTCAAAACGTTATATTTTGAAATCACTTCCTTTTCTATATTCATTATAAAAATGAATAAAATTGATATAAATATTGTTCACATAAAAATGGCGTCAATCTAATCAACACGGCTTTATATATTTCAATAACTTCGTTATTCTATCCAACAAATGAATATTTATTCTTATTCAACACATGAATCTGTATTCTATTCAACATATGAATTTATATTATTCAACACATGAATTTATA
This sequence comes from Allium sativum, assembly GCA_030737875.1. Taxonomy (NCBI): domain Eukaryota; kingdom Viridiplantae; phylum Streptophyta; class Magnoliopsida; order Asparagales; family Amaryllidaceae; genus Allium; species Allium sativum. Next base: position 734,345,962 of record CM060916.1, read on the forward strand.
TTCTATTCAACACATGAATTTATATTCTATTCAAAACATGAATATTTATTTGATTCAACACATGAATATTTATTCTATTCAACACATGAATTTTCATTCTATAATATTCTTTATTATCCAAATTAGAATGAGGCCCAATCAGTGCCAATTAATGTTAAATATATGGATTACATACAACACATGTATATAATAGCAACGATAAATAGTCAACCATTATCCAGAGTGCACCACACAACTGCATAAGCATTAAATATAAATAATTAACGCTTACACAGTCTGTCAACCCATCGATTGACATACAACTAAACAATCGGGATTAGTGTACGTCAAATATCATCCCAATACCCGTGTGGGGTTTCAAATCAACAAACACAGATTTTATTTGTGCAGTTGGGCGATGTGTAAAATTTATCGTCCCAATCAATATCAGTCAAATCGGTGTATATAAACAAATCGTCCAATTTGTTTATAAATATTTATTTTACTTCAACACATGAATATGTATTTTATTTCAACACATGAATATATATTTTTATTCAACACATGAATATATATTTTTATTCAACATATGAATATATTTTATTTCAACACATGAATATATTTCCTATTCAACACATGAATTTATATTTTATTTCAACATCACATTCAAATTTCGCAACACAACAGAATCAAACAAGTCGTCCATGGTCTGTGGACGACGGGTGTCGGGTGCTGCTAAGCACCGTCTGCATCCTAGTATATATTTCAACTAGAAAACAAGATTTAAAGTGAGAAGTTCTAACCTTGGGTTTTCACTCTGCAATTCTTTGATTTTCAATCTTTAATTTTTCCAGTTATCCCGCATGTCTGTTTTGTAAATAACATACATATATGAGATAAAAATCATGTTCTTATCGAACTAAAAATATTTCCTTTATACGATAAGAATCCTATTTTTTTATCTAACTAAAAATGATATTTTTATCTAACTGAAAATCATATTTTTCATAACTAAAGGTCATATTTTTATACGATTAAAAATTGTATTTTTATAAGCTTAAAAATCGTATTTTTATAAAACTAAAATCGTATCTTTCATATACTAAAGATCAATTCTTTTTTATATGAAAATCATAACTTTTCTCTATATAAAAATCTCATCTTTCTCTAATTAAAAACGAAATGAAATCTTTCTCTAATTAAAAATGAAATGAAATCTTTCTCTAATTAAAAATGAAATGAAATCTTTCTCTAATTAAAAAAAGAGATCTTCATAATGAAAATTCTAATCTTTCTATGTTTAGAAAGATAATCCTTAAAACAATGCATAAATATAAATTTCATTTTTTTTATATATAATATAAAAAAATCTTAACTTTATATTATAAAAGAAAAATCAAAATTTATTTTTCTACACTGCTATTATACAGTAAACTGGGAATAAAATAAAAAATAGAAACTCACGGTTTTTGCAAAAATCGACTCTTTGTCGAAGGGGGAAGGTTGCTCGCGCGGTGGCCGCTGGCTCGAAGGTGGAGGGTGCATCGACGAAGGAGGAGCTGCTCGGCAAGGGTTCCAGCGTTGGCGTCAGCTTCTGGGTCTTCGACGACGACGGTGCGCTCAGGTGGGAGGCGAGCGGAGCAGGAGCGAGGCAACGGACCTGGAGTGGCTCACGATGGACTGCGGTGGTGGGTTGTTGGCTAGGGCTTCAGGTCTGGGTGCGGGTTCAGTCAGAGGGAGAGAGAGCGTCGAGGGTAGAGAGAAGGGGAGGAGATGAAGGAAGGGGGGCGACGGACCGGAGACTCGGCGGCGACTGCCTGAAGGCGCGACGGAGGCGCTGGGTGGGGGCGGCATTCGCGATTTAGGGTGAATGGTTTGGGGACGATGGGTCTGAGCGGCGGGATTTTTTTATTTTCTTTTCTGAATGAAGCTCTAGGGTTAGATTATTTTATATTTATATATTAATAATTTAATTTAATTTTTCTTTCCGTATGGGTTGACTTTTCATTCAAACCCCAAACGAGGCCCAACGACTGTCGTCCCTAGCGTATTACCCTCATTCCGAACACAATGAGATATGTTTCGTAAGCCAATTCCCTCGTTTCGATCAGTTTCCATCAAAATATAAACTATATATTGAATTTTGAACGCACATTTTAATTTACTAGGGCCACATACGGACTTCAAAAATTCCAGAAAAATTATTTCTAGCTTCGTATCGACGATACAGTCCTAACAAAACTAATTTCGTCAAATTCTGAGATCATTTGAAAAATGGCCATTTTCCAGTCGATTAAAATCAACTAGAACTGGTCAAACGCGTTTTCCTTTGCCACGCTCACATATTGATTCGAAAAATTATGAATTTTGGAATCTAGCAATAACTTGACATCACGGATCCAACAAAAATGCTTTCGTCAAAAACCGAGGTCGTTTGCAAAATTTCCATTTTTAAGGGCCAGAATTCCATAGCGACTATTCTGAATTTTCAACTGGACATAACTTTTGATTCCCGCTATGAAATTTTGATTTTTCGGATTCGTTGGAAAGATATTCTCAAATAGATTTTAATATTTTTGGTTTCGCTAAAATCCGGTTTATTTTGAATCCTGTACATTCATTTGAACTTTGGAATCAAATTTTCGAACTACCGCGCCATTTTCAATTCCTTTTATAATAAAACTAAATATTTATATTCTAACGACGATCTATGTAAATATATACATTCTAATTCTATTCAAATTAAATTTCTCATCGTCATTATTTAAAATAATTCATTTTAAATATCCAAAATTCACTAAAATCGCCAAAATAAAAAAATTTAATTGGCTCAGATTTCCGGGTTATTACAATCTCCCCCACTTAAAACTTTTCGTCCCCGAAAACGAACGAAGCCGAAAGTTGTTTAACTAATCAACTCAACTTTCATTATTTTCTTTACGGCTTAAGTTCTTCAACTTTTCAGTTTCTAAGAACTTGTCAAATTTTTCAAAAATTTGGCTAACACCCTAAATTTTCGAAATTTTTTGCCATAACCTCCCCTGCACCGGGAGCTTCGGGGTATTTCAAATAGCCTCCCATGGCCCTCACCAATCCAAAAGAAAAAGCCAATCGGCTCATAAAATTATCAAAAACCCAAGAAATACAATAAACATGTACCTATTTGTTGGGCAAACAATTTTATTCCTCTTCTCTAGCCTCTTTGCTATGACCTGTTCAATGTAAGTACATGTATATGCATGCAAATGCGACTAATTTTCAATACAACTCACTATTTGGTCCAATTTGGCTAAAGGTTTAACATTTAATTAATCAACCAATAATCAACCAACACAAACATCAATCAATTAGTTGATTAGCTTTTCAAATTCATAACTTTGATACATAGTCCAAAAATTAGATTTTTGATGCCAATTCACAATAATAAGCCCTATCTAGCTTTGGTTCTCACACCAGTAAATTGGAAATATATAGATATCCCACTTTCGGAACTCGAATATAAACACTGATGATGGCGCGCCATCATCAGAATTAGACCCGGGGGACTAGAGTGTGATTCTATATCTATCGAATATATTTGAGGCTTCAATACACGTGGATCAGACGTATACCAAAATCTCTATATACTTGATTGTCCAAATTCAATATAAATAAATAATCAAATACAAATAATTGATTTAAATTTTCAAAACAAAAATTGTTTTCAATTTAAAAAAAATTATACTCTTCACACTCGTTCTAGGATACTACTGATCCCATCTCTAACGAGTCATCCTCATTGGATATTACTAATCCAATCTCTGATGAATTCTTTCGTTTGGTTCTAACGTGTCTTGTTCTCCGAGCTCTGTAAACCAGAGCTCTGATACCAAATGTGAAAACCCGTAACTTCCTGGTAAGGAAAGCCCGGATTGAATTGAGAACAAGACACATCAGAACGCAAACAGAAGAACATTTCATTGTATATTACAACAATTCCATTAGAATACAAGAATATACAGAGTATGAATAAATATTACACAGAAAATATCAGAGATTACCATACATTACATAGCAGCGGAAAAATAATACAATACACAACTGAAAGAGATATACGGATACAGAGCTTTCCGGATATCGTTCCAGCTGTAAATCAGGATCCTGTGAATATAAATCTGAAAACCAAAACTACTAGCTGCTCGTGTCAAAATAAGGGCACCCAGAGTTTAGATTAAAACAATAAACTACAGGTCAGTCATGTGACTGGTGTGAGAACTAAAACAGTTATTTAAAGCTTTACTTTAAATCAGATATATCAAGAGACCACGCCGTATAACACGGAACGGGTTTCCTCCCAAGAATACCAGTGCATATAACAAAACAGCGCAATGCTTTTTCGAAAAATGAAGCTATTATAAGACCCAGGTCCCATCACACAATGCAACACAAGTTGGAGGATAGGGTTTTCCCTTATAATTGCTAAACATGCTTGGTACGTTAAAACAAATCATTTGATACTATTATAAGTGTATAGTGTCAAAACAATTTCAATCATAAATATCAATCATAGACGGCATGGGTACCATATATCATGTCGCCAATACTAGGCACTACAATCAAAACTGCAAAGTCACGTATTTGGAAGTTGGATTTCCATTTGTGAACCAAGGCAAGGGATCGTCCTTACCGAATTCGAGACGCTCTAGCCCGCCCCTCAGGAACAGAAAGCATCGTCCCTTGGATCGTCAGGGCCGGTCCACCGATATGGATTAAAATGCCTGAACACTGCGTTTCCCCACCCTATGGGGTGTCAATGAGCCAAATGACTCCATCGGCTCCACACAATCACCGATATATATCTGAGGCGCCTCGCAACCCAACAACCACATAAGTCAAACTCGTCAGGGCATGTAAAACTACTGACGCCACATCTTGCTAGAAGGAAACACATGCCCTCCCTGATGTCCTCTCCTGTTTCTGGTTCACAACTGGGGTGTGAGGCTTGCGAATCAACGTTACACAAAGCTATGCTACACAGGCGGTGCTTTGATCATCAACCACAAGACTTTGCTTTTCAGCAGAAGCCTTGATCAATTGCCACTTAGGCATGCCACACAGGCAATTCACTCCATGCGATTGATATCCATCAATATATAACCCCTGAGCTCGTACGTCTCAAAGAAGGGCGTTAAGCAAGAGAATAGATTCTCCGCCGCCAAACAGATATATATTTAATAGAAATCAATTACACAGAATAAAATCCAATGTCAGACACACAATCCATTTACAAGTTCGTTCTGGGTCTGAACGAAACCGGAGGCACCTTGTACCTCGTATATCCATCGATCTCCAAGTACGTCTTGACGATCACCAACTGATTCCCTCCTCTTAGGTGTACAGCCCAATCAAGATCATCAGTAATCACCCAAACGATGTGAAGACCTCTGATCTTCGACCACCGTCTTCATCCTCGACACCACGTCGAATCAGTTATTCAGAATGGGATAAACCCGGTCTTTCTGAATAACTCGCATATATAATAAACAAGTGTTACACAAACACAACATACGCCTCATTCCAATTCAAAATATTCATTTATTCAAATATTCTTATACTTTGGGAAAGGTCCCCATTAATTTTATCAAGGATAAATTCTTTAAATTTATTCTTTAATCTCCTTTTGAATATCAATTCAAATTAGTCGGGATTAGCGAACCACACCGAAGTAATCATTCATTTTATTTCCCAATCCCAACCTATTCATCCCATGAAGTAAAACTGGTCATACTTCATGTCTAACACCACGGTGTTATCGGTAAATTCAATTACCATTTCACGTTCAAAACTAATTAAAGATTAAACTATCGCCTGGAGCAAAACATGTGATACTCCATTCTCGATCATTTCAATCTAATTAAAGATTCATTAAAACTCCACTTGGTTTTAATCTTCCAAAAAATCAATATTAATGATTGTTTAACTTGGGAAATCATATCATGGCTTTAACTGGGTTAAAGAACCAATGTCATTTAAAACACGGTTCACGATAAACCCAAAATCACATTCTATTAATTATCAGGATAAAGAACAAGTGTTATTTAAAACACCGTTCACGATAAACCCAAAAATCAATTCAAATTCAATTCCAATTAAATTCCATTTAATTGGTATACTTCATTAAATCTAAATAAAAAGATTTAATCTTTTTCTCAACTGGGATTAAGAACAGTGTTAATGAAGACACCATTCACGACAAACCCAAATCCCATTTGATATTAAATACAAGGCTCTGAATAGAAAATATATCGGCTTATAATCAATATCAAATTCTACGACCAACAAATATCATATTGGATATAACAATATAAATATATCTTTCAAATTTCCATAACAATATCTGTATAATCACGAAATCCAACATCGAAATATTCCGAGGACAATTTCGATTCAAATCCATTTCAATTTAACTATTGGAAATTCTGGTTATTTTTAAATCCCTTTCAAATCCAATTTATTTACTTCACAAATACATGGATTATAATTCTAGTTTAAAACTAGTTCATTTCGATAAAAAATCTATTTTTATCTTTCCAAATATGGAGTTTTTCATCCCAATTCTTCACAAATCATTTCTTATGATTTTGCACCAATTATTACTATTTTTAATAATTTTATCAAGGCCCGTACAGTCGATTTCCATCAACGGCCATCGAACTGCACTTACAGCGACCTTTCCCAAATTTGATTTGGACATAATTCCAAATCCAACCGTTACATTTCAAATCTCTAATATTCGTTAGAAAGCTCTTTTCGATACGAACCCAACGGTTCTGGTTTAGGAGAATCCAACGGTCGGATCTCTTGTAATATCGATTCGAAGTCAATGGTCGAAATTCGTGAACTGCCGCGGCGCGACGCGTTCTATTCAGGCCATTTAATATATATATATATATAATATATATTATATATATTTCATCGATTTCCTTTTAAAACGTATTTTATAAATCGTTTTAAATTCATTTTCGAAACGATTTCAACTTCATATTCAATTTCGAATCAAAATTGAATATTCCACCTCATCGATATACAAATAATTTCAAAACGTTATATTTTGAAATAACTTCCTTTTCTATATTCATTATAAAAATGAATAAAATCGATATAAATATCGTTCATGTCAAAATGGCGTCAATCTAATCAACACGGCTTTATATATTTTAATAACTTCTTTATTCTATCCAACAAATGAATATTTATTCTTATTCAACACATGAATATATATTCTATTCAACACATGAATTTATATTCTATTCAACACATGAATTTATATTCTATTCAACACATGAATATTTATTTGATTCAACACATGAATTTTCATTCTATAATATTCTTTATTTTCCAAATTAGAAAGAGGCCCAATCTGTACCATATAATGTTAATTATATGGATTCCATACAACACATGTATATAATATCAACGATAAATAGTCAACCATCATCCAGAGTGCATCACACAACTGCATAAGCATTAAATATAAATAATTAACGCTTACACAGTCTGTCAACCCATCGATTGACATACAACTAAACAATCGGGATTAGTGTACGTCAAATATCATCCCAATACCCATATGGGGTTTCAAATCAACAAACACAAATTTTATTTGTGCAGTTGGGCGATGTGTAAAATTTATCATCTCAATCAATATTAGTCAAATCAGTGTATATAAACAAATCGTCTGATTTGTTTATAAATATTTATTTTAGTTCAACACATGAATATGTATTTTATTTCAACACATGAATATATATTTTTATTCAACACATGAATATATTTTTTATTCAACACATGAATATATTTTATTTCAACACATGAATTTATATTTTATTTCAACATCAGAATCAAATTTCGCAACACAACAAAATCAAACAAGTCGTCCATGGTCTGTGGACGACGGGTGTCGGGTGCTGGTAAGCACCGTCTGCATCCTAGTATATATTTCAACTAGAAAATAAGATTTAAAGTGAGAAGTTCTCACCTTGGGTTTTCACTCCGCCATTCTTTGATTTTCAATCTTTAATTTTCCAGTTATCCCGCATGTCTGTTTTGTAAATAACATACATATATGAGCTAAAAATCATGTTCTTATCGAACTAAAAATATTTCCTTTTTACGATAAGAATCCTATTTTTTTATCTAACTAAAAATGATATTTTTATCTAACTGAAAATCCTATTTTTCATAACTAAAGGTCATATTTTAATACGATTAAAAATTATTTTTTTATACGCTTAAAAATCGTATTTTTATAAAACTAAAATCGTATCTTTCATATACTAAAGATCAATTCTTTTCTATATGAAAATCATAACTTTTCTCCATATAAAAATCTCATCTTTCTCTAATTAAAAATGAAATGAAATCTTTCTCTAATTAAAAATGAAATGAAATCTTTCTCTAATTAAAAATGAAATGAAATCTTTCTCTAATTAAAAAAAGAAATCTTTATAATGAAAATTCTAATCTTTCTATGTTTAGAAAGATAATCTTTAAAACAATGCATAAATATAAATTTCATTTTTTATATATAATAAAAAAAATCTTAACTTTATATTATAAAAGAAAAATCAAATTTTATTTTTCTACACTGCTATTATACAATAAACTGGGAATAAAATCAAAAATAGAAACTCACGGTTTTTGCAAAACTAGACTCTTTGTCGAAGGGGGAAGGTTGCTCGCGTGGTGGCTGCTGGCTCGAAGGTGGAGGGTGCATCGACGAAGGAGGAGCTTCTCGGGAAGGGTTCCAGCGTTGGTGTCAGTTTCTGGGTCTTCGACGACGACGGTGCGCTCAGGTGGGAGGCGAGCGGAGCAGGAGCGAGGCAACGGACCTGGAGTGGCTCACGATGGACTGCTGAGACGACCCGAACTTCCCCATGAAGGAAAGCACGGATTGAATTGAGGACAAGACAAATAGAACTCAGACAGAAGAACAATTCATTGTTTATTACAACAATTCCATCAGAATACAAGAATATACAGAGTATGAATAAATATTACACAGAAAATATCATAGATTTAAATTACATTTAAATACATCGCAGTGGAAAAATAATACAAAACACAACTGAAAGTAATACACGGATATAGAGCTTTCCGAGCATCGTTCCTGCTGTAAATCAGGATCCTGCGAATATAAATCTGCAAAACCAAAACTACTAGCTGCCCGTGCGGAAAATAAAACCAGTGCATAAAACAAGGGACCATGTCGTATAACACGGAACGGGTTTCCTCCCAAGAATACCAGTGCATAAAACAAACAGCGCAATGCTAAATAAAGAAAAATGAAGTTATTATAAGACCTAGGTCCCATCACACAATGCAACGCAAGCTGGAGGATTGGTTTTTTCCCTTATAATAGCCAAAGCATGCTTGATACGTCTAAAACACATTATTTTGATATTACTATAAGTGTATAGTGTCAAAACAATTTCAATCATAAATATCAATCATAGGCGGCATGGGTACCATCTATCATGTCGCCATACTAGGCTCTACAAATAAAACCACAAAATCATGTATTGGAAATTGGATTTCCGTCATGAGTCGAGGCAAGGGGCAAGCTCCTCTCCGTTCGAGACACTCTAGCAAATATCGCAGGACCCCACTATGATCCTTGGAATCGGTTGGGCCGGTCCTCTCTTACTTTTGAGGATTAGTTATTCTTGAACACACGTTTCCCGGTCCTAACAGACCTAATATCGAGGCGCCTCATCCAACAACCACACAGGTGAAAAGTATATAAATGTCAGCCAGTTTAAGCACTGACACCACCCATAGCTAGAAAGAAACGTCGTGTTCTCCCAACGGTCCGTATCCCAATTTTGACTCATACCGAGGTGTGAGGCTCGCGAATTCACGTTATACACAAAGCTGCGCCACATAGGCCATGCTTTGATCATCAACCATAAGACTTTGCTTTTCAACAGAAGCCTTGATCAATTGCCACTTACGCATGCCATACTGGCAATTCACTTCATGCGACTGATGTCCATCGATATACAACCTCTGAGCTCGTACGTCTCAGAGAAGGGCGTTAAGCAAGAGAATAAATTCTCCGCCGCCAAACAGATGTATAGTTAATAGAGATCAATCAACACAGAATAAAATCCAATGTCAGACACACAATCCATTTACAAGTTCGTTCTGGGTCTGAACGAAACCGGAGGCACTTTCCTCGCATATCCATCGATCTCCAAGTACGTCTGGAAGATCACCAACCGATTCCCTCATCTTGGGTGTACAGCCCAATCAAGATCATCAGTAATCACCCAAATGATGTGAAGACTTCCGGTCTTCAACCACCGTCTTCATCTTCGACTTATCGCCGAATCGGTTATTCAGAATGGGTATAAACCCGGCCTTTCCGAATAACCCGCGTATATAATAAACACGTGTTACACAAACACAACATATGCCTCATTCCAATTCAGAATATTCTTTTTATTCAAATTTTCACATTCTTAGGGAAAGGTTCCCATTAATTTTATCAGAGATAAATTCTTCTAAATTTATTCTTTAATCTTCCTTTGGATATCATTTCAAACCATATTATGGTTTTCCAAACTAGTCGGGATTAGCGAACCACACCGAAGTAATTATTTGTTTTATTTCCCAATCCCAACCTATTTATCTCATGGAGCAAAACTGGTAATACTCCATATCTAACACCATGGTGTTATTGGTAAAGTTAATTACCATTTCACGTTCAAATCTAATTAAAGTTTTAACTATCGCTTTGGAGCAAAACTGGTGATACTCCGTTCTCGATCACTTTCCAATTTTGATAATTTAAATAATCAATTCACTTTCAATCTAATTAAAGATTCATTAAAACTCCACTTAGTTTTAATCTTACCACAAATCAATATCCTGCCTTTAACTGGGTTAAAGGACCAATGTCATCTAAAACACAATTCACGATAAACCCAAAATCACATTCAAATTCAATTCCAATTAAACATTATTTAATTGGTACACTTCATTAAATCTAAATAGAAAGATTTAATCTTTTTCTCCATTGGGCTTAAGAACAGTGTTAATGAAGACACCATTCACGAAAAACCCAAATCACGCTTGATATTAAATACAAGGCTCTGAATAGAAAATATATCGGCTTATATTCGATATCAAATTCTACGACCTACAAATATCGTATTGGAAATAACGATATGAATATATCTTTCAAATTTCCACCACCATATCTGTATAATCACAAAATCCAACATCGAAATATTCTGAAGATAATTTCGATTCAAATCTATTTCCACTTTATATATTGGAAATCCTATTTATTTTCAAAACCATTTCAAATTCAATTTGTTTATTTTAAAAATAAATTGATTTTAATTCTAGTTCAAAACTAGTTCATTTCGATAAAAATCTATTTTTATCTTTTCAAATGTGGAATTTTTCATCCCAGTTTTTTCCAATTCACATATTATGATTTTACACAAATTAATGATATTTTTAACAATTTTATCAAGGCACGTACAGTCGATTTCCATCAACGGCCATCGAACTGCACTTACATCGACCTTTTCCAAATTTGATTTGGACATAATTCCAAATCCAAACGTTAGATTTCAAATTTCTAATATTCATTGGAAAGCTCTTTTCGATACGAACCCAACGGTTCCGGTTTCAGGAGAATCCGACGGTCGAATCTCCCGCAACGTCAATTCGAAGTCAATGGTCGAAATTCACGAACTGCCGCGGCGCGGCGCGTTCTATTCAGGCCATTATATATATATAATATATATATATATATTATATATTTTGTCTATTTCCTTTTAAAACGTATTTTATAAATCGTTTTAAATTCATTTTCGAAACGATTTCAACTTCATATTCAATTTTGAATCAAAATTGAATATTCCACATCATCGATATACAAATGATAATATTTTCGAAACGTTATATTTTGAAATCACTTCCTTTTTTATATTCATTGTAAAAACGAATATAATCGGTATAAATATCGCTCACGTCAAAATGGCGTATCTCTTATCAACACGGCTTTATATATTTCAATAAATTTGTTATTCTATTCAACAAATGAATCTATATTTCTTTCAACACATGAATATTCTCAACACATGAGCACTATCAACACATGATTATTTTTGTTATTTAATATTTTTTATCAAATTATGGTATCTATCGTTTGATTTTTAAATCAGACTCCAACCGTAAAGTAGTAAGAGAATGATTCCCTAAGTATTAACCCTGAAGGCCGAAACCAATATCGGATCAATACCCAGAAAACCACTCATCTTATCTATTTTCCAGTTAGTTTCTAACTTTAAATATGATAAAGATGTAAATTTTATTGTTAAAATATTTCTTTCAACACATGGTAATTTTCAACACATGATTATCGTCAACACATGACTATATATTCTATTCATTATTTTCTCAATTGGAATGAGGCCCAATCAATTACCATATAATGTTAATTATATGGTTTCCATACAACACATGTATATAATAGCACTGACAAATAATCAACCATCATTCAAAGCGCACTACACTGTATAAGCATCAAATATAGATATCTAACACTTATAACAGTCTGTCAATCAATCGATCGACATACAACTAATTATTGGGATTAGTGTATGCCGTATTTTATCCCAATACCCGTGTGGGGTTTCAAATCAACAAACACATATTTTTATTCATTCACATACCCGTTAAAAATTATATTTTTAACGGTAAAATATATTTAGCTATAAAAATATTTTATTTCATCTCATAACACACAATAAATTTTCACCACAACAAACAATCAAACATACAAGCCATCCATGGTTTGTGGACGACGGGTGTCGGGTGCTGCTAAGCACCGTCTGCATCCTAGTATATATTTTAACTAGAAAAACAAGATTTAAAGTGAGAAGTTCTCACCGACTAGCTAATCCAATACCACGACTCTTCTTATGTAGAAGTCTTCGTCGTTCCCGCTCTTTGTCAATTTCACTGCCCGTAGCCACTACATATATAAAAATCACATTTTTATATTGTTGCTATGTATATAAAAATTCTATTTTTATACCGCTACTATATAGATAAAGATTCTATTTTTACACCGCTACTATATAGATAAAAATTCTATTTTTACACTGCTACTATATAGATAAAAATTCTATTTTTACATCGCTGTTCATATAATAAAGATTATATTTTTATCACACTATTCTCTATATAAAGATTTCGCCTTTTCAAATCTAAAGATTTCGCCTTTTCATATATATAATAAAAATCGAATTTTTATTTAGCTACACATATAAAGGTCAATTTTTTTTCTATCTATATAATATAAAAATCGTATTTTTAATACTTCTACTTTATAAAAATTATATTTTTATTGTCTCTACTTTATAAAAATCATGTTTTTATATTCGCTACTATATGAAAATCATATTTTTAATCTTTCTACTTTTTACATTCACGTAAAAATACGATCTTTCTTCTATACAAAAATCCGACCTTTTCTATTTTTAAAAATTCAATCTTTTTATTCTTTGATTATTAATCCATCCTTTCTTTGACTAACCAAAACCCTCTTTGTATTAAAAATCAAAGTTTTACGTTATTTAAAAATATAGCCTTTCTTCTAAACAAAAATCAAATCTTTTTCATATTCAAAATCAAATCTTTTTCATATTCAAAATCAAATCTTTTACTTTGCTTTCATTCAAATAAAATTTAACTAATACTGAAATTAAAATCAATGTAAATAAAAAAACTCACAACTTTCGGTTGGAGGAGGTGTGCGAGAGGAGGAGGACTGGGTGCGGTGAGTGGGGTATGCGCGCGACTCAGGGAGAGGGGGGGGGATTTCAGCGATGTCGGCGCAGGTGGAGTAAAGGGGGCGGAGGGAGGAGAAGGAGGCGCGGGGAGCGGGAGGGGGCGACAGCCTGGGTGTGGCGATGCTTCGCCTGGAGGCGGCGACGTCCATTTCCGTCGAGCGTTCTCTTTTTTTCTTTTTTCTTTTATTTTATTTCCTTTTTCTAAAAAGTGTCGGGGGAGGAAGAGAGAAGGTATGGGGTGGAGGGTGATTAATTAATTTTATATTATTTTATTTTTATTTCAAATATGTTGACTTTTCATTCGACCTCCAAACGAGACCCAACGACTGTCGCCCATAGCGTAATACCCCCATTCCGAACACAATGGGATATGTATCGTAAGCTGATTCGATCGTTACGATCAGTTTTCGTCAAAATCAACATATAACTCTATATATTGAATTTGAACGCGCATTTCAATTTACCGGGGTAACATACGGACTCGAAAAATTCCGAAAAAATATTTTATAGCCTCGTATTGACGATACGGTCCTAACAAAACTAGTTTCGTCGAATTCTGAGACCGTCTGAAAAAATGGCCATTTTCCACTCGATTAAAATCAACTAAAACTGGTCAAACGCGTTTTCCATTGCCACACTCACATATTGATTCGAAAAATTATGAAATTTGGAATCTAGCAATAACTAGACATCACGGACCCAACAAAAGTGGTTTCGTCGAAATCCGAGGTCGTTTGCAAAATGGCTATTTTTAAGGGCCTGAATTCCATAGCGACTATTCTGAAATTTCAACTGGACATAACTTTTTATCCCCGGTATGAAATTTCGATTTTTCGGATTCATTGGAAAGATATTCTCAATTAAATCCTATTATTTTTGGTTTCACTAAAATCTGGTTTGTTTTGCACCCGGCATGCTCATTTGAAATTTGAAATCGAATTATCGAACTACCGCGCCATTTTCAATTCCTTTTATAATTTAAAATAATTATTTATATTCCAACGACGATCTATATAAATATATACGTTCGAATTCCATTCAAAATAAATTTCTCGTCGATATTATTTAAAATAATTCATTTTAAATATTCAAAATTCGCTAAATTCGCCGAAATAAAATTTTTAAATTGGCTCAGATTTTCCGGGTTGTTACAACTGCGGTGGTGGGTAGTTGGCTAGGGCGTTGGGTCTGGGTGCGGGTTCAGTCAGAGGGAGAGAGAGCATCGAGGGTAGAGAGAAGGGGAGGAGCTGAAGGAAGGGGGCGACAGACCGGAGACTCGGCGGCGGCCGCCTGAAGCAGTGGAGGAGGCGCTGGGAAGGGGCGGCGTTCACGATTTGGGGTGAGTGGTTTGGGGACGATGGGTTTAGGCGGCGGGATTTTTTATTTTTTTTCTGAATGAAGCTCTAGGGTCAGATTATTTTATATTTATATATTAATAATTTTATTTTATTTTTCTTTCCATATGGGTTGACTTTTCATTCAAACCCCAAACGAGGCCCAACGACTATCGTCCCTAGCGTATTACCCTCATTCCGAACACAATGAGATATGTTTCGTAAGCCAATTCCCTCGTTTCGATCAGTTTCCATCAAAATCGAAATATAATCTATATTTTGAATTTTGAACGCACATTTTAATTTACTGGGGCCACATACGGACTTCAAAAATTCCAAAAAACATATTTCTAGCTTCGTATCGACGATACGGTCCTAACAAAACTAATTTCATCAAATTCTGAGATCGTTTGAAAAATGGCCATTTTCCAGTCGATTAAAATCAACTGGAATTGGTCAAACGCGTTTTCCTTTGCCACGCTCACATATTGATTTGAAAAATTACGAATTTTGGAATCTAGCAATAACTTGACATCACGGATCCAACAAAAGTGGTTTCGTCAAAAACCGAGGTCGTTTGCAAAATTTCCATTTTTAAGGGCCAGAATTCCATAGCGACTATTCTGAATTTTCAACTGGACATAACTTTTGATTCCCGCTATGAAATTTTGATTTTTCGGATTCGTTGGAAAGATATTCTCAAATAGATTTTAATATTTTTGGTTTCGCTAAAATCTGGTTTATTTTGAATCATGTACATTCATTTGAACTTTGAAATCGAATTTTCGAACTTTCGCGCCATTTTCAATTCCTTTTATAATAAAAATAAATATTTATATTCTAACGACGATCTATGTAAATATATACGTTCTAATTCTATTCAAATTAAATTTCTCGTCGTCATTATTTAAAATAATTCATTTTAAATATCCAAAATTCACTAAAATCGCCAAAATAAAAATTTTAAATTGGCTCAGATTTCCAGGTTATTACATGTCACTTTTGAAACAAGAGGTCAAATTTCTTGGAAATGTAGTCTCGGGAAAAGGATTAGCAATAGACCCCGCAAATATAGAAGATGTTCAAGAATGGAGAGTTCCAAAGAATGCAACAGAAATGAGGATCCTTTTAGGGTCGGTAGGATATTATAGGAAATTTAAATAAGACGTTGCAAGGATTGCAAGCCCTCTAGCAAGACTCAACAAGAAGAATCTGTAATTTTGTGGAGCGATGGTTGTGTTCGGGCTTTTACGAAGCTTAAGGAATCTCTTAATAGTGCACAAGTACTTGCTATTCCTAATAGAGCTAAGTTATTCAATGTATTTACAAATGCTTGCGGTATAGTATTAGGAGTCATATTAACGTAAGAAGGACGAGTAATTTACTATGCGAGTAGATGACTAAACATATTGAGGAAGCGGATTAAGGATCTTAAAGCAAACTAAACATTAGAAGGGGGAATATTGTTTTATGGAATTCATTAATTTCTTGAAATATTTTTAGAATAAACAAAACAATATGTATATCACAGATACTTACAAACACAGAATAAATCATAGAATGCATAAAATAAAAGTAAAAGCAGTAAAAGGAAAGTGCACATCGGGATTTTATATTGATCTGGAATCCCCTACATCCAGTCCTACACAACATTGAGTTGATGCGCATTTTTATTCAACAATATCTACTTACAATCCTTGATTTCAGGGCTACAAGGAAACACCCAACCTGATTCCAAGTACAGTGAGACTTAGTTGATTTACGGGCCACAACTTTACACCCAAGCGATTTTCAGGACACAATCGCACCTAGTCACTTGATAGGACCACACACTTCTCTTATTAGTTTTTATAGTATTGACTCAATAGGATCTGATCTTGAGATATTTGATTACAAACAGCCTATAACTCTTGAGTAGCACTTGAATTCAGAGAGATTTTTTATTTAGAATTGAAAGAGAAGAAGAATGATATGATTTCTATTGAAATCGGCAGAGTATAAGTGCAGAAAGTTAAGAAAATAAGAATAATAATGGTGTAATATTTAGAGAGGAAGATGGAGATTAAAAAAATTCTAATTCTGGAAGGTATTTATATTTTTCCAACAACCATAACCTTTAAGAAAAGGTTTGAATTCAAAAGACACTTCTTTTCAAAATTTATAAAATAGCCTAACGGCTTGTATGTCGACATACACAAATGATAATGTCGACATATGATCGTGTAATTTGAAAAAATGATTTTAAAACAAAGAAAATAATGTTTAAATAAATTATGGTGAATCCAGAGTTAAAACAAACTATATTCCTTTATGTTGGAATAGAGTATTTCAAGTAGAAATGTATTTTAAAAACATATATTAAAATGATTTAGAAATAATTAAAAACTAAATATAAAATGAAATAAAAATATAAATATAAAGCAATCATATTAAAACTTAATATAAAGTGGGAAATCGAAAACATAAGTAATTATAATTTAACTAGCAACAAATTTGTAAGTAAAACTTAAGTTGAAATCTATTAAGCATAAATTTGAAAATAGGAATTAAAAATAAATTTCAGGAGATAAAATTTTTCTCAAAAATAAAGAAATATACATTTATAAATAAGGAACTAATTTTGAACTCATTTGAAACTAGATTTAAAAAACAAGTAAATAATTTTGAAATCATTTGAAAAAAATGAAATTAGAATTATGTTTGAAGCCAGAATTTGGTGCTAACCATAGTTTTACCAATATATCTAGACACGTTTACTCTATATTTATTGAACTCTTGATTTATTGATACTCATGAGTCTCGAAACTTGAACGCTTCTACTTTGAAATCTTGATTCTCTAAACTGTACAGTCTTCAACAATCAATACATGCATAGATTTCCTGTATATATAAATATATATATATATATATATTCTAGATAATAGTGTTAGTATATATTTTATAACAATAATAATTGAAACAAAGTTAAAACAAGGTTGTTGTCATCAAACCATCATCATCACATCTTAGTCGTTAACAATCTCCCCTTTTTTGATGATGACAACCTTGGTTTATTAAATATTCCTAACAGATGTCTTGATTCTTCAGTTACTCCCCCTTACTCTATTAACTCCTTCTAAAACTATTAACCCCCCCTTTAATCTAAGCCCTATTTTATAATTCTCCCCCTTTGTCATCAACAAAAACTATGTAATCCTAACTAGATTCTAACACTCCCCCCCTAAAACTAAGGTATAGTTCTAAGACTAATACAATTTTTAAAATCTAAACTAAAACTATCAAACCTTAAACTACTCTAAACCAAACCTAGTATAATTGTCTAACAATACCCTTAGGTATAAATACTAAACTAAGAAACATCCATATAAACATATATTTTACTATTTATGTTACTTTACAAATATATAAGTATTTTTAACGAATATATACAAACATTCATGTACAATATCGCATATATGAATATGCAATCTCAATTATTAATCTTTTTTACAATTGAGGATTTGTGAATTGGAAATTTTGGGTAATGAAGACAAAATTCCCCATTTTGTTCAATCACATTTCAATCCTTATCGAAATAGACTTCGTCGACATATATTACTTATTCGTCTTCTTCCATTCCTTTATTCTGATCCTCTACTTCCCCTTCTTCTTCATCCCCTTCTTATTCATTTTCTTCAATGGGATTATGGACTTAAATGTTGGAGGAATCGTCTTCGATAATAATTGGATTTTCTTGGTTATCCATTATATATTTATGAAGAATCCTAATCATCTTCCCTTGCTTTTCTTGCTCTTTAGCCTTCCGGAGTTGAAGAAGTTGAATTCCAACGAGTAATTGAATGGTATCTTTCATAGATTCTTCTAATTTGATAACCCTTGCGTGCGTAGAATGTTGAAATGGGCCTTGGGTAGGCATAGGAAACGAAAAGGAGTTATTCTGGTTATTATCTCAAGTGGAAGCCATTATTTTATAGTTTCAAAAAATTTATTACAGGGAAAATGAGTGAGAGGAGAAGGATTTTTGAAGTGGAGAGTTTAAATAAGAGCAATAATTAACTTTGGAGGGAATTTTAATTTTAATTTTTTTCTATCATTTGTCAACATACGACTATACCTATGTCGAAATATGTATGTTTGTTTTGAAAAAAAAAATAGTTTTCTTATATTTTATACTATATTTATACTAAACTATTTAATTATTTTACTTCATTTAGAGAACAAATTCCTAGTTCTCTTCTTAATTTGGTGAACGTGGCTTCATTTAATGGTTTAATATATCTACAATTTGGTTTTCTACATTAATAAATTCTAGTGAAATATTTTCTTTATTTACATTATCTCTTAAAAAATGATGTCTCACGTCAATATGTTTTGTTCTAGCATGATGTGTAGGATTTTTAGATAGATTTATAGCACTTATATTGTTGCAATAAATTGGTGATCTAGATATTTTTAAACCAAGATATCTTAGAGTTTGTTGCATATATATTGCTTGAGAATATGCTAAAGCAACAGATATATATTCTGCTTCAGTTGTTGACAAGGAAACAATATTTTGCTTTTTTTTTAGTAAACCAGGAAACCAGGGAATGACCCAAAAAGCGACAAATTCCACTAGTGCTTTTTTGGTCTGATTTACAACTAGCATAGTCAGCATCGTAATATGAAATTAAATTGAAAGAATCATTCTTAGGATAGAATAATCCAAAGTCTAATGTATGTTTAACATATCGGAGTACATTTTACGGATTTTAAATTAGTTTCCTTAAGTTGTGATTGATATCTAGCGCTAAGACAAACGCTATGCATTATGTCTGACCTACTAGTAGTTATATATAATGAAGAACCTATCATATCTCTATATAATTTATAATCTACATCTTTTGAAGAATCATCATTACTTAAGGCTTCATTTGTTGCCATAGGAGCGGGCTTTCCTTTAGTACTTGCCATATTAAATTTATTAATTAAATCCCCAACATACTTTTCTTGATTAATAAATATTCCATTATCTAATTGTCTAATTTGTAATCTTAAAAAGAAAGTAAGTTTTCTTATATGACTCATTTCAAATTCTTTTGTCATGAATTCAAAAAGTTCTTGATTCACTTTATTAATTGTTGATCCAAAAATTATATCGTCTACATAAATTTGTACTAATTGAATATCATTTTCATTTCATTTAATAAATAGTGTATTATCTACTTTACCAATTTCAAAGTTTGATTGTAATAAATAAGTTCTTAATCGATAATACCAGGCTCAAGGTGCTTGTTTTAAACTGTATAAGGCTTTCTTCAACTTGTAAACATGATTAGGAAAATTTTCATCCTCGAATAATGGGGGTTGTTCAACGTAAATGTCTTTTTTAACGAATCCATTTAAAAAAACACTTTTTACATCCATTTGAAATAATTTCAAATTATTATGATTAGTGAAAGAAAGTAGAATTCCAATAGTTTCTAATCTTGCTACGGGGGAAAAAGTTTCGTCGTAATCTATTCCTTCATCTTGATAATATCCCTGAGCAACTAATCGTGCTTTATTTCTAATGAACTCACCAAGTTCATACATTTTATTTTTATGTACCCATTTAGTTCATATTATAGTTTTATCCTCTAGTCTAGGAATAAGTTCTCATACATCATTTTTAGTGAGTTGATTCAGCTCCTCTTGCATAGCAAGTATCCAAGAATCATCATATGATGTTTCCTTTGGATTTTAGGGTTCAATAGTTGATATAAATGTTATATTACTCGTATTATTCAACTGATCTCTAGTTCTAATTATAGATTCAATATCTCCTAGTATATCTCTACATATGATCTCTTAAAAGCTTAATTCTTTTATTAGGTTGATTAATTTCAATATTTATTTCAATTGATTCATTATTATCAAATTCAACTTAATTTTGATTTAAATCCTTACAATTTTCATCGAATGATACATTTAAAGTTTCTTCAATAATATTATTTTTTAAATTGAAAGCTCTTATCCGCCACCAAATTTGGTATTTTGTAAATAATCAACGTACGTGATCCTTAAGGAAATACTCTGTCATACATTCGTCCATACAATTCATCCAAGAACAGGATGAGCCGAAGGCACCCTCCTACCACATCCTTATATAGGAACTACCCTAAGGATCAGTAGCGAGAAGTCCTTACAATAACATAGATTTCAACTACGATCGAATCACAATGTATCTTCGGGAGCTAATCATGGATTATAAGTAATTCCTCCATTTTATGAAATTCTATGGGTCTTCAAATCCTCCATCTTGACCATCTTCTAATATCTTCAACGTTTACGTATTTTCTGGTCGGAATAGTTTTCAAATATAAATTTGATCCCAGTCTTTCCGTACCAACAATCGATAATAGGCCAGATTTTGATAGTCGATTATTTAACTATCAAAATAAACAACCATCCAACCATAAAAATGATAATAAATTCACTGGCTCGGTATATAACATCATTTCCCTCTTTTACTTAAACCAAATAACAAATGGTTAACTAAAACCTCTAAATCTTCAAATATTGAAACATATCGTTTATAGTTCTTATTTATATCAAAGAATCCTCAAAATCATTTTATTTCTATACTTAGAAATATTTTATAACTATATCAAAATTTCTGTTTAAAAACATCGTTTGCAAAGTGTTGCTATAACCATTACTCTTTGTCTAAAACTGGGAATAAGGTTCCCCTATTATAAAAATATATGATTATTAACAAATCAGTTCAACTTAACCTTCGTAAAATGAAGTTATGAATTTCATTCCAATATTAACCTTTCTTAGAATACTCAATTATATTCAGTTAATCCTTTCCATAACATATTTATTTAACACTTTTCCAACATTTAAACTTTTGTTAAAAATCACTTTTATTAAAGAAAACCATTTTATAACCCTTTTCTATGTAATTCAACTTATATATGTATTCCCATTTTTAACTTTACTTTCGTAAAGAAGCTCACACTATATTTCAACATTTTCTACCATTTCAAACTAATACTGTTCTCTTGATACTAGCAAGGTCGTTCAAGTTGGGGTATTCTATTTACCTCTCAGACCTTGATCGACTATTCATAAACTAAAAATATAACTTTAATTTTTCTTTGTACTATTCCATTTAAAATCTGTTATTTTACATATCTCATTATGTAAACCCTTTTATACTTGTAAACCACTTTTATAATGCGTTCCTTAGATAAGGAACCTATCTGATTATAATAATACAAAATATTAATAATTACCTTTTATAAAAACCAATCATATATATACGGTTTGTTAATAAACATCTATTTTTATATAACCTATAAAATATATTTGAAAATGCATATTCTAGTTATAAAATTAATTTATAGCTTAAAAGTTCGTTGATTTGCGTAACGACAATCTATGTTAAAATAAATATAAATCTGAAAACATTTCAGATTTGGGAAATCGATTCCCAAAAATTTCTTATTTTATTGATGGTATTAAAGGGCCAAACTACTGCTAGAAATACCCAACTTGTGAAATAAGGGTTTAATTCATCCCATTTCACATCAACCAAATTAATTCAACATATATGATAAAAAATTTCAATATAAGTGAGGAATCCTGTTGGATCCCTTCGACCTGTCTTTCCCTTCATCCAAATAGGTTACCCCAAATAAAACCACCCTTTCAATATAATAATATATTTATCGTAGTCCATCTCACTATATACAAACAGATAGTTCAAATAATAATCTCAACAATCAACTAATAGCAACAATCCAAGCATCAAACTATTCATTTTATACATTTACATTATTATAAAGTGGCCAACATGATAAGTTACCTCAATTGGTAATAATCGATAAAAATAACGATTTGGTTTTCAATTAAATTAAATGAACGTTTAATTTAATCAGTTCAGTCAATATATGAATATATAATCAGCAATCATCCAATAATATACAACAATAACACACAAAAATTAAACCCAACTTATATAAAATATAAGTGGGACAAATTGAGTGAGTTATACTCACATTGACTTTGTTGTCGCTAAAGCGATTCGTTTTAATTAAATTAAACTAGCATTTAATTTAATTAAAATTTCAAGCTTCTTCCAAATTAGTTCCAAAATGAAGGGCTCGACAGTATGGTCCCAATGTCTCTTGTTTAGTCCAATTTTGCAAAAATATGTGTGAGATATAAAATTATAAGCATACGGTTTAATTTAAATAATTATTTCCTTAATCAAATTCTTAATTAAACTAATTACAGTTTAATTACTTTCTTATTTATGAATTTTAGGTCGATCCCTTTTAGTTTCCTTCAATTGCTCCCTGCATCGTTCCAAAATACGATTTAATTCACTAAAAATTCCATAACTATATTAATTACTAATACTTAATTGTTTTAGTCATATGGTTAGGCCAATTAAACCTTTTATTCCACTCTACGCAAACTGGTTTGTTCCACAGTCATCACCTCGACTTTGCGTTTTCCTATCCAATATAGGCACGAGATATGAATCTATAATATATGATTAAATAAAAACTAATTATTCTTTAATTATAAAATTAATGTTTTAATTTACTTTGGCTAAACGAAAATTAGGATGACCCCTTTCTTTCTCTATACTGCTTCGTCCCCTTTTGTTTTCATAGTTCCAAAATCGCGATGGACGAGATCAGAATTCCTGCACACAACCTTTTCACCGATGATGCTTCCAACTTCAACCACCGGTCGATGATTGAACACCTCCAGTGCATGCACCCCACATCGCTTGTCTATTACTTGAAATCGTTCGTAGTACGATGCTGCCATTTGCCCCAGAACCCCCATGAACCACCAAGATTTCTTACCACAATCCCAACTACCACGTCGCTAATTCTCGATTTAACCAATGGATGTGGAGATTTTTAAGGAGGAAGATGGAAGATTCATGGCCATCGAATGCTTATGTGGCGGCACAGACCTGTATTGACCAGTAACGTCCCGTATTTTTATCGGTTTGTATTTGAATATTTAAATCAGTTTAAATATTGAATTTAGAATATAAGTGGATTTATATATATTAATTAAAATGAAGTTGAATGTATAAAAATATATATATAATATAATTGAGCTCATAACGACGCTGCAGTTCGTAATTTAACGTTCTGAACTTCAACTAAGTGTACAGGACCCGTTATAAATTGGATTTTTCGAAACAAGAAACGATGGAATCTATTGAACTGTATTTTTCGAATGGAAGAGAAAAATCAGGATTTCGGCTTATAGACCTCAAGATATGTACAAATCAAATTTTCAAATAGTCGATGTAAAATCGTTTATCGACCATAACGGTTTATTCGATATAACTAGATATCGGTTCCGAATTTAGACAAGGTTCTTTTCAGACATAGTGATAATTTAATTTTTAGAATTTTACTATAATTTTTAATTAATTAAATACGTAACTTTTTATTTGAAGTATTTTGCACCCTGTATCAGTATTTCGGGGTTTCAAAATATGAGTCTACCTACCGGTATTATTATATTTTTGGAACCGTGGCACCTCGCTGGACACGACCATAATCTTACTTCTGTCTGTAGCGACTCCTACATAAACGAAATTCGGTAAATCGGAGTGTATAACAAATATGGACATATCCTCACACCATTCTGCAACATGCTATGGGTTCACATCACTGTATGGCGCCCCATTCCTCTATCTTAGATATAGATTTATAATATAGATTGGTTTCTTCTCTGCGAAGCATTGTATTGTGCTCATGTTTCAAAACATACATCATGTAAAAACAATAATCTATATAAAAAGAAAGGCAATCAAAAAGGGGAGTCTTCCACTTGAAGTCAAGGAACGTGCACATAAACAGGGATCTTTCTTTTTCCGCAGACATGTTTTTCTGGAAACTCAAACTAGGCCATCACCTAACTATGCTTGTGCCTAGCCTACCTTCCACGAAATATATATGTAAATATCTTTAGCATGCTGGTGAAGGAATTTGCACAGCCAAATTTCCATCAGGCATCAGTTACCCAGACCTATATCACTAAACCTCATGCTACTCCTTGTTTCATGCCGACATGTACCATACTTTCCTTGGCCATTAAGGAACCTTAACTCTATAAAAATATATACGACTAGTCTCTATGCCTAGATAAATAAAAACGTACATGTAGTTTTTAACTTAACGCCTAAGTCTGTACCATCTACATGCCTACGGTGATACTTCATACCCAAGGAAATGCCGCAGTAATGTATTGTCAAATTCATGTCCTACATCCTTGAAACTTTAACCTACCTTGACATATCAAAATCGCAGGCACCTAGGCTTTTCCCTATTACTTAATAACCAAGGAGTTACAGCAAATCTACCCCCTAGCTCTACAGCTATTCCGTGAGCACCAAGTTTTCTGTTACGTGGGTGCCAAGGCGTCATGCTCTATATAAACCAGCGAAGTTTTCCTCCATTCGGTTCGATGGATATGCCTAGGTCATGGTTTCAGTCGTGTTTTTTTATTATATATAATAAATAAAAATAAAGGAGAACGCAGACAAGTTCATCCCCTGCCGTGAGTGAGGAGCATTCAGAAATGATCATTCTTTTGCGTAATGAAACCGGAGTTTGTGCGCAGTGTTTTGCTTTGGATCGAGGAGCTGTGTGGTGCATTATTTATACATGAGGAGGAAGCCGCGACTTTCGTGAGTTGATATTAGGAGTATATCACTGCAGTTTGAAGCAGGGTTTAATCATTGGATAATTGGTTTCTAAAATGAGGAGTTCGGCGTTCCTTTTCCATGTTCTCACTGTACGAATGATGGGTGAGTCCAGAAACAATATGAAGCAAGGTTGTGGAGTGTGGAGGTGCGGTTATGGATGCAAACTTAAAGGTAGTTTTAGTTGTAAGTACAGGTGGAGTTAAAGGGTATGTGTGGTGATAGGATGAAGAGGTACTTACGGGTTGTGTAATACTGAAGTAGTGGAGTTTTGCATGGAGTTTTGAAGTGTATGAAGGGGGTTTAAACAATGGGGTAAGTTGATAACGTAGGTGGAGAAGTCCAAGTCTGGAGCGGTAAGAATCAGTTTGGAGAATAGAGAAAAGAAAATAGGAGAGGAATATGTAGAGGTGTTCTTTTGTTTGAGGTATTTTAATGTATACAGTAATGAAAAGTTTGATGACAGTAAATAGCGGTGGAGGGGGTTTCTTGATGCATGGGACGTTTTATAGTGGAGTGTGCGGATGTCAGTGGAGATTTGTAGCATGATGGGAAGATCTGTGAAGTGCATGGTAATTATTGAAGTAGGTGTACCTTTTGAAGGATTGAAGGATGTGTGGTTGTGTAGTAAAGGTGGAAGCTTTTACTGATTTTATGTGAAGATTTGGGGGTTCGACTGTTAATGAGAGGCATGCTGGTTAATGGAGGCCTACATTTCTGAGCATAGCCGGAGTTAGGCCGAACTTTGGGGAACTAAAAGGGGTGTGGTGACAAGGTTGAATGGAGGTTGGCTTCTCATTTGTTTTGTTCAAATATTTTTCGGATGTAGGAGTCATGGTTGAGCCATGAGGCATCGGAGCTAGTGCGAATGGCTCGAGGTGATGATGGGCGAGTGTATGTCAAAGCACTTCACAGATGAAGATGATGGTGTGTGAGCCGTAAGTTGATGACAGTAACAGGCATATGTACAGTGAGGCTCATGAGTGGAATTCACGGTGATGTTCACATGGCGATCGAGTGCCATGAGCGGGTGACGGTGTGATTCAGTTTCGAAAAGAAGTGCAAGCGGGCTTGAACGTGCGATACTGGACTGACGCAAATCGTATTTAACGGTTAACGTGCAAAGGTGAGTAAACTCACGAACTCTGATTTCTTTTTTAAATATTTTAATTATATTGGATGAATGTTGTGTGATGGTCGTTTAGGTAAATTACAGTTAAATTGGTTAAAATAGATATACATCGTTGTATATGTACACATCATTGGTTGGATATTGTTTTGACTAACATCGGTGAATGCAGGAAACCGGTTGGAGGAGCCCAACCGGATTCCTCAATATTTATATGTACCATTTGTTTTATATGCACTGGTTGAACCCAAATGACATTTAAACCTTGTGTGATATTGATATTGAATGAAAATTCAACAATGGTTTTGATTTAATCAATAGACGGTATCGATTAAGAAATGGCAGCAGACGACCGTAATTTCATCTTTTTGTTAAGATGTTGAATTATCATCAGACGAATCAACAAGGTTAAATTTATAAAAAATATATTTTCATAATTGAGGTGAAGTTTTAAATTTATGATAGAAGTTCTATTATAAATTAATACTTTGTAGTTACTTTTACAAAGTGAATATGAACAATTGCTTTAGACATTCTATATAAAGTTATAAAGAGATAAAAGTTGTAAATTATCCTATGAGTAAATCTTTTTGGATAATAAAGAAATAAATGTTTTACTTCAGCAACGAATGATTATTATTTAATTTTTAAAGTAATTTTTTCTTAAATGGATTTCATTTAAGATGGCATGGAGTTGTAATGGTATGTTACTTGAATTAAGTATAACAATTCAAGTAAAAGTAAAACGACTAAAGATAGAACGTAAGTGTGTTTTGGTAAAGAAGTTATAAATGGAATTGTATAAAGATGATGAAACGGAAAGTTAATGTTTAAGATAAATAATTATAAATAACCGAGTTTTCAAAATAAGAATATGGCGTTATAAAACTATATTTAAAATAAAGCAGAAGTACGATTCGACGGATTATAAAGTATAAGAGATTAGAGTTACGAACTTATATCTATTCTAAGATAAGAACGTTGTCGATCAAGGTCTGAGAGGTAATTAAAATACCCCAACTTGAACGTCTTCATTATTATCGAGGGATGGTATTTATTTGTAACGGAGGGAGATGTCAAGATTTTTGTAACGGAAAGAGATGTCAGGATTTTTGTAACGGAAAGAGATATCAGGATTTTTGTAACGGAAAGAGACGTCGAGATTAGTATAAAGTGGAATATAATAGCGCATTGCAAGTCTTAGAACTATAGCAATAAAATAACGTTGTTGTCCAGGCTTAAGCGTGACTGTGATGTCGAGATTAGTGATAAAGGGGAATACCACAGCGTATTGCATGTTTTTACTATAACGACAAATTAACGTTGTTAACCAAGCTTAAGCGTGATTATTATATATAACACTATTCATTAGAAAGGTTTGAAATTCACTCATCTCAAGTGATAAGAAAATAATTATGTTTTCCCCAAAGAAGTGTAAATGAATTATAAGAAGTGTGAAAGTTCTAAGACGGGGTTGAGAAATATTTGGTAAGATATGGGAATTCGAATAATAAAAATAAATGTTAAATAAAAAGTGGTCGTGGTTGTGTGATGTTTAGTTATACATTGGAATAAATGTTGTTTTTACTCCAATAGTTAAATAACCAACTATCGAAGTGCTTTGACCCTCGTTGTCAATACGGAAAGACCGGTTGGATCTATTATCCGAAAACCACTCCGTATAGGCATAAGCGCTGCGAATTTGATTATGCTGAAGACAATTGAAGACGGAGTGAAATACAAGGGTCGTCCTGTCCCAGAATGGTGTTTTCTGTTTGTCCAGTCCCAGGACAACTTGTATGGACGAATGTCTGACAGAGTATTCCTAACGGTCACATAAGACGGTCTTTTCAAGGTATTACGTCTGGTGGCGGAGAAATTCGTTTCTCTTAGCTTTTAAACCCGTGATATTTTTGGGAAGATTAACTAGTGATTTGACGGTTTGACGATGTGACATTCAAAGTGTATGGTGGCCAGATGTTCTAAAGGATAGACGTAGCCTCAAGCTTCACAACCGGGAAATGACAAAAATCGGGCAGGCAGCATGGCTATGTGGGTCGCTCCCATTAGGGTGTATAATCACCTATCTAGAGAAATTCCTTTTACTCCTTTAATCTATTTCAATGCTGTCCCTTTTCGGGAAACGGTGGTTTGAGCCCAACCGTTGGTGATATACATTCGATACACTCAAGTGAAATGAGTGGTCGGTCATGTGTGGGCCAGGTTGCAAGACGTCCTCGTTGAACCCAGTGTATTCGCCTCTAGAGATATACTATCGGCAGGTGGTCCCATACCTTGTCTTAGTTGGAATCCAATCTCCAATAAGCGCCCTGCGGTTTTTGATTTTATACTATGTATGTAGAGCGTGAGATGCAAGCGTTCTGCTATTTGACTATTTACTTGATTAGACATTATTATAATATCACTGGATTTTGATATCAAAATATTTTGGGTTATAGTAAGGTAAAAACCGTCCATGTTTATGTGTGGACTGGTCTTACTATTATCTTTTTGTTTCAAAAGGGATTTCAAAGTTAAATAATATGGTTGGAATTTACTCACATCAGTCCCATGACTGACCCAGAGTTTATTTTGTTTGTTTTCCCTAAACTCTTGGGTGCCCAAATTTGTACGGGCAGTCAAGTGTTTTAGGCTTTTACAGATACCCTTGGAGGAGCTAAAGGTAGAAGGCTTCACCATTAGTTAAGTAGAGTTATTTCCGCTGTATCAAATGTTATGCTATCCTCTGATATGGTATGTATATACAAACAGATTTGTATTTCAAAGTCATGTTATATAATATATTTTATTCGCTCCGCTGTGAGATTCATGTTTACTCTTATTATGTTCAGCTATGTTCTTCTTCTTCTTCTATTCTATTAGTTCTATCTTTCCTACCTCATCCTCTAACTTCTTTCTATTAATAATCTGAATTTTCGTGCACATTGAGTTGAATGTGTATGATATTAGTCAGCTCAAATTGGTACGGATTTTCGGGTCGTTACAGTTGGTATCAGAGCTGAAGGTTAAGTGATTACCTTGGCTCTGTGGCGTAACTCAATAGAGATGGAGTTAGTAATAATCTGGATTGAGTTTGAGTGTATAGATATGAGCGCGTTTTTGTAAATTTATATAAAAATTGTTTTATATTGTGTCGATTGGTTTGGCGAGTGATTTACGAATTCTGGTCGATACTGGATTGCAAACTGTATCGATAGGTGTTTCTAAACTCTTGAACAGAGTTATTCGACACAATATTGTTTATAAAGGCTGGGTAAAGAAATATTTTACCCAAAAATATATTTTGATATAAAGAAAGTATATATTATTGGAATTATTCAATATATTGGACATGTTTGTTATTATTATAATCGAATAACGTTATGGTTAAGATGGGTACATAAATAACCCATCAGAACTTGTATAATGTAATTTGTGAAATTTAATGGATTAAATCCAAATTTAGATCCAGAATTGAAATAAACCCTGGAAACTTGGAAAAGGATAAAATATATAGAAATTTAAAATCC
This sequence comes from Allium sativum, assembly GCA_030737875.1. NCBI lineage: Eukaryota > Viridiplantae > Streptophyta > Magnoliopsida > Asparagales > Amaryllidaceae > Allium > Allium sativum. The sequence continues at coordinate 734,376,498 of CM060916.1, forward strand.
TGGGGAGATTTGAGATTGTTTTCCAAGCATTCTGAAAGATATTTGAAATGGAAGTGTTTACAAATGAATTTGAAAAGTAATATAGTATTGAACTCACTTTGATGGCTGGAAAATAAATTCTGATGATGACGGTCGCATTATCAGTGTTCATTTTCGAGTCTCTAAGTGACGAATTACTACCAAAGATTTTGTTTTAAAATAAGTTGTTCGGAAATTCAAATGTTTTGAATTGCTATGCATTGAATATATATATGATTTCAAACTGATTTGAAATGAAAACCCCAGGAATTTGAATTCTGGAATTTAAAATTTACTTATGAAGTAAATAAACAGAGAATTTAATAAGTCAAATAAAAGTGGAGTTGAATTGAAGCCAAGTAAGTAAAAATCGTACTGTAAGGATTTGACTTGGTAAAGTAGTTGAGATGTGAATTAAGATTTGGAATGGAACCGAACCTAGGGGTGAAATTTGATTATTGAGTTAAAAAAATTTGGAAATTTGAAATTGAAGTTTGAAATGGAGTTGGCTTGGATGTAAAAGAATTATTGGTTTAAGGATGAATCAATTGGAGATGAATTTGTATATGCTAAAGTGGTGGCAAATCGTAGAGATAGAGCTGAATGCCGACAAGAAGGTGCATATTTAAATAATTAGAGCATGAGATTTCTGAGTCTTGTTGGCAAGCCGTTTGGTTATTTAATTTTCTTTGGATTGGAGAAGGCCCGGAGAGGTGAGTTGTAGTTATACCGACTGAGCCATGCAGAGGAGATGCTAGCCAAATTCTCCGAAAATTTAAGTTGTTAAGAAATTTTCAGAATTTCTGAAAGTATTTGTTAATAAGAAGGAAATTAATTTTTAATTAAGATTAATCGGTTCTGTTGCAAACTGAATTTAAGAAATTATATAAAGGATTTTTAACTTGTTTATAATAGATATTGTAGCATTTTTCCTACCTTAGCAATTTCGAGGACGAAATTATTTTAAGGGGGAAGGAATCTAACGTCCCGTATTTTTATCGGTTTGTATTTGAATATTTAAATTAGTTTAAATATTGAATTCAGAATATAAGTGGATTTATATATATTAATTAAAATGAAGTTGAACGTATAAAAATATATATATAATATAATTGAGCTCATAACGACGTTGCAGTTCGTAATTTAACGTTCTGAACTTCAACTGAGTGTACAGGACCCGTTATAAATCGGATTTCTTTGAAACAAGAAACGATGGAATCTGTTGAACTGTATTTTTCGAATGGAAGAGAAAAATCAAGATTTCGGCTTATAGATCTCAAGATATGTACAAATCAAATTTTCAAATAGTCGTTGTAAAATCGTTTCTCAACCATAACGGTTTATTCGATATAACTAGATATCGGTTCCGAATTTAGACAAGGTTCTTTTGAGACGTAGTGATAAATTAATTTTTAGAATTTTACTGTAATTTTTAATTAATTTAATACGTAACTTTTTATTTGAAGTATTTTGCACCCTGTATCAGTATTTCGGGGTTTCAAAATATGAGTCTACCTACCGGTATTATTATATTTTTGGAACCGTGGCACCTCGCTGGACACGACCATAATCTTACTTCTGTCTGTAGAGACTCCTACATAAACGAAATTTGGTAAATCGGAGTGTATAACAAATATGGACATATCCTCACACCATTCCGCAACATGCAATGGGTTCACATCACTGTATGGCGCCCCATTCCTCTATCTTAGATATAGATTTATAATATAGATTGGTTTCTTCTCTGCGAAGCATTGTATTGTGCTCATGTTTCAAAACATACAACATGTAAAAACAATAATCTATATAAAAAGAAAGGCAATCAAAAAGGGGAGTCTTCCACTTGAAGTCAAGGAATGTGCACATAAACAGGGATCTTTCTTTTTCCGCAGACATGTTTTTATGGAAACTCAAACTAGGCCATCACCTAACTATGCTTGTTCCTAGCCTACCTTCCACGAAATATATACGTAAATATCTTTAGCGTGCTGGTGAAGGAATTTGCACAGCCAAATTTCCATCAGGCATCAGTTACCCAGACCTATATCACAAAACCTCATGCTACTCCTTGTTTCATGCCGACATGTACCATACTTTCCTTGGCCATTAAGGAACCTTAACTCTATAAAAATATATACGACTAGTCTCTATGCCTAGATAAATAAAAATACATGTAGTTTTTAACTTAACGCCTAAGTCTGTACCATCTACATGCCTACGGTGATACTTCATACCCAAGGAAATGCCACAGTAATGTATTGTCAAATTCATGTCCTACATCCTTGAAACTTTAAACTACCCTAACATATCAAAATCGCAGGCACCTAGGCTTTTCCCTATTACTTAATAACCAAGGAGTTACAACAAATCTACCCCTAGCTCTACAGCTATTCCGTGAGCACCAAGTTTTCAGTTACGTGGGTGCCAAGGCGTCGTGCTCTATATAAACCAGCGAAGTTTTCCTCCATTCGGTTCGATGGATATGCCTAGGTCATGGTTTCAGTCGTGTTTTTTTATTATATATATAATAAATAAAAATAAAGGAGAACGCAGACAAGTTCATCCCCTGCCGTGAGTGAGGAGCATTCAGAAATGATCATTATTTTGCGTAATGAAACTGGAGTTTGCGCGTAGTGTTTTGCTTTCGATCGAGGAGCTGTGTGGTGCATTATTAATACATGAGGAGGAAGCCGCGACTTTCGTGAGTTGATGTTAGGAGTATAGCACTGCAGTTTGAAGCAGGGCTTAATCATTGGATAATTGGTTTCTAAAATGAGGAGTTCGGTGTTCCTTTTCCCCTTTCTCACTGTACGAATGATGGGTGAGTCCAGAAACAATATGAAGCAAGGCTGTGGAGTGTGGAGGTGCGGTTATGGATGCGAACTTAAAGGTAGTTTTAGTTGCAAGTACAGGTGGAGTTGAAGGGTATGTGTGGTGATAGGAGGAAGAGGTACTTACGGGTTGTGTAATACTGAAGTAGTGGAGTTTTGCGTGGAGTTTTGAGGTGTATGAAGGGGGTTTAAACTATGGTGTAAGTTGATAATGTAGGTGGAGAAGTCCAAGTCTGGAGCGGCAAGATTCATTTTGGAGAAAAGAGAAAAGAAAATAGGAGAGGAGTATGTAGAGGTGTTCTTTTGTTTGAGGTATTTTAATGTATACAGTAATGAAAAGTTTGATGACAGTAAATAGCGGTGGAGGGGGGTTCTTGATGCATGGGACGTTTTATAGTGGAGTGTGCGGATGTCAGTGAAGATTTGTAGCATGATGGGAAGATCTGTGAAGTGCATGGTAATTACTGAAGTAGGTGTGCCTTTTGAAGGATTGATGGATGTGTGGTTGCATAGTAAAGGTTGAAGCTTTTACTGATTTTATGGGAAGATTTGGGGGTTCGACTGTTAATGAGAGGCATGCAGGTACATGGAGGCCTACATTTCTGAGCATAGGCGGAGTTAGGCCGAACTTTGGCGAACTAAAAGGGGTGCGGTGACAAGGTTGAATGGAGGTTGGCTTCTCATTTGTTTTGTTCAAATGATTTTTCGGATGTAGGAGTCATGGTCGAGCCATGAGGCATCGGAGCTAGTGCGAATGGCTCGAGGTGATGATGGGCGAGTGTATGTCAAAGCACTTCGCGGTTGAAGATGATGGTGTGTGAGCCGCAAGTTGATGACAGTAGCAGGCATATGTACAGTGAGGCTCATGAGTGGAATTCACGGTGATGTTCACATGGCGATCGAGTGCCATGAGCGGGTGACGGTGTGATTCAGTTTCGAAAAGAAGTGTAAGAGGGCTTGAACGTGCGATACTGGACTGACGCAAATCGTATTTAACGGTTAACGCGCAAAGGTGAGTAAACTCACTAACTCTGATTTCTTTTTTAAATATTTTAATTATATTGGATGAATGCTGTGTGATGGTCATTTAGGTAAATTACAGTTAAATTGGTTAAAATAGATATACATCGTTGTATATGTACACATCATTGGTTGGATATTGTTTTGACTAACATCGGAGAATGCAGGAAACCGGTTGGAGGAGCCCAACCGGATTCCTCAATATTTATATGTACCATTTGTTTTATATGCACTGGTTGAACCCAAATGACATTTAAACCTTGTGTGATATTGATATTGAATGAAAATTCAACAATGGTTTTGATTTAATCAATAGACGGTATCGATTAAGAAATGGCAGCAGACGACCGTAATTTCATCTTTTTGTTAAGATGTTGAATTATCATCAGACAAATCAACGAGGTTAAATTTATAAAAAAAAAATATTTTCATAATCGGGGTGAAGTTTTAAATTTATGATAGAAGTTCTATTATAAATTAATACTTTGTAGTTACTTTTACTAAGTGAATATGAACAATTGCTTTAGACATTCTATATAAAGTTATAAGGAGATAAAAGTTGTAAATTATCCTGTAAGTAAATCTTTTTGGATAATAAAGAAATAAATGTTTTACTTCAGCAACGAATGATTATTATTTAATTTTTAAAGTAATTGTTTCTTAAAATGGATTTTATTTAAGATGGCATGGAGTTGTAGTGGTGTAAAGACCCGGAAAATTCGAACACTTAATCTTTGAATAACATAACAATTTGTAATATTGTTAAGTGTTATAAAAATGATTTTATAACCTTGTTAAACATCATTTAATTAGTAATTTATAATTCTAGACTCGTTTAGGAAAAATGCTTTCAAAAATATATTTTTGGTAAAATATTGATAAAATGACCGAAAATCGTTTTATCAATAAATGGCTATTTTCTCAGTAAAAGTTGTTGAAAATTTTAGTGAATGTCTAATTAATCATTTGGGAAGTAGTTAGCTAATAAAAGTATTTTTCATATTTATGGTTAACTATTTTGATGATGTCATCATTTTAAAAAATGAGCATTTAAGGAAAGTTTTTGTATTTTTGGTATTTAAGTATTCAAATAAATGCTTTATAATTTGAATATGCTTGTTTTAATTGTTTAAATAAGTTAATGGATTTATTTCCAAGTTTTGTTTACTTGAATAAATCATTTTATAAAGAACTAATAGTATGATCGAGATTCAACTTCCAGATTCACATCCTATCGTTGAATAGAAGTTGTTTCATATTGTTTCAACGTTGTTTGATATATGTGTATGTATTGACATACATGCATATACACGTATATATGTAAGCATAATTAGTCACTTCAAGAGTTTATAAAATATTCTAAGTGTATGTATATAAGCTTCTTATATGTATACAAATGAATGCTTACTTGAAAAAGCAAACTTGCCATCTCTTACACACCTTTCACTTCCCTTACACACCATCCCATCTATCATAATTACTATTAGGGTTTTAAGGGCATTTTGGTTTTTTCCCATCCACCTTCCTTTTCCTATATAAGGAGGGGTATACCTCCTTCTTTCTTACACAAAATTCCTAAGCAAAAGTGAAGCTTTTGATGGCTTATCTTCATCTTCTTCCTCTTCCTTACTAACTTTCTCAAACTATACTCAAACCAACTCCAAATCAACTCAAACTTTGAGTGTAGCCTTCTTATGCCATTACAAGACCTTTTAGCAAGTTAGAAGTTGAAAAATCCAAGCCCCTCTCAATTTTCATCTTTGTTCGTGAGCTATATAAGGAAGGAAGCAAGGAAAAGCAAGGAAAGGAAGGAGGTTGCTAGCTTGGATCTTTATTCTTACTCTTGGATCTTTATTCTTATTTTGGATCTTGGATTTGCTAAGGATTAAGGTGAGTTTACTCACTATTTAGGACAGCGAACATAAATCTTTTGCATGTTTTTAACTATTGTTAAAGTTGCTTGAATGTTGGTAACTTATGCTAAAAATGTTAACTTGATTCTTACTTTAAAAGTAAGTGACATATGTAATCCATGTTAATGGATTGGAATGGACTTGAATGAACTTGGATTTGGACTTGAATTAACATGTATAACAAGTGGAATGGACTTGAAACAAAGCACATAAGGATTAGTAGGGAATTGACATATTGTGGACTTGAACTTGAAAGCGCACTTATAGCGATAGTCGCTATAGATGCAGTTTGAATTGTTGTGTTTTCAACACTTTGTATGAAACTTTGCAATGACATCCTTAGAGATTTCTTGTCATATTAAAATGGTTGTTTAACTTGTATGTTAAATTGAAGTAAGTGTGTGAAAATAGAATAGTCATATAAGTGCACTTCCTAATTACTTTTTATTGAATATCAAGATTACTGTGCTTAATTCTAATAAGCCGACGAGTAGGCTTATCTATCTGTGAGTGTCAAGAATGGGGTGTCTAGGCAAGGGGTGATATGCAACCAGTGCTCTAACTTACCTGGCCTCACTCTTGATCGAGGGATAGTTAAGTTGATGATGTCGGAAACGAGTTAAGTGCACGAAGTATGATTTCTATAAGCATAAAATGGTTTTGGGTTTGTCGTGATAATGTGTTAATGACATTAGTCTTTAACCCTCTCAGATATATCATCGAATTAAATATAATTGAATCTTTAAACAAATGTTTAAAGATGATTATAATGATTTTTTTTGGGTTTGTTGTAAACATTGTTTTAGCAACACTTGTTTTGAAACCCTTGGAATGTTGTTAAACTAAATATACGGTTTAATGATTTTGAATATACTTAGATCTTTAATAATTGATTTTAAAGATAGAAACAAGTAGAGAAATCTTTCGGGATAAAGATATTAAATAAGATGTTTAACTTATAATAAAAAGAGGTTCTTTATTGAACAATGCTTTTAACCTCTTTGATTATATTTTAGGATATCTTAGAAATGAATTATGGATATACTTATACCGGAGGGATAAGTATATAAATACGTTTTGGAGTATTGAAGTTATAAAGGGAATCTTAGAAATGAATTTTGGATATACTTATACCGGAGGGATAAGTATATGAATACATTTTGAAATATAGAAGCTAAGAAAGGAAATCTTGAAAATGAATTGTGATTATACTTATACCGTAGGGATAAGTATATTAATACCTTTTAAGTATTAAGACTGTAAAGGAATAGTAAATTAGTAGAATATATACATATACACCTTTTATATGTATAAGTTGAATATATACACAAGTATATAAAGGAATATTAATCGAGTATGAGTTATTGATTAATAAGGAAGTCTAGTTAGACAAATGAAGTTTTATTAGATAAAAGAAGTTTACTAATAAAGGAACATTAATCGTGTATGAATTATTGATTAATAAGGAAGTCTAGTTAGACGAATGAAGTTTTATTAGATAAAGGAAGTTTACTAATAAAGGAATATTAATCGCGTATGAGTTATTGATTAATAAAGAAGTCTTGTTAGACAAATGAAGTTTTATTAGATAAAAGAAGTTTTCTAATAAAGGAGTATTAATTAATGAAAGATTAATTAAATGGGAAAGGAATTAGAAGCCGTTTATATGAGTTAATCGTGCTTTGAGTATTATCATGCTATGTGACTTGATAGTGATTTGATTATTTATCATGCTTCATGATCTTGATAGTGCCTTGAATGTTTATTCGTTTGTTATGGAAATTAAGCGAGGCTGTTTTCCATATACAATCATTTATTGTGTGTACTATAGTCGGTTTCGACTATGGAACTTGTCCTTAAATCTAGCGACTGGTTTTGAGGAGACCGGGATTGGTAAGTGTTCTACTTATTGAAAACCACTTCAAAACTAGTATACGGGTTCTATGTTTTGGAAGCGGCTGGGAAGTGAAGTCTATGTGGGGATTCGAGATCTATTGAGATTCTCGAACACATATAGTGATTGTTAGGTCTGTGAAAGAATCTATGTGTGATTCCAAGATCTGTTGATGTATTGGAATCCATGTGTGATTCCGAGACTTGTGAAGGAGTCTATGTGTGATTCCAAGATCTATTGAGCTGTGGGATTCCAACTGGGAATTCTTGTTCTGTTCGAGTGATGAAGACTCGTGTGAAAGATGTCGAACGAAACCTCGACATCGGAAATGGCTAAAAACAGAGTAGGAGCACAATCTGGGGTTTTGCTAACCTACGGCAGGATATATTGACTCCATATCTAGTGTATGCTTATTATCAAATCATGCGGGAGCTCCTCGAAGTTGCGCGCGGGAGTTGGATATATTTGGTTCCACGTGGTGCACTTCGGTGTTTCGTGCGTGGGCCAGTTGTGTTTACCTTATGGTATATTTTATCTAGAGATATGCGACGCTCGGAGGTACTTTCTGACCCTTGTGCATGGAGTTTGGATCTGTATTGAGAGATCTCCGATGGAAAATCCAATATGCGAACGTGCCTTATCGGTTTTGTTTGTACACTTAATAGTTGTCGAATGTAACCAATGTAACCATTCCTTCTATGTGAATTTATTTATATTCTACACCCTAGACATTATTTATAATACAACTATACTTCTCCGAATAAATGGTTGGTTTCAATTGAGGGGAAATCCGGAGCGGTTATCTGCACAGTCCCCTCAGTTTTGTTACATGCAATGTGTATCTTGAGTTTCTCATACCAGACTGATGTCTGACGCTTGGTTTTCGTTTTCCTTGAAATCATCACGTACTCCTTCGAGTAGGCTGAGTATGGCAGGTTTTACTTTGGATGCCTTGGAGCTTTTGGAAGAGAGTTGGAGTTCATCTTACCGTACTTTTTATATCCGCTGCATTCTATGTTGTACATCAACATTTATGAGGACAGGTTGTTATATCTGTCCAAGTTAATGATTGGTTAGTCTTCTCTGATAGTTGTAATCATACAGTTTTATTTGGTAAAGATCATTCATTATATTATATGTTACCGTTCCGTTGTGAGATTCTGATATTGTGTCCTCTTCTTCCTCAGTCTATTTTCTTTTTATTTTATTTCACCCTAACTTTTCGTCTTTCCGGCACTTGGGTGCTCGGCACGTGAATACCATGGATGTATTAGTGTCGACATTTGAGGGTCGAAAAGTCGGGTCGTTACATTTGGTATGTTAGATATGAACAAAAACCTCGAATGTCGACACTAATACATCCACGGTATTCACGTGCCGAGCACCCAAGTGCCGGAAAGACGAAAAGTTAGGGTGAAATAAAATAAAAAGAAAATAGGCTAAGGAAGAAGAGGACACAATACCAGAATCTCACAACGGAACGGTAACATATAATATAAAGAATGATCTTTACAAAATAAAACTGTATGATTACAACTATCAGAGAACAATAACCTATCATCAACTTGGACAGTTATGACAACCCGTCCTCATAAATGTTGATGTACAACATTGAATGCAGCGGATATAAGAAGTACGGTAAGATGACCTCCAACTCTCTTCCAAAAGCTCCAAGGCATCCAAAGTAAAACTTGTCATACTCAGCCTACTCGAAGGAGTACGTGATGATTTTAAGGAAAACAAAAACCAAGCGTTAGACATTAGTCTGGTATGAGAAACTCAAGATACATATTGCATGTAACAACATTGAGGGGACTGTGCAGATAACCGCTCCGGATTTCCCCTCAATTGAAACCAACCATTTATTAGGAGAAGTATAGTTGTATTATAAATAATGTCTAGGGTGTAAAATATAAATAATTCACATAGAAGGAATGGTTACATTGGTTACATTCGACAACTATTAAGTGTACAAACAAGACCGATAAGGCACGTTCGCATATTGGATTTTCCATCGGAGATCTCTCGATATAGATCCGAACTCCATGCACAAGGGTCAGAAAGTACCTCCGAGCGTCGCATATCTCTAGATAAAATATACCATAAGGTAAACACAACTGGCCCACGCACGAAACACCGAAGTGCACCACGTGGAACCAAATATATCCAACTCCCGCGCGCAACTTCGAGGAGCTCCCGCACGATTCGATAATAAGCATACACTAGATATGGAGTCAATATATCCTGTCGTAGGTTAGCAAAACCCCAGATTATGCTCCTACTCTGTTTTTATCCATTTCCGATGTCGAGGTTTCGTTCGGCATCTTTCACTCGAGTCTTCATCACTCGAACAGAACAAGAATTCCCAGTTGGAATCCCACAGCTCAATAGATCTTGGAATCACACATAGATTTCTTCACAGATCTTGGAATCACACATGGATTCCAATACATCAACAGATCTTGGAATCACACATAGATTCTTTCATAGACCTTAGAATCACTATATGTGTTCGAGCATCTCAATAGATCTCGAATCACCACATAGCCTTCACTTCCCAACCGCTTCCAAAACATAGAACCCGTATACTAGTTTTGAAGTGGTTTTCGATAAGTAGAACACTTACCAATCCCGGTCTCCTCAAAACCAGTCGCTAAATTTAAGGCCAAGTTCTATAGTCAACTAACTGACTACATTTCACACAATATACGATTGTATATGGAAAACAACCCTGCTTAATTTCCATAACAACCGAATAAACATTCAAGGCACTATCAAGATCACGAAGCATGATAACAGCCAAATCACTATAAAGTCACGCAACATGACAATTAGTCGAAGAACGGTTAACTCATATAAACGGCTTCTAATCCCATTCCCATTTAATTAATATTTCATTAATTAAAACTTATTTTATTAGTAAAACTCCTTTTAACTAATAAAACTTCACTTGTCAAATACAACTTCAATTATTAATCAATAATTCATACTCGATTAATATTCCTTTATTAGTAAAACTACTTTTAACTAATAAAACTTCGTTTGTTAAATAAGACATCACTTATTAATCAATAACTCATACTCGATTAATATTCCTTTATATACTAGCGTATATATTCAACTTATACATATAAAATGTGTATATGTATATATTCTACGAATTACCTAATCCGTTATAGTCTTACTACCCAAAAAGGGTTTTAATATACTTATCCCTCCTGTATAAGTATAATCACAATTCAATTCCAAGATTTCCTATTTAACTTCAATATTTCAAAACGTACTCATATACTTATCCCTCCGGTATAAGTATATCTACAATTAAATTTTAAGATTTCTTTTCTAACTTCAATACTTCAAAACGTATTCATATACTTATCCCTCCGGTATAAGTATAACTACAATTCATTTTCAATATTTCTTTTCTTACTTTAATACTTCAAAACGTATTTATATACTTATCCCTCCGGTATAAGTATCTCAATAATTCATTTCTAGGATTTCTTAAAGTATAACCAAAGAGGTTAAAACCATTGTTTAATAAAGAACCTCTTCTCTTTTATAAGTTAAACATCTTATTCAATATCTTTATTCTAAAAGATTCCTATACTTGTTTCTATCTTTAAAATAAATTATTAAAGATCTAAGTATATTCAAAATCATTAAACCGTATATTCTAGTTTAACTACATTCCAGGGGTTTCAAAACATGTGTTGCTAAAACAATGTTTACAACAAACCCAAAACAAATCATTATAATCATCTTTAAACATTCGTTTAAAGATTCAATTATATTTACTTCGATGATATATTTGAGAGGGTTAAAGACTAATGTAATTAACACATTGTCACGACAAACCCAAAACCATTTTATGCTTGTAGAAATCACACTTCGTGCACTTAACTCGTTTCCAACATTATCAACTTAACTATCCCTCGATCAAGAGTGAGGCCAGGTAAGTTAGAGCACTAGTTGCATATCACCCCTTGCCTAGACACCCCATTCTTGACACTCACAGATAGATAAGCCTAATCGTCGGCTTATTAGAATTAAGCACAGTAATCATGATATTCAATAACAAGTAATTAGGAAGTGCACTCATATCACTATTCTAGCTTCACACACTTTCAAACTTACTTCAATTTAACATACAAGTTAAACAACCATTTTAATATGATAAGAAATCACTAAGGACGTCATCACAAAGTTCCATACAATGTATTGAAAACACAACAATTAAAACTGCATATATAGCGACTATCGCTATAAGTGCACTTTCAAGTTCATGTCCACAATATGTCAATTCCCTACTAATCCTTATGTGCTTTGTTTCAAGTCCATTCCACTTGTTATACAAGTCAATTCAAGTCCCATTCCAAGTCCATTCAAGTCCATTCCAATCCATTAACATGGATCACATATGTCGCTTACTTTTAAAGTAAGAATCAAGACAACATTTTTAACATAAGTTACCAACATTCAAGCAACTTTAAGCATAGTTAAAAACATGCAAAAGGGTTTATGTTTGTTGTCCTAAATAGTGAGTAAACTCACCTTAATCCTTAGAAAATCCAAGATCCAATAATAAGAATAAAGATCCAAGAATAAGAACAAAGATCCAAGCTAGCAACCTCCTTCCTTCCCTTGTTTTTCCTTGCTTTCTTCCTTATATAGCTCACGACCAAAGATGAAAATTGAGAGGGGCTTGGATTTTTCAACTTCTAACTTGCTAAAAGGTCTTGTAATGGCATAAGAAGGCTACACTCAAAGTTTGAGTTGATTTGGAGTTGGTTTGAGTATAGTTTGAGAAAGTTAGTAAGGAAGAGGAAGAAGATGAAGATAAGCCATTAAAAAGCTTCACTTTTGCTTAGGAATTTTGTGTAAGAAAGAAGGAGGCATACCCCTCCTTATATAGGAAAAAGAAAGTGGATGGGAAAAGACCAAAATGCCCTTAAAACCCTAAACACACTCATGAAAGAAGTGAAAGGTGTGTAAGAGAAGTGAAAGGTGTGTAAGAGATGGTAAGTTTGCTTTTTCAAAGCTTAAAAAGTAAGCATTCATTTGTATACATATAAGAAGCTTATATACATACACTTAGGATATTTTCTAAACTCTTGATATGACTAATTATGATTACATATATATGTGTATGTGCATATATACAAATATATCAAACAACGTTGCAACGATATGAAACAACTTCTATTCAACGATAGGATGTGAATCTGGAAGTTGAACCTCGATCATATTTTTAGTTATTTATCAAATGATTTATTCAAGTAAATAAAACTTGGAAATAAATCCATTAACTTATTTAAACAATTAAAACAAGCATATTCAAATTATAAAGCACTTATTTGAATACTTAAATACCCAAAATACAAAAACTTTCCATAAATGCTCATTTTTTTTAAAATGATGACATCATCAAAATAGTTAACCATAAATATGATAAATACTTTTATTAGCTAACTACTTCCCTAATGATTAATTAGACATTCACTAAAATGTTCAACAACTTTTACTGAGAAAATAGTCATTTATTGATAAAACGATTTTCGGTCATTTTATCAATATTTTACCAAAAATATATTTTTGAAAGCATTTTTCCAAAACGAGTCTAGAATTGTAAATTACTAATTAAATGATGTTTAACAAGGTTATAAAATCATATTTATAACACTTAACAATATTACAAATTGTTATGTTATTCAAAGATTAAGTGTTCGAATTTTCCGGGTCTTTACATTCTCCCCCACTTAAAATATTTCGTCCCCGAAATTGCAACACGAGAAACCAAAGAAACAATCAAACATCGATACCTAACAGTATCATACTACCAGCAAACAAAACTCATGGCTTGATCAAGTTCAAACCCCCTTATCGCATAAGGATGATAAACAACCTACTAAGTGCGCCTTACGCTCAACTGCCTTAGGGATTACTCGGTCGATAATTCACAATACCTCATAACAAATCAAGGAATCGTTTCCCAAACCCTCCACTAGCTACCAAACATACTAAATCCCATACGATGTTAATAAACCATCCGTACACATTGTTTGACCATATCACTTTCCCGATCACAAGACTTCGTTTCCAAACTACTATACCACACTTGACATATCTAGTGCGTAATTCGATCTAGTTTCTTGACCAGAAACTTCCATCTTCCTTACATAGCCATACACTATGATAGAAAACTTCAGGATCATATCAAAAATCCATATCAAGTATTCACTATCAAAGTCTAGTGAAGAACCCTTGTTCGGACCAGTGTAAATCACCTTCAAAATCCTGTACTCGAATCTGTACCAAGATCAACTATGCGAATAAAACAATCTACGTACAACTCACGTATTTTATCCTATTGGTTTCTTAACCACCAATATCCTTTATTAATTCTTCTATATGTATAGTATGCCATTTTATTCTAGTATCCTTCCTCTTTTTCAACATTCAATCATCACTTAGTATTTCTTTATTAATACTAAAACCACTTATGAATCATTTCATAAAACTTTACTTCAAGTTATTTAACACTGTATAACTTAAGTTTGTACACATATAATACTTTAATACATTCTATGAGTATATCCAAACATCAAATTTGTTGAGTATGTTAATCAAATTTTGAACTTGTTCCAACTTGCTATCTTAATAATTCAAGTGTTATATAAACTCAATTTATATTTTCACAAACACTTAACATCAAGTTCCATAATAATTCAAAAGTTTTCAACTATCCAAAATCGTTGAAAATCCCGTTTCATTTTAACAAATGAAACCGACCAAACTACAAATCATGGCATTATTCACATTTATACAATCTTAATGCATAAACTATATGGTTCCGTAAAACGACTTAATCGAGTTTCAATAATTTATATAAAGCACTTCTTTATCTAACTTATTTCATAAATTCTTATCATTATTCGGATTATAATAGACGGATCATGTTAAAATTAAATATAACCTAACATCATCATTAAACGCCTTATAGTCAAACTATGAAACTTAATTCACAAGGTGTTCATATCTAATGTTCTCACTTATTCCCATCTACCCAACCCATGTTTTTAAAAGGTAAACTAGTTATAAGTCAACAAGCAATAGTACATGCTCATAAACTGATCAAGCATAACTAATAATAGTTGAATGTTATCATTCCTAACAACCAAACACATCATAAATAACTATATCAATTTATGAAAGTTTATATTTTGTACAAAAATATAAGCCTAGGTAAAATTATTTCATTTACCAATTTAAAACCAATATTGTGTCGATTTGCCTTGTTTAAGTATTTAGAAATCCCTATCGATACCATGGCGTCCCACATATCAACCAGAATTCATAAACCACTCAACAGATTAACTAACACAACATAAAATATATTTATAGCACTAACAAATACGCGCTCTCTTATATATAATACACTCAACTCATATTAGGGCATTCCATTACCCTACCTCTTGATGAGTCATACCCAACCAAAGCCAAGGTGTTCGCTCAACCTTGGGCTCTGATACCAAATGTAACGACCCGACTTTTCGACCCTCGAATGTCGACACTAATACATCCACGGTATTCACGTGCCGAGCACCCAAGTGCCGGAAAGACGAAAAGTTAGGGTGAAATAAAATAAAAAGAAAATAGGCTAAGGAAGAAGAGGACACAATACCAGAATCTCACAACGGAACGGTAACATATAATATAAAGAATGATCTTTACAAAATAAAACTGTATGATTATAACTATCAGAGAACAATAACCTATCATCAACTTGGACAGTTATGACAACCCGTCCTCATAAATGTTGATGTACAACATAGAATGCAGCGGATATAAGAAGTACGGTAAGATGACCTCCAACTCTCTTCCAAAAGCTCCAAGGCATCCAAAGTAAAACCTGTCATACTCAGCCTACTCGAAGGAGTACGTGACGATTTTAAGGAAAACAAAAACCAAGCGTTAGACATTAGTCTGGTATGAGAAACTCAAGATACATATTGCATGTAACAACATTGAGGGGACTGTGCAGATAACCGCTCCGGATTTCCCCTCAATTGAAACCAACCATTTATTAGGAGAAGTATAGTTGTATTATAAATAATGTCTAGGGTGTAAAATATAAATAATTCACATAGAAGGAATGGTTACATTGGTTACATTCGACAACTATTAAGTGTACAAACAAGACCGATAAGGCACGTTCGCATATTGGATTTTCCATCGGAGATCTCTCGATATAGATCCGAACTCCATGCACAAGGGTCAGAAAGTACCTCCGAGCGTCGCATATCTCTAGATAAAATATACCATAAGGTAAACACAACTGGCCCACGCACGAAACACCGAAGTGCACCACGTGGAACCAAATATATCCAACTCCCGCGCGCAACTTCGAGGAGCTCCCGCATGATTCGATAATAAGCATACACTAGATATGGAGTCAATATATCCTGTCGTAGGTTAGCAAAACCCCAGATTGTGCTCCTACTCTGTTTTTAGCCATTTCCGATGTCGAGGTTTCGTTCGGCATCTTTCACACGAGTCTTCATCACTCGAACAGAACAAGAATTCCCAGTTGGAATCCCATAGCTCAATAGATCTTGGAATCACACATAGATTTCTTCACAGATCTTGGAATCACACATGGATTCCAATACATCAACTGATCTTGGAATCACACATAGATTCTTTCATAGACCTTAGAATCACTATATGTGTTCGAGCATCTCAATAGATCTCGAATCACCACATAGCCTTCACTTCCCAGCCGCTTCCAAAACATAGAACCCGTATACTAGTTTTGAAGTGGTTTTCGATAAGTAGAACACTTACCAATCCCGGTCTCCTCAAAACCAGTCGCTAAATTTAAGGCCAAGTTCTATAGTCAACTAACTGACTACATTTCACACAATATACGATTGTATATGGAAAACAACCCTGCTTAATTTCCATAACAACCGAATAAACATTCAAGGCACTATCAAGATCACGAAGCATGATAACAGCCAAATCACTATAAAGTCACGCAACATGACAATTAGTCGAAGAACGGTTAACTCATATAAACGGCTTCTAATCCCATTCCCATTTAATTAATATTTCATTAATTAAAACTTATTTTATTAGTAAAACTCCTTTTAACTAATAAAACTTCACTTGTCAAATACAACTTCAATTATTAATCAATAATTCATACTCGATTAATATTCCTTTATTAGTAAAACTACTTTTAACTAATAAAACTTCGTTTGTCAAATAAGACATCACTTATTAATCAATAACTCATACTCGATTAATATTCCTTTATATACTAGCGTATATATTCAACTTATACATATAAAATGTGTATATGTATATATTCTATGAATTACCTAATCCGTTATAGTCTTACTACCCAAAAAGGGTTTTAATATACTTATCCCTCCGGTATAAGTATAATCACAATTCAATTCCAAGATTTCCTATTTAACTTCAATATTTCAAAACGTACTCATATACTTATCCCTCCGGTATAAGTATATCTACAATTAAATTTTAAGATTTCTTTTCTAACTTCAATACTTCAAAACGTATTCATATACTTATCCCTCCGGTATAAGTATAACTACAATTCATTTTCAATATTTCTTTTCTTACTTTAATACTTCAAAACGTTTTTATATACTTATCCCTCCGGTATAAGTATCTCAATAATTCATTTCTAGGATTTCTTAAAGTATAACCAAAGAGGTTAAAACCATTGTTTAATAAAGAACCTCTTCTCTTTTATAAGTTAAACATCTTATTCAATATCTTTATTCTGAAAGATTCCTATACTTGTTTCTATCTTTAAAATAAATTATTAAAGATCTAAGTATATTCAAAATCATTAAACCGTATATTCTAGTTTAACTACATTCCAGGGGTTTCAAAACATGTGTTGCTAAAACAATGTTTACAACAAACCCAAAACAAATCATTATAATCATCTTTAAACATTCGTTTAAAGATTCAATTATATTTACTTCGATGATATATGTAACACCCCACGTCCATTAATGTCACTCACAAAGGGAATGCATTAACTTCCATGGAGGTTTTAAGTGAATATAAAACAGTAAAATTACAACAAGACAGATATAAAATAGTACTTGGAAATTCAAAAAACTTTATTTCATTGTAGCAGAAGTCAAAACATGTTTGATTTCATCATAACACCATATTCAATGTCAAGTACAATATCTATCTTGATAAAACAAGTACATAATCCCATTACATGAATAGCCATTAAAAAGAAAGATAACAAGCTGGACTCTACTTCAGCAGTCCAAGCTTTCCAGAAGATAAGCGATCCAACTAGACTCCACTAGAACTTGGCCCAACCTGCAGACCTGAAGGGAGAAAAAGGATGGAAAAGAGGGGGTCAGACATAAAGTCTGGTGAATATGATAATTCTACAATACTATTACCAAAATAACTGGACTAAGGCATAAGCTGGAAAACAAGAAAATGTCTATAAAGAGCAGATTAAGGACATAGACAATCGCTAAAGGCAACGTTATAGGCGCTCCTAAATACTAAAGGATAAACACTATACTGCACCACACCAGTCACCCTAAAGATTCATCCCACTTAGCTTCACTTAGAAACTTTCCCAATGGCTTTACGTACCCCTAGCTGACTACATAGGTGCCGCCTGCCCCTATCTCCACTAGGTGTACCCTACTTCCCATTATTCGATCGGCTCCCTAACTCGTAGATACCCGTGCTGGCCCCACAGTGGGGTGTATCACTCCCCTAAAGTGGCAACCTGATACAACGGACATGCACGGCTTATACCTACATGATGCAACAACGTCTTACCTACCAGCCCGGGTCCACACACGCATATGAAACCCGTTGGACTTGCGTTGCCACCGCTCCCTGTTTTGGCCTCTTATAGTCAAACCCAGTATGCGTGTCCCGTCCTCGACTTGGGTCGAGCCCACAAAGATACGTTTTGGGATACTGGTTGAAATGGGCCCCCACTATTTACCACAAGCATTCCACCTAAGCTTGTCCCCATTAGTCCATCCCACTTAACCCACTTAGTCATGTTCATTTACATGTGTGTTTGGTTAAGTCTAATCGTATTTCAAATGCCTCTAAAGGCAACCACTAGATTCCTCATGCTACCTAAGGCACCTACTTAACCCCCATGTCCCACCTTACATGATTATCTGGTTAAGTATTTCTTAGTTCATTAAGGCCATAACCTCATAAAGACCTCTCACATTAGACTGGCATTTATGGCAGCTGGATTTGCCGGGCGGGTCCGGGCAGTCTTACACCATAAAAGAGTCTAACCTCGTGTCTTTACAACTGTTATGCTTTAGTTTGGGCCTAGGACCTCTCACATTGGGCCGACATTTGTGACTACTGGATTTGCCGGGCGGGTCCGGGCAGGTTTACATCACAAACGGGTCCAACCTCGTGTCCTAAGCATTGATTATTAATAATAATCCACTTTCCCCCAATTTTAATAATTCCCTACTTGAATTATTAATTACTTCCAATTTTTAACAATGTCCATAATTGACTCAATTATGGACATCCATTCATGGTATGCAAAATCTTACAAAATTGCACCTAATTTATTAATTTCTAATATTACCCTTACCCCACGTTTGAACGTTTATTCGCAAAATATATGTTAGACTCGAATAGCCTAACTCATAGCATAAAAGAGATTATCATAATAACAACATGTATATGTGACCAAATGAATCATAATAAGGGGTGAAACTTGCATATGTCCAACTTGCATAGATTATACATGTCATGGACCTAAAGGTGTCAACTTGTTCAAAATTCACCTAATATAATCTCAATCAATTTTCATAAACTTACATATGAACATGTGTGAATCAACATCATCTAATTTTTTAACAACATGGTTTTATATGGGTACACCTAACTCAATAGGCAAATTCCCATATTCAAGTTTTATTTAATTATAGTTTCAAGTTTATGGGTACACCTAACCTAATAGGCAAATTCCCATAAACAAGATCCATTTAAATTAAAAAAACATAACTTTAAGCATGTTCCAACAACATCATGATTTTACAACATAATATAGCATGATTTATAACATGGCATAGTATGATAGTATAACATAGCTTGACATGATTCTCAACATAGCACGACATAGCATAAGAGAATTTACAACATAGCATGACATAGCATATATAATTTACATCATACGACAACATAATAACATAATAAGAGATCCACAATATATAGAATTTACAATTACAAATCACATCATTTTCTTGTGATCCATTCATAACCGAGTCAAATTAGTTTGTAATAGTCTTGTGAGAATCATCATACTCACCAACAAAAGAAGAGAATTAGAGAGAGAGTTCTTTGGTTTGATTTGTTTTGTTGAGTAGAATTTAGTTGTAGTAGATTAGGCTTCCTCTTCTTAGTTTGTGACGGCTACGCTGAACTCCATGGCAGCAGCATGACGGTAGCTTCTCTAATTTTACAAGTGATTTAGGTTTAGGGTCTACCCACTTATTTATAGATTTTAGAATGCATTTAGGCCATTAGATTTATCCTAGAAATAACCGCAGCCGTTCAGACAAGATGGGGTTTATCTTGTTGACTCAGCAATGAGTCAGAAGTGACTCAGCAAACACTCAGCAAATTAATAAACTTCTATTCATGTCATAAATAAATATATATTTTCTACAATGTACATATTAGATACATCCCCCTTTACTTATTATTGTTTTTATATACATATTAGATACATCCCCCCTCTCTCACACACTTATTAATATTTTTATATTCATATTAGATACATCCCCTCTCTTACACACTTATTAATATTTTAGCAACTTTAGTGTTAATAGAAAATTCGGGGTGTTACATTCTCCCCTCCTTTTAGGATTTCGTCCCCGAAATCTTCAAGTCTGGAAGAATGTATATCCTACCATCCAAACGTCCATCTACTCATCCATCATACACAGGCATCCATTGTCCTTAAAAGACTTCTAATGCTTTATGATCATATGCAAGTGTGTGTACATGTCCTTACCTAATGCGAAATCAGGCGGTCTACTGATTCAGTTGACCTCCTTAATGCAAATTATGTAAGTGTCATGAATCCATTATGTATGCAAAAGATCCTAATTGCTTACATACTACTTCTATATGCGTGCACACCCATTCAACCGAATGCAGCATCCATATGATGGTACAACCATTATACATTCATTATACTAAATTCATCCATATATATGCAATATGCAATATGAAGTGACTGAGCCGATCTAGTGCCTAAAGTGTGTGTATATATGCATCCACGAGCAACCACTAGCAAACACTTGCATCCATTTTGCATCCATCATACATAACATGTCTCAAACACATGTTTCAACCATAGGATTATCCTAACTAAAGGTCAAAGATACTAATGAGAGGACATACTAAAGATAAGATAAGATAAGCTAAGCGATAAAGGAGAAATTAAAAGACATACCCTCAAAAAGAAAAGGGTACAACGAACGCATCTTCTCTTCTGTCTCCCAAGTTGCGTTGCTCTCATCATCTCCCCATTGCACTTTAACCAGTCTGACCTCTCGATTCCTCAACTTTTTGATCTCCGACCCAAGAATGCATGTAGGAGCTCGTCTAATTGTTGCATCACGCTCTATTTCCACCTCTTTAAGCAAGCTCGGCTCTACCACCTCCGCGGTCTTGTGCAAACACTTCCTCAAATGTGATACATGGAATACGTCGTGTACTCCACTAAGTTTCTCAGGCAACTCCACCCTATATGCCATCTTCCCAATCCTGTTTTTTACAGGAAACGGCCCTACAAACCTTGGTGCTAATTTCCCCACGGACCCAAAGCGAACAACATTCTGTAACGTAGATACTTTGATAAAAACCATGTCCCCAATGTCAAACTCAAGATCTGTCCTCCTCTTATCAGCATACGATTTTTGCCTATCTTGTGCTGCTTTCATCCTCCTTCGAATCAACTCAATCTTCTCCGAGGTTTCCCTAACCATATCGGGCCCAAGTAGGATTTTATCAGTAGATTCCCACCAACATGTAGGCGAACGGCAAGGCCTTCCATAAAGAGCTTCGAAAGGTGCCATGCCAATACTAGACTGAAAGCTATTATTATATGCGAATTCTACTAACGGAAGGTGCTCTTCCCATGTACCCCCAAAGTCTAGGATACAAAGCCTTAAAAGATCCTCTAGAATGCGATTCACCCTCTCGGTCTGGCCGTCTGTCTGAGGATGATATGCGGTGCTCAAACATAGCTGAGTCCCTACCACCTCTTGTAAACTCTTCCAAAATTCGCTAGTAAAGATGGGGTCACGGTCGCTTACTATACTAGAAGGAATACCGTGCAAACGAACTATCTCCTTAATGTATACAGAAGCCAACCACGGAGCAGTCCTCTTACTTTTCACGGGAATAAAATGGGCGCTTTTAGTAAGTCTATCTATTATAACCCAAATCCCCGTGTTACCCTTCCTTGATCTTGGTAATCCATCCACAAAATCCATTGAGATGCTTTCCCATTTCCATAGTGGAACATCTAATGGGTGAAGCAACCCACCGGGTTTCTTTTGTTCTTCTTTAACTCGTTGGCACACCAAGCATCTAGCGACGTACTCGGCCACATCCTTTTTCATACCGGCCCAAAAGAAAACCCGCTTCATATCTTTGTACATCTTATCCCCGCCGGGATGAATGGTCATTTTTGAGCGATGAGCATCATCAAGAATGGCCTTCCTTAAGTCTTCGTCTTGCGGTACACAAAGTCTATTATCCCTTCGTAACCAACCCTTATCGTCTAGGGTATACCTACGAAGATGGCTTGACGACTCCCCCCCCCCTTTGAGCTTTTCTACTATCTCAACCAACCGTGGGTCGTCTCGCTGTGCCTCACCAACCCGTCCTAGAAGTGTAGGTCTAACCTCCAAGGATGCTAACAGACCGGGTACTAAGTCAACGGAGGGTCTAAAGTCAAACATAGAGATGAATTCTAAGCTTTGTCGTTCAACAAACAACGGACTCAAGGACAACCTTTTCCTACTTAAGGCGTCTGCCACCACGTTACCCTTGCCCGGGGTATATGCTATTTCAAAATCGTAGGAGGCTAAGAATTCCATCCACCGTTGCTGCCTTAAATTCAAATCCTTCTGAGAGAATAAGTATTTTAATGATTTGTGGTCAGTGAACAGTTCGAATTTCTCACCAAGAAGATAGTGACGCCAAGACTTAAGCGCGAAAACAATTGCGGCTAGCTCTAAGTCATGCGTGGGGTAATTCTTTTCATGAACCCTCAACTGCCTTCCACCATAGGCTATTACTCTTCCCTCTTGCATGAGGACCGCGCCAAGTCCCGTCCCACAAGCATCAGTATAGATGGTAAACGGTTTATTCCCGTCTGGCAGCACTAAGACTGGGGCTGAAGTTAAGGCTCTCTTTAAACGTTGGAACGCATCATCGCAATCTTTGTCCCACGTAAAAACCAGGTTCTTCTTCGTTAACTGTGTTAATGGAGCTGATATTTTTGCGAAGTCTTTGATAAACTTCCTATAATAGCCAGCCAACCCCAAGAAACTTCTTACTTCGGTTGCATTTTTAGGGACCTTCCAATCTTGGATGGCCACTACCTTTGCGGGATCCACTGCTATCCCTTCTTTGGAAACCACGTGCCCTAAGAACCGTACTTCCTTCCTCCAGAAGTGACACTTAGAAAATTTTGCCTTAAGGTTATGCGCTCGAAGGGTTTCCATCACTTCCCTAAGATGTAGGGAGTGCTCTTCTTTATTCTTAGAAAAGACTAAGATGTCATCCACAAAGACTACCACGAATTTGTTAAGGTATTCCCTAAACACCCTACTCATCAAATCAACAAAATATGCAGGGGCGTTTGTCAAACCAAAGGGCATCACTAGCCATTCATAGAATCCGTCAGGAGTCCTAAAAGCAGTCTTATCTATACTATCCTCAGCCACTCTCAGTTGATGAAAGCCAGTGGCTAAGTCCAACTGCGAAAACACTGAGGCGCCAACTAACTGATCAAAGAGATCGTCAATCCTCGGCAGTGGGTGTCGGTTCTTTTTAGTAAGCTTGTTTAGTTCTCTATAGTCCATACAAAGTCTAAGAGACCCATCCGCCTTTGTGGCAAAAACTACTGGAGCACCCCACTCCGATATACTACGTCTTATGAACCCCTTCTCAAGCAACTCCTTTACTTGCTTATTGAGTTCCCTGCTTTCACGAGGAGCCATGTGGCGCACTGGAAAAGATACGGGTTTA
This sequence comes from Allium sativum, assembly GCA_030737875.1. Classification (NCBI taxonomy): domain Eukaryota; kingdom Viridiplantae; phylum Streptophyta; class Magnoliopsida; order Asparagales; family Amaryllidaceae; genus Allium; species Allium sativum. Next base: position 734,400,509 of record CM060916.1, read on the forward strand.
GCATTATCCACAAGATAAATTCGAAAGTCTATCTCCCGCTTTGGAGGTAAGCCCTTCACCTCCTCAAACACATCCGGATATTCCCGGACCACTTCTACCGATCGCAGGTTCTCTACAGACGCGTCAAGCGATTCAAGATAACTTAGCATAACGGAATTTATGGGATTACAAAAGATGTCGAGAGCATTACCAAGGCGAGTCACAAGCCTAACTACTCTCCTTTCATAATCAAGAATGGCCATATTTCTAGACAACCAATCCATTCCTAAAATTAGCCCATAGCCCGTGCAGCCCAATACATAAGCATCACATCTAAATTCAACGCTAAGTATAGAGATTTTCAAATCCAAACATATCATGGTCAAATGAGCCGAACCCCCAATTGGATTTGAAACGACCAAGGGATCCTCTACTAAACTGGTGTTCAAGTGCAGTGATTCAACTAATGATGCAGAGATAAACGAATGAGATGCGCCAGAATCGAATAAGGTACGGACAGGATGATCAAACAGAAAAACTAAGCTTTCAACAGAAATTGTTCTACCTCTTTCTTGCAGCGGTGGGGCCGCAATAGCCTGAACTTGCCCCCTTGCCTGCCCTGGTGCCATAAGAGCCTGCACCTGTCCTCCCGAGGTAGACCCTGCCCTCTGCCCCTTCTTTGGACAGTCCTTCACTAAATGTCCTGCATCTCCACAATGAAAACAACCAGTCTTCTTTTTCTTTCTACAATCTTTGCTGAGATGGCCAGGCGTCCCACAATTGAAGCATTTCTTCTTCCCTTTGCCATTATTGTTTTTACCACCCTTCTTATTTTGCTGTTGGGGTTTCTTCTGATCCCCTTTCTTTTCAATTGCCTTATCCTCATGCATAAGTGCCATTTCTACTAGCTTTTCAAAGGTGGCTCCCATAGGGATGTGGGTCATAGCCAACCCTTGCAACGGTTCATTCAAGCCTCTAACGAACCTCAAAGCTTTCTTCTCTGGCGTGTTCACCAACTCCAAGCCAAACCTTGCTAACTGATTAAATTTATTGACATATTCCTTTACTGATGAGCTCCCTTGCTTCAGTGCCAGGAATTTTTCCATATTTAAGTTCTCCTCTGCCCTTGAAAGAAACTTTGCCTCAAACCTTCGTCTGAAATCCGCCCATGAATCAACTGGACGTTCCCCGTTAGTGACCTCCCACCAAAACGAGGCCTCTCCCTTCATTAACCAAGCAGCTAAGCGGACTTTCCTCCCATCTTCCACTTCAAAGATATCCAACAATTCCTCAGTCTCCTTAAGCCAATCTCTGGCCTCCACAAACGTCTCAGTCCCTTGAAAAGTTTTTCCTCCCATAGCCTTGAATTCCTTGCACGTCTTTGCAAAAGTGTCAACACGAGGAGGAGGAGGAGGAATGGGTGCAACTAGGAGTGGAGGAGTATCCGCTGGGCCTGCAGTGGTGGCCCTAGCCTCCAAGTATCTCCTAAACCACCCTGGAATCGTCACACCTTCTGGGAGATTAAGATCTTCAGCCATGCTGAAACGAAAAAGGAAAGATTCAAAATGGAGAATTCGAAAGATAAAGATAAGGATGTGGCTATTTGGGATTATGTTTTTCATAAAAACTCTCTTTAAATAACATGTTTTTTTTTTGAAAGCACTTCTTCCAAAAATACTTTAGAAAAAAATATTTTTCTAAAAAAAATTTTATCTGTTCTGGTAACCTTATGCTCTGATACCACGTGTAACACCCCACGTCCATTAATGTCACTCACAAAGGGAATGCATTAACTTCCATGGAGGTTTTAAGTGAATATAAAACAGTAAAATTACAACAAGACAGATATAAAATAGTACTTGGAAATTCAAAAAACTTTATTTCATTGTAGCAGAAGTCAAAACATGTTTGATTTCATCATAACACCATATTCAATGTCAAGTACAATATCTATCTTGATAAAACAAGTACATAATCCCATTACATGAATAGCCATTAAAAAGAAAGATAACAAGCTGGACTCTACTTCAGCAGTCCAAGCTTTCCAGAAGATAAGCGATCCAACTAGACTCCACTAGAACTTGGCCCAACCTGCGGACCTGAAGGGAGAAAAAGGATGGAAAAGAGGGGGTCAGACATAAAGTCTGGTGAATATGATAATTCTACAATACTATTACCAAAATAACTGGACTAAGGCATAAGCTGGAAAACAAGAAAATGTCTATAAAGAGCAGATTAAGGACATAGACAATCGCTAAAGGCAACGTTATAGGCGCTCCTAAATACTAAAGGATAAACACTATAGTGCACCACACCAGTCACCCTAAAGATTCATCCCACTTAGCTTCACTTAGAAACTTTCCCAATGGCTTTACGTACCCCTAGCTGACTACATAGGTGCCGCCTGCCCCTATCTCCACTAGGTGTACCCTACTTCCCATTATTCGATCGGCTCCCTAACTCGTAGATACCCGTGCTGGCCCCACAGTGGGGTGTATCACTCCCCTAAAGTGGCAACCTGATACAACGGACATGCACGGCTTATACCTACATGATGCAACAACGTCTTACCTACCAGCCCGGGTCCACACACGCATATGAAACCCGTTGGACTTGCGTTGCCACCGCTCCCTGTTTTGGCCTCTTATAGTCAAACCCAGTATGCGTGTCCCGTCCTCGACTTGGGTCGAGCCCACAAAGATACGTTTTGGGATACTGGTTGAAATGGGCCCCCACTATTTACCACAAGCATTCCACCTAAGCTTGTCCCCATTAGTCCATCCCACTTAACCCACTTAGTCATGTTCATTTACATGTGTGTTTGGTTAAGTCTAATCGTATTTCAAATGCCTCTAAAGGCAACCACCAGATTCCTCATGCCACCCAAGGCACCTACTTAACCCCCATGTCCCACCTTACATGATTATCTGGTTAAGTATTTCTTAGTTCATTAAGGCCATAACCTCATAAAGACCTCTCACATTAGACTGGCATTTATGGCAGCTGGATTTGCCGGGCGGGTCCGGGCAGTCTTACACCATAAAAGAGTCTAACCTCGTGTCTTTACAACTGTTATGCTTTAGTTTGGGCCTAGGACCTCTCACATTGGGCCGACATTTGTGACTACTGGATTTGTCGGGCGGGTCCGGGCAGGTTTACATCACAAACGGGTCCAACCTCGTGTCCTAAGCATTGATTATTAATAATAATCCACTTTCCCCCAATTTTAATAATTCCCTACTTGAATTATTAATTACTTCCAATTTTTAACAATGTCCATAATTGAATCAATTATGGACATCCATTCATGGTATGCAAAATCTTACAAAATTGCACCCAATTTATTAATTCCTAATATTACCCCTACCCCACGTTTGAACGTTTATTCGCAAAATATATGTTAGACTCGAATAGCCTAACTCATAGCATAAAAGAGATTATCATAATAACAACATGTATATGTGACCAAATGAATCATAATAAGGGGTGAAACTTGCATATGTCCAACTTGCATAGATTATACATGTCATGGACCTAAAGGTGTCAACTTGTTCAAAATTCACCTAATATAATCTCAATCAATTTTCATAAACTTACATATGAACATGTGTGAATCAACATCATCTAATTTTTTAACAACATGGTTTTATATGGGTACACCTAACTCAATAGGCAAATTCCCATATTCAAGTTTTATTTAATTATAGTTTCAAGTTTATGGGTACACCTAACCTAATAGGCAAATTCCCATAAACAAGATCCATTTAAATTAAAAAAACATAACTTTAAGCATGTTCCAACAACATCATGATTTTACAACATAATATAGCATGATTTATAACATGGCATAGTATGATAGTATAACATAGCTTGACATGATTCTCAACATAGCACGACATAGCATAAGAGAATTTACAACATAGCATGACATAGCATATATAATTTACATCATACGACAACATAATAACATAATAAGAGATCCACAATATATAGAATTTACAATTACAAATCACATCATTTTCTTGTGATCCATTCATAACCGAGTCAAATTAGTTTGTAATAGTCTTGTGAGAATCATCATACTCACCAACAAAAGAAGAGAATTAGAGAGAGAGTTCTTTGGTTTGATTTGTTTTGTTGAGTAGAATTTAGTTGTAGTAGATTAGGCTTCCTCTTCTTAGTTTGTGACGGCTACGCTGAACTCCATGGCAGCAGCATGACGGTAGCTTCTCTAATTTTACAAGTGATTTAGGTTTAGGGTCTACCCACTTATTTATAGATTTTAGAATGCATTTAGGCCATTAGATTTATCCTAGAAATAACCGCAGCCGTTCAGACAAGATGGGGTTTATCTTGTTGACTCAGCAATGAGTCAGAAGTGACTCAGCAAACACTCAGCAAATTAATAAACTTCTATTCATGTCATAAATAAATATATATTTTCTACAATGTACATATTAGATACATCCCCCTTTACTTATTATTGTTTTTATATAAATATTAGATACATCCCCTCTCTCACACACTTATTAATATTTTTATATTCATATTAGATACATCCCCTCTCTTACACACTTATTAATATTTTAGCAACTTTAGTGTTAATAGAAAATTCGGGGTGTTACAATATATTTGAGAGGGTTAAAGACTAATGTAATTAACACATTGTCACGACAAACCCAAAACCATTTTATGCTTGTAGAAATCACACTTCGTGCACTTAACTCGTTTCCAACATTATCAACTTAACTATCCCTCGATCAAGAGTGAGGCCAGGTAAGTTAGAGCACTAGTTGCATATCACCCCTTGCCTAGACACCCCATTCTTGACACTCACAGATAGATAAGCCTAATCGTCGGCTTATTAGAATTAAGCACAGTAATCATGATATTCAATAACAAGTAATTAGGAAGTGCACTCATATCACTATTCTAGCTTCACACACTTTCAAACTTACTTCAATTTAACATACAAGTTAAACAACCATTTTAATATGATAAGAAATCACTAAGGACGTCATCACAAAGTTCCATACAATGTATTGAAAACACAACAATTAAAACTGCATATATAGCGACTATCGCTATAAGTGCACTTTCAAGTTCATGTCCACAATATGTCAATTCCCTACTAATCCTTATGTGCTTTGTTTCAAGTCCATTCCACTTGTTATACAAGTCAATTCAAGTCCCATTTCAAGTCCATTCCATTAACATGGATCACATATGTCGCTTACTTTTAAAGTAAGAATCAAGACAACATTTTTAACATAAGTTACCAACATTCAAGCAACTTTAAGCATAGTTAAAAACATGCAAAAGGGTTTATGTTTGTTGTCCTAAATAGTGAGTAAACTCACCTTAATCCTTAGAAAATCCAAGATCCAATAATAAGAATAAAGATCCAAGAATAAGAACAAAGATCCAAGCTAGCAACCTCCTTCCTTCCCTTGTTTTTCCTTGCTTTCTTCCTTATATAGCTCACGACCAAAGATGAAAATTGAGAGGGGCTTGGATTTTTCAACTTCTAACTTGCTAAAAGGTCTTGTAATGGCATAAGAAGGCTACACTTAAAGTTTGAGTTGATTTGGAGTTGGTTTGAGTATAGTTTGAGAAAGTTAGTAAGGAAGAGGAAGAAGATGAAGATAAGCCATTAAAAAGCTTCACTTTTGCTTAGGAATTTTGTGTAAGAAAGAAGGAGGCATACCCCTCCTTATATAGGAAAAAGAAAGTGGATGGGAAAAGACCAAAATGCCCTTAAAACCCTAAACACACTCATGAAAGAAGTGAAAGGTGTGTAAGAGAAGTGAAAGGTGTGTAAGAGATGGTAAGTTTGCTTTTTCAAAGCTTAAAAAGTAAGCATTCATTTGTATACATATAAGAAGCTTATATACATACACTTAGGATATTTTCTAAACTCTTGATATGACTAATTATGATTACATATATATGTGTATGTGCATATATACAAATATATCAAACAACGTTGCAACGATATGAAACAACTTCTATTCAACGATAGGATGTGAATCTGGAAGTTGAACCTCGATCATATTTTTAGTTATTTATCAAATGATTTATTCAAGTAAATAAAACTTGGAAATAAATCCATTAACTTATTTAAACAATTAAAACAAGCATATTCAAATTATAAAGCACTTATTTGAATACTTAAATACCCAAAATACAAAAACTTTCCTTAAATGCTAATTTTTTTTAAAATGATGACATCATCAAAATAGTTAACCATAAATATGATAAATACTTTTATTAGCTAACTACTTCCCTAATGATTAATTAGACATTCACTAAAATGTTCAACAACTTTTACTGAGAAAATAGCCATTTATTGATAAAACGATTTTCGGTCATTTTATCAATATTTTACCAAAAATATATTTTTGAAAGCATTTTCCCAAAACGAGTCTAGAATTGTAAATTACTAATTAAATGATGTTTAACAATTCTTCCCCCATCGGAACACAAAGCCTTCCGTCTCTCCTCAGCCAACCCTTATCATCTATAGAATATCGAGCAAGGTGACTAGATGTCTCCCCTCGAATCAGCTTATCCATAATCTCAATTATCTGAGGGTCTTCCTTCTGCGAAGCCCCAACTTGATCCAGAAGGGTAGGCCTGAGCTCAAGAGATGCTAAAGAACCGGTCATCGACTCAACTGCCAAAGAGAAATCAAAGGTTGCCAAGAACTCTAAATTCTTCATCTCAACAAATAGAGGACTTAGTGTCAACCTTTTTCTACTCAACGCATCCGCTACAACATTCCCCTTGCCAGGGGTATATGCTATATCAAAATCGTAGGACGCCAAGAATTCCATCCACCTTTGCTGCCTCAAGTTCAGATCCTTCTGCGAAAAGAGATACTTCAAAGACTTATGATCAGTATACAGCTCAAATCTCTCTCCCAGAAGATAATGACGCCAAGCCTTGAGTGCATATACTATCGCTGCCAGCTCTAGATCATGAGTGGGATAATTCTTTTCATGCACCTTAAGTTGCCTACCACCAAAACATATAACTCTGCCTTCTTGCATCAGAACGGCGCCCAATCCCGTGCCACAAGCATCAGTGTACACGGTAAACATCTTACCACCATCGGGTAAAGCTAGAACTGGTGCTGAGGTAAGGGCTCTCTTGAGTCTCTGAAAAGCAAGCTCACAGTCCATATCCCAAGCAAAAACTAAGTTCTTCTTCGTCAACTTAGTAAGAGGAGCGGATATCTTCGCGAAGTCCTTGATGAACTTCCGGTAAAAACCTGCAAGACCTAGAAAACTTCTCACTTCGGTTGCATTCCTTGGAGTCTTCCAATCCTGCACAGCAACTACTTTAGCGGGATCCACCGCCAAGCCTTGCTTAGATACTATATGCCCAAGGAACCGAACTTCCCTTTTCCAAAAGTGACACTTGGAGAACTTGGCCTTTAACTGATGCGCTCTAAGCGTATCCATCACCTCTACAAGTTGTCTCGCGTGCTCTTCTTCATCCTTAGAGAAGATCAGAATATCATCCACAAAGACCACGACAAACTTGTTCAAGAACTCTCGAAACACCCTACTCATCAAGTCCACGAAATACGCGGGTGCATTCGTCAGACCGAACGGCATAACAAGCCATTCAAAGAATCCATCTGGAGTTCTGAATGCAGTCTTGTCTATACTATCTTCAGCCACTCTGAGCTGATGAAATCCAGTAGCAAGATCAAGCTGAGAGAAAACAGAAGCACCAACAAGCTGGTCAAAAAGATCGTCAATCCTCGGTAATGGGTGTCTGTTCTTCTTAGTCAGCTTATTCAACTCTCTATAGTCCACACAAAGTCGAAGAGAACCATCTGCCTTAGTAGCAAACACCACAGGCGCTCCCCATTCGGATATACTTCGTCTGATGAAGTTCTTCTCAAGCAACTCCTTTACTTGCTTGCTGAGCTCCCGTCTCTCACGCGGAGCCATGTGCCGAACGGGCAAAGAAACAGGCTTAGCATAATCCACCGGATAAATGCGAAAATCGATCTCTCGTTTAGGGGGCAACCCCTTAACTTCTTCAAAAACATCTGGATAATCTCGAACCACCCTTACCGACTGAAGGGTTTCCTCTGACGAGTCGAGAGATTCAAGATAGCACAACATGACGGGATCCTTCGGATTGCATGAAATCTCTAAGGTGCTGCCGAGGCGAGTCACAAGCCTCACAACCCTATGCTCACAATCAAGAATGGCTCCATGTCTAGACAGCCAATCCATGCCCAAAATCAATCCGTATCCCCTGAAACCAAAAACATACGCACTACACAAGAACTCTACACTGAGTATAGAGATCCTCAGATCCTCACATATCATAGATAGATGAGCAGAACCCCCAATGGGATTCGAAACACAAACGGGATCATCCACTAAGCTAGTACTAAGGTGCAAACTATCAACAAGATCAGATGAAATAAAGCTATGTGATGCACCAAAATCAAACAAGGTACGAACTGGAAGATCGAAAACATAAACAAGGTTCTCAACAGAAACACTACCTCGATCGGGAACTGGAGCGGTATTGAGAGCATGAACTTGCCCTCCTGAAGGTCCAGCATGCTGAGTCTGACCCTGCCCTTTCTTCTTCGGGCATTCCTTGCTGAAGTGTCCAGCCTCACCACAGGAAAAACATCCACCACTAAGCTTCCTTTTCTTCTTCCTACAATCCTTAGCAAAGTGTCCAGGCGCACCACAGTAATTGCACTTTCCCTTGCCTTTGTTGTTGTTCCCCTTCTTGTTCTTGCTCTGATTCCCCTGACTGCTTTGACCACCTTGATTGCCTTTACCCTGAGAATCAGTCTTCTTTGCTTGAGTATCACTCGACTTGACCTCTTTCTTTCCATCTCCCTGAAGTAGAGCCATATCGACCAAACTCTCAAAAGTAGCCCCATGCGGAATATGTGACATCGCCAAACCCTGCAGCGGCTCATTCAACCCTCTAGCAAATCGAAGAGCCTTCTTCTCAGGAGTGTTCACCATATCCAAACCAAAACGGGCCAGCTGATTAAACTTGTTCACATACTCCTTGACAGACATATCACCTTGCTTTAATGCAATGAACTTCTCCATCTGTAAATTCGCCTCAGCAGAAGATAGAAACTTGGCCACAAATCTAGCCCTCAAATCGGCCCAAGTCTCGACGGGCCTAGTACCATTGGTGACTTCCCACCAATAAGCGGCTTCATCCTTCAAAAGCCACACTGTCAATAAGATCTTCCTCTCGTCATCAATCCTAAAGATAGCAAACAAGTCCTCAGTGTCTTTCAGCCAATTCCTAGCTTCAACAAAAGATTCCGTGCCTAGGAAATTCTTGCCTCCCATCGCCTTGAAGTCTTTACAAACCTTCGTGAACTCAACCTGGGGATGCTGAGGGGGAGGAGGAGGAAGAGGAGCCTCAGCAACTGGAGGGGGAGGAACAGGAACCACCGGAGGAGGGACATTAGGGGGAGGATTCTCAACTACAGGAGGAGGAGTGGGAGTAGGGTTTGCGAGGTCAGCTGCCGCCCTAGCTTCTAGAAGTCTCCTATACCAGAGTGGTACGTTTACTCCATCCGGGATGGCAAGATTCTCAGCCATACTGAAACGAAAGATAAGATAAAATTAGGTCAAGGGAACGAAGGATAACGCTAATGGCTTTTTGGGGAATAGCCTTTTAAAATACTAGGCTTTTCTTTGGAAAATACTTTATACTTGTTTTGAAAAATAGTTTTTCAAAAGTCTTTTAAAAACTTTTTGTTCTTTCTTGTAAACCATATGCTCTGATACCAAATTTGTAACACCCCACCTCCGCTAGGGTCACTCTTTTCGGGGGCACTAGCTTCTGGGGGGCGTTAGAACTGGGTAAGCATGCATAATGATATATCAAGGCAGAACAAGAACATAAATATATATGTAAAACAGAGTAAGTGAGAATAAAACAGCGGAATATCTCAAACCATCTCAAAACAAGTCTAGTACATCATAAAGTCAACTGCCAAAATAAACATGTCTAGTACATCATAAACAGAAATACTGAAATACATAGTGCTATCCCCAAAATAAAGATGATAAACCATAGCGAGCTCAATGTCCAGTCATACATGAGCTATCCAGCAAACAAGCAAGCGATCAAAGCTAAGCACCACTATTCCCTCCCTGAGAACCTGGGGGGGAAACGGAAGAAAAGAAGCGAAAGAAAACAGGTCAGTCAAAAAGACTGGTAAGCCCTACTACGATCAGTCTATAAACTAATAAAGTTAGCATCATGATGGAAACTGAGATGAACATACTGGCAATAGATAAAGGTGTCATCACATAAAGAGGATTAAGCTTTGCACCACAGTGTACTAGCAAACTAACATAACAGATATTGATCCCTCAGCCCAACTTTGGCCCAATAACATGAGGTGACCTTAATACAAGGTCCAGCCCAACGGTCTAGTCGATCGGCTCCCTATAAACCTAACACGTCAAGTGTTGGTGTCCATACGGCCCACATATGGTTGTAGTCAGACTGTGCTGGGTCCACCTTCGGGTGTATCAAGCCCTCGGGTGTCAACCCCAGACACCTAAGCAATAATGCACAGTCTAAACCTACTGGTACCCGTGCCTCGAGTTTGTCCAACACCGGACTACGTGCACGTCCGTAGCCCGCCTAGACCCGCACCGCTGTACCACTCAGCCGTCGCTTTGGTCGCTTACATCAGTCCAGTAATCGTGCCCCGCCCTAGCCTAGCCTCTAGGGTTGTGAATGATACCAAACTGGGATTACTGCTGGAACAGACCACGTTGCTAGGGTTTTCTAAGAGGGTTAAGTGTGGTTTAACCCCTCACTAATCATGGATTGAATTAGTTAAGTGTAACCAACAGTTCACCACTTAACCCCATTTAATCCCTCGTATCCCCAAAATTGGTTAAGTATTAGTGGGCCATGACTTAACCCTAATCATGAGGCATTAATTAATTTAATTGTGCCTTAACCTCTCACATTAGACTTTGTTGCGGTTACCTAGTTAAGCCGGTAGGTTCCGGGTAGATTTACACCACAACTTGGTCTAACCTCGGGTCTTGGCACCACATGACCAACTTCTCACATTGGATCCTATTGTTTGTAGCCACTAGTTAAGCCGGTAGGTTCCGAGTAGAATTACGCTACAAACTCAACCCAACCTCGAGTTGGCCACACTTATGTTTTCTAAGTGTCATGTCCACTTTATTTTCAAAACATAATTACAAGTTTAACAAATACTTGGGTAGACCTAACTTAATAGGTAAATTCCCAAGGGGTAGACCTAACTTAATAGGTAAATTCCCAATCTTATATTTTCATGTATTTTAAGTTTTACCCAAACCCCCCCAGCGTCATTCTATCGCTTACATATTCGTCATAACGCATAAAGGATAGAAAGAGGGAACTTGGCACAACATACATGATGAATCTAACATATCATAATAAACATGCATAACATGTTGGACTTGCATAACTTAGCATAGTGAACTTGCATAAACATGCATAACTTGTTAAACTTGCAAATCATGGCATAGTGAACTTGCATAAACATTTATAACTTGTTAAACTTGTAAATCATGGCATAGTGAACTTGCATAAACATGCATAACTTATCAAACATGTGTAACATGGCATAGTGAACTCGCATAAGCATGCATAACTTATTAAACATGCATAACATGGCATGGTGAACTTGCATAAACATGCGTAACCCAATAAACTTGCAAATCATGGCATAGTGAACTTGCATAAACATGCATAACTCCATAATCTTGCATAAATCCCAACTTGCATCACATATTAACTTTAGAGTTTCTAAAATGAAGGTAAGAGGGCTTACAAATATTATGAAGACACAAATCTACAAGTAAAGATTGAGAAGCCCTTTATGCAAGCATATAAAAACCCAAAACAAAGCTCCAATAAGAAAACTCTTAACAAAAATCCCAAAAATTCTAGCTTAACCAATAAAGCTTGCAACTTGATGATGTATGCAAGCTAATGATCATTCATACAACTTAGAAATGCTTGTATGAACATCAAAATCTTCATAGGAATGATTTTTGAAGAGGGTGGAGGCTCGGGTTTTTAAGTGGAGGCCATTTGAGAAATCAATTTGACATAGTTTGGTTGCTAGAATGAATAATGGGGTTTTAGGGTAGGATTAGGGTCTTATTTATAGAAGATTAAAGTGTTTTTAGCCCTAGGATTAACCCTAGGTAGAATTAGGTCCATCAGATTTCGGAATTCTCCAGAACCAAGCCACACAACCAAGCCTAGATCAAAATTGGTGCGCCAGGCAAAACTGCCCGGCCACCCTGTGTCGACAGGGCTGTCGATAGGGCTGTCGACACCCTGGGGACCCTGTCGACATGCCTGTCGACATGGGGGTCCTGGCGGGAGTTTTCCCGCCTGCGCCAGTTTGCCCTAATTTCCAACTTTGAACTTGAAATTCAAATCTGTTTTTACTTAGGAATTTTTTGAAAACTTCGTTGGGCCTTAATCGGGTCATACGGACTCCGATTTTCGAAAACTCGGACTCTATTTCGCGTATTTTTCCGAGATGAACGCAATGGAATAGCCCGTTTCCCTTGATTCAGATTTTAGAATTAAATTCTGCCTCGATTTATGTTATAACAGGTTATTGAAAATACGGGTTGTTACATTCTCCCCTCCTTAAAGGATTTCGTCCCCGAAATCTTCAAGTTAGGAAGAACATATCCTACCATCCAACATCCATCTACTCAAAACATCATCCACGAGCAACCATTGTCCTTAAAAGATTCTAAATGCTGTATGAACATATGCAAAAGTGTGTGTATATGTACTTATCTAATGCAAAGATCAATGCAAAATATGTTAGTGAAATGTATCCATATGTATGCAAATCCCTAACATAATGTATAATATCTACATGCGTGCTCAATCATACCTCCATATGCAACATCCATGAGATAGCATACAAATTTCATCCAAGAATAAGCATAAACACTCATGCACATGCAATATGAGGAGTGTGTGAGCCGATCTAGTGCCTAATGTGTATCATGCATCCACGAGTAACCACTTGCAAACACTTGCAACCACTTGCAACCATCAAACATAACATGTCTCAAACACATGTTTCATCCAAAGGATTCTACCTAAGGTTCTCATGATAAGATAGACACGATGAACTAGATAAACTAGATAGACATGGAAAGATAAAGAGATTGAGAGTGTACCCTCAAAAAGGAATGGATAAAGCCTACGCATCTTCTCTTCAGTTTCCCAAGTTGCGTCTTCCTCGGCTTCACCCCATTGAACCTTCACCAACTTGACCTCACGATTCCTTAGCTTCTTGATCTCTGTCCCCAAGATACGAATCGGAGCTCTCCTCAAGGTAGCTTCTTTCTCTACTTCCACATCTTCTAGAACATTTGGCTCAACCACCTCTGTTGACTTATGCAAACACTTCCGGAGATGCGAAACATGAAAAACATTATGCACTCCAGCTAGCTTCTCGGGCAATTCCACTCTATAGGCCATCTGCCCGATCCTCTCTACAACTGGAAACGGTCCAACAAACCTTGGTGCTAACTTTCCTACTGCTCCAAACCGAACCACATTCCGCAAAGGAGAAACCTTCACGAAAACCATATCCCCAACATCAAACTCCAAATCAGTCCTTCGCCTATCAGCATAAGATTTCTGTCTGTCTTGGGCCGCCTTCATCCGTCTTCTAATCAACTCGACCTTCCCGGATGTATCTCTAATCATGTCAGGTCCAAGTATAAGCTTATCTGTAGTCTCCCACCAACATGTAGGTGACTTGCACGGTCTCCCATATAAAGCCTCAAATGGTGCCATACCAATGCTCGCCTGATAACTGTTACTATAAGCAAATTCCACAAGAGGAAGATGGTCTTCCCAAGTACCACCAAAATCCAGAATGCAAAGCCTCAACAAGTCCTCAAGTACCCTATTCACCCTTTCTGTCTGACCGTCCGTTTGCGGGTGATAAGCCGTACTCAGGTTCAACCTCGTGCCCATAGCTTCCTGCAAACTGTTCCAGAACTGACTAGTAAAGATGGGGTCTCGGTCACTGACTATGCTAGAAGGGACTCCATGTAGTCGTACTATCTCACGAAGATATACTGATGCTAGTCCAGATGCGGTCCTTTTGCTCTTCATCGGAATGAAATGAGCACTCTTCGTAAGCCTATCCACAATGACCCATATGCTTGTATTCCCTTTTCTTGACCTTGGCAATCCGTCAACAAAGTCCATAGAAATAATCTCCCACTTCCATAGCGGGACCTCTAGAGGATGCAATAGCCCACCGGGCTTTTTCGACTCGGCTTTTACTCTCTGACAAACAACACATCAAGAGACAAACTCTGCCACATCCTTCTTCATTCCAGGCCAGAAGAAAATGCGCTTCATATCCTTATACATCTTATCTCCACCCGGATGTATAGTCAACTTGGAGCGATGTGCTTCCTCAAGAACTTTCCTCACCAAGTCTTCCCCCATCGGAACACAAAGCCTTCCGTCTCTCCTCAGCCAACCCTTATCATCTATAGAATATCGAGCAAGGTGACTAGATGTCTCCCCTCGAATCAGCTTATCCATAATCTCAATTATCTGAGGGTCTTCCTTCTGCGAAGCCCCAACTTGATCCAGAAGGGTAGGCCTGAGCTCAAGAGATGCTAAAGAACCGGTCATCGACTCAACTGCCAAAGAGAAATCAAAGGTTGCCAAGAACTCTAAATTCTTCATCTCAACAAATAGAGGACTTAGTGTCAACCTTTTTCTACTCAACGCATCCGCTACAACATTCCCCTTGCCAGGGGTATATGCTATATCAAAATCGTAGGATGCCAAGAATTCCATCCACCTTTGCTGCCTCAAGTTCAGATCCTTCTGCGAAAAGAGATACTTCAAAGACTTATGATCAGTATACAGCTCAAATCTCTCTCCCAGAAGATAATGACGCCAAGCCTTGAGTGCATATACTATCGCTGCCAGCTCTAGATCATGAGTGGGATAATTCTTCTCATGCACCTTAAGTTGCCTACCACCAAAACATATAACTCTGCCTTCTTGCATCAGAACGGCGCCCAATCCCGTGCCACAAGCATCAGTGTACACGATAAACATCTTACCACCATCGGGTAAAGCTAGAACTGGTGCTAAGGTAAGGGCTCTCTTGAGTCTCTGAAAAGCAAGCTCACAGTCCATATCCCAAGCAAAAACTAAGTTCTTCTTCGTCAACTTAGTAAGAGGAGCGGATATCTTCGCGAAGTCCTTGATGAACTTCCGGTAAAACCTGCAAGACCTAGAAAACTTCTCACTTCGGTTGCATTCCTTGGAGTCTTCCAATCCTGCACAGCAACTACTTTAACGGGATCCACCCCCAAGCCTTGCTTAGATACTATATGCCCAAGGAACCGAAATTCCCTTTTCCAAAAGTGACAATTGGAGAACTTGGCCTTTAACTGATGCGCTCTAAGCGTATCCATCACCTCTACAAGATCTCTCGCGTGCTCTTCTTCATCCTTAGAGAAGATCAGAATATCATCCACAAAGACCACGACAAACTTGTTCAAGAACTCTCGAAACACCCTACTCATCAAGTCCACGAAATACGCGGGTGCATTCGTCAGATCGAACGACATAACAAGCCATTCAAAGAATCCATCTGGAGTTCTGAATGCAGTCTTGTCTATACTATCTTCAGCCACTCTGAGCTGATGAAATCCAGTAGCAAGATCAAGCTGAGAGAAAACAGAAGCACCAACAAGCTAGTCAAAAAGATCGTCAATCCCCGGTAATGGGTGTCTGTTCTTCTTAGTCAGCTTATTCAACTCTCTATAGTCCACACAAAGTCGAAGAGAACCATCTGCCTTAGTAGCAAACACCACAGGCGCTCCCCATTCGGATATACTTCGTCTGATGAAGTTCTTCTCAAGCAACTCCTTTACTTGCTTGCTGAGCTCCCGTCTCTCACGCGGAGCCATGTGCCGAACGGGCAAAGAAACAGGCTTAGCATTATCCACCAGATAAATGCGAAAATCGATCTCTCGTTTAGGGGGCAACCCCTTAACTTCTTCAAAAACATCTGGATAATCTCGGACCACCCTTACCGACTGAAGGGTTTCCTCTGACGAGTCGAGAGATTCAAGATAGCACAACATGACGGGATCCTTCGGATTGCATGAAATCTCTAAGGTGTTGCCGAGGCGAGTCACAAGCCTCACAACCCTATGCTCACAATCAAGAATGGCTCCATGTCTAGACAGCCAATCCATGCCCAAAATCAATCTGTATCCCCTGAAACCAAGAACATACGCACTACACAAGAACTCTACACTGAGTATAGAGATCCTCAGATCCTCACATATCATAGATAGATGAGCAGAACCCCCAATGGGATTCGAAACACAAACGGGATCATCCACTAAGCTAGTACTAAGGTGCAAACTATCAACAAGATCAGATGAAATAAAGCTATGTGATGCACCAGAATCAAACAAGGTACGAACTGGAAGATCGGAAACATAAACAAGGTTCTCAACAGAAACACTACCTCGATCGGGAACTGGAGCGGTATTGAGAGCATGAACTTGCCCTCCTGAAGGTCCAGCATGCTGAGTCTGACCCTGCCCTTTCTTCTTCGGGCATTCCTTGCTGAAGTGTCCAGCCTCACCACAGGAAAAACATCCACCACTAAGCTTCCTTTTCTTCTTCCTACAATCCTTAGCAAAGTGTCCAGGCGCACCACAGTAATTGCACTTTCCCTTGCCTTTGTTGTTGTTCCCCTTCTTGTTCTTGCTCTGATTCCCCTGACTGCTTTGACCACCTTGATTGCCTTTACCCTGAGAATCAGTCTTCTTTGCTTGAGTATCACTCGACTTGACCTCTTTCTTTCCATCTCCCTGAAGTAGAGCCATATCGACCAAACTCTCAAAAGTAGCCCCATGCGGAATATGTGACATCGCCAAACCCTGCAGCGGCTCATTCAACCCTCTAGCAAATCGAAGAGCCTTCTTCTCAGGAGTGTTCACCATATCCAAACCAAAACGGGCCAGCTGATTAAACTTGTTCACATACTCCTTGACGGACATATCACCTTGCTTTAATGCAATGAACTTCTCCATCTGTAAATTCGCCTCAGCAGAAGATAGAAACTTGGCCACAAATCTAGCCCTCAAATCGGCCCAAGTCTCGACGGGCCTAGTACCATTGGTGACTTCCCACCAATAAGCGGCTTCATCCTTCAAAAGCCACACTGTCAATAAGATCTTCCTCTCGTCATCAATCCTAAAGATAGCAAACAAGTCCTCAGTGTCTTTCAGCCAATTCCTAGCTTCAACAAAAGATTCCGTGCCTAGGAAATTCTTGCCTCCCATCGCCTGGAAGTCTTTACAAACCTTCGTGAACTCAACCTGGGGATGCTGAGGGGGAGGAGGAGGAAGAGGAGCCTCAGCAACTGGAGGGGGAGGAACAGGAACCACCGGAGGAGGGACATTAGGGGGAGGATTCTCAAGTACAGGAGGAGGAGTGGGAGTAGGGTTTGCGGGGCCAGCTGCCGCCCTAGCTTCTAGAAGTCTCCTATACCAGAGTGGTACGTTTACTCCATCCGGGATGGCAAGATTCTCAGCCATACTGAAACGAAAGATAAGATAAAATTAGGTCAAGGGAACGAAGGATAACGCTAATGGCTTTTTGGGGAATAGCCTTTTAAAATACTAGGCTTTTCTTTGGAAAATACTTTATACTTGTTTTGAAAAATAGTTTTTCAAAAGTCTTTTAAAAACTTTTTGTTCTTTCTTGTAAACCATATGCTCTGATACCAAATTTGTAACACCCCACCTCCGCTAGGGTCACTCTTTTCGGGGGCACTAGCTTCTGGGGGGCGTTAGAACTGGGTAAGCATGCATAATGATATATCAAGGCAGAACAAGAACATAAATATATATGTAAAACAGAGTAAGTGAGAATAAAACAGCGGAATATCTCAAACCATCTCAAAACAAGTCTAGTACATCATAAAGTCAACTGCCAAAATAAACATGTCTAGTACATCATAAACAGAAATACTGAAATACATAGTGCTATCCCCAAAATAAAGATGATAAACCATAGCGAGCTCAATGTCCAGTCATACATGAGCTATCCAGCAAACAAGCAAGCGATCCAAGCTAAGCACCACTATTCCCTCCCTGAGAACCTGGGGGGGAAACGGAAGAAAAGAAGCGAAAGAAAACAGGTCAGTCAAAAAGACTGGTAAGCCCTACTACGATCAGTCTATAAACTAATAAAGTTAGCATCATGATGGAAACTGAGATGAACATACTGGCAATAGATAAAGGTGTCATCACATAAAGAAGATTAAGCTTTGCACCACAGTGTACTAGCAAACTAACATAACAGATATTGATCCCTCAGCCCAACTTTGGCCCAATAACATGAGGTGACCTTAATACAAGGTCCAGCCCAACGGTCTAGTCGATCGGCTCCCTATAAACCTAACACGTCAAGTGTTGGTGTCCATACGGCCCACATATGGTTGTAGTCAGACTGTGCTGGGTCCACCTTCGGGTGTATCAAGCCCTCGGGTGTCAACCCCAGACACCTAAGCAATATTGCACAGTCTAAACCTACTGGTACCCGTGCCTCGAGTTTGTCCAACACCGGACTACGTGCACGTCCGTAGCCCGCCTAGACCCGCACCGGTGTACCACTCAGCCGTCGCTTTGGTCGCTTACATCAGTCCAGTAATCGTGCCCCGCCCTAGCCTAGCCTCTAGGGTTGTGAATGATACCAAACTGGGATTACTGCTGGAACAGACCACGTTGCTAGGGTTTTCTAAGAGGGTTAAGTGTGGTTTAACCCCTCACTAATCATGGATTAAATTAGTTAAGTGTAACCAACAGTTCACCACTTAACCCCATTTAATCCCTTGTATCCCCAAAATTGGTTAAGTATTAGTGGGCAATGACTTAACCCTAATCATGAGGCATTAATTAATTTAATTGTGCCTTAACCTCTCACATTAGACTTTGTTGCGGTTACCTAGTTAAGCCGGTAGGTTCCGGGTAGATTTACACCACAACTTGGTCTAACCTCGGGTCTTGGCACCACATGACCAACTTCTCACATTGGATCCTATTGTTTGTAGCCACTAGTTAAGCCGGTAGGTTCCGGGTAGAATTACGCTACAAACTCAACCCAACCTCGAGTTGGCCACACTTATGTTTTCTAAGTGTCATGTCCACTTTATTTTCAAAACATAATTACAAGTTTAACAAATACTTGGGTAGACCTAACTTAATAGGTAAATTCCCAAGGGGTAGACCTAACTTAATAGGTAAATTCCCAATCTTATATTTTCATGTATTTTAAGTTTTACCCAAACCCCCCCAACGTCATTCTATCGCTTACATATTCGTCATAACGCATAAAGAATAGAAAGAGGGAACTTGGCACAACATACATGATGAATCTTACATATCATAATAAACATGCATAACATGTTGGACTTGCATAACTTAGCATAGTGAACTTGCATAAACATGCATAACTTGTTAAACTTGCAAATCATGGCATAGTGAACTTGCATAAACATGTATAACTTGTTAAACTTGTAAATCATGGCATAGTGAACTTGCATAAACATGCATAACTTATCAAACATGTGTAACATGGCATAGTGAAATCGCATAAGCATGCATAACTTATTAAACATGCATAACATGGCATGGTGAACTTGCATAAACATGCGTAACCCAATAAACTTGCAAATCATGGCATAGTGAACTTGCATAAACATGCATAACACCATAATCTTGCATAAATCCCAACTTGCATCACATATTAACTTTAGAGTTTCTAAAATGAAGGTAAGAGGGCTTACAAATATTATGAAGACACAAATCTACAAGTGAAGATTGAGAAGCCCTTTATGCAAGCATATAAAAACCCAAAACAAAGCTCCAATAAGAAAACTCTTAACAAAAATCCCAAAAATTCTAGCTTAACCAATAAAGCTTTAAACTTGATGATGTATGCAAGCTAATGATCATTCATACAACTTAGAAATGCTTGTATGAACATCAAAATCTTCATAGGAATGATTTTTGAAGAGGGTGGAGGCTAGGGTTTTTAAGTGGAGGCCATTTGAGAAATCAATTTGACATAGTTTGGTTGCTAGAATGAATAATGGGGTTTTAGGGTAGGATTAGGGTCTTATTTATAGAAGATTAAAGTGTTTTTAGCCCTAGGATTAACCCTAGGTTGAATTAGGTCCATCAGATTTCGGAATTCTCCAGAACCAAGCCACACAACCAAGCCTAGATCAAAATTGGTGCGCCAGGCAAAACTGCCCGGCCACCCTGTGTCGACAGGGCTGTCGACAGGGCTGTCGACACCCTGGGGACCCTGTCGACATGCCTGTCGACATGGGGGTCCTAGCGGGAGTTTTCCCGCCTGCGCCAGTTTGCCCTAATTTCCAACTTTGAACTTGAAATTCAAATCTGTTTTTACTTAGGAATTTTCTGAAAACTTCGTTGGGCCTTAATCGGGTCATACGGACTCCGATTTTCGAAAACTCGGACTCTATTTCGCGTATTTTTCCGAGATGAACGCAATGGCATAGCCCGTTTCCCTTGATTCAGATTTTAGAATTAAACTCTGCCTCAATTTATGTTATAACAGGTTATTGGAAATACGGGTTGTTACACTTCCCTAATGATTAATTAGACATTCACTAAAATGTTCAACAACTTTTACTGAGAAAATAGCCATTTATTGATAAAACGATTTTCGGTCATTTTATCAATATTTTACCAAAAATATATTTTTGAAAGCATTTTTCCAAAACGAGTCTAGAATTGTAAATTACTAATTAAATGATGTTTAACAAGGTTATAAAATCATATTTATAACACTTAACAATATTACAAATTGTTATGTTATTCAAAGATTAAGTGTTCGAATTTTCCGGGTCTTTACATTCTCCCCCACTTAAAATATTTCGTCCCCGAAATTGCAACACGAGAAACCAAAGAAACAATCAAACATCGATACCTAACAGTATCATACTACCAGCAAACAAAACTCATGGCTTGATCAAGTTCAAACCCCCTTATCGCATAAGGATGATAAACAACCTACTAAGTGCGCCTTACGCTCAACAGCCTTAGGGATTACTCGGTCGATAATTCACAATACCTCATAACAAATCAAGGAGTCGTTTCCCAAACCCTCCACTAGCTACCAAACATACTAAATCCCATACGATGTTAATAAACCATCCGTACACATTGTTTGACCATATCACTTTCCCGATCACAAGACTTCGTTTCCAAACTACTATACCACACTTGACATATCTAGTGCGTAATTCGATCTAGTTTCTTGACCAGAAACTTCCATCTTCCTTACATAGCCATACACTATGATAGAAAACTTCAGGATCATATCAAAAATCCATATCAAGTATTCACTATCAAAGTCTAGTGAAGAACCCTTGTTCGGACCAGTGTAAATCACCTTCAAAATCCTGTACTCGAATCTGTACCAAGATCAACTATGCGAATAAAACAATCTACGTACAACTCACGTATTTTATCCTATTGGTTTCTTAACCACCAATATCCTTTATTAATTCTTCTATATGTATAGTATGCCATTTTATTCTAGTATCCTTCCTCTTTTTCAACATTCAATCATCACTTAGTATTTCTTTATTAATACTAAAACCACTTATGAATCATTTCATAAAACTTTACTTCAAGTTATTTAACACTGTATAACTTAAGTTTGTACACATATAATACTTTAATACATTCTATGAGTATATCCAAACATCAAATTTGTTGAGTATGTTAATCAAATTTTGAACTTGTTCCAACTTGCTATCTTAATAATTCAAGTGTTATATAAACTCAATTTATATTTTCACAAACACTTAACATCAAGTTCCATAATAATTCAAAAGTTTTCAACTATCCAAAATCGTTGAAAATCCCGTTTCATTTTAACAAATGAAACCGACCAAACTACAAATCATGGCATTATTCACATTTATACAATCTTAATGCATAAACTATATGGTTCCGTAAAACGACTTAATCGAGTTTCAATAATTTATATAAAGCACTTCTTTATCTAACTTATTTCATAAATTCTTATCATTATTCGGATTATAATAGACGGATCATGTTAAAATTAAATATAACCTAACATCATCATTAAACGCCTTATAGTCAAACTATGAAACTTAATTCACAAGGTGTTCATATCTAATGTTCTCACTTATTCCCATCTACCCAAGCCATGTTTTTAAAAGGTAAACTAGTTATAAGTCAACAAGCAATAGTACATGCTCATAAACTGATCAAGCATAACTAATAATAGTTGAATATTATCATTCCTAACAACCAAACACATCATAAATAACTATATCAATTTATGAAAGTTTATATTTTGTACAAAAATATAAGCCTAGGTAAAATTATTTCATTTACCAATTTAAAACCAATATTGTGTCGATTTGCCTTGTTTAAGTATTTAGAAATCCCTATCGATACCATGGCGTCCCACATATCGACCAGAATTCATAAACCACTCAACAGATTAACTAACACAACATAAAATATATTTATTGCACTAACAAATACGCGCTCTCTTATATATAATACACTCAACTCATATTAGGGCATTCCATTACCCTACCTCTTGATGAGTCATACCCAACCAAAGCCAAGGTGTTCGCTCAACCTTGGGCTCTGATACCAAATGTAACGACCCGACTTTTCGACCCTCGAATGTCGACACTAATACATCCACGGTATTCACGTGCCGAGCACCCAAGTGCCGGAAAGACGAAAAGTTAGGGTAAAATAAAATAAAAAGAAAATAGGCTAAGGAAGAAGAGGACACAATACCAGAATCTCACAACGGAACGGTAACATATAATATAAAGAATGATCTTTACAAAATAAAACTGTATGATTACAACTGTCAGAGAACAATAACCTATCATCAACTTGGACAGTTATGACAACCCGTCCTCATAAATGTTGATGTACAACATAGAATGCAGCGGATATAAGAAGTACGGTAAGATGACCTCCAACTCTCTTCCAAAAGCTCCAAGGCATCCAAAGTAAAACCTGTCATACTCAGCCTACTCGAAGGAGTACGTGACGATTTTAAGGAAAACAAAAACCAAGCGTTAGACATTAGTCTGGTATGAGAAACTCAAGATACATATTGCATGTAACAACATTGAGGGGACTGTGCAGATAACCGCTCCGGATTTCCCCTCAATTGAAACCAACCATTTATTAGGAGAAGTATAGTTGTATTATAAATAATGTCTAGGGTGTAAAATATAAATAATTCACATAGAAGGAATGGTTACATGTGACGAGAAGGAATTTCGCTCGGTCCGAACCAGTCGCTAAACCGATCCAGGCCGTTCGAAACGCCCTATCGCTTGAGAACAGGCCACAACAGAACGCATACAAAAGAACATTTCATTGTATATTACAACAATGCATCAGATTACAAGAATATACAGAGTTTAAATGAATATTACACAGAAATATCATAGATTTAAATTACATTTAAATACATAGCAGCGGAAAATAATACAATACACAACTAGAATGAGATATACGGATACAAAGCTTTCCGGATATCGTTCCAGCTGTAAACCAGGATCCTGTGCATATAAATCTGCAAAACCAGAACTACTAGCTGCCCGTGTCAAAAATAAGGGCACCCAGAGTTTAGGTTAAAACAATAAACTCCAGGTCAGTCATGTGACTGGTGTGAGAACTAAAACAGCTAATCTTTATTTTAAAAGTTAGGTAAATCAAGGGACCACGCCGTATAACACGGAACGGGTTTCCTCCCAAGAATACCAGTGCATAAAACAACAGCGCAATGCTAAATAAAGAAAAATGAAGCTGTTATAAGACCCAGGTCCTATCACACAATGCAACGCAAGCCGGGGGATAGGGTTTTCCCTTATAACAGCCAAAGAATGCTTGATACGTTTAAAACAGATTATTTGATACTATAATAAGTGCATAGTGTATAAAACAACTTCAAATCATAAGTATCAATCATAGGCGGCATGGGTACCATATATCATGTCGCCATACTAGTTCTACAATTAAAACCGCAAATGTCACGTATTTGGAAATTGGGTTTCCATCTATGAACCGAGGCAAAAGATAGTCCTCAACCGATTCGAGACAATCTAGCCCATGTCTCAGGATCAGAGCTCGAGTGACCCTTGGAGCGACAGGGCCGGTCCACCGATGTGGATTAAACTTAAACCCTGAACATGCGTTCCCCCGCCCTATGGGGCGTAAATGAGCCAACGAATGACTCCATCGGACCCGGATCGTCCGATCAAACCGAGGCGCCTCGCAACAGCAACTACCACATAAGTCAAACTCGTCAGGGCGTGTAAAACCACTGACGCCACTTTTTAGCTAGAAGGAAACGCATGCCCTCCCTGAGGTCCGTCTCCCGTTTTTGGTTCATACCGGGTGTGAAACTCGCGAAGCAAACGTTACACAAAGCTACGCCACAAAGGTCGTGCTTTGATCATCACCACAAGACTTTTCTTTTCAACAGAAGCCTCGATCAATTGCCACTTAGGCATGCCACACAGGCAATTCACTCCATGCGTTTGATATCCATCAATATATAACCCCTGAGCTCGTACGTCTCAGAGAAGGGCGTTAAGCAAGAGAATAAATTCTCCGCCGCCAAACAGATATATATTTAATAGAGATCAATCACACGGACTAAAATCCAATGTCAGACACACAGTCCATTTACAAGTCCGTTCTGGGTCTGAACGAAACCGGAGGCACCTAGTACCTCGCATATCCATCGATCTCCAAGTACGTCTGGACGATCACCAACTGTTTCCATCTTCTTGGGTGTACAGCCCAATCAAGATCATCAGTAATCCCCCAAACGACGTGAAGACTTCCGGTCTTCGACCATCGTCTTCATCTTCGACACCACGTCGAATCAGTTATTCAGAATGGGATAAACCCGGTCTTTCTGAATAACTCGCGTATATATTATAAAAGTGTTACACAAACACAACATACGCCTCATTCCAATTCAGAATATTCTTTTATTCAAATATTCCTATACTTTGGGAAAAGTTCCCATTAATTTTATCCAAGATAAATTCTTTAAATTTATTCTTTAATCTCCTTTGAATATCAATTCAAACTAGTAGGGATTAGCGAACCACACCGAAGAAATCATTTATTTTATTTCCCAATCCCAACCTATTCATCCCATGAAGTAAAACTGGTTATACTTCATATCTAACACCACGGTGTTATCGGTAAATTCAATTACCATTTCACGTTCAAATCTAATTAAAGATTTAACTATCACCTGGAGCAAAACTGGTGATACTCCATTCTCGATCATTTCAATCTAATTAAAGATTCATTAAAACTCCACTTAGTTTTAATCGTTAACTGGGTTAAAGAATCAGTGTCGTTTAAAACACGGTTCACAATAAACCCAAAATCACATTCCATTAATTATCGGGTTAAAGAACGAGTGTTATTTAAAACACTGTTCACGATAAACCCAAAAATCAATATTAATTCAATTCCAATTAAATATTATTTAATTGGTACACTTCATTAAATCTAAATAAAAAGATTTAATCTTTTCTCTACTGGGTTCAAGAACAGTGTTAGTGAAGACACCATTCACGACAAACCCAAATCACATTTGATATTCAATACAAGGCTCTGAATAGAAAATATATCGGCTTATATTCAATATCAAATTCTACGACTAACAAATGTCGTATTGGAAATAACGATATAAATATATATCTTTCAAATTTCCACAACAACATCTGTATAATCACGAATTCCAACATCGAAATATTCCGAAGACAATTTCGATTCAAATCCACTCCAATGCAATCATTGGAAATTTTGGTTATTTTTAAAACCCTTTTCAAATTCAATTTATTTATTTAAAAATAAATAGAATTATAATTCTAGTTCAAAACTAGTTCATTTCGATAAAAATCTATTTTTATCCTTTCAAATATGGAGTTTTTCATCCCAATCCTTTCTAAATCATTTCTTATGATTTTACACAAATTATTACTATTTTTAATAATTTTATCAAGGCCCGTACAGTCGATTTCCATCAATGGCCATCGAACTGCACTTACAACGACCTTTTTCGAATTTGATTTGGACATAATTCCAAATCCAACCGTTAGATTTCTAATTTATCACATTCGTTAGAAAGCTCTTTTCGATACGAACCCAACGGTTCCGGTTTTAGGAGAATCCGACGGTCGGATCTCCCGTAATGTTCGTTTGAAATAAATGGTCGAAATTCACGAACTACCGCGGCGCGGCGCGTTCTATTCAGGCCACTATATATTATATATATAATATATATAATATATACTTCGTCGATTTCAATTCAAAACGTGCTTTATAAATCGTTTTAAATTCGTTTTCAAAACGGTTTCAACTTCATATTCAATTTCTAATCAAAATTGAATATTACAATATAAATTCGTTTTAAATTCATTTCAAATCGATTTCTATTCGAATTCATTTACATTCAAATTCAATTCGAATTTCCTTCTATTTATTTTCAATTCGAATTCATTTCTATATAGTTCGAATTTAGAATCTATTCAATTTCAATTCGAATTCAATTCTATTCAGTTTCAATTCGAATTTCTATTCTTTTCAAAATATTAGATTTTGAAATCACTTTCGATATTCATTATAAAATGAATAAAATCGATATAAATATCATTCACGTCAAAATGGCGTCAATCTAATCAACACGGCTTCATATATTGACATTTTCAAATATTCCATTTTGAATATTTCTATTTCAAATATTTCCATTTCAAATATTTCTTTTTCCAAATATTTCTATTTCAAAACTGGAATGAGACCCAATCAATTACCATATAATGTTAATTATATGGATTTTCTACAACACATGTATTTATCAACAACGATGAATAATCAACCATCATCCAAAGTGCATTCTACACTGTATAAGCATCAAATATAAATATTCAACGCTTATAACAGCCTGTCAATCAATCGATCGACATACAACTAAACAATCGGGATTAGTTTACGTCAAATATCATCCCAATACCCGTGTGGGGTTTCAAGCAATCAAACACAGATTTTTATTTGTGCAGTTGGGCGATGTGTAAAATTTATCATCCCAATCAATGTCCTTCAAATAGGTGTACATAAACAAACCGTCCGGTTTGTAAATGAATATTTATTTATTCACATTCACGTTAAAAATTATATTTTTAACGACCAAAATATTTTATTCAAACTATGAATATTCTATTCGGTTCATTTATTCAATAAAATGATATTCTTATTTTTCTAACATATTTTAGAAAATTTTGGCGGCATAACGGCACGATACTAGAAACGGGACAAGGCCTAGCCTTATCCCCGGTCTAGTGAAGGCCCACGCCATTCACACATCAATCAAATCAATTCATTTCACCACACAATTCAATTTCAATCAAATAATCTAACTAATTTTTGCAATCAAACAAACAAGTCCATGGTCTGTGGACGATTGTGTCGGGTGCTACTAAGCACCGTCTGCATCCTAGTATATATATATAACTAGAAAAAGAAATTGAAAGGTGAGAATTTCTCAATCTCCCCCACTTAAAACTTTTCGTCCCCGAAAAGGAACAAAGTCGAAAGTGGTTTGATTATTCAACTCTACGTTCAATCTGGCTTCCATTCTCCAACTTTTCAGTTTATGAGAATTCTCAAATTTTCAAAAATTTGGCTAACACCCTAAATTTTCGAAAAATTTCGCCATAACCTCCCCTGCAATGGGAGCATCGGGGAATTTCAAATAGCTTCCCCGGTCCTTCAGATCTCAAAAAGAAAAAGAAAAAGCCAAGCGGCTAGCCAATAGGCTCATAAAATCATCATCACCCAAACAAAACAGTAAATTATGTATTAAACATGTACCTATTTGTCGGGCAAACAAATTTTATTCTCTGCTCTAGCCTCCTTGCTATGACCTGTTCAATGTAAGTAAAGGTATATGCAAGCAAATGCGACCAATTTTCAATGTAATTCAATATTGGGTTCAATTAGGCATAATGGTTCAAAATTAGCAAACAGTTAAACAAACATCACAAACATCAATCAATTAGTGGATTTAACGTTTCAAATTCATAATTTTGATATATATAAAGAAAATCATGTTTTGATGCCAAATCACAACAATGTATTCTAGCTATATAAGTTTTGGTTCTCACACCAGTCTAATGGAAATATATAGAAATCTCACTTTCGTCACTCGAATATAAACACTGATGATGAGGCCTCATCATCTGAATCATCTCCGGGCGACTAGAGTGTGATGCTATATCTATCCAATATATTAAAACTTTGAATACACGCGGATCAGACGTATACGCAAAATCTATATATACTGGACTGTCCACATCAATATGAAATAAATAATCAAATACGAATAATTGATTTAAATTTTCAAAACAAAAAATTGTTTCCATTTGAAAAATATACTCTTCACACTCGTTCTAGGATACTACTGATCCCATCTCTAACGAGTCATTCTCGTTGGATATTACTAATCCAATTTCTGATGAATTCTTTCGTACGGTTCTAATGTGTCTTGTTCTCTGAGCTTTGTAAACCAAAGCTCTGATACCAACTGTGACGAGAAGGAATTTCGCTCGGTCCGAACAAGTCGCTAAACCGATCCAGGCCGTTCGAAACGCCCTATCGCTTGAGAACAGGCCACAACAGAACGCATACAAAAGAACATTTCATTGTATATTACAACAATGCATCAGATTACAAGAATATACAGAGTTTAAATGAATATTACACAGAAATATCAGAGATTTAAATTACATTTAAATACATAGCAGCGGAAAATAATACAATACACAACTAGAATGAGATATACGGATACAAAGCTTTCCGGATATCGTTCCAGCTGTAAACCAGGATCCTGTGCATATAAATCTGCAAAACCTGAACTACTAGCTGCCCGTGTCAAAAATAAGGGCACCCAGAGTTTAGGTTAAAACAATAAACTCCAGGTCAGTCATGTGACTGGTGTGAGAACTAAAACAGCTAATCTTTATTTTAAAAGTTAGGTAAATCAAGGGACCACGCCGTATAACACGGAACGGGTTTCCTCCCAAGAATACCAGTGCATAAAACAACAGCACAATGCTAAATAAAGAAAAATGAAGCTGTTATAAGACCCAGGTCCTATCACACAATGCAACGCAAGCCAGGGGATAGGGTTTTCCCTTATAACAGCCAAAGAATGCTTGATACGTTTAAAACAGATTATTTGATACTATAATAAGTGCATAGTGTATAAAACAACTTCAAATCATAAGTATCAATCATAGGCGGCATGGGTACCATATATCATGTCGCCATACTAGTTCTACAATTAAAACCGCAAATGTCACGTATTTGGAAATTGGGTTTCCATCTATGAACCGAGGCAAAAGATAGTCCTCAACCGATTCGAGACAATCTAGCCCATGTCTCAGGATCAGAGCTCGAGTGACCCTTGGAGCGACAGGGCCGGTCCACCGATGTGGATTAAACGTAAACCCTGAACATGCGTTCCCCCGCCCTATGGGGCGTAAATGAGCCAACGAATGACTCCATCGGACCCGGATCGTCCGATCAAACCGAGGCGCCTCGCAACAGCAACTACCACATAAGTCAAACTCGTCAGGGCGTGTAAAACCACTGACGCCACTTTTTAGCTAGAAGGAAACGCATGCCCTCCCTGAGGTCCGTCTCCCATTTTTGGTTCATACCGGGTGTGAAACTCGCGAAGCAAACGTTACACAAAGCTACGCGACAAAGGCCGTGCTTTGATCATCACCACAAGACTTTGCTTTTCAACAGAAGCCTCGATCAATTGCCACTTAGGCATGCCACACAGGCAATTCACTCCATGCGTTTGATATCCATCAATATATAACCCCTGAGCTCGTACGTCTCAGAGAAGGGCGTTAAGCAAGAGAATAAATTCTCCGCCGCCAAACAGATATATATTTAATAGAGATCAATCACACGGACTAAAATCCAATGTCAGACACACAGTCCATTTACAAGTCCGTTCTGGGTCTGAACGAAACCGGAGGCACCTAGTACCTCGCATATCCATCGATCTCCAAGTACGTCTGGACGATCACCAACTGTTTCCATCTTCTTGGGTGTACAGCCCAATCAAGATCATCAGTAATCCCCCAAACGACGTGAAGACTTCCGGTCTTCGACCATCGTCTTCATCTTCGACACCACGTCGAATCAGTTATTCAGAATGGGATAAACCCGGTCTTTCTGAATAACTCGCGTATATATTATAAAAGTGTTACACAAACACAACATACGCCTCATTCCAATTCAGAATATTCTTTTATTCAAATATTCCTATACTTTGGGAAAAGTTCCCATTAATTTTATCCAAGATAAATTCTTTAAATTTATTCTTTAATCTCCTTTGAATATCAATTCAAACTAGTCGGGATTAGCGAACCACACCGAAGAAATCATTTATTTTATTTCCCAATCCCAACCTATTCATCCCATGAAGTAAAACTGGTTATACTTCATATCTAACACCACGGTGTTATCGGTAAATTCAATTACCATTTCACGTTCAAATCTAATTAAAGATTTAACTATCGCCTGGAGCAAAACTGGTGATACTCCATTCTCGATCATTTCAATCTAATTAAAGATTCATTAAAACTCCACTTAGTTTTAATCGTTAACTGGGTTAAAGAATCAGTGTCGTTTAAAACACGGTTCACAATAAACCCAAAATCACATTCCATTAATTATCGGGTTAAAGAACTAGTGTTATTTAAAACACTGTTCACGATAAACCCAAAAATCAATATTAATTCAATTCCAATTAAATATTATTTAATTGGTACACTTCATTAAATCTAAATAAAAAGATTTAATCTTTTCTCTACTGGGTTCAAGAACAGTGTTAGTGAAGACACCATTCACGACAAACCCAAATCACATTTGATATTCAATACAAGGCTCTGAATAGAAAATATATCGGCTTATATTCAATATCAAATTCTACGACTAACAAATGTCGTATTGGAAATAACGATATAAATATATATCTTTCAAATTTCCATAACAACATCTGTATAATCACGAATTCCAACATCGAAATATTCCGAAGACAATTTCGATTCAGATCCACTCCAATGCAATCATTGGAAATTTTGGTTATTTTTAAAACCCTTTTCAAATTCAATTTATTTATTTAAAAATAAATAGAATTATAATTCTAGTTCAAAACTAGTTCATTTCGATAAAAATCTATTTTTATCCTTTCAAATATGGAGTTTTTCATCCCAATCCTTTCTAAATCATTTCTTATGATTTTACACAAATTATTACTATTTTTAATAATTTTATCAAGGCCCGTACAGTCGATTTCCATCAATGGCCATCGAACTGCACTTACAGCGACCTTTTTCGAATTTGATTTGGACATAATTCCAAATCCAACCGTTAGATTTCTAATTTATCACATTCGTTAGAAAGCTCTTTTCGATACGAACACAACGGTTCTGGTTTTAGGAGAATCCGACGGTCGGATCTCCCGTAATGTCCGTTTGAAATAAATGGTCGAAATTCACGAACTACCGCGGCGCGGCGCGTTCTATTCAGGCCACTATATATTATATATATAATATATATAATATATACTTCGTCGATTTCAATTCAAAACGTGCTTTATAAATCGTTTTAAATTCGTTTTCAAAACGGTTTCAACTTCATATTCAATTTCTAATCAAAATTGAATATTACAATATAAATTCGTTTTAAATTCATTTCAAATCGATTTCTATTCGAATTCATTTATATTCAAATTCAATTCGAATTTCCTTCTATTTATTTTCAATTCGAATTCATTTCTATATAGTTCGAATTTCAAATCTATTCAATTTCAATTCGAATTCAATTCTATTCAGTTTCAATTCGAATTTCTATTCTTTTCAAAATATTAGATTTTGAAATCACTTTCGATATTCATTATAAAATGAATAAAATCGATATAAATATCGTTCACGTCAAAATGGCGTCAATCTAATCAACACGGCTTCATATATTGACATTTTCAAATATTCCATTTCGAATATTTCTATTTCAAATATTTCCATTTCAAATATTTCTTTTTCCAAATATTTCTATTTCAAAACTGGAATGAGACCCAATCAATTACCATATAATGTTAATTATATGGATTTTCTACAACACATGTATTTATCAACAACGATGAATAATCAACCATCATCCAAAGTGCATTCTACACTGTATAAGCATCAAATATAAATATTCAACGCTTATAACAGCCTGTCAATCAATCGATCGACATACAACTAAACAATCGGGATTAATGTACGTCAAATATCATCCCAATACCCGTGTGGGGTTTCAAGCAATCAAACACAGATTTTTATTTGTGCAGTTGGGCGATGTGTAAAATTTATCGTCCCAATCAATGTCCTTCAAATAGGTGTACATAAACAAACCGTCCGGTTTGTAAATGAATATTTATTTATTCACATTCACGTTAAAAATTATATTTTTAACGACCAAAATATTTTATTCAAACTATGAATATTCTATTCGGTTCATTTATTCAATAAAATGATATTCTTATTTTTCTAACATATTTTAGACAATTTCGGCGGCATAACGGCACGATACTAGAAACGGGACAAGGCCTAGCCTTATCCCCAGTCTAGTGAAGGCCCACGCCATTCACACATCAATCAAATCAATTCATTTCACCACACAATTCAATTTCAATCAAATAATCTAACTAATTTTTGCAATCAAACAAACAAGTCCATGGTCTGTGGACGATTGTGTCGGGTGCTACTAAGCACCGTCTGCATCCTAGTATATATATATATATATATAACTAGAAAAAGAAATTGAAAGGTGAGAAATTCTCACAGATAGCTATCCAAACATCTTGACTCTTCTTTGATATAAATCTTCATCGTTATCGCATCTTTGTCATCTTCATTGCCCGGTTCCTCTACATATGTAAAAATCGAATTTTTACTTCGCTATTCAATATATAAAAATCGAATTTTTACTTTGTTATTCAATATATAAAAATCGAATTTTTACTTTGTTATTCAATATATAAAAATCGAATTTTTACTTTGTTATTCAATATATAAAAATCGAATTTTTACTTTGTTATTCAATATATAAAAATCGAATTTTTATTTCGAAGTTCAACATATAAAAATCATATTTTTATTTCGAAGTTCAACATATAAAAATCATATTTTTATTTCGAAGTTCAACCTATAAAAATCATATTTTTATTTCGAAGTTCAACATATAAAAATCATATTTTTATTTCGAAGTTCAACATATAAAAATCATATTTTTATTTCGAAGTTCAACATATAAAAATCATATTTTTATTTCGAAGTTCAACATATAAAAATCAGATTTTTATTTCGAAGTTCAACATATAAAAATCATATTTTTATTTCGAAGTTCAACATATAAAAATCATATTTTTATTTCGTTTATATTTTCCAAAATGATTCTCAAAATCATATTCTAGTTTACATTTAAAAACAATACTACTTTAATTATAAAAATCAATGTTATTTCTATTTTGAAAACAAAGCATATTTTTCTACTTTAAACACAAAGTATATTTTCCGCTTAAAAAACAAAGTATATATATGTAAAAATTCTCTTTTTAAAACAATGATATATATTTTCTATTTTGAAACTGATTTTAAAACTGACTTTACTTATGATTTTAAACTGAATTTAAATATGAATTTAAACTGAATCTAAATATGAATTTAAATAGAAAACCTAAATCAAGACTTACTTTTCCAATCGGTGGGGGGGTTTGGGCGATCGCTGGCGTCGGATGTCGGAGGGCTCGCTGGGGGTAGCAGGGCGGCGGGCTAGGGTTCCAAGGCAATGGCGATTAGGTCTGGGGGGGGGGCTCGGGTTCCTGGCGACAGCTGGAGGAGGGCTTCGAGAGAGGGGAGGGGAAGGGAGGTGGGGGTGGCGCGCCTTGGACGCCGGTGGCGGTGGTTAATGTCGTGCCTCCTTCATCGTTCGATTCTCCTTTTTTTTTTATAAATCTGTAAAATGAATTCGAACGGGGGGGGGGGGCCTGGGTATAGGAGAGGAAAGGTTTTAAATTTTTTTTTAATTATTTAATTATTTTATTTTCGCAAAAAGTTGACCCTTACATACGACCTCGAAACGAGGCCCACCGCCTGTCGCCCATAGCGTTTTACCCCCACTCCGAACACAATGGGATAAGTATCGTGAGCTGATTCGACTGTTACAATCAGTTTCCGTTGAATTTACATTTAAATCGCTATATTGAATTTTAAACGTACATTTCAAATTACCGGGGTCACATACTAACTAGAAAAATTCCTGAAAAATATTTTCTAGCTTCGTATTGACGATATGGTCCTAACAAAACTAGTTTCGTCGAATTCTGAGACCGTTGGAAAAATGGCCAATTTCCAGTCGATTAAAATCAACTGAAACTGGTCAAATGCGTTTTCCTTTGCCACGCTCACATATTGATTCGAAAAGTTACGAAATTTGAAACCTTACAATAACTCGACATCACGGACCCAACAAAAGTGGTTTCGTCGAAATCCGAGGTCGTTTGCAAAATGTCTATTTTTAAGGGCCTGAATTCCATAGCGACTATTCCGAATTTTCAACTGGACATATCTTTTGATTCCCGCTATGAAATCATGATTTTGCGGATTCGCTGGAAAGATATTATCAATTAGATCCCATTATTTTTGGTTATACTAAAATCCGGATTGTTTTGCACCCGGTACATTCAATTGAAGTTTGAAATCGAATTATCGAACTACCGCGCCATTTTCAATTCTATTTATAATTATATATAAATATTTATATTCTAACGACGACGCGTATAAATATATACGTTCAATTTATATTCAAAATAAATTTCTCGTCGATATTATTTAAAATAATTCATTTTAAATATTCATACTTCGCTAAAATTGCCAAAATAAAAATTTCAAACTGGCCCAGATTTTCCGGGTTATTACATTACATTGGTTACATTCGACAACTATTAAGTGTACAAACAAGACCGATAAGGCACGTTCGCATATTGGATTTTCCATCGGAGATCTCTCGATATAGATCCGAACTCCATGCACAAGGGTCAGAAAGTACCTCCGAGCGTCGCATATCTCTAGATAAAATATACCATAAGGTAAACACAACTGGCCCACGCACGAAACACCGAAGTGCACCACGTGGAACCAAATATATCCAACTCCCGCGCGCAACTTCGAGGAGCTCCCGCACGATTCGATAATAAGCATACACTAGATATGGAGTCAATATATCCTGTCGTAGGTTAGCAAAACCCCAGATTGTGCTCCTACTCTGTTTTTAGCCATTTCCGATGTCGAGGTTTCGTTCGGCATCTTTCACACGAGTCTTCATCACTCGAACAGAACAAGAATTCCCAGTTGGAATCCCACAGCTCAATAGATCTTGGAATCACACATAGATTTCTTCACAGATCTTGGAATCACACATGGATTCCAATACATCAACAGATCTTGGAATCACACATAGATTCTTTCATAGACCTTAGAATCACTATATGTGTTCGAGCATCTCAATAGATCTCGAATCACCACATAGCCTTCACTTCCCAGCCGCTTCCAAAACATAGAACCCGTATACTAGTTTTGAAGTGGTTTTCGATAAGTAGAACACTTACCAATCCCGGTCTCCTCAAAACCAGTCGCTAAATTTAAGGCCAAGTTCTATAGTCAACTAACTGACTACATTTCACACAATATACGATTGTATATGGAAAACAACCCTGCTTAATTTCCATAACAACCGAATAAACATTCAAGGCACTATCAAGATCACGAAGCATGATAACAGCCAAATCACTATAAAGTCACGCAACATGACAATTAGTCGAAGAACGGTTAACTCATATAAAAGGCTTCTAATCCCATTCCCATTTAATTAATATTTCATTAATTAAAACTTATTTTATTAGTAAAACTCCTTTTAACTAATAAAACTTCACTTGTCAAATACAACTTCAATTATTAATCAATAATTCATACTCGATTAATATTCCTTTATTAGTAAAACTACTTTTAACTAATAAAACTTCATTTGTCAAATAAGACATCACTTATTAATCAATAACTCATACTCGATTAATATTCCTTTATATACTAGCGTATATATTCAACTTATACATATAAAATGTGTATATGTATATATTCTACGAATTACCTAATCCGTTATAGTCTTACTACCCAAAAAGGGTTTTAATATACTTATCCCTCCGGTATAAGTATAATCACAATTCAATTCCAAGATTTCCTATTTAACTTCAATATTTCAAAACGTACTCATATACTTATCCCTCCGGTATAAGTATATCTACAATTAAATTTTAAGATTTCTTTTCTAACTTCAATACTTCAAAACGTATTCATATACTTATCCCTCCGGTATAAGTATAACTACAATTCATTTTCAATATTTCTTTTCTTACTTTAATACTTCAAAACGTATTTATATACTTATCCCTCCGGTATAAGTATCTCAATAATTCATTTCTAGGATTTCTTAAAGTATAACCAAAGAGATTAAAACCATTGTTTAATAAAGAACCTCTTCTCTTTTATAAGTTAAACATCTTATTCAATATCTTTATTCTGAAAGATTCCTATACTTGTTTCTATCTTAAAAATAAATTATTAAAGATCTAAGTATATTCAAAATCATTAAACCGTATATTCTAGTTTAACTACATTCCAGGGGTTTCAAAACATGTGTTGCTAAAACAATGTTTACAACAAACCCAAAACAAATCATTATAATCATCTTTAAACATTCGTTTAAAGATTCAATTATATTTACTTCGATGATATATTTGAGAGGGTTAAAGACTAATGTAATTAACACATTGTCACGACAAACCCAAAACCATTTTATGCTTGTAGAAATCACACTTCGTGCACTTAACTCGTTTCCAACATTATCAACTTGACTATCCCTCGATCAAGAGTGAGGCCAGGTAAGTTAGAGCACTAG
The DNA here is from genome assembly GCA_030737875.1 of Allium sativum. Taxonomy (NCBI): domain Eukaryota; kingdom Viridiplantae; phylum Streptophyta; class Magnoliopsida; order Asparagales; family Amaryllidaceae; genus Allium; species Allium sativum. The sequence continues at coordinate 734,437,768 of CM060916.1, forward strand.
TTGCATATCACCCCTTGCCTAGACACCCCATTCTTGACACTCACAGATAGATAAGCCTACTCGTCGGCTTATTAGAATTAAGCACAGTAATCATGATATTCAATAACAAGTAATTAGGAAGTGCACTCATATCACTATTCTAGCTTCACACACTTTCAAACTTACTTCAATTTAACATACAAGTTAAACAACCATTTTAATATGATAAGAAATCACTAAGGACGTCATCACAAAGTTCCATACAATGTATTGAAAACACAACAATTAAAACTGCATATATAGCGACTATCGCTATAAGTGCACTTTCAAGTTCATGTCCACAATATGTCAATTCCCTACTAATCCTTATGTGCTTTGTTTCAAGTCCATTCCACTTGTTATACAAGTCAATTCAAGTCCCATTCCAAGTCCATTCAAGTCCATTCCAATCCATTAACATGGATCACATATGTCGCTTACTTTTAAAGTAAGAATCAAGACAACATTTTTAACATAAGTTACCAACATTCAAGCAACTTTAAGCATAGTTAAAAACATGCAAAAGGGTTTATGTTTGTTGTCCTAAATAGTGAGTAAACTCACCTTAATCCTTAGAAAATCCAAGATCCAATAATAAGAATAAAGATCCAAGAATAAGAACAAAGATCCAAGCTAGCAACCTCCTTCCTTCCCTTGTTTTTCCTTGCTTTCTTCCTTATATAGCTCACGACCAAAGATGAAAATTGAGAGGGGCTTGGATTTTTCAACTTCTAACTTGCTAAAAGGTCTTGTAATGGCATAAGAAGGCTACACTCAAAGTTTGAGTTGATTTGGAGTTGGTTTGAGTATAGTTTGAGAAAGTTAGTAAGGAAGAGGAAGAAGATGAAGATAAGCCATTAAAAAGCTTCACTTTTTCTTAGGAATTTTGTGTAAGAAAGAAGGAGGCATACCCCTCCTTATATAGGAAAAAGAAAGTGGATGGGAAAAGACCAAAATGCCCTTAAAACCCTAAACACACTCATGAAAGAAGTGAAAGGTGTGTAAGAGAAGTGAAAGGTGTGTAAGAGATGGTAAGTTTGCTTTTTCAAAGCTTAAAAAGTAAGCATTCATTTGTATACATATAAGAAGCTTATATACATACATTTAGGATATTTTCTAAACTCTTGATATGACTAATTATGATTACATATATATGTGTATGTGCATATATACAAATATATCAAACAACGTTGCAACGATATGAAACAACTTCTATTCAACGATAGGATGTGAATCTGGAAGTTGAACCTCGATCATATTTTTAGTTATTTATCAAATGATTTATTCAAGTAAATAAAACTTGGAAATAAATCATTAACTTATTTAAACAATTAAAACAAGCATATTCAAATTATAAAGCACTTATTTGAATACTTAAATACCCAAAATACAAAAACTTTCCTTAAATGCTAATTTTTTTTAAAATGATGACATCATCAAAATAGTTAACCATAAATATGATAAATACTTTTATTAGCTAACTACTTCCCTAATGATTAATTAGACATTCACTAAAATGTTCAACAACTTTTACTGAGAAAATAGCCATTTATTGATAAAACGATTTTCGGTCATTTTATCAATATTTTACCAAAAATATATTTTTGAAAGCATTTTTCCAAAACGAGTCTAGAATTGTAAATTACTAATTAAATGATGTTTAACAAGGTTATAAAATCATATTTATAACACTTAACAATATTACAAATTGTTATGTTATTCAAAGATTAAGTGTTCGAATTTTCCGGGTCTTTACTTTTGATTGTATACTATATATGTAGTAACGTGAGATGCAAGCGTTTCTGCCAGATTGATATTTATTTGTACTTAGACATTATTATAATATCAGAATGATATTGCTTTGAAAAGTTATTTGGATTCTCATAAGGGAAAAACCTGTTCCGTTATGCGGCGTGGTCTTGTGAGATATCCTTTATTTAATCAAGTATTAAATTGTTTTACTCATACCAGTCCCATGACTGACCCGGAGTTTATTTGTTTTGTTTTCCCTAAACTCTTGGGTGCCTAATTTGTATGGGCAGTCAAGTAGTCAGGAATTTGCAGATATACTTGGAGAGCTTGGAGCAGGAGGCTTCAAGATCATATAGCTATAGTTATTTCCACTGTATTGTAAGTGTTGTACTCTGATATGTGCTATTGTATACATAACTGTTATATTTCAAAGTTATGTTATATATTATATGTTATTCGTTCCGTTGTGAGGTTCGTGTTACTCTGATGTTGTGTTCTTCTTCTTCATCTATTCTAAGTTTCTATCTTATCTATTCTCACCTTCTAATTTCTTTCATTAATTACCGGGATTTTTCGATGTTTTGGTTATCGACGTCGAGCTCACGTCGATAACCAAAGCCGCTCAAAATCCGGGTCACTACAGTTGGCATTTTGGTCTTTTCCCATCCACCTTCCTTTTCCTATATAAGGAGGGGTATACCTCCTTCTTTCTTACACAAAATTCCTAAGCAAAATTGAAGCTTTTAATGGCTTATCTTCATCTTCTTCCTCTTCCTTACTAACTTTCTCAAACTATATTCAAACCAACTCCAAATCAACTCAAACTTTGAGTGTAGCCTTCTTATACCATTACAAGACCTTCTAGCAAGTTAGAAGTTGAAAAATCCAAGCCTCTCTCAATTTTCATCTTTGTTCGTGAGCTATATAAGGAAGGAAGCAAGGAAAAGCAAGGAAAGGAAGGAGGTTGCTAGCTTGGATCTTTATTCTTACTCTTGGATCTTTATTCTTATTTTGGATCTTGGATTTGCTAAGGATTAAGGTGAGTTTACTCACTATTTAGGACAGCAAACATAAACTCTTTTGCATGTTTTTAACTATTGTTAAAGTTGCTTGAATGTTGGTAACTTATGTTAAAAATGTTAACTTGATTCTTACTTTAAAAGTAAGTGACATATGTAATCCATGTTAATGGATTGGAATGGACTTGAATGAACTTGGATTTGGACTTGAATTGACTTGTATAACAAGTGGAATGGACTTGAAACAAAGCACATAAGGATTAGTAGGGAATTGACATATTGTGGACTTGAACTTGAAAGTGCACTTATAGCGATAGTCGCTATATATGCAGTTTTAATTGTTGTGTTTTCAATACATTGTATGGAACTTTGTAATGACGTCCTTAGTGATTTCTTATCATATTAAAATGGTTGTTTAACTTGTATGTTAAATTGAAGTAAGTTTGAAAGTGTGTGAAGCTAGAATAGTGATATGAGTGCACTTCCTAATTACTTGTTTATTGAATATAATGGTTACTGTGATTAATTCTAATAAGCCGACGAGTAGGCTTATCTATCTGTGAGTGTCAAGAATGGGGTGTCTAGGCAAGGGGTGATATGCAACCAGTGCTCTAACTTACCTGGCCTCACTCTTGACCGAGGGATAGTTAAGTTGATATTGTCGGAAACGAGTTAAGTGCATGAAGTGTGATTTCTATAAGCATAAAATGGTTTTGGGTTTGTCGTGACAATGTGTTAATTACATTAGTCTTTAACCCTCTCAGATTATATCATGGAAGTAAATATAATTGAATCTTTAAACAAACATTTAAAGATAAATTATAAAGGATTGTTTTGGGTTTGTTGTAAACATTGTTTTAGCAACACTTGTTTTAAACCCTTGGAATGTAGTTAAACTGGAATATACGGTTTAATGGTTTTGAATATACTTAGATCTTTAATAATTTATTTTAAAGATAGAAACAAGTATAGAAATCTTTCAGAATAAAGATATTGAATAAGATGTTTAACTTATAAAGAGAAGAGGTTCTTTATTAAACAATAGTTTTAACCTCTTTGATTATATTTTACGAAAAATCTTATAAATTGATTATGGTTATACTTATACCGGAGGGATAAGTATATGAATACTTTTGTAGTATTGAAGTTATAGAGGGAATCTTAGAAGTGAATTATGGATATACTTATACCGAAGGGATAAGTATATGAATACGATTTTAAGTATTCAAGAATATAAAGGAATAGTAAATTAGTAGAATATATACATATACACCTTTTATATGTATAAGTTGAATATATACACAAGTATATAAAGGAATATTAATCGAGTATGAGTTATTGATTAATAAGGAAGTCTAGTTAGACAAATGAAGTTTTATTAGATAAAAGAAGTTTACTAATAAAGGAACATTAATCGAGTATGAATTATTGATTAATAAGGAAGTCTAGTTAGACGAATGAAGTTTTATTAGATAAAGGAAGTTTACTAATAAAGGAATATTAATCGCGTATGAGTTATTGATTAATAAAGAAGTCTTGTTAGACAAATGAAGTTTTATTAGATAAAAGAAGTTTTCTAATAAAGGAGTATTAATTAATGAAAGATTAATTAAATGGGAAAGGAATTAGAAGCCGTTTATATGAGTTAATCGTGCTTTGAGTATTATCATGCTATGTGACTTGATAGTGATTTGATTATTTATCATGCTTCATGATCTTGATAGTGCCTTGAATGTTTATTCGTTTGTTATGGAAATTAAGCGAGGCTGTTTTCCATATACAATCATTTATTGTGTGTACTATAGTCGGTTTCAACTATGGAACTTGTCCTTAAATCTAGCGACTGGTTTTGAGGAGACCGGGATTGGTAAGTGTTCTACTTATTGAAAACCACTTCAAAACTAGTATACGGGTTCTATGTTTTGGAAGCGGCTGGGAAGTGAAGTCTATGTGGGGATTTGAGATCTATTGAGATTCTCGAACACATATAGTGATTATTAGGTCCGTGAAAGAATATATATATGTGATTCCAAGATCTGTTGATGTATTGGAATCCATGTGTGATTCCGAGATCTGTGAAGGAGTCTATGTGTGATTCCAAGATCTATTGAGCTGTGGGATTCCAACTGGGAATTCTTGTTCTGTTCGAGTGATGAAGACTCGTGTGAAAGATGCCGAACGAAACCTCGACATCGGAAATGGCTAAAAATAGAGTAGGAGCACAATCTGGGGTTTTGCTAACCTACGGCAGGATATATTGACTCCATATCTAGTGTATGCTTATTATCGAACCGTGCGGGAGCTCCTCGAAGTTGCGCGCGGGAGTTGGATATATTTGGTTCCACGTGGTGCACTTCGGTGTTTCGTGCGTGGGCCAGTTGTGTTTACCTTATGGTATATTTTGTCTACAGATATGCGATGCTCGGAGGTACTTTCTGACCCTTGTGCATGGAGTTTGAATCTGTATTGAGAGATCTCCGATGGAAAATCCAATATGCGAACATGCCTTATCGGTTTTGTTTGTACACTTAATAGTTGTCGAATGTAACCAATGTAACCATTCCTTCTATGTGAATTTATTTATATTCTACACCCTAGACATTATTTATAATACAACTATACTTCTCCTAATAAATGGTTGGTTTCAATTGAGGGGAAATCCGGAGCGGTTATCTGCACAGTCCCCTCAGTGTTGTTACATGCAATGTGTATCTTGAGTTTCTCATACCAGACTGATGTCTGACGCTTGGTTTTTTTTTCCTTAAAATCATCACGTACTCCTTCGAGTAGGCTGAGTATGGCAGGTTTTACTTTGGATGCCTTGGAGCTTTTGGAAGAGAGTTGGAGTTCATCTTACCGTACTTTTTATATCCGCTGCATTCTATGTTGTACATCAACATTTATGAGGACGGGTTGTTATAACTGTCCAAGTTAATGATTGGTTAGTCTTCTCTGATAGTTGTAATCATACAGTTTTATTTGGTAAAGATCATTCATTATATTATATGTTACCGTTCCGTTTTGAGATTCCGATATTGTGTCCTCTTCTTCCTCAGTCTATTTTCTTTTTATTTTATTTCACCCTAACTTTTCGTCTTTCCGGCACTTGGGTGCTCGGCACGTGAATACCGTGGATGTATTAGTGTCGACATTTGAGGGTCGAAAAGTCGGGTCGTTACAAGTGGTATGTTACTTGAATTAAGTATAACGATTCAAGTAAAAGTAAAACGACTAAAGATAGAACGTAAATGTGTTTTGGTAAAGAAGTTATAAATGGAATTGTATTAAGATGATGAAACGGAAAGTTAATGTTTAAGATAAATAATTACAAACAACCGAGTTTTCAAAATAAGAATATGGCGTTATAAAACCATATTTAAAATAAAGCAGAAGTACGATTCGACGGATTATAGTATAAGAGGTTAGAGTTACGAACTTATATCTATTCTAAGATAAGAACGTTGTCGATCAAGGTCTGAGAGGTAATAAAAATACCCCAACTTGAACGTCTTCATTATTATCGAGGGATGGTATTTATTTGTAACGGAGGGAGATGTCAAGATTTTTGTAATGGAAAGAGATGACAAGATTTTTGTAACGGAAAAAGATATCAAGATTTTTGTAATGGAAAGAGACGTCGAGATTAGTATAAAGTGGAATATAACAGCGCATTGCAAGTCTTAGAACTATAGCGATAAAATAACGTTGTTGACCAGGCTTAAGCGTGTCGAGATTAGTGATAAAGGGGAATACCACAGCGTATTGCAAGTTTTTACTATAACGACAAATTAACGTTGTTAACCAAGCTTAAGCGTGATTATTATATATAACACTATTCATTAGAAAGGTTTGAAATTCACTCATCTCAAGTGATAAGAAAATAATTATGTTTTCCCCAAAGAAGTGTAAATGAATTATAAGAAGTGTGAAAGTTCTAAGATGGGGTTGAGAAATATTTGGTAAGATATGGGAATTCGAATAATAGAAATAAATGTTAAATAAAATGTGGTCGTGGTTGTGTGATGTTTAGTTATACATTGGAATAAATGTTGTTTTTACTCCGATAGTTAAATAACCGACTATCGAAGTGCTTTGACCCTCGTTGTCAATACGGAAAGAACGGTTGGATCTATTATCCGAAAACCACTCCGTATAGGCATAAGCGCTGCGAATTTGATTATGCTAAAGACAATTGAAGACGGAGTGAAATGCAAGGGTCGTCATGTCCCAGAATGGTGTTTTCTGTTTGTCCAGACCCAGGACAACTTGTATGGACGAATGTCTGACAGAGTATTCCTAACGGTCACATAAGACGATCTTTTCAAGGTATTACGTCTGGTGGCGGAGAAATTCGTTTCTCTTAGCTTTTATACCCATGATATTTTTGGGAAGATTAACTAGTGATTTGATGGTTTGATGATGTGACATTCAAAGTGTATGGTGGCCAGATGTTCTAAAGGATAGACGTAGCCTCAAGCTTCACAACCGGGAAATGACAAAAATCAGGCAGGCAGCATGGCTATGTGGGTCGCTCCCATTAGGGTGTATATCACCTATCTAGAGAAATTCCTTTTACTCCTTTAATCTATTTCGATGCTGTCCCTTTTCGGGAAACGGTGGTTTGAGCCCAACCGTTGGTGATATACATTCGATACACTCAAGCGAAATGAGTGGTCGGTCATGTGTGGGCCGGGTTGCAAGACGTTCTTGTTGAACCTAGTGTATTCGCCTCTAGAGATATACTATAGGCGGGTGGTCCCATACCTTATCTTAGTTGGAATCCAATCTCCAATAAGCGCCCTGCGGTTTTTGATTTTATACTATGTATGTAGAGCGTGAGATGCAAGCGTTCTGCTATTTGATTATTTACTTGATTAGACATTATTATAATATCACTGGATTTTGATATCAAAATATTTTGGGTTATAGTAAGGTAAAAACCGTCCATGTTTATGTGTGGACTGGTCTTACTATTATCTTTTTGTTTCAAAAGGGATTTCAGAGTTAAATAATATGGTTGGAATTTACTCACACCAGTCCCATGACTGACCCAGAGTTTATTTTGTTTGTTTCCCCTAAACTCTTGGGGGCCCAAATTTGTATGGGCAGTCAAGTGTTTCAGGCTTTTACAGATACCCTTGGAGGAGCTAAAGGCAGAAGGCTTCACCATTAGTTAAGTAGAGTTATTTCCACTGTATCAAATGTTATGCTATCCTCTGATATGGTATGTATATACAAACAGATTTGTATTTCAAAGTCATGTTATATAATATATTTTATTCGTTCCGCTGTGAGATTCATGTTTACTCTGATTATGTTCAGCTATGTTCTTCTTCTTCTTTTTCTTCTTCTTCTTCTATTCTATTAGTTCTATCTTTTCTATCTCATCCTCTTACTTATTTCTATTAATGATCTGAATTTTCGTGCACTTTGAGTTGAATGTGTATGATATTAGTCAGCTCAAATTGGTACAGATTTTCGAGTTGTTACATGACCACACTTATATGTCTTTGCGAGATTAGGGTTAAACATTGGTATATATAATTGAGTTATATTATTATTCAAATATAACAAAACTTACGCCGCAAGCTTATACGACTTCCGGTTGGAACGAAAATTGACATCCTAGCATAAATAAGTAATCCAAATACGATGAAATAGGTTTCGTCGAATTCCAAACTCATTTGTAAAAATTCCTTTATAATTGCACGATGTAAATCAATATGCATTTTAATTGCGCATGATAACATATTAAAACAAAAAATCTTGAAACTTCAAATCTTATAATAATTCATCCCTACGATTTAATAAAATTAGTTTCATTGAATTCCGAAGTCATTTGAAATTTGGTTATTCTTAAGTTTCATATTAAATCAATAAAAAGATTAAATAAAAATCTAGGTGTTTATCATTTCCATGATTAAAGGGTAAGTCTGATCGATACGAAAATTGAAATCCTTCAATGACTTACTAATATGGACCAATGCCACAAGTTTCGTCACGTTCCGAGACTGTTGTCTCAAAACAATATTTTATACGTAAAACGACACTATAATTGGACACCAAATTACCTGGCCTCCAAAAATAACCTATACATATCCTAACTCTAAACTTCAATACGAATTCAACGGAACAGGCCTCGCAACTAAGTTCGATCGTTAGCTCAAGTTATACACAAATACCGCCTAATTAAATTAAACTAATTTAATTGAACGCTACCCAAAAAAGCTGCCAATTTATGGCTGCCAAAGTCACATACGATATCGGATCACTACGAAATTTATTTCATACAATAATTGAACATTACGAATCCAATGAAACTAATTTCATTGAAATCCATCACTATTTAAAAATTGGCTATTTTTAACTCGATTAAATTAATATAAAATACACATTTTCTGCCAAATCAGCAATAAATTAATATTTTAATACTCTACTAACTTCCATTATATTCCGACAGCATATATAACCATTCAGAAACCATTTTTGATTAAATTCTAACTTATAACAATATTTAATTCATAAAAAACCCTTTTATTTTATTTAATAATTCGTTATTGTTTATAAACTATTCAATAACAACTACTTGAAAATTTGATTTTGACATAACTCAAAATCAACAATATTAAATCCTTATTTTTCTCTACCATTAGAAAATTATAATCAAATAGATTCGAATGATTCTTGTTTCGAAGAATTCCGACTTGAATTGGAATGTGTATATTCAATCGAAGTTCAAAACATAATATTACGAACTACAACGACATTAAAAGTTCATTTTAAATTATATATAAATTATACATTCAACTCATTTAATAAATAAATAAAATCCTTTTAATATTATGAAATCAACATTTAAAACCAATTTAAATGTTCAAAATTAACAGTTAAAAATTTGTGTCGTCACATTTAATATTTAATAATATATAATAATGTTTGTTAACTTTTCTTTAGCGAAAATTTAGTTCCAAATTTTCTTTGTGCTATAGCCAATTCCACAAATAAATTTTGTTTTGATGCTTAGACATTTTGATGCGTGCCTCAAACTTTCGTTCCCCTCCCAGTCCCATCGCTCTTTACAAAACCCTTAATTGATACTTCTTTCAACCGCCTCAAATTTCAAAAGAGACAAAATGAACATCACCAATCTGAGCCTCTTCACTACTTCTCCTCCAAATATCCTTATTATACCATCGCCTACACCTTGGCATCGTCAGCGTCTTTGAGGCTTCATATCTGAATTTGAGTGCTTCGTGAAGAACTTCAGTTTTGATCTAAGATTCGGGTTCGATGCTTAAAGTTTGTTTCACGTCTAAAGTTGGATTCATACCTAGAGTTCAATTTTGATTCGTGGTTATGGACTTCAATGCTGAAAAAAGGTTTTGATGCTGGAAGATTTCAATCTAAAATATGGTTCCGGTCCCAAATTTAGTTTCGGTTCTTGAATTTAGCTTTGATTTTGGAGGTTTACTTCGTGCCAATTTTGGGCTTCGAACAATGGTGGAAAGCTTCGCAAAGACTTTCACATTTCGAGTTAGATAAGTTGTTTGCAGTGAGCCACTTGGATAGAATTTCTAGTCTCGAAGTGAAATTTTCCCTTCGAAGTGAGTCTCAAGATTCGAATCAGATAAGTGCTTCACGTGGGTTCTTCCTTCGAAATCGGGAAAGTTATCATGAATCTCAAAGCAGAAAGAGTGCTCCATAGTTTATTCTAGCTTTGAATCAGATCGGTAAACAAGATGGATAGGACCACATCAAAAACAAGAAGCTTCCTGAATCAGGTGAATAGTTACTTTTTTTTACAAACTCATAAACCAAGTATTAGAAAATCATTTGAAAAATTTAGATTTCAAATACAACCCTTGAGATTTTAATTTTGAAAGTTAACAAGTTGGTTTTCAGCATGCTACCTTTACTAGTTTGCAGTTTATTATTTGATTTGGAATTTGCTAAGAAGCTATCTATATTACGAATTTTTAGTGTCTAAGGGACATCTTTCTACTAACATATCATTTTTAAGAATATGAATATAAAAATATGTTGTTAAAAATATCCGGTTTCTGGTGTGTGTGTGTGTGTGTATATATATATATATATATATATATAAGAATCTGATGTTAAAAACTCCATCTTATTGAGGTTTTGCTTCAAAAATATCTTGTTTCAGATTTATAGAAACATAAGTGCTTTTGATAAACACTGATTTCCAAATTTGTGCATGAGGTTTGAGCCAATATTGTTCTTGTGAAATTACAGAAAACTGTCTTGTGGTTTAGTGCATACCTTCTCAAAAATACCAGCAAAGCTGGTTGTCTATGTATTGAAAACAAGTTACATAATCCTATTTTTATTTGTCGACTGAAAATGTCAATCTGAGATGGTAAATATTTTCGCTCCTTGCAAGGACCTTGAACCTTAACCTTTTAGAATTTTACCTATTTCTGTTTTCTACTTATAAATGTTAATGTTAAACACTTTTTACATTGTTTGAAATTATGTTTCTAAATCATCAAAGTCAAATTTAGAAACAACATTCTAGATCAGGAGCAAACCTTTAAAAATTGCACATGTAATTCTAAATTGCTGGCATATTGTGATTAGCGTTCATCTGATCAGAATATGATAATTAATCCGATAGAATAGGTAATTTCATAACTAGGAAAATGAATTAGTAAAGTGAAAAGCATAAAACAGACTTGCAAAATATCATGTGTAGTTGCTAGTCACTCAACTTGAGTTTTTCAATTTCACCGTTCATCAATACTCAGTAAATAAACTCTTACAATATAATATGTTCTTGTAATCAATACCCTAGTTGCTCTCATTCGATAGAATATAACAGTTGTATTTAATTTTTGTTATGCAGTTCAACCTAAATGCATGATTTGAATGTCAAACTTGTAATAAAATAGAACAATATTATGTTCAGTTAAGCAAAAGTAAACATCGACCATGAATTTAGTAGATTCTCAAATATGTGAGCTTTGAGGTCCAAACCAATTTTCTTTGCATACTTGGATGAAAAAAATTAATGCTAGATTTCGAGCTTGATAACTGCTATAAAAAAAATTAATTCGAAAATGCACAGTAAATTTCAAAGAAACTTGATTGAAAATGTGGAACTTTGACTAAAATTTACTAACAATTTGAATCCCGTTTTGGAACTTTGACTAAAATTTACTAAAAATTTGAATCCCGTTTTGGAACTTTGAGTAAAATCAATTTGAATCCCGTTTTGGAACTTTGACTGAAAATGTCGAAAGACTTAATACCTTTGCAAGTATGTATTATAGTGGTTCGTAATATTTGTTATGAGCTAACTCAATTGTCAAAACCCGAAAATTCAGAAGCAATTTAAAAAAAATATTTATAATAAAATATAACGTGAAAATACAACTAAATTTCAAAAATCGATTATTTTTTAGCTGATTTGATCAATTTACAAAGGAAGATTATCGATATGACCTCGGAATTCAACGAAACTTTTTTTATTGAATCCGTAGCGTCGAATAATGGTAGAACTCCAAGTTTCATAATTTTTGAAGCTAGCATGTGGGCATGCGAGAAGAAAACGTACGCTAAAATTGCATATTGAAATTGAACTAAAACTCTGTAACAACCCGTATTTTCAATAACCTGTAATAACATAAATCGAGGCAGAATTTAATTCTAAAATGGGAATCAAGGGAAACGGGCTATGCCATTGCGTTCGTCTCGGAAAAATACGCGAAATAGAGTCCGAGTTTTCGAAAATCGGAGTCCGTATGACCAAGATATGGCCTCGCGAAGTTTCACGAAAATTCCCAAATTAAAGTATACTTAATTAAGTGAAATGGGTTGTGTAGATATATATATATATATATATATATATTGATATATATATATATATATAATTGAAAATTTAATAAATAAATATGCAAAAATGCTCAAAACAGCGAATTGGGAGAGGGGAATAACCGAACCGGCCGATTTTTGAAGTCGACCCGAGCTCGCTGGGTCGACTAGGGGTTAATCCAGGGTGTTTGGCTGTCAACCCGTGGGCCGATTCGCTCAAGTGCAGATTTTGCATTTGAATGGTTCTCATGGTCCATCTTTAATCTAAAGGCCCTAGATGGTTCCTACACTTGACTTCTTCCCCAAGACATGCTTTGATGGCTTGGATTGAATCTAGGGTTAATCCTATGGCCTAAAACACTTGCCTAATCTATAAATAAGACCCTAACCTACCCTAATTCATTCATAATTAAACCTAGTGACTAAACTATGGCAAAATGCTAGCTCTCATGGCCTCCACTAATTTTATGAAGAGGGTTGCATACTAATCACTCTCTAATCAACTTCTAATCCCTTCTTAGCATCTTAATCTTCTTCATTTGGTGTTCAAAGTTGCTAGTTGTGAGTTTCTATCACTTTGATGATCTTTTGGTAAACTAATTAGATGAGATGTGATGAGATTTATGGTTTTGTATGTGGGTTAATGAGCTTTGAATCATATGATATGATGTTAGCATTAATCTTATGTTTATGCATGTTGAGTATGTAAGCTTATGCAAGTTTAATATGATGTATGTTATGTTTGCATGATGCTAAATATGCAAGTTGTGGGCTATGTAATCATATGCATGTTATGCAAGTTCATGGTAATATGCTATGCAAGTTACATGTATGTAAATATGCAAGTTACATGTTTGTTAATATGCAAGTTACATGTATGTAAATATGCAAGTTACATGTTTGTTAATATGCAAGTTACATGTTTGTTAATATGCAAGTTACATGTATGTAAATATGCAAGTTACATGTTTCTTTATATGCAAGTTACATGTTTGTTAATATGCGAGTTACATGTATGTAAATATGCAAGTTACATGTTTATTAATATGCAAGTTCATGATGACACATTATGCAAGTCTATAAGCTAATATGCAAGTTTGTTATGCAAAATGAATATGTAAGTTATGTGACATATTATATGCAAGTTATGTGACATGTTATGCAAGTTCATATGCAAGTTATGTGTTTGTTAATATGCAAGATGGCACCTTTGAAACATGTTCATTCATATGCAAGTTGACACCTTTTATATGTGTTATATCATGAACGAAATTACGTGGGAACGATGGGGTAATTAAATGCATAAGTTAATAAGATTGTGTGAAATTAATATAATCATGCATAACACAAAATAAATAAACATAGTATGGGAATTTGCCTATTTGGTTAGGTGTACCCATACTATGTGTTGGGAATTTACCTATTGAGTTAGGTCTACCCCATGGGAATTTACCTATTAAGTTAGGTCTACCCATGTTAAGAAAACTTGATTAATTAGGGATAATTAATATAAAATTATGAGGGTGATTAATTAGGTGTAATTAATTGACTAAGACACGAGGTTGGACTCAGTTGTAGCGTAAAACTGCCCGGACCCAACCGGCTTAACCAGTTGCTACAAATGTTAGCCCAATGTGAGAGGTCTTAGGCACAAACTAAATACGTAATTAATGTAAAGACACGAGGTTAGACTCTGTTATGACATAAGGCTGCCCGGACCCAACCGGCTTAACCAGCGGTCATAAAAGACAGTCTAATGTGAGAGGTCTTTACAAAGGTTACGTTCTTAATTAATTAATTAAGAAACACTTAACCATATTAGCATGTAGAGGGACATGAGGGGTTAAGTGGGTGCCTCGGGTGGCATGAGAAAATCTAGTGGTTGCCTTGGGTGGCAATAGAAAATACGATTAGAATACTTAACCAAAATGGAACATGTAATTAAAACATGATTAAAGGGTTAAGTGGGATATACTAGAAAAAGGGACAAGCTTAGGTGGGTAGCTTGTGGAGGCCCATTTCAACCAGTAACCCATACGTATCTTTGTGGGCTCGACCCATGTTGAGGACGGGACACGCATACTGGGCTTGACTGTAAGAGGCAAACGGGTTAGCGGTGGCAACGCAAGTCCAACGGGCTTCATATGCGTGAGTGGGCCCGGGCTGGTAGGTAAGCCGTTGTTGCATCGAGTAGATATAAGCCGTGCACCTTTAGTTCCATCAGGTTGCCACATTGGGGAATGATACATCCCACGGTGGGGCCAGCACGGGTATCTACGTTAGGGAGCCGATCGAATGGGAAGTAGTGTGTACACCTAGTGGATTGTAGGGCCCCGTGGCGCCTACTTGGTCACCTAGGGGTACGCAGGTACTAATTAGTAAATTTTATAAGTCCTTGGGTGGGATCAACCTTTAAGTTAGGAACGACTGGTGTGGTGCAGTTTAGTAATTTACCTTAGGGAGGGTAGATGCGTCTTTATCCTTTATCTTCGTTTAGTTGACTGCTTAGGGTAGCCATTCATCCCTATATGTTACCGTATATCAGTTTATGTCTTCTCTGGTTACTTTAACGATTGTATTGTTAAAGTTATAGGACTCGCTCAGACTTATGTCTGACCCTGTTGTTTTTACCTTTTTCCCAACCCTCAGGTCCTACGGTGGATCCTAGCAGTAGTGGAGCTTGATCGGATTGCTGTTCCAGTCTTTAGGAGCTTGGATAGATGTAAAGCTCCAGTTATCCAGTTATCTTTTCTTTTGTTTGGCTATTGTATGAGAGTGGGATTATGTACTTCTTTATTTTGATGGATATTGTACTTGACCTTTATTGTGGTTTTATGATGTAACCAGACATGTTTTACTTCCGCTGTTATGAGATGATGTTTTAAAATTTCAAGTACTATTTATATCTGTCTTGTTGTAATTTTTCTGTTCTATATTCACTAAAATACTCCACCAATGCTATGGCATTCCCTTAGTGAGTGATCATAGCGGGAGTGGGGTGTTACACGTGGTATCAGAGCTTAAGGTTACCAGAACAGATAAAATTTTTGAGAAAAACTACTTTCTAAGAGTATTTTCGAAGAAAGGATTTTTAAAAGCATGTCTTCTAAGAGAAAAAGTTTTTGAAAAAGAAAAGCATAATCCCCAATAGCCATATCTTTATCTTTCGGAATCTCCTTTTTGAATCTTTCCTCTTTCGTTTCAGCATGGCTGAAGATCTTAACATCCCGGAGGGTTTAGTTATACCACTATGGTATAGGAGGTTGCAAGAGGCTAGGGCCGCGGCTGCGGGTCCGGCCAATGCTACTACACCAGAGACAACCGCTCCTCCTCCTCAGCCTAGAGTGGATAATTTTGCTAAGGTTTGCAAGGAGTTCAAGGCTATAGGAGGAAAACCTTTTCTTGGTTCAGAGACTTTCGTAGAGGCTAGAGATTGGCTTAAGGAAGTGGAAGAGTTGCTAGATATCTTTGAAGTGGAAGAGGGAAAGAAAGTCAAGTTGGCGGCTTGGTTAATGAAGGGAGAGGCCTCATTCTGGTGGGAGGTCACTAATGGAGAACGCCCTGTTGACTCTTGGGCAGATTTCAAGCAAAGGTTTGGGGCTAAGTTTCTCTCAAGGGCGGAAGAGAATCTGTTTATGGAGAAGTTCTTGAATTTGAAGCAAGGGAATCTCACGGTGAAAGAATATGTCAACAAATTCAATCAATTAGCAAGATTTGGCATAGAGTTGGTGAATACACCGGAGAAGAAGGCTTTGAGGTTCGTTAGAGGCTTGAACGAACCATTGCAAGGAATAGCTATGACTCACATTCCTATGGGGGCCACTTTTGAGAAGCTTGTCTACATGGCACTTATGCATGAGGATGATAAGAATTCTAAGGCACCAGAGAAAAAGGGGGATCAGAAGAAACCGCAACAGCAACAACAAGGCAAGGGCGGAAAAGGCAATGGTGACAAAAAGAAGACGAAGAAGAAGTGCTTCAATTGTGGAACACCAGGACACCTTAGTAAGGATTGTCGCAAAAAGAAGAAAACCGGTTGCTTTCATTGTGGTGAAGCAGGGCATCTTGTGAAAAACTGCCCAAAGAAGGGGCAGAAGACGGGGTCTACCTCAGGAGGCCAGGTGCAAGCTCTTATAGCACCACCTCAGTCAGGGGGGCAAGTTCAGGTTCTCTCAGTTCCACCGATTCAGCAGAGAGGTAGAACTATTTCCGTTGAAAGTCTGGTTTTTCTGTTTGATCATCCAGTTCGTACTTTGTTTGACTCTGGCGCATCGCATTCTTTTATCTCATCATCGTTAGTTGAGTCACTGCACTTAGACACCAGTCTAGTTGATGATCCCTTGGTTGTCTCAAACCCAATTGGGGGCTCCATATATCTGTCTATGATATGTTTGGGTTTGAAGATTTCTATACTTAGCGTTGAGTTTAGATGTGATGCTTTTGTATTGGGCTTCACGGGCTATGGGTTGATCTTGGGCATGGACTGGTTATCCAGTAATGGTGCCGTTCTTGATTGCGAAAGGAGAGTTGTCAGGCTCATGACCCGCTTGGGTAACACTCTCGAGATCTCTTGCAATCCCATGGAATCTGTTTTGCTAAGTTATCTTGAATCGCTCGATGCTTCGGTCGAGAGTTTGTGTTCTGTCAGAGTAGTCCGGGAATATCCGGATGTGTTTGAAGAAGTAAAGGGTTTGCCTCCGAAGCGGGAGATAGATTTCCGAATTTATTTGGTGGATAATGCCAAACCAGTGTCTTTGCCAGTACGCCACATGGCTCCTCGTGAGAGAAGAGAACTTCATAAGCAAGTAGGGGAGTTGCTTGAGAAGGGGTTCATAAGGCGAAGTATATCGGAGTGGGGAGCTCCAGTAGTGTTTGCCACGAAGGCGGATGGGTCCCTCAGACTTTGTGTGGATTATAGAGAACTTAATAAGCTCACGAAGAAGAATAGACACCCATTACCGAGGATAGATGATCTCTTTGATCAGTTGGTTGGCGCGTCAGTATTTTCGCAGATGGACTTAGCTACAGGGTTTCATCAGTTAAGAGTGGCGGAGGACAGTATAGAGAAGACTGCTTTCCGGACTCCGGATGGTTTTTATGAGTGGCTAGTGATGCCATTTGGGTTGATAAACGCCCCCGCATACTTTGTTGATCTCATGAGTAGAGTGTTCAGAGAGTATCTGAATAAGTTTGTAGTAGTTTTTGTGGATGACATCTTGGTCTTTTCCAAGAATGAAGAAGAGCATGCCTTACATCTCAAGGAAGTGTTGGAGACTCTTCGAGCGCATAGTCTTAAAGCTAAATTCTCTAAATGCCATTTTTGGAGAAGAGAAGTGCGATTCTTAGGGCATGTGGTCTCTAAGGAAGGGATAGCTGTGGATCCCGCAAAGATAGTATCTATCCAGGATTGGAAAGTTCCTAGAAATGCTACCGAGGTAAGAAGTTTCTTGGGGTTGGCAGGATATTATAGGAAGTTCATCAAAGACTTCGCGAAGATATCAGCCCCATTAACCCGCTTGACGAAAAAGAATCTGGTTTTCTCGTGGGATGTAGATTGTGATGATGCTTTCCGACGGTTAAAGAGAGCTTTGACCACCGCTCCAGTTTTAGTGCTCCCGGATGGGAGTAAGCCGTTTGTTGTTTATACCGATGCTTGTGGAACAGGATTAGGCGCAGTCTTGATGCAGGAGGGAAGGGTAATAGCCTATGGAGGGAGACAATTGAGAGTGCATGAGAAGAATTACCCTACCCATGATCTAGAGTTGGCCGCGATTGTTTTCGCACTTAAGTCTTGGCGCCATTATCTTCTTGGTGAGAGATTCGAGTTGTTCACCGACCATAAATCATTGAAGTACTTATTCTCTCAGAAGGATTTAAACTTAAGACAGCAAAGGTGGATGGAGTTCTTAGCATCCTATGATTTCGAGATAGCGTATACCCCTGGTAAGGGTAACGTGGTGGCAGACGCCTTGAGTAGAAAAAGGCTATCTTTGAGTCCATTGTTCGTGGAACGACGAAGCTTGGAGTTTCTTTCTTTGTTTGACTTCAGACCTTCTGTTGATTTTGTACCTGGTTTGTTGGCATCCTTGGAGGTTAGACCTACTCTTTTGAGACGGATTGGCGAGGCTCAGCGAGACGACCCACAGTTGGTTGTGTTGGTAGAGAAGCTTATAAGAGGGGAGTCGTCCAGCCATTTGGGTAGATACACCATAGATGATAAGGGATGGTTGCATAGAGACGGTAGACTTTGTGTACCGCAAGATGAGGGTTTGAAGAAGGCTATTTTGGATGATGCACATCGTTCAAGAATGACTATTCATCCCGGTGGAGACAAAATGTACCAAGACATGAAGAGAGTTTTCTTCTGGGCCGGTATGAAGAAAGATGTGGCCGAGTATGTGGCTAGATGCTTAGTGTGCCAACAAGTTAAAGTGGAGCAAAGGAAACCCGGTGGGTTGCTACACCCATTGGAAGTTCCACAGTGGAAGTGGGATAGTGTCTCGATGGATTTCATCGACGGGTTACCGAGATCGAGGAAGGGCAATACGGGAATTTGGGTTGTGGTAGACAGACTTACCAAGAGTGCCCATTTTATACCCGTAAAGAGTAAGAGGACTGCTCCATGGCTTGCTTCAGTCTATGTTAGAGAGATTGTTAGATTACATGGCGTACCATCCAGCATTGTGAGTGATCGAGATCCTATTTTCACTAGTGAGTTTTGGAGAAGTTTGCAAGAGGCGGTAGGGACTCAGTTGTGTTTGAGCACCGCATATCATCCTCAGACGGACGGTCAGACTGAGAGGGTGAACCGTATCTTAGAAGATCTTTTGAGGCTTTGTATCTTGGATTTTGGAGGTACATGGGAAGAACATCTTCCTTTGGTGGAGTTCGCATATAATAACAGCTTTCAGTCCAGTATTGGTATGGCTCCTTTCGAAGCTCTTTATGGAAGGCCTTGTCGATCTCCTACATGTTGGTGGGAATCTACGGATAAGATCTTGCTTGGGCCGGATATGGTTAGAGAGACTTCAGAGAAGATTGATTTAATTCGAAAAAGGATGAAAGCAGCGCAAGATAGACAGAAATCTTATGCGGATCGGAGAAGGACGGATCTTGAGTTTGAGGTTGGGGACATGGTTTTTGTCAAAGTATCTCCATTGAGAAATGTTGTTCGCTTTGGGTCCGTAGGGAAGTTAGCACCGAGATTTGTTGGGCCGTTTCCTATTAAGGAAAGGATTGGACGGATGGCATATAGGGTGGAGTTGCCCGACAGACTTAGTGGTGTTCATGATGTATTCCATGTATCACATTTGAGGAAGTGCTTACATGAGACCGCGGAGGTGGTAGAGCCGAGCTTGCTTAGAGATGTAGAGGTAGAGCGTGATGCGACGATTCGACGAGCTCCTACTCGCATCCTTGGGTCAGAAACTAGGAAGTTGAGGAACAGAGAAGTTCAGCTAGTTAAAGTGCAATGGGGAGATGACGAAAGCAATGCTACTTGGGAGACGGAAGCAAAGATGCGTTCTTTGTATCCATTTCTTTTTGAGAGTATGTCTTTTAACTTCTCCTTTATTGCTTGTCTAGTACTTATCTTATCTTTAGTATATCCTCTCGCTAATACCTATGACCTTTAGATAGGGTAAAACCTATGGTTGAAACATGTGTTTGAAACATGTTATGGTTGATGGATGCATATGGATGCAATTGTTTGCTAGTGGTTGCTCGTGGATGCATATACACACACATTAGGCACTAGATCGGCTCAGTCACTTCATGTTGCATATTGCATAAATGGATGTGGTAGTTAGATTGATGGATGTATCATGGCTGTGTTATCATATGGATGATGCATTTTTGTGTATGGTTGTGCACGCATGTAGAAATTTGTATGTGTCAATAGGGTTTCGCATACATATTGGATGCATGGCACTATCATGGTTTGCATTAAGGAGGTTTACTGTATCAGTAACCGCCTGATTTTTGCATTAGGTAAGTACATATACACACACTTTTGCATATATCCATCCAGCATTTAGAATCTTGTAAGGACAATGATTGCTCGTGGATGATGCTTTGAGTAGATGGATGATTGGATGGTAGGATACGTTCTTCCTAACTTGAAGATTTCGGGGACGAAATCCTTTAAGGAGGGGAGAATGTAACAACCCGTATTTTCAATAACCTGTAATAACATAAATCGAGGCAGAATTTAATTCTAAAATGGGAATCAAGGGAAACGGGCTATGCCATTGCGTTCGTCTCGGAAAAATACGCGAAATAGAGTCCGAGTTTTCGAAAATCGGAGTCCGTATGACCAAGATATGGCCTCGCGAAGTTTCACGAAAATTCCCAAATTAAAGTATACTTAATTAAGTGAAATGGGTTGTGTAGATATATATATATATATATATATATTGATATATATATATATATAATTGAAAATTTAATAAATAAATATGCAAAAATGCTCAAAACAGCGAATTGGGAGAGGGGAATAACCGAACCGGCCGATTTTTGAAGTCGACCCGAGCTCGCTGGGTCGACTAGGGGTTAATCCAGGGTGTTTGGCTGTCAACCCGTGGGCCGATTCGCTCAAGTGCAGATTTTGCATTTGAATGGTTCTCATGGTCCATCTTTAATCTAAAGGCCCTAGATGGTTCCTACACTTGACTTCTTCCCCAAGACATGCTTTGATGGCTTGGATTGAATCTAGGGTTAATCCTATGGCCTAAAACACTTGCCTAATCTATAAATAAGACCCTAACCTACCCTAATTCATTCATAATTAAACCTAGTGACTAAACTATGGCAAAATGCTAGCTCTCATGGCCTCCACTAATTTTATGAAGAGGGTTGCATACTAATCACTCTCTAATCAACTTCTAATCCCTTCTTAGCATCTTAATCTTCTTCATTTGGTGTTCAAAGTTGCTAGTTGTGAGTTTCTATCACTTTGATGATCTTTTGGTAAACTAATTAGATGAGATGTGATGAGATTTATGGTTTTGTATGTGGGTTAATGAGCTTTGAATCATATGATATGATGTTAGCATTAATCTTATGTTTATGCATGTTGAGTATGTAAGCTTATGCAAGTTTAATATGATGTATGTTATGTTTGCATGATGCTAAATATGCAAGTTGTGGGCTATGTAATCATATGCATGTTATGCAAGTTCATGGTAATATGCTATGCAAGTTACATGTATGTAAATATGCAAGTTACATGTTTGTTAATATGCAAGTTACATGTATGTAAATATGCAAGTTACATGTTTGTTAATATGCAAGTTACATGTTTGTTAATATGCAAGTTACATGTATGTAAATATGCAAGTTACATGTTTCTTTATATGCAAGTTACATGTTTGTTAATATGCGAGTTACATGTATGTAAATATGCAAGTTACATGTTTATTAATATGCAAGTTCATGATGACACATTATGCAAGTCTATAAGCTAATATGCAAGTTTGTTATGCAAAATGAATATGTAAGTTATGTGACATATTATATGCAAGTTATGTGACATGTTATGCAAGTTCATATGCAAGTTATGTGTTTGTTAATATGCAAGATGGCACCTTTGAAACATGTTCATTCATATGCAAGTTGACACCTTTTATATGTGTTATATCATGAACGAAATTACGTGGGAACGATGGGGTAATTAAATGCATAAGTTAATAAGATTGTGTGAAATTAATATAATCATGCATAACACAAAATAAATAAACATAGTATGGGAATTTGCCTATTTGGTTAGGTGTACCCATACTATGTGTTGGGAATTTACCTATTGAGTTAGGTCTACCCCATGGGAATTTACCTATTAAGTTAGGTCTACCCATGTTAAGAAAACTTGATTAATTAGGGATAATTAATATAAAATTATGAGGGTGATTAATTAGGTGTAATTAATTGACTAAGACACGAGGTTGGACTCAGTTGTAGCGTAAAACTGCCCGGACCCAACCGGCTTAACCAGTTGCTACAAATGTTAGCCCAATGTGAGAGGTCTTAGGCACAAACTAAATACGTAATTAATGTAAAGACACGAGGTTAGACTCTGTTATGACATAAGGCTGCCCGGACCCAACCGGCTTAACCAGCGGTCATAAAAGACAGTCTAATGTGAGAGGTCTTTACAAAGGTTACGTTCTTAATTAATTAATTAAGAAACACTTAACCATATTAGCATGTAGAGGGACATGAGGGGTTAAGTGGGTGCCTCGGGTGGCATGAGAAAATCTAGTGGTTGCCTTGGGTGGCAATAGAAAATACGATTAGAATACTTAACCAAAATGGAACATGTAATTAAAACATGATTAAAGGGTTAAGTGGGATATACTAGAAAAAGGGACAAGCTTAGGTGGGTAGCTTGTGGAGGCCCATTTCAACCAGTAACCCATACGTATCTTTGTGGGCTCGACCCATGTTGAGGACGGGACACGCATACTGGGCTTGACTGTAAGAGGCAAACGGGTTAGCGGTGGCAACGCAAGTCCAACGGGCTTCATATGCGTGAGTGGGCCCGGGCTGGTAGGTAAGCCGTTGTTGCATCGAGTAGATATAAGCCGTGCACCTTTAGTTCCATCAGGTTGCCACATTGGGGAATGATACATCCCACGGTGGGGCCAGCACGGGTATCTACGTTAGGGAGCCGATCGAATGGGAAGTAGTGTGTACACCTAGTGGATTGTAGGGCCCCGTGGCGCCTACTTGGTCACCTAGGGGTACGCAGGTACTAATTAGTAAATTTTATAAGTCCTTGGGTGGGATCAACCTTTAAGTTAGGAACGACTGGTGTGGTGCAGTTTAGTAATTTACCTTAGGGAGGGTAGATGCGTCTTTATCCTTTATCTTCGTTTAGTTGACTGCTTAGGGTAGCCATTCATCCCTATATGTTACCGTATATCAGTTTATGTCTTCTCTGGTTACTTTAACGATTGTATTGTTAAAGTTATAGGACTCGCTCAGACTTATGTCTGACCCTGTTGTTTTTACCTTTTTCCCAACCCTCAGGTCCTACGGTGGATCCTAGCAGTAGTGGAGCTTGATCGGATTGCTGTTCCAGTCTTTAGGAGCTTGGATAGATGTAAAGCTCCAGTTATCCAGTTATCTTTTCTTTTGTTTGGCTATTGTATGAGAGTGGGATTATGTACTTCTTTATTTTGATGGATATTGTACTTGACCTTTATTGTGGTTTTATGATGTAACCAGACATGTTTTACTTCCGCTGTTATGAGATGATGTTTTAAAATTTCAAGTACTATTTATATCTGTCTTGTTGTAATTTTTCTGTTCTATATTCACTAAAATACTCCACCAATGCTATGGCATTCCCTTAGTGAGTGATCATAGCGGGAGTGGGGTGTTACAAACTCGATCGAGAATTAAAATAGAAGGTCAAAAGAACTCGAAATTCGACGAAACCGGTTCGTTGTATCCAAAATTACGTTTATTGTCAGAGTCCAAAATTTCGTAGAAAACGGAATTACTTTGCGATCGTGCGATCAAAAGTGGTGGAGGTAAACTAGCACACCTTTATAAACGTTGAGTTATAAAACTTAAATTAAAACGAAGGCCATCCAATAGGCCAAGGTGGTTTTGTTTGGACTCACCGGATTGGGCCACCTCAGCGATCCACTTAGAGAGGTAAATTTGCAAATAAACCCATTTCATTTCTTCCTTTTCTTTCTTTCTCCTTCTTTCTTCTTTCAACCTTCCTCCTTTACAAAAATGGCCACCTCCTCCCCCCTTTCTCCGCCGTCGCCCTCCACTTCGCTAGACCAACCCGCCACCGACAAGCCGTCATCACGTGCTCTTGTGTCGCCCGTTTTTCACTTGCTTAAAAACCCTTCCTTTCTCCTATTTTTCACTTCCTACCACCTCTAGATCCTCCTTAGCAACCACCTACATCCCCACGAGCCCTGAAACCCTCTCCCCTTCGCTGCAAACTCCCAAACAGCGGACGCTATAGCCCTAAACACTCACATTTCTTCCCCTATTTAGCTCTAAACTCCCGGATCTACCAGTTAGCAAGTATTAGCAAGCATTAGCAAGTCGTTCGAGCTCCATAGGCCACCAGAAAGCTAAATAGAAACCCAACAAATGTCGACATCAAAGTAGCATGCTTGCATTCCTCTGAATTAAAGATTGGTGGAGTAGAAACCTCGATGAGAAATTTAAACTCACTTATAGAAAGGCTAGATAAAAAAATAAACTATTTGCAAGTTTATTAATGAGTTGAATAATATGTAGTTTTTAGTAAATAAATTTTATTATGATGCTAAAAGATGTTTAGCAAGTTAAAAATATCATTTTTAATCGATATACGAGAAGTTGTTTGGATATGTGATATATAAATGTAAAACAATATCGACCATGAGAAACAATAGCTTAAAAAGGATTAAATAAAATTAACTGTTAATCGCTAATTAACAGTAGTTAATAATAAAATTTCTACGATGTTATGTGATGAATATTAGTTAATAATAATTTATTACGATGATTAGTTGAAGATTAGCAATATAAAAATACCCTTTTTTCGATATACGTGTAGTTGCTTACATTTATGCGCAATTAAAATCTCGCGTAGTAAGGGAATGAATTTTAAATGACTGCTAGCTATTTTAAAAATATTTAATAATGTTTATCACTGATTATGCAAGTTTATTTCTATGTTGAATATTGAGCGGTTAGACTAAAATATCATTTTTAACAAGTTATATGCAATGTCCCTTGAGTTCAACACTTGAACTGCTCATTAAGTTATTCAAAAATATATTGCACCCTAAATGGCATTGATTGAGTAATTTATTTATTATTATTGTTGTGTGTGTATTGGATGTGCTGTGATGTTTCTTGTGTGAAATTAAACATACACCATTGGTTAATGAACAATAATTGTAGACTACACTGCATAACGTAGCATAGCATATCCATATAAGCATGTAGCTGCTTGATGCTTATATGTTCTGAACCGTATAGCATGAAATTGTTTGATGCTTATATGAGGAGAATAGAAGGACCGAAAAATAGGTAATTGAAAGGTGACTATCCGATGTGGATTGGGTAGTAAAATCATATAGCATGAAATTATTCGATGCTTATATGATGTGGACTTAAGAATTGTATAACGAAAGTTGCAGGATTTATTAACAAACTCCACACAGGTCTTGAGACGACAATAATATACACGTCTCTCTTGTGTATATATAAGGCACATGGATCGGGATTAATTCCAATCACAAGGTCAAGGGATGACAATTTTTATACATCTCCCTCGTATGTAGATAAGTCACAATTGTTTGTGCACGTGATGTAAACCCCACATGGGTGTTGGGATGATAAATTTTTACACATCTCCCAATTGATATTGGTTTGATATACATATATATATACACACACACATATATATATACACACACATATATATATATATACACACACACATAAATGTTAGGTTTAAGACGCGAGTTGTGATTTTTCCGAGCACTCCATACAAAGGAGGTTATGACGAATTTTTCCGAAAATATAAGGCGTTATCCAAATTATTAATAAATAAAATAGTTTGAAAGTCGTTCAACGTACGAACTT
This sequence comes from Allium sativum, assembly GCA_030737875.1. NCBI lineage: Eukaryota > Viridiplantae > Streptophyta > Magnoliopsida > Asparagales > Amaryllidaceae > Allium > Allium sativum. Next base: position 734,463,993 of record CM060916.1, read on the forward strand.
AGAGGTGATATATTGGTAGCTATCAGTTGTATGGTCTGGAATGGATGTGTGACATGCTGAGATGCATGGATCAAAGCTTTTGTTGAAAAGTATGGCTTTGCGGATGATGATCAAAGCACGGCTTCAATATACCATAGCTTTGTATATAGCGTTAATTCGCGAGCTTCACACCCTAGTATAAGTCAAAAACGGGATGAGGGACAGCAGGGAGAACATGCGTTTCTTTCTAGCTAGAAGTGGTGCCATGTTATGGAGCCCAAGCATTTTTACTTATGTGGATCATGGAAAGCGAGGCGCCTCCAATATGGTGACATACTGACCATGTTATAGGTCTGATAGGACCGGGAAATTATTGTTCAGGAATTTTCAATCCACAACATAAGAGTGGACCGGATCTGCCGATCCAAGGGTCACATGGTGTGGTTCTAGAAATCTTGCTAGAGATGGTCTGAATTGGAGGAGGGACCACTAGCCTTGACTCAGGAAGGAAATATAAATTCCAATACGTGAATTTACAGTTTTAGTTGTAGACTATCGACGACATAATATGATGGGGTATTATGCCGTCTAAGATTGATACATTTATTTTGAAATTGTTTAATCACATAGACACTAATAATAATACCAAATGATTTTATTTCTCGTATCAAGCATATTTGGCCATTATAAGGTAAATCTCTATCCTTTGGTTTGTGTTGCATTGTGTGATAGGACCTAAGTCTTATAATGGCTTCATTATTCAAAAAGCATTGCACTATTTATTTCTGATGCAGTTATTTTTATGCAACACATTCGTGTGGAGTAAAACCCATTCACTAACATACATTGTGGTGCTATGATATGCTTACTTTAAATAAGTTAAGTTAACTATAGGATTTCTCATACCAGTCCCATGACTGACTCGTAGTTTGTTTTTCCGTTGCAAACTCAGGTGCCCACTATTTTTACGTGGGCTACCAAGTGAAAAGGTTTAGATTGCTTTCCTTTTGGGATGTGTACAGGAGCATCTATATTTATTTTGGCTTGGAGCTAAAGATGGAGCTAATATATTTTTGTTTCAGACTTATTAGACACTTTCTTATGTATACTTTGTTTGATTCCGCTGCAAACTTATTATCTCAAGTTGAAACTGTATTTGTACTAAGTGGATCCTGTTATGTTGTGTAACTCTGAGAATGAAGCTTATTTCCGTTGTGTAAGATGATGTAAATTATTCGATGATGTAATGTATTTATGTTATGTTCTATGACCTGTTGATGTGATTAATGTGTTATATTCCAATGATTATCCATTCTGCCGAGATTGGGCGGGTTTGGTTGTCTCAGGTGGTATCAGAGCTAAGGGTTAACCTTAGTTCTAGATTATAACATAATAGCTGACTCATCAGAGATAGAATAGTTAGTATTCTAGGACGAGTAACTCATTAGAGATAGGATTAGTAATATCCTAGACTGAGCACAACAGAATAGAATATAACTCAGCAAATACATCTTTATTTATGCATATGTCTTTATGCTTTTGCAATTCCTTAAGATATCTTTTCTGTTGGCTTGGCTCTTTTCTTGCTATTCGCAGACATAGGAGAAAATGAGTGGAAGAGGCAAAGGTAGAGGTAGAGGAAGGGGTGACATCCCAATTGTAAATGAGCAACCCAATCATGTAGAATCTCAACAGCCAGATCCCACAGAAGCTGATAACGACCTAATGTTGCCTAAACAACAACAACGCTGCCACAACCACAGTTTGATTTATGCATTATTGCCAAAAAGTATAAGAATTTGAGTGGGGTACCATTTACAGTAGTGGACCTGTAATCGAAACTCGAGCATGGATGAGGTCTTGTGAACGGATCTTCGAAGGCTTAGAATTGGCAGATAATCGGAAGAGGTTTCTTGCATCCTGATTACTTAAAGATAAATCCCTTATTTGGTAGGAAACAGTTACAGTGGGTAATACGGGAGGTAATATGACTTACGAAAGCTTTAAAGAGAACTTGGAAGAAAGATTTGTTCCCCAAGATGAAGTCGGGCGTCTATACGATGAGTTTGCTACTCTGAAGTAATGGGACAATACCATTCACAAGTATGTGAACAAATTTAATGAACTCTCTCGCTTTGGCCCCAAATTGATTTAGAACCCGACTAAGAAAAACAAGAGGTTCATTGAGGGTCTTCAGAGAAGGTATCGAAGTGAAGTGATGGCTCGTATAAAACTCCCATTTGTCAAAGTGGTTGAGATGGCTTGTAGGTACGAAAACAGTGATAAGAAGAATGCTCAGTAAGAAAAGGAAAGAGGCTACTCAAGTAATAAAAGAAATCCTGCGAATAAGAAGCCAAAGGAAAGCAAGACTAAAGAAGTAAAGCCCAAAAGGGATAAACAAGCAAAGGTTAAATGCTATAACTGTGACAATCTTGTACATTAGGCTAATGAGTGCCAAGCTCCCAAGAGGCCGAGGAGGAATGAATCTGAATCTAGCTTGAAACCTCGAGATAGAAGGGAATGTTTTAATTGCAATAAGAAGGGACACACTAAGTCAAATTTCCCATTACTGAAGAATGTCCAAGTGGCTCATGTTTACAATATGGAAGATGCCCCCAACAAGTTCTACTAGTAGGGGAAGGCCATATGTTTTGGAAGGTATGCTTACTACTAGGAATATTCTTGTTAAAGTACTATTTGATACTGGTGCATCACGAAGTTTTATTTCAAATAATATGGTTAAGAAGTTGAGTTTGAAATTGAGATGTCTAAAAGAATCCATTACTGTTAATAATCTGATTGGGGGTTCCCCTGATCTTGGTTGGTATTGTAGAGTTCCCGTCTCTTATTCTCAATATCGATTTCCTTCGATTTGATTGTCATGAATCTTGTCGAGTTTGATCTTATTTTGGGGTTGCATTGATTGATGGTATATGAAGTGGAAGTTAAGTATGCCGAAAGAGTTGTCAAAGTTAAGACCAAACTTGGAAATTTTATGATCATACCATGAAAAGGTTCAAGTTTAGAAAGAAAAGAATTTTTGTAACACCCCACACTTTTCTGCACCCAAAATTTCGACAAAAAATGAAACTCAAACACATCCAAACATGGAGCATGTAATTTGGAACCTATAATAAATGAGCATGAGCATAATAAAAGTACGATAAAAGAAAACTCACAGCAGAAACAAGATAGGATAAACTAGTATTAACTCAAGTAACTACCTTTTTCAACCTAAGTCACTTTACCAATACCGAGAATGAGAGAGAACGAGAATCGAAAGCCAAACTTAAACACGTGTGAAAACCCTGACCTTCTCTAGGAAACCTGGGAGGTTGTAATGAGGAGGGGGTCAGAACAACAAGTTCTGGTGACTAAGAGATTTACAACACATATTATAATACACAGATGTATCCCGTTTGGTTCAACCCAAGTTGTATGCCTAACAAGATTAGTGATTCTAAACCAACCTTGTTAATGTTTATGCACAACTCTACTATATTCCCAAAGTAGTATTCTCAAGTTATATTACCAAGATAGGAAGTTTACACATGTATTTTTGTGAAGCCTTTATACCAGAACATGGATGGTTTTTAAATCGAGAGTGGGCCCCTATTTTTGGGGTTTCTATCTATATATCCTCATTCACTATTGTTTATTATTTAACGCCTCACTATCAACGATAAATAGGGTGGATTCTCCCTGATCACTTAAGACCCTAGGCGGACCTATTGGTCACTTATTTACCCTCGATAATATATTCAACGTTAACACAAACTAGAGGGCGCTAGCTAAAGGCCCTACTAGTTAAGGCTTTCGTCATTCACGCATATACCATTGCCCTGCATAAGGTGAGAGATCATGTGTTATACCTTCTAGTTGACCTTATTAGATAACCTCCTTAGTCTCTTATTACTTCCCGTAGGATAGACGACCATATCTGACCCGTTTAATTTCCAGGTTTGGGTAAACCCCCACACACATGCCATTTAAGACCCTTATACTGAAAAACCTATTCCGAGGTGGACTCTTTAACCCTAGTCACTTAAATTTTTAGGACCCAGGAAGCGAATTATGTGAGAAGGTTATTCGTTCGTACCCCCATTAGCCTATTATACATTTCCCTATTTGGGATAAAGTGGGCTACGTTATTGAGTCATTCCTGTTTAGTCCCTCTATACGGGAATACCCTACTTACATGATTTTTTTATCATGGGTTCGTATGGTTAATAATATTTTTGCACTATTAACCTAATAAGTCCAATTGTATTTTCTATTTTCATTACTATAAATAAGGAAGGTTATATTCCCTTTTTCCCTAGGATATTTAATTTAATACCTAATTTGGACTTAGTGTTTAAACATCAATCATAAATCCCTTACAACACCCATTTCTTTTTATTTCCCTTTATGACCATAAAAGTAATATTTTTCTAAGGCAACCATTTATCTTTAATTACCATGGATTGCCATTTATGAGCCTAATTTTATCAGTCCCAAATATATTTAATTGTTGTACCCTAACAGACATGTCTAATTTTATTTATTTATTAGTTTATTTGTTTACTGGTTTATATATATATGTGTGTGTGTGTGTGTGTGTTTATGCACTAGGCCTCTCGCATTAAGTTTATGCACTACGCCTCTCACATTAAGTTGACTACCTGTGGATGCTGGATTTGTCGGTTGGTTCCGGGAAGACTTTTACCATAAGTGAACTTAACCTCGTGCCTTAGTACATTTATTTTTATGCATTAGACCCCTCACATTAAGCTGGCTACCTGTGGTTGCTGGATTTGCAGATTGGTTCCGGGCAGGCTTATACCACAAGTGAGCAAACCTCGTGTCTAAATGCGATTATAATTCAAATTTCCTAATTGGGCTGTACAACATTTATCCTAAATAAATTTTAGGAATTGTAACCATTACCCTATCATATTCACTTTCCCCATTCAACATTTGGTTACAATTGTTATTTATTGATTTGTAGTCCTATATATAGCAATTAATTATATTGATTGCTACAGATGATCACCACAAATATATTCATTAAATATGGAATACAATTTACATATATGATTCCATAAATGAATACTATCCGCTTACTCAATTTTCAATACAATATGTATATTTTACCGTTTTACGCTGATTTGGACGGATGATATATGTATACTTATATTTTATGCTTTCCTGCAGTCATAGTAGTTATTATTATTTTATTATTCTTTTTAAATTAATGATTTGGTTTAATCAATTAACCAAACATTTCCTTTTTATATTCAAACTTGCCAAAAGGTTTCAAGCCTCATAAAGGACCGTTAGCCATAATCATTGTAAATAATGCTTATTTTGTGGAATTTGACACATTTCCAAATCACAACAAATATATGTAAATATATGTTTTGGAATAGTCGATGTAAATTACACACAAATATACATATTTATATTTATATGTACCTTCACACCACTTTTACATTTTTAATAATCTTGTCATACCTCTTGTGATTTCAAAATAATGCCTCTTTATTTAAAAAGGAGGAAAAAGGCATATTTAACAATGCTTAAGCCAATACCCAACAATATTGAACATAAACATGAATATTTCTTTATTTCTTACAATCACATAATTTAACAATCATATCTTTCCAAATTCACATGATTTGCCAATTTCACCTTTTTATCCAAATTCACACATTTTGTTATTCAACACTGAACTAAAGATCTGGAATGTAACTACATCTAATGTAATACCCCACCTCCGCTAGGGTCACTCACAAAGGGAATGCACTAGGTTTGGTGAAGCATTATCGAGGTAAACATGCATAGAAATATTACAAGATAGAACATATATAAAACAGCGGAAGTAAAACAAATTTCATTACCTTATAAAATAAGGTCTAAAGCCTTTTACATCAGAATACATCAAAACCTGTCTTGCAATAGTAAAGAAGCATAAAACCATTTCATAAATTATTCCCCAAGTAAAACAGTAAAGTAGCCATAGCCAAGAAAAGTCCAAGCCATGCGTGATGACCTTCAAGCAGAAGAAGTCCGAACTAGATAACAGTGTTTCCTCCCTGAAACCTAGGGGGGAAACGGAAGACAAAGAGGCGAAACAAAACGGGGTCAGTCATAAAGACTGGTAAGTCCTATCTACTTCCAGTATAAAAACAGGTAAAGGTAACATGACATGCATAAACTGAAAGTAAACATAAGGATGACTACAAGATAGATAAACTAAACCAGGGTAACAGGCTGAACTACTGTAGCAAGGTAAACTAAGATATCATGATAAACTACGGTGTCATGATAAATCAAGGTATCACATTGTCAGGTTTCTATCAAGTATACTATCCCAAGGCATCTATCCTGTATAACATCCCACGGTATCTATCATGTATATTTGCTCTGCACCTCTCGTACTAGTATCCCAACCCGCGTCATGTGTTAACTATGAATGTCCCTTGCCCAATATCATGTAATGGTCCATGTCAACCTAATATATAGCATATGTAGGTTTTCCCAACTCGTATGTTTCTTTCCATGTATAAGTTCAGTCCCTTGCCGTAGGCCGTACGGGCTTTCCTATGTAAATCTATACCACTTCAACGTAGTACCATTTTATCCTTGAAGTTGTTTTGGACTGCTACCCTTGATCAAGTTATGTTTTCTTACCATGAACTATCGCGTGTTCACTTAGGATTTATGCAACCTAGGACCACTAGGGATTATGCTACCTAATGAACGTTTCCGTGTCTCGGTTTGGGTTTTGGCCACCTAGGACCACTAGGGATTATGCCACCCGTCAACCGCGCCCTTTATCCCGCGTATGTATCGTGAATCGTTTTCCATTTCTAGACGCACATGTTCCTCAATGTGCCATCCGAGTTCCGTGCCAGGGAAAATCAAGAAATACGGAACTCGGTGGGGAGCTTTAAGTCGTCTGCTGATGTAGATATCAAGGTCTGTTTTTTTGTATCCGTGGCTATGGTCCCACGTGACCCCTCCCTCAACTACTGAAAGGCAATCCAAGAAAAGTCGTGTATGAGAACTACATCCCGGCCCCACTATAGCCCCACTTTCCTATGGGCCAACCTCACCCATGACTCGATAGCAAGAACATGGTCTGTTGGGAGTTCTCTGCCTTTCCGTTCGTACACGATTGACTAAAGATGGTAGGTAGTCGGCGACGTGCTATCCAGGGCAAAATCAAGTATCGTCGACTCCACGCTAATCCATCCCAGTCTTTAGGTCGCTAGCATAGCAACCAAGGCATACTCTTGGCTCTTCTACCGCAGACCTTAACCTCTGTGAGGCCGGGTTTCATGGACCACCTGCCACCTCACAGAGGGATACCAAGAGTACCCTCACGTCCCCCGAAGCTACCGCTTCGCTACCCAGTTCGTTGGAGCCCTTATCCAAGTCGGATAATTTGCTCCTCCTCGTGTGTTTAAGCGATGACCTACCATATCGGGTTACTCATCCATTCATGAACTAGTCCCATGTCCTTGGCTAAGAATTATTACTTAGTTATACTTAACTAAGGTTTACCACTTAGCTTCTTTTCCCTGTTACCCTTGATTAACCACGATTTTCTACCTAGTTTCTCTCACTAGGGTTTTGTCTATTGGGTTACGTGTTGTTATTCAGGTTCATGACTTAGCCCGCCTACGAATCATGTCAAGATTGGCTAAGTATTTAAGTTCAAGGTTTAGCCCTACAAGTTGGTTAAGTATACCAAGAAGCTCATGACTTAACCCTATCAAGTCAAAGTGGTTAAGTATTTATTTGTCTTAACCCTATCAGATTATCATGTTAGACTGATTAAGCATAGATTATCTTAATCCCATCAGATTATTGAGTCGGATTGGTTAAGTATAGGTTAACTTATCCCTATCCAATAATCGTATTACAATGGTTAAGCCTAATTTAAAAGGTCTTGTGACTTAACCCTACCAGTTCCACATATTAGATTGGTTAAGTGTAGGTTACTTAACCTCATCAAGTCATCATGTATAATTGGTTAAGTATAAGTTACTTAACCCCATTAAATTATCATGTTAAATTGGTTAAGTATTGGTTACTTAACCTCATTAAATTACCAAGTTTAGATTGGTTAAGTGTTTAACTTAACCCCATCAAATTACCGTGTTTAAATTAGTTAAGTATAGGTTACTTAACCCCATCTAATTACCGTGTTTAGATTAGTTAAGTCTAAATTACTTAACCCCATCTAATTACCAAGTCGGATTAGTTAAGTGTGAATTACTTAACCCCATCTAATTACCAAGTCGGATTAGTTAAGCGTAAATTACTTAACCCCATCCCCTAATTGTCTTGTATGGTTAAGTGTCATTAAGAAATCAAGCCCGGTCCCACTTAACCTACCCATTCGTGTCATATCGGTTAAGTGTCAATAGTCAAATTTACTTAACCTTATCATGTGGCATTAATTTAATTAATGCACTCTCAACCTCTCACATTAGACCTTACTGTGGTTACTAGTTAAGCCGGGCGGGTCCGGGTAGTTTTACACCACAACCTAGTCTAACCTCGGGTCTTAAGCGCGACATGACCAACTTCTCACATTGGATCCTATTGTTTGTAGCCACTAGTTAAGCCGGGCGGGTCCGGGTAGATTTATGCTACAAACTCAACCCAACCTCGAGTTGGCCACTTTCATGTTTGGTCTAGTGTCTTATTACACTTACAACCCACCCATGTCTAGTTCAAGTTCCATGTTTTCCCACGTGTCATGACCATATTTAAGTTTATCATGAATGTCATGTTCTCATGTAAACCTCATGTCAAGTTTTTTCATGTCATACCCACGTTCTTCCTAAACTACCCAAACGTATTTCCAACCCAAGTGGAAGCGAGTCACATAGTAGGGTATTATGCCAACCTATTGGCCACAAACATGCATAGTATCATAAGGAAATTTGGCCACAAGCATGCATAGTTTCATAAGGGGATTTGGCCATAGACATGCATAGTGTCATAAGGGAATTTGGCCACAAATATGCATAGTTTCATAAGGAAATTTGGCCACAAGCATGCATAGTTTCATAAGGGGATTTGGCCATAAACATGCATAGTGTCATAAGGGAATTTGGCCACAAATATGCATAGTTTTATAAGGGGATTTGGCCATAAACATGCATAAGCCCCAAAGTCAAGTCTTCGCCCATGTTTCACAAGTCAAGTGGTTCCCAAAGGTTCATGCTAACATTTCATAGATAAAGATTCAAACTTGCAAGATATACTAGGTTAAACATAACATGAATGGCATGATTAAGTCGCTACAACTTAGCCCAAGGTCATAGATCATAGAAAAGGGGCAAATTTAGGTTCACATAAGCTAGCATACTTATGTTTCATCGCATTTTATCCCATGTCACATTAGAACCACCGTTAGAATCTACAAGTAGCTAGAACTTACATAGCGAGGCTTAGGGAATGAGCATGATCCGTCTTGATGAAGAAAGGTGGCTCCTTTGTCGAAGAATCATCATGGAATTTGCGTAGCAACGTTGATCGAGCCTCGATTTGGTGTAGCAAGCTTGCACCGTTCGATTCGGATCCGATTTGCATGCATAGCCTCTTGGAGTTGGAGATGGAGGCCATGATCACTTGGCATTTGGGCAGCACTTCGTGGCATGAGTGATTTGTGAGGGTTTAGGGTAGGCTTAGGGGTCTTTTTATAGAGATTAGGAGCAGTTTAGGTCGTAGGATAAACCCTAGGATAGATATGAACCCTCAAAAATCGTCACAAGCCTCCAAAACCGAGCCAACATGACAAGCAGGTGCACCAGGTCGTTGGTTCGACCAGGTGGGGTCGACCCAGGGGTCGGCACCCATGTCGACCCCCTGGAGGGGGAGTCGACCCCGGGGTCGACACCCATGTCGACCCCTTGGAGGGGGGTCGACCCAGGGGTCGACACCCTGTGTGTCTGGCGGGAATTTTCCCGCCTTCTCTTTCTGGGCTGAATTTCAAATCTGTTTTCGGATTTGAATTTTCGTGAAACTTCGTTGGGCCTTAACTGGGTCATACGGACTCCGATTTATGAAATTTCGGACTCTATTTCGCGTATTTTTCCGAGACGAACGCAATGGCGCAACCCGTTTATCCTGATTCAGATTTTATAATTTAATTCTGCCTTGATTCTTGTCTTAACACGTTGTTAAAATTTGGGTTGTTACATTCTCCCCTCCTTTAAGGATTTCGTCCCCGAAATCTCCAAGTTAGGAAGAACGCATCCTACCATCCATCTACTCATAACATCATCCACAGGCAAACATTGTCCTTAAACGATTTCTAATGCCATATGAACATATGCAAAACGTGTGTGTATATGCTCCTTAGCTAATGCTAATGATCAGGCCTGAATGATCTTTCTAATACAAAATATGTTTAGTGCCATGAGTCCAACATGTATGCAAATAGTCCTAGTCATATAAGTACTATATTCGTGCACAAACATTCATTCATATGCAACATCCGCATGATAACACATTCAATTTCATCCATAAACAAGTATAAATACTCGTGCATATGCAACATGAAACGTGACCGCGTCAATCTAGTATCTAATGTGTATTCGCGCATCCACGAGCAACCACTTGCAACCATTTGCAACTATATCAATCATAACATGTTTCAAATACATGTTTACATCCATAGGATTCTACCTAAGGTTCTCACGATAGGATCGAGGACAGAAACAGGACCGAGAGGTTATTCACCAAAAGATAACATGCGAGCAAGCTCTACAGGAAAAACCAGGGATCAAGGATACACTCTTTAAAAAGAGGTACGATGCGCGTGTCTAGCCTTACGTCTTCTAAGTCGCGTTTCCTTGAGCTTAATTCCTCGGTGCCTTGACCATCTTTTTAACTCCATGATTTCGTAGCTCCTTGATTCCTATTTCCAAGGTATGAGTTAGAACTCATTTCATTGTCGCCTCTTATTCCACTTTCACTTATCCTTTCCCTAGTATACTTGTCTCAAACGTATCCACTCACTCATGCAAGCTCTCCAAAATTCACTAGGGAATTCTGGATCTCGTTTGCCGATGCCAATCCATGTTGCCAAGAGTACTTACTAGGGTGATTCCCATAACTCATGCATAAGCGAAACGAACCATCCGCCTCAGCGGCGAATTCTATTCGAACGGATTACCAACAACTGCATCCTGAGATTCTAGGTAACTAACCATGACAGAACCCAAATGGTTACTGAGACTTCGAGGGTATCACCAAGGTGAGTCGAGAGTCTAACTAACCTCTTTCCAAAACCGAGAATGGCACCCCTTATTGGGTGTCCACTTTATCCCTAGAATCCATCCGTAGGCGAGACATGTCATTCTCCAATCCAAACAAGTTATGAAGAAATGGACCAACTCTCCAACCATATTTTTGGGACAAAAACTGGGATCCTTTACCATGCTAGTACTAAGGTGCAGAGACTCAACTATCCAAGCAGACTTAAATGATACGATGATCAAGACAAAGTCTGGACGGGATGATAGAAAAGAACGACTAAACCTTTACCGGAAACGGTACCATTTCTTTTAGGTACCCTAGAAATGGGAGCGTACAATTGCCCTCTTCGATGATCTTGTCCTTGTCCTCCTTGATGGACTAAGCCATACCAACAGTTGCTTATCTTTAAGCTCGCGTCCTTTATCCTTACTCTTATTATCCTTCCTTGTACCACGGCAACAGGTCTCTCGAGAACCACCTCCATCGTACGGGAAACACCTACGTGGCTAGACAAAGATTAGTCACAGTTAGAACTACTGTGACCACAGATGGAGGAAAGAAAGGAAAAGAGATTCAATCGAGGAATCAAAGGATAATGTTAATGTCCTTTGGGGAATAGCCTTTTAAAACAAACTTTTCTTGAAAAAATGCTTCTTTGTAAAACGGTTTCTCAAATAGTTTACAGAAGGTTTTAAAAACTTTTGCCCAGTCTGGTAACCTTCTGCTCTGATACCAAATGTAACACCCCACCTCCGCTAGGGTCACTCACAAAGGGAATGCACTAGGTTTGGTGAAGCATTATCGAGGTAAACATGCACAGAAATATTACAAGACAGAACATATATAAAACAGCGGAAGTAAAACAAATTTCATTACCTTATAAAATAAGGTCTAAAGCCTTTTACATCAGAATACATCAAAACCTGTCTTGCAATAGTAAAGAAGCATAAAACCATTTCATAAATTATTCCCCAAGTAAAACAGTAAAGTAGCCATAGCCAAGAAAAGTCCAAGCCATGCGTGATGACCTTCAAGCAGAAGAAGTCCGAACTATATAACAGTGTTTCCTCCCTGAAACCTGGGGGGAAACGGAAGACAAAGAGGCGAAACAAAACGGGGTCAGTCATAAAGACTGGTAAGTCCTATCTAGTTCCAGTATAAAAACAGGTAAAGGTAACATGACATGCATAAACTGAAAGTAAACATAAGGATGACTACAAGATAGATAAACTAAACCAGGGTAACAGGCTGAACTACTGTAGCAAGGTAAACTAAGATATCATGATAAACTACGGTGTCATGATAAATCAAGGTATCACATTGTCAGGTTTCTATCAAGTATACTATCCCAAGGCATCTATCCTGTATAACATCCCACGGTATCTATCATGTATATTTGCTCTGCACCTCTCGTACTAGTATCCCAACCCGCGTCATGTGTTAACTATGAATGTCCCTTGCCCAATATCATGTAATGGTCCATGTCAACCTAATATATAGCATATGTAGGTTTTCCCAACTCGTATGTTTATTTCCATGTATAAGTTCAGTCCCTTGCCGTAGGCCATACGGGCTTTCCTATGTAAATCTATACCACTTCAACGTAGTACCATTTTATCCTTGAAGTTGTTTTGGACTGCTACCCTTGATCAAGTTATGTTTTCTTACCATGAACTATCGCGTGTTCACTTAGGATTTATGCCACCTAGGACCACTAGGGATTATGCTACCTAATGAATGTTTCCGTGTCTCGGTTTGGGTTTTGGCCACCTAGGACCACTAGGGATTATGCCACCCGTCAACCGCGCCCTTTATCCCGCGTATGTATCGTGAATCGTTTTCCATGTCTAGACGCACATGTTCCTCAATGTGCCATCCGAGTTCCGTGCCAGGGAAAATCAAGAAATACGGAACTCGGTGGGGAGCTTTAAGTCGTCTGCTGATGCAGATATCAAGGTCTGTTTTTTTTGTATCCGTGGCTATGGCCCCACGTGACCCCTCCCTCAACTACTGAAAGGCAATCCAAGAAAAGTCGTGTATGAGAACTACATCCCGGCCCCACTATAGCCCCACTTTCCTATGGGCCAACCTCACCCATGACTCGATAGCAAGAACATGGTCTGTTGGGAGTTCTCTGCCTTTCCGTTCGTACACGATTGACTAAAGATGGTAGGTAGTCGGCGACGTGCTATCCAGGGCAAAATCAAGTATCGTCGACTCCACGCTAATCCATCCCAGTCTTTAGGTCGCTCGCATAGCAACCAAGGCATACTCTTGGCACTTCTACCGCAGACCTTAACCTCTGTGAGGCCGGGTTTCATGGACCACCTGCCACCTCACAGAGGGATACCAAGAGTACCCTCACGTCCCCCGAAGCTACCGCTTCGCTACCCAGTTCGTTGGAGCCCTTATCCAAGTCGGATAATTTGCTCCTCCTCGTGTGTTTAAGCGATGACCTACCATATCGGGTTACTCATCCATTCATGAACTAGTCCCATCTCCTTGGCTAAGAATTATTACTTAGTTATACTTAACTAAGGTTTACCACTTAGCTTCTTTTCACCGTTACCCTTGATTAACCACGATTTTCTACCTAGTTTCTCTCAATAGGGTTTTGTCTATTGGGTTACGTGTTGTTATTCAGGTTCATGACTTAGCCCGCCTACGAATCATGTCAAGATTGGATAAGTATTTAAGTTCAAGGTTTAGCCCTACAAGTTGGTTAAGTATACCAAGAAGCTCATGACTTAACCCTATCAAGTCAAAGTGGTTAAGTATTTATTTGTCTTAACCCTATCAGATTATCATGTTAGACTGATTAAGCATAGATTATCTTAATCCCATCATATTATTGAGTCGGATTGGTTAAGTATAGGTTAACTTACCCTTATCCATTAATCGTATTACAATGGTTAAGCCTAATTTAAAAGGTCTTGTGACTTAACCCTACCAGGTCCACATATTAGATTGGTTAAGTGTAGGTTACTTAACCTCATCAAGTCATCATGTATAATTGGTTAAGTATAAATTACTTAACCCCATTAAATTATCATGTTAAATTGGTTAAGTATTGGTTACTTAACCTCATTAAATTACCAAGTTTAGATTGGTTAAGTGTTTAACTTAACCCCATCAAATTACCGTGTTTAAATTAGTTAAGTATAGGTTACTTAACCCCATCTAATTACCGTGTTTAGATTAGTTAAGTCTAAATTACTTAACCCCATCTAATTACCAAGTCGGATTAGTTAAGTGTGAATTACTTAACCCCATCTAATTACCAAGTCGGATTAGTTAAGCGTAAATTACTTAACCCCATCCCCTAATTGTCTTGTATGGTTAAGTGTCATTAAGAAATCAAGCCCGGTCCCACTTAACCTACCCATTCGTGTCATATCGGTTAAGTGTCATTAGTCAAATTTACTTAACCTTATCATGTGGCATTAATTTAATTAATGCACTCTCAACCTCTCACATTAGACCTTATTGTGGTTACTAGTTAAGCCGGGCGGGTCCGGGTAGTTTTACACCACAACCTAGTCTAACCTCGGGTCTTAAGCGCGACATGACCAACTTCTCACATTGGATCCTATTGTTTGTAGCCACTAGTTAAGCCGGGCGGGTCCGGGTAGATTTATGCTACAAACTCAACCCAACCTCAAGTTGGCCACTTTCATGTTTGGTCTAGTGTCTTATTACACTTACAACCCACCCATGTCTAGTTCAAGTTCCATGTTTTCCCACGTGTCATGACCATATTTAAGTGTATCATGGATGTCATGTTCTCATGTAAACCCCATGTCAAGTTTTTTCATGTCATACCCACGTTCTTCCTAAACTACCCAAACGTATTTCCAACCCAAATGGAAGCGAGTCACATAGTAGGGTATTATGCCAACCTATTGGCCACAAACATGCATAGTATCATAAGGAAATTTGGCCACAAGCATGCATAGTTTCATAAGGGGATTTGGCCATAAACATGCATAGTGTCATAAGGGAATTTGGCCACAAATATGCATAGTTTCATAAGGAAATTTGGCCACAAGCATGCATAGTTTCATAAGGGGATTTGGCCATAAACATGCATAGTGTCATAAGGGAATTTGGCCACAAATATGCATAGTTTCATAAGGGGATTTGGCCATAAACATGCATAAGCCCCAAAGTCAAGTCTTTGCCCATGTTTCACAAGTCAAGTGGTTCCCAAAGGTTCATGCTAACATTTCATAGATAAAGATTCAAACTTGCAAGATATACTAGGTTAAACATAACATGAATGGCATGATTAAGTCGCTACAACTTAGCCCAAGGTCATAGATCATAGAAAAGGGGCAAATTTAGGTTCACATAAGCTAGCATACTTATGTTTCATCGCATTTTATCCCATGTCACATTAGAACCACCGTTAGAATCTACAAGTAGCTAGAACTTACATAGCGAGGCTTAGGGAATGAGCATGATCCGTCTTGACGAAGAAAGGTGGCTCCTTTGTCGAAGAATCGTCATGGAATTTGCGTAGCAACGTTGATCGAGCCTCGATTTGGTGTAGCAAGCTTGCACCTTTCGATTCGGATCCGATTTGCATGCATAGCCTCTTGGAGTTGGAGATGGAGGCCATGATCACTTGGCATTTGGGAAGCACTTCGTGGCATGAGTGATTTGTGAGGGTTTAGGGTAGTCTTAGGGGTCTTTTTATAGAGATTAGGAGCAGTTTAGGCCGTAGGATAAACCCTAGGATAGATATGAACCCTCAAAAATCGTCACAAGCCTCCAAGACCGAGCCAACATGACAAGCAGGTGCACCAGGTCGCTGGTTCGATCAGGGGGGTCGGCCCAGGGGTCGACACTCATGTCGACCCCCTGGAGGGGGGTCGACCCAGGGGTCGACACCCTGTGTGTCTGGCGGGAAATTTCCCGCCTTCTCTTTCTGGGCTGAATTTCAAATCTGTTTTCGGATTTGAATTTTCGTGAAACTTCGTTGGGCCTTAACTGGGTCATACGGACTCCGATTTACGAAATTTCGGACTCTATTTCGCGTATTTTTTCGAGACGAACGCAATGGTGCAACCCGTTTATCCTGATTCAGATTTTATAATTTAATTCTGCCTTGATTCTTGTCTTAACACGTTGTTAAAATTCGGGTTATTACATCTAATTTGTGTTTAATGGGACTAATTTCAAGATCTATAGTGTTATGCAATACCCGTAATACGTTCTATAACATAGTTGCAATATATTTTGTGACATAACTATAGGAATTGGTATAAACAAGTTTAATAAATCCTACAATTCATTTTATCAATAGCCACAATGTACAATTCACAAGTTTTACACTTTTTATAACTAGATCTGATGGGTATCAATCTAATTACCACAATATATTTACCAAATCAGATAGGCATAGGCATAAAAACATAGATCTAATTCAAACGAAGTAGATAAGTTATTATAACTGTAAATTGTAAATTTCCCACTCACCTTTTAGCCTCTAAATTCACTTGATTTAATCTTTGGCTTACAAATTCCCAAATTCGTATAAATCTACAATTTATCTATAAAGGGGAAAATTCTAGATCTATAGAAATGTAAGAAAAAGGGAAAAGAGTGAAGAATCTATCGTTGAGCATCAAATTGCAATCTTTTCCATTAAATCTGCTTGCCCTCTCAATTTCATATGAATTGGATTTGATTTGATATGTATAAATTTATTTTTATTTTAGAATTTAGGTTTGGAGAGAAAAAAAAATGACAGAGATCCATTGCTTCTGCAGATTTATGTGAAAAAACAATGAGGCTCTACCCCTTTATTTATAGGGGTGGAATTGGCCTTGGACCGTCGGATTAGTTTTAATTATTATTCGTCCATTCGTTTTATAAAATATAACAAGAGTACCCCTCAAAACCTAGTTGTCATTGGGCACTACAGGCCTGAAGCGGTCGATGTTGGACTAAGTCGATCAAATCGAGATCCAAATTTTAACGATTTAACATGTTTAAATCAAGGATTTTGCAATAAAAGTAAACCAAAATAGATCTAGGCTAGAAATCATACCTGTCGTTACCAAATCCAAGAAGAACAAAACCAAATCGGGTGAAACAACGAAGCATTGAATCACTAGGCACGTCAATCGCCAGCCCTCTACTGGTAATCCACACGAACGCTTCCCTTTTGGATCAAAATCGAAGAAGAGAAAGGAATCCAAGTGCTAGCCGCCATACTCATGGGTTTCATAAAAGGTAAAGTCAGGGTTTCTATTTATTTTCATTTAGATAATAATAAAATAAAATGACGGCTCCACTCCATCATATAAAGGGAATAGTCGAAACCCTTATCAAACTAAGTATGCTCCATCAATTAAGGAACCACTTGTGTACTATTTCGATGCAATATAAAATATCAACAAATTTGATAAGTTATTTACCTAATATATGTTCTTCCTTTATAACATTCTAAGTGCGTGACCCGATAGGTTATTATAATGTTGGCAATAATTTAAATCGTATTTAAATTATAAACAGTGATTAGCATCTAGCAATACGTCGCTGCTACCCAAGTTATAATAATATAATCGATTCGATACAACCTTTTCGTGACCAGCGTTTCAATATAATATAATCCTTTTAACCAATATATCCAGGATTAAACTCGAGTCATGGATCGTATCATCCTCTTTATAATTTAATCCGTTTATTTTAATCGATGAGTAGATTGTTTAAATCAAATCATATTTGAGCACGACCATGCATTTCACAGTCTCACTCAATCAAGAGGCCCAAGGATATCACTACAAATATATCATATGGTTAAATTCCATCTAGATCATTCATAATTTTCATTTGATTCGAGATGTATACAACAATCACCGTTATCGTTACTCCGTTACGAATAACTTTAGATGATAAGAAAAAACAAATATTCTCGAATAGAATTATAATGATTTCAGGTCTGAGGACCATTACATCACTGTCACAGTGAGAATAACTTATGATACCACTAGTTATATTCCATGTAGTTATCTCACGTGGGTCAGCCCAATACGCTATTCTCTAATACGTATTTATGTTTTGACAATAATATCACGTATATTAATAATCAATGAGATGTGATCATCAGTCAATCAACATACTAGTCTTAACGTTTTATTGTTGTCCTTTGTATACAATAAAACTTGACTAGGGACATTTAAGAATTATAATACTCTATATATTATATAATCTCAAGTTCAAGTCACTTACTTGAACTATATAATTTTGTATTATAATTCAAAGGGCTTCTAATATATTAATATACATATTACGCAGTAAATATAATATAATATTATTTTATTCCAAATAAAATAATAACATCAACAGTGTTATCAATCTCATCAAATGGATTGCCTCTAGGGCATAAACTCTAACAATCTCCCACTTGCACTAGAGTCAATCATTCACGTATCGTATACTCATGAAACTAGCGTGACTATTAAACTTCTGCTGCGACAACGTTTAATTCAGTAGGTCTGCAACATTACAACGTTTGTAACTTTGCAGATATGTTCATTTCCTCTGTGAACAACTTCACATAGGAATTATATTTCCTTAATATATTTTTGGATCGATAATGAGTTTAATGTTTTAGGCCCGAGCAGCAGCCATATTGTTATCGCAATGTATATCATTGGATCGACAATGAAGTAAGTTCAATCATGAACTTCTTAATCCAAACATTTTCTTTCTTATAATCAGTATTTATTTCTTGTTTTAAAACTAACATAATTTACAATAATTAATGTGTTATCAAATAACATTAGAATTATTGTCTCACTCCCACTCGATTTCTTTTCTATACAAGATTCAATGGTATTTTGTGGTTTCCGAGGCATTTCGAATTCTATTTCATTTCTATTGATATCTTAGAGACTGACTCTCCTTTGGAAGGGATACCAATTCGAGTAATAAACATTTTATGCTCAGAGGATTTATAGAGGTAATATCCATTTATTTCTTTTGGATATTCCACAAAGTAGTCATCTGATTTGGATCCAATCTTATTAGAGTAAGGGCGTTTAATAAATGCCTTACGCCCAAAAATTTTGCATTAGACACACGAGGACATTTCCTAGTCCATACCTTATATGGCGTCTTCAAAATCGTTTTAGTGGGATCAAATGCGATTGTTCTGAATTTAATTTATTTGAAGATCTATTTAATATATCATTAATCATACTATATCTTATAAGGTGCGATTTCTCCTTCTATACAAACCATTCAGGATGGTGTTGTAGATGGAGTGAGTTGTGAAACAATTTCAAACTCGTCTGGATAGTCATTAAATATTTGGCTTAGATATTCTCTTTCGATCTATTCGAAAGTATTTATTTTCTATTAAAATTGGTTTCTAACTTCATTTTGAATTCTTTGAACTTTTCAAAGGATTCTGATATGTGCTTCATAAGATACACATATCTGTATCTACTGATATCATCAGTAAATAAAATGAAGTAATAAAACTTGCCTTTAGTTTATGTATTCATTGCTCCATATACATCATTATGTATGATACCCAATACTTATCACTCATTCACTGTGTCAAGTGAAAGGTGATTCAGTTATTTTTGCCAAATAAACAAGATTTGTATTCTTCATATAATTCAAAATCAAACGATCTCAAAATTCCATCATTATGTATTTTTGATATACTTTCTTGTTTACTGGGCTAACCGGTAATACTAAAGGTATATTGGATTTAAATCACTAAATTTAATCCATTAATTATTTATGTCAAGTACATTATAGTTAATGATTTATAAATTTCATTAACTATTTGTGAAATTCCATAGATATTTCATGTAAATAAAATGAATAACAATTATTTCTTTTATTACAAATAAAATTTAAACTTGTCTGCACAAGATTTATAATAACTTTTATTTTATATGGAATTTCATAACAACAATTATTTTATTTAATTGAGCCAGTATAATCAACAAGAATCAACTTCCTATAGATAATCCAACAACATTTGCTTCATTTCCAATCGTAAGTCCACTTGTCCTTTTATCAGATTTCTACTTATTCTGCAATTTATGTAAATCAACATACATTTATGTGATTTATATCTAGTATCTAATACTAGAAATGTATAAGTAGATTATTATAACATTTAAATCTTATTCGGTTGAAGTCACACTTTAAATTTTATTTTAGATCCTCTATATTTGTTAGAACAATTACGCTTCAATTTGTTTGAGGACAATCCTCAAATTTCAATGTTAGTCAAGAAATTTGATTTAATTCAATTGATCCTTCTCAAGAACAAATTTAAATTATTGGAGTTATCTGTTATTTAATATCTATAGCGGATAATAAATATTAACTGGTTCTATTATAATTATTTAATATAAATACAAAATTTTGACAATTGAACTTTATATTTATATTAATGTATAATTTAAATTAAAATATGCTCTCACTCAAATTAACATCCTTTGTTTATATACATATATCAGTATATATATATAATGGTGTTCCAAGACCCATTTCTAGTCATGCCTTGACCTAGCTTTGGCTAATCCCCAAAACACAACCTTTTAGGTAGACATCTTATGTCAATTATATCGTGTATATAATTACTGGATTGCATGATGAACATTTGTTCAGTATTACTCATTTGCTCAAATATAGAATAATTCATGTTGTTGTCTCTAAGCCATAATCTTATTATGCAGCTTGGTTAAGTCAGACCCAATAATACATTTCAAGTGTCACTTTTACTCCGTCGCATATAACCAAAATAAAAGGATGCACAATGCTCTGGCATTACCTACATCCCGTGATTCTGGACATTGATGAGTGTATTACTGGAAGACGTCACCTTGACTTAATATAACAAAACTTGCTTTAAAGGGAATTTATAATTCATAGTGGAAACAATATTAAAGTTATTTACATATGTCAAATATATGTAATTAATATTCGTAATATTAATTGGAATATAAATATATATATATATATATATTTAAGTTCAACATTATATATAGGAATCATGCCTATATTTATATAGAACCTTTTTAAAATCATTGGATGTTATAACTTATGCATCAAATACTATATTCTTATCTAACGTAAGTTTTCTTTTAACCAATGACATTCGGCCAATATTGCATAGTTTAGAACGTGGCTTTCAAGGCCCATTTAGTAGTACGGTCCCCTTTTGATATCAAATATCAGACATTATTCAGCTACATACATTAATCCCTAATATTCTTGTAAATCATATTTCATGTTATCTATATATATCACACTTGCAGGTTTAATCATATAAAAATAATAATAACTTGCAATTTTATTTCCCGAAATATATAAACAGGAGACAAGTATGTTATAACCAACTATACATATGCAGCTGAACTAAAACATCGCATTTCATTTTACATACAGGAACATGATACGCAAGTATATAATACACAAGTATTTTAAACAACATTTGTTTATTAATATGCGCAGGCTTTTCATATAATACATAGGAATTTGATCAAATCATTTAATTGGCATATAAATGACATGAACATTTTAACAAGGAAGAAAAAAAAATATTACAGATCAAAACTTCTTTCTTCTTACTAATGTACTCAATTCAATCCTAATATATATAACATCATACATTGACAAAATACATATACTCAAACATATGTATACAAATCAATACTTCCAGTCGAAATTGCTATGCATCTTTATATACAGTGCTACAAATCAAGTTTCTGTAAACCTTCCAAGTCTCACTTGGATCTGTAGGTTCGATTGTACCTGCATCGATAAGTTCATCAACAAGTCCATCCTTGCGCCAATTGGTTCAGTCATACTGAGCCGAGTATCAAAGATTGAATCTGTAATATTTACAAATAAATAGCAGATTTTTCATTCTATTTAAAGATAAACAAATACATATAAATATATATGTATATGTATGTGTGTGTGTGTATATATATATATCACTGTTCAAATTCAAACATATATATCAAATATATATGTTATTAATACAAACAAATTTGTACATTAGTGGACAAGTTCAGGTTGCCTATCTGGTATTTTATCTAATATAATACTCAA
This sequence comes from Allium sativum, assembly GCA_030737875.1. Lineage (NCBI taxonomy): Eukaryota > Viridiplantae > Streptophyta > Magnoliopsida > Asparagales > Amaryllidaceae > Allium > Allium sativum. The sequence continues at coordinate 734,486,331 of CM060916.1, forward strand.
TTTTCCCTTCTCAAAGAAATATTCAAACTGTCTAATACATTTAAGTATAATTGGGAAACAAACATCATTAAGCTTTTAAACTGAATCAACATTTTGAATCAAGGAAATAGACAACTACTTATGAGCTTTTCTATATATATATATATATATATATATATATATATTATTTTATGGATTCAATAACATAGATTTCATGCTGCATATCTATCATGGATATACATATCATACTAGAAATGTATACATATCAATATTTAATATAATTTGATGTATAAGGTATAATTTTTATACCATTATATATGAGTCACAATATTTAGTTGCTTGAAAGTTGATATCTCTATCATTTTGTATCAATATACAAACAGTATAAAATTCACAATTAGGTTATTATTGATTTAGATAACAAATTATACTCGCAATATGTTTGTTTACAAGTCAGACTCAAAACAAAGTTATAAACTTATTATAATGAGTAGCAAAATTACGATTTCAGGTATGTCACATATATATACATTACATATGTAAGCTAGATTTCAATTCTTAATTGAACAACACATTCCACAAATCTGTACTTAGACCTTTTATATAAATATAATATATAATATCAACACCTTATGTCATATACAAACACCTATGCAACTTTCATTTATGTATATATATAATATCAGATTCAATAGGAATAATGTAGACAATCTAAACTTATATTTAGTAAAACATGACTTCACTATTAAAATCAAAATATCCAAATTTATGTTTAAACAGTGTACGAGTAATAATACAATCAAGCACATGTCATCATATACATATATAGTATTATCGAAAATGCAGAAATGCATACTTAGATGATTGAATATGGCACAGTGCCCTTCCAATATGATGAATATTAAGGTATACACATATTTAACATATTAATAAACTGTGTTCATCATTTATAATATACATAATTAATGATATATGTATATCATGTGCTTGTGTATATCATAATTATTTATCTATGTCTAGAGAAAAAAATGTAACATAGAATTACTAAACAAAGTATGTATATTGTGATTAGTGATTCATGCCACAATTTGTAGACATAGGTATAAATATGTAACTGTAATTAACTTATATAGTTAATCGTATATCTATATATATACATGACAACACTTGTTTAAAACAATGATTCATATATCGATATATATGTACATCATTTTAGATGACTTCCATAGGACACAAGGGTTGTACTCATATTAAAAGGTCCTATCGTCAATTTAGTATACGAACCCAACCTTTTATACACATAGTATAAACTGAAATTAAACTGGAAATTAGATTTCCTTTACTTTTGAAATATGAATGTAATATGCATTTATCACCATAAATCTATCATCAACATGTATAAGTCCAAAAGCTATCCTAAATGACAGTTCTATTAGATATATGTCACTGTATATTCACTATATACTCACATATAAAACATTCATATATGTTTTATAGAATCAACAAATCATGGTCTATCCATTATGATTCGAATTTAACCTATACTACATCTATATGACGTGAATGCTAAAGTATAGTATTTATATAAGAACTTCAATCATAAAATTCTTTTAGCAAATATACTATAGCTGGTTATAAAAAAAATCAAAATCAAAATATTTTATCTTAACAAAATATCGATGTAATAGATTTCAATAAACCAAAAATCAGAAAATTATCTACCTGATTTGTCAATTAGCAAGAATCAATTTTAATGTTGAGAAGAAAATTAATGACAAAACCAGGTCATAAACACTTATCTATCAAACGTTTTGATATATATATATATATTCCAGGAATCATTTCTTTAAATCTGAATACTCAAGTTTATTCAGCCAGAGCGGAATACATCAAACCAGATTTCCAGAGTCAAGATTATAAAATATAACAAGTAAAACTGGAATTATGTCAGAATTAATATCATATATAATTCACTATTTTATCCAAAAAAAAAATTCCTGAAATCATTTTTATATCCAAAATTTAAGGAATCAACAGTTTTGGAAGATTACTCTAAATAGCCATTTCTTAATTAAAACAGATCCATTATGTTTTAACATATTGGATTATCAAAACTAGTTTTTGATAATGTGCTGGGTTCCATAAATCGGCAGGCATGTTAATAGCAAATTTAAAGCTGAATGATAGTTCAGGATTAATCATGAATCCTTTTACATTCGAATCAAACACAAATCTTCATCTCAGTAAACAATTTCACCAATTTACCTTAAGTTCTATTATCAGTGCAGTAAATACTTACACAAACAAACCTAAATCTTAAATTGAAGTACAATCTATTACAAACCATAGCTCTATTACCACTATTGGATTAAATCGATCAAATTGAGAACCTAATTTTAACGATTTAACATGTTTAAATCATGGATTTTGAAATAAAAGTAAACCAAAATAGATCTAGGCTAGAAATCATACATGTCGTTACCAAATCCAAGAAGAACAAAACCAAATCGGGTGAAAGAACGAGGCAACGAATCATTAGGCACGTCAATCGCCGGCCCTCTACTGGTAATCCACACGAACGCTTCTCTTTTGGATCAAAATCGAAGAAGAGAAAGGAATCCAGTGCTAGCCGCCATACTCATGGGTTTCATAAAAGGTAAAGTTAGGGTTTCTATTTATTTTCATCTAGATAATAATAAAATAAAATGATGGCTCCACTCTATCTTATAAAGGGAATAGTCAAAACCCTTATCAAACTAAGTATGCTCCATCAATTAAGGAACCACTTGGGCACCATTTCGATGCAAAATAAAATATCAACAAATTTGATAATTTATTTACCCAATATATGTTCTTCCTTTATAATGTTCTAAGTGTGTGACCCGATAGGTTATTATAACGTTGGCAATAATTTAAACCGTATTTAAATTATAAACAGTGATTGGCATCTAGCAATACGTCGCTACTACCTAAGTTATAATAATATAATCGATTTGATACAACCTTTTCGTGACCAGCGTCTCAATGTAATATAATCCTTTTAACCAATAAATCCAGGATTAAACTCGAGTCACGGATCGTATCATCCTCTTTATAATTTAATCCATTTATCTTGATCGATTAGTAGACTGTTTAAAACATATCATATTTGAGCACTCCATGCATTTCACAGTCTCACTCAATCAAGAGGCCCATGGATATCACTACAAATATATCGTAGGGTTAAATTCCATTTAGATCATTCATAATTTTCATTCGATTCGAGATGTATCCAATAATCATCGTTATCGTTACTCCGTTACGAATAACTTTAGATGATATGAAAACACAAATATTCTCGAATAAAATTATAATGATTTCAGGTCTGAGGACCATTACATCACTGTCACAGTGAGAATAACTTATGATACCGTTAATTATATTTCATGTAGTGATCTCACGATGGGTTCGCCCAATACGCTATTCTCCAATACGTATTTATGTTTTGACACTAATATCACGTGTATTAATAATCAATGAGATGTGATCATCAGTCAATCAACATACTAGTCTTAACGTTTTATTATTGTCCTTTGTATACAATAAAACTTGACAAGGGACATTTAAGCGTTATAATACTCTATATATTATATAATCTCAAGTTCAAGTCACTTACTTGAACTATATAATTCTGTATTATAATTCTAAGGGCTTCTAATATATTAATATACATATTACGCAGTAAATATAATATAATAGAATATTATTTTATTCCAAATAAAATAATAACATCAATAGTGTTATCAATCTCATCAAATGGATTGCCTCTAGGGCATAAACTCTAACAATCGACACCCCTTGGGGAGCGGTCGACCACCCTTTAGCTGAAATGCCCAATGAAAGAAGGTTAAAGAGGGCAGGAATTTATTATTCTCTTTATTTATTTCCTTCACAACAAAAATATGGGCTTTTCTTAGCACCAACGTACAGTGTTCCCGCTTATGTTCAGCAAATGCTGATCAATCCGTCATTTCCGACGCTGTTGACTGCATAAATATCATGAATTCAATGTTATACCATCAAAAAACCAAGAAATAAAAATTTGTGCGAGAATAAATGAAAAATAGCCAAGCATGTAGTCCTCCAAAAGACTATCATCCGCTTTCACTTTCAAAAAACAAAAATTAACGAAATCCTAATTGCTTAACCTAATATGGCGTAACCCTAACCACCATCGTCTATGGTCTACCGGTGCCATAATCTCTCTCTTGCACTGCCGATCTGAATCCTTGAATGCAACAACCAACCATGACTCTCTGATTTCAACCGTTATAAGAGGTATTATTATATATTTATAAGCTAATATTGTTACAGGCTAATTTATGTACATCCAGTCCTAATTTACATACTATTTGTAGATCTATTTGCTAATAAAGTTTGACTGTAACTGCTTATTAGTTAACTGCAAATAAACTTTCAAGTTTTGTGATTCTTGAACTAAGTAGATTTTGTTGTACCTTTATTAAGTGGACTGAGAGAAGACACAACTAGAATTGGTTCAACTGGTGTTGTGAGGCGTCATGCAGTTAATATTTTTCCTTTGAGGCATGTGAATCAAGCTATATATATCTTCTAACTACTAGTGCTCGCGAAAGTGCATTCAGAAACATAAAAACCAATGTTGAATGCCTTGCTAATGAAATGATCAATGCGTCATTAGCCCTTTATTTATAGGGGTGGAATTGGCCTTGGACCGTCGGATTAGTTTTAATTATTATCCATCCATTCGTTTTATAAAATATAACAAGATTACCCCTCAAAACCTAGCCATCATTGGGCACTATAGGCCCGAAGCAGTCGACACCCGGGCCCCTGGGGTGCGGTTGACCGCCCTTCAGCTGAAATGCCCAATAAAGGCGGGTTAAAGAGGGAAAGGAATTTATTAATCATTCTCTTTATTTATTTTTGTCCGTTTTTTGTATTTCGTCCGTAACTTTTTCGTACGGACTCCGTTCGCGAAACTCCAAACATGAAAGTTGAACAGAATTCTGAGAAGAACGCAACGGTTAAATTTTCTTGGTCAAATTCTGTCGTTTGCATAAATTACTATTTTTGAGCTTTAAATTAAATAACTAATTATTGTCAAAATTCCAGTTCGTTACAATTTTGGTTTGCTCTTGAAGTTTCTCCTACTTCTATCGAGAATATTCCAGTTGCTAAGGATTATGTGGATGATTAGAAGAAGTTGATAGCCTACCTTCGCGAAAGAAAATCGATTTCAGAATCGATCTAGTTTCGAATACGAGGCCAGTTGTGCATGTGATTCAGAGAATGACATTGAAAGAGAAGGAAGAGTTGAGTGATCAAACTCGACATCTATTATGGAAAGGACTTATCAGGCCTAGTTATTCGAGTTGGGGAGAAACGGTAGTGTTTATTCCAAAGTCAGACGGTACTCTTAGATTATGTGAATTACCGAGATCTCAATAAGCAGACACTCAAAAATAAATACCCACTATCGCATATTGATGATTTATTAGATCGCTTAAATGGAGCACGAGTATTTTCGAAGATGGACCTTGCTACAGATTTTCATCAATTACGAATTGCAGAATAATGTGTTCCTTTGACAACTTTTAGAGATCCAAATTTATTTTGTGAATGTATATTTATGTCGCTCGTGTTATGTAACGCCCCTGCTTATTTTGTTGATTTAATGAATTGGGTATTCCGTAAGGTGTTGAATAAATCTATGAAGGTTTTCTTAATGATATTTTAATCTTCTCGAAGTCGTCCAATGAGCATGTGAAGCATTTAGAATAGGTACTGGAAATTCTAAGAAAGAATATATTAAAAACCAAATTTTTTAAATGCATATTATGGAAAGAAGAAGTGAAGTTCCTTAGTCACATAGTATCAAAGGAAGGAATATCAGTAGATCCGAGTAAGATTACGGCCATTTGAGATTGCAAGCAGCCGAAGACACCTACAGATGTTAGGAGTTTTCTTGGACTATCGAGTTGTTATCAAAAGTTCGTTAAGGATTTTTTGAACTTATCTAGTTCATTAACAAAGCTTATGAATAAGCATCGCAACCGATATTAGATATTACTCCAAACTTGTCAATGCATAATGAGCCGATAAAGATAATTGGTCGAGAAACAAGAGTTCTAAGGAATAAGAAAGTGAACTTAGTCAGTACAGTGGAGCGGAGATCCTAGAGATTGTACGTGGGAGATAGAGGATAGAATTAGACAAGCCCATCCCAGGTATAGAGTGGATATCTCTAAGTAGCTCTTGTGACAGGTAAACTTAGGTTATGTTATCATTTTATTTCCTGCTTTACTGTTTTCTTCCTTTTTGGCGATGAAAAGTTCTAAGTGCTGGAGATTGTAACAACCCGGAATTTCAGAACCAATTTAAAACAATTATTTTAAATATAATTTAATGTGAAAATATGATTAAATTTAAAAAATAAATTATTTTTTAGCTGATTTGATCAGTTTACAAAGGAACATTATTGAGATGACCTCGGAATTCAATGAAACTTTTTTTATTCAATCTGTAGCATCGAATAATGGTATAATCTTAAGTTTCATAATTTTTCGAGCTAGTGTGTGGGCGTGCGAGAAGAAAACGTATGCTAAAATCACATATTGAAATCGAACTAAAACTTGATTGAAAAATAAAAAGGAAGGTCAAACGAACTCGGAATTTAAAGAAACAAGTTCCATTGGATCCAAAGACACATTTATTGTTAGAATCCAAAATTTCATAGCAAACGGAATTAATTTGTGATCGTGCAATCAATTAGGTAGAGGAAAACTAGCACATCTATATAAACGTTGAGTTATAAAACTTAAATTAAAACGAAGGCAATCCAATGGGCAAGGTGGTTTTGTTTGGACTCACCGGATAGTGTCACATCGGTTGTAATGACCCGAAAATCCGGTCAAATTTGAGCTGACTAAATAACACAAGTCCAACCCCAAATTGCACTGAAAATTCAAGAAATTAATAGAAAGAAGATAGAGGGTGAGGATAGATAAGATAGAACTAGTAGAATAGAAGAAGAAGAGGAACATCATCAGAGTAACACGAATCTCACAGCGGAACGAATAAAATATAACATAACTTTTGAAATACAAACAGTATATGTATACAATAGCACTTATCAGAGTACAACACTTACAACAACAGCGGAAATAATAATAGCTATAGAATCTTGAAGCCTCCTGCTCCGAGCTCTCCAAGTGTATCTGTAAAATCCCGACTACTTGACTGCCCGTACAAAATTAGGCACCCAAGAGTTTAGGGAAACAAAACAAATAAACTCCGGGTCAGTCATGGACTGGTGTGAGTAAACTCAAATCATTTTAACAGGTATATGATATCTCATAAGACCACGCCGTGAATACGGAACGGGTTTTTCCCTTATGAGAATCCAAAATATCTTTATATCAAAAACCTTTTGATATTATAATAATGTCTATGTACAAATAGATATCAACTAGCAGAAACGCTTTCATCTCACGTTCTACATATATAGTATACAATCAAAACCGCAGGTGCGTATTGGATGATTGGGTTTCCAACTATGACAAGGTATGGAACCACCTTCCGATCAGTGTACTCTAGGAACGATACACTGGAGTTCAACAAGAACATCTTGCAACTCAGCCACACATGACCGACCACTCATTTCGCTTGAGTGTATCGAATGTACATCACCAACGGTTGGGATCAGCAACCGTTTCCCGTATATATATGGGACAGCATTGATAGATCAAAAGAAGCAAATGAATATTCTCTAGATAGGTGATTATACACCCTACTTCGGTGCGACCGACTTAGCCATGCTGCCTGCCCGATTTTTGTCATTTCCTAGTTGTTGAGGCCAGAGGCTACGACTACTTTCCATTCATTGATATCACGATCACTTTGAATGCCACATTATCAAATCCGTTAATCATTAATTGGTTTACACAAATATTCTGGATGTTATGCTAAGGGAATAAATCCGTTACAACCATATATATTTATACAGACCAATCCATTCGATCATTGGAATACTTTGTCAGACATTCGTCCATTTACGTTCGTTTTGGGATGGAACGAAACCGAAGGCACTATTCAGTACATCCATCTTAGTCCATGTTATCTAAGACTTATACAATAGCCCTTGCACTTTACTCCGTCTTCAATTTTCTTTGGCATATTCGCAACGCTTATGCCAATACAGAGTGGTTCTTTGGATAAGAATCCAACCGGTCTCTCCATATCAACAACGTAAATATGGTCAAAACTTGATAGTCTGTGATTTAACTATCAGTGAAAACATGTTGGTGTACAAACAACGATCTAAATTACAAATGGAATTATCGATCCAATCATCAACCATATATATATATATATATATATATATATATATATTCATATTTCCTTATTTTCTAAAATTAGAAAATATATGTTTTCAACATTGGAAAACATTTCCAATCCTCATTTACGCATCACTACCATTTCACAACTATTAGTCCCTAACTGTAAACTAGTAAGAGAACAATTCTCTAAGTATAAACCCCGAAGGCCGAAACCAACATCAGATCAACACTCAGAAAACTATTCAACTTACCAATCTCTAGTCAGTTTCTAATATTGTTTAACTTCACTTCTAAATTTTTATATTCGATTAACCCCTTTTGATAAACTACGTTTGATTAACTCCTTTTGATAAACTACGTTTGATTAACCCCTTTTTGATAAACTACGTTTGATTAACCCCTTTTGATAAACTACGTTTGATTAACCCCTTTTTGATAAACTACGTTTGATTAACCCCTTTTTAATAAACTACGTTTGATTAACCCCTTTTTATAACGTTTACTTACCATTACAAATATTCTCTATTTACAACTCCTATTTACCGTTACAAATATTTCCTATTTACAACTTCTTTTTACCGTTACAAATATTTCCTATTTACAACTTCTATTTACCGTTACAAATATTTCCTATTTACAACTTCTATTTACCGTTACAAATATTCCTTATTTACAACTTCTATTTACCGTTACAAATATTCCTTATTTACAACGGTTTATTTATCTTCTAAATAAATATTTCTTAATTCTATTTATTTTCTAAATAAATATTTCTTAATTCTATTTATTTTCTAAATAAATATTTCTTAATTCTATTTATTTCCTAAATAAATATTTCCCTTTTCAATTCTATTTGTTTTATAAGTACTTCCTTTTATAAAACCGTGTTCGTTTTATAAATAATTTCCTTTTATAAAATCATGTGATTTTATAAAATTCCTTTATTTCAATATACATTGAAATATTCCATTTCACAACTCAGGGTTTCTTATGATATGTAAAATATCGAATAACAATGATTGATATCATTCTAACACACATAATCCAGAGCAGATTATATAACACATCATATAACACAATATATGAAAATAGTAAAATAATTGTTGAGGAATCCAGTCGGATTCCTCCAACCTGTCTCCCTGCATCCACAGATGTTACACAATATAATATATATCATATTTCATTTTGAAATGAAATATCCTGCTGTACAGAACCATATTTTGATTAACAGTACATAGATTAACTATAACTACGTTTTCAATCAAATCTATTTAACAGTCCAGCTTAACAATCAATATACAGCAGTCAATAAATAAAGTACAATTTATATAAAAATATAAATTGAGGAGAGTTAGTGAGTTTTACTCACATTGTCCGTTAACCGTTAAATAACGCGTTACGGTCGTTGATTCGGATAGACGTGTTATTTTGCAATACATTCCCACTAGCTTCGAAATCCGACATTTCCGATGACTTCCCCTCACTTCCCTCGTCAAACACATTAGCATAGGCTCGCACCACTTCCTGTATCCTCGGCCCAGAACCCATTAACTCACTCTTCACAAACAAAGAGAACCCACGCCCACTACACTTTAATCCGCACCCAATGGGAACAGTCCCTCTCCCCTGTATTCCTGTTTTGCATCTTATTTCCGCATGAAATTTCACTCCTCAAATATCATTTCCACCTTGCCAATCAAGTGCTCGCCACTCAGCAGACATGAAACTGCTTGTACAGGCTTTTACCTTCATCACGTTAGTCCTTTGAACCCAACTTCATACCATCATTATAAATAAATAATCAACTTTCTTAAATCACAATTAAATCAGTAAATCCTCGTTTGCAACTACTCACAAACTGGAAGCCGTATTCCTTCGTTTGAACAAAACCCGGTTCCTCCATCCTTGTTCGCTAACGCCTCCTCTCAAGATCACCGTGAAACTTCAAACTAGAACCACGGTCACGTTCCCCTTCATCTCCTTCCATGAACTCCTTTTTCTTGAAACTGCAAAATAGCAGAATCCCCGACCTCCATTTCGATATTCTGTATACAACTCCACAAATTTTCATCACCAGAAAACTGTTTTCAAATTCCTCAAACTCACGTCTCATACCACCCTTTAATTTCCTTCCTTCTTTCATTCAAAAGTTGTTGCTCCCCAACTCAAAGACCATAACTTGTGTAACAGCCCTTCTCAGATTAAATTCACGAACTCCACAAAATCAGTCACAGGCTCTGCCTTTTAAACCACCAATGGCACCACTTCATATACACTTTGCTCCTTCTTTAGTTTACACGCATGGATCCTCTTCTCCACTACAGCACTCCACAAACCCACTTCACCATTTCCACATATTTCGAACAACACAACTCAGTAAACTCCCCAAGTATTACTGCTGATCCTCCTTCTTTTACCTCGCAGGCTTCAGGAGCAACGCTGCTCCATCCTCACAACCACAGCACCATCCACTTCCTGTTCAAGTCGTTACTGCGCCCATCACCGACCACCTGAAACTACGCCTTCGCCTCCATCCAGTCAACACCATGTCAGCGCTGCTAGTTCCTAAGTCGTTCCTCGACTACGGCATCTTCCTGAAATCATCACACCGTAGTCCAACTTTCTCTGCCACCGAAAGCTACCAGAGTTTCATCACCACCATCTCGCCTTCGCAACTCTCCATCAGTCTGTCGTAAATCCCCAAAACGAAGCATTGATCAAGCCGAGTCCAGTAGAGAATCGTAGACAAACTCCTAAGCAACTCACCGACGTATGATTTTTTTTCCATGGATTTAGGAATTTTCGTTTGATTTATGAGAGCAGATTCGTGAAGTTCGCATTTTTGAAGAAGAAGAGTAAGAAGTGGCGGCCGTAAATTTTGAGCAGAAGGGGATTACTGATTTAGGTTTTAAAGGTTAAGGAGGGGTATTTATAATCAACATAAATATCTAGATATTTTAGTTTTTATATAACAGAAGAAGTAACTGTTAGGCTAGAAAGGGTACACGCCTACACGGGTTTGAAACCACAAAATTATTTACTTTGACACGAAGAAATAGAAGATATGGTCTGCGAGGAAGGATGCGGTCCTATCATACTTTCTCTTTTATTTAAATGTTATAAACATATATATGTACACCGATACAAGAAAATTCTGTTCAGTTACAGACTGATATAAAAATACCGTCGGATTCAGTGAGGTGCCGTGATTCCAAAAATAAAATAACACCGGTAGATTAACTCATATTGTGAAACTCCGAAATGTCAATACATGGTGCCAAATACTCCAATTAAAAAGTTGCTTATTTAATTAATTAAAAATTACCATAAAATTATCAAAATTAAATTATCACTACTTCCCAAAAGAACCTTGTCTAAATTCAAACCCGATCTCTAGTTATATCGAATAAACCGTTACGGTCAATAATCGATTCTATAGCGACTATTTTAAAATTTGATTTGGACATATCTCAAAATCTACACGACGAAATCCTGATTTTTCTCTTCCACTAGGAAGATATACTCCACCAGCTCCACACGTTTCTTGTTTCACAGAAATCCGATTTAAAACAAACTCTGTACATTCAGTTGAAGTTCGAATCGCCAAATTACGAACTACAGCGCCATTTCAAGCTCGATTTTAATTATAATATAATTATACGTTCTAACGTCGACGATTAAATAATATATTCGTTATTTAAATAATTAAATAAGTTAATTATTACACCGTCAAATATCCGGGTCATTACATTCTTCCCCACTTAAAATAATTTCGTCCTCGAAATTGCTAAGTTAGAGGACGACCCTATCTATTGGAATTCCTAAGATTGGTTTACCCCTTATTTCTGATTTCAACTGAACCACTTAAATTCCGATTAAAATATTAATTCATTCCGACTTACTAAATTTTCAAAAATTTTGAAAATTTTCTAACACTTAAATTTTTCGGAAAATTTCGCCATAACCTCCTTTGTACAGCCCTATCGGTAAAACTACAACTCGCCTCTCTAGGCCTTCTCCAACCCAAAAGAAAATCAAAACGCCAAGCGGCTTGCCAAATCGGCTAATAAATTTCAACTCATATGAAATATAAACTTGTACCTTTTTGCTGACCATATCATTATACCATTCCCATTGGTTATCAACTTAACATATACCAATGTCATTCCAATCCATCTCCTGTCAGTTTTTATCCTCAAACTCAAGCAATTGCTTATACTCAAGTCAAATTCCATTTCAAACTTAAGTACAATTCTTGATTCCAAATCCTTATAAAATCAATTAACTTACTCGATATCATCCCAATATAATTCCATATTATATATAACCTTGTCCAAGTTTAATTCAAATTAATTTATTCACTTTCAATATTTTAATCTATTTAACTTCATAAGTTAAATTTAAATTCCAAAATTTAAATTCCTGGGCTCATTTCAAATCAATTTGAAATCATAACACCAATTAAAAACATTTGAATTTCTAAACCACTTGTTTTCTTAAAACAATTCAAAAACAGAAATCTTTGGTAGTAATCCGTCACTTAGAACTTGAAAATGAACACTGATGATGTGGCCACACTCATCAGGGTTATTTCCCAGTTCATCGAAGTGAGTTCAATACTATAACACTTCCAATTTGAAAACATTTTCAAAATCTCCCAGGAACTTAAAATTTCCTTATTTTAATTCCTAATCCTGATTTAATTTCAGATTTAATTCATCTTATTTCATATACTTTACTTATATGAATTCTGATTAGTTATCTATAACCATTTCACTTTTTTATAATTTCTTTCGATTATACTAACAACCAATACAACCAATTTTACTATGTTAATTTCAAAGCATATCATGTTGGTTCATCATATTCGAATGTTTAGAAACCCCTATCGATATCGTGGTGCCCCACTATCGACCAGAATTCATAAGCCACTCAACCAATAAAGCTCCACGATATAAAACAAGTTTTCATATCAATTAACAAATACGTTCACTCGTATATATACACTCAACTCAATCTAGGGTATTACTAACCCTATCTCTATTGAGTCACGCCACAGAGCCAAGGTAATTCACTTAACTTAAGCTCTGATACCAACTGTAATGACCCGAAAATCCGGTCAAATTTGAGCTGACTAAATAACACAAGTCCAACCCCAAATTGCACTGAAAATTCAAGAAATTAATAGAAAGAAGATAGAGGGTGAGGATAGATAAGATAGAACTAGTAGAATAGAAGAAGAAGAGGAACATCATCAGAGTAACACGAATCTCACAGCGGAACGAATAAAATATAACATAACTTTTGAAATACAAACAGTATATGTATACAATAGCACTTATCAGAGTACAACACTTACAACAACAGCGGAAATAATAATAGCTATAGAATCTTGAAGCCTCCTGCTCCGAGCTCTCCAAGTGTATCTGTAAAATCCCGACTACTTGACTGCCCGTACAAAATTAGGCACCCAAGAGTTTAGGGAAACAAAACAAATAAACTCCGGGTCAGTCATGGACTGGTGTGAGTAAACTCAAATCATTTTAACAGGTATATGATATCTCATAAGACCACGCCGTGAATACGGAACGGGTTTTTCCCTTATGAGAATCCAAAATATCTTTATATCAAAAACCTTTTGATATTATAATAATGTCTATGTACAAATAGATATCAACTAGCAGAAACGCTTTCATCTCACGTTCTACATATATAGTATACAATCAAAACCGCAGGTGCGTATTGGATGATTGGGTTTCCAACTATGACAAGGTATGGAACCACCTTCCGATCAGTGTACTCTAGGAACGATACACTGGAGTTCAACAAGAACATCTTGCAACTCAGCCACACATGACCGACCACTCATTTCGCTTGAGTGTATCGAATGTACATCACCAACGGTTGGGATCAGCAACCGTTTCCCGTATATATATGGGACAGCATTGATAGATCAAAAGAAGCAAATGAATATTCTCTAGATAGGTGATTATACACCCTACTTCGGTGCGACCGACTTAGCCATGCTACCTGCCCGATTTTTGTCATTTCCTAGTTGTTGAGGCCAGAGGCTACGACTACTTTCCATTCATTGATATCACGATCACTTTGAATGCCACATTATCAAATCCGTTAATCATTAATTGGTTTACACAAATATTCTGGATGTTATGCTAAGGGAATAAATCCGTTACAACCATATATATTTATACAGACCAATCCATTCGATCATTGGAAATACTTTGTCAGACATTCGTCCATTTACGTTCGTTCTGGGATGGAACGAAACCGAAGGCACTATTCAGTACATCCATCTTAGTCCATGTTATCTAAGACTTATACAATAGCCCTTGCACTTTACTCCGTCTTCAATTTTCTTTGGCATATTCGCAACGCTTATGCCAATACAGAGTGGTTCTTTGGATAAGAATCCAACCGGTCTCTCCATATCAACAACGTAAATATGGTCAAAACTTGATAGTCTGTGATTTAACTATCAGTGAAAACATGTCGGTGTACAAACAACGATCTAAATTACAAATGGAATTATCGATCCAATCATCAACCATATATATATATATATTCATATTTCCTTATTTTCTAAAATTAGAAAATATATGTTTTCAACATTGGAAAACATTTCCAATCCTCATTTACGCATCACTACCATTTCACAACTATTAGTCCCTAACTGTAAACTAGTAAGAGAACAATTCTCTAAGTATAAACCCCGAAGGCCGAAACCAACATCAGATCAACACTCAGAAAACTATTCAACTTACCAATCTCTAGTCAGTTTCTAATGTTGTTTAACTTCACTTCTAAATTTCTATATTCGATTAACCCCTTTTGATAAACTACGTTTGATTAACTCCTTTTGATAAACTACGTTTGATTAACCCCTTTTTGATAAACTACGTTTGATTAACCCCTTTTGATAAACTACGTTTGATTAACCCCTTTTTGATAAACTACGTTTGATTAACCCCTTTTTAATAAACTACGTTTGATTAACCCCTTTTTATAACGTTTACTTACCGTTACAAATATTCTCTATTTACAACTCCTGTCCTATTTACAACTTCTATTTACCGTTACAAATATTTCCTATTTACAACTTCTATTTACCGTTACAAATATTTCCTATTTACAACTTCTTTTTACCGTTACAAATATTTCCTATTTACAACTTCTATTTACCGTTACAAATATTTCCTATTTACAACTTCTATTTACCGTTACAAATATTCCTTATTTACAACTTCTATTTACCGTTACAAATATTCCTTATTTACAACGGTTTATTTATCTTCTAAATAAATATTTCTTAATTCTATTTATTTTCTAAATAAATATTTCTTAATTCTATTTATTTTCTAAATAAATATTTCTTAATTCTATTTATTTCCTAAATAAATATTTCCCTTTTCAATTCTATTTGTTTTATAAGTACTTCCTTTTATAAAACCGTGTTCGTTTTATAAATAATTTCCTTTTATAAAATCATGTGATTTTATAAAATTCCTTTATTTCAATATACATTGAAATATTCCATTTCACAACTCAGGGTTTCTTATGATATGTAAAATATCGAATAACAATGATTGATATCATTCTAACACACATAATCCAGAGCAGATTATATAACACATCATATAACACAATATATGAAAATAGTAAAATAATTGTTGAGGAATCCAGTCGGATTCCTCCAACCTGTCTCCCTGCATCCACAGATGTTACACAATATAATATATATCATATTTCATTTTGAAATGAAATATCCTGCTGTACAGAACCATATTTTGATTAACAGTACATAGATTAACTATAACTACGTTTTCAATCAAATCTATTTAACAGTCCAGTTTAACAATCAATATACAGCAGTCAATAAATAAAGTACAATTTATATAAAAATATAAATTGAGGAGAGTTAGTGAGTTTTACTCACATTGTCCGTTAACCGTTAAATAACGCGTTACGGTCGTTGATTCGGATAGACGTGTTATTTTGCAATACATTCCCACTAGCTTCGAAATCCGACATTTCCGATGACTTCCCCTCACTTCCCTCGTCAAACACATTAGCATAGGCTCGCACCACTTCCTGTATCCTCGGCCCAGAACCCATTAACTCACTCTTCACAAACAAAGAGAACCCACGCCCACTACACTTTAATCCGCACCCAATGGGAACAGTCCCTCTCCCCTGTATTCCTGTTTTGCATCTTATTTCCGCATGAAATTTCACTCCTCAAATATCATTTCCACCTTGCCAATCAAGTGCTCGCCACTCAGCAGACATGAAACTGCTTGTACAGGCTTTTACCTTCATCACGTTAGTCCTTTGAACCCAACTTCATACCATCATTATAAATAAATAATCAACTTTCTTAAATCACAATTAAATCAGTAAATCCTCGTTTGCAACTACTCACAAACTGGAAGCCGTATTCCTTCGTTTGAACAAAACCCGGTTCCTCCATCCTTGTTCGCTAACGCCTCCTCTCAAGATCACCGTGAAACTTCAAACTAGAACCACGGTCACGTTCCCCTTCATCTCCTTCCATGAACTCCTTTTTCTTGAAACTGCAAAATAGCAGAATCCCCGACCTCCATTTCGATATTCTGTATACAACTCCACAAATTTTCATCACCAGAAAACTGTTTTCAAATTCCTCAAACTCACGTCTCATACCACCCTTTAATTTCCTTCCTTCTTTCATTCAAAAGTTGTTGCTCCCCAACTCAAAGACCATAACTTGTGTAACAGCCCTTCTCAGATTAAATTCACGAACTCCACAAAATCAGTCATAGGCTCTGCCTTTTAAACCACCAATGGCACCACTTCATATACACTTTGCTCCTTCTTTAGTTTACACGCATGGATCCTCTTCTCCACTACAGCACTCCACAAACCCACTTCACCATTTCCACGTCTTTCGAACAACACAACTCAGTAAACTCCCCAAGTATTACTGCTGATCCTCCTTCTTTTACCTCGCAGGCTTCAGGAGCAACGCTGCTCCATCCTCACAACCACAGCACCATCCACTTCCTGTTCAAGTCGTTACTGCGCCCATCACCGACCACCTGAAACTACGCCTTCGCCTCCATCCAGTCAACACCATGTCAGCGCTGCTAGTTCCTAAGTCGTTCCTCGACTACGGCATCTTCCTGAAATCATCACACCGTAGTCCAACTTTCTCTGCCACCGAAAGCTACCAGAGTTTCATCACCACCATCTCGCCTTCGCAACTCTCCATCAGTCTGCCGTAAATCCCCAAAACGAAGCATCGATCAAGCCGAGTCCAGTAGAGAATCGTAGACAAACTCCTAAGCAACTCACCGACGTATGTTTTTTTTTCCATGGATTTAGGAATTTTCGTTTGATTTATGAGAGCAGATTCGTGAAGTTCGCATTTTTGAAGAAGAAGAGTAAGAAGTGGCGGCCGTAAATTTTGAGCAGAAGGGGATTACTGATTTAGGTTTTAAAGGTTAAGGAGGGGTATTTATAATCAACATAAATATCTAGATATTTTAGTTTTTATATAACAGTAGAAGTAACTGTTAGGCTAGAAAGGGTACACGCCTACACGGGTTTGAAACCACAAAATTATTTACTTTGACATGAAGAAATAGAAGATATGGTCTGCGAGGAAGGATACGGTCCTATCATACTTTCTCTTTTATTTAAATGTTATAAACATATATATGTACACCGATACAAGAAAATTCTGTTCAGTTACAGACTGATATAAAAATACCGTCGGATTCAGTGAGGTGCCGCGATTCCAAAAATAAAATAACACCGGTAGATTAACTCATATTGTGAAACTCCGAAATGTCAATACATGGTGCCAAATACTCCAATTAAAAAGTTGCTTATTTAATTAATTAAAAATTACCATAAAATTATAAAAATTAAATTATCACTACTTCCCAAAAGAACCTTGTCTAAATTCAAACCCGATCTCTAGTTATATCGAATAAACCGTTACGGTCAATAATCGATTCTATAGCGACTATTTTAAAATTTGATTTGGACATATCTCAAAATCTACACGACGAAATCCTGATTTTTCTCTTCCACTAGGAAGATATACTCCACCAGCTCCACACGTTTCTTGTTTCACAGAAATCCGATTTAAAACGAACTCTGTACATTCAGTTGAAGTTCGAATCGCCAAATTACGAACTACAGCGCCATTTCAAGCTCGATTTTAATTATAATATAATTATACGTTCTAACGTCGACGATTAAATAATATATTCGTTATTTAAATAATTAAATAAGTTAATTATTACACCGTCAAATATCCAGGTCATTACATCGGTGATCCGTGTGAGGGAGGTAAATTTGCAACTAAACCCCTTTCTTTTCTTCCTTTTCTTTCCTTCTCCTGCTTTCTTCTTTCCTCCTTCACAAAAATGGCCACCTCCTCCCCCCTTGTTATCTCCGCCTTCTTCCCTTCTGCCTGACCAGCCCACCGTCGATGAGCCTCTGCCACCACGTCCTCCTGCGCCGCCCAACCCACCATTTAACCCACCTCCTCTTCATTTTGCTTAAAAGCCCTACCTTTCTCCCATTTTTCACTTCCTGCCACTTCTAGCTCCTCCTTAGCAACCTCCTACACCCCCTACAATCCCCGAAACCCTCTCCCCTTTATTGCAAACTCCCAGAAAACGGACCCTGCAAACCCTATAGCTTCAAACACTCTCATTTCTTCCCCCTTTTAACTCTGAACTCCAGATCTTCAAGTTAGCAAGCGTTAGCAAGTCGTTCGAGCTCCGTAGGCCACCAGAAAGCCATGTAGAAGCCAGACAAGTGTCGACATCAAAGTAGCATTTCTGCATTCCTCCGAATTAAAGATTGGTGGAATGGAAACCTCACTTATAAATGGGCTAAATAAAAAAATTAACTATTTTCAAGTTAATTATTGAGTTGAACAATAAGTAGTGGTTAGTAAATAAAATTTATTATGATGCTAAATGATGTTTATAAAGTTAGAAATATCATTTTTAATCGATATATGAGAAGTAGTTTGGATATGTGATATACAAATGTAAAACCATATTGACGATGAGCAACGGTAGCTTAAAAAGGATTAAATAAAATTAACCACTAATTGTTAATTTACAGTAGTTAATAATAAAATTTCTATGATGTCACGTGATGAATAATAATAAATTATTACGATGATTAGTTGACGATTAGCAATATAGAAGTATCATTTTTATTCGATATGCGTGTAATTGCTTACGTTTATGTGTAATTAAAATATCGCATACAATGGAATGAATTTTAAGTGACTGCTAGTTGTTTTAAAAATATTTAATAATGTTTATCACTGATTATGCAAGTTTATTTCTATGTTGAATATTGAGTGGTTATACAAAAATATCATTTTTATCAAGTTATAGGCAATATCCCTTGAGCTCAACACTTGAATTTCTCACCAAGTTATTTAAAAAATATTGCGCTTTAAATGACTCTAATTGAATTATTTATTTAATACTATTGTTGTGTGTGTATTGGATGCGCTGTGATGGTTTATTGTGTGAAATTAAACATACACCATTGGTTAGTGAACTATAATTGTGGACCACACTGCATAGCATACCCATATGAGCATATAGCTGCTTGATGCTTATATGTTATGAATCGTATTGTACGAAATTGTTTAATGCTTATATGATGAGAACGGAAGGACCGAAGGACAGGTAATTGACATTTGACAGGTGACCATCCGATGTGGACTGAATAGTAAAATAATATAGCATGAAATTATTCGATGGTCATATGATGTGGACTCAATAAACATATAACGAAAACTGCAGAATTTAATAACAAACCCCACATGGGTCTTGAGACGACAAAAATATACACGTCTCTCTTGTGTGTATGTAAGGCACATGAATCGCGATTAATCCCCATCATAGGGTCAAGGGATGAAATTTTTTACACGTCTCCCTTGGGTGTAGATACGTCACAATTGTTGTTCACATGATGTAAACCCCATACGAGTGTTGGGATGATAAATATTGACACATCTCCCAATTGATATTGGTTATATATATATACATACATACATACATACATATATTGATCCGTGTAGGCCTTGAGAGGTGAGTTGTGATTTTTCCGAGCACTCCGTACAAAGAAGGTTATGACCAATTTTTCCGAAAATATAAGGCGTTAGCCTAATTAATAAAGAAAATAGTTTGAAAGTCGTTCGACGTATAATAAAATATACATGTCGAATATAAACAATAAAACGTATCACGTAGTGGTAGTTCGCGTTTTCGACTCATAATTTTAAACGAGTATGCTGGGAGATCCAACCATCGGATTTTCCCGAAGTTAGAACTGTAAAGCCCCGCCTCTATACCCACTATCATCCAGTTCATTTCAGAGAAATGTCGTAGACCATAATGGAGAATGAAGTTTGTGAAGAGCGACCGATTGTATGATTACTCCATGTGAGGAATGCACATCGAATTCTGATACCGATTAAAACTTCAACATGACCATTCAACATATAGGGCAACTACACAACGACTATATGTAGTCCGGAAAGCAGTATAAAATAGACAACAACAATAATATATATCACAGCCAGACACAAAATAATCATATCACAAAGGCGGAATAGATATGAATAAACCAAGAATGTGTACAACAAGCTAGTGGTCAACAAAGATCCACTAATCCCAAAAGAATATGTACACAACAATAGATAATGTCAAAGGTACAAAAGTACATGAAGCTGCAGAGACAGAGTAGCAAGCTGAAAGCGGAAGACCAATCCTGCGAGAAGTCCCAGAGGAGTACCTAAAATGACTCGGTCTAACCCGAGTATTATTTATAGGAATAAATAATAAACGAGTCAGTCTAGCTATGCTTATCAAATAAACTGAGATAATAAGAGATATAACAAAGGATGACATGATTCTAATAATAATATCTAATCATAAATAAATATGAAACATGGCATGTCAACACAATCAGGAAATGACAATGGAATGTCATCACACAATTATCTCTAAATAATCTCCTAGCTAATGTAGAATGCAACATTCAAATAATAGCACACAACAGGAAATGACAGAGGAAATAAATCTCATAAGAAGAAAAGATCATATAACAATAAGAACTGACAAAATAAATGCCAAACATAAGTCAAATTGACGCGCATTGCATCAAAGTAATCAAGAATCAGAAATCATTTATCAAATTGATGCGCATCGCATCAAAGTAATCAAGAATCAGAAATAATTTAGAAATCCAGAAAACATCATAAAAAGAGGCATGTTCATAGAAGATGAGATACGATCTCTAGGTAGCTAACCCGTTTGTTTGAGCTGAAGCTCCCCACGAAGCCGGGTCGTGACCCCGGTAGAGAGAAAATACATAAATCATAGAAAATCATAGAAAGTTGGACCAAAGTCCCATAGATGAAGGTCACAAATCGTAAATTCCCACTCGGGCGATCACGAACCAAACAACTATATCATGGAGCGAATACCAACGATCTAGGTGAATAGACTGAGTTAGTTAATATAAGAAAACAGTGACATGTCCCACAACCACATGTTGTTCTCGAATATTTACTCACTAGTAATTGGTTTCTATTCAAAATAGAGAAAGTCACCACATATGTTCAAACGAACGAGTCCGGTAATTATTCGCCAAAATAAACATATAAGGGGTTATAGTCCTCAGTTTTATTAAGGTGAATAAACTAAATTTCTCGTCCGATTGATAGGATAAGGAATCATATATAAATCAATAGTATTGGAACCGGGTTCAAAAATCGAATTTATTTTAAAAGGATTTGAATTTAAAAACTGATTAAACGTTGGTACGATGCCCATTGACAATATAAAACCCCATTATCCATTGTGGTTCAATTATTCATAAAAATCGTCGCCGTAGCGAAGGGAACAAAAAAATCATAAAACATAAACTCACATTACAACAACATACAGGAAATCAAAGGGATAATGGTTGTAATTTCGATCAACGAACGAATCAAAATCCCAAACTAGCACCCGAAGGTTTTAAACTATATCGGAATGGACTCAAAGGATATCGAGTCGATAATTCACGTGTTAGAGTCGTGAATCACAATCAAACCAATATCGAAGGTCAAATCTGAATTAATGAGTAAATAGATTCATAACATAGAGTGCACGGGCTCTAGAACGATTTCTAATGCAATTCACATTAAACAATGAGAATAGGGTCGATTTAAGATCAATATTCAATGAATTAAATAATAATCAATGTCGATGAATCGAGCTGCTGGAATCTGTGAATTCATAAAGCTGAAGTTCACAAATGAAGTCCGAAAGGCCCGAGCTCCAACCGGGAAAGAGCGTGGATGGGTTTACAGCAGAAAAACGGTCGATCAGTCAAAAGAGGGCAGTTGACTTTTGACTGGTCGACCGGTTTTACACATAAACAAAACCGGTCAACCGCCCCATTTTGGGCCTGTCGGCCGGTTCTGACCTGGGTCGTTGCCCAGGTCAAACCTAGGGGGATTCGTCCCCCACGAGCGTCCATCGCCGATCGTTGATGTTCGTGATTTCTCCGGGATATCAACGAGACCTCTCTGATCCACCGTATCGACTCGCAAAGCTCGAATGCAAAGGTTTCGATTATAGGTTCTAAAATGAACAAAATTCCAAGCCAAAACGAATAAACGCGATATAACCGAATTATGAAGTATTAGAACTTGCCGGGTGCGACAATGGTACTTCATAACACCACTTAATCGATTCAAATCATGTGCATTGATCGTGTGAATAATATATGTCATAATTTCTATTTCAAATGAAATTCAAACTAAGGAATCGAACAGTGTAAACTATCCTAACCAATTCAACAAGCAAATTCAACATGAAATGGTCCTAAATTACACTGTACAAGCACATAGGCTTGAGGCATAGATGTGAGTTCTTCTAAAGAACTCACCTTTATTTGCTAGAAGCCCAAAGAAACCATAAAACCAAGCAAGATCAATCTCTCTTCAAGAAAAGCTCTTGAACCACCAATCTAAGAACATATAAACAGAATTCCTAAGAGTTAGGTCATAGGAAGTTTCAGAAATTGAAGAGATAATAAGATAGAGAAGATGGAAATGAACTTACATAAGCTTCTCCCTTGATTCTGCACTTGATTCCTACACGAATAGAGCTCCTAGGATCAAACTAGGTTTAGGGAATTCTAATTTCCCTTTCTTTCCCCCATTTTCTAATTTTTTTGAAGTGAGGAAGAGAATGAAGGAGAGTGGACTGATGGAGAGGCTTTAATTAAGTGGCTAGGTTTAGCCATCCAAGCCCAACCAAAGTCCCAATTTTCACAAACTCGAAACATATCGAAGCTTATAGTTTTCGAACACCTAAACAACGTTTTGAACTCGATGGAAGTAGTTTCGAGTCCAAATTTGTTCATATGTAAAAAAGTGATATTTTGGTCTTATATCCAATGAAAAAGATTTAAATTGCCCAACTCAAAAGATATCGATGTTTATAGTCAAAAAGGTCGTAAACGATGATCCAGACTCAGTGGAAGTGGTCCCGAGTCCTAATTTTATCGTTTGTGAAAAACGACATTTTTAGTGACACATCGGATACGATGATATATTTAAATAAAATATTTAAATCTATTATCATGGAATGAGCGGGTTGTTACAGACTTCCCCCTTATAAGAATTGCGTCCCCGCAATTTCTTAAGATTGAAGTAATAAGTAACAACGAAAAATAATACCATGGAGTGTACTATAAGAACTGACACGAAATGAAACGGTCACACCAACGGCTAGGTGAGATCCCAATTTTGTCTCACAAGATCATAAAAACTAGAGTTCAATCTCAAACTTCATTACCCATGAAGGTAGTCATCCCAAACGGGTAAAATAATTCCAAAAAAATTCATAAGCGCTATGAATTCAATTAGACTCGCCTTTCTTAGTATGATTCTCAAAAGAATGAGAATCGTTAGAATGCACAAAAACCATGCAAATCTAATTTGGAATTTCAAGAAACAACGGGACAGCATCCTACAGACGCGAGATATCAATAGTAGATATTTCTCTTAGGATATGAGATGGGAAATTACGGTGGTTGACTATTCCATTCCCAAAACTCAATTACGACGATGTAGCGAACACCGAACTTCAGCACTTTAGTCATGCGAGGTGGCTGACACCCACAAAAGAACAACTTAGAGATTCCAACGAAGTTAGCTAAAGAGAGCAATTCTCAAAGGAATAATCAATTTTAATATCAACGATTCAAGGTTGGTAACGGAATATCAACGAACTATTCGAGGAAATCGATTTCTAACCGGGTACTAAATCTCATTTAGTAACCATAAGGACGAATCATTATAAATTATATGAAATTCCCAATATTCAGGAACTCGAGTATCAATTTTAGAAAATCGGAAACATCGAGAAGATGATGGATAAGTAGTCACAACTTACTACTTCGGAACAACATGACTTAAGATAATTTTCCGCCAAAAATCTCAAATCGCAAAAACATCAACAATTAATCAAAGAAGCAATAGACAATTTCTATAACAAGTTGAGATTAAACCAAAGAGGTTGTAATCCATAAAAAGTTTTGATTGACAAGGGTTAACAAACGTACGGAGACAATTGTCAATCCAAATGATTCAAATAAACAAAGGAGGGATATCAAAAGAGCTCATCCTTTCGATATTCATTTCTACGAACAACGCAAGGCTAAGTCCATAAGTAAATTGACTATATACTTCCAGATGATCGACTAGATCATAGATTCAAAGTAAGGAATTATTGAGTTTGTCGTGGATTGCAAAACCCAAATCTCTCCTCCCCCAAGGGGCTCACATTCTCTCCAGTGATCATTCACTGGAGAAAATAAGGAAACCCATGGAATCAAAAGAATACTAAATTCTCTTTGGCAAATCGAAACAGGGATTAGGAATTAGGCGAGATTCCCAATCACTAAGAATTCTCAAAAATCAAAGATCTGAAATCCAGAAACAAGAGACATAAATAAATAACCCCAGGAACAAGAGACATCGATTATTTATTTACTCAAAGAAAAGATTCAAGATAACTTCTAATTAAAAATCTTGAACCACTCAAATTCTTGGAATTGCTCCAAGGAAATCTAGAAATAAATTATCAAGAAAAATAACCAACGATTACGAAAAATTGCAAAAATCCAAAATATTATAATTTTGATTAACTTATCAGGAGTGAATTTTAATTTTTGGAATCATTCTAATGTCGGATTTTCACATAATGGTGTTTAGGAATTCCGAACTACAACATGGCGTCCCATATCTCGTTCGAGATCCTTAACACACCCGATGGACAAGTTAATACAAGAAAGTCCTCACAATTTCTAACGTTCATGCAAATCTCACGAAAATATAAAAATTCAATAAATCATTCGGGATGGCATAAAGGAAATAAAATTCCTTTATCAACTTACGAATAAATCACAAATGATATCTTTTGATAACGAAGAACACGATCAACGCATATCAAAAGAACATAAATAAAATAATCTATGAACAAGGTAAATGACATTAAGGAATTAATGACATGTACCTTGACTCAAGAAGAGGGATCATAAGAAGCGGGATGCTTTCCCTCGTTCTTGATCTTGATTTTGGAACGTAACGATACATTTGTTGAGTTAATTTAGCATAAATGCTTGGTGACTCACAACGGCACAACGAGGTAACAAATGAGTTGTTTTTGCCCAAAGGCTTGGTGATCTCACACCGAACTAGAACTATATAGCTGACATCAAGGGAGTAGGTTTAGTCACAAATACATGGTATCTCCATACCGACCGATAAGTGATCAATAGACCATGCAAGGTACGTAACGACGTACAAAATAATCTTAACTAGAAATCAAGAAATATCAGGATCAAAGGCGCTTATGACATGTGTAACGACGCCCGGAAAAAATATCCAATGATCAATCAACTTCAAGGATCATAAATGATCAACAAGATAAGTGTGACACACAATAGGCCAAACAGATATCGATTAGCAACTCGAGTCAAAGAATGAAACAGAAGCACCACTAGAGCACACAGGCCCTAGATGGACTATAGAAATCAACCCGAAGGGACAAGTTGATAACTATTCTAAAAGACTAAAAATAGGTCACTTGAGACATGATCGCCCCTCCCGTAGGAGGTACACTGGGTGAACTGGCACTTTCACGGTTACGACCAACTATTTCACTTCTTTAAGGAAAAAGAAGGAGGAAAAAGTTAGTCTCAAGTTGAATTCAGTCAAAATGGAATCATATAGAAAGATAAGCTATGACGGGTCTTAAGACTCTAACTAAAACCCTAAAGCACGATTCCCGAGATAGGCTTAAGACAATACCATCGTCGTACTATCTTACATTGTTTCGGAAAGTGGCTCTTATACCAACTATAACGCCCCGCCTCTATACCCACTATCGTCCAGTTCATTTCAGAGAAATGTCGTAGACCATAACGAAGAATGAGGTTTGTGAAGAGCGACCGATTGTATGATTACTCCATGTGAGGAATGCATATCGAATTCTGATACCGATTAAAACTTCGTCATGACCATTTGGCACATAGGGCAATTACAGAACGGCTATATGTAATCCGAAAGCAGGATAAAATAGACAACAACAATAATATATATCATAGCCAGACACAGAATAATCATATCACAAAGGCGGAATAGATATGAATAAACCAAGAATGTGTACAACAAGCTAGTGGTCAACAAAGATCCACTAATCCCAAAAGAATATGTAGACAACAATAGATAATGTCAAAGGTACAAAAGTACATAAAGCTACAGAGACAGAGTAACAAGCTGAAAGCTGAAGATCAATCCTGCGAGGAGTCCCAGAGGAGTACCTAAAATAACTCGATCTAACCTGAGTATTGTTTATAGGAATAAATAATAAACCAGTCAGTCTAGTTGTACTTATCAAATAAACTGAGATAATAAGAGATATAACGTAGGATGACATAATTCTAATAAAAATATCTAATCATAAATAAATATGAAACATGGCATGTCAACACAATCAGGAAATGACAATGGAATGTCAGCACACAATTATCTCTAAATAATCTCCTAGCTAATGTAGAATGCAACATTCAAATAATAGCACACAACAGGAAATAACAGAGGAAATAAATCTCATGATAAGAAAAGAGCATATAACAATAAGAATTGACAAAATAAATGCCAAACATAAGTCAAATTGACGCGCATCGCATCAAAGTAATCAAGAATCAGAAATCATTTATCAAATTGATGCGCATCGCATCAAAGTAATCAAGAATCAGAAATCATTTAGAAATCTAGAAAACATCATAAAAAGAGGCTTGTTCATAGAAGATGAGATACGATCTCTAGGTATCTAACCCGTTTGTTTGAGCCGAAGCTCACCACGAAGCCGGGTCGTGACCCCGGTAGAGAGAAAATACATAAATCTTAGAAAACCATAGAAAGTTGGACCGAAGTCCTATAGATGAAGGTCACAAATCGTAAATTCCCACTCGAGCGATCGCGAACCAAACAACTATGTCATGGAGCGGATACCATCGATCCAGGTGAACAGAAATTATTCCGAGCTAGTTAATATAAGAAAATAGCGACATGTCCCATAACCACATGCCGTTCTCGAATATTTACTCACTCGTAATTGGTTTCTATTCAAAACAAAGAAAATCACCACATATGTTCAAACGAACGAGTCCGGTAATTATTCGCCAAAATAAACATATAAGAGGTCATAGTCCTCAGTTTTATTAAGGTGAATAAACTAAATTTCTCGTCCGATCTATAGGATAAGGAATCGTATATAAATCAATAGTATCGGAACCTGGTTTAGAAATCGAATTTATTTTAAAAGGATTTGAATTTAAAAACTGATTAAACGTTGGTACGATGCCCATTGACAATATAAAACCCCATTATCCATTGTGGTTCAATTATTCATAAAAACCGTCGCCTTAGCGAAGGGAACACAAAAATCATAAAGCATAAACTCACATTACAACAACATACAAGAAATCAAAGGGATAACGGCTATAATTTTGATCAACTAACGAATCGAAATCCCAAACTAGCACCCAAAGGTTTTAAACTATATCGGAATGGACTCGAAGGATATCGAGTCGACAACTCACGTGTTCGAGTCGTGAATCATAATCGAACTAATATCGAAGGTCAAATCCGAATTAATGAGTAAATAGATTCATAAAATAGAGCGCACGGGCTCTAGAACGATTTCTAATGCAATTCACATTAAACAATGAGAATAGAGTCAATTAAAGATCAATATTCAATGAATTAAATAATAATCAATGTCGATGAATCAAGCTGTTGGAATCTATGAATTCATAAAGCTGAAGTTCACAAACGAAGTCCAAACGGCCCGATCTCGGGCCAGTAAAGAGCCTGGATGGGGGTAGACTGTGGACCGAGGTCCCTCTGGTCCACAGCAGAAAAACGATCGACCGGTCAAAAGGGGGCAGTTGACTGGTTTTACACAGAAACAAAACCGGCCGACCGCCCCATTTTGGGCATGTCGACCAGTTCTGGCCTGGGACGTTGCCCAGGTCGAACCTAGGAGGATTCGTCCCCCGCGAGCGTCCGTCGTCGATCGTTGAGGTTCGTGACTTCTTCGGGACATCAACGAGACCTCTCTGATCCATCGTATTGACTCGCAAAGCTCGAATGCAAAGGTTTCGATTATAGGTTCTAAAACGAACAGAATTCCAAGCCAAAACAAATGAACGCGATATAAGAGAATTGTGAAGTCTTAGAACTTGCTGGGTGCGACAATAGTAATTCAATACACCACTTAATCTATTCAAATTATGTACATTGATCGTGTGAATAACATATGTCATAATTTTTATTTTAAATGAAATTCAAACTAAGGAATCGAAGAGTGTAAACTATCCTGACCAATTCAACAAGCAAATGCAACATGAAATGGTCCTAAATTACACCGTACAAGCACATAGGCTTGAGGAATAGATGTGATTTCCACTAAAGAACTCACCTTTGTTTGCTAGAAGCCCAAATAAACCCTAAAACCAAGTAAGATCAATCTCTCTTCAAGAAAAGCTCTTGAACCATCAATCTAAGAGCATATAAATAGAATTCCTAAGAGTTAGGTCATAGGAAGTTTCAGAAATTGAAGAGATAATAAGATAGAGAAGATGGAGATGAACTTACATAAGCTTCTCCCTTGATTTTGCACTTGATTCCTACACGAATTGAGCTCCTAGGATCAAACTAGGTTTAGGGAATTCTAATTTCCCTTTCTTTCCCCCATTTTCTAATTTCTTTGAAGTGAGGAAGAGAATGAAGGAGAGTGGACTGATGGAGAGGCTTTAATTAAGTGGCTAGGTTTAGCCATCCAAGCCCAACCAAAGTCCTAATTTTCACAAACTCGAAACATATCGAAGCTTATAATTTTCGAACACCTAAACAACGTTTTGAAGTCGATGGAAGTAGTTTCGAGTCCAAATTTGTCCATATGCAAAAGTGATATTTTGGTCTTATATCCAATGAAAAAGACCAAAATTGCCCAACTCAAAAGGTATCGATGTTTATAGTCAAAAAGGTCGTAAACGATGATCCGGACTCAGTGGAAGTGGTCCCGAGTCTTAATTTTATCGTTTGTGAAAAACGACATTTTGAGTGACACATCATTTAAATCTATTACCATGGAATGAGCGGGTTGTTACAAGAACCGTTAGATTCGTTTCGAAATGTTCTTTCGGAAAATAATAAATATGTTAAGTTCTAATAGGTAGATTTTTAGAAATGTTTAATTCTAGTTTAAAGGAAAACAGCGTCAGTGCAGTTGAATGACCTGAAATGCTGTTCAACTGAATGGACTATTCTTATGAATATAAAAATAGTGCAAAATCATTATAAAATATTATAGACGACTTGGAATGCGTATAAACCAATTTCACATGGTTTATAATTATAAAAGTGGTTAAGTATGATTTGAGAGATTCTTCGCTTGAAAGTCTATATAACTAATTTCACTGATGTTTAGAAATGGGAAATTTAATTCGTAAATTGGATTGGATTCTCAAATAAGCCTTTTAATATAAGGAAAAGAAAATGATTTGAAAAAGCCAAATGACTTAACCAGAAGGAAAGAATAAGATTTTTAAATCTTAAGAAAGGAACCAATTAAAAAGAAATTTAATTAGTAAATCAATAATTCAAATGAGAATTGGGTCTGATTTGTTTATGCAAGAATTATTTGAAAAGGCCGGGTTTAACCCATTTCAAATAATTAAACGACAATTAAAAATCGAAGATAATGAAGACGGTGCAAGAGAAACATTCTTCACATCGAAAGGATAACCACTTATGCCTTGGATTTTTAGTAGCTCCCTCGAAGGGATTATAATAATAGTTGTTTGGATGTACTTGTTGATTGTCCGGATATGCAAAGACCTCTCTCCTGTATTGGACATATGCAACGAGGAATAAGGCACCTCCGGTTTAGATCAGACCCAAAACGAACTTGTAACTGGATTGTATGTCTGACTCGGTATTCTGAGCTGTATAAATTGATCTTTGTTGTGTGTATATATATATATATATATATATATATATCTTGTGGTGCAGAATTTATTCTCTTAACTTAACACCCTTCTCTAAGACGTACGAGCTTAGAGGTGATATATTGGTAGCTATCGGTTGTATGGTCTAGAGTGACTATGTGGCATGCTGAGATGCATGGATCAAAGCTTTTGTTGAAAAGCAGGGCTTTGTGGATGATGATCAAAGCATGACTTCAATATAGCGTAGCTTGTGTATAGCGTTAATTCGCGAGCTTCACACCCCAGTATGAGTCAAAAACGGGATGAGAGACAGCAGGGAGAACATGTGTTTCTTTCTAGCTAGAAGTGGTGTCATGGTATGATGCCCGGAAATTTTTACTTATGTGGATGATGGAAAGCGAGGCACCTCGAATAGGGACGTAAAAGGACCATATGGTCAACATATTAACCACGTTATAGGTCCGATAGGACTGGGAAACGTATTGTTCAAGAATTGCCAATCCACAAACGTAAGAGGAATTACGATGCCATATGCTGCATCTGAAGAGGAACTCTGATACCACCTCGGATTCAACAATTTCACTACCAGAAAGGGAAACGTCAACCTCACTGATTCCAACGTGCGTCCTCTTGAGGTTTTCATTACAGCATCATTTAGAAAATGGGCTATGGAGATGGGTTCAAATGTTTGTCATGGTATTTTAAATGAATTTTTCCCTTTATATATGGTTGGATATGCACGGATGAAGACTTTGTATATAGCTGCTGCCTTTTGTCATCTTAAAAAATAAGATAATTTCTTGGCTTTCATTTTATATTCTTCTAGGATAATTTTTTTTTTCTAGTTTATGCTATTTTCAATGTGTTGCATGAGAGAAGAAATTATTTTATATGAATAGTGTTTGAAAATTATGTAAATTTTTGTTGCGATTGTTTGTACTATTAAGATTTTGATGAAATAAGTTATTTATTTATTTCATTCTATGATCTACAATATTAGTACAACAAATACATTTATTATCATTGTTTATAATAGGTTTACAACTGGTGTTTGTTGTTGAAAAATGACTTGTTGCAATGACTTAAGATAGCTGCAAAAGATTTTGCAATAGTTAAAAATAGTTGTACTAACTTGTTTGTTGAATGCCTTCCATAGGTTTATAACTTTCATTTGTTGTTGCAAAAGGATCTGCTGCAACAACAAAGACAAGTTGCAAAAAAGTCCACCGCAACTTATTATTGCAATTGGCAATTATTGTTGCAAAAAGTGACCGACCTATTGCAACCTAGGATATCTAGACGGGTGCGCGTCTATTGCAATTAGCCTGCTGCAATAGAAATTGCCAGTTGCAAAAAGGTTTTTTTGTTGCAGTTAACATTATAAAGTTTTTCCAATGGACTTATATCTTTTAACACTTTTATTGGCATCCTATTTTATTAGGTACACACTAGTGTTAAAAACTCGAACTAAAGTTTCAATGGTAAAGATACTTGAGCTAATAATATAAAACCAGATTCTACTATATGCTTATGCTTCCTTTCAACTACCCCATTCTATTCAGACTTAATAATGTAAAATTGAATTTCTACTCGAAAATAAATTGTGTCTTTGATTTGAAAGCTACCACTTTGATTTTCAAGTGTCGATATTGTGCTTTGATGTCAGATGTTGCTGCCACTGAATTGAACGACACTTCAGAGCAATCAATCAACTTCCACATTTGTCAAAATTAAAAGCCAATACTCCTCGCCTGCTCATTGTTGCATTGATATGACTTTGGAGATTGCTACGGGGCAGACATCGTTGACCATGATGTAGTCATGATGCTTGAAATTGTCACTTGAAAGCTTGCGTTGTCTGAATTTGGTTGATATCTGGTTATGTCGTGGTCTTTGAAAAACTTGTGATTTTGAAACCATTGGATTGAGATAGAGTTGTTTTGATAATTTCCTAAAGTTGATATCTAGAGGTTTTTCTTTTGACGTTCAAAGTTTGGAAAAAGGTCAGATGATGGTTTTTCAAACAGATGATGCATGAGCGTGACCAGATATCGCTATTATGTGTGGAAAATCTTTTTGTATTTACTTGTTTCCCTTTGCATAAACGTGGACTTATACAGGGTCGTGGAGATCATGTGTACATGAAAAGATATGCCCATGATGATACAGAGAGAAAGAAATGATCTTTGAAGTTGTTGTTTTCTCGTGCAATAAATAAAATCGGTATACTATGAAAAACAAATTCTACCGTTATTTATAACTATTTGATTGTGTATACGTTTTTTCATTCGATCTCTATTTATTTTCATAGTAATTTCTACAAGGCCGGTATTTTATGAAAAAACTACAAATATATAATGTTAGATAACCACGTTGTATATACACATACACATTTATTAATATCAAAAGTTAATTAAATGTAATATTTGTTAGTGTTAATAATAAATACTTCCAAATATAAAAACAGACTTTTCTGAAGATGTAATACATGTTTATACATGCAGGGTCGGCTTTGTGTTGTGAGTTGCCCTAGGCAACACAGAGTTTCCTCAGTGGAAGGAGAGGAGTCAGTGAACCTTTTGTTTCCCATTTCCCTAAATAAAGTAGGCTGGAAGTCATCCAACCATGGATGAAAAAAGTTGGTGCATGATGTGAATTTGTAGATACAAAAACCATAGAATTTTGAATAGCATTAATGGGAAGCTAGAGCAACATTTGGAACAAGGGTTGATGCATGAGTTACCCAAATTTGAAGGTTGCATCAGTAAATGAGTAGGAACTACAACTAAAGCTTGATCATCAAGATGTGTAATGGTCTGCAAATCCGTGCTATCTGAGTTGACTAAAATAACACATGCCCAACCCAAATTGCACAGAAATGCGAGTCATTAGGTTTAAAGAAATAGAAACAGATAGAAAATAGAATAAAAGAAAATATCAGAATCTCATAGCGGAACTGAACAAAATATAATATATTGAATAACCTTTTGAAATACAAAACTGTATTGTATATACATACCATATCCGAGTACAACACATAAACATCACAGTGGAAATAACTCTAACTAACTAATGATGAAGCTTCCTGCTTCAAGATCCTCCAAGTATATATGTAAAATCCTAAAACACTTGACTGTCTGTACAAATTTGGGAACCCAAGAGTTTGGGTAAAAAAACAAAATAAACTCTGGGTCTGTCATGGGACTGGTGTGAGTAAACTCCAAACATTTCGTTTAACTTTTTTAAAAACCTTTTGAAAGAAAGGATAATCGTAAGACCGATCCACACTTAAATACATATTGTTTTTACCTTGCGTAACCCAAAACATTTTTGGTATCAAAATCTTGTGATATTATCATAATGTCTAATCATATAAATAACCATCTAGCAGAACGCTTGCATCTCATGCTCCATATACATATTATAAAATTAAAAACTGCAGGGCGCTTATTGGAGATTGGATTCAGACTATGATAACGTATAGAACCACCTTCCGATCAGTGTACTCTAGAGGGGATACATTGGGGGTTAAATATGAACATCTTTCAACTCGAACACACATGAACTATCACTCATTTAGCTTGACGGGACCGAATGTATTATCACCCACAGTTGTCGGCCGTCCAACTGTAATCCATAAGATACAGAATCAGAAGAAGAACAAATGAATTTTCTCCAGATGGTGATAACACACCTTGCTTGGGTGCGACCCAACTAGCCATGCTGCCATCCCGATTTTTTTCATTTCTCTGTTGTCGGGATTGAGGCTACGTTTACCTTTTCATAACATCATGCCACCATTTACTTTGAATGTCACGTCGTTAAACCCGTCAAATCACTAGTTGATCTTCCTAAAAATATTACAGGTATAAATTGCTAAGAGAAACGAATTCCTCCACCACCAAACGTAATACCTTGAAAAGATCGTCTTATGTGATCTGTTAGGCATACCCTATCAGAAATTCGTCCATACAAGATGTTATGGGATTGGAAAAAATGAAGGCACTATCCTGTAAATAGAACAGCCCTTGCGCTTTACTCCGTCTTCAACTATCTATGCATATACGGAGTGCTTTTCGAATAATAATCCAACAGGCCTCTTCGTATTAACAACGAAGGTCAAAAACTTTGATAGTCGGTTATTCAACTATCGAAGAAAAAAAACATCCATCTAAATTTACAATTGGAAATATTATTGACTAAGCATCAAACAATCAGTGGCCCTCTTTAATATTTCATTAATTAAATCATTTCCCATATTTCTTCCAATATCTTTACTCTAATATCCTCAAAACACTTTAGCCTTTTATATTTGGAAAACTTTCCATATCCCATCTTCTTTTATTTTCTATACTTAGAAAATATCTTTTATTCCTGACTAGAACTCATTTCTGGTAACTTCCCTCTTTCACGACCATTCATTTATATACTTAGGAAATATTTATTATTATATTTTCAAAATTCCACTTACGTGGGTTAAAACGACTGTTGTGTAAAATATCGTTACAACAACCCAGAATATTGCATTCAACCAAATCTTATTTAAACATTGATTCGAGATTGAATCTTTCTATTTATTAGTTAATAATGAAATCAATCAAGCTGAGGTATAATTGCCTCTCAGACCTTGACTGAATAACATTCTTAACTTCAAAACGGACAAGACTACTTATCTCAAATAATCAACATTATATAAAACCAATTATCCATTTTTAAACATGTATATGTTTCTCTTTCTATTCTTACCAGATTTAAATTTATAGATTTTCCTTTTAGTTTATAACATTCTATTATAAGTGTTAGGGATAGCGTAATGCAGATCTTAAGGCAAAACAAACACTGGAGAGGGGGTGAATAGTGTTTATAAGAATTTTAAGAAAATCTTAAACTTAAATGATCTATTATATGAATCACACACACCAAAGATGATTACAGACACAGAATCAAACACGAACACAGAAACAGATAAATATAAAATGCAGAAAAGGAAAGAACACACCGGATTTTACACTAGTTCGGATTACTCCTACGTTCAGTCCCATGCAACGATGGATTGCGCAGAGTCTTATTATTATCAATATCCAAGTACAACTCTTTGATTTCATGGATGCAAGGTTAACACCGCTCCAAACACGCTTGATTCTACGGCTACAAGGTTAACATCGCTCTCTTCCCTTGATTTCAAGGCTAAAAGGAACACACCCTATCCCAAACATTTCCCACATGATTACAATATCCCTATAACTCTTCAACAACACTTCAATTCAGAGAGTAGTAGATAGAGATTGAGAAGGGATGAAGTTTTAAATAATTTGAGTAGAAATAGGCAAAGTATAAGTGTAGAAACCAAGAAAATGATAAAGAATAATGGTGGGATGAAGAGGGGTGAAGACGGAGAAGAAGAATTATGAAAATTTTCGAAATCAGCCCCTTTTTATAGTGTGTGAAAGGTTGCAACGTCTCATAAATTTACAATTGATGAAAAGACACTTCCTTTGAAAATTGAAAAAATGAAAGTTGTATGTCGACATAGGCTTCTACGTATGTCGACATATGTATGTTATTTTTATTTTTAAAACTATTTTCAAGTGTTTAAACATATATATTATTCTGGAGATTCTTGAATCAAAACTTAATAATATAAATGAATATTCTAAAGTGTAAAATCATATGAAATCATAATAATATATTATATAAACATATTTATAAATTTATAAGGTTTAAAACTATTAACCGACCTTTTGGTCTGGTTCCCAAAAGTATTCAAGGCATGCTCGACTGAACGTATCGCGTGAAGCCAAGGCCGAGAGTGTCGCCAAGGAGTAAAGGAACCGATTCAAGATGGAATCATGCCAACAGAACCACTCCGCTCCTCCAAACACCGCCAAACCAATACCTCGAACCCCAGAAAGCCACAAGTATCGACCTCGACCCTCTATGCCTATTTCAGTATTATTCGTAGCCCAACGGGGTACGAAATTCATACCCAACGAGGTATGAAATTCGTACCATGGGTACGAAATTCATACCCAAAGGAGGGGTACAAAATTCATACCCCAGGAAGGGGTACGAGTTTCTGGGTTCGGGCATAGCGGGATCCGAGATTCTGTAGGTTGGCACTACGGGATCCGAGATTCTGTAGGTTGGCACTACGGGATGCGAGATTCCTGGTGTGGTCCCCTATTTCTACCTACTCCTGCCTACTCCCACCTAACCACTCCACTATAAATACCCCTTGACCTCACACTTCAAAGGGGTTGGAATTTGGTGATTAGACATCTCTTGAGGGCTCCAAGTAGCCTCTTTAATGGCATCTATGCTTTGAGGAAGAAGGACAAAAGTGGCTTTTTCCTAATATATTAATATATGATAATTATGACATCATATAACTCGGAGATGTATGTAAAGTGATGTCATGAGTTATTCTCAACCTTGCAACTCTTTGTTATAAATAATATTCCAACGACTCTTCCAAAGTGGACGTAGGTCTCTCGAGGCCAAACCACTATAAATTTCTCGTGTTATTTACGGCTTTCCGCACTTACTTTTCCACGCGAAACTATAATTCTTAGTAATTAAGAATCTTAGGTGTTTACGACATATTTTGCCATCAACATTTTGGTGCTTTCACTGAGAAAACTCGGATTCGCTTCTTTATCGCACATTACTGTCTTGACTCCGATGAGTTTTAGGTTTTTCCAATAACCTGCCGCCAAGTTTGCTTACGATGGTAAAACGACCAAAGAATGTGATGATCGGCTCTTATGCCAAAGCCGAAACATCCCAACAGTCTCAGCCGGTGGATATCCTGGCCAATACTGAAACAACATCGACCTTATGCGTCAACATCAAGAAAGTCAGCGCATCGTCGCTCAACTTCAGCTTGCTCAGAACAACGCCCGACCTCGACGCACTATCTCAGAAACTTCCTCTTCCGAGTAGAGGGGCCCACACCAAAGAAGGAGGTTTAGTCTCATCAACAATGTCATTATCCGCTCCAATGCCCTGGCCAACGGCAATGGCAATGTCTATGCCAACCGCAATGGAAATGGAAATGGTAACCGAACTACGGTCACTTATAGGGAGGGAGCACCGTATCGAGAACATTACCGACTGATTATAGATGATGAACCAGGTCCGAGTAACCAACCCCCTCCTCAGCAGAACCCGACTGCCGCCGCCCAGGACTAGGAAGTTGCTCTCCCGGCGGCCCACGCTTTTCCAGATCAAGATGCGCGCAACCTACTCAGCCTCATCGTCCATATCAAAACCCAATCATAGATGTTGAGGATATGGAAGAAGATGATCTGGATGTGCATCATAGAAAGCGACAGCATAGAACTCTTGAGGT
Source organism: Allium sativum (assembly GCA_030737875.1). Classification (NCBI taxonomy): domain Eukaryota; kingdom Viridiplantae; phylum Streptophyta; class Magnoliopsida; order Asparagales; family Amaryllidaceae; genus Allium; species Allium sativum. The sequence continues at coordinate 734,524,644 of CM060916.1, forward strand.
CCGACAAAACCCATGGATCCCACCAACGGATCCGCAACCGACATATCTCCCTGACATGGCCCAAAGGATCATAAGGGAAATGCAAGGGAACGCCAACGACTCATGGGAAACCCACTTAAGGCGCAATCCCTTTACAAGGATCATGCACAAAACCGAATGGCCTCGATGCTTCAGTATGCCCCCAAATGCCACTTTACGACGACACAACCGACCCATGTGCCTTCATGAATCGGTATGAATGGCAAATGGACTCTAGTCGGGCTAACGACCCGGTCAAATGCAAGTGTTTCCCGATCTTCCTTTCCAGCACTGCTGTACTTTGGTACTCTTTCCTTCCCCTCCATTCAGTCAACAATTTCGGCCAGCTAGCTACATAATTAGTTTACCAGTTCAGAATGCATGTGCCGACTCCGAACAACGCCATCACCCTGTCTAATCTATACCAGGAACCCGTTGAATCACTCAAAAGCTACCTCTCGCGATTTAATACCGCCCTCGCCGAGGTAGATGATCCAGAGCCTCGCACCGTTCTTTTCCAACTTGCGAAAGGAGTTCTCCCCACCTCCGAGTTTGGGGCTCGGATTGACAGAAAGCAACCCAAGAGTCTCGACACTTTCTATAAAAAGACCGGACAATTCTTATGACAAGAAGAAGTGAGGCGCAACCGAATCTCCTGGACTAAATCCTCCAACAATCTGCATGCCGATACCATCGGAGAAAGAACTAAAGGGAAACTAGTTGGAAACCTTTCGATAAAGACAAGGGGGAAGGTCCCTACAAATCAAAATCAGGTAACGGTAGGCAGGGTGGCCGCAATAACAACCAGGTTTCAATGAATCCCAGAAGGTTCGGTCGCAACCAAGCTTACAAGGCCTACACTCCATTAAATGAAGACTTGGAGATGATCTACCTGCAAACGTGCAACACGCTCCAGTATAAGAAGTCGCACTATAGGAGTCTACTGATCGCGAAAAGAACACCGGCAAGTATTGTCGATTCCACGATCTGCACGGACACAACACCAATGAATGTCGTTAACTCAGGGACGTAATCGAAAAGCTTATCCACGAAAAGCGCCTTGAGCAGTACGTCCAAGAACCCTTTCCTCCTGAAGCAACCTCAGGTCCTCCGGCACCAACATCTCCAGCTCCAACCAAGACGGGTCCTAGTCCGTCAAACCCAAGGCGCAGAATTGTAATCAACACTATCTGTGGAAGACCTTACCCCACACATGAAAGCTTCTGAAAAATGGAGGAGTATGCGAGCTCTATCAAGCACGCCACCTATGAAGCTTGCTCCACTCTAGACGAGTCCATCCCCGTTAAGCTTTAGAAGACAATGAAGGACATCAATTTCCGTGAAAGAGAATCAACGGGAATTGAAATTCTGACTACCGACCCTCTCGTGATCACAGCCCTGATTGGCCCAACTTCTGTCTGAAGGATATTAGTCGATTCAGGGAGCTCAGTCAGCATCATCTTTAAAGCTGCCTACGATCAAATGAAGTTGGAGATCAAGGACTTGAAACCTTGCCACGCCATAACCTATGGCTTCAATGGATCCTCCAATCACCCGGTGGGTATGATTGACCTACTGGTTGAGCTCGGTAGTGGGGATCGAAGTCGGGTCCAAGTCCTCACTTTCGTGGTTATCAACATTATCTCCCCCTACAATGTCTTCTTCGGACGCCTCTTCCTTACAAAGTTCCGAGTCTGCATGTCCCCATAGTCTCTCTTAATGAAGTTCCCAACCGAAAGTGGGATCGGTACAATCAAAGGTGACCAAGCAACCGGAAGAGATTGTTACGCAATATAATGGAAGAATGCGTGCAACAAGGACAAGGGAAAGGTTGTGCCTTTGTCTCCCTACACTAGACCATCTCCGCATAGCAATTAAAGGCGTCTATGCCTTGGCTCAGGCGCCACTGTCGTCTTTCTAGCGATCTCGATCCGAGGGAAGACGAAGTATCCGACCATGAAAGGGCTACTCTAGTGGAGCCTACGGTGGACGTTTCGATCAGCCTAGATGACTCGTCAAAGGTTTTGAAAATGGGATCGCAACTCCACCCCGCAATAAAAGAGGATCTTGTGGACTTTTTAAGAGCCAACCTAGATGTATTCGCTTCAACCCACTCAGACATGAGAGGCATCGACCCCGTGATTGCTTGCCACCGGTTGAACCTCGATCCCACACTGCTTTCGGTCAAACAGAAACGTCGCTTCTTGGGACCCGAAAGGTCCAATGCGCTCAAGGAAGAAGTAGATAGGCTACTCAACAACAACCTCATCCGCGAAGACCACTATCTTGAATGGGTCTCCAACCCGGTAATGGTCAAGAAAGCCAATGGCAAGTGGCGAATGTGTATCGATTTCACCGACCTAAACAAGGCATGTCGCAAAGATAGCTTCCCGCTTCCAAAGATCGATCGGCTTGTTGACTCGACCGTCGAATACCAGCTCTTATCTTTCATGGATGCTTATTCAGGCTATAATTAGATTCTAACATATCTTTGCGACCAGGATTATACATCTTTCATAACCGACCTTGGGCTCTATTGCTACCGTGTCATGCCTTTCGGACTCAAGAATGCGGGAGCCACTTATCAACGAATTGTTAACCCCCTTTTCAAAGACCAAATTGGAAAATCCATGGAGGTATACGTGGATGATATGCTAGTAAAATCTAAAATATTGAGGAACCACGTGCATAACCTCTCCGAAATGTTCGATGTCTTCCGCTGATACGACATGAAACTCAATCCCTTGAAGTGCTCCTTCGGAGTGTCCTCATGAAAATTCCTAGGTTTAATCGTCAACTCCCGAGGTATCAAAGCCAATCCAGACAAAATCCAAGCTATCCGGGATACTCAAGTCCCACAGAACATCAAAGATGTCCGAAGTTTAAACGGAAAGGTCGCCACTTTAAGTCGATTCATTTCCAAAGCTACCGACAAATGCATTCCCTTCTTCGACTTGCTTCAAAAGGGAAAGCGCAACTTCAAATGGACACCAGAATGCATCGCCGCATTCGAGAACCTATTGAATCACTTAGAGCAACCACCTATCATGTCCAAACCTATAGACCATGAAGACTTATACATTTATTTGGCTGTTTCCATGCAAGCAATCAGCTCGGCATTGGTGCGCATCGAAGACCGTGTCCAGTGACCCGTCTACTATATCAGCAAACGATTGACGGGGGTAGAAAAGAATTATCCGAAGCTTGAGAAACTAGCATACTGCTTATTGATTTCATCTCGAAAGCTTCGACCATACTTCCCGTCTCATCCCATAAAAGTCTATACCGACCAACTGCTACGACCGGTCCTACAGTGACCTGATGCGTCCAGACGACTATTAAAGTGGAGTATGGAGCTGAGTCAATTTGAAATAACATTCATCCCTCGTCGAGCCATCCTCGAACAAGCTCTCGTCGATTTCACTGAAGAATTCACCACTCCCGAGGAGACTACTACAGAGAACATCGAAGCTCCCGACACTCAATGGAAACTATTCATGGATGGGTCCTCCAACAGCAAATATTCTGGAGCCGGAGTCGTGCTCATCACCCTATAGGAATGCCTGTTACGCTACACATTAAAGCTCAACTTCCCTGCCACCAAAAAAGACGTCGAGTCTGAGGCCTTGATAGCCAGACTTAGAATCACGATCGAACTTAAGATGAAGACCATCCAAATCTTCTCTGATTCACAACTCATCGTGCGCCAGGTACAGGGAGAATATCAAGCCAAGGGGGCACTGCTCGCCCCATATCTAATCCAGGTTCAGGGATTTCTCACCAACTTCGACCACTTTGTCATCACGCACATTCCCCGAGAACAGAATGAAAAAGTGGATTCGCTAGCCAAGTTGGCGAGCTCTGAGGATTCACAGCTTATAGGATTCTCCCAAGTCGAAGTGCTCGATTCACCAAGTATTAAGCAAATGCAAACCAAAGTGGTCATGAACGTCGAAACCGAACCTGAATCTTGGATGAAACCAATCAAAAATTATCTACAACACGGGGTCCTCCCGGGACGTTACAAGGAAAAACGAGCGCTCACTCGCCAATCATATCACTACCTTCTCATGGATGGAGATCTCTACCATAGAGGCTTCTCTGTCCCGTTGCTCTGATGCATAGGCCATAACGACGCCAACTGTGTGTTAACCGAGGTACACGAAGGCGAGTGTGGCGACCACACCGAAGGGCAAACCTTAGCATGAAAGATCATCAGGCATGGCAACTTATGACCCACGCTCGATCAAGACGCCCCAGACTATGCTCACAAATGCGACAAATGCCAGCGCTTCTCAAATATTCCGAGATCCCTACCTACTGAGTTAACATAAATGGTTAGTCCTTGGCCGTTTTCTATGTAGGGAATAGACATCATTAGGATTCTTCCAATGGCTAGGGGCGGGGCACGTTATGCTATAGTTGCAGTTGATTACTTTACCAAGTAGGCAGAAGCCGAAGCTCTCGCCATGATCACCACCAAGAAGGGAATCAACTTTGTCGTCTGCAACATCATCATCCGCTATGGGGTCTCTCAGGCCATCATCTCCAACAATGGAACCCAATTTGAGAGCGCTGAGTTCAAGGCCTTCTGTCGTCGGCACGATATCGAAAAGAGATTCTCAGCGGTAGCTCACCCTCAAGCCAATGGGCAAGTCGAGGTTGTTAACAAAGTATCATCAATAAGCATCTGGAAAAGGCCAGGGGAATGTAGGCAGACGAGCTCCCTCTGGCCCTATGGGCCAACCGGACCACCCATAAGTCAATAACCGGGCACACTCCATTCGCCCTTGCCTATGGATCTGAAGCCGTCATTCCCATTGAGCTGAAGCTTTAGACTCATCGGTTTACCTATTATGATCCGAAGACCAATCAAGATTTGCTTATGAAATCACTCGATTTACTCGAAAAAAAGAGAAACGAAGCTGAACTTAGAGTTGCCGCCCAACGACAATGAGTAGCATGATACTTTAATTCCAGAGTCCGTTCTAAGGACCTCAATATCGGCGACCTCATCCTGAAGTGGGTCTTTCCCCTACCGACCGGGCTCAGTCCTCGCTGGGAAGGCCCGTACGCCATACAACGTAAGCTCACGAATGGAACTTTCAAACTTGCAATCGTGGATGGAGCCGAGCTTCTAAGGGCATGGAACATCGAACATCACCGGCGCTACTTCACATAACTTAGTGTACGGTTGTCTATGCTTTCCAACGATGTTTTGTTTTTTTGCAATCCAAGGCATTGTAAAAGCTATTACTGCCAAAATTATCAGTAGAATGATGTTCAGTTTCCTATCTCCCTTTCATGTTTACTATTTCATGATATGTTTGATTGACCATCATGGTTGACTTGTGTGCTCAAACTCTTGATCGCCGCATCGGCACCCCGGGCACAGGAGCCGATGTCGCCATCCAAACCTCGAGCTAACATCGAGAACAAACACTACTGCAACCGTTCGGCACCCCGAGCACGGGAACCGACCTCACTACTCGAGTCCCCATCCCGCGACGCGACAGAGTATAAATAACCTCCAACTCGAATCTCGGCCCAACACCGAGACCGAGCATAAATTGTTCTGCTCTCAAGTCCCTGGACTTGGGGGTAGCCAACCAAATGTGATACCAACCTCTCACATGGCTCCAGGCGTCTGTCGAATCTCGGCGCAGCACCGAGACCGACCTTAAATCGTTCCCACCCCAAGGATTAGTGGTAGCTCTTGGCCACGATCGGACCCTACAGGCTGATGATCCGGGCAGCCTCAGGCGAATAAACGATGCCTTTGCTCATAAACTGAATGAACGAAGGGAGAGCCTCCCATCAGACGAATCACAACATCCATGCCTTCAACCTACTTGAACCTTACTCTGGGAAGTCCAAGGCAGAAGGCGCCTAGCTTGGTTTCCAAAACCAACGGGATTCCTGAGCTGAGGGAATCCTCCTGAAACCAGCGCTCGATCTCCATAACTGGAAATGCCCTAGTGCGAGATCCCCAATCGTATTTCTGTTAGTACAACAATAAGTACGCTTGTGCAAGTACAAAATGCTGGAAAACATGAGACAACATTCGAACACTTAACACGAAATGCAATTTTTAGTAATTCATATTTCGTTTCATACACACACTGAACAAACTATGTGTCTAACATTTTTCCTTTCTAATGCAAGGTGTAATTGAGAAACACACCATGCCTTTAAAAACCAAAAGCAAGGGTCGTACTCGCGTATACTATCGGCCAACATAACCAAAATAGTTGTAACATCCACTACAGTTACTAACGCTAATCATGCTTATTTTTCCTGTGCTTCTTCTTCTTTGTAGATTCGGCTCTAGACGATTCCCCGGTAGGAGGTCTCTTCTTCCCAGATCTGCTCCTTCCTCCCTTGCCCTTCGAAGAGGTTGCCGACTCATGAGAGATCGAGAGACGTCTTTCGCCTTCTCCATCACCACTCGAATTCTCTGTAATCTCAGTAGGGACAGTGTGTTGCAATAGCTTGGGGGCAGCATCAGCAACAAGGGCTAGCACAGTGTCACCCTTTCAAGGGACATCCTTAGCCTCCCACTCCGCTTTCTCCTTCGCCTCTTTGGCAGCCCTTTGATTAGCTAGCTTCTGGGATTTAAGCTTTGCGGCATCATCCGCTTTGAGCTACTCAAGTGTCTTCGTGGCCCTCTACAGGGCTTCGTCATCCTCCTTTTTCTGGTCCTCATCGGTAGCCCTCTTCTTCTCCGCTTCATCGTCGGCCTTCCTCTTCTCAGATATAGTAGTGTCCCTCTCTTCAACATCCTGCCTGGCCTACGCCTGGGTCTCCTGCCTAGTGGCCTCGTCCTGCTTGCTCTTCTCTTTCAGATCTTCACACTTTGCCGCCATCCGAATCTTTACGGAATCCACCATGGCTTGCATCGAAGGCACATCGGCATCCATGGGGCCCCTCGCATGAGCACTCTGGCCATCGACTACCTCTCCTTCCCCTCGACAATTTCCATATATTCTGCCTCTTCGTGTACAACCGGAGAATATTGTTTTTCCGGTTGCTCTTTATGCTCGGACGCCTCGGGTAAACTTGTTGTGTGAGAAGGGGTGGATTTTTGGTAGTCTCAAGCTTGTTGCCCGTCAAGCTAGCACTACTAGTAGAGTCAGATGTATGCGATGACGACAAGGAAGTCTCGGCTTCCGAAGTCTTTCCAGTCATGGATCTTGTATGCATCGCTAGCTATACTTTAACACATTAGCATTAGACATCGCAGTTGAATAACCTGTACCACTTGTGTTGGTGCAAACTAAAATGTGCGCGCGGTGTTATGCAAAATCAAGACATACAAACGAGATTCGAACAGTTAAACAGTTCAGTCACAGTTCGGGTTTATGCTCTATCCTATGTGAAAACTCGAGTCATTAGCCGCATGATCATTAGCATGAATGTTAGGGCAATCACGTAAGCGACACAAGAGATGAAGAATCAAAACGACAAGGCCAGTCGCAAACTCTCACACCTTCGAGGTTCGAAAACTAGAACCTCATTCGAAGTTCGTAAAATTCGAACCCCACCTGGGGTTCGAATGCTCGAACCCCCTTTCGGGGTTCGAAGGCTCGAACCCCCGTAACACTACGAGGTACGAGTTCATCCCCACATTACAAGGCTCCAACCCTCTTTCTCTCTCGTCTTCTACATCATGCCATACCCTCCGCCCATCACAAGCTCCACCACGCCGTCGAAGGCTCATAAAGCAAGCTCGACCGCAAGTCGAAGCCGGGGAACGAGATGGAAAGCTCAACTAGATTCAACCCACATCGAAGCCTAAGCCAAGTCCATGGCCGAGCTCGCCGATGGTGGATGGGAGTTCAAACCGCCATCAAAACGTTACCTACGTTCATTTCGAAGTACTTAAACATTGTGAATTTTTCGAGTTTCGAATTCAATGGAGAACGAAGAAAGTAAAAAAGAATAAGGAAAAGAAATGGGGAGGCCAATTTATAATAAAAGGAGGCATCTCTTTGAGTTCCCCAGTGTGCCTCCTCGTATCCCCAGCGGGGTTCGAAAATTCGTACCCCACCGGGGCACGAAATTTCGTACCCAAGCCAGGTTACGACAAAAAAATGATGATGATATACACACGTGTACATACACAATGCACGCATATACAAATCATTACAAGCGCGCAAGCGCGATGCAATGCAAGTACTTAGCAGCAAAGGCACAACGTCGCGCCAACCATGACTCGTTTACAATTCTATCATAAATGAGCTCAAAAACTAAGGTCTATTTTCTTAAGTTTACAGGAAAAGTTGACGACTCCTCAACTACTTCAACCAATGCAAAGCACATCATGTCAAGACAAGACGTACTTTGGGGGGAAAATGTTAACCGACCTTTTGGTCTGATTCCCAGAAGTACGCAAGGCACACTCGACTCAACGTATCACATGAAGCCAAGGCCGGGAGCGTCGCCAAGGAGTAAAGAAACTGAGTCGATAAGGGATCAAGCCAACAGGAATTGCGTCGCTCCTCCAAACACCGCCAAACCAATACCTCGAACCCCATAAAGCCACAAGTATCGACCTCGATCCCCTATGCCCATTTAGCATTCTTCGTACCCCTCGGGGTACGAATTTTGTACCCTTAGGGGTAAGAAATTCATATACAACGGGGTACGAATTTCATATCCCAAGGGGTATGAAACTCGTACCCTAGGAAGGGGTACGAGTTTCTGGGCTCGAGCATAGCGGGATTTGAGATTCTGGAGGTTGGCACTACAAGATGCGAGATTCCTGCTGTGGTCCCTATTTCTACCTACTCCTACCTACTCCCACCTATCCACTCCACTATAAATACCCCTTGACCTCACACTTCAAAGGGGTTGGAATTTGGTGATTAGACATCTCTTGGGAGCTCCAAGTAGCCTTTTTAATGGCATCTATGCTTTAAGAAAGAAGGACAAAAGTGTCTTTTCCTAATATATTAATATATGATAATTATGACATTATATAACTTAGAGATGTATATAAAGAGAAGTCATGAGATGTTCTCAACTTTGTAACTCTTTGTTATAAATAATATTCCAACGACTCTTCCAAAGTGGACGTAGGTCTCTAGCGAGGCCGAACCACTATAAATCTCTCATGTTATTTACTGCTTTCCGCACTTACTTTTCCATGTGAAACTATAATTCTTAGTAATTAAGAATCTTGGGTGTTTACGACGTATTTTGCTATCAACAAAAACTATAAAACTATATATATATATATATATATAAGCTTTATATATTAAGATTTTATATGTTTGAAATCATAAGTAAAAATATTCTTGAAAATAATTTGAAATCAGAATTTGAAATTTGACATTTGAAAATCAAAATTTGAATTTTGAAAATTGAAAATCAGAATTTGAACCTGGAGTGCTATTCAGAGTCTTACATATAAACTAGACTCCATTACTATATTTTCCTTGAACTCTTGATAACTCATGAGTCTTGAATCTCTCTTAATTTTGAATCTCTTTTAAACTCTAAAACTGTTCAGTCTTCAGTATTTAAATCATGTATACAAATCCTGCATATATATGTATATATATTCTAGATAGAAATGTTAGTATATATTTTATAATAATGATATTTGAAATAAGGTTGTTGTCATCAAAACTCCATTCTCCAACAATAAGTTCGTTTCCTTATCGAATTATATATATATATATATATATATATATATTAGTTTCTAGTTATCCAATTTTCTTAAAAATATTCTAACTTCTCAAATTTTCGGAAAATTTTGCCAGTGATGTCATTGTACGGCTCAATCGGTACAACTACAAATTGCCTCTCTAGGCCCTTTCCATTCAAAAAGAAAATCAAAAAGCTAAGCGGCTTGCCCAATACGCTCATAAAATCTCATATGGAAATTATACATGTACCTTTTTGTCGGACACTCAAATTATAGTCTTCATTCTCTTCATTCATACCGGTTTAACATATATATGTCCATTACCAATTTGTTTCAAATCAATTCAACACTTTTTACTTTAATCGCTTTCCATTCGCTAATTAATTTTCTAATTAGCTTCTTTGCTTAATCTACTTTTAATTTGAACATACCACATTCAAATATATTTGTATTCACTTAAACACAAATAAAACTCAAACTCCTTTCTCGCTTCCAAATTCTAGTCAAAGTTTCATATTCGAATTCCCAATTTCAATTAACAAATTCAATTCACTTAAACAAAGTTCAGCTTGATTCAAAACTCTATTAACTAATTCCTTTTGAAATTAGTTTATTTTATTCGATAATTAAAAATCTGATTTTTGTTCCAAAAATTAAACCATTTACTCCACATGAGTTCATGTTTATTTTATAACTCAAATCTAGATTTTTCTAATATAAATTCAGATTTTTGTTCACCTAAAATCCTTTTAATTTATTAAATAAACCATTATGGTTTATAAACTATTTTTAGTGACTTTTCTAAAATTTGTTTTTGATATAACTCAAAATCTATAGGACGAAATCTAGATTTTTCTCTTTCATTAGTAAACTATCATTTAATCGGTCCAAATATTTCTTATTTCCTCAAATTCCGACTTATATTGGTTCTATATACTCAATTATAGTTCAAAACGTCATATTATGAAATACCGAGCTGCGGCGAGTTCATTTTAATTTAATTAAATATAAACGTTTAAACTTCATTTATTAAATCAATTCCAACTTCATTTTCAATATTTTAATATAAATTAAGCCTGTTATCCAAATCTAACTTAACAATCTAATTATTTAAACTCGTCTGTTATTTTATTCCATATTCATAGCTCGATTATGAATTTATTCAAACTCTAATTTCTATATTCAGTTCTAATTCACATGGATTTAGATTATTTATTAATCGAACTCTAGTTTTCTTTTTAAATTCAAATTTGACTTAAACTTCCAAATCATTCAGTGATAATGACTTCAATTTATTGACAACATTGTTTATAAAATATTCTCCTTGTCTATATACAATAAACAAGTTTTCCATTCAAAGTTCATTTGAAATCCAATTCCGATTTTGAAATATTTTATTTTTATAAACTTATATATATATAAAAATACAGAGTCTACTTGCATATTAAATTTTAAATTATAGTTTCTATTTACTATAATTCTGATATCCTTTCTAGAATTATATTTTTTATAAATTTGACATAGTCGAATTCTACTTATAACTCCACACGGATTTATTCCAATACAATTTATATTCCAAACGTCGGAATAAATTCCTTGTTTTCCTCCTAAATGATTTCCAATCCCTTTTTAAATTCATACTTAAATTTAATTTTATGAATTTATCCAATGATAAATTTTCTCTTATATTTAATAACGTCATTTTTCACTTCTTGTTTTAAATATCAAAACAAGTTTCTACTTCAAATTCCATTTAAAATCCAAATTACACTTTGGAAAATAAATTTTCCTTTTTAAGTTCATACTTGAATTTAAAATTTAATATTATCAAATGATAATTTTTCTTTCCATTTGTAAAAATCGTTTATAAATTCAATTACTTGTTTTTATTACTGAAACAAGTTAATATTTTCTAATTCATTCGAAATTCAATTTCTATTACGAAAAAAAGTAATTTTTTTCCTTTTTAAATCTAAAAATCTCATTTTATGATATTTTTAAAATATCTTGGGCTAGTCATATTCAAATATCGAAATACACCAACCATCAATTCAACACATCATACATATATAAATATGTAAACAACAATAAATAAAATTTGAGGAATCCAGTTGGATCCCTCCAACCTATTTCTCTGCATCCACAGATGTAAGTCAACATAAATAATATCAATCCTGCTTCAAGGCAGGATATCGCGGTATAAGGGTCATCCACTATATATATTGTAGGGCGCATAAGAAAATAATCCGTTAATGGTACTGCGGGAATATATACAATCACCAGTACTATATATATTCAACCACCAAGTGTAACATAATTAATACACACACACACACACACACACACACATATATATATATATATATATATATATATATATAATACCCATAATAGTTCAATAATCCATACATGCACCCAAACAACCAACAATTTATTTTTAATGATTAAAAATAAATTTAAATATAAACTTCTGAGCGAGATTTACTCACCTTGATTTTCATCTATCGAACATCCAATTAAAATTCCATATCGTCTCCTCTATGAATCTACTCAAATCGATTTATCTTGCACCTATGATTATTCGATTTTATTTAACGATTAAATGATTATTTATATTAACTACTAACAAATAAATAAATTCTTCTATGTATATTAAATTTTGTAAAATAGATATCCTTTACTGCTACTACAATTAAATCGATCAATCGAAGAAACAATTCAACATAATCGATCTACTTCTACTGCAAAACAGCCCTAAAATAGCCTCTTCCACTTCGGCATTCCATCAAGCACCTTGCCGACAAATCTCCATCTCATTCTTATCACATATACTTACTGCACTATCGCTGTCCCAGTCATCTAGACCCTTCAGCATCACCATCGAATCAACATTCTTCAATCTGATCACATTATAATGCCACAAACCCACTGTCTAATTCAGATCAGCCCAGTTAACCCTGATCACCATTGCAACCACCATGCCTCCTCACTGTCCAATCAACCTTCTTCCCCAAATGACACGCTATATTCATCTCGCCTGTATCCACATATCACCGAATTCACGGACCTGTTTCCTATAATTCCACACTGCTGAATTCCCCTCACAGATTCATATTGTCTGTCCATTAGTGCATCAAACTCCATTCTCGTCACCACCCAAACCAGCGTCATTCCCATTCAACTCCATCGTCGCACCCCCAAATCAATATCAGACCAAACTTTGCCCAGCTTCAGATCACCCAGTTCACCACGTTTGTAAATCGCTCTCTAGTCAGATTATCCCTTCAAAACCAACATCGATATCAAGCTTCAGGGTATCGCGAATTTACAACCATGATTTCCATATCGATTTCTTTTTTTTATACGATGGAAATCGATTTCCGATTGCCTGAAAATAAAGAACGAAGGATGATAGAGACTTAAATGGGTTTGTTGGTTTTAGAAATGGAAAAAGAATAAAGGACGATGACTTAAATTGCTTTATGATTTGGAATGGGAGAATTAACAAAGACAAGGCTTGAATTTAGCTTCGAAATTCAGAAATGGGGAAAGGAATTACGAAGGCGAAAACTTGATTTCATTGGTTTGCAGAAATGAGAAAAATGAAGGCGATGGTCTCAATTATATAGACACTAGAAGGGAACAGATCGTACGCTCCATTAAATGTTGTTTCCAAGATATCGAAAGAGGGAGAAAATTTGTACGCAAATTGAAAGAAAAAGGCAGCGTAGTAATATAGGTTTGCGTGAAATTATAGGTCGGCTCTCTTTTATTTTGATTTTATTTTGATTTTTGATGTGAACCGACATAATTTAATTTATTTTAAATTATCTCGTATTATCGAACTCTATTTTTAACGTTTCGACCAGCATTCCTAGGGTTATATCGCTATTTTGGACACATTGAAACATGTTCCAAGGTCTAATTCGATCATACGTAGAAGATATCAATTTAAATCGATGATTTAAAAAATAAAAATCATTCGTATGTGTTTTCTAATCGTACGTTTAAACAATAAATTTAAACGTTACGAAATATGAAATCTGATAATAATACACCATTACGAATCTAATGGAACTTGTTTCGTTGAATTCTGAGGCTGTTTGAAAAATCACCATTTTCATATGTTAAATTAAATCGTTTAAAATATAAATCGATTCACAACAATCAAGTTCATCTATGCTAAATTATTATTGTTTATATCCAAATAAAATTTATATTGATCGACTGAATCGTTTCGATTTATTTTTAACGTCCAATTCAATTATTATCATTTTCGTATACGATAATTCGATATATCTGATATTAAATCGTATATCGATTATTAAATCGATAAATTTCATATTAACATTAATTTATATTTCCAATTCAACATTTAAAACTAATTTAAATATTTAAAATTAGATGATTAAAAATCCGGGACGTTGAAAAACTTGAGCTCGACATGAAGAATGCTGGTCTGGAAATGAACAAGATGGCATACCACATTGAATTGTGTGAGAAACTGCAGAATAAGCACCAGAACTGAAAATTATACACCAAACATGACCTTTGTTTTTGATGCTCAAGCAATATAACATAATGGCAGAATGATATTATTACGACCACTACTACTATTATATTGTCTCCCACACACGTGTAATAGACGAGCCAGCGAACCTTTTGTCACCCCCTTCGTAGATAAAACTATCGTCCTCATGACTTGAACTTCTCACCTTCTAAGTAGCACAGGCAAACATAACCAACTAAGCTCCTACTGCTTTTATGAAATTACTATCAGTAATCTTATTTATATAAATTTTGATATTCATCGCCCACCATAATTTGGGGTTGCTGCTCCCATCCGAGGGTTGCCCTAGACGACCGCCTGCCGGGTCTAGCTAGCCTCTGAGCTAAATCAACATTCATGCTTGTGTTGGTTAATGGCAAACAAACCAATTACAAGCTGTTCATGGAATCACAATCCAGGACAGTCACGTTTTCATCGTCACATAAAAAACAAGGATTGTCTGACCTTTCACTGCGGACTACGTGACTTCCTGCTTCACCATTACAAGATATTTTCCCTTTGATATCGTACACTTGGCTCCAAGCCGACGACCACAAAATCATCAGCTTTCGACATACACAAGAAGACACGCGCACCAGCTCCTCTGCAACTCCACATGCAAAGCATTTACATGCCAGAACGCCCTCCACCCTCAGCTCCACACGTGTTTACACTTCAAGCCGCTCTTTCCCTGCATATATACACCCACATCCTTGCATCAGAACAAACAACCCAAAACCCGTAAACAGCCATGGCGGAACTGCGTCATCTTAATCAACAGCAGCAAGAAGTAACGCCGGAAAGGCAACGTCCCACCATGCACGCCCAACTCATCAAAACCATCGCAGCTGTTGCCACGAGCGGGTCCATGGTGCTGCTCTCAGCTCTAACCCTAGCTGTGACCGTAACAGCGCTGATGGTGGCAACTCCCCTTCTTGTCATCTTCAGTCCAATACTGGTTCCTGCTGGGATCGCCGTTTTAATGATAGTGTTTGGGTTCGTGAGCTCCGGCGGGTTTGGAGTGGCGGCTGTGGCGGTGCTGGCGTGGATGTACAAGTACGTGATGGGTGAGCATCCGGCTGGTGCGGGTCGGATTGATTACGGCAAGTATAGGTTGGGAGACAAGGGCAAAGACTGCGCAGTACAGGATTGATCAGGCTACTGCTTAGACGGCCAGTCTTAGTTATCTACTGATGTTTAATTTATATTAGTATTTTTATTTTCGTTTTCTTTTTTCTTTTTTTCATGTTTTTGAATGTGGGTGGGTCGTTATGAGTTATGATGTTTGTGCTAGAGTTGTTTCTAAGTAATGTTATAATAAAATAGTGTGGGGTTCCTTCTTACCACGCAGAACGAGGGTAGCACCTGAGTTTCAGAAGTTGATTTGTAGCTTTATTTCTGTGTGAATTTAGGGTGACAGTATGTTATTCAAGGCATGGGTGAAGTAGATTTAGAATTGTTGCAGAATTTGAAGACTAAATATGTTGAAGAGGTGAAACAAAAATACATACACGTTAGGCCATGCATGATTGTTTATATATTAGACAAAAGAGAATGCTTACGGTGAAGTAAGGAAACGATACCAGAGACACACACATTGTACATAGTAATATATAGTCTCGAATGTTATAAATGTGACATACATAATGAAACATCTTGAAGCAACAGCCTTTATCTTTCTTAACTTATTCTGTAACATTTAGATATCTTATTTCACTTGTTTTCTCCTGCCTGAAAATAACAGTACACGATCTAAAATTTGATGTTCAATAGGACATTTGAAACAAATTGAAACGCACTTTCAGAGCTGGTGAGCTGCACCACAGTTTATAGTTTCTAGACCATAGGTCCATTCGCAGCCACTTTCAGGCATGCTGGGGTTTGTGTTCACGTCGGACGCCAACAAATTTTACTCCACTCAAACGGAACGTTTGATCGCTGCTGAAAATTGTCCAATTGGCGTCTGACGCGTCGGACGCAAGCTCATTAAACCATCTGATCCTACCTAGTAATAAAAGCATACATAGATTAGTTTGTAAATGCATACGGCTAGTTGGTGAGTAATCATGGATCAAATCTCACCTTCAAGCTAATTTTTAGTGTGTTGTTGTACACTATTTATTAATGTTTTAATGTCATTTTTCAAAAAAAAAAAAAATTGTAGATTGTTAATGTTTAATGCTGTTAATGTATTTGCATCGATTATATTATTTTTTAAAATAATAAAAGCACATTCGCTAATTAGATTTAACAGTCCAATAAAAAATCAATATTCGCTAATTCAAAACAAACAAATAACTAGTTAGCCTCCATTTAAAAATTAGTGTTTAATTAATTCAAAACAAACAAATTAACAACTAATTACCCTGCTTAGATACAACGCTCAAATACCCCGTTCGTAGCTAAAAACACATTCTCCGTTCGCTACAGTACCACACTCCAATACCCTGCTCAAATGTCACACTCAAATACCTCGTTTTCGTTTGCTAAGAACGCACTCTATGATTTGCCATATGGTGCTTTCGACGTCACACAAGCATGTGTTACCAAGCATTCTGTATTTTTAGCAATCGCAATATAGCGTTAGAAATCATAAACAATGATGCCTTTGAGTTTTGGCAATGGGTCGATTGTACCTAGACGTAGGGGCAGACATAAACCACACCACCATACGAAAACTGTCCGCACCAAACCATAACAATGTGAAAAACTGGATCGAATTTTCTATTTAAAGCAGGTACTCCAAACCAGACCGACGCAGAACGATACGATACGGTTGCGGTTTGAACATTTGACCCAACCATATTAAACTGGACTGAACCGTACAGTTGCACTGACAATTATGAAAAAAATATAGTAATTACAAGCATGATTGTTTAATAGACGAGAATGCTTACGGTGAAGGAAACGATATCAGAGACACGCACATTGTGCATAGTAATATATAGTGTTGTAAGTTATAAATGTTATAATATATATATAACCAAACAACTTCAAGCAACAGCCTTTACCTTTGTTAACTTATTTTGTACCATTTAGATATCTTATTTCGCTTGTTTCCTCCTGTCTTAAAGTAACAGTACACAGATCTAAAATTTGCTGTTCAATAAGACATTTGAAACAAATTGAAAAGCTCTTTTAGAGCTGGTAAGCTGCACCACAGTTTATAATTTCTAGACCATGATTTGTCATATGGTGCTTTTGACGTCACATCAGCATGTGTTACCAAGCATTCTATATTTTTAGCAATCCCAATACAGCTAGAGTAAATACTCCTGTGTCCAATCAACCGTGATACTCTAATTTTTTCTTTTTACAATTAAATAAAAAAAAAAAGGTTTAATTATAAAAAAATGAAAATCAAGAAGTCATGAATGATTGGATATAGAGGGATAAAAGATTTTAGGTACAAGATATTTAAACTCCAATATAGCGCTAGAAAGCATAAACTATGATGCTTTTGCGATGGGTGGAAATTAAAAATGAAAATATTCGAAAATAATAGTACGTAGGCATAAACCACACTGTCGTATGGAAAATGCCCACACTAAACCGTAAAAACGATATGGAAAACTAGACCGAATCTTCTTTTTAAAGCAAGTACTTCAAACCGGACCAACTCAGAACGCTACGATACAGTTGCGGTTTAAGCTGTTGACCCAACCGTATTAAAATGTAACGAACCGAATAATTGCACTGATAATCTTATAATAAAAATATAGTAATTCCTATCTAATTATTGATCTTAACAATGTACATTTATGTTATTGTCATATTAATAATAATTGTTAACACAAAGGAGAAAGTTATAATTTTAAAATAATAGTTTAATTTCTATATATTTTTTGGATAAATGCAAGTTACAATCTTATTGGGATTATCTTAATGTTTATACATTAATTAAAATTGATGTTTGGTTAGAAACCAGTCTTTCAATCTTTTATAACATCATTTGTTTTACTCTTTATGTTACACTGCATGACACAGTTGTAAATTGATTGTTGATGAAAATAATTTTTTATATTATATTTAATATGGGTTCAAACCGAACCAAACCAAAACCAAACCGTAACATATTGAAATCGAACCAAATCAAAACCAAGTAAGTATTTCAACGAATGTTGAGATGAAACAAAGGCTAAAAATAAGACAATGTAAACTTATGTCATGCAATGCAGAAAATAATGCTATAAAGAGAACTAGAATGTTCGACGAACCCACTGTTCGAGTCTGAGCTGCTTCAAAGGAGGACCAACATATGGTTTTTTCTTCCGTGGACATTGCCATTTTCCTGGAACTAATTGATCAAGCTCACCATTGTTTCTATCAGTGAATCCCTGGACTTCCCTTCCACATGATTTTTCTTGTTCGATAGTAATTTCATTGTTTTCTTTGTTTTTCTCGGCTACCAAATGCTCATAACTTCTCTTTTTCACTATGTTCACATTTTGAGTGTCTTTACGAGTTACCAAATTCAAGCATTCTCTAACATTTTCCTTCTTTTTCAGAGATATGAAACCATTTGTTGAAGTGATCACTTCTGAATTTTCTTTACTGCTCTTGGATCTTTGCATATCTTGTGTTTCATTTGAGTTGCAAGCATCAGAATCAGAATGTTCTTTCTTAACCCATTTTTCTTGATGAACACATGCTTTCTGACCTATAGACCAATCTTTTTCTTCACTTAGCTCGTAAGCCCCATTTTTGTCATCATGACTGTTTTGATTAAGTTCAAAAGTGGCCTTACTGTTATCTTTCAGCTGCATCTCTTCCTCTTTGTGACAAAATTGGTTACTCGGAATGTAAACGCCATCTCCAGCATTAGGTTGGGTGAAATCATCATCCTATATTATAATAATATATAATAAGTTAGATCATGTTATCGACTCTAGCAACAAATAAATCAATTTTTTTTTTTTTTTGCATAAATGAATATTCATGAATTAAATTTTAATGGAAGATAACATCCTTGCCTCCGATTTCTCAACTGGAACTTGTGTTTCGTCAACATAATCATCACTACCGTCACAGGAATCTGGCGATTCGTATTCATAGCTGGAGAACCAGTTCCGAATATCCAGTGGCTCTGAAAAAATATATCTAAATTCAGATCTTGGGAATCGATTACAACAAAATATATAAAATTCAAAGCAGCAAGTATCGATACATACGGGAAGGAACTGAAAGCGGATATGAAAAATCAACTTGGAACTTCATTAAGAAAAAGGAAAAAAAATCATTAGCTTCGAATTATTTTGTACCAGAAATCAATCCTCCAGGCTGGAGGGAAGAAAAATTGCGGAAAAACTACCTGCGAATCCAAAGAACTGAGATCAGGTGAGTCGGCTTTTTCCATGTCTCTAATAATGCGAATGAAATATCTGCAAAATGTTCGCAAGTTTTGCGTTTAAATTTTAATCTTAGCTTGGTGAATAATGGCGGGAGAATGAAAATATTTTGCGCGTTTCTTTTAGTTATTGAAAAGTTAGTATGCCGCTAGTTTAACAAAAGAAAAGAACACCACACCCCACACTGCATCAAATTCAAACCTCCCGCGGCGTATACAATCCATAATGCTTAAGAGGTTATATTCTCGTTCAATTAAACAACTACAATAATACTTGAGTTTTATGTATCGGTGGAGGGTGACTTATGAAATTCTGTAACTATTGGAAGATTTATCACCGACAACTAATAGATTCATCTATATGATGGCAACTACTTTTAATTATACCAAATTTCATTTACAATTTTTAAATCTAAATATTTCTATTGAATTTTCTATAGGCATCCATACTATATTCCAGGGGTAAGCACTATTTGATTAAATCAAATAAATCAGTCAGATCAAAAATTGATCGGTTTAGTTTGATTTTAAAACTAAATTTAACTACATAATGCTGCTTTCGATTGCAGTTGATTTCATCGTTCTTTTCTTCTTCTTGAAATAGCAATAAAAGTAATAATGATCGGATTTTTTTGACATGGCAACATAAGTTCTTTAACATGCTTCATAGTGATATTTTTTGATTTAGCTAAAAAAAAAAATTAAGTTCCTAAGACGTCCTATGCTTCAACCAAGTTTACCCATGCTCGTCTAAGTCCATGCTCAAGTCCTGAGAACTTTCATGTATAGAAATGCAAAATGTGACCGTCTTGCAAAAAGGCGGCTCAACGCTTGCCTCCAAAACATATCTTGTTGTAGAATATGCGTTTTGTATTTTTGTTGACTCGGCGTCCGAAGTTTGTGAACTCGGCGTCCGAAGTTTGTGATCTCGCCTAATCGTTTATGAATTTCATGCATGCGGCAATGTCATGTCGTTAATCAATTTGTAGCTTAAGCAAGTTCTTATCGAGCACCAACTATACTCGACGATCCACAGTTGAGTTGAGTTTGTACCAAGTATTAGTCATACTTGATAATTTAGACTTCTACATGCCAAGCATCAGCCACACTTGACGATCCAAACTATGTTGTGCATAACGTAGATTGTCCTGAGGGGTTATTGGTCTTGCCCGGCCCTTGCCTGATACCTACCATATCCAGCGGTCCATAGCTGTGTCGGTCCTTGTCAAGTATAAGCCATACCCGACGATTTGAGTTTCCCATGCTAAGCGTTGACCACACTTAGTGATCCGAGCCCTTGCTAAGCATAAATCATATTTGACGGTCCTGACTAAACAAACTTACGCCGACGGGTCGCTTATCTATAACAACCCGCACGGAATGAGCCCAAATTTCGACTGAAAAAGGCCAATCAATATAACAGAGCATACTAAATCAAAAATTAGAGCCATTCTAAACGAATTATTGGTACCTATAAAGAAATGGTACAACATATGTAACAGAGCATACTAAAGCGACATCGGAATCTCACACAGCGAAAGTGATAAAATATAATAACTTAAAATAGTTGTATCGTTAATAAAAACTATCGTAAATGTCGGTTATAATGAGTCTCATGCAATAATTGGTACATCAACATTAATTATTTCAATATAAGAATACAGCCATAAATAATGCCTAATAGTTATGGATCCTCCATCGCCAAGATATCGTTGATCCAAGCGTTCCCACCTACTGTCTTATTTATATGTTAAGAGGAGAGAGGTCAGATCATAAAGTTCTAATGAATGAAAATCATATAAGTTTTTCGGAATAACTATCTTGTACCAACTCAGAATTTTGCAATAGAAATTAATTATTAGAATCTCCAAAAATAGAAATTACTACAAACGATAGAATTTGATCATGAAACTTTAACCGTTGCATTTATCTCGGAATTCTCATCAACTTTCATGTCTTGAGTTTCGCGAATGAAGTCCGTATGAAAAAGTTATGGATGAAATACGAAAAACGAATGAAAATAAATAAATAGAATAAATAATATATTTATTACCTTCTTTAACCCGCCTTCAGTGGACGGTTTGGCTAAAGGGTGGTTGGCCGCTCATAGGAGTGTATCACCGCTTCGGGCCTGTAGTGCCCAGTGACAGCTAAGTTTTGAAGGATATTTTCGTTATATTTTATAATATAAACGGACTGATGTTTATTAGATCAGATCTAATGGTTCATAGCTAATTTCACGCCTATAAATAAAGGGGTAAGGCCTCATTTTTTCCACAAAAATCTGTATGCAGCAGTGAAGCTCTGTCATTTCCCTTTCTCTTCAAATCAATTTCTTAATCAAAATATATTCATATACAAACAGTCAAATATAAATCATTTGGCTTTGAAAGAACTTATCATATTTAAATGGAAAAGGGTATGAATTGACGTCTAAGCTATTCCTTATCAGATTCTCCCCTCTTTTCCTAATTTCTTGTAAGTCTACAGATCTGAAAGTATCACATTTTCAAAATAATTGTAGATCTTTAAGAATTTGGGAATTGTAGGCCTAAAAGGTTATTCAGATTTCATGTTTGGATGCTTGCAGGTGAGTGGGAAATATACATACAAAGTTATAATAATCTATTTATCTAGTTTGAATTAGATCTCAAATTATATGCCTAATATCATCAGATCAGTTTATAATATTGTTGAATTTGAAATGACACCTATCAGATCTGCTTACAAATGTTGTCAAAACTTGAAAGTATATATTTGTGGTTATGAATAATATTATCTGTAGGCTAATTTAATTGTCCATACGTATTGCTTACAATTACGTTGGAAAATATATTGTGGTTGTTGCAAAACACTATAGATTTGGAAATCAGTCTCATTTAACACTGTTTAGACGTAGTTATATTCCAGATGTTTAGTTTCAGTGTTAATTAATGAGTTATGTAATTTTGATTTAAAAGATATGAACTAGTTTATGTTCAATGTTGTCAGGATTTTGGCTTAGTTGTTGTAAATATGTTGTTTCCCTCTTTTTGAACAAAATGATATTATTTCGAAACCCACAAGAAGTAAACAGAAGATTGAAAAAGGGGAAAGTTTGTAAATTTACGTATAATATAAATATGCATATTTGTGCGTACTTTGCATCAACTATTCCAAAATAAATAAATATATATATATATATAGGTAATTTTTATTTTAATCCACAATTTTAATCAGTTAATCCACACTATAAAATAACAATGTTGACTTTTAACAATATTTAAATTTTAATTAGTTTATCCACCTAAAAAAATGTCAAATATATTTCTTTTTCTCAGTTGTACTTCGTATAATTCTTATTTCTAAAATGCTACATCTAAATCCAAGTCTAAGTGTAGTATATCATTCAACATAATAACAGTAAATAGTTTGTTTATTTTAGTTTGAAGTTTAAGAAGAATGTAACATCGTTGGTCTTGATTATATATAAAAGCTTATGCCAACATGCTATTCCATTTTAGGCATCACAGGTGATGGAAGTCATGAAAATAAGACAAAAACCAATAGAATAGTGAGTAGAATTTATAACCGAAGTACTTGCTTTTGATACAAAAAACCTATCATGCTCGGTCGCATATACAAGCAACCTCGTTTCCGTATTTACTATTGTGAAACTATGAATCTATTAATTATAACTACTTAATCATGAATGTATTGGTCATGGTTTTATATTTGCATTCTATATTCTTCGATTGCAATACTCATTTGATGCACTAATTCTTCTAACCAGCACTTAAAATATGAGTGTGAGCTTAGAAGAACGTTTATATAAGAACAACAGTTGCTTAATAAGGCTATAAAATACATTTGAATAAATATACATGTTATTGCTGAACAAAATATGTACTAGCTTTGTCCCAAAAAACTCAATGAAGAACTAAACTATTAACAATCTTGAAAGTGTTGTTTGTAATGCTTGAGTGATTCAAAAATGTGATTGTGTGAGAGAGAGATAGAAAGAGCGATGTCAAATGTAAAAAGAGTGATTGTATTGCATAAAACTTACTGTACAAAATAATGCAACAATGTTCTGTATAAATGACCGTAAGGATAATGGGAAGGCAAAATTTTAAGATGAACAAAAAAAGCTTTATCCTTCAAAGTCCAAAAAAAACTAACATCTATATGCAATACTGCACGAAAACTCACATTTAGATGTTTACATATTGAACTAGGTGAAAAAATAAAAGAAGATATTCCACGTGTCTATGCAACTTTTATAGGGATGGCTGGTTTTCTTTTTTTTTTAAACAAAAACATGAAATCTTTAAGTTAATCCACTCGTGGATTAACTTATAAAATAGTTGTGGATTAACTTATTAAAGTAAAATGGTGGATTAACTTATTAAAATTGTGTATTAGAACAAAAATTACCATATATACATATGTGTGTGTGTGTGTGTGTGCGTGCGTTTGTATGTATCTTGTGATTTGAAATATGTCTATTCCAATAATCAGGCATAATTTATAATAATTATAACGGTCTTTTGTAAGAGTGGAAGCCTTGTGGAAAGATTGAATGCAAAAAAAAAGGAATGTTTGGTTATTGGTTAAACCAAATTATTAAATTTAACGATAATAAAAGTAAAGGAAGATAACAACGTTAACTGCGCAAAAAATATAAATATAAAAATATATACATTATCTGTCTAAATCTTCGTAAATGACAAAATATACACTATATCGAATGCTTGAATGTTTGAACGGTATTCATTTATTGAATCATACATGTAGACGTAATCCATATTAAATTAATATATTTGTGGGGACCATTGTAGAAATTAATATGATTGGTTGTTATAAATAGGACCACGAATAAATAAATAACCATTGTAACCAACGCTGATTAGGGAAAGTGAGTTTAGTAAGGAAATTAAGCATAATGGTTACAATTCCTAAGATTTGCTCGGATTAATGTCGTAATCCCCAATTAGGAAATTTAATTTATAACCGCATTAGGACACGAGGTTAGGCTCAGCTTGTGGTAGAAGTCTGCCCAGAACCAACAGGCAAATCCAGCTTCCACAAGTGGTCAGCTTAATGTGAGATGTCTAGTGCACAAATATATATATATATAACGAACAATAACTAAATAAATAAAATTAGTAATGTTTTTTGGGGCATAACAAATAGGTATTTTGGGATTGATAAGATAAGAATATCCATTTAATTAATGTCTCAGGAAAATTATGGTCGTTAGGCTCATTAATGATATTAATTATGATCAATGGTAATAAAAGGAAATTGGAGATTTGATGGTTACCTTAGGAAAATATGATTGTTGTGGTTATAAATAGTAATAAACCTATGAACATGAATAAATGAAATAAAAAGGGGATTAAATGGGTATTGACTATTGTTTTAAACACTAAGTCCAAATTAGGAAAATAATTAAGTAAATATCCTAAGATAAGGAGGATATAACTATCCTTATTTATACAAGTTAATTAAAAGTTAGAATTGGACTTGGTAGATTAATGATGTGAAGCATTATTAATCGTAGAACCCGTGATGATAATTAACTATGTGTGTATGGTATTTTGGTAAAGAGGGATTAAACGGGAATAATTCAATAACATAGCCCGCTTTATTTCCATAAGTATAAGCTTTAAATGAAAATTGGGTACGAACTTAATAATCTTCGCATATAGTCCGCTTCCTTGGGTCTTAGGTGGCTTGGGTCGAGGAGTCTACCTAGGAGTAGGTTTTCCAGTCTATGGGTCTTAAACAATGTATGTGAGACCTACCCAAACCTGGAAATTTAAAATGTCTGGTATGGTTATTCCATAGGACTACCTATCCTACGGGAAGTAGTAAGTGACTAAGGAGATTATCAGATGAGGTCAGCTGGATGGTAAGCAAAACACTCTCTCTCACCTTACACGAGGTATGGGTTTATATGCGTGAATGACAATGGAAGCCTTAACTAGTAGGGGTCTGTAGGTTTATATTAATGTTGAATAAATCATCGAGAAGTGTTAAATGACCGTCAGGTCCACCTAGGGTCTTAAGTGATCGGGAGAGTACACCATATCTATCATTCACTAGTGAGGCATTAAAGGACTAAGGATGAGCGTGTGAATATATATATATATATATATATATAAAAAAACTTCGTAATTAGGAGTCCACTCTCGATTTAATTACCAGACATGATCTGTAAAGGCTCCATAAATATATGCGTAAAGGTTCTATTCGATATCATATTTATTTGGAAATACTACCTTGGGAAGGGTAGTTAGAGTCGTGTGTAATTGTTTCCAAGGTTAAGCTAGAGTCATTAACCTTGGTTGGCATACATCTTGGGTTGAACCAAACAAGATACATATGTGCATTATAATCTGTGTTGTGCATTTACTGTTCACCAGAATCATGTTGTTATGACCCCCCTCCTCATTATAACCTTTCTAGTTACTAGAGAAGGTCTGGTTCTCACAGGTGTTTAGGTTTGGCTTTCAGTTCTCATTCTCTATCATGCTCGGTACGGCAAAGTGATTTACTTTAAAAGGTAGTTACTTGAGTTAATACAAGTCTATCCTATTTTGTTTCCGTTGTGAGTTTCTTTTGTTATAATCTAATTATGCTCATGCTAATTTATTTGCAGGTACCAGATTTACACACTCCATGCTTGGATGTGTTCAAGTTTCGATTTTTGTCGGAATTTGGGATTAGAAAAGTGTGGGGTGTTACATTTAGTATCAGAGCATAGATTAAATGATCAGAGGAATTAGTTAAACTAGGACCCGTGCGAGAATGTAATTTTCTTTTCATTTCTGTTTTCATCATCTTTCTTACTCGACTTTAATTTATTTCGACGATGAATTAGTCGTAGGCCTAATTATATATAAAATGGACTCCAAGCAACTAAGAGTTGAAATAAGTTGAGTTTGGGTTTCTAGCCAATTATGTTTTACCCCACAGTACGTTGGTGATCTCGTTATGAAGAGCATGAGGACGACATATGGTGGATTTCGTTGATTCGATTTTGGAGACTGGACAAAAATCTAGCTACAACTGAGATAGTTGCGACATCTGGTTTTTTGTTTCGTTTGGTGGTTCCAGTCATAGACCTTTTCTTGGTCTGAAACGGGAAGTATTAATTTATTGTAAGTATTCCTTTAAAGAAGTATTAATTTGAGTTCTTGGCCTTGTATTTGAGGAAATTTTATTTTTAAAACTATTTGGAAAAAATGGATTTTGTAAGTTTTGAACTTTCGATTTTGGAAAATGGTTTTATAAAGGCCTAGTTTTATTAAGATATGGTTTTTAAATTTTATTCTATTCCGTTTCAAAATTTCTAGGGCTTTGTATAATTTTAATAAATATAATCTGATTGGTAGGAAGAAAGAAATTAGAAATTACAATGAATATGCTACTAAAATTAAGAATAATAAATATCTGTTCCTTATGATTTTTAGTACCTCTCTCTCTCTCTATATATATATATATATATATATATTGGATAATTTATTGAAATTATCACAATTAATTCTTGATATCTTAAAGTTCCAACATTTTTGAACACGAAAGGTTTTTCAGTTTGTAATATAAATTGGAAAATAAATAATAATTATTATAAACTGGATTTTCAAATATGTAACCGTTAGTTTATGATAAATTCCATTTTTGAAAAGTTTTAATTTTCCTTCGAAAGGGCTATGGAAAATCCTTCATTCAGATTTTTGGGGTATTTAATTTCGAATCTTTTAGTTTTTGCCAGCTAGTTAAGGGGAAAATTTGTTTTAATTTTATTCCGGATTTCTAGCTGATTTTCTATTCGTTAGTTCATTTGGTGGCCACAACTATTTGGAGGCAGGGAAAAAGGTATGAAAATTAGATTTCTCGACTCAAAAAGTGGTGGAAGTCGACACGAGAATTCGATTGGGTTCGAAGTCGTTTCGACGTAATAGGAATTTTATTTTAATTTTTATATAATTTATTCGGGTCGTTAGGCCAAGGTTCATACCGCGCGCTTTAAGGTATAAACGGTCGACTGGTAGTCGACCTCCCTTCGTGGGCGAGGTCGACCGCTCCCCCTAGAGGGACGCGGCCTATGCCTGACCCGATTCAGCTGAAACGATATATATATCGTTTCAGCCAACGTCCTCATCCCCAAACCCCATTTTTCACCAAACCCAAACCCTCCTCCAATTCCAAGCTCCAATTAGAGCAACCTCTGCCCCGTTTTGTCCCTAGTTACCATCAAAATCCTTCTCACGTTGATCTCTACCCAATTATACTCTAGATCTGTAATTTTGTTCGCCTAATTCATCGATTCCTCCATGGCACCTCCTCGTAATGTCACCACTCAGCACCCGACCTCACACCTAAGGAAGCTGCATGGTTAAACCACATTGAGGAGAAGATTAAGCACTACTTGACCACGACCAATTATGATTTTCATTTTGGTCGACCGGTGAAGTTCGCCAATTTCTCCGCTTTTGGTATGGAGGAGATTTTTGTCGCCACAGGTCAAGACTGATCCTACGTTTCGACACTTTCAAGCACGACCTGTATGCACGTTGCGTCTGTCTGTTTGATGCCTAGATGGATGCTGACATCGATGAAGAGTCATCCGATCTGAGGTTATGGGCACCGTATCGAGTTTACCGATGATGACTTAACATAGATATTGGGCATATCGGCGGTCGGAGCTGAGCTTGATGCTATCGAGATGGAGGACCCTCAGATTCTTCAATGTATCTTTATTGAGGCCCCCGTAGCCAGGACCATTGCCAATCTATGACCCATTACCCATGTGGTTGTCTGCATCATACAACATAACATTATCCCGAAGGCGGGAAGCTTGGAGCAGATTTATCCTTCTATTCGTCTTGCCACTTATGCTATTTTTGGTGGTATAGTGGTCAATTGGACGTGCATGCTTATGATTCATCTTCATGAGCCCTTCATCGGCACCTCGTGGAGGCATTTTCCTTATAGTCATCTTCTTACCAGTGTCTTCCAACACTACCATGTGAGACTTTTCGGGGAGACAGTGGTGAAGAAGGCGTCGACTGCCACTAGCTACGCTACTCACCAGAAGATGGACATTCAGCTTCCCGATGCTCCTGTTCCCACACTGCCCGCTTCAACTCAACAGCCTCAACAACCCTAGCAGCCTGGCCAGGAGAGCCCAGAGCTTGCCGCCCTCTGCAACATCTAGGCCGAGATCCGAGAGTCCCGTGAGGAGCACCTTCGACAGGTGTGTGAGATTGGTTGCATCTTGGCCATACTACGTTCCTGGCCTGAACGTGGTAATGGATCGGGTTCCAGCCGTGGAGCTCGACCAATCTTCAACGGGTAGTCATTGTTATTTTATGTTTTGTGCATATTATATCTTGTATCGTGTGTATTCCTTTCCAGTACTTTTTATCTTTGTTGTTGTAGTGTTTGTAACTGCTGGTGTTGTATAAATCACATGACTTTGGTCAATGAGATTTCCATGTTTGGAAACATCTGTGTCGTTCTCGCACAATTATTTGAATGAAATCTCATTTTCTTATTTATACTACTATTTGTCCTAAGGCTGGAAAGAATAGAATTTTGTGTTGCATAAATTTTAGCGATGGGCTGGTTTTGCGTTGTTTTTCGTCACGGGTATAAATAAATTAATCACCGTTCCTTGTTAAGCTAAAATTTATTTTGGACTTTTGTGTGTGATTTCAGTTTTTTGCATTTTTGCTTGAGTTACTTCCTTTATCGCTTGCACATGACTTTAATCGTTAAGTTTCCGCAAAATACATTTTTGAACTGTAGTAAAATGTTGTTTGAAAAAAAAAATCATCTTAAAATTTTTACTAGTTTATTTTCTTCTATTTAGGTTCGCGCGAAAACACAAAATTTGGGCATAGCAATTTATACATATTTAAACGTCTATTTTACATTAAAATGGATGATTTGAATGGCACAGAGCACACGTTACCAAAATTTTGATTTTTCATACGAATCTCATATGGGAATTGAAATGGTATCGAAAAGAAAGTTTTCAAAATAAACATAAGCTCTAAAACGGAAATTATTTTTATGATATTTTTTATTTTTGGTCACATGAATAGCGTAAGAAAGATGTTTGGATGGTTTGTGTGTGCGTTTTAGCGGTGCAATAGGACCGACGATACGATAAAAATAATAATGACAACAAGGAAAATGCTGTTTAGGTTTGGAAACTTTGTTTCCATACCATGTCAACGATGCATGCAAGCTATTAAATAACTCGTTTTACGTTTGTTTTAACCTCTGGACTATGCAAATGGAAGTTTTTGGAGCATTTTGGGTAATTAAGGTGAAAATTCCACTATAGGGCAGGAAATTGAATATTTACCGGCAAAGGAAACGTTAAAATTCTTCGCTTTGATTTCCTTTTTTCAGTTTAGGAGAAAGCAAATAGGAAACGATTAGATGCGTTAACATTTTGGATGGTAGGGTTTGGATGCAAAAGTTGATTGCTTCACATTTGTATTCGTAATCGTGTGAGGGTTACAGATGAAAAAGGATTTTCAAATTTTGCATTCATACAGAACTGTCTGTATATTTAGGATGTTTTGCATCATATTTTCAATATTATTTTAAAATTTTAATGCATACATATAGAGGGCCCAATTTAGAATCATCCAAAATACACGTTTTATGGCTAAAATGCATTATGTACACTGTGCACATATACATATGGTTGCAAAGTGGATGTACACAAATTGGCTGTGTAGGCTAGGACAGTAGGTGTCAGAATTTCAAGATGAAATTCCTTTCAAGGAGGGAAGAATGTAAAAACCCGGAATTTTGATAACTGAAATTAATTATTAGAATCTCCAAAAATAGGATCTATAAAACGATGGAATTTGATAACGAAACTTTAACGTTGCGTTCATCTCGGAATTTTGGTCAACTTTCATGTTTGGAGTTTCGCGAGCATAGTCCGTATGAAAATGTTATGGGTGAAAAACGGACGAAAATAAATAAATAGATTAAATAGTATATTTATTACCTTCTTTAACCCGCCTTCACTGGGCAGTTTGGCCAAAGGGCAGTCGACCGCTCATAGGAGGGTGTCGACCGCTTCGGGCCTGTAGTGCCCAGTGACGGCTAGGTTTTAAAGGGTATTTTCATTATATTTTATAATTTAAATGAATGGATGTTTATTAAATAAAATCTAACGGTTCTTGGTCAATTACACTCCAATAAATAAAGGGGTAAGGCCTCATTCTTTTCCACACAAATATGTAAGCGGCAGCGAAGCTCTGCCATTTCTCTTTCTCTTCAAATCAAAAATATATTCATATACAAACAATCAAATATAAATCATTCAAATTTGAAAGAGGTTATCAGATTAAATGGAAAAGGATATGAATTGACATATAAGCTATTCTTCATCAGATTCTCCCCTGTTTTCCTATTTTTTGCAAATCTGCCGATCTGAAAGTATCCCCTTTTCAAAATAATTGTAGATCTATAAGTATTTGGGAATTATAGGCAAAAAAATTATTCAGATTTCATATTTGAATGCTTGCATGTGAGTGGGAAATTTAACTAATAGCATATTTATCTCTTTTGAATTAGATCTCAAATTATATGCCTAATATCATCAGATCTGTTTATAATATTGTTAAGTTTGAATTGACACCTATCAGATCTTCTTATAAATGTTGTCTAAACTCTTGAAAGTATATATTGTAGTTATGAATAATATTCTCTATAGGCTTATTTAATTGTTTATACATATTGCCTATAATTATGTTTTGGAAAATATATTGTATTTGTTGCAAAACACTATAGATCTAGAAATCAGTCTCATTAAATATTGTTTAAATGTAGTTATATTCCAGATCTCTAATTTCAGTGTTAATTAATGAGTTATGTAATTTTGATTTAAAAGATATGAACCTGTTTGTGTTCAATGTTGTTAGGGTTTTTGCTTAGTTATTGTAAATATGTTGTTTTCTTCTTTTTGAACAAAAAAGACATTATTTTGAAACCCACAAGAAGCATAACAAAAGATTGAAAAAGGGGAAAGTTGTGTAAATTTACATATAAATATAAATATACATATTTGTGCGTAGTTTGCATCAACTATCTGAAATACACACACACATACACACACTTCTGAAAAGTTAGTTTTAAGGACAATTCTGCACGAAAAAGATAAAAGCAGTTATCTTTTTACGTTATACAGAAATAAAGATAACCGCTTTTATATTTTTCCTCTATAACTTAAACAGATAACTGCTTTTTTCTTTTTCGTGCAGAATTGTTCTTAAAACTTATTATTAAGAAGTGTTGTCCCTAAAACTTATTATCCTAAAAATAGAACACTTTAACCTAATTTCCACTATATATTTCTTATGGTTTGAAATATGTCTATTCCAATAATCAAACGTAATTTACAATAACTATAGCTAACGGCCTTTTGTAAGATTGGGAACCTTATGGTAAGATTGAATGCAAAAAGAAATGTTTGGTTACTGGTTAAACCAAATATTAAATTTAACGATAATAATAATAAAGGAAGATAACTACGTTAATCGCATGAAAAATAAAAATACAAAAATATATACATTATTAATCTGAATCTACGTAAATGACAAAATATACATTATATCTAATGCTTGAATGTTTGAGTGGTATTCATTTATGGAATCATACATGTAGATGTAATTCATATTAAATTAATATAATTGTGGTGACCGTTATAGTAATTAATATGATTAGTGTCTATAAATAGGACCACGAATAAATAAATAACCATTGTAACCAACGTTGATTTAGGGAAAGTGAATTTAATAAGGAAATTAAGCATTACGAGTACAATTCCTAAGATTTTCTAGGATTAATGTTGTAAAGCCCAATTAAGAAATTTAATTTACAAACGCATAAAAACACGATGTTAGACTCAACTTGTGGTAGAAGTCTTCCCGGAACTGACCGACAAACTAGATCCACAAGTGGCAAGCTTAGTGTGAGAGGTCTGGTGCACAAATATACATACACACACACATACACACATACACACACACACACACACACACACACACACACACACACACACATATATATATATATATATATATATAACAGATGATAAATAAATAGAATTAGTTATTTCTGTTGGGGTTCAGGATTGATGAGATAAGGATATCCATTATTAATTAATGTCTTAGGAAAATTATGGTCTTAGGCTCATAAATGATATTAATTATGATCAATGGTAATAAAATGAAATTAGAGATTTGATGGTTACCTTAGGAAAATTTGACCGTTGTGGTTATAAATGTTAATAAATCTATGAAAATGAATAAATGAAATAGAATGGGGATTAAATGGGTATTGATTGTCGTTTTAAACACCAAGTCTAACTTAGGAAAATAATTAAATAAATATCCTAAGATAAGGAGGATATAACTTTCCTTATTTATATAAGTTAATTTGTGACGACTGCCCATAGCCCCTGTACTTGACAAGAGGAATAATGCGTTGAAAGATGTGCACGACAGGTATGGACGATCATCAGAGTAGGTAAACACTAGCGGAACCTATCGTAGAACTCACAGTGCAAGGATAAAGTATAATAGAATATATACAATAGGTAATAGTAATGAAGCATCATATGCCAAACTTTTCAAACTTTCACAACATCCTGAAAGGTTATCCAAAAAATACCAAATTTTGTACATAAAGCCTCATACAACCCTCATAGAGCACTCAAACAGCGGAAACAGAAATACTAGATAGTAATAAAGCTGATACGCCAGCCTCCTGCTAGCCTCCACACAACAGCATCGTCCTCACTAATCACATGTAACCTGCTACTTAGTCTTCACATCCACAACCGGATGAACAGCCCAATGTATTACGAGGAGACATAAAATCTTGAGTCAGATAACAGTCTTAGTGAGCGATAAAACAACTAACAAACTTCAACACAATAAAGTATATGAAAATGGGTAGATAAAAATATTAATCTACCCACAACAACAGAGAAGAACTCAACCATATCTTCCCTACATCGGACAGTGATAGCCTTTACGGTAAACAATTCATCCATGAAAAGCAAAACACCCATTAAATCATGGTCAGCACTTATAACATCCAGATTATATGTATCTCATGTAAGCCATCCTAATCGAATTCAACATCCCTCAAGCATAAGCCCTAAAGGCCTAATCCAATATCAGACAAGCACTCAAGGAGCATCTCCTTCGACGTTGGACAACCTACATAAGACGGTACAAACAGAACAACCAATCATCCAAGACTTACTCTGGCTATCACCGCCAATCCTGCTTTAAAACTATCGTTAGTCGTATGATGGCCAACCTTGCCATATGTCAAGGGCTAATGGTAACCCCAGTTATAGCATAAACTCCATACGCCTTTCAATGATACGTATGTATGTCCAACCTTGACAACTAGGCCTTTCAACGATACCCAGGATACTCGGCCTACAACCGGTCTTTTAGATGCCCCTATTGTTCCCCTTCTTTGAGCCTTCTAGAACTTACGATAACGATAATCTCTCGGCCTTCTCATTTGTGGTCATCCAACTTGACGACTTTTCATAGCCCAAGCAACCTTCTCGAGCAACCATTATCCATCAACTCACGACCTTTGAGTTGCCATCTTCTTCATTGGTCTACACCGATCAACGAACACATTCAACACTTCGAATATTCCCGATTAAATTCTCCTCGAAGTTATCCCCAACCTCAGACCAAAGAAACATTAAGCATAAGGTTCGAAACAGATCTATAGTATCACATCAACTTGCTAGATAAAACAAACCACAACACTTTTGTCATCCACCATAGCGTCTAAAACGCTGCTGAAATCGCCACGGTCGACCCTCATTCCCAGCTCGACCGACCTATACAACTCAGCTCGACCGACCCATATGACTCAGCTCGACCAACCCACCTTCTACGTGGAGACCGACCGACCCACTATTCCACCATTCCAGGCATCATGACCGACCCACTCAACTCTGCCCGACCAACCCAAAATGAGACCGACCCAGTTGCTTCATGTAGGACCGACCCTGAAATGCTCAACCTCATATTTACTCGCTCGCTCGACCGACCCGGTGTAAAGCTCGAGCGACCCTGGCAAAGCTCGACCGACCCAACCCATTTCTTTTCCTCCAAGAAAACCTCCCCATGGTTCGACCCACCTACCATGATCGACCAGGCCTTGCTCGACCCAAAACATGCACATCTCCATTTCAACTCCGATTTCGACCAAAACTTCACCGATCAATACAATCGACGAAACTAACTTTTCCAGTTCATTCAACACAATCATAAGCATGTTATGAAGTCACTAAAAACATGAACATGACAATAATCACTAAAATTATGCAAATTACTCCAAAACCATGATAAGTGAACATATGATCTAAATTGCGGACCTAACTTGCATAAACGTATGAAATGGCATAGGAATTACCAATCTAAACTTGCTAAAATAGATCATAGGGTGACTCATATGAAAACGAACTTGTCATAGTATAGATCTATGATAAAACACTTGAATTTGGTGAAAAACATAATCAAACATTCATATACTTCATTGCATCCATGTGAGAGATGCAAATCACTCACCGATTCTCCCAAATAAGCAAAAATCAATGCAATAAGATTCCAGACAACAAGCAATTGAATCCGAACTCCTTGATATGATGAACTTGCCCTTCAACTGATGTAGATCTAGCCTCCAATGGTGTAGATCTTCAATTTCCCTCTCTTTAAAGTTGATTTTTAATGGTGGAATGGTATTAGAGGAAGGAGGAACATAGGCCACCTAATGATAGAATGGAAGATTAAAACCATTTCCCATATATCTCACCCCGTATTTATTGTTTCCACCAGCCCACTAATGGGCCTTCCCAAATCAGCCCATTGTGGCTCCCCAAACCTGAACAGCCAACTGAAAAACCTAAAAACAGCGATTCCTCCCAAACTGCTGAACCAAATCTTTAATGTAACCACTCAATGGAAAGACAATCATCATCTCCTTTCCAATGGCACAGGTCTCACCCTCTAATTCGACCTGAGTCAAAAGTTATGTCCTGTACAAGACTGATAGGACCAAAATAGTCACATACAAAATCGGTAAAAATTATGGACATTCCTCACATCCCCATAAGCAACATATTAAAAGATGAGAATGTTCCAACCCTCAGGGAATAAAATAAACATATTTTGCGATCTTCCGATACATAAAATGCGGGTTGTACATAATTAAAAGTTAAAATTGGACTTGGTAGGTTAATTTCACATTATTAACCGTAGGAACCGATGACGATAATTAACCTTGTGCGTGCGGTATTTTCATAAAAAGGAACTAAAACGAGAATAATTCAATAACGAAGCCCGCTTTATTTCCATAAGGAGAAGAACTAAAGGCTAATTAGGTACGAACTTAATAATCTTCGTGTATAGTCCGCTTCCTTGGGTATTAACTGGCTTGGGTCGAGGAGTCCACCTAGGAGTAGGTCTTTCAGTCTAGGGGTCTTAATGGTGTGTGAGAGGCCTACCCAAACCTGGAAATTTAAAATGTCCGGTATGATTATTCTATAGGACTAGCTATCCTACGAGAAGTAGTTAGTGACCATGGAGATTATCAGATGAGGTCAGCTAGATAGTAAAGCAAAACACCTCTCTAACCTTACAAGGGGTATGGATTTATATGCGTGAATGATGGAAGCCTTAACTAGCAGGTCCCCATAGCTAGTGCCCTCTAGTTTATGTTAATGTTGAATAAATCATTGAGAAGTGTTAAGTGACCAATAGGTCCACCTAGGGTCTTAAGTGATCGGGAGAATCCACCTTATCTATCATTCGATAATGAGGCGTTAAAAGACTAAGGATGTTTATGTGAATATATAAATATATATAAAATCCGTAATTAGGACTCCACTCTCAATTTAATAACCAAATATGATCTGGTATAAAGGCTACTTAAATATATGTGTTAAGGTTCTATCTCAGTATCATATTTATGTGGGAGTACTACCTTGGGAAGGGTAGTTAGAGTCGTGTATAATTGTTTCCAAGGTTAGGCTAGAGGTACTAACCTTGGTAGGCAAACATCTTGGGTTGAACCAAACGAGATGCATTTGTGTATTATAATATGTGTTGTGCATTTCCTGTTCACCAGAATCTTGTTGTTCTGACCCCTCCTCCTCATTACAACCTCCCAGGCTTCTAGAGAAGGTCGGGTTCTTACATGTGTTTAGGTTTGGCTTTTGGTTCTCGCTCTCTCTCATGCTCGGTATTGGTAAAGTGGATTACTTTAAAAGGTAGTTACTTAAGTTAATACTAGTCTATCCTATTATGTTTCCGCTGTGAGTTTCTTTTATCGTACTCTGATTATGCTCATGCTCATTTATTTGTAGGTATCAGATTTACACGCTCCATGCTTGGATGTGTTTAACTTTCGGTTTTTGTCGAAATTTAGGTTCAGAATTGTGTCAGGTGGTTCCGGACAGGCTTTTACTGCAAGTAGGCCCTAACCTCGCATCACAGCATACTGATTATAATGGCCCATGGCATCTGGACCTCTCACATTAACCACATTTACTTGCAGACGCTGGATATGTCGGTTGGTTACAGGCAGACTTCTACTACAAGCAATAGTTAACCTCGTGTCTATATGTCATTAATATAATTAAGACATTAACTCACACACATACAAACATACAAATTCCAATGAAGACATTCAAATTCTATTCTAATTTAATCGTACTTATTACACACTTATTATGCATTAATATACATTGATTATGTTATAGATATGTATAAATATAAACATGAATTAAGCAAACGAGATTAGTGTCCTTACCACGTTTTTTAATGATGATTATAAAGTGGACGTAGGCGTTAGTGCCAAACCACTATAAAAGCTGTGTCTCCCTACATTTACATTATTTACGACTTATTTGGATAATTATTCACACATACACATTAGGTGTTGGCGTGCGACAATTTTGCCCGTCAACAAAAACAAAGAAAATAGCAAACTGATGTCATTTCCAGTCTCAGTGCTAAGAAGAATAAATTAGTGGAAATTCGAATGGTGTTTGCTTTTGGATCCAATCCTTCGTACAAAATGTTCTTGAATTCTTGTTTATCCATATATAAGAATCAAGATATTAGAGTCTTATATATAAATCTTTGAATTCCAAAATATGAATATAAATCTAATCCTAAATCAGAATAGTGGAGAAAAGAAATATAGAATAAGGATTTAGAAGAAAACCTAAAGTTTTTCTATGGTGTTCTAATGGCAGAATGGATGAGTATGAATAAAAATAAGGTAGGGTTAGGAAGAGGCTGGGGGATTTTATTTATAGTTGCAAGTGTATATAAAGGTCGTAGGATTTATTAGATTAAATCTAGACGGTATGTGTTTGCAAACTATATAAAACCCTAAAAAAAAGCCTTCACTGTCCATTTCTCTTAAGGGCGATCGACACCCTCATAGGAGGGTTTTGACACGCTTTTTGGTCGAAGCTATCACATGTCAAGATTCTGGTAAGCAACGCGCTCAAGCGTCAGTAACATCGTCATAAAACACAAAGTGATTTGGTCGACATCGCGATGCAAACATAAAAGTGGTCCAAAACCCCTTTAGACGACCTCTTTTGGGCCCGAAAACATGGATTACAGTGCCTTGCTTTGTAACTCTTGCAACCCTCTGAATTAGCTTCAAGTACAACTTTCTTTTGGCCTAAACGACCTGACGATTTGAAAATTATGCCCGATTCCGTGAACGTGTGCAGAAAATTGCATCACCCTGTACATCACATCACATCATCCATTTTGCATCACCAGCCTCGGCTCACTCACAGGGATCTCGCATCACTTATCTTGCATTGCATCCAACACACCACAATCCCATCGCATTACCACATGTTGCCTCACCTCGCATTACCCGACATCGCTTCCCTCTACTTTGCATCCCTCAGGGATGCGACATTATTGCATCCGCTGGATGCGATATTATTGCATCCTACATGATGCGATCCCATCTATCGGATGCAATGTCATAGCATCCAACGGGATGTGATGCACCCATTTCTTCTCCCTGAGAGAAAAATATAGTGCATCTATCTAGGATGTGAATTTTCGCATCTCTTGGGATGCAAAAATTCGTATCACATCAAGGTGATGCGATTTTTTGCTGGTAAGCATCGTGTGATGCGATTTTCCTATGTGCATGTTTTTGTGATGCGATTTTCTGTTATGTGGTTCCCAAATCCTATCTACTCCCACCTAACCTCTCTATAAATACCCCCAAGTTTCTCATTCAAAAAGGTGAGATTTTTCTCACTCTTGAAGCTCCCAAGCACCATTAATGGCTTCCATCTCCTTCTCTATGGCTTTTAGACATAGCTGGGACCACTAAAATGTTTTATTAACGTTTTCCATCAACTTTAGGACATTTATAAGCATAATTACACTGCTTTTGGACTGAATTGGATATTTCTTGAATTTCTTGGACATTGAAGCTATTTTCTGGACATTGTTGACCGAGTCAATACATTTTTCAACTCAACGAAGAAGAAGGGCACTTAAGTCAAAGTTTAGAATTAACAATCATTTTGTTGTTCTATTGTAACGCTTTGTACTCAAATATCGTCCGAACTTGTAGAACTTTGTAGTCAGAATTTATATAATGGATGATTACTACAAAGTGGATGCAGACATTAGTACTGAATCACTATACAAAGTTGTGTTCTGCCTACATTTATTTATTTCACTTCAGATTATTGTGTTTCTATGACACAAACACTTGGGTGTTGGTGTGCATTGAGTTCACGATGATTTTCCACGTCAACAAAGAGCGGTCGACCTGGTCTATCAACGCCCCTCCTAGAGGGGCGGTTGACCCTCCTTTTGGGTCGAGCCCAGGAGACAATTGTCTCTTGTACGTTACTTTTTAATTAATCCTTATTAATTCCTACTGATTTTTTTCCTTGTATTCATTATTCTTGTACTCATTGTATACGAATTTATATACACAAGTTTGAATTCAAAAGGAATATTCTTTTTCATTCTTATCCAATTAATATATCCCACGGCTGTATATATATTTATTTTAAATTTGAACTTTGTATGTTTAATATACACACATGACTTGATTTATTAGTAACTTTTGCATATGGACTCCATTTTTAGTAAATAAAATATGAAAATGGATCAGAAACTTGCCATGAACGCAATAACAATACTTTCATGGCCCAATTTTCAATCGAAATTCTTATTTTCAGCCCATTAATA
The DNA here is from genome assembly GCA_030737875.1 of Allium sativum. NCBI lineage: Eukaryota > Viridiplantae > Streptophyta > Magnoliopsida > Asparagales > Amaryllidaceae > Allium > Allium sativum. The sequence goes on from CM060916.1 coordinate 734,564,525, forward strand.
ATTTATTATTGTTTATATTTAATTTAATTATCGATGTCTATTTAGGGTATATTTTTGTAGGGTGTTACATTTTTCCCCGCTTAAACGAAATTTCGTCCTGAAATCTTTTTAAGGGAGCAAAAACACAACTCGATCTAAACAATCATGTTATACACTCATGTTATTTTATAAACATCCACGACTCGACATGATTATGAATTGCATACTTGTTATGGTAAGCTCAGTTTTAGCGTGTATGTGTAGTAAGTGATGTTGAATGTATGCAAAACTTCCTAACATTCATATAATTTATATATAAGGGCATTGTGTCTTTGTTATGCAACCATCTCCTACCATCCAACCTAGAAACCACAATGTAACCATATAATCCTAAATTTTCAAGAAAGGCTACAAAATTTAAAATTTTCACGCCTTCTCTCGAATTTGCTTCCTTATATACTCGAACTAATCTAAATAAATATTGTGGAGTCTTGGAATCCCGTGCTCCAGAATATCTATGGTGCCACAAGATTCCCAAGGTTCCGTCTTTGTCCCTATTTCTTGATTAGGCCCTGCCAAAATTCAATGTTCAACGAAGGTATATTATCAAACATAAAACTATCATGGGCTCCTATTATCAACAATATCATATATCTCCTTAACTTCGGGAAAGCCCAAAATACAAAATCAACTCTTTATCCTTCAGAAGCTGCCTAATCAAATTAGACTTTTTCCAAAGTCTAACCACAAATTTGGTTCGAGTAGAAATTCGTCAATGGTTATTCCATCAACACTTTGGTATTTTAGATGGTCTCCTTGTAATTCTCCAAGAGAGTGCCCAATAATTACCAAATAAATAGATGATTACGCTACTCCTAAAAATATAAATATTATTCCTATTGTCTAACAGATCCAAGACGCAACTTTTCTTCTTATTCCCAAAGCTTTGGTCATCTTTAGTTTGTCCTTTCGTCTTCGAATGAGAAGTAACTCAGAAGTTTCCTAAATCAATATTTTCAACTCTAATGAATTAATGCTTTAATCTATACTAATAACTAGAATGTTTTCCTGTGTTCCAATTTGCTAGATTTTAAATCCTAGTGAGTCTTTTGTTATAATTTCCATATATTTCCCAAACAATCATATTGACATATTTAAAACTACAAGTAACGAGTATTGTCTTATTTTGAATAGATAGTATAATCTACGTAAAAATACGTAAAATTACAAATGATATTCTTTATATTTTGGGTATAACCCTTATAATTTCAAATATATTCTCCTTTGTGAAAAACAACAAAAGTGCTAATTTATAAAAAAAAATACCCTTAAGCAAACCAAACATGCTCATATTCAAACTAGAATGGCTAGTCCAATGTTTAAGCCTATTCCTTGTTTTCATGCTTCAAATTCTTATTCTTGAGGATGACATTTTCTAAGGCTAAACTTCTTCTTTACTGAATATTTCAAAAATCATAAGACCACCCACTTCCAATTTGTAGGCTATGATTCTAATTCTGTTATTAACTTCCGAATCTAATAGATGGTAGATCACTAAGCTAAGTATCCGCATGAAATCCTATCTTACGCGTTTATTCAAAAATTTAATAAGGGTTTCAAATCCCAACATCGCAGACATAAATAAGGATCCATTACGTATACCACTTTATACCCTTATCCAATCAATATGGGGGACCGTTAGTGATTACAATCCAAAAGTACTCTTTTGGAAGTTCTATCTAACAATTGCGTGGTTTAAATGGTGCTGAGGTCGAAATACTTTTGTTTCAATTTCCTAAGATTCCAATCCATTTCTTTAAATTTTCCACCTTTTTCTTTCTTATAATTGGGGTCCATCTATTTTCAAAACTGGACCAATCCATAGACATTTACTTAACTCTCTCCAACTCCTTTAAGCTTGAAAATATATCCATTTTCTCCGAATCAATTTGTTTTTCTGAATCAGTCCCTAAAATACACTTTTACTCTTATTAATTACAAATTCATTCCCACTAAATTTGCAACTAATATCCATGAATCTGTCTCCGAAATTGCGAATTACGGTAAGTTACGTTATACTAATATATATATATATACATATATTAAGCACTAAATATGGATATAAACGTACTAATCCCTAAATTAACCATTTTAGACATCTATTTCATAACCAACCCTTGATTCTGGATATACTATACCTTACTGCCTTTAAAATAGAAACTTCTGGGACTAACACTAAATTTCTAGATTAGGTTGTGTAGTTTATCCTTACTTAGTCCTAGAACCTAATTCTAGCTTACCTAATCAACTACTCTTATTACTCCGGTGTTATCTCTTGTTATAAGATGAAATTTTCAGAGATTACATAAAATATGTTCATCTAGATATTATTATTATTTTCAAATCTGTATAAATTCAAAAAAAGGTATTTAATATCTTATTAAAACTTAAGATGTTAAATTTTCGTGAGGACTTTAATACTAACTCTTAAAGTCATTACATGTTTTGTTTTTAACAAAACATCCTCTTAGAAATTATTGCAAAATGTTACAATAAGGATTTAAATGTTTCTTTTTATTATAATGTTAACTAAATGTTTAAAATAAGAGTAGAAATACTTTAATTTTTTAAACACTTAACCTTATTAACTATTTGAATGACAACTACTCTTTTAAAATGGTCAATAAAACTTTTCAATAATCAATAAATAATTGTTGATTCTATTCTAGAAAATAGAATCCCAATTAATATCCAAGATTGAATTTGTGGTAATTAAGTTTCCAAAAACATTTAATGGTATTTATTACTAATATTTTCAAAATACCTTATTACTTTTTGCAATAACAATTTGATACATTACTCAAAGCTTAACAATTTTCTTACAAAATATTTCAAATAAATGCCCCATTTTTAAAATTATAACAATTATCTGTGCTCATAAATGCTTGAATTGTGAGTAAAATAATCTTTCTCATTTTAACACTTTCCTTTTATTAGTGTTCTAAATGTAGTCTTTAATGTCTTTCAAAACAACAAATGTTTTGAGGTAAATGCTTGTTTTTATTTGAAAAAAAGACTTTAATAATTCAACATTAAATCAAGTAGTAGTTAAGCTTTCCAATACAATCATTTATGTATTCTTAATTTATGTTGTTATTGCAAAAATATCTTTTAGAATATTAACACAAGACTGTATTTACGTTAGTAGTACAGTTTAAACACCTTTACTGTCATGCATTTACACTCTTGTCAAATGTCTTAGGAATATGCATTTGAATTTAGGAAATCTTTAATCACTAATTACTCTTTGTTTGCATAATAAGGGTGAATTTTACAAAAAATTAATTTAACAAATTATAAATCGCTAAATTAATTTATTGGGGTAGTCATTTCCCATTTATTATATTCCCAGTACTATAACTTCCTCTAATACCCCTTATTATAAGAGAACTTTACTATTCCAAATTCTACCCAAACTTTAGTAAATAAATTTACTATCTACTCTCTCTCAAATGGGTATATTTGTAATGTTTTTCCTTGTCAAACTTATATATATCTTCTTTTCTTTCTCCTTTTTATTTCTAATGAAATACATTCAAAATTGAACAAAATATTAGTGTTCCTAAAAGTAAACTACATGACTCAAAAAATAATGTGATAAAGAATGCAAGCTCCTCAAGTATACTTCAAATGAAGTTTAACAATGCCCCCAATCTGGATGATATTGTGGAAGGCGTGGTCAAAGATTGGTTTGAATCAGATGACGACAAGATCATATAACAATCTGCTAGCATTGAAAACGATGAGAACCCACCTGCAATGGATACGGATGTTTCAAATAACATAGAGGAAAACAGTAATTTTAGAGAAGAAATGGAAAACATCATAAAAAAACCAAAACTATACAACAAGCTCCTCGTAAAGTATCGACAAGGAGCCAAAGAAAGATCAAATCTATATTGTAGCATGGAACGTTAGGTGTTTGATGCTTCAAATAAACAATTGGAAGTATTCAAATTCCTAAACAAATTTAGGCCTTCGATGGTAGGCCTACTTGAAAACAAGTTGAGTGATGAGACTGTAAATAAAGTGAAGATTACATACATGACAAATGGAAGTCTGATGATAATAACTGTTGCGGATGCAAAGGCCGTATTCTAATTTTCTAGGACTTTACTTGTTGGTCTATTAACATTGAAACAAGGTTAACATTACACATATCTATCACTGCAAACAATATTGGGGTTTTTTTTGATGTAGATTCACCTTCATATATGATAGCAATTTTTTGTTAGACCGTGAGAAACTATGGTGTGAAATCGCTAAAGAGTCTACTACTGTGAATATTCCTTGGATTTTTTTAGGGGATTTCAATAATATTCTATCCAGTAATGATAAAAGGGGGAGCCTCCATCCCTTTTAGGCATCTTTCTGGTCTGCTAGACTACATAGCTAATTCAGGTTTTATGAATATTCCAATTTTGCGGTTCAAATATACTTGGAGAAAAACAAGTATGGCTACTAAAATTGACAATGTTTTTTGTAATCACCTCTTTCTTAATAAATTCCCGTAGCTTTCTGCATATTGGGGGGCTAACCCCATGAGTGATCATATTCCTATTTGTGTTAGATTCAAAAATGAGGTGCAAAGAAATAGAAACATACCTTTCAGGCTTGTTAACTCTTGGTGCTCTAAGGATGGTTACAAGGATATTGTAAATATGGTGATGAATATTACAACATTTTCTAACATTCAGGGATCAAAAATTTACAAGCTACAACAATTCCTTAAACTAAGCAAATTATATCTAAAGAATCAAAACAACATCGGTTTTAAGGATAGAGACTTTTTACTCGTCGTTCATAGCTCGGACGGTTTGGGAGTTGGGAGATGGGAATCAAAGCATTATGTGCAGATATGTTTGAATCCCACTGCAAACCTCTTTGGGAGTTAGATATTAAGCATTCGTGTGCGACGACTAAACAAAGCGGGGTAGACACATGGCGTGGGGTATACTTAAGTGAGCATCAATGTATACTATGATCCTAAGGTTCCCCATGCTACTTAAAAAGGACGGAGACATGTTAATTATGTTAGAAAAAAGATATAACAGTATCCTTGCTGAAATCAACAAACATCATGATGACAACAGATTGTATGACATGCTTAGCGAGGCTTATAACAACTGGAAGGAGCAAAGCATTATTGATATGATTAATGCTAAACAAAAAGAAAAATTTATTTGGCTTACATATAGTGACTCATGCACAATTTTTTCATGCTAAAATGTCTTTGAGAAAACACATAAATAACTGGAGCAATTTGTTCATGAGCAACGGGGATTCTACCTATAATGTGGATTGTACTGAAAGGGAAGTTGTTCAGTACTTCAGTGAGATTTATAATTCTGATTCTCCAATGAATTTTTACTTCCTACATATTAATTGCAAATTTATTGTTAATGACAGAGGTAGAAGGCATCTGACTTCGAGTATCACATTAGATGAAGTTCACAAGGCTACTTTCTCTATCCCAGATGACAAAAGCCCAGGCCCAGATGGTTTCACATAAAAAAATTCAAGTTTCATTAGGGCGATCTAAAAGAGGGAATTTTGGAAGTGGTGCAAGAAGTGTTCAGAAATGGAAAATTGGCAAAGGGTATAAATCACACTTTTCTCACTCTTATCCCGAAAATTGAAAACCCTAAAGATATCTCCGACTATAGACCCACTGCCTGCTGTAATGTTATTTACAAAATTATTTCCAAAGTCAATAGCAACAGGATAAAGCCGTACCTTAAGCACTTGATATCCGATAACCAATCTGCTTTTATTTTGGGTAGATATATTGCTGAAAATATTCTTTTAGCTCATGAACAAATTAGAGGCTTTAGCAGAAAAAGGAAGTAGGAATATTTGCATTAAAATTTATTTGCAAAAAGCTTATGATATGATAAATATAAAATTTTATTTTCCATATGCTTGGGACGATGGGTTTTCCTGGATAAATTATAAAAATTATCAAAACTTGTATTACAATGCCTACCTTTTCTATTTTGGCCCAAGGCAGTCCAAAAGACCTTATATTTAGCAAAAGGGGACTTAGACATGGGAATCCCCTATCACCATACCTTTTTTGTGTTGCTATGGAGTATTTTTCTATTATGATATACAAAGTTATGGAATCTAATCACTTATAGCCTATTTACAAGATTAATTGATCCCAAAATTACACATCTTATATATGCAGATGACTTGATGATTTTTTGTAAATCCAAGACCAAGGGTGTGGAGGCTATTAAAATTATTTTGGAACAATTGAAAGTGTGTGCATGTCTTAAAATTAATAGCTTGATTTCGAAAGTTTTTTCAGTATAGGGATTAACAACAAAAATCAAATTTTACATGAATTAAACATGAAAGAAGGAAAACTTACTATCAAATATTTGGATGTTCCATTTTCATATAATTACCCTTATTTTTCTGACTGTGGGGAACTTATTGACAAAATTAGACAGAGAATGGATAATTAGGATAACAGATTTCTCTCTACGGCAAAAAAATTTGAACTTATCAAATTTGTCATTACACTTATGGTGCTTTTTTGGATGCTTACGTATCAAATCCCAGAAGCCACGATTAGCCAAATTAATATTTTGTGTACAAACTTTGTTTGGACGTGGAAAAACATAAAATTGCATAGGATACTCTATGCTCTCCTAAGGATGAGGGGGTGTTGGTTTGCGGAATTTTATAGACATTGAAAATGCTGCTGCTCTCAAATTACTTCGGCACTTTGTTAATGGCAATAGTTGGTGGAAGAAATGGACGGTCAATGGACATTACTTGGGTTTTTTTTTTGGACTGATGGGGACAGACAATAATAGTTCTTGCACGTGGAAAACTATTCTTAGACATAGGAATTTGAGTCTCCAATGTATTAACTAATGTATTGTTAATGGTCAAAATTCATCGCTATGGTTTGACCCTTGGCTTAATAGTAATACTATGGTAAATATACTTGGATGGAACAACTAGGACTTGTTTGGAGGAGATAACATATATGTTGATAACATAATTCAAAATGGAGTATTTAATCATAACCTATTACCGGCCATGAGACTTCTCTTAAGTCAAATTAAGGCCACTGATATTCACTCGAACATGAATGAAGATTACTTGGTCTGGAATGGTATCCCTAAAGGCTTTTCGTTTCACTCAGCTTGGGACATTTCAAGAAATCATAAACCTGAACCAAACTGGTGCAAAGTTATTTGGCACGAAATTAATAATCCTAAAATGCCTGTATATGCCTATAAAGCATATCTAAATCATCTTTTTTCGTATTTAATTATTTAATCCATTTAATTCTATAAAGGCCCATTAACCCATACGAACTCCAAATCCAACCCAACGACTATCGCTCCTAGCTAAATACCCCCATTCCGGACACAATGGACTAGGTCTCATCAGCTCATTTGTTCGTTTTAGCCCATTCTTCTTTAAATTAAATATAAAAAATTTAATTATTAATTTGATCGTACATTTTAATTTACCGGGACCACATACTGATTCCAAAAATTTCAGAAAAATAAACCTAGCTATGTTTTGATGATACGGTCCGAACAAAATTAATTTCTTCGAATTTGGAGATCGTTTGAAAAATGGCTATTTTCTTGTCGATCCAATTTGATTGAAATTGACAAAACACGTTTCGATTTACCACGCTCCCATATTAATTCCAAAAATTATAGAATTTGGAATCTTGCAATTATTTGACATTCCAGATCCAAAAAAAGTGGTTTCGTCGGAAACGGAGGTCGTTTGTAAAATAGTTATTTATAAGGGCTATATATTATATTAAATTCCATAGCGACTATTCTGAATATTTAACTGGCCATAACTTTTTATTTCCGCTATGAAATATAGATTTTTCACATTCATTGGAAAGACATTTTTAAACAGATTTAAATATTTTTGGTTTTACTAAAATCCGAATTATTTTGAATCCTGTACATTCAGTCAAAATTCAAATTCAAATTTTCAAACAACCGCACTATTTCTAACTACTTTATAATTAAAATAAATATATTCGTTCCAACTTTATGTAAAATAAATTTATAGTTGTTATTATTTAAAATAAATTATTTTAAATATTCTGAATTCATTAAAATAGCAAAAATAAATTTTTTTAAATTGGTCCTGATTTTCCGGGTTGTTACAATCTCCACCACTTAAAAAATTTTCGTCCCCAAAAAGGAAACAACAGTAAACTAGGAAACAAAATCGAAATGTAAAATATTGTAAATGTACCTTGCTCCAGAGCTAATCAGAGATGTCCACTCTGCACTTGGGATAAGCCTGTTTAATGCTATCTTTTGTCTCTTATGTACAGTCTCTAGGATCTCCGCTCCACTGTAGTTTGACTAAGTGTATCTTTTTTTTCCCCAGAATCTTGGCCAATGATTTTCACTGGCTCTCTTCTCACTACTAAGCTTGGGGTAATTTCCAAAATCTTGTTGCGCTACCTCCTCCATAATTAAGTCTGGATCATGTGCATGCTTTCTAAGTTGAGACACGCGAAATACATCATGTACCCCTGGCAACCAGTCAGGCAACTGAACCCTGTAAGCGAGAGTTCCAATCCTTTCGAGTATAGGGAATGGACCAATAAATTTAGGTGCCAAATTCCCTGTTTTCCCGAATCGGACTACTCCTCACATCGGAGAAACTCTCAATTATACATAATCACCAACAGAAAACTCTAAATCTCTTCTTCTTGAATCTGCATAGCTCTTTTGTCGGCTTTGAGCAGTTTGCAGACGCTTCTTAATGAAATCGACCTTATCTGAAGCTTCTCGAATCATATCAGGACCCAGTACTAGTTCGTTGCTTGGTTCTACCCAACATGCGGGAGATCTACATGGTCTTCCATACAATGCTTCGAATGGTGACATTTGTAAACTTGCTTGGTAACTGTTATTATATGAAAACTCAACCAAATACTAGTGATCTTCCCACGATCCGCCAAAGTCAAGAATACATGCCTGCAAAAGTCTTCCAGTATGCGGTTCACCCTCTCAGTTTGGTCATCTGTTTGAGGATGATAAGCGGTGCTCAGATTAACTTTATCCCCAGCTCTTCTTGGAATGCTTCCCAGAATTTACTAGCAAATATCGGATCACGATCACTAACAATGCTACTGGGAACTCCATGTAGTCTAACGATTTCCTAGAAATAAATTTTTGCCAGACTTTGACCTTTTTTAGTAGATCTGACAGGAATAAAATGGGCGGTCTTTGTGAAATGATCTACGATCACGCATATACTGTCATTACCTTTCCTGGTTCGGGGCAAGCATCAGTGAAATCCATGGAGATTTGATCCCACTTCCAATTTGGAACCTCTAGTGGTTGCAGCAATCCTGCGAGTTTTTGTTGATCGCTTTTGACTTGTTGGCAAGTAGAACACCTGCTAACATATATGGAAATGTCTCTTTTCATAGATCTCTACCAGAACGTATGCTTGAGATCAAGATACATCTTACTGACCCCTGGATGAATACTAAGCTTGGATTTGTGACATTCATCCGTCACTTCCCTTCTGAGCTCAGGAATATTCGTAACACAAATTCGTCCTAATAACCTCAGAACTCCTTTGTTATCAATCTGGAAACTCGAGGGTTCGCCTTCCCTAATTCTTTTACTAATTCTCTGGATAAATTCATCATCCTTCTGAAGAGCAGAGAATTTGTCAATCAATGAAGGCGTAATAATGAGATTAGAGACAATTGCATTCTTCCTGCTAAGCGCATCTGCTTCAACATTGGGTTTCCCTGGAGTATACAAAATATCAGGATCGTATGATGCAAGAAATTCTAACCAACGCCGCTACCTCAAATTCAAGTCCTTCTAGGTGAACAGATACTTTAATGACCTATGATCTGTATATAATTCGAACTTCTCACCCAAAAGATAGTGCCCCCATATTTTCAAAGCGAATACGATGGCTAACAACTCAAGATCATGAGTAGGATATCTCTTCTCATGCGGCTTCGATTGACAGCTATCATAAGCAACTACTTTGCCCCTTTGCATTAATACCGCACCAACACCTTCAATAGAAGCATCTGTATAGAAGGTCAAATCTTGATTGCCATCGATAATAGTCAACACAGGAGCAGTAGTCAACCTTAGCTTCAGCTCTTGGAAAGCTGCCTCACATTCAGGCGTCTTATTAAACCTTGTATGCTTCTTGGTAAGTTCCGTTAATGGACAAGATAACTTCGAAAAATCCTTAACGAATTTCTGATAATAGCCAGCCAATCCTAGAAAACTTCTGACTTCAGTAGGCATGCTAGGCTGCTTCCAATCTTGAATGGCTGTGATTTTGCCTGGATCCACTGAAATTCCTTCCTTCGATACTACATGACCAAGGAACTTCACTTCTTCTTGCCAGAATATGCATTCCTTTAATACATTCTTTCTCAGAATTTCCAAAACTTATTCCAAATGCTTCTCAAGCTCGGCAGTTGACTTAGAGAAGATTAAAATATCGTCAATGAAAACCAGCACAAATTTATTCAAGACATCGCAGAATACTCGATTCATTAAATTGACAAAATAAGCAGGAGCGTTACATAAGCCGAACGACATTACTAACCATTCACAAAATATGTCTGGACCCCTAAAAGCTGTCAAAGGAACACATTCTTCGGCAATACGCAATTGATGGAAACCTGGCTAGTTCCATTCTAGAAAACACTCTCGCTCCATTAAAACGATCCAGTAAATCATCTATATGGGGTAATGGATATTTATTCTTCAGCGTCTTCTTGTTGAGGTCTCGGTAATCCACACACAATCTGAGAGTATCATCTGACTTCGGAACAAACACCACTGCTGCACCCCAATTCGAAAAGCTAGGCCTAATAAGACCTTTCCATAAAAGCTGTCGAGTTTGGTTACTCAATTCTTCTTTCTCTTTCCATGACCTTCTTCGAATAGGATGCACAACTGGCCTTGCATTCGGAACTAAATCAATCCTGAAGTCAATTTCTCTACGGGGGGTAAGCTATCAACTTGTTCGAACACATCCGCATAATTCTTGACGATAGGAATATTTTCAATAGCAGTGGGGGTAACCTCAAGAGCAGCCCAAAATTCTTTTCTATTTGAATCTGAGCCTATACAGGGTATAACAATATTTCCAAGCTTCGTTTTAACTTTAACAACTCTTTCAGCACATTTATCTTCGACTTCAAATTTGGTCAACCAATCCAACCCGAGAATGATATCAAATTCAGAAAGATCCATAACAATTAAATTGAAAGGAACCGATAGCAAGAGTAGGAGACGGGCACTTTACAATATAAACTGAGAACAAGAGAACCCCCTATCGGATTATGAACACTAATCGATTCTTTAAGATTCTTTAGGGTTAACTTTAACTTTTAGCTGTGTTACTTGAAATGAAACTTCGTGACGCACCAGTGTCAAATAATGCTGTAACTAGAATATTGTTGACAGTAAGAGTGCCTTCCAAAACATCTGGCCTTTTCTAACTAGCTGAGGGTGTTGGAGTTACTACCACTTCATTTCCTTGCGCTACTTCAAATTTCTTTGATAGCTGGCAATTTTTTGCAATATGACCAGACTGGTGGCACTTATGGCATTTTCTGCTCTCTGGAAACCTTTTATGGGATTTAGATCCATCATTATTTCGTTCCTTCGAAATTTTGCAATTTATCGACAAATGTACTTGCTTATTGCAGTTATTGCATATGGTAGTCGTTAACGGTTCTTTATTAGATTTAACCCCTTCCTTATTAGCTTTAGACTTCTTGCTGACCTTGGGCTTTGTACTTGCCTCAGGGCTAACGTTTCAAACTTTCTTTTGCTGCTCGAGCTGCTTTCCTCTTCATCTTCCAAACCATGTTGCTTATCGATATTCTCATAGCGATAAGCCATTTGTATCATCTTAGAAAAAGGAAGATTCTCGAAGCTAAGGTTAACCAAAACTCTGATACCAACTATGATGACCCCAAACCCCCGTGTCACAGAAGCAAGGATAATCATTGGAATATAACACATAAACAATAACAGCAGAACAGAAATATAGAATTACAGCAGATGAATTACATCAAAGTTACACTGGGAATAATATTAATATCAGAGTTACACAGCATAACAAGATCATACTTAGTGCATAATACAGTTTCAGCTTAATATAAAAATGTCTGCAGTGGAATTAAACATAATACACTAAAGGAAGTCTGAATAGCATAATAGAAATGATAGGATCCATTTTCAGCTCCATAGCTATCTAGAATGATTCTGCTAAAACCTGAATACAAGGTTGCCCATGTGGAAAAGAGGACACCCTAGTTTGCAAAGTGAAACAAACTACGAGTCAGTCATGAGACTGGTATGAGAAATCTTACTCAACCTATTTAATAATAAGGCTAATCACAGGACCACGCCGCTAACGCGGAACGGGTGTGCTCCATTGGATTGCCAGTGCATAAATAAAGTAAATCATTTAAACAACGCAATGCTTTTTAGAAAAATGAAGCCACTATAAGACTCAAGTCCCATCACACAATGCAACGCAAACCGGAGGATAGAGTTTTACCTTATAATGGCCAAAATATGCTTGATACGTATAAAACAGATTTGATATTATTATTAGTGTTTGTATGTTTCAAAAATAATTTCAATCATATCGTATCAATCATAGACGGCACAACTACTATATACTATGCCGCCATACTAGTTTTACAATCAAAACTGCATGGTGTCGTATTGGAAGTTGATTTTCCATCATGAACCAAGGCAAGGGATCGTCCTTACCGAATTCGAGACACTCTAGCCCGTGCCTTAGGACCCAGACTCAGGAGAGCCCCTTGATCTTTAGTGCCGGTCCACAAATACTTTAGTGGATTAGTAATTCCTGAATAATATGTTTCTCCGCCCTGTGGGGCGTAAATCAAGAGCCACTAGGGACTCAAATCCGAGGCGCCTCATTCCATCATCCACATAAGTAAAAATGTCTGGGCTCCATACCATGACACCACTCCTAGCTAGAAAGACATGCATGTCCTCCCTACAGCCCTCTCCCGTTTTTGGTTCATACCGGGGTGTGAGGCTCGTAAATCAACGCTATACACAAAGCTATGCTAATTAAAGCTACGCTTTGATCATCAACACAAGGCTCTGCTTTTCAACAAAAGCCTTGATTATTTGCATCTTGGCATGTCACACTGACAATTCACGCCATACGACTGATGTCTATCGATATATAACCTCTAAGCTTGTATGTCTCAGAGAAGGGTGTTAAGCAAGAGAATAAATTCTCCACCACCAAACAAATATATATTTAATATAAATCAATCATCACAGAATAAAATCCAATGTCAGACATACATCCATTTACAAGTCCGTTCTGGGTCTGAACGAAACCGGAGACACCTTATTCCTCGTTCCATATGTCCAATACGGAAGAGAGACTCTCGCATATCCGGACAATCAACAAGTACGTCCGGACAACTACCGCTGTAACCCTGTCAAGGCAGCAACTCCAATCAAAGGCATCAGTAGTTGTCCATTCGATATGAAGATCGCCGGTCTTCAATATCTCCGACTTCCAATCGTCGTATAATTATTTGAAATGAGATTTAACTCGGCCTTTTCAAATAATTCTCGAATATATATAATTCAAATCATTTCTTTTCATTCCATATCGTTTATAATATTTAATAACGTTTTATCGCTAATTTTATTTATATAAAAATAGCCACTTTTAATTAAACGACGCTTCAGGTCATTACGCGGCCCCGACGTTGTTTTTATCAAAATTTGAATTACACATTTCTCAAAATCTAACCATTGGATCTTAGCAAATTTTATACCGTTGGAAAGATCTTTCCAAAGCGAACCCAACGGTTCCAGTTTTGGGAAAATCCGACGGTTGGATTTTTCGGTATAATCGTTTAAAGTTACAATTCCAAATCACGAATTACCGTGCGCGATTCATTTTATTTTAATTCATATTTGTATATATATAAATATAATTCGTTCGATGATTTCAAATTATTTATTCTTTATATAATTTTGTACACTTCATACACATGTTAAAAAGAATATTTTTATCTAACAAAAATATATTTTAACACATGGTTCTTTTTTAATGACTCATTCTTTACATTAAAAATGTAATTTTTAATGTAAAAACATTTTCATCAAGCAATGGATATTTTTAATGATTCCTATTTACATTACAAATGTTATTTTTAATGTAAAAACATTTTAATCAAACAATTCTATTTTTAATGAATCATCCTTTACTTACATTAAAAATGTGATTTTTTAATGTTATTACATTTTTATCAACAATTCTATTTTTAATGATTCCTAATTACATTAAAAATGTGATTTTTAATGTTACAACGTATTTTCAAATAATGAATCTTTTTAATGAATCATTCTTTACATTAAAAATATAATTTTTAATGTTACAACTTATTTTTAAATAATGAACCTTTTTAATGAATCATTCTTTACATTAAAAATGTAATTTTTAATGTTACAACATATTTATCATCATTTCTCACATGCAATAAAAATGTAAATTTTTATTGTTAAACTTTTCTATTTCAAATAATGTTTATTTTTCATATTTCTTATATATAATAAAAATATGAATTTTTATTGTTAAACTTTAAACAATGAATATTTTTAGTGAATCATACCTACAATAAAAATGTGATTTTTATTGTTTAACCATTTTAATTCAAACATGAACATTTTCATATGTAATATATATACAATAAAAATGAGATTTTATTGTTCAACCAGTTTATTTCCAAAACATGAATATTTTACATATTCTATATAAATAATATAAATGTGATTTTTCATTGTTTAACAAATTTTATGTCTCAATTAATGAACATTTTTCTTTTTTTTATATACACTATAAAAATGTAATTTTTATTGTAAACCTATATTTCTTTTTAGCTATGATCATTTTTCTATTTTCTATATATAAAATAAAAATGTAATATTTATTGTAAACATATTTTTCTTTTCAACTATGATCATTTTTCTAATATGCAGTAAAAATGTGAATTTTTATTTTATCCAAACAATTTTTATTTCATATATGAATATTTTACAGCACATGAAATATTTCAGAAAATTTCGGCGTTATAACGGCAATGTAATTAAAGTGGCACCATCCCTAGTACGGCTCCTCTGCTATCCTAGGCCTCGCGGCGATACAAGGGTTTTTATTTTCATAATACAATTTATTTTCACAACTCTGTGAATTTTCCACAATCACAACCAATTTTGTTGCAACCGCAATCCATTTCTACCACATAATACTATCAAACAAATCGTCCATGGTCTATGGACGATGGTATCAGGAGTTACTAATCCCCATCTACAACCTATAATATTTTTCTAAATTTTATTTGAATTTAGAAATCTCACATTGCATTTTAATCCTTCTAAAATTGTAGAAAGCTCCAAAAATTCTCCGGTTTCTTCTAGAATGTCGTGTACGATGCCATGGTCCTAATCTCTCTTGTTTCTATAACATCCCGTCTTTTTGTCTGTTTCAAAATTGGTAATTAAACCGACCTTAAACATTCAAATCGACGGATCGTTATTAGCTTTCCGAGTTTAAAAACAGAATCAACATAGAAAAACACAAAATAAATAAATAACATGGTATTTAACAGCAAATGTAACTTTTATATATTAATCATATAATCTTTGAATACAAGAATTTTTTCTCTATACAACGAAATGAAAAAAATACGGTTTGAATACAAAAGAAATATTTAATGTTTAAAAATCTTCAGTGTGCGCATCTTTTGGAATCCCCAGCTTCGTCAATCTTTGAATCATAAGCTGTATTCTCTATATCTGTACTTCTCGGGTTTGACCTGAGCGTTCCATGCAAAAACATAAAACACTCGAGTTAGGATTAATCATTTGTTCAAGTAAATTAATTTCAATAAGAAGTGAATATAATAGTTAATCTTAACATCGGATATATCATATGCAAATCGTCCAGTACACAAATATAGAATATGTTCAGTATCACGTATAATATTTATGCATATCAGTTTTTATTTCAAGGAATGGTCACGGAAGTATACACGTGCACGCGTGTACAGGTACACATGTGCACTGCCCCAGCATCCCGCAACGACCGAGTTCCAAGTGCAATGACGATCATACTGCGTGTGCAAACGTGGCAGCATAACTAGGCACTGTACCAACTTGTGCATGTACACCTGTATGAGGGTAGTGACCATTGTAACATGGTATAAAATAATTCCAGCAGCATGTACCAGGTAAAAATAAAATAAAAATATGTATACTTCACTAACAGGGTTCAGCATGAACCAAATGCCACATAAGTATGATATGTATGCTTCATTTAAACATGGTTCAGGTAGAGACAGGTTCACAATAGCGAATCCAAATGCCAAAATATAGGATCAGCCTTTTATAAAATTAGTAAAAACAAATGTAGTCTCGGCTTTTGAATGTAGTAGCAGCTCTTTAGCAAAATAAAAGTAATCTCAGGTCATGCTTTTAAATTGTTTCGTAAACGCGGTAGATAAGGCATTTCAGAAATTTAGTACAGCAGTGTAGATATGGCAAAAGCAAACCAAAGCAAGGCAATATTCAAGCCAAGAGTGCCTTCAAATTTAAGCAAGGTAGGCAATACCCATTCATATGAATATGTACTTACAAATCCACGCACATATGATAACATTTGTATCTATGTATATAAGTGGTTGGTAAGTTTGGACCCTAAGTATTTCAATATATCCAAATGCATGTGTATAAGCAGGTCTACATGCGGTTCCCAGTCTTACATAGTGTGAACTAAAAGTGTTTCAGTGTATTAATACGTTGGAACAATCAATGGCAAATGATGGAGCAGTAAACATCCATCTTGGATCAAATTTAAATATTATTAACTACATAATATGCTTTTGTAGTGGAAGGTCGTGATTTCAATGCATATTAACCAAAATATGACATCATGTATACATATTATTTAAAATGGGTTGTCATGCCTCAAATAGTTAGCCTAGAATTTTATATTTCATGAGTTTAAATACAGCATTACGAAATGCAGCTCTCTTGCTGGATGTTGTTTTTATAAATATAATACGTTCTAATCTCTTGTATCAATATGTCACATGAGGCTTCCATTATAACAAAATATATATAGATAAATTTTCCACTTGGTATGGTGCAGACTTTAAAATAAGCATCAAAATGCCCAATATATTTTGATAATTATAATAATGCTGTTACCAAAATACAGCAAGTATATTACTAAATCTATAAGTGGTATACATATCAAATTTTAATGGAAAGAAATCCATTCATTTGATTTACAGCAGCAAAATCACGGAAAAACATTTTTAACAGTTTCAAAAAAATATGGCAGGTTGCAAATCAAGTTGAACATCATATAAGGGTACATGTAAAATGAGCATAAAGGCAACGTGGAAACCAATATTTGAAGAAACAAGTAAATTGCTTAAAATTCCAAAGTATTGTCCATATATTCAACAAAGTTTTAACTCTTTAAAATTTGATTCATGCATGTCTAATCATTAATAAAGACACTCAAGATTTTAACTAGAACCACATAACACGTGTGAAAGCATACAAACACATATTGGTTTTATTTCAAATATCCGGGCTATTTAGTTTGGCTGCTGTCATTTACCTCCTATGTAAGCCTATAAACATTTGATATACTAAATTTGGATTCCTAGAATTTCGAACACCCTACATATTAGTAAGTTTATATTTCACCCCTCATAACCATTTGAACCTAAAGTAGTAAAGTGGAAAGAAATATACTTCAAATCTAAAATAATATTATCATTTGTCCTCAACTGGAGGCACCCACATATATTAAATTAAATAATATATTAGAAACAGCCTGAACTGGAATTAACTTGAACTTAGTCGTTTACTTAATTCCCTCATCAAAATAATTTTCCTTGAAAAGTAACATCACTATTAATATAGTGTTCTCATCATTCTAAAGAATGAATCAATATTCTTTATTTGATTCCTTGTAAGGTTATAACAAATGGTCATGTTCTCAATTAATATTATCACTATGCATATGTGACTTATGAATCTGCATGGCAAGTGCCCAAAGTGCTATGAAACCAATAAATGTTCTTCAACAAAAATATACTTCAGACAAATTGATAAATTCATTGGAGGTGATCCTTACTTATAAAGGGAGGCATGCAGCAATAGCAAGTCCATTGGAAATCAGTGGCATGCTTCAGGTACATAGTATTCTTATAAGTGTTGGTTATTTAATTCAACAGAATGGAGTCCAGATACTAAAATCTATTGTTAAGTCATTAAATTTTTTATTTTACTTAGTACTATTCATCATACAATTTTCTGGTTCCGTTGTCAACTTTTAACATTGAGATATACTCTTGAAATATACTCAAGCACTCAACTCATATAATTAAGCATCAACATGAAATGACGATAAAATCTCATATCATATATTTATAAACATGTATTGCTACCCATAGCATTCATGAAAATGAAATAAGTAGACATCAACTTAGATAAGCTTGTGTTGCTAGCTATATACAAAATCACCAAACATGTTAATGTATATGCAGTGGGTACAACTATATACATGGCCTGTATATACAGTGGATAATTTTACTCATCTATTTACAAGGTTGTTACCAAGTCATGTATGTTGATTCAATTCCATAAATATCCCTTAATAAAATCGAGGTACCATTTTTAGAAAATAATCACATTCGCAAGGGCCAAGGGGTGGTTTCCAAAAATCACAGAATATATTCCAGGCAAGAAGACAATTCTAATTATTTGCAAGAAATCAATTAACGCAACAAATCTCACCAAGGTACTCAGACCAGTAAAATGACAACAATAAGATGCATGAAGCAAATTTAACAAGTAAATTCAACCGTCATCCTTAACTATTGTATTTTGTTCAAACTGAAATCAATGACTTGAAACAAATAATCCATCGTGAGCTAACACTCACCTTTAACACGGCGACGCAAGCGAAGGATCCGATGATAGGCGAGGCGGAGCTTTAATTTGCCGAGCAGACTTCAGCGACGATGAGGATGAAGTAGTGGTGATAGCCGTTGCAACTTTTAGTTGGAAGACCCCGACTTTGCCGGCGTTACGGTGGATGGATACTTGCGGTCGATGAACGGTGGTGGCCCTTATCGATCAATTGGAAGGGTGCGCTTTAGATCGATAGAGGCCATGAATTTTTTTTGGATTTTGTGATTTGGGGAAAAGATAAAATCGAGCTTCAGCCATTAAAGAATTAGAAAGGGAAAGATTTTTTTTTTTTTTTTGAAAACCCAGGAGAACCCGGCGGGCCGGTAAACTCCTGAGGAGGGTACAGTAAAGCCGTCCGCTAATCCAAGCCCCCATACCCCCCGGGTAAATTTATGTAGGATGGGGAAGCGCATGGTTATGATTGGTGCTGAGGGAAAATGAAAAGGAAACAGGATTTTTACAGAAGTAAGGATTGGGATAAGAACAAAGTCGAGTCATAGGTTGGGGCGTGTTTCAAACGTAGGTGGGAAGGTCGCCGTGAATACTATCTGAGGGGGGTTATGCTTTGTTAAATTTAATATTATTTTCTATCGTGAATTATCGCGTAACGCTTTAAATTTGTACCGTCAACACAACTTTCAAACGCCACGAAATTTGACATGCCATTACGTCTTCGTGTTCTGAATCCACTAAAATTATTTTGATTATAATTCGACTCCGTTTACATATGACATTATTTAATTTTAAATCATTTATTGGTTCACCGATTTTTATTCTATTTGTCTAACAACAACTTCGTTCGATTCCAAATTTGAAACGTTATGTTTCATTTTTTTTAAATATATACATACACATACACACAAATCCCAACCAATTTTCCGTATATTTCCACAAATAAAAATCTCAAATTTATTTAACATAAATAACGTTTACTTTTAAATCCCACCATTTATATTTTCAAATCGCACTTCAAACCAATATCAGCCAAATTCAATTCAAATATTCAAAAATAAATATTTGATTCTCAACTGAACATAACAAAATAAATATTGAATTCAATTTATGCAATAAACCATATATTCGATTTTATTTCTGACCCAAGTATCAATAAAAATTGATTATTCATATTTGAAATCTTTAAATAATTTCATATTCCCATTGTCAAAAAATTTGGGACGTTAAAGTTTCACTCAATTTGGACAACATACAAAAAAGATATGATTTTTTTATTTTATAAGTTAACTTTGCAACGCTTTAAAGTGTTATATATAGTTTAAATATATATAAACCGTTACCTCAGTTTTTGATTCGAAACTAGGTTTTGAATTATCTTTCAATCCGTTCAGTGTGAAGTCGATCGGGTCACATCACGTTGAAGGCCTCGGAAAGGAGCACCTGCGCCTGGGAGGGCGTCGAACTCTTCGGTCGGAAGGCGGAGGAAACTAGCCACGAACGGCGCAACTTTGGGGGCGTGGATCTTGAGATACATGTAACTAGAAGGACCGAAATTTATAAGGAATCGAAGAGGATGGAAATCTCTACAAAAATCTCCAAAGGTTCACTTGATTTCATTGAGAGATTGGAGAGTTATCGAGGGGAGAAGATTTGTGCTTCAACCGCCATCGATTTTGAAGAGAATCGGGTTTTTCAGAAAGGGGAGATGAATTCCTATTGGTCCATTTGTTATATTTAATTATTTAATCCATTTAATTCTATAAAGGCCCATTAACCCATACGAACTCCAAATCCAACCCAACGACTATCACTTCCAGCCAAATACCCCTATTCCGAACATAATGGACTAGGTCTCATTAGCCAATTTGATCGTTTCAGCCCATTTTTCTTTGAATTAAAATATAAAACATTCAATTATTTAATTTGATCGTACATTTTAATTTACCGGGGCCACATACTAATTCCAAAAATTATCGAAAAATAAATCTAGCTATGTTTTGACAATACGGTCCTAACAAAATTAATTTCATCGAATTTGGAGATCGTTTGAAAAATGGTCATTTTCTGGTTGATCTAATTTGATTGAAATTGACAAAACACGTTTTGATTTACCACGCTTCCATATTAATTCCAAAAATTATGGAATTTGGAATCTTGCAATAATTTGATATTCCGGATCCACAAAAAGTGGTTTCATCGAAAACGGAGGTCGTTTGTAAAATGGCTATTTATAAGTGGTATATATTATATTAAATTCCATAGCGACTATTCTGAATATTTAACTGGCCATAACTTTTTATTCCCGCTATGAATTCTGAATTTTTACATTCTTTGGAAAGACATTTCTAAACAGATTTAAATATTTTTGGTTTTACCGAAATCCGATTTATTTTGAGTCCTGTATATACAGTCAAAGTTTAAATTCAAGTTTTCAAACTACCGCGCTATTTCAAACTCCTTTTATAATTAAAATAAATATATTCGTACTTTATATAAAATAAATTTCTAGTTGTTATTATTTAAAATAAATTATTTTAAATATTCTGAATTCATTAAAATAGCCAAAAGAAAAAATTTAAATTGGTTCTGATTTTCTAGGTTGTTGCACAATTAACCGTGAAGATATGATTTGGAATTTATAAATCATTTTATTAAGATTAATGGAGATTTTTTTCCAAAGTAAAGTTTTCCAATTAAATACATTAAATTGGAACTGAATGGAATTCAATTATATATTGATCTGTTTTTCGTGTAGATTCCATAGTTAATGGAAGACGATTTGGGTTTATCGTGAACTGTGTCTTAAATGACATTGGTTCTTTAGCCCGGTTAATGATAGAATTAATTTTCCTAAAAATTGAATAATCATCAAGTAATTATTTTTGTAAGATCAGAATTAAATGGAGTTCTCATGGATCTTTAATTAGATTGAAAGTCAAATGGTAATTAAATTTATTGAATTCCTGAAATGATCGAGAATGGAGTACCACCAGTTTTACTCCAAGCAATAGATAAATCTTTAATTAGATTTGAAACGAGAAATGGTAATTAATTTTATACACAAAACAATGGGTATTAGATATAGAGTACTAACACTTTTTTCCATAGGATGAATAGGTTGGGAATGTGATTAATAAAATAAAGGATTACTTCGGTATGGCTCGATAATCCCGACTAGCTTTATAAACCTTAATTTGGTTTAGAGTTGTGAAAAGATAAAATACAATCTTTGAAAATAATATCCAAAGGAAGATTAAAGAATAAGTGTAAAAGAACTTATCTTTGATAAAATTAATGGGAACCTTTCCCTAAAGATGTGAATATTTTAATAAAAAAATATTCTGAATTGGAATGAGGCGTATGATGTGTTTTTATAGCACTTGATTATTAATTATAAAATACACGAGTTATTCGGAAAGATCGGGTTTATCCCATTCTGAATAACTGATACGACGACTAAAAGTCCATGATATGAAGACGATGGTTGAAGACCGGAGATCTTCATATAGTATGGATGATTACTGATGTCTTGATTGGGCTATGCACCCAAGACAAGGTAATAAGTGGTGATTGTCCTGACGTACAAGGAGATCAATCAGATATGTGAGGGCTTCTCTCCTGTATTGGACATACGGGACGAGGAATAAGGTGCCTCCGGTTTCGTTCAGACCCAGAACGGACTTGCAAATGGATGGTATGTCTGACATTATATTCTTTATACTGTATTCGTTTATCTCTGCTAAATATATATCTGTTTCGTGGCGGAGAATTTATTCTCTTGCTTAACACCCTTCTCTAAGGTGTACGAGCTTAGAGGTTATATATTGGTGGAAATCAGTTGTACGGTATGGATTGACAATGTGGCATGGTAAGATGCAAATGATCAAGGCTTTTGTTGAAAAGCATAATCTTGTGGATGATGATCCAAGCACGGCTTTAAGTAGCATAACCTTGTGTATAGCGTTAATTCGTGAGCCTCACACCCGATATGAGTCAAAAACGAGATAGTGACTGCAGGGAGTGCACGAAGTTTCTTTCCAGCTAGGAGTGGTGTCATGATATGGAGCCTAGACATTTTTACTTATGTGAATGATGGAATGAGGCGCCTTTGATATTGAGTCTCTAATGGCTCAGAGAAAAGTCCGATAGGACCGAGAAATGTGAGATTCGGAATAATTAATCCACTAAAGTAAGTGTGGACCGACCCTGAAGATCCAAGGGTTCCCTGTAGGTGTGATCCTGAGACATGTGCTAGAGTGTCTTGAATCGGTGAGGAGACATCCCTTGCCTCGACTCATTGATGGAATCCAATTTCCAAAACGTGACTTTTCGGTTTTCGTTGTAAACTGATGTATAACGGCATAATATATGGTACCTATGTCATCTATGATTTATACATTTATATTTGAAGTTGTTTTGACACTATGCACTTATAGTAATATCAAAATGATCTGTATTAAACGTACCAAGCACGTTCGGCTATTATAAGGGAAAACTCTATCCTCCGGCTTGTGTTGCATTGTGTGATGGGACTTGAGTCTTATAATAGCTTCATTTTCCAAAAAGCATAGCGTTGTTTTATTTTAAACTGAGGTTCATGTGGAGTAAACCGGTTTTGTGTTATTCGGTGTGGTCCCATGATTTCCCAACGTTTAAATTGAAGATTTAATAACTGTTTTAGTTCTCATACCAGTCCCATGACTGACTCAAAGTTTATTGTTTCTACCTAAACTCTGGGTGCCCATATTTCTCACACGGGCAGATAGTAGTTTTGGTTTTCGCAGATATTTCATTTTGTTGGATCTAGATTAACCCTAGAAGGGGGGTGAATAGGGTTTATTGAAATTTGTAGCAGAGTTCAAATATTACAGGATATTAATAACTATTCACAGATCACAGATTATAGCAGAAACATAAATGCAGAAAGTAAATGACACAAGATATACCCAGCTTCGGCAAAATCCTGCCTATTGCTGCATTCGTAAGGTTTCTACTAAGTGATAGAACAGATCTCGCATACAAGACCATATACACTTGCAATCCCTGCTCCTATTCTAACCCTACACTCAAAAGCCTAGACTGACCGATATCCCCTCGATCAGGGAATCAGTCGACACCCTGACTGATTCCCCTAGTTTTTATAGACCTCTAGAAACTGTTTCAGAATGATTTACAACTCAAATTAAAATTACAAAAAAATAAAATAAAACTAAAGAAACCCTAGGAGTTAAAATGAGGGTTATCCCCTTTTAAATCAAAGATGGCCAGCCCCTCTTTTATTTATGTTGCACCCTTCCTTATTCCCATCCTCCTTGTTTTGTTGAGATAAAAAAAATGGCGGCTGCTCTGATGAAACTCTATGGTTTGCCAATTCTTCCCCAATTCGATCGATTGATGTTGATCTGGATTTCTCTTTGATGCTCGAAACTGTGTGGATTTATCCTTGTCTTCGACTGGGAAATTCTGATGGCTTTCGATGGAAACCCTAGAAGCTGTAAGCTCTCTGAATTTTAAACTTTGGTTGCTTGAATTGATTTTGTTGGTTTTTTTGTGTGGATTCGATCTTCTGCGCCCGTGATGATAGTGGTGTAATTATAGGGTAAAATGAAAAACCCTAGGCTCTGATTTCAATCCATGTGACTCAATCTGAAATTGCAGTTTCCCCTTTTTGAAAATCCTAGATTAAAAAATAGATTTCTTGGCATTTAAAACCTTGGTGATTTTGTGATGAACCTGGATGATTTTCCTCTTGAGTATTTGTGATTGTATCATTCCAAAAAAAAACTTGCCGAATAATCTTTCTCTGATTTTCCTCGAATGAAACACTTGATTGGTAAATAGATGATGTGGAAAATTACTTCCCAAAACTGGAAGAAATTTGTGGTCCCTTGAATAAAATCTCATTGCTGATAATATTGTTGCCTTGCAATTGATTGCGTAATTTCTGGAAGTGGATTAAACACTTTCCAAACAATCTCTTTTGATTTTTTTCTTGAATGAAATCCCAAAGATGGATATTTGAATTTCTAGAACCACGATTTAAAATTCCATTAAAATAAAACTGTTGCCATATAAGAAAATTGCTTTCCTCTTTTGCTTGATAATTTCTGGAAAGGCATTCAAACACTTGCCTAAAAATTTACCACTGTTGAATTTACTTTATATGTGCACTGATTTCATAAAAGGAACTTTCTTGTATCTTGTATGATTTAAACACATTCCAAAAACTTGTTGGTTACTCAAAATTGTTGAGATTCACTTGAGCATTTTATTGAAATCATGCTACGGTTCCATAGATCATGCCATAACAATTTCCACTGTTATGTACCTAATCAGTTTTTTGTCTTGCGCACACTTGACTTCCACACTAGAGACACTTTGCACTTGAACTTTTAACCACATTGAACTGCTTGTATATTGTTTTACATTTCCTTGTCATCTTGACTGTGTTGAGCTGATACTTGCACTTGCTCTTATTACATGTCATACAAGTTCATGTGAAATCATTTGAGAGCACCACTTTTGTACCATGTATATGCTGATGGCTCTCTTGCATTTGTACACTTTTGACATGCCATTTGATTTGTAAACACCATGCTTCATGAATATTTTTCTCCTTCACACTAGCACTCTTGCTGTACTTGAATACACTCAGCTGCCTTGTTTCTACTTGTACATCAAACAGCTGCACCATTAAAAGCTGTAACAATGTGTGCACTACCATTGCATTGCAGTTGCATCTGTAGTACAAATCTGCATGTTCATCATGTCTGGTTTGTTTATGCTGCTGCTACTTTCCTTGCTTGCTCCACTGTATGGCTTGTACACTTGGACTTGATTGATCATCTTGTACTCACCCTTACTCGACCATCTTGTTTAAGACTGTGTAAATCACCTTGTACATGCTGAAAACATTTTGTATTTGGACTGCCACTATGTTGATTACTGTCTTGTGCATATCTGAACTGCTTGCCATATTTGAAATTGACCTGCACCATTATATTGCGTGCACACACCTTTAATTTGCATTCATGTAACATGCTGAACCCATTCTTTGAGTGCTGCTCCAATGTCCATGCAGACCCATGTATATTCTGGCCATGTATCATTGTGACACTCATGTAGATTTTGCACATTTTTGTTTGTTTGTCTTGATATGCCTCGACCATTTTGAGCTGTGCAAACCAGTTTATGTTGAAATTGTTTGTGAAACAATGCTTTGACCTTTTGTTTGAGCTATGCTGATTCCATGCACTTGCCTATGCTGACTTGAATTTGTGTATACTTCCCTGACTTATTTCATGATTTTTCCAAAAAAGTTGCATGTAGTTGCTGAATCACAAGTTCCAATTCTTGTTTGTAGTTTGGCTCGACAATGATAGTTGCTTGTCTTCACCATGTTCCCTTGTCCATATGCGTATATATATACACTGCAGTGTGTGTATACATATATCGCGCATGTGAAAAATATATTGTTTTATATCAGCAGACTGCTGCACTGAGTTGAGGCTGGTCAGAATCAGCTAGTTTTGACGCTGGTTCTGATCAGCAAACCAGTGTGGCAGGTTGAGGCTGATCAGTGGGTACTAGATGAATACAAAACAGATCGGGTCAGAAAAATGATGAGAAACACACCGAAAACTAAGGAAAATAATTTTTTAAAATAAAAATTATATTTGCTAGATTTTAATATATTATTTCTGTTCCAGATACTCTGTGTGTGTGTTTTTGTGTATGACAAGTATGAAGACTAGATTGAGCTGTGAAGACAGAAAATTGAAGACTGTGAATGAAGACAGAAAGCAAAAACAGTGTGTAAACTGGGTGAATGTATAAATGTTTGTACAAATGAGTGTAGGGTGTACTGTAGTGATAGAGTATTGTAGTGAGAAACTGTGTATGAAATTGAATGTGAAATGAAATGTATTTCAGTGAATTTCAGTGTGTTGTACAAATGGTGGAGTTGTAAATCTGTACTGTTTTGAATATTGAAATAAAATATTATATTTAAATAAAATATTGTTGAATATTTTAATTCGAGTATTGTCGTATTCTATTTAAATATAAATATTATATTCATGTCTGTAATGTATATATAAAACAGTACAATAACAAACACATTTCAAATACTAAATATTCGGTTTGTTATCATCAAACAAAAATCATATAATTGTGTGTACAACACCGTTATATACAACAATCTCACCCTTTTGATGATGACAAACAAATATTAAGATTTTGAATACAATAAATGTGTTTGACAGTGAATATTGAACTCCCCCTATTTGTTTGCTCCCCCTACAGCAGAAACTCCCCTATAACTGTGCAGAAGTGAAGAGAAATGAAAAATAATGAATTCTCAAAATAAAAAATATTTATAAAATATTCACTTACAAATCAAAATCTAAACCCATTCTCCCCCTTTTGTTATCATCAAAAGAATCCAAAATTTAAAATATAGATGAAAATTGACTAAAAATATAATTTCAGCTTAAGAGGAAGAGTAGTCTTCATAAATCTCAATCAGTCAAACAAAAATCATAATAAACTGAGAACGGGTGGCATATTTCACATTATAGAGAATGACGAATTTACGATGAATTTATATATAATGGAGAGAGTTTCAAAAACATATATTTCCAATTATTTTCAAAAGAATTTTATAAAATTGAGCACAAAAACAGTGATGGATTTGGACTATAGTTATTAAATCAATTTAAGTGACAAAATCGTATAATCTCAAATCCCAATATCTATCAATCAACAAATCATAATACGTCATAAAATTTCAACACATTTCACAGATTAGAATATGGATTGATATGCTGGTTTTAACACACCAAGGAAATTTTCAAATTAATTTCTGTATATAACACATTTTTCCTTTTCTTTTATTTCTGATTTAAGAGCTCACTGACCACGCATAACCAGAGCTTGGATTTTTAAATGAGGTCAGTTGCAGCTTAAGTTATAAGTTATCTCATAACCATGCATGACCAGAGCTTGGGTTTTTAAATGAGGTTAGAGACACACTTATGTATTAATTATATATTTATTATTTTCAGCTTAAAAATGAAAAATTCCTCAGTATATAAAACCAAAAAAAATGGATGATAGAAATGCGGTAGGTATAGAAATGGTTTGTGAAATAAATTTCTAAATTAATTGTTTTATGAAATATGCTCGACTGTACCGGGATTATTGAAAATTTTCAATTATCACTAATTTTGAATAATAACATAGTTCCATTTCTATCACAGATAATTTCCACTGTTTAAAAAAAAGATTTTAAAAACATATTAACTCTCCACATTAATATAAAATTATCATGGATGGAAGAATGATGATAGATAAAGGAGATGGTCGTGAAATAATTGCCAATTCAAAGATATTATAATAAATATTCAACCATCATGAAAATCTAAATTCAAACTCCCCTGGTTGTGAGATATATTGCAGTCATAACCCATCACAATTTCAAAATCTGATAATTATTTTGATCAATAATAAATACAGTTCGATTTGGATATTGATTTCAATTTCTAAATGAATAATCAATAAATAATTTTAAAATTGAAAATCAATTACAAGAGGAAATTGAAATGTTCTATACAAAGGAAGAGGGAATAGAAAAAAAAAATATACAAAAAAAAAATAGCACTTCTGATACCAATTGGTGTCTCCATTAATGAGGATTGTAAAAAGTCACTGGAGACAAACCAGGATATCAGAAACAAACAAAAATTCAATCATATGGCCCAAGCAGACAAGACAAGCAAATTAATTTCATTAATCATAGCAGCAGTTATAACCAAGCAGATTTTTGAAAACATTTTTCAAGAAACAGTATCAGAGCAGCATAGAAACCAATAGCACAACAGACTTGTCAGAAGATGTAACTGATGGTCACATAAGATGATTCATGATTCAAGATTAAAAAATATTGTTTATTTTAAATCATTTGAAGGAGTATGAAAATATCTGAAGTTAATGAGTCAATTACACCAGATTATAAATTTTTGATACTAAATATGTGTGTGATTCAGTAAATCAATAGTTTTAAATGATTTTAAACAAACAAATATTTAAATCAAATAACCATGAAATAATAGAGAGATTTAAGACCATTTTTTCAAAGAATTTTCAAAATGATCTCTGACAAGTATAAGAAATTTTCCAGAATATTTACATCAAGTTTGAAGACATATTCATGATCAAAAATAAAAATTATTTATTTGAAATCACTTGAATGTATGTAGATCATGAGATACAATGAATCAATCACACAGAATTAATAATTTCAGATCTGAGAGGTGTGTGAGATTCTACATATCAGATATTTCAATTGATCTCAAACAAACAAAACATCCAAAACAGATGATCATGAATTACAGTGAATTTCAAGATGTACGCAATGATTCAAGAAATAAAATATCCAAGCCAATCTGAAATCAATGGAATTATCACAACTGATAAATAGTAGAATGCTGTAATGAATACATTATTTCAAGCTTTTCTAAAATGAATTAGAAGGAACTCAAACAGCAGAGGTGTGTGAAATTCCATAAGAACTTTCAGATCTTCAAAAAATTTAGAATTTGAAGCAATAGTGTTCAAGATGTGACAAGAATACATCAACACTGCTATGAATTCAGAGGATCAGAAAAATAAACTTCAAAACAATTGTAGATATCTACAAGATTAAATTCAAGGTCTGGAAATAATTAACACATCAGAGTTCTATTCAACTAAAGCAAATTTCCAGAAAATATGAGTTCTACAATTGGAAGTCAATGATGACTAGTAGAAGTTACCATGATTTGACAGTGACAAAAGAGAAAACAGAAAAAGAGAGGGTAGAAGAAGAAATACACAAAGAAAAAGAAAAATATTTACAAAGATGAGTTTAGAGGTTATACCTGAAATCGATGTAAACAATAGAATCTCTAACTCTTCAGATCTTGTCTAGAGGAACTGTAAATGATACAGAATTATAGATCAGCTTGATTTCAAATTTCTTTTCAGCACAGCGGTTCCTCAGCCACTTCGGTACCTAACAGTTTAAAGGATCAAGTGGTCTAACAAAATTAGTAAAAACACTCACAGTTATATTCATATGTTTTGTACCCAGACTTGTTTATATAACAAATCATTAGAATTAACTTTCGTACCCTTAGGAACCCAAATCTGTTTGAACTTAACGAAGCCGGTTTATTTTTTGGAATCTAAGAATGTTTAAATGGCTTATTATCAAACGATTTCTCATCACAATTTCGTTTCAAAAAACCTTTGAAATTTTCAAAGTTCAAATTTTCAAAACAGTTCTTTTCAAAGCAGTTTGAGGGATTTTTCACATCATTTGAATTTTATTTTCCAAAAACATCATTTTTCCAGAAGCCAAGACCAGATTTATTTCGAATAGAAACTTGGTTTCGTAACAGCATATTCAACGATTTTCCCCCATTAGAAAATTTATCCAAAGTTGATTCCAATCATTGAATTTTGGATTTTAGATGACTATTTTCTTTTAATAAATTTGAGCAATTATTTATAGCGATCTTCTGTTCAGCATTGGACTGTTTCAAAACCAAATTCTCATTTTCAAGCAATTTAATTTTGGCTTGGGATTTGGAAATTTCAAGTTCAAATTTTTTTTTTCAGTTTCAAGTTTTTCAAAGGTTTTGAAATTTTCAATCTCAATTTCAAGCACTTTCAAAATCAGATCTGTTTTCAACAAACTATTATTTTTAGCAATATCATGTTTGGAATTTTTGGTATCCTTAAAATTTATAAACTCTTTTTGTAAGCAATTGTTTGCATCTTTCAGCTCAATCTCATTATCTTTAAAAATTAGAATTTCTTCTTCAAGCCTTTGAATGTTATTATTGAGATGAGCGAGATCTGTTTTTAATTTCAAACAATTTTTACAATCAGAATTTTCAAATTTCATGACATTTTCAACTTTTAATTCCAAACATTGATTTTTGCTAGTCAACTCAAGATTCTTAGACTTCAAAGATTTATTTTTCAGCTGGAGTTTATCAACAGATTTAGTTAAATTAGCACAAAAATAAACCAGATCTTCATAAGAGAAATTTTCTATTACATTGTCTGTTGAGTCTACATCAGTTGATCCATTTGAGTTATCTTCTGTAAAATATGTCAAGCATAGATCTGAAGTTGAGTTGTCATTCTGCAGTTTTGAGCAGTCGTCAGACTTTCCATACAGCATGTTGAGAGTTTTCCAAATATCCTGCGCAGTTAAACAATGAGAGATAAATTTTAATTGATCATTATCAAGAAAAGAATAAATAATATGCATAACACAAGCATTTAAAACTTTATTCCTCTTATCTAATATATCTCCCAAATTTTCAATAATATTCAAATATTCAAAATTAACAGATTTTAAATATAATTCAAAATTTGATCTCCAAATTAAAAGTCTGTCCCATTGAAAATAATTGGAATATCACTGGACTGACTCTCAGAAGACTGATAACTAGGATGACCCATGACTCTAAAGTTAACAGAATACCTGCTCTGATACCACTTGTTTGATCTAGATTAACCCTAGAGGGGGATGAATAGGGTTTATTGAAATTTATAGGAGAGTTCAAATATTACAGGATATTAAAAACTATTCACAGGTTATAGCAGAAACAGAAATGCTGAAAGTAAATGACACAAGATATACCCAGCTTCGGCAAAATCCTGCCTACTGCTACATTCCTAAGGTTTCTACTAGGTGATAGAACAGATCCTGCATACAAGACCATGTACACTCGTAATTACTGCTCCTATTCTAACCTTACGCTCAAAACCCTAGACTGACTGATATCCCCTCGATCAGATTTCCCCTGATTACTGCCCCGTAACCAGTAACCCAGATTTTACAGACTCTGCCAACTGTCAGTAAACACCTTAACTGATTCCCTTTGTTTTTACAGACCTCTTGAAACTGATTCAGAATGATGTACAACTCAAATTAAAATTACAAAAAAATAAAATAAAAACAAATTAAAACTAAAGAAACCCAAGGAGTTAAAATGAGGGTTATCCCCTTTTAAATCAAAGATGGCCGACCCTTTTTTTATTTGTGTTGCACCCTTCCTTATTCCCGTCCTCCTTGTTTTGTTGAGATAAAAAAAATGGCGGTTGCTCTGATGAAACTCTAAGGTTTGCCAATTCATCCCCAATTCGATCGATTGATGTTGATCTGGATTTCTCTTTGATGCTCGAAACTATGTGGGTTTATCCTTGTCTTCGACTGGGAAATTTTTGATGGCTTTCGATCGAAACCCTAGAAGCTGTAAGCTCTCTGAATTTTAAACTTTGGTTGCTTGAATTGATTTTGTTGGTTTTTTTTTGTGGATTTGATCTTCTATGCCCGTGATGATAGTGGTGTAATTATAAGGTAAAATGAAAAACCCTAAGCTCTGATTTCAATTCATGTGACTCCATCTGAAATTGCGGTTTCCTCTTTTTGAAAATCCTCGATTAAAAAATGGATTTCTTGGCATTTAAAACCTTGCGTGATTTTGTGATGAACTTGGATGATTTTCCTCTCGAGTATTTATATTGAAATTGTTTGTGAAATAATGCTTTGACGTTTTGTTTGAGCTGTGCTGATTCCATGCACTACTCTATGCTGACTTGAATTTGTGTATACTTCCCTGACTTGTTTCATGATTTTTGGAAAAAAAAGTTGCATGTAGTTGCTGAATCACAAGTTCCAATTCTTGTTTGTAGTTTGGCTCGACCATGATAGTTGCTTGTCTTCTTCATGTTCACTTGTCCATATGTGTGTATATATATAAACTAAAGTGTGTGTATACATATATCGCGCATGTGAAAAATATATTATTTTATATCAACAGACTGCTGCACTGAGTTGAGGATGGTCAGAATCAGCTAGTTTGACGCTGGTTTTGATCAGTAAACCAGTATGGCAGGTTGAGGCTGA
This sequence comes from Allium sativum, assembly GCA_030737875.1. Classification (NCBI taxonomy): domain Eukaryota; kingdom Viridiplantae; phylum Streptophyta; class Magnoliopsida; order Asparagales; family Amaryllidaceae; genus Allium; species Allium sativum. Next base: position 734,597,552 of record CM060916.1, read on the forward strand.
TCGGTGGGTACTAGATGAATACAAAACAGATCGAGTTGGAAAAATGATGAGAAACACACCGAAAACTAAGGAAAATAAATTTTTAAAATAAAAATTATATTTGCTTGATTTTAATATATTATTTCTGTTCCAGATACTCTGTGTGTGTGTTTCTGTATATAACAAGTATGAAGACTGGACTGAGCTGTGAAGACAAAAAACTGAAGACCGTGAATGAAGACAGAAAGCAAAAACAGTGTGTAAACTGAGTGAATGTATAAATATTTGTACAAATGAGTATAGAGTGTACTGTAGTGATAGAGTATTGTAGTTAGAAACTATGTATGAAATTGAATGTGAAATGAAATGTATTTCAGTGAATTTCAGTGTGTTGTACAAATGATGGAATTGTAAATCTGTACTGTTTTGAATATTGAAATAAAATATTATATTTAAATAAAATACTATTGAATATTTTAATTCGAGTATTTTCGTATTCTATTTAAATATAAATATTATATTCATGTCTATAATGTATATATAAAACAGTACAATAACAAACACATTTCAAATACTAAATATTTGGTTTGTTATCATCAAACAAAAATCATATAATTGTGTATACAACAATGTTATATACAACACATTTCACATGATCCTGGATTACAACTGGAGCTATATTCAGAATGCTTTGTATCCGTGTATTTCTTTCAGTTGTGGCAGTTGATGTTTTCCATTGTGCATTATATTTATGTATATATATTTCCGTTGTTTTGTATTTTGTAAATCTCTTATATTTATTTTTCTGATGTATATTATTTATCTGAACTTTGATATATTCTTGTACTATGATGCAAATTGTTGTAATAGCAGTGAAATGTATTCATGTTCGTGTTCTGATGTGTCATGTTCTCAAAACAATCTGGGATCCTACATCTCTTCGGGGATCGGGGAAGTCTGGGTCTTATCATTTTAGTATCATAGCTTTGGTTTACAAAGCTAGAGAACAAGACACATTAGAACCGAACGAAAGAATTCATCGGAGATAGGATTAGTAATATCCTATAAGAATATCTCGTTAGTGATAGGGCTAGTAATACCCTAGAATGAGTTTGAAGAGTATTATTTCTAGAAACGAATTTAAGTTTGAAAATCATATCTTATTATATGTATTTGATTTATTTTATATTGATTTGGACTATCGAGTATAGAAGATTTTGCAAATACGTCTGATCCACGTGTATACGAAGTCTAAAATATGCTAGATAGATATAGAATCACACTCTAGTTGCCTGGAGACGATTCTGATGATTACTCGAGAATCATCAACATATATGTTCGAGTTTCAAAAATGGGATCTCTATATGATTCCAATTGATTGGTGTGAAAACCAAAACCTTAGTTAGACTTTATTGTTTATGATTAGATCTTGAAACTGGATTCTTGAGTATATATAAAGTTATATATTTGAAAAGATAATAAATTAATTGATTGCTGGTTATGATGTGTGATTATTAGTCTGATTAATAAAAATATTGGAATGGTAAAACCAAGCCAAATATAATATAGAGCTGAATAGAAAATTTAGTTTGAATTGGATTTATATATTAGATAGATATGTACATATATAAACATGTTGAGCAGGTTATGGATTTACTGTTGAGTAGAGAAATATATTGCGTGCCCGACAAACAGGTGCACCTTAATGAGTTGGATGCGCAATTTTATTTATTATATAAACTATTGTGGGTGTTTTTGGATGCATTGTGATGGTTGTTCTGTGTGAGATTAAAAACGTACGCCATAGGATAACAACAAATAAATTATGAACTACACCATATGACATACTACATTAAGACAACATAACCTAGCATAATATATTCCATATAGGCATTTGGTGCTTATATGACGAGGTTTGGATTTCCATACGGGCGAGATGCTTGTATGGCGAGGACTGAATTACAAATTGAATAGAAGACTGATTATGGACTTAAATAAACATATAAAGGTGCTCGGGGTAGGATTTATTAAAAACCCTAAATAGGTCTGGAGATGACAAAAATTCACGTCTCTCTTGTTTTTAATTAAGGCACATGGATTATTTTATTTCCAACACTAGGTAAGGCATGAGATTTTGACCTTTTTACACGTCCCCCTTAGGCATAGATAGGTCACAAAAATTTTGTATGCTTTTTATTGATTTATTGGGTGCCTAATACGGCTCAATAAAATTTTCAAAACCTCCCCGTACAAAGGAGGTTATTGCAAAAAATTTCGAAAATTTAGGGTATTAGCCAAATTTTTGAGAAATTAGAAAGTTATTAGAAACTGAAAAGTTGAAGAACTCAAGCCAAAATGAAAGTTGAGCTGGTTAGTTAAACAACTTTCAGCTCCGTTCCCTTTCGAGGACGAAAAGATTTTAAGTGGTGGAGATTGTAACAACCCAGAATTTCAGAACCAATTTAAATTTTTTTAGTTTAGCTATTTTAATAGGTTTGGAATATTTAAAATGATTCACTTTAAATAATAACGACTAAAAATTTATTTAAATTGAAGTTAGAACATATAAATTTAAATTTTAATTAAAACGAACTTGAAATAGCGTGGTAGTTTGAAAATTTGGTTTTAAACTTCAATTGAATATACAGAATTTAATATAAGTTAGAATTTGATGGAACAAGAAACATTAAAATCTATTTAACTATATCTTTCTAAGGATTGTAAGAAACTGAGATTTCACTTTATAATTTGTAAGTTATGTCAAGTTTAAAATTTAGAATAGTCGTTATAGAATTTTTTTTTTTATATATATATATATATATATTAATATATATAAGCCCTTAAAAATAGCCATTTTGCAAGCGACCTCTGTTTTTTACGAAACCACTTTTGTTGGATCCAGAATGTTAAATTATTATCAGGTTTAAAATTTCAAAATTTTTGGAATTAATATGTGAGCGTATTAAATTTAAACATGTTTTAGATTTCAGTTTAAATTAAATCGACTTGAAAAAGGCTATTTTTCAAACGGCCTCCAAATTCGATGAAACTAATTTTGTTAGGACCATATCATCAAAACATAGTGACATTTCAATATTCGTAATTTTTAGAGTCAGTATGTGGCCCCGTTAAATAAAAATGTACGTTGAAATTCAATATTGAACTTATATTAATTTATGTTTTAATTTTGATGAAAATTGATTGAAACAGTCGAATTGGCTTACGAAACTATTCCATCGTGTCCGGAATAGGGTTAGTTGGTTAGGAATGACAGTCATTGGGTTTGATTTTGAGTCAGAGCGTTAAACAAATTATTTATGAATTAAATATTATTTATATATTATGCACATATACCCCATACTTTTTGCAAACCCTAGTCAAACTCTTTGCTGCGTGGTCAAATTCAAACCCGCCTCCAAATAGAAATGAATGGCAGCTCCGTTTCAATCTTTATCCCCAATTTTCTTGTAATACGTTCATTGATTTGCAAAGCTTCCAAAAACAAAATGAAAGAGCGAACCGAGAGCTTTAATTTGATGCAGATATGATTGGTTATCGTTGTGTCATCCGCTCGAAATTCGAGATCAAAGGAGGAGATGACGTAGGTAATTTGAGGCGCTAGGAGGGGCTCGCATTTTGAGGTGTTGCCGGCGTTTGGAGAGGAGACCGTGGCGGTCATCTTGGTGGTTTTTGATCAAGTTCCAGCGGCCCCAGTTGCACGCAGTTCGAGGTCAATGTTGCTGAAGTGGGTTCTGCTGTGAAGATGAATTTGACGGGAAGAAGAAACAGAGGCTGCGTTTTTTTCCTTAAGAAATGCGATTAGTTGAGTAATTAGTTAATTTAATTTCTCGTTTAAATTGTCCAACGTATAAATTGTCATAACTCGATCATATGACATCAGAATTTAACAAATTCGGGTTTGTTGGAATCGTCGTGAAAAACTCTACAACATGGAACTGATAAGAACGAAAACGGAGCAAGTTGGAATTTTTAGCTATATTAAACGCGTGTTTAATTTAGTTTAAAAAACAGAAATCATCCATTAAAGACTGGCGGAGTGGAAACCAATGTGAGAATTCTCTCACTAAAATATTTGTATAGTTATTTATTTTATAACTGAAAATATACAAATTTCCAGTGCTGAATTTAATTTTTTTAATTATAAAAAATATATGGTGTGGTGTCTGTTAGCTCATATTCACTGTTGTCTGAAAGCCCATAGATGATCTGATTGACTGTATTGTGTTGTGACTGTGATTTTTAAACATACTAAAAATAATTTAATATTATTTTGTGGTAGTTGAAATTGGATATAAATATCCATCTATAGATTTGAATAGTGAAAATTAGATAATTTGTAAAATATCTTGAATTTAACTATTTATGATTATTCATTATTCAGTAATGAAGTTAAATTTATTATTGTTGTTTGAAGACCCCACATGGGCCTGGGGATGACATTAATTCTAATCTCACTTGGATTTAATTGTTAGTCACCCGATTGATTGGCAGACTGTTATAAGCATTATTTAATTGTTTAATGCTTATACAGTTGTAAATTACACTCTGGATGTGAATTGACTGTTTAATAGTTATTTATCACTACTTTTGTATACATGAGATGTATGGAATCCATATAAATAAAATTATATGGTAATTGATTGAGTCTGATTCCAATTCAGAAATAATAAATATTTTAAATTAATATTCAGTAAAGAATTGAAATATGATTTTGATGTCTGATTTTGGATGGACACGAAAATATTGAAATATATGAAGCTGAGTTAAGTAGATATAGGCCATTTTAACCCGAATGGTATTTTCTGTTGATTTTATTTATTTTATAATGAATATCGAAAAGATTTGATTTCATAATCTAATATTTTGAAAATATTATCAATTTAATATTATAATGATATGGAATATTCAATTTTGATTTAAAATTGAAATGGAAGTTGAAATCATTTTAAAATGAATTTATAAATGATTTATAAAACACGTTTTTAAAAAAGAAAATTGACGAAGTATATTATATATATTCAAATGGTTTGAATAAAACGCACCGTGCAATGATCGTTCGCGAATTTGAACCATTGACTTCAAATTGATGTAACGGGAGATCCGACTGTCGGATTCTCCAAAAACTGGAAACGTTGGGTTCGTATCAAAAAGATCTTTCAAATGAATATATGAGATTTAAATTTGAACGGTTGGAATTTAAATTATGTCCAAATCAATTTCAGAAAAGGTCGCTATGGATGCAAATCGGTGGCCGTTATTGGAAAATGGCTGTAAAGTTCTTAATAAAATTATGAAAAATATGGAAAATAATTGTGTAAATCATAATAAATGATTTGGAAAATTTTTGGATGAAAAATTCCAAGTTTTGAAAAGATAAAAGATATTTTTATCTATATGAACTAGTTATTAACTAGAATAATAATCCAATGTTTTAAATAAATAAATTGGATTTGTAAATGGTTTTTGAAATAACCAGAATTTTCCAGCGAATGAAGTGGAAAGGATTTAAATTGAAATAATCTTCGGAATATTTCGATGTTGGATTCCGTGATTATACAGATATTGTTGAGGAATTTGGAAGATACATACATCGTTATTCCCAATACGATATCCGTTGGTTTCATAATTTGATATTGAATATAAGCCGATAAAATTTCTATTCATAGTATCAAATTGGATTTTGGGTTTATCGTGAATGGTGTCTTCAACAACACTGTTCTTAAAACCAGTGGAGAAAAGAATAAATCTTTTGATAAAGACTAATGAAGTTTTCTAATTTATAATTATAAATTGGAATTCAATGGAAGATGATTGTAGGTTCGTTGTGAACAATGTTTTAAATAATATTTGTTCTTAAAGCCTAATTAACAATGAAGATATGATTGGAATTTATATATCTTTTTATAAAGATTAATGGAGAATTTTTTTCCAAAGTAAAGTTTTCCAATTAAATACATTAAATTGGAATTGAATGTAATTCGATTATATATTGATATGTTTTCCGTGAAGATTCCATAGTTAATGGAAGACGATTTGGGTTTATCGTGAACTGTGTCTTAAATGACATTGGTTCTTTAACCCGGTTAATGACAGGATTAATTTTACTAAAAATTGAATAATCATCAAGCAATGATTTTTGTAAGATTAGAATTAAATGGAGTTTTAATGGATCTTTAATTAGACTGAAAGTAAAATGGTATCAAATTTATCGAATTCCTGAAATGATCGAGAATGGAGTACCACCAGTTTTACTCCATGCGATAGTTAAATCTTTAATTAGATTTGAAATGAGAAATGGTAATTAATTTTACACATAAAACAATGGGTTTTAGATATGTAGTACTACCAGTTTTGCTCCATGGGATGAATAGGTTGGGATTGGGATTAATAAAATAAAGGATTACTTCGGTATGGCTCAATAATCCCGATTAGTTTTATAAACCTTAATTTGGTTTAGAGTTGTGAAAAGATAAAATAAAATCTTCGAAAATGATATCCAAAAGAAGATTAAACAATAAGTTTAAAAGAACTTATCTTTGATAAAATTAATGGGAACCTTTCCCTAAAGATGTGAATATTTGAATAAAAGAATATTCTGAATTGGAATGATGCGTATGATGTGTTTTTATAGCACTTGATTATTGATTACAAAATATGCGAGTTATTCGGAAAGACCGGGTTTATCCCATTCTGAATAACTGATACGACTAAAAGTCGATGATATGAAGACGGTGGTTGAAGACCAGAGATCTTCACATCGTATTGATGATGACTGATGTCGTGATTGGACTGTACACCTAAGACAAGGTAATAAGTGGTGATCGTCCAGACTTACTTGGAGATCGATTGGATATGCGAGGGCCTCTCTCCTATATTAGACATATGGGACGAGGAATAAGGTGCCCGAGGTTTCGTTCAGACTCTTAACGGACTTGCAATTGGATGATATTTCTGACATTGTATTCCTTTATATTGTATCCGTTGATCTCTGCTAAATATATATCTGTTTGGTGGCGGAGAATTTATTCTCTTGCTTAACACCCTTCTCTGAGACGTACGAGCTTAGAGCTTACATATTGGTGGAAATCAGTGGTACGATATGGATTGACAATGTGGCATGCTAAGATGCAAATGATCAAGGCGTTTGTTGAAAAGCAGAGTCTTATGGATGATGATCAAAGCACAGTTTTAAGTAGCATAGCTTTGTGTATAACATTAATTCGCGAGCCTCACACCCGGTATGAGTCAAAAGCGGGATAGGGACTGCAGAGAGTGCACGACATTTCTTTCTAGCTTGAAGTGGTGTCATGGTATGGAGCCCAGACATTTTTAGTTATGGATGATGGAATGAGGAGCCTTGGATATTGAGTCTCTAATGGCTCAGAGATTAGTCCGATAGGACCGAGAAACGTGTGTTCAGGAATAATTAATCCACTAAAGTAAGTGTGAACCGACCCTGAAGATCCAAGGGTTGCCCGTAGGTGTGATCCTGAGACATATGCTAGAGTGTCTCGAATCGATGAGGAGACATCCCTTGCCTCGACTTATAGATGGAATCCAATTTCCAATACGCGACTTTTCGGTTTTAGTTGTAAACCTATGTATTGCGGTGTAATATATGGTAACTATGTCATCAATGATTGATACATTTATATTTGAAGTTGTTTTAACACTATGCACTTATAGTAATATCAAAATGATTTGTTTTAAACGTACCAAGCATGTTTGGCTACTATAAGTGAAAACTCTATCCTCAGACTTGCGTTGCATTGTCTGATGGGACCTGAGTCTTATAATAGATTCATTTTATAAAAAAGCATAGCGTTGTTTTATTTCAAACTGAGGTTCATGTGTAGTAAATTCGCTCCATGTTATACGTCATGGTCCCATGATTTCCTAACTTTTAAATTAAAGATTTATTAACTATTTTAGTTCTCACACTAGTCCTATGATTTACTCGGAGTTTATTGTTTCTACCTAAACTCTGGGTGCCCATATTTTCCACACGGGCAGCTAGTAGTTTTGGTTTTCGCAGATATTTCTTTTCACAGGATCCTGGATTATGGCTGGAGCTATATTTGGAATGTTTTATATCCGTGTATTTCTTTTAGTTGCGCCATTTTATGTTTTCTATTGTGCGTTATATTTATGTATATACATTTCCGTTGTTTTATAATTTGTAATTCTCTGATATTTATTTTTCCGACGTATATTATTTATCTGAACTCTGATATATTCTTGTACTTAGATGTAAATTGTTGTAATAGCAATGAAATGTTCTCATGTTTATGTTCTGATGCGTCATGTTCTCAAAACAATTCGGGCTCCTTCGTCTCTTCAGAGAATGGGGAAGTCTGGGTCGTTTCATAGACGCTGGACATGTCGGTCGGTTCCGGGCAGGCTTCTACTACAAGTAACGGTTAAACTCGTGTCTATGTGTCATTAATATAATTAAGTCATTAACTTACATACATACAAGCATACAAATTCCTATGGGGATGATCAAATTCTATTCCTAATTTTATCGTACTTATTACGTGTTTATTATGCATTGATATTCGTTGATTACATTATAGATATATTTAAATATAAATGTGTTATAAATATATTTAAATATAAATGCAAATTAAGCGAATGAGATAAGTCCTTACCATATTTTTGAAATGTCAATCCTATTAAATTCTTAAGGTGAATAAGTTATTTTCTCATATTTTCCTCAATCATAACATAAGTGTGCATATGACAATAGAATGGGAAAAACAACCACAACTACATATTAACTTGAAACTTAGGTTTTGACTTGATTATTGCGATAATAAAAGACAAACATAACGTCAATTATATATGTTTATAATTTGTATTTTGAATAGATTCATTTTCTTATTTTTGTTTATATTCAAAACTAATATTTAGGTGTATAGTAAATAATACATTTGAAATTTCTATTTTGAGAAATAAAGATTCAAACCTAATAAACTATCCAAATCTTAATCTTTTTCCGAAAAATCAAACATGTGAGTTACATGAAAATAAAAAAACTAGGAATCCAAACAATATAGAAAATCACACAAAAAATCATGTTGTTATTTTATTATTACAACAACCCAAAACTCAAATATAGCTAGATTAAACATTTCTACAAACAATTAAATATAGGGAATTCGGAGGATGTTTAATATTATATGTCTACTTAGATCCAAATTCCCTTAGACCTATAGATCCAATTTACACTACAAAACAAAGATAATAGCAAACTGATATCAATTCCACTCGTAGTGCTACACTACACCAGAGTTTCCATTTTGCAACGGCTTAGAGCCGTTGCAACATGGTTTTGCAATGGCTCCAAGCCGTTGCAAAATAAGGAGTAGCAAAAAAAATGCAACGGCTCCGAGCCGTTGCAATACATGTATTTTGCAACGAGCCGTTGCAAAATCTATCTTTGCAACGGCTTTAATCCGTTGCTGTTTTTGTATTCGCAACGGCTTTTAACCGTTGCTGATTTATAATATATATATATATATATATATATAAAATCTGTGCTTTCCCCTGCTCTGATACTTCCTATTCAATACAAATGTTACATATCTGAATATTATCACAAAAGAAATTGCAATAAACCAAATATTTCTAATATAATCAACATAAAAACCAAAATTAACAACAAATTTCAACAATATATTACAAACTTAAAAGTTCTAACAATTTGCAGCAGCAAAATATTACCGTGCATTACAAAGTTCAATAGTTGTAGCTAAAATAATATTACAGTGCATTTCAACTTCATCACAATGATATTACTTGTTCACATATATCATAAATTAGTAATGCGCATCATTACTTAATTAGCTTTCTTTCTTCAGGTAGTGTTTGCATTCCTTCACCTCCTCCCTGCATAAAAAAATTCAAACTATTTCAGACCTGCATTACTTTAGCTCAGTGCAGTTTAGAACAGAACATGCGTAGTTAAGAATTTATTCTTCTTATGTGTATTTAAGAACAACCAACCAACCAACCAACCTATATGTGTATTTAAGAACAGGCGCAGTTTAGAACAAAACTACCTAGATTCATGAGAAGCATAGGAAACCTTGCGGAGGGTTTGTTAGGTGATTTTGAGTATGAGGATCAATCTTCTTGCCTTTTGTGCTGTAATTGGGTATATGAAGTAAACTGTTTATGGTTTTATTATGCTCAAGACAATGAAGCTATAATGAACATCTTCGGCAATATACTAAATGCATTTGCCAAGATTCTTAAGAAGCCTATAGTTTCTATCGTTAAAAGTGAGTCTGTGGAACTGGAAGCAATTCGAAGCCTGGATATGTTAGAAGGCCATCTTGAACCGCAAAGACTATGGCTGAAGTTCATCGGAATTGGGTCTTCGAAAAATGAATGTCCTAAGCAAATGTCAAATTTTTGTCTTGAGACATTTTACTACGCCGAGACTACACGCAGCTGGCACTAAAGTGTAGAAGTTTGCTGAAACTATTATGACTCTTGGTGAAGAATAGAGTAGAATAAACATCTTAGGTAGATTAACAAAACCCAAATTGAATTACCCAAAACCGTAGCTACTCACTAATTATTTGATTAAGCCTTTTTACAAGATAAGCCAATAAAAAATGATCAAACAGACCACATTCCTATTACCCAACCCAATAACAAATGATCAACCAAACATAAATCCCTACATCCAACCAACCAACCTATTTCCCTGCATAAAAATACACTACCTGAAGAATAGGTTGGTTGGTTGTTCTTAACCAACCAATCAACGTATTTCCCTGCATAAAAATAATTTATTGTGCATAAAAATATTCATTCATTACAATGGATTTTTTTAAGGGAAATGAAAAATAAATCATTGGGTGATTAAGACCTAGCAGATGAGAGAATTTACATGGGCCCAGTTGATAGACAACCAACCTATTGTATATCATGCGCAACCGTGCATAATGTTGGCATGCTTCTCATGGTTTTGTGTCGTCGATTTGTGTTCAAATCACTTTTAAATGGTTTGGAATTCATGAGCAGTCATAAAAAATCGATAATATACTACATAATTAGAAATTCATTATGAAAAAATTATGAACACAGGTTGAACAAAAACGTAAAATTTGTTTTGTTTTGCTCGTTCTTCTCAAACCTTATATAGAACCAGTAAGGGACTTGCGCTAGAGACTGTGTTACACTTCTTTTTAATTTGCTAGTTCATTTTAAAAGAGCCACTCAACAAAACAAACCATCGTGCAAGTTTGTGTAGCTTATTCACTTTAAGAAACAAGACCTATCAAATAAATTATTAATAATTTGAAATATATAGAAAAATAAATTATACGTTAAGCGTTTTCTATTATCACGCGTAAAAGGCATGCTATTACGCTCGTGGATATTTTGTAATTTCAAAAGGTCCAAATGAAGGTAATTTCGTCCGTCAAATAACCGTAAATTAGATGAATTTCCTAATATTTAATTAGTTCTAATGATTTCCTTGTCACTCCTTGATTTTTTCCACACGATATTTCATTTTCAATTTATACAATTTATCGTTGTTATAATCGTAAAGTTCAATTCGTTCTCCCCAATATCATTTTATATTTAGATATCAACTTTTAATGACCAACACAATTATTTACATAAGTCTACTAAGCCTTATCATTTTATTTTCCACTCAACTCTATATGTTTAATTAAGTGATATAAAAAAACACTTTAAAAATAAATCTGACAATTCCATGTATACTATAAAAACTGGTGTTGAAAAATATATTGTAAAAAACCAGTATTTATTAAAGCCTAATTAATTATATCCAAAACGTTTTTTGTTAGCAGACCCAACTAAATCTAAGAGACTGTAATAGCTACAAGCAACAAGCATCATTCATCATATATACTTTTATTTTCCACTCAACTGGAGTTTTAGGAAATTTATTCAGCATTGTTTTAAAACTGTCTAAATGCATGCACAATGGTTATGTAATCCTCAAACAAAGCACATTTCCTTTATTAATTATTCCAGAAAATAGAAGATATCCATTCAATCAGTCTTAACAGATATACTTATATATATATATATATATATATATATATATATATATTAATACTATTTAGTTAAGCTCAACTTAGCAGTTTATTTCTTATATATACATATATAGATACATCTTCATGTACGTATACATGTATAAATCCACTTAGTTACAGATTTATCTGCCTTATCATTTCTAATATGTATTAATATATACACACACAATTTCCATGCGTGTACATATATCTTCACATACTCTCCGGAACCATCACGAAGATTGATGCTAACACCCACATGTACATACACACACACACATTATCATGCTATATATATATATATATATATATGTATGATATACATACATATATATATATATATCCACTTAAATTTCGGAAACTCCAATTTATTCATACCAGCCAATGCAAGTGCATTTCAAAAATGAATCTTCAATGTATCCATGCAACCAGGCATACTCATGTCACCCATCACATACATCAATTCACATCCCAAAGAGCAAATCGTTATTTATGCTTAAGTAAAAGTTGTATACAAATGTGCAGGCATCATTTAAACATGCCAAAGGGCCTTTCATGTTATTTGACCTATACTTCAGGTTTTGTTAACAAGTAACCAAGCAAGTTCTACTTATATCTGAAGCCAGTCCAACATATATATACATACAGCAAGTCAAACATAAAAGAATCAAACCATGTAATCAAAAGCAACACACAATTCACAATCAAACAGTCCAACTACAATTTATATGGGCATTTAACCCTCGCTACACATCCATATACACATCCATTTTGGTCGTTATCATATTGGCGTGCGTGTAACCCTCGCTACACATCCATTTACACACAAAAAGTTGATTTATGTGCATTTTTGAGCTTAAGTTGAACATGAAAAACATAGTAATGATAACAGAAGAAATAATTTTACCTCTTTGTCCAATTGCGTCAAACAGTAAGAAAAGCTAGTATCGATGCCTGAACTGTTGTTCCACCAATTATTCTACAGCAAATAACCTGCATAACAAGTCTTATCAGAAAAAGAAAACACACTAGAACTCCTAAATTGAAGAACAACTGTAAAAGAATAACCTGCAAATCTAATCAAACAACCAACCAAAATTAAAACAACCAACCAACCAAAATGAAAATCTAATCAGGGGCATCTATTAAAAGGAAATCAACGATCCTATTTCTTCAACATTAATTCAACAATAAAACAACCAAAAACAATTTTCACATACTGAGAGTAGATCTGACCTCGAATCGAGATTTAGAGAGCTTTTCGTTCTGGAAAAAAGGACTATAATTGAGTACTACATACATGGGTACATGGAGTAATGAACTTTACACAAAAATTGTGCAACCAAAACCACGTGCAATAAAGGAATTTATTTGTTAGTTAGGATTTTTAAAATAGAATTATTGAGACAACCGTTAATGATGCTCGTCACTGACTATTGTAAGGTTGGCTTGTAGTAAAAAAAAAAAAAGCAAAAATTTATTATAAAAGCATTTCAGATTCCTTTCTTCCCTATGACCTAGTTTAGGAGAAACAATGTGTGTTATATTTATTTAAAAGAAGTTAATCAATTGATGGTGATTTAACATAGCAGCCAAGCATTTAGTAACAACAAAGTGACAATAGAACGGTAGTAAAGTATAATTTTATATACAAAGTGTTTGTTTAGTAAAAATATACATATAAAAGCATCAAAGAATTCTATAATGTTTATGAAATGTATATTCCATTGTGTGCCAAAAGAACTTCACATATAGTAACTATGCTTAATATAGAATGTTCAATTATCTTCAGACACTGTCATATATTCCTCATTGTAACAAAACATAAATAATTACGACAAATAGGTAGCATGCAGTAGAAAATGTGCAAAAATTGTTCAAGCACAACACATATATACGGAATACAAATAATCCATCCTAATTCATTAAAGAACATGATTAAATGATCCGAAATCGTTTTTTAATACAAAGTTTAAATGCAAATAGACCATAAATAAAGGACAAATGCAACCAAATTAACAAAGTAAAACATACCTAAAATAGAATGATGAAGGGAAAGAAAAGCAACAGTAAACATGGATTGGAACAAACATTAAAATTTGATTTCTTATATGCAAAAATGTATAGTATAATTGTAGTTGCCGAATCATCATCTAAGGTTCAAGGCTACAGAGTGGCAAAGGTTTTTCATGATTTCAAAAGTCTCTTTGTCTGCACCACCTGTAGGTTTTGCCATCAATGGTGGGTCAACCACTAAAACTTTATAATTTCAATTTTCTCCTATCATTAGTAACATAAGTGTGTATTCCTCTATTTTAACCTCCTTACCACATTTTGATTCTACAGATGGTGTTTCATTTATTTCTACTTTCATTGCAATTTGCAAATAGGGAGACAATGGCTTTTCTCTTCGATGCTACTCTATGCTAGAGCAATTGTTTTTTCTCCGGTTCGAAATTATGAAAAATGACAAAACCAAAATACAGAAAAGTAGTTAAATACTATTTATAATACATCTAAAATTATTTTGTTTGTCCTAATATTAATGTTATTGTCATTATATCTTTAGCTCTTTTAGCAATGTTTAAAAGGTTTCATTCTTTTATTGGTGTAAGTGGACAATTCTTGAATTAGGAAGAAAGGATTACCAACTAATGATGCCTGATGGCAATAACAAATGCATGCTCAAACGAAGTTATTGAAAGACCCAAAAAAAATAATGAATTTTATGTCAGCAGTATAAATGAAATAATGTAAGATTTATTTTGTAACATTCAACAGTATTAATTTTGACTGAAAGTGTAAATCTGTAATCTCATATACTTATATTTAGGCCCTCCTATTGTATGCCAAAATGGATGCATAATTATAGTGTTTACTAAATATGGTGTTTACTAATTATTGTGTGGAGCATCAAACTATGTCCTGATTTGCAACAGTTTCAATAAACAAAAGATAAAAATTGGAAATGATCAGTACCAATATATTGAAAATTAACTAAAAATGACTATTAAAGCATCACAGTATATTTAGCATATCTACGCACTTATTTGTGTACTAAAATCTTACAAACCAAAATAAAATAAAATAAATTCCAGTAATAAGTCCTTTTTGTTTGCAGCTCTTTTATGATGATATACAATGTTAACATAGGTGGTCTACTTAGCATCTCTAGATAGATCAATAATTTGATTTTGTAATATTAGAACCTACTTTAGCATATATAGCATAAAAACATAATTGAAGATTTGAAGTACTGGAAAATTCAAAAGAGAATACTTGTTGGATGAATCATTTATACAAACAGTCTGCGTGCAGACAAATATAAGTGAAGACTTATAGCCAAAGAAAACATTGACATCAACGCTTGTAACTCCTTGTACCAAGAAATTTTAAACACAAACGAAAACTGTAGATAAAAGTAAAATGCTAATGCAAACGTGTGCAAAATTGGTATCATCGAAGCCACAGCCTGCAATTTTCTCGAAAACCTAAAAAAGAAAAAAATTACTACAAAATAAACTTATAATGAGGGCAAACAGAATGAACCCAACATTTGAAAATAATATAATCACAATATATTTAAATCACGAATTTACATTAACATATCAAAAGCCAAAACCACCTAACAATCATCCACTATCACAATTTAATCAACGATTTCTATTTGTATGACAATAAATCAATGATAAAAAAAAGGAAAATCAATTTTGCCATACCTAGAGCCTGCTGACTTCGATTCCGATCCTGTGAAGCTTTCGATTTGGATCCGCTGATGTTTTCAATCAAGGAAAAAAAGCAAGATGTCGATCGAAATATAAGCAGGATAACCCTAGAAAAAAAGTTCGACTGTGAGATCTGCGAAAATAGATTTGGAACGAAGTTTTCAAACGGCCAAATTTCTTTGATTGATTGAAATTGAGTAATAATACCTAAGAAATCGAAAGGAGGTTTCGATCCATTTCTCTGAAGCGGTAGATGATTGAAGAAAGCGTACGGGTTAAGGAATGAAAAGGGGTATTGTGAACGGGGGGTGTATGGTAGGGAGTTGGTAATTGGAGAACGGCTTAGAGCCATTGTACAATATAGAACGGACTAAACCCGTAGTAATAAGATTTGCAAAGGACTAAAGCCGTTGCTATTCCGCAACGGTCATAAGCCGTTGCAAAATGACCGCTCCTGGGTGTTGCAAATCGGCCTGTATGGTGTAGTGCTAAGAAGGATAAAATAACAGAATTTTGAATGGTGTTTTCTTTTGGATCCAATCCTTAATTCAAAACGTTCTTCATTTCTTGTTAATCTATATATTAGAATAAGAATATTAGAGTCTTATATATAAATCTTTGAATTTTAGAATATAACTCTAAATCTAATCCTAAATCAAAATAGAGAAGAAAAGAAATATGGATTAAGGATTTAAAAGAAAACCAAAATTTTTCTTTGGAATTCTAATGGCAGAGTGGAGGCGCAAAAATAAAATAAGGTACAGCTAGGGGATTTGTATTTGTAGTTGTAAGTGTAAATAAAGGTCGTAGGATGTGTTAGATTAAATCTAGACGGTCTGTGTTTGCAAAATATATAAAAACCCTCAAAAACAAGCCTTCACTGCCCATTTCTCCAAAGGGCGGTTGACACCCCCTATAGAAGGGCGGTCGACCTGGGCGGTCAACACCCCTCCTAGAGGGTAGTCGACCCCCCTTCTGGGTCGATCCCAGGAGACAATTATCTCTTGTACGTTTCTTTTTAATTAATTCTAATTGACTTGTGGTCATTATTCTTGTCCCCATTATATACGAGTATATATGCAGAAGTTTGAATTCAAAATGAATATTATTTTTTCATCCTTATCTAATTAATATATCCCACAGTTGTATATATATTTATTTGAAGTTCAAATTCTGTATGTTTAGTATATACACACAACATTATTTATTAGTAACTTTTGCATATAGACTCCGTTTTCAGTAAATAAATATGAAACAGATCAGAATTTTCCCAGAATGCAATAACAATACTTTCGTGGCCCAATTCTCAATTTTCTGAAATTCTTATTTTCAGCCCATTGATATTTTATTAATTTATTATTATTTATATTTCATTATCTATGCCTATTTAGGGTATATTTTTACGGGATGCTACATTATCCCTTGTCAAGCACCAACCATACTTGACGATCCTAATAAACTAGCTCACGTCCCGGGGTCGTCTAATCCTTGCCAAACATCAACCATACTTGATGACCTAGCCTCAAGGGGATCTTTCGGGGCATTAACCATGCTCAGTGGTCCTAACTAAATTGGCACGTGTCTAAGGTCGCTTAACCCTTGTTAAACAAGCCATATTTGACGATCCTGGACAAGCGAAACCTGTTAAGATTATGACAGAGTTGTCTGTCCCTTGATGTGCATCAACATTACACAATGATCCAAAGTTTTTCATTAATTTTATTTCGGCTATTTCCCGATTGCATAGAGTGATGCTCGTTTTTCGTTTAATTTTAATATGCAACTATAGGTTTAATGCCAGACAAGCATTAGCCATACTTATCGAACATTTTAATTAAAGTTATGAGAACATAAGTACTTTCATATTGATAAAAACTGATGGTTTGTCACCGTCTTAGAGCTCTCCTAGGGGTCGCCGTGGACCCCATACAAGAGTGGGAGGCTTGGCCATATATTGCAAGTTCGTTGATAGGTAAAAATAGGTAAAATGGCGCACCGTTGGGTACAGAACATTCCTAGAGGCTATTGATTAGTCTCGTACATGGGTAGACCGATTTAGCCACCGTTTATCGAAAGAAAAAGTGAAGCGATGGTTTGTTGTTGGGAACATGCATGCACGTGATCTAAAGGTTAGTTTCGTACGTGGGTGAACTAATGCAGCCATAGTCCACTGCCTACATCCATGTAGACCTGTTAGTTAATAACAAGTCCTCCCTATGAGTCGGTCCCACTTCCATGTCGAGCAATAGATCGGCATGCCTAGTTCAGCCATGCTGAGCTGGAAGGGTCACATTTCCATGACGTGTCCCACTCTTCCACTCCACGGCGTGGCCGAACCCACAATCTCAAGTACCCTCGAAAAAGGCTACCGCGTCACCAGGCCAAACTAGATTACCTCCTCATCTATAAATACTCCTCCAGGACATCTTTTCAGGTGGATCTTTTTCTTTGGAGGCATAGAGACTTTGCCATTTCGAGAACCAGCTTCTTTCTCTTCAAATTTCTTGTTACAAACATTACTGTAATCTGTAATCAAATGATATAAATAATAGATTGTTAGAAGTGGACGTACATGCATTGTCGAACCACTATAATTCTTGGTGTTCTTTATTATATTTCTTCAATTTTGTGATTTCTGATTGTGAATTTTTCAACGAAATTCTTTCATTTAGGTGTTCAACTTGAGAGAACCAATTTTCAAGTTAACAACCACCTTGAGTGAAAAAAGGATTTATGCATATATTTTAAATTTATAGAAGAAGTAGGCAGTGCAAACTAGAAGTAGTTAATTTCATACTTTGCACACTAATTCTTTATTTTTTTATTTCTACAATCCTTTAACACTACAAGTGAAATCAAAAGAGATTAGTGGAATAGATTATAAATTGCTTAAACCTTAACACATATCTGATTTTGCAATATTAATAAAAGATAATTGAGATTCCAACATATTCGAAGGTTGACATTTATTTAGGGAAATTTTGGAGGATTTAAATACTATATTTTGGTTTATTAAAATTTACCAACACACATTAAATCCAAATAAATAACATTTAATTACAAAAATGTGAAATTTTTGATATTTCCACTCACAAAAAATTGCCTATTTCAAATCAGGATTTGATTCCACCATATCTAAATTGATTTCAAATTTTCCTCTTTCGGAATATACCACAAAGTGAATTGTATACAAAAATTAGAACTAGAATCAGAAATCAAAGAGAAATAGAGTAAAATGAATTTAACATTTAAGTCCCTTACTTGAAAACTTTAACTGGTTCTGAAACCTAAGGATGAAGAAGACATGATCTGATTTACAATGCTTCTAATTCTTTGTTAGATCTTCTCATTTTTGATAAGCAACACATGAATTGTATATAGATTAAATTTAAAATCAAGTAGTGGAGAAGAGAAGAATTGGGGATCAGGTTAGAGATTACAAAATCTTACTATTTTTGTAACTAAAGAGGAAAGATTTTGATAAATTTTTGTTAGTGCTTTCAAATTTATATGAACCTAATGACAAACGTACTAAAATAGATGTCTATTGAGGAAGAACTAGAGCAATCAGACCAAAATAGTCATATCCAAGTTGTTAAAATAAATAAAACTCTTGTCGCCATTGTAGGCAGCGGTCGATCGCCATCCTTGGCAGGTCACAACTATCGAGTGACTGGTTGAGGTCAAGCGGTCGGACACTCACCTTTATTTTGGTATGTTTGTTGTTTTGTTTAAGTTACACAATTAGTCATATTAATTGTCTATGTTAACAATGTTACTACAAACGTTTCTAAACAGTAACTATTAGGCTATCAGTCGATATTTCAAAGCTCGAATTTCAAATTTGAATATTTTAAGTTTGAAATTTGAAACATAAAACTTCGCCTATACCTTCTCCACTTGAATTCTGTTTTCGACTTATTATACATATGGAAATCGATAAGAAAAATCTTTACTACCATGATTGTTTAAACTCTACGATCAAATTTTGACGTTTATAAATTTTCCAATTTGATCATGTTTTAATTTTATGATTTCTTGTTAAATTTTATTGGGTATTACGTGAATGGTCCCATAATGTTTAGTACTGCTTCAAGTGCTCTTAGATTAATCAGGCCGGTAAGGTGTACGTTCTAAAAAATTAGTCAGTTCAAGTGATTTGGGGGCATTTTAAGATTTAAAGTATTTTTGTTCGATGTATTATGCTTAGCTATGTTCAACATAATTCTGTTTGGCTAACTTCATTTCGCTAAATCTTTTTGGCTAATCCTATTTGGGCTAAATATATTTAGATCGGGCCGCTTTCTCGATTTTACATTTTTTCGTTGGTTATTTCTATTTGGTAGATTACAAAATCATTAAGGTTGAACCAAATTTCTTTATATCCTACCCCTTTGATTCAAGTCAAATTTAAATGAAACTAGGACCGATAGCTTCGTATTATCAAACTGACCGTTAAGGTGGTTTGCTTACCGTCACTTGGTCAAAACAAACTTTTATGAAGCCAAAAAATACTTCTCCTTTCTTAGAACTGCTCTCTTCAATGTTTTTCATGGCTTAAATTGTGATGTCTAAAATTTCTTCGGAATATATGTTACATTTCAAATCTACTTTAGATCTACCGTTAATATCATATTTCTACTACAATCTCTTTCAACTGATCTAAATAGATTATTTTGAAAATGCAATAAATTTTAAAAATACAAATAATTCTTAAATCTGTCGTATTTTAGTTGACTAATTTAAAAATATAACATTTTTTATAAATTATACAACCAAATGGACGGTCGATCCTAACGTTGTGTGGTTATACTAGTTAAGTAGAACTCTTTCCTGCCTTTGAATATTACATTTGGATAATATAGATGTCGGATGTCCAATGTGGGTCCAGATTTGTTAGGTTGATGACCGATTTAAGGCGATTATATATATTAGTTTGAGTTAAAATATTGCAGTAATGTAATACAGTAGGAAATGAAGAGAACAAAATGTTTTGTATTATTGAAAAAAATGATTTGCTTGTACATGAGATCCATATATATATATGTACACACACACAAAATATGAGTTTGGGCCGAGAGATACGAAGGCCCAAAACAAAAGAAAAAAGAAAATGAAAGTAAGGCACACGACATACCACTTGTGCCGATATATACAAAATGTAAACCGAATAGAAGATATTCTCTTATTACTTTTATTTACCCCTCTCAAAATCAGGGTTTGGTTCTACGAGCTGAAACCTTAATTTGCGAAAGTTATTTGAGACTTCAGTGAGAAATCATCCACGAATTAGCTACAGTAAGTAGAATCGAGTGCTTACAACCTTTCTAAGGTGTGATTTAACATCAGTTGAGGGAGAAGTGATATTCCGGAGATTTGAGAAAGCGGATCTGGAGTAAAGTCTTCGGATCTGGAGAAATATCTTCATATTTGGACTTTGTGTTCTTCAATCTTCCTTGGAGATGGAAATCAGGTTGTATGGCTCTTTGATTTTTAATTCATCTCTTAGTCATATTATTTTTTCTACTGAGAGTGATTTGGTAAATAAATCTTCCTTTTGATGAAGTGTAAGAATGTAGCTAACTTGCAAGTTCTTCTTTTGCACTTGTTCACGAACAACATAGATATCTATTTCAATATGTTTGGTTCGTGCATGTTGAATTTGTTCAGCTGTCATGTATATAGTCCTTTGATTGTCACATCATATTCTTGGCTTCTTATCCGATAGTAAATTTAGTTCCTTTAGTAGAGATTGAAGCCATAATATTTTTGCTGTAGTACTAGCCACACTTCTATAACCAGCCTTTGTGCTAGACCTAGAAATAGTATTCTGTTTCTTTGAACACCAGGAGATTAAAATGTCACCAATGTACACATAGTACCATGTTACTGATTTTCTATCATCATTGTCTGCTGCCCAGTCTGAATCACTATATGCTATAATGTATAGATGCTTGCTGGCTTTGAGTGTTAGACCATAGTTGATTGTTCGCTTTAAGTATATAAGAATATTTTTGACTGGTTTCCAATGTTTATCGAGTGGATTCTGCAAAAATTGAGACACTTTGTTAATGCTAAATGCAATATCAGGTCGTGTTTTGTTGGTATATTGTAATGCACCCACAATATTTTTGCATTGTTTAATGTTATTTTTGGCTTCTCCCTTGTTTTTAGAATAACGTTGATTTGCTATCATTGGTGTGGGATGAGGCTTTGCTTCATGCATATTGGCTTTAACCAACAGTTCAGAAAATATTTCTTCTGACAGAGATGTATTTTTGAATCTGATTGTCTCTTCACGTCAATGCTGAGGAAATATATTATTTATCCTAGATCTTTAATGGAAAATTGATCATGTAAGTATCTTGTTAGACTTTTTATTTCTTCATCATTACTACTTGCCATTATTAGATCATCAACATATATCAGTGTATATACAGTAGATGAATTATTAATTTTGATTAAATAGAGAAGAATCTGGTTTGGTAGGTTAGTAGCCCATTGTGTTAATGCTGATTTGAGTCTTTCAAACCACACTCTAGGAGTTTATTTAAGTTCATAAATAGCTTTCTTTAGCTTGCAAACATGCTATGAGCTTTGTATAAACCTTGGTAGTTGTTGCATATAAATTTCTTCCTGCAAGTAACCATTCAAAAAGGCATTATTCACATCTAGGTGTTTAATTTTCCAGTTATTGCTTAGAGAAATAGTAAGGACAGGTTTGATGGTAGAGGGTTTCACCATAGGATAAAAAAATTCATTCAAGTCGAAACCATATTCTTGTGTAAACCCTTTGGCTAGCAGTCTAGCCTTATATATATTGATTGACCCATATGGGTTTTTCTTTAACCTATAAGTCCACCTGCAACCTATAACATTTTTGTTATTATGTGGGTGAATTGATTCCTATATATTATTTCTGATAAGTGCATTATACTCTTCTTTCATGGCAACCCTCCAGTTTTCATTTTTGATGGCTTGATTGAAAATGTCTGACTCATATTTATTAATATCAGCAATGTATGTCTTTGGTTTGAAGATTCCTCTTTTGGATCTGGTTATCATATGATGATAAGTTTGATTGAGGGGAGGATTGACTGGTAATGCTTGTCCTGATTTATCTGTATTATCACTTGAGTTTCCTTCTCCATTGTCATTGATTTGCTAAGTGCTTTGGTTATCATCTAGTTCTTTGTTTGTGTCTTGGTCTGATTCAGGTAATTGACTAGCACGGCTGGATGGCTCTGTCTGATTATCAATCAGTTGATTTGAGTGATTACCTCCCATACATGCTCAAGAGTTGGTAGCTCACGTAAACTTACTTTCGTATTTTAAACTTTCAATGAAGTTTTCATCTCAGAATGTTTATAAGAAAAGTATTCTTATCAAAAACAACATGCTTACTTATATATATTCTGCCATTAGAATCTATGCATTTGTATCCCTTTTGGTTATTACAGTAACCAATAAAAGTACGTGGTTTAGTTCTAAAGTCAAGCTTATTTGAATTGTAAGGCCTTAGATGTGGATAAAACATATACCCAAATGGTTTTAGGCTTTTGTAGTCTGACTTAACACTGTATAATTTTTTAATGGACTTATTCCATTTAAAATCTTGGTTGGCATTCTATTGATTACACATAGCTGAATTAAAAGATTCAAGCCAAAATTTTAATGGTATGGATGCTTGAGCTGATAGTGTTAATCCAGTTTCTACTATAAGCATGTGTTTCCTTTCATCTAATCAATTCTGTTCTAACGTATAAGGACATGTTATTCTATGAATAATTCCGTTTTCATGAAAGAAATTGGTAAGGGGTTTAAACTATGTCCATTCATCAGATTGAATCATTTTGACAGTACTGCTAAACTGATTTTCAACTAGTTTTACAAATTTTTGAACAACATTGCATGTATCTGCTTTAGACTTAAGAAAATATAACCATGTATATCTAATACATGCATCAACAAATGATATATAGTATTTGTATCCAAAATCATAATTTATTGGGCAAGACTTCATAGATCAGTAGATATCAGATCTAGTGGTTTGGTATAAACTGTAGTAGAATTTGTAAAACGTAACTTATGTTTTTTTACCCATTTGACAATACATGCAGATATAGGATAAATTCATATTATCAAAGGGTATCTTGTTATCAAGAAGAATCTCTTTTACAATACTAGCACTAGGAAGACCAAGTTCACAATGCCATGAATCAAAAACAGGCTTATTATCATTCATACTACTAATTTCATATAAGTTGCAATATTTTGCAGTTTCATTGATGTTTTCAACACTAAACTTGTATAATCCTTTAACTGCATCACCCTGCAAAAGTATATCCTTAGTCAGTATGACTCTAGTAAAGCTGTGTGTAGGAAAGAATTCAAAATACACATTGTTATCTTTAGTAAACTGAGATACGCTGATTAAATTCTTCTTGATTTTAGGTACCCTTAATAAATTATGTAAGAAAAACTTTCTTTTACCATTTAAACTATCTTTACCAATATGAGATATGTAAATGTACTTACCATTTCCTATAGAGATAGAATGATTACCTTTGTATTCTCTATTACCGAAGTTAAGATTTTCTAGATTATTAGTGACGTGGTTAGTTGCTCCAAAGTTTGGATACCAGCTTTTGATGTGATCGACTCTTGCACTTCCACTTTGATTTCTTGATGATTTAGGTTGAACAACAACATCACTTTGAAATTGGGCAAGGTTGGCACTGGGGTTTGAACCCTCTGAGTAGGGCTTTCAACGGATACTTTCGAATGGGGATAGTGCCATATCCGTATCCGCATCCGAAACCATTTTCGGATATCGGATATCCGCATCCGCGGATACGGACGAATATCGGATAATTATCCGCTCCATCAACGATCGATAAATCAGTGAGCACTAATGAATTTTTTTAGCTTAATATTAAGCTTTTTCAACCTAATTAATTACTAAAGTGCTAAAAATAAATAAATATGATGATAATATATAATTTTGAGCAATTAACATGCATTTAGTACACTTTTAATTTTGCAAAACAATAAATTATATATTTAATTATGCTAAAATACACAAAATTTAAGTTGTAATCGTGAAAAAAGCGGATGGATAATTTTTGGATGTGAATATGCCTATATCCGCATCCGCTTTTCCGGATATTGGATATTTATCCGCTTTTCGGATGCGGATGCGGACGGATTTTGGATTTTTCAGGTATCCATTGACAACCCTATCTCTAAGTGACTGAGTTCTAATTCACTACAAAGTTTGCATTGAATCTATAAAAGCATCTTTGTGTAACCAACCTTCACATATTTGACATTCCAGCTTATTGTTGTCGTTGTTCCATCTGCCTCTTCCACAACCTCTGGTTGGCTGACCACCTCTCTGAAAGGTCTGTTCATTCTTGTTATTCCGATTTTTGTTTATTGAACTGCTAGCTGCATCGTTGACATTAAACCCGCTTTCTTGGACTTTTTAACTTTTGAGTCTAGCTTCATGAGATAATAGAATTGCATGGACATCATCCATAGATGATAATTCTTTTTGGGATGCAATTATAGTTTCTACTGCCTCATATTCTTCACTTAACCCATTTGAAATTAAAAAAAATATTGCTCAGACTTTGGTAATTTGTGTCCTGCAGCATCAAGCATATCACATATGGGTTTAATTTTGCTCAAATACTCTTTCATAGTTATGTTGTATTTCTTGATCTTTTGGATCTGTCTTTTGTGAAACATCACCTTAACATAGGATTGATTGTTGAAAAAAAAATCTACTGTTTGCCAAATTTCCACTGCTCTCTTGCATCCAATGACCTGTGGCAGCAGTTTTTCACCTATATAGATTATAGTAGCCAGACACTAGTTAGTCTATCTTGTCTATGATACTTATTGTATTCTTTGTTGGAAACAGTGTTATTTGCATGATCTGTTATGAACTTTGGTGGAGCAGTGTTGGCTCCCATGATGAATCCTTCAAGACCATATCCTTGTATGGCTGTTTCGATTTGCAACTTTCATAAGAGATAGTTATTGTCATCAAGTTGTACTGTTATCAGTTGAGATTGAGGACTAACTACAGTTTTTATTAATTGTCTAAAGTTGTACTCCTATTAGTTGAACTTACTGATGAATCTGAGGTTGCCGATGACGTATTGTTGGTCATGATGATAGATCAGCAAGGAACAAAGAGATAGATCCATAACAGAGACCATTGAGACTTTTCAAGAATGATGTAAGTTGATCAGAACTCGTTACTGCAATCATTGATCCGAGAATGATGGAGAATGAAATCTGACTCGGGTATTGGTAAGGCACAAGTCGAGTTATGAGACGTTCTTGAATTCTTGAATTGCTATCTTGGTTACTCTGTCACAAATTGGTCTCAGATCAGATGCAACCACTTGATCTGCACATGCGAGTCACAAAAATTGTTGCAGTTATGTTGAACCTTGTGATGGCACGACGCTAAAATGAGATCGATTTCCCTTCTCCAATGATGAAGTTTTTCTGAGGAGAAGGAAATCAACTTAGACGATGATGTAACAAGTGATGAATATTTGATTCAAGTGCCAGGAACAATGCTGTAAAGCAATTGAGGATCGCTTTGATACCAAGTTAAAATCTTGCGGTAATGTAATACAGTAGGAATTGAAGAGAACGAAATGTTTTGTATTGCTGAAAAAAAAATGATCAGCTTGTACATGAGATCCAGATATATACACAAGATGAGTTTGGTCGAGAGAAATGAAGGCCCGGAACAAAAAAAAGGGCAAATTCTATTCAAACTCACAAAATTGCTGAGTTGCCCCCCGTTCAATTCAAAATTTTAATGACGAAATTACCCTTCTAACGATTATTTTTTTTCATGTTCTCAGCTTACCTCGTAGTCCAATTGCGTGGTTTCTCCACGAACCACGCAGTGTGACTACGTGGTACACTAACTAACCTCGTAGAGGCACTATTAGGTTAGTTAGAATACCACGTAGTCATACTGCGTGGTACGTGAATAAACCATGTAGTAGGAATGCGAGGGAGGACATTTTTGATTTTTTTTTTAAAAAACCGGGGGGAAACTCAGCAAAATTGGGAGAAGACTATTTTTTTAAAAATTAAGTGGGACAACTCAGCGATTCCAGCGGTTTAAATAGAATTTGCAAAAAAAATGAAAGGAAGGCACGTGACAGACTGCTTGTGTCGATATGTATAAGACAGAACATAAGATATTCTCTTATTACTTTTATTTGTTTGTAAAACGAATGTTATTTAAGCGTATTTTTTTTCTACGAAACTGGTGTAAAGCCCGAAAAGTTGGACAAAAGTTTGTGCGGAAAGAAAATCGACGGCCTTGCTGAATTCAACGCCTTCAATCTGTTGGTTAATATGCTATCAGGCTTGAATTCCTGTCCTATTTTCAGGCGTTGTAGCAACATCTTTTATCTCAAATCAAATCCTCAGTCCTCAAAACCCCATTTTCCTCTATATACAACCAATCAAGACCCCCTGATTTTCACTATTTGCAATCGCTAATGCTTAGTGGCCCGGAAATACTGACAAAAAGATGTGCGGGAAAAACATCAACCGCCCCCTGAATTCAAAGCAATCCAATCCAACGCTTTTCAGTATCCCCGCACAAATCCGCTTCGGGCTTTCTAGCAAAGCTCATTTGCAATTGAACCATATTTTTTTCTCTGATTTAATTGCGAAAGGTAGAAATCAGAGAGCTTTGATTAGTTAAGTATAGAGGAATACGGAATTTTGAGGACAGAGGATTTGATCTTCTTTTATCTAACCTTAGGTTTGGCATATTTGAACTAGATTTGTTCTTTTAGTATACCTATCCAAATTACCCTCAAACACCTACTCTATGTTTTCTTAAAAGGCAAGTTAAACTCTTCAAATTTTGCAATTTAATTTACTTGCAAAGTATATAGCAAAATTAGCAGAAGTAATCATTTTTCAAAAGCTGTGGTCCTTCTCAAATTTCATTTTTGTTTTCGCTTTTCACTTTAAAACTGCCAACTTTCGTTCATGGCCTTTCGATTCTACGTTACAGGCTTTCAGTTTGTTAACTGTCAATATCAAATCTTATTAGTTATAATACTTGCTCATCCTATTTGTACTTAAGTGCCCACCCTAATGAAGTACATATAACATCGACGCATAGGCATAAAGCGTCAATATGACTGTTTAATCTCAAATACAAAAGAATACATAGTACCATTTGGGTTTTGACTCAAATACAGCGCTGCACCAGCTAACGTATCTTTTCTTAAGTTGTGCTTTTATATGCAGAATGACCATTACAGATGGAACTGATATGAAGCAGGTAAGAGTAGTTGTTGGAACATTGCTTTGACTGTATGTTTCTTAATTCTTAGCCTCTACAATGATTTGAATGGAACTAATCATACTTTCTTTGTTTTAATGGTGTTTCATCTTGTAAACGTCGCTTGTTGTCTTTGAACAAACTTCTGCGGTGTAAAGGAAATAATCATCTTTTACAATAACAATATTTGTATCAATAACTTTCTGACGGTACCCACAATTGAATTAGTAATTGACAGTTCAATGTGTTGGTTTAATGATCATAATTTATAAGCTTTGAATTTAATAACAAAATTTGCACTAATATTCATTTTGCCATAGCTGGGCAATTAATATGAATGAAAATGACCTTAAGAATCTTTTCTTTGTCTTTGGAGCCCCCAAAATAAGAGCAGTGCTAGAAGGTCCAAAGCGGGTTTGCACAAGACTAAAAGGAAGCGTTGGACTGAATTGCCTTGAATCGAGGGAGCGATTGATGTTGTTTTCACACATCTTTTTGTCCCTATAATTTTCGGACCACTAAGCATTCCTGCCAAAATAATACTAAGCACTAAACTAGGTTTTTATTGAATAACTACGTGATAATGACGAGATCTCTTGATGCATGCCTTATGAGAGCTAAGAGTGTTTTTCATGGGTTTCCTTCTTCAAGCTCGGATAAGTGTGGAGGTTATGATACGAATATTGATTGTGCTCCTCTCACCAACCTACCCTAACAAACCTTTCAAGGAGTCTATTCAGTTTTCGTTGCTTAGAAGTCAATATGATGCAGTTCTATTATTATTATTATTATTATTGCTGGATCATACATGGGTCACAGTATGTATACAAAAAACATAACAAGTATGTTAGATACCATATATATACAACAGTAATTACTACTTCATAATATATGCATACAAAAAAGCATACATATACACGTTAGGTATAGCAAAAAGCACATTGTAGTGCAGTAGGAAACTTAAAAAGATACTCAAAACATTAGGTAGGCTAGAAATCAAAAGGGAGCGGGTAGCAAATTGTTAACTAACTCAACAAATCTCTAGTCTTTATCTGCGTATACGTTATAATGTATCATATCTATATAAACAGACTTCACAGGCCAAGTCTTTCCATCATCTCCTGTTACATATTTCAAGGTAAAAATCATGAATCCATCACTAACAAACATACTATTTGCCGTTTTAATCACGATAGCAGCTCCAGCAATTGCAAAAGATTACACAGTCGGGGACTCCTCTGGATGGACACAAGGGGTCGACTACACCACCTGGGCTTCAGATAAAACCTTCAATGTTGGCGATACACTACGTAAGTTTCTTTTCCTAATCAGTTGTTTCAGGCAAAGTACAGAACTGATATTAGAGTAATCATGTTAATTACTAACGCAAAACCATGCACGCATGATCAGTGTTCCAGTATGGTTTCCTGCACACGGTGAACGAAGTAAAAAAGGAAGACTACGACTCATGCTCGTCGAGCAGCAGTATCAAGACGTACAGTGACCAGAACACGAAGATAACACTGGACAAAACTGGGAGCAAGTACTTCATATGTGGAACGGCAGGGCACTGCTCAGGAGGCATGAAACTGGCAGTGAACGTGGGTGGCGCTTCTTCGACCACGCCTGGAGGCTCGGACTCGCCTCCTTCTAATGGTACGCCTGCAGGTTCTGACTCCCCGAACACGCCGTCGAGCACGCCTGGCAATAAGGGTACCCCTTCAGGAAGCACGAATGCGGGAATTGGTAGTGGTTTCACGAGGGGTAATTTGTTTGTGGTTGGGATTTCGCTGGTTGCTGGAGCAGCTGCTCTTTTGGGCTAAGGGAAGAGGCAGTGCTGCTTTGATGCATGTTAATTCGTTATGATTTGATTTATGTTCTGTTTTGCTATGTTTATGACGTTAATTATGTCGTTGATTATTTTGTTATATATGTTTCTTTCTTGTTTTCTTGTACTTTTGCTGTCGGGTGTATGCTAGTTTTTGAGAACTAGCAATATGAGATGACATTTTATGAATGTATGATCTGATTTTCAATGCTGCTTTGCCGAAGTTTATATTGGCTGCACTACAAGAAGAAAGGCTGGCTTTAGCAGCGGCAGCAGCCACCAGCTGCCATCCCAAGCCGTTGCTAACCGATGCTAAAAAACAACAAAAATCTACATTACCAATTCAATAGCGATGGCTTTGTTGCTACATTAGCGACGAATGGTGGTGGAAGTTTGGACACGTGACAATTAGTGGGAGGCCGATGGGTTATCGCTAGTCGATAGAAGGCGTCGTATTCCGAAATCATGCAACCAACACTAACAGAAATCAAAGATATGTCGATAGTCGTCGCAGAATTAGAAACTAAACTTTTGAATGTAGCAGGTAAATAAGCAATTCAACGGAGCAAATAATGTAATATTTATAGGCCGATGGATTGTCGTGTATGCATCGTATAATCTTAAATATATCACACATAATCAAATATACAATAATAACTACATAAAATTTTCTTCAAACAACATGAATGTTTCATCAACCAAACACATACCTAAAAATACTCATGTCTACCAAACAAAACATCTATAAATCAATCAAACTCCACAACCAACAATCAAGTATCAAATTCATCAACATATACCAAATAATTACAAAACAAAACGATCAAAATCCACCAGAAAACAACTATAACTACTCATTGTCATCATCTCCCGACCCATTCTCCCATGCTCCGTTACATATGCCACAATTCGCTCATTTAACTGCTACGTCAATCCTCCCCTCATTTGTCAATCATTGAATAGTGTTATCTGTTATTTCAGCTGAGTTATCTCCTTCTCGTGCTCGGATCTCCTATAAGCCGCCTAGGTTCATTATTACCTGTAAATTGGTTGATTGCAAGTTATAGTATTTGCTCGGTATTAAATAAATAAAAAATTAGTTAATGAAGCAGTTTACCTCGTGATTTTTATAACTATAACGTCTATTTCATGAAACCGGGCCAATCATAGCATTCCATATACGGTTTGACTCCTCAAATGTTAACTCACGACCAATAGACTATGCCACTCTAGCTTTCTCATCTTCATATCTTTTCTGCAATGATAAGCAGAAGTTCTAGCAAAAAATATTCAATTTAAAACTCATCAAATGTGAAGTAAAAATGTTAAGCATGCTTGCCATCACAAATTGAAATTTATCGTACGTCCGAGCATATGAAACGTTATCTCATTTATCTACTCAACGACATGTGTATATAAGACCTTAATCAATACTGGCTTATGATTTAACATCTTATAATGAAGTTATTGTTAGGGATTTTGCGGTTTGAGACTATTGGAGGAAGATGATTGTCGTACTTTAAACTTCAAGGATCTATGAAGTAGATTCTTTCAGAGAATAGTTCAACGCACCAGATACAAAAGGAGTGCTGTAGAAATTCGAGTGTTGGCAATGGAGTGCTGTAGAAATTCGAGGAAGAAGATGGATTAAGAGAGAAGTAATTTGAAACATATTCTGGGCGTTGATATTTATAGCCAACGAAGGGAAACATCCCTTCATGAATTGATGCGACAGTTTGAAACGGTTTTATATGTTTCAAATTCGAACCAGAGGTATCTCTTCGTTTGCAATAGTCATAAAGCGTTGCAAAACCTGTCGCGCCCTTTTCTAATGTTTCAAATAACCCGCCCAGTTTTGAATTGCATTTGGGTCCGTAATGGGCCGAAATTCAACCCGTGACCGTTTATATATTCTATCCGAAAATATTCTTACTAAATGTAAACCCGAAACTTGTACCTGACCCGGTTTGGTTGGACGGAAGGCGAGGCACACGTATGCGGTGGTGATGTATGGCCTCCCTCCTCACAACAAAGCAAACATATGGGAGCCGCAAGATCCCAACACACTTGTGAGAAGGCCCGTTAAGTAATCTGAAAATTTTGACCACTTTCACAATGCAGAACTAATCCCCACACCCCTTTCTTTCTTGCTTCTTCAGAAACAATCCCCAAAACCATTTGAAAATTTACAACAATCTCCCCTAATTTCCAAAAATAAAGAAATAAATAAAGTGGACGGATGAATCACTAGTGTGACTTCCAACATACCCAAGTGGGATCATGCCTATGTAGTTCTAAGATCAAGTTTTGCATCATCGTGGAAACAACACATAAATAAAAGGTATCTTTTGGATTTGAATCTTTACTTAGTGTAAACCATTTAAGTTCTATCAAGATTCTATGGTGAATGAATCATGAACCAAGTATCTCTTAATGATAAAACCGGAACAATCACACATGTTGATCTCCTTAGTTATAGTGTTATGTATTGCTCAGCACGTTAATGAACACGTGCTTTTAATCTTATTTCATGAGTTTACTTTAGAAAGTGGTCTTACTTTCCTAGAAATGACCTAATTTCCATACTAATATAGGTAAGTCTCTTAAGGTGTTTGCGATACACCTTTTAAGGGTTCTAGACTTATTAAGGATATTTATCCATCCTTTGTTCTTGCAGAATCCAACACTAAATATTATGGGATTATCGATTTAGTGTTCCATAATCATTCTCTTAACTTGTTGGTACCCGTTGAACTTCATCTATCATTTTCAAGACATAAGTTGGGTTTCTGTTAAGGATGATCAATCTTCATACACAGACCTTAGTCCTATCTCTTTTGACTTTATAGAAACCATTGCCTATAGAAGACCTTTTGTGAGTGGGTCAGCCATGTTTTTCTTTGTTTCTATGTAGTCAACAATTATAACTCTATTTTTGAGTAACTGTCTTACCATTTGATGTCTTAGACTCACATGTCTAGACTTTTCATTATATGTCTTATTAAAGACATTATATATCGTCGCTTGATTGTCACAATTAATCAAGAATGCTGGAAATAGCTTCTTCCATGATGGGATTTCCATTAACAAATTCCTAAGCCATTCTGCTTCCTTACATGCATCCGCTAATGCAATCATTTCTGACAACATAGTTGAGTCAGATATGCAGGTCTGCTTCTTGGAAGCCCAAGACATAGCAGCGCCTTATAATGTAAATATCCATCCAGTCGTAGACTTGGACTCTACATTGTTCCAGGTTGCATCACTATATCCTTCTATTATAGTAGGATATCCTTTATAAGATAAACCATAGTTGTTGGTTCCTTTCAAATAGCCAAAACTCTGGAAATAGCTTTCCAATGTTTGGAACCTGGATTATTCGTAAATCAACACAATATGCTTATCGCATGTGCGATGTCTGGTCTAGTGCAATGCATAGCATACATAAGACTCCTAGTAACACTGGAATTTTTTAGTTGAGAAATGGTACGTCCGGTGTTCTTTTCTAATTTGATATTTGGATCTAAAGGAGTAGGTGCTGGTTTGTCATTATGAAGACCGTACTTCATTAGGAACTTCTCAATATAATGAGATTGAGTTAGAAATAACTCCCCCTCATTCCTAATGATTTTAATTCCCAGAATCACATCAGCATCTCCTAGATCTTTCATATCAAATTTAGAACATAAAAACTTCTTAGTTTCATTCACACAAGATATACAGGAACCAAATATCAGCATGTCATCAACGAATAATTATATTATAACGTAGTCGTTGTTATCAGTTTTCTATAAATACATTTATCAGCATCGTTAATAATGAATCCATATGAAAGTGCAACTTTATCAAATTTCTCATGCCATTGCATGGGAGCTTGCTTCAGGCCATAAAGAGACATTACTAATTTGCAAACTTTTTTCTTGACCTGGGGTTATGAAACCTTCAAGTTGTTCCATATATATCTCTTCTTCTAAATCTCCATTTTGAAAAGCTGTCTTTACATCCATTTGATGTATGACCAAATTATGAATTGATGCAAGTGCTATTAAATAGTGTATAAAAGTTATGTGAGCAACTGGAGCATATGTATCAAAATAATCTACTCTTTGTCTTTGCTTATATCCCTTAGAAACTAATCTAGCTTTTAACTTATCAGTGGATCCGTTTGTATTCAATTTGTTCTTGAATATCCATATGCCTCCTATACGTTTAGCTAGGGATGGCAATTAGAACCAAAAACCGAAAAAATGAACCGACCCGACCAAAAAAGATCCGGACCCGAACCGAACCCAATGGGTCTTAGGTCGGGTCTAGGTAATGAAAAATACAATAAAGGCCCGACAAAACCCGAGCCGAATTGACCCGACCCGAAAGACCGGACCAAAAAGCATTGAAATATATGTATTTTAGTGTTGCTACCTAATAGAATCTGAACCGACCCGACCCGACCCGAAGCTCGGGTCGGGTCCAGATTTTGGAAATGTATGGTTTAGATCCGACAAAAACCGACCAACCAAGACCCGAGACCTGACGGGTCGGGTTCGGGTCTAATTGCCACCCCTAGGTTTAGCGCCAAGAGGTAAATCAGTTAAAACCCAAGTTTGGTTTAACATTATGGAATTCATTTCATTATTGATAGCTTTTTTCCAGAAACTAGAATCTCTAGAACTCATACCTTCAGAATAAGTTTTGGGACGTCATCGATGTTCGTTTCATATCGTTTCACATTAAGGACTTCGTCCTTACTTCCTTCTTACAGATATGTTATGAAGTTAGGACCATAGCCCTTTTCTATTCTCACTCTTTTACTTCTCTTATGTTCAGTACTATTATCTGGTACTAATACTTCCTTGTTATTTTGAGCAGGAGCGTATTCATTGTCATTGATATCATTAGTCAAATTAGGTTCTGGACTATATGATTCTAGACTATATGATCTCAATGGAACCTCAAATGTTTGATTTTCAAGGAATTCTACATCTACAAATTCTATAAATTCTAAGGTGCCAAGAATAAGGAACCTATAAGTTATACTATTAAGAGAATATCCTATGAAAACATGTTTGAAAGCCCTGTTTCCTAACTTTGGTTGTTTAGGGTCTGAATTTCTAATATATGCTAAGAAACCCTGAATTTTAATTCTATTAAGGTTAGGTTTTCCACTAAATCATAATTCATAAGGTGAAATATTATTCTTTTTAGGTGGTACTCCATTTATAATGTAAGATGCAGATAACATAACATCACACCTGTGCAGTTAAAGCGCTTAGCGGCTCTATAGTGGAGGAGGAGCAAAAAGGTGTAGCAGGGATAAAGCGGGGAAATAGTGGAGGCACAAAAAGGTTCATTAGATGTAAAACCAAATATTTGAAAATTAATCGTCTTTCTTACATTATTTGTGTACAAGAAACTAATATTAATTAAGCTTATATAAGAAAATCAAGGAATATCATAGTTATGCATGCTAAATCTGATGAGTGTAATTGGTTGTTGCCGTATGTTTGGCACATATGCCTTAAATTTATCCCTTTACGCTAAATTTATTGAATTTTTTAAAAAGATAACTAATCAAATCAAGGTCTATATATTAATACTACTAAAGTAGACACTAAAAACGTTGATTTAGCAGATGCAGTAGAAAATAACAGATAGCGTACCTGGTGAAGAGTGCTATGAGCTATAGCGGGGATATTGCAGAGCTTTAGCGGGGCTTTAACTGCATAACATCACCCCAAACATTATAAGGTAAATTTTAACTTATGAGCATGGTATTGACCATTTCTACTAAATTTTTATTTTTTCTTTCAGCAACACCATTTTGTTGTGGTGTATATGGGGGGTTACGTCGGTGAACTACACCATGTTATTTACAAAACAAGGTAAATTCATATGAAAAATATTCACCACCATGATCCGAATGTTACGCCTTAATTTTATCTCCTAATTGTGTTTCGACCTCTGCTTTGTAAATTTTGAATTTATCAAAAGCCTCATCTTTCATTTTCATTAGATATACATAAGCTTATTTAGTATGATCGTCAATAAATGTTATACAACATTGGTTACCACTATAGGTGATATGACTTTTTAAGTCACCCACATCACTATATACCAAATCAATCAAATTGGTTTCCATTTCTACAGATGTAAAGGATTTCTGGTGTATTTTTGCATGAACACATATTTCACATTTAGAGGTAGTATCGAAATCACAATCAGAAATTAATCCTAATTTATGCATATTTTTAAGAGACTTATAATTAACATGTTCTAATCTACTATGCCATAAATTAATAGAATAAAAATTATAAGCAGAAGGTTTCTTTATTAGATTTAACTTAACCATGCCTTTACAAGAATACCAATGTCCAATATATTTGTTGTTCTTGGAAAATACTAACTTATCAGACTCATACACCATCTTGAATCCTCCTTTGTAAAGAAGGTATCCAGAAACCAACTTCTTACACATATCGGGTACATAAAACACATTGACTGAAGCAAGAACTTTCCAAAAGGTGAATGTAAGTTCCATAGTGCCTTCTCCTAGAACTTTGCTTGCAACTTTGTTTGCGCCAGTAATTTCGCTGGATTCTCCATTATTATCATCATAAGCCCTTAACAAATTACGGTCTTTGCAAATATGAATGGTTGCTCTAGTATTAAGCTACCAATCATTATCAATGACACTAACAGAGTTCACCTCTTGTATAACAGACACAAACTTTTCTTCGACCATATTCGCTTTTTGTTGTTTCTACCTAAGGCGACGGTCTCAAGCATAGTGACCGAGTTTGTTACAATAAGTAACATGCACCCGTCTTTTTGTTGTTTTTGGAATTATTTTTCTTCTTAAACTGTGTCTCATTCCTAGGCTTCAACTTTTTAGTAATTTCAACATTGTTTGCCTTAAATTGGGACTCAATTTATGGATTATCATCTAGTTCGCGTTTATGAGAATCCTCTTCAATACAAAAATAATGTTGTAAACCGTCTAAATCATAATCTGTTTGCGTATGTTTCGATTTTTTTTATAATCATTCCAAGAATTTGGAAGTCTCAAAATAATAACTCCAACAACAAAAGATTCAGGGAGATTTATACCAGCATCTTAAAGTTGGTTCACCAACAGTAAGATTTCGCTTACTTGTCTGACTATGGAGTCGTTGGTGACCATTTTGAAATCCATGAAATTACAAAAATGAAACTTTTTATTACTTGCCTCGGATGTGCAATACTTTCTCTTAAATGAATTCCAGAGTGTCTTTGTAGTTCCCAAGGTCCTATGAGCGTTGTAGACTAGAGTAGATAATGCATTCAGAATGTGCTTTTTGCATAGGAAATCGTCCTCTTTGCACTTTGCATGTTTGGCCTTTAGAGCGGCATTATCCTTATCGGTTTCCTTTGATATAACTTCCAATTAGTCTTCCAAAATGTAGAATAACTGGACCGTGATTAGAAATAATTCCATTGTCTCTTGCCAACGAGTGAAATTTTCATCATCAAATTGCTCCAAACGAGTAAAATGTTGATTCTTGACGTGTAGCGTGTTCGAACCTTCCATGGTTAAAGATATTATCTGAAAATTTATTGGGGATTTTGCAGTTCAAGACTATTGGAGGAATATGATTGTCGTACTTTGAACTTCAAGGATCTATGAAATAGATTCTTTCATACAATAGTTCAAACCACCAGGTACAAACGGGTTATCAAACAATCAACTTTCAGGATTCAATGAAGCCTTGGAATAGCGTAATCGAATTCAAAATTTGTACGACTTTGATCCGACCAGGAGCACTCTAGAATTTTAATTCTGATAATGTATAACAACCGGACTTTCAACAGACCGATTTTTTTCTTTTGAATTTCATTCCGTCGAAGCTCGAGTCGGCTTGTCTGGTATATTGCAGAAAAGACAGAGATAATAAATATATCAGAGTTTAGTAAACATCTCATAACGAAATGAATAAAATACAATATAATCAAAATAGCCTTACCGATGTAATAATATTGTCTAACCGGTATTCAAAGCTATCATATCTCTTCCACAAACCTAACATCCGAGTGTGTTATGAGGAGGGGGTTAAAAAATTGCAATGAACACTATATGTTTCGAGGCTAAATTCTAAAACTATAATTATCTATATTTTCATACCATATTTTTATAAAATATGGGGTATTATATTCTCTCACCCTTAGGAAATTTCATCCTCGAAATTTTGTAAAGGTAAAATTAAGTAATTCCCCGCAACATTCACAACCATCATGTGTACATCCAAATTTCAACCGTTTGTGCACTTGTGCAAAGTGTAATACAACATAATAATACATGAATGGAATAAATGCCTAAGCGGTACTTAGGATAAATGCCTAAGCAGTACCTTCTGTATGAGTGCAAATTTTTCTTGAAAACTCTTTAAAAATATGACGCACACATCCTAAGTATACTAGCAGTTTCTATATGAATGCAATATTTTGAAAATCAAAATACTTTTTCATCCTATTTTTTTCCATACTCTTACAGAGCAAGAGCACAGTTCATCCCATTTTTTGCATCCAAACTCTACCAACCAACTTTAGCTTTGCGAATTACAGAGAAGTCCAATTTTCTAAATTTGATTTCTTATGTTATAAAAAGGTGGAAAACGGAAAACTTCATATCTTTCATTTTTCTTTCATGAACCTTTTATATACGTACTTGGATTTTATGCAACTATTATATAAATATTTCCTACCTTCCTATCCAAGCATAGCTTACATAAGAAAATTCCCTTTTCCAACTTACTTTGGGAAAAATCCAATTCTTTTATATTTCTCGTAACTTCCCACTTATCTTCATTTGTCATATATGTTGTTTTATTTTGCAGTTGTCTTCATTGTTTGTTTCCTTTTAGTTATGTCATTATTATTATTTTCTTTAGCTTATTTAACTTAATCCACTGATCTAATTTTGAATTTAAATAAGCCTCCTAATTGTTTAAAACTAAATTAGCAAAACAAGCACACTACACAACTACTACCAAAGGCTAAGAATCCTAGGACTATGCCCCTTCTGACAAAGGAAAGTCCAAACCACAGGATATAAACAACTCACTCGCCTACTACCATCCACTTGTCACAACTAGTCCTTGCTATGTACTAACTGTCTGTAACAACCCGGGTTTTTGATGGTTACCTACTGCAATTATTAAAAACTCATAAAATGAGTATTAGAGGGATAATTAAGTTAAATTTATCAATTAAATTGATAAATTGACTTATTTACCTAGGCTGGTGGTTTAAATATGTGTCTTAGGGATTCAATAAGGAGAAAATGAGTATTTAATCATTTTAATGATTAAATATGAGACTTGTAGATAATTAACTTGGAAAAACATGGGTTTTTGCATATCTTGGTGCAAAATGGTGAATATTGAGAAAATTTGAATGTTTGGGTTGACGATATATTAATTTGGTCGGAAGCCAATGTTGTTCCTAATATTATATGTTAGGAATAAATTTTGACTCCACGAAATGGTTTAATAAGAAAGTTTAGTAATTTGTAGATGGAAAATAAAGGTTAAAATATATTATGATGTAAAATTTTGTTTAAAATATATACTTTGGAATTTGTATCCAAAATAAATGTGGCTTCATAGGATTAATGACAAATGTTGAGTATTATGTGAATTTTAGGGAATTTATACAAGTACAATGGATAAAATGTAAATTTAATTGCAAAATGTTGTTAAATATAGAAAATGAAAATTTTATGTGTTTGGGCGACTTGTGTATTAAAATGTAGACAGTGAAATATTTAATCCTTATGATATGCAAAAATTTACGTTTAAATAAAAATGTTCATATTTTGTGTAATAAGTAAATTTTGATGTAAAATGTAAATTTTAATGTCAAAAGGCTTTAAAATGTTTTTAAAATGTTGTGTACTATTTTTAATCATGTCTTTCAATGTTAAAGCATGGTTATTGGGTGAAGTTATAATGTAAAACAAGGTTTAACCATGTAATATAGGCTTAAATATGTGTTACATAACTTACACACTTACTCAATAGCTTAATTACCTAGTTTTGGGTCTAATCATCCTAGTTTGGGCCATTAAAGATAATTAGTAAACGAAATCTCTAGAGAAACATTATCGAACGTAAGTTTCTCAATGAGCTTTCCTCCTATTTGAGAAAACTAAGAAAACCCAAAAGAAATATACATAATAAAAAAACCTAAACCTCAATTCCTCCAAAGTTGTTAAATTGAGTTGCTAATCCATCTCTACAATAGGTAATATATGCATAAACTTAATTTTATTCCATAAATTCCTCAATTTTATTGTAAATTGTAACTATATGTTGAATTTATGCTTGCATGTTGTTGTAGTCAATATTTTAGGTAGCAAATCATCTCCTTCCAAGCCTTTGAGCCTCCAATTACTTCAATCCACCTCAATCCTTGCTGCCACATTAGTTAGATGAGTTTAATCTCACAAATTTGTTGGCAAGAAATGAAGCTTTTGTGCGAAATGTTGCAAAATTCGTGTATATTGAATTAGCTGAAATACACAGTAGTAAAACATCCATATCTTCCACATTTCTTATCTGATGTGGGTAAAAAAATTTGTTGAAAACCTAGTTCAATAAGTAACAATTCTTCAAGATACATTTTGATATTTCAACGTTTGATGACTTGAAACATGTATGAATACAGAAGTACAAATCTGTCTTTAACATAATTTTTTGAGTTTGAATCTGAAACAATTTTATTCATAAATTCTTCGTTTCTTATCCGAATTCGGTGATTTATAATGTTTCGAAAAGATTAAATCATGAGGAACAAGTTTTATGTTTGGAATTTTCTGTAATTTTGAGGTTATCTTGCTCAAAATTCAATTTTTCTATAACTATCCCAAGAGCAAAACTAATATTTGGTTTGTGTTTGAAACTGAAACGAATTTGGCCATAACTCTTTCATCTCTTAACCAAATTCAGTACTTTTAGAAGTTTTAGAAATCTTAAATTATGTACTACAACTTTGTTGTTTTATGTTTTGCAAAATTATGAGATTAAGGTAGTTGAAATTTTATCTCTTTGTCGCTGCTTGGAGGATAAAAGACAGCGATAGTGGATTTAAAATACGAGAATTGTATTAGTTATATCTATCTCGTTTCTTAACCAAATTCAATAATTTTAGAAGTTTTGGAAAGCATAGACTTAGTGCTACAAGTTTCTTGTTTTATGTTTCTGAAATTTTGAAGTTTGATTAGTCAAATTGTGTTTGTTTATTGCTGCCCTGAGAGAAAAATGACAACAATAATAATCACTGACCTTAGAATTGTATTACCTTGATTTTGCAAATTATTCTTATTTGGTTTTGATGTTGCTTTTAAGAGCTATGATTCCTAGTAATAGGCTATCTTTATTTGGAGAATTTGTGTGACGACCCCAAAACCCCGTACGACGGTGTTAAGGGTAATCTTTGGAATATAACACATAAACAGATAATAGCAGAACAGAAATAAATAAATACACCAAATAATGTACAAATAATACACTGGATAAACATAATCATCAGAGTTACACAGTATACAGGATCATACTTAGTACAAATACAGTTCAGCTATACATAAATGTCTATAGCGGAAAACAAACATAATATGTACAATAGGAGCTGAATAGCATAAAAAGAGACAAATGATAGAATCCAACTTCAGCTCCAGCTATCCAAAAAGAGCCTGCTAAAACCTGAATACAACGCTACCCGTGTAGAAAAAGGGGCACCCTAGTTTGCAAGTGAAACAAACTACGAGTCAGTCATGGGACTGGTATGAGAAATCTACTTAACACATTTTATAATATGGCTTATCACAGGACCACGCCACTTTCGCGGAACGGGTTTACTCCATTGGATTGCCAGTGCTTTAAAACAAATAAATCTTTTAAACATCGCAATTCTTTTTATAAAAATGAAGCCATTATAAGACTCAGTTCCTATCACACAATGCAACGCAAACCGGAGGATAGAGTTTTACCTTATAATGGCCAAAATATGCTTGATACGAATAAAACAAAAGCATTTGATATTATTACTAGTGTTTATATGTTTCAAAAACAATTTCAAATCATAAGTATCAATCATAGATGACATGGGTACCATATATCATGTCGCCATATATAGGTGTACAATCAAAACCGCACAGTCACGTATTTGGAAATTGGATTTCCGTCACGAACTAAGGCAAAAGATAGTCCTTACCGAATTCGAGACTGTCTAGCCCGAGTCTCAGACAAGTACTCAGACAAGCCTTTGAAGCGACAGGGCCGGTCCACTGATGTGGATTAAAATGCATGAACACTACGTTTCCCCGCCCTTTGGGGCGTAAATGAGTCCTATGACTCCATCGGCTCCATATAGTCACCGATATATCCGAGGCGCCTCGCAACAGCAACAACCACACAGGTGAAAATAATATAAATGTCAGCCAGTTTAAGCACTGACACCACCTCTAGCTAGAAGGAAACGCATGCCCTCCTTAAGGTCCTCTCCCGTTTTTGGCTCATACCGGGGTGTGAGGCTCGCAAATCAACGTTATACACAAAGCTATGCCACACAGGCCGTGCTTTGATCATCCACCACAAGACTTTGCTTTTCAGCAGAAGCCTTGATCATCTGCCACTTA
Organism: Allium sativum; assembly: GCA_030737875.1. Classification (NCBI taxonomy): domain Eukaryota; kingdom Viridiplantae; phylum Streptophyta; class Magnoliopsida; order Asparagales; family Amaryllidaceae; genus Allium; species Allium sativum. The sequence goes on from CM060916.1 coordinate 734,640,177, forward strand.
GGCATGCCACACAGGCAATTCACTCTATGCGACTGATTTCTGTCGATATATAACCTCTAAGCTCGTATTTCTCAGAGAAGGGCGTTAAGCAAGAGAATAAATTCTCCGCCGCCAAACAGATATATATTTAATGGAGATCAATCAGCACAGAACAAAATCCAATGTCAGACATACAGTCCATTTACACGTTCGTTCTGGGTTTGAACGAAACCGAAGGCACTATATACCTCGTATACCCATCGATCTCCAAGCTCGTCTGGACGATCACCACTTATTATCTATATTTCGGGTTGCCTCCCAATCAAGACATCAGTTATCATCCAACCGAGGTGAAGATCTCCGGTCTTCAACCACCGTCTTCATCATCGACTTCTCACCGCCGATCAATTATTTGAAATGAGATTTAACTCGGCCTTTTCAAATAATTCACGTATATTTATAATTTAAATCGATTCATTTCAATGGTTAAATTATTCGACATCAATAATTCTGTTTTTAAATGTAATTTTCACACCAAACACATTCAACCATCAAATATTTAATAAACCGTGTAAATACGGTTTATTTTCCATTCTATATCGTTTATAATATTTTATAATGATTTATCGCTATTTTTATTTATTTAAAAATGGCCAATTCATTCAAACGACGCTTCAGGCCATATATCTGAAAATCTAACCGTTGGATCTTCACAAATTTTATATTATTAGAAAGATCTTTTCAAAACGAATCTAACGGTTTCAGTTTCGGGAAAATCCGACGGTCGGATCTCCCGGTACAGTCGTTTGAAGTTTCGATTTCAAAATATGAACTACAGCATCGTTATTTGATTTAATTTAATTATATATATATATAATCGATTCTGGCGCTGTTTTTCTTCAGATTTGAATTAAACATTCCAGACAATCCAACCGCTGGATCTTCACAAAGTGGGTGTCGTTGGAAAGATATTTCCAAGGCGAACCCAACGGTTGCGGTTTCGGGAAAATCCGATGGTCGGATCTCCCGCACTAATCATTTGAAATCATGGTTTCAAAACACGAACTGCCACTTCATTATTCGATTTATTTTATTTATATTTATATATATATATATATAAATATAGTTCATTCTTCGATTTCAAAACCATATTCATTTCATATATTTGATAAAAATGATATTTTTATCCCACTGATATTTATTTCAACACATCACCATTTATAACACTTCGTATTCACAATAAAAATGTAGATTTTATTGTTCGATCTATATATTGAACACATGAATGTTTTTGACTTCACACATACGATAAAAAATTGATTTTTATCGTTCTAGTCCTTTATTCAACACATGAATATTTTCTATAGTTCATATATATAATAAAAATGTGATTTTTATTGTAAAACAATTTATTTCAAAACACGATTATTTTATATAATCTATATATAAAGTAAAAATGTTATTTTTGGTGTTAAAACGATTTATTTTAAACACTAGTATTTTATATAATCTATATATATGATAAAAATGTTATTTTTATTTTTCAAAGAATTTATTCTATACACGAACTCCATTCAACACATGAATTTCATTTCAACATTCAAAACATGAATTTTATTTGAACATTCGAATTTAAATCAAACAAAGAAATATTTCAGAAAATTTCGGCAGCATAACGACAGGGTAGTTAAAACCGGGACCGTCCCTAGTACGGCTCCTCGTTCTACCTTAAAGCCTCGTAGCTCTTGACAATGGGGATTTTCAATATCTAGTTCGTACGCAGACGAATTTTCCCATATACTAATCCTATTGGGATTTCAACCACAGTCATTTATTTCAAATCAACCAATTATGATATTCAACAAATTTTCACATCAACCAATAATCCAAATAACATCACAACCAATATATAACGTCCATGGTCTGTGGACGAGGGGAGTATATATATATAACTATATTTCGATTTCATATCAATATCACTTCAATTCATTTCAACGCATATATTATTTTTACAACACATATATAACTTATACATCGAACATACGACTTATACAACGCTTATACATGTGGTGCACAACGCTTATATAACTCATACTTCGACTATATAATTTATACATCGTTGTTTCCATATCGTTTATAATTCAGAAATCTCACATTGGGTTCCACTCCACCAAAAATAGCAGAAGGCTCAGAAAAATATGCGGTCTCTTCTAGAATGTAGAAGACGTCCCTACGAGTCCACTATCTCTTGTTTCACTGAATTTCGCCAAAAATGAAAAAGATATGATTTTTACAGTGAAATCATAAACCGTAGCACTTTAAAGTGCTATAGAATAGTTTAAAATAAAATAGGTCGTTACCTCTCAGAAATTGTTCAAAACTAGGTTTAGCCTTTTCGATTAATCTGCGAAGCTATAGCACGATCGGACCATACAGCGTTGAAGAGGGAGGAGAGGGCTTTGCGGCGCCGGTGGTGGCGTCCAGTTCGACGCTGGCACGGAGGTGCAGCGGCGCTTTAAAACAAGCGACTTCGAGGGCCCCGATCTCCACCAGTTCGCGACGAGACGGGATGAGACAGGTATGGATTTGAAGGTGAGGAGGAGCACTACAAAAAGTTGAACTGGGGCGTTGGCTATCGGTGCTTGTGGAGGGAGATAGGGAGGAGAGAAGGAAAGAACGGCTGCCGTCGTTTATCGTGAGGGAGAAAAAGAAATTACGCGGAGGGAGAAAAGAATGAACCAATCAGATTTTTTATTTTATTTATATATTTTAAAAAGTGAATATTAGGCTCACATCCCTATTTTGAAACTTAATTAGGCTCACATCCGGTCATAAACTTAATATAAATTAGGTCCTTGTTTTCAAAACTTATAAAATAATAATTAAAAAAATAAAAAAATTCGTAAATTAGTAATAAAATATATTATGCATTATACAAAAAATTCAGTTAAAAAAACAACAAAAATAATGTTAGAAAGAAGAAAACAGCAAAAAAACAGAAAAAACTGCAGTTAAATGCATAACGTTATGCACGTTTTTGATTTTATTGCATGCATATGTGTAATTATTGCAGTTCTTCCAACGCATAGATTTAAGTTAATATTTCAGTTCATTTTTATTTGCATCCAAATGTGCAAATTTCTCAGAAAACATGCACACATGTGTGCAACATTTTTATAGGATAACACACTGGCTAAAAGTAGGGACCTAATTTATATAAAAAAAAAGTTTTGAAAATTTTAAACCCGCCCCCTATTTTATTACTTCCGCCTTTTTTTATTTTTTTTTTAAAAATTGCTTTCATTCATAAAAAAAATATTCTAAAATCTGGAAATAATGTCAGGATTGTACGGAAATAAAAAAAAAAATAGTTGCATACATTTATGCAATTATTACTGATAATTGCATATATGTATGCAACTTTTCCGTAAGCTGTGTTCGGATAAAAATCTGAAAATAAACCTGCACAAATGTGTGCAAGTATTTGAAATATTTGCACACATGTATGCACGTATTTGCATGAAGAAAAATTAACGAAGATGAATGTAGTGAAAAATAAGCACGGATGTATGCAGGAAAATGATATATGTGCATACTATTATGCATTTAACTGGAAATTTCATTTTTTTTCTGTTTTTTTTATTTTTGACGCCTTGTTTGATGATTTTTTGTTTTGGATTTTTTAGCGTTTACATGTTTTATTTAAATACGAATTTACATGATTTTTTTTATATTTTTTTGATGAATTTTCAGAAAATAGGGACCTAATTTACAATAAGTTTATAACCGGTTTTTTTTCTATTTTGAAACTATAACAGGGACTTGTAAAAAACGCACCCTTTTAAAAATCCAAAAATACCCCTTATCTCATACGAACCCCAATCCAAACCCAACAACTGTCGTCCCTAGCTAAATACCCCCATTCCGAACATAATGGGATATGTTTCGTAGGCCCATTTGAATGTTTCAGTTAGTTTTTCTTCAAATTGAAACATAAAACATTCAATATTTGATTTGAACGTACATTTCAATTTGCCTGGGCCACATACTGATTCTAAAAATTCCAGAAAAATAAATCTAGCTTTGTTTTGATGATACAGTCAAAAAAAAAACTAGTTTCATCGAATTCTGAGACTGTTTGAAAAATGGCCCTTTTCTGGTCGATCCAAATTAATAGAAATCGACCAAACACATTTTCCTTTGCCACGCTCACATACTAGCTTCAAAAATTATGAAACTTGAAACCTAACAATAATTTGACATCCCGGATCCAACAAAAGTGGTTTCGTTGAATTCTGAGGTCGTTTGCAAAATGGCGGGCTATATAAACTCTATAACGACCTTTCTGAAAATTCATTTGGCCATAACTTTTGACTCCCGCTATGAAACTTCGATTTTTCAGATTCGTTAGAAAGATATTTACTAACAGATATAAATATTTTTGGTTTCACTAAAATCTGTTTTATTTTGCACCCGGTACAGTCAGTCAAAGTTTGAATTCAAATTTTGAAACTACCGCGCCATTTCAGGCCTTGTTTATAATTAAAAATAATTATATTCGTTTTCAAACATCGATTCAAGCACACTTTTCGTCGTTATTATTTAAAATATTTATTTTAAATATTTAAAATCCACCAAAATAGCCAATTTAAAATTTTCAAACTGGTTCAGATTTTCCGGGTTGTTACAATCTCCCCCACTTAAAACTTTACGTCCCCGAAAAGGAACAAAGTCAAAAGTGGATTAATTAACCAACTCTACTTTCAATCTGGCTTCCATTCTTCAACTTTTCAGTTTCTAAGAATTTTCAAATTCTTCAAAAATTTGGCTAATACCCTAAATTTTTGAAAAATTTCGTCATAACCTCCTTTGTACAGGGGACTTGGGGATATTTCAAATAGCCTCCCATGGCCCTCACCAATCCAAAAGAAAAAGCCAAGCGGCTAGCCAATCGGCTCATCAAATCATCAAATCCCAAGAAATACCATAAACGAGTACCTATTTGTTGGGCAAGCGATTTTATTCCTCTACTTAGCTGTTTATCCATAACCTGTCCACACATATATAATGCACATGTATATATTTCTATCTAATTTCAATTCAGTTCAGTATTTGTTCAATTTGGCTAAATGGCTCAAAACTCTAATTGATCAACCAAAAATCAAACAACACAACCAACAATCGATCTGTTTTCATCTTTCAAAAACATACTAATTAATTCATATACTCTTATAAAATCATTCAGACTATATGATTAAAATTTTACATCCATGAAAAGAAAACAATGACAAAGTAGAGAACATAATGGAAATTTCAAATTATGGTAAATGTACCTTGCACCGGAGTCAATCAGAGATATCCACCCTGCACTTAGGATAGGCTTTCATAATACTCTCTTCAGTTTCCCAAGTACAATCTCGCGGATCTCCACTCCATTGCACTTTGACTAAGTGAACTTTCGTGTTCCTCAGTTCTTTGGTTTCTTTGCCAACAATCTTTAGCGGTTCTCTTCTAACAGCCAATTCTGGAGTAATTCCTATATCCCACTGTGCTGCTTCTTCCACGATCAAGTCTGGATCATGAACATGCTTTCGAAGTTGAGATACGTGAAATACATCATGCACTTCAGGCAACCAATCAGGCAATTGAACTCTATAACCGAGAGTTCCAATCCGTTCTAGTATAGGGAATTGACCAATAAATCTGGGCGCCAGCTTCCCAGTTTTGCCAAATCGAATCACTCATCTCATCGGAGAAACCCTTAGATACACATAGTCACCAACAGCAAATGCTAAATCCCTCCTTCTCGAGTCTTCATAGCTCTTCTGTCGGTTTTGAGCGGCGAGTAATCGTTTCTTAACAAAATCGACTTTATCCGCGGCTTCGCGAATCATATCTGGTCCAAATACAAGTCTATTACCAGGTTTGACCCAACAAGCAGGAGATCGGCACGGTCTACCATACAATGCTTCGAATGGTGACATTGTCAGGCTCGCTTGGTAGCTGTTGTTGTATGAGAACTCAGCCAAATGCAAATGGTCTTCCCATGACCCACCAAAATCAAGAACACAAGCCCGCAATAAATCTTCTAGTATACGATTTACCCTCTCAGTCTGACCATCTGTTTGAGGATGATATGCGGTGCTTAGATTCAGCTTCATTCCCAGTTCTACTTGAAACGCCTCCCAGAATTTGCTAGTAAATATTGGATCTCTATCACTAACTATACCGATCGGCACTCCATGTAACCTAACAATTTCCTTGAAATAAATCTACGCCAAAATCTGTACAGCTCTGTTCGATCTGACAGGTATGAAATGGGCGGTCTTCGTGAAGCAATCTACGATCACCCAAATACTGTCATTTCCTTTCTTGGTTCTGGGAAAACCATCTATGAAGTCCATGGAAATATGTTCCCACTTCCAACCTGGAATATCCAGCGGTTGTAACAATCCAGCAAGTTTTTGTTGGTCGCTTTTGACTAGTGGGCAAGTAGAGCACCTGCTAACATATAAAGAAATGTCTCTCTTCATCGATCTCCAGCAGAATGTACGCTTAATATCATTATACATTTTGCTTAATCCTGGATGGATACTAAATTCTGACTCGTGGCATTCATCCAACACTTCCTTCCAGAGTTCAGCAATGTTAGGAACACAAATTCGACCTTTTAGTCTTAGAACCCCTTGGTTATCAATCTGGAAACTCAAGGGTTCGCCTTTCTGTATTCTTTCTCTGATCCTTTGAATGAAGTGATCGTCCTTCTGAAGAGCAAATATTTTATCAATCAATGAAGTCGTAATAATAAAACTGGCGATCATTACATTCTTTCTACTTAGCGCATCGGCTACAACATTGGCTTTCCCTGGAGTGTACAAAATCTCAAAATCGTATGCTGCAAGGAATTCTAGTCAATGTTGCTGCCTCAGATTCAAGTATTTCTGGGTGAACAGATACTTTAGCGACTGATGATCTGTAAACAGTTCGAATTTCTCACCCAGAAGATAGTGCCTCCAGATTTTTAAAGCAAACATGATGGCTAACAACTCAAGATCATGAGTGACGTAATTTTTCTCATGCGGCTTCAGCTGACGGCTAGCATAAGCAACCACTTGACCTTACTGCATTAATACTGCACCAAGGCCTTCTCTAGAGGCATCTGTCCAGACCTTCAAGTCTTGGTTGCCATCGATTATCGTTAACATTGGAGCCGTTGTTAATCTTAACTCTAGCTTCTGAAAAGCCTCCTCACATTCGGGAGTCCACTTGAATTTTGCATGCTTCTTTGTAAGTTTTGTTAAAGAACTAGATATCTTCGAAAAACATTTAACGAACTTCCGATAATAACTAGCTAACCCAAGAAAACTTCGAACTTCTGTGGGAGTACTAGGCTGTTTCCAATTTTGAATAGCTGTGATTTTACTGGGATCCACATAAATTCCTTCTTTTGATACAGCATGGCCCAGAAACTTTACTTCTTCTTGCAAGAATATACATTTGGAAAGTTTGGCCTTCAAGATTTTCTTTCTGAGAATTTCTAACACTTGTTCCAAATGTTTCGTGTGCTCGCTCTCTGACTTAGAGAAGATCAATATGTCATCAATGAAAACTAGAACAAATTTATTCAAGACATCGCGAAATACTCGATTCATTAAATCCACAAAATAGGCAGGAGCGTTACATAAGCCGAACAACATTACTAACTACTCATAGAATAAGTCGGGACCTCTGAATATTGTCATTGGAACACACTCTTCGGCAATACGAAGCTGATGGAAGCCTGTAGCTAGGTCCATTCTTGAAAATAATTGTGCACCATTCAATCGATCCAACAAATCATCAATCCGCGATAATGGATATTTTTTCTTTAATGTCTGTTTATTCAAGTCACGATAATCCACACATAGTCGAAGAGTACCGTCTGACTTCGGGACAAATACCACTGTTGCCCCACAATCAGAGAAACTAGGTCTGATCAGACCCTTCCATACAAGCTGTCGAGTTTGATTATCTAATTCTTCTTTCTCCTTCAGAGTCATTCTCCGAATAGCGTGCACTACTGGCCTTGCATTCAGAATTAAAGCGATCTTGAAATCAATCTCTCTCTTCGAAGGTAAGCTAACAACTTATTCAAACTTGTCTGCATAAGTATTGATGACAGGAATATCTTTTATGAGGTACGGAATATTCTCTGTGACTACAGGGATATTTTCTATTTGAGCAGGAGAAACATCAAGAGCTGACCAAAAGTCTTTTCTATCTGAGTTCGGACCTTCACATGGTATGGTTATATAATTTCCCAATTGGGCCTTTGCCTTAACAACTCTCTCGGCACATTTAACCTCAGCTTCAAATTTGGTTAACCAATCCAATCCCAAAATAAGATTGAATTCGGTAAAATTCATGACGATAGAGATGATAGGGAACTTATAACAGGAAAAAGAGTTAAGCACCCCACAAATCCAACTAAGATTGAGGGAACCCCCAACCGGATTATGGATAGTGATGGGTTCTTTGTGCTTTTTGAACTTCAAATCCAACTTCTTAACTGCATTCTTTGCAATAAAGCTTCGTGACGCGCCTGTATTAAACAGTACTTTAACTGGAATGTTTTTGACAGTAAGCGTACCTTCCAAAACATCAGACCTTCCCTGACTAACTGAAGGTGTTGAAGTTTCTGCCACTTCGTTTACATGTACTCTTCAGATTTCTTTGAGAGTTGACACTCCCTTGCAATGTGACCTGCTTGGTGGCAATTATGGCATTTCCTTTCTCCATGTGGATTCTTGGATTTAAATTCATTCCTCTTCCGCTTCTTCGAGGATTTACAATTCCTGGTCAAATGCCCTTGCTTATTGCAGTTAGCGCATACAGCAGTCGTTACTGGTTCTTTCTCAGATTTAACCCCTTTTCTCTTGGCTCTGGGCTTCTTACTGACCTCAGGCAATGTACTGGCCTCAGGACTATCAGTCTCAGACTCCCCTTTGTTACCAGAACCGACTTCCTCTTCGTCGCTCAAAAGACCTTTCCTATGGAGATCTTCATACTGATAAGCCATGTATATCATTTCAGAAAAAGGAAGCTTCACATTCCCCATCACTCTACTTTGGTACTTTCTTTGAAGCCCGTTAATAAATCTCAGATTCCTTCTCTTCGGATTTTGAATTAGATGAGGGGCAAAATGAGAAAGTTCGTTGAATTTCTTATGATATTCTGGGATATCCATATCTCCTTGTATCAGATAACAAAATTTATCACATAACCGCTCAGTTGCTTCTGGAGGAATAAATCTTTCACTGAAAACCTCTTTAAATCTATCCCAGGTGATATCACCTTCTGGATTATCCTTAGTAATCGAATCCCACCAGAACAAGGCTTCGTCTTTGAGTGCCCAAGATGCCAATAATCTTTTCTAATCATCTCTCAGCTTTGAACCTTCAAAAATTTTCTCTGCCGAGCGTATCCAGGCTTGAGTTTGAATAATAGATTCATTGCCCGAGAACAGTACTCCACCCATATTTCGATACTGAATTAATAGTGCCTCAATATCTGGTTCTGTATTCCTTCTTCTGTTTCTGACACTCATTTTCTAGTACTTCTGCAAATAGCAGACCAAGTGTCAGGTCAATAGAAAAGATATTATAAAGCATAAAAACATATACTTGAATGTAAATGCATCTATCGAGGTGTATTTCATTCTGCTATACTCATACTAGGATATTATTGATCCTATCTATAATGAGTTACCCGTCTTAGAACACTACTGGTTCTATTTCTGACGAGTTCGTTAATATGTTATAATCCAGAACTAAGCTTAACCAAAGCTCTGATACCACGTTGTGACGACCCCAAAACCCCGTATAACACATAAACAGATAATAGCAGAACAAAAATAAATAAATACACCAGATAATGTACAAATAATACACTGGATAAACATAATCATCAGAGTTACACAGTATACAGGATCATACTTAGTACAAATAAAACTCAGCTATACATAAATGTCTACAGCGGAAAACAAACATAATATGTACAATAGGAGCTGAACAACATAAAAAGAGATAAATGATAGAATCCATCTTCAGCTCCACCTATCCAGAAAGAGCCTGCTAAAACCTGAATACAATGCTGCCCATATAGAAAAAGGGGCACCCGAGTTTGCAAGTGAAACAAACTACGAGTCGGTCATGGGACTGGTATGAGAAATCTACTTAACACATTTTATAATATGGCTAATCACAGGACCACGCCACTTACGCGGAACGGGTTTACTCCATTGGATTGCCCGTGCTCTAAAATAAATAAATCTTTTAAACATCGCAATGGTTTTTATAAAAATGAAGCCATTATAAGACTCAGTTCCCATCACACAATGCATCGCAAACCGGAGGATAGAGTTTTACCTTATAATGGCCAAAATATGCTTGATACGAATAAAACAAAAGCATTTGATATTATTACTAGTGTTTATATGTTTCAAAAACAATTTCAAATCATAAGTATCAATCATAGACGGCATGGGTACCATATATCATGTCGCCATATATAGGTGTACAATCAAAACCGCACAGTCATGTATTTGGAAATTGGATTTCCGTCATGAACCAAGGCAAAATATAGTCCTTACCGAATTCGAGACTGTCTAGCCCGAGTCTCAGGCAAGTACTTAGTCAAGCCTTTGGAGCGACAGGGCCGGTCCACCGATGTGGATTAAAATGCCTGAACACTACGTTTCCCAGCCCTTTGGGGCTTAAATGAGTCCTATGACTCCATCGGCTCCACATAGTCACCGATATATCTGAGGCACCTCGCAACAGCAACAACCACACAGGTGAAAATAATATAAATGTCAGCCAGTTTAAGCACTGACACCACCTCTAGCTAGAAGGAAATGCATGCCCTTCCTGAGGTCCTCTCCCGTTTTTGGCTCATACCGGGGTGTGAGGCTCGCGAATCAACTTTATACACAAAGCTATGCCACACAGGCCGTGCTTTGATCATCCACCACAAGACTTTGCTTTTCAACAGAAGCCTTGATCATCTGCCACTTAGGCATGCCACACAGGCAATTCACTCTATGCGACTGATTTCTATCGATATATAACCTCTGAGCTCGTACGTCTCAGAGAAGGGCGTTAATCAAGAGAATAAATTCTCTGCCGCCAAACAGATATATATATTTAATAGAGATCAATCAGCATAGAACAAAATCCAATGTCAGACACACAGTCCATTTACACGTTCATTCTGGGTCTGAACGAAACCGGAGGCACTATATACCTCACATACCCATCGATCTCCAAGCTCGTCTGGACGATCACCACTTATTATCTATATTTCGGGATGCCTCCCAATCAAGACATCAGTTATCATCCAACCGAGGTGAAGATCTCCGGTCTTCAATCACCGTCTTCATCATCGACTTCTCACCGCTGATCAATTATTCAAAATGAGATTTAACTCGGCCTTTTCAAATAATTCACGTATATTTAGAATTTAAATCGATTCATTTCAATGGTTAAATTATTCGACATCAATAATTCTGTTTTTAAATGTAATTTTCACACCAAACACATTCAACCATCAAATATCTAATAAACCGGGTAAATTCGGTTTATTTTCCATTCCATATCGTTTATAATATTTTATAACGATTTATCGCTATTTTTATTTGTTTAAAAATGGCCAATTCATTCAAACGACGCTTCAGGCCATAACGCGGCCGTGACGTTGTTTTTCTTTAGATTTGATTTACACATATATGAAAATCTTACCGTTGGATCTTCACAAATTTTATATCATTAGAAAGATCTTTCCAAAACGAATCCAACGGTTTCAGTTTCGGGAAAATCCGACGGTCGGATATCCCGGTACACTCGTTTGAAGTTTCGATTTCAAAATACGAACTGCAGCGTCATTATTCGATTTAATTTAATTATAATATAATCGATTCTGGTGTTGTTTTTCTTCAGATTTGAATTAAACATTTCAGACAATCCAACCGTTGGATCTTCACAAAGTGGGTGTCGTTGGAAAGATATTTCCAAGGCGAACCAAACGGGTGCGATTTCGGGAAAATCCGATGGTCGGATCTCCCGCACTAATCATTTGAAATCACGGTTTCAAAACACGAACTACCGCTTCGTTATTCGATTTATTATATATATATATATAGTCCATTCTTCGATTTCAAAATCATATTCATTTCATATATTTGATAAAAATGATATTTTTATCCCACTGATATTTATTTCAACACATCACCATTTATAACACTTCGTATTCACAATAAAAATGTAGATTTTATTGTTCGATCTATATATTCAACATATGAATGTTTTCGACTTCACACATACGATAAAAATTTGATTTTTATCGTTCTAGTCCTTTATTCAACACATGAATATTTTTTATAGTTCATATATATAATAAAAATGTGATTTTTATTGTAAAACAATTTATTTCAAAACACGATTATTTTATATAATCTATATATAAGGTAAAAATGTTATTTTTGGTGTTAAAACGATTTATTTAAAACACTAGTATTTTATATAATCTATATATATGATTAAAATGTTATTTTTATTTTTCAAAGAATTTATTCTATACATGAACTCCATTCAACACATGAATTTATTTCAACACATGAACTTCTATTCAACACATGAATTTTATTTCACCATTCAACACATGAATTTCATTTCAACATTCAACACATGAATTTTATTTCAACATTCGAATTTAAATCAAACACAGAAATATTTCAGAATATTTCGGTAGCATAACGACAGGGTAGTTAAAACCGGGACCGTCCCTAGTACGGCTCCTCGCTCTACCTTAAAGCCTCGCAGCTTTTGAAAATGGGGATTTTCAATATCTAGTTCGTACGCAGATGAATTTTCCCATATACTAATCCTATAGGGATTTCAACCACAATCATTTATTTCAAATCAACCAATCATGATATTCACCCAATTTTCACATCAACTAATAATCCAAACAACATCACAACCAATATATATCGTCCATGGTCTGTGGACGAGGGGAGTATATATTTATATATATAGATATACGTATATAACTATATTTCGATTTCATTTCAATATCACTTCAATTCATTTCAATGCATATATAACTTATACATCGAACATACGACTTTTACAATGCTTATACATGTGGTGTACAATGCTTATATAACTCATACTTCGACTATATAATTTATACTTCGTTGTTTCCATATCGTTTATAATTCAGAAATCTCACATTGGGTTCCACTCCACCAAAAATAGCAGAAGGCTTAGAAAAATATGCGGTCTCTTCTAGAATGTAGAAGACGTCCCCACGAGTCCATTGTCTCTTGTTTCACTGAATTTCATCAACAAACGAAAAAGATATGATTTTTACAGTGAAATCATAAACCGTAGCGCTTTAAAGTGCTATAGAATAGTTTAAAATAAAATAGGCTGTTACCTCTCAGAAATCGTTCAAAACAAGGTTTAGCCATTTCGATTAATCTGTGAAGCTATAGAACGATCGGACCATACAGCGTTGAAGAGGGAGGAGAGGACTTTGCCGGTGGTGGCGTCCAGTTCGACGCTGGTACGGAGGTGCGACGGCGCTTTAAAACGAGCGACTTCAAGGGCCCCGATCTCCACCAATTCGCGACGAGACGGGATGAGACATGTATGGATTTGAAGGTGAGGAGGATCACTACAAAAAGTTGAACTGGGGCGTTGGCTATCGGTGCTTGTGGAGGGAGATAGGGAGGAGTGAAGGAAAGAACGGCTGCCACCATTTATCGCGAGGGAGAAAAAGAAATTACGGGGAGAGAGAAAAGAATGAGCCAATCAGATTTTTTTTATATATTTTAAAAATCCAAAAATACCCCTTATCTCATACGAACCCCAATCCGAACCCAACGACTGTCGTCCCTAGCTAAGTACCCCCATTACGAACACAATGTGATATGTTTTATAGGCCCATTCGAATGTTTCAGTCAGTTTTCCTTAAAATTAAAATATAAAACATTCAATATTTGATTTGAACGTACAATTCAATTTGTTGGGGCCACATACTGATTCTAAAAATTCCAGAAAAATAAATCTAGCTATGTTTTGATGATACGGTCCCAACAAAACTAGTTTCATCGAATTCTGAGACTGTTTGAAAAATGGCCCTTTTCTAGTCGATCCAATTTAAAATCGACCAAACACATTTTCCTTTGCCACACTCACATACTAGCTTCAAAAATTATGAAATTTGAAACCTAGCAATAATTTGACATCCCGGATCCAACAAAAGTGGTTTCGTCGAATTCTGAGGTTGTTTGCAAAATGGCTATTTTCACGGGCTATATAAACTCTATAACGACCTTTCTGAAAATTCATTTGGCCATAACTTTTGACTTCCGCTATGAAACTTCGATTTTTCAGATTCGTTAGAAAGATATTCACTAACAGATTTAAATATTTTTGGTTTCACTAAAATTCGTTTTATTTTGCACCCGGTACATTCAGTCAAAGTTTGAATTCAAATTTTGAAACTACTGCGCCATTTCAGGCCTTGTTTATAATTAAAAATAATTATATTCATTTTCAAACATCGATTCAAACACACTTTTCGTCACTATTATTTAAAATATTTATTTTAAATATTTAAAATCCACCAAAATAGCCAATTTAAAATTTTCAATCTGGTTCAGATTTTCCGGGTTGTTACAATTTGAATTCCAAATTTAAAAGCAATTTGAATTGATTTCGCGTTAAATTTGAATTGAATTCAAATTATCGATTTTGAGATATCTTACTTGGTTTTCATTATTTTCCAGAAAGGTTTCCACTAAACTATTTTGAAATAATTATTGAAATAGATGGACATTTCAAGTTATTATTATATAATATTTTAAAACTATTTTTCTGAAATAAAATTTGTTTATTTCCTGTGATAAAGGAAATTTAAATATTGGGCTTAAAATGTTTATTTTCGGAAAATTGTATCGAAAGCTAATTTTATTGAGTAAAATATTTTTATAAATAATGCGCACATATTTTAGCATTATTCAAGCGAAAAAGTGAATTAAATGGTTTAGTAAAACATGTAGTACGGGACACATGAGTTTGCTTATTGGTCAATTTCGGACTTGTACGATCGAAACTCCTTTTTGATGAATGACTTTGAGTTGATTTTTGATGTTTGCCATTTTATGGAATATTTTGATATTTTAAAACCTTAATTTGAAGTTTTCAAGTTAGCTTTATTTTGATTTATTCATTGGTTCGAGATTTTCTTATTTTGGAGGAATCAATAAAGAACAATCTTTGATGTGTTTTGCAATCGCCAATGAGATGAGGCAAATTAAATATTATAAAATCCTATTTGTATGGTTATAAATAACCATCACAATGTTACTTATACTTGTCGATGAGGCAAGCTTATTTATGATGATTTCCTGATGTTCAGATGTATTATGATGATTTTTACTTATCGATGAGATGAGTTAAGTCACGATGCAACTAGTACTCGTCAATGTGATGAGACGAGTAAGGTATCAAGTAATACTCGCCAATGAGATGAGGCAAATTATATTTTGTGATGTTTATGATGTTTTTCTGATGTGGCATTGACTAATGGTTAGTAAATCGTTTGGTGCAAACATATGGTATGGGACATATGTTGAAACCTTCTGGGTTCCTATCCGAGAAGTTGAGACACATTCACGATGTTTACTAGTACTATAGACCACGAGTCCTCGATTGGAGTTGTAGATAGATGATCGGCTCCAATCATCACGATGTTATTTAACTTGGGTCTTTATGACGTCATAGACTGGGGTCTTCATAATATAGACTATATTCGTCACAATGGTTAAGATGTTACTCAACCCCAGTCATCACGATGTTTATGGTACCAAAGTATAGTACTAGTCACGATGCAGCATGTGCAGCATTTTGGTATGCAATCAGGAATTTGGTTGTTGACGTCAAAAGTTAGTCTAATGACAATCAACCCCCAAAGTGTGTTAACCACACACAATAATAGTTGCAATAAAAAGTAAATGAACACCAGAGACACAATATTTTTATAGTGGTTCGGCTTAAACCAAGCCTACATCCACTTTATAATCTCTGTTTATACTGTCGATTATAGGTTATAGTTGTTTTCTGATCGAAAGAAAAAAGAGAAAGAAGTGGTTTATACACAAAATCTTTGTGTTGTACTTGAAGTATATGGCATACTATTTTTGGGATGCCGAGTAGGATCTCTTCTATAGTAGATTTTCATCCCTTTTCCATTTTTGGAAACGGAAGTATTTATAAGCGAGAAGGTAGGCCGACATTGTATGCAGCGTTGCATACATATTTTTCGGGCTTGACCATGTGTAACTTGAACCTATAAAGTAGTTGTAGGCGGAGTGACCCGGTCTCCTGCTGATGAATAGTTCTCCTCGAGATATAAGGCGTACATGGAACTTGAATTCTGGCATATAAAAAGTTGTGCGAGTCAAGGCTAGCTAGTTCTATAGCCTTGAGAGTAGGACTTCATCTTGTAGTGAATAATTTGGCTTGATATTTTCGATCTGGTATTCCAAAATTGATCTGATCTTTCAGGATTAATTCGATCAATCGGTTGATGTCCTGGTCGCTCGATTTGGTTTTGACTTCGAAAGAATGCTAATTTTGAGGAAGAGCCTTTACTTACTGTGAAGCCGTTTCGGGTTGAATTATAATCGATCGACCTAAGATGAAAGTCGACCCTGGAGGTAAGAATTGGGTCGATATCTGGTAGTGAGCCTCGACCTTGAGTTGTGACGGCTTTTTCCAAAAAGCTGGTCAACACTTTACCGTCCAGAGGTTATCTTTTTAGGGAAAGAAGACGTGTTCTGGATCTTTTAGAGAATGTTGAATAGCAGAAATCCAGAAAGCCATGGTTTTGCCAAACCATATTATATGAAGGCCAAAAACCGACGATCGACGATGATTGTAGTAAGGCTAGAAAACCGACAACCACTAAGGGTCATATTAAGGTTGGAAAATTGACAATCATCCAACGATCGTATTAAGGCCAGGAGTCCAAGAATGTAAAGAGCCAACGATCATGCTGAATCAATCTTGGAGAATAGCAGGAGGATTAGGACCTTGCCGAGTTAAACAATGTTTGTAAATGATTTGAGGTAGACATGCCAAATCCTAACGATATCGTTAGGTGTGTTCAAGCATTAGCTATGCCTGGGTGTGTGTTAGGAGTACAAACCATACTCAGCTTATAATTGAGAGGGGCATAAATCATACCTAGGAAGTCGAGCATAAACCATACTCGAAAGTTTAAAGTTGGGTATCGACCATACCCGAAGTTCAAGGAAGATGAGCATAAACCATACTCAGTTTTTGAGAAGGGGTATAAGCTATACCCAGAGGACAAGCATGAACCATACTCAGTTTTTAGAGTTGAGCATTAACCATGCTCAAGAGGTGATCGGGTTAGTTTGCCATGTCATGGCAGAGTTCATGGCTCTTTCAGGCATAAGCCATACCTAAGAAGTTGGGGTTCGAGCATCAACCATGCCCGAGAAGTAATCTTTCGTAAGAGATCGAGTAAAAACCACACTCATTATTTTATTACCATGAAGACGAGTATAAACCATACTCGATTTATAAGAGTTGGCGAGTATTATTTGACTTAAGAAGTTTAGCGAGCATTAACCATACTCAGCTTAAGAAGGTTGGCGAGCATTAACCATTCTCAGTTTAAGAGGGTCGGCGAGCTTTGACCATACTCGGTTTTAGGTTAAGGATCTTGTTGAATCCCAACAAGGTACTTGGATCGATCATCAAACACAATACATGTTCGAGAAAGAAAGTTTATTGTTGCTAAGAACTGTGTAACACCCCACATCTGTTAGTGTCACTCACAAAGGGAACGCACTAAATTCTGTGGAGCATTTAAGGTAAAAGATGCAGATAAATTACAAGACAGACAAAATTAAAACAGCGGAAAATAAACTTTACTTTATTGATAAAATAGTTTATACAACAATTGCTTTCCAATACCAGAGCATCATCTGTCTTACGAAATAAAGAAGCATAAAATAACATTTATATTCTCCAATGTAGCATAAGCCAGCCATAGCAGCGGAAAAGAGAGTCTGAAGCGATATATCCAAGAGTCTTCAAGCTTGGAAAGAGTAACAGTCCATACTAAGAAGAGCTATTCCCTCCCTAACTACCTAGGGGGAAAATGGAAGAAAAGAAGACGAAAGAAAAACAGAGTCAGACATAAAGCCTGAGTATGTCTAGTGGCTTTTAGCATGTGAACAGGATAAAGTTCATGACAGGAGTAAACTGGAAAATGGGATAGTAGTAGAATAACAGACTAATATAAACCAAAGCAAGACAGTTTAAACCGAATATACCATCACACCCCATTCTATATCTCTGCGCCACCTTACTAGTATCCCAACTAGTAGTCTGTATAAAGATGATAACGTGATCCCACTCCCTGTAATTGCGGTTGCCTTTAGGTGTACATCTATTATTTATTACCTAGATCTAATCTAGGGTTTTCTTATCGAGCGCTTCCTAGATTCAACTAGGGTTTATGCGACTTATCTAATACTTCTCGGATTCAGGATTTATGCCACCTAGGTCCAACTAGGGATTATGCTACCTGTCGAATGATACCCCTAGTCTAGGACGCAATACCTAGAGTGGTATATGTTCCCAGACTTTCCCCACGTATGTGTCGTGAATCGTTTATCGCTGTCTAGATGCACATGTCCTGAAATGTGCGACCCGAGTCCCATGGCAGGGCTATTCTAGAAACACAGAACTCGGTCGGGAGCTTTCAAATATCTGCCGATGCAGATGCTAAGGTCTGTTTTTTTAGTGGCTATGGTCCCACCTGACCCCTCCCTCAACTAATGAAAGGCAATCCAAGAAAATCAAGCATGAGAACTATACTCCTGCCACCTATGCCCCACTTTCCTATTGGCCAGCCTCACCCATAACAAGATAGCAAGTATATGGTCTGTTGGGAGTCCTCTGCCTTTCCGCATGCGTATCTCGACTAACTCAAGATGGTAGGTAGATGACGAGTTGCTATCACAGGGCTACTGGTCTCGTCGAATCACGCTGGTCCATCCTAGTCTTTTGGTTGCCTTAAATTGCAACCAAGGCATACCCTTGGTTCTTCTGACGCAGACCTTAACCACTGTGAGCCCAGGCGAATCATCTGCAGCCTCACAGAGGGATACCAAGAGTACCCTCACGTCCCCTCGAAGCCGCGGGCTTCGTTCCCCAGTTCGTTGGAGCCTTCTTTAAGATCAGACGGACGTTCGCTCCTTCTTGTGTCGTACTAAGATTTACTACTTAGTTCCTTTAACTAAGGTTTACTAATTAGTCCCCGAACCGTCGTTTTCTTAACTAAGGTTTACAACTTATTCCTTTTAACTAAGGTTTACTACTTAGTCTCTTTCTCGTCAAGTTGGATTGGTTAAGTGTCATTAGTCAATTCAAGTTATCTTAACCCATTCATTTGTCATGATAAACTGATTAAGTGTTATCAGTAGTTCATGTTGACTTAACCCTACCACAAATCAAATTATATTGGTTAAGTATTTCTTATTACTTAACCCTACACATTCATCTTGTATTGGTTAAGTGTCCCTTTTAACCTAACCTTGCCCATCTGTTTTAAATAACATGTTATAATAGTTAAGTGTTCCCTTAGTTAACTTAACCCTAACATCTGTTTAATTAACATGTTCTAATGGTTAAGTATTGTCCCTTCATGTTTCAACTTAACCCTGTTCAATTTATCATACTATGATGGTTAAGTGTTCTAAGTTTACTTAATCCAACCCTCTAGTCCAGCTAACATATTAAATTGGCTAAGTGTATTTACTTAACCTTACCCACTTATCTAACTAACGTGTTATACTGGTTTAGTATTCTAAATTTACTTAACCTCACAAACTTATCTAATTTTCAGGTTATAGCGGTTAAGTGTCCTGAATTTACTTAACCTCAACCTCTAGTCTAGTTAATATGTTAAATTGGTTAAGTGTATTAACTTTACTTAACCTAACCTTCTAGTCTAGTTAACATGTTAAATTGGCTAAGTGTTTTCTTAGTTACTTAACCCCTACAAGTCTTGTCTTGTTAACATGTTAAGTTGGTTAAGTGTTTAAGTTAACATAACCGTACCAATCCTACCTAAGCTTTAATTGTCTTATTAAAGCACCAACCACTCACATTAGACATGTATTGTTGTGGCTGCCTGTATGTCGGTCGGTTCCGGGCAGTCTTACGCCACAACTCAGTCTAACCTCGGGTCTTTATTGGGCTCAATGCCTTAACCTCTCACATTGGATAGGTATTGTTGTGATTACTGGACAGCCGGGCGGGTCCGGGCAGGTTTACATCATAACTCAATCCAACCTCGGGTTAAGCATATTCATATTGTCTAAATTTACATTTTTACTTATGTAAATTATCCAGAATTCATGTCATTGCCCAAATTTATTTCTAATCAAGTTCATTAATTTAGGTATATAATTTATACCATTTCATGCCATAAATCACCTATGTAATTTTTAACAAATTTACGTCAAGTTTCCTATAATTACCAATTTTACCCAACGCTACCCCGTCTAAATATTAGGCTAACAATCTTAGCCTAATTCTCCGTCCGCATGATTTTGACATATAATATTAGGCTAAAAACTTAGCCTAATTTAGCATACACAAAATTGGCATAATAATTCATTAACATAAACATGTCATAGGTGTAAACTTGGCATTCTCGACATAGTCAATATGAACATCATAGGTGTGAACTTGCAAAATAATCAACATGAATATCATAGGTGTGAACTTGCAAAATAATCGACATGAATATCATAACATTGCATAACATGCCACAAACTTGCATATAAATATAGGGCCTTGCTAAATAGGTGTCAGCCTAACATAAAGGTACGTATAACATAGTATAACCTAATAGGTGTCATATGAATCCACTAAAACATGGTATAACATGTTAATGCATAGGTTTAGGCATAACCTCAAACATAAAACTGGCGTAAGACAAAACTATATGTATAACTTTGGCAACCACTTAAGGGTGTGAACTTGCAATACATATGTATAAACACAGATCTAACAATAAACTTTCATATGAATCCTAAACGGATCTTGACATGGATCCGATTATAAGTTCTCACTTGCATAAAAACATGTGAATATAGATCTATTCTAGTCATGTAGGCACAATTGGTTTAAACATATATACATAGAGCCTACATGAACGATATAAATATTTGTGTAAATCTAACTTGCAACCTATAACTTGCATAAGCATATATTTAGATCTAACTGTATACATACAATTCGCATAAGGTGTTGATTGTTTGATTCACAATACATAAAAGATTCAATCACCACAATCATTCAGATTATCACAAATAACAAATATAAAACAATATCGTTAATAGTGATATAATTCCATATTACAATTTACAACAAATCATGTCTTAATCGCATTCCCATCTAAATAGCCACTATACTTACAATGCAAGACAGTCTTGTTTTCCTGAGATCTGAGGTTCTGAGATTGAGATGCGTTCCTTTGGGTAGACGTTGTTGTTTTGATTTTATTAGTAGCTTTAATCTCATATTTGAATTAGCTTGAGTTGATTCGTTGTTCGTCTCTTTTCTAGCGGAGGCTCTCCTTAGTTTTCTTCTGACAGCATGGCGGCTCAAGTTCTTATTTTTGTGTGAATTTTAGTTGGAGACCTAGGGTGTTTTTATAGAGTTTCTTGTTGATTTGAGCCGTCAGATGAAGACAGAAGGAATCTAGGCCATACACGTCAAGAGGAACCAATCCGGTGTCGACACGTCAGCCCTAGTGACACACCAAGGCTCAGGAATTCGACCAGAACACAGACCAGGCCAGCCAGACCTGACCAGGTCGACCCTATGGTCGACCCCAGGTCGACCCTATGGTCGACCTGGGTCCACCAGGTCGACCTCAAGGTCGACTTGGGGGCTGGGCAGGAACTTTCCTGCCCAGCCCGGGTCTGGTCCTATTTTTGAATTTTGAATCCGATTTTCGAGCTGTTTGAATTTTAAATAAATTCTGAAACTTCCGGAGGTCATATCTCCTTCGTACAGAGTCCGATTTACGCAAACTCGGACTCTATCTCAAGCAGAATTTCGAGACGAACACAATGGCATAACCCGTTTCCCTTAATTCTTATGTTTTGAATTAAGTATACTTTAGTTTGTGAAACTTAGTGTTACAGAATTACGGGGTGTTACATTCTCCCCTTCTTAAAAGGATTTCGTCCCCGAAATCTTCAAGTTAGGAAGAATGTGTCCTACCATCCAATCACCCATTTACTCAACCATTCAATCACATGCATTCATTGTCCTTAAAAATATTTCTAAATGCTTTCATATTCATATGCATAGTGTGTGTATATGTCTTTATCTAATGCAAAATCAGGCGGTCTACTGATTCAGTTGACCTCCTTAATGCGAATTATGTCAGTGCCATGCGTCCAATCATGTATGCAAGCGTCCCTAGTTATGTAAATACTACATGTGTGCATAGCCATTCATTCATATGCAACATCCATATGATAACATATCAAGTTAAATCCGTTAAGCCAATACATATATGCGAATGCAATATGAAAGTGACTAAGTCGTCCTAGCGCATATGGTGTGTATATGCATCCACGAGCAACCACTTGCAACCATCAATCATAACATGTTTCAAATACACGTTTACATCCATTGGCTTCTACCTAAGCATCGATGATACGTCCTAGAGGATATACCTTAAAAGCTAGAAACAAGTAGGCATAAAACTCCTAGAGAAAGGATATACCCTTAAGAAAAAGGGTAAGATGCACGTATCTAGTCTTCAGTCTTCTAAGTCGCATCTTCTTGAGCTTCTCTATACCGTACCTTATCTAGTTAATCTTCACGATTGTGAAGCTTCTTGACCTCCATTTCCAAAACTGTCGTTGATCGGATAGCTGGCTTTTCATTGTCAACTGGATATATGCGGAAGTCTATCCCGCGTTTTGGGTAAACCCCTAACCTAATCAAAACAACTGCATACTCATGGACTATTCTAACGGATTGCAAATCGTCGGTAAATGTATTAAGCGATTCTAGATAGCTAAGCCTAACTAATCCTTTTAGGATCATGAAATCTCGAGGGTATTTCCAAGGCAAGTCAAAAAGTCTAACTTTCAGAATTACTAGCCAACCAACCCATGCCTAGGATCAACTCATAGCCCATGGAACCAAAACATTATGCTTAAACTCAACACTTAATGTGGTCGTTCTCAAATCCCTACAAACCAAAGGTAAACGGTCCGACCCACCAATTTGGATCTAAGACTAATTGGGATCTTCTACTATACAAGTACCTAGGTGCAGAGACTCAACTATGGAAGCAAGTATAAACGAATGCGAAGCGCTAAGATCAAAAGAGTACTAACAGGGTGATCAAACGAAAAGCTAAACTTTTCCAATGGAGACTTTACTATCTCTCTCCCAGGTATTCTGGTGGTGAAAGCACGCACTCATCCTCCTAAAAATCCTTTCCCTCGTCCTTGCCCTTGTCCTTAATTATATGCCCTATTATACCATAAAAAAGCTACTTCCTCTTGTCTTAGGTTTTATAATTCCTTCCTCCTTCGTGAGCCAATTCCATATCCATGAATTCCTCATCCTTGGGTTGTGCCACTTAGCCAAACTCCTCACCCTCTTCCTTGTGTAATCATGTTGACAAATCTCTCGAAAGCCGCCTCCATCGTACAGAAAACCCTACAAAGCTTGAAAGAAAACTAGCCGCAGGTGAAACTATTACGGCTATAGATGGAATTCGGGCACTACTTCGCCCTTCGATGAGGTTACCTCCCAGAAAGACAGGAGCCCCAGAGACTCAAGAAAGAAGGAAACAAGGACTCAAACAGAGAATCAAAAGATAGTGCATATGGCTTTGGGGAATATGCCTTTAAAACAAAACTTTTCTTTTGAAAATGCTTCTTTTAAACCCGTTTTGAAAATAATTTTTCAAATCTTTTATCTGATCTGGTAACCTTCAGCTCTGATACCACGTGTAACACCCCATATCTGTTAGTGTCACTCACAAAGGGAATGCACTAAGTTCTGTGGAGCATTTAAAGTAAAAGATGCAGATAAATTACAAGACAGACAAAATTAAAACAACGGAAAATAAACTTTACTATATTGATAAAATAGTTTGTACAACAATTGATTTCCAATACCAGAGTATCATCTGTCTTACAAAATAAAGAAGCATAAAATAACCTTTATATTCCCCAATGTAGCATAATCCGTCCATAGCAGCGGAAAAGAGAGTCTGAAGCGATATATCCAAGAGTCTTCAAGCTTGGAAAGAGTAACAGTCCATACTAAGCAGAGCTATTCCCTCCCTGACTACCTGGGGGGGAAACGGAAGAAAAGAAGACGAAAGAAAAACAGAGTCAGACATAAAGCCTAAGTAAGTCTAGTGACTTTTAGCATGTGAACAAGATAAAGTTCATGGCAGGAGTAAACTGGAAAATGGGACAGTACCAGAATAACAGACTAATATAAACTAAAGCAAGACAGTTTAAATCGAATATACTATCACACCCGATTCTATATCTCTGCACTACCTAACTAGTATCCCAACTAGTAGTCTGCATAAAGATGATAACGTGATCCCACTCCCTGTAATTGCGGTTGCCTTTAGGTGTACATCTATTATTTATTACCTAGATCTAATCTAGGGTTTTCTTATCGAACGCTTCCTAGATTCAACTAGGGTTTATGCGACTTATCTAATACTTCTCGGATTCAGGATTTATGCCACCTAGGTCCAACTAGGGATTATGCTACCTGTCGAACGATGCCCCTAGTCTAGGACGCACTACCTAGAGTGGTATATGTTCCCAGACTTTCCCCACGTATGTGTCGCGAATCGTTTATCGCTGTCTAGATGCACATGTCCTGAAATGTGCGACCCGAGTCTCGTGGCAGGGCTATTCTAGAAACACGGAACTCGGTCGGGAGCTTTCAGATATCTCCCGATGCAGATGCTAATGTCTGTTTTTCCAGTGGCTATGGTCCCAACAAACCCCTCCGTCAACTAATGAAAGGCAATCCAAGAAAATCAAGCACGAGAACTATACTCCTGCCACCTATGCCCCACTTTCCTATTGGCCAGCCTCACCCATAACTAGATAGCAAGTATATGGTCTGTTGGGAGTCCTCTGCCTTTCCGCATGCGTATCTCGACTGACTCAAGATGGTAGGTAGACGACGAGTTGCTATCACAGGTCTACTGGTCTCGTCGAATCACGCTGCTCCATCCTAGTCTTTAGGTTGCCTTAAATTGCAACCAAGGCATACCCTTGGTTCTTCTGACGCAGACCTTAACCTCTGTGAGCCCAGGCGGATCATCTGCAGCCTCACAAAGGGATACCAAGAGTACCCTCACGTCCCCTCGAAGCCGCGGGCTTCGTTCCCCAGTTCGTTGGAGCCTTCTTTAAGATCAGACGGATGTTCTCTCCTTCTCGTGTCGTACTAAGGTTTACTACTTAGTTCCTTTAACTAAGGTTTACTATTTAGTCCCCGAACCGTCGTTTTCTTAACTAAGGTTTACAACTTAGTCCTTTTAACTAAGGTTTACTACTTAGTCTCTTTCTCGTCAAGTTGGATTGGTTAAGTGTCATTAGTCAATTCAAGATATCTTAACCCATTCATTTGTCATGATAAACTGATTAAGTGTTATCAGTAGTTCATGTTGACTTAACCCTACCACAAATCAAGTTATATTGGTTAAGTATTTCTTATTACTTAACCCTACCCATTCATCTTGTATTGGTTAAGTGTCCCTTTTAACCTAACCTTGCCCATCTGTTTTAACTAACATGTTATAATGGTTAAGTGTTCCCTTAGTTAACTTAACCCTAACATCTGTTTAATTAACATGTTCTAATGGTTAAGTATTGTCCCTTCATATTTCAACTTAACCCTGTTCAATTTATCACACTATGATGGTTAAGTGTTCTAAGTTTACTTAACGCTACCCTCTAGTCCAGCTAACATATTAAATTGGCAAAGTTTACTTAACCCTACCCTCTAGTCCAGCAAACATATTAAATTGGTTAAGTGTATTAACTTTACTTAACCTCACCTTCTAGTCTATTTAACATGTTAAATTGGCTAAGTGTTTTCTTAGTTACTTAACCCCTACAAGTCTTGTCTTGTTAACATGTTAAGTTGGTTAAGTGTTTTAGTTAACTTAACCCTACCAATCTTAACTTAGCTTTAATTGTCTTATTAAAGCACCAACCGCTCACATTAGACATGTATTGTTGTGGCTGCCTGTATGCTGGTCGGTTCCGGGCAGTCTTACGCCACAACTCAGTCTAACCTCGGGTCTTTATTGGGCTCAATGCCTTAACCTCTCACATTGGATACGTATTGTTGTGATTACTGGACAGCCGGGCGGGTCCGGGCAGGTTTACATCGCAACTCAATCCAACCTCGGGTTAAGCATATTCATATTGTCTAAATTTACATTTTTACTTATGTAAATTATCCAGAATTCATGTCATTGCCCAAATTTATTTCTAATCAAGTTCATTAATTTAGGTATATAATTTATACCGTTTCATGCCATAAATCACCTATGTGATTTTTAACCAATGTACGTCAAGTTTCCTATAATTACCAATTTTACCCAACGTTACCCCGTCTAAATATTAGGCTAACAATCTTAGCCTAATTCTCCATCCGCATGATTTTGACATATAATATTAGGCTAAAAACTTAGCCTAATTTAGCATACACAAAATTGGCATAATAATTCATTAACATAAACATGTCATAGGTGTAAACTTGGAATTCTCGACATAGTCAATATGAACATCATAGGTGTGAACTTGCAAAATAATCAACATGAATATCATAGGTGTGAACTTGCAAAATAATCGACATGAATATCATAACATTGCATAACATGCCACAAACTTGCATATAAATATTGGACCTAGCTAAATAGGTGTCACATGAATCAAATAGTTTTAGCCTAACATAAAGGTATAACATAGTATAACCTAATAGGTGTCATATGAATCCACTAAAACATGGTATAACATGTTAATGCATAGGTCTAGGCATAACCTCAAACATAAAACTAGCGTAAGACAAAACTATATGTATAACTTTGACAACCACTTAAGGGTGTGAACTTGCAATACATATGTATAAACATAGATCTAACAATAAACTTTCATATGAATCCTAAACGGATCTTGACATGGATCCGATTATAAGTTCTCACTTGCATAAAAACATGTGAATATAGATCTATTCTAGTCATGTAGGCACAATTGGTTTAAACATATATACATAGAGCCTACATGAATGATATAAATATTTGTGTAAATCTAACTTGCAACCTATAACTTGCATAAGCATATATTTAGATCTAACTGTATACATACAATTCGCATAAGGTGTTGATTGTTTGATTCACAATACATAAAAGATTCAATCACCAAAATCATTCAGATTATCACAAATAACAAATATAAAACAACATCGTTAATACTGATATAATTCCATATTACAATTTACAACAAATCATGTCTTAATCGCATTCCCATCTAAAGAGCCACTATACTTACAACGCAAGACGGTCTTGTTTTTCTGAGATCTGAGGTTCTGAAATTGAGATGCGTTCCTTTGGCTAGACGTTGTTTTTTTGATTTTATTAGTAGCTTTAATCTCAAATTTGAATTAGCTTGAGTTGATTCGTTGTTCGTCTCTTTTCAAGCAGAGGCTCTCCTTAGTATTCTTCCGGCAGCATGGCGTCTTAAGTTCTTATTTTTGTGTGAATTTTAGTTGGAGACCTAGGGTGTTTTTATAGAGTTTCATGTTGATTTGAGCCATCAGATGAAGACAGAAGGAATCTAGTACATACACGTCAAGAGAAACCAATCCGGTGTCGACACGTCAGCCCTAGTGACACACCAAGGCTCAGGAATTCGACCAGAACACAGACCAGGCCAGCCAGACCTGACCAGGTCGACAGGGCAGGTCGACCCTATGGTCGACCCCCAGGTCGACCTGGGCCCTGGGAAGGAACTTTCCTGCCCAGCCCGGGTCTGGTCCTATTTTTGAATTTTGAATCCGATTTCGAGCTGTTTGAATTTTAAATAAATTCTGAATCTTCCGGAGGTCATATCTCCTTCGTACGGAGTCCGATTTACGCAAAATTGGACTCTATCTCAAGCAGAATTTCAAGATGAACGCAATGGCGTAACCCGTTTCCCTTAATTCTTATGTTTTGAATTAAGTATACTTTAGTTTGTGAAACTTAGTGTTACAGAATTACGGGGTGTTACAAACTGTTACAGAAATTAAAACAAATCCTAATGGATTTATGGTCAAATCAAGAGCACATCTTGGGATTAAATCCTAACCCCATACGTGTGTACTTTAACATAACCACATTATTGAATAATAGAAATACATTTCTTATATCATAAGAAATAGGGTGTATTCACAACGATCTAAACCAGGACAGTTGACGATGATGTCGCGATTGCTAGGCTTAGGGTCCTTCCCATTTCAAGGAGCCTGGGGACCGACTTGAGGAGCTTGGGAAGATAGCTGTGGCAGCAAGGTTGGTGTAGATTTTTTAACACATTCGGATAGCTCTCCACGTTTGACCCGTTCCTCGACGAGATCGCGCAAATGCATGCACATTCATTAGTGTCGTGACCTGTCATATTGTGATACATTCAGTGCTTTCATGATTCATGTTCTCTTAGGGTTGGCTCCCTCCTAGAAGGCTTTGGAAAAGATAGAGATCCTTGTACATAAAGGTAGAAGTCCAGTAGGGAGGAATTGAGCTTGGTGTATTGATCGTATTTGTTCTCTCTCCGGAATCGCACGTTCCGATCTTTCTTTTCCGAGGCTTTTCCCTTTCCTTTGTTCTGGCAAGTGGTGTACGGTCTTCCATCCTTTGTAGCTAGTACTTTGAGATTTCAATTTTTATGTTAGCATCTTCTTGTCGGAGGAACCTTTCGGCTTTGGAGTAGAAGTCTCCATCGTCTCTGGGAGGATCCCTCTGGAGGGAGATCTTGAAATCAGTTCGGTCCAAGACACCTGTCATAGCGGCCATAAGTACCGTCGATAGCCCAGTTCGATCGACCGATGACATAGCTGCGTTGAATCTTCCTAGGAAGGAGCGTAGGGTCTCGGCGGACCGCTTCTTGATGGGTGTGAGAAACATGACAATTTTCGGTCGAGAGATATGAACTCTGAATTGTTCAATGAAGCGGGCAACCAACATATTCCAACTGTAGATCGATTCAGTTGTTAGCCGCCGGAACCACATTCCATCAATGTTGGTGATAAAGAGAGGGAAGCACTTGGCCATGAATTTGGTCGATGATGATAGTACTTCCATGTGACGCATGCATCGCATGAGATATATGGATGGGTCGGTCCTGCCGTTGTAGGGCTCCAGGGCCGGAAGCTTGAAGTCCAATAGATTTCAGGAGTTTCTGATTTTCCATGTGAATGGACTGCGATGGACGTTATCCACATCCTATTGAGAAGAGGTGCCTCTGGTGAAGCATTTGATGATGCTTTCAATCTGACTTCCAACCCTAAGGAGTTGTTGCCATGAATCCAAATATGCATTGGGGACATTGGTGAGAACCCTAGAGCAGGGTGGTAGCTTGGTTTGTGTTCTTAGCGCCAAGTCGGTACGACCCGTTAGTAATGGGTGTGTCCCCCAGCCTCAGGCATTGGTTCGGTATTGACTGGAGCCGCTTGGGTGGAATGTGAATTTGGCCGAACCATATTCGCACGGGTAGAATTAGAGCGGCTTTGGAAAGTGTAATCCATTCGGGGTTCACCAGTGCCCCAGCCCAGGGTGATATCAGAGTTATTTACCGTAGTGTTTCCCTCCGTCACATTGGGGACCGGTATGGTAGAGTGGTCTTGGTGACACGGAGGGTCGTTTCTCCCAGCCCTTCTTGGATGGATATGATGGGAAGGTTGTACTGAAGGTTGCATAAGACAAGTTTGTGGTAAGATACTAGTTCGGACCGGAGGTTGCATCGATCCATGTTCTGGTCGACCCAAAAGTTGCAATGATCCAAGAGCTGCTTGTCCAGGGGGTTGAGTCGAATCCTGGACTGAAGGCAAAATGGTCGATTGATCAGGGCTTGGCCTTGGCTGACCTGAGAATCTATTGCTACTTGTGACAGTCCGCCCCGCACCAGCCGACATTTCTAATGAAAGTGCGCTGTACAGATGTCCAACCAGTACGGGACGGTCGTCAAAGAAAGGAAAATAAAGGAATTTGAACTAGAAAGGAACCTGTACTATATCTCGCAGTGCATGGAACAAAATATAATAACAACCCTAGTTGACATAAAACAAGCGAGACAGTGCATAAGCTGAAAACTAAACCATCATAGCAGCGGAAAATCCAAAATAAAGCTTATGTTCCACATCATCATTATTAGAACTTTTTAAACTGTCTCCAAAGCAAAATAAGAAAGGTTCACTACTAATGCCCAAAGTAGTGACCAACAGCGACACAGGGAGATTATATATATATATATATATATCATACGTAGAAGCCTCCTGCTCCTCTCCAGTACAGCTACTCGTGCATAATCACCTGACCTGTCTCTAGTCTGCCCATTTAAGAGCACCCCGAGTAATAAGAAGAGACATAAAAATCTGGGTCAGACAAAAGTCTGGTATGAGCGATAAGTAGCAAAATAGAACAATAACAGGTATACTAAACCATACCTGAACGTGGACCTGCAACCAAAGAGTTAGCACAACAAGATATACAATACTCTAAGGTGACACTAACATATGGTGTAAAGATGTGGGGGAGGGGTGTGCATGTCATAGTGGTATCAAACAATCAAGCATAGCAACCATCCTCACATCTCTCACTCAGTGTGTAAAGCATACGATATCCACCGCTTTGACCACCCATTCCTTGCTATGATCACTCTGTCCCATGGAGTCATGACGACACCACTGCACTGATCCATAACCACTAGTCCTTGCTATGTCCACTCTACCCCATGAAGTCATGAAGACTCCACTGCACTGGCTCATAGCCATGCAATGATCACTCTTCCCTATGGAGTAATATCTACCCCACTGCACTGATCCGTAGCCAAACATCCGTCTTGGTGGTGGATCAAAGTTATGGACGTCGATAACCCCTTAGCACACGTCCTGCAGCAAAGCTAAATCATGAAGTTGACTCATTGGTTCCCAGCTGGATCCTGAGTTCTACTTCCTATTTGGACTACCTTTGCATCTCGGGTTATTGGTCTTCTCCGGATCAGTTCGGTTGTCCACTTCTCTTTACCTCAGGTCGCACTCCCAGTTCGGTTAATAACTCACTCTCTAGTCCAAGCACCTTGGTTCGGATCGGTTATGATTTCCCCTGGCGGTTCGGTTCGTGGAGCCCCTGGTCGGATCGTGGCTCACATGAATGGTTCATGGTCCTCCTTTCCTGGGTGCTTTGGTTCATAGCTCTTGCTCCGGTTCATGATTGGCACATCGATTCGGATCGTGGTACATAGGCCACGAATGGGATTGGTTCATGATGCCAGCTCCAGAGCATCAGGTCGTGATTGGCATCTTCAGGTGAGTGGTTCGGGTCAGTTTCCATCATCACGAGCGTGTCGATTTGGAGAGGGGTGTCACGATCGGGTCAGGCAATCCGATTTGGTCCGGTTTCCTGCACAATTTTCCTGCAACCTTTCCAGCGACTATTTTTCACCACACGACGGTGTTTTCGACCATTCTAACTATTCTAAGCAATCATAAACCATTCCAAACAATCATAGCAATATGTGAAATCAACCACAAACACCAAAACAACAATTTGATGTGTTAAAATGGATCAAACATACCCAAAACCCATATTTTCCCCTTAATCATGTTTAAGCATACAATTAGCAAAACTTATCCAAATTAACCCAAATTTCTAATAGAGGCTTAAAATAATATTTTAGAATTTTACAATTTTTTCCAGATTTTTCTGAGTTATAATTTCGTTAATTAACACCAATCACCCCTAATTAGCCGTAATTAGTGAAAAACAATGCAAATCACTCACCTTAGCCATGAATAAAACTTAGATCTGAAACTATCTCTGATTTGGGTTGAATCTTTATCCAACGCAGCAGCTCCAACTCTGATTTGGTGCAATTTCTCCTTGGTTTGACGTAGATTAGCTTAATCCTGGATTAAACAGTGATTAGAAGGTGTTTTAGGAGTTGGAGGCCATTGTCAGGGTTAAAGAGAGGTATGTGGTGGCTGAAAAATGACAAGGAAAAGGTTTCTCTAACCTTAATCAGCCCTCACATAGCTCTAATCCTGAAATCCCCCAATGGGCCTAGCTGCTAATCACTCGGTTAAGCCCAATTAACCTGTTTTTCACCTTCTAAACCTTGTTTCGGCCATATCTCCCAAACAATAAGCCCGTTTGGCTAATGTGACCACTCTACGGAGTAAACCATCATTCGAATCTAATGGAAGTGGTTTCAGGTCAAAATTCCTTACCAGTCAAAAGTTATGGCCGAAACAAGATCAGCTAGGGGGAAAATGGTCATTTAAAAATCGGCAAAAATCGTGAACATGGGAAATGACCCCAATAGTCGTTCCCTAAAGTTACATGACTATACGACTTCATATGATAATGAAATAAATATTCTACTATCCTTCGATGCTTAGAATGCGGGTCGTTACACTACTCCAACATCGTAGGACGTCGTAAGTGATGATCTTAGAATTGGAGGATCGGGAAGTGAAGTTGAACCAGGTGGGAGCATAGCTGGAGACTTATCTGGGGCGTGAATTTCATTAACCTGAAGATTAGTTGTTGCCCCAACTTCATTTTGTGCAGGAAGTGATGTTTGGTTGCTCGGTCTCCCTTCCATCCGAGAGAGGAAATCCTTCATCATTTCCTGCTACTTTGCAAGAAGTCTGTCCTGGTGTGCCATTTGAGCTTTGAATTCACCCAGAACTTTATCCATCTCGTCCCTTGTTAGGTATTGGGACAGGTCTTCATGGGAGGAAGCCTCCTGACTTACATCCGTTGTTGTTGTGTCTGCTGCACCAGTGGGTAGAGATTGAGCGTGAGAAGGTGCTGAGTCCTTCTTCCATTTTGTCGTTGCTTCTTTAAGAGTTATTGAAGGTCGTAGGGTATATTCCTGCACCACTTCCCAGCACGCCAAAGTGTTGACATCAAAAGTTGGTTCAATGACGGTCAACCCCCAAGGTGTGTTAACCACACACAACAATAGTCACAGAATGCAAGAAAAAGTAAATGAACACCGGAGACACAATATTTTTTTATAGTGGTTTGGTTAAAACCATGCCTACGTTCACTTTATAACCTTTGTTTATACTGTCGATTACAGTTTACAGTTGTTTTCTGATTGAAAGAAAGAAGAGAAAGAAGTGGTTTGCACACAAAATCCTTGTGTTGTACTTGGAGCATACAACATACAATTTTTTGGATGCCGAGTAGAAGCTCTTATGTAGTAGATTTTCATCCCTTTTCCATTTCTGGAAACGGATGTATTTATAGGCGAGAAGGTGGGCCAAGTTTGTATGCAACGTGGAACACATCTTTTTCGAGCTTGACCATGTGTAACTCGATCCTATAAAATTGTTATAGGCAGAGGGACTCGATCTCCTACTGATGAATAGTTCTCCTCGAAATATGTGGCATGCGTGGAACTTGAATTCTGGCGTATAAAAAGCTATGCGAGTCAAGGCTGACCGGTTCTGTAGCCTTGAGAGTTGGATTTCGTCTTGTAGTGAATAATTTGGCTTGATATTTTCGATCAGTTAGTCCAGGCTTGATCCAATCTTTCAGGAGTTACTCGATCGATCGATTGATGACCCAATTGATCAGTTTGGTTTTGACTTCTGAAGAATGCTAATTTTGAGGAAGAGCCTTTACTTACTCTGAAGCCGATTCGGATTGAATTATAATCGATTGACCTAAGATGACAGTCGACCCCTGGAGGTAAGAACTGGTCGAGTGAGCCTCAATCTTGAGTTGTGACGAATTTTACCAAATAGCTGCTCAACATTGGCCAACCCGAGATTTCTCTTGTATTTTGATGATAAGATTTCACTATTTTTAGATGATTATTACATCGCTAACCTAGAGTTAGATGAGATGTATTTGTAAATGATGAAATCGTTCATTACATTATTCTTTGATTGAGTTCTTAATATTATGAATTGATGATTTGAGGATGTTATGGACTTCTAGATGTTTAAGATGGATTTGAGATTGTATTATATTTACACTTATGAGATAAGATATAAATAATTATGAAGATTTTTTTTATGATGAGTTTAAAGATGGATTTAAGATGTATCTATATTCATATAGATGACATGAGGCATGAATAAGTATGATATTTCTTTTATAATTGAGTTTTATATTTCCTTAATGGTACTTTAGAATAAGCCAATGAGATAAGGCATATTCATTTGAATTTATTTCTACGTGTGAAGGATATGTATCCTTAACATATACTTGTCTTGATGTTTTCTTCGATGAAGATGTTCGGTTATTTGAAACATTTATCCACGTTGATGAGGTTAATTAAGGTTTTACCTTTAAGATTCTGCTAGTTAACGTCTCTTTTACTTAAGTGTGACTATGTCACTAGAGTATGACCATCCTATAAATATCTTCTATTTCTCTAGAAGAGATATGCTTCCTTCTTATGCTGTAGAATCCTTGTCATGGAATGGTACCCTTTGAGTAAAAGGATACCGTATATGTCCCATACTTTACATTACCATTGTTCTATTTAACTAATGAATTAAGCTAGCCTGGCCCGTGTGTTTTCACTCGGGTCAGGCCGAGTTTGTTCCAAGTATTAGTCTCCCACTACACCAAAACAACAAATTTGGCACACCAGGATGCAGGGATTTGATACGACATTAAGCCGTATCAAATTTGATATAGCTCATAGCCGTATCAAATTTCATTTGCTACAGCTCAACCGATCCGCACTATAACAACCTGAAAATTTAAATGTATTTTATTTAGTAATTTATATTTTAATTTATTTCTTTTACTTAAACTGTTCATCTTATACGTAAGCGTCCATTCAGTTTCTATATTTCAAGCGTTCGTCTCTATTTAAGTTAAAAGTTGTTCGTTCACTTTAATTGCAAATCCATCTATTTTTGGTTTTATTTTATCTTTTTGAAACCGTCGATTGCTTTTCATATTCCGTTCGTTTTCTTTTTAATTTTAAAACTATTCGTTATATATTTAAAAAACTGTTCTCTTTCTTTTGCTAAATCAAAATTGTTCTTCCAATTTGTTAATATCGTTTGACATTGTTCACTTGTAAACTGGGTGTTTCTCGTTTTCAAAATAGTATTATTTTTATAGTAGAAAATATTTTCATGAATTAAAACTTGGATTAAGTTCTAAACCCACAGATATGACTTCAACCACCAAATAATCCACTGTACGAATATTTGATTTCTTCTTTTCCACAACCCGTCGATTGCTTTCTTTTGCCTTTTCAAATTTCAAATGGTGCATCCAATCCAAAAACAACGTTCCATCTAAAAGACTTGTTCAAATTCCAAAATCCACGTTCTCCCCAATCTTCGTTCAATCCTTCCCATATATCAACGCAACAGCTCCCATCCCAAAGGACTGTAGCTGCCTCCATTCCATACCCACTATTCTTTTTAACTACAAACTCTATGCCAACCTACCGTCATGCCTCCCATTCTTTTCCACTCAAACCACGTTGAAGCTTACAACAGATGTTACCTGCTTCATTCCCCAACCGCATCACGCTCCACTAAAATCCCTCGGATCCGAAGTCGCAGCTATTCTCCATCAGTCAACAAGTCTTCCCACCGCACCAAGCTCCTCCGTAACAACCGCTGAATCTCCCTGTCTGTTGTTGGTTCCTCCACCAGCTCCGCAGTTGTCGACAACAACATCCAAGCCTCTTCCAGTACCGCCTTCCACTCGAAGAGATGACCCAAACCCGATTGACATGCTGTTAACTGCCCTTTCTGCTAAAGCCATCCCTCTCCCTCATATTGTAACGATAAGGAATTTCGCTCGATCCGAATCGATCGCTAAACTGACCAAGACCGTTCGAAACTCCTGATTGTTTTGAGAACACAACAAATCAGAACACAAACCGAAGAACATTTCACTGTATTTTACAACAATTCCATCAGAATACAAGAATATACAGAGTATAAAGAAATAATATACATCAGAAAAATATCATAGATTATAATACATTACATAGAAGTGGAAAATAATACAAAACACAACTGAAGGAGATATACGGATACAGAGCTTTCCGGATATCATTTCAGTTGTAAATCAGGATCCTGTGAATGTAAATCTGCAAAACCAAAACTACTAGCTGCCCATGTCAAAATAAAGGCACCTAGAGTTTAGGTTAAAACAATAAACTCCAGGTTAGTCATGGGACTGGTGTGAGAACTAAAACAGTTATTAATCTTTATTTTAAAGTCGGGTAAATCAAGGGAACACGCCGTATAACACGGAACGGGTTTCCTCCCAAGAATACCAGTGCATAAAACAACAGTGTAATGCTAAATAAAGAATAATGAAGCTATTATAAGACCTAGGTCCCATCACACAATGCAACACAAGCCGGAGGATAGTTTTTTACCTTATAATAGCCAAAGAATGCTTGATACGCTAAATTTCATCTTTTATTACTATAAGTGTATAGTGTCAAAACAATTTCAATCATAGACGGCATGGGTACCATATATCATGTCGCCAATACTAGGCTCTACAATCAAAACCGCAAAGTCACGTATTGGAAGTTGGGTTTCCATCTGTGAATCAAGGCAAAAGATAGTCCTCACTGATTCGAGACAATCTAGCCCATGTCTCAGGACCCAGACACAGGTGAGCCCTTGGATCGTCAGGGCCGGTCCACCGATATGGATTAAAATGCCTGAACACTGCGTTTCCCCGCCCTTTGGGATGTAAATGAGTCCTATGACTCCATTGGCTCCACATAGTCACTGATATATCGAGGCGCCTCGCAATCCAACAACCACACAGGTGAAAATTATATAAATGTCAGGGCTGGTAGGTCACTGACACCACCCTATCTAGAAGGAAACGCATGCCCTTCCTGAAGTCCTCTCCCGTTTCTGGTCCACAACCGGGGTGTGAGGCTCGCGAATCAACGCTACACAAAGCTATACCACACATGCCGTGCTTTGATCATCAACCATAAGACTCTGCTTTTCAACATAAGCCTTGATCATTTGCCACTTGGGCATGCCACATAGGCGATTCACTCCATGCGATTGATATCCATCAATATATAACCCTTGAGCTCGTACATCTCAGAGAAGGGCGTTAAGAAAGAGAATAAATTCTCCGCCGCCAAACAGATATATATTTAATAGAGATCAATCACACAATAAAATCCAATGTCAGACACACAGTCCATTTACAAGTTTGTTCTGGGTCTGAACGAAACCGGAGGCACCTTGTACCTCGCATATCCATCGATCTCCAAGTACGTCTGGACGATCACCAACTGATTCCCTCCTCTTGGGTGTACAGCCCAATCAAGATCATCAGTAATCACCCAAACGATGTGAAGACCTCCGGTCTTCGACCACCGTCTTCATCTTCGACACATCGTCGAATCAGTTATTCAGAATGGGATAAACCCAGTCTTTCTGAATAACTCGCGTATATAATAAACTAGTGTTACACAAACACAACATACGCCTCATTCCAATTCAGAATACTCTTTTATTCAAATATTCTTATACTTTGGGAAAGGTTCCCGTTAATTTTATCAAAGATAAATTCTTTAAATTTATTCTTTAATCTTCTTTTGAATATCAATTCAAATTAGTCGGGATTAGCGAACCACACCGAATTAATCATTTATTTTATTTCCCAATCCCAACCTATTCATCCCATGAAGTAAAACTGGTCATACTTCATATCTAACACCACGGTGTTATCGGTAAATTCAATTACCATTTCACGTTCAAATCTAATAAAATATTTAACTATCGCCTGGAGAAAAACTGGTGATACTCCATTCTCGATTATTTCAATTTAATTAAAGATTCATTAAAACTCCACTTGGTTTTAATCTTCCAAAATATCACTATCAATGATTATTTAACTTGGGAAATCATATCCTGTCTTTAACAGGGTTAAAGAACCAATGTCATTTAAAACACGGTTCACAATAAACCCAAAATCACATTCTAATTCCATTAGCCTTTAACCGTAAATTAGCAAGTGAACAATTCCCTAAGTAATAACCCGGAGGCCGGAACCAACATCAGATCAATACCCAGAAGACCATTCAACTTAACTAATCTCCAGTTAGTTTCTGATTTTCTTAACTCCATTGGGTCTAAGAACAGTATTATTGAAGATACCATTCACGACAACCCAAAATCTCATTCCATTAATTATCGGGTTAAAGAACAAGTGTTATTTAAAACACCATTCACAATAAACCTAAAATCAATTCAAATTCAGTTCCAATTAAATCCCATTTAATTGGTACACTTCATTAAATCTAAATAAAAAGATTTAATCTTTTTCTCAACTGGGTTTAAGAACAGTGTTAATGAAGACACCATTCACAACAAACCCAAATCCCGTTTGATATTAAATACAAGGCTCTGAATAGAAAATATATCGGCTTTTATTCAATATCAAATTCTACGACCAACAAATATCATATTGGAAATAACGATATAAATATATCTTTCAATTTTCCATAACAATATCTGTATAATCACGAAATCCAACATCGAAATATTCCAAAGATAATTTCAGTTCAAATCCATTCCAATTCAATTATTGAAAATTCTGGTTATTTTCTAAACCATTTCAAATCCACTTTATTTACTTCACAAATAAACGGATTATAATTCTAGTTCAAAACTAGTTCATTTCGATAAAAATCTATTTTTATCTTTTCAAATATGGAGTTTTTTATCCCAATTCTTCACAAATCATTTCTTATGATTTTACACAAATTATTACTATTTTTAATAATTTTATCAAGGCCCGTACAGTCGAATTCCATCAATGGCCATCGAACTGCACTTACAACGACCTTTTCCAAATTTGATTTGGACGTAATTCCAAATCCAACTGTTAGATTTCAAATCTCTAATATGTTAGAAAGCCCTTTTCGATACAAACCCAATGGTTCCAGTTTTAGGAGAATACGACAGTCGGATCTCCCGTAATATCCATTCGAAGTTAATGGTCGAAATTCGCGAACTGCCGCGGCGCGGTGCGTTCTATTCAGACCATTTAATATATATATTATATATATTATATATATTTCGTCGATTTCCTTTTAAAACGTATTTTATAAATCGTTTTAAATTCGTTTTCGAAACGATTTCAATTTCATATTCAATTTCGAATCAAAATTGAATATTCCACATCATCAATATACAAATGATAATATTTTCAAAACGTTAAATTTTGAAATCACTTCCCTTTCTATATTCATTATAAAAATGAATATATAGATAAATATCGTTCGCGTCAAAATGGCGCATTTCTAACCAACACGGCTTTATATATTTCAATAACTTCGTTATTCTGTTCAACAAATGATTATTTTCTTCAACACATGAATATATATTTTATTCAACACATGAATATTCTCAACACATGAGTATAGTCAACACATGACTATTTTTGTAATTTAATATATTTTATAAAATTATGATTTCAGTCGTTTAATTCTTAATTAGATTCCAACCATAAATTAGTAAGAGAATGGTTCCCTAAGTATTAACCCCGAAGGCCGAAACCAACATCAGATCAATACCCAGGAAACCACTCATCTTAACTAGTTTCCAGCTAGTTTCTAATTTTATATATGATAAAAATGTGAATTTTATTGTTAAAATATTTCGTTCAACACATGATAAGTTTCAACACATGAATATTCTCAACACATGAGTATCGTCAACACATGACTATTTATTCTATTCAACACATGAATCTTTGTCTTATAATATTCTTTATTTTCCAAATTGGAATGAGGCCCAATCAATTACCATATAATGTTAATTATATGGATTCCATACAACACATGTATATAATAGTAACGATAAATCATCAACCATCATCCAGAGTGCACCACACAACTGCATAAGCATTAAATATAAATAATTAACGCTTACACAGTCTGTCAACCCATCGATTGACATACAACTAAACAATCGGGATTAGTGTACGTCAAATATCATCCCAAAACCCGTGTGGGGTTTCAAATCAACAAACATAGATTTTTATTCGTGCAGTTGGGCGATGTGTAAAATTTATCGTCCCGATCAATATCAGTCAAATGGGTGTACATAAACAGATCATCCGATTTGTTTATTCATATTTATTTTATATACACGTTAAAAATTATATTTTTAACTATAAAATATTTTATAACGATAAAATATTTTATTTCATTCCACATCACACAATCAAATTCACAACACATCAATCAAACAAACAAGTCATCCATGGTCTGTAGACACGGGTGTCGGGTGCTGCTAAGCACCGTCTACATCCTAGTATATATTTCAAACTAGAAATCCAAAATAAAAGTGAGGAGTTCTCACCGAGGGATCCACTCCATCAGTCTTTCTTTTTGAACGGTTTGAATTTATTCGAAATTCCAACGCATCCTTTTCACGTTGTTCATATATAAAAATCACATTTTTATTATCACTACATGCACATAAAAATCATATTTTATTTTCTACTACATATATATATATATATCGAATTTTTATCGCTTCTTCCTATATATAAAAATCGAATTTTTTATCTTCACTTCATATATATAAAAATCGAATTTTTATCTTCACTTCGTATATATAAAAATCGAATTTTTATATTCTTCTCTTCATGATAAAAAATCATTTCTTTATGCCGCTATCATATGAATAAAAATCTCATTTTTATCTCGCTATCATATGAATAAAAATCAAATCTTTATTCGCTATTTAGATTTTAAAAATCATGTCTTTTATATTTTTCAAAATCATTTCTTTTTATAGAAAAATCTAATTTTTCTAATTAAAAAAAATCTAACTTTTCTTAATGTAAAAATCTATCCTTTCCGCATGCTATACATATAAAATCATATATATTAAAATAAAATAAAATAAAACAATGTTATTTTTTTATAAAAACTTACTTACTTTCTACTTGTTTAATTAACTAAACTGATTGCATAAGAAAAAAAATAGAATTTAATAAAACTCACAGTTCAAATTGGAAGTGGGGAGGGGGAAAACGGCGCTGCGCCTGAGGTCATCAGGGGGGTCCGGCGTCATCGCTGGTGGGGTGCGGAGGTGGGCCAGCATTGGCGGCGGTCAGTGAGGGCTCGGAGGTGCGGGGTTTGCATTGGTCTTTGGTTATAGAAGGAGGGAGAACGAGAATCAAGACAGGAGGAAGAGAGGGGGGAGGAATTGACATTGGCTGGAGGTGCGACCGCCTGAGGCGCGACAGAGGAGGGCATGGGCGGAGCTGCGATGTGGGGCGGCAGATTTGGAGGGTGGAACGACCGATTGACTGCGGGATTAAATGAATAAGGGTTTGACCCCTAAAGAAATATATATATATATTAATATTATAATTATTTTATTTTCTAATACCAAAAGTGACCTTCTCTTTCGGACTCTAAATCTAACCCACCGACTGTCGCCCCTAGCTAAATACCCCCATTCCGAACACAATAAGATATGTTTCTCAAGCCAATTCGGCTGTTACGATTAGTTTTCACCGAAATTAGAATATAAATCATTATATTGAATTTTAAACGCACATTTCAATTTACTGGGGTAATATACTGACCCTAAAAGCTCCAGAAAAATTATTTCTAACTTCGTATTGACAAAATGGTCCTAACAAAACTAATTTCGTCAAATTTGAAGATCGTTTAAAAAATGTCCATTTTCTGGTCGATCGAAATTGACGGAAACTGTTAAAACACGTTTAACTTCGCCACGCTCACATATTGATTCAGAAAATTATGAATTTTGGAATTTAGCAATAACTTGACATCCCGGATCCAACAAAAGTAGTTTCGTCAAAAATGAAGGTAATTTGCAAAATTTCCATTCTTAAGGGCCTTTATATATATTAAAATATATATAAATTCCACAGCGACTTTTCTGAATTTTAAACTGGACATATCTGTAACGACCCGGTTTTGGTCGACTTTGGTTATCGACATAAACTCAATGACGACTAACCAAACATCAAAAAATACCGGATGGTTAATGAAAGAAATTAAAGGGTGAGAATAGATAAGATAGAAACTTAGAATAGAAGAAGAGGAAGAACATACAACATCAGAGTAACACTAATCTCACAGCGGAACGAATAAATATATTTCATAACATAACTTTGAAATACAAATCTGTACTTGAATATACATATCATTTCCAAAGTACAACACTTACAACACAGCGGAAATAAACAATAGCTATATGATCCTGAAGGCTCTTGCTCCAGCTCTTCAAGTATCTGTAAATCCCGACTACTTGACTGCCCATACAAATTTGGGCACCCAAGAGTTTAGGGAAAACAAAACAAAATAAACTCTGGGTCAGTCATGGGACTGGTGTGAGTAAAACAGTTTAAAACAGTTTGAACAAGTAAACGATATCTCATAAGACCACGCCGTATAACCGAATGGGTTTTTCCCTTATGAGAATCCAAAATATCTTTATATCCAAAAACCTTTTGATATTATAATAATGTCTATCAACCACAATATAATAATTATCTAGCAGAAACGCTTCCATCTCACATTCTACATATATAGTATACAATCAAAACCGCAAGCACGTATTGGGTAATGGATTTCCAACGATGACAAGGTATGGAACCACCTTACGCTAGTGTACCTCTAGAGAAGAATACACTGGGTTCAATAAGAACATCTTGCAAACCGGCCACACATGACCGACCACTCATTTCGCTTGAGTGTATCGAATGTATATCACCAACGGTTGGGATCAGCAACCGTTTTCCCGAATGGGACAGCATCAACAATAGATATTTAGAAGTAAATGAAACTCTAGATAAGGTGATTATACACCCTAATAGGTGCGACCTACATAGCCATGTTGCCTGCCCGATTTCTGTCATTTACCGGATGTGAGGCTAGAACTTACACTTATCTTTTACATGACACATCTTCATTCACTTAGAATGTCACATCGTCATACCCTTTAAATCAAAAATTTACTTCCCCAAAAATACCACGGGTATAAAACTAAGAGAAACGAATTCCTCCGCCACCAAACGTCATTACGTTTGAAGAGATCAACTTACGCGATCTATTAAATATACTATGTCAGACATTCTTCCATATAGGTCGTCCTGGGACTGGACAAACCGAAGGCACTATTCAGTACATCCATCTTTAGGCAAACTTTACCTAAGGTTTATACAACAGCCCTTGCACTTTACTCCATCTTCAATTATCTTTGGCATATATGATTCGCAACGCGTATGTCAATACAGAGTGGTTCTTTGGATAATAATCCAACTGGTGTCTCCATATTAACAACGTTAAAATGGTCAAAACATTGATAGTCTGTGATTTAAATATCAAATGAAAACATGTCTGTGTACACACAATGATCTTATTTCCAAATGGAATTATCGATTCAATCATCAAACATATATATATATATATCCTCATTTTCTATGTTTAGAAAATATACGTTATTAACACTGGAAAATATTTCCATGGCTTAATTACGTATCACTATTCTTCTACATCTATCAGACTCTAACTATAAACTAACAATAGAACAACTTCCTAAGTATAAACCTCGAAGGCCGAAACCAACATCAGATCGATACTCAGGAAACCATTCAACTTATTAATCTCTAGTCAGTTTCCAATTTCTGTTTAACTCCATTTTGATTAACTATGTTCGATTAAATCCTTTCGATTAACTCGATTTGAATAACTCCTTTATTTATTCTCCCATTAAAAAATCCTTTATTCTATTTATTTTCTAAATAAATAATCCTTTATAACTCTATTTATTTTATAATTAATTTCTTTTATAAAACCCTTTTTTCCTTTTTTATATAAAATCCATCGATTTTATATAAATAATTTATTTTCAAAATCTACTTTGAAAATCTCCTTTCTATTTTCCAGTATTTCTTACGGTATTTAATATACCAAACCACAAAGATCGATATCATTTAAACACACATAATCAAACAGATTATATATCACATCATATATTACAATATATGAACAGAACAGTATTATAAATATTGAGGAGTCCAGTTGGACCCCTCCAACCTGTTTCCCTGCAACACAGATGTTAACAACACGAATATAAAATATTCTGTTAAACAGAATCAATATTCGATTTACGATTTATATATATATGTCGTTA
This sequence comes from Allium sativum, assembly GCA_030737875.1. NCBI lineage: Eukaryota > Viridiplantae > Streptophyta > Magnoliopsida > Asparagales > Amaryllidaceae > Allium > Allium sativum. Next base: position 734,684,753 of record CM060916.1, read on the forward strand.
TCTATGATTTCAATCAATACACAAACAATTCAACCAAACAGTTAACACACAGCAATCAGTCATCATTTATCGGTTCTAAATATACATTATAAAAATAGAACTGTTCAGAGTTGGTGAGTTTTACTCACATTGGCAGTTCATCGTTAAAGAACGCTAAACTGTTGTTTGATTTGAATCAAACAATTTATTTCGCCATAAATTCAAATTAGGCTCCAATCAACTCCCAGTCAGTTCCATTGGGAAGTGTCCGTCTATACGATCCTGTCGGATCTTATTTCGTCCAATTCTGACACCGTACGAAATAGATATACAGTTTTTTTAAAGTTTGAACTAATTTAAAATAAAATTAAACTAGATAAAAGTTAAATGGCCTTTAACCTTTAAATCCTCACTGGCCCATCAACACAAAAGGCCCACCACTACATTTCCTTTCTTCCCCAATTCATCGTGAGCTTCCAGTATACCACCGAACACAAAAATCCAACTTCGAACTCCCCTTTCCCTCTCAACACATCACGGTTCGGTGCAAAATCACCACCGTTGAACTTCTCTTCTGAAATGCTCCATCATCATACCCTTTTCATCTCGTCCGCCCTCCTCCCAGTATTTGCGTCGACAGCCCAGTATCGACATAAAATGTCACCGAACCCCACAAGTTGAGCACATAAGGTGCGGTTTTCAGCCCCAAACCCAAATCCATTATCCACTCGAGCCAAAACTTTTTGTAGTGGGATCGACCCCCAACCCTAATGGATGCTGAGCAAAACCCCCAATCCCAAGACCGTCGTCGAGTTCAACAAAATGTACATCAACATGAAGCTCTTCAGTTGCTGAATGCATGTACATAGTAGGTGTTACGATTTATATGATTTTCTATGAATTGTTTGTGATTTCATTTGAGATGGAACTTTTACTGTGATGAAGAATGTGGTGCGGTGGCTCAAGGGAACAGTTTATATAAGGGGATGATATTTTTGTGTGGTTGAAACGATGACTGCATGGCCTTGTTTAGTTCACTCATCCTAGGATATTTTCTTTATCTTAAGCAAATCTCTAATTTTATTCGTCCTCTAAAATTCCTGTGATACGTACGATACCCAAAAATCGCCAAACTGGACATACACCTTCAGTTCGACATTACGGTCCTAACGAGACTGGTTTCGTCAAATTCCGACTCCGTTTGCTCACACAACATATTTTTAACCGTCGAAATACTGGCTGTTTTTCACTCTAAAAATTCGTACGGCCACACAGTGACCCTAAAAATCACGAAAATTGAAATCTAACAATAATTTAATACTGCTGATCCAACAAAATTAGTTTCGTCGAATTCTGAGGTCGTTTGCAAAACTGGCTATTTTTAAAGCCCTAAATAACTCATTTAAATATATAAATATATTTAAAAATAAATTTCATTAAATATTTAAAAATAAATATTATCGTATATATTCACACTGAATATCATTCAGCTTCAGAATATTCCTATATGAATTTCTAACTCGATATTTCAAATCCCGATTAAATCGATATTCGATTTATAATGAAATTCCTTATATAAATCGTTATATATTATAAAGGAATTCCACAGAGACTTTTCTAAAATTTGATTTGGACATAAATCAAAATCTACACGACGAAATCCCGAATTTTCTCTTCCACTAGAAAATTATACTTCACCAGCTCCTAACGTTTCTTGTTTCACAGAAATCCGATTTAAAACGGACCCTGTATATCCAATTGAAGTTCAAATCGCCAAATAGCGAACTGCCGCGCCATTCCGTGCTCAATTATAATTATATTATAATTATACGTTCAAATGGCGTTTATAAATATATTCGTTAATATAATTAAATTCCAAACTGAATTAAATATTTTGAATTGCCCAATCCACACCGTATCGCCATTTCCGCCAATTCTAATTATTTCAGAATTTAATATATTATTTAATTATTATATTAATTAAATATTCAAAGCTATTTAATTAACGACCATTCCAATCTCTAAATCACTTTATAAATAATTAAATAAATTAATTATTATATCGCTAAAATACGGGTCATTGCATTCTTCCCCACTTAAAATAATTTCGTCCTTGAAATTGCTAAGGTAGAAATCAAACCCTATTAACTGGTTAGAACTTATTTGTTCACTTCTCAACTTCAGTTTCCACTGGACTAATTTAATTTTAATTAAATTATTAATTCAATTCTATTAACGAATATTTTCAAAAATCCTGAAAATTTTCTAACGCCTTAACTTTTCAAAAAATTCCGCCAGCACCTCCTTTGTACGGCTCAATCGGTACAACCACAACTCGCCTCTCTGGGCCATCTCCAACCCAAAAGAAAATCAAACAGCCAAGTGGCTTGCCAAATCGGCTCATAAATTCCAAACTCATATCAAATATAAACTTGTACCTTTTTGTCAGCATATCATTGTATCCTTTCCATCTGTTACCAATTCAACATATGCCAATATCATTCCAATCAAACTTTGATCAATTTATCCTCAACACAACAATTCGCCTATATCCAAGCCAAATATCATTTCAAACTCGAGTTTCATTCTCGATTCCAAACTCTTAACTTGATTATCAAATTACACTTCAAATTCGAATCTCACAATCCAATTTGTCTTGATATCATTCTAATTCAATTTCAGTTACCACTTAACTGACTTTATTTTAAATTCCAATTTTCTTTTACAAATTTCAATTCAAATTTGTTTTCAATTCAACCAGTTTTTCCTGGGAGTTTTAAATAGTTTACCATATCAAAAAATCAAACTTCCCTTTTTGAAATTCAACACAACTTGTTTTCTCAAAACAATTCCAAAAAAAAAATCTTTGGTAGTAATCCGTCACTTACAACTCAAAAATGAACACCGATGTGATGACCCGTAACTTCCCCAGTAAGGAAAGCCCGGATTACCTTGAGAACACGACTCAATAGAACGCAAACAGAAGAACATTTCATTGCTTATTACAACAATTCCATCAGATACAAGAATATACAGAGAATAAATGAATAAAATACATTCGATAAATATCAGAGATTTCAATAAATTACATAGCAGCAGAAAAACAATACAAAACACAACTGAAAATAATACACGGATACAGAGCTTTCCGAGCATCGTTCCAACTGTAAATCAAGATCCTGTGAATATAAATCTGCAAAACCAAAACTACTAGCTGCCCGTGTCGAAAATAGGGTCACCCAGAGTTTAGGTTAAAACAATAAACTCCAGGTCAGTCATGTGACTGGTGTGAGAACTAAAATAGTTATTTAAAACTTTACTTTAAAAGAGGGTAATTCAAGGGACCACGCCGTATAACACGGAACGAGTTTCCTCCTAAGAATATCAGTGCATATAATAAAACAGCGCAATGCTTTTTAGAAAAATGAAGCTATTATAAGACCCAGGTCCCATCACATAATGCAACGCAAGCCGGAGGATAGGTTTTTTACCTTATAATAGCCAAACATGCTTGGTACGTTTAAAACAAATCATTTGATACTATTATAAGTGCATAGTGTCAAAAACAATTTCAATCATAAATATCAATCATAGGCGGCATGAATGTCCCATACCACTATGTCGCCATACTAGATTCTACAATTAAAACTGAAATATCTCGTATTGGAAATTGGATTTTCGTCATGAGTCGAGGCAAGGGGCAAGCTCCTCTCCGCTTCAAGACACTCTAGCAAATGCCTCGGGACTACACACTCTGGGTAACCCCTAGAATCGGCTGGGCCGGTCCTCCCTTACGTTTGAGGATTAGCTATTCCTGAACACACGTTTCCCGGTCCTTACAGACCTAAATCCGAGGCGCCTCGCATTCCAACAGCCACAAAGGTGAAAATAATATAAATGCCAGCCAGTTTAAGCACTGACACCACCATAGCTAGAAAGAAACGTCGTGTTCTCCCAGCGGTCATTATCCCGTTTTTGACTCATACCGAGGTGTGAGGCTCGCGAATCCACGTTATACACAAAGCTATGCCACGTAGGCCGTGCTTTGATCATCAACCACAAGACTTTGCTTTTCAACAAAAGCCTTGATCATTTGCCACTTAGGCAAGCCACACAGGCAATTCACTCCATGCGACTGATGTCCATCAATATACAACCTCTAAGCTTGTACGTCTCAGAGAAGGGCGTTAAGCAAGAGAATAAATTCTCCGCCGCCAAGCAGATGTATATTTAATAGAGATCAATCAACACAGAATAGAATCCAATGTCAGACACACAATCCATTTACAAGTTCGTTCTGGGTCTGAACGAAACCGGAGGCACTTTCCTCGCATATCCATCGATCTCCAAGTACGTCTGGACGACCACCAACGGATTCCCTCATCTTGGGTGTACATCCCAATCAAGATCATCAGTAATCACCCAAACGATGTGAAGACTTCTAGTCTTCAACCACCGTCTTCAACCACCATCTTCATCTTCGACTTATCGTCGTATCGGTTATTCAGAATGGGTATAAACCCGGCCTTTCCGAATAACCCGCGTATATAATAAACAAATGTCATACAAACACAACATACACCTCATTCCAATTCTTCAGTCACTAAACGTAAATTAGCAAGAGAACAATTCCCCAAATATTAACCCTGAAGGCCGAAACCAACATCAGATCAATACCCAGGAAACCATTCATCTTAGCTAACCTACAGTTAGTTTCTAAATTTCACATTCTTAGGAAAAAGTTCCCATTAATTTTATCAAAGATAAATTCTTCTAAATTTATTCTTTAATCTTCCTTTGGATATCATTTCAAACCATGTTAAGGTTTTCCAAGCTAGTCAGGATTAGCGAACCACACCGAAGTAATTATTTATTTTATTTCCCCGTCCCAACCAATTCATCCCATGAAGCAAATCTGGTAATACTCCATATCTAACACCACGGTGTTATCGGTAAAATTATACCATTTCACGTTCAAATCTAATTAAAGATTTAACTATAGCTTGTAGAAAAACTGGTGATACTCCATTCTCGCTCATTTTCCAAATTTGATAATTTAAATTATCAATTCACATTTCAATCTAATTTCAGATTCATTAAAACTCCTTTTACTGGGTTAAAGAACTAATGTCATTTAAAACACAGTTCACGATAAACCCAAATCACATTCTACTTATTGTCGTGTTAAAGAACAAGTGTTATTTAAAAGTCCGTTCACGATAAACCCACAAATCAATTCTAATTCAATTCCAATCAAATATATTAGAAATTTTGATTATTTAAAACCCCTTTCAAATCCAATTTATTTATTTAAAAATAATTGGGTTTTAAATTTAGTTCAAAACTAGTTCATTTCGATAAAAATCTATTTTTATCTTTACAAATGTGGGATTTTTCATCCCAGTTCTTCAAAAATCATTTCTTATGATTCTACACAAACTATTGATATTTTTGATAATTTTATCAAGGCCCGTACAGTCAATTTCCAACAACGGCCATCGAACTGCACTTACAGCGACCTTTTCTGAAATTGATTTGGACATATCTCCAAATCCGACTGTTAGATTTCAAATTTCTAATATTCGTTAGAAAGCTCTTTTCGATACGAACCCAATGGTTCCAGTTTTAGGAGAATCCGACCGTCGGATCTCCCGTAATGTCCGTTTTAAATTAATGGTCGAAATTCACGAACTGCCGCGGCGCATTCTATTTAGGCCATTATATTATATATATATAATATGTATAATATATATTTCGTCGATTTCCTTTTTAAAACGAATTTTATAAATCTTTTTAAATTTGTTTCAAAACAATTTCAACATCCATTTCAAATTCAAATCAAAATTGAATTTTTCCTTATAAATTCGTTTTAAATTTATTTCAAATTGATTTTATTCTATTTCCATTCGTTTTCTATTCTTTTTCAATTCGTTTAAATTGATTTCTATTCAATTTCAATTCAATTCGATATTCTAATTTATTCAATTCAATTCGAATTTCTTTTCTATTCAATTCGAATTTCTTTTCTATTCAATTCAATTCGAATTTCTTATTCATTCAATTCAATTCAAATTTCATTTCTATTCAATTCAATTCGAATTTCATTCCTATTCAATTCAATTCGAATTTCTTTTCTATTCAATTCAATTCGAATTTCTTATCTATTCAATTCAATTCGAATTTCTTTTCTATTCAATTCAATTTGAATTTCTTTTCTATTCAATTTAATTCGAATTTCATTTTCTAAATATTCGATTTTTAAATCTCTTTTCAATATTCAATATAAAAATGAATATAATCGATATAAATATCGTTCGCGTCAAAATAGCGCATCTCTAATCAACACGGCTTTATATTTTTCAATAACCTCTTTATTCTATTCAACAAATGAATATTTTTTCTATTCAACAAATGAGTCTATATTTTTCAACACATGACTAATCTCAACAAATGAGTACTGTCAACACGTGACTATTTTTGTTAATTAATATATTTTATAAAATTTTGATTTCTATCATTTAATTTTCAATCAGACTCCAACCGTAAATTAGTAAGAGAACAAATCCCTAAATATTAACCCCGAAGGACGAAACCAACATCAGATCAATATCCAGGAGACCACTCATCTTATCTATTTTCCAGTTAGTTTCTAATTTTATATATGATAAAGATGTAAAATTTTTTGTTAAAATATTTCGTTCAACACACGACTAATCTCAACGAATGAGTACTGTCAACACATGAATCTATCTTTTATAATATTCTTTATTTTCCCAATTGGAATGAGGCCCAATCAATTACCATATAATGTTAATTATATGGATTCCATACAACACATGTATATAACAACAACGATAAATAATCAACCATCATCCAAAGTGCACCACGCAACTGCATAAGCATTAAATATAAATAATTAACTCTTACACAGTCTGTCGACCAATTGATCGACATACTATTAAATAATTGGGATTAGTGTACATCAAATATCATCCTAACACATGTGTGGGGTTTCAATCCACAAACACTAAATATTATTTGTGCAGTTGGGCGACGTGTAAAATTTATCATCCCAATCAATGTCCTTCAAATAGGTGTTCATAAACAAACCGTCCGGTTCGTAAATGAATATTTATTTATTCACATTCACGTTAAAAATTATATTTTTAACGATAAAATATTTTTAACTATATAAATATTTTATTTTATTTCACATCACACAATCAGTTCAATCAAATTTATCAACCAAACAAATAAATTAATCACCAAAGAATTAACGAAACAAACAAGCCGTCCTTGGTCTGTGGACGACGGGTGTCGGGTGCTACTAAACACCATCTGCATCCTAGTATATATTTTTAACTAGAAAAGGAAATTTAAAGTGAGAAGTTCTCACAGAGGGTTCGATTCCGTCGTGCTTTGCTTTTGAACTGTGGAACCATCCGGGGCTGTTTTGAAATTCCAATGCAATCTTTTCATGCTGGTCAAATATAAAAATTATATTTTTATCACTTCATTCTAATAAATAAAAATCATATTTTTATTCCATATATTTTTACAGTGCTTATTTCTATATAAAATTTATATTTTTATATTTCTACTTCTAATACTGTAAAGACTATATTTTTAAAATGCTTTCTTCTCTATAAAATTTCGACCTTTCACTATTTAAAAATATCGTCTTTTCTATGGTAAAAATCTGATTTTTATATTCGCTAATATCCTATATAAAAATTATATTTTTATATTCCTTTCAATAAATAACAATCACATTTTTATTAACGCCACTATATAAAAATCATATTTTTACTATCTATATAATATAAAAATCGCATTTTTATACTTTCTATACTATAAAAATCATATTTTTATTCTCTATATTATATAAAAATCAAATTTTTATGTTCACTACATACATATAAAAATCAAATTTTTATATTGCTACTTGTTATCTTTATACCACTTTCAAACAAAATAAAAAATCACATTTCTAATTCGCTTCACATATAAAAATCCTATTTTTATCGAAGTAAAAATCATATTTTTACTTCTCTAGTATATATATAAAAATCCAAACTTCCTTTGTATAAAAATTCAAACCTCCTTATATAAAAATTCTATCTTTCCTTTATACAAAAATTTGAACTTTCTAACGTTAAAATTCATAACTTTATAAAATTAAAAATCTAATCTTTGTATAAATAAAAATCGTTCCCTTTCATAAATAAAAATCGTATTTTCCTCCAATCAAAAATCCAACTTTCCTATATTAAAAATGTAAACTTTTCTATATTAAAAATATGAACTAAAACCGAAGAAAAGAGGAGAACTTACAGCTAGATTTTTGAAGAGGGAGAAGGGGTTTGCTCGCTGGCGCCAGGTCAAGGTTGGGGGAGGCTCACTGCTCGCGCGGGGGTGCTCAAGAGGGGCACAACCTTCTGGTGGTCTCAATGGCGCTCAGCGCGGTGGTGGGAGGGTCAAACAGCGGTTTTAGGGTTCTCAGGCAATGGGTCTTCTTCGATTTGGGGGCAGGTCTGGGGCTTCAACGGAGAGGGAGGAGGAGGGGAAGAAGGAGGGGGCGCAGCCACCTGAGGCGCGGCGGCGCGCTGTTGGGGGGGGGGGGGGGTGCGGCTCCTCCCCTGTAACAACCCGAAAATCTGGGCTAGTTTAAAATTTTTATTTTGGCAATTTTAGCGAATTTTGAACATTTAAAATGAATTATTTTAAATAATATCGACGAGAAATTTATTTTGAATGGAATTCAATCGTATATAGTTATATAGATCGACATTAGAATATAAATATTTATTTATATTTATAAATAGAATTGAAAATGGCGCGGTAGTTCGATAATTCGATTTCAAACTTCAAATGAACGTACCAGGTGCAAAACAATCCGGATTTTAGTGAAACCAAAAATAATAGGATCTATTTGGGAATAACTTTCCAACGAATCCTGTAAATCAAAATTTCATAGCGGGAATCAAAAGATATGTCCAAATGAAAAATCTGAATAGTCGCTATGGAATTCAGGCCCTTAAAAATGGAAATTTTGCAAACGACCTCGGATTTCGACGAAACCACTTTTGTTGGGTCCGTGATGTAAAGTTATTGCTAGATTCCAAATTTCATAATTTTTCGAATCAATATGTGAGCGTGGCAAAAGAAAACGCGTTTTACCAGTTTCAGTTGATTTTAATCGACTGGAAAATGGCCATTTTTCAAACGGTCTCAGAATTCGACGAAACTAGTTTTGTTAGGACCGCACCGTCAATACGAAGCTAGAAAATATTTCTCTGGAATTTTTCTAGTTAGTATGTGGCCCCAGTAAATTGAAATGCGCGTTCAAATTCAATATATAGAGTTATATGTTGATTTTGACGAAAACTGATGGAAACGATCGAATCAGCTTACGAAACATATCCCATTGTGTTCGGAATGGGGGTAATACGCTATGGACGACAGGCGGTGGGCCTCGTTTTGAGGTCAAATGAAAAAGTCCACTTTTTGAAAATAAAAATAATAATATCTCTCTCCTCTCTCACCCTATTATCCTCTCAGCCCCCCCCCCCCCCCCCCCCCCCCGCGTTCGAAATCAAAACAGAAAGAAAAAAAAGAAAAAGAAACGCGACATCCTCAAATCGATTCCCCCCTTCCTCATCGCGGCGCCGCCACCGCGGATCACCAGCCCAGCCCCGATCTCGCGAGACCCCCCCCCCCCCTCGTCCATCGCGAAGCCTCCCTCCTCCCCCTACGAACTGGAAACCCCGACCTCCCTGAAGCCGCCGCCCGCGTCCAAACCCTAGGCCCCTTTTTCAGCAGCCGACGCCGCCTCCGAGGAACACCCTCCAGCCTCCCCTTCAACGGTAAACCCCCCCTTCATTAAGCAACGCTATGAGTTTTGTTTTATTTTATTTTTGTTCTTTCTTCGTTTAACTTTAATGTAAGTAAATTGCAGAGAAAAAAATTCAGTTTTAAATATTACAATAGCGAAGAAAGGTTATATCTTTATCATAGAAAATATTATATTTTTGCTTAAGAAAAGTTTACATTTTATATAGAAAAGATTATATTTTTGAAATGGAAAAGGCGAAATCTTTATTTTTGAAAAGGCGAAATCTTTATTTTTTAAAAGGCGAAATCTTTATTTTCGAAAAGGTGGAATCTTTATTTTAGAAAAGGCGAAATTTTTCTATACTGAATAGCAAAGTAAAAATTCGATTTTTATATATTGAATAGCGAAGCAAAAATTCGATTTTTGTATATTGAATAGCGAAGTAAAAATTCGATTTTTATATATTGAATATCAAAGTAAAAAATTTGATTTTTATATATTGAATAGCGTTGTAAAAATTCGATTTTTATATATTGAATAGCAAAGTAAAAATTTGATTTTTATATATTGAATAGCAAAGTAAAAATTCGATTTTTATATATTGAATAGCGAACTAAAAATGTGATTTTTACATATGTAGAGAATACGGGCAAAGAAAGTGACAAGAGGCGAGAACGACGAAGATTTCTACAAAGAAGAGTCGAGGCATTGGATTAGCAATTCTGTGAGAACTTCTCACTCTTCAATTTCTTTTTCTAGTTATATATATACTAGGATGCAGACGGTGCTTAGCAGCACCCGACACCCGTCATCCACAGACCATGGATGGCTTGTTTGTTTAATTGTTTGGTTGTGTAGTTGGTTAGATTATTTGGTTTGAATTGAATTGTTTGGTGAAATGAAATTGATTTGATTGATGTGTGAATGGCGTGGGCCTTCACTAGACCGGGGATAAGGCTAGGCCTTGTCCCGTTTCTAGTATCGTGCCGTTATGCCGCCGAAATTTTCTAAAAATAAGTTAGAAAAATAAAGATAACATTTTATTTAATAAATGAACCGAATAGAAAATTCATAGGTTGATTAAAATAGTTTGATCGTAAAAAATATAATTTTTAACGTGAATGTGAATAAATAAATATTCATTTACAAACCGGACGGTTTGTTTATGTACACCTATTTGAAGGACATTGATTGGGACGATAAATTTTACACATCGCCCAACTGCACAAATAAAAATCTGTGTTATATTGCTTGAAACCCCACACGGGTATTGGGATGATATTTGACGTACACTAATCCCGATTATTAAGTTGTACGTCGATCGATTGATTGATAGGCTGTTATAAGCGTTGAATATTTATATTTGATGCTTATACAGTGTAGAATGCACTTTGGATGATGGTTGATTATTCATCATTGTTGATATATACATGTGTTGAAGAAAATCCATATAATTAACATTATATGATAATTTATTGAGCCTCATTCCAGTTTTAAAATAGAAATATTTGAAAAAGAAATATTTGAAATAGAATATTTGAAAATAGGAATATATGAAGCCGTATTGATTAGATTGACGCCATTTTGACGTGAACGATATTTATATCGATTTTATTCATTTTATAATGAATATCGAAAGTGATTTCAAAATCTGATATTTTGAAAAGAATTGAATATAAATAAATGCGAATTGAAATTGAATATAAATGAATTCGAATTGAAATGGAATAGAAATGAATTCGAATTGAAATTGAATTGAAAACGAACTGAAATTGAATTAGAAATCAATTTGAATTGAAATCAATTTGAAATGAATTTAAATTGGAATATTCAATTTTGATTTGAAATTGAATATGAAGTTGAAACCGTTTTGAAAATGAATTTAAAACAATTTATAAAGCACGTTTTGAATTGAAATCGACGAAGTATATATTATATAGAATATATATACATATATATATAATATAATGGCCTGAATAGAACGCGTCGCGCCGCGGCAGTTCGCGAATTTCAACCATTGACTTCGAACGGATATTACGAGAGATCCAACCGTCGGATTCTCCTAAAACCGGAACCGTTGGGTTCGTATCGAAAAGAGCTTTCTAACGAATATTAGAAATTAGAAATCTAACGGTTGGATTTGGAATTATGTCCAAATCAAATTTGGAAAAGGTCGCTGTAAGTGCAGTTCGATGGCCGTTGATGGAAATCGACTGTACGGGCCTTGATAAAATTATTAAAAATAGTAATAATTTGTGTAGAATCATAAGAAATGATTTAGAAAGAATTGGGATGAAAAATTCCATATTTGAAAAGATAAAAATAGATTTTTATCGAAATGAACTAGTTTTGAACTAGAATAGTAATTTATTTATTTTTAAAACAAATAAATTGGATTTGAAAAGGGTTTTAAAAATAACCAGAATTTCCAATGATAGCATTGGAATGGATTTGAATCAAAATTGTCTTCGGGATATTTCGATGTTGGATTTCATGATTATACAAATTTTGTTATGGAAATTTGAAAGATATATATATATATATCGTTATTTCCAGTACGATATTTGTTAGTCGTAGAATTTGATATTGAATATAAGCCGGTATATTTTCTATTCAGAGCCTTGTATTTAATATCAAATGTGATTTGGGTTTGTCGTGAATGGTGTCTTCATTAACACTGTTCTTAAGCCCAGTTGAGAAAAGATTAAATCTTTTTATTTAGATTTAATGAAGTGTACCAATTAAATAATATTTGATTGGAATTGAATTGATATTGATTTTTTGGGTTTATCGTGAACAGTGTTTTAAATAACACTTGTTCTTTAACCCGATAATTAATTGAATGTGATTTTGGGTTTATTGTGGACCGTGTTTTAAATGACACTGATTCTTTAACCCAGTTAACGATTAAAACTAAGTGGAGTTCTAATGAATCTTTAATTAGATTGAAATGATCGAGAATGGAGTATCACCAGTTTTGCTCCAGGTTATAGTTAATTCTTTAATTAGATTTGAACGTGAAGTGGTAATTGAATTTACCGATAACACCGTAGTGTTAGATATGAAGTATTACCAGTTTTACTTCATGGGATGAATAGGTTGGGATTGGGAAATTAAAACAAATGATTTCTTTGGTAAAGTTCGTTAATCCCGACTAGTTTGAATTGATATTCAAAAGTAGATTAAAGAATAAATTCAAGGAATTTATCTTGGATAAAATTAATGGGAACCTTTCCCTATGAATGTGAAATTTAGAAACTAACTGTCGGTTAGCCAAGCAGAATGGTTTTCTGGATATTGATCTGATGTTGGTTTCGGCCTTCGGGGTTAATATTTGGGAAATTATTCTCTTGATTAATTTACGGTTAGTGACTGATGAATTGGAATGAGGCGTAAGTTGTGTTTGTGTAACACTTATTTAAAATATACGCGAGTTATTCGGAAAGACCGGGTTTATCCCATTCTGAATAACTGATACGACGATAAGTCGAAGATGAAGACGGTGGTCGAAGACCGGAGGTCTTCACGTCGTTTGGGTGATTACTGATGATCTTGATTGGGATGTACACCCAAGAAGATGGAAACAGTTGGTGATTGTCCAGACGTACTTGGAGATCGATGGATATGCGGGGTACTAGGTGCCTCCGGTTTCGTTCAGACCCAGAACAGACTTGTAAATGGACTGTGTGTCTGACATCGGGTTTCATTCTGTGTGACTGATACCGGTTGCATAGAATGGTTTGCCTGTGTGGCATGCTTAGATGCAAATGGTCAAGGCTTCTGTTGAAAAGCAAAGTCTTGTGGTTGATGATCAAAGCACGACCTTTGTGGCATAGCTTTTTGTAGCGTTGATTCGCGAGCCTCGCACCCCGGTTGTGAACCAAAAACGGGAGAGGACCTCAGGGAGGACATGCGTTTCTTTCTAAGCTAGGGTGGTGTCAGTGACCTACCAGCCCTGACATTTATATACTTTTCACTTGTGTGGTTGTTGCTGTTGCGAGGCGCCTCGATATGATCGGACGATCCGGGTCCGATGGAGTCATTCGTTGGCTCATTTACGCCCAAAGGGCGGGGAAACGTAGTGTTCAGGCATAATAATCCACATCGGTGGACTGGCCCTGACGATCCAAGGGGCAGTTGCGGCTGTTCCTGAGGCTCGGGCTAGACAGTCTCGAATCAGTTGAGGACTATCTTTTGCCTCGGTTCATGGATGGAAATCCAATTTACAAATACGTGACATTTGCGGTTTTATTTGTAGAGCCTAGTATGGCGACATGATATATGGTACCCATGCTGCCTATGATTGATACTTATGATTTGAAGTTGTTTTATACACTATGCACTTATTATAGTATCAAAGGACTTGTTTTAAAACGTATCAAGCATTCTTTGGCTGTTATAAGGGAAAGCCCTATCCCCCGGCTTGCGTTGCATTGTGTGATAGGACCTGGGTCTTATAACAGCTTCATTTTTCCTCTATTTAGCATTGCGCTATTCGTTTTATGCACTGGTATTCTTGGGAGGAAACCTGTTCCGTGTTATACGGCGTGGTCCCTTGATTTACGCACTTTAAAAATAAAGATTACTGTTTTAGTTCTCACACCAGTCCCATGACTGACCTAGAGTTTATTGTTTTTACCTAAACTCTGGGTGCCCCTATTTTGACACGGGCAGCTAGTAGTTTTGGTTTTGCAGATTTATATTCACAGGATCCTGGTTTACAGCTGGAACTATATCCGGAAAGCTTTGTATCCGTATATCTCTTCTAGTTGTGTATTGTATTATTTTTCGCTGCGATGTATTTAAATGTAATTTAAATCTATGATATTTCTCTGTAATATTTATTCATTTATACTCTGTATATTCTTGTAATCTGATGCATTGTTGTAATATACAATGAAATATTCTTCCGTGTGCGTTCTGATTTGTCGTGTTCTCAAACGATAGGGCATTTCGAACGGTCTGGGTCGGTTTAGCGAATGGTTCGGACCGATCGAAATCCTTTTCGTCAAATTTGGTATCAGAGCTTTGGTTTACAAAGCTCAGAGAACAAGACACCTTAGAACCATACGAAAGAATTCATCAGATATTGGATTAGTAATATCCAATGGGAATGACTCGTTAGAGATAGGATCAGTAGTATCCTAGAACGAGTGTGAAGAGTAAAATTTTAAAGTGAAAACAAATTTTGTTTTGAAAATTTAAATCAACTATTCGTATTTGATTATTTATTCTATATTGATCGGGACAATCCGATATATAAAGATTTTGCATATATGTCTTGCAAACGTGTATTCGAAGTTTTAATATACTGGATAGTTATAGAATCATACTCTAGTCGCCCGGGGATAATTCTGGTGATGGGGCACCGTCGCCAGTATTTATCTTCGAGTTACGAAAGTGAGATTTCTATAAATTTCCTATTGACTGGTGTGAGAACCGAAACTAGATAGGGCTTATTGTTGTGATTTTGCATCAAAAATCTGATTTTTCACTATGTATCAAAGTTATAAATTTGAAATGATAAGCAACTACTTGATTGATGTTTGTGTTGTTTGTTTATTTTTTTGAAAATTTTTAACCATTACGCCTAATTGTATCAAATATTGAATTATATTGAAATTTTTCGCATTTGCTTGCATATACATGTACTTACATTGAACAGGTCATAGCAAGAAGGCTTAGAGCAGAGAACAAAATTTGTTTGCCCGTCAAATAGGTACATGTTTACTATAATTTACTGTTTTGTTTGGGTGATGATGATTTTATGAGTCGATTGGCTAGCCGCTTGGCTTTTTCTTTTTCTTTTGAGATCAGAAGGCCTGTATGGCAATTTCGGGATTTTCCCGTGGCTCCCGGTGCAGGGGAGGTTATGGCGAAATTTTTCGAAAATTTAGGGTGTTAGCCAAAATTTGAAAAATTTGAAAAGTTCTTAGGAACTGAAAAGTTGAAGAACTTAAGCCGTAATCAAAATAATGAAAGTTGAGTTGATTTGTGAAACAACTTTCGGCTTTGTTCCTTTTCGGGGATGAAAAGTTTAAGTGGGGGAGATTGTAACAACCCGAAAATCTGGGGCAGTTTAAATTTTTATTTTGGCAATTTTAGCGAATTTTGAACATTTAAAATGAATTATTTAAATAATATCGACGAGAAAGTTATTTTGAATGGAATTCAATCGTATATAGTTATATAGATCGACGTTAGAATATAAATATTTATTTATATTTATAAATAGAATTGAAAATGGCACGGTAGTTCGATAATTCGATTTCAAATTTTCAAATGAACGTACCGGGTGCAAACAATCCGGATTTTAGTGAAACCAAAATAATAGGATCTATTTGGGAATATCTTTCCAACGAATCCTGGAAATCAAAATTTCATTGCGGGAATCAAAAGATATGTCCAAATGAAAATTCTGAATAGTCGCTATGGAATTCAGGCCCTTAAAAATGGAAATTTTGCAAATGACCTCGGATTTCGACGAAACCACTTTTGTTGGGTCCGTGATGTAAAGTTATTGCTAGACTCCAAATTTCATAATTTTTCGAATCAATATGTGAGCATGGCAAAAGAAAACGCGTTTTACCAGTTTTAGTTGATTTTAATCGAATGGAAAATGGCCATTTTTCAAACGGTCTCAGAATTCGACGAAACTAGTTTTGGTAGGACCGCACCGTCAATACGAAGCTAGAAAATATTTCTCTGGAATTTTTCTAGTTATTATGTGGCCCCAGTAAATTGAAATGCGCGTTCAAATTCAATATATAGAGTTATATGTTAATTTTGATGAAAACTGATGGAAACGACCGAATCAGCTTACGATACATATCCCATTGTGTTCGGAATGGGGGTAATACGCTATGGACGACAGGCGGTGGGCCTCGTTTTGAGGTCAAATGAAAAAGTCCACTTTTTGAAAATAATAATAATAATAATAATATCTCTCTCCTCTCTCACCCTATTATCCTCTCAGCCCCCCCCCCCCCCCCGTTCGAAATCAAAACAGAAAGAAAAAAAAAGAAAAAAGAAACGCAACATCCTCAAATCGATTCCCCCCTTCCTCATCGCGGCGCCACCACCGCGGATCACCAGCCCAGCCCCTATCTCGCGAGACCCCCCCCCCCTCGTCCATCGCGAAGCCTCCCTCCTCCCCCTACGAACTGGAAACCCCGACCTCCCTGAAGCCGCCGCCCGCGTCCAAACCCTAGGCCCATTTTTCAGCAGCCGCCGCCGCCTCCGAGGACCACCCTCCAGCCTCCCCTTCAACGGTAAACCCCCCCCCCCCTTCATTAAGCAACGCTGTGAGTTTTGTTTTATTTTATTTTTGTTCTTTCTTCGTTTAACTTTAATGTAAGTAAATTGCAGAGAAAAAAATTCAGTTTTAAATATTACAATAGCGAAGAAAGGTTATTTCTTTATCATAGAAAAGAATATATTTTTGCTTAAGAAAAGCTTACATTTTTATATAGAAAAGATTAGATTTTTGAAATGGAAAAGGCGAAATCTTTATTTTTGAAAAGGCGAAATCTTTATTTTCGAAAAGGTGGAATCTTTATTTTAGAAAAGGCGAAATTTTTCTATATTGAATAGCGAAGTAAAAATTCGATTTTTATATATTGAATAGCGAAGTAAAAATTCGATTTTTATATATTGAATAGCGAAGTAAAAATTCGATTTTATATATTGAATAGCGAAGTAAAAATTTGATTTTTATATATTGAATAGCAAAGTAAAAATTTCGATTTTTATATATTGAATAGCAAAGTAAAAATTTGATTTTTATATATTGAATAGCAAAGTAAAAATTCGATTTTTATATATTGAATAGCAAAGTAAAAATTCGATTTTTATATATTGAATAGCGAACTAAAAATGTGATTTTTACATATGTAGAGAATACGGGCAAAGAAAGTGACAAGAGGCGAGAACGACGAAGATTTCTACAAAGAAGAGTCGAGGCATTGGATTAGCAATTCTGTGAGAACTTCTCACTCTTCAATTTCTTTTTCTAGTTATATATATACTAGGATGCAGACGGTGCTTAGCAGCACCCGACACCCGTCATCCACAGACCATGGATGGCTTGTTTGTTTAATTGTTTGGTTGTGTAGTTGGTTAGATTATTTGGTTTGAATTGAATTGTTTGGTGAAATGAAATTGATTTGATTGATGTGTGAATGGCGTGGGCCTTCAATAGACCGGAGATAAGGCTAGGCCTTGTCCCGTTTCTAGTATCATGCCGTTATGCCACCGAAATTTTCTAAAAATAAGTTAGAAAAATAAAGATAACATTTTATTTAATAAATGAACCGAATAGAAAATTCATAGGTTGATTAAAATAGTTTGATCGTTAAAAATATAATTTTTAACGTGAATGTGAATAAATAAATATTCATTTACAAACCGGACGGTTTGTTTATGTACACCTATTTGAAGGACATTGATTGGGACGATAAATTTTACACATCGCCCAACTGCACAAATAAAAATCTGTGTTTGATTGCTTGAAACCCCACACGGGTATTGGGATGATATTTGACGTACACTAATCCCGATTGTTTAGTTGTATGTCGATCGATTGATTGACAGGCTGTTATAAGCGTTGAATATTTATATTTGATGCTTATACAGTGTAGAATGCACTTTGGATGATGGTTGATTATTCATCGTTGTTGATATATACATGTGTTGTAGAAAATCCATAAAATTAACATTATATGGTAATTGATTGGGCCTCATTCCAGTTTTAAAATAGAAATATTTGAAAAAGAAATATTTGAAATAGAATATTTGAAAATATGAATATATGAAGCCGTATTGATTAGATTGACGCCATTTTGACGTGAACAATATTTATATCGATTTTATTCATTTTATAATGAATATCGAAAGTGATTTCAAAATCTGATATTTTGTAAAGAATTGAATAAAATTAATGCGAATTGAAATTGAATATAAATGAATTCGAATTGAAATGGAATAGAAATGAATTTGAATTGAATTGAAAACGAACTGGAATTGAATTAGAAATCAATTTGAATTGAAATCAATTTGAAATGAATTTAAAATGAATTTAAATTGGAATATTCAATTTTGATTTGAAATTGAATATGAAGTTGAAACCGTTTTGAAAATGAATTTAAAACGATTTATAAAGCACGTTTTGAATTGAAATCGACGAAGTATATATTATATATATTATATATATAATATAATGGCCCGAAAAGAACGCGCCGCGCCGCGGCAGTTCGCCAATTTGGACCATTGACTTCAAACAGATATTACGGGAGATCCGACCATCGGATTCTCCTAAAACCAGAACCGTTGGGTTCGTATCGAAAAGAGCTTTCTAACGAATATTAGAAATTAGAAATCTAACGGTTGGATTTGGAATTATGTCCAAATAAAATTTGGAAAAGGTCGCTGTAAGTGCAGTTCGATGGCCGTTGATGGAAATCGACTGTACGGGCCTTGATAAAATTATTAAAAATAGTAATAATTTGTGTAAAATCATAAGAAATGATTTAAAAAGAATTGGGATGAAAAACTCCATATTTGAAAAGATAAAAATAGATTTTTATCGAAATGAACTAGTTTTGAACTAGAATAGTAATTTATTTATTTTTAAAATAAATAAATTGGATTTGAAATGGGTTTTAAAAATAACCAGAATTTCCAATGATAGCATTGGAATGGATTTGAATCGAAATTGTCTTCGGGATATTTCGATGTTGGATTTCGTGATTATACAAATGTTGTTATGGAAATTTGAAAGATATATATATATATATATATACACATATATATATATATATATCGTTATTTCCAATACGATATTTGTTAGTCGTAGAATTTGATATTGAATATAAGCCGGTATATTTTCTATTCAGAGCCTTGTATTTAATAACAAATGTGATTTGCGTTTGTCGTGAATGGTGTCTTCATTAACACTGTTCTTAAGCTCAGTTGAGAAAAGATTAAATCTTTTTATTTAGATTTAATGAAGTGTACCAATTAAATAATATTTGATTGGAATTGAATTGATATTGATTTTTGGGTTTATCGTGAACAATGTTTTAAATAACACTTGTTCTTTAACCCGATAATTAATGAATGTGATTTTGGGTTTATTGTGGACCGTATTTTAAATGACACTGATTCTTTAACCCAGTTAACGATTAAAACTAAGTGGAGTTTTAATGAATCTTTAATTAGATTGAAATGATCGAGAATGGAGTATCACTAGTTTTGCTCCAGGCGATAGTTAAATCTTTAATTAGATTTGAACGTGAAGTGGTAATTGAATTTACCGATAACACCGTAGTGTTAGATATGAAGTATTACCAGTTTTACTTCATGGGATGAATAGGTTGGGATTGGGAAATTAAAACAAATGATTACTTCGGTAAAGTTCGTTAATCCCGACTAGTTTGAATTGATATTCAAAAGTAGATTAAAGAATAAATTCAAGGAATTTATCTTGGATAAAATTAATAAGAACCTTTCCCTATGAATGTGAAATTTAGAAACTAACTGTCGGTTAGCCAAGCAGAATGGTTTTCTGGATATTGATCTGATGTTGGTTTCGGCCTTCGGGGTTAATATTTGGGAAATTATTCTCTTGATTAATTTACGGTTAGTGACTGATGAATTGGAATGAGGCGTAAGTTGTGTTTGTGTAACACTTATTTAAAATATACGCGAGTTATTCGGAAAGACCGGGTTTATCCCATTCTGAATAACTGATACGACGATAAGTCGAAGATGAAGATGGTGGTCGAAGACCGGAGGTCTTCACGTCGTTTGGGTGATTACTGATGATCTTGATTGGGATGTACACCCAAGAAGATGGAAACAGTTGGTGATTGTCCAGACGTACTTGGAGATCGATGGATATGCGGGGTACTAGGTGCCTCCGGTTTCGTTCAGACCCAGAACGGACTTGTAAATGGACTGTGTGTCTGACATCGGATTTCATTCTGTGTGACTGATATCGGTTGCATAGAATGGTTTGCCTGTGTGGCATGCTAAGATGCAAATGGTCAAGGCTTCTGTTGAAAAGCAAAGTCTTGTGGTTGATGATCAAAGCACGGCCTTTGTGGCGTTGCTTTGTGTAACGTTGATTCACGAGCCTCGCACCCCGGTTGTGAACCAAAAACGGGAGAGGACCTCATGGAGGACACGCGTTTCTTTCTAGCTAGGGTGGTGTTAGTGACCTACCAGCACTGACATTTAAATACTTTTCACCTGTGTGGTTGTTGCTGTTGCGAGGCGCCTCGGTTTGATCGGACGATTCGGGTCCGATGGAGTCATTCGTTGGCTCATTTACGCCCCAAAGGGCGGGGAAACGTAGTGTTCAGGCATAATAATCCACATCGGTGGACCGGCCCTGACGATCCAAGGGGCAGTTGCGGCTGTTCCTGAGGCTCGGGCTAGACAGTCTCGAATCGGTTGTGGACTATCTTTTGCCTCGGTTCATAGATGGAAATCCAATTTACAAATACGTGACATTTGCGGTTTTATTTGTAGAGTCTAGTATGGCGACATGATATATGGTACCCATGCCGCCTATGATTGATACTTATGATTTGAAGTTGTTTTATACACTATGCACTTATTATAGTATCAAAGGACTTGTTTTAAAACGTATCAAGCATTCTTTGGCTGTTATAAGGGAAAATCCTATCCCCCGGCTTGCGTTGCATTGTGTGATAGGACCTGGGTCTTATAACAGCTTCATTTTTCCTCTATTTAGCATTGCGCTGTTCGTTTTATGCACTGGTATTCTTGGGAGGAAACCCGTTCCGTGTTATACGGCGTGGTCCCTTGATTTACCTAACTTTAAAAATAAAGATTACTGTTTTAGTTCTCACACCAGTCCCATGACTGACCTGGAGTTTATTGTTTTTACCTAAACTCTGGGTGCCCCTATTTTGACACGGGCAGCTAGTAGTTTTGGTTTTGCAGATTTATATTCACAGGATCCTGGTTTACAGCTGGAAAGATATCCGGAAAGCTTTGTACCCGTATATCTCTTCTAGTTGTGTATTGTATTATTTTCCGCTGCGATGTATTTAAATGTAATTTAAATCTCTGATATTTCTGTGTAATATTTATTCATTTATACTCTGTATATTCTTGTAATCTGATGCATTGTTGTAATATACAATGAAATATTCTTCCGTGTGCGTTCTGATTTGTCGTGTTCTCAAACGATAGGGCGTTTCGAACGGTCTGGGTCGGTTTAGTGACTGGTTCGGACCGAGCGAAATTCCTTTTCGTCACATCCCCGTTCGCCCTTCTTTCCTTTTTTTTATTTTCTCGAATGTGAAACCGACGGGGAAAGGAGAAGGTAGGGGAGGGGGTTTAGTGTAAAGAGTAGTGATTTAAATATTTATTTTATTTCTAAAAAGTAACTTTTTCATTCGAACTCGAAATGAAACCCACCGCCTGCTGTCCATAGCTAATTGCCCTCATTCCGAACACAATGGGATATGTATCATAAGCTGATTCGATTTTTCGATCAGTTTCCGTCAAAATTAAAATATAACTCTATATATTGAATTTGAACGCACATTTCAATTTACCGGGCCCACACACTAACTCGAAAAATTCCCGAAAAATATTTTCTAACTTCGTATTGACGATACGGTGCTGATAAAACTAGTTTCGTCGAATTCTGAGACCGTTTGAAAAATGACCAATTTCCAGTCGTTTAAAATCAACTGAAATTGGTCAAACGCGTTTTCCTTTTCCACGCTCACATATTGATTCAAAAAATTACAAATTTTGAAATCTAGCAATAACTTGACATTGCGGATCCAACAAAAGTGGTTTCGTCGAATTCTGAGGTCGTTTGCAAAATTTCCATTTTTAAGGGCCGAAATTCCATAGCGACTATTCTGAATTTTCAACTCGGCATAACTTTTGATTTCCGCTATAAAATTTTGATTTTTCAGATTCGTTGGAAAGATATTCTTAATTAGATTAAAATATTTTTCATTTCACTAAAATCCGGTTTATTTTGCACCCTGTATATTCGTTTGAACTTTGAAATCGAATTTTCGAACTACCACGCCATTTCAGGCTCATTATATAATTAAAATAAATTATTTATATTCTAACGACGATTCGAATAAATATATACGTTCTAATTCTTTTCAAAATAAATTTCTCGTCGATATTATTTAAAATAATATATTTTAAATATTAAAATTTATCGAAATTTCCAAAATAAAAATTTTAAACTGGCTCAAATTTTCCGGGTTTTTACAACCGATGATGTCTAGCTCATCATCGGAATCTATTTTCTAGCTATCGAAGTGAGTTCAATACTATAAAACCATTTCTAAACATTTCCACTTTGAAATTCATTGCAAAATATAATTCACACTGCTTGTAAAACAATTTAAAATCTCCCAGGATCTTAAATTTTCATTATTTTCAATCCAAATCCATTTACAAACACTCATCCAATTTTCCAGAGTTTTAATTCAATTTCTAGTTTAAATTCAGATTTAATTCATTTCGTAACACTTGTACGAATTCTACTTGGTTATTTACATACCATTTAATTTATAATCTTACTCGATTATAATAACAACCAATATATCCAATATATTATAATTCCAATATATATATTTTCTCTATATCAAAATATACTTTGGGTAAAATTATTTTCATTTACCCTCATTTCAAAACATATCATGTCGACCCATCGTATTCGAGTGTTTTAGAAACCCCTATCGATATTGTGGTGCCCCACCATCGACCAGAATCCATAAACCTCTTAACCAATAAATCATCACAATATAAAACCATTTTTATATTAAATAACATATACGCGGTCATATATATACACACTCAACTCAATCTAGGATATTACTAATCCCATCTCTATCGAGTTACGCCACAGAGCCAAGGTAAATACTTAACCTTATGCTCTGATACCAACTGTAACGACCCAGTTTTTGTCGACTTTGGTTATCGACATAAACTCAATGACGACTAACCAAACATCGAAAAATACCGGACGGTTAATGAAAGAAATTAGAGGGTGAGAATAGATAAGATAGAAACTTAGAATAGAAGAAGATGAAGAACATACAACATCAGAGTAACACGAATCTCACAGCGGAACGAATAAATATATTTCATAACATAACTTTGAAATACAAATCTGTACTTGAATATACATATCATTTCCAAAGTACAGCACTTACAACACAGCGGAAATAAACAATAGCTATATGATCCTGAAGCCTCCTGCTCCAGCTCTTCAAGTATCTGTAAATCCCGACTACTTGACTGCCCGTACAAATTATGGCACCCAAGAGTTTAAGGAAAACAAAACAAAATAAACTCTGGGTCAGTCATGGGACTGGTGTGAGTAAAACAGTTTAAAACAGTTTGAACAAGTAAATGATATCTCATAAGGCCATGCCGTATAATGGAACGGGTTTTTCCCTTATGAGAATCCAAAATATCTTTATATCCAAAAACCTTTTGATATCATAATAATGTCTATCAACCACAACATAATAATTATCTAGCAGAAACGCTTCCATCTCACGTTCTACATATATAGTATACAATCAAAACCGCAAGCACGTATTGGGTAATGGATTTCCAACGATGACAAGGTATGGAACCACCTTACGCTAGTGTACCTCTAGAGAGGAATACACTGGGTTCAACAAGAACATCTTGCAACCCGACCACACATGACCGGCCACTCATTTCGCTTGAGTGTATCGAATGTATATCACCAACGGTTGGGATCAGCAACTGTTTTCCCGAATGGGACAGCATCAACAATAGATATTTAGAAGTAAATGAAACTCTAGATCAGGTGATTATACACCCTAATGGGTGCGACGTACATAGCCATGATGCCTGCCCGATTTATGTCATTTACCGGATGTGAGGCTAGAAGCTACACTTATCTTTTACATGCCACATCTTCATTCACTTAGAATGTCACATCGTCATACCCTTTAAATCACAAATTGACTTCCCCAAAAATACCACGGGTATATAGCTAAGAGAAACGAATTCCTCCGCCACCAAACGTCAATACGTTTGAAGAGATCAACTTACGTGGTCTATTAAATATACTCTGTCAGACATTCTTCCATATAGGTCGTCCTGGGACTGGACAAACCGAAGGCACTATTCAGTACATCCATCTTTAGGCAATCTTTACCTAAGATTCATACAACAGCCCTTGCACTTTACTCCATCTTCAATTATCATTGGCATATTTAATTCGCAACACTTATGCCAATACAGAGTGGTTCTTTGGATAATAATCCAACTGGTCTCTCCATATTAACAACGTTAAAATGGTCAAAACATTGATAGTCTGTGATTTAACTATCAAATGAAAATATGTCTGTGTACACACAACGATCTTATTTCCAAATGGAATTATCGATTCAATCATCAAACACACACACACACACACACATACATATATATATATATATATTTACTCATTTTCTATGTTTAGAAAATATACGTTATTAACACTGGAAAATATTTCCATGGCTTAATTACGTATCACTATTCTTCTACATCTATCAGACTCTAACTATAAACTAACAAGAGAACAACTTCCTAAGTATAAACCCAGAAGGCCGAAACCAACATCAGATCGATACTCAGGAAACCATTCAACTTATTAATCTCTAGTCAGTTTCCAATTTCTGTTTAATTCCATTTTGATTAACTATGTTCGATTAACTCCTTTCGATTAACTCGATTCGAATAACTCCTTTATTTTTTTTCCCAATAAAAAATTCTTTATTCTATTTATTTTCTAAATAAATAATCCTTTATAACTCTATTTATTTTATAATTAATTTCTTTTATAAAATCCTTTTTCCTTTTTTTATATAAAATCCATCGATTTTATATAAATAATTTATTTTCAAAATCTACTTTGAAAATCTCCTTTCTATTTCCTAGTATTTCTTATGGTATTTAATATACCAAACCACAAAGATCGATATCATTTAAACACACATAATCAAACAGATTATATATCACATCATATATTACAATATATGAACAGAACAGTATTATAAATATTGAGGAGTCCAATTGGACCCCTCCAACCTGTTTCCCTGCATCACAGATGTTAACAACACGAATATAAAATATTCTGTTAAACAGAATCAATATTCGATTTATGATTTATATATATATCGTTATCTATGATTTCAATCAATACACAAACAATTCAACCAAACAGTTAACACACAGCAATCAGTCATCATTTATCAGTTCTAAATATACATTATAAAAATAGAACTATTCAGAGTTGGTGAGTTTTACTCACATTGGCAGTTCATCGTTAAAGAACGCTAAACTGTTGTTTGATTTGAATCAAACAATTTATTTCGCCATAAATTCAGACTAGGCTCTAATCCACTCCCAGTCAGTTCCATTGGGTAGTATCCATCCATACGATCCTGTCGGATCTTGTTTCGTCCAATTCTAACACCGTATGAAATAGATATACATTTTTTTTAAAGTTTGAACTAATTTAAAATAAAATTAAACTAGTTAAAACTTAAATGGCCTTTAACCTTTAAATCCACACCGGCCCATCAACACAAAAAGCCCACCACCGCATTTCCTTTCTTCCCCAATCCATCGTGAGCTTCCAGTATACCACCGAACACAAAAATCCAACTTCGAACTCCCCTTTCCCTCTCAACTCATCACGGTTCGGTGCAAAATCACCACCGTTGAACTTCTCTTCTGAAATGCTCCATCATCATACCCTTTTCATCTCGTTCGCCCTCCTCCCAGTATTTGCGTCGACAGCCCATTATCGACATAAAATGTCACCGAACCCCACAAGTTGAGCACACAAGGTGCGGTTTTCGACCCCAAACCCAAATCCATTATCCACTCGAGCCAAAACTCTTTGTAGTGGGATCGAACCCCAACCCTAATCGACGCTGAGCAAAACCCCCAATCCCAAGACCATCGTCGAGTTCAACAAAATGTACATCAATGTGAAGCTCTTCAGTTGCTGAATGCATGTACATAGGTGTTACGATTTATATGATTTTCTATGAATTGTTTGTGATTTTATTTGAGATGGAACTTTTACTGTGATGAAGAAATGTGGTGCGGCGGCTCAAGAGAACAGTTTATATAAGGGGATGATATTTTTGTGTGGTTGAAACGATGACTGCATGGCCTTGTTTAGTTCACTCATCCTAGGATATTTTATTTTCTTTATCTTAAGCAAATCTCTAATTTTATTCGTCCTCTAAAATTCCTGTGATCATGTACGATACCCAAAAATCACCAAACTGGACATACACCTTCAGTTCGACATTACGGTCCTAACGAGACTGCTTTTGTCAAATTCCGACTCCGTTTGCTCACACAGCATATTTTTAACCGTCGAAATACTGGCTGTTTTTCACTCTAAAAATCCGTAAGACTAGACAGTGACCCTAAAAATCACGGAAATTGAAATCTAACAATAATTTAATATTGCGGATACAACAAAACTAGTTTCGTCGAATTATGAGGTCATTTGCAAAACTGGCTATTTTTAAAGCCCTAAATAACTCATTTAAATTTATTTATTTTTTTGAAAATGGGTAAACTTTTATTATGGGCATTTGGCGGCCCAAAAGAGTTGATACTGTTTAAAATACAGGCAACAGCAAAACAAGACAGAACACTTTCAAAATCGACAATGAGACAAACTGCCACTTACAAACTCAAATTACCACAAATACAAACCCCCAATTCACACAGTAATGGCGAATGGCGGCGGCTACCCAATTTCGCACGAATTCATGGTGACCTTAGGTTTTCACCTTTATTCCGTGATACCCGCCTCTCCGATGGACCTGCAGCTCCAGTATCAGATGGTTGTGCTCCCCTTTCTGACTTACGGTTTTTATTTCGACATTTGAGAATCAATTAAATTCTTCCTCATTAAGCTTGTTGATTTCTTGAACTAATCTTCGTTTATTGTGAAAAATTCTTCTGTTTCGCTCTTTCCATAACCACCAACTTGCAGATATAATGCTAATGATGTATTCTTTTATTTCTGCATCTATCTTCGTCCAATTGCTGACCAGGTAATTCATGATGTGTTGCAAATTGTTAGTTCTTTCTCTGATATTTTACCTGTCTTGAATGCTATTTATTATATTAGTTCAAAATTCACACTCAAAGAATAAATGTTGATGATTCTCTTCACTTTTCTCGCACAGAGGACATATGTTATCAGAGATAATACCCCATTTAAGTAGTCTGTCTCTCGTTGGCAAACGATGCAATAGGATTTTGTATATGTTGTGTGAGAGTTTGGGTGGGATTGTTCTGTTCCATATAACACAATTCCAGTTCACAATAGGTTCCGAGACCCTACATGCATTCCAAGCACTTTTCATAGTGAAGTTTTTGTCTGGTGTCCAACTCCATTTATCAAAATCTCTACCAATGAATAAAGGAGTGAATTCAAGATCTTTTTTAAGTGTTTCAGCATGAGGTATTCGATCACTTCTCCAATCACCATCTGAAATAATATTATTAACAGAATGGTTAGGACTACCATATGCAGAATAGGTATCCCAACCCAGTCTGTCAATAAGTGATTTTCCTTTTAACCATGGATCTCTCTATAAATCCGTGCCATAACCATTAGCAATTTCCTTTTCACAATTTAATGCCAATTTACTTCTGATTCGAAGAATGGCTTTCCATGTAGCTGATGCATTATTATCTATTAGCATAGTCCAAAAATTAGTCTTGATGTATCTTTTACACATCCAATTAGCCCACAGCCCTTGCTTGTTAATGATTTTCCATGCTTGTTTAATAGTGAAAGCATCTCTCATTTCTCTTATTTTCCTTAGGCCAACTCCACCTTCTTCTTTGGGTCTACAAAGGTCATCAAATTTAATTTTATGCATCTTGCCCCTCCATATGAAATCAGCACAAACACTCTCAATTTTACTAATAGAAGCATCAGGAATTTGAAAAGTTTGTAGCCAGAAATTGACTTTAGCTTGGATCACTGTATGCACTAATTCAACTCTCCCCGCAAAAGATAATAGTCTGGAACTCCATCCTTGCAATTTGTCTCTGATTTTTGTTATTAGCTCTGCACATTCACGGTCAGTAATTTTGTTTGATGATAGTGGAATACCAAGATATTTCACAGGTAATTCCCCTTCAGACACCCCCAAAATGTTAATCACATTTGATCTGGACACACAGAACTTATTGAAGTAACATTTAGTCTTTAATTCATTCATCTTAAGACCCACATACTTCTCCAAATTATGGAATAATTCTTTTATCTTAGAGCAGCTTTAACATTTGCCTTGATACAAATTATCAGGTCATCTGCGTACAACAAGTGGCTAACAGAAGGTTGAAAATTGTGAATTGGTAGTATCACTTTGTCATATACTGCAAGTTCCATCTAGAGAGAAAAGTACTCCGTTGCGATTGCAAATAGATAAGGGGATAGAGGATCCCCTTGTCTAATACCACAATTACTGGTAATGAATCCTTTTGGTACTCCATTAATAAGAACAAAAAATGTAGGAGATTGAATGCACTCACAAATAAGTCTAACAGTTTTCATTGGGAAACCCATGGCCTTTAACATAAGGATGATAAAATGTCTGTTAATCTTGTCATAAGCTTTCTGTAGATCAACCTTTAAGCACAATTTATCAGCACCTTGTTTGTTGAAGTTCCTGACTACTTCATGTGCCAATAAAGTACTCCATTGCGAATGCACTCATTTAAATATATAAATATATTAAAAAATAAATTTCATTAAATATTTAAAAATAGATATTATCGTATATATTCACACAGAATATCATACAGCTTCAGAATATTCCTATATGAATTTCTAACTCGATATTTCAAATCCTGATTAAATCGATATTCGATTTATAATGAAATTCCATATATAAATCGTTATATATTATAAAGGAATTCCACGACGACTTTTCTAAAATTTGATTTGGACATAAATCAAAATCTACATGACGAAATCCCGATTTTTCTCTTCCACTAGAAAAATATACTTCACCAGCTCCTAACGTTTCTTGTTTCACAGAAATCCGATTTAAAACGGACCCTATATATATCCAATTGAAGTTCAAATCGCCAAACAGCGAACTGCCGCGCCATTTCGAGCTCGATTATAATTATATTATTATTATACGTTCAAGTGGCATTTATAAATATATTTGTTAATATAAATAAATTCCAAACTGAATTAAATATTTTGAATTGCCCAATCCACACCGTATCGCCATTTCCGCCAATTCTGATTATTTCAGAATTTAATATATTATTTAATTATTATATTAATCAAATATTCAAAGTTATTTAATTAACGACCATTCCAATCTCTAAATCACTTTATAAATAATTAAATAAATTAATTATTATATCGCTAAAATACGGGTCATTACAATATCTTTCAACTTCTAAAGTGAAATCTCAATTTCTTAACTTCGTTAAAAAGATATCATTAAACAGATTCAAAAATTTCTTGTTTCGTTGAAATCCGATTTATTTTGAATCCTGTACGTTCATTTGAAATTCGAAATCGAATTTTCAAACTACCGCGCCATTTCAGGCTCAAATTATAATTAAAATAAATTTATTCATTTTAACTTCATCGAAAATATATTTTCCGTCGTTATTATTTAAAATAATTCATTTTAAATATTCAAAATTCATTAAAATCGCCAAAATAAAAATTTAAAATTGGCTCGGATTTCCGGGTTATTACAATCTCCCCACTTAAAACTTTTCGTCCCCGAAAAGGAACGAAGCTGAAAGTTGTTTAACAAACCAACTCAACTTTCATTATTTTCTTTACGGCTTAAGTTCTTCAACTTTTCAGTTTCTAAGAACTTTTCAAATTTTTCAAAAATTTGGCTAACACCCTAAATTTTCGAAATTTTTTGCCATAACCTCCACTGCACCGGGAGCTTCGGGATATTTCAAATAGCCTCCCATGGCCCTTACCAATACAAAAAGAAAAAGAAACAGCCAAGCGGCTAGCCAATCGGCTCATAAAATCATCAAAAACCCAAGAAATACAATAAACATGTACCTATTTGTCGGGCAAACAATTTTATTCCTCTTCTCTAGCCTCCTTGTTATGACCTGTTCAATGTAAGTACATGTATATGCATGCAAATGCGACTAATTTTCAATACAACTCACTATTTGGTTCATTTTGGCTAAATGGTTCAAATTTTAATTAATCAACCAATAATCAAACAACACAATCAGCAATCAATTAGTGAATTAATGTCACAAAATAATGATACATAGTCCAAAAATTAGATTCTTGATGCCAAATCACAACAATAAGCCCTATCTAGTTTTGGTTCTCACACCAGTCTATGGAAATATATAAATATCACACTTTCGGCACTCGAATATAAATATTGATGATGCGGCTACATCATCATAATTATCCCCGGGCGACTAAAGTGCGACTCTATATCCATCCAGTATATTAGAGGCTTCTAATACACGTGGATCAGACGTATATTAAAATCTCTATATACCTGATAGTCCAAATCAATATAAATAAATATTCAAATACAAATAATTGAATTAAATTTTCAAAACAAAACTTGTTTTCTATTTTATTTTAAAAACATCACTCTTCACACTCGTTCTAGGATACTACTGATCCCATCTCTAACGAGTCATTCCCGTTGGATATTACTAATCCAATCTCTAATGAATTCTTTCGTTTGGATCAAACGTGTCATGTTCTCCGAGCTCTGTAAACCAAGGCTCCAATACCAAATGTGAAGACCCGTAACTTCCCCATGTAGGAAAGAGCTGATACTTTGAGGACAAGACCAACCGGAACACAAACATAAGAATATTTCATTGTATTTTACAACAATTCCATTAGAATACAAGAATATACAGAGTATAAAGAAATAATATACATCAGAAAAATATCAGAGATTACAATACATTACATAGCAGCGGAAAATAATACAAAACACAATTGAAGGAGATATACGGATACAGAGCTTTCCGGATATCATTCCAGCTGTAAATCATGATCCTGTGAATGTAAATCTGCAAAACCAAAACTACTAGCTACCCATGTCAAAATAAGGGTACCCAGAGTTTAGGTTAAAACAATAAACTCCAGGTCAGTCATGGGACTGGTGTGAGAACTAAAACAGTTATTGATCTTTGTTTTAATGTCAGGTAAATCAAGGGACCACGCCGTATAAAACGGAACGAGTTTCCTCCCAAGAATACCCGTGCATAAAACAACAGCGCAATGCTAAATAAAGAACAATGAAGCTATTATAAGACCCAGGTCCCATCACACAATGCAACACAAGCCGGAGGATAAGGTTTTACCTTATAATAGCCAAAGAATGCTTGATACATTTAAAAACAATTTCATCTTTTATTACTATAAGTGTATAATGTCAAAACAATTTCAATCATAAGTATCAATCATAGACGGCATGGGTACCATATATCATGTCTCCAATACTAGGCTCTACAATCAAAACCGCAAAGTCACGTATTGGAAGTTGGGTTTCCATCTGTGAACCGAGGCAAAAGATAGTCCTCACCGATTCGAGACAATCTAGCCCATGTCTCAGGACCCAGACACAGGTGAGCCCTTGGATCGTCAGGGCCGGTCCACCGATCTGGATTAAAATGCCTGAACACTGCGTTTCCCAGCCCTTTGGGGCGTAAATGAGTCCTATGACTCCATCGGCTCCACATAGTCACCGATATATCTGAGGCGCCTCGCAATCCAACAACCACACAGGTGAAAATAATATAAATGCCAGGGCTGGTAGGTCACTGACACCACCCTAGCTAGAAGGAAACGCATGCCCTCCTTAAAGTCCTCTCCCGTTTCTGGTCCACAACCGGGGTGTGAGGCTCACGAATCAACGCTACACAAAGCTATGCCACACAGGCCGTGCTTTGATCATCAACCACAAGACTCTGCTTTTCAACAGAAGCCTTGATCATTTGCCACTTAGGCATGCCACACAGGCAATTCACTCCATGCGATTGATATCCATCAGTATATAACCCCTAAGCTCGTACGTCTCAGAGAAGGGCGTTAAGCAAGAGAATAAATTCTCCGCCGCCAAATAGATATATATTTAATAGAGATCTATCACACATAATAAAATCCAATGTCAGACACACAGTCCATTTACAAGTTCGTTCTGGGTCTGAACGAAACCGGAGGCACCTTGTACCTCGCATATTCATCGATCTCCAAGTACGTCTGGACGATCACCAACTGATTCCCTCCTCTTGGGTGTACAACCCAATCAAGATCATCAGTAATCACCCAAACGATTTGAAGACCTCCGGTCTTCGACCACCATCTTCATCCTCGACACATCGTCGAATCAGTTATTCGGAATGGGATAAACCCGGTCTTTCTGAATAACTCGTGTATATAATAAACAAGTGTTACACAAACACAACATACGCCTCATTCCAATTTAGAATATTCTTTTATTCAAATATTCTTATACTTTGGGAAAGTTCCCATTAATTTTGTCAAAGATAAATTCTTTAAATTTATTCTTTAATCTTCTTTTGAATATCAATTCAAATTAGTCGGGATTAGCGAACCACACCGAAGTAATCATTTATTTTATTTCCTAATCCCAACCTATTCATCCCATGAAGTAAAACTGGTCATACTTCATATCTAACACCATGGTGTTATCGGTAAATTCAATCACCATTTCACTTTCAAATCTAATTAAAGATTTAATTACCGCCTGGAGCAAAACTGGTGATACTCCATTCTCGATTATTTCAATCTAATTAACGATTCATTAAAACTCCACTTAGTTTTAATCTTCCTAAAAATCACTATCAATGATTATTTAACTTGGGAAATCATATCCTGTCTTTAACTGGGTTAAAGAACCAATGTCATTTAAAACACGGTTCACGATAAACCCAAAATCACATTCTAATTCCATCAGCCTTTAACCGTAAATTCGCAAGTGAACAATTCCCTAAGTAATTACCCCGAAGGCCGAAACCAACATCAGATCAATACCCAGAAGACCATTCAACTTAACTAATCTCCAGTTAGTTTCTGATTTTCTTAATTCCATTGGGTCTAAGAACAGTATTATTGAATATACCAATCACGACAACCCAAAATCACATTCCATTAATTATCGGGTTAAAGAACAAGTGTTATTTAAAACACTGTTCACAATAAATCTAAAATCAATTCAAATTCAATTACAATTAAATCCCATTTAATTGGTACACTTCATTAAATCTAAATAAAAAGATTTAATCTTTTTCTCAACTGGGTTTAAGAACAGTGTTAATGAAGACACCATTCACGACAAATCCAAATACCATTTGATATTAAGTACAACGCTCTGAATAGAAAATACATCGGCTTATATTCAATATCAAATTCTACGACCAACAAATATCGTATTGGAAATAACGATATAAATATCTCTTTCAAATTTCCATAACAATATCTGTATAATCACGAAATCCAACATCGAAATATTCCAAAGATAATTTCGATTCAAATCCATTCCAATTCAATTATTGGAAATTCTGGTTATTTTCAAAACCATTTCAAATCCACTTTATTTACTTCACAAATAAATGGATTATAATTCTAGTTCAAAACTAGTTCATTTCGATAAAAATCTATTTTTATCTTTTTAAATATGGAGTTTTTCATCCCAATTCTTCACAAATCATTTCTTATGATTTCACACAAATTATTACTATTTTTAATAATTTTATCAAGGCCCGTACAGTCGAATTCCATCAACGGCCATCAAACTGCACTTACAGCGACCTTTTCCAAATTTGATTTGGGCGTAATTCCAAATCCAACCGTTAGATTTCAAATCTCTAATATTCGTTAGAAAGCTCTTTTTGATACAAACCCAATGGTTCCGGTTTTAGGAGAATCCGACTGTCGGATCTCCCGTAATATCCATTCGAAGTCAATGGTCGAAATTCGCGAACTGCCGCGGCGCGTTCTATTCAGGCCATTTAATATATTATATATATTATATATATTTCGTCGATTCCCTTTTAAAACGTATTTTATAAATCATTTTAAATTTGTTTTCGAAACGATTTCAACTTCATATTCAATTTCGAATCAAAATTGAACATTCCACATCATCGATATACAAATGATAATATTTTCAAAACGTTATATTTTGAAATCACTTCCCTTTCTATATTCATTATAAAAACGAATATATCGATATAAATATCGTTCGCATCAAAATGGAGCATATCTAACCAACACGGCTTTATATATTTCAATAACTTCGTTATTCTATTCAACAAATGAATATTTTATTCAACACATGAATATATATTTTATTCAATACATGAATATTCTCAACACATGAGTATTGTCAACACATGACTATTTTTGTTATTTAATATATTTTATAAAATTATGATTTCTATCGTTTAATTCTTAATCAGATTCCAACTGTAAATTAGTAAGAGAACGATTCCCTATGTATTAACCCCGAAGGCCGAAACCAACATCAGATCAATACCCAGGAAACCACTCATCTTAACTAGTTTCTAGCTATTTTCTAATTTTATATATGATAAAAATGTGAATTTTATTGTTAAAATATTTCGTTCAATACATGATAAGTTTCAACACATGAATATTCTCAACACATGAGTATCGTCAACACATGACTATTTATTCTATTCAGCACATGAATCTTTATCTTATAATATTCTTTATTTTCCAAATTGGAATGAAGCCCAATCAATTACCATATAATGTTAATTATATGGATTCCATACAACGCATGTATATAATAGCAACGATAAATCATCAACCATCATCCAGAGTGCGCCACATGTAACAACCCAGAATATTAAGTGTATTTTTATTTTATCCGTTTAAAGCTCAGTTTGTTTGTACTTTTAAAACTATTTTTGATTCTGAATTAAAATTAAAACATGAAATTGATTTATAATGAAACAGTTTATCTTTAATATTTTGTTATTTCCATTTAGAAGTGATTTAAGTAATTTTATATTAAAAATTTCAAATTTTAGTCATTTCGTTTGAATCAGTTTTTGACGATTATTTGCGGTAGCGGCAACCGATATATCTCAAATAAAAATGAAAATGCACAATAAAAATAAAAATTCGAAAAAATTATATTTGAGATGCGTCTAACCAGACATAGCGCAAAAATAAATTTCATCGAAAAATTTAAATGTTTGCCGATCGTGCATTTTTCAGTGTAAAGCTGCGCCTAACAGTTCAAATTTTAAAGATTTTAAAATCTCTTCGAAACCAGTTCGGACAAACATGAAAAATATTCTATTCGTTGTCAGTAAACCAACGGTGAAATTCAATTCACAAAAATCGGACGTTTTAACCTCCATTTTCCGTCCGCATTTTTACGTTAAAAGGGGTCCGTAATGATTTTTGAACGGAGCATCCTGACACTGCAAATTTTATACCGTTGTGTCCGTCTCGTCGCGTTGATTAGCGCAATATATTCATTTGTCAGTTTCGGTGCCCGGTTCGTGCTGAAATTGCAAAAAGGTTTGCGCAGTTCATTTTTGAAACATAGCCATTTGAGTTCGAAGTGTCCATATTTGGATCCCACATACTTTTCTTGACATTTTGGGTCTGCAAAACATGTCCGTTTATTTTTCTGAACCATCCAAATGTTGTTTTGTTTCTCAAAGTGGGGACTTTTCACCCTTTTCATTTACATGTGAGGTCATGCACGTAACATTCTATTTTTACTTCCATGCTTACCTTTTCCTTTTCACGTTTCACCTTCTTTTCTTTCCAATGCACCATTCTTTAAAACCATATTTATATTTCTAAAGCCTTCGTTGCCTTCTTCATGTACCATAATTTCATTTTGTTCCAAACCATACGTGTAATGCTTTCCAAGTGCGATGTTCAATTTTTATTTCCAAAGCATGCATTAGTGTCTTTTTGAATTCTACTATCTCTTATATATTGCTCCGTCCCAAAATAATAAACTTACCAATGAATGGTCATTTGGTTTCTGTGATAAGTTATATCTAATACACAGTAGAACGTGGTATGAATATAACAACAAAAAAAATAAAATGTATATTGTAAAGTTTAATTTTTTTTTTTCATGCATTTATTTCCCATTCTGTTCCCATGAACCTTGCATGCATTTCATTCACACAGCCCTTAATTTTAACCAATGCTTGCTCTTCCTGTTAAAAAATATAAAAAAATGAAAGGCTACTGTACGTCTCACATGCCTATTTTAGTGGCACTCTCTACGTTCCCTTCCCCTCATACTTTTTCTTCGTTGGTTTTAAATTCAAAACTTTTGCCAAGTAAAAAAAAGAAAAGACAAAAAAGAAACGGTAAAATAAATTAAATGATAATGTAGAAAAAGGGAACGTATAGACCTATTCAAAATCTGGTGACTGTTACTATTCTATCGGTTTCTTTTCTTTTTACCGAAACCTTATAGACTTAAAATATAAAGCAAGGAAGAGCTGCTCCTCATTCCCAAAAGTTAAAACCCCTAAATCAATTCGTCTCCTCCCCGAGGAAAAAGGGGCAGACCAAATAAATCCTTCTTTTATTTTCCTTCTTCTGCCAAATTTGTTCGCCAAAATTGAAATCAATGGAACAACACGCAAATCAGAGTCAAAGGCCAGACACCGCCTGCGTTTTCCTGCTTCTCCGTCATCGTCCGAATGTAAGTTTGCTTACGATTACACTCATTTCAAATTTTCTACTTTGGGTTCTATAAATATAATTGTTTGGGGGTTTCTTGCTATGGTTCCTACCATTTGGGTTGGTTGTTGGGTTAAACGTGTATTTTGATTTTGCTGTAGTATTATGATGCATGCATAAGTTGTTGGACTTGAAATATACTACCGTGACTGTGTGCTTTGAATACCCGCTGCATTAGTCGAGACCTGTTTTGGGCTTTTCTTGTAGCTGATGTAAACTGCTATGAAATACACACATAACTTGGTCTCATGCTTGTTTTGCTTTGTTGTAGCACTCTACCTGTCTTCTGTCTAAAAAAAGAAATAATAAAAATAAAAATAATAGGGAGAACCTTAAATACAAATTTCTTTAATCACTACGCCATAGATGGCCTATCACAACGAAAACGCATGGTATTGCTAGCTATAATGTTGCTATTGCTATGCTTTTTTCTGTCTACTGCAACGCACACTTAAATGTGTTAGCATATATATCAACATGTGTTGCAGTAGCCTCGTGAATAAAATTATCAATCCGCGCTAACACGATCCAACGGTCCAGGGTAGCGATCCGCGTGAAGAAATGTTTAGTCCAGATTAGCAATCCGCGCGTGAAATATTGTCTAGGGCGGGAAGCAAAAACAAAGTGGGGAAAACTAAAAAAATATTGAAAATTTCAATCGAACTTTACCAAAGTACTCCGCTGCTCAACCTCTCACACACTCACTCTCAGGTTTAATTAGGGCTAAAAGTTCAAGTTTACAAGCGTAATTAGGATTCGAGTAGGGCAGGTTCGAGTTCAAGTTCAATTAGGTCTTGAATTGGTGTTCGTCTTGGGTTTCATATTTCAATTAGGGTTTCGATTTAATTTGCTGCTTCAGGTATCACTCAATGTATCAATTTTCTATGATTTGATTATTGTGTTGCATAATGTACTGCGTTACTTGTGCCTAATTTACTGCTTTAAGGTATCACTCAATGAACGACGAGGAAAAACTATGGGCAGAACTTCCTAAATTCAGTGAAGGGTACATCAGTGGAGTGAAAATTTTATTCGAAATACTTTTTCTAGATTTGCGGTAGGTGATGAAATTACATGCCCTTGCAAAAAGTGTCATAATCGCAAGTGGCATTGTCAAGAAGTAGTCTACAACCATCTGATTTGGAATGGTCCTTCTGAATTGTACATGAAATGGATTTGTGAAGTTTCCTGTTTAGATCCTGAAAGTAGCGATAATAATATGGATTGTGAAGCAGGAATAAATTTTGGAGATAACCTCGATGAGATGTTGCAACGTACTTGTGGAAATATGCAGAACAATGAAGATGAATCTTCTAATGGGTCAAATGGAATAGATGTCGATGCTAGAAAATTTCGTCAACGTGTTGAAGAGGGAAAACAGCCATTATATCCCGGGTGTAATAAATTTTCGCTCTTAAGTTTCATTGTCAGGCTTTATTCTTTAAAATGCCTACATAGAATCACTGAGTCTGCATTCAGCGATTTATTAGAGTTGATGAAAGAGGCTTTTCCAGAAGCCCACATCCCTTTATCTTTCAATGCTACCAAAAGTATCATTAAAGATTTAGGCCTCGATTACCAAAGAATACATGCATGTCCAAATGACTGCATGCTATATTGGGCAGAAAATGAAAAGGAAAATAACTGCAAAATTTGTGGTTTTTCAAGGTGGATTATACCGGAAAAGAAAGTGGGTATTGACAAAGATTCGGAGAAGCGGATTCACAAAGTACCAGCAAAAGTGATGTGTTATTTTCCACTAAAACCAAGGTTGCAAAGGATGTTCATGTCGAAGGAATACGCAGAACTTATGTTATGGCATGCAGTGGGACGAAAAAACGATGGCAGACTTCGACATCCAGCTGATGGCGAGGTATGGAAGACTATGGATGCCAATTATCCTCATTTTTCATCAGATAACAGAAATCAGGTTAGGAGTAGCATCTGATGGATTCAGTCCTTTTCGTACAATGACTACACAACACAGCACAAGGCCGATCATATTGGTAAATTATAACCTTCCACCTTGGTTATGCATGAAGACAGAAAATTTGATACTTTCAACCCTTATCCCTAGTCCAGAGTCTCCTAACAATTACATTGATGTCTACATACAGCCTCTTATTGCAGAATTGAAAGGATTATGGGATCTTGGCATACAAACTTATGATGCCTTCACTGGTGATGATTTCACATTAGTGCAAGCGTGTTATGGACGATCAGCGACTTTCCGGGCTATGCAATGTTATCCGGCTGGAGCACGAAGGGTTATTTAGCTTGTCCCGTATGCCATTTCGAGACTTCTTCAACTTACTTGAAACATAGTAGAAAAATGTGCTACATGAATCATAGGAAATTTTTAGACTCAGGACACAAGTGGAGGTTTGATAAGAAAAGGTTCAATGGTGAAATTGAAATGGGAACACCTCCCGGTATTTTATCCGGGACTGACATTGAAGAATTGTTGGCTGGTTATGAAAATAATTTTGGGAAGAAAGAGGTGATCAAGAAGCATAAAAATGAATCTCCTTTTAAAAAAAAGTCAATATTTTTTAATTTACCATATTGGAGTCAAAATGTATGTCGACATAACCTTGATGTTATGCGCATAGAGAAAAACATTTGTGATAACAGACTTGGTACTTTACTAAATATTGATGGGAAGTCGAAAGACCATTTAAATGCTCGGTATGATTTACAAGAGATAGGCGTCAGGGAGGTCCTTCATCCGGTTATATCAACTGATTGGAATTACCTTGAGATTAGGGCTGCCATTTTTGAAATGACGAACAAGGAGAAAGAACTATTTTGCTCGGTGTTGGAGAATGCTAAACTGCCTTATGGTTGTGCAGCTAATATCAGCCGGTATGTAAACAAGAAAGAGAGGAATATTGCTGTGTATAAGAGCCACGATGCTCATTTTCTTCTCCACTACTTGCTGCAGTTTGCCGTGAAGAAATCTGTAAAACCTGAAGTTGCAATACCTATGATAAGATTAGGTGCATTTCGAAGAAGTGTTTGGAGTAAAAGTATCGATTTGGCTGATCTCAAGAGGCTACAAAAGGAAATTGTGGAAATTCTTTGTCAGTTTGAGATGATATTCCCAAATGCTTTCTTCGATACAATGGTGCACTTGCTAGTTCATTTATGCAAGGAACTTGAATATGGTGGACCTGCACATGTTCGTTGTATGTTTCCTATTGAGCGTTATCTTTGTAAACTGAAATCATATGTTCGCAACAAAAGTAAACCCGAGGCGTCCATTGCTGAAGGTTATCTTGCAGAGGAATGTTTGATATTCTGTTCAAGGTTCTTAGGTGGCGATGGAGCAGGAAAAATGCAATTTGAAACATGTCCACAAAATCTGGAATATCCTATTGGCACAAGAAGAAACAAAGATGGAAAAACTATTCATCTTAAAGATTCTCTATGGAAGGAATGTCACCGTTACATTCTATTCAATTGTGGTAACAAGGAAATAGAGAGTTTACTTCGGTAAGTATTTTTATTTTAGTAAGTAGTTAAGTATTATCCCTATGTGAAATGATGTCAACTATTTTTTATGTCATCCTTTTGCCAGCAAAATCAGTTCTTTTAAACAATCTACAAACATGTTATTGATTCTAGCCTCACGTAGTGTTAGTTGTAAATTCCAAGTTTCAGCACTTTCAGGGATTTCAGGCATGATTTGTAGTTAAGCTATGTTCTCATTCATACAGAATTGTTTTCTGTATGGTCAGTTTCAGCTTTAGTAATAGATCCAGCCAAAATTGTTTCTATCTTTTATTAACCTGGTCTTTATTCTAGGGAACATCGAGCTTTAATTGATGGTCATGCATCATCAAAAAAATATAAAAGAGAGAGAGAACATAGTGAAGAATTTTGGAAGTGG
This sequence comes from Allium sativum, assembly GCA_030737875.1. Classification (NCBI taxonomy): domain Eukaryota; kingdom Viridiplantae; phylum Streptophyta; class Magnoliopsida; order Asparagales; family Amaryllidaceae; genus Allium; species Allium sativum. The sequence goes on from CM060916.1 coordinate 734,726,291, forward strand.
TTAAAGGAAGAGGTTGGAAAAAAGGAGGACATTTCAAAAGAAGTACAACTGCTTGCAATGGGGCCTCTTCCAACAACTAAGCGGTTTACTGGATATGCTATCAATGGATACAGATTTTATACTAGGTTCAGAGATGCCAAATGTACAACACAAAACAGTGGTGTATTTTTGACAGCCTTGACTTCTAGCTTTGCAAGTTCGAAAGATCAAAATCCATTGGTTGGTGAAGTTAATTACTATGGATCAATTGAAGAAATATTAGAACTAGATTATTAAGGAGAATTTAGTGTGGTTTTATTTAAGTGTCGCTGGTACCAAGAAGAGAAAGATTTATATGGGCTAACTCATGTCAATTTTAATCGGTTGTGCCAGAAATCTGATCCTTATGTTATGGCTTCACAGGTAAAACAAGTGTTTTATATAGCAGATCCAATTGATAAGATGTGCAACAATGTTATCAAGAAATTGCCGAAAGACTGGTGTGAACTCGAAAGAGAATATGAAAATGAAGATTTGAATGATATCCAGCCTGCTTATGGAATGGGAAATCAAGATTTTGATGTTCGTTGGTGTAGAGATGATGTCCCAATAAGACCAATCCGCCTTCCACGTAGCAAAGTGAAAAACATGGCTTCTTAATTTCATGTTTTTGTAGTCCAAGGCCCTTACAAATTGTGCAAATCGGAGATCGTATACAGACACACACTGCTGGTATGTATTTTTTCTTATTTTTATGGTTGGCTGGTGGTGTGCTTCAGAATTCTTACAATTTCCACTTGCTGAAGCATCAGTCTAATTCTAAGATTTCCGCTTACGATTTCCGCTTGCTTATTTTTATGGTTGGCTGATAGTTCAATGCTGGTATGTAACTAACCATGTACAAGGCTGATGCTTCAGCAATGAACTACAAAATTTTAAGAATTTTATTTTCTCTTCAATTAGTAATGATCGTGTCAGTTCGTAATTGATGCAATGGTTGAGTTTGTACCTAAACGAGTCATGGCATGTCTACATTTTTAATGCCTCAGGCATTCTGTTGCATTCCTTGATGTCGTAAATGCTTTGAACAAGCTGAGTCATTGCATCAATTTGCAACTCAGCCATAGATTGTGAAATGCAATTCTGTGCTGAAAAGCAACTCTGGCCATAGTTTGTGCTGAAATATCTTTGTGCTGAAGAATGAAGTGCAAGTCAGTTATACTATGGCCATAGTTTGTGTTGAAATGCAACTGAGGCATGCATGTCTTCCATTTTGTGTTGCAACGTAAACAAGGCATTGCATCAGTTTGTAGCCGAGGCATGCATGACTTTGGTTGTGCTGAAATGCATTAGTCGTACTAAAGGCTTTTGCTGAAAGGCATGACTTTTGAAACTGCTTTATTTTGCAGGTGAATGAGGAAGTAGAGAGGTACTGAATGAACTGGAGGCTCGGGCTTTATCAATTTGAAACTATTTTAGTTTGATGTAAACATGAATTTAGTACTGGCTGTGTTTGTAAGTACTGTGTAAAACTGAATTTATTGGCTATTTTTTGTTATTCTGTAGTTGACTAACTAGTTATTGTGTTATTGGTTATTAATTTGAAATGAAAAGTTGTTTATTAATTTCAGTGTGTGATGGTAATTGCTGTTATGTTGCAGTATGTTATATAATGATGCAGTAGCTATGATATAATGTTGCAGTATGCAGTGTTAAATGTTGTCGTAGCTATGATATGGTGTTGCCATAAATTTACATAAATGTGGGCCCCACAACAAGATTCCGTGAACCCGACTACAGAATTTAGGGGCGCAACAGGATTCTGTGATCCCGGGATTCAGAATTTAGTGGGCCCCACATTTATGTAAATTTAGTGCCTGTAGCAACACCTGTAGCGATGTTACCTTAGGATAGCAAAGTCATTGCCTTTGACTCTAAGGCAACGCGGCAAAAGGCAACCCCAAAAAAGTGTTACCACAGATCATTTTTTGCCTATACCAACACTTTTTGGCACCTACTGCGTCATTTCTCTGGGGTTGTCATAGGTCATTTATGGCGTAGTGAATATTCTGATTATATGGATATTTGACATGTTACCATGATTTGGTAGTTAGAAATAATCTTTTGGTTTAGTTTACATTTGATATTCTCACCTGAATGATCAACATTTTGATGGCTCTTATACCTGGCATAAACTTTGAATTTTCTTAGTAAGGTACATTTATATACATATGATGATCCTGCCATATGACTTTGTAAGTAATGAAATCCGGGGGTGTAATTCGGTAGGAAAAAAGGGAAATATAACTGGTTTTTTTAAAAATATATATAAAAAGAAAATTTCTGTGACCTTGAAATCATTGTTGAGGTCCCCTAAATACTATGGCTGCATTCGGAAATTTCCGTGTCAAATTATATAGGGACTGTCCAAGTTTTGTTCATGAACCTTAAAATTTTGAGTGCTGCATGTATTCATAGATAATAATGGCTATTTGCTAGGTAATGCTCTGTCTTACGGTTCCATAAACTTAAGTAGCTTATGTACTTTATAGTCTGTGTCATTAGGAAGTAGAAACTATCTGTCTCCCATATATATATACACTTACTTGTGGTAGGAATATCCTACTTTATACTTTCCAGTAATTATTTTCAACCTAAGGCTCCTGTATACTTTATGGTGCCATTTGTAGTCACTATAACCTTCCTTGAGTGGTGTGTTACTTCTCGCATGAGACATTCTTGCATGTTGCGTGTGTCGAACTGGGGTGACGGATTCCGATATTGTGTCATTTATATCATGCATTGCGTGACGTGTATTGAGTAGGCTTCTGCATATTTATTGTTCCACACGAGTTACTTGTCTGATGCTCATCATTTCCTCCACATGCCTCACGCATGGAGCATGCCCGTGCATCACTTGCTTTGTCATGTCCCATGATCATTATATTTTTCGGTAGTTTTCACTGATTATTATATTCGACTTATTAAATAGATTGTTTGGATTAAACTAATTATATGTGTTATTTCGAAGTGACTTACTTGAAATAAGTTTAATCCTGACTCGGGTGTTTTGTGTATTTTGCATGGAACACTCGGGTCAGGTCCTAAGTGTTTCAGGCTTAAAGTTTCAGCTTGCAAAACTAGAGAGGAACGTGAAGACGCAAGATGCACATGCGCGCGCAACGCCCGACTGAACCGTAAACTTTTATTCTTTTAAAAATTCATGTACATATTATATAAATTGTTCCGCTGTATATAAATGATTTGTAAAACAATGATATCTTATGAAAATTTTATTCTGCTGCAAATATCGTATATTGTGCTATTCTGTTTAAATCCTGTAAGCTAATAACGAGTCGCCGTTTTGAGCGCCTTGAGTCGGTTTAATTACAGATCCGAGATGTGAAAAATAACGAGTCGTTACATGTGGTATCAGAGCTTTGGTTTGTCAAAGCTTTAGCTTATGGGGTAAAAGCTCATTAGAGATAGGGTAGTGATACCCTAGAATGAGTGGAATCAGTCGCAGAATCCTTCTTGTGAGAGAGCGTATTTTGAAAATATAAATTATTTTGAAATGTAAAGTATTTTGAAATTCAAATCCCTTCGAACTCCCTACTCCTCGAATCCATTTTCTTCGATAACTTCTTGTTAAATTCTCCTTCGATTTGAATCTTGATCCCATTTGAAATCCATTTTCGGGTTGTCATTGTTTTCGAGATTTTGAGAGTAAAGTATATGTTGCAAATAAAAATAAATTATGGAGATCATTTGACTTAAACATGAGAATCTGATTTCGAAAATTTTGAAATTGATTTCTAAGGTTTTGAAAAATGTACTAGTAGTATATACCGTTATTTTCGAATAAAAAGTTTGAAGTGATTTTATGAAATGTTTTCAAAAAGGAAAAATATAAATGAAGACCATTTTGGTAGCTTTGCTACATGATTATCCAATGAAATTTGATTTGTGAAACATGATTCGATATATACATATATGATTATTTTGAATGATTTAAAGAAAATCCGAAATTGATTCTCGAGTTTGGTCGAATGGTAATCCTATATATTCGATTGTGTAATTATACATCTTGTGGTGTTTTGATAAGAAATGTTTGAATTCATGATTTCCAATTATTGAATTGAAAATAAAATTTTCATTTGTTTGAATGGTCCAACTGTTTGTGAACAAGATTTGGAATGATATCGAAAATTCAAATTTATTATCAAATCAAAACTGAATTGGTATTGAAATGAAATATCAAGAATATTTGATTTTGAATATTCGATACGAAGTTTTCGAACCTTATATATGGAAGATTTATATAAGAAATGATGATTAATTCGAAGGCTATTGATTTGAAATTAATTGATTTAAAATGAAACCTTATATAATGAATTTATATAAGAATGATATATTTGAAAACATGATGTTGAAAATGAAATCTTATGTAAATTGATATTTATGTAAGTGCGATATGCGTGAAGCGTGAAATGAAGTACTATATATAGTATATATGTTTTCGAAACAAAGATATGGGAAGTACCTTCCATCGAATCGCAGTTCTTGAGAGAGGGATTGTGTTGGCGCTCATCGAGGAGTGTCCATCGAAAATCGGAAATCATAGCTACGTTGGTACTCCGTCGAGGGAGTATCCACGAATATTGAAGTCTCAATTGGTGAGATCACATTTATTACTATTATTACTTATCTGTTCTAGCGTAATTCGGGGGGCGAGATGCCTACAGTTACAAGCGATTTCACTGGGATAGTTACGTAACCGCCGTGTACTGCGATCTAGACGCCATAGCGTAATTCGGGGGCGCGATGCCAACAGTTACAAGCGATTTCACTGGGATAGTGACGTAACCGCAGCGTAACTGCAATCTATAGCAACAACCATGGCGAAATTCAAGGGTGTGATACCTACGGTTACAAGCGATTCTACTGGGATAGTAGAGCAACCGCCGAGTAACCACGATCCATGAGGGAAAGTATTTTCCATATCTATTTTAAATGTTTTTAAGTATTTTCACTGGGAGTTGAAACAAGGATATTTAGTATTTAGAGATTTTAGTCATGCGCCTGGCTTGCGTATGTTTGACGTCTGTAAGAACGACAGTAAACTTGTTAAACTTCGAGTTATCAAGTATTTTCAAATGTTAAATAACAAACCAATAACCTACAATTAAATTTATATAACCTCAACATAATAAACTAAGAAAGAGATTTAAATGTTTTAAAACAAATGTTTCTGTATATAAAATTCTATTTAATATTTAAACCTTCTTCTGAAATTTCCTTTCCATTTGAATCCATCTTCCTTCGTTGATCCTATTTGATTAGGTTCTTTCGTTCGTTCAGCTTTTAACTTGAATTCTATGACTTATTATTGTCCACAACAAGGTAAGAAGTAGAAGGAGAGTGTAAGTTTTCCAGCGAGTCCATTTTACTAAATATTGATTTGAAATAACTATTTTGAAAAAGTACTAATAATATAAATTTCCTTAGTGTAGTATTGAAATTTTGATATATATTCTGTTTAAATATAGAAAGATGTATTGATTATTCACCTTAACGTTGAAATTGGCCTATCGAATACCTAGTGATTTGGGTATACGTATGATCAACGTATATGTTAAATCCTATAAGTATTTGATAGATATAGAGTCACACTTTAGTCGCTTGGAAATAATTTTGGTGATGATGCGCAACATCATCGATATCTATTTTCGGGTTTCGAAAGTAGGATAAATATATATCATCAATCAAGACGTCGAGTGAATATTTAAAATTATTTTGAAATGTTAGTAAATATTTTAACATTGATTTAAATATATATAATTTTTAAAGTATATGTGGATATGAAAATAAACTTGAACTATTGTTTTAAATATATTAATTATTTAATTACTATTTTCCTTCATTGTTCCTTTTCGAGGACGAAAAGGTTTAAGTGGGGGGGGGGGGGGGGAATGTAACAACGCAGAATTTTAAGTGTATTTTTATTTTATTTTATCCGTTTAAAGCTCAGTTTGTTTTTACTCTTATAACTATTTTTGATTCTGAATTAAAATTAAAACGTGAAATTGATTTATAATGAAACAGTTTATCTTTAATATTTTGTTATTTCCATTTAGAAGTGATTTAAGTAATTTTATATTAAAAATTTCAAATTTTAGTCATTTCGTTTGAATCAGTTTTTGACGATTATTTGCGGTAACGGCAACAGATATATCTCAAATAAAAATGAAAATGTACAATAAAAAAAATTCAAAAAAATATATATTTGAGATGCATCTAACCAGACATAGCGCAAAAATAAATTTCATCGAAAAATTTAAATGTTTTTCGATCGTGCATTTTCAGTGTAAAGCTGCGCTTAATAGTTCAAATTTTAAAGATTTTAAAATCTCTTCGAAACCAGTTCGGACAAACATGAAAAATATTCTATTCGTTGTCAGTAATCCAACGGTGAAATTCGTTTCACGAAAATCGGACGTTTTAACCTCCGTTTTCCGTCCGCATTTTTACGTTAAAAGGGGTCCGTAATGCCTTTTTGAACGGAGCATCCTGCCACTGTAAATTTTATACCGTTGTGTCCATCTCGTCGCGTTGATTAGCGCAATATATTCATTTGTCAGTTTCGGTGCCCGGTTCGTGCTGAAATTGGAAAAAGGCTTGCGTTGTTCATTTTTGAAACATAGCCATTTGAGTTCGAAGTGTCCATATTTGGATCCCAAATATTTTTCTTGACATTTTGGGTCTGCAAAACTTGTCCGTTTATTTTTCTGAACCATCCAAATGTTGTTTTGTTTCTCAAAGTGGGGACTTTTCACCCTATTTATTTACATGTGGAGTCATGCACGTAACATTCTATTTTTACTTCCATGCTTTCCTTTTCCTTTTTCACGTTTCACCTTCTTTTCTTTCCAATGCACCATTCTTTAAAACCATATTTATATTTCTAAAGCCTTCGTTGCCTTCTTCATGTACCATAATTCCATATTGTTCCAAACCATGCGTGTAATGCTTTCCAAATGCCATGTTCAATTTTTATTTCCAAAGCATGCATTAGTGTCTTTTTGAATTCTACTATCTCTTATATATTGCTCCGTCCCTAAATAATAAACTTACCAATGAATGGTCATATGGTTTCTGTGATAAGTTATATCTAATACACAGTAGAATATGGTATGAATATAACAACAAAAAAAGAAAATGTATATTGTAAAGTTTTTTTTTCATGCATTTATTTTCCATTCTGTTCCCATGAACCTTGCATGCATTTCATTCACACTGCCCTTGATTTTAACCAACGCTTGCTCTTCCTATAAAAAAATAAAATAAAAAATAAAAAAATGAAAGGCTACTGTACGTCTCACATGCCTATTTTAGTGGCACTCTCTACGTTCCCTTCCCCTCATACTTTTTCTTCGCTGGTTTTAAATTCAAAACCTTTTGCCAAGTAAAAAAAAGAAACGGTAAAATAAATTAAATGATAATGTAGAAAAAGGGAACGAATAGACCTATTCAAAATCTGGTGACTGTTACTATTCTATCGGTTTCTTTTCTTTTTACCGAAACCTTATAGACTTAAAATATAGAGCAAGGAAGAGCTGTTCCTCATTCCCAAAAGTTAAAATCCCTAAATCAATTCGTCTCCTCCCCGAGGAAAATGTGGCAGACCAAATAAATCCTTCTTTTATTTTCCTTCTTCTGCCAAATTTGTTCGCCAAAATTGAAATCAATGGAACAACACGCAAATCGGAGTCAAAGGCCAGACACCGCCTGCGTTTTCTTGCATCTTCGTCATCGTCCGAATGTAAGTTTGCTTACTATTACACTCATTTCAAATTTGCTACTTTGGGTTCTATAAATATAATTGGTTGGGGGTTTGTTTCTATGGTTCCTACCATTTGGGTTGTTTGTTGGGTTAAACGTGTATTTTGATTTTGCTGTAGTATTGTGATGCATGCATAAGTTGTTGGACTTGAAATATACTACCGTGACTGTGAGCTTTGAATACCCGCTGCATTAGTCGAGACCTGTTTTGGGCTTTTCTTGTAGTTGATGTAAACTGCTATGAAATACACACATAACTTGGTCTCATGCTTGTTTTGCTTTGTTGTAGCACTCTACCTGTCTTCTGTCTAAAAAAAGAAATAATAAAAATAAAAATAATAGGGAGAACCTTAAATACAAATTTCTTTAATATTCTGATTATATGGATATTTGACATGTTACCATGATTTGGTAGTTAGAAATAATCTTTTGGTTTAGTTTACATTTGATATTCTCACCTGAATGATCAACATTTTGATGGCTCTTATACCTGGCATGACTTTGAATTTGCTTAGTAAGGTACATTTATATACATACGATGATCCTGCCATATGTCTTTGTAAGTAATGAAATCCGGGGGTGTAATTAGGTAGGAAAAAAGGGAAATATAACTGGTTTTTTTAAAAATATATATAAAAAGAAATTTTCCGTGACCTTGAAATCATTGTTGAGGTCCCCTAAATACTATGACTGCATTCGAAATTTCCGTGTCAAATTATATAGGGACTGTCCACGTTTTGTGCATGAACCTTAAAAATTTGAGTGCTGCATGTATTCATAGATAATAATGGCTATTTGCTAGGTAATGCTCTGTCTTACGGTTCCATAGACTTAAGTAGCTTATGTACTTTATAGTCTGTGTCATTAGGAAGTAGAAACTATTTGTCTCCCATATATATATATATACTTACTTGTGGTAGGAATATCCTACTTTATACTTTCCAGTAATTATTTTCAACCTAAGGCTCCTGTATACTTTATGGTGCCATTTGTAGTCACTATAACCTTCCTTGAGTGGTGTGTTACTTCTCGCATGAGACATTCTTGCATGTTGTGTGTGTCGAACTGGGGTGACGGATTCCGATATTGTGTCATTTATATCATGCATTGCGTGACCTGTATTGAGTAGGCTTCTGCATATTTATTGTTCCACACAAGTTACTTGTCTGATGCTCATCATTTCCTCCACATGCCTCACGCATGGAGCATGCCCGTGCATCACTTGCTTTTTCACGTCCCATGATCATTATATTTTTCGGTAGTTTTCACTGATTATTATATTCGAATTATTAAATAGATTGTTTGGATTATACTAATTATATGTATTATTTCGAAGTGACTTACTTGAAATAAGTTTAATCCTGACTCGGGTGTTTTGTGTATTTTGCATGGAACACTTGGGTCAGGTCCTAAGTGTTTCAGGCTTAAAGTTTCAACTTGCAAAACTAGAGAGGAACGTGAAGATGCAAGATGCACATGCGCGCGCAACACCCGAATGAACCGTAAAATTTTATTCTTTTAAAAATTCATGTACATATTATATAAATTGTTCCGCTGTATATAAATGATTTTTAAAACTCTGATATCTTATGAAAATTTTATTCCGCTGCAAATATCGTATACTATGCTATTCTGTTTAAATTCTGTAAGCTAATAACGAGTCGCCGTTTTGAGCGCCTTGAGTCGGTTTATTTACAGATTCGAGACGTGAAAAATAGCGAGTCGTTACATGTGGTATCAGAGCATTGGTTTGTCAAAGCTTTAGCTTATGGGGTAAAAGCTCATTAGAGATAGGGTAGTGATACCCTAGAATGAGTGGAATCAGTCGCAGAATCCTTCTTGTGAGAGAGCGTATTTTGAAAATATAAATTATTTTGAAACATAAAGTATTTTGAAATTCAAATCCCTTCGAAATCCCTACTCCTCGAATCCATTTTCTTCGATAACTTCTTGTTAAATTCTCCTTCGATTTGAATCTTGATCCCATTTGAAATCCATTTTCGGGTTGTCATTGTTTTCGAGATTTTGAGAGTAAAGTATATGTTGCAAATAAAAATAAATTGTGGAGATCATTTGAATTAAACATGAGAATCTGATTTCGGAAATTTTGAAATTGATTTCTAAGGTTTTGAAAAATGTACTAGTAGTATATACCGGTATTTTCGAATAAAAAGTTTGAAGTGATTTATGAAATGTTTTCAAAAAGGAAAAATATAAATGAAGACCACTTTGGTAGCTTTGCTACATGATTATCCAACGAAATTTGATTTTTGAAACATGATTCGATATATACATATATGATTATTTTGAATGATTTAAAGAAAATCCGAAATTGATTCTCGAGTTTGGTCGAATGGTAATCATATATATTCGATAGTGTAATTATACATCTTGTGGTGTTTTGATAAGAAATGTTTGAATTCATGATTTCCAATTATTGAATTGAAAATAAAATTTTCAATTATTTGAATGGTCCAACTGTTTGTGAACAAGATTTGGAATGATATCGAATATTCAAATTTATTATCAAATCAAAACTGAATTGGTATTGAAATGAAATATCGAGAATCTTTGATTTTAAATATTCGATACGAAGTTTTTGAACCTTATATATGGAAGATTTATATAAGAAATGATGATTAATTTGAAGTCTATTGATTTGAAATTAATTGATTTAAAATGAAACCTTATATAATGAATTTATATAAGAATGATATATTTGAAAACATGATGTTGAAAATGAAATCTTATGTAAATTGATGTTTATGTAAGTGCGATATGCGTGAAGCGTGAAATGAAGTACTATATATAGTATATATGTTTTCGAAATAAAGATATGGGAAGTACCTTCCATCGAATCGCAATTCCTGAGAGAGGGATTGTGTTGGCGCTCATCGTGGAGTGTCCATCGAAATTCGGAAATCGTAGCTACGTTGGTACTCCGTCGAGGGAGTATCCATGAATATTGAAGTCTCACTTGGTGAGATCACATTTATTACTATTATTACTTATTTGTTCTAGCGTAATTCAGGGGGCGAGATGCCTACAGTTACAAGCGATTTCACTGGGATAGTGACGTAACCGCCGTGTACTGCGATTTAGACGTCATAGCGTAATTCAGGGGCGCGATGCCAACAGTTACAAGCGATTTCACTGGGATAGTGATGTAACCGTAGCGTAACTGCGATCTATAGCAACAACTACGGCAAAATTCGAGGGTGTGATACCTACGGTTACAAGCGATTTTACTGGGATAGTAGCGCAACCGCCGAGTAACCACGATCCATAGGAGAAAGTATTTTCCATATCTATTTTAAATGTTTTTAAGTATTTTCACTGGGAGTTGAAACAAGGATATTTAGTATTTAGATATTTTAGTCGTGCACCTGGCTAGCGTATGTCTGACGTCTGTAAGAACGACAGTAAACTTGTTAAACTTCGAGTTATCAAGTATTTTCAAATGTTAAATAACAAACCAATAACCTGCAATTAAATTTATATAACCTCAACATAATAAACTAAGAAAGAGGTTTAAATGTTTTAAAACAAATGTTTCTGGATATAAAATTCTATTTAATATTTAAACCTTCTTCTGAAATTTCCTTTTCATTTGAATCCATCTTCCTTCGTTAATCCTATTTGATTAGGTTCTTTCGTTCGTTCAGCTTTTAACTTTAATTCTATGACGTTTTCTTGTCCACAACAAGGTAAGAAGTAGAAGGAGAGTGTAAGTTTTCCAGCGAGTCCATTTTACTAAATATTGATTTGAAATAACTATTTTGAAAAAGTACTAATAATATAAATTTCCTTATTGTAGTATTGAAATTTTGATATATATTCTGTTTAAATATAGAAAGATGTATTGAGTATTTACCTTAACGTTGAAATTGGCCTATCGAATATCTAGTGATTTGGGTATACGTCTGATCAACGTATATGTTAAATCCTATAAGTATTTGATAGATATAGAGTCACACTTTAGTCGCTTGGAAATAATTTTGGTGATGATGCGCAGCATCATCGATATCTATATTCGGGTTTCGAAAGTGGGATAAATATATATCGTCAATCAAGACGTCACGTGAATATTTAAAATTATTTTTAAATGTTAGTAAATATTTTAACATTGATTTAAATATATATAATTTTTAAAGTATATATGGATATGAAAATAAACTTGAACTATTGTTTTAAATATATTAATTATTTAATTACTATTTTCCTTCATTGTTCCTTTTCGAGGACGAAAAGGTTTAAGTGGGGGAGAATGTAACAACCCAGAATTTTAAGTGTATTTTTATTTTATTTTATCCGTTTAAAGCTCAGTTTGTTTGTACTTTTATAACTATTTTTGATTCTGAATTAAAATTAAAACATGAAATTGATTTATAATGAAACAGTTTATCTTTAATATTTTGTTATTTCCATCTAGAAGTGATTTAAGTAATTTTATATTAAAAACTTCAAATTTTAGTCATTTCGTTTGAATCAGTTTTTGACGATTATTTGCGGTAGCGGCAACCGATATATCTCAAATAAAAACGAAAATGTACAACAAAAATAAAAATTCGAAAAAATTATATTTGAGATGCGTCTAACCAGACATAGCGCAAAAATAAATTTCGTCGAAAAATTTAAATGTTTGTTGATCGTGCATTTTCAGTGTAAAACTGCACCTAACAGTTCAAATTTTAAAGATTTTAAAATCTCTTCGAAACCAGTTCGGACAAACATGAAAAATATTCTACTCGTTGTCAGTAATCCAACGGTGAAATTCGTTTCACGAAAATCGGACATTTTAACCTCCGTTTTCCGTCCGCATTTTTACGTTAAAGGGGGTCCGTAATGCCTTTTTGAACGGAGCATCCTGCCACTGCAAATTTTATACTGTTGTGTCTGTCTCATCGCGTTGATTAGCGCAATATATTCATTTGTCAGTTTCGGTGCCCGGTTCGTGCTGAAATTGCAAAAAGGCTTGCACAGTTCATTTTTGAAACATAGCCATTTGAGTTGGAAGTGTCCATATTTGGATCCCAAATATTTTTCTTGATATTTTGGGTCTGCAAAACTTGTCCGTTTATTTTTCTGAACCATCCAAATGTTGATTTGTTTCTCAAAGTGGGGACTTTTCACCCTTTTCATTTACATGTGAGGTCATGCACATAACATTCTATTTTTACTTCCATGCTTACCTTTTCCTTTTCACGTTTCACCTTCATTTCTTTCCAATGCACCATTCTTTAAAACCATATTTATATTTCTAAAGGCTTCGTTGCCTTCTTTATGTACCATAATTCCATTTTGTTCCAAACCATGCGTGTAATGCTTTCTAAATGCCATGTTCAATTTTTATTTCCAAAGCATGCATTAGTGTCTTTTTGAATTCTAGCATCTCTTATATATTGCTCCGTCCCAAAATAATAAACTTACCAATGAATGGTCATTTGGTTTTTGTGATAAGTTATATCTAATACACAGTAGAACGTGGTATGAATATAACAACAAAAATAGAAAATGTATATTGTAAAGTTTATTTTTTTTTTTCATGCATTTTTTCCCATTCTGTTCCCACGAACCTTGCATGCATTTCATTCACAAAGCCCTTGATTTTAACCAACGCTTGCTCTTCCTATAAAAAAATATAAAAAAAAATGGAAGGCTACTGTACGTCTCACATGCCTATTTTAGTGGCACTCTCTACGTTCCCTTCCCCTCATACTTTTTCTTTGTTGGTTTTAAATTCAAAACCTTTTGCCAAGTAAAAAAAAAGAAAAGACAAAAAAGAAATGGTAAAATAAATTAAATGATAATGTAGAAAAAGGGAACGTATAGACCTATTCAAAATCTGGTGACTGTTACTATTCTATCGGTTTCTTTTCTTTTCACCGAAACCTTATAGACTTAAAATATAAAGCAAGGAAGAGCTGCTCCTCATTCCCAAAAGTTAAAACCCCTAAATCAATCCGTCTCCTCCCCAAGGAAAAAGGGGCAGACCAAATAAATCCTTCTTTTATTTTTCTTCGTCTACCAAATTTGTTCGCCAAAATTGAAATCAATGGAACAACACGCAAATCGGAGTTAAAGGCCAGACACCGCCTGCGTTTTCTTGCTTCTCTGTCATCGTCCGAATGTAAGTTTGCTTACGATTACTCTCATTTGAAATTTGCTGCTTTGGGTTCTATAAATATAATTGTTTGGGGGTTTGTTGCTATGGTTCCTACCATTTGGGTTGGTTGTTTGGTTAAACGTGTATTTTGATTTTGCTATAGTATTGTGATGCATGCATAAGTTGTTGGACTTGAAATATACTACCTTGACTGTGAGCTTTGAATACCCGCTGCATTAGTCGAGACCTGTTTTGGGCTTTTCTTGTAGTTGATGTAAACTGCTATGAAATACACACATAAATTGGTCTCATGCTTGTTTTGCTTTGTTGTGGCACTCTACCTGTCTTCTGTTTAAAAAAAGAAATAATAAAAATAAAAATAATAGGGAGAACCTTAAATACAAATTTCTTTAATATTCTGATTATATGGATATTTGACATGTTACCATGATTTGGTAGTTATAAATAATCTTTTGGTTTAGTTTACATTTGATATTCTCACCTGAATGATCAACATTTTGATGGCTCTTATACCTGGCATGACTTTGAATTTGCTTAGTAAGGTACATTTATATACATACGATGATCCTGCAATATGACTTTGTAAGTAATGAAATCCGGGGGTGTAATTAGGTAGGAAAAAAAAGAAATATAACTGGTTTTTTTTAAATATATATAAAAAGAAAATTTCCGTGACCTTGAAATCATTGTTGAGGTCCCCTAAATACTATGACTGCATTCGAAATTTCCATGTCAAATTATATAGGGACTGTCCACGTTTTGTGCATGAACCTTAAAAATTTGAGTGCTGCATGTATTCATAGATAATAATGGCTATTTGCTAGGTAATGCTCTGTCTTACGGTTCCATAAACTTAAGTAGCTTATGTACTTTATAGTTTGTGTCATTAGGAAGTAGAAACTATCTGTTTCCCATATATATATACTTACTTGTGGTAGGAATATCCTACTTTATACTTTCCAGTAATTATTTTCAACCTAAGGCTCCTGTATACTTTATGGTGCCATTTGTAGTCACCATAGCCTTCCTTGAGTGGTGTGTTACTTCTCGCATGAGACATTCTTGCATGTTGCGTGTGTCGAACTGGGGTGACGGATTCCGATATTGTGTCATTTATATCATGCATTGCGTGACCTGTATTGAGTAGGCTTCTGCATATTTATTGTTCCACACGAGTTACTTGTCTGATGCTCATCATTTCCTCCACATGCCTCACGCATGGAGCATGCCCGTGCATCACTTGTTTTTCATGTCCCATGATCATTATATTTTTCGGTAGTTTTCACTGATTATTATATTCGAATTATTAAATAGATTGTTTGGATTAAACTAATTATATGTGTTATTTCGAAGTGACTTACTTGAAATAAGTTTAATCCTGACTCGGGTGTTTTGTGTATTTTGCATGGAACACTCGAGTCAGGTCCGAAGTGTTTCAGGCTTAAAATTTCAGCTTGCAAAACTAGAGAGGAACGTGAAGACGCAAGATGCACATGCGCGCGCAACGCCCGACTGAACCGTAAACTTTTATTCTTTTAAAAATTCATGTACATATTATATAAATTGTTCCGCTGTATATAAATGATTTGTAAAACTCTGATATCTTATGAAAATTTTATTCCACTGCAAATATCGTATACTGTGCTATTCTGTTTAAATCCTGTAGGCTAATAACGAGTCGCCGTTTTGAGCGCCTTGAGTCGGTTTGATTACAGATTCGAGACATGAAAAATAGAGAGTCATTACATGTGGTATCAGAGCTTTGGTTTGTCAAAGCTTTAGCTTATGGGGTGAAAGCTCATTAGAGATAGGGTAGTGATACCCTAGAATGAGTGGAATCAGTCGCAGAATCCTTCTTGTGAGAGAGCGTATTTTGAAAATATAAATTATTTTGAAACATAAAGTATTTTGAAATTCAATTCCCTTCGAACTCCCTACTCCTCGAATCCATTTTCTTCGATAACTTCTTGTTAAATTCTCCTTCGATTTGAATCTTGATCCCATTTGAAATCCATTTTCGGGTTGTCATTGTTTTCGAGATTTTGAAAGTAAAGTATATGTTGCAAATAAAAATAAATTGTGGAGATCATTTGAATTAAACATGAGAATCTGATTTCGGAAATTTTGAAATTGATTTCTAAGGTTTTGAAAAATGTATTAGTAGTATATACCGGTATTTTCGAATAAAAAGTTTGAAGTGATTTATGAAATGTTTTCAAAAAGGAAAAATATAAATGAAGACCACTTTGGTAGCTTTGCTACATGATTATCCAACGAAATTTGATTTGTGAAACATGATTCGATATATACATATATGATTATTTTGAATGATTTAAAGAAAATCCGAAATTGATTCTAGAGTTTGGTCGAATGGTAATCCTATATATTCGATAGTGTAATTATATATCTTGTGGTGTTTTGATAAGAAATGTTTGAATTCATGATTTCCAATTATTGAATTGAAAATAAAATTTTCAATTATTTGAATGGTCCAACTGTTTGTGAACAAGATTTGGAATGATATCGAATATTCAAATTTATTATCAAATCAAAACTGAATTGGTATTGAAATGAAATATCGAGAATCTTTGATTTTGAATATTCGATACAAAGTTTTCGAACCTTATATATGGAAGATTTATATAAGAAATGATGATTAATTCGAAGGCTATTGATTTGAAATTAATTGATTTAAAATGAAACCTTATATAATGAATTTATATAAGAATGATATATTTGAAAACATGATGTTGAAAATGAAATCTTATGTAAATTGATATTTATGTAAGTGCGATATGCGTGAAGCGTGAAATGAAGCACTATATATAGTATATATGTTTTCGAAATAAAGATATGGGAAGTACCTTCCATCGAATCGCAATTCCTGAGAGAGGGGTTGTGTTGGCGCTCATCGAGGAGTGTCCATCGAAAATCGGAAATCGTAGCTACGTTGGTACTCCGTCGAGGGAGTAACCACGAATATTGAAGTCTCACTTGGTGAGATCACATTTATTACTATTATTACTTATCTGTTCTAGCGTAATTCGGGGGGCGAGATGCCTACAGTTACAAGAGATTTCACTGGGATAGTGACGTAACCGCCGTGTACTGCGATCTAGACGCCATAGCGTAATTCGGGGGCGTGATGCCAACAGTTACAAGCGATTTCACTGGGATAGTGATGTAACCGCAGCGTAACTGCGATCTATAGCAACAACCATGGCAAAATTCGAGGGTGTGATACCTAAGGTTACAAGCGATTCTACTGGGATAGTAGCGCAACCGCCGAGTAACCACGATCCATAGGGGAAAGTATTTTCCATATCTATTTTAAATGTTTTTAAGTATTTTCACTGGGAGTTGAAACAAGGATATTTAGTATTTCGAGATTTTATTCGTGCGCCTGGCTAGCGTATGTATGACGTCTGTAAGAACGACAGTAAACTTGTTAAACTTCGATTTATCAAGTATTTTCAAATGTTAAATAACAAACCAATAACCTGCAATTAAATTTATATAACCTCAACATAATAAACTAAGAAAGAGATTTAAATGTTTTAAAACAAATGTTTCTGGATATAAAATTCTATTCAATATTTAAACCTTCTTCTGAAATTTCCTTTCCATTTGAATCCATCTTCCTTCGTTGATCCTATTTGATTAGGTTCTTTCGTTCGTTCAGCTTTTAACTTGAATTCTATGACTTATTCTTGTCCACAACAAGGTAAGAAGTAGAAGGAGAGTGTAAGTTTTCCAGCCAGTCCATTTTACTAAATATTGATTTGAAATAACTATTTTGAAAAAGTACTAATAATATAAATTTCCTTATTGTAGTATTGAAATTTTGATATATATTCTGTTTAAATATAGAAAGATGTATTGAGTATTTACCTTAACGTTGAAATTGGCCTATCGAATACCTAGTGATTTGGGTATACGTCTGATCAACGTATATGTTAAATCCTATAAGTATTTGATAGATATAGAGTCACACTTTAGTCGCTTGGAAATAATTTTGGTGATGATGCGCAGCATCATCGATATCTATATTCGGGTTTCGAAAGTGGGATAAATATATATCGTCAATCATGACGTTGAGTGAATATTTAAAATTATTTTGAAATGTTAGTAAATATTTTAACATTGATTTAAATATATATAATTTTTAAAGTATATATGGATATGAAAATAAACTTGAACTATTGTTTTAAATATATTAATTATTTAATTACTATTTTCCTTCATTGTTCCTTTTCGAGGACGAAAAGGTTTAAGTGGGGGAGAATGTAACAACCCAGTATTTTAAGTGTATTTTTATTTTATTTTATCCGTTTAAAGCTCAGTTTGTTTGTACTTTTATAACTATTTTTGATTCTGAATTAAAATTAAAACATGAAATTGATTTATAATGAAACAGTTTATCTTTAATATTTTGTTATTTCCATTTAGAAGTGATTTAAGTAATTTTATATTAAAAACTTCAAATTTTAGTCATTTCGTTTGAATCAGTTTTTGACGATTATTTGCGGTAGCGGCAACCGATATATTTCAAATAAAAATAAAAATAAAAATGTACAACAAAAATAAAAATTCGAAAAAATTATATTTGAGATGCGTCTAACCAGACATAGTGCAAAAATAAATTTCATCGAAAAATTTAAATGTTTGTCGATCGTGCATTTTCAGTGTAAAGCTGCGCCTAACAGTTCAAATTTTAAAGATTTTAAAATCTCTTCGAAACCAGTTCGGACAAACATGAAAAATATTCTACTCGTTGTCAGTAATCCAACGGTGAAATTCGTTTCACGAAAATCGGACGTTTTAACGTCCGTTTTCCGTCCGCATTTTTACGTTAAAGGGGGTCCGTAATGCCTTTTTGAACGGAGCATCCTGCCACTGCAAATTTTATACTATTGTGTCCGTCTCATCGCGTTGATTAGCGCAATATATTCATTTGTCATTTTCAGTGCCTCGTTCGAGCTAAAATTACAAAAAGGCTTGCGCAGTTCATTTTTGAAACATAGCCATTTGAGTTCGAAATGTCGATATTTGGATCCCAAATATTTTTCTTGACATTTTGGTTCTGCAAAACTTGTCCGTTTATTTTTCTGAACCATCCAAATGTTGTTTTGTTTCTCAAAGTGGGGACTTTTCACCCTTTTCATTTACATGTGAGGTCATGCATGTAACAATCTATTTTCACTTCCATGCTTACCTTTTCCTTTTCACGTTTCACCATCTTTTCTTTCCAATGCACCATTCTTTAAAACCATATTTATATTTCTAAAGGCTTCGTTGCCTTCTTTATGTACCATAATTCCATTTTGTTCCAAACCATGTGTGTAATGCTTTCCAAATGCCATGTTCAATTTTTATTTCCAAAGCATGCATTAGTGTCTTTTTGAATTCTACTATCTCTTATATATTGCTCCGTCCCAAAATAATAAACTTACCAATGAACGGTCATTTGGTTTCTGTGATAAGTTATATCTAATACACAGTAGAATGTGGTATGAATATAACAACATAAAAAGAAAATGTATATTATAAAGTTTAATTTTTTTTTCATGCATTTTTTCCCATTCTGTTCCCATGAACCTTGCATGCATTTCATTCACACAGCCCTTGATTTTAACCAACGCTTGCTCTTCCTATAAAATAAAAATAAAAATAAAAATGAAAGGCTACTGTACGTCTCACATGCCTATTTTAGTGGCACTATCTACGTTCCCTTCCCCTCATACTTTTTCTTCGTTGGTTTTAAATTCAAAACCTTTTGCCAAGTAAAAAAAAGAAAAGACAAAAAAGAAATGGTAAAATAAATTAAATGATAATGTAGAAAAAGGGAACGTATAGACCTATTCAAAATCTGGTGACTGTTACTATTCTATCGGTTTCTTTTCTTTTCACCGAAACCTTATAGACTTAAAATATAAAGCAAGGAAGAGCTGCTCCTCATTCCCAAAAGTAAAAACCCCTAAATCAATTTGTCTCCTCCCCGAGGAAAAAGGGGCAGACCAAATAAATCCTTCTTTTATTTTCCTTCTTCTACCAAATTTGTTCGCCAAAATTGAAATCAATGGAACAACACGCAAATCAGAGTTAAAGGCAGACACCGCCTGCGTTTTCTTGCTTCTCCATCATCGTCCGAATGTAAGTTTGCTTACGATTACACTCATTTGAAATTAGCTACTTTGGGTTCTATAAATATAATTGTTTGGGGGCTATGGTTCCTACCATTTGGGTTGGTTGTTGGGTTAAACGTGTATTTTGATTTTGTTGTAGTATTGTGATGCATGCATAAGTTGTTGGACTTGAAATATACTACCGTGACTGTGAGCTTTGAATACCCGCTGCATTAGTCGAGACCTGTTTTGGGCTTTTCTTGTAGTTGATGTAAACTGCTATGAAATACACACATAACTTGGTCTCATGCTTGTTTTGCTTTGTTGTAGCACTCTACCTGTCTTCTGTCTAAAAAAAGAAATAATAAAAATAAAAATAATAGGGAGAACCTTAAATACAAATTTCTTTAATATTCTGATTATATGGATATTTGACATGTTACCGTGATTTGGTAGTTAGAAATTATCTTTTGGTTTAGTTTACATTTGATATTCTCACCTGAATGATCAACATTTTGATGGCTCTTATACCTGGCGTGACTTTGCATTTGCTTAGTAAGGTACATTTATATACATATGATGATCCTGCCATATGACTTTGTAAGTAATGAAATTCGGGGGTGTAATTAGGTAGGAAAAAAGGGAAATATAACTGGGTTTTTTTTAAAATATATATAAAAAGAAAATTTTCGTGACCTTGAAATCATTGTTGAGGTCCCCTAAATACTATGACTGCATTCGGATATTTCCGTGTCAAATTATATAGGGATTGTCCATGTTTTGTGCATGAACCTTAAGAATTTGAGTGCTGCATGTATTCATAGATAATAATGGCTATTTGCTAGGTAATGCTCTGTCTTACGGTTCCATAAACTTAAGTAGCTTATGTACTTTATAGTCTGTGTCATTAGGAAGTAGAAACTATTTGTCTCCCATATATATATACTCACTTGTGGTAGGAATATCCTACTTTATACTTTCCAGTAATTATTTTCAACCTAAGGCTCCTGTATACTTTATGGTGCCATTTGTAGTCACTATAACCTTCCTTGAGTGGTGTGTTACTTCTCGCATGAGACATTCTTGCATGTTGCGTGTGTCGAACTGGGGTGACGGATTCCGATATTGTGTCATTTATATCATGCATTGCGTGACCTGTATTGAGTAGGCTTCTGCATATTTATTGTTCCACACGAGTTACTTGTCTGATGCTCATCATTTCCTCCGCATGCCTCACGCATGGAGCATGCCCGTGCATCAGTTGCTTTGTCATGTCCCATGATCATTATATTTTTTGGTAGTTTTCACTGATTATTATATTCGACTTATTAAATAGATTGTTTGGATTAAACTAATTATATGTGTTATTTCGAAGTGACTTACTTGAAATAAGTTTAATCCTGACTCGGGTGTTTTGTGTATTTTGCATGGAACACTCGGGTCAGGTCCTAAGTGTTCCAGGCTTAAAGTTTCAGCTTGCAAAACTAGAGAGGAACGTGAAGACGCAAGATGCACATGCGCGCGCAATGCCCGACTGAACCGTAAACTTTTATTCTTTTAAAAATTCATGTACATATTATATAAATTGTTCTGCTGTATATAAATGATTTGTAAAACTTTGATATCTTATGAAAATTTTATTCCGCTGCAAATATCGTATACTGTGCTATTCTGTTTAAATCCTGTAAGCTAATAACGAGTCGCCGTTTTGAGCGCCTTGAGTCGGTTTAATTACGGATTCGAGACGTGAAAAATAGCGAGTCGTTACACCACACAACGGCATAAGCATTAAATATAAATAATTAACGCTTACACAGTCTGTCAACCCATCGATTGACATACAACTAAACAATCGGGATTAGTGTACGTCAAATATCATCCCAATACTCGTGTGGGTTTTCAAATCAACAAACACAGATTTTTATTCGTGCAGTTGGGCGATGTGTAAAATTTATCGTCCCGATCAATATCAGTCAAATGGGTGTACATAAACAGATCGTTCGATTTGTTTATTCATATTTATTTTACATACACGTTAAAAATTATATTTTTAACTATAAAATATTTTGTAATGATAAAATATTTTATTTCATTCCACATCACACAATCAAATTTCACAACACAACAATCAAACAAACAAGTCATCCATGGTCTGTGGACGACGATTGTCGGGTACTGCTAAGCACCGTCTGCATCTCAGTATATATTTCAAACTAGAAATCCAAAATAAAAGTGAGGAGTTCTCACCGAGGTATCCACTCCATCAGTCTTTCTTTCTGAACGGTTTGAATTTGTTTGAAATTCCAACGCATCATTTTCACGTTGTTCATATATAAAAATCTCATTTTTATTATCACCTACATGCACATAAAAATCATATTTTTATTTTCTACTACATATATATAAAAATCGAATTTTTATCGCTTCTTCCTACATATAAAAATCGAATTTTTTATCTTCACTTCATATATATAAAAATCGAATTTTTATCTTCACTTCATATATATAAAAATCGAATTTTTATATTCTTCTCTTCATGATTAAAAAATCATTTCTTTATGCCACTATCATACGAATAAAAATCTCATTTTTGTCTCGCTATCATATGAATAAAAATCAAATCTTTTTTCGCTATTTAGATTTTAAAAATCATGTCTTTTATATTTTACAAAATCATTTCTTTCTAAAGAAAAATCTAATTTTTCTAATTAAAAAAATATAACTTTTCTTAATTTAAAAATCTAACCTTTCCGTGTGCTATACATATAAAATCAGATATATTAAAATAAAATGAAACAATGTTATTTTTTTATAAAACCTATTTACTTTCTACTTATTTAATTAACTAAACTGATTGCATAAGAAAAAAAAATAGAATTTAATAAAACTCACAGTTCAAATTGGAAGTGGGAAGGGGAAAAACGGCGCTGCGCCTGAGGTCATCAGGGGGGTCCGGCGTCATCGCTGGTGGGGTGCAGAGGTGGGCCAGCATTGGCGGTGGTTGGTGAGGGCTCAGAGGTGCGGGGTTTGCGTCGGTCTTTGGTTATAGAAGGAGGGAGAACGAGAATCGAGAGAGGAGGAAGAGAGGGGGAAGGGATCGACATTGGCTGGAGGTGCGGCCGCCTGAGGCGCGACGGAGGAGGGCGTGGGCGGAGCTGCGATGTGGGGCGGCGGATTTGGAAGGTGGAACGATGGGTTGACTACGGGATTAAATGAATAAGGGTTTGACCCCTAAAGAAATATATATATTAATATTATAATTGTTTTATTTTCCAATTCCAAAAGTAACCTTCTCTTTCAGACTCTAAATCTAACCCACCGACTGTTGCCCCTAGCTAAATACCCCCATTCCAAACATAATAGGATATGTTTCTCAAGACAATTCAGCTGTTACGATCAGTTTTCACTTAAATTAGAATATAAATCATTATATTGAATTTTAAACGCACATTTCAATTTACTAGGGTCACATACGGACCCTAAAATTCCAGAAAAATTATTTCTAACTTTGTATTGACGACATGGTCCTAACAAAACTAATTTCGTCAAATTTGAAGACCATTTGAAAAACGCCCATTTTCTGGTCGATCGAAATTGACTGAAACTGTTAAAACACGTTTAACTTCACCACGCTCACATATTGATTTAGAAAATTATGAATTTTGGAATTTAGCAATAACTTGACATCCCGGATCCAACAAAAGTAGTTTCATCGAAAACGAAGGTCGTTTGCAAAATTTCCATTCTTAAGGGCCTTTATATATATTAAAATATATATAAATTCCACAGCGACTTTTCTGAATTTTAAACTGGACATATCTTTCAACTTCTAAAGTGAAATCTAAATTTCTTAACTTTGTTAGAAAGATATCATTAAACAGATTCAAATATTTTTTATTTTGTTGAAATCCGATTTATTTTGAATCCTGTACATTCATTTGAAATTCGAAATCGAATTTTCAAACTACCGCGCCATTTCATGCTCGAATTATAATTAAATTAAATTTATTCATTTTAACTTCATCGAAAATATATTTTTCATCGTTATCATTTAAAATAATTCATTTTAAATATTCAAAATTCATTAAAATCGCCAAAATAAAATTTTTAAATAGGCTCGGATTTCCGGGTTATTACACATGTTGCCCTTGTTGCCATGCCTTCCAACCCCTATCGAGCTCCATTTTCCCCTTACATGTACGTGTGTTATTTTGTTTATATTGAGTGGTCTGGGTGTATAATATTGAGTATATGCTTATGTTTGGGAAAACGTTTGGGTGAGTCGTGTTCTTTTGTGTGTACTATTAGGTGTTGTCGTGTGCATGGATACTAGTGTGTGCTGAGTTCTCCTAGGTGTGAATGAGTTATATATAATATGTAGTGTGTGTATGTATGTTGTTGATGTGAGTATTTGGTTTGTGTGCATTGTGTACTATGTGATTTTGGGTTGAGTTTGGGTGTGTGTATAAATCTATAATTGTATATATAAATAAACATATTTTGGGTTTTATATGTTTAATTGTTTTGAAAATTTTACATATACATATAATATATTGTGTATAATTGTATGTGGGTGTATTTATATAGAAATGTATATATATTTATTGGTTTTATTGTGTTTATATATTTTATTATATATTTAGTGGTTTTGGTATATGTTTTATGATTTATAATATATAAAGTTTTCGGTATGTATGATTTCAAATATATATATTTTATAAAGGGGCATTTTACAATAAGGTCTTACTCCCCTCAACCAATTAATTTTAAGGACGCTGGTTTAAAATAATTATTTTTAAGGACAAAATTTTATTGTCTCATTTCGTATGCATTCTCGACGCTAAAAAAACCCCAAATCGATTTCAAACCCATTTTCTTCTTCATCTTTATACTTTGGAAATCAAATCTGCTGCTAATCTATTTTTGAAACAAAATCGCCTCAGCTAATTTGTTGATTGGCTGAAGAAATCCAACTGCATCACTTTTCTCAGCTGAACAAGTTAGTAATTGCTTATTACTTTTATTTGTTATATATCGATTGCTGATATTAATCGCCTCACCTTTATCCAGGTGACGAAACTAAGACGCAATTTCTATTTGCAAGACACGATTTGTGTTCGTTGTTGAACAAGTAAGTACTTGTTTATCTTTGTTGTTTGTTGTTTCTCGATTTTTTTTGGTTGTTATATATCGATTGTTTTTGTTAGCTGAATAAACTAGTCATTCACTGATTGATTCTATTTGCTATATAAAATAGTTTATACATATATATTCAATGGTAGATTTTATTTTGTTTCACAATTTAAAAAGATAAAGGTGTTTATCTTTTGATTTGAATAATTTAATTACGTATTAAAATTTAGTAATATTTGAAAATTACTGATACATGTAAAACATATTTTTTTTTGTTTTGTTAATCATATGTATATACTCAGTGGGTTAATAATACGTAATATGAATCAATTTATAGTGATGATGAAACTATTCATACATATATATTCAGTGTAGATGTTAATTTATTTGATAGCTTGAAATGATAAAGGTGTTTATCTTTTGATTTGAATGATTTAACTATGTATTAAACCTTAGTAATATTTGATAATTACTGATACATTTTAAACATATTTGTTGTTTTTCTTATGATTTAGATTTATTGTGATAAAAGAATTAAAAGATAAGTTACATAGAATATCTTATTTTATCTTTTACTAAATGATAAATAGTAACGTGTTTATTTTTTACATAGAATATCATACTTTATTTCATATATTTTTTTAAAAAAAAAATTGCATCTATCTTTTACTAAAAGATAAGTTACATAGAATATCTTTTTTATTTCATATTTAGTAGAATATGAAATAAGTTACATAGAATATCTTATTTTGTATTTTAGTAAATGATAAATATTAACATGTTTATTTTTTACATAGAATACCTTGTTTTATTTCATATTTAAAATAGATAATTGCATCTATCTTTTGCTGAAAGATAAAAGATAAGTTACATAGACTATCTTATTTTATCTTTAACTAAATGATAAATATTAACATGTTATTTTTTTCATAGAATAACTTATTTTATTTCAGATTGTAAAAAGTTAATTGCATTTATCTTTTACTAAAAGATAAAAGATAAGTTACATAGAATATCTTTTTGTATTTCATATTTTGTATAATACAAGATAAATTACAAAGATTATCTTATTTTATCTTTTACTAAATGATAAATATTAACATGTTTACTTTTTACATTGAATATTTTATTTTATTTTAGATTTAAAATTGATAATTGCATCTATCTTTTACTAAAAGATAAGTTACATAGACTATCTTATTTTATCTTTAACTAAATGATAAATATTAACATGTTTATTTTTACATAGAATAACTTAATTTATTTCTGATTTAAAAAAGATAATTGCATCAATCTTTTACTAAAAGATAAAAGATAAGTTACATAGAATATATCATTTTATTTCAGATTTAGTAGAATAAAAGATAAGTTACATAGAATATCTTATTTTATCTTTTACTAAATGATAAATATTAACATGTTTATTTTTTACATAGAATATCTTATTTTATTTCAAATTTAAAAAGATAGACGCGTCTATCTTTTCAAAACTGAACTTCAGATTTTAAAAAGATATATATGTGTGTGTGTGCGTGTGAAACGACCCGAACTTCCCCGGTGAGGAAAGCACAGATTGAATTGAGGACAAGACAAATCAGAACGCAAACAGAAGAACATTTCATTGTTTATTACAACAATTCCATCAGAATACAAGAATATACAGAGTATGAATAAATATTACACATGCAATGAATATCAGAGATTACAATAAATTACATAGCAGCAGAAAAATAATACAAAACACAATTGAAAGCAATACACGGATACAGAGCTTTCCGAGCATCGTTCCAGCTGTAAATCAGGATCCTATGAACATAAATCTGCAAAACCAAAACTACTAGCTGCCCGTGCGGAAAATAAGGGCACCCAGAGTTTAGGTCAAAACAATAAACTCCAGGTCAGTCATGTGACTGGTGTGAGAACTAAAACAGTTATTTAAAATTTTACTTTAAAAGAGAGTAATTCAAGGGACCACGCCGTATAACACGGAACGGGTTTCCTCCCAAGAATACCAGTGCTTAGAATAAACAACGCAATGCTTTTTCGAAAAATGAAGCTATTATAAGACTCAAGTCCCATCACACAATGCAACGCAAGCCGGAGGATAGGGTTTTCCCTTATAATAGCCAAACATGCTTGGTACGTTTAAAACAAATCATTTGATACTATTATAAGTGTATAGTTTCAAAACAATTTCAATCATAAATATCAATCGTAGACGGCATGGGTACCATATATCATGTCGCCATACTAGGCTCTACAAATAAAACCGAAATATCTCGTATTGGAAATTGGATTTTCGTCATGAGTCGAGGCAAGGGGCAAGCTCCTCTCCGCTTCGAGACACTCTAGCAAATGTCTCAGGACTACACACTCTGGGCAACCCTTGGATCTTCAGGGCTGGTCCACACTTACGTTAGTGGATTAGTATTCCTGAACACACGTTTCCCGGTCCTTACAGACCTAAAATTGAGGCGCCTCGCATCCAACAACCACATAGGTGAAAAGTATATAAATGTCAGCCAGTTTAAGCACTGACACCGCCACTAGCTAGAAAGAAACGTTGTGCTCTCCCTACAGTCACTATCCCGTTTTTGACTCATACCGAGGTGTGAGGCTCGCGAATTCATACTATACACCAAGTTATGCCACGTAGGTCGTGCTTTGATCATCAACCACAAGACTTTGCTTTTCGACAGAAGCCTTGATCATTTGCCACTTAGGTATGCCACATAGGCAATTCACTCCATGCGACTGATGTCCATTGATATACAACCTCTGAGCTCGTACGTCTCAGAGAAGGCCGTTAAGAAAGAGAATAAATTCTCCACCGCCAAACAGATGTATATTTAATAGAGATCAATCAGTATAGAATAAAATCCAATGTCAGACACACAGTCCACTTACAAGTTCGTTCTGGGTCTGAACGAAACCGGAGGCACTTTCCTCGCATATCCATCGATCTCTAAGTACGTCCGGACGATCACCAACTGATTCCCTCCTCTTGGGTGTACAGCCCAATCAAGATCATCAGTAATCACCCAAACGATGTGAAGACTTCCGGTCTTCAACCACCGCCTTCATATTCGACATATCGTCGAATCGGTTATTCAGAATGGGTATGAACCCGGCCTTTCTGAATGACCCGCGTATATAATAAACAAATGTTACACAAACACAACATACGCCTCATTCCAATTCATCAGTCACTACCCGTAAATTAGCAAGAGAACAATTCCCCAAATATTAACCCCGAAGGCCGAAACCAATATCAGATCAATACCCAGGAAACCATTCTTCTTAGCTAACCTACAGTTAGTTTCTAAATTTCACATTCTTAGGGAACGGTTCCCATTAATTTTATCAAAGATAAATTCTTCTAAATTTATTCTTTAATCTTCCTTTGGATATCATTTCAAACCATGTTAAGGTTTTCCAAACTAGTCGGGATTAGCGGACCACACCGAAGTAATTATTTATTTTATTTCCCAATCCTAACCTATTTATCCCATGAAGCAAAACTGATAATATTCCATATCTAACACCACGGTGTTATCGGTAAAATTAATTACCATTTCAGGTTCAAATCTAGTTAAAGATTTAACTATCGCTTTGGAGCAAAACTGGTGATACTCCATTCGCGCTCACTTTCCAAATTTGATAATTTAAATTATCAATTCACATTTCAATCTAATTACAGATTCATTAAAACTCCTTTTACTGGGTTAAAGAACTAATGTCATTTAAAACACAGTTCATGATAAACCCAAATCACATTCTATTTTCGGGTTACAGAACAAGTGTTATTTGAAACACCGTTCACAATAAACCCAAATCCCATTTGATATTAAATACAAGGCTCTGAATAGAAAATATATCGGCTTATATTCAATATCAAATTCTGAAACCCACAAATATCGCTTTGAAAATAACGATATAAAATATATCTTCCAAATTTCCTCCAAAATATCTGTATAATCGCAGAATCTAATATCGAAATATTCCAAAGACGATTTCGATTCAAATCCATTCCAATTCATATATTGGAAATTTTGGTTATTTAAAACCCATTACAAATCCACTTTATTTATTTTTAAAAATAAATAGAATTATAATTCTAGTTCAAAACTAGTTCATTTCGATAAAAATCTACCTTTATCTTTTCAAATATGGAGTTTTCATCCCAATTCTTCCCAAATCATTTCTTATGATTTTACACAAATTATTACTATTTTTAATAATTTTATCAAGGCCCGTACAGTCGATTTCCGTCAACGGCCATCGAACTGCACTTACAACGACCTTTTCAAATTTGATTTGGACATAATTCCAAATCCAACCGTTAGATTTCAAGCCTCTAATATTCGTTAGAAAGCTATTTTCGATATGAACCCAACGGTTCCGGTTTTAGGAGAATCCGACGGTCGAATCTCCCGCAGCGTCACTTCGAAGTCAATGGTCGAAATTCACGAACTGCCGCAGCGCGGCGCGTTCTATTCAGACCATTATATATATAATATATATATATATATATATATTATATTTTTCGTCGATTTCCTTTTAAAACGTATTTTATAAATTGTTTTAAATTCGTTTTCGTAACGATTTCAACTTCATATTCAATTTCGAATCAAAATTGAATATTCCACATCATCGATATACAAATGATAATATTTTCAAAGTGTTATATTTTGTAATCACTTCCTTTTCTATAATCATTATAAAAATGAATATAATCGATATAAATATCGTTCGCGTCAAAAAAGCGCATCTCTAATTAACACGGCTTTATATTTTTCAATAACTTCGTTATTCCATTCAATAAATGAATATTTATTCTATTCAACAAATGAATCTATATTTCTTTCAACACATGACTAATCTCAACACATGAGTACTGTCAACACATGGCTATTTTTGTTATTTAATATATTTTATAAAATTATGATTTCTATCGTTTAATTCTTAATCAGACTCCAACCGTAAATTAGTAAGAGAGCGATTCCCTATGTATTAACTCCGAAGGCCGAAACCAACATCAGATCAACACCCAAGAAATCATTCATCTTATCTATTTTCCAGTTAGTTTCTAATTTTATATATGATAAAGATGTAAATTTTATTGTTAAAATATTTCGTTCAACCCATGAATCTATATTTCCTTCAACACATGACTATTCTCAACATATGAGTACTGTCGACACATGAATCTTTTTGTTGTTCTTTATTTTCCCTATTGGAATGAGGCCCAATCAATTACCATATAATGTTAATTATATGGATTCCATACAACACATGTATATAATAGCAACGATATATAATCAACCATCATCCAAAGTGCACTACACAACTGCATAAGCATTAAATATAAATAAATAACGCTTACACAGTCTGTCGACCAATTGATCGACATACAACTAAATAATTGGGATTAGTGTACGCCAAATATCATCCCAACACCCGTGTGGGGTTTCAAATCAACAAACACAGATTTTATTTGTGCAGTTGGGCGATGTGTAAAATTTATCGTCCCAATCAATATCCTTCAAATATGTGTACATAAACAAATTGTGTGATTTGTAAATGAGTATTTATTCACATATATGTTAAAAATTATATTTTTAACGACTAAAATATTTTATTCAACCTATGATTATTCTATTCAGTTCATTTATTCAATAAAATGATATTTTTATTTTTCTAACATACTTTAGAAAATTTCGGCGGCATAACGGCACGATACTAGAAACGGGACAAGGCCTAGCCTTATCCCCGGTCTAATAATGGCCCACGCCATACACATACCAATTTAATCAATCTCATTTCACATCCCAAACAAATTAATCAATCACCAAATAACCAACTAAACAAACAAGCCGTCCATGGTATGTGGACGACGGGTGTCGGGTGCTGCTAAGCACCATCTGCATCCTAGTATATATTTATAACTAGAAAACAAGATTTAAAGTGAGGAGTTCTCACCCAAGATAAACCAAACGTCACGACTCTTCTTATGTAGAAATCTTCGGCGTGCTCGCCTTTTGTCAATTTCATTGTCCGTAGCCACTACATATATAAAAATCACATTTTTATATTGTATCTATGTATATAAAAATCACATTTTTATAACTACGCTATATGGATAAAAATTCTATTTTTATACCGCTGTTCATATAATAAAGATCAAATCTACACTTTCTATATAATATAAAAATTGTATTTTTATTATCTCTACTATATAAAAATCATATTTTTATTTTCTCTGTAATATAAAAATCATATTTTTACATACTTCATTCGTAAAAAACCATAGAATCTTTAAAGCGGAGAAAACTCACATTTTTTCTAAGCGGAGAAAACTCACATTTTTTCTAACGCCCGGATTCGTTGTTCTGGTTCCAGAATTTGCAAACGAGCTTCAATCTTCACACAACCTTTTTTTTTAGCTTAAATGCGCCATTCCGGACAACTTTCGCCTAGTGGTCTTCCTCCCGAAAAAGTGCCATTTCGCCGAAAATCGTGAAAAGACAGCATTTTGACAGTGTTTGGACAGCAGACTTTGGACGCGTTTTCCCGACAACTCCGCAATGCAAAATGGGACTATCATATACGAATCAAAGAGAAAATCGTGCTCTTCGACTTTGGTCTTGAGGAGCTTTGGCCAGAAACGCACGGTTTGGGAGTTATTCGCGAAATAGTGACAGGGTGTTTTGTGCAAAACGGGAAATTAGTGAAAAATGTGATTTTTGAGGAGGGGCCCACGGCCGGAGTTGGGTGGCCATAGGGGGGCGCCGGACCTGATTGGAGGTGGGGAGGTGGCTAAGGGGCAGCGGCGGTGGTGGTGGGGCCCGTGGTGGTGGTGGTGGCTCCTAGGGTTTAGGTTTGTGAAGGGAGAGAAAGAAAGAGAAGAGGAGGAGGAGGAGGGTGGCCGGAGGGAGGTGGAGATGCTGGTGGAGGCCGGCGGTGGCTGAGGTAGGGGCGGCAGCGACGGGGAGGGTGGAGGTGCCCATTAAAGAGGAAAATGCAAAAAGGAGGAAGGAGGAAATTATGAAGAAGGAATTGGAGGAAAAGTGATTATATGCTCGTTTCTCGCCTATCGTCCGAACGCCAACAATATCCAATTGCCGCGGATTTCGGACATGACATACTAAACATGAAGACGAGTCCAACAAAACAAGTTTCGTCGAATTCCGAGTTCGTTTGACCGTCCTTTAAAATTCTCAAAAATGCTCAGATAAGCTCTAAAAATGCGATTTTGGCACATCATTTCTTCTTGCACGCTCACATGCTAAGCCCAAAAATCATGCCCTTTTGTATTTTACCATTATTAGACGATACGAATCCAAAAAAAAAACGAAATCGAATTCTGAGGTCGTATCAATAATGTTCCTTTGTAAAATGACTGTCTGTTTTACCCTGGACTATTTTAGCTCGCACGGCCACATACTAACTCCGTTCGATGCGCCATTTGGAACTCAACAATGATTTGTCATTATGAATCCAGAAAAATTTATCTCGTCAAATTCTGAGCTCATATGCAAAATTTCACTTTTTAAGGGCTATGTATTATTGCTAACCGAAAATCCCAGCCAATTGTCACTATTCCGGATCTCAGAATATATCGAAGCTTATACTTTTCGGAGTTCTAAACGGCATTTTGAACTCAATGGAAGTGGTTTCGAGTCCAAATTCATCCGTATGCAAAATATGACTTTTTTGGGCCATGTATAATTTCCATAGCGACTATTCTAAATTTTGAATTGAGCATAACTTTTGATTCCTGCCATGAAATTTGGATTTTTCAGATTCGTTGGAAAGATATTCTCAATTAGATTCAAATATTTTTGGTTTCACTAAAATCTGGATTATTTTGCACCCGGTACATTCATTTGAAATTTGAAATCGAATTATCGAACTACCTCGCCATTTTCAATTCCTTTTATAATTTAAAATAAATATTTATATTCTAACGACGATCTATATAAATATACATGTTCTAATTCTATTCAAAATAAATTTCTCATCGTTATTATTTAAAATAATTCATTTTAAATAATCAAAATTCATCAAAATTTCCAAAATAATTTTTTTTAAATTGGTTCGGATTTTCCGGGTTATAACAATCTCCCCCACTTAAAACTTTTCGTCCCCGAAAAGGAACGAAGCCGAAAGTTGTTTCACAAATCAACTCAACTTCCCGTATTTTCATTACGGCTTAAGTTCTTCAACTTTTCAGCTTCTAAGAACTTTTCAAATTCTTCAAAAAAATTGGCTAACACCCTAAATTTTCGAAAAATTTCGCCATAACCTCCCCTGCACCTGGGACTTCGGGATATTTCAAATAGCCTCCGATGGCCCTTATCAATCCAAAAAGAAAAAGAAACAGCCAATCGACTCATAAAATCATCCAAACCCAAAGAAATACAATAAATATGTACCTATTTGTCGGGCAAACAATTTTATTCTTCTGCTCTAGCCTCCTTGCTATGACCTGTTCAATGTAAGTACATGTATATGTATGCATTTGTAATCATTTTTCAATACAGTTCAATATTCGGTTCAATTAGGCCAAATGGTTAAAAATATTAAACAAATAAACAAACAACACAACCATCAATCAATTAGTGAATTAACGTTTCAAATTCATAATTTTGATACATATAAAGAAAACCATGTTTTTAATGCCAAATCACAACAATAAACCTATCTAGTTTTGGTTCTCACACCAGTCTAATGGAAATATATAGAAATCCCACTTTCGAAACTCGAACATAAATACTGATGATGTGGCCACATCATCAGAATTACCCCCGGGTTACTAGAATGCGATACTATATCTATCCAGTATATTAAAACTTCGAATATACGTTCATGACGCGTATATGCAAAATCTTTATATACTCGATTGTCCAAATTCAATATAAATAAAATATTCAAATACGTATAAAATGGTTTAAATTTTCAAAACAAAATTGGTTTCATTTGAAAAAAATATACTCTTCACACTCGTTCTAGGATACTACTGATCCTATCTCTAACGAGTCATTCTCATTTGATATTACTAATCCAATATCTGATGAATTCTTTTGTATGGTTCTAAGGTGTCTTGTTCTCGATCTCTGTAAACCAATGCACTGACACCAAATGAAATGACCCGAACTTCCCCGGTGAGGAAAGCACGGATTGAATTGAGGACAAGACAAATCAGAACGCAAACAGAAGAACATTTCATTGTTTATTACAACAATTCCATCAGAATACAAGAATATACAGAGTATGAATAAATATTACACATGCAATGAATATCAGAGATTACAATAAATTACATAGCAGCGGAAAAATAATACAAAACACAATTGAAAGCAATACACGGATACAGAGCTTTCCGAGCATCGTTCTAGCTGTAAATCTGGATCCTGTGAATATAAATCTGCAAAACCAAAACTACTAGCTGCCTGTGCGGAAAATAAGGGCACCTAGAGTTTAGGTTAAAACAATAAACTCCAGGTCAGTTATGTGACTGGTGTGAGAACTAAAATAGTTATTTAAAACTTTACTTTAAAAGAGAGTAATTCAAGGGACCACGCCGTATAACACGAAACAGGTTTCCTCCCAAGAATACCAGTGCTTAGAATAAACAACGCAATGCTTTTTCGAAAAATGAAGCTATTATAAGACCTAGGTCCCATCACACAATGCAACGCAAGCCGAAGGATAGGGTTTTCCCTTATAATAGCCAAACATGCTTGGTACGTTTAAAACAAATCATTTGATACTATTATAAGTGTATAGTGTCAAAACAATTTCAATCATAAATATCAATCGTAGACGGCATGGGTACCATATATCATGTCGCCATACTAGGCTCTACAAATAAAACTGAAATATCTCGTATTGGAAATTGGATTTCCGTCATGAGTCGAGGCAAGGGGCAAGCTCCTCTCCGCTTCGAGACACTCTAGCAAATGTCTCAGGACTACACACTCTGGGCAACCCTTGGATCTTCAGGGCCGGTCCACATTTACGTTAGTGGATTAGTATTCCTGAACACACGTTTTCCGGTCCTTACAGACCTAAAATTGAGGCGCCTCGCATCCAACAACCACATAGGTGAAAAGTATACAAATGTCAGCCAGTTTAAGCACTGACACCACCACTAGCTAGAAAGAAACGTCGTGCTCTCCCTGCAGTCACTATCCCGTTTTTGACTCATACCGAGGTGTGAGGCTCGCGAATTCACGCTATAAACAAAGCTATGCCACGTAGGCCGTGCTTTGATCATCAACCACAAGACTTTGCTTTTCGACAGAAGCCTTGATCATTTGCCACTTAGGCATGTCACACAGGCAATTCACTCCATGCGACTGATGTCCATCGATATACAACCTCTGAGCTCGTACGTCTCAGAGAAGGACGTTAAGCAAGAGAATAAATTCTCCACCGCCAAACAGATGTATATTTAATAGAGATCAATCAACACAGAATAAAATCCAATGTCAGACACACAGTCCACTTACAAGTTCGTTCTGGGTCTGAACGAAACCGGAGGCACTTTCCTCGCATATCCATCGATCTCTAAGTACGTCCAGACGATCACCAACTGATTCCCTCCTCTTGGGTGTACAACCCAATCAAGGTCATCAGTAATCACCCAAACGATGTGAAGATTTCCGGTCTTCAGCCACCGTCTTCATCTTCGACATATTGTCGAATCGGTTATTCAGAATGGGTATAAACCCGGCCTTTCTGAATGACCCGCGTATATAATAAACAAATGTTACACAAACACAACATAAGCCTCATTCCAATTAATTAGTCACTAACCGTAAATTAGCAAGAGAACAATTCCTCAAATATTAACCCCGAAGGCCGAAACCAACATCAGATTAATACCCAGGAAACCATTCTTCTTAGCTAACCTACAGTTAGTTTCTAAATTTCACATTCTTAGGGAAAGGTTCCCATTAATTTTATCAAAGATAAATTCTTCTAAATTTATTCTTAAATCTTCCTTTGGATATCATTTCAAACCATGTTAAGGTTTTCCAAACTAGTCGGGATTAGAGGACCACACCGAAGTAATTATTTATTTTATTTCCCAATCCCAACCTATTCATCCTATGAAGCAAAACTGGTAATACTCCATATCTAACACCACGGTGTTATCGGTAAAATTAATTACCATTTCACGTTCAAATCTAGTTAAAGATTTAACTATCGCTTTGGAGCAAAACTGGTGATACTCCATTCGCGCACACTTTCCAAATTTGATAATTTAAATTATCAATTCACATTTCAATCTAATTACAGATTCATTAAAACTCCTTTTACTGGGTTAAAAAACTAATGTCATTTAAAACACAGTTCACGATAAACCCAAATCACATTCTATTTATTATCGGGTTACAGAACAAGTGTTATTTAAAACACCGTTCATGATAAACCCAAATCCCTTTTGATATTAAATACAAGGCTCTGAATAGAAAATATATTTGCTTATATTCAATATCAAATTCTGAAACTCATAAATATCGCGTTGGAAATAACGACATAAAATATATCTTCCAAATTTCCTCCAAAATATATGTATAATCGCGGAATCTAATATCGAAATATTCCAAAGACGATTTCGATTCAAATCCATTCCAATTCATATATTGGAAATTTTGGTTATTTAAAACCCATTTCAAATCCACTTTATTTATTTTTAAAAATAAATAGAATTATAATTCCAGTTCTAAACAATTTCATTTCGATAAAAATCTATCTTTATCTTTTCAAATATGGAGTTTTTCATCCCAATTCTTCCCAAATCATTTCTTATGATTTTACACAAATTATTACTATTTTTAATAATTTTATCAAGGCCCGTACAGTCGATTTCTATCAACAGCCATCGAAGTGCACTTACAGCGACCTTTTCCAAATTTGATTTGGACATAATTCCAAATCCAACCGTTAGATTTTGTAATAACCCGGAAAATGCGGGCCAATTTAAAATTTTTAAATTGGTCATTTCAAAGGAATTTGAACAATTGAAATAGAATATTTCAATAAAATAGTGAATTAGAAATAGTGAGTTAGTTTGAAAATTTGAATTCAAACTTTGACTGACTGTGCAGGGTGGAAAATATAACGGATTTTAGCAAAACCAAAAATATTTAAATCTGTTCATCAATACCTTTCTAACGAATCTGAAAAATCGAAGTTTCATAACGAGAATCAAAAGTTATGGCCGAATGAATTTTCAGAAAGGTCGCTATATAGAATATATAGCCCTGGAAAATTGATATTTTGCATACGACCTCGGAATTCGATGAAACCACTTTTGCGGGATCCGGGATGTTAAATTATTGCTAGGTTTCAAATTTCATAATTTTTGAAGCTAGTATGTGAGCGTGGCAAAAGAAAATGTGTTTGGTCAATTTTTGTTAAATTGGATCGACCAGAAAATGACCATTTTTCAAACGATCTCAGAATTCGACGAAATTAGTTCTTTGGGACCGTAGCGTCAAAACATAGCTATATTTATTTTTCTGGAATTTTTTGAATCAGTTTGTGGCCCTGGCAAATTGAAATGCACGTTCAGAGTTAAAAATTAAATGTTTTATACTTTAATTTGAAAAATAACTGACTGTAACAGTCGAATTGGCCAACGAAACATATCCCATTGTGTCCGGGATGGGGGTATTTAGCTAGGGACGACAGTCGTTGGACTTGAAAAGGAGTTCGTTGGAGAAAACACTATTTAAAAATATAATATATATATCGGCCAATCAGAATTTTTCTTTCATAAATTAAAAAAAAACCTCGTTCCTCTGAAACGAACGGCGACGCGTGCTCCATTCTTCCCGACGAGATTCCGGCCGCCTCAGCCCTCTATCGCTGCCGCCACCACTTGCCATCGAACCGCCTCCTCCTCCTCTTCAAATCCAACCAACTCCCTCCACCCTTCGTCGCCGCCTCCGCCTGAATCGAGCCCAGGAAGTCGTCGACTTCCCATCGCCGCCCCGACCACCGAGCTGCACCTCACCACCGCCGACAAGACCGCCGCTCGAAGCTCTTCCACGTCAGCAACTCCGATCGTCCCCACGTGCCACGGATTTCACGAAAACCTCAACCCTAGTTTCGAACCATCATGAAAGGTGAGTCCTTTTTGATGTTTGCACTTTGAAAAATCATATCTTTTTGGTGTGTTGACGAAATTCGATGAAACAGGAAACATCGGGACCGCAAGGAAGCTCTCTACCACATAGAAGAAGCCGCGGATTTTTCTGAGTCATCTACGATTTTTAGCACTCCGCAAACCAATCTGAGAAATCTAAATTAATTGAATTTGAACGGAAAATGTCGTGTATAAATTATATAAGCGAAATATAAATTACACACGTGTTGTATACCTCATGTACATGCAATGTGTAAGCTATATAAGCGAAGTATGAATTATACATGCATAGAATAATTGATATGTGTGTTGAAATGCAAGTGAAATATAGCAATAATATATATAAATATATATATATATACTCCCCTCATCCACAAACCATGGACGATATTTATTGTTGTGAATTGGTGTGAAATATTGGATGAAAAATGCGAATGGTTGAATAATTGTTTGTGGTTGATATTGTTTGGTTGTGGTTGAAAAAATTTGTGGAAATAAAAATAAAACATGCCGCCTGCGTGCAAATTAGATGCATGAATCCCCATTGTCAAAAACCACGAGGTTTTAAGGTAGAGCGAGGAGCCGTACTAGGGACGGTGCCGGTTTTAACTACCCTGCCGTTATGCTGCCGAAATTTTGAATAATATTTATGTGTTAGAATTATTTTCATATGTTGAAATTATCTTCATGCGTTGAAATTAAAGCCATATATTGAAACTATATCCATGTGTGGAAATGTTCATGAGTTGAAAAGTGATGTGTGAAAGTTAAATTCATTTGTGAATGAATGAAGTGTTTAAACAATAAAAATCACATTTTTATAATATATATGAAGTAAGTAAAATATTCGCCATATATATAAATAGTTTAAACAATAAAAATTTCATCTTTCTTATATAAACAACATAAATAAAATATCCATGTGTGGAAATGCTCATGTGTTGAGAAGTGTGTGTAGTGGAAAAGTTCATGTGTTGAATAAAAAGATCGAACAATAAAAATTACATTTTTATTGAAACTATGAAGTGTTGAAAACATTCATTTGTCGAATAAATATTTTTAATGATAAAAATATGATTTTTATCATATATGTGATATGCTAAGGATATGCGAGCATTGAAATAAATATTTGTGAAGAAATATTATTTTTAACATGCATAGGAACTAAATAAAATAGTCATGTGTTGAAATATATTTTAGTTCGCCAAAATTCTCAATTTTGAAATGTGAAGTGTTAAAAATAGCCACTTGTTCAAATAAATATGCATGAGTTGAAATATTCATTAATTAGCTAATGATATGATTTTTGCCTATGCATGCAACATTAGAATGAATGGTGTTTTTAAACCAAACTGAATCAAATATGAAGTTGAATGGAAAAGGATAAGTGACAAGAACTGTATATATGTACATGCATATTTATTGAACAGGTTATAGCAAAGGGGCTAGAGAAGAGGAATAAAATTTTGTGCCCGACAAATAGGTACACATTTACTGTTTTGTTTGGGTGATGATTTTATGAGCCTGTTGGCTAGCCGCTTGGCTTTTTCTTTTTGACATGAGACGCCCGTGTGGCTATTTGGGAATTTTCCCAGCCCCTCCCGTACAAAGGAGGTTATGGCGAAATTTTCCAAAATTTAAAGGCGTTAGTGAAATAATTGAAGTGAAAACGATATAGGAATTTTTGAATGAACTATATTTATATAAATATATAAATATATAAATATAAATAAAATTAAAACGAAACGTGGCCGTGCAGTTCGTGTTTTGAAACTGTGATTTCAAATGACTAGTGCGGGAAATCCGACCATTGGATTTTCCTGAAACCGCAACCGTTGGGTTCGCCTTGGAAATATCTTTCCAACGGCACCAACTTTGTGAAGATCCGACGGTTGGATTGTCTGGAATGTTTAATTCAAATCTGAAGAACAACAGCGCCAGAAACGATTATATTTATATATGTATATATATATATATAATTAAATTAAATCGAATAACGACGCTGCAGTTCGTAAATTGAAATCGTAACTTCAAATGGTTAGTGTGGAAGATCCGACCGTCGGATTTTCCCAAAACTGAAACCGTTGGATTCGTTTTGAAATGAACTTCCTAATGGCATAAAATTTGTGAAGATCCAATGGTTAGATTTCCAGATATGTGTAAAACAAATTTAGTGAAAAACAGCGCCAGTGCATCGGCACGACCTGTATCGTCGTTTAATTAAATATTGTCGTTTTAAATAAATAAAAATGGCGATATATCGTTATAAAATACTATAGACGATATAGAGTGGAAATAAACCAATTTTGTTGTGTTTGCTTGATATGTGATGGTTGAATGTATTTAGCATGAAAATTATAACTAAAGAACTAAAATGTGAATGTTGAATAGTGCAACCATGTGATAAATTGATTTGAAAATCTAAATATACGTGGGTTATTTGAAAAGGCCGAGTTCATCTCATTTCAAATAATCGATCGACGTTGAGAAGTCAAAGAGTCGAAGAAGGTTGAAGACCGACGATCTTCACATTGGATGGATGGGCGCTACTGATGCTCGTGATTGGAGTAGCTACCATGAAGGAGCTGAAGTAGTAGCCATCCAAACATACTGTTGATTGTACGGATATGCAAGGAATTGGTGCCTCCGGTTTCGTTCAGACCCAGAACGGACTTGTAAATGGACTGTGTGTCTGACATTGGATTTTGTTCTGTGCTGATTGATCTCTGTTAAATATATATATGTTTGGCGGCGGAGAATTTATTCTTTTGCTTAACGCCCTTCTCTGAGACGTACGAGCTCAGAGGTTATATATTGATAGAAATCAGTCGCATGGAGTGGATTGCCTGTGTGGCACGCCTAAGTGGCATATGATCAAGGCTTATGTTGCAAAGTAAAGTCTTTTGGTTGATGATCAAATCATGGTCGGTGTGACGTAGCTTTGTGTATAACGTGAATTCGCGAGCCTCACACCCTGGTATGAGTCAAAAATGGGAGAAGGACCCAAGGAGTGCACGACGTTTCTTTCTAGCTATGGTGATGTCAGTGACCTCCCAGCCCTGACATTTATATCTACTTTTCACCTGTGTGGTTGTTGGAATACGAGGCACCTTGATTATAGGTATGTAAGGACCGGGAAACGTGTGTTCAGGAATTGCCAATCCTCAAAAGTAAGAGAGGACCGGCCTTGGAGGATCCAGGGATTGCTGTGTGCGGTCCCGAGGTATTTGCTAGAGTGTCTCGAACGGAGAGGAGCTTGCCCCTTGCCTCGACTCATGAAGGAATCCAATTTCCAATACGAAATATGCGAATGTGATTGTATTACTAGTATGGCGACATGATATATGGTACCCATGCCATCTATGATTGATATTTATGATGGAATTTGCTTTTAAAACATATATGCACTAGTAATAATATCAAACACTTTTGTTTTATATGTATGAAGCATTTTTGGCCATTATAAGGTAAAACTCTATCCTTCGGCTTGCGTTGCATTGTGTGATGGGACCTGAGTCTTATAATGGCTTCATTTTATAAAAAGCATTGCGATGATTTAATCATTTACTTTATTTCATGTACTAGCACTCATTGGAGTAAACCCGTTCCGTGAAAGTGGCGTGGTCCTTTGATTTGCCTTATTAATGTTGTTAATAAGTTAAGTAGATTTCTCATACCAGTCCCATGACTGACTCATAGTTTGTTTCACCTTGCAAACTCGGGTGCCCTCATTTTCACACGGGCAGCCTAGTTACAGGTTTCTGACGCACTTTTGGCTCATGGCGAGGCTTGACTACACCGTGCTGACTTGGATTTTCTCCGCCATTATTGTATCTATATTATGATTCCGCCATTGGCGATGTAGACTGATATTTATTTTGTGTACTCTTTATGTATGATTCCGCCTCTGGCGATGGTGACTGATTATGTATCATTATGCACTAAGTTGTATCCTGTACTGTGCTCTCTGATGTGATGATATCTATATGATTCCGTTGTCATATGGGTGTAAATTATTCTATTTTCTGTTTATGCTATTATCTGTGATCTGCTAATGATGATTAATGTGTTATATTCCAATGATTATCCTTAACACCGTGTCACGGGGTTTTGGGGTCGTCACAGATTTCAAGTCTCTAATATTCGTTAGAAATCTCTTTTCGATACGAACCCAATGGTTCCAGGTTTAGGAGAATCTGACGGTCGGATCTCCTGCAACGTCACTTCGAAGTCAATGGTCGAAATTCACGAACTGCCGCAGCGCGGCGCGTTCTATTCAGGCCATTATATGCATAATATATATATATATTATATTTTTCGTCGATTTCCTTTTAAAACGTATTTTATAAATCGTTTTAAATTCGTTTTCGTAACGATTTCAACTTCATATTCAATTTCGAATCAAAATTGAATATTCCACATCATCGATATACAAATGATAATATTTTCAAAGTGTTATATTTTGTAATCACTTCCTTTTCTATAATCATTATAAAAACGAATATAATCGATATAAATATCGTTCGCGTCAAAATAGCGCATATCTAATCAACACGGCTTTATATTTTTCAATAACTTCGTTATTCTATTCAACAAATGAATATTTATTCTATTCAACAAATGAATCTATATTTCTTTCAACACATGACTAATCTCAACACATGAGTACTGTCAACACATGACTATTTTTGTTATTTAATATATTTTATAAAATTATGATTTCTATCGTTTAATTCTTAATCGGACTCCAACCGTAAATTAGTAAGAGAGCGATTCCCTAAGTATTAACCCCGAAGGCCGAAACCAACATCAGATCAACACCCAAGAAATCATTCATCTTATCTATTTTCCAGTTAGTTTCTAATTTTATATATGATAAAGATGTAAATTTTATTGTTAAAATATTTCGTTCAACCCATGAATCTATATTTCTTTCAACACATGATTATTCTCAACATATGAGTACTGTCAACACATGAATCTTTTTGTTATTCTTTATTTTCCCAATTGGAATGAGGCCCAATCAATTACCATATAATGTTAATTATATGTATTCCATACAACACATGTATATAATAGCAACGATATATAATCAACCATCATCCAAAGTGCACTACACAACTGCATAAGCATTAAATATAAATAATTAACGCTTACACAGTCTGTTGACCAATCGACCGACATACAACTAAATAATTGGGATTAGTGTACGCCAAATATCATCCCAACACCCGTGTGGGGTTTCAAATCAACAAACACAGATTTTATTTGTGCAGTTGGGCGATGTGTAAAATTTATCGTCCCAATCAATATCCTTCAAATAGGTGTACATAAACAAATCGTCTGATTTGTAAATGAATATTTATTCACATATATGTTAAAAATTATATTTTTAACAACTAAAATATTTTATTCAACCTATGAATATTCTATTCAGTTCATTTATTCAATAAAATGATATTTTTATTTTTCTAACATATTTTAGAAAATTTCGGCGGCATAACGGCATGATACTAGAAACGGGACAAGGCCTAGCCTTATCCCTGGTCTAATAATGGCCCACGCCATACACATACCAATTTAATCAATCCTATTTCACATCCCAAACAAATTAATCAATCACCAAACAACCAACTAAACAAACAAGCCGTCCATGGTCTGTGGACGATGGGTGTCGGGTGCTGCTAAGCACCGTCTGCATCCTAGTATATATTTATAACTAGAAAACAAGATTTAAAGTGAGGAGTTCTCATGCAAGCTAAACCAAACGCCATGACTCTTCTTTTGTAGAAATCTTCGCTGTGCTCGCCTTTTGTCAATTTCATTGTCCGTAGCCACTACATATATAAAAAGCACATTTTTATATTGTAGCTATGTATATAAAAATCACATTTTTATAACTACGCTATATGGATAAAAATTCTATTTTTATACTGTTGTTCATATAATAAATATCAAACCTTTACTATCTGTATAATATAAAATTCGTATTTTTATTATCTCTACTATATAAAAATCATATTTTTATTTTCTCTATAATATAAAAATCATATTTTTACATATTTCATTCATCAAAAACCATATAAGCTTTAAAGCGGAAAAAACTCACATTTTTTCTAATGCCCGGATTCGCTGTTCTGGTTCCAGAATTTGCAAACGAGCTTCAATCTTCACACCATCTTTTTTTATAGCTTAAACATGCCATTCCGGACAACTTTCGCCTCTTCCTCCCGAAAATGTGTCATTTCGCCGGAAATCGCGGAAAGACAGCATTTTGACAATGTTTGGACAG
Source organism: Allium sativum (assembly GCA_030737875.1). Taxonomy (NCBI): domain Eukaryota; kingdom Viridiplantae; phylum Streptophyta; class Magnoliopsida; order Asparagales; family Amaryllidaceae; genus Allium; species Allium sativum. Next base: position 734,770,954 of record CM060916.1, read on the forward strand.
TAGACTTTGGACGCATTTTCCCGACAACTCCGCAATGCAAAATGGGACTATCATATACCAAATCGAAGAGAAAATCGTGCTCTTCGGCTTTGGTCTTGAGGAGCTTTGGCTAGAAACGCACGGTTTGGGAGTTATTCGTGAAATAGTGACAGGGTGTTTTGTGCAAAACGGGAAATTAGTGAAAAATGTGATTTTTGAGGAGGAGGGGCCCACGGCCGGAGTTGGGCGGCCATAGGGGGGCGCCGGACCTGATTGGAGGTGGGGAGGTGGCTAAGGGGCGACGGCGGTGGTGGTGGGGCCTGTGGTGGTGGTGGTGGCTCCTAGGGTTTAGGTTTGTGAAGGGAGAGAGAGAAAGAGAAGAGGAGAGAGAAGAGGAGGAGGGTGGCCGGAGGGAGGTGGCGGTGCTGGTGGAGGTCGGTGGTGGCTGAGGTAGGGGTGGCAGCGATGGGGAGGGTGGAGGTGCCCATTAAAGAGGAAAGTGCAAAAAGGAGGAAGGAGGAAATTATGAAGAAGGAATCGGAGGAAAAGTGATTATATGCTCGTTTCTCGCCTATCGTCCGAACGCCGACGATATCCAATTGCCGCGGATTTCGGACACGACATAGTTGACGTGAAGACGAGTCCAACAAAATAAGTTTCATCGAATTCCGAGTTAGTTTGACCGTCCTTTAAAATTCTCGAAAATGCTCAGAAAAGCTCTAAAAATGCGATTTTGGCACACCATTTCTTCTTGCTCGCTCACATGCTAACCCCAAAAATCATGCCCTTTTGGATTTAACCATTATTAGACGATACGAATCCAAAAAAAAAAATGAAATCGAATTCTGAGGTCTTATCAATAATGTTCCTTTGTAAAATGACTGTCTGTTTTACCCTGAACTGTTTTAGCTCGCACGGCCACATACTAACTCCGTTCGACGTGCCCTTTGGAACTCAACAATTATTTGTCATTATGAATCCAGAAAAATTTATCTCGTCGAATTCTGCGCTCATATGCAAAATTTCACTTTTTAAGGGCTATGTATTGCTAACCGAAAATCCCAGCCAATTGCCACTATTCCGGATCTCAAAATATATCGAAGCTTATACTTTTCGGAGATCTAAACGGCATTTAGAACTCAATGGAAGTGGTTTTGAGTCCAAATTCATCCGTATGCAAAATATGACTTTTTTGGGCCATGTATAATTTCCATAGCGACTATTCTAAATTTTGAACTGAGCATAACTTTTGATTCCCGCTATGAAATTTGGATTTTTCAGATTCGTTGGAAAGATATTCTCAATTAGATTCAAATATTTTTGGTTTCACTAAAATCCGGATTATTTTGCACCCAGTACATTCATTTGAAATTTGAAATCGAATTATCGAACTACCGCGCCATTTTCAATTCCTTTTATAATTCAAAATAAATATTTATATTCTAACGACGATCTATATAAATATACACATTCTAATTCTATTCAAAATAAATTTCTCATCGTTATTATTTAAAATAATTCATTTTAAATAATCAAAATTGCCAAAATAATTTTTTTTTAAATTGGTTTGGATTTTCCGGGTTATTACAGTGTGTGTGTGTGTCATGTGTTAATTGTTAGTTGCAAATATGCAATGTTAATGATAAAACTGACCTTTTGATTACAAAATTGCAATTTTGTAATTAACAAATTTTAAATGTATTAGAGTATCTTAATTTATTTCTTATTTAAAAAAGATAGTTACATCTATCTTTTCAAAACTGAGCTTTAGATTTAAAAAAGATAAAAGAATATATATGTCATGTGTTAATTGTTAGTTGCAAATATGCAATATTAATGATAAAACTGAACTTTTGATTACTAAATTGCAATTGTTTAATTAATAATTTTTAAATGTTTAGTAGAATATCTTATCTTATTTCAGATTTAAAAAAGATAGATGCATCTATCTTTTCAAAATTGAACTTCAGATTTAAAAAAGTTAAAGAAATATATATGTCATGTGTTAATTGTTAATTGCAAATATGGAATGTTAATGATAAAACTGAACTTTTGATTACAAAATTGAATTTTTGTAATTAACAATTTTTAAATGTTTAATAGAATATCTTAATTTATTTAAAAAGACAGTTGCATCTATCTTTTCAAAACCAAACTTCAGATTTAAAAAAGATAATTACATGTTTAGCTCTACTTATGTTTGAAGAAAAGGGTACATGTTAAGCAAGTTTGATGTTTTACTTATTATTTACAATTATTACATACCATATGAACTTGATTTAAAGCCTGCATAAAAAAGATAAAAGCATTTATGTTTTTGTACAAACAACTTAGTTACATAATAAATTATAACGAAATGCTTTTAGTTGTTTATGAATATCAAAAGATATGCCAAAATTTAGTTACATAAGAAATTACAACACAAGAGCATATAACTCCAAATTCATGGTAGACTAACTAAGTCAAAAAATGTTATCATTTTATCAATTATTTTTCTTTCTTTCTAATTTCATCCTTGTTGATACATATTCAAATTTCCTTTGTAGGAATTCGAGGATCAACAAGCGTTATTTAAAGGGTGCAGCGATATGGAGACTGAACTACCATGATAGTTGTAGTCGTATTTCTTATTGTTGTGCTTGTAAATAGAATGGCTATGAACTTGTAAAGTCATATTTATTTGTTTTTTTTCTGGTGACCTTAGGTTTTTTTTTGTTAATCGTTCTTGGTTGCGGAGTTAAAACCATAAATGAGTTGTGCAAATTTGTGTATAAAACAGCTGGAAAGAACAGTGGGAAGTTACGCAGTTGGGTGATCTTCCTTTTTAATTATCTTTTTGTGTTAAAAACAATAGCTACGACTTCTGCATTGTTCGCAATTTTCATTGTACTGTAGTACACAGTATACAAAAAAAAGTTCAAGTATGCCACTATGATTTAGATCATTATTGCAAGTTGTTCTTCCTTTTCCAAAAAAAGATAGAAGTATTTATCTTTCTCTGAAAAATATAAAAATATATACATGACAAACACTTAAAGCTAGTATTCCATTGTATTAGCAGACAGTTTCACAGTTAAATCACATAAACCAACTAGTATTCCGTTATACCATTACTGCAGCGTGTTCTTCCTTCTCTGAAAAAGATAAAAGTGATTATCTTTATCTAGAAATATAAAAAGAAGCACATGAAACCAACTACGTGATCATTATAACTATTAGTTATAAAACCGTAAAAGCACCTGCATTCAATCCACACAAAATAATATTTTACATTGCACTTGCAGTATTGTTAACTATTGTTTTAAATTTGATTTCCATTTGCTTCCCATCTTCTCTTTGTTTTGCATTTCTATGCACTCTGAAACCAACCATCCATCATCAAAACACAACAGTCCTCTTTCAATTCATCAACACACGACATAAAACGAAAAGCGTTTGAAAATCAAATCATTCAATCGATTCGTTCAAGCGAATCGTTCAATCGATCCGTTCAAACGATTGTGGCTGTAGAAATAAAATCGAATCATTCAATCGATTCGTTTGAAACATGAAAAGCTTTTGAAAATCGCCATTTTAATGAAGATCGACTAGGGTTTTAGATTTGCAAAATAACGTCCGTGACATTGTTTTTGTCCTTGAAACTTATTCTTTAAAAGCCGTGTCCTTTAAACTAACTGGACCTGACTAGTAAGCCCTTCATGCAAATTTCCACTTTTATAAATTATTATGTGTTTATATATATATAAAATATTTCATGGAAGTTTGGTGTTTACTTTTATTTGTCAGATTTGGTGTTGAGTTCCAAAATCGTTCCAAAACCCATTACCATACCGTCCAAAACCAATTATTGTACCAATCCATTGAAACTCCCAAGCCTCCTCTTAAAAAATATATATGTATCATCGAATTGAAATCCATTCTGAATCTGCCTGAAAGTCGTTGTTTTATTCTTCGTCAATCCGTTCATCGTATCCTTCTCTATGCCTCGATAGGTAAGTTTATCTCACACTTGACTTACATTTTTCATGGATGTTAGATCAATTATGAACTGTTATATGAAATGTACAAGATTGCTGATAGAAACTGTTTGATTTGATATATATATATATATATATATATATATATGCACATTTCATATGCATCACGATATATTCATATGACACGTAGTTGCACTGATGATATATATGATGTGATTGTTGTTTGTGATTGTTAATACCCCTAGTTTAGGTAGCACTAAGGGTTGAAATGATACATACCCGAACGGACATTAGAATAGGGAAAAATCGTTATGGGTTGAAATGATATACGTGAACAATTTTTATTGAATTTGGGATCGCAGGTTGAAATGATAGACCCGTAGAAATTTTATAAATAGCGGATTGAAATGATAAATATCCATATCACTTGACCATAGGGTAGAAAACTATATACAGACACCGTTGTTCGTATTTTCGAAGTATATTGATTCGGGAATTTGATTTTTATTTTTAAATAATAATTTAAGATTTTATATTTTTATATATTTATATTTTAAGTATTTTAAACTTAAATTTTTATAAATTTGAATTATATGTTTATAATGATTTTATAAGTTAATTTAGATTTAACACTTAATTAAGTTTTACTTATAATTTATTTATATTAAACTATATAATTTAATTATATAAGTATTTTTATCTTTTATATTATTATAAATAATTATTTTAAATTTAATTTCTATATTACTTTAATCTTATATATGTTTATAATATATTTTAGAATTTTATAAACTTATATATAAATTTTTTCAAAAAGTTATCGTAATTTAAATTCAAAGTTAAAGATGTAGATTTATATAACGATAATTGAGTAATGAATGAACTCATATTAAGTTATGGATTCGAATTGATACGAACTTTTAATAAAGGTGAATTTGTATTAGGTAAAAGATGAAATGAATTTGAAATTGAATTGGCTTGAACTTTTAAGAGACGAACTTGAATTGTGAAATTGTTTTGAAATTGAATTTCCTAATTAAGGAATAAATTTGATTTTTAATCAACTGAATGGGAATTTGAATTGGATTTAAAATATGAACTTATATAGGAAATAAACTTGAATTTTGTAAATGGACGTCTAATTTGAATCATATTTGACATGAAATGAATTCGATTTCTTTAGCGACTAAAATGTGAATTTGAATATATAATTTTTTTATATATAGAATTGATTTATGAATCGTTTGGTTTTGAATTGGGAAATTTGTTGAATCGATTTATAAGAATAGTTTTAAATCTTATAAATAGTTTGAATTGAATATAAGGCTTCGACTCAAATTTTAAGTAATGAATTTGAATAGTTCGATTTGAGTTAAGATATTATATGATTTGGTTTAAGTTGAAACATAAGATTTCGATTTGAATTATATAAACTAGATCTGAACCTAAGTGATCGGATTTTCGAATTAACTTGGTTAAACCCATATAAAGGAAAATTAGATTATACGAATTGTTAAATTTTTAAATAACGATTTAGAATCGTATAACATGAATATACTTTGTTTAAATTGAAATGTAAGTTTTGACTTGAATCATATGGTTTGAACTTGAACCAAATGAATGACTTTTTGAATCGACGTAAAGCAAATTATTGAATAGTTTGAAACTTGGATTTTTGGAAATAAATCGAACTAAAATATCCTCGAAGTTAAATAGTATTGGCTTATACTATACCGCAAGACCTTTAAAATATGATTTCTAGATCGATTCGATTTAAGCGATTTAAGTGAATGTATTTCAAAATTTTATATACTCGAAGTTAGATATTTGAATTTGATTTCAAATTTGAATATGAGATTTCGTATAAACGATTTTATAAAATAATTTATAAAATAATAACCACGGTGTGAAAAATGTGAACGATTGGTTGTTGAGACTGGGATCGTCTATTGTCATACTCTCTACCAATACCGAAAACCACTGTAATAACTGTGTACGCGGTGGAGTTCCAGAATGAAGGGGATGATTTGGAGAATGACTTTATTTTGTATTTCATATTGATTACGAGATCCTCACTACCTTGAGTCAGCTTGATGTGGCTAAAACAGGAGCTATGCACGGACCGTGAGGTCATTCCTCCTATTGAGCACACTTCTTTGATATTATTCTATTACTATTGAGATTCGATTTGGGACCTTTTTATTACAGGAGTGTGTTTCGAGGTGGGCGGTAGTAGCTGCTATGCGTTACCACCAATCCGGCTCTGCAAACGGTGAATCCACCCTGGCATTCCTTGCGTGCCTTGTCACATGCCTTATACTAGCCCACTACGATTTTGTTTTGTACTGTTTTATATGGAGTGCCCGCTGATCAACCTCCAGTTTACATAGGAATTACGATACTGTATATGCTATGGGAATATATAAATGGTGTAATGGTAATCATGGTAATCCCGCTTACGCTATTTTGATATTTTACTTTACTGATAGACACTATTGTATATAGCGTATTATGCTATATAGTGTTAGTTTGACGGATCCTTAGAGGATGGTGATCCCAAACATCCTCTAAGTTTTTTATTGCATTTCATCAAACATTTCATTTGAGTTGATTTACTGCCATGAGAATGTTAGTCTTGATCCGAGTTGTTTTGTTTTGCATTATTGCTCGGGTCAGATCGAATATTACAGCTTTTGAGATTCACTTTCGGAGTTGGAGTTATATCGGATTTTCTCACCTGATTCTACCTGTTCAGTTGATCCAGTTCCAACTATTCTTGTCATTCTCTTTATATAGTTATCTTTTATTTATGTATCTGAAATTATGAGTATTAGACTTCCGCCGCATTATTTATGTAAACTCTGATGTAAATACTTATTTAGTAGCTTCATGAACTACTATTGCATTTTGTATTTTCCGTTGCGAGATATTGTATTGCTCTGTATCTGTGTCTGTGATCTGTGATTCTGTGATTTATTTTGATCACCCCAGAAGCAAATAACAATTTGTTGTTTTGGACGTTTCGAGTTGACATGTTTTGTCGGTTTTGAACGGTTAAAATGGCGGGTCGTTACATGTGGTATCAGAGCTTTGGTTTTATCAAAGCTTTAGCTTATGGGATAAAAACTCGTTAGAGATAGGGTCGTGATACCCTAGAATGAGTGGAATTAGTCGCATAATTCTTTTTAAGAGAGAGCGTATTTTAAAGTATAAATTATTTTTAAATGGTTTTAAATGTTTTAAAACAAATATTTTCGAATATAAAATTTCATTTAATATTTGAATCCTTTTCTGAAATTTCCCTTCCATTTGAATCCATCTTCCTTCATAGATCCTCTTTGATTAGGTTCTTTCGTTCGTTCAGCTTTAGCTAAAATTCTATAACTTATCCTTGTCCACAACAAGGTAAGAAGTAGAAGGAGAGTGTAAGTAAGTCTTCCAGCCAGTCCATTTTAATAAATATTGATTTGATATAACTATTTTGAAAAATATTATAACATAGAATTTCCTTAGTATAGTATTGAATTTGGATATATATATATATATATAGTTTGTTTTGTAATACTAATATTTTAAAGATTTGATGATTATATTATAAGATGTTATATTTTATAAGCTATATATATTTTGAATAAGATTTAAGGATTAATATTTCGTTAGAAATTTATTATATCTTGATTGAATAATTTTGTTATGTATTTGATTTAATAATAATATTATTTACATATTTATTATAGATTGAAGTTAAATTTTAATAAATAAATGAGTGGGGGAGAGAAATAATTTTCCCTACTTCAAATTTTAATAATTTGAAATATATTATTTATAATATATGATTTGAAAATTTGGTATATATTCTGTTTAAATATAGAAAATGTTTTGAGTACTTAGCTGACGTTAAAGTTGGCCTATCGAATACTTAGTGATTTGGGTATACATCTGATCAACGTATATGATAAACCTATATGTATTGGACAGATATAGAGTCCCACTCCAGTCGCTTGAAAATAATTTTGGTGATGACCGCGACATTATTGGTATCTATTTTCAGGTTTCGAAAGTGGGACAGATATATATTGCCAATCGAGAAGTCGAGTGAATCCTTAAAACTATGTTTTATTTTAAGCTTTGATTATATATATATATATATATATATATATATATATTCCAAATTGTATATATGTATAAAAATAAATATGAACCATTAGTTTAAATATATGATATATTATTTAGTTACTATTTCATGCCTTGTTCCTTTTCGGGGACGAAAAGTTTGAGTGGGGGAGATTGTAACAACCTGAAAATTTAAATGTATTTTATTTAGTAATTTATATTTTAATTTATTTCTTTTACTTAAACTGTTCATCTTATTTGTAAGCGTCCATTCAGTTTCTATATTTCAAGCATTCGTCTCTGTTTAAGTTAAAAGTTGTTCGTTCACTTTAATTGCAAATCCATCTGTTTTTCATTTTATTTTATCTTTTTGAAACCGTCAATTGCTTTTCATATTCCGTTCGTTTTCTTTTTAATTTTAAAACTATTCGTTATATATTCAAAAACCATTTGCTTTCTTTTGCTAAATCAAAACCGTTCTTCCAATTTGTTAATATCGTTTGACATCGTTCACTAGTAAACTGGGAATTTCTCGTTTTCAAAATAGTATTATTTTTATAGAAGAAAATATTTTCATGAATTAAAACTTTGATTAAGTTCTAAACCCAGAGATATGACTTCAACTGGCAAATAATCCACTGTACAAATATTTGATTTCTTCTTTTCTACAACCCGTCGATTGCTTTCTTTTGCCTTTTCAAATTTCAAACGGTGCATCCAATCCGTAAACAACGTTCCATCTAAAAGACTTGTTCAAATTCCAAACTCCACATTCTCCCCAATCTTCGTTCAATCCTTCCCATATATCAGCGCAACAGCTCCCATCCTAAAGGACTGTAGCCGCCTCCATTCCATACCCACTATTCGTTTAAACTACAAACTCTATGCCAACCTGCCGTCACGCCTCCCATTCTTTTCCACTTGAACCACATTGAAGCTCACAACAGGTGCTACCTGTTTCATTCCCCAACCGCATCATGCTCCACTAAAAGCCCTCGGATCCGAAGCCGCAGCAACTCTCCGTCAGTCAACAAGTCTTCCCACCACGCCAAGCTCCTCCCTAACAGCAGCTAAGTCTCCCTGTCTGTTGTTGGTTCCTCCACCAGCTCCGCATTCTTCGATAACAACATCCGAGCCTCTACTAGTACCGCCTGCCACTCGAAGAGATGACCCAAACCCGCTTTGACATGCTGTCAAACCACCCCTTCTCCTGAAGCCAACCCCACTCCCTTATGTTGCCCTTGTTGCCACGCCTTCCGACCCCTATCGAGATCCATTTTTTCCCTTACATGTACGTGTGTTATTTTGTTTATATTGGGTGGTCTATGCGTATAACATTGAGTATATGTTTATGCTTGGGAAAACATTTGGGTGAGTCGTGTTCTTGTGTGTGTACTATTAGGTGTTGTCGTGTGCGTGGATACTAGTGTGTGCTCAGTTCTGCTTGGTGTGAATGAGTTATATATAATATGTAGTGTGTGTATGTATGTTGTTGATGTGAGTATGTGGTTTGTGTGCGTTGTGTACTATGTGATTTTGGGTTGAGTTTGGGTGTGTGTATAAATATATATTTGTATATATAAACAAACATATTTTGGGTTTCATATATTTAATTGTTTTGAAAATTTTACCTATACATATACTAATTGTACGTGGGTGTATTTATATAGAAACATATATATATTTATTGGTTTTATTGCGTTTATATATTTTATTATATATTTAATGGTTTTGGTATATGCTATATGATTTATAATGTATACAGTTTTTGGTATGTATGATTCCAAATATACATATATATATATATATATTATAAATTATTATGTGTTTATATATATATAAAATATTTTATGAAAGTGTGTTTACTTTTATTTGTCAGATTTGGGGTTGAGTTCCTAAATCGTTCCAAAACCCATTACCCTACCATCCAAAACCAATTGTTGTACCAATCCATTGAAACTCCCAAGCCTCCTCTTAAAATATATATATATATATATATATCATCGAATTGAAATCAATTCTGAATCTTCCTGAAAGTCGTCGTCTTATTCTTCGTCAATCAGTTCATCGTCTCTTTCTCTGTGCCTCGAAAGGTGAGTTTATCTCACACTTGTCTTACATTTTTCATGGATGTTAGATCAATAATGAACTGTTATATGAAATGTATATGATTGCTGATAGAAATTGTTTGATTTGATATATATATATATATATATATATGCACATTTCATATGCGACATGATATATTCATATGACACATAGTTGCACTGATGATATATATGATGTGATTGTTGATACCCCTAATTTAGGAAAAAATCACTAAGGGTTGAAATGATACATACCCGAACGGACATTAGAATAGGGAAGAAACGTTATGGGTTGAAATGATAGACCTGAACGATTTTTACTGAATTTGGGATCGTGGGTTGAAATCATAGACCCGTAGAAATTTTATAAATTGCGGATTGAAATGATTAATATCCATATCACTTGACCATAGGGTAGAAAACTATATACATACACCGTTGGTCGTATTTTCAAAGTATTTTGATTTGGGAATTTGAATTTTTTTAAATAATAATTTAAGATTTTATATTTTTATATATTTATATTTTAAATATTTTAAACTTAATCTTTTATAATTTTGAATTATAAGTTTAAATGATTTTTATAAGTAAATTTAGATTTAACGCTTATTTAAGTTTTACTTATATTTTATTTATTTTAAACTATATAATTTAATTATACATAGTATTTTTACCTTTTATATTATTATAAATAATTATTTTAAATTTAATATCTATATTACTTTAATCTTATATATGTTTATAATCTATTTTAGAATTTAATAAACTTATATATATATTCAAAAAGTTAAATTTTCTTTTACATATATTTCATAAACTTTAATAACAAACTCAAGATGGATAAGTTAGATTTCATAATTTAAATACAAAGATAAAGATGTAAATTTATATAACGGTAATTGAATAATGAAAACTCATATTAGGTTATTGATTCGAATTGATATAAACTTTTAGTAAAGATGAATTTGAATTGGGTAAAAATGAAATGAATTTGAAATCGAATTGGTTTGAACTTTTAAGAGATGAACTTGAATTGTGAAATTGTATTGAAATTGAATTTACTAATTAAGGAATAAATTTCATTTTTAATTAACTGAATGCGAATTTGAATTGGATTTAAAATATGAACTTATATAGGAAATAAACTTGAATTTTGTAAATGGATGTCTAATTTGAATCATATTTGATATAAAATGAATTCGATTTCTTTTGCGACTAAAATGTGAATTTGAATATATAATTTTTTTTATATAGAATTGATTTAAGAATCGTTTGGTTTTGAATTGGGAAATTTGTTGAATTGATATATAAGAATAGTTTTAAATCTTATAAATTGTTTGAATTAAATATAAGGCTTCGACTCAAATTTTAAGTAATGAATTTGAATAGTTCGATTTGAGTTAAGATATTATATGATTTGGTTTAAGTTAAAACATAAGATTTCGATTTGAATTATATAAACCATATTTGAACCTAAGTGATCGGATTTTCGAATTGACTTGGTTGAATCCATATAAAGGAAAATTAGATTATACGAATTGTTAAATTTATAAATAATGATTTAGAATCGTATAACATGAATATACTTTGTTTAGATTGAAATGTAAGTTTTGACTTGAATCATATAGTTTGAACACGAACCAAATGATTTAATTTTTGAATCGACGTAAAGCAAATTGGTGAATAGTTTGAAACTTGGATTTTTGAAAATAAATCGAACTAAAATATCCTCGAAGTTAAATAGTATTGGCTTATACTATATCGCGAGACCTTTACGATATGATTTCTAAATCGATTCGATTTAAGTGAATTAGTTTCAATATTTTATATACTTGAAGTTAGATATTTAAATTTGATTTCAAATTTGAATATGAGATTTTGTATAAACGATTTTATAAAGTAATTTATCAAATAATGACCGCGGTGTGAAAAATGTAAATGATTGGTTGTTAAAGAGACCGGGATCGTCTATTGTCATACTCTCTGCCAATAACGAAAACCACTTTAATAACTGTGTACGCGGTGGAGTTCCAGAATGAAGGGGATGATTTGGAGAACGACTCTATTTTGCATTTCATATTAATTACGAGACCCTGACTACCTTGAGTCAGCTTGATGTGGCTAAAACAGGAGCTATGCACGGACCAACTGAGGTCATTCCTCCTATCGAGCGCACTTCTTCGATATTATTCTATCACTCGATTTGTGCCCTTCTGATTATGGGAGCGTGTTTTGAGGTGGACGGTAGTAGCTGCTATGTGTTGTCACCAGTCCGGCTCTACAAACGGTGAATCCACCCTGGCATTCCTTGTGTGCCTTGTCACATGCCTTATACAAGTCCACTACGATTTTGTTTTGTACTATTTTATATGGAGTGCCCTCTGATCAACCTCCAGTTTACGGAGGAATTACGGTACTGTATATACTATGGGAATATATAAATGGTGTAAGGGTAATCATGGTAATCCCTCTTACGCTATTTTGATATTTTACTTTACTGATAAAGCACTATTTTATATAGCGTATTATACTATATACTATTAGTTTGATGGATCCTTAGAGGATGGGATCCCAAACATCTTCTAAGTTACTGATTGCATTTCATCGAAGATTTCATTTGAGTTGATTTACTGCCATGAGAATGCTAGTCCTGATCCGAGTTGTTTTGTTTTGCATTATTGCTCGGGTCAGATCGAGTATTACAGCTTTTGTGATTCACTTTCAGAGTTGGAGTTATATTGGATTTGCTCACTTGTATCTACTTGTTCAGTTGATCCAGTTCCATCTATTCTTGTCATTTCAATTTATATAGTTATCTTTTATTTATGTATCTGAAATTATGAGTATAAGACTTCCGTTGCATTATTTATGTAAACTCTGATGTAAAATATTTATTTAGTAGCTTCATGAACTATAATTGTATTTTGTATTTTCCGCTGCATGATATTATATTGCTCTGTATCTGTGATCTGTGATTTATTCTGTTTATCCCAAAATGGTCAAAATGGCGGGTCATTGCACGCACCTCCCCCGACTCCTAAAATTTAATCCTAGATTTTCAGTGCTTTGAATCAGCTCATATGATAAGATTTTGAGCCGTATCAGAACAAATTTCTGGAAATGGCCCAAGTGAACTTTGATCCATCCCGCTCATCCCTCTTTTACCAAAACCTCGTTCCCTCTTAACACTCTCACTGAAACCCTAGAATTATCCCTATTTATATATTTTAAAATACAAATACGTTCACTCACTATCTATGCAGGAATCCTAAACCAAGCTCTGATACTAGATGTAACAACCCGAATTTCGACAGACCGATTTTTTTCCAAAAATCCCAGTCTATCGAAGCTCGAGTCGGCTTGTTTGGTATCCTATAGAAAAGACAGAGATAACAAATATATCATAGCTCGGTGAATATCTCACAGCGGAATGGATAAAATATAATATAACCAAATATAGCCTTACCGAAGTAATAATGTTGTCTAAGGGTATCCAAAGCTATCATATCTCTGCCACAAACCTAACCTACGAGTGCGTTATGAGGAGAGGGTCAGAACACAAAGTTCTGGTGACTGAACAAATTTTGCATTCTTAAATAACCCTATATATATCGTTCGGTTATGTTTTCTTATTTATTAGGTTACTTTTGGTTAACATCAGTTAAGGCTCTACACTCATGTCATGCCCATCTACTCCCTGGTAGATTAACCCTATATAGTATATATGTGACTATACCCCACATCTCAAGGTACTCCCCATAGTACCCTCCTCGTATGGACTACGTCATTACACCACGGAAGCACATGCAACACTCATCCTATGCCGAACGACGTACGGAAATTTGTATTACTACGCTACGTTACCGCATAGAACCACCATTGTTATGCCATGCAAGCGTACGAATTGCCATATCTGAACTCCTCGGTTGAATCAAGCATCAACATGGAGTAATGACTATCGTTTAAAATACACCACCCGGTGCATGTACTTAGATCCTCACACATATGTACTGTCTACTGTACCCCGAGTCCTATAATAGGGTTGCATCCAATGCACAAAACTCAATAGAAGCTTTCCATATCTGTATAGTTCGGCTCAAAGGACCTATTGTACAGATATTCAGAGTATGGTCTGCATTTTCATGGTGGTTATGACCTCACCCAGGCCCCTCCCTCTGCTAGTGAAAGACTACATCAAGAGCAAAGTGACGTGCCCCTAGCAAGCAATCTAATCATCTAATTTGGAGTGTCCCTCAACCAACGTCTTGATAGTGAAAGATCAATGGTCTCTTGGTTTAGCTCTAGTCTTTCCGCATCCCCATGATTGCCGATGACAGGTACCCAATGATTACTGTCCTTAATTTGGTCCTGACCAACCTCTCCCAAGGCTAATCGCTGAATCACCCAACGTCATCCGCCATAGCCTCCTGACTGCCAAATTACCGTTATAGTCAAGGTATACTTACGAGGTGATGCCGTGCAGACCAAACCTCTGTGAATACAGCCTGAGCATGCACCGCAACAGAGGACCACCACGGAGTATCCTACCACGTCCCTTGGAAGCCGCGTGCTTCCCTCCAATCCCGCATATCAAGAAAGCAGAATAACGAAGCAGAATAATTAGATGGATGTGTTCCTCCCATGTCTCAAGACACCTCGATGATCTACACTGTTGGGATCTTCACCTTCGTACATGCAGACTGGTCCAAGCGCATCACACAAACGTGTTATTAGAACCTATGTCTAATCTTTTAATCAAGCACTTGCTTTATCTTATTAGATTAATAATTAACTTGATTGCCCAAATACTCCCTTTTATTCAAGTTACTAGGTTTTCCCTGAGCCCCTTATATTCCTGCGGAATGGGATCTACTCTCTTATTAATCGTGCAGGTTTAACTTAACCATGTTTCAAGTTTATTAATAAGCCCATAACATGTTATTCCTTAGATTGTAATTAATGAAAGTAATCTACAGTATTTTCACATTATTACCATGTCATTTACTATTCAATTACATGTTTTACAAGTTCAATAACATGTCTACTTAATATATATAATTAAGTACAACTTATTTCACTTTATAAGACTTTCTTACTCTTTCTTACTTAATCATAACCTTGTCTTACACTGTCATCACAACATGTTGTTGTTATTTATGTATTAATTTACTTCTCTTAACCAAGGTTTATTAATAAGTTCTCTTTTCCTTTATTATAACCCATGTTATAATTCCGCTTGTCCCTAGGACAAGCCTACCTATTATATTACCTTTTCATTAATATTATTTATTATAATAGGTTATATTCCCTGTTCATCACATTTTCCCTTGGTTCCTAAACATTAACCAATCTTTTACTGTTGTAACATCCATTTAATTACTATCTTGTATATTCTCATTATTTCAGGAAAATATTTCACACACCTCATTAGATTGATTAGTGCATTTCCATAATGCCCATTAATCAAGATTCGTAGTTGCAAGAAATTTCTTTAATTACTGTGAATTGGTTGTTAAAACTGAATCGAAATAATTCAGTCGATCAATATAAATTCTATTTGAATTAGAATAATAATAATAATTTATTATCGATAAATTTAATGTTTGAAATTGATTTATATTTTAAATCGAATTTAATTTAAATAATTAATTTAAATTGTTATCTCTTCTATACAGTCCAATTAAATTTCTGAATCGGTTCCATTAAGTGTAGAATCACGTTATAACCTTATAACATCTGTCGTTAAGTTAAAATAGGGGTCCGTGGCTGAAGTTGAGGGACCGCCAGATATTTTGGTTATTTAGTTAAAACGAAATCAAATCTAATTAATAACGCAGACCTATATTTTTATAACGCAGCTATGCTGCTGTCTCCTTTTAATTCATGTACAAAATGTTCCCCTTCTCCTATATCTAGTAAGCAACAATTTAATGGCACATGTACGCTTGTTCCCCTTTTTCACCATTATATATATACGCGGTCATCCTCTCTTTGTTCTTTCCTCATTTCTGTTCATTAGAAAATAATGAAAGGCTTCGAAATCTATTAATGGTCGTTTTCTCGTTAAAACGAAAGAATGGAAAATATCTAAATGACGATAAATTTAAAAGCCGCGAGATCTTCTGTATTCATGTGTTTTATTCTTCTCCTCAATCAAATCGAAACCTAATTTCAAGCCACGCCTTCATTTCTTTTTCCTTGTCAACAAACCAAATCGATCCTCTGTAATAAAAAGAAGGGGAAAACAAAAAAGATAGAATTGCGATCAAAACGCGATGTTCCTAGAATGTCAAGGCTGAAGCATTCGTGACTAAGAAGAGTTAGGTATCGTGATTTGAAAAATGCAAAGTCTTCATGAAGCTCGATTTAAAGCTGGGACACTTGCGAATTAAAGGGTCAGTGCGATTTGGAAGAGGACGATACTGTGCGTCGTGTTGATGTCGATATGTGCTTTTTGGTTAGTGAAGAAGCTCGTCTACAACGATGGGTAGAGGTCGAGTTGTTGATGGATGAAATGGTGTTTTAAGGGTTGCGACAGTCGATGATAGAGGAGGTCGATTTGTGTTCTTTTTATTTATTGCGATTTCAGCTGATGCGTGGAGGCTGATGGTCAAGTTTTTTTTTGCATCTGGGCAAGTTCGAAATTGAACTGGGTGTTGAAAAGGGTGTGTGTTGTATATTGGGGTGGTTTGGGAGGCTCAACATTGGAGCATGGGGAGATTCAGACTATGTTCTTGGGAATAGGGTGACACTGATGATCAAAAAGATGGACTGTCGATGGAGGAGGAGATGTACTGATTGGCATTGGAGTATTGCGAAAGCATTGTAGTTGATCTGGTAGTGGTGCAGCAGTGGCTGTAAGTGATAGAAGAAGAGATCGTATGTAACACCCCACGTCCATTAATGTCACTCACAAAGGGAATGCATTAACTTCCATGGAGCATTTTAAGTGTGTACAGAACAGAAACTTAACAACAAGACATATATAAACAGTACTAAAACTTTAAAACTTTATTTCATTGCAGCGGAAAACACATATGTTTGATTACATCATCAAAAACCAAAGTCAAAGTACATAATATCCATCTTGACTACCAAAGTACATAAATTGAAAGACATAATCCCCAATACAAAATAGCCATAAAAAAATGAGGCTGAACTTTACTTCAGCGATCCAAGCGATCTTCTAAAAGTAGAGAAACAGCAGTCCAAAATCAAGCTCCCCCGGTGCTAGTTCCAACTTGAGCACCTGGAGGGGGGGAAGGAAGAAAAGAGGAGGAAACAAAAGGGGGATCAGACATAAAGTCTGGCGAGTGCGATAACTTTAACAATATAATTACCAAAATAACTAGGCTAAGGCATAAGTTGGAAAATAAGGAAATGACTATGAACAATTGAGTATGGCAGATTAAACAAGGAAACAAGATGAACAAAGATAACGTTAAAGCGCACCTAAACCATTATAAGATAATTACTATACTGCACCACCACTATAAGATATTTTCTCTACTGCACCACCACTATAAGATATTTGCTATACTGCACCACCACTAGTCACCCTAAGGTTGATCCCGCCTACAGAACTTAATAATGATAATGGTAGTTTCGTGCACCTCTAGCTGCCTTCATAGGTGCCGACTGCCCCTATCTCCACTAGGTGTACCCACTACCCCCATGCGATCGGCTCCCTAACTCGTAGATACCCGTGTTGGCCCCACAGTGGGGTGTATCACTCCCCAAAGTGGCAACCCGATACCACCAAGAAGCACGACTTATACCTACATGATGCAACAACGTCTTACCTACCAGCCCGGGTCCACACACGCATATGAACCCGTTGGACTTGCGTTGCCACTGCAAACCCATTTTGGCCTCTTACAGTCAAGCCCAGTATGCGTGTCCCGTCCTCGACTTGGGTCGAGCCCACAAAGATACGTATGGGTTACTGGTTGAAACGGGCCCCCATTACTTGACACAAGCAATCCACCTAAGCTTGGTCCCCTCTAGTACATCCCACTTAGCCCACTTCTTATTCATGTCCACTTACATGTTTCACATTTTGGTTAAGTGTTTCTAATCGTATTTCAAATGCCACCCAAGGCACCCACTGGATTCCACATGCCACCCAAGGCACCCACTTAACCCCCTCATGCCCCACTACATGTTTATCTGGTTAAGTGTTTCTTGATTCATTAAGACCGTAACCTCATAAAGACCTCTCGCATTAGACTGGCATTTGTGGCAGCTGGATTTGCCAGGCGGGTGCGGGCAGTCTTACACCACAAAAGAGCCTAACCTCGTGTCTTTACTATTGTTACTTATTTAGTTTATGCCTAAGACCTCTCACATTAGACTGGCATTTGTGGCAGGTGGATTTGTCGGGTGGGTCCGGGCAGTCTTACACCACAAAAGAGCCTAACCTCGTGTCTTAGACGATTAATTACACCTAATTAACCATCCCCTAATTTGAATTAATTTCCCTATTCAAATTACCAATTAATTCCAAATTTAACTATGGCCATAATTGACTCAATTATGTCCATCTATTTATGGTATGTAAAATCATACCAATTATCATCACAAATTTATTTTATGCCTTTTAAGGCATTTATGCCAATTAAATCTTTTAATATTATCCCCTTTACCCCACGTTGTACGTTCATTCGTTTAACGTAAAATATACATTAGACTCGAATAGTCTAACTCATGGAATAAAGAGAAAACATCACAACATACATATAACTAAAAATAGATCTAAACATAAGGGGTGAACTTGCATGTGTGAATGATGTTCTACATCTAAAACTTGCATAGGCTAAAGTTACAACTTGCATAAAACTACATATGTCATAGATCCAAATCTAAAGGTGTAAACTTGTTTAGATGATGGTCACGAACTCGCATAAATCATGTATGTCATGAAACATGTAAAGTTATACATAGTCTTTTCTAACTTGCATATGATCCACATCTAAATCAACACCTAAACTTGCATACATACTCGTGATTTATCATATGAATCAACATAACCAACTAGCATATGAACAACATGATGATTTGATTATACATAAGATTACAACATAGATGATAGCATCATAACTTTACAACATAGATGATAACATCACAACATCACATCATAGAATTTACAACATGTATGATAACATCATAATTTTACAACATAATTATAACATGCGGTAAATAATTCACACCATATCCATATAATCCACATCATAACTTAATCCAATTAAATTACTAATTATTTTATTAAAGAAATCGAACTCACAACTCAAAGAAGGTCTTGAGTTCTGAATTCTGAGTTCTGAAGTTGTATTAGCTTTCCTTTGAAGAAGATTCGTTGTTAAAGTTGAAAAGGATTGAATTTGATTTGCTTTCTTCCTCTCTAATTGGTGGCGGCTATGCTAAGTTGCTAGGTGACGGCATGGAGGCCATGAGTCTAATTTTATTTTGATTTTAGGGTTTGAATCTATAGGTGTTTTTATAGAGTTTAGGATTAGTTTAAGCCGTCCAATCAACCCAGAATTGATCCCAGCCAATCAGAGCAGTTCAGAAACCCTAATGAGTCAGCATCTAGTCATTAACAGGTCATAATTCAATTCTGCCCCCAGGGGGGGCAGGTCGACCTGGTCAGGGTAAGTCGACCCTATGGTCGACCTGGCCCTGGCGGGAAAATTCCCGCCTAGCCCATCTGACTCTGAATTTTAAAATTTTGAAATTTGTTTTGAATTTTCTGAAACTTCCGATCGCCATAACTTCTTCATACAAAGTCCAATTCATGCAAACTCGGACTCTATCTCAACCAAAATTCTGAGACGAACACAATGGCGCAACTCTTTTCCCTTAATTCTCACATCTGAGATTAGTTATTCTTTAATTTGTGAATATTAGTGTTAACAGAAATATGAGGTGTTACATTCTCCCCTCCTTAAAGGATTTCGCCCCCGAAATCTCCAAGTTAAGGAGAATGCATATCCTAACATCCAAACAACCATCTACTCAACCATCAAACACAGGCATCCATTGTCCTTATAAATTCCTAATGTTGTATGAACATATGCAAGAAGTGTGTGTATATGTTCCTTATCTAATGCAAAATCAGGCGGTCTACTGATTCAGTTGACCTCCTTAATGCAAACCATGATAGTGCCATGCGTTCATTATGTATGCGAAGAAACCTATCGATACATATTATTTCTACATTTGTGCACAACCATTCACCAAAATGCAACATCCATATGATGGTACAACCATTATACATCCATTAACTCAAATATGCACACACATTTATATGTAATATGCAATGTGAAGTGACTGAGCCGATCTAGTGCCTAAAGTGTGTGTATATGCATCCACGAGCAACCACCAGCAAACACTTGCATCCACATGCATCCGTCATACATAACATGTCTCAAACACATGTTTCAACCATAGGACTATCCTATCTAAAGGTCAAAGATACTAGCGAGAGGACATACTAAAGATAAGATAAGTACAAGTTAAGCGATAAAGGAGAAATTAAAAGACATACCCTCTAAAAGAAAAGGGTACAATGAACGCATCTTCTCTTCCGTCTCCCAAGTAGCGTTGCTCTCGTCGTCTCCCCATTGCACTTTGACTAGCTTGACCTCTCGATTCCTCAACTTCTTAATCTCCGACCCAAGAATGCACGTAGGAGCTCGTTGAATCATCGCATCACGTTCTATCTCCACCTCTCTAAGCAAGCTCGGCTCTACCACTTCCGCGGTCTCGTGCAAGCACTTCCTCAAATGTGATATATGGAATACATCGTGTACACCACTAAGTCTCTCAGACAACTCCACTCTATATGCCATCTGCCCAATCCTCTCCTTAATAGGAAACGGTCCTACGAACCATGGTGCTAACTTCCCAATGGACCCAGAGCGAACGACGTTCCATAATGGAGACACTTTGACAAAGACCATGTCCCCATTATCAAACTCAAGATCTGACCTCCTCTCGTCTGCATAAGATTTCTGCCTATCTTGCGCCGTCTTCAACCTCCTTCGAATCAAATCGATCTTTTCCGAAGTCTCTCTAATCATATCGGGCCCAAGCAAGATCTTATCCGTAGACTCCCACCAACATGTAGGCGAACGACACGGCCGTCCATAAAGAGCCTCGAACAGTGCCATGCCAATGCTAGAGTGAAAGCTATTATTATATGCAAACTCCACCAACGGAAGATGTTCCTCCCATGTACCTCCGAAGTCTAAGACACACAACCTCAATAGGTCCTCTAGAATACGATTCACCCTCTCGGTCTGGCCGTCCGTCTGAGGATGATATGCGGTGCTCAAACATAACTGAGTCCCTACCGCCTCTTGCAAGCTTTTCCAAAATTCGCTAGTAAAAATATGATCGTCGTCGCTTACTATGCTAGATGGAACACCGTGCAAACGAACTATCTCTCGAATGTATACGGAGGCTAACCATGGAGCAGTCCTCTTACTCTTCACGGGAATGAAATGGGCGCTCTTAGTAAGTCTGTCTACCACGACCCAAATCCCCGTATTACCCTTCCTCGATTTCGGTAGCCCGTCAAATAGTCCATTGAGACACTTTCCCACTTCTATTGTGGGACCTCCAATGGGTGAAGCAATCCACCGGGCTTCTTTTGCTCTGCTTTTACTTGTTGGCACACTAAGCATCTAGCGACAAACTCGGCCACATCCTTCTTCATACCGGCCTGAAAGTAAACCCGTCTCATGTCCATGTACATCTTGTCCCCGCTGGGATGGATGGTCATCTTCGAACGATGTGCATCATCAAGAATGGTCTTCCTCAAATTCTCGTCCCGTGGTACACAAAGTCTACCGTCCCTACGCAACCAACCCTTATCATCTAGGGTATACCTACTGAGATGGCTTGATGACTCCCCTCTTTTGAGCTTTTCTATTAACTCAACCAACTGTGGGTCATCTCTGTAACGACCCGGGTTTTTGCCGATCTTGGTTATCTGATATACAACACATATGGAACATCCAAGGATCAAAAATACCAGTCATTAACGAAAGAAATTAGAGGGTGAGGATATATAAGATAGAAACTTAGAATAGAAGAAGAAGAGGAGCACAACATCAGAGTAACACGAACCTCACAGCGGAACGAATAACATATAATATATATAACATAACTTGAAATATACATCTGTACTTGAATATACATCATTATCAAAGTACAACACTTACAACACAGCGGAAATAAACTATAGCTATATGATCCTGAAGCCTCCTTCTCAAGCACTTCAAGTATATGTAAATTCCTGACTACTTGACTGCCCGTACAAAATTGGGCACCCAAGAGTTTAGGGAAAACAACAAAATAAACTCCGGGTCAGTCATGTAACTGATATGTGTAAAACAGTTTGAACAAGTAAACGATATCTCATAAGACCACGCCGTATAACGGAACGGGTTTTTTCCCTTATGAGAATCCAAATTATCTTTATATTAAAAACCTTTTGAAATTATAATAATGTCTATCAACCACAACTACAATAATCATCTAGCAGAAACGCTTTCATCTCACGTTCTACATACATAGTATACAATCAAAACCGCAAGCACGTATTGGGTAATGGATTTCCAACTATGATAAGGTATGGAACCACCTTTCGCTAGTGTACCTCTAGAGAGGAATACACTGGATTCAACCAGAACATCTTGCAACCCGGCCACACATGACCGACCACTCATTTCGCTTGAGTGTATCGAATGTATATCACCAACGATTGGGATCAGCAACCGTTTCCTGAATGGGACAGCATCAACAATAGATTTTTAGAAGTAAATGTAACTCTAGATCAGGTGATTATACACCCTACTTCGGAGCGACCGACTTAGCAATGCTGCCTGCCCGATTTCTGTCATTTACCGGATATGAGGCTAGAGGTTACGCTTCATCATCACACCAGATTCACTTCGAATGTCACATCGTCAAATCCATCAAATCACCGATTGACGTCTACAACCATACATTATGTGTCAGCTAAAAGAAGTTTCCTTCTCCGCTTCCACTCTTGGTACGGTTGAAGAAATCAATGTACGTGACCTTTCTGGAAATATTCTGTCAGACATTCATCCATACAAGTCATTCAGGAATAGGATGAACCGAAGGCACTATTCAGTATATCCATCTTAGGCACTATTATCTAAGACTTATACAATTGCCCTTGCACTTTACTTCGTCTTCAATTATCTTTGTCATATATGATTCGCAATGCTTATGACAATACAGAGTGGTTCTTTGGATAATAATCCAACCGTTCTCTCCATATTAACAACGTTAAAATGGTCAAAACTTCGATAGTCTGTGATTTAACCATCAAAGAAAAACAGGTGTGCAAACAATGATATTATTTCCAGATGGAAATTTATATCGATCAAACATCATTCTACATTTATCTCCTTAGTTCATTTTTCATCTCCTGTTTCCCTATATTCAACATTTCTTATTTTCTAAATTTATGAAAATATATGTTATTACCATTGGAAAACATTTCCATTTCTTATTTTCTATATCATAAAACATTTCTGGTTCTTATTTGGAAAACATTTCCAAACTCCTTCATTGGACTTAGACAGATGTTTAAACAAACCATCGCGATGCCAACTCAAACCATTATGCTTATTAACAAAATTCCTTTAACCCACCTTCACTATCGAACCTTAACCATTCCTTAGTTAAAAATGAAGTCAACCAAGTTGGGGTAATACTACCTCTCAGACCTTAACTGAACGACGTTTCTAACCTTGAAATAGACAAAGTTCACCTTTCATTTCTTTAACAAACTTCCTTACGTAACTCTCTTTCGAATCATCTCTATTCGATAATTCTTTCCATCGATAAGGTATATTCGATAACTCTATTCAATTTACTCTATTCGATTAACCCTTATTAATTAACTCTATTGGACTAACGCTATTGGATTAACTCTATTTGATTTAACTCTAGTCGATAACTCCTATAACTCTATTCGAATAAACCAAATTCGATTAACTCCTTTAATTCCATTCGAATAACTAATATTCGATAACTCCTTTCGATTAACTAATAATCGATAACTCCTTTTGATTAACTAATAATCAATAACTCCTTTCGATTAAACTAATCGATAACTCCTTTTCACTCGATTCGAATTACTAATATTCAATAACTCCTTTCGATTTAACTAATAATCGATAACTCCTTTCAATTAAACTAATCGATAACTCCTTATTTGACTAACTCTAATCGATTTATTCTAATTCGATTAACTCTATTTAATTACCCTATTGGTTAACTCTACTTTAACTGGTTAACTCTAACTGATAACTCTAACTGATAAACTCTAACTGGTTAACTCTGACTCATACTCTATTTGATTAACTCTAATCGAACAACTAATATTCGATTAACTCATTTCAACTCTATTTATTTAACTCCTTTAATTTATTCCTTTTCTATTTGTTTACTTAACAAATAACTATTCCCTTTTCATTTCTATTTATTTAACAAATAAATATTTCTTTTATCTTTCCTATTTATTTAACAAATAAATATCTCCTTTTATATTCTATTTATCTAGCCAATAAATATTTCTTTTATTCTATTCTATTCTATTTATTCTAACAAATAAATATTTCCTTTTATTCTATTTTTTCGATTTTTATAATTATTCTCTTTTATAAAAATCCTTTTCCTTTTCTATATAAAATCCATCGATTTTATATAAATAATTCATTTTCAAAATACACTTTGAAAATCCCCTTTCCCACATCCAGTATTTCTAATGGTATTTAACATACCATATAACAACGATAAATATCGTCCAAACACACATAATCAACAACAGATTATATATCACATCATATATCACAATATATGAATCACAGTAAAATAAATGTTGAGGAATCCAGTTGGATTCCTCCAACCTGTTTCCCTGCATCCACAGATGTTATACAATATAAAATCAACATCACTTTCAGTTCCATATGATATATTCTGTTAAACAGAATCAATATAGAAATTTAAATAACTGACTAGCAGTTCAATCAAACAGTCAACACACAGTCAATCAGCCAATATTTAACAGTTCTAAAAATATAAAATGAAATTATAAACTGTTCAGAGTTAGTGAGATTTACTCACATTGGACGATCATCGTTAATAACGATAACCATCGCTTGATTTAGATGGACGATTTATTTTACTATAAATTGTAACGAGCTTCAATCCACTCCTAGTCAGTTCCATTGTTTTGTTCCCGTCCATACGATTCCAAGATTACAACGGTTCGTAAATCATAGCCCAACATGCATGGCACCCGTTCCATACGCACATACTTCCTGTCCGCTGAAACTAAACTCCGCCAACGTTTTTCTCCCCTTTCTTCTTTTCTTTATTTTGTATGGGCCTCACTCTTTTATTCGGCCCATTGTCATTTAACCCGATCCGTCCTTTGTGTCTCCTTCTTCCCCAATTATTTATTCCGCTTCTAGTATCCTACTGTCATGCTCGTTCCTTTCAGACACTACCGTTCGTTTGCCAACTCCAATACAAACACCGCCCCAGTATAATACTTCAAGTGTTCATTTCCGTGTATATTTACTCCCACTACTTCCCCATTAATCCGCACGCTCCACTATTGGTGCCTTCACCCTCCTTAATATTGCATCTCCTCCCTCTTGTATCAGTTTGCGTATAGTACTCCAGAATATTTCATACCCCATAAAACCCATGCTGCCGAAAACCTCCTTACGTTATGGTATAGTAAGTAGCGAGCCCTTTTTGGTTTGAAGCCTCTCAAGATTTTGCGAACAACTTAAGTCACTCCCCTTTCACAAATATGCACACCATTTGATGACCAACGCCACCTGCTGTTATACCCTACTTTCACACAACTTAGAATGACCGACTCCCATCCTACTACACTTGTAAATAGCCATCAGCCCATGCATACAATACCCACCGCATCTTCTTGCGTTAATCTATGAGTTCACATACGCCATTTGTTTCTCCCTTGGCCACACTCAGCTTCGGTAGAAGCATCCCATCCCTTTTACTTCATATGATTTTACTTTTGAACAGCACTGTTTTTCGTTGAAAGGAGTGAAGAAGAGGGGAGTTGGAAGAATGAATGCTGTTGGAAATTATTCTCGTGGCGGCTGAGTGTCTTGCCCATTGAAGCGAATGAAAGAATTAGGTTAAGGGGTGGTGTTAAGTTATTATATAGGATAAGGTTAGATATTTGTTTGAGGATTTCTTGGAGAAGGAAGTTCCACGTTTTTCTTCTGTCAAACCAAAGGAAATGAATTGGAACCAATTTATATGGACGTGGAGTCCTAAATGGCCAGTAATAGAAACCACCGTACTATATTAATCTACATAAAATATACGAAACTAGAAAAGACATAGCTATTTACTTTCAAGATATAGATCTGTGATCCACTCGGTGATGCCATGCGCCTTTCATTTCTAATTACTTAGGCATGAAGTATTCGAGAAAAAATAGCTATATGTGTCCATAAGTTATATTATTATAATTGAATTTTAGTTTATTTCTAAACATGTTTGTATACATACAATTGTTCACATGTGACTCTGTATATATATCAACGCAAGCTGTTACAGACAAAAATAAAAACACGATCGTGCTCAGTGATGTGCCACGATCCCAAAGATATAACAATACCGGTAGATTAACTCATATTTTGAAACCTCAAAATGTTGATTACAGGGTGCAAAATACTCCAAATAAAAAGTTGTTTATTTAATTAATTAAAATTTACAATAAAACTCTAAAAATTAAATTATCATTATGTCCCAAAAGAATCTTGTCTAAATTCGAAACCGGTATCTAGTTATATCGAATAAACCGTTACGGTCGACAAACGATTCTATAACGACTTTTCTAAAATTTGATTTGGACATAAATCAAAATCTACACAACGAAATCCTGATTTTTCTCTTCCATCAGAAATATATACTTCACCAGCTCCGAACGTTTCTTTTTTTTTACAGAAATATGATTTAAAACGGCTTCTGTATATTCAGTTGAAGTTCGAATCACCAATTTACGAACTGCAGCGCCATTTCGAGCTCGGTTATAATTATAATATAATTATACGTTCAAACTATCGTTTCAAATAATATATTCGTTATTCTAATTCAATTCTAAACTGAATTAAATATCACAGATGATCCAGTTCACACCATATCGCCATTTCAGCCAATTCTGATTATTTCAGAATTAAATATATTATTTAATTTATTATTTTAATTAAATATTCATCATTATTTAATTCCACGACCATTTAATTCACTATATCACTATTGATATAATTAAATAAATTAATTATAATACCTCTGCAAATGCGGGTCATTACATTCTTCCCCACTTAAAATAATTTCGTCCTCGAAATTGCTAAGGTAGAGAACGACCCTATCGACTGGTTAGAACATATTTGTTCACTTCTTAACTTCAGTTCCAACTGAACCAATTTAATTTCAATTAAATTATTAATTTATTCTTATCAACGAAAATTTTCAAAAATCCTGAAAACTTTCTAACACCTTAACTTTTTGAAAAATTTCGCCAGCACCTCCTTTGTACTGGTCAATAGGTCAAACCACCACTCGCCTCTCTGGGCTGTCTCCATCCCAAAAGAAAATCAAACAGCCAAGCGGCTTGCTAATTCGGCTCATAAATCTTATATCCAATAGAAATATAAACTTGTACCTTTTGTCGTCATATCATTATATCCTTTCCACCTGTTATCAATTCAGCGGATACAAGGGTCATCCCAATCAAATTCCAATCTGCTTTTATCCACAACACAACCATTCACTTATATCCGAGCCAAATATCATTTCAACTCGAGTTTCTTCTCGATTCCCAACTCTTAACTTGATTGTCACATTACACTTCAAATTTGAATCTCACAATCCAATTTGTCTTGATATCATTCTAATTCAATCTCAGTTACCACTTTACTTTAATTCAAATTTGCTTTCACAAATTTCTGTTAAATTTGTTATTAATTCAAACAGTCTTTCCCTGGGAGTTTTCAAATAGTTTACTCTTTTCAAAAACCAAAATTTCCTTTTGAACATGTCACTGAGCCCTTAATTAATATTCCATTAGTTAAATCACTTCTCTATTTCTTTATCAATATTTGTTAACCAAATATTTTCAATAACCATATTGGCCTTTTATGTTATTTGGAAAACATTTCCGAATATCGCCTTCCGTTATTTTCTAAACTTTAGAAAATATATGATATTTATAATTGGAAAATATTCCAATTACTTATGTCTTTTTCCGATCTTGTTTATTTCTATACTTAGGAAATATTCTTTATTATATTTCCAAGCTTACACTTATTTGGGTTAAAACGGATGTTGTGTAAAACATCGTTACGACAACCCAAATACTATATTCAACTAACTCTTATTCAACATTGATCTTCGAGCCTGAAATCTTACTATTTATTTGTTAATAATGAAATCAATCAAGTTGGGGTATAACTACCTCTTAGACCTTGACTGAATAACATTTATAACGTCAAAATAGATATGACTACTTACTTAAATAATCAATACCATACAACTACTTATTCACTTTTAAACACGTATATGCTTCCTCTTTCTATTCTTACTAGATTTTATTCTTAGTCTTCCTTTTTGATTTTACTATTCTATTTCTAAGTTCGTTTCCTTATCGACCTCTGTATATATATCGATACGTTGATTTCTAACTATCAAATTATCTTTAAAATATTCTAACTCCTTAAATCCTCAGAAAAATTCGCCATAACCTCCTTTGTACCAGGAGCATTGAGATATTTCAAATAGCCTCCCATGGCCCTCACCAATCCAAAAGAAAAAGAAAAAGTCAAGCGGCTAGCCGATACGGCGCATAAAATCTCATATATGAATTAAATACATACCTTTTCGTCGAGCATTCTATTTATATACCTTCATACCTTATCCATACCTATCTCATGTATATTTATACCTGCCCAATCTATTTTAACTATACCTGATCGTTTTATCTCAATTCGTTAATTACTTTGTTAATTAACTCTTTAATCTATTTCACTTTTATATTTGAACATGACATGTTCAAATATATTTTAACTTGCTTATTAACTAATTTGAATCCAAATTTCAAATTTAAGTTCTATATTCGATTTTGAGTATCCATTTACAAATCCAATTCACCTTTCAAAGTTCAACTTCAAATTCAAAACTCGATTAACTAATTCCTCTTCGACTTAGTTAATTCTATTCAATTTCTATTCAAATTTTATATCACTTATATGATTCAAATCTATATATCAAATTCTATTATTCAAATTCTATATATCAAATTATATTCAAATTCTATATTATAAATCCCATTTTGAAATTCAACACAACTTGTCTTTCCCAAAACAAATTCAAAACAGTATCTCTGGTAGTAATTCGTCACTTACAACTCGAAAATGAATACTGATGATGCAACTGTCATCATCGGAATCTATTTTCCAGCGATCGAAGTGAGTTCAATACTATAAAACCATTTCTAACTTTTCCACTTTGAAATTCATTTCAAAATATAATTAACACTACTTGTAAACAATTTTAAAATCTCCCAGGACCTTAAATTTTCCTTATTTTTAATCCAAATCCATTTACAAACACTTATCCAATTTTCCAGAATTTTAATTCAATTTTTGGTTAAAATTTCAGATTTAACTCATCTAATTTCACTTATTTCACTTATATGAATTTTGATTGGCTATTTACATAACCATTTAATTCATAATCTTACTCGATTATAATAACAAATATACTTTGGGTAAAATTATTTCATTTACCCTCTTTTCAAAACATATCTTGTCGACCCATTGTATTCGAGTTTTTATAAACTCCTACCGATATAGTGAATCAAACTGATCGACCAGAACCCATAAACAACTCAACCAATAAATCACCACAATATAAAACAATTTTAATATCAATAACAAATACGCTTACTCGTATATATACACTCAACTCAATCTAGGGTATTACTAAACCTATCTCTACCGAGTCACGCCACAGAGCCAAGGTAATTCACTTAACTTAAGCTCTGATACCAACAGTAATGACCCGGGTTTTTGTCGATCTTGGTTATCCGATATAAAACACATATCGAACATCCAAGGATCGAAAATACCGGTCATTAATGAAAGAAATTAGAGGGTGAGGATAGAAAAGATAAAACTTAGAATATAAGAAGAAGAGCACAACATCAGAGTAACACGAACCTCACAGCGGAACGAATAACATATAATATATATAACATAACTTGAAATATACATCTGTACTTGATATACATCATTATCAAAGTACAACACTTACAACACAGCGGAAATAAACTATAGCTATATGATCCTGAAGCCTCCTACTCCAGCACTTCAAGTATCTGTAAATTCCTGACTGCTTGACTGCCCATACAAAATTGGGCACCCAAGAGTTTAGGGAAAACAACAAAATAAACTCCGGGTCGGTCATGGGAGTGGTATGAGTAAAACAGTTTGAACAAATAAACGATATCTCATAAGAGCACGCCGTATAACGGAACGGGTTTTTTTCCCTTATGAGAATCCAAATTATCTTTATATTAAAAACCTATTAATATTATAATAATGTCTACCAACCACAACTATAATAATCATCTAGCAGAAACGCTTTCATCTCACGTTCTACATACATAGTATACAATCAAAACCGCAAGCACGTATTGGGTAATGGATTTCCAACTATGACAAGGTATGGAAACACCTTTCACTAGTGTACCTCTAGAGAGGAATACACTGGATTCAACAAGAACATCTTGCAACCCGGCCACACATGACCGACCACTCATTTCGCTTGAGTGTATCGAATGTATATCACCAACGGTTGGGATCAGCAACCATTTCCCGAATGGGACAGCATCAACAATAGATATTTAGAAGTAAATGAAACTCAAGATCAGGTGATTATAAACCCTACTTCGGAGCGACCGACTTAGCCATGCTGCCTGCCCGATTTCTGTCATTTACCGGATGTGAGGCTAGAGGTTACGCTTCATCATCACACCAGATTCACTTCGAATGTCACATCGTCAAATCCATCAAATCACTGATTGATGTCTACAACCATACATTATGTGTCAGCTAAAAGAAGTTTCCTTCTCCGCTTCCACTCTTGGTACGGTTGAAGAAATCAATGTACGTGACCTTTCTGGAAATACTCTGTCAGACATTCATCCATACAAGTCATCCAGGAACAGGATGAACCGAAGGCACTATTCAGTATATCCATCTTAGGCACTGTTATCTAAGACTTATACAACAGCCTTTGAACTTTACTCCGTCTTCAATTATCTTTGGCATATATTATTCGCAATGCTTATGCCAATACAGAGTGGTTCTTTGGATAATAATCCAACCGGTCTCTCCATATTAACAACGTTAAAATGGTCAAAACTTCGATAGTCTGTGGTTTAACCATCAAAGAAAAACAGGTGTGCAAACAACGATATTATTTCCGGATGGAAATTTATATCGATCAAACATCATTTTACATTTATCTCCTTAGTTCATTTTTCATCTCCTGTTTCCCTATATTCAACATTTCTTATTTTCTAAATTTAGAAGATATATGTTATTACCATTGGAAAACATTTCCATTATTGTTTTCTATATCAAAAAACATTTCTGGTTCTTATTTGGAAAACATTTCCAAAACTCCTTCATTGGACTTAGACAGATGTTTAAACAAACCATCGCGATGCCAACTCAAACCATTACGCTTATTAACTAAATTCCTTTAACCCACCTTCACTATCGAACCTTAACCATTCCTTAGTTAAAAATGAAGTCAATCAAGTTGGGGTAATACTACCTCTCAGACCTTAACTGAACAACGTTTATAACAAAGTTCACCTTTTAATTCTTTAACAAACTTCCTTACGTAACTCTCTTTCGAATCATCTCTATTCGATAATTCTTTCCTTCGATAAGGTATATTCGATAACTCTATTCAATTTACTCTATTCGATTAACCCTTATCAATTAACTCTATTGGACTAACGCTATTGGATTAACTCTATTTGATTTAACTCTAGTCGATAACCCCTTTAACTCTATTCGAATAAACCAAATTCGATTAACTCCTTTAATTCCATTCGAATAACTAATATTCGATAACTCCTTTCGATTAACTAATAATCGATAACTCCTTTTGATTAACTAATAATCGATAACTCCTTTCGATTAAACTAATCGATAACTCCTTTTCACTCGATTCGAATAACTAATATTCGATAACTCCTTTCGATTTAACTAATAATCGATAACTCCTTTCGATTAAACTAATCGATAACTCCTTATTTGACTAACTCTAATCGATTTATTCTAATTCGATTAACTCTATTTAATTACCTTATTGGTTAACTCTACTTTAACTGGTTAACTCTAACTGATAACTCTAACTGATAAACTCTAACTGGTTAACTCTGACTCATACTCTATTCGATTAACTCTAATCTCCTTTAATTTATTCCTTTTCTATTTGTTTACTTAACAAATAACTATTCCCTTTTCATTTCTATTTATTTAACAAATAAATATTTCTTTTATCATTCCTATTTATTTAACAAATAAATATCTCCTTTTATATTCTATTTATCTAGCCAATAAATATTTCCTTTATTCTACTCTATTTATTCTAACAAATAAATATTTCCTTTTATTCTATTTCTTCGATTTTTATAATTATTCTCTTTTATAAAAATCCTTTTCCTTTTCTATATAAAATCCGTCGATTTTATATAATTAATTCATTTTCAAAATACACTTTGAAAATCCCCTTTCCCACATCCAGTATTTCTTATGGTATTTAACATACCATATAACAACGATAAATATCGTCCAAACACACATAATCAACAACATATTATATATCACATCATATATAACAATATATGAATCACAGTAAAATAAATGTTGAGGAATCCGGTTGGATTCCTCCAACCTGTTTCCCTGCATCCACAGATGTTATACAATATAAAATCAACATCACTTTCAATTCCATATGATATATTCTGTTAAACAGAATCAATATAGAAATTTAAATAACTGACTAGCAGTTCAATCAAACAGTCAACACACAGTCAATCAACCAATATTTAACAGTTCTAAAAATACAACATGAAATTATAAACTGTTCAGAGTTAGTGAGATTTACTCACATTGGACGATCATCGTTAATAACGATAACCATCGCTTGATTCAGATGGACGATTTATTTTGCTATAAATTGTAACGAACTTCGATCCACTCCTAGTCAGTTCCATTGTTTTGCTCCCGTCCATACGATTCCAAGATGACAACTGTTCGTATATCATAGCCCAACATGCATAGCACCCGTTCCACACGCCCATACTACCTGTCCGCTGAAACTAAACTCCACCAACGTTTTTCTCCCCTTTCTTCTTTTCTTTATTTTGAATGGGCCTCACTCTTTTATTCGGCCCATTGTCATTTAACCCGATCCGTACTTTGTGTCTCCTTCTTCTTCAATTATTTATTCCGCTTCCAGTATCCCACTGTCGTGCTCATTCCTTCCAGACACTACCGTTCCTTTGCCAACTCCAATACAAACACCGCCC
This sequence comes from Allium sativum, assembly GCA_030737875.1. Classification (NCBI taxonomy): domain Eukaryota; kingdom Viridiplantae; phylum Streptophyta; class Magnoliopsida; order Asparagales; family Amaryllidaceae; genus Allium; species Allium sativum. Next base: position 734,804,814 of record CM060916.1, read on the forward strand.
CAGTATAATACTTCAAGTGTTCATTTCCGTGTATATTTACTCCCACTACTTCCCCATTAATACGCACGCTCCACTATTGGTGCCTTCACCCTCCTTAATATCGCATCTCCTCCCTCTTGTATCAGTTCGCATATACTACTCCAGTATATTTCATACCCCATAAAACCCATGCCGCCGAAAACCTCCTTACGTTATGGTATAGTAAGTAGCGAGCCCTTTTTGGTTTGAAGCCTCTCAAGATTTTGCGAACAACTTAAGTCTCTCCCCTTTCACAAATATGCACACCATTTGATGACCAACGCCACCTGCTGTTATACCCTACTTTCACACAACTTAGAATGACCGACTCCCATCCTACTGCACTTGTAAATAGCCATCACCCAAGCATACAATACCCACCGCATCTTCTTGCATTGATCTATGAGTTCACATACGCCATTTGTTTCTCCCTTGGCCACACTCAGCTTTGGTAGAAGCATCCCATCCCTTTTACTTCATATGATTTTACTTTTGAATAGCACTGTTTTTCGTTGAAAGGAGTGAAGAAGAGGGGAGTTGGAAGAATGAATGTTGTTCGAAATTTTTCTCGTAGCGGCTGAGTGTTTTGCCCATTGAAGAGAATGAAAGAATTAGTTTAAGGGGTGGTGTTAAGTTATTATATAGGATAAGGTTAGATATTTGTTTGAGGATTTTTTGGAGAAGGAAGTTCCACGTTTTGCTTCTGTCGAACCAAAGGAAATGAATTGGAACCAATTTATATGGACGTGGAGTCCTAAATGGCCAGTAATAGAAACCACCGTACTATATTAATCTACATAAAATGTACGAGACTAGAAAAGACATAGCTATTTTCTTTCAAGATATAGATCTGTGTTCCACTCGGTGATGCCATGCGCATTTCATTTCTAATTACTTAGGCATGAAGTATTCGAGAACAAATAACTATCTGTGTCCATAGGTTATATTATTATATTTGAATTTTAGTTTATTTCTATACATCTTTGTATACATACAAATGCTCATGTGTGACTCTGTATATATATCAATGCAAGCTGTTACAGACAAAAATAAAAACACAATCGTGCTCAGTGATGTGCCACGATCCCAAAGATATAATAATACCGATAGATTAACTCATATTTTGAAACCTCAAAATGTTGATTACAGGGTGCAAAATACTCCAAATAATAATTTGTTTATTTAATTAATTAAACTTTACAATAAAATTCTAAAAATTAAATTATCGTTATGTCCCAAAAGAACCTTGTCTAAATTCAAAACCGGTATCTAGTTATATCGAATAAACCGTTACGGTCGATAAACGATTCTATAGCGACTTTTCTAAAATTTGATTTGGACATAAATCAAAATCTACACGACGAAATCCCGATTTTTCTCTTCCATCAGAAAGATATACTTCACCAGCTCCGAACGTTTCTTGTTTCGCAGAAATCCGATTTAAAACGGCTTCTGTATATTCAGTTGATGTTTGAATCGCCAATTTACGAACTGCAGCGCCATTTCGAGCTCGATTATAATTATAATATAATTATACGTTCAAACTATCATTTCAAATAATATATTCGTTATTCTAATTCAATTCTAAACTGAACTAAATATCACAGATGATCCAATTCACACCATATCGCCATTTCAGCCAATTCTGATTATTTCAGAATTAAATATATTATTTAATTTATTATTTTAATTAAATATTCATCATTATTTAATTCCATGACCATTTAATTCACTATATCACTATTGATATAATTAAATAAATTAATTAAAATACCTCTGCAAATGCGGGTCATTACAATCTCGTTGTGCCTCACCAATCCATCCTAAAAGCGTAGGTCTGACCTCTAAGGATGCTAGCAAACCGGGTACAAAGTCAATGGAAGGTCTAAAGTCAAACGTAGATATGAACTCTAACCTTCGCCGCTCCACAAACAACGGGCTCAAGGATAACCTTTTCCGACTTAAGGTGTCTGCCACCACGTTACCCTTGCCAGGGGTATATGCTATCTCGAAATCGTAGGACGCTAAGAATTCCATCCACCTTTGTTGCCTTAAGTTCAAGTCCTTCTGAGAGAACAAGTATTTTAGCGATTTGTGGTCAGTGAACAATTCGAATTTCTCGCCAAGAAGATAATGACGCCAAGACTTAAGCGCAAAGACAATAGCGGCCAACTCTGGGTCGTGTGTAGGGTAATTTCTCTCATGTACGCTCAACTGCCTTCCACCATAGGCTATTACCCTTCCCTCTTGCATTAAGACTGCGCCTAGTCCTGTCCCACAAGCATTGGTATAAACGGTAAATGGCTTACTCCCATCTAGCAATACTAAGACTGGGGCTGTGGTCCAAGCTCTCTTTAAACGTTAGAACGTGTCATCACAATCTATGTCCCATGTGAAAACTAGGTTCTTCTTCGTCAAGCATGTTAATGGGGCTGATATTTTTTCGAAGTCTTTGATAAACTTCCTATAGTAGCCAGCCAATCCTAAGAAACTCCTCACCTCGGTAGCATTTTTAGGGACCTTCCAATCTTGGATGGCCACTACCTTCGCGGGATCCACAGCTATCCCTTCTTTGGAAACCACGTGCCCTAAGAACTGCACTTCCTTCCTCCAAAAGTGACATTTAGAAAATTTAGCTTTTAGGCTATGCGCTCGAAGAGTCTCCAACACTTCCCTAACATGTAGGGCATGCTCTTCCTCGTTCTTAGAAAAGATCAAGGTGTCGTCCATAAAGACTACCACGAATTTATTAAGGTACTCCCTAAACACCCTACTCATCAAATCAACAAAGTATGCGGGGGCGTTTGTCAAACCGAAGGGCATCACAAGCCATTCGAAGAAACCGTCTAGAGTCCTAAAGGCAGTCTTGTCTATGTTATCCTCAGCCACTCTCAACTGGTGGAAACCCGTGGCTAAATCCAACTGCGAAAATACTGAGGCGCCAACCAACTGATCGAAGAGATCGTCAATCCTTGGCAGTGGGTGTCTACTTGGTAAGCTTATTAAGTTCTCTATAGTCCACACAAAGTCTAAGGGACCCATCTGCCTTCGTGGCAAATACTAATGGAGCACCCCACTCCGATATACTACGTCTAATGAACCCATTCTCAAGCAATTCTTTCACTTGCTTACTGAGTTCTCTTCTCTCTCTTGGAGCCATGTGGCGCACTGGCAATGCAACTGGATTTGCATTATCTACTAGATATATTCGAAAGTATATCTCACGTTTTGGGGGTAAACCCCTCACCTCATCAAAGACATCAACATATTCACGGACTATGAGAACAGAATGCAAATCATCATTGGATGCGTAAAGGGATTCTAGGTAGCTAAGAATTACTGGACCTCTAGGGTCACAAGAAATATCGAGGGTCTTTCCACAACGAGTCAACAATCTAACTACCCTTCTTTCACAATCTAGGATGGCCCCATATCTAGTTAGCCAATCCATACCTAGAATCAAGCCGTAGTCCATGAAGCCAAGAACAAAGACGTTGCATTCAAACTCAACGCCCAAGATAAACACTCTCAAATCCCAACAAATCATAGAAAGATAAATCAAACCACCAATAGGATTTGAGACTACTAAGGGATCAGTAACTAGACTAGTATCTAGGTGCAGTGTTTCAACTAATGATGTAGAAATAAACGAATGTGATGTGCCAGAATCGAATAAAGTACGGACAGGATGATCAAACAGAAATACTAAGCTTTCAACGGAAAGTGCTCTACCTCGTTCTTGCAGCGGTGGGACCACGAGAGCCTGAACTTGTCCCCTTGCCTGCCCTGGTGCCATAAGAGCCTGCACCTGTCCTCCCGAGGTAGACCCTGCCCTCTGCCCTTTCTTTGGGAAGTCCTTAATAAGATGTCCCGCTTCGCCATAGTGGAAACAACCAGTCTTCTTTTTCTTTCTACAATCTTTGCTTAGATGACCGGGTGTCCCACGGTTAAAGCATCTTTTCTTTCCCTTAACATTGTTTCCTTTACCGCCTTTCTTGTTCTGTTGTTGCTGTTGCGGCTTCTTTTGATCCCCTTTCTTCTCAGATGCCTTATTAGCATTGGCGCCCTTCTCCTCTTCATGCATAAGCACCATGTCAACTAATCTCTCAAAGGCAGCCCCCATGGGAATGTGGGTCATAGCTAACCCATGAAGCAGCTCGTTCAAACCCTTAACAAATCTTAGGGCCTTCTTTTCTGGTGTATTCACCAAGTCCAAGCCAAATCTTGCCAACTGATTGAACTTGTTGACGTATTCTTTCACCGATAGATTCCCTTGCTTCAGTGCCAAAAACCTTTCCGTGAATAGATTCTCTTCAACCCGTGAGAGAAACTTCGCCTCAAACCTCCGCTTAAAATCTGGCCATGTATCAACTGGACGTTCTCCATTAGTGACCTCCCACCAAAACGAGGCCTCATCCTTCATTAGCCAGGCAGCTAACTGGACTTTTCTTCCATCTTCCACTTCAAAGATCCCAAACAATTCTTCCACCTCCTTTAGCCAATTATGAGCTTCAACAAATGTCTCCGTCCCGTGAAAAGGTTTTCCACCCATTGCTCGAAAGTCCTTACATATCTTAGCAAAAGTATCGACACGAGGAGGAGGAGGAGGAGCATTTGCTGGACCTGCAGTGGTGGCCCTAGTCTCCAAATACCTCCTAAACCATCCTGGTATCGTTATCCCCTTGGGTATCTCAGAAATTCCAGACATACTGAAACGAAAAAGGAAAGATTCAATATAAAAGAACCGAAGGAAGGATATATGCCTCTTGGGGTTATGCTTTCTAAATATACTTTTCTCTTGAAAATACTTTCCTTATAACAAACTTTTGAAAGTACTTCTTTATAAAAGTAGTTTTGAAAAACAGTTTTTCAAAAATTCATATCTGTTCTGGTAACCTTCAGCTCTGATACCACATGTAACACCCGACGTCAATTAATGTCACTCACAAAGGGAATGCATTAACTTCCATGAAGCATTTTAAGTTTGTATAGAACAGAAACTTAACAACAAGACAGATATAAACAATACTAAAACTTTAAAACTTTATTTCATTGCAGCGGAAAACACATATGTTTGATTACATCATCAAAAACCAGAGTCAAAGTACATAATATCCATCTTGACTACCAAAGTACATAAATTGAAAGACATAATCCCCAATACAAAATAGCCATAAATAAAAGAGGTTGAACTTTACTTCAGCGATCCAAGCGTTTTTCTAAAAGCAGAGAAACAGCAGTCCAAAATCAAGCTCCACTGGTGCTAGTTCCAACCTGAGCACTTGGGGGGAGGAAGAAAAGAGGAGGAAACAAAAGAGGGGTCAGACATAAAGTCTGGCGAGTGCGATAACTTTAACAATATAATTACCAAAATAACTAGGCTAAGGCATAAGTTGGAAAATAAGGAAATGACTGTGAACAATTGAGTATGGCAGAGTAAACAAGGAAACAAGATGAACAAAGATAACATTAAAGCGCACCTAAACCACTATAAGATAATTACTATACTGCACCACCACTATAAGATATTTGCTATACTGCACCACCACTATAAGATATTCGCTATACTACATCACCACTAGTCACCCTAAGGTTTATCCCGCCTACATAACTTAATAATGATAATCGTAGTTTCGTGCACCCCTAGCTGCCTTCATAGGGGTCGCCTGCCCCTATCTGTACCCACTACCCCCATGCGATCGGCTCCCTAACTCGTAGATACCCATGCTGGCCCCATAGTGGGGTGTATCACTCCTCAAAGTGGCAACCTGATACCACCAAGAATGCACGGCTTATACCTACACGATGCAACAATGTCTTACCTACCAGCCCGGGTCCACACACGCATATGAACCCGTTGGACTTGCGTTGCCACCGAAAACCCATTTTGGCCTCTTACAGTCAAGCCCAGTATGTGTGTCCCGTCCTCGACTTGGGTCGAGCCCACAAAGATACGTATGAGTTACTAGTTGAAATGGGCCCCTATTACTTGATATAAGCTATCCACCTAAGCTTGGTCCCCTCTAGTACATCCCACTTAACCCACTTCTTATTCATGTCCACTTACATGTTTCACATTTTGGTTAAGTGTTTCTAATCGTATTTCAAATGCCACCCAAGGCACCCACTGGATTCCACATGCCACCCAAGGCACCCACTTAACCCCCTCATGCCCCACTACATGTTTATTTGGTTAACTGTTTCTTAATTCATTAAGACCGTAACCTCATAAAGACCTCTCACATTAGACTGGCATTTGTGGCAACTGGATTTGTCGGGCGGGTCCGGGCAGTCTTACACCACAAAAGAGCCTAACCTCGTGTCTTTACAATTGTTACGTATTTAGTTTATGCCTAAGACCTCTCACATTAGACTGGCATTTGTGGCAGCTGGATTTGTCGGGCGGGTCCGGGCAATTTTACACCACAAAAGAGGCTAACCTCGTGTCTTAGAAGATTAATTACACCTAATTAATCATCCCCTAATTTGAATTAATTTTCCTATTCAAATTACCAATTAATTCCAAATTTAACTATGGCCATAATTGACTCAATTATGTCCATCTATTTATGGTATGTAAAATCATACCAATTATCATCACAAATTTATTTTATGCCTTTTAAGGCATTTATGCCAATTAAATCTTTTAGTATTACCCCCTTTACCCTACGTTGTACGTTTGTTCGTTTAGCGTAAAATATACGTTAGACTCGAATAATCTAACTCATGGAATAAAGAGAAAACATCACAACATACATATAACTAAAAATAGATCTAAACATAAGGGGTGAACTTGCAAGTGTGAATGATGTTCTGCATCTAAAACTTGCATAGGCCAAAGTTACACCTTGCATAAAACTACATATGTCATAGATCCAAATCTAAAGGTGTAAACTTGTTTAGATGATGGTCACGAACTCGCATAAATCATGTATGTCATGAAACATGTAAAGTTATACATAATCTTTTCTAACTCGCATATGATCCACATCTAAATCAACACCTAAACTTGCATACATACTTATGATTTATCATATGAATCATCATAACCAACTAGCATATGAACAACGTGATGATTTGATTATACATAAGATTACAACATAGATGATAGCATCATAACTTTACAACATAGATGATAACATCAAAACATCACATCATAGAATTTACAACATGTATGATAACATCACAATTTTACAGCATAATTATAACATGCGGTCAATAATTCACATCATATCCATGTAATCCACATTGTAAATTAATCCAATTAAATTACTAATTATTTTATGAAAGAAATCGAACTCACAACTCAAAGAAGGTCTTGAGTTCTTAATTCTGAGTTCTGAAGTTGTATTAGCTTTCCTTTGAAGAAGATTCGTTTTTAAAGTTGAAAAGGATTGAATTTGATTTGCTTTCTTCCTCTCTAATTGGTGGCGGCTATGCTGAGTTGCTAGGTGACGGCATGGAGGCCACGAGTCTAATTTTATTTTGATTTTAGGGTTTGAGTCTATAGGTGTTTTATAGAGTTTAGGATTAGTTTAAGCTGTCCGATCCACCCAGAATTAATCCCAGCCAATCAGAGCAGTTCAGAAACCCTAATGAGTCAGCATCTAGTCATTAACAGGTCATAATTCAATTCTTCCCGAAGGGGGAGGGAGGGGGCAGGTCGACCCTATGGTCAACCTGGTCAGGTTAGGTCGCCCCCCAGGTCGACCTTATGGTCAACCTGGCCCTGGCGGGAAAATTCTCGCCTAGCCCATCTGACTATGAATTTTCAAATTTTGAAATCTGTTTTAAATTTTCTAAAACTTCCGATCGCCATAACTTCTTCATACGAAGTCCAATTCACGCAAACTCAGACTCTATCTCAACCAGAATTCCGAGACGAACACAATGGCGCAACCCTTTCCCTTAATTCTCACATCTGAGATTAGTTATTCTTTAATTTGTGAATATTAGTGTTAACAGAAATACGGGGTGTTACATCGTAGTTATCTGAAAAGTGGTCGATGAAATGCTAGAATGGGATGGTGTGGTATATTGGGGCTGATTGCTATGAAAATCGAATCAGTTGTTGTTGAGTTACTTCATTTTTGGTCGAGGCAGCAGGTATACGTTTTACCAAAATTTAAAATTACTTAGAATAATATATTTTATTAGTTTAAATTATTAATCATTAATGGCTAAATAAAATTAAATAATCGTAGGTATAAAATCGATTCAAGACGATTCATAGCCGATGATATGGAAATTAATGGATATTCAGTAAACGAAAATCAAGGTGAGTAAACTCACTCTCTAGTTCGATTATAGTTTGTTATAATTGAATTTTTATTTAATACAAATATTTTCATGCTATTTGTTGGTTGATTGACAGCATTATTGTTTATTGATAAATTGTGGTTATTATATATATTATTTATATTTAGGCTTAATGGTTGTGGCTATTATATATATATATATATGATATTTCCCGCAGTACCATTAGTGGATTCCCGTAGTATCATTAGCGGATGTGCCTATCGCCCCACGATATTTTGAGTGGATGACCTTCTATACCGTGATATCCTGCCTTGAAGCAGGATGGGTATTATTTATGTTGACTAACATCTGTGGATGCATAGAAACAGGTTGGAGGAATCCAACTGGATTCCTCAAAATTTATTATTATTTACCTGTTTATATATGTGTGATGTATTGAATTGGATTGATGGTTGTATGTTTGGATGTTTGAATAATACTGGCCCTAGATATTGATATTTAAAAATATTATAAAAAGGGAAATTTATTTTCTGAAGAAGAAATTGGATTTCAAATGGGATTTGAAATAGAAGCTTGTTTTAATATTTAAAACAAGAAGTGAAATTTATAAACGATGTTTATAAATAAAAAAGGAGAATTTTCATTGGATAATATATAAATTTAGATTCTAGTATGAATTTAAAAAGGGATTTATAATTTGGAATTGTTTCAGGGAAAGGAAACGATGAAATTTATTCCGATGTTTGGAATGTAAAATGAATTGAAATAGATCCATATAGTTTATGATTAGAATTCGACCATATCGAACTTATAAAAATAAAATAAATAAATAATTTCTAGAAAAGATACTGGGATTATATTGAATCGAAACTAAAATTTAAAATTTAAATATGAAAATAGATTCCATTTTTACATATATATTTTATATAAAATAAAATATTCCAAAATGGGAATCGAGTTTCAAATAGATTATTAAAATAGAAGTTTGTTTAAATAAGGAAGTTAATATATAAACAATTTTTATATAGATGATGAAGTAATTTTCATCAAGTAATTTGGAAATAGATTTCCTAACGTAAGAAAATGGAATGGAGGTATGATTTAAATCGAGTTTTTGTATTACAAGCTTTTATCTATCTCGAGATAAAAATGTTGTCGGTCAAGGTCTGAAAGGGTAATTAAATACCCCAACTTGAACGACTTCACTATAAGCAAGGGATGATATTAGTTTATAATGGTAAATGATGTTGAATTAATTGATTATTCTCATAAAAGATATTTTTAATTGTAATTTGATTATACCGAATTTTAATAAAATAATTTATGTCGAAGGAAATTGGAATTTAATATAGAAGTTGAGTTGTGAATAATTTACAACTGAGATATGAATTTTGAGTAAAGTAATCAACAATTTTGGAAAATTGATATGTTTAAGTTAGATTTGGAAAAATGATTTAATTTATATTTAAATACTAGAGAATGGATTTGGAATTTATTTATAAATGAAGTTTTAAAATGTTTATAATTAAATTTAATTAAACGAACTCACCACAGTGCGGTATTCCGTAATTTGACGATTCGAACTTCAATTGAGTATATAGAACTCGATATAAGTCGAAATTTGATGAAACAAGAAACGCCCGGACCTATTGGACGATAGTTTTCTAATGGAAGAAAAAAATCTAGATTTCATCGTTTAGATTTTGAGTTATGTCAAAATTAAATTTCCAAAAAAAATAGCATTGTAATCATTTTTAAACCATAACGGTTTATTTAATAAATTAAAAGGATTTTTTAAGTAAATAAAATCCGCATTTTTATTAGAAAAATCAAAATTCGAGTTATTAAATATATGCGAACTCAAGTGGGGGTGAATGAAGTGATTTTTAATATAAAAATCAGGTTTTGGATTATGAAATGATATTGACTAATTAGTGAATGAAGATTAGTTAATGGAAATTTAATGGAACTTAACGTGGGTCAAGTAAATTAGATTTGTAAGGTAGAATTTAATATTAAATATAAGGCTTGAGTTATAAATGAAATTCAATTTGTTTATAAGTGGATTAAAATATGTTTGAACACTATTATTTCAAATTATAAATGAATAATGCGATTAGTGGAATTGAATGTGATTAAATCAAAATAGTAGTATGGATTGAAATAAAATGAAAATGCAGGTGTATGTATATTAGACTGGTATGGGATGAAGTGAATAAGGGATATTTTGAAATGCCCGACAAAAAGGTACACGTTTAATTCGATATGAGATTTTTATGAGCCTATTGGGAAAGTCGCTTGGCTTATAGATTTTCTTTTTGAAAGGAAAGGGTTTAAAGAGGAGAATTGTAGTTGTACCGATCGAGCCGAACAAAGGAGATGCTAGTGAAATTTTTCGAAAATTTAAGAAGTTAGAATATTTTTAAGAAGTTTGATAACTAGAAATCAATATATCGATATATATATATATGTATATATATATATATATATATAGAATTCGATAAGGAAGTGATTTAATCAATGAAATATTAGAAAAGGCCAGTGACTATTTGATGCTTAATCAATAATATTCCAGTTAGAAATTTGTATGGATGTTTGTTTTCCATCGATATTTAAATAACCGACTATCGAAGTTTTTGACCATCATTGTCAATATGGAGAGATCGGTTGGATATATCCGAAAACCACTCCGTATTGGCATAAGCATTGCGAATCAAATCAAGCTGAAGATTATTGAAGACAGAGTGAAGTGCAAGGGTTTTTTCTATTAATCCTAGGTACAAATTTCCTAAGATGAATTACTGAAAATTGTGCCTTCGGTTTCGTTCGGTCCCAGAACGAACATATATGAACGAATGTCTGACAGAGTATTTCCAAAGATCATGCCCCGTTGATTTTACGAATACACCAAGTTGGTGGGGAGAAGGCAACTTCTCTTTATTTTAACACCCAGTGTGTATTTGTGCAAATCAATAAGTGATTTACGGATCTGACATTCACAGTAAATGTGCAGTGTTGTTCTAAAATGTAATTGTGACCTCAAGCCTCATAACCGGGAAACGACAAAAATCGGGCAAGCAACATGGCTAGTTGGGTCACACCCAAGCAGGGTATATTTGTCACCGATTTAGAGAAAATTCATTTCGTTCTTCTTCTTTCGCTTCCGTATCTCCCGAGAACGGTTATGTCGCTACCGACCATTGGTGACAATATATTTGGTCCACTCAAGTTAAATGAGTGACCGGTCATGTGTGGTCGGGTTGCAAGATGTTCTTGTTAAACCCCAGTGTATTCCCCTCTAGAGTACACTGATCGGAAGGTGGTCCCATAACTTGTCATAGTTGGAATCCAATCTTCATAAAGCGCCCTACGGTTTTTGATTTTACACTATGTATGTAGAGCGTGAGATGCAATTGTTCTGCTATTTGGTTATTTATTTGATAGACACTATTATAATATCACCAAATTTTCATATTAAAAATGTTTTGGATTATAGTAAGGTAAAAACCGTCCATGTTTATGTGTGGGCTGGTCTTACTATTATTCTTTTCTTTCAAAAGGTTTTTCAAAGTTAAACAATATGGTTGGAGCTTACTCACAACAGTCCCATGACTGACCCAGAGTTTATTTTGTTTGTTTTCCCTAAACTCATGGGTTCCCAAATTTGTACGGACAGTCAAATGTTTCAGGTTTTTATGGATACACTTGGAGGAGCTTGAAGCAGGAGGCTTCACTGTTAGTTATTTAGAGTTATTTCCGTTGTGATGTATTTGTATTGTACTCTGATATAGTATGTATATAAAATACAAATTTTTATTTCAAAGTTATGATATATGATATTATATTTTTTTTTCAGTTTCGCTGTGAGATTCTGATGCTTTCTTTTGTTCTATCCTCTATTTCTATTTCTTTAACCCTAATGACTCGTATTTCTATGCTTTTTGGAGTTGACATGAGTTATTTTAGTCAACTCAGATAGTACGCATTTGCGGGCCTTTACAGCAAACAAGGCTGTTGGATCTTTGAGATTATGTGTAGACTATCGTAAACTGAACAAAGTGACCAAAAAGAACATGTATTCGTTGCCAAGGATAGACGACTTGTTCAATCATCTTCACGAAGGCAAGGTGTTTTCTCAAATGTATTTGGCAATGAGATTCCACCAGTTGAAGGTGGCAAAGGATGGTGTGCCGGAGTCTGCTTTTAGGACATCATCTAGTTTCTTCGAAAGGTTAGTGATAACATTTGGGTTGACTAACGCGCCAGCATATTTTGTGGATCTTATGAAAAGGGTTTTCAGGGATCAGTTAAACAAGTTTGTGCTAGTTTTCGTTGACAATATTCTAGTTTACTTCCGTAATGAGGAAGAACATAAGACCCAACTACGAGTTGTTTAGGAAATCTTGCGAAAGCATCAGCTGAGAGCTAAGTTTTCAAAGTGTCACTTCTGGAAGAGCAAAGTGAGGTTCTTAGGCCATGTTGTTTCTGGAAATGGAATAGCGGTTGACCCCGCTAAGGTGGCAGCAATCCAGGACTGGGATAAACCTAAGAATGCGACGGATGTTCGAAGTTTGCTTGGGTTGGCGGGATATTATCGTCGGTTTATCAAGCATTTCTCCAAGATAATTGCACCATTAATAGGATTGACAAAGAAGAACCAATTGTTCTCATGGGATGCGAAGTGTGAGAATGCTTTTGAAATCCTGAAGGAGAGACTGACAAGTGCTCCCGTTTTGACCATTCTGAGTGGGAATGAAGAGATGGTGGTATACATCGATGTATGTGGTACTGGACTTGGAGAAGTACTGATGCAAAAGGATAGAGTCATGGCCTACGCTAGTCGACAACTGAAGCCGCATGAAAGGAATTATCCGACTCATGATTTAGAGTTTGCAGCGATCATGTTTGCTCTGAAGTTGTGGAGACATTACCTGTTGGGAGTTCGATTCAAGTTGTTTACGGACCACAAGTTGTTAAAGTATCTTTTTTCCCGAAAGGATTTGAATCATTGGTAGTAACGATGGTTAGAGTTTCTGGCATCGTATGATTTTGGTATAGCCTACACTCCTAGTAAAGGCAACGCAGTGGCAGATGCATTGAGTCGAAGACCGCAAGTTTGGGAGCGATGTTTTCGGAATGGAAGCACCTCGAATACTTGGAAGGATTTGGTTTCTGACCACGGTGTGAGTTGGAACTTTAAATGTTGGCAAGCATATCAATAAGACCTACTCTCATCGAAAGGGTTGGCAAGATCCAGAAGCATGATTCAAAGCTTGTCGAGATTATCCAAAGGCTAGAACCAAAGGATAAGGGATTCAAGTCGATCGAGAGGGCTGGCTTCGATAGAAAGGACGATTGGTTGTTCGTGATATTGACGATCTGAGAGATGAGGTTCTGAGGGAATGTAATCACTTGAAGTTGATGATTCATCCTGGTGGTAATAAGATGTATCAGGACATGAAGCGAGCCTATTACTGGGAAGGAATGAAGAGGGATGTTGGAAAATTTATTTCCAAATGCATGAACTATTAGTTGGTGAAAGATGAACATAAGAAGCCGAGTGGATTGCTTCAGCCATTGGAAGTTCCTATGTGGAAGTGGGAGCATATATCGATGGACTACCTGGAGCCAGGGTAGGAAATGAAGGAATTAGGGTCTTCGTGGATCGCTTGACCAAGAGTGCAATGTTTATTCCTGTAAAATCAACTAGGATAGCATCAAAGTTGGCTGAGCTATATATAAAATGGATAGTTCGATTTCATGGTATCCCGAATATCATAGTGAGTGATCGAGATCCCTTATTCATGAGTGGATTTTGGAAGAGTCTGCAAGAAGTTTTGGGAACTGAGTTGTGTTTGAGTATGACTTATCATCCCCAAACAGATGGTCAAACCGAGAGGATTAACCGAGTCTTGGAAGACCTCCTAAGAGCTTGAGTATTGGACTTTAGAGGATCATGGGAAGACCATCTACATTTAGTTGAGTTTGCATATAACAATAGCTACCGGTAGGGCATTGTGATGACCCCATACAAGGCGTTGTATGGTAGACCGTGTAATTTTCCGACATGTTGGTTAGAAATAAAATTAGTAGAGTAGTGACTTTAAGAATTAGATCAATGGTTTGGGAGGAATCTCTGTTTTAGTGTTGCACAATTTCTGTACAGGTTTGGATAGTCAGTAATGGGCTGAATTGGTGTGGCCCATTAGTGGGCTGGTTAGAGGCTATAAATTGGGGTAGAGGCATGGAGAATAGTTTACTTTCTTCATTCTCTCATTTGGTTGAGCTAGTGATTCTCCTTGCTCAATCAAATACACCTTTCCCCCATTAAAATTCTAGATCTACGCGAGAAGATTGAAGATCTACATCAAGCAAAGCTAGATCTACATCGAGTGAAGGAAGACCGCATCAAATTGAGAGGTTTGGAGATTATTCTTCGCTATTTGGATTTGGAATTTAGCGATTTCAAGTAATTTAGAAGAATTGATGAGTTATAAGCATCTCTCACATTGATTTAATCAAGTATAAGGGTTGTTTGATCTCATTTTAAGTTGTTTTCACCTAGATCTACATCATGGTAAGTATGATTTCAATTCACCATAGGATCTAATTTAGCAACTTAAACCGGTAATTCTTATGTTAATTCATATGTTTATATAAGTTTAGATCCACTTTTTTGCTTATTCACAGATTTACCATGATTTGCTGAGTTTTATATGGTTTAATGATGAATAATTATCGTTTAAATGTTGTTGATGATTTCATAAAGTGTTGATGGTTAAATTGGATGAGTTGATTGCATCGATGTTGTCGTTGGTGATGGATTGGTCGAGATTGGAGATAGATTGGTCAAATATGGAGTCGGGTCATTTTTGAATGGGTTGCATGACTTATTGCTTAAGAAATCGGGCTGGGTCGTTGGCTTCAGGTCGCGGGGCATCAGGTCATAGGAGGCTTCAGGTCGTTGGGGCTTGGAAGGGCTTCGGATCACTGGAACTTGATGGAGTGTGGAGGTATGGCTTTAGGTCATGGGGAGTTAGGTCGTTGGGTAACACTAGAAGTTAGGTCATTGGGCAACACCAGGACTCGGGTCGTTTGGAAACATCATATAAGTTAGATCAAGGTGCATCAGGTCATTATGCATCAGGTCCTTGCGCATCAGGTCATTGTGCATCGGTTCGGTGCAGATGGATCGGGTTGCTAAGGGTGTGAAGCGACCTTGTGATGTGGGTCGTTGGTTTGAGGAGCGACCCGAGGAGGTTAGGTCGTTGGTTTTAAGGTGCGACCCGAGACATGGGTAGGTGAATCTAAAGGAAACTAAAATGACATTATTTTAGTTCAACGATGGTTGTGGCTTCGAGTGAATTCAAGATGGAATGTTCAAAGTGTTGTGAGATGTTTGTTGATCGATGAAATGCAATGAGTGTGAAGACCACTCAAAGATGTTGAGTTTGTGGATAATGGTTGCTCGAGAAGTCGCTTGAGCTTATGATAGTCATTAAGTTGGATAGCTAGAGATATTGAACCTTGAGGGATTATTGCTAGTCGGAGGTTCTAGTGGACTCAAAGCAAGGGTATAAAGGGGATGCCCAAAAGACTAGAAGTTAGTTGGTCGAGTACCCTGCATATCGTTGAAAGGCCTAAATACATATCGTAGAAAGGTGTATGGGGTTTTGCTAGAACCGGGGTTTACCACTAGCCCTTGACGGATGGCAGGATGTTGAGTCGGTCATACGTTTAACGATGGTTTCAAAGCAAGGTTAGAGGTGATAGCCAGAGTCATGGATGATGATTATTTTGCTTGTATTATCTTGTATAGATTATTCGACGTCGAAAGAGATATCTCTTGGGTGCTTGTCTGATGTTGATTAAGGCCTTCGGGGCTTGTGCTTGGGAGATGTCGATATCGATTAGGATGGTCTACACTTAATAACTGATTACCATGAATGTACTGTTTGTTACTACTTGATTGTTGTAAAGGCTATCACTGTCGGATGTGGGGAATACGGGTTTGGGTTCTTCTCAGTTGATGTTGGTAGATTAGATGATCGATCTACTTATTTCTCATATACTTTATTAATGATGTTAGTTAGCTATTTTATCCCACATTAAGACTGTTGTCTGACTCAAGGTTTTATGTCTCCCTCTTATTACCTTGGGTTGTTCATCTGGTTGCGGATGGGCAGACTAAGTAGCAAGTGACAAGTAGTAGATCTTGATGTAGACGATGCTGCTAAGAGACGATGGGTAGGAAGCTGGCGTATTATTTTCTACTATCTACTATTGATGTTTTCAGTTATTTGATGTATTCTCTGAGTGACCTGTAGTGAAGCACATTGTATAGAATTTGATGTTTTATCTAGTTTGATGTTTGGATAATTAATGATGATATGAAAGTTAAAAATTTTCTTCACTATTGTTGCCTGTTGTATATGTTCTATTATACTTTGTCCTTGTGCTGTGATTTATACGACAACTTCCGCTTGTGTTATCCTATCCTGATGATCGTCCATAGCTACTTGGCACATGTTTCAGGGCATTATTTCCCTTGTTGTGTGCAGGAGTTGTTGGCGGTCGTCACATTGTATGAGTCTGTAAGTTAGTATTGTCCAAGAACAACAAATATATTGGACACAGATATTCTTACAACGACATGGTTAAGTTGAAAATAATAAAGAAATCTTCTGCTTATATTGTTGATTCTGTTAATTTATGTCATGGTAGATTAGGACATGTTAATTATAAATGTCTTAAAAATATTCATAAATTAGGATTAATTTCTGATTGTGATTTTGATATCATCTCTAAATGTAAAATATGTGTTCAAGCAAAAACACATCGGAAATCCTTTAAATCTGTAGAAAGGAAAACTGTATATAGTGATGTTGGTGACTTAAAAAGTCATATCACCTATAGTGGTAACCAATACTATATAACATTTATTGATCATACTAGATATGCTTATGTATAATTAATGAAAATAAAAGATGAGGCTTTTGATAAATTCAAAATTTACAAAGCAGAGGTAGTAAAACAATTAGGAGTTAAAATTATATTGTTACATTAGATCATGGTGGTGAATTTTTTTCAAATGAATTTACCCTTTTTGTAAACAACATGGTGTATTTCACCAATGTATCACCCTATACACACCACAACATGACTTTGTTGAAAGGAAAAATAGAACTTTTGTAGAAATGGTTAATTCCATGCTCTTAATTTCAAATTTACATTATAACCTTTAGGGTGATGCTATGTCATCTGCACGTTGTATTTTAAATAGAGTACCGCTTAAAAAGAACAATATTTCACCTTATGAATTATCGTTTAACAGAAAATCTAACCTTAGGAGACTTAAAGTTTGGGGTTGTGCTTAGCATATATTAGAAAATCAGACCCTAAACGACCGAAGTTAGAAAATAGGGCTTTAAAATGTGTTCTCATAGCATATTCTCTTAATAGTATAACTTATAGGTTCCTTATTCTTGACACCTTAGAAGTTATAGAATTTATAGATGTAGAATTCTTTGAAAATCAAACAGTTGAGGTTCCATTGAAATCATCTAGACCAAAACCTAATTTGACTAATGTTATCAACGACGATGATTATGCTCCTTCTCAAAATAGCAAGGAAGCATTAGTACCATATAATAGTACTGAACATAGGGGAAGTAAAAGAGCGAGAACTGAAAAGGACTATGGTCCTGACTTCATAACATATCTTGTAGGAGGCAGTAAGGACAAAGTCCTTAATGTGACAAGATGTGAAATGAACGTCAATGACGATCCTAAAACTTATTCTGAAGAGATGAGTTCTGCAGATTCTAATTTCTAAAAAGAAGCTATTAAACCAAATTTGGGTTTTAACTGATTTACCTCTTGGTTCTAAATATATAGGATGCAAATATATATTCAAGAACAAGTTGAATACAAATGGATCCATTGATATGTTTAAAGCCAGATTAGTTACTAATGGATATAAGCAAAGACAAGGAGTAAATTATTTTGATACATATGCTCCAGTTGCTCGCATAACTTCTACACACTGTTTAATATCACTTGCATTAATTCATAATTTGGTCATACATCAAATGGATGTAAAGACATCTTTTCTAAATAGAGACTTAGAAGAAGAGATATATATGGAACAACCTGAAGGTTTCATAACCCAGGTCAAGAAAAGAAAGTTTGCAAATTAGTAAAGTCTCTTTATGTCCTGAAGCAAGCTCCCATGCAATGGAATGAGAAGTTTGATAAAGTTGCATTGCCATATGGATTCATTATCAATGAGGCAAATAAATGTATTTATAGCAAATCGGATAACAACGGTTATGTTACAATATATTTATTCATTGATGCCATACTAATATTTGGTTTCAATACATCTTGTGTGAATGAAACTAAGAAGTTTCTGTCTTCTAAATTTGATATGAAAGATCTAGGAGAGGCTGATGTAATTCCAGGAATTAAAATCATTAGGAAATAAGGGGATTTATT
This sequence comes from Allium sativum, assembly GCA_030737875.1. Taxonomy (NCBI): domain Eukaryota; kingdom Viridiplantae; phylum Streptophyta; class Magnoliopsida; order Asparagales; family Amaryllidaceae; genus Allium; species Allium sativum. Next base: position 734,823,588 of record CM060916.1, read on the forward strand.
GCTAACTCAATCTTATTACATTGAGAAGTTCCTAATATACTACGATCATCATAATGACAAACCAACACCTACCCCTTTAGATCCAATATCAAATTAGAAAAGAACACCGGACAAACCATTTCTCAACTAAAAAATTCCAGTGCTAGTGGGAGTCTTATGTATGTTATGCATTGCACTAGACTAAACATCGCATATGTGATAAGTGCATTGTGTCGATTTATGAGTAATCCAGGGTTTGAACACTGGAAAGTTATTTCCAAAGTTTTAGCTTATTTGGTAGGAACCATCAACTATGGTTTATCTTATAAAGGATATCCTGCTGTAATAGATGGATATAGTGATGCAACCTGGAACAATGTAGAATCCAAATCCAAGTTTACGAGTGAATGAATATTTACATTCGGAGGCATTGCTAAGACTTGGCCTTCCAAGAAGCAGACCTGCATATCCAACTCAACTATGTTAGAATTGATTGCATTAGCAGATACATGTAAGGAAGCGGAATGGCTTAGGAATTTGTTAATGCAAATCCCATTATGGAAGAAGCCATCTCCAACAGTCTTGATTAATTGTGATAATCAAGCGATGATATATAATATCTCTAATAAGTCATATAATGTAAAATCTAGACATGTGAGTCTAAGACATCAAATGTTAAGACAGTTATTCACAAGAGGAGTTATAACTGTTGACTACATAGAAACAAAGAAAAACTTAGTTGACCCACTCACAAAAGGTCTTCCAAAGGCAATGGTTTCTATAAAGTCAAAAGAAATAGGACTAAGGTCTGTGAATGAAGATTGATCATCCTTAACAGAAACCCAACTTATGTCTTGAAAAGGATAGACAAAATTCAATAAGTAGAAACAAGTTAAGAGAATGGTTATGGAACACTAAATCGATAATCCATAATATTTAGTGTTGGATTCTGCAAAAACAAAGGATGGATAAATATCCTTAATAAGTTTAGAAACCTTGAAAGGTGTATCATAGAAACACGTTAAGAGACTTTCCTATATGTGTATGGAAATTAGGTCATTTCCTAGGAAAGTAAGACCGCTTTCTAAAGTAGAGTCATGATCCAGGATTAAAAGCACATGGCCATTAACGTGATGAGCACTACAAAACACTCTAACTAAGGAGATCATCATATGTGATTGTTTCGGTTTTATCATTAATGGATACTTGGTTTAAGATTCGTTCACCATAGAATCGCGATAGAACTTTGAATGGTTTACACCAAGTAAAGGTTCAAATCCAAAAGATACCTTTTTTACATGTTGTTTCCACGATGATGCAAACCTTGATCATAGAAATACATAGGTTTGATCCCACTTAGGTATTTAAGGAATCACACAGGTGATTCAACCGTCCACTTTATTTATTTCTTTAATATTGAAAATTAGGGGAGAATGTTGTAAATTTTCAAATGGTTTTGGGATTTTTTTTTTTGAAGAGGGAAGAAAGAAAGTAAGAAAGGAATGTAGGGATTAGTCCCACATTGTGAAAGTGGTCAAAAGTTTCAAAGTACTTAGGGGCCTCCTTACAAGTGTGTGTTGGGGCCTTGGGGCTCCCACATGTTTACTTTGTTGTGAGGAGGGAGGCCATGCACCACCACCACACACGCGCGCCGCCGTCTGTCCTACCGAACCGGGCCGGGTACGGGTTTCGGGTCTAGATCCAATAAGAATATTTTTAGATAGAATTTATAAATGATAACAGGCCGAATTTCAGCCCGTTACGGACCCAAATGCAATTCCAAACTGGACGGGTTATTTGAAACGTTTTCTAGACATTAGAAAAGGGGGAGATGGTTTTTGCAACGCTTTATGACTATTGCAAACGAAGAAATGCAACTAGTTTGAATTTGAAACATATAAAACCGTTTCAGACGGTCGCATCAATTCATGAAAGGACGTTTCCCTTCATTGGCTACAAATACCAATGCCCAGAGTATGTTTCAAATAACTTCTCTTAGTCCATCTTCTTCCTCAAATTTCTGCAGCACTCCATTGCCAACACATGAAATGTATTGCAAATTTCCGAATTTGCAACGCTTGTAAAGTGCTGTAGAATCATTCTTCTTCTCTTCATTCTCTTCTCTAATTGCATTATGTAACACCCTGCAATTTATATAAATATTAAAAAAATCAATAATTTATAGTCTCAGAATTTAGCCTCGAAAAATATACCATTGTGTTCATGGCAATTTTCTGATTCGTTTTGGTATATTAGATGTCCAAAACGGAGCCCGTATAGGAAAGTTATTAATGAATTAATAAATCAAAAGATTGTATCCGTATATGGACGGACAAATTCAAAATTCAAACTTAAAGATAAGTTATAACTGGAATATTATAATTCAAATATACTATATTAAGTAAGAAATAAATTATTATTAATTAACGATTAGCATAATTTAAGCAAGGAAGAAAATACACGTTCAGACCCAAGATGGGTCGACCCAGGCCTCACATGCGACGACTCATGTGTCGACCCACCTCTAAAGTCAGGGGTCGACCCACTCAGGATCAGATCTGTGTGGCAAATAATGTGTTTTTCTGATTTGAATGGATCAGATTTTATGTTTTCAAATCTGATGGACCAGGATTTCCTATACACCTATAAATAGACTAGCAGGGCCTAACTTTAAACTCAAATTTTCTAAGACGACGCCAGTGCTCTGCCATTTTCTTTCTTCTCCAAATCTTTTAGAATATGGAATATTAGTTCTTAGGGGTATTGATTTAAGATTTAAAGATAGAGAATGTAAATCTACAACATAGGTGTTCAAATTTCTGATCAACGTGAGGTAAGTTATTGAATCTGATTTATTTAGGCTTCCCTCTTCTTTTATCATCATATTTGTGAATCCATGGTTATTTTAATAATATTTTCAGTTAGGAAGGCCATGGAATAACAAATCTGGATCATATTCAAGGATTACTAAGCTGTCTGGTGAGCAGATTTAGAATTCTACCTTTTGAATAACGATATATTTACCTTTTACGTTCCCCGTTATTCTTAACATGTTAAATAACTGCAATTTGTGGTAATTACAATAATTTATTCTCTAGAATGTAAAGAATATACTATTGTACAAATCTATTCTGTTAATCTTCTGTTTGGCCTAAAAATCACTGTAATACTAGAATTGTGGAATTTACAATAAATATGAATATGTTACTGAAAATATTGGTTAATGAGAAATTGGATATATTGTAAGTCAAATTACAGTGAAATTAAGAATAATGGAAAAAGAATAGATATGCCTAATTTGTATGGAAAATTACAGTGACTTGGAAATGGTAAATAACATCTAATTGAGAAAATAAAAAGGGGAAAATTAGTAGTGGATTGGATTAGATGGACTTAGGAAAAATTGATTCATTTCCATAATGGTTAGATTACTAAGAACGTAGTTACAAGAAAAGAAAAAAGTGTGATATATTTTCAATTCAACATTTAAACTAATTTAAAAGTTCAATATTAAACAGTTAAAAATCTGGGACATTACAGTTGTAAACACAACTGGTGCACCCCATTCGAATACACTTCTCCGAATAAACCCTTTCCCCAAAAGGTCAACCTCTAACTCTTGTTGTTCCTTAGGCGTCATCTGCCTAGGAGGCATGACGATAGGTCTAGCACCTTCAACCAAATCGATTCTGAACTCAATCTCGCGATGCGGCGACAACCCTTTGACCTCGTCAAAGACATCATTAAATTCTCTTGCGATCGGCACCGATGACAAGTCTTCCTATGGAATCACAAGTGAATAAAAATATATTACGAAGACACCATCTTCGGGATAACATTGATTCACAACCATTCGTCATTCCCGGTTGTCATCTTTAGCTTCTCGAATTCCACTTTTGTCGCATACCTCTTGAGCCATTCCATACCCAAAATAATCTCAAACCTAGCGAAGTTTAAAACAAAGCAATACACACAAACGAGCAACCATGACTCAACAACAGTAGACCATAACAAATCATACACAAACTGGATGAACCCCCAACTATATTAGTCACAACAAAAGGTCTATCACAAATCTTGGGCTTCAAACCCAAGCGGCACATAAGCTCATTGCAAATGAAAGAATGTGATTCACCAGTATCAAACAACACATGAGCTGAAACATATCTAACGGAGAGAATACCTTGAACAACGACATTCTTCCCGTTCTCCTCTACCGTAGGAGCCCTTGAAGACGATGGAACAGCTTCCAAAGCATACGCCTTCACAACTTGTTTACCCTTAGTTAGTTCTGGACAGTCCTTCTTGTCATGCCCAGACTTTCCACACTTAAAGCATTTCCTTTCAGCTTTTGAATTCTTGCAATCCATGGAATAATGGCCCTTCTGCTGGCAGTTAAAGCAAATCACTTCGCCTTTCTGCTTCTTCTGACCATCATTCCCTTTCTATTGTTGCTGCTTCCTCTTTTTGTTATTACCACCTTGCCTGTGGTTTCGGCTCTTCCTTAGCTGCAATAATAGTCTCTTACTTAGGAAACAGGCTTTCATGCCTCAAAGACTTCTCGATGATCTTCTCATAAGTGTCATCTAGATGATCGACTAGCTGATTCCCAAGATACTTGTCCAAGCACATGACAAACTTCTCGTTCTTCTGATAAGGAGTCTCGACATATGAACGTGCATACTTGTACAAAGCTTCAAAATCGGAAACATACTCCAACACTGAGCAACCATTCTGTTTAAGCTCGACAAACCTCTTAAACAGAAGAGACTTCTAAACAACAGAAATAAACTTTGTTTCAAAATTGACTTGGAATTGCTCCCATGAAATCTCATCTTCTGAGGTTTCTAGAGTGACAGAGTTCCACTAATCCATAGCTCTGCCCCGCAGCTATTTCGATGCAAGCTTCCTCTTAATTGCATCATCAATTCCCAAGTCTCCAAAGATCTGAATGCAAGTATCAAGCCACCCTTGAATCTCTTCAATCGGTTCTGTCCTCTTAAAGTGCTTTCCTCCTAGAGTAGTGAAGTCTTTGCATAGCATCTCGAAGTCCACAGCCCTAAGCACTTGCACTTAAACTCCTACATCTACCACAACTGTCTTCTGAGCGGGTACCCTTCTCATGATCGCTGCCATCATGGCATCGAACATAGATGGGTAATCTGGTATACCGCCATCACCCCCTACAGGAACAGTCTCCTCCCTAGCAGTGTGTCTAGATGGTTGACAAATCATTCTAAATCTATAATATATAATGATTAGTCCACATCCGGGAAAACTGCAAATGGAGTTCAAACGCTATTATACTATACATTAATATATAGTATACATCCATTAGAAATCTACAAATATGTCTCTCATACGTAATTACGTCCTCGAACCTTGGCTAAAATCGATAACCAGAGCTCTGATACCAAATGTGACGACCGCCTACAATTTCTACACTTAATAAGGGAAATAATGCGCTGAAAAATTGCCAAGCAGCTATGGACGATCATCAGGGTAGGATAACACAAGAGGAACCTGTCGTATAACTCACAGCGCAAGGATAAAGTATAATAGAACATATACAACAGGCAATAATAGTGAAGCAGAATTTTAACTTTCATATCATCATGAATTATCCAAACACCAAACTGGATACAACATTGACTTATGTTCAATGTGCCTTATTACAGGTCACTCAGAGAATACATCAAACAGCATAAAACAATAATAGTAGATAGTAGAAAATAATACGCCAGCCTCTTGCCCGTCGTCACTCAGCAGCATCGTCCTCATCAAGATCCACTACCTATCACCTACTACTTATTCTGCCCATCTACAACTGGATGAACAGTCCAAGATAATAAGAGGGAGACATAAAACTTTGAATCAGACAACAGCCTTAATGAGCGAAAAAACAACTAACTAACATCATCAATAAAGTATATGAGAAATAGATAGATCAATCATCTAATCTACCAACATCAACCGAGAATAATTGAAATACCCCACCTCCGTTAGGGTCACTCTCAAAGGGAATGCCCTAATTTTGGTGGAGGTTTATAAGTATAAGTCACAGATATACAAGACAGGTAAAAATACACATATTTTTGAACAGCGGAAAACAATAGCAACTTTTATTTCATCAAAATACGTGTTACACAAACCATGCCATAATTGTCTTACAGTACTTCCAAAAACATTACATTTTCATAACTATCTTGATTTCATAACTTAAAGAAGCATAAAAACGTAAGTAAACTGCATAAGTCCCCATAATTTCTATCCAAAGCCATAGTCCAAAACGAAAGAGATCCAAGCAATACATTCTTTCTCTTCAAGCTGGATGTGAAAACTGGTCAAGTTACGGTATTCCGTCCCTGTGGACCGGGGGGGGACGAAAGAAAAGAAGACGAAAGAAAAGTAGAGTCAGACATAAAGCCTGAGTAAGTCTAGGACTATTCAGTCTATGAATAAAGAAATGAGCATGATAAGTATAAACTGGAAATGGGGAAGCACCATAAACTAAGTTAAGTTGTCTAGAGTCGAATATACTATCATACCCCATATTAATCTCTGCACCCCTATAAACTAGTTCCCAACAGGCACCCCATAATCAGGGTGAAGTGATCCATTTCTAATGATCGGCTCCTACTCACATAGTTACATGTGTCTTACGGCCCCCGGTGTTGTAGCTACCTATGCTGGTCCCACCATAGGGTGTATCAAGTCCCATGGTGGCGGCCCGACACAATTCTAGAATGCACAGGTATACTACTAGCGCCCAGTGCCTAATTTTTCTGTGCCGGAGTGTGTGCACGCCCGCACCCCATTAGAACCTACACTGCTGCACCACCGCCGTCGATTTGACCTCTTACAGTCAGCCCAGTAATCGTGCCCCACCCTGCCTAGTTCAGGGTATCCTGATACACCTTGTAGGGTTACTGCTGAAAAGGGTCCCCCGCTACTAGGTTTTCTATTTCTAGCCAACATGCTAAGTTGGTTAAGTATTCTGTATAAACCTAACCCCCAATCAGTTGTATAGTTTAGCATGTTCAATTTGATTAAGTATTAATTCAATTTACTTAATCCCATTAATCCTGACTCAGCCTTAATTGTCTTATTAAAGCCTCGACCACTCACATTAGACAGGTATTGTTGTGACTGCCTGTTGCCAGTTGGGTCCGGGCAGTCTTACGCCACAACTCAGTCTAACCTCGGGTCTTTATTGGGCTCAGTGTTTAACCACCCACATTGGATAGGTATTGTTGTGACTACTGGACAGTCGGGCGGTTCTGGGCAGGTTTATGTCACAACGCAATCCAACCTCGGGTTAAACACATCGTATTTTCTAAGTTTACATATTTTGTCTCTTTTCTTTTTATATGTAATTATTTGCGGCCCATTATTCAAATTCATCTTTTATTGGGTAAAATTACTTTGTACCACTTAAATGTTCTCAAGGTCGTTGGCATGCGTCAAACATGCCAACACATATGTTTTATATTTTTAACCCAACGTCATTTCCCCCGTTTTATACGTTCGCTATATCATAACATATGTTGGGCTTAACATTTAAGTCCAACTTAGCCACATGGAAATGGGGAGGCTTAGAACATGATGTATATATATATATTCTAAGTAACATCAAAAAGGGGTATGTAAACGCATGAACCTGCAACATAGCGGTCTAATTAACATAAATTAGGCACTTGTGAACTTGCATTATAATAGCATAAAATCTTGGCATAAAACATACTTAAACATGAATCATGGTTTTAATCTAATCATGTAAACTTTTATTTAAAGCATGAATCTAACATAATTATGTGCCACATATATTATCATATGTTTCTTAACAACAACCTAAGCCTAAAACATACTTTGTTTGGGCATAAAGTTAAACATAATCTAGCCATGTTCATAAAGTCAACACAAGTCCACAAAGATGCTTACTTTTGTCACTAATACAAAAGTATGGTTTTACACTTGAATCATGATGCCAATTCCAACATAAATTCATATGAATCATAATACCCAAATGGATCTAACTACACTAAAATGATCATAAAAATATACATCATGTTGGCATAATAGTGAACATATACTTGCATGAATCTCAACTTTGTTGTAATAAACTACCACAAACATATAGTTGTTAACTTTCAACATGAATCATATACTTGCAAATATCCAATAGGTGTTGTAATAAACTACCACAAACATATAGTCGTTAACTTTCAACATGAATCATATGCTTGCAAATATCCAATAGGACTAACATCATTATACCACAACATCCCAAATCTATTCATAATTAGAATCATAGCAACATACAATTATGAATTATCATCACCACAAATTAAGTACAATTCCATTTCTCATTTCACACAAATCAAATCTCAATTATTCATTCACATTGGAATAGCACTCTACTTACAACGTATGACGAATCTTCAATTCAGGATTCTGAATTCTGAATTTGGAGATGCTATCCTTTGTTGTAGGCGTTGTTTTGATTTAATTTTCGTTGCTTTAAGCTTTTGAATTAACTCCTAACTCGACGGCTATTCCTAGTCTTTCTTCAGCAGCATGATGGTCTCATTCTCATTTTTATTTGTGTGAATTAGGTGGAGTCTTAGGTCCTTTTTATAGAGTTTGTGAATTGATTAGAGTCGTCGATGGAGCTTAGATTAATATAAGCCGTTCGTTTCAAAGAGAAACCAATCAGGAGCTGAAACCTAGCCCTAGTGACAAGACAAAGCTCAGAAATTCGGCCAAGCACAGACCAGGCCAGCCAGGAGGGGCTGGGTTCGACCTGCTCAGGGGCCAGGTCGACTACCCAGTCGACCCCCAGGTCGACTACCCAGTCGACCTGGGTGACCCAGGTCGACTACCCAGTCGACCTGGGTGCCTTGGGCGGGAAAAATTCCCGCCTAGCCCAATTTGGGTCCGATTTTTTGAATTATGAAGTCGTTTCTGAACTGTTTCTGTCTGTTTAAATTTTAAACTGAATTCAGAAACTTCCGGATCTCATATCTCCCTCATACGGAGTCCGTTTTATGCAAACTCGGACTCTATTTCAAGCAGAATTCCGAGACGAAAGCAATGGCGTATCCCGTTTCCTTTAATTCTTTGATTTGAAATTAATTATACTTTAATTTGTGAATTTTACTGTTATAGAATATACGGGGTGTTACATTCTCCCCCACTTAAAAGGATTTTGTTCCCAAAATCTTCAAGTTTAGGAAGAATGTATATCCTAACATCCAAATGTCCATCTACTCATCCATCAAACACGAGCGTACATTGTCCTTAAAAGACTTCTAATGCTTCATGATCATATGCAAAGTGTGTGTAAATGTACTTATCTAATGCAAAATCAGTCGGTCTACTGATTCAGTTGACCTCCTTAATGCAAATTACGTAAGTGTCATGAATCCATTATGTATGCAAACCTTCCTATTCATGATTCTACATGAGTGCACAATCATTCATATAAATGCAACATCCATATGACAACACGTTTAAACTTCAACTATACACGAATATAAATACATATATGCATATGCAATATGAAGTGACTGAGTCGATCTAAAACCTAGATTGTGTGTGTATATGCAACCACAAGCAACCACTAGTAATCACTTGCAACCACATGCAACCTTCATCCATAACATGTTTCAATTACATGTTTTCATCCAAAGGGTTTCTACCTAAAGGATAAGGTCGAGGAGATATACCCTAAAAGATAGATAAAAGCACAACTTAAGGAAAAAGAGAGATCAAAAGATGTACCCTCAAAAAGAAAAGGGTAGGCTACGCGTATTCTAGCCTCAGTTTCCTAAGTTGCGTCTTCCTCGGCGTCGCTCCACTGAACTTTGACGAGCTTGACTTCGCGGTTGCGTAGCTTTTTCACTTCAGTTCCTAAGATGCGTGTTAGAACACTTCTCACGGTTGCTTCACGTTCCACTTCGGCTTCTTCTAGAATGCTAGGCTCTACTATTTCAGCAGACTCGTGCAAACACTTCCGGAGGTGAGAAATATGAAAGACGTTGTGAACTCCGGCCAGCTTTTCGGGTAGCTCTAATCTATAGGCCATCTTCCCAACCTTCTCGATGATAGGAAACGGCCCTATGAACCTTGGTGCTAGCTTCCTTGTGGTTCCAAAATGAACAACGTTCCTTAGAGGAGATACTTTAAGAAAAACCCTGTCTCCAACCTAAAATTCAAGGTCGGTCCTCCTCTTGTCTGCGTAGGATTTTTGTCTGTCTTGGGCTGTCTTCATTCTTCTCCGTATTAAGTCTACTTTCTCTGAAGTCTCTGGGATCATATCTAGTCCAAGTATGAGCTTGTCAGTAGACTCCCACCAACAAGTGGGCGATCGGCACGGTCTTCCATATAAAGCTTCGAAGGGTGCCATTCCGATGGTGGCTTGGTAGCTGTTGTTGTAAAAAAATTCCACCAAAGGAAGATGGTCTTCCCATGTCCCTCCGAAGTCAAGGACGCACAGTCTTAAAAGGTCCTCCAAAACTCTGTTCACTCTTTCTGTCTGGCCGTCGGTTTGGGGGTGATAGGCTGTACTCAAGCATAACTGTGTGCCTACCGCTTCTTGTAGACTCCGCCAAAACTCACTTGTGAAGATAGGGTCTCGGTCACTAACAATGCTGGAGGGTATTCCATGGAGTCGAACAATTTCCTTGAGATAAAGAGATGCTAGGGATGAGGCGGTCCTTTTACTCTTGACAGGTAAAAGTGGGCGCTTTTAGTAAGCCTATCCACTATTACCCAAATGCTAGTGTTGCCTCTTCTAGACCTGGGCAGCCCATCAATGAAGTCCATTGAAATGCTATCCCACTTCCACTGCGGGACCTCCAGAGGATGGAGCAGACCACCAGGCTTCTTCTTCTCCGCCTTAACCTGTTGGCAAATCATGCACTTATAAACGAAATCTGCCACGTCCTTCTTCATGCCGCTCCAAAAGAAAGTTCTCTTTATGTCCTTGTACATTTTATCTCCGCCTGGATGTATCGTCATCTTGGAGTGATGTGCTTCTTCGAGAACCGTCTTTACTAAATCCCTTGTCCGTGGGACGCATAACCTTCCGTCTCGCCTTAGCCAACCCTTATCGTCGATGAAGTATCTGTTGAGGTGACTTGAAGTCTCACCCCTAATTAGCCTATCAATCGTCTCCACAAGCTGAGGGTCTTCGCGTTGTGCTGTACCTATTGAGTCCACTAGAGTCGGGCGTACTTCGAGAGATGCTAGCAAGCCTGGTACAAAATCGGAGGAGGGTCTAAAGTTAAAACTGGCTATATACTCCAAGCTTTGCATTTCTATAAAGAGCGGGCTTAGGGTAAGTTTCTTTCGGCTCAACGCGTCTGCCACTACGTTGCCTTTGCCCGGCATGTAGGAGATCTCGAAATCGTACGAGGCAAGAAACTCCATCCATCTCTGTTGCCTCAAGTTAAGATCTTTCTGTGAGAAAAGATATTTCAAAGATTTATGGTCAGTATAAAGTTCGAACTTCTCACCTAGGAGATAGTGTCGCCAAGACTAAAGTGCAAAGACGATGGCGGCTAACTCAAGATCGTGGGTCGGGTAGTTCTTTTCATGAACTTTCAATTGCCTTCCCCCATAAGCTACTACCCTCCCTTCCTGCATCAAGACAGCGCCTAGCCCCGTCCCACATGCATTTGTGTAAACTGTGAACATCTTGCTTCCATCTGGCAACGTCAGAACTGGGGCTGTTGTAAGAGCCCTTTTTAGTCGTTGGAAAGCAAACTCGCAATCCAAGTCCCAATTGAATACTAGATTCTTCTTTGTTAGCCTTGTGAGAGGAGCTGAGATTTTCGCAAAATCCCTTGAATTTTCGGTAGAAACCTGCTAGTCCTAGAAAACTCCGGACCTCAGTTGCATTCCTTGGTGTCTTCCAATCCTGTACCGCTACTACCTTAGCAGGGTCCACAGCTAACCCTTTCTTGGATACTATATGCCCAAGAAACCTTACTTCCTCTCTCCAAAAGTGGCACTTGGAGAATTTGGCTTTTAGCTGATGGACTCGCAGAGTTTCCATGATTGCCCTTAGGTGCTGAGCATGTTCTTCTTCATTCTTTGAGAAGATCAAGATATCGTCTACGAAGACCACTACGAACTTGTTGAGGAATTCTCTGAACACCCTACTCATCAGGTCCACGAAGTAAGCGGGTGCGTTTTTCAAGCCGAAAGGCATGACAAGCCATTCAAAGAAGCCGTCTGGGGTTCTGAATGTTGTCTTATCGATGCTATCTTCAGCCACCCTTAGCTGATGAAATCCGGTCGCCAAATCGAGTTGGGAGAAAACAGACGGTCCTACAAGCTGATCAAACAGATCGTCAATTCTGGGGAGAGGGTGCCTATTCTTTTTCGTTAGTTTGTTGAGCTCCCTATAGTCAACACATAGACGGAGTGAACCATCCGCCTTTGTGGCAAACACCACTGGAGCGCCCCATTCTGAAATGCTCCTTCTAATGAACCCCTTCTCTAGAAGCTCTTTAACCTGTTTACTGTGCTCCTTCCTTTCCCGTGGAGCCATGTGTCTAACGGGCAACGCAATGGGCTTTGCATTATCTACAAGATATACGCGGAAGTCTATCTCCCGCTTCGGAGGTAAGCCCTTTACCTCTTCGAAGACATCCGGATATTCACGGACCACTCTAACCGATTGCAAACTCTCAACAGAAGCATCTAGCGATTCAAGATAACTAAGCATAACCCCATGCGAGGGATTACAAGTAATTTCCAGAGTGTTACCGAGTTGGGTCAGAAGCCTAACCACCTTTTTCTCACAATCAAGGATGGCACCATTACTGGATAGCCAATCCATGCCCAAAATCAAACCATATCCCGAGAAGCCCAAAACAAAGGCACTACATCTAAATTCTACGCTTAGAATAGAACTTTTCAATCCCACACAGATCATAGACAAATGAGCTGGGCCCCCGATTGGATTTGAAACAATTAAGGGGTCCTCTACCATACTAGTTTCTAGGTGCAGAGATTCTACTAAAGCAGATGAAATAAAGGAGTGTGATGCGCCAGAATCAAATAAAGTGCGAACTGGGTGATCATAAAGATAAACTACACTTTCTACGGAAGTATTTATACCTCGCTGTTGCAGAGGTGGCGCTTCTAGCACATGAACCTGTGCCCCTGAGGTGGATCCAGCCCTCTGCCCCTGCCCTCGCTTCTTTGGGCAATCCTTAGCCATATGGCCTTTCTCACCGCAAGAAAAGCACCCACCATTCAACTTGGCCTTCTTTTTCCGGCAATCTTTCACTAAGTGCCCCCACTTTGCCATAGAAATTACACTTCCTCTTCTCTTGGGACTTGTTGTCTTTCCCGCCCTTCTTAAAGTCTGTCTTCTTAGGCTGTAAACCCTCTTTCTTCCCTTGAGAGCTTTCTGCCTTTGTCTCCTTCTTGCCCTTATCTTCTTCGTTCAGCAATGCCATCTACACCAACCTTTCATACGTAGCTCCCATAGGTATATGGGTCATGGCCAAACTGTGTAATGGCTCATTCAATCCTTTGAGAAAGCGGAGAGCCTTCTTGTGCGGAGTGTTGACTAGGTCCAGTCCGAACCTAGCCAGCTGATCGAACTGATTAACGTACTCTTTGACTGTCATATTCCCTTGCTTAAGAAATAAAAAAATTTCCAATTGGAGACTCCTTTCCGCTTCTGAGAGAAATTTAGCTTCAAACCTTGCCCTAAAGTCCTCCCATGTTTCTACTGGCCTTTCTGCATTGGTAACTTCCCACCAGTAGGAAGCCTCGCCTTTAAGTAGCCATACTGCCAATTGTACCTTCTGCCTATCTTCTACCTCAAAGATGACGAATAAGTCCTCGGTTTCCTTCAGCCAGTTCCTGGCTGCCACGAAGGACTCGGTTCCATGAAAGTCCTTCCCTCCCATAGCTTTGAAATCTTTACATATCTTAGCAAAAGCATTACCACGCGGAGGAGGTGGAGGAGGAGGTGCTGCTGCAGCTGGATGATTTCCTGCAGCTGGGGGAGAAGGAATAGTGGGACTGGCTGATTGGCCCTTGCTTCTAAGAATCGTCTGAACCAACCAGGTATTGGTACTCCCTCTGGCAAGTTAAGTTCTTCGGACATGCTGAAACAAAAAGGATAGATTCAAAACGAAGGATAAAAGATAGTACCTATGGCTTTGGGGGACTATGCCTTTTAAAAATAAAATAACATTTTATCTTTAAAAATGCTTCTTTAAATTTTCTTTTGAAAATAAGTTTTCAAAACTTTTTATCTTATCTGGTAAACCTATGCTCTGATACCAAGTGAAACACCCCACCTCTGTTAGGGTCACTCTCAAAGGGAATGCCCTAATTTTGGTGAAGGTTTATAAATATAAGTCACAGATATACAAGACAGGTATAAATACACATATTTTTGAATAGCGGAAAACAACAGCAACTTTTATTTCACCAAAATACGTGTTACACAAACCATGCCATAATTGTCTTACAATACTTCCAAAAACATTACATTTTCATAACTGTCTTGATTTCATAACTTAAAGAAGCATAAAAACATAAGTAAACTGCATAAGTCCCCATAATTGCTATCCAAAGCCAAAGTCCAAAACGAAAGAGATCCAAGCAATACATTATATCTCTTCAAGCTGGATGTGAAAACTGGTCAAGCTGCGACATTCCCTCCCTATGGACCTGGGGGGGAACGAAAGAAAAGAAGACGAAAGAAAAGTAGAGTCAGACATAAAGCCTGAGTAAGTCTAGGACTATTCAGTCTATGAATAAAGAAATGAGCATGATAAGTATAAACTGGAAATGGGGAAGCACCATAAACTAAGTTAAGTTGTCTAGAGTCGAATATACTGTCGTACCCCATATTAATCTTTGCACCCTTATAAACTAGTTCCCAACAGGCACCCCATAATCAGGGTGAAGTGATCCATTTTTAATGATCGGCTCCTACTAGCATAGTTACATGTGTCATACGGCCCCCGGTGTTGTAGCTACCTATGCTGGTCCCACCATGGGGTGTATCAAGTCCCATGGTGGCGGCCCGACACAATTCTAGAATGCACAGGTATACTACTGGCGCCCAGTGCCTAATTTTTCTGCGCCGGAGTGTGTGCACACCCGCACCCCGTTAGAACCTACACTGCTGCACCACCGCCATCGATTTGACCTCTTACAGTCAGCCCAGTAATCGTGCCCCACCCTGCCTAGTTCAGGGTATCCTGATACACCTTGTAGGGTTACTGCTGAAAAGGGTCCCCCGCTACTAGGTTTTCTATTTCTAGCCAAAATGCTAAGTTGGTTAAGTATTCTGTATAAACCTAACCCCCAATCAGTCTGTATAGTTTAGCATGTTCAATTTGATTAAGTATTAATTCAATTTACTTAATCCTATTAATCCTGACTCAGCCTTAATTGTCTTATTAAAGCCTCGACCACTCACATTAGACAGGTATTGTTGTGACTGCCTGTTGCTGGTTGGGTCCGGGCAGTCTTACGTCACAACTCAGTCTAAGCTCGGGTCTTTATTGGGCTCAGTGTTTAACCACCCACATTGGATAGGTATTGTTGTGACTACTGGATAGCCGGGCGGTTCCGGGCAGGTTTATGTCACAACGCAATCCAACCTCGGGTTAAACACATTGTATTTTCTAAGTTTACATATTTTGTCTCTTTTCTTTTTATATGTAATTATTTACGGCCCATTATTCAAATTCATCTTTTATTGGGTAAAATTACTTTGTACCACTTAAATGTTCTCAAGGTCGTTGGCATGCGTCAAACATGCCAACACATATGTTTTATATTTTTAACCCAACGTCATTTCCCCCGTTTTATACGTTCGCTATATCATAACATATGTTGGGCTTAACATTTAAGTCCAACTTAGCCACATGGAAATGGGGAGGCTTAGAACATGATGTATATATATATTCTAAGTAACATCAAAAAGGGGTATGTAAACGCATGAACTTGCAACATAGCGGTCTAATTAACATAAATTAGGCACTTGTGAACTTGCATTATAATAGCATAAAATCTTGGCATAAAACATACCTAAACATGAATCATGGTTTTAATCTAATCATGTAAACTTTTATTTAAAGCATGAATCTAACTTAATTATGTGCCACATATATTATCATATGTTTCTTAACAACAACCTAAGCCTAAAACATATTTTGTTTGGGCATAAAGTTAAACATAATCTAGCCATGTTCATAAAGTCAACACAAGTCCACAAAGATTCTTACTTTTGTCACTAATACAAAAGTATGGTTTTACACTTGAAGCATGATGCCAATTCCAACATAAATTCATATGAATCATAATACCCAAATGGATCCAACTACACTAAAATGATCATAAAAATATACATCATGTTGGCATAATAGTGAATCATATACTTGCATGAATCTAAACTTTGTTGTAATAAACTACCACAAACATATAGTCGTTAACTTTCAACATGAATCATATACTTGCAAATATCCATTAGGTGTTGTAATAAACTACCACAAACATATAGTCGTTAACTTTCAACATGAATCATATACTTGCAAATATCCAATAGGACTAACATCACTATACCACAACATCCCAAATCTATTCATAATTAGAATCATAGCAACATACAATTATGAATTATCATCACCACAAATTAAGTACAATTCCATTTCTCATTTCACACAAATCAAATCTCAATTATTCATTCACATTGGAATAGCACTCTACTTTTTACGTATGACGAATCTTCAATTCAGGATTCTGAATTCTGAATTTGGAGAAGATATCCTTTGTTGTAGGCGTTGTTTTGATTTAATTTTCGTTGCTTTAAGCTTTTGAATTAACTCCTGACTCGACGGCTATTCCTAGTCTTTATTCAGCAGCATGACGGTCTCATTCTCATTTTTATTTGTGTGAATTAGGTGGAGTCTTAGGTCCTTTTTATAGAGTTTGTGAATTGATTAGAGCCGTCGATGGAGCTTAGATTAATATAAGTCGTTCATTTCAAAGAGAAACCAATCAGGAGCTGACACCTAGCCCTAGTGACAAGACAAAGCTCAGAAATTCGGCCAAGCACAGACCAGGCCAGCCAGGAGGGGCTGGGTTCGACCAGGCTCAGGGGCCAGGTCGACTACCCAGTCGACCTGGGTGACCCAGGTCGACTACCCAGTCGACCTAGGTGCCTTGAGCGGGAAAATTCCCGCCCAGCCCAATCTGGGTCCGATTTTTTGAATTATGAACTCGTTTCTGAACTGTTTCTGTCTGTTTGAATTTTAAACTGAATTCAGAAACTTCCGGAGGTCATATCTCCCTCATACGGAGTCCGTTTTATGCAAACTCGGACTCTATTTCAAGAAGAATTCCGAGACGAACGCAATGGCGTATCCCGTTTCCCTTAATTATTTGATTTGAAATTAATTATACTTTAATTTGTGAATTTTACTGTTATAGAATATACGGGGTGTTACAATAATCAAAACCCGTCTTTCCCACACCCGACAGTAATAGCCTTTACAACAATCAAGTAGTAACAAACAATACATTCATGGCAATAAGTTATTAAGTGTAGACCATCCTAATCGATATCTACATCTCCCAAGCACATGCCCCGAAGGCCTAAACCAACATCAGACAAGCACCGAAGAGATATCTCCTTCGACGTCGAATAATCTACACAAGACGATATAAGCAAAACAATCATCATCCATGACTTTGTCTGTCGCCACAAACTTTGCTTTAAACCATCGTTAAACGTATGACCGGCTCAACATCCTGCCGTCCATCAAGGGTTAATGGTAAACCCCTGTAACACCCCGTAATTCTACGACATTAAGATTCTCAAATTAAAGTATAATTAATTTTTAAAAGAAAAATTAAAAGAAAAAGATCCATGCAGTTGTTTAATTTAAGTATTGTAACTAACATGAAAAAAAAGAGGTAAGGAGAGAACAATAATTATTATTGTTCTAAGACTTATTAACAAAAGCCTCTGTAGCTCAGTTGGTTAAGGCATTGGATTGGTAGCATAGAGGTCGGGGGTTCGAACCCCGGCGGCGGCATAATTTTTTTATCATTGTTTTAGAGAGGGCCAACTAAACATGCAAATATATGTACATATACAAATTCAAAATTTGAAAGGATAAGAACGTACGTATAAGGAAATAAAGAAAATATATATATATACATATGAGAAATATAAATATATATATATACAAAAATATATGTATACGAAAGATAAAATTCAAGATAAGGCTACAGTCAATGAAATATGGCAACATCATTTGAATTTTGAAAATAAAATGAAAGTTGTGCGTATATATATACGCGTAAAATGGTCGTTAGAGGAATTGTATACATATAAGAATATTTCATGTGAATAAAACAGTTAAATAAATTCCAGAAATTCAAAAGTTTGAAAATCAAACTTTTACGCCAAAATAGCTTGTGGGACCCAATGCTGACTCAGCACTGCGTGTATGATAAGGTTTGGCTAGATTCATCTACGTACCTGGACTATTTTCTTAACTAGGTTCAATGCTGACTCAGCGCTGCGTGTACGATAAGGTCTTGAGCAGCTATATAAACAGCCCTAATCTTCATTCTCTTTGCACCAATTCTCTTCTATCCTTATGCTGCTAAGATTCATGGCTTCTTCCCCTCTTCTAAATTTTCTTAAATAAATAAAATAAAATATGATTCAAGACGAGGAGATGCTGCTAAAAGACTTTTAAGGAGGGATTCAAATCAAAGTTTCAAGTGAAGAATTCAAAGGCTAGCTCAAACAAGTTTCAAGCAACGGCGCACGAATCATAGCCACGCTTTCCTTTTTTTTCTAGATCTATTTTCTGTAAGTTGGTTATTTCTAGATCTGAATATTTTGTTTTATTTGTGACATGAAATTAAAGGAATAAAGGAATATGCCAAGTCTCTCTCTCTCTTCGAATCTGTGTTTATACTCTTGGACTGAATTAAGAACTGTTATGATTCGAGGACAAATAAGACTGTAACCGTGACTATGACTATAGAACTGTGGCCTTTGAAAGCATATGCCTTTGGACTATGACATAAGCCTTTGATTTTGGGACATATAAACATTGCCTATGACAATGACTTTGGACTATGGGAATTATTTTCCCTTTTGGACTATGAACATCGCCTATATTGCCTATGACAATGGACATTACTTATGACTAAGTACATAAGCCTTAGAATTAGACATAAACTATTGCTTATGACATAATGAGGACAATTGTGATTTTGACACCCATGATTCATGATTAGGAAAATATTGCTTTAGTTTTGTGATTAAGAAGTTGGGTCTAAACCCAATTTTTTTTTCTACCTGTTCCTTGGTTTTTCTTTGGTTTTAAGACAGTGGGAATTTACCTATTAAGTTAGGCCTACCCACGTTCTTGAACCTATTTTGCCCATTCTTTGGTTTTAAGACAGTGGGAATTTACCTATTTAGTTAGGTCTACCCATCTTCTTGAACCTGCATTGTTATCCAAACCTTTTTATGCCAATTATTCCTTCTTGTCATTTTGATTCATTCCCTTTTTATCTACGAATCTAGATTTATTTATAATCTAGGTTGAATCACGATTATTCGAACGGTGGGAATGCGATTTGGGGAAAAACAGGGAAATGAATATGAACGTAATTGTAAACTTGGAAATTGGCATAATTTGGAATATGTATTATGACATGCATATTAAAATGAAAACGGGGAAATTTGACATGGATTAGGGAATATGTGATTTTGACATATTAAATTTAGCGTTAGTAAGTAAGCTAAATTTTAGGCATAAAATGTAAACTAGAAAAATAATTCTAGTTTTGCCATAAATTGTGAATTAGGAAGTTAAACCAAGATTGGTTAATTAAGGTTGATTTGGAATAAGTATATTAGCACAATTTTGAATTTATTCATAATTGTGAGCAATTGTCATGTTTAGAATAAATTATGGTTAGCGACACTAAATTTGGTATAATTTACATACCAAAAAATATAAATATGATAAATAAGAGAGAATGGACCATAATAATAAATGTGACAATGTACATTAAAAGAGTAGTAATGAAATAAGTAAATTAGGAGTAATTTACTTATAGAATTCGTCATAAATGTTAAATTGTTCATTTACCACAAAATATGTAACTTGGTTAAGTTTTGGCCATAAATTATAAACTAGGATATTTAATCTAGTTTCGGCAATGAAATAGGAAATGGCCTAAACTGCATGTTGGGTTAGGACTTGGGCCTAGAATATAAGTATACTAGTAGGCTTGACAAATAAATATAGGCCAAATTTGTCTAAAAAGGGGAAATGGGCTTTTGAAATAAATTGTTAACAATTTATAAACAAAAGAAAAGTATTTTGATAACATCCCTTTTTATAACACATAGACCAGAAGGTTCTAGGGTGACAGAGAGGATAGTGTCTAGGCTTGGGTTTGGAAAATACAAGTTTCCTGCCCTCCCTGGCTATCCCTAACTGATCCGAAGGACGGGATGGTTGTTTTCAAAACCAGATTTGGAAATTAATCAAAAACCCTTTGAACTTAGAAAACATGAATATGCCTAACCCGAGGTTAGACTGAGTTGCGGTGTAAACCTGCCCGGAACCGACCGACACATCCAGTAACCGCAGCAATATTTGTCTAATGTGAGAGGTTGCGGCTTTAATTTATTAATTAAAGCTAGAACAAGAATGGGAGAGTTAAGTCTATAGGAACACTTAACCAACCTAACACGGTTAAGCTAGAATGGGAAGGTTAAGGAACACTTAACCAACTTAGCACAGTTAAAGCTAGAATGAGAGGGTTAAGTCCATGGGAATACTTAGCCAAATTAACATGTTGACTAGACTAGAAGGTGGGGTTAAGTAAAGTTAATACACTTAGCCAATTTAACATGTTAATTAGACTAGAGGTTGGGGTTAAGTAATACACTTAGCCAAATTAATATGTTAACTGGACTAGACCATAGGGTTAAGTAAACTTGAACGCTTAACCATCAGAATATGATAAATGAATAGGGTTAAGTAAAAAAGCATGAAGGGATAACACTTAACCAGTGTAATAGGATAAGGGAAGAGGGTTAAGATAGCTTGAATCGACTAAATACACTTAACCAACCCAACCTGGCGAGAAAGAAAACTAAGTAGTAGACCTCAGTTGAAAAAGGGACTAAGTAGTAAAACTTAGTTAAGAAAACAAGGAATTTGGAAACTAAGTGGTAAACCTTAGTTAGTAGAACTAAGTAGTAATTCTTAGTATAACACGAAGGAGCAGACATCCATCTGGTTTTAAGAAGGCTCCAACGAATTGGGTTACGAAGCCCGAGGCTTCGAGGGGACGTGAGGGTACTCTTGGTATCCCTCTGTGAGGCTGCAGATGATCATCCTGGGCTCACAGAGGTTAAGGTCTGCGTTAGAAGAACCGAGGGTATGCCTTGGTTGCAATATATATATGTGGCAACCTAAAGACTAGGATGGACCAGCGTGATTCGGCGAGAAGACGGTAGCCCTGTGATAGCAACTCGTCGTCTACCATCCATCTTGAGTCAATCGAGATACGTGAAGCGGAAAGGCGGAGAACTCCAAAAGACCATATACTTGCTATCTAGTTATGGTTGCGGATGGCCATAGGATAGTGGGGCACCGGGGGCCGGCGTATAGTTCTCATTTTACAAGGTGTGCCTTTCATTAGCTGAGGGAGGGGTCAAGTGGGACCATAGCCACTGTAGTAAAAACAGACCTTAGCATCTGCATCGACAGATATCTGAAAGCTCCCGACCGAGTTCTGTATTCCTTGATTTGCCCTGTCACAGGACTCGGATCGCACATTACAGGACATGTGCATCTAGACAAGCGATAACGATTCGCGATACATACGTGGGGAAGCCTAGGAACATATACCACTCTAGGTAGTGTGTCCTAGACTTGGGGGCATTGTTCGACAGGTAGCGTAATCCCTAGTTGGACTAGGTGGCATAAACCCTGAACTCGAAAAGCGTTCAGCAGATAGCGTAAAACTATAGTTAAATCTAGAAAGCAGTGGATAGAAAACCCTAGATTAGATCTAGGTAACAACTAATAAATGGATGCCTGAAGGCGATGGAAAATACAGGGATTGGGATCACGTTATCGTTACTAGTTGAAACACTAGTTAGGCGGTGCAGAGATATAGAAACCAGTATAACAAGTAAATAGTGAAGCAGCGAAAGTATTAGAGCGTATCCAGTTTATCTTAGCATATCTTGTGGCTACCTTGTCTAATCTTGTTGACCCTATCGTCATGGTGTAATCTTGTATTCAGTTAATTCATGTCGTTTTGTTTTCCATGTTCACATGCTAGAAGTTACTGAACTTACTCAGGCTTTATGTCTGACTCTGTTTTTCTTTCGTCTTCTTTCTTCCGTTCTCCCCCCCAGGTTGTTAAGGAGGAAATAGGATAGCTCAGATTTGTTTTGGGATGATTTCTCTTTCCAAGCTTGAAGAATCTTGGATGCATCGGCTTTGGATTGCTATGGCTGGCTTTTGTTACATTGGGGAATATAAATGTATTTTATGCTTCTTTATTTTGTAAAGACAGTTGATACTCTGATATTGTAAAGGAACCTTGTACAAATTATTTTGTCAATAAAACAAAGTTTTATTTTCCGCTGTTTAATGTTTGTCTGTCTTGTAATTTATCTGCATCTTTTACCCATAATGCTCCACAGAACTTAGTGCATTCCCTTTGTGAGTGACACTAACGGATGTGGGGTGTTACACGTGGTATCAGAGCATAAGGTTACCGGATCAGATAAAGGATTTGAAAAATTATTTTTCAAAATGGTTTTTAAAGAAGCATTTTCAAAAGAAAAGTTTTGTTTTAAAGGAATATTCCCCAAAGCCATATGCACTGTCTTCTCTTCCTCTGTTTGAATTCTTGTCTCCTTCTTTCTTTAGTCTCTGGGGCTCCTGGCTTTCTGGGAGGTAACCTCATCGAAGGGCAAAGTAGTGCCCGTCCTCCATCTATAGCCGTATTCGTTCCACTTACGGCCAGTCTTCTTTCAAGTTTATAAGGTTTTTCTGTATGATGGAAGCAGTTTTCGAGAGATTTGCCAACATAGCAATACATGGAAAGGGATGAGGAGTTTGGCAAAAGGGACAAAACCCTAGGATGAGGAATGCATGGAGATAGGTTAGCTCACGAAGGAGTAAGAAATTATAAAAGAGGAAGTATCCTTACTAGAGTATGATAGGGCATATAATTAAAGACAAGGGCAAGGACGAGGGACAAGATTTTTAGAAGGACAAGTACATGCTAAGCATACCTAGGAGATAGGTGGTAAAAGTTTCTGTTGGAAAGAATCTAGTTTTCTGTTCATACTCTTTCCTTCGGTTTTAGCGCTTCGCATCTGTTCATATTTGCTTCCATAGTTAAGTCTCTGCACCATAGTACGTGTATAGTAGAAAGATCCCACTAGAGTCTCAAATCCAATTGGTGGTCCGACTAGTTTTTGGTTAGTAGGAATTTGAGGATAGCTATCGAGTTTGCTTATATCATCTCACGTAGATCGTCTAAATTCGGTGAAGATATTCCTTGGATGCTTGTCTGATATTGGTTTAGGCCTTTGGGGCTTGTACTTGAGGAATGTCGAGTTCGGTTTGGATGGTTTGCGTGAAAGATGAACAGTTGTGGTAGGTACTCTAAAAAGTACGGAGTGATCTTTTGACTCTCATAGTTATGGCGTGATGGATAAGCTAAGAGGGAGGCCTCTAATCATCTTAGTACATATACTTGGCGCCGTGATTGACATCTGTTTATTTTGGAAATGGAGATTAGGAACTTCACAATCGTGAAGATAAATTGGTTAAGATACGGTGGAGTAAAGCTCAAGAAGGCTAGATACTAGCAACATGCCCTTTTTCCTTAAGGGTGCATCCTTGATTTCTCTGTTTATGACCTTTACGCGTAGTTGTTTCTCTCTTTCCAAAGTATATCCTCTAGGTCGTATCTGCGATCCTTAGGTAGAAGCCAATGGATGTAAACATGTATTTGAAACATGTTATGGTTGAATGGTTGCAAGTGGTTGCAAATGGTTGCTCGTGGATGCATATGCATACGTATTAGGCACTAGATCAAGTTTGGACGCTCTCATATTGCATTTACATATATGCATTTGTTTATAAGTTGAACTTGATATGATATCATATGGACGTTGCATATGGATGAATGGCTGTGCGCGCATGTAGTATTTACATGACTAGGGATGTTTGCATGCATGATTGGACGCATGGCACTAACATGATTTGCATTAAGGAGGTCAACTGAATCAGTAGACCGCCTGATTTTGCATTAGATAGAGACATATACACACACTATGCATATGAACATGAAAGCATTAGAAATCTTTTAAGGACAATGAATGCCTGTGATTGAATGGTTGAGTAGATGGGTGATTGGATGGTAGGACACATTCTTCCTAACTTGAAGATTTCGGGGACGAAATCCTTTTAAGTGGGGGAGAATGTAACACCCCGTAATTCTGCGACATTAAGATTCTCAAATTAAAGTATAATTAATTTTTAAAAGAAAAATTAAAAGAAAAAGATCCATGCAGTTGTTTAATTTAAGTATTGTAACTAACATGAAAAAAAAGAGGTAAGGAGAGAACAATAATTATTATTGTTCTAAGACTTATTAACAAAAGCCTCTGTAGCTCAGTTGGTTAAGGCATTGGATTGGTAGCATGGAGGTCGGGGGTTCGAACCCCGGCGGCGGCATAATTTTTTTATCATTGTTTTAGAGAGGGCCAACTAAACATGCAAATATATGTACGTATACAAATTTAAAATTTGAAAGGATAAGAACGTACGTATAAGGAAATAAAGAAAATATATATATATATACATATGAGAAATATAAATATATATATATATACAAAAATATATGTATACGAAAGATAAAATTCAAGATAAGGCTACAGTCAATGAAATATGGCAACATCATTTGAATTTTGAAAATAAAATGAAAGTTGTGCGTATATATATACGCGTAAAATGGTCGTTAGAGGAATTGTATACATAAAAGAATATTTCATGTGAATAAAACAGTTAAATAAATTCCAGAAATTCAAAAGTTTGAAAATCAAACTTTTACGCCAAAATAGCTTGTGGGACCCAATGCTGACTCAGCACTGCGTGTATGATAAGGTTTGGCTAGATTCATCTACGTACCTGGACTATTTTCTTAACTAGGTTCAATGCTGACTCAGCGCTGCGTGTACGATAAGGTCTTGAGCAGCTATATAAACAGCCCTAGTCTTCATTCTCTTTGCACCAATTCTCTTCTATCCTTATGCTGCTAAGATTCATGGCTTCTTCCCCTCTTCTAAAATTTCTTAAATAAATAAAATAAAATATGATTCAAGACGAGGAGATGCTGCTAAAAGACTTTTAAGGAGGGATTCAAATCAAAGTTTCAAGTGAAGAATTCAAAGGCTAGCTCAAACAAGTTTCAAGCAACGGCGCACGAATCATAGCCACGCTTTCCTTTTTTTTCTAGATCTATTTTCTGTAAGTTGGTTATTTCTAGATCTGAATATTTTGTTTTATTTGTGACATGAAATTAAAGGAATAAAGGAATATGCCAAGTCTCTCTCTCTCTTCGAATCTGTGTTTATACTCTTGGACTGAATTAAGAACTGTTATGATTCGAGGACAAATAAGACTGTAACCGTGACTATGACTATAGAACTGTGGCCTTTGAAAGCATATGCCTTTGGACTATGACATAAGCCTTTGATTTTGGGACATATAAACATTGCCTATGACAATGACTTAGGACTATGGGAATTATTTTCCCTTTTGGACTATGAACATCGCCTATATTGCCTATGACCATGGACATTACTTATGACTAAGAACATAAGCCTTTGAATTAGACATAAACTATTGCTTATGACATAATGAGGACAATTGTGATTTTGACACCCATGATTCATGATTAGGAAAATATTGCTTTAGTTTTGTGATTAAGAAGTTGGGTCTAAACCCAATTTTTTTTTCTACCTGTTCCTTGGTTTTTCTTTGGTTTTAAGACAGTGGGAATTTACCTATTAAGTTAGGTCTACCCACGTTCTTGAACCTATTTTGCCCATTCTTTGGTTTTAAGACAGTGGGAATTTACCTATTTAGTTAGGTCTACCCATCTTCTTGAACCTGCATTGTTATCCAAACCTTTTTATGCCAATTATTCCTTCTTGTCATTTTGATTCATTCCCTTTTTATCTACGAATCTAGATTTATTTATAATCTAGGTTGAATCACGATTATTCGAACGGTGGGAATGCGATTTGGGGAAAAACAGGGAAATGAATATGAACGTAATTGTAAACTTGGAAATTGGCATAATTTGGAATATGTATTATGACATGCATATTAAAATGAAAACGGGGAAATTTGACATGGATTAGGGAATATGTGATTTTGACATATTAAATTTAGCGTTAGTAAGTAAGCTAAATTTTAGGCATAAAATGTAAACTAGAAAAATAATTCTAGTTTTGCCATAAATTGTGAATTAGGAAGTTAAACCAAGATTGGGTTAATTAAGGTTGATTTGGAATAAGTATATTAGCACAATTTTGAATTTATTCATAATTGTGAGCAATTGTCATGTTTAGAATAAATTATGGTTAGCGACACTAAATTTGGTATAATTTACATACCAAAAAATATAAATATGATAAATAAGAGAGAATGGACCATAATAATAAATGTGACAATGTACATTAAAAGAGTAGTAATGAAATAAGTAAATTAGGAGTAATTTACTTATAGAATTCGTCATAAATGTTAAATTGTTCATTTACCACAAAATATGTAACTTGGTTAAGTTTTGGCCATAAATTATAAACTAGGATATTTAATCTAGTTTCGGCAATGAAATAGGAAATGGCCTAAACTGCATGTTGGGTTAGGACTTGGGCCTAGAATATAAGTATACTAGTAGGCTTGACAAATAAATATAGGCCAAATTTGTCTAAAAAGGGGAAATGGGCTTTTGAAATAAATTGTTAACAATTTATAAACAAAAGAAAATTATTTTGATAACATCCCTTTTTATAACACATAGACCAGAAGGTTCTAGGGTGACAGAGAGGATAGTGTCTAGGCTTGGGTTTGGAAAATACAAGTTTCCTGCCCTCCCTGGCTATCCCTAACTGATCCGAAGGACGGGATGGTTGTTTTCAAAACCAGATTTGGAAATTAATCAAAAACCCTTTGAACTTAGAAAACATGAATATGCCTAACCCGAGGTTAGACTGAGTTGCGGTGTAAACCTGCACGGAACCGACCGGCACATCCAGTAACCGCAGCAATATTTGTCTAATGTGAGAGGTTGCGGCTTTAATTTATTAATTAAAGCTAGAACAAGAATGGGAGAGTTAAGTCTATAGGAACACTTAACCAACCTAACACGGTTAAGCTAGAATGGGAAGGTTAAGGAACACTTAACCAACTTAGCACAGTTAAAGCTAGAATGGGAGGGTTAAGTCCATGGGAATACTTAGCCAAATTAACATGTTGACTAGACTAGAAGGTGGGGTTAAGTAAAGTTAATACACTTAGCCAATTTAACATGTTAATTAGACTAGAGGTTGGGGTTAAGTAATACACTTAGCCAAATTAATATGTTAACTGGACTAGACCATAGGGTTAAGTAAACTTGAACGCTTAACCATCAGAATATGATAAATGAATAGGGTTAAGTAAAAAAGCATGAAGGGATAACACTTAACCAGTGTAATAGGATAAGGGAAGAGGGTTACGATAGCTTGAATCGACTAAATACACTTAACCAACCCAACCTGGCGAGAAAGAAAACTAAGTAGTAGACCTCAGTTGAAAAAGGGACTAAGTAGTAAAACTTAGTTAAGAAAACAAGGAATTTGGAAACTAAGTGGTAAACCTTAGTTAGTAGAACTAAGTAGTAATTCTTAGTATAACACGAAGGAGCAGACATCCATCTGGTTTTAAGAAGGCTCCAACGAATTGGGTTACGAAGCCCGAGGCTTCGAGGGGACGTGAGGGTACTCTTGGTATCCCTCTGTGAGGCTGCAGATGATCATCCTGGGCTCACAGAGGTTAAGGTCTGCATTAGAAGAACCGAGGGTATGCCTTGGTTGCAATATATATATGTGGCAACCTAAAGACTAGGATGGACCAGCGTGATTCGGCGAGAAGACGGTAGCCCTGTGATAGCAACTCGTCGTCTACCATCCATCTTGAGTCAATCGAGATACGTGAAGCGGAAAGGCGGAGAACTCCAAAAGACCATATACTTGCTATCTAGTTATGGTTGCGGATGGCCATAGGATAGTGGGGCACCGGGGGCCGGCGTATAGTTCTCATTTTACAAGGTGTGCCTTTCATTAGCTAAGGGAGGGGTCAAGTGGGACAATAGCCACTGGAGTAAAAACAGACCTTAGCATCTGCATCGGCAGATATCTGAAAGCTCCCGACCGAGTTCTGTATTCCTTGATTTGCCCTGTCACAGGACTCGGATCGCACATTACAGGACATGTGCATCTAGACAAGCGATAACGATTCGCGATACATACGTGGGGAAGCCTAGGAACATATACCACTCTAGGTAGTGTGTCCTAGACTTAGGGGCATTGTTCGACAGGTAGCGTAATCCCTAGTTGGACTAGGTGGCATAAACCCTGAACTCGAAAAGCGTTCAGCAGATAGCGTAAAACTATAGTTAAATCTAGAAAGCAGTGGATAGAAAACCCTAGATTAGATCTAGGTAACAACTAATAAATGGATGCCTGAAGGCGATGGAAAATACAGGGATTGGGATCACGTTATCGTTACTAGTTGAAACACTAGTTAGGCGGTGCAGAGATATAGAAACCAGTATAACAAGTAAATAGTGAAGCAGCGAAAGTATTAGAGCGTATCCAGTTTATCTTAGCATATCTTGTGACTACCTTGTCTAATCTTGTTGACCCTGTCGTCATGGTGTAATCTTGTATTCAGTTAATTCATGTCGTTTTGTTTTCCATGTTCACATGCTAGAAGTTACTGAACTTACTCAGGCTTTATGTCTGACTCTGTTTTTCTTTCGTCTTCTTTCTTCCGTTCTCCCCCCCAGGTTGTTAAGGAGGAAATAGGATAGCTCAGATTTGTTTTGGGATGATTTCTCTTTCCAAGCTTGAAGAATCTTGGATGCATCGGCTTTGGATTGCTATGGCTGGTTTTTGTTACATTGGGGAATATAAATGTATTTTATGCTTCTTTATTTTGTAAAGACAGTTGATACTCTGATATTGTAAAGGAACCTTGTACAAATTATTTTGTCAATAAAGCAAAGTTTTATTTTCCGCTGTTTAATGTTTGTCTGTCTTGTAATTTATCTGCATCTTTTACCCATAATGCTCCACAGAACTTAGTGCATTCCCTTTGTGAGTGACACTAACGGATGTGGGGTGTTACAACCCCCGTTCTAGCAAAACCCCAAACGCCTTTCCACGATACGTATTTAGGCCTTTCAACGGTACCCAGGGCACTAGACCAGCTAACTTCTAGTCTTTTGGGCGTCCCCATTATACCCTTGCTTTTAGTCCAGTAGAACCTCTGACTAATGATAATCCCTCAGCCTTCAATATCTCTATCAATCCAACTAGATGACTATCATCAGCTCAAGCAACTTCTCGAGCAACCATTATCCGCAAACTCAACATATTTGAGTCGTCTTTGCACTCGTTGCATTCATTGATCAACGAACGTCTCACAACAATTCGAACATCCCATCTTGAATTCACTCGAAGCCAAAACCATCGTTCAACTAAAATAGCATCATCTTAGTTTCCTATAGATTCACCAACCCATGTCTCGGGTCGCACCTCAAAACAAACAACCTAACCTCCTCGTCTCGCTCCTCAAACCAACGACGCACATCACCAGGTCGCTTCATACCCTTAGCGACCCGATCCATCTGCACCGACCCGATACACGACTTATTGCGCAAGGACCTGATGCACAATGACCGGATGCACCCCGACTTAACCTATATGATGTTGCCAAACGACCCGACTCCTAGTGTTTCTCAATGACCTAACTCTGGTGTTTCCCAACGACCTAACTCCCCACGACCTGAAACCATACTCCCTCACTCCATCAAGTTCCAACAACCCGAAGCCCTTCGAAGCTCCAACGACCTGAAGCCAACGACCCGGCCTCATTATTTGAGCAACAAGCCATACGACCCATCCAAAAACGACCCGACTCTTGATTTGACCAATCTATCTCCATTCTCGACCAATTCATCACCAAACGACAACATCGATGCAAACAACTCATCCAAATCATCCAATTCAACCAACAATACTTTATGGAATCATCAACAACACTTAAATGACAATTATTCATCATACAACCATACAAAACTCACCAAATCATGATAAATCAGTGAATAAACAAAATAGTGGATCTAAACTTATATAAACATATGAATTAACATGAGAATTAACGGTTTAAGTTGCTAGATTAGATCCTATGGTGAATTGAGTTGAAATCATACTTACCATGATGTAGATCTAGGTTAAAACAACTTAAAATGATGAAAATGAGATCAAACAACCCCTATACTTGATTGAATAAATGTGAGAGATGCTTATCACTCGCCAATTCTTCGAAATTACTTGAAATCACTAAATTCCCAATTCGAACACCGAAGAATGATCTCCAAACCTCTCAATTTGATGCAGTCTTCCTTCACTCAATGTAGATCAGCTTTGCTTGATGTAGATCTTCAATCTTCTCGTGTAGATCTAGAATTTTAATAGAGGAAAGGTGTATTTGATTGAGCAAGGAGAATCACAACCTCAACCAAATGAGAGAATGAAGAAAGTAAATATTTCTTCCTGCCTCTACCCTTATTTATAGCCACTAACCAGCCCACTAATGGGCCATACCAATTCAGCCCATTAATGACTAGCCAAACCTGTACAGAAATTGTGCAGCACTAAAAAAATGATTCCTCCCAAACCGCTGAACCAAATATTTAATTTGACTACTCTACGGAATGAAACATTAGTTCCTTTCCAATGAAATCGATCTCAGCACCAGATTCGATCCCAGTCAAAAGTTATACCCTATACAAAACTGATGGGGGGAAGATGGTCACAAATAAAATTGGTAAAAATTATGAACATGTCTCACATTCCCATAACCAACATATCAAAATATGAAAATGATCCAACTCTCAGGGATTTAAATAAAAATATTTTACGATCATCCGATACGTAAAATGCGGGCTGTTACATACATCATCTTGAATCCTCGTTTGTTAAGAAGGTATCCAGAAACCAAATTCTTACATATATCGGGTACATGAAATACATTGACTAATGTAAGAACTTTTCCGGAGGTGAATGTTAGTTCTATAGTGCATTTTCCCATAACTTTGCTTGCAACTTTGTTTGCGCCAGTAACTTCGCTGGATTCTCCATTATTCTCATAGTAAGCCTTGAACAAATTACAGTCTTTGCAAATATGAATTGTGACTATAGTATCAAGCTACCAATCATTATCAATGCCACTAACGGAGTTCGCCTCTTGTACAACAGCCACAAGCTTTTCTTCGACCATATTCACTTTCTGTTGCTTCTTCAGAAGACGACAGTCTCGAGCATAGTGGCCGGATTTGTCACAATAGTATCAGGAACCCTTCTTTTTGTTGTTCTTAGAATTGTTTTTCTTCTTAAATTGTGTCTCGGTCTTAGGCTACAACTTTTTAGTAATTTCAACATTATTTGCCTTAGATTGGGACTAAATTTGTGAATTATCATCTAGTTCACGTTTACGAGAATCCTCTTCAATAAGAAGATGACACTATAGACCGTCTAAATCATAATCTGTTTCCACATGTTTCAATACTTTCTTATAATCATTCCAAGAATTTGGAAGTCTCGAAATTCAACAACAAAAGATTCATGGAGATATATACTGGCATCTTTAAGTTGATTCACCAACAGTAAGATTTCACTTACTTGTCCGACTATGAACCTGTTGGCGACCATTTTGAAAACCATAAAATTACAAATAAGAAACTTTTTATTACTTGTCTCAAATGTGCGATACTTGCTCTCTAATGCAGTCCAGAGTGCCTTTGTAGTTTCCAAGGTCCTATGAGCGTTGTAGACTGGAGTAGATAATGCATTCAGAATGTGCCCTCTGCATAGAAAATCATCCTATTTGCGCTTTGCACGTCTTTAGAGCGGCATCATCCTTATCGGTTTCCTCTGGTATAACTTCCAATCCGTCTTCCACAATGTAGAATAACTTGACAGTGATTAGAAAGAATTTCACCGTCTCTTGCCAATGAGTGAAATTATCGCCATCCAATCGCTCCAAACGAGTCAAATGATGATTTATGACTTGTAGCGCGCTCAAACCTTCCATGGTTGAAGATATTATCTGAAAACTTGTTGGGGATTTTGTGATTTGAGACTATTGGAGGAAGATGATTGTCGTACTTCAGACTTCAAGGATCTAAGAAATAGATTCTTTCAGACAATAGTTCAACCCACTGGATACAAACGGGTTATCGAACTATCGACTTTCAGGATTTAATGAAGCCTTGGAACAGCGTAATCGGATTTAAAGTTGTACGACTTTGATCCGACCAAGAACACTCTGGAATTTTGATTCTGATGATGCAATTACAGAAGAGAACGAAGAGAAGAAGAAGAATGATTCTGCAACACTTTACAAGCGTTGCAAATTCGGAAATTTGCAACACTTTTCGTGTATTGGCAATGGAGTGCTGTAGAAATTCAAGGAAGAAGATGGATTAAGAGAGAAGTTATTTGAAACATACTCTGGGCGTTGGTAATTATAACCAGCGAAGGGACACATCCCTTCCTGAATTGACGCAACCATTTTAAACGGTTTTATATGTTTCAAATTCGAACAAGAGGCATCTCTTCGTTTGCAACAGTCATAAAGCGTTGCAAAATCCGTCGCGTTCTTTTCTAATGTTTCAAATAACCCGCCTAGCTTTGAATTGCATTTGGGTCTGTAACGAGCCGAAATTCGACCCGTTACCGTTTATAAATTCTATCCAGAAATATTCTTATTGGATCTAAACCCGAAACTCGTACCCGGTCCGGTTCGGTCGGATGGACGGCGATGGCGTGCACATGTGTGATAGTGATGCATGACATCCCTCCTCACAACAAGGTAAACATGTGGAAGCCCAAGGCCCCAAGACACTTGTAAGAAGGCCCCTTAAGTACTTCGAAACTTTTGGCCACTTTCACAATGTGGGACTAATCCCCACACCCTTTTCTTTCTTTCTTCTCTCTTCAAAAACAAACCCCAAAATCATTTAAAAAATTACAACAGTTATATATATGAGATTAAATAATGTTTTAATGATTTATAAATACAAATTACAAATTTATCGGTTCTCTCCCATGTTGTTGGAAGGATTTACAGTAGTGAGAACGCTAGTGTTGGTAGCGGTTTCACGAGGAGTAATACGCTTGTGGTTGGGGTTTCTCTAGTTGCTGGCGCAACTGCGCTTTTAGACTAGGGAAGACGCAATGTTGCTTTGATGTATGTAAATTTGTTATGATTTGATTTATGTTTTGCTTTGTTATGTTTATGAGGTTATGTCGTTGTTTATTTTGTTATGTTTCTTTCTTATTTTCTTGTACATTTGTTGTCGAGTCTCTGCTAGTTTTTTGAGTAGTAACGTGAGTTGACATTTTATTGAATATATAATATAATTCTATGCTGCTTTGGCTATGTTTGTACTGGTTGCACTTATAAGGAAAAATGTTGGCTTTAGCGACGACAAACAGCCATTTGCTGCAGTCACCAGCCATCGGTAAAAGTCATAACAAAAAGTTCAATATCGACGGCTTCGTTGCTACGACGACGATTGGTTATAGAATTCTATATACATGATAATTTGCGGGAGGCCGACAGGTTGTCACTAGTCGTTGGGAGGCGTCATTATTTTGGAACTAGGTTGTCGACGCTAATCATCGTTAATCTAAAATTAAGGATCCCTCGATAATCGTCGCAAGACCAAAACTGGATTTTTAAATACAGCAGCCATTTAAGCAAACAAACGGAGAAAATAATATAATATCTACATCCACTTCAACTACACTAGATATAAGCTCAATTTCATTACTACCACCATCGCATGCATCATATAACCTCATATATATATCACATATAATTAATTATAAAACCATAATTACGGAAAATTTACAGCAAACAACACTAATATTTCATCAACCAACACAACCATATCTAAAAATACTCATTCCTTCAAAGAAAACATCCACAAATCCATCAAACTCCACAACCAACAATCAAGTATCAAATCCATCAATAAATGCCAAATAATAACAAAACAAAACAATCAAAATCCTTTTTTTTTTTTTTTTTTTTTTTTTGAAAACCCAGGAGAACCCGGCGGGCCGGTTAACTCCTGAGGAGGGTACAGTAAAGCCGTCCGCTAATCCAAGCCCCCATACCTCCGGGTAAATTTATGTAGGATGGAGAAGCGCATGGTCAGAAGTTTGAATTTCACTGAAAACAAAATTATTACTCATATATGTAAATAAAAGGTCAGAAGTCTGAATTTCACTGAAAACAAAATTATTATATATATCTTCAAATGGGTATTTTGAAACATAAATTCAATTATAAAAACAAAAGTCTACTCCAAAAAAATTATTCATTTTCTCCTTTTGTATTTTCCAATTTATTTTTATCAAACTTAATTTAATAATTTTATAAGAGGCTTTTAAACATGCACACAAAATCTCGTAACAATTATTAATATGGGTGTGAACTACACCTTGTAACTGAACCAAGAAGGCAGCAAAAAAAAAAAAAAAAAAAAAAAAAAAAAAAAAAAAAAAAAAAAAAAGGTGAAATGATTATTGCTAAACGTTTACCATGCCAAGTGGTAAACAATGCAATAAGCAAGAAGGGAGTACAACAGAAAGACCATTTAACAAGGTTCACAAATAAACCAAGTTTCTTCACTCAAAAATTATGATAAGTTACTAATACATAATAAGCACACGTTTAAATCCATAAACTGTTCATCGGCAAATGCCCTTACTCATAGATCCATGGGTGAACGCTGGACTGCCAGTTAGAAACGCCCTCAGGGAACCACAGCCCAATTTCCTTCCTTGCACTCTCAACTGCGTCGCTTCCGTGAATTATATTCCTACATTAAATATGCAAAAATTCCATTTCTACAGATATGCACAGTTTGATTAACTGCATCAGCAGATGCAAATTCCAACCCAACCCCCCACCCCTTCTTCTCCCTTCCTTTCTCTCCCCCACTAAAAACCTCCCTTTCTCTCCCCCACCCCTTCTTCTCCCTTCCTTTCTCTCCCCCACTAAAAACCTCCCCACCAACACCCCCTTCCTTTCTTTTCACTCTATTGTCATCTCTAACTTGTTTATTTATTTATTTTTTTGAAAAGAAATATATATATATATATATATATATATATATATATATATATATAACTAGCAAAAATGAGATAATAGCCAATCTCCGGTGGCTAACAAAACCGAAAATAGTTCTGATATCACCTTCTGAACTTAACTTCTTAACTTGACATTTGTAAAGAAAGGACCAACCGAAATAGTTAGGGAGAGAACTGCTGTTTGAGTTTTTAGTTTTGTTATTATACAGGTTAAGCATTATTTTCCCTCTTTCCATATAATTGCAGGAAAAAAAAAATCATCATTTCAACTTTTGCTTCTACCCACAGTCCTGTGTGATAGGCCATCTCCAACAACTTAAAATTCAGGTTTAATATTCATCATCTTATGCTCTTTCCAACAGTTTACATCCAGCAGAATGCATTAATTTTGGAGTTGTAAAACATAAATCCTAACTAGACATCGGTTTTCTAACAATCTGCTTTCAAATGGTTAAAAAATCACCGCATTTGGGCTGGTGGTTAAAAATTACAGTTTAACTGTTGGGGAATTTCTCCAGATTCAGGGTTGAAGACTATAACCAACCTGTAATTTGTTAGTGATAGCCTAACAAGATATAAAATATAAACATTTATTTATCAGAAAGTTAATCAAAATTTGAAAGGTGTTAACAAACCAAATCTCCCGCTGGTAGTTGAAGTCAAAATAAATAAACATTTCTGCTGAAACCCCCAAAAAAATTGATACTTGCGTATATATAGTTGCAGCCCATAATTAGAGAGGAGGTCTGTAAGATGGAATTAGGAAATATGCTAAATGCGCAGAGCTATCGGTTACGGACAACAACGAAAGGCTTGTTTCTCCAAATAAAGAGACCGTGTCATACTAAGATTGTGTCATATTAAGATGTGTAAAAAAGCCTATCAGAATTTGAAGGGTGTTGTTAACTACCTAAAACCTTTCACTGCTAATCTTATTACCCATATCACGTCACATAACCGATTTCCTTGTAGTTATAAAAAATAATCTATGACATCTAAATTAACTCTTGAAAAACTATTCAAGTTTACCTGCCAACCATGATGGCATAATCCCCACGGATGGTGCCAGGGGCAGATTCAGCAGGATTGGTGGCACCTATAATTTTACGACCGGTCAAAACAACATTCTTCCCTTCCCAAACCATGGCAACAACTGGGCCAGAGATTATGTACTCAACGAGCCCAGCAAAGAAGGGTTTGGACGACAGATCCTCGTAATGCTTTTCAGCAAATGAACGGTCCACCGTGATAAGCTTCATGGCTAAATCATTAAAAAAAAATGAAACCATCAACCACTTTGTTGTTTCCATAAGAGCTTCAAAAATTATATGCAGTTATGCACTAAACTTTTACATCTTATCATACTACGAGACAGAACAATAAAATTTTAGTCGCTTAGTATTAGAAATCTTCATGGCTTTACAAACTATACTGATTATAAGCACCAGCAGATTGACCATTCGTCTATGATTTGCCTAGTCTCACCACTACTGTTACAGCCCTACTGGTTGAGCATGTTATTGTATGGGGCAAACTTTTTCACCAATGACTGATTCCTTCTAAATAAATTTATGTACCAATGCACTTTAAAAGATTTCAGCCATGTTACTCCAAATTTAAATTCTAATCTTGTACCACTGTTTAATATTTAAAAAATAAAAATAAACTAACATCGGATTATTACATGTGGAAAATATTTGATGAGTTAATTCACAGCTTGAAATCAACAAGGGATTAATAAAAATATAAAACAATCATTGAACTCGGCAAGAAAATAACATTCATTCTGCTCACAAACAAGGGGGTTGTCAATGAATATCCAGAAAATCCGAAATCCATACATTTTCATATCTAAAATATGAAAATTTGTCTGATATCCAAAAAAAATGGATAGAGATATATGGTCCGCATCCGATAAACATACATCTGGTTTTTATCAAGATTACAATTATTTTTAGTGTATTTTAACATATTAAATGATTGTCAACTACTATTTTATTTATTAAAAAATTATATATGTATGAAGATCAATATTTACTTCTTAAAAAATTATCCGATAAACATACATCTGGTGGATTTTAAATCAAAATTTTCTATCTATTTGTTTAAATTTGAAATGGATAAAGAATGTAAGATAAATATGAGATATCCATCTCCACCTACCGATATAGATATCCGATATCCGAGAACAATTCTGAATACAGATATGGATATGATGCCTATTTGAATCTGCAGTTGATTGTTTACATGCCCACTCACAAAATGACAAACCAGATTTCATAGACAATCACTCATGGCACCATGCACCCAAACTATGCTATGAAATTTATTTTTTCTATTTTTATTTTCCAGGTTAAAAGAAAAAGAAAATAAAAAAAGACACAACTCCACCAATAATGATGTTAGAAGATAACCAGGAAAAAATTAATAGGCTAGAGGCAACTCACAGGCTAGTTTCTTACCAAGACCGTCCCAACTGGTAGCATATCTTTGGGCCCAAAATTTTGTTGGGCCCAGTTGTATTAAATATTCCTCGAGAACAATTTAACATATAAAAAGGGTGATACAAAAGTACACTTCAAGATCCTAAAGCAGTACTTGCACATCGCGATGATAGCCTGTACTAATGCAATATTCACATGTGGGATATGATTTGGTTTTACCCAACAGGATCAAATTCCTTAAAAGATCCTCTCAAGGCCTTTTTATTCCCTAGGCAAAGGGGAAGAATGAGTGTGAATTTTAGGAGAAAATTAACATCTACAGACCATCATTTTCTGAACATTATTTGAGATTCGAAATAATAAGAAGGGCACATGTCCAAGGTTTTTAGCTACTTATGATTAAGTTTCATTTCTAGAGTCAACGGTCAATATGTTTTCTTCATTTTCTGTAGGACAGATGTTGACTTTTAATTTTTCATTGACTTCGGGTCTGGAGTTGAATTCATAGCAGCTAGATTGTGGGTAGTTTCATTTTGATTCGCTAAGCAAAAAAGAATGGAGAAAAAAGAGAGGAAGAAAGTTTGGTTTTGGGGGGGGGGGGGGGGGGGGATGAGGGAGGAAGCCCTACTTTTTACAACAAAACACCAAAGGACTGGACTTTGCACCGTCCATTTTCGCATTTTTAGATAAAAACTGTGCCAAATATTGTTTACATTTCGCAACAAAAAATATAAGTTATGATTAGGTACTCGTTTGGGATGTTTAAAGATAATGCAATATGATTGTACTTTGTTTGAATTCTAAAATTTACAAAAAAAGAGGAGGGGTGGGGGGGGGGACATATTTTCATCCATTTTTAAGAGCTTTAATTCATGATATTGGACAATATTTTACTTCTAAAACATTAGTTTTTGATTGATTACAAAACATTTTTGTGGAAACCATAACAACAAGATCAAACAACTGACGCACCTCAGGTCTTCTACTGAAATTCAGTACTTTTAAATTACTATGTTATAATTAACTGGCAATTAAGAAAATCAAAGGGTTCAAGATAATATTAAAGACCAAGTACATGCATGAAAGGAATTGAATGTATTTCCATTAATTTATATGATATTGAAAACAAGAAGATCAATTGCCATTAAATTATACAATTATCTGAAAACGACATTAGCCGCTCCATGAAAAAAAGAAGTAAAGAATGTGGGTCTGATGGTATTATATGTATTTCCATCACTGTTTCAGATCTTGAAAATATCGCTCGATATCTCATTCGAGATCTCGTTTTGGGCTCCTTCCGAAATGAAACAACAAATATCAGTATGTCACTGTAAATCTCCTTTCGAATATATCGCCCGAAATATTGCAATATCGAATGATATATCCGTGCTTGTACCAGAACAATAACAGAAAAAATTCAAATCTACGATAATCTCTTGCTAAGTAACATTTGCATGTATGTTTTATAATGCTTGCAATTTTCATACTCATCTTTTTTACATACATGTTACCTATGAAATTATGTATTTTATGTTCTACTTATGCTGAACTTTTTAATTTTTTGGATCTTTTTCTGTTTTATGTCTAATAATAATTCATGTTCATGAATCATATGTTGCAAGAATTAATTATATATTTTTGTTTTAAGCATATTACGATTTCGAGTATGAATGACCTTTCGTAATATAAGAATAATAAAATGATTTTGCAATTCAAGTTTATGTTACTATGTTTCTAATAACATTCATAACAATCATCGTGTAAGAATATTATTTTTTTAACATATCACGTACCCCAAGATTTGATAGGAGTGCATGGAAATTGGCAATCCATGTACCAGAACCATAGTTTTTTTTTCCACGTTTACTGAACCTTTTTACTTTTTATTTACTATTTTAGATTTTATTTCACTTTTATTGAACATTTTTACTTATTATTATTATTATTTTTAAAAAAACCCTTTATCGGACGACTTTTATTTAATTGGTTATTTTAAACCCTTTATATATATATATATATATATTATTATCATCATTATTAATTTTATTTTATTTTAATTTTGGGTTCCATATCTAGCCAACCCCAACTTGTTTGGGATATATGGCTTTGTTGTTTTTGTTGTTGTATCACGTACCCCAAGATTGTTTCGATATGAACTTTCAGACCGGAGATGGAAATCCGAGACAAACCCCCAGAGTTAGACTCATTTCATTCGGGATCTCCCCCGATAGGAGATCAAGTCTTTAAAATCTCTGAGACGAAATGCGACCGATATCCGAGATTTAAAACCTTGATTTCCATCAAAGTAGAACGGGGTTCACACCGTACATTGTAAAGTTCAAATTTTAATTGTAAATGAAATTTAAATCATAAATCGTAGATTTAGCATGTCCATATTTTAAGGTTTGTACCATAGTTCAAGATTTCGCCCGGCACACCGGAATTCTGGCTGTACCGGATCGGTACCGGCGACGATCGGTCCGAAACCGAGCTAAAAATTCGGTATCGGAACAACAAAGAGAGAACGAAAAAAAAAACCGAGAAAGAAAAAAAAAGGAAGAATCGAAGAATAAAAAACCCGCAAATCATATATACAGTTACTTACCTTTGCCCTAATCTTGAATTCGAGATGATTTTTACTGTCGATTTTTTTTTCTTTTTTTTATGCGTTCAGCCATGTGCTGAAAGAAGTCGGCTTTTGTCTTCTCCTGAACCCTAGCTTTGAAATAAGACGCGGTAAATGAATACAAGAGGAACATAGCAGATGGGCTATTTGGGCCGTTTGGGCTGCTGCACTTATTTTCTCTTTTAGTTGAAAAATTCAAGATGGGCTTAGTAAGCTTCTAATTAGTGTTCCAGTTAGTTAGGCTTTTGTGTAATTCAGATAGAAGCTTGGACATTTAAACTACTTAAATACAAATCACATATTTAATCAAGTTTATTTTTGTTTAATCAAATTTAATTCGGTTCATTCCATTAAAAAAATATCAACAATTGAAATCAAGACCGTAACCGAAATAAATTCGAAACCGTCGAAATTTCCGAAATTGACCGAAATTAAGAAAATTTCAAAATACCGAAACCGAGTTCTCGAACCTTGGTTTGTACACATTTTAAAATTGATCATGATGTATAAACAATTTCACATGTAAAAAAAAAAACTTGCGTCATTTTTATTTCGTTTAAAAAACACTGGATTATAAACATTTTTATTTTTTTCTCAACTGCGGTTTTAAATGAATTCGTATCGGACCATTTAAATCAAATCAGAATCCGAAACAAGATTTAAATTGTAATATTTAAATATTTTTGATGGCATATTATCTTTTTTAAACACGTAATTTTGCATATTTATAGAAACTGCAAAAAAGAACTCCAACCAGCATAGGTTTACGCTCTTGAGTGGAAGCTTCACTTCGCCCTCTGGTAGAAGCTTTCTCACGCAGTCAACTATCTAAATATTTCTTAGTATATATTTTTCGTTTCTTATATTAAGAGTTTACAAAATATCCAAATATAATTTATTACAGCATAGTAAATATAGTTCCTTATATTGAGTGCACAAAATATCAAAATATAATTTATTACAGCATAACACGAGTAGACTATAGTCGGATAGTTTTTTCTTTTTCTTTTGTGAAGTACAAAACAAAGATAAAAAAGACAATATAATAGTATAATACAATTGTGCTTGGTTTCTTCCCAAAGACGATC
The DNA here is from genome assembly GCA_030737875.1 of Allium sativum. Taxonomy (NCBI): domain Eukaryota; kingdom Viridiplantae; phylum Streptophyta; class Magnoliopsida; order Asparagales; family Amaryllidaceae; genus Allium; species Allium sativum. The sequence continues at coordinate 734,865,294 of CM060916.1, forward strand.
TTTTTTCATCTTTTATATTTCTCCAAAAGCTTTGATTCGTATTTCGTGTTTCTGGATACAATTTAACTTCCAAAGCATGGACAATTGATTAGTCACAAATCGCCGCTTTGAATCCCCAATTGTTAAAATCAGACAACAACCCACATTCATAGGTAAAATCAACTCGTGACCAACAAAGGCTTAAACCTCTTCTAGTCATAGAATATAGCATTCTTTTATTACTTTGCTATAGTTAGTGGCTGCTACCACACACACTCACTTTTCTATTTCAATCACCCACCAACACTTTGTAATAAACAAGAAATCACTCTTATATAGACACCTAATTTTCTTAATTTTATTTTAAGCAAATAAATATTTACCTTTTTCATCTTCTTAAGAATATAACGATAAATAGCAATCTTGAACTCAAATCTCATCAAGCCCAATCTTTCTTTATATAAATTTAAATCAACCAAAATTTGAGTAGAAATTATGGTTAATTTGATAATTTTGAATCTTAACATACTAAGATGGTGGCAGTTTCATTTAAAATTTATTCTCAAGCGACAAAAATTGATGACATGGCAAAGATTACCTACAAAGAAGCAATTGGTCAACTTGATAAATAAATTTGAAATGAGATTTTCCGTGAAGCTTGTATAAATTTAAGTCTTTTATGCTAATAACAGTGAGCGTTTGAAGTGTCTTTTCAGTATATATTTTTATTCTCTTTTTGAGTTACATTAGGATGCATATAGAAACACCTTGACCAATTTTAAAATGAGAAAATCAAAGAGTTATTAAAAAAAAAAAAAAAAAAAAAAAAAAAAAAAAAAGACCCAGTGAAAGGTACAACTGACCCTGGGATTTGGGTTCTTTTTTTCTTTAATCATGAAGTTTTGTCACTCACTGGGTCAGAAGATAGAACCGTTGACAAAACCAAAATCTCACCTTCATTAACATCTGATTGAAACAGTTAACATTATGACTTGTATTTATTAAATCGTACGGTATTTTGTTAATTACATTAATCCCTCCAAATAGAAATCCTTAGTCAGCTGGAATTAACATGTATTTTAGTCAAATGTATGCTTTTGTGTATCTATAAGGACCGCAAAACAATAACCACCTTTTTTTGTGCTGTTAGCGGCACTCCCTCCTCTGATAGAAGCTTGACCACTCAAGAACAATAATGCAAGTTTGTGTTGTTTGAGATGCACTTAGATACCAAAAGTTCTAATCAATTCAGCAGCTCAAACCGTAAATAAAATATATACTCCCCTAATTACGCTTAAATCATACCAAATGTTGGATACTTGAAATGGAAAAGCAGGTCATACCTTTCAAATAAAATCCTTTCTTTTCAAATCGGCTAATAATCTCTCCCACCTAATAAAAAAGATACAAATAAGTAAGCGTTAAAAACGATAGGGATGTTAGCACTTCAATTCAATCAAAAAGCAATCAAACAAATAAATTAGTTCACCAATCCTCTCTGAACACCATCCGGCTTGATCATGATGAATGTCTGCTCCATTATTTTTCTTAAAAATGCTGGTTTGATTAGTGAGGCCGAAGCGTGAACTTAATCAACCTGAAAACCCTAGAATGTAGATAGCTTGGCACCTTCCGATGATTGGTTTATATAAAGTACGAAGCCAGAAAAGAATTTATTCGTGATAACATTTTGTAGATTTATTTTGGGGAACCTACTGTTAGGTTTCGAACTGGCCCAATAATGCAATTACAACAAAAACGTTCTCTATTTATTCAGTACTTTTATCTGCATCTCAAAATCTAAGAGTATTTCATATATACTTTCACTGGAATCGAATAAACTGACTTACCCATTTACTTTGATAGGAGAGGCATGGACAAAGTTGTAGGTTTTTTCAAACCCAAAAACCGACCGTTTAAACTTTATTTAGAAAAAATAAAACAGTAAAACTTTTAAACGAGTTCTAATTGTCGCGTATTATTTCTCGTCCTCCTCTTGATCGCTCTGAAACCTTATTTTACTTCCTCTTTTTTCTTTAATCGAGTTTGCGTACGTTGATCTCATCTTCCTACTCGAGTTTCAAGATTCAACAATCTTGATTTCAAACTAAATTTCATTAGATTTTGGTTGAATTCCTATGTTTTTTTATTTTATTTCGTTTCATTGGTATTTTAGTTCGCTTTGAAAAATTATGATCAGGTTTAGTGGTTTTTGTTCGTTTTTTATGATCAACGACGACTTTGGATAGTAACAGCAGGTTTGATATCTTTTTTTTTGTTACTGATGGAGAAATTTTAATTTTAATTTTTGATTCGAGTGTTGTTTAGGTTTTGTTCTATACTATTTACATGTGCATTCGATGAAATTGTATTGATGTTTTTAGTTTGGTTTATTTTAGATTCTAGGAATCTGCTATTGTTTTTTTAGTATCAGTTTAGATTAAACGAACAGTATAATTGATTTAAAATTGTTTTTCTTCTATTTTTAGGGCTGCAGTTGATATATAATTCATATGGTTGCATTTATCATAATTTTATGCATTGAACTTCCGATTTTTTAGTCAAAATTTTCATTATCTTCGGTTGTGTGTCATTTTCATTTTAAAATTAGTAGCAATTTTCGGGTATCGGTTTTGTATTATGTAGGTATCGATTTTATATTTGTAGACATCAATATTATTTAATGTAGGTATCTAAAATAACCTAGGTTTGTGGGTACTCGGGTTAAACATATTATAATTTGTTTTGTAAATTGTAAAACCAGACGGATAAATACGAGTTCAATAGTGTAATTCGTATAATAATTTAAGACGAGAAATAAAGATACAGTGATTTTTAAGAGAATTGTGTGAATTGGAATAAATTGACTTCAAGTAGTATGGTAAGAGAATTTATTCCAATCTGTATTTGCTAACTAGATTTAAGAATAGAACTTAATAAATTGGAAAATCTTATAATAAGTATTTAATGAATTATTTTCTCAAAATTGATAATTTTGGGAATTATCAATACTTTGATGAATCTAATTAGGGTTGTGTATCAGATAGGACGGTCTGTTGTCCGGCTCGGTCTGAGGTTATATAGTGTCTGGTCCATGTATGTACGATTCTCTTATAGGATAGGACTGGGACACATCAGTGTTCATTATGGTACAAAATGTTCGATGTTTTTCTATCATCCAAGGCTATATCGGACATGACAGTCCGTTGTCCGGCTCGGTCCGAGGTTATATGGTGCCCGGTCCGTGTCCGTCCTAATCTTTTATTGGACAGGACTAGGACACGCCTTCATCCGGTCTGGTCCGACCCGTTTACACCCCTAAATCTAATAAATATTGATTAACAATCAATATTTAAGTGAAAATATATATTAAATATGAAATGTTAAGTTGTTTTAGTAAGATAATTAATAAAATGTGAATATGTTCGGAAAATGTAAGTTTTGGGAATTATAAAACAAAAGTTGTGTTTAAAATCATGTTTCGAAATGGTAAAATGAATTTATAAAGTAGTGATATAAAATTTGAGTAGTGTTTGGGTGAGATTAAAACTTGTGGATAGTCATTAAAAGTGAATTTTGTTAATGACATCAACATTTGTGAATAGTGGATTGTACTGCAAAATGTATCTTTAAATTAAATGCGCTGTAAATAAAATTATAAAAGTATAAGTATTGATTAGAAATCAACATTTAATTGAGTTGAAATAATTTAATGAGATTTTGTGTTTATTTTGTTAAGAAAGTAGAATTTACGACGAAGATTAAAACATAAGGATGATAGTTTTGTATAATTAAAGATGTAAAATGTGTGGTTTTTGTATTTACTATGTTTCTCTAAGTTCAATGCCTCTCCTCATACCAAAAGGCAGGCCATAACCCCTCTATCTTGAGTGGGGTTACGATTGTGGATCTGCTCTGTCGACGTGCTGGTGCTGAGTTTGTTCTCACTGTTTTGGTGAGTTTTAGCAGTTTTGTTTGGATATTGTGCAATTTTGGGTTTGGTTGGTCTGGCATTTTTTCTGTCTAATCCTTGGCATATGTATATGTTGGTGAGTGTTATCATCTTGGGTTGGTATTGTTTGTTCCCGTTCCATTTTGCTGTGGTCTGTACAAGGATTGGTAGGTGGTGCTGGTGGGTTTGGCATTGTCGGCTTTGGGTTGTTTGGTCGCTGTGTTTGTTTACTGGGAGAAGGGTGTTACCACTTTTTTGTGGATTGTTGAGTTACTGTTTCGTAGCTTATGCTTGTAAAGAAGGACTGCTTGGCAGCATGTGTGTGCCCGGTCATGGTGTTTTAGTTGCTTTCTAGTCAACTTCGAGCTCCTGGATAATTTAGGGCTGCTTGTAGCCATTTAGTATTATTACTTCTAGCATGCAAAAGTGTATGTTTTAGGACTGCTTGCAGCCAGTTGTAGTTAGTTCAATGTTGTAATCTGTTGTGTCTTACAGTGGAGATATGCTTTGTGTGATGTATTTTACTTGCCTTTCTAGCTTTCAACGAATTGGATCTGATTATCTTCTTGTGTGGTGATTAAATCAGTCTGTTATTGTTTGTAGCTAGTAATAGGAAATATGTCTACAGCAGGTAGGCGATCTGCCTATCTCCTGCATAATTATGTACTCATTATTTGTTGTAATGAAAAGAGTGTTACAGACCACTATAAAAACCGGTTAGTCTTGTCCCAAAAAAGATGTAAAATGTGTTGTTTTGTTAAAGATGTGTATCTTGGTGTGCGTTATATTAAAAAATTATATTTAAAATGTTTTAAAAATTTATTTAAACATATGTGCTAGTGTTTTATGAATTAGCATGGCATAGCGTGTGTGTTCAATTATTAAAATAGGTTTAAAGTGCGTAATAGTGTTTAAATTGTGTAACTAGGCCTAGTTTATTAACATGAGATAATTGGGCCTTTAATTAAGTTATAATATAATTTAACAATTTAAGAAGGACATGGAGAGAAAAGAAAGGGGAAGAAAAACATTCTCTCCTTCTCCTATTGGGGAAACAACAAACAAGCAATATTTTCTTTTCTCTAATAAAAATGAAAATCATAATCCTCTTTACAAACCGAAACTATAAATGTAACGACCCGTATTTTCAGCGATTATAATTAATTTATTTAATTATTTAAATAGTGATATAGAGATTTAAATAGCTGTTAAATTAAATAATAGTGAATATTTAATTAATATAAATAATAGAATAATATATTTATTTCTGAAATAGTCGGAAATAGTGAATTGACGATATGGTGTGAACTGGACAATTTAAAATATATATAATTCAGTTTGAAATTGAATTCGAATAACGAATATATTATGTAAATGAATTTTGAACGTATAATTATAATATAATTATAATCGAGCTCGAAATGGTGCTGCAGTTCGCTATTTGGCGATTTGAACTTCAACTGAATATATAGGGTCCGTTTTAAATCGAATTTCTGTGAAACAAGAAAAGTTCGGAGCTGGTGAAGTATATTTTTCTAATGGAAGAGAAAAATCAGGATTTCATTGTGTAGATTTTTATTTATATCCAAATCAAATTTTTGAAAAGTCGCTATGAAATTCCTTTATAAATAATAGCGATTTATTTATATTATAAAAGGATTTTTCAATATAAATTGAATATCGATTCAACCGGGATTTGAATATCGAGTTATAAATCCAATTAGAGCTATACGATATTCTGCGTGAATATATATACGATAATATATATTTATTTATATTTAAATTAATTGTTTTTAAACATATTTATATATTTAAAAGGGTTATTTAGAGCTTTAAAAATAGCCAGTTTTGCAAACGACCTCCGTTTTCGATGAAACTAATTTTTTTGGATCCACAATATTAAATTATTTTTAGATTTCAATTTCCGTAGTTTTTGAAGTCAGTATGTGGCCGTACGGATTTTTAATGTGAAAAACAGTTAGTATTTTGACGGTTAAAAATACGTTGTGTGAGCAAACGGAGTCGGAATTCGACGAAACCAGTTTCGTTGGATCCGTAATGTCGAACTGAAGGTGTATGTCCATTTTCGTGATTTTTGGATATCATATGTGATAATGGGAATTTTTTGGGTGATAAATTAAGCAAATTATCGAATATATATTAATAAAAAAAATATAAAGCTTCTTAAGTAAGCCAACATAGCCTATAAATACTTGCACCACCCTTAAACCTAATTCATTTCTCTCCCAATAGTCAAATACTTTTCCACCGTCGGTTTCTTCATTTCAAAATAGAGAAACCAATCTTCAAAAATCAAAATCAAAATCAAATGGTATAAAATCCTATAAATTTCAAAATAAGTATAATTAGATTCCTAGTGAAGAGCACTTCAAGCTCGTACATTTTTTCTAGGGATCAACCTCTTTTATGTCACTGAGATTTCATAGCCGCGACCTAGGGCTTCGGCTCCTCGATATTTTGATGGAGTTTTGGACTAATTGAAGGTAGTGTGCTGTTCATGAAGGGAAGAGACACTGACTGGTGGATTTGATGGAATTCGACACTATAAAGTGTCGCTCATTTTGCAGTAGGCGCATGGAGGATCTGAAAACCACGAGGTGCAGATGTTGTTCGAGTTTAGTAATTTTGGTATTAGGAGAAAGAGTAGTGGATGAGAGGAATTTTGGTGGTTTTCTTGGTCGATTTTGTGAAGTGAAGTGGTAGGTAGAAGGAGCTGAAGAAACCCGAAATGGTGGAGATATTGGAGTAATGATGGAGCGGGTTCTGTTTGAGGAAGGAGGGCTCGAGTCGTTCATAACAACGTGGAGATGGGGAGCCGAGCTGTGCAAAAATGGTACGGTGGTAAAGAGATTTTGATGGTTCTAGTTTGAATTTCCGTGAAGAATCTAGGGAGGAAAGGAAGCTTAAAGGATTTGTAATTGGCCATTATCACGCGGGTTCGAACTTGAAAATTGTGGAAGGATGAGCAGTTGATTTAAGGTATAAACATGAATTAATGTTTAATTAGATTGATAAGTAATATTCAAAATCTTAGTTCATTTGTTTTTACAAAATAGGGAGAGGATGATTTAATCGATCCAAATGATGGACTAGGTCATAAGCGGGGTATATAGCTGGTGTAGGAGGAAGAAGCGTTAAAGTTAAACGATATTGTTTTAGGTTAATAATAATTAAGAGCTAATTAGTGAATTTATAAAATATTTAAATAATTGTAAGTTTGAAAATTTTATAACTTTTCCATACGATTACAGAATTCGATAAAACAAGATCTGTTAGGATCGTACGAAAAAGAGCTACACAATGGAACTAACTGGGAGTGAAATGGGGCTCGTTACAATTTATAGCGAAATAAATTGTCCGTCTGAATCAAGTAATGGTTATCATTATTCAACGATGATCGTCCAATGTGAGTAAAACTCAACAACTCTGAACAGTTATATTTTTATAACATATTTTTAGAACTGATAATTATCTGTTGATTGTTATGTGTTAACTGGTTGGTTGAATTGCTTATGTATTGGTTGAAATTATAGATAACGATATATATACAAATCGTTAATCAAATATTGATTCTGTTTAGCAGAATATTTCATATTGAAATGAAATCGATGTTAATTATATTGTTTAACATCTATGATGCAGGGAAACAGGTTGGAGGGATCCAACTGGATACCTCGATATTTATAATAATGTTCTTTTCATATATTGTAATATATGATGTGATATATAATCTATTGTTAATTATGTGTGTTGAATGATATCAATCATTGTTATTTGGTATTCTAAATACCGTAAGAAATACTGGGATGTAGAAAAGGGGATTTTCAAAGTGTATTTTGAAAATAAATTATTTATATAAAATCAATATATTTTATATATAAAAGGAAAAGGATTTTATAAAAGGAAAAGGATTTTATAAAAGGAAATAGTTATAAAATCAAAAGGGTTTTTAAAAAGGAAATATTTATGAGAAATAAATATGATAAAATAAAAAGAGGAAATATTCGTAAAACAAATAAAAAGAAGAAATATTCGTAAAACAAATAGAAAGAGGAAATATTTGTAAAACAAATAGAAAAGGAAATAGTTAGATTATAGAAGGAAATACTTGAAAAATGAATAGAATTGTATAAAAAGAGAATTTTACATTTGAAAGGTTTAGACCCGTGCTTCGCACACGGGCATAACATGATATGGATTGAAAGCAAAGATTTTAAATAGAATCTGTTCTAACCGATAGATTGAGAAGATTAATTTATAAATAATATTTTATAAATTAAATAAAATATTTATCATTGGATAAATAGAATATATAAGTCAGGACTTATATAGAGTAGTAATAATCGATTTCAACATCGATATTTGAAACTGAATTTGGACGTAGAGTTGATCAAAGGAGTTAATCAAAATGTGTTAATCAAAATGAGTTAATCAATTAGAGTTAGAGTTAATTGATTAGAGTTATTGAATATTAGTTATTCAAAAGGATTTAATTGAATATTAGTTATTCAAAAGGAGTTATTGGATATTAGTTTATTCAAAGGGAGTTAATGGATATTAGTTTATTCAAAAAGAAATTAGTCGAATATAGTTTATTCGAATAGAATTAAAGGAGTTAATCGAATATAGTTTATTCGAAAGGAGTTAATCGATTAGAGTTAATCGAACAGAGTTAATTGAATAGAGTTAATCGATTAGAGTTAATCAAAAATAGTTAATTGATCAGAGTTAATTAAACAGAGTTAATTGATTAGAGTTAATTAAACAGAGTTAATCGAATAGAGATTATCGAATATTAGTTATTCGAAGAGAGATTATCGAATATAGTTTATTCAAAAGGGATTATCGAATATAGTTTATTTGAAAGGAGTTATCGAATATAGTTATTCGAAAGGAGTTATCAAATATAGTTATTCGAAAGGAGTTATCGAATATAGTTATTCGAAAGGAGTTATCGAATATAGTTTGTTCGAAGAAAGGTGTTAGTCAAATATAGTTTATTTGAAAGAGGGATTATCGAATATAGTTATTCGAAGAAAGTTAATCGAATATAGTTTATTTGAAAAGGAGTTATCGAATAGAGATTTATTTGAAAGAGAGTTATACGTCGAATTTGATTATATCGAATTCGGGAAAGTACTATTCACTTTCCGTTTTAATCAAGATTTATTTATTAGTAAATTAGTGGTTTGTTTATTTATCCAAATTAATAAATAAAGTTTTACTTAAGTTATTATATTTGGAAAGTCTGGGATTATAACACTATTGATATAATCAAATGATTTCTGTAAAAGAAGTGGATTTGTAAATTGAATCTGAGAGTTTCGTAAGGAAGTTTATTAGAGGTTTAAAAGGTGAACCTTGTCTATTTCGAAGTTAGAAATGTTTTTCAGTTAAGGTATGAGAGGTAGTTATACCCCAACTTGATTGGCTTCGTTTTTAACTAAGGAATGGTTAAGGTTCGATAGTGAAGGTTGGTTAAGTGAAATTAGTTAATCAGTGTAATGTTTGAGTTGGCATAACGATGTTTTATTTAAACATCTGTTTAAAACCAATGAATGAGTTTTGGACACATTTCCCATATATAATCAAAGATATTTTCTAATCATAGAAAATGAAATGTTTGATGATAAAGAATACTGGAATGACAGTGATACGTGAAAAAGAGATGGAAATGTTTTCCAATGATTAATAACGTACATTTTCTAAATTTAGAAATTAAGGAATGTTGAATATAGGGAAGCAGGAAATAAATAAATTAATGAACTAAAGGGTACATGTTGATTGATGATTGATCGGTAAGATTTCCATTTGGAAATATGACCGTTGTTTGCATACGTGTTTTTCTTTGATAGTTAACTCACCGACTATCGAAGTTTTTGACCATTTTTCCGTCATCAATACGGAGAGACCGGGATCAGATTCATGACCTGAAACCACTCTGTATGGGTGTTAGCGTTGCGATCAAATATGATGAAGATAATTGAAGACGGAGTTATGCAAGGGCTGCCCTATTTACAGAATAATACCTTCGGTCTGTCCAATCCCAGGACGACCTGTATGGAAGAATGTTTGACAGAGTATATTTATCAGATCGCGTAAGTTGATCTCTTCAAACTTATATGCGTTTGGTGGCGGAGGAATTCGTTTCTCTTAGCTGTAAACCCGTAGTATTTTGGGGAAATCAATTTGTGATTTGGCGAGTATGACGATGTGACATTCAAAGTGAATAATTATGTGATCTGTTAGAGATGAGCGTGGCCTCTAGCCTCACAACCGGGAAATGACAAAAAATCGGGCAGGCAACATGGCTAAGTGGTTGGCTACCAATTAGGGTGTATTATCACCTATCTAGAGATATTCATTTCATTCTTTAATCTATTCGATGCTGTCCCATTTGGGAAACGGTTGCTGATCCCAACCGTTGGTGATATACATTTGATACACTCAAGTGAAATGAGTGGTCGGTCATGTGCGGCCGGGTTGCAAGATGTTTTTATTGAACCCAGTGTACTCCTCTCTAGAGGTACACTATCGGAAGGTGGTTCCATACCTTGTCATAGTTGGGAATCCATTACCCAATAAGTGCTCGCGTTTTTGATTGTATACTATATATGTGGAACGTGAGATGAAAGCGTTCTGCAAGATGATTATTATATTGTGGTTGATAGACACTATTATAATATCAAAAGAGTTTTGATATAAAAGATCATTGTTTCTTTCAAAATGATTTTGAAAGTTAAATCAAATTGATTTGGATTCTCATAAGGGAAAAACCCTTTCCATTATACGGCGTGGTCTTATGAGGTATCGTTTAATTGCTTAAACTGTTTTACTCACACCAGTCCCATGACTGACCCAGAGTTTATTTTGTTTTGTTTTCCTTAAACTCTTGGGTGCCCAATTTTGTACGGGAAGTCAAGTAGTCAGGATTTTACAGACGTACTTGGAGAGCTTGGAGCAGGAGGCTTCAAGATTTTATAGCTATTGTTATTTTCGTTGTATTGTAATTGTTGTACTCTGATAATGTTACTGTATACACATACTGGTTTTATTTCAAAGATATGTTATCTATTATATGTTTTTCGTTCCGCTGTGAGATTCGTGTTACTCTGATGTTATAGGTTCTCCTTCTTCTTCTATTCTAAGTTTCTATCTTATCTATTCTCACCCTCTAATTTCTTTCATGGCCTATCCGGTGTTTTCGATGCTTGAATAATCGACATGGTGTTATATGCCGATATCCAGGATCGCGAAAACCCGGGTCATTACAGTGGTATCTGAGCTTAAGGTTAAGTGATTTACCTTGGCTCTGTGGCGTGAATCAGTAGAGATGGGGTTAGTAATACCCTAGATTGAGTTTGAGTGTATGTATACATGTGAACGTATTTGTTATTTGATATAAAGAATTGTTTTATATTATGGAGATTTATAGGTTGAGTTGTTTATGAGTTCTGGTAGATCAGTTTGATCCACTGTATCAGTAGGGGTTCATATACACTTGAATACGATGGACCGATACAGTATGTTTTGAAATGAGGGTAAATGAAATAATTTTACCCAAATTATATTTTGATATAAAAGAATGATTAATATTTGAAGTATTATAGTTTGGTAGATTATAATTGAAATGGTTATATAAATAACCAAATGAAATTCGTATAAGTGTTACAAGATGAATTAAATCTGAATTTAAATCAGAATGGAAATTAAAACCCTGGAGATTTGGAAAGGTGTTTGTAAATGAATATGGATTAAATATATGAGAATTTTAAAATCCTGGGAGATTTTAAATTATTTTAAAGCGTTGTAAATGGTATTTTGAAATGAATTTCAAAATGGAATTGTTTAGAAATGGTTTTGAAAGTGATATAGTATTGAACTCACTTCGGTCGCTGGAAAATAAATTCCGATGTTGATCCGGACATCATCGCTGTTCATTTTCGAGTTCTAAGTGACAGATTACTACCAAAGATTTTGATTTTTGAATTGTTTTGAGTAAAGCAAGTTGTTTTGAAAATTGAAATAGAATATTTGATTTTAGAAAAGCTAAACTGTTTGAAAATCCCTGGGGAAGATTGTTTGAATTAAAACCAAATTAAGCAGAAATTTGGGAAAGCAAATTGAATTGTGAGATAAAGATAACTGATTAGTGAAATTAACTGATTAATGAAATATGTAGATGGAACTTAACGAGGTTAAGTATATTGGATTGGTGAGTTAAGAATTTGAAAATCAAGAATGGTACTTGAGATTGAGAATGGAATTCGACTTGGATATAAGCGAATGATTGTGTTTGAGGTTGAACTGATTGCAGTTTGATTAGGATGACATTGGTATATGTTGAATTGGTAACACATGGAAATGATATAATGATATGCCCGACAAAAAGGTACCAGTTTATATTATATATGGGGTTGAGATTTTGATGAGCCGAATTGGCAAGCCGCTTGGCTGTTTGATTTTCTTTTGGGTTGAAGAAGGCCCAGAGAGGCAAGTTAGAGTTTGAGCTATTGACCAGTACAAAGGAGGTGCTGGTGAAATTTTTCAAAAAGTTAAGGTGTTAGAAAATTTTTAGTATTTTTGAAAATTTTCGTTAGTAGGAATGAATAAATTTTTAATTGAAGTTTATTTGTTTAGTTGTAATTGAAATTAAAGAAGTAAACAAATAATTTTTAACCCAGTTAATAAGGGGTGTTTTCTACCTTAGCAATTTCATGAACGAAATTATTTTAAGGGGGAAGAATGTAACGACCCATATTTTCAGCGATTATAATTAATTTATTTAATTATTTAAATAGTGATATAGAGATTTAAATAGCTGTTTAATTAAATAATAGTGAATATTTAATTAATATAAATAATAGAATAATATATTTATTTCTGAAATAGTCGGAAATAGTGAATTGACGATATGGTGTGAACTGGACAATTTAAAATATATATAATTCAGTTTGGAATTGAATTCGAATAACGAATATATTATTTAAATGAAGTTTGAACGTATAATTATAATCGAGCTCGAAATGGCGCTGCAGTTCGCTATTTGGCGATTTGAACTTCAACTGAATATACAGGGTTCGTTTTAAATTGGATTTCTGTGAAACAAGAAACGTTCGGAGCTGGTGCAGTATATTTTTCTAATGGAAGAGAAAATTCAGGATTTCATTGTGTAGATTTTTATTTATATCCAAATCAAATTTTCGAAAAGTCGCTATGGAATTCCTTTATAAATAATAGCGATTTATTTATATTATAAAAGGATTTTTCAATATAAATTGAATATCGATTCAACCAGGATTTGAATATCGAGTTATAAATCCAATTGGAGCTATATATATATATTTATTTATATTTAAATTAATTGTTTCTGACTGTGGTATTATTGATTCTTCGGCTAATCTGGATTTTCTTGACACCGATCTGCCCAAAGATGTTCTGCCTGATATGTTAAACCAAGTAGCTGACAGCTTGAATGATACTCTACCTTCTGAAGAAAATAATGATGTCTCAGCAAATGTTGATAAGAATGAAGATTATCTTGCAAATGTTAAGGGAAAGAAGAAAGTCTCTTTTGATGCTCCTCCTAAAAGGCCACTAAGGAGCAATGCTCCTATTAAATGACAATTTTGATGTGGAATGTTAGAGGGTTAAATACTTTAGATCGCATGTCTGATGTTTTTAGCCTTCTAACTAAATGCCAACCAACAATTGTTGGTCTGGTAGAGAATAAAATGAGTCAAAGTAATTTGAACAAATTTAAGAATCTGCTTAACAATGGGTGGAAAATGCTACCTAATGCTAATGCATCTTATTTTGGGAGAATTATGGTGTTGTGGGATTCTAACATATGGCAAATTCAGGAGTTATTTTCATCATCTCAACATGTTACTATGCAAGCTTCAAATGCTGGTGGTCTTAATTTCTTTCTTTCTATAGTATATGCCAGCAATGATTTCAAAGATAGACAAACTCTTTGGCAACAAATCATTCAGGAATCTTCTTGTTTGTCTGGTGAGTGGGTACTAATAGGTTATTTCAACAATCCAACTTCACATCTAGATAAACAAGGTGGTCTGCCAACTCCTTTTCAACATATTCGAGCCTTGAATAATTGCCTTACTCAAGCTGGATTGTTTGAGATCAAGGCCATTGGTTTTAATTTCACTTGGAGACGTCGTGGAATTGCTACCAACATTGATAAATTTTTTGTTAATCACTCTTGCCACCAGAAATTCACAGACATGAATGCACTTTTTTTATCCCAAATGTCAAGTGACCACAATCCTCTTTTGCTGGACTTAATCATTCCTAATAAATCTAAAGGATTTCCTTTCAAGTACTCAAATGAATGGCATCTAAAGGAAGGTTATATGGAGTGTATTACTAATGGTCTTAATACTAATGTGAATGGTTTTGCCAGTTATGTGTTTCAGCAAAAACTTTATGCATGTAAAGCTGAATTGAAGAAATGGAACAAGACTAGGCCAAATGATAATACTTTTCTCCTTGAAGTTGAAGCTTTATTCAAAGAGAAAGAGACTGCAAGTGATCTAGATCCAGAAAATCTTCCTTTGTTTGAAAGTATGCTTGAAGCTAAACAAGCATTTTATATGCAAAAACACATAAAGCTCTGGAGTTTAAAACAGAAGGCTAAGGTATCCTGGCTTCAAGATGGGGATACTAGTTCCAAATTATTTCATTCAAAGATGTCATCTCGTAAGTATGTGAATAATTTGAAAGCGTTGATTAGTTCTGATGGTACTCTTTTATTCAAGCCTGAAGAAGTTGCAAAGGAAGCTACAGAATATTTTAGCAATTTATTCAATGGTGATGATATTAGAGAGTTCCCTGTATTCCAACCAATAGCTACTATCAATTCTCAAGGTCAACAGCAATTAATGCAGAATATATCCATAGAAGAACTCAAAAAAGCTGTTCATTCTGTCCACATTGATTCAAGCCCGGGGCCTGATGGGATCAAATCCAAATTTTTCATTTTACACTGGGAGGTAATTAAATTTGATTTACTAGCGGCTATGCAAGATATGTTTGATTCTGGTAAATTGCCTAAAGGTACTAATCATACTTTTATTACCACGATTCCAAAAGTTGAAAGACCTATTGAAATTGCACAGTATAGGCCTATATCATGTTGCAATATGTTTTACAAAATCTTTAGTAAAATATTATGTAATAGAATAAAATGGTATTTGCCTTTTCTTATCTCTTCAAATCAGTGTGCATTTATTCCAAATCGTCACATAGGTGAAAATATCTTGCTAGCACATGAACTCTTAAGAGATTTTAGGAAGAAAGGAGTTAGTAAATTTTGTGTAAAAGTGGATTTACATAAAGCCTATGACATGATTAATAGGAGATTAATATGTCATATTATGTTATTAATGGGATTTCCAGTGCATTTGATCAACATCATTTATGAATGTATTTCAACGTTCTCAATTTTGATTCAAGGAATTCCTAATGGGTTTATATCTTCTAATCGTGGACTTAGACAAGGTGATCCACTCTCTCCTTATCTCTTTGCTATAGCTATGGAATATTTTTCATATTGTATGAATGAAAATGTGGCTATGAAAAGATTCCTCCCAGTGCATAACTTTGAACCAGTTGTTTCACACCTCATGTATGCTGATGATTTGATGATATTTGGTAAATGTTCTTGCATATGTGCTAGTTCTTTACATGACTCCTTTGAGAAATTAAATAAATTTTGTGGTCTTTCTATTAGTGTTCTCAAATCCAAGATCTATTTTAGTATGTCTGCTAAATTCACTCATGAAATCACGTCAGTATTGGGTTTCCAGGTAGATTGTTTACCTGTTAGATATTTGGGTGTGCCACTGTCTTCAAACTATATTCATTACCGTGAATGTCAATCATTACTTCAGAAAATTCAACAGAAAATTCAGTCATGGGATGCCATATTTCTTAGTTATGCTGGTAGGGCTGAGCTAATTCATTATGTCATAAATCCCACAATTCTGTACTGGTTATCTGTGTATCAACTTCCTGAGCACATCTTAACTAAATTGAAGTCTTTATGTTCTGATTTCTTTTGGGGTGGTTCTTCACACAAGGTTAGTTGGGATCATTTGTGTCGACCAAAAGCTGAAGGAGGAATTGGTTTTAAATCTCTTGATGACTTGAAGAAAGCTTCATGTGTTAAATTAATGTGGAAATATTTGGATGGATCTTCTTTGTGGTCTAAGTGGATGAAGAATAAGTATTGTAATGGAAAGCAATTTTGGAGTATGCATGTTGATAACAACTCGTCTTGCACTTGGAAATCAATCATGAGATTAAGGTCTAGGGGTAGGCAATTATTCTCTAAAGTTGTTTCTAATGGAAATAAAACCTCATTATGGTTCGAACCTTGGGTTAATTCGAAATGTTTGGTTGATATTTTGGGCTTTTCCAGATTTTATAGTCTTGGGAATTATGATGAACTTGTTTCTTCTTTGATTGTTGATGGTAGAATCTCGGCTAATTTGTAATAACCCGGAAATCTGGGCCAGTTTAAAATTTTTATTTTGGCAATTTTAGCGAATTTTGAATATTTAAAATGGATAATTTTAAATGATAACGACGGAAAATATATTTTGAATAGAGTTTGAAGGTATATATTAGTTTTAAAAACTGATTTCTTTAATGATAAAAAAACTGATTTTTTTCTTTGAATATGACCATGATTTTTACAGTAAAAAGATTTGATTTTTAACATTAAAAAGATTTGATTTTTAACAGTAAAAAGATTTGATTTTTAATAGTAAAAAGAATTGATTTTTAACAATTGAAAGCGAAGTTATAAAAATTTGATTTTTATATATAAAATTGAATGAAGCGATAAAAATATAATTTTTTATATATAGAATAACGAAGTAAAAATTCGATTTTTATATATTGAATAGCAAAGTAAAAATTCGATTTTTATATATTGGACAGCAAAGTAAAAATTCGATTTTTATATATTGAATAGGAAAGTAAAAATTCGATTTTTATATATTGAATAGCAAAGTAAAAATTCAATTTTTATATATTGAATAGCAAAGTAAAAATTTCATTTTTATATATTGAATAGCAAAGTAAAAATTCGATTTTTATATATTGAATAGCAAAGTAAAAATTCGATTTTTATATATTGAATAGCAAAGTAAAAATTCGATTTTTATATATTGAATAGCGAAGTAAAAATTCGATTTTTCTATATTGAATAGCAAAGTAAAAATGTGATTTTTACATATGTAGAGAATACGGGCAAAGAAAGTGACAAGAGGCAAGAACGGCGAAGATTTCTACATAAGAAGAGTCGTGGGATTGGGTTAGCTAATCAGTGAGTACTCCTCACCTTTAATTTAATTTTTCTAGTTAAAATATATATTATGATGCAGATGGTGTTTAGTAGCACCCGACACCCGTCGTCCACAGACCATGGACGGCTTGTATGCTTGTTTGTTTGATTTTGATGTGTAGTTGATTGTGTGATGTGATGTGAAATAAAATAAAATATTTATATAGATGAAATAAAATATTTTATAGTGGAAAATATTTTATAGTTAAAAATAGAATTTTTAACGTGTATATGAAATGAAATAAAAATAAACAAATTGGACGATTTGTTTATATACACACATTTGACTGATATTGATTGGGACGATAAATTTTACACATCGCCCAACTGCACAAATAAAATCTATGTTTGATTGTTTGAAACCCCACACGGGTATTGGGATGATATTTGATGTACACTAATCCCGATTGTTTAGTTGTATGTCGATCGATTGATTGACAGACTGTTATAAGCGTGGAATATTTATATTTGATGCTTATACAGTGTAGAATGCACTTTGGATTATGGTTAATTATTCATCGTTGTTATTGTATACATGTGTTGAAGAAAATCCATATAATTAACATTATATGGTAATTGATTGGGCCTCATTCCATATTTGAAAAAGAAATATTTGAAATAGAAATATTTGAAATAGAAATATTGGAAAAAGGAATATTTGAAAAAGAAATATTTGAAATAGAAATATTTGAAATAGAATATTTGAAAATAAAAATATATGAAGCCGTGTTGATTAGATTGACGCTATTTTGACGTGAACGATATTTATATCGATTTTATTCATTTTATAATGAATATCGATTTTATTCATTTTATAATGCATATCGAAAGTGATTTCAAAATCTGATATTTTGAAAAGAATTGAAATTCAAAACGAATTCGAATTGAATTGAATAGAAAACGAATTCGAATTGAATTGAATAGAAAATGAATTTGAATTGAAATTGAATTGAATAGAAAATGAACTAAAATTGAATTCAAAATCGATCTGAATTGAAATCAATTTGAAATGAATTTAAAACGAATTTGTAAGGGAAAAATCAATTTTGATTTGAATTTGAAAAAGAAGTTGAAATCGTTTTGAAAACGAATTTAAAACGATTTATAAAATACGTTTTAAAAGGGAATCGACGAAGTATATATTATATATATAATATAATGGCCTGAATAGAACGCGCCGCGCCGCGGTATTTCGCGAATTTCGACCATTGACATCGAACGGATATTACGGGAATCCGACCGTCGGATTCTCCTAAAACCGGAACCGTTGGGTTCGTATCGAAAAGAGCTTTCTAACAAATATTAGAAATTTGAAATCTAATGGTTATATTTGGAATTATGTCCAAATCAAATTTGAAAAAGGTCGTTGTAAGTGCAGTTCGATGGCCATTGATGGAAATCGACTGTACGGGCCTTGATAAAATTATTAAAAATAGTAATAATTTGTGTGAAATCATAAGAAATGATTTGAGAAGAATTGGGATGAAAAACTCCATATTTGAAAAGATAAAAATAGATTTTTATCGAAATGAACTATTTTTGAACTAGAATTATAATTCTATTTATTTTTAAATAAATAAATTGGATTTGAAATGGTTTTGAAAATAACTAAAATTTCCAATAATTATATTGGAATGGATTTGAATCGAAATTGTCTTCGGAATATTTCGATGTTGGATTTCGTGATTATACGGATATTATTATGGAAATTTGAAAGATATATTTATATCGTTATTTCCAATACGACAGTTGTTAGTCATAGAATTTGATATTGAATATAAGCCGATATATTTTCTATTCAGAGCCTTGTATTTAATATCAAATGTGATTTGGGTTTATCGTGAACCGTGTTTTAAATGACACTGATTCTTTAACCCAGTCACAGATTAAAACTAAGTGGAGTTTTAATGAATCTTTAATTAGATTGAAATGATCGAGAATGGAGTATCACCAGTTTTGCTCCAGGCGATAGTTAAATCTTTAATTAAATTTGAACGTGAAATGGTAATTGAATTTACCGATAACACCGTGGTGTTAGATATGAAGTATTACCAGTTTTACTTCATAGGATGAATAGGTTGGGGTTGGGAAATTAAAATAAATGATTACTTCGGTAAGGTTCGTTAATCCCGACTAGTTTGAATTGATATTCAAAGGAAGATTAAAGAATAAATTTAATGGATTTATCTTTGATAAAATTAATGGGAACCTTTCCCTAAGAATGCGAAATTTAGAAACTAACTGTCGGTTAGCTAAGCAGAATGGTTTTCTGGATATTGATCTGATGTTGGTTTCGGCCTTCGGGGTTAATATTAAGGGAATTATTCTCTTGATTAATTTCCGGTTAGTGACTGATGAATTGGAATGAGGCGTATGTTGTGTTTTTGTAGCACTTGTTTATTATATACGCGAGTTATTCGGAAAGACCGGGTTTATCCCATTATGAATAACTGATACGACGATAAGTCGAAGATGAAGACGGTGGTCGAAGACCGGAGGTCTTCACATCGTTTGGGTGATTACTGATGATCTTGATTGGGATGTACACCCAAGAAGATGGAAACAGTTGGTGATCGTCCAGACGTATTTGGAGATCGATTGATATGCGGGGTACTAGGTGCCTCCGGTTTCGTTCAGACCCAGAACGGACTTGTAAATGGACTGTGTGTCTGACATTGGATTTTAGTCTGTGTGATTGATTTCTATTAAATATATATCTGTTTGGCGGCGGAGAATTTATTCTCTTGCTTAACGCCCTTCTTTGAGACGTACGAGCTCAGGGGTTATATACTGATGGATATCAAACGCATAGAGTGAATTGCCTGTGTGGCATGCCTAAGTGGCAAATGATCAAGGCTTCTGTTGAAAAGCAAAGTCTTGTGGTTGATGATCGAAGCACGGCCTTTGTGGCGTAGCTTTGTGTAATGTGTACTTCGCGAGTTTCACACCCCGGCATGAACCAAAACGGGAGAGGACGTCAGGGAGGGCATGCGTTTCTTTCTAGCTAGAAGTGGTGTCGGTGGTTTTACACGCCCTGACGTGTTTGACTTATGCGGTTGTTGCTGTTGCGAGGCGCCTCGGTTTGATCGGATGATCCGGATCCGATGGAGTCATTCGTTGGCTCATTTACGCCCCATAGGGCGGTGAAACGCATGTTCAGGCATTTTAATCCACATCGGTGGACCGGCCCTGAGGATCCAAGGGCCCACCTGAGTCTGGGTCCTGAGGCTCGGGCTAGACAGTCTCGAATCGGTTGAGGACTATCTTTTGCCTCGGTTCATAGATGGAAATCAAATTTCCAAATACGTGACATTTGCGGTTTTATTTGTAGAGCCTACTATGACAACATAGTGGGATGGGGCGCTTATGCTGTCTAGGATTGATACTTATGATTTGAAGTTGTTTTATACACTATGCACTTATAATAGTATCAAATGATTTGTTTTAAACGTATCAAGCATTCTTGGCTATTATAAGGTAAAAACCCTATCCCCCGGCTTGCGTTGCATTGTGTGATAGGACGTGGGTCTTATAATAGCTTCATTTTTCTTTATTTAGCATTGCGCTGTTTGTTTTATGCACTGGTATTCTTGGGAGGAAACCCGTTCCGTGCTATACAGCGTGGTCCCTTGATTTACCTAACTTTAAAAATAAAGATTACTATTTTTAGTTCTCACACCAGTCCCATGACTGACCTGGAGTTTATTGTTTTAACCTAAACTCTGGGTGCCCCTATTTTGACACGGGTAGCTAGTAGTTTTGGTTTTGCAGATTTATATTCACAGGATCCTGGTTTACAGCTAGAACGATATCCGGAAAGCTTTGTACCCATATATCCCTTCTAGTTGTGTATTGTATTATTTTCCGCTGCTATGTAATGTATTGTAATCTCTGATATTTTCTGTGTAATATATATTCATTTATACTCTGTATATTCTTGTATTCTGATGGAATTGTTGTAATATACAATGAAATGTTCTCCCGTCTGCGTTCTATTTTGTCGTGTTCTCAAAACAATCCGTTCTTTCTCTTCTCTTCGGAGACCGGGGGAGTTCGAGTCGTTTCATAATTCTCATCCAGCAACCAGAGAGATTTAAAATGAAATTAATCCTATTCTTTTGGATGGTGAAGCTTATGAGGATTATTATGCATGGAATGATGGCAGTCCTTTCTCTTTTAACAAAGCGTGGGATCATGTTAGATCAAAGCATCAGGTACTTCCTTGTTTCAAAGTTATATGGAACTCCAAAAATGCTAAACGTATGTCATTGATTTCATATTTAGCTGTGATTGATAGATTATCTACTAAAGAAAGGCTTATGAGATTTGGCATTAGGAATGAAAAAGTTTGTGTTTTATGTAATGTTGAGGCTGAAACTGTAGAGCATATTTTCTTTAATTGTGTATATTCAAGTTATATATGGAGGTGTATTTCCATTAAGTTGGGAATTCATAGTCATACTTTGGGATCAATAGAAGAGGAGATTGGTAAAATTTTGAATCGATTTAAGGATCATGATCAAACTTTGGATTTGGCTTGTGTGGCTGTTACGGCTACGGTATACCATTTATGGCAGGAAAGAAACTCTAGAGTTTTCAATGATAGAAGAATTCCTAAAGAAATCAAAGTGAAGATTGTTGAACGTGAAGTGGTATGGTTGGTAAAGAATAACGGAAATCCTTTTAATCCAGTGCAGCAGAAGATTGATTTGATGAAGGTATGGGGAATTGATTTAAATGATTCTGGGTGATGTATGTTTTGTATGGGTTTGTATGTGAGGTTTTTGAGCTATGGTGTTGTATGGTGAGCGAGAGTTGTGGTTGTTATATGTTGTTTTCGTTTTGAGTTGTATTGTCAATATATGGATTTTATATGTGCTCTTTTCCCTTATGTGGTACCCACTAGGGCGGCAGGAGGTTTTGATGAGGCATATAAATGAAGTATATGGTTGGTATATAAATAAAGAATACCAATTTTCAAAAAAAAATTGTTTTTAAATATATTTATATATTTAAAAGGGTTATTTAGAGCTTTAAAAATAGCCAGTTTTGCAAACGACCTCTGTTTTCGACGAAACTAATTTAGTTGGATCCGCAATATTAAATTATTGTTAGATTTCAATTTCCGCGATTTTTTAAGTCAGAATGTGGCCGTACGGATTTTTAATGTGAAAACAATCAATATTTTGACAGTTAAAAATACGTTGTGTTAACAAACGGAGTCGGAATTCGACGAAACCAGTTTCGTTGGGTCCATAATGTCGAACTGAAGGTGTATGTCCATTTTCGTGATTGTTGGATATCATATGTGATCATGGGAATTTTTAGAGTGATAAATTAAGCAAATTATCGAATATATATTAATAAAAAAAATATAAAGCTTCTTAAGTAAGCCAACATATCCTATAAATACCTGTACCACCCTTAAACCTAATTCATTTCTCTCCCAATAGTCAAACACTTTTCCACTGTCAGTTTCTTCATTTCAAAATAGAGAAACCGATCTTCAAAAATCAAAATCAAATGGTATAAAATCCTATAAATTTCAAAACAAGTACAATTAGATTCCTAGTGAAGAGCACGTCAAGCTCGTACATTTTTTCTGGGGATCGGCCTCTTTTATGTCGCTGAGATTTCATAGCCGTGACCTAGGGCTTCGGCTCCTTGGTATTTTGATGGAGTTTTGGACTAATTGAAGGTGGCGTGGTGTTCATGAAGGGAAGAGACACTGACTGGTGGATTTTTATGGAATTTGGCACTATAAAGTGTTGATCATTTTGTAGTAGGCGTACGGAGGATCTGAAAACCGCGAGGTGCAGATGTTGTTCGAGTTTAGTAATTTTGGTATTAGGAGAAAGAGTAATGGATGAGAGGAATTTTGATGGTTTTCTTGTTCGATTTTGTGAAGTGAAGTGGTAGGTAGAAGGAGCTGAAGAAACCCAAAATGGTTTAGATACTGGAGTAACGATGGAGCGGGTTCTGTTTGAGGAAGGAGGGCTCGCGTCGTTCATAACAGCGTGAAGATAGGGAGACGAGCTATGCAAAAATGATACGTTGGTGAAGAGATTTTGAGGTGTTGGATTTTGATGGTTCTAGTTTGAATTTCCGTGAAGAATCTAGGGAGGAAAGGAAGCTTAAAGGATTTGTAATTGGCCATTATCACGTCGGGTTCGAACTGGAAAATTATGGAAGGATGAGCAGTTGATTTAAGGTATAAACATGAAATGTTTAATTAGATTGATAAGTAATATTCAAAATCTTAGTTCGTTTGTTTTTTCAAAATAGGAAGAGGATGATTTAATCGATCCAAATGATGGACTAGGCCATAAGCGGGGCATATAGCTGGTATAGGAGGAAGAAGCATTAAAGCTAAACGATATTGTTTTAGGTTAATAATAATTAAGATCTAATTCGTGAATTTATAAAATATTTAAATAATCGTAAGTTTGAAAATTTTATAACTTTTCCATACGATTACAGAATTCGATAAAACAAGATCAGTTGGGATCGTACGAACAAGAGCTACGCAAGGGAACTGACTGGGAGTGAAATGGGGCTCGTTACAATTTATAGCGAAATAAATTGTCTGTCTGAATCAAGCGATGGTTATCGTTATTCAACGATGATCGTCCAATGTGAGTAAAACTCACCAACTCTAAACAGTTATTTTTATAACATATTTTTAGAACTGATAGTTATCTGTTGATTGTAGTGTGTTAACTATTTGGTTGAATTGCTTATGTATTGGTTGAAATTATAGATAACGACATATATACAAATCGTTAATCAAATATTGATTCTGTTTAGCAGAATATTTCATATTGAAATGAAATCGATGTTAATTATATTGTTTGACATCTGTGATGCAGGGAAACAAGTTGGAGGGATCCAACTGGATTCCTCAATATTTATAATACTGTTCTTTTCATATATTGTAATATATGATGTGATATATAATCTATTATTGATTACGTGTTTTGAATGATATCAATCATTGTTATTTGGTATTTTAAATACCGTAAGAAATACTGGGATGTAGAAAAAGGGATTTTCAAAGTGTATTTTGAAAATAAATTATTTATATAAAATCAATGGATTTTATATATAAAAGGAGAAGGATTTTATAAAAGGAAAAGGATTTTATAAAAGGAAATAGTTATATAATTGGGTTTTTGAAAAGGAAATATTATGGGAAATAAATATGATAAAATAAAAAGAGGAAATATTCGTAAAACAAATAAAAAGAGGAAATATTCGTAAAACAAATAGAAAGAGGAAATATTTGTAAAACAAATAGAAAAGGAAATAGTTAGATTATAAAAGGAAATACTTGAAAAATGAATAGAATTGTATAAAAAGAGAATTTAACATTTGAAAGGTTTAGACCCGTGCTTCGCACTTGGGTATAACATGGTATGGATTTAAAGCAAAGATTTTAAATAGAATATGTTCTAACCAATAGATTGAGAAGATTAATTTATAAATAATATTTTATAAATTAAATAAAATATTTATCATTGGATAAATAGAATATATAAGTCGGGACTTAAATAGAGAAGTAAGAATCGATTTCAACAACGATATTTGAAACTGAATTTGGACGTAGAGTTGGTCAAAGGAGTTAATCAAAATGTGTTAATCAAAATGAGTTAATCAATTAGAGTTAGAGTTAATTGACTAGAGTTATTGAATATTAGTTATTTAAAAGGAGTTTAATTATTATTCAAAAGGAGTTATTGGATATTAGTTTATTCAAAGGGAGTTATTGGATATTAGTTTATTCAAAAAGAAGTTAGTCGAATATAGTTTATTCGAATAGAATTAAAGGAGTTAATCGAATGTAGTTTATTCGAAAGGAGTTAATCGATTAGAGTTAATCGAACAGAGTTAATTGAATAGAATTAATCGATTAGAGATAATCAAATATAGTTAATTGATTAGAGTTAATTAAACAGAGTTAATTGATTAGAGTTAATTAAATAGAATTAATCGAATAGAGATTATCGAATATTAGTTATTCGAAAAGATATTATCGAATATAGTTTATTTAAAAGGGATTATCAAATATAGTTTATTCGAAAGGAGTTATCGAATATAGTTATTCGAAAGGAGTTATCGAATATAGTTATTCGAAAGGAGTTATCGAATATAATCATTCGAAATGAGTTATCGAATATAGTTTGTTCGAAGAAAGGTGTTAGTCAAATATAGTTTATTCGAAAGAGGGAATATCGAATATAATTATTCGAAGAAATTTAATTGAATATAGTTTATTCGAAAAGGAGTTATCGAATAGAGATTTATTCGAAAGAGAGTTATACGTCGAATTCGATTATATCGAATTCGGGAAAGTACTATTCACTTTCCGTTTTAATCAAGATTTATTTATTTATTAATAAATTAGTGGTTTGTTTATTTATCCAAATTAATAAATAAAAGTTTTACTTAAGTATTATATTTCGAAAGTCTGGGATTATAACACTATTGTTATAATCAAATGATTTCTGTAAAAGAAGTGAATTTGTAAATTGAATCCAAGAGTTTCGTAAGGAAGTTTATTAGAGGTTTAAAAGGTGAACCTTGTCTATTTCGAAGTTAGAAATGTTGTTCAGTTAAGGTCTGAGAGGTAGTTATACCCCAACTTGATTGGCTTCGTTTTTAACTAAGGAATGGATAAGGTTCGATAGTGAAGGTTGGTTAAGTGAAATTAGTTAATCAGTGTAATGTTTGAGTTGGCATAACGATGTTTTATTTAAACATCTGTTTAAAACCAATGAATGAGTTTTGGAAACATTTTCCAAATATAATCAAAGATATTTTCTAATCATAGAAAATGAAATGTTTGATGATAAAGAATACTGGAATGACAGTGATACGTGAAAAAGAGATGGAAATGTTTTCCAATGATTAATAACGTATATTTTCTAAATTCAGAAAATAAGGAATGTTGAATATAGGGAAACAGGAAATAAATAAATTAATGAACTAAAGGGTACATGTTGATTGATGATTGATCGGTAAGATTTCCATTTGGAATTACGACCGTTGTTTGCACACGTGTTTTTCTTTGATAGTTAACTCACCGACTATCGAAGTTTTTGACCATTTTTCCATCGTCAATACGGAGAGACCGCGATCAGATTCATGACCTGAAAACCACCCTGTATGGGCATTAGCGTTGCGATCAAATATGATAAAGACAATTGAAGACGGGGTTATGCAAGGGTTGTCCTATTTACAGAATAGTACCTTCGGTCTGTCCAATCCCAGGACGACCTGTATGGAAGAATGTATGATAGAGTATATTTAACAGATTGCGTAAGTTGATCTCTTCAAACGTATATGCGTTTGGTGGTGGAGGAATTCATTTCTCTTAGCTGTATACCCGTAGTATTTTTGGGGAAATCAATTTGTGATTTGGCGGGTATGACGATGTGACATTCAAAGTGAATAATTGTGTGATCTGTTAGAGATGTGCGTGGCCTCTAGCCTCACAATCGGGAAATGACAAAAAATCGGGCAGGCAGCATGGCTAAGTGGTTGGCTGCCAATTAGGGTGTATTATCACCTATCTAGAGATATTCATTTCATTCTTTAATCTATTCGATGTTGTCCTATTCGGGAAACGGTTGCTGATCCCAACCGTTAGTGATATACATTCGATACAAGCGAAATGAGTGGTCGGTCATGTGTGGCCGAGTTGCAAGATGTTCTTGTTGAACCCAATGTATTCCTCTCTAGAGGTACACTATCGGAAGGTGGTTCCATACCTTGTCATAGTTGGAAATCCATTACCCAATAAGTGCTCGCAGTTTTGATTGTATACTATATATTTGGAACATGAGATGAAAGCATTCTGCGAGATGATTATTATATTGTGGTTGATAGACACTATTATAATATCAAAAGAGTTTTGATATAAAAGATCATTGTTTCTTTCAAAATGATTTTGAAAGTTAAATCAAATTGATTTGGATTCTCATAAGGGGAAGACCCGTTCCGTTATACGGCGTGGTCTTATGAGGTATCGTTTAATTGCTTAAACTGTTTTACTTACACTAGTCCCGTGACTGACCCAGAGTTTATTTTGTTTTGTTTTCCCTAAACTCTTGGGTGCCCAATTTTGTACGGGCAGTCAAGTAGTCAGGATTTTACAGATATACTTGGAGAGCTTGGAGCAGAAGGCTTCAGGATTTTATAGCTATTGTTATTTCCGCTGTGTTGTAAGTGTTGTACTCTGATAATGTTACTGTATACACATACTGATTTTATTTCAAAGATATGTTATCTATTATATGTTGTTCGTTCCGCTGTGAGATTCGTGTTACTTTGATGTTGTAGGTTCTCCTTCTTCTTATATTCTAAGTTTCTATCTTATCTATTCTCACCCTCTAATTTCTTTCATGGACTATCCGTTGTTTTCGATGCTTGAATAATCGACATGGTGTTATATGCCGATATCCAGGATCGCGAAAACCCGGGTCGTTACAATAAAAGAGAAGAGGGAGAGCTTAATTTATCATCAAACCAGCTTATGCAAGCCATCTATTCATAAATTTCAGAATTTGAAAATAAAGGATATAGTGAAATTTTTGGGTCTGCATGTTTATCTTAGGCTTTACACTGGTTCTGATGCAAAATCAGGGTTGAAATCATCAAATTCAATGAAGTTGAGTTTGCAAAACTCACTCTTCTAGCTTATTCATGTTTTGTTCAAATTTAGTTGAATTTGAGGAGGAAATTGGAATACTGTAACTGTAACTTGTTTCAACCAAGTAAAAGTGTAAAATCTCTTATCTTGTTTGAATTTTGGGACAACGTATCTATTTTAATTCATGTTGGATTTGTAAAATTCTTGTTTTAGTCTGTAATCTAAAAGTTCTCATCCATGCAGGTCGAGTTTGAGCTGAATCTGAGCACAAAAGGCTAGCGAAATCAGTGCTAAAAATCGAACACACGTTGTGTTCATATTTCTGGAAAATTATTTGTCTTGTGTCGACACACAATAGACTTGCATCGAGACATGTGTCGACACCTGTAGTATGTGTCGACACAAGAGGATTTTTGTACGTAGGCAAAAGTTTGTTTTTTGTGTTGATTTGAGAACTTTGTTCCTGCTATTTATTAAGTGGTTAACATGGTTTTGATGCTTCCTTTAAGCTAAATTTGTATGTAGGCTTAACCTATTCTATTGATAAGCTAACTCAATCATCAATTTAATATCGGTTGGTGAAAATTTTAATGGCTTTCACAATGTATATTCACGTGCAATTTCTATGTGCGATTTGGTGATTTCATGAACACATACATGTGGCTTGTAAATTAGTTTTAAAGGGATTTTCAGTATGTTTACAAATACGCTTTGAGATTTATTTTTCTAATGATTTTTATTTTATAAATAAAATTTATCTCAATATCATAATATATATATTCCTAATAAAATGGTTTTCAAAGGAATAATACAAATATTTTCTAAATCATTTTATAAAATCTTTTTCTAAAGACTAATTATCTTTCATATATAAAATCACACATTTTTGCACCCTTCGAGAAGGCGTGATTATGATTAAACGATGTCGTAAAGCTCATGGTATGGGAAACGAAGGCATTTGATATCGGTTAATTATACACTCATCGATCGAAGATATTTGATTTTTTTTTTCTAGTGTGAAGTGGGTTGGCTTATAGCAAACTGAGTAGTGAAAATGTACGGTATGAGACCCATTGTTTTCATTATTTGGATTACTATTTGGGAGTCTATGACACATTATTTGTTGTTTGTGTATGCCATTATTCGTTTCGGGGGGGAGCTAGACTCGATGGAGTCTTGTTTGTGTATTATCTTGACCGAGTCGGTTGGAGGTTGTCGTGATCAATGCCTGAATACATGTACAATTCTTAGCATTAGCTTCGGAGCAGAGGTCATTTGTAAAGCACGTTCAAAATTCCTGATGTTTTGGATCCATTTTGGGGCTTTGGTGACTTTGGGGTTTGTGATGTTCTAGATCCATCTTTAGTGATTTATTATGGTAAATTTCCATTGTAGCCTTACAGCTAATTTGAGAATTTAAGATTTGTGATCACTTTTATGGAATTGAACTTTTATGAGTTTATCATGCAGTATTTGGAGCATTTTGATGATAATTTGGTGTATATATTTCGATGCCCTTTGTGATTAAAAATATGACATACGTGTATAACTCAAATTTAACACTTGACGATCGTAGTAAATTTCTTATGTGGATCCTATGTCACGGCTCTAAATTTTAATTACCCCAATTTGAAATTTGTGTAATCAGTATTGATGGAAGCACCCAAGTCCGTGTTCATGGTGTTCACGAGTAATATGATTATAGACTCATGAATTTATCTTTTGTGAAATCTATTGGTCTGAGTTATTCTATTTCTTTCTAATATAAAGGAATCATCTTTTCTGTGTTTTTATTTTATTTGGGATTATGAGATTCCTTTTTCTTACGAAAAGGAATTGTTCCCTAAACGATAGTATTCTTCGCTTATCTTATTATAACATATATGTTAAGCTAGACTGACTCATCTAGGGTCAGACCGAGTTGTTTTCAGGTTAGAATTTGTTGTTGATTCATGGTTAGCTGATCCATCTTGGACTATCTTTCTTGCAACTATTACCTTAGTTTTGTAGTTGTATATTCATGTCATTTGTGTATTTATCCTTTTGAGATTTGTTGTATGTATATGTTCATACGTAACCATTTGAGTTTGTAGCACATGCATCTGTTTTACTCTATTGTTGTACTTATATGTGTCATGTTCTATGATATGTTATTTGGGATATGTTGTGACTTGTTCTGAATACGATGTTTTGCCATCTTAGTTTTATACTAGATAAATTGAATGCGTCGATCCACTTGAGGTAAGAAAGAAATTATTTATATACCTAATTAACGTATTCAATACTCGTGTAATGCGAAATTACGGATAGTCGCTCCTAACTTGCCCTATTCTCTGCTTTAGTAGACATATTAGTCGGTAATCCTCTTTATTAGGGTAGGTCTCGGGGTGGGACGTTAGAATATGGTACCAGAGCAAAATTCAAAACAAATTATGATAAACATGGAACAAAACCGTAATAGTACATGTGTTACAACACAGATGGATAATACTTTTGTTTACTTTTACTATTTCTGTTGTTATCCTTAACTTGTGTTACTTGTCATCTAAGCCTTATGGAATCCTAGCTTTCGTAATAAGTCCAAGAATGTATTTCATTTCGTAGTATTCCATGAGTAGTGTCCCACTATCTGTTGTTTATCATGGTGGAAATTCCATCCCCTTAAATCCTTTCAATGTTTCAAGTCTTGGATTTAAATTTTTTAAGGAAAATTTAAACCCCATCCTCTTGTGGCTAGTTGATTGTTGAATTAAATAAAATGAGTTGGGATGATATAAATGAATTAAGTCCAAGATAAAATAAGTGAAATTCATGTTGGGGTAAATGAGTGTTAAATTTAAATAAATCAGGGTTGCACAGCG
Source organism: Allium sativum (assembly GCA_030737875.1). Taxonomy (NCBI): domain Eukaryota; kingdom Viridiplantae; phylum Streptophyta; class Magnoliopsida; order Asparagales; family Amaryllidaceae; genus Allium; species Allium sativum. Next base: position 734,896,130 of record CM060916.1, read on the forward strand.
TAAACAAATGAATTATTTTGGTTGTGTTAAATTCAATAAATCAATAAGTGGGAAATATGGGATGGTAAATACAGATAATTAAATGTTTGTCGAGAGGTAACTGAGTAGTGAATATAAATTAAGTGAGCAATTTGTGAAACTTATCTTTGTTTGAAATAAAGTAAGAGTAATTGTGATAATAAATGATAAAGACGGCAATGTGAGAGCTATAAGTATGTGATTTTCTATTGTGTTGAATTGTCTAATGGGTATTTTAAGGGTTTTGGTCGGTACGTCTGATCAACGATATCAATAAGATTTTCTTACACTTAAACGAGACGATGAGTACATTATATTATGCAATAAATTAAATTTTGGAAAAGAATAATGGAAAATATTCTTGCAATAATAGTGTAAACCACTAGATGAGACGAGAATTGTAGTAGAGTTGGCAAGGCAATAACGATATTATATTAACTATGCAGCCAAATGATGGAAAAATCCTTATAAATTTGGTGATTCAATATTACTTGAAACGTGTTGATAAGTTGTTAAGTGGAAATTGTGCTTTGAGAAAATTAGGAGGATAAATATAAAGTGTTTTTGAGTATAAATTTTGCTTTACATGAGTAACTATCTGAACATGAGCAATGTTTTAAAAAATACACTCTTATTCTTGGGTTTAAAAGATGATTGCAGCCATCAAATTAGTGATAATAATCGATAAATCACAAGCTTATTTGATATTATAATCAAAGCAACAACTATTTGGGAAATTAGAATAAATTTGATGGCCACGCAACGCCAATTATTGATTGGAAATGAGTGAATGGTGAGTTTGTATTTTAAAAATATGCTTTGTAAAGGATAAGTTATAATGATTTAAATCTTATGTGAATAATATTTGAGATGAGAATTAAAATTTTAGTAAAATAAATATTTTATATTGCAACCTTTGATTCTCCATGTGTGATAAATTAATAAAAGAGATTGAAGTCTTGAGTGTTGTGAATTTAATAGCCTAAGATAAAAAAAATTCCAAGTGAACAAAATTCGGGATATGTTATTAGAAACAAAAATTTAATATGTTATCTTAAGTAAATTGCGAGGGCACAATTTATTTAATGGAGAAGTCTGTAATAACCCGAGTTTTTAGGTATCCGGGATAGAGATTATAATTTGTTTTGTAAATTGTAAAGCCAAAAAGAATAGAATACCAGTTCAAGATTCTAACTCATATAATAATTTAAGATGAGAAATAAAGAATTTGTAATTTATAAGTGAACTGTGTGAATTGGAATAAATTGAGTTCATTTAGTGTAGTAAGAAAATTTAGTCCAAACTATTTTGTTGCTAACCAAATTCAAATATGGAATTTTATAAACTGGAAAATCTTATAATAAGCGTTTAATGAATTATTTTCTCAAACGTGATAATTTGGGGAAGTATTGGTAAATAATACTTTAGTGGTTCTAATAAATATCGAAAATATAAAATATTAATTAGCGATCAATATTTAAGTGAAAATATCATTTCCATATGAAATGTTAAGTTGGTTTAGCAAGATAATTAATAGTATGTGAATATGTGCTTAGAAAATGTCAGTAATTGGAATTATAAAATCAAGTGTTGTGTTTAAAATCATGTTTTGAAATGGAAAAATGAATTTATAGAGTAATGACATACAATTTGAGTTGTATTTTCAAATTAAAATCTGTGGATGGTCTTTAAAAGTGAATTTTGATGATGACATTAATAATTGTGAATAATGGATTTCATTGAAAAATGTATCTTTAAAATTAAATACGTTGTAAATTGAATTATAAAAGTGTAAATGTTGATTAGAAAATAATATTTAAGCAACTTAAAATATTTTAGTGAGGTTTTGTGTTTGTCTTGTTAAAAATGTAGAATTTATGAAGATTAAAACTTAACAATGTCACTTTTGTATAATTTAAGATGTAAAATGTGTGTTTTGGAAAAGATTTGTATCTTGGTTTGCATTGTATTAAAAGGTGATGTTTAAACTGTTTTAAAAACTTACTTAAACATATGTGTTAGTGTTTTGTGAATTAAGCAAAGCGTAGCCTGTGTGTGCATTTGTTAAAATAGTTTTAAAGTGTGTTAGTAGTGTTTAAATTGTGCAATTAGGCCTAGTTTGATTAACATTAGATAATTGGGCCTTTAATTAAGTTATAATCTAATTTAACAATTTGAGAAGGGGTTGGAGAGAAAAGAAAGGGAAGGTTCATTCTTTTTCTAGAAGGAAGAAAACATTCTCTCCTTCTTCTTCTCCTAGGAAAACAATAGACAAGCAATTCTTCCTCTTCTCTTGTAAAAACTAAAATCCTAATCCTCTTTACAAACTGAGAATATAAAAAAGAAGAGGGAGAGCCCAATTTATCATCAAACAACTTATGCAAGTCACCTATTCAGTAAGGTGGAAACTAGGTTGACGTGCATTTTATTTCAGGGTAATAAGTTCTAAGGACAACATTTCTGAATAATTAGTTTTAAGGACAATTTACAGGAAAAAGATAAATACTTTTGTCTTTTTAACTTATACGGTAAAATGATAAACTCTTTTATCATTATTTATATATAACTAGAAATGATAAATTCTTTTATCCTTTTTTCCGTAAAATGTCCTTAAAACTAATTTTTTAGAACTGTTGTCCTTAAAACTTATTTCCTCGAATAAATAAGCCCTTTTTGGCTCTCTACAAGTTAGTACACTGGTTCTCAAGCAAAATCAAGGTGGAAATCATCAAATCCAATCAAGGCAAGCTTGCAAAACTCACTTATCTATCTTGTTCATATGTTTTGTTCAAATTTAGTTGAATTTGAGGGGAAATTTGAAATACCGTAACTGTAACTTGCTTAAGCTAAGTTACAGTGCAAAATATCTTATCTTGTTTGATTTTTAGGACATCATATCTATTTTAGTTCATGTTGAATTTGTAAAATTCTTGCTTCAATTTGTTATTCTGAATGTTCTCCTCCATGCTTATAGAGGTTGAGCTGAATCAGAGTTCTAAAGGCTGGAGAAATTAGTGCTTAAGGTCGAACACGGGTTGTGTTCATATTTATGGAAAATTATCCGTCTTGTGTCAACACAACATACGCTTGTGTCGACACATGTGTCGACACATACCATAGGTATACATTGACAGAAGAGAATTTTTGTACGAAAAAAAAAGTTTGCCTGCTGTGTTGATTTGAGAACCTTGTTCCTACAATTTTAACTAAGTAATTAACATGGTTTGGACGCTTTCCTTAAGCTAACTTTGTGTGCTACCTAAAACTTAACCATGTTCTATAGATAAGCTAACTCAATCATCAGTTTGGTGAATTTTTTAATGGTTTTATTATGAATATTCATGTGACAATTTCTATGTGTGTTTTGGTGATTTCGTGAAACACGGGATTTGTAAATTTGTTTTGAAGGGAATTTCTATTTGTTTACGCTTTGAGATATATTTTTCTAATGGTTTTATTTTATAAATAAAATTTATCTCAAAGCTATAATATTTGTATTTTCCTAATAAAATGGTTTTCAAAGGAACAATCCAAACGTTTTCTAAATCGTTTTATATAAGGTGTTTTCTTAAAACTAATTATTTTCCGTATATCAGGAATTACTTCAAAGGAGAAGTTGTGACACCCCACGTCCGTTAATGTCACTCATTAAGAGAATGCATTAAGTTTCTTGAAGTGTTATAGGTAAACAGAAACAAAAACATTACAAGACAAATATAAAATAGCAGCAAAATTTAAAACTTTATCAATCATAAAGCATAACATCATGGTTCAAAACGTCATAATTCTAAAAATACATAAACCCAGTACATCATCTTAAAATTTCTCTCTTGTACTTAAAACATCAGAGTACAGTAATAAAAGAAGCATAATCCCCAAAACATAGCCATAGTAGAAGAGATAAGAAATCAAGTCATACATCTAAGCAACTCCAAGTAGAATCTTGATCAAGCTTAATTATTCCCACCCTGAGAATCTGAAGGGGGGGGGGGGGGAAGGGGGGAAGGAAGAGAAAGAAGAGGAAACAAAATGGGTCAGACATAAATTCTGGCAAGTCCAGTTACTTTTAGCATATAAATAAGTAAAAGTATCATGACAGACATATAAAGTGGATAAGAGAGATAACATCATAAAAAGGCAAGTATGACAAGGTAAACAGGATAACATGACAAAGTATACTATGCTTCTCTAATAATTTCTCTGCACCAATACTAATGTCTTATGAACAAGATGATCCTCAACAAGTATAAGATGGTAGAATTAGGTGTACTTCCAGTGAGAGGTTTTCACCCCATACAATCAACAGACAACCCAACATACTGGAGTTACCCCTAAGGATATTAACGGACTCCCAAACATACTGGAGTCTAGATGTACCCTAACTACTACCTTAATCGATCGACTCCCTACTCCGTAGATACCCTGTGCTGGTCCCACTATAAGATGTATCACTTCCTAAAGTGGCAACCCTTCGTTTTCAGGATGTGCACAACCATATCTAGAGGTGTCACGGCTTTTGAACCTCCTCTGCCGGACCCATGGACGAACATAACCCCATCGGGAAAGCGCCACCCACACCGTCCCCCACGTTTGGATCTCATACAATCATCCCAATAAGCGTGCCCCGACTCTGACCTAGTTCGGAGTATTCGTTTGATACATATATATATGGGTTACTAACTGAAACGTGTTCCACACACAAGATGATACAAGCTTCCCCCTATGCTTGCATCCCCACTAGGTTTTCCACAGGTCATGCCATACCAGAGTAAAAGATTGGATAACCCCACAAGTTAAATTTGTGGGCCTATATATGTAAATATTACCCACCCACCTAAGATTTACTTAACCCACCCACTGTTTCAAACAAATTTTAACCCCTATTCAATTTATATGTTCATACAATCCTTATGGATTCAACCAGGTTAAGTATTCCAATTCATTACCATATTCATTTATGGTTACAATGTGCTAGACCTCCCACATTAAGCCTATCACTTGTGGAAGCTGGATATGCCGGTCGATTCCGGGCAGACTTCTTCCACAAGTTGGACTTAACCTCGTGTCTTAGCACGTCTCCTGTTTATGCACTTAGACCCCTCACATTAGATTCACTACTTGTGGTCGTTGGATATGCCGGACGGTTTCGGGCAGACTTCCACCACAAGTGTAATCTAACCTCACGTCTAACCGCGGTTACAATTTCTAATTACTGTAATTCTAGGCATTTCAATTATTAACTAGTTATTCCTATGTCGTTATAGGTTTTCATGCCCCTTTCCCAAGTTATGTTCATAATGAACCATATGCCCCAATTCATATTCATATATTTCATTCAAGTTATGCCCAAATTACCCAACACAAGTTATGCCCAAATTTAACGTTTTCCCCTCGTTCATAATTTAACGCGTTCGCATATTTCAGTGGCATGCATAGGCTCGAAGGTAGCCTGGCTATAAAAATAAAAGGGAAAAGATGAAGGGAAGAGGATAGAAATGATCATACTAACTAGATCAACATATAATGGCAGAAATAGGCATAAACATTTAGTGGCATAATGACAAGGTAGGCATATAGGAACATATCTGATGAACATGTGACAATAGAACTGATTCTAACATAATAGGGACATCATAATAGGCATGATAAGATCTAAACAATGAATTAGATAACCAACTAACAAAAGATCTGATTTAAACATAACAGAAATAGGCATGAGGTGATCTAAATAGTGAATTAGATCTACAAGCAATGGCAAATCTGACATGATAAATAGGTATAAGTTCAGATCTAGTTCATAGTCATGTCAGAATAACTTCGATAAACAGGTTATAGCAGATCTGATATGATTCAAATAGTCACAGGCATTAGATCCAAGTTATAGTCATGTCAAGTTTTACTTTTTAAATAGTGTCAAGTTTTACTTTTTAAATATTTAAGTCTAAAATTAACATAGACTCACAGTGTTTGGATCAAGAGAAATAGAAGAAAGAATTGCTGATGTTGAATCATAGATCTCTAAACTCTAGTTGATTGCCGAAGAAGAAAAGATTTGATTTAATCTGGGCAAAGGCAGCATCTAGTTCTCTATTATTTTTGGTGTGCAAAAACAAGAGAAATGACGCCATATATATAGTTGTTACCCCAAACCCTAATCTGCCCAGATCTGCCGTAGGGGGGTCGACCCCCCCCCCCTTATGGGGTCGACCCAGGAGTTGACACACCCTTGATGGGGTCGACACCCCTGGGCGGGATTTTTCCCGCTCCCATTATTTTTGAGATTTTGAACTATTTTGAATTTCTGGACTAATTATATATATATATTTCTTATGCGTATACAAACTTCAAACCTTAATAACTTCTTCATACGGTGCCGTTTTACGCAAACCAGGTGTCTATTTTGACTAGAATTCCGAGACAAACACAATGACGCATTCCGTTTCCCTTAATTCTGAATATTAAGTTAATTTTTCTTTAATTTATCATCTTTTAGTGTTGTTAAAATACGGGGTGTTACATTTTCCCCTACTCAAAGGATTTCGTCCCTGAAATCTCTAAGTTAAGAAGAATGTATATCCTACCATCCACATCCATCTACTCATCCACCAATCATAGGCATCCATTGTCCTTAAAATATTTCTAATGTTTATATAAACATATGCAAAAGTGTGTGTGTATGTCCCAATACTAATGCGAAGATCAGGCGGTCTACTGATTCAGTTGACCTCCTTAATGCAATTATATGTTAGTGCTATGAATCCATCATGTATGCAAATAATCCAATTATAACATGTAAGTTCTAAATGTGTGCACAATCATTCGTCCAAATGCAACATCCATATGATGATACACCCACTTTCATCCAATAAAAGAAGAAAAATGCACACACATCCATATGCAGTGTGAGAGTGATTGAGCCAATCTAGTGCCTAATGTGTGTGTATTTGCATCCACGAGAAACCACTAGGAACCACTTGCATCCATCAAACATAATATGTTTCAAACACATGTTTACATCCATGGGATTCCTACATAAAGGTCGAAGAATTCGATCGATAGAATATAATTAAATGATAGAAACAAGGATGAATAAAAGTTTTGGAAAGGAAGTTAAGAACATACCCTCGAAAAGAAAAGGGTACGAAACACGAATCTTGTCTTCGGCCCCAAGTTGCATCCTCTGGGTATCTCCCTACTGTACTTTCATCAACTTGACTTATCAGTTGCGTAGCTTCTTAACTTATGATTCAAGAATACGAGTAGGAACTGGTCTAACTGTCGCCTCCCGTTCCACCTCTACTTCTTCCAATAAACTCGACTCAACTACTTCTGCTGTAACAACCCGGAAAATCAGAACCAATTTAAAAAATTTATTTTGGCAATTTTAATGAATTTTGGATATTTAAAATGAATAATTTTAAATAATAATGACTAGAAATTTATTTTAAATGGAATTAGAACGTATGAATTTATTTAAATCGGAATTAGAATATAAATATTTATTTGAATTATAAAAGGAATTGGAAATGGCGTGGTAGTTTGAAAATTCGACTTCAAATTTCAAATGAATGTACAGGATGAATCGGATTTTGGCGAAACCAGAAATATTTGAATCTGTTTGAAAATATCTTTCTAACGAATCTGAAAAATTGAAATTTCATAGCGGGAATCAAAAGTTATGGCCGGTTTAAAATTTAGAATAGTCGCTAGGGAATTTAATATAATATAATATATAGCCATTTTGCAAACGACCTCCGTTTTCGACGAAACCACTTTTGTTGGATCCAGAATGTCAAATTATTGCTAGTTTTCAAATTTCATAGTTTTTGGAATTAATATGTGTGCGCAGTAAATTTAAATCTGTTTTGACAATTTGAATTGGATTGACCAGAATATGACTATTTTTCAAACGGTTTCCAAATTCGATGAAATTAGTTTTGTTTGGACCATATCCTCAAAACATAGCTAGATTTATTTTTCGGGAATTTTTGGAGTCGGTATTTGGCCCCAGTAAATTAAAATGTACATTTAAATTGAATATATAATGATTTATATTTTAATTTTGATAAAAACTGATCGAAACAGTAGAATTGGCTTACGCAACATATCCCATTGTGTCCGGAATGAGGGTATTTGGCTAAGGGCGATAGTCGTTGGAGTTCGTTTGGAGTTGAACACAAATTTTCACAATAAAACAATTAATTAAATTAAAAAAATATGGTATATATACCATTGGACACGGTCAAGACCCTTACTTTCTTTACTCCTATGGTCTTCTCTTTCAGCTGCCAGTTCATTTTCTCAAAAGGAAAACAAATAAAAAGAACCCGCATCTTCCTAAAAATCAAAGAAATTGAAATAAATTCGTATAAATCCCAAAAACTACGGATCTGGATTTCTAAAAGGATTCTCTCCATCGCCATACAAATTTTGAAGTATTCGAACATACTGTGTTCGCTCATTCTTATCAGCCGCGTTGTAGGGTTAAAGTCTGTAGCCGATTCAAACGGTTTTGGGAAGTTTGAATGATAACGTTGAGTTCGTAGAGTTAGATAGCATCTGTCATCAAATTTTGGGTGGATTCGAATCAAATTTGTTTCGTTGGTTTGGTGGCATCGCGCGTACAGCAGCAGCATTCAGCATTTGAAATGGGCGAACGAGTTAAGGGATTTTGGGTTGAGGTTGCAGAGAATTTGAAGAGGTGAATTAAGATGATTTTTGTTGAAATTTTAGTGGAGTAATTGGAGAGGGAGATCAATTCAATGGCTGCGTAAGTGGGTGGTAAAGAGCAGGTGATTTCCAGCTACAGGCGTAGGGAAGAAAGGTTAGGGGGAGAGGGATTAAATTAAAGGGGAAATTAGGGTGTAAGATAATTAATATGTAAATGTTAACGATCGTTTTATTTTTACATGAACTTGTAAATTTAATAACTTGTTCATTCGGTATCAGAATCGAACATATTTGGATCCGTTGGAATCCTCCTTTCAAATACTACACAATAGAGATGGGCTGGACAAAATTTGGAGCTCGTACGAATGTTGGATTAAATTAAACATCATGTTTAATTTAATTAAATAATCGTTTATTAACGATTTCTAAAACCGATCAAGGTGAGAACCTCTCACTATTAAATTATTTCTGTGCAGTTATTTATTTTATAACTACATGTACGAACTGCTCCCTGTCGTCCACAGACCATGGACGATTTATTTGATTGTGTTGTGAAAAAAAATGCGACGAAAATAACAAATATATATATATGCATTGTGAAAATAATATATATATGGAGTGTGAAAATAATATATATATATGAAGTGTGAAAATAATATATATATGAAATGAAAATATTATATATATATATATGAAAGGAAAAAATATGAAATGGAAATATTATATATATATGAAATAAAAATAATATATATATATGAAATGAAAATAAAATATATATGAAATGGATTGAAGGCGAAAGCGCTTTGATTCAGGTTTCCCTTTTTTTTCCTTTTCTGGTTTAGTTTTTTCAATTTATTACGATCGGGAACTTTCAATGTTAATCCAAAAAAATTCTTTCAAAGAGATGGCTTTGACGAAGCAGCGAACCCAGATATCTAAATCAAACATCGTTCATTTCTCTGAGATGCAAAGGCGAATGACATCGTCTATCTTATTACTATGAGTATTTTCTGTTGTTTCCCAAGTACCGATTCCACTAATTTCATCATATTTCTTCAAAGCCCTTACCCAATTTTTGTTGTTTTCATTCACAATTCTTAGTACGGTGCAAGTGCGCTGCTACTACAAAAACCATTTGCATCAATCCTAATCATTTTCCAGAACCAGATCCATGTTAACTTAAACTGACGACCAATGAATACTAATCAAAAATAATATATATACATATATATATATATATATATATGAAATGTGGAAAATATATATATGCGATGAGAATATATATATATATATATATATATACGATTTGAAAATAATATATATGCGATGTGAAATATATATATGCGATGTGTAAAATCTATAAATGTGATGTGAAAAATATTTTTAAATACATAAAATGGTCTTGTATTGAAATGATTAGTAGATTGTTAAAAATATAATTTTTAACATATATATGAGATGTATAAAATTATCATGTAATGGAATATTAAAATTTGATTTGAAATTGAAATGGAAGTGGAAATCGTTTTTAAAACGATTTATAAAATTCGTTTCAAATGGAAATCGATGAAATATATATAATATATATTATATATATTTAATGGCCTGAATAAAACGCATCGCGCCTCGGCAGTTTGCGAAGTTCGACCATTGACTTCGAATTGACGTTACGGGAGATCCGACCGTCGGATTCTCAACCGGAACCATTGGGTTCGTATCGAAAAGAGATTTCCAATGAATATAAGAAATTTGAAATCTAACGGTTGGATTTGGAATTATATTCAAATCAAATTTAGAAAAGGTCACTGGAAATGCAGTTCGGTGGCTGTAATTGGAAACCAACTGTACGGGCCTTGATAAAATTATAAAAAATATCAATAATTTGTGTAAAATCATAATAAATGATTTGGAAAGTATTTGGATGAAAAATTCCACATTTGTAAAGATAAAAATATATTTTTATCAAATTGAACTAGTTATTAACTAGATTAATAATCCAATAATTTTAAATAAATTGGATTAGGAATGGTTTTAAAATAACCAGAATTTCCAATATATCAATTGGAATGGATTTGAATTGAAATTATCTTCGGAATAATTCGATATTGGATTCCATGATTATACAGATATTGTGGAGGAATTTGGAAGATATATATATATATCATTATTCCCAATACAATATTTGTTGATTTCAGAATTTAATATTGAATATAAGCCGATATGATTCCTATTCAGAGCCTTGTATTTAATATTGAATTGGATTTTGGGTTTGTCGTGAACTGTGTTTAAATGACATTAGTTCTTTAACCCGAGTAAAAGAAGGATTAATTTCCAGAAAGTTGAACAATCAATAAGAAATGATTTTTGGGATTTAAATTAATTGGAGTTTGAATAAATCTTTAATTAAATTGTGAATGTATAGATGGTAATTAAATTACCAGAACACGAAATGTGATTGAACCAAATTTGCTTGGTTTTTGATATTCATTGTGATTGATTGATTGTTTGGATTGTGCTCGACCAGTTTATGAGCTAGACATGCTTTTACATTTAGCATTGGGGTGGGTAAAAATATTTGTATGCTAACGCCTTGTGAAACAATTCACAATTTGACTATAAGGTGTTGAGCGGTGTTGAGTTCATTTCAAATTTAATGAATGATTTTGAAATGATTTTTTCTTAAATGAAAAGAAACGTTTTCCCGATTTTGACAGGGAATGTTTTATAAAAAAGTTTTGTAAAACAGAAAGGATTTCGAGGGCTAAAACCCGATGATTTCGAAATGATTTGGAAATGTATTATGGTTTTACATTGTAGTTCATCACATATTCGATTAGTTGCTATTAATGATGTATCTGTTTGGTGGCGAAGAATTTATTCTCTTGCTTAACACCATTCTTTGAGACGTACGAGCTCAAAGGTTATGTGATTAATAATGACTGATCATATGTGTGAATTGCTAATGTGAAGTACTATCGTTGAAAGTACTTGTGATTATTATGTTGTGAAATGATTTTCCCTAATTCGGGATATAAAATGGTTTAGTGTGTGGCTAGAGATTCGGGTGACCAGAGATTGACTAAAAGTATGGGCTGGATCCAGTGCCTTAGGGTGAGTGGTCAGCAATGTAGCCTGCTCCATGCATGGGAGGTGCACATATATATATCAAGTTGGAGGGGCGTACTGCCTTATCTAAGGGAAGATTCCCGATATTTGGTTGCATACTTGTTCGTATGCATTGTTATATTTTGGAATTCATATTTCCAAACAATTTGATTTGAGATCCCGAAGTGAAATCTACTTTGATATAGAAAGTTAGATATGTATTTCAAATGATTTGAAATAGGAAATTCGGAAATTAAGTCCAAAGGAATAATTTCTGTAAATTGAATTGGATTTGTAAAATCTAAGTGTGGTGATTAATCTAAATGGGTAGATTGGGGTATTGCATGTTGATTGATGCATAGTAGATCCACATGTATATTATTGGTTGATGTTTATACACTGGCATTCATGGGGGTAAACCCGTTCCACGTTAGCGGCGTGGTCCTGTGATTTGCCTCATCATTTATATAAGTTAATTTTAACTGTAGAGTTTCTCACACCAGTCCCATGACTAACTCGTAGTTTGCTTTGCCCTTGCAAACTCGGGTGCCCCTATTTTCCACACGGGCAGACGAGTGTTTTGGTTTTGCAGATATTTATTTTTTGAGCAGGATTCTGGATTGAAGCTTTAAGCTGTGTCCAAAGCATTGATAGTCTTCCGCTGTGCTAGTTTGTTTATTTTCCGCTGTGCATTGTATTACATTTATTGTAAATAAATCTTCCGCTGTATTATTGTTTTCGATGTACTCTGATATTCTGTACTCTGATGTAACATTAGTATAATGTTTATGAAAGTATTATGTTATTTGTTCTGATGTGTTGTATGCCCAGAGTTAGCGTATGCGGGATTCGAACGGTCTTGGTCGATTTAGCGATCGATTAGGTCCGAGCGAAATCCTTATCGTGGTATCATGCAAGCACTTCCGCAAATGCGAAATGTGGGAAATATTATGAACACCGGATAGTCTCTCAGGTAGCTTTACTCTATAAGTCATTTGGCCAATCCTTTCTTTTATGGGAAATGGCCCTACAAAACTTGGTGCCGATTTCCCTACAGATCCAAAGCGAACCACATTCCTCAAAGGTGACACTATAATGAAAACCATGTCTCTCAACTCAAACTCAATGCCAGTCCTTCTCTTGTCTGCATAGGATTTCTGCCTATATTGTATTGTCTTCATTCGCCGTCTAATAAGATCAATCTTCTCGGACATTTCTCTAACTATATCCGGTCCAAGTAGTAATCTTTCTGTAGATTCCCACCAACAAGTTGATGATCTACAGGGTCGTCCGTACAATGCCTAGAAGGGTGCCATGCCAATGCTAGCTTGATAATTGTTGTTGTAGGCGAACTCTACTAAAGGAAGATGCTCTTCCCAAGTCCCTCCGAAGTCTAGATACACAGCCTTAAATGATCCTCGAGAACTCTGTTCACCCTTTCTGTTTGTCCATCAGTCTGTGGGTGATAAGCGGTGTTCAAACACAACTGTGTACCTAATGCTTCTTGCAAGCTCCTCCAAAATTCACTCGTGAAAATAGGGTCATGATCACTTACGATACTGGAAGGTACTCCATGAAGACGGACTATCTCACGAATATAAACTGCTGCCAACCATGCTGTCATCCTCTTGCTCTTAACTGGAATGAAATAAGCGCTTTTAATAAGTCTATCTACTACAACCCAAATACTGGTGTTGCCCTTCCTTGATCCAGGCAAACCATCTATGAAATCCATAGAGACGCTCTCCCACTTCCACTGTGGAACCTCCAAAGGATGAAGTAAACCACCGGGCTTCTTTTGCTCGGCTTTGACTTGCTGGCAAATTAAATATTGAGAAACAAACTCCGCTACGTCTTTCTTCATCCCAGCCCAAAATAAAACCCTCTTCATATCTCTGTACATCTTATCACCGCCTGGATGAATAGTCATCTTAGAATGATGGGCTTCTAGGACTGTCTTCAACAAACTTCCAGTTTGGGGAACACAAAGCCTCCCATCTCGTCGCAACCATCCTTTATCGTCTATGGGATATCTATTGACGTGACTAGAAGTCTCCCCTTTACTAATCCTATCCAAGATGTCTGAAATCTGTGGATCCTCTCGCTGTGAAGCTCCTATCTAATCCATAAGAGTAGGTCGCACCTCCAGTGATGCAAATATGCCAGGCTAAAACTCGGTGGAGGGTCTAAAGTCAAAAGTCAATATAAACTCCAAGCTTTTCCTCTCCACAAACAGAGGACATAAGGCCATCCTCTGCCTACTTAGTGCGTCTGCCACTACATTACCCTTTCCAGGGGTATAAGCAATCTCGAAGTCATAAGATGCTAGGAACTCCATCCACCTTTGCTGCTTTAAATTAAGATCCTTCTACGATAACAAGTACTTAAGGGATTTATGATCGATGTCCAACTCGAACTTCTCTCCAAGAAAATAATGACGCAACGTCTTAAGCGCGAATACTATGGCAACTATCTCTAAATCATGGGTAGGGTAGTTCTTCTCATGAACCCTTAGCTGTCTATGCCCATAACATAATACCTTTCCCTCTTGCATCAGAACCGCACCAAACCCTGTACCACATGCATCAGTGTATACCGTAAACACTTTGCTTCCATTGGGCAAGGTCAAGATTGGGGTTGTTGTCAAAGCCCTCTTCAATCGTTGGAAATCAATATCACAATCCATATCCCATGAAAACATCAAATTCTTCTTCGTCAGCCTGGTGAGTGGGGCTGATATCTTTGCGAAGTCCTTAATGAACTTCCTATAATAACCTGCCAATCCAGGAAAGCTTCTCACTTCCGTTGCATTCTCTGGGATTTGCCAATCTTGAATTGCAACTACCGTTGCGGGATCTACTGCTATCCCATTTTAGAGACCACATTCCTTAGAAATCTCACCTCTTTTCTCCAAAAATGGCATTTGGAGAATTTTGCCTTAAGCTGATGCAGAGGCAGAGTTTTCAAAACTTCTCTCAAATGTTGGGCATGCTTTTCCTCGCTCTTCGAGAAGATTAAGATGTCATCAACAAAGACCATGACAAACTTATTTAGAAACTCCAGGAATATCCTACTCATCAGATCAACAAAATAGGCGGGTGCATTCGTCAACCCAAAAGGCATAACGAGCCATTCAAAGAGACCATATGGAGTCCTAAAAGCGGTCTTGTCTATACAGTCCTCGACCAACCTCAACCGATGAAACCCCATGGTCAAGTCTAACTGAGAGAATACTGATGCACCAACAAGCTGGTCAAACAAATCATCTATCCTCGTGAGTGGGTGCCTGTTCCTCTTTGTGAGTTTATTCAACTCTCTATAGTCTACACATAAGCGAAGCGAACCATCTGCCTTAGTTGCGAATACCACCGGAGCACCCTATTCAGATATGCTTTGCCTAATAAACCCTTTCTCAAGTAGCTCCCTTACTTGCTTACTAAGCTCCCAACTTTCTCTTGGAGCCATATGGCGCACAAGCAATGCAATTGGCTTTCCATTGTCTACCAAGTATATACGAAAATCGATCTCGCGCCTTGGAGGTAATCCCCGAACCTCCTCAAAAACATCAGAATACTCACGGACTACTAGTACAAATCGCAGATCATTGATAGATACATCAAGTGACTCTAGGAAACTAAGCATGACAGACCCCTTAGGGTCATAGGAAATCTGGGGGGTCCTCCCATGGCAAGTCAAAAGTCTAACGACCCTCCTCTCACAATCCAGAATGGCACCATACATGGCTAGCCGATCCATCCCTAGAATCAAACCATAGCCCATAAAACCGTGCACATATGCGTTGCACTTAAACTCGACGCCTGACACAGATATTCTCAAATCCTGACAAATCATGGACAAATGATTCGAACCACTAATGGGGTTTGAGACAACAATGGGATCCACTACCATACTAGTATTAAGGTGCAGAGACTCAACCATAAACCAGATATAAATGAATGTGAAGCGCCAGAATCAAAAAGAGTTATAATAGGATGATTGGAAAGAGAAATCAAACATTCCACGGAAATTTTCCAACCTCGATCTGGAGCACTGATCACGAGAGCATGCACTTTCCCTCTAGAAGCTCTTGCCCTTTGACCTTGTCCTTGTTTCTTCGGGCACTCCTTAGAAAAGTGTCCGACCTCTCCACAACCGAAGCAAGCATTCTTCCTTCTTTTACAGTTCTTGATTAAATGACCCTCGTGCTCGCAATTATGGTACTTCCTCTTATCCTTAGCCTTGTCATTCTTTCCGCCTTTCTTTTGTCGTTGTTGCTGTTGTCCCTTCTTGGGCCATACTTTCTTATTTTGTGTTTCCTTAACTTCTTTCTTGTCAGATTTATCTTCCTCATGCATCAAGGCCATATTAATGAGACTTTCAAAAGTTGCTCCCATTGGGATATGAGACATAGCTAACCCATGAAGGTGTTCATTCAATCCTCTAGAAAACCGCAAAGCTTTCTTATGCGGAGCATCCACTAGCTCCAACTCAAATCGCGCTAGTTGGTTGAACTTGTTAACATATTCTTTGACAGTCATGCCTCCTTGCTTGAGTGCCAGAAAAACCTTTCCATTTGCATGCTTTTCATAGCTTGAGAAAGAAACTTCATTTCAAACCTTTGCCGAAAATCATCCCAAGTCTCCAATGGATGCCCTGCTTGCATCACTTCCCACCAGAACGAAGCTTCATCTTTCCGTAGCCAGGCGGCTAGCTGAATATTCCTACGATCATCCACTTCGAAAACTCCAAATAGATCTTCCGTCTCTTTGAACCAATTCCTTGCCTCTATGAATGTTTCGGTTCAACGGAATGGCTTTCCTCTCATAGCACAGAAATCTTTGTAGATCTTAAAGAAATTATCTACACGAGGAGGAGGAGGAGGAATGACGGGTGCAGCTGGTGGAGGAACGTCGGCTCGACCAACAGCAGGTGTCGTGGCCTCTAGATACCTACGGGACCAACCTGGTATCGTAACGCCCTTAGGAATATTAGGTTCCCTAGACATGCTTAAAAGAAAAAGGAAAGGATTCAGACAAAGGATCGAAAGATATTACATATGGATTTGGGGAATATGTTTTTCAAAACAGACTTTTCTTTTTGAAAATGCTTTCTTTTAAAACCTTTTTGAAAATCATTTTCAAAAACTTTTATCTAATCTGGTAACCTTCAGCTCTGATACCAAGTGTGACACCCCACATCCGTTAATGTGACTCATTAAGAGAATGCATTAAGATTCATGAAGCATTATAGGTAAATAGAAACATTACAAGACATATATAAAATAACAACGGAATTTAAAAATTTATTAATCATAAAGCATAACATCATGGTTCAAAACATCATAAGTCTGAAAATACATAAATCCAGTACATCATCTTAAAATTTATGTCTTGTACTTAAAACATCAGAGTACAATAATAAAAGAAGCATAATCCCCAAAACATAGCCACAGTAGAAGAGATAAGAAATCGAGCCATACATTTAAGCAGCTCCAAGAAGAATGCAAGCAGAATCTTGATCAAGCTTGATTATTCCCACCCTGAAAATCTATGGGGGGAAACGGAAAAGAAAGAAGAGGAAACAAAATGGGTCAGACATAAAGTCTGGCGAGTCCAGTTACTTTTAGCATATAAATAAGTAAAAGTATCATGACATTCACAAAAAGTGGATAAGAGAGATAACATTATAAAAAGGAAAGTATGACAAGGTAAACAGGATAACATGATAGAGTATACTACGCTTCTCTAATGAATTTTATGCACCAATACTAGTGTCTTATGAACAAGATGATCCCCAACAAGTATAAGATGGTAAACTTAGGTGTACTTCCAGTGAGAAGTTTTCACCCCATACAATCAACAGACAGCCCAACATACCGGAGTTACACCTAAGGGTATTAACGGGCTCCCAACATACCGGCGTCTAGATGTACCCTAACTACTACCCTAATCGATCGGCTCCCTATTCCGTAGATACCCTGTGCTGGCCCCACTGTAAGATGTATCACTTCCTAAAGTGGCAACCTTTCGTTTTCAGGATGTGCATAACCATATCTACAGGTGTCACGACATCTAAACCTCCTATGCCGGACCCCTGCACGCACATGACCCCGTCGGAATGCGCTGCCCACACCGTCCCCTACGTTTGAATCTCTTACAATCAACCCTGTAAGCGTGCCCCGACTCCGACCTAGTTTGGAGTACTCGTTTGATACCTATATATGGGTTACTGACTGAAACAAGTCCCACACACAAGATGATACAAGCTTCCCCCTATTCTTGCATCCCCACTAGGTTTTCCACAGGTCATGCCATACCAGAGTAAAAGATTGCATAACCCGTATGTTAAGTTTGTGGGCCTATATATATAAATATTACCCACCCACCCAAGATTTACTTAACCCACCTACTGTTTCAAACAAGTTTGCTTAACCCCTATTCAAGTTATATGTTTATATAATCCTTATGGATTCAACTAGGTTAAGTAATCCAATTCATTACGATATTCGTTTGTGGTTACAATGTGCTAGACCTCCCACATTAAGCCTATCCCATGTGGATGCTAGATATCCCGGTCGGTTCTGGGCATACTTCTTCCATAAGTTGGACTTAATCTCGTGTCATAGCATGTCTCGTGTTTATGCACTTAGACCCCTCACATTAAATTCACCACTTGTGGTCGCTGGATATGCCAGGTAGTTCCGAGTAGACTTTCACCACAAGTGTAATCTAACCTCGTGTCTAAGCGCGATTACAGTTTCTAATTACTGCAATTCTAGGCATTTCAATTATTAACCAATTATTCCTATGTCGTTATAGGTTTTCATGCCCCTTTCCCAAGTTATGTTCATAATGAACCATATACCCTAATTCATATTCATATATTTCATTCAAGTTGTGCCCAAATTACCCAACACAAGTTATGCCCTAAATTTAACATTTTCCTATCGTTCCCAATTTAACACATTAGCATATTTCAGTGGCATGCCTAGGCTCGAAGGTAGCCTGGCTATAAAAATAAAAGGGAAGAGGACAGAAATGATCATACTAACTAGATCGACATATAGTGGCAGAAATAGGCATAAACATATAGTGGCATAATGACAAGGTAGGCATATAGGAACAGATCTAATGAACATGTGACAATAGACTTGATTCCAACAAATAGGGACATCATAACAGGCACGATAAGATCTAAACAATGAATTAGATAACCAACTAACAACAGATCTGATTTAAACATAATAGAAACAGCCATGAGGTGATCTAAACAGTGAATTAGATCTACAAACAATGGCAAATCTGACATGATAAATAGGTATAGGTTCAGATCTACTTCATAGTCATGTCAGAATAACTTAGATAAACAGGTTATAGCAGATCTAATATGATTCAAATAGTTACAGGCTTAGATCCAAGTTATAGTCATGTCAAGTTTTACTTTTTAAATAATGTCAAGTTTTAATTTTTAAATATTTAAGTCTAAAATTAACATAGACTCACAGTGTTTGGATCTGGAAAAATAAAAGAAATAATTGCTGATGTTGAATCACAGATCTCTAAACTCTAGTTGATTGCCAAAGAAGAAAAGATTTGATTTAATTTGGGCAGAGGCAGAATCTTGTTCTCCATTATTTTTGGTGTACAAAAACGAGAGAAATGAGGCCATATATATAGTTGTCACCCTAAGCCCTAATCTGCCCAGATCTACCGCTGGGGGGTCGACCCAGGGGTCGACACCCCCTTGTTGGGGTCGACACCCCTGGGTGGGATTTTTCCCGCTCCCTTATTTATGAGATTTTGAACTATTTTGAATTTTCTTGGCTAATTATATATATATATATTTCTTATGCGTATACAAACTTCAAACCATAATATCTTCTTCATACGGTTTCCGTTTTACGCAAACCAGGTGTCTATTTTGACTATAATTCCGAGACGAACGCAATGGCATAGTCCGTTTCCCTTAGTTTTGAATAATAAATTGATTATTATTCAATTTATCACCTTTTAGTGTTGTTAAAATAAGGGGTATTACAGAAGTTGCGTTCTAGATCTCTACAGTGATTAGGGATTCGTCTTTCTCCCTCTTCCTCTTTCTGTCTTTATCTTCTTCCATACCTCCTTCTTGCCTTCATCGGCCTCCGAATAACTCTCATCCTTCCCTAGCATTCTCCTTTATGGACTAGCAGCGCTTCCATCAGATCTAGATTGACCATGTTCTTCCTTTCACCATCCAATCTGTTGCTGAAATCTTACTTCCTCGCTCTCCCCAGACTCCATTTTTCTGGCACCCTCTTCAATACTTTTATCTCTTCCTTCCTAACCCTAGCTTCTGCAACCCTTGAATCCACTTCTCAAATTACTCTTAGCAACGTCCTTTTGGCCTTTCTGAGAAAACTATCACAACTCCTTAGGTTTCCCCCTCCTTGCAGGATGTTTTGATGCTAGTGTTGATCTACTAGGAGATAATGCTCAACGTTGCCTTCTCCTCTGGCTGTCCCCTAACCCTTAGTCTGGCTCCGTTGCCAACAACGAGTTGGAAGTTGTTTCTGCTTTTTTGTAAGGTATTTAGGTTTTTGCTTAATGTATGGTGAGTAGTATTTGAGTCTGTTGGGTTGTTGCTAGCTTTGGTTACCCTGAGAGTTATCGAAACATGGTAATGTGTCCTGTCTTAATGGAACACTGGGTTTCATAATAAGGCACCTTAGTTTATTGGTTTTTATTTAGTTGTTTTTTCTTCATGGTGTGATGTCTGGATCCGGCATAAAAGGTGAAAACTGAATTATGTCAATGATGTTGGTTCTATAACTGGTTGTAAGCTGTGATACTGTGCCTCTTTCAATTTCTGCATTGTTGCTTCAATCCTTTGCCCCTTTTTATATTTGCTTCGTTGAAATCTTTTGAGATCATTGACTTGAAGAACTTTAACTGGTATTCATTGAGCTTACTTGTTTCATAGCGCGAATCTACCGTACCTGAGTTGTGATTAGATAAGGTGATACCATTGTCACTGAGATATCAATCCTTTGCATATCTTTCCTGGTTTATTAGCTGTTGTATCTGTTAGGGATTGCGGAATGGATCGTTAAGGCAAAACAAACACTAGTGGGGGGGGGGGTGAATAGTGTTTTTGTGAATAAAAAAACAAACTAAAATATATGTGATAAACTATATTAATCAAACACCACAGAAACAATCACAGATGTAGAATCAAACACAGATGCAAAATTATCAGAAATAAAAATGCAGAAAAGGAAAGAACAAATTGGATTTTATACTGGTTTGGATTGCTCCTACGTCCAATCCCATGCAACACTGGATTGCGCAGAGTTTTATTACTATATCAAAATCCAATTACAACCCTCCTTGATTTCACGGCTACAAGGGATACAACCATTTCCACACACACAAGTTTTGCCCGTCTTTGATTTCATGGCTACAAGGGATACCACCGATTCCGTCCTTGATTTCATGGCTACAAGGGATACCACCATTTATTTTACTCAACCCAAACAATTACAAACAACCCTATAACTCTTCAATAGCACTTAACTCAGAGTGTAGAGACAAGAAGTTTGATCAAAACAGAATTGAACTCAGTAGAGTATAAGTGTAGAAATCATAAAAATGATTAAGAATAATGGTGTACAGAAAGGGGATGAAGTTAGAGAATAATGGTGTACAGAAAGGGGCTTTTTGGGAAATCAAGTATCACTGCAGCTTACGTCCCAGCTAGAGAAAACACCGCTTACTTTATCCCTCTGGGAATCAAGGGGGTGTACCCTATCCCTCTAAGCGTGGAGCGACCACACTCAGCTCATCTCGCTCGACCGAATCCATGACAGCCCTAAAGGTGTCTATCCTCATCTCAAAAGCATACCGACCTGACCATCAATTCACCATTATACCGGTGTGTGAGGTTTGCGAATTAACGCTACACAGAGCTATGCTAATTAAAGCTATGCTTTGACCATCATCCACAAGACTCTGCTTTTCAACAAAAGCCTTGATCCATGCGTCCCAACATGTCACATTGTCAATCCATACCGTACCATTGATTTCTGCCAATATATAACCCCTAAGTTCGTATGTCTCAAAGAAGGGTGTTAAGCAAGAGAATAAATTCTCCACCACCAAATAGATATATAGTTAGTAGAGATCAACGAATACAGCATAAAGGAATACAACATCAGACATACCATCCATTTACAAGTCCGTTCTGGGTCTGAACGAAACTGGAGGCACCTTATTCCTCGTCCCATATGTCCAATACAGGAGAGAGGCCCTCGCATATCCGAACAATCAACAAGTACGTCCGAACAACTACCACTATAACCCCTTCCTGGGAGCTAACCATTCAAGGGCATCAGTAGTAATCCATTCGATGTGAAGATTGCCGGTCTTCAACCACCGTCTTCAATATCTTCGACGTTTAGTCGTCGCATCAATTATTCAGAATGGGTTAAACCCGGTCTTTCTGAATAAACCTCGTATCTTATAATCAAGTGCTATAAAAACACATCATATGCCTCATTCTAACCCAGAATATTCTTTTATTCAAACATTCTTTACATTGGGAATTATTCCCATAAGTCTAATCAAAGATTTAATTCATTTAAACCACTTGTTTAAATCTTCACTTGGAAACCATTTCAAAAGATTTTGTATTATCTTTTCACAAGTTTAAACCAAATTAAGGTTTATCAAAACTAGTCGGGATTATCGAGCCTTACCGAAGTAATCATTCATTTCATTTTTCCAATCCCAACCTATTTATCCCATGGAGAAAAACTGGTAGTACTCTATATCTAACACCCACTATGCTATTGGTAAATTCAATTACCATTCTACATTCTAATCTAATTAAAAATTTAACTATCGCATGAAGTAAAACTGTGATACTCCATTTTCGAACACCTCTCAAATTTGGCAAATTTAATCACCACATTAACATTCCAATCTAATTAAAGATTTATTAAAACTTCATCTTAGTTTTAATCTCCAAAAATCATTGTTTAATGATTATTCAACTTAGGAAATAAATTTTGTCTTTAACTGGGTTAAAGAACCAATGTCATTTAAAACACAGCTCACGATAAACCCAAATCATCTTCCATCAAAATGGAATCTACACGGAAATCATAACAGTGTATATTCGATATAAATACCCGTGTCCGACTAATAATATAAATGGAATAACGGCAAATCCTTTTAAATTCCATATATAGTAATGGTCTTCCTTCACAGAAGCTCATCTCGATTATTACCGAATCGAATTCCATTCAATTCCAATTTAATATATTAAATTGGAAAACTTCACTTTGGAAAATTCCATTAATCTTAATTAAAAGATTACAAATTAAGAATCATATCTTCACTGTTAATTGGGTTAAAGAACAAGTGTTATTTAAAACACCGTTCACGACAAACCCAAAATCCAATTTCACTTCATTTCCAATTAAATATTGATTAACTGGTAAATTTATCTAAATCTTAATTTAAAGATTTATTCTTTTCACAACTGGGTTTAAGACAAACCCAAAATCTAGTTTGATATCAAATACAAAGCTCTGGATAGAAATTATATCAGCTTATATTCAATATCAAATTCTGAAACCAACAAATATCATTTTGGGAATAATGATATATATCTTCCAAATTCCTCAACAATATCCGTATAATTACGGAATCCAATATTTACATATTCTGAAGATGATTTCATTCAAATCCATTCCAATTTATAAATTGGAAAATTCTGGCTATTTAAAAACAATTTACAAATCCAATTTATTTATTTAAAAATCATTTGGATTGTTATTCTAGTTCATTTAGATAAAAATATCTTTTATCCCTTCAAAACATGAAATATTTAATCCAAAATCTTTCCAAATCATTTATTATGATTTTACACAATTTTTCCATATTTTTAATAATTTTATTAAGGCCCTTACAGTCGGTTTCCAATAACGGCCACTGAACTGCATCCATAACGACCTTCTCTGAAATTGATTTGGACTTGATATGAAATCCAACTGTTTAAAATTTAAATCTGTTATATTCATTGGAAATATCTTTTTGATACGAACCCAACATTTTGGTTTTAGGAGAATCCGACGGTTGGATCTCCCGTTATATCAATTTGAAGTCAGTGGTCGAAATTCACGAACAGTCGTTGCGCGGTGCATTCTATTCAGGCTATATATATATATATAACATGCTTCATCGATTTCAATTCAAAACGTATTTTATAAATCATTTATAAATTAATTTTAAAACAATTCAAACTTCATTTCAATTTAAAATCAAAATTGAATATTCCATATCCTTATAATATTAAAATGATAATATTTTCAAAATATCAGATTTGAACTCAATTCTTTTCGATATTCATTATAAAATAAATAAAATCGACCAATAAACCTGTTTGAGTTAAAAATGGCGTTTAACTTCTTAACTCGGCTTCATATTTCAATATTTTTGTGTCCATCCAAAATCGAACATCAAAATCATATTTTGATTATTCACTGAATATTATTTTAAAATATTCACTATATTCTGAACTGGAATTAAACTCAATCAATTACCATATAATTTTATTTATATGGATTTCATGCATCACATGTATTCAAAAATAGTGATAAACAACTATTAAACAGCCAATTCACATCCAGAGTGAAATTTACTACTGTATAAGCATTAAATAATTAAATACACTTATCACCGTCTGTCGATCCATCGATGGACATATAATTAAATTCAGGGGAGATGTGAATAAATTATCATCCCCAGACCCGTGAGGGTTTTCAAACTACAATAGTTTATTTAAATAAATTTTTGGTTAACAAATTTAGCCAATTCTAATTCGGTTTGAATTATTTTTCTAATTAGCCGATTTTCAATGTTTAAAATTATAAATAGATATTTGTAATTTAATTTCAACTACCACATTAATGTTAACATTATTTTTAATATTTTAAACATTTCAACAACACAATCAACACACAATATAGTCAATTAAATCGTCCATGGTTTGTGGACGAGGGAGGTGAGCTAACATGCACCGTATACAATTTATAATGATCAAAATTGATAAAAATCTGCACTGGCAATTCTATATATTTTTATATATGAATACAATAACATGATAAAATATAATTTAGTGAGAAGGAGTTCTCACCTTTATCGGTTTCGGAAATTGGTTAATAACAATTTTTTTAATCAAATTAAATAAGGCATTTAATTTGATCAAAAATATCGACTAGCTGCAAATCGCTTCTAGTCAGTTCCATTATGTAGCTCTCGACGATACGAGTGCAACGCAACTCGTTTCACTGAATTCCGATATCACATGCAAAAGTTATACAATTTTAAACATTGGTTACAAAATTAAATAATTAATAAAATAATTTACACACTAGTTATATTTTTAATCTCCCCTTCCATCGTTTACTCCCTGGAAAACATCGAACCCTTGGCCCATCTTCCTCTCTCTTCACTGCAGCCACCACGCCTTGCCGGACTTCAATCGGCAGGTGCCACCTGAAGCGGCGCAAATCCGCCTCCCCACACCTTGTGTCACGCGCCACTTGGTGGCCTCCTCCTCCACTAAATCGAACCCGAACTGCCAGTATTTGAGGAGGAATTTTGAGCGAAATATTTGACTAAAATTCATGTTCTTGGTATGGAGTCACAGAGATCTCGAAGCACTTAAATTTTCGTTTAGAAATTGAATTGAAACTTGAAGTGGATTTGGAGAAAATTTGGGAAAAAAAGCAAAGCATTTCAGCCATAAATCCCCTTGGAGGCACTGGGAAGAAATGTTGACCACGAGGCAACGTTTTGACCAATCGGAAATTAGGGTTTAGTGCATAGGGTATATGTATTATTACTATTTTTATTCAATTTTGCTTGTTTAACCTTCGAACTCCAACTCAAACCCAACAACTGTCGTTCCTAGCTAAATACCCCTATTCCGGACACAATGTTATACGTTTCATAAGCCAATTCGACTGTTTCGATCAGTTTTTATCTAAATTAAAATATAAATCAATATATGTTGAATTCAAACGTACATTTTAATTCAACGAGGCCACATACTGACTCTAAAAATTACAGAAAAATAAATCTATCTATGTTTTGATGACACGGTCCTAATAAAACTAATGTCGTCGAATTTGGAGATCGTTTGAAAAATGGCCCTTTTATTCGATTAAATTTAAATTGAATTGACAAAACACGTTTAAATTTACCACGCTCACATATTAGTTCCAAAAATTATGAAAATTGAAACCTGATAATAATTTGACATTCCAGATCCAACAAAAGTGGTTTCCTCGAAAATAGAGGTCGTTTGCAAAATGGCTATTTTTAAGGGATATATATTATTTGAAAATATATATGAATTCCATAGCAACTTTAAATTTTAAACTGGGCATAACTTACAATTTATAAAGTGAAATATCGATTTCTTACATTCGTTAGAAAGATATAGTTAAATAGATTCTAACGTTTCTTGTTTCGTCCAATTCTGATTCATATTGAATTATGTATATGAAGTTTAAAACCAAAATTTCAAACTACCGCACCATTTGGAGTCCGTTTTAATTAAATTTTAAATTTATACGTTCTTACTTCGATTTAAATAAATTTTAATTTGTTATTATTTAAAATAAATCATTTTAAATATTCAAACTCCATTAAAATAGCTAAAAATAAAATTTTAAATTAGTTCAGAATTTCCGGATTGTTACAATCTCTCCCACTTAGAGTCTTTTCGTCCTCGAAAAGGAACGGAGCTGAAAGTTGTTTAACTAACCAACTCAACTTTCATTCTTCAACTTTTCAGTTTCTAAGAATTTTCTAATTTCTCAAAAAGTTGGCTAACACCCTAAATTTTCGAAGAATTGCGCCATTGCCTCCTTTGTACAGCCCTATCGGTAAAACCACAACTTGCCTCATAGGGCCCTCACCAACCAAAAAGAAAAAGAAAATGCCAAGCGGCTTGCCAATTGACTCATAAAATCATCAAACCCAATTAATATAGTAAACATGTACCTATTTGTCGGGCATACAATTTTATTCCTCTTCTTAGCTTCCATGCTATGACTTGTTCATTATATACACATGTACATATATGCAATTCAAATAAATTTTCAATTCAATTCAATATTTGATCCGATTTGCCTAAATTTACCTTTCATTCGCATGTTGGTTTAATCATTCCAATATTTTTATTAGTTGAACTAATTATCACACATCACACCCAATAATCAATTAGTTGATTAACTTTTCAAACATATAATTTTTTATATAATCAAAAATCCTATTTTCAGTGCTAAATCACAAACAGTAAATTCTAACTAACTAAGTTGGTTCTCTCACCAGTCAATTGGAAATAAATAGATATTCCACTTTTGAAACTCGAACATAAATACTGATGATGTCCCGACGATCATCAGAATCATCCCCGGGCGACTAGAGTGTGATTCTACATCTATCTAGTATTTTTGAGACTTCGAACACATGTGGATCAGACTTATATTAAAAATATCCTTATACTCGATAGTCCAAAATCAATTTAAAATAAGATACTCAAATACGTATAATAAGGTATAATTTCAAAACCAAATTCATTTTTTTAAATAACACTCTTCTAACTCATTCTAGGATGCTACTGATCCCATCTCTAACGAGTCATTCCTATAGGATGTTTCTAATCCTATATCTGACGAATTCTTTCATCTAGTTCTAATGTGCCTTGTTCTCTAGCTTTGTAAACCAAAGCTCTGATACCAACTGAGATGACCCAAACTTCCCCTTACGGGAAAGCCCGGATTACTTTGAGAACACGACGCATCAGAACGCAAACATGAGAACTTTTCATTGCTATTGCAACAATTACATCAGAGTACAAGAATATATCAAAGTATGAATAAATATTACACAACAGAAATATTAGAGATTTACAAAATTACAAAAGAATCGGAAAATAATACATTAATATAATGTGCAATGGAAAATACATCAACTAGCACAACTGAATGAAATACACGGGTACAAAGCTTTCCAAATATAGCTCCAGTTGCAATCCAGGATCCTGTGAAAAGAAATATCTGCAAAAACCAAAACTACGACCTGCCCGTGTGGAAAATATGGGCACCCAGAGTTTAGGTAGAAACAATAAACTCCAAGTCAGTCATGGGACTAGTGTGAGAACTAAAACAATTATTAATCTTTATCTTAAAGTTAGGTAAATCACGAGACCACGATGTATAACACTTAATGAGTTTATCCCCCATGAATACCAGAAAATAAACAATGCAATGCTAAATAAAAGAAAAAATAAAGCTATTATAAGACTTAGGTCCCATCATACAATGAAACGCAAGCTGGAGGATAGAGTTTTACCTTATAATAGCCAAATATACTTGGTACGCGAAATTTATCTTTTATTATTACTATAAGTGAAGAAATCAACTTCGAAAGTAAATGTATCAATCATAGACGGCGTAAGTACCATGTACTATATCGCCATACATAGGTTTACAACAAAACTGCAAAGCTCATATTGGAAAGTTGGATTTCCATACTGATGGCTCCTGATTCGAAAGATCTATCGCGTAGTGCAATACTCAACGACTTACGTCCTAGCTAGAGAAAACACCGTAATGCACATCCGCCTTTTTGGGAAATCAAGTATCACTGCAGCTTACGTCCCAGCTAGAGAAAACACCGCTTACTCTATCCCTTTGGGAATCGGGGGGTTTCTCCCTATCCCTCTGAACGTGGAGCGACCACACTCCGCTCATCTCAGTCGACCGAATCCGTGACAACCCTAAAGTTGTCTATCCTCATCTCAGAAGCATACTGACCTAACCATCATTTCACCATCATACGAATGTGTGAGGCTCACGAATTAACGCTACACAAATCTATGCTAGTTAAAGCTATGCTTTGATCATCATCTACAAGGCTCTGCTTTTCAACAAAAGTCTTGATCCATGCATCTCAGCATGTCACATTGTCAATCCAAACCATACTATTGATTTCTGCCAATATATAACCTCTAAGCTCGTAAGTCTCAGAGAAAGGTGTTAAGAAAGAGAATAAATTCTCCGCCATCAAACAGATATATATTTAGCAGAGATCAACGAATACAACATAAAGGAATAAAACATTAGACATACCATCCATTTACAAGTCCATTCTGGGTCTGAACGAAACCAGAGGCACCTTATTCCTCGTCCCATATGTCCAATACAGGAGAGAGGCCCTCGCATATCCAAACAATCAACAAGTACGTCCAGACACCTACCATTATAACCCCTTCCTGGGAGCTAACCAATCTAGGGCATCAGTAATAATCCATTCGATGTGAAGATCGCCGGTCTTCAACCACCGTCTTCAATTTCTTCGACTTTTAGTCGTCGCATCAATTATTCAGAATGGGTTAAACCCAATCTTTCTGAATAACTCGCGTATCTTATAATCAAGTGCTATAAAAACACATCATATGCCTCATTCCAATCCAGAATATTCTTTAATACAAATATTCTTTACGTTGGGAATTATTCCCATAAATCTTATCAGGGATTTAATTCATTTAAACCTCTTGTTTAAATCTTCACTTGGAAACCATTTCAAAAGATTTTGTATTATCTTTTCAAAACTTTAAATCAAATTAAGGTTTATCAAACTAGTTGGGATAATCGACCCTTATCGAAGTAATCATTCATTTCATTTTTCCAATCCCAACTTATTTATCCCATGGAGCAAAACTGGAAATATTTCATATCTAACACCCACTGTGTTATTGGTAAATTCAATTACCATTCTACATTCAAATCTAATTAAAGATTTAACTATCGCATGAAGTAAAACTGGTGATACCCCATTTTCAAACACCCCTCAAATTTGGTAAATTGAATTACCACATTAACATTCCAATGTAATTAAAGATTGGTTAAAACTCCATCTTAGTTTTAGTCTCCAAAAATCATTATTTAATGATTATTCAACTTAGGAAATAAATCCTGTCTTTAACCGGGTTAAAGAACCAATTTCATTTAAAACACAGTTCACGATAAACCCAAATCATCTTCCATCAAAATGAAATCTACACGGAAATCATAAGTGTATAATTGATATAAATTCCCGTGTCCGACTAATAATATAATTGGAATAACGGCAAAGCCTTTTAAATTCCATATATAGTAACGGTCTTCCTTCATAGAAGCTCATCTTGATCATTACCGAATCGAATTCCATTCAGTTACAATTTAATATATTAAATTGGAAAACTTTACTTTGGATAATTCCATTAATATTAATTAAAAGATTATAAGTTCCAAATCATATCTTCACTGTTAATTGGGTTAAAGAACAAGTGTTATTTGAAACACCGTTGACGACAAACCCAAAATCCAATTTCATTTCAGTTCCAATTAAATATTAATTAATTCGTAAACTTCTCTAAATCTTAATTAAAAGATTTATTCTTTTCTCAACTGGGTTTAAGAACAGTGTTATTTAAGACAACATTCACAACAAACCCAAAATCCAATTTGATATCAAATACAAGGCTCTAAATAAATATTATATCAGCTTATATTCAATATCAAATTCTGAAACCAACAAATATCGTTTTGGGAATAACGAT
Organism: Allium sativum; assembly: GCA_030737875.1. Lineage (NCBI taxonomy): Eukaryota > Viridiplantae > Streptophyta > Magnoliopsida > Asparagales > Amaryllidaceae > Allium > Allium sativum. Next base: position 734,926,583 of record CM060916.1, read on the forward strand.
ATATATATCTTCCAAATTCCTTAACAATATCCGTTTAATTACGGAATCCAATATCGACATATTCCAAAGATGATTCCCTTTCAAATCCATTCCATTGTATATATTGGAAAATTCTGCTTATTTCAAAACCATTTACAGATCCAATTTATTTATTTAAAAATCATTTGGATTGTTATTCTAGTTAATAACTACTTCATTTAGGTAAAAATGTCTTTTATCTTTTCAAAACTTGAAATATTTAATCCAAAATCTTTCCAAATCAATTATTATGATTTTACACAATTTTTCCATATTTTAAATAATTTTATTAAGGCCCTTATAGTCGGTTTCCAATAACGGCCACTGAACTGCATCCATAGCAACCTTTTCAGAAATTGATTTGGACATAATATGAAATCCAAATGTTCAAATTTAAATCTCTTATATTCATTGGAACGATCTTTTCGATACGAACCCAACTGTTACTGTTTTTGGAGAATCCGATGGTCGGATCTCCGGTTACATAAATTTGAAGTCAATGGTCGAAATTCGCGAACGGTCGCTGCGCGGCGCACTCTATTCAGGCCACACACACACACACACACACACACACACACACACACACACACACACATATATATATATATAATATTTCGTCGACTTTAATTCAAAACGTATTTTATAAATCATTTATAAATTCATTTTAAAACGATTCCAACTTCATTTTCAATTTTAAATCAAAATGGTATATTCCATATCATTATAATATTCAAATGATAATATTTTCAAAATATCAGATTTGAACTCAATTCTTTTCGATATTCATTATAAAATAAATAAAATCGATCGATAAACCCGTTCGAGTTAAAAATGGCGTTTAACTACTTAACTCGGCTTCACATTTCAATATTTTTGTGTCCATCCAAAATTGGGCATCTAAATCATATTTTGATTATTCACTGAATATTATTTTAAAATATTTGTTTATGTTCTGAATTGGAATCAAACTTAATCAATTACCATATAATTTTATTTATATGGATTTCATACATCACATGTTTTCAAAAATAGTGATACACAACTATTAAACAGCTAATTCACATCCTGAGTGAAATTTATTACTGTATAAGCATTAAATAATTAAATAACGCTTATCACAGTCTATCGATCCATCGATTGACATATAATTAAATTCAAGGGAGAGCCGAATAAATTATCATCCCTAGACCCATATGGGGTTTTCAAACAACAATAGTTTATTTAAATAAATTTTTGGTTAATAAATTTAATCAATTCTAATTCGGTTAGAATTATTTTTCTAATTAGCCAATTTTCACTGTTTAAAATTATAAATAGATATTTATAATTTAATTTCAACTACCACATTAATGTTAACATTATTTTAATATGTTAAACATTTCAATAACACAATCAACACACAATACAGTCAATTAAATCGTCCATGGTTTGTGGACGAGGGAGGTGAGCTAACAGGCACCGTATATAATTTATAATGATTAAAACTAATAAAAATCTGCACTGGCAATTCTATATATTTTTATACATAAATACAATAACGTGATAAAATATAATCTAGTGAGAAGGAGTTCTCACCTTGATCGGTTTCAGAAATCGGTTAATAATGATTGTTTTAATCAAACTAAATAAAGTGTTTAATTTGATCAAAAATATCAACTAGCTCCAAATCGCTTCTAGTCATTTCCATTGTGTAGCTCTCGACGATACGAGTGCAACACAACTCGTTTCACTGAATTCCGATATCACATGCAAAAGTTATATAATTTTAAACATTGGTTACAAAATTAAATAATTAATAAAATAATTTACACACTAATTACTTTTTTTGTAACGACCCATATTTTTGACCGTTTAAAATCGACAATAAGCCACACATGTCGACCCAAACAAATCGCAAATGCAGGTAGTTATTGGGAAAAGAAGAAAAAGAAAGAAAGAAGAGAAAGACAATAACAGGATCTCACAGCGGGAGGACAACATATAATAAACAAATAACAGTTAAAAGCTGTTGAAATGTATACTGTGATTATAACATTCAATGATTATCAGAGTTACATATACATACGAAGGTACATAATAAGCAGCGGAAATAAATGCAGCGGAAATACATATGTATAGATAATAGATATACCAACTCTTCGTCTTCGATCTCCAAGCACAGTCATCTTCAAATACTGCAACTTTGCTGACCCGAGCGTATTGCATAAAAAGAAAACACAACAAACACTCGGATCAGCACTAAATCATTCCCATATTAGTCAAATTAAAATACGAAATAATATCAGTGTCATGGTGCAGTAACTCAAGAGATGTTACGGGTTTTCCCATCTCTCGAGGATCCGTTAAACTAATACATATATAATATAGTACGCTATTATGGTAGTGTCTATCCAGTAAAGTATAAATACTGAAAATAGCGTAAGCGGGATTACCATATTACCCTTACGCCGTTTATAGGCATCAACAGTCTATACAGTACCGTAAATTCACTGTACTGGTGTTATCAGAGGGCACTCCATAGAAGGCAATGCTAAATCAAAATTGTATGGGGCTCGATATGAATATATATGACAAGGCACTCGAGGCAATGCCCAGGGTAGGATTCTACCAATTGCACTCCCGGACCGGTGGTAACGCATAGCAGCAACTACCGCCCACCTCGGAACACACTCCCAAAGTCAAAATGGGCCCAAATCATCATTATCATCATAGTCATAGAAATAGTATCAAAGGAGTGAGTCCGATCAAAGGTGCTACCTCAATTAGTCACGGTATAGCTCCTGTTTTAGTCATTTTAATTCTGACCCGAAGGTCAGGGCTATTTCGCAATCGTTCATCTTTCTTCGATTAAATAATCGCCTTTAAGTCATCATATCTCATTCTGGATACGTCAGAACGTTCACAGATATGTCAAAACGTTTATAGTTGTCAAAGTGGTATCGACACTGATAGAGAGTATGCCTTATGCCGACTCCGGTCTCTTTGACAACCAACGCTTACATCTTTCACATCGGTTGGTTCTTTTACATTTCAAAGGTTCGCTTTCATATCAAAATATCGTATTTTGTCTCGAACCAAATTTATATTCAAAAATAGAATATAGTTTCATATCGAAATACCATAAATCATACCAACCCGATTATATTCTAAAATTAGAATATATTTCCATATCTTATATCATAATCATATAGTATTTCAAAAATCGACTTATATTCAAATAAAATATATTCAATCTCAAAAGATTTCAAATTATTCCAATCGATTCATATTCTAAATTCATTCATATTCAAATAGAATGTATATACTTCTATAACATACTTCCAATCCCCTTAGGAGATAAGTTTATATTTAGTGGAATATAAACCATCTTCCATATTTGAAAACGGTTTGAGATCGATTCATAAAGAAATACTTTTATCTCAACTCCATTTCAACAACGATCTTAGATCCAGCACTTTCCATTCGGAGGAAAAATTTCACTTATAAGATATAAATTTAAAAGATGGATATTTATAAAGAAACCTTTATATAAATAATATATGTATAGAATATAATAGAAAAAAAAATAGGATAAATAAGTTTAAAACACTACGTATATATATAAATTTTAAAAATTTACTAAATAGTTTTAAATAGAAGAATATAAGAAAATTTTGGTTATATAAAATAGTTATGGATAAGAATTTAATAAAATAAATTTCAAGAAAGAATAGCTATAAAAATCAAAATTTTAAATACATATATAAATTCTTTACTGAAAATCGATTCTTCCTTCCGAACTTTGATACTTGAATCTAAACTCCAGTTTCCATGGGGTTGCTTAGCTCAAAGGACTTATTCCAAATCCCATTTCAACCCATTTCAATGCAAGGATTCAAGACCATACTCGAATTAGGTTTAAAAACAATTTTCGAGTATTCTCCATTATCTTGATTCCAAAATTTAAATTCCATAAGAATTTATTTAAATCTGAATCTACCCAATTCTTACAAAACCCAAAATCTAAAATTTTAATCTTTAACACTTCAAATTCGCTTGGGAAAAATTTCCTAAATCATTTCAGGTCATATTTAAGATTCAGATTTCAAGGAAAATAAAACTTATCGAAATCAATACGTTTCCCTTGAATGAAATTTCCATAAAATAGAATTTCGAATATTAAAATCATTTAACCAACCGATGTCCATATATAGTTTGCTATCCTATGGCCAAGTGAGTCTTAAATTAAATTCCTCGATATTTCGGGGTGGATCTATCATTTCAATCCAATTCAGGGTCACAGGTATGTATCATTTCAACCTGTGTTCTTAATTAATTCAATTTTGATAAATCCCGGATTTATTAGATGCCCGTAACATCAAAGGTGAGAAATTGGGATTTATCGAAAATGCATGGAATATCATGTACTGAATAAACAGCCAGTTCATGCAGCATTCATTCATCAATCAAATTAAATCAAGGCATCCATCACATCATTTCATTCAAACAGTAAATGAAATCATTTTACTGGTTAACAAGTGTCGGGATTTCTAATTAGAAATTTAAATAACTAATTATCGCTTTTATTTGCATATTTACACTTGCATGTCAAACTTAAACAATCGTTCATCAACAACACAAACATGCAACCAAATTTACTTCATAATTTAATTTAATAAATATGGGAAAAATTTAGTATTTCGTGAGCGAAGAATCACTCACCTTTGGGTCCTTAGTGGATCGGACATCCAACCATAGCCCAAAATTTCACAATCTCTAAACGCAGCCAGGTTAGTGCCAAAACGTCCGCAATTCTGCCACGATCCCAACGCAACAAACCGCGTCCAAATCCGATTTAAAACGAGAGAGTTATCAGCGGTTTAGTCATTTGAATTTAAAATATATATATAATTATGAAATAAACCTCACCCACTCACAAAATGCCACGTCGGCTTCTCTCCCAAACGTTTCTCGCTCCATCCCGTGAACAGTAGTCGCGGAAACAAAACCCATCCACGCCTCTTCTTTGACCAACCACCACGTCCATCTCCGGCCGAATTAGACCCTACGACCACCGCCATCGGAACGCTCTTCAAAAACCGCGCCTATAGAAGCCCGAACCACCTGCTCCGGTGGCCTCCACCGCTGGCGCGACGCCTGCCCCAAACCGGATTTAAAAACCCTAAATCACCTAATCCGGCCACCTCAGGCCGATTTACAACTCGCGAACACCTTCATTCGACTCGTATGAACGTCCTCTTCAATACCCAGATCCCCGAATCTGCGATTAAGTCCGAAATCAAAAACCCTAATTTTAGCTTTAGGGTTCCGCTTTTTAGGACTTTGACCGATGTTTTACGGCTACTTTGACCACTGCATGTCAGAATAAATCGTACCAGTGGCTTCTTCTTGTCGAGAGCTTCGAAATGATATGCAATACGCTAGGGTTTGGAGAGATTTTATTTTTGAAGCTTGGATCTTTGTTTTCTAGGGTTTTTGAAATTATTTTCAGCCATGGAAATAAGGCTTGATGGAGAAAAAATGAACGTACAGTATAAATGGGCTGATGTGTGAAGGTAGGGATTTTTATTTATATAATTATAGGGCCCAAATATGAGAAATACCCAATTATTCATTTACAATGATCTCGTTCACATTTTCTCTCCTACGATCAAACGGTAAGTCGGATTGCAACGCAAATTGGAATCCTGACATAATTCATCGCTACGGATCCAATGGCGCCAGTTTCGTCGAATTCCGAGACAGTCACCAAATCAATTAAATTTCACAGTTAATTAAATAAATAAAATATTCAATATTCATTTAACTGTTTTAATTCAAATTAAATAGTCATAAAATTCAAATTAAATCAAATTATAACTTAAATCAATTTTAGAGATTTATTTCCTAAATTTAAGTTCCACATTTGATTATTTATAAGTTCAAATTTGAATTTCAAATTTAACTTAAACAACTTAAATAAATTGTGTCACACATCTTAAGTTCCCGAATCTTGATTATTTCTTAAATTAAATCTGAACTGTAAATTCAAATCAATAAAATTCTCTTTTATCTCAAGTTACTCAATATCAAATCAAAAATCCCAATTTAAAAATTTGAATTTTCACTTTTAGATTAACCCAACCGAATTAATTTAATTATTTAAATATTAAATTTCAAAACAGCCTTTTCTAAGAGAAAAACTACATTTGAAAAAAATCTATTTGTTTAATTCAAACAATCACCATTATTAAAATTTACAAAAATTAGATTTTCTCAAATATATTCAAATTTATTTATTTTAAATTGAAATTTAAATATACTGAAAATTATGGGATGTTACATTCTCCCCCACTTAAAAATCTTTTCGTCCTCGAAAAGAGAACGAAACGATATTAAGCACATATCCAGTTTAAGTTCATACTTAAAATAACCTTTATAAAATAAGTTATATTTGTAAAACTCATAAATTTTCTAACTCCCGAAATCACAGAAAATTTCGACAGCATCTCCTTTATATGGAGAGGTCAGGGAAAAATCCCAACATACATATAACTCAAATATCATCTCATCACAAGATGTGTCATCCTAGAAATGGGGAAAAACACAAAATAAAAACCCAAAACCAATATGACACTAATTACGTACCTCTTTTAGCATTTATTTTGCGGTTTTTATTTACCTTCGCATTTTAGTTTTAGCGCGAGCGAGCTCCAAGCATACCACCATTCCCTGCACCTACTAAAACACTCAGACATGCATAAGAATCAATATGTAACCATACATAGCAATTCCATATGACTTACACAACATAACTCGAACATTTCAACTACAAAATCAAGATTTTCATAACAGGACAGCGAACAATTCATCAATTATCACTTAATAAATAATGGAATTTGCTTAAGACACCCTAGTCAATATTTGTAGTATTTCATTTCAGGCTTTCCGAATTGTCCGGATTCATCAAATTCGGATAATCCGTTTGAAAGTTATGATTATTTTAGTAAAACCGAACGCTTTAGCCCATACACTGTAAATGCAGGTCTGAATTGTTCTACCATGTTTTTAGCCTTCTAAACATTAGATTTAGGCTTAACACTTTACGAAAAAGTTTTAGTTTACGTCCTGGCCTTTCCGAATTATACTCGCACATTAAAATCCGACGCTCCGTTAGAGAGTTATGGTCAAAACAATATCGCTATTCTGTTCAGATTTTTTTTTCTTTCTGTGCATACGACTTCGACTAAATCTTGAATTTCAACATGTAGGCTTGAAAATCCGATGAGGCTCAATTAACTACAATTCTAGTTCAGGTTCTAAGGTTTCCTAAAAGTCCGGAATCTCCCGATTCCGATTATCCATTCAAAAATTACAATCATTTTCATTTCAGCTTATTGAATATTTTAGGTTTTTGCATAAACACCAATTTATTTTATTTAGAGTTTCAAACCTTTCGCTTTCAAAACCTTGCAAATTTCTAACACTAAAATTTTGTTATCACTTCATCGTTCGAGAAGCGGATTCACATTCGACTACTTACTTTATTTTCGATATTCTTTCTATTAAATTTTCTGGTTTCATTCCAAATGTTAAGTTTCGATTAAGGTTTGAATTCATTTAATGTTTCCAACTAACTTAAATCTATTAAATTACAAATTCACGAACGCGAATCAAGTTGCCAAGTTTCGTTACTTGTTCTTATTCACTAATTTTCCATTTAATTTCTTTATTTTTAAATTTATCGATGATTCCTATTTCATCAACAACATAAATTCCCTTTCCACTCTTCCTCGAACTAACTTGATATACTTATTTATTTTCTAAGCCATAAGTTATTGCCACTTTTATTTACACAACCAAATTTTTTTCCAAATTCATTTTAGTTGACTTAGTTGAATTATATTCCGTGGTTAATTTCAATTTCCTTAACACTTATATCGCCTAATTTGGAATTTATTTAAAACTATCATCGCTCATATTTAAGCATTTCGACGACCACTTCCCCTTTTCCTAATGCTTAAGTAAGTTTTCTGGTTTCATAATCAAAATTCTAACATCTCGATTAACCTTACTACGCGAGTTATTCTTATGAGTTAAGGCGGACTCAAATGCTCGATTCCGGGTTTATAAGCCAAGTTTAAATAACATATGTACTTATAAAATTTTATAGAAAATCATATCATAAAAGTTGAAATCTAAATCTTAAGTAACAAGGAACATAGAAATTACAATTCTAGTTAGTCCAATTCCAACTTTAAATAACAAATACTAATACCTTTATATAATATTTATACTATATGAAATGAAATGCAACTTAGACTTTATATTCGCTATAGTGCCTTAATAAGGTTATCATTAAGGTTCCTTACATTTCTATTTCTTCGATCATTTACCTTTCATAAATAAACTTTATTTCTTATAAATTTCCTTCTCGACTAACGTAACTCACTCATCAACTATTTCACATCATAATTTGTTACCATTTCATTTCACCACCAAGTTCTTCAGTTCATTTTAGTTGACTTGAATTAAGTTTTATCTCCTACATTCTTCAGCACTTCTATCGACTAACCTTGTAACTTATTCACTTAATTATAGTCCACGTTTATGAGCTTTAACGATGGTTCCGTTCTCTCAACACTTAAGTCTATTTCATAGTTTCAACATCAAGAACTCAAATGGATCAAGCTACCTTATTACCTGAATAAATTATTATTTTCTAAAATGAACTTAAATATTTTGATTCCGGGTTTTAAACTAAGTTCAAAATGCACATATATTTATAAAATTCATAGAAAACATATAATTAACAAAACAAGGAAATTTCAATCCTGGTTAAATCTTAAACTCCACTCTACATATCATCGGGAATTAAATCAAAATCTTTTCCCAACAAGTTATGGAAGTACGGAGTGGTCTCCCCCACTTAGACGCTTCAGAACAAACATCGATAATGCGTGCACTCATTACTGAAATCTTTTCTGATGTCCGAGGAGGGATTACACACTTTAATCCTTAAAATCTTTTAGAAAACTACTTATAATACGATATATTTTTCCAAAATTCCATAACACTATTTCAAGAGTACCCCAGGATCAAGTTTCAAGTTCATTTCTATTTCAATCTCAACCCTTCTCATCCAATTATACTTAAAGGTATCATTTCATTTTCATATATTTCTTAGACCATTTAAATTCCTTATTAAATTTATTATCGAATCAACCGTAATAGGTATAAATTTAATATTACCCCCTGCTAAAACAAATACATATATACTGGAACTAAATATATATATCCAAAATATCTAAATATATGATCGAAAACCATATTATATCGATCATTCTGTTCGATTATTTAGGAATTCCTATCGATAATACGACGTCCCATATATCGACCAAAACCCATAAATATTCAACAGAACGAATCAACACAAGATAAAACCAATTTGTATCAAAATACAAGTGCGCTCTCTCATATCACTCAAACTCATTCTAGGGCGTTTCTAACCCCATCTCTAATGAGTTAATTCCCAACAGAGCCAAGGTTGTCGCCACCCATCGCTCTGATACCAACTGTAACGACCCATATTTTTGACCGTTTAAAATCGACAATAAGCCACACATGTCGACCCAAACAAATCGCAAATGCATGTAGTTATTGGGAAAAGAAGAAAAAGAAAGAAAAAAGAGTAAGACAATAACGGGATCTCACAGCGGGAGGACAACATATAATAAACAAATAACAGTTAAAAGCTGTTGAAATGTATACTGTGATTATAACATTCAATGATTATCAGAGTTACATATACATACGAAGGTACATAATAAGCAGCGGAAATACATATGTATAGATAATAGATATACCAACTCTTCGTCTTCGATCTCCAAGCACAGTCATCTTCAAATACTGCAACTCTGCTGACCCGAGCGTATTGCATAAAAAGAAAACACAACAAACACTCGGATCAGCACTAAATCATTCTCATATTAGTCAAATTAAAATACGAAATAATATCAGTGTCATGGTGCAGTAACTCAAGAGATGTTACGGGTTTTCCCATCTCTCGAGGATCCGTTAAACTAATACATATATAATATAGTACGCTATTATGGTAGTGTCTATCCAGTAAAGTATAAATACTGAAAATAGCGTAAGCGGGATTACCATATTACCCTTACGCCGTTTATAGGCATCAACAGTCTATACAGTACCGTAAATTCACTGTACTGGTGTTATCAGAGGGCACTCCATAGAAGGCAATGCTAAATCAAAATTGTATGGGGCTCGATATGAATATATATGACAAGGCACTCGAGGCAATGCCCAGGGTAGGATTCTACCAATTGCACTCCCGGACCGGTGGTAACGCATAGCAGCAACTACCGCCCACCTCGGAACACACTCCCAAAGTCAAAATGGGCCCAAATCATCATTATCATCATAGTCATAGAAATAGTATCGAAGGAGTGAGTCCGATCAAAGGTGCTACCTCAATTAGTCACGGTATAGCTCCTGTTTTAGTCATTTTAATTCTGACCCGAAGGTCAGGGCTATTTCGCAATCGTTCATCTTTCTTCGATTAAATAATCGCCTTTAAGTCATCATATCTCATTCTGGATACGTCGGAACGTTCACAGATATGTCAAAACGTTTATAGTTGTCAAAGTGGTATCGACACTGATAGAGAGTATGCCTTATGCCGACTCCGGTCTCTTTGACAACCAACGCTTACATCTTTCACATCGGTTGGTTCTTTTACATTTCAAAGGTTCGCTTTCATATCAAAATATCGTATTTTGTCTCGAACCAAATTTATATTCAAAAATAGAATATAGTTTCATATCGAAATACCATAAATCATACCAACCCGATTATATTCTAAAATTAGAATATATTTCCATATCTTATATCATAATCATATAGTATTTCAAAAATCGACTTATATTCAAATAAAATATATTCAATCTCAAAAGATTTCAAATTATTCCAATCGATTCATATTCTAAATTCATTCATATTCAAATAGAATGTATATACTTCTATAACATACTTCCAATCCCCTTAGGAGATAAGTTTATATTTAGTGGAATATAAACCATCTTCCATATTTGAAAACGGTTTGAGATCGATTCATAAAGAAATACTTTTATCTCAACTCCATTTCAACAACGATCTTAGATCCAGCACTTTCCATTCGGAGGAAAAATTTCACTTATAAGATATAAATTTAAAAGATGGATATTTATAAAGAAACCTTTATATAAATAATATATGTATAGAATATAATAGAAAAAAAAATAGGATAAATAAGTTTAAAACACTACGTATATATATAAATTTTAAAAATTTACTAAATAGTTTTAAATAGAAGAATATAAGAAAATTTTGGTTATATAAAATAGTTATGGATAAGAATTTAATAAAATAAATTTCAAGAAAGAATAGCTATAAAAATCAAAATTTTAAATACATATATAAATTCTTTACTGAAAATCGATTCTTCCTTCCGAACTTTGATACTTGAATCTAAACTCCAGTTTCCATGGGGTTGCTTAGCTCAAAGGACTTATTCCAAATCCCATTTCAACCCATTTCAATGCAAGGATTCAAGACCATACTCGAATTAGGTTTAAAAACAATTTTCGAGTATTCTCCATTATCTTGATTCCAAAATTTAAATTCCATAAGAATTTATTTAAATCTGAATCTACCCAATTCTTACAAAACCCAAAATCTAAAATTTTAATCTTTAACACTTCAAATTCGCTTGGGAAAAATTTCCTAAATCATTTCAGGTCATATTTAAGATTCAGATTTCAAGGAAAATAAAACTTATCGAAATCAATACGTTTCCCTTGAATGAAATTTCCATAAAATAGAATTTCGAATATTAAAATCATTTAACCAACCGATGTCCATATATAGTTTGCTATCCTATGGTCAAGTGAGTCTTAAATTAAATTCCTCGATATTTCGGGGTGGATCTATCATTTCAATCCAATTCAGGGTCACAGGTATGTATCATTTCAACCTGTGTTCTTAATTAATTCAATTTTGATAAATCCCGGATTTATTAGATGCCCGTAACATCAAAGGTGAGAAATTGGGATTTATCGAAAATGCATGGAATATCATGTACTGAATAAACAGCCAGTTCATGTAGCATTCATTCATCAATCAAATTAAATCAAGGCATCCATCACATCATTTCATTCAAACAGTAAATGAAATCATTTTACTGGTTAACAAGTGTCGGGATTTCTAATTAGAAATTTAAATTAAATTTAAATAACTAATTATCGCTTTTATTTGCATATTAACACTTGCATGTCAAACTTAAACAATCGTTCATCAACAACACAAACATGCAACCAAATTTACTTCATAATTTAATTTAATAAATATGGGAAAAATTTAGTATTTCGTGAGCGAAGAATCACTCACCTTTGGGTCCTTAGTGGATCGGACGTCCAACCATAGCCCAAAATTTCACAATCTCTAAACGCAGCCAGGTTAGTGCCAAAACGTCCGCAATTCTGCCACGATCCCAACGCAACAAACCGCGTCCAAATCCGATTTAAAACGAGAGAGTTATCAGCGGTTTAGTCATTTGAATTTAAAATATATATATAATTATGAAATAAACCTCACCCACTCACAAAATGCCACGTCGGCTTCTCTCCCAAACGTTTCTCGCTCCATCCCGTGAACAGTAGTCGCGGAAACAAAACCCATCCACGCCTCTTCTTTGACCAACCACCACGTCCATCTCCAGCCGAATTAGACCCTGCGACCACCGCCATCGGAACGCTCTTCAAAAACCGCGCCTATAGAAGCCCGAACCACCTGCTCCGGTGGCCTCCACCGCTGGCGCGACGCCTGCCCCAAACCGGATTTAAAAACCCTAAATCACCTAATCCGGCCACCTCAAACCGATTTACAACTCGCGAACACCTTCATTCGACTCGTATGAACGTCCTCTTCAATACCCAGATCCCCGAATCTGCGATTAAGTCCGAAATCAAAAACCCCTAATTTTAGCTTTAGGGTTCCGCTTTTTAGGACTTTAACCGATGTTTTACGGCTACTTTGACCACTGCATGTCAGAATAAATCGTACCAGTGGCTTCTTCTTGTCGAGAGCTTCGAAATGATATGCAATACGCTAGGGTTTGGAGAGATTTTATTTTTGAAGCTTGGATCTTTGTTTTCTAGGGTTTTTGAAATTATTTTCAGCCATGGAAATAAGGCTTGATGGAGAAAAAATGAACGTACAGTATAAATGGGCTGATGTGTGAAGGTAGGGATTTTTATTTATATAATTATAGGGCCCAAATATGAGAAATACCCAATTATTCATTTACAATGATCTCGTTCACATTTTCTCTCCTACGATCAAACGGTAAGTCGGATTGCAACGCAAATTGGAATCCTGACATAATTCATCGCTACGGATCCAATGGCGCCAGTTTCGTCGAATTCCGAGACAGTCACCAAATCAATTAAATTTCACAGTTAATTAAATAAATAAAATATTCAATATTCATTTAACTGTTTTAATTCAAATTAAATAGTCATAAAATTCAAATTAAATCAAATTATAACTTAAATCAATTTTAGAGATTTATTTCCTAAATTTAAGTTCCACATTTGATTATTTATAAGTTCAAATTTGAATTTCAAATTTAACTTAAACAGCTTAAATAAATTGTTTCACACATCTTAAGTTCCCGAATCTTGATTATTTCTTAAATTAAATCTGAACTGTAAATTCAAATCAATAAAATTCTCTTTTATCTCAAGTTACTCAATATCAAATCAAAAATCCCAATTTAAAATTTTGAATTTTCACTTTTAGATTAACCCAACCGAATTAATTTAATTATTTAAATATTAAATTTCAAAACAGCCTTTTCTATGAGAAAAACTACATTTGAAAAAAAATCTATTTGTTTAATTCAAACAATCACCATCATTAAAATTTACAAAAATTAGATTTTCTCAAATATATTCAAATTTATTTATTTTAAATTGAAATTTAAATATACTGAAAATTATGGGATGTTACATTTTTAATCTCCCTTCCATCGTTTACTCCCTAGAAAACGTCGAACCCTTGACCCATCTTCCTTTCTCCTCGCCGCAGCCACCACGCCTCGCCGGACTTCAATCGCCAGGTGCCACCAGAAGCGGCGCAACTCTGCCTCCCCATGCCTTGAGTCATTTGCCACTCGGTGGCCTCCTCCTCCACTAAATCGAACCCGAACCGCCACCGTTTGAGGAGGAACTTCAAGCGAAATATTTGACTAAAATTCATGTTCTTGGTATGGATACACAGAGATCTCGAAGCACTTGAATTTTTGTTTAGAAATTGGATTGAAACTTGAAGTGAATCTGGAGAAAATTTGGGATCAAAATCAAAGCATTTCAGCCGTAAATCCCTTTGGAGGCACTAGGAAGAATCGTTGACCGTGGGGCAACGTTTTGACCAATTAGAAATTAGGGTTTAGTGCATGGGTTATATATATTATTATTATTTTTATTCAATTTTGCTTGTTTAACCTTCGAACTCCAAATCAAACCCAACAAATGTTGTTCCAAGCTAAATAACCCTATTTCGGACACAATGAAATATGTTTCGTAAGCCAATTCGACTGTTTCGATCAGTTTTATCAAAATTAAAATCTATATCAATATATACTGAATTCAAACATACATTTTAATTTATCGGGGCCACATATTGACTCCAAAAATTAAAAAAAAAATCTAGTTATGTTTTGACGATACGGTCCTAATAAAACTAATTTCATCGAATTCGGAGATCGTTTGAAAAATGGTCCTTTATTGGTCGATTAAATTTAAAATGAATTGACAAAACACGTTTAAATTTACCACGCCCACATATCAGTTCCAAAAATTATGAAATTGAAACCTGACAATAATTTGACATTCTGGATCCAACCAAAGTGGTTTCATCAAAAATGGAGGTCGTTTCCAAAATGGCTATTTTTAAGGGCTATATATTGTTTAAAAATATAAATAAATACCATAACAATGATTTTAAATTTTAAACTGGACATAACTTACAATTTATAAAGTGAAATCCCAATTTCTTACATTCGTTAGAAAGATATAGTTAAATAGATTCTAATGTTTCTTGTTTCGTCCAATTCTGATTCATATTGAATTATGTATATTCAGTTGTAGTTTAAAATCAAATTTTCAAACTACCTCGCCATTTCGAGTTCGTTTTAATTAAATTTTAAATCTGTACTTTCTTACTTCGATTTAAATAAATTTTTAGTCGTTATTATTTAAAATAAATCATTTTAAATATTCAAAATCCATTAAAATAGCTAAAAATAAAATTTTAAATTGGTTCAGAATTTCCGGGTTGTTACACTACTCCCCCTAAATTTATGCCTATTTAATATCCTAATTCTATATATAATTTCCCCTAAATCTATAACTCTCCCTTAATCTATAATTCTCTATAAATTTATATAACTCCCCCTAAATCTATGACTAAACTAGCCTAATAAACAAAATAAAAGGATAATAAACTAAGCAAACAACTTAATATCAATTCAAACAAGTAAATCAATTCAAACAAGCAAATCAATCCAAACAACAAACCAAACCAAACAAACAATTAAATCAACTAAAGAATTCTTGAACCTTCAACTAATCCTTAGAAACTCTAAAAATCCTCCTTAATTTAATACAAGACTAAACCTATCCTAAACTCTAATTCCCTTAAAACTATAATAAGGCCTTAATCTAGACTTAGAAATAACTCTGATAAGATATCCTTAAAATTATGATATATATAAAGTAATTCAATCCAATCAATTAATTTGAGTTTTTTGTCATAAAACGTCAATTCAAATATGAAACCAAACATTTCTTGTAATTTCTATTTATCCTAAAACCTATAAAGCTCCTATTAACTACAAATGCATAAGTATATTTCTGGAAAACCTATCAGCCACTAATGAAATTTAACCATGTCAAGTAACTCAATCAAGTTATTTAAGTCAAATAAATCAAACAAACCAAATAAGTCATTCAATTCAATTAAGCCAATCAATTCAATCAAGCCAATCAATTCAATCAATTCAACCAAACCAAACAAATCAATCAAGTTAATCAAGATAATGTAAATGTGTTATGTATTTGATTAATAATCCTATATTCTAATTAGATTAAAAAACTTCTCATAAAGTATGCGTTTTATGTGTGGAGTTAAAATTAACATGTAATGCAGTGTTTTGGTTATAGTGTAGTATGTCATATGCAAAGCTATATGAAGTGATTTATTGAATAAAATGCAACTTATGATGTGAATGATTTTAATTTGAGATATACTGTAATAATTATGTATGATATGAAATAAAATGTGTAATGATAGTATGCAGAATGATTTGGTAATTATATCTATTTAGGTAAAATATATGCAAAGTACTATCTAACTATTATGCATATACATATATATTACAAATTATTTGAATTAAACAAGGATAATATATATTAATTTATAGACTTAGGTTAATGATACTTATGAAAGAGATTGAAAGGATAATAAAGATAAAAGTTTTATGGTGTTCATAATAAAATATTTAAAATAATTCTATGAGAAATTTGGAGTTAAATAATCTTAGTAGGATGCTGTGACGGCCCGCCCCGCACCAGCCAGCATTTCCTTCGAAAGTACGCTGTACACATGCCTGACTAGCACGGAACGGTCGCCAAAGAAAGGAAAGAAGAGAATGAACTAACAAAGAACCTGTAGAATGTCTCACAGCGCATGGAATCAAAATATAATAATAACATAATCTTGACATAAAACAGGCGAGACGGTACATAAGCTGAAAACTAAACCAACATAGCAGCGGAAATCCAAATACAGCTTATTACATCTTTCCAAATTTACTGTCTCTAAAACAAAAGAAAGCTAAAGTAGAAGATGCATGACTAATGCCCAAGCAGTGATTGTAATAACCCGAAAATCCGGGCCAGTTTAAAATTTTTATTTTGGCAATTTTAGCGAATTTTGAATACTTAAAATGAATTATTTTAAATAATATCGACGAGAAATTTATTTTGAATAGAATTCAACGTATATATTATACACGTCGTCGTTTGAATATAAATATTTATATATAATTATAAATAGAATTGAAAATGGCGCGGTAGTTCGATAATTCGATTTCAAACTTCAATTGAATGTACCGGGTGCAAAACAATCCGGATTTTAGTGAAACCAAAAACATTAGGATCTAATTGATAATATCTTTCCAACGAATCGGAATAATCAAAATTTCATAGCGGGAATCAAAAGATATGTCCAGTTGAAAATTCTGAATAGTCGCTATGGAATTCAGGCCCTTAAAAATGGACATTTTGCAAACGACCTCGGATTTCGACGAAACCACTTTTGTTGGGTCCGGAATGTGAAGTTATTGCTAGGTTTCAAATTTCATAATTTTTCGATTCAATATGTGAGCGTGGCAAAGGAAAACGCGTTTGACCAGTTTCAGTTAATTTTAATCGACTGGAAAATGGCCATTTTTCCAGCGGTCTCAGAATTCGACGAAACTAGTTTTGTTAGGACCGTATCGTCAATACGAAGCTAGAAAATATTTTTCTGAAATTTTTCTAGTTAGTATGTGACCCAAGTAATTCGAAATGTACGTTTAAAATTCAATATAGTGATTTAAATGTAAGTTCAACGGAAAACTGATTCAAATGATCGAATCAACCTACGATACATATCCCATTGTGTTCGGAATGGGGGTGAAACGCTATGGACGACAGGCGGTGTGCCTCGTTTCGAGGTCGTATGTAAAAGTCAACCTTTTCAAATTAAATAATTAAAATAAATAAAAAAAAAATTTAAATTATCTCTCCCTCCCTTATCTTTCCTTCTGGCCCCCCTATTCATTTATTTCGTTCGAAATGTAAAAAAAAAAGGGAAACGAACGCCACCATCGACGGAACCCTAGGCTGCGCCGCCACCTGCGCTAGCTGTCCCCCACGCCCGGCTAACTCCTTCGCCTCCGATCCCCTACCAGCAGCCCCTTTCTCTCCTCCTCCATTAATTCGAACCCCCGTTGTTCCTAGCCCTAAAACCACCCACCGTGACCCCCCTGCCGGCCTCGCCCTTCGCCTGACGCTGGAGGCCGACCACCTCAAACGCCGTGGCTGCGCCATTCTCTCTCCCCCTTCTCTTTCCTCTCTCTCCTCTCCGACGAAGGCCCAAACACTCCAATCGCGAAGGAAACCACTGCAGACCGTCAACCGCCACCGTGCTCCGATGCTGCTCCTCCCGCTGCGGTCAACTCCGACGCCTCTACCTCCTCGATCCGCGCTGCACCAACCCGCCCTCTCAAGTTTAAGCCGCTGTAAGTTTTATATATATTCATTTCTTGTATTTATTAAATAAAATCAGATTTATCATATGGATAACATTATAAAGTTAAGGTTTTTATACCTATAATGTTATGATCCTTAGAATGGATAAAGATTTAATTTTTTATACGATAAAGATTGGATTTTTAATATCATGAAGACTAGAGTGTTTACAGAAAAAAAAGTTATGAATTTTTATGATGAGAAGATTAGAGTTTTTACAATAAAAATATGATTTTTATATTTTTAAAGTAATAAAAATATGATTCTTATATTTTTAAAGTATTAAAAATATAGTCTTTACTATATAGATGATGTCAAAATATGATTTTTGGTTAGGTAGAGAGTTAAAAATATAATTTTTACATGATAGAAATATTAAAAATATCATCTTTATATGTGTAGGAAAATAAAAATGAGATTTTTATAAAGATGAAATCTTTAAATTTGAAAAGGCGAAATCTTTATATGGAAAATAGCGTGACAAAAAAATATAATTTTTATCTATATAACGGAATAAAAATTCGATTTTTAAATATATGAAGTAATTATGAAAATATGATTTTTAAATTGAAAGTGAATAAATAAAAATGTAATTTTTATTTTAAAGACATCAAAATATAAAAATGTGTGATTTTTATATATGTAGTGACTACGGGCAACGAAGATGAAAAAGGCAACAATGAGGAAGATTTCTGTCAATGAAGTGTCGTGAAGTTGGATAGCTATCGGTGAGAACTTCTCACCTTTCAATTTAATTTTTTCTAGATATATATATATATATATATATACTAGGATGCAGACGGTGCTTAGTAGCACCCGACACCCGTCATCCACAGACCATGGATGGCTTGTTTGTTAAATTGTTTGGTTGTGTAGTTGGTTAGATTATTTGGTTTGAACTGAATTGTTTGGTGAAATAAAATTGATTTGATTAATGTGTGAATGGCGTGGGCCTTCACTAGACCGGGGATAAGGCTAGGCCTCGTCCCGTTTCTAGTATCGTGCCGTTATGCCGCCGAAATTTTCTAAAATATGTTAGAAAAATAAAAATATCATTTTTATTGTGTAAATGAAATGAATAAAAATTCATGTGTTAAAATAAAATATATTATCATTAAAAATATAGTTTTAACGTGAAAGTGAATAAATAAATATTTATAAACAAATCGGCCGATTTGTTTATATACACTGATTTGACTGATATTGAATGGGTCGATAAATTTTACACATCGCCCAACTGCACAACTAAAAATCTGTGTTTGATTGTTTGAAACCCCACACGGGTGTTGGGATGAAATATGAATTTCACTCATCCTGATTGATTAAATATGTCGATCGATTGATTGACAGGCTGTTATAAGCGTAAGATATCTATATTTGATGCTTATACAGTGTAGTGCACTTTGGTTGATGGTTGATTGTTTATTATTGCTATTATATACATGTGTTGTATGGAATCCATATAATTAACGTTATATGGTGATTGATTGGGCCTCATTCCAATCGGGAAAGTAATGAATATTATAAAAGAAAATTCATGTGTTGAATATAAAAATAGTGATGTGTTGACAGTACTCATGTGTTGAGATTAGTCGTGTGTTGAAATAAATATAGATTCATGTGTTGAATGGGATAAATATTCATTTGTTGGATAGAATAAAGAAGTTTTGAAAATATAAAGCCGTGTTGATTAGATTGACGCCATTTTGACGTAAACGATATTTATATCGATTTTATTCATTTCGAAATGAACTGAATTGAAAACGATTTCGAAATGAATTGAATTGAAAACGATTTCGAAATGAATTGAATTGAAAACGATTTCGAAATGAATTGAATTGAAAACGATTTCGAAATGAATTGAATTGAAAACGATTTCGAAATGAATTGAATTGAAAACGATTTCGAAATGAATTGAATTGAAAATGATTTCGAAATGAATTGAATTGAAAACGATTTCGAAATGAATTCAAATTGAATTGAATAGAAATGAATTTTAAAACGAATTTATAAAGAAGAATTCAATTTTGATTTGAATTGAAATGGAAGTTGAAATTGTTTTGAAACGAATGTAGAACTATTTATAAAATTCGTTTTAAAAGGAAATCGACGAAATATATATAATATATATATATATATATTATATATATAATGGCCTGAATAGAACGCGCCGCGCCGCGGCAGTTCGTGAATTTCGACCATTTATTTCAAACGGACATTGCGGGAGATCCGACCGTCGGATTCTCCTAAAACTGGAACCGTTGGGTTCGTATCGAAGAGAGCTTTCCAATGAATAATAGAAATTTGAAATCTAATGGTTGGATTTGGAGTTATGTCCAAATCAAATTCGAGAAAGGTCGCTGTAAGTGCAGTTCGATGGCCGTTGTTGGAAATCGACTATACGGGCCTTGGTAAAATTATTAAAAATATCTATAATTTGTGTAAAATCATAATATATGGATTGGAAAGAGTTGAGCTGGAAAATTCCACATTTGAAAAGATAAAAATAGATTTTTATCGAAATAAACTAGTTTTGTACTAGAATTAAAATCAATTTATTTTTGAAATAAATAAATTGAATTTGAAAGTGATTTTAAAAATAATCAATACTCCCAATACGTGGATTGGAATGGAGTTGAATCGAAATTATCTTCGGGATATTTCGATGTTGGATTTCGTGACTATACAAATATTGTTATGGGGATTTGAAAGATATATTTTATATCGTTATTTCCAATACGATATATGTTGGTTTCAGAATTTGATATTGAATGTAAGCCGATATATTTTCTATTCAGAGCCTTGTAATTAATATCAAATGTGGTTTGGGTTTATCGTGAATCGTGTTTTAGAAGACATTGGTTCTTTAACCCAGTTAAAGGCAAGATATCGATTTTTGAGAAGATTAAAACTAAGTGGAGTTTTAATGAATCTTTAATTAGATTGAAAAAAATGAATTGATTATTTAAATTATCAAATCTGAAAGGTGATCGAGAATGGAGTACCACCAGTTTTGCTCCAAAGCGATAGTTAAATCTTTAATTAGATTTGAACGTGAAATGGTAATTATTTTTACCGATAACACCGTGGTGTTAGATGTGGAGTATTACCAGTTTCCTCCATGGGATATATAGGTTGGGATTGGGAAATAAAATAAATAATTACTTTGGTGTGGTTCGTTAATCCCGACTAGTTTGAAATGATATCCAAAGGAGGATTAAAGAATAAATTTAGAAGGAATTTATCTTGGATAAAATTAATGGGAACCTTTCCC
The DNA here is from genome assembly GCA_030737875.1 of Allium sativum. Lineage (NCBI taxonomy): Eukaryota > Viridiplantae > Streptophyta > Magnoliopsida > Asparagales > Amaryllidaceae > Allium > Allium sativum. The sequence goes on from CM060916.1 coordinate 734,948,270, forward strand.
TAAGAATGTGATTTTGTGAATAAAAGAATATTCTGAATTGGAATGAGGCGTTTGTTGTGCTTGGGTAACATTCGTTTATTATATACGTGGGTTATTCAGAAAGGCCGGGTTATACCCATTCTGAATAACCGATTCGACGAGATGTCGAAGATGAAGACGGTGGTTGAAGACCGGAAGTCTTCACATCGTTTGGATAATTACTGACGATCCTGATTGGGCTGTACACCCAAGAGGATGGAAATAGTTGGCGGTCGTTCAGACGTACTTGGAGATGGATGGATATGCGAGGAAAGTGCCTCCGGTTTCGTTCAGACCTAGAACGGACTTGTAAATGGATGGTGTGTCTGACATTGTATTCCTTTATATTGTATTTGTTGATCTCTGCTAAATATATATCTGTTTGGCGGCGGAGAATTTATTCTCTTGCTTAACGCCCTTCTCTGAGACATATGAGCTCAGAGGTTATATATTGGCAGAAATCAGTGGTACGATATGGATTGATAGTGTGGCATACTGAGATGCAGTGATCCAGACTTTTGTTGAAAAGCAAAGTTTGGTGGTTGATGATCAAAGCGCAGCTGATATAGCATGGCTTTGTGTATAGCGTTGATCCGCGAGCCTCACAGCCCGGAATGGTGGTAAACTGATGGTTTGATCAGTATACATTTTTAGTGTAGTGGATTCGGTCGACCGATATTGAGCTTCGTGCTCGGAGGGATAGAGTAAGTGGTGTTTTCTCTTGCTGGGACGTAAGCCGCGGTGATACTTGAGTCCCAAAAGTGCGGATGTGCATAGCGGTGTTTTCTCTCGCTGAGACGTAAGCCGCGGTGATTTGTACTACGCGATCGATCTTTCGAATCAGGAGCCACCATGATGGAAATCCAATTTCCAATACGTGTATTTCGGCTTTATTTGTAGAGCCTAGTATGGCGACATAGTGGGATGGGGCACTCATGCCGTCTATGATTTATATTTATGATTGAAATTGTTCTTGACACTATACACTTATTATAGTATCAAATGATTGGTTTTAAACGTATCAAGCATTATTGGCTGTTATAAGGTAAAACCCTATCCTCCGGCTTGCGTTGCATTGTGTGATGGGACCTGGGTCTTATAATAGTTTCATTTTTCGAAAAAGCATTGCGCTGTTTATTCTATGCACTAGTATTCTTGGGAGGAAACCCGTTCCGTGTTATACGGCGTGGTCCCTTGAATTACTCTCTTTTAAAAGTAAAGTTTAAATAACTGTTTTAGTTCTCACACCAGTCACATGACTGACCTGGAGTTTATTGTTTTAACCTAAACTCTGGGTGCCCTTATTTTCGACACGGGCAGCTAGTAGTTTTGGTTTTGCAGATTTATATTCACAGGATCCTGGTTTACAGCTGGAATGATATCCGGAAAGCTTTGTATCCGTATATCTCTTCTAGTTGTGTATTGTATTATTTTCCGCTGCTAGGTATTTAAATGTAATTTAAATCTCTGATATTTCTGTGTAATATTCATTTATACTCTGTATATTCTTGTAATCTGATGCATTATTGTAATAACAGTGAAATGTTCTTCTGTTTGTGTTCTGATTTGTCTTGTCCTCACAGTAATTCGTTCTTTCTCATCTCTTCGGAGACCGGGGAAGTTTCGGGTCGCTTCATTTGGTATCAGAGCTTTGGTTTACAGAGCTCGAGAACAAGACACATTAGAACCATATGAAAGAATTCATCAGATATTGGATTAGTAATATCCAATTAGAATTACTCGTTAGATATAGGATCAGTAGTATCCTAGAACGAGTGTGAAGAGTATATTTTTCAAATGAAAATAATTTTGTTTAGAAATTTAAATCACTTTTTACGTATTTGGATATTTATTTATTTTGAATATGGACAATCTAGTATATAAAGGTTTTGCATATACGCGTCATGAACGTATATTCGAAGTTTTAATATATTAGATAGATATAGAATCACATTCTTGTTGCCCGGGAATGATTCTGATAATGCTGCAGCGTTACCAGTATTTATTTTCGAGTGACGAAGGTATGATATCTATATATTTCCATTAGGCTGGTGTGAGAACCAAAACCTATATAGTTAGAACACATTGTTGTGAATTGGCATCAAAAACATGATTTTCTTTATATATATCAAAATTATGAATTTGAAACGTTAATCCACTAATTGATTGATGTTTGTGTTGTTTGTTTATTTGTTTGCTAATTTTTAACCATTTAGCCTAATTGTATCAAATATTGAATTATATTAAAAATTGGTTGCTTTTGCTTGCATATACATATACTTACATTGAACAGGTCATAGCAAGGAGGCTAGAGCAGAGAATAAAATTTGTTTGCCCGACAAATAGGTACATGTTTATTACATAATTTCCTGTTTTGTTTGGGTGATGATGATTTTGTAAGCCTATTGGCTAGCCGCTTGGCTTTTTCTTTTTGAAATCTAAAGGACCGGGGAAGCTATTTGAAATTCCCCGATGCTCCCGGTGCAGGGGAGGTTATGGCGAAATTTTTCGAAAATTTAGGGTGTTAGCCAAATTTTTGAAGAATTTGAAAATTCTCAGAAACTAAAAAGTTGGAGAATGCAAGCCAGATCGAACGTAGAGTTGATTAATCAAACCACTTTCGACTTTGTTGCTTTTCGGGGACGAAAAGTTTTAAGTGGGGGAGATTGTAATAACCCGAAAATCTGGGCCAGTTTAAAATTTTTATTTTGGCAATTTTAGCGAATTTTGAATATTTAAAATGAATTATTTTAAATAATATCGACGAGAAATTTATTTTGAATAGAATTCGACGTATATATTATACACGTCGTCATTTGAATATAAATATTTATATATAATTATAAATAGAATTGAAAATGGCGCGGTAGTTCGATAATTCGATTTCAAACTTCAATTGAATGTACCGGGTGCAAAACAATCCGGATTTTAGTGAAACCAAAAACATTAGGATCTAATTGATAATATCTTTCCAACGAATCGGAATAATCAAAATTTCATAGCGGGAATCAAAAGATATGTCCAGTTGAAAATTCTGAATAGTCGCTATGGAATTCAGGCCCTTAAAAATGGACATTTTGCAAACGACCTCGGATTTCGACGAAACCACTTTTGTTGGGTCCGGAATGTGAAGTTATTGCTAGGTTTCAAATTTCATAATTTTTCGATTCAATATGTGAGCGTGGCAAAGGAAAACGCGTTTGACCAGTTTCAGTTAATTTTAATCGACTGGAAAATGGCCATTTTTCCAGCGGTCTCAGAATTCGACGAAACTAGTTTTGTTAGGACCGTATCGTCAATACGAAGCTAGAAAATATTTTTCTGAAATTTTTCTAGTTAGTATGTGACCCCAGTAATTCGAAATGTACGTTTAAATTTCAATATAGTGATTTAAATGTAAGTTCAACGGAAAACTGATTCAAATGATCGAATCAACCTACGATACATATCCCATTGTGTTCGGAATGGGGGTGAAACGCTATGGACGACAGGCGGTGGGCCTCGTTTCGAGGTCGTATGTAAAAGTCAACCTTTTCAAATTAAATAATTAAAATAAATTAAAAAAAAATTTTAAATTATCTCTCCCTCCCTTATCTTTCCTTCTGCCCCCCCTATTCATTTATTTCGTTCGAAATGTAAAAAAAAAAGGGAAACGAACGCCACCATCGACGGAACCCTAGGCTGCGCCGCCACCTGCGCTAGCTGTCCCCCACGCCCGGCTAACTCCTTCGCCTCCGATCCCCTACCAGCAGCCCCTTTCTCTCCTCCTCCATTAATTCGAACCCCCGTTGTTCCTAGCCCTAAAACCACCCACCGTGACCCCCCTACCGGCCTCGCCCTTCGCCTGACGCTGGAGGCCGACCACCTCAAACGCCGTGGCTGCGCCCTTCTCTCTCCCCCTTCTCTTTCCTCTCTCTCCTCTCCGACGAAGGCCCAAACACTCCAATCGCGAAGGAAACCACTGCAGACCGTCAACCGCCACCGTGCTCCGATGCTGCTCCTCCCGCTGCGGTCAACTCCGACGCCTCTACCTCCTCGATCCGCGCTGCACCAATCCGCCCTCTCAAGTTTAAGCCGCTGTAAGTTTTATATATATTCATTTCTTGTATTTATTAAATAAAATCAGATTTATCATATGGATAACATTATAAAGTTAAGGTTTTTATACCTATAATGTTATGATCCTTAGAATGGATAAAGATTTAATTTTTTATACGATAAAGATTGGATTTTTAATATCATGAAGACTAGAGTGTTTACAGAAAAAAAAGTTATGAATTTTTATGATGAGAAGATTAGAGTTTTTACAATAAAAATATGATTTTTATATTTTTAAAGTAATAAAAATATGATTCTTATATTTTTAAAGTATTAAAAATATAGTCTTTACTATATAGATGATGTCAAAATATGATTTTTGGTTAGGTAGAGAGTTAAAAATATAATTTTTACATGATAGAAATATTAAAAATATCATCTTTATATGTGTAGGAAAATAAAAATGAGATTTTTATAAAGATGAAATCTTTAAATTTGAAAAGGCGAAATCTTTATATGGAAAATAGCATGATAAAAATATAATTTTTATCTATATAACGGAATAAAAATTCGATTTTTAAATATATGAAGTAATTATGAAAATATGATTTTTAAATTGAAAGTGAATAAATAAAAATGTAATTTTTATTTTAAAGACATCAAAATATAAAAATGTGTGATTTTTATATATGTAGTGACTACGGGCAACGAAGATGAAAAAGGCAACAACGAGGAAGATTTCTGTCAATGAAGTGTCGTGAAGTTGGATAGCTATCGGTGAGAACTTCTCACCTTTCAATTTAATTTTTTCTAGATATATATATATATATACTAGGATGCAGACGGTGCTTAGTAGCACCCGACACCCGTCATCCACAGACCATGGATGGCTTGTTTGTTAAATTGTTTGGTTGTGTAGTTGGTTAGATTATTTGGTTTGAACTGAATTGTTTGGTGAAATAAAATTGATTTGATTGATGTGTGAATGGCGTGGGCCTTCACTAGACCGGGGATAAGGCTAGGCCTCGTCCCGTTTCTAGTATCGTGCCGTTATGCCGCCGAAATTTTCTAAAATATGTTAGAAAAATAAAAATATCATTTTTATTGTGTAAATGAAATGAATAAAAATTCATGTGTTAAAATAAAATATATTATCATTAAAAATATAGTTTTAACGTGAAAGTGAATAAATAAATATTTATAAACAAATCGGCCGATTTGTTTATATACACTGATTTGACTGATATTGAATGGGTCGATAAATTTTACACATCGCCCAACTGCACAACTAAAAATCTGTGTTTGATTGTTTGAAACCCCACACGGGTGTTGGGATGAAATATGAATTTCACTCATCCTGATTGATTAAATATGTCGATCGATTGATTGACAGGCTGTTATAAGCGTAAGATATCTATATTTGATGCTTATACAGTGTAGTGCACTTTGGTTGATGGTTGATTGTTTATTATTGCTATTATATACATGTGTTGTATGGAATCCATATAATTAACGTTATATGGTGATTGATTGGGCCTCATTCCAATCGGGAAAGTAATGAATATTATAAAAGAAAATTCATGTGTTGAATATAAAAATAGTGATGTGTTGACAGTACTCATGTGTTGAGATTAGTCGTGTGTTGAAATAAATATAGATTCATGTGTTGAATGGGATAAATATTCATTTGTTGGATAGAATAAAGAAGTTTTGAAAATATAAAGCCGTGTTGATTAGATTGACGCCATTTTGACGTAAACGATATTTATATCGATTTTATTCATTTCGAAATGAACTGAATTGAAAACGATTTCGAAATGAATTGAATTGAAAACGATTTCGAAATGAATTGAATTGAAAACGATTTCGAAATGAATTGAATTGAAAACGATTTCGAAATGAATTGAATTGAAAACGATTTCGAAATGAATTGAATTGAAAACGATTTCGAAATGAATTGAATTGAAAACGATTTCGAAATGAATTGAATTGAAAACGATTTCGAAATGAATTGAATTGAAAGCGAATTCGAAATGAATTCAAATTGAATAGAAATGAATTTTAATACGAATTTATAAAGAAGAATTCAATTTTGATTTGAATTGAAATGGAAGTTGAAATTGTTTTGAATCGAATGTAGAACTATTTATAAAATTCGTTTTAAAAGGAAATCGACGAAATATATATAATATATATATATATATTATATATATAATGGCCTGAATAGAACGCGCCGCGCCGCGGCAGTTCGTGAATTTCGACCATTTATTTCAAACGGACATTGCGGGAGATCCGACCGTCGGATTCTCCTAAAACCGGAACCGTTGGGTTCGTATCGAAGAGAGCTTTCCAATGAATAATAGAAATTTGAAATCTAATGGTTGGATTTGGAGTTATGTCCAAATCAAATTCGAGAAAGGTCGCTGTAAGTGCAGTTCGATGGCCGTTGTTGGAAATCGACTATACGGGCCTTGGTAAAATTATTTAAAATATCTATAATTTGTGTAAAATCATAATATATGGATTGGAAAGAGTTGAGCTGGAAAATTCCACATTTGAAAAGATAAAAATAGATTTTTATCGAAATAAACTAGTTTTGTACTAGAATTAAAATCAATTTATTTTTGAAATAAATAAATTGAATTTGAAAGTGATTTTAAGAATAATCAATACTCCCAATACGTGGATTGGAATGGAGTTGAATCGAAATTATCTTCGGGATATTTCGATGTTGGATTTCGTGACTATACAAATATTGTTATGGGGATTTGAAAGATATATTTTATATCATTATTTCCAATACGATATATGTTGGTTTCAGAATTTGATATTGAATGTAAGCCGATATATTTTCTATTCAGAGCCTTGTAATTAATATCAAATGTGGTTTGGGTTTATCGTGAATCGTGTTTTAGAAGACATTGGTTCTTTAACCCAGTTAAAGGCAAGATATCGATTTTTGAGAAGATTAAAACTAAGTGGAGTTTTAATGAATCTTTAATTAGATTGAAAAAAATGAATTGATTATTTAAATTATCAAATCTGAAAGGTGATCGAGAATGGAGTACCACCAGTTTTGCTCCAAAGAGATAGTTAAATCTTTAATTAGATTTGAACGTGAAATGGTAATTAATTTTACCGATAACACCGTGGTGTTAGATGTGGAGTATTACCAGTTTCCTCCATGGGATATATAGGTTGGGATTGGGAAATAAAATAAATAATTACTTCGGTGTGGTTCGTTAATCCCGACTAGTTTGAAATGATATCCAAAGGAGGATTAAAGAATAAATTTAGAAGGAATTTATCTTGGATAAAATTAATGGGAACCTTTCCCTAAGAATGTGATTTTGTGAATAAAAGAATATTCTGAATTGGAATGAGGCGTTTGTTGTGCTTGGGTAACATTCGTTTATTATATACGTGGGTTATTCAGAAAGGCCGGGTTATACCCATTCTGAATAACCGATTCGACGAGATGTCGAAGATGAAGACGGTGGTTGAAGACCGGAAGTCTTCACATCGTTTGGATAATTACTGACGATCCTGATTGGGCTGTACACCCAAGAGGATGGAAATAGTTGGCGGTCGTCCAGACGTACTTAGAGATGGATGGATATGCGAGGAAAGTGCCTCCGGTTTCGTTCAGACCTAGAACGGACTTGTAAATGGATGGTGTGTCTGACATTGTATTCCTTTTATATTGTATTTGTTGATCTCTGCTAAATATATATCTGTTTGGCGGCGGAGAATTTATTCTCTTGCTTAATGCCCTTCTCTGAGACATATGAGCTTAGAGGTTATATATTGGCAGAAATCAGTGGTACGATATGGATTGATAGTGTGGCATACTGAGATGCAGTGATCCAGACTTTTGTTGAAAAGCAAAGTTTGGTGGTTGATGATCAAAGCGCAGCTGATATAGCATGGCTTTGTGTATAGCGTTGATCCGCGAGCCTCACAGCCCGGAATGGTGGTAAACTGATGGTTTGATCAGTATACATTTTTAGTGTAGTGGATTCGGTCGACCGATATTGAGCTTCGTGCTCGGAGGGATAGAGTAAGTGGTGTTTTCTCTTGCTGGGACGTAAGCCGCGGTGATACTTGAGTCCCAAAAGTGCGGATGTGCATAGCGGTGTTTTCTCTCGCTGAGACGTAAGCCGCGGTGATTTGTACTACGCGATCGATCTTTCGAATCAGGAGCCACCATGATGGAAATCCAATTTCCAATACGTGTATTTCGGCTTTATTTGTAGAGCCTAGTATGGCGACATAGTGGGATGGGGCACTCATGCCGTCTATGATTTATATTTATGATTGAAATTGTTCTTGACACTATACACTTATTATAGTATCAAATGATTGGTTTTAAACGTATCAAGCATGTTTGGCTGTTATAAGGTAAAACCCTATCCTCCGGCTTGCGTTGCATTGTGTGATGGGACCTGGGTCTTATAATAGCTTCATTTTTCGAAAAAGCATTGCGCTGTTTATTCTATGCACTAGTATTCTTGGGAGGAAACCCGTTCCGTGTTATACGGCGTGGTCCCTTGAATTACTCTCTTTTAAAAGTAAAGTTTAAATAACTGTTTTAGTTCTCACACCAGTCACATGACTGACCTGGAGTTTATTGTTTTAACCTAAACTCTGGGTGCCCTTATTTTCGACACGGGCAGCTAGTAGTTTTGGTTTTGCAGATTTATATTCACAGGATCCTGGTTTACAGCTGGAATGATATCCGGAAAGCTTTGTATCCGTATATCTCTTCTAGTTGTGTATTGTATTATTTTCCGCTGCTAGGTATTTAAATGTAATTTAAATCTCTGATATTTCTGTGTAATATTCATTTATACTCTGTATATTCTTGTAATCTGATGCATTGTTGTAATAACAGTGAAATGTTCTTCTGTTTGTGTTCTGATTTGTCTTGTCCTCACAGTAATTCGTTCTTTCTCATCTCTTCGGAGACCGGGGAAGTTTCGGGTCGCTTCATTTGGTATCAGAGCTTTGGTTTACAGAGCTCGAGAACAAGACACATTAGAACCATACGAAAGAATTCATCAGATATTGGATTAGTAATATCCAATTAGAATTACTCGTTAGATATAGGATCAGTAGTATCCTAGAACGAGTGTGAAGAGTATATTTTTCAAATGAAAACAATTTTGTTTAGAAATTTAAATCACTTTTTACGTATTTGAATATTTATTTATTTTGAATATGGACAATCTAGGTTATAAAGGTTTTGCATATACGCGTCATGAACGTATATTCGAAGTTTTAATATATTAGATAGATATAGAATCACATTCTAGTTGCCCGGGAATGATTCTGATAATGCTGCAGCGTTACCGGTATTTATTTTCGAGTGACGAAGGTATGATATCTATATATTTCCATTAGGCTGGTGTGAGAACCAAAACCTATATAGTTAGAACACATTGTTGTGAATTGGCATCAAAAATATGATTTTCTTTATATATATCAAAATTATGAATTTGAAACGTTAATCCACTAATTGATTGATGTTTGTGTTGTTTGTTTATTTGTTTGCTAATTTTTAACCATTTAGCCTAATTGTATCAAATATTGAATTATATTAAAAATTGGTTGCTTTTGCTTGCATATACATATACTTACATTGAACAGGTCATAGCAAGGAGGCTAGAGCAGAGAATAAAATTTGTTTGCCCGACAAATAGGTACATGTTTATTACATAATTTCCTGTTTTGTTTGGGTGATGATGATTTTGTAAGCCTATTGGCTAGCCGCTTGGCTTTTTCTTTTTGAAATCTGAAGGACCGGGGAAGCTATTTGAAATTCCCCGATGCTCCCGGTGCAGGGGAGGTTATGGCGAAATTTTTCGAAAATTTAGGGTGTTAGCCAAATTTTTGAAGAATTTGAAAATTCTCAGAAACTAAAAAGTTGGAGAATGCAAGCCAGATCGAACGTAGAGTTGATTAATCAAACCACTTTCGACTTTGTTGCTTTTCGGGGACGAAAAGTTTTAAGTGGGGGAGATTGTAATAACCCGAAAATCTGGGCCAGTTTAAAATTTTTATTTTGGCAATTTTAGCGAATTTTGAATATTTAAAATGAATTATTTTAAATAATATCGACGAGAAATTTATTTTGAATAGAATTCGACGTATATATTATACACGTCGTCGTTTGAATATAAATATTTATATATAATTATAAATAGAATTGAAAATGGCGCGGTAGTTCGATAATTCGATTTCAAACTTCAATTGAATGTACCGGGTGCAAAACAATCCGGATTTTAGTGAAACCAAAAACATTAGGATCTAATTGATAATATCTTTCCAACGAATCGGAATAATCAAAATTTCATAGCGGGAATCAAAAGATATGTCCAGTTGAAAATTCTGAATAGTCGCTATGGAATTCAGGCCCTTAAAAATGGACATTTTGCAAACGACCTCGGATTTCGACGAAACCACTTTTGTTGGGTCCGGAATGTGAAGTTATTGCTAGGTTTCAAATTTCATAATTTTTCGATTCAATATGTGAGCATGGCAAAGGAAAACGCGTTTGACCAGTTTCAGTTAATTTTAATCGACTGGAAAATGGCCATTTTTCCAGCGGTCTCAGAATTCGACGAAACTAGTTTTGTTAGGACCGTATCGTCAATACGAAGCTAGAAAATATTTTTCTGAAATTTTTCTAGTTAGTATGTGACCCCAGTAATTCGAAATGTACGTTTAAAATTCAATATAGTGATTTAAATGTAAGTTCAACGGAAAACTGATTCAAATGATCGAATCAACCTACGATACATATCCCATTGTGTTCGGAATGGGGGTGAAACGCTATGGACGACAGGCGGTGGGCCTCGTTTCGAGGTCGTATGTAAAAGTCAAACTTTTCAAATTAAATAATTAAAATAAATTAAAAAAAAAAAAATTATCTCTCCCTCCCTTATCTTTCCTTCTGCCCCCCCCCTATTCATTTATTTCGTTCGAAATGTAAAAAAAAAGGGAAACGAACGCCACCATCGACGGAACCCTAGGCTGCGCCGCCACCTGCGCTAGCTGTCCCCCACGCCCGGCTAACTCCTTCGCCTCCGATCCCCTACCAGCAGCCCTTTTCTCTCCTCCTCCATTAATTCGAACCCCCGTTGTTCCTAGCCCTAAAACCACCCACCGTGACCCCCCTGCCGGCCTCGCCCTTCGCTGGAGGCCGACCACCTCAAACGCCGTGGCTGCGCCCTTCTCTCTCCCCCTTCTCTTTCCTCTCTCTCCTCTCCGACGAAGGCCCAAACACTCCAATCGCGAAGGAAACCACTGTAGACCGTCAACCGCCACCGTGCTCCGATGCTGCTCCTCCCGCTGCGGTCAACTCCGACGCCTCTACCTCCTCGATCCGCGCTGCACCAACCCGCCCTCTCAAGTTTAAGCCGCTGTAAGTTTTATATATATTCATTTCTTGTATTTATTAAATAAAATCAGATTTATCATATGGATAACATTATAAAGTTAAGGTTTTTATACCTATAATGTTATGATCCTTAGAATGGATAAAGATTTAATTTTTTAAACGATAAAGATTGGATTTTTAATATCATGAAGACTAGAGTGTTTACAGAAAAAAAAGTTATGAATTTTTATGATGAGAAGATTAGAGTTTTTACAATAAAAATATGATTTTTGTATTTTTAAAGTAATAAAAATATGATTCTTATATTTTTAAAGTATTAAAAATATAGTCTTTACTATATAGATGATGTCAAAATATGATTTTTGGTTAGGTAGAGAGTTAAAAATATAATTTTTACATGATAGAAATATTAAAAATATCATCTTTATATGTGTAGGAAAATAAAAATGAGATTTTTATAAAGATGAAATCTTTAAATTTGAAAAGGCGAAATCTTTATATGGAAAATAGCGTGATAAAAATATAATTTTTATCTATATAACGGAATAAAAATTCGATTTTTAAATATATGAAGTAATTATGAAAATATGATTTTTAAATTGAAAGTGAATAAATAAAAATGTAATTTTTATTTTAAAGACATCAAAATATAAAAATGTGTGATTTTTATATATGTAGTGACTACGGGCAACGAAGATGAAAAAGGCAACAACGAGGAAGATTTCTGTCAATGAAGTGTCGTGAAGTTGGATAGCTATCGGTGAGAACTTCTCACCTTTCAATTTAATTTTTTCTAGATATATATATATATATATATATATATATATACTAGGATGCAGACGGTGCTTAGTAGCACCCGACACCCGTCATCCACAGACCATGGATGGCTTGTTTGTTAAATTGTTTGGTTGTGTAGTTGGTTAGATTATTTGGTTTGAACTAAATTGTTTGGTGAAATAAAATTTATTTGATTGATGTGTGAATGGCGTGGGCCTTCACTAGACCGGGGATAAGGCTAGGCCTCGTCCCGTTTCTAGTATCGTGCCGTTATGCCGCCGAAATTTTCTAAAATATGTTAGAAAAATAAAAATATCATTTTTATTGTGTAAATGAAATGAATAAAAATTCATGTGTTAAAATAAAATATATTATCATTAAAAATATAGTTTTAACGTGAAAGTGAATAAATAAATATTTATAAACAAATCGGCCGATTTGTTTATATACACTGATTTGACTGATATTGAATGGGTCGATAAATTTTACACATCGCCCAACTGCACAACTAAAAATCTGTGTTTGATTGTTTGAAACCCCACACGGGTGTTGGGATGAAATATGAATTTCACTCATCCTGATTGATTAAATATGTCGATCGATTGATTGACAGGCTGTTATAAGCGTAAGATATCTATATTTGATGCTTATACAGTGTAGTGCACTTTGGTTGATGGTTGATTGTTTATTATTGCTATTATATACATGTGTTGTATGGAATCCATATAATTAACGTTATATGGTGATTGATTGGGCCTCATTCCAATCGGGAAAGTAATGAATATTATAAAAGAAAATTCATGTGTTGAATATAAAAATAGTGATGTGTTGACAGTACTCATGTGTTGAGATTAGTCGTGTGTTGAAATAAATATAGATTCATGTGTTGAATGGGATAAATATTCATTTGTTGGATAGAATAAAGAAGTTTTGAAAATATAAAGCCGTGTTGATTAGATTGACGCCATTTTGACGTAAACGATATTTATATCGATTTTATTCATTTCGAAATGAACTGAATTGAAAACGATTTCGAAATGAATTGAATTGAAAACGATTTCGAAATGAATTGAATTGAAAACGATTTCGAAATGAATTGAATTGAAAACGATTTCGAAATGAATTGAATTGAAAACGATTTCGAAATGAATTGAATTGAAAACGATTTCGAAATGAATTGAATTGAAAACGATTTCGAAATGAATTGAATTGAAAGCGAATTCGAAATGAATTCAAATTGAATTGAATAGAAATGAATTTTAAAACGAATTTATAAAGAAGAATTCAATTTTGATTTGAATTGAAATGGAAGTTGAAATTGTTTTGAAACGAATGTAGAACTATTTATAAAATTCGTTTTAAAAGGAAATCGACGAAATATATATAATATATATATATTATATATATAATGGCTTAAATAGAACGCGCCGCGCCGCGGCAGTTCGTGAATTTCGACCATTTATTTCAAACGGACATTGCGGGAGATCCGACCGTCGGATTCTCCTAAAACCGGAACCGTTGGGTTCGTATCGAAGAGAGCTTTCCAATGAATAATAGAAATTTGAAATCTAACGATTGGATTTGGAGTTATGTCCAAATCAAATTCGAGAAAGGTCGCTGTAAGTGCAGTTAGATGGCCGTTGTTGGAAATCGACTGTACGGGCCTTGGTAAAATTATTAAAAATATCTATAATTTGTGTAAAATCATAATATATGGATTGGAAAGAGTTGAGCTGGAAAATTCCACATTTGAAAAGATAAAAATAGATTTTTATCGAAATAAACTAGTTTTGTACTAGAATTAAAATCAATTTATTTTTGAAATAAATAAATTGAATTTGAAAGTGATTTTAAAAATAATCAATACTCCCAATACGTGGATTGGACTGGAGTTGAATCGAAATTATCTTCGGGATATTTCGATGTTGGATTTCGTGACTATACAAATATTGTTATGGGGATTTGAAAGATATATTTTATATCGTTATTTCCAATACGATATATGTTGGTTTCAGAATTTGATATTGAATGTAAGCCGATATATTTTCTATTCAGAGCCTTGTAATTAATATCAAATGTGGTTTGGGTTTATCGTGAATCGTGTTTTAGAAGACATTGGTTCTTTAACCCAGTTAAAGGCAAGATATCGATTTTTGAGAAGATTAAAACTAAGTGGAGTTTTAATGAATCTTTAATTAGATTGAAAAAAATGAATTGATTATTTAAATTATCAAATCTGAAAGGTGATCGAGAATGGAGTACCACCAGTTTTGCTCCAAAGCGATAGTTAAATCTTTAATTAGATTTGAACGTGAAATGGTAATTAATTTTACCGATAACACCGTGGTGTTAGATGTGGAGTATTACCAGTTTCCTCCATGGGATATATAGGTTGGGATTGGGAAATAAAATAAATAATTACTTCGGTGTGGTTCGTTAATCCCGACTAGTTTGAAATGATATCCAAAGGAGGATTAAAGAATAAATTTAGAAGGAATTTATCTTGGATAAAATTAATGGGAACCTTTCCCTAAGAATGTGATTTTGTGAATAAAAGAATATTCTGAATTGGAATGAGGCGTTTGTTGTGCTTGGGTAACATTCGTTTATTATATACGTGGGTTATTCAGAAAGGCCGGGTTATACCCATTCTGAATAACCGATTCGACGAGATGTCAAAGATGAAGACGGTGGTTGAAGACCGGAAGTCTTCACATCGTTTGGATAATTACTGACGATCCTGATTGGGCTGTACACCCAAGAGGATGGAAATAGTTGGCGGTCGTCCAGACGTACTTGGAGATGGATGGATATGCGAGGAAAGTGCCTCCGGTTTCGTTCAGACCTAGAACGGACTTGTAAATGGATGGTGTGTCTGACATTGTATTCCTTTATATTGTATTTGTTGATCTCTGCTAAATATATATCTGTTTGGCGGCGGAGAATTTATTCTCTTGCTTAACGCCCTTCTCTGAGACATATGAGCTCAGAGGTTATATATTGGCAGAAATCAGTGGTACGATATGGATTGATAGTGTGGCATACTGAGATGCAGTGATCCAGACTTTTGTTGAAAAGCAAAGTTTGGTGGTTGATGATCAAAGCGCAGCTGATATAGCATGGCTTTGTGTATAGCGTTGATCCGTGAGCCTCACAGCCCGGAATGGTGGTAAACTGATGGTTTGATCAGTATACATTTTTAGTGTAGTGGATTCGGTCGACCGATATTGAGCTTCGTGCTCGGAGGGATAGAGTAAGCGGTGTTTTCTCTTGCTGGGACGTAAGCCGCGGTGATACTTGAGTCCCAAAAGTGCGGATGTGCATAGCGGTGTTTTCTCTCGCTGAGACGTAAGCCGCGGTGATTTGTACTACGCGATCGATCTTTCGAATCAGGAGCCACCATGATGGAAATCCAATTTCCAATACGTGTATTTCGGCTTTATTTGTAGAGCCTAGTATGGCGACATAGTGGGATGGGGCACTCATGCCGTCTATGATTTATATTTATGATTGAAATTGTTCTTAACACTATACACTTATTATAGTATCAAATGATTGGTTTTAAACGTATCAAGCATGTTTGGCTGTTATAAGGTAAAACCCTATCCTCCGGCTTGCGTTGCATTGTGTGATGGGACCTGGGTCTTATAATAGCTTCATTTTTCGAAAAAGCATTGCGCTGTTTATTTTATGCACTAGTATTCTTGGGAGGAAACCCGTTCCGTGTTATACGGCGTGGTCCCTTGAATTACTCTCTTTTAAAAGTAAAGTTTAAATAACTGTTTTAGTTCTCACACCAGTCACATGACTGACCTGGAGTTTATTGTTTTAACCTAAACTCTAGGTGCCCTTATTTTCGACACGGGCAGCTAGTAGTTTTGGTTTTGCAGATTTATATTCACAGGATCCTGGTTTACAGCTGGAATGATATCCGGAAAGCTTTGTATCCGTATATCTCTTCTAGTTGTGTATTTTATTATTTTCCGCTGCTAGGTATTTAAATGTAATTTAAATCTCTGATATTTCTGTGTAATATTCATTTATACTCTGTATATTCTTGTAATCTGATGCATTGTTGTAATAACAGTGAAATGTTCTTCTGTTTGTGTTCTGATTTGTCTTGTCCTCACAGTAATTCGTTCTTTCTCATCTCTTCGGAGACCGGGGAAGTTTCGGGTCGCTTCATTTGGTATCAGAGCTTTGGTTTACAGAGCTCGAGAACAAGACACATTAGAACCATACGAAAGAATTCATCAGATATTGGATTAGTAATATCCAATTAGAATTACTCGTTAGATATAGGATCAGTAGTATCCTAGAACGAGTGTGAAGAGTATATTTTTCAAATGAAAACAATTTTGTTTAGAAATTTAAATCACTTTTTCCGTATTTGAATATTTATTTATTTTGAATATGGACAATCTAGTATATAAAGGTTTTGCATATACGCGTCATGAACGTATATTCGAAGTTTTAATATATTAGATAGATATAGAATCACATTCTAGTTGCCCGGGAATGATTCTGATAATGCGGCAGCGTTACCGGTATTTATTTTCGAGTGACGAAGGTATGATATCTATATATTTCCATTAGGCTGGTGTGAGAACCAAAACCTATATAGTTAGAACACATTGTTGTGAATTGGCATCAAAAACATGATTTTCTTTATATATATCAAAATTATGAATTTGAAACGTTAATCCACTAATTGATTGATGTTTGTGTTGTTTGTTTATTTGTTTGCTAATTTTTAACCATTTAGCCTAATTGTATCAAATATTGAATTATATTAAAAATTGGTTGCTTTTGCTTGCATATACATATACTTACATTGAACAGGTCATAGCAAGGAGGCTAGAGCAGAGAATAAAATTTGTTTGCCCGACAAATAGGTACATGTTTATTACATAATTTCCTGTTTTGTTTGGGTGATGATGATTTTGTAAGCCTATTGGCTAGCCGCTTGGCTTTTTCTTTTTGAAATCTGAAGGACCGGGGAAGCTATTTGAAATTCCCCGATGCTCCCGGTGCAGGGGAGGTTATGGCGAAATTTTTCGAAAATTTAGGGTGTTAGCCAAATTTTTGAAGAATTTGAAAATTCTCAGAAACTAAAAAGTTGGAGAATGCAAGCCAGATCGAACGTAGAGTTGATTAATCAAACCACTTTCGACTTTGTTGCTTTTCGGGGACGAAAAGTTTTAAGTGGGGGAGATTATAATAACCCGAAAATCTGGGCCAGTTTAAAATTTTTATTTTGGCAATTTTAGCGAATTTTGAATATTTAAAATGAATTATTTTAAATAATATCGACGAGAAATTTATTTTGAATAGAATTCGACGTATATATTATACACGTCGTCGTTTGAATATAAATATTTATATATAATTATAAATAGAATTGAAAATGGCGCGGTAGTTCGATAATTCGATTTCAAACTTCAATTGAATGTACCGGGTGCAAAACAATCCGGATTTTAGTGAAACCAAAAACATTAGGATCTAATTGATAATATCTTTCCAACGAATCGGAATAATCAAAATTTCATAGCGGGAATCAAAAGATATGTCCAGTTGAAAATTCTGAATAGTCGCTATGGAATTCAGGCCCTTAAAAATGGACATTTTGCAAACGACCTCGGATTTCGACGAAACCACTTTTGTTGGGTCCGGAATGTGAAGTTATTGCTAGGTTTCAAATTTCATAATTTTTCGATTCAATATGTGAGCGTGGCAAAGGAAAACGCGTTTGACCAGTTTCAGTTAATTTTAATCGACTGGAAAATGGCCATTTTTCCAGCGGTCTCAGAATTCGACGAAACTAGTTTTGTTAGGACCGTATCGTCAATACGAAGCTAGAAAATATTTTTCTGAAATTTTTCTAGTTAGTATGTGACCCCAGTAATTCGAAATGTACGTTTAAAATTCAATATAGTGATTTAAATGTAAGTTCAACGGAAAACTGATTCAAATGATCGAATCAACCTACGATACATATCCCATTGTGTTCGGAATGGGGGTGAAACGCTATGGACGACAGGCGGTGGGCCTCGTTTTGAGGTCGTATGTAAAAGTCAAACTTTTCAAATTAAATAATTAAAATAAATTAAAAAAAAAAATTAAATTATCTCTCCCTCCCTTATCTTTCCTTCTGCCCCCCTATTCATTTATTTCGTTCGAAATGTAAAAAAAAAAAAAGGGAAACGAACGCCACCATCGACGGAACCCTAGGCTGCGCCGCCACCTGCGCTAGCTGTCCCCCACGCCCGGCTAACTCCTTCGCCTCCGATCCCCTACCAGCAGCCCCTTTCTCTCCTCCTCCATTAATTCGAACCCCCGTTGTTCCTAGCCCTAAAACCACCCACCGTGACCCCACTGCCGGCCTCGCCCTTCGCCTGACGCTGGAGGCCGACCACCTCAAACGCCGTGGCTGCGCCCTTCTCTCTCCCCCTTCTCTTTCCTCTCTCTCCTCTCCGACGAAGGCCCAAACACTCCAATCGCGAAGGAAACCACTGTAGACCGTCAACCGCCACCGTGCTCCGATGCTGCTCCTCCCGCTGCGGTCAACTCCGACGCCTCTACCTCCTCGATCCGCGCTGCACCAACCCGCCCTCTCAAGTTTAAGCCGCTGTAAGTTTTATATATATTCATTTCTTGTATTTATTAAATAAAATCAGATTTATCATATGGATAACATTATAAAGTTAAGGTTTTTATACCTATAATGTTATGATCCTTAGAATGGATAAAGATTTAATTTTTTAAACGATAAAGATTGGATTTTTAATATCATGAAGACTAGAGTGTTTACAGAAAAAAAAGTTATGAATTTTTATGATGAGAAGATTAGAGTCTTTACAATAAAAATA
The DNA here is from genome assembly GCA_030737875.1 of Allium sativum. NCBI lineage: Eukaryota > Viridiplantae > Streptophyta > Magnoliopsida > Asparagales > Amaryllidaceae > Allium > Allium sativum. The sequence goes on from CM060916.1 coordinate 734,967,374, forward strand.
TGATTTTTGTATTTTTAAAGTAATAAAAATATGATTCTTATATTTTTAAAGTATTAAAAATATAGTCTTTACTATATAGATGATGTCAAAATATGATTTTTGGTTAGGTAGAGAGTTAAAAATATAATTTTTACATGATAGAAATATTAAAAATATCATCTTTATATGTGTAGGAAAATAAAAATGAGATTTTTATAAAGATGAAATCTTTAAATTTGAAAAGGCGAAATCTTTATATGGAAAATAGCGTGATAAAAATATAATTTTTATCTATATAACGGAATAAAAATTCGATTTTTAAATATATGAAGTAATTATGAAAATATGATTTTTAAATTGAAAGTGAATAAATAAAAATGTAATTTTTATTTTAAAGACATCAAAATATAAAAATGTGTGATTTTTATATATGTAGTGACTACGGGCAACGAAGATGAAAAAGGCAACAACGAGGAAGATTTCTGTCAATGAAGTGTCGTGAAGTTGGATAGCTATCGGTGAGAACTTCTCACCTTTCAATTTAATTTTTTCTAGATATATATATATATATATATATATATATATATATATATACTAGGATGCAGACGGTGCTTAGTAGCACCCGACACCCGTCATCCACAGACCATGGATGGCTTGTTTGTTAAATTGTTTGGTTGTGTAGTTGGTTAGATTATTTGGTTTGAACTGAATTATTTGGTGAAATAAAATTGATTTGATTGATGTGTGAATGGCGTGGGCCTTCACTAGACCGGGGATAAGGCTAGGCCTCGTCCCGTTTCTAGTATCGTGCCGTTATGCCGCCGAAATTTTCTAAAATATGTTAGAAAAATAAAAATATCATTTTTATTGTGTAAATGAAATGAATAAAAATTCATGTGTTAAAATAAAATATATTATCATTAAAAATATAGTTTTAACGTGAAAGTGAATAAATAAATATTTATAAACAAATCGGCCGATTTGTTTATATACACTGATTTGACTGATATTGAATGGGTCGATAAATTTTACACATCGCCCAACTGCACAACTAAAAATCTGTGTTTGATTGTTTGAAACCCCACACGGGTGTTGGGATGAAATATGAATTTCACTCATCCTGATTGATTAAATATGTCGATCGATTGATTGACAGGCTGTTATAAGCGTAAGATATCTATATTTGATGCTTATACAGTGTAGTGCACTTTGGTTGATGGTTGATTGTTTATTATTGCTATTATATACATGTGTTGTATGGAATCCATATAATTAACGTTATATGGTGATTGATAGGGCCTCATTCCAATCGGGAAAGTAATGAATATTATAAAAGAAAATTCATGTGTTGAATATAAAAATAGTGATGTGTTGACAGTACTCATGTGTTGAGATTAATCGTGTGTTGAAATAAATATAGATTCATGTGTTGAATGGGATAAATATTCATTTGTTGGATAGAATAAAGAAGTTTTGAAAATATAAAGCCGTGTTGATTAGATTGACGCCATTTTGACGTAAACGATATTTATATCGATTTTATTCATTTCGAAATGAACTGAATTGAAAACGATTTCGAAATGAATTGAATTGAAAACGATTTCGAAATGAATTGAATTGAAAACGATTTCGAAATGAATTGAATTGAAAACGATTTCGAAATGAATTGAATTGAAAACGATTTCGAAATGAATTGAATTGAAAACGATTTCGAAATGAATTGAATTGAAAACGATTTCGAAATGAATTGAATTGAAAACGATTTCTAAATGAATTGAATTGAAAGCGAATTCGAAATGAATTCAAATTGAATTGAATAGAAATGAATTTTAAAATGAATTTATAAAGAAGAATTCAATTTTGATTTGAATTGAAATGGAAGTTGAAATTGTTTTGAAACGAATGTAGAACTATTTATAAAATTCGTTTTAAAAGGAAATCGACGAAATATATATAATATATATATATATTATATATATAATGGCCTGAATAGAACGCGCCGCGCCGCGGCAGTTCGTGAATTTCGACCATTTATTTCAAACGGACATTGCGGGAGATCCGACCGTCGGATTCTCCTAAAACCGGAACCGTTGGGTTCGTATCGAAGAGAGCTTTCCAATGAATAATAGAAATTTGAAATCTAACGATTGGATTTGGAGTTATGTCCAAATCAAATTCGAGAAAGGTCGCCGTAAGTGCAGTTCGATGGCCGTTGTTGGAAATCGACTGTACGGGCCTTGGTAAAATTATTAAAAATATCTATAATTTGTGTAAAATCATAATATATGGATTGGGAAGAGTTGAGCTGGAAAATTTCACATTTGAAAAGATAAAAATAGATTTTTATCGAAATAAACTAGTTTTGTACTAGAATTAAAATCAATTTATTTTTGAAATAAATAAATTGAATTTGAAAGTGATTTTAAAAATAATCAATACTCCCAATACGTGGATTGGACTGGAGTTGAATCGAAATTATCTTCGGGATATTTCGATGTTGGATTTCGTGACTATACAAATATTGTTATGGGGATTTGAAAGATATATTTTATATCGTTATTTCCAATACGATATATGTTGGTTTCAGAATTTGATATTGAATGTAAGCCGATATATTTTCTATTCAGAGCCTTGTAATTAATATCAAATGTGGTTTGGGTTTATCGTGAATCGTGTTTTAGAAGACATTGGTTCTTTAACCCAGTTAAAGGCAAGATATCGATTTTTGAGAAGATTAAAACTAAGTGGAGTTTTAATGAATCTTTAATTAGATTGAAAAAAATGAATTGATTATTTAAATTATCAAATCTGAAAGGTGATCGAGAATGGAGTACCACCAGTTTTGCTCCAAAGCGATAGTTAAATCTTTAATTAGATTTGAACGTGAAATGGTAATTAATTTTACCGATAACACCGTGGTGTTAGATGTGGAGTATTACCAGTTTCCTCCATGGGATATATAGGTTGGGATTGGGAAATAAAATAAATAATTACTTCGGTGTGGTTCGTTAATCCCGACTAGTTTGAAATGATATCCAAAGGAGGATTAAAGAATAAATTTAGAAGGAATTTATCTTGGATAAAATTAATGGGAACCTTTCCCTAAGAATGTGATTTTGTGAATAAAAGAATATTCTGAATTGGAATGAGGCGTTTGTTGTGCTTGGGTAACATTCGTTTATTATATACGTGGGTTATTCAGAAAGGCCGGGTTATACCCATTCTGAATAACCGATTCGACGAGATGTCGAAGATGAAGACGGTGGTTGAAGACCGGAAGTCTTCACATCGTTTGGATAATTACTGACGATCCTGATTGGGCTGTACACCCGAGAGGATGGAAATAGTTGGCGGTCGTCCAGACGTACTTGGAGATGGATGGATATGCGAGGAAAGTGCCTCCGGTTTCGTTCAGACCTAGAACGGACTTGTAAATGGATGGTGTGTCTGACATTGTATTCCTTTATATTGTATTTGTTGATCTCTGCTAAATATATATCTGTTTGGCGGCGGAGAATTTATTCTCTTGCTTAACGCCCTTCTCTGAGACATATGAGCTCAGAGGTTATATATTGGCAGAAATCAGTGGTACGATATGGATTGATAGTGTGGCATACTGAGATGCAGTGACCCAGACTTTTGTTGAAAAGCAAAGTTTGGTGGTTGATGATCAAAGCGCAGCTGATATAGCATGGCTTTGTGTATAGCGTTGATCCGCGAGCCTCACAGCCCGGAATGGTGGAAAACTGATGGTTTGATCAGTATACATTTTTAGTGTAGTGGATTCGGTCGACCGATATTGAGCTTCGTGCTTGGAGGGATAGAGTAAGCGGTGTTTTCTCTTGCTGGGACGTAAGCCGCGGTGATACTTGAGTCCCAAAAGTGCGGATGTGCATAGCGGTGTTTTCTCTCGCTGAGACGTAAGCCACGGTGATTTGTACTACGCGATCGATCTTTCGAATCAGGAGCCACCATGATGGAAATCCAATTTCCAATACGTGTATTTCGGCTTTATTTGTAGAGCCTAGTATGGCGACATAGTGGGATGGGGCACTCATGCCGTCTATGATTTATATTTATGATTGAAATTGTTCTTGACACTATACACTTATTATAGTATCAAATGATTGGTTTTAAACGTATCAAGCATGTTTGGCTGTTATAAGGTAAAACCCTATCCTCCGGCTTGCGTTGCATTGTGTGATGGGACCTGGGTCTTATAATAGCTTCATTTTTCGAAAAAGCATTGTGCTGTTTATTCTATGCACTAGTATTCTTGGGAGGAAACCCGTTCCGTGTTATACGGCGTGGTCCCTTGAATTACTCTCTTTTAAAAGTAAAGTTTAAATAACTGTTTTAGTTCTCACACCAGTCACATGACTGACCTGGAGTTTATTGTTTTAACCTAAACTCTGGGTGCCCTTATTTTCGACACGGGCAGCTAGTAGTTTTGGTTTTGCAGATTTATATTCACAGGATCCTGGTTTACAGCTGGAATGATATCCGGAAAGCTTTGTATCCGTATATCTCTTCTAGTTGTGTATTGTATTATTTTCCGCTGCTAGGTATTTAAATGTAATTTAAATCTCTGATATTTCTGTGTAATATTCATTTATACTCTGTATATTCTTGTAATCTGATGCATTGTTGTAATAACAGTGAAATGTTCTTCTGTTTGTGTTCTGATTTGTCTTGTCCTCACAGTAATTCGTTCTTTCTCATCTCTTCGGAGACCGGGGAAGTTTCGGGTCGCTTCAGTGATCTTCAACAACACAGGGAGAATACTATATATATCATACGTGGAAGCCTCCTGCTCGTCTCCGGATCAGCTACCCGTACATACCCAGCTAACATGTCTCTAGTCTGCTCGTGTGAGCACCCAGAGTAATAAGAAGAGACATAAAACTCTGGGTCAGACAAAAAGTCTGGTATGAGCGATAAGCAACAAGACAAAACAATAACAGGTATAATCCAATCGTACCTGAACCTGGACCTGCAACCAAAGAGTTAGCACTACATACTGTACAATACTCTAAGGTGCCACTAACATATGGTGTAAGAAATACGGGGGTGGGGGTGTGCATGTCATAGTGATGGCAAACAATCAAGCATAGCAACCATCCTCACATCTCTCACTCAGTGCGTAAAGCATACAATATCCACTACCTTGGTCATCTAATCCTTTGGGCCATGACGGAATCCAATCCCATACAACTGTCACTACAAGCCCACTATCCATCTCTCAGTGGTGAACCAAAGTTATGAATACCGACAACCCCTTTGCACACGTCCCGCAGCAAAGCCCAATCATGAAGTGAACTCATTGGTTCCCAACTGGATCCTGAGCTCTAACTTCCAATTGGACTACCTTTGCATCTCGGGTTTTAGTCATCATCTTCATCTGGGTCGGTCTTCACTTCACCTTGCTTCGGATCATGGTCATCACCCTCGCTTGGGTCGGATCGTGGTCTTCACTTCAAGTCCAAGCATCTCGGATCGGGTCGGTTGTGCTCCCTCCATCGGATCGAGTCGTTCCATACGGATTGGGTCGCACCATCGGTTCGTGGCTTCTGAAGTGGATCGGGTCGGTCGGTCAAGAACCTTTCATTCTGGTCGGTTTTCATCATTTCTACCCTAGTCGGTCGGTATTGCCACCTGGTCAGTCGAACACTTCACCATTCCTGGTCGGTCGTACTTCACCATCCCTGGTCGGTCGGTATTGCCCCCTGGTCGGTCCAACACTTCACCATTCCTGGTCGGTCGTACTTCACCATCCCTAGTCGGTCGGTATTTCATCATCGTATGGGTCGGTCGAACATCGCATAGTGGTCGGTCTTGCCCAGCGTGGTCGATCTCCCTAGTCGGTCGAACACTTCGTACAGGGTCGGTCGTGAGCTCGGGTCGGTCGGTCAAAACCTTCCCCTGGTCGGTCTAACTCGACCCAAAGAAAACCTGCACCATTTCAACAAGCTATTTTCGCCTCTCGACGGCGTTTTCAACCATTCTAACTTTATAATGCAATCATAGGTCATACCAAACAGTAGTAGCAACATGTATAATCGACCATAAACACCAAAACAACAATTTAATCATAACAATATGGATCAAATGTACCCAAAACCCATGTTTTCCCCTTAATCATGTTTAAGCATAACTAATGATAGGATTAGCAAAACTTAACCAAATCAGACAAATTTTCTAACAGAGGCCTAAAATAATATTTATCAATTTATAAATATTTTTCCAGATTTTTAACATGCATAAATTCGCTAATTTCCACTAATCACACCTTAATCCCCAAAATTCCGGGATTTGCAAAATTAGTCGTAATTAACCCAAATTCATATCAGAGGCATAAAATGATGTTTTATAATTTTAGGAATTTTTCTAGATTTTTCTGAACCATAATTTCGCTAATCTTCGCTAATTACCATAATTAGCCGTAATAAGTGAAAAACAATGCAAATCACTCACCTTTGCCACAAACAAACTTTAGATCTGAAATAATCTCTGATTTGGATCCAATCTCTATGTGTTCCAGCAACATTCTCTCTAATTTGGTGCTAATCCTCCTTGATTTGATGTAGTTTTGCTTAATCTTCGATTAGAAAGTGATTAGAAATGACAAAAAGGTGTTTTGGAGTGTTTTAGGAGATGGAGGTCATTGCTAGAGCTTGAAGGAGGTAAGTGGCGGCTGAGAAAACTGAAATGAAATGATTTTCCTAACCCTTTCAGCCCTCTCATAACCCTAATCCCGAAATGGGTTATGGGCCAAGCTGCTAATCACCCGGTTAAGCCCAATTAAGCTGTTTTCAGCCTTATAAACCTTAATTCAGCCATATCTCCCAAACAGTAAGTCCGTTTTTCACATGTGACCACTCTACGGAAAGGTAAACCATCATCTGGAGCTAATGGAAGTGCTTTCAGGTCAAAATTCCTTTCCAATCAAAAGTTATGGCCAAAACAATATCGGCTAGGGGCAAAATGGTCATTTAAAAATCAACAAAAATCATGAACATGAGAAATGACCCCAATAGTTGTCTCCCAAAGTTACACGACCATACGACTTCGTACGAAAAAGAAATAAATATTCTACGATCCTAGATACGTAGAATGCGGGTTGTTACAGATGCTTCTTTGATATAGTAAAAAATGAAGATCTTTTTAAAGAGAATATAGAGTTGTATCATATAAATCAAGCATATAGTTATAATTGTATATATAAAAACTACTTTTATAAAGGATTTAAAATTTAATTTATTATGAAATATAAATCAATCTTGAAATAGGTACGTTTTAATAATTATTTAATTGCTGCAATGGTTGCTTGATTGTTTGCTTTGTTTGAAAGTTGAATTTTCAATTCAAATTTTAAAAAAAATTGAATTTAAAAATTTAAAATAGTAATCATTTAATAATATAATAATAAATAATAAAATTAGTATTTTTATAATAAATATTATCTCAAGGAATAATTAAATAAGAATGTACATTTATAAATAATTCAAATAGTCAAAAATTCAAAAGTCACCTTGAAAATACAAAGGGATATGTCGACATTCCATTTACCTATATAAACATATACCAGAAAGTTGAATTTTGAAGTTCAAAATTTGAAATTCCCTCCATCTTTTCATCAACTTCAATGTGACTGAAAAGGTGTCCATTAAATCAGCGAATTGTCCTTTAATTCTCTATATTTACTAACTATTTCTTTCATTTCTTTTCCATCTTTATTTCAAAATTACTCTTCATATTACTATACTCTTCATAATTATTCTAATGGCTTCCTCAAGCACTCCAAAAACCATGAGATTAACCAAGCCTGTTAAAGGCTTCCTCTTTAACAACCGGGATGTTATTTAAGGTTACAAAAGTTATGTAAACTTTGGTAAAGTCGACACGGGAAAATTTTCTGTCTTTGGTAATTTTGCTTCTTATGAACTTGAACCTCTCTTTTATCAAAAAGGAATTATAAGTTTGATTAATTCTCAGGATAATGATGAAGTTTGTTATCTCAATCTTGTGAAAATGTATTATGCAAATTTGTATCGCGATTTTTATCAAGGAAGTGAAGATGAAATTTGGAGTAATGTTAAAGGAACACAAATTGTTTTAAGATTGTTATGTTTTAAGTACCATTTTAGGTTACAAGAATACGGGGATGGATCTTTCAGATTTTAATATCGATGAAAGTGATTTAGAAACTTTTCATCATATTTTTGAAAAGTATGAAAACTTGGAATTCAAAAATCGTTTTTATCATCTAAAAGCAAGAATCGTCAATTTACTACTTCAACATACCATCACCCCCCGATCCAGAAATTTTAACAACCCTACCATGAAAGTTAAAAAAGCTCTCTTTGATATTTTTGGAAATTATGAAATCAATTGAGCAAAAGTGATTTTAAGTGAGTTTCAACCAAAGAAAATTTCAACAAAAGAAAATATGTTATATCATGGAGTTTACCTTACATGTATTTTCAAATATTTTGGAGTTGATTTCAAATGTGAGTTCATTTCTAGAAAAGTTTTTAATGCCGGAAATATCATTTGTGTTTCATCTTTATGAAAACATATGCGAAAAAGTGAGCACGAATTGAACAAGAAGAAGAAACTGATCAAAAGGATATTAAAGAAGAGGAAGAAGATACCTATTTAGAAAGCATTGAAGTTTCTACCAACCCTTCCAAGAAAACCGTTCTCCAAAATCAAAATATTTTAGCCAAGAATCAAAAGTTACTTAAGATATCATTTAGTAAGAAATTTGAAAATATTTATACTAAAATGAGTAAGTTCTTTGGCAAAGTTAGAAGAAACTTGGCTTTATGTCCTCCTCATCCTCCTCCTCCACTGAGTTCTAAGTTTAATATCGTATTGTATTTGCTTGTATTTCAATTTCCGCATTTCTGTCTTAAGTTATGTACTCATTTCATGTATCATTAGATTGAATTGAAGGTTTTATTTCTGTCAATACCTCTTTAAACATCTCTGTAATTACATTAAAACAATAAAAATAAGTTTATATAAGTCAAAACAGATCACAAAACAACAAAATTCTTCAAAACTTGAAATCATACGCAAATATGTCGACATATACAAATGCCTGTGTCGACATATGCAAATGCCTGTGTCGACATATAACTGTACAACTTCCATAACTGTTTGAATTTGAAACTACTCTAACCAACTCATGTCTACTCAAATCAAACGAAATTCAAAACCTATTCATTCCCTTCTCTTCCAGAAAAACTTATCCATTTATTTCTCCTATACCCCGTTTCACTTTTTTTTTATAAATTTAAAACTATGGCTACTCAATTTCATAGTCTAACGAGAATCTTGAAGAAATTCTTAATTCTTTCAAGATTATTCTCCTAATTATTCTTCGTAATCAACATCATCTAGAATTAAGTCAAATATACATGATCAAACAACAAGAAAAAACATTTTAATGCAATTCGATGAATGATTATGAAACAACCCAGAAAATCTGAGCCAATTTAAAAAATTTAATTTGGCTATTTTAGTGGATTTTAGGTATTTAAAATAAATTATTCTAAATAATAACGACGAAAAGTATGTGTGAATCGATGTTTGGAAATAAATGTAATTATTTTAAATTATAAACCAGGCCTGAAAGGGCGCGGCAGTTTCAAAATTTCAATCCAAACTTTGACTGACTGTACCGGGTGCAAAATAAAACGGATAGTGAAATCAAAAATATTTAAATCTGTTAGTGAATATCTTTCTAATGAATCTGAAAAATCAAAGTTTCACAGCGGAAATCAAAAGTTATAGCCAAATGAATTTTCAGAAAGGTCGCTATAGAGTTTATATAGCCCTTGAAAATGGTCATTTTGCAAACGACCTCAGAATTCGACGAAACCACTTTTGTTGGATCTGGGATGTCAAATTATTGCTAGGTTTCAATTTCATAATTTTTGAAATTAATATGTGTGCGTGGCAAAGGAAAATGTGTTTGGTCGATTTCTGTTAAATTGGATAGACTAGAAAAGGGCCATTTTTTCAAACGGGCTCAGAATTCGACGAAACTAGTTTTGTTGGGACCGTATCATCAAAACATAGCTAGATCTATTTTTCGGGAATTTTTAGAATCAGTATGTGGCCCCGGCAAATTGAAATGTACGTTCAAATCCAATATTGAATGTTTTATATTTTAGTTTGTAGGGAAACTAACTGAAACAGTCGAATGGGCCTACGAAACATATCCCATTGTGTTCGGAATGGGGGTATTTAGCTAGGGATGACAGTCGTTGGGTTTGGATTGGAGCTAGTATGTAAAGAAGGGTATTTTTGGATTTTTAAAAGTATAAATAAATAAATAAAATATCGTTGGCCATCAAAATTTCTCTCTCCTCGTAATTCCAAATCGCGAATGGCGGTTGAGGCTCGAATCTTCTCTCTTCTTTTTCTTCTAATCCGTGAATCAAAACCACCTGCTCCTTTGGAGTTATTTGTTGCCCTTGAAGAGAGCTTCAAATCCATACCTGTTGGAGGTTTTATCGTGGAGCGTGGAGGCTGAATCACCTCCGGGAAGTCGGCGACTTCAACTCGCCGTCGTGGCCACGCCTGACCACCAAACTGGGCCCACCGCCGTGCGCATGTGCGCCCCTCCTTCTGCTTCAACGCTACACCGCCCGATCCTTGCATCGCTTCACGGTTTGTGAGAAAACCGAAGACCTAGTTTGGAAGGTTTGTTGAAAGGTATACGGTTAGTATATTCAAACTGATTTCCACAGTTTAAAACCGTCGCAAAGTGTAATAAACTTCTAAAAATCATATCTTTTTGCTGTGTTAACGAAATCCAGTGAAACAAGAGATAGTGGACTCGTGTGGACGTCCTCTACATTCTAGAAGAGACCGCATATTTTTCTGAGCGTTGTGCTATTTTTGGTGGAGTGGAACCCAATGTGAGATTTCTGAATTATAAACGATATGGAATCAACGATGTATAAATTATATAGTCGAAGTAGAGTTATATAAGAGTTGTACACCACATGTATAAGCATTGTATAAGTTGTATGTTCGATGTATAAGTTATATATGCGTTGTAAAAATGATATGTGTGTTGAAATAAATTGAAATGATATTGAAATGAAATCGAAATATAGTTATTTACGTGTGCATATATATATATATATATATATATATATATACTCCCCTCGTCCACAGACCATGGACGATATATATTGGTTGTGGTATTGTTTGGATTATTGGTCGATGTGAAATTTTGGTGAATATCATGAATGGTTGGTTTGAAATGATTGATTGTGATTGAAATCCCAATAGGATTAGTATATGGGAAAATTCGTCTGCGTATGAACTAGATATTGAAAATCCCCATTGTCAAAAGCTGCGAGGCTTTAAGGTAGAGCGAGGAGCCGTACTAGGGATGGTCCCGGTTTTAACTACCCTGCCGTTATGCTACCGAATTTTTTTGAAATATTTCTGTGTTTGATTTAAATTCATGTGTTGAATATTGAAATAAAATTCATGTGTTGAATGTTGAAATAAAATTCATGTGTTGAATAGAAATTCATGTGTTGAAATAAATTCTTGTGTTGAATGGAGTTCGTGTATTGAATAAATCTTTGAAAGATAAAAATAACATTTTTATCATATATATAGACTATATAAAATACTAGTGTTTTAAATAAATTGTTTTAACACCAAAAATAACATTTTTTCCTTATATATAAACTATATAAAATAATCGTGTTTTGAAATAAATTGTTTTACAATAAAAATCCTATTTTTATTATATATATAAACTAGAGAAAATATTCATGTGTTGAATAGAAATTCATGTGTTGAATAAAATTAATGTGTTGAATAGAAATTCATGTGTTGAATAGAAATTCATGTGTTGAATGAAGCTCATGTGTTGAATAAATTCTTTGAAAGATAAAAATAACATTTTTATTATATATATCAACTACAGAAAATATTCATGTGTTGAATAAAGGACTAGAACGATAAAAATCATATTTTTATCGTATGTGTGAAGTCAAACACATCCATGTGTTGAATATATAGGCTGGAAAATAAAAATCTACATTTTTTTTGTGAATATGAAGTGCTAAAAATATTCGTGTGTTGAACAAATATTTTTGAGGATAAAAATATCATTTTGATCAAATATATGAAATGAATATAATTTTGAAATCGAAGAATGAATTATATTTATATAAATATAATTAAAATAAAACGAATAACGAAGCTGCAGTTCATGTTTTGAAACCATGATTTCAAATGATTAGTGCGGGAGATCCGACCATCGGATTTTCCCGAAACCGAAACCGTTGGGTTTGCTTTGGACATATCTTTCCAACGACACCCACTTTGTGAAGATCCAACTGTTGGATTGTCTGGAATGTTTAATTCAAATCTGAAGAAAAATAGCGCCAGAATCGATTGTATTTATATATATATAAATATAATTAAAATAAATCGAATAACGACGCTGTAGTTCGTATTTTGAAATCGAAACTTCAAACGATTGTACCGGGAGATCCGACCGTCGGATTTTTCCCAAAACTGAAACCGTTGGATTCATTTTGAAAAGATCTTTCTAATGATATAAAATTTGTGAAGATCCAACGAATAGATTTTCAGATATGTGTAAATCAAATTTGAAGAAAAACAGCGCCACGGCCGCGTTATGGCCTGAAGCATCGTTTGAATGAAATTGTCTATTTTTAAATGAATAAAAATAGCGTTAAACCGTTATAAAATATTATAAACAATATGGAATGGACAATAAACCGAATTTACCCGGTTTATTAGATATTTGATGGTTGAATGTGCTTGGCGTGAAAATTACATTTAAAAACAGAATTATTGACGTCGAATAATTTAACCATTGAAATGAATTGATTTAAATTCTAAATATACGTGAATTATTTGAAAAGGCCGAGTTAAATCTCATTTCAAATAATTGATCGGTGATAAGAAGTCGATGATGAAGACGGTGGTTGAAGACCGGGGATCTTCACCTCGGTTGGATGATAACTGATGTCTTGATTGGGAAGCATCCCGAAATATAGATAATAAGTGGTGATCGTCCAGACGTGCTTGGAGATCGATGGATATGCGAAGTATATGGTGCCTCCGGTTTCGTTCAGACCCAGAACGAACTTGTAAATGGACTGTTTGTCTGACATTGGATTTTGTTCTGTGCTGATTGATCTCTATTAAATATATATTTGTTTGGCGGCGGAGAATTTATTATCTTGCTTAACGCCCTTCTCTGAGACGTACGAGCTCAGAGGTTATATATCGATAGAAATCAGTCACATAGAGTGAATTGCCTGTGTGGCATGCCTAAGTGGCAGATGATCAAGGCTTCTATTGAAAAGCAAAGTCTTGTGGTTGATGATCAAAGCATAGCCTATGTGGCATAGCTTTGTGTATAACGTGAATTCGCGAGCCTCACACCCCGGTATGAACCAGAAACAGGTGAGGACCTCAGGGAGGGCATGCGTTTCCTTCTAGCTAGGGTAGTGTTAGTGACCTACCAGCCCTGACATTTATATTATTTTCACATGTGTGGTTGTTGCTGTTGCGAGGCGCCTCAGATATATCGGTGACTATGTGGAGCCGATGGGTTCATAGGACCCATTTACGCCCCCAAAGAGCGGAGAAACGCAGTGTTCAGGCATTTTAATCCACATCGATGGACCGACCCTGTCGCTCCAAGGGTCACTCGAGCTCTAATCCTGAGGCTCGGGCTAGAAAGTCTCGAAGTCGGTAAGGACTATCTTTTGCCTTGGTTCATGACGGAAATCCAATTTCCAAATACGACACCGTGCGGTCTTGATTGTATACCTATATATGGCGACATGATATATGGTACCCATGCCGTCTATGATTGTTAGTTATGATTGAAATTGTTTTTGAAACATATAAACACTAGTAATAATATCAAATGCATTTGTTTTATTCGTATCAAGCAAATTTTGGCCATTATAAGGTAAAACTCTATCCTCCGGTTTGCGTTGCATTGTGTGATAGGAACTGAGTCTTATAATGGCTTCATTTTTAATAAAAGCATTGCGATGTTTAAAAGATTTACTTGTTTTAAAGCACTGACAAACCAGTGGAGTAAACCCGTTCCGCGAAAGTGGCGTGGTCCTGTGATTAGTCATTTATTAGAATATGTTAAGTAGATTTCTCATACCAGTCCCATGACTGACTCGTAGTTTGTTTCACTTGCAAACTCGGGTGCCCCTGTTTCTACACGGGTAGCCTTGTATTCAGGTTTTAGCATGCTCTTACTGGATAGCTGGAGCTGAAGATTGATTCTATCATTTATCTCTTTTTATGCTGTTCAGCTCCTGTTGTACATATTATGTTTTGTTTTCCGCTGTAGACATTTTTGTATAGCTGAACTGTATTTTGTACTAAGTATGATCCTGTATACTGTGTAACTCTGATGATTATGTTTATCCAGTGTATTCTATTGTACATTATATGGTGTATTTATTTATTTCTGTTCTGCTATTATCTGTTTATGTGTTATATTCCAAAGATAACCCTTGACACCGTCGTATGGGGTTTTGGAGTCGTCTCAGATTACCTCTTTTTCAAAAGATTAAGACAACAACATCACTGAAGCGTCTCTCACCAAAGGCAGCGAAGACTGGGATGCTATACAGGCTGATCCAATCGTCGGAGGAGATGGTTGGGTAGAAGTTCCTCGAAATGTATGAATTTGTTTTAATTTGTGTGATTTGTTTGATTTATTCAGAACTTGTGAACAAATTACTATAACTGTGGTGTGGTTTGATTTGTTTGATTAAACTCTTTAAATATATTGGATATATATGAATTGGATTGGTTTGGTGTGATTTGTATGAAGTTTTGTAGTTTATGATTATTTAAGTTATAATAGCTAGAGTATTATAGTTATTTAGTTTAGTTATTACTAGTTAAAATAATATTTAGATATTAGAATTATGCTTTAGTTTTGGGGGAGTATTAGAGTCTAGTCAGGATTATACAATTTTTGTTGATGACAAAGGGGGAGAATTATAAAATAGGGGGCTTGGATTAAGGGGGAGTCAGTAGTTTCAAGGGAAGTTAATGAAGTAAGGGGGAGTAACCGAGGAATCGAGACATTAGTAACCAAGGTTGTCATCATAAAAAAAGGGAGATTTTTAGAGACTGAGGCATTGATGATGATGGTTTTGATGACAACAACCTTGTTTTCACTTTAGTTCACTTATTATTGTTATAAAATATATACTAACACTATTTTCTAGAATATATATGTAGTATATACAGGAAATCTATGCAAGAATTTATTATCGAAGACTGTACAATTCAAAGAATTAAGATTTCAAATAGAAGATTTTAAGTTTTAAGACTCATAAGTATCAAGAGTTCAAGAGTTCAAAACTATAGAGTAAATATGTCAAGAAATTCTGTTAAAACTCTGATTAGCACTAGATTATGATTTCAAATTTAAATTCTGTTTTTAAATTTAATTCTGATTTTAAATCCTTTTCAAATGATTTCAAATTTATTTACTTGTTTTTTAAATCTAGTTTTTAAATGATTTCAAAATTACTTCCTTATTTATAAATATATACTTCTTTATTTAAGAAGTATTTTAACTCCTAAATGTTATTTTCTAGCTATTTTCTATTATCAAACTTATGTTTAAAAGATTCCTAACTTAAGTTTTACTTACTAGTTTTTATAATTACTTTTTTTTTCAACTTTCTTGTTTATATTAAGTCTTAATGTATTCATAATTTAATAATTACACTTTTATATCATCATATATTTAGTTTCTTAAATAATTTTATTATATCTTTATATAAGTTTTTAAAATATATTTTACCTTGAAAAAAATGTTTTAATATAGAGGAATATAGTTTGTTTTAACTTTGGATTCACCCTAATTTATTTAAACATTATTTACTTTGTTTTAAAATATATTTTTTGATTTTGTACTAGCAGATGTCGACATATCAAATTGGCTATGTCGACATACTAGCTGTTAAGTGATTTTTTAAATTTCAAAAAGAGGTGTCTTTTGAATTCAAATCTTTTCAGAAACGTTGTAACTATTGGAAACCTATAAATACCTTGCAGAGTTCGATTTTTTAACATCTTTTTTCTCCTTCTTTCCCTCTTAACATTCATCATTAGTATACTTTATTTCTTGACTTTTTGCACTTACACTCTGCCGATTTCAATAGAAACCATATCATTCTTCTTCTCTTTCAGTTTTAAATCAAAATCTCTCTAAATTCAAGTGCTACTCAAGAGTTATTGGCAATTTGTAAACAAAAATTTCAAGATCGAGTCCTACACTACAAAAACTGATAAGTGAAGGGTGTGGTCATGTCCCGTTGAAAGTGACTGGGTGCGATTGTGTCCCGGAAATCGATTGGATGTAAAGTTGTGGCCCGTTAATCAACTAAGTCTCATGTATTTGGAATCAATTGGGGTGTTTCATTGTAGCCCTGAAATCAAGGACTGTAATAGGATATTGCTGAAGAAAAATCCAAATCAACCCAGCGTTGTGTGGAACTGGATGTAGGGGAGTCCCGAACCAGTATAAAATCCCAATGTGTACTTTTCATTTACTGCTTTTACTCATCTAATACAAGACTACGGATTTTCGCTCTTAACCCGATCTATTCTCTGCTTTAATAGACTGTATTACTAGTAATACTCTTTATTAGAGTGGGTCTCGATATGGGGAGTTACAGTATCAGCTTTAACAAATTGTTTTACTAATTACTATTCATTTTTAAAAGTTCTTCTGCAGTGGTGATGTAACAACCTGAAATTTCTAAACCAATTTAAATTTTTTATTTTAGCTATTTTAATGGGTTTTGAATATTTAAATGAATTATTTTAAATAATAACGATTTAAAATATATTTAAATCAAAGTTTGAACGTAAAAATTTATTTTAAAAATAAAACAAACTCGAAATGATGCGGTAGTTTGAAAATTCGATTTTAAATTTCAATTGAATGTATAGGATTCAAAATAAATCGGATTTCGGTAAAACAAGCAACATTTGAATCTGTTTAATTATATCTTTCTAACGAATGTGAAAAATTCAGATTTCATAATATAAATTGAAAGTTATGTCCAGTTTAAAATTTAAAATAGTTGCTATGGAATTTATGGATATTTTAAATAATATATAGCTCTTAAAAATAGCCATTTTGCAAACGACCTCCGTTTTTGATGAAACCACTTTTGTTGGATCCGGAATGTCAAATTATTGTCAGGTTTCAAATTTCATAATAATTGGAACTAATACGTGAGTGTAGTAAATTTAAACGTGTTTTCAAATTCAGTTTGAATTTAAAAAGCCAGTTAAAAAGGACATTTTTTAAACGGTCTCCAAATTCGACGAAATTAGTTTTGTTAGGACCGTGTCATCAAAACATAGCTAGATTTATTTTTCTGTAATTTTTGGAGTCACAATGTGGCTCCAGTAAATTAAAATGTACGTTTAAATTCAATATATATTAATTTAAACTTTGATTTTGGCAAAAACTGATTGAAACAGTTCAATTTGCTTACGAAACATATCCCATTATGTCCGAAATGAGGGTAATTAGCTGGGGGCTACAGTCGTTGGGTTTGATTTGGAGTTCGAAATCATATCGAGATATAAGTGAATTAATTAATTATTAAGAATGCTATATATATATATGAATATTCTCGGTCAAAACCCTCATTCATCTTCCACCGTGGTCAACTCCATCTAGAAGCCGCCGCTCCAAGAAATAAACGACCGAAATTTTCGAAACATCCTCCCCCCTTTTCTCCTTATCCACACACCCTTACGAAGAACTTCCAAAGGCAAAAATAATCAGCTAGGGTAGGTTATTTCAATCAACGGTGAAGATCGTCTGTAGTTTCACAAGTGGAGAGAAATTAGGTCACAAATGTGGTGCGTTCGAACACAAATACCGAGGACCTAGGGGGTGCGGAATTGCCATGGTCACTGGCGAAGGTGGAAATATATATATGCTATATATAAAATAGTCATGATTTGGAAATATTATTAGTTCGATAAAAATATAATTTTTATCGCATATATTCAGTATACAAAATTGTCATTCTACGGAATAATTAATTATTAGGTAAAAATATTACTTTTAACAAATATATCCGATATATTAAATTATCATGAAATGAAATTGGAATAAATATTTATTTACAAGTCGGACGGTTTGTTTATGTAGACCTATTTAACCGTATTGATTGGGACGATAATTTTTATACATCGCCCAACTGCACAAATAATAATCAGTATTTGCTGTTTGAAAACCCCATACGGGTATTGGGATGATATTTGACGTACACTAATCCCAATATTTGGTTGTATGTCAATCGATGGGTTGACAGGCTGTGATGAGCGTTATTCATTTATTCTAATGCTTATACAGTTGTAAAATGCACTCTAGATGATGTTTGATTGTTAAATGATTATTTATCATTATTGTTGAATACATGCGATGTATGAAATCCATATAACCGAAATTATATGGTAATTGATTGAGTCGCATTCCGATTCAGAAATAATGAATATTTTAAAATAGCGAATATTTGAAAATAATATTCACTGAATAATCAAAATATGATTTTGATGTCCGATTTTGGATAGACACGAAAATATTAAAATGTGGAGCCAAGTTATGTAGCTAAACGCCATTTTAACTTGAACGGGTTTATTAATCGATTTTATTCATTATATAGTGAATATCGAAGTGAAGATATTTCAAAATCTAATATTTTGAAAATATTATCATTTTAATATTATAATGATACAGAATATTCAATTTTGATTTAAAATTGAAAATGATATTGAAATTGTTTTAAAATGAATTTATAGACGATTTATAAATTATGTTTTGAATGAAAATCGATGATATTTTATATATATATTAATATATATATATTTATTTAATGGCTTGAATTGAACGCACCGCGCAGCGACCATCCACGAATTTCGACCATTAACTTCAAATGGACGTAACGGGAGATCCGACCATCGGATTTTCCTGAAACCAAAATCGTTGAGTTCGTATTGAAAAGATCTTTCCAATGAATTTAAGAGATTTGAAATCTAATGGATAGATTTTAAAATATGTCCAAAACAGTGTTGGAAAAGGTCATTATGGATGCAGTTCGGTGGCCGTTATTGGAAACCGACTGTAAGGGCCTTAATAAAATTATTAAAAGTATGGAAAATTTAAGTAAAATCATAATAACCGATTTGGAAAGATTTTGGATGAAAAACTCCAAGTTTGAAAAGAAAAAAAAATACATTTTTATCGAAAGTAACTAGTTAATAACTAGAATAATAATCCAATTATTTTTAGAAATAATAAATTAGATTGAAAATAGGTTTTAAAATAACCAGAATTTTCCGAGGAATAAACTGGAATGGGTTTGGAATGGAAATTATCTTCGGAATATCTCGATATTGGATTCCGTGATTATACAGATATTGTGGAGGAATTTGAAAGATACAGATATCGTTATTCCCTATATGATATCTGTTGGTTTCAGAATTTGATTTGAATATAACCGATATTATTTTCTATTCAGAGCCTTGTATTTAATATCAAAATTGGATTTTGGGTTTATCGTGAATGGTGTCTTTATTTACACTATTCTTAAACCCAGCTGAGAAAAGAATAAATCTTTAATTAAGATTTAGAGAAGTTTACCAATTAATTAATTTAATTGGAGATTTTGGGTTTATCATGAGTGATGTTTTAAATAACATTAGTTCTTTAACCCAATTAACAATGAAGATATGATTTGGAATTTATAAATCTTTTTATTAAGATTTAATGGAAATTTTCCAAAGTAAAGTTTTCCAATTTAAAATATTAAATTGGAATTGGATGGAATTCGATTTGGTAATAATCGAGGTGAGATTTTGTAAAGGAAGATCGTTACTATATATGGAATTTAAAAGGATTTGTCATTATCCCATTTATATTATTAGTTTGATACAAAAATTCATATCAATTATATACTGATTAGATTTCCGTGAAGATCCCATTTTGATGGAATATGATTTGGGTTTATTATGAGCTGTGTTTTTAATGACATTCATTCTTTAACCCAATTAAAGACATGATTTATTTCCTAAATTTGAATAATCATTAAATAATGATTTTTGGAGATTAAAACTAAGCGGACTTTTAATGAATCTTTAATTAGATTGAAAAGTTAATGTGGTAATTAAATTTTCCAAATTTGAGAAATGATCGAGAATGGAGTACCACCAGTTTTACTCCAGGCGATAGTAAAATCTTTAATTAGATTTGAATTTAAAGTGGTAATTAAATTTACCGATAACACCGTGGGTGTTAGATATTGGGTACTGCAGTTTTGCTCCATGGGATGATTAGTTTGGGATTGGGGTTAATAAATAAATGATTACTTTGGTATGGCTCGATAATCCCGACTAGTTTTGTAAACCTTAATTTGGTTTAGAATTGTGTAATGATAAAATAAAATCTTTTGAAAATGATATCAAAAGGAAGATCAAAGAGAAAATTTAAAAGAATTTATCTTTGATAAAATTAATGGGAACCTTTCCCTAATGATGTGAATATTTGAATAAAAGAATATTCTGAATTGGAATGAGGCGTATAATGTGTTTTTATAGCACTTGATTATAAAATACGCGAGTTAGTCGGAAAGTCCGAGTTCAACCCATTCTGGATAACTATTACGACGATTAAAGGTCGATGATGAAGACGGTGGTTGAAGACCGGAGATCTTCACATCGTTTGGATGATTACTGATGTCTTGATTGGGATGTACACCCAAGACAAGGTAATAAGTGGTGATCGTCTAGACGTACTTAGAGATGGACCGGATATGCGAGGGCCTCTCTCCTGTATTGGACATATGGGATGAGGAATAAGGTGCCTCCGGTTTCGTTCAGACCCAGAACGGACTTGCAATTGGATAATGTGTCTGACATTGTAATCCTTTATACTATACTCGTTGATCTCTGCTAAATATATATCTGTTGGTGGCGGAGAATTTATTCTCTTGCTTAACACCCTTCTCTAAGATGCATGAGCTTAGAGGTTATATATTGGTGGAAACAGTGGTATGGTATGGATTGACAATGTGACAGGCTGAGATGCAAATGATCGAGGCTTTTGTTGAAAAGCAGAGTCTTGCGGTTGATGATCAAAGCATAGCTTTAATTAGCATATCTTTGTGTAGCATTAATTCGTGAGCTTCACACCCAGGTATGAACATAAAAGGGATAGTGACCGCAGGGAAGTGGACATATGTTAGTTCTAGCTACGAGTAACGTCATGGTATGGAGCCCAGACTATTTACTCATGTGGATGTTGCATATTATTTGATGGAAAGCGAGGTACCTCGAAATTCGGGCCGATTAAAAGGCTCGGATGTGATTTGATTCTCTAGTGGCTCTAGAGTTGTAGACATACTGACCCATTTTGGAGGTTTGATAGAACCGGCTAACATATAGTTTTTGGTATAACTAATCATTGACGGATGACCAGCCTTGCCGATTCCAAGGGTTCACTACGGGGAATCCTGAGGCACTTGCTAGTGTGTCTCGAAATCGGTGAGGAAGATCCCTTGCCTCGGTTCATAGATGGAAACCCAATTTCCAATACGCGATTTTACGGTTTTAGTTGTAAACCTATATGGCGACGTATTATAATGGTACCTATGCCGCCTATGATTGATACATTTATATTTGAAGTTGATTTCTTCACTTATAGTAATAATTAAAGATGAAATTTCACGTATCAAGCATATTTGGCTATTATAAGGGAAAACTCTATCCTCGAGTGCGTTCATTGTGTGATAGGACCTAAGTCTTATAATAGTTTCATTTTTCTCTTTAGCATTGCGCTGTTTATTTTTATGCACTGGTATCCATGGGGGATAAACCCGTTCCGTGTTATACAGCGTGATCCTGTGATTTACCTAACTTAAAAATAAAAGCTAATAACTATTTTAGTTCTCACACTAGTCCCATGACTGACTCCGAGTTTATTGTTTTAACCTAAACTCTTGGTGCCATATTTTCCACATGGGAAGCTTCTAGTTTTGGTTTTCGCAGATACTTCTTTTCACAGGATTCTGGATTATAGCTGGAGCTATATTTAGAAAGCTTTGTATCCATATATCTCTTTCAGTTGTGTCAGTTGATGTATTTCCACTACGTATTGTATTTATACCTTTTATTTCCGCTGCTTTGTAAATTGTAAATCTCTGAGATTTTCTGCTGTAATATTTATTCATACTCTGATATATTCTGGTACTCTGATGTAATTGTTGTAATAGCAATGAAATGTTCTATTGTTTGTGTTCTGATGCGTTATGTTCTCAAAGCAATCCAGGCTTTCCTGTAAGGGGAAGTTTGGGTCGTTTCATTTTGGTACCAGAGCTTTGTTTGCAAAGCTCGAGAACAAGACACATTAGAACCAAACGAAAGAATTCATCAGAGATATGATTAGTAACATCCTATAAGAATAACTCGTTAGAGATAGGGTTAGTAGTATCCTAGAATGAGTTTGAAGTATGTTGTTTATTAAAAACAAATTGATTTTGAAAAAAATATATCTTATTATACGTATTTGAGTATTTTATTTTAAATTGATTTTGGCCTATCGGGTATATGGAGATTTTAATATATGTCTGATCCACGTGTATTTGAAGTCTCAAATATACTGGGTAGATATATAATCACACTCTAGTCGCCCGAAGATGATTCTGATAATGGGGCCCCATCATCAGTATTTATGTTCGAGTTTCGAAGGTGGATATCTATATATTTCCAATTGGTTGGTGTGAGAACCAAAACATAGTTAGAATTTATTGTTTGTGATTTGGCATTGAAATAGGTTTTTGGGTATATCAAAATTATATGTTTGAAAATTTAATCAACTAATTGATTGTTGGTCGTGTTGTGTGATTATTAGTTTAACTAAAAAAATATTGGAACGATAATTAAATTAACTAATATGAGAATAAATGATAAGTAAATCCAAATCAGATCAAATTTTGAACTGAAACTAAAAATTGGTTGGAACTGCATACGTATACATGCATATATATTGAACAGGTCATAGCATGGAAGCTAAGAAGAGGAATAAAATTGTATGCCCGATAAATAGGTACATATTTACTGTATTTCTTGGGTATTGATGATTTTATGAGCCGACTAGCTAGCCGCTTGGCTTTTTCTTTTTGATTGACGAGGGCCCTGTGAGGCAAGTTATGGTTTTATCGATCAGCCCATACAAAGGAGGTTATGGCGATTTTTTTCGAAAATTTAGGGTGTTAGCCAAATTTTTAAGAAATTAGAAAGTTTTTAGAAACTAAAAAGTTGAAGAATGAAAGCCAAAATGAAAGTTGAGTTGGTTAGTTAAACAACTTTCAGCTCCGTTCCTTTTTTAGGACGAAAAGATTTTAAGTGGGGGAGATTGTAACAAATCGAAATTTCAAAACCAATTTAAAAATTTTATTTTAGCTATTTTAATGGGTTCTGAATATTTAAAATGATTTATTTTAATTAATTTAAAATTTATTTAAATCGAAGCTAGAACATATAAATTTATTTTAAAACTAAAACGAACTCGAAATGACGTGGTAGTTTGAAAATTCGATTTTAAATTTCAATTGAATGTATAGGATTCAAAATAAATCGGATTTCGGTAAAACAAGAAATATTTGAATTTGTTTAATTATATCTTTCTAACGAATGTGAAAAATTCAGATTTCATAATATAAATTGAAAGTTATGTCCAGTTTAAAATTTAAAATAGTTGCTATGGAATTTATAGATATTTTAAATAATATATAACGCTTAAAAATAGCCATTTTGCAAACACCTTCGTTTACGATGAAACCACTTTTGTTGGATCCGGAATGTCAAATTATTGTCAGGTTTCAAATTTCATAATTTTTGGAACTAATACGTGAGTGTAGTAAATTTAAACGTGTTTTCAAATTCAGTTTGAATTTAAAAAGCCAGTTAAAAAGGACATTTTCTAAATGGTCTCCAAATTCTACGAAAATAGTTTTGTTAGGACCATATCGTCAAAACATTGCTAGATTTATTTTTCTGCAATTTTTGGAGTCACAATGTGGCTCCAGTAAATTAAAATGTACGTTTAAATTCAATATATATTGATTTTAATTTTGATTTTGACAAAAACAGATCGAAACAATCGAACTGGCTTACGAAACATATCACATTTTGTCCGAAATGGGGGTAATTAGCTAGGTGCGATAGTTGTCGGGTTTGATTTGGAGTTCAGAATCATATCGAGATAATAAGTGAATTAATTAATTATTAAAAATACTATATATATACATATATATATATCATCGGTCAAAACCCTCATTCATCTTCCACCGTGGTCAACTCCATCTGGAAGCCGCCGCTTCAAGAAATAAACAACCGAATTTTTCAAAACATCCTCCCCCCTTTTCTCCTTATCCACGCACCCTTATGAAGAACTTCCAAAGATAAAAACAATCACCTAGAGATTATCTCAATCAATGGTGAAGATTATCTGTAGTCCCACATGTGGAGAGAAATCAAGCTACAAATGTGGCGCGTTTGAACACAAATACCGAGGAGCTGGGGGTGCGTAATTGCCATGGTCACTGGAGAAGTTGGACATTGCCAAGGTGCGTCGATGGGGGGTCACTGATTGACGGTCAGATGTCCGATGGACGAGCGACGTGGTTTTCTATTTTTGGAGCGATGGGTTTCCTTAGGTAATGAAGAAGATGAAAAAGGATGCGGCATCGATTTATTTAAATGTTATTAAAAGGTTGTTAAGGAAATAATTAAATTAATTATTTAATTATTATTTCAATTTTGTAATGAAATGTAAAAATTGTCATAACTCTTTCATACGAGGTCGGAATCTGGTGGTTTCATATCCGTTGCGATCGTGACAACGAACGCTACAACATGGAACTGACCAGAACGAAAATGGAGCACATTAGAATTTCAGGCAAATTTTAACGCAAACTATACAGAAAATTTAGAAACAAACACTGGCAGAGTGGAAACGAATGTGAGAGCTCTTTCTCACTCAACTATTTTTGTTATGTAATTATATCATAGGTTGCAGATGGGGCTTAGTATCTCCTGACACTATTTTTTTGTTAAATCATGGATGATTGGTGTGATATGATTGTGTTGTGGTAAAATTGTTGGATTGAAGTCGACAATGTATGAAATTATATATGCGTTGTATAAAACATATATATGCTATATATAAAATAGTCATGATATGGAAATATTATTAATTCGATAAAAATATAATTTTTATCGCATATATTCAGTATATAAAATTGTCATTCTATAGAATAATCAATTATTGGGAAAAAATATTATTTTTAACAAATATATACGATATATAAAATTATCATGAAATGAAATTGGAATAAATATTCATTAACTAGTCAGCGGCTTGTTTATGTACACCTATTTAACTGATATTGATTGGGACGATAATTTTTACACATTGCCCAACTGCACAAATAATAATCAGTATTTGTTGTTTGAAAACCCCACACGGGTATTGGGATGATATTTGACATACACTAATCCCAATATTTAGTTGTATGTCAATCGATGGGTTGACAGGCTGTGATGAGCATTATTCATTTATTTTAATGCTTATACAGTTGTAAAATGCACTCTGGATGATGTTTGATTGTTAAATGATTATTTATCATTATCGTTGAATACATGCGATGTATGAAATCCGTATAACCGAAATTATATGGTAATTGATTGAGCCGCATTCCGACTCAGAAACAACGAATATTTTAAAATAGCGAATATTTTAAAATAATATTCACTGAATGATTTTGATGTCTGATTTTGGATAGACACGAAAATATGGAAATGTGAAGCCGAGTTATGTAGTTAAACGCCATTTTAAGTTGAACGGGTTTATTAATAGATTTTATTCATTTTATAATGAATATCGAAGAGAAGTGATTTCAAAATCTAATATTTTGAAAATATTGTCATTTTAATATTATAATGATATGGAATATTCAATTTTGATTAAAAATTGAAAATGAAGTTGAAATCATTTTAAAACGAATTTATAAATGATTTATAAAATACTTTTTGAATGAAAATCGATGATACATATTATATATATATATATATATATATATATATATATTTAATGGCTTGAATAGAACGCGTCGCGCAGCGACCGTTCGCGAATTTCGACCATTAACTTCAAATGGACATAACAGGATATCCGACCATCGGATTCTCCTAAAACCGAAATCGTTGAGTTCGTATCAAAAAAACCTTTCCAATGAATATAAGAGATTTGAAATCTAATGGTTAGATTTTAAAATATGTCCAAAACAGTTTTGGAAAAGGTCGCTATGGATTCAGTTCGGTGGACGTTATTGGAAACTGACTGTAAGGGCCTTAATAAAATTGTTAAAAATATGGAAAAATTATGTAAAATCATAATAACTAATTTGGAAAGATTTTGGATGAAAAACTCAAAGTTTGAAAAGATAAAAATATATTTTTATCAAAATTAACTAGTTAATAATTAGAATGATAATCTAATTATTTTTAGAAATAATAAATTGGATTGAAAATGGGTTTTAAAATAACCAAAAATTTCCAAGAATAATTTGGAATGGGTTTGGAATGGAAATTATCTTCGGAATATTTCGATATTGGATTTAGTGATTATACGGATATTGTGGAGGAATTTGGAAGATACAGATTTCGTTATTCCCTATACGATATCCATTGGTTTCAGAATTTGATATTGAATATAAGCTGATATTATTTTCTATTCAGAGCCTTGTATTTAATATCAAAATTGGATTTTGGTTTTGTCGTGAATGGTGTCTTTATTAACACTGTTCTTAAACCCAGTTGAGAAAAGAACAAATATTTAATTAAGATTTAGATAAGTTTACCAATTAATTAATTTAATTGGAGATTTTGGGTTTATCGTGAGCGATGTTTTAAATAACATTAGTTCTTTAACCCAATTAACAGCGAAGATATGATTTGGAATTTATAAATATTTTTATTAAGATTTAATGGAAATTTTCCAAAATAAAGTTTTCCAATTTAAAATATTAAATTGGAATTGGATGGAATTCGATTTGATAAAGGTGAGATTTTGTAAAGGAAGACCGTTACTACATATGGAATTTAAAAGGCTTTGCCATTATTCCATTTATATTATTAGTCTGATACGAAAATTCATATCAATTATATACTGATCTGATTTCCGTGAAAATTCCGTTTTGATGGAATATGATTTGGGTTTATTGTGAACTGTGTTTTTAATGACATTCATTCTTTAAACTAGTTAAGGACAGGATTTATTTCCTAAATTTGAATAATCATTAAATAATGATTTTTGGAGATTAAAACTAAGCGGAGTTTTAATGAATCTTTAATTAGATTGAAAAGTTAATATGGTAATTAAATTTTCCAAATTTGAGAAATGATCGAAAATGGAGTGCCACCAGTTTTACTCCATACGATAGTTAAATCTTTAATTAGATTTGAACCTGAAGTGGTAATTAATTTTACCGATAACACCGTAGGTGTTAGATATGGGGTACTACCAGTTTTTCTCCATGGGATGAATAGGTTGGGATTGGGGTTAATAAATAAATGATTACTTCGGTATGGCTCGATAATCCCGACTAGTTTTGTAAATCTTAATTTGGTTTAGAATTGTGAAAAGATAAAATAAAATCTTTTGAAAATGATATCAAAAGGAAGATTAAAGAGAAAATTTAAAAGAATTTATCTTTGATAAAATTAATGGGAACCTTTCCCTAATGATGTGAATATTTGAATAAAAGAATATTCTGAATTGCAATGAGACGTATGATGTGTTTTTATAGCACTTGATTTTAGAATACGCGAGTTATTCGGGAAGACCAGGTTTAACCCATTCTGAATAACTATTATGACAATTAAAAGTCGATGATGTAGACGTGGTTGAAGACCGGAGATCTTCACAACATTTGGATGATTATTGATGTCTTGATTGGGATGTACACCCAAGACAAGGTAATAAGTGGTGATCGTCCATATGTACTTGGAGATCGACTGGATATGCGAGGGCCTCTCCCGTGTATTGGACATATGGGACGAGGAATAAGGTGCCTCCAGTTTCGTTCAGACCCCGAACGGACTTGCAAACGGATAGTGTGTTTGACATTGTATTCCTTTATACTGTATTCGTTGATCTCTGCTAAATATATATATCTGTTTGGTGTGGAGAATTTATTCTCTTGCTTAGCACCATTTTCTAAGACGTACGAGCTTAGAGGTTATATATTTGTGGAAGCTGAGATGCAAATGATCAAGGCTTTTGTTGAAAAGCAGAGTCTTGTTGTTGATGATCAAAGAACAGCTTTAATTATCATAGCTTTGTGTGGCGTTAATTCATGAGCTTCACGCCCCAGGTATGAACCAAAAAGGGGATAGTGATCGCAGGGAAATGGACATATGTTAGTTCAAGCTACGAGTAACGTCATGGTATGGAGCCCAGACTGTTTAATCATGTGGATGTTGCATATTATTTGATGGAAAGTGAGATACCTCGGAATTCGGGCTGATTGAAAGGCTCAGATATGATTGAGTCCCTAGTGGCTCTAGAGTGGTAGACATACTGATCCATTTTGGAGGTTCAATAGAACCGGCTAACATATAGTTTATGGTATAACTAATCATCGACGGATGACCGGCCCTACCGATTCTAAGGGTTCACTACAGGGAATCATGAGGCACTTGCTAGTGTGTCTCGAAATCGGTGAGGAAGATCCCTTGCCTCAGTTCATAGATGGAAACCAATTTCCAATACGCTCTTTTACGGTTTTAGTTATAAACCTATATGGCGACGTAATATAATGGTACCTACGCCGCCTATGATTGATACATTTATATTTGAAGTTGATTTCTTCACTTATGGTAATAATAAAAGATGAAATTTCACGTATCATGCATATTTGGCTATTATAAGGGAAAACTCAATCCTCGACTCTGTTCATTATGTGATGGGACCTGAGTCTTATAATAGCTTCATTTTTCTCTTTAGCATTGCGCTGTCGATTTTTATGCACTGGTATCCATGGGGGATAAACCTGTTCCATATTATACAGCGTGGTCCCGTGATTTACCTAACTTTAAAATGAAAGCTAATAACTGTTTTAGTTCTCACACCAGTCCCATGACTGACTCGGAGTTTATTGTTTTAACCTAAACTTTGGGTGCCCATATTTTCTACATGGGCAGCTTGTAGTTTTGGTTTTCGCAGATACTTCTTTTCACAGGATCCTGGATTACAGCTGGAGCTATATTCAGAAAACTTTGTATCCGTATATCTCTTTCAGCTTTGTCAGTTGATGTATTTCCACTAAGTATTGTATTTATACCTTTTATTTCCGCTGCTTTGTAAATTGTAAATCTCTGAGATTTTCTATTGTAATATTTATTCATACTCTGATATATTCTGGTACTCTGATGTAATTATTGTAATAGCAATGAAATGTTCTATTGTTTGTGTTCTGATGTGTCTTGTTCTCAAAGCAATCCGGGCTTTCTCGTAAGGGCAAGTATGGGTCGTTTCAGGTGACAATACCCTTGTTGTTTAGTTTGTATTTAATGACACTTCTTTTAACACTTGGTTGTCTATATGGATTGTTTATTTTATGATTTGAAGAATGAAATATGTCATCATTCGTCTTAAATGAATCCTCTATTTATTGAGATCGGTTATGTGCTTGAGAACAAAATCATTATGTTGATATTCATTCTGAGCTTTAAAGTACAGTTTTTTTTTCAAATGCATAAGAAGAGTGCTTTCTTTTTTTTTGCATTTAAGGTGAAGAATTCTTAATTGGAAGAATATTGATGATGGTTCTATTTCCGTTTCATCTAGTATTTCAAATTATTCATCTTCTACTATGTCTTTGTGTTCAAATATTGTTGTACATAGCAAAAGTTATTTGAAAGATATGATAAGGAGAAGACCTACTTTAACAATTTCTGATTTTATTGATTTTTGTTTTGGAGGTGCTAATGATTTTAGAGAAATTTTGATGACATATCAAATTCAAAAGGGATATAAATTACTTTTTTTTTAAGAATAGTTATCCTGCAATAATGGTTGTTTGCTCTTCATCTACAAGTGGATGTCCTTTTAAAATGCCCACGTCTTGTGATTCCAGAAAACTTATTAGGATTGTTATTTGAAATTTGGTTGCATTCTTGTGGAGTTAGTCTTAGAAATTTGAATAACCCTCAGCTTTCTAGTTCATTTGTTAAATCATTGATCATTGATTATTGATGAAATTCATGATCATCCTACTAAGAAGCCTCTGAATATCATAGTTGGTTTTCGAATGGAATATAATCTTGAGTTGTCTCATTTTTTTTCTTATTGTGAAAAAAAAAACAGTTTGCTTTAATAGAGTTGCAAGGTAACGGTGTTATGTCTTACAATGATCTAAACTAGTATTTAGAGGCTTTAAAGGAGCATAATCTAGGTAGTTATGTTGAGCTAGATGCTAGTGCTTCTACTAATCAATCCGAGAGAGTCTTTGTTAGTCTTGGTGCATATATACTTGGCTTTAACCATTGCCGAACTATGATTTGGTTAGATGCGACTCATTTAAAAGGACGACTTGGTGTATTAATAGGGGTTGTTGCAAAGAATGGTAATCACTGTATGGTTCCACTATTTATTGTCTTAAGTTACACTGAGATGTTTTCACTTGTAACGTTATTATCAGTTTTTAGTGTTTGATAGTATTATTTTTAGTTTTTTAGAGTTTATTATGAGTATCATTTTTATTTCATATGTGTTATGAGCTTTTGTTTTTATTCTCTCTATGTTTGCTTTTTCACCATCAATTCTTTTTAGTGTTAGTATTAGTATTAGATTTATGTTTCCAATTTTTAGGTACCAGTTTTTAGTGTTTGATAGTATCATTTTTAGGTTCCAAAGTTTATTATGAATATCGTTTAGTATTTCATATGTGTTATGAGCTTTTTTTTTCTTTTTTCTTTCTATATTTTCTTTTACCGGCATCAATTCCTGCTAGTAATAGCATTAGATTTATGTTTCTAGTTTTTTGGTAGTAGTTTTTAATTATTTATAGCATATTCTAGTTATCATTTTTTGATTTGAATGTTTATTTATCCCTATTTTGATTTTCATTGTCAAAATTATTTGCATGGTTTTCTCCCCCTTTATATATGGGTGTAGTTTCTGTTAAAAATATGAATAATCGAAGATGGTTCTTATATCATTTAAAGGAAATGCTTCAAAAAAGTCATGATTTGGTTTTTATATTAGATTATCATCAAGGTTTAAATTTAGATATTCACAAAAATTTTCCCATGGCATTTCAAAGTTATTGCTACTGACATATGGAACAAAAATTTGCTTTTAACAGTTAATTCAATGAAAGCAAATATTTCTATTATTGATTTCTTTAAGATTTGTTCTAGAGCTTTAAATGTGTATGAATTTGAAAAAGCTCATTCTATATTTTAAAAATCGTGGTGTTGCAACTGTGAACTTTTTAAAGGAAAAACCATTTGACAAGTGGGATGAATTGTTTTTTTAAGGGGGTAAAACATATAAGGAATATAGTTCTGATGTGGTTGAAAATATTAATAGTTAAATTTTACAAGAAAGAGCATTTCCTATTACATGATGCTTAGATGAATTTCATGTTAAAATTATGGAACAACTAGCTAGAAGGATGGAGTAGTGTCAATTATGGAATATTATTTTGTCCTGTGGAGTGTTAGTTAAAAGAGTTGATTAAAGAATGATTTTCATGGGATGCCTACCAGTCTTCAAAGTATGAACCTGAAGTGAAATATCCATTCTAACTTCTATTTCATCTTCTTTCTCCTTCTCTATAATTTTTTTATCAAACATCGTATCCTTGTCCCTTAAACCTCCTTTGCTTTCTTCCACTTACCCCAACTCGCTAATACCTCAGGTCGTGGCATCTGACTCCCTACCTCACTCAAATCATATGCTTATGGAGGAAGAAATTCACTCCTCTCCGCCTCCGTCGCAATCCAATCTGCCCCCTCTTCTTCCTTTGCCTCCCATTCCTGCTAAGGGTCGCTCCTTCGCGGCCGTTACTGCACTCTTCCCGCATGTCATCTAATATTCTTCCTCCTCCACTTCCAAAGCCAGCCGTTGGCTCAAAGAGGTCTTCCTAACCGTTTTTGGTTTATCCCATGCTCTTTAGAACTTTTGAAATCAAAAAATCATTATCTACGTTGTGCTGAGAGGGTACACATGGCGAAAGTCTGTAGGAATTCGAATATTTGTTTCGTGTGTAGCTCCTTTGGCCACTCGTCTTCGCTCTAAATCTAGAAAACCACGCACTAAAGCCTTTTTTCATTCTTCTTGCACTTCTAAGGCAGTCTCTTCCCCTCCAAAATTTAATAATCATTCCTCACTGATTCAAAGACCCCACATTCTCTCTCTCTGTGTCCATAAAACCCGGCCTCAGCTTCCATGTTACCCTACACCCAATTTTGAACCCTCCATTTTTCTACCAGCTCTGCTTAACTCGCCAATGGTCATTACGCACCTCCTAGTCTCTCATTCCGTAGCCTCATCATCACTAGATACTAGAACGTCCAGATGGTCCACCTCCCCGCTTACAAGTTCTTTATCAAATTTCCCAACTTCGACCTCCTCTCTTTAGCCATTAACCATCGCTTTTTATGCAAACCTAGGGCTTCCCTCCGCCTTGAGCGCTGGAACCCAACCAATGTGGTGGTCATAAGAGACTATTTTCATACCATCTAGACTAGTATTACTGGTGTCGTGAGCATCTCCGCCACATCGATGGTATCCTCTCATCCATTTTGCACCGGTCGATCTGTTTGACTCTGTTAATGATTATTCCTAGACACGTGCCGATCGTCTCTTCGTTTTTGCTAGAATGCAAGTCACTAAAATCATATCTCTTCTTGTTTCGCTTTCCGTTAGTTCCAACAACTTGGATTTTTTGATAACTATGGAACCCTGGGATCATGTCCACCCCACCATTAAACTAACCTCCCTTATATTAGGGAAAGACTTAGACCGTGACCCTGCCATCGACCCCTCCCTGAAATTGTAGCTTTTTATCCTCCGTGTCCCCTTCGCCCGAAGACCACTTCGACAACATGCAACCGGAGGCTACAATGGGAGTCCCTACCCCTCATGTCCCTCCTCCTGCTAACCAATCTCCACTCCCTCCACCATCTCAAGACTCCTCCTTTAAAGTTGTTGGGCCTAGGGGTTAGGATCCTTGGCCTTTACCAGATCCTCGTTTGGACCCCATTGACCTTGAACTCTTTGAACAACCTCTCATCCCTTTACACCCTCATCCTCCTCCGCCCCTTTACCTCAAGCTGAACATACCACGTTTGAACTTGACTCAGTAACTCCCCTCCCACAACCTTTGCCCCATTCATCGTCCAACCCTATTCTAGCTGCCCACACTCATGTCCTTTTCTCCATGGTGGTCAGAAGAACTGTCAGGCTTTAACTAGATCCTACTGATCCTTTATCAGCTCCCTCTAGTAGTTTTCTTTTCTTCGAATTGCTCTAAATAAGGTAAAAGGGGAGTTTGAGGTTATTAAGGGACCTTAAATTCTCAAAATTAGTTAAGTCCATGGATATGAATAATGATAGTAAAGAGAGGGGTAGAACTCCGAAGTCGTATTTATAGGGAAAGGAAAGAAGAATTCCAAGAGACTTGGAACTTTTTCTAAGTACTATGGGATCAGCACCGATTCCAGAATCGTTACCGATCCCCAAAAGAGAAGGAGAGAAAAGAAAAAGAGGAGAAGGGAACAGGTCCAACCATCCTGTAACAGCCCGCATTTTACGTATCGGAGGATCATAAAATATTTTTATTTAATTCTCTAAGGGTTGGATCATTCTCATATTTTAGTATGTTGTTTATGGGGATACGAGACATGTCCATAATTTTTAACAATTTTGTTTGTGACCATTTTCCCCTGTCATCCTTGTACATGGCATAACTTTTAACTGGGATTGAATCAATTACTAAGATCAGTCTCATTGGAAAGGAAATGGTGTTGCCAATTCCGTAGAGTGGTCACATTAAAGATTTGGTCAGCGATTTGGGAGGAATCACTGTTTTTGTGTTTTACAGTTTGCTATTCAGGTTTTGAGCCATTGGTGGGCTGATTTGGAGAGGTCCATTAGTGGGCTTGCGGGAGACTATAAATAGGGGGTTCGGGGCATGGAGAGAAAGTTATTTTTCTTCATTCTCTCATTTGGTTAAGCTCATGATCATCCTTACTCAATCAAATGCACTTTCCACCATTAAAATCTAGATTTATATAAGAGAATCAAATATCTACATCGTTTGAAGCTAGATCTACATCAATCGAAGAGAGAATTCATCAAATCAAAGAGATTGAAGAGTGTTCTTCGCTGTTCGGATTGAGAAATCAACGATTTTGCGTTGTTTTGAAGATTTGGTGAGTGATATGCATCTCTCACACGGATTCAATCAAGTATATAAGTTGTTTGATCATAATTTAATCATTTTCAATTTTTTTTCATGTAGGTCTACATCATGGTAAGTATATTTTCATATGAATCACCGTAGTATCTAATCTAGCAACTTAAAACGGGTAATTCTTATGATAATTCATATGTTTATGCAAGTTAGATCCATTCTTTTTCATTTATCATGATTTTTGTGAATTTTATTTGATTTTCAATGATAGTGTCATTTTAGTGTTGATGGATCCATAAAGTGTTTATGGTCGAATTGGATGATTTGGGTGAGTTGCTTGAATCGTTGTTGTCCTTCGGTGAAGATTTGGTCGAGTTTTGTGCTGTTTTGGTCAATTCTGGGAGTCAGGTTGTTCTTCACCAGATCGGGTCATTTTAGGGTGTTGGGTCGTGTTTCTTGATCCCCAAGAAATTGAGTTGGATCGCAATGGAGGCTCAGGTCGGGATGGGGATCCAGGTCGTTCACATGATGGACTGCCAGGTCGTGGGTGACGTGGTGTTAGAAGATTGAAATGATCAGCTTCAGGGCGTTGGAACTTAAGAAAATGGGTCGACCAGGGTGGGATGTAGCTTGGAGAAGGCAAGTCAGGCCGCTAGTGACCTATGTGGTTAGGTCATTGTCACGATCTAAGGTCGTGGGTACCTGAGTTTGTTTAGGTGATGGATGGTTTAGAGTTAGGTCGTGAGATAGGGGGATGACCTAGTCAGGTCGTTAGACCATTGGAACGACCTAATTGGGTCATGGGTGGAGTTTCTTGCATGGTTAGGTGGAAGTGAAGCCAGGTCATGGTGTATTAGGTCGGGGTACGACCTAAGGGTAACAACCTGAGTGTGTTGAACCTTATATTGATGTTGTTTGGTTCAGTGATGTTATGTGGACCTTATATTGATGTTGTTTGGTTCAGTGATGTTATGTGGACCTTATATTGATGTTGTTTAGTTCAGTGATGTTATGACTTCGATGTATATCCAGGTGGGAATGTTCGAAGTGATGTGATGTGTTCGTTGATCGTCATATTGCAACGAATGTGAAGACAACTCAACGGTGTTGAGTTGTGGATAATGGTTGCTCAAGGGGGACTTGAGTGTGTGAATGGTCATCGGGGTTGATGGCTAGAGATGTGAAGGCTGAGAGATTATCATTGTCATAAGTTGTAGCGGACTAAAAGCAGGGGTACTTTAGGCAGTCGTGAAGGGCCTCGTACCTTGGGTAGTCGTGAAGGGCCTAGTTGTCAAGATTGGAAAGACAAACATGCGAGTCGTGAAGGCATATGGAGTTTTTGCTAGAATTGGAGATTACCATTAGCCCTTGACATATGGCAGGTGGCTATCATACGATTAACGATGGTTTTGAAGAAGGAAAGGCATCAATAGCCAGGTCTTAGATGTTGGTTTTTTTTTTTGTACCATCTCACGTAGATTGTCTGAAGTCAAGGGAGATGTTTCTTGGGTGCTTGTCTGATACTGGTTTAGGCCTCTAGGGCTTGTGCTTAAGGGATGTTGAGCTCGATTAGGATGATTTACGTAAGATATAACTAGTTGATATGATTGCTATTGAATGATGGTTGTTTTACTATTGTTAGGTTGTTCTGATTACCATGGATGTATGGTTGAAATGCTTGTTGTAAAGGCTATCACTGCCAAATGTGGGGAAGGTAGGTTTGGGTTCTTCTCTGGTGCTGGGTAAATTGGTTTGTTAATCTACCTATTCTCATATACTCTATTGATGATGTTAGATAGCTTTTTTACTGCTCACTATGACTGTTGTCTGACTGAAGGTTTTATGCTTCTCTCTTATCACCTTGGGTTGTTCATCCTATTGCGGATGGGCAGACTAGGTGGCAGGTGACAGGTGATTAGTGAGGACGTTGCAGATGTGCGACGACGAGCAGAAGGCTGGCGTATTATTTTACTATTACTATCTAGTATCTTTGCTTCCGTTGTTTGATGAGTGTTGTAGTAAGGCTTCATGTACAGACTTTGATGTTGTATCCAGTGATGTATGGATGATCTTTCAGGATGTTATGAAAGTTTAAAAGTTTGTTATATGATGCTCCACTATTTCTGCTTGTTGTATATGTTCTACTATATTTTATCCTTGCGCTGTGAGTTATACGACAGGTTTCATATTATGTTACCTTTGATGATCATCCATAGTTGTCTAGCACGTCTTTCAACGCATTATTTTCCCTTGTTAAGTGCGAGAGTTATAGGCGGTCGTCACACATCCGGAATCGGTGAAGATCTTTGAACCCAAGATCCAACAACGACCGTGCATACGTGTTTTCAAAATCTAGATTGTCGAAACTAACTCGACTCGCCAATTAATCGTGTACTTATGAACCTAATCATTCTAGAGTACCTGCCAAGTGATCAAGTTTTCGATTCGATAATGTTTTCGGAAAACTAGAGTGCGTAGTCACACACTCGAACCATACCATTCATATTATTTTTTATTATGAATTCTAATCATATCATGCAAAACCACGTGCAAACATGTGAGCACATATGTGACGTTGTGCAGACAACAACTCGTTTATGTTCCAGCGTATGTGGGAGTCGGCGACTAACGTTTAATTTCTTGAATTGACAGGAATTAAACGCTTACTTGAGCAATCAGATAGGTTCTAGCCTGAGCAATGAAATTCAAGCAACTAAAATTCTCAACAACATTAGAACCGCGTACTTATACCAACAAGTTGCGATAAAGCGTCATGACTAGTCAGATAGGAAGGTCATGACCAATCGCTTGACATGACTTGGAGGTCTTTCCAATGTCCAGGAAGAATTGTCTCAACTCAAAGTATATCATGTTAACATAAGACATCCTTTGGGAGGCAAGTGTCACACGACTTTTGGGTCCGGACACTAGAAGCAGTCCATGCAAACACGACTTGGTCCATCGCGTGGTCAAACAGTCCAGAAGTGTTGAACAAAGCCCAGATGGAGTCGTTTAACTATAGTCGTCGTGGCTCTCAAATACGGCTCAGTGCTTCGGGGTTGGTGTTCACCATCCATCACAATTTTGTATCCTAAACTGCTAACTTCATATCCCCACAACCAACTCCTAGGACCGGTATTAACCTCCATCCGTATTTCGTATCCCGAAGCTCAACTTCACCTTCATGAACTTGTATCCCCAATACTACCTTCCATGATCGGTATGAAGACTTTGTATCGTGGAATACAAAAAACATCGAAGCAAAAAGATTTGAAGAAAGCAAGGATATCGGGATCGGTGTGGGATACAAAAAAACAAGCAGAAAAGTTCAAAGCTTCGGGGTAGAGCAAAAACAAAATAAGTCCCCAGGATACATATCGATTCTTGAATAGGTACCGACCCCATGTGCCCACCAACCTCTGCTCCTATCTTCTCCCACCTACTCCACTCTTTTATAAATACCCTCCAGTTTGCTCCAAGAAAAAGATTGAATACTTGTTCTTTTTACACTTTGGGAAGAAGATATTGCCTCCTTGATCCTTAAGCTTGCTCCATCACTCGAGGAAGAAGAAAATTACCTCTTTTTAGACACTTGAACTTTTTAGACAATATATACATTTCGAGAAGAACTTGGGTTCCAATATGAACCTTGTAAAATATACATCCCATCATTGTCGGTGTAATCAGATAGAACTATGATTCCCTCCATTATCTTTGGCTAAAAGTGAATAAATAGAGAAAAAACTTTAAGGTGGTCGTAGATTCTTGTGAACTGAACCACTATAAAATGCAGTGTTGACTTAACAACCTGCATATTTCTCATTTTAGACATTTAGTTTCATTATCTTGGAACTCGTTAGGTGTTGTAGCCAGCTTTTGCAGTTCATCGGAGATTTAGAACAAGTTTATAGTTGGAACCATTTTTTGAAATCAAGTGTATTGGTAGAATTCAATTTTTGAAGAAAGAAGAGA
This sequence comes from Allium sativum, assembly GCA_030737875.1. NCBI lineage: Eukaryota > Viridiplantae > Streptophyta > Magnoliopsida > Asparagales > Amaryllidaceae > Allium > Allium sativum. Next base: position 735,005,902 of record CM060916.1, read on the forward strand.
TTTAGGTTTTTGTAAGCAGAAAACAGACAACATGGCTTTCTTTTTCCTAGGTTTTTAATATTCCCTTATTCCACTTCTATCAATCATTTTCATTGTTCAAATCATGAAATCATGTGTGTGCTTGTGTACACACACATGCAAATCTAATGAGTTAACATCACGTTGCAGTTTAATCATATTAAGAACAAAATAAAATTTTATTTAAAGTAAACTAATAGTTGAAAGGAAGAAAAAGCAAGCAAACGCCGAACTTGAGTTTGTGCTTAACTTTAAATTTGCACTTGCAACACGTTTCAAAAGAAAAGAAAGTTTTCTAAGATTTTCACCTTATACGTAATGATCCAAACCTTGATTTTTCCTTTGAAAAACTTAATTTTTCCTAGTTGTTTCTTTTGGTTTTTCTACTAAGATTTTTTTGTGGTTCTTTGTTTCTTAATTTTTATTTTATTTTTCTTTCTATTGTTACTACGTTAAAATAAGAAGATAAGAAGATATGAAGGCAAAAGAAAAAAAATGAGAAGAGTAAGACACCATATGTAACATGGAGATTAAAAAAATGTTAAATAAATTAATCATATAAGACTATTTTATTACTTGCAACAAGTCGATTTTAAGTACTTAGGCATTCATGATAAAATTACTTTTGTAAAAAGACTAATGTACTTTCCTTAACAACATATAAAATAAGCTTAGTTAAGTAATTCTATATTTCTTGATATCAAATCATGTTTCTTTATGTTATATGTACACATAAAAACAAGAAGTTTCAAATCTTACTTTAGTTAAATGTAAATCAAGATCTTATATTAGATTAAATATATTTTTAAATTATTTTATTAGTAAACATCACATCATCTAATTTATAAACTATAGAATTTTCAAGTATTATGTATATATCAAGTTATGTACATATATACACAAACAAATAAATAAATAAATATAAACATAAACATGTATTTATAAGAATATTTTATTTAAAATGTAATATATCCATATTTATTTATAAATAAATGAATCTAAGATTTCAACTTCAAAATTTAAAATGACAGTTAAATCATAATAATTGTTATTTAAATGATAAAAATGATATTTTTTCAGCAAATTCAAATTTAAAAAGAATTTTAAAAGAATAAACATTAATCAGAGTATTCAAAATTAATGAAATATTCAAAAATTAAATTGATTAATTTTTAGGTAATTACGTTAACTGTTGGAACAGTATTCAAATATAAAATTAGGGAATTGGACTTAATAGGTTCATGATGCGTGATAAGTTAGGTCGTTCCACAAAAGGCTGCATTTTCTAACCGTTGGATGTAAGTACAACTAATGTGAGGTATCACTGATTATGAAAACCCATGACAATTGTAAGAACATAGTGAGGAATTTCCTAATGGTTTACTTCAAGCGTTAAGGATTAAGTGGTTATAGGGTCCGTCTCCCCATCTAAAGAAGAAACTTAAGGGCCATTGAGTGTCAAATAGCCTGAATAAGGATTAAGGTATTAAGTTGTTAGACCCCCATTTTTGGGTACTAAGTGATTAGGACTCACCCCTTTACTTATGGATTTGTCCTAAGGAAACGGGCAAGAGGCAATGGGATCCTCCCTCATACAGTGTTAAGTGAATATCAGACTTTCCTTTGCCCAATCTAAGTATTAAATGGCTTTTATGGTTGCAAAGTCGGAAATCTCCTGAAGGGTCTGGTTCTACGAGCGTCTTAAGTGACTAGGTCAGAGTCTACCTCTAGATTGTTAGTTAAGTGACGCCTTATGAGTAGTGTCTGCTTATCCTAAGAGGAAGTATTAAATGACTAGGATATTACCCAAATAATATAAGCTAGATCATAACATAGAGGTCTTCATGTTATAAGATCATAAATGGTGTAGTATGCTCTACCTTACGGATATTATGTGATTGATTATCATATCTTGCATTATGCGTTGTTTCATTTATGAAATTGGAATGTTCAAATGATGGAACCCTTAATTAGTAAAAGGATTTAGTAAATTGTATCCTTAAATCAATGAAAACATGTTAGGAAACCACCTGTCAAGTTTTTAAGTGTTCGATGAATTCACCTTATGTTATATTTATGTCGCTGCTTTTAGTTTTTGAATTCTGTAATTATAGTGTAGTGATATAGGATAAGGACATCATATAAAAAGTAGTATCTCAAGTACAAGTAACTTAGTTTATAGGAAGTTTGCTACTTTAGAATGGTAGTTAAATCATTGCATGTGCAGTGCAAGGTTAGGCTAGAATCGCTAAACTTGTATGACATATAAAACGGGTGAAGCCAGACGGAATAAATTTGTGTATCATGGATAATGTGACGACCGCCCATAGCTCCTGCACTTAACAAAGGAAATAGGGCGCTGAAAAAAGTGTTGGGCAGCTATGGACGATCATCGGGGTAGAATAGCACCAACGAAAACCTGTCGTATAACTCACAGCGCATGGATACAATATAATAGAACCTATTCAACATGATATAATAGTAAAGCACCATTGAATAGATCAACTTTTCGTATCGCCATGAAAATATCTCATACAAACACTGTATCGCATCTGAATATGTACAAATAAACTCACTACAGTTTCACTCAGAGTAACATACATCAGCGGAAACAACAAGTATGAATAGTAGATAGTAATATGTCAGCGTTTAGCTCGTCATCGCTCAACAACATCGTCCTAATCAAGACCTACCACCTATCACCTATCTGCCCATCCACAACATGGATGAACAGCCTAAGGTAATAAGAGGGAAACATAAAATATTGAGTCAGACAACAGTCTTAATAAGCGATAAAATAACTATCAACATCAACAATAAAGTATATGGATAACGGGTAGTTAAATAATCTTATCTGCCAACATATCAATAGAGAAGAATCCCTAACCCTACTTCTCTTCCATAACCTACAGTGATAACCTTCCCAGTGCATTAGAGAAACAACCAATAACATTCATAGCAACCAATTATGAAGCATCGACCACCCTAATCAAGTTCAATACCTCCCAAGCACAAACCCCGAAGGCCTAACCCAACATCAGATAAGCACCCAAGAAATATCTCCCTTGACATCAAATAATCCACATAAGAAGATACATAAAACAATAACATCCATTCCCTTGAATATCACCGTCTGCCTTGCCTTGAAACCATCGTTAACCGTATGACTTTCCCATCCTGCCATCCGTCAAAGGCTATTGGTAACCTCGGTTTTAGCAAAACTCCATACGCCATCGTGACTCATATTTAGGCCTATCGTGACTTCCCAGGGTACTCGACTAATCACCCAGTACTTTGGATGCCCCCATTATACCCCTGCTTTGAGTCTGCTAGAATCTCCGACTAACGACGATTCCTTGGCACTTTAATTCTAGTCATTCACCTTGACGACATTCTATAAGCTCAAGCGCATTCTCGAGCAAACCATTATCTATGAGCTCAAGCCACCTTTTAAGTCGTCTTCATAATCTCATTGCATTATCCCACGATCAACGATCACTCAACCATGTTTCGAACATTCCACTTGAATTCACATCGAAGCTACGTCCATCGTCGAATCACCAAAAATCAACTTCATTTGGTCAATGCTTGATGGATCGTCCCTGACCTACCTATGGATCACTTACCGATCCATCTTCATGGATCGTGCTCGATCTATCCGATGGATGTCACCCGATCCATCCATGGATCGCACTCTGGTCTCAACGACCCACGACCCAACTGCATTACATAGTTAACTCTCAAAATCTTTACGGTGCTTTACTCACGGTCCATGCCTATGCGATCCATGACCCATACCCGACCAGTCCCAAAGTTTACCACGAACGATCCATTCGAATCACTCATCCGACCCAGCTCCTCTTTGTATCTTCGACCCGATCCGCTCCATCAAAACAGGCCGACCCGATCCCCACACATGCGATCCATCTCTGACCGACCCAGTCTAAACATATGCGATATGATCCATCGACCATGCCGACCCTCCTTTGTATCCCACTTGTACTGTTCTTTAGCCAACCCATGCCTCACTTTGGATCGCGACTGATCAATTCACCCGCGATCCATTGCAACCGACCCATCGATGCACATGACCCACAACCCATCTTTATATGCGATCCATCAAAACGTTAGAGTTTGGAGTCCAAATTTCTCAAGCCTCCTCGACTCTTCCTCCGGAGCTTCTTCGCCAAGTTTCGTCCGATTCTGATCAGCCGAACAGTCGATTTGCTCCGACCAACCAACCTAAGCTCTAACGATGAACATATATGCATACAATTCACTCGAATCATCCAATTACGACCAAACAATCAATAAAACTACAAAAAATCATTACACAACGTTAGCACAACAAATAATCATCATAGAATCATACTAAATTCACCAAATCATGATAAAATGATAAACGAATCAATAATTGGATCTAAACTTGCATAAACATATGATTCCAATGTTAGCATAAATTAACTACTATAACGTGCTAGATTAGATCCTATGGTGATCCAAATTTAAAATATGCTTACATTGATTAGATCTAGGTGAATATAACTCGTATGGACGAAATTAAGATCAAACAAACCAATATACTCGATTGAATCTAAGTGAGAGATGCTTATCGCTCACCAGATCCACAAAATTGCTATAAATCAACAATATGTAATTCCAGATAGTGAAGAACGACCTCCGAATCAACTTAATTTATGTGATCTACCCTTCCTCGATGTTGATCTTCAATCCTATTTTACAAATCTGTGACTTGAAATGAAGTGGAGATGTATTTGATTGGGTCGGAGAATCATAGACACCCAACCAAATGAGAAATAAAGAGGCAAACAATTCTCTTTACCCCTACCCTCCTATTTATAGCTAACAATGTGCCTCACTAATCAGCTCACTAATGACTAATTATCCTATATAGAAAACTAGCATCACTAAAACATCGATTCTTCCCAAACTGCTCAACCAAATCCTTAACGTGACCACTCTACGGAATTGGAAACACCATTTATGATCCAATGAAATCGATCCCAGCTCCTGATTCGATCCCATTCAAAAATTATTCCCTAAACAAAAATAACAGGGGCAAAATGGTTACAAACAAAATTGGTAAAAATCATGGACATGTCTTACATCCCCACGAACAACATACCAAAAGATGAGAATGATCTGACCCTTGGAGAATTAAATTGAAATATTTTATGACCCTTTTATACGTAAAATGCGGGTTGTTACATTCATCCTCCCTTAGGAATTTCGCCCCCCAAATCCCAAGCAAACACGAACAACCAAAGACTATTATGCATGCCTATCACTCATGAGCAGCCAATCTACCATCCAATCTAGCATCCAACAAGCCATGCATTTATAGCCTTAACCTAGCATGCAAAATTCTAATAATAGTACAATTTACCATGGTATAAGGGTGATATGATATCAATGGGTCATATCAACAAAGAGTTCTGGATGGGTCGTCTTCATACTCTCTTCCGTTTCCCGCGTACAATCGTCATCATCCTCAACCCACTGTACCTTGACTAGCTTGACCGCCTTCCTCCTAAGCTATTTCGTGTCATTCCCCACAACTCAAAGTGGCTTACGAGGTCTCGAAACAATGGGTTCGACTTCTAAATCTTCATACTAATCCGGAGATACCACCACATTTGAATCACGCATACACTTCCATAAAAAAGATATATGGAAAACATTGTTCACATTCGACATCTTCTCAGGTAAACCCAATCTATATGCGAGCTTTCTTATCCGCTCAACTATCGAAAATGGACTAACGAATCTTGGGGCTAACTTCCCTTTATTTCCGAATCGAACAACATTCTTTAAAGGTGAAATCTTAACGGAAACCATATCACCAACGTTGAATTCCAAATCCTTACGACGTCTATCAGCATAACTTTTCTGATGATCATAGGCTACCTTCATTCGTTGTCAAATGATCTCAATACAATCCGATGTCTCTTATCATCTCTGGCCCAAGAATCAACTTATCTCCAGTCTCTATCCAACATATCGGAGAATTACATGGTCTACCGTACAACGCTTCGTATGGTGCCATCTCGATGCTCGACTGGTAACTGTTATTATAGGAAAATTCAACCAAATGTAGATGGTTTTCTCATGATCCCCTGAAACCCAATGCACAAGCTCTAAGGATATCCTCCAATACTCGATTAACTCGCTCGTTTTGACCATCAGTTTGAGGATGATATGCCGTACTCAAACATGGCTAGGTTCCCAAACTCTCTTGCAAACTCTTACAAAATTCACAGTGAACAATGGATCTCTATTACTCACTGTACTCTTTGGGATACTATGAATCAAACTATCCATTTAATGTACAGCTCAGTCAACTTCGATGCTATCCTAGTCGATTTGATAGGAATAAACCTTGTGCTTTTGGTCAAGCGATTCATTATGACCCAAATTCCTTCATTTCATGTCCTAGTCCTAGGTAGTCCATCGATACTTGCTCACATTTCCATGAAGGAACGTCTAAAAGCTGAAGCAATCCACTCGGTTTCTTCTGTTCATCTTTCATCAAGTGGCAGTTCATAGATTTGGAAATAAAATTTCCAACATCACTTTTCATACCTTCCCAATAATAAGCTCGCTTCATGTTCTGGTACATCTTGTTACGACCAGGATGAATTGTCAACTTAGAGTGATGACATTCTCTCAGAACGTCATCTCTCAACTCATCAATATCAGGAACAACCAGCCATCCTTTCTTCCCCCGTCAACCATCTTAGTCGACCTCGAATTTTCCTTATCCTTTTTTGGATCCAACCTCTGGATGATCTCGATAAGCTTTTCGTTACACTTTTGGATTTCGCCAATCCTTTCGATGAGAGTTGGTCTTATCGATTAGCTTGCCAACATTTCAGGCTCTAACTCACACCTAGGCCTGAAATCAAATTTTGCCAAGTACTCGAGGTGCTTCCATTCCGAAAACATGGCTCCCAAACTCGCATGTCTTCGACTTAACGCATCTGCTACTGCATTACCTTTACCAGGAGTATAGGCAATACCAAAATCATAGGATGCCAAAAACTCTAACCACCGCTGCTGCTAAAGATTCAAATCCTTTCGGGAGAAAAGATACTTCAATGACTTGTAATACGTGAACATATCGAATCAAACTTCCAATAGGTAATGCCTTCACTTCTTCAGAGCAAATACGATCACTGCCAACTCCAAATCATGAGTCGGATAGTTCTTTTCATCAGGCTTTAGTTGTCGACTTGCATAAGCCACAACTCTATCCTTTTGCATCAACACTGCTCCAAGTCCAATACTACATGCATCAATATACACCACCATTTCCTCATTCCCGCTTGGAATATTCAAAACAGGGGGACTCGTCAGTCTCTCTTTCAGGATTCTGAAAGCTTGCTCACACTTCGCGTCCCATGTGAGCACTTGATTCTTCTTCGTTGAACCTGTTAATGGTGCATCTATCTTGGAGACATCCTTGATAAATCGACGATAATATCCCACCAACCCAAGGAAACTCCTAACATCCATCGCACTCTTCGGTCTATCCCAGTCCTGGATTGTTGCCACCTTAGCAGAATCCACCGCTATTCCGTTTCCAGAAACAACATGGCTTAAGGACCTCACTTCATTCTTCCAGAAGTGACACTTTGAAAACATAGCTCTTAGCTAATGTCTTCGCAAGATTTCCAAAACAACTCGTAAGTGCATCTTATGCTCTTCTTCATTCTGGAAGTAAACGAGAATATCATCCACGAGCTTGTTCAACCGATCTCTGAATACCCTATTCATAAGATCCACAAAATACACTGGCGCATTGGTCAATCCAAATGGAATCACCAACCACTCAAAGAAATCAGACGGTGTCCTAAAACCAGTCTTCGGCACACTATCTTTGCCACTCTCAACTGGTGAAATCCCATCATCAAGTCCATTTGGAAAACACCTTGGCTTCGTGAAGCTGATCAAACAAGTCATCTATTCTCGGCAATGGATACTTGTTCTTCTTAGCCACCTTGTTCAACTCACTATAATCCACACACACAAACTCAGAGATCCATCAGCCTTGGTTGAAAACATAACTAGTGCACCCCATTCGAACACGCTCCGCCAAATGAATCCTTTTCCCAAAAGGTAACTTACTTGCACCTCTAACTCTCGCTGTTCTCTAGGCGCAATCCGCCTAAGGGGCATAATGATAGGTCTAGCTCCTTCAACCAAATTAATGCTGAACTCAATCTCACGATGCGGCGATAAACCTTTGACCTTGTCAAAGTCATCATCAAACTCACTAGCGATCGACACATATGATAATCCTTCCCGTGGAATCACAAGAGAATACAAAAAGCTTACGAAGACCCCATCTTCTGGCTTACATTGAATCAAAACCATTCCTCCTTCCATATTCCCGACTGTCACCTCGAGCTTCTAGCAATACACTTTAGTTGCATACCTCTTGAGCCAGTCCATACCCAAAATAATCCCAAACCCAACGAAGTTCAGAACAAAGTAATCACATACAAAAGAGCAACCATGACTTGATCACACTAGACCATGACAAATCATACAAAGACTAGACGGACCCCCTACTAGATTAGTCACAACCAATGGTCTATCACAAATCTTGGGTTCCAAACCCAACCGACACACAAGCTCATTGCAGATGAAAGAATGCGATGCTCCAATATTAAACAACACTCGAACTGAAAAATCCCGGATCCAAAGCATACTTTGAACAACAACACTCTTCCCTTTCTCCTCTTCCGTAGGAGCTCTCGAAGAAGTAGGCACAGCCTCCAAAGCATATGCCTTCACTATTTGCTTACCCTTCGACGGTTCTAGACAATCCTTCTTGATATGCCCAGACTTACCACTATTATGACACTTCCTCTCGGCTTTCATATTCTTACAATCCTTGGAATAATGGCCCTTATGCTGGCTTGTAGCAAGTTACCTCGCTTTTCTACTTCTTCTGATCATCATTCCCTTGCTATTGTTCTTACTGTTGTTGCTTCCTCTTTGCGTTCCACTTTTTCTTATTACCACCTTGTTGTTGTTTCGGGTCCTCTTTGGTCGCAATAACAACTTCTTTCTTGGGAAATAAACTCTCGTGTCTGAAAGCCTTCTCAACAATTTTCTCATAAGGGTCATCCAAATGATCAACCAACGACTTTCCAAGATTATGTATCCAATCCCATGATGAATTTCTTGTTCTTCTGGTAAGGAATCTTAATAGACAAATGAGCATACTTGGACAAAGCTTCGAACTCAGAAACGTACTCCAACACTGGTCAACCACTATGCTTTAGGTCAACAAACTTTTTGAACTGAACTGACTTCTAGTGGTAGAAATGAACTTCTTCTTGAACTTGATTCGGAATTATTCCCAAGTGAACTCATCCTCGAGAGTCTCTAATGTGACAGAGTTCCACCAATTCATAGCTCTGCCCTATAGCTTCCTCGAAGCAAGCTTCCTCTCAGTTGCATCTTTAATATCCAAATCTCCGAATATCTGAACACAAGTATCAAGCCACCCTTGAATCTCCACAGTCGACGCTGTCCCCAAAAAATGCTTCCTACCAAGAATAGTGAAATTCTTACAAAGCTTAGCGAAATAAACTACCCTAGGTACTTGTACTTGAACATCTACTTCTACCGCGGCTGCTTCCAGAGAGGGTACCCTCCTCATGATTGCTGCCATCATGGCCTCGAACATAGTTGGGTAATTAGGTAAAACACCATCTCCCCTTCCAGGATCAGGCTCCTCCCAAGCAGTATGTCTCGAAGATCAACGACTCATTTTAAATCTTAAAATAGAATGATTATTCCACACATGTGAAAAACTGCAATGGAGTTCAAGCGCTACTATACTATACATTATAATATAGTAATCATTCATTAGAAAAGTACAAATACGTCTCTTATATGTTATTACATCCACGAACTTTAGATAAAATCGATTAACCAAAGCTCTGATACCAAATGTGATGACTGCCCATAACTCCCGCACTTAGCAAAGAAAATAGGGCGCTAAAAGACGTGCCAGGCAGTTATGGACGGTCATCGGGGTAGAACAACATCAACGGAAACCTGTCGTATAACTTACAGCGCATGGATAAGATATAGTACGATATATACAATAGGATATAATAGTGAAATGCCATTGAACAAAATTTTAGCTTTTCATATCACCATAAAAATATCTCATACAAACACCGTATCACATCTGAATCTGTACAAATAGCCTCACTACAGGTTCACTCAAAGTAACATACAGAAACAAAAAGTATGAATAGTAGATAGTAATATGTCAGCCTCCAGCTCGTCGTCGCTCAGCAGCATCGTCCTCATCAAGATCCACTACCTGTCACCTAGTCTGCCCATCCACATCATGGATGAATAACCCAAGGTAATAAGAGGGAAACATAAAACCTTGAGTCAGACAATAGTCTTAATGAGCGATAAAACAACTATCAACATCAACAATAAAGTATATGGATAATAGGCAGTTCAATCATCTGATCTGTCAAAACATCAACAGAGAAGAATCCCTAATCCCACTTATCTTCCACAACCTACGATGATAGCCTTTCCAGTTAATTAAAGAAGAAACAACCACTAACATTCATAGCAACCAATTATCAAGCATGGACCATCCTAATCAAGTTCAATACCTCCCAAGCACAAATCCCGAAGGACTAAACTAACATCAGATAAGCACCCGAGAAATATCTCCCCTGATGTCGAATAATCCACACAAGATGATACAAGCAACAATAACATCCATGACCCTGACTATCACCATCTTCCTTGCCTTGAATCCATCATTAACCGTATGACTGCCTCATCTTGCCACATCAAGGGCTAATGGTAACCCCGGTTCTAGCAAAACCTCTTACGCCATCGTGACTCGTATTTAGGCCCATCGTGACTTCCCAGGGTACTCGACTAATCATCTAGTCTTTTAGGTGCCCCTATTATACCCCTTATTTGAGTCCACTAGGACCTCCAACTAACGACGAACCCTTGGCACTTCAATTCTAGTTATCCACCTTAACAATATCTGTAAGCTCAAGAGCCTTCTCAAGCTCAAACCACCTTTTGAGTCGTATACATAATCTCGTTGCATCATCCCATGATCAACGATCACTCAACCATGCTTCAAACATTCCACCTGAATTCAAATCAAAGCTACGCCTATCGTCGAATCACCAAATATCAACTTCATTTGGTCAATTCTTGATGGATCGTCCCCAACCCACCTATGGATCACCTAGCGATCCATCTTCATGGATCGCGCTCGATCCATCCATGGATCGCACTCTGGTCTCAATGACCTACGACCCGACTACACCACATAGCCAACTCTCAAAATCTTCACAATGCCTTACTCATGATCCATGCCTATGCGATCCACGATCCATACCCGACCGTTCCTAAAGTTTACCACGAACGATCCATTCGAATCACTCATCCGATCCGGCTCCTCTTCGTAACTTCCACCCAACCCGCTCCATCAAAACATGCCGACTCGATCCCCACACATGCGATCCATCTCTGACTGACCCAGTCTAAACATATGCGATCTGATCCATCGAACCATGCCGACCCTCCTTTGTATCCCACTTGCACTGTGCTTTAGCCGACCCGAGCCTTACTATGGATCTCGACCGATCCATTCACCCACGATCCATTGCAACCGACCCATCGATGCACCCGACCCACGATCCATCTTCATATGCGATCCATCAAAACGTTGGAGTTTGGAGTCTAAATTTCTCAGGCTTTCTCGACTCCTCCTCCAGAGCTTCTTCGCCAAGTTTCATCCGATTCCAATCAGCCGAACCTCCATTGCTCCGACCGACCAACCTAAGCTTTAACGATGAACATTTATGCATACAATTCATCTAAATCATCCAATTTCAACAAAACAATCGATAACACTACAAACAATCATCACACGACATTAGTACAACAAAAAATCATCATACAATCATACTAAATTCACCAAATCATGATAAAATGATAAACGATTCAATAATTGAATCTAAACTTGCATAAACATATGATTCCAATGTTAACATATGAATTAACCGTTATGACTTACTAGATTAGATCCTATGGTGTGATCCAAATTTAAAATATACTTACATTGATTAGATCTAGGTGAACATAACTCGTGTAGATGAAATTAAGATCAAACAAACCCACGTACTCAATTGAATCTGTGTGAGAGATGCTTATCATTTACCAAATCTACAAAATAGCTACAAATCAACAATATCTAATTCCAGACAGTGAAGAACGACCTCCAAATCAACTCAATTAATGCGATCAACCTTCCTCGATGTTGATCTTCAATCCTGTTTTACACATCTATGAATTGAAATGAAGTGGAGGTGCATTTGATTAGGCCAGAGGTCACAGGCACCCAACCAAATGAGTAATGAAGAGACTAAACAATTCTTTTTACCCTTACCCTCCTATTTATAGATAACAACTCCTAGCCTTAATGGGCTTCACAAATCAACCCACTAATGACTAATTAGCCTGTCTAGAAAACTAGCATCATTAATACAGTGATTCCTCTCAAACCGCTTGGCCAAATCCTTAATGTGACCAATCTATGGAACTGCAAACACCATTTCTGATCCAATGAAATTGATCCTAACTCTTGATTTGATCCTATTCGAAAGTTATTCCCTAAACAAAAATAACATAGGCAAAATGGTCACAAACAAAATTGGTCAAAATCATGGACATGAATGAATTTTGTTTTCCTTCTTGGTTACATACAAAAGTTATTCCCTACTTATTATAACTCTCATGATAACATTAGGAAAATCGGGTCATTGAAAGTGGATGAATTTTGTTTTCCTTCTTGGTCTATCATGCTCGATATTAGTGCCACAACTTAATTTTGAGGTAGTATCCATATTTGATACTTATTACCTATCTTATTTCCACCGCGAGTTTGTCTTTATTATACTCGGATTATACTCATACTAATTATGCTAGCACCGAATCAATATGATCTGTGCTTGGAGCGGTTTGAGTATTGATTTTTGTCAAAATTCGGTATAGAAAAGTGCGGGTTGTTACGACCCAATTTTTTTAAATCAAAGTACCCTAATTTTTTTTTTGATTTCATAGAGGTAGGATGCCAACTCATTTCAGTTAGAGCTTTAATCGATTATCTTTTCCTTCATTTCAACCCTATGTAGTAAGGATGAAGCAACTCAAAAACGATACCAATTGTATCACTTGATCTTAATACTAGTTTTGAAAGGCTTTAGCTTTATAACTTATGTTTTAAAGTATATTTGGTTCTAAGAAATATAAAGTACAAAGATATTTCTGGCAAGACCGACCTATTTTTATAGTGATCCGTCCACTATTATTATAGAAACTAATAAGTACAAAAGGAACAAGAGATAGACTAAATGCCTATCTACTACAAACAAATTTCCCGTAGATGCGCATGACATCTGCATCAAAAATATAGAAAAATCACAAAAATTAGTTACATTAATACAGTTATATAATAGCAACTCAAAAGCTAAAAGAGTACGATAAACAAAGAAATCAAGTAGGAAAAGATTACAATGTCATAATCTGATGTAAATCTAGCTATTAGCCTTGTAGAAGGTCTTGATTGTCCTCATCAGCGGATGAGGATGATAGTGATAATATGCGGGGGAGTCGCGAGTATGGGGCTAATATCAGTGGAGGTGGAGCAAGGGAATCAAGGGTAATCTCAGTTGGCATAGGCAAGGTCAAAACAATTGATGGAGCAACATCAATAATATTCGAGGGGTGTAGTAAACATAGTTAGGGAAGTAAAGGTGCCACTCTTTAGGTTTGACCTTACAAAGAGGAGGGAGAGGGATCTCTAGGACAGAAGAAGCCAAGGGTTTAGACCGGGGGCAACCATCAACACAATGTCCAAAAAAACAACAAAGAATGCAAATAGGAGACTTTCAAAGGAAGAAGACCTAAGTATGACTAGTCACATGATCCAAAAAATAGACAGGAATAGACGAAGGGAGCTTCTTCTTAGGTGTAAGCTCGATTAGCGCACGAGCATATGTGAAACAATCTCTGTGGTTAATCGCTTCATCAAAGCAAAGTAACTTATCCACATGACTAAATCTCCAGTCTATACTCCTTAGGGTTTGGTATAGTGAAGGAATACTAGCAACCCTAGTCCAAACTTGTATGGATTCAACTTGTTCTTGTGCTCTCTATAGTTGATACTCATTTAGTGACAATGGATACTCTGTTGAAGATAATGAGAGGATCTGCCATAAAAATTCTAGCTCTATCATCTAATGAGGTAAACTCAAAATGGAACATGTCATTGTCATAAATAATCTTGACCTTACCTTTTAGTTCTACCCTCGAAGCATATGTTTCATTGCAACAAGATAAGGTAGGCTCTTATCAAGGAAGAAGCCAAGAAGGTGGTTTTTCCATCGATTACACCTAATATCAATGGTATCACTAGGACGCTTACAACCAGTTCCCACCTCATTATTTTTAGATACATACATACAAGCATTTCTAGGTCTAGTGGAGAAAAGAGAAACCTAGCTAGGAGCTACAGGAGTTATGGGGATATTTTTCCGCAGGCCTTTCACTGCAGCTGACATCAAAATTAATTACAGGAAGTTCATAGCTTTCACCCAAAACAGGGTTGCTAACAACATTTACAATTGACAAACCATTCACATATTCACCTAATACTGGAGTATTTCTACTAGCAGTTTTAGCAATTTTAGAGACATGAGTACAATAATTACTACCCAACTGTAGCACTGCGTCGGTTTCTAGATCTAATGGCAGGTCATTAACATCGCAACTAGTGTATACGATAAAGCCGGAAGCCACCGTCTTGGAGGAGCCCTCTAACCGAGTTTCTGTAACATCAAATTGTCCTGGACAACACCCAAAACCTTGAAATTATAGGGTGAAGTGGTCATAGTAGAGAGCTTCGTTTTTTATTTTGGATGTTTACTTGAAGAAGAAGATAGGGACGAGAAGTGATCGTCATCATTCAGAAGGGGGATATGGACTTTGCGTGATCTTGTAGTCGACAGAAGGAATCCCGACTTCATTTTAGGTCATGGAGAAACCTAAATCAATGAGGGAGGGAAACGAGGAGCACGCAAGAGAGGAGAGGTTGGAAGAAGGAAAAAAATCGAAGGTGGATTAAGAAAAGAAGCAGCGATGCAGATAATCGAAACTGGAGGTTGATTTCGATTGCGAAGGTTTTACTAGCTTGGCATATTGTTTTATTTAGTAAAGGGTTATAGAATTCCCTTGCTTTAAATATGATATTCAAAATATTGAATTATAAAGGCTTATGTTTTCAAGAATATACTTGAAGTGTATTTAACTTAGTATTTTACTAAAGCGATTTATAATCTCTTCATAATTGTATATATAGGAAGAGGACGGTTTTGAATCACGTGATTAGAAAATCAGATGGGATGGATGTATGATCGTTTCCTATGCTTTAGCTATCGCCCTTAGCTGAAATTGTCCAACATCCCAGTGCGTAGGGCAGAGTAAAAGTAATATTGAAAGTATAGTACCCATAGAAAGTGATACAATGAGATAGATTATTGGTGAACGTACAAAACCACTAGGTTCTTAGTCATCCTAGCAAAACTAAGAGTTGAACAAATGATCTTGTAAGAGTTAAAATTAGACGTACAATGAAATTTGTTTCTAATAGTTGTTTAGATGATTTTGATAAACCTGGTTGGCCCGAGTAAGCCATAAAGGTTTGTAATTAACATGGTAAAACTATAAAGTTGAGACGTTTAATCAAGATTATCCATGCGACAAATAGTTAGGAATACATATGAAATGGATAGTCAGGATTATACATGAGACATGCATGCACATAATTGTTTATGATTGATTAGTAATTATCATATTTAATGACCATTGTGATTGTAGGTACAACATTGATTAATTGATTTAACTAAGGATACCAGTAATGGAAAAGCTCGTTCCGCTCAACTGGTGGTCTCACTAAATATCTTTTCAATAAAATGACATATTATTATTCATATCAGACTGTTCGTCTGATCCAAAGTTTTTGTTCCTCCCCTGTAATCCTTGGAAGTAAAATTTTATGTTTTTTGACGAATGAAACTTGCGAAGACGTGCAAGATGCCTTGCTAGCTATTTAGGAGATTTTGAAGTCTTTTTTTTTTTTTAATTATATTATAATCTGATCACTCAAAAAAGCATCTATATTTATGTATCTATATTTTACTAGAACACAGGAAACATGGGCGGAGCCAGGATTTGACACTATCCCGGGCTATGGTAACATTGAGGTACCGTTTGATTTTCAAACTGCCCAGTCAACGCTTGTGTATGCGTCGAAATGTCCGAAGCGTCGACGTGAGATCCACCACATTTGCCTTTTTCAGCCAAACGCTACAAAATCAATCTTTTGTTTTTTCGTTCAGTTTCACATCCATTTTACATCCATTTGCCTATTTCGTGTGCCCCTTCCGAATAAAATAAAAACGTATTCTCCTTTCATCAATTTTCCCCCAATCCAACCTCTTCCAAATACCCCATTCTTAAAAATCAACACACCCTAATGCTTTACAAAATGGAGAAAACAGTAAAAAATAATTGCTGAACTTGGGCATATTGATTTCATAACATCCAAAGGTGAGCCGTTTTCCATTTGCTCACTTTTGTCATTTGCTCAGGTTTTGCCATTTGCGGAACTAGGACATACGGAGAAAACAAATAAATGGGGGGGGGGGGGGGGGATGAAATCATGATAAACAGTGTGCTACAGCTTATCCATTTGCTCAGCTTTTATCACATCAGTTATTCTGTTTTGTCATTTTCCAACGTGAAAGCTGTTTATTGGCTAGATTATTAAACTATGATCAAGTATTAAACTATAATCATCATATAAACATTGAATGCTATAAGCCTAGAAATGAGGACCTGGGCTGTAACACCGACTAACTTCTTTTTATTGTAAAATAAACATAAGATAACAGAAACTCCAGAACTATATTTAAATGAATAAATAATAGTATATCATTAATAAATGCATGAATTACACCAAACTTAGTTAGATGGAAAAGGGATTCATGTAACATTTTAGTCTCTAAAATAAGAAGACATTTATGAATATAAACGTGATAATAAACATTGGTTTCAAATGAGTTGCATCTGTTCATTGAACTTGCAGTATTCATTGAACACAATGAACTTGCTGTATTCAGTGGCAGTACATAATGTAAACTTAGAGACAAAAGCAACTGCAGTTGGTCCACCACCATTACCACAAGAATTCTGTTTTTCATGCTTTTGTTTCAGTAAATAAATGGTTGGTGCCGACTTCAAACCTGACTATATGGTAATGACAGCTATGCGTTTGACAATAACAATGTTTGAAAAAAAGGGAAGTAAGTTATGGTGTTATTTGTTTATAATAAAATTCAATTACAGAATGCATGTTCATTGTGTTCTCAGTTTGAACTAAAATGAGATAAAACACTGAATCATTGGCTCTCTGCCCAGTTTATCAAATATCAAACCGTTACATTGTATCTGCTATATAATTTGAATGTAAAAAGAATCAGTTTACAAAATCTCTGTATGAACTTCCAGTACAACTTTGTACTCGTTCTTGTTATCTAATACAAAATCAATAAAATCATTTCAATCAGTTTTCTAATATGCTACCAGAGCATTTCAGAATAACTTATATCATCATCACCGAAATCAAGACTTCGTTTTTGATCATTGGAGAATCAAAGTTCTATTCACTTTGCTGTTCTAGTGTGGACATACCTGTTTTTATTTCAAGATCAAGTGTGCTCGTACCAGCTCTTGATAAATCTCCAATTGTGCCCTCGCCAAGAAGCAACTATCAAGGGAGATCTTATCATCTAATCAAGCTTTACTGGTTATACATTTCAAATCTGTTGATACTCCTGCCTTATTCTGATCAATTCGCCATTCCGATCATCACTGACCAGTGAAAATGGCTGGAAGGTCAAATGATTCGCCTTCAAACATCACAAGAACCACTGAATTAACCAATCAAAGATCTGCAATAATAACAGGAGACTTGATCAAAGCAATTATCAAGCCACAAAGTCGTTTAGTCAACGTACAATTAGGTAAATCTAACCTTATGCTCTAGATATATCAAATTGAAACCGTCGTCAGAAGCTATGGATTAGAAGAATACATACATGAAACCTTGATTACGCCACCAAGATACTTTGCTGATATTAATGGGAGACATATAAGCAATCAAGAACATATTACCACTGCAAGAAAAATATTCTATTGCAACTAGCATTTGCAACTAGCAAGACATGACAGTTGCAGTAAATGGTATTTAGCAACAAACCATATTGAAATGACTCTTTGGTTCTAATTATATATTGGATCTCGGTGTGGATGTCAATTTGTAACCGAGTATCCCACTGCATTTTTTATCACTGACAGCACTGTGAGATGCGTTGTTCCGAGTGCAATTTTGTTGACACCCAAAAAGGGATGTCAACAAAACTTCCACCCCTGATTGGTGGAAATCAGGGGGGCCCATATGGGTCCCCCTGATTTCCACCAATCAGGGGTGGAAGTTTTGTTCACACCCTTTTTTTGGGTGTGAACAAAATCGTATTCCGTTGTTCCATGCATTGCCGCTTATATGTACTGTTAATTGTCTCTTATTATTTTAGTAAGTATATTAAGGAAGATCATAAATTTCATGAATTTCGTATCTGCACTTGAACTGTGCACTTATGGTGTATGTTTCTTGGGGTTGGACACGCCTCACTAGTTGTTAGAACTGAAATTTTCAGCAATAGCAATGAAAATTAAGTTATTTCATTAAGTTCATGTATTTTATAGTTTTAGTGATTATTTTCTCATATACAGGAATATTGTTTAACATTGTTAACCCGGTTAAAATGCCCTCGACCTGAACATGGTAAAGTATGTGATCCAAAGAAAATAAAAGATGAACACATCGATAGGTCATTCTCAATTCAACGCTTATGGATCGTTTGCGATCCATTAACGCTGAAGGAAATGACGCATATCAACTCGGCTTTGTAAATAATGCATTGGGTCATTGAAACAATGAGTCGCAAGAAAACGTTGGGTCGGGTCAAAGGACATGGAGTGTGGATCGGATCGGTGGAAGCAATGGTTCGACCGTAGTAGTCAGACACAATAACTTTACGGGTCGCAGGAGTGCTAGGTAGGTCATATCACGATACACGACTATGGGTCGCACACGGGTCATAAACATGGACCACCCACGATCTGTGGAAGCAAACGGTGATTAAGTCCGTCGTTTCAAGTTATGGAGTGCAAGTTATATGGGTCAACTGCATCCCACATGTTCATGGATCGAACTCAACGTGAAGGCATGGTCGGGTTGTGGCACATATGATCGAGTCGTGACAAAACATGAAAGCAACAATGCTTTCGGCCATGGATCGCCCGTGCCCATGGATCGCCGCTCAATATGAAGGAGCGCAAGTCGTCATTTAAGGGTCGGGTACATTACAATTCAAACTTCATGACACTCATACCTCCGCTTATAAATACCATACTACTTCCCACATAAAAGGAGTTAGATTTTCTCCTTCCAAGGCTCTACCATTATTGATTTCATGCTTCTCAAGCATTATTCTAAGCATCATTCCTTTCCAGAATCCATCGAACTTCTTCACCGAGCTTGATCATCGAGATCGAATCCGATAATCATCGATATTGATGGAATTCGAGTGCATTCTACTTTGGAATTAGAGAATCGCTGTGTAAATCATTGAGATTCGTTGGTAATTTGAGATCAAACTTGTAATCTGTAATGGAGAAATCAATGAAATGGGCATTCAAAGTGGACGTAGGCCTAAATAGCGTTTGAATCACTATAAACTTTGTGTTCTATTTTACTTTTCTATTGTTTACTGCTTTTATTCTTGTTTTTCTGCAATTGAAAGGTGTTTCTACACCTCTTGGGGTATTAGCCTGTTTTCAGTGTTAACATTTTGGTGCCAATCGTGGGGATCAAATCCACGACCATAATATTAAAAGCCTTAGATTAGAAGTTTTGAAGCCTGTTCTTTTACGATATATCTGCAAGGTCCAAAAGTCAGGTTCGTTGAAAGTATTTTTATGAAGACTAGAAGGTTATCTGACATTATGTAACCTTCAAAGAAGAATAGTAAATCCGCAAGGCTTTCCGGAAAGGTTGTTGATGATGCCACAGCCTCTCCTCCGACTAACAATCCAACCGTTGCTCAAACTCCGGGAGGTGGTGTAACTTATGGAGAATTGGATGTTGTTGTATCCGGTTTGAATCAACGAATGGAAACTACGAATAAGATGTCAATGGATAAGCTGGATGCTCTCCTAGCCTCTCAGACCAATCCTGCAAATCGCAGAGTTGACATCGATTTGGAAGAAAATGCACATTCCTTTGCTTCATATCGTTCCAGAAGGAATCTTGATTTCTATGTCGAGGAAGTGGATGATTCAAACAAAGTGTCAGTATCAAGTGGTAGGAATGGCATCAATGTTGAAGATTCCAAGATGAATGCTAATGTTCTTAAGCAATCCCGGTCAAGAGAGAATCATTTCAGAAAACGTACTTCTTAAAAAATTGCAAGTCCCACCAAAGGGGCACTTCCCCAAGCTGGATCGCTTGCCTAGACAAGCATCCGGGAAAAGGACTGGCGTGCACCCTGTGGAACGACTCATTGATGAGTAGTATATTTAAGAAATGATTAAGCAAACCATGAAGGAGAGTGTGGCTATAAATGAAGAAGAAAGTGAGTGCGATTGTTCTCCGAGAATGACTCCTTTCGCTGTAAGGATTCGGCATGCCGAATTTCCAAAGAAATTTGTTACTCCAACCATGCCTGCATGTAATGGAACTAGTGATCCCAACCTATTTTTGTACAAATATGAATGACATATGAACGGTGCAAGAAGAAAGACGAGATCAAATGTCTTTACTTCCCCATCTATTTAGAAGGAGCAGCCTCGCTATGGTTCACTAAGCTACCACTGAAATCTGTAGATAAATTCTCCAGTTTGGCAAAGAAGCTCAAGGAATAATTCATATGTATACCTCAATGGCCAAAGCTATTATATCACTATTGGGACTGGAAAAAAATCCAGGAGAGTCGGTGAAGGCCTTTCTTAGTCGCTTCAATATTGCTGTGACAGGGGCCGGTAATCCAGAGCCCAGGGTGATACTAATGGCATTGGTTCGAGCTGTGGATAAAAAGATCGAGTTTGGAAAATGGATAAAGATGAAAGTGACCAACACACTCAAAAAGTTCTACACAAAGACGAAAGAGTTCATTAGGTTGGAAGAAGACCCTTCTACCACCTAGAATATCGTTGGAAGCAATAATATGGAAGACAAGAAAGGTAATAATGCTCAGGGCAATAAGAAAATGCCGGGGGGAGGGGGCAGAAAAGGGAAAACGACGGAAAAGAAAAGAAGAATAACATGAGGCTTCACTTTTTTAGATCCGAAGAGTTGACCCTTCTAATCGATACCACGTAGAACATCTTCTATGCCACCAAGGATGCGTGGTGTTATCCGACACCAAGACCGTTGAGAGTAGACGATAAGGCAGTGAATTTTGGATGATTCTGCCATTTCCACAGCCAACCTGGTCACAACATTAATGAATGTCAGCATATGAAGAGATTGATTGGGAAATTGATTTGGAAGAATACGCTGCAGTAGTATATCAGGAAACCACAAACTGTAGATCCTTCTCTAGATCCTCAAGGGAAAAGAGTACCTACCAATCAACCAGGTCCAAGTAATAGAGCTCCATCACAGAATAATGTAAGACCGATGATCAATACCATATCCGATAGTCTTCATCCAGTGGATAAAAGTTTGAGGGAGATGGAGAGTTATGCCAATGCTCTGAAGTATACTCCGAGGGAAGAAAGATGCTTGATCCTTAATAATACTATTCCCATGAAGCAGCTGAAAACTTCTTATGATGACATTGTGTTCAGGGAGAAAGACTCGGAAGGCGTGGTAGCTCCAACCTTTAATCCAATGGTGGTCACAATTGGACTCGGTCCAGCAATGATCAAAAGAGCGCTAGTTGATTGTGGTGCTTCTGTCAATGTCCTTTTTCGAAAGACATTCGATCTGATGAATTTGTCAATGACTGATGTGCAGGCCTGTTAAATGAAAATCCAAGGGTTTGCAGGTGAGCCAAAGCAGCTCATTGGAACGATTGACTTGCTTGTGGAATTAGGAGAAGGAGATAGGAAAGTTATTTTGAAGCAAACTTTTGTGCTTGTGGATGAAATTTCAGCATATAATGCGTTCATGGTAACACCAGCTTTGGCTTATTTCAGAATTGTACTTGCACCATGGTGTTTAACGATGAAGTTCCCTAAAGAGAAGGGTGTTAGTGTCGTAAGCGGAGATCAAAAGGCTGCTAGGGAATGTTACTTCACTGAATTAAGCGAAGCTAAGAAGAAGGATAAGGGGAAGAATGTGGAGGGCCCTCTCTACATTCGTGAACCTGTCTTATAGCAACTAAAGCATGGCCCCTGCACTGGTGAGCAAAGTGGGGTTCAAAAAGAAATTGATCCTAAAAAAACAGTGCAGGGGATAATCGAGCGGTGCCCGCGGAGATCACGATACCTATCACAGTTCATCCAAAGGATCCTGATCGAGTCTTTAATATCGGGTCTCAATTGGGCCAAAAGTTGCAAAAGGAATTGGTTGTTTTAATGAAAGTTAATTTGGATGTGTTCGCTTGGAGTCATGCCTACATGTGTGGCATAACCCCGAAGAGGCAGTGCATGCATTGAATATAGACCCCTGCATTGTAGCTGTAAAGAAGAAGAGAAGAATCAAGGCCCAAAAAGATCAATGGCTCTGAAAGAAGAAGTGGATAGATTGATGGAAAATCGCTTCATAAAAGAGTCCACGTATCCAGATTGGGTATCCAATCATGTCCCAGTGAAGAAGCCAAATGGAATATGACGTGTATGCATAGATTATTCAGATCTCAATAAGGCACGCCCTAAGGATAGCTTTCCGTTGCCTAGGATTGATGAGTTAGTAGATTCAATAGCAAGGCACGAATTGCTATCATTTATGGATGCTTATTTGGGATACAATCAGATAATGATGCACGAGCCATATCAGAAGAACACCAGCTTTGTCACATATATGGGTTTGTATTGCTATTAAGTCATGCCATTCAGGTTGAAGAACATGGGGACAACTTACCAGCGAATTTTTAATGCGATGTTTAAGTCACAAACTAGCAAGACTATGGAAGTTTATTTTGATGATATGCTTGTTAAGTCGAAGAAGGGGGCCAATCACATGAAAATCTTGCTGAATTGTTCAATATTTAAGAAGATATGACATGAAGCTGAATCCACTCAAGTGTTCATTCAGAGTTGCATCCAGGAAGTTCCTAGGGTTTATGGTGAATGAATGGGGCATCGAAGATAATCCTACCCAGATTTCGGCTTTAAGAGAAGTACGGGCCCCCAGAACCAAGAGCTCCAAAGTCTAAATGGGAAGGTTGTTGCCTTGAGTCGCTTCATCTTGAAAGCAACCGACAAGTGTATTCCATTCATTGATGCACTAAATAAGGGAAAGAAAGATTTCGAATGGGCTCTGGACTACCAGACGACCTTCAAAGACTTAATCAAACACACGGAGACACCCTTGATGTTTTCTAAGCCCAACGACGGAGAGGCTTATTTTCTATATTTAGCAATGTCGTCCCATGCTTTGAGTGCAGCCTTAGTGTGAGAGGATTCAGAGATTAGAGGCATGTGCATTACATCAGCAAAAGGCTTACAAGAGCTGAGTTGAATTATCCCAAGCTGGAGAAACTCACATATTGTTTGCTCATCGCCTCGAAGAAGATCAAGCCATATTTTCAAGCCCATTCGATCAAAATGCTTATAGATCAGCCGCTAAAACAAGTCTTATTTTTCCCTGAAGCTTTGGGTCGATTATTGAAGTGGAATATTGAGCTCAACCAATATAATATCACATATTACACCCGAAGAGCGATCAACGTACAAGCCTTAGCAGATTTCGTTGTCGAATTAACATACTGAGGTGCTGAAGTGGAAGAACTTGTTGACGTGGTAGTCCATTGGAAGTTGCTTGTCGATGGGGTAATGAATGAATACTATTCAGGGGAAGGAGTGGTTCTAGAGACTCCTGAAGGAAGTTCAGTGTGCTACGCATTGAGGTTGGAATTTCCATCAATGAGCAATGAAGTAGAATACAAAGCATTGACTATGGGACTGAAAATGGTCGAGGAATTGAATTTAAAAGCTTTACAGTTTTTAGTGATTCGTAGTTGGTGGTGTGTCAAGTCTGAAGAGAGTTTAAAGCCAAGGGAGTATATCTACCTGCTCATCCGTCGAAGGCTTGGGAACTACTGAGTAACCTTGACTATTACACCATAACTCACATTCCTAGAGAAGAGAACATGAAAGCGGACTTACTCACCAGGTACACAAACAAAGGAGATGCTCAATTGGTAGGGTTAGTGCCTGTGGAGGTTCTCTCCAATGCCTTTCTTATCCTTATTTCATTGTTCTTAAGATTAGAAGATTAGTTCCACCCTATATCGCAATGGGTTCTTTCATTGACTTACGTTTTGAAAAGGTCACCGGCTGCTCGTCTGATACATTTATCAGGAAAGATAAAAAATGGATCGATGTGTCTTATCATATCCTTAACCTAATTTTCAAACTAACGAAAGAACCCATTATGTGATAGGGCGGAACTAATATTCTAATCTTAAGAACAAAGAAATAAGGATAAGGAAGGCATTTTGACTGCACAGACGAGGAAGCTCTTGACGGAGCCTACCTAGCTTTAGAAAGATTTTCAAATTGAAAAAGTACGGGACCGTTGAATGGAATATTACAAATGTAAACTGCCATTTGTCAAAATTACATATTATTCTTTATCTAATGCCTAGTGTGGTACAAAGGGTGCCTATCTCATAGCTGTTACTGTGCTTTCTGGATACCTTTGCATGCTTTAACAAACCAGCTACGCACCTTGCTCTTATAAGCAAGTAGCTTTGATTTGGGAATAAGCTGGAAGTAAGGTAGTATGTCCTGAAGTAAGAGAAAGAGAGAGATCCAGATGTATAGCATTACCAAACTAAGGATAGGCCTGGGAACATCAAATAGTTGTTTCATTTGATCTAGCTAATCGAAAAGACCATCTTATTAGTAAGGCAATAGATAAGACCATCCTTGATTTCTCCAATAAGAAAGGAATTTCGTAAGCCAAAAAAAGAGTGAAATAATACCATGGATAAACACCCATGTTGTTTACAGACCAGCTCTCACCCTCAGAGAGAAAGTAATTCTTGGAGTTTAGGTTAGCGATCCTCCTTAACAAAGTCGGGGTCAGAGTACTCTCAGAACAAAACCGAGCCGGTTTAGTTACACCCTACCTTTACCCTTGTCTTTTAGCTTATGGTAATAGTTTCAAAGATAGACGTGTCACATAATCACAAAAATAAGGTGCGTAGCAAGAATCATGGATGACTCCTATAAAGGAATACCTCCTCAATAGAGTTCCCCAATAGACCTAAAGAAACGAAAGAAGCTGTTGTGGAAAGCCCATATATTTCTCATGCTGGGTGGTCATTTATACAGACGGGGCTTCTCTATGCCTCTGCTTTGATGTGTTAACAGAAAGGAATCCAGGACAATTTTGGTAGAATTGCATGGAGGAGAATGCAAAGAATATTCTGGTGGTCAGACATTGGCCAAAAAGATTCTTTGGTATGGATATTTTTGGTCTAAGCTAAACCTAGACTCTGCAGAATACACCAGAAAGTGTGACAAACGCCAAACTCTCGCCAAGGTTCCACAAGCACCATCCACAAAATTAACTCAAATGGTTAGCCCATAGCCATTTTCTGTATGGGGAATCGATCCAATTGAAGCATTACCGACTATCAAGTCTAGCACGAAATATTCCACTATAGTCGTTGATTATTTCACTAAGTTGGTCGAAGCAGAGCCAGTTGCCACCATTACCTCAAAGAAAGCTATTAATTTTTTGTTGAAAAATATTATTTGCAGGTTTGGTGTGCCTCAAAAGATAATAACGAACAATGGAACTTTGTTTGAGAGTGAGGAATTCAAAAATTTCTGTGTAAAGTATAAGATTTAGAAGAGCTTCGTAGTTGTGGCCCATCCGTAGGCAAACGGGAAAGTGGAAGTAGTGAATAAAATTATCAAATCAACCATCAAAAAGCGATTGGAAAAGACTAAAGGTGGTTGGGTAGATGAGCTACTGCTTTCATTATGGGCATATCGGATGACTTACGTATCTACAATTGGGCACATACCATTCTCTTTGGCATTTTGCTCCGAACCAATGGTTCTTGTAGAATTGGAAGTTCCCACACATCGAAGAATTCACTTCAATCAAGCAGAAAACGAGCAACTACTATTGGAAGCTCTTGATTAGCTTGAAGAGAAAAGAGATAAAGCCGAGCTTTGAATTGAAGCACACCAAAGAAGGATAGCCAGACACTTCAACACCAAGGTCCGACATAGAAAATTTAAAGCTGGAGACCTCGTGTTAAAATGGGTGATGACTGGCACTAGAGTATTTAGGCCTAATTGGGAAGGATCGTACACCAAAAGCTCTTGGATGGCACATTCAAGTTATCAACAGTTGATGGATATCTGATACCAAGAGCTTGGAATAGTGACCATTTGCATTGATATTTTACTTAAAGCATTGTTCAATTCTCGTAAAAATTGTAGTAATTTTTCATACAAATATAAACCACCCATGTTTAAAGGGAGTATTGTAAATGAACATCATCTCTATTAATAAAAGTCTGCACCTGTTTATCTCAATCATATATGTGCAAAATTTTGTTTAATAATTCAAAAATTGCTAAAACATCGATTTAACATTGCAGGCTATCTAAAGAGAGCTTACTTACTCACGACTCGACAAGACCTGGAGACCCCTGCATAACATTCAAACAAACACTTCCTAAGTGTCGAGTTCCATAAACTTGCATATATGCAGAGACGTAGCACATCATCTTGCGGATCAAAAAGGGGAGTCACTAAAAGTCAAGCGGCGAAAGAGTCAAGCGGCGAAAAGAGCGGCAAGCGAACATAAAGATAAAATACCTCCAAAAGCAAGGCGAAAGTCATCCCAAAGTGAGGCAAAAGTGTTCCCAAAGTGAGGTGAAAATCCTAACAAAGTGAGGCGAAAGTCATCCTAAAGTGAGGCGAAAGTCTTCCCAAATTGAAGCGAAAGTCCTCCTAAAGTGAAGCGAAAGCCCTCCCAAAGTGAGGCACATAAACCCAAGACCTGCCAGAGGGGCACCCAATAAGATTTCCAGTGCCTGATTTACTCGACCCGATTGCGAGAAATATTAGGAAAAAATTATAAGACCTCCCAGGCGGGGGCACATAAACCCAAGACCTCCTAGAGGGGCACCGAATAAGATCGTCAGTGCTTGATTTATTCAGCCCGATTGCGATAGATATTAGGAAAAAATATAAGACCTCCCAAACGGGGACACATAAACCCAATACCTCCCAGAGGGGAACCCAATAAGATCGTCAGTGCCTGATTTACTCGACCCGATTGCGACAAATACTAAAAAAAATATAAGACCTCCCAAGCGAGAGCACATAAGTCAAAGACCTCTCTGGGGCACTCGATAAGTCGGTAAAATCAATGCGCCTGATACGTCGATAAAGTTGGGCTAAACCAAAGACCTCCCCAAGAGGGGGCACATGAACTAAAAAATTCTCCACGAAGAAGCATATGATCATCCAATAAAGTAGGTTTTCCTAATACATTGGCAAGCTCAGAAGCTCTCAATACGTGGCAAAGACAAAAAGATGTCGTTGGCAAAGTTGAAAACTTATAGTGCGTCAATAAAAATCAAAGAAAATCGGAAAAGTTGATCACATCTAGCTTATGCAACTCATGATGACCTAAGGTATAGTGGCAACACAACCACATTGTAATGGAACAATGCTTAGAAAACATACTACAAGCTCATCATGACATCGCAACAGATAAAAGACTTGCACTCAACAAAGAAGTGAATGCATGGAAGTACACGAGCTAAAGTACAACAAATAAAGAGCATTTTCATTTCATTGAGTAAGTTTTTACAAAGTTCAAAAGTGAGGACCGACACTTGCACAAAATCTGGTCAAAAGAAATTACAAACAAGAATGCTACATAAAGCAGAATAAGCAGTCAAAAGCCTCAATCCTTCTTCTTTCCGCCCTTAGAAGAGCTACTCGATTTTAATAGGAATTTGTCGGGCTTGATTGTAGGAGTTGTAATGGAGAACTGGCTCGCATCTTTAACTTCTTCCTCATCTTCCGAAAGGTCATGAGGAGGTGAAACATGTGTCTTCTTACAGGCGCTACGTTTCCTCCCGCTTCTTTTCGATGGAAACATGATATCCGAAGATGGAATCTCTGAATGGTCCTTAACGTTTATCTCCGGGCTATCTTCAACATCCTCTATTCCCCGTCCACATAAGACTGTTGGGTCATCCAAACCATGAAGTGTTGCAATCTTTTCTGATTATGACCCAGGATGTGAAGCTGGGGTAGACTCGTGAGCTAAAGAAGGATCGCCTCACGAAAGGGTGACAGTCAAAGTGCTTTTTGTCACATGTATAGAAGGAGTAAAGACGACTTTAGTTCCCATCCCTTCAGGTACGATAGAAGAAGGCTTCAGGGTGTCCAGGCCTAATTTAAGTAAATAAAAAGCAAGGAATTCATCGTACCCATATAAAGTGAATAAGAAGTCCGGTAGGACTGGATCAATGCCAGTTTTACCTGAGATGAGAGGGCTTCTGATGCTTACTTCATAAGCATTTGGATCATCATCATTGCCATCATCGCTTAATGAATATTCTTCAGTAGCCTCTTTCTTTTTGCCAGAAATGGTAGTGGGCTTAGTGGAAGGCATAATGAGAGACTTGGGATCAAAAACGTTGGCATCAGTGGAAGTAGTGTCAGCAGTAGTAGCAGCTGGATCTGGGACATGCTCCCTAGAAGACCCGACTCCAACCGCTGAAGCACGATCCTTCCTAAGCTCCTCTTTTCCCTTGGCAAGGGCAGCGCAAGATTCGTCGTCCAAGTAATGCTCCAAAATATCCTCTTTCGTATAACCATTACCCTCGAATTGTGCAAGAATTGCCTCCCAAACCTTCGCTAGAGTAATCAGATACTTATCTTCCCGAAAGATAAACTTCCTCACCCCAAAACATTGAGAGTGTAAAATTTAAATAAATTAGAGTTGAATCCGGCCTTGGTTTCACCATGATCTCGCTCAGTAGCCACCTTATCCGAAAGTGCTTGGTCCCTCTCTCGCTCAAGTTCTTCCACTATGGCCTTCAACTAAGAAATTTCCAACTCCTGAGAAGTGGTCTTTTCCTATATACTAGCATTGTTTTTTCGATAAATTTCGATGGCTTGCTGCTCCACAATCAACTTGTCTTTGGCATTCTTTTGGGCTGAGTAAGCATCCACGAGCTGGGAGGTCAACATGGTTTCCCTTTGCTTATGGGTAGAAGTAGCAGCATAAAGCTCTTCCTTAATCCTCTTATTTTAAGACTCTAGCTCCTCATTCCTCTTGGCAAGAAATTCAATGTCAGTATCACGTGCCTTGAGCGTACTGTCCCATTCGGCGTTATCGTTTTCCATAGTCAGTAGGGCCTCGTAATTAAGTTTATTAACTCTTTGAAGCTCATCAACCAATTTTTGCCAATTTTCAGCCTCTCGACATCATCTCTCATTGTTTCAAGATTCCTAATCATCACCACTCTATCCATTGGATTAATGTTCAAGTAAAGCTAACTCCTCTTAAAAATTAATGGGGAAATCATGTAGAGAGTGTGCTAAGCGTTGACGGGAGAGAGTAGGGTGGTCTTTGAATGGTTTGGCGGATGTCAACAGGAGGGGAAGTAGCAACCGGAGGTGTAATTGGTTTAAGGCTTGTGGAAGTTTGAACAACAGAAATAAGATCCTTGTCGGTTCTGGCATGTTTATGTGAATCATTTCCACCACGATCCTTATCTCTATCATCCCTTTCCTTCCTCTTCTTCCTGTTATCTTTCTCCAGTTTATCCCAGTCTTGACGATCGTCGCTGGCTTTCCTACTCCGCTCATCCCTGTCTTGTCGGTCTCATGTCTCTTGGGCCTTTCTCGCCCTACTTTCTTTATCAGTTCCCCCTATAAGAACGATGGGATGGTGCATAGCACCATTGATCATAGGAACCTATGTAATGGTTGAAGTCATTTAGATATGAACGACTCATGGCTGGACCTGAGGCAAAGGGAAACGAGAGTTCATTCTTTAAAGAAGGAAATACTAGGGCAAGATTGAAAGATATGCATGCAAGATATCAAAATCCCTAAGTGTGTGTTGTGTGTGATCTAACGCGCATCGAATAATGAACCGCTCGTTGTTTTTGGAGTCAAAGTGGCTGCAATAGCGGAAAGGGATTTTCAAGATGGAGGAGTAAGAGCCAAGTCGAAATATATCTTTGAAACTAATGTTGTAAGTCTTGAAGTTGCAATATCAACCGTGAATAGCTCGCCTGAGGTTAAAACAAGGTCGCTCAAACCCACATATTTGTCAGAAAATCCATCCTCAGTTGTGACTGGAAGAATGGGGTTGGCGTTGCCTCTTTCAATATTAGAATCGCCTTTTCCCGCGATCTCTCCTTCTTTAAACTATTCACCAATATTTGTGGGAGCTTTTCACTCACGATGGGTAACTTCACCCTCTTCAATGATGGAAGTTAGTTCAGGCTGGGAAGACGATCCAGCCTCGCCAGCAGGGTCCGAACACTTCTTTAATACAGACTCCTCGACAAAATATTTCGGTGCGACATCTTCTTCAGAGGTTGAGGCATCTCTCTGGTGGATTTTATAAAGGATGGGGAAAAGGAAAAGGATGATGTGCTTCCGACCCTGGAGCTGCAGTCACACTAGCTTTAGAAACTAGAGTAAAAATTCCAATTTGAGCAGAAGTAGTCACATCTTCAGAATGATGACGAGTCATCTATCGAGTAACCATTCTATATAAGGAATCTCATTTTTAAATAATTTACAGGTGCGCATTTCCTAAAGTGTGAAATGTTGTGCAAAATTATATAAGTTATTATAAACGAAGCTTGAAATATGTAGTTAACGTGTGTTAGTTGGCGAATCTCAGGCATCGTCATGAATTCAAAATAGAACAACGTGTCTATGCAAGTAATGTTCGACAATTCATAAATGAGGCAACTTTGTATAGGCACTCCATTCAATTTAAGTCAACAAATTCATTATATTTCATTTTTAAAACTAATTTGTCGCTGACGTGGGCAATCGACAACAAAATATTCGCCCAAAACGATGCAAGGGTTCTTGTAACAACCCGGAAAATACAAGCCAATTTAAAAATTTTAAATTGGTTATTTTAAAGGAATTTGAACAATTGAAATAGAATATTTCAATAAAATAGCGAATTAGAAATAGTGAGTCAGTTTGAAAATTTTAATTCAAACTTTGACTGATTGTGCAGGGTGGAAAATATAACCGATTTTAGTGAAACCAAAAATATTTAAATCTATTTATCAATACCTTTCTAAGGAATCTGAAAAATCGAAGTTTCATAGAGGGAATCAAAAGTTATGGCCGAATGAATTTTCAGAAAGGTCGCTATATAGAATATATAGCCCTGGAAAATTGATATTTTGCAAACGACCTCGGAATCCGACGAAACCACTTTTGTTGGGTCCGGGATGTCAAACTATTGCTAGGTTTCAAATTTCATAATTTTTGAAGCTAGTATGTGAGCGTGGCAAAAGAAAATGTGTTTGGTCAATTTCTGCTAAATTGGATCGACCAGAAAATGGCCATTTTTCAAACGATCTCAGAATTCGACGAAACTAGTTTTGTTGGGACCGTAGCATCAAAACATAGCTAGATTTATTTTTCTGGAATTTTTCGAATCAGTTTGTGGCCCTGGAAAATTGAAATGTACGTTCAAAGTTAAAAATTAAATGTTTTATACTTTAATTTGAAGAATAACTGACTGTAACAGTCGAATTGGCCAACGAAACATATCCCATTGTGTCCGGGATGGGGGTATTTAGCTAGGGACGATAGTCGTTGGGTTTGAATTGGTGTCCGTGCGGAGAAACATTATTTAAATTTTTTATTAAAACCATTGGCCAATCAGAAATTTTCTTTCATTATTTTTAAAAATAAAAAAAATCAGAAACCCTCATTTTCCTTCTCGACCGACGATTCACGTCGTTCGCCACTTCTCCTCCAAATCGCCGCTGCCACAGGCGATTCCAGCCTCCACCACCACCAGTCGAAGCGCCTCCCTCTCCTCTTTAAATCCGACCCCACCTCGACGCTTCCTATCACCGCATCCACGAGATCCACAGCCACGAACGTCGCGACTTCCCGTCGCCGCCACGAGCAGATCCGACCACCGAACCACCTCAAACCACCCTGCGCCAACTCCCCTCTCCTCCCTCTTCCACGTCATCACCTCCGATCATCCCAATATGTAGCGGATTTCGAGAAAATCCGAAACCCTTGTTTGAACCAACAAAAAAGGTGAGTCCTTTTTGATGTTTGAACTTTGAAAAATCATATCTTTATGGTGTGTTGACGAAATTCGATGAAACAGGAAACATCG
This sequence comes from Allium sativum, assembly GCA_030737875.1. Classification (NCBI taxonomy): domain Eukaryota; kingdom Viridiplantae; phylum Streptophyta; class Magnoliopsida; order Asparagales; family Amaryllidaceae; genus Allium; species Allium sativum. Next base: position 735,038,702 of record CM060916.1, read on the forward strand.
GGACCGCAAGGAAGCTCTCTACCACATAGAAGAGACCGCGGATTTTTCTGAGTCATCTACGATTTTTAGCACTCCGAAAACCAATGTGAGAAATCTAAATTAAATGAATTTAAATGGAAAATTTCGTGTATAAATTATATAAGCGAAATATAAATTACACACGTGTTGTATACTTCATGTACATACGTTGTGTAAGATATATAAGCGAAGTATGAATTATACATGCATAGAATAATTGATATATGTGTTGAAATTATAATTATATATATACTCCCCTCGTCCACAAACCATGGACGATATTTATTGTTGTGTATTGATGTGAAATATTGGATGAAAAATGCGAATGGTTGAATAATTGTTTGGGGTTGATATTGATTGGTTGTGGTTGAAAAATACCCATTGGTGATTGAAATGAATTGGACATAATTGTGGAAATAAAAATAAAACATGCCACCTGCGTGCGAATTAGATGCATGAATCCCCATTGTCAAAAACCGCGAGGTTTTAAGGTAGAGCGAGGAGTCGTACTAGGGACGGTGCCGGTTTTAACTACCCTGCCGTTATGCTGCCGAAATTTTGAATAATATTCATGTGTTAGAATTATTTTCATATGTTAAAATTATCTTCATGCGTTGAAATTAAAGTCATGTGTTGAAACTATATCCATGTGTGGAAATGCTCATGTGTTGAGAAGTGATGTGTGAAAATTAAATTCATGTGTGAAGGAATGAAGTGTTTAAACAATAAAAATCACATTTTTATAATATATATGAAGTATGTAAAATATTCGCCTTATGTATATAAATAGTTTCAACAATAAAAGTTTCATCTTTCTTATATAAACAACATATATAAAATATCCATGTATGGAAATGCTCATGTGTTGAGAAGTGTGTGTGTTGGAAAAGTTCATGTGTTGAATAAAAAGATTGAACAATAAAAATTACATTTTTATTGAAACTATGAAGTGTTAAAAACATTCATTGGTTGAATAAATATTTTAAATGATAAAAATATCATTTTTATCATATATGTGATATGCTAAAGATATGCGAGCGTTGAAATAAATATTTGTGAAAGAAATATTATTTTTAACATGCGTAGGAACTAAATAAAATAATCATGTGTTGAAATATATTTTAGTTCGCCAAAATTATCCATTTTGAAATGTGAAGTGTTAAAAATAGCCACTTGTTCAAATAAATATGCATGAGTTGAAATATTCATTAATTAGCTAATGATATGATTTTTGCCTATGCATGCAACATTAGAATGAATGGTGTTTTTAATCCAAAGTGAATCAAATATGAAGTTGAATGGAAAATGAGAAGGGATAAGAATTGTATATATGTACATGCATATTTATTGAACAGGTTATAGCAAAGAGGCTAGAGAAGAGGAATAAAATTTTGTGCCCGACAAATAGGTACACGTTTACCGTTTTGTTTGGGTGATGATTTTATAAGCCTATTGGCTTTTTATTTTTCTTTTTGACATGAGACGCCCGTGCGGCTATTTGGGAATTTTCCGAGCCCCTCCCATACAAAGGAGGTTATGGCGAAATTTTCCAAAATTTTAAGGCGTTAGTGAAATATTTGAAGTGAAAACGATATAGGAATTTTTGAATGAACTATATTTATATAAATCTATAAATATAAATAAAATTAAAACGAAATGTGGCCATGCAGTTCGTGTTTTGAAACCGTGATTTCAAACGACTAGTGCGGGAAATCCGACCATTGGACTTTCCCGAAACCGCAACCGTTGGGTTCGCCTTGGAAATATCTTTCCAACGGCACCAACTTTGTGAAGATCCGATGGTTGGATTGTCTGGAATGTTTAATTCAAATCTGAAGAAAAACAGCACCAGAAACGATTATATTTATATATATATATATTAATATAATTAAATTAAATTGAATAATGACGCTACAGTTCGTAATTTGAAAACGTAACTTCAAATGACTAGTGTGGAAGATCCGACCGTCGGATTTTCCCGAAACTGAAACCGTTGGATTCGTTTTGAAATGATCTTTCTAATGACATAAAATTTGTGAAGATCCAACGGTTAGATTTCCAGATATGTGTAAAACAAATTTAGTGAAAAACAGCGCCAGTGCATCGGCACGACCTGAAACGTCATTTAATTAAATATGGCCGTTCTAAATAAATAAAAATGGCGATATATCGTTATAAAATACTATAGACGATATAGAGTGGAAATAAACCAATTTTGTTGTGTTTTCTTGATATGTGGTGGTTGAATGTATTTAACATGAAGATTATAACTAAAAAACTGAAATGTGAATGTTGAATAGTCTAACCATGTGATAAATTAGTTTGAAAATCGAAATATACGTGGGTTATTTGAAAAGGCCGAGTTCATCTCATTTCAAATAATCGATCGACGTTGAGAAGTCGAAGACGGTTGAAGACCGATGATCTTCACATTGGATGGATGGGCGCTACTGATGCTCGTGATTGGAGTAGCTACTGTGAAGGGGCTGAAGTAGTAGCCGTCCAGACATACTGTTGATTGTACGGATATGCGAGGAAATTGGTGCCTGGGGTTTCGTTCAAACCCAGAACGAACTTGTAAATGGACTGTGTGTCTGACATTGGATTTTGTTCTGTGCTGTTTGATCTCTGTTAAATATATATCTGTTTGGCGGCGGAGAATTTATTCTCTTGCTTAACGCCCTTCTCTGAGACGTACGAGCTCAGAGGTTATGTATTGATAGAAATCAGTCACGTGGAGTGGATTGCCTGTGTGGCACGCCTAAGTGGCATATGATCAAGGCTTCTGTTGCAAAGCAAACTCTTGTGGTTGATGATCAAAGCATGGTCTGTGTGACGTAGCTTTGTGTATAACGTGGATTCGCAAGCCTCACACCTCGGTATGAGTCAAAAACGGGATAGTGACTGCAGGGAGAGCACGACGTTTCTTTCTAGCTAAGGTGGTGTCAGTGACCTACCAGCCCTGACATTATATATACTTTTCACCTGTGTGGTTGTTGGAATATGAGGCGCCTCGATTATAGGTCTGTAAGGACGGGGAAACGTGTGCTCAGGAATTGCCAATCCTCAAAAGTAAGAGAGGACCGGCCCTGAAGATCCAAGGATCATAGTGGGGTCCTGAGACATTTGCTAGAGTGTCTCGAATCGGAGAGGAGCTTGCCCCTTGCCTCGACTCATGAAGGAATCCAATTTCCAATACGAAATGTGCGGATGTGATTGTATTACTAGTATGGCGACATAGTAGATGGTAGCTATGCCGTCTAGGATTGATATTTATGATTGAATTTGCTTTCGAAAACATATATGCACTAGTAATAATATCAAACACTTTTGTTTTATACGTATGAAGCATTTTTGGCCATTATACGGTAAAACTCTATCCTCCAGCTTGCATTGCATTGTGTGATGGGACCTGAGTCTTATAATGGCTTCATTTTATAAAAAGCATTGCGATGATTTAATCATTTACTTTATTTCATGCACTAGCACTCATTGAAGTAAACCTGTTCCGCGAAAGTGGCGTGGTCCTTTGATTTGCCTTATTATTGTTGTTAATAAGTTAAGTAGATTTCTCATACCAGTCCCATGACTGACTCGTAGTTTGTTTCACCTTACAAACTCGGGTGCCCTCATTTTCACATGGGCAGCCTAGTTACAGGTATCTGGTGCACCTTTTGGCTCATGGCGAGGCTTGACTACACCGTGCTGACTTTGACTCTTTCCGCCATTATAGTATATGTATTATGATTCTGCCATTGGCGATGTAAACTGATATTTATTTTGTGTACTCTTTATGTATGATTCCGCCTCTGGCGATGGTGACTGATTATGTATTATTATGCACTAAGTTGTATCCTGCACCGTGCTCTCTAATGTGGTGATATCTATATGATTCCGCTGTCATATGTGTGTAAATTATTCTATTTCATGTTTATGCTATTATCTGTGATCTGCTAATGATGATTAATGTGTTATATTCCAATGATTATCCTTAACACCGTGTCACGGGGTTTTGGGATCGTCACAGCTGGTATCAGAGCTTTGGTTAACCTTAGTTCTGGAATCTAACACATTAAACACTTTGTCAAAATAGAATCAGTAGTATTCTAAGGCAAGTAGCTCATTAGAGATTGGACTAGTAAAGTCCTCGAATGAGCCAAGCAGAATAGCAGAAACAATTTGATCAGTCCATCGTTATCTTTCCATAAGTTTTCTGCTTAGCCATGCAATAAATTATCGTTTCTGTAGGCTGACTCTTTTCTTGCTTATACAGAATTTGAAAAATGGCAACCCGAGCAGCCGCTGCTAGAGGAGGTCGTGCTGGCCGTGGCAGAGGACGAGGAGAAGTCCCAGTTGAAGAAGGACCCTTGATACAACCCCCGGCCGCTCAATACTTCGAGCTGGACCGCGTAGTTAAGAGATACAAAAACCTAGGAGGCAAGACCTTCTCGGGAACTGGCACTGTAATAGAGGCCCTTGCATGGCTGAAAACATGCGAGAAGGTACTAGAAGGCCTAAGGCTTGGAGATCAAGATAAAGCTATTATGGGTGCCTGGTTTATGCAGGAAGAAGCTGAACTATGGTGGGAATCTCTCACCGCCGGGAATAGAGAAGCTGGTAGAACCTGGGACGGATTCAAAGAACTCTTCAAAGAGAAATATGTCCCAGAACAAGCCCTAGAACGCATGCACGATGACGTTGCCAACCTCCAGCAGGGGGATCTTTCGGTGCAAGATTATCTGAATAAATTTACACAGTTGTCCCCCTATGCTCCGGAGCTTGTCACCACTGCAAAGTCCAAGAATAAGAGGTTCATCCTTGGGCTGAAGCGACAGTATCATGATAGAACCATGGCCCACATCAAGCTGGGATTTAATGAATTGGTGGAAATGACGTGCAACTACGAAGACTTGGACCAAAGGCATCTGGAGCAGGATCGCGCTAAAAGCCAAGCCGGAAACAAACGCAAGCCTGCTGTGAATCAAGCTGAGTCAAACCAAGCAGCATCCTCGAAACCACAGACTGGCAGGCCGCCAAAAGGAAGCTGCTATAATTGTGGCAAGATGGGTCACTTCTCTAATGTTTTCACAGCCCCGAAGAGGCAGAAGACAAATTCACAAGGTTCAAGCCAGGGCTCTCAGAACCCTCGCTCCTGCTTTAATTGCCGCAAGACGGATCATCTTGTCAAAGACTGCCCTTTGCTTAAGAAGGCCGCAGTAGCCCACGTGTATGACGGGTCGAACCCGCCAGCTGCTTCCGAAGGAGCAGGTAAACCCGATGTTTTGGGAGGTACCCTTACAATTAAAAATATTTCTGTTTCTGTATTGTTAGACACGGGTGCATCACGTAGTTTTATTGCTAGTAACACAGTGTACAAATTAAAGTTAAAACAGAGAAAGCTTAAAGAATCCGTTGAAGTACATAACCCGATAGGAGGATCTCTTATTCTCAGTTCATATTGTAGAGTGCCAGTCTCTTATTCTTCCTACAAGTTTCTCTTTGATTTAACCATCATGGATTTTCCCGAATTCGATATCATTCTCGGGCTTGATTGGTTAACGAAATACGAAGCTGAAGTAAATTGTGCCGAAAGAATCGTTAAAATTCGAATGAAGCTTGGATATATTACTGTACCATGTCATGGTTCGAATCCAGATAAGGAAGAATTTTGGTCGACGTTAGAAGTTATCCCCACTTCCATAGAAAAGATTCCTATTGTTAGAAACTATGCGGATGTGTTTGAAGAAGTCGAAAACTTACCTCCGCAAAGAGAAATAGAATTCAGAATCGATCTAATTCCCAATGCCAGACCAGTGGTACATCCAATTCGCAAAATGACTCCAAAGGAAAAAGAAGAATTAGGCGATCAAACTCGTCAACTGTTGTGGAAGGGTCTAATCAGACCTAGCTTTTGTAATTGGGTTGCAGCTGTTGTGTTTGTCCCAAAGTCAGATGGTACTCTTCGATTGTGTGTTGATTACCGAGACGTCAACAAACAGACGCTCAAAAACAAATATCCATTACCCCGCATCGATGATCTGCTAGACCAATTAAATGGGGCGAGAGTATTTTCCCGAATGGACCTAGCTACATGTTTTCATCAATTGAGAATAGCAGAGGAGTGTGTTCCTTTGACAGCTTTCAGAGGTCCAGATATATTTTATGAATGGTTAGTAATGCCGTTCGGCTTGTGCAACGCTCCAGCATACTTTGTCGATCTAATGAATAGAGTGTTCAGGGGAGTTCTGAATAAATTTGTCCTCGTATTCATTGATGATATTTTAATCTACTCCAAATCAAAACCCGAGCATGAAAAACACTTAGAACAAGTATTGGAGATTCTAAAAAAGAACGTCTTCAAAGCCAAATTCTCTAAATGTGTCTTCTGGCAAGAAGAAGTGAAGTTTCTTGGCCATGTCGTGTTAAAGAAAGGGATTTCTGTAGATCCAAGCAAAATAACAGCGATTCAAGACTGGAAACAACCCACTACACCCACAGAGGTTAGAAGTTTTATGGGGTTGGCTAGTTATTATCGAAAGTTCGTTAAGGATTTTTCGAAGATATCCGGTCCGTTAACGAAGCTCACGAAGAAGCATGAGAAATTTAAGTGGACTTTCGACTGTGAAGAAGCTTTCCAGGAATTGAAATCGAAACTGACAACTGCTCCGGTGTTAACCATTATTGATGGCAATCAGGATTTGACGGTTTAGACAGATGCTTCTATTAGAGGTCTTGGTGCAGTGTTAATGCAAAGAGGCCAAGTAGTCGCTTATGCAAGCCGCCAACTGAAACCGCATGAGAAGAATTATGTAACTCATGATCTTGAGTTGTTGGCTATCGTTTTTGCGTTGAAAATCTGTAGGCATTATTTATTGGGCGAGAACTTTGTACTGTACACAGATCATCAACCGTTGAAGTATTTATACACCCAGAAAGATCTGAATTTGAGACAGCAGCGTTGGCTAGAATTTCTTGCAGCGTATAATCTTGATATCCTGTATACGCCGGGAAAGGCTAACGTTGTAGCGGATGCGCTTAGTAGAAAAACCGCAGTCATTGCCAATCTTATAATTACGCCTGGATTGATTGATAAGATTTCAGCCCTTCAAAAAGACGATGAATTCATCCAGAGAATCAGTCAGAGGGTCAAGGAAGGTGGAACCACAAGTTTCCGTATTGACGATAAGGGGGTTCTCAGGTTAAATGATAGGATTTGCAATCCAAATATTCCAGGCCTTCGAAGAGAGGTGCTAGATGAATGCCATAAATCCAAACTTTGCATTCATCCTGGTGTGAGTAAAATGTACAACGATATCAAACGCACTTTCTGGTGGAAGGCAATGAAGAGGGATATTTCTTTGTATGTTAGCAGATGCCCTACTTTTCAATTAGTAAAGAGCGACCAACATAAGCTAGCTGGATTGCTGCAACCGTTGGAAGCCTCAGGTTGGAAATGGGAACAGATTTCCATGGATTTCATAGATGGTTTGCCGCGAACCAGGAAAGGTAATGACAGCATTTGGGTAATCGTAGATCGCTTCACGAAGACTGCCCATTTCATACCTGTCAGATCCAATAGAACCGCTCAAAGTCTAGCACAGATATATTTCAAAGAAATCGTTAAGCTGCATGGAATTCCCATCAGCATAGTCAGTGATAGAGACCCAATATTTGCTAGCAAATTCTGGGAGGCTTTCCAGACAGAATTGGGAACGAAACTGAATATGAGCACCGCTTATCACCCTCAAGCAGATGGCCAAACTGAGCGGGTGAATAGAATTCTGGAAGATTTATTGCGGGCGTGTATAATTGATTTTGGTGGGTCATGGGAAGATCACTTGCATTTGGCAGAATTCTCATATAACAATAGCTATCAAGCAAGTTTGGGAATGTCGCCATTTGAAGCATTATATGGCAGACCGTGCAGATCTCCAGCATGTTGGGTAGAACCTGGAAATAGACTTGTGTTAGGACCCGATATGATTAGAGAAGCATCTGATAAAGTCAACTTCATCAAAAAGCGATTGAGAACCGCGCAAAGCCGACAGAAAAGTTATGCAGATTCTAGAAGGAGAGATTTGACATTTTCTATTGGTGACCATGTTTATTTGAAAGTTTCTCCGATGAGAGGAGTAATCAGATTTGGCAAAACTGGGAAGTTGGCACCGAGATTTATTGGTCCCTTTCCTATACTCGAACGAATTGGAACTCTGGCGTATAGGGTTCAATTACCAGATTGGTTGCCTGGAGTGCATGATGTATTTCACGTATCTCAACTTAGAAGACATGTGCATGATCCAGATCTTGTTGTAGAAGAAGCAGCGCAACAGGATATAGACATAACTCCAGAATTAGCAGTCAGAAGAGAGCCACTAAAGATTGTTGGCAAAGAAACTAGAGAACTAAGAAGCAAAAAGGTTCATTTAGTTAAAGTGCAGTGGAGTGGTGATCCTAGAGACTGTACTTGGGAGACTGAGGAAAGCATTAAGCAAGCTTACCCCAAATGCAGAGTGGACATCTCTGACTAACTCTGGTGCAAGGTACCTTTACAATACTTTGCATTACATTTTGTTTCCTACTTTACTGTTGTTTCCTTTTTGGGGACGAAAATTTTTAAGTAGGGGAGATTGTAACAACCCGGAAAATACGAGCCAATTTAAAAATTTTAAATTGGTTATTTTAAAGGAATTTGAACAATTGAAATAGAATATTTCAATAAAATAATGAGTTAGAAATAGTGAGTTAGTTTGAAAATTTGAATTCAAACTTTGACTGATTGTGTAGGGTGGAAAATATAACGGATTTTAGTGAAACCAAAAATGTTTAAATCTGTTTATTAATACCTTTCTAACGAATCTGAAAAATCGAAGTTTCATAGCGGGAATCAAAAGTTATGGCCGAATGAATTTTCAGAAAGGTCGCTATATAGAATATATAGCCCTGGAAAATTGATATTTTGCAAACGACCTCAGAATCCGGCGAAACCACTTTTGTTGGGTTCGGGATGTCAAACTATTGCTAGGTTTCAAATTTCATAATTTTTGAAGCTAGTATGTGAGCGTGGCAAAAGAAAATGTGTTTGGTCAATTTCTGTTAAATTGGATCGACCAGAAAATGGCCATTTTTCAAACGATCTCAGAATTCGACGAAACTAGTTTTGTTGGGACCGTAGCGTCAAAACATAGCTAGATTTATTTTTTTGGAATTTTTCGAATCAGTTTGTGGCCCTGCAAATTGAAATGTACATTCAAAGTTAAAAATTAAATGTTTTATACTTTAATTTGAAGAATAACTGATTGTAACAGTCGAATTGGCCAACGAAACATATCCCATTATGTCCGGGATGGGGGTATTTAGCTAGGGACGACTGTCATTGGGTTTGAATTGGTGTCCGTGCGGAGAAACACTATTTAAAATTTTTATTAAAACCATTGGCTAATCAGAAATTTCTTTCATTATTTTTAAAAATAAAAAAACATCAGAAACCCTCGTTTTCCTTCTCGACCGATGATTCACGTCGTTTGCCACTTCTCCTCCAAATCGCCGCCGCCACAGGCGATTCCAGCCTCCGCCACCACCACCAGTCGAAGCGCCTCCCTCTCCTCTTTAAATCCGACCCTACCTCGATGCTTCCCATCACCGCATCGACGAGATCCACGGCCACGAACGTCGTGACTTCCCGGTGCCGCCACGAGCAGATCCGACCACCGAACCACCTCAAACCACCCTGCGCCGACTCCCCTCTCCTCCCTCTTCCACGTCATCACCTCCGATCGTCCCAATACGCAACGGATTTCGAGAAAATCCGAAACCCTTGTTTGAACCAACAATAAAGGTGAGTCCTTTTTTATGTTTGAACTTTGAAAAATCATATCTTTATGGTGTGTTGACGAAATTCGATGAAACAGGAAACATCGGGACCGCAAGGATGCTCTCTACCACATAGAAGAAACCGCGGATTTTTCTGAGTCATCTACGATTTTTATCACTCCGAAAACCATTGTGAGAAATCTAAATTAAATGAATTTAAATGGAAAATGTCATGTATAAATTATATAAGCGAAATATAAATTACACACGTGTTGTATACTTCATGTACATGCGTTGTATAAGCTATATAAGCGAAGTATGAATTATACATGCATAGAATAATTGATATATGTGTTGAAATTATAATTATATATATACTCCCCTCGTCCACAAAACATGGACGATATTTATTGTTGTGTATTGGTGTGAAATATTGGATGAAAAATGCGAATGGTTGAATAATTGTTTGTAGTTGATATTGATTGGTTGTGGTTGAAAAATACCCATTGGTGATTGAAATGATTTGGAAATAATTGTGGAAATAAAAATAAAACATGCCGCCTGCGTGCGAATTAGATGCATGAATCCCCATTGTCAAAAACCGCGAGGTTTTAAGGTAGAGCGAGGAGCCGTACTAGGGACGGTGCCGGTTTTAACTACCCTGCCGTTATGCTGCCGAAATTTTGAATAATATTCATGTGTTAGAATTATTTTCATATGTTAAAATTATCTTCATGCGTTGAAATTAAAGTCATGTGTTGAAACTATATCCATGTGTGGAAATGCTCATGTGTTGAGAAGTGATGTGTGAAAATTAAATTCATGTGTGAAGGAATGAAGTGTTTAAACAATAAAAATCACATTTTTATAATATATATGAAGTATGTAAAATATTCGCCTTATGTATATAAATAGTTTCAACAATAAAAATTTCATCTTTCTTATATGAACAACATATATAAAATATCCATGTGTGGAAATGCTCATGTGTTGAGAAGTGTGTGTGTTGGAAAAGTTCATATGTTGAATAAAAAATTGAGCAATAAAAATTACATTTTTATTGAAACTATGAAGTGTTAAAAACATTCATTGGTTGAATAAATATTTTAAATGATAAAAATATCATTTTTATCATATATGTGATATGCTAAAGATATGCGAGCGTTGAAATAAATATTTCTGAAAGAAATATTATTTTTAACATGCATAGGAACTAAATAAAATAGTCATGTGTTGAAATATATTTTAGTTCGCCAAAATTATCCATTTTGAAATGTGAAGTGTTAAAAATAGCCACTTGTTCAAATAAATATGCATGAGTTGAAATATTCATTAATTAGCTAATGATATGATTTTTGCTTATGCATGCAACATTAGAATGAATGGTGTTTTTAAACCAAAGTGAATCAAATTTGAAGTTGAATGGAAAATGAGAAGGGATAAGAATTGTATATATGTACATGCGTATTTATTGAGCAGGTTATAGCAAAGAGGCTAGAGAAGAGGAATAAAATTTTGTGCCCAACAAATAGGTACACGTTTACCGTTTTGTTTGGGTGATGATTTTATGAGCGTATTGGCTAGCCGCTTGGCCTTTTCTTTTTCTTTTCGACATGAGACGCCCGTGTGGCTATTTGGGAATTTTCCCAGCCCCTCCCATACAAAGGAGGTTATGGCGAAATTTTCCAAAATTTAAAAGCGTCAGTGAAATATTTGAAGTGAAAACGATATAGGAATTTTTGAATGAACTATATTTATATAAATATATAATATAAATAAAATTAAAACGAAACATGGCCGTGCAGTTCGTGTTTTGAAACCGTGATTTCAAACAACTAGTGCGGGAAATCCGACCATTGGATTTTCTCTAAACTGCAACCGTTGGGTTCGCCTTGGAAATATCTTTCCAACGGCACCAACTTTGTGAAGATCCGACGGTTGGATTGTCTGGAATGTTTAATTCAAATCTGAAGAAAAACAGCGCCAGAAACGATTATATATATATATATATAAATAATTAAATTAAATCGAATAACGATGCTGTAGTTCGTAATTTGAAAACGTAACTTCAATTGACTAGTGTGGAAGATCCGACCGTCGGATTTTCCCAAAACTGAAAGCATTGGATTCGTTTTGAAATGATCTTTCTAATGACATAAAATTTGTGAAGATCCAATGGTTAGATTTTCAGATATGTGTAAAACAAATTTAGTGAAAAATAGCGCCAGTAAATCGGCACGACCTGAAACGTCATTTAATTAAATATGGCCGTTTTAAATAAATAAAAACGGCGATATATCGTTATAAAATACTATAGACGATATAGAGTGGAAATAAACCAATTTTGTTGTGTTTGCTTGATATTTGGTGGTTGATTGTATTTAACATGAAGATTATAACTAAAGAACTGAAATGTGAATGTTGAATAGTCTAACCATGTGATAAATTGGTTTGAAAATCGAAATATACGTGGGTTATTTGAAAAGGCCGAGTTCATCTCATTTCAAATAATCGATCGACGTTGAGAAGTCGAAGACGGTTGAAGACCGATGATCTTCACATTGGATGGATGGGCGCTACTGATGCTCGTGATTGGAGTAGCTACTGTGAAGGGGCTGAAGTAGTAGCCGTCCAGACATACTGTTGATTGTACGGATATGCGAGGAAATTGGTGCCTGGGGTTTCGTTCAAACCCAGAACGAACTTGTAAATGGACTGTGTGTCTGACATTGGATTTTGTTCTGTGCTGTTTGATCTCTGTTAAATATATATCTGTTTGGCGGCGGAGAATTTATTCTCTTGCTTAACGCCCTTCTCTGAGACGTACGAGCTCAGAGGTTATGTATTGATAGAAATCAGTCACGTGGAGTGGATTGCCTGTGTGGCACGCCTAAGTGGCATATGATCAAGGCTTCTGTTGCAAAGCAAACTCTTGTGGTTGATGATCAAAGCATGGTCTGTGTGACGTAGCTTTGTGTATAACGTGGATTCGCAAGCCTCACACCTCGGTATGAGTCAAAAACGGGATAGTGACTGCAGGGAGAGCACGACGTTTCTTTCTAGCTAAGGTGGTGTCAGTGACCTACCAGCCCTGACATTATATATACTTTTCACCTGTGTGGTTGTTGGAATATGAGGCGCCTCAATTATAGGTCTGTAAGGACCGGGAAACGTGTGCTCAGGAATTGCCAATCCTCAAAAGTAAGAGAGGACCGGCCCTGAAGATCCAAGGATCATAGTGGGGTCCTGAGACATTTTCTAGAGTGTCTCGAATCGGAGAGGAGCTTGCCCCTTGCCTCGACTCCTAAAGGAATCCAATTTCCAATACGAAATGTGCGGATGTGATTGTATTACTAGTATGGCGACATAGTAGATGGTAGCTATGCCGCCTAGGATTGATATTTATGATTGAATTTTCTTTCGGAAACATATATGCACTAGTAATAATATCAAACACTTTTGTTTTATACGTATGAAGCATTTTTGGCCATTATAAGGTAAAACTCAATCCTCCGGCTTGCGTTGCATCGTGTGATGGGACCTGAGTCTTATAATGGCTTCATTTTATAAAAAGCATTGCTATGATTTAATCGTTTACTTTATTTCATGCACTAGCACTCATTGGAGTAAACCCGTTCCACGAAAGTGGCGTGGTCCTTTGATTTGCCTTATTATTGTTGTTAATAAGTTAAGTAGATTTCTCATACCAGTCCCATGACTGACTCGTAGTTTGTTTCACCTTGCAAACTCAGGTGCCCTCATTTTCACACAGGCAGCCTAGTTACAGGTATCTGGTGCACCTTTTGGCTCGTGGCGAGGCTTGACTACACCGTGCTGACTTTGACTCTTTCCGCCATTATAGTATATGTATTATGATTCCGCCATTGGTGATGTGGACTGATATTTATTTTGTGTACTCTTTATGTATGATTCCGCCTCTGGCGATGGTGACTGATTATGTATTATTATGCACTAAGTTGTATCCTGCACTGTGCTCTCTGATGTGGTGATATCTATATGATTCCGCTGTCATATGTGTGTAAATTATTCTATTTCATGTTTATGCTATTATCTGTGATCTGCTAATGATGATTAATGTGTTATATTCCAATGATTATCCTTAACACCGTGTCACGGGGTTTTGGGATCGTCACAGTTCTTGTTATTACTGGACATCAACAAAAAGAGGCTGATTCAATTGGTTTGGTCATTATCAGTTTGGATTGTTTCAATAGCTCCAATGGCTCACTTAACAACCAAGGATTTATCGGTCATGTGCAAATTAAAGTTCTAAGATCGTACGTGGAATCGGGCTTAGCGTTCCATACTTTGAGCAAGCTCAACGAACAGAGATCCCTAGTCCCGATTCATTGTACAATTGTAACGACCCGCATTCTACGCATCATAGGATCGTGGAATATTTATTTCTTTCACATATGAAGTCGTATGGTCATGTAACTTTGGGAGACGATTATTGGGGTCATTTCCCATGTTTATGATTTTTGTCGATTTTTAAATGACCGTTTTACCCCTAGTTGGTACTGTTTTGGCCATAACTTTTGACTGGAAAGGAATTTTGACCTGAAACCACTTCCATTGGATTCGAATGATGGTTTCTCTTTCCGTAGAGTGGTTACATTAGCCAAACGGACTTAACGTTTGGGAGATATGGCTGAAACAAGGTTTAGAAGGTGAAAAACAGCTAATCGGGCTTAACCGGGTGATTAACAACTAGGCCTAATGGGGGATTTGGGGTATTTAAGGGCTGCTAGGGTTAGGATTTCGATTTTAGACTCATTTTTCCAGCCGCCACTTATCTCCTTCAAGCTCTAGCAATGGCCTCCACCTTCTAATTTCATCCCAAATCATCTCTAATCACTTTCTAATCGAAGATTAAGCAAAACTACATCAAATCAAGGAAGGGTAGCACCAAATCAGAGAGAGAGCTGCTGGAACACATAGGGATTGGATCCAAATCAGAGATTATTTCAGATCTAAAGTTTGTTTGTGGCTAAGGTGAGTGATTTGCATAGTTCCTCACTAATTATGGCTAATTATGGTAATTAGCTAAGATTAGCGAAATTATGGCTCAGAAAAATTCCCAAAATTCTAAAACATCATTTTATGCCTCTGATATGAATTTGGGTTAATTTCGACTAATTTTGCAAATCCCGGAATTTGGGGGATTAAGGGGTGATTAGTGATAATTAGCGAATTTATGCATGTTAAAAATCTGGAAAAATATTCAGAAATTATGAAATATTGTTTTAGGCCTCTGTTAGAAATTTGGTTCCATTTGGTTAAGTTTTGCTAATCATATCATTAGTTATGCTTAAAACATGCTTAAAGGAAAATATGGGGTTTTGGTCATGTTCGATCCATTTTGATATGTCATATTGTTGTTTTGGTGTTTGTGGTTGATTCCCTATGTTCCTATGATTGTATGATATGCTTTATGGTTGATTAGAAGTGTTAGATTGGTCGAAAACGCCGTTGAGAGGCGAAAATAGCTTGCTGGAATGGTGCAGGTTTTAGGACCAGGAAAAACCGACCAGGCTTCTGACCGACCAGGTTCTTGACCGACCAGGTTTCGACCGACCGGGGGAAAACAGAACGACCGACCAGGTTCCAGACCGACCAGGAATGAAGGAGGTTTCAGACCGACCAAGTCTGGAACGACCAAGGGAGTTTCGACCGACCAAGTCTGGAACGACCAAGGGAGTTTCGAATGACCGAGTTTGGACCGACCAGGGGGGTTTCTGACCAACCGACCCCGTAGGAACTTCAGACCGACCAGGATGGGTGAAATGCGACCAGGAGAGGAGGTTTCAGACCAACCAGGGGAGGAGCGAAATGTGACCGACCAGGAATGAAGGAAACCGATCCACTCGTGCTCCATATCACGATCCGAACCATATGCAGATGACCACGATCCGAGCTGAAGGAGCTTGTCACGAATCGATCTGGAGGGGAGCGTACGATCCAAAACAGAGGGTGACCACGAGCTAGTGACTGCGAACCGAACCAGGGTGGTGCGACCCGAACCGTTGGAGGGCGGAGCACGATCCGAACCTGAATGAAGACCGATCCGGAGGATGATGAATAAAACCCAAGATGCAAAGGTAGTCCAAATGGAAGTTAGAGCTCAGGATCCCGGACCCAGTTGGGAACCAACGAGTTCACTTCATGATTGGGCTTTGCTGCGGGACGTGTGCAAAGGGGTTGTCGGTATTCATAACTTTGGTTCACCAGTGAGAGATGGATAGTGGGCTTGTAGTGATAGTTACACGGGATTGGATTCCGTCATGGCCCAAAGTATTAGGTGACCAAAGTAGTGAATATCGTATGCTTTACGCACTGAGTGAGGGATGTGAGGATGATTGCTATGCTTGATTGTTTGACATCACTATGACATGCACACCCCCACCCCCATTATCTTTACACCATTTGAAAGGGCACCTTAGAGTGTTGTACAGTATGTAGTGCTAACTCTTTGGTTGCAGGTCCAGGTTTAGGTATGATTGGATTATACCTGTTATTATTCTGTTTAGATGCTTATCGCTCATACTAGGCTTTATGTCTGACCCAGAGTTTTATGTCTCTTCTTATTACTCTGGGTGCTCACACGAGCAGACTAGAGACAGGTTATGGTTAGCTGGTGATGCGCGAGTAGCTGATTCGGAGGCGAGCAGGAGGCTTCCACGTATGATATATAGATATTCTCCCTGTGTCGTTGGTGGTCGCTACTTGGGCATTATTAGTGTACCTCCTTTATCTTTCTTTTGTTTTGAGACAGTTTGAAAAGTTGTAATAATGTTTAACTTTGGATCATAAGCTGTACTTATATTTTTTGCTGCTATGTTAGTTGTTTCAGCTTATGCACTGTCTCACCTGTTTTATGTCAAGTATGTTATTACTATATTTTATTCTATGTGCTGTGAGACATTCTACAGGTTCTTTGTTGATTCTTCGTCTTCTTTCTTTTCTTTTGACGACCGTTCCGTGCCAATTGGACATGTGTACAGCGCACCTTTGGAGTAAATGTCGGTTGGTGCGGGATGGGCCGTCACACTTGGTATCAGAGCTCTAGGTTGCGTAGTTAACCTAGGGAAAGACACTAGGGAGAGATAGTACGTATACGAGAGCGCGTATTTGTGATTACTTTGGTTTTTAAAAGCTATATATATATATACTATTGGTAGTATAAAAATGAAGTCGTACTGCACTAGCACCACTATGGGGTCGTTAATCGTTTCCCCTTTTACAGATTAACGATGAGCCGATATCCTTGAGGTGCTGGTAGAGGGACCAACCATGGGAATGCTCCTGACATGAGGACAATGTTCACCAACTTCATGAGGGACATGCTTAGAGATGTTCAGGGAGCAGTTCCCAATCCTGGAAATGGTGGTGGTCCAGTAGTGCAGGCGCCTAGGGTCGATTTCGCCAAGTTGTGCAAGGATTACACTAACCTTGGTGGGAAGCCGTTCCACGGAATGGAGTCGGCCACAGATGTTCAGGATTGGTTGGATAGCTGTGATCGTATCTTCGACGACTTGGGTCTTGAGGATGCGATGAAAAGAAGGCTAGCGTCTCGTCAGCTGCAAGGGCGAGCGATGAATTGGTGGAATGACATTAGAACAGCTACTCCAGAAGATCAAGTTACTTGGAATCAGTTTAAGACTCGCTTTTGTGATAAGTTTATTCCAGCTGCTCATAAATCGGAACTGTTCAGGAAGTTCTTGGAGCTTAAGCAGAATGGTAGAGCAGTCTTGGAGTATATCGCTGAATTTGACACTCTATAAAAATATGGATGGTCCCTTATCGATACAGTCGAAAAGAACGAGAAGTTCATAACTGGCTTGGATGGGTACTTGGGGGAAAGACTTATAAACCATATCGATGAGACGTTCGAGTCTATTGTAGGAAAGGCATTAAGATCAGAGAGCCTTTTCCCTAAGTCGAAGACCGAAGTTGCTACGGCATCTGCAGAGGAGCCAAAGCCGCAAGCAGGCGGTGAAGGCAAGAAGAATTCCCAGAACAAGAGGAAGCAGAACCCGACCAAGGATGGTTAGAGTAAGAAAAATAAGAAAGATGACGAATGCTTTAGTTGTGGCCAGAAGGGCCATTACGCCAGAGATTGTCGAGAAAAGCCTGGGGAAAGGAAGTGCTTTAACTGCGGTCAGGCGGGACATCACAAGGATGATTGCCCACAACCTCCTAGGAAGAAGCAGATTGTGAAAGCGTATGCTATCAACGCTGTTCCTTCTTCGTCTAATGCCCCAACTGCGGCGCAGAAGGAAAAAGGTGTCGTTATTCGAGGTATGCTTTCTATTTAAGAAGTTTTGATCGGGTTTTGTTTGACAAACCTGAGTTAGTCGATAGACCTTTAGTAGTGACGAACCCGATTGGTGGTTCGACTAGTTTTGGCATGATTTGTTAATGTGGTCTTATCGAGTCATGGATGTATGTTTCCTTGTGATTGCTTTATTTTGGGCTTTACTGGGTTTAGCACTATTTTGGGGAGTCGATCTACTCCAAAGGAATAAGGTGGTATTAGGTACCTACCTAGTGATGGCGATAGTAACTGGAGTTAAGGAAGCTAAGAGGTTATCGTTGTAATAAGTTCTAGTTGTCTCTGGGAGGCAAATGAGTACTCCAGTGCTAGATTGTTTTGCTAGTATCACCTCATGTGGATTGTCTTAACTCGGAGGAGATGTTCCTTGGGTGCTTGTCTGATATTGGTTTAGGCCTTTGGGGCTTGTGCTTGGGGAATGTCGATTTCGACTAGGATGGGTTGCGTGAGGGGTAAATAGTTGTTGTGATTTTTCATTGGATGATATCTTGGTTTACTCGAGGAGTGATGGGCAGACGAAACATGATAAGACTGTTCAACGGTATAGACTGCCCAGAGTTAGACTCTATAGGGTTATGAGATTGCTCGAGTGGGACTCGAGAAAGATGCAAAGAAATGGATTGTTTAGGACCCTATGTTGATGTTCTCTATTGGATAGTAGAACTTTGAAGGAATAGGATGTGTTCGTTGATCATAGAAGATACAACGAAGATTAGAGCGATTCAAGTTGGACTTGAACTCGTAAAAGAAAATAGGTGTTCGTTGATCTTGGAGATGCAACGAATAGGGAGACGACTCGCGTTGGACTAGAGTTTGTCGGTACTCAAGACTGGGTCTGAGTTATATATTGACTCGAGCTGGACTCGAGAAGGCTGCAAGGAATTGGATTCAGCTCGAGTTGGACTCGAGAGGGCAGCAAGATAATGGATAGACTTGGGTTGGACTCAAGTATTTTAGGAGGACTAAAAGTAGGGGTATCTGGGGACGCCCGTTACCCTGGATCCATTGGACGTGATCTAGTTATCCTTGGAGGATAAACGTACGTTGGACGTACGGTAGTCCGATTGGAGGCTGGGCTTCCATTCGTTTAATTATCCTTGGAGGATAAACGTACGTTGGACGTACGGTAGTCCGAAGGGAGGCGGGGCTTCCATTGGCCTGGGATTGGTTGGACCAGTCAAGTAGGCATCGGTGTATGTATGGGGGCTGGGCTTCCATTAGTTAGTGATGTTGGTTGGACCAGACATGCCAGAATCGACATATTGGGATTGGTTAGACCAGTCATGTAGGTGTCGATGTGTTTATGAATTTAGCAGGTGATAGGTAGGACTTGTTTGATGGATGTTATGGTTGCTATGTTTGTTCCTATCTTTTTCTCTTGAGTAGACTATCACCTGTAGGGTTCCAGCGATGGGGAACAAAGTGATTGTAGTAGGACTATGAGCCAGTGCAGTAGAGTCGTCATGACTCGAGGAGCAAAGTGGACATAGCAAAGGACTAGTGACTATGGATCAATGCAGTTGAGTCGCCATGACTCCATGGGGCAGAGTGATCATAGTAAAGGATGTGGGTGCAGTACTAGTTGCATTGAGTAGGAGACATGCCAGTTTAGGGGTTTTGTTTCTAGGATGGAAGCAACTAGAGTATGTCACAGGATATGATTTCAGACCCAAGACTGAATTGGATTCAGAAATGCTAGTGAGCTTGACGATTAGATCGATTTTGATTGAGTGGATTGTTTCCAGTTAGAAGGACAGTCCTAATCTATTGGAAGCCATCTCTAGGGTAGAGATGGGTATCGATGGAAAGAGAATGATCAAGTAAGGATTTGATCGAGAAGGGTGGCTTCGAAAGAATAAGGGACTAGTTGTACCCAACGTAGATGGACTGAGAGGTGAAGTGCTTAGAGCATATCATCACTCGAAATTGACTATACATCCCAGTGGTAACAAGATGTATTGAGACATAGAGCAGATCTACTACTGGGAAGGGATAAAGATAGGCAGAAGGCTTATCTCGATAAGAGACGAAGAGATTTGGAATTCTTCGTTAACGACTTGGTGTTCGTCGAGATCTCTCCATAGAGAATGTGATTCGGATTGGTTGGAGAGGTAAGTTAGCATCAAGATTTGTTGGCCCATTCCCAGTCCTCGAGCAAGTTGGGAATTTGGCGTATGAAGTCGAGCTACCTGACAAGATGGCGGGAGTTCACAACGTATTTCATGTTTCCCAGTTAAGGAAGTTTGTGCAAGACCCTAATGTGGCTATTTCACCAGATCAGTTGGACGATATCGAGGTTGAACCCGAGGCGGTTGAGAACCGCAAGTCTATGCGTATTGTTAGAGACGATACGAAGCAGTTTCGAAGGAAAGCGGTGAAACTAGTCAAAGTCCAGTGGGGTGAGAATGAAAAAGACTGTACTTGGGAAACAAAGGAAGATATAAGGAAGAAGTATCCAGAACTCTTTGCCTAGTAAGGTTTTGTTAGTGATAGTTTCTTCCCTTGTTAGTAAACCGCATGCTAGGATAGACTTGTTTTGCATGTTGATTGTTGTTTATGGTTGATAGGCATGCGGAACCCTTTGTGTGTTTTGGTTAGGGAATTTCGAGGGCGAAATTTCTTAAGGGGGGGAGAGTGTAACGACCCACATTCTACGCATCATAGGATCGTGGAATATTTATTTCTTTCACATATGAAGTCGTATGGTCATGTAACTTTGGGAGACGATTATTGGGGTCATTTCCCATGTTCATGATTTTTTTCGATTTTTAAATGACCGTTTTGCCCCTAGTTGGTACTGTTTTGGCCATAACTTTTGACTGGAAAGGAATTTTGACCTGAAACCACTTCCATTGGATTCGAATGATGGTTTCTCTTTCCGTAGAGTGGTTACATTAGCCAAACGGACTTACCGTTTGGGAGATATGGCTGAAACAAGGTTTAGAAGGTGAAAAACAGCTAATCGGGCTTAATCGGGTGATTAGCAACTAGGCCCAATGGGGGATTTCGGGATTTGGGGTATTTAAGGGCTGTTAGGGTTAGGATTTCGGTTTTAGACTCATTTTTCCAGCCGCCACTTACCTCCTTCAAGCTCTAGCAATGGCCTCCACCTTCTAATTTCATCCCAAATCATCTCTAATCACTTTCTAATCGAAGATTAAGCAAAACTACATCAAATCAAGGAAGGGTAGCACCGAATCAGAGAGAGAGCTGCTGGAACACATAGGGATTGGATCCAAATCAGAGATTATTTCAGATCTAAAGTTTGTTTGTGGCTAAGGTGAGTGATTTGCATAGTTCCTCACTAATTATGGCTAATTATGGTAATTAGCGAAGATTAGCGAAATTATGGCTCAGAAAAATCTAGAAAAATTCCCAAAATTCTAAAACATCATTTTATGCCTCTGATATGAATTTGGGTTAATTTCGACTAATTTTGCAAATCCCGGAATTTGGGGGATTAAGGGGGTGATTAGTGATAATTAGCGAATTTATGCATGTTAAAAATCTGGAAAAATATTCAGAAATTATGAAATATTGTTTTAGGCCTCTGTTAGAAATTTGGTTCCATTTGGTTAAGTTTTGCTAATCATATCATTAGTTTTGCTTAAAACATGCTTAAAGGAAAATATGGGGTTTTGGTCATGTTTGATCAATTTTGATATGCCATATTGATGTTTTGGTGTTTGTGGTTGATTCTCTATGTTCCTATGATTGTACGATATGCTTTGTGGTTGATTAGAAGTGTTAGATTGGTCGAAAACGCCGTCGAGAGGCGAAAATAGCTTGTTGGAATGGTGCAGGTTTTAGGACCAGGAAAAACCGACCAGGCTTCTGACCGACCAGGTTCTTGACCGACCAGGTTTCGACCGACCGAGGGAAAACAGAACGACCGACCAGGTTCCAGACCGACCAGGAATGAAGGAGGTTTCAGACCGACCAAGTCTGGAACGACCAAGGGAGTTTCGATCGACCAAGTCTGGAACGACCAAGGGAGTTTCGAACGACCGAGTTTGGACCGACCAGGGGGGTTTCTGACCGACCGACCCCGTAGGAACTTTAGACCGACCAGGATGGGTGAAATGCGACCAGGAGAGTAGGTTTCAGACCGACCAGGGGAGGAGCGAAATGTGACCGACCAGGAATGAAGGAAACCGATCCACTCGTGCTCCATATCACGATCCGAACCATATGCAGATGGCCACGATCCGAGCTGAAGGAGCTTGTCACGAATCGATCTGGAGGGGAGCGCACGATCCAAAACAAAGGGTGACCACGAGCTAGTGACTGCGAACCGAACCAGGGTGGTGCGACCCGAACCGTTGGAAGGCGGAGCACGATCCGAACCTGAAAGAAGACCGATCCGGAGGATGATGAATAAAACTCGAGATGCAAAGGTAGTCCAAATGGAAGTTAGAGCTCAGGATCCCGGATCCAGTTGGGAACCAACGAGTTCACTTCATGATTGGGCTTTGCTGCGGGACGTGTGCAAAGGGGTTGTCGGTATTCATAACTTTGGTTCACCAGTGAGAGATGGATAGTGGGCTTGTAGTAATAGTTACACGGGATTGGATTCCGTCATGGCCCAAAGTATTAGGTGACCAAAATAGTGAATATTGTATGCTTTACGCACTGAGTGAGGGATGTGAGGATGATTGCTATGCTTGATTGTTTGACATCACTATGACATGCACACCCCCACCCCCATTATCTTTACACCATTTGAAAGGGCACCTTAGAGTGTTGTACAGTATGTAGTGCTAACTCTTTGGTTGCAGGTCCAGGTTCAGGTATGATTGGATTATACCTGTTATTATTCTGTTTAGATGCTTATCGCTCATACCAGGCTTTATGTCTGACCCAGAGTTTTATGTCTCTTCTTATTACTCTGGGTGCTCACACGAGCAGACTAGAGACAGGTTATGGTTAGCTGGTGATGCGCGAGTAGCTGATTCGGAGGCGAGCAGGAGGCTTCCACGTATGATATATAGATATTCTCCCTGTGTCGTTGGTGGTCGCTACTTTGGCATTAGTAGTGTACCTCCTTTATCTTGCTTTTGCTTTGAGACAGTTTGAAAAGTTGTAATAATGTTTAACTTTGGATCATAAGCTGTACTTATATTTTCCGCTGCTATGTTAATTGTTTCAGCTTATGCACTGTCTCACCTGTTTTATGTCAAGTATGTTATTACTATATTTTATTCTATGCACTGTGAGACATTCTACAGGTTCTTTGTTGATTCTTCGTCTTCTTTCTTTTCTTCTGACGACCGTTCCGTGCCAATTGGACATGTGTACAGCGCACCTTTGGGTAAATGTCGGTTGGTGCGGGACGGGCCGTCACAACAATCAAAGAACATGACCCACCAAAAGAAGCATTACCAAGGTCCCATCGCTTGGCCAAAGTATACGATCTACAAAGAACTACGACCAAACTACATTACACCAAAATCATAAATATCCGATCCAAATATGTGATCCATCCTAAAAGTGGAAACAAGAAAAACAAAACTACAATTGGATTTTATTACATCAAACAACAAATTGCCAAATTCAAATTGAAGTGCAGACTATCGAAATACACAATCAACAAAGGAGATCACGCGTTGTTCTAAACCTTAGATCACCAAATTTGATCTAAAGCACGATCGAGGCACATCATCAACCAAAATCAATTGCCTAACATCCTGAAACCCTAAAATAACTGACATGCTAGAAAATCGATCCAACATGACATCTGAAAGGGATCGACACCTATGGTAATCCGAGATGGGCAGAGACAATCTGGCTTCGACATTAGAAGTTTACAAAACGTTGGTGAAGTTACGATGGATCGGGTATGAAAGAAGACGCCATAAATTGATTCTAATTGAGTGGAATCATGGCGACACTGGGATTCAGTGTGAATTGAACTTTGATGATCAATGATGGCGGAATTAATTTAGCGAACAATTCGAATCATTAAAAAAAAAATTGATTTTCAGCAAATAAAATAAAGATAGAAGAAGTAATGGATATGAGGGGAGAATATAAAACAACTGCAAAAAGGATATACACGATCCATCAAATAGGTAATCCACTGTCCATTATGGTTTACATGTTCTGACTCATCGGATAAATTGTTTACGATCCATGGGAACAAATGTCCATAGTCCAACATAAGTCATGTATGCTAATCCATCAAATAATTCACTCATGACCCATAAAAGCAAGTCGCCAATGACCCATCAAAGGTCATATGAACTAATCCATTTTGAAGCACACATTTTCTCCGATGACGTATGCTTCGAGAGGCAAATGTTAACCTATTTAAAAAAACCTCGACCCGGACATGGCAAAGTATGTGATCCAAAGAAAATAAAAGTCGAACACATCAATAGGTCATTCCTAAGTCAACGCTCGTGGATCATTCGTGATCCATAACGCTGAAGTAAATGACCCATATCAACCTGGGTTTGTAAATAATGAATTGGATCGTTGAAATGAGTCCCAAGAAACGTTGGGTCGGATCAAAGGACATGGAGTGTGGATCAGATTGGTGGAAGCAATGGTTCAACCGTAGTAGAAAGACACAATAACTCTATGGGTCACAGGAGCGTTGGGTCGGTCATATCACGATACACGTCTATGGGTCGCACACGGGGAATAAATATGGACCTCCCACGATCTATGAAAGCAAACAGTGATTAAGTTCACTGTTTCAAGTTATGCAGCGCGAGTTATATGGTTCGGCTGCATCCTGCATGTGCATGGATCGAAATCAACATAAAGGCATGGTTGGGTCGTGGCACATATGATCGGGTCGTGGAAAAACATGAAAGCGACAATGCTTTAGACCGTGGATCGCCTGTGCCCATGGATCGCCGGTCAAAATGATGGACCATAAGTCATCGTTTAAGGGTCATGTATACTACAATTCAAACTCCATAACACTCATATCTCCGCCTATAAATACCAGACCACTTCCCACATAAAAGGGGTTAGAATTTCTCCCGCCAAGGCTCTTCCATTATTGATCTTGAGCTCCTCAAGCATTATGTAAAGCATCATTCCTCTCCAGAATCCATCGAACTTTTTCACCGAGCTTGATTATCGAGATCGAATCCGATAATCATCGATATTCATGGAATTTAAGTGCATTCTACTTTTGGAATTAGAGTATCGTTGTGTAAATCATTGAGAATCATTGTAATTCGAGATCAAACTTGTAATTTGTAATGGAGAAATCAATGAAGTGTGCATTCAAAGTGGACGTATGCCTAAATAGCGGTTGGACCACTATAAAATATGTGTTCTGTTTTACTTTATTATGTACTGCTTTTAATCTTGTTTTTCTGCAATTGAAAGTTGTTTCTACACCTCTCGAGGTGTTAGCCCATTTTTGGTGTTAACAAACATTTATGTTGAATATTATGAAAACAAAGGGTATTTCATTAGCACTTACCTAAGCCTCTAAATCATGAATAATCTATTTAGACTTTACCTATACTTTTACCTGATGTAATCTGTGGTGAAATTATGAAGACTGAGAGAATTTCACTAAGGTAATACATTTTTCCATGTTGTCTACGGTCACATTGTTGCTTTAGAATTTGAAAACATGGTTACTTGAATAAAATTTATACCCTTTCCAGTTACTTAGAAGATGCATGGGAAGGCATTACTCATAAGTCTAGGGACATGACACATACAACCTCCCAACATATCTAGCGTTATTCAATTCTGAATGATGCAGGCATTTAGTTTCGGAAGCTACTATAAGGACTTGATAGCTTCATTTGGCTTAAGTAGCGTATATTATCCTATTGTTGCTTGTATAATTTAAAATCTATTTTTATGTAAGTCAAGATTATTATTTTTCTAATTTTATAATATAGATACATATTAGGTTACAACAGTTTATGAAAATACTTATGCAAACAAAGTACATGTGCTTAATGCTTATTGAGTCCACAAAAATGCAACGACCCATAAAACTTTGATTCTCGAATTTCAAAAAAACACATAAACATGTATTCACTTGCCAAAACCCAAGTATCGAAAACCCAGAAAGTTAATAGAAAGAAATTAGAGGGTGAGAATTAAAAAAAAGAAATATTAGAATAAAAGAAGAAGAAGACTAACACTACAGTATCAGAGTGGAATAGAATCTCATAGCGAAACAAATAAAATATAATATAGAAAAAACTCTTTACACAAAGGTTAAAATGTGTATATATATATATATATATATAATTACAATATTAGAGTACACACTAGATCAATACAACACACACAATGAAAATAAGTTAATATAAAAAATATGTGAATATGTCTTGACTCTAGCTCCTCTTCTGAAGCTCCAAGCATACCCTAATGCAACCTGGAAAATGCACTCTGCTCGACCAAGCCCATTTTGCGGAAATCACACGGATTATCAGTTTGGAATACTTTCAGTGATAAAACTCACAACACAAGCAACTTGCTTAACTTTAGAAAATCCTTTAAAGAAATGGAACTCTCGTAAGACACAACCATACATAAACATGACACATGTTTTTACCTTATGATAACCAAAATCACTTTTTAAATAAAATATAGTGATATTATAATAGTGTTTCTCAATCCACAAACAAATAGGAATATAACCGGAAAGCTTGCATCTCACTTTCCAACAAATTTGGTTTACAACTAAAAACATATGGCTCGTATTGGAGTTTAGATTTCCAACATGATAAGGTATGGAACCATCTTCCGATTAGTGTTCTCTAGAGAGGAAACACTAGGGTTCGACAAGAACATCTTGCAAGTCGGCCACTCATTCAACTTGAGTGTACCAAATATATTATCACCAATGATTAGGATCAATAATCGCTTCCCGTAAGCATACAGAAGCAGCATAAGAATGAACAAATGAAATATCTCTAGATGGTGATAATACACCCTAATGGGAGTGACCCACATAGCCATGCCGCCTTTCTGATTTCTATCATTTTTCGGTTGACGAAGCTTGAGCTCACGACTACCTTTTAAAACATCACAACATGATTTACTTTGAATGTTAAATTGTCAAATCCGCCAAATCACTAATTGATGTTCACAGAAATACTCTGGGTGTTAAGAAAAAGAACTCCACCACTAAACATAAATATGTTTGAGGGAATCAATGTACATGATCATTTGGAAATACTTTATCAGACATTCTTCCATACAAGTCATCCAAGAAAAGGATGAATCGAAGGCACCCTCCTACCACATCCTATATAGGAATTACTTCAAGGATCGGTAGCGAGTACTCCTTGCAATCTGAAGATTTCAATCGCGATAGAATCACTTTCAAAATATCTCTGAGTGTAAATCAGATAAATTTAACAAGTATATCTTTTGCATATGAAGATCCACAATCTTCAGTTTTCCATCTGAAAATTATAAGAATCCCTATAAGTTAGTTTTCGAATGCAAAGTCGGTTCAAAGTTGTTTTGGGTCCAATTCCCATCCCGATCTCTTCAAGCTAACTTGTCAAAATTCGAAAAGGAATATTCAGTGATAGTCAGTTGTTTAACTATCAAATCAACAGTATAGATAAGTATATCAACAGCTCAGGCCTTTATAATTAAAATCATTTGTTTAAAACCATCTCATCGATTCTTACATATCTATTCCATATACTTATCTCAAATGAATAGTATATTCACAAATCTCTTGTTTTTTGTTACTACTTCAAAAATAATAGCCATACCCTTATCTCTTATTTCCATTACACATTGGTATATCTTCTTATTTTATTTCTTTAAAAACCCTAACCATTTACTTATTCCTTACAATAAATGTACTTCAAAACTATATTATTCTCATTACTTAGAAAATGGTGTTATATACCTAACCAAATGGTATAAGTATGACCACACTTCATATTTGGGCCAAACACCGTTAAGTAGTTCATTGTTTATTATTAAACCAAATAGTTTATTAATCTCTAAAAACATGCAATTTAAGTAGCAATATTTCTCCCATGGAAATAATAAACTATTTCCAACATGATTTATTGTTTCAAACTAGTACCTTATTTTGGATAATAGCGAAGTTGTCCAAGTTAAAATATTTTATTTACCTCTCATACCTTGATTCAATAATGTTCTTATCTTGAGATAGGTAAAAGTTTGTAATCTCAAAACCGATATTAAATAAAAATGTGATAAAATATTATTTACTATTTGATATGGTTTTTGTAAACCATTTCATTCATTTGAAATATTCTTTCAATTATAATCACTTTACTTAATTCATTTATTAAGTAAATATTTAAAGCATGCCTTTATCCTTAAATTGTTTTAATATAATTTCATTTACAACTTTGGATTTATTATAAAAACCCATTTATCAATTCCTTTATACTGATCCATTTTACATCTTTCCTTTTTCATCTTCGTAATTCTTCTTTCAATTACAAATGGTTTACCAAATTTGATTCTTAAGTAAGAGCTTATTTTAATTCATCCTTTTAGTTTTAAGCATTTTTATAAACTTTATCTTTAAAACTTGGATTCATTTCTAAAATCCTCTTATAGAATTCTTTAACACGATTCAATTAACAATCTCACTACAATTTAATCACTTCTTAAATGGATTCCATTTAAGAACAAATCACTTAAATTATTGTTAATAATTAACTACATCATTGACTAATGTAAAAGTAGTTTATTTTATAATTAACAAAATAAAAGTTGTTAACTTCATTATTATATAGAAAATAGAATAGTTAGTTCATTTATTAAAATAATAATTAACTTCATTAGTAACTATCTTGATAGTTATCT
The DNA here is from genome assembly GCA_030737875.1 of Allium sativum. Lineage (NCBI taxonomy): Eukaryota > Viridiplantae > Streptophyta > Magnoliopsida > Asparagales > Amaryllidaceae > Allium > Allium sativum. The sequence goes on from CM060916.1 coordinate 735,067,683, forward strand.
TCAAACACAGTTAATTAAAAGATTAATTAACTTTTAAGAATACTCGTTAAATTTAACGACTACTCATAAAAACTATGTTTATTAATTTAATTTAAAAAAGATTAATTAAATAAATAATTCCAATTAGAAACAGTTGACTTCTCAAACTTGAGATCATAGTTAACTAGTTCTATATAATCTTCCTATTAAATTAATTATTATTGTAATTAATTTAATATAATCTCGCTTAATTGTTTCCTTGAAATAATTTTTCCAAACTATTACCCTTCCAGTTAATTTCTGAGTTCCTTACTTATTAAGAATATAAGAATTTTCTATATAAGTTACTTTATAAAAACCAACTTAGAAATGTTGATTTATTTATAAAATTTCTATTTTATACAACGTATAGAAATATAATCGAAAACCTTGATTCATTTTATTAAATAAAATTTATAACTTTAATTACATCAATTCTCTTAACGGCGAATCAACGTCTTAAAAAGATGGATTTAGGCAATCTGTTGCCAATCACTTAGTCGATACTCTCTATTGATAAAAACGCAACATGTAACGACCTGGGAATTTGCGCCCTGAGTAACTGACATAAACTCAATGTCGACTATTTAAGCATCGGAAACACCGGATAGTCCATGAAAGAAATTAGAGGGTGAGGATAGGTAAGATAGAAGCTTATAAGAGAAGGAGAAGAAGAACATACAACATCGAGTAACACGAATCTCACAGCGGAACGAACAACACATAATGGATAACATATCTTTGAAATAAAATCAGTATATGTATAAAGTAACATTATCAGAGTATAACACTTACATCATAGCAGAAATAAACAATAGCTATAAAAACGCTGCTGAAGCCTCTTGCTCCAGCTCCTTCTAGTGCATCTGTAAATCCCAACTACTTGATTGCTCGTACAAATTTGAGCACCCAAGAGTTTAGGGAAAACAAAACAAAACAAACTTTGGGTCATTCATGGGACTGGTATGAGTAAACAATTTAAAACAGTTTGGGAAAATAGCGATATCTCATAAGACCACGTCGTATTACACGGAACGGGTTTTTCCCTTATGAGAATCAAAAACACTAGATTTAATATTTCAAAATCATCTTAAATGAAATGATAATCTTTATATCAAACTCATTTGATATTAAAATAATGTCTATCAACCACAATATAATAATCATCTAGCAGAACGCTTTCATCTCACCTTTCACATACATAATATATAATCAAAAACCACAGGCGCTTATTGGTTAATGAATTCCAACTGGCAAGGTATGGGACCACCTTCCGACAGTGTATCTCTAGAGAGGAATACACCGGGTACGACAAGAACATCTTGCAACCAAGGCTAAACATGACCGGTCACTCATTTCGCTTGGGTGTACCAAATGTATTATCACCAACGGTTGGGATCAACAACCGTTTCCCGGAAGGGATAGCATCGAAATAGATTATAGAAGTAAATGAAATTTCTCTAGATCAGGTGACAATATGCCTTAATTGGTAGCTAACCACTTAGCCATGTGACCTACTCGATTTTATACCATTTCCTAGTTGTGAGGCTAGAGGCCATAACGTATCCTTTACAAACCACATCTTCATTCACTTTGAATGTCACATCGTCATATCCGATAAATCAAAAATTGATTTCTCCAAACATATCATGGGTAAACAGCTAAGAGAAACGAATTCCTCCCCACCAAACGTAAATACGTTTGAAGAGATCAACTTACGCTATCCATTAACTATACCCCGTCAGACATTCTTCCATACAGGTCGTCCTGGGACTGGACAGACCGAAGGTACTATTCTGTAAACATGACAACCCTTGCATACATCCATCTTCAATTATCTTCATCATATTTGATCTCAATGCTAATGCCCATACAGAGTGGTTTCCAGATAATGAATCCGATCCCGATCTCTCCGTATTGACGACGGAAAAATGGTCAAGAACTTTGATGGTCGGTGATATAACAATCAAAGAAAAACATGTGTGCAAACAACGATATTATTTCCAAATGGAAATTCTATCGATCAATCATCAATCAACATTTATTCATTTCCCCATTTCTCGTTTCCGTATATTCATCATATCCTTATTTTCTAATTTTAGAAAATATACGTTACTAACTTTGGAAAACGTTTCCATTTTTGATTCATGCATCACTATCTTCTCACATATATCAGTCTCTAACTGTAAACTAGTAAAGGAACAACCCCCTATGTATTAACCACGAAGTCCGAAACCAACATTAGATCGATACCCAGAAAGCCATTCAACTCAACTAATTTCCAGTCAGTTTTAAATTCAGTAATTCTGTTTAATTTCTCAATTCAAACCCAAATTCCTTTATATTATTTTATTAGCAAAATATTTACTTTAATCTATTTTTCACATAGAATGTGAATAATATTTCTTCGTACAATCAAAACAGTTTATTCCGTATTTAAAAACAATATCTCAAATCGAATTTCTATTTACTTCTAACCATAGAATTATTTATATAAAATCTTATTTTATCCTTCCAACACTTATAACCCCATTTATAATTCCCTTTATATAATTCTATCCATTTTATATAATTCCTTTTATATATTTCATTTCATTTTATATAAATCCTTTTATATAATTCTATTCATTTTATATGAATCATTTTATATAATTCTATTAATTTTATATAAATCCTTTTATATATTTCTGTTCATTTTATATAAATCCTTTTATATATTTCATTTTCAATATTCACTTTGAAATTCCCTTTTTACATTCCAGTATCATATGGTATTTAAAATACCTAATAACATGACCAGTGTTATCATAATCAATCACAGATTATATATCACAATATATGAAAACAAACAGTATTATAATATGGAGGAATACAGTTGGATCCCTCCAACTTGTCTCCCTGCATTCATAGTTGTTAAACAATATAAATAACATCGATTTCATTTCAATATGAAATATTCTGATAAACAGAATCAATATTTTATTAACGATTTTTATATATACCGTTATCTATAATTTCAACCAATAAATCAGCAATTCAACCAAACAATCATCACACAACAATCAATCATCATTTATCAATACAAGATTATATTTACAAAAATATAAACTGTACAGAGTTAGTGAGATTTACTCACATTGGACGATCATCGTTAAATAACGATAACCATCTGTTGGTTCAGACAAACAATTTATTTCGCTATAAATTGTAACGAGCTCTAATTCACTCCCAGTCACTTCCATTGCATAGCCATTGTCCATACGATTCCAATGGATTTTGTTTTGCTGAATTTGGCAAACGTATGTAAAAATTATTAAGGTCACAAGCTAATTCATTTTCTCGAATTAAAACAAAGCACATTTTTTTATAATTGGGCTTAACCTTATCCATCCGGCCCACCTAGTATTTGATCCGCACTGAATAGTGCATCTTCCCCTTCCTCAATGTCGTGACCTTCTGTAGAAAACCATGGCCACTTCACTGCAATTCCCTTCCCCTTTTTCCTTTGTCAATTCACGTTACAACCATTTTGGGCTTTCTATACAATAGATAAACATATAGGTGTATATACTTTGAACTGGACCTTACAAAATACACGCCGGCCCAATGCCATATCACGCACCCAACATCCATAGTATCTCGTCTCCCTCAAATTTCCAGTTTGACATTTCAGCAGCTCCTATGGCAATTTCCGCACTGTTAAACTCACCCTTTTCCTCCAACTCAGTACCGATCACCAAGCCTCCTTCACCAATCAACACCACTACCTCTCCTCTTCTTTTCTATATACCTTGAACACAACTCGCGACACTCACAAAATTTGCTTCGAGCAGGAGGAAATGCCAACTACAGTAAGGATGCGAACTTTTTTTCCATCATACTCACCCAAAAATTCATATAAACAACTACCTTTCCTCCTCAATCCAAATCTAAAGTTGAAACAAGCCCAAGCTCATCAAATTCCGAGAATTTCCGAACCCTAATTGACACCGCTGTAAATATAGCAACCCCTCATATAACCAAACCTATTGAAAGTTATAGGAGATTGAAGAGGAGGCTTAGGGGATTGTAGATACATATATATATTTTTTGATTTATGGAATTTTACTTCATTTGATATTGATTTTTAAAGAGGTTGGAACTTTCTGTAAAGAGAAGTAGAACCGGCGGCTTGGAAACGGCCTTGACCAGAGAAGAGTGACTGAAGAAAAATTTAGGGTTAGTAAAGGGGTATATATAGGGTAAATATATAATTTTATATTCGATTATTATATTTAATTTTAATCAACTACTATTTGTATTCGATGTTTAAAATCAGTATAATTATATACGATATCCAAAAATCATGAAAATTGACATACAACTAGAGTTTGACATTACGGACCCAACGAAACTTGTTTCGTCGAATTCCCAGTCCGTTTGCTCACACAGCGTATTTTTAATAGTCAAAATATTGATTGTTTTTCGTATTAAAATCCCGTACCATCACATACTGACTCCAAAAATCACGAAAATTGAAATCAAACAATAATTTAATATTCTGGATCCAACAAAATTAGTTTCATCAAAAACGGAGGTCGTTTGGAAAACTGGTTATTTTTAAAGCTCTAAATAAACCCATTTAAATATTAATATATTTAAAAATAATTAAATCAAATATTAATAAATAAATATATCGTATATATATTCGCATAGAATATAATACAGTTCCAAAATATTCCTATCTAAATTTATAACTCGACATTTCAAATCCAGATTAAATCAGTATTCAATTTATATTGAAAAATCCATTTATAATATAAATAAATCATTATAAATTATAAATGAATTCCATAACGACTTTTCGAAAATTTGATTTGGACATAAATCAAAATCTACACGATGAAATCCCGATTTTTCTCTTCCATTAGAAAAATATACTTCACCAACTCCGAACGTTTCTTGTTTCTCAGAAATCCGACTTAGAACGGATTCTGTATAATTGTTTAAAGTTAAAATCGCCAAATTATGAAATGCCACGTCATTTCGAGCTCAATTATAATTATAATATAAATTTTACATTCAACTGACATTTAAAAATGATTTCGTTAATATAATTCAATTCTAAACTGAAATATATCTTATAAATATTATTTAACTAAACGATCATTTAAATATCTAAATCACTATTCAAATAATTAAATTAATTAATTATTATACTGTAAAAATACGGGTCGTTGCATTCTTCCCCACCTAAAATAATTTCGTTCTCGAAATTGCTATGGTAGAAAACAAACCCTGTTAACTAAATTAAAATAATTTGTTTACTTCTTAACTTCAGTTTCACTGAACCAATTTATTTCAACAAAAATATTAATTTATTCTATTAACAAATATTTTCAAAAATCTAGAAAAAATTTTAACACCCGAAATTTTCGAAAAATTTCGCCAGCACCTTCTTTGCACGGCTCAATCGGTACAACTACAACTCGTCTCTCTAGGCCTTCTTCAACCCAAAAGAAAATCAAAATGCCACGCGGCTTGCCATATCGGCTCATAAATCACCAAACTCATGTAAAATATAAACTTGTACCTTTTTGTCGGGCATACTATTATATCCTTTCCATCTGCTGCCAATTCAGCATATACCAATGTCATCCCAATCAAACTCAAATCACTTTTATCCCCAACACAACCATTCGTTTATCCAAGCCAAATTCCATTATCAGTCTCAAGTACCATTCTTTATTTTCAATTTGGTTTCACAAATTTCCATCTAATTTGTTTTAATTCAAACAATCGTTTCTGGGAGTTTTTAAATAGCTTTGCTTTCCAAAAATAAAATATTCATTTCGAAATATCAAAACAACTCTTTTTCCCAAAATAATTCGAAAACAATCTCTTTGGTAGTAATCTGTTACTTAGCAACTCGAAAATGAACACCGATGATGCAGCTGTCATCGTCAGAATCTATTTTCCAGCGATCGAAGTGAGTTCAATACTATATCACTTTTAAAACCATTTCTAAACACTTCCATTTGAAATACATTTCAAAGTACCATTCATAATGCTTTGTAAACAATTTAAATTATCATATATCTAATACATATCCATTTACAACATTTCTCCAAATTTCCAGAGTTTTAATTTCAATTCTTATTTAAATTCAGATTTGATTCATTTGATTTCATATATTTCACTTAAATGAATTCTATTTGGTTATTTACATAACCATTTCACACTTTATAATCTTATTTGATTATAATTACGACCAACACATCCAATATATGATAATACTTCAAATATCTATTGTAACAACCCAAAAATCTGGGTCAGTTTAAAATTTTTATTTTGGCAACTTTAGCGAATTTTGAACATTTAAAATAGATTATTTTGAAAAATATCGACGAGAAATTTACTTTGAATAGAATTCGAACGTACATATTTATATACATCGTCGTTAGAATATAAATAATTATTTATAATTATAAAAGGAATTGAAAATGGCGCGGTAGTTCGATAATTCGATTTCAAACTTCAAATGAATGAACCGAGTGCAAAACTAACCGGATTTTAGCGAAACCAAAAATAGTAGGATCTAATAGATGATATCTTTCCAACGAATCCGAAAAATCGAAATTTCATAGCGGGAATCAAAAGATATGTCCAGTTGAAAATTCTGAATAGTTGCTATGGAATTCAAGCCCTTAAAAATGGGAATTTTGCAAACAACCTCGGATATCGATGAAACCACTTTTGTTGGGTCTGTGATGTCAAATTATTGCTAGATTCCAAATTTCATAATTTTTCTAATCAATATGTGAGCGAGGCAAAGGAAAACGCGTTTGACCAGTTTCAGTTGATTTTAATCGACTAGAAAATGGCCATTTTTCCAACGGTCTCAGAATTCGACGAAATTAGTTTTGTTAGGACCGTATCGTGAATACGAAGCTAGAGAATATTTTTTTGGAATTTTTCGAGTTAGTATGTGGCCCCGGTAAAATGAAATGCGCGTTCAAATTCAATATATAAAGTTATATGTTGATTTTGACGAAAACTGATCGAAACGATCGAATCAGCCTACGATACATATCCCATTGTGTTCGGAATGGGGGTAAAATGCTATGGACGACAGGTGGTGGGTCTTGTTTCAAAGTCGAAATAAAAAGTCAACATTTTAGAAATTTAAAATATTAAAATAATTAAACCCCTCTCTTCTCTCTCTCCCCTTATCTCTCCTCAGACCCCCCCCCCCCGTTCATTTTAAAGAAAAAAAATCAAATCGCTCCACCAGCGACGGAATCGGCCACCGCCGACCCATCCCTCCCCCTCGCGCTTCGCCTTCCCCTTCTCTTCCTCCTCCAGCTTCCCTTCCTCTCCTATTCGAGCTCGATCCTCTCCCCTCCTTCCCCACAGCCTCGTCACCGCCCTCCTTCCCTCCGCCATCATCAGTGCGCCCCTTCCCCGATCGCCACCCCCTCCTTGCTTCCCTCTCTCCTCCTCACGAAACCCGCGATCTCCCCCAATCCCCAAATCCGCCGCCGACTACCGAAGCCTCCCCCGACCATCTCCGTTCGCAGCACACCCCCTCCCCCGACCATCTCCGATGCCTCGCCCAAATCCCACAGCGAAACCCCCTCCTTTGATTGAAAAGGTAACTTTTCATATTAATTATTTACATTACCTTATTTTCTTTCTGTTTTAAATATATTAGAGTGTCGATAAAAATTAGATTTTCTTTATTACGTATAGTAATGATTTTTACTTTTATAAAGGAATGATTTTTATTTTTAAAGGTAGGATTTTATTTTATTTTATTTTATGATAAGTATGATCTCTATTTACATAAAGATTGGATTTTTCATCACATAAAGGAGCGATTTTTATTCACATAAAGAAGCGATTTTTATATATTGAATAGCAAAATAAAGATGCGATTTTTACATATATAATGAATCAAAAATATGATTTTTTTACTTGTGTAGAGTATTAAAAATATGACCTTTATATAGTAGAAGATATAAAAATACTATTTTTATATAAGTAATGTATTGAAAATAAAATTTCTGTATAATAGGAGAATATAAAAATATAATCTTTATATTTGAAAGGGCGAAATCTTTATATAGAGAATAGCGTGATAAAAATAGAATTTTTATCTATATAGTAGCAATGTAAAAATAGAATTTTTATCTATATAGTAGCGGTGTAAAAATATGATTTTTATATACATAGCAACAATATAAAAATGTGATTTTTATATATGTAGTGGCTACGGGCAACGAAAATGACAAAAGGCGAGAACAGTGATGATTCCCTACATTAGAAGGGTCGTGGAGTTGGGATAGCTTTGGTGAGAATTTCTCACTCTTCAATCTCTTTTTCTAGTTATATATATACTAGGATGAAGACGGTGCTTAGCAGCACCCGACACCCGTCATCAACAGACCATGGATGGCTTGTTTGTTTGATTGATGTGTTGTGAAAATTGTTTGTGATATTGATGTGAAATCGATAATAAATTGTAAATGTGTTGAAATGAATTATTGGGTCGTTAAAAATATAATTTTTAACGTGAATATGAATAAATAAATATTCATTTATAAACCGGACGGTTTGTTTATGTACACCTATTTGAATGACATTGATTGGGACGATAAATTTTACACATCGCCCAACTGCACAAATAAAATATGTGTTTGATTGTTTGAAACCCCACACGGGTATTGGAATAAAATACGGCATACACTAATCCCAGTAATTAGTCATATGTCGATCGATTGATTGAAAGGCTGTTATAAGCGTTAGATATCTATATTTGATGCTTACACAGAGTAGTGCACTTTGGATGATGGTTGATTATTTATCGTTGCTATTATATACATGTGTTGTATGGAATCCATATAATTAACTTTATATGGTCATTGATTGGGCCTCATTCCAATTGGGAAAATAAAGAATATTATAAAATAAAGGTTCATGTGTTGACCGTACTCATCCGTTGAGATTAGTCATGTGTTGAACGAAACATTTTAACAATAAAATTTACATCTTTATCATATATAAAATTAGAGACTAACCGGAAAATAGATGAGATGAGTGGTCTCCTGGATATTGATCTGATGTTGGTTTCGGCCTTCCGGGTTAATATTTAGGGAATCATTCTCTTACTAATTTACGGTTGGAGTCTGATTTAAATCAAACGATAGATACCATAATTTTTATAAAATATATTGAATAACAAAAATAGTCACACGTGGACAGTACTCATTCGTTGAGATTAGTCATGTGTTAAAAAAATATAGATTCATGTATTGAATAGAATAAATATTCACTTGTTGAATAGAATAACGGAATTATTGAAATATATATCGCCGTGTTGATTAGAGATGCGCTATTTTGACGCGAACGATATTTATATCGATTATATTCGTTTTTATAATGGATACTGAAAAGGGGTAAAAATTGAATTGAATATATAACGAATTCGAATTGAATTGAATATATAATGAATTCGAATTGAATTGAATATATAACGAATTCGAATTGAATTGAATATATAACGAATTCGAATTGAATTGAATATAAAACGAATTCGAACTGAATTGAAAACGAATTGAAATAGAATAAAAATCAATTTGAAATGAATTCAAATTGAATTGGAGTTTGAATTGAAATGAATTTAAAATGAATTTATTAGGAATAAATTCAATTTTGATTTGAATTTGAAATGGAAGTTGAAATTGTTTTTGAAACGAATTTAAAACTATTTATAAAATTCGTTTTAAATAGAAATCGATGAAATATATTATATATATATATAATATGATGGCCTGAATAGAACGCGCCGCGCCGCGGTAGTTCGCGAATTTCGACCATTGACTTCGAACGGATATTACGGGGGATCCGACCGTCGGATTCTCCTAAAACCAGAACCGTTGGGTTCGTATCTAAAAGTGCTTTCTAACGAATATTAGAAATTTGAAATCTAACAGTTGGATTTGGAGATACGTCCAAATCAAATTTGGAAAAGGTCGTTGTAAGTGCAGTTCGATGGCCGTTGTTGGAAATCGACTGTACGGGCCTTGATAAAATTATTAAAAATAGTAATAATTTGTGTAAAATCATAAGAAATGATCTGGGAAAAATTGGGATGAAAAACTCCATGTTTGAAAAGATAAAAATAGATTTTTATCGAAATGAACTAGTCTTGAACTAAAATTAAAACCCATTTATTTTTAAATAAATAAATTGGATTTGAAATGGGTTTTAAATCGAATTGATTAGTGGGTTTATCGTGAAGGGTGTTTTAAATAACACTTGTTCTTTAACCCGATAATAAATAGAATGTGATTTGGGTTTATCGTGAACTGTGTTTTAAATGACCTTAGTTCTTTAACCCAGAAAAGGGAGTTTTAAGGAATCTGCAATTAGATTGAAATGTGAATTGATAATTTAAATTATCAAATTTGGGAAATGAGCAAGAATGGAGTATCACCGGTTTTGCTCCAAATCGATAGTTAAATCTTTAATTAGATTTGAACGTGGAATAGTAATTAATTTTACCGACAACACTGTGGTGTTAGATATGGAGTATTACCAGTTTTGCTTCATAGGATGAATAGGTTGGGATTGGGAAATAAAATAAATAATTACTTCGGTGTGGTTCGCTAATCTCAACTAGTTTGGAAAAACCATAACTTGGTTTGATACGACATCCAATGGAAGATTAAAGAATAAATTTTAAAGAATTTATCTTGGATAAAATTAATGGGAACCTTTCCCTAAGAATTGAGATTTAGAAACTAGCTATAGGTTAGTTAAGAAGAATGGTTTCCTGGGTATTGATCTGATGTTGGTTTCGGCCTTCGGGGTTAATATTTAGGGAATTGCTCTCTTACTGATTTACGGTTAGTGACTGATGAATTGGAATGAGGCGTATGTTGTGTTTGTGTAACATTTGTTTTTAATATACGCGGGTTGTTCGGAAAGGCCGGGTTTATACCCATTTTGAATAACCGATTCGACGATAAGTCGAAGATGAAGACGTTGATTGAAGACCAAAAGTCTTCACATCGTTTGGGTGATTACTGATAATCTTGATTGGGCTGTACACCCAAGATGAGGGAATCAGTTGGTGGTCGTCCAGACGTACTTGGAGATCGATGGATATGCGAGGAAAGTGCCTCCGGTTTCGTTCAGACCCAGAACGAACTTGTAAATGGATTGTGTGTCTGACATTGGATTATATTCTGTGTTGATTGATTTCTGTTAAATATATATTTGTTTGGCGGCGGAGAATTTATTCTCTTGCTTAACGCCCTTCTCTGAGACGTACGAGCTCAGAGGTTGTATATCGATGGACATCAGTCGCATGGCATGAATTGCCTGTGTGGCATGCTGAGTTGCATGGATCAAGGCTTCTGTTGAAAAGCAAAGTCTTGTGGTTGATGATCAAAGCACAACTTACGTGGCAGCTTTGTGTATAACGTGAATTCTCGAGCCTCACACCTCGGTATGAGTTAAAAACGGGATAAGGACTGCAGGGAGAGAACGACGTTTCTTCTAGCTTTGGTGGTGTCAGTGACTTACCAGCCCTGACATTTATATACTTTTCACCTATGTGGTTGTTGGATGAGGCACCTCGATTTTAGGTCTGTAAGGACCGGGAAACGTGTGTTCAGGAATAACTAATCCTCAAACGTAAGAGAGGACCGGCCCTGAAGCATCCAGGGGTTACCCAGAGTGTGTAGTCCCGAGGCATTTGCTAGAGTGTCTCGAAGCGGAGAGGAGCTTGCACCTTGCCTCGACACATGATGGAAATCCAATTTCCAATACGTGATATTGCGGTTTTAATTGTAGAACTAGTATGGCGACATGATATATGGTATCCATGCCGTCTATGATTTATATTTATGATTGAAATTGTTTTGACACTATACACTTATTATAGTATCAAATGATTCATTTTAAAAGTATCAAGCATGTTTGGCTATTATAAGGGAAAACCCTATCCTCCGGCTTGCGTTGCATTGTGTGATGGGACCTAGGTCTTATAATAGCTTCATTTCTCGAAAAATCATTGCGTTGTTTATTGTTATGCACTGGTATTCTTGGGAGGAAACCCGTTCCGTGTTATACGGCGTGGTCCTTTGAATTACTCTCTTTTAAAGTAAAGTTTTAAATACCTATTTTAGTTCTCGCACCAGTCACAGGATTGACCTGGAGTTTATTGTTTTAACCTAAACTCTGGGTGCCCCTATTTTCCACACGGTCAGCTAGTAGTTTTGGTTTTGCAGATTTATATTCACAGGATCCTGGTTTACAGCTGGAATGATATCCGAAAAGCTCTGTATCCGTATATCACCTTCAGTTGTGCTTTGTATTATTTTCCGCTGCTATGTAATTTATTGTAATCTCTGATATTTATCTAATGTATAGTATTCATTTATACTCTGTATATTCTTGTATCTGATGGAATTGTTGTAATAGCAATGAAATGTTCTTCCGTCTGCGTTCCAATTTGTCGTGTTCTCAAAACGATCAGGGCTTACGAATGGTCTTTGTCGGTTTAACGACCGATTCGGATCGAGCGAAATTCCCGGCCATCACGTTTGGTATCAGAGCTTTGGTTTACAGAGCTCGAGAACAAGACACATTAGAACCATACAAAAGAATTCATCAGATATTGGATTAGTAATATCCAATTAGAATGACTCGTTACAGATAGGATCAGTAGTATCCTAGAACGAGTGTGAAGAGTATATTTTTCAAATGAAAACAATTTTGTTTTGAAAATTTAAACCATTTTATACGTATTTGAATATTTATTTATTTTGAATCTGGACAATCCAATATATAAAGATTTTGCATATACGCATCATGAACGTATATTCAAAGTTTTAATATACTGGATAGATATAGAATCACACTCTAGTTGCCCGGACATGATTCCGATGATGGCGCGCCATCACCAGTATTTATTTTCGTGTTTCGAAGGCGTGATATCTATATATTTCCATTAGACTGGTGTGAGAACCAAAACTTATATAGATAAATTTATTGTTGTGATTTGGCATCAAAAATGTGATTTTTGTATATATATCAAAGTTATGAATTTGAAACGTTAATCCACTAATTGATTGATGTTTGTGTTGTTTGTTTATTTGTTTAATAATTTTGAACCATTTATGCCTAATTGTACCAAATATTGAATTGTATTGAAATTGGTCGCATTTGCTTGCATATACATGTATTTACATTGAACAGGTCATAGCAAGGAGGCTAGAGCCGAAGAATAAAATTTGTTTGCCCGACAAATAGGTACATGTTTATCATAATTTACTGTTTTGTTTGGGTGATGATGATTTTATGAGCCTATTGGCTAGCCGCTTGGCTTTTTCTTTTTCTTTTTGAGATCAGAGGGCCTATATGGCAATTTCGGGATTTTCCTAGTGCTCCCGGTGCAGGGGATGTTATGGCGAAATTTTTCGAAAATTTAGGGTGTTAGCCAAATTTTTGAAAAATTTGAAAAGTTCTTAGAAACTGAAAAGTCGAAGAACTTAAGCTGTAGTCAAAATAATGGAAGTTGAGTTGAATTGTTAAACAACTTTCGGCTTCGTTCCTTTTCGGGGACAAAAAGTTTTAAGTGGGGGAGATTGTAACAACCTGAAAATTTGGGCCAGTTTAAAATTTTTATTTTGGCAATTTTAGCGAATTTTGAACATTTAAAATAGATTATTTTGAAAAATATCGACGAGAAATTTACTTTGAATAGAATTCGAATGTACATATTTATATACGTCGTCGTTAGAATATAAATAATTATTTATAATTATAAAAGGAATTGAAAATGGCGCGGTAGTTCGATAATTCGATTTCACACTTCAAATGAATGTACCGGGTGCAAAACAAACCGGATTTTGGAGAAACCAAAAATAGTAGGATCTAATAGATAATATCTTTCCAACGAATCCGAAAAATCGAAATTTCATAGCGGGAATCAAAAGATATGTCCAGTTGAAAATTCTGAATAGTCGCTATGGAATTCAGGCCCTTAAAAATGGGAATTTTGCAAATAACCTTGGATTTCGACGAAACCACTTTTGTTGGGTCCGTGATGTCAAATTATTGCTAGATTCCAAATTTCATTATTTTTCTAATCAATATGTGAGCGTGGCAAAGTAAAACGCGTTTGACCAGTTTCAGTTGATTTTAATCGACTGGAAAATGGTCATTTTTCCAACTGTCTCAGAATTCGACGAAATTAGTTTTATTAGGACCGTATCGTCAATACGAAGGTGGAAAATATTTTTCTGGAATTTTTCGAGTTAGTATGTGGCCCCGGTAAAATGAAATGTGCGTTCAAATTCAATATATAGAGTTATATGTTGATTTTGACGAAAACAGATCGAAACGATCGAATCAGCCTACGATACATATCCCATTGTTCGGAATGGGGGTAAAACGCTATGGACGACAGGTGGTGGGTCTTGTTTCGAAGTCGAAATAAAAAGTCAACATTTTAGAAATTTAAAGTATTAAAATAATTAAACCCCTCTCTTCTCTCTCTCTCCCCTTATCTCTCCTCAGACCCCCCATCCATTTTAAAAAAAAAATCAAATCGCTCCACTAGCGACGGAATCGGCCACCGCCGACCTTCCCCCCCCCCTCGCGCTTCGCCTTCCCCTTCTCTTCCTCCTCCAGCTTCCCCTCCTCTCCTATTCTAGCTCGATCCTCTCCCCTCCTTCCCCACAGCCTCGTCGCCGCCCTCCTTCCCTCCGCCATCATCAGCGCGCCCCTTCCCCGACCGCCACCCCCTCCTTGCTTCCCTCTCTCCTCCTCACGAAACCCGCGATCTCCCCCAATCCCCAAATCTGCCGCCGACTACCGAAGCCTCCCCCGACCATCTCCGTTCGCAGCACACCCCCTCCCCCGACCATCTCCGATGCCTCGCCCAAATCCCACAGCGAAACCCCCTCCTTTGATTGAAAAGGTAACTTTTCATATTAATTATTTACATTACCTTATTTTCTTTCTGTTTTAAATATATTAGAGTGTCGATAAAAATCAGATTTTCTTTATTACGTATAGTAATGATTTTTACTTTTATAAAGGAATGATTTTTATTTTTAAAGGTAGGATTTTATTTTATTTTATGATAAGTATGATCTCTATTTACATAAAGATCGGATTTTTCATCACATAAAGGAGCGATTTTTATTCACATAAAGGAGCGATTTTTATATATTGAATAGCAAAGTAAAGATGCAATTTTTATATACCTAATGAATCAAAAATATGATTTTTACTTGTGTAGAGTATTAAAAATATGACCTTTATATAGTAGAAGATATAAAAATACTATTTTTATATAAGTAATATATTGAAAATAAAATTTCTATATAATAGAGAATATAAAAATAATCTTTATATTTGAAAGGGAGAAATCTTTATATAGAGAATAGCGTGATAAAAATAGAATTTTTATCTATATAGTAGCGATGTAAAAATAGAATTTTTATCTATATAGTAGCAGTGTAAAAATATGATTTTTATATACATAGAAACAATATAAAAATGTGATTTTTATATATGTAGTGGCTACGGGCAACGAAAGTGACAAAAGGCGAGAACAGTGATGATTCCCTACATTAGAAGGGTCGTGGAGTTGGGATAGCTTTGGTGAGAATTTCTCACTCTTCAATCTCTTTTTCTAGTTATATATATATACTAGGATGCAGACGGTGCTTAGCAGCACCCGACACCCGTCATCCATAGACCATGGATGGCTTGTTTGTTTGATTGATGTGTTGTGAAAATTGTTTGTGATATTGATGTGAAATCGATAATAAATTGTAAATGTGTTGAAATGAATTATTGGGTCGTTAAAAATATAATTTTAACGTGAATGCGAATAAATAAATATTCGTTTACAAACCGTACGGTTTGTTTATGTACACCTATTTGAATGACATTGATTGGGACGATAAATTTTACACATCGCCCAACTGCACAAATAAAATATGTGTTTGATTGTTTGAAACCCCACACGGGTATTGAGATAAAATACGGCATACACTAATCCCAGTAATTAGTCATATGTCGATCGATTGATTGAAAGGCTGTTATAAGCGTTAGATATCTATATTTTATGCTTACACAGAGTAGTGCACTTTGGATGATGGTTGATTATTTATCATTGCTATTATATACATGTGTTGTATGGAATCCATATAATTGACTTTATATGGTAATTGATTGGGCCTCATCCAATTGGGAAAATAAAGAATATTATAAATTAAAGGTTCATGTGTTGACAGTACTCGTCCGTTGAGATTAGTTATGTGTTGAACGAAATATTTTAACAATACAATTTACATCTTTATCATATATAAAATTAGAGACTAACTGGAAAATAGATGAGATGAGTGGTCTCCTGGATATTGATCTGATGTTGGTTTCGGCCTTCGGGGTTAATATATAGGGAATCGTTCTCTTACTAATTTACGATTGGAGTCCGATTTTAATCAAACGATAGATACCATAATTTTTATAAAATATATTGAATAACAAAAATAGTCACATGTGGACAGTACTCATTCGTTGAGATTAGTCATGTGTTGAAAAAAATATAGATTCACGTATTGAATATAATAAATATTCATTTATTGAATAAAATAACTGAATTATTGAAATATATAAAGCCGTGTTGATTAGAGATGCGCTATTTTGACGCGAACGATATTTATATCGATTATATTCATTTTTATAATGGATTTTGAAAAGAGATAAAAATTGAATTGAATATATAACGAATTCGAATTGAATATATAACGAATTCGAATTGAATTGAATATATAACGAATTCGAATTGAATATATAACGAATTCGAATTGAATTGAATATAAAACGAATTCGAACTGAATTGAAAACGAATTGAAATAAAATAGAAATCAATTTGAAATGAATTCAAATTGAATTGGAGTTTGAATTGAATGGAAATGAATTTAAAACGAATTTATTAAGAAAAAATTCAATTTTGATTTGAATTTGAAATGGAAGTTGAAATTGTTTTTGAAACGAATTTAAAACTATTTATAAAATTCGTTTTAAATAGAAATCGACGAAATATATATTATATATATATTATATATATATATATATAATATAATGGCCTGAATAGAACGCGCCGCGCCGCGGCAGTTCACGAATTTCGACCATTGACTTTGAACGGATATTACGGGGGATCCGACCGTCGGATTCTCCTAAAACTGGAACCGTTGGGTTCGTATCGAAAAGAGATTTCTAGCAAATATTAGAAATTTGAAATCTAACGGTTGGATTTGGAGATACGTCCAAATCAAATTTGGAAAAGGTCGCTGTAAGTGCAGTTCGATGGCCGTTGTTGGAAATCGACTGTACGGGCCTTGATAAAATTATTAAAAATAGTAATAATTTGTGTAAAATCATAAGAAATGATCTGGGAAAAATTGGGATGAAAAACTCCATGTTTGAAAAGATAAAAATAAATTTTTATCGAAATGAACTAGTTTTGAACTAAAATTAAAACCCATTTATTTTTATATAAATAAATTGGATTTGAAATGGGTTTTAAATAGAATTGATTAGTGGGTTTATCGTGAAGGGTGTTTTAAATAACACTTGTTCTTTAACCCGAGAATAAATAGAATGTGATTTGGGTTTATCGTGAACTGTGTTTTAAATGACCTTAGTTCTTTAACCCAGAAAAGGGAGTTTTAAGGAATCTGCAATTAGATTGAAATGTTAATTGATAATTTAAATTATCAAATTTGGGAAATGAGCGAGAATGGAGTAACACCAGTTTTGCTCCAAAGCGACAGTTAAATCTTTAATTAGATTTGAACGTGGAATGGTAATTAATTTTACCGACAACAGTGTGGTGTTAGATATAGAGTATTACCAGTTTTGCTTCATGGGGTGAATAGGTTGGGATTGGGAAATAAAATAAATAATTACTTCGGTGTGGTTCGCTAATCTCGACTAGTTTGGAAAAACCATAATTTGGTTTGATACGACATCTAATGGAAGATTAAAGAATAAATTTTAAAGAATTTATCTTGGATAAAATTAATGGGAACCTTTCCCTAAGAATTGAGATTTAGAAACTAGCTGTAGGTTAGTTAAGAAGAATGGTTTCCTGGGTATTGATCTGATGTTGGTTTCGGCCGTCGAGGTTAATATTTGGGGAATTGCTCTCTTATTGATTTACGGTTAGTGACTGATGAATTGGAATGAGGCGTATGTTGTGTTTGTGTAACATTTGTTTTTAATATACGCGGGTTGTTCGGAAAGGCCGGGTTTATACCCATTCTGAATAACTGATTCGACGATAAGTCGAAGATGAAGACGGTGATTGAAGACCAAAAGTCTTCACATCGTTTGGGTGATTACTGATGATCTTGATTGGGATGTACACCCAAGATGAGGGAATCAGTTGGTGGTCGTCCAGACGTACTTGGAGATCGATGGATATGCGAGGAAAGTGCCTCCGATTTCGTTCAGACCCAGAACGAACTTGTAAATGGATTGTGTGTCTGACATTGGATTATATTCTGTGTTGATTGATTTCTGTTAAATATATATCTGTTTGGCGACAGAGAATTTATTCTCTTGCTTAACGCCCTTCTCTGAGACGTACGAGCTCAGAGGTTGTATATCGATGGACATCAGTCGCATGGCATGAATTGCCTGTGTGGCATGCTGAGTTGCATGGATCAAGGCTTCTGTTGAAAAGCAAAGTCTTGTGGTTGATGATCAAAGCATAGCTTACGTGGTGGCTTTGTGTATAACGTGAATTCGCGAGCGCCACACCTCGGTATGAGTTAAAAACAGGATAAGGACTGCAGGGAGAGCACGACGTTTCTTTCTAGCTTTGTTGGTGTCAGTGACTTACCAGCCCTGACATTTATATACTTTTCACCTATGTGGTTGTTGGATGAGGCGCCTCGATTTTAGGTCTGTAAGGATCGGGAAACATGTGTTCAGGAATAACTAATCCTCAAATGTAAGAGAGGACCGGCCCTGGAGCATCTAGGGGTTACCCAGAGTGTGTAGTCCCGAGGCATTTGCTAGAGTGTCTCGAAGCGGAGAGGAGCTTGCCCCTTGCCTCGACTCATGATGGAAATCCAATTTCCAATACGTGATATTGCGGTTTTTATTGTAGAACTAGTATGGCGACATGGTATATGGTACCCGTGCCGTCTATGATTTATATTTATGATTGAAATTGTTTTGACACTATACACTTATTATAATATCAAATGATTCGTTTTAAACGTATCAAGCATGTTTGGCTATTATAAGGGAAAACCCTATCCTCCGGCTTGCGTTGCATTGTGTGATGGGACCTGGGTCTTATAATAGCTTCATTTTTCGAAAAAGCATTGCGTTGTTTATTGTTATGCACTGGTATTCTTGGGAGGAAACCCATTCCGTGTTATACGGCGTGGTCCCTTGAATTACTCTCTTTTAAAGTAAAGTTTTAAATACCTATTTTAATTCTCACACCAGTCACATGACTGACCTGGAGTTTATTGTTTTAACCTAAACTCTGGGTGCCCCTATTTTCCACACGGGCAGCTATTAGTTTTGGTTTTGCAGATTTATATTCACAGGATCCTGGTTTACAGCTGGAATGATATCCAGAAAGCTCTGTATCTGTATATCACCTTCAGTTGTGCTTTGTATTATTTTCCGCTGCTATGTAATTTATTGTAATCTCTGATATTTATCGAATGTATAGTATTCATTTATACTCTATATATTCTTATATCTGATGGAATTGTTGTAATAGCAATGTAATGTTTTTCCCTCTGCTTTCCAATTTGTCGTGTTCTCAAAACGATCAGGGGTTTCGAACGGTATTTGTCGGTTTAATGACCGATTCAGATCGAGCGAAATTCCCGGCCGTCACATCTTTACTTTGTTTATATCAAAATATAATTTGGGTAAAATTATATTCTTTACCCTCTTTTCAAAACATACTGTGTCGGTTCATCGTATTCAAGTGTTTGTAAACTCCTACTGATACAGTAGATCAAACTGATCGAACCGAACTCACAAACGACTAAACCAATAAATCTCCACAATATAAAACAATTTAATAAAATCTACAAATACGTTCACTCGTATATATACACTCAAACTCAATCTAGGGCATCATTAACCCCATCTCTACTGAGTTACGCTACAGAGCCATGGTAATCACTTAACCTTCAGCTCTGATACCACTTTGACGACCCGGGGAATTTTCGATCCTGAGTAACCGATACAAACTCAATTTCGACTATTCAAGCATCGGAAACACCGAATAGTCCGTGAAAGAAATTAGAGGGTGAGGATAGATAAGATAGAAGCTTAGAATAGAAGGAGAAGAAGAACATACAACATCAGAGTAACACGAATCTCACAGCGTAATGAAAAGCATATAATAGATAACATATCTTTGAAATAAAATCAGCATATGTATAAAGTAACATTATTAGAGTATAACACATACATCACAACGGAAATAAACAATAGCTATAAAAACGTTGCTGAAGCCTTCTGCTCCAGTTCCTTCTAGTGCATCTGTAAATCCCGACAACTTGACTGCTCGTACAAATTCGAGTACCCAATAGTTTTGGGAAAACAAAACAAACTTCGGGTCAGTCATGGGACTGGTATGAGTAAACAATTTAAAACAGTTTGGGAAAATAACGATTTCTCTTAAGACCATGCCGTATAACATGGAACGGGTTTTTCCCTTATGAGAATCCAAAAAACTTGATTTAATATTTCAGAATCTTCTTGAACGAAATGATAAACTTTATATCAAACTCATTTGATGTTATAATAGTGTCTATCAACCACAATATAACAATCATCTAGTAGAACGCTTTCATCTCACGTTCCACATACATAATATATAATCAAAAACCGCAGGCGCTTATTGGTTAATGAATTCCAACGGGCAAGGTATGGGACCATCTTACGACAGTGTATATCTAGAGAGGAATACACCAGGTTCAACAAGAGCATCTTGTAATTCAGGCTAAACAAGACCGGTCACTCATTTCGCTTGAGTGTACCGAATGTATTATCACCAACGGTTGGGATCAGCAACCGTTTCCCGAAAGGGATAGCATCGAAATAGATTATAGAAGTAAATGAAATTTCTCTAGATCTGGTGACAATACACCCTAATTGGCAGCTAACCACTTAGCCATGTGACCTACCCGATTTTATACCATTTCCTGGTTATGAGGCTAGAGGCCATAACGTATCCTTTACAAACAACATCTTCATTCACTTTGAATGTCACATCGTCATACCCGCTAAATCACAAATTGATTTCTCCAAACATGTCACAGGTAAACAGCTAAGAGAAACGAATTCCTCCATCACCAAACGTAAATACATTTGAAGAGATCAACTTACGTGATCTATTAAATATATTCCATTAGACATTCTTCCATACAGGTCATCCAGGGACTGGACAGACCGAAGGTACTATTCTGTAAATAGGACAGCCCTTGCATAACTCCATCTTCAATTATCTTCATCATATTTGATCGCAACACTAACGCCTATACAGAGTGGTTCTTAGATAATGAATCTGATCTCAGTCTCTCCATATAGACGATGGAAAAATGGTCAAGAACTTTGATAGTCGGTGATATAACAATCAAAGAAAAACATGTGTGCAAACAACGATATTATTTCCGGATGGAAATTCTATCGATCAATCAACATTTATTCATTTCCCCATTTCTCGTTTCCATATATTCATCAAATCCTTATTTTCTAATTTTAGAATATATACTTTACTAACTTTGGAAAACGTTTCCATTTCTGATTCATGCATCACTATCTTCTCACGTATATCAGTCTCTAATTGTAAACTAGTAAGAGAACAACTCCCTACGTATTAACCCCGAGGGCCGAAACCAACATCAGAACCATACCCAGAAATCCATTCAACTCATCTAATTTCCAGTCAGTTTCTAATTTCAGTAATTCCATTTAAATTCCCAATTCAAACCCAAATTCCTTTATAATATTTTATTTGCAAAATATTCATTTTATTCTATTTTTCACATAGAATGCGAATAATATTTCTTCATATAATCAAAACAGTTTGATTCCGTATTTAAAAACAATATCTCAAATCCAATTTCTATTTACTTATAATCATAGAATTATTTATATAAAATCTTATTTTATTCTTCTAACAATTATAATCCCAATTATAATTCCCTTTATATAATTCTATCCATTTTATATAATTCCTTTTATATATTTCATTTCATTTTATATAAATTCTTTTATGTAATTCTATTCATTTTATATTAATCCTTTTATATATTTCTATTCATTTTATATATTTCATTTTCAATATTCACTTTGAAATTTTCCTTTTTAAATTCCAGTATTTCATATGGTATTTAAAATACCAAATAACATGACCAGTGTCATCATAATCAATCACACATTATATATCACATCATATATCACAATATATGAAAACAAACAGTATTATAATATTGAGGAATCCAGTTGGATCCCTCCAACCTGTCTCCCTGCATTCACAGATGTTAAACAATATAAATAACATCAATTTCATTTCAATATGAAATATTCTGATAAACAGAATCAATATTTGATTAACGATTTTTATATATAACGTTATCTATAATTTCAACCAATAAATCAGAAATTCAACCAAACAATCATCGCAGAACAGTCAATCATCATTTATCAATACCAGATTATATTTATAAAAATATAAACTGTACGGAATTAGTGAGATTTACTCACATTGGATGATCATCGTTAAATAACGATAACCATCTGTTGGTTCATAGAGACAATTTATTTCACTATAAATTTTAACGAGCTCCAATTCACTCCCAGTCAGTTCCATTGCGTAGCCATCGTCCAAACGATTCCAAGGATTTTGTTTCGATGAATTTGGCAACCTATGTAAAAGTTATTAAGGTCACAAGCTAATTCATCTTCTCAAGTTAAAACAAAACACATTTCTTTTATAATTGGGCTTAACCTTATCCATCCGGCCCACTTAGTATTTGATCTGCACTGAACAGTGCATCTTCCCCTTCTCAATGTCGTGATCTCCTGTAGAAAACCATGGCCACTTCGCTGCTTTTCGCTTCCCCTTTTTCCTTTGTCAATTCAGGTTACAACCATTTTGGGCTTTCTATACAATAGATAAAAACATAGGTGTATATACTTTGAACTGGACCTTACAAAATACACGCCGGCCCAATGCCATCTCACGCACCCAACATCCATAATATCTTGCGAATTGAGTGACCGGTCATGTTTAGCCTGGGTTGCAAGATGTTCTTGTTGAACCCGGTGTATTCCTCTCAAGAGATACACTGTCGGAAGGTGGTCCCATACCTTACTAGTTGGAATTCATTAATCAATAAGCGACCACGGTTTTTGATTATATATTATGTTTGTTGAACGTGAGATGAAAGCGTTCTGCTAGATGATTATTATATTGTGGTTGATAGACACTATTATAATATCAAATGAGTTTTATATAAAGTTTATCATTTCGTTCAAGAAGATTTTGAAATATTAAATCAAGTGTTTTGGATTCTCATAAGGGAAAAACACGTTCAGTGTTATACGGCGTGGTCTTATGAGATAACGTTATTTTCCCATACTATTTTAAATTGTTTACTCATACCAGTCCCATGACTGACCCGGAGTTTGTTTTGCTTTGTTATGTTTTCCCTAAACTCTTGGGTGTTCAAATTTGTACGAGCAGTCAAGTAGTCGGGATTTATAGATGCACTAGAAGGAGCTGGAGCAGGAGGCTTCAGCAGTGTTTTTATAGCTATTGTTTATTTCCGCTGTGATGTAAGTGTTATACTCTGATAATGTTACTTTATACATATACTGATTTTATTTCAAATATATGTTATCTATTATTTGTTGTTCGTTCCGCTGTGAGATTCGTGTTACTGTGATGTTGTATGTTCTTCTTCTCCTTCTATTCTTAGCTTCTATCTTATCTATCCTCACCCTCTAATTTCTTTCATGGACTATCCGGTGTTTCCGATGCTTGAATAGTCGACATTGAGTTTATGTCGGTTACTCAGGATCGTAAATTCCCTAGGTCGTTACACAACAATTTGTTGAATTTTAAATTCAACGATCAACATCCAAACAGGATTTAGCATTACTATGACAAACAATTCATATATAGGAATAATACGAAAAATAAGTAATATACAAAATATTTGAGCAGTCCAGTTGGTACCCTCAAACATGTTCTTCCCTACATCACAATTCATAACATCATTATATACATGCATATGAGATACAAATTCTAATCTAATGCATTCAAGATGTTGGAAATATAAATGTCGACAACCTTTAAACAACAAACAAAAAATCATCCATAGCATCCAATCATCTAATTTTCACTATCAACAATAAATTTTAGTTATATGGATTTAATCACATCATAGAATTCCAAAAGGCATGAAAGTTAACTCACAATTCATTTCGATTGATGATTTCAACGTTAATTTATATAGTTTCAAACATGCATTTGAAAATATATAAAAATCCCAATAGCTCCCCAGCATTTAAAACATCCTCGTATGCATAGCCTCTATGAATACAATTCCAACAGATCTTGTTTCATTGAATTTTGTTCACGTATGAAATAGTTCTGCTGATTATAACATTCACACAAATTAATTTTAAATATTTATTAACTAATTACGTTGTTGACGGCCAAAAGGGTTGTAACACCCAAGGATTCTCTATTACTAGAGAATAGCGTTTCTCGTATCGAAAATAGAGTGCAGAAAGCAGTAAATGACACATAGGTTTATAGTGGTTCGGTCCATGAGGGGCCTACATCCACTTTTGAAGGAGTTTTTTGATTTTTTATTCACAAAATTGAGTTATAAGCATTGAACTTCATCATGACATTCGTTTACAAGAAATTCTATGTATTTTGGAGTCATATTGGTCATATGCCAAGTCTTGGAAAAACGTGATGTAGGCTTCTTCTTCCTCAAGAGCTATGCTGCCATTAATGGAGTCCTAAGAGCTTATAGAGCTGTCAAATCAGCAAAAATCCAACCCTTGTGAGGAATGAGTAAGTGGCTATTTATAGGTAGTGGGTTAGTTAAGAGTAGGTGAGATTTGGGGATCACATAGCAGAAAATCGCATCCTAGAGGTGCTACAATAGTAAAATCGTATCCTTCCCTGCACACGGGAAGAAAATCGCACCCTTTAGGTAGGATGCGGGTTTTTGCATCCTAAGGGATGAGAAAATTCGCATCCTAAAGGGAAGCGTTGCGTTTCACTCCGGAGCGGAGAAGGCGGATGCATCGCATCCGAGGGATGTCTTAACATTGCATCCGAGGTATGCGATGACATTGCATCCGAGAGTGAGATGATATCGCATACTGAGGGATGCGATAGCACAATATCCAATGGATGCGATAACATAGCATCTTTAAGGGATGTGATATAGAGGACAGTGATGCTTTGTGATGCAAGGTGAGCTTGGTAAGTGTAATGAAACATGGAGTGAGGTGAGGGAGTGCTGCAACATGGAATGAGGCGAGGTGAGGGAGTGATGTGACATGGTGTAGACCATGTTGAGTGATGTGATGCTTGCATATTGAGGAGTGCTAAAGAAAAAGCTCATTTGATTCCTTCTAGGCTTAAGAACTTAGTGCTTTTGTAACACTTTGGGCTTTGGTGCCATACGATAGGTTGAGTCATGCAGGCATGTTATACCTTTGGGAACTAGACTAAAATGTTGGTTAACATTTGCCCCTCCATAGTACGTCTTGTCTCAACATGATGTGCTTTGCGTTAGAAAGGTTGCCTCTGGAAAATGGAAAGATTTCCAAGCTACTGAATACTTGGTTGTGATTGCCCTGTTGATCTCGTCGAGAATTTTGACTAACCGGTAGCTTCATCAAATACATAATTCCTATTTAGTTACGAAATCAAACGTTAGCCGTCGACTCTCGCTTATGTTGTAACGTAAACAAGTCGTTGGCGACAGAGTGCTGCATGTATGCTCACATGTTTTCACGTGGTCTTGCATGATGCGATCAGAGTTTGAAAATAAATAAGAGTAGTAAGTGTGTTGTTGGTTTGCCACTATGCATGTTGGATTTCGAAAAGCGATAGCTAGTCGTGGATTCGATCGGCCGTCGTATGCTCTCAGTCGTTTAGAGTTATGAGCATACTATTGATTAGCGAATCGGATTCGTGTTGACTGTCGCGATGTCGAAAACTCGTATGCATAGTTTTAGCCAGAATCACGAGTTAGAATTTTCTTGAAGTTTTGAAATCTCGTTCTCGTTCATTCACCGTTTTTACATGTATGTATATATGCGCTAATATATACGTGGATATATGGACCATGGAACACACATATGTAATATATATATTATACATATATATATACACATACATATACATGATATACGCACATATTATTTATTTATTTTAAAAGGTGCGAACTCCACATCCTTGAGGGGGATGCGAACTTTCACATCCTCGAAGGGATGTGAAATTCACTAATGGGCCAAGGCCCGTTCTCCTCCTCCATGTATAAAAACCCAAACACCCTCCCCATTCTTATTTTTTCGCCCATGATTCTCGTATCTGAACCAGCTGTCACCTTTTTATTCAGAACCCGAAGTGGTTAATTAAGTGGGTCTCGAATCCTATAAGGTTGGATTTTCATGCGGATTCGAGCTCGAGCCTTGAGGGATTTGAATCTGATCCCACCGAGCTTGAGATTTGGAGCTTTGATAAGTTTGGTTCCATGCTACTAGAGTGGAGAAGGTTACGGGAGAAGAGGGCCCGCTGCTCACCTCTGTCCCATCAATGACTGTTGAGACAGGAACGGGAGTGTCGGACGGACCGGTTTCCCCGGTTACCACTTCTGAGACTACCACTCCGCTGGAGAGAGCGGATCAATTTAAGGACTTGGATAAAGTCCTAATCGATGTCCCTTTGTGTTTGCCTAGCAGCACAAGCTCTGGAAGTCTAACATTAACTATTAGGGAGAAAACCCCTCCACGCAATCCTAATCTAGTCCGTGGAGAGAGCACTTAGGGTACACACTCATAAACATGACATAATCACAACATTTGTTTGTGTATACAAGGTGCTTGAGTCTAATCTTGAATCTGTTCTATGCAGGTGACATGGTTCGAGATAGCAACAACGACAGACATTGCGGTCATGGGTCTAGAGGTCAGCGACCATAAAAGAGCTCAGTAATAAGTTCTATTAAGAAAATGACAAATTTGTCGTGATCTTCTTCTTGCTTCCATGGTCGGGGTGGTGATTATCGACAACTAAGACACTCGGAGTCCCCACGACCTATTGCTCAAACCTCGGGGACGGACTCAAGACTTGAGACTATGGGCACAAGACAACAAACTTCGACACTTCCTCCTCAGCTCCTCCAGCAGTTCCCACTCATAAGTCCACCAGCCAAGATACTCTGCTAGTAGATGGTAGGAAATCAAAGGCGACCATGTCAAAGGAAGGGTCGAAGGCTTCGTAGCGCATTTCTGAGTAGAGAAAGACAATTCTGAAGGGGCTATTTCTAAAACATTATTTTGAAGAGTTGAAATGGATACCGAACATCATTCCCATCCCTTGCGAGGATAACGACATGATATGGAGGAAAGTACACGCAGCCTATCATCAATGCAAGGAATTTAACAAATATACAGGGCTTCTCTTGGAGCTAGTCCATAACGAGAATGTGGAGATTGCGAATCTGCAGCAATCGGTCAAGGATGAATAGTTGAGCATCCGGAATCGGGACGAGGCATTACATAAGACAAGTCTCTAAGCTTTACCCATTTCTGCGCATTCGAGCAACACGTTTATATGTTAACTCTCTGTTGCCGAAAAAGGTGAACCTTTGCATTTAAAGCCCCACTAAATCCTTGCAATATCCCCTCTATAGCCCAAAGCACTCTTCAAGCGCTACACTGTTTCAATTTAGCACTAATGAACAATAGATACGCTTTTAGCCCCATTATTTTCCACCGCATCTGCTAAATCAAAGCTTTTAACTTCCGCTTTAGCCGTATTAATACATAAAGCTTGATTATACTTGCTGTTTTTAAGAAAATTCAACAAACTTTTTGTAAAGGGATAAATTGAAGGCATAAATGCCTAATATATAATAACAATCAATTATGCTCATCAAATATAATATGCATACCTATGATATTCCTTGATTTTGTTATATAAGATTAATTAATATTAGTTACTTGTACCTATATAATGTGTGAAAGATGATTAATTAATTTTCAAAATTTTGGATTTAAATATAATGAATTTTTTTGCATCCCCACTATTCCCCCGCTTTATCCCCGTTACACCTTTTTGCACCACTGCCGCTATAGAATCGTTGGGCGCTTTAACTGCACAGAGATGAACTGGAAGAGAGCTATTGGAAGCTGGAAAGAGAGGCGTAGCATGTAGAGAAAACTTTCAAAGACACTTTGGCCTCAGTGACAACGTAAAATTTAAAAAAGAAACTTAGAGCTCATAGAGGAAAATACCTGCTTGTTTAAAGAAAACGAGAAAGTGTACCAACTCCAAGTAGGCAATGAGCCCCTGGTGAAGGATAACCAAAGGCTGAAGGATGAAAACAAGAAGGATAAAAGGATTAAGAAAGAAAATGCCAACCTAAAGATGCAGCTGGTGGAGGACAAGAAAGATAAGGAGAAGGCTGAGGCCACCACTAAAGAGGCGTTGACCCAGTTGGATGGGATAAGAGAAGAGCACCAGAAGGAGCAGGGGGAGCTCAAATATGAGATTGAGGATGTTGCGGTTCAGGCATGTTTGGATCCAGAGTTGTATGTCCAAGGGATGTACATCAAAGTGCTTAAATACCGCGGAATCACATTGGTTGACAGCTATCCCCAGATGCTGGCCAAGGTTTAGGACTAGATGTTGGAGATTGAGGCGAACGTGTAGGAGGTGGATGTTATTGATGAAATTGAGTTCATGTTCTCACACTTAGATGAGAAAAAATTCTTGGTGCTGCAGTAGGGAAGGCAGTTTCTTTCAGACGATGCCGAGAGGGGGAAGGAGTGGAGCTTGCTATTGTAAAGGGGAAGTTGGTGTCCACTGATAGCCTAATAGTGGACTATGAGTTTATTGGAGGCAGTTCCTAGCAACAACAAACTATGCCATTCGTCTCTGCAAGTGGTCCGTAGGTCCCAGCCCTCGCCGAGACTAAGTACAACCTTGATCAACCGGGGTTGGGACCAGGGAGCTTCCCTCCGCTAGCAGGTGGAAGCACTGTGTCTACCGCAGTAGTTCCTCATGTCTCGGTAGGTAAAGCCATATTCTCACGAGTGCTTAGAAGTATGGTAACGCGAAGATGAATAATTAGTCTTTCTCTTCATCGTGCAGGACCCTTAGGAGAAGAAGTGACCATATATTTTAGAGCGACACGGCTCGCACAGCCTAGGACAGGAATAGAAGGTTTGGGGGAGCAGTCAGGAGAAGGAGGTGGTTTGACATTCATGCTCTTTGAGGCTGACATATCGTTCTTTAAGGCGACGATGGAAGGAGATGAGCAAGAGGTGTAGGTGGTCGGGACATGCAACGCGAGTGAGCATACAATGCAGGAGTTGGTTGAAGAACAAAAATCTCAAATGCTCGTTAAGTCTGAGAAGGTAGAGGAGAAGAGGGTGGCAGAAATGCTGGTTCGACAAACTGCATCGATAGAGGCCAGGAAGAAGGCTAAGTAGGAGGCTGCGATTAAGGTGGCGGAAGATTCTACGAAGGCAGTCGATGCCAAGGCCACCAAGAAGAAAGCTGAAGATACTTAGAAAAGGCTATAGGAGGTCGAGGCCAAAAAGCTTAAGGCTGCTCAGCAGAAGGCCATGAAGAAGGCCGAGAAGAAAATAGGAGAGGGCACACTTGCAATACTCGTGCTCTCCAATGAGGTTACTCCCAAACCTTGAAAGAAATCGCGCCCGGAGGCTAGGAAGTCACAAAGGTCTCGAGTGGCAGTGGTGATGAGGAAAAGATTCCATTGGCATCCCTCAAGCTATCTTCTTTGGCCAAGGGAAGGAAAGGGAAAGGAGGGAGCAATTCTAGGAAGAAGAAGAGGAAGAGTGATGATCCATTGAGTGGCGATTCAAGCACGAAAAAGAAGAAGACGGAAGAGAAGGAGATAAAGGAAGATGTGGTGGAGGGCTAATTGCCCAAGTGATTATTATAGATGTCTTTTGGTTATGTAGGCCGATAGGATATGCGAGTATGACCCTTGCTTTTGGAGGCATGATGTGGTTTTCATGTATGTCACGTTATTAGAAAAGGAATTAATTAGATGTAGTTTGCTTTTGTTTGTGAATGTAAGTGTTTGTTGACTTTTCTTACATCACATTTTGTGCAGAGCGTTCAAATGTTCATCTATGATTTCCAGTTTCTTGTACTTTTGCAAACATACTTGCCGTTACATGTAAGCAAACATGATCTGAGGCTTTGCTCTTGAGATTCCCAAGTCATTCAAAGATTGTACGTGTCGGCTCTGCTCTCAGTATTTCCCTTGGTCGGGATTGCTGAGTCGCGTAGAGTTTGAATTTGGTATCTCCTCTCTCGGGGCCTTCCTGAGGTCATTGATCTTGAGTCATGAGAATTCATGGATGTCCTTGATTCATCCTTTAGACTTTCTCGTTGTTTCATTCGAGTTAGATTTCGAATGCATTGTTGATTCTCCAGTTGTTTCTTGGATCCGAACCCTTCGAGTTGGATGGGACCAAACGGGCCGTCGATGTTGCACACGTTCGGGTGGTGGGCTTCCCCTAAGTCCGTAGACTTATGAACAAAGTTGGATACTCAAGTGAATGAGCATCCCGAATTGTTTATACTCGGCCTCGACTTTGGTTCGAGACTCGAGTCGAGTTATTTATACCCGGCCTCGTCGTTGGGTCGAGACTCAAGTCAAGTTAGTTATACTCGGCCTCGTAGTTGGTTCGAGACTTGAGTCAAGTTACTTATATTTGGCCTCGTCGTTGGTTCGAGACTCGAATCAAGTTATATATACTTGGCCTCTCCGTTGGTTCGAGACTTGAGTCAAGTTAAGTTATTTGTACTCGGCCTCGTCGTTGGTTCGAGACTCGAGTCGAGTTATTTATACTCGGCCTCGTCGTTGGTTCGAGGCTCGACTCAGGTTATTTATACTCGGGCCCGTCGTTGGCTCGATACTCGAGTCAAGGGACCGGTTCCTCGATTCGAGGTGTCGATCCTGTGTTGTGCGCCTACGTATGCAAGTCGGTTGTAACAGTTGCTCAAACGCACTACACAAAAAGTAAACACACCAATAACATAGGAAATTGAATAACTTTGGCAGTAATGACCTTCACTTTACAATGCCTTGAATTTAAAGAAAATAAAACATTGTTGGAAAGAAGTAAATCTGTACACTAAGCTAGGTGAAGTAACAATAAAGATGCTTGTTGTTCCATGCTCTAGGGAGTTCGACGCCATCAACGGTCGTTAGCTTAAAAGTTCCATCTCTAAGCCTCTATTTAATGACGTACATACCTTCCCAACAGGGGCGAAACTAATCGGTGTAAGAAAGATCCGCTTTAGGACGAGGTCTGTTACAACCCGCCCGAAATGGTAAATTTCGACCCAGAAAAGACAATCGAAACTTAGAGCCATTCTAAATGGGACGTTGGTTCTTGTAAGGAAAACATTTGCACAGATAATAATAATATATACTTCGAATGGAAATCTCACACAATGGAAAGAGAAAATATAATACTGGAAATAAGATGTGCCACTTATTTAAAAAATCTCATAAATACAACAATCACGGTTACATCTGTTCAATGGGCACATCAAATAGTTCGTTCTCACAAGATTCCAAAAGAAGCAAAGCAATAACTACTAATAATAACATAACAACTTCGTCTTCTTCATTGGCTTCAATCATGCCTTCATCCATGGCTTTTACCCCATCCACTGACCTGTTGGATATGTTAAGGCGAGGGGTCAGAACATAAAGTTCTGTGTGACTTAAATATGGTGTTACTTAATGTCCATACCCTATATTTTTAGCATGTTACATATGTCAAGGTATGTCAACGCAACACATAACAAATACCAAGTATCTAAACAATGGGGTGGATATCCAAGTCAATCACCCATTAATGTTTTTAGGGTAAAGACCCAACGAGGTGGCATTCTCGGTCACTTATGGTCATATTAAAGGTGGATTCTTATGATCTCTTATAACCCTAAGGAGAACCCTTAGCCCTTTAAGACCCTATCCTAATATGTTAACGTTCTTAAGTTTATTCTCTCATTTGTATTATGAGCAGTAGTATTGTGAATGTTACTACTAATGGATATTACATGTTAGGACACCTATGTTGCTTAAGACTTCCTTTAGACAGTTGGTGAGCATGCAATGGCCAAATATCTTTCAATTACCAATATGTCCCTAGTTGAGCCCTGACAAGCTTCTAGAGGAAGTGGTCATCCCCGTGAACTAGCCTACTCCATTACCGTTTTATGCCTGACCACTTTTAGAGAAGGAGGACCCAAAGACCTACTTCAAATCTAATAAGGGTGGGTCCCATGATTTTGGTTCCTCTCCAAGGAATAAACATTCAGAGGAATCCTAGTCCTAACCATTTAAGACCCAAACTAGATAAAAAGTGATTCAGCCACTTAAAACCTTCTCAAGGCGCAGTAAACCTGCCTATTTTCACACACAGTAGAGTTATGTGTGTATATATACACACACACACACACTAGACCTCTCACATTAAACCGTACATCTATAGATGCTGGATATGCCGGTCAGTTCCGGGCAGACTTCTACTACAAGTTGGTTTAACCTCGTGTCTAGTGCACTAAGTTTTTGAATGGCCCATGTCACCTAGACATCTCTTATTAGTTGGGCATACTTGTGGTTGCTGGATTTGCCGGTCGGTTTCAGGCAGGCTTCTACCACAGTTAGTAACTAACCTCATGTCTATTTGTCACTATTTATATATATTTAAAGTTGTTCTATATACGAACACACAAGCAAACAAATTTATTATAGGGACATTTCAAATTTGAATTCTAACCTAACCGCATTTGTTACGATAATACAACGTTAACTACGTTTATATAAGTATAATAATTATATCGTCTAAATAACATAAATATTCATATAAATGGGAAAACGTTCTAATGAGGTGGCAATTGTCAATTTATCCAATTCAAGGCATACAAGTTAGGTTTCCATACTTTTACCTCTATATTGGCATGGCATAATGACAAGATAACAAATAGTAGTGGATGGAAAATATACGTAAAATTTCAACTTGGTTAGGCTTATAGAAATGATTTCAATACTGAATTAAAAAAAGAATATTACATACACTTATACTTGCATGTTTATAATTCCTATTTCACCTAATTCACCCTTTTTGGCGTTATGCACATAAAAATGCTTACATTTGACGTATTTCAATTTTGAATGCATTTGGATTCAAAATAGGCTCCAAACCCAAACCAAATCATGAAA
The DNA here is from genome assembly GCA_030737875.1 of Allium sativum. Lineage (NCBI taxonomy): Eukaryota > Viridiplantae > Streptophyta > Magnoliopsida > Asparagales > Amaryllidaceae > Allium > Allium sativum. Next base: position 735,101,294 of record CM060916.1, read on the forward strand.
TAACCAAATATAAACCTTTTAAGGTTACACTCAAATGGTAAATAAAGGTGAATTACATAAAATAGAAATAATAGTAGCAACGACCTTTTTCATCTTTAATCCAATATTAAAACAAAAAAAATCACAAAAACCCAAATAATCATGATAATTCATACGCAATTACAAGAAAGAGGATTTGGGGTTTTTAATGTTTATATTATCGATTCCCCAAATCCTTCTAGGCATATCTTTCAACATGATAATATAATAAAAACATGAATATGCCTTAAGTAAACAACATTCCACTCACAGATCTAGGTAGAATAGAGAGAAATCTGCAGTAGATCTAGATCTACACTAATTCTTTGCATTCAAACTTGCTCCAACAATCCTCCAAATATATGTATACAAGAGACATGTATTAGAATCCTATATATATATATATATATATATATATATATACATATTTATACCAAATTCCAAATTTTATTCAAAATCTGTATGAATTAGAATAGAAAGGAGATAAGAATTTAGATTGGAAAATTAGAAGAAATCTTAACCTTTACTTTCTCTGGAATTTAGAAATGGTAGAGAGGCAGCATGGAGGCAGGGATAGAGAATGATTAGGGTTTTCATAGTATGATATGAGGGGATATATATAGTGTAACGCCCCGTAATTTTAACAACACTAGAAGAGGATAAATTAAATAACAATTAATTTAATATTCAGAATTAAAGGAAACGGACTGCACCATTTCTTCTGTCTCGAAATTCTAGTCAAGATAGACATTTAGTTTGCGTAAAACAGACACCGTATGAAGAAGTTATGAAGATTTGAAGTTTGTATACGCGCAAGATAGTTATATATATAAACACACACACACACACACACACACATATATATATATATATATATATATGGTCCAGAAAATCAGATTTCATTTAAAATACGAAAAATCCGTTGGCAGCAAAGTTCGCACCTCAGGGATGTCGACCACAAAGCAAGGGTGTCGACCCCATAAAGGGGGGTCAACCCCGGGGTCGCCTCCTAGGAATGAGGTGGCATTCGATTATCTGGAGGCTGGTAGCTATAAATAGAGGTCCATTTCTCTTGTTTTCTTCATTGAGAATCCATGGAGGCCAAACTCTGCCGGTGACTGAACCGAACCGAATTATCTTCTAAATAATCAACTAAAGCAAACCAATTAGAGATTCAAGTGTAGACCTGCAACTCAATAAGCTTCTCTTCTAGTTCTCTCTTCTGAGTCCAAACACTGTGAATTCTAGATTACTTTTAGGTTTAAATGATTAAAAGTAAAACGTGATAGCAATGTGATTTGGATATGTCTAAAATCGTGAATCTATGTTATTCTTGGATCTCAAACTTTAATATGCTAGATCTATTTCTATAGATCTAACTCATTTATGGATAGTTTATCATGTCACCTTTGTGGATCTGAACCTTTACCTAAGATTGTGGTTAACTGGATCTATCATTATTTGGACAGTTAAATTCTTGTTTGGTACTAGATCATCTTGTTGTAGTTGGGCATATGAATTTCTATTTAGATCCATTCATGCTTCTTGTGACATCCTTATTATGTTAGATCTAGTTTTATCATCACCTTTGCTCACTAGATCTGTTTTTATGTCCACCTTATTATTATGCCAATTACATGTCTACGCATATATATATATATGTTTATTCCAGTTATGTTAGAATAATCACTATTGTCATCTTCCCATCACCTTTCCCTTTTTATTGATCATGTCTAGGCTACTTTCTAGCCTAAGGCATGCCGCCAAAATTATGCGAATGCGTTAGTTAGGGAACGGGGGAAAATATTAGAATTGGCATAACTTGGTTAATGAATATGATTATGGACATATAATTCACTATGAACATAATTGGGGAAAAAGGGACATGAAACCTATAACCTATAATGACATAGGTAAAATTGGATAAGAATGAAATGCCTAGGATTACAACTAGAAATTGTAATTGCACTTATGACACAAGGTTATGTTGCATTAGTGGTGGAAGTCTACCCGGACCCAACCGGCATATCCAACAACCACTAATGTTGAACCTAATGTGAGAGGTCTAAGTGCGCAAATACAGGATGGGCTAAGACACGAGGTTAGGCCCAACTTGTGGAATAAATCTACCCGGACCCGACCGGCATATCCAGCGTCCACAAGCCGTAGGCCTAATGTGGGAGGTCTAGCCCAATATAAACCATAAATGGACATGGTAATGAATTGAAATACTTAACCTAGTTGAATCCATAGAGATTTGTGAACATAAATAGGGGTTAAGCAAACTTGGTTGAACAATGGAAGGGTTAAGTAAACTTGGTTGAACAATGGAAGGGTTAAGTTAGTATATTTGAGTCGGGTGGGTAATATTTGATATAGGCCCATGAGACTTAACCGATTAGGGGTTATGTATTAAAGACACCTATAGGTAAGCAAGAAAGATTGGGGTTATATAAGTAAGACACCTTCTAAAGTAAATATAACATGTGGAAAACCTAGTGGGGGATACAAGACAAGGGGAGAGCTTGTTTCATATTATGTGGGACCCGTTTCAGTTAGTAACCCGGAGTAGGTATCAAATAGAATACTCAGAACTAGGTCGGAGAAGGGGCACGCTTACTGAACTGATTGTAAGAGATCCAAAGGTGGAGGATGGTGTGGGCTGCGCAAACCGACCGGGCCATGTGCATGCATGAGCCGGGCAGAAGGGGATAAGACGATCGTGATGCCTGTAAATATGGGGCTGTGCATATCAGAGGAGGGTTGCCACTTTTGGACATGATACATCCTACGGTGGGGCCGACACAGAGTATCTACGCGGATTAGGGAGCCGATCGATTAGGGTAGTAGTTAGAGTACATTTGGACGTATGCTTAACTCTACCACCTTATAATGGAAGAGATCATCCCATTCTTGATATACTAGTATTAGTGCAGAGTAATCATTAGGGAAGCATATTCATCCTATCCTGTTTACCTTGTCATACCTGCCTTTATGTAGTTATCTCTCTCTTATCCACTTATATGTCTGTCATGCTACTTTTATTTATTTACTTGCTAAAAGTAGACTTTATGTCTGACCCTTTTTGTTTCCACTTCTTTCTTTCATTTTCCCTCTAGGTTCTCTGGGCGGGGACACTCAGGCTTGGCCGTGATTCTTCTTACTTTTTGCTAGAGCTGCTAAGATGTTTGGTTCAAGCTCCTATCCTTGTTGCTATGGCTATATTTTGTTTTTGGGGAATTTTATTTCTTTTATGCACTTTGATAATTTTGAAGTACAAGACAGTAGCTTTTATGTTGTAATGGGCTTTTGTATTTCAAGCATGTGATGTTTTTAGACCACGGTATTTTATAATAAATAAAGTTTTTATTCCGCTGTTATTTTATATGTCTATCTTGTAATATTTCTGTTCTGTTTACTTATAACGCTTCACGAAACTTAATGCATTCCCTTTGTGAGTGACATTAACGGACATGGGGTGTCACACTTGGTATCAGAGCTGAAGGTCACTAGATTAGATAAAAAATTTAAAACTTATTTTCAAAAAGGTTTTAGAAGAAAGTGTTTTCAAAATAGAAAAGTCTGTTTTGAAAAACATTCCCCGAAAAGCCATAAGTGATATCTTTCGATCCCTTGTCTGAGTCTCTTTCCTTTTTCTTTTTCAACATGTCGGGGTAACCTAAGATTCCAGAGGGCGTTACAATACCAGGCTGGTTCCGTAGGTATCTAGAGGCCACGACGCCTGCCGAAGGCCAAGGAAACATTCCTCCCCCAGCTGCACCCGTTGTTCCTTCTCCTCCTTTGCGTGCATACAACTTCTTTAAGATCTGCAAAGATTTCTATGCTATAGGAGGGAAGCCATTCCATGGAACCGAGACATTTGTGGAGGCAAGGAACTGGCTCAAGGAGACCGAGGACTTGTTTGTAATCTTTGAAGTAGAGGATCGAAGGAAGATTCAGTTAGCAGCTTGGCTACTGAAGGATAAAGCTTCATTTTGGGGGGAGATAACCCAAGCAGGTCATCCGGTGGAAGCTTGGGATGACTTTATATGGAGATTTGAGATGAAATTTCTTTCCCAAGCTGAGAAGAGCATGTAGATGGAGAGGTTCTTAGCACTCAAACAAGGAAACTTGACTGTTCAAGAGTATGTGAAAAAATTCAACCAACTGGTAAGATTTGGACTGGAATTGGTGGATACTCCGCATAAGTAAGCTTTGCGGTTTGCTAAAGGGATGAATGAACCCCTTCATGGGATATCCATGTCCCATATTCCAATAGGGGCAACCTTTGAAAGGCTTGTTGATATGGCCTTGATGCATGAGGAAGAGAAGGGAGAAAAGAAAGAGGTCAAAGCTGAGGAAACAACCAAGAAGATATGGCCCAAGAAAGGACAACAACAACAGAAGAAGGGTGGAAAGAATGACAAGGCAAAGGATAAGAGAAAGTGCCACAGTTGTGGACGAGAGGATCACTTGGTGAAGGACTGCAAAAGAAAGAAAAATTCTTGCTTCAATTATGGAGAGGTCGGACACTTTTCTAGGGAATGCCCGAACAAACATGGGCAAGGTCAAAGGGCAGGGACTTCTGGAGGGCAGGTGCATGCTCTCGCGATCAGTGCTCCTCATAGAGGTAGAAAATTTTCCGTAGAAGGTTTAATTTCTCTTTCAAATCATCCTATTAGAACACTTTTTGATTCTGGTGCTTTACATTCATTTATATCTAATTCCGTGGTTGAATCTCTACACTTAATTACTAGTATGGTAGTGGTTCCTGTAGCTGTTTCAAACCCCGTTGATGGTTTGGATCATTTATCAGTGATTTGTCAGGGTTGAGAATATCTGTGTTAGGCGTCGAGTTTGAATGTGACGCGTATATGCTCGGTTTTATGGGTTATGGTTTGATTCTAGGGATGGATTGGTTAACCACGTCTGATGCCATTATAGATTGTAAGAGAAGGGTCGCTAGACTTTTGGCTTGCCATGGGAGGACCCTCGAGATTTCTTGTGACCCCAAAGGGTCAGTTATGCTTAGCTTACTAGAGTCTCTGGATACATCTATAGATGATTTGCAATCTGTTCCAGTAGTCCGAGATTATTCTGATATTTTCGAGGAGGTCCGGGGTTTACCACCAAGGCGCGAGATCGATTTCCATATATATTAGGGGGACAATGCAAAGCCAGTTGCATTTCCAGTGCGCCATATGGCTCCAAGAGAAAGGAGGGAGCTTAGCAAACAAGTAGGGGAGCTATTTGAAAAAGGGTTTATTAGGCGAAGCATATCTGAATGGGGTTCTCCAGTTGTATTCGCAACTAAGGCGGATTGTTTGCTTCGTTTGTGTGTGGGCCACAAAGAGTTGAACAAACTCACAAAAAAGAATAGGCACCCACTTCCGAGGATAGGCGACTTATTTGACCAGCATGTTGGAGCCTCAGTATTCTCTTAGTTAGACTTGGCTACGGGGTTTCATCAATTGAGGGTGGCTGAGGAGAGTATAGACAAAACTGCTTTTACAACTCTGGATGGTTTCTTTGAATGGATAGTTATGCCCTTTGGGTTGGAGCCTCGGTATTCTCCTAGTTAGACTTGGCCACGGGGTTTCATCAGTTGAGGGTGGCTGAGGAGAGTATAGACAAAACTTCTTTTACAACTCAGGATGGCTTCTTTGAATGGATAGTTATGCCTTTTGGGTTGACGAATGCACCCGCCTATTTTGTTGATCTAATGAGTAGGGTGTTTCGGGAGTTTCTAAATAAATTTGTCGTGGTTTTTGTTGATGATATCTTGATCTTATCCAAAAGAGAAGAAGAGCATGCCCAACATTTGAGAGAGGTTTTGAAAACTCTCTGTGCGCATCAGCTTAAGGCAAAGTTCTGCAAATGCCATTTTTGGAGAAAAGAGTAAGGTTCTTAGGGCATGTGGTCTCCAAAGAAGGGATGGCTATAGATCCCACAAAGGTAGTTGAAGTGCAAGATTGGCAAATTCCAAAAAATGCAACGGAGGTGAGAATGATTTCTTGGATTGGCAGGCTATTATAGGAAGTTCATTAAGGACTTCACAAAGATATCAGCCTCTCTCACCAGGCTGACGAAGAAGAACTTGGCATTTTCATGGGATATAGATTGTGATGTTGCTTTCCAACGTTTGAAGAGGGTTCTGAAAACAGCCCCAGTCTTGACCTTACCCGATGGGAACATAGTGTTTTTGGTTTACACTGATGCATGCGGTACAGAGCTTGGTGCGGTTCTGATGCAAAAAGGAATGGTAGTGTGATATGGGGGTAGACAAGTGAGAGTTCATGAGAAGAACTACCCCACCCATGATTTAGAGTTAACCACCATAGTATTTGCGCTTAAGGCGTGGCGTCATTATTTACTTGGAGAGAAGTTCGAATTATACACCCATCATAAGTCTCTCAAGTACTTGTTCTCGCAGAAGGATCTAAATTTAAGGCAACAACGGTAGATGGAGTTCCTAGCTTCTTATGATTTTGAAATCGCTTATACCCCAAGCAAGGGTAATGTGGTGGCCGACGCACTAAATAGGCAGAGGATGGCCTTAAGTCCTCTATTTGTGGAAATGAAGAATTTGGAGTTCATATCAACTTTTGATTTTAGACCCTCCATCGATATTTTGCCTGATTTGTTTGCATCGTTGGAAATACGGCCTACTCTTATGGATCAGATAGGAGCTTCGCAGCAAGATGATCCGCATATTTTAGACATCGTGGACAAGCTTAGAAAAGGGGAGACTTCTAGTCACCTCGGTAGATATTCCATAGATGAAAAGGGGTGGTTGCGACGAGATGGAAGGTTTTGTGTTCCTCAAACTGTAAGCTTGATAAAGGCATTCCTAGAAGAAGCCAATTAAGATAACTATTCATCCAGGCAGTGATAAGATGTACAGAGACATGAAGAGGGTTTTCTTTTGGGCTAGGACGAAGAAAGATGTGGTAGAATTTGTTTCTCAATGTTTAGTTTATCAGCAAGTTAAAGCTGAGCAAAGAAAGCCTGGTGGTTTACTTCATCCTTTGAAGGTTCCAAAGTGGAAATGGGAGAACGTCTCCATGGACTTCATAGATGGGTTGCCTAGGTCAAAGAAAGGCAACACCAGTATTTGGGTAGTAGTAGATAGATTGACTAAGAGCACTCATTTCATTCCAGTTAAGAGTAAGAGGACGACATCATGGTTGGCAGTAATTTATGTTCGTGAGATAGTCCATCTTTATGGAGTACCTTCCAGCATCGTAAGCGATCGTGATCCCATCTTTACTAGTGAATTTTGGATAATCTTGCAAGAAGCATTAGGTACCCACTTGTGTTTGAGCACCGCTTATCATCCTTTGACTGATGTGCAGATGAGAGGGTGAACAAAATTTTTGAGGATCTTTTAAGGTTGTGTATTCTAGACTTCGGAGGGACTTGGGAAGAGCTTCTTCCTTTAATAGAGTTTACCTACAGCAACAGTTATTAAGCTAGCATCGGCATGACACCCTTCGAAGCATTATACGGACGACCTTGTAGGTCACCAAATTGTTGGTGGGTTAACGACCCGCATTCTACGCATCAGAGGATCGTAGAAAATTTATTTCATTTTCGTATGAGGTCGTATGGTTGTGTAACTTTGGGGAACGACTATTGGGGTCATTTTCCATGTTCACGATTTTACCGATTTTTAAATGACTGTTTTGCCCCTGGCGAATATTGTTTCACCTATAACTTTTGATTGGTAAGGGTTTTTGACCTGAAACCATTTTCATTGGATTCAAATGATGGTTTACCTTTCCGTAGAGTGGTTACATTGATCAAACGGACTTACCGTTTGGGAGATATGGCTGAAATAAGGTTTGGAAGGTGAAAACAGCTTAATCGGTCATAATTAGGGTGATTAGCAGTTAGGCCCGTAACCCAGCGATTAGGGTTATGGGGAGGCTGAAATCAGTTAGGAAACGATTTATTTTTCATTTTCTCAGCCGCCACTTACCTCTCTTCAACCCTAACAATGACCTCCACCTTCTAAATCACCCTCAAATCACCGTTTATGCATATATTAGCCTAATCAACATCAAATCAAGGCAAATCAACACCAAATCAGAGTTGGAGCTGCTGTGTTGCATAGGAATTCGACCCAAAACAGCAGGGAAGTTTAGATATAAAATTCATTTGTGGCTAAGGTGAGTGATTTGCATTGTTTTTCACTAATTACGGCTAATTAGGGAATTTAGCATATAAAGTTGAATTACATGACAAAATGGCGGGAGTTCACAACGTATTTCATGTTTCCCAGTTAAGGAAGTTCGTGCACGACCCCGATATGGCTATTTCACCAGATTAGTTGGATGACATCAAAGTAGAACCCGAGGCGGTTGGGAATGCAGGCTGATCCGTATTGTCGAGTACGACACGAAGCAACTTCGAAGGAAGGCGATGAAACTGGTCAAGGTTCGGTGGGGCGAGAATGAGAATGACTGTACTTGGGAAACAGAGGAGAGCATAAGGAAGACGTATCTAGAACACTTTGCCTGGTAAGATTTTAATGACCATTTAGTTATCCTCTTGTTAATAAACTACATGCTAGGATAGGCTTGTTATTTTGCTATGTATGTTTGATTGTTGCAAATGATTGATAGGCATGCGGGACCCATTATTGTTTCTTAGTTAAGGAATTTCAGTGGCGAAATTTCTTAAGGGGGAGAATGTTACGACCCGCATTCTACACAACGGAGGGTCGTAGAATATTTATTTCATTTTCGTATGAGGTCATATGGTCATGTAATTTTGGGGAACGACTATTGGGGTCATTTTCCATGTTCACGATTTTTACCGATTTTTAAATGACCGTTTTGCCTTTGGCGGATCTTTTTTCGCCTATAACCTTTGATTGGTAAGGAGTTTTGATCTAAAATCACTTCCATTGAATTCGGATGATACTTTACCTTTTCGTAGAGTGGTCACATTGATCAAACGGACTTACAATTTGGGAGATATGGCTGAAATAAGGTTTGGAAGGTGAAAAACAGCTTAACCGGGCCTAATTAGGGTGATTAGCAGCTAGGCCCATAGCTCATTTCAGGATTAGGGTTATGGGGAGGCTGAAATCATTTAGGGAATGATTAATTTTTCATTTTCTTAGCCGCCACTTATCTCTCTTTAACCCTAACAATGGCCTACACAGTCTAAATCACCCCCAAATCACCGTTTAAGCATATATTAGCCTAATCAACATCAAATCAAGGCAAATCAACACCAAATCAGAGTTGGACCTGCTGTGTTGCATAGAAGTTCAACCCAAAAAATTAGAGAAGTTCATAACTAAAATTCATTTGTGGGTAAGGTGAGGTGATTTGCATTGTTTTTCACTAATTACGGCTAATTAGGGGTGATTAGTGTTAATTAGCGAAATTATGCATGTTCAAATTCTGGGAAAATATGTAAAAATTCTTAAATATTATTTTAGGGCTCTGATAAGAATTTGGGTTAATTTGGACATGTTTTGCTAATCCTATCATTAGTTATGGATAAATATGACTAAGGGGAAAACCATGAGTTTTGGGTATGTTTGATCCATATTGGCATGAGTATTCATCGTTTCGGTGGGTAGATTATACATGTTGCTATGACTATTCGGTATGATTTGTGATTGCTTAGAACAGTTAAAATGGTCGAAAACTTCCTCATGTGGCATACACAGTTGCTGAAAATGTTGCAGGAAACAGTGTAGGAAGAGGGGATCGGATCGGGTCCCAAACCCGCTCGTGGAGCACCTCACGATCCGCCCTATCTCCCTGAACCAACTCGTTCGTGACCCCGAACCGAACCGATCGTGGCCACCCCATCATGAGCCACTCCAGTAATCGAACCGACCCGCTCGTGACACATGTGCTTCGAACCGATCCGGAATACATCCACGAGCCGGACTGATGGAGAGACGCGACCGAACCGAAATGCCTCAAGCCACTTCGAGGGGAGCACCATGTGACGAAGCCATTTCAAGGACCATGACCGAACTGATCCGACCAGGAAGACATTCACAAATCACCTTTTCTTGAGCTACACGAATCGATCCGGATGGAGAAAGAAGATGAGCCAAACCCAAGGGTCACGAACCGAGGAGAAGACTAGAACCCGAGATGCAAAGGTAGTCCAAATAGGAAGTAGAATTCAGGATCCAGATGGGAACCAATGAGTTTACTTCGTGAGTTGGACTTTGCTGCGGGACGTGTGCAAAGGGATTATCGATGTCTATAGCTTTGACTTACCACTGAGAGACGGATATTGGCTATGGATAGTGCAGTGGAGTTGCCATGACTCAATGGGGAAAAGTGATAGTAGTAGGGCTATGAGCCAGTGCAGTGGAGTTGTCATGACTCCATGGGGCAGAGTGGACATATCAAAGTCTTAGTGGTTACAGATCAGTGCAGTGGAGTCGTTATAACTCCATGGGGCAGAGTGATTGTAACAAAGGATTGGGTGATCAAAGTAGTGGATATCGTATACTTTACGCACTGAGTGAGAGATGTGAGGATGGTTGCTATGTTTGATGTTTGCTATCACCATGACATGCACACCCCTCCCCATTATTTTCACACCATGTGTTAGTGTCACCTTAGAGTATCGTACATCCTGTTGTGCTAACTCTTTGGTTGCAGGTCCAGGTTCAGGTATGGTTATGTATACCTGTTATTGTTCTGTTTTTGCTGCTTATCACTCATACCAAACTTTTGTCTGACTCGGAGTTTTATGTCTCTTCTTATTACTCTAGGTACTCCTAAACAAGCAGACTAGAGATAGGTTAGCTGGTTATGAACGAGTTGTTGTCCAATGATGAGCAGGAGGCTTACATGTATTATTCCCATATATTCTCCCTGTGTTGTTGCTGGTCACTGCTTTGGGCATTAGTAGTGTACCTTCCTATTTTGCTTTAGAGACAGTTTTAAAAGTTGTAATAATGATGGTTTAGATCGTAAGCTGTATTTTGAATCTTTCCGCTGCTGTAATGGTTTAGTTTTCAGTTTATGCACTGTCTCGCCTATTTTATATCAAGTTATGTTATTATTATATTTTGTTCCATGCGCTGTGAGATATACTACAGGTTCTTTGATGATATATTTCAAATTCCTTCCCTTTCCTTTCTTTTGATGACCGTCCCGTGCTGGTTGGACGTCGGCACAGCGCGTTTCATTGGAAATGTCGGCCAGTGCGGGGCGGGCCATCACACTTGGTATCAGAGCTCTAGGATGCGTATTTAACCTTGGGAAAGACTCCAGGGAGGGATAGTACGTATATGAGAGCGCGCATTTGTTATATTTTGGGTTTTCAAAAGATATATATATATATATATATATATATATATATATATGTACACACACATACTATTAGTATATCTAAGGATGGATTCGCACTGCACTAGCACCACTGAAGAGATAGTTAATCATTTTCTCCTTACAAATTGAACGATGAGCTGATATACGAGGAATACTGGTTTAGGAGCCAATAATAGGAATGCTCCTGATATGAGGACGATGTTCACTGGCTTCATAAGAGAGATGCTTTGGAATGTTCAGAGGGCAGCTCCTAATGTTGCAAATGGTGGTGGTGCAGAGGTGCAAGCGCCTAGGGCCGATTTTGCCAAGCTATGTAAGGACTACACCAGTCTTGGTGCGAAGCCGTTCCATGGAACGAAATCAGCTACAAAAGTTCAGGATTGACTCAATAGTTGTGAGTGCATCTTCGAGGACTTAGGGATCGATGACGCGACGAAGAGAAAGCTAGCATCGCGTTAATTGCAAGGACGGGCTATGAATTGGTGGAATGATATTAAGGCAGCTACTCCTGAGGATCAAGTTACTTGGGATCAGTTCAAGGTCGGATTCAGTGATAAGTTTATCCCAGCTGCTCAGAAATCAGAATTGTTTAGGATGTTCTTGGAGCTTAAGCAGAATGGTAGGGCTGTCTCGAAGTATATTGCTGAGTTCGATACTTTATCAAAGTATGGATTATCCCTTATTGACACTCCCGAGAAGAAGAATGAGAAGTCCATAACAGGCTTAGATCAATACTTGGGGGAAAGCTTATAAACCATATTGATGAAACTTTTGAATTGATTGTTGGGAAAGCATTGAGATCAGAGAGCCTTTATGCTAAGCCCAAGGCTGAAGTCACTGTTGCATCTGTAGAGAGAACAAAGCCGCATGCAAGCGGTGAAGGCAAGAATAATTCTCAGAATAAAAGGAAGCAGAGTTAGACCAAGGATGGTCAGAAAAAGAAAGATAAGAAAGATGTTGAGTGCTTTAGCTGTGGCATGAAGGGTCACTATGTCAAAGAATGTCGAGCAAAGCCAGCGGACAGGAAGTGCTTCAACTGCGTCCAAGTGGGACATTACAAGGATAAATGTACGCAACCCCCTAAAGAGAAGCAGTTTGTGAAAGCATATGCTATTAATGTTGTTCCTTCTTCGTCGAATGCCCCAACTGCGGCGAAGAAAGGAAAGAATGTCGTCATTCAAGGTATGCTTTCTGTTTATGATATTCCTGTTCGAGCATTGTTTGATACTGGGGCTTCCCATTCCTGCATATCTAGTGACCTGGTAGATAGGTTGGGATTAGAACCCGAGATTGTCGATAGACCTTTAATGGTGACGAACCCGATTGGTGGTTCGACTAGCCTTAGTTTGAATTGTCGAAATTTGGTCTTATCGAGTCATGGATGTACGTTTGCTTGTGATTGCTTTGTTTTGGGCTTTACTGGGTTTGGCATTATTTTGGGAGTCGATTAGCTCTAAAGATATGGGGTGGTCGTAGACTGTGTGGGATTTTCAGTGACTATTAGGGCGGATGATGGGCGGAGGATAGTGTTTGGTGGCCTACCTAGTGATAAGGTGATGGCTAGTTTTCTGAATTCACTCGACATCCCATAGGACGAGTTATCAAGGGTTCCCGTTGCTGGCCAGTATCCGGATATCTACGAGGAAGTGACCGGACTACCACCACACCGAGAGATTGAGTTCCGTATTGATTTAGTGAAAGATGCCAGACCTATAGTAATGCCACTTCGTCATATGGCGCCAAGGGAGCAGCGAGAGCTCGGGCTGCAAGTAAGCGATCATTTGAAGAAGGGATTTATCCGAAGGAGTGTTTCCGAGTGGGGAGCACCAGTTGTATTTCCTACCAAGGCAGTTATGTGTGGACTATCGCGAGTTGAATAAAGTGACTAGGAAGAATAAGTATCCTCTTCCGTGGATAGATGATTTGTTTGATCAACTAGAGGGAGCATGAGTGTTCTCCCAATTGGACCTTGCGACAGGATTTCATCAGCTCCGAGTAGTAACTGACAGTATTCCTAAAACGGCATTTCAGACGCCGTCTGGATTCTGTGAGTGGTTGGTTATGCCATTCGGCTTGACCAATGCACCAACATATTTTGTGGATCCTATGAATAGAGTATTCCGTGATCAATTGAATAAGTTTATTCTTGTGTTCGTGGATAATATACTTGTTTATTCAAGGACAGAGGAAGAACACAAGGAACATTTGAGAGTAGTGATGGAGGTGTTGAGAAAACACCAATTGAAAGCGAAGTTTTCTAAGTGTCACTTCTAGAGGAGGGAAGTGATATTCTTGGGCCATGTTGATTCAGATAATGGTATTGCCGTGGATCCTACGAAGGTGGCTACGGTACAAGATTGGTCTACGCCCAAGAATGCAACAAACGTAAGAAGTTTCTTGGGATTAGCTGGATATTATCGTAAGTTTATCCAAGACTTCTTTAAGCTAGCGGCACTGTTAACTCAGTTGACCAAGAAGAATCAAGCTTTCGTTTGGGACGAAAGGTGTGAAAATGCATTCAAGAGTCTAAAGGAAAAGTTGATGCGTGTGCTAGCGTTAGTCATTCCTAAAGGGAATGAAGAGATGATAGTATACACGGATGCCTGTGGTAACGGACTAGGTGTTGTATTGATGCAAGGAGGAAGAGTCGTAGCTTACACTAGTCGGCAACTGAAACCGCATGAGAAAGATATCCTACCCATGATTTGGAATTGGCAGCGATGGTATTTGCATTGAAGATGTGGAGCCATTATCTTTTGGGAGAAAGATTTGAGTTGTTTACCAATCATAAGTCATTAAAGTATCTCTTCTCTCAGAAGGATCTAAATCTCCGACAACAAAGATAGTTAGAATTTTGGGCTTCCTATGATTTCGATATCGCTTTTACACCAGGAAAGGGCAATGCGGTAACCGATGCATTGAGTAGGAGACATGCCAGTTTACGGGCTATGTTTCTAGAATGGAAGCAACTAGAGTATATCGCTGGGTATGATTTCAGACCAAAGTGCGAATTGGATCTAGAAATGCTAGCAAATTTGACGATCAGACCCACTTTGATTGAGCGAATTTGTTCCATTCAAAGGGACGATCCTAATCTATTAGAAATCATCTCTGAGTTAGAAATGGGTATCGGCGAGGAGATGAACAAGTATAGGCTTAATCGAGATGGATGGATTAGAAAGAATGCGAGACTAGCTGTGCCCAATGTAAATGGATTAAGGGACGAAATGCTTAGAGAATGTCATCACTCAAAACTGACTATACATCTCGGTGGTAACAAAATGTATCGAGACATGAAGCAGACCTACTACTGGGAAGGGATGAAAGGAGACGTTGGGAAGTTTATATCGAAATGCATGAATTGCCAGCTAGTTAAAGCCGAACAAAAGAAGCCTAGTGGTTTGTTGCAACCATTAGAAATTCCATAATGGAAATGGGAACAAGTCTCAATGGATTTCACTGATGGGTTACCAAGGACTAGATCGGGCCATGATAGTATTTGGGTGATTGTGGAACGATTGACCAAGAGTGCAAGGTTTATACCTGTCAAGTCAAATAGAACGACAGCTAAGTTAGCGGAACTGTATATGAAGTGGGTAGTGAGATTTCATGGAATACCCAAAGGCATTATGAGCGATCGAGATCCGTTGTTTACTTGTGTATTTTGGAAGAGCTTACAAGAGGCTTTAGGGTCAGAATTACATCTCAGTACTGCATACCGTCCTCAAACCAAGGTCAAACAGAGAGGGTGAATCGAGTATTAGAAGATCTCTTGAGAGCTTACATATTAGATTTTGGAGGGTCATGGATGACCATTTACATCTAGTTGAATTCGCATATAATAATAGTTATCAATCCAATATTTGTATGGCTCCATTTGAAGCTTTGTACGGAAGACCGTGCAACTCACCATCATGTTGGTTGGAAACCGGTGAGAAATTCGTGCTTAGGCCAGATGTAATAAGAGAAACTTCAGACAAGATCAAGGTTATCCAACAGTGAATGAAGGCCGCCCAAGATAGGTAGAAGAGTTATGCTGATAAGAGGCGAAGAGATTTAAAATTCCCTGTTGGTGACTTGGTATTTGTTAAAGATTTCTCCGTTAAAGAGTGTGATTCGATTTGGTAGGAGAGGCAAGTTAACACCAAGATTTGTTGGTCCGTTCCCAGTTCTCGAACAAGTTGGGAATTTAGCATATAAAGTTGAATTACCTGACAAGATGGCGGGAGTTCACAACGTATTTCATGTTTCCCAGCTAAGGAAGTTCGTGCACGACCCCGATATGACTATTTCACTAGATCAGTTGGATGACATCAAAGTAGAACCTGAGGCGGTTGGGAACGCAGGCTGATCCGTATTGTCGAGTATGACACGAAGCAACTTCGAAGGAAGGCGATGAAACTTGTCAAGGTTCGATGGGGGCGAGAATGAGAATGACTGTACTTAGGAAACAGAGGAGAGCATAAGGAAGACGTATCCAGAACACTTTGCCTGGTAAGATTTTAATGACCATTTAGTTAACCTCTTGTTAGTAAACTACATGCTAGGATAGGCTTGTTATGTTGCTATGTACGTTTGATTGTTGCAAATGATTGATAGGCATGTGGGACCCATTGTTGTTTCTTAGTTAAGGAATTTCGGGGGCGAAATTTCTTAAGGGGGGAGAATGTTACGACCCGCATTCTACGCAACTGAGGATCGTAGAATATTTATTTCATTTTCGTATGAGGTCGTATGGTCGTGTAATTTCGGGGAACGACTATTGGGGTCATTTTCCATGTTCACGATTTTTGCCGATTTTTAAATGACTGTTTTGCCTTTGGCAAATCTTGTTTCGCCTATAACCTTTGATTGGTAAGGAGTTTTGATCTGAAATCACTTCCATTGGATTCGTATGATACTTTACCTTTCCGTAGAGTGGTCACATTGATCAAACAGACTTACTGTTTGAGAGATATGGCTGAAATAAGGTTTGGAAGGTGAAAAACAGCTTAACCGGACCTAATTAGGGTGATTAGCAGCTAGGCCCATAACTCATTTCGGGATTAGGGTTATGGGGAGGCTGAAATCATTTAGGAAACGATTAATTTTTCATTTTCTCAGCCGCCACTTACCTCTCTTTAACCCTAATAATGGCCTACACCGTCTAAATCACCCCCAAATCACCGTTTAAGCATATATTAGCCTAATCAACATCAAATCAAGGCAAATCAACACCAAATCAGAGTTGGAGTTGCTGTGTTGCATAGAAATTCAACCCAAAAAAGTAGAGAAGTTCATATCTAAAATTCATTTGTGGGTAAGGTTAGTGATTTGCATTGTTTTTCACTAATTACGGCTAATTAGGGGTGATTAGTGTTAATTAGCGAAATTATGCATGTTCAAATTCTAGGAAAATATGTTAAAATTCTTAAATATTATTTTATGGCTCTGATAAGAATTTGGGTTAATTTGGACATGTTTTGTTAATCCTATCATTAGTTATGGATAAATATGATTAAGGGGAAAACCATGAGTTTTGGGTATGTTTTATCCATATTGGCATGAGTATTCATCGTTTTGGTGTTTATGGTTGATTATACATGTTGCTATGACTGTTTCGTATGATTTGTGATTTCTTAGAACAGTTAAAATGGTCGAAAACGCCGTCGTGTGGCATAAACAGTTGCTGAAAAAATTGCAGGAAACAGTGCAGGAAGAGGGGATCGGATCGGGTCCCGAACCTGCTCGTTGAGCACCTCACGATCCGCCACATCTCCCCGAACCGACCCGTTCGTGACCCCGAACCGAATCGATCATGAACACCCCATTATGAGCCACTCCAGTAACCAAACCGACTCGCTCGTGACACATGTGCTTCGAACCGATCCGGAAGACATCCACGAGCCGGACGGATGGAGAGATGCGACCGAACCGGAATGCCTCGAGCTACTTCGAGGGGAGCACCACGAGATGAAGCCATTTCAAGGACCACAACCGAACCGATCCGACTAGGAAGATATTCATGAGCCACCTTTGCTTGAGCTACACTAACCGATCCGGATGGAGGAAGAAGATGAGCCAAACCCAAGGGTCACGAACCGAGGAGAAGACTAGAACCCGAGATGCAAAGGTAGTCTAAATAGGAAGTAGACTTCAAGATCCAGATGGGAACCAATGAGTTAACTTCGTGAGTTGGACTTTGCTGCGGGACGTGTGCAAAGGGGTTATTGATGTCTATAACTTTGACTCACCACTGAGAGACGGATATTGGCTATGGATCAGTGCAGATCGTAGCAGGGCTATGAGCCAGTGCAGTGGAGTTTTCATGACTCCATGTAGCAGAGTGGACATAGCAAAGTATTAGTGGTTATGGATCAGTGCAGTGGAGCCGTCATGACTCCATGGGGTTGAGTGATCGTAACAAAGGACTGGGTGATCAAAGTGGTGGATATCTTATACTTTACGCACTGAGTGAGAGATTGAGGATGATTGCTATGTTTGACGTTTTCTATCACCATGACATGCACACCTCCTCCCCATTATTTTCACACAATGTGTTTGTGTCACCTTAGAGTATCGTACATCCTGTTGTGCTAACTCTTTGGTTGCAGGCCCAGGTTCAGGTATGGTTATGTATACCTATATTGTTCTATTTTTGCTGCTTATCACTCATACCAGACTTTTGTCTGACCCAGATTTTTATGTCTCTTCTTATTACTTTGGTTGCTCATAAACGAGCAGACTAGAGACAGGTTAGTTGGTTATGCACGAGTAGCTGTCCGGAGACGAGCATGAGGCTTACACTTATTGTTCCCATATATTCTCCCTGTGTTGTTTCTGGTCACTACTTTTGGCATTAGTAGTGTACCTTCCTATTTTGCTTTAGAGACAGTTTTAAAAGTTGTAATAATGATGGTTTAGATCATAAGCTGTATTTTGAATCTTTTCACTGCTATGATGGTTTAGTTTTCAGTTTATGCTCTGTCTCGCCTGTTTTATGTCAAGTTATGTTATTATTATGTTTTGTTCCATGCGCTATGAGATATACTATATGTTCTTTGATGATACATAGTTTCAAATTCCTTACCTTTCCTTTTTTTTTTTGATGACCGTCCCATGCTGGTTGGACGTCGACACAGCACTTTTCATTGGAAATTTCGGCTGGTGCGGGGCGGGCCATCACAATGGGAATATACAGAAAGACTATTACTTGGACCTGACATGATTCGAAAAACGTCTGAGAAAATTGATGTTATTCGACGGCGAATGAAGACAGCTCAAGATAGGCAAAAATCCTATGCAGATATGAGAAGGACTGACATCGAGTTCGAAGCGGGAGACTTAGCTTTTATCAAAATATCACCTCTGAGGAATGTGGTTCGCTTCGGATCGGTAGGGAAGTTGGCACCTAGGTTTGTGGGACCATTTCCCTTAACCGAGAGGATTGACCAAATGGCCTATAGAGTAAAGCTCCCAGAAAATCTATCCGGTATTCATGATGTTTACAACGTTTCTCATATGTGGAAGTGTTTACATGACACCGTGGAAGTTGTTGAGCCAAGCATATTGGAAGAAGTGGAAGTAGAGAGGGAGGCGACAATTAGACGAATCCCTACCCGTATTCTTGGATCAGAAGTTAAGAAGCTACACAATAAAGAAATCAAGCTGATAAAGGTTCAACGGGGAGATAACCTAGAGGATGCAACTTGGGAGAATGAAGGCAAGATTTGTGCTCCGTACCCTTTTCTTTTCGAGGGTATGTTCTAAACTACTTTCCAAAAGTTTTATCTATGCGTGCTTCTATCATTTGAGTATGTCCTATCAATAGTATTCTCGACTTTTAGATAGGAATCCTATGGATGTAAACATGTGTTTGAGACAGGATATGTTTGATGGATGCAAATGGATGCAAGTGTTTGCTAGTGGTTGCCTGTGGATGCATATACACACACATTAGGCACTAGTTCGGCTCAGTCACTCCCATACTGTATATGGATGTGTGTGCATTTTTCTTTCCTTTTAATGGATGAAAATGGATGTTTTAGCATATGGATGTTGCATTTGGACGAATGAGTGTGCACACATATAAAACTTACATGTTATAGTAGGATTATTTGCATACATATTGGATTCATGACACCAACATACATTGCATTAAGGAGGTCGACTGAATCAGTAGACCACGATCTTCGCATTAGTATTGGGACATATACACACAACTTTGCATATATTCATATAAGTTTTATAAGTTTTAAGGACAATGGATGCTAGTGATTGATGACTGAGTAGATGGGTGATGGATGGTAGGATCTACATTTTTCTCAACTTAGAGATTTCGGGACGAAATTCTTTAAGTAGAGGGGAATGTAACAGCCCTTAATTTTAACAACACTAAAAGAGGATAAATTAAATAATAATTAATTTAATATTCAAAATTAAGGGAAACGGACTGCGCCATTGCGTCCGTCTCGAAATTCTGGTCAAGATAGACATTTGGTTTGCGTAAAACGGATACCGTATGAAGAAGTTATAAAGGTTTGAAGTTTGTATATGTGCAAGATAGTTATATATATATATATATATATATATATATAGGGTCCAAAAAATCAGATTTCAGTTCAAAATTCAAAAATTCCGTTGGCGGCAAAGTTCCCGCCCCATGGGTGTCGACTCCATAGCAGGGGTGTCGACTCCATAAGGGGGGTCAACCCCGGGGTCGATCCCATAAAGGGGGGGGGGGTTCGACCCTCTAGGGCTGAGGTGGCATTCGATTTTCTGGAGGCTGGAAGCTATATGTAGAGGTTCATTTCTTTTGTTTTCTTCATTGAGAATCCATGGAGGCCAAACTATGCCGGTGACTGAACTGAACCGAATTATCTTCTACAACAATCATCTAAAGCAAACCAATTAGAGATTCAAGCGTAGATCTGCAACTCAATAAGCTTCTTTTCTAGTACTCTCTTCTTAATGCAAACACTGTGAGTTCTAGGTTACTTTTAGATTTAAATGATTAAAAGTAAAACATGATAGTAATGTGATTTGGATATGTCTAAAATCATGAATCTATGTTATTCTTGGATCTCAAACTTTAATATGCTAGATCTATTTCTATAGATCTAATTCACTTGTGGATAGTTTATCATGTCACCTTTGTGGATCTGAACCTTTACCTAGGATTGTGGTTAACTTGGATCTATCATTATTTGGACAGTTAAATTCTTGTTTAGTTCTAGATCATCATGTTGTAATTGGACATATGAATTTCTATTTAGATCCATTCATGCTTCTTGTGACATCCTTATTATGTTAGATCTAGTTTTATCATCACCTTTGCTCACTAGATCTGTTTTTATGTCCACCTTATTATTATGCCAATTACATGTCTATGCCTATATATATATACATATATATATATATTTATATATGTTTATGCCAATTTTTATGTTAGAAAAATCACTATTGTCATCTTCACTACACCAAAATAGGGAATCCCCAACAAGTATAGGTGTTACAAATAATTTCTGTAACACTTTTATGTGTCACCAACGGCCTGTGAGGAATTTCCTGTAACACTTATAAATGTTACAAACAGAGTAACTGCCAACACTTACAAGTGTTACAAATATATTCAATGCTAACACTTATGAGTGTTACGAACATATTCATTGTTAACACTTATAAATGTTGGAAGCATATAAGAGTTACAAACATTTTCATTTCTAACACTTATAAATGTTAGAACCATAATATATGGTAACACTTACAAGAGTTATAGATATATTCACTACTAACACTTATAAATGTTGGAACCATAAGATATGGTAACACTTACAAATGTCAGTACCATAATCCTACTAACACTTATAAATGTTGCCATATATAAATTACTTTATTGATTTTTTTAGTTTTGCGACATTTGTAACGATTGCTAATCCAAAATATTGGTAACAATTGTACGCGTTGCTTTCACATAATACTCAAATATCAATTCAATATTTCAAATTCAACAAAGCCACATTCACATAATACTCAAATATGAGCTACATGCTTTCTGTTGGATTTAGATTAACCCTAGAGGGGGGTGAATAGGGTTTATTGAAAATTAAGCGAGATATAAAAAATAAGATCACAGAATGCAGCAAAAATAAAAAGCAAAAAGGAAATAACACACAGAGATACCCAGCTTCGGCAAGACTCTGCCTAATGCTGCATTCCTAAAGTTTCTACTAGGTGATAGAACAGATCCCGCTTACAAGACCATGTAAACTTGCGAATCCCTCGCTCTTATTCTAACCCTACGCTCAAAACTCTAGACTGGTCCATATCCCCTAGACCAGATTTCCCCTAGTTTTACAGACGCTAGTAAACTGCCAGTTAACACCCTAACTGGATTCCCCTTGAATTTTACAGACTCTAGAAACTGCTTGGACGATTCAAAAGAAATAAAATACAACAATAAAACAAAAACTCTAAAAACCTAGATTAATTAAAAATAATGTCTCCCCTTTATCACTTAAACACAAATGATCGGCCCACTTAAGAAAAAGGTTCCACCCTCCTTTCTTCAGTACTCCCGATCACTTTCCTCTTTTGTCTGGAGAAAACAAATTGCAGCGTCTAGAGTTTTCTTCATCCTCAAATCGATCGATTGATGATTGTTCTGGAAAGAAAAAGATGCTCAGATGATTGTTGCTCTTGGATATTCACTTGTGATCGACTAGGGATTTCTCTTTATCAAAACTCTAGTAAGTTAAAATTGATTTTCAACTTTTTTTCTGCTCTCAAGTTGATTTTTAGTTTCGATCCATCTGCCTAAGACGAAATGGTGATGCTAATATAGGATTGAATAATCCTTTAATTGCGCTATGATTTCAATATATGGCTTGACCTAATTTCATTTGTTTTGTGTTGCCATGATTTCCTCTTTTGATTGCTCTGTAAATTGATTGCCTTGATTAGCTCGACTTTGAATGATAATAAATCTAGTTGATTTCATGAACCCTTGTGAACTTGGAATATATATTGTCTTGACTGAGTTGCGTGATTGATCTCTTATGAGACCTTGATTGTTGTAAAATTGGAAATGCAAACATGCCAAACATAAATCTGTGATTCCATATTTGTCACTGGAATGATTATATTTGATTTTACCCCATTTTAAGCACTTGTCAAAAAGGATTTTGTTTTCATGCCAAAAATGAAATTCCTTTAATGCTTTGCCAAAACCAAAAACATTTTTTTTCAAAAATGTCTTGACTACATTCTTTGCTGATTGATTGCTTTTCAAAAACTTCCTTGCATTCACTTCTGTTTTATATGCATGTGTGAATATTTCTGGAAACAAATTTCAAGCACTTAATCTTTTGCCAAAAATGTCTTGAGCAATTTCTAGAAAAGTTTTAAAGTCTTCACTTTGTTAAAATACTTTGAAACCATGCTCAGCAAAAATGGAAGTAATTCTTTTTCAATATCATTCAAATGTAGGCTTGCTTTTGTTTGATTGTATAAAGACAACTGGCTCTCTTTTGAATGCACTATTTCGGTTTGATGCACCATACATTTTGCTGAGTTTTTGGAAACAATTAAATACTATTAATTGCCATGAGTCATTCCTTTGATTTGGTATAAATTTTTGCCAAAGAATATTTGCGATTTATTCTTTTCCATGCTGATTGAACCAGTTAAGAAAAAAAACTTTCCATTCCTCTTTGCAAGTTGATTTCTTGGAATTCCGTTAAACCATTTTTTTTTAATCCAAACATGATTTAGTGATGCCTTGCCTTGAATGTAACTGCTTAGATTTGTGGCTGTAAGAAATTTAAACTGTCTCGACTGTTCTATTTTTTGTTTCCATGTATAACTGAAACTCCCATTAGTTTTTCCACTTCAAACTTGTTGCATGATTGTTTGCCACCATTTGTTGCATGCTATATTATGGAAAGTTAGAGAACTGTTTGTCCATTTTAACCTTTGCCAAATATGCTTGCTTGATTCCATGTTGAGCTCCACTGTTTGAGCTGAAATTCCTATGCTGCTGTACACAACAGTTTGACTTGAACCATGCTCCATTTTTTTTTTGAGCTGCTTGCATATATACTCCCTTGTAATGTTGTGCACTTGCCACTTGAGTATTGACTTGGCTTTCATCACTATGCTTTGTGACCTTGCTGTTGTGTATGCACCATTTGAATGCTACTTCACCTTTGTGCTTGATCATGATCGGTGCTTGCCTTCACCATGTTCACCTGTACATATGTGTATATATATACACAATAGTGTGTGTATATGTATATCGTGCACGTGTAATTTATATTATATATATCAGCAGACTGCTGCATTGTGTTGTGGCTGTTCAGAATCAACTGGTTTTGATCAGCAAACCAGTGTAGTATGTTGAGGCTGATCAATGCGTATATACATATCAGATCAAGTCATGAAAAATGATGAGAAACACACCTTAATTCTGAGGCACATAATTTTTTAAAATAAAAATTATATTTTCTAGAATATGAAATTATTTCTGTTCAAGATGACTGTGTGTGTTTCTATATACGACAGGTATGAAGACTGGACTGACTGAAGGATGCTATGAAGACAGAAGGCAAGGAACTGAAGATAGTTAATTGTATAAATCAAAATGTCTGTATCGTGTGATGTGTCTGTGTCAATAAAAAAATGTCTATATAACTGAGTGACTGTATGAGTGTTGTAGTGAGGAACTATGTATGTAATGAGAGAAAAGTACTAATGTCTGTATTAAACAAATTTGATTGAAATAAAATATTATTTTTATTGTGTTCAAACAAATTTGTCTAACGTATTCAGTTTATATACAAGTACAATATCATGTGTAATATCTGTGAATGTGTATAAATAGTGGAGTCATATAATTTGTACTGTTTAAGTGTTGAAATATAATATGTTATTTAAATAAAATACTGTGTGAATATATGAAATTATGTACAGTCCAATTCTATTTAAATATAAATATTATATTCATGTCTATGATGTTATATAACAGTACAATAACAAACACATTTAAAATAATATATACTTGTTTGTTATCATCAAACAAAAATCATATAATTGTGTATACAACACCGTTATATACAACAATCTCCCCTTTTTTTGGATGACAAACAAATAAAAAGTTTTTGAATATAATACATGTGTTTGCTCGAGAATAGTGAAACTCCTCCTATTTGAATGCTCCCCCTACAACTAAACTCCCCCTATAACTGTGCATGAGTGAAAAGAAAGAAAATTGAATGAATTTTCAAAATTAAAATATTTATAAAATATTCACTCATAAATCAAAATCTCAACCCATTCTCCCCATTTTGTTATCATCAAAAGGATATAGAATTTAAAATATAGATGACAAATGACTAACAAATACAATATCAGCTTAAGAGGAAGAATGGTCAACATAAATCTCAATCATCCAAATAAAAATCATAATAAACTAAGAACTGGTGGCATATTTCACATTGTAGAGAATGACAGATACGATGAATTTTATATAAAACAGAGAGAGTTACTAAAATATGATTTCCAATTATTTTCAAAAGAATTTTGTAAAATTTAGCAGAAAAACAGTGATGGATTTAGACTATAGTTAATAATTCAATTTAAGTGACAAAATCGAATAATCTCAAATCCCAATACGTATTGGGTAACAAATCATAATACGTCATAAAATATTAACACATTTCACAGATTAGAAGATGGATTGATAGGCTGTTTTTTTTTTTAAAAAACACCAAGGAGAATTTCATATTAATTTCAATTTAGCATATCATTTCCTTTTCTTTTATTTTTTATTTAAGAGCATACTGACCACGCATAACCGAAGCTTGGATTTTTAAATGAGGTCAGTCGCAGCTTAAATTATAAGTTGTCTCTTAACCATGCATGACCAAAGCTTGGATTTTTAAATGAGGTTAGAGACACACTTATGTATTAATTATATATTTATCGTTTTCAGCTTCAAAATAGAAAAAACTCCTCGATATATAAAACCAATATATGGATGATATAGGATGGGGTAGGTACAGAAATGGACTGTAAAATAAATTTCTAAATTAATTATATTATGAAATATGATCAATTGCACCGAGATCACTAAAAAATTTCAATTGTCACTAATTCTGAAAAGTAACATAGTCCCATTTCTATCACAAATATTTCCACCGTTTATTCAAAAAGATTTTAAAACATATTAACTCTCCATATTATTATAAAATCATAATGGATGGCAGAAGGATGATGGATAATGAAGATGGTCGTGAAATGATTGCTAATTCAAAGATATTATAATAATTGTTCAACCATCATGAAAATCTAATTAAAATCTCCTCTTATTGTTAAATATATTGCGGTCACAGTTCATCACAATTTCAAAATCTAATAATAATTTTGATGAATTATAAATATAGTTCAATTTGGATATTGATTTCAGTTTCTGAATGAATAATCAATAAATAATTTTAAAATTGAAAATCAATTACAAGAGGGATATGAAGATCTATACAAGACATGAGGGATTAAGAAATATATACATGATGAGAACAAACAAATCAGCACTTCTAAACTGATATCACTTGATGTCTCTATTAATGAGGATTGTAACAAGACACTAGAGACAAATAAGGATATTCCAGATAGCAAAAACCATACATTAACCCCAAGCAGAAAATTAATAAATCAGGCACAATA
The DNA here is from genome assembly GCA_030737875.1 of Allium sativum. Lineage (NCBI taxonomy): Eukaryota > Viridiplantae > Streptophyta > Magnoliopsida > Asparagales > Amaryllidaceae > Allium > Allium sativum. The sequence continues at coordinate 735,127,333 of CM060916.1, forward strand.
ATTTCATCTATCAGGGCATGGTATATATTTGATACCAAAACAAGCAGTCACCAAAAAAATATTTTCAAGAACAATATATGAGTAGTACAAAAATCATTTTCGAAGCAGGGTTGTCAAGGAGATGTTTCAAAGATATTTCAGACAGTTAAAGAATGGTTCATGATCCAAGATTAATTATATGGTTTATTTTAAATCATTTGAAGGGATATGAAAAGCTCGAGATTCAGTGAATCAGTCACACCAGATTATAAATTTCAGTTCCAAGATTTGTGTGAGATTCAATAAATGAATAATTTCAAATGATTTTAAATAAACGAATATTTAAATCAAATAACCATGAAATGACAGTAAGTTTCACGACCAGTATTTCAAAAGAATTTTTCATAATTTTTTCTGACAAGCACAAGAGTAATTTACATCAAGATTGAGTAATTATTCATGATCCAAAAATAATGGTTTATTCGAAATCACTTGAATAAATGTAAGTCATGAGACACAATGAATCAATCACATAGAATTAATAATTTCAGATCTGAGAGGTGCGTGAGATTCAAAATATCAAAAGTTTCAAATGATCTCAAACAAACAAATAATCTAAGCCAGATGATCATGAATGACAATGAATTTCAAGATGTAAACAATGTGATTCAAGACATTCAAAATTTCCAAGCCAATATGAAAATCAATGAAAGTATCACGACTGATAAATAGTAGAGTGCTGTAATGTGTATAATATTTTAAGCTTTTCTAAAATGAATTAGAAGAAACTCAAAACAGCAGATTTGTGTGAAATTTTGATTTTTTTCAGATCTTCAAAAATTTAGAATTCAAATTAACAGTGTTCAACATATGACAAGAATACATCAACACTGTTATGAATTCAAAAATCAGAAAGATAAACTTCAAAATAATTGCAGATATTTACAATATTAAATTTAAGATCTGGAAATAATTCAAACGTCAGAGTTCTATTCAAATAAAGCAAATTTCCACAAGATCATGAGAACTGCAATTGGAAGTTAAGAAAGCTCAAGAAGTTACAGTGATATGACAGTGATAAATCAAAAACAGAAGAAAAAAAACTGAAGGGGAAGAAGGAGGAATACACAAAAAGAAATAAATATTTACAAAGATGAGTCTAGAGATCATACCCGAAATCGATGTAAACCAGAATCTCTAACTCATCGGGTGTGGCTAAGGAACTTTGAATGATTCTATAATATGTAGCAGTTTGAATCCAGTTTTTCTTTAGTAATGTAGTTCCTCAGCCTCCTTTAGTACATAATTGGTAAGAAGATTGAGTGGTCTAACGAAAGTAGTAAAACTACTCACAGTTGTGTTCACATCTTTTGGTACCCAAAACCTGTTTGTATAACAATCCATCTTACCCTTTGGAACCCAAATCTGTTTGAATTTAATGAAGTTTGTTTTATTTCTTTTTGGGATCCAAAATGGTTTAGATGGATTATTATAAAATGATTTCTCATCATGATTTTGATTCAAAAATCCTTCGAAATTTTCAAAGTTCAATTTTTCAAAGCAGTTTGAGGGATTTTTAAGATCATTTGAATTTTGTTTTCCAAAAACATCATTTTTCCCAAAACCAAGACCATGCTTATTTTCAGAAGAAAGTTGGTTTTTCAACAACATATTCAAAGATTTCTCACCGTTAGAAAATTTAGCCAAAGTTGTCTCAAGTTGTTGAATTTTAAACTTAATATCTCCATTTTCTTTCATTAAATCTAAACAACAGTTTTTAGTGATCTTACTCTTTTCAAAATCAGTTTTCAAAACCAAATTTTCATCACTAAGCAATTTAATTTTTGTTCGGGACTTAGTAATTTCAAATTCAAAACGTTTTCGACTCTCCGATTCAAATTTCTTGAGTTTTTCAATCGACTTTCTAGCTCATTCAGAATAGACTTAGTTTTCAACAAGCTTTGTTTTTAGCAAAAATATATTTAGAATTTTCAGCCATCTTAAAATTTTCAAATTCTTTTTGCAAATAATTGTTTGTGCTTTCAAGCTCTATCTTGTTCTCTTTTAAAATCAGAATTTCATTCTCAAGTTTTTGAATATTTTTATTTTGACGAACAAGATTATTTTTCAAATTTAAACAATTTTTGCAATTAGAATTTGAAGACATCTTAACATTTTTGAATTTTGATTCCAATAGATTAATTTTGCAGATCTACTCAAGCTTCCTAGATTTCAGAAATTTATTACTACATTTTTAAATTCTCAACAAATTCAGTTAAACCATTTAAACGATGAGTTAAATCTTTATTGAAAATATTTCCTGTTGAGTCTCCATCTGAATTTCCATCTATACAACCTGTTAAGCACAAATCTGATGTTAAGTTGACTTTTTGGGGTTTTAAGCAGTTGTTAGTTTTTTCATACAGCGCGTTGAGAGTCTGCCAGATTTCCTGCGCAGTTAAACAATGGGAAATAAGGCTATATTGTACATCATCAATATAAGAATATAAAATATGAGTAGCATGTAAATTAAATTCAATATCAACCCTATTTACAATATCATACCCATTTATAATTGAAACGACCTGAACTTCCCCGGTGAGGAATGCCCGGATTGATTCGAGGACAAGACCAATCAGAACGCAGTTGGAATAACATTTCATTGTCTATTACAACAATTCCATCAGAATACAAGAATATACAGAGTATAAATAAATATTACACAACAGAAAAATATCAGAGATTACAATACACTACATAGCAGCGGAAAATAATACAAACACAACTGAAGGAGATATACGGATACAAAGCTTTCCGGATATCGTTCCAGCTGTAAATCAGGATCCTGTGAATATAAATCTGCAAAACCAAAACTACTAGCTGTCCGTGTCGAAAATAAGGGCACCCAGAGTTTAGGTTAAAACAATAAACTCCAGGTCAGTCATGGGACTGGTGTGAGAACTAAAACAGTTATTAATCTTTATTTTAAAGTTAGGTAAATCAAGGGACCACGCCGTATAACACAGAACGGGTTTCCTCCCAAGAATACCAGTGCATAAAACAACAGCGCAATGCTAAATAAAGAACAATGAAGCTATTATAAGACCCAGGTCCCATCACACAATGCAACGCAAGCCGGAGGATAAGGTTTTTACCTTATAATAGCCAAGAATGCTTGATATGTTTAAAACAAATCATTTATTATTACTATAAGTGTATAGTGTATAAAACAACTTCAAATCGTAAGTATCAATCATAGACGGCATAAGCGCCCCATCCCACTATGTCGCCATACTAGGCTCTACAAATAAAACCGCAAAGTCACGTATTGGAAGTTGTATTTCCATCTGTGAACCGAGGCAAAAGATAGTCCTCACCGATTCGAGACTCTCTAGCCCGAGCCTCAGGACCCAGACTCAGGTGGGCCCTTGGAGCGACAGGGTCGGTCCACTGATGTGGATTAAAATTCCTGAACACTGCGTTTCCCCGCCCTTTGGGGCGTAAATGAGCCAACGAATGACTCCATCGGACCCTGATCGTCCGATCTAACCGAGGCGCCTCGCAACAGCAACAACTACATAAGTCAAACTCGTCAGGGCGTGTAAAACCACTGACGCACTTCTAACTAGTAAGAAACGCATGTCCTCCCTGAGGTCCTCTCCCGTTTTTGGTTCACCACCGGGGTGTGAGGCTCGCGAATCAACGTAACACAAAGCTGTGCCACACAAGCTGTGCTTTGATCATCAACCACAAGACTTTGCTTTGCGACAGAAGCCTTGATCATTTTCCACTTAGGAACGCCACACAGGAAATTCACTCCATGCGTTTGATATCCATCAATATATAACCCCTGAGCTCGAACGTCTCAGAGAAAGGCGTTAAGCAAGAGAATAAATTCTCCGCCGCCAAACAGATATATATTTAATAGAAATCAATCACACAGACTACAATCCAATGTCAGACACACAGTCCATTTACAAGTTCGTTCTGGGTCTGAACGAAACCGGAGGCACCTAGTACCCCGCATATCTATCGATCTCCAAGTACATCTGGACGATCACCAACTGATTCTCTCCTCTTGGGTGTATGACCCAATCAAGATCATCAGTAATTATCCAAACGACGTGAAGACCTTCGGTCTTCAACCACCGTCTTCATCTTCGACACCACGTCGAATCAGTTATTCAGAATGGGATAAACCCGGTCTTTTTGAACAACTCGCGTATATAATAAACATGTGTGACACAAAACACAACATATGCCTCAATCCAATTCAGAATATTCTTTTATTCAAATATTCTTATACTTTGGGAAAGGTTCCCATTAATTTTATCAAAGATAAATTCTTTTAAATTTATTCTTTAATCTTCCTTTTGAATATCACTTCAAACTAGTTAGGATTAACGAACCATACCGAAGTAATTATTTATTTTATTTCCCAACCTATTTATCCCATGAAGTAAAACTGGTTATACTTCATATCTAACACCACGGTGTTATCAGTAAATTCAATTACCATTTCTCGTTCAAATCTAATTAAAGATTTAACTATCGCCTGGAGCAAAACTGGTGATGCTCCATTCTCGATCTTTTCAATCTAATTAAAGATTCATTAAAACTCCACCTAGTTTTAATCTTCACATAAATCAATATCCTGTCTTTAACTGGGTTAAAGAACCAACGTCATTTAAAACACGGCCCACAATAAACCCAAAATCACATTCATTAATTATCGGGTTAAAGAACAAGTGTTATTTAAAACACTGTTCACGATAAACCCAAAAATCAATACCAGTTCAATTCCAATTAAATATTATTTAATTGGTACACTTCATTAAATCTAAATAAAAAGATTTAATCTTTTTCTCAACTGGGCTTAAGAACAGTGTTAATGAAGACACCATTCACGACAAACCCAAATCACATTTTATATTAAATACAGGGCTCTGAATAGAAAATATTCCGGCTTATATTCAATATCAAATTCTACGACCAACAAATATCGTATTGGAAATAACGATATTAATATATCTTTCAAATTCCCATAACAATATCTGTAATATCACGAAATCCAACATCGAAATATTCCGAAGACAATTTCGATTCAAATCCCTTCCAATTCAATCATTGGAAATCCTGGTTATTTTCAAAACCATTTCAAATCCACTTTATTTATTTTAAAAATAAATAGAATTATAGTTCTAGTTCAAAACTAGTTCACTTCGATAAAAATCTATTTTTATCTTTTCAAATATGGAGTTTTTCATCCCAATTCTTCACAAATCATTTCTTATGATTTTACACAAATTATTACTATTTTTAATAATTTTATCAAGGCCCGTACAGTCGATTTCCATCAACGGCCATCGAACTGCACTTACAGCAACCTTTTTCAAATTTGATTTGGACATAATTCCAAATCCATCCGTTAGATTTCAAATTTCTAATATTTGTTAGAAAGCTCTTTTCGATACGAACCCAACGGTTCCGGTTTTAGGAGAATCCGACGGTCGGATCTCCCGTAATATCCGTTCGAAGTCAATGGTCGAAATTCATGAACTGCCACAGCGCGGCGCGTTCTATTCAGGCCATTATATTATATTATATTATATATATATATAATATATATACTTCATCGATTTCCTTTCGAAACGAATTTTATAATTCATTTTAAATTCGTTTTAAAAACGATTTCAACTTCCGTCTCAAATTCAAATCAAAATTGAATCTTTCCAATATAAATTCGTTTTAAATTCATTTCAAATTGATTTCAATTCAAATCGATTTTTAATTCAATTTCAGTTTGTTTTGAATTCTATTCAGTTTCAATTTTATTCGAATTCATTTCAATTTGATTTCAATTCGAATTCAATTCTATTCAATTTTAATTCGAATTCAATTCTATTCAATTTCAATTCTATTCGAATTTCAAATCATTTCAGTTTATTTCGAATTTCAAATCAATTTAATTTAATTTGACTTTCAATTCATTTTAATTTATTTCAATTTCAAATCAATTCAATTTAATTTGAATTTCAATTCACTTTAATTTATTTCAATTTGAATAAAATCGATATAAATATCGTTCACGTCAAAATGGCGCAAATCTAATCAACACGGCTTCATATATTTCTATCTTCAAATATTTCTTTTTCAAATATTTCTTTTTCAAATATTTCTTTTACAAACTGGAATGAGGCCCAATCAATTCCCATATAATGTTAATTATATGGGTTTTCTACAACACATGTATAAAATAACAACGATAAATAATTAACCCTCATCCAGAGTGCATTCTACACTGTATAAGCATCAAATATAAATATTTAACGCTTATGACAGTCTGTCAATCAATCGATCGACATACAACTAATTATTGGGATTAGTGTATGTCATATATCATCCCAATACCCGTGTGGGGTTTCAAACAATCAAACACAGATTTTATTTGTGCAGTTGGGCGATGTGTAAAATTTATCGACCCAATCAATATCAGTCAAATGTGTGTGTATAAACAAACCGTCCTATTTGTTTATATTTATTTATTCACATTCATGTTAAAAATTATATTTTCAACTATAAAATATTTTTAACTACGTAAATATTTTATTTCATTTCACATCACACAATCAACTACACATCAAAATCAATCAAACAAGCATACAAGCCGTCCATGGTCTGTGGACGACAGGTGTCGGGTGCTACTAAACACCGTCTGCATCCTAGTATATGTTTTAACTAGAAATAAAATAAAATAAAAGTGAGGAGTTCTCACCGACTATCTAATCCAAACGCCACGACTCTTCTTTTGTAGAAGTCATCGCTGTTCTCGCCTTTTGTCACTTTCACTGTACACATATATAAAAATCACATTTTTACACCGCTACTATATAGATAAAAATTCTATTTTTACATAGCTACTATATAGATAAAAAATTCTATTTTTACATAGCTACTATATAGATAAAAATTCTATTTTTATTCTTCTCACTATATAAAAATTATATTTCTATTCACTATGTCTTCATATATAAAAATCTCATTTTTACTTCACCATTTCAACCATATAAAGATTCAAACTTTTCTAATATAAAAATTCGACCTTTTCTATTTGATTAACTATATAAAAATCCGACCTTTTCTATTCGATTAACTATATAAAAATCCGACCTTTTCTGTTCGATTAACTATATAAAAATTCGAACTTTTCTATTCGATTAACTATATAAAAATCCAACCTTTTCTATTCGATTAACTATAACCTTTTCACTTTCAAAATCTTACTCCTTTTCACTTTCAAAATCATACTTCCTTTTCACTTTCAAAATCATACTTCCTTTTAGTAATAATAAAAAAAAATCATATATTTCCAGTTTTCAAAATATTATATTTTCAGTTTTCGAAATAGTATATTTTCAGTTTTCAAAATAATATATTTTCAGTTTTCAAAATATTATATTTTCAGTTTTCAAAATAATATATTTTCAGTTTTCAAAATAATATATTTTCAGTTTTCAAAATAGTATATTTTCAGTTTTCAAAATAATATATTTTCAGTTTTCAAAATAGTATATTTTCAGTTTTAAAACAAATAAAATAAATGAATGATAAAAAGAAAAAGAAGAAACTTACATCGTTCAAATGGAAGAAAAGGAGGGGGTAGTTGTGCGCATCGGTCAGCAGGGGCTCGTCGGAGTCCGATCTGAAGGTGGGAACGACGGCTGCTGACGTCCGGGGGGGTCAGGGGGTCTAGGGTTTTGAATTGGGGATGGGGTCTAGGGTGCTGCGTCGATTTAGAAAGGAGAGAGGGGAAGAGAGCGGCAAGACGGGGGGAGGCGCCATCTATGGCGAGGCGGCGGTGGCCATAGTCAGCGTCGAAGTGGGGGAGCCTACGGCGAGAACGAGATCCGCCATTCTTCTCTTTTTTTTATTTCTTTCTAAATGGTCAACGGTGGGAGGGAATGAGGGGTGAGGTATATAATAATATATTTATTATTTTATTTTAAATTTTCCTTTATAAAGCAACTTTTAATTTCGACCTCGAAATGAGACCCACCGCCTGTCGTCTATAGCTAATTACCCCCATTCCGAACACAATGGGATATGTATCATAAGCTAATTTGATCATTTCGATCAGTTTTCGTCAAAACCAACATAAAACTCTATATATTGTGTTTGAACGCGCATTTCAATTTACCGGGGTCACATACTAACTCGAAAAATTCCCGAAAAATATTTTCTAGCTTCGTATTGACGATACGGTCCTAACTAAACTAATTTCGTCGAATTCTGAGACCGTTTGTAAAATGGTCATTTTCCAGTCGATTAAAATCAACTAAAACTGGTCAAACGTGTTTTCCTTTGCCATGCTCACATATTGATTCGAAAAATTATGAAATTTTAAACCTAGCAATAATTTGAAATCGCGGATCCAACAAAAGTGGTTTCGTCGAAATCCGAGGTCATTTGCAAAATGGCTATTTTAAGGGCCAGAATTCCATAGCGACTATTCTGAAATTTCAACTGGACATATCTTTTGATCCCCGCTATGAAATTTCAATTTTTCGGATTCGTTGGAAAGATATTCTCAATTAGATTCAAATATTTTTAGTTTCACAAAAATCCGGTTTATTTTGAATCCTGTACATCCATTTGAAATTTGAAATCGAATTATCGAACTACCGCGCCATTTTCAATTCCTTTTATAATTTAAAATAAATATTTATATTCTAACGACGATCTATATAATATATACGTTCGAATTCTATTCAAAATAAATTTATCGTCGATATTATTTAAAATAATTCATTTTAAATAATCAAAATTCACTAAAATTGCCAAAATAAAAATTTTAAATTGGCTCAGATTTCCGGGTTATTACAATAATACTATTCCAACATTTAATGTCAACAAATTTTAAATAGGATTTCATTTCTGATTTCCAATTTAAAAAATCTATGCCATTGAAAATAGATGGAATACGACTGTATTGACTCTCTATGGACTGACAAGGGTTACCCATGACTCTAGAGTTAAAAAATACCTACTCTGATACCACTTGTTGGATCTAGATTAACCCTAGAGGGGGGTGAATAGGGTTTATTGAAAATTAAGCGAGATATAAAAAAAACGGATCACAGAATGCAGCAAAAATAAAAAGCAAAAAGGAAATAACACACAGAGATACCCAGCTTTGGCAAGACTCTTTCTACTGCTGCATTCCTAAAGTTTCTACTAGGTGATAGAACAAATCCCGCTTACAAGACCATGTAAACTTGCGAACCCCTCGCTCCTATTCTAAACCTACACTCAAAACTCCCGACTGGTCTATATACCCTAGACCAGATTTCCCCTAGTTTTACAGACGCTAGTAAGCTGCTAGTTAACATCCTAACTGGATTCCCCTAGAATTTTACAGACTCTAGAAACTACTTGGACGATTCAAAAAAAATACAACAACAAAACAAAAACTCTAAAAACCTAGATTAATTAAAAATAAAGTCTCCCCTTTATCCCTTAAACACAAATGATCGGCCCACTTAAGAAAAAGGTTCCACCCTCCTTTCTTCAATACTCCTAATCACTTTCCTCTTTTGTCTGGAGAAAATAAATGGCGGCGTCTAAAGTTTTCTTCATCCTCAAATCGATCAATTAATGATTGTTATGGAAAGAAAAAGATGCTCAGATGATTGTTGCTCTTGGATATTCACTTGTGATCGATTTGGGATTTCTCTTTATCGAAACTCTAGTAAGTTAAAATTGATTTGAAACTTTTTTTTGCTCTCAAGTTGATTTTGGGTTTCGATCCATCTGCCTATGATGAAATGGTGGTGCTAATATAGGATTGTATAATCCTTTAATTGCGCTTTGATTTCAATATATGGCTTGGCCTAATTGCGTTTGTTTTGTGTTGCCATGATTTCCTCTTTTGATTGCTCTATAAATTGATTGCCTTGATTAGCTCGACTTTGAATGATAATGAATCTAGTTGATATCATGAACCCATGCGAACTTGAAATATATGTTTTCTTGATTGAGTTGCGTGATTGATTTCTTGTGAGACCTTGATTGCTGTAAAATTGGAAATGCAAACATGACAAACATAAATCTGTGATTCCATAATTGTCACTGGAGTGATTATATTTGATTTTACTCTATTTTAAGCACTTGTCAAAAAGGATTTTGTTTTCATGCCAAAAATGAAATTCCTTTAATGCTTTTCCAAAACCAGAAACATTTTTTTTCAAAAACGTCTTGACTAAATTTTTTGCTAATTGATTGCTTTTCAAAAACTTCCTTGCATTCACTTCTGTTTTGCATGCATGTATGAATATTTTTGGAAACAAATTTCTAGCACGTAATCTATTGCCAAAAATGTCTTGAGCAATTTCTGGAAAAGTTTTAAACTTTGCGCTTTGTTAAAACACTTTGAAACCATGCTCAGCAAAAATGAAAGTAATTCTTTTTCAATATCGTTCAAATGTAGGCTTGTTTTTGTTTGATTGTATAGAGACAACTGGCTCTCTTTTGAATGCACTGTTCCGTTTTGATGCACCATACATTTTGTTGAGTTTTTGGAAACAATTAAATACTATTAATTTCCATGGGTCATTCCTTTGATTTGGTATGAATTTTTGCCAAAGAATATATGCCATTTATTCTTTTCCATGCCGATTGTACCAGTTAAGAAAAAAAACTTTCCATTCCTCTTTGCATGTTGATTTCTTGGAAAGCCATTAAACCATTTTTTTTTATACAAAGATGATTTTGTGATGCCTTGCCTTGAATGTAACTACTTAGATTTGTGGTTACAAGAAATTTAAACTGTCTTGACTGTTCTATTTGTCGTTTCCATGTATAACTAAAACTCCCGTTAGTTTCTCCACTTCATGTAAAATTCCTGCATGTTTGTTTGCCACCATTTGTTGCATGCTATATTATGGAAAGTTAGAGAACTGTTTGTCCATTTTAACCTTTGCCAAATATGCTTGCTTGATTCCATGTTGAGCTCCACTGTTTGAGCTGAAATTCCTATGCTGCTGTACACGACAGTTTGACTTGAACCATGCTCCAATTTTTTTTTTTTTTTTTTTTTTTTTTTTTTTTTGAGCTTCTTGCAAGTATACTCCCTTGTAATGCTGTGCACTTGCCACTTGAGTATTGGCTAGCCTTTCATCACTATGCTTTGTGACCCTGCTGTTGTGTATGCACCATTTGATTGCTACTTCACCTTTATGCTTGATCATGATCGTAACTTTCCTTCACCATGTTTACCTGTACATATGTGTGTATATATACACAACAATGTGTGTATACGTATATCGTGCACGTGTAATTTATATTATATATATCAGCAGACTGCTGTATTGTGTTGCAGCTGTTCAGAATCAACTGGTTCTGTTCAACAAACCAGTGTAGTATTTTGAGGCTGATTAGTGCGTATATACATATCATATCAAGTCATGAAAAATGATGAGAAACACACCGAAATTCTGAGGCAAATAAATTTTTAAAATAAAAATTATATCTGCTAGAATATGAAATTATTTCTGTTCAAGATTACTGTGTGTGTTTCTGTATATGATAGGTATGAAAACTAGACTCACTGAAGGATGCTGTGAAGCAGAAGGCAAAGAACTGAATACAGTTAATTGTATAAATCAAAATGTCTGTATTGAGTGATGTGTCTGTGTCAATAAAAAAATTTCTGTATAACTGAGTGACTATATGAGTGTTGTAGTGAGAAACTGTGTATGTAATGAGAGAAAAGTACTAATGTTTGTATTAAACAAATTTGACTGAAATAAAATATTATTTTATTATGTTCAAACAAATTCGTCTAACGTATTCAGTTTATATACAAGTACAATATCATGTGTAATATATGTGAATGTGTACAAATAGTGGAGTAATATAATTTGTACTGTTTAAATGTTGAAATATAATATTTTATTTAAATAAAATACTGTGTGAATATATGAAATTCTATACAGTCGTATTCTATTTAAATATAAATATTATATTCCTGTTTTTGATGTTATATAACAGTACAATAACAAACACATTTAAAATAATATATACTTGTTTGTTATCATCAAACAAAAATCATATAATTGTGTATACAACACCGTTATATACAACACTTTCAATTTCAAAACACCATAATATCTTGTCCAAACTATAAAAGCAAGAATTTTTTTTACCAAAGAAACATAGAATTTCAGATATTGCGAAGATGAAACATGTTTGCTTCCTCGTTGCCGTTACATTCTAAATTTTGTTTTTTTCCTCCTGCACAAATACCTACAAAATATAAATGCATTCATTTTTACATGAAAAAACAGAAGTCATCGTAAATATTGAGTTGCTTGCAACATATTCAGCAATTGTGTTTTGAAGTGCGCAAAAAAATGAGTTGCGCACTCAGTTTGTGCAAAACTGAGTTTGCAATTCAGCTGCGCAAAACTGAGTTTGCAAACTCAGTGTTGCAATACTGAGTTTGCAAACTCAGTGTTACAAAACTGAGCTTGCAATGAGTTGCAAACTAAGTTTGCAACTTAGTTCGACAAATTGAGTTTGCAAACTCAGTTTTTTGCAACTGAGTTTCAAATTCAATTTTGCACAAGCTAAGCGTGTAACACAGTTGCGCAAACCGAGTGCAACTCCAACAGCGATGAGGAGCAACTGAGTGCTCCATAAACTTGAACATTATTAACATTAAAAGACCCAATGAACCTTCTAGTTGACCCACGTCATATATCTAAACAAGCAGAACCCAAAACATATTGGATGAAGTTTCGGTAGCCAATACATAGCTCACCTTGCATTTTGGAACAGCAAGCTTGCACTTTGGATATGTATCAAAAGCATAACAACAGGCAAGAACCATCAGTGTCGTCCATCTTTATTATATTAATGCATTTTGGATTAAGGAAAAAACATTTTAGTATATTATATGAAATTTTAACTTAACAGTTCATAATGCAAATGCCAAACAAATACCAAATAGTTCATATCATGTTAGAGGAGCAGTTTATTCTTAGCCACAGTAAAATCATAATGCAAATGCCAAATAAATTCCCACTTACTACATGTTGTTTCTTTTAGAACCCATTTCATTTTCCAACTTTGTATACTTACCCACAATCTATATTCTCAACTATAAGGTAGTAAAGAAATTAAGTTACCTTTGCAATCTCTACCATAAGATCAAAATCTTTTAGGAAAGATCCACACTCGGATACTTTCCGTTGTCCCCTTGATTCAGCAATGTGCCAATATCCATCAAATATGATAGCTAAACATATATGATTCAACAATATGCCAATAACCATATATGAAGATTTTGTGCTCAATATATAAGTAATAATGCACTGTAAAAGTGAAAGTTGTTTACCTTCTCAAGAGCATAGTAAGATTTTGGAAAATGACATGCCCCCTGTGCAAAACTTCCACATGTTCCAGAAGGTGTGCCAAAACTTGCAAATTTAATGGCTGAAATGGACTGCCTAGGTGCACATTGGAGGTGCACCTTCGGTCTGTGTAACTCCACCGACTATCCATTATCCTCAATATGCCCGTTTTTCGCAATTGTATGACTTTTTGATACATCAGAACACACCCCAGAAACCGATTTTTTCACTAAGGCAATCTTTGTTGCATCTCCACCTAGTTCTTCAAATACTGCTAGAAGGTTCTGTGTTGGTTTTAACCAAGATCTTGGAACATGATACCTTCATTCAAAAACTCTTATCTTATTGCATGTGATATATGACTTGTGCTCATTGTTTGGTCTACGTTAATCATATGAACATGCCATTTCATTGGTAGTTCATAAACTACATGTTATGTTGCATGCAATGCAATTTAACTTCTATGAGCTTTATTCATGCAAAGTTGGATTGACTTCTGGTGATGTTTAGATTAATAATCAAGCTTTAGAAACAATATCTCCAATGCTACGTGTAAAAATTTCATGCAAAGAAGATAATGAATAATGATGATGCATGCATCATTGGATTAAATCATTAGATCTTTAGTAAAATGAATGATGTTTCCCTATTATAGTTAATAAAATCAAAGTATGTGGTTAAATTACATCAATACTATACTCCAAGTCACATGGGGGTGAATTAGATTTCTTACCAGCGTTGAGTGGTTTGACCACAGCTAGTCTGGCACTTTGGTGCTCTGTAGGTCCCAGCATATTCATATTCCTTGTAGTTTCCATTTGCCCATGTTGTCCAGTATCTTCCTATGCTCTCCCTATTTATATATATCTACCCCTTGCCCATACTACCATGTCCAGCGCTAACGGTTCTTCGCCTTCAGGAGCATTAAAATAAGCCTATCGTAATGGCAAAAGAGTTCTCATATTATAAAAAGATTGTCAAAGACCATGTCCTAGTGGTAAAACGCTCAAACTTTTATTCTGAGGTCACTAGATGCTGCCCTCTACTAAGTATCAGTTTACGCGTGTGTGGCACACACTTACACACACACACAAAAAATGCGCATGTGCACACAGAGACATGCATACATACATACATGCATACATATATACACACATATGAGAAAGATATTTAAAAACGAAAAACTTGGTAGAAATTTCCGTACCCTGCACCATGTCATAGGTTGTTGAGTTTGAACTGCCAAAGAACCTTTCACCCATTCAACGGAGGATGTGTCCTCTAAAGAGTTAGCATTCATCGACTCGCCTTTTAACCCAACCTACAATGTCGATTTTGTATATATATTGAAAATAAGTGCATATTCACAAACACATAATTGTTGTGAACAACTAAAGTTTTTGTGGATCTAATAATTATAATTGATTTTAGAAAGCAAAATTAACAATGAACATAGAAGTCATTGCTTCATAGGGATGTCTTACATAAATAATTCTAAATATTATATACTGGATGACTACTACATGGTTTCACCATATAAAAAGAATTGTATAGAAATAGAAATAGATGCAAAATTAATTTGCTTTAAGAGATTATGACATGTAATAAGGTTGCTTTCAGAATCAAGTGTCAATATTTATGTAACATGTAATGGGGCCAATGTTAGCAATTCATAATGGCGATATATGATGACAATTAACATCACATTTAACATACAAATATAGAAGAAGTGGTTGAAGACATTATTTCTTTGAATGGTATAACAACCTACCTGAGCTGTGTTGAACACAACATTATTGCAGTCAGGAAGAATGCTGATTAACCAAGGCGGTAAACTATACTGCTTATTATTGAACGTTAAACGTGCCATTCTGCCTGTCCTGTAGTTTGAGAGGAATGCTTCACATCATCCTGTTTCAGATTTAAATACGTGCGCCTGAAAATAACATAGCTTAAACGAATACATAGAACATCATGGATAGTTACTAAGGCGATATGTAAACTGATGCTACAAACATGTTGGTAACTGCAATTGAAGTAACAACCTGTAACACCCCGGATTTTTCCGTTAACAGTAAATTAACAAATTAAAGTATAATTAAATTATAACAAAAAATTAAGGGAAACGGACATCACCATTGCGTTCGTCTCGGAATTCTGCTTGAGATAGAGTCCGAGTTTGCGCAAAACGGATAACGTATGAAGAAGATATCTTTAATTTAAATATTACAGCAAAACATGAAAAAAGAGAAGTAAGGAGAGGACAATAATTATTATTATTCTAAGACTTATTAACAAAAGCCTCTGTAGCTCAGTTGGTTAAGGCATTGGATTTGTAGCATGGAGGTCGGGGGTTCGAACCCCGGCGGCGACATAATTTTTACCTCTGTTTTAGAGAGGGCCAACTGAGCATGCAAATACATGTACGTATACAAATTCAAATTTTGAAAGGATAAGAACGTACATATAAGGAAATAAAGAAAATATATGTATATATATGAGAATATATATATATATGCAAAAATATATGTATACAATAGATAAAATTCAAATAGACTAAAACAGCTCAATTTAAAGTTTAATTTTTGAAAATCGAACCCAGTCCCTCCTGGCTGGCCTGGTCTGTGTTTGGTCGAATTTCTGTGGGTTGCTTTGTCATTAGGGCTAGGTGGCAAGTTTTAATTGGTCTCTCTATCTAATGAATGGCTACGATCTAACCTAGCAACATCAATGGTTCTAATCAATTCCTAACCTCTATATAAACAACCCTAGACTAAACCCTAATCTATTCATTCAAATTAAGAGCATAGCCGCCATGTTGCTGAGGAACGACTAAGAGTAGCCGCCATCTAGAGAGAGAGGATTAGGGAGAAAGTTCTAAAGCCTAAAGCAATTCAAGCAACCTAAAGCTAATCAATTCAACAAAGGAATCATATCTCTTAATTAGAGAATTTGCCGCAACCATTGTAAGTAGAGTATTACTTTGGTATGAACAAATGATTGTGTAGATATGTATGCTTGAATTGTGGCAATGAAATTCGTATTTGTGCGATTTATATACTTTTGGATATTCTGAATTATGTCATTCAATTATAAAGAACTACATGCGGTAGTTCTATGCAAATATACGTTTGGAATATTGCGCAAATTATGTAGTCTATGTTGAAGCTACATGTATGTAGTTGATTGAAATTCATGCAAGTTTGGGGCTTTGTTATTATGCCATCATGATGTCTATTTTGTGCATAAATCATTTTGCAAGTAATTGAGACAAGTTTGGTTGTTATAGTTCATATGAAACTATGTTGGAATTTTGACACCATAATCCATGTATTAAGTCATGCTTTTGCAAAACTTATGAATATGGCTAGGCTATGAATGATATTGGGCATAATTGAAATTCATGATTAAGTCTATCTTGTTTAAAAGAATTATATGATGACATATGTGAGACATGGCTAAGTTAGACACAAAAATCCCTTTTTTGCAAGTTAAAAGCAAACACCATGATTAGGAATATTTATGCATAAGTATACCATCGTTATGTGATTAAATTTAATTAAGTTGAACTATGCTTTTGTGTTAGTAACAAAGTATCCTCTTTGTATACATGTAGAAACCTTATGAACATGACTTGTTTATATTTATGCCATGAACAAATTTAACTATACCTATGCCATGTTTATGCTAGAAGTATTTATGCCATGCTTATGTTTGACATTATGCCATGTTTATGCTAGAAGTATTTATGCCATGCTTATGTTTGACATTATGCCATGTTTATGCTAGAAGTATTTATGCCATGCTTATGTTTGACATTATGCCATGTTTATGCTAGAAGTATTTATGCCATGCTTATGTTTGACATTATGCCATGTTTATGCTAGAAGTATTTATGCCATGTTTGACATTATGCCATGTTTATGCTAAAAGTATTTATGCCATGCTTATGTTTGACATTATGCCTAAGTAAAAATATAGGTTCATGGGTCAATAATGATATCTCAATTACAAGTTCACATGCTTTGATTCATGTCACCTATGTTACCACTATGCAAGTACACCAGTTTCTATTATGTATTTCCAACGTCATATGCAAGTTCATGCGCTCACCTTCCCCTCTTTGTGTATGTAATCACGCTTTAAGCCTCCCCTTTTCGCATGGCTAAATTGGGCTTTAAAAGGCTAAGCCCAATATATATAAACGGACGTGTAAAACGGGGGAAAATAATGTTGGGTTAAAATTACTAATGAATGAAAACTAAAGTAGAAGGGCCCAAATTCAAGTATGGGTTGGGCCCATGATTGGTGTAACCTTTACACCATTAACTTGATAATGGGCCGCAAATATTTACATATAAGAAATAAAGAAGAATGACAAAATATGTAAATGTAGAAAAGACGATGTGTTTAACCCGAGGTTGGATTGAGTTGTGATGTAAACCTGCCCGGAACCGCCCGGCTGTCCAGTAGTCACAACAATACCTATCCAATGTGGGAGGTTAAACATGGAGCCCAGCAAGGACCCGAGGTTAGACTGAGTTGTGGCGTAAGACTGCCCGGAACCAACCGGCAACAGGCAGCCACAACAATACCTGTCTAATGTGAGAGGTCAGGGCCTTAATAAGACAATTAAGGCTGAGTCAGGATTGTTAGGATTAAGTGGACTAAAAACTTAATCAAAATGGAACATGCTAAACTAAACGGACTGGTGGGGTTAGGTTAGAAAACACTTAACCAACTTAGCATGTTGGCTAGAGATAGAAAACCTAGTAACGGGGGACCCTTTTCAGCAGTAACCCTACACGGTGTATTATGATACCCTGAAACTAGGCAGGGTGGGGCACGATTACTGGGCTGATTGTAAGAGGTCAAAAATCGACGGCGGTGGTGTAGCAGTGTAGGTTCTAACGGAGTGCGGGCGTGCACACACTCCGGCGCAGAAAAATAAGGCACTGGACACCAGTAGCATACCTGTGCACTCTAAGGTTGTGTCGGGTTGCCACTATGGGACTTGATACACCCCATGGTGGGACCAGCATAGGTAACTACGACATCGGGGGCCGTAAGACACATGTAACTATGCGAGTAGGAGCCGATCATCATAGAATGGATCACATCACCCTGATTATGGGGTGCCAGTGGGAAACTAGTTTATATGGGTTCAGAGATTAACATGGGGTACGATAGTATATTCGACCCTAGACAACTTAACCAAGTTTATAGTGCATGCCCATTTCTTGTTTATACTTATCATACCCAGTTCTTTATTCATAGACAAAATAGTACTAGACTTACTCAGGCTTTATGTCTGACTCTATTTTTCTTTCGTCTTCTTTCTTCCGTTCCCCCCCCAGGTCCTCAGGGAGGGAACACAGCAGCTTGACCTACCTCAACATCCAGCTTGAAGAAGAGAAATGTATTGCTTGGACTTTCCTGTTTTGAACTATGGCTTTGGACAATCCACTATGGGGCTTTTGCAGTTTATCTACGTTTTATTTATGCTTCTTTAAATAATGTACTCAAGACAGATTATGAAAGTGTTATGTTATGTTTTTGGAAAGGATGTTGTTGTAACACGTATTTGACTTTATGAAATAAAAGTTTGTTGTTCTTCCGCTGTTTACAAATATGTGTTCTTATATCTGTCTTGTATATCTGTGACTTGTACTTATAAACCTCCACCAAAATTAGGGCATTCCCTTTGAGAGTGACCCTAACGGAGGTGGGGTGTTTCACAACCGGGTCAGCTAAAACTAAAGTCTTTTCGCAAAAGCTTAATCGCCCTGTGGAGTTCTTTCAAATGCCCGTACTTCGGTTCTCTAATTAAACATGATAAAAGTTATGCAATTTTAAAAATTTGAATCTTGGTATCTATGATAAGCTTGTATAGGCAGGTTACAGTCTTTACCATATTCATCAATTGGAGCATCATAGTCATAGCTAGTAGTTATAAATGGGCCACCGGCAATATGCCCAAAATTGGTTCCACCATGATACTAAGATTAACAATAGTATAGTCCAAGTCATTACTTAAAAGGAAATTTAATGTACTGTGAGTATATATGGTTATATGATGTATATGTCTAACCATATAATAATTCGCAAATGAACCACCCTTCTGAATAAACCTAGCTACCGAAAATGCTAAATCTTCAACTGGTCGTTGAAATATTGCACCCCTAAATTCTGTAAATCTTTTTATCATAGAAGATAATTTACTTCACATGATTATACCACAAAAAATATTATTGCAATGGTAAAAGAAAGTACCAGCCGCTCCAAGCTTCAGTCCAGAGGGACAGTTTATATGGCTTGTTCGAAGTAAACCCATTACAGTAAAAACCATTGCAGGCATTAATCTATTGCAGCACTCACTAAAAATGACACTGGTTATAATTACTAATCCAAATTGCAGCAATATCAGTATAATTTGTGCTTGATATACAACATCAATAGTTCAATTCAGGTGTGTGGACATATTATTCTCTATATATGTATTACATCTGTAACACCCCACACCCGCTATGGTCACTCACAAAGGGAATGCCATAGCATCGGTGGAGTATTTTAGTGAATATAGAACAGAAAAATTACACCAAGACAGATATAAATAGTACTTGAAATTTTAAAACATCATCTCATAACAGCGGAAATAAACATGTCTGGTTACATCATAAAGCCCTGATAAAAGTCAAGTACAATATCCGTCAAAATAAAGAAGTACATAATCCCACTCTCTCATACAATAGCCATAACAAAAGAAAAGATAACTGGATAACTGGAGCTTTACATCTACCCAAGCTCCCAAAGGCTGGAACAGCAATCCGATCAAGCTCTACTACCGCTAGGATCCACCGTAGGACCTGAGGGTTGGGAAAAAAAGATAAAAAAACAACGGGGTCAGACATAAGTCTGAGTGAGCCCTATAACCTTAACAATACAATTATTAAAGTAATTAGGGTATGACATGAACTCGGTACGGTACCTTTGGGGATAATAACTACACTAAGTAGCCAACAACATAGGATGAACTAAGATAACCGTCAGGACGCATCTACCCACCTAAGGATAATTACTAACTGCACCACACCAGTCATTCCTACTCAAAGGTTGATCCCTTCCAAGGACTTAGAAAATTTCCCCCAATAATCTCATGTACTCCTAGCCCACTACATAGGTGCCGTCTGCCCCTATCTCCACTAGGTGTACTCAGTAATTCTTACCCAGTAGTTTCGTGTACCCCTACATAGGTGCCGTCTGCCCCTATCTTCACTAGGTGTACCCACTACTCCCCATCGATCGGCTCCCTACCGTAGATACCCGTGCTGGTCCCACAGTGGGGTGTATCACTCCCCTAAAGTGGCTGCCCAATACTAACGGTGCACGGCTTTATATCTACACGATGCAACAACGGCTTATCTACCAGCCCGGGCCCACACACGCATATGAAGCCCGTTGGACTTGCGTTGCCACCGCTAACCCGTTTTGGCCTCTTATAATCAAGCCCAATATGCGTGTCCCGTCACTCGACATGGGTCGAGCCCACAAAGATACGTTTGGGATATTGGTTGAAATGGGCCCCCACAAGCTACCCACTTAAGCTTGTCCTATATCTAGTGTATCCCACTTAACCCTTTAATCATGTTTAGTTACATGTTTCCCCTTGGTTAAGTATTCTAATCGTATTTTCTATTGCCACCCAAGGCAACCCACTAGATTCCACATGCCACCCAAGGCAACCACAAAATTTCCTCATGCCACCCAAGGCACCCACTTAACCCCTCATGTCCCACTACATGCTATTATGGTTAAGTGTTTCTTAATTAATTAAGACCGTGATCTCCCATAAAGACCTCCCACATTAGACTGGCTGTTATGACCGCCTGGTTAAGCCGGTAGAACCCGGGCAGTCTTACGTCATAACAGAGTCTAACCTCGTGTCTTTACCTTAATCACGTATTTAATTTATGGCTAAGACCTCTCACATTGGGCTGACATTTGTAGCAACTGGTTAAGCCGGTCGGGTCCGGGCAGTTTTACACTACAAATGAGTCCAACCTCGTGTCTTAGTCGATTAATTACACCTAATTAATCACCCCCCCATATTAATTATCCCTAATTAATACCAAGTTTACCATAACATGGGTAGACCTAACTCAATAGGTAAATTCCCATGGGGTAGACCTAACTCAATAGGTAAATTCCCACTTATGGTAATTTATTTTTACGGTATGCTTAATCATACCCAACCATTCATTTATTAACATATTTACCCACCCCATCGTTCCCCACGTAAATCGTTCTTATTTCATAACATAATAAAAGGGGAAGATCCATCACACATATCATGGGTTTAGCATATAACTTTGTCATGGGTTAAGAGGATGTCAACTTGCATATATGAACACATATTAACCCAACTTGCTCTTAAGCATCTACATAACTTGCATAATTATTCACATGACCTCATAAGCATGCATAACATGGTAATCTTGTA
The DNA here is from genome assembly GCA_030737875.1 of Allium sativum. Lineage (NCBI taxonomy): Eukaryota > Viridiplantae > Streptophyta > Magnoliopsida > Asparagales > Amaryllidaceae > Allium > Allium sativum. The sequence goes on from CM060916.1 coordinate 735,149,221, forward strand.
TTTGAGCATACAACTATCTTGCATAATCATTCACATAACTTCATATGCATGCATAACATGTTAATCTTGCATTTGCACATACACATAACTTGCATCTTTATCCACATAACTTCATATGCATGCATAACATATTAACCTTGCATTTGAACATACACATAACTTGCATGTTTATTCACATAACTTCATATGCATGCATAACATGTTGCATAATAGATCAATGTCCAACTTAGTGTTTTGCATCATAATCATCATGAACCATAGCACCAACTTGCATAAAGATATGACATTAAACTTGCATAAAAATGTTATGAACACATATACTAAACTTGCATGACATAGAGCATACAACTTGCAAAACACATGACATATACAATATTAAGCTTGCATAAACACATTGATCCACAAACATAACCATACATCATCATATCCTATCTTAATCAATTTAACAATTGATTATTAAGGGGATAGAAGCTCACCAAAACACAATTAGCAAGCTAATGAAGAAGATTAAGATACTTAGAATGGATTAGAGAATGATTTGAGAGGGATTTGCTTGCAACTCCTTCATGAACTAGTGGAGGCCATGCTCAAATTTCATTTTGCCATAGTTTAGTTACAAGACTTAATTATGAATGAATTAGGGTAGGGTTGGGGTCTTATTTATAGGATTAGGTGAGTGTTTTAGGCCCTTAGATTAACCCTAGATTAGGTTAGGACCCTTAGATTTAGGAAATCTCTAGAACCAGCCCTCCTAGCCAGCCTGAAACCCAACCTGGTGCAACCTGGTGCACCCAGGTTCACTGGGCGCCTGGACCCTGTCGACAGGCAAGTCGACAGGCATGTCGACACCCCTGTCGACAGGCCTGTCGACAGCCCTGTCGACATGGGCTGGGCGGGAAGCTTCCCGCCTGGCCCATTCCAAATCTGAATATTTTAAATTTTTAAATCTGTTTTAGTTTTGAATTTTCTGCAAACTTCATCGGGCCATAACTGGGCCATACGGACTCCGATTTTCAAAAACTCGGACTCTATTTCGCGTATTTTTCCGAGACGAACGTAATAACGCAGCCTGTTTCCCCTAATTCCCACATCTGAGATTATTTATCTTGTAATTAGTGAATTTTAGTATTAACTAAAATTCGGGGTGTTACATTCTTCCCTCCTTAAAGGATTTCGTCCCCGAAATCTCTAAGCTAAGGAGAATGCCTATCCTACCATCCAAACAACCATCTACTCAAATCATCAACCACGGGCATCCATTGTCCTTAAACAGTTTCTAATGATGTATGAGCATATGCAAACAGTGTGTGTATATGTTCCCTATCTAATGTATGAACATATGCAAACCATGATAGTGCCATGCATCCATTATGTATGCGAGAAAACCCTATCGACACATACAATATCTACATGAGTGCACAATCATTCACCAAAATGCATCATCCATGTGATAACACAACCACTATACATCCATAAATATATTTTCCTACACACAATTTTATGCAATATGCAATATGAAGTGACTGAGCCGATCTAGTGCCTAGAGTGTGTGTATATGCATCCACGAGCAACCACTAGCAAACACTTGCATCCACTTGCATCCATCAACCATAACATGTCTCAAACACATGTTTCAACCATAGGTTTACCCTATCTAAAGGTCAAAGGTACTAACGAGAGGACATACCAAAGATAAGATAAGTACTAGACAAACGATAAAGGAGAAAGTAAAGACATACCCTCAAAAAGAAATGGGTACAATGAACGCATCTTCGCTTCCGTCTCCCAAGTTGCGTTGCTCTCATCTTCTCCCCATTGCACCTTGACTAGTTGAATCTCTCTGTTTCTTAACTTTCTAGTCTCTGACCCAAGGATGCGAGTAGGAGCTCGTCTAATAGTCACATCACGCTCTATCTCCATATCTCTAAGCAAACTCGGCTCTACCACCTCTGCAGTCTCATGTAAGCATTTCCTCAGATGTGATACATGGAATACATCATGAACACCGCTAAGTCTGTCGGGCAACTCCACCCTATATGCCATCCGTCCAATCCTTTCCTTGATAGGAAACGGCCCCACAAACCTTGGTGCTAACTTCCCAACGGATCCGAAGCGAACAACATTTCTCAACGGAGATACCTTAACAAAAACCATATCCCCAACCTCAAACTCAAGATCCGTCCTTCTCTTGTCCGCATAAGATTTTTGCCTATCCTGCGCTGCTTTCATCCTTCTTCGAATCAAGTCAATCTTCTCTGAAGTCTCCCTAACCATATCAGGCCCAAGCAAGATCTTATCCGTAGATTCCCACCAACATGTAGGTGATCGACAAGGCCTTCCATAGAGAGCTTCGAAAGGAGCCATACCAATACTGGACTGAAAGCTGTTATTATATGCGAACTCCACCAATGGAAGATGCTCTTCCCATGTACCTCCAAAATCTAAGATACAAAGCCTCAAAAGGTCTTCTAGAACACGATTCACCCTCTCAGTCTGGCCGTCTGTCTGAGGATGATATGCGGTGCTCAGACACAATTGAGTCCCCACTGCTTCTTGCAAACTTCTCCAGAACTCACTAGTGAAGATAGGATCTCGATCACTCACTATGCTAGAGGGTACCCCATGTAATCGAACTATCTCTCGAAGATATACTGAAGCTAGCCATGGAGCGGTCCTCTTGCTCTTCACAGGTATGAAATGGGCGCTCTTAGTAAGTCTATCTACCACCACCCAAATTCCTGTATTACCCTTCCTCGACCTGGGTAACCCGTCAATAAAATCCATCGAGACGCTATCCCACTTCCACTGCGGAACCTCTAATGGGTGAAGCAACCCACCTGGTTTCCTTTGCTCCGCCTTCACTTGCTGACATACCAAGCATCGAGCTACATATTCGGCCACATCTTTCTTCATACCGGCCCAGAAGAAAACCCTCTTCATATCTTGGTACATCTTATCCCCACCGGGATATATGGTCATCCTAGAACGGTGTGCATCATCAAGAATAACCTTCCTCAACCCTTCATCTTGCGGTACACAAAGTCTACCGTCTCTACGCAAGCACCCCCTATCGTCTAGGGTGTACCTACTCAAATGGCTGGACGACTCCCCCCTTATGAGCTTCTCTATCAACTCAACCAACTGTGGGTCGTCCCTCTGGGCTTCCCCAATCCGCCCCAAAAGAGTAGGCCTAACTTCCAAGGAAGCTAGCAAACCGGGTACATAATCAATGGAAGGTCTGAAATCAAACATCGAGATAAATTCCAAGCTTCGTCGTTCCACGAACAATGGACTCAAAGACAACCTCTTCCTGCTCAAGGCGTCCGCCACCACGTTACCCTTGCCAGGGGTATACGCTATCTCGAAATCATAGGATGCTAAAAACTCCATCCACCTTTGCTGTCTTAAGTTTAAATCTTTCTGAGAGAATAAGTACTTTAATGATTTATGGTCAGTGAACAACTCGAATCTCTCACCAAGAAGATAATGGCGCCAAATCTTAAGCGCAAAAACAATAGCGGCCAGCTCTAGATCATGGGTAGGGTAATTTTTCTCATGTGCCCTCAACTGCCTTCCACCATAGGCTATTACCCTTCCCTCTTGCATTAGGACTGCGCCAAGTCCTGTCCCACAGGCATCGGTATAGACAACAAATGGCTTGCTCCCATCTGGCAATACTAAAACTGGAGCCGTGGTTAAAGCTCTCTTTAACCGTCGGAACGCATCATCACAATCTACGTCCCATGTGAAAACAAGATTCTTCTTTGTTAAGCGGGTTAATGGGGCTGATATCTTCGCGAAGTCTTTGATAAACTTCCTATAATAACCCGCCAACCCCAAGAAACTTCTTACTTCGGTAGCATTCTTCGGAACCTTCCAATCCTGAATTGATACTACCTTCGCGGGATCCACAGCTATCCCTTCCTTGGAGACCACATGCCCCAAGAACCGCACTTCCCTCCTCCAGAAGTGACATTTAGAGAATTTAGCCTTAAGGCTATGCGCTCGAAGAGTCTTCAACACTTCCCCAAGATGTAGGGCATGCTCTTCTTCACTCTTAGAGAATACTAAGATATCATCCACAAAGACCACCACGAATTTATTAAGGAACTCCCTGAACACCCTACTCATCAAATCAACGAAATATGCAGGGGCGTTCGTCAACCCAAATGGCATCACCAACCACTCATAGAAACCATCCGGAGTCCTAAAGGCAGTCTTGTCTATGCTATCCTCAGCCACCCTCAACTGATGAAACCCCGTGGCTAAGTCCAACTGAGAAAATACTGAAGCGCCAACCAACTGATCGAAAAGATCATCAATCCTCGGCAATGGGTGTCTATTCTTCTTTGTGAGCTTGTTGAGTTCTCTATAGTCTACACAAAGTCTGAGGGACCCATCCGCCTTCGTAGCAAATACTACTGGAGCACCCCACTCCGATATGCTTCGTCTTATGAACCCCTTCTCAAGCAACTCCCCTACTTGCTTATGGAGTTCCCTCCTCTCACGAGGAGCCATGTGGCGCACTGGTAAAGATACAGGTTTAGCATTATCCACCAAATATATTCGGAAGTCAATCTCCCTCTTCGGAGGTAAGCCCTTCACCTCCTCAAACACATCCGGATATTCCCGGACCACTCTCATAGATTGCAAACTCTCGACCGAAGCGTCAAGCGATTCAAGATAACTTAGCATAACAGAGTCCATGGGATTACAAGAAATCTCGAGAGTGTTACCCAAGCGGGTCATGAGCCTAACAACTCTCCTTTCGCAATCAAGAACGGCACCATTACTGGATAACCAGTCCATGCCCAAAATCAACCCATAGCCCGTGAAGCCCAACACAAAAGCATCACATCTAAACTCAATGCTAAGTATAGAAATCTTCAAACCCAAACATATCATGGACAAATAAGTGGAGCCCCCAATTGGGTTTGAAACAACCAAGGGATCATCTACCAGACTGGTGTCTAGGTGCAGTAACTCAACTAATGATGATGAAATAAACGAATGCGATGCGCCTGAATCAAACAATGTACGAACAGGATGGTCAAATAGAAAAACCAGACTTTCAACGGAAATAGTTCTACCTCTCTCCTGAATTGGTGGAACCGCGAGAGCCTGTACTTGCCCCCTAGCCGGACCCGGTGCCATAAGAGCTTGCACCTGTCCTCCTGAGGTAGATCCCGTCCTTTGCCCCTTCTTAGGGCAATCCTTCACTAAGTGCCCTGCTTCGCCACAATGGAAGCAACCGGTCTTCTTCTTCTTGCGACAATCCTTGCTTAGGTGGCCAGGTGTCCCACAATTGAAACACTTCTTCTTCTTGCCCTTGCCACCGTTGCCTTTCCCACCTTTGCTTTACTGTTGTTGAGGTCTCTTTTGATCTCCCTTCTTCTCGGGTGCCTTATTAGCATTAGGACCCTTCTCTTACTCAAACATGAGTGCCATGTCAACTAGCTTCTCAAAGGTGGCCCCCATAGGGATGTGAGTCATAGCCAACCCATGCATCGGTTCATTTAAGCCTTTCACGAACCTCAAAGCCTTCTTCTCCGGTGTATTCACCATGTCTAGGCCAAACCTTGCCAATTGATTAAATTTGTTAACATATTCTTTCACCGAAAGATTTCCTTGCTTTAGAGTCAAGAATCTTTCCACATACAAGTTCTCCTCCGCCCTTGAGAGAAACTTTGCCACAAATCTTTGCTTAAAATCCGCCCAAGAGTCAACAGGGCGTTCTCCATTAGTAACCTCCCACCAGAATGAGGCCTCTCCCTTCATTAACCAAGCAGCCAACTTGACTTTCTTCCCTTCTTCCATCTCAAAGATATCTATCAACTCTTCCACCTCCTTAAGCCAATCTCTAGCCTCCACAAAGGTTTCAGATCCTTGAAAAGGTTTCCCTCCCATAGCTTTAAATTCCTTGCAAGTCTTAGCAAAAGTATCCGTGCGAGGAGGAGGGGGAGGAGGAAGATCGGGTGCTACGGTTGGTGGAGGAATATTTGCTGGACCCGCAGTGGTGGCCCTAGCCTCCATCAATCTCCTATACCATACTGGTACCGTCACACCCTCCGGAAAGTTAAGATCCTCAGCCATGCTGAAACGAAAAAGGAAAGATTCAAAACGGAGAATTCGAAGGACATAGATATGGCTATTGGGGATTATGCTTTTCTTTCAAAAACTTTTCTCTTAAAAGACATGTTTTTGAAAATATCTTTTCCAAAAATGTTTTAGAAAAATAGTTTTCTAAAAATTTTATCTGTTCCGGTAACCTTTGCTCTGATACCACGTGTAACACCCCACACCCGCTATGGTCACTCACAAAGGGAATGCCATAGCATCGGTGGAGTATTTTAGTGAATATAGAACAGAAAAATTACACCAAGACAGATATAAATAGTACTTGAAATTTTAAAACATCATCTCATAACAGCGGAAATAAACATGTCTGGTTACATCATAAAGCCCTGATAAAAGTCAAGTACAATATCCGTCAAAATAAAGAAGTACATAATCCCACTCTCTCATACAATAGCCATAACAAAAGAAAAGATAACTGGATAACTGGAGCTTTACATCTACCCAAGCTCCCAAAGGCTGGAACAGCAATCCGATCAAGCTCTACTACCGCTAGGATCCACCGTAGGACCTGAGGGTTGGGAAAAAAAGATAAAAAAACAACGGGGTCAGACATAAGTCTGAGTGAGCCCTATAACCTTAACAATACAATTATTAAAGTAATTAGGGTATGACATGAACTCGGTACGGTACCTTTGGGGATAATAACTACACTAAGTAGCCAACAACATAGGATGAACTAAGATAACCGTCAGGACGCATCTACCCACCTAAGGATAATTACTAACTGCACCACACCAGTCATTCCTACTCAAAGGTTGATCCCTTCCAAGGACTTAGAAAATTTCCCCCAATAATCTCATGTACTCCTAGCCCACTACATAGGTGCCGTCTGCCCCTATCTCCACTAGGTGTACTCAGTAATTCTTACCCAGTAGTTTCGTGTACCCCTACATAGGTGCCGTCTGCCCCTATCTTCACTAGGTGTACCCACTACTCCCTATCGATCGGCTCCCTACCGTAGATACCCGTGCTGGTCCCACAGTGGGGTGTATCACTCCCCTAAAGTGGCTGCCCAATACTAACGGTGCACGGCTTTATATCTACACGATGCAACAACGGCTTATCTACCAGCCCGGGCCCACACACGCATATGAAGCCCGTTGGACTTGCGTTGCCACCGCTAACCCGTTTTGGCCTCTTATAATCAAGCCCAATATGCGTGTCCCGTCACTCGACATGGGTCGAGCCCACAAAGATACGTTTGGGATATTGGTTGAAATGGGCCCCCACAAGCTACCCACTTAAGCTTGTCCTATATCTAGTGTATCCCACTTAACCCTTTAATCATGTTTAGTTACATGTTTCCCCTTGGTTAAGTATTCTAATCGTATTTTCTATTGCCACCCAAGGCAACCCACTAGATTCCACATGCCACCCAAGGCAACCACAAAATTTCCTCATGCCACCCAAGGCACCCACTTAACCCCTCATGTCCCACTACATGCTATTATGGTTAAGTGTTTCTTAATTAATTAAGACCGTGATCTCCCATAAAGACCTCCCACATTAGACTGGCTGTTATGACCGCCTGGTTAAGCCGGTAGAACCCGGGCAGTCTTACGTCATAACAGAGTCTAACCTCGTGTCTTTACCTTAATCACGTATTTAATTTATGGCTAAGACCTCTCACATTGGGATGACATTTGTAGCAACTGGTTAAGCCGGTCGGGTCCGGGCAGTTTTACACTACAAATGAGTCCAACCTCGTGTATTAGTCGATTAATTACACCTAATTAATCACCCCCCCATATTAATTATCCCTAATTAATACCAAGTTTACCATAACATGGGTAGACCTAACTCAATAGGTAAATTCCCATGGGGTAGACCTAACTCAATAGGTAAATTCCCACTTATGGTAATTTATTTTTACGGTATGCTTAATCATACCCAACCATTCATTTATTAACATATTTACCCACCCCATCGTTCCCCACGTAAATCGTTCTTATTTCATAACATAATAAAAGGGGAAGATCCATCACACATATCATGGGTTTAGCATATAACTTTGTCATGGGTTAAGAGGATGTCAACTTGCATATATGAACACATATTAACCCAACTTGCTCTTAAGCATCTACATAACTTGCATAATTATTCACATGACCTCATAAGCATGCATAACATGGTAATCTTGTATTTGAGCATACAACTATCTTGCATAATCATTCACATAACTTCATATGCATGCATAACATGTTAATCTTGCATTTGCACATACACATAACTTGCATCTTTATCCACATAACTTCATATGCATGCATAACATATTAACCTTGCATTTGAACATACACATAACTTGCATGTTTATTCACATAACTTCATATGCATGCATAACATGTTGCATAATAGATCAATGTCCAACTTAGTGTTTTGCATCATAATCATCATGAACCATAGCACCAACTTGCATAAAGATATGACATTAAACTTGCATAAAAATGTTATGAACACATATACTAAACTTGCATGACATAGAGCATACAACTTGCAAAACATATGACATATACAATATTAAGCTTGCATAAACACATTGATCCACAAACATAACCATACATCATCATATCCTATCTTAATCAATTTAACAATTGATTATTAAGGGGATAGAAGCTCACCAAAACACAATTAGCAAGCTAATGAAGAAGATTAAGATACTTAGAATGGATTAGAGAATGATTTGAGAGGGATTTGCTTGCAACTCCTTCATGAACTAGTGGAGGCCATGCTCAAATTTCATTTTGCCATAGTTTAGTTACAAGACTTAATTATGAATGAATTAGGGTAGGGTTGGGGTCTTATTTATAGGATTAGGTGAGTGTTTTAGGCCCTTAGATTAACCCTAGATTAGGTTAGGACCCTTAGATTTAGGAAATCTCTAGAACCAGCCCTCCTAGCCAGCCTGAAACCCAACCTGGTGCAACCTGGTGCACCCAGGTTCACTGGGCGCCTGGACCCTGTCGACAGGCAAGTCGACAGGCATGTCGACACCCCTGTCGACAGGCCTGTCGACAGCCCTGTCGACATGGGCTGGGCGGGAAGCTTCCCGCCTGGCCCATTCCAAATCTGAATATTTTAAATTTTTAAATCTGTTTTAGTTTTGAATTTTCTGCAAACTTCATCGGGCCATAACTGGGCCATACGGACTCCGATTTTCAAAAACTCGGACTCTATTTCGCGTATTTTTCCGAGACGAACGTAATAACGCAGCCCGTTTCCCCTAATTCCCACATCTGAGATTATTTATCTTGTAATTAGTGAATTTTAGTATTAACTAAAATTCGGGGTGTTACAACATCCATATTTTTCTTTACATTACTGCAAATTTGAAACTTATTTTAGTTTTTAGTTATACTGCTTGAAGTCAAACACATGTATTTGTGGAATTCATGTAGGCACACATATAACAATAATAATTGAAAACAATGTTTGTTTTAGGAAGAATTGGAAGATTGGCACATACACATCATTCCCAATATGCTCGTCGTTAACAAGAACCATACCTACACCACCAGCATTAAGATCGCATGGAAAAAGGGCAACGGTTGTTGTCTGCTTTATCTACTTTATTCTCCCATAAAGAAAAAATAACAGAATACAAGAGAAACTAATTAGCATGTAAAATAACAAAATACAAGAGCAAGAATTTTGGAGATAGGATAACAAATAGTCAAGAAAACATACAACAACAGGATGGTATCACTTTTGTGATCCTTCCTTTTCATGAACCTACTTGATATCTGATACATCTGAGCCTACTCCTCTATTAATGTCTGTGAACTGCCAATAGGAAACTACTATCTAGCCCTTCTATCATCATTCGTATCTACTACATCTGCAGTAATGCTTCCAGGACCAACATTAACATCGAGGCCTACAACTATGAATTAACAACCAAGCCTAGAACTAGAATTAAACGATAGAATTGAAAGGAAAGTACAGGAATTAAATTGCAGAAAAGTACTGGAATTAAATTGCAGAACTGAATTGAAAGTACCTATTATTGTGATTCCTAGAAGCCGCCGTGATTCCTAGAAGCCCCAATTCCTAGAAGCCCCAATTCGAAGTCCATTCTTTTAATCGTAGATTCAATTCTTCGAATTCCTAGCCGTCGTGTCTCTGATGTTTATTAGCTAATTGCAAATTTCAATCTTCAAATTCCATTCTTTTTAATTGTTTATGTTGCGGCTTGGAAGGAATAAGGGTTGAGGAATAAGCGTTGAGCATCCGATTAGGGTTATGTTTGGTAACTTACCCTTTTACCCTTAGGAACGAATAGTTGACCAGGCATATTAACACATAGAAGTGTTGGCACATTTTTGGTGACACATTTTTGCTATAATAACACATATTAGTGTCACTAGTCTACAACACATATAAGTGTTGGCAGTTGAAAAAAATTAAGAGTTACCAAATGGCCATTATGGTATAGTGCTTCCCATCACCTTTCCCTTTATATTGATCATGACAGGCTACTTTCTAGCCTAACCGCCAAAATTGTGCAAATGCGTTAGTTAGAGAATGGGGGAAAATATTAGAATTGGCATAATTTGGTTAATGAATATGAATATGGACATATAGTTCACTATGAACATAGTTGGGGAAAAGAGGCATGAAACCTATAACCTATAATGACATAGGTAAAATTTTATAAGAATGAAATGCCTAGGATTACAACTAGAAATTGTAATTGCACTTATGACACGAAGTTAGGCTGCATTAGTGGTGGAAGTCTGCCTGGACTCGACTGACATATCCAGCAACCACTATTGTTGAACCTAATGTGAGAGGTCTAAGTGCGCAAATACGAGACAGACTAATACACGAGGTTAGGCCCAACTTGTGGAATAAGTCTACCCGGACCCTACTGGCATATCCAACATCCACAAGCCGTAGGCCTAATGTGGGAGGTCTAGCCCAATATAAACCATAAACGGACATGGTAATGAATTGAAATACTTAACCACGTTGAATCCATAGAGATTGAGTGAATATAAATAGGGGTTAAGTAAACTTGGTTGAACAATGGAAGGGTTAAGTTAATATATCTGAGTTGGGCGGGTAATATTTGATAAAGGCCCAAGAGACTTAACCGATTGGGGGTTATGTATTAAAGACACCTATAGGTAAGCATAATCGGTAGAAAGATTGGGGTTATATAAGTAAGACACCTTTTAGGGTAAATATAACCTATGGAAAACCTAGTCGAGGATACAAGACAAGGGGAGAGCATGTATCATATTGTGTGGGACTCGTTTCAGCCAGTACCCAGGAGTAAGTATTGAATAGACTACTCCGAACTAGGTCGGAGAAGGGGCACGCTTATTGAAATGATTGTAAGAGATCCAAACGTAGAGGACGGTGTGGGCGGCACAAATCGACCGGGCCATGTGCGTGCATGAGCTGGACAGAAGGGGATAAGACGACTGCGACACCTGTAGATATGGGGCTGTGCATATCAGAGGAGGGTTGCCACTTTAGGACGTGACACATCCTACGGTGGGGCCGGCACAGAGTATCTACGCGAATTAGGGAGCCAATCAATTAGGGTAGTAGTTAGGGTACATTTAGACGTATGCCTAATTCTACCATCTTATAGTGGAAGGGATCATCCCATTCTTGATATACTAGTATTAATGCAGAGTAATCATTAGGGAAGCATATTCATCCTATCCTGTTTACCTTGTCTGTGACGGCAAGGAATTTCGCTCGGTCCGAACCAGTCGCTAAACCGATCCAGGCCGTTCGAAACGCCCTATCGTTTGAGAACACGACAAAACAGAACGCATACGGAAGAACATTTCATTGTATATTACAACAATGCATCAGATTACAAGAATATACAGAGTAAGAATAAATATCACACAGAAATATCAGAGATTTAAATTACATTTTAAATACATAGCAGCGGAAAATAATACAATACACAACTAGAATAGATATACGGATACAAAGCTTTCCGGATATCGTTCCAGCTGTAAACCAGGATCCTGTGAATATAAATCTGCAAAACCAAAACTACTAGCTGCCCGTGTCAAAATAGGGGCACCCAGAGTTTAGGTCAAAACAATAAACTCCAGGTCAGTCATGGGACTGGTGTGAGAACTAAAACAGTTAATCTTTATTTTAAAGTTAGGTAAATCAAGGGACCACACCGTATAACACGGAACGGGTTTCCTCCCAAGGATACCAGTGCATAAAACAAACAACGCAATGCTAAATAAAGAAAAATGAAGCTGTTATAAGACCCAGGTCCTATCACACAATGCAACGCAAGCCGGGGGATAGGGTTTTCCCTTATAACAGCCAAAGAATGCTTGATACGTTTAAAACAAATCATTTGATACTATTATAAGTGCATAGTGTATAAAACAACTTCAAATCATAAGTATCAATCATAGGCGGCATGAATGGCCCATAACACTATGTCGCCATATATAAGTTTACAATCAAAACCGCAAATGTCGTATTGGAAGTTGGGTTATCATTTATGGTATGAACCGAGGCTAGGGGCAAGATCCTCTACCGATTCGAGACGCTCTAGCCCGTGTCTCAGGATCAGAGCTCGAGTGACCCTCGGAGCGACAGGGCCGGTCCACCGATGTGGATTAAAATTCCTGAACACTGCGTTTCCCCGCCCTTTGGGGCGTAAGCCTGGCCCGTCAGCCGACCAGAAGCATCGGCCGAAACCGATATCACGAGGCGCCTCGCTTTTCAGCAAGTAATAATAAGTAACATCCACATGAGTCAAACTCGTCAGCCAGTTCAAGCACTGACGCCACTCATAACTAGAAAGAAACGCATGCCCTCCCTGAGGTCCGTCTCCCGTTTTTGATTCATACCGGGTGTGATACTCGCGAATCAACGTTACACAAAGCTACGCCACAAAGGCCGTGCTTCGATCATCAACCACAAGACTTTGCTTTTCAACAGAAGCCTTGATCATTTGCCACTTAGGCATGCCACACAGGCAATTCACTCCATGCGATTGATATCCATCAATATATAACCCCTGAGCTCGTACGTCTCAGAGAAGGGCGTTGAGCAAGAGAATAAATTCTCCGCCGCCAAACCGATATATATTTAATAGAGATCAATCACACGGACTAAAATCCAATGTCAGACACACAGTCCATTTACAAGTCCGTTCTGGGTCTGAACGAAACCGGAGGCACCTAGTACCCCGCATATCCATCGATCTCCAAGTACGTCTGGACGATCACTAACTGTTTCCATCTTCTTGGGTGTACAGCCCAATCAAGATCATCAGTAATTACCCAAATGACGTGAAGACCTCCGGTCTTCGACCATCGTCTTCATCTTCGACTTATCGTCGTATCAGTTATTCAGAATGGGATAAACCCGGACTTTCCGAATAACTCGCGTATATTTTAAATAAGTGTTACACAAACACAACATACGCCTCATTCCAATTCATCAGTTACTAACCGTAAATTAATCAAGAGAATAATTCCCCAAATATTAACCCCGAAGGCCGAAACCAACATCAGATCAATATCCAGGAAACCATTCTGCTTAGCTAACCGACAGTTAGTTTCTGAATTTCACATTCATAGGGAAAGGTTCCCATTAATTTTATCAAAGATAAATTCTTGAATTTATTCTTTAATCTACTTTTGAATATCAATTCAAACTAGTCGGAATTAGCGAACCTTACCGAAGTAATCATTTGTTTTAATCTCCCAATCCCAACCTATTAATCCCATGAAGTAAAACTGGTAATACTTCATATCTAACACCACAGTGTTATCGGTAAATTCAATTACCATTTCACGTTCAAATCTAATTAAAGATTTAACTATCGCCTGGAGTAAAACTGGTGATACTCCATTCTCGATTTCCAATCTAATTAAAGATTCATTAAAACTCCACTTAGTTTTAATCGTTAACTGGGTTAAAGAATCAGTGTCATTTAAAACACGGTTCACGGTAAACCCAAAATCACAATCATTAATTATCGGGTTAAAGAACGAGTGTTATTTAAAACATCGTTCACGATAAACCCAAAAATCAATATCGATTCAATTCCAATTAAATGTTATTTAATTGGTATACTTCATTAAATCTAAAATAAAAAGATTTAATCTTTTCTCAACTGGGTTCAAGAACAGTGTTAGTGAAGACACCATTCACGACAAACCCAAATCACATTTGATATTCAATACAAGGCCCTGAATAGAAAATATCCCGGCTTATATTCAATATCAAATTCTACGACCAACAAATATCGTATTGGAAATAACGATATATATATCTATCTTTCAAATTTCCATAACAACATCTGTATAGTCACGAAATTCAACATCGAAACATTCCGAAGACAATTTCGATTCAAATCCATTCCAATGCAATCATTGGAAATTTTGGTTATTTTTAAAACCCTTTTCGAATTCAATTTATTTATTTAAAAATAAATAGAATTATAATTCTAGTTCAAAACTAGTTCATTTCGATAAAAATCTATTTTTATCCTTTCAAATATGGAGTTTTTCATCCCAATTCTTTCTAAATCATTTCTTATGATTTTACACAAATTATTACTATTTTTAATAATTTTATCAAGGCCCGTACAGTCGATTTCCATCAACGGCCATCGAACTGCACTTACAGCGACCTTTTTCGAATTTGATTTGGACGTATCTCCAAATCCAACCGTTAGATTTCAAATTTCTAACATTCATTAGAAAGCTCTTTTCGATACGAACCCAACGGTTCCGGTTTTAGGAGAATCCGACGGTCGGATCTCCCGCAATGTCCGTTTGAAATAAATGGTCGAAATTCACGAACTGCCGCGGCGCGGCGCGTTCTATTCAGGCCATTATATTATATATATAATATATATAATATATACTTCGTCGATTTCTATTTAAAACGAATTATATAAATAGTTTTAAATTCGTTTCAAAAGCAATTTCAACTTCCTTTTCAATTCAAATCAAAATTGAATTCTTCTTTATAAATTCGTTTCAAAATTCATTTCTATTCAATTCAAATTTCAATTCAATTTGAATTCATTTTCAATTCATTTCGAAATCGTTTTCAATTCAATTCATTTCGAAATCGTTTTCAATTCAATTCATTTCGAAATCGTTTTCAATTCAATTCATTTCGAAATCGTTTTCAATTCAATTTGAATTCGTTTTCAATTCATTTCGAAATCGTTTTCAATTCAATTCATTTCGAAATCGTTTTCAATTCAATTTGAATTCGCTTTCAATTCAATTCATTTTGAAATCGTTTTCAATTCAATTCATTTCGAAATCGTTTTCAATTCAATTTGAATTCGTTTTCAATTCAATTCATTTCGAAATCGTTCTCAATTCAATTCATTTCGAAATCGTTTTCAATTCAATTCATTTCGAAATCGTTTTCAATTCAATTCATTTCGAAATCGTTTTCAATTCAATTCATTTCGAAATCACTTTCAATTCAATTTGAATTCGTTTTCAATTCATTTCGAAATCGTTTTCAATTCAATTTGAATTCGTTTTCAATTCAATTCATTTCGAAATCGTTTTCAATTCAATTCATTTCGAAATCGTTTTCAATTCAATTCATTTCGAAATCGTTTTCAATTCAATTCATTTCGAAATCGTTTTCAATTCAATTCATTTCGAAATCGTTTTCAATTCAATTTGAATTCGTTTTCAATTCAATTCATTTCGAAATCACTTTTCAATATTCATTTTTAAGATGAATAAAATCGATATAAATATCGTTCACGTCAAAATGGCGTCAATCTAATCAACACGGCTTCATAAATTTCTATTTTCAAATATTCTATTTCAAATATTTCTTTTTCAAAATAGTTGTTATTATCAAAATATTTCGTTCAACACATGACCAATCTCAATGAATGAGTACTGTCAACACATGAACTTTTATTTTATATCGATAAAGATGTAAATTTTATTACTAAAATATTTCGTTCAACACATGACCAATCTCAATGAATGAGTACTGTCAACACATGAACTTTTATTTTATAATATTCTTTATTTTTCAAATTGAAGTGAGGCCCAATCAATTACCATATAAAGTTAATTATATGGATTTTCATACAACACATGTATATAATTACATTGAAAAATAATCAACCATCAACCAAAGTGCACTACACTGTATAAGCATCAAATATAGATATTCAACGCTTATAACAGCCTGTCAATCAATCGATCGACACATTTAATCAATCAGGATGAGTGAACTTCAAGTTTCATCCCAACACCCGTGTGGGGTTTCAAACAATCAAACAAATATTTTATTCGTGCAGTTGGGCGATGTGTAAAATTTATCGTCCCAATCAATGTCCTTCAAATAGGTGTACATAAACAAACCGTCTGGTTTGTAAATGAATATTTATTTATTCACATTCACGTTAAAAATTATATTTTTAACGATAAAAATTTTTATTCCAACATATGAATTTCTATTAAGTTCATTCTTTAAATAAAATGATATTTTTATTTTTCTAACACATTTTAGAAAATTTCGGCGGCATAACGGCACGATACTAGAAACGGGACGAGGCTTAGCCTTATCCCCGGTCTAGTGAAGGCCCACGCCATTCACTCATCAATCAAATCAATTTCATTTTGCAAACCACAAATTTTGGAGTAAGAGTCTAACCTAGCCTTACCCTTCGCCTTATAACGGCGCACGTCTAATCCTAACCAATTTATCGATTCGATTTTTCACACCACAAACCACATTCAAACCAATATCACAATCAATAACCAAACAGCCAAACAAACAAGTCCATGGTCTGTGGACGATTGTGTCGGGTGCTACTAAATACCGTCTGCATCCTAATATATATATATAACTAGGAAAGAGATTGAAAGGTGAGAAATTCTCACCGATAGCTATCCTAGCTCCACGGCTCTTCATTTGCAGAAGTCTTCGTCGTTTCGCCTTTTTGTCACCTTCGTTGCCCAAGGCCACTATATATATAAAAATTGAATTTTTATTTCCAAGTTCAATATATAAAAATCGAATTTTTATTTCAAAGTTCAATATATAAAAATCGAATTTTTATTTCAAAGTTCAATATATAAAAATCGAATTTTTATTTCAAAGTTCAATATATAAAAATCGAATTTTTATTTCAAAGTTCAATATATAAAAATCGTAAGCTGATTCGGCTGTTACAATCAATTTCCGTTAAATTTACATTTAAATCATTATATTGAATTTTAAACGTACATTTCAAATTACCAGGGTCACATACTAACTAGAAAAATTCCAGAAAAATATTTTCTAGCTTCGTATTGACGATACGGTCCTAACAAAACTAGTTTCGTCGAATTCTGAGACCGTTAGAAAAATGGCCAATTTCCAGTCGATTAAAATCAACTAAAACTGGTCAAACGCGTTTTCTTTTGCCACGCTCACATATTGATTCGAAAAATTATGAAATTTGAAATCTAGCAATAACTTTACATCACGGACCCAACAAAACTGGTTTCGTCGAAATCCGAGGTCGTTTGCAAAATTGCTATTTTTAAGGGCCATATATATATAAATATATATATAAATTCCACAGCGACTATTTCTAATTTTAAACGGGACGTATCTTATCATTCCTAAGATGAAATCTCAGTTTGCTAACTTCGTTACAAAGATATAGTTATACAGATTCAAATATTTCTTGTTTCGTTCAATTCTGACTTATATTGAATTCTATATATTCATTTGAAATTAGAAATCGAATTTTCGAACTACCGCGCCATTTTCAATTCCTTTTATAATTATATATAATTATTATATATTCTAACGACGACGTATATAATATATACGTTCAAATTATATTCAAAATAAATTTCTCGTCGATATTATTTAAAATAATCTATTTTAAATATTCAAAATTCGCTAAAATTGCCAAAATAAAAATTCAAACTGGCTCGCATTTTACGGGTTGTTACAATCTCCCCCACTTAAAACTTTTCGTCCCCGAAAAGGAACAAAGTCGAAAGTGGTTTGATTAATCAACTCTACGATCGATCAGGCTTCCATTCTCTAACTCTTTAGTTTCTGAGAATTTTCAAAATTTCAAAAATTTGGCTAACACCCTAAATTTTTGAAAAATTTCGCCATAACCTCCCCTGCACCGGGAGCATCGGGGAATTTCAAATAGCTTCCTCGGTCCTTCAGATCTCAAAAAGAAAAAGAAAAAGCCAAGCGGCTAGCCAATAGGCTCACAAAATCATCATCACCCAAACAAAACAGTAAATTATGTAGTAAACATGTACCTATTTGTCGGGCAAACAAATTTTATTCTTCGGCTCTAGCCTCCTTGCTATGACCTGTTCAATATATATATGCATATGCAAGCAATTGCGACCAATTTCCAATATAATCCAATATTTGATTTAATTAGGCTTAATGGCTAAAAATTATCAAACAAATAAACATACAACACAAACATCAATCAATTAGTGAATTAGAGTTTCAAATTCATAATTTTGATACATATACAAAAATCAGGTTTTTGATGCCAATTCACAACAATAGGCCCTATCTAATTTTGGTTCTCACACCAGTCTAATGGAAACATATAGAAAATCACACCTTCGAAACTCGAATACCAATTCTGATGATGTCTAGACTATCATCAGAATCGTCTCCGGGCGACTAGAGTGTAATTCTATATCTATCCAGTATATTAAAATTTCGAATACACGCGGATCAGACGTATACGCAAAATCTATATATACTGGATTGTCCACATCAATATAAATAGATAATCAACTATGAATAATCGATTTAAATTTTCAAAACAAAATTTGTTTTCACTTTAAAAATATACTCTTCACACTCGTTCTAGGATACTACTGATCCCATCTCTAACGAGTCATTCTAATTGGATATTACTAATCCAATATCTGATGAATTCTTTCGTATGTTTCTAATGTGTCTTGTTCTCCAGCTTTGTAAACCAAAGCTCTGATACCAACTGTGACGGCAAGGAATTTCGCTCGGTCCGAACCAGTCGCTAAACCGATCCAGGCCGTTCGAAACGCCCTATCGTTTGAGAACACGACAAAACAGAACGCATACGGAAGAACATTTCATTGTATATTACAACAATGCATCAGATTACAAGAATATACAGAGTAAGAATAAATATCACACAGAAATATCAGAGATTTAAATTACATTTTAAATACATAGCAGCGGAAAATAATACAATACACAACTAGAATAGATATACGGATACAAAGCTTTCCGGATATCGTTCCAGCTGTAAACCAGGATCCTGTGAATATAAATCTGCAAAACCAAAACTACTAGCTGCCCGTGTCAAAATAGGGGCACCCAGAGTTTAGGTCAAAACAATAAACTCCAGGTCAGTCATGGGACTGGTGTGAGAACTAAAACAGTTAATCTTTATTTTAAAGTTAGGTAAATCAAGGGACCACGCCGTATAACACGGAACAGGTTTCCTCCCAAGGATACCAGTGCATAAAACAAACAACGCAATGCTAAATAAAGAAAAATGAAGCTGTTATAAGACCCAGGTCCTATCACACAATGCAACGCAAGCCGGGGGATAGGGTTTTCCCTTATAACAGCCAAAGAATGCTTGATACGTTTAAAACAAATCATTTGATACTATTATAAGTGCATAGTGTATAAAACAACTTCAAATCATAAGTATCAATCATAGGCGGCATGAATGGCCCATAACACTATGTCGCCATATATAAGTTTACAATCAAAACCGCAAATGTCGTATTGGAAGTTGGGTTATCATTTATGGTATGAACCGAGGCTAGGGGCAAGATCCTCTACCGATTCGAGACGCTCTAGCCCGTGTCTCAGGATCAGAGCTCGAGTGACCCTCGGAGCGACAGGGCCGGTCCACCGATGTGGATTAAAATTCCTGAACACTGCGTTTCCCCGCCCTTTGGGGCGTAAGCCTGGCCCGTCAGCCGACCAGAAGCATCGGCCGAAACCGATATCACGAGGCGCCTCGCTTTTCAGCAAGTAATAATAAGTAACATCCACATGAGTCAAACTCGTCAGCCAGTTCAAGCACTGACGCCACTCATAACTAGAAAGAAACGCATGCCCTCCCTGAGGTCCGTCTCCCGTTTTTGATTCATACCGGGTGTGATACTCGCGAATCAACGTTACACAAAGCTACGCCACAAAGGCCGTGCTTCGATCATCAACCACAAGACTTTGCTTTTCAACAGAAGCCTTGATCATTTGCCACTTAGGCATGCCACACAGGCAATTCACTCCATGCGATTGATATCCATCAATATATAACCCCTGAGCTCGTACGTCTCAGAGAAGGGCGTTGAGCAAGAGAATAAATTCTCCGCCGCCAAACCGATATATATTTAATAGAGATCAATCACACGGACTAAAATCCAATGTCAGACACACAGTCCATTTACAAGTCCGTTCTGGGTCTGAACGAAACCGGAGGCACCTAGTACCCCGCATATCCATCGATCTCCAAGTACATCTGGACGATCACTAACTGTTTCCATCTTCTTGGGTGTACAGCCCAATCAAGATCATCAGTAATTACCCAAACGACGTGAAGACCTCCGGTCTTCGACCATCGTCTTCATCTTCGACTTATCGTCGTATCAGTTATTCAGAATGGGATAAACCCGGACTTTCCGAATAACTCGCGTATATTTTAAATAAGTGTTACACAAACACAACATACGCCTCATTCCAATTCATCAGTTACTAACCGTAAATTAATCAAGAGAATAATTCCCCAAATATTAACCCCGAAGGCCGAAACCAACATCAGATCAATATCCAGGAAACCATTCTGCTTAGCTAACCGACAGTTAGTTTCTGAATTTCACATTCATAGGGAAAGGTTCCCATTAATTTTATCAAAGATAAATTCTTGAATTTATTCTTTAATCTACTTTTGAATATCAATTCAAACTAGTCGGAATTAGCGAACCTTACCGAAGTAATCATTTGTTTTAATCTCCCAATCCCAACCTATTAATCCCATGAAGTAAAACTGGTAATACTTCATATCTAACACCACAGTGTTATCGGTAAATTCAATTACCATTTCACGTTCAAATCTAATTAAAGATTTAACTATCGCCTGGAGTAAAACTGGTGATACTCCATTCTCGATTTCCAATCTAATTAAAGATTCATTAAAACTCCACTTAGTTTTAATCGTTAACTGGGTTAAAGAATCAGTGTCATTTAAAACATGGTTCACGGTAAACCCAAAATCACAATCATTAATTATCGGGTTAAAGAACGAGTGTTATTTAAAACATCGTTCACGATAAACCCAAAAATCAATATCGATTCAATTCCAATTAAATGTTATTTAATTGGTATACTTCATTAAATCTAAAATAAAAAGATTTAATCTTTTCTCAACTGGGTTCAAGAACAGTGTTAGTGAAGACACCATTCACGACAAACCCAAATCACATTTGATATTCAATACAAGGCCCTGAATAGAAAATATCCCGGCTTATATTCAATATCAAATTCTACGACCAACAAATATCGTATTGGAAATAACGATATATATATCTATCTTTCAAATTTCCATAACAACATCTGTATAGTCATGAAATCCAACATCGAAACATTCCGAAGACAATTTCGATTCAAATCCATTCCAATGCAATCATTGGAAATTTTGGTTATTTTTAAAACCCTTTTCGAATTCAATTTATTTATTTAAAAATAAATAGAATTATAATTCTAGTTCAAAACTAGTTCATTTCGATAAAAATCTATTTTTATCCTTTCAAATATGGAGTTTTTCATCCCAATTCTTTCTAAATCATTTCTTATGATTTTACACAAATTATTACTATTTTTAATAATTTTATCAAGGCCCGTACAGTCGATTTCCATCAACGGCCATCGAACTGCACTTACAGCGACCTTTTTCGAATTTGATTTGGACGTATCTCCAAATCCAACCGTTAGATTTCAAATTTCTAACATTCATTAGAAAGCTCTTTTCGATACGAACCCAACGGTTCCGGTTTTAGGAGAATCCGACGGTCGGATCTCCCGCAATGTCCGTTTGAAATAAATGGTCGAAATTCACGAACTGCCGCGGCGCGGCGCGTTCTATTCAGGCCATTATATTATATATATAATATATATAATATATACTTCGTCGATTTCTATTTAAAACGAATTATATAAATAGTTTTAAATTCGTTTCAAAAGCAATTTCAACTTCCTTTTCAATTCAAATCAAAATTGAATTCTTCTTTATAAATTCGTTTCAAAATTCATTTCTATTCAATTCAAATTTCAATTCAATTTGAATTCATTTTCAATTCATTTCGAAATCGTTTTCAATTCAATTCATTTCGAAATCGTTTTCAATTCAATTCATTTCGAAATCGTTTTCAATTCAATTCATTTCGAAATCGTTTTCAATTCAATTTGAATTCGTTTTCAATTCATTTCGAAATCGTTTTCAATTCAATTCATTTCGAAATCGTTTTCAATTCAATTTGAATTCGCTTTCAATTCAATTCATTTCGAAATCGTTTTCAATTCAATTCATTTCGAAATCGTTTTCAATTCAATTTGAATTCGTTTTCAATTCAATTCATTTCGAAATCGTTCTCAATTCAATTCATTTCGAAATCGTTTTCAATTCAATTCATTTCGAAATCGTTTTCAATTCAATTCATTTCGAAATCGTTTTCAATTCAATTCATTTCGAAATCACTTTCAATTCAATTTGAATTCGTTTTCAATTCATTTCGAAATCGTTTTCAATTCAATTTGAATTCGTTTTCAATTCAATTCATTTCGAAATCGTTTTCAATTCAATTCATTTCGAAATCGTTTTCAATTCAATTCATTTCGAAATCGTTTTCAATTCAATTCATTTCGAAATCGTTTTCAATTCAATTCATTTCGAAATCATTTTCAATTCAATTTGAATTCGTTTTCAATTCAATTCATTTCGAAATCACTTTTCAATATTCATTTTTAAGATGAATAAAATCGATATAAATATCGTTCACGTCAAAATGGCGTCAATCTAATCAACACGGCTTCATAAATTTCTATTTTCAAATATTCTATTTCAAATATTTCTTTTTCAAAATAGTTGTTATTATCAAAATATTTCGTTCAACACATGACCAATCTCAATGAATGAGTACTGTCAACACATGAACTTTTATTTTATATCGATAAAGATGTAAATTTTATTACTAAAATATTTCGTTCAACACATGACCAATCTCAATGAATGAGTACTGTCAACACATGAACTTTTATTTTATAATATTCTTTATTTTTCAAATTGAAGTGAGGCCCAATCAATTACCATATAAAGTTAATTATATGGATTTTCATACAACACATGTATATAATTACATTGAAAAATAATCAACCATCAACCAAAGTGCACTACACTGTATAAGCATCAAATATAGATATTCAACGCTTATAACAGCCTGTCAATCAATCGATCGACACATTTAATCAATCAGGATGAGTGAACTTCAAGTTTCATCCCAACACCCGTGTGGGGTTTCAAACAATCAAACAAATATTTTATTCGTGCAGTTGGGCGATGTGTAAAATTTATCGTCCCAATCAATGTCCTTCAAATAGGTGTACATAAACAAACCGTCTGGTTTGTAAATGAATATTTATTTATTCACATTCACGTTAAAAATTATATTTTTAACGATAAAACATTTTATTCCAACATATGAATTTCTATTAAGTTCATTCTTTAAATAAAATGATATTTTTATTTTTCTAACACATTTTAGAAAATTTCGGTGGCATAACGGCACGATACTAGAAACGGGACGAGGCTTAGCCTTATCCCCGGTCTAGTGAAGGCCCACGCCATTCACTCATCAATCAAATCAATTTCATTTTGCAAACCACAAATTTTGGAGTAAGAGTCTAACCTAGCCTTACCCTTCGCCTTATAACGGCGCACGTCTAATCCTAACCAATTTATCGATTCGATTTTTCACACCACAAACCACATTCAAACCAATATCACAATCAATAACCAAACAGCCAAACAAACAAGTCCATGGTCTGTGGACGATTGTGTCGGGTGCTACTAAATACCGTCTGCATCCTAGTATATATATATAACTAGGAAAGAGATTGAAAGGTGAGAAATTCTCACCGATAGCTATCCTAGCTCCACGGCTCTTCATTTGCAGAAGTCTTCGTCGTTTCGCCTTTTTGTCACCTTCGTTGCCCAAGGCCACTATATATATAAAAATTGAATTTTTATTTCCAAGTTCAATATATAAAAATCGAATTTTTATTTCAAAGTTCAATATATAAAAATCGAATTTTTATTTCAAAGTTCAATATATAAAAATCGAATTTTTATTTCAAAGTTCAATATATAAAAATCGAATTTTTATTTCAAAGTTCAATATATAAAAATCGTAAGCTGATTCGGCTGTTACAATCAATTTCCGTTAAATTTACATTTAAATCATTATATTGAATTTTAAACGTACATTTCAAATTACCGGGGTCACATACTAACTAGAAAAATTCCAGAAAAATATTTTCTAGCTTCGTATTGACGATACGGTCCTAACAAAACTAGTTTCGTCGAATTCTGAGACCGTTAGAAAAATGGCCAATTTCCAGTCGATTAAAATCAACTGAAACTGGTCAAACGCGTTTTCTTTTGCCACGCTCACATATTGATTCGAAAAATTATGAAATTTGAAATCTAGCAATAACTTTACATCACGGACCCAACAAAACTGGTTTCGTCGAAATCCGAGGTCGTTTGCAAAATTGCTATTTTTAAGGGCCTTATATATATAAATATATATATAAATTCCACAGCGACTATTTCTAATTTTAAACTGGACGTATCTTATCATTCCTAAGATGAAATCTCAGTTTGCTAACTTCGTTACAAAGATATAGTTATACAGATTCAAATATTTCTTGTTTCGTTCAATTCTGACTTATATTGAATTCTGTATATTCATTTGAAATTAGAAATCGAATTTTCGAACTACCGCGCCATTTTCAATTCCTTTTATAATTATATATAATTATTATATATTCTAACGACGACGTATATAATATATACGTTCAAATTATATTCAAAATAAATTTCTCGTCGATATTATTTAAAATAATCTATTTTAAATATTCAAAATTCGCTAAAATTGCCAAAATAAAAATTTCAAACTGGCTCGCATTTTACGGGTTGTTACATTGTCATACCTGCCTTTATGTAGTTATCTCTCTCTTATCCACTTTATATGCCTACTATGCTACTTTTATTTATTTACTTGTTAAAAGTAACTAGACTCGCCATACTTTATGTCTGACCGTTTTTGTTTCCTCTTCTTTCTTCTGTTTTCCCCTCGGGTTCTCAAGGAGAGAACACTTGGGCTTGACCGTGATTCTGCTTACTTTTTGCTGGAGCTGCTGAGATGTATGTCTCAAGCTCCTGTCCTTGTTGCTATGGGTATATTTTTTAGGGAATTTTGTTTCTTTTATGCACTATGATAAATTTGAAATACAAGACAGTAGCTTTTATATTGTAGTGGGCTTTTGTATTTGAGACATGTGATGTTTTGGACCACGATATTATATAATAAATAAAGTTTTTATTCCGCTGTTATTTTATATGTTTGTCTTGTAATATTTCTGTTCTGTTTACTTATAACGCTTCACGAAACTTAATGCATTCCCTTTGTGAGTGACATTATCGGACGTGGGATATCGCACTTGGTATCAGAGCTAAAGGTTACCAGATTAGATAAAAGTTTCTAAAACTTAATTTCAAAAAGGTTTCAAAAGAAAGTGTTTTCAAAAAAGAAAAGTTTATTTTGAAAAACATTCCGCAAAAAGCCATAAGTGATATCTTTCGATCCCTTGTCTGAATCTCTTTCCTTTTTCCTTTTCAGCATGTTTGGGGAACCTAACATTCCAGAGGGCATTACGATACCAGGCTGGTTCCATAGGTATCTGGAGGACACGATGCCTGTCGAAGGCCAAGGAAACATTCCTCCCCCAACTGCACCTATTGTTCCTCCTCCTCCGTGTGTAGGCAACTTCTCTTAGATCTGCAAAGATTTCTGTGCTATAGGAGGGAAGCCATTCCATGGAACCGAGACATTTGTGGAGGCAAGGAACTGGCTCAAGGAGACCAAGGACTTGTTTGTAATCTTTGAAGTAGAGGATCAAAGGAAGATTCAGTTAGTTGCTTGGCTACTAAAGGATGAAGCTTCATTTTGGTGGGAGGTAACCCAAGCAGGCCGTCCGGTGGAAGCTTGTGATGACTTTAGACAGAGGTTTGAGATGAAATTTCTTTCCCAAGCTAAGAAGAGCATGCAGATGGAGAGGTTCTTAGCACTCAAACAAGGAAACTTGATTGTTAAAGAGTATGTGAACAAATTGAACCAGCTAGCAAGATTTGGACTAGAATTGGTGGATACTGTGCATAAGAAAGCTTTGTGGTTTGCTAAAGGGCTTAATGAACCCCTTCATGGGATAGCTATGTCCCATATTCAAATGGGGGCAACCTTTAAAAGGCTTGTTGATATGGCCTTGATGCATGAGGAAGAGAAGGGAGAAAAGAAAGAGGTCAAAGATGAGGAAACAACCAAGAAGATATGGCCAAGAAAGGACAACAACAACAACAACAACAACAACAACAGAAGAAGAAGGGTGGAAAGAATGACAAGGCAAAGGATAAGAGAAAGCACTACAGTTGTGGACGAGAGGGTCACTTGATGAAGGACTGAAAAAGAAAGAAGAATTCTTTCTTCAATTATGGAGAGGTCGGACCCTTTGCTATGGAGTGCCCAAAGAAACAGAGGCAAGGTCAAAGGGCATGAACTTCTGGAGGGCAGGTGCATGCTCTTGCGATCAGTGCTCCTAACAGATGTAGAAAATTTTCCGTGGAAGGTTTATTTCTCTTTCAAATCATCCTATTAGAACACTTTTTGATTCTGGCGCTTCACATTCATTTATATCTATTTCGGTAGTTGAATCTCTGCACTTAATTACTAGTATGGTAGCAGATCCCGTAGTTGTCTCAAACCCCATTTGTGGTTTGGCTCATTTATTTATGATTTGTCGGGGTTTGATAATATCTGTGTTCGGCAACGAGTTTGAATGCGACGCGTATGTGCTCGGTTTTATGGGCTATGGTTTGATTCTAGGGATGGATTGGTTAACCACGTATGGTTCCATTATAGATTGTGAGAGAAGGGTCGTTAGACTTTTGACTTGCCATGGGAGGACCCTCGAGATTTCTTGTGACCCCCAAGGGTCAGTTATGCTTAGCTTCCTAGAGTCTCTGGATGCATCTATAGATGATTTGCAATCTGTTCTAGTAGTCCGCGATTATTCTGATATTTTCGAGGAGCTCCGAGGTTTACCTCCAAGGCGCGAGATCGATTTTCGTATATATTTGATGGACAATGCAAAGCCAGTTGCATTACCTGTGTGCCATATGGCTCCAAGGGAAAGGAAGGAGCTTAGAAAACAAGTAAGGGAGCTATTTGAAAAAGGGTTTATTAAGCGAAGCATATCTGAATAGGGTGCTCCTGTTGTATTCGCAACTAAGGCGGATGGTTCACTTCGTTTGAGTATGGACTACAAAGAGTTGAACAAACTCACAAAGAAGAACATGCACCCACTTCCGAGGATAGACGACTTGTTTGACCAGCTTGTTGGCGCTTCGGTATTCTCTCAGTTAGACTTGGCCATGGGGTTTCATCAGTTGAGGGTGGCTGAGGACAATATAGACAAAATTACTTTTATAACTCCGGATGGTTTCTTTGAATGGCTAGTTATGCCTTTTGGATTGACAAATGCACCTGCCTATTTTGTCGATCTAATGAATAGGGAGTTTCGAGAGTTCCTTAATAAATTTGTTGTGGTTTTTGTTGATGATATCTTGATCTTCTCCAAAAGAGAAGAAGAGCATGCCCAATATTTGAGAGAGGGAGGTTTTGAAAACTCTCCGTGCGCATCATCTTAAGGCAAAGTTCTCCAAATGCCATTTTTGGAGAAAAGAGGTGAGGTTCTTAGGGCATATGGTCTCCAAAGAAGGGATAGCCGTAGATCCCGCAAAGGTAGTTATAGTGCAATATTGGAAAATTCAGAAAAAATGCAACGTAGGTAAGAAGCTTTCTTGGATTGGCAGGCTATTATAGGAAGTTCATTAAGGACCTCGCAAACATATCAGCCTCTCTCACCAGGCTGACGAAGAAGAACTTGGCATTTTCATGGGATATAAATTGTGATGTTGCTTTCCAACATTTGAAGAGGGCTCTGACAACAGCCCCAGTCTTGACCTTGCCTGATAGGAACAAAGTGTTTACGGTTTACACTTATGCATGCGGTACAGGGCTTGGTGCGGTTTTGATGCAAGAAGGAAAGGTAGTGTGCTATGGGGGTAGACAGTTGAGAGTTCATGAGAAGAATTACCCCACTCATGATTTAGAGTTAGCTGCCATAGTATTCGCGCTTAAGACCAGGCATTATTATTTACTTGGAAAGAAGTTCGAATTATACACCGATCCTAAGTTTCTCAAGTACTTGTTCTCGTAGAAGGATCTAAATTTAAGGCAACAACGGTGGATGGAGTTTCTAGCTTCTTGTGATTTTGAAATCTCTTATACCCCTGGCAAGGATAATGTGGTGGTCGACACACTTAGTAGGCAGAGGATGGTCTTAAGTCCTCTGTTTGTGGAAAGGTAGAATTTGGAGTTCATATCAACTTTTGATTTTATACCCTCCATTGATATTTTGCCTGATTTGTTCGCATCGTTGGAAATACAGCCTACTCTTATGAAACAGATAGGAGCTTCGCAGCGAGATGATCCACATATTTAAGACATCATGGAAAAGCTCAGAAAAGGGGAGACTTCTAGTCAACTCAGCGGATATTCCATAGATGAAAAGGAGTGATTGCAACGAGATGGAAGGCTTTGTGTTCCTCAAACTGGAAGCTTGATAAAGGGAGTCCTAGAAGAAGCCCACCATTCTAAGATGACTATTTATCCAGGCGGTGATAAGATGTACAGAGACATGAAGAGGGTTTTCTTTTGGGCTGGGATGAAGAAAGATGTGGCAGGATTTGTTTCTCAATGTTTAGTTTGTCATCAAGTTGAAGCTGGGCAAAGAAAGCCTGGTGGTTTACTTCATCCTTTGGAGGTTCCATAGTGGAAATGGGAGAGCGTCTTCATGGACTTCATAGATGGGTTGCCTAGGTCAAAGAAAGGCAACATTAGTATCTGGGTAGTAGTGGACAGATTGACTAAGAGCACTCATTTCATTCTAGTTAAGAGTAAGAGGACGACATCATGGTTGGCAGCAATTTATGTTCATGAGATAATCCATCTTCATGGAGTACCTTCCAGCATCGTAAGCGATCGTGACCACATCTTTACTAGTGAATTTTGGAGAAGCTTGCAAGAAGCATTAGGTACCCAGTTGTGTTTGAGCACCGCTTATCATCCTCAGAACGATGGGCAGACTGAGAGGGTGAATAGAATTCTTGAGGATCTTTTAAGGCTGTGTATTCTATACTTCAGAGGGACTTGGGAAGATCATCTTGCTTAAGTAGAGTTTGCCTACAACTACAATTATCAAGCTAGCATCAGCATGGCACCCTTCGAAGCATTGTACGGACGAGCCTATAGGTCACCAACTTGTTGGTGGGAATCTACAGAAAGACTATTACTTGGACCTGACATGATTCGAGAAATGTCCGAGAAAATTGATCTTATTCCACGGCGAATGAAGGCAGCTCAAGATAGGCAAAAATCCTATGCAGACAAGAGAAGGACTGACATCGAATTCGAAGTGGGAGAATTAAATTTTATCAAAGTATCACCTTTGAGGAATGTGGTTCGCTTCAGATCGATAGGGAAGTTAGCACTTAGGTTTATGGGACCATTTCCCATAACCGAGAGGATTGGCCAACTGGCCTATAGAGTAAAGCTCCCAGAAAATCTATCTGGTGTTCATGATGTTTTCCATGTTTCTCATCTGCAGAAGTGTTTGCATGACACCGCGGAATTTGTTCAGCCAAGCATATTGGAAGAAGTGGAAGTAGAGTAGGAGGCGACAGTCAAACGAGTACCTACCCATATTCTTGGATCAGAAGTTAAGAAGCTACGCAATCAAGAAATCAAGCTGATAAAGGTTCAATGGGGAGATAACCCAGAGGATGCAACTTGGGAGACCGAAGGCAAGATTTGTGCTTCGTACCTTTTTCTTTTCGAGGGTATGTTCTTAACTCCTTTTCCAAAATTTTATCTATGCTTGCTTATATCATTCGAGTATGTCCTATCAATAGTATTCTCGACCTTTAGATAGCAATCCTATGGATGTAAACATGTGTTTAAGACATGTTATGTTTGATGGATGCAACTGGATGCAAGTGTTTTCTAGTGGTTGCCTGCGGATGCATATACACACACATTAGGCACTAGATCGGCTCAATCACTCTCATACTGCATATAGATGTGTGTGCATTTTTCTTTCCTTTTAATGGATGAAAATGGATGTTTTAGCATACGGATGTTGCATTTGGATGAATGAGTGTGCACATATATAAAACTTACATGTTATTGTCGGATTATTTTCATACTTATTGGATTCATGGCACCAACATACATTGCATTAAGGAGGTCGACTGAATCAGTAGACTGCCTAATCTTTGCCTTAGTATTGGGACATATACACGCACCTTTGCATATATTCATATAAGCATTAGAAGTCTCTAAGGACAATGGATGCTAGTGATTGATGATTGAGTAGATGGGTGATGGACGGTAGGATCTACATTTTCTCAACTTAGAGATTTCGGGGCGAAATCCTTTAAGTGGGGAGGGGGGGGGGGGGAATGTAACACCCTGTAATTTTAAAAACACTAGAAGAGGATAAATTAAATAATAATTAATTTAATATTTATAATTAAGGGAAACGGACTGTGGCATTGCATCCGTCTCGAAATTCTGGTCAAGATAGACATTTGGTTTGCGTAAAACGGACACCGTATGAAGAAGTATGAAGGTTTGAAATTTGTATATGCACAAGATAGTTATATACATATATATAGGGTCTAGAAAATCAAATTTCAGTTCAAAATTCGAATAATTCATTGGTGGCAAAGTTCCTGCCCCAGGGGTGTCAACCCCAAAGCAGGGGTGTCGATCCCATAAGGGGGGTCGACCCCCTAGTGCTGAGGTGGAATTCGATTTTCTGGAGGCTGACAGCTATATAGAGAGGTCCATTTCTCTTGTTTTCTTCATTGAGAATCCATGGAGGCCAAACTCTGCCGGTGACTGAACTGAACCGAATTATCTTCTACAACAATCAACTAAAGCAAACAAATTAGAGATTCAAGCGTAGATCTGCAACTCAATAAGCTTCTCTTCTAGTTCTCTTTTCTTAATCCAAACACTGTGAGTTCTTGGTTGCTTGTAGATTTAAATGATTAAAAGTAAGATGTGATAGTAATGCGACTTGGATATGTCTAAAATCATGAATCTATGTTATTCTTGGATCTCAAACTTTAATATGCTAGATATATTTCTATAGATCTAATTCACTTGTGGATAGTTTATCATGTCACCTTTATGGTTCTGAACCTTTACCTAGGATTGTGGTTAAATTGGATCTATCATTATTTGGATAGTTAAATTCTTGTTTAGTTCTGGATCATCTTGCTGTAATTGGACATACAAATTTCTATTTAGATCCATTCATGCTTCTTGTGACATCCTTATTATGTTAGATCTAGTTTTATCATCACCTTTGCTCACTAGATCTGTTCTTATGTCCACCTTATTATTATGCTAATTACATGTCTATGCCAATATATATATATATATATATATATATATATATGCCAGTTATGTTAAAATAATCACTATTGTCATCTTCCCATCACCTTTCCCTTTTTATTGATCATGACTAGGCTACTTTCTAGCCTAAGGCATGCCGTCAAAATTATGTGAATGCGTCAGTTAGGGAACGGGGGAAAATATTAGAATTGACATAACTTGGTTAATGAATATGAATATGGACATATAATTCACTATGAACATAGTTGGGGAAAAAGGGGCATGAAACCTATAACCTATAATGACATAGTGAAATTTGATAAGAATGAAATGCCTAGGATTACAAATAGAAATTGTTATTCCACTTATGACACGAGGTTAGGTTGCATTAGTGGTAGAAGTTTGCCCGGACCCGACCAGCATATCCATCAACCACTAATGTTGAACCTAATGTGAGAGGTCTAAGTGCGCAAATACGAGACGGGATAAGATACGAGGTTAGGCCCAACTTGTGGAACAAGTCTGCCCGGACCCGACCGACATATCCAGCATCCACAAGCTGCAGGCCTAATGTGGGAGGTCTAGCCCAATATAAACCATAAATGGACATGGTAATGAATTGAAATACATAACCTAGTTGAATCCATAGAGATTGTGTGAATATAAATAGGGATTAAGTAAACTTGGTTGAACAATGGAAAGGGTAAGTTAGTATATCTGAGTTTGGTTGGTAATATTTGATATAGGCCCACGAGACTTAACCGATTAGGGGTTATGTATTAAAGACACCTATACGTAAGCATAAACGGCAGAAAGATTGGGGTTATATAAGTAAGACACCTTTTAGGGTAAATATAACCTGTGGAAAACCTAGTGGGGATGGGGGAGAACTTGTATCATATTGTGTCGGACTCGTTTCAGTTAGTAACCTGGAGTAGGTATCGAATAGAATACTCCAGACTAGGTCGGAGAAGAGGCACACTTATTAAACTGATTGCAAGAGATCCAAACATGGACGACGGTGTGGGCGGCGCAAACCGAACGAGGAATGCGCGTGCATGAGCCGGGCAGAAGGGGATAAAACGACCATGACACCTGTAGATATGGGGCTATGCATATCAGAGGAGGGTTGCCACTTTAGGACGTGATACATCCTACGATGGGGCCAGCACAGAGTATCAACGCGGATTAGGGAGCCGATCGATTAGGGTAGTAGTTAAGTTACATTTAGACGTATACCTAAGTCTACCACCTTATAGTGGAAGGGATCATCCCATTCTTGATATACTAGTATTAGTGCACAGTAATCATTAGAGAAGCATATTCATCCTATCATGTTTACCTTGTCATACCTGCCTTTATGTAGTTATCTCTCTCTTATCCACTTTACATGCCTGTCATGCTACTTTTATTTATTTACTTGCTAAAAGTTATTGGACTCGTCAGGCTTTATGTCTGACCCTTTTTGTTTCCTCTTCTTTTTTCTGTTCCCCCTCCCCCAGGTTCTCAGGGCGGGAAAACTTAGGGTTGACCGTGATTCTGCTTATTTTTGCTGGAGCTGCTGAGATGTATAGCTTAAGCTCCTATCCTTGTTGCTATGGCTATATTTTGTTTTTGGGGGATTTTATTTCTTTTATGCACTTTGATAATTTTGAAGTACAAGACAGTAGCTTTTATGTTTTAATAGGCTTTTGTATTTCAGACATGTGATGTTTTTGTACCACGCTATTTTATAATAAATAAAGTTTTTATTCCGCTATTATTTTATATGTCTGTCTTGTAATATTTCTGTTCTGTTTACTTATAACGCTTCACGAAACTTAATGCATTCCCTTTGTGAGTGACATTAACGGACGTTGGGTGTAACATATAGTTGCCCGTGTGAGCATAGACCATTGGATTACTTGTAATTAATCCAAGCCTTTAATTTATATTTCCTCATAGAAGAAACCCTAACCAACTAAATTTATTGGGTTGTCCAGCCGCCGAGCGGTCGACCGACGGTTGACACCCTTTAAGGGGGGGGGGGGGGAGGGTCGACCCCTTCGGGGCTGGAGCACCCAATAAGGTCACATTGCTAAGTTGTTTATTTTAATTAATACGTTTCTTAATCTCCTAATCTTATTCCATATATGCAATATACTTTGTCTCTCTGATCTTATCTCCAATTCAAAATTTGAATTCTCCTTATTGATTTTGGATTTATCTTGGACACACACACACATTGTATATTATCTATTTAATTATATACATATTTTCTGCGTTCGTTGTCCAATTCATTTGTTCATAACTTTTTCATACATTGACCGTTTTCAGCATATTATTTGTGAAAACGATGTAGAATTTCGCTACGAATCCAAATAAAAGAATTTCGTAGCCAAATTCCTAAAGCTGCAAAATCTCATTTTCCAGCTTTATCATTAATTGCTTATTTTTAATTATTTATTATTAACACTTATGAATTTGACGGGGTGTTACATTCTCCCCCTTTAAAAACAGATTTCATCCCGAATTCTGTTTAAGGGGCGAAAAATACAACTCACTCAAAACATCCATGTTGTATACCCATGTTATTTATAATTCATCCATAAACATCCATGACTCGCAGTGATTATGAATTGCAGCCTACTAAAGTGAACTATGCCCTCGCATGTAGGTGTAATAAGTAATGCAATATGTATTCAAACAACCTAAATATGCATACATGTTTATATGAGTGTTCGGTGCAATGTGTTGCATCCATTTCCTAACATCCAATTTAGCAATCACAATACATCCATAAATGTAAATTTGAGGAAAAATTACCCATGAAAAGCTATGGATGACTCTATCTCATTTTATCCTCGGTTTCTCATGTGCTTTCCGCAGGGTCACTCCCCCATTGTACTCAAACAAGGTGAACGGTTTTGTTGTGGGCTCTCTTGATTCCGTACTCTACAATCCGTGTAGTTGCACGGGGCACCCTGGACTCCAACTTGAGTTTTTCTATGTCCCTAATTTCATCAAGCCCGAGTCTGATAGCAGAACCATGAAGGCATTTCATTAGTGAGATACATGAAAAACATTTTGGATTCCCGATAGATGCTCTAAGAGATCCACTCGATAAGCCAAAGATCCTATTTTCTCGATGATACTAAAATGCTCAATAAATTTGGAAGCCAATTTCCTAGTCTTTCCAAAACGAACAGTTTTCTTAAAAGGGGATACTTTTACGAACACTAAGTCTCCAATATTAAATTCAAGTTCCCTCCTTTGGTCATTGGCATACGATTTCTAACGTTCTTGGGTTGCCTTCATTCTCTGCCTAATCAAAGATATCTTCTTCGTGGATTCACGGACGAAGTACGGTCCGAATATAACCTTATCGGTAGTTTCCCACCAACAAGTTGGTTATTTACATGGCCTCCCATATAGCACTTCGAAAGGGGCCATACAAATCTCGCTTGAAAACTATTATTGTACGTGAACTCCATAAGTGGTAAGCGCTGCTCCCAAACTCCTAGAAAGTCAATGATGCAAGCTCTGAGCAAGTCTTATAAGGTTCTGTTTACTCTTTTTGTCAATCTGTTTGTCCGTCTGTTTACAAATGATAAGTTGTGCTTAGATTGTGGGTCGTTCCCAAAGCTTCTTGTAGACTTCTCCAAAATTCGCTCATGAATAAGGGGTCTCTATCACTCGCAATACCTGATGGGATTCCATAAAGTCTGACTATCTATTTGACATATAATTGGGCTAACGAGGCTGCAGTCCTTTTCTTCTTGACTGGTATAAAATAGGCGCTTTTGGTTAAACGATCTACCACAACCTAAATGGCCTCATTCCCTTTTTGATTTCTAGAAAGCCCGTCTATGAAGTCCATGGAAATATGTTCCCATTTCCATGTGGGGATCTCTAACGGTAACAACAATCCTTTGGGCTTCCCTTGCTCTGATTTGACTTTATGGCATGTCAAGCATTTGGCCATGAATTCAGCTACATCTCTTTTATTCCTTCCAATGGAGATTCCTCTTCATATCCTTGTACACTTTATCTCCAACAGGGTGTATGGTCAATTTTGACCTATGGCACTCTTCTAGAGTTTCTTTCCTCAACCCTTCATCTTTAGGGATGTAAAGTCGTCCATCCCAACGTAAACTCCCATCATTGTTGATCGAATACCTAACCGAATGGGGAAAGGTTTCATTCCAATTTCTCCTTTATGTTTCTTAATTCATCGTGCTGTGCACTTTGGATCCTTTCTCTTAGGGTAGATCAAATTATCATAACCCCATGAAAACCATTAGAAGTGGTTGGTGAGGGTTGCAAATTAAAATTAGCAAGGAGCTCTAACTGTTTCCATTCTAGGATTGCATTTGAAATCACATGTTTCCTACTTAAAGCGTGCGCCACAACATTCCCTTGCCCATGGTATACTGAATCGTAAAGTCAGATGAGGCAATATATTCCATCCATCTTTGTTGTCTCAAGTTGAAGTCACATTGAGAAAATAAATATTTAAGGGATTTATGGTCAGTAAAGAGTTCAAACTTCTCCCCTAAAAGATAATGCCTCTACATCATAAGGGCGAACACTACTGCGGCTAACTCAAGGTCATGTATTGGATATCTCTTCTCTGGATCCTTGAGTTGTCTACTAGCATAGGCGACTACTCTTCCTTCTTGCATAAGGACTACTCCTAAACTAGTCCCACTTGTGTTAGTGTAAATGGTGAACAATTTTGAATCATCAGGTATAATTAGGACTGGTGTGCTAGTTAATGCCTCCTTTAATCTCTTAAAGGCTATATCACATTTATCACTCCAAGAGAACACCAAATTCTTCCTTGTCAATTGGGTTAATGGAGTAGCAATATTTGCAAAGTCTTTAATGAATTTCCTATTATATCCAGCCAATCCAAGGAAGCTTCTTACTTCCGTACCATTTCGAGGTATCCTCCATTCCTTGATTGGCTCGATCTTTGCGGTGTCTACGTCCAAGCCTTCACTTGACACAATATGTCCTAAAAATCTTACTTCTTCCATCTAGAAATGGCACTTCGATAATTTCGCTTTCAATTGGTTCTTTCTTAATATCCCTAACACTTGTATCAAGTGTTTTTCATGTTGTTCATGATATTTGAGAATATAAGGATATCATCTACGAAGAATACCACAATTTTATTTAGAATTCCTTTAAACACTCTACTCATGAGGTCAACAAAGAAGGCAAGTGCATTCGTTAGTCAGAAGGGCATAACTTCCTATTGGAACAATCCATCTGGCGTTCTAAACGTAGTTTTGTCCTTGATGTCCTCCGCAATTCTTAAATGGTGAAATCCAGTAGCAAGGTCTAGCTGAGAAAATATTCGGGCTCCTCCCGAGTGGTAAAAAAGGTCATCAATTCTAGGTAAATGGTACCTATTCTTCTTAGTCAATTTATTGAGTTCCCTATAGTCCACACAAAGTATCAAAGATCTATCTGCTTTGATGGCAAATACTATAAGTGCATACCATTTTGAGGTACTTCGACGAATGAAACCCTTTTGCAACAACTCTGAATTTTGCTTATCAAACTCCCTTCTTTCCTTAGGCGCCATCGCCTCAAGGGTAGTGCTACAGGTATAAGTCCTTCTCTAGGTTAATACGAAAAGAGATTTTTCTATGGGGCGGAAGTCTCGTGACTTCCTAAAAAGCATCTAAGAATTCACAAACTATAGGGACCGAAGATGGTCCTTCAGAACTAGGAGATAAGGAACACAATAAGGCTATATCCTTGTTTCTGACATTACATCAAATATTCAAATTACGTCCTCCTCGGCTCCTAAGACGAATGAGTCTCTTATCGCAATCTAGGATGGCACCATAAAATGATAATCAGTCCATTTTTAGGATAAGGTCATACCACTTAAAATCCAATGCATATGCTTCGTAATAGAATTTGACATTTTCGACCTCCAATACTTGGTCTTTACACAACAGGTCAAGATATTTAGATCCTCCGATAGGGTTGGCCACCTCTATTGGACTATCCGAGATATATATGGAAAGATTCAACAGATTACTAATCGCTTGGAGATAAAGAATGGGTCACTCCAGAATCGAACAAGTTGTATACTGAATTTCATAAAACAGAGGATATACCTTCGAGTGCGGGCTGCCCTTGGTTTCTTGGGGGTCGACTTTGAATTGGTGTTGCTTCAATTGCGTAGTTCTGGCTACTCTTGATAACTTTGGACAGTCTTTGGACATGTGTCCTTCATGGCAGTTGTGACATTTTCCCTCAAAATTCCTTTTTCGCTAATGAGGTCCTACAATCCTTGGCCTCATGGCCCTTGCTGTTGCACCTCGTACAAGTCTTTATGTCCTTTTCGAATTTGTTCTTCTTCTTGTTTTTCCACCATTCCTTCTTATTTTTGTTGGAGCTTTCTCTTTCTTACTTTCTTTATCCTCCTTGAAGCTTTCAGCCGTGCAAAGGGTAGCTGTCTCTACTAGGGTTTCAAAAGTTGCCCCAAATATTACTTGGGCTAATAGAGTTTCTTCAACGGGGAGTTCAGTCCTTTAACAAACCTAAGTGCTTTGATCACGGGGGGTGTCTACCAATCCTCTTCCAAACTTACGTAACTCAGCAAATTTGGATACATACTCTTTCAGGCTCAAGCTTCCTTTCTTGAGGTGGATGAATTTCGCTAGCTGGATGGTCATTTCTGCCCTTGGCAAAAGCTTTGCTTCGAAATGGGTCTTGAATTCGGCCCATGTAAAAATCCGGCTCTCATTCTCCATCGATACCAAATTTCACCATTTAAAGGCCTCATCCTTCAAATGCAAGGCTGTTATCCTCCTTTTTACTTCATCGGGTCAGGCAGTAGTTCAAAGGTTCATTCACGGTCCATAACCCAAGATTAGCTACTAGCGAAGCCTTCCTTTCCATAAAATGGTTTCCCTCCAAGATTCGTAAAGGTCTTACAGTAGCTAGAAACATCAAAGGCTACCTCAGAGGCAGGAGCCGCTGGAGCCGCTGGGGCGGGATTTGCAATAGGGATCTGTTCAATAGTAAGGAGATACTATTGAAACCATTCTGGAAAGTGGCGGGGTTTTGCTTGGTTACCCTACTTTGTTAGGTTTTCAGCCATTCTACTATCTGAAAAGAAAAGAAAGAATCCTTTAGTGGATACTCCTTAGATAGTATTTAAGCTGCAAGGGAAGAAAACGATAAAGATGCCTAGTAAAAATGCATATGCTTACTGGGTTAAATAAATAAATATACTATATATAGTTTGAAAAATCTTTTTCAATATACAAGTACGCCTCTCATATGTATAATTCCGCTATAATCGGGTAAACTATGCTCTGACACCATGTAACAACCCGCCCGGAATGGGCCTAAATTTCGACCCAGAAAAGGTCCATCGAAACTTAAAGCCATTCTAAATGGGTCGTTGATTCCTGGAAGGATTACATTTGCACAGATAATAATAACACATACTTCGAATGGAAATCTCACACAATGGAAAGAGAAAATATAATACTGAAAATAAGATGTACCACTTATTTTAAAAAAAATCTCAGAGATACAAAAATCATAGTTACAATTGTTCAATAGGTACATCAAGTAGTTCATTCTCACATGATTCCAAAAGAAGTAAAGCAATAACTGCTAATAATAACATAACAACTTCGTCTTCTTCATCGGCTTCAATCATGACTTCATCCATGGCTTTTACCCCAACTACTAACCTGTTGGATATGTTAAGAGGAGAGGTCAGAACATAAAGTTCTGTGTAACTAAAATATGGTGTTACTTAATGTCTATACCCTATATTTTTAGCAGGTTACATATGTCAAGGTATGTCTACACAGCACGCAACAAACACCAAGTATCTAACCAATGGGGTGGATATCCAAGTCAATCGCCCATTAGTGTTTTTAGGGTAAAGACCCAACAAGGTGGCATTCTCGGTCACTTATGTCCATACTAAAGGAGGATTCTTATGATCTCTTATAACCCTGAGGCAAACCCCTAGCCCTTTAAGACCCCATCCTAATACGTTAATGTTCTTACGTCTATTCTCCCATTTGTATTATGAGAAGTAGTATTGTGAATGTTACTACTAATTGATATTACCTGGTAGGATGCCTAAGTCTCTTAAGACTTCCCTCAGACAGTTGGTGCGCATGCAATAGCCACATATCTTTCAATTACCAATCTGTCCCTAGTTGATCCCTTACAAGCTTCTAGAGGAAGTGGACATCTCCGTAAACTACCCTACTTTGTTACCGTTTTATGCCTAACCACTTTTAGAGAAGAAGGACCCAAAGACCCACTTCAAATCTAATAAGGGTAGGTCCCACGACTTTGGTTCCTCTCCAAGGAATAAACCTTCGGAGGGATCCTAGTCCTTACTACTTAAGACACAAACTAGATAAAAAGTAAGTTAGCTACTTAAGACCTTCTCAAGGCATAGTAAACCTGCCTATTTTCACATACAATAGAGTTATATATACACACACTAGACCTCTCACATTAAACCGTACACCTGTATATGCTGGATATGCCGGTCGGTTCTAAGTAGACTTCTACTACAAGTTGGTTTAACCTCGTGTCTAGCTAACTAAGTTTTTGAATGGCCCATGGCACCTAGACATCTCACATTATTTGGGCCTACCTATGGTTGCTGGATTTGCCGGTCGGTTCCGGGCAGGCTTCAACCACAATTGGCAGCTAACCTCATGTCTTATATTTAAGCCATTCTATATACGCACACACAAGCAAACAACTTTACTATGGGGACATTTCAAATTCAAATTCTAACCTAATTTCATTTATTATGCTAATACAACTGTAACGACCCAGCGGTTTTCAACCCCGAAGATCGACATAAAATCACCATGTTGACTATTCAAGCTTCGAAAACACTAGAATGTCATGAGAAAGAAATTGGAGGGTGAGAATAGAAAGAAATAAATATTAGAATAGAAGAAAGAAGAAAAACACCACATCAGAATCTCATAGCGGAACGGGTAAAATATAGTATTAACTATCTTTATACAAAAGAACTGTATATACATACCAATCATCAAAGTTCAACATACATCAGACACATCGGAAAAATACTTTATATAACTAGCGGTGAAGCCTCCTGCTTCTAGCTCCTGAAAACTCCAAGCGAATATAACCTGTAAATACACTCGGTCTGACCCGAGCACATTTGAAGCAAAGCAAAATACACCGGGTCAGTCTGGAATACTATCAATGATAAATTCACAGAACACACACTTGTTTAACTTTGGAAAATCCTTTTTAAATAAAAGGATAATAGTAAGACCAGTCCACACATAAACACGGACGGTTTTTACC
The DNA here is from genome assembly GCA_030737875.1 of Allium sativum. Lineage (NCBI taxonomy): Eukaryota > Viridiplantae > Streptophyta > Magnoliopsida > Asparagales > Amaryllidaceae > Allium > Allium sativum. The sequence continues at coordinate 735,190,527 of CM060916.1, forward strand.
TTACTATAACCCAAAACGTTTTCGAAATCATAACTTATTCTGATATTATCATAGTGTCTAAATACAAGTAATTTAGCGGAACGCTTGCATCTCACGCTCCACATATATAGTTTACAAACCAAAACCGCGGGCGCTTATTGGATATTGGATTTCGGCCTTGACAAGGTATGGGACCACCTTCCGACTGTGTATCTCTAGAGGTGAATACACTGGGTTCAACAAGAACGTCTTGCAACCCGACCCACACATGACCGACCACTCATTTCGCTTGAGTGTAACGAATGTATATCACCGACGGTTGGGATCAGCAACCGCCTCCCGAAAAGGGACAGCATCGAATATAGATTAAAGTAGCAAATGGATTTTCTCTAGATAGGTGATCATACACCGTAATGGGAGCGACCCACATAGTCATGTTGCCTGCCCGATTTTTGTCATTTCCCGGTTGATGAGGCTTGAGGCCAGAACTTAACTTTAAAACATCTGCTCATCTTTCACTTTGAATGCCACATCGTCAGATCCGCCAGATTACACTTGATTGACGTCCACAAAAATACTCCACTTTATTTGGCTAGATAATAACCATTTCTCCGCCATCAACTATGGTACGTTTGGAGAAATCAACTCATGTAATTCCTTTGTAAATACTCTGTCAGATATCCGTCCATACAAGTCATCCAGGAACAGGATGAACCGAAGGTACTCTCCTACTGCATCTCATATAGGAATCACCCCATGGATCAGTAACGAGAAGTCCTTGCAACCCGTAGATTCCAACCATGATAGAACCACAGTTTATCTCTTGTTGCAACATCAGAGATCATTAATGATTCCTCCATTTATGAAAATCCACAGTTTTCAATGCTCCATCACGATCATATTCCGAAATTTTCACGTATTTGTTGGTTGGAATGGTTTTCGAATACAAATTCGATCCCGGTCTTTCTGTACCAACAATCGTATTGGACAGATTTGATAGTCGGTGATTTAACTATCAAAACATATAGTGTTTCAAACATGACACCCTAATGAGTTGACTGGTTCAATATTCAGCATTGCTTGGCCCTTTTAAAATTTAAAACAAAATAATTTAATTCTGCTTAATTAAGACTTCTAACCCTTTTAATATTTTAAAATACGATAATTGAATTCTTATTTAATATACTAATGATATAAACCAAATTTCCTCTGATTAACTCTGACTGATTTACTTTGATCGATTAACTCTAACTTGACTAGCTCGACTTATTTAACTCCACTGGACTAACTTGACTTAATTACTCCTATCGACTAACTAATATTCGACTTACTCCATTCGCTTGACTCTAGATCGCAACAATGACAATGGTTACGCCTGATTCCCTCAGGAAACATCCGACCGCCGTAGGCTATCTGCAGCCCTGCGAATTACGCTAGTAGTCATACGCAATGGCAATTCTTCCTGAATAACTATATTTGGCTAACTCTACCTCAAATACTATATTTGATCAACTCTAATTGAATAACAAATATTCAATATAATTTGAAATCAATATTCTTATTTCTTTTGAAACTAATATTTCAATATTATTTATTTCCCAAAACTTTGCGTTAGAGTTTGATATTCCTCATATAGGGTAAAACTAATTCTCAACAACTTCCCTCGTTCCAAACTAATACCATTCCTCGATAATAGTGAAACCAATCAAGTTGGGGTATTTTAGTTACCTCTCAGACCTTGATCGACAACGTTCTTATCTCAGAACAGATAATAGTTTGACACTTAACCACTGATATTCAAATCTCGTTTACCCCTTGATTTCAACTCCTGGTTTATAAATCGTTTTATACTTTTGAAATCCTCGCTCAATTTACTTAATTCATTTGATTAAGTAAATATCCATTAAAACGCAACTTTTAACTCAAATCATTATTTCGCTTATAATATCTTAATTTAGAATCAAAATCTCCCATAAAACTCTTATCGCCTTTTATATTTAACTTTATCGCTACTTAACCCTTCCTTAGTTTAATTCCAACTAAAGTCATCATTTTAATTATACACAAATGGTAAATTTTACTATACTAAAGATAGGTAACTTCCGCCATTAACTAAAGATAGTATAATCATTGTTTTGAAAAGCTTATTAAATAAAATCAACTTCATTAACATAATCCAATAATTTCCTTAATTTATAGTTAATCGAAGATTAACTAACTATTTTACATCATTCGTTAAACTTTAACGAATATTCAAAATATTTAACTATTTTACATCATTCGTTAAACTTTAACGAATATTCAAAATATTTAAATCAAATTTATTCCAATTATCAACTTCAACTAATGACGACTTATTCTTGTCGACCGTACACCTCACTTAGCAGTTAACTGGTTACCATTTGTCATTTCCCCGGTTTAAATTAATTAAATTGCTTAATTAATTTAAAAATGCCATCTAATTGTTTTAAAAACAATTATTCCACTTTACCAACATATAGGTAAATCCTTTGGCATTCTGCTTTTGACATGTATAAACTACTTCAATAATTCCATTTGTAAATCGGTTTAAAATATTTATTTACAAATCTCTAATTTAATTGTTTATATAAATTAACTGAAGAACTTTAATCAAGTTATAAAAGAATTTATAATTTCAACTGCGCCAATTCACCGAATGATCAACTGACGTCAGAAACAACACATTTTAGGCCATTCACTGCCAATTACCCAATCAGCGCCGTTGGTTGATTTTAAAAACAACACAGGTGAATATTTATTCAACCATCAACATACAGACAGGTTTTGGTGTCAGTCGGAGTGAATAATCCATATATATGCACAACAAACAAAAATACAGTTTATTTGAGGAATCCGGTCGGATCCCTCCAACCTGTCCTTCTCTGCATCACAGATATCAGTTGATAAAAATATACGAATTAAATAAATGACGGAATATAAATAACTGCAACGAATCAAATCATAACAACCAATTTGCATCCATCGCATCCAATCAACCAATTTATACTGTAAATTGTAGATTATATTTTTCTATGGATTTACCGCATCACAGGACTCCAGAAAGTGTGAGAATTAACTCACCAGATAAATTTGGTTGGCGGTTGACGTGTTTGTTCCTTTAAATCTTGAACGAACGTTCAAAATTTACTGAAATTTAAACCGCGTCAGATCAGTGCCTAGTCAGTGCCATCGGATAGGTCTCGTCCGTGCGATCCCAACGGATCCAGTTTCGTTAAATTTCGTTGTCGTATGTAAAAGTTATGTTAATTCAAAGTTTCATATAAAAATCGATTATTAACTTATCTATTATTTAATAAATTAATTAAATAATTAACCAATCATTACCTCAATAACAACCTCGCCACGTCAGCTCCTATCACACGTTTTCTTCTCGTTCTCCCTGAATACCCCGATTCCCTTTCTACCGTGAAACCCAACCTTTCTCCAACACTTCAAGCCACCACCGCCGTTGATTTACACCACGTGAAGCCGCCAGACCCTAACCACCAGACTCCCCCTTCAGAGTAGCACCACCGCCCTCGACCTCAGCCCCTATCACCTCGTCGTTGACCTGCACGAGCGCCATGAATGGAAAACAAACCAACAGCCATAACTCCGTCCATAGATCACCGGACCACCCACGACCGGTACCAAACTGACCGCCGTGCCACCCAGCAATGATCCCCCCATGACCACGACGCCAACTCACCCTCCAACTGCCGGAATAAGGGGAAATCCGACCATGACTTTCAAATTAAACCCAAAAATGACCACCCACGTTCATCTCCTTGCCACGGCCACCACAGACCACCAGAGACCCCGAGACCACAGTCAAACGAAAGCCTGATCTCTCCTCTACAAAACCCTTAAGGTCCCGTGTCCTCAAATCAACCCAAGCTCCTCAATTTTTGCCAAAATCGAAAACTGTTCTTCGCTGTTCATCACGAATTCCGGCCACTACAGTCACCCGATCACCCCAAATTTTTGTCAGTAGCTTCCTCTCGACCCGATCTACACTTTTCGTTCAGGTTGCCATAACAAATTCCTCTCGGATTGGAAGTTATAAATTAAAATAGAAACAGGGGCTTTTCTGCAAAAACACTTGGCTGAAAATTGTTTTAGAGGTGTTTATCAGAAAAATGGCTGAGGGGGAAATGTATTTATAAGGAAAAATAATATTTATTTAAGTCGATGTGACGAACGATATTTTATTTCGTACCTATCGCTATTTTAAACATCGTTTATTCGCTCCTGTGCTCACATACAAACCCCGTTCGAGATGCGAATGGACGGCATAATATATTTTGACGATACGGTCCTAATGAAACTTGTTTCATTGAATTCCGAGTTCGTTTGCTCGAATAACCCTCGTTCACGTTCAAATGGTCGATTTATTTTTGCATTTTATTTTGCCACACTCACAAATTAACACCGATTGACGTGTAGTTTGAAAATCTAGCAATAATTTGCTGTTGCGGTCCCAACAAAATTTGTTTCGTCGAAAACAGAGGTCGTTTGAAGAAAGTCCCTTTTATAACTGCCAATTTCAAATAAAATAAACCAATTTTAAAATATCTCAATATAATAATATTAAAATATTGAAATCAGCCATACATGACCAGAATATCGTATACTACCACAATAAAATATCCTGGGTTGAATTCCAAGCCAAATCGATATTTAAAATATTTAAAACCCCCTTTATGTAATATAAATAACGATATAATATATATAGGGAAATTCCACAGTGACCTTTTCAAAATTTGATTTGGACATAAAATAAAATCTACACGATGAAAAACTGGATTTTTCTCTGCCATTGGAAAGATATCGTCAAACCGGTCCCGACGTTTCTTGTTTCGAGGAAATCCGACATATTTTGAACCCGGTACGACCAATTGAAGTTCAAAACGCCAAATCGCGAACTGTCGCGCCGCTGCAGCTCGTTATTTAATTAAATTATAAACCATATCGCTCGACCGTCGTTAAATAAACGAAATCGTCATTGTAAATTTAATATAACCAATATTTGACCAATTTAAACTACCTGATCATAATATATGGCAAATTCTATATTTTCCCAAATATTTTGGAAATTAAAATATTATTTTATTATTTATTTAAATAATATATTCCAAATAAAATTGTTAAAATCGATCATTTAAATTCAAACCAATATTTTAAATAAATAAAATATTTCAATAAAATGGCCAGAAAAATACGGGACATTACAACAACATTAATTACGTTGATTACATTTATATAAGTACAATAATTATATCGTCTAAATAACGTAAATATTCGTTTAAATGGGAAAACGTTCTAACGAGGTGGCAATTGTCAATTTATCCAATTCAAGGTATAAAAGTTAGGTTTTCCATACTTTTCCGCTATAATATAGGCATGATAGCATAATGACAAGATAACAAATAGAAGTGGATGAAAAATATACATATATACAATTTCAACTTGCATCCTATCTTATAGAAATGATTTCAATACCGACTTAAAAATAGAGTATTACATACACTTATACTTGTATGTTTATAATTCTTATTTCACCTAATTTACCCTTTTTTGGCGTTACGCACATAAAAATGCTTACATTTGACCTGTTTCAATTTTGAAAGCGTTTGGATTCAAAATAGGATCCCAACCCATACCAAATCATGAAATAATCAAATCTAAACCTTTTTAGTTTACACTCAAATGGTAAATACAGGTGAATTACATAAAGTAGAAATAATAGTAGCAACACCCTTTTTCATCTTTAATCCAATATTAAAACCAAAAATCCACAAAAACCCAAATAATCATGACAATTCATATGCAATTACAAGATAGAGGATTTAGGGGGTTTAATGTTTATATTATCGGATCTCCAAATACTCCTAGGCATATCTTTCAACATGATAATCTAATAAAAGCATGAATATGCCTTAAGTAACGATATTCCACTCACAGATCTAGGCAGAGTAGGGACAAATTTGTGGTAGATCAAGATCAACAATAATTCTTTACGTTCAAATTTGCTCCAACAATCCTCCTAATATATATATATATATATATATATATATATACACAAGAGACATGTATTGGAATCTTATATATATATATTTATAACAAATTCCAAAATTTATTCTAAAACCTATATGAATCTATACTATACTATTAAAGCTGAGTTGTTTTTAGATAGCTCTCAAACCCCCTTTAATTTTTCCTTAGGCTTCTCAGGAGCTTGACATGTGTAAACGTTTACTGAATCATCTTTTTTTCCTTTTCTGAATCACGTTTCGCGTTCCTTCTTTTCGCCCGTTATCTTACTTTTTATTTCCTCTGCTTCCCCCTTCGCCTTCATTTCCCCTGCCATCTCCTGACTTCTTTCATGCCTAACTGTTCCCTTAATGTGCACAATCTCAATGCGACTTTCCCTATTTTTTCCATTCACAAGCTTTGAGCTATAAACCCTAGGTATCCTCACTTTCTCATTTTCCCCCTTTCGTAGGGCGATTCCATCTATGGACCATGCGCCGCCGTCCAGCTTCTTCCCTCCTGAATCTTCTGTAAGTTTGTAATTTGTTCACCTTAGGTCGTCTATTTTTGCTTTTATGGTATAATTGAGAATGGTCATTTTCTTATTTGCCTTTTGAAATCAACTTATGCAAGGTTTTCCAATTAATTTAGGTAATATTTGTCCTATTAAATCTAATGGTTTAGCGAATAAACATGCCTTGATTTAAAAAATGAACTGGTTTTGAATCATAATAAGTTATGGTCATCTCCCATTTTCTTACTTCCCTTAAAAGTAAACATAAAGATTTGGATATTCATATAAATGTTGATTTCCTTTTTTTTCATTTTATGTTATTTGAATTTGGTGTACATATTGTCTTTGTGGGTCTGATTTAAATTTTGCTGCAAATTTATATCTTCCCTCTTCTATGAAATATAATAAGGTGACAAATTAGTTGTTATTAAGTAATTATCAAGCTATTTAAATTTTTTTCCTTTTTGAGCTAGTAAAATAACATTTTCTTAAATTTTGATTGTTAACAGGACTGGTAGTAGATGACATTAGTTTTGGAATTTGATACCTCTGATCTTTATCTAACCAACTAAATTATCACCAAAATATATTTTGTTAATGGGTGTGAGGCATTGAATTGTTTTCAGTTCATATTATTGTCCTTGATTTTTGAAGCCCTTGCTAAATAATTTCGTTGTTAACTCATTTTTTCAGGTGTTTTAGAGTACAGTTTAGTTTGTTTTCTTACTCTTACTTATGTATTTATCCTCTGGTTTGATAATATGTTTAACCAAATTGTTGTTTTCTCTTTCCTTTTATTTTTTTCATCACAAATATGTAGTACTTTCAACCAGCAAATGGCTTTACCTTCAAAATCAATCTGAGTAGGTATATTATTTTAACGTATTTTGTTTGTTTCAAAATTGAATTATGACGATACTAAATGTTGTAAGTTTTCTGTAATTAAGATGGAATTAAACTTTCATGATGTCTGATTTGCCTAAAATGATAGAAAATCTACAAAACTTATATCTCAGTTCATCTTTTGTTGACCAAAAACACAACATTTGGTTTCATTTATATGCTTCAAATAACTTTTGGCTTAAGTTTATAGTGGACTTTTTTTGTGTGTTTTTAGCAATATGCAATTCCTCCTTTTTTTCAAGATATAGACGGTATTATGATGTTTTAACATGTAGTGAACAAGGTCTTTAAATTTGTAGCTTTTGTTTTTCGAAAAATTACTATCTGTATTAAGACGATATTATGATGTTTTCATGATATCTGAATTTCTATGCCGACTGAATTTCTATTTCATAACGTATACTATTACATCGTTTATAGTGATGAGATACCATGTAAAGGGAGTTTTGCAATTTCAATCTCTTTAAAGGTTTCATTTTTGACAAAATAGCCCGGAATTTTTCACTTCTTAGAAAAACCATCCAATTTTCGAAAATTCATCATGCTTATAGCTTAGTGTTTCTAAAATTACTACTAACATATTCAGCTTTCCAAGCAACTTCAAAATGTTTACTACTTTTATTAACTGTGGAAATAATGAATCATTTGGCATATTTATTGATGAATGGATTTGAAGTTTTAATGTACACTATTATTTTAAATTTTTGGAAAATGCTACCATGAGTGAATTTGACCTCTCAATTGATGACATATAAGGTATTGTTTTGCTAAATACTGCTACTTGATAAATTTGAAACATTACAAAGTCAGATAACAACTTATCAATGCATGGTTAATACAAATTCATATTGGTAAATAATCTTAAGTAAAACAATTTCCAACCTTTGTTTCATTGAGTATATTCCCTGAATTATAATAATGATGTGGTCAAGGACAATAAATGATGTTTTGGTTAGTACATTGTTTAAGAGTTATATGATTGATTTGATTAGATATTATTTCTATTGGTGTTATGTCATAAAATTATTTAATTTTAAGAATAGCAAATTTTATTAGAAAATAGTTCATTTTGGATTGTATTGAAAATAAAATTGCTTTCAATTAATAATAAATTTTGTACAAACAGTTCACTTTGGGCAATATGAATAACTAATCTATTTTCACACAATTCATCAACATTAGGCAATATATGTCCGGAAAATTACTTCTTGATGGGTTTTCATAATAGAAACGAGTTGCTTTGGGTAAAAACACTGAAAAATTGTTATACCTGTATTAAAATGTTCCATTCAGACTCCATGAATGCTTTGAAATGGATGAACATATGATGTAATATTTGTTTGTTTTGTAATACAAATGATTTACTTTGAGAAAAAATATTCACTATTATTAAAAGAATTCACATTATAATTTCACCTGTTTTTGTACTAAATGGTTAGTTTATGTGTTATATTGAAAATAACATGTTATTTGAACAAGTAACATATCATTCAACTATTTGAACAAGTGCTTATTTCTTTATGAATCACTTCAATTTCATAAATAATAATGGATTGATAAATAATACCCTATGCATCACTGGCTATTTAAATATCAAAACGAACTACTTAGCTATAGAAAATGTTTTTTTCTTTTACAATTTTTCTTCATTAAAGCGCTAATTAACCGTAAATTTAGTCTTGTCATCAGGTATTCCGGAAACATCCCGTAGTTTGTAGGTAATATGGTTAGGCATGGTGATATTTATTTACAAGATCATTTGTCTTGCCTTATTATACAAACTTTTCATTCTTTTCTTTTGCTTTCAGATTTGGTCTGAAGTTTTTGTTTAATATGTCAAACTTTTTTCTCAATGATAATAGTGGTATTCATACTTTTATGTTATTATTATGTTTTTCCTCCTAATTTATTATATTAAATTGATATAAGATACTTCTTAGGAAAAATTGCTAAATAAAAGGTAAATTTTCAGATATTCCAATAAACGTAAAAAAAGCTAGCATAAATTTTGCAATCTTTCCAAAAAATTGCCTTATAGCTATTCAATATAGCAACTAGGAGAATAAACATAATAATTACAAAAAATAAAATCATATTTTTAATGCATGGTGCATTCAACTTTTATTAGAATTTTTGCATGCGTTATAGAACCATAATCATGCAAGTGCCTAAATATGTATCTTTTGATGATTTTATTTTCATGAAGTTTGTGATGGTAAATTGAGAAGGCTATGATTTTGGTTGAGCATTTGTAATATCATATTTTTGGTGTAGAAAATAGAAAATAATTTACTGTACAGTATTTGTATGCAGCATTAAATTTGTGCACAACATTTTTGGGACAATAAATATACTTCACGCCATAAGTCTTATATATGTAATGATAATGCATAAGATCTGACAAAACATGGTCTACTTATGTTGTTTTTTGTATTTTATTAATAAATGTGATCCTTTCCCAATTACATATGCGATTAATTGAGAAATAATAAAATGACACAAATTTATATATTAGTTTGAGTAGTCAAATAAATCTTCATGTTCAATATAAATAATATGATTGAATTGAACTATAATAGGTTGCTTTTGAATAGGTCCACGAGTTCATAATAATTATTACAGACGAGACGTATAGGCACGTGCTTCGCGCGTGGTGATGGCATGCGCTTTGCACGTGACTATGGCACTATGTGTTATTTCTAGTATGCTAAAAAAACAATTTTGCATAGTAAAGATATGCTAAAAAAACAACATTGCAGAGAGTAAAGAATAAACTTACAATTTATAGATGTGGTAGAGGTGGTTCAGATATGAAAATGTATAAACTGGTAAATATGCCTGGAAAGGTCGAAGTAGAGAAGAACTTCAAATCGCAATGCTTTCTATTCCTATTTAAAAACCCTAGGCGTCATCGAAACTCGCAAACTACAAACCACCAAGAAAATTAAAACTGAGGAGCCTGAAGCTTTGAAATATTCCCAGAGTTTAACAACTAAACAATAAGAAAGAACTAAAAATAAATGACTAACCTGGGGCTTTTAGCGATCTTCCACAAATACTACAAATACGATGTTGAAAAGCATCGCGCCAATCCTAATGTCCCAATTGATGACGGCTCTATCAGACTATTCAGTTCCTTTGAGACCGACATTGAAGCTGCTCTGGAGGTAATTTTCACATCAAATTTTAAAAAAAAAAACAAATTGATTGTATAGCGAATGTTCCCTTTTTAAGTGTTTCCTAAAAATACGAAGGGAAGGGTGAATGAAGAGAAAACATTGGTGATGAACAAAGAGCGGTGAGAATGAGGAGAGAAATGTGAATATGAATGGAGATTTTGAACGATATTTAAAGGGGTGTATGGTTTATTCTAGAAATGTTGCATTTGTAAGTAGAGGCTGAGAGTATTCCAGAACCAGTCAAATAAGGAAGTTGCTATTTTTTTGCTTTGAAAAAACATAGTAAGACGAATGCTGTTTTTTTGGGTTCAGCGAAATTTACTAATTAACGTGCATTAATTTCTTTGTTAACAAACATTAATTAACGTGCATTAATTTCTTCTTTTCTACGTTTGTAATACGATACTTCCTTGTTTTCTAGGTTGGTGACGAATGTTATTAGTTTGTAAATACAATATTTCCTTCTTTTCTATGTTTGTAATACGATATTTACTAATTAACGTGCATTAATTTCTTTGTTAACAAACATTAATTAAAATTGCAAACGTACATTAATTGTTATTAAATATATATTATATGTATAGACACACACTTTGTTTCCAATATACTTTATTTTCAATTTTAATTATAATTAATTTAAGTTACTAATTTAATTAATTAATCTATCAAATAATCAATTGTTTTGCGACTACAATTTATGGTTGAAAATATCAAACGAACAAACTTTTAGGATTTTAATTTTTTAAATATTCTATCTACTGTTAAGTTTTGATAATATATATATAGAAGTGGTTAAAATTTGTAATGAAAGCCTATTTACAGATCCTCTTTTTGAGCGATATTAGTAGGGTAATTTGAATTTGTTGAAAAAGTTTATTATATCCTAATTTAAAGGGCATTGAATGTCTAATTTATTGGGGAGATTATGTTAAATAACAATTTAGTATATTTTAAAATTCATACATAAGGGATTTTTGGAAATTCATACATATAGAGAAGCGGTTAAAATTTGTAATGAAATCCTATTTACAGATCCTCTTTTTGAGCGATATTAGCGGGGTAATTTGAATTTATTAAAAAAGTTTATTACATCCTAAATTAAATGACATTAAATGTCTAATTTATTGGGGAGATAAGGTTAAATAACAATTTAATATATTTTAAAATTCATACATAGGGGCATTTTGGGAAGTTCACGGTCGGACCAAAACTTTGTGCTCCCAAGAGAATTATTAATAAAGATTATAATTATAATGTCTTTCAGGTTTGAAATTAATTATATTCTATTATATGGAAAATAGGCATAAGGACAAACTTTGGAAAAAAATTAGTCTGAAGGACGTCAAGTCTTATTTTTAGGCTAGAGGACAAATTTTGAAAAAAATTAGGCTGAAGGACAATGCTAAACATAATTAGCATTTTCTGCAGTGTAAAACTGAATAATGCTAGTTAAAACTAGCATTTTCGTGTAGTGTAAAAAAATGAATATAATGCTAATTGCATTTAGCATTTTCCTTCAGTTTAATTTCGGTTCAAAGTTTGTCCTTCAGACTAAAAATAAAACTTGGTGTCCTTCAGCCAAATTTTTCGGCAAAGTTTGTCCTTCTCCCTAATTACCTCTTTTATTGTACCTAAGTATATGAACTCTTGTAGAATACGTCCTCCATATTAAAACTATATTGTGCATCATGTTCATAAACAACATCTTAAATTCCATTTGCACTCTTTTTTTAAATATATTTACTTGGTTGGCCTCTATTTAAATGCTACTGTATGTGTTGATTTCTACATGATTTATTTTAAATTTGCAGTCTTGGCATGCTTCGTATATGGCATCTCTATTCAATGCGACGTAAGTATATATTTCATTAAAGTTTTCATAGAAGCATTCATCTATATCATGGAGATGTGGCGCTCAAATTACTTTAGTGCTTTATGTAGTTCTTTGCAACTTTAAGATGCTTGCTTATCGCTTGTTTAATTACTGATAGCTTCTTATGATGATTCTAAAGGTGTACCCATGTGTTGCCTTTTGTTATTGTCATTCGTCTTTTTTACTTGACAATCAGACTAACAAGAGTATTGTTCTTAAATTATATAGAACTCTTAGTTCTAAAAAACTCAGATAAACATGAATTATGCATGCATCGTATATCAAAAAGGATGTGAACCATATTTTTTTATCTAGATTAGATATGAATGGAAAACAATGTTTCAAACCTGTGACATCTCGAACCAATTTTGAAGCACTTAACTACTAAATAGTGGCGTTGGACTAACTTTTTAATTTTTTTTGGTTATGTTCATTTTGATTTATCTTTTTTTGAGTTTGGTTATTATTTCTAAATTTCAGGTCTCACCCCTTAATCTTCGGCACCATAATTTGTTTGAAATCGTTCGTTTAAGAATTTTAGTAATAGTGAAATTTAGTTTAGTTCATTAGTTGCTTTCAAATGACAGGTCGAGAAATAAGTGTTCAACAAATCATCTGCGTTTTGCGCAAAAATTACCTATCATTTTCCATCTATTTTGATAAAGACTTTCATGACTGCATGGGTCTTCCATGTCTCTCGATATTCTCCGACAACGATGGAGGAACACTTTGCCTTTCTAACTGCATCATTGCTGATGAATGATTATAGAGATGAGCATGGGTCAGGTATTATAATTTTTTTTCTTCCTATTTCAAATTTGATTTTTGTTTTAAACGTTTATCTTTCAAAACAATCTACACTGTCAATATGGAAAACGCTACTTTAGTTGGATTAGTATCAAGCAAATCCAAAGATAACAAGTTCTATGTGAGTTAAAAACCAAGCGAAATATCCATATATAAATTGAACATAAATTTACACTTTTGCTAGCAATTTTAGGATTAAATTCAATGCAACAAAGGAAAAGAATATGAGATCGAAAATGAAGAAAAAAATGGAAAAATAATTGTAAAGCCATAAGCAACTTATTGTTTATAAACTGTTTATGATCCGTGGGTACTTCACATATTTGTTTGGTCATTAGTTTGATGCTCACATGGAAATCAACAGGCATAGATTTGAAACAACAAGGAGGTGGCATGTGTGCTTGATTTTAGTTTTTGTACACAACAATCTATGCTTAGTTTAGGTAAATTGTTTTTATTTTAACCTTCCTTTCTTTTTATGTTTTTGCTATCAATAGCCATTCAATCTATGTTCGAAGATATATTTATTGCATCTTTAACTGACATAGTAAAGTAGCTATGAAGTTGTTCCACGTAATCTTATGTGTAGCCATGATATTTTCCAAAAATATCGGAGCTATTATATACATAATTCGTATTATTTTTAGTTTTCCTTGACTTTTGTTTCCCACTTAAAAGGTAATATCTCCTTTGGCATCTTTACATTAAGGTTCATCTTATTTTATCTTTGTTTCCTAAAACATACAGATGATTAGATTAAAAATTTAATGAGGATCATTTATTTTAATAACTTTTAATTTCTCCGACATAGAATTTATAACTATTTTCCAAAACCGTTATGTCTAAACATGATCTTTTTAATGTTTGGTTTTAATTCCTTGATTTTTACATCGTAATTAAATTTAAAATTAAAATTATAAATTTATTCACAATCATATTTTTGTACCATTTAAGAAAAATATAGAATTCACCAGTATCCAGTGTTACGATGGGTAAAGAAGCAGTACGCACATAGATGAAGGAAGACTAGACAACTTTTTTCATGCGTAGAGTGGTGAGTTTAGCAGCAAAGATATCATCAAATAGTCATAAAATAAATATTGCCTACAATAAATAAAGTTAAAACTGTGATTACCTTAGCATGTTGCATATTCTGTTTTAATGGCAATTTTTTTCCTATAGCTCCTTATTGGTTATATCACTTTCCAACTGTTTTGAAAAGATTCATTGAACCAAATCAATAAAATATAAATTTTGATGTAACTTTGTGGAAACACAGTGCATTTTAATGACAAGTTCACTTCTACTTATCCATGCGAATCTCAAGGGCCAAGGCCAAGAAGGTCGGGCGATTGAAGGTGGGTATAAAAGGGTCACTTTAATTGTAGAATAGAGGTAAGCTTATTTAGAATCATTAGTCAATATTCATCATTAGACTATTCATTTCAGTTATTAATGTAAATAAGTAATCACTTGCATATTCTAAATTTATCTACTATATAACACTTTAATCAATGTGCCAACATATTGTGGTCCAGGGGAAAGGTGTGCTCTTGCCTGCTTAAAGGTCGGGAGCTTGAGGCCTGCCCTGACCACGATGTTGGCATATTAATCAATTTTTGAAAAAAAAGTAAAAACCATAGAAATGAAATCAATGTTCCTATAATTTCATTTTCATTTTTATAATGCCAATTTTTTTGCATAGTTTCTATTCCATTTCAACTTCAATTTTTTTGCTTTATTCTATGCATGCCCTTTTCATGCATCACGCTTGGTCATAAACATGTAGATTTAAAATATTAAAGCATAGTTTACATACATAGAATAACTTCCCTTGCATTTACATCTAAAATAAGAACCTATTATAATCCTGTAGTTTAAATATAATTCTAATAAGAATATCATCATTATAATTAGTTATAAATCTTCGTCCCCTTGTATTTTTCTCCCACTGCCCCAGTCAATAGTATTTGGAATTTATATGAGCATATCGAATCTTATGTATTTAGTGATGGTATGTGTTTGCAACTAATTGAATTGTAATGCATATGCAGGCACATAATCGGGTTTTCCAACTTCAGATAAAGCTGGTGGAAACTTAACCAAAAATTAGAGGACGTTCATAGCTTTTTAAGTAAATTTTTTTTGAATCAACAGTACATGAAAGTGGAAGCGGTGATTGGGTCCAAAAATTTCAAAATCCAAGTATTTAACTTGGATTAACCACGCTTTCCATGCATATTCATTATTACATTAATTATCAAATACATGTAAGTATGAACAAATGTAAGCAACGAATGAAGTAGTTCTACTATGATGTTTTCTGTACGTATCTTGAATTTACATGTGATCCGAGTGCGTAGCACGGGTTTGCACTAGTTAGAATGGAAAGGAGATAAGAATTTAGATTCGAGAATTAGAAGAAACCTTAACCTTTAATTTCTTTGGAATTTAGCAATGGCAGCGAGGCAGCATGGAGGCAGGGATAGAGAATGATTAAGGTTTTCATAGTGTGATATAAGAGGCTATATATGGTTGTCCGTGTGAGCATAGACCGTTGGATTACTTAGAATTAAGTGGAAATTTGCCATAAGGGCTCCATCACACCGCTTAATTAATTTGTAGGACGTGGCTTTAATATAATTAATTTCCAAGACAAAACTTCGCGTTTCCTCTTCTTCTTCAAAACATTCGATCTCTCCAACTTTATCAGGCGGCGTTCTCTAAAATCGATCTCTCTAATTTGTCAAAATCTTTAGGCGATTTTCGATTTCGTTCTATGATTGTTAATTCTATCAGGTGAGCTTTAATTTTTTCGTTCTTATTTCTATTCTGAAATTCGAAATCTATTTGATAACTTCATGAGATTAAAGAGGCGATTTTCTTAGCTTTTTATTTTTCCAATTTTATCAAACAGTTTCATCTTTTTGAATTGAATGTTCAATTACAATTCTACCAAGTTATTTTTAGTTTTTAGTTGAAACCTAAATTGTCGTTTATGACATCATTATCTAATTTTTTATTCCTGATTTTTTTTTTGGGATTCTGTAGTTCTATCAATGGGAGATGAAATTCAAAGTTCAAGTAGTCATTTTGATTATCTGATTGGTCAAAAGTACAATATACAAAAAAAGTGAAAGTTAGGCTCACATTCCTAATAAATTTCAAAATTAGGCTCACATCCGCTCCAAAACTTTTTATAAATTACATCCCTATTTTTTGAAAAATCATGTAAAAAATAAAAAAATCACATAAATTCGTAATTAAATAAAACAAATCATCATCATCAAAATCATGCGTTAAAACCACCAAAAAAAGCACCAAAAACCAAAAAAACATAAAAACTGTGAAATAGTAGTATTATGCATCAAAAGATGCACCTATTCGTACATAGTTGCATACATTCATACATATATTTTAGTGATGCATCAAACTGCAGTATAAATGCATACATGTGTGTAGTTAAACTGTAATATACACATCCTTTTATGCATATATTATATTCTGGCCTGTTTTTTCATACATTCACTATCTTTAGACATTTTTGCACACATTTATGCACTAATACAGAATAAACGCATACATTCATGCGTATTTTCATAAGCCTTCCTCCTTTTTATCTTTGTTGCATACATGTATGCACTTATACGGAATAGCTACATACATGTATGCAACTATTCGTAACACATGCAACGTAGTTCAACTTTATATGCATACATGTATGCAACTATTGGTAATAGTTGCATACATGTATGCATATATTCATCCAGATTTTAAATAGAAAATATTGGATGAATATATGCATACATATATGCAACTAGAATGCTTCTAGGAATATTACAATTTTTTTATATCTTATCAACTAGCGCATTTTTTTCTGGAAAACACGTAACATGAAAAATAGGGATCCTCTTTGAATTATAAAGTTGGGGAGGATGCCGTTTCTATTTTGAAACTTTCCAAGGACGTGAGCCAAAAGCAACCCAAAAAGAAAGTTCAAGTATGCCAGTATATAAAATTACTTTTGGCCAGAGATAACATATAAGATAAATTGCTGTGCAATGGGTATGAAATTGGATTTAAAAAAATATTAGTTAACGACGCTTATAATTTAGCTTTTTGTGATTTGTGATATGTAAAAGATAAATGATTTTATCTTTTTTCAAAAAGTAGGACAGAAAATGATATACATGTTACAACATATTGTAAATTTATCAATTAATTGCACAGATGTAACAACCCAGAATTTGAGAACCAATTAAAATTTTTAATTTAGGCTATTTTAAGGAATTTGTGTAACAACCCGGAAAATCAGAACCAATTTAAAAATTTTAATTTGGCTATTTTAGTGGATTTTGAATATTTAAAATAAATTATTAAGTCTATTTGAATCAAGGTTGGAAAATAAATATATTTATTTTAATTATAAAACAAGGCCTGAAATGGCACGGCAGTTTGAAAATTTGAATTCGAACTTTGATTGACTGTACTGGGTGCAAAATAAGATGAAATTTAGTGAAACAAAAAATATTTAAATCTGTTTATGAATATCTTTCTAACAAATCTGAAAAATCGAAATTTCATAGCGGGAATCAAAAGTTATAGCCAAATGAGTTTTCAGAAAGGTCGCTATGGAGTTAATATAGCTCATGAAAATAGTCATTTTGAAAACGACCTCCGTTTTCGACGAAACAACTTTTGTTGGATCCGGGATGTTGAATTATTGCTAGATTCCAAATTCCATAATTTTTGGAGTTAATATGTGAATGTGGCAAAGGAAAATGTGTTTGGTCGATTTCAGTCAAATTGGATCGACCAGAAAATGGCCATTTTTCAAACGGTCTTCAAATTCGACGAAATTAATTTTGTTAGAACTGTATCGTCAAAACATAGCTAGATTTATTTTTTTGAACTTTTTGGGATCAGTATGTGGCCCCGGCAAATTGAAATGTACGTTCAAATCCATATTTAAATGTTTAATATTTTGATTTGAAGAATAACTAACTGAAACAGTCGAATGGGCTTACGAAACATATCCCATTGTATTCGGAATGAGGGTATTTAGCTAGGGATGACAGTCATTGGGTTTGGATTGGAGTTCGTATGAGGTAAGGAATATTTTCGGATTTAATAAAATATTTAAATAAAAAAATGGGCCAATCAGAATCACTCTTTCTCCCCGTTTTCAAACGCGAAACCCCCATATCGAACGGCAGCTGCTTCTTTTTCCTTATCTCCTTGTTTTCTTCAAATCCACACACTAATACTCCTAGCTCCCGTTGAGAAATTTGTAGAGCATCTCCTAATCTTCAAATCTATACTTGATTCACCTCCTTCCATCGTGTATTAGAAGAGATCTACTCCCTCGAAGTTACGGATTTCAAACCGCCGCCGCCTTCTATTGCCAACGTGGAACTGGGCCCCACCTGCCTCATTAGCTGCGCCTCTCCTCCCTCTTTCACGTGGCATCTTCTGATCGTTACCATAGCTCGCGGATTACAAGAAAAATTCTGACCTAGTTTCGAACATTTTCAGAAGGTAACGGCTGTTTATTTTTCTAAAGGATTATAGCATTTTAAAGCACTACAAATTTTGATTTCACGATAAAAATCATATCGTTTTTCTATGCTGTCGAAATCCAGTGAAACAAGAGACACCGAGACCGTGTTGACGTCTTCTACATTCTAGAAGAGACTGGATATTTTTCGGCACTTCCTACAATTTTTGGAGGAGTGGAATCCAATGTGAGATTTCTGAATTATAAACGGTATGGAATAACGATGTATAAATTATACGGTCAATGTATGTGTTATATAAGCGTTGTACACCTCATGTATAAGCGTTGTATAACTTGTATGAGTGATGTATAAGTTATATATGCATTGTAAAAATCATATATGCGATGAATGGAATTGAAATGATATTGAAATGAAATCGAAATATATTTATATACGTATATATATACACACATTTCCCTCGTCCACAGACCATGGACGATATATATTGGTTGTGATTGTTTGGATTTTGGTTGATGTGAAATTTGGTTGATAAATACAAATGGCTGAAATGATTGATTGTGGTTGAAATCCCAATAGGATTAGTATATAGGAAAATTCGTCAACGTACGAAATAGTTATTGAAATCCCCATTGTCAAAAGCTGCGAGGCTTTAAGGTAGAGCGAGGAGTCGTACTTGGGACGGTGCCAATTTTAACTACCCTGCCGTTATGCTGCCGAAATTTTGTGAAATATTCCTGTGTTTGATTTATATTCATGTGTTGGATTTTTGAAATAAAATGGTTTGAACGATAAAAATAACATTTTTATCGAATGTATGAAATAAAAATGGTTTGAACGATAAAAATAACATTTTTATTGAATGTATGAAACAAAAATGGTTTGAATGATAAAAATAACATTTTTATAGAATGTGTGAAATGAAATAGTTTAAGCGATAAAAATAACATTTTTATTGTATGTATGAAGTATATAAAATAATCGTGTTTGAAATAAATTGTTTTGACAATAAAAATCGCATTTTTATAATATATATGAACCGCTAAAAATATTCATTTTTGAAACAAATTGCTTTAACAATAAAAATCACATTTTTATGATCTATATGAAGTATATAAAATAGTCGTGTTTGAAATAAATTGTTTTGACAATAAAAATCACATTTTTACTATATATGAATTGTTAAAAATAGTCATGTGTTGAAATAAATATCTATTGGGTAAAAATATCATTTTTATCACCTATATGAGTTGAAATGGTTTTTGAAATCGAAGAATCAATTATATATATAATTAAAATAAATCGAATAACGAAGCTGTAGTTCATATTTTGAAACCGAGATTTCAAATGATTATACCGGGAGATCCGACCATCGAATTTTCCCGAAACCGAAACCGTTGGGTTCGCTTTGGAAATATATTTCTAACGATACCAACTTTGTAAAGATCCAATGGTTGGATTGTCTGGAATGTTAAATTCAAATCTGAATGAAAACAGCGCCAGAATGGATTATATTAATATATATATATAAATATAATTAAATTAAATTGAATAACGAAGCTGTTGTTCGTATTTTGAAATCATAACTTCAAACGATTGTACTGGGAGATCCGACCGTCGGATCTTCCCAAAACTGGAACCGTTGGGTCCGCTTTGAAAAGATCTTTCTAATGATACAAAATTTGCAAAGATCCAACGGTTAGATTTTAGGATATGGGTAAATCAAATTTGGAGAAAAACAGCGCCATGGCTGCGTTAAGGCCTGAAGCGTCATTTGAATAAATTGGCTATATTTAAATAAATAAAAATAGCGATAAATCATGATAAAATATTATAAACGATATGGAATGGAAATAAATCGAATTTACCCGGTTTATAGGATATTTGATGGTTGAATGTGTTTGATGTGAAAATTACAATAATGAACTGAATTATGGATGTCAGATAATTTAACCATTTAAATAAATTGATTTGAAATTCTAAAAATACGTGAATTATTTGAAAAGGCCGAGTTAATTCTCATTTCAAATAATTGATCGACAGCTAGAAGTCGAAGATATGAACACGGTGTAAGACCGAAGATCTTCACACCAAATGGATGGCTACTGATGCCTTTGATGGGAGTTGCTGCCCTGAAGGGGTTACAGTGGTGGTCGTCCGGACGTACTTGTTTATCTTTCGGATGTGCGAGGGCCTCTCTCCTGTATTGGACTTACGGGAGAGGAATAAGGTGCCTCCTGTTTTGTTCAGACCCAGAACAGACTTGTAAATGGAGGTGTGTCTAACGTTGTAGATGGACAACGTGGCATACAAAGTTGCCGTGATCAAAGCTTTTTTTGAAAAGCAGAGCTTTGTGGTTGATGATCAAAGCATGGCTTTAAATAGCTAGCTTTGTGTTTAGCGTTGATTCGCGAGCCTCACACCCCGGTATGGACCAGAAATGGGAGAGGACATCAGGGAGGACCAGCGTTTCTTTCTAGCTAGGAGTGGTGTTTTGGGAATTACACGCCCAGGCATTTTACTTATGTGGATGATGGATAGCGAGGCACCTCGGTTATATCGGTCGCCTCGAGGCCGATGGTTTGGTCGGTTGACGCCCCATAGGGTAGGGAAACGCAGTGTTCAGGCATTTTAATCCACTCCATGTGGACCGGCCTGACGATCCAAGGTGCAATTGCGGCTGTATCCTGAGGGGCGGGCTAGAGCGTCTTGAATTCGGTAAGGACGATCCCTTGTCTTGGTTCATGACGGAAATCCAATTTCCAAATACGACATCATGCGGTTTTGATTGTATATCTATATATGGCGACATGATATATGGTACCCATGCCATCTATGATTGATACTTATGATTGAAATTGTTTTGAAACATACAAACACTAGTAATAATATCAAATGCTTTCGTTTTATTCATATCAAGCATATTTTAGCCATTATAAGGTAAAACTCTATCCTTTGGTTTGTGTTGCATTATGTGATGGGAACTGAGTCTTATAATGGCTTCATTTTTGTAAAAAGCATTGCGATGTTTAAATGATTTACTTGTTTTTAAAGCACTGGCAATCCAATGGATTAAATCCGTTCCACGTTAGCGGCGTGGTCCTGTGATTAGCCTTATTATTAAATAAAGTTAAGTAGATTTCTCATACCAGTCCCATGACTGACTCGTAATTTGTTTCACTTGCAAACTCGGGTGCCCTATTTTCTACACGGGCAGCCTTGTATTCATGCTTTAGAAGGCTCTTTCTGGATAGCTATGGAGCTGAAGATGGATTCTATCATTTCTTTCTTTTTATGTTGTTCAACTCTTGTTGTACATATTATGTTTTGATTCCGCTGTAGACATTTTATGTAAAGCGGAACTGTATTTTGTACTAAGTATGTTCCTGTATACAATGTAACTCTGATGTTTATGTTTATCCAGTATATTCTTTTGTAAATTATCTGGCGTATTTATATATTTCTGTTCTGTTGTTATCTGTTTATGTGTTATATTCCAAAGATTACCCTCGCCACCATGGAACGGGGTTTGGGGTTGTCACAACGTGGTATCAGAGCTTTGTTTAAGCTTATGTAACATCCCACATTTAATATATATTTAATTTTCAAATTTAAAATAAGTAAAATGAATAATATTAGAAAGATCAAGTTATGTGGATTATTAATGTTGATGGTTTGTTGACTTTAAGTACAAACAGATTTTTTTAATTTAGTTTGGACATTGCATGGTTGTAATTTGAAAATTTATAAATATTTAAATTTGAATTTAAACAATTAATCGAATAATTAATTATTCCATTTATTTAATAAACTGTGGAATTTAATAATTTTTGTAACTGTCTCGGAATTTGACGAAACCGGCGTCATCGGAACCGGAACGGTGAATTATGATAGGATTTCAATTTGCGTTACAATCCGACTTACCGTTTGATCGTACGAAAGAAAATGTGAATGAGATCATTGTAAATGGATAATTGGGTATTTCTCATATTTGGGCCTTATAATTAAATATAAATAAAACCCACTTAACACCTCATCAGCTATTTCTCAATATACGTATATTTCCTCCACCGACTCTTTCTCTAATGGCAGAAAACAAATTTTTTAAACCATAGTCAAATAAAAATTTCAACTTCAAAATCGAATCTCCGCAAACCCTATCGTATTATATGTCAAATCGAAGCTCGTGACGTCAGGAAGCTATGGGTATGGTCAGATTCAACATGCAGTGGAAGGAGTTGCCGAAATTTACAGTCAAAGCTGATGAAATTCAAAACCCATGAAATCGAATTAGGGGTTTTTGATTTAAGCGTTAAATCGAGAAATCTGGCATAAGGGTTTTGTCGGGAATGGCCATACGAAGGCAATGGAGGTGATGCTATCGCCTGAAATCAGGCGTAGTGACCAGAATCAGTGATATAGGGTTTCTAAACCCTTTTGTTCTTCGAACCGGTGGCGGCTCCAGAGGTGACCGGAGGCGAGGACCCTGACAGGGAAGGAAGCGGCTGCGTCTGAGCCTCACAACGGAGGTGGCTGGAGCTTCCAATTCGATCGGAGGAGGGCGAAATCAACGGTCAAAGATGCGGTTCAAATGGGTTCATCGACGGGCGTTGTAGCGCGAAAGGGGAGCGGGAAGAAAAGATTCCCTGCTGACGTGTCAAATATTAAGTGGGTGAGGAATTATTTTTATTAATTTATATAATTTCAAAAGTCAAATGGTATAATGCTAATAACTTTTTCATATTAAATCGGATTTGGACGTGGTTGGGTGCGTTGGGATCATGGCGAGACGACGGTTGATTTGAGACTAGTTTGGCTGTGTTTAGAGACTGTGAAATTTTGGGCTTTGGTTGGATGTCCGATCCACTAAGGACCCAAAGGTGAGCGATTTTCTCACTCACGAATAACTATTTCATTCCCATGTTTATTGAATTAATTTATGAAATAAGTTGATTGCGTGGTTGTATTGATTTGGTGAATGATTGCTTATATTTGACATGCAAGTGGGTTATATGAAGTGAAAATCAATAATTAGTGATTTAAAATTTATTTAAATTTTTCGTTAGAAACCCGACATTTTTGTGAACCAATGAAAAGTTTTAATATTTACCGTTGAACAAATGGTTGTGATGGATGCTGTGATGGTTGGGTGCTGAAATGATATTTATACTGAGATGTCTGTCATTCAGTATATGGATGTTGTGTGTTTATTGTAACGGTTAATCCCATTTCACCCTGATGTTACGGGCATCGAATAAACCCGGGATTAATCGATTTGAAATGAAGTAAGAACACAGATTGAAATGATAGATATCTGTGATCCTGATTTGGATCGAAATGATAGATCCGTCCCTGAAATATCGAGAAATTTAAATTTAAAATCACTTGGCCATTGGATAGAAAATTAAATACAGACATCGGTTGGTTAAATGATTTTAAATATTTTGGAAAGTTTATTTGATAGGATTTTGGAAGAATATGCCGATACTCGATAGATCCATTCTTTAAAGAACCTGGGATGTTGATTTAAAAGGGTTAAGGAAATTTCCCAAAATAAAGTGGAAATTCTTAAATCGGGAAGTGAATAGGATTTGGAATTTTTCAAATTTATGGGGTGGATTTGAATGAAATAATTCTTATTGAATTTAATTTTTGAATAAAGGAATCGAGGTATTCTGAGTTGTTCAACTCAGTTTTGAATATTGATTTGAATTTCTGAAATTAAAGGATTGGTTTGAATGGTGTTTGAAACAAGATATTGAACTGTGTAACTCCATTGGGACTAGAGTATGGGTTCAAGTATTTGATGTTCGGAAGAAAAGAGAAATTTTGATTAAAGATTTATATATATATATACATATTTACAATGTTGATTTCAAATAAGTTATTCTCTCTTTAAAATTTATCATTTAACCTTTACCTATAAACTATTTATTTTAGCTTAAATTTCCTTATATTTTATTATTTAAACTAATTAGTAAAATTTATTATATATATATATATATTCTTAATGATCTAAATTATCTTATTTTGTTTTAACCATTATTTCTATACATATATGTTTATATAAAGATTTTATTTAAAAGCATCTATATTCCAGTATATTAAATGATCGTAAATTTCTTCTGAATGGAAAGTGCTGGATTTAAACCCTAGTTCGAGATGGAGTCGAGATAAAGTATTCAAATAAGAATTGACTTTAACCAATTTTTCATGAAAATGTAATTGATATTTTATTCGAATATAACGGATTCCATAAATGATATGAATGGGTTGTTATGGGGAATTTAGACTCTATTGAATATGAATGGATTTCGAATTCAAATTGAATTGAGATAATTATAATCTTTGATACGAAGTATATTCTTCTTGAATATAAAGCGAGTTGGTGAAATATTATACGATTATAATATAATGAAATGAAATATATTCTAATTTAGAATAAAAATCGGTTTGGTATGATTATGATGTAATGATATGGAATGATATCCTATTTGAATATAAATTTGGTTCGAAACAGAATATGATGTTTTGATATGAAGGCGAACCTTTATGAAATATAAAAGAACCAACCGATGTGTAATTTGTAAGCGTTGGTTGTTAAAGAGACCGGAGTCGACATAATTCATACTCTCTGTCAGTGTCGATACCACTTTGACAATTGTGAACGTTATGACGTATCCAAAATGAGTACGATGACTTGGAGGCCATTATTGAATCTAAGAAGATGAACGATGACGAGATAGCCCTGACCTTCGGGTCAGAATTGAAATGACTAAAACAGGAGCTATACCGTGACTAATTGAGGTAGCACCTTTGATCGGACTTTCTTCTTCGATACTATTTCTATGACTATGATGATGATGATGATTTGGGCCCATTTATGACTTTGGGAGTTTGTTCCGAGGTGGGCGGTAGTGGCTGCTATGCGTTACCACCGGTTCGGGAGTGCAGTTGGTAGAATCCTACCCTGGGCATCGCCTCGAGTGCCTTGTCATATTATCCTTATCGATCCCCATACGATTTTGATTTGTATCGTACCTATGGAGTGCCCTTTGATGCCATCATTTACGGTGGGTTTACAATACTGTATAGACTATGGTATTATAAACGGTGTATGGGTAAAAATGTAATCCCGCTTACGCTATTTTCAGTATTTATACTTTACCGAGTAGACACAATCATAATAGCGTATTATACTATCTATGTATTAGTTTAACGGATCCTTAAGAGATGGGAAAATCCCGTAACATCTCTTGAGTTACTGCACCCATTACACTCAAGTTATTTTGTTTTTTGATTTGACTAATATGAGAATGATTTAGTGCTGATCCGAGTGTTTGTTGTGTTTTCTTTTTATGCAATACGCTCAGGTCAGCAGATGTTGCAGTTAGCGAAGATTTCAATAGCTTGGAGGATGAAGACAAAGTTTTGGTATATATCTACTATATATAAGTATTTCCACTACATTTTATTTCCGCTGTGCTATGTAGAGATCTACATATGTAACTCTGATAATCGTTGTATGGTATAGACAAATGTATGTATTTCAACTGTTTTAAACTGTTAGTTATTTATTATATGTTTTCCTTCCGCTGTGAGAATTCTGTTATTGTTCTTCTCTCCTTTATTCCTTTTCTTCTTTTCCCAATAACTACCTATATTTGTGATTTGTTTGGATCGACATGTGTGGTTTATTGTCGATTTGAACGGTCAAAAATCTGGGTCGTTACATTTGGTATCAGAGCCAGGTCAGCGATAACCTTGGCTCTGTTGGGAATTAACTCATTAGAGATGGGGTTAGAAACACCATAGAATGGGTTAGAGTGATATAAGAGAGCATACTTGTATTTTTGATAAATTGGTTTTTCATTGTGTTGATTTGTTCTGTTGACTATTTATGGATTCTAGTCGAGATATGGGACGCCATAGAATCGATAGGAATTTCTAAATAACCGAACAAAATGATCGACATAATATGATTTTCGATTATATTTTATATATATTATATATGCTACTAGTGAGTAGTAATAGTAAGTTATTACCTATTATGGTCTATTAGATAATAGACATAATAGGAGATAATAACTAGGTGTTGAAAATATTTGAAAATAAAATGATAACTTTAAGTATAATTGGATGAGAAAGGTTGTGATTAAAATAGAAATGAACTTGAAACTTGATCCTGGGTGCTTTTGAGATAGTTTTGCCAAAGTTTTAAAGTAATATCATATTATAAGAATGATCAAAAAGGAAATGGTTTTAAAGATTTACCAATAAGGTGTAGTCCCTTCTTAGACCTTAGAAACGACTTCGGTAATGAGTGCGCACATTATCGATGCTTATTCTGAAGAGTTTAAGTGGGGGAGAGACCACTCAATGATCATTTTAATTGGTTTTGACAAAGGATTTTGGATTTAACGCCATATGGTATAAATTTTATATAAAGGTATTAATATATATTATTTAATGGTTGAATTTAAATTTAAGCCAGAATTTAAATTTTAGGTTCTTTGTTAACTAAAGATTTGGATTTAAAATTTGTAAATGGTATGATTTCCTATAAAAATTTATAAACATATGTTATGTTAGACTTGATTTGTAAACCCGGAATCAAGCATCAAGTTTACTTTAACTAATAGCAACTATAAATTTATTCAAACGGAACTTGAGTTCGAAATTTATAAAATTTATATTACGAGCCCGAAATGGCGCGGTAGTTTGAAAATTCGATTTTAAGCTTTGATTAAATATATAAAATTCAATATAAGACAGAATTGGATAAAACAAGAAAAGCTAGGATCGAATTGACCAGATCTCTCTAATGAATGTAAGAGATTTAGTTTTCACTTTATAAATGGTAAGTTATGACTAAATTAAAATTTAGAAATAGCGCTATGGAAATTATATATAGTTTATTAATATATAAGCTTAAAATGGAAATCTTACAAATGGCTTCCGAGTACGGTGGAATCACCTTCTATTGATTAGTGTAAATGCAGAATGAAGACATAGAAATCTAAATTGGCTAAACCTCCTTGGGACAATATGTCAAATGTAAATCTGAGTATGGAAAAAAAAAGAATATAAATCGATTGTCGAATGAAATATAACTTAATTTAATAGAGGAATTGAGTTAACTACGGTTTAACTTAGGAAAATTGAAAATAGTGGGTTGAGAACCAAATAGGAAGTTAATCTATATAACCATCCTTAATTCAAGATATGATTTGAGAGCTGAATAAATAGATTTAGTAAAGGGGAATAAGATATAAAAATATAATTTGAATGGAGCGATGGATTAAATTTAAGAAATCAACTTAAGAATTTAATAAGTCGTTTTGGAATTCATGTGAACGGTTAGATTGAGTAAGAACAAATTTGATTCGTACTAGCGATTTATGTTAGGTAAGTTAAGAAAGTTAAATAAATGAGATAAAATAAAGTACTTTATATAATGACTGACCTTAATCCGCGGTTATAGATTTGAGTTAACTAAATGGAATTTTTTTAATTAAAATTGAAATCGATATGAAATAAGTGTTAGGAATACGAAATCGAAGTTTAATTTATAAAATTAGAATACCGAAGGAACGCGAACCAGGTGAACTCAAGTAAGTCGAAGGAACTTGAATAAAGTGAAATAGACTCGAGAAAATCTAAATTGATCGATCTAAACCAAACTTAAGTGAATAAAATGAAGTAAGAATGAACTTGAATGATTAGAATAAATAAAATCAGAATGGAATTTGTTGGCTTTGCTCATCTTGTTGTCCTAGTTATGTCCAAAGAATAAACCAACAATAAGAGGTTGGAAAATCGAGAAAATTTGAGAATTAAGAACTTAGCTAAGAAATGAGTTATAATTCTTTGGTAAGTTGATTCAGGTAAATGAGTTAAGAATTAATATGACTAAATTTGTAGTAAAAGTTAGAATGAATTCGAGTTTAATCGGAGATTAACACTTGGAATGAAATAGATAAGTTTGGGAATGAACCTAAATAAGATTGGGCGATAATGGAACATAAATACATGGAATGAAATTTTACTTAATGTAAATGAAACGAATGTGAATGTATTTAGCAATAAAAAGGGAAAACTATATTTTGAGGGTAATGAAACGATAACCCATTCTAGATGGTTAAATTTTCTTAAACCCTTGGAAGTCGAAGTTAAGATTCTAAATAAATAAATCGACGATTATGCGAAAACCTGAAATTGTTGATAAGCTGAAAGCAAAATGAGCATAACTTTTGAATGGATGATCGGAATTCAACGATTTCGGACTTTTCGGAAACCTTAGAATCTGAACTAAAACTTTTGTTAATCGCACTATGTCAAAATTCTCGTGGTTATTGAGCCGAATCTCGAATTTAAGTCGTAGTACTATGCGCATAAATTTAAAGACTGAAGTGTATATTGATATTGTTTTGATCATAACTTCCTAACGAAACGTCAGATTTTTATGTGCAAGTACAATTCGGAAAGGCCTAAATGTAAACTAAAACCTTTCTTAAGTTTTTGAGTCAAATTCTGATGTCTAAAGGGTTAAAAACTGGGTTGAACAACTAAGATCTGCATTTTTCAGTGTATGGGCTGAGGTGTTCGCCTTCACTAAAACAACCATAACTTTTGAAAGAATTATCCGAATTCGACGAATCTGGACAATTCGGAAAGCCTGAAACGAATACAACAACTTTTTCCTAGTATGCTTTAGTCAAACTCTGACTTTTAAAGATTGATAATCAATGATTGTTCGCTGGTCTGTTATGAAAATCTTGGTTTGTGGTTGAATTGCTTTATATATGTTGTGTAGGTTATATGAAATTGCTATATATTGTTATATGTGGGATTCTTATGCATATTTGAGTGTTTTAGTAGGTGCAAGGAATGGAATTACCCTTGGAGCTCACTTGCGCTAAATACTAAGTGCTAAACATAAATAAAATTTGCATATAAACGCTCAAAGAGGTATGTATTTGGATATATGTTTTTGTAGATGTATAGATATTTGTTTTCCCCATTTTTGGGATGCCTCATCGTAGGATGAGATGTATAATTGAATCTCTATATATGTTGGGATTTTCCCAGACCTCTCCGTACTAAGGAGATGCTGCCGAAATTTTCCGTGATTTCGGGAGTTAGAAAATTTATAAAATTTTACAACTATATATAACTTATCTTATAAATACAATTTTATTAGTATGGATTTGAAAGTATGACTTGTTTAATACCTTACTTCTTTCTCTTTTCGAGGACGAAAAGATTTTAAGTGGGGGAGAATGTAACATCCCACATTTTCTATATAATTAATTTTCAAATTTAAAATAAATAAAATGAATAAAATGAATAATATTGGAAAGATCAAGTTATGTTGATTTTTAATGTTGATGGTTTGTTGACTTTAAGTACAAATAGATTTTTTTAATTTAGTTTGGACATAGGATGGTTGTAATTTGGAAATTTATAAATATTTAAATTTGAATTTAAACAGTTAATCGAATAATTAATTATTCTATTTATTTAATAAACTGTGGAATTTAATAATTTTTTGTAACTGTCTCGGAATTCGACGAAACCGGCGTCATCGGAACCGGAACGGTGAATTATGATAGGATTTCAATTTGCGTTACAATCTGACTTACCGTTTGATCGTACGAAAGAAAATGTGAACGAGATCATTGTAAATGGATAATTGGGTATTTCTCATATTTGGGCCTTATAATTAAATATAAATAAAACCCACTTAACACCTCATTAGCCATTTCTCAATATACGTATATTTCCTCCACCGACTCTTTCTCTAATGGCAGAAAACAATTTTTTTAAACCCTAGTCAAATAAAAATTTCAACTTCAAAATCGAATCTCCGCAAACTCTATCGTATTATATGTCAAATCGAAGCTCGTGACGTCAGGAAGCTACGGGTATGGTCAAATTCGACATGTAGTGGAAGGAGTTGCCGGAATTTACAGTCAAAGCTGATGAAATTCGAAACCCATGAAATCGAATTAGGGGTTTTTGATTTAAGCGTTAATCGAGAAATCTGGCATATGGGTTTTGTCGGGAATGGCCATACGAAGGCAATGGAGGTGATGCCATCTGTGACGGCCCGCCCCGCACCAACCGACATTTACTCCAAAAGTGCGCTGTACACATGTCCAGTTAGCACGGAACGGGTCGTCAGAAGAAAAGGAAGAAGGAAATGAACATACAAAGAACTTGTAGAATGTCTCACAGCGCATCGAACAAAATATAATAATAACATACTTGACATAAAACAGGAGAGACAGTGCATAAGCTGAAAATCAGAACTAAACATCATAGCAGCGGAAATCCAAAATACAGCTTATTACAACTTTTCAAACTGTCTCAAAGCAAAGTAAGATAAATGAGGTACACTACTAATGCCCAAGTAGCGACCACCAACGACACAGGGAGAATGTATATATATATATATATATATAATACGTGGAAGCCTCCTGCCCGCCTCCGAAGCAGCTACTCGCGCATCACCAGCTAACCTGTCTCTAGTCTGCTCGTGTGAGCACCCAGAGTAATAAGAGGAGACATAAAACTCTGGGTCAGACATAAAGCCTGGTATGAGCGATAAGCATCTAAAGTGAACAATAACAGGTAGACTAAAACATACCTGAACCTGGACCTGCAACCAAAGAGTTAGCACTACATACTGTACAACACTCTAAGGTATCATATCAAACAGTGTAAAGATACGGAGGTGGGGAGGTGTGCATGTCATAATGATGGCAAACAATCAAGCATAGCATCCATCCTCATATCTCTCACTCAGTGCATAAAGCATACGATGTTCACCACTTCGATCACCCAACATTCCTTGCCACGATCACTTTGCCCCATGAAGTCATAAATGGCTTCACTGCACTGATAACGTAGCCACTAATTCCTCGCTATGCCCACTTGCCCCATGGAGTTATTCACCCCATCTACGCTGGCTCATAGCCTTACCAATCCTTACTATGTCCACTTGCCCCATGGAGTTGTTCACCCCATCTGCGCTGGTTCATAGTCTTACTACGCATCACCTTGCCCCTCAGGTCATAATGACATTACTGCACTGATAACGTAGACTTGCTACCATCACTTTGCCCCTCAGGTCATAATGACCCTACTGCACTGATAAGTAGCCCATCATTCCTTTTCAGTGTTGAATCGAAGTTATGAACGTCGACAACTCCTTAGCACACGCCCCGCAGCAAAGTCCAACCATGAAGTGAACTCCTTGGTTCCCAACTGGTTCCGGGATCCTGAGCTCTAACTTCCCCTATTGGACTACCTTTGCATCTCAGGTTATTGGTCAATACTGGGTCGGGTCGGGTTCTTCCTCAAGTTATCGGTTCGGGTCGGTGTTGTTCATTCGTTCGGGTCGGGATTCCTCTGGGTTCGAGTCAGATGCTTCTCTTCAGGTCAGGTCGGGTGCTTCCCTTCGGGTCGGGTCGGGTGGATCCGTCTTCACGCTCCCTTCATATGCTCCTATCCGATCCGCTTCCGCGCTCCTGCTCTGATTCGTCTTCGTGCTTCCGATACGATCCGTCCTCCTCGATCCGATCCGTCTTCCTCTATCCGATCCGATCCCAGTTCTACTAGCGTGGCCTTCCTTTTTTCCACTTTTCCCAAGTGTTGGGTTCCGATCCAATCAGATTCTTTGCTCAGTTCCACATATCCGATCCGAGCCCCTTATCCGATCCGATCCGAACCCTGGACTGTTTTCTGAAACTATTCCAGCAAGTGTTTACGCCATTCGACGACGTTTTCGACCATTCTGACTATTGGAATCAATCACAAAGCATTTTATACAGTCATAGCAACATGCATAATCAACCACAAACATCATTCACATCAATATCATAGATTAAAATGGATCAAATATTCCCAAAATTCCATATTTCCCCTTAAGCATGTTTAGGTGAAACTAATGATAGGATTAGCAAAACTTAACCAAATTAACCCAAATTCATATCAAAGGTCTAAACATCATTTAGGAATTTATGAACATTTTTCCCGAATTTTATCATGCTTAAATTCGCTAATTAGCACTAATCACCCCTAATTAGCTATAATTAGTGTAAAACTATGCAAATCACTCACCTTAGCCACAAAATAAACTAAGATCTGAAATAATTCTCTGATTTGATGTGAATCTCAATGCCAACAGCATCTTCTATGTTGATTTGGTGAAGATCTTCCTTGATTAGGGGTTGCTAAGCCAAATCGTTGACCAAAAGATGATTTGGATGTGATTTAGAGGTTAGAGGCCATTTTTAGGGATCCTTGGTGATAAGTGGAGGCTAGAAAACTGAAATGGAATGATTCTCCATCTCATTTCAGCCCTCCCATAACCCTAATCCCGAAATGGGTTATGGGCCTACTCACTAATCACCCGATTTGGCCCGGTTAAGCAGTTTTTCACCCTCCAAACCTTGTTTCAGCCATATCTCCCAAACGGTAAGTCCGTTTGGCTAATGTGACCACTCTACGGAAAGGTAAACCATCAAACGAGTCAAATGGAAGTGGTTTCAGGTCAAAATTCCTTTCCAATCAAAAGCTATGGCCAAAACAGTACCAACTGGAGGCAAAATGGTCATTTAAAAATTGACAAAAATCATGAACATGAGAAATGACTCTAATGGATGTTTCCCGAAGTTACATGACCATACGACTTCATACGGGAAAGAAATAAATATTCTACGATCCCCCGATACGTAGGATACGGGTCATTACACCATCGCCTGAAATCAGGCGTAGTGACCGGAATCAGTGATTTAGGGTTTCGAAACCCTTTTGTTCTTTGAACCGGCGGCGGCTCCAGAGGTGACCGGAGGCGAGGACTCCGACAGGGAAGGAAGCGGCTGCATCTGAGCTTCACAACGAAGGTGGCTGGAGCTTCCAATTCGATCGGAGGAGGGCGAAATCAACGGTCAAAGATGCGGTTCAAATGAGTTCATCGACGAGCGCTGTAGCGTGAAAGGGGAGCGAGAAGAAAAGATTCCCTGCTGACGTGTCAAATGTTAAGTGGGTGAGGAATTATTTTTATTAATATATATAATTTCAAAAGTCAAATGGTATAACGCTAATAACTTTTTCAGATTAAATCAGATTTGGACGCGGTTGGGTGCGTTGGGATCATGGCGAGACGACGGTCGATTTGAGACTGGTTTGGCTGCGTTTAGAGACTGTGAAATTTTGGGCTTTGGTTGGACGTCCGATCCACTAAGGACCCAAAGGTGAGCGATTTTCTTACTCACGAATAACTATTTCATTCCCATGTTTATTGAATTAATTTATGAAATAAGTTGATTGCGTGGTTGTATTGATTTGGTGAATGATTGCTTATATTTGACATGCAAGTGGGTTATATGCAATGATAATCAATAATTAGTGATTTAAAATTTATTTAAATTTCTGGTTAGAAACCCGACATTTTTTGAACCAATGAAAAGTTTTAATAATTACCGTTGAACAAATGGTTGTGATGGATGCTATGATGGTTAGGTGCTGAATTGATATTTATACTGAGATGCCTGTCATTCAATATATGGATGTTGTGTGTTTATTGTAACGGTTAATCCCATTTCACCCTGATGTTACGGGCTTCGAATAAACCCGGGATTAATCGATTTGAAATGAATTAAGAACACGTATTGAAATGAATTAAGAACACGGATTGAAATGATAGATATCTGTGGCCTTGATTAGGATCGAAATGATAGATCCATCCCTAAAATATCGAGAAATTTAAATTTAAAATCACTTGTCCATTGGATAGAAAATTAAATACAGACATCGGTTAGTTAAATGATTTTAAATATTTTGGAAATTTTATTTGATAGGATTTTGGAAGAAAATGCCGATACTCGATAGATCCATTCTTTAAAGAACCTGGGATGTTGATTTAAAAAGGGTTAAGGAAATTTCCCAAAATAAAGTGGAAATTCTTAAATTGGGAAGTGAATAGGATTTGGAATTTTTCAAATTTATGGGGTGGATTTGAATGAAATAAATTCTTATTGAATTTAATTTTTGAATAAAGGAATCGAGGTATTCTGAGTTGTTCAACTCATTTTTGAATATTGATTTGAATTTCTTAAATTAAAGGATTGGTTTGAATGGTGTTTGAAACAGGATATTGAATTGTGTAACTCCATTGGGACTAGAGTATGGGTCAAAGTATTTGAAGTTCGGAAGAAAAGAGAATTTTTGATTAAAGATTTATTTATATATATATATTTACAATGTTGATTTCAAATAAGTTATTCTTTCTTTAAAATTTATCATTTAACCTTTACCTATAAACTATTTATTTTAGCTTAAATTTCCTTATATTTTATTATTTAAACTAATTAGTTAAATTTATTTTATATATATATTCATAATGATCTAAATTATCTTATTTTGTTTTAACGATTATTTCTATACATATATGTTTATATAAAGATTTTATTTAAAAGCATCCATATTCCAGTATGTTAAATGATCGTAAATTTCTTCTGAATGGAAAGTGCTGGATTTAACCCTAGTTCTAGATGGAGTCGAGATAAAGTATTCAAATAAGAATCGACTTTAACCAATTTTTCATGAAAATGTAATTGATATTTTATTCGAATATAACGGATACCATAAATGATATGAATGGGTTGTTATGGGGAATTTAGACTCTATTGAATATGAATGGATTTCGAATTCAAATTGATTTGAGATAATTATAATCTTTGATACAAAGTATATTCTACTTGAATATAAATCGAGTTGGTGAAATATTATATGATTATAATATAATGAAATGAAATATATTCTAATTTAGAATAAAAATCGCTTTGGTATGATTATGATGTAATGATATGGAATGATATCCTATTTGAATATAAATTTGGTTCGAAACAGAATATGATGTTTTGATATGAAGGCGAACCTTTATGAAATATAAAAGAACCAACCGATGTGTAATTTGTAAGCGTTGGTTGTTAAAGAACCAAATTAACCCAAATTCATATCAAAGGTCTAAACATCATTTAGGAATTTATGAACATTTTTCCCGAATTTTATCATGCTTAAATTCGCTAATTAGCACTAATAACCCCTAATTAGCTATAATTAGTGTAAAACTATGCAAATCACTCACCTTAGCCACAAAATAAACTAATATCTGAAATAATTCTCTGATTTGATGTGAATCTCAATGCCAACAGCAGCTTCTATGTTGATTTGGTGAAGATCTTTCTTGATTAGGGGTTGCTAAGCCAAATCCTTGACCAAAAGATGATTTGGAGGTGATTTAGAGGTTAGAGGCCATTTTTAGGGATCCTTGGTGATAAGTGGAGGCTAGAAAACTGAAATGGAATGATTCTCTTTCTCATTTCAGCCCTCCCATAAACCTAATCCCGAAATGGGTTATGGGCCTACTCACTAATTACCCGATTTGGCCCGGTTAAGCAGTTTTTCACCCTCCAAACCTTGTTTCAGCCATATCTCCCAAACGGTAAGTCCGTTTGGCTAATGTGACCACTCTACGGAAAGGTAAACCATCAAACGAGTCAAATGGTAGTGGTTTCAGGTCAAAATTCCTTTCCAATCAAAAGTTATGGCCAAAACAGTACCAACTGGGGGCAAAATGTTCATTTAAAAATCGACAAAAATCATGAACATGAGAAATGACTCTAATGGATGTTTCCCGAAGTTACATGACCATACGACTTCATACGGGAAAGAAATAAATATTATACGATCCCCCGATACGTAGGATACGGGTCATTACACTCTCCCCCCCTTAAGAAATTTCGCCCCCGAAATTCCCTAATCAAAACATACACAAAGGTTCCCGCATGCCTATCAACCATAAAACAATCATCAAACATGCAAAACGAATAAAATAAGTCTACCCTAGCATGCGGAAAACTAAATTCCAAAGTAAGTCTTACCAGACAAAGAGTTCTGGGTATGCTTCCCTAATGCTCTCCTCTGTTTCCCAAGTACAATCATTCTCGTCCTCGCCCCACTGAACCTTGACTAGCTTCACCGCCTTTCTTCGAAGTTGCTTCGTATCGTGCCCCACAATATGAATCGGCTTGCGTTTCCCAATCGCCTCGGGTTCTACTTCGAAGTCCTCTAACTGATCAGGTGAAATAGTCACATCTGAGTCGTGAACGAACTTCCTTAGTCGGGAAACATGAAATACATTGTGAACTCCCGCCATTTTCTCTGGTAAGCCAACCCTATATGCCAAATTCCCGACTAGTTCAAGAACAGGGAATGGACCAACAAATCTTGGTGCCAACTTGCCTCTCCTGCCAAATCGTATCACGCTTTTCAACGGAGAAATCTTGACAAACACCAAGTCACCAACGGAGAATTTCAAGTCTCTTCTCCTCTTATCGGCATAACTCTTCTGCCTATCCTGAGCAGCTTTCATTCGTTGCTGAATGGTCTTAATCTTATCTGAAGTTTCTCTCACCACATCTGGTCCAAGCACAAACTTCTCGCCAGTCTCTATCCAACATGATGGTGAGTTGCACGGTCTTCCGTACAAAGCTTCATATGGAGCCATACCGATACTGGATTGGTAGCTATTATTATATGCAAACTCTACTAGATGCAAATGGTCATCCCATGATCCACCAAAATCCAATATACACGCTCTCATGAGATCTTCCAATATACGATTCACCCTCTCCGTCTGACCGTCGGTCTGAGGATGATATGCGGTACTGAGATGTAATCTTGACCTTAGAGCCCCTTGTAAGCTCTTCCAAAACCCACTAGTGAACAACGGGTCTCGGTCACTCACAATGCTTTTGGGTACTCCATGAAATCTCACTACCCACTTCATATACAATTCTGCCAACTTGGCTGCCGTTCTGGTCGATTTGACTGGTATAAATCTTGCACTTTTAGTCAATCGATCCACAATTACCCAAATGCTATCATATCCCGATCTAGTCCTTGGTAAACCATCGATGAAATCCATCGAGACTTGCTCCCATTTCCATTCGGGAATTTCTAATGGTTGTAACAACCCACTAGGCCTCTTTTGCTCGGCTTTAACTAGCTGGCAATTCATGCATTTGGAGATAAACTTCCCAACGTCTCTTTTCATCCCTTCCCAGTAGTAGGTCTGTCTCATGTCTTGATACATCTTATTACCACCGGGATGTATGGTTAGTTTTGAGTGATGACATTCTCTAAGCACTTCATCCCTCAAACCATTCACGTTGGGCACAACTAGCCTTCCATTCCTTCTAAGCCATCCATCTCGATCAAGCCCATACACATTCATCTCCTCATCGATACCCGTCTCTAACTTGGAGATGATTTCCAATAGGTTTGGATCGTCCCTCTGTCTGGAGCCGATCCACTCAATCAAAGTGGGTCTGATCGTCAAACTAGCTAGCATGACTGGATCCAATTCACACTTTGGTCTGAAATCAAACCCCGCGATATACTCCAGTTGCTTCCACTCAAGAAACATTGCCCCTAAGCTGGCATGTCTCCTACTCAAGGCATCGGCTACCGCATTACCTTTCCCAGGTGTGTATGCGATATCAAAATCATACGAAGCCAAGAACTCTAACCATCTCTGCTGACGGAGATTCAAATCTTTCTGGGAGAAGAGATACTTTAACGATTTATGATCAGTAAACAACTCGAATCTTTCTCCCAAGAGATAATGTCTCCACATCTTCAGCGCAAATACAATCGCTTATAATTCCAAATCATGGGTAGGATACTTCTTCTCATGCGGCTTTAGCTGTCGACTAGCATAAGCTACAACCCTACCTCCTTGCATCAATACTGCACCCAGTCCGGTACCACAAGCATCCGTGTATACCGGCATCTCTTCATTCCCTTTAGGAATGACTAACACTGGCGCACGCGTCAATCTCTCTTTTAGACTCTTGAAGGGATCCTCACACACTCCTTCCCAGACGAAGGACTGATTCTTCTTAGTCAACTGAGTCAACGGTGCTGCAATCTTGGAGAAGTCCTGGATAAACTTACGATAATATCCAGCTAATCCCAAGAAACTTCTCACATCTGTTGCATTCTTGTGCGTAGGCCAATCCTGTACCGTAGCCACCTTCGCAGGGTCCACGGCAATACCACTCTCTGAAACAACATGACCCAAGAATCTCACTTCCCTTCTCCAAAAATGACACTTAGAGAATTTCGCTTTCAATTGGTGTTTGCTCAACACCTCCATCACTATCCTCAAGTGTCCCTTGTGTTCCTCCTCTGTCCTTGAATAAACAAGGATATCATCCACGAACACAAGAACAAACTTATTCAACTGATCTCTGAATACTCGATTCATAAGATCCACAAAGTAGGATGGTGCATTGGTCAATCCAAACGGCATGACCAACCACTCATAGAATCCAGACGGCGTCCTAAATGCCGTTTTCGGAACACTCTCATCCGCTACTCGAAGCTGATGAAATCCTGTCGCGAGGTCCAACTGGGAGAACACTCTAGCTCCTTCCAGCTGATCAAACAAATCATCTATCCACGGTAGAGGATACTTATTCTTCCTCGTCACTTTATTCAACTCGCGATAGTCCACACACAACCGAAGGGAACCATCTGCCTTAGTGGCAAACACAACTGGTGCTCCCCACTCGGAGACACTCCTTCTAATAAATCCCTTCTTCAAAAGATTGCTGATTTGCACCCCGAGCTCTCGCTGCTCCCTTGGTGCCATACGACGAAGTGGCATCACTATAGGTCTGACATCTTTCACTAAATCAATACGGAACTCAATCTCTCGGTGTGGTGGAAGCTCGGTCACCTCCTCGAAGACGTCCGGATACTAGCCAACCACGGGCACATCTGACAACTCATCCTGCGGAATGTCGAGGGAATTTACAAAACTAGCCATAACCCCATCACTAGGTAGACTACCAAACACTACCCTCCGCCCATCATCCGCCCTCACTGTCACTAAAAATCCTTCACAGTCTACCACCACCCCGTATCTTTGGAGCCAATCGACTCCCAATATAATGCCATACCCAGTAAAGCACAAAACAAAGCAATCACATACAAACATACATCCATGACTCGATAAGACCAAATTCCTGCAAATCATACTAAGGCTAGTCGAACCACCAATCGGGTTCGTCACAACCAATGGTCTATCGACTATCTCGGGTTCCAGTCCCAACCTATCTACCAGGTCACTAGATATGAAGGAACGGGAAGCCCCAGTATCAAACAAAACTCGAACTGGCATATCATAAATAGAAAGCATACCTTGAATAACAACATTCTTTCCTTTCTCCGCCGCAGTTGGGGCATTCGACGAAGAAGGAACAACATCAATAGCATATGCTTTCACGATCTGCTTGTCCTTAAGAGGTTGCGGACACTTGTCCTTGAAATGTCCCACTTGACCACAGTTGAAGCACTTCTTATCCGCTTGTTTGGCCCGACAATCTTTAGCATAATGGCCCTTCTTTCCACAGCTGAAGCACTCAACATCCTTCTTGCTCTTTTTCTGGCCACCTTTAGATTGGTCCTGCTTCCTCTTATTCTGAGAGTTATTCTTGCCTCCACTGCCTGCTTGCGGCTTTGGCCCTTCTGCAGATGCAGCCTCAATCTTTGACTTGGGGTAAAGACTCTCTGATCTCAAAGTCTTCCCCACTATCGATTCAAAAGTCTCATCGATGTGGTTAATAAGCCTTTCCCCCAAGTACCCATCCAAACCGGTAATAATCTTCTCATTCTTCTTCTCTGGAGTATCAATGAGAGATAGTCCATACTTCGACAAAGTGTCGAACTCAGCAATATAATCAGAAACTGCTCTTCCGTTCTGCTTGAGTTCCAAGAACCTCTTAAACAACACTGACTTATGGGCAGCTGGAATGAACTTCTCGCTAAAGCGAGCCTTGAACTGATCCCAAGTAACCTGATCCTCTGGAGTAGCTGTTCTAATGGCATTACACCAATTCATCGCTCGCCCTTGCAGTTGACGAGACGCTAGCCTTCTCTTCATCGCATCCTCAAGACCCAAGTCATCGAAGATACGATCACAGCTATCCATCCAGTCTTGAACATCTGTGGCCGACTCCGTTCCGTGGAACGGCTTCCCACCAAGGTTAGTGCAATCTTTGCACAACTTAGCGAAATCGACCCTAGGCGCCTGCACTACTGGGCAACACCAACTCCGGGATTTGGAATTGCCCCTTGCACTTCTCTAAGCATGTCTCTCATGAGGTTAGTAAACATAGCCCTCATGTCAGCGGCATTCCCTTGGTTGGTCCCTCTACCAGCACCCCTCGTGTCTCGGCTCATCGTCAATCTGAAAAAGGGAAACGATTAACGACCCCATAGTGGTGCTAGTGCAGTGCGACTTCATCTTTATGCTACTAATAGTATATATATATATATATATATATATATATATCGCTTTTGAAAACCAAAGTAATCACAAATACACGCTCTCATATACGTACTATCTCTCCCTAGTGTCTTTCCCTAGGTTAACTACGCAACCTAGAGCTTTGATACCAAGTGTGACGACCCGCCCCGCAACAACCGACATTTACTCCAAAAGTGCGCTGTACACATGTCCAGTTAGCACGGAACGGGTCGTCAGAAGAAAAGGAAGAAGGAAATGAACATACAAAGAACCTGTAGAATGTCTCACAGCGCATCGAACAAAATATAATAATAACATACTTGACATAAAACAGGAGAGACAGTGCATAAGCTGAAAATCAGAACTAAACATC
This sequence comes from Allium sativum, assembly GCA_030737875.1. Classification (NCBI taxonomy): domain Eukaryota; kingdom Viridiplantae; phylum Streptophyta; class Magnoliopsida; order Asparagales; family Amaryllidaceae; genus Allium; species Allium sativum. The sequence goes on from CM060916.1 coordinate 735,232,115, forward strand.
ATAGCAGCGGAAATCCAAAATACAGCTTATTACAACTTTTCAAACTGTCTCAAAGCAAAGTAAGATAAATGAGTACACTACTAATGCCCAAGTAGCGACCACCAACGACACAGGGATAATGTGTATACATATAATACGTGGAAGCCTCCTGCCCGCCTCCGAAGCAGCTACTCGCGCATCACCAGCTAACCTATCTCTAATCTGCTCGTGTGAGCACCCAGAGTAATAAGAGGAGACATAAAACTCTGGGTCAGACATAAAGCCTGGTATAAGCGATAAGCATCTAAAGTGAACAATAACAGGTAGACTAAAACATACCTGAACCTGGACCTGCAACCAAAGAGTTAGCACTACATACTGTACAACACTCTAAGGTATCATATCAAACAGTGTAAAGATACGGAGGTGGGGAGTTGTGCATGTCATAATGATGGCAAACAATCAAGCATAGCATCCATCCTCACATCTCTCACTCAGTGCATAAAGCATACGATGTTCACCACTTCGATCACCCAACATTCCTTGCCATGATCACTTTGCCCCATGAAGTCATAAATGGCTTCACTGCACTGATAACGTAGCCACTAATTCCTCGCTATGCCCACTTGGCCCATGGAGTTATTCACCCCATCTACGCTGGCTCATAGCCTTACCAATCCTTACTATGTCCACTTGCCCCATGGAGTTGTCCACCCCATCTGCGCTGGCTCATAGTCTTACTACGCATCACCTTGCCCCTCAGGTCATAATGACATTACTGCACTGATAACGTAGACTTGCTACCATCACTTTGCCCCTCAGGTCATAATGACCCTACTGCACTGATAAGTAGCCCATCATTCCTTTTCAGTGTTGAATCGAAGTTATGAACGTCGACAACTCCTTAGCACACGTTCCGCAGCAAAGTCCAACCATGAAGTGAACTCCTTGGTTCCCAACTGGTTCCGGGATCCTGAGCTCTAACTTCCCCTATTGGACTACCTTTGCATCTCAGGTTATTGGTCAATACTGGGTCGGGTCGGGTTCTTCCTCAAGTTATCGGTTCGGGTCGGTGTTCTTCATTCGTTCGAGTCGGGATTCCTCTGGGTTCGAGTCAGATGCTTCTCTTCAGGTCGGGTCGGGTGCTTCCCTTCGGGTCGGGTCGGGTGGATCCGTCTTCACGCTCCCTTCATATGCTCCTATCCGATCCGCTTCCGCGCTCCTGCTCTGATTCGTCTTCGTGCTTCCGATCCGATCCGTCCTCCTCGATCCGATCCGTCTTCCTCTATCCGATCCGATCCCAGTTCAGCTAGCGTGGCCTTCCTTTTTTCCACTTTTCCCAAGTGTTGGGTTCCGATCCGATCAGATTCTTTGCTCAGTTCCACATATCCGACCCGAGCCCCCTTATCCGATCCGATCCGAACCCTGCACTGTTTTCTGAAACTATTCCAGCAAGTGTTTACGCCATTCGACGACGTTTTCGACCATTCTAACTATTGGAATCAATCACAAAGCATTTCATACAGTCATAGCAACATGCATAATCAACCACAAACATCATTCACATCAATATCATAGGTTAAAATGGATCAAATATACCCAAAATTCCATATTTCCCCTTAAGCATGTTTAGGTGAAACTAATAATAGGATTAGCAAAACTTAACCAAATTAACCCAAATTCATATCAAAGGTCTAAACATCATTTAGGAATTTATGAACATTTTTCCCGAATTTTATCATGCTTAAATTCGCTAATTAGCACTAATCACCTTTAATTAGCTATAATTAGTGTAAAACTATGCAAATCACTCACCTTAGCCACAAAATAAACTAAGATCTGAAATAATTCTCTGATTTGATGTGAATCTCAATGCCAACAGCAGCTTCTATGTTGATTTGGTGAAGATCTTCCTTGATTAGGGGTTGCTAAGCCAAATTCTTGACCAAAAGATGATTTGGAGATGATTTAAAGGTTAGAGGCCATTTTTAGGGATCCTTGGTGATAAGTGGAGGCTAGAAAACTGAAATGGAATGATTCTCCATCTCATTTCAGCCCTCCCATAACCCTAATCCCGAAATGGGTTATGGGCCTACTCACTAATCACCCGATTTGGCCCGGTTAAGCAGTTTTTCACCCTCCAAACCTTGTTTCAGCCATATCTCCCAAACGTTAAGTCCGTTTGGCTAATGTGACCACTCTACGGAAAGGTAAACCATCAAACGAGTCAAATGGAAGTGGTTTCATGTCAAAATTCCTTTCCAATCAAAAGTTATGGCCAAAACAGTACCAACTGGAGGCAAAATGGTCATTTAAAAATCGACAAAAATCATTAACATGAGAAATGACTCTAATGGATGTTTCCCGAAGTTACATGACCATACGACTTCATACGGGAAAGAAATAAATATTCTACGATCCCCCGAAACGTAGGATACAGGTCATTACACCATCGCCTGAAATCAGGCGTAGTGACCGGAATCAGTGATTTAGGGTTTCGAAACCCTTTTGTTCTTTGAACCGGCGGCGGCTCCAGAGGTGACCGGAGGCGAGGACTCCGATAGGGAAGGAAGCGGCTGCATCTGAGCTTCACAACGGAGGTGGCCGGAGCTTCCAATTCGATCGGAGGAGGGCGAAATCAACGGTCAAAGATGCGGTTCAAATGGGTTCATCGACGAGTGCTGTAGCGTGAAAGGGGAGCGAGAAGAAAAGATTCCCTGCTGACGTGTCAAATGTTAAGTGGGTGAGGAATTATTTTTATTAATTTATATAATTTCAAAAGTCAAATGGTATAACGCTAATAACTTTTTCATATTAAATCGGATTTTGATGCGGTTGGGTGCGTTGGGATCATGGCGAGACGACGGTCGATTTGAGACTGGTTTGGCTGCGTTTAGAGACTGTGAAATTTTGGGCTTTGGTTGGACGTCCGATCCACTAAGGACCCAAAGGTGAGCGATTTTCTCACTCACGAATAACTATTTCATTTCCATGGTTGTTGAATTAATTTATGAAATAAGTTGATTGCGCGGTTGTATTGATTTGGTGAATGATTGCTTATATTTGACATGCAAGTGGGTTATATGTAATGATAATCAATAATTAGTGATTTAAAATTTATTTAAATTTCTGGTTAGAAACCCGACATTTTTTGAACCAATGAAAAGTTTTAATATTTACCGTTGAAAAAATGGTTGTGATGGATGCTGTGATGGTTAGGTGCTGAATTGATATTTATACTGAGATGCCTGTCATTCAGTATATGGATGTTGTGTGTTTATTGTAACGGTTAATCCCATTTCACCCTGATGTTACGGGCTTCGAATAAACCCGGGATTAATCGATTTGAAATGAATTAAGAACACAGATTGAAATCATAGATATCTGTGACCTTGATTTGGATCGAAATGATAGATCCATCCCTGAAATATCGACAAATTTAAATTTAAAATCACTTGTCCATTGGATAGAAAATTAAATACAGACATCGGTTTGTTAAATGATTTTAAATATTTTGGAAATTTTATTTGATAGGATTTTGGAAGAAAATGCCGATACTCGATAGATCCATTCTTTAAAGAACCTGGGATGTTGATTTAAAAAGGGTTAAGGAAATTTCCCAAAATAAAGTGGAAATTCTTAAATTGGGAAGTGAATAGGATTTGGAATTTTTCAAATTTATGGGGTGGATTTGAATGAAATAAATTCTTATTGAATTTAATTTTTGAATAAAGGAATCGAGGTATTCTGAGTTGTTCAACTCAGTTTTGAATATTGATTTGAATTTCTTAAATTAAAGGATTGGTATGAATGGTGTTTGAAACAAGATATTGAACTGTGTAACTCCATTGGGACTAGAGTATGGGTTCAAGTATTTGAAGTTCGGAAGAAAAGAGAAATTTTGATTAAAGATTTATTTATATATATATATATTTACAATGTTGATTTCAAATAATTTATTCTTTCTTTAAAATTTATCATTTAACCTTTACCTATAAACTATTTATTTTAGCTTAAATTTCCTTATATTTTATTATTTAAACTAATTAGTAAAATTTATTTTATATATATATTCATAATGATCTAAATTATCTTATTTTGTTTTAACGATTATTTCTATACATATATGTTTATATAAAGATTTTATTTAAAAGCATCCATATTCCAGTATGTTAAATGATCGTAAATTTCTTCTGAATGGAAAGTGCTGGATTTAACCGTAGTTCGAGATGGAGTCGAGATAAAGTATTCAAATAAGAATCGACTTTAACCAATTTTTCATGAAAATGTAATTGATATTTTATTCGAATATAACGGATACCATAAATGATATGAATGGGTTGTTATGGGGAATTTAGACTCTATTGAATATGAATGGATTTCGAATTCAAATTGATTTGAGATAATTATAATCTTTGATACGAAGTATATTCTACTTGAATATAAATCGAGTTGGTGAAATATTATATGATTATAATATAATGAAATGAAATATATTCTAATTTAGAATAAAAATCGCTTTGGTATGATTATGATGTAATGATATGGAATGATATCATATTTGAATATAAATTTGGTCGAAACAGAATATGATGTTTTGATATGAAGGCGATCCTTTATGAAATATAAAAGAACCAACCGATGTGTAATTTGTAAGCGTTTGTTGTTAAAGAGACCGGAGTCGACATAAGTCATACTCTCTGTCAGTGTCGTTACCACTTTGACAACTGTGAACGTTATGACGTATCCAGAATGAGTATGATGACTTGGAGGCGATTATTGAATCGAAGAAGATGAACGATGACGAGATAGCCCTGACCTTCGGGTCAAAATTGAAATGACTAAAACAGGAGCTATACCGTGACTAATTGAGGTAGCACCTTTGATCGGACACACTTCTTCTATACTATTTCTATGACTATGATGATGATGATGATTTGGGCCCATTTATGACTTTGGGAGTGTGTTCCGAGGTGGGCGGTAGTGGCTGCTATGCGTTACCACCGGTTTGGGAGTGCAGTTGGTAGAATCCTACCCTGGGCATCGCCTTGGGTGCCTTGTCATATTATCCTTATCGATCCCCATATGATTTTGATTTGTATCATACCTATGGAGTGCCCTCTGATGCCATCGTTTACGGTGGGTTTACGGTACTGTATAGACTGCGGTATTATAAACAGTGTAAGGGTAAAAATGTAATCCAGCTTACGCTATTTTCAGTATTTATACTTTACTGAGTAGACACTATCATAATAGCGTATTATACTATCTATGTATTAGTTTAACGAATCCTTGAGAGATTGGAAAATCCTGTAACATCTCTTGAGTTACTGCACCCATTACACTCAAGTTATTTTGTCTTTTGATTTGACTAATATGAGAATGATTTAGTGCTGATCCGAGTGTTTGTTGTGTTTTCTTTTTATGCAATACGCTCAGGTCAGCAGATGTTGCAGTTAGCGAAGATTTCAATAGCTTGGAGGATGAAGACGAAGTTTTGGTATATATCTACTATATATAAGTATTTCCGCTGCATTTTATTTCCGCTGTGCTATGTAGAGATCTACATATGTAACTCTGATAATCGTTGTATGGTATAGACAAATGTATGTATTTCAACTGTTTTAAACTGTTAGTTATTTATTATATGTTGTCCTTCCGCTGTGAGAATTCTGTTATTGTTCTTCTCTCCTTTCTTCTTTTTCTTCTTTTCCCAATAACTGCCTATATTTGTGATTTGTTTGGATCGACATGTGTGATTTATTTTCGATTTGAACGGTCAAAAATCTGGGTCGTTACAGCTTAGTTCTGGAATATAACATATTAACGAACTTGTCAGAAATAGAATCAGTAGTATTCTATGACGAATAACTCATTTCAGATAGGATCAGTAATATCCTAGAATGTGTGTAGCAGAATGAAATACACCCCACTAGACACATTTGCATTCAAGTATATGTCTCTATGCTTTAAAAATACCTTTTCTATTAGCCTAACACTTTGTCTGTTATTTGCAAAAATTGAAAAATGAGTGGAAGAAGTAGAAGAGGTGGGTCAGAACCAGATATTGAGGCTCTATTAATTAAGTATCGAAATCTGGGTGGAGTGCCATTCTCAGGCAATGAATCTATTATTCAAACACAAGCATGGATGCGCTCTGCTGAGAACATCGTTGAAGGTTCAAAGCTGAGAGATGATCAGAAAAGATTACTGGCATCTTGGGCACTCAAAGACGAAGCTTTAATCTGGTGGGATACCGTTATTAAAGATAATCCAGAAGGTAATATTACCTGGGATAGATTCAAAGAAATTTCCAATGAAAGATTTATTCCTCCAAAAGCAACTGAGCGGTTAAGTGATGAATTCTACTATCTGATTCAAGGGGATATGATTATTCCGGAATATCATAAGAAATTCAATGAACTTTCTCGTTTTGCCCCACATCTAATTCAAAATCCAAAGATGAAGAATCTGAGGTTTATTAACGGGCTTCAAAGAAAGTACCAAAGAAATGTAACTGCACATATGCAACAATCTTTTTCTGAAATGATATATATAGCTTATCAGTATGAAGATCTAGATAAGCAAGATCTTTTGGGCGATGAAGAAGGGGCCAGTTCTAGCAACAAAAGGAAATTCGAAACTGATAGCCTGGAGACAAGTACACAGCCTGAGGCAAGTATGAAGTCTGAGGTCAGTAAGAGGCCTAAATTCAGTAGGAAAAGGGTTAAGTCTGAGAAAGAACCAATAACGACTGCCACATGCTCGAGCTGCAATAGGCAAGGACATTTGGCAGCAAATTGCAGATCTTGGAACAAACGAGAAAAGGATAAATCTAAATCCAAGAGAAAGTTTCAAGAGATTAGAAAATGCAATCTTTGCCATCAGGTTGGTCATGTAAAGTAGGATTGTCGGATATTAAAGAAATCTGAAGTAGTATAGGTGAATGAACTGACATAAGTTTCGTCACCCTTAGTCAGTAAAGCAAGGCCAGACGTGTTGGAAGGCACACTTACTGTCAAAAATATTCCAGTTAAAGTACTATTTGATACAGGCGCATCGCAAAGCTTTATTGCAAGGAATGCGGTTAAGAAACTGGATTTGAATTTGAAAAAGCTCAAAACACCCGTGACTGTCCATAATCCGGTTGGGGGTTCCCTCGATCTTAGTTGGATTTGTGTGGTGCCTGTTTCTTTTCCTGTTATCGGTTCCCTACCACCTCGATCGTCATGAATTTCACAGAATTTGATCTTATTCTAGGATTGGATTGGTTAACCAAATATGAAGCTGAGGTTAAATGCACCGATGGAGTCGTAAGGGCGAGGATTAAATCAGGGAATTATATAACCATTCCATGCGAAGGTCCGAATTCTTATAGAAAAGATTTTTGGCCAGCTCTGGATGTTTCTCCTTCTCAAGTAGAACCTATTCCTGTCGTTATGGAGAATATTCCGGTCGACGTAGAAAATATTCCTGTCATCAAGAACTATGCGAATGTGTTCAAAGAAGTAGTTAGATTACCTCCGCATACAGAAACAGATTTCAAGATTGCTTTAATTCCGAATGAAAGGCCAGTAGTTCACACTATTCGAAGAATGACCTTGAAGGAAAAAGAAGAATTAGACAATCAGACATGACATCTAATATGGAAGGGTTTTATCGGGCCTAGTTTCTCTGATTGGGGAGCAGCAGTGGTGTTTGTCCCGAAGTCAGATGGTACTCTCAGACTATGTGTGGATTATCGTGACTTGAATAAGGTGACATGGAACAAATATCCATTGCCGCGAATTGATGATTTGTTGGATCGATTAAATGCCATGCAAGTATTTTCAAGAATGGACCTAACTACAGGTTTCCGTCAGCTTCGTATTGCCAAAGAATGTGTTCCTTTGACATCATACAAAGGTCCAGATTTATTCTATGAGTGGTTAGTAATGCCATTCGGCTTATGTAATGCTCTAGCTTACTTTGTCGATCTAATGAACTGGGTATTCAGAGAAGTATTGAATAAATTCGTACTAGTTTTCATTGATGACATATTGATCTTCTCTAAGTCAAAAAGCGAGCATGAAAATCATTTGGAACAAGTATTGGAAATTCTCAGAAAGAATGTTTTAAAAGCCAAATTTTCCAAATGTATATTCAGGCAAGAAGAAGTCAAATTCCTTAGTCACGTCGTATCAAAGGAAGGAATTTCTATAGATCCCAGTAATATTACTGCTATTCAGAATTGGAAGCAGCCAACTACACCTACAGAAGTCCGAAGTTTTCTCGGATTGGCTAGTTATTATCGAAAGTTCGTTAAGGATTTTTCGAAGATATATAGTTGCTTAACGAAGCTTACTAAGAAACATTCAAGGTTCAATTGGACTCTAGAATGTGAGGCAGCTTTCCAAAAAAGCTGAAGTTAAGGTTGACAACTGCTCTAGTGTTAACAATAATCGATGGCAATCAGAACTTGAAAGTCCGGACGGATGCTTCTAAAGAAGTCTTGGTGCAGTGTTAATGCAAAGTGGCCAAGTAGTCGCTTATGCTAGCCGTCAATTGAAGCCACATGAGAAGAATTATGCAACTCACGATCTTGAATTGTTAACCATCGTGTTTGCTATGAGAATCTAGAGGCATTATCTATTGGGTGAGAAGTTCGAATTATATACCGATCATCAATCATTGAAGTATTTATTCACCCAGAAAGATCTGAAAATGAGGCAGCAGCATTGGCTAGAATTTCCCGTGGCATATGATCTTGATATTTTATATACTCCGGGGAAAGCCAATTTTGTAGCTGATGCGCTCAGCAGAAAGAATGTAATCATTGCCAGTCTTATCATCACGCCTTCATTGATTGATAATATATCTACTCTTCAGAAGGATGATCACTTCATTTAGAAGATCAGAGAGAGAATTCAAAAAGGCGAGCCCTTGAGTTTCCAAATTGGCAATGATGGGATTCTGAGGCTAAAGGGCCGAATTTGTGTTCCAGACTTACCTGAACTCCGGAGAGAAGTATAGGATGAATGTCACAAATCCAAATTGAGTATCCATCCAGGAGTGAGCGAGATGTATAATGATATCAAACGCACTTTCTGGTGGGGATCTATGAAAATAGACATATCTTTATATGTTAGCCGGTGTTCCACCTGTCAACAGGTCAAAAGCGATCAACAGAAACTCGTCAGATTGTTGCAACCGTTGAAAATCCCCGGTTGGAAGTAGGAACATATTTCTATGGATTTCATAGATGGTTTTTCCAGAACCAGGAAAGGAAATGATAGTATTTGGGTGATCGTAGATCGTTTCACGAAGATCGTCCATTTTATACCTGTCAGATCGAATAGAGCTGCTCAGAGTCTGGCGCAGATTTATTTTAAAGAAATTGTTAAACTTCATAGAGTTCCCATGAGTATCGTTAGCGATCGTGACCCGATTTTCGCTAGTAAATTCTGGGAAGCATTCCAAGCAGAATTGGGAACCAAACTGAACTTGAGAACTGCATATCATCCTCAAACAGATGGTCAAACTAAGAGGGTGAATCGTATTCTAGAAGATTTATTGCGGGCTTGTGTTATTAATTTTGGTGGATTTTGGAAAGACCACTTGCATTTGGCTGAGTTCTCATACAACAACAAATACTAAGCGAGCCTGAAAATGTCTCCATTCAAAGCATTGTATGGTCGACCGTGCAGATCTCCCGCTTGTTGGGTAGAACCTGGCAATATACTTGTATTGGGACCCGATATGATTCGTGAGGCTGTAGACAAAGTCGATTTCATTAAGAAACGATTACTGGCCGCTCAAAGCCGACAGAAGGGCTATGCAGATTTGATAAGGTGAGATTTATCTTTTTCTGTTGGCGACTATGTGTATCTATGGGTTTCTCCAATGAGAGGAGTAGTCCGATTTGGTAAAACAGGGAAGTTGGCGCCCAGATTTATTGGCCTGTTTCCTGTGCTTGAACGGATTGGAACTCTCGCTAATAGGGTTCAATTGCTTGATTGGTTGCTTGGAGTACATGATGTATTTCACGTATCTCAACTTCGAAAGCATGTACATGATCCAGACTTGGTCGTGGAAGAAGCCGCACAACAAGATTTGGAAATTACTCAAGAATTGGCAGTGAGGAGAGAGCCGCTAAAGATTATTGGCAAAGAAACTAAAGAACTGAGGAACAAGAATGTTCACTTAGTCAAAGTGCAATGGAGTGGAGATCCGCGAGACTGTACTTAGGAAACTGAGGAGAGTAATAGGAAAGCCTATCCCAAGTGCAGGGTGGATATCTCTGATTAACTCTGGTGCAAGGTACATTTGCCATATTTTGCATTTCCGTTTTGATCTCTACTTGGTTGTTGTTTCCTTTTCATGGATGTAAACTTTTTAATTATATAGTCTGAATGACTTTAAAAGAGTATATGAATTAAATAGTATATTTTTGAAAAGTTAATCAACAAATTGATTATTGTTTGTGTTGTGTGATTATGAATTTGACTAATTGAATTATTGGAATGATAGTTCATCAAATCAATAAGAGAATGAAGTTAAAATTTATGCAATTGAATCAAATATTGAACTGATTTGAAATTAGATAGAAATATATGCATGTACGTTATATATTTTTAAATAGGTAAATGGATTTTCTGTTGAGTAAAGAATTTATTTGCATGTCCGACAAATAGGTAAAACTTAATGAGTTGGATGCGCAATTTTATTATTATATCAACTTCTGTGAATGCCATTGGATGCGGAGTGCTGGTTTTTCTGTGTGTAATAATAAATGTCGCCATAGGATAGTAATAATTAATTTTGAACTCACTTTATCATATACCACATAAGCATTTGGAGCCTGTGTGACGAGGTTAAAGATTTACCATACGAGCGAGAGGCTTGTATGGCGATGACTATATATTACAGGTTGAACTGATGGTTGATATGGACAATATAAAATATAATGGTAAATTGCCAGATTACTAAAAACCCCACACAGGTCTGGAGACGACAATAAACACGACTCTCTGGTCATTAAGGCACAAAAACCATTTATAGGGTGACGAGAATTTATTCTCTGGAGTTATGATCTATACACACTCCCCTGTGGACACCGAAATATATCACTATAAATATGTGCATGCTTATTAGGATTTATTGGGTAACTAATACGGCCCAATAAATTTCCAAACCCTTTCCCGTACAAAGGAGGTTATGGCGAAATTATTAGAAAATTTACGGTGTTAGCTAAATTTTTGAAGAATTAGAAAATTCTTAGAAACTAAAAAGTTGAAGAATGAAAGTTAGAAAGAAAGTGGAGCCGGTTAATTTAACAACTTTCGGCTTCGTTCCTTTTCGGGGACGAAAAGATTTTAAGTGCGGGAGATTGTAACAACCCGGAAAATCAGAACCAATTTCAAAATTTTAATTTGGCTATTTTAGTGGATTTTAAATATTTAAAATAAATTATTTTAAATAATGACGACCAAAAGTATATTTGAATCGAAGTTGGAAAATAAATATATTTATTTTAATTATAAAACAAGGCCTGAAACGGCGCGGTAGTTTGAAAATTTGAATTCGAACTTTGACTGACTGTACCGGGTGCAAAATAAAACGGATTTTAGTGAAACCAAAATTTTTTAAATCTGTTTATGAATATCTTTCTAACGAATTTGAAAAATCAAAATTTCATAGTGGGAATCAAAAGTTATGGCCAAATGAATTTTCAGAAAGGTCGCTATGGAGTTAATATAGCCCGTGAAAATAGTCATTTTGCAAATGACCACCATTTTCGACGAAGCCACTTTTGTTGGATCTAGGATGTCGAATTATTGCTAGGTTCCAAATTCCAAAATTTTTGGAGTTAATATGTGAGCGTGGCAAAGGAAAATGTGTTTGGTCGATTTCAGTGAAATTGGATCGACCAGAAAATGGCCATTTTTCAAACGGTCTTCAAATTCGACGAAATCAGTTTTGTTAGAAACGTATCCTCAAAACATAGATAGATTTATTTGTCTGGAATTTTTGGGATCAGTATGTGGCCTCGGCAAATTGAAATGTACGTTCAAATCCATATTTGAATGTTTTATATTTTGATTTGAAGAATAACATACTAAAACAGTCAAATGGGCTTACGAAACATATCCCATTGTGTTCGGAATGGGGTAATTAGCTAAGGATGACAGTCGTTGGGTTTGGAGTTCGTATGAGGTAAGGGGTATTTTCGGATTTAATAAAGTATTTAAATAAAAAAATGGGCCAATCAGAATCACTCTCTCTCTCTCCCGCTTTCAAACGCGAAACCCCAATATCGAATGGCGACAGCTTCTTCTTCCTTCTCTCCTCGTTTTCTTCAAATCCACGCACTAATACTCCTAGCTCATGTTGAAAAATTTGTAGAGCATCTCCTAATCTTCAAATCCATACTTGATTCACCTCCTACCATCGTGTATTGGAAGAGATGTGCTCCCTCGAAGTTACGGATTTCAAACCGCTGCCGCCCTCTATTGCCAACGTCGAACTAGGGCCCACCTGCCTCGTTAGCCGTGCTTCTCCTCCCTCTTTCACGTGGCATCTTCTGATCGTCACCAAACCTCGCGGATTGCAAGAAAAATTCTGACCTAGTTTCGAACATTTTCAGAAGGTAACGGTTGTTTATTTTTCTAAAGGATTATAACACTTTAAAGCGCTATGGATTTTGATTTCATGATAAAAATCATATTTTTTTTGCTATGTTGTCGAAACCTAGTGAAACAAGAGACACCGGGATCGTGTGGACGTCTTCTACATTCTAGAAGAGGCCGGATATTTTTCTGCGCTTCCTACAATTTTTGGAGGAGTGGAACCCAATGTGAGATTTCTGAATTATTAACGATATGAAATAACGATGTATAAATTATACGGTTGATGAATGAGTTATATAAGCGTTGTACACCTCATGTATAAGCGTTGTATAAGTTGTATGTGCGATGTACAAGTTGTATATGCATTGTAAAAATCATATATGCGATGAATGGAATTGAAGTGATATTATGAAGTTGAAATATATTTATATACGTGTATTTATATATATATATATATATATATATATATATATATATATATATATTAACTCCCCTCGTCCATAGACCATGGAAGATATATATTGGTTGTGATTGTTTGGATTTTGGTTGATGTGAAATTTGGTTGATAAATACGAATGGTTGAAATGATTGATTGTGGTTAAAATCCCAATAGGATTAGTATATGGGAAAATTCGTCTGCGTACGAACTAGTTATTGAAATCCCCATTGTCAAAAGCTGCGAGGCTTTAAGGTAGTGCGAGGAGCCGTACTCGGGACGGTGCCGGTTTTAACTCCCCTGCCATTATGCTGCCGAAATTTTCTGAAATATTCCTGTGTTTGATTTATATTCATGTATTGAAATGTTGGAAAATAATCATTTTTGAAATAAAATGGTTTGAACAATAAAAATAACATTTTTATCGAATGTATGAAATAAAAATGGTTTGAACGATAAAAATAACATTTTTATCGAATGTATGAAATAAAAATGGTTTGAACGATAAAAATAACATTTTTATTGAATGTATGAAATAAAAATGGTTTGAATGATAAAAATAACATTTTTATAGAATGTATGAAATGAAATAGTTTGAGCGATAAAAATAACATTTTTATTGTATGTATGAAGTATATAAAATAATCGTGTTTGAAATAAATTGTTTTGACAATAAAATCGCATTTTTATAATATATATGAATCGCTAAAAATATCCATTTTTGAAATAAATTGCTTTAACAATAAAAATCACATTTTTATCATCTGTATGAAGTATATAAAATAATCGTGTTTGAAATAAATTGTTTTGACAATAAAAATCACATTTTTACTATATATATGAATTGTTAAAAATAGCCATGTGTTGAAATAAATATTTGTTGGATAAAAATATCATTTTTATCACCTATATGAGTTGAAATGGTTTTTGAAATCGAAGAATGGATTATATTTATGTATATATGAATATAATTAAAATAAATCGAGTAACGAAGCTGTAGTTCGTATTTTGAAACCGTGATTTCAAAAGATTGTACCGGGAGATCTGACCATCTGATTTTCCCAAAACCGAAACCGTTGGGTTCGCTTTGGAAATATCTTACCAACGATACCAACTTTGTAAAGATCCAACGGTTGGATTGTCTGGAATGTTAAATTCAAATATGAATGAAAACAACGCCAGAATGGATTATATTAATATACATAAATATAATTAAATTAAATCGAATAACGACGCTGTAGTTCGTATTTTGAAATCATAACTTCAAACGATTGTACCAGGAGATCCGACCGTCGGATCTTCCCAAAACTGGAACCATCGGGTCCGCTTTGAAAAGATCTTTCCAATGATATAAAATTTGTAAAGATCCAACGGTTAGATTTCCAGATATGTGTAAATCAAATTTGGAGAAAAACAGCGCCATGACCGCGTTATGGCCTGAAGCGTGGTTTGAATAAATTGGCTATATTTAAATAAATAAAAATAGAGATAAACCGTGATAAAATATTATAAACGATATGGAATGAAAATAAATCGAATTTACCCGCTTTATAGGATATTTGATGGTTGAATGTGTTTGACGTGAAAATTACATTAATGAACTGAATTATGGATGTCATATAATTTAACCATTGAAATGAATTGATTTGAAATTCCAAAAATACGTGAATTATTTGAAAAGGACGAGTTAATTCTCATTTCAAATAATTGATCGATGGCTAGAAGTCGAAGATATGAAGAACGTGCAAGACCGAGGATCTTCACATCGAATGGATGGCGACTGATGCCTCTGATGGGAGTTGCTGCCTTGAATGGGTTACAGTGGTGGTCGTCCGGACGTACTTGTTGATCGTTCGAATGTGCGAGGGCCTCTCTCCTGTATTGGACATACGGGAGAGGAATAAGGTGCCTCCGGTTTCGTTCAAACCTAGAACGGACTTATAAATGGAGGTGTGTCTGACGTTGTAGATGGACAACGTGACATACAAAGTTGTTGTGATCAAAGCTTTTGTTGAAAACCAGAGCTTTATGGCTGATGATCAAAGCATGGATTTAAATAGCTAGCTTTGTGTTTAGCGTTGATTCGCGAGCCTCACACCCCAGCATGGAACAGAAATGGGAGAGGACATCAGAGAGGACCTGTGTTTCATTCTAGCTAGGAGTGGTGTTTTGGGTTTTACACACCCAGGCCTTTTACTTATGTGGATGATGGATAGCGAGGCACCTCGGTTATATCGGTTGCCCCGGGGCTGATGGTTTGGTCGGTATATTACCAGTTGACGCCCCATAGGCCGTGGAAATGCAGTGTTCAGGCATTTTAATCCACTCCGTGTGGACCGGCCCTGACAATCCAAGGTGCAGTTGCGGCTGTGTCCTGAGGTGCGGGCTAGAGCGTCTCGAATTCGGTAAGGATGATCCCTTGCCTTGGTTCATGACGGAAATCCAATTTCCAAATATGACATCATGCAGTTTTTATTGTATATCTATATATGGCGACATGATATATGGTACCCATGCCGTCTATGATTGATACTTATGATTGAAATTGTTTTGAAACATATAAACACTTGTAATAATATCAAATGCTTTCGTTTTATTCGTATCAAGCATATTTTGGCCATTATAAGGTAAAACTCTATCCTCTGGTTTGCGTTGCATTGTGTGATGGGAACTGAGTCTTATAATGGCTTCATTTTTGTAAAAAGCATTGCGATGTTTAAATGATTTACTTGTTTTTAAAGCACTGGCAATCCAATGGAGTAAACCCGTTCCACGTTAGCGGCGTGGTCCTGTGATTAGCCTTATTTTTAAACAAAGTTAAGTAGATTTCTCATACCAGTCCCATGACTGACTCGTAGTTCGTTTCACTTGCAAACTCGGGTGCCCTATTTTCTACACAGGCAGCCTTGTATTTAGGTTTTAGCAGGCTCTTTCTGGATAGCTATGGAGCTGAAGATGGATTCTATCATTTCTTTCTTTTTATGTTGTTCAGCTCATGTTGTACATATTAAGGTTTGATTCCGCTGTAGACATTTTATGTAAAGCTGAACTATATTTTGTACAAAGTATTCTATATACTGTGTAACTCTAATGTTTATGTTTATCCAGTATATTCTGTTGTAAATTATCTGGTGTATTTATATATTTCTGTTCTGCTGTTATCTGTTTATGTGTTATATTCCAAAGATTACCCTCGCCACCGTGGAACAGGGTTTAGGGTCATCACAATTTTTGAATATAAATTGGTTATTTTTGCTAAATAAAATTGAGAATAATTTTGAAATTAGTTTTTTTTTATTTTATTTGACTTAAAAAAACTCAGTAAAATTATTAAATTGATTTATAAGCTTTGTTTTAAAATTTTTGAAAATTCGATTTTTTTTAAATCATCGCATATCCCTTAAAAAGTGAAACTTTGTTAGGAAGCTCAGAATTCGATGAGATAAATTTTTTTGGATTCATAATGACAAATCATTGTTGAGTTCCAAAATGCGCATCGAACGGAGTCGGTATGTGGCCATGCGAAGCAAAACCATTTGTTTTAAAACAGACGATCGGTTTATAAAGCAACATTATGGAGACGATCTCTGAATTCAGGTTCATTTTTTTTCTAGATTCATATCGTCAATTTCTGGTTAAATCCAAGAGGTCATGATTTTTGGAGTTAGCGTGTGGCGTGCAAGAAAAAAATGTATGCTAAAATCGCATTTTTGAAGCTAATTGAGCAATTTTACAAAGGAACATTATTGAAACAATCTCGGAATTCGACGATTTTTTTATTGAATCCATAGCATCGAATAATGGTAAGATTCCAAATATCATGATTTTTAGAATCAGTATGTGATCGGGCGTGATTTTTAAAGTGAAAACAGACAATATTTTAACTTTAAAAATTCGTTGTTTGTGCATACTGACTCGGAATTCGATGAAACCAATTTTGTTGTATCCGTAATGTCAAAGAGTAACTGCATGTCAATTTCCATTGAGAACGAGATTCATAGGTGATCACATGGATTCTTAAACAATGAAAACATACAAGAATTGAGTAGAACTGAATAAAATAAAATATATAATTAATAAATAAATATTCTGATTCTACTATATAATGTCCTAAACTTCTCCCCTAACCCTAAAATATTTTTCTCGTGGTCAACGGCAAGAATGGCCACTTCCAGTAAATTGAAAATGTGAAGAACCAATCTTCTTTCATTTTTTAAAAATCGCACAAGCCTCATAAAATCACAAAACAAAATCCATTGAGGTCCTTGTGAGGAGAGCTTCAAGCTAATACCAATTTTAGGCAATGCGACGCTGGTTTGTGTAGCTCCAAAATTCATAGCGTGTTCGTTCTTGTTCTAGGGTTGGAATTCGTGATAAATGGGAGTAGTAATTTGCGACTTGGAGTTCGTATTGGTGATTAGCATGTTGAATAGCATCTTGCATTCGATTTTGGAGTGATTTCATGAGATTTTGTGTCGATGTTTGTACAGTATGTGTGTGGTTGAGGGTAGAGAACGCATTTTCATGCGTATGTTATAGTTTGATGATAAGTATACAGAATCAAAGAGATTTTGATGGATATTTCTACGGTGTTCTTGGTTTTTGTTTTCGTGAAGTAAAGAGGGAGGGAGGTGAATCAAAAGGTGCGGCAATGGCATGAAAGGGGCAGCATTTTCCTGAGCATGGAAGAGGAAGACGTGAGATGAGGGAGGGTAATTAAGGAATAAACATGATTACAGTAATTAATATTTAATTATATACGTTAATGACTTATATAAGTACACATAATATTGTAAAATGCACAACTTTTTCATATGAACTCAGAATTCAGCGAAACAACATCAGTTGGAACCATATCGATGAGAGCTTCGTAATGAAACTGAGTTGGAGAGATTTGGAGCTCGCGTCAATTTTTGGTGGAAGAAAACGTCTGTTTCGGTCAATCGACCATTTACAGTTATTTAGTGACAAACCAATAGAGGTGAGAACTCCTTACTTAATTATATTTTTTTCATGTTATTGTATTCATATATAAAAATATGTAGAATTGCCAATGTAGATTTTTTTTTTTTTCAGTTTTAGTCATTATAAATTACATGCGGTGCCTGTTAGCTCACCTCCCTCGTCCACAGACCATGGACGATTTGATTGACTATATTGTGTGTTGATTGTGATACTGAAATATTTAAAAATATTTAAAATAAATTAATATTTTTTTAGAGTAGTTGAAATTAAATTATAAATATCTATTTATAATTTGAACAGTGAAAATTGGCTAATTAAAAGAAAAAAATATAATTCAAATTGATTAGAACTGGTTAAATTTATTAACCAGTGATTATTTTAAATAGACTATTGTTGTTTGGAAACCCCACACGGGTCTGGGGACGATAATTTATTCACGTCTCCCCTGGATTTAAATTATATGTCACTTGATTGATCGACAGACTGTGATAAGCATTTTTTAATTATTTAATGCTTATACAGTAGTGAATTTCACTCCGGATGTGAATTGGTTGTTTAACAGTTGTTCATCACTAGTTTTGAACACATGCGATGTATGAAATCCATAAAAATAAAATTATATGGTAAGTGATTGAGTCGCATTCTGTGACGGCCCGCCTCGCACCAGCCTGCATTTCCTCCAAAAGTGCGCTGTACACATGCCCGACTAGCCCAAGACGGTCGTCAGAAGAAAGGAAAGAAGGGAATGAACTAATCAAAGAACCTGTAGGATGTCTCACAGCGCATGGAATAAAATATAATAATAACATACTTGACATAAAACAGGCGAGACAGTGCATAAGCTGATAACTAAAACCAACATCAATCTCAAAGCAGCGGAAATCCAAATACAGCTTATTACAATTTTTCCAAATTTACTGTCTCTAAACAGAAGAAAGCTAAAGTAGAAGATACACCAACAATGCCCAAGCAGTGATCTTCAACAACACAGGGAGAATATTATGTGTATAGTACGTGGAAGCCTCCTGCTCGTCTCCGGATCATCTACCCGTGCATCACCAGCTAATCCTGTCTCTAGTCTGCTCGTGTGAGCACCCAGAGTAATAAGAAGAGACATAAAACTCTGGGTCAGACATAAAGCCTGGTATGAGCGATAAGCATCTAAACAGAGTAATAACAGGTATACTAAACCATACCTGAACCTGGACCTGCAACCAAAGAGTTAGTACCACATACCGTACAATACTCCAAGGTGCCAATAGTAATTAGTGTAAGAATACGGGGGTGGGGTGTGCATGTCACAATGATAGCAAGCAAATCATCCATAGCAACCATCCTCACATCTCTCATTCAGTGCGTAAAGCGTACGATATCTACCACTTTGGAACACTAGACAAAACTGAGGCAACGACGAATCCCGACTTGTAGAAACCCTGCTATGACCAAGCCAAACACTTGGAGTCATGACCAAACATTTCAATGACCCACTTCATTGGTCGTAGCCCTTGGTTCTACCGATGCCATAATGGCCCTGAATCCGCCTTCGTACCTCCTACCATAGTGGTCCAAAGCTATAGACGTCGATAACCCCTTAACACGCGTCCCGCAGCAAAGCCCAACCATGAAGTGAACTCGTTGATTCCCATCTGAATCTTAAGCTCTAACTTCTCATTTGGACCTCCTTTGCATCTCGGGTTTGGTCGAATTGGAGTGGGTCTTCAGAAGAGTTGTCGCGCAGTAACAATCCTGGAATTCGGTTCGGTTCGGTAATCATTGCCCTCATCTGTTCGGTTCGGATTTCTTCACTCCGGGTCGGGTCGGTGTCCTCCTCCGGGTCGGGTCGGTGTCCTCCTCCGGGTCGGGTCGGGTTGCTATCCTCCTTCCAGCTCATGCTCCTTCTTCGATCAGCTCCCTCGTTTCCTTCTACTCCGATCCGATCACTTCGCTTTACTTCAGTCCGATCCGCTCCGCTCCCTAGCCTGCTCCGATCCGATCCCCTTGTCCACTCCAACTCTAAGTAAACGGCCTTCCTTTTTGCCAAGCCTTTCATGTGCCAAACTCCAGTTCGGGTCGGGTTTCTTGCCCAGTTCACATTTCCGATCCGAGCCCCATCCGATCCGATCCGAAGCCCTGCACAACTTTCTGCAACTTTTCCAGCAACTTGTTTACGCCGTTCGACGACGTTTTTGAAAAATCTAACTATTCTAATCAATTATAAAACATACCATAGAGTCATAGCAACATGTAAGAACAACCACAAACACCTAACAACAATTCAAATGAACCAAAATGGATCGAAAGCGGCTAAAACCTCACATTTTCTTATAATCCCTCTTAATCATGTTTAAGCATACGATTAGCAAAACACATCGAAATTAACCCAAATTTCTAACAGAGCCTTAAAACATTATTTTAGAATTTTAAGAATTTTTCCAGAATTTATTTACGTATAAATTCGCTAATCTTCACTAATTACCCTTAATCACTGTAATTAGTGCAAAAACTATGCAAATCACTCACTTTGGCCACAAAACAAAACACCAAATCTGAAATATCCTCTGTTTGGGTCGAATTCCTATGTATAGCAGCAGCTCCAACCTTGCTTTGTTGCTATTTGGCCTTGTTTTGATGTAGTTTAGGCTTAATCTTCACTAAAAATGTGTTTTGGAGTGGTTTTAGAGGATGGAGGCCATTACCAAGTTCTCAAGAAGGTTTGTGGCTGCTCAAAACTGAAATGAAAATGATAACCTAACCCTAATCAGTCCTCCTATACCTCTAAACCCGAAATTCCCCTTGGGCCTAGCTGCTAATCACCCGGTTAAGCCCAATTAAGCTGTTTTTCACCATCTGCAACTTGTTTCAGCCATATCTCCCAAACGGTAAGTCCGTTTGGCTAATGTGACCACTCTACGGAAAGGGAAACCATCATCCGAAGCCAATGGAAGTGGTTTTAGGTCAAAATTCCTTTCCAGTCAAAAGTTATGGCCAAAACAGTGATAACTAGGGGTAAAATGGTCATTTAAAAATCGAGAAAAATCATGAACATGGGAAATGACCCCAATAGTCGTCTCCCAAAGTTACACGACCATACGACTTCGTATGTGACAGAAATAAATATTCTACGATCCTATGATGCGTAGAATGCGGGTCGTTACACTCTCCCCCCCTTAAGAAATTTCGTCCCCGAAATTCCTTAACCCTAAACATACAAAGGATCCTGCATGCCTAACAACCACATAAAACAATCAAACATGCAAAACAAGCAAACAAGCCTATCCTAGCATGCGGAAAACTAAATCGAAGTCAAAATCTTACCAGGCAAAGAGTTCTGGGTATGCCTTTCTAATGTTCTCCTCTGTCTCCCAAGTACAATCATTCTCGTCCTCGCTCCACTGTACCTTGACTAGCTTCACCGCCTTCCTTCGAAGTTGCTTCATGTCGTGCTCGACAATACGGGCCGGCTCGCGGTTCCCAACCGCCTCGGGTTCTACTTCGAAGTCTTCTAACTGATCAGGTGAAATAGTCGTATCTGAGTCGTGAACGAACTTCCTTAGTTGGGAAACATGAAATACGTTATGAACTCCCGCCATCTTCTCTGGTAAGTTAATTCTATATGCCAAATTCCCGACTAGTTCAAGAACAGGGAATGGGCCAACAAACCTTGGTGCCAACTTGCCTCTCCTGCTAAATCGTATTACGCTCTTCAACGGGGAAATCTTGACAAACACCAAGTCGCCAACGGAGAATTTTAAGTCTCTTCTCCTCTTATCAGCATAACTCTTCTGCCTATCTTGGGCAGCCTTCATTCGTTGTTGAATGATCTTGATCTTATCCGACGTTTCTCTCACCACATCTGGTCCAAGCACAAACTTCTCGCCAGTCTCTATCCAACATGATGGTGAGTTGCATGGTCTTCCGTACAAAGCTTCAAACGGAGCCATACCGATACTGGTTTGGTAGCTATTATTATATGCAAACTCTACTAGATGCAAATGGTCATCCCATGATCCACCAAAATCCAATATACATGCTCTCAAGAGATCTTCCAAGATACGGTTCACCCTCTCTGTCTGACCGTCGGTCTGAGGATGATATGCGGTACTGAGATGTAACTCTGACCCTAGAGCCTCTTGTAAGCTCTTCCAAAACCCACTAGTGAACAACGGGTCTCGGTCGCTCACAATGCTTTTGGGTACCCCATGAAATCTCACTACCCACTTCATATATAATTCTGCTAACTTAGCTGCCGTTCTGGTCGACTTGACCGGTATAAATCTTGCACTTTTAGTCAATCGGTCCACAATCACCCAAATGCTATCATGTCCCGTTCTAGTCCTTGGTAAACCATCGATGAAATCCATCGAGACTTGCTCCCATTTCCATTCGGGAATTTCTAATGGTTGCAACAAACCACTAGGCTTCTTTTGCTCGGCTTTAACTAGCTGGCAATTCATGCATTTGGATATAAACTTCCCAACGTCTCTTTTCATTCCTTCCCAGTAGTAAGTCTGCTTCATATCTCGATACATCTTATTACCACCGGGGTGTATAGTCAGCTTTGAGTGATGACATTCTCTAAGCACTTCATCCCTCAATCCATTGACATTGGGTACAACAAGCTTTCCATTCTTTCTAAGCCATCTATCTCGATCAAGCCCATACTTGTTCATCTCTTCATCGATACCCATCTCTAACTTGGAGATGATTTCCAATAGGTTAGGATCGTCCCTCTGACTAGAGCCGATCTGCTCAATCAAAGTGGGTCTGATCGTCAAACTTGCTAACATTTCTGGATCCAATTCGCACTTTGGTCTGAAATCAAACCCCGCGATAAACTCCAGTTGCTTCCATTCAAGGAACATAGCCCCTAAGCTGGCATGTCTTCTACTCAATGCATCAGCCACCGCATTGCCCTTTCCTGGTGTGTATGCGATGTCAAAATCATAGGAAGCTAAGAACTCTAACCATCTCTGCTGACGGAGATTTAAATCCTTCTGGGAGAATAGATACTTCAACGACTTATGATCTGTAAACAGCTCAAATCTTTCTCCCAAGAGATAGTGTCTCCACATCTTTAACGCGAACACGATCGCTGCCAATTCTAAATCATGGGTAGGGTATCTTCTCTCGTGCGGTTTCAACTGCCGACTTGCATAAGCTACAACCCTACCGCCTTGCATCAATACAGCACCCAGTCCGGTACCACAGGCATCCGTGTATACCATCATCTCTTCATCCCCCTTAGGAATGACTAACACTGGTGCGCTTGTCAACTTGTCCTTTAGACTTTTGAATGCATTCTCGCACCTTTCATCCCAGACAAAAGCTTGATTCTTCTTGGTCAACTGGGTCAATGGTGCTGCTATCTTGGAGAAACCTTGGATAAACTTACGATAATATCCCGCTAACCCCAAGAAACTTCTTACATCTGTTGCATTCTTGGGCGTAGGCCAATCCTGTACTGTAGCCACCTTTGCCGGGTCCACGGCAATACCATTCTCTGATACAACATGGCCTAAGAACCTCACTTCCCTCTTCCAGAAGTGACACTTAGAAAACTTTGCTTTCAATTGGTGTTTTCTTAACACCTCCACCGCTACTCTTAAATGTTCCTTGTGTTCTTCCTCTGTCCTCGAGTAGACCAAGATATCATCAACAAACACAAGGACAAACTTATTCAACTGATCTCTGAATACCCTATTCATAAGATCCACAAAATATGCCGGGGCATTGGTCAGCCCGAATGGCATGACCAACCACTCATAAAACCCAGACGGCGTCCGAAATGCCGTTTTAGCTATACTCTCAGCTTCCACTCTAAGCTGATGAAAACCTGTCGCGAGATCCAACTGAGAAAATACTCTCGCGCCACTCAACTGATCGAACAAATCATCTATCCGCGGTAGAGGATACTTGTTCTTCCTCGTCACTTTATTCAACTCGCGGTAGTCTACACACAAACGAAGGGAACCATCCGCCTTGGTAGCAAACACAACTGGTGCTCCCCATTCAGAAACACTCCTTCTGATAAATCCCTTCTTCAAAAGATCGCTGACTTGCACCTCGAGCTCACGCTGCTCTCTTGGTTCCATACGACGAAGTGGCATCACTATAGGCCTGGCATCTTTTACCAAATCAATACGAAACTCAATCTCTCGGTGTGGTGGAAGTCCGGTCACTTCTTCGAAAACATCCGGATACTGGCCAACCACGGGCAAACCTGACAACTCACTATGCGGAATGTCGAGGGAGTTTAGAAAACTAGCCAATACCCCCTTACTGGGTAGACCACCAAACACTATCCTCCGCCCATCATCCGCTCTAGCTGTCACCAACAAGCCCTCACAGTCTACCACCACCCCGTATCTTTGGAGCCAATATACTCCCAAAATAATGCCAAACCCAGTAAAGCCCAAAACAAAGCAATCACAAACAAACATGCATCCATGACTCGATAAGACCACATTACGACAAATCATGCTAAGGCTAGCCGAACCACCAATCGGGTTCGTCACTACTAAAGGTCTATCGACAATCTCGGGCTCCAATCCCAACCTATCTACCAGGTCACTAGATATGAAAGAACTGGAAGCTCCGGTATCAAACAAAACTCTAACAGGAACATCGTAAACAGAAAGCATACCTTGAATGACGACATTCTTTCCCTTCTCCGCCGCAGTTGGGGCATTCGACGAAGAAGGAATAGCATTAAGGGCATATGCTTTCACCATTTGCTTTTCTTTAGGGGGCTGTGGACACTTGTCCTTGTGATGTCCCAATTGGCCACAATTGAAGCACTTCCTATCCGCTGGCTTGGCCCGACAATTACTAGCATAATGGCCCTTCTTACCACAGCTGAAGCACTCCACATCCTGCTTATTCTTTTTCTTCTGGCCATCCTTAGCCTGATTCTGCTTTCTCTTATTCTGGGAACCACCTTTGCCTCCACCACTAGCTTGTGGCTTTGGCTCATCTGTGGGTGCAACTTCAGTCTTCGACTTAGGGTAGAGGCTCTCCGATCTTAACGCTTTCCCCACAATCGATTCAAATGTCTCATCGATGTGGTTAATAAGTTTTTCCCCCAAGTACTGATCCAAACCAGTTATGAATTTCTCATTCTTTTTCTCGGCAGTATCAATAAGAGATAATCCATATTTTGACAAAGTGTCAAATTCAGCAATATACTCCGAGACAACTCTGCCATTCTGCTTGAGCTCCAAGAATTTCTTAAACAGCATTGACTTCTGAGCAGCTGGAATGAACTTCTCACTGAAGCGAGCTTTAAACTGTTCCCAAGTAATCTGATCTTCGGGAGTAGCTGCCTTTATAGCATTCCACCAATTCATTGCCCGCCCTTGCAGCTGACGGGACGCTAGCTTTCTTTTCATCGCATCCTCGATACCCAAATCCTCGAAGATACGCTCGCAACTATCCAACCAATCTTGAACATCCGTGGCCGACTCCGTTCCGTGAAACGGCTTCCCACCAAGACTAGTATAATCTTTGTTTAGCTTGGCGAAGTCGACCCTCGGCGCCTGCACTATTGGACCACCACCATTTCCACCATTGGGAGCTGCCCTCTGTACATCTCTAAGCATCTCTCTCATGAGGTCAGTAAACATCGTCCTCATGTCAGCAGCATTCCCATTGTTGGCTCCCCTACCAGCACCTCTAGTATACCGGCTCATCGTCAATCTGAAAAAGGAAATGATTAACGACTCCATAGTGGTGCTAGTGCAGTACGACTTCATCCTTATACTACTAATAGTATATATATATATATATATATATAGCTTTTAAAAACCAAAGTAATCACAAATACGCTCTCTCGTATACGTATATTATCTCTCCCTGATAACTTCCCTAGGTTAACTACGCAACCTAGAGCTCTGATACCAAGTGTGACGGCCCGCCTCGCACCAGCCTGCATTTCCTCCAAAAGTGCGCTGTACACATGCCCGACTAGCCCAAGACGGTCGTCAGAAGAAAGGAAAGAAGGGAATGAACTAATCAAAGAACCTGTAGGATGTCTCACAGCGCATGGAATAAAATATAATAATAACATACTTGACATAAAACAGGCGAGACAGTGCATAAGCTGATAACTAAAACCAACATCAATCTCAAAGCAGCGGAAATCCAAATACAGCTTATTACAATTTTTCCAAATTTACTGTCTCTAAACAGAAGAAAGCTAAAGTAGAAGATACACCAACAATGCCCAAGCAGTGATCTTCAACAACACAGGGAGAATATTATGTGTATAGTACGTGGAAGCCTCCTGCTCGTCTCCGGATCATCTACCCGTGCATCACCAGCTAATCCTGTCTCTAGTCTGCTCGTGTGAGCACCCAGGGTAATAAGAAGAGACATAAAACTCTGGGTCAGACATAAAGCCTGGTATGAGCGATAAGCATCTAAACAGAGTAATAACAGGTATACTAAACCATACCTGAACCTGGACCTGCAACCAAAGAGTTAGTACCACATACCGTACAATACTCCAAGGTGCCAATAGTAATTAGTGTAAGAATACGGGGGTGGGGTGTGCATGTCACAATGATAGCAAGCAAATCATCCATAGCAACCATCCTCACATCTCTCATTCAGTGCGTAAAGCGTACGATATCTACCACTTTGGAACACTAGACAAAACTGAGGCAACGACGAATCCCGACTTGTAGAAACCCTGCTATGACCAAGCCAAACACTTGGAGTCATGACCAAACATTTCAATGACCCACTTCATTGGTCGTAGCCCTTGGTTCTACCGATGCCATAATGGCCCTGAATCCGCCTTCGTACCTCCTACCATAGTGGTCCAAAG
The DNA here is from genome assembly GCA_030737875.1 of Allium sativum. Classification (NCBI taxonomy): domain Eukaryota; kingdom Viridiplantae; phylum Streptophyta; class Magnoliopsida; order Asparagales; family Amaryllidaceae; genus Allium; species Allium sativum. Next base: position 735,258,930 of record CM060916.1, read on the forward strand.
CTATAGACGTCGATAACCCCTTAACACGCGTCCCGCAGCAAAGCCCAACCATGAAGTGAACTCGTTGATTCCCATCTGAATCTTAAGCTCTAACTTCTCATTTGGACCTCCTTTGCATCTCGGGTTTGGTCGAATTGGAGTGGGTCTTCAGAAGAGTTGTCGCGCAGTAACAATCCTGGAATTCGGTTCGGTTCGGTAATCATTGCCCTCATCTGTTCGGTTCGGATTTCTTCACTCCGGGTCGGGTCGGTGTCCTCCTCCGGGTCGGGTCGGTGTCCTCCTCCGGGTCGGGTCGGGTTGCTATCCTCCTTCCAGCTCATGCTCCTTCTTCGATCAGCTCCCTCGTTTCCTTCTACTCCGATCCGATCACTTCGCTTTACTTCAGTCCGATCCGCTCCGCTCCCTAGCCTGCTCCGATCCGATCCCCTTGTCCACTCCAACTCTAAGTAAACGGCCTTCCTTTTTGCCAAGCCTTTCATGTGCCAAACTCCAGTTCGGGTCGGGTTTCTTGCCCAGTTCACATTTCCGATCCGAGCCCCATCCGATCCGATCCGAAGCCCTGCACAACTTTCTGCAACTTTTCCAGCAACTTGTTTACGCCGTTCGACGACGTTTTTGAAAAATCTAACTATTCTAATCAATTATAAAACATACCATAGAGTCATAGCAACATGTAAGAACAACCACAAACACCTAACAACAATTCAAATGAACCAAAATGGATCGAAAGCGGCTAAAACCTCACATTTTCTTATAATCCCTCTTAATCATGTTTAAGCATACGATTAGCAAAACACATCGAAATTAACCCAAATTTCTAACAGAGCCTTAAAACATTATTTTAGAATTTTAAGAATTTTTCCAGAATTTATTTACGTATAAATTCGCTAATCTTCACTAATTACCCTTAATCACTGTAATTAGTGCAAAAACTATGCAAATCACTCACTTTGGCCACAAAACAAAACACCAAATCTGAAATATCCTCTGTTTGGGTCGAATTCCTATGTATAGCAGCAGCTCCAACCTTGCTTTGTTGCTATTTGGCCTTGTTTTGATGTAGTTTAGGCTTAATCTTCACTAAAAATGTGTTTTGGAGTGGTTTTAGAGGATGGAGGCCATTACCAAGTTCTCAAGAAGGTTTGTGGCTGCTCAAAACTGAAATGAAAATGATAACCTAACCCTAATCAGTCCTCCTATACCTCTAAACCCGAAATTCCCCTTGGGCCTAGCTGCTAATCACCCGGTTAAGCCCAATTAAGCTGTTTTTCACCATCTGCAACTTGTTTCAGCCATATCTCCCAAACGGTAAGTCCGTTTGGCTAATGTGACCACTCTACGGAAAGGGAAACCATCATCCGAAGCCAATGGAAGTGGTTTTAGGTCAAAATTCCTTTCCAGTCAAAAGTTATGGCCAAAACAGTGATAACTAGGGGTAAAATGGTCATTTAAAAATCGAGAAAAATCATGAACATGGGAAATGACCCCAATAGTCGTCTCCCAAAGTTACACGACCATACGACTTCGTATGTGACAGAAATAAATATTCTACGATCCTATGATGCGCAGAATGCGGGTCGTTACACATTCCGGTTCAGAAATAAAGAATATTTTAAAATAAAGATTATTTTTAAAATAAAGAATATTTTAAAATAAAGAATATGTTGAATATTTTAAAATAATATTCAGTGAATAATCAAAATGTGATTTTGATATCCGATTTTGGATGGACACAAAAATATTGAAATAAGAAGCTGAGTTAAGTAATAAACGCTATTTTAACCCGAACAGGTTTATCGATCAATTTTATTTATTTTATAATGAATATCAAAAAGAAGTGATTTCAAAATCTAATATTTTCAAAATATTATCATTTTAAAATTATAATGATATAGAATATTCAATTTTGATTCAAAATTGAAAATGGAGTTGAAATCGTTTTAAAACGAATTCATAAATATTTTATAAAATACATTTTAAATAGAAATCGATGATATATATATATATATATATGGCCTGAATAAAACACGCCGCATAGCGACCGTTTGCGAATTCCGACCATTGACTTCAAATAGACTTTACGGGAGATCCGACCATCGGATTCTCCTAAAACCGGAACCGTTGGGTTTGTATCGAAAAGAGCTTACCAATGAATATAAGAGATTTGAAATCTAACGGTTAGATTTGGAAATATGTCCAAATCAAATTCATAAAAGGTCGATATGGATGTAGTTCGGTGGCCATTATTGGAAACTGACTGTAAAGGCCTTAATAAAATTATAAAAAATATGGAAAAATTATGTAAAATATAATTAATAATTTGGAAAGATTTTAGAAGAAAAATTCTAAGTTTGAAATGATGAAAATATATTTTTACCGAAATGAACTAGTTATTGACTAGTATAATAATCCAATGTTTTTAAATAAATAAATTGGATTTGTAAATGGTTTTGAAATAACCAGAATTTTCCAATATATAAATTGGAATGGATTTTATCTTCGGAATATTTCGATGTTCGATTCCGTTATTATACAGATGTTATGAGGAATTTGGAAGATATATATATATATATATATATATCGTTATTCCCAATACGATATTTGTTGGTTTCAGAATATGATATTGAATATAAGCCGATATGATTTCTATTTAGAGCCTTGTATTTAATATCAAATTGGATTTTGGGTTTGTTGTGAGTGGTGTCTTTATTAACACTGTTCTTAAACCCAGTTGAGAAAAGAATAAATCTTTTAATTAAGATTTAGAGAAGTTTTACCAATTAATTACTATTTAATTGGAATTGAATAGAAATTGCATTGTTGGGTTTATTGTGAATGGTATTTTAAATGACATTTGTTCTTTAACCCAATTAACAGTGAAGTTATGAATTTGAATTTATAAATCTTTTTATTAAGATTTAATGGAAATTTTCCAAAGTAAAATTTTCCAATTTAATATATTAAATTGGAATTGAATGGAATTCGATTTGGTAATAATCGAGATGAGCTTCTATGAATAAAGACTGTTACTATATATGGGATTTAAAAGGTCTTACCGCTATTCCATTTATATTATTAGTCTGATATAGGAATTCATATCGGTGATACACTATTATGATTTCCGTGTTGATTCCATTTTGATGGAAGATGATTTTAGGTTTATTGTGAACTGTGTTTTAAATGACATTAGTTCTTTAACCCAGTTAAAGACAAGATTAATTTCTTAAATTTGAATAATCATTAAGTAATGATTTTTGAGATTAAAACTGAACTAGTGTTTTAATGAATCTTTAAGTAGGTTAAAATGAGAATGGGATAGCTAAATTTATCGAATTCATGAAATGACCAAGAATGGAGTACTACCATTTTTACTCCAGGCGATAGTTAAATATTTAATTAGATTTGAACGAGAAATGGTAATTAAATTTTACCGATAACACCGTGGTTGTTAGATATGGGGTACTACCAGTTTTGCTCTATGGGATGAATAGGTTGGGACTGAGATTAATAAATAAATGATTACTTCGGTAAGGCTCGCTAATCCCGACTAGTTGATAAACCTTAATTTGGTTTAGTTTATAAGGGATAAAATAAAATCTTTTGAAATGGATACCCAGAGGAAGATTTAAGAATAAATTTAAAAGAATTTATCTTTGATAAAATAAATGGGAACTTTTCCCTAAAAATGTGAATATTGGAATAAAAGAATATTCTGAATTGGAATGAGGCGTATGATGTGTTTTTATAGAACTTGATTATTGATTATAAAATACGCGAGTTATTCGGAAAGACCGGGTTTGTGACGGCCCGCCCCGCACCAGCCTGCATTTCCTCCGAAAGTGCGCTGTACACATGCCCGACTAGCACAAGACGGTCGTCAGAAGAAAGGAAAGAAGGGAATGAACTAATCAAGGAACCTGTAGAATGTCTCACAGCGCATGGAATAAAATATAATAATAACATACTTGACATAAAACAGGTGAGACAGTGTATAAGCTGATAACTAATAATCAATGTCAACATCAGAGCAGCGGAAATCCAAATACAGCTTATTACAACTTTCCAAATTTACTGTCTCTAATCAAAAGAAAACTAAAGTAGAAGATACACCACCAATGCCCAAGCAGTGATCTTCAACAATACGGGGAGAATACTACATATATTACGTGGAAGCCTCCTGCTCGTCTCCGGATCATCTACCCGTGCATCACCAGCTAACCTGTCTCTAGTCTGCTCGTGTGAGCACCCAGAGTAATAAGAAGAGACATAAAACTCTGGGTCAGACATAAAGCATGGTATGAGTGATAAGCATCTAAACAGAGTAATAACAGGTATACTAAACCATACCTGAACCTGGACCTGCAACCAAAGAGTTAGTACCACATACCGTACAATACTCCAAGGTGCCATAACAAATAGTGTAAGAATACGGGGGTGGGGTGTGCATGTCACAATGATAGCAAACAAATCATCCATAGCAACCATCCTCACATCTCTCACTCAGTGCGTAAAGCGTACGACATCTACCACTTTGGAACACTAGACAAAACTGAGACAACGACGAATCCCGACTTGTAGAAACCCCGCTATGACCAAGCCAAACACTTGGAGTCATGACCAAACATTTCAATGACCCACTTCATTGGTCGTAGCCCTTGGTTCTACCGATGCCATAATGGCCCTGAATCCGCCTCCGTACCTCCTACCATAGTGGTCCAAAGCTATAGACGTCGATAACTCCTTGGCACGCGTCCCGCAGCAAAGCCCAACCATGAAGCGAACTCATTGATTCCCATCTAAATCTTGAGCTCTAACTTCTCATCTGGACTTCCTTTGCATCTCGGGTTTTGATCGAATTGGAGTGGGTCTTCAGAAGAGTCATCACGAAGTAGTAAAAGTACACGTCCGGTTCCCCATGCTCGGTTCGGTTCGGATACGTTTCCCCGATTCGGTTCGGAGTGCCACCTTCTTCTAGGTTCGGGTCCTTCTCCCTCATGCGGTTCGGTTCGGTGCTCTCCCTCATGCGGTTCGGTTCGGTGATTCTGAAGCGGTTCGGTTCGGATACCCCATAGCTTGAATGCCTCCGTCTCGTCAGCATCAGTTCGGTTCGGGTATTCGGTTCGGTTCGGAATATGGTATCCATGCTCCACTTTCTTCCACTTCAGTCCTCCTTGTCCCTTCCGATCCCACGCTACACCCCTCCGATCCGATCAGGCCTTCCTTGTCGCCTCTTCACGTCATGCTCCAGAAAGTACCACGCCCCGGTCCGGTTCAGACATGTCCGATCCGATCCCTACCCGATCCGATCCCCTACCCGATCCGATCCGGATCTCTGTAGCATTTCCTGCAGCTTTTCTAGCGAGTGTTTTGCGCCATACGACGGCGTTTTCGACCAATCTAACTATCCTAATCAATCATAAAACATACCAAAGAGTCATAGCAACATATAACAGCAACCACAAGCAACAAACAACAATTTAAATGAATCAAAATGGATCAAAAGTGGCCAAAACCTCACATTTTCCTATAATCCCTCTTAATCATGTTTTAAGCATGCGATTAGCAAAACACATCGAAATTAACCCAAATTTCTAACAGAGCCTTAAAACATTATTTTAGAATTTCAAGAATTTTTCCAGAATTTATTTACGTATAAATTCGCTAATCTCCACTAATTACCCTTAATTAACCGTAATTAGTGTCAAAATGATGTTATCACTCACCTTTGCCACAACTAGAACCCCAAAACTGAAATATTCTCTGATTTGGCGCTGTTCCCAATCTTATACAGCAGCTCCAACCTTGCTTTGGTGCTTTTTCTTCTTAATTTAATGTTTGCTAAGCCTAATCTTCAATTAGAAGGTGATTTTTGGGTGTTTTAGAGAGATTTAGAGAGTGGAGGCCATGACTAGGTTAAGAGGAATGAAAGTGGCGGCTGGAAAATGTCTAAAGAAATGTTTTCTAACCCTAATCAGCACCTATATCTCCCTAAACCCGAAATTCCCCTTGGGCCTAGCTGCTAATCACCCGTTTAAGCCCAATTAAGCTGTTTTCACCATCTGAAACTTGTTTCAGCCATATCTCCCAAACGGTAAGTCCGTTTGGCTAATGTGACCATTCTACGGAAAGAGAAACCATCATCCGGAGCCAATGGAAGTGGTTTCAGGTCAAAATTCCTTTCCAGTCAAAAGTTATGGCCAAAACAGTGCCAACTAGGGGTAAAATGGTCATTTAAAAATCGGGAAAAATCATGAACATGGGAAATGACCCCAATAGTCGTCTCCCAAAGTTACACGACCATACGACTTCGTATGTGACAGAAATTAATATTCTACGATCCTATGATGCGTAGAATGCGGGTCGTTACACTCTCCCCCCCTTAAGAAATTTCGCCCCCGAAATTCCTTAACCCAAAACATACAAGGGATCCCGCATGCCTAACAACCATATACAACAATTAAATATGCAAAACAAGCAAACAAGCCTATCCTTGCATGCGGAAAAACTAAATCGAAGTCAAAATCTTACCAGACAAAGAGTTCTGGATACTTCTTCCTTATGTCCTCCTCTGTTTCCCAAGTACAATCACTCTCGTCCTCGCTCCACTGTACCTTGACTAGCTTCACCGCCTTCCTTCGAAGTTGCTTCATGTCGTGCTCGACAATACGGGCCGGCTTACGGTTCCCAACCGCCTCGGGTTCTACTTCGAAGTCCTCTAACTGATCAGGTGAAATAGTCATATTTGAGTCGTGAACGAACTTCCTTAGTTGGGAAACATGAAATACGTTATGAACTCCTGCCATCTTCTCTGGTAAGTCAATTCTATACGCCAAATTCCCGACTAGTTCAAGAACAGGGAATGGGCCAACAAACCTTGGTGTCAACTTGCCTCTCCTGCCGAATCGTATTACTCTCTTCAATGGAGAAATCTTGACAAACACCAAGTCGCCAACGGAGAATTTTACGTCTCTTCTCCTCTTATCAGCATAACTCTTCTGCCTATCTTGGGCAGCCTTCATTCGTTGTTGAATGGTCTTGATTCTATCTGAAGTTTCCCTCACCACATCTGGTCCAAGCATAAACTTCTCGCCAGTCTCTATCCAACATGATGGTGAGTTGCATGGTCTTCCGTACAAAGCTTCAAACGGAGCCATACCGATACTGGATTGGTAGCTATTATTATATGCAAACTCTACTAGATGCAAATGGTCATCCCACGATCCACCAAAATCCAATATACATGCTCTCAAGAGGTCTTCCAAAATACGATTCACCCTTTCCGTCTGACCGTCAGTCTGAGGATGATATGCGGTACTGAGATGTAACTCTGACCCTAGAGCCTCTTGTAAGCTCTTCCAAAACCCACTAGTGAACAACGGGTCCCGGTTGCTCACAATGCTTTTAGGTACTCCATGAAATCTCACTACCCACTTCATATACAATTCTGCTAACTTAGCTGCCATTCTGGTCGATTTGACTGGTATAAACCTTGCGCTTTTAGTCAGTCGATCTACAATTACCCAAATGTTGTCATATCCCGATCTAGTCCTTGGTAAACCATCGATGAAATCCATCGAGACTTGCTCCCATTTCCATTCGGGAATTTCTAATGGTTGCAACAACCCACTAGGCTTCTTTTGCTCGGCTTTAACTAGCTGGCAATTCATGCACTTGGATATAAACTTCCCAACATCTCTTTTCATCCCTTCCCAGTAGTAAGTCTGCTTCATATCTCGATACATCTTATTACCACCGGGGTGTATAGTCAGCTTTGAGTGATGACATTCTCTAAGCACTTCATCCCTCAATCCATTGACATTGGGTACAACAAGCTTTCCATTCTTTCTAAGCCATCTATCTCGATCAAGCCCATACTTGTTCATCTCCTCTTCGATACCCATCTCTAACTTGGAGATGATTTCCAATAGGTTAGGATCGTCCCTCTGACTAGAGCCGATCCACTCAATCAAAGTGGGTCTGATCGTCAAACTTGCTAACATTTTTGGATCCAATTCGCACTTTGGTCTGAAATCAAACCCCGCGATAAACTCCAGTTTCTTCCATTCAAGGAACATAGCCCCTAAGCTGGCATGTCTTCTACTCAATGCATCAGCCACCGCATTGCCCTTTCCCGGTGTGTATGCGATGTCAAAATCATAGGAAGCTAAGAACTCTAACCATCTCTGCTGACGGAGATTCAGATCTTTCTGAGAGAAGAGATACTTTAACGACTTATGATCTGTAAACAGCTCAAATCTTTCTCCCAAGAGATAGTGTCTCCACATCTTTAACGCGAACACGATTGCTGCCAATTCTAAATCATGGGTAGGGTATCTTCTCTCCTGCGGTTTCAATTGCCGACTTGCGTAAGCTACAACCCTACCGCCTTGCATCAATACAGCACCCAGTCCGGTACCACAGGCATCCGTGTATACCGTCATCTCTTCATCCCCTTTAGGAATGACTAACACTGGTGCGCTTGTCAGCTTGTCAACTTGTCCTTTAGACCTTTGAATGCATTCTCGCACCTTCCATCCCAGACAAAAGCTTGATTCTTCTTGGTCAACTGGGTCAATGGTGCTGCTATCTTGGAGAAACCTTGGATAAACTTACGATAATATCCCGCTAACCCCAAGAAACTTCTTACATCTGTTGCATTCTTGGGCGTAGGCCAATCTTGTACCGTAGCCACCTTCGCTGGGTCCACGGCAATACCATTCTCTGATACAACATGGCCCAAGAACCTCACTTCCCTCTTCCAGAAGTGACACTTAGAAAACTTTGCTTTCAATAGGTGTTTTCTCAACACCTCCATCGCTACTCTTAAATGTTCCTTGTGTTCTTCCTCTGTCCTCGAGTAGACCAAAATATCATCAACGAACAAAGGACAAACTTATTCAACTGATCTCTGAATACCCTATTCATAAGATCTACAAAATATGCTGGGGCATTGGTCAGCCCGAATGGCATGACCAACCACTCATAAAACCCAGACGGCGTCCGAAATGCCGTTTTAGCTATACTCTCAGCTTCCACTCTAAGCTGATGAAAACCTGTCGCGAGATCCAACTGAGAAAATACTCTCGCGCCACTCAACTGATCGAACAAATCATCTATCCGCGGTAGAGGATACTTGTTCTTCCTCGTCACTTTATTCAACTCGCGGTAGTCTACACACAAACGAAGGGAACCATCCGCCTTGGTAGCAAACACAACTGGTGCTCCCCATTCAGAAACACTCCTTCTGATAAATCCCTTCTTCAAAAGATCGCTGACTTGCACCTCGAGCTCTCGCTGCTCTCTTGGTGCCATACGACGAAGTGGCATCACTATAGGCCTGGCATCCTTTACCAAATCAATACGAAACTCAATCTCTCGGGGTGGTGGAAGTCCGGTCACTTCTTCGAAAACATCCGAATACTGGCCAACCATGGGCAAACCTGACAACTCACTATGCGGAATGTCGAGGGAGTTTAGAAAACTAGCCAATACCCCCTTATTGGGTAGACCACCAAACACTATCCTCCACCCATCATCCGCTCTAGCTGTCACCAACAAGCCCTCACGGTCTACTACCACCCCATATCTTTGGAGCCAATCTACTCCCAAAATAATGCCAAACCCAGTAAAGCCCAAAACAAAGCAATCACAGACAAACATGCATCCATGACTCGATAAGACCACATTACGACAAATCATGCTAAGGCTAGTCGAACCACCAATCGGGTTCGTCACTACTAAAGGTCTATCGACAATCTCGGGCTCCAATCCCAACCTATCTACCAGGTCACTAGATATGAAAGAACTGGAAGCTCCGGTATCAAACAAAACCCTAACAGGAACATCATAAACAGAAAGCATACCTTGAATGACGACATTCTTTCCCTTCTCCGCCGCAGTTGGGGCATTCGACGAAGAAGGAATAGCATTAAGAGAATATGCTTTCACCATTTGCTTTTCTTTAGGGGGCTGTGGACACTTGTCCTTGTGATGTCCCATTTGGCCACAGTTGAAGCACTTCCTATCCGCTGGCTTGGCCCGACAATTACTAGCATAATGGCCCTTCTTACCACAGCTGAAGCACTCCACATCTTGCTTATTCTTTTTCTTCTGGCCATCCTTAGTCTGGTTTTGTTTTCTCTTATTCTGGGAACCACCCTTGCCTCCACCACTTACTTGTGGCTTTGGCTCTTCTACAGATGCAACCTCAGTCTTCGACTTAGGGTAGAGACTTTCTGATCTTAATGCTTTCCCCACAATCGATTCAAACGTCTCATCGATGTGGTTAATAAGCTTTTCCCCCAAGTACTGATCCAAACCAGTTATGAATTTCTCATTCTTTTTCTCGGCAGTATCAATAAGAGATAACCCATATTTTGACAAAGTGTCAAATTCAGCAATATATTCTGAGACAGCTCTGCCATTCTGCTTGAGCTCCAAGAATTTCTTAAACAGTATTGACTTCTGAGCAGCTGGAATGAACTTCTCACTAAAGCGAGCCTTAAACCGCTCCCAAGTAATCTGATCTTCGGGAGTAGCTGCCTTTATAGCATTCCACCAATTCATTGCCCGCCCTTGCAGTTGACGGGACGCTAGCTTTCTCTTCATTGCATCCTCGATACCCAAATCCTCGAAGACACGTTCGCAACTATCCAACCAATCCTGAACATCCGTGGCCGACTCCGTTCCGTGGAACGGCTTCCCACCAAGGCTAGTATAGTCCTTATTCAGCTTGGCGAAGTCGACTCTTGGCGCCTGCACTATTGGACCACCACCATTTCCACCATTGGGAGCTGCCCTCTGTACATCTCTAAGCATCTCCCTCATGAAGTCAGTAAACATCGTCCTCATGTCAGCAGCACTCCCATTATTGGCTCCCCTACCGGTACCTCTAACATATCGGCTCATCGTCAATCTGAAAAAGGAAATGATTAACGACTCCATAGTGGTGCTAGTGCAGTACGACTTCATACTTATACTACTAATAGTATATATATATAGCCTTTAAAAACCAAAGTAATCACAAATACGCTCTCTCGTATACGTATATTATCTCTCCCTGATAACTTCTCCAGGTTAACTACGCAACCAAGAGCTCTGATACCAAGTGTGACGGCCCGCCCCGCACCAGCCTGCATTTCCTCCGAAAGTGCGCTGTACACATGCCCGACTAGCACAAGACGGTCGTCAGAAGAAAGGAAAGAAGGGAATGAACTAATCAAGGAACCTGTAGAATGTCTCACAGTGCATGGAATAAAATATAATAATAACATACTTGACATAAAACAGGTGAGACAGTGTATAAGCTGATAACTAATAATCAATGTCAACATCAGAGCAGCGGAAATCCAAATACAGCTTATTACAACTTTCCAAATTTACTGTCTCTAATCAAAAGAAAACTAAAGTAGAAGATACACAACCAATGCCCAAGCAGTGATCTTCAACAATACGGGGAGAATACTACATATATTACGTGGAAGCCTCCTGCTCGTCTCCGGATCATCTACCCGTGCATCACCAGCTAACCTGTCTCTAGTCTGCTCGTGTGAGCACCCAGAGTAATAAGAAGAGACATAAAACTCTGGGTCAGACATAAAGCCTGGTATGAGCGATAAGCATCTAAACAGAGTAATAACAGGTATACTAAACCATACCTGAACCTGGACCTGCAACCAAAGAGTTAGTACCACATACCGTACAATACTCCAAGGTGCCATAACAAATAGTGTAAGAATACGGGGGTGGGGTGTGCATGTCACAATGATAGCAAACAAATCATCCATAGCAACCATCCTCACATCTCTCACTCAGTGCGTAAAGCGTACGACATCTACCACTTTGGAACACTAGACAAAACCGAGACAACGACGAATCCCGACTTGTAGAAACCCCGCTATGACCAAGCCAAACACTTGGAGTCATGACCAAACATTTCAATGACCCACTTCATTGGTCGTAGCCCTTGGTTCTACCGATGCCATAATGGCCCTGAATCCGCCTCCGTACCTCCTACCATAGTGGTCCAAAGCTATAGACGTCGATAACTCCTTGGCACGCGTCCCGCAGCAAAGCCCAACCATGAAGCGAACTCATTGATTCCCATCTAAATCTTGAGCTCTAACTTCTCATCTGGACTTCCTTTGCATCTCGGGTTTTGATCGAATTGGAGTGGGTCTTCAGAAGAGTCATCACGAAGTAGTAAAAGTACACGTCCGGTTCCCCATGCTCGGTTCGGTTCGGATACGTTTCCCCGGTTCGGTTCGGAGTGCCACCTTCTTCTGGGTTCGGGTCCTTCTCCCTCATGCGGTTCGGTTCAGTGCTCTCCCTCATGCGGTTCGGTTCGGTGATTCTGAAGCGGTTCGGTTCGGATACCCCATAGCTTGAATGCCTCCGTCTCCGTCTCGTCAGCATCAGTTCGGTTCGGGTATTCGGTTCGGTTCGGAATATGGTATCCATGCTCCAGTTTCTTCCACTTCAGTCCTCCTTGTCCCTTCCGATCCCACGCTACACCCCTCCGATCCGATCAGGCCTTCCTTGTCGCCTCTTCACGTCATGCTCCAGAAAGTACCACGCCCCGGTCCGGTTCAGACATGTCCGATCCGATCCCTACCCGATCCGATCCCCTACCCGATCCGATCCGGATCTCTGTAGCATTTCCTGCAGCTTTTCTAGCGAGTGTTTTGCGCCATACGACGGCGTTTTCGACCAATCTAACTATTCTAATCAATCATAAAACATACCAAAGAGTCATAGCAACATATAACAGCAACCACAAGCAACAAACAACAATTTAAATGAATCAAAATGGATCAAAAGTGGCCAAAACCTCACATTTTCCTATAATCCCTCTTAATCATGTTTTAAGCATGCGATTAGCAAAACACATCGAAATTAACCCAAATTTCTAACAGAGCCTTAAAACATTATTTTAGAATTTTTAGAATTTTCCAGAATTTATTTACGTATAAATTCGCTAATCTCCACTAATTACCCTTAATTAACCGTAATTAGTGTCAAAATGATGCTATCACTCACCTTTGCCACAACTAGAACCCCAAAACTGAAATATTCTCTGATTTGGCGCTGTTCCCAATCTTATACAGCAGCTCCAACCTTGCTTTGGTCCTTTTTCTTCTTAATTTAATGTTTGCTAAGCCTAATCTTCAATTAGAAGGTGATTTTTGGGTGTTTTAGAGAGATTTAGAGAGTGGAGGCCATGACTAGGTTAAGAGGAATGAAAGTGGCGGCTGGAAAATGTCTAAAGAAATGTTTTCTAACCCTAATCAGCACCTATATCTCCCTAAACCCGAAATTCCCCTTGGGCCTAGCTGCTAATCACCCGTTTAAGCCCAATTAAGCTGTTTTCACCATCTGAAACTTGTTTCAGCCATATCTCCCAAACGGTAAGTCCGTTTGGCTAATGTGACCATTCTACGGAAAGAGAAACCATCATCCGGAGCCAATGGAAGTGGTTTCAGGTCAAAATTCCTTTCCAGTCAAAAGTTATGGCCAAAACAGTGCCAACTAGAGGTAAAATGGTCATTTAAAAATCGGGAAAAATCATGAACATGGGAAATGACCCCAATAGTCGTCTCCCAAAGTTACACGACCATACGACTTCGTATGTGACAGAAATAAATATTCTACGATCCTATGATGCGTAGAATGCGGGTCGTTACAGGGTTTAACCCATTCTAAATAATTAATACGACGACTAAAAGTCAACGATTAAGACGGTGATTGAAGACCAGAGGTCCCCACATCGTTTGGATGATTACTTATGTCTTGATTGGGCTGTACACCCAAGACAAGGTAATAAGTGGTGGTCGTCCAGACGTACTTGGAGATCGACCGGATATGCTAGCACCTCTCTCCTATATTGGACATATGGGACGAGGAATAAGGTGCCTCCGGTTTCGTTCAGACCCAGAACGAACTTGTAAATGGATGTGTGTCTGACACTGGATTTCATTCCATGCTAATTGATTCTTATTAAATATATATCTGTTTGGTGGCGGATAATTTATTCTCTTGCTTAACACCCTTCTCTAAGACGTACGAGCTTAGAGGTTATATATTGATAGACATAATTTGTATGGCGTAAATTGACAGTGTGACATGCCAAGATGCGAATGATCAACGCTTTTGTTGAAAAGAAGAGTCTTGTGGTTGATGATCAAAGCACAACTTTAATTAGCATAGCATTGTGTATAGCGTTAATTCGCGAGCCTCACACCTGGTATGAGTCAAATACGGGATCGTGACTGCAGGGAGTGCACGATGTTTCTTTCTAACTAGAAGTGGTGTCATGGTATGGAGCCCAGACATTTTTACTTATGTGGATGATGGATTATGAGGTGCCTCGGATATTGAGTCCCTAGTGGCTCAAAGATAGGTCCGATAGGACCGGGAAACGTGTGTTCAGGATTAATTAATCCACTAAAGTATGTGTGGACCGACCTTGAAGATCCAAAGGTTGCCCGTAGGTGTGATCCTGAGACATTTGCTAGATTGTCTCGAATCGGAGAGGAGTCATCCCTTGCCTCGACTCATAGATGGAAATCCAATTTCCAATACGATTTTTTCGGTTTTAGTTGTAGAACTAGTATGGCAACATGATATATAGTACCCATGCCGTCTATGATTGATACATTTATATTTGAAGTCGTTTTTGACACTATACACTTATAGTAATATCAAATAATTTGTTTTAAACGTACCAAGCATGTTTGACTATTATAAGGGAAAACTCTATCCTCTGGCTTGCGTTGTATTGTGTGATGGGACCTAAGTCTTATAATAGCTTCATTTTTCCAAAAACATTGCATTGTTTTAATTTAAACTAAGATTCATGTGGAGTAAACACGTTCCGTGTTACACGACGTGGTCCTATGATTTCCTAACTTTTAAAGTAAAGAATTAATAACTGTTTTGGTTCTCACACCAGTCCCATAACTGACTCGGAGTTTATTATTTCTACCTAAACTCGGGGTGCCCATATTTTCCACATGGGAAGTTAGTAGTTTTGGTTTTCGTAGATATTTCTTTTCACAGAGGCCTGGATTATAGCTGGAGCTATATTCGGAAAGCTTTGTATCCGTATATCTCTTTCAGTTGTGTCAATTGTTATTTTCCGCTACGCATTATACTTATGTATTATTTTCCGCTGCTATGTAATTTTAGATCTATGATATTGTATTTCCTATGTGTAATAATTATTCATACTCTGGAATATTCTTGTATTCTGATGTAAATTGTTGTAATAACAATGAAATGTTCTAATGTTTGTGTTATGATGCGTCGTGTTCTCAAAGCAATCCGGTCTTTCCCGTAAGGGGAAGTTTGGGTCGTTTCAATAACATAGATTTGTATTGTGTAGTTTATGTGTTTATTTTTCATTCATATTTTACTTTATGTTATGTCTTCATCCATGCTTCTTGGGACTGGTGAAAGATGGACATTATTGAAGATGATAAATGTTACAAAGTACTTAAATCATAAGTCAGGCATCATTTATTTCGTGTTCGTCCACACCTTTTTTAATAAAATACCTACAGAAGTTGGCTGTCTTTGCTAAAATCTTTGTAAGAATCACCGTTAACATGACACATTAAGCACTCAACATGGCTATAGTTTCTTTTTGAAACATGCTTTTTATGTCATGTACTCTTTTGTGCTGTATACTATGCTGATGTTTAGGCTGTGATGTCGTTTTTGTTAAAAGCATAATTGAAACAATTTTTTACCCACTTTTCATAATTGAAACATAATTGAAACAAAACAACAATATGGAGTTTCAGTTGAGTTTTGTAGTCAGAATATGGGTGATGTTTATTGTTTGAGTTAATGGTGAGTGCTTAGATTGAGATATTAATTTTTGAAGATGATAGGTTGTGTCATTAGAGTCACATTTCGATGAATTCCTCTACTTAAATTGAAACAAATTTTCACTGAATTCCTCAACCTAAATTGGAACAAATTTTCAATGAATTCATCAACTAAATATTATTTTGAATTTCAGAAAAGATATACAGTTATATCATTTTTATTTATGAGAATGCTTCTTGGAAATATTTTTTGTTTAGTTAATAGTGAATCTCTTAAATAATGGGATTTATCATTTGAACTGTGCAAAAGATAAATGGTTTTATCTTTTTTTAATATTGGGATAAAAAGGAATCTTTCATGTAATATGTTTTTATATCCACTTTGGTAAAAGCATAATAAAATAATAAGTATAATCTTAATTTTTTTTGATTTACATGTGGAACCTAAGACTTCACTCAAGCCATTGCTTGTAAGTCCTAGTAAACCCCACGGGTAGTGATATACCTCGATTTTTCAATGCCTTCACACTACCTAGGTAGTCACCCCTAGAATTTGGTAGATGTGGCCCTCGAACCTGAGACCTATGTCTCATCTCAATTCGCCCACCTCTAACCAACTGAGCTAGGAGTGTCGGGTGAAGTATAATCTTAATTAGCAACTAATTACATAAATTAGTATATAACAGATCCATTTTTACCACTTTTCATAGAAATATATACCCGTGTATCTTTTTTGGAATTCAAACTTTGAAAAAATAATGCAACTTAAATCTTGTGTGCATCATAAAAAAGATATGTGGCTACTGCTTGATACAAATTATACTGACCTTCAATGCCTTGACTCGAAAGGTGTATTGTATTGTCTGATGTGAATTTCTTTAACTGTAGTGCCACTTGTTTTACTTCCATTACATTAATTAATCTCCAGCCAACCTACCATGGAGTATTAGATTAAGTTTCTTACTATTACTTTACATGGTCTGGAGTTTCTTCCAACGTGTGTGTGTGTGGCAATTTTAAAGATTCTAGATTATATATACCTACTCGATAGATGTACAAAACTTGCTTATAAGCCCAAGGAAAAAATTTGTTTACCGCATATTCAAAATGTTTTGCAAAAGCAATGCTACTTTTCATCATGAAAATTTAATAATACTAGTTGAAAATTGGATAAATGAATTTATATGTTTAGTAAATTGTTAAATGAATTTCAAAAAGACAAACGAATATATATGTCATGTGTTAATTGTTAAATATCTTATTTCAGATTTAACAATTTTAAAAAAAGATATCTTATTTTAACAATTTACATTTAACCATTTTTAAACGTTTAGTAGAATATCTTATTTTATTTCAGATTCAAAAAATATAGTTGCATCTATCTTTTCAAAATTGAAATTCAGATTTTAAAAAGATAATTGAATGTATATATCATGTGTTAATTGTTAGTTGCAAATATGTAATGTTAATGATAAAACTGAACTTTTGATTACAAAATTGCAATTTTGTAATTAACAATTTTTAAATGTTTACCAGTGATTTTAAAAAGATAGTTGCTTCTATCTTATCAAAACTGAACTTCGGATTTAAAAAAGATAATTGAATATATATATCATGTGTTAATTGCTAGTTGCAAATATGCATTGTTAATGATAAAACTAAACATTTGATTACAAAATTGCATTTTTTTTAATTAAGAATTTTTACTCAACATGATTCTGTTTATCTTTGTGATTAATTTAGAAAATTATAATTGGGTATGTTCCTTATGGATTTAAATGTTATAATTTATTTTTCTCCTAATATTTAAATTAAAATTTACTTAGGTAACCAGTATTTCCTCTCTCCTTTTTTTATAGCAAATAAAGATAAACTCATTTATCTTTTACTGCAAATGATTTAATTATAGTTTTGCATTAATTATATTAAATATTTATTATACATGTTGAACACGTTTGTCGTTTTCCTCCTGATTTAAAATAGTTATATATGATATTCAACTTATTTAATGCCATAGTTAGTAAAGATAAAAGCACATATGTTTTTACAGAAATAATTCAATTCAAAAAAAATTACAAAAACTAAAACTAAATTCATATGCTGTTTTCTACTCCATTTTCAGTCCCTTTTCAAAACAAAAATTTACAAAAACTAAACTTATATGCTATTATTTTTTTCTACTATTCAGTGTTCAGATTATGTTCTTGTTCATATTGTATTTTTAGTTCTATTTTCAAGCAAGCTTTATCAAACTTTTTAGTATTGCTTTGAACTGTATTAAATATCCATTCTTTTGTTACGTATTCAATAAACACAATTATGTTTTAATGTTTCTATAATCAATAGTTACAAAAGATAAAGAGATTTATCTTTTACTGTAAATGCTTTCAAAATACGTTATCTTTTAATGTAAATGATTTGCAACCAAGGTGTAACGACCCGCATTCTACGCATCATAGAATCGTAGAATATTTATTTCTGTCACATACGAAGTCGTATGGTCACGTAACTTTGGGGGACGACTATTGGGGTCATTTCCCATGTTCATGATTTTTCCCGATTTTTAAATGACCATTTTACCCCTAGTTATCACTGTTTTGGCCATAACTTTTGACTGGAAAGGAATTTTGACCTGAAACCACTTCCATTGGCTCCGGATGATGGTTTCTCTTTCCGTAGAGTGGTCACATTAGCCAAACGGACTTACCGTTTGGGAGATATGGCTGAAACAAGTTTCAGATGGTGAAAAACAGCTTAATTGGGCTTAACCGGGTGATTAACAGCTAGGCCCAAAGGGGAATTTCGGGATTAGGAGTTTAAAAGGGCTGTTAGGGTTTGGAGAATACTTTTTTCTCATTTTTCAGCCGTCACTATTCATTCCTCTTAACCTAGCCATGGCCTCCACCCTCTAAATCTCTTCAAAACACATCTTAATCACTTTCTAATTGAAGATTAGGCTTAGCAAACATCAAATCAAGGAGTATTAGCACGAGAACCGAGGTAGAGCTGCTGTGTAAGATTGGGAACAGCGCCAAATCAGAGAATATTTCAGTTTTGGGGTTTTAGTGGTGGCAAAGGTGAGTGATTAGCTTGCTTTTACACTAATTACTGTTAATTATGGGCAATTAGTGAAGATTAGCGAATTTATACGTAAATAAATTCTGGAAAAATTCTTAAAATTCTAAAATAGTGTTTTAGGGCTCTGTTAGAAATTTGGGTTAATTTCGATGTGTTTTGCTAATCGTATGCTTAAACATGATTAAGAGGGATTATAGGAAAATGTGAGGCTTTGGCCACTTTTGATCCATTTTGATTCATTTAAATTGTTGTTTGTTGCTTGTGTTTGCTGTTATATGTTGCTATGACTCTTTGGTATGCTTTGTGAGTGATTCCAATAGTTAGATTGGTCGAAAACGCCGTCGAGAGGCGTATAAACAGTTGCTGGAAAGTTGCAGAAAACTGCAGGGTATCTAACCGGATCGGATCGGGTAGGGGATCGGATCGGACATATCCGAACCGGATCGGGGCGTGGTACTTTCTGGAGCATGACGTGAAGAGGCAACAAGGAAGGCCCGGTCGGATCGGAGGGGCGTAGCGTGGGATCGGAAGGAACAAGGAGGACTGAAGTGGAAGAAAGAGGAGCATGGATACCATATTTCGAACCGAACCAAGAGCAATACCCGAACCGAACTGATGCTGACGAGACGGAGACGGAGACATCCAAGCTATGGGGTATCCGAACCGAACCGCTTCAGAATCACCGAACCGAACCGCTTCAGAATCACCGAACCGAACCGCATGAGGGAGAAGAACCCGAACCCAGAGGATGGTGGCACTCCGAACCGAACCGGGGAACGTATCCGAACCGAACCGAGCATGGGGAACTGGACGTGTACTTTTACTACTTCGTGATGACTCTTCTGAAGACCCACTCCAATTCGACCAAACCCGAGATGCAAAGGAAGTCCAAATGAGAAGTTAGAGCTTAAGATTCAGATGGGAATCAACGAGTTCACTTCATGGTTGGGCTTTGCTGCGGGACGCGTGCAAAGGAGTTATCGACGTCTATAGCTTTGGACCACTATGGTAGGAGGTACGAAGGCGGATTCAGGGCCATTATGGCATCGGTAGAACCAAGAGCTACGACCAATGAAGTGGGTCATTGAAATGTTTGGTCATGACTCCAAGTGTTTGGCTTGGTCACAGCAGGGTTTCTACAAGTCGGGATTCGTCGTTGCCTCAGTTTGTCTAGTGTTTCAAAGTGGTAGATGTCGTACGCTTTACGCACTGAGTGAGAGATGTGAGGATGGTTGCTATGGATGATTTGTTTGCTATCATTGTGACATGCACACCCCACCCCCGTATTCTGACACTATCTATTATGGCACCTTGGAGTGTTGTACGGTATGTGGTACTAACTCTTTGGTTGCAGGTCCAGGTTCAGGTATGGTTTAGTATACCTGTTATTACTCTGTTTAGATGCTTATCGCTCATACCAGGCTTTATGTCTGACCCAGAGTTTTATGTCTCTTCTTATTACTCTGGGTGCTCACACGAGCAGACTAGAGACAGGTTAGCTGGTGATGCACGGGTAGATGATCCGGAGACGAGCAGGAGGCTTCCACGTAATAAATATAGTATTCTCCCTGTGTTGTTGAAGATCACTGCTTGGGCATTGGTGGTGTATCTTCCATTTTAGCTTTCTTTTGCTTTGAGACAGTTTGAAAGTTGTAATAAGCTGTATTCTGAATTTTCCGCTGCTATGATGTCTAGTTTTGATTTTCAGCTTATGCACTGTCTCTCCTGTTTTATGTCAAGTATGTTATTATTATATTTTATTCCATGCGCTGTGAGACATTCTACAGGTTCCTTGATTAGTTCATTCTCTTCTTTCTTTTCTTATGACGACCGTTCCGTGCTAGTTGGACATGTGTACAGCGCACACTTGGAGGAAGTGTCGGTTGGTGCGGGGCGGGCCGTCACACTTGGTATCAGAGCTCTAGGTTGCGTAGTTAACCAAGGGAAGTTATCAGGGAGAGATAATATACGTATACGAGAGAGCGTATTTGTGATTACTTTGGTTTTTAAAAGCTATATATATACTATTAGTAGTATAAGGATGAAGTCGTACTGCACTAGCACCACTATGGAGTCGTTAATCATTTCCTTTTTCAGATTGACGATGAGCCGAGATACTAGAGGTGCTGGTAGGGGAGCCAATAATGGGAATGCTGCTGACATGAGGACGATGTTTACTGACCTCATGAGAGAGATGCTTAGAGATGTACGGGGGGCAGCTCCCAATGGTGGAAATGGTGGTGGTCCAATAGTGCAGGCGCCAAGAGTTGACTTCGCCAAGCTGAATAAGGATTATACTAGCCTTGGTGGGAAGCCATTCCACGGTACGGAGTCGGCCACAGATGTTCAGGATTGGATGGATAGTTGCGAACGTATCTTCGAGGATTTGGGTATCGAGGATGCGATGAAGAGAAAGCTAGCGTCCCGTCAGCTGCAAGGGCGGGCAATGAATTGGTGGAATGCTATAAAGGCAGCTACTCCCGAAGATCAGATTACTTGGGAGCAGTTTAAAGCTCGCTTTAGTGAGAAGTTCATTCCAGCTGCTCAGAAGTCAATGCTGTTTAAGAAGTTCTTGGAGCTCAAGCAGAATGGCAGAGCTGTCTCGGAGTACATTGCTGAATTCGACACTTTGTCAAAGTATGGGTTATCTCTTATTGATACTGCCGAGAAGAAGAATGAGAAATTCATAACTGGGTTAGATCAGTACTTAGGGGAAAGGCTTATTAACCACATCGATGAGACGTTCGAGTCGATTGTGGGGAAAGCATTAAGATCAGAGAGTCTCTACCCTAAGCCGAAGACTGAGGTTGCATCCGCAGATGAGCCAAAGCCACAAGCAAGTGGTGGAGGCAAGGGTGGTTCCCAGAATAAAAGAAAGCAGAGTCAGACTAAGGATGGCCAGAAGAAAAAGAATAAACAAGATGTTGAGTGCTTCAGCTGTGGTAAGAAGGGCCATTATGCTAGTAATTGTCGGGCCAAGCCAGCGGATAGGAAGTGCTTCAACTGTGGCCAAATGGGACATCACAAGGACAAGTGTCCGCAACCCCCTAAAGAAAAGCAAATGGTGAAAGCATACGCCCTTAATGCTATTCCTTCTTCGTCGAACGCCCCAACAGCGGCGGAGAAGGGAAAGAATGTCGTCATTCAAGGTATGCTTTCTGTTTATGATGTTCCTGTTAGAGTTTTGTTTGATACCGGAGCTTCCAGTTCTTTCATATCTAGTGACCTGGTAGGTAGGTTGGGATTGGAGCCCGAGATTGTCGATAGACCCTTAGTAGTGACGAACCCGATTGGTGGTTCTACTAGCCTTAGCATGATTTGTCGTAATGTGGTCTTATCGAGTCATGGATGCATGTTTGTTTGTGATTGCTTTGTTTTGGGCTTTACTGGGTTTGGCATTATTCTGGGAGTAGATTGGCTCCAAAGATATGGGGTGGTGGTAGACTGTGAGGGCTTGTTGGTGACAGCTAGAGCGGATGATGGGCGGAGGATAGTGTTTGGTGGTCTACCCAGTAAGGGGGTATTGGCTAGTTTTCTAAACTCCCTCGACATTCCGCATAGTGAGTTGTCAGGTTTGCCCGTGGTTGGCCAGTATCCGGATGTTTTCGAAGAAGTGACCGGACTTCCACCACACCGAGAGATTGAGTTCCGTATTGATTTGGTAAAAGATGCCAGGCCTATAGTGATGCCACTTCGTCGTATGGCACCAAGAGAGCAGCGTGAGCTCGAGGTGCAAGTCAGCGATCTTTTGAAGAAGGGATTTATCAGAAGGAGTGTTTCTGAATGGGGAGCACCAGTTGTGTTTGCTACCAAGGCGGATGGTTCCCTTCGTTTGTGTGTAGACTACCGCGAGTTGAATAAAGTGACGAGGAAGAACAAGTATCCTCTACCGCGGATAGATGATTTGTTTGATCAGTTGAGTGGCGCGAGAGTATTTTCTCAGTTGGATCTCGCGACAGGTTTTCATCAGCTTAGAGTGGAAGCTGAGAGTATAGCTAAAACGGCATTTCGGACGCCGTCTGGGTTTTATGAGTGGTTGGTCATGCCATTCGGGCTGACCAATGCCCCAGCATATTTTGTGGATCTTATGAATAGGGTATTCAGAGATCAGTTGAATAAGTTTGTCCTTGTGTTCGTTGATGATATTTTGGTCTACTCGAGGACAGAGGAAGAACACAAGGGACATTTAAGAATAGTGATGGAGGTGTTGAGAAAACACCAATTGAAAGCAAAGTTTTCTAAGTGTCACTTCTGGAAGAGGGAAGTGAGGTTCTTGGGCCACGTTGTATCAGAGAATGGTATTGCCGTGGACCCGGCAAAGGTGGCTACGGTACAAGATTGGCCTACGCCCAAGAATGCAACAGATGTAAGAAGTTTCTTGGGATTAGCGGGATATTATCGTAAGTTTATCCAAGGCTTCTCCAAGATAGCAGCACCGTTGACTCAGTTGACAAAGAAGAATCAAGCTTTTGTTTGGAACGAAAGGTGCGAGGATGCATTCAAGAGTCTAAAAGAAAAGTTGACAAGCGCACCAGTGTTAGTCATTCCTAAGGGGGATGAAGAGATGACGGTATACACGGATGCTTGTGGTACCGGACTAGGTGCTGTATTGATGCAAGGCGGTAGGGTTGTAGCTTACGCAAGTCGGCAATTGAAACCGCACGAGAGAAGATACCCTACCCATGATTTAGAATTGGCAGCGATCGTGTTCGCGTTAAAGATGTGGAGACACTATCTCTTGGGAGAAAGATTTGAGCTGTTTACAGACCATAAGTCGTTAAAGTATCTCTTCTCTCAGAAAGACCTGAATCTCCGTCAGCAGAGATGGTTAGAGTTCTTAGCTTCCTATGATTTTGACATCGCATATACACCAGGAAAGGGCAATGCGGTGGCTGATGCATTGAGTAGAAGACATGCCAGCTTAGGGGCTATGTTCCTTGAATGGAAGCAACTGGAGTATATCGCGGGGTTTGATTTCAGACCAAAGTGCGAATTGGACCCAGAAATGTTAGCAAGTTTGACGATCAGACCCACTTTAATTGAGCGGATCAGCTCTAGTCAGAGGGACGATCCTAACCTATTGGAAATCATCTCCAAGTTAGAGATGGGTATCGATGAGGAGATGAGCAAGTATGGGCTTGATCAAGATGGATGGCTTAGAAAGAATGGAAAGCTCGTTGTACCCAATGTCAATGGATTGAGAGATGAAGTGCTTAGAGAATGTCATCACTCAAAACTGACTATACACCCCGGTGGTAATAAGATGTATCGAGACATAAGACAGACTTACTACTGGGAAGGGATGAAAAGAGACGTTGGGGAGTTTATATCCAAATGCATGAATTGCCAGCTAGTTAAAGCCGAGCAAAAGAAGCCTAGTGGGTTGTTACAGCCATTAGAAATTCCCGAATGGAAATGGGAGCAAGTCTCGATGGATTTCATTGATGGTTTACCAAGGACTAGATCGGGACATGATAGCATTTGGGTGATTGTGGACCGATTAACCAAAAGTGCAAGATTTATACCAGTCAGATCGACCAGAACGGCAGCTAAGTTAGCAGAATTGTATATGAAGTGGGTAGTGAGATTCCATGGAGTACCTAAAAGCATTGTGAGTGACCGAGACCCGTTGTTCACTAGTGGGTTTTGGAAGAGCTTACAAGAAGCTCTAGGGTCAGAGTTACATCTCAGTACCGCATATCATCCTCAGACCGACGGTCAGACGGAGAGGGTGAATCGTATTTTGGAAGATCTCTTGAGAGCATGTATATTGGATTTTGGTGGATCATGGGATGACCATTTGCATCTAGTAGAGTTTGCATATAATAATAGCTACCAATCCAGTATCGGTATGGCTCCGTTTGAAGCTTTGTACGGAAGACCGTGCAACTCACCATCATGTTGGATAGAGACTGGCGAGAAGTTTATGCTTGGACCAGATGTGGTGAGGGAAACTTCAGATAAGATTAAGATCATTCAACAACGAATGAAGGCTGCCCAGGATAGGCAGAAGAGTTATGCTGATAAGAGGAGAAGAGACTTAAAATTCTCCGTTGGCGACTTGGTGTTTGTCAAGATTTCTCCGTTGAAGAGCGTAATACGATTTGGCAGGAGAGGCAAGTTGGCACCAAGATTCGTTGGCCCATTCCCTGTTCTTGAACTAGTCGGGAATTTGGCATATAGAATTGACTTACCGGAGAAGATGGCGGGAGTTCATAACGTATTTCATGTTTCCCAACTAAGGAAGTTCGTTCACGACTCAGATATGACTATTTCACCTGATCAGTTGGAGGACCTCGAAGTAGAACCCGAGGCGGTTGGGAACCGCAAGCCGGTCCGTATTGTCGAGCACGACATGAAGCAACTTCGAAGGAAGGAGGTGAAGCTAGTCAAGGTACAGTGGAGCGAGAACGAGAATGATTGTACTTGGGAGACAGAGGATAACATTAAGAAGTCACACCCAGAACTCTTTGCCTGGTAAGATTTTGACTTCGATTTAGTTTTCCGCATGCTAGGATAGGCTTGTTTGCTTGTTCTGCATGTTTGATTGTTGTACGTGGCTGTTAGGCATGCGGGATCCTTTGTATGTTTTGGGTTAAGGAATTTCGGGGACGAAATTTCTTAAGGGGGGGAGAGTGTAACGACCCGCATTCTACGCATCATAGAATCGTAGAATATTTATTTCTGTCACATACGAAGTCGTATGGTCACGTAACTTTGGGGGACGACTATTGGGGTCATTTCCCATGTTCATGATTTTTCCCGATTTTTAAATGACCATTTTACCCCTAGTTATCACTGTTTTGGCCATAACTTTTGACTGGAAAGGAATTTTGACCTGAAACCACTTCCATTGGCTCCGGATGATGGTTTCTCTTTCCGTAGAGTGGTCACATTAGCCAAACGGACTTACCGTTTGGGAGATATGGCTGAAACAAGTTTCAGATGGTGAAAAACAGCTTAATTGGGCTTAACCGGGTGATTAACAGCTAGGCCCAAAGGGGAATTTCGGGATTAGGAGTTTAAAAGGGCTGTTAGGGTTTGGAGAATACTTTTTTCTCATTTTTCAGCCGTCACTATTCATTCCTCTTAACCTAGCCATGGCCTCCACCCTCTAAATCTCTTCAAAACACATCTTAATCACTTTCTAATTGAAGATTAGGCTTAGCAAACATCAAATCAAGGAGTATTAGCACGAGAACCGAGGTAGAGCTGCTGTGTAAGATTGGGAACAGCGCCAAATCAGAGAATATTTCAGTTTGGGGTTTTAGTGGTGGCAAAGGTGAGTGATTAGCTTGCTTTTACACTAATTACTGTTAATTATGGGTAATTAGTGAAGATTAGCGAATTTATACGTAAATAAATTCTGGAAAAATTCTTAAAATTCTAAAATAGTGTTTTAGGGCTCTGTTAGAAATTTGGGTTAATTTCGATGTGTTTTGCTAATCGTATGCTTAAACATGATTAAGAGGGATTATAGGAAAATGTGAGGCTTTGGCCACTTTTGATCCATTTTGATTCATTTAAATTGTTGTTTGTTGCTTGTGTTTGCTGTTATATGTTGCTATGACTCTTTGGTATGCTTTGTGAGTGATTCCAATAGTTAGATTGGTCGAAAACGCCGTCGAGAGGCGTATAAACAGTTGCTGGAAAGTTGCAGAAAACTGCAGGGTATCTAACCGGATCGGATCGGGTAGGGGATCGGATCGGACATATCCGAACCGGATCGGGGCGTGGTACTTTCTGGAGCATGACGTGAAGAGGCAACAAGGAAGGCCCGGTCGGATCGGAGGGGCGTAGCGTGGGATCGGAAGGAACAAGGAGGACTGAAGTGGAAGAAAGAGGAGCATGGATACCATATTCCGAACCGAACCAAGAGCAATACCCGAACCGAACTGATGCTGACGAGACGGAGACGGAGACATCCAAGCTATGGGGTATCCGAACCGAACCGCTTCAGAATCACCGAACCGAACCGCTTCAGAATCACCGAACCGAACCGCATGAGGGAGAAGAACCCGAACCCAGAGGATGGTGGCACTCCGAACCGAACCGGGGAACGTATCCGAACCGAACCGAGCATGGGGAACTGGACGTGTACTTTTACTACTTCGTGATGACTCTTCTGAAGACCCACTCCAATTCGACCAAACCCGAGATGCAAAGGAAGTCCAAATGAGAAGTTAGAGCTTAAGATTCAGATGGGAATCAACGAGTTCACTTCATGGTTGGGCTTTGCTGCGGGACGCGTGCAAAGGAGTTATCGACGTCTATAGCTTTGGACCACTATGGTAGGAGGTACGAAGGCGGATTCAGGGCCATTATGGCATCGGTAGAACCAAGAGCTACGACCAATGAAGTGGGTCATTGAAATGTTTGGTCATGACTCCAAGTGTTTGGCTTGGTCACAGCAGGGTTTCTACAAGTCGGGATTCGTCGTTGCCTCAGTTTGTCTAGTGTTTCAAAGTGGTAGATGTCGTACGCTTTACGCACTGAGTGAGAGATGTGAGGATGGTTGCTATGGATGATTTGTTTGCTATCATTGTGACATGCACACCCCACCCCCGTATTCTGACACTATCTATTATGGCACCTTGGAGTGTTGTACGGTATGTGGTACTAACTCTTTGGTTGCAGGTCCAGGTTCAGGTATGGTTTAGTATACCTGTTATTACTCTGTTTAGATGCTTATCGCTCATACCAGGCTTTATGTCTGACCCAGAGTTTTATGTCTCTTCTTATTACTCTGGGTGCTCACACGAGCAGACTAGAGACAGGTTAGCTGGTGATGCACGGGTAGATGATCCGGAGACGAGCAGGAGGCTTCCACGTAATAAATATAGTATTCTCCCTGTGTTGTTGAAGATCACTGCTTGGGCATTGGTGGTGTATCTTCCATTTTAGCTTTCTTTTGCTTTGAGACAGTTTGAAAGTTGTAATAAGCTGTATTCTGAATTTTCCGCTGCTATGATGTCTAGTTTTGATTTTCAGCTTATGCACTGTCTCTCCTGTTTTATGTCAAGTATGTTATTATTATATTTTATTCCATGCGCTGTGAGACATTCTACAGGTTCCTTGATTAGTTCATTCTCTTCTTTCTTTTCTTATGACGACCGTTCCGTGCTAGTTGGACATGTGTACAGCGCACACTTGGAGGAAGTGTCGGTTGGTGCGGGGCGGGCCGTCACACAAGGCGCTACGAGATTTGAGGAATGGTACTAGGAAAGCTAAGTTGCAGGAGAGGTTCCCTGTTATGCTTCTAAGGAAGCCATTTTAACCTGATTTTACTACTGTAGAGCAATAAGCTTTTTGCATTGATTTTGAATTATGTATGTATAATGGCAATGGTAAATATGAACCTGCAACTGCAATGGAGTAGGTAAATTTGTGTAATGAAAGGATTTGAATTGCTTCTGTTGTATATTATAAATCTTTGCATTGTTGTTTCTTCTTGGGTTTTGTAACGACCTGAAACTCCCCCGGTCTCCGAAGAGAAGAGGAAGAACGGATTGCTTTGAGAACACGACAAATCAGAACACAAGCAGAAGAACATTTCATTGTTTATTACAACAATTTCATCAGAATACAAGAATATAACAGAGTATGAATAAATCATATACATTTGATCAATATCATAGATTTAAATACATAGCAGCGGAAAACAATACAAAACACAACTAAAAGTAATACACGGATACAGAGCTTTCCGAATATTGCTTCAGCTGTAAATCAGGATCCTGTGAATTTAAATCTACAAAACCAAAACTACTAGCTGCCTGTGCGGAAAATAGGGGCACCCAGAGTTTAGGTTAAAACAATAAACTTCAGGTCAGTCATGTGACTGGTGTGAGAACTAAAACAGTTATTTAAAAATTTATTTTAAATCAGGTATATCAAGGGACCACGCCGTATAACACGGAATGGGTTTTCTCCCAAGAATACCAGTGCATATAACAAAACCGCAATGCTTTGTGGAAAAATGAAGCTATTATAAGACCCAGGTCCTATCACACAATGCAACACAAGCCGGGGGATAGGGTTTTCCCTTATAATAGCCAAACATGCTTGGTACATTAAAACAAATCATTTGGTACTATTATAAGTGCATAGTGTATAAAAAAACTTCAAATATAAATGTATCAGTCCTAGACGGCATGGATACCATATATCATGTCGCCAATATTAGGCCCTACAATCAAAACCGCAAATGTCACGTATTGGAAGTTGGATTTCCATCTATGAACCAAGGCAAGAGATCGTCCTTACCACTTCGAGACTGTCTAGCCCGAGCTTTAGGAACCAGACTCAGGTGAGCCCTTGGATCGTCAAGGATGGCCCATCAAAGTGCAATGTGGATTAAAAAACCTTGAACAATACGTTTCCCCGCCCTATGAGGCGTAAATGAGCCAAATGACTCCATCGGCCCTGGATCGACCGATATAACTGAGGCTCCTCGCTATCCATCATCCACATAAGTAAAACGTCAGGGCTTGCAAAATGCTGACACCACTCATAGCTAGAAGGAAATGCATGCCCTCCCTGATGTCCTCTCCTGTTTCTGGTTCACACCGGGGTGCAAGGCTCGTGAATTAATGCTACACAAAGCTACACTTTATTAAAGCCATGCTTTGATCATCAACCACAAGACTCTGCTTTTCAATAGAAGCCTTGATCATTTGCATCTCAGCATGCCACACAGGCAATTCATACTATGCAACCGATGTCTATCAATCACACAGAATGAAATCCAATGTCAGACACACATCCAGTTACAAGTTCGTTCTAGGTCTGAACAAAATCGGAGGCACCTTATTCCTCCCCCATATGTCCAATACAGGGGAGAGGCCCTCGCATACCCGTCGATCTCCAAGTATGTCTGGATGATCACCACTTATTACCTTGTCTTTGGTGTACAGCCTAATCAAGACATCAGCAATCATTCTAATGATATGAAGACCTCTGGTCTTTAACCACGGTCTTCATCCTCGACATATCGTCGAATCAGTTATTCAGAATGGGATAAATCCGAATAACTCGCGTATATAATAAACAAGTGCTATAAAACACAACATACGCCTTATTCCAATCAAGAATATTCCTTTATTCAAATATTCTTATACTTTGGGAAAGGTTCCCATTAATTTTATCAAAGATAAATTCTTTAGATTTGTTCTTTAATCTTCTTTTAGACATCATTTCAATCTAATTAAAGATGCATTAGAACTCTACTTGATTTTAATCTTCCCAAAAATCAATATTAACGATTGTTTAACTTGGGAAATCATATCCTGTCTTTAACTGGGTTAAAGAACTAATGTCATTTAAAACACGGTTCACGATAAACCCAAAATCACATTCCATTCCATCAGCCTTTAACCGTAAATTAGCAAGTAAACAATTCCCTAAGTATTAACCCCGAAGGCCGAAACCAACATCAGATCAATACCCAGGAAACCATTCAACTTAACAAATCTCCAGTTAGTTTCTGATTTTCTTAACTCCATTGGGTCTAAGAACAGTATTATTAAAGATACCATTCACGACAACCCAAAACCTTATTCCTATCTTTAACTGGGTTAAAGAACCAATGTCCTTTAAAACACGGTTCACGATAAACCCAAAATCACATTCCATTCCATCAGCCTTTAACCGTAAATTAGCAAGTGAACAATTCCCTAAGTATTAATCCCGAAGGCCGAAACCAACATCAGATCAATACCCAGAAAACCATTCAACTTAACTAATCTCTAGTTAGTTTCTGATTTTCTTAACTCCATTGGGTCTAAGAACAATATTATTGAAGATACCATTCACGACAACCCAAAACCTTATTCCATTGTTAATCTGGTTAAAGAACAAGTGTTATTTAAAACACCGTTCACGATAAACCCAAAGACCAGTTTCAATTCCATTCCAATTAAATATCAATTAATTAGTATACTTCATTAAATCTAAATAAAAAGATTTAATCTTTTCTCAACTGGGTTCAAGAACAATGTTAATGAAGACACCATTCACGACAAACCCAAAACCACATTTAATATTAAATACAAGGCTCTGAATAGAAAATATATCGGCTTATATTCGATATCAAATTCTGGAATCAACAAACACCGTATTGGAATAACGATATATATATATATCTTCCAAATTCCTCCACAATATCCGTACAATCACGAAATCCAATATCGAAATATTCCAAAGATAATTTCGATTCAAATCCATTCCAACTCATATATTGGAAATTCTAGTTATTTTAAAACCATTTAAAATCCAATTTAATTATTCAAAAATATTGGATTATAATTCTAGTTCATAACTAGTTCATTTTGATAAAAATATATTTTTATCTTTTCAAATATGGAATTTTTCATCCCAATTCTTTCCAAATCATTTTCTTATGATTTTACACAAAATATTGATATTTTTAATAATTTTATCAAGGCCCGTACAGTTGATTTCCATAAACGGTCATCGAACTGCACTTACAACGACCTTTTCCGAATTTGATTTGGACATTATTCCAAATCCAACCGTTAGATCTCAAATCTCTACTATTCGTTAAAAAGCCCTTTTCGATACGAACCCAACGGTTTCGGTTTTTGGAAAATTCGACGGTCGGATCTCCCGTAATGTCTGTTCGAAGTTAATGGTCGAAATTGGAGAACTGCCGCAGCGCGGCGCATTCTATTCAGGCCATTATATTATATATATATAATATATATATATTATATTTCGTCGATTTCCATTTAAAACGTATTTTATAAATTGTTTTAAATTCGTTTTCAAAATTAATTCAACTTCATATTCAATTTCAAATCAAAATTGATTATTCCATATCATCGATATATATATATAAATGATTCTATTTTCAAAACATTAGATTTTGTAATCAATTCCTTTTCGGTATTCATTATATAAATGAATAAAATCGATAGACATATCGTTCACGTCAAAATGGCGTTAATTTAATCAACACGGCTTTATATATTTAAATATTTTCGTGTCCATCCCAAATCGGACATCAAAATCAGATTTTGATCTTTTACTGAATATTATTTTAAATATTCATTATTTTAGAATATCCGTTATTTTAAAATATTCATTCTTTCTAAACTGGAATCAGACATAGTTAATCACCATATAATGTGATTATATAGATTTCATACACATATGTATACAA
This sequence comes from Allium sativum, assembly GCA_030737875.1. Taxonomy (NCBI): domain Eukaryota; kingdom Viridiplantae; phylum Streptophyta; class Magnoliopsida; order Asparagales; family Amaryllidaceae; genus Allium; species Allium sativum. The sequence continues at coordinate 735,291,021 of CM060916.1, forward strand.
CAACAATCAAACACAGTCAACCATCATCCAGAGTGCATCTACACTGCATAAGCATCAAATATAAATATTTAACGCTTACAATAACTTGTCAATCAATCGATCGACGCACACCTAATTATTGCGATTAATGTATGTCCAGTTTCATCCCAATACCTGTGTGGGGTTTTTAAACAACAAACACAAATTTATTTGTGCAGTTGGGCGATGTGTAAAATTTATCGTCCCAATCCATATCAGTCAAATGTGTATACATAAACAAATCGTCTGATTTGTTTATAAATATTTATTTTATTCATATACATGTTAAAAATTATAATTTTAACTATAAAATATTTTATTCCATTCCACATCACACAATCAATCAAACAAATAAGTCGTCCATGGTCTGTGGACGACGGGTGTCAGGTGCTGCTAAGCACCGTCTGCATCCTAGTATATATTTTTAACTAGAAAATAAAATAAAAGTGAGGAGTTCTCACCTTTGGGTTCCACTCCGCTGTGCTTTGTTTCCGAACAATTTGGATTCTCCCACATTCCAACTTAACCATTTCATGCTGTTCGTAATAAAAAATATATTTTTATTGCTTCATTCCAATTAATAAAAATCATATATTTTTATTTCGACTTCATATATATATAAATTGAGTTTTTATCGCTACTTCATATATGTAAAAATCGAATTTTTATCGCTCCTTCAAATATGTAAAAATCGAATTTTTATTGCTACTTCATATACGTAAAAATCGAATTTTTATCGCCCCTTCGTATATGTAAAAATCGAACTTTTATTGCTCCTTCATATATGTAGGAATCGAACTTTTATTGCTCCTTCATATATGTAAAAATTGAATTTTTATTTAATTAAAAATCTCATCTTTATAGAATTAAAAATCTTACCTTTATGCCATGAAAAATCCGATCTTTATATAAATAAAAATCATAACTTTTTATAAATAAAAATCATGTCTTTAACTAAATAATAATCTAATATTTAACTATTAAAAACCATATTTTTACCATAAAAAAATCAAATATTTGATTAAATAAAAATGAAATCTTTATTATGAAAACAGATTTTAAATCAAATCTATATAAAAAAAAACCCAGATTTTATTAAATCAATGTTCTCTATAAAAATATGAATTTTAAACAATGTTTTTAAATCAAAAATCTGAAAACAAGAAGGAAAGAACTCACTGGAGGGGAGAGTAGGCGGAGACTGGCGCGCGAAGGGGTGCGGTGTGGGGCCTGGAGGCCGACGGTGGTTCATCTAGATGGTGACGGGGGCCTTTGGGGCTGCTCCTAGGGTTGCGGTGGTTTTCAGATGAGGGAGCGAGAGGGAGGGGTCGCGGAGGAGAGGGGGAGGGGAAACGCCGTCGACGGTGATGGCTGGGGAGGGGCAGTGGTCGTGCGCCGGTGGGGGAAGAGGCTAATGGGCGGGAGCGATTTGGGTTTTTATTATTATTTTGTTCTTCATTGACTAAGTAGGAGAGAAAAAAAGGGGGGTAAGCGAAGATATATATAATTTTATATTTAATTAATTAATTTATTTTTATCCAAAAAGTTACTTTTAAATTCGAACTCTAAATCGAGCCCAATGACTGTCGCCTTTGGCTAATTACCCCAATTTCGAACACAATGGGATATGTCTCGTGAGCCAATTCGACTATTTCGATCAGTTTCCATTTAAATTAAAATTTAAATCTATATATTCAATTTTAAATGTACATTTCAATTTACCAGGGCCACATACTGACTCTAAAAATTCCAAAAAAATTATTTCTAGCTTCGTATTGACGATACGGTCAAAACAAAACTAATTTGGTCAAATTCTGAGATCGTTTGAAAAATAGTCATTTTCTGGTCGATCGAAATTGATTGAAACTTTTAAAACACGTTTTCTTTTTCCACGCTCATATATTGATTTCAAAAATTATGAATTTTGGAATCTAGCAATAACATGACATCCCGGATCCAACAAAAGTGGTTTCGTCGAAAACGGAGGTTGTTCCAAAAATTTCCATTTTTAAGGGCTATATTTCCATAGCGACTATTCTGAAATTTCAACTGGGCATAATTTTTTACTTCCGCTATGAAAATTCAATTTCCTGGATTCATTAGAAACATATTTTCAAATAGATTCAAATATTTTTGGTTTCGCTAAAATCCGGTTTATTTTGAATCCTTTACATTCATTTGAAATTTGAAATCGAATTTTCAAACTACCACGCCATTTTCAATTTATTTTATAATTAAAATAAATATTTATATTCTAACGTCGATTCAAATAAATATATATGTTCTAATTCTATTCAAATTAAATTTCTTGTCGTCATTATTTAAAGTATTTCAATTTAAATATTCAAATTCATTAAAATTGCCAAAATAAAAATTTTAAATTGGTTCAGATTTTCCGGGTTGTTACAGGTTTGACATACAGTGCACATTATGCTCCGTTTCGCAATCTTTCTGTTTGTTTGTAACACCTGCTCTTTGTATCTTATTATATTATAAGTGTCTTAGGTCTTTTCTTTATCTTTTTGTAGCTACTATTTGTTGGTAGTTTAGATATTTAGATATTACAATTACTGTTTCTGACATTTACGTATTTTTATCTTACAGTGTCAACATGCATTTATAAACTACAATAACAACATACGTGAAAGAAAATAGATAGATAAAGAGTCATTCTAAAGAGCACACAACAAATCTTTTTAATACAAGATAAATTCTCTTATCTTTTTTAAAAATTGCATTAAAAAGTAATATATTACTTGCATATAATGGTATAATTCGAAAAAAGTGGGATATTAATGAAAAGATATATGTATTTATCTTTTTGCAAAAGGATACTTGTTATATCAACATATTTTTTGCAAATTGCATAAAGATCGTATATTAGCATTAACTTAAATAACAAAGATAAATCTAAATACAAAAGATAAAAGCATTTAGCTTTTTATTTATAAGATTGTAGACAAACCAGTACATCAGCAGTTTATTATCAGAAGCAACCATGTGTTTGTACTTGAGGAAAAAAATAAAATCCGTATGTTTATTTATTGATATTGTTTTGCCTAGTGCAATAGTATATTAGCATACAGGCTAACACGAAATGTGGTTTTGAATCAAACAATATCCATATAAAAGACCGTTTCAACGTCAAAAACAACAAAAATGGGAGCAAACATGTAATAGCCGATTCGGAAAAACATATTAATCTTTTTTTATTCCAAGACATTATTCAGTGACATAAACATATTGTCAATTTAAATACAAGCTTTCGACTAAATCCTTCACAAACTCACTGAACCATTGTTTTGACAAATTGTAAAGCTCGTAATGGTGGCGTAGCTTATTATCCTTTGTTTTGTACCTTTTCCAGAACTCATCATATGTAGAAACAAGGTACCTTCTTTGTGTAGTCAAATGATCTTGATAGCAAAAAACATAAGTGTTCGCATGTGTTTTGACAAATTGTAAATCTTATCAACGAAAAGTAGCCCATACTGCATCATTTTGATGTGCAGAACAATGGGACTAGAAGACATAATAATAAACATAAAACTGTACAGTATAAATGTAAGATAAAAGGATTTATCTTTTTTGCAAAAGCAGTATACTCATATCAGAGATATAAAAATGATGATCCATATTTATCTGAATATGTTCATTAAATCAACAATAGCCATTAAATATTCAATACTAAAGCTAGGTCTCAATCTTTTTTAGCTGTTCTTGAGCTTTGTTTCATTTAGTTTGAACTGAAATCTTGAGGAATTAAGAATCCAAAACCTAACCCCAAAAAGAAATGCCACAGTCGAACTACCAAAAAGGTCTCTAAATCCAAGTTTTCAATAAAAAAAATTATTCCAAAACTAGAGGTTTATAGTTCTTATGAACCTAACTCATTGAAATTCCATCCAGTAAAACGGAAGAAATTCATAATCAAATATCCAACATCTCTCTCTACAAATTGAGCATGTAATTAATCACCAAATTCAAATATAATCCCTAACACCTACGATCAAATCAGTATCAGCTATTACAAATTAAACACCAAATTCAATATCTAATTGTTAACATCAACATTTACAAATTAGAGACATCATTCATGATCAGTTACGTTTTTAAGGTTTGACCCAAAGCTGCAAAACTTCTCAAGGTTCTAATAGTATGGTTCATCGGTAAGTATTTGGGCAGCTATATTTGCTCAGGATGCATCTACTTGTTCAAGACTGATTTTTGATGAAGTTTGCATTCCTTAAAAAAAATTGGATGAACAGCATTACAAATATTGCACAGTCATACCTGCATTCCTTGTAATTAGTATTATGATAATGCAAACAAGCAGTACTTTATACAAAAATCATTTTGTAGCCTACTGTTAGGAAAAGATAAAAACATTTATCTTTTCCAGAAAATCAAGTTACCATTAACTTGTAATCCTTCCATAAAGTTTTAGATCATTTGTGTAATGTTTGAAAACATCTTATCTTAAATAACTACTATTGACATAACTTAGTACATGTAAAATTATTGTTTAGCTCACTTTTCACGAAAAGATAAAACCATTTATCTCTTCCAGAACTCAATGCTATTATTTACTCATAATGGCCAAATTCCTTCCAAATTATATCACATACTACGTATATGCTTACTGGGAATTAGTCATGGTCAAATTTGTTCAACTTATATAACATATTACATATATGATTACTGTAACATCCCGTCTTTTTGCCTATTTCTTGTCGATAATTAAACCAGCTTAAACCGTTCATAAAGGCGGATTGTTGTGGGTACTAACATATATTGAACAAAATAACAGAACTTTTATATCATAATACACTATTACATTAGAGCTACATGGATTATCAGAACTAAACATATAGCAGCGGAAACATACATATACTCTCAGCGGAAGAAGCGATATGATATAGCGGAAACTCTAACTTTAGCTCGAAGATCCAACTTTGAAAGCGCTCCAACTCTTGCTCCAAAGGTCTATAACTGTAAAACTAAACATCTAGCTGCCCGTGTGGAAATTAGTGGGCACCCAGAGTTTAGGAAGGAACAATAAACTCCAGGTCATTCATGGGACCGGTGTGAGAACATAAAACAGTTATTTTTAGGATTTATTTTAAAGTTGGGAGATTCAGCGGACCACGCCGCTAATGCGGAATGGGTTTACTCCATGTGAATGCCCATGCATATAAATTCCCAATGTCTTTTGGAAAATGAAGCTATCATAAGCTTGTCCCATGTCACACAATGCAAGTGCACACCAAATGGGTGAGTTTTGCCTTATGATAACCAAACATGCTTTCATACGCGAAAATCCTCTTTCAATACTATAATCAGTGCACAGTTTTGAAAACCGTTTCACAAATTAATATACTAATCTTAGCAAGCATAGTGGCTATGCCCACATACATAGTTTACAAATAAAACGAAAGCTATTGGTTGTTGGGTTCCAGTATGATGGTTCCTGACACGAAAGATCAATCAGGAACATGATCAAGGTGCATCTCACGGTTTTCATCCAGACATGAACACCAAACACCAAGTAAATCACTGAATAACATCCAGACACGGACACCGAACATACCAAATTCCCAGGTTTTAGAGTATATCTACCGCCGAAGCTTTCGAGTTTCAATAGATATATGTATATGACTTAACCGCCAGTTTACAATTAATCCGGGGTGTAAGGTTCGTCGATGTCACGATATACACAAAGCTACGCTTCAATAAGCCATGCTTTGGTCATCAATAGCACATTCCATAAATTGAGTATGCCACGTTGTCAAATTACAACATGTCATTGATTTTTATCAATACATAACCTCTAATCACGTAAAATTTAGAGATGGGAATTAATTGCCACAATCTGATATATGTCAACAAAAATCAGTGCCACGCAGTCAATTACAATGTCAGACACACACGCCATACAAGTCCATTCTAGGTCTGAATGGAACAACTCCAAAAATACTTAAATATATTTAAACCTCATGCCACTTATAAACTTGTTTCAGGTGTATAGCCTGATTCAAGACATCAGCAATCAATCCAAATAATCCAAAGATTCTCGGTCTTCATTTGTCCTTTCTAAGTCTTTAAATAGCATCTTATCATTACTTGGAATGGTTTTTGGACTTAAATCCAATCCTAGTCTTTCCAAGTAATAAGCGTATTTTAAAAACAAAAGCTATAGACTATACCGGTTTCAATTTGTTGGCAATTCATTTTTGGATAAGGTTGGATTAATTTCCTAAATTTCTGGCTTATCTCTTCTTTACAAATCCCCTGTTCAAAACTCTCTATTCGTTTTAATCATTTCCATTCGTCTTTTCAAATTTGGATTAAAAGCCTTATACACAACTTTGTTTTTATAATAGTTCTCAAATTTAATCATTTTCATGAATGGTAAAACGTTTCATAAGTACTATAGATTAGTTATTTACCAAATAGGTTCAACATCATTTAAAGGTTCAAATCTTTTACTCAAATTAATTGAAATAATGAATGACACTTGCAAGATTCCAATTTTTTTTCTAAATTCAAGGGGTTTTAATTAACTTCCAAATTATATTTTGAAAATAACCATCCCGTCCGTCGAATCAGCTAGGGATAGCCAGGGAGAGCAGGAAACTTGTATTTTCCAAACCCAAGTTGTGATGACCCCAAACTTCCACGGAATGAAAGTAAGGGATGATCATTTGGAATACAACATAAATATAACAATACAGATCACAGAAACAACATAGCAGAGGAAAACTATATAATAACAACATCATAGCAGCGGAATATGAATGTCATCAAACACAGAATTCCGCAGTCACAGAGTTCTAAATTATTACATCAGGTTTTAGAAAAAAGGAAATAAATTTCAACTTCAAAATAGAACAACTTGAAATAAAATAAGTTTGGATGTCTCAAAGTCTAAAGATAAAGTGCAAATAAAAGATAAATGATAGATAGTCTTCGTGGTCCAACATAAGCACCTCCAAATAAGCAACTCCAAGATAGAAAAGCAGCTCCAAGATAACAACTCCAAAGAAAGCTAGACCTGTTACTTGGCTGCCCGTGTGGAAAAGAGGGCACCCGAGTTTGCAAAAGGTGAAAACAAACTACGAGTCAGTCATGAGACTGGTGTGAGAATTCTTAACTAATTTAACTACTAGTAATAAGGCAAATCCAAAGACCACGCCACTAACGCGGAACGGGTTATTCCAAATGGATTGCCGTGCATAATTTAAAGTGATTGAACAAATAAATAAGTAAAACTTAAAACAACGCAATGCTTTGGGAAAAATGGAATCACCATAAGACTCAAGTCCCATCACACAATGCAACGCAAACCAGAGGATAGAGTTTTACCTTATGATGATTAAACATGCTAAATACGATAAATACGAATCTACTATTATCATTAGTGTATATAAAAACATTTCAAATTAAATGTATCAATCCTAGGGAGCATAGTACCCAATACTACTATGCCTCCATACTAGTAATACAATCAAATTCGTAGGGTCGTATTTGGAGTTTGGTTTCCATCATGAGTCAAGGCTTGGGAGGAGCTCCTTACCGATTCGAGACACTCTAGCTAATGTCTCAGGACCCCCCACAGTGAACCCTTGGATCCTACAAGGTCGGTCCACACATATAGCTTTGTGGATTAGTTATTCCTGAACACACGTTTCCTGACCATATAGGACCTACCATCCGAGGCGCCTCATTCCATCTTCCACATAAGTTAAATATCAGCCAGTTCAAGCACTGGCACTACTTCTAGCTAGAAAGAAACGTGTTGCTCTCCCTGCGTTCCCTTCTCCCGTTTTAGACTCAACCGGGTTGTGAGGCTCGTGAAGCTACGTAATACACAAAGCTATGCTTATTCAAGCTGTGCTTTGATCGTCACCACAAGGTTCTGCTTTTCAATAAGAAACCTTGATCATTGCATCTTAGTATGCCACACTGTCACTCCATATCACACTACCAATCCTTTGCCGAAATATATAAAAAGGTGTTAAGCAAGAGAATGAATTCTCTGCCACCAATCATTCATACGTTCGGCAGAAAATCAATAAATACAATATAAAGGAGTACAATGTCGGACACACATTCCATTTATAAGCCCGTTCTGGGTCTGAACGAAACTAGAGATACCCTCATCCCGTATGTCCAGTACGGAAAGGAGATACCCGCATATCCGTGAAATCAACACGTACGTTTGGGCAATTACCCCGACCCTTGAATTGGGAGCAAGTCAATTCAGGATCTTGATCGTTGTCCATTCGAGGGAAGATTTACAGTCTTCATTCGCCGTCTTCAAACTTCAATTCTCAACGTCGTCTGATTACTTGGAATGAGATTAAACTCGGACTTTCCAAATAATTCTCGTATATATATCATGAAAAATCCTTCCTTATCGTTAATATTATTTTTAACGATTAATTTCTATTTTAATTATTTAAAATAATTAAATCCTTATTTAACGATGCCACGGGTCAGTGGGCGACCCTGGCGCTGCTTTCAACCAATTTTGATTTTCACATTTCGAAATCTAACCGTTGGATTTCAATGTAGTTTATATCGTTAGAGAGATCTTCCCAAGACGTTCCTAACGGTTCCAGTTTTGGGAAAATTCGGCGGTCGGATCTTTTGGTATAGTCGTTTAAACGCACGATTTCAAAATGCGAACTACCGCGCTCGATTCGTTTAATTTTAATTATATTTATATATAAATATAAACCGTTTAACCATAATAATGTCATTTGATTTAACAACGAGCTAAACAACTACCGATCTCCATTCAATTTTTAATTCATTTAAAATGAAGACAATATTTCAACATTTTAAATACATTCTTTTATTCCTTTATTTACATTAAAAATGTAAATTATAATTCAAAGTCCAATTTCTCCCTTATTCTTTAGTTCTTATATTTACATAGGAATGTAAATTATATTACAAAGTTGAATTCCATTCTTTATTCTTTTATTTACATTAAAAATGTAAATTCCATTCTTTCAATTACACTGTAAAATCCTCTCTGTAATTACATTAAAAATATAATTAACATTCCATGTTAAATTTTCTATCTTTTAATTTATCATGCAAAAAAATGTAATTTACATTCCAATGCAAAATTATTCTTTTTAATTACATGTAAATTCTTACCCTTTTTAAATTACATAAAAATGTAATTTTGATTCCAATGCCCAATTCTTCTTTTTAATTACATAAGAATGTAATTAACAAAGCGGTGAAATTTTTTATCTTTATAAATTACATTAAAAATGTAATTTTATTTACAACGTCAAATTCTACTTTTTAAATATATTAAAAATGTAATTAACATAATAATGTAAAATTCCCATCTTTTAATTTGTCTCTTAATTTACACTATAAAATCATACTTTTTAATTACATTAAAAATGTAATTAATATTAAACTCCAAATCTTGTCTTTTAATTTGCAATGTAAATTGCTATACCTTAATTACATATAAAAATGAATTTTATATGTTATGCAAATTCTTACTCTTTCATTACATATAAAAATGAAAATTTATTTTACATGTAAACTATAAATCTTTGATTACATATAAAAATGTCCTTTCTAATTACAACGTAAATTCTGTTCTTTAATTATATAATAAAATGTACTTTTAATTTACAATGTAAATTCTCATATTTATTTACATAACAAAAATGTGTTTTTAATTTGCAATGTACATTCTCATCTTTATTTACATAACAAAAATGTGTTTTTAATTTGCAATGTAAATTCTCATCTTTATTTACATAACAAAAATGTTTTTTTTTACTATGTAAATTCTCATCTTTATTTACATAACAAAAATGTTTTTTTTACTATGTAAATTCTCATCTTTATTTACATAACAAAAATCTCATCTTTTTATTTACAATGCAAAAATCTCATCTTTTTATGTACAATGCAAAAATCTCATCTTTTTATTTACAATGCAAAAATCTCATCTTTTTCTTTACAATGCAAAAATCTCATCTTTTTATTTACAATGCAAAAATCTCATCGTTTTATTTACAATGCAAAAATCTCATCTTTTTATTTACAATAAAAATTGAATCTTTACATACCGTTAACATTCTCACTTTTATTTTCAATAAAAATTGAATCTTTACATACCGTTAACATTCTCACTTTTATTTTCAATAAAAATTGAATCTTTACATTTTTAATAAGCAAACCAATTCAAGATCTATGAATTATACCAAAAGTTAGATCTTTACTCCAATATAGGAGATGTACGTGAACTAAATAAGATAGATCTGCATAACAGAAAGGTAGATCTAGGGGGTAGAAGCATGGTTCTATATTTTAGATCCAAATAGAAAGGTTTTTAACTGACATTCATGTGTATGAAACAACATATGTTTTCATATCTATAATTATCAATAACTAGAAATGTGGTCATACAACATCCCAAAACAAATCAACACATAATCATAACATCACAAATCAGAACTACTCACATATACAGAATGATTTATGAACAAGCAATATAATTAAATTAATTATTAATTATTTAAATCAGAATACTCACCTTGATTTTAGCAGAATTAAAAATCCAAATAAATTCAGAAATTGTCCCAATCCCTTTTTAAAAGTCATATTCGAAGTCACGGTTGTAATAATCCGGAAATCCAAGCCAATTTAAAAATTTTATTTTGGCAATTTTAGCGAAATTTGATTATTTAAAATGAATTATTTTAAATAATAACGACGAGAAATTTATTTTGAATAGAATTAGAACGTTTATATTTATTCGAATCGTCGTTAGAATATAAATATTTATTTTTAAATATAAAAGGAATTGAAAATGGCTTGGTAGTTCGATAATTCAATTTCAAAGTTCAAATGGATGTAGAGGATTCAAAATAAATTGGATTTTAGCGAAACCAAAAATATTAGGATCTATTTGACAATATCTTTCCAACGAATCCGAAAAACTGAAATTTCATAGCGGGGATAAAAAGTTATGCCCAGTTGAAATTTCAGCATAGTCGCTATGGAATTCTGGCCCTTAAAAATGGAAATTTTGCAAACGACCTCGGTTTTCGACGAAACCACTTTTGTTGGATCCAGGATGTCTATTTATTGCTAGATTCCAAAATTCATAATTTTTTGAATCAATATGTGAGCGTGGCAAAGGAAAACGCGTTTGACCAGTTTTAGTTGATTTTAATTGACTGGAAAATAGCCATTTTTCAAACGGACTCAGAATTCGACGAAATTATTTTTGTTAGGACCGTATCGTCAATACGAAGCTAGAAAATATTTTTTGTGAATTTTTAGAGTTCGTATGTGACCCCAGTAAATTGAAATGTGCGTTCAAATTCAATATATAGATTTATATTTTGATTTTGATGAAAACTAGTCGAAACGATCGAATCAGCTTACGATACATATCCCATTGTGTTCGGAATGGGGGTAATTAGCTACGGAAGACCGTCGGGGGGTTCGATTTCGAGGTAGAAAATAAAAGTTGCTTTTTGAAATTAAATAAATTAAATAAATTAAATTTATATAAAACCCCTCCCTCTTTCATTTGCCCTCCCAGATCAAATTCACTTCAGAAATAAAAAAATAAAAAAACGAAAAGTGCTCGTGCCCTAGGCTGTCGCCGGAGGGAAGCCCTCCATCGCTCGATCACCGCCGCCGCCTGGGGGGCGCAACCGCCTCCGACGCGCCTCCCCTGACCTCCACCTCCCCTCCGATGGTTTCCCCCTCCTCCTCCTTCGATTCCTCAACGACGCCCAACCCCGAAACCCCCAAATCAGCGCCGCCACCACCTCCTAGCCCCGCCACCTCGTCGCAGTAGCACCTCGACCACCAGTCAGACCGCCACCTCCCCTCTGGCTGCTTCCCCCTTGCTCTTCCTCTCTCCTTCTACCTAAAAAGAGCCACCAATGAACGCAGAAAACCTCCTCTACAACGTGAAAAGTAATTTTAAATATAATGTATATATTATGTTAGTAAAAATAGGATATTTTCTATATACAAAGCTATGATTTTTTATTTTATACAAAGTTGGGATTTTTATATACGTTATAGCTTAGGAAAAAACAGGTTTCTATATACGTTTTAGCATAAGAAAAATTTGATCTTAATGAAGAGAATAGATTTTCTTTTTGATGAGTACAGAAATGATTTTTAATTTAGAAAAGATCGGATTTTTAATTACATAAAGATATAATTTTATCGAAGGGAGGAAATATTTAGCAAGTTAAAAATACGGTTTTTAACTAGGTTATGATATGAAATTATTTTTAAGAAGTTAAAAACATAATTTTTATTCGAGTAGTAAGATAAAAATATAACTTTTATATAAGCATGAATATAAAAATACGATTTTCATATATGTTGTAGCAAAATAAAAATTCGATCTTTATATATGAAGTAGAAATATAAAAACATAATTTTTATATAGAAAGAAGCGTTGTAAAAATATATGAAGTAGAAATAAAAATATGATTTTTATTTATTGGAATGAAGCAATAAAAATATAATTTTTATTATGAACTGCATGGCAAGGACTGCATTGGAATTTCAAACAGATCCAGACGGTTCAGCAGTTCAAAACCAAAGCACGGTGGAGTGGAACCCTCTGTGGGAACTCCTCACGTTTATTTTAATTTCTAGTTAAAATATATACTAGGATGCAGACGGTGCTTAGTAGCACCCGACACCCGTCGTCCACAGACCATGGATGGCTTGTTTGTTTGGTTGCTATGTTGTGAAATTTGATTGTGTGATGTGGAATGAAATAAAATATTTTTTAGTGGAAAATATTTTATGGTTAAAAATATAATTTTTAACGTGTATATAAAATAAATGTTTATAAACAAATCAGACGATTTGTTTATATACACTGATTTGACTGATATTGATTGGGATGATAAATTTTACACATCGCCCAACTGCACAAATAAAATCTGTGTGTGTTGATTTGAAACCCCACATGAGTATTGGGATGATATTTGACGTACACTAATCCCGATTGTTTAGTTGTATGTCAATCAATGGGTTGACAGACTGTGTAAGCGTTAATTATTTATATTCAATGCTTCTGTAGTTGTGTGGTGCACTCTGGATGATGGATGATGATTTATCGTTGCTGTTATATACATGTGTTGTAGGGAATCCATATAATTAACGTTATATGGTAATTGAATGGGCTTCATTCCAGTTTGGAAAATAAGAAATATATATTCATGTGTTGAATAGAAAAATAAATATTCATGTGTTGAATAGAAAAATAAATATTCATGTGTTGAATAGAAAAACGAAAATTCATGTGTTGAAGAAAATATTCATTTGTTGAATAGAATAACGAAGTTGTTAAAATATATATAAAAGCCGTGTTGATTAGATTGACGCCATTTTGATGCAAACGATATTTATATCGATTTTATTCATTTTTATAATGAATATAGAAAAGAAAGTGACTTCAAAATATAACGTTTTGAAAATATTATCTTTTGCATATCGATGATGTAGAATATTCAATTTTGATTAGAAATTGAATATGAAGTTGAAATCGTTTTGAAAACGAATTTAAAACGATTTATAAAATACGTTTTGAAAGGAAATCAATGAAATATAATATAATATAATATGTATATATATATATATATATATATATATAATGGCCTGAATAGAACGCGCCGCGCCGCGGCAGTTCACGAATTTCGACCATTGGCTTCGAATGGATATTACGGGAGATCCGACCGTCGGATTCTCCTGAAACCGGAACCGTTGGGTTCGTATCAAAAGAGCTTTCTAACGAATATTAGAAATTTGAAATCTAACGGTTGGATTTGGAATTATGTCCAAATCAAATTTGGAAAAGGTCGTTGTAAGTGCAGTTCGATGGCCGTTGATGGAAATCGATTGCACGGGCCTTGATTAAAATATTAAAAATAGTGATAATTTGTGTAAAATCATAAGAAATGATTTGAGAAGAATTGGGATGAAAATTTCCATATTTGAAAAGATAAAAGTAGATTTTTTATCGAAATGAACTAGTTTTGAACTGGAATTATAATTCATTTATTTTTGAAATAAATAAAGTGGTTTTGGAATGGTTTTGAAAATAACCAGAATTTCCAATATATAAAGTGGAAATGGAATTGAATCGAAATTGTCTTTGGAATATTTTGATGTTGGATTTCGTGATTATACAGATATTGTTCTGGAAATTTGAAAGATATATTTATATCGTTATTTCCAATACGATATTTGTTGGTCGTAGAATTTGATATTGAATATAAGACGATATATTTTCTATTCAGAGCCTTGTATTTAATACCAAATGTGATTTTGGGCTGTCGTGAACGGTATCTTCAATACTACTGTTCTTAGACCCAACGGGGTTAATAAAGTCAAAAACTAACTGGAGATTAGTTAAGTTGAATGGTTTCTTGGGTATTGATCTGATGTTGGTTTCGGCCTTCGGGGTTAATACTTAGGAAATTGCTCACTTGCTATTTTACGGTTAAAAGCTGATAGAATGGAATGTGATTTTGGGTTTATCGTGAACCGTGTTTTAAATGACACTGATTCTTTAACCCAGTTAAAGATTAAAACTAAGTGGGGTTTTAATGAATCTTTAATTAGATTGAAATGATCGAGAATGGAGTATCACCAGTTTTGCTCCAAGCGATAGTTAAATCTTTAACTAGATTTGAACGTGAAATGGTAATTAATTTTACCGATAACACCGTGGTGTTAGATATGGAGTATTACCAGTTTTGATCCTTGGGATGAATAGGTCGGGATTGGGAAATAAAATAAATAATTACTTCGGTGTGGTTCGCTAATCCCGACTAGTTTGAAGTGATATTCAAAGGAAGATTAAAGAATAAATTTAAAAGAATTTATCTTTGATAAATTTAATGGGAACTTTTCCCTAAGAATGTGAAATTTAGAAACTAACTATAGGTTAGCTAAGAGGAATGGTTTCCTGGGTATTGATCTGATGTTGGTTTCGGCCTTCGGGGTTAATGTTTGGGGAATTATTCTCTTGCTAATTTACGGTTAGTGACTGATGAATTGGAATAAGGCGTATGTGGTGTTTGTGTAACACTTGTTTATTATATACGCGAGTTATTCAGAAAGACCGGATTTATCCCATTCTGAATAACTGATTCGACGTGGTGTCGAAGAGGAAGACGGTGGTCGAAGACCGGAGGTCTTCACGTCGGTTGGGTGATTACTGATGATCTTGATTGGGCAGTACACCCAAGAGGAGGGAATAAGTTGGTGATCGTCCAGACGTACTTGGATATCGATGGATATGCGAGGTACAAGGTGCCTCCGATTTCGTTCAGACCCATAATGAACTTGTAAATGGACTGTGTGTCTGACATTGGATTTTATTCTATGTGATTGATTTCTATTAAATATATATCTGTTTGGCGATGGAGAATTTATTCTCTTGCTTAACGCCTTTCTCTGAGACGTACGAGCTCAAGGGTTATATATTGATGGATATCAATCGCATGGAGTGAATTCCCTGTGTGGCATGGCTAAGTGGCAATTGATCAAGGCTTTTGTTGAAAAGCAAAGTCTTGTGGCTGATGATCAAAGCACCGCCTGTGTGGCATAGCTTTGTGTAGCGTTGATTCGCGAGCCTCACACCCCGGTGTGAACCAAAAACGGGAGAGGATGTCAGGGAGGGCATGCGTTTCTCTCTAGCTAAGGTAGTGTCAGTGACCTACCAGCCCTGACATTTATATTATTTTCACCTATGTGGTTGTTGCTATTGCGAGGCGCCTCAATTATATCGGTCGATCAGGGACTGATGGAGTCATTCTTTGGCTCATTTACACCCCATAGGGCAGGGAAACGCATGTTCAGGGTTTAAGTTTAATCCACATCGGTGGACTGGCCCTGAGGATCCAAGGGACACTCGAGCTCTGTTCCTGAGACTTGGTAGGATAGATTGTCTCGAATCGATAGAGGACTATCTTTTGCCTCAGTTCACAGATGGAAATCCAATTTCCAATACGACATTTTGCGGTTTTATTTGTAGAGCATAGTATGGCGACATGATATATGGTACCCATGCCGCCTATGATTGATATTTATGATTGAAATTGATTTCTTCACTTATAGTAATAATAAAAGATGAAATTTAGCGTATCAAGCATTCTTTGGCTATTATAAGGTAAAACCCTATCCTCCGGCTTGTGTTGCATTGTGTGATGGGACCTGAGTCTTATAATATCTTCATTTTTCCAAAAAACATTGCGCTGTTTTGTTATATGCACTGGCATTCTTCGGAGGAAACCCGTTCCGTGTTATACGGTGAGGTCCCTTGATATATCTGATTTAAAGTAAAACTTGAAATAACTGTTTTAGTTCTCACACTAGTCCCATGACTGTCCTGGAGTTTATTGTTTTAACTTAAACTCTGGGTGCCCTCATTTTGACACGGGCAGCTAGTAGTTTTGGTTTTGCAGATTTATATTCACAGGATCCTGTTTTACAGCTGGAACGATACTCGGAAAGCTCTGTATCCGTGTATTACTTTCAGTTGTGTTTTGAATTGTTTTTCCGCTGCTACGTAATTTATTGTAATCTCTGATATTTTTCTGTTGTATTATAATTATTCATACTCTGTATATTCTTGTATTCTGATGGAATTGTTGTAATAAGCAATGAAATGTTCTTCTGTTTGTGTTCTGATTCGTCTTGTCCTGAAAGCAATCCGGGCTTTCCTTACCGGGGAAGTTCGGGTCGTCTCAGTTGGTATCAGAGCTTTGGTTTACAAAGCTCAGAGAACAAGACACATTAGAACCGAACGAAAGAATTCATCAGAAATTGGATTAATAATACCCAATGAGAATGACTCGTTAGAGATAGGATCAGTAGTATCCTAGAACGAGTGTGAAGAGTATATTTTAAAAAAAAATGAAAACAAATTTTGTTTTGAAAATTTAAATCACTTATTCGTATTTGATTATTTATTTTATATTGAGTTTGGACAATCCAGTATATAAAGATTTTGCATATACGCCATGCAAACATGTATTCGAAGTTTTAATATACTGGATAGATATAGAATCACACTCTAGTCGCCCGGGGACAATTCTGATGATGATTGCAACATCATCAGTATTTGTGTTCGAGTTTCGAAAGTGGGATTTATATATATATATCCAATTGACTGGTGTGAGAACCGAAATTAGATAGGGCTTATTGTTATGATTTGGCATCAAAAATCTGATTTTTGGATATGTATTAAAGTTATGTGATTGAAAATATAATCAACTAATTGATTGCTGATTGTGTTGTTTGATTATTGGTTGATTAATTAAAATTTGAACCATTTAGCCAAATTGAATCAAATAGTGGGTTGTATTGAAAATTTATCGCATTTGCATGCATATACATGTAGTTACATTGAACAGGTCTTAGCAAGGAGGATAGAGCAGAAGAATAAAATTGTTTGCTCGAAAAATAGGTACATGTTTACAAATTTATTGGGTTTGGATGATTTTGTGAGCCAATTGGCTAGCCGCTTGGCTGTTTCTTTTTCTTTTTGGATTGATGAGGGCCATGGGAGGCTATTTGAAATATCCCGAAGTCCCCAGTGCAGGGGAGGTTATGGCGATTTTTTTTGGAAATTTAGGGTGTTAGCCAAATTTTTGAAAAATTTGAAAAGTTCTTAGAAACTGAAAAGTTGAAGAACTTAAGCCGTAAAGAAAATAATGAAAGTTGAGTTAATTTGTTAAACAACTTTCGGCTTCGCTCCTTTTCGGGGACGAAAAGTTTTAAGTGGGGGAGATTGTAATAACCCGGAAATCCGAGCCAATTTAAAAATTTTATTTTGGCAATTTTAGCGAATTTAGATTATTTAAAATGAATTATTTTAAATAATAACGACGAGAAATTTATTTTGAATAGAATTAGAACGTATATATTTATTCGAATCGTCGTTAGAATATAAATATTTATTTTTAAATATAAAAGGAATTGAAAATGGCACGGTAGTTCGATAATTCGATTTCAAAGTTTAAATGGATGTACATGATTCAAAATAAATCGGATTTTAGCAAAACAAAAATATTAGGATCTAATTGACAATATCTTTCCAAGAATCCGAAAATTTGAAATTTCATAGCGGGGATAAAAAGTTATGCCCAGTTGAAATTTCAGAATAGTCGCTATGGAATTCTGGCCCTTAAAAATGGAAATTTTGCAAACGACCTCGGTTTTTGACGAAACCACTTTTGTTCGATTCGGGATGTCTAGTTATTGCTAGATTCCAAAATTCATAATTTTTCGAATCATTATGTGAGTGTGGCAAAGGAAAACGCGTTTGACCAGTTTTAGTTGATTTTAATCGACTGGAAAATGGTCATTTTTCAAACGGTCTCAGAATTCGACGAAATTAGTTTTGTTAGGACTGTATCATCAATACGAAGCTAGAAAATACTTTTTTGGGAATTTTTAGAGTTTGTATGTGGTCCCAATAAATTGAAATGTGCGTTCAAATTCAATATATAGATTTATATTTTGATTGTGACGAAAACTGATCGAAACGATCGAATCAGCTTACGATACATATCCCATTGTGTTCGGAATGGGGGTAATTAGCTACGGACGACAGTCGGGGGGTCCGATTTCAAGGTCGAAAATAAAAGTTGCTTTTTGAAATTAAATAATTAAATTTATATAAAACCCCTCCCTCTTTCATTTGCCCTCCCCGATCAAATTCACTTCAGAAATACAAAAATAAAAAATGAAAAGGGCTCGTGCCCTAGGCCGTCGCCGGAGGGAAGCCCTCCACCGCTTGATCACCGCCGCCGCCTGGGGGGCGCAACCACCTCTAACGCGCCTCCCCTGACCTCCACCTCCCCTCCGACGGTTTCCCCCTCCTCCTCCTTCGATTCCTCAACGACGCCCAACCCCGAAACCCCCAAATCAGCGCCGCCACCATCTCCTAGCCCCGCAACCTCGTCGTAGTAAAACCTCGACCACCAGTCAGACCACCACCTCCCCTCTGGCCGCTTCCCCCTTGCTCTTCCTCTCTCCTTCTACCTAAAAACAGCCACCAATGAACGCAGAAAACCCCCTCTACAATGTGAAAGGTAATTTTAAATATAATGTATATATTATGTTAGTAAAAATAGGATCTTTTCTATATACAAAGCTATGATTTTTTATTTTATACAAAGTTGGGATTTTCATATATGTTATAGCTTAGGAAAAATCAGGTTTTTATATACGTTTTAGCATAAGAAAAATTTGATCTTTATGAAGAGAATAGATTTTATTTTTGATGAGTAAAGAAATGATTTTTAATTTAGAAAAGATCATATTTTTAATTATATAAAGATATAATTTTATCGTAGGGAGGAAATATTTAGCAAGTTAAAAATATGATTTTTAACTAGGTTATGATATGAAATTATTTTTAAGAAGTTAAAAATATAATTCTTATTCGAGTAGTAAGATAAAAATATAATTTTTATATAAGCATGAATATAAAAATACGATTTTCATATATGTTGTAGCGAAATAAAAATTCGATCTTTATATATGAAGTAGAAATATAAAAATATAATTTTTATATAGAAAGAAGCGTTGTAAAAATATATGAAGTAGAAATAAAAATATGATTTTTATTTATTGGAATGAAGCAATAAAAATATAATTTTTATTATGAACAGCGTGGCAAGGACTACATTGGAATTTCAAACAGATCCAGACGGTTCAGCAGTTCTAAAGCAAAGCACGGCGGAGTGGAACCCTCTGTGAGAACTCCTCACTTTTATTTTAATTTCTAATTAAAATATATAGTAGGATGCGGACGGTGCTTAGTAGCACCCGACACCCGTCGTCCACAGACCATGGATGACTTGTGTGTTTGGTTGCTATGTTGTGAAATTTGATTGTGTGATGTGGAATGAAATAAAATATTTTGTAGTGGAAAATATTTTATGGTTAAAAATATAATTTTTAATGTGTATATAAAATAAATATTTATAAACAAATCGGACGATTTGTTTATATACACTGATTTGACTAATATTGATTGGGACCATAAATTTTACACATCGCCCAACTGCACAAATAAAATCTGTGTGTGTTGATTTGAAACCCCACACGGGTATTGGGATGATATTTGACGTACACTAATCCCGATTGTTTAGTTGTATGTCAATCGATGGGTTGACAGACTGTGTAAGCGTTAATTATTTATATTCAATGCTTCTGTAGTTGTGTGGTGCACTCTGGATGATGGTTGATGATTTATCGTTGCTGTTATATACATATGTTGTAGGAAATTCATATAATTAACGTTATATGGTAATTGAATGGGCCTCACTCTAGTTTGAAAAATAAGAAATATATATTCATGTGTTGAATATAAAAATAAATATTCATGTGTTGAATATAAAAATAAATATTCATGTGTTGAATAGAAAAATGAAATTTCATGTGTTGAAGAAAATGTTCATTTGTTGAACAGAATAACGAAGTTGTTAAAATATATATAAAAGCCGTGTTGATTAGATTGACGCCATTTTGATGTAAACGATATTTATATCGATTTTATTCATTTTTATAATGAATATAGAAAAGAAAGTGATTTCAAAATATAACGTTTTGAAAATATTATCATTTGTATATCGATGATGTGAAATATTCAATTTTGATTAGAAATTTAATATGAAGTTGAAATCGTTTTGAAAACGAATTTAAAACGATTTATAAAATATGTTTTGAAAAGAAATCGACGATATATATAATATATATATACATATTATATATATATAATGGCCTGAATAGAACGCACTACACCGCGGCAGTTCGCGAATTTCGACCATTGGCTTCGAATGGATATTATGGGAGATCCGACCGTCGGATTCTCCTGAAATCGGAACTGTTGGGTTCGTATCGAAAAGAGCTTTCTGACGAGTATTAGAAATTTGAAATCTAACGGTTGGATTTGGAATTATGTCCAAATCAAATTTGGAAAAGGTCGTTGTAAGTGCAGTTCGATGGTCGTTGATGGAAATTGACTGTACGGGCCTTGATAAAGTTATTAAAAATAGTGACAATTTGTGTAAAATCATAAGAAATGATTTGAGAAGAATTGGGATGAAAATTTCCATATTTGAAAAGATAAAAGTAGATTTTTTTATCAAAATGAATTAGTTTTGAACTGGAATTATAATTCATTTACTTTTGAAATAAATAAAGTGGATTTGGAATGGTTTTGAAAATAACCAAAATTTCCTATATATAAAGTGGAAATGGATTTGAATCGAAATTGTCTTTGGAATATTTCGATGTTGGATTTCGTGATTATATGGATATTGTTCTGGAAATTTGAAAGATATATTTATATCGTTATTTCCAATACGATATTTGCTAGTCGTAGAATTTGATATTGAATACATGCCGATATATTTTCTATTCAGAGCCTTGTATTTAATATCAAATGTGATTTTGGGCTGTCATGAACGGTATCTTCAATAATACTGTTCTTAGACCCAACGGAGTTAAGAAAATCAGAAACTAACTGGAGATTAGTTAAGTTGAATGGTTTCTTGGGTATTGATCTGATGTTGGTTTCGGCCTTCGGGGTTAATATTTAGGAAATTGCTCACTTGCTATTTTACGGTTAAAAGCTGATAGAATGGAATGTGATTTTGGGTTTATCGCGAACCGTGTTTTAAATGACATTGATTCTTTAACCCAGTTAAAGATTAAAACTAAGTGGAGTTTTAATGAATCTTTAATTAGATTGAAATGATCGAGAATGGAGTATCACCAGTTTTGCTCCAAGCGATTGTTAATTCTTTAACTAGATTTGAACGTGAAATGGTAATTAGCTTTACCGATAACACCGTGGTGTTAGATATGGAGTATTACTAGTTTTGCTCCTTGGGATGAATAGGTTGGGATTGGGAAATAAAATAAATAATTACTTCGGTGTGGTTCGCTAATCCCGTCTAGTTTGAAGTGATATTCAAAGGAAGATTAAAGAATAAATTTAAAAGAATTTATCTTTGATAAAATTAATGGGAACCTTTCCCTAAGAATGTGAAATTTAGAAACTAAATGTAGGTTTGCTAAGAGGAATGTTTTCCTGGGTATTGATCTGATGTTGGTTTCGGCCTTCGGGGTTAATGTTTGGGGAATTATTCTCTTGCTAATTTACGGTTAGCGACTGATGATTTGGAATGAGGCGTATGTGGTGTTTGTGTAACACTTGTTTATTATATACACGAGTTATTCAGAAAGACCGGGTTTATCCCATTCTGAATAACTGATTCGACGTGTTGTCGAAGAGGAAGACGGTGGTCAAAGACCGGAGGTCTTCACGTCTGTTTGGTGATTACTGATGATCTTGATTGGGCTGTACACCCAAGAGGAGGGAATCAGTTGGTGATCGTCCAGACGTACTTGGAGATCGATGGATATGTGAGGTACAAGGTGCCTCCGGTTTCGTTCAGACCCAGAACGAACTTGTAAATGAACTGTGTGTCTGAAATTGGATTTTATTCTATGTGATTGATTTCTATTAAATATATATCTGTTTGGCGGCGGAGAATTTATTCTCTTGCTTAACACCCTTCTCTGAGACGTACGAGCTCAGGGGTTATATATTGATGGATATCAATCGCATGGAGTGAATTCCCTATGTGGCATGCCTAAGTGGCAATTGATCAAGGCTTCTGTTGAAAAGCAAAGTCTTGTGGTTGATGATCAAAGCACCGCCTGTGTGGCATAGCTTTGTGTAGCGTTGATTCGCGAGCCTCACATCCCGGTGTGAACCAGAAAGGGGAGAGGACGTCAGGGAGGACATGCGTTTCTTTCTAGCTAGGGTGGTGTCAGTGACCTACCAGCCCTGACATGTATATTATTTTCACATGTGTGGTTGTTGCTGTTGCGAGGCGCCTCGGTTATATCGGTCAATCCGGGACCGATGGAGTCATTCGTTGGCTCATTTACACCCCATAGGGCGGGGAAACGCATGTTCTGGGTTTAAATTTAATCCACGTCGGTGGACTGGCCCTGAGGATCCAAGTGACACTCGAGCTCTGTTCCTGAGACATGGTAGGTTAGATTGTCTCGAATCGATAGAGGACTATCTTTTGCCTCGGTTCACAGATGGAAATCCAATTTCCAATATGACATTTTGTGATTTTATTTGTAGAGCCTAGTATGGCGACATGATATATGGTATCCATGCCGCCTATGATTGATATTTATGATTGAAATTGATTTCTTCACTTATTGTAATAATAAAGGATGAAATTTAGCGTATCAAGCATTCTTTGGCTATTATAACGTAAAACCCTATCCTCCGGCTTGTGTTGCATTGTGTGATGGGACCTGGGTCTTATAATATCTTCATTTTTCCAAAAAGCATTGCGCTGTTTTGTTATATGCACTGGTATTCTTGGGAGGAAACCCGTTCCGTGTTATACGGCGAGGTCCCTTGATATATCTGATTTAAAGTAAAACTTTAAATAACTGTTTTAGTTATCACACCAGTCCCATGACTGACCTAGAGTTTATTGTTTTAACCTAAACTCTGGGTGCCCTTATTTTGACACGGGCAGCTAGTAGTTTTGGTTTTGCAGATTTATGTTCATAGGATCCTGGTTTACAGCTGGAACGATACTCGGAAAGCTCTGTATCCATGTATTACTTTCAGTTGTGTTTTGTATTGTTTTTCCGCTGGTTTGTAATTTATTGTAATCTCTGATATTTTTCTTTTGTATTATAATTATTCACACTCTGTATATTCTTGTATTCTGATGGAATTGTAGTAATAAGCAATGAAATGTTCTTCTGTTTATGTTCTGATTCGTCTTGTTCTCAAAGCAATCCGGGCTTTCTTTACCGGGGAAGTTCGGGTCATCTCAACGGTTCTCTCGGATCTGAATATTTTGGATTCGGAGATCGTATGAATTAATTATCATTTTTTAATTAACAATTACTTTTCACAACTACTGCTGTAACAGATAAAAGCGTCGCAAAATGTGAAATGTTCATACCTTTATTTTTAGAAATTGGTTCAGAACTTTGAATCAAAATAACTCGAGATTGGATCAATGATTTTAGGTGAGGTTTGTTGGAGATTGGAGAGCTCGGAGAGGGAAACGATCGCCGGGGAGATGGGGGGTTGCGGCAGCGCGTGGAGGGGCTGGCGGGGTGTGACGACGGCGGTTTTAGGGGGGTGGGGCGGCGGCTATAGGGTACGAGAGGATCCGATTTTGGTGTAGGATCGAAGAGCATGAAAATCTCTTCGAAAAGTTGTACTACGGCGAAGTATTTCGTTGAGAAACGAAGGAGGAATCGAAGCTTGAAGTTTTGAATGTTTATGGGTTCGGTGGCGTGAAATGAGAAGGAAGTAGACGGAGTACTGTAGCGTGCGTATTCATACGGGTATAGGAGCGTATTTTCTCCTTTTTTTTAATTAAATCTAGAATTAGGGTTTTTCCATCTGATCTCCAAACAGTGCCCAACGACTGTCGAACAATATGTTTTGACGCCTTCTGAACGCAATGGCGCTAGTGTCGCAGCCCAATTCTGAAGTTTACCGCATGTTTCCTTTATTTTTAAAATAAATCTTTTTAATATTAATTCGAACGTACTCTTTAAACTGCCGGGTCACATACGAACTCAGAAAAATCCAGAAAAATTATTTCTGGCTTTGATTTGGCGATACGGTCCTAACAAAATTAATTTCGTCGAATTCTGAGACTTTTTGAAAAATGGCATTTTTCAAGTCGATTAAAATTGACTGAAATTGACCAAACTGAAATCTTTTCGCCACGGTCACAAATTAATTCTAAAAATTATGAAAAATAAACTTAGCCATAATTTGACATTCCGAATCCAACAAAAGTGGTTTCGTCGTAAACCGAGGTCGTTTGCAAAATGGCTATTTTTAATATTAAAAATATATACAGAAATTCTACAACGACTATTCTGAAATTTCAACTGGCCATAACTTTTATTTCCCGCAATGAAATTTTGATTTTTCGAATTCGTTGGAAAGATATTTTTAAATAGATTCTAATATTTTTACAAAAATCCGATTTATTCTGCATCCTGTACAGTCAGTCAAAGTTCAGATTTGACTTTTCAAACTATCGTGCTATTTCTAATTCCTTTTTTAATTAAATTGAATATATTCGAATTAACTTCAATTAAAATAAATTTCTAGTCGCTATTATTTGAAATAATTTATTTCAAATATTTAAAATCCCTTGAAATTTCTAAAATAAAATTTTTAAATTGGCCCCAAATTCCGGGTTATTACAATCTCCCCCGCTTAAGAACTTTTCGTCCTCGAAAAGGAAAAAGGAAATAGAAGAGTAGGAACCAACACGGAGAATGTAAAATATTTTAAGCGTACCTCAAAACAAGATCTAATCGAAGATATCCACCCTGCAATTGGGATAGGCTTGGTTGATACTCTCCTCAGTTTCCCAAGTGCAGTCGCTAGGATCACTGCTCCATTGCACTTTGACTAGGTTGATTTTTTTATTTCTCATCTCTCTAGTCTCTTTACCAATAATTTTCAGTGGCTCCCTTTTCGCTGCAAGGCTTGGGGTAATCTCCAAATCTTGCTATGCTGCATCCTCCACAACTAGATCCGGATCATGGATATGCCTTTGAAGTTGAGAAACATGGAATACATCGTGCACCCCAGGCAACCAGTCGGACATCTGAATTCTGTAAGCTTGGATACCAATCTTTTCAAGAATGGGAAAGGGGCCAATGAATTTAGGTGCTAATTTTCATGTCTTTCCAAAACGGATTACACCTCGCATTGGAGCAACTTTCAAATAGACATAGTCACCCACTTCAAAAGCCAACTCTCTTCTTCTTACATCTGCATAGCTCTTTTGTCTACTTTGGGCAGCCAATAATCGCTTCTTAATACAATCAACTTTTGTCTGAAGCTTCTCGGACCATGTCTGGACCCAATACTAGACGATTTCCTTTTTCAACCCAACATGCTGGCGATCTACATGGCCTACCATATAAGGCTTCAAATGGAGACATTTTCAAACTTGCTTGATAGCTATTGTTATAAGAGAATTCAACTAAATGCAAGTGATCCTCCCAAGAACCTCCAAAATCGAGTAAGCAAGCTCGCAATAGATCCTCAAGAATGCGATTCACCCTCTCAGTTTGGCTATCTGTCTGAGGGTGATATGCGGTACTAAGATTTAACTTCGTTCCCAACTCATTTTGGAATGCTTCCCAAAATTTGCTAGCAAAGATAGGATCACGGTCGCTAACAATGCTACTAGGAACTCTGTTTAAAAAAAAGATTATTCTTTTATTATTTAATTAGAAAATGAAAATTTTCATTCAAATGATGAAAAGTAAAGATTTAGTTTTATTACCCATGTAGCCTGACGATTTCTTTGCAATAAATTTACGCCAGACTTTGAGCAGTTCTAGTGGACTTGACAGGTATGAAATGAGCGGTCTTGGTGAAGCGATCCACGATCACCCATATGTTGTCATTTCCTTTCCTAGTGCGAGGCAAACCATCTATAAAATCCATGGAGATTTGGTCCCACTTCCAACCTGAAACCTCCAATGGTTGCAACAATCCCGCAAGCTTTTGTTGATCGCTCTTTACTTGTTGGCATGTAGGACATCTACTCACATAAATAGATATATCCCTCTTCATAGCTTTCCATCAAAACGTGCGCTTAAGATCTTGATACATATTGCTCACGCCTGGATGGATGCTAAGCTTTGATTTGTGACCTTCATCTAAAACTTCCCTTATGAGCTCTGGGATACTTGGGACACAAATCCGCCCTTGCAATCTAAGAACTCCCTTGCCATCTATTTGAAAGTTCGTGTTTTCACCTTCTTGAATTTTTTCAATCATTTTTCGAATAAAAACATCATTTTTCTGAAGAGAAGAAATTTTATCAATCAAAGAAGGGGTAATGATAAGGCTTGCGACAATGACATTCTTTCTACTAAGTGCGTCCGCCACAACATTGGCTTTTCCCGACGTATATAAGATGTCAAGATCGTATGCCGCCAGAAATTCTAGCCACCGTTGCTGCCTTAATTTCAAATCCTTTTGATCGAAGAGATATTTCAAAGATTGATGGTCTGTGAATAATTCAAATTTTTTTCCCAAAAGATAATTTCTCCAAATTTTTAAAGCAAAGACTACGGCCAAAAACTCAAAGTCATGGACACGATAATTTTTCTTATGCGGCTTTAATTGACGACTTGCATAAGCAACAACTTTGCCTCTTCGCGTCAGTACCGCGCCAAGACCACCACTTTGAGAAGCATCGGTGTATCCTTTTAAATCTTGGTTGCCATCGATGATGGTTAGTACAGGAGCAGTGGTCAAACTCACCTTTAGCTTTTGGAAGGCCTCCTCACACTCCATTGTCCAGATGAACTTGGTGTGTTTCTTGGTGAGCTTTGTTAATGGGCCAGACAGTTTGGAGAAGTCTTTGACGAATTTCCTATAATACCCAGCCAACCCTAGGAAGCTTCTTACTTCAGTGGGTGTACTGGGTTGCTTCCAATCTCGAATGGCGGCAATTTTACTTGGGTCAACAGCAATTCCTTCTTTCGACACAACATGGCCCAAGAATTTTACTTCCTCTTGCCAAAATATGCATTTGGAAAATTTCGCTTTTAGAACATTTCTTCGCAGAATCTCCAATACTTCCTTTAAATCTCCTTCATGCTCCTCATTGGATTTAGAATAGATTAAGATATCATCAATGAAGAATAGGACGAATTTGTTTAAAACATCTCGGAAGACTCTATTCATCAAGTCAACAAAGTAGGCTGGAGCATTGCATAGGCCGAACGGCATTACCAGCCATTCGTAGAATATGTCACGACCTCTGAAGGCTGTCAAAGGTATGCATTCTTCGGCTATGCGAAGTTGATGGAAACATGTGGCTAGGTCCATCTTAGAAAACACCTTGGCTCCATTTAATTGGTCCATTAAATCATCTGTGCGAGGCAAGGCGTATTTGTTCTTCAATGTTTGCTTATTAAGGTCGCGGTAATCCACACAGAGCCTTAGAGTACCATCAGACTTGGGAATGAACACCAGAGCTGCACCTAATTGGAAAAACTAGGCCGGATGAGTCCCTTCCATAAGAGGTGCTTAGTTTGGGTTTTCAACTCTTCTTTTTCTTTAGGGGTCATCCTTCGGATAGCATGGACTACAGGCCTTGCATTTGGAATAAGATCAATTCTGAAATCAGTTTCTCTTCGCGGCGGTAAATTGTCTACTTCTTCAAATACGTCCGTGTAATTTTTGACTACAGGAATATTTTCTAGAGGAATGGGAGTGATCTCAAGAGAAGACCAAAATGCCTTTCTATCAAATTTTGAACCATGACAAGGTATAGAAATAACATCTCCAAACTTTGTTTTGATTTCAACTATTCTATCCGCACATTTAACTTCAGCCTCAAATTTTGTTAGCCAATCAAGACCAAGGATGATATCAAACTCGGAAAAATTCATGATAGTCAAGTTAAAAGGAAACTGAAAGTAAGAGTAGGAAATAGGCACCATACAGTATAAATCATGGACGATAGAACCTCTTACAGGATTATGAACATTAATTGGCTCTTTAAGGCTTCTTTGTTTTAGTTTCAATTTCTTGACCGTGTTGCTAGAAATAAAGCTCCTTGAGGCACCCGTATCAAACAAAGCAGTAACAGGAATGTTTTTACAGAAATAGTACCACCTAAAACATCAGGCTTACCTGCTCCTTCAGAAGAAGTAGGTGCAGAAGAAGATGGTGCACTCGCCCCTTCATACACATGTGCAATCTGAGCTCCTCTCAACAGTGGACAATTAGCCTTGATATGACCCTTTTTGTGGCAGTTGTAGCAGTCTTTAGTGTCATCACTTCTGGCCTTCTTTGGATTTCTGCAGTCCTTGCTATAGTGTCCAAACTTCTGGCAGTTGTAGCATTGCACCTTTGTCTTATCATGGGTTTTAGCAGCTCCAGAACCACTTCCTTCATTCTTCTTTTCAGCTTGCTTCCTCTTATTATTATTGTTGGCCAAGCTCCTTTCTCTATCTTGTTGTGAAACCCTTTTTTCGTTCTCCTCATAGCGGCAAGCAAACTCAATCAGCTTATTGAAAGAAAGGTCAATGTGAGTAGTAACCCTGTCAATGTCCTTCCTAGCAAGTCCATTAATGAAACTCTTATTCTTTTGAAAATCATCCTGAATCAATTCTGGGGCATAGCAAGAGAGGTCTTCAAATCTTCTCACATACTCAGAGATAGTTTTGTCTCCTTGCTTCAAGTTGGCAAACTCGTCATGTAGCCTTTCCACTTCTTGCCTTGGAACGTACTTTTCATTGAATAGCTCTTTAAACCTGTTCCAAGTCACATTTTCTTCATCACCTCCTATATTGACCAATTCCCACCAATTATGTGCTTCGCCTTGGAGCAGCCATGAAGCCGTAAATCTCTTTCTTTGATCTTCTAGCCCTATCCCTCCAAATATCTTCTCACAATTTTTAAGCCATGCCTGAGCCTGTGTCACGGTCTCCGTACCAGTGAATGGAACTCCACCTAAATTCTTGAACTTCTTTGCTACCCTATCCAAGTCAAAGGGATGCGGTGGTGGTGGTGGCTATTGAACTGTGGCCTCCTTAGTTTCAGCAACATTTTGCCTCCTTGCTCTAGCTCTAGCGGCACTAGTGGCAGCAATACTCATTTTTAGTTAGTTCTGTACAGTCCAGGAAAGAGTTAGAACAACTGTAATGGTGATTTTTAAGAAATGATAATGTAAAAGGATGGATAAAAAAAGATGGTGATAAAATGACTGACTATTATGTATTCTCATGAAATGTTCGCCACAGAATATTGTGATTCTATGTAAATGAATAATTATAAATATGTTATATTCCAAAGTTATGTTTAACCAAAGCTCTGATAGCAACTGTGATGACCCCAAACTTCCACGGAATGAAAGTAAGGGATGATCATTTGGAATACAACATAAATATAACAATACAGATCACAAAAACAACATAGCAAAGGAAAACTATATAATAACACCATCATAGCAGCGGAATATGAATGTCATCAAACACAGAATTCCACAGTCACGGAGTTCTAAATTATTACATTAGGTTTCAGAAAAAAGGAAATAAGTTTCAACTTCAAAATAGAACAACTTGAAATAAAATAAGTTTGGATGTCTCAAAGTCTAAAGATAAAGTGCAAATAAAAGATAAATGATAGATAGTCTTCGTGGTCCAACATAAGCACCTCCAAATAAGAAACTCCAAGATAGATAAGCAGCTCCAAGATAGCAACTCCAAAGAAAGCTAGACCTGTTACTTGGCTGCCCATGTGGAAAAAAGGGCACCCAAGTTTGCAAAAGGTGAAAACAAACTACGAGTCAGTCATGAGATTGGTGTGAGAATTCTAAACTAATTTAACTATTAGTAATAAGGCAAATCCAAAGACCACGCCACTAACGCGGAACGGGTTATTCCAATGGATTGTCGTGCATAATTTAAAGTGATTGAACAAATAAATAAGTAAAACGTAAAACAACGCAATGCTTTGGGAAAAATGGAATCACCATAAGACTCAAGTCCCATCACACAATGCAACGCAAACCAGAGGATAGAGTTTTACCTTATGATGATTAAACATGCTAAATACGATAAATACGAATCTACTATTATCATTAGTGTATATAAAAACATTTCAAATTAAATGTATCAATCCTAGGGAGCATAGTACCCAATACTACTATGCCTCCATACTAGTAATACAATCAAATTCGTAGGGTCGTATTTGGAGTTTGGTTTCCATCATGAGTCAAGGCTTGGGAGGAGCTCCTTACCGATTCGAGACACTCTAGCTAATGTCTCAGGATCCCCCACAGTGAACCCTTGGATCCTACAGGGCCGGTCCACACATATAGCTTTGTGGATTAGTTATTCCTGAACACACGTTTCCCGACCATATAGGACCTACCATCCGAGGCGCCTCATTCCATCTTCCACATAAGTTAAATATCAGCCAGTTCAAGCACTGGCACTACTTCTAGCTAGAAAGAAACGTGTTGCTCTCCCTGCGTTCCCTTCTCCCGTTTTAGACTCAACCGGGTTGTGAGGCTCGTGAAGCTACGTAATACACAAAGCTATGCTTATTAAAGCTGTGCTTTGATCGTCACCACAAGGTTCTGCTTTTCAATAAGAAACCTTGATCATTGCATCTTAGTATGCCACACTGTCACTCCATATCACACTACCAATCCTTTGCCGAAATATATAAAAAGGTGTTAAGCAAGAGAATGAATTCTCTGCCACCAATCATTCATACGTTCGGCAGAAAATCAATAAATACAATATAAAGGAGTACAATGTCGGACACACATTCCATTTATAAGCCCGTTCTAGGTCTGAACGAAACTAGAGATACCCTCGTCCCGTATGTCCAGTACGGAAAGGAGATACCCGCATATCCGTGAAATCAACACGTACGTTTGGGCAATTACCCCGACCCTTGAATTGGGAGCAAGTCAATTCAGGATCTTGATCGTTGTCCATTCGAGGGAAGATTTACAGTCTTCATTCGTCGTCTTCAAACTTCAATTCTCAACGTCGTCTGATTACTTGGAATGTGATTAAACTCGGACTTTCCAAATAATTCTCGTATATATATCATGAAAAATCCTTCCTTATCGTTAATATTATTTTTAACGATTAATTCCTATTTTAATTATTTAAAATAATTAAATCCTTATTTAACGATGCCACGGGTCAGTGGGCGACCCTGGCGCTGCTTTCAACCAATTTTGATTTTCACATTTCGAAATCTAACCGTTGGATTTCAATGTAGTTTATATCGTTAGAGAGATCTTCCAAAGACGGTCCTAACGGTTCGAGTTTTGGGAAAATTCGACGGTCGGATCTTTTGGTATAGTCGTTTAAAGGTACAATTTCAAAATGCGAACTACCGCGCTCGATTCCTTTAATTTTAATTATATTTATATATAAATATAAACCGTGTAACCATAATAACGTTGTTTGATTTACCAACGAGCTAAACAACTACCGATCTCCATTCAGTTTTTAATTCATTTAAAATGAAGACAATATTTCAACATTTTAAATACATTCTTTTATTCCTTTATTTACATTAAAAATGTAAATTATAATTCAAATTCCAATTTCTCCCTTATTCTTTAGTTCTTATATTTACATAGGAATGTAAATTATAATACAAAGTTGAATTCCATTCTTTATTCTTTTATTTACATTAAAAATGTAAATTCCATTCTTTAAATTACACTGTAAAATCCTCTCTGTAATTACATTAAAAATATAATTAACATTCCATGTTAAATTTTCTATCTTTTAATTTATCGTGCAAAAAAAATGTAATTTACATTCCAATGCAAAATTATTCTTTTTAATTACATGTAAATTCTTACCCTTTTTAAATTACATAAAAATGCAATTTTGATTCCAATGCCCAATTCTTCTTTTTAATTACATAAGAATGTAATTAACATAGCGATGAATTTTTTTATCTTTATAAATTACATTAAAAATGTAATTTTATTTACAACATCAAATTCTACTTTTTAATTACATTAAAAATGTAATTAACATAATAATGTAAAATTCCTATCTTTTAATTTGTCTCTTAATTTACACTATAAAATCATACTTTTTAATTACATTAAAAATGTAATTAATATTACACGTCAAATCTTGTCTTTTAATTTGCAATGTAAATTGATATACCTTAATTACATATAAAAATGAATTTTATATGTTATGCAAATTCTTACTCTTTCATTACATATAAAATGAAAATTTATTTTACATGAAACTATAAATCTTTGATTACATATAAAAATGTCCTTTCTAATTTACAACGTAAATTCTGTTCTTTAATTATATAATAAAATGTACTTTTAATTTACAATGTAAATTATCATCTTTATTTACATAACAAAAATGTGTTTTTAATTTGCAATGTACATTCTCATCTTTATTTACATAACAAAAATGTGTTTTTAATTTGCAATGTAAATTCTCATCTTTATTTGCATAACAAAAATGTTTTTTTTTTACTATGTAAATTCTCATCTTTATTTACATAACAAAAATCTCATCTTTTTATTTACAATGCAAAAATCTCATCTTTTTATGTACAATGCAGAAATCTCATCTTTTTATTTACAATGCAAAAATCTCATCTTTTTATTTACAATGCAAAAATCTCATCTTTTTATTTACAATAAAAATTGAATCTTTACATACCGTTAACATTCTCACTTTTATTTTCAATAAAAATTGAATCTTTACATACCATTAACATTCTCACTTTTTCAATAAAAATTGAATCTTTACATTTTTAATAAGCAAACCAATTCAAGATCTATGAATTATACCAAAAGTTAGATCTTTACTCCAATATAGGAGATGTATGTGAACTAAATAAGATAGATCTGCATAACAGAAAGGTAGATCTAGGGGGTAGAAACATGGTTCTATATTTTAGATCCAAATAGAAAGGTTTTTAACTAACATTCATGTGTATGAAACAACATATGTTTTCGGATCTATAATTATCAATAACCAGAAATGTGGTCATACAACATCCCAAAACAAATCAACACATAATCATAACATCACAAATAAGAACTACTCACATATACAGCATGATTTATGAACAAGCAATATAATTAAATTAATTATTAATTATTTAAATTAGAATACTCACCTTGATTTAAGCAGAATTAAAATTCCAAATAAATTTAGAAATTGTCCCAATCCCTTTTTAAAAGTCGTATTCGAAGTCACGGTTTTATCGGATCTGAAATTTTTAGATTCGGAGATCGTATGAATTAATTATCAATTTTTAATTAACAATTACTTTTCACAACTGCTGCTGTAACAGATAAAAGCGTCGCAAAATCTGAAATGTTCATACCTTTATTTTCAGAAATTGGTTCAGAACTTTTAATCAAAATAACTCGAGATTGAATCAATGGTTTTAGGTGAGGTTTTTTGGAAATTGGAGAGCTCGGAGAGGGGAACGATCGCCGGGGAGATGGGGGGTTGCAGCAGCGCGTGGAGGGGCTAGGGGGTGCGACGACGGCGGTTTTAGGGGCGTGGGGCGGCAGCTAGAGGGTACGAGAGGATCCGATTTTGGTGTAGGATCGAAGAGCACGAAAATCTTTTCGAAAAGTTGTACTACGGCGAAGGATTTCATTGAGAAACAAAGGAGGGATCGAAGCTTGAAGTTTTGAAGGTTTATGGGTTCGGCGGCGTGAAATGAGAAGGAAGAAGACGGAGTACTGTAGCGTGTGTATTTATACGGGTATAGGAGCGTATTTTCTCTTTTTTTTAATTAAATCCAAAATTAGGGTTTTTCCATCCGATCTCCAAACGAAGCCCAATGACTGTCGAACAATATGTTTTGACGCCTTCTGAACGCAATGGCGCTAGTGCCGCAGACCAATTCTGAAGTTTACCACATGTTTCCTTTATTTTTAAAATATATCTTTTTAATATTAATTCGAATGTACTCTTTAAACTGCCAGGGTCACATACGAACTCGGAAATATCCAAAAAAAATATTTCTGGCTTTGATTTGGCGATACGGTCCTAACAAAATTAATTTCGTCGAATTCTGAGACTGTTTGAAAAATGGCCTTTTTCAAGTCGATTAAAATTGACTGAAATTGACCAAACTGAAATCTTTTCGCCACGATCACAAATTAATTCTAAAAATTATGAAAAATTAAACTTAGCCATAATTTGACATTCTGAATCCAACAAAAGTGGTTTCGTCGAAAACCGAGGTCGTTTGCAAAATGGCTATTTTTAATATTAAAAATATATATAGAAATTCTACAACGACTATTCTGAAATTTCAACAGGCCATAACTTTTAATTCCCGCTACGAAATTTCAATTTTTCAGATTCATTGGAAAGATATTTTTAAATAGATTCTAATATTTTTACCAAAATCCGATTTATTCTGCATCCTGTACAGTCAGTCAAAGTTCAGATTTGACTTTTCAAACTACCGTGCTATTTCTAATTCCTTTTATAATTAAATTGAATATATTCGAATTAATTTTGATTTAAATAAATTTCTAGTCGCTATTATTTGAAATAATTTATTTCAAATATTTAAAATCCCTTAAAATTTCTAAAATAAAAACTTTAAATTGGCCCCAAATTCCGGGTTGTTACGCAAACTTTAAACACTATTCTCTTTAGGCACTATTCTCTCTGTCACCCTAGAACATTCTGGTATATAAATATGTATGTCTTATTAGAAGAAATGTCATTAATATATACATAAATTTTAATGCATTCGGTAATGGTTCAAAATTTGTCCTTTTCTAATTTATAACTAAAGTTTCAATTAAAATCGTAGTCCAACTTTCATTGGAAACTTAACATAATATTCCCAAATTTGTTTAATTATTTAAATCTTACAAATGGCCTTTAAAAAAAATGGAACCAAGTGTATTTAATAAATTAATGTTTATTTACATACTCAAATAAAATTTTCCATAATTAAATTTTAATGCTTATGGATGGCTATGTACTAAACATTTGCATGCAACTCAAAAATCACATTTTTAGTTAAAATTATGACTTCTGGACAATAAGGAACCAAATGTTTATGTAAACTAATGGAACTCAAAATCTCCACTTAAATTTGGAACTTATTTAAATCCTAAGGGTCCAAAACTAATTTTAATGCATTCCCAAAATCATTTTGTCATTATGGGAAAAATCATTTAATTATTCATTACTTAGCTTACAATTTATTTAAAGATCTGAATTCAAAAATTATCCTTTAAATTTTTTGTTTCTTTAACAAATCGTTATCCACATAAGAAGGAGGCTTAAACCGACTACCCATATATTCCACAACTGTAATGTGTATGATGCAACAAGATCAATCTATACAAACACAAGTTATCCATCAATATGGAAACAATCAAACAAAATAACGCTTTGTGTTTGGTGTGATCTAGTTACGAACATCCATCACATGCAATAACAACCATTAACACATCAATTGAGTATGTTTATAAATAAATCACATTTAACAACTAAATTTAATTAATCATTCTAACTAAATTTAAAATTTATTAAATTAGAGTTCTCACCAAATATTTCTTTCCAAATTGTTCACCGTTAAACCTCTTCCGTATCAACTGCCAACCATTGGAATAATGAACTCGTGCGACTTCATGGACGACGCGCGCACTGTCCTCTTTGTAGCTACCACGTATGCCAACTCTCAAAGCAGTGAAGTAATAGGGAAGATGCAATCATTAAGAAAAGGAAGGGAAGAGGGTCACTATATATATGGGAGGAAGGGGTTCAAATTGTTGTATTTGGGGAAGAAACGTCCTTCAGAAATTTAAAGAGAATGAGGAGAGAATTGTTGTGAAGGACCAACAAAGGAGGTATGTCCTTTTTATAGCGAAAGAAAAGGAACAAAAAGCAGAAGGAATATCACAAATCTTTGCACTAATATGGCAATATTTGAAACAAGATTTATTTCAGATATTGTTGGAGTAAACAGTGGGCTGAATGGAAAAGTGGTTTGAACGAAGTAAATTTATCCAGTCAAAAATCCCAGAATGCACATATGTAATGAATCATATCCTTTGGTTAGCGGACAAAATATACGCGTCATATTGTATATATTTCTCACTACAATACCAAAGTACTTAACAAAATTTAATTATGGTGAACGGATTAAACATTAAACACTCGTATTAAATTTTGGAATTTATTTCTTGATTAAATTGCAACTAAATTAATAATGGTAATAACTCTTTCTTAATATATTATTATTTCCATTTCAAAAATTAAATTGCATATAAAGCTAAACATTTTTATTACATTGGTTGTATTCCAAGCAAGGTTTTAAATCTCGGATATCGGTCGCATTTCATCTTGAAGATTTTAGAGACTAGATCTTGTATCGCGGGAAATCTCGGATGAGATGAGTCTAACTCGGGAGTTCACCTCGTATTTCCATACCGGGTCTTAAAGTTCATATCGAAACAATCTCGGGGTACGTAATATGTTATAAACTGATATTCTTGCAAAATGATTTCTATGGATGCTATTAAAAACATAATAACTTAAACTTGAATTACAAAATTATGTTATTATTCTTAATTTATGGAAGAACATCATACTCTAAATCATAATATGCTTAAAATAGAAATATAACACAATGCAAATAAATTAATGCTTACAACATATAGTTATTGCTAGACATAAAAAAGATCCAAAACATTAAAAAGTTCAGCATAAATAGAACATAAAATACATATTTTCATAAGTAACATGTTGAAATTGGTGATATGCAAATCACAATTTTGGGCAACAAATAATCTTACATATTTTGTGGAGAGATTTGTTGTTAGATTTTTTGGAGAGATTTGGTGCTAGATTTGATGAAGAGATTTGGTGCTAGATTTGATGAAGATATTTGATGTTAGATTTTATGGAGAGATATTGGTTGCTATATTTGTGGACATTTATTGCAAGGATATTTGGTGCTTAACCAAATAGTTTTATAACATATATGAAGATATTTGGGAGCCAAGTTTTCTTGGGCATGAAGCCAAGTTTTCTTGGGCATAATGCCAAGTTTTCTTAGGCATAAAGCAATTCTCACTATAAAAAGGGCTAGCTAATCTCTTCATTAGGTGTGGAAAATTTGCCATTATTCTTCATTGTCTTTCTCCTCAAATTTTTAGCCATCAGATATTCTCTACCTATTTCCCAATAAGGTTATTGGTTCAAGTTGTAATTGTTTGTAACGATGGTTGAGGTCGTTTGTAAACAATTTTTATTAGTGAACCAATAAAGAGGGTGGTTGGGTGGAATATCTTGTGCTCATATTTCCGATATTTTTTTATATATTTTCAATCAAATTCATCTTCAAGTGATTGGGTGATAAAGATCCTATTTTTCTTGGCGTTTTATCAAGCTTCCATTGTGCACAAAATCATAACATAACATGCATACAAATAAGACGAATACGAAAATCATAAGCATTGTAGAACATATATGAACATACAATATGGTCATTTAACATGCAAAATGTAAAATAATAGAAGATTATCATGTCTAGATTTGAGTTATTTGATTATTGTTATGGTTTAGGCACATATTTAAATTTTAACCAAAAAAAACCAAGATCTCGGACGATATTCTAGTATCTCCTCTCGGTCTATATATCGTTCGATATCGTAATATCTCGGGCGATATATTCGAAAGGAGATTTACAGTGATATATGTTGTTTCATTTCGGAAAAAGCCCAAAACGAGATCTCGGGTGATATTTTCGAGATCTGAAACAGTGATTCCAAGTTGCGTTGTTTTATAGTAAATTTTAAACTTAACATTTTATTTAAACGAAATTAATTACTGCCTAAATTAGAACTTCAATATTAATTTAATGTTAAATTATGTCATTTATACATAACGGTTTGATTTGAAATCAATAAGTCGTTTCTTAATTAAGCTGCAGAATCTATTTTATGTTGATTTTGTTTTCACCATCACCTTTCAACACAAATTTGGTAATAATGTTAATTCTAGCAAATGATTTTAGACTGAGATTACATTTACAATGCAATTCCATTTGAAATTGAATACTATGCTCAAAATAAAAGTCCAAGTTCTCTTTTGCATATAAAAATATATTTTAAAACCTATTGCTTGACATATGTGTCAATCAATACCCAATTAATTTCTTACATGCACAATTAAACCTTTGTCATATAAAAAATTAAAGATATTTCTATGTATACATATATAAGATAATTCGAATTTATGCTAACTATTTGCAAGATACGCAGTTAACCTTTCCAGCATATATAAAGTTAATAAAATAGAAATCATCCATAAATGTCTAACAAGTAGAATATATTGAAAATTAGTGCACAATTGATTGCTAATCTGTGCAATTAATTCTTATTAACAAAAGCATTAAATACATAACTTGGACCTTACATGTTAGGTTTAAAATGAATAAAATTCAATTCTAAGCCGAAAACCAAATATAGATATTTAATTTAAACGCCAAATCTTGATTTAAACTAAGATTATGTTTACAGACGTAATTTCATTTCTAAAATTGAATACTACTTTCAAAATAAAGGTCCAGGTTCCATTTTTGATTTCAAATAAAAGCATACATTTTCCTCAAACTGAAATACACGATTAATATTAAATTTGTTAAATTACAAAATTAATACAATAATACTTCTTGTTTTCAAAAAAAAGTTCATATTAAATTCAACAGAGGAACTCTGGCGTTAAATATTCAAATCGGTTACAAATGTAAATCTTGTTTTAAAAATGTTTATAAATCCATGGACAAAGTTTACTCAAATATCATTCAAAATAGACAAAATTTCAAATGGAAATATTTATTTTGTGTTAAATCAATTTAAGTTATATTTTGAACATCAAAATATCTAGGTCATTACAATCTCCCCCCACTTAAAACTTTTCGTCCTCGAAAAGGAGAGCTGTAAAATTTTACCTAAGTAAAATAAATCCTATTTATGAAATTTTATAAAACCATATTCCCATAATATTATCAATAGTTTGGTTATATAAATCGAATAACCTTTCAAATTTGAGTTAGGGTCTGAATTCTAGTATCTCACTTAACGAACTAAATTTTTAGAAATATACTGGAAATAAATTTATACCAAGATTTTGATGGATACAACATTCATACATTCATTCTTAACTCTTTTATATGTTCATTTAGGATCTTAATACATTCTCTTCTTAGCCTTGTATAACTTTTAGAGTTATCCCTACGGATTGAATAATTTGGTTTCTTGCGCTACCTTTGACAAAGATGGTGCTTCTATAGTCGTTTTTTCTCCCTTCTTCAGCGGACAGTCTCGAACTGTATGCCCCTCCTTTTTACATCGATGACACTTCCTTTCCATTGTAGGGTCCTTAATTTCTTTCTTTGCCTCAAGGCATTTATTCATAAAATGTCCAATTCTTTTACACTTGAAACAATGTGTATCCTTTCGAATGGCTTTCTTCTTTTTAGATTTATTTCGGCAGCAGACTGCAAAATGACCATTTCTAAAGCATCTATAACACTGGATGTCCTTAGGTTTCCTAAACTCCTCGATCTCTTCTTCCTCCTTTCGAGCTAGTGCTCTTTTTTCTTGCTTCTGAGTCATCTAAAACTCTCCACTTGATATTCCAAATTGCATTTTGCTTTAACCTAAAAGTTCAGAATGTTTATACTATTTTCCTCGTTCTCCTAATTTATCAACGGGCCTATTTATAATTGTACCATTTACTTTAAGTACTTATTATTTACCATATTCAAGTTTTAAAGCCTTTCAGGTTCTAAAGTATCTTAAGCTATTTGATTTCAACTTTTTCCTTGTTTGTTCTTTCACATTCCATTTTAGTTCATTTTCAAATTAAATTTCTATACTACTTTATTGAATCATTTTATTAATATTTATTCATTAGAATACTTAGCAAGATGATTTAAGTATTCCTCGACGTTTCAATCGAAACTATATAGTCATCCCACTTTTGAAACTCGTAAATAAATACTGATTATGATGCATCAATCATCAGAATCATCCCCGAGCGACTAGAGTGTGATTCTATATCTATCTAGTACATATAAGACTTCGTACATACACTGGCCAGGCATGTATTCGAAATCTTCATATACTGATAGTGCAATCGCAACATCGAATATAATACTCAAAAATTCTGATTTCAAGTTGTAATTCAAAATAATTTACTTAGTTTTTAAAGTAATTTGGGTATCAAAATACGCTCTCTCCATCGAAATATTCCAGAATCTCATTCTAGGGAGTTCCTAACCCTAATTAGATATTATAACTCTGATGAGTTCTATCCATTGTTTAAATATGTCGCACCCTGTAGCTATGTATAACCAAAGAACTGATACCACTTTGTAACATCTAGTCTTTTTTTTTTCAGTTCTCGCCGGTAACTAAACCAACTTAAACCGTTCATAAAGGAGGATTGTTGTGGGTACTAACATATATTGAACAAAATAACAGAACTTTTATATCATAATACAAAATTACATCAGAGTTACATATAATATCAGAGTTACAACATATAGCAGCGGAAACATGGATATACTCTCAACGGAAGAAGCGATGTGATATAGCAGAAACTCTAACTTTAGGTCGAAGCTCCAACTCAGAAAGCGCTCCAACTCTTGCTCCAAAGGTCTATAACTGTAAAACTAAACATCTACCTTCCCGTGTGGAAATTAGTGGGCACCCAAAGTTTAGGAAGGAACAATAAACTCTAGGTCAGTGATGGGACTGGTGTGAGAACATAAAACAATTCTTTTTAGGATTTATTTTAAAGTTGGGAGATTCACCGGACCACGTCGTTAATGCAAAACTGGTTTACTCCATGTGAATACCTGTGCATATAAATTTACAATGTCTTTTGGAAAATGAAGCCATCATAAGCTCGTCCCACATCACAAAATGCAAGCGCACACCAAATGGGTGAGTTTTTCCTTATAATAACCAAACATGCTTTCATACATGAAAATCCTCTTTCAATACTATAATCAGTGCATGTGTTGAAAACCGTTTCACAAATAAATATATTAATCTAAGTAAGCATAGTGGTTATGCCCACATACATAGTTTACAAACAAAACAAAAGGCTCATATTGGTTGTTAGGTTCCAATATGATGGTTCCTGACACAAAAGATCAATCAGGAACACGATTAAGGTGCATCTCACGGTTTTCATCCAGACACGGACACCAAACACCAGGTTAAACACCGGTTAACATCCAAACACGGACACCGAATATACTTAATTCCCAGGTTTCAGAGTAGATCTACCGTCGAAGCTTTCGAGTTTCAATAGAGATATGTATACAACCTAACCGCCAGTTTACCATTAATCCGGGGTGTGAGGT
Organism: Allium sativum; assembly: GCA_030737875.1. Taxonomy (NCBI): domain Eukaryota; kingdom Viridiplantae; phylum Streptophyta; class Magnoliopsida; order Asparagales; family Amaryllidaceae; genus Allium; species Allium sativum. The sequence goes on from CM060916.1 coordinate 735,333,097, forward strand.
TCGTCGATGTCACGATATACACAAAACTACACTTTAATAAGCCATGCTTTGATCATCATTAGCTCATTCCATAACTTGAGTATGCCACATTATTAATTTACAACATGTCACCGATTTCTATCAATACATAAACTCTAAGAACATAAAACTTAGAGACGGGAAATTAATTGCCACAATCCGATATATATATATATATATATATATATATATATATATATATATATATATATGCTACATAGCCAATTACAATGTCGGACACACAATTCATACAAGTCCATTCTAGGTCTGAATGGAATGACTCCGAAAATCCTTAAATATTTTCATACCTCATGCCACTTATAACCTCGTTTCAGGTGTACGGCCTGATTCAAGACATCAGCAATCAATCCAAAGATTCTCGGTCTTCGTTTGTCCTTCCCAAGTCTTTAAATAGCGTCTTATTATTACTTTGAATGGTTTTCGGATATAGATCCAATCCCAGTCTTCCAAGAAATAGGCGTATTTTAAAAACAAAAGCTGTGGACTATATCGATTCCAATTTGTTAGCAATTCATTTTGGATATGGTTGGATTAATTTCCTTAATTTTCGTCTTTTCTCTTCTTCACAAATCCCCTGTTCAAAACTCTCTATTCATTTTTATCATTTCCATTCGTCTTTTTAATTTTGGATTAAAAGCCTTACACACATTTTTTTTATAATAGTTCTCAAATTTAATCATTTTCATGGAATGGTAAAACATTTCATAAGTACTATAGATTAGCTATTTACCAGATAGGTTCAACATCATTTAAAGGTTCAAATCTTTTACTCAAATTATTTTAAATAATGAATGAAGCTTGTAAGATTCCAAAATTTGTTATAAATTCAAGGGGTTTTAATTAACTTCCAAATTAGATTTTGAAAATAACCATCTCGTCCATCGGATCAGTTAGGGATAGCCAGGGAGAGCAGGAAACTTGTATTTTCCAAACACAAGCCTTATACCCTATCCTCTCTGTCACCCTAGAACGTTCTGGTATATAAATATGTATGTGTTATTGAAGAAATGTCATTAACATGTACATAAATTTTTATGCATTCGGTAACGGTTCAAAATTTGTCCTTTTCTAATTCATAATTAAAGTTTCAATTAAAATAGTAGTCCAACTTTCATTGGAAACTTAACATAATATTTCCAAATTTGTTTAATTATTTAAATCTCACAATTAGTCCTTAAAAAAATGGAACCAAGTGTATTTAATAAATTATTTTTTAGTTACATACAAAAATCAAATTTTTCATAATTAAATTTTAACGTTTATGGATGGCTATGAACTAAACATTTGCATGCAACTAAAAAATCACATTTTTAGTTAGAATTAAGACTTATCGACAACAAGGAATCAAACGTTTATGTAAACTAATGGAACTCAAAATCACAACTTAAAATTGGAACTTATTTAAATCCTGAGGGTCCAAAACTAATTTTAATACATTCCCAAATTCATTCTGTCGTTGTGGGAAAAATTATTTAATTATTCATGACTTAGCTTACAATTTATTTAAAGATCTAAATTCAAAAAATTTCCTTTAAATTTTCGTTTCTTTAACAAATTGTTATCCACATAAGAAGGAGGCTTAAACTGACTACCCATATATTCCACAACTGTAATGTGTATATGATGCAACAAGATCGATCTATACGAACACAAGTTATCCATCAATATGGAAACAATCAAACAATTTATAAAACGGTGTGCAAGCGTTACGTTAAATAATGCTTTGTGTTTGGTGTGCTCTAGCTACGAACATCCATCACATGCAGTTGCAACCATTAACACATCAATTGAGTATGTTTATAAATAAATCATATTTAACAACTAAATTTTGTTAATCATTCTAACTAAATTTAAAATTTATTAAATTAGAGTTCTAACCAAATATTTCTTTCCAAATTGTTCACCGTTAAACCGCTTCCGTATCAACTACCAACCCTTGGAATGAATTCGTGCGACTTCATGGACGACGCACGCATTGTCTCTTCGTAGCTACCGCGTATGCCAACTCACAAAGTAGTGAAGTAATAGGGAATCTTTAAGAAAAGGAAGGGAAGAGGGTCACTGTATATATGTGATGAAGGGGTTCAAATTGTATTATTTGGGGAAGAAATGTCCTCAGAAATTTAAAGAGAATGAGGAGAGAATTGTTGTGAAGGACCAACGAAGAAGGAGGTACGTCCTTTTTATAGCGAAAGAAAAGGAACAAAAAGCAGAAGGAATATCACAAATCTTCACACTAATATGGCAATATTTAAAACCAGATTTATTTCAGATATTGTTGGAGGAAACATTGGGCTGAATGGAAAAGTGGTTTGAATGAAGTAAATTTATCTAGTCAAAAATTCCAGAGTGCACATATGTAATGAATCATATCCTTTGGTTAACAGACAAAATAAATGCACTATATTGTATATATTTCTCTCTACAATTCCAAATTACTTGACCAAAATTGAATTATAGTGAACGGATTAAACATTAAACACTCGTATTAAATTTTGGAATTTATTTCTTGATTAAATTGCAAATAAACTAATAATGGTAATAACTTTTTCTTAATCAAACCGACTTTGTCAGTTTTTCTTAATTCTACTGAGCCTTTGATAACTTCCGTCCGTATGAAGCTTTTTAACAATACCCATTTTGTTCTCTTATGACTTATGCATTAATTTAATGTAGTTCTGATGCCTTGCCTTGCCTTATTTGATTCATTAATGCTCATTAATTGTGTAACTTAATTAACTTTATTGTGACGAGAAGGAATTTCGCTCGGTCCGAACCGGTCGCTAAACCGACCCAGATCGCTCGAAACGCCCTATCGTTGAGAACAGGACAAAACAGAACGCATATAAAAGAACATTTCATTGTATATTACAACAATGCACCAGATTACAAGAATATACAGAGTATAAATGTATATATATTACACAGAAACATCAGAGATTCAAATTACATTTAAATACATCGCAGCGGAAAATAATGCAATACACAACTAGAAGGAGATATACGGATACAAAGCTTTCCGGATATCGTTCCAGCTGTAAACCAGGATCCTGTGAATATAAATCTGCAAAACCAAAACTACTAGCTGCCCGTGTCAAAATAGGGGCACCCAGAGTTTAGGTTAAAACAATAAACTCCAGGTCAGTCATGTGACTGGTGTGAGAACTAAAACAGTTAATCTTTATTTTAAAGTTAGGTAAATCAAGGGACCACACCGTATAACACGGAACAGGTTTCCTCCCAAGAATACCAGTGCATAAAACAAACAGCGCAATGCTAAATAAAGAAAAATGAAGCTGTTATAAGACCCAGGTCCCATCACACAATGCAACGCAGCCGAGGATAGGGTTTTCCCTTATAACAGCCAAAGAATGCTTGATACGTTTACAACAAATCATTTGATACTATTATCAATGCATAGTGTATAAAACCACTTCAAATCATAAGTATCAATCATAGGCGACATGAGCGTCCCATGCCACTATGTCGCCATATATAGGTTTACAAATAAAACCGCAAATGTCGTATTGGAAGCTGGGTTATCATTTATGGTATGAACCGAGGCTAGGGATCGTCCTCAACCGATTCGTGACTCTCTAGCCCGAGCCACAGGCAAGCGCGCAGGCAAGCCTTTAGATCGTCAGGGCCGGTCCACCGATGTGGATTATTATGCATGAACACTACGTTTCCCCACCCTATGGGGTGTAAGTCTGGTCCGTCTGCCGACCAGAATGCATCGGCCGAAACCGATATAACCGAGGCGCCTCGCAACAGCAACAACCACATAAGTCAAACTCGTCAATATTATTTAAAATAATCTATTTTAAATAATCAAAATTCGCTAAAATAGCCAAAATAAAAATTTTAAACTGGCCCAGATTTTCGGGTTGTTACAATCTCCCCCACTTAAAACTTTTCGTCCCCGAAAAGGAACAAAGTCGAAAGTGGTTTGATTAATCAGCTCTACGTTCGATTTGGCTTCCATTCTCCAACTTTTCAGTTTCTGAGAATTTTCAAATTTTCAAAAATTTGGCTAACACCCTAAATTTTCGAAAAATTTCGCCATAACCTACCCTGCACCGGGAGCATCGGGGAATTTCAAATAGCTTCCCCGGTCCTTCTGATCTCAAAAAGAAAAAGAAAAAGCCAAGCGGCTAGCCAATAGGCTCATAAAATCATCATCACCCAAACAAAATAGTAAATTATGTAGTAAACATGTACCTATTTGTCGGGCAAACAAATTTTATTCTCTGCTCTAGCCTCCTTGCTATGACCTGTTCAATATAAGTATATGTATGTGCAAGCAAATACGACCAATTTTCAATACAATTCAATATTTGATTCAATTAGGCATAATAGTTCAAAATTAGCAAACAAATAAACTAACAACACAAACATCAATCAATTAGTTGATTAGCTTTTGAAATTCATAACTTTGATACATATACAAAAATCAGATTTTTGATGCCAAATCACAACAATAGGCCCTATCTAATTTTGGTTCTCACACCAGTCTAATGGAAATATATTGTAACGACCCGCATTTTTCTGGTAATTATTTAATTTATTATTTAAAATATGGGTTTGATTTAAATAATTGAATTTAACGATTTATTTAAGAATATATTATTTAAATAAATAATATTTTAAGTTTCCAAACCGTCAGAAAATGTTGAGTTGGCAATATAGTGTGAACTGGCAGTTTGGAATAGTTGAATATTAGTCTATATTAAATTATATTGATGATTTCGGCTAAATGACGACGATGAATATATATAGTTTATAATTTAATTAAATAACGAACTGCAGCGGCGCGGCAGTTCGTGTTTTGGCATTTTGAACTTTAATTGGCTGTACAGGGACCAAATTAAGTCGGATTCTCTCGAAACAAGAAACATTGAAATCTGTTGAACTATATCTACCTAATAGAAGTGAAAAATCAAGATTCCACATTATAGATTGCGAGTTATGTCCAAATTAAATATTCAGGAAAGCAGCGGCGTAATCGTTTATCGACCGTAACGGTTTATTTGAAATAACTACATACTGGATTCGAATTTAGACAAGGTTCTTTTAAGACGTAGTGTTAATTTAATTTTTAGAATTTTTCTGTAATTTTTAATTAATTAAATACGCAACTTTTTATTTGGAGTATTTTGCACCTTATATCAATATTTTGGGGTGTCAAAAATATGAGTCAATCTACCGATATTTTTATATTTTTGGGATCGTGGCACCTCGCTCGACACGACCATGTTCTCGTTTCTGTCCGTGGCAGTCCGGATATGAACGAAATCCTAAATAACGCAACACACTAAGATTGAAACCATAAAACAAATAAAATACAACTTGATCTATACTACCTCTATCCAACCAGCGTGCTGTCTAACCACACATATTATTATTATTTTTCCTATCTCTTTCTAAGTCAAACAACAGCCTGTATGAATTAGAAAATATATATTTTCAAACTATTACTTCACTCTAAAGTTTTGAAAATATAACCGACCCCAATTACAACCCAGTTTTCTCACAAGCCGCACCAGTCTTCGCTGTAAATCCTATTTCTACCCTATAATGCTTTGTCTTGTCGAATTAAAAGCATACAGCAGGCATGGTAATCTTTTTTTTCAATACCTACTCCATGTTTACCCAATAATTGTTGAAACCGTGCCGACCAAGTCGTATGGAAAAACCCACCTTCATGCTACATTAAAAATATAGACTAAGACCTATATTTATAATATAAAAATATAATATATTAATTTATATGCCGTGGCCACCACGACTTTATTCCTATAAATACCATTCGGCTGCTTGAAATCTTCTTCTCAAAAGAAAATAATAATAAAAACATTCTTCAAATAAGCTGTTCGATCTTTCACCATAACAACTCCTCCCCCTTGGCAAAATAAAACCCAAACCCAATATGTATGTATATGTATATAGTAACCGCGATGAGGGCCTCGAATGGAGAGACTGGAAAACGGTTGCGGGACCGCGTTCAGGCATGCTGCGGTGGTTCGGATAGTGCAGATCTGGGAGGCCGAGTTTGCTGCTGGGGTGTTGGTGTTCGGATGGAAACATTTGTGTGGTGAAGCTCTTATGCGTGAGGGAGAGGATGGTTGGAGTAAGAACAGACGTGAGAAGAAGGAGCAGGGAGGGGCAAGAGTACATGGCGGAAGGTGGAGAGGATGAAGGAAAACTTGGAAGGGGGTTGCTGCACGGAGTTTAAAACGTGTGGCATTGGCAAACAAGCTACAGGTAAATATTTAAAGTAGAAGAAAGATAGGAGAGGGTGTGCTTATTTACAAATGCAGCATGTGTATTATTCTCATGGGGGAAGATTTGCATACACGCGTTTGAAAATACAACAAGAAAAAAGAAAGAAAAGAGAAGTAACAGTGTTTTAGTTGATGAAAGAACTCGGTCTGGAGCCATATGTTGGAAGTGGGATAGCTGCAGAGGTTTGTACCATGAGGATGGACGTGTAGCGCATGGAGGTGGGAAAGTAAGGCACCATGTGTCACGGTAGGGGTGCACACGTTTTAGAAGGGGGAAGATAATGTTGGGGCGTATGTCTGAAGTAGCTAGCTGCCACACGTCTTCTTCTTATCAGCTACCTGAAACCGATTGTTTCCTTTGATCTTTGAAAACCCACTTTCCCCAGTTGCCATCCGTTCCCCTGAAACCAGTTCACCAATATTTTGCAAAGCTTCTTTACTACATAAACCGCAAACTGACTTCACTTTGTTAAAATGCTGAAACCTGAACTCCTCCACCCATCACATCACACACTCCACCAGTCCGAGCTTCCCCACCGTGGAAAAAAAAAAACAGCGAAACTTCCTACTCTCTGTTCTGCAAGCACCCACTCTTAACATACACGCAGTGAAAAGATGCACATGCGTGATTTCACAGAAGTGGAAATATAGGAGGGAATGTGTATCGGGTTCGGAAAGTATCAATTCAAGATAACACGTGAATGCCAATTGGAGTTGCTGACATGGCTTATAATAACGGAAATTAAGGTAATAGGTCATTACAGTTAAATTAATAATTACTTAAGTTAATTATAATTTAGTTTCTCTTTTTACGAGATATAACTTGTAATCATAATAAATCGTCCGTTCGTTATCGGATTCAGGCGGACCAGATTCATTGGAATCACTGTACGCGCTGATTGGTTACCTTTGGAGCTGCTGAGAATTTCGTGTAATTTTAAACGTCTGTTTGAAATTATACAAAACGATGCGTGAACCATCGATCGAAATAAGGTGAGTTAATTCTCACACTTTTCTGGGTTACTATGATGTGATAAATCCATTAAAAAAATAAATACTGGTTGATTGACTGCATTGGTTGCTTATGGTTGATTAGATGATTGTTTGTTTTATTATTGCTGTTAAATTATTTATTTAAATGTGATAACCATCTGTGATGCAGAGAAGAACAGGTTGGAGGGATCCGACCAGATTCCTCAAAATAACTTGTGTGTGTTGTTTATTTTTAAACTGGTTGCACATAACTGTTGAACCCCAATTGACATCAAAACCTGTTGATTGTTGAATTGATGTGACCGTTGATGTGATTTTTAGTCGGTCGACAGTGGTTGGCAGTGAGGGTTTAAATCTATAGTTTTTCAAAACATCGTTTTGCCGTCAGGCGAACAAACGCAGTTTCAAGTTATAAAAGTTATTTTAACTGAATTAAATCTTTGGAGTTTATTTTATTTTATTTTTAATGAATAAGAAGTTTTATAAAGATATTTATAATTAGGATCATGTTTTACAAACATGATTACTTATAAGTTATACAATGAATTTTTACGCTGTTTACGAACAGAAAAGGAAGGAGCTAGTATATGAATCAGTAAACTAAATAAATGTTTATACAATAAGCAAAGTGATGTTTTTAAATAAATTAAAGTATTTATTTATGTTATATGGAAAAATGTTTATAATTTTCCTTATATGTTTATAATCAGTGTCAATAGAGATCTTTAATACTGCAGTCGAAGCTAACATACGTTAGTGAAAAGAAATAATTGTTTTTACAAGACAATTAACCGATGTTTTAAATTAATTAAGTTATTTAATTATTTTAAAAAGGGAAATTGAATAGAAGTCAGTTAGCCGCTTAACTGAGGGTTATGGTTGGCAGGAACCAACTGTTTATCCTGTTATTTATGAACTGCAGTCATTCATGAACTGCAGTCAGGAACTAACCTACGGGTTAGTGAAATGAAATAATTGTTCTTATAATCAAATAACTGATGTTTTAAATTTATTAAGTTATTTAATAAATTTAAGGAAGAAATGATAACGTAAATCAGTTAATGGTTGACTGATATGTACGGTGGGCGAAAATCAATCGTTTAAAGTTGGAATTTGACGATTGTGTCAATTTGTTTTAAATTGATCAAATGAAAGGGATTGACATTTAAAAGACTTGAAATTTCCTTTAAAATAAATATAAGTTATGGATAGATTAGTGTGAAAGGGATTTGAATTTATTTCAAATCGTATAAACAAGATTTGTAAATATGGGTGCAACCTAAGGCGTACATTCCAATCAGAGTTTTGCTCAATTAAGAAAAAGAAATTAATATGAAAGGTGGGTTTTCAAATGAAAGAAAATGGTTTATAAAACCAAGATAAATGGAAATGGGAATAACATATTGGATTATTGAGATGGTTTGACATTGGTTTTAAATTATAAGCTTTTATCTATCTTGAGATAAGAACGTTGTCGATCAAGGTCTGAGAGGTAATTGGAATACCCCAACTTGAACGGCTCCGATATTATCGAGAGATGATATTTGTTTGTAATGTATAGAGAAGTGATTATCGAGATGTTTTGCGATAAATGGAATTTATCATTTATTTAAAACAAACCTTTAAAAATGGATTAGCATCGAAAGGAATTGAATCTAATTCAAATCGTATAAACGAGTATGAAAAAGGGGTTTTACCCAAAACAAGGATTTTAAAACAAGCATTCACCTGGGAACGAAATTAAGCAAAGTGGTTTAATCGTAATAAGAAAGGGATTTTGGTAATTAAATATTTGTCATTGATTAAATAAGGATATAACGATATGGAAATAATAAAGGAAAAGGGAAAGTGGATTTATTGAACTATAACCATGATTTCAAATCAAAGAGAAATTCAAAAGGGTTTTGAGGTAATTATATGATGTTAACGACCAAAGAGGAAATAAAAACTGATTTATAAAATATGGCAATATTTCCAAACAAAGGAAATGAAAAAAAAAAACTTGGTAAATATGTTGTTCTAAAGCGAGTAGCGAGTAATGTTTTCAAGTAACGAAACCCATAAGAGTTTTGTTAAGATAAAGTTATGAAGTCGATTATAAGAAATTGATAAATTAGTTTTATGAGATATTTCATATAAAGGACCTGAGCTGCCAGTCCACTGAGATACACTGTTATGATTTGATAGTTAAATCACCGACTATCAAAGTTTGGCCTTTTATCGATTGTTGGTACGGAAAGACCGGGATCGAATTTATATTCAAAACCATTCCGACCAGCAAATACGTAATGTCGAAGATATCAGAAGATGGTCGAGATGGAGCATTGAAGACCGTTGATCTTCATGAGCGGAAGAACTACTCGTTGGATTTCTAAGGGTCGCTCCCGAAGATATTTTGACTTGTGATTCTGTCGTGATTGAAATCTTCGGATTGCAAGGACTTCTCGCTACTGATCTATAGGGTGATACCTAGGATGCGATAGGAGAGTGCCTTCGGTTCATCCTGATCCTGGATGACTTGTATGGATGGATGTCTGACAGAGTATTTCCAAAGAGGTCACGTACCTTGATTTCTCCAACCGTACCAAGAGTGGAAGCAGAGAAGGAAACTTCTTTAGCTGACACGTAATGTATTGTTGTAGACGTCAATTAAGTGATTTCGATGGATCTGACAATGTGGCATTTGAAGTGAATCTGATGTGATGGTAAAGCGTAGCCTCAAGCCTCATCAACCGGGAAATGACAAAAATCGGGCAGGCAGCATGGCTATGTGGGTCGCTCCCATTAGGATGTATAATCACCTATCTAGAGAAATTCCTTTTGCTTCTTGTATCTATCGATGCTGTCCCTTTTCGGGAGACGGTGGTTTGAGCCCAACCGTCGGTGATATACATTCGATACACTCAAGCGAAATGAGTGGTCGGTCATGTGTGGGCCGGGTTGCAAGACGTTCTTGTTGAACCCAGTGTATTCGCCTCTAGAGATACACGTTCGGAAGGTGGACCCATACCTTGTCAAGTTGGAATCCAATATCCAATAAGCGCCCGCGGTTTTGGTTTGTATACTATATATGGGGAGCGTGAGATGCAAGCGTTCCTCTAAATTGATATTTACTTGTATTTAGACACTATGATAATATCAGAAAAAGATATTGATTTCAAAAACGTTTTGGGTTATAGTAAGGTAAAAACCGTCCGTGTTTATGTGTGGACTGGTCTTACTATTATCCTTTTATTTCAGAAAGGATTTTCAAAAGTTAAACAAGTTGTGTGTGCTGTGAATTTATTACTGAAAGTATTCCAGACTGACCCGGTGTGTTATTGTTTTAAATCAAATGTGCTCGGGTCAGACCAAGCATATTTACAGGTTAGGTTCCGCTACAAGTTTCAGAGTTGGAAGCAGGAGGGCTCACCGTTAGTTATACAAGTATTTCCGCTGTGATTGATGTATGTTTACTCTGATAAATGGTATGTATATATACAGTCTTCTTTTCAAAGAGATTTGTTATATTATATTTACTCGTTCCGCTGTGAGATTCTGATGTGTTCTTCTTCTTTCTTCTATTCTAAAATTTCTTTCTTCCTATTTCTCATCCTCTAACTTCTTTCTATTAACAGTTTGGGGTTCGATACTTGGATTTTTGACAAGTAATACGGGATTAAGTATTGTTGTTGAAAATTCGAGCGTCGAATTTTCCCGGGCCGTTACATATATATAGATATCACACCTTCGACTCTCGAATATAGATGCTGATGATGATGCACCATCATCAGGATCATCCCCGGGTGACTAGAGTGTGGTTCTATATCTATCCAGTATATTAAAACTTCGAATATACGTTTGCAAGGCGCATATGCAAAATCTTTATATACTGGACTGTCCAAATCAATACAAATAAATAATCAAATACGAATAATTGATTTAGATTTTCAAAACAAAATTTGTTTTCATTTTCAAAAATATACTCTTCACGCTCGTTCTAGGATACTACTGATCCCATCTCTAACGATTCATTCCCATTGGATATTACTAATCCAAACCTGATGAATTCTTTCGTATGGTTCTAATGTGTCTTGTTCTCGAGCTCTGTAAACCAAAGCTCTGATACCAACTGTGACGAGAAGGAATTTCGCTCGGTCCGAACCGGTCGCTAAACCGACCCAGACCGCTCGAAATGCCCTATCGTTGAGAACAGGACAAAAAAGAACGCATATAAAAGAACATTTCATTGTATATTACAACAATGCACCAGATTACAAGAATATACAGAGTATAAATGAATATATATTACACAGAAACATCAGAGATTCAAATTACATTTAAATACATCGCAGCGGAAAATAATGCAATACACAACTAGAAGGAGATATACGGATACAAAGCTTTCCGGATATCGTTCCAGCTGTAAACCAGGATCCTGTGAATATAAATCTGCAAAACCAAAACTACTAGCTGCCCGTGTCAAAATAGGGGCACCCAGAGTTTATGTTAAAACAATAAACTCCAGGTCAGTCATGTGACTGGTGTGAGAAATAAAACAGTTAATCTTTATTTTAAAGTTAGGTAAATCAAGGGACCACGCCGTATAACACGGAACGGGTTTCCTCCCAAGAATACCAGTGCATAAAACAAACAGCGCAATGCTAAATAAAGAAAAATGAAGCTGTTATAAGACCCAGGTCCCATCACACAATGCAACGCAGCCGAGGATAGGGTTTTCCCTTATAACAGCCAAAGAATGCTTGATACGTTTACAACAAATCGTTTGATACTATTATCAGTGCATAGTGTATAAAACCACTTCAAATCATAAGTATCAATCATAGGCGACATGAGCGTCCCATGCCACTATGTCGCCATATATAGGTTTACAAATAAAACCGCAAATGTCGTATTGGAAGCTGGGTTATCATTTATGGTATGAACCGAGGCTAGGGATCGTCCTCAACCGATTCGTGACTCTCTAGCCCGAGCCACAGGCAAGCGCGCAGGCAAGCCTTTAGATCGTCAGGGCCGGTCCACCGATGTGGATTATTATGCCTGAACACTACGTTTCCCCACCCTATGGGGTGTAAGTCTGGTCCGTCTGCCGACCAGAATGCATCGGCCGAAACCGATATAACCGAGGCGCCTTGCAACAGCAACAACCACATAAGTCAAACTCGTCAATATTATTTAAAATAATCTATTTTAAATAATCAAAATTCGCTAAAATAGCCAAAATAAAAATTTTAAACTGGCCCAGATTTTCGGGTTGTTACAATTATTTTTAATGTCAATTAACTGTGTTGAAATAAATTTATTTCTTAAATTTTTTCCACTTTTGTTGATATGAACATGGTGATTGAAAATCACTTAATTAATTTAAACATATTGACAAAAACCTTATACGGTTAAAATTTGATTTAATAAGATGTATATTAATTGTCGTCGTTTTTACCCTATATATAAATTATAACAAAATAACATAATTCGTTAAAATAATTATTTTGATATGTATAATATACATAATTTTATTTCTTTTTTCTTCTAATGTAAAATAATTTGTATGCAATCTGTTGTTTCTTTTTTCCTCTAATGTAAAATCATTCCTATGATTTTTTGCTTTATGATTTTCTGTTTTATGCAATCTGTTGTTTTTTTGTTATAATTTATTTGGATGTATAAGAGGGAGAATAATAAAAATTGGAGTAATAAAATACAAGGCAATGCCTTAAATAAGATTTTATAGCATGCCTTAAATTATTGATTATATTCTTCAGAATATTAAAAAGGAATACCTGAAATGATAGCCAATTAATTCTTTTAAAAACGGCAACATCAATCTAGGAAAAATATGTATGTATGCGTAATTGATTTCAAATGGTAAACATGGTATGTATGTATGTATGCGATATATGTATGTATGTATGCGTAATTGATTTCAAATGGTAAACATGGTATGAATGTATGCGATATATGAACATGGTGTTCGTTTTAAAACATCACACCTTGCGTTAATAAGATAAATTGACAGCAATTTATTGATTAAATTTATTTCTTAAATTTTTTCCACTTTTGTTGATATGAACATGGTGTTCATTTTAAAAAATAAGATCACACCTTTCCTAACCGCACCAAGGTGGACTTTCCCTAACTGATCCCATATTGTGAAGTTAAATCACACATTTAGTTCTCTGCTCTTTATTTTTTTATAGATTAGCTTATATTGAAATTTAATCCCATACTGTGAAATTTAACCAAACAAACTGAGATGGACTTTCCCTAGCTGTATATATTATATAAAAATATCTCACTACTACTTAAAATGATTTTTTTATAAATATGCATTACATAGATTTGAATCATCATACCAGTCTTTTTTTGATATTTTTCAAGAATATTTGTTTGTGTATTTAATCTTTGTGCTGACATGATTGGTTAAAATAATTATTTTTGGTTTTTAATAATATATGTAATTTTTCTTTCATATATTTTCATTCATATGTAGTTTTAAATAATTAAATAAGTACAACAAAATAATTTTTTTTATCAGTTGTATTTTATTACAAAGTCGGTTTTCCCACCGTTATGCGGTTATACTAGTATATTATTATAATTTCCAATTCAAAATTTAAATTGCATATAAAGCTAAACGTTTTTATTACATAGGTTGTATTCCAAGTTACGCCGTTTAACAATAAATTTTAAACTTAATATTTTATTTAATCAAAATTAATTACTACCTAAATTAAAACTTCAATATCAATATAACGTTAAATTATGCCATTTATACCTAACGATTTTATTTGAAATCAATAAGTCGTTTCTTAATTAAGCTGCAGAATCTATTTTATGTTAATTTTGTTTTCACCATCACCTTTCAACACAAATTTGGTAATAATGTTAATTCTAGCAAACGTTTTTAGACTAAGATTATATTTACAATGCAATTCCAATTGAAATTTGTAATGTCCCATATTTTCGGCCGTCGGGTATTTAATATATTTTATTATTTTAAATATTGATTTGGAATTTTAAAAGGATTTAAAATATATAGTTTGATTATAAAACTAAGTTTGAACATTAATTTATATATAATTATAAATCGATGCCCAAATAATGCATTTAAAATATATATTTTAAAACCTATTAATTGACATATGTGTCAATCAATGCCCAATTAATTTCTTACATGCACAATTAAACCTTTGCATATATAAAATTAAAGACATTTCTATGTATACATATATAAGATAATTCGAATTTATACTAACTATTTGTAAGATACGCAGTTAACCTTTCCAGCATATATAAAGTTAATAAAATAGAAATCATCCATAAATGTCTAATAAGTAAAATATATTGACAATTAATGCACAATTGATTGCTAATCTGTGCAATTAATTCTTATTAACAAAAGCATTAAATACAGAATTTGGACCTTACATATTAGGTTTAAAATAAATAAAATTCAATTCTAAGCCGAAAACCAAATATAGATATTTAATTTAAATGCCAAACCTTGATTTAAACTAAGATTATATTTACAAACTTAATTTCATTCCTAAAATTGAATACTACTTTCAAAATAAAGGTCCAGGTTCTATTTTGGATTTCAAATAAAAGCATACATTTTCCTTAAACCAAAATACATGATTAATATTAAATTTATTAAATTACAAAATTAATGCGGTAGTACTTCTTGTTTCAAGAAAAGTTCATATTAAATTCAACAGAGGAACTCTGGCGTTAAATATTCTAACCGGTTACAAATGTAAATTTTGCTTTAAAAATGTTTATAAATCCACGGACAAAGTGTACTCAAATATCGTTCAAAATAGACAAAATTCCAAATATAAATATTTATTTTGTGTTAAATCTTAATTTAAGTTATATTTTGAACATCAAAATATCTAGGTCATTACAATTAGTACGAAATTATAATTATCAAATTGAATGGCTAAAAATTACTGTAACAACCCGCAAATTCTGAACCAATTTAAAAAATTTATTTTAGAAATTTTAACAGTAAAAGTAATTTATTTTAAATAATAATGACGAGAAAATTTATTTAAATCGAAGTTAGAATGAAATTTTTAATTTTAATTATAAAAGGAGTTAGAAATAGCACGATAGTTTGAAAAGTCAAACTTGAACTTTGACCGGATGTACAAGATGCAAAATTAAATGGATTTTAGTGAAGCCAAAAATATTAGAATCTATTTAAAAATATCTTTCCAATGAATCTGAAAAATCAAAATTTCATAGTGGGAATCAAAAGTTATGCCCAGTTTAAAAAATCAGAATAGTCGTTTTAGAATATATATATATATATATTAATATTAAAAATAGCCATTTTTCAAACGACCGCTATCTTCGACGAAACCACTTTTGTTGGAACCGGAATGTCAAATTATTGTTAGGTTTTAATTTTCATAATTTTTCGAATTAATATGTGAGCGTGGGAAAAGAAAATGTGTTTTGTCAGTTTTAGTCAAATCTGATCGACTAGAAAATGGCCATTTTTCAAATGGTCTCAGAATTTGATGAAATTAGTCTTGTTAGAACCGTATTGTCAAAACATAACTAGAAATAATTTTTGTGGAATTTTTAGAGGTCGTATGTGGCCCCGGTAATTTAAAATGTACGTTTAAATTAAATATATATTGTTTTATATTTTAATTTACAGAAAAACATATGGTAACAGTCGAATTGGGTTACGAAACATATTCCATTGTGTCCGGGATGGAGGTTATTAGCTAGGGGCGACACTTGTTGGGTTCGATTTAGAGTACGTGGCATTAAACAAGAATTTTCGAATTTAAAAGAATTATTTAATAATAAAATACACCGTATAAATACGGTTGATATACTCAAACCCTAGACCCCAATACAGACAGCCGCCACTTCAATTTTTAATGGCTGAAAAACAACGAGATAGATCCATTAATTTCTTCGAATCTAATGCGAATTGATTCGTGATTTCCAAGCGAAGATTGAAGAGCTTCCTTATCTCTTTAATTGGGTACGGTTAAGATCGTTTATAGGGTTCTGGGTTGCGAGAATTCGCTGACCAAAGTCGCAGCGCTGGGGGCGGATTTCGAGGGCCAAGAGGCCGCCGAGCCTCCCATGGTTCTCGGCGTCGGTGGCTCTGGTGTAGGCGCTTCTCTGGAGCACTTCAGATCATCAAAAACTCGAGTGTTGGGGGGTGCGATTTGGATTTGGGGATGGCAACTTTGGGTTTATCATTACTAACGGACTTCGAAGAAGAAGAAGGAGGAAAGAAAGGAGCAGCCACAATTATTGATGTTATTTAGGTGTGTGATTATTATCTAATATAATAAACTATATATATAAATTGTTTAAAAGTTAAAAACTCTATAACTCTCTCATACAGTAACGAAATCGAACGATTTCAGAAGCGCTGGGTTCACAACGAATTTTTTTACAACTCAGAACAGACCAGATCTGAAAGGGAAGACTTTGAAAATTCAGACAAAAATCGATGTGAGAATTCTGATTTAATAATTAAATTTAAATTTTAATTATTTTTCTCTCTTTTAAAATCATTTTATGTATGTTAATAATTCATATCTGCGATGCTATGAAATTTAGAATTTTTTGTTTTGTGGTGTATTGAGATGTTCATGATTGATTAGATCTACGATTAAATTTCTTCCTTTTTGTTGAATTTCTAGTTGCGGTTAAATACAGATCTAAAATAAAATCATATTTTATTTTAGATCCATCCATTAATATTGATGTGATTTATACATAAAAATATAGTTTTTATTGAATACATAAAACGACATCTTTATATGTTAATGCATACATTAGAATTTATATGCAATTTAAAATAAACATTTTATGCGTTGAGTTATACCTTAAAATATATTCAAATGAGATTTCTCTTTCTTTTAAATTAATTTATTTAATTTATTCGCTATGTAACTATTGTATGCATATGTCTTAGATCTGCTGTGATCTGATTGTGGATGATTTATTTGTTGATTAGTGATGTATAAACGCAGATCTGTGAGTGATAAAAATAAATCCATTTGAAACAGCTATTGATTTGGATTAGAATTTCCAAATCGATAAAAATAAATCATTTTGAAATATAATTGATCTTTTGTTTGCATCCTTTTATGCAAATATATATAGAAAATATAATTGATCTTTTATTTGCATCCTTTTATGCAAATATATATAGAAAATATAATTGATCTTTTATTTGCATCCTTTTATGCAAATATATATAGAAAATATAATTGATCATTTATTTACATCCTTTTATGCAAATATATATATAAAATATAATTTGTCCTTTTATTTGCATTCACTAATGCAAATATATATAGAAATGAAATTTGTTCTTTATTATGCATTTCACAAATGCAAACATACATTGATATTAAAACTTGTTCTTTTATTTACATTCACTAATGAAATAAACTTGAAAATAAATTTTGTTCTTTTTATTTGCATTCACTAATGCAAATATATATGTAAAAATAAAATTTGTTCTTTTATATGCATTTCACAAATGCAAATATACATGAAAATTAAAGTTTGTTCTTTTATTTACATCCACTAATACAAACAAAACTAGAAATAAAAAGTTACATTTTTATTTGCATCCCTTGTCACAAATAAAACTAGAAAAAGGAAAAATTACATTTTTATTTGCATTCCTTGTTGTAAATAAAACATGAAATAAAAAGTTAAATATTAAAGTTACATTTTTAATGTAATTAGATTTAAAAGAAAAAAATTACATTTTTTCATGTAATTGAATAAAAGTAAAAGATTACGTTTCTATGTAATGTTGTTTATAATAAAAAGAATTTAAATAAATAAAGATGGTTCTTTTATTTGCATTCTTTTATGCAAATATACATAGAAATAGAAAAATTCTCTTTTATTTGCATTCTTTTATGTATATATATATATATATATATATATATATTAAAATATAAAATATTCTTTTGTTTGCATTCTCTAACGCTAATATGCATTGAAATAAGGAAAACTATATTTTTATTTGCTATTTTAGATGCAAACAAAACATTAGAAGTAAAACTATATTTTTATTTACAATTTTAGATGCAAACAAACATTAGAGTTAAAATTACATTTTTGCAATTATAAATGCAAACAAAAACACTAGAATGAATATGACATTTTTATTTTGTACTTTAGATAGAAATAAAAATATGATTTAAAAGAGTTACATTTTTGTTTATAAATTTAGCTGCAAACAAAGCAAAAACATATTTATATATTTTTTATTTGCATATTTAGAAGCAAATAAACAACATAGTTAAAAGGTTATATTTTATTTGCATATTTAGATGCAAATAAACAACGTAGTTTAAAGGTTATATTTTATTTGCATATTTATATGTAAATAAACAACATATTTAAAAGGTTATATTTTTTTTGCATATTTAGATGCAAATAAACAACGTAGTTTAAAGGTTATATTTTATTTGCATATCTAGATGCCAATAAACATCATAGTAAAAGGATTATATTTTTATTTGCATTCTTTGATGCAAATAAACATTGAAATAAAAAGTTATATTTTATTTGCATTCTTTGATGCAAATAAAACATGGCAATAAAAAGTCTGATTTTATTTGCATTCCTTAATGCAAATAAACATAGTATTTAAAAGTTAAATTTTTATTTGCATTCTTTAATGCAAATAAACATAGTATTTAAAAGTTAAATTTTTATTTGCATTCTTTAATGCAAATGAACATCGTATTTAAAAGTTGAATTTTTATTTGCATTCTTTGATGCAAATAAACTATGAAATTAAAAGTTGCATATTTATTTGCATTCCTTGATGCAAATAAAATACTGAATTAAAGGTTGAATTTTTATTTGCATTCCTTGTTGCAAATAAAACCTTGAATTAGAAAGTTGCATTTTTATTTGCATCCTTTGATGCAAATAAAACATAAAGATAAAAGTTGTATTTTTATTTGCATTCCTTGATGCAAATAAATCATAAATTAAAGTATTATCTTTTATTTGCATTTTAGATGCAAATAAAAAGCATAGTTTAAGAAGTTACACTTTTATTACAATTTAGATATAAATAAAAGAACAGAATTAAAAATATCATTTTTACGTTAAAACTAGAGTAAATAAAAGGATTACGATAAAATGAATTCATCGTAGTTGTAATTTTGTTAAAATAAATAAAATGATTTTATTTTCATCATAGATTAAAATAAAAAGATTAGAATTAAGAAGGTATATTTTTAGTGTCATCATGGCTTCAATAAAAAGAGTAAAAAGATAGAGAAGGTTTATTTGTCCTTTTGTTGCAATACAAAAAGATACATTTTTATCATTTAAATAGAGTAAGACAAAATTTATTTAATTTTGTCATTTAAAAAGGTTGAAAAATAATAATCATTTTTGTCTATTTATATTAGTTGAATCAAACATTCATTTTGTCGAATTATATTGGCTAAAACCAAAAAGGACATTTTTGAATCAAACATTCATTTTTGTCAAATAATTATTTGCAAACTTATATTAAAATTTATATTCAAATATAAAATTTATATTCTTGGTCAAACCATACTTTTGAATGTATAGGTGAGTTAAAGCGACATTTCTATACATTAATGCATACATTATAATTTGTATGCAAATTTGAAATAAGTATTTTTTATGTGTTAAAATTAAGGATAATTACATACAAGTAAAGTATAATGTAAATTATCTTTTATTTGTCATCTACAATAATGTCATATAAATAAATTACATTCTATTATATATTAGAAATGTAAAATAAATTATGCGAGTCAAGTTTATATTTTATTTCGACATTAAGAATAAAATATCATTTTTGTCCATCATTATCAACATGATTGATAGTATTAAAATTGGTTAAATTAATTAACCAATTATTTATTTATATGTACTGTTGTTGGCTAAAAACCCCACACGGGTATTGGGATGATAATTGATATACACTAGTCCCAATATTTTTTCATATGTCAATCTATAGATTGACAGGCTGCGAAGAGCGTTATTATTTCATTTAATGCTCACACAGTTGAGAACTTCACTTTGGATGTGGAATGAATGGTTTGATGATTAATTATTATTGTTGTTATTTACATACGATGTATGAAATCCATATAACCAAAGTTATATGGTAGATGATTGAGTCACTTTCCGATTCAGAATATCTTTTATATAAAGAATATATTTTTTTACAAAGGATTTCTTCTAAATAAAGAATAAATCTTTCAACTAAGATTTTTAGTATTTCAATTCATGTTTATTTATTAGAAAATGATTTTGGGTTTATCGTGAACAATGTTTTTAAATGACATTGATTCTTTAACCCAGTTAAGAAATAAGATTTATTTCTTAAATTGGAATAATTGTAAAGTAGTGATTTTTGATATTAAGGCTGAATTGGATTTTAACAAATCTTGGAAAATAAGATTTAAGAATAAATTTAAAAGATTTTATCTTTGATAAAATTAATGGGAACCTTTCCCTAATAATATGAATATTTTATTTAAAGAATATTCTGAATTGGAAAGAGGCGTTGGATGTATCCTTATAACACTTGATTTTTAATTATAAAAATACGCGAGTTATTCGGAATGACCGGGTTTAACCCATTCTGAATAATTACTACGACGATTAAAAGTCAAAGATGAAGACGGTGGTTGAAGACCGGCGATCCTCACATTGAATGGATGAGGATTACTGATGCCTTTGATTGGAGTTGCTGCCTTGAAAAGGTTCCAGTGGTAGTTGTCCGGACGTATTGTTGATCGTTCGGATGTGCAAGGTATAAGGTGCCTCCGGTTCCGTTCAGACCCAGAACGGACTTGTAAATGGATATATGTCTGACGTTAAATTTTGATCTATGTAAATTGATTTCTATTAATATACAACCGTTGGTGGTGGAGAATTTATTCACTTGCTTAACACCCTTAGAGGTTGTGTGTTGATAGTTATCAATCGCATGGTATGGACTGTCAATGTGGCTTGCCAAGATGCAATTGATCAAGGCTTTTGTTGAACAGCAGAGCCTTGTGGATGATGATCAAAGAATAGTCTATTTAGGCATAGCTTTGTGTATTTCATCACCTCGCGAGCCTCACACCCTAGTATGAGTCAAAAACGGAGCAAGGGAACGCAGGGAGTGCACACGTTTCTTTCTAGCTAGAAGTGGTGTTTGGGTTTAACACGGCCCGACATTTTACTTATGTGGTTGATGGATTTTGAGGCGCCTCGGATTTTTATTGGCCGCAATGGCCAATTTATAGGTCCAATAGGATCGGGAAGCGTGTGTTCAGGAATTGCCAATCCAACCCATTGCACTATTGGGGGACCGGCCCTGCTGTATCCAAGGGTTCGCCAGCGTCCGAATCCTGAGACATTGCTAGAGTGTCTCGAATCGGTCAGGAGGTCATTCCTAGCCTTAACTCTTGATGGAAACCCAACCTCCAATACGACGTCCTGCGGTTTTGATTATATACCTATATATGGTGACATAGTATATGGTAGCTATGCCTTCTATGATTAATACATTATGATTGAAATATTTTAAAACATATATACACTAGTAATAATATCAAATCCGTTTTTATCGTGTCAAGCATTTTTGACCATTATAAGGTAAAACTCTATCCTCCGGTTTGCGTTGTATTGTGTGATGGGACCTGAGTCTTATAATGGTTTCATTTTTCTAAAAAGCATTGCGTTGTTTTTAATGATTTACTTTATTTATGCACTGGCAATCCAATGGAGTAAACCCATTCCACGATAGCGGCGTGGTCTTGTGATTAACCTATTTATTAGATAAGTTAAGTAAAGATTTCTCACACCAGTCCCCTGAATGACCTGTAGTTTGTTTCACTTTGCAAACTCGGGTGCCCTCTTTTCCACACGGCTGTAATAACCCAGAAAATCTGGGCCAGTTTAAAAATTTTATTTTCGCAATTTTAGCGAATTTTGAACATTTAAAATAGATTATTTTAAATAATATCGACGAGAAATTTATTTTGAATATAATTCGAACGTATATATCTATATACGTCGTCGTTAGAATATAAATATTTATATATAATTATAAAAGTAATTGAAAATGGCGCGGTAGTTCGATAATTCGATTTCAAACTTCAATTGAATGTACTGGGTGCAAAACAATCCGGATTTTAGTGAAACCAAAAACATTAGGATCTAATTGACAATATCTTTCCAACGAATCTGAAAGATCAAGATTTCATAGCGGGAATCAAAAGATATGTCCAGTTGAAAATTCTGAATAGTCGCTATGGAATTCAGGCCCTTAAAAATGGACATTTTGCAAATGACCTCGGATTTCGACGAAACCACTTTTGTTGGGTTCGTGATGTCGAATTATTTCTAGGTTTCAAATTTCATAATTTTTCGAATCAATATGTGAGTGTGGCAAAGGAAAACGCGTTTGATCAGTTTCAGTTGATTTTAATCGATTGGAAATTGGCCATTTTTCCAACGGTCTCAGAATTCGACGAAACTAGTTTTGATAGGACCGTATTGTCAATACGAAGCTAGAAAATATTTTTCTGGAATTTTTAAAGTTAATATGTGACCCCAGTAATTTGAAATGTACGTTTAAAATTCAATAAAGTGATTTAAATGTAAATTTAACGGAAACTGATTCAAACAGTCGAATCAGCCTACGATACATATCCCATTGTATTCGGAATGGGGGTAAAACGCTATGGACGACAGGCGGTGGGCCTCGTTTCGGGGTCGTATGTAAAAGTCAACTTCTTTGAAAATAAAATAATTAAATAAAATAAATAAAAAAATAAATATATATATAACCCTTATACGTTGCCCCCCCTTATTCACTAAATCGATTACAGAAAAAAAGAGAGAGAGAGAGAGAGAGAACGAAGACGGAGGAGCTGCCGCTCCTCCGATCGACGCGCGCCGCTCCCCAGGTGTGCCGCCGCCACTTCTTCCTTTCCCCTCCCTCCAAACGAGCGTCGCGCCCCCCCCTCCATCTTCCCCTTCTTCTCCTTCCTCCCCGCGACCGACTCCAGACCCGACCCCCTGTGGCCCCCACGACCGACGCCAGGCAGCCGCGCCCCATCGCACTCCCTCCCTCCGTTCTTCACCTCCTCCCCTCGTTCTCCTCTCCCTCCTCTTCTGAAACCCGCGCCTACCACCGCCGCCTGAAGCCCACGACCACCCCGACCTGCTGTGACGCCTCCGCCCCCACCAGGCTCCGACTGTGACTCCTCCGGCCTCCCTCCTTCAAAGACAGTAAGATTTTTCCTTTTTGTTTATAATTAAAAACTGATTTTAAAACTGATATTATATGATTTTATTTGTTAAAAGTTTAGATTTTTAGAATATAAAAGATTAGATTAATAGAATAGAAAAGTTTAGATTTTTGTATTGGAAAAATATGATTTTTATATATTTTTTTTAAAAGGATTAAAAATATGGTTTTTATATTTTTAAAATATTAAAAATATAATCTTTACTATATAGAAGGGGTAAAAATATGATTTTTGGTTAGGTAGAGAATTAAAAATATAATTTTTACATGATAGGAATATTAAAAATATCATCTTTATATGTGTAGAAAAATAAAAATGAGATTTTTATAAAGATAAAATCTTTAAATTTGAAAAGGCGAAATCTATGTTTTAGAAAAGGCGAAATCTTTATATGGGAAATAGCGGTGATAAAAATAGAATTTTTATCTATATAGTAGCGGTGTAAAAATAGAATTTTTATCTATATAGTAGCGGTGTAAAAATAGAATTTTTATCTATTTAATAGCGTAGTAAAAAATTCGATTTTTGAATATAGGAAGTGATTATAAAAATATGATTTTTATATATAGAACAACAAAGTAAAAATGTGATTTTTATATATGTAGTGGCTACGGGCGAAGAAAGTGATTAGAGACGAGAACAGTGAAGATTTTCTGCATTAGAAGTGTCGTGAAGTTGGATAGCTTTCGGTGAGAACTTCTCACTCAAAAATCTTTTTTTTCTAGTTATATATATATACTAGGATGCAGACGGTGCTTAGTAGCACCCGACACCCGTCATCCACAGACCATGGATGGCTTGTTTGTTAAATTCTTTGGTTGAGTAGTTGGTTAGTTTGTTTGGTTTGAATTGAATTGTTTGGTGAAATGGAATGGATTGATTGATGTGTGAATGGCGTGGGCTTTCACTAGACCGGGGATAAGGCTAGGCCTTGTTCCGTTTCTAGTATCGTGCCATTGTGCCGCCGAAATTTCCCAAAATATGTCAGAAAAATAAAAATATCATTTTTATTGTGTAAATGAAATGAATAGAAATTCATGTGTTGAAATAGAATATTTTATCGTTAAAAATATAATTTTTAACGTGGAAGTGAATAAAATAAAATATTCATTTACAAACCGGACGGTTTGTTTATGTACACCTATTTGAAGGACTTTGATTGGGACGATAAATTTTACACATCGCCCAACTGCACAAATAAAATCTGTGTTTGATTGTTTGAAACCCTACACGGGTGTTGGGATGAAATTTGAAGTTCACTCATCCTGATTGATTAAATATGTCGATCGATTGATTGACAGGTTGTTATAAGCGTAAGATATCTATATTTGATGCTTATACAGTGTAGTGCAATTTGGTTGATGGTTGATTATTTTTCAATGCTATTATATACATGTGTTGTATGGAATCCATATAATTAACGTTATATGGTGATTGATTGGGCCTCATTCCAATCGGGAAAATAATGAATATTATAAAAGAAAATTCATGTGTTGAATATAAAAATAGTCATGTGTTGACGATGTTCATGTGTTGAGTGAAATATTTTATACAATGAAATTTACATCTTTATCATATTTAAAATTAGAACTACTTCTCAGTAGGAGTCTAATTGAAAATCAAACGATAGATACCATAGTTTTATAAAATATTTTACATAACAAAAATAGTGATGTGTTGACAGCACTTATGTGGTGAGATTAGTCAGGTGTTGGAAGAAATATAGATTCATGTGTTGAATAGAATAAGTATTCATTTGTTGAATAGAATAACGGATTCATTGAAATATATAAAGCCGTGTTGATTAGAGTTGCGCTATTTTGACGTGAACGATATTTATATCGATTATATTCGTTTTTATAATGAATATAGAAAAGAAGTGATTTCAAAATATAACGTTTTGAAATTATTATCATTTATATAGTAATGATATAAAATATTCAGTTTTGATTAGAAATTGAAATAGTGTTGAAATGGTTTTGAAACGAAGTTAAAACGATTTATAAAATACGTTTTAAAAGGAAATTGACAAAATTTATATAATATATATATATTATATATATATATATAATGGCCTGAATAGAACGCGCCGCTCCGCGGCAGTTCGTGAATTTCGACCATTGACTTCGAATTGACGTTGCGGGAGATCCGACCGTCGGATTCTCCTAAAACCGGAACCGCTGGGTTCGTATCGAAAAGAGCTTTCCAATGAATTTTAGAAATTTGAAATCTAACGTTTGGATTTGGAATTATGTCCAAATCAAATTTGAAAAAGGTCGTTGTAAGTGCAGTTCGATGGCCATTGATGGAAATCGACTGTACGGGCCTTGATAAAATTTTTAAAATATCAATAATTTGTGTAAAACCATAATATATGGATTGGAAAGAACTGGGATGAAAAACTCCATATTTGAAAAGATAAAAATAGATTTTTATCGAAATGAACTAGTTTTGAACTAGAATTAAAATCAATTTATTTTTGAAATAAATAAATTGAATTTGAAAGTGATTTTAAAAATAACCAATATTCCCAATATGTGAATTGGACTGGAGTTGAATCGAAATTATCTTCGGGATATTTCGATGTTGGATTTCGTGACTATACAAATATTGTTATGGGGATTTGAAAGATATTTTATATCGTTATTTCCAATACGATATTTGTTGGTTTCAGAATTTGATATTGAATATAAGCCGATATATTTTCTATTCAGAGCCTTGTATTTAATATCAAATGTGATTTGGGTTTATCGTGGATCGTGTTTTAGATGACATTGGTTCTTTAACCCAGTTAAAGGCAAGATGTTGATTTTTGAAAAGATTAAAACTAAGTGGACTTTTAATGAATCTTTAATTAGATTAAAAATGTGAATTGATAATTTAAATTATCAAATCTGAAAAGTGATCGAGAGTGGAGTATCACCAGTTTTTCTCCATGGGATATATAGGTTGGGATTGGGAAATAAAATAAATAATTACTTCGGTGTGGTTCGCTAATCCCGACTAGTTTGAAATGATATCCAAAGGAAGATTAAAGAATAAATTTAGAAGAATTTATCTTGGATAAAATTAATGGGAACCTTTCCCTAAAAATGTGATTTTGTGAATAAAAGAATATTCTGAATTGGAATGAGGCGTTTGTTGTGTTTGTGTAACATTTGTTTATCATATACGTGGGTTATTCAGAAAGGCCGGGTTTATACCCATTCTGAATAACCGATTCGACGAGATGTCGAAGATGAAGACGGTGGTTGAAGACCGGAAGTCTTCACATCGTTTGGGTGATTACTGATGATCTTGATTGGGTTGTACACCCAAGACGAGGGAAACAGTTGGTGATTGTCCAGACGTACTTGGAGATGGATGGATATGCGAGGAAAGTGCCTCCGGTTTCGTTCAGACCCAGAACGAACTTGTAAATGGATTGTGTGTCTGACATTGGATTTTATTCTGTGTTGATTGATCTCTATTAAATATACATCTGTTTGGCGGCAGAGAATTTATTCTCTTGCTTAACGCCCTTCTCTGAGACGTACGAGCTCAGAGGTTGTATATCGATGGACATCAATCGCATGGAGTGAATTGCCAATGTGGCATGCGTAAGTGGCAATTGATCAAGGCTTCTGTTGAAAAGCAAATTCTTGTGGTTGATGATCAAAGCACGGCCTGTGTGGCGTAGCTTTGTGTATAACGTGAATTCGCGAGCCTCACACCTCGGTATGAGTCAAAAACGGGATACGGACCCAAGGAGTGCACGACGTTTCTTTCTAGCTATGGTGGTGTCAGTGACCTACCAGCCCTGACATTTATATACTTTTCACCTGTGTGGTTGTTGGATACGAGGCGCCTCGGATATAGGTCTGTAAGGACCGGGAAACGTGTGTTTAGGAATTGCCAATCCTCAAAAGTAAGAGAGGACCGGCCTTGGAGAATCCAGGGATTGCTGTGTGCGGTCCCGAGGCATTTGCTAGAGTGTCTCGAACGCGGAGAGGAGCTTGCCCCTTGCCTCGGCTCATGACGGAATCCAATTTCCAATACGTGATATTGCGGTTTTATTTGTAGAACCTAGTATGGCGACATAGTGGTATGGGTCATTCATGCCGCCTATGATTGATATTTATGATTGAAATTGTTTTGACACTATACACTTTTAATAGTATCAAATAATGTGTTTTAAACGTATCAAGCATGCTTTGGCTGTTATAAGGTAAAAACCCTATCCTCCGGCTTGCGTTGCATTGTGTGATGGGACCTGGGTCTTATAACAGCTTCATTTTTCTTTATTTAGCATTGCGCCGTGTTGTTTTATGCACTGGTATTCTTGGGAGGAAACCCGTTCCGTGTTTTACGGCGTGGTCCCTTGAATTACTATCTATAAAGTAAAGTTTTAAATAACTGTTTTAGTTCTCACACCAGTCCCATGACTGACCTGGAGTTTATTGTTTTAACCTAAACTCTGGGTGCCCCTATTTTCCGCACGGGCAGCTAGTAGTTTTGGTTTTGCAGATTTATATTCACAGGGTCCTGATATACAGCTGGAACGATGCTCGGAAAGCTCTGTATCCATGTATCACTTCTAGTTGTGCTTTTGTATTATTTTCCGTTGCTATGTAATTTATTGTAATCTCTGATATTTATCGAATGTAATTTATTCATTTATACTCTGTATATTCTTGTATCTGATGGCATTGTTGTAATAACAATGAAATGTTCTTCCGTCTGCGTCCTTTTGTGTGTTGTTCTCAAAGTATTTGTGCTTTCCTTCACGGGGAAGTTACGGGTTCTTACAGTGGTATCAGAGCTTTGGTTTACAGAGCTCGAGAACAAGACACATTAGAACCATACGAAAGAATTCATCAGATATTGGATTAGCAATATCCAATTAGAATGACTCGTTAGAGATAGGATCAGTAGTATCCTAGAACGAGTGTGAAGAGTATATTTTCCAAATGAAAACAATTTTGTTTTGAAAATTTAAATCTCTTTATACGTATTTGAATATTTATTTATTTTGAATATGGACAATCGAGTATATATAGATTTCGCGTATACGCGTCATGAACGTATAGTCGAAGTTTTAATATACTGGATAGATATAGAGTCACATTCTAGACACCCGGGGATAATTCTGGTGATGTGGCCACATCATCAGTATTTATATTCGTGTTTCGAAGGTGTGATATCTATATATTTCCATTAGACTGGTGTGAGAACCAAAACCAATATAGTTAGAACACATTGTTGTGAATTGGCATCAAAACAAGATTTTCAGTATATATGTATCAAAATTATGAATTTGAAACTCTAATTCACTAATTGATTGATGTTTGTGTTGTTTGTTTATTTGTTTGATAATTTTTAACCATTACGCCTAATTGTACCAAATATTGAATTTTATTGAAAATTGGTCGCATTTGCTTGCATATACATATACTTGCATTGAACAGGTCATAGCAAGGAGGCTAGAGCAGAGGATAAAATTTGTTTGCCCGACAAATAGGTACATGTTTACTATAATTTACTGTTTTGTTTGGGTGATGATGATTTTATGAGCCTATTGGCTAGCCGCTTGGCTTTTTCTTTTTCTTTTTGAGATCTGAAGGACCGGGGAAGCAATTTGAAATTCCCCGATGCTCCCGGTGCAGGGGAGGTTATGGCGAAATTTTTCGAAAATTTAAGGCGTTAGCCAAATTCTTGAAAATTTGAAAATTCTCAGAAACTGAAAAGTTGGAGAATGGAAGCCAGATCGAATGTAGACCTAATTAATCAAACCACTTTCGACTTTGTTCCTTTTCGGGGACGAAAAGTTTTAAGTGGGGGAGATTGTAATAACCCAGAAAATCTGGGCCAGTTTAAAATTTTTATTTTCGCAATTTTAGCGAATTTTGAACATTTAAAATAGATTATTTTAAATAATATCGACGAGAAATTTATTTTGAATATAATTCGAACGTATATATCTATATACGTCGTCGTTAGAATATAAATATTTATATATAATTATACAAGTAATTGAAAATGGCGCAGTAGTTCGATAATTCGATTTCAAACTTCAATTGAATGTATCGGGTGCAAAACAATCCGGATTTTAGTGAAACCAAAAACATTAGGATCTAATTGACAATATCTTTCCAACGAATCCGAAAGATCAAGATTTCATAGCGGGAATCAAAAGATATATCCAGTTGAAAATTCTGAATAGTCGCTATGGAATTCAGGCCCTTAAAAATGGACATTTTGCAAATGACCTCGGATTTCGACGAAACCACTTTTGTTGGGTCCGTGATGTCGAATTATTTCTAGGTTTCAAATTTCATAATTTTTTGAATCAATATGTGAGCGTGGCAAAGGAAAACGCGTTTGACCAGTTTTAGTTGATTTTAATCAATTGGAAATTGGCCATTTTTCCAACGGTCTCAGAATTCGACGAAACTAGTTTTGATAGGACCGTATTGTCAATACGAAGCTAGAAAATATTTTTCTGGAATTTTTAAAGTTAATATGTGACCCCAGTAATTTGAAATGTACGTTTAAAATTCAATAAAGTGATTAAAATGTAAATTTAACGGAAACTGATTCAAACAGTCGAATCAGCCTACGATACATATCCCATTGTATTCGGAATGGGGGTAAAACGCTATGGACGACAGGCGGTGGGCCTCGTTTCGGGGTCGTATGTAAAAGTCAACTTCTTTGAAAATAAAATAATTAAATAAAAAATATATATATATAACCCTTATACGTTGCCCCCCCCCTTATTCACTAAATCGATTACAGAAAAAAAAGAGAGAGAGAGAACGAAGACGGATGAGCTGCCGCTCCTCCGATCGACGCGTGCCGCTCCCCAGGTGTGCCGCCGCCACTTCTTCCTTTCCCCTCCCTCCAGACGAGCGTCGTGCCCCCCCTCCATCTTCCCCTTCTTCTCCTTCCTCCCCGCGACCGACTCCAGACCCGACCCCCTGTGGCCCCCACGACCGACGCCAGGCAGCCGCGCCCCATCGCACTCCCTCCCTCCGTTCTTCACCTCCTCCCCTCGTTCTCCTCTCCCTCCTCTTCTGAAACCCGCGCCTACCACCGCCGCCGGAAGCCCACGACCACCCGACCTGCTGTGACGCCTCCGCCCCCACCAGGCTCCGACTGTGACTCCTCCGGCCTCCCTCCTTCAAAGATAGTAAGATTTTTCCTTTTTGTTTATAATTAAAAACTGATTTTAAAACTGATATTATATGATTTTATTTGTTAAAAGTTTAGATTTTTAGAATATAAAAGATTAGATTAATAGAATAGAAAAGTTTAGATTTTTGTATTGGAAAAATATGATTTTTATATATTTTTTTAAAAGGATTAAAAATATGGTTTTTATATTTTTAAAATATTAAAAATATAATCTTTACTATATAGAAGGGGTAAAAATATGATTTTTGGTTAGGTAGAGAATTAAAAATATAATTTTTACATGATAGGAATATTAAAAATATCATCTTTATATGTGTAGAAAAATAAAAATGAGATTTTTATAAAGATAAAATCTTTAAATTTGAAAAGGCGAAGTCTATGTTTTAGAAAAGGCAAAATCTTTATATGGGAAATAGCGGTGATAAAAATAGAATTTTTATCTATATAGTAGCGGTGTAAAAATAGAATTTTTATCTATATAGTAGCGGTGTAAAAATAGAATTTTTATCTATTTAATAGCGTAGTAAAAAATTCGATTTTTGAATATAGGAAGTGATTATAAAAATATGATTTTTATATATAGAACAACAAAGTAAAAATGTGATTTTTATATATGTAGTGGCTACGGGCGAAGAAAGTGATTAGAGACGAGAACAGTGAAGATTTTCTGCATTAGAAGTGTCGTGAAGTTGGATAGCTTTCGGTGAGAACTTCTCACTCAAAAATCTTTTTTTTCTAGTTATATATATATACTAGGATGCAGACGGTGCTTAGTAGCACCCGACACCCGTCATCCACAGACCATGGATGGCTTGTTTGTTAAATTCTTTGGTTGAGTAGTTGGTTAGTTTGTTTGGTTTGAATTGAATTGTTTGGTGAAATGGAATGGATTGATTGATGTGTGAATGGCGTGGGCCTTCACTAGACCGGGGATAAGGCTAGGCCTTGTTCCGTTTCTAGTATCGTGCCATTGTGCCGCCGAAATTTCCCAAAATATGTCAGAAAAATATCATTTTTATTGTGTAAATGAAATGAATAGAAATTCATGTGTTGAAATAGAATATTTTATCATTAAAAATATAATTTTTAACGTGGAAGTGAATAAAATAAAATATTCATTTACAAACCGGACGGTTTGTTTATGTACACCTATTTGAAGGACTTTGATTGGGACGATAAATTTTACACATCGCCCAACTGCACAAATAAAATCTGTGTTTGATTGTTTGAAACCCCACACGGGTGTTGGGATGAAATTTGAAGTTCACTCATCCTGATTGATTAAATATGTCGATCGATTGATTGACAGGCTGTTATAAGCGTAAGATATCTATATTTGATGCTTATACAGTGTAGTGCACTTTGGTTGATGGTTGATTATTTTTCAATGCTATTATATACATGTGTTGTATGGAATCCATATAATTAACGTTATATGGTGATTGATTGGGCCTCATTCCAATCGGGAAAATAATGAATATTATAAAAGAAAATTCATGTGTTGAATATAAAAATAGTCATGTGTTGACGATGTTCATGTGTTGAGTGAAATATTTTATACAATGAAATTTACATCTTTATCATATTTAAAATTAGAACTACTTCTCAGTAGGAGTCTAATTGAAAATCAAACGATAGATACCATAGTTTTATAAAATATTTTACATAACAAAAATAGTGATGTGTTGACAGCACTCATGTGTTGAGATTAGTCAGGTGTTGGAAGAAATATAGATTCATGTGTTGAATAGAATAAGTATTCATTTGTTGAATAGAATAACGGATTCATTGAAATATATAAAGCCGTGTTGATTAGAGTTGCGCTATTTTGACGTGAACGATATTTATATCGATTATATTCGTTTTTATAATGAATATAGAAAAGAAGTGATTTCAAAATATAACGTTTTGAAATTATTATCATTTATATAGTAATGATATAAAATATTCAGTTTTGATTAGAAATTGAAATAGTGTTGAAATGGTTTTGAAACGAAGTTAAAACGATTTATAAAATACGTTTTAAAAGGAAATTGACAAAATTTATATAATATATATATATTATATATATATAATGGCCAGAATAGAACGCGCCGCTCCGCGGCAGTTCGTGAATTTCGACCATTGACTTCGAATTGACGTTGCGGGAGATCCGACCGTCGGATTCTCCTAAAACCGGAACCGCTGGGTTCGTATCGAAAAGAGCTTTCCAATGAATTTTAGAAATTTGAAATCTAACGTTTGGATTTGGAATTATGTCCAAATCAAATTTGAAAAAGGTCGTTGTAAGTGCAGTTCGATGGCCGTTGATGGAAATCGACTGTACGGGCCTTGATAAAATTTTTAAAATATCAATAATTTGTGTAAAACCATAATATATGGATTGGAAAGAACTGGGATGAAAAACTCCATATTTGAAAAGATAAAAATAGATTTTTATCGAAATGAACTAGTTTTGAACTAGAATTAAAATCAATTTATTTTTGAAATAAATAAATTGAATTTGAAAGTGATTTTAAAAATAACCAATATTCCCAATATGTGAATTGGACTGGAGTTGAATCGAAATTATCTTCGGGATATTTCGATGTTGGATTTCGTGACTATACAAATATTGTTATGGGGATTTGAAAGATATTTTATATCGTTATTTCCAATACGATATTTGTTGGTTTCAGAATTTGATATTGAATATAAGCCGATATATTTTCTATTCAGAGCCTTGTATTTAATATCAAATGTGATTTGGGTTTATCGTGGATCGTGTTTTAGATGACATTGGTTCTTTAACCCAGTTAAAGGCAAGATGTTGATTTTTGAAAAGATTAAAACTAAGTGGACTTTTAATGAATCTTTAATTAGATTAAAAATGTGAATTGATAATTTAAATTATCAAATCTGAAAAGTGATCGAGAGTGGAGTATCACCAGTTTTTCTCCATGGGATATATAGGTTGGGATTGGGAAATAAAATAAATAATTACTTCGGTGTGGTTCGCTAATCCCGACTAGTTTGAAATGATATCCAAAGGAAGATTAAAGAATAAATTTAGAAGAATTTATCTTGGATAAAATTAATGGGAACCTTTCCCTAAAAATGTGATTTTGTGAATAAAAGAATATTCTGAATTGGAATGAGGCGTTTGTTGTGTTTGTGTAACATTTGTTTATCATATACGTGGGTTATTCAGAAAGGCCGGGTTTATACCCATTCTGAATAACCGATTCGACGAGATGTCGAAGATGAAGACGGTGGTTGAAGACCGGAAGTCTTCACATCGTTTGGGTGATTACTGATGATCTTGATTGGGCTGTACACCCAAGACGAGGGAAACAGTTGGTGATTGTCCAGACGTACTTGGAGATGGATGGATATGCGAGGAAAGTGCCTCCGGTTTCGTTCAGACCCAGAACGAACTTGTAAATGGATTGTGTGTCTGACATTGGATTTTATTCTGTGTTGATTGATCTCTATTAAATATACATCTGTTTGGCGGCAGAGAATTTATTCTCTTGCTTAACGCCCTTCTCTGAGACGTACGAGCTCAGAGGTTGTATATCGATGGACATCAATCGCATGGAGTGAATTGCCAATGTGGCATGCGTAAGTGGCAATTGATCAAGGCTTCTGTTGAAAAGCAAAGTCTTGTGGTTGATGATCAAAGCACGGCCTGTGTGGCGTAGCTTTGTGTATAACGTGAATTCGCGAGCCTCACACCTCGGTATGAGTCAAAAACGGGATACGGACCCAAGGAGTGCACGACGTTTCTTTCTAGCTATGGTGGTGTCAGTGACCTACCAGCCCTGACATTTATATACTTTTCACCTGTGTGGTTGTTGGAACGAGGCGCCTCAGATATAGGTCTGTAAGGACCGGGAAACGTGTGTTCAGGAATTGCCAATCCTCAAAAGTAAGAGAGGACCGGCCTTGGAGGATCCAGGGATTGCTGTGTGCGGTCCCGAGGCATTTGCTAGAGTGTCTCGAACGCGGAGAGGAGCTTGCCCCTTGCCTCGGCTCATGACGGAATCCAATTTCCAATACGTGATATTGCGGTTTTATTTATAGAACCTAGTATGGCGACATAGTGGTATGGGTCATTCATGCCGCCTATGATTGATATTTATGATTGAAATTGTTTTGACACTATACACTTTTAATAGTATCAAATAATGTGTTTTAAACGTATCAAGCATGCTTTGGCTGTTATAAGGTAAAAACCCTATCCTCCGACTTGCGTTGCATTGTGTGATGGGACCTGGGTCTTATAACAGCTTCATTTTTCTTTATTTAGCATTGCGCCGTGTTGTTTTATGCACTGGTATTCTTGGGAGGAAACCCGTTCCGTGTTTTACGGCGTGGTCCCTTGAATTACTATCTATAAAGTTAAGTTTTAAATAACTGTTTTAGTTCTCACACCAGTCCCATGACTGACTTGGAGTTTATTGTTTTAACCTAAACTCTGGGTGCCCCTATTTTCCACACGGGCAGCTAGTAGTTTTGGTTTTGCAGATTTATATTCACAGGGTCTTGATATACAGCTGGAACGATGCTCGGAAAGCTCTGTATCCGTGTATCACTTCTAGTTGTGCTTTTGTATTATTTTCCGTTGCTATGTAATTTATTGTAATCTCTGATATTTATCGAATGTAATTTATTCATTTATACTCTGTATATTCTTGTATCTGATGGCATTGTTGTAATAACAATGAAATGTTCTTCCGTCTGCGTCCTTTTGTGTGTTGTTCTCAAAGTATTCGTGCTTTTCTTCACGGGGAAGTTACGGGTTCTTACAACAGCAGTCGAGTAACTTATTTTGCAGATATATTGAGAAGGATTCTGGATCGAATCTTAAAGCTGTGTCCAGAGCATTGATGGTCTTCTGCTGTGATTGATTCAATTATTCCGCTGCATTGTATTACATTTATTGTAATTTAATCTTCTGTTGTATTATTTATCAATGTACTTTGATATAATCTGTACTCTGATGTAACATTATTATAATGTTTATAAAAGTCTGTTGTATTTGTTCTGATGTGTTGTATTCCCAAAGTTAACGTATTCGGGTTTTGAACGGTCTTGGTCGATCTAGCAATTGGTCGGGTCGGGCGAAATCCGGGTCGTTACAATTACCCGGTATTTTGTTGAGCACAGTCAACATTATTTATCACTGAATTTTTTTAGGATGGTTTTCTGTCCTTCATCTTGTAACTCTGTATTCAGGGTGTTGGCTGCTGCTTTCTGCAATAATTGAAATAAATTTATAATAAATATAAATACATTTTTTTTTACTTTTTTTATTTGCACTTACCACATTGATGGAAAATTTGCATGACCACTTCTCTTAGTTTTTGATCTTGTGGTTAAGTGTAGAGAGTCATAGTGATTCCAGGTGTAATCTCCAACAACTAGTTCTAGCAAGCTCCGATGTTCATTTCCATGTATGGGGAACAGTATGTTGCAACATAATGGATTTAATAGTGTTTTTTATGAACGGAATGAACATTTGTTTCTTGATTTTTTTTTCCAAGTTTCCATCAGTTGCACTTTTCTATTAAAATTATGTTTTAGATTTTTTTGTTAAAAAATGTTAATTTGATAATATACTCCACTTACTGTCATTATGGTGTTCACATAGACAATGTTATTGCTTTCTTCTTGCAGCTTTGTTTTCCGGAACCAGAACCAATCGATTACCTACATTTGAAAATAATATTAATAAAATGAGAAAATTTATATTGATGGAAAGTAGATTTTCTTGTACTTACTTGACCACAAATATTATGTTGAGATAGGAGGTCTTCTATCATGCATTTCGTTATGGTGATGAAATTTTCATCATAACAACTAAATGCTTCGTCGCTGTAAAATTAGACGATTGTTGATAAAATAAAATAAGTTTCCATTAGTATAAAGTAGGATAAATACTTGTTTCCCCCCAAAACTTTTAAAAAAAAGTTTTTACAACTTCTTGTTGTTCTTCACTAAGATGCTGCAGTAGTGGACATTTTTCAACATTTTTTGGTTTTACTTTATTCTTTTCTTCTTTAGAACTACTTTCATCTGCTTTGCCTACTTTCGTTAAAGACAATAGGAGGAAGTACTTGTCCATGGAGACAGGCTTGTTTTGCCTGCTTTCGTTCATGCGTGGGTCTTCCTATCTCTTATTTCCATCAGATTTCTAGATGTTTTCCAATTGATTTCTATCAGTTTGCTACCACCTTCCATTGGATTTCCATTTGTTTTACATACTTACTTTCAGATCCGCAAGTTTCTGTTTTCTTTTTTTCTTTAAACCCTCGTCGGATCTGGGAAGTATTATTAAGATATGAACTTCTCATAGAGTTTGTTTTCAATCTATACTCCAGATCTCTGTCAATCAACCTTCTTCGAAGCTTTTTCACTTCATTATTAAGCAAATTGAAATTCCAGATCTAAGCTACCCTCAGCTGATTCGTTATGGTATAACTTGACTAAAGCGGTCAAAGAATAGGTAAGGTTGTTGTTTCTTCTGGTTTTGTAGTTGGTGGTGAATGGATTTCGAGCTTGTATTCGTTTGTGCTAGTCTGAGCTTAAAGGTATTCATTCATTTTTGGGTATTAATGTGTGACGAGTTAGACCAGATTCACCGCATCACATAAGTAACTGATTATTACCAGATTCAAATATTATTTTGGGTTGTAAATGAGCTTAATTTTGGTTTGTCATATCGCTAGATCTAGATTTTTTTAGGTCTGATGTGTGATAACTGAGTTTTCTGGCAGTTTGGTTTACTCAGTTTTGGATTAATTGCTGAGATGTTGGTGTTTCATTGACCTATTGGATCTTCATGGCTTTCTGTTCACGGTTCTTTATGTTTTCACGAGCAGTTGTATAGCATAACAGGATAGGTTTACAGTTATATGGTGGCTTTGCAGTATTGGAATCTACATATCAAATCTAGTTTCAGGATCTAGGATTGATCCACAGGGGTCTGTGGATCATCAACCAGACCTAGAGAATGGAACTGATCATCTTTTTGGATTTCTTTTGGCTGATTTTTGGCATCCATATATCTGTAAGGGTCTTGTATAGGTTGGATGGAGGATACGAATTAAAGAAGATACAGAGTATTTGTATTATGGCTTTGACCTCTTCTTGTTAATAGCAAGTATACAAAGAGTTTTCATAAGTAATCTGTTTTTAATCGTGATCATTATTCTTGATCTCCTATGATATCATGTGAACCCATTACGGTTTTATAGGAAGTTAAGGGTGATCATCTAATAAGCAGATTTATTGGGTAATTGGTTTTGGATGATTTTGGTATGAGGTGATGATGGAGACATATGCTAGACCGAAGTAAGTTGTGATAGTGGATGAGCTTATTGCTCAAGGCGGCGAGTTATGTATGAGATGGCCTCATCATGGGCTAGTTTATCTTTGTTTTTTTATATTTTCTAGTTTATTTTTCTAGTTCTTATCTTTGTAAAGGTTAGTATGCTAACATGTCTTCTGTACTGCTTTTTAATATAATAAAAGTGAACCAATATTCAAAAAAAAAAAATTTTGCCTTTTCAGTAGGAATTTCCTCACTAGCTTGTTTGTTGTTCTCATATGTTAAACCTTCTTCAGTTTCTAAAATGAAACCTTGAGTATTTATCAAATCAAAACATGGAAAGTTAGCAGAGCTATTAATGTGCATCATACCAACTATTTTTCTTTTTTTATGACCTTTGGTATCAATATTTTTTTTTCAAATCTTCTTTTTACATGACATCACGGTCTTCAAACTTTTGAACTTTATTTCTAGAATTTGGATTATTTTTTCAGTTGCTGCACGTAAAATTCTTTCTTCATTTAATTGCTCCCCAAAACTTGTCAACTCATTAGTCAAAAAGTTAAATTTTGTTTCCAGCTCCTTCAAACTCTTTTTCAAACTTTCAACTTCCATATATCGTCATCAAATTTCCTTTTTTTGACTTCTCTTCTTCATATTCAACTGGTTTCATTTTTTTTGACAAAAGATCCTTCTCCTCTTTTGTAACACCTGGAAAAAAATTAAAATCTATAAGGAAAATATTTTAAAAATAGTCAGATCAACTATTCATCACTATTACACAAAAACTGCATTGGGCAAGACAATCATTACTACTATATATGCAATTCTTCTAGTCAATATTAGCTTGAATCTATAGTTTAAGAAGCAATTCATATTTTTTTTCTTTTTCTTACTTGAATGTGCAATTTATGCAGGAAAGGTACAAATTCCAAAAATATGTTACATAATTCATGCATATAATACCAAGTCTTATATTCAAACTTCTAAAAGATAAATGCATTTATCTTTTCTATATGTTGTTTATATCATTTATACACCTTATGCAAGAACTTCAAATCATGATAAAAATGAAAAATATGTTCGATATGTATTTGAAAGTAGAATATATAATTATAGTTTAATATGTTATTTATTTATCAATTTGAAAAGATAAATGCATTTATGTTTTCTATATGTTATTTAAATCATTTGTATACCTTATGTAAGAACTTAATCATGTTAAAAATAATAAACTTGTTTAACATATAGTAGTAACTGTGATATATAATTACAGATTAATTTGTTATTTATTAATTAATATGAAAAGATAAAAGCATTTATCATTTTAAACTGTTGTATAAAT
This sequence comes from Allium sativum, assembly GCA_030737875.1. Classification (NCBI taxonomy): domain Eukaryota; kingdom Viridiplantae; phylum Streptophyta; class Magnoliopsida; order Asparagales; family Amaryllidaceae; genus Allium; species Allium sativum. Next base: position 735,372,559 of record CM060916.1, read on the forward strand.
AAACATGTAGTATAATTTTGAACTATATTTGAAACAGTTCTATACAGTATTAGAACAATTAGTTGAACATAATGCAGTATGTACACAACAAAATTCACTTGAGAAATCATTTAAAGAAATAGTACTATGGTACTGAAATTTATAAGAAGAAACTAATGCAAACATTTAACTAAATTAAACAAAAACTAAATATTTATAACCAAGATACCTTCTTATCATCAACTTCGGTTGAGTCGATGTCCTTTAGTTTCGATAAATCCCATTTCCTCATTCTTGGGATTTTGACTTAAACGTCTTCTTTTTGAGCAATGACTTGGGTTCTTTCACATAACCAGTACTGCAAGAAAAAGATAAATAGTTTTATATTTTTATAATAAACATAATATTCAGTGTATTTGTATTAAGTGAATATTATAAAAACATATCAACAACACCACAGTGCAACCCGGTGTATTCCTTGGATTAGCATGGTATTTCTTAACATTTTTTAAAACATTTTCACAAATTGCTCGTGGCCAAGAGATTGAGTTCATTTTTTTTTAAGATTTAACAATTTACCCAAAAAAAACCATGGCAGATACCTTTGATTGTTGGGAAAAAGGAATATTATGATAAGTAGTAATAACAATAACTTTACTAAATTTTTATCTCCTTTTTTCTTTTTAATCATTGAATTCAACCTTTTTGTCAATGTTTTTCTACTTATTACATTTTCTTCACTGAAATTGGAACTTAAAAAATCAGAAAAACTTTCCATGGCGAAAGCCTTATTTGAAGCCGGAATAGGAAATAATTCCTCTCCAGCTAGTGGCATTCCAAATATAAGACTCTCTTCTTTGGGAGTTATTTCCAAAAATTTGTCCCCCACTTTAAAAGCATTTTCAGTAACATCAAAAGAAGTAATTATATCATCTAGGTTTGAAGCACATTTTCTCAAATCTTGTCTTGATATTGAATCGTTAAGAAAATTTTAAAAAACAAATTAAAAGGTGTTTTCTCTATGAAATCTATTGCTTCCTGGGAAAGAATATTTTCTTTTTTAATAACTGACATCACTTTATAGTTTGGATCTAAATTGCATCTACATGTGCCAGTGTACCGTTGCTTTATTTTTTTCTCCCAATTTCCTCGATTTCATAGTTATCTGCATCGTCCAAATTAGTATTTGTTCCCTTACTTTGGTTATCTGCATCATCCAAGTCAGTATTTGTTTCTTCACTTTGGTTATCTAACTTTGTATTTTCTTCATCAGAATCTATTTATATTTCTGTATTTGTTGGTTCATACTGTGTTGGTTCTGATTGTTCCTCCATTCATGAAAATCTTATTATTAGTTTAGGATGTTTAAGATACTATCATAGTGTATGGAAACAATACTGAATAGAAATTAAATGCTATATCATCCAAATAATATTATACATGCATAATAATGTATGCAAAAAGATAATATGATTGATCTTTTTGGCATAGTTTGAAAAACAGGTTTATAAGGAGTGTAATAATTTAAAATAATCATTAAAACAAGAAACTTGTGTAACATATATCACTTACTTTCAAATATACGTATATCTAAACATCTAATTAAATCCAATAATGATAAAAGCTAGGCATTTTTATCTTTTTCAGCAGTTAAATATTGAAATGATTTTGTCATTTTTATGTAAGCTTTAAATCTATTTTATATGGTATGTAATTATTTTAAACAATGAATATAAACAGAAAACTTTTTTAAATGTGTCGTTGTTTTTATTGTCTGTTATTAAGATATAGTATTTGCTATTTATCCAATTCAGTGTGACCCTAGTCACTACAAACAAATTCAACTTGGTATCAAATATTACAAGTTTAAGTAACATAATCCATATCTGGAAATAGCTAACAAGTACTGATAGAAATGATGTTATATTTGGTTATGAAATTTAGGTAATTGATTAAGAATTTGTAATGGCTAATGTTTATATTTTTTTTGTTAAAAATATAAATGCATTTATCTTTTTACTGACGGTATATTGCATCACTTTTCTTTATTGACAGTATGATTTGCTTTGACTGTGTTCTTCATAGTAAGAAGAAGAAATTGGTCTAATGTTTACGCATTGAGTTCCATTGTTGATGAAGATGCATGTAGCATCTTTAAAAACAACTTGTTTTCTCTTCGATCTTGTCTGCATTTTTATCCTGGATGAATGTACATAATTATTCAAATATCAAAATAAACCAAAACATAAAGCAGAAAAAAAGATATACGAATTTATATTTTTTAGAAAACTAACAACATTGAGTACCCAATTAGTCAAATAATAAGTTCAAAATATTCCAAAGAGCAATCAATCAAACAAATTACATTACATAATAAATGACAAATCATTTTTATAGCCACTTTTCAGGGAGAGATAAAACTGTTTATCTTTTCCAAAAAAGTAAATTACTAGTAACTTGTAATATATGAGTATTATTTCATAATAAAAGAGTTTGCATGGCTGTATTTTTAAACACTGACTGGTAATTATCGTCGTTCGATTCAAGCCATATAATCAACAAACACTGACTAGTAATCATTGTGAATCGATTCATAATAAAAGAGTTTGAATGATTAAACACCGACTAGCAATTATCATCAATCGATAAAAGCAATATCATCAACAAACGACAAAAAATTAAGTAAAAACAGACAACATTTAGAGGAAAATAATACTTGCTAATCATTCATTGTAAATGAAAACTTACTTTTACAGTAGATGCTTGAGCTATGAAAATGGTGACGATCGATTTCTTGGAAATGTTGTATTGGTAAAGGTTGAAAGTACTGATTCGACCGATTTAGTAATTAGAGTTTATTAATGTTTTGAATAATAGTTTCGAATGAAGTGAAAAATAGAAGGAACTAGAAGCGGCAAATGAAAAATGTCCTGCAAAGTTATTATCGGCAACCCGTGTCCGAGAAATTAATTGTATAAAATAAATAAGCCTTACAGTAAAATTCCCCTAAAATTAATCCAAGCCTTTGATTATATATATATATATATATATATATATATATATATATATATATATATATCCTCTTAGAAAAAACCCTAACCAGCTAAATTTATTGGATTGTCCAGCCGCCGAGTAAGGGGGCGGTCGACCTCTTCGAGGCTCGAACGCCCAATAAAGTTGCATTGCTGAGTTGTTTATTTTAATTAATATGTTCTTCAATCTATTAATCTTATTCCATATATGCAATATACTTTGTCCCCCGGTCTTATCTACAATTCAAAATTTGAATTCTCCCTCTTTATTTTGAATTTATCTTGGACACACATATATATATATATATATATATATATTAACTATGTAATTATATATATATTCTGCATTCACTATCCAAATTTATTTTTTTCATAACTTCTTCATACATTGACCGTTTTCATCATATTATATATGAAAACGATGTAGAATTTCGCCACAAATCCAAATAAAAGATTTTCGTAGCCAAATTTCTAAAGCTGAAAAAACTCATTTTCCAGCCTTATCATTTAATTTCTTATTTTTATGTATTTATTATTAATACTTATGAATTTTACGGGGTGTTACAAGACCGTTGATATCGAAGTTCTTGAGGCGGATTACAGAGTTGAAGTATTGGGCCACTCGTTGATACTGAGCTACGGCTCTGAGTTCATCTTTGTCTCTTTTCTCTTTGAACGGGTCGAGGGACTCTAAGAGAAGATCTTGGTTGGCCTTTGGATCGTGATAAGTGACTCGATGATATTGGATTTTGAGCTCATCGGGAATAATGGCTTCAGATCCATAGGTGAGAGCGAAAGAAGTATGGTCGATCATTGAGTTATGGGTGGCCCGGTAGTCCCATAGGGACAGAGGGAGCTCATCTACCCAAAAGCCTCTGGTTTATTCTAGACACTTCCTGATGATGGATTTAATCACTTCGTTGAAAGCCTCGACTTGTCCATTGGCTTGAGGATGAGCTACTGCTGAGAATCTTTTTTCAATGTTGTGTCATTGGCAGAAGGTCTTGAACTCAATGCTATCGAACTGGGTCTTGTTATTGGAAATGATTGCTTAGGGGACTCCATATCGAGTGATGATGTTGCGAATGACAAAGTTGATTACCTTCTTGGTAGTAATTGTAGTGAGGGCTTCAGCTTCTGCCCATTTAGTGAAGTAATCAACTGCGATGATAGCAAAGCATGCACCGCCTCTAGCCATTGGAAATGTTCCGATGATATTTATTCCCCACATGGAAAATTTCCAAGGACTGACCATCTTTGTTAGGTCAGTAGGCGGGGATCATGGAATCTTGGAAAACCTCTGGCATTTATCGCATTTGCAGGCATAGTCTACAGCATCTTGGTTGAGTGTGGGTTAGAAGTAACCATATATGAGAATCTTCCTTGCCATAGTTTTCACCAGTGTGGTCAATGCACTCTCCTTCGTGCATGTCCAGTAGCACACGGTCAATGTCGTTGTAGGCTACACACCAGAGTAATGAACATAGAATCCCCTTCAGTAGAGCACTCCATTTGGAATGATGTAGCGAGATGACTTGCGAGTGAGTGCTGTCTTTTCTTATAGTGCTCGAGGAGGATTCCGTGTTATCAGTAATTCTTGATGGGTGTCATCCACGACTTGGGCTCGGGCTAGATCTATGTCGTTGCAACCAAATCAATTTGCATCTGATCGATTCTCGGAGAATTGAATACTTCGACTGGGGGTAACCCCAAGAGTTGTGCATCCCTAGATCTTGCCAGCTTAGCTTGGGAATCAGCTCTCCCGTTTTTCCTCGAGGGATGTGCATAATGATGTAGCGATCGAAATTGGTAAGTAATTCACGAACCCTAGCAAGGTAAGGGGCGAGTCGTGCCCCTTGGCTTGATATTTTCCTTGCACCTGACGTACGTTGAGCTGTGAGTCGGAGTAGATCTGGATGGCCTTGATGTTAAGTTCGATTGCAATTCTGAGTCCAGTAATCAAGGCTTCGTATTTTGCATCATTGTTGGTGGAAGGGATGTCGAGCTTCAAAGCATAACAGATCGAGCGTTCCTCAGGAGTAACGAGTATGACTCCAGCACAAGAACACTGATTGTTAGATGACCCATCCACGAAGAGTTTCCATTGAATGTTTGGAGGCTCACTGTCTTCCAAAGGAGGCTCTTCAGGAATTGTTATATGAAATCCACGAGGGCTTGTCCGAGGATAGCTCGAAGAGAAATAAAGGTGATCTCTAATTGGCTCAGTTCCATGTTCCACTTCAAAAGTTTCCTAGACGCGCCAGGTCGTTGTAGGACCTGTCGTAGTGGCTAGTTAGTGTAGACATTGATTGAATGGGACTAAACGTAGGGTATTAGCTTCCGAGAAGAGATCAACAATAGGTTATCTTGTCAAGCTTCGGATAATTCTTTTCCACTCCTGTTAACCTCTTACTGATGTAGTAAACGGGTCGTTGAACATGGTCTTCAATGCACACAAGCGTCGTGCTAATTCCATGCACAGAAACAACCAAATAGAGATATAAGTCTTCGTGATCTACGGATTTTGACAAGAAATGTGGTTGCTTTAAGTGATCCAAGAGGTCCTGGAACACGTCAACGCACTCCAATGTCCATGTGAAGTTGTGTTTCTCTTTTCTGAGCAAGTCAAAAAAGGGAATGCATTTTCCAATTGCTTTAGAGATGAATCGACTTAGAGAGACCACTTTTCCATTTAAGCTTTGAACATCCTTCATGCGCCGAGAGGTTTAGATATCCCAGATAGCCTGATTTTTTTCTAGATTAGCTTCGATGCCCCGTGAATTGAAAATGAAGCCCAAGAATTTTCCTAATGTAATGCCAAAAAAACATTTCAAGGGATTGAGTTTCATGACATATTTACGTAAGATGCCGAATATTTCGGCACGATCGCTGACATGGTCGTTCGATACCCTTGTTTTCCATGAGTGTATCATTCATGTAAATCTCCATGGGTCTCTCGATCTGGTCCTTGAACATGGGGTTGACCAATCGTTGATAGGTGGCTCTAGCATTCTTGATACCGAAGGGTATAATGACGTAATAGTAGAGCCCAAGGTCGATGATGAAAGAAGTATCCTGATCTGTAAGCTACATTGGAATCTGATTATATCCTGAGTACGCATCCATGAAGGAGAGAAGTTGGTAGCCAACAGTTGAATCAACAACGTGGTTGATCTTCGAAAGTGGGAAGCTGTGTTTAGGGAAGGCTTTGTTCAATTTTGAGTGGTCAACACATATTCGCCATTTTCCGTTCGCTTTCTTGACCAAGACTTTATCAAGTAGCCTATCCACCTTCTCTCTAAGTGCAGTCGATTTTTGAGTTCCCAAGATTCGACTCTTTTGTCTAACTGGAAGATTCTTTAGGTCGATATTGAGCATATAACAAGCGATTCTTAGGTCGTTGTCGCACATGTTGGAGTGGGTCCAAGCAAATACATTGAGGTTGACTCTAAAAAGTCCACGAGCTCTTCCTTTACTATGGGGTGGAGTTGCGATCCGACTTTCAAGACCATTCTCAGGTCGATGGGATTGATTGGAATGTCCACCGTTGGTTCTACCGGGGTAGCTCTCTCAAAGTAGGGCTCTTTGTCCTCCCCAGGATCAAAATCATCGGAAAGACGATGGTGGCTTTTGATCCAGGACTCAGACACCTCTGATTTCTATGCGGAGACAGTGTTGGAACAAAAGGGTGGAGGCACTGTCTTGCCTTTCCTCTTGTTGACGACATCTTTACACTAGGTGAGGTAGAAGACTCTCGCTATTGCTTGGTCGCCTATGATAGTGTTGATCTCATTCTCTATCAGAAATTTCATAAGAAGGTACCTTGGTGATATGCAGACTCTGAACTCTACAAAGAAGGGGTGTACAAAAAAGACATTGTAGGGAGAGAAGACGTCGATGACTACGAAGGTAAGGATTCAGACCCGACTCCGATCCCCTTCTCTGATATCAACTGTCAGGTCAACCATGCCTACGGGTTTGTTGGAAGAACCATTGAAGCCATCGATTGTGGCATGGCAAGGCTTCAATTCTTTGGCCTCTAGTTTTGTTATATCGTAGGTCACCTAGAAGATTATGTTAACCTAGCTTGCTGAATCGATGAGGATCCTTTAAGCAAAAGCAGAGCCAATTTGAGCAGAGATGACGAGAGGATCTATAGTTGGGTCGCGGAAGACAATATTTCACTGCATTGTCTTTGGGACCTTGGCCGCGATAGATTCATCTTTGGAAGAGCACATTTCGTAGCTGGAATGCTTTATGTAGTTGTCACACTCCTCCATCTTGCGAAAGATGTATTGGGATGGGTGGGCTTCATCGCAAATAGTGTTGATCACGATGCCTTGTAATCTATGATTGGATGGTATGAGGACCACATTGGGTGGAGGAAGAGAGAGCATTGAAGGGCCCACGGCTGCTTCGGAAGGAGCAGGATTCTGAACGTACTGTTTAAGACGTTTCCCACAGATGAGTTTTTCAATCGCATTCTTGAGGCGGTGACCATCGTTGGCGTTGTGCCTTAACAATTCGTGGAATCTGCAATACCTTCCATAGTTTTTCTCTTGGATGGTAGACTCCCTGGTGTTGGTTTCTTGTATCGAAGAGTGTTACAGGTCTCTAAGTAGATGGCTTCCAACTCACGGTTGAACGGAGTGTAGTTCCTGTAATTAGTGTAGCGCTTGTGCTTCTTGGGATCCCCAGGAGCCTAATTGTTATTGGGACCGCCTGCTTTGCCATTATTTGGCTTTGGCTTGTATAGGACCGCCTCCTTACCCTTGTCAGAAGACTCTCCGACTTGCTTTTTTTACACTATCGACGACTGTGCCATCATGTGGGTTGTTGGGGTGGCCACTTTGAATAGCCCTGTTGCGCCAAGCTTCTTCTTGACAAAGGAATGTTTGGCCTTTTTGTAGAAAGCTTCCAAAGTCTTGGGTTACTTTTTATCTATCCATGCTCCAAACTAGGAGCTAGCAAGGATGCCTTTGGCGAGCTGGACAAAGACCGTACGAGGTTCTGGATCGTCAAGCTCAGCGAGGGCGATGTTGAAACGCTCGAGATAGCTTTTGAGGGTTCCTGTCGGGACCTCGTAGAGGTTGGAGAGAGTGAGAGCATTCTTTGTCATAGGAATATTACAACACACTGAATTTTTGAATAATCGAATTAACAAAATTCAAAGAATAATTAATCTCAGACGTTAGAATTAAGGGAAATGGGTTGCGCCATTGTGTTCGCCTCAGAATTCTGGTTGAGATAGAGACCGAGTTTGCGGGAAACGGATACCAGATGAAGGAGATATGGATGAACGAAGAAATCAAAAAAAATATTGCACTGGCGCACTTGGGAAGTGCGCCAGTACAAATATTGCACTGGCGCACCTGCCAAGTGCGCCCAGGCCTAGCAGCAGGCCTGCACAGCTTTCTGGTGCAGTCTGATCCATATTGTGACTCATTGCTGAGTCCTTTGTGACTCCTTGCTGAGTTATTAGGGCTGAGGTGTCACCCTATCCCAATTGAATGGTTTTGATTAACCCTAAGATCATCCGACGGCTATAATTAAATTGAAATTCTGTGTAAACATGGGTAGACTCAAACCCTAAAATCAAAATCAAAATCTGAATCATGGCCGTCATGCTGTCATCTTGTAACCTAGAGTAGCCGCCACCAACTAGAGGGAAATCAAAGCTAATCAATTCAGTTCTATTCAACTCTAATCTAAACAATAACGAATCTACTACAAAGGCGAACTAAATCAATTTTAGAACTCAGATTTCATAACGCAAGATCTTCTTTTTGTGAGTTCTATTTCTTTAATAATATAATTAACGATTTAATTGGATTAAGCTATGATTTGGATTATATGGTTATGTTGTGAATCATTGACCGTATGTTGTTATCTATGTTGTAAATTCTATAAGGTTATCATCTATGTTGTAAATTCTATGATGCTATTATCTATGTTGTAAAGCTGTGATGTTATCATCTATGTTGTAAACCCATGATTCATAATGATGTTTCATATGCTAGTTTGGTTATGTTGTTGGAGCTAATTCATATGTTAAATCATATGTATGTATGTATGCAAGTCTAGATGGTAATTTAGATCTGAATCATATGCAAGTTAGTGAGAATCATATACAATCTTACATGTTTCATGACATCTATTTTATGTGTAAATTGGATCTAAAGTTAGGCTGACATATGTGAGTTTGATACAAGTTTACATCATAGTCTATGTTGTATAAATCACATATGCAAGTTTACACCTTATGATTAGATCTATGACATCCATAGTTACGCAAGATTGTGACTATTGCCTATGCAAGTTTACACCTTATGATTAGATCTATGACATCCATAGTTTATGCAAGTTTGTAACTTTGGCCTATGCAAGTTTTAGATGAAAAACCTTATTTACACATGCAAGTTCACCCCTTATGTTTAGATCTAGTTTTTATTATATGCATGTTGTGAAGTTTTCTCTTTATTCCTTAATTTAGACTATTCGAGTCTAACGTATACTTCACGTTAAACGAACGAACGTACAACGTGGGGCAATGGGATAATATTAAAAGATTTAATATTGAGACTTCGCATAAATGCCTTAAATGTGATGTTAATTGGTATAATTTTATATACCATAAATAGATGGACATAATTGAGTGAATTATAGACATAGTTAAATTTGTAATTGATTGACAATTTGAATAGGGAAATTAATTCAAATTGAGGGTAATTAATTATGTGTAATTAATCGCATAAGACACGAGGTTATACTCTTTTGTGGTGTAAGACTGCCCGGACCCGCCCGGCAAATCCAGTTGCCACAAATGCCAGTCTAATGTGAGAAGTCTTAGGCATAAATTAAATACGTAACAATTGTAAAGACACGAGGTTTGGCTCGTTTGTGGTGTAAGACTGCCCGGACCCGCCCGGCAAATCTAGCTGCCACAAATGCCAGTCTAATGTGGGAGGTCTTTATAAGGTTACGGTCTTAATGAATTAAGAAACACTTAACCAGATAAACATGTAGTGGGACATGAGGGGTTAAGTGGGTGCCTTGGGTGGCATGTGAAATTAAGTGGGTGCCTTGGGTGGCATGTGAAATTAAGTGGGTGCCTTGGGTGGCATGTGAAATGCGATTAGGTGTCTCAATAATTAATTAATGCTGATTAAAGACAAATATGGATGACAAACAGAAGTTTGGTTGAGTGATTCTCTGAGTAACAATCTGATGTTGATCTCGGTCTTCGGGGTTGGTACTTAGGGAGTTATTCTCTTAACCAATGTATCTGTGGACTAAGAAGTAACTTATCATAAACTAAGTAAAAGGGTTAAGACAAACTTAACCAATAAGTTGATAAGTGGGTAGGGTTACGAAAAACTTAACCAATAATTTGATAAGTGGACAGGGTTAAGACAAGCTTAACCAATAACACATGTTGATTTGTTGAATAAGTAACATGGGTGACATGTGGGATATAATTATAAACACTTAACCAAGTAGAAACATGTAAGAAGACATGAATAAGAGGGGTTAAGTGGGAAATTCTAGTGGGGACCTAGCATGGGGGGAAACTTGTGTGGGGGGCCTTTTCAAACCAGTAACCCATTAAGTATCTTTGTGGGCTCGACTCAAGTCGAGGACGGGACACACGTACTGGATTTGATTGTAAGAGGTCAAAACGAGTTAGCGGTGGCAACGCAAGTCCAACGGGTTCATATGCGTGTGTGGGCCCGGGCTGGTAGGTAAGACGTCGTTGCATCGTGTAGATATAAGCCATGCATTTTTTGTTGTATCGGGATGCCACTTTGGGGAGTGATACAGGTATCTACGATTTAGGGAGCCGATTGAATGGGGAAGGTAGTGGGTACACCTAGTGGAGATAGGAGCAGACGTCACCTATGAAGACAGCTAGGAGTATAACTACCATATTATGAATAAATATTGTAATTAGAATGGGGAGGGTAGTGGGTACACCTAGTGGAGATAGGAGCAGACGACACCTATGAAGACAGCTAGGAGTATAACTACCATATTATGAATAAATATTGTAATTAGAATGGGGAGGGTAGTGGGTACACCTAGTGGAGATAGGGGCAGACTGCACCTATGAAGGTAGCTAGGGGTACACTAAACTACCATTATCATTATTAAGTTCTGTAGGTGGGATCAACCTTTAGGGTGACTAGTGGTGGTGCAGTATAGTAATTATCCTATAGTGATTGGGGGCGCCTTTAACGATATCTTGATTCATCTTATTTCCTCGTTTTGTTCTGTCAAACCCAATTGTTCACAGTCATTTCCTTATTTTCCAGCATATGCCTTATCCTAGTTATTTTGATAATTATATTGTTAAAGTCATCACACTCGCAAGACTTTATGTATGACCCCTTTTTCTTTCCACCTCTTTTCTTCCTTTCCCCCGTCAGGTTTGCAAGGAGGGAATACTACAGCTTTGTGCTGATTTCTTTCAGTTTCTTGAAGAGAGTAGATGTATCACTTGGGACTCTCTCATCTTTATGACTTTGCTTAAGCTCAGTGGGGATTTATGCATTTATGTTATTTAAGTATTTGCTTCTTTATGTACTTTGAAGTTTTTGAAAAAGACTACTGATCCTGTTGTAATGGCTTTGGATACTACTTATGTAAACTCGTTTTGAGTTATGATGAAATAAAATAAGTTTTATCTCCCGTTGTGTTGTTTTATTTATTTATTCTTGTAATTTATCTGTTCTATACAAACAATCATGCTTCATGGACATTGATGTATTCCCTTTGTGGGTGACATTAATGGACGTGGGGTGTTACACGTGGTATCAGAGCTATGGTTACACGAACAGATAAAAAGTTTTGAAAAGTGTTTTCAAAAGTATTATTTTCCTCGAAAGTATTTTCAAAAACTTGTTTTAAAGAAGCTATTTTCAGGGAAATGAGCATAATCCCCGCAAGCCATACATCTCTCTTTCGCTTCCCTTGTTTTAAAACTCTTTCTTTTTCTTTTCAGCATGTCTGGAGCATCTGAGATACCAGAGGGTGTTCATGTACCCGGTTGGTTTCGTCAATATCTCGAGGCTAGGGCCGCTACCGCGGGTCCGGCCAACGTTCCTCCTCCTCCTCCCCCAGCTCCAGTCATTCCTCCGCGTGGAGATACTTTCTCCAAGATATGTAAAGACTTCCGTTCGATGGGTGGAAAATCTTTTAGTGGATCTGAAACGTTCATTGAAGCTGGAAATTTGTTGAAAGATTGTTTGGCATCTTCGATTTGGACGATTGTAAGAAGGTTGGCTGCTTGGTTGATGAAGGACGAAGCTTCGTTTTGGTAGGAGGTCACTAATGGAGAGCGTCCAGTTGATACATGGCCAGATTTCAGGCGTAGGTTCGAGGCAAAGTTTCTCTCACGGGCTGAAGAGAATTTGTATATGGAAAGGTTTTTGGCATTAAAGCAAGGGAATCTGTCAGTAAAAGAGTACGTCAACAAGTTTAATCAATTGGCGAGATTTAGCTTGGACTTGGTGAATACACCGAAAAGAAGGCCCTGAGATTTGTTAAGGGTTTGAACGAGCCACTACATGGGTTAGATATGACCCACATCCCTATGGGGGCTACCTTTGAGAGACTAGTTGACATGGCACTTATGCATGAAGAGGAGAAAGGCGCCAATGCTAATAAAGCACCCAAGAAGAAAGGGGATCAAAAATTGCAACAGCAACAGCAAAACAAAAAGGGTGGTAAAGACAACAATGGCAAGGAAAAGAAGAAGTGCTTTAATTGTGGGACACCAGGCCATCTGAGTAAAGACTGTAGGAAAAAGAAGACTGGTTGTTTCCACTGTGGAGAGGCAGGTCATCTAGTTAAGGACTACCCAAGGAAACAGGGACAAGGGTCTACCTCGGGAGGGCAGCTTCAGGCTCTCATGGAACCAGGGCAAGCAAGAGGGCAGGTTTAGGCTCTCATGGCCCCACCGCTGCAAGAACGAGGTAGAACAATTTCCGTTGAAAGTTTAGTTTTTTCTGTTTGATCATCATGTTCGTACTTTGTTTGACTCTGACATATCACACTCGTTTGTATCTACTTCGTTAGTTGAAACATTGCACCTAAATACTAGTCTAGTTTCAGATCCCGTAGTAGTCTCAAATCCTATTGGTGGTTCGGCTCATCTTTCTGTGATTTGTCGGGATTTGAGAGTGTCTATCTTGGGCGTTGGGTTTGAATGCAACGCCTTTGTTCTTGGCTTGGATTGGCTAACTAGATACGGTGCCATCCTAGATTGTGAGAGAAGGGTAGTTAGATTTTTGACTCGTTGTGGAGAGACTCTTGATATTTCTTGTGACCCTAGAGGTCCAGTTATGCTTAGTTACCTAGAATCTCTTAATGTATCCAATGATGATTTGAAATCTGTTCGTGTGGTCCGTGAATATAGTAACGTCTTCAAAGAGGTTTGAGGTTTACCCCCGAGGCGTGAGATAGACATTCGTATTCATCTTGTGGACAATGAAAAACCAGTATCTCTGCCAGTACGCCACATGGCTCCTCGTGAGAGGAGGGAGCTCAATAAACAAGAAGGGGAGTTGCTTGAGAAGGGGTTCATAAGACGTAGTATATCAGAGTGGGGTGCTCAATTGTTTGGTTGCTTTGCTAGTATCATCTCACGTAGATTGTACGAATTCGGAGGAGATATTCCTTGGGTGCTTATCTGATATTGGTTTTGGCCTTCGGGGATTGTGCTTGGGGAATGTCGAGTTCGACTAGGATGGTTTGTGTGAGATAAATAGCTGTGGCGATTTTCATTGCATGATAACTTGGTTTTCTCGAGAAGTGATGTGCAGGTGTGACATGATAAGACTATTCGTGGTATGGGCTGCCCCGAGTTAGATTCAATAGGGTTATGAGATGACTCAAGTGGGATGTGTAGTAATGGATTGTTTAGGACCCTATGTTGATGCCATTTTTTAGGAAGAAGGCAGGATTCTTAGGACACGTGGTCTCTAAGGAAGGGATAGCTGTGGATCCCGCGAAGGTGGCGGTAATCCAAGAGTTGAAGGTTCCAAGAAAAGTAATGAAAATAAGAAGTTTTCTAGGAGAGGATTGGACAGATGGCGTATAGAGTAGAGTTGCCCGAGAGACTTAGTGGTGTACACGACGTATTCCATGTATCACATTTGAGGAAGTGCTTGCACGAGACCGGGGAAATGGTAGAGCCCAGCTTTCTTAGAGAGGTGGAGATAGAGCATGATGCGACGGTACGATGAGCTCCTACGTGCATTCTTGGGTCGGAGATTAAGAAGTTGAGGAATCGAGAGGTCAAGCTAGTCAAAGCGCAATGGGGAGATGATGAGAGCAACGCTACTTGGGAGACGGAAGAGAAGATGCGTTCATTGTACCCTTTTCTTTTCGAGGGTATGTCTTTTAATTTCTCCTGTATCGCTTAGCTTGTACTTGTTTTATCCTTAGTATGTCCTCTCGCTAGTATCTTTGACCTTTAGATAGGGTAGTCCTATGGCTGAAACATGTGTTTGAGACATGTTATGTATGATGGATGCATGTGGATGCAAGTGTTTGCTAGTGGTTGCTCGTGGATGCATATACACAAACTTTAGGCACTAGATCGGCTCAGTCGCTTTCATATTGCATATAAATGGATGTATTTAGTAAAATGGATGTACATTGAATGTGTGTATCATATGGATGTTGCATTTAAATGGATGGTTGTGCACACATGTAGTAATGATATGTAGGATTCTGTGCATACATGATGGATACACGGCACTATCATTATTTGCATCAAGGAGGTCGACTTAATCAGTGAACCGCCTGATTTAGCATTAGTATACGGACATATACACACACTATGCATATGTACATGAAAAGCATTAGAAATCTTTTAAGGACCATGTTTGCTAGTGGTTGATGGTTGAGTAGATGGATGATTGGATGGTAGGATACGTTCTTCTTGACTTAGAGATTTTGAGGACGAAATCCTTTAAGTAGGGGAGAATGTAACACCCCGAATTTTTGAATAATCGAATTAACTAAATTCAATGAATAATTAATCTCAGACGTGAGAATTAAGGGAAATGGGTTGCGCCATTGTGTTCGCCTCGGAATTCTGGTTGAGATAGAGTCCGAGTTTGCGGGAAATGGATACCGGATGAAGGAGATATGGACAAACGAAGAAATCAGAAAAAAAAAATTGCATTGGCGCACTTGGGAAGTGCGCCAGTACAAATATTGCACTGGCGCACCTACCAAGTGTGCCCAGGCCGAGCAGCAGGCCTGCACAGCTTTCTGGTGCAGTCTGATCCATATTGTGACTCATTGCTGAGTCCTTTCTGACTCCTTGCTGAGTCATTAGGGCTGAGGTGTCACCCTATCCCAACTGAGTGATTTTGATTAACCCTAAGATCATCTGACGACTATAATTAAATTGAAATTCTTTATAAACATGGGTAGACTCAAACCCTAAAATCAAAATCAAAATCTGAATCATGGCCGTCATGCTGTCATCTTGTAACCTAGAGTAGCCGCCACCAACTAGAGGGAAATCAAAGCTAATCAATTCAGTTCTATTCAACTCTAATCTAAACAATAACGAATCTACTACAAAGGCGAGCTAAATCAATTTCAGAACTCAGATTTCAGAACGCAAGACCTTCTTTTTGTGAGTTCGATTTCTTTAATAATATAATTAACAATTTAATTGGATTAAACTATGATTTGGATTATATGGTTATGTTGTGAATCATTGACCATATGTTATTATCTATGTTGTAAATTCTATAAGGTTATCATCTATGTTGTAAATTCTATGATGTTATTATCTATGTTGCAAAGATGTGATGTTATCATCTATGTTGTAAATTCATGATTCATAATGATGTTTCATATGCTAGTTTGGTTATGTTGTTGGAGCTAATTCATATGTTAAATCATATGTATGTATGTATGCAAGTCTAGATGTTAATTTAGATCTGAATCATATGCAAGTTAGTGAGAATCATATACAACCTTACATGTTTCATGACATCTATTTTATGTGTAAATTGGATCTAAAGTTAGGCTATGACATATGTGAGTTAGATGCAAGTTTACATCATAGTCTATGTTGTATAAATCACATATGCAAGTTTACACCTTATGATTAGATCTATGACATCCATAGTTATGCAAGTTTGTGACTATTGCCTATGCAAGTTTACACCTTATGATTAGATCTATGACATCCATAGTTTATGCAAGTTTGTAACTTTGGCCTATGCAAGTTTTAGATGAAAAACCTTATTCACACATGCAAGTTCACCCTTATGTTTAGATCTAGTTTTTATTCTATGCATGTTGTGATGTTTTATCTTTATTCCATAAGTTAGACTATTCGAGTCTAACGTATATTTCACATTAAACGAACGAACATACAACGCGGGGCAATGGGATAATATTAAAAGATTTAATATTGAGAAATGGCATAAATGCCTTTAAATGTGATGTTAATTGGTATAATTTTATATACCATAAATAGATAGACATAATTGAGTGAATTATGGACATAGTTAAATTTTTAATTGATTGACAATTTAAATAGGGAAATTAATTCAAATTGGGGGTAATTAATTATGTGTAATTAATCGCATAAGACACGAGGTTAGACTCTTTTATGGTGTAAGACTGCCCGGACCCGCCCGGCAAATCCAGTTGCCACAAATGCCATTCTAACGTGAGAGGTCTTAGGCATAAATTAAATGCTTAAAAATTGTAAAGACACGAGGTTAGGCTCATTTGTGGTGTAAGACTGCCCGGACCCGCCCGACAAATCCAGCTGCCACAAATGCCAGTCTAATGTGGGAGGTCTTTATAAGGTTACGGTCTTAATGAATTAAGAAACACTTAACCAGATAAACATGTAGTGGGACATGAGGGGTTAAGTGGGTGCCTTGGGTGGCATGTGAAATTAAGTGGGTGCCTTGGGTGGCATGTGAAACACGATTAGGTCTCAATAATTAATTAATGCTGATTAAAGAAAAATATGGATGACAAACAGAAGTTTGGTTGAGTGAGTGGTTCTCTGAGTAACAATCTGATGTTGATCTCGGTCTTCGGGGTTGGTACTTATGGAGTTATTCTCTTAACCAATGTATATGTGGACTAAGAAGTACCTAATCATAAACTAAGTAAAAGAGTTAAGACAAACTTAACCAATAAGTTGATAAGTGGTTAGGGTTAAGACAAACTTAACCAATAATTTGATAAGTGGATAGGGTTAAGACAAGCTTAACCAATAACACATGTTGATTTGTTGAGTAAGTAACATGGGTGACATGTGGGATATAATTATAAACACTTAACCAAGTTGAAACATGTAAGAAGACATAAATAAGAGGGGTTAAGTGGGAAATTCTAGTGGGGACCAAGCATAGGAGGGAAAACTTATGTGGGGGCCCTTTTCAAACCAGTAACCCATTAAGTATCTTTGTGGGCTCGACACAAGTCGAGGACGGGACACGTGTACTGGATTTGATTGTAAGAGGTCAAAACGGGTTAGCGGTGGCAACGCAAGTCCAACGAGTTCATATGCGTGTGTGGGCCCGGGCTGGTAGGTAAGACGTTGTTGCATCGTGTAGATATAGGTCGTGCATTTTTGGTTGTATCGGGTTGCCACTTTGGGGAGTGATACACCCCACTATGGGGCCAGCACGGGTATCTACGAGTTAGGGAGCTGATCGAATGGGGAAGGTAGTGGGTACACCTAGTGGAGATAGGAGCAAACGGCACCTATGAAGGCAGCTAGGAGTATAACTACAATATTATGAATAAATATTGTAATTAGAATGGGGAGGGTAGTGGGTACACCTAGTGGAGATAGGAGCAGACGACACATATGAAGACAGCTAGGAGTATAACTACCATATTATGAATAAATATTGTAATTAGAATGGGGAGGGTAGTGGGTACACCTAGTGGAGATAGGGGCAGACGACACCTATGAAGGTAGCTAGGGGTACACTAAACTACCATTATCATTATTAAGTTCTGTAGGCAGGATCAACCTTTAGGGTGACTAGTGGTGGTGCAGTATAGTAATTATCCTATAGTGATTAGGGGCGCCTTTAACGATATCTTGGTTCATCTTATTTCCTCGTTTTGTTCTGTCATACCCAATTGTTCACAGTCATTTCCTTATTTTCCAGCTTATGCCTTAGCCTAGTTATTTTGATAATTATATTGCTAAAGTCATCACACTCGCCAGACTTTATGTCTGACCCCCTTTTCTTTCCACCTCTTTTCTTCCTTTCCCCCATCAGGTTTGCAAGGAGGGAATACTACAGCTTAATGCCGATTTCTTTCAGTTGCTTGAAGAGAGTAGATGTATCGCTTGGGACTCTCTCATCTTTATGGCTTTGCTTATGCTCAGTGGGGATTTATGCATTTATGTTATTTAAGTATTTGCTTCTTTATGTACTTTGAAGTTTTTGAAAAAGACAACTGATCTTGTTGTAATGGCTTTGGAAACTACTTATGTAAACTCGTTTTGAGTTATGATGAAATAAAATAAGTTTTATCTCCGGCTATGTTGTTTTATTTATTTATTCTTGTAATTTATCTGTTCTATACAAACAATAATGCTTCATGGACATTGATGCATTCCCTTTGTGAGTGACATTAATGGACGTGGGGTGTTACAGATATGCATCCTGAATTGCTTGACAATTTCCATAGCCATTTGGTCATAGGTGATGATAGAATTAACAGGGAGGCGGGTGAATCAAAGTAGAGTCATGCCTTGCAGAAAAACTTGGTAGCATTTACATTTAACGGGATTGGTGGATCGACTGGAGTCCATGTGCCACTCATAGCGGTTAAGAAAAGCGCAGAGGTCAGTCTTTCCCCCATAGAGTCCGAGCTGTGGCATGTTGAAGCATCATGTCCACTCGCCTTCGTGCACGACCCGATAAAGGGGGTTACGTCTCATGTTGGTTTCCCACATGTCGGTTACATTGCCTCGCATATCTCTTATGATCCTTCAGACTATATCGGGGAGATACGCTGGTTGAAAATTCGTTGGTGGATTCAACGGTCGTGGTTAACCTCAAGAGTCTTAGGACGTGGACGCCTTCTGGGATGGACACTGGCCTTGTCCTTATCTATGTCATTAGCATTGTTTGCCTGAATCTAGTATGGTTGATGAGGCTGAGCTGCTCAACGCAGATTCAGGATAGGCGGAACTTGGGCATGTTAGTTTGCTGGAAGCGTAGGCCCCAAGTTCAAACCAGCGATAGCTGGGTTCAATAGAGGAGGGGGTCGGTTACTCAGACCTGGTTCATCATTAATAACCACCCAGGAATGGTCGTATTGACGTGTTCCCTCGTTGAAAGTTACGATAGTCCCATTACCATTGTCGTTATACGGACGATCACATTAGCGTTGAGAGCGAAACTTCTTCTTTGACTCCGGCCTCAAGTATCGGAAAAAGAACTTTTGGAGGCATTATGCTGCGACCGAGCATTGTTCCGGGCAAGCTAGAGTTGAGCAATGAGACGTTAACTTTCCTGAAGTTGACGCATAAGGTTGATGTTGGTTTTCAATGCGTCTTTGAGATTGAGAGATATGTTTTTCAACTTTTCATTAAGCGCGTAAAGTTGTGCTTGAGTTGCAGGAGTATCGAGGTCCGTAGGAGGAATAATATCCATTTCGGCCGGGTTTCCCAACGATTGGGGTGGTTGAGAAGTAGTAGTGTCGGCTTCTGCGGAGGTTACGACTAGTGGGATCTTTGATCGTTTAACCATCGTAAGCGGACTCGAGTGGTAGGTTAGGAAGAAACCTAAGTAGCGCAACAAAGTTGAGACGGAAATATGTGAAAGATGTGAATCTAAGGATTCTCAGTGAAAACACCAGAATATCGACAGAAAAAAAATTTGTAATCACCAAAGATTCTCTATTACTAGAGAATAGCGTTTCGGGTATGGAAAATAGAGTGCAGAAAGGAGTAAATGACACAAAGGTTTATAGCGGTTTAGTCTGTGAGGGGAATACATCCACTTTTGAAGGGGTTTGTTGATCTTTTATTCACAAAAATGAGTTACAAGCATTGAAATTTATCATGACACTCATTTACAAGCAATTTTATGTTTTTTGGAGTCATATTGGTCATATGCCAAGTTTTGGAAAATAAGTGTACTATGCAGCCATTAATGGAGTCCTAGGATCTTGTAGAGCTATCAAACTAGCAAAAATCCAACCGTTGCGAGGAATAAGCAAGGGGGTTTTTGTAGGTAGCGGTTTAGGTGGGAGTAGGTGAGATTTAGGGACCACACAGCAGAAAATCGCATCCTAAAGGCGCTACAATAGGAAAATTTCATCCCTCCTTGCACACGGAAAGAAAATCGCATCCCATAGGTGGGATGTGAGTTTTCGTATCCCAAGGGATGCGAAAAGTGCATCATAGAGGGATGCACTGCATTTCACTCCGGAGGGGAGAAGGAGGATGCGTCATGTCCGAGGGATGCAATGGCATCACATTTGTAGGATGCGATGGCATCACATTCCGAGGAATACGATAGCACCGCATCCAGCAGATGCGATAACAACACATCCTTAAGTGATGCGACATAGTGGAGAGTGGCGCTGTGTGATGCGAGGTGAGGCTGGTGTGTGTAAGGTGACGTGGAGTGAGACGAGGGAGTGATGCGACCTGGAGTGAGGCGAGGGAGTGATGCGACATGGTGCAGACCTTGTTAAGTGATGTGATACTTGCATATTGAGGAGTTGTGAAGCCAACACTCATCTAATTCCTTCTAGGCTTGAGAACTCAATGCTTTGGCAACAGTTCGGGCTTTGGTACCACATGATGGGATGAGTCAAGTGGGCATGTTGTATTTTTGGGAACCGGATTAAAATGCCACTTAACATACAGAATTATATCTTAATTACCATATTAGTTTTTAATTAAGCCACGTTAATCTTCGCCTTAACCAAATCGCGATCGCTTTCTTCCAAGATTCGAACTACAGAAGCTTGACATAGAACATTACCTTCCGTCGCCATACCCGTGGACCGATAGCAACCTCTCTGTTTGCTTCCCCTTGCCACCGGCTCCCAACGCCCTTAGACCGGAGCTCTGACGATGCCTAGATCGGCCAAAAAACCCATTCGAACGCATTTCGTTCATGTGCAAAATCCGATCGACACAGGCGACTTCAGGCCACCATGCCGCCACTGGTCAACAGACCTCCCTCCTATGCACCAATCACCTTTAGATCACTTTGCCTAACTCCTCCTCCATTAGCCTGAAATCCACCACAACCGATCGGAATTCTCAAAACAAACAACCCCCATTTAACACTCAAATTCTTAGACCACTGACCATCAATGGTCATGGCACCACCACCGTTAGGTTGGATTAATTCCCCTACCATCAATCTTCTTGGTCGAGTGCTTAAAATGGACCTCATCACCATAAAATCACCAAAGTATGAAACTGCCATTTCTGGCTGTTTTTGAGGATTTCGGCCATATCCCTCCACTGAGTGCCACCAAACTTCACCAGTAAGTCGACCCCTCCATCCTCTACAACTTTGCAGTTGACAACTTTCGTCAATTCATTATGGTTTGAGTGATTTAATTAAAAATTTAAAACGAAGAAAATAAGTGGTGGCGGTTACGAATGATGAAGGAAAAATGTAAAACGTGTATGTATAAAGAAGAGGGTTGGCTTCTCAAGGAAGATAGAAGTTATATTCCTAGGCAAGCCATTCCATTATTTAATTAATTTATATTCACATGCTATTTACCGTTGAATGCCTTTTGCTCGTACGATTACATATGAAATCTGATCGCGATGAAAATGGACCACTTGCTCTAGTTTAATACTCCAAAGATGATGGAACTTATTTCACTGAATTTCGAGTGCATTTGCAAAAACATTGCTATTTTGATCTTTAAATCCGTTAATTGATATGAATTTTAACTTTGTATGCTCACATAACAACTCCGATTGGCTCAAGACTTGAAATTTAGCAATAATTAGCCATTATGGATTTAATAAAATTGGTTTTGGTGAAATCTAAGGTCACTGAAAAGTGGCTATTTTCAAGTGTAAATAAAATCAATAAAATATAAATCGATTTCAAACCATTCAATTTAATAATAATAAATTATTATTGTCATATATATTCAAATAAATTTCATACGGCTTCAAAATAAACTAATATGAATTTTAAATTCAACATTTTAAATTCCAAGTTAAACCAATATCCGATTTATTTAAAATCCTTTTATTTTATTTAATAAATCGTTATAGTTCATAAACTCAAAATCTATAAGATGAAAACTCAAATTTTCTCTTTCATTAGAAAACTATAGTTCAATAGATCCATAAGATTACTGTTTTAAAGAATTTTGAATTATATTGAATTATATATGCTCAATTAAAGTTCAAATTGTAAAACTACGAACTACCATGGCACTACAAGCACGTTTTTATTAAATTAATTTTATCCATTCAAACTTCGTTTAGTTCGAGTTATTTAAATTTCCATATCAATATTTAAAATCAAATATAACTTTCAAACTTAATGGCTAAAAATCCAGGTCGTTACATTCCTCCCCAGTTAAAAATATTTCATCCCCAAATTTACTAAGGTAAGAAAAATGCTTCAACCTCATTAACTTTTCATAAACTCACTTAGTTAAAATCTTCCGTTCCACTTTCTGAATTTTTAGTTTTAGCTAGTCCAATTAGCTTCAATCAAAACACCATTTCATTTTCGTTAACAAAAAATTTCAAATATTTAAAAAAATTCTAACACCTTAGGTTTTCGAAAATTTTCGGCAGAGTCTCCCCTATACGGAGGAATTTTTGCAATACAATAAACAAGAGAAATATGTATACATCGATCCACATGGTCGAATAACACAAATTTTGTATTTTTGCATAGTTGTACCTTATATGAGTGTTACTTAGAATAAGTGATAAGCAATAAACTAATAGTGAGATCACTTAATTAGTATGCAACTATAGACAAACTAGGACCAATTAGCTCCAGAACTCAATCGAATAGGTTCAAAGATGAATTACTCCCGGCATCTATACTTAAATCAGATGAAATTCATTAGTTCCATAATCATGCAATGTAGGTTCAAACATTTAGATTATCCGCTTTAATGTATTTAATATACTATTCAATTTACATGAAATTTATTTGTAACTATTTTTTTAGCAATCCATTTAGATACATAAATCGATTCCTTTATATTCCATTCAGATTCATTATACTTAAATTCATTTCAATTCCAATCCAGTCTTTATTGAATTTATACGATTCATTTTAACTCAATTTATTTAATTAATAAGTTAAATTAATATTAAACTTCTCATTTACACATTTCAAATTTGAAATATCCTTTTTGGTTAAATCACTCTTACTTCATAATCCAATTTGAATTCCATTCAAATCAGCATTGGAGTATTTGGTTGATTACCAATATAATAATTTCAAAAAATTATTCCTTTACCCTATTTACAAAGTATACTGGGCAACTAACATAATATAAAAACAATTTCAATTACAAATATGTGCTCTCATATATGTACACTCTAACTCAATCTAGGGTACTACTAACCCTATCTCTATTGAGTTACGCCATAGAGCCAAGTTATTACTTAACCTTATGCTCTGATACCAAATGTAATGGCCCGAAAAAATTCGATGTTCGAATTTCAACAAAAATACATAAACCTATATTCACTTGCCAAAACCCAAGTATTGAAACACCATATAGTTAACATAAAGAAATTAGAGGGTGAGAAGTAGAAAGAAAGAAATGTTAGAAAATAAGAAGAAAACTAACACTACAAAATCAGAGTAGAATAGAAACTCACAGCAGGATGAATAAAATATAATATGGAAAAAACTCTTTACACAAAGACAAAACTATATATATAATTACAATATCTAAGTACACGCTAGATCAATACAACACACACAGCGGAAATAAGTTAATATCAGAAAATACGTGAATATGTCTCGACTCTGCCTCCTCTTCGGAAGCTCCAAGAAAACCCTATTGCAACTTAGAAAATGCACTTGGCCTAACTGATCCCATTTTCCCCAAAGCAAAACCACATAGATTATCAGTCTGGAATACTTTCGGTGATAAAACTCACAACACAAACTACTTGTTTAACTTTAGAAAATCCTTTAAAGAAATGGAACTCTCGAAAGACATGCCTACACATAAACATGACATGTGTTTTTACCTTATGATAGCCAAAATCACTTTTTATATCAAAATCAAATGATATTATAATAACGTCTATCAATCCACAAATAAATAGGAACGTAGACGGAAAGCTTGCATCTCACTTTCCAACATAGTTGATTTACAACTAAAAGTGTATGGCTTGTATTGGAGTTCAAATTTGCAACATGACAAGGTATGTAACCACCTTCTGATCAGTCTTCTCTAAAGAGGAAACACTGGGGTTCAACAAGAACATCTTGCTACCTGGCCACACATTACCGGTCACTCATTCAACTTGAGTGTACCGAATATATTATCAACAATGGTTGGGATCATCAACTGTTTCCCATAAGCATACAGAAGCAACAGAAGAAGGAACTAATGAAATTTCTCTAGATGATGATAATACATCCTAATGGGAATGACTCACATAGCCATGCTGCCTGCCCGATTTATGTCATTATCCGGTTGATGAGGCTTGAGGTCACGATTACCTTTTAGAACATCACATCATCATTTACTTCCGCCAAATCACTAAATGACGTCCACAAAAATACTCTGGGTGTTAAACTAAAAGAAGGTGTCTTCTCCGCCATCAAACAAAAGTACGTTAAAGGAAGTAATGTACATGATTCATTTGAAGGTATTTTGTCAGATATTCTCCCATACAAGTCATCCAGCAATAGGATGAACTGAAGGCACTCTCGTACCACATCCTGTATAGGAATCACCCTAAGGATCAGTAGCAAGTAGTTTTTGCAATCTGAAGATTTCATTCATGATAGAATCACAACTGAAATATCTCTAAGCACGAATCGAAGAAATTCAACAAGTAGTTCTTCCACTCATGAAGATCCACGGTCTTCAGTTTTCCGTCTTTAAACCGCATAACCATCCCTGCAAGTTAGTTTTCGAATGCAAATTGGTTCTAAGTGGTTTTGGGTCCAGTTCCCATCCCTATCTCTTCGAACTACCTCATTAAAAGTCAAAAAGGAATATTCTTGATAGTCTGTTGTTTACTATCAAATCAACTGCAGCTTAAGCCCTTTTTAATTAAAGTCACAAATCGATTCTATATACTTATCTCAACTGAATAAGTACATTAACAAATCTCTTATTTTTATTAGTACTTCAAAAATAATAGTCATTTCCTTAACTCTTATTTCCATCACATATAACTTATTGTTTTATTTCTTTGAAAACTCTACCCATTTATTTCTTCCTTAGAATAAGTGTTTTTCAAAACTATATTATTTTCATTACATAGAAAATAGTGTTATATACCTAAGCAAAAGGTATAAGTATGATTGCACTTCATATTTGGGCCAAATAATATTAAGTAATCCATTGTTTATTATTAAAACCAAATAGTTACTCTAAAACCTTGCAATTTAAGTTGCAATATTTCTCCTACGGAAATAACAAATTATTTCCAACATCATTTATTGTTTCAAACTAGTACCATCTCTTGGATAATAGTGAATTCGTCTAAGTTAGGGTATTTTATTTACCTCTCAGACCTTGATTCGACAACATTCTTATTTTGAGATAGGTAAAAGTTTGTAATCTCAAAGCTTATATTGATAAAAATATCATAAAAATCTTATTTACTATTTGATGTGGTTTTGTAAACCATTTCATTCATTTGAAACTTTCTCTCAATTACACTTTACTTAATTCGTTTATTAAGTAAATATTTAAAACACGCATTGAGCCTTAAACTGGCTTAATATAATTTCGTTCACAACTTTGGATTTATTATAAAAACCCGTTTATCATTCTTTATACCAATCCATTTTACATCTTTCCTTTTTCATCTTCACAATTATTCTTTCAATTACAAATGGTTTACTTAATTTACTTCTTAAGTAAGCGCTTATTTTTAATCATCCTTTTAGTTTTAAACCTTTTTATTAACTTTATCTATAAAACTTGGATTCATTTCTGAAATCCTCTTATAGAATTCTTTAACACGATTCAATTAAGAATCTCATTACAACTTAATCACTTCTTACATGGATCCATTTAAAAGGCAAATCACTTAAATTATTATTAATAATTAACTTTAACATTGACTAAAGTAAAGGTAGTTTATTTTATTATTAACTAAATAAAAGTTGTTAACTTCATTATTATACAAAAAATAAGTTAGTTCATTTATAAAAATAATAATTAACTTCATTAATAACTATCAACTCGATAGTTATCTTCAAACATGGTTAATTAAAAGATTAATTAATGTCTTAGAATACTCATTAAGCCTAAAAACTATTCATATAAAACTATATTTATTAATTTAATTGAAAGAGTTTAATTAAATAAACAATTCTAATTAGAAGTAGTCGACTTATCCAAACATGAAAGCATAGTTAACTGGTTTTCTGTAATAACCCGGAAATCCGAGCCAATTTAAAATTTTATTTTGGCAATTTTAATGAATTTTGAATATTTAAAATGAATTATTTTAAATATTAACGACGAGAAATTTATTTTGAATAGAATTCGAATGTATATATTTATTTGAATCGTCATTAGAATATAAATAATTATTTATAATTATAAAAGGAATTGAAAATGGTGCGGTAGTTTGAAAATTCAATTTCAAAATTCAAATGAATGTACAGGATTCAAAATAAACCAGATGTTAACGAAACCAAAAATATTTGAATCCGTTTGAGAATATCTTTCCAACAAATCCGAAAATTGAAATTTCATAGCGGGAATAAAAAGTTATGCCCAGTTGAAAATTCTGAATAGTCGCTATGAAATTCTGGCTCTTAAAAATGGAAATTTTGCAAACGACCTCTGTTTTCAACGAAACCACTTTTGTTGGATCCGGGATGTCTAGTTATTACTAGATTCCAAAATTCGTAATTTTTCGAATCAATATGTGAGTGTGGCAAAGGAAAACGCATTTGACCAGTTTTAGTTGATTTTAATCGATTGGAAAATGGCCATTTTCAAACGGTCTCAGAATTTGATGAAATTAGTTTTGTTAGGACCGTATCGTCAATACGAAGCTAGAAAGTATTTTTCGAAAATTTTTAGAGTCCGTGTGTGGCCCCGGTAAATTGAAATGCGTGTTCTAATTCAATATATAGAGTTATCTTTTGATTTTGACGAAAACTGGTCGAAACAGTAGAATTAGCCTACGATACATATCCCATTGTGTTCGGAATGGGGGTAATTAGCTATGAACGACAGGCAGTAGGTCTCGTTGGGAGGTTGGAATAAAAAGTTACTTTTTAAAATTAAAAACAATATATATATATATATATATATATATAATTATATTTTCCCTCCTACTCTCCCCCTTCCCTTTAGTCAACTCCCGTTCATTTCTGTCAAAAAAAAAAAGAGACCAACGATCTCGATCTCGACCCAGCCATCGCCCGCCTGCCATGCGACGCCGCTGCCCTCACGACCGCCGCCCCCCTCCGCATCTCCTCCGTTCACTCCTAGCCTCCCCCCCCTCCCCCGCTGTTCTCCTCCCCTCCCCCTTAGCAAGAAAATCCATGCCCAAACCTGAAAACCGCTGCCTTCGACTGCAACAATGTGCCACCCCCCTCGCCGCCCTCTCCTACACCTCTCCGACCACCTGTCGCTGCCCCACTGGCCATCTACGACCCCCCTCCCCCCTCGACGGTGAAAGGTAATTTTTAATATATATATAAAATCAGTTTTTGATTTGTAAAATCAATCTATAAAATCAGTTTTGATCTATATAAATTAGAGAATAAAGATTTGATTTTTATAGTGTGAATGGTTACGAAAAAGTTAGATTTTTGAAAAGAGAAAGGTTCGATTTTGACTGGAGAAAGGAAACGATTTTTGTAAATTA
Source organism: Allium sativum (assembly GCA_030737875.1). Taxonomy (NCBI): domain Eukaryota; kingdom Viridiplantae; phylum Streptophyta; class Magnoliopsida; order Asparagales; family Amaryllidaceae; genus Allium; species Allium sativum. The sequence continues at coordinate 735,400,639 of CM060916.1, forward strand.
TAAAGATAAGATTTTTAGTATTATAAAGTTGAGATTTTTCATTGTAAAAAGATTTGATTTTTGAAATAAAAAAGGATTGATTTTTATATCTAAAAAGTTATGATTTTCTTATTAGAAAGGATTAGATTTTTAGTAACAAAAAGGTTACATTTTTATAAAGCGAATATAAAAATATAATTTTTATGAAGTGGTAGCGAATATAAAAATATATTTTATTTTAGTTCGAAGGAAATATATGATCTTATGTGATTTTTATTTAGGCAGTAACGAGATAAAGATTCGATTTTTATATGAATGAAGGCGAAATAAAAATAGAATTTTTATAATGAAAATGAATTGGTAAAGACAAGATTTTTATCGTATATTTAAAATATGATTTTTATTATATGAATATCGTTATAAAAATATGATTTTTATATTAGTAGAAGATTAAAAATATGATTTTTATATTATAGAAGTATTAAAAATTTGATCTTTATATTAGAAGTAGGTATATAAAAATATAATTTTTATATAGAAGGAAGCGTTGTAAAAATATATGAAGTAGAAATATAATTTTATTACATGATTAGAATTATAAAAATATGATTTTTATATAATAGAGAATATAAAAATGTGATTTTTATATATGTAGCAAACTCGGGCGACGAAAGTGACAAAAAGCGAGCACGACGAAGATTTCCTACATACGAAGAGTCGCGACGTTTGGTTTAGCTTCTAGGTGAGAACTCCTCACCTTAAATTTATTTCTAGTTTGAAATATATACTAGGATGCAGACGGTGCTTAGCAGTACCCGACACCCGTCGTCCACAGACCATGGATGGCTTGTTTGTTTGATTAATGTGTTGTGAAAGTTGATTGTGTGATGAGGATTGAATAAATATTTTATAGTTAAAAATATAATTTTTAACATGTATATAAAATAAATATATAAACAAATCGGACGATTTGTTTATATACACTGATTTGACTGATATTGATTGGGACGATAAATTTTATACATCGCCCAACTGCACAAATAAAATATGTGTTTGTTGATTTGAAACCCCACACGGGTATTGGGATGATATTTGACGTACACTAATCCCGATTGTTTAGTTGTATGTCAATCGATGGGTTGACAGACTGTGTAAGCGTTAATTATTTATATTTAATGCTTATGCAGTTGTGTGGTGCACTCTGGATGATGGTTGATGATTTATCGTTGCTGTTATATACATGTGTTGTAGGGAATCCATATAATTAACGTTATATGGTAATTGATTGGGCCTCATTCCAATTCGGAAAATAAGAAATATAAATTCATGTGTTGAATAGAGAAATAAATATTCATGTGTTGAATAGAAATATAAATTCATGTGTCGAATAGAAATATATATTCATGTGTTGAATAGAAAAATAAATATTCATGTGTTGAATAGAAATATAAATTCATGTGTTGAATAGAAATATATATTCATGTGTTGAATAAAATATATATTCATGTGTTGAATAAAAATTTATATACATGTGTTGAAGAAAATATTCATTTGTTGAATAGAATAACGAAGTTATTGAAATATATGAAGCTGTGTTGGTTAGATATGCGCCATTTTGACGCGAACGATATTTATATCGATTATATACGTTTTTATAATGATTATAGAAAAGGAAGTGATTTCAAAATATAACGTTTTGAAAATATTATCATTTGTATATCGATGATGTGGAATGTTCAAATTTGATTCGAAATTGAATATGAAGTTGAAATCGTTTCGAAAACGAATTTAAAACGATTTATAAAATACGTTTTAAAAGGAAATCGACGAAATATATATAATATATATTATATATATATAATGGCCTGAATAGAACGCGCCGCGCTGCAGTAGTTCGCAAATTTCGACCATTGACTTCGAATGGATATTACGGGAGATCCGACCGTCGGATTCTCCTAAAACAAGAACCGTTGGGTTCGTATCGAAAAGAGCTTTCTAATGAACATTAGAGATTTGAAATCTAATGGTTTGATTTGGAATTATGTCCAAATCAAATTTGGAAAAGGTCGTTGTAAGTGCAGTTCGATGGCCATTGATGGAAATCGACTGTACGGGCCTTGATAAAATTATTAAAAATAGTAATAATTTGTGTAAAATCATAAGAAATGATTTGTGCAGAATTGAGATGAAAATTTCCAAATTTGAAAAGATAAAAATAGATTTTTATCGAAATGAACTAGTTTTGAACTAGAATAATAATTTATTTATTTTTAAATAAATAAATTGGATTTGAAAGGGTTTTAAAAGTAACTAGAATTTCCAATAATTGAATTGGAATGAATTTGAATGTGATTTTAGGTTTATAGTGAACCGTGTTTTAAATGACTTTGGTTCTTCAACCCAGTTAAAGACGGGATATAAATTCCCAAGTTAAACAATCATTGATATTGATTTTTGGCAAGATTAAAACCAAGTGGAGTTTTAATGAATATTTAATTAGATTGAAATGATCGAAAATGGAGTATCACTAGTTTTGCTCCAGGCGATAGTTAAATCTTTAATTAGATTTGAACGTGAAATGGTAATTGAATTTACCAATAACACCATGGTGTTAGAAATGAAGTATGACCAGTTTTACTTTATGGGATGAATAGGTTGGGATTGGGAAATAAAATAAATGATTACTTCGGTGTGGTTCGCTAATCCCGACTAGTTTGAATTGATATTCAAAGGAAGATTAAAGAATAAATTTAAAGAATTTATCTTTGATAAAATTAATGGGAACCTTTCCCAAACTATAAGAATATTTGAATAAAAGAATATTCCGAATTGGAATGAGGCGTATGTTGTGTTTGTGTAACACTTGTTTATTATATACGCGAGTTATTCAGAAAGACTGGGTTTATCCCATTCTGAATAACTGATTCGACGTGGTGTCGAGGATGAAGACGGTGGTCGAAGACCGGAGGTCTTCACATTGTTTGGGTGATTACTGATGATCTTGATTGGGCTATACACCCAAGAGGAGGAAATCAGTTGGTGATTGTCCAGACGTACTTGGAGATCGATGGATATGCGAGGTACAAGGTGCCTCTGGTTTCGTTCAGACCCAGAACGAACTTGTAAATGGACTATGTGTATGACATTGGATTTTATTATGTGTGATTGATTTCTATTAAATATATATATGTTTGGCGGCGGAGAATTTATTCTCTTGCTTAACGCCCTTCTCTGAGACGTACGAGCTCAGGGGTTATATATTGATGGATATCAATCGCATGGAGTGAATTACCTGTGTGGCATGCCTAAGTGGCAATTGATCAAGGCTTCTGTTGAAAAGCAAAGTCTTGTGGTTGATGATCAAAGCACCGCCTGTGTGGCATAGCTTTGTGTAACATTGATTCGCGAGCCTCACACCCCGGTTGTGAACCAGAAACGGGAGAGGACATCAGGGAGGGCATGCCTTCCTTCTAGCTAGAGTGGTGTCAGTGACCTACCAGCCCTGACATTTATATTATTTTCACCTGTGTGGTTGTTGCTGTTGCGAGGCGCCTCGGATATATCGGTGACTGTGTGGAGCCGATGGAGTCATTTGGCTCATTTATGCCCCAAATGGCGGGGAAACGTAGTGTTCAAGCATAATAATCCACATCGGTGGACCGGCCCTGATGATCCAAGGCTTGTCTGCACGCTTGCCTGAGGCTCGGGCTAGAGAGTCTCGAATCGGTAGAGGATGATCCCTGACCTCGGTTTATAGAAGGGAATCCAATTTCCAAATACGTGACATTTGCGGTTTTGATTGTAGAGCCTAGTATTTGCGACATGATATATGGTACCCATGCTATCTATGATTGATACTTATGGTTGAAATTGTTTTGACACTATACACTTATAGTAATAATAAAAGATGAAATTTAGCGTATCAAGCATTCTTTGGCTATTATAAGGTAAAACCCTATCCTCCGGCTTGTGTTGCATTGTGTGATGGGACCTGGGTCTTATAATAGCTTCATTGTTCTTTATTTAGCATTGCGTTGTTGTTTTATGCACTGGTATTCTTGGGAGGAAACCCGTTCCGTGTTATACGGCGTCGTCCCTTGATTTACCTAACTTTAAAAGAAAGATTAATAACTGTTTTAGTTCTTACACCAGTCACATGACTGACCTGGAGTTTATAGTTTTAACCTAAACTCTGGGTGCCCTTATTTTGACACGTGCAGCTTGTAGTTTTGGTTTTGCAGATTTATATTCATAGGATCCTGATTTACAGCTGGAATGATATTCGGAAAGCTCTGTATCCGTATATCTCTTTCAGTTGTGTATTGTATTATTTTTCCGCTGCTATGAAATGTATTGTAATCTCTGATATTTAGTGAATGTGTAATATTGATTTATACTCTATATATTCTTATATTCTGATGGAATTGTTGTAATATACAATGAAATGTTCTTCTGTTTGCGTTCCAATCTGTCGTGTTCTCAAAACAATCAGGGGTTTTGAGCGGTCTTGGTCGGTTTATCGATCGATTCGGATCGAGCGAAATTCGTTTTTGTCACATTTTATCTAATCTTCCTATTAAATTAATTATTAATATAACTATTTTAATATGATCTCGCTTAATTGTTTCCTTGAAACAATTATTCCAGACTAATAACCTTCTGTTAATTTTTGACTTCTTACTTATTAAAAACATAAGAATTTTCTATATAAATCATGTTATAATCGTTGTACAAAAACCAACTTATAAATATTGATTTATTTGTAAACTTCTATTTTATATAACTTATAAAAGTATAATTGAAAATTTTGCTTCAGTTTATAAAATAAATTTTGTAACTTTAATTACGACAATTCGCCTAACGTCAAATTAATATCTTAGAAAATGGATTTAAGGCCATCTACTGCCAATCACTTAATCAATATTATCTATTGATATAAAGCACTATAATTTTTTGAATTTTAAATTCAAAAATCAGCATCTAACAGGATTTAGTGTTACTTAGATAAATAATTCATAAATATGAATAACACAATAAACAAGGAATATACAAAATATTTGGGAAATCCAGTTGGATCTCTCCAACATGTTCTTCTCTGCATCAGAGCTCATAACATCATTATATAAATGCATATGAGATATAAATTATAATCTAATGCATTCAAGATGATGTAAATGTTGACAACCTTCAAACAACAAATAGACAATAATCATATATAGCATCCAATCATCTAATGTAATAACCCGAAAATCTGGGCCAGTTTAAAATTTTTATTTTGGCAACATTAGCGAATTTTGTACATTTAAAATGAATTATTTTAAATAATATCGATGAGAAATTTATTTTGAATAGAATTCGACGTATATATTTATATACGTCGTCGTTAGAATATAAATAATTATATATAATTATAAAAGGAATTGAAAATGGCGCGGTAGTTCGATAATTCGATTTCAAACTTTAATTGAATGTACCGGGTGCAAAACAATCCGGATTTTAGTGAAACCGAAAACATTAGGACCTAATTGATAATATCTTTCCAACGAATCCGACCAATCGAAATTTCGTAGCGAGAATCAAAAGATATGTCCAGTTGAAAATGCTGAATAGTCGCTATGGAATTCAGGCCCTTAAAAATGGACATTTTGCAAATGACCTCGGATTTCGACGAAACCACTTTTGTTGGGTCCGTGATGTCGAATTATTGCTAGGTTTCAAATTTCATAATTTTTCGAATCAATATGTGAGCGTGGCAAAGGAAAACGCGTTTGACCATTTCAGTTGATTTTAATCGACTGGAAATTGGCCATTTTTCTAACTGTCTCAGAATTCGACGAAACTAGTTTTGTTAGGACCGTATCGTCAATACGAAGCTAGAAAATATTTTTCTGCAATTTATAGAGTTAGTATGTGACCCCGGTAATTTGAAATGTACGTTTAAAATTCAATATAGTGATTTAAATGTAAATTCAACGAAAACTGATTCAAACAGTCGAATCAGCTTGCGATACATATCCCATTGTGTTCGGAATGGGGGTAATTAGCTAGGGGTGACAGTCGGTGGGCTTGATTTCGAGTTAAAACGGAAAGTCAACTTTAAATTGAATTAAATAATTAAATTAAAATAAAAAAAAATATAACCCTTCCCCTTAAAGAAAACCCGTAGGCCCCCCCCCCCCCTTATTCTCATTTCAGAAATTAGAAAGAAAAAAAAAAGGGGCTGAAGGAAACGCGATGGACCTCCTCCCATCGGCGCTCGCAGTCGCGCCCAGCAGTGGCCGCCGCCGCCCTGGCGGAGCTCCTCTGGCCTCACCACCCATCGCGTCGCCCAGACCCCGTCCACCCCCTGCCTCGCGAACGCGACAGCCGCACCCCCAAAACTCCGCCCGCCACTCCAGAACCCTACTCCCCCGTCGCCCCCTTCCAAACGCCGCCAGTGGCGTCGTCGCCACCTCCAGAGTGTCGGCGCCTCCTAACCCACTTCCGACTGTGAGTGTTTTTTTTTATATATATACAGTTTACTTATTAAAAGTATTGTTTTCTTTTAGATTTTTAATTGCTTAAAGTTTAGGTTTTTAATCGACAAAAGTTTAGATTTTTAATAGATAAAAGATTGAATTTTTATAATGTTAAAAGGCGAGATTTCTTTTAATTGATAGAAAGTATAGAAAAGATTTGATTTTGGTTAGTGAAAAATATGATTTTTATATTTTTAAAGAATTAAAAATATAGTTTTTATATTTTTTAAAGAATTAAAAATATAGTCTTTACTATATAGAAATATTAAAAATAGGATTTTTATATTTTTAAAGTATTAAAAATATAATCATTATAGGATAGAGAATATAAAAATATCATCTTTGTATACGTAGTAAAATAAAAATCTGATTTTTATTTTATATACATTGAAATCAAGTGATGATTTTTAAAAGGGTGAAATCTTTAAATTTAAAAAGGTGAAATCTTTAAATTGATAAAGGTGAAATCTTTAAATTGATAAAGGTGAAATCTTTAAATTTAAAAAGGCGAAAACTTTATTTTTATAAAGGCGAAAACTTTATTTTTGAAATGGAATTTTTATCTATATGACACCATAGTAAAAATATGATTTTTATATATTGAATAGCATAGTAAAAATTCGATTTTTAAATATATGAAGTGATATAGAAATATGATTTTTATATATTGAATAGCATAGTAAAAATTCGATTTTTAAATATATGAAGTGATATAGAAATATGGTTTTTAAATTGAAAGTGAATAAATAAAAATGTGATTTTTATTTTAAAGACATCGAAATATAAAAATGTGTGATTTTTATATATATAGTGACTACGGGCAACGAAGATGACGAAGATGGGATAACGAAGAAGATTTCTATTAATGAAGTGTCGTGAAGTGGATAGCTATCGGTGAGAACTTCTCACTCTAAATTCTCTTTTTTTTAGTTATATATATATATATACATATATACTAGGATGTAGACGGTGCTTAGTAGCACCCGACACCCGTCATCCACAGACCATGGATGGCTTGTTTGTAAATTGTTTGGTTGAGTAGTTGGTTAGTTTATTAGTTTGAATTGAATTATTTGGTGAATTGAATGGATTTGATTGATGTGTGAATGGCGTGGGCCTTCACTAGACCGGGGACAAGGCTAGGCCTTGTTCCGTTTCTAGTATCGTGCCGTTATGCCGCCGAAATTTTCTAAAAAATGTTAGAAAAATAAAAATATCATTTTATCGAATAAATGAACTGAATAGAAATTCATGTGTTAAAATAAAATGTTTTATCGTTAAAAATATCGTTTTTAACGTGAAAGTGAATAAATAAAATATTTATAAACAAATCGGCCGATTTGTTTATATACACTGATTTGACTGATATCGATTGGGTCGATAAATTTTACACGTCGCCCAACTGCACAAATAAAATCTGTGTTTGATTGTTTGAAACCCCACACGGGTGTTGGGATGAAATTTGAAGTTCACTCATCCTGATTGATTAAATATGTCGATCGATTGATTGACAGGCTGTTATAAGCGTCAGATATCTATATTCGATGCTTATACAGTGTAGTGCACTTTGGTTGATGATTGATTATTTTTCAAAGCTATTATATACATGTGTTGTATGGAATCCATATAATTAACATTATATGGTGATTGATTGGGCCTCATTCCAATCGGGAAAATAATGAATATTATAAAAGAAAATTCATGTGTTGAATATAAAAATAGTCATGTGTTGACGATGTTCATGTGTTGAGTGAAATATTTTATATAATAAAATTTACATCTTTATCATATTTAAAATTAGAACTCCTTCTCAGTAGAAGTCTAATTAAAAATCAAACGATAGATACCATAGTTTTATAAAATATTTTACATAACAAAAATAGTGATGTGTTGACAGTACTCATGTGTTGAGATTAGTCGTGTGTTGAAAAAAAATATAGATTCATGTGTTGAATGGGATGAATATTCATTTGTTGAATAAAATAAAGAAGTTGTGAAAAATATAAAGCCGTGTTGATTAGTTTTGCGTCATTTTGACGTGAACGATATTTATATCGATTTCATTCGTTGGATAATGAATATTGAAAAGTGATTTCGAAATTAAATATTTTGAAATTGAAATTTGAAATGAATTGAATTGAAAGTGATTTCGAAATCAAATATTTCGAAATGAATTGAATTGAAAACGATTTCGAAATAAATTGAATTGAAAACGATTTCGAAATGAATTGAACTGAAAACGATTTCGAAATGAATTGAAAACGAATTCAAATTGAATTGAAATGAATTCAAATTGAATTAAAATTTGAATTGAATAGAAATGAATTTTAAAACGAATTTATAAAGAAGAATTCAATTTTGGCTTTGAATGGAAATAGTGTTGAAATGGTTGTGATACGAAGTTAAAACTATTTATATAATTCGTTTTAAATAGAAATCGACGAAATATATATTATATATATTATATATATAATATAATGGCCTGAATAGAACGCGCCGCGCCGCGGCAGTTCGTGAATTTCGACCATTTATTTCAAACGGACATTGCGGGAGATCCGACCGTCGGATTCTCCTAAAACCGGAACCGTTGGGTTCGTATCGAAAAGAGCTTTCCAATGAATATTAGAAATTTGAAATCTAACGGTTGGATTTGGAATTATGTCCAAATCAAATTCGAAAAAGGTCGCTGTAAGTGCAGTTCGATGGCCGTTGTTGGAAATCGACCGTACGGGTCTTGATAAAATTATTAAAAATATCTATAATTTGTGTAAAATTATAATATGTGAATTGGAAAGAATTGGGCTGGAAAATTCCACATTTGAAAAGATAAAAATAGATTTTTATCGAAATGAACTAGTTTTGAACTAGAATTAAAATCAATTTATTAGTGAAATAAATAAATTGAATTTGAAAGTGATTTTAAAAATAACCAATATTCCCAATACGTGGATTGGACTGGAGTTGAATCGAAATTATCTTCGGGATATTTCGATGTTGGATTTCGTGACTATACAGATATTGTAATGGGAATTTGAAAGATATATTTTATATCGTTATTTCCAATACGATATTTGTTGGTTTCAGAATTTGATATTGAATATAAGCCGATATATTTTCTATTCAGAGCCTTGTATTTAATATCAAATGTGATTTGGTTTGTCGTGAATCGTGTTTTTGATGACATTGGTTCTTTAACCCAGTTAAAGGCAGAATATTGATTTTTGAGAAGATTAAAACTAAGTGGAGTTTTAATGAATCTTTAATTAGATTAAAAATGTGAATTGATAATTTAAAATTATCAGATCTGAAAGGTGATCGGGAATAGAGTACCACCAGTTTTGCTCCAAAGCGATAGTTAAATCTTTAATTAGATTTGAACGTGAAAGGGTAATTAATTTTACCGATAACACCGTGGTGTTAGGAATGGAGTATCACCAGTTTTGCTCCATGGGATATATAGGTTGGGATTGGGAAATAAAATAAATAATTACTTCGGTGTGGTTCGTTAATCCCGACTAGTTTGAATGATATCCAAAGGAAGATTATAGGATAAATTTAGAAGAATTTATCTTGGATAAAATTAATGGGAACATTTCCCTAAGAATGTGATTTTGTGAATAAAAGAATATTCTGAATTGGAATGAGGCGTTTGTTGTGTTTGTGTAACATTTGTTTACTATATACGTGGGTTATTCAGAAAGGCCGGGTTTATACCCATTCTGAATAACCGATTCGACGAGATGTCGAAGATGAAGACGGTGGTTGAAGACCGGAAGTCTTCACATCGTTTGGGTGATTACTGATGATCTTGATTGAGCTGTACACCCAGGATGAGGGAATCAGTTGGTGATCCTCCAGACGTACTTGGAGATGGATGGATATGCGAGGAAAGTGCCTCCGGTTTCGTTCAGACCCAGAACGAACTTGTAAATGGAATGTGTGTCTGACATTGGATTTTATTCTGTGTTGATTGATTTCTATTAAATATACATCTGTTTGGCGGTGGAGAATTTATTCTCTTGCTTAACGCCCTTCTCTGAGACGTACGAGCTCAGAGGTTGTATATCGATGGACATCAGTCGCATGGAGTGAATTGCCAATGTGGCATGCGTAAGTGGCAATTGATCAAGGCTTCTGTTGAAAAGCAAAGTCTTGTGGTTGATGATCAAAGCACGGCCTGTGTGGCATAGCTTTGTGTATAACGTGAATTCGCGAGCCTCACACCTCGGTATGAGTCAAAAACGGGATACGGACCCAAGGAGTGCACGACGTTTCTTTCTAGCTAGGGTGGTGTCAGTGACCTACCAACCCTGACATTTATATACTTTTCACCTGTGTGGTTGTTGGATATGAGGCGCCTCGGATATAGGTCTGTAAGGACCGGGAAACGTGTGTTCAGGAATTGTCAATCCTCAAAAGTAAGAGAGGACCGGCCTTGGAGGATCCAGGGGATTGCTGTGTGCGGTCCCGAGGCATTTGCTAGAGTGTCTCGAACGCGGAGAGGAGCTTGCCCCTTGCCTCGGCTCATGATGGAATCCAATTTCCAATACGTGTATTGCGGTTTTAATTGTAGAACTAGTATGGCGACATGATAGATGGTACCCATGCCGCCTATGGTTGATATTTATGATTTGAAATTGTTTTGACACTATACACCTATAATAGTATCAAATAATGTGTTTTAAACGTATCAAGCATGCTTTGGCTGTTATAAGGGAAAACCCTATCCTCCGGCTTGCGTTGCATTGTGTGATGGGACCTGGGTCTTATAACAGCTTCATTTTTCTTTATTTAGCATTGCGCTGTTTGTTCTATGCACTGGTATTCTTGGGAGGAAACCCGTACCGTGTTATACGGCGTGGTCCCTTGATTTACCTAACTTTAAAACCAATATTAATAACTGTTTTAGTTCACACACCAGTCCCATGACTGACCTGGAGTTTATTGTTTTAACCTAAACTCTGGGTGCCCCTATTTTCCGCACGGGCAGCTAGTAGTTTTGGTTTTGCAGATTTATATTCACAGGGTCCTGATTTACAGCTGGAATGATGCTCGGAAAGCTCTGTATCCGTGTATCACTTCTAGTTGTGATTTTGTATTATTTTCCGCTGCTGTGTAATTTAATGTAATCTCTGATATTTATCGAATGTAATTTATTCATTTCTACTCTGTATATTCTTGTATCTGATGGAATTGTTGTAATAACAATGAAATGTTCTTCCGTATGCCTTCATTTGTGTGTTGTTCTCAAAGTATTCGTGCTTTCCTTCACGGGGAAGTTACGGGTTCTTTCAGTTGGTATTAGAGCCAGGTTTCGATCCTGGGACCTGTGGGTATTGAATAACGAAGTAAAAATTCGATTTTTATATACTGAATAACGAAGTAAAAATTCAATTTTTATATATTGAATAGCAAAGTAAAAATATGATTTTTATATATATCGAACATGGATGTAAAAATATGATTTTTATATATGTAGTGGCTATGGGCGAAGAAACTAATTAGAGAGGAGAACAGTGAAGATTTCCTGCATTAGAAGTGCCGTGGAGTTAGGGTAGCTATCGGTGAGAACTCCTCACTCAAATTCTACTTTTCTAGTTATATATATATATATATATATATATATATATATATATATATACTAGGATGCAGACGGTGCTTATTAGAAGCACCCGACACCCGTCCACAGACCATGGACTTGTTTGATTGGTTGTGTAGTTGGTTAGATTATTTGATTTGGATTTGATTGTTTTGGTGAAATTGAAATTGATATGATTGATGTGTGAATGGCGTGGGCCTTCACTAGACCGGGGATAAGGCTAGGCCTTGTCCCGTTTCTAGTATCGTGCCGTTATGCCGCCGAAATTTTCTAAAATATGTTAGAAAAATAAAAATATCATTTTATTTAAAGAATGAACTGAATAGAAATTCATATGTAGGAATAAAATGTTTTATCGTTAAAAATATAATTTTTAACGTGAATATGAAAATAGCGAAGTGAACAAAATAAAATATTCATTTGCAAACCGGACGGTTTGTTTATGTACACCTATTTGAATGACAGTGATTGGGACGATAAATTTTACACATCGCCCAACTGCACGAATAAAATTTGTGTTTGGTTGTTTGAAACCCCACACGGGTGTTGGGATGAAATTTGAAGTTCACTCATCCTGATTGATTAAATATGTCGATCGATTGATTGACAGGCTGTTATAAGCGTTGAATATCTATATTTGATGCTTATACAGTGTAGTGCACTTTGGTTGATGGTTGATTATTTTTCAATGCTATTATACATGTGTTGTATGAAAATCCATATAATTAACTTTATATGGTAATTGATTGGGCCTCATTCCAGTTTTAAAAATAGAAATATTTGAAATAGAAATATTCGAAATGGAATATTTGAGAATATCAATATATGAAGCCGAGTTGATTAGATTGACGCCATTTTGACGTGAACGATATTTATATCGATTTTAAACGATTTCGAAATGAATTGAATTGAAAACGATTTCGAAATGAATTGAATTGAAAACGATTTCGAAATGAATTGAATTGAAAACGATTTCGAAATGAATTGAATTGAAAACGATTTCGAAATGAATTGAATTGAAAACGATTTCGAAATGAATTGAATTGAAAACGATTTCGAAATGAATTGAATTGAAAACGATTTCGAAATGAATTGAATTGAAAACGATTTCGAAATGAATTGAATTGAAAACGAATTCAAATTGAATTGAAAGCAAATTGAAACGAATTCAAATTGAATTGAAATTTGAGTTCAATAGAAATGAATTTTAAAACGAATTTATAGAGAAGAAGTCAATTTTGATTTGAATTGAAATGGAAGTTGAAAATGTTTTTGAAACGAATTCAAAACTATATATATAATTAATATAATTCGTTTTGAATAGAAAATCGACGAAATATATATTATATATATAATATAATGGCCTGAATAGAATGCGCCGCGCTGCGACAGTTCGTGAATTTCGACCATTTATTTCAAACGGACATTACGGGAGATCCGACCGTCGGATTCTCCTAAAACCGGAACCGTTGGGTTCGTATCAAAAAGAGCTTTCTAACGAATATTAGAAATTAGAAATCTAACGGTTGGATTTGGAATTATGTCCAAATCAAATTTGAAAAAGGTCGCTATAAGTGCAGTTCGATGGCCATTGATGGAAATCGACTGTACGGGCCTTGATAAAATTATTAAAAATAGTAATAATTTGTGTAAAATCATAAGAAATGATTTGTGAAGAATTGGGATGAAAAACTCCATATTTGAAAAGATAAAAATAGATTTTTATCAAAATGAACTAGTTTTGAACTAGAAATATAATTCTCTTTATTTTTAAATAAATAAATTGAATTTGAATAGGGTTTTGGAAATAACCATAATATCCAATGATTGCATTGGAGTGGATTTGAATCGAAATTGTCTTTGGAATATTTCGATGTTGGAATTCGTGATTATACAGGTGTTGTTATGGAAATTTGAAAGATATATATTTATATCGTTATTTCCAATACGACATTTGTTAGTCGTAGAATTTGATATTGAATATAAGCCGATATATTTTCTATTCAAAGCCTTGTATTGAATATCGAATGTGATTTGGGTTTGTCGTGAATGGTGTCTTCACTAACACTGTTCTTGAACCCAATTGAGAAATGATTAAATCTTTTTATTTGGATTTAATGAAGTGTACCAATTAAATGAGATTTAATTGGAATTGAATTGATATTGATTTTTGGGTTTATCGTGAACAGTGTTTTAAATAACACTCGTTCTTTAACCCGATAATTAATGAATGTGATTTTGGGTTTATCGTGAACTGTGTTTTTAGATGACACTGATTCTTTAACCCAGAGAAATATTAAAACTAAGTGGAGTTTTAATGAATCTTTAATTAGATTGAAAAGATCGAAAATGGAGTATCACCAGTTTTACTCCAAGCGATAGTTAAATCTTTAATTAGATTTGAACGTGAAATGGTAATTGAATTTACCGATAACACTGTGGTGTTAGATATGAAGTATAACCAGTTTTACTTCATGGGATGAATAGGTTGGGATTGGGAAATAAAATAAATGATTACTTCGGTGTGGTTCGCTAATCCCGACTAGTTTGAATTGATATTCAAAGGAAATTAAAGAATAAATTTAGAGAATTTATCTTGGATAAAATTAATGGGAACTTTTCCCAAAGCATAGGAATATTTGAATAAAAGAATATTCTGAATTGGAATGAGGCGTATGCTGTGTTTGTGTAACACTTTTATAATATATACGCGAGTTATTCAGAAAGACCGGGTTTATCCCATTCTGAATAACTGATTCGACGTGGTGTCGAAGATGAAGACGGTGGTCGAAGACCGGAAGTCTTCACGTCGTTTGGGTGATTACTGATGATCTTGATTGGGCTGTACACCCAAGAAGATGGAAACAGTTAGTGATCGTCCAGACGTACTTGGAGATCGATGGATATGCGGGGTACTAGGTGCCTCTGGTTTCGTTCAGACCCAGAACGGACTTGTAAATGGACTGTGTGTCTGACATTGGATTTTAGTCTGTGCGATTGATTTCTATTAAATATATTTCTGTTTGGCGGCGGAGAATTTATTCTCTTGCTTAACGCTCTTCTCTGAGACGTATAAGCTCAGGGGTTATATACTGATGGATATCAAACACATAGAGTGAATTGCCTGTGTGGCATGCCTAAGTGGCAATAGATCGAGGCTTCTGTTGAAAAGCAAAGTCTTGTGGTGAGGATCAAAGCACAGCCTGTGTGGCACAGCTTTGTGTAACGTGAATTCGCGAGTTTCGCACCCGGTATGAACTAAAAACGGGAGACGGACCTCAGGGAGGACTTGCGTTTCTTTCTAGTTAGAAGTGGCGTCAGTGGTTTTACACGCCCTGACGAGTTTGACTTATGTGGTTGTTGCTGTTGCGAGGCGCCTCGGTTATATCGGTTTCGGCCGATGCATTCTGGTTGGCAGACGGACCAGACTTACACCCCATAGGGTGGGGAAACGTAGTGTTCAGGCATTTTAATCCACATCGGTGGACCGGCCCTGACGATCCAAGGGCTCACCTGAGTCTGGGTCCTGTGGCTCGGGCTAGAGAGTCACGAATCGGTTGAGGACTATCTTTTGCCTCGGTTCATAGACGGAAATCCAATTTCCAAATACGTGACATTTGCGGTTTTATTTGTAAACCTATATGTGGCGACATAGTGGCATGGGACGCTCATGTCGCCTATGATTGATACTTATGATTTGAAGTTGTTTTATAACCTATGCACTTATAATAGTATCAAACGATTTGTTTTAACCGTATCAAGCATTCTTTGGCTGTTATAAGGGAAAACCCTATCCTCGGCTGCGTTGCATTGTGTGATGGGACCTGGGTCTTATAACAGCTTCATTTTCCTTTATTTAGCATTGCGCTGTTTGTTTTATGCACTGGTATTCTTGGGAGGAAACCCGTTCCGTGTTATACGGCGTGGTCCCTTGATTTACCTAACTTTAAAAATAAAGATTAACTGTTTTAGCTCTCACACCAGTCACATGACTGACCTGGAGTTTATTGTTTTAACCTAAACTCTGGGTGCCCCTATTTTGACACGGGCAGCTAGTAGTTTTGGTTTTGCAGATTTATATTCACAGGATCCTGGTTTACAGCTGGAATGATATCCGGAAAGCTTTGTATCTGTATATCTCCTTCTAGTTGTGTATTGTATTATTTTCCGCAGATATGTATTTAAATGTAATTTAAATTTCTGATATTTCTGTGTAATATTCATTTATACTCTGTATATTCTTGTAATCTGATGCATTGTTGTAATATACATTGAAATGTTCTTCTGTATGCGTTCTATTTTGTCGTGTTCTCAAACGATAGGGCGTTTCGAACGGCCTGGATCGGTTTAGCGACTGGTTCGGACCGAGCGAAATTCCTTCTCGTCACAATTGATCTAATGTATACAATCAATGATAAATTATAGTTATGTGAATTTAATCACATCATAAAATTCTAGAAGGTATCGATTTATATAGTTTCAAACGAGCATTTGAAAATATATAAAAATCCCAATAGCTCCCTATCATTACAAACATCCTCATATGTGTAGCCTCCTTCAATACAATCCAACGGATCTGGTTTTGTTGAATTTTGTTCACATATGAAATAGTTGTACTATTTATAGCATTCAAATAAATTAAATTTAAATAATTATTAACTAATTACATAATTATATCTTAATTGTTGTGTTAGTTTTTAATTAAGCCACGTTAATCTTTATCTTAACCAAATCGCTATAGCTTTCTTTCAGGATTCGAACTACAGAAGCTCGACATCGAACGTCACCTTCCACTGCCGCCTCCGACCCCTGGGACCTATCACAACCTCATCATTCACTCCCCCTTGCTACCATCTCCCATCGCTAGAAAACTCGTTCAAATGCATTTCGTTCATATGCAAAATTTGATCAACATAGGCAACTTCAGGCCACCATGCCATTGTCAATCGACAAGCCTCCCTCCTGGGCACCAATCACCTTCAGACCACTTCACCCAAGTCCTCCTCTATCAGCCTGAAATCCACAACAACCGATTGAGACCCTTGAAACAAACAACCCCCATTTAACCCTCGATTTCTTTGATTACCGACCATCAATGGTCATTATACCACCACTATAAGGTCAGCCTCACTCCCTCTACCTTCAATCTTCAGCATTAACCACCTGAAATAGACCCCATCACCTTGAACTCACCAAAATATGAAACTGTTGTTTCTAGCTGTTTTTGAGGGTTTCAGTCACTTCCCTCCAACGAATACCACTAGACTTCATCAGTAGGTCGACCTCTCCATCCTCTAGAACTTTGCAGTTGATGACTTTCTACAATTCAATATGGCTTGAGAGATTTAATTAAAAGTTTAAAATAAAGAAAATAAGTGGTTGGGGCTACGGATGAATATAGAAAATGGAAGATACGCGTAAATAAAGAAGAGGGTTGGCCTTCTAAGGAAGATAGAAGTTCGAATCCTAGGCAGGCCATTCCATTATTTAATTAAGTTATATTCGCACGTCATTTACCTTTGAACATATTACGCTTGTATGATCACATATGAAATCCAATCGCGACTAAAATGGACCTCCTGCTATAGTTTAACATTCAAGACCTAATGAAACTTGTTTCGTCGAACTCTGAGTTCGTTTGCAAAAACAACGCTATATATTCTGATTTTTAAATTGTTAATTGATATGTCTTTTAATATCACATGCTCACATAACAACTCTAATTAGCTCAAACTTGAAATCTTGCAATAATTAACCTTATGGATTTAATAAAATTTGTTTTGTTGAAATCCGAGGTCGTTCGAAAAATGGCTATTTTCAAGTGTTAAATAAAATCGATTTCAAAAAATTCAGTTTAATAATAATATATTATTATTATCATATAAACTAAAATAGAATTTCATACAACTTTAAAATAAACTAATTTGAATTTTAAATTCCCTTAATTTAAATTCCAAGTTAAATTGATATCCGATTTATTTAAAATCCTTTTATTTTATTTAGCAAATCATTGTAGTTCATAAATGATTATATCGCGATTTTTCTGGAAATTTAATTCTGGCATAACTCAACATCTATAAGATGAAAACTCAAATTTCTCTTTCATTAGAAAACTATAGTTCAGTAGATCTAGAAGATTCTTGTTTCGAAGAATTCCAACTTATATTAAATTCTACATACTCAACTGAAGCTCAAATCGTAAAACCGCGAACAACCACGACGCTGCGAGCTCGTGTTTAATTTAATTTAATGTAATTTATACATTCAAACTTTATTTAATTCGAGTTATTTAAATTTCCAATTCAATATTTAAAATCAATTTTAAACATTCGTACTTAACAGCTAAAAATCCAGGTCGTTACGGAAAAATATCTAACTTAAATAGCAACATGTTTTTAAAATTTCAATATATTTGTAACATACCACATTTTTAACTGAATAATAAACTAAAATTTGTATAATTTTCAGAATTTGGTCACGGAACTAACTTCGTTGCATCCGTGGTGTTTTTCTGATCAATTTAGATGTATCGTCCGCAGAAAATGGATTTAAAATGAAAATGATATATTTAAATGAGGTTTCAGAACAATTGTGAAAAAGAAGATATAAGAGAAACACAAATAAGAATAATGGCTACCAATGTTTTTAGTATTATGAACAAAAGATAAGTTAGGCGAGTTAGTAATACATGCACTTCCTAACGTGGAGGTCAAGAGTTCGAGTCCTGTCAACATCATTTTTTTTATTTTGGAGAGACGGCTAAAGAAATGCATGTTCCAAGAGAAATATATATAATGCTCATATATAAATATACATGTATATGTGTATATATATGTGTATGTGCGTGTGTGTATATATGTATATATACATACATATATATATATATATATATGAATATGAAATCCATAAGTAACCTGCAATCAATCAAAATGAGTAAAAAATGAATGTCAGCATAATACCATTTGAATTATGAAAAGAAATAAAGTTGTGCATAAATATATACGCATAAATTCAAAAAATAGAATTAAAGTGTAACTTAAGGGCGGAAAGTAATAAATGTGGAATGAGTGAAAAATAGATAAGAGAACACCTACGTCTGAATTTTGAATATATATATATATATATATATACACTAAAAGAAAGGAATTAATGAATTGATAGCGCTAATGATGAAATTTATTGCGCATCTATTAACGACAAATATTTAAGAATTATACGCCTATATATGAGCATAAATTTGAAATTTAAAAGTTGAATAAGCATTATAAATGGATGAAAATAACTTACATAGCAATATGTGCAAGAAAAGAAAATTTATAAGTAACGTTAAACAACAATTTAATATCAACAAAATTAACGTTAACGACCCAAGTATGGGTCGACCCAGACTATATGTGGGTTGACCCAAGGGTCGACACACCTTAGAGGTGGGTTGACACAGGGATCAACCCACCAGTAGTCTAGGTCAACCCAGCACCAAGCCATTTAATGTTATATTTTGGACTTGTACGTTTCAGATTTTATTATATTTAATCTGAGGGACTAGAATCTCATGTACACCTGTAAATATATTAGTAGCGCCTAGCCTCCAACTCATATTTCCTAAGACGATTCCAAGGCTTTGCCATTTTCTTTCTTTTCCAAATCTTTCAGAAATAAGAGTATTAGTTTTTACGAATTTTGATTCAAGATTTGAAGACAATGATTACAGATCTACAATATAGGTGTTTAGATTTCTAGTTACATGAGGTAAATTCTATGAATCTGAATTTTAGGATTTCTTTTATTCTTTTAGCATCAAATTTATAAATCCATGGTTATTTCAATATTTGATTCAATTAAGAAAACCACTGGGTGATAGATCTGAATTAGATTCAAGAATTAGAAAGTAGTTGGTTGAGTGGATTTACAATTATACCTTTTGGTAAACGTATATTTACCATTTACATTCCAGATAATTCTTAACGTGAAAAATAATTGATATTTGTGGTAATTGCTATATAATCTATTTCCTAGTACGTTAAGAATATTGTTGTTATACCAATCTATTCCATTAATCTTTTGTTTGGATTGAGAATTACTATGATACTGAAATTGTGAAATTTATAATAATTATGGTTATGTTCTTAGGATTGTTATTTAGTGGAAAATTGGATATGCTGTAAACAGAATTACAGTGAAATTAAGGATAAGGGAAAAAAGGATTGATATGCCTAATTTCATATGGAAAATTTATAGTAATTAAAAATGGCATATGAAAAACAAGAAATAGCATCTAAATCAAATAATAAAAAGGGGAAATTAGTAGAAGACAGAGATAATTAGATTTTGGGAAAAATGGATATATTTCCATAACAGAAAAAATACTGAGAACGTAGTTAGAAGAAAAGAAAGAAAAAAGGTACTAGTGTGAAATAAGGGTTCTTTTACCATATTGCACACTAATAAAATAAAATATGTATGTATGTCCACAACAGAAATAAAAAAATAGCTTGCAACTATGGATCGTAATTGATGTACGTTATGGAAATAGATCTTTACATCTTGCCGCTAACCAATCTAAAGAGGTATGTGGAATACTTTCCTGAAATAATAAGAATGTACAAGACGGTAATTAAAGAAACATTAGAATAGTAAAAGTTGATTCATGTTAAGGAACCAAAGAAGAGTTGTGATGAACGGGGAATAAAACCTATTATAATTGATTATATGAATGAGAATGTAATACAATAGGTAGGCTTATCTTTGGGACAACTGGAATTATAACATGGGCCATAATTAATAATGAAAAGAGAACTTATTAATAAACCTTAGTCAAGGGAACTAAGTTAATAAGAAAATTCACAACAACGGCTATGGTAACCATGTAAGATTAGTTAATAATAAAATAAGAAAGAATAAAGTAGGCTTATTATTAGTAGACTGATAAGTATAAGTATTAAGCCTAATGGATGTAATAAATAATAAGCAGAAGTCCGCTCCAACGACATAGTGCTGATAAAAGAAATAAGTAGCTAATTTTGAGCTAATGAACTGAATAACTTAAATAAAAAGTGAATGCGTGGATAATAAATATAATTAGTAATGTGGTGAAATAAGGCAAGCGCATGATTAAAAGATTAGACATAGGATCTAATAACGCGATGACTTGATGCACTGGAACCAGTTCGTACATATGGAGATGAAGAACCCAACGAGGTAGATCATTGCGACGTCTGGAGACCCGAGAGGAGCATGTCCAACTAATTATTATATGGGATTAGAGGAAAGTGCTATACTTCTAAGGGACATGAGGATACTCCGTGATGGTCCTCTGTGGTAGGCTTCGGGCTGTACCCACAGAGGTATGGCCTGTAGGGTACCATCCGGTGAGTATGCCTTGATTGCAACTATGGTGTGGCAGTCAAACAAAAGGCTATGTGGATGGCGTTGGGTGATTCGACAATGTGCATCGCTCATGGAGGAGATTGGTCAGGACCAAATTAAGGATAGTAATCATCGGATACATGTCATCGACAGTCAGTGGGATGCAGAAAGACTAAGAGCTAAAACCAACAGACAACATACTTTCAATATCGAGGCTTTGTTGAGGCATATGCCAAACTGGATGTTATATTGGTTGTTAAGGGAACGTTATTAGCTCTAGATGAAGTCTTTCATTAGTTGAGGGAGGGGGCCAGGGTGGGGCCACAACCACCATAAAAAGATAGAGCATATGTGGATATCTATATTGTAGGCCTAATGACACTGTCCGTTACAGATATTGAAAGCTTCCGACCGAGTTCCGTGCATTATATGTAGTCCTATTATGGGACTTGGGATATAGTAGGCAGTACATTCGTGTGAGAGCCTAGATACATGCATTGGGCGGTGTATTGTAGATATTAGGGCATTATCTAGTGTTGAGACGTGATTCGGCCGAGGAGTTCGAACATGGGGATTTGTATGCTTACATGGCATATCGATTATGGTTTATGCGATTATGTAGCGTAACGATATAGATTTCTGTCAGCGGTTTAGCATAGGATGGAGGTTTATATGCTTCCATGGCATGATAACTGAGACCGTACGAGGGTACTATGGAGAGTACCTTGAGATGTTGGTCCTAGCTACATATATACAATATTAGGTTTGATCTACTAAGGAGTAGATAGGTACGACGTGAGTGTAGAGCCTTGAGTGTTGTTAACCCAAATAACCTGATATTTAAGATGTAACTGAAAAGTATATATAGGGTTATTTTAGAATGTATAATTTGTCCTCTTACCAGAACTTTGTGTTCTGACCGCCTCCTTATAACATACTCACAGGTTAGGTTTATGACAAAAAATTGGTAACCTTTGAACACTAGTTAGATGGTGTTATTGTTTCAATAAGGCTATATTTGATTATTACATTTTATTCATTTTGCTTTAAGAAATTTTATCGAGCTCCGATATATTTATTATCCATGTCTTTTCTGCATGATACCAGCCAAGCTAACTCAGGCTTTGATAGATTGAGATTTTTGAGAAAAATTCAGGCTATCAAAATACGGGTT
This sequence comes from Allium sativum, assembly GCA_030737875.1. Lineage (NCBI taxonomy): Eukaryota > Viridiplantae > Streptophyta > Magnoliopsida > Asparagales > Amaryllidaceae > Allium > Allium sativum. The sequence goes on from CM060916.1 coordinate 735,423,275, forward strand.
GTTACGTCTAATATCATAGCTCAGGTTTAGGATTTTTATGTATGGATAGTGAATGAGCGTATTTGTATTTTTAAAATGTAAATATACTATATATATACACACACACCTAGATCCATAAACGGACCTACTAAATAAGAAGAGCGAAACATGGAAATAGTCGGGATATCTATTATGTACACAACATAAATGGTTACAGAAATTTGAGAATAAGAGACCCGAGATGGTTTGGGTGAAAAGTGTACAATGTGCTTTGTAATGGAAAAAGGTGGATCCCATATGTTAGTATCTGAAATGTTCGTATTTCGGATTAGTGGGTTTGGCAGTAGAGTCTTATAAATTGGGAAGGGGTAAAAAATGGATTAGGAATATATACATTTGAGAGGAATGACTTTGCAGAAATATTTAGGAAAGTCTAAGTAAGTTAGAAACTCACTTTAAGTCTAGCTTTATTGTCAACTTTTAAGAATTTGAAATTTTAAAGGCTTTTGGGTGGTAGTTTATGGTGTTTTTCAAGTTTTAACCTTAAAAGTTTATAATTTTAAATTATGTACTAGCTAAATTATATAGAAAAAAAATTGAAAAAAAAATATTTTTGACGTTTGAAAAAATATATGTAACATATTTGAAAAGTACATGTTGAGTTGGGGGAAAAAGTGGGTTATATTTTGGAAATGGTGATTTCTTATGAATTCTTAATTTAAAATGGATTCTTTTGGAAAAATGTGTACATTATAGAGCGTGTATAGCTCGCTAGTTTTTAAGCAATAAAGTATGAAAGAATTAACTTAGAAAAGATTGCCTTTTTCAAAAAATTAAAATTTTCTGTAAGGAAAATTTTGAAAATCTTTATTCTTTTAACATAATTTTTTGACAATTGTTTTGGTATTAACCGCGGTGGATTAAAAAATTAATTTATTAAAATTTAGAATAAAGCAGTTGTTTGAGACAAGTTTAGAAATTAGCATCTAGTTGTATGTAATTGAACTAACATAGTAAAAATGAGTTGTTGTGAAATTAATTGAGAAATAGTTGTCCTTGTCTACTCCAAATTTAATGGTTTGAAAAAATGTGTTTTTTTATGAGATGTCATTTTTTATGGTTTGGCAAAAATAAGCTCTGATGAAGAAAAATAAAGTTTTGAGGCTTTTTAAAAAAAAAAATAAAGACAAACCACGTTTTAAATCAGGGATAAGGTAAGGATTATTGCCTAGGAAAGACGGGGAATATTTTCGAAGCTATGAACTAGATATCGAGAATTATTTTGGAATAATAGTCGATTCCCGTGGAGTGCATAAGCACTATAGAGCCTAGGTTATTGTTTGGAAAAGTTTGTTAGTACACAACAAGGACTTGTTGTGACAAGCTGATGGTAAAGGGCAAGCGAGTTGCTTAGATCCAATGGTTTGGACTTTTCTTTGTCAATGGGGACATGATCCTATAATTCTTAGCCCTAGGCATTAGCTATGTAGTGTGCTTATTTTCTTATTTTATTTTCGAAAGAATTAGAAATTTAAAATTAAGCTTAGATCGGTGGATTATGTTGAATAAGCTAAGGAAAAGGTGATGATATTACTACAAGAAAACAAGCAATGATGACAAGTACAAAATCTAAAAAACAATAAAGGAAAATGAATTCTTCCAAAATAAGTTCGGAAAATTGAAAAGAAAATTTTCTTATGCAAACCGTGCTTGGGATAGAAAATAGGAATTTTTGTAAAATTAGCAATTAAGTTTTCCAAGTATGGGAAAAAAAGGTTACATAAAAGTGGATGGAAAATATGTCATTTTCCAGTTTCTCCCCTTTCTGACATAAGAAATCGAATTCAGAAAATTAGACTTTTATATAATTCACAAATTTAAAGTTGGTTGGTAGAGTTTGGATGCAAAAATTGGATTAATTATGCTCTTGCTCTGTAAGAGTGTAGGAAAAATTAGATGGATAAGTGTTTTGAGTTTCAAAATATTACATTCATGTAGAAATTGCCAGTATATTTAGCATGTGTACATCGTGTTTTCAAAAGGTTTTTAAGAAAATTTGCATTCATATAGTAGGTACTGCTTAGGCATTTATTGCATTCATGTATTATTATGCTATGTTACACTTTTCACAAGTGCACCAATGGTTGCAAATGTTGGATGCACACATGATGGTTGCAAACTATGCGAGGAATTACTTAATTTTACCCTTACTAAATTTCGTGGATGAAATTTCCTAAGGGTGGGAGAATGTAACACACCGCATTTTTAATTAAATAAGAAAGAATAAAGTAGGCTTGAGAATGTAACACACTGCATTTTTAAATAAATAAGAAAGAATAAAGTAGGCTTATTATTTGTAGACTTATAGTTAGAAGTATTAAATCTAATGAATGTAATAAATAATAAGCAAAAGTCCGCTCCTGCGACATAGGGTTGGTTAAAGAAAATAAGCAACTAATTTTGACCTAATGAACTGAGTAACTTGATAAAAAGTGAATATGTAGATTATCAAGTTAAGCAGCAATGTGATGAGATAAGGCAAGCGCATGATTAAAATATTAAACATAAAATCAAATAACGTGTTGGCTTGATGCGTCGGAACCAATCTGTATGTATATGCCGAATGGGATAGATCATCACGGTATCTAGAGGCACAAGAGAAGCACATCCAATTGATTATTCTATACGACTGGAGGGAAGTGCGGGAATACTATGGAATGTGAGGATACACATTGATGGTCCTCTGTGGTAGGCTTCGGGCTATACCCACTGAGGTATGGTTTGTACGGTACCATCCGGTGAGTATTCCTCAAACTGCGACTATAGTGTGCCAGTCAAAAGGCTGTGGCGGATGGCCTAAGGTGATTAGGTGATTTTCTTTGCTCATGGATGAGGTTGGTTAGGGCCAAATTAGGGATGGTAATCGTCGGATACCTTTCATCAACAGTCGGTGCGATGTGGAAAGACTAAGAGACAAAACCAACGGAAAGCATACTTTCACCATCAAGGCAATGGTGAGGGACATGCCAATTTGGATGCTAGATTGGTTGTTAGGGGCACGCATTATCTCTTGATGTAGTCTTTCATTAGTTAAGGGAGGGGCTGGGGTGGGGCCATAGACACCATGAAAAGAGACAGAGCATATGTGAATATCTATATTGTAGGCCTAATGGAGTTGTCCTTTACAGATATTCAAAGTTATCGACTGAGTTCCGTGCATTGGTTGTAGCCCTATTACAAGATTCGGGTTATAGTAGTAGTACGTTCATGTGAGGGTCTAGATACACGCAGAGGGTGGTGTATTATAAACATTAGAGCATTACTCCATGTTGAGACATGATTCGACCGAGGAGTTCGGATACAAGGATGCGTACGCTTACATGCCATAGCGATGATGGTTTTGTCCAATAGTGTGGCATAATGATATAGATTTCTGTACGCGGTTTGGCGTAGGATAGAAGTTGTATATGCTTCCATGGCGTGGCGGTGGAGACCATACGAGGAGGATGCTATGGTGAGTATCTTGAGATGTTGGGCATAACTACATATATACAATATTAGGTTTAATCTACTAGGGAGTAGATGGGTACGACGTGAGTGCAGAGCCTTGACTGTTGTTAACCCAAATAACATAGTAATTAAGAAAATGTAACAGAATGGTTTATATAGGGTTATTTCTGAATGTATAACTTTTCCTCTCACCAGAATTTTTTGTTCTGGCCCCCTCCTCATAGCATGCTCGCAGGTCAGATTTATGCCAAAGATTTGATTGGCTTTGGACACTTGTTAGACAGTGTTATTATTTCGGTAAGGTTGTATTTGATTATTATATTTTATTTATTTCGCTGTGAGATGTTTTATTGAGCTTTGATATATTTATTATCTTTGTTTTTTCTGCAGGATACCAGACAAGCTAACTCGGGTTTCGATAGATTGGAATTTTTGAGAAAATTTCCGTCTGTTGAAATTCGGATTGTTATGATATTCTTGGCATTAATTTATTGTTTATGTGTCATTTGCAAAATACGCAAGAATGCAAGGAATACTAAATGGTCCAGAGAAATAAATGATTCAGTAAAATTAAATCCCAAAAGCTGGCTTACTCTCCTCTCTCTAAATTAAGCACAGATTGCCCCAAACAATTAACAAAAATTTCAAATTTTTAACCAAAAGAATACTAGGAATAAAAGTATGGAAGATGATGTTTTAAGAAAAGATTCTTGGACACTTGAGTATGTTCATTTACTTTCCTGCATTCAAAAACTTGGGCTATGTGATTGGAGATTAGTGTCAGTTGATATTGGTATATAGTTTTGCGACTGCTTAGTTATTCATGATTTTGTCTTTATACTGCATAAAAAATTGATGTATATATAAATTAACGTATACATGCAAAGATTGCTAGGATGCAATAAAAATTGTGGATTAAACAAACAAATTTTCTTAGGCCTGGAATAAAGACATGCAATTTCACTCCAGATGAAGAAAATTTGATTATACATCTTCAATTTTTGCTTGAAAAATTGAAGAATTAGATTATATATCTTTCTTATTGAATATAGTTATTTCTATGTATTATGTTTTTAATATGTTAGATCTTGAAGATTGAATGTAACTTATCAAATATTGTGAAATGTGTGTTAAAAATTTGTGTGTGCAGCTGTATATTTCTTTGCCTTTAGGAACGTGTTTTTGATTATTTAATTACAATATTTATTTTTAACAATGAATTACTACATATTAATAGTGGTGAATTATGATATATGTAGCATTTGATTGCATTGCTGCCTATATTTTTCTCATTTTGCAACTGTCAATAGTAGCTGCAAATGTGTCTTTTGCAACTGCTTTTGAAAGTTGTAAAAAATCTCTATCGCAACTCTTTATTGCAACCATCGTAAACAGTTATAAAATGCAACCAGTCTGTTACAACTGGGCCTACCTAGACTGGAGCCAGTCAATTGCAACAGATCTATTGCAACTAGCATTGTCAGCTGCAAAATGATTATTTTGTTGTAGTGCACACATCAAGGACAAGAGGGTTTGATTAGTTCTTTGCTGCTATTTACCATATGTGTCAATTTCTTACTACAACAAATTGGTTGTAAATCATCAAGTGAAATCTGGCCTATTATGGAGCAAATATTCAGCGCACAGTGCACAACAAAAGTGATGTACTATAAAAGGCAGCTGCAAAATATAAACGAAGAAAACTTACCCATAAGAGACTACTTAGACAAAATCATAATCCTATGTGATCAATTATCCTCAGTTGGAACAAGGTTTCAGATACTGAACAAGTTCTATTCATACTTATAGGATATATAACGAATATGAAGCAACGGGGGCTATTATCTCATCTAATGAAACCACAACAAGCATATAGTATGTGCATTCAACACTTCTTGCACATGAAGCAAGACAAGAAACCAATAATGTCAGAGTATTATACAAATGTAGTAAGCAACAACAAACTCAGAAATCAAAACAAAAATAAAAGTCGTATATTAATCAAACGGTGGTTAAGCTTACAGAGGAAGAGGAGGTAGGTTCAACAATAACATCAATTGATTGAGATGTCAAATATGTGAAAAGTTTGATCATGCAGTAAGCAAGTGCTATCTCAAATTTAATGCTATCTATAGTCCCCAACAAAAAAACAACAATTCGGGAAACTTTAATGCAAGTGCCAATATGATCAACATACAGACTGACAACAAGAACTTGGTAGATGGTTTAGCAATGACACTATAAAGATTGTAGATGTCAATGATAAAAGCTGATATCCTGATTTTTATTACAATTAATCATGTAGAGGAAAACATTTATTACATATAGATATTGGCAAACCAGTTAAATTAGCACACACCAAAAATAGAAGTTTTTGTGATAAAAGGTAATTATATTTGCATAACTTGCTTAGAGTTCCTCAAATCAAAAAGAATTTATTAAGTGTGTCTACATTTGCTAAAGATAATAGATTCAATTTTGGATTATTTCCAAAACATTTTTTTGTTCAAGACATTCTAACCAAAAAAATATTTTGCAGGGTAAAGAATCTAGAAGACAGATTTTTTTTAGGAAGACGGGTGTGTAGCATGGAGCTACACAGCCGATTAAGCATATATATATATAGCTAGTAATATAATCTGGTTGACAGGCCCAACCAGTTGCATAAAAGTCTAAGATAATACGTCCTTAAAGCAAGCAAAATACATTACAGGAGATAAACATCAAAATAGATAGCTACATATACGATATAACAACCCATATAATACAAGACGTACAACCAGAGACCTAATACCATAACATCAATAAGGGAACAATGAACTACTTCCATGAGTCCCTGGAGACGGTGGCCTTTGAAGCGAAAGCCTAAAGCGTGCATGCCTTCTGGTGCCTGTCCACAGTTCGAAAAGGTATAGAATATGATTACATATTCCCAACAAGTACTTCTTGGGTCTGTTGAAGATGTATGTGTTTCTTTCTAACCAGGTACTCCAGGAGAAGAAAGCCACCAAGGAATCATGTTTTGGGTTGGGGGGTTGTGCTGCCAGTATTCAAATAAAGAGTGAACTGAGGGAATGAAACCGAGTAGGAATGAGCTGATTGCAACCCATATCGCGAAAGAGAGGTCGCATTCAAAGAACAAATGAGATAATGATTCTTTCTGTTGATTGCAAAGCACACATCTGGGATCAATGTTGATGTTAAAGCAACGGAGCCTGTCTTTAGTGTTAATGCGGACATGGATCAAGCACCATTGAAATAAAATAACACGAGGAGGAAGATGGAATTTCCAGATGTGGGAGAAGGAGAAGCAGTGGCCTGGATAGGAAAGAAATTTGCAGCAGGCTGCAATAGAGAAATTTTTAGATGGGCAAAAAGCCCAGGTGAATGAATCATGAATGTGAGATAAGCGAGTGGAATGCAGGATCGAACCAATTAAGGAAATTTCATCCAAAGTGTTAAGCCCAAAAAAGGAAGAAGTCTAGAAGCCCAATGGGTCGAGGCCCATAACATTAGCAAAAGAAAGTCAATTTGAGAGGTTAAGTGAGGATAAGTTTGGGAATAATCGGGAGATAGGAAGCTACTCATACCAAATGTCAAACCAAAATAAACAATTCTAGCCATTTCCAATCTTCACATGAATGAGAGATTTAACACACTGAATAGTGGATAGAACACCAACCTAAAAAGGGGGAAGGTCTAGAGAGCGGAGAAAAGTGAACGACAAGAAAAGGGTTAGAGTTGTAAAGATGAAACAAGATCCAATCTTTCCAAATGAAGAGCCCAGGTGATAGAAGGCGCTAGAGCCATTTAGTGAGCAACGCGAGATTGAAGGAAGCAAGATTGATGACTCCCAGGTCTACATGATCCTAAAGCATAAAAACTGTTTCCCAATTGATTAATAATTTGACTTTACCCCCATTCCACAAGAAAGTGCTATAGATGGAATCAATTTTAGCAACAACCCAAGATGGGAGTTTATGGAAGAACATCCAATATGAGGGAATGGATGAGAGGACAACTTTGACGAGGGCGAGACGACCGCAATGGACAAGGAACTTGATTTCCACTGCACAATCTGGATTCAATTGAAGAGAAAAGAGGAAGCCAATCCATTCTGAGGAGTTTAGTTGAACGAAGAGGAATACCAAGGTATGTTATTGGGTATGAATCCAGCTTGTAGTTAAAACCTGCTGCAATATCGGGTCCGAGATTGATAGAATTATCCAGCATGAAGATAGATCTTTTGTTGAAATTAATGGAGAGACCCGGCACAAGTTCAAAAGAGTAAAGGAGGAACTTGAAATAGTGGATATTAGGGGGGTAGGGGAAGCAAACAAGTTAGTATCATCTACAAACTGTAAATTGGATATGGATATATTTGAGATGGTGAGAAAAATACTAGAGAAATGGTTATTAGAAACAGATAGCCTTACCATATGGTTAAATACATCCTCTATTGGAATAAAGATTAAGGGGGAGAGAGTGTCTCCTTGTCTTAATCACTGTCTTGATTTGATCTTACCACCAGTTTCACCATTGATACAGATTGAGAAGAAGCTTGTGTCCAGAATATATTTGATCCAATGACACCATTTTAGGGGGAAGCCGCGATGCGACATTATTGCAAGAATAAAATTCAAATTGATAGAATCAAGGACTTAGAGAAGTCAAGTTTAAATAAAACCCCAGGTGTTGAAGAAAAGTGATAAAAGGAGATGACTTCTTGAGTGGCAGCTACACAATCTAGAATGTTTCTTCCCATTATAAATGCAGATTGTTCAATACCAATCAGGTAAGCTATGATCGATTGATCCTATTAGCAAGGACTTTAGTGATAATTTTGAAAGAGGTGTTGAGGAGGCGGATGGGGCAGAAGGAGGGAAGAGTATTGGCACCCATAGTTTTATGGAGGAGGATAATATTTGCATAGTTCAACTTGGCAATGATTGAAGGATCTGATTGAAATTCTGAACACATCTCCAGTATATCTTGCTTGATGGTGGGCCAAAAGTGTTTAAAAAATGATGGGCCGAAGCCATCCGGCCCAAGGGCTTTATCATCTTCCATATCCTTCAAGGCTTTCCATATTTCATCTTCATAGAAAGGTTGATCAATATTAATAGGATGAGGATTAAGGCAGAGTTTGTTACAGTCAATCTCAGGTAGCGGGGGGGATGCCTTGCCAAATAAATCACGATAGAAGTTAGTGGATAGACAAAAAATATCATGCAGGTCAGTGATGGTGAAGTTTTTGTGGTCGATTTCAGTTCTTACAAATTTCCTTAATTTGCCTTGATTGTTAGAGAAGATCGGCGGTGGCCATTAGCCATACGATGGAAAAAAGTAGTATTTTGTCACCTTCCTCAATCCATTTTGCTTTTGAACCTTGTTTCCACCCAATTTCTTCTTGTTTGATAAGGCTATCTAATTCATCCTCCAATTCTTTAAGGTTTAGGCTTTCTGATTCAGAGAGAGGGTGGGATTCTTCGAGGATACTGAGATTTAGGATTGCACCCTGGGTTGATTAAATGCAGGATTTAAGAGATCCCCAAATGTGTTTAGACCAAGGACGAATCAGTTTGCGCAAAGACCGGAGTTTGCAAACCATCCTTGCTGTATCAGATTGCAACTCCGATGTTTGAGACCAGATATGTTTGACAAAATTATCGAAGGAAGGTTCCAAGAGCCATAGTCTCTCAAATCTAAATTCCCTTTCTAACAGTAATGGGCAATGATCATAAATAATCATAGCTACACCATTAACCAGGGAAAGAGGGAAAATATCATCCCAAGATAGGTTAAATAAGAAACGGTCGAGTTTAGCTAATGAGGGATCTTCTCTTCTGCTTGGCCATGTAAAGAGACAATTGTTGATAGGTGGTTCAATTAGTGAGCATGATTGGATGAAAGAATTGAATGCAACAGAATCTTGTGACAAATTGCCCGAGATTCGTTCAACGACAATCCTAGTTGTGTTAAAGTCACCCCCAATAAGCCAAGGGGACATTGATATGTTGTGATAAATTTCGACAGAATTGCCAAATTTCAGCTCTTCTTTGCAAATTAGTTGGAGCAAGAAATTAGTGAAAAAAGATAGTCGAATGAAGGTGACGAAGGGACACGTGTAGGGCCGATGTATGTGAAAGAATCTGACAAAGAGACCATGTGTTTTCATTCCATGCTGTAATTAAGCCTCCACGAGTTTCAATAGCATCAACATGGGTCCATCCAGATAGACGTGGCCCACAAAAACAATGAATAAGAGATATGGGTGGATTAGAAAGTTTAGTTTCTTGTAAAAATGAAATATCACAGCGTGATTTTTTTGAGGTGTCCCCCAACCCTCTGACTTTCCATGAGGCTATCTTAATTGAGAGTGGTTAGTACGCTGTTTTTCTAGGGTTTGCATGGTAGTATAATGTTTATCATACAAACTCACACCCATGCAATGTGCCAACTTTTCATTTAACGCCTTATTAGCAGAAGAAAAAACAACAGTTTCAAAATAACTACCCGAAGTGCCTGGAGGAAGTGAATGAGCCCTGCTGATCCTGACACTTCTACAAATTGCCGCCGGTGTAAGATGTGACGAAGTTGGGTGCAGATGCTCCTGCTGTTCCAATTCCGGGTGAGAAGGCATTTACTGGTGAAGGGGAACAGATAAGTCGAGATTAGCCAGTGGTTCCTAACGAGGCACAACGAAGTCATCGTTGACTTGATCCAACAAGGCAAGGGAAGTGTCATATCGGACTAAGTGCTCACTTTGCACCAAAGGGACCTGCAAGGCTGCTTCATCTGACATAGCGTCATATCTGTTGTCTTTTACATGTTCATTCTATTGGGCAAGAGTTTGGAAATTGTAACCTTCCTGGTCGTAATCCATACAAGTAGGAGTATTTCTTGGCGTTTGCATGGATGAGCATGAGCCTATCGATATATATGGAGCTTTATCCATGGTTGTTAAGAAGAATTACATAGGTGCAAGGGGTTGTGATTCCTTCATAAATTGCATTCTAACATAGAGAAGACAATGGTCCACGAATGACCAGGCACAGTTATCTTCCTGAATAAAATATCCCACCAGTTTCAGAGCTTCACGTATTGCCTCTGAGCAATTTCTTAGGAACTCTGGAAAGCCACTAATTTTTGCCTAAGTTCCAGGCTCCAAAACAGGTTTGGGTGTTTCCTCAAGAGTAGCACTGGGTTGAAGTAGGACAGAGCCTCCATCTTTGGACATAATTTCAAGGTGCAGAGCATGGTTCTTAACTGTGGAGTTAGGGAAGTTGATTAGGAAGGTGTTGCCAGAGGTGTGCCGGATAGGCCATTCTTCATAGTCTAGAGCTAGTGACAGAGTGCGGGAGAGAGTTTCGATGGTCAAGAGACCATCGATGATGGTGGCACTGAGGTGGAGATAGGCATCAACGATTTTGAGAACGAGAGGGAAATTAGGTTTTGAGGAAGGGTTTAGGGATGGAGAGTTTGTTTTGACTATGGAAGAGAGAGATTTAGTCGTGTAATGTGGTTTAAAGGCTGCATTAACTTGATGATTTTGACTTCAACTGTGAAAGGATGGATAGGCCCATTTTTTTGCAATCTCTGACTGTGTATATCGCGTCTGTTCGGCTTTTGTGATAAATTTACTCTCACCTTGGGAGGGAACGAAAAGTCAGCTTTCTTACTTTGGAAAAATGCATTGTGCTTATCGGGACAATGCGAGCTTGAGCGACCGAAGAAAGAGCATTTATAGCAAATTGTGTTGTTCCTACAATTTTTTACTCCGTGGCTCCTATCTGCGCAACGAAGACATCGCCGTTCAGATTTCATATGGGTAATCATGGCATGGATGGATTTGAACATTAGGAGCAGACGACGTCTCTTGATGGGAGGAGGGTTCGGAAGGATCGGAGGAAGCCTAGGTAGAGATGTTGCAACCTGAGCATATGACCTGAGTGGCGGTGGCAACGGGGGCTGAGGTTGTGATGAAAGTGGAGCATGAAGAGGAGAAGCAATGGCTGGCGAAGAGATGGATCCGATCAGTGCGATGTTTCTCTAGAATTGTGGTCAGCGAGATGACATTGGATGGGAACGAAGGAGGAGGGGAAATTGGGCTGAGATGAGCGATATTAAGAGGGGATATAGTGGATCGGAGGTGGAGGAGGAGGAGATGAGTGAGAAGAGGACGCCATGAGAAGAGGAGTATTATGTCACAAGTTAATTCTAACTCATCTAGAAGATTGTTATTTTGCATTACAAGTTAGGACACCAAAATGTAAATGTTGTAAAGAAAGTTCTGAGTGAAAAAGGTATTCTCTGTGAAAATATTCAAATGACATATATTCGTACTTCTATCAAATGGGGAAGAGTCACAAACTTGCATTTCCAGACTCAAAAACAAATTACAGTAGGTTATTAGAACTAACTGCCATAGCCTTATGGGGCTAATCGTCGATAAGTACTACATCATCTTTGTCGATTCTTACTCAAAATGCACTTGGACATATATATTTATAAGTCAAAATATGAGACTAACAATGTTGTAATACTATCATAATTCGAGCTGGAAAAAAGACAAACAATGCAATAAATAGTTCAAAGTGATGGTTGAACTAAATTTCTACCACTTAAAGATTATCTTCAAAAGATTGGGATTATAAATAGAATAACTTGTCCACGCACTTCTGAATCAAATGGTTTAGTTGCACACTAACATAGACACATTGTTGGAAATGGTCATACACCATTAGCCCAAGCAAATTTACCACTAAAATATTGGTTTGGTGTTTTTGTTACAACTGTCTTTTTGCTAAACAGATTACTCATAAAATTGTTGGAGTTTAAAAGCCCAACTGAAGTATTTTTAACTCTAAACAATATTACAAAAGTCTGAAGTGTTTAGGCACCTATATTTCCTTTATTGAGACCCTATAATAGGACAAACTGAATTTTAGATCGTCTCCATGTATATTTTTAGGGTACTCAATAACCAAAAAGGGTACAAATGTCTAGATAAGAATGACAAAGTATTTATATCTAGACATGTAGTAATTAATGAAAAGGTATTCCCTTTCAAAGATTTTATAATTACCACAACAAAGAAACTTTACAACAAAAATCATCTATTGCACCAATACTTGAATTTCCAAGTAAAGCAGCTCAAGAGCATGCAAGAGGAATTCAGAGAACTCAAAGCAACTCTCAACACAAGTTTTCAACAGTAAACCAACTCAAGATCATTTTGACTCACTATGTACACCTACTCATGAATCTCACCAAAGAGTTAGCTCATAAAATAACTTTTACCAATCATTAGATTATCAAGGGACATCTGATAATCAATAAGAGGCCACAACAGGTGATACAACCTCAAGCCACTAGCAATGCTAATAATCATATGATACCCAACACCAAAAACTGTATTTTAAAATAAAAAACTTATATGTTGCTCTAGAAAGCGAAGAACCAACTTCATATTATTAGGAAATACAAAAAGAAAAATGAAAAAATGCCATACATAAATAGTAAAGAGCTTTTATAAAGAAATAAAACTTGAGATTTATTGCCTCTACCTAATGACAAAGATGCCATAGGATGCAAGTGGACATATAAAATAAAAAGAAATGCAGATTGTTAGCTCTCCTAGCATAAAGCAAGACTAGTAGCTAAAGATATTCACAACGAAATGGACCCGTTTTAATGAAACAATTTCATTAGTTGTGAAAACCTCAACTATTAAAACTATACTTTCAATTGCAATGCATAGAGACTATATCATCAAATAACTCGATTTAAATAATGCATTTCCAAATGGTATATTGCAGGAAGAAGTGTACATAGAACAACCACTAGGCTACAAGAGAAGAGAAAGAGGAACTTGTATACAAGCTCAATGAAGCTTTCTATAGACTCAAACATGCTCCACGAGTTTGGTTTGAAAAATTAAAATCAACTCTAACGGAGCTTGGATACTCATAAAAAATTCTAATGACTCCTACTTTATGAAATTATGTAATAATACAATCATCTATGTATAAATTTATGTTGATGATTTTTTAATTGTAGGAAACCGTGAGGAGGAGATCAGAAATCCTACTCTATCCATAAAAAAAAATTTGAATCAAATACCTTGGAAGTCTCAATTAATTTCTTGGGATAGAAGTAAAAAAGAGTATCAAATGCAACTATAATTTCCAGCAAACAAAAGTACATTTCAGAGTTAAACCTAAAACGAGTCAAACCAATTCACTTTTAACTCCTATAACCAGTAACTTATACCTATCCAAGAATAAAGTAAAAGAGCTTATAAATGAAAAATTACACAGAAGCATAGTTGGAGCCTTATATTATGCCAAAATAACAAGACCAGAAATCTCATCCAATGCAAACAAAGTGAATCAATGTATGCAAAAATCACTAGATAAACATTGGAAGATAGTCAAAAGAATATTAAAATATTTAAAAGAGAAAAATCGGCTATAGATTAAAGCATAACTCAAGCAAAACATTAAAGACCATAGGTTATGCAAATGTAGACTGAGGTGCATACCTTGATAATAGGAGATAGACATCAGGATATTGTATCTTTTCGGGTTACAATTTTGTCTTTTGTGCTCAAAGAAGCAACATACAGTGTCTAGATCAAGTGGTGAAGCCGAATATAGAAATTCTGCAAATTCAACGTAAGATATTGCATGGATAGAGCCATCAATAAGTGAACTCAGGGTGACGACTAATGGCATAACTACACTATAGTGTGATTATGTAAGTGATGTGCTACTTATTGCAATTCTAATTTTACATATGAAAACTGAACATATGGAAATATACACTTATTTAGTTCGTGAATAAGTGGTTAAGGGTGAAATCAATGTAAATCACTTACCAACATCTTTCCAGATTGTTGGTGTTCTGACCAAGCCATTATCAAAGAAAAGTTTCATCAAACTTCAACAAGATCTGAAAGTCCAGGAGATAGAATTGTCTCAAATCGGATCCAACTTTAAATCACATGATTCAAATCAGATTTAATATACAACTTTAAATTTGAAGCTAGTTCTAACTGTCTCTACAAATACATACTCATCAGCAACTACGCCTTCGACAAGTCACACGACTCTAGCACCGACAACTTTAGAATAAAGAGTTAAAGCTATAATGGAAGGTAAGAGAAGTCAAAGTGAGCTAAATTTCTATTTTGTTTGGAAGAGGATGGCCTTTTTATGTTGGATGATGTTGTTAGAGAAGTAAACCCTAACCTAGAACTAATTTTAGGAGGGAGGGGGTAAAATGAACTAAAACATTGAATCCGTTAAAGAGTTTCTTCTTAATACATGAATGTGGGTCTTACTCGATTCGCTTTTGGCTCGGTTTATCAACTATCAAATCGTTTTCTTGAATCTATTATATAATGTGATGCTAAGGGCATCCAGTTTCCTCTACATAATACCGTAAGTAAAAATAATAAACATAATAAATTCTATATACTTCTTAATATCAAATACAATTCACACGACAACCAACGACCGTGGAAAATCATTTTTTATAGCAAACAATCGTCGGCCAACACTGTTTTTCACGGTCATCAACCACTGACTATTGTTGTTCATTGGTTGATCATCATTGAAAATGGTGTTGGTCGACGGGTGTTCGCCATGCAAGAAATATGAAAATAATGTATTTTGTAGCCCCTTAAAATGTTTGGTATTAGAAAAAGTTAGTATATATGGTATTTTTAAGAAATGGTATTAGGAAGAATAAAACGAGATGCCCTTAGAAACACATTACATAAAGCATTGTGGGTTCGAATGTAAAAAGAATTAGTTTACAAAAGCTCTATGAACTTTCAATATAGCTATGTACTCATTCTTGTTATAAAATACAAAATAAATAAAATCATTTTTCTCTGATAGAACATACTAAGGAAAAAGTAGTGTGTTTTGAGTTCATGCTCTACACTACCTATTCCGATCCTGCCTTAATAAAAGGCCTTCATTAATTTGAATTAATAAGTACTAAACAAAAAATACAATAACTCAAACACGCGGCAAAAATAAGAAAACATTTCTAAGAATTGTGAATATTCATTGCAAAAAGAGGCAACAAAATTAATTAACTATAATTATCGTATTTTTAAGTAATTAATAGCAAACATTGACCAAATGATAAATTCGCAAATTATTTTGTTTCTATATTATTTCTGAATTTGCTTCTATCTTTTACTATAACCATAACTTTCAATGTCAAATCATTAGCTTCATAATTTGATTTGTTCATAAGGGTTATACATGTAATACTTCATAATGGGGTTTATCTTAAATATGTCTAGGGCTTTATTTAGTTTGGTTTCAACTCTATATAATCACATAATATTCCATAATATGATATTAGAAAATGTATTCAAACATGTCATGTAAAATAATGTTAATAACTACATAGTTAATTAGTTATATAGTTTATTTTATTAGATTTGTTGGTTGTAGCTACCCCTTACTTTGTCATAACTTAAAAGGTATATAGATATTGGTTGACCTGATTGTAAAATAACTAATGAAAAGAGAGAGAAAATGTTGATTGTATAACATGATATACAACATATGAATTATAGTGTGCATACATGTGCATTGGCAAACTATTTGGTCAACAATACTTTTTTCAGTTAATTATTGAGAAGTATATAAAATTCAACCACTTAAAAGGTAACAGTTCTAATTTCTAGTATTGATGAATTATTTCTCGCAAAATTAAGTAGTCCAGAGCCATCATGAGATAATCAGTATGGCTACTAAGTCATATAAAAATATAGTTATGTACAATTGATATATCACATATCCAATGCTTAAAGTAAGAAATCACCTTACAAGGTTGAGTAAATAAATTATAGTTTTGTTTGAGTTGAGAAACTTAAAGGGACTAATCTGTAGAATTTGTCAAAGACTGCGAAGTTCAGTTGTCCTTCTTGTTTAATTTGCATGTACATCACGAGCATCCCAATTGGACCATATGCACTTCATATAAGAAAATACATATGAATTATAGTTTGTATAAATTCATCACCGAGGAAATGATCCAGCTTATTTTAGTTGAGGTATTGTGAAAATGAAATATATAGTTGATTGATATTACTTATAAAACATAAAGCCACTACAAGAACATAAACATATTCTGATAGCGGTATGTCATTAGCGGTTGTTGCAAACCAATGGCTACCGTTGTGAAGATGCCTTTTATTGCAATGATTTTCAACGGAATTGACGTTCTACTTTCGATATTTTCTAACATCTGTCAGTGGTTGTTTCTGAAAGCTTTTGTTTGACATGTGCCCATTTGGAGTTACAATTGAAGCATAAGAAACCAATGAAAAGTCGTGGCCAATAAGCCGTCATAAATAATGGATATTTTGTATATGTAGCACTTCCTATTCTCTTCCAACCCTTCACATATACTACAATCAATCTCATATTCTATTTCAAACATAAATATAAGCCCATTCATTTGAGCATATCTAAATAAACAAATACCCAATATACATAACAAAATACTTAGTATACACAACAAAATCGTGAAAATCATAGTCAAGTCATCAAACCATCAAATATATACAACAAAACAAAACTAAAGGCAAGTAAAACATCCATCTATCCACAAAATAAACAAAACAATCCCAAATCATAGTCATACGATATCATACTATACCAAACCCATCCATGCAATCTCATAGCGTATATAAACAATCAAAAACATAAAAAAAACTTAACCTCTCAAGCTGCATTAGAATCACAAAAGCTACCAGAATGACCGGGTGAGAGATATATCCCATGACGATGTAACACCCCATATTTTAATAAATAGTAATTATATTAAGAGGATAATAAAATGAATATTCATTAATTAAATATTCAGAATTAGGTAAAACAAACTTTACTGTTGCTTCCGTTATGAAAATTTCAATTCAGATAGACTCTTAGTTTCCATAAATCGGATTAAATATGAAGAAGTTATGGGCTTAAGAAGATTGAATGAAAATATATACAGATATATAATAAAATAAAATTAACATGGTGCAAAAGAAGCAACAGTAAGTGGACGACCCACCCATAACAGGGTCGACCCCTGGGTCGACCCATGTCTAAGGTAGGTCGACCTTAGGGCCGACACAGGTAATGGTGGGTCGACCCACATGCATGCAGGTAGAATTCTTGCAAACGAATCTAGACTATTATATTTGATAGCTTCACACACTGACTCAACTTGAGGTGTACGGTCTAATTTATAAACGTAAATCTATTTGTTTAGGATTATCCTATATATATAATCTATATATAGGTTAGCAGCCTCATTGTTTTCTACACACAAAGATTCTTCGTTCTTCTTCCTCCTAACTGTGTCTGAATAAAAATAAGAAGATGCTGAGGTATTGCCTAAATGTGGATTTAAGAGGACAAATCTATTCTTTCAACAACAACAATATAAAAGAGAACTTTTCTGGATTATTATCAAACCACTGTGAGTTCTAGTTATTTTCAGATGTGATAATTAAACAGCAATCTGACAATGAATAAATCTGAATCTTAAATTGTTAACCCATAAAAGTACGGGTCTAGTATAGTATAAAGGTGTTGTCCAAGTCATGTTGTCACTGGTTAGGTTGCTAGGCTCATCTTCAAATAGACCAGGACGTTATCAAAACCATGTTGTGAAAGCCATGTCATTTAGCTCCATGCCGCTAAGACCCCATGTCGCCCTTAGCTTATGTCATCATAACCAAGTGGATTCAAGTCTCCCTGCTATCATGCCATCCCTAAGTCATATCATCACACACTAAGTCATTCCGAGGAGGCTAAGTCGTTCCCAAGTCATACCGCATTCCATTCATAACATCGAAGACAAGTTGAGCCGCCTAGTCAACAAGTTGTTTCCCTATATGGAGCTCAAGCCATTCGACGGCATAAGGAAAACGGGAACTCTTCTGAAAGTAAAGCCGTAAACTAGTATGGGCATAAAGCCGCGTATACTATGTTGCAACCGACATAAGTCATGTCGTTACTAGTTAGAGCCAGGCTGTTGCCAGTTATCCTTTGCCAAGCTATTGCCAGCTATACTCCGACCGACATTGGTCATGTCACACCTACGACATGGTTTCCTGTACTTCGTACTTCCATCCTTCACCACTCCACACTCACTCCTATAAATACCCCATGACCTCTACATTAATAGGGACCGATTTCTGAGACCACGAAGGGCTGTCCAACTATTTTCTACTCCATTCCAAGTGATTCTACCTTCTCCAATCATCTTCAAGCAAATATCTAGCACCAAATCCACAATGGAATCATTGAAATTCAATCAAATGTTCAAAGAATTGTAGATCTACATCCCTGCTTGCTACACTTAGAGAATTCCGGCAAATTCCTTGGCTAGCTTGAGTAGAACAACGTGAAATACTTAAGAGAGAGAAAAGGAATGTATTGAGAGAGAATTCATGCTTTGTAAACTCGAATATGATAATGAAAGCAATTCTCATAATGGATGTAGGCTTTTCCTTAGCCAAACCACTATAAACTTTGTGTTCTCCACGTTTTCCTTTCTATTGTGTGATTGTGAATCCTTTTGCTCATTTCTAACCATTTGGTGAAGTGCTCTTGAAGTACCTTTGGTGTTGTGGCCATTTGTGGTTACGACATTTGGTGCCCACCATGGGGCCACGTTCGCACTTCCATTCTCTGAGTAATTTTTGGAGATAGGGTTTGGAGCTCGTTCCTACTATAGATCTTTCAAATCTAAAGTTTGGGCCAATCAACGAATTCTCTACAAAGTTTACAGCATTGTCCAAAATCATGGGAAGACCAAAGAAAACTGCAAGTAAAACCGTTGAAGAAACCAATAATCATGCCAATGAAGCTACACCACCTACCGACCTCTTTGAAGTAGGTGAATCCTCTAGAGCCTGAGCTGCGGTAACTAGGGAAGAATTGGATAAGGTTGCGGCTGGATTATCAAGTCGTATAGGAATCTCGACAAATGCTATGATGAAGAAGCTAGAAGCCATGTTCTCTCTTCAAGCCGCCACAACAAAAGTTACCGCTAATGCCACTCGTACCGAAGCTGCTAATTCTTCTACTACGACTCCAAATCGAAATCAATCCTTTCATGAGATTGATGATCCAGATGAAGTCAATTGCGAATAGTCAAAACCACTTGCTCGGAATCATTTCGAAAAAGCGACTTCTCATAAAGGGACAAGCTCCGCCAATGGGGCACCTCCCCATGGCACCGGGCCCCAGATCCTTAACCAAGATCATTCGCGCAAGCGAAGATCTGGTAAAGGTGACGGCGCCTGCCCTGTGGATCAACGCAATGAGAAAGAGCATCTTGAGGATATTGTCCAACAGATCATGAAGGAGAGTACTGATCGGAAGGACGATGCAAGAGATTGGGAATTCACTCCATCAAAAATTCCGCTCACTGAGAGAATCTAGTTTGCTAAGTTCCCGCGCAAGTTCAACCCCCCAACCATCCAAACTTATCCTGGAACTGGAGATCCTTACCTTTTCTTGTTTAAGTACGACTAGCATATGAATAGGGAAAGGGCCACGGATGAGCTTAAGTGTCTATACTTCCCTGTGTACTTGGAGGGGGTAGCCTCACTTTGGCTCCCAAATCTCCCATCGAGATCAATAGATGACTTCTCCACTTTGGCTAAGAAATTTAGATAATAGTTCAGGCTACAGTCTACTAAAGTCAAAGATGTAATGTCACTGAACGACATGCAGCAACGACCAGGAGAATCAATTAAAGCTTTTCTTGATCGATTCAATGCTGCAGCGGCGGAAGTGGAAGATCCAGAGCTGCAATTGTTTCTAATGACATTGAAAGGCGCCATCATTAAGAAGCCAAAATTCGAGAAGTGGCTCAAGATTAAAAAGCCAAAGACCTTGAGATATTTCATGCAAAGGCCGAGGAATTTATTGATGTGGAAGACGACCTGTCTTATGCTATGGATGAAGCTGAGGAAAGAGTGGCTCCATCGAAAAAGCATGATAATGTTTTGGTTAATCAGAGAAATCCTGGTAGTCAGAAAAGGGGCAAAGATGGAAGAGACAACCATCCTAACAAGAAATTCCGCTTCTTTAAGAATTCTGAGCTGACTCCTTTGAATGACACCGTAGAAAATATCTTTATGGCAACTAAGGATACCGAGGGATATCCGACGCCAAAGCAGATAAAGTTCAGTGATGCTGGGATAAGTTCGGGCAGGTTCTGTAGGTTCCATAACCAACCTAGCCACAATGAATGCAGGCACTTGAAGAACCTGAATGAAGCGTTAATAAGGAATAATGGGCTCCAACAGTATGTGAAGAACCAACATAATACTCAAGCAGCCCAAGGGCAGAGTACATCTATGGGACACCCAGTCCGGGAGAGAATGCTCCAGCCGCTGCTAAACCAAGGCCAATCATTAACACGATTTCAGGTAGACCCTACCCAGTCGGAAAGAGCTGGGGGGACATTGTGAGGTATACTGATGAGATGAAAAACCCCCCGACGGAGGAAGGATGCATGGTCTTGAACAACACTTTTCCCGTGAAAATGCTAAGGACTTCGGGGAATGATGTTGTGTTCAAAAATAGAAATTCAGGCAGTCTACTAACATCGACGGTTGATCCCGTGGTTATTACCATCGATTTAGGTCTAGCTATAGTAAGGGGGTCTTGGTGGATAGCGGGGCATCTGTCAACGTTCTTTTCATTAATGTATTCAAAAAATGGAACTCTTTATGGATGACATAAGAGCATGCCAAAATAAGATCCATGGGTTCACGGGTCAACCTACTCAGCCAATCGGCGTCATCGACCTGTGTGTAGAACTCGGAAAAGGAGAGCAAAGAGTTGCTATAAAGCAAACTTTCTTATAATCTACGAACTTTCAGCCTATAATGCTTTCCTTGAGAGGCCAGGCCTTTCTGCATTCAAGGCAGCAATGGCTCCATGGTGCCTAACCATGAAGTTTCCAACTGAGAATGGAGTCAGTGTGATTAAAGGTGATCAGAAGACGGCTAGAGAGTGTTACATGGAAGAGTTGGTCGAAGCCAAGAAGAAAGAAATGGGAAAGAATGTGGGGCCTCCCCTCCGCATTCGTGACACTCCCTTGTAGCAACTAGGGCGGGGGCCCTTGTACTAGTGAACATAGCGAGGCCCAAGAAGAGATGGATCCAAGGAAGACCAGTACATGGGAGGACCGTGTAGCTCCAACTGAAGCCACAGTCATAATTCAAGTCCATGATGATGATCCAGATAAAGTATTGAAAATAGGCTCTCAACCGGGCCTCAAACTGCAAAAAGAATTAACTATGTTTTTAAAAGCAAATTTGGAAGTTTTTTCTTGGAATCATTCTGATATGTATGGAATTTCACCTAATGTAATAGTACACAAATTGAATATTGATCCAAGTGTGACACCAATAAAACAAAAAAGACACTCAAGGACCCGAAAGATCTAGAGCACTAAAATAGGAAGTGGATAGGTTACTTGAAAATAACTTTATATAAGAATCCACATATCCAAAATGGGTCTCCAATTCGGTACTTGTCAAAAAATCCGACGGCAACTGGCGAGTGTGTATCGATTATTCAGACCTGAATAAAGCGTGCCCGAAGGACAGTTTTCTATTGCCCAGAATTGATCAACTTGTCGATGCAACCGCAGGGCATGAGCTTTTATCTTTCATGGATGCTTATTCTGGATATAACCAAATAATGATGCACATGCCAGACCAGGAAAACAAAAGTTTCATAACAGATCTAGATTCATATTGCTACAAGGTCATGCCTTTCGGATTGAAAAATGCGGGAGCGACTTACCAGCTTCTTGTAAATGCAATGTTCAAAGCACAAATTGGTAAAACCATGGAGGTATATGTTAAAGACAAGCTGGTTAAGTCAAAAAAAGCGAAAAATCATATTGAGAATCTCGCTGAAATGTTTCACATTCTTAGGAAGTATGGGATGAAACTAAACCTACTTAAATGCTCATTTGGAGTCGCATCTAGAAAATTTCTTGGATTTATGGTCAATGCCCAAGGCATCGAGGCCAATCCCACTCAGATCTCAGCTTTGTGAGAGATGTGTGCTCCTAAAACAAAGAAAGAACTTCGAAGCCTAAACGGCAAAGAAGCTTCTTTGAGTCGATTCATTTCAAAGGCGACAGACATGTGCATTCCACTGTTTGATGCATTAAAGAAGGGGAAGAAAGATTTCCAATGGACTCCTGAGTACCATGTAGCTTTCGAGGAGAAAATCAGACACTTGGAATCACAACTAATTTTATCAAAGCCCAAGGATGGAGAGATCTTATTCCTATATCCCGCAACATCATCTCATGCCTTGAGTGTAGCTCTCGTCCGAGAGGATGATAAGGTTCAAATGCCGGTATATTACATTAGCAAACGACTTACCAGGGCGGAATTGAATTATCCTAAATTGGAGAAGCTTGCATATAGTTTACTCATCGCCTCAAAGAAACTCCGTCCATACTTCCAAGCCCACTCTATCAATGTCCACATGGATCAACCCCTAAAGCAAGTCTTATTCTGTCCAGAAACTTCGGGGAGATTGCTAAAGTGGAATATTGAACTTAGTCAATACAATATCACTTACCATCCTCGAAGACCGATAATTGGACAAGCTTTAGCAGATTTTATCGCATAATTCATTGATAGAGAGGAAGAGAAGGAGGAACATATTGAAGCAATTACCGGATGGAAGTTATCTTTCTATGGAGCTAAGAATGATTACTGTGCTGGGGCAGGGATAGTTCTACAAACTCCCAAAGGCCGATCAATATGTTGTGCTCTAAAATTGGAGTTCCCTGCAAGTAATAATGAGGCAGAGTACAAGCTGCTAATCGTTGGGCTAAAAATTGTGAAAGAGCTGGGCTTGAAAACCTTAGAAAATGTAGCGACTCACAACTAGTGGTATTTCAGGTTCGAGTAGAATTCCAAACCAAACGAAGAAATATTCCAGCTTATCTGACTAAGGCTAAGGAACTTCTCGATGACTTAGAAGACTATGTGATATCTCATATTCCTAGAGAAGAGAACATGAAAGCAGATTCGCTTTCCAAACTTTCTAGTACAGGTGATGCTCAGATACTAGGACTAGTTCCTGTCGAATTCCTCTTAAATCCCAGCACTGACGATCATGACATAGATTTGATCATGGAAGCTGCAACTGAACCAGACTCTTGGATGACTCCAATTAAAACTATCTCCTGGACGAGGTGCTCCCATATGATGCGAAGAAGAGAAAGAAGCTCCTTCGAAAAGCATCCTTATTTCTAAATCAAGAAGGTCGCTTGTATAGAAGAGTATTTTCCATGCCCCTCCTTCAATGAATAACAAAACAGGAATCTAGGGCTATCTTGGAGGAACTTCATAAGGGAGAATGTGGAGGTCATACAAGGGGATATATGTTAGCCAAGAAAATTCTGCGATATGGCTATTTCTGGTCTGACATTAACTTGGACTCCGCAAGTTATACCAAGAAATGTGATCGATGTCAAAGTTTTGCCAAGATTCCTAGAGCACCGTCTACAGAATTGACCCAGATGGTCATTCCGTGGACATTTGCAGCTTGAGGCATTGATTTAATTGGAATACTTCCTACTGCAAAGTCCAATTTCAAGTACGCCATTGAAGCTGTAAATACGAAGATATGAAGCACCATCTCGTAAGGAGGATAAGGACTACCAAGACTCAGACAGTTAAACGGAGCAACATCCGATTTAAAGGCTGAAAAATTGTCGGTTCCACCAATGGGCCAACACCTCAAAAGGGGGTTTAATGACCCTAGTCTCATACTATAATAGCTTGTTACAACAGGCATCTGGTAATGGTACTGGCGTCCACCTCGTGGAACTTCACAATGACCAAACCCTTCATAGTGAAGCTAACTAAAGGCCTCTTTGAGGTGCCCCAATCAGTTTGTTAAGGTCTGCTGATCACAGACTCGACAATCGGCGGGTTACAAAGACCACTTCGGAGGCACCTAATTAGTTCGTTAGTGTCTATTGATCATAGACTCAACGATAAACAGGCCCGAAAAGACCCCTTTCAAGAGCAAGAGACCTCTTTAGGGGCACCCCAATCGATCGTCAGCACCAGGATTACCTGGTCCGATTGCGATAAACATTGGGTTTCAAAGACCTCTACGGGGGCGTCCGACCAGGTTAGAGTCCAATTATTTCAGACTCGTCGATCGGTGGGTTCAAAAGCCCTCTTTGGAGGCATCCAATCATTTGCGTAACATTTGGTCATCCCAAATGTGAAGATCGTTGGTCAAAAGACCTCTTCGGCGGCGTCCGACAAATTCTACCAAGTGTTTAAATTATTCAGGCAAAGTGAATAACGGATTTCAAAGACCTCTTAAAAGTCACCCAATGAAATCACTGACACTAGAATACATCATCCTAGTGAGTATCTCCTATGTTTGAATTAACTAGTTGGAAAAAGATAAGCATTGGGCCCAAAAATATAAGACCTCTCAAGTAGGGGCACAAAAACAAAAATCCTCTTTTATTAAAGGCATGAGTTTGATCAACTAAGTTAAAAATAATTGGGTCATGAGCGAACTAGGAAATCTCGAACGTGATGGTAAAAGAAATAGACTTAGCCACTACAGCAGGAATTTTTGGTGTTTTAATCATAACCAAGAGATTCTAAATATGGTCGATCACACCAAACCTATAAAAGTCCGTGATGAACTTTGGTATGGGTCATCACCACTGCATTAAGATAAATCAATAATTCTCACTAAAACATACCATAAGCTCGTCACAACTTTACACCAAATAAGAAGGCTTTGAGATTGTAAGGACTACTCCAATTAACAAAGTTGAATCTCTGGAAATGGCCAAGGCAAAATCGGAGATTTCAACACAGTACTAAACACAAAAAGTGTTTACTCACAGACAAGAAGTCTCAAGTGTCGCCTCAGTCAAAACAAAACGAATTCAATGAAGTTGATCAAGTGGTTCCAACTAGTAATGATCTATGGTATAAAAGCAATATAGCTACAACTGGAAAAATCATTATTTACAAAAACGTACCACTAGATCATTATAGTATCATACATTGCAACAACAAAGAACTTATGATACAAAAGACTTGTAAATGTGTAAAGAAACATGTATGGAATGCAAAACAAGAAAGTGCATTGAAGCTAAGGTAAAGAGCTTAAGTACAACAAGCAGAACACAGAACACACTTTCATTACATTAGCAATAGCACAAGTCAATCACATAATCACAAGTACGAAAGTTTCAGACATAGAGTAATAAGCGAGGACCGACACTCGCATATACAACCGATCTAAATGGGATGCATAAAAGGAGAAAGCAAAAGGTAAAACAATCTAGTCTCGAGTACTACTTCTTCTTCTTATCACCAGATCTCGGAGATGGTTTGTTGGAAGGAAGAGGAGTATTTGTCGCGCCACTAGGACTTTCTTGGGAAGACAGAGTAATACCTCTCTTCTGGATAGCACGCTTCCCTCCTTTGCGTTTCAAATATGATAAGGACATGGCTTTCTTTTTCCTCATTCTTTTGCGGTACCTCCTAGGCTTTCATCTATTTTTGAAACCTCAGAATCATCGCTAAGGTTGTAGTCAACATCCTCCAATTCAGAAAGTGCACTGATTTTAGCATCCTGTGACCCAGGAGTCGTAACGGCAAGTAAGGATATGTCACCAGGTGGAAGAGTGACAACTGGGGCAAAAGGAACCGTCATCAAAGTTGAGTCGTTTATAATAGCTTTAGTTGTCGTTGCCTTGCATGTAGAAGGGGTAGATCATGGTGAGATTAGACCTAAAACAGATAAGCAATAAGTGTAGAATGCAGTTGTTCCAGGTGAAAGGCATAGGAAGTCTAAGTATTACATAGTTTGGACAATTTTAGTTTTAACTGCGGCTTCAAGATTTTCTTGAATGTTTCTGTGCCTATCGACTTCAAACCTATCAGCATCGTTATCGTCTTCCTCATCATCTCCACTATGCTCCTCACCTACCTCAACATTACGCTTCTTGGTAACTGTGCCTTGCCCCTTGAGATCAGCAGGAAGACTGATTGGAGTTTGAGAACCCGAAGCCTCAATATTGATAAAGCTTATAGAAGCATCGGCAATAACTACTTTCTCCCCAGAGGATTTGGCTCGCTTTTCAATAAGTTGTCTCTTGCCTTCAGCTAAGGCTTCGTGGGAGTCTTGATCTAGAAGGTCTTTAATGAGATCGTCTTCATTATGATTATTACCGGGAATCTCAAGCACTTGTTCCCAAACAAGAGCCAATGTAGTTGAAAAGTTGTCCCCCAAATAATGTAAATTCCCTCGGCTCATAACGTTGAAAACATAAAATCTTAATATATCAGCATTAGCGTCATCCACAGCCTTCTTAAGAGTTTCTTCAGCAGCTTCTTTATCCTTCTCGAGAGCTTTAACTTTAGCCATTAATATAGAATTGGAAGTTTTCAAAGAGGTGTTAGTTTCATGGAGTTGCGCAACTTCGTCCCGGTATTGCTTAGAGACATCCTTCTTCATAGATAATGTGACTTCGGCGTTGTGTTTGGCAGATCGAGCCTCCTTCTCTCTTTGCTTAGCAGCGGTGAGTCCTTCTTTAAGCTTCTTGATTTTGGCATCTAGCCTCTCCAATTCTGCATTCCTTTTTGTAAGGGATGCAATGGTAGCCTCCCGAGAATCCAGAAATTCTCCCACTTAGCCTTGTCACTCTACGAAGCAGTGATCTTAACAAGGTTAGCGTCATTGCACTTTTGGAGATCATCGCCAAATTTATGCCATTCACTCAACTGTTTCTCAGCATGACTCTTGACAATACCCATCTTAGTTTCGAGCTGACTTTTAGCAGTGTCAAATTGAGTGAGCATTTGACTTATTACAGTATCCATCTCCTTACCTGTATTCTCACTATCAGATGGATTTATGCCACGATCAAAGAGTAACCCTTTCAAATTCCAACCCTTGAATCGTCCCGCAAGAGCAATATTTGCTGGTTCGGGTTCATTGCAGGGCTTATGAATAATCGTATGATTTTTTGCAGGAAGGCCAGGAGGTGCAGTAGGCAGAATTGATCGAGAAATAATAAGAAGCTTGTCCAATCGAGGGCGCTTGTGAGAACTATCCTTGCCCTGATCATCTTTGCCTCGCTTCCTTCTAGGACTCTCTTCATCATGAACATCATCATAATCATCCCCAAGCCAAGCACGTCGCCTCCTTTCCTCCTTGTCTTCCTCATGCTTCCTTCGCCTCTGCTCATCGTTCAATTCATGCTCAGATACCTGCGGAAGCTTGTGAGAGGATTGCGAATGTTGAGGATGATAAGATTGTAGGGAATGTCGTGGTTGTCGTGAGTGATAGGGTACTAAGAGATTCTTTGGGTTGTATTTAGTGCTTTTTTGCCGAAAGTCTAGAAAGTGTTGCCCATGCATTTCTGAACTTGAAAAAAGAAAAAATAGGCTTTTAGCACTCAGACCAAAGGTACTGGGGCAAACTGTGTGCAACGACCCGCATTCTATGCATCGGAGGATCGTAGAATATTTATTTCATTTTCATACGAGGTCGTATACTTGTGTAACCTCAGGGAACGACTATTGGGGTCATTTCCCATGTTCACGATTTTTTTTCAATTTTGAAATGACTGTTTTGCCCCTAGCGAACCTTGTTTCGCCTATAACTTTTGATTGGTAAGGATATTTGACCTGAAACCACTTCCATTGGATTCGGATGATGGTTTACCTTTCCATAGAGTGGTCATATTAGCCAAACAGACTTACCGTTCACGACATATGACTGAAATAAGGTTTGGAAGGTGGAAAACAGCTTAACCGGGCCTAATTAGGGTGATTACCAGCTAGGCCCATTAGATATTTCAAGATTAGGGTTGCATAAGGGCTGATATGGATTAGAGAAACCCTCCTTTGTCATTTTCCAGCCGCCACAAACTTTCTCTTCAAACCTAACAATGGCTTCCACCTGCTAAATCTCTTCTAAACAACTCGTAATCGTTTTCTAATCAAGGATTAAGCTAAGCTACATCAAATTAAGGCAAATCAACACCAAATCAGAGCTGGAGCTGCTGTGTTGCATTAATTCGACCTAAGAAAGTAGTAAAGTTCAGATCTATAATTCATTTGTGGCTAAGTTGAGTGATTTGCATTGTTTTTCCACTAATTATGGCTAATTAGGGGTGATTAGTGTTAATTAGCGAAATTATGCATGTTAAAATTCTGGAAAATATGTATAAAAAAATTAATTATTTTTTTAGGGCTCCGATAAAAATTTGGGTTATTTTGGACATGTTTTGCTAATCATATGGTTAAATCATGATTAAGGAGAATAAGAGGAAAACATGGGTTTTGAGTATGTTTAATCTAAAATAACATATATGCTTGATGTTTTGGCCTTGTTGATTGATCATATATGTTACTATGACTGTTTGAATGTTAAGTAATCTTGTAGGAAAGTTAGAATTGTTGAAAACGCCGTCGTATGGCGAAAATGGACAATATATGCTCGTTGAAAAATGTGCAGGGTTTCGGATCGGATCGGATTATAGGGCTCGGATCGGATAGGAGAACAGAGTAAAGAAATTCGAACCGGACTGGAACTGGGCATAAGAGACTTGGCAAGAAGGAAGGCCATTTGCATAGGGTTGGAGTTGGGCTCGGATCGGAAACGAGAGCGAGGGAGAGATCGGATCGGAAATGGCGAGTACAACCCGAACCGGGCTAGGATTGCAAGCACCGAACCGAACCAGATGAGGACACCCGAACCGAACGGAAGCTCGAGCATGGAAAGGAGGGCCGATCCGAACCGATGTGACATGGAGGACCTCATATACCGAACCGAACCAGATGACCGAACTGAATCGAACAAATGTTCCTACTATTACTCGATGACTCTTCTGAAGACCAACTCCAATTCGACCAAAACCCAAGATGCAAAGGAAGTCCAAATGGGAGGTTATTACTGAGGATCCAAATGGGGATCAACGAGTTAACGTCATGAGTTGGGTTTTGTTGCGGGACGTGTGCAAAGGGGTTATCGATGTCTATAGCTTTGACTCACCACTGAGAAACGGATATTTGCTATGGATCAGTGCAGTGGAGTTGTCATGACTCCATGAGGCAAAGTGATCGTAGCAGGGCTATGAGCCATTGCAGTGGAGTTGTCATGACTCCATAGAGAAGAGTGGACATAGAAAAGTATTAGTGGTTACGGATCAATGCAGTGGAGCCGTCATGACTCCATGGGGCAGAGTGATCGTAATAAAGAATTAGGTGATCAAAGTGGTAGATATCGTATACTTTACGCACTAAGTGAGGGATGTGAGGATGATTGCTATGTTTTATGTTTGTTATCACCATGACATGCACACCCCCTCCCCATTATTTTCACACCATGTGTTAGTGTCACCTTAGAGTATTGTACATCTTGTTGTGCTCACTCTTTGGTTGCAGGTCCAGGTTCAGGTATGGTTACGTATCCCTGTTATTGT
Source organism: Allium sativum (assembly GCA_030737875.1). Lineage (NCBI taxonomy): Eukaryota > Viridiplantae > Streptophyta > Magnoliopsida > Asparagales > Amaryllidaceae > Allium > Allium sativum. The sequence goes on from CM060916.1 coordinate 735,453,323, forward strand.
TTTTTTTTTTGCTTCTTATCGCTCATATCATACTTCTGTCTGACCAAGATTTTTATGTCTCTTCTTATTATTCTGGGTGCTCATAAACGAGCAGACTAGAGACAGGTTAGCTGGTTATGCACGAGTAGCTATCCGGAGACGAGCATGAGGTTTACACGTACCATTTCCATATATTCTCCTTGTGTTGTTGCTGGTCGCTACTTTAGGCATTAGTAGTATACCTACCTATTTTGCTTTAGAGATACTTTTAAAAGTTGTAATAAAGATGGTTTGGATCATAAGCTGTATTTTGAATTTTCCGCTGCTATGATGGTTTATTTTTCAGCTTATGCACTGTCTCGCCTGTTTTATATCAAGTTATGTTATTATTATATTTTGTTCCATGTGCTATGAGATATACTACAGGTTCCACGATGGTTCGTAGTTTCAAATTCCTTTTCCTTTGATGACCGTCCCATGCTGGTTGGACATCGGCACAGCGCATTTCATTGGAAATGTCGGCTGGTGCGGGGTGGGCCGTCACATTTGGTATCAGAGCTCTAGGTTGCATAGTTATCCTTGGGAATGACACCCGGGAGAGATAGTACGTATATGAGAGCGCATATTTGTTATATTTTGGGTTTTCAAAAGATATATATACTGTTAGTATATCTAAGGATGAAATCACACTGCACCAGCACCACCGAAGAGATGGTTAATCGTTTTCTCTTTACAGATTGAACGATGAGCCGATATACGAGGAATATTGGTTCAGGAGCCAACAATAGGAATGCCCCTGATATGAGGATGATGTTCACTGACTTCATGAGAGAGATTCTTAGGGATGTTCAGAGGGCAGTTCCCAATGCTGCTAACGGTGGTGGCGCAGTAGTGCAGGCGCCTAGGGCTGATTTTGCCAAGCTTAATAAGGATTATACTAGTTTTGGTGGGAAGCCATTCCATGGAACAGAATCGGTTACAGATGTTCAAGATTGGCTGGATAGTTGTGAGCGCATCTTCGAGGATTTGGGAAGCGAAGACGCAATGAATAGAAAGCTAACATCCCGCCAGCTGCAAGGACGGGCTAGGAATTGGTGGAACGCTATTAAGGCAGCCACCCCTGAGGATCAAGTTACTTGGTATCAGTTTAAGACCCGATTCAGTGATAAGTTTATCCCAGCTGCCCAGAAGTCAGAATTGTTTAGGAAGGTCTTTGAACTTAAGCAGAATGGTAGGGCAGGCTCAGAGCATATTGCTGAGTTCGATACTTTATCGAAGTATGGATTATCCATTATCGACACTGCCGAGAAGAAGAATGAGAAGTTCATAACAGGATTAGATCAGTACTTGGGGGAAAGGCTTGTAAACCATATAGATGAGACATTTGAATCGATTGTTGGAAAAACATTGAGATCAGAGAGCCTTTATCCTAAGCCCAAGACTGAGGTCGCTGTTACATCTGCAGGAGAGCCAAAGTCGCAAGTAAGTGGTGGGGGCAAGAATAATTACCATAATAAGAGGAAGCAGAACCAAGCTAAGGATGGTCAAAAAAGAATAAGAAAGATGTTGAGTTCTTTAGCTGTGGCAAAAAGGGCCACTTTGCTATAGAATGTCAAGCAAAGCTAGCAGACAGGAAGTGATTTAATTATGGCCAAGTGGGACATCACAAGGAAAAATGTCCACAACCTCCTAAAGAGAAGCACATTATGAAAGCATATGTTATTAATGTTGTTCCTTCTTCATTGAATGCCCTAACTATGGAGGAGAAAGGAAAGAATGTCATCATTCAAGGTATGCTTTCTATTTATAATGTTTCTGTTCGAGTATTGTTTGATACAAGGGTTTCCCATTCTTTCATATCTAGTGACCTGGTAGATTGGTTTGGGATTGGAACCCGAGATTATCGATAGACCTTTAGTGGTGACAAACCCGATTGGTGGTTCGACTAGCCTTAGTATGATTTTTCATAATGTGGTCTTATCGAGTCATGGATGTATGTTTGCTTGTTATTGCTTTGTTTTGGACTTTACTGGGTATGGCATTATTTTGGAAGTCGATTGGCTCCAAAGGTATGGGGTGGTGGTAGACTGTGGGGGATTTTCAGTGACTATTAGGGTGGATGATGGGCATAGGGTAGTGTTTGGTGGCCTACCTAGAGATGAGGTGATGGCTAGTTTTCTAAATTCCCTCGACATTCTATAGGACAAGTTATCAGGGGTTCCCATTGCTGGCCACTATCCGGATATCTTAGAGGAAGTGACCAGACTTCCACCACACCGAGAGATTGAGTTCCCTATTAATTCAGTGAAAGATGCCAGACCTATGGCGATGCCACTTCGTCGTATGGCACCAAGGGAACTGTGAGAGCTCGGGGGTGCAAGTAAGTGATCTTTTCGAAGAAGGGATTTATCTGAAGGAGTGTTTCCGAGTGGGGAGTACCAGTTGTATTTGTACCAAGGCAGATGGTTCCCTTCGTTTATGTGTGGACTATCGCGAGTTAAATAAAGTGACTAGGAAGAATAAGTATCCTCTTCCATCGATAGATGATTTGTTTGATCAATTGGAAGGGCAAGAGTATTCTCCCAGTTGGACCTCACGAAAGGATTTCATCAACTCCGAATAGCAGCTGAGGATATTCCTAAAACGGCATTTCGGACGCCGTCTGGATTCTATGAGTGGTTGGTCATGCCATTCAGGTTGACCAACACACCAGCATATTTTGTGGATCTTATGAATAGGGTATTTAGGGATCAATTGAATAAGTTTGTTCTTGTATTCGTGGACGATATCCTTATTTACTCGAGGACAGAGGAAGATCAGAAGGAACACTTGAGAGTAGCAATGAAGGTGTTGAGAAAACACCAATTGAAAGCGAAGTTTTCTAAGTGTCACTTCTCGAGGAGGGAAGTGAGATTCTTGGGCCATGTTGTTTCAGAGAATGGTATTACCGTGAATCCCGCGAAGGTGGCTACGGTACAAGATTGGTTTATGCCCAAGAATGCAACAGACATCAGAAGTTTCTTGGGGTTAGCTGGATATTATTCTAAGTTTATCCAAGACTTCTCCAAGATAGTGGCACGGTTAACTCAGTTGACCAAGAAGAATCAAGCTTTCGTCTGGGATGAAAATTGTGAAAATGCATTTAAGAGTCTAAAGGAAAAGTTGACGTGTGCACCAGTGTTAGTTATTCCTAAAGGGAATGAAGAGATGACGGTATACACAGATGCCTGTGGTACCAGACTAGGTGCTGTATTGATGCAAAGAGGTAGAGTTGTAGCTTATGCTAGTCGACAGCTGAAACCGCATGAGAAAAGATATCCTACCCATGATTTGGAATTGGCAGCGAACGTGTTCGCGTTGAGTATGTGGGGACATTGTCTCTTGGGAGAAAGATTCGAGTTGTTTACCAATCATAAATCATTAAAGTATCTTTTCTCTCAGAAGGATCTAAATCTCCGTCAGCAGAGAGGGTTATATTTCTTGGCTTCCTATGATTTCGATATCGCATATACACCAGGAAAGGGAAATGCAGTAGCTGATACATTGAGTAAGAGACATGCCAGTTTAGGGGCTATGTTTCTTGAATGGAAGCAACTGAAGTATATCGCAGGGTACGATTTCAGACCAAAGTGTGAATTGGATCCATAGATGTTAGCAAGTTTGACGATTAGACCCACCTTGATTGAGCGGATTGTTTCTAGACAGAGGGACGATCCTAACCTATTGGAAATCATCTCCAAGTTAGGGATGGGTATCGACGAAGAGATGAACAAGTATGGGCTTGATTGAGATGGATGGCTTAGAAAGAATGGGAGACTAGTTGTACCTAATGTTAATGGATTGAGAGATGAAGTGCTTAGAGAATGTCATCACTCAAAACTGACTATACATCCAGGTGGTAACAAAATGTATCGAGATATGAAGCAGACCTAATACTGGGAAGGGATGAAAAGAGATGTTGGGAAGTTTATATCTAAATGCGTGAATTGCCAATTAGTTAAAGCCGAGCAAAAGAAGCCTAGTGTTTTGATACAACCATTGGAAATTCCAAAATGGAAATGGGAACAAGTCTCAATGGATTTCATTGATGGGTTACCAAGGACTAGATCAGGCCATGATAGTATTTAGGTGATTGTGGACCAATTGACCAAGAGTGCAAGGTTTATAGCCGTCAAGTCGAATAGAACAACAACTAAGTTAGCAGAACTGTATATGAAGTAGGTAGTGAGATTTCATGGAGTACCTAAAGGGATTGTGAGTGACCAAGATCCGTTGTTTACTAGTGGATTTTGGAAGAGCTTAAAAGAGGCTTTAGGGTCAGAATTACATCTCAGTACCGTGTACCATCCTCAAACCGACGGTCAAACAGAGAGGGTGAATCGAGTATTAGAAGATCTCTTGAGAGCTTGCATATTAGATTTTGGAGGGTCATGGGATGACCATTTGCATCTAGTGGAGTTCACATATAATAATAGTTATCAATCCAGAATTGGTATGGCTCCATTTGAAGCTTTATATGGAAGACTGCGCAACTCACTATCATGTTGGTTAGAAACCGGTGAGGAATTTGTGCTTGGACCGGATGTGATAAGAGAAACCTCAGATAAGATCAAGGTTATCCAACAACGAACGAAGGCTGCCCAAGATAGGCAGAAGAGTTATGTTGATAAGAGGTGAAGAGATTTAAAATTCTCCGTTGGCGACTTGATGTTTATCAAGATTTCTCCGTTAAAGAACGTGAATCGATTTGGTAGGAGAGGCAAGTTAACACCAAGATTCGTTGGTCCATTCCCAGTTCTCGAGCAAGTTGGGAATTTGGCATATAAAGTTGAGTTTCCTGACAAGATGGCGGGAGTTCACAACGTATTTCATGTTTCCAAGTTAAGAAAGTTCGTGCACGGCCCTGATATGACTATTTCACCGGATCAGTTGGATGACATCGAAGTAGAACCTGAGGCTGTTAGGAACCGTAAGCCAATCCGTATTATCGAGTATGATACGAAGCAACTTCGAAGGAAGGCGATGAAACTGGTTAAGGTTCAGTGGGGCGATAACGAGCATGACTGTACTTGGGAAACAAAGGAGAGCATAAGGAAGTTGCATCCAGAACTCTTTGCCTGGTAAGATTTTAATAGCGATGGTTAATCCCTTGTTAATAAAGCGCATGCTAGGATAGACTTATTGTGTTATTATGTGTGTTTGATTGTTTATAAATGACTGTTAGGCATGCGGGACCCATTGTATGTTTTGATTAAGTAATTTTGGGGGCGAAATTTCATAAGGGGGAAGAATGTAACGACTCGCATTCTACACATCGGATGATCATAGAATATTTATTTCATTTTCATACGAGGTCGTATAGTCGTGTAACTTTGGGGAACGACTATTGGGATCATTTCCCATGTTCACGATTTTTGTCGATTTTAAATTGACCATTTTGCCCCTGGCGAATCTTGTTTAGCCTATAACTTTTGATTGTTGACGTTTTTGACTTGAAACCTCTTCCATCAAATTCGGATGATGGTTTACCTTTCCGTAGAGTAGTCACATTAGCCAAATGGACTTACTGTTTGGGAGATATGGCTGAAATAAGGTTTGGAAGGTGAAAAATAGCTTAAACGGGCCTAATTAGGGTGAGTAGCAGCTAGCCCCATTAGGTATTTCAGGATTAGGGTTGCATAAGGGCTGATAGGGGCTAGAGAAACCCTCCTTTGTCATTTTCTAGCCGCCATAAACTTTCTCTTCAACCCTAACAATGACTTCCACCTTCTAAATCTCTTCTAAACAACTCCTAATCGCTTTCTAATTAAGGATTATGCTAAGCTACAACAAATCAAGGCAAATCAACACCAAATCAGAGTTGAAGATACTGTGTTGCATAGGAATTCGACCCAAAATAGTAGTAAAGTTGAGATCTATAATTTATTTGTGGCTAAGGTGAGTGATTTGCATTGTTTTTCACTAATTACGGCTAATTAGGGGTGATTAGTTTTAATTAGTGAAATTATGCATGTTAAAACTCTGGAAAAATATGTAAAAAAATTAATTATTATTTTAGGGCTCTGATAAAAATTTGGGTTAATTTGGACATGTTTTGCTAATCGTATGGTTAAATCATGATTAAGGAGATTAAGGGGATAACATGGGTTTTGTGTATGTTTAATCTAAAATAACCTATATGCTTGATGTTTTGGCCTTTTTGATTGATCCTATATGTTACTATGACTGTTTGGAATGTTAAATAATCTTGTAGGAAAGTTAGAATGGTTGAAAACGCCATCGTATGGCGAAAATGGACGATATATGCTCTTTGAAAAATGTGCAGGGTTTCGGAACCGGACCGGAACTAGTCATAAGAGACTTGGCAAGAAGGAAGGCCATTTTCATAGGGTTGGAGTTGGGCTTGGATCGGAAACGAGGGCAAGGCGGATCGGATCGAAAATGGTGAGTACAACCCGAACCGAGCCTGGATTGCAAGCACCGAACCGGACCGGATGAGGACCACCGAACCGAACGGAAGCTGGAGCATGGAAAGGAGAGCCGAACTGAACCGATGTGACATGGAGGACCCCATATACTGAACCGAACCGGATGACCGAACCGAATCGAACGTACATTCTTACTCTTATGCGATGACTCTTCTGAAGACCAACTCCAATTCGACCAAAAACCGAGATGCAAAGGAAGTCCAAATGGGAGGTTATTACTGAGGATCCAAATAGGGATCAACGAGTTAACGTCGTGAGTTGGGCTTTGTTACGGGACGTGTGCAAAGGGGTTATCGATGTCTATAGCTTTGACTCACCACTGAGAGACGGATATTGGCTATGGATCAGTGCAGTGGAGTTGTCATGACTCCATGGGGCAAAGTGATCGTAGCAGGGCTATGAACCAGTGCAGTGGAGTTGTCATGACTCCATGGGGGCAGAGTGGACATAGCAAAGTATTAGTGGTTACAAATCAGTGCAGTGGAGCCGTCATGACTCCATGGGCCGGAGTGATCGTAACAAAGAATTGGGTGATCAAAGTGGTAGATATCATATCCTTTACGCACTGAGTGAGAGATGTGAGGATGATTTTTATGTTTGATGTTTGTTATCACCATGACATGCTCACCACTCCCCATTATTTTCATACTAAGGGTTAGTGACACCTTAGAGTATTGTACATCCTGTTGTGCTAACTCTTTGGTTGCAGGTCCAAGTTCAGGTATGGTTATGTATACTTGTTATTGTTCTGTTTTGCTGCTTATCGCTCATACCAGACTTTTGTCTGATCCAGAGTTTTATGTCTCTTCTTATTACTCTGGGTGCTCCTAAACGAGCAGACTAGAGACAGGTTAGCTGGTTATGCACGAGCAGCTGTCCGGAGACGAGCAGGAGGCTTACATGTTCCATTTCCATATATTATCCCTGTTTTGTTGCTGGTCACTACTTTGGGGATTAGTAGTGTACCTTCCTATTTTGCTTTAGAGACACTTTTAAAAGTTGTAACAAAGATGGTTTAGATCATAAACTGTGTTTTGAATTTTCCGCTGCTATAATGGTTTAGTTTTCATCTTATGCACTGTCTCATCTATTTTATATCAAGTTATGTTATTATTATATTTTCTTCCATGCGTTGTGAAATATACTACATGTTCTTCGATAATTCATAGTTTCAAATTCCTTTTCCTTTGACGACTGTCCCGTGCTGGTTGGACATCGGCACAACGTACTTCATTGGAAATGTCGGCTGGTGCGGGGCGGGCCATCACACTGTGAAAGTTACAAATAGATTCAAGAAGTATGTGCGTATTAGGAATATTTCCTAAAGAACATCTGTTAACGAACCAAACTTTATAGTCGGTTCTAAAGCAATTCCTAGAACCACAAGCAATTTTCCTGGTCGAGTGATGGGAGCATCAAGAATGTTAGTTCCTATATTTGTAGCCCGAGGTTCAATTGATTGGGTAACAATATCACCCTGTCTAAGATATTTAGCTGAATTAAGGTCTCCTAGACCCTCAAAGGTACCTGTAGAGCCCTCCTCTGGCTAGGGCTGTCAACGGATACTTTCGGATACGGATAACACTATATTTGTATTCATATCCGAAATCATTTTCAGATATCGGATATCCGTATCCGCGGATATGGACGGATATCGGATAATTATCCTATCCATCAACGATCGATATATCAAGAAATATAAATGAAAATTTATAGTTTAACATAAATGTTTTTCAATTCCATTGATCACTAAAGTGTTAAAAATAAACATATATGATGAAGTTAAATAGATTGGAGCAGCTAATATGCATTTAGTGCATATAATATAAACTTTCGACTTAGTAAAACAATAAGTAAATCTGATTCATTGTATTGAAAACATATAATTTTTAGCATGATGTTTAAAAAAATTGGATTGATATTTTTCAGATGCGGATATCAATGTATCCGTATCCGCATCCATTTTTTTGGATATCGGATATTTATCCGCTTTTCGGATAGGGATGAGGACGGATATCGAATGTTTCGGGTATCCATTTCCAGCCCTACCTCTGGCACATTTTGAACAAGAGGATCCTTAGTCATCATCTCAGCATTCGGATCGACTTCCGAAGTAGTTTCATCTTCCCTAATATGCTTAGTTTCATGTACAGGATTTGGGGTGTTGCCTTCTTCCTCAGTTTGTTCAGTAGAAGATATAAGGCTTTGTTTAAATGCTTCTTCCTATGTAGGATTCAACTTAGATTTAGAAGGCGACTCGTTGCCACTGGCAGACTCGGAACACATTTTCAGTGAAGATTTATCAGTTTGGCCTTCTGCGACATTATCACAACCAGAGTTACCAATATCCAATTTCGCAGGTTTAAGTTTAGGCGTTGGAGGTGTTCCTTTCGAATGAAATTTCCTTGAAAAACGGAGTAATCCATAGTAACAAAGGGAATCTTCCATTATCACATACCTTCTTCATCTATCTAATAAACCGACGGTATGGATAGATTCATAAAGAGGCTTATAAGAAGCACCATCTTTGTCCTTAATAGGGGCCGGATTAGCTGAAAAATAGGAAAGTAAAGTTCCGTAACTGAAACCCATAAGGAATTAGATAAAAATGCTCTATAAAAAAAATGTTCACCTCCTTCTGTCCAGTTCCCATGGAAAGTTTCGTGGCAACAAATGAAGAAGAATTGGGTTAAGAATCCTGAAACGCTATCCGGTAAATCTAGTATAAGCTTTTGGTTCCGAGCTCCCTCAACATGAATTATGGAAGGAGTATCTTCTCTCCTCTTAAATGAACACAAATAGCAAATCTCTTGAAAAGTCGGCCCGTGTCCCTCTTTGTCGATAGCAAGAATGTAAAATCCTAACAAAACGATATAACCATTGGGGTGAAGCTGAAAGGAAGCGATGGTTAGATGGTTTAGGATTCGCTCTAAGAAAGGGTTAAATGGAGGGACGACACCGCTCACTAGCATGTGTCGATTCACAACTACATATCCAGCAGGGGGTCTGTCCGCCAATACGCCTTCATCTGGCAATATCGCATCTGTAATAGGGATTTTGTATTAACCACACAATTGTTCAAATTGATCTTGATTTAAAGAAGTTGAATGTCTTTACTGATCCCTGGAATTAATTGGACGAAGCTCTGGGAATTGTTATGGGAGAACTTGACCAAAAGCTGTGGTTATCTCAGGGGAAGGAGTTTAGGAAGTGTCGATTTGAGCAGAAGAAGTTCCTTCATTTTGAAGGCGAGAACTCTTCCTAGTAGTCATTCTATACAAATACACGTGTTCATAAGTATATCGCAGGTACATACTTCTTAAGTAATAAACATATAAGGAACTTCTATAATTTATAGTTATGGCGAGGCTTAAAATTAGATTTCTAGCTTATATCGATAAATCGATCTCAAGCGCCGCTGTGAACTTAAATTAACAAGTGATAAGCGTGTGCGAGCAAAAGTTGTTGAATCATAAACTATTGATTAAAATAAACTAGCACACACATATCACTTAGTTTAAATTCTGAAATTTATTATGATGCAATTCTTTATCTATCTAATCCGCTATCGAAATGAACTATTGATAGTGATGTATAAGTTCAAAATGTGCCAATGATCGTTAGACAGGAAACTTGGCGGAAAAACTATTAACTTCAGAATAAGAGCTATGGATTACTCAAATTCTGGAGTGCTCAAAAGTTGCTTAACAATCTAATTTTAAGATATCATGTCGACTTAACCATTAAGCCGTTCAGGACTTAATTCCTAATATGACCCAAGTCATTTAATGACTTATATCGCAAAAGACTCAAGTCGTTGACGACTCAAGTCGAAGGAGACTTAGGTTGTTAATTGCTTAAGCAGGTCAGATTCAAGTCGTTGCGCACTTAAGTCCTTAGAAGGATTAAGTCATTAAAAATCCAATCCGTCTTATGCTTTAAAGTCGCTCAACGACATGGTAACCAAGTCGCGCCATCGCTTCAGTGGACTCAAGTCGATGGGGATCCAAGTCGTTGGAACACCCTCAAAATTTCAGCATGTTCTAACGACTTGGGAACTCAGGTTGTTTAAACGACATGGCATCTCCTACGACTTGAGTCCTAGATTGTTGCTACGACTTGATAACTCATGTCATCGCAATGGCTTGAGATCTTAAAATTATTCAGCAATTTGGGACTATAATGTTCAAGTGAGCAAGTTTAAAGCATACTGCAAATCCATCTCAAATTCACACGAAGAAAGTGTTAGCATAAGCTAAATCATACTATCAACAACTCGACATCATACAATGAAAAAGCAAGTGTTCATCATCGTTTTGATATACAAAGCATGATCTATCAGTTCGACTCAACAAGTACATACTATCAACCTAATAAGTTCAACATTATTGAATGTGGTTACAAGATTCAAAACCGATTACTAAGCATACAACTCAAAGCAAGGGTTCTACCATAGCAGATCAATAATACAAACTCAATTCAACATGACGAGGAGTTAAAATTGGTTTTTATCATACTCACCAAAGCAAATCAACATCCGTCATCATATTTCAATACGTATTCGATTTGAAATACCCAATACAACCAAAATTTCCCCAAGTTTCGTATAAACCTTAAAATCAGAAGAAGAAAAATAGGATTTGAACCTGATTTCAAACAACGATTGTCTAAGATAGTCTCTTAGTGCTCGGCGATCACGAGAAACGTCCAATTTGAAAGTTTAAACGTTGAACCAAGCCAAATTGGTTTGAATTATGATATAATTGAATTTAAGGAAGTCAAAATCTGATCAGAATCTAATCAATGACGTCGTGAATTGATCGACTGAGTTAACGAGAAAAGAAGCGATGTTTTTTTTTCAAAGCCCAGCCACCGTTAATGAAATAAAAGATTTAGATGCGGAAGGAATATGAATAGATAGGCAACGCGAGGAATAATATAAAGGCACAGAGATAGTTGCGCCAAATCAGATCTATCCAGAACCCAACACGATAAGAAGCCCAGAACGACATGAATGCTAGGAGTGACATAAGACATGTTGAGGGCATATGATGACTTGCGACATGGTGACATGAACATGTTGGTTTTTCAAAGCTACGAATGGATTAACATAGACGCATCTTGGACAACATCAAAAATTATAATTCGAAGCTCGCATCATTTCTAATAATGCAAACTTCCAGGGGAAAATGTTAACCCATAAAAGTACAGGTCTAGTATAGTATAAAGGTGTTGTCCAAGTCGTGTCGTCACTGGTCAGGTCACTGGGTTTATCTTCAAATAGATCAAGACGTTCTCGAAACCATGTTGTGAAAGCCATGTCGTTCAGCTCTATGCCACTAAGACGCCATGTCGCCCTTAGCTTATGTCATCAGAACCAAGTGGATTCAAGTCGCCCTGCTATCATGTTCCCTAAGTCATATCGTCACACACCAAGTCGTTCTGAGTAGGACAAGTCGTTCCCAAGTCATACCGCATTCCATTCATAACGTCGAAGCCAAGTTGAGCCGCCTAGTCAACATGTAGTTTCTCTATATAGAGCTCAAGTATTTCGACGACATAAGGAAAGAGGGCGCTCCTCTAAAAGCAGATCTGTAAACCGATATAGGCATAAAGTCGCGTATACAATGTCGTAACCAACAGTCCTTACTAGTTGGAGCCAGGCTATTGCTAGTTGTCCTTCGCCAAGCTGTTGCCAACTGTACTCCGACCGACATTAGTCATGTCGCACTTGAGACACGGTTTCCTGCACTTCATATTTCTAGCCTTCACCACTCTACGCTCACTCCTATAAATACCCCATGACCTCTACATTAATGGGGACCGATTTCTGAGATCCCAAAGGGTTGTCCAACTATTTTCTACTCCATTCCAAGTGATTTTACCTTCTCCAATCATCTTCAAGCAAAGATCTAACACCAAATCGACCATGGAATCATTGAAATTCAATCAAGTGTTCAAGGAATTGTAGATCTAGATCCCTACTTTCTACACTTAGAGAATTTCAACAAATTCCTTGGCTAGCTTGAGTACAACAACGTGAAATACTTGAGAGAGAGAAAATGAATGTATAGAGAGAGAATTCATGCTTTGTAAACTCGAATATGATAATGAAAGCTATTCTCATAGTGGATGTAGGCTTTTCCTTTCTATTATGTGGAAGGGGCTCCTTTTGCCCATTTCTAACCGTTTGATGAAGTGCTCTCGAAGTACCTTTAGTGTTGTGGCCATTTTGTGGTTACAATAGAAATCATACGGTGTTCATATGTTTATATGTCACTGTTTTACTATTAACTATCAATTCAAATTTTCAGTTATTATCTGCACATGTATACCCTTATTATCCCCTTTTTTGTCTTAGTTTTGTTTATATTCTTATGCCTATTTATTCAGTTTATATATTTATGAATTAGATCTATATTTTCTCGTTTTTGTTTTATTTTGCGCTATACCTAGGCCATCAAATGCCTAGGTTATTCAAGTTAGAATTGCGTAAATTGGCTTAATTTGGAATAACTTGAAATGACATCAAAAATGAGAATTTGGCAAGCTGAAACATGAAATCCATTGACTGTATAATTGGGATAATATGTAAAACATGTTAATCTGAATTGGTTAAACTAATAATTAAGTAGAACATGTTGGGAGGATCAGATGTAATTAAGTAAAATAGGTAACTTTATATATATACATATATATATATATACACACACGCACACACACATCTGAGCAGGTGCTTGTTTTTGGAGAAGGGGTTGTACATAGAATAACATTTATAGGAAATTTCATTTACAACCATACTTATTAATAAACTTAAGCCTGCTAAGTTATTACTTGTTAATTAGTAAGCTAAGAGGTCTCACATCTTGATGTTGGTACCCGATTTTGGGACATTTAAAATACTAGTTTAGGGGCATAAGCTTGGGAGTGGCTTGTGCAAAATCTTGTTGTGTGGAACCGTATCAGTCAATACCCCCATTAGTATCTTAGAGAGGGGCCTCGCACTAGGTAGGGTCCAGGGCACGTTTTACTGGTCTAGATTGTAAGAGGTTCAAAGGTGGAAGGTGTTAGTGTTTATGCCCTAGAGGCAATCCATTTGATGTGATTAATAACATTATTGATGTTACTGTTTTATTTGGAATAAAAATATATATTCTGCTATGTTATATTTACTGCGTAATATAAATATTATCATAATAGAAGTCCTTAGAATAATAATAATATGAAACTATATAGTTCAAGTAAGACTTGAACTTGAGATTATATAATATTTATTATAATTCTTAAATGTCCATAGTTAATTTTTATTGTTTATATAGGACAACAATAAAACATTGAGACTAGTATGTTGATTGACTGATGATCACATCTCATTGGTCATTAATATGATTGATATTAATGTCAAGACATGAATGTGTATTGGAGAATAGCATATTAGACTAACCCACCGTGATAAAACTACATGGAATATAATTGACGATATCATAAGTTATTCTCATAGTGACAGTGATGTAATGATCCTCAGACCTGAAATCATTATAATTTTATTCCAAGATATTTGTGTTTCGATATCATCTAAAGTTACTTGTGACATAGTAAACAATAACAGTGATTATTGGATACATCTTGAGTCGAATGAAAATTATGAATGATCTAGATGGTATTTAATCATACAATATATTTGTAGTGATATACATGGGCCTCTTGAATGAGTGAGACTGTGAAATGCATGACCGTGCTCAATATTTTTTTTTAAACAAGTCTACTTATCAATCAAGATAAAAGGATTAAATTATGAAGAGGGTGATACGTTCCATGCCTTGATAACTCTAGATATACTAGTTAAAAGGATTATATTACGTTGATACACTGGTTACGAAAGGTTGTATCGAATCGTCAATATTTTTATAACTTGGGTAGTAGCAACGTATTACTAGATGCCAATCACTGTTTATGATTTAAAATCATTGTCAACGTTGTAATAACCTATAGGGTCACACAATAAAATGTTATAAAAGAGAAATTATTTTGGATAAATAAAATATCAATATGTTGATATTTTATTTGAGGTTGGAATGAATATTCGGTTTGGATCCTATTTTATGGTTGACCTTATTTTATAAAAGAATATACATTTCTTTTATAAGTGGCGGATAACCTTAAAAAAAGATTAGATCAGACCAAATACAACCAAATAACATTTTCTCCTAAAACCTAAATAATGGTCGCGGCTAGCCCTCTTTTCTTCAATTCCATTGAAGGAAAAAATCATTCTAGTGGATATCTATAGAGGCTCTACACTTGGAGAGCTATCGATTCGATCTATCACACTCCTTTCAAACTCAAATTTGATCTATTCATACAACGATTCAAAACAGAAGGTATGAATTATTACCCTTAATTATTTTGATTTACCCTTTTCTCGCATGGATCACATGTTTAAACTTGTTAAACTATTTTTAATGGATGTTGATTTGATCGAAAAATTCCAATAATGGTATCGGAGCCAGGTTTTGCGAGAAAAAGTAATTTGAACAATGTTTTGGGTTTATTATTGTTTGAATCATTGTAAGCATTAATGTTTCAGAAGTAAATATGAAATGTTTAAGTGGGTCTGATATGTAAACTATTTTCTAAAATAATTTTAACTCGAATTAATGTTAGGTATTAGTTATGCTTTAACATTACTTGATTTAGATCTGTTAATTTATGTTAATAATGCTATATTTGTAATCAAAACTTGTTTGATTTATAAATATTAAAAAACCTGACCCTGTATTCAGTGTACAAATTTTAAATCTAAAACGGTTTCAGTTGAACTCAATAGGAACTAACTACTAGGTATAATACACAAATTCCAGATGAAACTGTTTTGTTATAAACAAAATTTTATTCTGTTAGGTAATCTGAATGGATAATAAATTAATATTTTATATTAAAATAATATTTGGATTACCAAATTTACTTGTTAAAATATGGAAACATATTAATCTCTGTATGTTTTTGTACTAACATACATAATTGGTTTTAGGATTGATATGAAAAAAAATTGTTTGACAGCAACTTGGAGAATTGAAAGTTAACGAATTTTTGTATTTTATCAGTATAAAATTAAACCTGGATATACGTATGTTAGGTCATTACGAACTCTACTGGGTATTTAAGAATGCCAAACCCATTATCAAACTGTTTGATAGATTTTATAACCTAACTTTGTTTTATTTTTTGGGATCAGAATGATTCTACTAATTGATGAATCAGTAAGATACCTTTATGATCAATTTTGATTCAATGAAATTATTATTGGTTATGTATGAAATATCCACCTAGTTATAAATTGTTATTACTTTGTTAAATGGCAAACAAGTCCTGTATTAAAACCAATGCCCAGTTTTGATTAGTCAAATATGAAAGGTTCTTTTGGAAACTGATTTCTTACATCAAATTATTGTTAGTTAAATCACTACGCCATAGATGGCCTACGACAACCCCAGAGAAGTGATGCAGGAAGTGACAAAAAGTGTTGCTATAGGCAAAAAAAGATCTGTGGCAACACTTTTTCGGGGTTGCCTTTTGCCGCATTGCCTTAGAGTCAATGGCAACATCTTTGCGATCCTATGCAAACATCAGTACAATTGTTGCCATAGGTACCACTACGACAAAAAATACCCTTTCACAACTGCCAAAAATAGTTGTGATATATCTAGTACAGTTGGCAATCGTAATAGAGTCTACCTTTTTTTACTATTTCTAGCAGTTGTTAAAATTTGTTTTACAACTGCAAATTAATTACATCTCAACTACTATTAATCAAAGATTTCATAATATTATAATAAATATTATTATCACATAGTATTTTATTTCAACATTTCAAATGGCACAAATTTTTTGACCCTTGTATTGTACATTCACTCGTATTTACATACATTCCCCACTACATTATCATTCGGTTCACTCATATATAGACTCACACATACAACCATAAACAAGAAAAAATACATGAAATTTTTTAAATAATGGTAAATATACTCAGACCTGGCTCTCTATACTTCAGATCTGGCTCTCTCTATACTTTATCCCTTTCACTATTGTATTTGTAGCCATCACGCACTTCATGTAACAAAATTCTCCTCACAAACCGATGGAAATTCTTTATCTGCTTAATAGTCATAAATATTTAGGCAGTCTATACGTTTGATTAAAAAAACTAATTTTGTATTAATTTATATAAATTAGTGCTTATAAACGGGGTTAGGGAATTTTAATGAAATGAAAAATGACTGCATTTCTAAAAACATTCGTTGACTATAAGATTGTATATAAGTGTATCGTACATGTTCATAGAAGATGAACCCATAGGCCAAGGGATGTGTTTTCCTTACAGTTTCGTACACTGTGACCATTTACCATGTGGAAAAGCTATACAGTTTAGTAAACGTTTGTAGACAGATAATTAAGACAGCAAGGAATGATCGATGCAAACCTTGATAAGTTCTTTTTGAAATATTTCAAGTTTCAACTGCTTCCATCAAAATTGCGAACAAGTCTGAATGATGCACACCAAACTCTATGTTAAGAGGAAGCATGTTCGGAACCTGCAGAAATAGGAAAAATACATATTCAGATGAACTGAACAAACACCAGTGCAGCGATATTATCATTTACAATTCAAATGTCTTACCGGTAAGAACAAGAACATTAAGCTTCCTAATAATTGTCATATCCAAATTTACCATTTTCATCCACTATTGAACATATATGGCATCATCATCAAATGGAGTTTTGTAATGCTGAAGTGGCATGCCTTGAGTTATCAGTCTATACTGCTATCACAAACCCATACACCAGCCTTGCAAATAGCTTCCAGATTCTCAAAGCCTCCCTATAAATATAAATAGTATACGGTGACTTAAACCACCTTTTTTTCCCTTGAATTTCTTAATAAAAGAACCTACTATCTTGCGTAAGCTTCATTATTGCTATAATCACAGAAGTAAACAAGAATTGTACCTTTGAAAGCATCTTTCCCAAATGCACTGAACCCATTCTATTTGCAAGGTGTTTGTACTCAGGGGACTGATTCTCCATACATTTAACAATAGTGTGTGTTTTTACAAGATACAAGATAGGGTGACAAAAGCAACTTAGTAATCCTAACCTGCCTAGGTACATTTGGAAAATGAACAAACAACTAATATCATCTATTTTATATTAACACAAGTTTCATGATTCCAAATTTAAAACTGAAAAGGTAGCACTACTGAGACTCTAAAAAATAAAATTAATCATAACCATAATAATGTCTGATTCAAGAAAAATCTGAGATTTAAATGCTTAATCATTACTGAGAATAACGTGTCCTTGTATCAATTAGCATATTTACGTTTCGTGAGCAATTTTTATGAGATAACCACTATAAGAACAGTTCACTATACATGCATTAAAAATACTAAAATATGTTCCTGCTTTATTTCAGTAAATTACGATGCAAGTCTGCTTACCTGAACGAGTGCAAACATCATGATTATCATTATACCAGCAAACAGGAATAAGCCAAGGAAGTTGAAATGGCTAACCTCCTCTACTGAAACAAGTTCTGACCATGGAAACAGTCATGTGACACAAATACTCCGAACAATGTCATAGTCGAGGATTGGAATAGTAGTGACTCGAATGACCAGGTTGAAAACGAAGAGGGCCTGAACAATTTGTTAGTGACATATCATCCAAAATTCAAGAAATAGGAAGTGCAATAATACAGGATAAAACGCCTCTCCTAATTTTGACACCATCTTTCAGTGAACAATATGTAATCAGCCATTCCTGAGATTTCCACTGCAAACCCTAATTTTGCCGACCCTGCCAAACCGCATCTCTACCTCGAGGCTTTCAATTAGTTCCATTTAAAAGAAAAAATCGCCGGCCATAGTTGTTTGGAAATCAAATCAACGATTTTTATTTTCTTCCTTTTAAGACAACGGATAATGATGGAGGGTAAGAGTGAAAATGAAATGGAAATTTGGGGATGATTTGAATGAAAATTAGGGATCAAAATTTGAAAATTTAGGGATTTCAACGAAACGAAAATTTTGACTGATTTTGGAAATTTGGGGGAAATGAAAATAAGCGGGTAAAGGAAAATAACAAAGGGAATTAGAAATGGGTGGGGTGCGGATAAGGGTGTTGATTGAATGGTTGGGATTTCGTTTTAAGTAAAGGTGTGGCTGAGGTGTCATTATTTTTTAACTTTTTTAATCTGAATATATTTATAGCTACTGCAACATAATTTGATATCTATGCTAACACATTGAAGCGTGCGTTGCAATAGACAAAAAACAACATAGCAATGGCAGCAGTGTTGCTAGCAACACCATGGTTTTTCGTTGCGATAGGTCATCTATGGCATAGTGAATCTTGATATATATATTGATTAACCAGATGTGAGTATTTACACTGAAGTTATACAAGTGGGTCTATTATAATGATTTCTTTATGAGATGAATGCATTGTAAATATAGAGTATGACTCTGCTATAAATATATTTGATTTAGATAGAAAAAACCTAATTATTATTGAAATTTCAATAATGACTTGAATGATTTTGAATCATTGTAGAATATAATATTGTAAGTCAAATGAGTTTATGAACTTAGCTTGAAAAACAATGATGCATATCAAACTCATATACATGTACATATATATATATATATATATATATATAATCACTTATTGTATTCAATTACATCTTGATTTTAATTGTTTTAATGATACAAGTGTGTTGATAATAGAAATCAATTATAATTCTGCAAACGAATATTTGATTATAGATTTTATATTTACGATGATAAATATGATGGAAATCAAATTTGTTTTAGGGGTCACTGTAGATTTGATTTGCTATTTTAATTCAAAAATATTAGCCTATTTGTAATTGGGCTGAGTTGTTATAAAATCAAAAACCTGTTTTGATTTTACTCCTTTGGGTCTTTCACAAATATTTGATATTATTACAGATTTGGAAATTTACAGCATATACAATCTGTTACACTAGATTCAGTTTAATGTTAGTAAGTACTAATTTATTAGCACATGTTACCTTTTAAATAGATGCATAAATGTTTCAAACTTTCAACATGATTCAACTTCCTTTAACACAATACTGATTGTGTTTTTAAAGGTAAAAAACTGATTAGTAATGATGTATATATATATGTATGAATTATGAAAAGATATTGTATCTTTAATAATTTTACACAATACTGTTGTGTACTTTATTAAAACAGGACTGTAAGTATTAGCATTGCACGGGCCATTTTACAAATAAATAAAATGGGTTGTTTTTTATTTTAAATTCAAAATTCGAAAATGATTTCAATGCTATGTGATAGATGAAGCAAGTATAACTTGTTTTCTACTTTAATAATGTTTGTTTTATTCTTTCATGATGTTTGCAATTGATTGTATGAATTATGATATTGTCTTCTTGATAACTTGTTTCCTAAGATATAAAACTTATACCAGATACAAATTTTATATTGACAATTATATACTTGATGTAGTTGCT
This sequence comes from Allium sativum, assembly GCA_030737875.1. NCBI lineage: Eukaryota > Viridiplantae > Streptophyta > Magnoliopsida > Asparagales > Amaryllidaceae > Allium > Allium sativum. The sequence goes on from CM060916.1 coordinate 735,473,354, forward strand.
TAACATAATTCATGTGTATAAGCACACATATGTGATCATTTAATTTTCTTGCGAATCTGATTTGTAATAGAATTATAATTTAGTTTACCATTTTATAAAATATAATGACCCATACACTGTTGTATTGTGATCTGATAGTATATATATGTTTCTAAAAGCATGTATTGCAAATCATTATAACTAATTTTAGATATCAGGTTGCATATTTTTTTATATAATGAGTATGTAAACGAATTTGGTATTAAAATTTATACCATATCAGCAGTATTAATGTTCATACTACGAATACAAGTAATTCCATACTACTTGGAAATGTATTCTGTTATATATCCTGATTTGAAATGATATTCTTGTACATATTACATTTGGTTGTACATATAAATATACATACCTGCTGGAACCAAATACTCGTTGTAGAACAATAAAACTATTATTAATCATCAGTTTGTCTTAAATTCGTAAACCAATGATTAAAACAATTAGCACAGATTAATCCTTGACCCAATTCTAAGAGTATTTTGATACTATATTGATATTAAGATCAATATTCATGTTTCGGCATTTAGATGAGCTTTCAATTATCATTGCTTACTGTTAAGATACATTTGATGTATTACAGTCTTTCTAACCCCGTGTTTTAAATTGTTTAGACAGGTACTGAAATTGTTTCAGTAAAAGGGTTGGACAAAACAATGTCAATAAAATTCAGCTGCTATGTACATATTGATGTATAAGTTCAGTGGCAACTTGTTTTGCTCTTTTCAAAGTCTGTGTATATTTGTATGACATAATTTATGATTTCGCATATGACATAAGGTATAAGAGTATATATATATTGTATAATGTATACAAATATATATATATATATACATATATTAGTTGATGCCAATTATTGTAATAAATTTTATATATATGTATAAGTTGTTATACATACATATATCTATATATATACATTTTTACTGATGTGCACTAAACCTGTACATACACTGATACATGTTAGTATATGTTAAATTGTTATGTTTTTATGCAAAGTAGGGTTTGATCCTTTATAAATATTCTGAAAAATTATGTTTGGGGTTATAATCCAAAGTGATAAACTGGTTGTTTGTATAATTTTAGTCAATGATCTAGTTATATAACTCTAGTATCATAATGTATACTGTTTTAAAACCTGCCTGTGTTGTGATTTGTCCAAATCCAATATATAAATATTTGTTTGTAAAATATTATAACATGGACACGTATGAATGTATATTGTCAACGTCATGGCTTGAATCTGCACATATTTAACAAAATTTTATTTTATGATCTGATCATAAACAAAATAAACATTGTTTTATTTTTCAGATATAAAATACATATATTTTGATATGTGTAAATAACTCTGATATTGTTCGCCACCATGAATTATAAATTCTCTTATAAGAAATTTTTGTTATATTAAGTCTTGGTGAGGTCTTCCAATAATACACTCACCAATGTCCAATCTCATTGGATGTAGGTAATGCCAAAGCATTGTGCATTCTTTTATTTTGGTTATATGCGACGGAGTAAAAGTGATACTTGAATTGTATTATTGGGTCTGACTTAACAAAGCTACATAATAAGATTATGGCTTAGAGACAACAACATGACTTATTCTATATTTTTAGCAAATGAATAATATTGAACAAAATGTCCATCATGCAACCTAAGAGTTATATGTACGATATAACTGACATAAGATTTCTGTCTATAAGGATGTGTTTTAGGGATTAGCCAAAGCTAGATCAAGGCATGACTAGATAAGGATCTTGGAACACCATTATATATGTACTGATATATATATATATAAAGAAATGTTAATTTGAGTGGGAGCGTGAGACGACCCGAACTTCCCCATGAAGGAAAGCACGGATAGAATTGAGGACAAGACAAAATAGAACTCAGACGGAAGAACATTTCATTGTTATTACAACAATTCCATCAGATACGAGAATATACAGAGTATGAATAAATAAAATACATTCGATAAATATCAGAGATTACAATAAATTACAAAGCAGCGGAAAACAACATAAAACACAACTGAAAGTAATGCACGGATATAGAGCTTTCCGAGCATCGTTCTAGCTGTAAATCAGGATCCTGTGAATATGAATCTGCAAAACCAAAACTACTAGCTGGCCATGTGGAAAATAGGGGCACCCAGAGTTTAGATTAAAACAATAAACTCCAGGCCAGTCATGTGACTGGTGTGAGAACTAAAACAGTTATTAATCTTTATTTTAAAAGAGAGTAATTCAAGGGACCACGCCGTATAACACGGAACGGGTTTCCTCCCAAGAACACTAGTGCATATAACAAAACAGCGCAATGCTTTTTTGGAAAAATGAAGCTATTATAAGGCCCAGGTCCCATCACACAATGCAACGCAAGCCGGAGGATAGGGTTTTCCCTTATAATAGCCAAACATGCTTGGTACATTTGAAACAAATCATTTGATACTATTATAAGTGTATAGTGTCAAAATAATTTCAATCATAAATATCAATCATAGACGACATAGGTATCATATATCATGTCGCCATACTAGGCTCTACAAATAAAACCGCAATATCACGTATTGGAAATTGGATTTCCGTCATGAGTCGAGGTAAGGGGCAAGCTCCTCTCCGTTCGAGACACTCTAGCAAATGTCTCAGGACCGCACACAGCAATCCTTGGATCTTCAGGGCCGGTCCTCTCTTACTTTTGAGGATTGGCAATTCCTGAACACACGTTTCCCGGTCCTAACAGACCTAATATCGAGGCGCCTCATCCAACAACCACACAGGTGAAAAGTATATAAATGTCGGCCAGTTTAAGCACCGACACCATCCATAGCTAGAAAGAAACGTCGTGCTCTCCCTGCAGTCACTATCCCGTTTTTGACTCATACCGAGGTGTGAGGCTCGCGAATTCACGTTATACACAAAGCTACGCCACGTAGGCCATGCTTTTATCATCAACCACAAGACTTCGCTTTTCAACAGAAGCCTTAATTTACGCGTGCCACACTGGCAATTCACTCCATGCGACTGATGTCCATCGATATACAACCTCTGAGCTCGTACGTCTCAGAGAAGGGCGTTAAGCAAGACAATAAATTCTCCGCCGCCAAACAGATGTATATTTAATAGAGATCAATCAACAAAGAATAAAATCCAATGTCAGACACACAATCCATTTACAAGTTCGTTCTGGGTCTGAACGAAACCGGAGGCACTTTCCTCGCATATCCATCGATCTCCAAGTACGTCTGGACGATCACCAACTATTTCTCTCCTCTTGGGTGTACAGCCCAATCGAGATCATCAGTAATCACCCAACCGATGTGAAGACTTCCGGTCTTCAACCACCGTCTTCATCTTCGACATCTCGTAAAATCGGTTATTCAGAATGGGTATAAACCCGGCCTTTTTGAATAACCCACGTATATAATAAACAAATGTTACAAAAACACCACAAATGCCTCATTCCAATTTAGAATATTCTTTTATTCACAATATCACATTCTTAGGGAAAGGTTCCCATTAATTTTATCCAAGATAAATTCTTCTAAATTTATTCTTTAATCTTCCTTTGGATATCATTTCAAACCATATTATGGTTTTCCAAACTAGTCGAGATTAGCGAACCACACCGAAGTAATAATTTATTTTATTTCCCAATCCCAACTTATTCATCCCATGAAGTAAAACTGGTAATACTCCATATCTAACACCACGATGTTATCGGTAAAATTAATTACCATTTCACGTTCAAATCTAATTAAAGATTTAACTATCGCTATGGAGCAAAACTGGTGATACTCCATTCTCGATCACTTTTCAGATTTGATAATTTAAATTATCAATTCACATTTCAATCTAATTAAAGATTCATTAAAACTCCACTTAGTTTTAATTTTTTCAAAAATCAATATCCTGTCTTTAACTGGGTTGAAGAACCAATGTCATCTGAAACACGGTTCACGATAAACCCAAAATCACATTCAAATTCAATTCCAATTAAATATTATTTAATTGATACACTTCATTAAATCTAAATAGAAAGATTTAATCTTTTTCTCTATTGGGCTTAAGAATCGGTGTTAATGAAGACACCATTTATGGCAAACCCAAATCACATTTGATATTAAATACAAGGCTCTGAATAGAAAATATACCGGCTTATATTCAATATCAAATTCTGAAACCAACAAATATCGTATTGGAAATAACGATATAAAATATATCTTTCAAATTCCCATAACAATATCTGTATAGTCACGAAATCCAACATCGAAATATTCCGAAGATAATTTCGATTCAACTCCAGTCCAATTCACGTATTGGAAATTCTGATTATTTTCAAAACCACTTTCAAATTTAATTTATTTATTTCAAAAATAAATTGATTTTAATTCTAGTTCAAAACTAGTTCATTGCGATAAAAATCTATTTTTATCTTTTCAAATGTGGAATTTTTCATCCCAGTTCTTCACAAACTATTTCTTATGATTTTACACAAATTATAGATATTTTTAATAATTTTATCAAGGCCCGTACAGTCGATTTCCATCAACAGCCATCGAACTGCACTTACAGCGACCTTTTCCAAACTTGATTTGGACATAATTCCAAATCCAACCGTTAGATTTCAAATTTATAATATTCATTGGAAAGCACTTTTCGATACGAACCCAATGGTTCCGGTTTCAGGAGAATCCGACGGTCGGATCTCCCGCAACGTCAATTCGAAGTCAATGGTCGAAATTCAAGAACTGCCGCGGCGCGGTGTGTTCTATTCAGGCCATTATATATATATATATATATATATATATATATATATATCGTCGATTTCCTTTTAAAACGTATTTTATAAATCATTTTAAATTCGTTTTCGAAACGATTTCAACTTCATATTCAATTTCGAATCGAAATTGAATATTCCACATCATCGATATACAATTGATAATATTTTCAAAACGTTATATTTTGAAATCACATCTTTTTCTATATTCATTATAAAAACGAATATAATCGATATAAATATCGCTCACGTCAAAATGGCGCAACTCTAATCAACACGGCTTTATATATTTCAATAAATTCGTTATTTTATTCAACAAATGAATATTTATTCTATTCAACACATGAATCTATATTTCTTTCAACACATGACTAATCTCAACACATGAGTACTGTCAACACACGACTATTTTTGTTATGTAATATATTTTATAAAATTATGGTATCCATCATTTGATTTTTTTAATTAGACTCCACTGTGAAGTAGCTTCTAATTTTAAATATGATAAAGATGTAAATTTTATTATTAAAATATTTTACTCAACACATGATTATCGTCAACACGTGACTGTACATTCTATTCAACACATGAATCTTTATTTTATTTTATTCTTTATTTTCACAATTGGAATGAGGCCCAATCAATTACCATATAATGTTAATTACATGGATTCCACACAACACATGTATATAACAACACTGACAAATAATCGACCATCATCCAAAGTGCACCACACAACTGCATAAGCATTAAATATAAATAATTAAAGCTTACACAGTCTGTCGATCAATCGATCGACATACAATTAAATAATTGGGATTAGTGTATGCCAAATATCACCCCAATACCCGTGTGGGGTTTCAGATCAACAAACAAAGATTTTTATTCATTCACATACCCGTTGAAAATTATATTTTTAACGATAAAATATTTTTAACTATATAAATATTTTATTTCATTTCACATCACTCAATCAATTTTCAAAACACATCAATCAATCATACATACAAGCCATCCATGGTCTGTGGATGACGGGTGTCGGGTGCTGCTAAACACCGTCTGCATCCAACTATATAGATTTAAAGTGAGAAGTTCTCACAGACTAGCTAATCCAATACCACGACTCTTTATATGTGGAAATCTTCGTCGTTCCCGCCTTTTGTCACTTTCACTGTCCGTAGCCACTACATATATAAAAATCACATTTTTATATTGTTGCTATGTATAAAAAAATCATATTTTTATTATCACTCCATATGGATAAAAATTCTATTTTTACATCGTTACTATATAGATAAAAATTCTATTTTTACATCGTTACTATATAGATAAAAATACTATTTTTACATCGTTACTATATAGATAAAAATTCTATTTTTACATCGTTACTATATAGATAAAAATTCTATTTTTATAACGGTGTTCATATAATAAAGATTATATTTTTATATCGCCCCTTATATAAAAATCACATCTTTGCTCCTTCTACAAAATAAAGATCAAATCTTTAACACTTTTATAATGTAAAAATCATATTTTTAATCTTTCTATATTATAAAAATTATATTTTTAACCTTTCTATATTATAAAAATTATATTTCTATATTTCACATATGATAAAAATCATACTTTTATTTTCAAACTATATAGATAAGGATCATAAAGATCTAATCTTTTAATATGCCAAAAATCTTATATTTTTTCTTACTTACTTTCATGTTATGAAGATTCGTCCTTTCACCCATTAAAAATTCGCTCTTTTATCATTAAAAATCCACTCTTTTACACTTGAAAAATCCGCTCTTTCTATACTTAAAAATCCGTTCCTTTCAATATAAAAAAAAACAAAGCCTCTCAAATAATTTCAGTTTTAAAACAATGTATTTTATAATAAGGCTATATATAAATTAAACTAATTATTATAAAAAAGAGAAAACTCACCTTTAATCCGATTTTTATTGATGGAGGGAGGGGCACAGTGGGTCGAGGAGGTGCCGGGTGGTCGCATAGGCGGACGGTGGTCGCGGGTGTCAGTGGCATGGCGGATGTCGGTGTTGAGGATGAAGTGGCTCGACAAGGGGTCTCGCAGTTTTCTGATTGGCGATAGGGAGGAGCGGTGGAAGGGAGGGAGAGATAGAGGAGGGCGCGGTGGTCTAGGGGTGCGGCGCGTGATGGGGAGGTGCTCCTCCGATGGCGGCTCCGGCATCGAACGGCGACTTTAGTTTTGAGGTTTTTTTTTAATTTCGATTTTCTAATGAATCGGGGGGGGGGGCTGAATGATTAAAGGAGAGAGGGTGCATTATTTTTATATTATTTTAATTCAAAAAGTTGACTTTTTATTTCGACCTCGAAACGAGGCCCACCGCCTGTCGTCCATAGCTAATTACCCCCGTTCCGAACATAATGGGATTTGTATCGTAGGCTGATTCGATCAGTTTTCGTCAAAATCAACATATAACTCTATATATTGAATTTGAGCGCGCATTTCAATTTACTGGGGTCACATATTGACTCGAAAAATTCCCGAAAAATATTTTCTAGCTTTGTATTGATGATACGGTCTTAACAAAACTAGTTTCATCGAATTCCGAGACTGTTTGAAAAATAGCCAATTTCCAGTCGATTAAAATCAACTAAAATTGGTCAAACGCGTTTTCCTTTACCACGCTCACATACTAATTCGAAAAATTATGAAATTTGGAATCTAGCAATAACTTGACATCATGGATCCAACAAAAGTGGTTTCGTCAAAATCCGAGGTCATTTGCAAAATTTCCATTTTTAAGGGCCAGAATTCCATAGCGACTATTATGAATTTTCAACTGGGCATATCTTTTGATTCCCGCTATGAAATTTTGATTCTTCGGATTCGTTGGAAAGATATTCTCAAATAGATTCTAATATTTTTGGTTTCGCTAAAATCCGGTTTGTTTTGCACTCGGTACATTCAATTGAAGTTTGAAATCGAATTATCGAACTACCGCGCCATTTTCAATTCCCTTTTTATAATTATAATAAAATTTATATTCTAACGACGACGTATATAACTATATTCATTCGAATTATATTCAAAATAAATTTTTCCGTCGATATTATTTAAAATAATTCATTTTAAATATTCAAAATTCGCTAAAATTGCCAAAATAAAAAAATTTAACTGGCTCGCATTTCCGGGTTGTTACAATCTCCCCCACTTAAAACTTTTCGTCCCCGAAAAGGAACGAACCCGAAAGTTGGTTTACAAACCTACTCAACTTCCATTATTTTTGTTACGGCTTAAGTTCTTCAACTTTTCAGTTTCTAAGAACTTTTCAAATTCTTCAAAAATTTGGCTAACACCCTAAATTTTCGAAAAATTTCGCCATAACTTCCCCTGCACCGGGGACTTCGATATATTTTATATAGCCTCCCATGGCCTTCTTCAATCCAAAAGAAAAGGAAAAAGCCAAGCGGGCTAGCAAATCGGCTCATAAAATCATCATCACCCAAACAAAACAGTAAATTATGGTAAACATGTTCCTATTTGTCGGGCAAACAATTTTATTCTTCTACTCTAGCCTCCTTGCTATGACCTGTTCACACATTATATATGTATATGCATTCAAATGCGACTAATTTTCAATACAATTTACTATTTGGTTCAAATTGGCTTAACGGTTCAAAATTTTAAACAAATAGACAAACAACACAACCAACAATCAATTAGTGAATTAACGTTTCAAATTCATAATTTTGATATATATATATATATATATATATAGAAAATCATGTTTTGATGCCAAATCACAACAATAATCCTATCTAGTTTTGGTTCTCACACCAGTTTAATGGAAATATATAAATATCACACTTTCATTACTCGAAGATAAATTCTGACGACGAGTACTCAACCAACAGAATCATCTTCGGGCCACTAGAGTATGATTCTATATCAATCCAGTATATTAAAACTTCGAATATACGTTCATGACGCATATATGCAAAACCATTATATACTAGATTGTCCATATCAATATAAATAAATTATTCAAATACATATAAAATGGTTTAAATTTCAAAATAAAATTTGTTTTCATTTGAAAAATATACTCTTTACACTCGTTCTAGGATACTACTGATCCTATCTCTAACGAGTCATTCTAATTGGATTTTACTAATCCAATATCTGATGAATTCTTTCATTCGGTTCTAATGTGTCTTGTTCTCGAGCTCTGTAAACCAAAGCTCTGATACCAAACTGAGACGACCCGAACTTCCCCGTGAAGGAAAGCACGGATAGAATTGAGGACAAGACAAAATAGAACTCAGACGGAAGAACATTTCATTGTTATTACAACAATTCCATCAGATACGAGAATATACAGAGTATGAATAAATAAAATACATTCGATAAATATCAGAGATTACAATAAATTACAAAGCAGCGGAAAACAACATAAAACAAAACTGAAAGTATTACACGGATACAGAGCTTTCCGAGCATCGTTCCAGCTGTAAATCAGGATCCTGTGAATATGAATCTGCAAAACCAAAACTACTAGCTGCCCGTGTGGAAAATAGGGGCACCCAGAGTTTAGGTTAAAACAATAAACTCCAGGTCAGTCATGTGACTGGTGTGAGAACTAAAACAGTTATTAATCTTTATTTTAAAAGAGAGTAATTCAAGGGACCACGTCGTATAACACGGAACGGGTTTTCTCCCAAGAACACTAGTGCATATAACAAAACAACGCAATGCTTTTTGGAAAAATGAAGCTATTATAAGACCCAGGTCCCATCACACAATGCAACGCAAGCCGGAGGATATGGTTTTCCCTTTTAATAGCCAAACATGCTTGGTACGTTTAAAACAAATCATTTGACCCTATTATAAGTGTATAGTGTCAAAACAATTTCAATCATAAATATCAATCATAGATGGCATGGGTACCGTATATCATGTCGCCATACTAGGATCTACAAATAAAACCGCAATATCACGTATTGGAAATTGGATTTACGTCATGAGTCGAGGTAAGGGGCAAGCTCCTCTCCGTTCGAGACACTCTAGCAAATGTCTCAGGGCCGCACACAGCAATCCTTGGATCTTCAGGGTCGGTCCTTTCTTACTTTTGAGGATTAGCAATTCTTGAACACACGTTTCCCGGTCCTAACAGACCTAATATCGAGGTGCCTCATCCAACAACCACATAGGTGAAAAGTATATAAATGTCGGCCAGTTTAAGCACCAACACCACCCATAGCTAGAAAGAAATGTCATGCTCTCCCTGTAGTCACTATCCTGTTTTTGACTCATACCGAGGTATGAGGCTCGCAAATTCACGTTATACACAAAGCTACGCCACGTAGGCCGTGCTTTGATCATCAACCACAAGACTTTGCTTTTCAACAGAAGCCTTGATCAATTGCCACTTACGCGTGCCACACTGGCAATTCACTCCATGCGACTGATGTCCATCGATATACAACCTCTGAGCTCGTACGTCTCAGAGAAGAGCGTTAAGCAAGAGAATAAATTCTCCGCCGCCAAACAGATGTATATTTAATAGAGATCAATCAACACAGAATAAAATCCAATGTCAGACACACAATCCATTTACAAGTTCGTTCTGGGTCTGAACGAAACCGGAGGCACGTTGCTCGCATATCCATCGATCTCCAAGTACGTCTGGACGATCACCAACTGTTTCTCTCCTCTTGGGTGTACAGCCCAATCGAGATCATCAGTAATCACCCAAACGATGTGAAGACTTCCGGTCTTCAACCACCGTCTTCATCTTCGACATCTCGTCGAATCGGTTAATCCGAATGGGTATAAACCCGACCTTTCTGAATAACCCATGTATATAATTAACAAATGTTACACAAACACCACAAACGCCTCATTCCAATTCATGATATTCTTTTATTCACAAAATCACATTTTTAGGGAAAGGTTCCCATTAATTTTATCCAAGATAAATTCTTCTAAATTTATTCTTTAATCTTCCTTTGGATATCATTTCAAACCATATTATGGTTTTCCAAACTAGTCGAGATTAGCGAACCACACCGAAGTAATTATTTATTTTATTTCCCAATCCCAACTTATTCATCCCATGAAGTAAAACTGGTAATACTCCATATCTAACACCACGGTGTTACCGGTAAAATTAATTACCATTTCACGTTCAAATCTAATTAAAGATTTAACTATCGCTCTGGAGCAAAACTGGTGATACTCCATTCTCGATCACTTTTCAGATTTGATAATTTAAATTATCAATTCACATTTCAATCTAATTAAAGATTCATTAAAACTCCACTTAGTTTTAATCTTTTCAAAAATCAATATCCTGTCTTTAACTGGGTTGAAGAACCAATGTCATCTGAAACACGGTTCACGATAAACCCAAAATCACATTCAAATTCAAATCCAATTAAATATTATTTAATTGATACACTTCATTAAGTCTAAATAGAAAGATTTAATCTTTTTCTCTATTGGGCTTAAGAATCGGTGTTAATGAAGACACCATTCACGACAAACTCAAATCACATTTGATATTAAATACAAGGCTCTGAATAGAAAATATACCGGCTTATATTCAATATCAAATTCTAAAACCAACAAATATTGTATTGGAAATAATGATATAAAATATATCTTTCAAATTCCCATAACAATATCTGTATAGTGATGAAATCCAACATCGAAATATTCCGAAGATAATTTCAATTCAACTCCAGTCCAATTCACGTATTGGAAATTCTGATTATTTCCAGAACCACTTTCAAATTTAATTTATTTATTTCAAAAATGAATTGATTTTAATTCTAGTTCAAAACTAGTTCATTTCGATAAAAATCTATTTTTATCTTTTCAAATGTGGAATTTTTCATCCCAGTTCTTTACAAACTATTTCTTATGATTTTACATAAATTATAGATATTTTTAATAATTTTATCAAGGCCCGTACAGTCGATTTCCATCAACAGCCATCGAACTGCACTTACAGCGACCTTTTCCAAATTTGATTTGGACATAATTCCAAATCCAACCGTTAGATTTCAAATTTATAATATTCATTGGAAAGCACTTTTCGATACGAACCCAAAGGTTCCGGTTTCAGGAGAATCCGACGGTCGGATCTCCCGCAACGTCAATTCGAAGTCAATGGTCGAAATTCACGAACTGCCGCGGCGCGGCGCGTTCTATTCAGGCCATTATATAATATACATATACATATATATATATATATTTCGTTGATTTCCTTTTAAAACGTATTTTATAAATCGTTTTAAATTCGTTTTCGAAACGATTTCAACTTCATATTCAATTTCGAATCGAAATTGAATATTCCACATCATCGATATACAATTGATAATATTTTTGAAACGTTATATTTTGAAATCACTTCTTTTTCTATATTCGTTATAAAAACGAATATAATCGATATAAATATCGCTCACGTCAAAATGGAGTGACTCTAATCAACACGGCTTTATATATTTCATTAAATTCGTTATTCTATTCAACAAATGAATATTTATTCTATTCAATACATGAATCTATATTTCTTTCAACACATGAGTACTGTCAACACACGACTATTTTTGTTATGTAATATATTTTATAAAATTATGGTATCTATCGTTTGATTTTTTAATTAGACTCCACCGTGAAGTAGCTTCTAATTTTAAATATGATAAAGATGTAAATTTTATTATTAAAATATTTTACTCAACACATGATTATCGTCAACACATGACTATACATTCTATTCAACACATGAATCTTTATTTTATTCTTTATTTTCCCAATTGGAATGAGGCCCAATCAATTACCATATAATGTTAATTATATGGATTCCACACAACACATGTATATAACAGCACTGACAAATAATCAACCATCATCCAAAGTGCACCACACAACTGCATAAGCATTAAATATAAATAATTAATGCTTACAAAGTTTGTCGATCAATCGATCGACATACAATTAAATAATTGGGATTAGTGTATGCCAAATATCACCCCAATACCCGTGTGGGGTTTCAAATCAACTGTGACGGCCCGCCCCGCACCAGCCTGCATTTCCTCCGAAAGTGCGTTGTACACATGCCCGACTAGCACGGGACGGTCGTCAGGAGAAAGGAAAGAAGGGAACGAACTAATCAAGAACCTGTAGAATGTCTCACTGCGCATGGAGTAAAATATAATAATAATAACATACTTGACATAAAACAGGTGAGACAGTGCATAAGCTGATAACTAAAATCAACATCAACATCAACATCAGAGCAGCGGAAATCCAAATACAGCTTATTACAACTTTCCAAATTTACTGTCTCTAAACAAAAGAAAGCTAAAGTTGAAGATGCACCACCAATGCCCAAGCAGTGATCTTCAACAACACAGCGAGAATACTATATATATATATATATATATATATACGTGGAAGCCTCCTGCTCGTCTCCGGATCATCTACCCGTGCATCACCAGCTAACCTGTCTCTAGTCTGCTCGTGTGAGCACCCAGAGTAATAAGAAGAGACATAAAACTTTGGGTCAGACATAAAGCCTGGTATGAGAGATAAGCATCTAAACAGAACAATAACAGGTATACTAAACCATACCTGAACCTGGACCAGCAACCAAAGAGTTAGTACCACATACCGTACAGTACTCTAAGGTGCCATAATAAATAGTGTAAAGAATACGGGGGTGGGGTGTGCATGTCATAATGATAGCAAACAAATCATCCATAGCAACCATCCTCACATCTCTCACTCAGTGCGTAAAGCATACGATGTCCACCACTGTCAATCACTGGACCCATCGAAGTAGTGACGGAGTTCGACTTGTACAACTACTGCTACTACCAAACTTACCACATGGAGTCATGACCAAATCTTTACAAATGACCCCACTTCATTGGTTTATAGCCCTCTAGTCGTACCTAGGCCATTTCAGCCCTGAATCCGTTCACATACTTCTCATACATAGTGATCCAAAGTCATAAACATCGACTGCCCCTTGGCACACGTCCCGCAGCAAAGCCCAATCATGAAGTGAACTCATCGGTTCCCAACTGGATACTGAGCTATAACTTCCCATATTAGACTACCTTTGCATCTCGGGTTATTGGTCAATACTGGGTCGTGTCGGGTTGGGTTCTCCTTCTAGCCATCGGTTCGGGTCGGGTCCTCTACTTCAGGTCGGTTAGTGGTCTCCTCCTGTAGCGGTTCGGTTCGGGTCCACAACATCGCATCGGTTCGGGTCGGGTATTCAACTTCGGTTCGGGTCGGGTGTCCTCCTCCGGGTCGGGTTGGGTGCCATCTCCCTTCCAGTTCGTACTTCCGCTCTGATCCGCTCCCTCGTTCTTCACGTGCTCCGATCTGATCCCTCCTTCTTCATCTGATCTGCTCCCAGTTCAATTGACGTGGCCTTCCCTCTTGCCAGTCCTCCCAAGTGTCAAGTTCCGATCCGAGCCCTTCGTCCCTTAGTCGATCCGATCCCCAGCTTAACCAACATGGCCTTCCTTTTTGCCTAGCCTCGTTTGTGCCAGACTCCAGTTCAGTTCGGGTTCCTTGCCCAGGTCTCCAATCCGATCCGAGCCCATATCCGATCCGATCTGAAACCCTGCACAACTTTCTGCAACTTTTTCCAGCAACTTGTTTACGCCATTTGACGACGTTTTCGACAAATCTAACTATACTAATCAATCACAAATCATCCCAAACAGTCATAGCAACATAGCAAACTACCCACAAACACCAAAACAATGAATTTACATGTCAAAATGGATCAAATATACCCAAAATCCCATTTTTCCCTTAAGCATGATTAAATAAAACAAATCATAGGGTTAACGAAACTTATCAAATCGAACCAAATTTCTAACAAAGGCATAAAATATTATTTAAGAATTTCTAAACATTTTTCCAGAATTTATTAGTGTATAAATTCGCTAATCTTCACTAATTACCCTTAATTAACTGTAATTAGTGCCAAAACGATGCTAATCACTCACCTTGGCCACGAATGAAATTCTCAAAACTGAAACCTCGTTGATTTGGGTGAATTCTAACGTCTAACAGCAGCTCTAGCCTTGCTTTCGTGTTTCCTCTCCTTAATTTGATGTAGATTAAGCCAAAACTTGATTAGAAAGTGATTAGAAGGTGATTTGGGTGTTGGAGGCCATTACTAGGGTTGCAAGAAAGAAAGTGGCGGCTGGGAAATGAGAATAAAATCGTTCTCTAACTGATTTCAGCCTCCTCCTTACCCTAATCCTGAAATCCCCCATTGGGCCTAGCTGTTAATCACCCGGTTAAGCCCAATTAAGCTGTTTTCACCATCTGAAACTTGTTTCAGCCATATCTCCCAAACGGTGAGTCCGTTTGGCTAATGTGACCACTCTACGGAATTGTAAACCATCATCCAGAGCCAATGGAAGTGGTTTCAGGTCAAAATTCCTTTTCAGTCAAAAGTTATGGCCGAAACAGTACCAACTAGGGGTAAAATGGTCATTTAAAAATCGGGAAAAATCATGAACATGGGAAATGACCCCAATAGTAGTCTCCCAAAGTTACATGACCATACGACTTCATATGTGAAAGAAATAAATATTCTACGGTCCTATGATGCGTAGAATACAGGTCGTTACACTCCTCCCCCCCCCCCCCCCCCAAGAAATTTCGTCCTCGAAATTCCTTAACCCAAAACATACAAAAGATCTCGCATGCCTAACAGCCACATATAACAATCAAACATGCAAAACAAGCAAACAAGCCTATCCTAGCAAGCGGAAAACTAAATCGAAGTCAAAATCTTACCAGGCAAGGAGTTCTGGGTACGTCTTCCTAATGTTTCCTCTGTCTCCCAAGTACAATCATTCTCGTCCTCGCTCCACTGAACCTTGACTAGCTTCACCGCCTTCCTTCGAAGTTGCTTCATGTCGTGCTCGATAATACGGGCCGGCTTGCGGTTCCCAACCGCCTCGGGTTCTACTTCGAAGTCCTCTAACTGATCAGGTGAAATAGTCATATCTGAGTCATGAACGAACTTCCTTAGTTGGGAAACATGAAATACATTGTGAACTCCCGCCATCTTCTCTGGTAAGTCAACTCTATATGCCAAATTCCCGACTGGTTCAAGAACAGGGAATGGGCCAACAAATCTTGGTGCTAACTTGCCTCTCCTGCCAAATCGTATCACGCTCTTCAACGGAGAAATCTTGACAAACACCAAGTCACCAACGGAGAATTTTAAGTCTCTTCTCCTCTTATCAGCATAACTCTTCTGCCTATCTTGGGCAGCTTTCATTCGTTGTTGAATGATCTTGATTTTATCTGAAGTTTCCCTCACCACATCTGGTCCAAGCATAAACTTCTCGCCAGTCTCTATCCAACATGATGGTGAGTTGCACGGTCTTCCGTACAAAGCTTCATATGGAGCCATACCGATACTGGATTGGTAGCTATTATTATAAGCAAACTCTACTGGATGCAAATGGTCATCCCATGATCCACCAAAATCCAATATACATGCTCTCAAGAGATCTTCCAAAATACGATTCACCCTCTCCGTCCGACCGTCGGTCTGAGGATGATATGCGGTACTGAGATGTAACTCTGACCTTAGAGCCTCTTGTAAGCTCTTCCAAAACCCACTAGTGAACAACGGGTCTTGGTCACTCACAATGCTTTTAGGTACTCCATGAAATCTCACTACCCACTTCATATGCAATTCTGCTAACTTAGCTGCCGTTCTGGTCGATTTGACTGGTATAAATCTTGCACTTTTAGTCAATCGTTCCACAATTACCCAAATGCAATCATGTCCCGATCTAGTCCTTGGTGAACCATCGATGAAATCCATCGAGACTTGCTCCCATCTCCATTCGGGAATTTTTAATGGCTGTAACAACCCACTAGGCTTCTTTTGCTCGGCTTTAACTAGTTGGCAATTCATGCACTTGGATATAAATTTCCCAATGTCTCTTTTCATCCTTTCCCAGTAGTAGGTCTGCTTCATGTCTCGATACATCTTGTTACCACCGGGGTGTATAGTCAGTTTTGAGTGATGACATTCTCTAAGCACTTCATCTCTCAATCCATAGACATTGGGTACGACTAGTCTTCCATCCTTTCTAAGCCATCCATCTCGATTAAGCCCATACTTGTTCATCTCCTCATCGATACCCATCTCTAACTTGGAGATGATTTCCAATAGGTTAGGATCGTCCCTCTGACTAGAGCCGATCCGCTCAATCAAAGTGGGTATGACCGTCAAACTCGCTAACATTTCTGGATTCAATTCGCACTTTGGTCTGAAATCAAACCCCGCGATATACTCCAGTTGCGTCCATTCAAGAAACATAGACCCTAAACTGGCATGTCTCCTACTCAATGCATCAGCCACCGCATTGCCCTTTCCCGGTGTATATGCGATGTCAAAATCATAGGAAGCCAAGAATTCAAACCACCTTTGTTGCCGGAGATTTAAATCCTTCTGGGAGAAGAGATACTTCAACGACTTATGATCTGTGAACAACTCAAATATTTCTCCCAAGAGATAGTGTCTCCACATCTTCAACGTGAACACAATCGCTGCCAATTCCAAATCATGGGTAGGGTATCTTCTCTCATGCGGTTTCAATTGCCGACTTGCATAAGCTACAACCCTACCGCCTTGCATCAATATAGCACCCAGTCCGGTACCACAGGCATCCGTGTATACCTTCATCTCTTCATTCCCCTTAGGAATGACTAACACTGGTGCGCTTGTCAACTTGTCCTTTAGACTCTTGAATGCATTCTCGCACCTTTCATCTTAGATAAAAGCTTGATTCTTCTTGGTTAACTGGGTCAATGGTGCTGCTATCTTGGAGAAACGTTGGATAAACTTACGAAAATATCCAGCTAACCCCAAGAAACTTCTTACATCTATTGCATTCTTGGGCGTAGGCCAATCCTGTACCGTAGCCACCTTCGTCGGGTCCACGGCAATACCATTCTCTGAACAACATGGCCCAAGAACCTCACTTCCCTCTTCCAGAAGTGACAATTAGAAAACTTTGCTTTCAATTGGTGTTTTCTCAACACCTCCATCACTATTCTTAAATGTTCCTTATGTTCTTCCTCTGTCATCAAGTAGACCAAAATATCATCAACGAACATAAGGACAAACTTATTCAACTGATCTCTGAATACCCTATTCATAAGATCCACAAAATATGTTGGGGCATTGGTCAGCCCAAATGGCATGACCAACCACTCATAAAATCCAGACGGTGTTCGAAATGCTGTTTTAGCTATACTCTCAGCTTCCACTCTGTGCTGATGGAAACCTGTCGCGAGATCCAACTGAGAAAATACTCTCGTGCTGCTCAACTGGTCGAACAAATCGTCTATCCACTGTAGAGGATACTTGTTCTTCCTCGTCACTTTATTCAACTCGCAGTAGTCTACACACAAACTAAGGGAACCATCCGCCTTGGTAGCAAACACAACTGGTGCTCCCCATTCAGAAACACTCCTTCTGATAAATCCCTTCTTCAAAAGATCGCTGACTTGCACCTCGAGCTCTCGCTGCTCCCTAGGTGCCATACGACGAAGTGGCATCACTATAGGCATGGCATCTCTCACCAAATCAATACGGAACTCAATCTCTCGATGTGGTGGAAGCCCGGTCACTTCTTCAAAAACATCCGGATACTGGCCAACCACGGGCAGACCTGACAACTCACTATGCGGAATATCGAGGGAGTTTAGAAAACTAGCCAATACCCCCTCACTGGGTAGACCACCAAACACTATCCTTCGTCCATCATCCGCTCTAGCTGTCACCAAAAAGCCCTCACAGTCTACCACCACCCCGTATCTTCGGAGCCAATCTACTCCCAAAATAATGCCAAACCCAGTAAAGCCCAAAACAAAGCAATCACAAACAAACATGCATCCATGACTCGATAAGACCACATTACGACAAATCATGCTAAGGCTAGTCGAACCACCAATCGGGTTCGTCACTACTAAAGGTCTATCGACAATCTCGGGCTCCAATCCCAACCTATCTACCAGGTCACTAGATATGAAAGAACTGGAAGCTCTGGTATCAAACAAAACTCTAACAGGAACATCATAAACAGAAAGCATACCTTGAATGACGACATTCTTTCCCTTCTCCGTCGCAATTGGGGCATTCGACGAAGAAGGAATAGCATTAAGGGCATAGGCTTTCACCATTTGCTTTTCTTTAGGGGGTTGCGGACACTTGTCCTTGTGATGTCCCATTTGGCCACAGTTGAAGCACTTCCTATCCGCTGGCTTGGCCCGACAATTACTAGCATAATGGCCCTTCTTACCACAGCTGAAGCACTCAACATCTTGCTTATTCTTTTTCTTCTGGCCATCCTTAGTCTGATTCTGCTTTCTCTTATTCTGGGAACCACCCTTGCCTCCACCACTTGCTTGCGGCTTTGGCTCATCTGCGGATGCAACCTCAGTCTTCGGCTTAGGGTAGGGACTTTCTGATCTTAATGCTTTCCCCATAATCGATTCAAACGTCTCATCGATGTGGTTAATAAGCCTTTCCCCCAAGTACTGATCCAAACCAGTTATGAATTTCTCATTCTTCTTCTCGGCAGTATCAATAAGAGATAGCCCATATTTTGACAGAGTATCGAATTCAGCAATATACTCCGAGACAGTTCTACCATTCTGCTTGAGCTCCAAGAATTTCTTAAACAGCACTGACTTCTGAGCAGCTGGAATGAACTTCTCGCTAAAGCGAACCTTAAACTGCTCCCAAGTAATTTGATCTTCGGGAGTAGCTGCCTTTATAGCATTCCACCAAATCATTGCCCGCCCTTGCAGCTGACGGGACACTAGCTTTCTCTTTATCGCATCCTCGATACCCAAATTCTCGAAGATACATTTGCAACTATCCAACCAATCTTGAACATCCGTAGCTGACTCTGTTCCGTGGAACAAATTCCCACCAAGGCTAGTATAATCCTTATTTAGCTTGGCGAAGTCGATTCTCGGCGCCTGCACTATTGGACCACCACCATTTCCACCATTGGGAGCTGCCCTCTGTACATCCCTAAGCATCTCTCTCATGAGGTCAGTAAACATCGTCCTTATGTCAGCAGCATTCCCATTATTGGTCTCCCTACCGGTACCTCTAACATATCGGCTCATCGTCAATCTGTAAAGGGAAACGATTAACGACCCCATAGTGGTGCTAGTGCAGCACGACTTCATTCTTATACTACTAATAGTATATATATATATATAGCTTTTAAAAACCAAAATAATCACAAATACGCTCTCTCGTATACGTATATTATCTCTCCGTGATAACTTTCCTAGGTAAACTACGCAACCTAGAGCTCTGATACCAAGTGTGACGGCCCGCCCCGCACCAGCCTACATTTCCTCCGAAAGTGCGCTGTACACATGCCCGACTAGCACGGGACGGTCGTCAGGAGAAAGGAAAGAAGGGAACGAACTAATCAAGAACCTGTAGAATGTCTCACAGCGCATGGAGTAAAATATAATAATAATAACATACTTGACATAAAACAGGTGAGACAGTGCATAAGCTGATAACTAAATCAACATCAACATCAGAGCAGCGGAAATCCAAATACAGCTTATTACAACTTTCCAAATTTACTGTCTCTAAACAAAAGAAAGCTAAAGTAGAAGATGCACCACCAATGCCCAAGCAGTGATCTTCAACAACACAGGGAGAATACTATATATATATATATTATGTGGAAGCCTCCTGCTCGTCTCTGGATCATCTACCCGTGCATCACCAGCTAATTTGTCTCTAGTCTGCTCGTGTGAGCACCCAGAGTAATAAGAAGAGACATAAAACTCTGGGTCAGACATAAAGCCTGGTATGAGCGATAAGCATCTAAACAGAACAATAACAGGTATACTAAACCATACCTGAACCTGGACCTGCAACCAAAGAGTTAGTACCACATACCGTACAGTACTCTAAGGTGCCATAATAAATAGTGTAAAGAATACGGGGGTGGGGTGTGCATGTCATAATGATAGCAAACAAATCATCCATAGCAACCATCCTCACATCTCTCACTCAGTGCGTAAAGCATACGATGTCCACCACTGTCAATATCTAGACCCATCGAAGTAGTGACGGAGTTCGACTTGTACAACTACTGCTACTACCAAGCTTACCACATGGAGTCATTACCAAATCTTTACAAATGACCCCACTTCATTGGTTTATAGCCCTTTAGTCGTACCTAGGCCATTTCAGCCCTGAATCCGTTCACGTACTTCCCATACATAGTGATCCAAAGTCATAAACATCGACTGCCCCTTGGCACACGTCCCGCAGCAAAGCCCAATCATGAAGTGAACTCATCGGTTCCCAACTGGATCCTGAGCTCTAACTTCCCATATTGGATTACCTTTGCATCTCGGGTTATTGGTCAATACTGGGTCGGGTTGGGTTCTCCTTCTAGCCATCGGTTCGGGTCGGGTCCTCTACTTCGGGTCGGTTCGTGGTCTTCTCCTGTAGCGGTTCGGTTCGGGTCCACAGCATCGCATCGGTTCGGGTCGGGTATTCCACTTCGGGTCGGGTCGGGTGCCATCTCCCTTCCAGTTCGTGCTTCCGCTCCGATCCGCTCCCTCGTTCTTCACGTGCTCCGATCTGATCCCTCCTTCTTAATCTGATCCGCTCCCAGTTCAATTGACGTGGCCTTCCCTCTTGTCAGTCCTCCCAAGTGTCAAGTTCCGATCCGAGCCCTTCGTCCCTTAGTCGATCCGATCCCCAGCTTAACCAACATGGCCTTCCTTTTTGCCTAGCCTCGTTTGTGCCAGACTCCAGTTCGGGTCGGGTTCCTTGCCCAGGTCTCCAATCTGATCCGAGCCCATATCCGATCCGATCCGAAACCCTGCACAACTTTCTCCAACTTTTTCCAGCAACTTGTTTACGCCATTCGACGACGTTTTCGACAAATCTAACTATACTAATCAATCACAAATCATCCCAAACAGTCATAGCAACATAGCAAACTACCCACAAACACCAAAACAATGAATTTACATGTCAAAATGGATCAAATATACCCAAAATCCCATTTTTTTCTTTTAAGCATAATTAAATAAAACTAATCATAGGGTTAACGAAACTTAATCAAATCGAACCAAATTTCTAACAGAGGCATAAAATATTATTTAAGAATTTCTAAACATTTTTCCAGAATTTATTAGTATATAAATTCGCTAATCTTCACTAATTACCCTTAATTAACTGTAATTAGTGCCAAAACGATGTTAATCACTCACCTTGGCCACGAATGAAATTCTCAGAACTGAAACCTCGCTGATTTGGGTGAATTCTAACGTCAAACAGCAGCTCTAGCCTTGCTTTCGTGTTTCCTCTCCTTAATTTGATGTAGATTAAGCCAAAACTTGATTAGGAAGTGATTAGAAGGTGATTTGGGTGTTGGAGGCCATTGCTAGGGTTGCAAGAAAGAAAGTGGCGGCTGGGAAATGAGAATAAAATCGTTCTCTAACTGATTTCAGCCTCCTCCTTACCCTAATCCCGAAATCCCCCATTGGGCCTAGCTGTTAATCACCCGGTTAAGCCCAAATAAGCTGTTTTTCACCATCTGAAACTTGTTTCAGCCATATCTCCCAAACGGTGAGTCCGTTTGGCTAATATGACCACTCTTCGGAATTGTAAACCATCATCCGGAGCCAATGGAAGTGGTTTCATGTCAAAATTCCTTTCTAGTCAAAAGTTATGGCCAAAACAGTACCAACTAGGGGTAAAATGGTCATTTAAAAATCGGGAAAAATCATGAACATGGGAAATGACCCCATAGTAGTCTCCCAAAGTTACATGACCATACGACTTCATATGTGAAAGAAATAAATATTCTACGGTACTATGATGCGTAGAATACGAGTCGTTACATCAACAAACACAGATTTTTATTCATTCACATACCCGTTAAAAATTATATTTTTAACGATAAAATATTTTTAACTATATAAATATTTTATTTCATTTCACATCACTCAATCAATTTTCAAAACACATCAATTAATCAAACATACAAGCCATTCTTGGTCTGTGAATGACGGGGGTCGGGTGCTGCTAAGCACCTTCTGCATCCTAGTATATATTTTAACTAGAAAAACAAGATTTAAAGTGAGAAGTTCTCGCCGACTATCTAATCCAATACCACGACTCTTCATATGTGGAAATCTTCGTCGTTCCCGCCTTTTGTCACTTTCACTGTCCGTAGCCACTACATATATAAAAATCACATTTTTATATTGTTGCTATGTATATAAAAATCATATTTTTATTATCACTCCATATGGATAAAAATTCTATTTTTACATCGTTACTATATAGATAAAAATTCTATTTTTGTAACGGTGTTCATATAAAAAAGATTATATTTTTCTATCGCCACTTATATAAAAATCACATCTTTGCTCCTTCTACAAAATAAAGATCAAATCTTTAACAGTTTTATAATGTAAAAATCATATTTTTATTCTTTCTATATTATAAAAATTATATTTTTAACCTTTCTATATTATAAAAATTATATTTCTATATTTCACATATGATAAAAATCATATTTTTATTTTCAAACTATATAGATATGCATCATAAAGATCTAATCTTTTAATATGCCAAAAATCATATATTTTTTCTTACTTACCTTCATGTTATAAAGATTCGTCCTTTCACCCATTAAAAATTCGCTCTTTTATCATTAAAAATCTACTCTTTTATACTTGAAAAATCTGCTCTTTATATACTTAAAAATCCGTTCCTTTCAATATATAAAAAAAACAAAGCCTCTCAAATAATTTCAGTTTTAAAACAATGTATTTTATAATAAGGCTATATATAAATTAAACTAATTATTATAAAAAAGAGAAAACTCACCTTTAATCCGATTTTTATTGATGGAGGGAGGGGCACAGTGGGACGAGGAGGTGCCGGGTGGTCGCACAGGCGGACGGTGGTCGCGGGTGTCAATGGCGTGGCGGATGTCGGCGTTAGGGATGAAGTGGCTCGACAAGGGGTCTCGCGGTTTTCTGATTGGCGCTAGGGAGGAGCGGTGTAAGGGAGGGAGAGATGGAGGAGGGCGCGGTGGTCTAGGGGTGCGGCGCGTGATGGGGAGGCGCTCCTCCGATGGCGGCTCTGGCATCGAACGGCAGCTTTAGTTTTAGGTTTTTTTTTTAATTTCGATTTTCTAATGAATCGGGGGGGGGGGGGGGCTGAATGATTAAAGGAGAGAGGGTGCATTATTTTTATATTATTTTAATTCAAAAAGTTGACTTTTTATTTCGACCTCGAAACGAGGCCCACCGCCTGTCGTCCATAGCTAATTACCCCCATTCCGAACACAATGGGAAATGCATCGTAGGATGATTCGATCGTTTCGATCAGTTTTCGTCAAAATCAACATATAACTCTATATATTGAATTTGAACACGCATTTCATTTACTGGGGTCACATATTGACTCGAAAAATTCTCGAAAAATATTTTCTAGCTTCGTATTGACGATACGGTCCTAACAAAACTAGTTTCATCGAATCTGAGATCGTTTGAAAAATGGCCAATTTCCAGTCGATTAAAATCAACTGAAACTGGTCAAACGCGTTTTCCTTTGCCACGCTCATATACTGATTCGAAAAATTATGTAATTTGGAATCTAGCAATAACTTGACATCACGGATCCAACAAAAGTGATTTCGTCGAAATCCGAGGTCGTTTGCAAAATATCCATTTTAAGGGCCAGAATTCCATAGCGACTATTCTGAATTTTCAACTGAGCATATCTTTTGATTCCCGCTATGAAATTTTGATTCTTCGGATTCGTTGGAAAGATATTCTCAAATAGATTCTAATATTTTTTGTTTCGCTAAAATTCGGTTTGTTTTGCACCCGGTACATTCAATTGAAGTTTGAAATCGAATTATTGAACTACCGCGCCATTTTCAATTCCCTTTTTATAATTATAATAAAATTTATATTCTAACGATGACGTATATAACTATATTCCTTCGAATTATATTCAAAATAAATTTTTCCGTCGATATTATTTAAAATAGTTCATTTTAAATATTCAAAATTCGCTAAAATTGCCAAAATAAAAATTTTAAACTGGCTCGCATTTCCGAGTTGTTACAGAGCGTATTTTAGATTAAAATATATGCACATTTTAATTTTTTTTGGGAATTTTAAATACGCTCTGTAACAACTCGGAAATTTAAATATATGCACATTTTAAACTGGTTCGCATTTCCGAGTTGTTACAGAGCGTATTGTAACTATTTCCGAGTTGTTACTGATTCTCTAATATTTATTATCTACTGACGTACTCGGAAATTTTAAATACGCTCTGTAACAACTCGGAAATTTTAAATTTTTTGCCAAAATAAAAATTTTAAATATATGCACATTTTAAAATTTTCCGAGTTGATTGTCAAAATTTTTTGTATTACATAAATATTAGAGAATTAGTTATTATTTATTATCTATTGTAGATATTAAATGATAAATAACTCCGATAATTCAAATTAATCTTTGAGAATATAAATTGAATTGAATCAAATTTCTTAACTATCGTTGAAATTTGAGGATTGTCCTCGAACAAACTAACGTAATTGTTTTACAAATACCGAAGATCTAAAATAAAAGTTGAAGTGCGACATCAACCCAATAATATATAAATGTTATAACAATCTACTTATACATTTCTAGTATTAGATACTAGATATGAATCATATAAATGTATGTAAATTTATAGAAATTGCAAAATACGTAGAAATTTGATAAAAAGGACAAGTGGACTTATGATTGGAAATGAAGCAAATGTTGCAGGATTATCCACAGGAAGTTGATTTTTGTTGTATATATATACTGGCTTAATTAAATATATATAATAATTGTTATTATGAAATTCCATTTAAAATAAATGTTATAATAAATCTTGTTTAGACAAGTTTGAATTTCATTTATAATAAAATAACAATTGTTATTCATTTTATTTAAATGAAATATCATATGGAATTTCACAAATAGTTAATGATCTTTATAAATCCTTAACTATGATGTACTTGACAAGGATGCTGAGCGGTTTAAATTTGATGATTTAACTCTGGCACACCTCTAGCATTGTTAGTTAGCCCGTATAAACAAGAAAAGCAAATCAAAGCCCCATAATGATGGAATTTTGATGTCATTTGATTTCGAATCATATGAAGAATGTTGATCTTGTTTGTAAGGCAATATAACTGAATCACCTTTCACTTGACATAGTGAATGGGTAAGTAAGTACTGGATCTCATACATAATGATGTATATGGAGCAAGGAATACATTAGCTAAAATAGGTTTTATTACTTCATTATATTCACTGATGTTATCAGTAATATAGATATGTGTATCTTAAGAAACACAGATCAGAATCCTTAGAAAAGTTCAAAGAATTCAAAAATGAAGTTCAAAACCAATTTTGATAGAAAATAAATTCTCTTTGAACAGATCAAAAAGAATATTTAAGCCATTATTTAATGTGTATCTAATGACTATCCGATGATTTAAATTGAGATAACAATGTGGCTATTGCTCAAGCCTAAAACCTTAAACCTTAAACTCACCATCGATCTAAACGTACATTTAAGAAATATAATTCTTATGGGGATTTGTTCACATAGGAAATAAACAAATATGCAAAGTTGTAATGTTGTAGACCTACTGAATTAAACTCTGTCGCAGCAGAAGTTTAATGGTCACACTAGTTTCATGAGTATACAATACATGAATGATTGACTCTAGTGCAAGTGGGAGATTGTTAGAGTTTATGCCCTAGAGGCAACCCATTTGATGTGATTAATAACATTATTGATGTTATTGCTTTATTTGGAATAAAAATATATTTATTGTTATGTTATATTTACTACGTAATATAGATATTAACATAATAGAAGTTCTTAGAATAATAATAATACGGAATTATATAGTTCGAGTAAGTCTTGAACTTGAGATTATATAATATATATTATAATTCTTAAATGTCCATATTCAAGTTTTATTTTTTATATAGTACAACAATAAAACATTAAGACTAGTATGTTGATTGACTGATGATCACATCTCATTGATCATTAATATAATTGATATTAATGTTAAGACATAAATATGTATTGGAGAATAGCGTATTGGGTTAACCCACCGTGAGAAAACTACATGGAATATAATTGATAGTATCATAAGTTATTCACATAGTGACAGTGATGCAATGGTCCTTAGACCTGAAATCATTATAATTTTATTCGAGGATATTTGTGTTTTGATATCATCTAAAGTTACTGTGATAGAGTAAACGATAACGGTGATTATTGGATACATCTTGAGTCAAATGAAATTTATGAATGATCTATGTAACGATCTAAGATTTTTGAAAATCAAATTTGAATTTAATATGAATTTTAAATAAAGTTTAAAAGGTTTAAATTATTGTTGAATCAAATTTTAAGGCAATACTAGTATTTTAAATGATTGAAAATTTAATTTTATTGTGAAATTAGTTATAAAAATATTTGTTTCGGAGAACGACTCGACGTAAGTTGAAATATTGGAGTGAGTGGTAATCAAATTGTTAGAAACGACCAGTATTTGAAATTAAATTATAATTAAATATTCGTCACAAATTTTTGTTCAGTTTCAGTTTCAGTTCGAGTTATCTTAAAATATTTTATAAAATTTTACAGCAATTTTTATTTTGGAGAATAGGCATATCATATTCCGGCGTATTTTAGGGTAGCTATGGTCCCTTTTTGACACTGTGCAGAAGTAATCAACCGGTCTATTTTATTTTTGTTTTGTGATCCGTATGCGTTGTTATACATGATTTCACTGTTAGTTGTGTTTATTCGCTAACAGTAACTATAGAATAAAATAGATAACATATAATATTTTAGCGGTAGAACAAGGCAAAAACTTAGTCTATACGGTAGACAAGGAGAACACGGTTAAATGGTAGACTTTATCTACCAACTTGATGCATGCGAAAAAAAACAGATTTACTCATAAAATATGATCTGAACGTGGCACCCAAACAATGGTATAGTTTAACAAGTGTGTAAACAACTTTACATGTGCTAATCTTCTATTCTCCATCTCCTATTTATTTTTCTTTCTTCCACCATTTGTACTTCTCTAGAAAAAGCTTCCTCTCTCCAAAAATCCTTCTTCCGCCCTTTTACTTTTATCTCCTGCTCTTTTCAAGCATCCGCCATTCATAAAATATATAGATTAAACGTGAATCCCACATGCAAAGACCAGACTTCTCACCATATTTAGCAAGCTCCTCAAGTTATCCTTCCATCTGCATGAGAAGACCTCTTTCCCCTTAACTAAATCTATCGGCTCCTCAAACATGCATCCTTCTCGTTTGTTTCCATCGACCCTTTAGCACCACCGTCCGCTCATCTAACACACCACCGCTAGCCATTTGCACCACTCTTAGCAGCTGTCTCCGTCACCCCATACTTCAAAAAAGAGAAACCAGCGGAGCTTCCAGTTGCATGCACCCCCACCTCGTAGCAAAACTCCCCAAGCTTGCATATGCCGCATTTGCTTCCTGATCGAATCCATTGAGTGCATGTCTTTGCATGCGCCTGCATGCATATACTTCTCAGTTAAAAGCCTAGTTCCAAATATACATATATATATATATATATATACACACATGTGCGTGTGTGTGAAAGCCTATTGCATGTATGTAACAACCCGGAAATGCGAGCCAGTTTAAAATTTTTATTTTGGCAATTTTAGCGAATTTTGAATATTTAAAATGAATTATTTTAAATAATAACGACGAGAAATTTATTTTGAATATAATTCGAACGTATATATTATATAGATCGTCGTTAGAATATAAAATAATTATATATAATTATAAAAGGAATTGAAATGGCGCGGTAGTTCGATAATTCGATTTCAAACTTCAATTGAACATACCGGGTGCAAAATAAACCAGATTTTAGTGAAACCAAAAATAATGGAATCGAATTGAGAATATCTTTCCAACGAATCCGAAAAATTGAAATTTCATAGCGAGAATCAAAAGATATGTCCAGTTGAAATTTCAGAATAGTCGCTATGGAATTTCGGCCTTTAAAAATAGCCATTTTGCAAACGACCTCGGATTTCGACGAAACCACTTTTGTTGGATCCGCAGTGTCAGGTTATTGCTAGGTTTCAAATTTCATAATTTTCCAAATCAATATGTGAGCGAGGCAAAGGAAAACGTGTTTGACCAGTTTTAGTTGATTTTAATCGACTGGAAAATGGCCATTTTTCAAATGGTCTTAGAATTCGACGAAATTAGTATTGTTAGGACCGTATCGTCAATTCGAAGCTAGAAAATATTTTTCTGGAATTTTTCTAGTTAGTATGTGGCCCCGGTAAATAGAAATGCATGTTCAAATTCAATATATATAGTTATATGTTGATTTTAATGGAAACTGGTCGAAACGGTCAAATCAGCTTACGATACATATCCCATTGTGTTCGGAATGGGGGTAAAACGCTATGGACGACAGGCGGTGGGCCTCGTTTAGAGGTCGAATGAAAAAGTCAACTTTTTGAAATTAAAAAAAAAATCCACCCTCTCTCTCTTCCCTTTTAACTCCTCTGCCCCTCCCCCGTTCTTCATTCGATCAACAGAAGAAAAAAAGGGGAGGAGCTGTCGCTCCTCCACCGAAGGCCGTCGCGGCCTGGCGACGCGCCGCCCAAGGTGGGGCTACTGCGCCGCCCTCCCTCTTCTTCTCTCCACCTCTTCCTCCCTCCGTTTGCCACTCAACACCCCAGCGCCCCCCTTCTTCCTCCACCTTAAACCACCGCCGCACCCCCCTTTAAAACCCTAGCCGCCTCGATGAAGCCACCCCCTCCCTCCGCCTGCACCATAGACCCATTGTGCCCTCCCCTTGCTTCTCCCTCCTCTTCGTTATTGATGTAAGTTTTTATTTTTGTATTAAATCAGTTTTATTTATTCACGTGTTATTAAATCAAGTTTTACATATATAGAAATGTTAAAGATTTAATTTTTATGTAGTAGAAATGTTAAAGATATAATTTTTATGTAGTAAAAATGTTAAAGATATAATTTTTATGAAGTACAAATGTTAAAGATATAATTTTTATTATAGTAGAGTAATAAAAATATAATTTTTAATTAAGTAGTGAAGTAAAAATATGATTTTTACTTCGATAAAAATAGGATTTTCATTGATGTAGAAAAATAAAAATATAATTTTTATTAAAGTAGAGTTATAAAAATATGATTTTTATATTATAGAAGGAGTAAAAATATAATCTTTATTATATGAACATCGATATGAAAATAGAATTTTTATCTATATAGTAACGATGTAAAAATAGGATTTTTATCTATATAGTAGCGGTGTAAAAATAGAATTTTTATCTATATAGTAGCGGTGTAAAAATAGAATTTTTATCCATATAGCAACAATATAAAAATGTGATTTTTATATACATAGCTACAATATAAAAATGTGATTTTTATATATGTAGTGGCTACGGGCAACGAAAGTGACAAAAGGCGAGAACAGTGAAGATTTCCTACATTAGAAGTGTCGTGGAGTTGGGTAAGCTTTGGTGAGAACTTCTCACTTTAAATTCTTTCTTTTTCTAGTTATATATATATATATACTAGGATGCAGACAGTGCTTAGCAGCACCCGACACCCGTCATCCATAGACCATGGATGGTTTGTTTGTTTGATTGATGTGTTGTGAAAATTGATTGTGTTGTGGAATGATTAAATAATAAAATATTCTTGTGTTGAAAGGAAATAAAATATTTATATAGTTAAAAATATTTTATCGTTAAAAATATAATTTTTAACGTGAATGTGAATAAATAAATAATTATAAACAAATCGGCTGATTTGTTTAAATACACTGATTTGACTGATATCGATTGGGTCGATAAATTTTACACATCGCCTAACTGCACAAATAAAAATCTGTGTTTGTTGATTTGAAACCCCAGATGGGTGTTGGGATGATATTTGGGTACACTAATCCCAATTATTTAATTGTATGTCGATCGATTGGTCGACAGGCTGTGTAAGCGTTGATTATTTATATTTGATGCTTCTGCAGTTGTGTGGTGCACTTTGGATGATGGTTGATTGTTTATCGTTGCTATTTTATACATGTGTTGTATGGAATCCATATAATTAACATTATATGGTAATTGATTGGGCCTCATTCCAATCGGGAAAATAATGAATATTGTAAAAGAAAATTCAGGTGTTGAATATAAAAATAGTCATGTGTTGACGATGTTCATGTGTTGAGATTATTCATGTGTTGAGTAAAATATTTTGATAATAAAATTTACATCTTTATCATATTTAAAATTAGAACTACTTTACGGTTGGAGTCTGATTTAAAAATCAAACGATAGATACCATAATTTTATAAAATATTTTACATAACAAAAACAGTTATGTGTTGACAGTACTCATATGTTGAGATTAGTCAGGTGTTGAAAGAAATATAGATTCATGTGTTGAATAGAATAAATATCCATTTGTTGAATAGAATAACGAATTTATTGAAATATATAAAGCCGTGTTGATTAGAGTTGCGCTATTTTGACGCGAACGATATTTATATCGATTATATTCGTTTTTATAATGAATATAGAAAAAGAAGTGAATTCAAAATATAACGTTTTGAAAATATTACCATTTATATAGTAATGATATGAAATATTCAATTTTGATTTGAAATTGAATATAGAGTTGAAATGGGTTTGAAAACGAATTTAAAACGATTTATAAAAATACGTCTTAAAAGGAAATCAACGAAATATATATAATATATATATTATATATATAATGGCCTGAATAGAACGCGCTGCGCCGCGGCAGTTCGTGAATTTCAACCATTGACTTCGGATTGACATTGCATGAGATCCGACCGTCGGATTCTCCTAAAACCAGAACCGTTGGGTTCGTATCGAAAAGAGCTTTCCAATGCATGTTAGAAATTTGAAATCTAATGGTTGGATTTGGAATTATGTCCGAATCAATTTCAGAAAAGGTCGCTGTAAGTGCAGTTCGATGGCCGTTGTTGGAAATCGATTGTACAGGCCTTGATAAAATTATTAAAAATATTAATAATTTGTGTAAAATCATAATATGTGAATTGGAAAGAACTGGGATGAAAAATCCCACATTTGAAAAGATAAAAATAGTTTTTTATCGAAATGAACTAGTTTTGAACTAGAATTAAAATCAATTTATTTTTGAAATAAATAAATTGAATTTGAAAGAGATTTTAAAAATAATAGATATTCCCAATACGTGAATTGGACTGGAGTTGAATCAAAATTATCTTCGAAATATTTCGATGTTGGATTTCGTGACTATACAGATATTGTTATAGGAATTTGAAAGATATATTTTATATCGTTATTTCCAATACGATATTTGTTGGTTTCAGAATTTGATATTGAATATAAGCCGGTATATTTTCTATTTAGAGCCTTGTATTTAATATCAAATGTGATTTGGGTTTGTCGTGAATGGTGTCTTCATTAACACTTTTCTTAAGCCCAATAGAGAAAAAGATTAAATCTTTCTATTTAGATTTAATGAAGTGCATTAATTAAATAATATTTAATTGGAATTGAATTTGAATTGCTTTTTGGGTTTATTGTGTGTGGTGTTTTGAACACCTGTTCTTTAACCCGATTAACAATAGAGTGTGATTTTGGGTTTATTGTGAATCGTGTTTTAGATGACATTGGTTCTTTAACCCAGTTAAAGACAGGATATTGATTTTTGAAAAGATTAAAACTAAGTGGAGTTTTAATGAATCTTTAATTATATTGAAATGTGAATTGATAATTTAAATTATCAAATCTGAAAGGTGATCGAGAATGGAGTATCACAGGTTTTGCTCCAAAGCGGTAGCTAAAAATCTTTAATTAGATTTGAACGTGAAAGGGTAATCAACTTTACCGATAACACCGTGGTGTTAGATATGGAGTATTACCAGTTTTGCTCCATGGGATGAATAGGTTGGGATTGGGAAATAAAATAAATAATTACTTCGGTGTGGTTCGCTAATCCCGACTAGTTTGGAAAACCATAAAATGGTTTGAAATGATATCCAAAGGAAGATTAAAGAATAAATTTAGAAGAATTTATCTTTGATAAAATTAATGGGAACCTTTCCCTAAGAATGAAATTTTGAATAAAAGAATATTCTGAATTGGAATGAGGCTTTCGTTGTGTTTGTGTAACATTTGTTTATCATATACGTGGGTTATTCAGAAAGGCCGTGTTTATTCCCATTCTGAATAACCGATTCGACGAGATGTCGAAGATGAAGACGATGGTTGAAGACCAGAAGTCTTCACATCGTTTGAGTGATTACTGATGATCTCGATTGGGCTGTACACCCAAGATGAGGGAAACAGTTGGTGATCGTCTAGACGTACTTGGAGATGGATGGATATGCGAGGAAAGTGCCTCCGGTTTCGTTCAGACACAGAATGAACTTGTAAATGGATTGTGTGTCTGACATTGGATTTTATTCTGTGTTGATTGATCTCTATTAAATATACATCTGTTTGGCGGTAGAGAATTTATTCTCTTGCTTAACGCCCTTCTCTGAGACGTACGAGCTCAGAGGTTGTATATCGATGGACATCAGTCGCATGGAGTGAATTGCCAGTGTGGCACGCGTAAGTGGCAATTGATCAAGGATTCTGTTGAAAAGCAAAGTCTTGTGGTTGATGATCAAAGCACAGCCTGTGTGGCGTAGCTTTGTGTATAGCGTGAATTCGCGAGCCTCACACCTCGGTATGAGTCAAAAATGGGATAGTGACTGCAGGGAGAGCACGACGTTTCTTTCTAGCTAGGGTGGTGTCAGTGACCTACCAGCCCTGATATTTATATACTTTTCACCTGTGTGGTTGTTGGAATGCGAGGCGCCTTAGATATAGGTCTGTAAGGACCGGGAAACGTGTGCTCAGGAATAATTAATCCTCCAAAGTTAGGTGAGGACCGGCCCTGAAGATCCAAGGATCATAGTGGGGTACTGAGACATTTGCTAGAGTGTCTCGAATCGGAGAGGAGCTTGCCCCTTGCCTCGACTCATGACGGAAATCCAATTTCCAATACGTGATATTGCGGTTTTATTTGTAGAGTCCGGTATGGCGACATGATAGATGGTACCCATGCCGCCTATGATTGATATTTATGATTAGAATTGTTTTGACACTATACACTTATAATAGTATCAAATGATTTGTTTTAAACATACCAAGCATGTTTGGCTATTATAAAGGAAAACCCTATCCCCCGACTTGCGTTGCATTGTGTGATGGGACCTGGGTCTTATAATAGCTTCATTTTTCCAAAGAGCATTGCGCTGTTTTGTTATATGCACTAGTATTCTTGGGAGGAAACCCGTTCCGTGTTATACCGCGTGGTCCCTTGAATTACTCTCTTTTAAAGTAAAGTTTTAAATAACAGTTTTAGTTCTCACACCAGTCCCATGACTGACCTGGAGTTTATTTTTTTAACCTAAACTTTGGGTGCCCTTATTTTCGACACGGGCAGCTAGTAGTTTTGGTTTTGCAGATTTATATTCATAGGATCCTGATTTATAGCTTGAACGATGCTCGGAAAGCTCTGTATCCGTGCATTACTTCTAGTTATGCTTTTGTATTATTTTCCGCTGCGATGTATTTGAATGTAATTTAAATCTCTGATATTTGTTGAATGTAATTTATTCATTTATACTCTGTATATTCTTGTATCTGATGGAATTGTTGTAATAACAATGAAATGTTCTTCCGTTTGCATTCTATTTTGTCTTGTCCTCAACGCAATCCGTGCTTTCCTTACCGGGGAAGTTCGGGTCGTGTCAATGTACTTGGTCTGGCACTTCCTTTCCCACTGAAACCTCCTACTTTCCAACATTCAAGCTTTCGCCCCTTCCATTTTCCTCTCCCAGCTTTAGTTTTTCCGTAAAAAAAGGAGGTGAAAGGCAGAGGGGAACGCGATAAGAAAGAAAAGGGGACTAATAAAGAAGAGAGAGATACGAAAGATAAACAAAGAGAAGGAGAGGAGACAGTGCAGCATATACGAGCAAATTGGGCTTTGACCGAAAAGCAATAGTGATGACTGATGAGAACACTCAAATTTTATTTATTATTTAATATGATTTTAAGTTATGATATGCTGAGTGAATAATGGATGGAAATTGGTTGCATGATCGATTTTTGATTTATGGATGGTGTTGCTATTTTGAATATGGTATGATATGCTATCATAGTTGCCAATAAATGCATATTGGCACGCGTTAGTGGTATAACACGTGTTCATATATTTTGTTGTGCGCAATTGACAATGGGTGCGAATGATTATTCAATGTATGAATTAACACATGTATGGATTTTCAGAGGAAATTTAGTACTTCCCTAAATTTATGAAAGAGCAATTTAAGGATAATGACGTTTAAATGAGTATGTAGTACTTTATAAACTAAAATGATTTCATAGCTTATAGACTTAAAAATGCTATTACCATCCTTTGATTTCAAATACATTTAACTACTAATAATATTTGGTTATTAAAATAAATTTTCTAATGGAAAATTTAAATTATGACTTGGATTTGAAGTTTAAAATAAGGAACATAGCTTAAGTTTCTAGGTTAACAAGTAAGTTTGTTCCGCTACTAGTTTGAAAATAATTGAAAGTAAATATCGAGTATTGTGAAGTGCTAAATATAATAACTGCTTTCCAATTTAAATTTGGTTAATTTGGTTTAGACAAAAGCGATCTTCGGATATATGGTATAATTTCTATAGATGATGACTAATACTATTTATGGAATTAAACAGTGGAAATATTGTAATTCCGCTTATAGTATCAGTTTAATATGGGAACATATATTGGATGTAAGAAGTTCGATTTCTAATCAATCATATTTATATATGTATATCCAATGTAAATTGGTTAGAATAACTTAAATGATATGACAATGACATTGAGTTACTCGAATATGGTTTGGTCAGTTATGGAAGTTATTATGGAACTAAGTGAACAGAAGCAAAAAGTTGAATGTCTTCAAGTCGGTTTGATTAACTCAAGTTTTCTGAATTAGTTATACTCTTCGAGTATGAATATGAATGTAATCCTCGGCATGGGAAGGAAACAATTCCAATTTAAAGTATTTTGCAGATTTATATGAGTTTCAACTATTTAAACATGTTATGTTAAGTTCAAAGATATTTAAATAAAAACTTATTTGTTTTAAAGATATGTTTTTGTCTGAAGTATTATATTTTTATACTTCTTCAAAATTAAATATATGTTAAGTAATTATTTTAAACATTTCTATTTTAAAAATTTGTACATATTTATATAATCAGTTTATAACAAGTATTCTATTTTCAAATATTTAATTTAATTAAATTTGGATTTGTTTCCGGTCGTGAATCCTTAGATTTGGATAAAATGAATCCGTTTGAATGATTACAATAAGTTTGAACGAAAGCAGTATTGAAATCATGATCCTTGGTTTATAATGATTGTTCGAAAGTAAGGCATTAAGAAAAGACTATCTATAAACGATCATCTCTTAAACAATCATTTCTAGATTTAGAAAAGATTAAGAGATGTATGTTATATATATGATGTAAAGCAATTGTTTTGAAATATGAAGCGCTGGTTATTTAGAAAGACCGGGATCGGAATTTATTTTCCGAAAACTATTCGAAATAGCCATACGACGAAAATAATGAAGATATGAAGATGACGATTGAAGACCGTGGTTCTTCACATCGAACGGACTACCTGCTGATTGGTTTCTTTACTGAATAGCTACA
Source organism: Allium sativum (assembly GCA_030737875.1). Lineage (NCBI taxonomy): Eukaryota > Viridiplantae > Streptophyta > Magnoliopsida > Asparagales > Amaryllidaceae > Allium > Allium sativum. Next base: position 735,510,127 of record CM060916.1, read on the forward strand.
GTAGAGAGATACCCCTATTTCCGGAGTGGTAGAAAGTCTGAACGTATTTGGAGAATTTTCGGTTTTTGTTCCGTTTAGACCTAGAATGGACTTGTATGGATTGTGTGTCTGACATTGTGATTGAGGGCATGACACTGATTTCAGTTGATATGTATCTGGTTTGTGACGTATGAGCTCGAAGTGGTTATGTATGGATGGAAATCAGTGGTCATGTGATGAATGGACAATGTGACATACTTAAGATATGAAATGAACTTGTATGATCAGGGCATTACTTATCTAGGCAAGCTGTGTGTATGATGTGACATCAACAAACCTCACACCCCGGAATGATGAGAAACTGGCGGTTAGGTTGTATACTTATATATGAATTGATGATGAAGCTATGCAGCAGTGGGAAACCACTTATGAACTTGGGGAAATTGGGTATGTTCGGGGGGCTGTGTCTGGTCGAAAACCGTTGATCTGCTTTGCGATTTGTAGTTGGTGTCTGTGATGGACGAAAAAGCCGTGAGGCAGTTCGCTTTGTATCCCTGATTGATCTTTCGTGCCAGGAATCATCAAGTTGGAAACCCAATCTCCAATACGATCCATACGGTTTTGGTTTGTATATATATGGCGACATAATATAATGGGTGTTATGCCATTTAGGATTTATACATTTATTTGCGAAATGGTTTTCCACACTATGTAATAATAATATGAAAAGAGAATTTTACGTATGAAGGCATTTTTTGTTATCATAAGATAATATTCGCCCATTTGGCGTGCGCTTGCATTGTGTGTGGGACGAGCTTATGATAGCTTCAGTTTCAAAAAGGTCATTGTGTATTTATATGCGCGGGTGTTCACATGGAGCAAACCCATTCCGCATTAGCGGCATGGTCTGATGAATTTTCCAACTTTAAAATAAACCTTAAAGCAAATGTTTTATGTTCTCATACCAGCCCCATGACTGACCTGGAGTTTATTGTTCCTTCCTAAACTCTGGGTGCCCATAAATTTTCACACGGGCAGCTAGTAGTTTAGATTTTGCAGTTACGATTCGTTGGAGCGAGGTTCAAAGCGCTTTTTGAGTTGGAGTCCACGCTAAAGATTGAAGCTTCTGCTGTATCATTTTGATCTTCCGCTGAGAGTATATTTTCTTTCTTCCGCTGTATATGTTATGTTGTAACTCTGATATTCATGTAACTCTGATGTATTATTGAATTATTCAATGAAATGTTCTGTTATTCTGTTCAATGTATGTATGTATCCATAACAATTCGTCTTTCTGAATGGTTTAAGTTGGTTTAATTACCGGCGAGAACCGGGCAAAAAGGCGGGTCGTTACAGTTGGTATCGGAGCTTTGGTTATACAAAGCTATGGGTACGACACATTTGAACAGAAGATCGGACTCATCAGAGTTATATTATCTCATTAGAGATAGGGTAGAAATGCCATAGAATGAGGTTCTCAATATTATGATCGAGAGAGCATACTCTGAAAATAAATTATTTTTGAAGCAAAGTAAATTGTTTTAAAGAACGCAATCATTTTGAAAGGAATTTTGAGTATTTTATTCGATGTCAAGATTGGGCCCTTAGTATGAGAAGATTTTGAATATACATCTGGCTAATGTATGTACGAAGTCTTACGTATATACTACATGGATATAGAATCAGATTCTAATCGCCCGGGGATGATCTGATGATGATTGCAACATCATCAGTACTCATTTTCGAGTCTCAAAAGTGGGTTGACTATATAATTCCAGTTAAGACATCGAGGAATACTTAAACAATTTCGATATGTTTGAAATATTAAAAAGGATTTAATGTAGGGACAATATGTTACAAACGCAAAACAAACTCTTTTGTTAATAACCAGAAAGGATATTTTACAAGTAAACCGTACTTAAAATTTGAAAGCACACGTAAGTGAGATAATTCATCGAGAGATTATATTAAAATATCATCCCATATTTCAAAATGGATCAACAAATATGAATTTTGAGATCTAATAAGTGTAATCAGGGAAGATATCATACTCCTCGATGAGTGTTAAGTAATAAAGTTGAACCTATACCTAACATGAATTGTAAATGATAAAATGCAAGCTAAACTGTTTGCTTAGAAGAAGATTTTAGCAATCAAACTTTCCTTAAGGAATTTGAAGGTAATTTTGACTTAAGTTAAGAATTTGTTTGAAAAGATGATTAAATTGTAACAAATATCTAAGTGGGGGAGAAAACTATTCTTCCCCAGTTGAAACGATATGAGCAACCCAAATAGAAAGTATTTAAAGAGTAACCACTTACGATACAAAGAAAAATAAAATTTGAAGTAAAATTTACTCAAGAGGAAGTTAATGAGAAAAGAGTATCCCAATAATAAACTACTACTTAAGCTTGGTCGAATACCTTGACTCGAATCATCGTACTTTTGAACTGCCTATACTTGTGTGCACTTGACTTTCTTGTCTTGATCCTGTTTGAGAATTTGAACCAAACTTATTGATCTTGATTAGTTCATCTTTTGGGTTTAGACGTGCTTTGATTTTGGCCATTATACCTTTTGATGCTCACTTGATATTAAGCTTTTGTCTTGAACCTGGGGAATTTGACTTAATCCATGTATGTATACTTTTATGCCGTTTATCGAATGAAACCAAGATAACTTTGATATATCCAAGACATAATGTTAACGGAACTAAAACAAATGAGCTTTGCATAGAAATTTGAAGTGTTTGAAATATGGAATTCAATTATGCAAGGAAAATGGATTTTTGAAAGATGAATTTTAAGGATAGGTTCTAAAATTTTAAGAATGGTTTGAAACATACACGTACTAAATTAGAGTAGCGCAGCGGAAACGTGATGGTATATTTGAATAAGAAATGTTTCAAAAAAAATCTAACTATCGGAAAATGTACCCTTTTCAAACACAGTTTGATATTGGAGATAAGAATAAATATAAAGCCTATAGTATGGTTGAAACGAGTTATGTTTGAAAAAAGGGGGTTCAACTAAACAAATTGTAAAGAGATTTATGAGATTTCGATTTATGGCTCTTGAAATAGTCTATCTTGTGATATACGAGGACATTTGTAATGAAGGAAGTGTAACGATTTCCGAAAAACTTAGAAAGTAGAAAGACTTGGATTTGTATGAATTCGGTTAGAAAGACTCGAATGGTTTAAAAATGACCATTGATTTAGAAATATGAAACATAAGTTGTATAATAGGAAGTCATAAATTTTATTGAACGAATTTGGTTTCCAACTAGATTAGATATAACGAATAGTTTATAAAAGAGATTTCAATGACTGGAATCCCGATATTTTGAAATGTTTTGGAAATGACAAGTATTTGTAAATTATGGTCGCAAAATGATTTACAACTTCGGGATATGGAATGATTTGGTTTGTTCGAGTAACCATGACTAAATCTAGGTTGAGATGAAGGATTTGATTTAGTGCGATGGGTGGTACTCAATGGCCCTGTCATAAGGATGAACTTCTCAAACTACTAATATATAGATTTGAACATGGTATGTTTGAAAATTTTGAAACAAATTTGGTTTTGGAAAACCTGAAGTAAAGTATGATTATGAAATAATATTTCAATGCTAAATGGAATGGGATTCTAAGTCAGAGAATTCATTTTGAAGTGCTTTGCAAACTATGATTTGAAATGTTTTGGAAACGACAAGTATTTGTAAATTATGGTCGCAAAATGATTTACAACTTCAGGATATGGAATGATTTGGTTTGTTCGAGTAACCGTGACTAAATCTAGGTTGAGATGAAGGATTTGATTTAGTATGATGGGTGGTACCCAGTGGCCCTGTCATAAGGATGAATTTTTCAAACTACTAATATATAGATTTGAACATGGTATGTTTGAAAATTTTGAAACAAAATTGGTTTTGGAAATCCTGAAGTAAAGTATGATTATGAAATAATATTTCAATGCTAAATGGAATGGGATTCAAAGTCAGAAAATTCATTTTGAAGTGCTTTGCAAACTATGATTTGAAATGTTTTGGAAACGACAAGTATTTGTAAATTATGGTCGCAAAATGATTTACAACTTCAGGATATGGAATGATTTGGTTTGTTCGAGTAACCGTGACTAAATCTAGGTTGAGATGAAGGATTTCATTTAGTATGATGGGTGGTACTCAGTGGCCCTGTCACAAGGATGAACTTCTCAAACTACTAATATATAGATTTGAACATGGTATGTTTGAAAATTTTGAAACAAATTTGGTTTTGGAAATCCTGAAGTAAAGTATGATTATGAAATAATATTTCAATGCTAAATGGAATGGGATTCAAAGTCAGAGAATTCATTTTGAAGTGCTTTGCAAACTATGATTTGTAATAATAGTTAAACCTCAAACTTCTTTAATCGACCTTTCCAAAATTATACCTTTCTACTATAAAGAATTGAATTTTGTTTTGATAAGTTTTCGTATAAAAGTTTTGGCAAATTTAATCATATGAAAATTTTCCTATAACTTGCATTGATAAATTTAGATTTAATATAAGAATTCGTAAGTTTAACAAATTTATATATAAGATTTATTTTGCTTATGTATGGTTTCATGAGCTCTCCTTTTCGAGGACGAAAAGCCTTAAGTGGGGGAGAATGTAATGATCTAAGATTTTTGAAAATCAAATTTGAATTTAATATGAATTTTAAATAAATTTTAAAAGGTTTAAATTATTGTTGAATCAAATTTTAAGGCAATAATAGCATTTTAAATGATTGAAAAATAAATTTTATTTGAAATTAGTTATAAAAAATATTTGTTTTGGAGAACGACTTGACGTAAGTTGAAATATTGGAACGAGAGGTAATCAAACTGTTAGAAACGACCAGTATTTGAAATTAAATTATAATTAAATATTCGTCACAAATTTTTGTTCAGTTTCAGTTCGTGTCATCTTAAAATATTTTAAAAATTTTTACAGCAATTTTTATTTCGGAGAATAAGCATATAATTTTCTGACGTATTTTAGGGTAGCAATGTTCCTTTTTTGACACCGTGCAGAAGTAATCAATCGGTCTATTTTATTTTTATTTTGTGATCTGTATGCGTTGTTGTACATGATTTCACGATTAGTTGTGTTTATTCGCTAACAGTAACTATAGAATAAAATAGATAACGTATAATATTTTAGCGGTAGAACAAGGCAAAAACTTAGTCTATATGGTAGACAAGGAGAACACGGTTAAATAGTAGACTTTATCTACTAACTTGATGCATGCGAAAAAAAAAACAAATTTACTCATAAAATATGATCTGAACGTGGCACCCAAACAAGGGTATAGTTTGACAAGTGTGTAAACAGCTTTACACGTGCTAATCTTCTAGTCTCCATCTCCTATTTATTTTTCCTTCTTCCACTGTTTGTACTTCTCTGGAAAAAGCTTCCTCTCTCCAAAAATACTTCTTCTGCCCTTTAGGTTTTCTCTCCTGCTCTTCTCAAGCATCTGCCATTCATTAAAAGAAAACGTGACTCCCACATACAAAGACCAGACTTCTCACCATATTTAGCAAGCTCCTCACTCGCGTTATCCTTCCATCTGCATGAGAAGACCTCTTTCCCCTTAACTAAATCTATCGGCCTCCTCAAACATGCAGCCTTCTCTTATGTTGCCATCGACCCTCTAGCACCACCGTCCGCTCATCTACCACATCACCGCTAGCCGTCTGCACCACTCTTAGCAGCTGTCTCCGCCAACCCATAAGAGAAACTAGTGGAGCTTCCTGTGCATGCACCCCACCTCGTAGCAAAACTCCCCAAGCTTGCATACGCCGCCTTTGCTTCCTGATCGAATCTGTTGAGTGCATGTCTTTGCATGCGCCTGCATGCATACACTTCTCAGTTAAAATCCTAGTTCTAAATATACATATATATGTGTATGTGTGTGTGTGTGTGTGTGAAAGCCTATTGCATGTACTTGGTTTGGCACCTCCTTTCCCACTGAAACCTCCTACTTTCCAACATTCAAGCTTTCGCCCCTTCTATTTTTCTATCCCAGCTTTCGTTTTTCCATAAAAAAAAGGAGGTGAAAGGCAGAAGGGGATGCGAGAAGAAAGAAAAGGGGACTAAGAAAGACGAGAGAGATACTAAAGATAAACAAAGAGAAGGAGAGGAGACTATGCGGCATATACAAGCAGATTGGGCTTTGACTGAAAAGCAATAGTGATGACTGGTGAGAACACTCAAATTTTATTTATTATTTAATATGATTTCAAGTTATGATATGCTGAGTGAATGATGGACGGAAATTGGTTGCAAGGTAGATTTTTGATTTGTGGATGGTATTGCCATTTTGAATATGGTATGATATGTTATCATAGTTGCCAATAAATGCATATCGGCACACGTTAGTGGTATAACGCGTGTTCGTATATTTTGTTGTGCGCAATTGAGAATGGGTGCAAAAGATTGTTCAATGTATGAATTAACACATGTACGGATTTTCAGAGGAAATTTAGTACTTCCCTAAATTTATGAAAGAGCAATTTAAGGATAATGACGTTTAAATGAGTATGTAGTACTTTATAAACTAAAATGATTTCATAACGTTATGGACTTAACAATGCTATTACCATCCTTTGATTTTAAATACACTTAACCACTAATAATATTTGGTTATTAAAATAAATTTTCTAATGGAAAATTTAATTAATGACTTGGATTTGATGTTTAAAATAAGGAACATAGCTTAAGTTTCTAGGTTAACAAGTAAGTTTGTTCCGCTACTAGTTTGAAAAAAATTGAAAGTAAATATCGAATATTGTGAAGTGCTAAATATAATAAATACTTTCCAATTTAAATTTGGTTAATTTGGTTTAGACGAAAGCTATCTTCGGATATATGATATAATTTCTATAGATGATGACTAATATTATTTATGGAATTAAACAGTGGATATATTGTAATTCCGCTTATAGTATCAGTTTAATATGGGAACATATATTGGATGTAAGAAGTTCGATTTCTAATCAATCATATTTATATATGTATATCCAATGTAAATTGGTTAGAATAACTTAAATGATATGACAATGACATTGAGTTACTCGAATATGGTTTGGTCAGTTATGGAAGTTATTATGGAACTAAGTGAACAGAAGGAAAAAGTTGAATGTCTTCAAATCGGTTTGATTAACTCAAGATTTCTAAATTAGTTATACTCTTTGAGTATGAATATGAATGTAGCATGGGAAGGAAATAATTCCAGTTTAAAGTATTTTGCAGATTTATATGAGTTTCAACTATTTAAACATGTTATGTTAAGTTAAAAGATATTTAAATAAAAACTTATTTGTTTTAAAGAAATGTTTATGTTTAAAGTATTATATTTGTATACTTCTTCAAAGTTAAATATATGTTAAGTAATTATTTTAAACATTTCTATTTTAAAAATTTGAACATATTTATATAATCAGTTTATAACAAGTATTTTATTTTCAAATATTTCATTTAATTAAATTTGGAATTGTTTTCGGTCTTGAATCCTTAGATTTGGATAAAATGAATCCGTTTGAATGATTTCAATAAGTCTGAACAAAAGCAGTATTTAAATCATGATCCTTGGTTTATAATGATTGTTCGGAAGTAAGGCATTAATAAAAGACTATCTATAAACGATCATCTCTTAGACAATCATTTCTAGATTTATAAAAGATTAAGAGATGTATGTTATATATATGATGGAAAGCATTTGTTTTGAAATATGAAGCGCTTGTTATTTAGAAAGACCGGGATCGGAATTTATTTTCCGAAAACCATTCGATATAACCATATGACGAAAATAATGAAGATATGAAGACGACGATTGAAGACCGTGGTTCTTCACATCGAACGCACTGTCGCTGATTAGTTTCTTTACTGAATAGCTACAGTAGAGAGATGCCCCTCTTTTCGGAGTGGCAGAAAGTCCGAACGTATTTGTGGAATTTTCGAACTTTGTTCCGTTCAGACGTAGAATGGACTTGTATGGATTGTGTGCCTGACATTGTGATTGACGGCATGACACTGATTTTCGTTGATATGTATCTGGTTTGTGACGTATGAGCTCGAAGTGGTTATGTATGGATGGAAATCAGTGTTCATGTTGTGAATGGACAATGTGACATACTTAAGATATGAAATGAGCTTGTATGATCTGGGCATTGCTTATCTAGGCAAGCTGTGTGTATGATGTGACATCGACAAACCTCACGCCCCGGATTGATGAGAAACTGGCGGTTAGGTTGTATACTTATATATGAGTTGATGATGAAGCTGTGTAGCAGTGGGAAACCACTTATGAACTTGGGGAAATTGGGCATGTTCGGGGGGGGGGGTGTCTGGTCGAAAACCGTTGATTTGCCCTGCGATTTGTAGTTGGTGTCCGTGATGAACGAAAAAGCCGTGAGGCACTTCGCTTCGTATCCCTGATTGATCTTTCGTGCTAGGAATCATCAAGTTGGAAACCCAATCTCCAATACGATCCATACGGTTTCGGTTTGTATATATATGGCGACATAATATTATGGGTGTCATGCAGTCTAGGATTTATACATTTATTTGCGAAATGGTTTTCCACGCTACGTAATAATAATATGAGAGAATTTTACGTATGAAGGCATTTTTTGTTATCATAAAATAAAATTCGCCCATTTGGCGTGCGCTTGCATTGTGTGTGGGACGAGCTTATGATAGCTTCAGTTTCAAAAAGGTCATTGCGTATTTATATGCACGGGTATTCACATGGGGCAAACCCATTCCGCATTAGCGACATGGTCCGGTGAATTTTCCAACTTTAAAATAAACATTAAAGCAACTATTTTATGTTCTCACACCAGCCCCATGAATGACCTGGAGTTTATTGTTCCTTCCTAAACTCTGGGTGCCCATAAATTTTCACATGGGTAGCTAGTAGTTTAGATTTTGCAGTTATGATTCGTTGGAGCGAGGTTCAAAGCGCTTTCTGAGTTGGAGTCCACGCTAAAGATTGAAGCTTTCGCTGTATCATTTTGATCTTCCGCTGAGAGTATATTTTCTTTCTTCCGCTGTATATGTTATGTTGTAACTCTGATATTCATGTAACTTTGATGTAATATTGAATTATTCAATGAAAGGTTCTGTTATTCTGTTCAATGTATGTATGTATCCATAACAATTCGTCTTTCTGAATGGTTTAAGTTGGTTTAATTACCGGCGAGAACCGGGCAAAAAGGCGGGTCATTACAATTGGTATCAGAGCTTTGGTTATACAAAGCTGTGGGGTTCAACATATTTGAACAGAAGATCGGACTCATCAGAGTTGTATTATCTCATTAGAGATAGGGTTAGAAATGCCCTAGAATGAGGTTTCTTGATATTATGATCAAGAGAGCATACTCGGAAAATAAATTATTTTTGAAACAAAGTAAATTGTTTTAAAGAACATAATCATTTTGAAAGGAATTTTGAGTATTTTATTCGATGTCAAGATTGGACCCTCAGCATGAGAATCATTTTATCTGATGGGTAGTAACTAGGTTACGCCTAATCATGATAATCTAATAATTGGTGCAAAAAACTGGTTCTTCGGATATGAATCTGAAGCATACATGATCTTTACCTTGACTTGCTACATTGTTATCTCGTTATCATCTTATCTCATTTACTTCGTACTTGTTTTACTGCAGTTTCATGTTCAGCATTGTATACCTTTCTGGATACTTTTTATATTATCTTGTTGCCGAAAATCACTATAACTCGCCAGACTTAATGCCTGACCTATTTTGGTTGCCTTCTCTCTCTTCCTTTCCCTCCTTAGGTTCTCAGAGTGGTGCGGACCGTAGCTGTTACCGTGATTTTATTCTTGGACTTTGATTTCTTCTGACTTTATGTATTGCTTTGACTTTTTTCCTATCTTGTTATGGCTTTGGATGAGAGATATGATTTTGTAGTTTTGTACTATGAAGTTTTCTGTTATGAGGTTGACGGTTATGACTATTATTTTTGGTATTTGAAATTGTAATGATGCAATGGTGATTTTACAATAATGAAAGTTTTTCCGCTGCATATTTACATTTTGTCTTGTAAATTTTAGTTATTGTTTACCTATTGCGCTTCACAGAATTTAATGCATCCTCATATGGGTGACAATAAGGGACGTGGGGTCACATTTGGTATCAGAGACTAAGGTTATAATATTAGAGGAAAAAAATTTGAAAAGTGTTTTCAAAGCAAAAGGATTTTCAAATAAAACCAATTTTGAAAGATATCCCCTCAAGCCATATACAATATTCCTTTGATCTCCTTCTTAATTCTTGTTTCGTCCATTTTCATCATGTCTAGGGATCTTAATCTTCCCGAGGGCATTCCACTTCCGACATTGTTTCGTAGATACTTAAAGACTATGACACCATCTAGAATGCAAGAAAATGTCCCTTCCTCAGCTAGTAGCTCCACCTAATCTTGTAGTCAACTTCTCTAAGCTTTGTGAGGACTTCTACACGATGGGAGGCAAGCAGTTTCATGGCACCACGAGTTTCGTGGAGGCACTCAATTGGCTTAGGAAGATGGAGAATGTATTTAACTTTTGGAAGCTCGATGATAGGAGGAAAATACAGTTGATCGCTTGGAAACTGAAGGACAAAGCATTATATTGGTGGGAGGTGATTCAGGAAGGACAAATGGTGGCTACTTAGGATTATTTAAGACTAGATTCGAGATGAGATTCTTATCACAAGTGGAGAAAGGAACACAAATGGAGAGGTTCTTGAATTTGAAGCAAGGAAGCATGACAATAAAGGAATTGTTAACAGCTCTAATCAAATAGCAAGGTTTGGGTTAGAATTGGTAAACACTCCACATAAAAAGGCTTTAATGTTCGTGAAAGGGTTAAACTAACCGTTCCAAGATTTGGCACTGACGCATGTACCGATGGGAGCAACTTTCGAGAGACTTGTTGAAATGGATTTAATGCATGAAGATCGTAAAGAGGAAAAGAAAGAGTTTAAGATTGAGGAGGAAAAACCCAAGGCTAAGAAAAAGAAGTGGTGGCCCAAGAAGGGCATGGATAAAAAGGGAGGAAAGCCTGATAAGGCTCCGATCAAGACAGAGGTTAAATGCCATGGTTGTGGGGCTTTGGGGGCACTTTGTGAAAGATTGCAAGAAGACGGAGAACGCTTGTTTTACTTGTGGTCAAGTTGGACATTTTATAAGGTAATGCTCTAACAAGCAAGGCAGAAGGATGGATCATCTAGGGGAAAGGGCATGCGCTCGAGGCTGGTGGATTGGATCATGGTAGGAAAGTCACTATTGAAGGTTTTATTTCTTTTTTGACTCTTCTGTTAGGACTCTCTTTGATTCCTGTGCTTCTCATTCATATCCAACTCTATGGTAGATAATCTATACCTAGATACTAGTATTGTTTTTGTTTATATTGCAGTCCTAAACCCCATTAAAGGAACGACTCATTTATCTATGGAATGTAGGGGTTTGAGAAATTCTTTAATGGGCGTCGAATTTGAATGTTACACATATATTCTTGGCTTTATAGGTTACGGATTAAATCTAGGAATGGATTGGCTAGCCATGTATGGTGTCATCCTTGATTGTGAGAGGAGAGTTGTTGGACTTCTAACATGCCAAGGTAGAACTCTGAAAATTTCTTATGGCCTACGTGGGTCAGTTATGCTTAGTTTCCTAGATTCTCTTGATGCTTCCATTGATGGTTTTCGATCAATACCCATAGTTAGAGAATTTCCAGATGTGTTTGATGAGGTTAGAGGATTCTCTCCCAAATTAGAGATAGATTTCCGAATTTACTTGGTGGAGAATGTGAAACCATTCGCTTTACCAATGCACCATATGGCTCCTAAGGAGAGGAGGGAGCTCAACAAATAAGTAGGCGAGTCATTCGAGAAAGGATTCATTAGAAGGAGCATTTCTGAGTGAGGAGCTCCAGTCGTCATTGTGCAACTAAGACAGATAACTCTCTCCGCCTATGCGTGGACTATAAGGAGTTGAATAAACTCACAAAGAAGAATAGGTACCCACTTCCGAGGATTAATGACTTGTTTGACCAGTTAGTAGGCGCTTCAGTTTTCTCACAATTGAATCTAGCCACGAGATTTCAACAGCTGAGGGTAGCAGATGATAGTTTAGATGAAACAACTTCCAGAACTCCAGGCGGTTTCTTTGAGTGGTTGGTCATGCCTTTCACGCTAACCAATGCACCCGCATACTTCGTGGATTTAACGAGTCGAGCGTTCAAGGAGTATCTGAATAAATTCGTAGTGGTTTTCATGGACGATATTCTGGTTTTCTCAAGGAGCGAGGAAGAGCATGCTAGATACTTAGGGGAGGTTCTCAGTATGCTCAGATCGCATGAGCTTAAGACTAAATTTTCTAAGTGTCATTTCCGGAGAAAGGTGTTGAGTTAAGAAATTCACGAAGTTTTGATTTCTGACAATATATTAAGCTGCAATCGACAAAAAGAAGAATTCGTCGGTGTAAAGAGACACGAGCTTCATATGGTATTTTATATTAGAGGTTGATTATTTAGAAGTGTTATTTATGTTAAAATTTATCCTCAAATAATCACACACCTCCTATATTTGAATATATATATATATATATATATATATATATATATATATATATATGAATGCGTATTCATTGTGCATTCTGGACAAAACCAGTCGACCGGTTGAAAATGAGCGATAGACCGTTTCTGCCTAGAATGCACAATGAATGTGCACATATATATATAACGTATATATATTCAAAAACCTGTCGACCGATCCTTTTTCACCTGTCGACCGTTTTCTTCCAAATTGCAAATTTTCGAAGAGACACCTTCTTCCTTGAAGAGTTGCACCCTTTTTCTCTTCATAAATGATGATATCCTTTAATTATAACCATTCACGGAGGAACACAACTATTTATTCCTTATATGCATTCCTCGATATCATCATTCCAAGATCACCGATTATCACGGATTCTATCTATACTTTTTTGATCTTAATTTCCATACTTTCAAAGCACTCAGATTGCTCATATTCTATTATATATCATTTTGAATCCTAGAATTTATTTAATATTCTCTTGATTCAATACAATATTCACTTCCTAATCTTTCTATACACAATCATATTATTTGAGGATAAGATTATAGGAAGTCCTATACTGCAAGAGACAAAATCGTGTTATCTAGAACACATATTGTCAACAAAAGAGTATTCATCTTTGCTAAAGTCCTCGGTGTTGTAAGAGGCAAGTGTTGAAGTCCTCGTGTAAGTAGAGGCGTGAAATTCCCGTTCGGTTGCTCAGGTGTTGTATACATGTTCCTCTGGGTAAAGTGAGGTTGTTGTTAGTAAAAATCCAGGTAGAACTCTGGGACTGGACGTAGGACGGTGCTCCAAACCAGTATAAAAATCCCTGGTGTGATTTTTCTATTTTTACTGCATTCTCCATTTATATATGTGATTGTTGTTATTCACCATATTACACGATCCTTGCAGTAGCACATATATGGCCTACACCTTCAAAAGGAAGTAAGATTCCTAGGTGATGTAGTCTTCAAGGATGGAATAGCGATGGACCCCGCTAAAGTTATTGCGGTTCAAGATTGGAAAACCCTTAAGAATGCAACAAAGGTAAGGAATTTCCTTGGATCGGAGGGTTATTATAGAAAGTTCATTAAGGACTTTGCACGGATATTAGCTCTGCTCACCCATCTAACGAATAGGAACTTGGTTTTCGCTTGGAGCATTGATTGCGAGGATGTATTCCAGAGATTAAAGAGGGCTCTGACATTAGCCCCTATTCTGACTCTTCCCAATGGTTGCAATGTGTTAATGGTCTACTCTGTTGCTTGTGGCACGGGATTAGGTGTTGTGTGATGTAAGAGGGTAGGGTGGTCTACTGTGGAAGTAGTCAACTAAGAGTTCACGAGAAGAACTAACCCACCCACGACTTGGAGTTGGGTACAATAGTATTCACCCTTAAGTCTTGGAGACACTATCTACTTGGGAAGAGATTTGAGCTTTACATGGATCACAACTCGCTTAAATTTTTGTTCTCACAAAAGGATCTCAACTAAAGGCAGCAACGATGGATGGAGTTCCTTACGTCCAACGATTTTTAGATAGCTTATACCCCAGGCAAGGGTAATGTGGTTGCGGATGCATTGATGTGAAAACCCGTAACTTCCCCGGTGAGGAAAGCGCGGATAGTTCCAGAACAAGCCACAAAAGAACGCAGACGGAAGAACATTTCATTGTATATTACAACAATTCCATCAGAATACAAGAATATATAGAGTATGAATAAATATTACACAGAAATATCAGAGATTTAAATTACATTTAAATACATAGCAGCGGAAAATAATACAATACACAACTGAAGGAGATATACGGATACAAAGCTTTCCGGATATCATTCCAGCTGTAAACCAGGATCCTGTGAATATAAATCTGCAAAACCAAAACTACTAGCTGCCCATGTCAAAATAAGGGCACCCAGAGTTTAGGTTAAAACAATAAACTTCAGGTCAGTCATGGGACTGGTGTGAGAACTAAAACAGTTATTTAAAACTTTACTTTAAATGAGATATATCAAGGGACCACGCCGTATAACACGGAACGGGTTTCCTCCCAAGAACACCAGTGCATATAACAAAACAGCGCAATGCTTTATGGAAAAATGAAGCTATTATAAGACCCAGGTCCTATCACACAATGCAACGCAAGCCAGGGGATAGGGTTTTCCCTTATAATATCCAAACATGCTTGGTACGTTTAAAACAAATCATTTGATACTACTATAAGTGCATAGTGTGTAAAACAACTTCAAATTATAAGTATCAATCATAGACGGCATGGGTACCATATATCATGTTGCCATACTAGTTCTACAATTGAAACTGCGAATGTCATGTATTTGGAAATTGGAATTCCGTCTGTGAACCGAAGCAAAAGATAGTCCTCTACCGATTCGAGACAATCTAGCCCATGTCTCAGGATCAGAGCTCGAGTGACCCTTGGATCGTCAGGACCGGTCCACCGATGTGGATTAAAATTCCTGAACACTACGTTTCCCCGCACTTTGGGGCGTAAGTGAGCCAACAAATGACTCCATCGGACCCGGATCGTCCGATCAAACCGAGGCACCTCGCAACAGCAACAACCACATAAGTCAAACTCGTCAGGGCGTGTAAAATCACTGACGCCACTTTTTAGCTAGAAGGAAACGCATGCCCTCCCTGAGGTCCGTCTCCCATTTTTGGTTCATACCGGGTGTGAAGCTCGCGAATTCACGCTACACAAAGCTACGCCACAAAGGCCGTGCTTTGATCATCAACCACAAGACTTTGCTTTTCAACAGAAGCCTTGATCGTTTGCATCTTAGCATGCCACATAGGCAAACCACTCCATGCAACCGATATCAATCACATAGAATGAAATCCAATGTTAGACACACAGTCCATTTACAAGTCCGTTCTGGGTCTGAACGAAACCGGGGGCACCTAGTACCCCGCATTTCCATCGATCTCCAAATACGTCTGGACGATCACCAACTGTTTCCATCTTCTTGGGTGTACATCCCAATCAAGATCATCAGTAATCACCCAAAGGACGTGAAGACCTCCGGTCTTCGACCACGGTCTTCATCTTCGACTTATCGTCATATCAGTTATTCAGAATGGGATAAACTCGGTCTTTCTGAATAACTCGCGTATATTATAAACAAGTGTTACACAAACACAACATACGCCTCATTCCAATTCATCAGTCACTAACCGTAAATTAACAAGAGAATAATTCCCTAAATATTAACCCCGAAGGCCGAAACCAACATCAGATCAATATCCAGAAAACCATTCTGCTTAGCTAACCGGCAGTTAGTTTCTAAATTTCACATTCATAGGGAAAGGTTCCCATTAATTTTATCAAAGATAAATCCTTTAAATTTATTCTTTAATCTACTTTTGAATATCAATTCAAACTAGTCGGGATTAGCGAACCTTACCGAAGTAATCATTTGTTTTTATTTCCCAACCCCAACCTATTCATCCCATGAAGTAAAACTGGTCATACTTCATATCTAACACCACGGTGTTATCGGTAAATTCAATTACCATTTCACGTTCAAATCTAATTAAAGATTTAACTATCGCCTGGAGCAAAGCTGGTGATACTCCATTCTCGGTCTTTTCAATCTAATTAAAGATTCATTAAAACTCCACTTAGTTTTAATCTTTGACTGGGTTAAAGAATCAGTGTCATTTAAAACACGGTTCACGATAAACCCCAAAATCACATCACATTTCAATCAGTCCCTAACCGTAAATTAGCAAGCGAGCAATTCCCTAAGTATTAACCCCGAAGGCCGAAGCCAATATCAGATCAATACCCAGAAACCATTCAACTAAACTAATTTCCAGTTAGTTTCTGATTTTCTTAACTCCTTTGGGTCTAAGAACAGTATTATTGAAGATACCGTTCACGACAACCCAAAATCACATTTCATTAATTTCCGGGTTAAAGAACAAGTGTTATTTAAAACACTGTTCACGATAAACCCAAAAATCAATACCAATTCAATTCCAATTAAATATCATTTAATTGGTACTCTTCATTAAATCTAAATAAAAAGATTTAATCTTTTCTCAACTGGGTTCAAGAACAGTGTTAATGAAGACACCATTCACGACAAACCCAAATCACATTTGATATTAAATACAAGGCTCTGAATAGAAAATATACCGGCTTATATTCAATATCAAATTCTACGACCAACAAATATTGTATTGGAAGTAACGATATATATATATATATATATATATATATATATATATATATATATATATCTTTCAAATTCCCATAACAATATTTGTATCATCACGAAATCCAACATCGAAATATTCCGAAGACAATTTCGATTCAAATCCATTCCAATATAGTTATTGGAAATTCTGGTTATTTTCAAAACCTTTTCAAATCCAATTTATTTATTTAAAAATAAATAGAATTATAATTCTTGTTCAAAACTAGTTCATTTCGATAAAAATCTATTTTTATCTTTTCAAATATGGAGTTTTTCATCTCGATTCTTCCCAAATCATTTCTTATGATTTTACACAAATTATTACTATTTTTAATAATTTTATCAAGGCCCGTACAGTCGATTTCCATCAACGGCCATCGAACTGCACTTACAGCGACCTTTTTAAAATTTGATTTGGACATAATTCCAAATCCAACCGTTAGATTTCTAATTTCTAATATTCGTTAGAAATCTCTTTTTGATACGAATCCAACGGTTCCGTTTTTAGGAGAATCCGACGGTCGGATCTCCCGCAATATCCATTTGAAGTCAATGGTCGAAATTCACGAACTACCGCAGCGCGGCGCGTTCTATTCAGGCCATTATATTATATATATAATATATACTTCATCGTTTTCCTTTTAAAACGTACTTTTATAATTCATTTTAAATTCGTTTTCAAAACGATTTCAACTTCATTTCTAATTCAAATCAAAATTGAATTTTTCCTTATAAATTCGTTTTAAATACATTTCAAATTGATTTCTAATTCAATTTCAGTTCGTTTTCAATTCAATTCGAATTCATTTATATTCAATTTCAATTCGAATTCATTTATATTCAATTTCAATTCGAATTCATTTATATTCAATTTCAATTCGAATTCATTTATATTCAATTTCGATTCGAATTCATTTATATTCAATTTCAATTCAAATTCATTTATATTCAATTTCGATTCGAATTCATTTATATTCAATTTCGATTCGAATTCATTTATATTCAATTTCAATTCGAATTCATTTATATTCAATTTCAATTCGAATTCATTTATATTCAATTTCAGTTCTTTTCAAAATATCAGATTTTGAAATCACTTTCGATATTCATTATAAAATGAATAAAATCGATATAAATATCGTTCACATCTAAATGGCATCAATCTAATCAACACGGCTTCATATATTTCTATTTTCAAATATTCTATTTCAAATATTTCTATTTCAAATATTTCTTTTTTTCAAATATTTCTTTTTCAAATATGGAATGAGGCCCGATCAATTACCATATAATGTTAATTATATGGATTTTCTACAACACATGTATACAATAACAACGATGAATAATCAACCATCATCCAAAGTGCATTCTACACTGTATAAGCATCAAATATAAATATTCAACGCTTATAACAGTCTGTCAATCAATCGATCGACATACAACTAAACAATCGGGATTAGTGTATGTCAAATATCATCCCAATACCCGTGTGGGGTTTCAAACAATAAAACACAGATTTTATTTGTGCAGTTGGGCGATGTGTAAAATTTATCGTCCCAATCAATATCAGTCAAATGTGTGTATATAAACAAACCGTTCGGTTTTTTATTTTTATTTCATTTCATATATACGTTAAAAATTCCATTTTTAACTATAAAGTATTTTCCACTATAAAATATTTTATTTCAACTATATACATATTTTATTCCACATCACATCACACAATCAACTACACATCAAAATCAAACAAACAAGCATACAAGCCGTCCATGGTCTGTGGACGACGGGTGTCGGGTGCTACTAAACACCTCTGCATCCTAGTATATATTTTAACTAGAAATAAATTTAAAAGTGAGGAGTTCTCACCAAAAGCTAAATCCATTCACCGCGACTCTTCTTATGTAGAAAATCTTCATCGTTCTCCTCTTGTCACTTTCGTCGTGCGTGTTCACTATACATATAAAAATCATATTTTTATATCTCTATTCAATACATAAAAATCGAATTTTTACTTCGCTATTCAACATATAAAAATCGAATTTTTTACTTCGCTATTCAATATATAAAAATCGAATTTTTATACTTCATCCACATAAAGAAAAATTTAATTTTTTTTTGTTATGCTAAGAATATAAAAACCATATTTTTATTTCACTAAAAATCATACTTTCATAACGATGCTATTCATTTTAAACATTACCATTTAAAAATCTCGTCTTTATATTGTATAAAAATCTAAGCTTTATATTTATAAAAATCAAACCCTTTTTAAACTAAAAATCCTGTTTTCTTCTAAACTAAGAATCATCAAGAAAGGAAAAAGGACTCACATTTTTTTATTGGAGGATGCTAGCGTAGGCTGGAGCTCGCTGGTGGCTCACGGTGGTGGCTCGAGGGGGGGAAGTGTGTTGGTTCGAATGCGGAGAAGGGAAGCTATATGGATTAAGGAGGGGGAAAGGGTGCTGCTAATCGAAATGGAGAGAGGGGGCAGCGTGTGGTTCGTCGGAGGGTCAGGGGCGAAGGCGCAATGGCCAGTGGCGGCCAGGTGGGGGTCCAAAATGTTAGGCGCGGTGGGTTTTCGTGTATTGGAGTTAGGGTTTCACTTCAGATGGAGGGAAGAGGGGTGGGGGTGGCGATGGGTCAGTGGGGGTCCGACATGGCGATGGCTGGTGGCAGGAGTCGGCGGCGCAAGTGCGGTGGCCGGGGGAAAGCAGTTGCTGATCGCGATTTGGGTTTCTTTTGGGGAAACGAGGGTTATGGGAGTATAAAGGGGGATGGGGTGTATATTTATATACTTATTATTTTATTTATTTTATTTATTGTTCCATATAAAGTGCCCTTTATATTTGAACCCCAAACTGAACCCACCGACTGTCATCCATAGCTAATTACCCCCATTCCGAACACAATTGTATATGTATCGTAAGCCAGTTCGGCCGTTTCGATCAGTTTTCGTCAAAATCAACATATAACTCTATATATTGAATTTGAACGCGCATTTCAATTTACAGAGGTCACACACTAACCAGAAAAATTCCCGAAAAATATTTTCTACCTTCATATCGACGATACGGTCCTAACAAAACTAGTTTCGTCAAATTCTGAGACCGTTTGAAAAATAGCCATTTTCCAGTCGATTAAAATCAACTGAAATTGGTCAAACGCGTTTTCCTTTGCCACGCTCACATATTGATTCGAAAAATTACGAAAATTGGAATCTAGCAATAACTTGACATCACGAATTCAACAAAAGTAGTTTCGTCGAAATCCGAGGTCGTTTGCAAAATTTCCATTTTTAAGGGCCGAAATTCCATAGCGACTATTCTGAAATTTCAACTGGACATATCTTTTTATTCCCGCTATGAAATTTTGATTCTTCGAATTCGTTGGAAAGATATTCACAATTAGATTCAAATATTTTTAGTTTTGTTAAAATCCGGTTTATTGTGCACTTGGTACATTCAATTGAAGTTTGAAATCGAATTATCGAACTACCATGCCATTTTCAATTCCTTATATATTTATAATAAATATTTATATTCTAACGACGATCTATATAATATATACGTTCGAATTCTATTCAAAATAAATTTCTCGTCGTTTTTATTTAAAATATTCATTTTAAATTATCAAAACTCGCTAAAATTGCCAAAATAAAAATTTTAAATTGGCTCGGATTGCCGGGTTCTTACAATTTCCCCCACTTAAAACTTTTCTTCCCCGAAAAGGAACGAAGCCGAAAGTTGTTTTAATTACCAACTCAACTTTCATTATTTTTATTATGGCTTAAGTTCTTCAAATTTTCAGTTTCTAAGAACTTTTCCAATTTTTCAAAAATTAGGCTAACACCCTAAATTTTCGAAAAATTTCGCCATAACCTCCGGGAAAATCCCGAAATTGCCATACAGGCCCTCTGATCTCAAAAAGAAAAAGAAAAGGCCAAGCGGCTCATAAAATCATCATCACCCAAACAAAACAGTAAATTATGATAAACATGTACCAATTTGTCGGGCAAACAATTTTATTCTTCTGCTCTAGCCTCTTTACTATGACCTGTTGAATGTAAGTACATGTATATGCAAGCAAATGCGACTAATTTTCAATACAATTCACTTTTTGATCAATTTGGCTATAGGGTACAAATTTTAATTAATCAACCAATAATCAACAAAACAACCATCAATCCATTAGTTGATTATCTTTTCAAATTCATAACTTTGATATATAGTCAAAAATCACATTTTTGATGCCAAATCACAACAATAAGCCCTATCTAGTTTCGATTCTCACACCAGTCAATTGGAAATTTATAGAAATCTCACTTTCGAAACTCGAAAATAAATACTGGCGATGGTGCCCCGTCACCAGAATTATCCCTGGGCACTAGAGTGCGATTCTATAACTATCCAATACATTAAAACTTCGAATACACGTTTACAGGACATATATGCAAAATCTCTATATATTGGATTGTCCAAATTCATATAAATTAATAATCAAATACGAATAATTGATTTAAAATTTCAAAACAATTTTTGTTTTCATTTTTTTAAAATATACTCTTCACACTCGTTCTAGGATACTGCTGATCCCATCTCTAACGAGTCATTCTAATTGGATATTACTAATCCAGTATCTGATGAATTCTTTCGTACGGTTCTAATGTGTCTTGTTCTCTAAGATTTGTAAACCAAAGCTCTGATAGCAACTGTGAAAACCTGTAACTTCCCCGGTGAGGAAAGCGCGGATAGTTCGAGAACAAGCCACAAAAGAACGCAGACGGAAGAATATTTCATTGTATATTACAACAATTCCATCAGAATACAAGAATATACAGAGTATGAATAAATATTACACAGAAATATCAAAGATTTAAATTATAGTTAAATACATAGCAGCGGAAAATAATACAATACACAACTGAAGGAGATATATAGATACAAAGCTTTCCGGATATCATTCCAGCTGTAAACCAGGATTCTGTGAATATAAATCTGCAAAACCAAAACTACTAGCTGCCCATGTCAAAATAAGGGCACTCAGAGTTTAGGTTAAAACAATAAACTCCAGGTCAGTCATGGGACTGGTGTGAGAACTAAAACAGTTATTTAAAACTTTACTTTAAATCAGATATATCAAGGGACCACGCCGTATAACACAGAATGGGTTTCCTCCCAAGAATACCAGTGCATATAACAAAACAGCGCAATGCTTTATGAAAAAATGAAGCTATTATAAGACCCAGGTCCTATCACACAATGCAACGCAAGCCGGGGGATAGGGTTTTCCCTTATAATAGCCAAAAATGTTTGGTACGTTTAAAACAAATCATTTGATACTACTATAAGTGCATAGTGTGTAAAACAACTTCCAATCATAAGTATCAATCATAGACGGCATGGGTACCATATATCATGTCGCTATACTAGTTCTACAATTAAAACCGCGAATGTCACGTATTTGGAAATTGGATTTCCGTCTGTGAACCGAGGCAAAAGATAGTCCTCTACCGATTCGAGACAATCTAGCCCATGTCTCTGGATCAGAGCTCGAGTGACCCTTGGATCATCAGGGTCGGTCCACCGATGTGGATTAAAATTCCTGAACACTGCGTTTCCCCGCCCTTTGGGGCGTAAGTGAGCCAAAAAATGACTCCATCGGACCCGGATCGTCCGATCAAACCGAGGCGCCTCGCAACAGCAACAACCACATAAGTCAAACTCGTCAGGGCGAGTAAAACCACTGACGCCACTTTTTAGCTATAAGGAAACGCATGCCCTCCCTGAGGTCCGTCTCCCGTTTTTGGTTCATACCGGGTGTGAAGCTCGCGAATTCACGCTACACAAAGCTACGCCACAAAGGCCGTGCTTTGATCATCAACCACAAGACTTTGCTTTTCAATAGAAGCCTTGATCATTTGCATCTTAGCATGCCACACAGGCAAACCACTCCATGCAACCGATATCAATCACATAGAATGAAATCCAATGTCAGACACACAGTCCATTTACAAGTCCGTTCTGGGTCTGAACGAAACCGGGGGCACCTAGTACCCCGCATATCCATCGATCTCCAAATACGTCTGGATGATCACCAACTGTTTCCATCTTCTTGGGTGTACATCCCAATCAAGATCATCAGTAATCACCCAAACGACGTGAAGACCTCTGGTCTTCGACCACCGTCTTCATCTTCGACTTATCATCATATCAGTTATTCAGAATGGGATAAACCCGGTCTTTCCGAATAACTCGCGTATATTATAAACAAGTGTTACACAAACACAACATACGCCTCATTCCAATTCATCAGTCACTAACCGTAAATTAACAAGAGAATAATTCCCCAAATATTAACCCCGAAGACCGAAACCACATCAGATCAATATCCAGAAAACCATTCTGCTTAGCTAACCGACAGTTAGTTTCTAAATTTCACATTCATAGGGAAAGGTTCCCATTAATTTTATCAACGATAAATCCTTTAAATTTATTCTTTAATCTACTTTTGAATATCAATTCAAACTAGTTGGGATTAGCGAACCTTACCGAAGTAATCATTTGTTTTAATTCCCCAACCCCAACCTATTCATCCCATGAAGTAAAACTGGTCATACTTCATATATAACACCACGGTGTTATCAGTAAATTCAATTACCATTTCACGTTCAAATCTAATTAAAGATTTAACTATCGCCTAGAGAAAAACTGGTGATACTCCATTCTCGGTCTTTTCAATCTAATTAAAGATTCATTAAAACTCCACTTAGTTTTAATCTTTGATTGGGTTAAAGAATCAGTGTCATTTAAAACACGGTTCACGATAAACCCCAAAATCACATCACATTTCAATCAGTCCCTAACCGTAAATTAGCAAGCGAGCAATTCCCTAAGTATTAACCTCGAAGGCCAAAGCCAACATCAGATCAATACCCCAGAAACCATTCAACTAAACTAATTTCCAGTTAGTTTCTGATTTTCTTAACTCCTTTGGGTCTAAGAACAGTATTATTGAAGATACCGTTCATGAAAACCCAAAATCACATTTCATTAATTTCCGGGTTAAAGAACAAATGTTATTTAAAACACTGTTCACGATAAACCCAAAAATCAATACCAATTCAATTCCAATTAAATATCATTTAATTGGTACTCTTCATTAAATATAAATAAAAAGATTTAATCTTTTCTCAACTGGGTTCAAGAACAGTGTTAATGAAGACACCATTCACGACAAACCCAAATCACATTTGATATTAAATACAAGGCTCTGAATAGAAAATATACCGGCTTATATTCAAAATCAAATTCTACGACCAACAAATATTGTATTGGAAGTAACGATATATATATATATATATATATATATCTTTCAAATTCCCATAACAATATCTGTATCATCACGAAATCCAACATCGAAATATTCCGAAGACAATTTCGATTCAAATTCATTCCAATATAATTATTGGAAATTCTGGTTATTTTCAAAACCTTTTCAAATCCAATTTATTTATTTAAAAATAAATAGAATTATTATTCATATTCAAAACTAGTTCATTTCGATAAAAATCTATTTTTATCTTTTCAAATATGGAGTTTTTCATCCCAATTCTTCCCAAATCATTTCTTATGATTTTACACAAATTATTAATATTTTTAATAATTTTATCAAGGCCTGTACAATCGATTTCCATCAATGGCCATCGAACTACACTTACAGCGACCTTTTTCAAATTTGATTTGGACATAATTCCAAATCCAACCGTTAGATTTCTAATTTCTAATATTCGTTAGAAAGCTCTTTTCGATACGAATCCAACGGTTCCGGTTTTAGGAGAATCCGACGGTCGGATCTCCCGCAATATCCATTTGAAGTCAATGGTCGAAATTCACGAACTGCCGCAGCGCGTCGCGTTCTATTCAGGCCATTATATTGTATATAATATATATAATATATACTTTGTCGTTTTCCTTTTAAAACGTATTTTTATAATTCGTTTTAAATTCGTTTTCAAAACGATTTCAACTTCATTTCTAATTCAAATCAAAATTGAATTTTTCCTTATAAATTCGTTTTAAATTCATTTCAAATTATTTCAATTCAAATTGATTTCAATTCAAATTGATTTCTAATTCAATTTCAGTTCGTTTTCAATTCAATTCAATTTCAATTCGGATTCATTTATATTCAATTTCAATTCGAATTCATTTATATTCAATTTCAATTCGAATTCATTTATATTCAGTTTCAATTCGAATTCATTTATATTCAATTTCAGTTCGATTTCATTTATATTCAATTTCAATTCGAATTCATTTATATTCAATTTCAATTCTTTTCAAAATATCAGTTTTTGAAATCACTTTCGATATTCATTATAAAATGAATAAAATCGATATAAATATCGTTCACGTCTAAATGGCGTCAATCTAATCAACACGGCTTCCTTCATATGTTTCTATTTTCAAATATTCTATTTCAAATATTTCAATTTCAAATATTCTATTTCAAATATTTCTATTTCAAATATTTCTTTTTTTCAAATATTTCTTTTTCAAATATGGAATGAGGCCCGATCAATTACCATATAATGTTAATTATATGGATTTTCTACAATACATGTATACAATAACAACGATGAATAATCAACCATCATCCAAAGTGCATTCTACACTGTATAAGCATCAAATATAAATATTCAACGCTTATAACAGTCTGTCAATCAATCGATCGACATACAACTAAACAATCGGGATTAGTGTACGTCAAATATTATCCCAATACCCGTGTGGGGTTTCAAACAATCAAACACAGATTTTATTTGTGTAGTTGGTAGATGTGTAAAATTTATCGTCCCAATCAATATCAGTCAAATGTGTGTATATAAACAAACCGTTCGGTTTGTTTATTTTTATTTCATTTCATATATATGTTGAAAATTCCATTTTTAACTATAAAGTATTTTCCACTATAAAATATTTTATTTCAACTATATACATATTTTATTCCACATCACATCACACAATCAACTACACATCAAAATCAAACAAACAAGCATACAAGTCGTCCATGGTCTGTGGACGACGGTTGTCGGGTGCTACTAAACACCGTCTGCATCCTAGTATATATTTTAACTAGAAATAAATTTAAAAGTGAGGAGTTCTCACCAAAAGCTAAATCCATTCACCGCGACTCTTCTTATGTAGAAAATCTTCATCGTTCTCCTCTTGTCACTTTCGTCGTGCGTGTTCACTATACATATAAAAATCATATTTTTATATCTCTATTCAATATATAAAAATTGAATTTTTACTTCGTTATTCAATACATAAAAATTGAATTTTTTACTTCGCTATTCAATATATAAAAATCGAATTTTTATACTTCATCCACATAAAGAAAAATCTAATTTTTTTTGTTATGCTAAGAATATAAAAACCATATTTTTATTTCACTAAAAATCATACTTTCATAACGATGCTATTCATTTTAAACATTACCATTTAAAAATCTCGTCTTTATAGTGTATAAAAATCTAAGATTTATATTTATAAAAATCAAACCCTTTTTAAACTAAAAATCATGTTTTCTTCTAAACTAAAAATCATCAAGAAAGGAAAAAGGACTCACATTTTTTTATCGGAGGATGCTAGCGTAGGATGGAGCTCGCTGGTGGCTCGCGGTGGTGGCTCGAGGGGGGGAGTGTGCTGGTTCGAATGCGGAGAAGGGACGCTGTGCGGATTAAGGAGGGGGAAAGGGTGCTGCTAATCGAAATGGAGAGAGGGGGCAGCGTGTGGTTCATCGGAGGGTCAAGAGCGAAGGCGCAATGGCCAGTGGCAGCCAGGTGGGGGTCCACAATGGCAGGCGCGGTGGGTTTTCGTGTATTGGAGTTATGGTTTCACTTCAGATGGAGGGGAGAGGGGTGGGGGCGGCGATGGGTCAGTGGGGGTCCGACATGGCGGTGGCTGGCGGCAGGAGTCGGCAGCGCAAGTGCGGTGGCCGGGGGAAAGCGGTGGCTGATCGCGATTTGGGTTTCTTTTGGGGAAACGAGGGTTACAGGAGCATAAAGGAGGATGGGGTGTATATTTATATAATTATTATTTTATTTATTTTATTTTTTGTTCCATATAAAGTGCCCTTTACATTTGAACCCCAAACTGAACCCACCAACTGTCATCCACAACTAATTACCCCCATTCCGAACACAATGGGATACGTATCGTAAGCCAGTTCGGCCGTTTCGATCAGTTTTCATCAAAATCAACATATACTCTATATATTGAATTTGAACGCGCATTTCAATTTACCGAGGTCACATACTAACCAGAAAATTCCCGAAAAATATTTTCTAGCTTTGTATCAACGATACGGTCCTAACAAAACTAGTTTCGTCAAATTCTGAGACCGTTTGAAAAATGGCCATTTTCCAGTCGATTAAAATCAACTGAAATTGGTCAAACGCGTTTTCCTTTTCCACGCTCACATATTGATTCGAAAAATTATGAAAATTGGAATCTAGCAATAACTTGCCATCACGGATCCAACAAAAGTGGTTTCGTCGATCCGAGGTCGTTTGCAAAATTTCCATTTTTAAGGGCCGAAATTCCATAGCGACTTTTCTGAAATTTCAACTGGACATATCTTTTTATCCCCGCTATGAAATTTTGATTCTTCGGATTCGTTGGAAAGATATTCACAATTAGATTCAAATATTTTTGGTTTCGTTAAAATCCGGTTTATTTTGCACCCGGTACATTCAATTGAAGTTTGAAATCGGATTATCGAACTACCGCGCCATTTTCAATTCCTTTTATATTTATAAATAAATATTTATATTCTAACGACGATCTATATAATATATACATTCGAATTCTATTCAAAATAAATTTCTCGTCGTTTTTATTTAAAATATTCATTTTAAATAATCAAAACTCGCTAAACTTGCCAAAAAAAAAAATTTAATTGGCTCGGATTTCCGGGTTTTTACAGTTGAGTAGGCAAAGAATGACCATAAGTCCTTTATTCATAGAGAGGTAGAGATTGGACCTTATCTCGGCCTTTGATTTTAAGCTATCTACGAATTTTCGCTTGGTTTATTAGCATTATTAGATGTGCGCCTACTCTTATGGAGTGCACTGAATCTACGTAGCGAGAGGACCAGCAGTTGACGGACATTGTGGATAAACTCAGTAGAGAAGAGACTTCTAGTCACCTAGCTAGATATTTGGTGGACGAGAAAGGGTGGCAAAGACGAGATGGGAGATTGTGTCTTCCCAGAGTTGGTGATTTGCTAAGATTAATGCTTGAGGAGGCTCATCACTCTCGGATGACTATCCAGCCGGGCAGTGACAAGTTGTACCGAGACATGAAGCTAGTTTTTCATTGGACTAGTATGAAGAAAGAGTGGCGTAGTTCATGGCCCAATGTTTGACTTGTCAACAAGTCAAGGCTAAACAAAGGAAACCTGGTGGATTGCTTCAGCCCTTGGATATCCCACAATGGAAATAGAAAAGCGTCTCTATGGACTTTATTGATGGACTTCCTAGATCGAGGAAGGGCAATACGAGAATATGTGTTATAATAAACAGACTTACAAAGAGTGCTCACTTTATTCCGATCTAGAGCAAGAGGACGGTAGCTTGGCTCACATCGATATACCTTAGAGAGATCATTCGACTTCATGGGGTACCTTCCAGTATAGTAAGTGATCATGGCTGCATCTTTACAAGTGTATTTTGGAGGAGCTTGCAAGAGGTCCTACGTATACGGTTGAAATTAAGCACAGCTTATCACCCTCAGACCGATGGACAAACTGAGAGGGTGAATAAAGTTCTTGAGGATTTATTAAGACAGTGTATCCTAGACTTTGGAGAGACTTCGGAGGAGCATCTCCCATTGGTTAAGTTCTCCTACAACAATAGTCATCAGTTGAGCATTAGTATGGCGCCCATCGAGGCACTTTATGAATGACCCTGCAGATCACCGACGTGTGGAGTCTACGTATAGACTTATACTTGGACTCGAATGATTAGAGAGACTTCTGAGAAGATAGATCTTATTCAAAGAAGGATGAAAACAACTCAAGATAAGCAGAATCCATATGCCAATAATAGGAGGACTGACGTGGAATTCAAGGTAGGAGATATGATCTTCATCAAAGTATCACCTTTAAGGAATGTAGTTCGATTTGGCTTGGTAGGGAAATTGGCACCAAGGTTCGTAGAGTCATTCCCCATAGTTGAGAGGATAAGCCAAATGTACTACAGAGTAAGACTACCGGAGAGGCTTTCGGTAGTTCATGACATGTTCCACGTTTTCCATTTAAGGAAATGTCTACATGATTCAGCAGAGGTAGTTGAGCCTTGTATGCTTGAGGATGTTTAAGCAGAGAAGTAGGCATCGGTTCTGAAAGTTCCTACCCTTATTCTTGAATTGGAAGTTAAGAGGATATGCAACAAAGAGTTCAATTTTGTGAAAGTGCAATGGGGAGAAGATCGAGATGACGCAACATGGTAACTCGATGTAATGACCCGCAAATCCGCAACATCGGAGTTGACTATATACATCATACGTCCAACCCAAATATCACGAAAATACGAAACATTTTTTTTAGAAGAAAGAGATAGAAGAAGAACAGAAATAACAACACAGAATCTCACATCGCAGCGGAACAAAATATAATATATTATAACCTTTGAAATACAAAATCTCAACTGTATAACATACATGTATCAGAGTACAACACTTACAACACATCGGAACGAAACTCTATATAACTAACGCTGAAGCCTCCTACTCCAAGCTCCTTTAGATAGATCTGTAAAATCCTGAACTACTTGACTGCCCGTACAAATTTAGGCACCCAAGAGTTTAGGTAGAACAAAACAAATAAAATCCGGGTCAGTCATGGGACTAGTATGAGTAAACAGTTTAAAACAGTTCCAGAAAACTAAATGATATCTCATAAGACCACGCCGTATATCACGGAACAGTTTTTTCCCTTATGAAAATCCAAACGCTTGATTTAACTTTAAAAAATCCCTTTTGAAAGGAACAATAGCTTTATATCAAAACTCCTTTGATATTATAATAGTGTCTAAATCAAGTAGATAACAATCTAGTGGAACGTTTGCATCTCACGTTCCACATATATAATATATAATCAAAACCGCAAGCACGTATTGGGTATTTGATTTCCAACTATGATAAGGTATGGAACCACCTTCCGCTGGTATATCTCTAGAGGAGAATACATTGAGTTCAACAAGAACATCTTGCAACTCAGCCACACATGACCGACCACTCATTTCGCTTGAGTGTATCGAATGTATATCACCAACGGTTGGGATCAGCAACTGTTTCCCGAATGGGACAGCATTGATAATAGATTTTTAGAAATAAATGAAACTCTAGACCAGGTGATTATACAGCCTAATAGGTGCGACCTACATAGCCATGCTGCCTGCCCGATTTCTGTCATTTACCGGTTGATGAGGCTAGAAGCTACGCTCTATCATTACACCAGATTCACTTCGAATGCCACATCGTCAAATCCATCAAATCACCGATTGACGTCCTCAACAGTGCATTACGTGTTAGCTAAAAGAAGTTTTCTTCTCCGCTTCCACTCTTGGTACGGTTGAAGAAATCAATGTACGTGACCTTTCTGGAAATACTCTGTCAGACATTCATCTATACAAGTCACCCAGGAACAGGATGAACCGAAGGTACAATTTCTATTAATAGAAGAAGTCCTTGCACTCTACTCCGTCTTCGATTATTTTTATATAATCTGATTCGCACGCTACTGCCAATACGGAGTGGTTTTTCGGATAATAATCCAACCGGTCTCTCCATATTGACAACGATGGACAAAACTTCGATAGTCTGTGATTTAAGTATCGAATTAAAACAAGTGTTTCGATAGTTGATGATTTAACTATCGAATAAAACAAGTGTTCATCCAAACATCCAACAATCACTGAGCCTTTAATTAATATTCCATTAATTAAATCTCTTCTCTATTTCTTTATCAATATTTGTTAACCAAATATTTTCAATAACCATATTGGCCTTTTACGTTATTTGGAAAACATTTCCGAATATCGCCTTCCTTTATTTTCTAAACTTAGAAAATATCTTCTATTTATAATTGGAAAATATTCCAATGACTTATCTCTTTTCCGATCACGTTTATTTCTATACTTAGGAAATATTTCTTTATTTCTATTTCCAAGTTACACTTATTTGGGTCAAAACAGATGTTGTGTAAAACATCGTTACGACAACCCAAATACTATATTCAACTAACTCTTATCCAACATTGATCTTCGAGCTTGAAATCTTACTATTTATTTGTTAATAATGAAATCAATCAAGTTGGGGTATAACTACCTCTCAGACCTTGACTAAATAACATTTATAACGTCAAAACAGATATGACTACTTACTCGAATAATCGATGCCATACAACTACTCCTTTACTTTTAAACACATATAAACTTTCTCTTTCTATTCTTTCGAGATTTTATTCCTAGTCTTCCTTTTTGATTATACTATCCTATTTCTAAGTTCGTTTCCTTATCGACTTCTATATATATCGATACGTTGATTTCTAGCTATCAAATTATCTTAAAAATAATCTAACTCCTTAAATTCCCGGAAAAATTCGCCATAACCTCCTTTGTACCGGGAGCATCGGGAAAATCCCCAAACAGTCACACAGGCCTTTTCCAATCAAAAAGAAAAAGAAAAGCCAAGCGACTACCTGATAAGGCGCATAAAATCTCATATATGAATTAAATACATACCTTTTTGTCGGGCATTCTATTTATATACCTTCTAGCACTTTATTCCAAACCTGTCTCCTGTATATTTATACATGTCCAATAAATATACCTGTCCAATCTATTTCCAACTATACCAATCGTTTTAACTAAATTTGTTAAATAAATTTGTTACTTAACTCTTCAGTCTATTTCACCTTCATATTTGATCATGACATGTTCAAATATATTTTAACTTCCATATTAACAAATTCTAATTATACTCATACTCTCGTTTCCTTATCGACTTCTTATTCAAATTCCAATTCAATTCTATTTGAATTATCTTTATTTAAACTTCATTTGAATTCTAATTTCAAATTCTATAGTTTAAAGTCCATTTGAATTCTATATTCAAATTCTATAGTTTAAAGTCCATTTGAATTCTATATTCAAATTCTATAGTTTAAAGTCCATTTGAATTCTATATTCAAATTCTATAGTTTAAAGTCCATTTGAATTCTATATTAAATTCTATTTGAATTCTCTGCATTATTTATAAACAACGTTTATAACTTCAATTCAAATCCCACCTTTCCATTTATAAACAACGTTTATAAATTCAATTCAAATCCCATATTTTCATTTATAAACAAAGTTTATAAACTCGATTCAAATCCCATATTTTCCTTTATAAACAAAGTTTATACATCTATACTCGTTTTATATATCTTCAAAACAAGTAAATATTTCCTATAGTTCATTAAAAATTCAAATCCTATTTATAAAAATAGAATTAAATTTTAAATCTCAAATACCCTTTCATGGTATTTTATAAATCATTATCCCAAGCCCCAGTGATATTTAAACAATCAAATCAACCAATTTTCAATCATTTGATTTTTAACGCATCATATATGAATATATATGAAATCAAACAAACAACAAAACATATAATATATTTTTGAGGAATCCAGTTGGATTCCTCCAACCTGTTTTCCTGCATCCACAGACGTTAGTCAACATAGTAATACCCATCCTGCTTCGAGGCAGGATATCGCGGTATGAAGGTCATCCACTATCATAGCGTGAGGCGTATAGGGTATTCATCCGCTAATGAAACCGCGGGCATCCGCTAATGATACTGCGGGAATCCAACCAATCATCAACCCAATATATATATATATATAATTAGTCAACCTAAATAACTATATATATTTAAATCAACCAAACAACATTCAAACAAGCATAACAATTATTTTTAACATCTAGAAATAATTTTAATTAAATGGTGAGTGAGGTTTACTCACCAGGGATTTTTATTAATCCGATCTGTTCTGATATTAATTTCAGCTCATGTAATCCGCAACCATGAATTCCTCGACCCACTCCATTTGATACAATCTTGCATATATTTTAAATATAACGTTTGTTACTTAAGTTATCGAATAAATTCTAATCTAAAAATGTATGAACGAATTAAATGTGGCTAACAATTTAATTAACTAGCTAGTTTTTAATTAAATAAATTAAGTATTTTACCTTAATTCTTACATCCTGATTACTGAGGCATCTCATCAATGCTCGATTTCCTTCCTTCTGAATAGAAGCGCCCTTACCAGAACCTTACATCGACCACATATGAAGCTACTTCCTACCTTTGATGGTCGGACTCCCTTAATAGTTCCATTACCACTGCAAATGCCACAAGATCCAACTTCTTTTACTGCTAGACAACCCTTTGGAAAAACTGCAATACTCCAACAACATCGCCTTCCATTTCGAACAGTTCCACCAATTTCAGACACTACTGCACCCCATACTACACTCCTCTAAGTTCTTAATTAGCCATTTCTTGAATTGTTCAAGTTTTGATCGAATGCCATGTCTTCTCTTTCTTTTCTTTTCTTTTCTTTTTCTCTCAAACTGAAACCTGACCTCATACTCCATTGTCAGCGATGATTCCATGCTTTGAAAACTCAGAACTTGCCTCGCCCCTCCGTTAGACAGTCATTTGCCCAAAATCGCGTTGACCCCAACATCCCAGAATCCCGTCGCCCTATCATTCACGACATCTTAACACCATACAAAAATGATGTCGATACTCCTTTATTTGCATCCACGGTCAGCCCCAGGTCGTCGCTCTTCAGAACTCCAACATCGATACCTGCGTTGGCCTTCAGAACAACCAAATCGAGATCGCGGTACCCCTTTGCAACGCTCACTCAACTCAGATCTGAAACCCCTTCCATCGCACCATTTTCCGCATTGAACCCCATCGTTTTACCCACTCCAATACCAGCATCGCCTCTCCCGTCGTTAGCTCCAGATGATTTCAAAAGAGATAATCGAGGCCGGCTTTGATTTGGTTTTGAGCAAAAAGGAATTGACGACTTCGATTTTTCTTTGAAAGAATGAGGAGAGGTTTTGATTTATAACTGAAATGTTTGATTTGGTTTGTGGACTAAAAGGAAGAACGGTATTGATTTTGTTTGTGGATAAAATGAAAGCACGGGTTTGGCTTTGGTCCACCCAATTTTGATGTTTTAAATAAATAAATAAAATTGTATCCATAACATTTAAATAACCCTTGACTCCGAACTCCTTTCTGAACCCAACAACAGTCATTTCTAGGGTAATACCCCTATTCCGGATACACTGGGATAGGTCACGAGGTCCAATTCGATCATCCGCAACGGATATTAATTTATATTGATATAAATTAAATTTCAAATCATTTAAATTCTACGAAAATAAATTAATATTATTATCGTTATAAATTCAAATGAAATTTCTCATTAATTAATTGAACTGTATTTAATTCAAATTAAATTTTGAATTCATCTAAATCCATTTTCATATTCTGTTATTTTAATATATTCGATATTAAATCGAAATTGATTATTAAATCGATAACTCAAATATAAAAATTCACTTATATTACCAAACCAATATCTAAATTAAATATTAAATATTCAAAATTACCCCATAAGAATCCGGGTCATTACATTCTTCCCCACTTAAAATAATTTCGTCCTCGAAATTGCTAAGGTAGGAAAAGTGCTACAAACCCATTAACTTTTTTTTCCAAAACTTATTTATGTTGATACTCAACATTTCAACTTCCTTAAGTAACTCTCTTTCGAATAAATCCTTATTCGATAACTCCTCCCTTCGAATAACTATAATCGATAATCTCTCTTCCGAATAACTATATTCGATAACTCCTTCGATTAACTAATAATCGATAACTCATTTCGATTAACAAATAATCGATAACTCCTTTAATTCTATCCGAATAAACTAATATTCGATTTAACTCCACTCGTTTGACTCTAGATCGCAGCGATCACAATGGTTACGCCTGATTCCCTCAAGAAACATCCGTTTGCCCTAGGCTATCTGCAGCCCTGTGAATTACGCTAGCAGTCATATGAAATGGTAACTTATCCTGAGTAACTATGTTTGGCTAACTCTATCTCAATAACTATATTTGATCAACTTTAATTGAATAACTATCATTCAATTAAATCCTAATTCGATTAACTCTAACTGGTTAACTCTTAATTTAAGTAACAAATATTCGATAAATTCTAATTGAATAACAAATATTCAATTAACTCTACGGATTAACTCTAACTGATTAACTCTACCCGGTTAATTCTTACTCTAATCGATTTATTCTAACTCTAATCGATTATTTCTAACTCTAATCGACTTCTCCTATTCGAATAACTCCTATTGGATAACATTTATTCCTTTATAAAGATTTACTTTTAGTAACGGTTCTTCACTTATAAATGTTCTCTTTAATAACGTTACTTCACTTATACAAGTGTTGTGCACCCCTTCTATTTAAAACTATGGGTGTTAGAAACCAATATCTCTTCTCTATATAAGTTCAGACTTATATATTCCATTTATCGAATGCTAAATATTTAATTTAATTTATAAACTGTTATTTATAAACTAACCTTTCTATTTATCCGTTAAAACAGATTTCCATTTTTTTATTCACCTTCTAAATATTCCTTTAATTAATTTCTATTTATTTAACAAATAAATATCTCATTTATAACATTCAATTTATTTACTATAAATAAATATTTCCATTGAATCTATTTGTAAATGTTTTACAAATAATCCCTTTTAAATTCTATTTGTAAATGTTTTTACAAATATTTCTCCTTCTATTTGTTTGCACATAACTTCCTTTGTATTTATGTTTCAAATATCTTTCCTTTTTAACTCTTTTGGTTTTTCCTTTATTCAAACACAATTCATATTTCATTCACATGATTTTACTCAATTTATTCATTTCGATCCATTTAACTTACTAAAGTTAAATTTAATTTCAACCATTCAAATTCCCATTAACTAGTTGCTAATTAACCGTTTTGCCTATTTCACCCTTTTTTTTTTAATATAACTTATTCAACTATACTTCAACTTAATTATAAACTAATATAATTATGATTTCAACTCGAGTTATATATTCGATTTCGAATATAAATTCTCAATCTCTTTCACTTATCCAAAAACCCGATTTCGATTCAAATTTCCTTTAACTAATAATTCTCCAATTTAGTTAATTCTATTTAACCATTTAAAATATGATTTTCGTCTTAAAAATCATTTCACTTACTTCACTGGAGTTCATACTTATTTTATATCTCCAGTCTGGATTTTTCTAATGCCAATTCGGATTTTATTTCCTAAAAATCCTTTTATTTATTTAATTAAACCGTTATGGTTTTATAATGGTTCTGGCGCTGCTTTTCTAATAATTTGATTTTGACATAACTAAAAATCTATATGACGAAATCCAAATTTTTCTCATTCATTAGAAAACTATTGTTCAACTGGTCCCGACGATTCTTGTTTCAAAGAATTCCGACTTCAATTGAGTTCTGTATACTAAATTGAAGTTTGAATCGCCAAATTACGAACTACCACGCTACGGCGAGCTCGTTTTAATTATATTTATAAATATAAACGTTTTAACTTTGTTTATAATAAATTCAACTCCATTCTGATATATTTTTAATATATATCAAATTGATTTTTCCATTTCAACATAATATTTCCGATCTATTTCACTTCTGTTATTCAAATCCTATATATTTACAATATTCAAATTCCATTTGAATTCCTTTATTCAAACTCTTTATTATTTCCTTCTATTCAATTTCTATTTGAAATTGTCTTGTCTTCAATTTCTAATTCAATTCCTTATCTTCAAATTCTATTTGAATTTCTTATCTCCAATTTCTATTTGAAATCCTTTATTCAATTTCTATTTCAAATCCCTTTGTTCAATTTTCTATTTGAAATCCTTTGAATTTTAAATTCTATTTTAACTCCTTTGAATTCAAATTCTATTTAATCTCACTTTGAATTCAAATTCCATTTAAACTACTTTTATTTAAAATTCTATTTCGAACTTTATATTTTCTTTGAATTCTAATATTCAACCTCCACTTTATATTCTCTTTGAAACTCTATTTAACCAAATTCCATCTGAATTCTAATATTCAAATCTCTATTTGACTTTTCTTTATTCAAATCCATTTGAATTCCTTTGAATTCAAATCCCATTTCAATTTTTCTTATACAATTTCTATTTGAATTTTCTTTATTCACACTCATTTGAATTCCTTTGAATTCAAATTCTATTTCACTTCTATTTGAATTATATATATATATATATATATATTCAAATTCCTTTATTTTACTTCTATTTGAAATCTATATTCCAATTCTCATTTCAAAATTCCTTTGAAGTAATATAAATATATACATATATTTATATCTATCTCAAATTCAAAACATTTGAATTTTCAAACAACTTGTTTCTTTTCAAACAAATTTCCATCAAAACTTTTCTAAGGCAGCAATTTATCACTTAGAAACTCGAAAATGAACACTGATGATGTTGCGACCATCATCAGAATTATTTCCCAGCTATTGAATGAGTCCAGTGCTATGTTTCTTTCAAAATTCATTTAGAAAAATATTTTCCAAACTCCCAGGATTTTAAATTCTGAATTCTGGTGGGAATTCAATTTCAATTTATCACATTTGTATATTTGATTTCATATACAAATTCCATTGGCTATATATCTATTTCTGTTTTATAATCTAATTTGATTATAATCATAACAATCAACTTAACTATTTAAAAACAATATCGTGTCCAATCTTCTGTTCAAGTGTTTATAAACTCCTATCGACATCGTGGCGTCCCACGATTCGACCAAAATTTATAATCCACTCAACAGACTAGTCAACACAATATAAAACGGTTTTTATATCAAATAACAAATACGCTCTCTCGTATATATATACGCTCAACTCATTCTAGGATACTACTGATCCTATCTCTAATGAGCACAATTCCACAAAGCCTAGGTATTCGCTCAACCTAAGCCCCGATACCAACTGTAATGACCCGCAAATCCGCAACATCGGAGTTGACTATATACATCATACGTCCAACCCAAATATCACGAAAATACAAAACATTTTTTTTTTAGAAGAAAGAGATAGAAGAAGAACAGAAATAACAACACAGAATCTCACATCGCAGTGGAACAAAATATAATATATTATAACCTTTGAAATACAAAATCTCAACTGTATAACATACACTTATCAGAGTACAACACTTACAACACATCGGAATGAAACTCTATATAACTAACGCTGAAGCCTCGTGCTCCAAGCTCCTTTAGATAGATCTGTAAAATCCTGAACTACTTGACTGCCCATACAAATTTGTGCACCCAAGAGTTTAGGTAGAACAAAACAAATAAACTCCGGGTCAGTCATGGGACTAGTATGAGTAAACAGTTTAAAACAGTTCCAGAAAACTAAATGATATCTCATAATACCACGTCGTATATCATGGAACGGGTTTTTCCCTTATAAAAATCCAAACGCTTGATTTAACTTTAAAAAAATCCCTTTTGAAAGGAACGATAGCTTTATATCAAAACTCCTTTGATATTATAATAGTGTCTAAATCAAGTAGATAACAATCTACTGGAACGTTTGCATCTCACGTTCCACATATATAATATATAATCAAAACCGTAAGCACGTATTGGGTATTTGATTTCCAACTATGACAAGGTATGAAACCACCTTCCGCTGGTATATCTCTAGAGGAGAATACACCGAGTTCAACAAGAACATCTTGCAACTCAGCCACACATGACCGACCACTCATTTTGCTTGAGTGTATCGAATGTATATCACCAACGGTTGGGATCAGCAACTGTTTCCCGAATGGGACAGCATCGACAATAGATTTTTAGAAATAAATGAAACTCTAGATTAGGTGATTATACAGCCTAATAGGTGCGACCTACATAGACATGCTGCCTGCCCGATTTCTGTCATTTACCGGTTGATGAGGATAGAAGCTACGCTTTATCATCACACCAGACTCACTTCGAATTCCACATTGTCAAATCCATCAAATCACCGATTGACGTCCTCAACAGTACATTATGTGTTAGCTAAAAGAAGTTTCCTTCTCCGCTTCCACTCTTGGTACGGTTGAAGAAATCAATGTACGTGACCTTTCT
Organism: Allium sativum; assembly: GCA_030737875.1. NCBI lineage: Eukaryota > Viridiplantae > Streptophyta > Magnoliopsida > Asparagales > Amaryllidaceae > Allium > Allium sativum. The sequence goes on from CM060916.1 coordinate 735,549,303, forward strand.
GGAAATACTCTGTCAGACATTCATCCATACAAGTCACCCAGGAACAAGATGAACCGAAGGCACAATTTCTATTAATAGAAGAAGTCCTTGCACTCTACTCCGTCTTCGATTATTTTTATATAATCTGATTCGCACGCTACTGCCAATATGGAGTGGTTCTTCGGATAATAATCCAACCGGTCTCTCCATATTGACAACGATGGACAAAACTTCGATAGTCTGTGATTTAACTATCGAATAAAAACAAGTGTTTCGATAGTCGATGATTTAACTATCGATTAAAACAAGTGTTCATCCAAACATCCAACAATCACTGAGCCTTTAATTAATATTCCATTAATTAAATCGCTTCTCTATTTCTTTATAAATATTTGTTAACCAAATATTTTCAACAACCATATTGGCCTTTTATGTTATTTGGAAAACATTTCCGAATATCGCCTTCCTTTATTTTCTAAACTTAGAAAATATCTTCTATTTATAATTGGAAAATATTCCAATGACTTAACTCTTTTCCGATCACGTTTATTTCTATACTTAGGAAATATTTCTTTATTTCTATTTCCAAGTTACACTTATTTGGGTCAAAACAGATGTTGTGTAAAACATCGTTACGACAACCCAAATACTATATTCAACTAACTCTTATCCAACATTGATCTTCGAGCTTGAAATCTTACTATTTATTTGTTAATAATGAAATCAATCAAGTTGGGGTATAACTACCTCTCAGACCTTGACTAAATAACATTTATAACGTCAAAACAGATATGACTACTTACTCGAATAATCGATGCCATACAACTACTCCTTTACTTTTAAACACATATAAACTTTCTCTTTCTATTCTTTCGAGATTTTATTCCTAGTCTTCCTTTTTGATTATACTATCCTATTTCTAAGTTCGTTTCCTTATCGACTTCTATATATATCAATACGTTGATTTCTAGCTATCAAATTATCTTAAAAATAATCTAATTCCTTAAATTCCCGGAAAAATTCGCCATAACGTCCTTTGTACCGGGAGCACCAGGAAAATCCCCAAACTGCCACACAGGCCTTTTCCAATCAAAAAGAAAAAGAAAAGCCAAGCGGCTAGCCGATACGGCGCATAAAATCTCATATATGAATTAAATACATACCTTTTTGTCGGGCATTCTATTTATATACCTTCTAACACTTTATTCCAAACCTTTCTCCTGTATATTTATACCTGCCCAATAAATTTACCTGTCCAATCTATTTCCAACTATACCAATCGTTTTAACTAAATTTGTTACTTAACTCTTCAGTCTATTTCACCTTCATATTTGATCAAGACATGTTCAAATATATTTTAACTTGCATATTAACAAATTCTAATTATACTCATACTCTCGTTTCCTTATCGACTTCTTATTCAAATTCCAATTCAATTCTATTTGAATTCTCTTTATTTAAACTTCATTTGAATTCTAATTTCAAATTCTATAGTTTAAAGTCCATTTGAATTCTATATTCAAATTCTATAGTTTAAAGTCCATTTGAATTCTATATTCAAATTCTATAGTTTAAAGTCCATTTGAATTCTATATTCAAATTCTATAGTTTAAAGTCCATTTGAATTCTATATTCAAATTCTATTTGAATTCTCTGCATTATTTATAAACAACATTTATAACTTCAATTCAAATCCCATCTTTCCATTTATAAACAACGTTTATAAATTCAATTCAAATCCCATATTTTCATTTATAAACTAAGTTTATAAATTCGATTCAAATCCCATATTTTCCTTTATAAACAAAGTTTATACATCTATACTCGTTTTATATATCTTCAAAACAAGTAAATATTTCCTATAGTTCATTAAAAATTCAAATCCTATTTATAAAAATAGAATTAAATTTTTAAATCTCAAATACCCTTTCATGGTATTTTATAAATCATTATCCCAAGCCCCAGTAATATTTAAACAATCAAATCAACCAATTTTCAATCATTTGATATTTAACGCATCATATATGAATATATATGAAATCAAACACACAACAAAACATATAATATATTTTTGAGGAATCCAGTTGGATTCCTCCAACCTGTTTTCCTGCATCCACAGACGTTAGTCAACATAGTAATACCCATCCTACTTCGAGGCAGGATATCGCGGTATGAAGGTCATCCACTATCATAGCGTGGGGCGTATAGGGTAATCATCCGCTAATGAAACCGCGGGCATCCGCTAATGATACTGCGGGAATCCAACCAATCATCAACCCAATATATATATATATATATATATATATATTGTTAGACCAAAAAATGGTCCTAACACCCAAATTATCGTATTTAGAGCGTAGGATATGAAGAAATAACTGAAAAAATAAGAGAAAAGCAAGACAACGAGATTTTTATAGTGGTTCGGCGTTAACGAGCCTACGTCCACTTCATATTTTCTCATTTCACTCATAGATTACAATTACAATGAATATTGTCTTTCAATCATTTGAATTCAATGAATAATTCTCTCCGAATCCATTGAATCTATTGAGGAAGATGGTGGTTATTCATGGAGAAGTGTTGGCCATGGCAGCCATGGATGAGGAGATGCCAAAAGTCCCTTGAAAATGCCCTCTGAAGGTGTATTTATAGCTGTAGGAAAGCTCCTGGGAGGACTGGTTCGTGATGGGGTACGTGGCAGGCGATACAGAAAAATAGGAGAGCCAGTAGCCTTGAGAATAGGTCAAAACGAGCTGCGTTTGAACAGGTCCGAAGGTCGGATCGCGGTCATGGGTCGGATCGCGGTCATAGGTCGGATCGCGGTCATGGATCGGATCGCGGTCATAGGTCGGATCGTGGTCATGGATCGGATCGCGGTCATGGGTCGGATCGGATCGCGTAGGCAAGGGCGGATCGGATCGCGTAGGCAAGGGTGGATCGGATCGCGGTCATATGCCAGCTTACACCCGTTCACGGAAATGGGCGTAACTTTCAAACCGTAAGTCCGATTGAGCCAAATCAAAGCTCAAACTGAAGCTAATTCAAAGGGCTACAAGTATATGAGGTGAATAGATCCAAATGGGGTCATTTGATAGGGGTTTCGTGCCAGTTTATACTGATGTTGTGATTTTGACCAAACTGCCTTGTGTCTTCTGACGATGCTCCCAATGTCAGAGAGCGATGTTATCCAGAAATTCCATATGAGACAGCATTTACCCAGAGGTGTGTCAACATGATATTTGCTTTGGGTAGCCTGGTCACAAAGCAGGCTAACATTTTGCCCCCCAAAGTACATCTTATCGAAGATGAGATGTGCTTTGAACATGTTGGGCTAAATCTCTCTGGAACGTCATTTATCCTTGAGAAGGCTTTATCCAACTATTGCATTGCTTCCCTGGGAGCTAGTCATGCCAAGTTCCATGGAAGGTGTATTCGAGATGATCAAGAAATCATTTAAACCTTGTCGGATCAAAAGATCCAATTCATCCGTCAGATGTCATGCTAAATCGTTGGCTCCCGAGTGTGATTCTACACGCACAGGTCGTTGCCAAAGAATTTTATCATTTTTCGTAAGCTGAGTGCATCGTCGGGCCAAACTTTCTTTCACATATAGATCAATGTATGAAGTAGCCACCCAAATCAGGGGGCGATGAAAGAATCCTTGGGCTCTGAGCTAACAACTGGACTGTTGGGACGAAGCACATCAGAATCAACATATGAATTTGCCATTTGTACTCAAGTTCGGATCTTGATATCTTGATATTTATCCAGGATCTTAAAATCGCATTGAATCGTAACAGTAAGGAACCCAAAAGCCACGATCACTCTGGATCGTAGTTGAGGGAATCCACAATTGTTACGGATCATTTCTTAATCCAGTATTCACATATAAAGTAGTCAGTAAGGGATGTTGTTAAAATTATGTGGACCAGTACCTATAGGATCGTCACCATCGCGAGGTAGTAGATAGGTTTGTCACACCTTCCATTCGGTGTAGTTTGAGTCTTTAAGTTCACATTCGATCCACAAGCTAGCTCGCTTGGTCGGCAAAGATGAATAAGATTGTACTCCGGAGGCATGACGTACATGTTTTGAATCCCATTTCATGCCAGGATTGTCTTCAAAGTTAGTCTATGAACCGACACTTGTGCTCTTAGTGCCATCGGAGGACAAGCGAGGTTAGTACTTATGCCCCCAGTATCGATGGGGGGTCTATGAACCGACGCTTGTGCTCTCAGTGCCATCGGAGGACAAGCGAGGTCAGTACTTATGCCCCCAGTATCGATGGGGGTTGAGTTGAGTCAATAAGGCATTTAATCTTGAAGATTTTATACTTCCTATCATTGCATCTGGTAAGAGTTGCAGGTTCAGCAATCTTAGTCAACCCAGATCATTCTGTACTGTTTCTCAATTTAGCAAAAATCGGAATTGTATATGCAAATGGTTGAACCACATTTGCTTTGATATCATCTCTTCTCTTTAGTCAGATAGTGAGGATTGCCTCATCGGGCATCAGCGACTTCGGTTACTCTCATCAGATCAGTTGCGGAGTCAAGTAAGGTTGTTGAATGCGAGTGAAAAAATGTTGTTATGAAGTTAGTTGGGCTCCACCGTTTATGCTTCAGCATAGTCCGAAATGGTTATCACAGTCTTATTGAGTCACTTTCTCATGCTCGGTTCAATCGAGCTTGACAAACAAGATCATGGGCTCGATAAGTGGTATAGATTCTCTTCGGAATTGCACATTCTTGTCGTTGTTTTCCAGGGCTTTTCCTTTGTCCTTATCGTTTTGGGAATTAGAAGGTACTCCATTCTTTAGTCAGGAAGGCCTCTAGGTCATTCGTCTCGACGCTAACACCTTTTTGTCATGAAAGTCTATCCACTTCAGGGTTGAATTCATCAAAATCTCTGAGCAAGTCTTGTTATAGAGAAAATTTAAAGTCCGGGGGAATAACAGGGGATCCTGACGTCCCACGTGTGAGGGCTGTAATTGTTGTTATCCACATCAACTAGAGGAGTACCGCTCCTCGAGAGGTGCCGAATTAAACTGGCGAGCAGATCACCGTCAAAGAATTGCTACACATTTTCAAGATCATAGCTGGTGCCCCCAGTATTGAATCTGAAATTACAAGGGGGTCTTTGTGGATTTCTTATTTCCGCATCGATGTTACTCCCAAATCACGGGTCGAGTCATTCAACTCGACCGGGCTTCTGTTCTTCGAATTGTTGCGTTCCATCTTGGAGTTGAGCGTACTCTAGCGCTTGAGTACCCATTCGAGCTAGAGCTGAAGTTGGTCGTGCATGACCTAAGTTCATTGTGATTCTTGCATTCTCATCTAGGAAGTTGCAGGTAGCCGTTCCATCGCCCATGTTTCCATCTACGACGTTCTGAATCGAAGCTGCACGTTGTGTGACTGCTGATTGGTTCGTGTTCATCTCGGGTGTTCCCACTTGCTTTCTGCATGAAGGGAGAGGTTGGAGGCGAAATAGCTGCATCTTATCCAATTGTTGTATGGGATATATCCAGCCTTATATGAGCTTCCCATTCTAGAAGTCGGTTGGGATTAGCAGATGGACATTCTCTTTGCATTTGTTTCTTGGTCCTCAAGGGGGCCTGTTAGGATTACATCACAAGTTAAACATATGCACTTAAGTTATGCTGTTTGTAAATATTTTCAATAGCCATGGCCCCAGTTATAGGGTAAGTGCGAAAGACATGCGGTCGGATCACTTCCCTTTCGAATTCAGACATGTATACATGAGAAGAGGAAGTCACTTTCAGAATTCAAGCGATCATACTATCTAAGCATGGAGTAGGACGTGTTTGGGACGGTAAAAGAAGCCTGTAATTCATAAATGTCCAGAATTCCACGATTACGTCGAATCGTATTAAGGCCAAGGAATCAATGATCGCTCAAGATCGTATTAAGGTAGGGTAGACATTAAAAAATCTCAGGGCCTCGCCAGGTCCTTCCAGCTGCGAGTATGAAGTTGTATAACATGTCGCTGAACAGTTCACTATCCAGGCTTCTTTTTCTGTCGTCGCCGTGAGTCGCACAGGCAGCTTAGAATTATACGCCTACGTCATCCTTCTGGACGTGGCCCTTTAGTTATTCCCTACTGGTCTGCTGTTGTTGTGCGAGTTCGGATCTCGCATTTTGTCCAGCTTTGTTTTGTGAGCCTGTACTTAGTGAATGAAATTCCATTTCTTTTTATACTGCTGTGTTCGTGTGCTGGCCCCCCATTCCCGGAAACGAGTGGTTCGAGCTCCATTTTCATTCTTGGTCCCAGTCGTGTGACAGGATAGGAGCCCTTGAGTGGCATATGTCGTCATGCATTTATACTCTCCTGTCGTAGTTCGGGATAGAGTTTGAATTTAGCTTTAAGTCTGCATCCCGATCCTTCAGCGGGGTATGAATCCTTGTGGCGCTAAGTCTTTAGCGCTTTTATACTCTCCCGATCCTTCAGCGGGCTAGAGTGCTCATGGCACTAAGTCTCTAGTGCTTTTATACTCTCCCGATCCTTCAGCGGGTTAGAGTGCTTTCTCAGTGCTTAATCATAGACGCTTTTATACTCTCCTGGCGTTCGCCAAGGTTAGAGTTCAGACTCAGCTGTTCAGTCGCCCCCCGATCCTTCAGTGGGGTGAGAGTCCTTTCGCATTATCATGTACCTGCGAGCATTCCATAATTAGTTATGCATTTAAACATTTGAAACGCGAATAAGCAAACAAGTCATGAAACATTATAAGTTATCAGTGCAACTTATAAGTGAAAGTGCAGTAAAGTAGTATGTATGTATAGGTATGCCCCCAATCAATCATTAACTTAGTGCCTGGCCAGGTCTTGTTGAGGATTGATTAGGACCATAACTGTGTTGCCCCCATGTCCGGACATGGAGGATTAGGGATCAGCTTCCATCCTACCCCCCCCCCCCCCGATCTTTTAACGGGGGAGGAATTTTCCCATGGCGCTAAGTCTCTAGCGCTTTTATACTCTCCCGATCCTTCAACGGGTTAGAGTTGCTGGGGCGCTGAATCTCTAGCGCTTTTATACTCTCCCGATCCTTCAGCGGGTTAGAGTTCGAGCTCGGTTCATGATGTGCTCAACGATCCTTCAGCGGAGCAGAAGTTATCAGCGCTAAATCATAGACGCTTTTATACTCTCTCTCGACTCTGGAGAGTTAGAGTTGGGACTCGACTGTTCCATCGCTCCCCGATCCTTCAGCGGGGTAAGAGTCCTTTCTCACCGCAAAATCATGGACGCTTTTATACTCTCTCTCGACTCTGGAGAGTTAGAGTTGGGACTCAGCTGTTCCATCGCTCCCCGATCCTTCAACGGGGTAAGAGTCCTTTCTCAGCGCCAAATCATGGACGCTTTTATATTCTCCTGGCAGTCGCCAAGGTTAGACTTTTGCTCAGGCGGCTCCGATCATGGTACACCGCCATGCCTTGTAGACGTCATCTTAGCGTATTTTATACTCTCTCTCAGCTCTGGAGAGTTAGAGTCACGGATCAAGCGGTCTGCAATCATGCACGCTCATCAAACTCGTCCTAGGTTTACATTTTAATCCAAGCTCCGAGGATTAAAACTAGTCGGACAAGCAGTTGGAGCATTTGCCAAGGCTTTGAGTTCCTCCGAACAGTCTATGGGAGGAATGGTTGGCACCAGACTTCGGGTACCTGCATTATTCACACCGCACGAATTAGTCACGTCAGTAACTCGGAAAGCATGTGAAAGCAAATTTTATGATTGAAAAGTAAGCAAATTAAGAGGCAGTGTTGCCTCCTTTATTTGAATTCATGTAATCTGGTGGCGTCGAGCATAGGATCGAGCCATGTAGGCGGTCACACCGCGCCCATCTGGAGTCGGACTATGACTTTGTAACTCAATGATTTATGTTCAATTGTCTTGTGGTCTGCCACGTGTGAGCCAAGTATTGGATGGTCATCCCGGATCCACCTTGAGCTATACAGCATTCTTTAGACGAAGAGCGTAGCTTTGTAAACGAGCAGTTCAGTCGAGCTCGTTATAGTATTGCTCTATGGCTCTATATGCGGGTGTTACAAGTTTGATCGATAGCAAATCCTGGATACCTACACCATCCACATATTAATTCATCTGAGTTAATTACATCAATAACTCATAAATCATGCAAATATAAGAGTCATGGTTATAGAATAATCCTGTTAAAGGAATGAGTATCATTCTGAGTGAAAAATGGCGTTGCATATTCATTGCAGGTCCATTTTACTTCGCCCTATCTCTGCCAATAAAGGGCTGCCAAAGTCCTTTAGTTGACGAGGGGTATCTTTTCAGATTATCATGGGGGTTGCAGTCCCAAAAAATGAATAGACCTTGGTCGGGGTCTTGAGATGGCAAAGGCGGCTAGGTAGGTACTATAAGCGAGTGATGAGGTCGCATCTCCTTCAAATAGTCTTTTTGCCCCCATACCGAGGGTAAGGATGGAGTGTCAGGAAGTCATGACTGGATTGCTAATGGTAGCACATCTTTGCATTGGTGTTAGGTTGTAAATTAGCATGAGAACAATGGATTCATGCTTATAGAAATTTTTGCACTTTCCATGCTAGGAAATAGGATATTTCTGCTGGTGGGGTAATTATATCACATAAATTTGCTGATATACCCTCGATCCCATATCGGGGACAAGGGTTAGTGCGCCGACAATCAACCAGCATTCATGCGTAAGCGTTCTAAATCTTCAACTCGCTAACTTTCAGGCAAGACTAAGTCAATTGTCCAGGCAAATTCTTGATGTATCAGCTCTGAATTAGATGATGTAATCTCGAGCAATTTATGCTCAACTCTGTAGTTGCCCCCAGCCTTAGGGGAGTGAGTCACTTGGCAGATAATCGATGAAAAGAGTGAAAGTATGGGTCTTCACTTTCTAACTTCAGAACGCCGTTCGCCAGAAGTTTCATTCATGTACATCTCCCATCTAATGGGTGGCTGACTGGTGATTTGGTCGAATCATTCAGGGTGGTGAATTCGACAATTGCACTCGTTGGTATTTGTTTTGGGACAATCTTCCAAGAGAAACAGGCAATGTCGAATTGCATGTCATATCTCGAGGCATAAAGAACGATTGCACGCCTTTCACTTCACCTTGTTAGATGCATTCTGTGCTGTAGGAAGTTTATCATGGAGTTAACCATGACTCTTTTCCGGGTTTGGTCTCCAACGTTGGATCAACTTCCATTTTATCAATGGTTGTATTTCATAGTGTCTTGATGGGGATCATCTCTATCTTTTCTGGATTATCGGAACTTTCTTATTCGACCAGATGATTCGACTTTAGATCTTCTGTGTATGAAATATGAGGTATGTTGTAACGTTCCAATCCATCCAATAACTCTTCTGCCCATTCTAGGTAAGCTGCGAGTTGTGGTTTCTCCGACTGGAATTCCTTTCAAGTCGTCCTTCGGGGGTTATCTGCAAAACTTCGGCGTTGGATTGCCGATCATTTCTTGCACCGTCTGTATACAACTTCCAGGTGCTTGATTTCATCTTTCATTTCGAATGGCAACTCCATATAAAATCCCGTGATATTGAACTTACTGCATACGTCTTATTTGCTTGACAGGAGCACACTTCAGGTTTATACTCAAGAAATGACTCATAATTTGGGATAAAATCCCGCAAATATTAGCACTGGTCCAAACGAACACATCCAGGCTCGCCTACAGAAAGCATATAAGTTCTCTCGTTCGGAAGAGGTCTAAAGGAGATCCGATGTGAAGACCTTAGTCAGGTCGGCGTCACCAGTCGGAACACGTGCAGTTGCGTTATTAGATGTCACCCTTCTTCATCCCGAATCACCATCCTCTCTGGAATCTATGTCTTCGGGCATGTCGTTTGGCAATTCCTTTTGCGATGCTCCCATTATTCGCAATATTGACACCTCCTTCACACTCCATTTCATCTGGAGGGGAAGCGTCTCTGGGTTTCACGCAATCTCTGTTGCGTAGCATATTCCATCTTTCCTAATCAGTCGGCTTCTCCAATAACTTGGTCACCATAGACCAGTCTCACTCCGTCTTTGGTAGAGATATTTAACGGTTAACACCAAGATGCTATGTAAGCTCTGAATTCCGCTAGACCTGGTTGGTTGAGACCACGATCAGATAAGCTTGAATGCAATAGCATGGCTTGCAAGACTTCAAGTAATGTTCATACATTCTGTCATAACTGTTGTATGAAGTGGATAGCTAATGGTTGGTTCGTATTTGTGTTGATCTCAAGTTCTCATCTCTCAACCGAGATCGTATGGTGGCTGGTGAGCAGTCAAATTGCTATCGCCCGGGCAAGGATCCATATGCCCGATCATGGCCCACGGTGGTTCAATTGGTACCTAACTCTGGGCACCAAAGTACATTGATCTACCCTTCATTCTATGGAAATCAGTCTTCCTTGATGCGGTTGACGACAAATAGGCATTGCAAATGTTAGCTAAGCTTTTCAAGGAGTGAACTGTGGGACATATATTTTTCACCACGCCATTCAAGCAAAGGGTAACTTTGTAGTGCTAGGATCCTTTCTTGCTATTGGATATCCCATCATTGAGAATCATGGCCATTGGGATCTTCTGAGTCACCTTTAGAGTAGTGTCTGGATCGTTCTATGTCAATGGCATCTGGGACTCCGCCTGTTGGACATGTTTAAGCCACGTAACTAGGTGATCACCACTCGTTCAGGAACATCATCGGTTGCATTGGGGAGATCTTTACACCATCGGAGCTCTGGAAGAGGAGGCTGTTATGAGACCATCATTATTTTGTATACTGCCATAGTCAGCGTGTCGAATCTTTTCAACAACTCCTCACATTCAATAACATCGGTAGATAGAGGTCATGGCTTCTGGAGGAATTCTAATTGTTGCCATTCCGTTGTCAAATTCTTTGACAATCCGTTTATTCTTCATTGACAAGCTTTGATGAACGCTGTTGGCCAACATATATGTTGAGCTGAAGTTGAGCCATGCTCCGAGCCAAAGGCGAGGCCGTGCTCCGAGCCGAAGGCGAGGCCGTCAGCGGGTCCGGGCGCAGCGCCGGCGAGGGTCCGGGGCCCCGCAGTCCCGGCGGCGATCGACCTAACCGGTTAGGTCGAAAATGTGGGCACCGCACGATTTTTTTGATTTTGGAACATGGAGCCTTTTCTGAAATGATCTGAAAACTGTATTTTTTCCAAAAATTATCACTTTTTTGGATCGGGTCGTGACCCTTGTTCGTCGTCATTTTTCCGGATTGCGGTTCGCTACTGTCCTCCGGTTCGCGGTTCGTGACAGTTCTCTAGAATCGGTTCGGTTCGTGGTTGAGCTCCTTCGGGTCGCGGTTCGCTGAACTTCTTCGGGTCGTGGTCCAGCTTGGCGATCGGGATACTCCAACCTTCCAGCTTCGGATCGATTCGTGGTCTTCTACAGTTCGTGGATATGTTCACAACAATTGCTCCAGGTCGGGTCGTGGAAGTATCACCGGGTCAGATCGCGACTTCCTTGCTCGGTCGGGTCGTGGGTTCATCTTGAGACCGGATCGTGGTCTCCCCGCGATCCACGATCCGCGATCCACGATCCGCGATCCACGATTCGCGATCCACGATCTGCGATCCACGATCCGCGATCCGCTCGACCTGCTCCAGCACATTTTCTTTATTATCCTCATTTGGTCGTGAAGCTTGTGAACCCTTAGCTTTTTTTTCGAAGGTATGAAGCTCTGATTTTCTTAAATCAACGAAATATTCAAAAATGGTAGAAACGCGGACTGTTTTCTTCGAACTTTCAAATCCAAATAATGAATAGCAATCCGATAGGCTGAGAATTCAACTCTCAATGAAAGCACCAAAATGTTAGACCAAAAAATGGTCCTAACACCCAAATTATCGTATTTAGAGTGTAGGATATGAAGAAATAACTGAAAAAATAAGAGAAAAGCAAGAAAACGATATTTTTATAGTGGTTCGGCGTTAACGAGCCTACGTCCACTTCATATTTTCTCATTTCACTCATAGATTACAATTACAATGAATATTGTCTTTCAATCATTTGAATTCAATGAATAATTCTCTTTGAATCCATTGAATCTATTGAGGAAGATGGTGGTTATTCATGGAGAAGTGTTGGCCATGGCAGCCATGGATGAGGAGATGCCAAAAGTCCCTTGAAAATGCCCTCTGGAGGTGTATTTATAGCTGTAGGAAAGCTCTTGGGAGGACTGGTTCGTGATGGGGTACGTGGCAGGCGATCCAGAAAAATAGGAGAGCCAGTAGCCTTGAGAATAGGTCAAAACGAGCTGCGTTTGAACAGGTCCGAAGGTCGGATCGCGGTCATGGGTCGGATCGCAGTCATGGGTCGGATCGCGGTCATAGGTCGGATCGCGGTCATGGATCGGATCGCGGTCATAGGTCGGATCACGGTCATGGATCGAATCGCGGTCATGGGTCGGATCGGATCGCGTAGGCAAGGGCGGATCGGATCGCGTAGGCAAGGGCGGATCGGATCGCGGTCATATGCCAGCTTACACCCGTTCACGGAAATGGGCGTAACTTTCAAACCGTAAGTCCGATTGAGCCAAACCAAAGCTCAAACTGAAGCTAATTCAAAGGGCTACGAGTATATGAGGTGAATAGATCCAAATGGGGTCATTTGATAGGGGTTTCGGACCAGTTTATACTGATGTTGTGATTTTGACCAAACTGCCTTGTGTCTTCTGACGATGCTCCCAATGCCAGAGAGCGATGTTATCCAGAAATTCCATATGAGACAGCATTTACCCATAGGTGTGTCAACATGATATTTGCTTTGGGTAGCCTGGTCACAAAGCAGGCTAACATATATATATATATATATATATATATATATATATATATATATATATATATAATCAACCTAAATAACTATATATATTTAAATCAACCAAACAGCATTCAAACAAGCATAACAATTATTTTTAACAACTAGAAATAATTTTAATTAAATGGTGAGTGAGGTTAACTCACTAGGGATTTTTATTAATCCGATCTGTTCTGATATTAATTTCAGCTCATGTAATCCGCAACCATGAATTCCTCGACCCACTCCATTTGATACAATCTTGCATATATTTTAAATATAACGTTTGTTACTTAAGTTATCGAATAAATTCTAATCTAAAAATGTATGAACGAATTAAATGTGGCTAACAATTTAATTAACTAGCTAGTTTTTAATTAAATAAATTAAGTATTTTACCTTAATTCTTACATCCTGATTACTGAGGCATCTCATCAATGCTCGATTTCCTTCCTTCTGAATAGCAGCGCCCTTACCAGAACCTTACATCGACCACATATGAAGCTACTTCCTACCTTTGATGGTCGGACTCCCTTAATAGTTCCATTACCACTGCAAATGCCACAAGATCCAACTTCTTTTACTGCTAGACAACCCTTTGGAAAAACTGCAATACTCCAACAACATCGCCTTCCACTTCGAACAGTTCCAACAATTTCAGACACTACTGCACCCCATACTACACTCCTCTAAGTTCTTAATTAGCCATTTCTTGAATTGTTCAAGTTTTGATCGAATGCCCTGTCTTCTCTTTCTTTTCTTTTCTTTTTCTCTCAAACTGAAACCTGACCTCATACTCCATTGTCAGCAATGATTCCATGCTTTGAAAACTCAGAACTTGCCTCGCCCCTCCGTTAGACAGTCATTTGCCCAAAATCACGTTGACCCCAACATCCCAGAATCCCGTCGCCCTATCATTCACGACATCTTAACACCATACAAAAATGACGTCGATACTCCTTTATTTGCATCCACGGTCAGCCCCAGGTCGTCGCTCTTCAGAACTCCAACATCGATACCTGCGTTGGCCTTCAGAACAACCAAATCGAGATCGCGGTACCCCTTTGCAACGCTCGCTCAACTCAAATCTGAAACCCCTTCCATCGCACCATTTTCCGCATTGAACCCCATCGTTTTACCCACTCCAATACCAGCGTCGCCTCTCCCATCGTTAGCTCCAGATGATTTCAAAAGAGATAATCGAGGCCGGCTTTGATTTGGTTTTGAGCAAAAAGGAATTGACGGCTTCGGTTTTTCTTTGAAAGAATGAGGAGCTGTTTTGATTTATAACTGCAATGTTTGATTTGGTTTGTGGACTAAAAGGAAGCACGGTATTGATTTTGTTTGTGGATAAAATGAAAGCACGGGTTTGGCTTTGGTCCACCCAATTTTGACGTTTTAAATAAATAAATAAAATTGTATCCTTAACATTTAAATAACCCTTGAATCCGAACTCCTTTCTGAACCCAACAACAGTCATTTCTAGGGTAATACCCCTATTCCGAATACACTGGGATTGGTCACGAGGTCCAATTCGATCATCCGCAACGGATATTAATTTATATTGATATAAATTAAATTTCAAATCATTTAAATTCTGTGAAAATAAATTAATATTATTATCGTTATAAATTCAAATGAAATTTCTCATTAATTAATTGAATTGTATTTAATTCAAATTAAATTTTGAATTCATCTAAATCCATTTTCGTATTCTGTTATTTTAATATATTCGATATTAAATCGAAATTGATTATTAAATCGATAACTCAAATATAAAAATTCACTTATATTACCAAACCAGTATCTAAATTAAATATTAAATATTCAAAATTACCCCATAAGAATCCGGGTCATTACACTCGAAGACAAGATTCACGCTTCTTACCATTTTCTCTTTGAGAGTACGTTCTTAATTTCCTTTCTAAGCTTTTTGAGTTTGTTTATCCCTATCGTTTGAATCATCGATCCTTAGGTAGAAAACTATGTTTGAAAACATGCGATTGAGACATGTTATGTTTGATGAATGCAAGTGGATGCAAGTGTTTTCTCGTGGATGCAAGTGGATGCATATACACACGCATCAGGCAATAGATCGGCTCAAGCACTTATATATTGCAGGATGTGTGCGCATTTTAATTTTTCAATAGATGAAAATGGTTGGACCATTACATGGATGTTGCATTTTGATGAATGGTTGTGCACACATATAGAACTTATATGCAGTATTAGGGTTCTTTAGCATACATATTGGATTTATGGCATAGTCATATATTGCATTAACGAGGTCAACTAAATCAGTGGATAGCCTGATTTTCGCATTAGATTAGGGACATATACACACAACACCTTTGCAAATGTTCATACAAAGCATTAGGAATTTTAAGGACAATGGATGCCTGAGGTTGATGGATGAGTAGACAGGTGTAGGTCTTAATTAATAACATTCTTCTTAACTTGGAGATTTCAGGGACGAAATCCTTTAAGGAGGGGAGAATGTAACACCCCATATTTTAATACAAAGTAATTATATTATGAGGATAATAAAACAAAATTAATTAATTGAATTTTTAGAATTAGGTCAAACAGACATTACCGTTATGTCCGTTACGAAATTTTGGTTCAGATAGAATCTTAGTTTCCATAAGTTGGATTAAATATGAAGAAATTATAGGCTTAAGACGATTGATCGAAAATATATACAAATATATAATAAAATGAAAGTAACACAGCACAGAAGAAGCAATGGAAAGTGGGCGACCCGCCCATAACTAAGTTGGCCCATGTCTAAGGCATGTTGACCCTAGGGTCGACACAGGTAAAGGTGGGTCGACCCACCTGCATGCAAGTAGAATTCCTGCAAACGAATCTGGACTTTTTTTATAGGTACACACGCTAACTCAGCTTGAGGTGTACAGTCTGATTTATATACCTAAAATCTAATGGTTTAAGATTATCCTAGCTAATCTATAAATAGGCTAACAGCCTCATTGTTTTCTACGTACAAACATTCTTCATTCTTCTTCCTACAAACTATTCCTGAATAAAAATAAGAAGACGCTGAGGTGCTGCCTGAACGTAGATTTAAAAGGACAATTATAACCTTTCTACAACAATAATATAAAAGAGATCTTTTTGGATTATAATTAAACTACTGTGAGTTCTAGTTATTTTCAAAATTGATAATTAAACAATATTATGACGGTGAATAAATCTGAATCTGAAACCATATAGTGTTTATATGTTTATATGTCACTGTTTTACTATCAACTATCTAATCAGTTTTTCAGTTATTGTCTGTCACATGCAAACCCTTATTATCCCCTTTTCCATCTTAGTTTTATTTACAGTCTTATGCCTATTTATTCAGTTTATGTAATTCTTAAATATATATATATATATTCTCCTTTTATTTTGCGCAATACCTAGGCCATCAAATGCCTAGGCTATTCATGTTAGAATTGCGTAAATTGGATTGAATTGGAATAACTTGTAATGACAGTAAAAAGGAGAATTAGGCATATTGAAACATGAAATCCAATGACTGTTTAATTCGGATAATATGCAAAACATGTTAATATGAATAGATTAAACTTAATTTAATAATCAAGTAGAACCTGTTAGGAGCATCAGATGTAACTGAGTAAAATAGGTAACTTGATACACACACACATCTGAGTAGGTGCTTGTTTTGGGGAAGGGGTTATGCACATAATAACATTTATGGAAAATTCCATTTACAACCGTGCTTATTAATAAACTTAAAGAATCTAAGTTATTACTTGTTAATTAATAAGCTAAGTAGCTCCACGTCTTGCAGTTAGTATCTGGTTTTGGGAATCTTAAAATCCTAGTCTGGGGGCACAAGCCTAGGGGTAGCCTGTGTCAATTCTTGTTGTGTGGAACCCGTATTAATTAGTATTCCTGTTAGTACCTTAGAGAGGGGCCTCGCACTTAGTAGGGGCCAGAGCATACTTTATTGATTTGGATTGTAAGAGGTTCAAAGGTGGAAGGTGGATACGGGCACGTTCCAGCAGAGTCACGAGCGTGCATGGGTCCGGGGGGTAAACTAAGACGCAGTAACGCCAACAAATAGGTCTGCGTCTTATAAGTTAACGGGTTAGGGATTGATACCCCCTACTGTCGTAGCTGGCACAAGTTATTTGCGTAGAAGGGGGTCGATCGCATGGGTAGTAATTAGGGTAACACCTAAACATGATAATCTAGTAATTGGTGCAGAAAACCGTTTCTTGGGATATGAATAAGAAGCTTACATGATCTTTACCTTAACTTGCTATCTTGTTATCCTGTTATATCATTATCATGTTATCTCGTTTACTTTGTACTTTTTTACTATAGTTTAATGTTCAATATTGTTTACCTGTCTTGGTACTTATATCTTATCTTATTGCTGAAAATAACCGGAACTCGCCAAACTTAATGTCTGACCTATTTTGTTTCCCTTCTCTCTCTTGCTTCCCCCCTCCCCGGTTCTCAGAGTGGTGGTGAACCATAGTTGTGACCGTATATCTATTCTTGGACTTCGATTTCTTCTGACTATGTATATTGCTTTGACTTTTGTCCTATCTTGTTATGGCTTTTGAGGAGGGGTATGATTTTATAGTTTTGTACTTTGATGTTTTGTGTTATGAGACATATGGTTATGACTATTAATTTTGGTGTTTGAAATTGTAATGATGCAATGGTGATTTTATAATAATGAAAGTTTTTCCGCTGCATATTTACGTTCTACCTTGTAAAATTTAGTTATTATTTACCATTGCGCTTCACAAAACCTAATGCATCCTCATATGGTTGACATTAATGGACGTGGGGAGTCACAGACGCTCCATGCACTCAACGAAGCACTGATTCAACGGCTTCTTCTCTATAGCATGATGTTGGTCGTGCACTTGCAGCTTGAGGATCCAGGCTTGTATCTCTATGATATCCGCTTTATCCTGAGCCTTTTAATATGCCTTCTAAATGGTCCTAGCCTACAAATAAAATAAGTTGTTATACAATTCACATGACATGAATTAAAAATGTGCAATATTTAAATTCTTTTACTTCTTAAAATTAATTATCACTTGGTTCCCAAGTTCATATCGTTATTTCGGGACGGTGGGTCCATAACTGGCTTGAAAGTAGCATCCCTTGAAAGTATTCAGCTCATCCCGACTTGTATCATCCAAAAGTCATGCACATTCTTGTTGGAACTGTAGCTATAATGCAAAATGTAATTGAATTTTATATAATATAATTTTAATTCTTACTTGTATAGTTTGTACTAACTATTTATAACATACTTACATATGCAACATGTAACAACCCTTCCGAAGTGTGTTTTTGGAAGGTCTACTTGAATTGGCCAATGGATGGGACATCACAGTGCCTTCAGTTGTACCTAGTATTGATCTTCTTCCTTTTGGTCTCGATTGTTTATATACTGCTGCATCTTCTTTGTAATCTTCGGGCCCAGTGCTAAGCCTTTATCTTGGAGTTTATTCGAAGGTCGTGATCCAATCTTGATGTTCTTGCTTGCAACCGCCCAGCTGTGCCTTTTGGTTTGTCATGCTTTTGGTCTGGAATGTGGTGTGTTGATTGTGGGGTGTTCTTGGCGCGCAGCAATGCCAACCACTGCGATTTGGTTCATGCATCGCCCTCCATGTCTGGTAAGTAGGGTTTCCTTCATTGAGCGCTGTGTTCATCACCTTTCGATGGACTATTGCTTACGTTCCCATCTTCAATATCCTATGGGCAGATGGTTTTTCCCTTATTGTGGAGAGGAGGTGTTCAATGTACTCTTGAATATCGTCTATTTCAATGCAACTTGGGGTATGTTCTATGTTATTGGTGGTTTTGTGCTTTGCTTAGTCTGGGTTGCCTTCCTGATAGATTGGATCCCTATGTTTTGTCGTTGGTTCGATTGTGTTTATGCTTCTGCTATTCTATGCTTGTTGTTTGCACTGGGCCTTAGATTTCTATTCGTGGATTTTTGCTAGATTGGAGATCTTGCTTTGTCTGTTTCTGTCATGCTGATTTGTTGTTGTCTGTGGATGGTTGATCTTATGTTGGCATGTGCTTATTGGGCTTTGTTGCTTTACTGTTGCTTCTTTGTGGAGTGGTGCTCTACTATTGTGTCAGTTTGTATTTTGTTGTTTTAGCTTGGTTTTGGTAGTGTCGGTTGCCATTTGGAAATCCGCTTGTTTGTTGTAATTTTTATTCGTGTTAATGAGTAATGATTTCCCTCTAAAAAACCTTCCAAAGTGGGCCTAAATTTGACCCAAGAAAAGGCCCATTGAAACTTAGTGCAACTCTAAATGGATCGTTGTTTCCTATAAGGAATTACATTTGCACTGAATAACAGATAACATAACGTTATGGAATCTCACACAGTGGAAGAAAAGGTATAATACCAAAATAAGATGTACCATATTATCAAAAGCCACAGATTCAGAAACAAGTTGTAAAATACAATTATTCAAAATGGTACATCATCATTGTTCATAATCTAGAGTTTCAATAAGCAAAATAACAACAATAGCTAATAATAACATAAAATTTTCATCGTCACCTTCGGGCTCCATCATCACTTCGTTCATTGAGTCGCTGAACTATTGGATATGTTAAGAAGAGGGGTAAAAGTCATGTGTGGTTGAAAATAATATTTGCTTAAAGACCATACCCTAGATTTGGTTGATTATATACATGTCAAGGTATGTGGATGAAACACATAAGCACGCACATACAAAGAAATATTCTAATCAATGAGGTGGATATCTGGATCAGTCACTTAGGACCTCTAATGATGCATTTAAGGTGGAGACCCAATGAGGTGGACATTCTCGGTCACTTAAGGTCCAAGCTAACATGTTTATTAAGGGTTGATTGTTATGATCTCTTATGACCCTAAGGCGGACCCTAAACACTTAAGACCTAGTCCTAGCACATCAACATTCTTATAAACATGTATATTTTTCACAAGTAATATGAGAAGTAGTATCTCGTCGCTTAGTACCGGTTTTGGGTAGGCCCGCATAGATCCCTTTAAGACCCCTCCGGCAGACGCCTCATGTTACTACTTAACTGATATTATGGTAGAACACTTATGCAGCTTAAGACTTCCCTTAGACGGTTGGTGAAATAGATAGCATGCTGCGTCACACGTATAACAATCTTGTCCTTAAGTTGGCCCTCACAAGGCTCTTGGAGGAAATGGACATTCTGGTAAACTACCCTGCTCCATTACCACCATGACTAAACCACTTTTAGAGAACGAGGACCCATAGACCTACTTCGAATATAATAAAGGAGGGTCCTATGACTTTGGTCCATATCCAAGGAATAAACCTTTGGATTGGTCCTAGTCCTAAGCACTTAAGACCAAAACTAGATAAGAAGAAAGTCAACCACTTAAGACCTTCTCAAGGCGTAGTAGGCCTACCTATTTACACACATAATAGGTATATATATATATATACACTCTAGACCCATCACATTAAAATGTCTATCTGTAGATGATGGATATGTAGGGCGGTTTCGGGCAGACTTCTACTACAAGTAGGCTTAACCTCGTCTCATCGTGTAATAAATTAAATGGCTCATGGCACCCAGACCTCTCACATTAGCCAAACTCACTTGTGGTTGCTGGATTTGCCGGTTGGTTCAGCAGACTTCTACCACAAATGACGACCAACCTTATGTCTGTGTGTCATTATTTAATAAGTATGAATAAGCCATTTTATATGCGCATATTTATTTGGGGACATTTCAAAAACGTATTTATTACATCATTATTACGTTGAATTATGTTAACTACATTATATAAAAAGGATATTTAATACGAATAATAAGCGCTAATTTCCATTTGAATGAAGAAACGTTTTAACGGTATAAATTGTCAATTCGGTCTACATTAAAGGCATACAAGTTAGTTCAACATCAAACCGCTAAATGCATGACATATCGGCATAATTAATGATACTAGTAATGGGAAAAATAACAACATAATTATTAAAACTTGCATCCTTGGTTTGTTAGAACATTTCAGGTAATGAATCAAGAACAAGATGTAAATTTCACACAACATATATACATATAAATTTATACATATGTCAATCGCAACATATGTTAATGGCAACAAGGTTCCCTTTCCTTTTTTCTACTCTCTCTCTCACTTCTCGTGATTTTCTCCTCTGTTTTCTTCATCTCTCTCTCTCTCTCTCTCTCTCTCGTCTCCGCATACCTATCCTTGTTTTTGCTATACGTGGTGTTTCCTCCGCATCTTACATCTCCACTTTCAGATCCAAGATTTGACTAGCGACCGATTTGTGCTCCAAGCTATCACTTTTATCCTCATCCTCATTTAATCGGCAAGCAGCAACCTTTTCCGCCTATGATAAACTTCTACCTTTGTGCTTTGGCTATTTCAGGCAACTAGAAGCTTAGCTCATTCTTCAATAGGTATTTTCGGCTTTGGGTGGGACTTTGGGACTGACGTAGAGGACTATGGTGAGCAGCAATTCCTTTGCAGTTTGATTAGTTGACTTTTTTTGATATACATCTATGATTGGGCTTACTGGTTGTGAGGGAATTCAATGTCAGGCCTATTTCATCTTGTCAGTAGATCGTTCTTGTCTGTTGTGGTTATTGGTAGTTTGTGAGTTGAGTAGGTGTTTGGATTTTTTATTCGATTCCTTGTAGTACAAATCTTTGATATGAAATTCCTGACTACTGGGTTAACTGTGTCTGATGTCCATTTATGTGGGTCATCACCATGTTAATTGACAACATACGGGATACTCACGCACTGACTTTGTTGGTTTTCACGGTGGTGGTTCTGTCTATGACACTGTTTCATGGTTATGCTCAGTAGGTCAGTTTAAGTCATTCTTTGGTGCGTGTTTTAGGTCTTCGAGAGTTTGGTGTTCAGGTTCATCTGTGCTCACGGTTGCGACAACAAAACTAGTGATGCTTATGCGCTCGAACTTGCTTGTTTTAGTCGTGGTTTATCTTATCCCTCCAGCTCTGGTTGATACCAATTTTCGACCATCTGATGGGACTTTCTTCGAAAACCTTCTTGGTATGGCTCGTGTCTTTGCAGAAAGTGTGGAGCTCGAGGCAATTGCTGCTGCAGCTATCCTTTACATTGTTCCATGCTTTTCCCTATAGCAGTATGCTTTAGCATATGTTATTTGTACCATGTAATTGTACCCATGTATTTGCAATACCTTTGTTACTGTTTGGCATGCACTGTTCTTTTGCCATTGTTATCCTAATGTAATCCACTGCCTAGCGTAGTATGTAATAATATCCTCCCTGAGTGGAGCGGTATTTTATTGTATACTAGTTAAATGAGACTAGCTCCAACTCTAGGTGATGCCGATTTTCGACCGTCTGATGGGACTTTCTTCGAAAGCCTTCTTGGTATGGCTCATGTCTCTACAGAAGGTGTGGAGCTCGAGGCAATTGTTGTTGCTGCTATCATGTACATTGTTCCATGCTTTTCCCTGTAGCAGTATGCTTTAACATATGTTATTTGTACCATGTAATTGTACCCATGTAATAGTACCCATGTACTTGCAGTACCCTTGTTACAGTTTGGCATGCGCTGTTTTTTGCAGTTGTTATGCTAATGTAATCCACTGCCTAGCGTAGTATGTATTCATATCCTCCCTGAGTGGAGAGATAGTTTATTGTATACTAGTTAAAGGAGAATAGCTCCAGGCCTGGTTGATGCCGATTTTCGACCGTCTGATGGGACTTTCTTCGAAAGCCTTCTTGGTATAGCTCGTGTCTCTACGGAAGGTGTGGAGCTTGAGGCAATTGTTGTTGCAGCTATCCTTTACATCTCGTTCCTTGCTTTTCCCTGTAGGAGTATGCTTTAGCATATATTATTTGTACCATGTAATTGTACCCATGTAATAATACCCATGTATTTGTAGTACCCTTGTTACTGTCTGGCATGCATTGTTTTTTTGCAGTTGTTATGCTAATGTAATCCACTACCTAGCGTAGTATGTAATCATATCCTCCCTGAGTGGAGTGGTAGTTTATTGTATACTAGTTAAATGAGACTAGCTCCATTACTATAAGCCAGTTAGGTAAAGTGGACGGAACACTATAAACTCCGTAAGCGGTGAACGGTCCACCTTAAAACCGATGTAGCTGATTGTTAACTACAATCACATGTACCATATTGTATTTTTTATTATTAATTATAATAAAAAGGTGTATGCGGTCACCTTAAAAATCGAAGGGCTTTGCCAAAAAATATATATACGTATGTACATAGACCTCATTTGATTTGTTTCAAATCTGAATATTTTCAAGTTATCCATTTAGAATGGAAATCCAAACCTATTCAAATAATAAGACCAAATCAAATCTGAACCTTTTTACATCACAACAACTTTTAAATAAAAAGGATATATCAAACAAAGGTAAATCACCGAAAATGTTCTTTATCCATAACCCAAACAAATTCACAAACCTAAACTTTTATTGACAATTCTTGCGAAATTTATACAAAAATAGGAGATTCGGGGGTTCTACAATTTAATATTATCGAGAATCCAAATCTCCCTAGGCATACTTATCAGTATAAAATTTACAAAATGTAGAATATGCCTAAAAAATTATTATTTCCACTCACAGTGGTTTAACTATAAGGAAATGTCGATGTTTTCCTATCAGATCTGAAAACCTTCAAGAACGAACATGAATGCGAGCTCCAATCTCTTAGAAATATATATAAAAGAATTAAACAGTTAGAATTCTTATATATGTAAATCTTATGATTCCAGATTCAGACCCTATCCAAATTCTATAAGAAAAGGGGTTAGAAAAAAAATAGATTTAAGAGAGAAAGAAGAAAACCTATAATATATTTCTCAAGAATCATGGAAGAGTGGAGGCAAGGAAGGAGAAGAGACTAGGTTTAGGTCTAGGGTGTTATTTATAGGTGTGTGAGTGATTAATAGCCGTAGGATTATTTAGATTAAATCTAGGCTGTCAATTTATAAACAAACACCCAAAAACTCAACCCTAACTAGGCTGAATTGGGCATTGGCCGCACTAAGCGATCGATCGCTCCCCTAGAAGGGCGATCGATCGGCGGTTGACTCCCCTCCTAGGAGGTGGTCGACCTCCTGATCGTAGTTTTTCCTAATGAATGTATTTTAGGACTGGAAAGATTTTATTATATTACTTTATTTATTTCATTTATAACTTGCCATTTAAACGTTATTGTTGTCTCCTATTGTATACTATATACACACACAAATTCAAATTGGATGGAATATTACAATCAATCATTTATTGGTCATGTATTATTCCATATATTTATGTCATAATTTGATTTTCAAACACTGTTGCGTATATATTTAACATTCAACTTCTTTTCAGTGTAGTTCCTTCATATGGGCTCGGATTATCACATGTTATATATGAAAATTGATCAGATTTTCGCCACGAATATAACTACGATATTTTTGTGGCCAAACTCCTGATGTTGAAATATTCCATTTTTTAGCCCATTAATATATTATTACTTTATTATCAATTTTCATTATTTATTATTATTAATTGTTATAGGTATATTTTTACGGGGTGTTACACAATGGATGCTTTATCATTATCCTGCCACTGCTATGTGATTGAGCTATCCTCGTTGGTCTACTTTCTAACATGGTATGTGTAAAAACATATTAGTATGACACGGATCCCCACGCTACATCCACAGAAATAATTAAAGTATACATATATATTAGTGTTTTAATAACTACTTGTTCAGAACTAACTTAAAATATAAAAATGGAATAGTTTTTGTATTTATAATTAATAAAATTACCAGGACCCCTCTAATGATGCTGGAATGACTTGAAATAGCCACGATGTGTGAAGCGACCCGTTACTTCCCCGGTCTCCGAAGAGATGAGAAAGAACGAATTACTGTGAGGACAAGACAAATCAGAACGCAGACGGAAGAACATTTCATTGTTATTACAACAATTCCATCAGATACAAGAATATACAGAGTATAAATGAATAAATTACATTCGATAAATATCAGAGATTACAATAAATTACATAGCAGCGGAAATAATACAAAGCACAACTGAAGGTGATATATGGATATAGAGATTTCTGGATATCATTACAGCTGTAAACCAGGATCCTGTGAATATAAATCTGCAAAACCAAAAATACTAGCTGTCCGTGCAGAAAATAGGGGCACCCAGAGTTTAGGTTAAAACAATAAACTTCAGGTCAGTCATGTGACTGGTGTGAGAACTAAAAAAGCTATTTAAAATTTTACTTTAAAAGAGAGTAATTCAAGGGACCACGCCGTATAACACGGAACGGGTTTCCTCCCAAGAATACCAGTGCATAGAATAAACAACGCAATGCTTTTTCGAAAAATGAAGCTATTATAAGACCCAGGTCCCATCACACAATGCAACGCAAGCCGGAGGATAGGGTTTTCCCTTATAATAGCCAAACATGCTTGGTACGTTTAGAACAAATCATTTGATACTATAATAAGCATATAGTGTCAAAACATTTTCAATCATAAATATCAATCCTAGGCGGCATGGGTACCATCTATCATGTCGCCATACTAGGCTCTACAAATAAAACCGAGATACACGTATTGGAAATTGGATTTCCGTCATGAGTCGAGGCAAGGGGCAAGCTCCTCTCTGCTTCGAGACACTCTAGCAAATGCCTCAGGACTACACACTCTGGGTAACCCTGGATCTTCAGGGACGGTCCTTTCTTACGTTTGAGGATTGGCAATTCCTGAACACACGTTTCCCGGTCCTTACAGACCTAAAATCGAGGCGCCTCATCCAACAACCACATAGGTGAAAAGTATATAAATGTCAGGGCTGGTAAGTCACTGACACCACCAAAGCTAGAAAGAAACGTCGTGCTCTCCCTGCAGTCCTTATCCCGTTTTTAACTCATACCGAGGTGTGAGGCTCGCGAATTCTCGTTATACACAAAGCTACGCCACAAAGGCCGTGCTTTGATCATCAACCACAAGACTTTGCTTTTCAACAGAAGCCTTGATCCATGCAACTCAGCGTGCCACACAGGCAATTCACGCCATGCGATTGATATCTATCGATATATTACCTCTAAGCTCGTATGTCTCAGAGAAGGGCGTTAAGCAAGATAATAAATTCTCCGCCGCCAAACAAATATATATTTAACATAAATCAATCAACACAGAATAAAATCCAATGTCAGACACACAATCCATTTACAAGTTCGTTCTGGGTCTGAACGAAACCGGAGGCACTTTCCTCGCATATCCATCGATCTCCAGGTACGTCTGGACGACCACCAACTGATTCCCTCATCTCGGGTGTACAACCCAATCAAGATCATCACTAATCACCCAAACGATGTGAAGACTTCCGGTCTTCAACCACCGTCTTCATCTTCGACATATCGTCGAATCGGTTATTCAGAATGGGTGTAAACCAGGCCTTTCCGAACAATCCGCGTATATTAAAAACAAATGTTACACAAACACAACATACGCCTCATTCCAATTCATATCCTCAGGGAAAGGTTCCCATTAATTTTATCTAAGATAAATTCTTTAAAATTTATCCTTTAATCTTCCTTTGGATGTCATTTCAAACCAAATTATGGTTTTTCCCAAACTAGTCGAGATTAGCGAACCACACCGAAGTAATTATTTATTTTATTTCCCAATCCCAACCTATATATCCCATGAAGCAAAACTGGTAATACTCCATATCTAATACTATGGTGTTATCGGTAAAATTAATTACCATTTCACGTTCAAATCTAATTAAAGATTTAACTATCGCTTTGGAGCAAAACTGGTGATACTCCATTCTCGCTCACTTGCCAAATTTGATAATTTTCATTATCAATTCCCATTTCAATCTAATTACAGATTCATTAAAACTCCTTTTTCTTGGTTAAAGAACTAGTGTCATTTAAAACACAGTTCACGACAAACCCAAATCACATTCTATTTATTATCGGGTTAAAGAACAAGTGTTGTTTAAAACACCCTTCACGATAAACCCACAAATCAATTCTATTTAAAACCCATTTCAAATCCAATTTATTTATTTAAAAATAAATGGGTTTTAATTTTAGTTCAAAACTAGTTTATTTCGATAAAAATCTATTTTTATATTTTCAAATATGGAGTTTTTCATCCCAATTTTTCACAAATCATTTCTTATAATTTTACACAAATTATTGATATTTTTAATAATTTTATCAAGGCCCGTACAGTCGATTTCCATCAACGGCCATCGAACTGCACTTATAGCGACCTTTTTCAAATTTTATTTGGACGTATCTCCAAATCCAACCGTTAGATTTCAAATTTCTAATATTCATTAGAAAGCTCTTTTCGATACGAACCCAACGGTTCCGGTTTTAGGAGAATCCGACGGTCGGATCTCCCGTAATGTCCGTTCGAAGTCAATGGTCGAAATTCACGAACTGCCGCGGCGCGGCGCGTTCTATTCAGGCCATTATATTATATATATATAATATATTTCGTCGATTTCTATTTAAAACGAATTTTACAAATTGTTTTAAATTCGTTTCAAAAACAATTTCAACCTTTATTTCGAATTCAAATCAAAATTGAATTTTCTATTATAAATCCTTTTTACTTTCATTTCTATTTGATTTCAGTTCAAATCGATTTTAATTCGATTCGAATTCATTTTCTTTTCAATTCAATTCAATTCGAATTCGTTTTCTTTTCAAATTTAATTCGTTTTCTATTCAATTCAAATCAAATTCGTTTTCTATTCAATTCAAATCAAATTCAATTCGCTTTCTAATTAAATCAAATTCGTTTTCTATTCAAATCAAATTCAATTCGTTTTCTAATTAAATCAAATTCGTTTTCTATTCAAATCAAATTCAATTCGTTTTCTAATTAAATCAAATTCTTTTTCTATTCAATTCGTTTTCTAATTAAATCGAATTCGTTTTCTATTCAAATCAAATTCAATTCGTTTTCTAGTTAAATCAAAATCGTTTTCTATTCAAATCAAATTCAATTCGTTTTCTAATTAAATCAAATTCGTTTTCTATTCAAATCAAATTCAACTCGTTTTCTAATTAAATAAAATTCGTTTTCTATTCAAATCAAATTCAGTTTGTTTTCTAATTAAATCAAATTCGTTTTCTATTCAAATCAAATTCAATTCGTTTTTTAATTAAATCAAATTCGTTTTCTATTCAAATCAAATTCAATTTGTTTTCTATTTAAATCAAATTCGTTTTCTATTCAAATCAAATTCAATTCGTTTTCTAATTAAATCAAATTCATTTTCTATTCAAATCAAATTCAATTCGTTTTCTAATTAAATCAAATTCGTTTTCTATTCAAATTCAATTCGTTTTCTAATTAAATCAAATTCGTTTTCTATTCAAATCAAATTTAATTCGAATATAATCGATATAAATATCGTTCGCGTCAAAATAGCGCATCTCTAATCAACACGACTTTATATTCAATAAATGGATCTATATTTCTTTCAATACACGACTCTATATCTTTGTCAACACACGACTAATCTCAATGAATGAGTACTGTCCATGTGTGACTATTTTTGTTATTTAATATATTTTATAAAAATTATGGTATCAATAGTTTGATTTAAAATCAGACTTCAACCGTAAATTAGTAAGAGAACGATTCCCTGAATATTAACCCCGAAGGCCGAAACCAACATCAGATCAATATCCAGGAGACCACTCATCTTATCTATTTTCCAGTTAGTTTCTAATTTTATATATGATAAAGATGTAAATTTTATTGTTAAAATCTTTCGTTCAACACTTGACTAATCTCAACAGATGAGTACGGTCAACACATGAACCTTTATTTTATGATATTCTTTATTTTCCCGATTGGAATTAGGCCCAATCAATTACCATATAAAGTTAATTATATGGATTCCATACAACACATGTTTATAATAGCAACGACAAATAATCAACCATCATCCAAAGTGCACTACACTGTATAAGCATCAAATATAGATATCTAACGCTTATAACAGCCTGTCAATCAATCGATCGACATACAATTAAATAATTGGGATTAGTGTACCCAAATATCATCCCAACACCCATGTGGGGTTTCAAACAATCAAACACAGATTTTATTTGTGCAGTTGGGCGATGTGTATAATTTATCGACCCAATCAATAACAGTCAAATCAGTGTATATAAACAAATCGGTCGATTTGTTTATAATTATTTATTATTCACATTCACGTTAAAAATTGTATTTTTAACGATAATTAATTTATTTCAACACATTAATTTATATTATCGATTTCACATCAACAACACAAACAAATTTCCCAACACATCAATCTAACAAACAAGCCATCCATGGTATGTGGATGACGGGTGTCGGGTGCTACTAAGCACCGTCTGCATCCTAGTATATATATATAACTAGAAAAAGAAATTTGAGTGAGAAGTTCTCACCAAAGCTATTCCAATCATCTCGACACTTCATTTAGAGAAATCATCGCCATTCTCGCCTTTTGCCGCTTTCGTTGCCCGTAGCCACTATATATATAAAAATCACATTTTCACTTCGTTATTCAATATATAAAAATCGAATTTTTCTTTGCTATTCAATATATAAAAATCGGATTTTTCTTTGCTATTCAATATAAAAAGATTTCGCCTTTTCAAATATAAAGATTTCATCACTATAAAAATCATCTCTTTATTTCAATGTACATATAATAAAAATCAGATTTTTATTTTGCTACATATACAAAGATGATATTTTTATATTCTCTATCTTACAAAGATTATATTTTTATAGTTCCTACTATGTAAAAATCATATTTTTATCCTTCGACAATATAAAAGATTATATTTTTATTATCTATTTAATATGAAAAATTATATTTTCAACCTTTTCATTAGAAAATTTTATATTTTTACTCTATGTTTTCATATATATAAAATCAGATATTGAACTATGTTTTACACAAATTAAAAACTGATTTTTAAACTTAAACACTAATCACATTGTAAATAAATGAAATTAAAAATAAATAGAATAAAAATAGGCTTACAGTTCAAATCGGAAAGGGGGATTTCAGCGCGTTGACCTGCGAAGGGGGGGGAGGACTGCTGTGCGCCGGGGCCAATCGGAGGCGGGTGGAGGCGGTCAGCAGGAGGAGGGGGTCGCGGGTCCTGGTGGTGGCGGTTATCGAAGTGGAAAGGGGGAAGATGGGAGGGAGGCGGCGGTTGCTGGGGGGCGCGCCTCATGCGGTGGCGCGGTGGGCGGAGGGGGCGATGGCCGATGTGGGTGGCGGCTTCGATGGGAGGCGGCGGGGTCTGGGGCTCACGCGATTTTGTTTTTTTTCTTTCTTCTTTTTTCTTCGAACTGAATTATAACGGGGTGGGCCAGAGCAGATAAGGGTTTTTTTAATTATTATTTTATTTTTCACCAAAACGCAACTTTTATTTTCGACATCAAAACGAGGCCCACCGCCTGTCGTCCATAGCGTTTTACCCTCATTCCGAACACAATGGGATATGTATCGTCAGCTGATTCGATCGTTACAATCAGTTTTCGTCAAATTTAACATATAACTCTATATATTGAATTTGAACACGCATTTCAATTTACCGGGGTCACATACTAACTAGAAAAATTCCAGAAAAATATTTTCTAGCCTCGTATTGACGATACGGTCCTAACAAAACAAGTTTCGCCGAATTCTGAGACCGTTGGAAAAATGGCCATTTTCCAGTCGATTAAAATCAACTGAAACTGGTCAAACACGTTTTCCTTTGCCACGCTCACATATTGATTCGAAAAATTATGAAATTTGAAACCTAACAATAATTTGACATCACGGATCCAACAAAAGTGGTTCCGTCGAAATCCGAGGTTGTTTGCAAAATTCCCATTTTTAAGGGCCTGAATTCCATAGCGACTATTCAGAAATTTCAACTGGACATATCATTTGATTCCCGCTATGAAATTTTGATTTTTCGGATTCGTTGGAAAGATATTTTCAAATAGATCCCAATGTTTTTGGTTTCACTAAAATCTGGATTGTTTTGCACCCGGTACGTTCAATTGAAGTTTGTAATCGAATTATCGAACTACCGCGCAATTTTCAATTCTATTTATAATTATATATAATTATTTATATACTAACGACGACGTATATAATATATACGTCGAATTCTATTCAAAATAAATTTCTCGTCGATATTATTTAAAATAATTCATTTTAAATATTCAAAATTCATTAAAATTGCCAAAATAAAAATTTTAAACTGGCCCAGAATTTCCGGGTTATTACAATCTCCCCCCCCCCCCTTAAAACTTTTCGTCCCCGAAAAGGAACAAAGTCGAAAGTGGTTTGATTAATCAACTCTACGTTCGATCTGGCTTCCATTCTCCAACTTTTCAGTTTCTGAGAATTTTCAAATTTTCAAAAATTTGGCTAACACCCTAAATTTTCGAAAAAATTCGCCATAACCTCCCCTACACCGGGAGCCACGGGAAAATCCCGAAATTGCCATATAGGCCTTCTGATCTCAAAAACAAAAAGAAAAAGCCAAGCGGCTAGCCAATAGGCTCATAAAATCATCATCACCCAAACAAAACAGTAAATTATAGTAAATATGTACCTATTTGTCGGGTAAACAAATTTTATTCTTCGGCTCTAGCCTCCTTGCTATGACCTGTTCAATGTAAGTACATGTATATGCAAGCAAATGCGACCAATTATCAATACAATTCAATATTTGGTTCAATTAGGCTAAATGGTTCAAAAATTATCAAACAACTAAACAAACAACACAAACATCAATCAATTAGTGAATTTAACGTTTCAAATTCATAACTTTGATATATATATACCGAAAATCTTGTTTTTGATGCTAAATCACAACAATAAATCTATCTAGTTTTGGTTCTCACACCAGTCTAATGGAAATATATAGATATCACACCTTCGTCACTCAAAAATAATTACTGGTGATGGTATACT
This sequence comes from Allium sativum, assembly GCA_030737875.1. NCBI lineage: Eukaryota > Viridiplantae > Streptophyta > Magnoliopsida > Asparagales > Amaryllidaceae > Allium > Allium sativum. The sequence continues at coordinate 735,581,186 of CM060916.1, forward strand.
TCATCATCAGGACCATGTCCGGGCGACTAGAGTGTGACTCTATATCTATCTAATATATTAAAAACTTCGAATATACGTTCATGACGCATATATGCAAAACCTTTATATACTAGATTGTCCATATTCAAAATAAATAAATAATCAAATATGTTTAAAACGATTTAAATTTTCAAAACAAAATTGTTTTCATTTGAAAAATATACTCTTCACACTCGTTCTAGGATACTACTGATCCTATCTCTAACGAGTCATTCTAATTGGATATTACTAATCTAATATCTGATGAATTCTTTCGTATGGTTCTAATGTGTCTTGTTCTCATGCTCTGTAAACCAAAGATCTGATACCAAATGAAGCGACCCGTTACTTCCCCGGTCTCCGAAGAGATGAGAAAGAACGATTACTGTGAGGACAAGACAAATCAGAACGCAGACGGAAGAACATTTCATTGTTATTACAACAATTCATCAGATACCAGAATATACAGAGTATAAATGAATAAATTACATTCGATAAATATCAGAGATTACAATAAATTACATAGCAGCGGAAAATAATACAAAGCACAACTGAAGGTGATATACGGATACAGAGCTTTCCGGATATCATTCCAGCTGTAAACCAGGATCCTGTGAATATAAATCTGCAAAACCAAAACTACTAGCTGCCCGTGCGGAAAATAGGGGCACTCAGAGTTTAGGTTAAAACAATAAACTCCAGGTTAGTCATGTGACTGGTATGAGAACTAAAACAGTTATTTAAAACTTTACTTTAAAAGAGAGTAATTCAAGGGACCACGCCGTATAATACGGAACGGGTTTCCTCCCAAGAATACCAGTGCATAGAATAAACAACGCAATGCTTTTTTGAAAAATGAAGCTATTATAAGACCCAGGTCCCATCACACAATGCAACGCAAGCCGGAGGATAGGGTTTTCCCTTATAATAGCCAAACATGCTTGGTACGTTTAGAACAAATCAATTGATACTATGATAAGTGTATAGTGTCAAAACATTTTCAACCATAAATATCAATCCTAGGCGGCATGGGTACCATCTATCATGTCGCCATACTAGGCTCTATAAATAAAACCGAGATACATGTATTGGAAATTGGATTTCCGTCAGGAGTCGAGGCAAGGGGCAAGCTCCTCTCCGCTTCGAGACACTCTAGCAAATGCCTCAGGACTACACACTCTGGGTAACCCTGGATCTTCAGGGTCGGTCCTCTCTTACATTTGAGGATTGGCAATTCTTGAACACACGTTTCCTGGTCCTTACAGACCAAAAATCGAGGCGCCTCATCCAACAACCACATAGGTGAAAAGTATATAAATGTCAGGGCTGGTATGTCACTGACACCACCAAAGTTAGAAAGAAACGTCGTGCTCTCCCTGCAGTCCTTATCCCGTTTTTAACTCATACTGAGGTGTGAGGCTCGCAAATTCTCGTTATACACAAAGCTACGCCACAAAGGCCGTGCTTTGATCATCAACCACAAGACTTTGCTTTTCAACAGAAGCCTTGATCCATGCAACTCAGCGTGCCACACAGGCAATTCATGCCATGCGATTGATATCTATCGATATATAACCTCTAAGCTTGTATGTCTCAGAGAAGGGCGTTAAGAAAGAGAATAAATTCTCCGCTGCCAAACAGATATATATTTAACAGAAATCAATCAACACAGAATAAAATCCAATGTCAGACACACAATCCATTTACAAGTTCGTTCTGGGTCTGAACGAAACTGGAGGCACTTTCCTCGCATATCCATCGATCTCCAGGTACGTTTGGACGACCACCAACTGATTCCCTCATCTCGGGTGTACAGCCCAATAAAGATCATCAGTAATCACCCAAACGATGTGAAGACTTCTGGTCTTCAACCACCATCTTCATCTTCGACATATCGTCGAATCAGTTATTCAGAATGGGTGTAAACCCGGCCTTTCCGAACAATCCGCGTATATTAAAAACAAATGTTACACAAACACAACATACGCCTCATTCCAATTCATATCCTCAGGGAAAGGTTCCCATTAATTTTATCCAAGATAAATTCTTTAAAATTTATCCTTTAATCTTCCTTTGGATGTCATTTCAAACCAAATTATGGTTTTTCCCAAACTAGTCGAGATTAGCGAACCACACCGAAGTAATTATTTATTTTATTTTCCAATCCCAACCTATATATCCCATGAAGCAAAACTGGTAATACTCCATATCTAATACTATGGTGTTATCGATAAAATTAATTACCATTTCACGTTCAAATCTAATTAAAGATTTAACTATCGCTTTGGAGCAAAACTGGTGATACTCCATTCTCGCTCACTTGCCAAATTTGATAATTTTCATTATCAATTCCCATTTCAATCTAATTGCAGATTCATTAAAACTCTTTTTCTGGGTTAAAGAACTAGTGTCATTTAAAACACAGTTCACGACAAACCCAAATAACATTTAATTTATTATCGGGTTAAAAAACAAGTGTCGTTTAAAACACCCTTCACGATAAACCCACAAATCAATTCTATTTAAAACCCATTTCAAATCCAATTTATTTATTTAAAAATAAATGGGTTTTAATTTTTGTTCAAAACTAGTTTATTTCGATAAAAATCTATTTTTATCTTTTCAAATATGGAGTTTTTCATCCCAATTTTTCGCAAATCATTTCTTATGATTTTACACAAATTATTGATATTTTTAATAACTTTATCAAGGCCCGTACAGTCGATTTCCATCAACGGCCATCGAACTGCATTTATAGCGACCTTTTTCAAATTTGATTTGGACGTATCTCCAAATCCAACTGTTAGATTTCAAATTTATAATATTCGTTAGAAAGCTCTTTTCGATACGAACCCAATGGTTCAGGTTTTAGGAGAATCCAACGGTCGGATCTCCCGTAATGTCCGTTCGAAGTCAATGGTCGAAATTCACGAACTGCCGCGGCGCGGCGCATTCTATTCAGACCATTATATTATATATATAATATATATAATATATATTTCGTCGATTTCTATTTAAAACGAATTTTATAAATCGTTTTAAATTCATTTCAAAAACAATTTCAACCTTTATTTCAAATTCAAATCAAAATTGAATTTTCTATTATAAATCCTTTTTCCTTTCATTTCTATTTGATTTCAGTTCAAATCGATTTTAATTCGATTCGAATTCATTTTCTTTTCAATTCAATTCAATTCGAATTCGTTTTCTTTTCAAATTTAATTCGTTTTCTATTCAATTCAAATCAAATTCGTTTTCTATTCAACTCAAATCAAATTTGTTTTCTATTCAAATCAAATTCAATTCGTTTTCTAATTAAATCAAATTCGCTTTCTATTCAAATCAAATTCAATTCGTTTTCTAATTAAATCAAATTCGTTTTCCATTCAAATCAAATTCAATTCGTTTTCTAATTAAATCAAATTTGTTTTCTATTCAAATCAAATTCAATTCGTTTTCTAATTAAATCAAATTCGTTTTCTATTCAAATCAAATTCAATTCGTTTTCTAATTAAATCAAATTCGTTTTCTATTCAAATCAAATTCAAATCTTTTCTAATTAAATCAAATTCATTTTCTATTCAAATCAAATTCAATTCGTTTTCTAATTAAATCAAATTCGTTTTCTATTCAAATCAAATTCAATTCGTTTTCTAATTAAATCAAATTCGTTTTCTATTCAAATCAAATTCAATTCGTTTTCTATTTAAATCAAATTCGTTTTCTATTCAAATCGAATTTAATTCGTTTTCTAATTAAATCCAATTCGTTTTCTATTCAAATCAAATTCAATTCGTTTTCTAATTAAATCAAATTCGTTTTCTATTCAAATCAAATTCAATTCGTTTTCTAATTAAATCAAATTCGTTTTCTATTCAAATCAAATTCAATTCGTTTTCTAATAAAATCAAATTCGTTTTCTATTCAAATCAAATTCAATTCGAATATAATCGATATAAATATCATTCGCGTCAAAATAGCGCATCTCTAATCAACACGACTTTATATTCAACAAATGGATCTATATTTCTTTCAATACACGACTCTATATCTTTGTCAACACACGACTATTCTCAACGAATGAGTACTGTCCATGTATGACTATTTTTTTTATTTAATATATTTTATAAAAATTATGGTATATATCGTTTGATTTAAAATCAGACTTCAACCGTAAATTAGTAAGAGAACGATTCCCTGAATATTAATCCCGAAGGCCGAAACCAACATCAGATCAATATCCAGGAGACCACTCATCTTATCTATTTTCCAGTTAGTTTCTAATTTTATATATGATAAAGATGTAAATTTTATTGTTAAAATCTTTCGTTCAACACATGACTAATCTCAACAGATGAGTACGGTCAACACATGAACCTTTATTTTATGATATTCTTTATTTTCCCGATTGGAATGAGGCCCAATCAATTACCATATAAAGTTAATTATATGGATTCCATACAACACATGTATATAATAGCAACGACAAATAATCAACCATCATCCAAAGTGCACTACACTGTATAAGCATCAAATATAGATATCTAACGCTTAAAAAAGCCTGTCAATCAATCGATCGACATACAATTAAATAATTGGGATTAGTGTACCCAAATATCATCCCAACACCCGTGTGGGGTTTCAAACAATCAAACACAGATTTTATTTGTGCAGTTGGGCGATGTGTAAAATTTATCGACCCAATCAATAACAGTCAAATCAGTGTATATAAACAAATCGGTCGATTTGTTTATAATTATTTATTATTCACATTCACGTTAAAAATTATATTTTTAACGATAATTAATTTATTTCAACACATTAATTTATATTATCGATTTCACATCAACAACACAAACAAATTTCCCAACACATCAATCTAACAAACAAGCCATCCATGGTATGTGGATGACGGGTGTCGGGTGCTACTAAGCACCGTCTGCATCCTAGTATATATATATATATAACTAGAAAAGGAAATTTAAGTGAGAATTTCTCACCAAAGCTATTCCAATCATCTCGACACTTCATTTAGAGAAATCATCGCCATTCTCGCATTTTGTCGCTTTCGTTGCCCGTAGCCACTATATATATATAAAAATCACATTTTCACTTCGCTATTCAATATATAAAAATTGAATTTTTCTTTGCTATTCAATATATAAAAATCGAATTTTTCTTTGCTATTCAATATAAATAGATTTCGCCTTTTCAAATATAAAGATTTCATCACTATAAAAATCACCTCATTATTTCAATGTACATATAATAAAAATCAGATTTTTATTTTGCTACATATACAAAGATGATATTTTTATATTCTCTATCTTACAAAGATTATATTTTTATAGTTCCTACTATGTAAAAATCATATTTTTATCCTTCTACAATATAAAAGATTATATTTTTATTATCTATTTAATATGAAAATTATATTTTCAACCTTTTCATTAGAAAATTTTATATTTTTACTCTATTTTTTCATATATATAAAATCAGATATTGAACTATGTTTTACACAAATTAAAAAATGATTTTTAAACTTAAACACTAATCACATTGTAAATAAATGAAATTAAAAATAAATAGAATAAAAATAGGCTTACAGTTCAAATCGGAAAGGGGGATTTCAGCGCGTTGACCTGCGAAGGGGGGGGAGGACTGCTGTGCGCCGGGGCCAATCGGAGGCGGGTGGAGGCGGTCAGTAGGAGGAGGGGGTCGCGGGTCCTGGTGGTGGCGGTTATCGAAGTGGAAAGGGGGAAGATGGAGAGGGAGGCAGCGGTTACTGCGGGGCGTGCCTCGCGCGGTGGCGCGGTGGGCGAAGGGTGCCATGGCCGATGTGGGTGGCGGCTTCGATGGGAGGCGGCGGGGTCTGGGGCTCACGCGATTTTGTTTTTTTTTTCTTTCTTTTTTTTCTTCGAATAACCGGGGGTGGCAGAGGAGATAAGGTTTTTTTTAATTTAATTATTTTATTTTTCACCAAAAAGCAACTTTTATTTTCGACCTCAAAACGAGGCCCACCGCCTGTCGTCCATAACGTTTTACCCCCATTCCGAACACAATGGGATATGTATCGTCAGCTGATTCGATCGTTACAATCAGTTTTCGTCAAATTTAACATATAACTCTATATATTGAATTTGAACACGCATTTCAATTTACCGGGGTCACATACTAACTAGAAAAATTCCAGAAAAATATTTTCTAGCCTCGTATTGACGATACGGTCCTAACAAAACTAGTTTCATCGAATTCTGAGACCGTTGAAAAAATGGCCATTTTCCAGTCGATTAAAATCAAATGAAACTGGTCAAACACGTTTTCCTTTGCCACGCTCACATATTGATTCGAAAAATTATGAAATTTGAAACCTAACAATAATTTGACATCACAGATCCAACAAAAGTGGTTTCGTTGAAATCCGAGGTCGTTTGCAAAATTCCCATTTTTAAGGGCCTGAATTCCATAGCGACTATTCAGAAATTTCAACTGGAGATATCTTTTGATTCCCACAATGAAATTTAGATTTTTCGGATTCGTTGGAAAGATATTCTCAAATAGATCCCAATGTTTTTTGTTTCACTAAAATCCGGATTGTTTTGCACCCGGTACGTTCAATTGAAGTTTGAAATCGAATTATCGAACTACCGCGCCATTTTCAATTCTATTTATAATTATATATAATTATTTATATTCTAACGACGATGTATATAATATATACGTCGAATTCTATTCAAAATAAATTTATCGTCAATATTATTTAAAATAATTCATTTTAAATTTTCAAAATTCATTAAAATTGCCAAAATAAAAAATTTAAACTGGCCCAGAATTTCCGGGTTATTACAATGTGTCACTGGTTCTTATTTCTATTTACGAAGTTCCTCTCCCACTCATTCTACATATTTAAACCAAAAACTATGTTTTACAATTAAAAATCATGTAAAAATATACAACAATTTAGGTTAAAATATGGTAAAATTAGCTGGAACTCCCCGTTGCTCCACTATGCAATTCATGCATCCCACACACTTGCGCCCATCCAATTGGGTTTTCACTCTGATCTTCTAATGTCAAACATAGTATCCCTGTAGTTTTTGCCAATTTTAGTACTCCATTGGTGCTTGACTAGCTAAACGTCAGCCTCCTCTAAATCTATTGCACCTTGCACATTGATAAAACAAAAGTTATTCATTTATAAATAGTCTATGAAATACAAATTGGTAATATATAATGATATATAAATTTACACCTATAAGTAAATTCTACCAAATACTCTCTTTGACTTCCGTTGGGATCTTGTTCCACTTGATTCAGCAAGAACTCATCCTGCTCATGTATGCCTTCAAGAAATTGAAAGAACAATATTGGATGGCCTAAGCTCAAAGCCCCTGTGTTAAAAATGTGAAATAAACTGATAAAAATCAAGATTAATATATAAGATACTATATAGAAGACAAATGTAATACTTATGATCCATCAGTCTTTGGCTGTAACGTTACCATATGACAAGTTACCTTCTATGATGGGTCACTATCATCACCTCTAATGACATAATATCATTTATGATAAACATACCGTTTAATTTTTAAATATATATATTATTTCAGAACATATTTCCTAATTATGAAAAACATATTATGACTGCAATATTGTGACAGCCCGAACTTCCCCAGTCTCCAAAGAGAAGAGAAAGAACGGATTGTCTGAGAACACGAAAAATCAGAATACAAACGACAAAACATTTCATTGCTTATTACAACAATTTACGTCAGAGTACAAGAATATACAGAGTATGAATAAATATTATACATTTGATAAATATCATAGATTTACAAATTACAATGCAGCAAAAAATAATACAAAACACAACTGAAAGGAATATACGGATACAGAGCTTTCCGAATATCATTCTAGTTGTAAACCAGGATCCTGTGAATATAAATCTGCAAAACCAAAACTACTAGCTGCTCGTGTGGAAAATAGGGGCACCCAGAGTTTAGGTTAAAACAATAAACTCCAGGTCAGTCATGTGACTGGTGTGAGAACTAAAATAGTTATTAATTTGATTTTAAAGTTAGGTATATCAAGGGACCACGCCGTATAACACGGAATGGGTTTCCTCCCAAGAATACCATTGCACAAAACAAAAAGCGCAATGCTAAATAAAGAAAATTGAAGCTATTATAAGACTCAGGTCCCATCACACAATGCAACGCAAGCCGAAGGATAGAGTTTTACCTTATAATAGCCAAATAATGCTTGATATGTGACGGCCCGCTCCGCACCAGCCTACATTTCCTCCGGAAGTGCGCTGTACACATGTCCCGACTAGCATAGAACGATCGCCAAAGAAAGGAAAGAAGGGAATGAACTAATCAAGGAACCTGTAGAATGTCTCACAGCGCATGGAATAAATTATAATAATAACATACTTGACATAAAACAGGTGAGACAGTGCATAAGCTGATAACTAAAATCAACATCCATCATCAGAGCAGCGGAAATTCAAATACAGCTTATTACAATTTTCCAAATTTACTGTCTCTAAACAAAAGAAAGCTAAAGTAGAAGATGCACCACCAATGCCCAAGCAGTGATCTTCAACAACACAGGGAGAATACTATATATTTTACGTGGAAGCCTCCTGCTCGTCTCCGGATCATCTACCCGTACATCACCAGCTAACCTGTCTCTAGTCTGCTCGTGTGAGCACCCAGAGTAATAAGAGGAGACATAAAACTCTGGGTCAGACATAAAGCCTGGTATGAGCGATAAGCATCTAAACAGAATAATAACAGGTATACTAAACCATACCTGAACCTGGACCTGCAACCAAAGAGTTAGTACCACATACCGTACAGTACTCTAAGGTGCCATAATGAATAGTGTAAAGAATACGGGGGGTGGGGTGTGCATGTCACAATGATAGCAAACAAATCATCCATAGCAACCATCCTCACATCTCTCACTCAGTGCGTAAAGCGTACGACATCTACCACTTCGGAACACTAGACAAACTGAGGTAACGACGAATCCCGACTTGTAGAAACCCTGCTATGACCAAGCTAAACATATGGAGTCATGACCAAACATTTCAATGACCCACTTCATTGGTCGTAGCCCTTGGTTCTACCGATGCCATAATGGCCCTGAATCCGCCTTCGTACCTCCTACCATAGTGGTCCAAAGCTATAGACATCGATAACCCCTTAACACGCGTCCCGCAGCGAAGCCCAACCATGAAGCGAACTCGTTGATTCCCATCTAAATCTTGAGCTCTAACTTCTCATTTGGACTTCCTTTGCATCTCGGGTTTTGATCGAGTTGGAGTTGGTCTTCAAAAGAGTCGTCGCATAGAAGTGGTCCTGAATTCGATTCGGTTCGGATATATACGTATAACACGGTTCGGTTCGGTGCAATGCTCCATGGTGTATTCCTGCGTGTGGTTCGGTTCGGTGATCCTTCCCCTTAGACGTCAGTTCGGTTCGGATGTCACGCTCCAGTCGGTTCGGTTCGTCCCTCCTCCAGCTTGCCTGCTCCGATCCGATCTCGTCCCCTGGCCTACTCCGATCCGGTCCTGCTCCATAGCCCGATCCGATCCCACCCCCTTATTTGCTCCGATCCGCTTCGCTCCCTAGCTTACCCCGATCCGATCCGCTCTTCAACCTACTCCGATCCGATCCGCTCTTTATAGTTCCGATCCGATCCCCTCGTCCACTCCAACTCTAAGTAAACGGCCTTCCTTCTCGCCAAGCCTCCTCCAGTGACAAGTTCCAATCCAGTTCGAATCCCCTCGGTCAGTTCACAAATCCGATCCGGCCCCCTACTCCGATCCGATCCGGTTCGGAACCTGCACATTTCTGCAACTTTCCAGCGAGCTTTCTACGCCATTCGACAGCGTTTTCGACCAATCTAACTATTCTGATCAATCATAAAACATACCATAGAGTCATAGCAATATGTAAGAGCAACCACAAACACCAAACAACAATCCAAATGAATCAAAATAGATCAAAAGTGGCTAAAACCTCACATTTTCCTATAATCCTTCTTAATCATGTTTAAGCACATACTTAGTAAAACTTAATCAAATCGTCTAAATTATCTAACAGAGGCATGAAATATTATTTAAGAATTTCTAAACATTTTTCCAGAATTTATTAGTGTATAAATTCGCTAATCCTCACTAATCACCCTTAATTAACTGTAATTAGTGTCAAAACGATGCTATCACTCACCTTGGCCACAACTAAAACCCCAAAACTAAAATATTCTCTGATTTGGCGCTGTTCCCAATCTTACACAGCATCTCTACCTCGGTTCTCGTGCTAATACTCCTTGATTTGATGTTTGCTAAGCCTAATCTTCAATTAGAAAGTGATTAAGAGGTGTTTTGAAGAGATTAAGAGGGTGGAGGCCATGGCTAGGTTAACAGGAATGAATAGTGACGGCTAAAAAATGAGAAAAAGGTATTCTCCAAACCCTAACAGCCCTTTTAAACTCCTAATCCCGAAATTTCCCTTTGGGCCTAGCTGTTAATCACCCGGTTAAGCCCAATTAAGCTGTTTTTCACCACCTGAAACTTGTTTCAGCCATATCTCCCAAACGGTGAGTCCGTTTGGCTAATGTGACCCCTCTACGGAAAGAGAAACCATCATCCGAAGCCAATGGAAGTGGTTTCAGGTCAAAATTCATTTCCAATCAAAAGTTATGGCCTAAACAGTGCCAACTAGGGGTAAAATGGTCATTTAAAAATCGGGAAAAATCATGAACATGGGAAATGACCCCAATAGTCGTCTCCCAAAGTTTCATGACCATACGACTTCGTATGTGAAAGAAATAAATATCCTACGATCCTATGATGCGTAGAATACGGGTCGTTACACTCTCCCCCCCATATGAAATTTCGTCCCCGAAATTCCTTAACCCAAAACATACAAGGGATCCCGCATGCCTAACAGCCATATACAACAATCAAACATGCAAAACAAGCAAACAAGCCTATCCTAGCATGCGGAAAACTAAATCGAAGTCAAAATCTTACCAGGCAAAGAGTTCTGGGTGCGTCCTCCTAATGTTCTCCTCTGTCTCCCAAGTACAATCATTCTCGTCCTCGCTCCACTGTACCTTGACTAGCTTCACCGCCTTCCTTCGAAGTTGCTTCATGTCGTGTACGACAATACGGGCCGGCTTGCGGTTCCCAACCGCCTCGGGTTCTACTTCGAAGTCCTCTAACTGATCAGGTGAAATAGTCATATCCGAGTCGTGAACGAACTTCCTTAGTTGGGAAACATGAAATACGTTGTGAACTCCCGCCATCTTCGCTGGTAAGTCAATTCTGTATGCCAAATTCCCGACTAGTTCAAGAACAGGGAATGGACCAACAAATCTTGGTGCTAATTTGCCTCTCCTGCCAAATCGTATTACGCTCTTCAACGGAGAAATCTTGACAAACACCAAGTCACCAACGGAGAATTTTAGGTCTCTTCTCCTCTTATCAGCATAACTCTTCTTCCTATCTTGGGCAGCCTTCATTCGTTGTTGAATGATCTTGATCTTATCTGAAGTTTCCCTCACCACATCTGGTCCAAGCATAAACTTCTCGCCGGTCTCTATCAAACATGATGGTGAGTTGCACGGTCTTCCGTACAAAGCTTCAAACGGAGCCATACCGATACTGGATTGGTAGCTATTATTATATGCAAACTCTACTAGATGCAATTGGTCATCCCATGATCCACCAAAATCCAATATACATGCTCTCAAGAGGTCTTCCAAAATACGGTTCACCCTCTCAGTCTGACCGTCGGTCTGAGGATGATATGCAGTACTGAGATGTAACTCTGACCCTAGAGCCTCTTGTAAGCTCTTCCAAAACCCACTAGTGAACAACGGGTCTCGGTCGCTCACAATGCTTTTAGGTACTCCATGAAATCTCACTACCCACTTCATATACAATTCTGCTAACTTAGCTGCCGTTCTGGTCGATTTGACTGGTATAAATCTTGCACTTTTAGTCAGTTGATCCACAACTACCCAAATGCTATCATGTCCCGATCTAGTCCTTGGTAAACCATCAATAAAATCCATCGAGACTTGCTCCCATTTCCATTCGGGAATTTCTAAAGGCTGTAACAACCCACTAGGCTTCTTTTGTTCGGCTTTAACTAGCTGGCAATTCATGCACTTGGATATAAACTTCCCAACGTCTCTTTTCATCCCTTCCCAGTAGCAAGTCTGCTTCATATCTCGATACATCTTGTTACCACCAGGGTGTATAGTCAGCTTTGAGTGATGACATTCTCTAAGCACTTCATCTCTCAATCCATTGACATTGGGTACAACAAGCTTTCCATTCTTTCTAAGCCATTCATCTCGATCAAGCCCATACTTGTTCATCTCCTCATCGATATCCATCTTTAACTTGGAGATGATTTCCAATAGGTTAGGATCGTCCCTCTGACTAGAGCCGATCCGCTCAATTAAAGTGGGTCTGATCGTCAAACTTGCTAACATTTCTGGATCCAATTCGCACTTTGGTCTGAAATCAAAACCCGCGATATACTCCAGTTGCTTCCATTCAAGGAACATAGCCCCTAGGCTGGCATGTCTTCTACTCAATGCATCAGCCACCGCATTGCCCTTTCCCGGTGTGTATGCGATGTCAAAATCATAGGAAGCCAAGAATTCTAACCATCTCTGCTGACGGAGATTTAAATCCTTCTGGGAGAATAGATACTTCAACGACTTATGATCTGTAAACAGCTCAAATCTTTCTCCCAAGAGATAGTTTCTCCACATCTTTAACGCGAACACGATCGCTGCTAATTCTAAATCATGGGTAGGGTATCTTCTCTCGTGCGGTTTCAATTGCCGACTTGCGTAAGCTACAACCCTACCGCCTTGCATCAATATAGCACCCAGTCCGGTACCACAGGCATCCGTGTATACCGTCATCTCTTCATCCCCCTTAGGAATGACTAACACTGGTGCGCTTGTCAACTTGTCCTTTAGACTTTTGAATGCATTCTCGCACCTTTCATCCCAGACAAAAGCTTGATTCTTCTTGGTCAACTGGGTCAATGGTGCTGCTATCTTGGAGAAACCTTGGATAAACTTACGACAATATCCAGCTAACCCCAAGAAACTCCTTACATCTGTTGCATTCTTGGGCGTAGGCCAATCCTGTACCGTAGCCACCTTCGTCGGGTCCACGGCAATACCATTCTCTGATACAACATGGCCCAAGAACCTCACTTCCCTCTTCCAGAAGTGACACTTAGAAAACTTTGCTTTCAATTGGTGTTTTCTCAACACCTCCATTGCTACTCTTAAATGTTCCTTGTGTTCTTCCTCTGTCTTCGAATAGACCAAAATATCATCAACGAACACAAGGACAAACTTATTCAACTGATCTCTGAATACCCTATTCATAAGATCCACAAAATATGCTGGGGCATTGGTCAGCCCAAATGGCATGACCAACCATTCATAAAATCCAGACGGCGTTCGAAATGCCATTTTAGCTATACTCTCAGCTTCCACTCTAAGCTGATGAAAACCTGTCGCGAGATCCAACTGAGAAAATACTTTCGCGCCACTCAACTGATCGAACAAATCATCTATCCGTGGTAGAGGAGACTTGTTCTTCCTTGTCACTTTATTCAACTCGCGGTAGTCTACACACAAACGAAGGGAACCATCCGCCTTTGTAGCAAACACAACTGGTGCTCCCCATTCAGAAACACTCCTTCTGATAAATCCCTTCTTCAAAAGATCGCTGACTTGCACCTCGATCTCTCGCTGCTCTTTTGGTGCCATACGACGAAGTGGCATCACTATAGGTTTGGCATCTTTTACCAAATCAATACGAAACTCAATCTCTCGGTGTGGTGGAAGTCCGGTCACTTCTTCGAAAACGTCCGGATACTGGCCAACCACGGGCAAACCTGACAACTCACTATGCGGAATGTCAAGGGAGTTTAGAAAACTAGCCAATACCGCCTTACTGGGTAGACCACCAAACACTATCCTCCGCTCATCATCCGCTCTAGCTGTCACTAAAAAGCCCTCACAATCTACCACCACCCCGTACCTTCGGAGCCAATCTACTCCCAAAATAATGCCAAACCCAGTAAAGCCCAAAACAAAGCAATCACAAACAAACATGCATCCATGACTCGATAAGACCACATTACGACAAATCATGCTAAGGCTAGTCGAACCACCAATCGGGTTCGTCACAACTAAAGGTCTATCGACAATCTCGGGCTCCAATCCCAATCTATCTACTAGGTTACTAGATATGAAAGAACTGGAAGCTCCGGTATCAAACAAAACTCTAACAGGAACATCGTAAACAGAAAGCATACCTTGAATGACGAAATTCTTTCCCTTCTCCGCCGCAGTTGGGGCATTCGACGAACAAGGAATAGCATTAAGAGCATATGCTTTCACCATTTGCTTTTCTTTGGGGGGTTGCGGACACATGTCCTTGTGATGTCCCATCTGGCCACAGTTGAAGCACTTCCTATCCGCTGGCTTGGCCCGACAATTACTAGCATAATGGCCCTTCTTACCACAGCTGAAGCACTCAACATCTTGCTTATTCTTTTTCTTCTGGCCATCCTTAGTCTAATTCTGCTTTCTCTTATTCTGGGAACCACCCTTGCCTCCACCACTTGCTTGAGGCTTTGGCTCATCTGCGGATGCAACCTCAGTCTTCGGCTTAGGGTAGAGACTTTCTGATCTTAATGCTTTCCCCACAATCGATTCAAACGTCTCATCGATGTGGTTAATAAGTTTTTCCCCCAAGTACTGATCCAAACCAGTTATGAATTTCTCATTCTTTTTCTCGGCAGTATCAATAAGAGATAACCCATATTTTGACAAAGTGTCAAATTCAGCAATATACTCCGAGACAGCTCTGGCATTCTGCTTGAGCTCCAAGAACTTCTTAAACAGCACTGACTTCTGAGCAGCTGGAATGAACTTCTCGCTAAAGCGAGCCTTAAACTGCTCCCAAGTAATCTGATCTTCGGGAGTAGCTGCCTTTATAGCATTCCACCAATTCATTGCCCGTCCTTGCAGCTGACGGGACGCTAGCTTTCTCTTCATCGCATCCTCGATACCCAAATCCTCGAAGATACGTTCGCAGCTATCCAACCAATCCTGAACATCCGTAGCCGACTCCGTTCCATGGAACGGCTTCCCACCAAGGCTAGTATAACCCTTATTCAACTTGGCGAAGTCGACTCTTGGTGCCTGCACTATTGGACCACCACCATTTCCACCATTGGGAGCTGCCCTCTGTACATCTCTAAGCATCTCTCTCATGAGGTCAGTAAACATCGTCCTCATGTCAGCTGCATTCCCATTATTGGCCCCTCTACCGGTACCTCTAACATATCGGCTCATCGTCAATCTGAAAAAGGAAATGATTAACGACTCCATAGTGGTGCTAGTGCAGTACGACTTCATCCATATACTACTAATAGTATATATATATATAGCTTTTAAAACCAAAGTAATCACAAATACGCTCTCTCGTATACGTATATTATCTCTCCCTGATAACTTCCCTAGGTTAACTACGCAACCTAGAGCTCTGATACCAAGTGTGACGGCCCGCTCCGCACCAGCCTACATTTCCTCCGGAAGTGCGCTGTACACATGTCCCGACTAGCACGGAACGGTCGCCAAAGAAAGGAAAGAAGGGAATGAACTAATCAAGGAACCTGTAGAATGTCTCACAGCGCATGGAATAAATTATAATAATAACATACTTGACATAAAACAGGTGAGACAGTGCATAAGCTGATAACTAAAATCAACATCCATCATCAAAGCAGCGGAAATTCAAATACAGCTTATTACAATTTTCCAAATTTACTGTCTCTAAACAAAAGAAAGCTAAAGTAGAAGATGCACCACCAATGCCCAAGTAGTGATCTTCAACAACACAGGGAGAATACTATATATTTTACGTGGAAGCCTCCTGCTCGTCTCCGGATCATCTACCCGTACATCACCAGCTAACCTGTCTCTAGTCTGCTCGTGTGAGCACCCAGAGTAATAAGAGGAGACATAAAACTCTGGGTCAGACATAAAGCCTGGTATGAGCGATAAGCATCTAAACAGAATAATAACAGGTATACTAAACCATACCTGAACCTGGACCTGCAACCAAAGAGTTAGTACCACATACCGTACAGTACTCTAAGGTGCCATAATGAATAGTGTAAAGAATACGGGGGGTGGGGTGTGCATGTCACAATGATAGCAAACAAATCATCCATAGCAACCATCCTCACATCTCTCACTCAGTGCGTAAAGCGTACGACATCTACCACTTTGGAACACTAGACAAACTGAGGTAACGACGAATCCCGACTTGTAGAAACCCTGCTATGACCAAGCTAAACATATGGAGTCATGACCAAACATTTCAATGACCCACTTCATTGGTCGTAGCCCTTGGTTCTACCGATGCCATAATGGCCCTGAATCCGCCTTCGTACCTCCTACCATAGTGGTCCAAAGCTATAGACATCGATAACCCCTTAACACGCGTCCTGCAGCAAAGCCCAACCATGAAGCGAACTCGTTGATTCCCATCTAAATCTTGAGCTCTAACTTCTCATTTGGACTTCCTTTGCATCTCGGGTTTTGATCGAGTTGGAGTTGGTCTTCAAAAGAGTCGTCGCATAGAAGTGGTCCTGAATTCGATTCGGTTCGGATATATACGTATAACACGGTTCGGTTCGGTGCAATGCTCCATGGTGTATTCCTGCGTGTGGTTCGGTTCGGTGATCCTTCCCCTTAGACGTCAGTTCGGTTCGGATGTCACGCTCCAGTCGGTTCGGTTCGTCCCTCCTCCAGCTTGCCTGCTCCGATCCGATCTCGTCCCCTGGCCTACTCCGATCCGGTCCTGCTCCATAGCCCGATCCGATCCCACCCCCTTATTTGCTCCGATCCTCTTCGCTCCCTAGCTTACCCCGATCCGATCCGCTCTTCAACCTACTCCGATCCGCTCTTTATAGTTCCGATCCGATCCCCTCGTCCACTCCAACTCTAAGTAAACGGCCTTCCTTCTCGCCAAGCCTCCTCCAGTGACAAGTTCCAATCCAGTTCGAATCCCCTCGGTCAGTTCACAAATCCGATCCGACCCTCTACTCTGATCCGATCCGGTTCGAAACCTGCACATTTCTGCAACTTTCCAGCGAGCTTTCTACGCCATTCGACGGCGTTTTCGACCAATCTAACTATTCTAATCAATCATAAAACATACCATAGAGTCATAGCAATATGTAAGAGCAACCACAAACACCAAACAACAATCCAAATGAATCAAAATAGATCAAAAGTGGCTAAAACCTCACATTTTCCTATAATCCTTCTTAATCATGTTTAAGCACATACTTAGTAAAACTTAATCAAATCGTCTAAATTTTCTAACAGAGGCATGAAATATTATTTAAGAATTTCTAAACATTTTTCCAGAATTTATTAGTGTATAAATTCGCTAATCCTCACTAATCACCCTTAATTAACTGTAATTAGTGTCAAAACGATGCTATTACTCACCTTGGCCACAACTAAAATCCCAAAACTGAAATATTCTCTGATTTGGCGTTGTTCCCAATCTTACACAGCAGCTCTACCTCGGTTCTCGTGCTAATACTCCTTGATTTGATGTTTGCTAAGCCTAATCTTCAATTAGAAAGTGATTAAGAGGTGTTTTGAAGAGATTAAGAGGGTGGAGGCCATGGCTAGGTTAAGAGGAATGAATAGTGACGGCTGAAAAATGAGAAAAAGGTATTCTCCAAACCCTAACAGCCCTTTTAAACTCCTAATCCCGAAATTTCCCTTTGGGCCTAACTGTTAATCACCCGGTTAAGCCCAATTAAGCTGTTTTTCACCACCTGAAACTTGTTTCAGCCATATCTCCCAAACGGTGAGTCCGTTTGGCTAATGTGTCCACTCTACGGAAAGAGAAACCATCATCCGAAGCCAATGGAAGTGGTTTCAGGTCAAAATTCATTTCCAATCAAAAGTTATGGCCTAAACAGTGCCAACTAGGGGTAAAATGGTCATTTAAAAATCGGGAAAAATCATGAACATGGGAAATGACCCCAATAGTCGTCTCCCAAAGTTTCATGACCATACGACTTAGTATGTGAAAGAAATAAATATCCTACGATCCTATGATGCGTAGAATACGGGTCGTTACATGATACGTGAAATTTCATCTTTTATTATTACTATAAGTGAAGAAATCAACTTCAAATATAAATGTATCAATCATAGGCGGCATAATGCCCTATCCCACTATGTTGCCATACTAGGCTCTACAATTAAAACTGAAATGTCATGTATTGGAAGTTGGATTTCCATCTGTGAACTAAGGCAAGGGATCGTCCTTATCGCTTCGAGACGCTCTAGCCTGTGTCTCAGGACCCAGACTCAGGTGGGCCCTTGGATCGTCAGGGCCGATCCACACGGAGTGGATTAAAATGCATGAACAATACGTTTCCCTGCCCTATGGGGCGTAAACTGGTCATATATCGACGAAACCATCCATCGGCACCGCAGTGACCGATATAACCGAGGTGCCTCGCTATCCATTATCCACATAAATAAAACGTCTGGGCTTGCAAAACCCAGACACCACTCCTAGCTAGAAGGAAACGCATGCCCTCCCTGAAGTCCTTTCCCCTTTCTGGTCCACACCAGGGTGTGAGGCTCGCGAATTAACGCTATACACAAAGCTATGCTATATTAAAGCCGTGCTTTGATCATCAACCACAAGACTCTTCTTTTCAACAGAAGCCTTGATCACTTGCATCTCAGCATGCCACACAGGCAATTCACGCTATGCAACCGATGTCTATTAATCACACAGAATGAAATCCGATGTCAGACACACATCCATTTACAAGTTTGTTTTGGGTCTGAACGAAACCGAAGGCACCTTATTCCTCGTCTCATATGTCCAATACAGGAGAGAGTTTCTCGCATATCCGGTCGATCTCCAAGTACGTCTGGACGATCACCACTTATTACCTCGTCTTGGGTGTACAGCCCAATCAGGACATCAGTAATCATCCAAACGATGTGAAGACCTCCGGTCTTCAACCACCGTCTTCATCGGCGACTCATTGTCGATTCAGTTATTCAGAATGGGATAAACCCGGTCTTTCCGAACAACACGCGTGTATTATAAACAAGTGCTACAAAAACACAATATGCGCCTCATTCCAATTCTGAATATTCCTTTATTTAAATATTCAAATCCTTTGGGAAAGGTTCCCATTAATTTTATCAAAGATAAATTCTTCAAATTTATTCTTTAATCTTCCTTTGGATATCAATTCAAACTAAATTAAGGTTTATCCAAACTAGTCGGGATTAGCGAACCTTACCGAACTAATCATTTATTGTATTTCCCAATCCCAACCTATTCATCCCATGAAGCAAAACTAGTAATACTTCGTATCTAACACCACAGTGTTACCGGTAAATATTAATTACCATTTCACGTTCAAATATAATTAAAGATTTAACTATCGCTTGGAGCAAAACTAGTAATACTCCATTCTCGATCATTTACCAAATTTGATAATTTTAGTTATCAGATTCACCTTTCAATCTAACCAAAGATTCATTAAAACTCCATTTAGTTTTAATCTCCGAAAATCATTACTTAATGATTATTCAAATTCAGGAACTAAATCCTATCTTTAACTGGGTTAAAGAACTAATGTCATTTAAAACACAGCTCACGATAAACTCAAAATCACATTCCATTAATTATGGAATTTTCACGGAAAACAGATCAATATATATATAATTGATATAAACTTCCATGTCCGACTAATAATATAAATGAAATAACGACAAAGCCTTTTAAGTTCCATATATGTATTAGTAGTCTTCCTCCACACATGTTCACTTCGATTATTACCAAATCGAATTCCATTCCATTCCAATTTATTTTATTAAATTGGAAAAATTTACTCTGGAAAATTTCCATTAAATCTTAGTTAAAAGATTTATAAATTCCAAATTAAATTTCACTGTTAATCGGATTAAAGAACGAATGTCGTTAAAAACACAGTCCACGATAAACCCGATTCACATTCCATTTTAATCCAATTACCAAATGCAACTGGAAACTCTAATAATCTTAATTAAAAGATCTATTATTTTCCAACGGGGTTTAAGAACAGTGTTAATGAAGACACCATTCACAACAAACCCAAAATCCAATTTGACATTAAATACAAGGCTCTGAATAGAAAATACTTCGACTTATATTCAATATCAAATTCTGAAACCAACAAATATCGTATTGGAAATAACGATATAAATATATATTTCAAATTTCCGTAACAATATATGTATAATAACGAAATCCAACATCGAAACATTCCGAAGATAATTTCGATTCAAATCCATTCCAATTCATATATTGGAAATTCTGGTTATTTTTAAAACCATCTCAAATCCAATTCATTTATTTAAAAATATTAAATTATAATTCTAGTTCATAACTAGTTCATTTTGATAAAAACATATTTTTATCTTCTCAAATATGGAATTTTTCATCCCAATTCTCTCCAAATCATTTATTATGATTTTACACAAATTATTGATATTTTTAATAATTTTATCAAGGCCCGTATAGACGATTTCCATAAATGGTCATCGAACTGCAATTACATCGACCTTTTCCAAATTTAATTTGGACATAATTCCAAATCCAACCATTAGATTTCAAATCTCTTATATACGTTGGAAATCTCTTTTCGATACACACCCAATGGTTCCGGTTTTAGGAGATTCCGACGGTCTGATCTCCCGTTGTGTCAATTCGAAGTCAATGGTCGAAATTCGCGAACTGCCATGGTGCGGCGCGTTCTATTCAGGCCAATAAATATATAATATATAATATACATTATATATTATATATATTTCATCGATTTCCATTTAAAACATATTTTATAAATTGTTTTAAATTCGTTTTCAAAATGATTTCAACTTCATTTCAAATTTCAAATCAAATTTGAATATAGCCTTATAAATTCATTTTAAAACGATTTCAATTTCATTTCAAATCAAATTTGAATATTCCTTTATAAATTTGTTTTACGTTCATTTCAAATTTCAAATCAAATTTGAATATTCCTTTATAAATTCGTCTTAAATTCCTTTTAAAACGATTTCAATTTCATTTCAAAATTCAAATTTCAAATCCAATTTGAATATTCCACATCATTTTAATATTAAAATGATAATATTTTCAAAATATCAAGTTTTGAAATCACTTTTCGATATTCATTATAAAATGAATAAAATCGACAAAATCCCCGTTTGTGTTAAAATGGCGTTTAACTACTTAACACGGCTTCACATTTCAATATTTACTGAATATTATTTTAAAATATTCGTTAATTCTGAACTAGAATCAGGCACAGTCAATTACCATATAATTTTATTTATATGCATTTCATACACACATGTAAACAACAATAATCAAACACAGTTAACCATCATTCAGATTGCATTACACAACTGCATAATCATTAAATATAAATAATTAACGCTTACAACAACCTGTCAACCCATCGATTGACAAACAACTAAATATTGGGATTTGTGTATGTCCAATATCATTGCAATACCGGTGTGGGGTTTTCAAACAACAAACACTGATTATTATTTGTGCAGTTGGGCGATGTGTAAAGTTTATCATCCTAATCAATGTCAATCAAATGGTTGTACATAAACAAATCGTCCGATTTGTAAATGAATATCTATTTTATTCAGATACACGTTAAAAATTATATTTTTAACGATAAAATAATTCAACACATGAATATTTTATTTTCTATTTCACATCACAATCATCAACCACAACGCGATACATTCAAACAAGTCGTCCATGGTCTGTGGACGACGGGGAGCAGTTCATATATGCAGTTATAAAATAAATAACTGTATAAGAAACTATGGTGAGGAGTTCTCACCTTGGGTTTCACTCCTCCATTCTTTATTTCTGAACGGTTTGGATTTGCCCTAAATTCCGATGAAATCTTTTCCATGTTGTTCATAGTAAAAATCACATTTTTAATATGATGTTTATATTAAAAAACACATTTTTATTTTAACGCTATATGAATAAAATTACATTTTTATCTAACTAACATATATATAAAAATCGAATTTTTATTTTGCTACAACATATATAAAAATCACATTTTTATTCTATGTTCTGATTTATAAAAATTATATTTTTATGCTAAGTTCTCATTTATAAAAATCATATTTTTATAATGCTCCTTATATAATAAAAATCATATTTTTAGTTACAACTCTAGATGATAAAATTCATATTTTTATTTCTAAACCGTATGGGTAAAAATCACATTTTTCAAAACGATGCTATTTTATAATTAAAAACAATACTATTTTTATTTTTAAAATAAAATGTATATTAATTAAAAACTCACATTTCTCTTCAGTTAACAAGGCAACACCACGTCGAACTGTGTTCGAACCCTAGGCTGGCTTCCTGCGCGTAGATCAAGGCAGGAGACGACGATCAGCTGGTACCCCCTTGAGAGCCTCCACGCGAGCTTCCATGCGCTACCACAATGGTGTAGCTCACACCTTCCCAGGCGACGGAATTTGCCAATGAACAACGCGCCTTTGAGCGCCGAAATCTCCATCGACGGTGATCAATAATCGATCAAACCGGGGTCAATTTGAAGATCGCAGAAAGCACATTAATATTTGTTTTACGAGCTCCTCGAATTAATCCATGGATCGAGTGCGATTTGGGGAAGAATTCTGGAGCTTTTGTGAGCGTCAGTTTTATTAGAGGCGACTAAAGATAAGGGAGCTAGGGTTTAGCTTTTGAGGGGGTATTTAAACTAAAATAATATTATTATTTAATTCTTTTAATTTCCAAAGGTTAAATTTTACATAGGAATTCCAAATCAAACCCAATGACTGTCGTCCCTAGCGTAATACACCCATTCCGGACACAATGGGAAATGTCTGGTAAGCCAATTCGACTGTTATTGTCAGTTTCCCTTTAAATTAGAATATAAATGATTATATATTCAATTTAAACGTACATTTTAATTTACCAAGGCCACATACTGACTCCAAAAATTCCAAAAAAATAATTCTAGCTATGTTTTGATGATACGGTCCTAACAAAACTAATTTCATCAAATTTGGAGACCGTTTGAAAAATAGCCATTTTTCAGTCGATTAAATTCAAACAAACAAAATTGACCAAACACGTTTAAATCTACTACACTCACATACTGATTCTAAAAATTATGAAAATTGGAATCTAGCAATAATTTGACATTCCGGATCCAATAAAAGTGGTCTCATCGAAAACGGAGGTAGTTTGCAAAATCGTTATTTTTAAGGGCTATATATTATATAAATTCCATAGCAACTATTCTGAATTTTCAACTGGACATAACTTTTTATTCCCATTATGAAATCTGGATTTTTCACATTCTTGGAAAGATAATTTCAAATAGATTCAAATATTTCTGGTTTTGCCAAAATCCGGTTTACTTTGAATCCTGTACATTCAATTGAAATTTGAAATCGAATTTTCAAACTACCACACCATTTCCAATTCCTTTTATAATTTAAAATAAATATTTATATTCTAACTTACATTTAAATAAATTTATACGTTCTAATTCTATCCACAGTAAATTTCTCATCGTTATTATTTAAAATAAATCATTTTAAATATTCAAAATTCATTAAAATAGCCAAAATAAAAATTTAAAATTGGTTCTAATTTTCTGGGTTGTTACAAATATCATCTAGTAGAATATATATTTTATTATGAAAACATATTTTCATAGAATATATCACTTAATGTCAGGAAACTTATTATGGCGGAACATATCATTTAATTATGGAAAAATGTATAACATAAATTACCTTCTATCAAAATATGCATTATTAATCATTCCTTGTTGCTTTCTAATTCAGAATTTATCTCATACTCTACTATTTTCCCCTAGAATATAATAATAAATTTAATAAACTTGAAGAACCTGTTTTGCTACTACAAAAGGATCGTACATATGATAACACAATGTATGCTTTATTTTAATAAGATTGTATTTTAACAAGAGGAAGCAAGCGAGAACCCAAGGATTCGTGGTGGTTGAATGACGAGGTGCAAAAGGCTATCAAAGAGAAGAAGGAATGCTACAAACGCATGTACCGTCATAGAAGCGAAGAGAACATGCACAGGTACAAAGTGGCAAAGAAGACTGCAAAGAGAGCAGTGAGTGAAGCAAGGGGACGATCGTACAAAGATTTGTGTCAAAGGCTAAGTACAAAGGAGGGCGAAAAAGACGTTTACAAAATAGCTAGGCTACGCGAGAGGAGGACAAGGGACTTCAATCAGGTTAAATGCATTAAGGATGAGAATGATAGACTTTTGGTGAAGGAAGATGAGATAAAGAATAGGCGGAGAGAATACTTTGATAAGCTTTTCAACGAAGAAAGTGATAGCTCTTCGATTGAGTTGGAAGACTTAGCCGATAGCACCAATAGACATTTTGTGCGGAGATTTCAAGAAGCTGAGGTAAAGGGGGCGTTGAAACGTATGAAATCAGGCAAGTCGGTAGGGCCTGATGATATTCCTATTGAGGTGTGGAGATGCTTTGGAGATGCAGGGATAAGATGGCTAACTAAGTTGTTCAACAATATTTTCAAATCAAACAAAATGCCAGATGAGTGGAGGAGAAGCATTTTAGTTCCAATCTTCAAGAATAAAGGAGATATTCAAAGTTGCACAAACTATAGAGGAATTAAGCTTATGAGTCACACAATGAAGCTTTGGGAGAGAGTTTGCGAGCAGCGTTTGAGGAGGTTGACAAGTGTCTCTAGGAATCAATTTGGTTTTATGCCGGGAAGGTCAACCACTGAGGCGATTTTCTTGGTTAGGCAACTTATGGAGAGATACAGGGAGCAAAAGAAAGATCTCCACATGGTTTTTATTGACCTGGAGAAAGCTTATGACAGAGTACCGAGGAGGGTTATGTGGTGGGCGCTAGAAAGGAAGAGAGTGCCATCAAAATATATTACCCTTATTAAGGATATGTACGAGGGGGTTGTGACTAGTGTTAGGGCATGCAATGGTGAGACCAGAGACTTTCCAATTAACATAGGGTTACATCAAGGTTCGGCTTTGAGCCCCTATATTTTTGCATTAGTGATGGATGAATTCACAAAAGATATACAAAGGGAGATTCCCTGGTGTATGCTCTTTGCCGATGATGTTGTGCTGATTGATGAAAGTAGAATAGGGGTTAATCGACAACTGGAGTTGTGGAGGGAGACCTTGGAATCAAAGGGTTTCAGGCTTAGCAGAACTAAAACAGAGTATATGAAGTGTGAGTTTAGCAGTGTCAGGTCAGATGACGGAGATGTTACCCTGGCCGATAGAGTAGTACCCAAGAAGGAATCGTTTCGATACTTAGGATCTATGTTGCAGTTTGATGGAGAGATTGATAAGGATGTTAGTTTTAGAATTCAAGCAGGATGGGTGAAATGGCGACTAGCATCTGGCAATCTCTGTGATCGGAAGATTCCTCAGAAGCTTAAAGGAAAGTTCTATAGGACAGCAATCAGACCTGCAATGTTATATGGTGCAGAATGTTGGCCTACTAAGAGGCAACACGTCCAGAAGATAAGTATAGCAGAGATGCAAATGCTGCGTTGGAGCTGTGGGCATACCAGATGAGATCGAATTAGAAATGAGGATATTCGGGAAAAACTTGGAGTTGCACCTATTGAAGAGAAGTTAGTCCAATACCGCTTGAGATGGTTTGGACATATCCAACGTAGACCATACGATGCACCTGTACGCGCTGGAATTCTAGGTCGCGCCGAAGGCCCAAAGAGAGGTAGAGGTCGACCTAAAATGACATGGGAAGAGATAATAAAAAGATATTTAAGTAACTGGAGTTTATCGGAAGAGCTGGTAGTTGATAGGAGTGCATGGAAATTGGCAATCCATGTACCAGAACCATAGTGGGTTTTTTTTTAGACTTTATTTCACGTTTACTGAACATTTTTACTTTTTATTTACTATTTTAAATTTTATTTCACTTTTATTGAACATTTTTACTTCTTCTTCTTACTATTATTATTAGAAAAACCCTTTATCGGACGACTTTTTATTTGATTGGTTATTTTAAACCCTTTATATATATATAATATTATTATCATCATCATTATTAATTTTATTTTATTTTAATTTTGGGTTCCATATCTAGCCAACCCCAACTTGTTTGGGATATATGGCTTTGTTGTTGTTGTTGTATTTTGGTTGTAGGTTGATTTCAGAACCTAGAACATTGCTGAAATAGTTGCATCTAAACAAAAAGAACTTCCTCTGCAAATCCTGTGAAATGTGTCAATTGTTAAACTTGAGTTAAGACACCATAAAAATCATTTATACGATCATCCAGATCATCACTACCTTTGACAAACACACCAGTACTGTAGTTAATTTTTCAGCATTATACTCTCTAGTACTAAATTTATATGTGTTCACGATGAATATTGAATAAGTCTTACTTTTATTTTTGGTCTTGTAACTAAATGTTTTAATCCTTCCTCGACAAAATAATTTGTGGTATCATAAATGTAGATTGAAAACCAACTAACGAAAACTTTGCTAATATTTTCCCTTGGATGTTGTGATTCATAATTACTACAATATAGATAAAATATTGCATTATGCATGTGTGTGTCTATGTATATAGGTGTACATAGATAATATTTTATGTATAAAGAAGAGTAAATTTATATAACCTATCAAATGGTATAGTTTCATCATAATTAAGAAGAATGTATGTGTGTGCTCCATGGTAATCTTTATCGCCTAACCATACTTATGCACATTTTCCAGCAGATCGTCCGTGTATTTTTAAAAATAGATAACATTATTTGATAATTATCTTGATCAATGCTTTCTATTAGTCAAAGTTATGGTTAACACCCCAAAAGATGTATTATATTATATTCTTTCCCTTGGGAAAGGATTAGGTTAAGCTTGGAAATCGTTCCTGTAAAGATATTCGTGCCGGATGCTTCTGTTGACTTCCGAAAATAGTTTCCTACAGAAAACAAGATACAATGATGAGTTATTGGTCAAGCATAGGATGAAAGTCCATTGAGAAACAAATTGAGTCCCATAAAGAATTGGTTTCAGTTGATGCCTTTTGTTTGGTTTCGATATGTCCCTTTCGATTAGACTACTAACTCTTAGTGTGTTAACCACGAATTCTTAGCATAAGGAGTCTTTCGGTATCACGAAAGGGGATACTGGGTTCTTCCTAATCTGAATTATCTTAGGGAACTATCACTTGGTTGCAATTTTATGAAGTTTCAGCGACGTTGACAAAAGGTCTATCGGGTATTAGAAATGGGATCCTGGATTCTAGCTAGGCTTGATTATCTCAGGTAACCATAGAGAGGTTATGAGCTGTTAGGAGTTGGATGATCCAATCTTAGAGTTGATACTATTAACTTGTTTTAATGTTTAGGACCTTTCATAGACTTCCGAAAGGTGTTTTAGTTTGTTTATTGTCATCCGAACGTGTTGGATATGAAACCTGCAAGCTTATGACATAATAAAAAATAATGATTAAATAATTATGACTTTGCTACCTAAATTGCTTGGCAAAAGCTCTTTATTAATGATTTCAATGATTAAAGAATCTTCCCCAAATTTATTTAGGAATTAGGGTTTACAACTATAACTTATAGATATAAGATTGAGAAGGAGAAACTGGATCTCGATTTTGGACCCCTAGGGTCATATTTGTAGATACTAGTTGGCTCTTCTCTCGTCATATGGGCTTCGTCCCAGCTATTCGATGGAAGCTAATGCAGAGGTTTAGTGAGGGCATCTCCTATTGTCACTTGAAAGAATAATATGGTGTTATCGTAGCTTTCTCTTAATGAATGCCTCCATACACTAAAGCCTTGGTTAGCTACTAAAAATGTGAGCTTTTTGGAGCCGTCGGCTTTCGGCGCTGCTTATGACTTTGAGGTCTACTTTTGATAAAGAATTAGTGAAGGCTTACACTTTCTAGTATTCTCCTTTCGTCCAGTCCAATAGGAATACAAAACTAAATTCTACACGCTTGAGGATGTTAACTCTAGTGATAGATCCCTTCAGGTTATTTCGACAGGGTTTTCCTAGAGGGACAGAACTCATTATTTCCTTCCTTGTGCCTCGAAGTAATTGTTTTGGAGATTATGCCCTCCGGGTTTCACCGATAGGGGCTTTTGCTACCGAGCAGAGTTCTTTGCTTCTTGACTTCTGGCTTCAAAAGCATGTGTTGATAGGATAATCTTATCTCTGTCGAAGGACTGCCTATCTCAGCAACCTTCATCCTGGTTCTGGCTTTCAGTTTCTCTAGGTTGTTCTTGGTGCTAATGCTTTCATTATTATGTGTAGCACATTCAAATGATAAATTCAAAGGATCACTAAAATAATGAAAGAGAAAATGAAGCTTCTTCTTCGATATATGATTTACAAATTGCACTTTTAACTCATGCCTTCTATCTCATTTTTTTCTTTGAATGATTTGAGTATTTATCATGGATTATTCAAAATTATAGTTTACTTATATATATAATTAAACTAATATTTAACATACTAAATACTAAAATCTCTCAAGATAATATATCCATCCATATTGTACAGATCATCGAAGAGTATTTTATATGGTAGATGAATCGGAAAATGCTCCTACAATAAAGAAACCAAGAGGAAATATTTTCTCTTATTTGCAAAGCAATATAGGGATTTCTTGCTTAAGTTTAATTAGACGATCAATTTTTAACGTAGTAGACTAAATCTCTTTATTAAACTTACTAAGTTTCGTTCTAGTCGTCTAAACTTTTATGCGTAATGTTCTTTCAAAGCGATGGGTAACAAATCCTCATGACTTGACAATCATGTTTTTTCATCGCACTAAGTTTGTTATTCTTATAGATGACACATCTATGAGAATTAGAAAAAATACCATCAAAAATCTTAATCTATCCGCCCATTATTAAAGTAATTTAATTTAATTATTGTCTACCTCATAACATGCTTTTGATTTTTTAATGTCATTTGGCTTGATATGAAGCTCGGGACGATTACATATTACTTCTATATCATATCTTGATTTCAAATCGTCCTTCGTCTTCCCATTAATATTCAAAACTATATTAAACATATTACTAAATATGTTTTTTTCATTGTGAATCGCATCAATATTATGATAAATTAGGTGATTTTTCTAGTAAAGAAACTCCCAAAATATACATTGTTTGCACCAATTACGAATTATTGATTTGACTTGAATTTCAATTTCTTTTTCAATTTCATGTATCTTCAGATAATCCTTTACTAACTTATATATATATATATATATGTTTAACCAAACTATTGGTGATCGCAAAGTCTCACGTTTATTAGCTATAAAAAATTTCTTGTCTTTTTTCAAAGGATGATTAATATGAAAAGAAAACAAGATAAATCAGGGCAGAATTAATATGTAACACCCCGTATGTTGAATAACTTGTTATAATATAAATCAGGGAAGAATTAAATTTTAAAATCTGAATCAGGGGAAACGGGCTATGCCATTGCGTTCGTCTCAGAAAAATACGCGAAATAGAGTCCGAGTTTTCGAAAATCGGAGTCCGTATGACCCAGTTAAGGCCCGAAGAAGTTTTCAGAAAATTCAAAACAGATTTAAATATAAAAATTTCACATTTCAGAAGAGGCGGGAAAATTCCCGCCAGGCAGAGGGTGTCGACCCTAGGGTCGACATGGGTGTCGACCCCCTCCCTAGGGGTCGACCCAGGGGTCGACCCCCCCTGTCGGTCTGTGTGACCTGGGTGCACCATTTTGGCTTTTGGGCTGTGTTCTGGTGGCATGTGACGAAATCTGACGGCTCTAACCTAATCTAGGGTTAATCTAAGGGCCTAAACTACATCCTAATTCTATAAATACACCCTAAGACTACCCTAATTCATACTAAAAATAGATGCAACGTTGTTATGCCGTCAAAATGCAACTTGAAGGAGCCTCCATCAAATTGTAGAAGAAGATAGCTTCTCAAATCAACTTCTAATCAACGCTAGCAACTTAATCTTCTTCATTGAAGTGCTAATCAACAAGTTGTGTGTTTCTATAGCCTTAATGACCAATTGTTGAAATGATTATGATAGGATATAATGAGGTTATGGCTATGAATGTGGATCAATGCAAGTTATGTTATCATATGCTATGTGTTCATGATGTTATGCAAGTTATGCAAGTTATATGCTATGTGTTCATGATGTTATGCAAGTTATGCAAGTTATATGCTATGTGTTCATGATGTTATGCAAGTTATGCAAGTCATTTGCTATGTGATCATGATGTTATGCAAGTTATGCAAGTCATATGCTATGTGTTCATGATGTTATGCAAGTTATGCAAGTCATTTGCTATGTGATCATGATGTTATGCAAGTTATGCAAGTCATATGCTATGTGTTCATGATGTTATGCAAGTTATGCAAGTCATATGATATGTGATCATGATGTTATGCAAGTTATGCAAGTCATATGCTATGAGTTCATGATGCTAGTTATGCAAATCACTATGATGAACATTGATCCATTATGACACCACATTATGCAAGTTTGGTGTTTGATTATATGCAAGTTCATATATGATATGTTATGCAAGTTTGGTGTTTGATTATATGCAAGTTCATATATGACATGTTATGCAAGTTTGGTGTTTGATTATATGCAAGTAACATGTGCAAGTTTACACCTTAGTATGATATGCATACATATGCAAGTTAACCCCTTTGTATGTCATACATACATATGCAAGTTTGCCTCTTTGTATGACATAAGTAGCTTATGCAAGTTACCCACTTTATGACATATGTGATTCATGCAAGTTTGGGTTGATTATTTATGCTAGTTGTGTTTGATGCTATATGCATATTGACACCTTTAAAACCCATGTTGACACTAATGTTAAGCAAGTTGAACCCATTGTATTTGTGATGAATCTTCCCTTTTAAATATGTCATGTTAGCGAATTACGTGGGGAACGATGGGGTTAATATTCATGTTAACAAGATTGTGATGAAATTGGTATGATGTTGCATACCATAAGTGGATGGACATAATTGAGTCAATTATGTACGTAATTAAAATTGGAATTAATTAGGGAAAATTAATTCGAAATATGGGGGTGATTAATTAGGTGTAATTAATCGACTAAGACACGAGGTTGGACCCTTTTGTAGCATAAGACTGTCCGGAACCGACCAGCAAATCCAGCGGCTACAAATGATTGGCCCAATGTGAGAGGTCTTAGGCACAAACTAAATATGTGACAAGTTTAAAGACACGAGGTTAGACTCGGTTATGGCGTAAGGCTGCCCGGACCCAACCGGCAAATCCAGCTGCCATAAAAGATAGTCTAATGTGAGAGGTCTTTACAACGGTTACATTTTTAATCAATTAAGAAACACTTAACCAGATAAGCATGTAGTGGGGCATGAGGGGTTAAGTGTGTGCCTTGGGTGGCATGTGGAAATCAAGTGAGTGCTGTAACACCCCGTAATTTGAACATAAAAATTCACAAATTAAAGTATACTTAATTAAGTGAAATGGGTTGCGCAGAGAAATATATATATATTGATATATGTATATAATTGAAAATTTAATAAATAAATATGCAAAAATGTTCAAAACAGCGAATTGGGAGAGGGGAATAACCGAACCGGCCGATTTTTTAGGTCGACCCGAGCTTGCTGGGTCGACTAGGGGTTAATCCAGGGTGTTTGGCTGTCAACCCGTGGGCCGATTCGCTCGAATGCAGATTTTGCATTTGAATGGTTCTCATGGTTCAGCTTTAATCTAAAGGCCCTAAATGGTTCCTACATGTGACTTCTTCCCCAAGACATGCTTTAAAGGCTAGGATTGGTTCTAGGGTTTATCCTAGGGCTAAAACTATCCTACTCTTCTATAAAAAGACCCCTAACCCTCTCCTAAAACCCTCATAAATTGATCCTACAACTAAACTATGCCAAAATGATTCCTCATCATGGCCTCCACTTCAACCCATGGCCTCCATCTTCTTCTTCATGATAGCTTAAGTGTTCTAAGCTAGTTTCAAAGTAAAGGAGCCTCTTTTCTTCATTCATGAGAGATTCTATGATCATTTGAGTGATTTCATGTTTGTATGAGAGTTCATAAGTTGCATTCTAGCCAAAGTTGCAACCTTTTCTTGACCAAAAAGCAAGGATCTTGCATGAGAGCTCATAAGCTTCATTCAAAGCCAAAGTTGAAACCTTTCTTCTTCAAAGCAAGGATTTTTATTGATATTTGCTCAAAGGTTTCATTTGGAGCTTGTTCTTTTGGGGTTTTTGGGTGATAGCATGAATGGCTTCGTCTCAATCTTTGTTTTATATGTTGATTTGTGCCTTCATAGCATTGTAAGCCCCCTCCTACTCTTAGATATTAACTATAAAGTTAAATGAATGTTGCAAGTTTGGGTTTGATCATTAAGTATGATACATGCTAGCATGTTATGCAAGTCTATAAAGTCATTATCTTGATCTTATGGGTTAAAAGCTATAACCTTTATGTTGAAATGTTGCATTATGCAACATGAGAACCCTCATAACCTTTAGGTTAACTTGCATATGAAGTCATAACCCTTATGTGATGTTATATGCGAGTTACTTGTCATCATTTCATGTCATCTATGACCATGTATCACCTATTTGCTAAGTTTGAATGTTATGCATGTTTTTGAGGCTTGACAATGTAACATGCAAGTCTGTGAGCACATTTATGCCTCATTTCCACCATGATTAACTTGTGGCCTTATACCCCTTTTTGTCTTGCCTTTGCCAAGTTCCTTCTTTTAATCCATTATGCGTTGTTGCAAATGTATATGCGAGTTTAAAAGCATTGGGGTTACGTTATGGGTAAACTTTAATGACATAAAACATGATTTGGGTAAATTGGTATAAATGTGACAACATGTAACTTTGGCTATGAGCATGGGACTTGGAAACTTGACACGTATGGGTTGTAAGTGTAACAAGATACTAGACCAAACATGAAAATGGCCAACTCGAGGTTGGGTTGAGTTTGTAGCATAAATCTACCCGGACCCGCCCGGCTTAACTAGTGGCTACAAACAATAGGATCCAATGTGAGAAGTTGGTCATGTCGCGCTTAAGACCCGAGGTTAGACTAGGTTGTGGTGTAAATCTACCCGGACCCGCCCGGCTTAACTAGTAACCACAACAAAGTCTAATGTGAGAGGTTGAGAGTGCATTAATTAAATTAATGCCACATGATAAGGTTAAGTAAATTTGACTAATGACACTTAACCAATATGACACAAATGGGTAGGTTAAGTGGGACCGGGCTTGATTTCTTAATGACACTTAACCATACAAGACAGTTACGGGATGGGGTTAAGTAATTTACGCTTAACTAAACTAAACAGGGTAATTAGATGGGGTTAAGTAACTAAGACTTAACTAATCTAAACACGGTAATTAGATGGGGTTAAGTAACTAAGACTTAACTAATCTAAACACGGTAATTAGATGGGGTTAAGTAATCTATACTTAACTAATCTAAACACGGGAATTCGATGGGGTTAAGTTGAACACTTAACCAATCTAAACTTGGTTATTCAATGGGGTTAAGTAACCAATACTTAACCAATTTAACATGATAATTTAATGGGGTTAAGTAACTTATACCTAACCAATTATACGTGATGATTTGATGAGGTTAAGTAACCTATACTTAACCAATCTAATAGGTGGACCTGATAAGGGTTAAGTCACAAGACCTTTTAAGATTAGGCTTAACCATTGTAATACGATTAGTGGATGGGGTTAAGCTAACCCATACTTAACCAATCCGACTCGATAATCTGATGGGATTAAGATAATCCACGCTTAATCAATCTAACATGAAAATCTGCTAGGGTTAAGGCAAATAAATACTTAACCAATTTGACTTGATAGGGTTAAGTCATGAGCTTCTTGGTACACTTAACCAACTTGTATGGCTAAGCCTTGAACTTGAGTACTTAGCCAATCTTGGCATGATTTGTAGGCAGGTCAAGTCACGAACTTGGATAAAAACACTTAACCCATTTGACAAAACCCTAGCTCAAAGGACTAGGTTGGAAATCGTAGTTAACAAGGATAGCGGAAAGAGGGGCTAAGTGGTAAACCTTAGTTAAGGGTAACTAAGTAATAATTCTTAGCTAAGGACATGGGACTAGTTCATAAAGAGATGAGTAACCTGGTACGGTAGGTCATCGCTTAGTATACGAGGAGGAGCAAGTTATCTGACTAGGATAAAAGCTCCAGCGAACTGGGTGACGAAGTGAAAGCTTCGGGGAACGTGAGGGTACTCTTGGTATCCCTCTGTGAGGTGGCGAGTGGTCCATGAAACCCGGCCTCACAGGGGTTAAGGTCTGCGGTAGAAGAGCCAAGAGTATGCCTTGGTTGCTATGCGAGCGACCTAAAGACTGGGATGGATTAGCGTGGAGTCGACGATACCTGATTTTGCCCCGGGATAGCATGTCGCCGACTACCTACCATCTTTAGTCAATCATGTACGTACGGAAAGGCAGGGAACTCCCAAAAGACCATATACTAGCTATCAAGTTATGAGTGAGGTTGGCTATCTGGAAGTGGGCATCGATGGACCTTAGTGTAGTTCTCATACATGATTTTTCTTGGATTGCCTTTCAGTAGTTGAGGGAGGGGTCACGTGGGACCATAGCCACGGGTACAAAAACAGACCTTGATATCTGCATCAGCAGACGACTTAAAGCTCCCGACCGAGTCCCGTATTTCTTGATTTGCCCTGGCACGGAACACAGATGGCACATTGAGGAACATGTGCATCTAGACATGGAAAACGATTCACGATACATACGTGGGATAAAGGGCGCGGTTGACGGGTGGCATAATCCCTAGTGGCCCTAGGTGGCTGAACCCAAACCGAGACACGGAAACGTTCATTAGGTAGCATAATCCCTAGTGGTCCTAGGTGGCATAAATCCTAAGTGGACACACGATAGTTCATGGTAAGAAAACATAACTAGATCAAGGGTAGCAGTCCAAAATAACTTCAAGGATAAGACGTTTACATGGGAAAGCCCATATGGCCTACGGCAAAGGACTAAACTTATACATGGAAAGAAACATACGAGTTGGGAAAACCTACATATGCTATATATTAGGTTGACATGGACCATTACGTGGCGTTGGGCAAGGGACATTCATAGTTAACACATGACACGGGTTGGGATACTAGTACGAGGGGTGCAGAGCAAATATACATGATATATCACTTAGGATGTTATACATGATAAATACCTTGGGATAGTATACTTGATAGAAACCTGACGATGTGGTACCTTGATTTATCTTGACACCGTAGTTTATCATGACACACTCGTTTATTTTGGTACCGTAGTTCATCCTGTTATTTTGGTTTAGCTTATCTATCTTGTCATCATACTTATGTTCATCTCAGTTCCTCATGCCAGTTAACTTTACTAGTTTATATACTGATAGTAGATAGGGCTTACCAGTCTTTATGACTGACCCTGTTTTGTTTCGCCTCTTGTCTTCCGTTCCCCCCCCCCCCAGGTTACAGGGAGGAAATGCTATTGTTAGTTTGGAATTCTTCTGTTTGAAAGTCATCACGCATGGCTTGGACTTCTCTTGGCTATGGCTACTTTACTGTTTTACTTGGGGAATAATTTATGAAATGGTTTTATGCTTCTTTATTATTGCAAGGCAGGTTTTGATGTATTTTGATGTAAAAGGCTTTTAGACCTTATTTTATAAGGTAATGAAATTTGTTTTACTTCCGCTGTTTTATATATATATGTTCTGTCTTGTAATATTTTTGTACATGTTTACCAATAATACCCCTCTAAAGCTAGTGCATTCCTTTGCGAGTGACCCTAGCGGAGGTGGGGTGTTACAATTGGTATCAGAGCAGAAGGTTACCAGACTGGGCAAAAGTTTTTAAACCTTCTAAAAACTATTTGAAAAACCGTTTACAAAGAAGCATTTTTCAAGAAAAGATTATTCTTAAAAGGCTATTCCCCAAAGGCCATTAGCATTATCCTTTGATTCCTTGATTGAATCTCCTTTCCTTTCTTTCCTCCATCTGTGGTCACAGTAGTTCTAACTGTGACTAATCTTTGTCTAGCCACGTAGGTGTTTCCCGTGCGATGGAGGAAGTTCTCGAGAGACCGGTTACCGAAGTTATAAGAAGGGATAATAAGAACAAGGATAAAGGACGCGAGCTTAAGGATAAGCAACTGTTGTTATGGCTTAGTCCATCAAGGAGGACAAGGACAAGATCATCGGAGAGGGCAATTGTACGCTCCCATTTCTAGGGTACCTAAAAGAAATGGTACCGTTTCTGGTAAAGGTTTAGTCGTTCTTTTCTATCATCCCGTCCAGACTTTGTCTTGATCATCGTATCATTTAAGTCTGCTTGGATAGTTGAGTCTCTGCACCTTAGTACTAGCATGGTAGAGGATCCCAGTTTTTGTCCCAAGATCTGGTTGGAGAGTAGGTCCATTTATTCATGACTCGTTGGATTTGAGAACGTCTATGCCAAGTGTTGAGATTAGAAGCAATACTTCTATTGTTGAGCTATGGATGGATTCTAGGGGTAAAGTGGTATCCAGTAAGGGATACCATTCTTGGTTTTGAAAAGAGGGTAGTCAGACTCTTGGCTTGCTTTGGTAATACCTTCGAAGTACCGTGTAGCCTTTTAGGTTCTGTCATGGTTAGTTACCTAGAATCTCTTGATGCATTTATCGGAAATCTCTGATCCAATCGAGTAACGTCCGCCAATAAGACGGATGGTTCATTCTTCTTGAGCATGGGTTACAGGAACCACCCTAGTAAGTGCACGTGGTAACATGGATTGGCATTGGTAAACGAGATCCAGAATTCACTAGTGAATTTTGGAGAGCTTGCATGAGTACGTAGATATGGTTGAGCCAAGTATACTAGGGAAAGAATAAATGGAAGTGGAACGAGAGGCGATAGTGAAAAGAGTTCCGACTCATACCTTGGAAATAGGAATCAAGGAACTACGAAATCATGAAGTCAAAGGCAGTCAAGACACACTGGAATTAAGCTCGAGGAAATGCGGCTTAGACGCGCGCATCGTGTCTCTTTGTAAGAGTATATCTTTGATCCTTGGTTCACCTGTAGAGCTTACTTGCATGCTATCGCTTGGTGGATGTCCTCTCGGTCTTGTTTCTGTTACAAACCCCGTAAGGAGTTTGTCTTGTTTATCTCCTCGATCTTATCTTGGGAACCTTAGATAGAACTCTATGGATGTAAACATGTATTTGAAACATGTTATGATTGATATGGTTGCAAATGGTTGCAAGTGGTTGCTCGTGGATGCGCGAATACACATTAGATACTAGATTGACGCGGTCACGTTTCATGTTGCATATGCACGAGTATTTATACTTGTTTATGGATGAAATTGAATGTGTTATCATGCGGATGTTGCATATGAATGAATGTTTGTGCACGCATATAGTACTTATATGACTAGGACTATTCGCATACATGTTGGACTCATGGCACTAGACATATTTTGCATTAGAAAGATCATTCAGGCCTGATCATTAGCATTAGCTAAGGAGCATATACACACACGTTCTGCATATGTTCATATGGCATTAGAAATCGTCTAAGGACAATGATGCCAGTGTTTGATGGTTTGAGTAGATGGTTGTTTGGTTAGTAGGATACGTTCTTCTTGACTTAGAGATTTCGGGGACGAAATCCTTTAAGGAGAGGAGAATGTAACACACCGTAATTTGAACATAAAAATTCACAAATTAAAGTATACTTAATTAAGTGAAATGGGTTGCGCAGAGAAATATATATATATTGATATATATATATATAATTGAAAATTTAATAAATAAATATGCAAAAATGCTCAAAACAGCGAATTGGGAGAGGGGAATAACCGAACTGGCCGATTTTTGAGGTCGACCCGAGCTCGCTGGGTCGACTACGGGTTAATCCAGGGTGTTTGGCTGTCAACCCGTGGGCCGATTCGCTCGAATGCAGATTTTGCATTTGAATGATTCTCATGGTTCAGCTTTAATCTAAAGGCCCTAAATGGTTCCTACATGTGACTTCTTCCCCAAGACATGCTTTAAAGGCTAGGATTGGTTCTAGGGTTTATCCTAGGGCTAAAACTATCCTAGTCTTCTATAAAAAGACCCCTAACCCTCTCCTAAAACCCTCATAAATTGATCCTACAACTAAACTATGCCAAAATGATTCCTCATCATGGCCTCCACTTCAACCCATGGCCTCCATCTTCTTCTTCATGATAGCTTAAGTGTTCTAAGCTAGTCTCAAAGTAAAGGAGCCTCTTTTCTTCATTCATGAGAGATTATATGATCATTTGAGTGATTTCATGTTTGTATGAGAGTTCATAAGTTGCATTCTAGCCAAAGTTGCAACCTTTTCTTGAACAAAAAGCAAGGATCTTTCATGAGAGCTCATAAGCTTCATTCAAAGCCAAAGTTGAAACCTTTCTTCTTCAAAGCAAGGATTTTTATTGATATTTGCTCAAGGGTTTCATTGGAGCTTGTTCTTTTGGGGTTTTTGGGTGATAGCATGAATGGCTTCGTCTCAATCTTTGTTTTATATGTTGATTTGTGCCTTCATAGCATTGTAAGCCCCCTCCTACTCTTAGATATTAACTATAAAGTTAAATGAATGTTGCAAGTTTGGGTTTGATCATTAAGTATGATACATGCTATCATGTTATGCAAGTCTATAAAGTCATTACCTTGATCTTGTGGGTTAAAAGCTATAACCTTTATGTTGAAATGTTGCATTATGCAACATGAGAACCCTCATAACCTTTAGGTTAACTTGCATATGAAGTCATAACCCTTATATGATGTTATATGCGAGTTACTTGTCATCATTTCATGTCATCTATGACTATGTATCACCTATTTGCCAAGTTTGAATGTTATGCATGTTTTTAAGGCTTGACAATGTAACATGCAAGTCTGTGAGCACATTTATGCCTCATTTCCACCATGATTAACTTGTGGCCTTATACCCCTTTTTGTCTTGCCTTTGCCAAGTTTCTTCTTTTAATCCATTATGCGTTGTTGCAAATGTATATGCGAGTTTAAAAGCATTGGGGTTACGTTATGGGTAAACTTTAATGACATGAAACATGATTTGGGTAAATTGGTATAAACGTGACAACATGTAACTTTGGCTATGAGCATGGGACTTGGAAACTTGACACGTATGGGTTGTAAGTGTAACAAGACACTAGACCAAACATGAAAATGGCCAACTCGAGGTTGGGTTGAGTTTGTAGCATAAATCTACCCGGACCCGCCCGGCTTAACTAGTGGCTACAAACAATAGGATCCAATGTGAGAAGTTGGTCATGTCGCGCTTAAGACCCGAGGTTAGACTAGGTTGTGGTGTAAATCTACCCGGACCCGCCCGGCTTAACTAGTAACCACAACAAAGTCTAATGTGAGAGGTTGAGAGTGCATTAATTAAATTAATGCCACATGATAAGGTTAAGTAAATTTGACTAATGACACTTAACCGATATGACACAAATGGGTAGGTTAAGTGGGACCGGGCTTGATTTCTTAATGACACTTAACCATACAAGACAGTTAGGGGATGGGGTTAAGTAATTTACGATTACCTAATCTAAACACGGTAATTAGATGGGGTTAAGTAACTAAGACTTAATTAATCTAAACACGGTAATTAGATGGGGTTAAGTAGCTAAGACTTAACTAATCTAAACACGGTAATTAGATGGGGTTAAGTAATCTATACTTAACTAATCTAAACACGGGAATTCGATGGGGTTAGGTTAAACA
Source organism: Allium sativum (assembly GCA_030737875.1). Taxonomy (NCBI): domain Eukaryota; kingdom Viridiplantae; phylum Streptophyta; class Magnoliopsida; order Asparagales; family Amaryllidaceae; genus Allium; species Allium sativum. The sequence continues at coordinate 735,621,273 of CM060916.1, forward strand.
CTTAACCAATCTAAACTTGGTTATTCAATGGGGTTAAGTAACCAATACTTAACCAATTTAACATGATAATTTAATGGGGTTAAGTAACTTATACCTAACCAATTATACGTGATGATTTGATGAGGTTAAGTAACCTATACTTAACCAATCTAATAGGTGGACCTGATAAGGGTTAAGTCACAAGACCTTTTAAGATTAGGCTAAACCATTGTAATACGATTAGTGGATGGGGTTAAGCTAACCCATACTTAACCAATCCAACTCGATAATCTGATGGGATTAAGATAATCCATGCTTAATCAATCTAACTTGAAAATCCGATAGGGTTAAGGCAAATAAATACTTAACCAATTTGACTTGATAGGATTAAGTCATGAGCTTCTTGGTACACTTAACCAACTTGTATGGCTAAGCCTTGAACTTGAGTATTTAGCCAATCTTGACATGATTTGTAGGCGGGTCAAGTCACGAACTTGGATAACAACACTTAACCCATTTGACAAAACCCTATCTCAAAGGACTAGGTTGGAAATCGTAGTTAACAAGGATAGCGGAAAGAGGGGCTAAGTGGTAAACCTTAGTTAAGGGTAACTAAGTAATAATTCTTAGCTAAGGACATGGGACTAGTTCATAAAGAGATGAGTAACCTGGTACGGTAGGTCATCGCTTAGTATACGAGGAGGAGCAAGTTATCTGACTAGGATAAAAGCTCCAGCGAACTGGGTGACGAAGTGAAAGCTTCGGGGAACGTGAGGGTACTCTTGGTATCCCTCTGTGAGGTGGCGAGTGGTCCATGAAACCCGACCTCACAGGGGTTAAGGTCTGCGGTAGAAGAGCCAAGAGTATGCCTTGGTTGCTATGCGAGCGACCTAAAGACTGGGATGGATTAGCATGGAGTCGACGATACCTGATTTTGCCCCGGGATAGCATGTCGCCGACTACCTACCATCTTTAGTCAATCGTGTACGTACGGAAAGGCAGGGAACTCCCAAAAGACCATATACTAGCTATCAAGTTATGGGTGAGGTTGGCTATCTGGAAGTGGGCATCGATGGGCCTTAGTGTAGTTCTCATACATGATTTTTCTTGGATTGCCTTTCAGTAGTTGAGGGAGGGATCACGTGGGACCATAGCCATGGGTACAAAAACAGACCTTGATATCTGCATCAGCAGACGACTTAAAGCTCCCGACCGAGTCCCGTATTTCTTGATTTGCCCTGGCACGGAACTCGGATGGCACATTGAGGAACATGTGCATCTAGACATAGAAAACGATTCACGATACATACGTGGGATAAAGGGCGCGGTTGACGGGTGGCATAATCCCTAGTGGCCCTAGGTGGCTGAACCCAAACCGAGACACGGAAACGTTCATTAGGTAGCATAATCCCTAGTGGTCCTAGGTGGCATAAATCCTAAGTGGACACGCGATAGTTCATGGTAAGAAAACATAACTAGATCAAGGGTAGCAGTCCAAAATAACTTCAAGGATAAGACGTTTACATGGGAAAGCCCGTATGGCCTACGGCAAAGGACTAAACTTATACATGGAAAGAAACATACGAGTTGGGAAAACCTACATATGCTATATATTAGGTTGACATGGACCATTATGTGGCGTTGGGCAAGGGACATTCATAGTTAACACATGACACGGGTTGGGATACTAGTACAAGGGGTGCAGAGCAAATATACATGATATATACCTTAGGATGTTATACATGATAAATACCTTGGGATAGTATACTTGATAGAAACCTGACGATGTGGTACCTTGATTTATATTGACACCGTAGTTTATCATGACACACTCGTTTATTTTGGTACCGTAGTTCATCCTGTTATTTTGGTTTAGCTTATCTATCTTGTCATCATACTTATGTTCATCTCAGTTCCTCATGCCAGTTAACTTTGCTAGTTTATATACTGATAGTAGATAGGGGTTACCAGTCTTTATGACTGACCCCGTTTTGTTTCGCCTCTTGTCTTCCGTTTCCCCCTCCCAGGTTACAGGGAGGAAATGCTATTGTTAGTTTGGATTTCTTCTGTTTGAAGGTCATCACGCATGGCTTGGACTTCTCTTGGCTATGGCTACTTTACTGTTTTACTTGGGGAATAATTTATGAAATGGTTTTATGCTTCTTTATTATTGCAAGGCAGGTTTTGATGTATTTTGATGTAAAAGGCTTTTAGACCTTATTTTATAAGGTAATGAAATTTGTTTTACTTCCGCTGTTTTATATATATATGTTTTGTCTTGTAATGTTTCTGTACATGTTTACCAATAATACCCCTCTAAAGCTAGTGCATTCCTTTGCGAGTGACCCTAGCAGAGGTGGGGTGTTACAAGTGCCTTGGGTGGCATGTGGAAATCTAGTGGGTTGCCTTGGGTGGCAATAGAAAATACGATTAGAATACTTAACCAAGTGGAAACATGTAATTAAACATGATTAAATGGTTAAGTAGGATGCACTAGAAAAAGGGACAAGCTTAGGTGGGTAGCTTGTAGGGGCCCATTTCAACCAGTAACCCATATGTATCTTATTGGGCTCAACCCATGTCGAGGATGGGACACGTGTACTGGGCTTGACTATAAGAGGCCAAAACGGGGTTGCGGTGGCAACGCAAGTCCAATGGGTTTCATATGCGTGTGTGGACCCGGGCTGGTAGGTAAGACGTTGCATCGTGTAGGTATAAGCCGTGCACCATTGGTTGTATCGGGTTGCCACTTTGGGGAGTGATACACCCCACTATGGGGCCAGCACGGGTATCTACGGTAGGGAGCCGATCGCTTGGGGAGTAGTGGGTACACCTTGTGGAGATAGGGGCAGACGGCACCTATGTAGTCAGCTAGGGGTACACGAAACTACTAGTTAAATTTTCTAAGTCCTTGGGAGGGATCAACCTTTAAGTAGGAATGACTGGTGTGGTGCAGTTAGTAATTACCCTTGGGTGGGAAGATGCGTCTTTACCGTTATCTTAGTTCATCCTATGTCTAGTTGGCTGCTTAGTGTAGTCATTTATCCCCAGTCATCACTGTATCAAGTTTATATCATACCCTAATTACTTTAATGATTGTATTGTTAAAGTTATAGGGCTCACTCAGACTTATGTCTGACCCCGTTGTTTTTATCTTTTTCCCCCTCAGGTCCTCAGGTTGGGCCTAACACTAGTGGGCTTTGATCAGATTTCTTTATCTATCTTTTGGAGCTTGGACCGTGATGTAAAGCCCAACTTATCTTTTCTATTATGGCTATTAGTTTATATAGTGGGATTATGTACTTATGTTTTTATCAGGATGGATATTTGGTACTTGACTCTTTTATGGTGTTGTAACTAAACATGTTTACCTTCTGCTGCAATGAAATGATGTTTTAGATTTTCAAGTATTATTTATATCTGTCTTGTTGTAATTTTTCTGTTCTATATTCACTTAAAATACTCCACCGAAGTTAAGGCATTCCCTTAGTGAGTGACCTTAGCGGGTGTGGGGTGTTACACGTGGTATCAGAGCTTAAGGTTACCAAAACAGATAAAACTTTTAGAAAAAACTATTTTTCTAAAAACATTTTTGGAAGAAGTATTTTCAAAAACATGTCTTTTAAGAGAAAAGTTTTTGAAAGAAAAGAACATAATCCCCAAGAGCCATATATCCTTCCTTCGATTCTCCGTTTTGAATCTCTTCCTCTTTCTCTTTTTGAATTTCCCCTCCGCGTATAGATGTCTTTTTAAGATAAATAAGGACTTCCATATGAAGGACAGAAGAACCACTTCAAGGGACTAAGACACTTGTCGGGCTAAGAAGTTAGTCCAAGGAGGTGGAGGGCTTGTGGGTACCTTTAAGATGGACGAGGGAGGAAGGTTCAAATAGCTATTAGGTAAATAAAGGACGAAACCTCATCGTGGTGGGAGGTCACGAAAGGAGAATGTGAAGGAGAAGGCTAGTTGTTTTGGAGAAATAGGACACCTTATTAGGATTGTCCAAGGAGGTAAGGACAAAGTACAGGATCTTCTGGAGGGTAGATGTATTCCCTCACGGCTGGTATACCTAATGGGGGTAGGACCGTCTAGGTTGAAATTTGGTTCTCTCGATCATCCTGTTCGAACTTTATTCGACTCTGGCGCATCGCATTCGTTTATCTCATCATCGTTAGTTGAGTCACTGCACTTAGACACCAGTCTAGTAGATGATCCCTTGGTTGTTTCAAACCCAATTGGGGGCTCCACTTATTTGTCTATGAGATGTTTTGGGTTTGAAGATTTCTATACTTAGCGCTGAATTTAGATGTGATGCTTTTGTTTTGGGCTTCACGGGCTATGGGTTGATTTTGGGCATGGACTGGTTATCCAGTAATGGGGTCGTTCTTGATTGCGAAAGGAGAGTTGTTAGGCTCATGACCCGCTTGGGTAACACTCTCGAGATCTCTTGTAATCCCATGGATTCTGTTATGCTAAGTTATCTTGAATCCCTTGACGCTTCGGTCGAGAGTTTGCGATCTGTTAGAGTGGTCCGGGAGTACTCGGATGTGTTTGAGGAGGTGAAGGGCTTACCTCCGAAGCGGGAGATGGACTTCCGAATATATCTGGTGGACAATGCTAAACCAGTATCTTTGCCAGTGCGCCACATGGCTCCTCGTGAGAGGAGGGAACTCCATAAGCAAGTAGGGGAGTTGCTTGAGAAGGGGTTCATAAGACGAAGTTTATCGGAGTGGGGTGCTCCAGTAGTTTTTGCCATGAAGGCGGATGGGTCCCTCAGACTTTGTGTAGACTATAGAGAACTCAACAAGCTCACAAAGAAGAATAGACACCCATTGCCGAGGATTGATGATCTCTTGATCAGTTGTTTGGCGCCTCAATGTTTTCGCAGTTGGACTTGGCCACGGGGTTTCATCAGTTGAGAGTGGCTGAGGATAGCATAGACAAGACTGCCTTTAGGACTCCAGATGGTTTCTATGAGTGGCTTGTGATGCCATTTGGTTTGACGAACGCCCCCGCATACTTTGTTGATTTGATGAGTAGAGTGTTCAGGGAGTACCTAAATAACTCCGTAGTGGTCTTTGTGGATGACATCTTGGTCTTTTCTAAGAGCGAAATAAGTTTTGTATTTGCTTAATAGGTTAAGCAAAGCCAGTCATTTGATCAATGGTGGTTTTGGAGCGAGACTGGCAAGGGCATCCAGAGTTGGACAAGTGCTTAATTATTTAGCCGTTTTTACTGGTGTCATCTCACGTAGGTCGTCTGAATTCGAAGGAGGTATCCCTTGGGTGTTTGTCTGATATTGGTTTAGGCCTTTGGGGCTTGCACTTGGGGGATGTCGAGTTCGACTAGGATGGTCTGCGTGAGAGATGGATAGTTGTGACGATTTTGCATGGGAGAATATCCTGGTTTTCTCTAGAAGTGGAGAAAAGCATGCCCTACATCTTAGGGAAGTGTTGGAGACTCTTCGAGCGCATCGTCTTAAGACAGCAAAGGTGGATGGAGTTCTTAGCATCCTATGATTTCGAGATAGCGTATACCCCTGGCAAGGGTAACGTGGTGGCGGACGCCTTAAGCAGAAAAAGGTTGTCCTTGAGTCCATTGTTCGTGGAACGACGAAACTTGGAATTTATCTCGATGTTTGATTTCAGACCTTCCGTTGACTTTGTACCCGGTTTGCTAGCATCTTTAGAGGTCAGACCTACTCTTTTGGGACGGATTGGCGAGGCACAGCGGGATGACCCTCAGTTGGTTGAGTTGGTAGAGAGGCTCATAAGGGGGGAGTCGTCCAGCCATTTGAGTAGGTACACCCTAGACGATAGGGGGTGCTTGCGTAGAGACGGTAGACTTTGTGTACCGCAAGACGAGGGTTTGAGGAAGGCTATTCTTGATGATGCACATCGTTCTAGGATGACCATTCATCCCGGTGGGGACAAGATGTACCAAGACATGAAGCGAATTTTCTTTTGGGCCGGTATGAAGAAAGATGTGGCCGAGTATGTTGCTAGATGCTTGGTGTGCCAACAAGTGAAAGCGGAGCAAAAGAAACCTGATGGGTTGCTTCACCCAATGGAAGTTCCGCAATGGAAGTGGGATAGCGTCTCGATGGATTTTATTGATGGGTTACCAAGATCGAGGAAGGGTAATACGGGAATTTGGGTTGTGGTAGACAGACTTACTAAGAGCGCCCATTTCATACCCGTGAAGAGCAAGAGGACTGCTCCATGGCTAGCTTCAGTTTACCTTCGAGAGATAGTTCGATTGCATGGGGTACCTTCTAGCATAGTGAGTGATCGAGATCCTATCTTCAATAGCGAGTTTTGGAAAAGTTTGTAAGAGGCGGTAGGGACTCAGTTGTGTTTGAGCACCACATATCATCCTCAGACAGACGGCCAGACCGAGAGGGTGAATCGTGTTCTAAAAGACCTTTTGAGGCTATGTATCTTAGATTTTGGAGGTACATGGGAAGAGAATCTTCCATTGGTGGAGTTCGCGTATAATAACAGCTTTCAGTCCAGTATTGGTATGGTTCCTTTCGAAGCTCTTTATGGAAGGCCTTGTCGATCACCTACATGTTGGTGGGAATCTACGGATAAGATCTTGCTTGGGCCCGATATAGTTAGAGAGACTTCGGAAAAGATTGTTTTGATTCGAAGAAGGATGAAAGCGGCGCAAGACAGACAGAAATCTTACGCGGATAAGAGGAGGACGGATCTGGAGTTTGATGTTGGGGACATGGTCTTTGTTAAAGTATCTCCATTACGGAATGTAGTTCGCTTTGGGTCCGTTGGGAAGTTAGCTCCAAGATTTGTAGGACCGTTTCCTATTAAGGAAAGGATTGGACGGATGACATATAGAGTGGATTTACCCGAGAGACTTAGTGGGGTACATGACGTATTCCATGTGTCACATTTGAGGAAGTGCCTACATGAGACCGCAGAGGTGGTAGAGCCGAGCTTGCTTAGAGAAGTGGAGGTAGAGCGTGATGCAACTATTCGACGAGCTCCTACCCGCATCCTTGGGTCAGAGATTAGGAAGTTGAGAAACGGAGAGGTTCGACTAGTCAAAGTGCAATGGGGAGAGGATGAAAGCAATGCTACTTGGGAGACATAAGCGAAGATGCGTTCACAGTACCCATTTCTTTTTGAGGGTATGTCTTTTAACTTCTCCTTTATCGTTTGTCTAGTACTTATCTTATCTTTAGTATGTCCTCTCATTAGTACCTTTGACCTTTAGATAGGGTAAACCTATGGTTGAAACATGTGTTTGAGACATGTTATGTTTGATGGATGCGTGTGGATGCAAGTGGTTGCTAGTGGTTGCTCGTGGATGCATATACACACACTTTAGATACTAGATCGGCTCAGTCACTTCATATTGCATATTGCATATAACTGTGTGTAGGTAGCTATATTAATGGATGTATCATGGTTGTGTTATCATATGGATGATGCATTTTGGTGTATGATTGTGCACACATGTAGAGATAGTATGAGTCGATAGGGTTCTTTCGCATACATATTGGATGCATGGCACTATCACGGTTTGCATTAAGGAGGTCAACTGAATCAGTAGACCGCCTAATTTTGCATTAGACAGGGAACATATACACACACTCTTTGCATATGTTCATACAGCATTAGAAACTCTAAGGACAATGGATGACAGTGTTTGATGGTTTGAGTAGATGATTGTTTGGTTGGTAGGATACGTTCTTCTTGACTTAGAGATTTCGGGGACGAAATCCTTTAAGTAGGGGAGAATGTAACACCCCGTATGTTGAATAACTTGTTATAATATAAATCAGGGCAGAATTAAATTTTAAAATCTGAATCAGGGGAAACGGGCTATGCCATTGCGTTCATCTCGGAAAAATACGCGAAATAGAGTCCGAGTTTTCGAAAATCGGAGTCCGTATGACCCAGTTAAGGCCCGAAGAAGTTTTCAGAAAATTCAAAATAGATTTAAATATAAAAATTTCACATTTCAGAAGAGGCGGAAAAATTCCCGCCAGGCAGAGAGTGTCGACCCTAGGGTCGACATGGGTGTCGACCCCCTCCCTAGGGGTCGACCCAGGGGTCGACCCCCCCTGTCGGTCTGTGTGACCTGGGTGCACCATTTTGGCTTTTGGGCTGTGTTCTGGTGGCTTGTGACGAAATCTGACGGCTCTAACCTAATCTAGGGTTAATCTAAGGGCCTAAACTACATCCTAATTCTATAAATACACCCTAAGACTACCCTAATTCATACTAAAAATAGATGCAACGTCGTTATGCCGTCAAAATGCAACTTGAAGGAGCCTCCATCAAATTGTAGAAGAAGATAGCTTCTCAAATCAACTTCTAATCAACGCTAGCAACTTAATCTTCTTCATTGAAGTGCTAATCAACAAGTTTTGAGTTTCTATAGCCTTAATGACCAATTGTTGAAATAATTATGATAGGATATAATGAGGTTATGGCTATGAATGTGGATCAATGCAAGTTATGTTATCATATGCTATGTGTTCATGATGTTATGCAAGTTATGCAAGTTATATTCTATGTGTTCATGATGTTATGTAAGTTATGCAAGTTATATGCTATGTGTTCATGATGTTATGCAAGTTATACAAGTCTTTTGCTATGTGATCATGATGTTATGCAAATTATGCAAGTCATATGCTATGTGTTCATGATGTTATGCAAGTTATGCAAGTCATACGCTGTGTGTTCATGATGTTATGCAAGTTATGCAAGTCATATGTTATGTGATCATGATGTTATGCAAGTCATATGCTATGAGTTCATGATGATAGTTATGCAAATCACTATGATTAACATTGATCCATTATGACACCATGTTATGCAAGTTTGGTGTTTGATTATATGCAAGTTCGTATATGATATGTTATGCAAGTTTGGTGTTTGATTATATGCAAGTTCATATATGACATGTTATGCAAGTTTGGTGTTTGATTATATGCAAGTAACATGTGCAAGTTTACACCTTAGTATGATATGCATACATATGCAAGTTAACCGCTTTGTATGTCATACATACATAAGCAAGTTTACCTCTTTGTATGACATAAGTAGCTTATGCAAGTTACCCACTTTATGACATATGTGATTCATGCAAGTTTGGGTTGATTATTTATGCTAGTTGGGTTTGATGCTATATGCATGTTGACACCTTTAAAACCCATGTTGACGCTAATGTTATGCAAGTTGAACCCATTGTATTTGTGATGAATCTTCCCTTTTAAATATGTCATGTTAGCGAATTACGTGGGGAACGATGGGGTTAATATTCATGTTAACAAGATTGTGATGAAATTGGTATGATGTTGCATACCATAAGTGGATGGACATAATTGAGTCAATTATGTACGTCATTAAAATTGGAATTAATTAGGGAAAATTAATTCGAAATATGGGGGTGATTAATTAGGTGTAATTAATCGACTAAGACACGAGGTTGGACCCTTTTGTAGCATAAGACTGCCCAGAACCGACCGGCAAATCCAGCGGCTACAAATGATTGGCCCAATGTGAGAGGTCTTAAGCACAAACTAAATACGTGACAAGTGTAAAGACACGAGGTTAGACTCGGTTATGGCGTAAGGCTTCCCGGACCCAACCGGCAAATCCAGCTGCCATAAAAGATAGTCTAATGTGAGAGGTCTTTACAACGGTTACGTTTTTAATCAATTAAGAAACACTTAACCAGATAAGCATGTAGTGGGGCATGAGGGGTTAAGTGGGTGCCTTGGGTGGCATGAGGAAATCAAGTGAGTGCCTTGGGTGGCATGTGGAAATCTAGTGGGTTGCCTTGGGTGGCAATAGAAAATACGATTAGAATACTTAACCAAGTGGAAACATGTAATTAAACATGATTAAAGGGTTAAGTGGGATGCACTAGAAAAAGGGACAAGCTTAGGTGGGTAGCTTGTGGGGGCCCATTTCAACCAGTAACCCATATGTATCTTATTGGGCTCGACCCATGTCGAGGACGGGACACGCGTACTGGGCTTGACTATAAGAGGCCAAAACGGAGTAGCGGTGGCAAAGCAAGTCCAACAGGTTTCATATGCGTGTGTGGACCCGGGCTGGTAGGTAAGACGTTGTTGCATCGTGTAGGTATAAGCCGTGCACCATTGGTTGTATCGGGTTGCCACTTTGGGGAGTGATACACCCCACTGTGGGGCCAGCACGGGTATCTACGGTAGGGAGCCGATCGCTTGGGAAGTAGTGGGTACACCTAGTGGAGATAGGGGCAGACGGCACCTATGTAGTCAGCTAGGGGTACACGAAACTACTAGTTAAATTTTCTAAGTCCTTGGGAGGGATCAACCTTTAAGTAGGAATGACTGGTGTGGTGCAGTTAGTAATTACCCTTGGGTGGATATATGCGTCTTTACCGTTATCTTAGTTCATCCTATGTCTAGTTGGCTGCTTAGTATAGTCATTTATCCCCAGTCATCACCGTACCAAGTTTATATCATACCCTAATTACTTTAATGATTGTATTGTTAAAGTTATAGGGCTCACTCAGACTTATGTCTGACCCCGTTGTTTTTATCTTTTCCCCCTCAGGTCCTCAGGTTGGGCCTAGCACTAGTGGGCTTTGATCAGATTTCTTTATCTATCTTTTGGAGCTTGGACCGTGATGTAAAGCCCAGCTTATCTTTTCTATTATGGCTATTAGTTTATGTAGTGGGATTATGTACTTATGTTTTTATCAGGATGGATATTTGGTACTTGACTCTTTTATGGTGTTGTAACTAAACATGTTTACCTTCTGCTGCAATGAAATGATGTTTTAGATTTTCAAGTATTATTTATATCTGTCTTGTTGTAATTTTTCTGTTCTATATTCACTTAAAATACTCCACCGAAGTTAAGGCATTCCCTTAGTGAGTGACCTTAGCGGGTGTGGGGTGTTACAGTCATTTGGCTTGATATGAAGCTCGGGACGATTACATATTACTTCTATATCATATCTTGATTTCAAATCGTCCTTCGTCTTCCCATTAATATTCAAAACAATATTAAACATATTACTAAATATGTTTTTTTTCATTGTGAATCGCGTCAATATTATGACAAATTAGGTGATTTTTCTAGTAAAGAAACTCCCAAAATATACATTGTTTGCACCAATTACGAATTATTGATTTGACTTGAATTTCAATTTCTTTTCCAATTTCATGTATCTTCAGATAATCCTTTACTAACATATATATATATATATATATATATGTTTAACCAAACTATTGGTGATCGCAAAGTCTCACGTTTATTAGCTATAAAAAATTTCTTATCTTTTTTCAAAGGATGATTAATATGAAAAGAAAACAGATGACAACCGAACCATAAAATTGTCTTTTCATATGGTAAAGAAATTTCTCATGTTTCTTTTGTATAACAAGGACAAGTTAGATGATTGGCCGGACACCAACCCGAAAGTATTACATAAGCAGAAAAATCGGTAATAGTCTATAATAAAGAAGAGAATGAGTGAAAGTTCTTTTTTTGTGAAAATATCGTATGTTTCATCTTTTTCTTACAACAATGTTTTCAATTTTTCAATCAAATGTTGTAAATAAACATTGATTCCTTATGTCACATCATTAGGGCTAGAGATGACAATTGTGGGAAACATATATGGAGTTTTTATACACATCTATGTAGGTAAATTATAAGTTGTGCCGATTATAGATCAAGAAGAATATTTAGAGCCAAACTGAGAAAATAGAAAAATACATCCGTATATAAACTACGTCTACTATTTTGGCTTTCCACTGCAAAAAAAAGGATATTTTTAATCAAAATGTTTTCCAGCTTCTCCATCAGCTGGGTGTGTTAAAGCACCTTCATCCTGTGCCCTCAACTGTGCCATCTCATATGATGCACATCTATAGAAGATGCATATAACGCTTAAAGACTAAGAGTAATTGGTATGTAATTCATATGTTTATATAAGACTTTCTTTTCCTTCTTCTTTCTTTATTTGTATCGTTTCTGGTTACATATTCAATAATTTTAGAGTGGTTTGTTTTCCAAAACAACATACAACTATTTAAACATGTATCTATTTTCTTACACAGTAAACCAAAAGCTGATAAAAGTTTGTTTTACTTCATAATGATTCTTATACATTAAATTACTGGGAGACGTACGTCGTTTTGCATCTTGTACAAAGTTGTAAATTCTGCTTCTCTAGGTTGTATTTAATTTTCATTGCGATGTATTATGTGGTTAATAATAATTGGGTGACACTTGTACAGCCTTCCCAAAGGGCTTTCTTAGCAACATCCAATAAATCATTGAATTTTTTTTGCTTTAACATTTGGTTCTTCTTCAAAATTAATATTGTTATCAACAAATTGACTAGCGAGGAATATAAAACGTGTGACTTCTTCAACCATATATTCTATGAGATTTGTCATATCAATTTTTATTACTCACCACCTCCTCTGACTACAATTAGATAATACAAGTTCTCCATGACGATCCTACACCAAATATTCTGACTCAAAACCTTACTAACGCAAATGAACTCTAATAATATCTAGTATCAAATGCTTCCACAATTTGTGCCTACTACAAGGACAATGGATTTCTTCATCATTTCCATTATAAATCAAAGCTAATTCAATGTATTTATGTACACTATTATAAAAGTGTTCGCTTATTGAGCCTTCCATTTTCATTTGTTATTGATGGATCCAATATTCGACCAATAAAATAATTGGTTATTTCTGCTAATTTAGAAAAATCATTGACGTTTTATTTTTCAATTCAATCAATATGGTTTAATGTTTGATTATTAAAAATATAATATTATTCTATTTTAATTTAGTCTCAATTAATTTATACAATTAAATTTTCTTTTATCATGTTTCTATTTTTACTTCCAATTATAATTTTTACGCTTTACATTATGAATATAATATTCATTTTCTAAATTGTAGTTTCTACTTTACTGGTCGTCCATTGTACTTTCCATCACAAGTACAGTAGTAATTACATCCCGTAAATCATTTCATTTTACAAATTTGACAAAATTCCAGCAGTGCTTCCCCTTTGTTCTCTAACTTGTATACAAATGTGTGTATATGTGGAACATAAAGAAAGTGTTGTCGGGATTTTGTGAACCGTTTAAAATGAAATGATTTACAAAATATAATTATTTTATTATGGTTGTAATTTGTCCAATACATGGATAAATCAAACAACTGTTGTATACGATGAATGCAAATGTTCATTTGTGACAAAAACAAATACCCATATAATGATTATATACAATACTGGTCAGACGGGGCAAGGAACACTCTAAGGCTCTGTGAATATATAAAATATATTACATATAGTATATTTTATAGAAATTTGGTTTTATGTACGAATATATTTTATTTAATGGCCGCGCTAATTAAATTGAACTACGACATCTATACATTAATTCATAACTAATTAACTATTATACAAAATTAATTATCATTTTTAATGTTTTTACAAAACACTTAAATTATATCATGTGCATCCACAATTGTTGACCCAAGCAAGCTTTAAATCTTCTAATTACTCACTAAATAAACACTAATTTCTTATTTCATAAATTAAAAATAATAATATTATTTTCAACATATAAAGGGAAACGATAATAAATTAAGCTAAGAAAACTATGCTAAACAATCATGGATATAATATAAAATATTGATTAACAAATTAATCCTAATTAACAAAATTAAAAGTAATTAGTATTTAGGTAAATTAACTTAATTAGAGTGATTAGGAGGATGGAGATGAAGAGAGTAGGTAATGGAGATGTTGAAGATGCTCTAGGAGGCATGGAGGATGGCTAGCGGCGATGTCGAGGAGGAAGGGCCTTTTTCTGCATTTTCGGTACTTTAGGGGAAGAGGAAACACGAAGGAAGATGGAAGTCTTGGGTTTTGATACCATGACATTTTCCAATGGCTATCAACGACTGTCTTTCGAGTATGCAGCATTGGTTTCTAATGGTTGTATAATTTACTTTCATAATTACCATGGAAACAAGCAACTATCGACAACCGTTGGAATTTTCATCGATGGTCGTTGGGAGTCATCCATGGGAATAAACTATTCCTCTTGTAGTTGAGCAACGATGTGGAAGACACAATTTACTTTAAAATGTATAAATACTAGATTGCCACACTTGTAAAATAATTAGGATAAACTAGTCAAGTGCACTCGTTATATGTAAAAGTATCATATATGCTCAAACTTTTATATTTTAGTCAAATGTTATTATCAAAAGATATCATTTCCAAATTTGCAATCTATAAACTAGTGGAAAATGTCATTTGATTCCTAAAAGGATTATTTATTTAGTTTTATATATTTTTACTTCTTACTTGCATAAGGATACAACGAGAAATTGCCTAATTTAATGAAAGTAAGACTTTTTTCCGATAAGAGTTACACTGGATATGGTGTACTTAAAAGGTTGAATGAATCAGGTTGACCATGTTATCTAACAGTTAAATTTTAGGGTAAGTTTGTCTCACATCTTTAATTGGTTTTGAAATTTAGCTCACAAACTTACCCTAAAATTATAATGCAGCGCCTAAAATTGGTTGAAAAACACGAACATGTCCTATTCTGACCAGAATTAATTTCGAATCGAAATCGATTCGATTAACATCAACATAAGCATATATTTATAATCAAACTTATTTACATAATCAAAATTCACTATTTTGACCGTTTACAACAACTATTCATTTAACTGAATATTATAATATTATTTTATTACTATTATAATTACCTAAATTCCTCGTGTCAATTTTGTGTCAATAATATAAACATGTCCATATTAATTACCATTTATTAGTCAATAATTATAATATAAGCGTTTCTATTGACAACGCTTATATTCACAATTTAATAATAATAATAGTCAAAACTGTAAAATCATCCATCAACCACGAAGCAAACATTTCAATCAATACAAATTCATATATGATTATAATAACTAAATAAGACAGGTGAGGGAGTTCTCACATTGATCGGTTTGAAATCATTATAAAAAGATCATTTTTAATTAAATTAAGCAGTGCGCTTAATTTAACCAAAATTTCTGGTTAGCTCCAAATTAGCTTCGATGTGAAGCTCTCAATCCCACGGTTCCAACGTTTCCAATATTGTCGAATTCTGTTTCCATTTGAATAAGTTATGGTCATTTAAATCTTAATTACATAATTAAAATTACATAAGATAATTATTTAAATCAATTAACTAATTAACACCTCTCTTCTTCGTTACTATTTACAGATATCGGTCGGACCATGCTCGCCTCCCTCCTTCCTCCACGCGCGCCGCCATGAATGACCAGACCACGATCAACCAACTCCAAATCGAACTCGCGAACCTCCTCTCTCATCACCATGAACGACGGTCAGCTCGCAAATCTCTGGTGCCTCAGAAATCGCTCCAAACGCGCGACCTTTAAGCCCATATTTCTCTCAAATCACAACATGAAAAGCGATCATACACGTATAAATTCAAAACCCTTATTATATCTACAATTTTATGGTTATGGGTTTTGAATTGTAATCAACGGATTGAAAGAAATTAAGCGAAGAAAGAGACGCGTTTCGGCCATTGAATCTTGGGTGGTAGCGCAGAACAATGGGATAGGGTTTGGGGTTAATATTAGGATATTTTTGATATATTTGTATAAATATTTAATTCATTTTTGTTTCGTTATGAAGTTTTATACTATAAATTCCAAACGAACCCCAATGAATGTTGTTCCTAACCAAATACCCATATTCTGGACTCAATGGAATATGTTTCCGTAATATTCGTGAGTTTTTAATAAAGTTTAAGATTCAATTACTTGATTTTTCTGAATATAAATTGAATTTAATAAGGTTTAAATACAAATACTTATTTAATAATTCTTTATATATCGGTTTGAATAAACATTTTGTTATATATATATATGGTTTTTGTAGAGGAAAACTTATTTTAAGGTTTATATTTAATTTATAAATTTTTATAAGTAATGATATTATCTAATTTGATAGTATATAATGGTATTAATATAAGTATATGATTTTTTGCAAAGCATATTTTATTTTTAGAAAGATATTATTTATTGTAATATACAAGATTTTACAAATATATATTAATAGATTTATATGATATGCATTTCATTAAGAATATTAATTATTTAAATTTATTTTTTATGACTTTGTTTTTAAAATGTTATTTAATAAGAATTTACAAACAAAAATTATTTTGACAACTGATGATGATTTTATATTTCTATTAGTAATGTTCTCTATTATTTATAAGTTGTACATATTTATTTTACTATAATATTGATGTTTATATTAGGTAATGTGATGGTTACACATATATGTACTGCAAAATGGTAACATATATAATTATTACAATGTTGTTACTAAAATTCAATTTTAAATAAATAAGTATTTAATATTTGGCATTCATGCATAGAAAGGAATTTATGAAATCCCATGTGTCCATACAAGTGTTTATATGCGTGTAGATGGCCTCATCATAGTGAACCATGTGTCCTTATTCAATTTTACAAAAGTACCCTTAAAATCATTATATAAAGGTACGCACGCATTTCTTTTTCCTCACCCTTCAGCATTCACATGCATCTCTTCTTCCCCTCCATCGAAATTTCTCCCCACATCACCCTAAAATTCCCAACCCTATTTCTCTAACTCTCATGCTTCTTCCTCCTCCGAAAATAGTTCGTAACTATCCATCTACACCGCAACCCTCTTCTCTCCCCTCTTCCACACTTCTGCCTCCTCCTCAAAACAAACATCTTCCCCTTTGTTTGCTTCAGTCTTCCCATAACAGCAGCCTTCACCGCCAATTTGCCGCAACCCAGGCAGCACCTACATCCCCTTCTCGTTAGTCACCTCTGACAGTCGACAACACCTCCTCCACAAAACCGCACCTTTCGTCCCACATTATTTCACGTGCCAGACTTTCCTCCCCCACTCAACACAGCTCGACTTACCCCTTCCACTGTCCCGTGCTTCAGCCACACCACCGTCTGACGCTACACCACCTCAGCCACCCAGTCTTATCACCTCTCCTCCACGTGACCACCCTCTCCACTCCTCTCTAACAAGCAGCCGCATCCCTTTTAAACCACACGCAAGAAACTATCCCGCTACCTTTCCTCTCTCCTACTTGCCACGTCAGCAAGGCCGAACCACTAGTGACCACCCAGTAGCCTGCTGTCTCCTCTGTCCAGTCATAAACCCATTTGTGTGACAACCCGAATTCCGACAGATCGATTTTTTTTCAAAATTCCAATCTATTGAAACTTGTATTGGTTTGCTCTGGTATCCTGCAGAAAAGACAGAGACATAAAATATATCAGAGCTCAAAAAATATCTCACAACGGAATGTATAAAATATAATGTAATCAAAATATAGCCTTACCGCATTAATAATACTGGCTACCTAGCATCCAAAGCTATCATGTCTCTGCCACAAATCTATCCAACGACTATATTATGAAGAGGGGATCAGAACATAGGTTCCGGTGACTGGATTTAAGCTATACACTTTGGACAATCCTACATATACCGTTCTATCGCATTTTCTTATTTATTAGGTTACTTGGGTTAACAGCACTCAAGGCTTACACATGCGTCGTACCCATTTACTTCCCAGTGGATTAACCTAATACTGTATATATGTAGCTACCCCCAATATTAAGGTACACCCCATGGTACCCCACTCGCACGGTCTCCACCCACCATAATACCACTGAAATATACGCAGTCCCTCATCCTACGCCGGAGTGACGTACGGATCTCTATATAACAATGTTATGTTCTGCATATATCTATCAATTATATGCTACGTAAGCGTACAGACTTCCACCTTCGATCGAATCAGATTCCATACCAGAGTAATGCCCACAAGTCTACGATACACCACCTAGAGCAGACATGTATGTATCTAGAATTTCCCATACATGTATCGTCAATTGTAGCCCGATGCCTTAACCGCACGCCCTGTAATGTGCACCGAGTTTCATGGTAGGGCGATACAAGAAAGACAGAACTCGACTGGGAGCTTTTCCATATTTGTACAGGCCGGCCTTTAAGAGCCTCAAAATATATATATTCCTAGGGTCCGTTTTTCATGGTGGCTATGGCCCCACCTCGGCCCCTCCCTCAACTAGTAAAGACTACAAGAGCTAAGCGACATTCCCCTAACAACAAACAATATAATTATCCAGTTGGTGTCTCCCCTCAGCCACCGTACCTCGATAGTGAAAGGTGAATGGTCTATTGGGTTTAGTTCTAGTCTTTTCACATCCCACTGGCTGTCGGTGATGGGTATCCCACGATCTACTATCCTTATTGGTCGTGACCCTCTGCCTCCCCGTTGAGGCGACCGCCGAATCACCCTAGTGTCACCACATCATAGCATTCTGATTGCAAAGTTACTTTTGTAGTCAAGGCCCACCCACCTAGTAATTACGCGCAGACCCAACCTCTGAGAGCACAGCCTAAACATCTGCCACCACATAGAGGACTACCAGGAGCACCTTACGTACCTCAGGAAACCGCGTGCTCCCCCTTCCAGTCCTTCGGAGCCGACAGAATAATCATTTGAACGTGCGCTCCCCTCGTGCCTTATGACACCACAATGATCTTCCCCGTTGGGTTATTCACGCTCAAACGTGTGGACTGGTCCAAGCGCCTTACTTTAATATGTTTTTAGACCCTATGTCTAAACATTCTTTTATGTGCTTGCTTTACCTCATCGGGTTTCCATTTAACTTGGTTATCATCTTAACTTTTTATTCAGGTAACCAAGTTCTTTCTAACCTTTTATATCTCTAAGGAATGGGCTCCCTTGCTTGTTAATTTCAATCATATAACTTAACTCATTTAAGTTTATTAATAAGCCTATAACATGTTATTCTCTAGATTGTGATCCAAGGTCTGTGATACACAATCCCTTTATATTCTTGTTTGATTTCAAGGTAATAATAACATGTTCTACTTAATATGTAATTAAGTATATATCAATTTACATATTTTCTATTTAACATGTCACTTCTCATTTATGATTGAATATAACTAATTTCGTTTCATAAGTTTGTCTCATTCTTTCTCATTTAATCATAATTCCCTTTTATACCGTCACTATAATGTATCATTGTTTACATATTAACTTAGTTCTCTTAACTAAGGTTTACTAATAAGTTTCCTCTTCATTTATTATAACCTATGTTATAATTTCTTCTTGTCCCTAGGACAAGCCTAAACATGTTATTCTTATCAGCAGATTTCAAACTTCCAAGTTTTCAAAATACTTAATTTATAATTAAGTACAACTTCTTACATTTCATAAATTTCCCCCTTTTCTCTACTTATTATAAACAACTGGTTTCAGGCTTCCCCATTTAGTGATCACTTAGTTTACAATTAAGTGCCACTTATCTTATTTTACTAGTTATCTCATTTCCTTACTAGTTTATTATAACCTAAGTTATAATCTTCACTTGTCCCTAGGACAAGTCTACCTTTTATACAACATTCTCATTAATGTAATATATTTATAATAGTTTATTATCATTCCCCGTTCATTCCCATTTCCTTTTACTGTTGTAATCGTCTTTCATTTAATTCCACTCATTTCCATTAATTACGATTAATGCCATTTATCAGTCCTATTGTTTACGTATATTTATATATATGTATATATTTATGCACTAGACCTCTCACATTAAGCCTACACTTGTCGATGCTGGATTTTTCGGGCGGTTCCGGGCAGACTTCTTCCATAAGTTGACTTAACCTCGTGTCTTAGCACAATTACATGTTTTATTAATGCAGTTAGACCCCTCACATTAGATTTACCACTTGTGGATGCTGGATATGTCGGGCGGTTCCGGGCAGACTTCTACCACAAGTGTAATCTAACCTCGTGTCTAAGCGCGGTTACAGTTTCTTATTTACTGTAAATCTTCTATATAATCTAGGCATGTCTATTCTTTTAAATTTCCACTGTAATTTATATTTTACGTATCATCATATTATGCCTATTTTATGCCATATGTTCTTTCTAACATATAATCAATTCTATTCTATCATGTAATCAGATAATTGTTCAAATTTAACCATAACTTGTGGTCGCCAAATCATGTACTTTTTCTAACTTAACATGCAATTTTCTCAATTTCTATCGTTAATGGTCCAAGTTCATAAATGTCACAAGTTAACATGAAATTGAAACAACAGTAATTGCTATGCATATTTTGGTAACTTTTCCAACATATTAATATCTTAGCATATTCCAACATGTCATATTCGTCACTTTAATCCTTTTAACATATGTTTAAACATTTCAACATTTCATATTTAAACATGTCATAATAACATTTCAATACTTTAAATTCACATTGTACGATAATGAGGAATGTTAAACGATAATATATCATTATCGGAAATGATATAACTTAAATCCACTCACCTTATTTGTTTTCCCAAATCATAGATCTGGTCCAAATCTAGCATTCCATGGTTTTCCCCTAATTGGATTCAGAACCTAACAACCATGGATTCGTAATTTTTACTAAAAGAAAAAAGGAAGAAAGAGAAAGAAAATTGAATAGACCAGATCAAGAAAATTACCTCACTTTGCATTTGATTCTGAACACCTTTTTATTAGTGTCAATTCTTTTCCTCCAGATCTTGATTTAGAATTTTTCCTAAACTAATAATCTTAATTTTCTGAAGAGATTTGATGAGGAAGAAGAAAGGCAGAGTATAGACGTCGTCTCAGAAATGTGAGATTTGACTAGGCTCTGCTAGCCTATTTATAGGTGTTCAGGATCTTATCGTACACGCAGCGCTGAGTCAGCAACGAACCTTGCTAAGAAAACGGTACAGATACAGGGGTGTCCAGATACAGTGTTGAGTCAGCATTGAGCAGTTTTAGCGTAGAATTTGAATTTCGAATGTTTGAATTTTTTGGAATTTATTTATCTATTATATTCACATGTAATTTTCTCATACGCATTCAATTCTTCTAACGATCATTTTACGCATATATATACGCATAATTTTCATTTTGTTTTCAAAATTCAAATTGTGTTGCACCGTTATTTGATTCTTGCCATATTTCATCGATTGTAGCCTTATCTTGAATTTATCTCTTATATATATATATATATACATATATATATATATATATTTCTGTACACACATACAAATATATATATATATATTATCATATATATATATATACATATATTTTATTTATTTCCTTATATGTGCATTCTTATCCTTTCAAATTTTGAATTTTTATGCGTACATATATTTGTATGTTCAGTTGGCCCTCTCTAAAACAAAGATAAAAATTATGTCGCCATTGGGGTTCGAACCCCCGACCTCTATGTTACAAATCCAATGCCTTAGCCAATTGGGCTATGATATCTTTTGTTAATAAGTTTAGAAATAATGGTAATCATTGTTCTCCTTCTTTTACCTTATTCTCATGTTTTGCTACAATACTTCATTTAAAGGTATCTCTTTCATCTTAACTCAGTTTTCTGTAATCCATAGGTCTAAATTGACCAGAAAATTGCCATGAACGCAGTGATGCTAATCCCGTGGCCAAATTCTGGAAGCTCTTCAAAATTTTCTTTTCTTTTTAAATGTTTATGTCTGTGCGTATATATATATATATGAATTATTTAATTATTTAATTGTTATAAAATGCAGGGTGTTACAATTTGCCTCGACGTTGCCTTGTGTTGAAAATAAATACGTGTGTTAAGCTTGGCTTCCTTGTATTTACTGAACGTCTTAAGTATATATATATATATATGTGTGTGTGTGTGTGTGTGTGTGTATGTGTGTATGTATATATGTATATACACGCATATATAAATATACGTGAGTTTGCGGAAAAGAACTGGCGTGTGTCCGTGAAGCTTGTGCATGATCGATCGTAGACAGTATTAGCAGTAAAAATGGGTTTTAATGGTGAAGAGTTCAGAGGCATAAAGGTGAGAATTCTAACTTAATTTATTTTAAATTAGTTAGAACGGTTAATTATAATTAATAATTAGTCGATGATCATAAATTTCTTATGAATGAGTGTTATTGGATGTTTGATGGATATTTGTGTAGTTAGAATACACTATACACCAAGCATTATTGACTGTAATGCTTTGTGCACAGTTAATTGGTTGTTTAAATTGTTGTATGAATTTACGCCTATTTATTTGGTCAATTTATTTGGTTGATTTTAGTTGCATGAAATCACACATACACACCATAGCTGCTGAATTATATGAGTAATCGATTTAAACTATCCTTCCATTTAAATGAAGATTTTATTATTAAAACAAGGGTTGGGAATGTAGTTTTAAATTTAATTTTAAAATTGTTTGGGATTCGGAATTTGGTAAACAATATTCATATGAGATGAAATGGTTTTGGAAACAATTCCGACCGCTCATGGGCTATTTAAATATTGAATTGGGTTTTGAAATTTAGATTGGAAAACGATTTGAAACACGTGTTCAACATTGGTTTTGTGCAAATGATTTTAATGGTTATCTATAAGTAATTAAATGATTTTTGATAAAAATATTACTATTTCGATTTGAAATGAAAGATTGGAATTTGAAATGATGATTTTTGGAATAGTTATTTTGAAAACAATTGAATGATTTATGGAAAATATTATTATTAAGTGTTCAATTTAATTTGGTACGAAGAATATGGAAATTGGAATAATGGGTTTTGAGATAAAGTTGTTTTGGAATTGGAATGGAAATATAAACGTATTTTGGGAAAAGATTCGTATGATTTACAATTTAAATCGTTATATAGTTTGAATCGGACGTGTCACGTAGCGATAGTTCGTTAATATCAATTTTAATTTTCATATTACTATAACTTGAACATTTTAAATCGGATTGATGTGAAACAAAAACATTGGATTCCTATTAATGATATTTTTTTATTAGAAAAGAAATTTTGAAATTCCAACCTATGGTTTTCAAGTTATGTTTAAAACAAAATTGGAAAAGGTCATTACACAAGCATTTCGGTGACTGTAATGGAAAATCGAATAAATCAAGTTTATAAAAATTCAGGAAAAATATGATAAATCATATCTTATTATTTAAAAGTGATTTGAGTTGAAATATTTGAATTTTGAATGATTTTGGATCTATTTGATTTATATAGCGATTTTTCAGCACTTTCAATAACATTTTTAATGTTATTATAACATTTCTTTAAGAATGATTTGGTTTTGAAGATTATAAATCATGAACTATTGTTTTAATTATGGAAAAGGTTTTGTTATATATTTTTAAAAGATTTTAAAGAGTTTAAAATATTTGGTATGAAATTTATTTAAATTTTAAATAAGATATGAGAATTTTGGAATTTAAAAGAAATGAGTTGGGTAGAGTTAGTCTTCAGATATTCGATATGAAATTTCAGGATTGGATGAATACTACCAGAAAACATTAGAAAATATTTACATCAATATTATGATAGCGTTCGCCGAATATATGAATTGATATCAAATATAAGTCGATTAAACTTTATTTAAACTTATATTTGAAATATCACTTGTTTGAATTATCATAAATGGAAATTTAAATCCAAATTGAGATTTGGTATTTTGAAAACTTGTAGAAGGAATAACGACAAAATAAAGAATTATGATTTGAACTATAAGGTTGGAAAATGAATATTGAATTTCAAGGAAGGGTTAAGGTGATAACAAGGTTTAAGGAAATTGAATAAATCCAACCTTAATTTGAAGTAAAGTGATAACGTTTGGAAAGGAGATTAGAATTGAAAATCTGTATAGAACAAAGCTACTGTTTTTAAGTACGCTTATTACTTTGAAAGTTCGGGATCAGATCTAGGTCCGAACACCATTCCAAGTAATAATAGATGTTATAAAGCATTAGAAGACTTGAAAATCGACCAGTGAAGACTGAGAATTTGCGAATCATTTGGATTGATGGCTGATATCTCGGATTGGTCCGTACAACCAAAATGAGGTTATAAGTGGCATGAGATCTGGATGTATTTGGAGATTTTTGGATGATGTGTTGTTCAGACCCAGAATGAACATGTATGGATTGTGTGTCTGACATTGTAATTGACTGCGTAACACTGATTTGTTAATATATATCTTCTTGGTGGCAGAAATTTTAATCTTTCGCTTAACGCCCTTCTCTGAGACGTACGAGTTTAGAGGTTATATATTGGAAATCAGTGATGCGTTTGTAAATGGATAATGTGGCATACTTAAGTTATGTAATTAGCTATGGATGATCAAAGCATGGCTTATTTTAGCGTAGGTTTGTGTATATTGTGACCTCGGCAAGCCTCACACCCCGGTAAATGGCCAAAACAAGAAAGATGCGGCGAGGTTATGGGTAATCATTTCCTGTTAGATAAAAGGTGCACTATGGTATGAAGCCCAGGTATTAACCTATGTGGAAAACTTCTACTTTGCAGATGATGTTGTGGGTACCAGGTTTAAAGGTTGGTAATGACAGGGAAGTGATATACTCAGGCATGCTCTAAGTTACCCAGTTACAGAGGTAACCCGGCCTCATGTTGGCTAAGATTGTTGTATATAACATTGTTGTATATAAATTATATGATTTTTGTTTGATTATAACAACCATATAAATATTATTTTAAATGTGTTTGTCATTGTACTGTTTCATATATACATCACAGACAGGAATATAGTATTTATATCTAAACAGAATACTACTGTACACGAATTTAAATATTCAAATATTATTTTATTTAAATATAATATTTTATTTCAATATCCAAACAGTACAAACTTATAACTCCACTATTTGTGCATTTTCACTGATATACAATTCATACACATTCGGTTTTATAAAATGTTCCTCACTATAACTCTTAGTCACTCGGTCACTAATTGTACAAATCCATATATACAAACACTCACTGGTATATACACTCACTGACACTATTGCATACACACACCACGACTTCATCTTCCATCTTCTGTCTTTACAGCTTTCAGTCAGTCTAGTCATCCACACCTGTCACTTACAGAAACACGCACACAATATCTGGAACATAAATAATATTCTAAATTCTAGCAGATATGATTTTTATTTTAAAAAATTTGTTTGCCGCAGAATTTTGGTGTGTTTCTCATCATTTTTCCTGACTTGATCTGAATATATATATATATATATATACATATATATATATATATATCCATCTGTATCTAGACAGCTTGTGATATTCATAGTGGTACACTGTAAATACCACAAGGTAGATAGTATACTCTAGTACCCGCAGATCAGCCTCAACGCATTACACTAGTCTGCTGATCAAAACCAGCGTCAAAATTAGCTGATTCTGAACAGCCACAACGCAGTGCAGCGGTCTGTTGATAATATATTCATGTTTGACAAATTGAAAAGCCACACATATACACACACACACATATATATATACATATATATACACACACACACATATGTATATATATACATATATGTATACATGTAGCAATGATCAGTCCAAATAAACCTGGTTCAGCATAGTGATGAATACAAGACTCACACAGACGTGCTCAAGCTCAAATGACAAACACAAGACAAACAGCATAAACAAGTCCAAGTATGATGTAAGTCGAGCAAGTATGGGTCGAGCAAGCAACAAAAGTGCACGGCAGTATATGTACAAGTGACATGGATCATAACATCTCAATTCAGGACAATGCAAACAAGGCAGCACAAAGTGTACAACAATAAAGTGGTGTATACATGGTATACAAGCATGTCAATGCAAAGAAGTAAATGGTAAATGGTTGGTGCAACAAATTCAAGTGTCCACAAATAAGGAGCAATCTCATGTTCAAGCAAAGCTCAAGTCAACAATAGTGTATGGAACTAGTAAACAACGGTGGAGCAAGGACTATCCAAATGGTAGTATACAAGTAACATGTCGGTACCGTATACATGGCTACTACATGGATGGTGCAACATTAAAATACCAGCTCACACAAGGCAAGTCATCATGCAATGGTAACATGAGTACACAGAACAAAACATCAAAGTGATTCAGATCAGCATGGCAGAGTGACACAAACAATTCAGGTCAGACTTTTTCAACATGAATATCAAATACAAGTGAGTGTACACTTGACATGTGGTTCAAATAGTCGACGCAAAATCTGTTTTACATGGTGATGGATCAACACTGGGTATACACAACATAACATGAATGGTGACACAAATTATAAATTGATTATTGCTAATTATTTCTCCAGTAATCACAATGTTAAATATAGCAAAGTACAACAGGAGCTAAGAATGCAAACAATTTGTGAGGATGGAACTTAAATACTCCAACATGATCAAGCATACATGGTATATACACAAAGTGTGATGAACCAAGGTGCAGTACATATGGTTCATACGATTCAAGCCAGGTAAAGTAAATGCATACACAATTAGTTTAGACAAGTATGTTTTCCAGAAACTCAGATCAACGTACACACTAAAGAAATAAACATAATTCATTAAAGAGAAAATACATGTCTGGATTCATCCCTATGCAGTCTATTTCTTTTGAAGAAATTCAGTGAATAATATTTGGTAAGAGATCTTCAAGATATTTTCTAGAAATGATCATGCAAGAAATCACTTCTCGGTTTCGTTATGTTTTCAGCTCTAGACAGACATTTTTGGGCAAGTTTTAATTTCAGAAATTCACAGATCAGTTGCAAAAATCAGGGAAACTGTTTTAGGCAAGATGAAAATCATTTCTTTCCAGATTTGAGCCAAATATCATTTCAAATTCAAAAGGCCACGCAAATATCAATTTAAGCCGAGCAATCAAAGAGGAAAATCAACACAATAAATCAACAAGTCATATATGGGAAATCAAAGAAGGATTTTTAGGATTTAATTATCCTATATAATCTACACAATTCATCACAAGCATATCTCAAAGAGCATCGAAACTATAATAACTCGAAAGCAATTCAAAGAAATACAATTCAGATTAATCACTGTTTCGATCGCCAGAAATTCCCAAATCAGAGAACGAAAAATTGAAGACACAAGCCACTAGAGAATGAAGCTATAGAGAATCAAAATCATGCAATAATCATTCGAAGTTGATTTGGGATTTTCCTCATACCCCTAGTTTTTTTCATCGGCCGCCATGTTTTGAAGACAAAGGATTTTTCAAGAGAAAAGGAGTGGTTGGCCTAAATCACATTGGTTAAGCCTATTTTGTTTTAAAGGGCTAGGGTTTTAATTGTTTCAATTTTGAAGTGTTTTTACATTGTTTTTGTAAACCATTCGTATGTTTTCTAGTTTGTCAAACTAGGGACTCTAGTTAGGGTTTTAACTAGCAGTTTACTAGAGTCTATAAAAACTAGGGATACGGGTTACGGGTTTGTAATCCGGGGAAATCTGATCTATGGGATATAGATCAATCTAGGGTTTTGAGCGTAGGATTAGAATAGGAGCGAGGGGTTCGCAAGTTTACATGGTCTTGTAAGCGAGATCTGTTCTATTACCTAGTAGAAACCTCAGTGAATGCAACAGTAGGTAGAGTCTGCCGAAGCTGGGTAAAATCTGTGTCATTTACATTCTGCATTTACTTACATGTTATTATCTGCATTGTGATTATTTTTAATATCTCGATAAAAAACAATAAACCCTATTCACCCCCCTTCTAGGGTTAATCTAGATCCAACAAGTGGTATCAGAGCAGGTATTGTCTATTAAGTCTAGAGTTGTGGGTCATCCTAGTTGTCAGCCCAGTGAGAGTGAGTCTAGTTCATCCCCAATAATTTTCGATGGAAAATATTTTTTAAACTAGAAATCCAAAATGGATTTTTTTTTTTTTAAATCTGTTAATATTAAATGTTGGAATGTTGTTATCAATGGGTTTGATAAGGTAGCGTTGCTTTTAAATCTTGTGCTACACATATTTTATATTCTCATCTCAATGATGACCAATATTGCCTTATCTCCCATTGTTTATCTGCGCAGGAAATCTGGAGAACTCTCGATGCGCTGTATGGACAAAAAGACGACAACTGCTAAAAACCCGAAAAGGACAACTCAGATTCACATTTATGTCTAACAGGCTATACAGTTAAAAACTCAGATGATTCAGATGATCGACAATCAACAGATGATGCAACAGAAGATTTATCATACGAAGATTTGGTTTATATGTGTATTGACTTAACTAAATCTGTTGATAAACTCCAACGGAAAAACAAACTTTTAAAATCTGAAAATTGTGATTTGATTAACAAAAATAATATGTTGGAATTAAAACGTGAAAACTCCGGTTGCAGGAATTGTTTCAATTTGGAAAATTATTTAGCTCATCTTAATAAAATTCTTTAGAAATTTGAAAAAGAAATTATGTTATTAAAAAAAATGAGGATGAGCTAATTTATAAAAACAGTGCTTTGCAAAAGGAGTTGGATAATCTTATTTCCAAACATAAAATTTTTGAAATCAAAATTTATAGAAATCTGAATCAGTTTTGAAAGAGCTTGAAAAAGAAATTGCGAAATTCAAAGATTTTGAAAAATCTGCGTCTGAAAAACAAGCTAAATTTGAATCTGAGATTGCTGAGTCCCAAACCAAAATTAAATTGCTTAAAGATAAAAATTTGGTTTTGAAATCTGATTTTGAAAGATGTAAGATTATTAAAAATCATTGTTCAGATTTAATGAAAGAAAATGGTGATCTTAAAACTGAAATTCAACAACTTGAAACAACTTTGGCTAAAGTTTCTAATGGTGAAAAATCTTTAAATATGTAGTTGAAAAATCAATTTTCATCAGGAAATAAAAGTGGAATCGACTTTGGAAAAATTGATGAGTTTGAAAAGAGAAGATCAAATTATTTTTAAAATCCTTCAAATCATTTTGAAAATATTCGTTTTGAAATTTTGAATTCAAATAATTTCAAAGGGTTTTTAAGTCGAAAGTGAAATGAGAATTTGTTTGATAAAAAATTATATAAATAATTTTGGACCCCAAAAAGAAATACAGTGAATTCATCTAAATTCAAATAGATTTGGGTCCCTAAAGTTACTTTAGTAAATTCCGATGGATTGTTATATAAACAAGTCTGGGTACCAAAACGTGTAAACAAAACTGTGAGTGGTTTTACAAATTTTGTTAGACCACTCGATCCTATAAATTGTTAGGTACGGGAGGAGGCTGAGGAGCTACTTTGTTAAAAGGAGATTGAATTTAAGCTATTCCATATTTCTGCATCATTCATTGTTCCTCAGCCAAGATGGAATGAGTTAGAGATTCATTTGCTTACATCGATTTTAGGTATGATCTCTAAACTCATCTTTGTAAATATTCTCTGTTTTTTTTTCTTTGTTTATTCCTCCTTCTACCCCTTCTATTTATTTTCTTTATCCACTCCGTTTTGATTTGTCACTGCCATATATTTTTGTCTTTCTCTTGTTCTTTCTTAACTTCCAATTGCAGAATTCTTGATTTTCTGGAAACTCACTTCAATTCGAATAAAACTCTAATGTCTTAATCATTTCCAGATCTTGAATTTAAACTTGTAAATATCTGCAATTGTTTTGAAGTTTTTTTGATTTCTAAACTCCTTACAGTGTTGATGTTTTCTTCTCATATCTTGAACACTATTAAGTAGAATTCCAAATTTTCGAAGATTTGAAAAACAATTGAAATTTCACACACCTCTGCTGTTTTGAGCTTCTTCAAATTCAATTTGGAAAGTCTTGAAAATTTATACTCATTACAGCACACTGATATTTTTCATTTGTGATAATTTCATTGATTTTTAGATTGGCTTGGATATTTTGTTTTGTCTTGAATCACAATATTTCATCTTGAAATTCATCTTTATTCATGATTATTTTATTTGAAATTTGTTTGTTTGAAATCATCTGAAATTCTTACTATTTTAAATCTCACACACCTCTTAAATTTGGAATTATTAATCTTGTGTGATTGATTCAATGTATCTCATAACTTTACATTGATTCAAGTGATTTCAAGTAAATTATTTTTAAATTTTGGTATCATGAATATCTCTCGAGTCTGATGTAAATGTTCTGAAATTTCTCTTACACTTGTCAGAAATACTTGTGAAAAAATTTCTTTGAAAATCTAGTCTTAAATCTCAGTGTTACTTCATGATCATTTGATTTGAATATTTGCTTGTTTAAAATCATTTGAAATTATTGATTTATTGAATCTCACGCATGTCATGGATTTGAATCTTATAATCTGGTGTGATCGATTCATTGAATCTTGAGATTTTCACGGTCCTTCAAATGGATTCAAATAAGCTGTATTTTTTATGTTGGATCATGAATCATCTTTTATGACCGTCAGAAATATCTTTGAAACATCTTCTTGACAAGTCTGCATTAAAACTATTTTTTGCGTTGCTCTGATATTGATTTGAGAAATGTTTTCTAATGACTGCTTGCTTTGATGAAATATTGATTGCTGCTATGATAGATGGAATCAATTTGGTTGATTTGTTAGTCTTGTCTGCTTGGGCTTTGTGATTAAAATTATGTTGTCATGTTAAAATCTCCATTAATAGAGACATCAAGTGGTATTAGTTTAGAAGTGCTGAATTTTTTTCCTCGCTGTGTGTGTATATATATATATATATTTATATTTGTACATGTAACGACCCGAACTTCCCCGGTCTCTGAAGAGAAGAGAAAGAACGAATTGTCTGAGAACAAGACGAATCAGAACACAAACAGAAGAACATTTCATTTCTTATTACAACAATTTACATCAGAGTATGGAATACACATACGAACAAATATTATACATTTGATAAATATCAGAGATTTACAAATTACAATGCAGTGGAAAAATAATACATAACACAACTGAAACAGATACACAGATACAGAGCTTTCCGAGTATAATTCCATCTGTAAATATGGATCCTGTGAATATAAATCTGCAAAACTAAAACTACTAGCTGCCCATGTGGAAAATAAGGGCACCAACAGTTTAGGTTAAAACAATAAACTATAGGTCAGTTATGTGAATGGTGTGAGAACTAAAACAGTTATTAATTTGATTTTAAAGTTAGGTAAGTCAAGGGACCATGCCGTATAATACGGAACGGGTTCACCCCCAAGAATATCAGTGCATAAAACAAAACATGCAATGCTAAATAAAGAACTATGAAGCTATTATAAGACTCAGGTCCCATCACACAATGCAACGCAAGCCGAAGGATAGAGAATTTACCTTATAATAGCCAAAAATGCTTGGTACGTGAAATTTCATATTTTACTATTACTATAAGTGTATAGTGTCAAAACAAATTCAAATATAAATGTATCAATCATAGACGACATCAGTGCCCCATCCCACTATGTCGCCATACTAGGCTCTACAATCAAAATCGCAAAATGTCGTATTGGAATTTGGATTTCCATCTGTGAACCAAGGCAAAGGGATCATCCTGTGCTAATTTGAGACGTTCTAGCCCGTGTCTCAGGAACAGCCGCAACTGCACCTTGGATCGTCAGGGCCGGTCCACTTGATATGGATTAAAATGCCTGAACACTATGTTTCCCCGCCCTATGGGGCGTCGATCTAGTCTATGTAAAGACCATCCATTGGCTCCGCAGAGACCGAAATAACCGAGGCACCTCGCTATCCATCATCCACATAAGTAAAACGCCTGGGCGTGCAAAACCCAAACACCACTCCTAGCTAGAAGGAAACGCATGCCCTCCCTGATGTCCTCT
Source organism: Allium sativum (assembly GCA_030737875.1). Classification (NCBI taxonomy): domain Eukaryota; kingdom Viridiplantae; phylum Streptophyta; class Magnoliopsida; order Asparagales; family Amaryllidaceae; genus Allium; species Allium sativum. Next base: position 735,653,093 of record CM060916.1, read on the forward strand.
CCCGTTTCTGGTTCACACCGGGGTGTGAGGCTCGCGAATTAACGCTGCACAAAGCTATGCTATATTAAAGCCGTGCTTTGATCATCAACCACAAGACTCTGCTTTTCAACAGAAGCCTTGATCATTTGCATCTCAGCATGCCACACAGGAAATTCACGCTATGCAACCGATGTCTATCAATCACACAGAATGAAATCCGATGTCAGACACACATCCATTTACATGTTCATTCTGGGTCTAAACGAAACCGGAGGCACCTTATTCCTCATCCCGTATGACCAATACAGGAGAGAGGCCCTCGCATATCCGGTCGATCTCCAAGTACGTCTGGAACGATTACCACTTATTACCTCGTCTTGGGTGTACAGCCCAATCAAGACATCAGTAATCAACCAAACGATGTGAAGACCTTCGGTCTTCAACCACCATCTTCATCGTCGACATATCATCGATTCAGTTATTCATAATGGGATAAACCCGGTCTTTCCAAATAACTCACGTATATTATAAACAAGTGCTACAAAAACACAACATACGCCTCATTCCAATCCAGAATATTCCTTTATTCAAATATTCTTATACTTTGGGAAAGGTTCCCATTAATTTTATCAAAGATAAATTCTTTAAATTTATTCTTTAACCTTCCTTTGGATATCAATTCAAACCAAATTACGGTTTATCCAAACTACTTAGGATTAGCGAACCTTACTGAAGTAATCATTTGTTTTAATTTCCTAATCCCAACCTATTCATCCCATAAAGTAAAACTGGTAATACTTCATATCTAACACCACGGTGTTATCGGTAAATTCAATTACCATTTCACGTTCAAATCTAATTAAAGATTTAACTATCGCCTGGAGTAAAACTGGTGGTACTCCATTCTCGATCATTTTTCGAATTTGATAATTTTAGTTATCAGATTCACCTTTCAATCTATTTAAAGATTCCTTAAAACTCTATTTCAGTTTTAATTTCCAAAAATCATTACTTAATGATTATTCAAAGTTAAGAAATAAATCTTATCTTTAACTAGGTTAAATAACTAATGTCATTTAAAACACAGCTCATGATAAACCCAAAATCACATTCCATAAACAATGGAGTCTTCACAGAAAACAGATCAATATATATAATAGATATGAACTTCCATATCCAACAGATACTATAAATGGAATAACGGCAAAGCCTCTTAAATTCCATATATAGTAACAGTCTTCCTCTACAGAAGTTCACTTCGATCATTACCAAATCGAATTCCATTCAATTCCTAGTTAATATGTTAAATTGGAAAACTTTACTTTGGAAAATCTCCTTTAAATCTTAACAAAAGACTTATAAATTCCAAATCACATTTTATTGTAAATCTGGTTAAAGAACGAATGTCGTTAAAAACACAGTTCACGTTAACCCAATTCACATTCCATTTTATTCGAATTATTAAATATAATTGGAAACTCTAACAATCTTAATTAAAAGATTTGTTTTCTTCACATGGGGTTTCAGAATAGTGTTACTGAAGACACCGTTCATGACAAACCCAAAATCCCATTTGATATTAAATACAAGGCTCTGAATAGAAAATATATCGTCTTATATTCAATATCAGATTCTACAACCAACAAATATCGTATTGGAAATAACGATATTAATATATCTTTCAAAATTCCATAACAATATCTGTATAATCACGAAATCCAACATCGAAATATAAATCCTGGTTATTTTTAAAACCATTCCAAATCCAATTTATTTTATTTAAAAATTATTGGATTTCATATCTAGTTAATAACTAGTTCATTTTGATAAAAATATATTTTTATCTTTCCAAGTATGGAATTTTTCATCCCAATTCTTTCCAAATCGTTTCTTATGATTTTACACTAATTATTGATATTTTTAATAATTTTATCAAGGCCCGTACAGTTGATTTCCATAAACGGCCATCGACCTGCACTTACAGCGACCTTTTCCAAATTTGATTTGGACATAATTCCAAATCCAACCGTTAGATTTCAAATCTCTAATATTCGCTAGAAATCTCTTTTCGGTACGAACCCAACGGTTCTGGGTGTAGGAGAATTTGACGGTCTGATCTCCCGTAATGTCCATTCAAAGTCAATAGTCGAAATTCGCGAACTACCGCGGCACGTTCTATTCAGGCCATTATATACACACACACACATATATATATATATATATATTATATATTTCATCGATTTCTATTTAAAACATATTTTATAAATCGTTTTAAATTCGTTTTCAAAATGATTTCAACTTCATATTCAATTTCAAATCAAAATTGAATATTCCATATCAATAATATATAAATGATAATATTTTCAAAACATTAGATTTTGAAATCAATTCCTTTTCGATATTCATTATAAAAATGAATAAAATCGATATAAATATCGTTCACGTCAAAATGGCGTTAAATTAATCAACATGGCTTTATATGTCTAAATATATTCGTGTTCATCCCAAATCGGACATCAAAATCAGATTTTGATCTTTTACTGAATATTATTTTAAAATATTCATTATTTTAAAATATTTCTGTTTTCAAATATTTCTATTTCAAATATTTCTGAATTGGAATTAGACACAGTCAATTACCATATAATGCTATTTATATGGATTTCATACAACACAGGTACACAACAACAATCAAACGCAGTCAACCATCATCCAGAGTGCATTCTACACTGCATAAGCATTAAATATAGATTTTTAACGCTTATAACAGTCTGTCAACCCATCGATTGATATACAACTAAACAATTGGGATTAGTGTACGTCAAATATCATCCCAATACCCGTGTGGGGTATCAAATAACAAACACTAATTTTTTATTTATGCAGTTGGGCGATGTGTAAAATATATCGTCCCAGTCCATATCAGTAAAATGGGTGTATATAAACAAATCGCTTGATTTGTAAATGAATATTTATTTTATTCATATCAATGATAAAAATTATATTTTTAACGATAAAATATTTTATTCAACCTATGAATATTCTATTCAGTTCATTTATACATTAAAAATGGTATTTTTATTGTTCTAACATATTTTAGAAAATTTTGGCGGCATAACGACGCGATACTAGAACCGGGATAAGGTCTAGCCTTACCCCTCGCCTCATAATGGCGCACGTCATACACAAACCAAATTACATCAATTCATTATTCATCTCAAACAAATTCAAACAAATATTCCAATCAACCAAACAATCAAAGAAGTCGTCCATGGTTTGTGGCGACGGGGAGCAATTCATATATGCAGTTAAAAATAAATAACTATATGAAAAATTTCAGTGAGGATTTCTCACCTTTGGGATCCACTCCTCCATTCTTTATTTCTGAATGGTTCGGATTTCATTTTGATTTCAGTCCGTTCCATTGCACTCCTTTTCACGTTATTCATAGTAAAAATCATATCTTTATTATGTTGATTATATATTTAAAAATCTCATCTTTTTATTTTATCCTTACATGCATAAAGATCATATTTTTATAACATTATATTATATATAAAAATCATATCTTTAAAACGCTACATGTATAAAAATTATATTTCTACAATATCACTACATAAATAAAAATCATATTTTTATACTACTACTTTTAAAATAAAAATCACATTTTTATATCGTTACTATATAGATAAAAATCACATTTTTATATCGTTACTATACAGATAAAAATCACATTTTTATTTTTCTGTATATATATAGAAAATATTATATTTTTAAAACGATGTTTATATAGAAAAGATTATATTTTTAAAACGATGTTTATATTATAAAAATCATATTTTTATAAACCTTGTCATAAATTAAAAACCATATTTTTAGAAATAAAAATCATATCTTTTTATAGATAAAAATCCCACCTTTGTGTATATATGAAATCTCACTACCTCTATATAAAAAAACTGATTTTTTTTAACATATGTTTTTAATATACAAAAACTGATTTTTTTTCCCTTTTTTAAAACTGATTTCCTTAAATAAATAAAAAAATATAAATGAATAAAAAATTACATTTCAAATTGGGAGAGGGGGCTGCGGTGCACTGCATCGGAGGTGAGGCTTGGCGGTTTCTGGTGGCTTCAGGGTCCTCGTGCGGGTTTGAAATAAAAGAGGAGAAGGAGGCTTCGGAGGAGGGATGTTCTGAGGTGAAGGGAGGATCCTGTGGCGGCGACGTTCGCTGAAAGAAAAGGGGGTGCTAGGGTTTTAGGAATCTCGAGTTGGTTAGGGGGAGAGAGAGAGAGGTGACGGGGAGGGGAAGCAAGGGGTCCGGTGGCGCGATGGAGAGGGGGGGCGATAGACTAGATCGATGGTTTTTTGTTTTTTTATCTATATTCGATTTCTGAAAGGTAAGATAACGGGGGGAGGCGGGTTTGACCGTGAGGAAGGTAAAGGTAGGGTTTGACTCCGTTTGATCGGGTATATATATTTATATTTTTAATTATTTTATTTCTCCAATTATTTGTTGTTCCGTATGAACTCCAAATCGAACCCACCAACTGTCCTCCCTAGCTAATTACCCTCATTCCGAATGGGATATGTCTCGTTAGCCAATTTTAATGTTTTGATCAGTTTCCGTTTAAATTAAAATACAAATCAATAAATTGAATTTGAACGCGTATTTCAATTTACTGGGGTCACATACCGACTCTAAAAATTCCCAAAAAATTATTTCTAGCTTTGTATTGACGATACGGTCCTAACAAAACTAATTTTGTCAAATTTGAAGACCGTTTGAAAAAGGGCCATTTTCTGGTCGATCCAAATTGACTGAAACTGTCAAAACACGATTTCCTTTGCCACGCTCACATATTGATTCCAAAAATTATGAAAATTGGAATCAAGTAATAATTTGACATCCCGGACCCAACAAAAGTGGTTTCGTCGAAAAAGGAGGTCGTTTGCAAAATGGCTAATTTTAAGGGCTATATTTTCATAGCGACCATTCTGAATTTTCAATTGGACATAACTTTTTATTCCTGCTATGAAATTTAGATTTTTCAGATTCATCAGAAAGATATTTTCGAACAGATTCAAGTATTTTTGGTTTCACTAAAATCCGGTTTATTTTGAACCCTGCACATTCATTTGAAATTTGAAATTGAATTCCAAACTACTGCGCCATTTCCAATTCATTTTTATAATTAAAATAAATATTTATATTCTAACTTCGGTTTAAATAAATTTATACGTTCTAATTCTATTCAAGATAAATTTCTCGTCGTTATTATTTAAAATAAATCATTTTAAATATTCAAAATTCATCAAAATTGCCAAAATAAAAATTTTAAATTGGTTCTGATTTTCCAGGTTGTTACATTATATATATTTCCCCTCTTGTCTTGTACAAATCTTTCTGTTTTTCCTCTTGTAATTGATTTTCAATTTTAAAATTATTTATTGATTATTCATCCAGAAATTGAAATAAATAACCAAATTGAAGTGTATTTATAATTCATCAAAATTATTATCAGAATTTGAAATTGTGATGAATTAAGACTACAATATATTTCACAACAAAAGGAGATTTTATTTAGATTTTCATTATGATTGAACATTTATTATAATATCTTTGAATTGGCGATCATTTCATGACCATCTCCTTTATCTATCATCATTCTAGCATCCATCATGATTTTATAATAATGTGGAGAGTTTAATATTTTTAAAAAAACTATCTTAAATAAACAGTGGAAAATATTTGTGATGGAAATGTGACTGTATTATTTTTCAAAATTAGTGATAATTGAAAATTTTCAATAATCCCAGTACAGTTGAGCATATTTCATAATATGATTAATTTAGAAATTTATTTCACAACCACTTTTTTACCTACCACATTTCTATCATCCATATTGGTTTTATATATCGAGGAGTTTTTCTTTTGGAGCTGAAAATGATATATATATGTATATATATAATTAATTAATACATAAGTGTTTCTGTAACCTCATTTAAAAATCCAAGCTCTGGTCATGCATTATTAAGAGATTACTTATAATTTAAGCTGCAACGGACCTCATTTAAAAATCTAAGAAATGGTTATGCGTGGTCAGTGTGCTCTTAAACAAAAAGAAAAGAAAATGAAATAATTTGCTATAAATATATATTTTTTATATGAAATTAACCTTAGTGTGTATAAACCAGACTATCAATCCATTTTATAATCCATGAAATGTGTTAATATTTTATGATGTATTATGATTTGTTGATTGGTAGTTATTGGGATTTGAGATTATTAGATTTCTTCACTTAAATTAAATTTATAATTATAGTCCAATCCATCACTGTTTTTGTGCCTCATTTTTTTTGAAAATCTTGTTTTGAAAATATTTGGAATTCATTTTTTAACTCTCCTCATTTTATAAATTTCATCGTAAATCTGTCATTCTCTACAATGTGAAATATGCCATTAGTTCTTAGAATATTATGATTTTTGTTTGATTAATTGTGATTTATGACGACCGTTCTTCCTCTTAAGCTGATATTATATTTTACTCATTTTTCATCTATATTTTAATTTCTGTGTCCTTTTGATGATAACAAAAGGGGTAGAATGGGTTGAGATTTTGATTTATGAGTGAATATTTTATAAAAAGATTAATATTGAAAATTCCAATGGATTGAGATTTTGATTTATGAGTGAATATTTTATAAACTTTTTAATATTGAAAATTCCATTCATTTTTCATACTTTTCACTCATGCACAGTTATAGGGAGAGTTCTTGTTGTAGGGGGAGCAAACAAATAGGGGGAGTTCAATATTCACTATCAAACATATCTATTGTATTCAAAATCTTAACATTTGTTTGTCATCATCAAAAGGGGGAGATTGTTGTATATAACCTTTTTGTATATAACAATTATATGATTTTTGTTTGATGATAACAACCAAATAAATCTTATTTTAAATGTGTTTGTTATTGTACTGTTTCATATATACATCACAGACAGGAATATAATATTTATATTTAAACAGAATACTACTGTACACGAATTTAAATATTCAAACATTATTTTATTTAAATACAATATTTTATTTCAACATTCAAATAGTACAAATTTATAACTTCACTATTTGTACATTTTCACTGATATACAATTCATACACATTCAGTTTTATAAAATGTTCCTCACTACAACTCTCAGTCACTCATTGTACAAATTCATATATACAGACACTCGCTAGTACATACACTCACAGTTGCATACACACACTACCGCTTCATCTTCTGTCTTCTATCTTCACAGCTTTTAGTCAGTCCAGTCATCCACACCAATCACATACAGAAACACTCACATAGTATCTGGAACATAAATAATATTCTAAATTTTAGCAGATATGATTTTTATTTTAAAATTTATTTACCTCAGAATTTTGGTGTGTTTCTCATCATTTTTCTTGACTTGATCTGATTTATATATATATATATCCATCTGTATCTAGACAGCTTGTGATATTCACAGTGGTACACTGTAAATACCACAAGGTAGACAATATACTCTAGTACCCGCAAATCAGCCTCAACACACTACAATGGTCTGCTGATCAGAACCAGCGTCAAAATTAGCTAATTCTGAACAGCCACAACACAGTGCAGCGGTTTGCTGATATTATGTTCATGTCTAACATTTTGAAAAGCCACACATACACACACATACACACACACACACACATATATATATATATATATATAATTACACACATACATGTATATACATATATGTATACATGTATCAATGATCAATCCAAATAAACATGGCTCAGCATAGTGACGAATACAAGACTCAACCAGAGGTGTTCAAGCTCAAATGCCAAACACAAGTCAAACAGCCCAAACAAGTCCAAGTATGATGTAAGTAGAGCAAGTATGGGTCAAGCAAGCAACGCAAGTGCATGGCAGTATATGTACAAGTGACATGGATCATAACAGCTCAATTCAGGACAATGCAAATAAGGCAGCACAAAGTGTATAGCAATAAAGTAGTGTATACATGGTATACAAGCATGTCAATGCAAAGAACTAAATGGTAAATGGTTGGTGCAACAAATTCAAGTGTGCACAAATAAGGAGCAGTCTCGTGTTCAAGCAAAGCTCAAGCCAAAAATAGTGTATGGAACAAATGAACAATGGTGCAGTAAGGACTATCCAAATGGTAATATACAAGTAACATGTCAGTACCATATACATGGCTACAACATTGATGGTGCAACATTAAAATACCAACTCACACAAGGCAAGTCATCATGCAATGGTAACATGAGTACACAGAACAAAACAACAAAGTGATTAAGATCAGCATGGCAAAGTGACACAAACAAATTAGGTCAGACTTTTTCAACATGAATATCAAATACAAGTGAGTGTACATTGGACATGTGGTTCAAATAGTCGAGGCAAAAATCTGTTGTGCATGGTGATGGAATAACACTGGGTATACACAAGATAACATGAATGGTGACACAAATTATAAATTGATTATTGCTAATTATTTCTCCAGTAATCACAATGTTAAATATGGCAAAGTACAACAGGAGCTAATAATGCAAACAATCTATGAGGATGGAACTTAAATACTCCAACATGGTCAAGCATTCATGGTATATACACAAGTGTGATGAACCAAGGTGCAGTACATATGGTTTATACGATTCAAGCCACGTAAAGTAAATGCATACACAATCAGTTTAGACAAGTATGTTTTCCAGAAACTCAGATCAACATACACACTGAAGAAATAAACACAATTCATTAAAGAGAAAATACATGTCTGGATATATCCCCTAAATCATGCAGTCTGTTTCTTTTGAAGAAATTCAGTGAATAATATTTGGCAAGAGATCTTCAAGATATCTTCCAGAAATGCTCATGCAAGAAATCACTTCTCAGTTTCATTATGTTTCCAACTCTAGACAAACATTTTTGGGTAAGTTTTAATTTCAGAAATTCACAGATCAATTGCAGAAATCAGAGAAATTATTTTAGGCAAGAGAAAAATCATTTCTTTCCAGATTTGAGTCAAATAACATTTCGAATTCAAAAGGCCACGCAAATATCAATTTAAGCCGAGCAATCAAAGAGGAAAATCAATGCAATAAATCAGCAAGTCATTTATGGGAAACAAAAGAAGGATTTTTAGGATTTAATTATCCTATATAATCTACACAATTCATCACATTCATATCTCGAAGAGCTTTGAAATCACTCGAAAGCGCTTCAAAGAAATATAATTTAGATTACTCACTATTTCGATCGCTAGAAATTCCCAAATCAGAGAACGAACAATCGAAGACACAAGACACTAGAGACTGAAGCTACAGAGAATCAAAATCATACAGCAATCATTCGAAGTTGATTTGGGATTTTCTTCAAAGCCTTAGTTTTTTCATCGGCCGCCATGTTTTGAAGACAAAGGATTTTTCAAGAGAAAAGGAGTGGTCGACCTACATCACATTGGCTTAGCCTATTTTGTTTTAAGGGGCTTGGGTTTTAATTGTTTTATTTTTTAAGTGTTTTTACATTGTTCTTTGTAAACCATTCGTATGTTTTATAGTTTTTCAAACTAGGGAATCTAGTTAGGGTTTTAACTAGCAGTTTACTAGAGTCTGTAAAAACTAGGGATATAGGTTACGGATTTGTAATCCGGGGAAATCTGATCTAGGGGATATAGATCAGTCTAGGGTTTTGAGCGTTGGATTAGAATAGAAGCAAAGGGTTCGCGAGTTTACATGTTCTTGTAAGCGGGATCTGTTCTATTACCTAGTAGAAACCTTAGTTAATGCGGCAGTAGGCAGAGTCTGCCGAAGTTGGGTAAAATATGTGTCACTTACATTCCGCATTTACTCTGTTATTATCTACGCTGTGATTATTTTTAATATCTCGATAATATTCAATAAATCCTATTCACCCCCTCTATCTAGGGTTAATCTAGATCCAATAGAGAGCCCGTTTGGTTCTTGGGGCATCCCTCTAGGGGCGTTCCCATCAGCTTGGTAAGGAAGTTCCTTTACCTGGTCATTGCTAGAAACCCAATCTCCCATACGATTTTAGTTGTATAGCCTGCTGGTTATCGACAGGATTATGTCAGTATAATGGGATGGGGCATTATGCCGGCTAGGATTAATACGTTTATTTGAAAAATAGTTTTTTCTCACACTATATAATAGTATTGAAAAAGGATTTACACATATCAAGCATTTTTTACTATCATAGGGAGAAACTTCGCCCAAGTGTGCATTTGCATTGTGTTTATGCCACGTGACCTTATGGTTCACAAGTCATTGCAAATTTTGATGCATGGGTATTCATATGGAGTAAACCCATTCCGCGTTAGAGGCGTGGTCCGATGAATTTCCTATCTTTAAAATAAACCCTAAAAATAATTGTTTTTGAGTTCTCACACAAGTCCCACGACTGACCTGGAGTTTATTGTTCCCATACCTAAACTATGGGTGCCCATTTGTTTTGCACGGGCAACTAGTAGTTTGGTTTGTAGATTTAGCTTTTAGAGTTGGATTCAGGTTTGGAGCTAAAGTTATGTTTGGGGTTTACTTATTATGTTGAAGAGCTTAGTTGTTTTTATTCGCACTCAGCATATGTTGTACTCTGATACTCCTTGTAACTCTGATGTAACTGATTGTAATGAAATGAAAAGTTCTACTACTTTTGTACAAATATGTATGTCCCCATTACAATCCGTCTTTGTGAACGGTTTAATTTGGTTTAATTATCGGTGAAAATCAATCAAAAAGGTGGGTCGTCATAGAATTGGTATCAGAGCTTTGGTTTAAACAAAGCTATGTGGTATGACATATTTGAACAAAAGATAGGGCTCGCTAGAGTTATAACATCTCATTAGAGATAGGGTTAAGAATACCCTAGAACGAGATTCAGGAATATTATGTTTGAGAGAGTGTCTTTTATCATGAAAACAAGGTGTTATAATGGAAATTTGTGAACTTAAAAATTTAAGTATTGGATTAGTAAGTATTTGAAAATTTGTATGGATGCCATGGATAAATAACTTAAGTATAAAATCCCTTAAAAAGGTAGTTGAGGAAATGTTGGATTTGTACTTAAACTTAAATAAAGATTCATTAACCATTTTGTATAATAATGATTTCTGGTTTGGTAAGTAATTCCCTTAACCAATTTTTGATACTTTGAAAAAGAAATTTGGGGTATAAACACTTAATAAATATTTGACTTGGACCGTTTTGGTTAAGTTAAGTAAATGATGAGTTCTATATATATTTTGATACTAGATTTGGATGATTTCTAAGCCTTAATTTTTTTACTTTATGGGTAGCAAACCTCTTAGTATTAGAAGTACCTCTTCCAGTTTCAGCCTAGCAGTAGCTCTAGGCCTAATTTAGAGGATTCTATTATAGATATTTCTAGCGATCCGAGTGACCATGAGATTATTGAGATATCATCCGACTCTACCCCGATTGAGGATAAGGCGATATACCCCGATAGCGATATGGATGTCAGTTCTGATCATTATCCATATATGTTAGGAGTAGACCCAGCCCCACAGCAGGACGACCCTATGATGATGTACGAGTATGTCCTAAGCCCGGTGATTATTAATCATATGACTGGGGCTGAAGCAGCAACCTATTTTGGGATTGAGGTCCCTTCATAGATTGATGGTGCTACCTTAGAGGTTTTATGGCAGGAGGTCCTTGACGAGAGGGACCAACATTTGTTAGGACAACTTCCCGCACCAGAGGACCCTGGTTTAGATATGGACCCAACGGTGATTGAGGAGGTTGATGCGATAATTCAAGAGTTAGAGCATCCAGTATTATAGTCGTGGACGACCCAATTCCAAAGGCAGAAGACGATGAGTTTGATGATGTTATGGAGGAGATAGAACAACCTATAGATGAGGATGGATTTATAGTGGATGAGGATGATGATGATGCGGTGATTGATGACGATGGGTATATGGCTGACGATGACGAGTTTACAGATGAGGAGCCCAAGGAGTTAAGCTTGTCTAGTCCATCAAACGACGGATCAAATATGTCAAATGATTAGTTTGTGACGATTTTGGACTTTGTATATAGTGTATATGTATCTTAAATGCTTAGATGCACTAAGGTGTTTTGGGTTAGGACGGTTTTTTTGGGACTAGTACCTAGATAAATATACTTTTTGTGACTATATATTTTTGGACTACCTTAAGTACGTACTTATGTAGGGATAGTTATACTTTTTGTATGCTTACAGAGATGATCTTATGACATGATATTCTTTTTCAATTGACTACGATATGAGTGTTCCGCTTTTATGTGATAATTTGAGCCTGTTTATTCTAGTATTTATAAAATCTATTCCAAAACTGTATAGAAGAGTATGATTTAAAACTTGTATAGAAGTTTAAAACTAACCATTTATCCTTTTCGAAGACGAAAAGTCTTTACAACTATAAGAAATTACAAAGTATGTACAATCAACTCTTTAGCTATACAACACTATTGACACTCAACTAAGCAGTAATGAGAAGAAAAAAACTATGACAAAATACATTTGAACTAAAAAAACACTCAAAACCGCTAGTGATCAAAAATGCAAATCCAATCAAAATTCTCACATATTCCTTCTACTCACTATTCACCAAACCGCCAAGATAGCCAAAACAGACAACTGAAATATGCCATCAAGAAAGAATCCCACCTCCAAAAATAAAGCAAAAATTTCCAAAGACAAACCATCTCAAAAGTGAACATTACCAAACGCAAGGAGTCACTTGAACAGGAAGAAACAACATGCTTACTCAATAGGAATGAAACCAAATAATCAATAACAGAGAAACTTAAATTGGATTTCGTCTTGTATGCCTCTTATCTGATTTCAATCCACTACTTAAAGGCATAACATCTTCAGCTTTATATTCAATACCTTCATCAAGATCAGTACCCTCATAAGAGTCTTGCCAAAAATTTCCTTTCAACTTACCACTCTTAGATTTAGACTTAAATGGCATTGCACTAGCAGTAACAACATTGGATAATAGGGAAGGATTAATTGATGGGAAAGTCAACCCACATCATGTGACATTAGCAGGAGGTAGCATAATACCAGAAGGGGGTTTAAGATGAGCATAAGGTGAAGACATACTATTTGCAGACGAAGACATAGAATGAGCAGAAATATTACTACAAATAATAGCAGAAGTTTTACATCTAAAGGTGGACGAACATGACATAAAAGCAATAGAGGTGGAAGAATTATGCTGAAGAGAAGTAGAAGGAACAGACTTTGTCACAAAGACATCTGAACTTGCATTAGCAGTAGAAGAAGTATTCACAACTTTAGCATTTTCATCAAATAAATCTCCAAATAGTTGCAGTCATATAAGAATCATCCCCAATAATACTTCCTTTATTGCGAGCAAAAGAATCATTATTATTAACATTTGAACCATTATTATCCCCAAAAATCCCTTTATTTACATCGACATTCACATGTGAATCATCTCTAGACCTGTCACCTTCACCATGAACAGGGTCAGTTCTCTTAACAAGTATATTCTTATTAGGGTCACCACCAACTTCATATTTCTGAGCTAAACCAACGTTAAGATCATTAACAGAACCACCACTAGCTTTTTCCTTACAACTTGATGCCAAAACTTCAAATTGATTAGCACACATATTTCCAGCTTCAGCAGTATTTACTACATTACCAGGATGGGTATTAACATTCTTCCGCCTCCAAAATTGCTTTTTCTTAGGAATGACAGAAGTCCAATTATTCATATCAGCTTGTATATTCCTCTTTGATTTATCCGCATTTACAAAAGTTGCTTGATACTGTGGATACTCTTCCATATTAACACCAAACTGGTTATCATTATCCAAATTATTCTTCGAATTTAATTCACAAAAAGAAGAATTGTGACCAAAAACTTTACAATTGGTACAAATCATAGGCCTCCAACCGTATTATATTCTCACTTAAGGACAACAATCACCCAAACCATCTAATTCAATCAAGTCAGGAAGCTCAAAGTGTAACACCCCACCTCCGTTAAGGTCACTCACAAAGGGAATGCCTTAACTTTGGTGGAGCATTTTCAGCTAAACAGAACAGAAACTTACAAGACAGATAAAATAGTACTTGAAAAATTTATAACTTTATTTCAACAGAAGCTTGGTTACATCCTTTCAAATCACAATATCAGAATTCAAGTCCAAAATATCAGTCTTGTACAAAAGCCTTCAGAGTGCATAGTTTAAAATCATAATCCCCACAGAAGAAGACAAGCCATACTTTAAGCACTGCAAGCGGAAGAAATCTGGATCAAGCTAGAGTATTCCCTTCTACAAAACCTGGGGGGAAACGGAAGAAAGGAGGCGAAACAACAAGGGTCGGACAAAAGTCTGGCAAGTCTAGTGATTTTCAGTTATGAACAGATAATAATAACATGACATGAAAATAAAACTGGATGAGAGATAACTGTAACAGATGTAGCAGATATAACAGAAGAACAGAATGATATAAGTTATTGCTTTACACTTCTCTGCACTAATACTAGTATAACAGAATTAGGTGTCACCCTAATGTCTAAACTGAAACAGAAATGGGTACAGAATAATTTCCACGCTAGTAATGGGCCTTTACCACCCGATCAGAAACAGACAGAAGCAGAATGTAGCATAAGGTGTACACTAGTAATTGGGCCTTTACCACCCGAACAGACGGTACCACGCAGAAACAGACAGGTGTTGCCACCCAACAAAAACAAATGGTACCAACAGAAACAGACAGAACTAAGTGTACCCTAAAACCCTACCCCAAGCGATCGGCTCCCTAATAAATAAATATCTTGTGTCGGCCCCACAGTAGGGTGTATCACTCCCTAAAGTGACAATCAATTGGCACAGACCTATTTACAGATGTCACGGCGTCTTACATCCTCAGAGGCAGACAGGGATCCATGCACGCACATGACCTGGTTGGAACGCACCATCAACACCCCTCGCCATTATCAGAATGAACCGCTTATAATTAGTTCAGTAAGCGTGCCCTGACCCTACCTACTGTTGGGTCAAAGTTTTGATACCAGAAAGGGTTACTGACTAATATGGGTCCCAAACAACAGATGACACAAGTAAATTCCCTCCTAACCTTGTGTCCCCAGACTAACAGATTTCAGATTAACTTGTTTACAAGTTCAAACATACAGAATTCAGATCAACTAGTTCACAAACAAGTTTTCAGACTAACGGATCAGATATATAGATTAACAGACTTACAGATTACTGGTTACAGATTAACAGACTTACAGATTTACTGGTTACAGATTGTCTAACTTTGTATTGGGCCTACAGATTCACGAAACGGGTTTATCAGATTCATTTGTCCAATTGGTTTAACCTTACCCACCCAACACGTTTTAGACATCATATTTATCTCAGATTTTCATTAATTAAATGTTAATGCCCAGACCTCTCACATTAGACTGACAGTTTGCGGCTACTGGTTAGGCCGGTTGGTTCCGGGCAGGTTTCTGTTGCAAACTGAGTCTAACCTCGGGTTTCAAGCACGTTATGACTAACTTCTCACATTAGAACCTATTGCTTGCGGCCACTGGAATATGCCGGGCGGTTCCGGGCAGAATTACGCCGCAAACTCATTCTAACCTCGAGTTAGCCATGTTCATCTTTGCAGCCAATTAATTAATAATTTACCATTTATACCCACGCCTAATATACATGTCAATTATTCATAACTATAGCCAATTCAGATTATGTCAACAACAGACTAATTATATTAATTCAACAGATATCGCAGATAACAGGTTTCTCAGATTAGGCGACCTAACGGATTCAGCAGATTAAGCAAACTAGCAGATTTAGCAAACAACAGATTTGGCATCTCAACAGATTTAGTTTAGCGGATTTGGCCTTTTCAACAGACTTAGCAGATGACAGATTTGGCAGATGAACATATCTAACAGACTAGGCAGTAGAGCAGAACTAGCAGATTAGGCAATATAACAAAACTAGCAAATTAGGCAAATATAACAGATTTAATCATTCCTTAAAGTTTCCCAAACATATCTTTCCTAATTATAAATCTTGCCTAAGTTCACATGCATAAATAATAGTAATGATTCACAATATAATCATATGCCATATATTATATGTTTCAATTTTTATTAAACTTGCATAGTACAGAAGATCCATATATATATAAATTATACCAAATATAGCCATCGATTACCATGCATGTCATATATCCCAAAAATCCCTTGCTTAGGTGTTTATTTAATAGATACCCTACTTTCATGTAAATCTTTATACCTAAGCCATATTCTCTTTATCTCAAATCATATGTTCAATACAGTCTATATTTATGTCCAATTATATACCTTTCTATGTCATGTCCTCAAATCATATGTTCAATACCCTTTATGTTATAAATATAACATGTCCAGTCATATGTCTCAGATTTACGTTCTAGCTACAGTCCATGTTCTTTCCTCAAATCAGTCACCTATTGGTCATGCCCAATATATGTATCATTCATGTTACCGTCCCAAACATTTTAGCGTATGTTAATCTCTTATGAGACTGGCTCAGGCTCGTGGTAGCCTGGCTATAAAACAGAAAGAGGAAAGAGATACAGAATAAGATAGATCTAAACAGAACAGAACAGATATAACCTCAGATTCAGATTTACAATTCATGTCACAATCAGAATTAACGTTTATATCGGAAAATAACTGTACTTGCCTCGATTGGATTAAAGAAAGAACTTTAGTTGTTGCAGAATCGTTGCAGAAGCTTTAATCTCTAATTTGAATTGAGTTGCTTAGGTTGATGTTGATTAGCTTCTAGTTTTGATTTCAGCAGAGTAGCGACGCCATTTTTATTTTTATTAGAACAGAGGCAGAGAAGAAGCAGAATAGAATTGTGTGTAGAGAAGGTTAGGTCTTAGGATGTATTTATAGGTGTAGGAACTCATCTAGGCCCTCAGATTAACCCTAGAACTCATCAGGTCCGTCAAAACACGTCACAGCCTTCAAAATCGCACACACACGCACCAGGTTCGACCCCCAGGTCGACTGCCCAGTCGACCTGGTCTGGGGGGGTCGACTCCCCAGTCGACCTGGGTCCTGGGGAGTCGACTGTCCAGTCGACTCCCCAATCGACTTGGGCCCTCGGCGGGAAATTTCCCACCCAGCCCGCTTCTGTTTTTGAATTCAAATTTTGAATTCAAATTTCGAGCTGTTTTCAATTCTGAAATTTCCTGAAACTTCGGAGGGTCATATCTCCTTCATATAGACTCCGATTCTCGCAAACTCGGACTCGTTTTCATGTAGAATTCCGAGACGAATGCAATGGCGCAACCCATTTCCCTTGATTCTTATTTTAAAAATTAATTATCCTCTGATTTGTTACTTAAACGTTCACAGAAAATACGGGGTGTTACATTCTCCCCTCCTTAAAGGATTTCGTCCCCGAAATCTTCAAGTTAAGAAGAATGTGTCCTACCATCCAACATCCATCTACTCAATCATCAATCACTAGCGTCCATTGTCCTTAGAAACCTCTAATGTTGTATGAACATATGCAAAGGTGTGTGTATATGTTCCTTATCTAATGCAAAGATCAGGCGGTCCACTGATTCAGTTGACCTCCTTAATGCAAATTATGCCAGTGTTATGAGTCCAACATGTATGCAATTTTCCTACTCAATACATATCATTTCTATATGAGTGCACAACCATTCAGTCATATGCAAAATCCATGTGCTGAGTCAATCATTTTGCATCCACAAAAATTGAAAATGCTCACACATTCATATGCAGTATGAGAGTGTTTTCGAGCCGATCTAGTGCCTAGTGTGTATATGCATCCACGAGCAACCACTAGCAACCACTTGCATCCACTTGCAACCATCAAACATAACATGTCTCAAACACATGTTTACGCCCATTAGTTTCTACCAAAAGTTCGAAGATTCGATCGATAGGATACAGTTGAATGATGGAAGCGAGTACAGATAAGACAAAGACTTGGTTCCCATTAGACATTGGTTGAGAAAATAATTCCCCTAAGTATCAACCCCGAAGACCGAAATCAACATCAGATTGATACCCAGAGGATTACCTCCTTTAGACAATGTCAAAACTGGAAAGCAGAATTATTCAAATATTTACAGACTAAATCCAATCCGAACCTAGCCAGTTGGTTGAACTGGTTGACGTATTCCTTGACCGTCATACTTCCTTGCTTAAGAGATAAGAACTTTTCGAGTTGTAAACTTCGTTCAGCTTGCGAGAGGAATTTTGTCTCAAACCTTGTTCTGAAATCCATCCATGTCTCAATTGGCCTCTCGGCGTTAGTGACTTCCCACCAATAGGAAGCTTCGTCTTTGAGCAGCCATACCGCCAACTGTACCTTCTGCCTATCGTCCACCTCGAAGATAACGAATAGATCCTCAGTTTCTTTGAGCCAGTTTCTCGCTTCTGCGAATGATTCAGTTCCTTTGAAATCCTTCCCACCCATGGCCCTAAAATCTCTACAGGTCTTTGAAAAAGTAATTGCACGAGGAGGGGGTGGAGGAGGGGGATCATTTGCTGGACCTGCGGCGGCGGTCCTAGCCTCAAGATATTGACGAAACCAACCGGGTACGTGAACACCCTCTGGTATCTCAGACGCTTCAGACATACTGAAACGAAAAAGAAAAGATTCAATACAAAAAGAACTGAAGGAAAGATATATGGCTCTTGGGGATCATGTTTTTCAAAATAAGCTTTATTTTTTAAAATACTTCCTTTCAAAACCTTTTTGAAAATAGTTTTCAAAAACTTTACCCAATCTGGTAACCTTCAGCTCTGATACCAAGTGTAACACCCCACCTCCGTTAAGGACACTCACAAAGGGAATGCCTTAACTTTGGTGGAGCATTTTCAGCTAAACAGAACATAAACTTACAAGACAGATAAAACAGTACTTGAAAAATTTATAACTTTATTTCAACAGAAGCTTGGTTACATCCTTTCAAATCACAATATCAGAATTCAAGTCCAAAATATCAGTCTTGTACAAAAGCCTTCAGAATGCATAGTTTTAAATCATAATCCCCACAGAAGAAGACAAGCCATACTTTAAGCACTGCAAGCGGAAGAAATCTGGATCAAGCTAGAGTATTCCCTTCTACAAAACCTGGGGGGAAACGGAAGAAAGGTGGCGAAACAACAAGTGTCAGACAAAAGTCTGGCAAGTCCAGTGATTTTCAGTTATGAACAGATAATAATAACATGACATGAAAATAAAACTGGATGAGAGATAACTGTAACAGATGTAGCAGATATAACAGAAGAACAGAATAATATAAGCTATTGCTTTACATTTCTCTGCATTAATACTAGTATAACAGAATTAGGTGTCACCCTAATGTCTAAACTGAAACAGAAACGGGTACAGAATAATTTCCACGCTAGTAATGGGCCTTTACAACCCGATCAGAAACAGACAGAAGCATAATGTAGCATAAGGTGTACACTAGTAATTGGGCCTTTACCACCCGAACAGACGGTACCACGCAGAAACAGACAGGTGTTGCCACCCAACAGAAACAGACGGTACCAGCAGAAACAGACAGAACTAAGTGTACCCTAAAACCCTACCCCAAGCGATCGGCTCCCTATTACATAAATATCCTGTGTCGGCCCCACAGTAGGGTGTATCACTCCCTAAAGTGACAACCAATTGGCACAGACTTATTTACATATGTCACGGCGTCTTACATCCTCAGAGGCAGACCAGGATCCATGCACGCACATGACCCGGTTGGAACGCAACATCAACACCCCTCGCCATTATCAGACTGAACCGCTTATAATTAGTTCAGTAAGCGTGCCCGGACCCTACCTACTGTTGGGTCAAAGTTTTGATACCAGAAAGGGTTACTGACTAATATGGGTCCCAAACAACAGATGACACAAGTAAATTCCCTCCTAACCTTGTGTCCCCAGACTAACAGATTTCAGATTAACTTGTTTACCAGTTCAGACATACAGAATTCAGATCAACTAGTTCACAAACAAGTTTTCAGACTAACGGATCAGATATATAGATTAACAGACTTACAGATTATTGGTTACAGATTAACAGACTTACAGATTAACTGGTTACAGATTGTCTAACTTTGTATTAGGCCTACAGATTCACGAAACGGGTTTATCAGATTCATTGGTCCAATTGGTTTAACCTTACCCACCCAACACGTTTTAGACATCATATTTATCTCAGATTTTCATTAATTAAATGTTAATGCCCAGACCTCTCACATTAGACTGACAGTTTGCGGCTACTGGTTAGGCCGGTTGGTTCCGGGCAGGTTTCTGTCGCAAACTGAGTCTAACCTCGGGTTTCAAGCACGTTATGACTAACTTCTCACATTAGAACCTATTATTTGCGGCCACTGGAATATGCCGGGCGGTTCCGGGCAGAATTACGCCGCAAACTCATTTTAACCTCGAGTTAGCCATGTTCATCTTTGCGGCCAATTAATTAATAATTTACCATTTATACCTACGCCTAATATACATGTCAATTATTCATAACTATAGCCAATTCAGATTATGTCAATAACGGACTAGTTATATTAATTCAACAGATATAGCAGATAACAGGTTTCTCAGATTAGGCGACCTAACGGATTTAGCAGATTAAGCAAACTTGCAGATTTAGCAGACAACAGATTTGGCATCTCAACAGATTTAGTTTAGCGGATTTGGCATTTTCAACAGACTTAGCAGATGACAGATTTGGCAGATGAACAGATCTAACATACTAGGCAGTAGAGCAGAACTAGCAGATTAGGCAATATAACAAAACTAGCAAATTAGGCAAATATAACAGATTTAATCATTCCTTAAAGTTTCCCAAACATATCTTGCCTAATTATAAATCTTGTCGAAGTTCACATGCATAAATAATAGTCATGATTCACAATCTGATCATATGCCATATATTATATGTTTCAATTTTTATTAAACTTGCATAGTACAGAAGATCCATATATATATAAATTATACCAAATATAGCCATCGATTACTATGCATGTCATATATCCCGAAAATCCCTTGCTTAGGTGTTTATTTAATAGATACCCTACTTTCATGTAAATCTTTATACCTAAGCCATATTCTCTTTATCTCAAATCATATGTTCAATATAGTCTATATTTATGTCCAATTATATACCTTTCTATGTCATGTCCTCAAATCATATGTTCAATACCCTTTATGTTATAAATATAACATGTCCAGTCATATGTCTCAGATTTACGTTCTAGCTACAGTCCATGTTCTTTCCTCAAATCAGTCACCTATTGGTCATGCCCAATTTATGCATCATTCATTTTACCGTCCCAAACATTTTAGCGTATGTTAATCTCTTATGAGATTGGCTCAGGCTCGTGGTAGCCTGGCTATAAAACAGAAAGAGGAAAGAGATACAGAATAAGATAGATCTAAACAAAACAGAACAGATATAACCTCAGATTCAGATTTACAATTCATGTCACAATCAGAATTAACGTTTATATCGGAAAATAACTGTACTTGCCTTGATTGGATTAAAGAAAGAACTTTAGTTGTTGCAGAATCGTTGCAAAAGCTTTAATCTCTAATTTGAATTGAGTTGCTTAGGTTGATGTTGATTAGCTTCTAGTTTTGATTTCAACAGAGTAGCGACGCCATTTTTATTTTTATTAGAACAGAGGCAGAGAAGAAGCAGAATAGAATTGTGTGTAGAAAAGGCTAGGTCTTAGGATGTATTTATAGGTGTAGGAACTCATCTAGGCCCTCAGATTAACCCTAGAACTCATCAGGTCCGTCAAAACACGTCACAGCCTTCAAAATCGCACACACGCACCAGGATCGACCAGGGTTCGACCCCCAGGTCGACTGCCCAGTCGACCTGGTCTAGGGGGGTCGACTCCCCAGTCGATCTGGGTCCTGGGGGGTCGACTGCCCAGTCGACTTGGGCCCTGGGCGGGAAATTTCCCGCCCAGCCCGCTTCTGGGTTTGAATTCAAATTTTGAATTCGAATTTCGAGCTGTTTTCAATTCTGAAATTTCCTGAAACTTCGGAGGGTCATATCTCCTTCATACGGACTCCGATTCTCGCAAACTCGGACTCGTTTTCATGCAGAATTCTGAGACGAACGCAATAGCGCAACCCGTTTCCCTTGATTCTTATTTTAAAATTTAATTATCCTCTGATTTGTTACTTAAACGTTCACAGAAAATACGGGGTGTTACACAAAGTCTGGGGACACCTCCACTAAGGCCTTCGCATATCTGAATCTACTTAATTAGGGTGAAAAGTCTTAAGGGGGGATGAATGTAATATCCCTAAATTTTTAATAAAGTTTAAGATTGAATTCAGGGATTTTTCTGAATATAAATTGAATTTAATACGGTTTAAATACAAATATTGGTTTAATAATTCTTTGTATATTAGTCTTAATAAATATATTATTTTTTATATATGGATTCTGTAAAGGAAAACTTATTTTAAGGGTTATATTTAATTTATAAAATTTTGTAAGTGTTGATATTATCTAATTTTGATAATATCTAATGGTATTAGTATAAGAATATGATTTTTTGTGAAGCAGATTTTATTTTTAGAAAGATATTATTATTGTAATATAATAGATTTTACAAGTATATGTTAATAGAATTATATGATTTGCATTTCGTTAAGAATGTTAAGTATTTAATTTTTTTTATGACTTTGTTTTTTAAAATGTTATTTAAAAAGAATTTACAAACATAAATTATTTTGACAACTTATGATGATTCTATATTTCTATTAGCAATGTTTTCTAATATTTATAAGTTGTATATATTGTAACGACCCGGATTTTTAGCGACTTTGGTTATCAACATAAGCTCGATGTCGATAACCAAAACATCGAAAAATCCCAGTAATTAATGAAAGAAATTAGAAGGTGAGAATAGATAAGACAGAAACTTAGAATAGAAGAAGAAGAAGAAGAAGAAGAAGAACACAACATCAGAGTAACACGAACCTCACAGCGGAACGAATAACATATAATAGATAACATAACTTTGAAATATAACAGTTATGTATACAATAGCACTTATCAGAGTACAGCACTTACAACACAGCGGAAATAACTATAGCTATAGGATCTTGAAGCCTCCTTCTCCAAGCTCTCCAAGTATATCTGTAAAATCCTGACTACTTGACTGCCCATACAAAATTGGACACCCAAGAGTTTAGGGAAAACAACAAAGTAAACTCCGGGTCAGTCATGGGACTGGTCTGAGTAAAACAGTTTAAACAGGTATATGAACAAGTAAACGATATCTCATAAGACCACGCCGCAGAACGGAACGGGTTTTTCCCTTATGAGAATCCAAAATATCTTTATATTTATATCAAAAACCTTTTGATATTATAATAATGTCTATGTACAAATAGATATCAACTAGCAGAAACGCTTTCATCTCACGTTCTACATATATAGTATACAATCAAAATCGCAAGCACGTATTGGATAATGGATTTCCAACTATGACAAGGTATGGAACCACCTTCTGCTAGTGTACCTCTAGAGAGGAATACACTGGATTCAACAAGAACATCTTGCAACCCGGCCACACATGACCGACCACCCATTTTGCTTGAGTGTATCGAATGTATATCACCAACGGTTGGGATCAGCATCCGTTTCCCGAATAGGACAGCATCAACAATAGATTTTTAGAAATAAATGAAACTCTAGATCAGGTGATTATACACCCTAATAGGTGCGACCTACATAGCCATGCTACCTGCCCGATTTCTGTCATTTACCGGATGTGAGGCTAGAAGCTACGCTTATCTTCACATCAGATTCACTTTATATGCCACATCATCAAATCCATCCAATCATCGATTGACATCCTCAACAATACATTATTTGTTAGCTAAAAGAAGTTTCCTTCTCCGCTTCCACTCTTGGTATGGTTGGAGAAATCAATGTACATGATCGTCTGGAAATACTCTGTCAGACATCCATCTTCATTCACTTAGAAATGTCACATCGTCATACCCGTAAAATCACAAATTGATTTCCTCAAAGATACAACGGGTATACAGCTAAGAGAAACGAATTCCTCCGCCACCAACGTATATACGTTTGAAGGGATCAACTTACGCGATCCATTGGATATACTCTGTCAGACCTTCATCCATACAAGTTGTCCTGGGACAGGACAAACCGAAGGCATTATTTAGTATATCCATCTTAGTCACTGTTAACTAAGACTTATACAACAGCCCTTGCACTTTACTCCGTCTTCAATTATCTTTGGCATAAATGATTCACAACGCTTGTGCCAATACAGAGTGGTTCTTTTGGATAATAATCCAACCGGTCTCTCCATATTAACAACGTTAAAATGGTCAAAACTTCGATAGTCTGTGATTTAACCATCAAAGAAAAACAAGTGTGCAAACAACGATATTATTTCCAGATGGAAATTATATCGGTAAATCATCAACATATATCTATATATATATTCACATTGCCTTATTTACTATGTTTAGAAAATATATGTTATTAACACTGGAAAACGTTTTCCATTTGCTTATTTACAAATCACTACTCTTCCCCAACTATCAGTCCCTGACTGTGAAATAGTATGAGAACAATTCCCTAAGTATAAATCCCGAAGGCCGAAACCAACATCAGATAGACACTTAGAAAACCATTCAATTTACTAATCTCTAGTCAGTTCTAATTTTACTTAACTCTGATTGATTAACTCTAACTGGTCAACCTTAATTAATTAACTCTAACTGGTTTTACTTGGTTTGACTAACTCCATTTATTAACTCGACTGATAAATTCAACTCGATTAACTGAACCAATCACTTTGATTAACTCGACAAATTCACTTTGGTTAACTTAATCAATTCACTTAACTAATTCACTTAGTTTAACTTAACTAATTCACTTTGATTAATCTAACTATTCACTTAACTCCTGTTGAATAAACTATATTCGATAACTCCTCTAACTCTACTCGAATAAACTATATTCAATTAACTCCTTTAATCTATTCGATTTGATAACTCCCCTTTTCGAATAACCAATATTCGATTAACTCACTTCGAATAACCAATATTCGACTACTCACTTCGAATTACTAATAATTGATAACTCCTTCGAATGAACTATATTCGATAATCTCCTCTCGAATAACTAGATTCGATTAACTTAACTTGATTAACTCCTATCGAATGACTAGATTCGATCAACTTAACTTATTTAACTCATCCTGATTAACTCCTATCGAATAACTAGATTCGATTAACTTAACTTATTTAACTCATCTTGATTAACTCCTATCAAATAACTAGATTCGATTTAACTCCATTCGCTTGACTCTAGATCGCAACGATCACAATGGTTACACCTGATTCCCTTAGGCAACATCCGACCGCCTTAGGCTATTTACAGCCCTGCGAATTACGCTTGCAGTCGTACGAGATGGCAACTTACCCTGAATACTATGTTTGACTAACTCTGTCTCAAATAACTATATTTGATTAACTCTAGCTCGTTTTAACTCTAATCGATTAACTCTAACTGAGTAACTCTAACTCGATCAACTTGACTTGATTAACTCGACTTACTTAACTCAACTGGTTAACTTGACTTACTTAACTCACTGGTTAACTTGACTTACTTAACCCAATTGGTCAACTTGACTTACTTAACTCACTGGTTAACTTGACTTACTTAACCCAACTGGTTAACTTGACTTACTTAACTCACTGGTTAACTTGACTTACTTAACCCAACTGGTTAACTTGACTTACTTAACTCACTGGTTAACTTGACTTACTTAACTCACTGGTTAACTTGACTTACTTAACTCACTGCTTAACTTGACTTACTTAACTCACTGGTTAACTTGACTTACTTAACCCAACTGGTTAACTTGACTTACTTAACTCACTGGTTAACTTGACTTACTTAACTCACTGGTTAACTTGACTTACTTAACCCAACTGGTTAACTTGACTTACATAACTCACTGGTTAACTTGACTTACTTAACCCAACTGGTTAACTTGACTTACTTAACTCACTGGTTAACTTGACTTACTTAACTCACTGGTTAACTTGACTTACTTAACCCAACTGGTTAACTTGACTTACATAACCCAACTGGTTAACTTGACTTACTTAACTCACTGGTTAACTTGACTTACTTAACCCAACTGGTTAACTTGACTTACATGACCCAACTGGTTAACATGACTTACTTAACTCACTGGTTAACTTGACTTACTTAACCCAACTGGTTAACTCTATTGAACTGGTTAACTCTACTGAACTGGTTAACTCTACTGAACTGGTTAACTCTACTGAACTAGTTAACTCTATTCAACTAACTCGACTCGACTAACCCCTTTCGAATAGCATATTCGTTTAACTAACTTTCGAATACCATATTCGATTTACTCCCTTCGAATACCATATTCGATTTAACTCCTTTTGAATACCATATTCGATTTACTTTATTCACTTTATAAAGATTTCCTTTTTAACAACGTTTTATTCATTTGAAAAGATTTACTTTTAAATAACGGTTCTACACTTTAAAAATGGTTTCCTTTTTATAACGTTTCCTTTTCAATTCTATTTGTAAATGGTTTACAAATATTTCTTTTTCAAATTTATTCTTGAAATATTCTAACTCCTTAAATTCTCTGAAAAATTCGCCATAACCTCCTTTGTAACGGGAGCATCGGGAAAATCCCCAAACCCGCCACACAGGCCTTTCCATTCAAAAAGAAAATGGTTTGTAATTAATTCCTTTTTGAATATCTCCTATTTATAAATATTCCAATTTATAAACATTTCTTATTTATAAATATTCCACTTTATAAATATCTCTTATTTATAAATATCCCATTTTATAAATATTCTATTTTCAATATGACTTCGAAAATCCCCTTATCAACATTTCGGTATGTTATGGTATTCAATCATATCAAATCACGATGTTCAATATCGCCCAAGCACATATAATCGCCCACATATTTTATATCACATCATATAACAATATATGAAAAACAATAAAATAACTGTTGAGGAATCCAGTCGGATTCCTCCAACCTGTCTCCCTGCATCCACAGACGTTACACAATATGATTATCATCACTTTCAGTTCAATATAAATTATTCTGATAGCAGAATCAATATATAAATATTTAACGATTTATATATATATATATATATATAATTACATATATATATATATATAATTTTCACTAACTGACTAGCAGTTCAATCAATCAACCACAGCGATCAACAGATAATTAACAGTTCTAAAAATACATTATAAAAATATAATTGTTCAGAGTTGATGAGTTTTACTCACATTGGACTGTTATCGTTAAAAACGATTAACTTTCTTTGATTCAGACGGACAATTTATTTTGTCGTAAATTGTAACGAGCTCTATTTCTCTCCCGTTCAGTCTCATTGTGTTACTCCCGTCCATACGATCCCAACGCAAATAGTTTCGCTGAATTTCGTTTTTGTATGACCAAGTTAAGATAATAACAAGTTAGAGTATTACTTTATATAAACAAACATGGATTTTTATTTTAAAATAAAGGCCTTAACCTTTAAAAGCCCATAAGCAGACTACCAAAGCCCACCCGCTCCCCAAAAGCTTCTTCCCCGATTTCTAACTGCCGTGGCCTCCCTGTACTCTACACCAAAACCGATCCTTCAAGCTACCAAAACTCCACCATTCTTATTTAAATTCAAAACCGAAATCACCACACTTCATCTCTTCGCAATCTCCTTACTCCCACCACCATTTTAAACCACTCGATGTCATCATCGGAAATTCCGACCTTCCATCCCTGTGTCGACATCGACACCTACCACCATCGATCAACCCACAAATCCGCCAACACCTTCGGTTTTATCTCCTGAAACCAAATATGAGATCGATTTCGCAAATACACAACTAAAAATCAACCGAACTCAAACCCTAATCTCGCTGGAAACACTCGAAAATCAGAAACCCGCAGTCGAGCCTTGCAAGACCCATACTGGAACGAAGAGAATCACTTCAGGGACTCAAAGATATAGGATTTAGGATTTATACATTTTGTTTTGAATTTATTTGGAATTTCAAAAGAACCGAACTTTGCTGTGAGAAGAGAATGAGCAACGGCGCAAAATCCCGTTGACCACTGAAGAAATGAATTTAGGTTTAGGGTTGTGATGGGTATTTATAAGATTTTCAAAATATCTAGATATTTTTGGTGTTGAGATATTCTAGTGTTATATTCATTTTATATTCTTTTTAGCTTTCTAAAAATCCCTGTGATCACACACGATACTCAAAAATCACGAAAACTGACATGCTGCTAGAGTTCGACATTACGATTCCAACGAAACTGGTTTCGTCGAATTCCGACTTCGTATGCCCACACAGCGTATTTTTAACTGTCAAAATACTGACTGTTTTTCACTCTAAAAATCCGTACGACCACACAGTGACTCTAAAAATCACGAAACTGGAAATCTAACAACTATTTGATATTGCGGGTCCAACAAAACTAGTTTCGTCGAATTTCGACTTCGTTTGCAAAAGTGGCTATTTTTAAAGCTCTGGACGACCCTTTTAAATATATAAATATATTTAAATATTATTAAATTAAATATAAATAAATTTATATTATCGTATATCTTCACATATGATATCGTACAGCCCCAGAGTATCATATCAGAATTTACAGTTTGATATTTAAGATTTTAGATTTATCGATATTCAGTTTTATATCGAAAATCCTTTATAACGTAAATAAAGCGTTGCAAATTATAAAGGAATTCCACAGCCACTTTTCTGAAATTTGATTTGGACATAAATCAAAATCTACATGACGAAATCCCGATTTTTCTCTTCCCCCAGAAAGATATACTCCACCAGCTCCAAACGTTTCTTGTTTCACAGAAATCTGGCTTAAAACGAATCCTATACATTCAGTTGAAGTTCAAATTGCCAAATCGCGAACTGCAGCGCCATTTCAAGCTCGATTTTAATTATAATATAATTATACGTTTCAAACTGACGTCGATTGAATATATTCGTCAATATGATTCAACTCTAAGCTGAATTAAACCTTGGGGATGACCCTGTTCACCTTATATTGTGATTTCCAATATTTTTGATTATTTCTGAATTAAATATATTATTTAATTTAATTAAATATTCCATATTATTTAATTAACGACAATTAAATTTCCTATATCACTATTTTAAACAATTAAATAAATTATTATACCCCTGGAAAATGCGGGTCATTACATTCTTCCCCACTTAAAATAATTTCGTCCTCGAAATTGATAAGTTAGAGGACGACCCTACCTATTGGAATTCCTAAGATTGTTTACCCCTTATTTTTGATTTTAACTGAACCAATTAATATCGACTAAAATATTATTCATTCCGACAAACTAAAATTTTCAAAAATTCTGAAAATTTTCTAACACTTTAAACTTTTGAAAAAATTCGCCAGCACCTCCTTTGTACTGGTCAATAGCTCAAACTCCAACTCGCCTCTCTGGGCCTTCTTCAACCCAAAAGAAAATCAAAACGCCAAACGGCTTGCCAATTCGGCTCATAAATTCCAAACTCATATAAAATATTAACTTGTACCTTTTTGTTGGGCATATCATTATATCCCTACCATCTGTTATCAACTCGGCATATACAAATGCCATCCCAATCAACTCCAACCAAGTTATTCTTAACACAACCATTCGCTTATTCAAGCCGAATTGAATTTCAAATTCGAGTTTCAAATTCCAAACTCTCAACTTATCATTTCAAATCCAAATCCAGATTATTCTCTAATCACTTCCATTTTTTCTTAACCTATCATCTCAAGTTAAATTCTGGTTTATTATTTACTTTTACCATCCCATTCGAATTAACTTCACACGTTAAATTTTAATTTCTAGAACTTAAATTCCTGGGTAAATTTCAAATCAATTTGAAATCAAAATACCAATTCAAAACCTTTGAATTTCTAAACAACTAGTTTTCTCAAAACAATTCAAATCAAAATCTCTGGTAGTAATCCACCACTTAGAACACGAAAATCACACCGATGATACTGCGTAGTCATCATCGGAATAATTTTCCAGCAACCCAAGTGATTTCAATACTATATCATTTCAAAACCCTTACTAAATACATCCATTTTGAAAACATCTCAAAATCTCCTAGGAACTTAAAATTTCCTTATTTTAATTCCAAATCTGATTTAAATTCATATTTAATTCATCTTATTTCATATACTTTACTTATATGATTCTGACTGGTTATATATAACCATTTCACTTTATAATCTCATTCGATTATAATTACAACCAATATATCTAATATATGATAATATATTACATATCCATACTGTGTCGGTCCATCGTATTCAAGTATTTATTTACTCCTACCAATACAGTGGATCAAACCGATCGACCAGAACTCATAAACAACTCAGCCAATGAATCTCCACAATATAAAACCATTTTTATATCGAATACAAATACGCACTCGTATATATACACTCAACTCAATCTAGGGTATTACTAACCATATCTCTACTGAGTCACGCCACAGAGCCAAGGTATTTCTTAACTTAAGCTCTGATACCAACTGTAATGACCTGGATTTTTGGTTAAGTAGGCTTTGCAACCATCCTCTCCCCATCCTCCAAAGCAGCAGGTAAACCCACTGTGGCTTACACTGGTACCCCCAATACCATATTTTACGGCCAGCCTTTCGACTTCACAACCAACCCTACCAAAGGGACATGTAGGAGTAAGAGTCTCCCGTTCGCCACCAAACGAAAAGCGAGAACCCCCTATCATGCGACACATTCCTAAGCACGCAACATGGACTGGAATGAGTAAAATAGTTTAACACAGTTTAACATATATATGATATCTCATAAGACCACGCCGTGAATACGAAACGGGTTTTTCCCTTATGAGAATCCAACATCTTTGACAAGCAATATCGTTTTGATATTATAATAATGTCTATGTACAAATAGATATCAACTAGCAGAAACGCTTTCATCTCACGTTCTACATATATAGTATACAATAAAAATCGTAAGCACGTATTGGATAATGGATTTCCAACTATGACAAGGTATGGAACCACCTTCTGTTAGTGTACCTCTAGAGAGGAATACACTGGGTTCAACAAGAACATCTTGCAACCCGGCCACACATGACCGACCACCCATTTCGCTTGAGTGTATCGAATGTATATCACCAATGGTTGGGATCAGCAACCGTTTCCCGAATGGGACAACATCAACAATAGATTTTTAGAAATAAATGAAACTCTAGATCAGGTGATTATACACCCTAATAGGTGCGACCTACATCGCCATGCTACCTGCCCGATTTCTGTCATTTACCGGATGTGAGGCTAGAAGCTACGCTTATCTTCACATCAGATTCACTTTAAATGACACATCATCAAATCCATCCAATCACCGATTGACGTCCTTAACAATACATTATGTGTTAGCTAAAAGAAGTTTCCTTCTCCGCTTCCACTCTTGGTACGGTTGGAGAAATCAATGTACGTGATCGTCTGGAAATACTCTGTCAGACATCCATCTTCATTCACTTAGAAATGTCACATCGTCATACCCGTAAAATCACAAATTGATTTCCTCAAAGATACAACGGGTATACAGCTAAGAGAAACGAATTCCTCCGCCACCAACGTATATACGTTTGAAGGGATCAACTTACGTGATCCATTGGATATACTCTGTCAGACCTTCATCCATACAAGTTGTCCTGGGACTGGACAAACCGAAGGCACTATTCAGTATATCCATCTTAGTCACTGTTAACTAAGACTTATACAACAGCCATTGCACTTTACTCCGTCTTCAATTATCTTTGGCATAAATGATTCACAACGCTTGTGCCAATACAGAGTGGTTCTTTGGATAATAATCCAACCAGTCTCTCCATATTAACAACGTTAAAATGGTCAAAACGTCGATAGTCTGTGATTTAACCATCAAAGAAAAACAAGTGTGAAAACAACGATATTATTTCCAGATGGAAATTATATCGGTAAATCATCAACATATATCTATATATATATTCACATTGCCTTATTTTCTATGTTTAGAAAATATATGTTATTAACACTGGAAAACGTTTTCCATTTGCTTATTTACAAATCACTACTCTTCCCCAACTATCAGTCCCTGACTGTGAACTAGTATGAGAACAATTCCCTAAGTATAAATCCCGAAGGTCGAAACCAACATCAGATAAACACTTAGAAAACCATTCAATTTACTAATCTCTAGTCAGTTCTAATTTTACTTAATTCTATTTGATTAACTCTGATTGATTAACTCTAACTGGTCAACCTTAATTAATTAACTCTAACTGGTTTTACTTGGTTTGACTAACTCCATTTATTAACTTGACTGACAAATTCAACTCGATTAACTGAACTAATCACTTTGATTAACTCGACAAATTCACTTTGGTTAACTTAACTAATTCACTTAACTAATTCACTTAGTTTAACTTAACTAATTCACTTTGATTAATCTAACTATTCACTTAACTCCTGTCGAATAAACTATATTCGATGACTCCTCTAACTCTACTCGAATAAACTATATTCGATTAACTCCTTTAATCTATTCGATTTGATAACTCCCCTTTTCGAATAACCAATATTCGATTAACTCACTTCGAATAACCAATATTCGACTACTCACTTCGAATAACTAATAATTGATAACTCCTTCGAATAAACTATATTCGATAATCTCCTCTCGAATAACTAGATTCGATTAACTTAACTTATTTAACTTAACTTGATTAACTCCTATCGAATGACTAGATTCGATTAACTTAACTTATTTAACTCATCTTGATTAACTCCTATCGAATAACTAGATTCGATTAACTTAACTTATTTAACTCATCTTGATTAACTCCTATCGAATAACTAGATTCGATTTAACTCCATTCGCTTGACTCTAGATCGCAACGATCACAATGGTTACGCCTGATTCCCTTAGGCAACATCCGACTGCCTTAGGCTATTTACAGCCCTGCGAATTACGCTAGCAGTCGTATGAGATGGCAACTTACCCTTAATACTATGTTTGACTAACACTGTCTCAAATAACTATATTTGATTAACTCTAGTTCGTTTTAACTCTAATCGATTAACTCTAACTGAGTAAGCCTAACTCGATCAACTCGACTTGATTAACTCGACTTACTTAACTCAACTGGTTAACTTAACTTACTTAACTCACTGGTTAACTTGACTTACTTAACCCAACTGGTTAACTTGACTTACTTAACTCACTGGTTAACTTGACTTACTTAACCCAACTGGTTAACTTGACTTACTTAACTCACTGGTTAACTTGACTTACTTAACCCAACTGATTAACTTGACTTACTTAACTCATTGGTTAACTTGACTTACTTAACTCACTGGTTAACGTGACTTACTTAACTCACTGGTTAACTTGACTTACTTAACTCACTGATTAACTTGACTTACTTAACCCAACTGGTTAACTTGACTAACTTAACTCACTGGTTAACTTGACTTACTTAACTCACTGGTTAACTTGACTTACTTAACCCAACTGGTTAACTTGACTTACATAACTCACTGGTTAACTTGACTTACTTAACCCAACTGGTTAACTTGACTTACTTAACTCACTGGTTAACTTGACTTACTTAACGCACTGGTTAACTTGACTTACTTAACCCAACTGGTTAACTTGACTTACATAACCCAACTGGTTAACTTGACTTACTTAACTCACTGGTTAACTTGACTTACTTAACCCAACTGGTTAACTTGACTTACATAACCCAACTGGTTAACTTGACTTACTTAACTCACTGGTTAACTTGACTTACATAACCCAACTGGTTAACTTGACTTACTTAACTCACTGGTTAACTTGACTTACTTAACCCAACTGGTTAACTCTATTGAACTGGTTAACTCTATTGAACTAGTTAACTCTACTGAACTGGTTAACTCTACTGAACTGGTTAACTCTACTGAACTAGTTAACTCTATTCAACTAACTCGACTCGACTAACCCCTTTCGAATAGCATATTCGTTTTACTAACTTTCGAATACCATATTCGATTTACTCCCTTCGAATACCATATTCTATTTAACTCCTTTCGAATACCATATTCGATTTACTTTATTCACTTTATAAAGATTTCCTTTTTAACAACGTTTTATTCATTTGAAAAGATTTACTTTTAAATAACGGTTCTACACTTTAAAAATGATTTCCTTTTTTTAACGTTTCCTTTCCAATTCTATTTGTAAATGGTTTACAAATATTTCCTTTTCAAATTTATTCTTGAAATATTCTAATTCCTTAAATTCTCTGAAAAATTCGCCATAACCTCCTTTGTAACGGGAGCATCGGGAAAATCCCCAAACCCGCCACACAGGCCTTTCCATTCAAAAAGAAAATGGTTTGTAATTATTTCCTTTTTGAATATCTCCTATTTATAAATATTCCAATTTATAAACATTTCTTATTTATAAATATTCCACTTTATAAATATCTCTTATTTATAAATATCCCATTTTATAAATATTCTATTTTCAATATCACTTTGAAAATCCCCTTATCAACATTTCAGTATGTTATGGTATTCAATCATATCGAATCACGATGTTCAATATCGCCCAAGCACATATAATCGCCCACAGATTTTATATCACATCATATAACAATATATGAAAAACAATAAAATAACTGTTGAGGAATCCAGTCGGATTCCTCCAACCTGTCTCCCTGCAGACACAGATGTTACACAATATGATTATCATCATTTTCAGTTCAATATAAATTATTCTGATAGCAGAATCAACATATAAATATTTAACGGTTTATATATATATATATAATTACATATATATATATATATAATTTTCACTAACTGACTAGTAGTTCAATCAATCAACCACAGCAATCAATAGATGATTAACAGTTCTAAAAATACATTATAAAAATATAACTCTTCAGAGTTGGTGAGTTTTACTCACATTGGACTGTTATCGTTAAAAACGATTAACTGTCTTTGATTCAGATGGACAATTTATTTTGCCATAAATTGTAACAAGCTCTGTTTCTCTCCCAGTCAGTCTCATTGTGTTGCTCCCGTCCATACGATCCCAACGCAACTAGTTTCGCTGAATTTCGTTTTCGTATGACCAAGTTATGATAATAACAAGTTAGAGTATTACTTTATATAAACAAACATGGATTTTTATTTTAAAATAAAGGCCTTAACCTTTAAAAGCCCATCGGCCCACTACCAAAGCCCACCTGCTCCCCAAAAGCTTCTTCCCCGATTTCTAACTGTCGTGGCCTCCCTGTACTCCACACCAAAACCGATCCTTCAAGCTACCAAAACTCCACCATTCTTATTTAAATTCAAAACCGAAATCACCACACTTCATCTCTTCGCAATCTCCTTACTCCCACCACCATTTTAAACCACTCGATGTCATCATCGGAAATTCCGACCTTCCATCCCTGTGTCGACATCGACACCTACCACCATCGATCAACCCACAAATCCGCCAACACCTTCGGTTTTATCTCCTAAAACCAAATATGAGATCGTTTTCGCAAATACACAACTAAAAATCAACCGAACTCAAACCCTAATCTCGCTGAAAACACTCGAACATCAGAAACCCACAGTCGAGCCTTGCAAGACCCATATTAGAATGAAGAGAATCACTTCAGGGACTCAAAGATATAGAATTTAGGATTTATACATTTTGTTTTGAATTTATTTGGAATTTCAAAAGAACCGAACTTTGCTGTGAGAAGAGAATGAGCAACGGCGCAAAATCCCGTTGACCACTGAAGAAATGAATTTAGGTTTAGGGTTGTGATGGGTATTTATAAGATTTTCAAAATATCTTGATATTTTTGGTGTTGAGATATTTTAGTTTTATATTCATTTTATATT
Organism: Allium sativum; assembly: GCA_030737875.1. Taxonomy (NCBI): domain Eukaryota; kingdom Viridiplantae; phylum Streptophyta; class Magnoliopsida; order Asparagales; family Amaryllidaceae; genus Allium; species Allium sativum. Next base: position 735,689,260 of record CM060916.1, read on the forward strand.
CTTTTTAGCTTTCTATAAATCCCTGTGATCACACACAATACTCAAAAATCACGAAAACTGACATGCTGCTAGAGTTCGACATTACGATTCCAACGAAACTGGTTTCGTCGAATTCCGACTTCGTATGCCCACACAGCGTATTTTTAACTGTCAAAATACTGAATGTTTTTCACTCTAAAAATCCGTAAGACCACACAGTGACTCTAAAAATCACGAAACTGGAAATCTAACAACTATTTGACATTGCGGATCCAACAAAACTAGTTTCGTCGAATTTCGACTTCGTTTGCAAAAGTGGCTATTTTTAAAGCTCTGGACGACCCTTTTAAATATATAAATATATTTAAATATTATTAAATTAAATATAAATAAATTTATATTATCGTATATCTTCACATATGATATCGTACAGCCTAAGAGTATTATATCAGAATTTACAGTTTGATATTTTAGATTTTAGATTTATCGATATTCAGTCTTATATCGAAAATCCTTTTATAACGTAAATAAAGCGTTGCAAATTATAAAGGAATTCCACAGCCACTTTTCTGAAATTTGATTTGGACATAAATCAAAATCTACACGACGAAATCCCGATTTTTCTCTTCCCCCAGAAAGATATACTCCACCAGCTCCAAACGTTTCTTGTTTCACAGAAATCTGGCTTAAAACGAATCCTATACATTCAGTTGAAGTTCAAATTGCCAAATCGCGAACTGCAGCGCCATTTCAAGCTCGATTTTAATTATAATATAATTATACGTTTCAAACTGACATCGATTGAATATATTCGTCAATATGATTCAACTCTAAGCTGAATTAAACCTTGGGGATGACCCTGTTCACCTTATATTGTGATTTCCAATATTTTTGATTATTTCTGAATTAAATATATTATTTAATTTAATTAAATATTCCATATTATTTAATTAACGACGATTAAATTCCCTATATCACTATTTTAAACAATTAAATAAATTATTATACCCCTGGAAAATGCAGGTCATTACATTCTTCCCCACTTAAAATAATTTCGTCCTCGAAATTGCTAAGTTAGAGGACGACCATTCCTATTGGAATTCCTAAGATTGTTTGCCCCTTATTTCTGATTTTAACTGAACCAATTAATATCGACTAAAATATTTATTCATTCCGACTAACTAAAATTTTCAAAAATTCTGAAAATTTTCTAACACTTTAAACTTTTGAAAAATTTCGCCAGCACCTCCTTTGTACTGGTCAATAGCTCAAACTCCAACTCGCCTCTCTGGGCCTTCTTCAACCCAAAAGAAAATCAAAACGCCAAACGACTTGCCAATTCGGCTCATAAATTCCAAACTCATATAAAATATTAACTTGTACCTTTTTGTTGGGCATATCATTATATCCCTACCATCTGTTATCAACTCGGCATATACAAATGCCATCCCAATCAACTCCAACCAAGTTATTCTTAACACAACCATTCGCTTATTCAAGCCGAATTGAATTTCAAATTCGAGTTTCAAATTCCAAACTCTCAACTTATCATTTCAAATCCAAATCCAGATTATTCTCTAATCACTTCCATTTTTTCTTAACCTATCATCTCAAGTTAAATTCCGGTTTATTATTTACTTTTACCATCCCATTCAAATTAACTTCACATGTTAAATTTTAATTTCTAGAACTTAAATTCCTGGGTAAATTTCAAATCAATTTGAAATCAAAATACCAATTCAAAACCTTTGAATTTCTAAACAACTTGTTTTCTCAAAACAATTCAAATCAAAATCTCTGGTAGTAATCCACCACTTACAACTCGAAAATCACACCGATGATACTGCGCAGTCATCATCGGAATAATTTTCCAGCGACCCAAGTGATTTCAATACTATATCATTTCAAAACCCTTACTAAATACATCCATTTTGAAAACATCTCAAAATCTCCCAGGAACTTAAAATTTCCTTATTTTAATTCCAAATCTGATTTAAATTCATATTTAATTCATCTTATTTCATATACTTTACTTATATGATTCTGACTGGTTATATATAACCATTTCACTTTATAATCTCATTCGATTATAATTACAACCAATATATCTAATATATGATAATATATTACATATCCATACTGTGTCGGTCCATCGTATTCAAGTATTTATTTACTCCTACCAATACAGTGGATCAAACTGATCGACCAGAACTCATAAACAACTCAGCCAATGAATCTCCACAATATAAAACCATTTTTATATCAAATACAAATACGCACTCGTATATATACACTCAACTCAATCTAGGGTATTACTAACCCTATCTCTACTGAGTCACGCCACAGAGCCAAGGTATTTCTTAACTTAAGCTCTGATACCAACTGTAATGACCCGGATTTTTGGTTAAGTAGGGTTTGCAACCATCCTCTCCCCATCCTCCAAAGCAGCAGGTAAAACCCACTGTGGCTTACACTGGTACCCCCAATACCATATTTTACGGCCAGCCTTTCGACTTCACAACCAACCCTACCAAAGGGACATGTAGGAGTAAGAGTCTCCCGTTCGCCACCTAACAAAAACCGAGAACCCCCTATCATGCGACACATGCCTAAGCACGCAACATGGACTGGTATGAGTAAAATAGTTTAACACAGTTTAACATATATATGATATCTCATAAGACCACGCCGTGAATACGAAACGGGTTTTTCTCTTATGAGAATCCAACATCTTTGACAAGCAATATCGTTTTGATATTATAATAATGTCTATGTACAAATAGATATCAACTAGCAGAAACGCTTTCATCTCACGTTCTACATATATAGTATACAATCAAAATCGTAAGCACGTATTGGATAATGGATTTCCAACTATGACAAGGTATGGAACCACCTTCTGTTAGTGTACCTCTAGAGAGGAATACACTGGGTTCAACAAGAACATCTTGCAACCCGGCCACACATGACCGACCACCCATTTCGCTTGAGTGTATCGAATGTATATCACCAATGGTTGGGATCAGCAACCGTTTCCCGAATGGGACAGCATCAACAATAGATTTTTAGAAATAAATGAAACTCTAGATCAGGTGATTATACACCCTAATAGGTGCGACCTACATCGCCATGCTACCTGCCCGATTTCTGTCATTTACCGGATGTGAGGCTAGAAGCTACGCTTATCTTCACATCAGATTCACTTTAAATGACACATCATCAAATCCATCCAATCACCGATTGACGTCCTCAACAATACATTATGTGTTAGCTAAAAGAAGTTTCCTTCTCCGCTTCCACTCTTGGTACGGTTGGAGAAATCAATGTACGTGATCGTCTGGAAATACTCTGTCAGACATCCATCTTCATTCACTTAGAAATGTCACATCGTCATACCCGTAAAATCACAAATTGATTTCCTCAAAGATACAATGGGTATACAGCTAAGAGAAACGAATTCCTCCGCCACCAACGTAAACGTTTGAAGGGATCAACTTACGTGATCCATTGGATATACTCTGTCAGACCTTCATCCATACAAGTTGCCTGGGACTGGACAAACCGAAGGCACTATTCAGTATATCCATCATAGTCACTGTTAACTAAGACTTATACAACAGCCCTTGCACTTTACTCCGTCTTCAATTATCTTTGGCATAAATGATTCACAACGCTTGTGCCAATACAGAGTGGTTATTTGGATAATAATCCAACCGGTCTCTCCATATTAACAACGTTAAAATGGTCAAAACGTCGATAGTCTGTGATTTAACCATCAAACAAAAACAAGTGTGAAAACAACGATATTATTTCCAGATGGAAATTATATCGGTAAATCATCAACATATATCTATATATATATATATATTCACATTGCCTTATTTTCTATGTTTAGAAAATATATGTTATTAACACTGGAAAACGTTTTCCATTTGCTTATTTACAAATCACTACTCTTCCCCAACTATCAGTCCCTGACTGTGAACTAGTATGAGAACAATTCCCTAAGTATAAATCCCGAAGGCCGAAACCAACATCAGATAAACACTTAGAAAACCATTCAATTTACTAATCTCTAGTCAGTTCTAATTTTACTTAATTCTATTTGATTAACTCTGATTGATTAACTCTAACTGGTCAACCTTAATTAATTAACTCTAACTGGTTTTACTTGTTTTGACTAACTCCATTTATTAACTTGACTGACAAATTCAACTCGATTAACTGAACTAATCACTTTGATTAACTCGACAAATTCACTTTGGTTAACTTAACTAATTCACTTAACTAATTCACTTAGTTTAACTTAACTAATTCACTTTGATTAATCTAACTATTCACTTAACTCCTGTCGAATAAACTATATTCGATAACTCCTCTAACTCTACTCGAATAAACTATATTCGATTAACTCCTTTAATCTATTCGATTTGATAACTCCCCTTTTCGAATAACCAATATTCGATTAACTCACTTCGAATAACCAATATTCGACTACTCACTTCGAATAACTAATAATTGATAACTCCTTCGAATAAACTATATTCGATAATCTCCTCTCGAATAACTAGATTCGATTAACTTAACTTATTTAACTTAACTTGATTAACTCCTATCGAATGACTAGATTCGATCAACTTAACTTATTTAACTCATCTTGATTAACTCCTATCGAATAACTAGATTCGATTAACTTAACTTATTTAACTCATCTTGATTAACTCCTATCGAATAACTAGATTCGATTTAACTCCATTCGCTTGACTCTAGATCGCAACGATCACAATGGTTACACCTGATTCCCTTAGGCAACATCCGACTGCCTTAGGCTATTTACAGCCCTGTGAATTACGCTAGCAGTCGTATGAGATGGCAACTTGCCCTGAATACTATGTTTGACTAACTCTGTCTCAAATAACTATATTTGATTAACTCTAGTTCGTTTTAACTCTAATCGATTAACTCTAACTGAGTAAGCCTAACTCGATCAACTCGACTTGATTAACTCGACTTACTTAACTCAACTGGTTAACTTAACTTACTTAACTCACTGGTTAACTTGACTTACTTAACCCAACTGGTTAACTTGACTTACTTAACTCACTGGTTAACTTGACTTACTTAACCCAACTGGTTAACTTGACTTACTTAACTCACTGGTTAACTTGACTTACTTAACCCAACTGGTCAACTTGACTTACTTAACTCATTGGTTAACTTGACTTACTTAACTCACTGGTTAACGTGACTTACTTAACTCACTGGTTAACTTGACTTACTTAACTCACTGGTTAACTTGACTTACTTAACCCAACTGGTTAACTTGACTTACTTAATTCACTGGTTAACTTGACTTACTTAACTCACTGGTTAACTTGACTTACTTAACCCAACTGGTTAACTTGACTTACATAACTCATTGGTTAACTTGACTTACTTAACCCAACTGGTTAACCTGACTTACTTAACTCACTGGTTAACTTGACTTACTTAACGCACTGGTTAACTTGACTTACTTAACCCAACTGGTTAACTTGACTTACATAACCCAACTGGTTAGCTTGACTTACTTAACTCACTGGTTAACTTGACTTACTTAACCCAACTGGTTAACTTGACTTACATAACCCAATTGGTTAACTTGACTTACTTAACTCACTGGTTAACTTGACTTACATAACCCAACTGGTTAACTTGACTTACTTAACTCACTGGTTAACTTAACTTACTTAACCCAACTGGTTAACTCTATTGAACTGGTTAACTCTATTGAACTAGTTAACTCTACTGAACTGGTTAACTCTACTGAATTGGTTAACTCTACTGAACTAGTTAACTCTATTCAACTAACTCGACTCGACTAACCCCTTTCGAATAGCATATTCGTTTTACTAACTTTCGAATACCATATTCGATTTACTCCCTTCGAATACCATATTCGATTTAACTCCTTTCGAATACCATATTCGATTTACTTTATTCACTTTATAAAGATTTCCTTTTTAACAACGTTTTATTCATTTGAAAAGATTTACTTTTAAATAACGGTTCTACACTTTAAAAATGATTTCCTTTTTATAACGTTTCCTTTCCAATTCTATTTGTAAATGGTTTGCAAATATTTCCTTTTCAAATTTATTCTTGAAATATTCTAACTCCTTAAATTCTCTGAAAAATTCGCCATAACCTCCTTTGTAACGGGAGCATCGGGAAAATCCCCAAACCCGCCACACAGGCCTTTCCATTCAAAAAGAAAATGGTTTGTAATTATTTCCTTTTTGAATATCTCCTATTTATAAATATTCCAATTTATAAACATTTCTTATTTATAAATATTCCACTTTATAAATATCTCTTATTTATAAATATCCCATTTTATAAATATTCTATTTTCAATATCACTTTGAAAATCCCCTTATCAACATTTCGGTATGTTATGGTATTCAATTATATCGAATCACGATGTTCAATATCGCCTAAGCACATATAATCGCCCACAGATTTTATATCACATCATATAAAAATATATGAAAAACAATAAAATAACTGTTGAGGAATCCAGTCGGATTCCTCCAACCTGTCTCCCTGCATTCACAGATGTTACACAATATGATTATCATCATTTTCAGTTCAATATAAATTATTCTGATAGCAGAATCAACATATAAATATTTAACAGTTTATATATATATATAATTACATATATATATATATAATTTTCACTAACTGACTAGTAGTTCAATCAATCAACCACAGCAATCAATAGATGATTAACAGTTCTAAAAATACATTATAAAAATATAACTGTTCAGAGTTGGTGAGTTTTACTCACATTGGACTGTTATCGTTAAAAACGATTAACTGTCTTTGATTCAGATGGACAATTTATTTTGCCATAAATTGTAACGAGCTCTGTTTCTCTCCCAGTCAGTCTCATTGTGTTGCTCCCGTCCATACGATCCCAACGCAACTAGTTTCGCTGAATTTCGTTTTCGTATGACCAAGTTATGATAATAACAAGTTAGAGTATTACTTTATATAAACAAACATGAATTTTTATTTTAAAATAAAGGCCTTAACCTTTAAAAGCCCATCGGCCCACTACCAAAGCCCACCTGCTCCCTAAAAGCTTCTTCCCCGATTTCTAACTGCCGTGGCCTCCCTGTACTCCACACCAAAACCGATCCTTCAAGCTACCAAAACTCCACCATTCTTATTTAAATTCAAAACCGAAATCACCACACTTCATCTCTTCGCAATCTCCTTACTCCCACCACCATTTTAAACCACTCGATGTCATCATCGGAAATTCCGACCTTCCATCCCTGTGTCGACATCGACACCTACCACCATCGATCAACCCACAAATCCGCCAACACCTTCGGTTTTATCTCCTGAAACCAAATATGAGATCGATTTCGCAAATACACAACTAAAAATCAACCGAACTCAAACCCTAATCTCGCTGGAAACACTCGAACATCAGAAACCCGCAGTCGAGCCTTGCAAGACCCATATTAGAATGAAGAGAATCACTTCAGGGACTCAAAGATATAGGATTTAGGATTTATACATTTTGTTTTGAATTTATTTGGAATTTCAAAAGAACCGAACTTTGCTGTGAGAAGAGAATGAGCAACGGCGCAAAATCCCGTTGACCACTGAAGAAATGAATTTAGGTTTAGGGTTGTGATGGGTATTTATAAGATTTTCAAAATATCTAGATATTTTGGGTGTTGAGATATTTTAGTTTTATATTCATTTTATATTCTTTTTAGCTTTCTAAAAATCCCTGTGATCACACACAATACTCAAAAATCACGAAAACTGACATGCTGCTAGAGTTCGACATTACGATTCCAACGAAACTGGTTTCGTCGAATTCCGACTTCGTATGCCCACACAGCGTATTTTTAACTGTCAAAATACTGAATGTTTTTCACTCTAAAAATCCGTAAGACCACACAGTGACTCTAAAAATCACGAAACTGGAAATCTAACAACTATTTGACATTGCGGATCCAACAAAACTAGTTTCGTCGAATTTCGACTTCGTTTGCAAAAGTGGCTATTTTTAAAGCTCTGGACGACCCTTTTAAATATATAAATATATTTAAATATTATTAAATTAAATATAAATAAATTTATATTATCGTATATCTTTACATATGATATCGTACAGCGCCAGAGTATCATATCAGAATTTACAGTTTGATATTTTAGATTTTAGATTTATCGATATTCAGTTTTATATCGAAAATCCTTTTATAACGTAAATAAAGCGTTGCAAATTATAAAGGAATTCCACAGCCACTTTTCTGAAATTTGATTTGGACATAAATCAAAATCTACACGACGAAATCCCGATTTTTCTCTTCCCCCAGAAAGATATACTCGACCAGCTCCAAACGTTTCTTGTTTCACAGAAATCTGGCTTAAAACGAATCCTATACATTCAGTTGAAGTTCAAATTGCCAAATCGCGAACTGCAGTGCCATTTCAAGCTCGATTTTAATTATAATATAATTATACGTTTCAAACTGACGTCGATTGAATATATTCGTCAATATGATTCAACTCTAAGCTGAATTAAACCTTGGGGATAACCCTGTTCACCTTATATTGTGATTTCCAATATTTTTGATTATTTCTGAATTAAATATATTATTTAATTTAATTAAATATTCCATATTATTTAATTAACGACGATTAAATTCCCTATATCACTATTTTAAACAATTAAATAAATTATTATACCCCTGGAAAATGCGGGTCATTACATATATTTATTTTATTATAATTTGGATGTTTATATTAGGTAATGTGATGGTTACACATATATGTATTGCAAAATGTTTACATATATGTATTGCAAATGGTTACATATGTAAATATTACAATGTTCTTACTAAAATTCAATTTTAATAAATAAATATTTAATATTCGACATTCATGCGTAGAAAAGAATATATGAAATGCCATGTGTCCATATAGTTGTTTATATGCATGTAGATGGTCTCATCATAGTGAGCCATGTGTCCTTATTTAATTTTACAAAAGTACCCTTAAAATCATTATATAAAAGTACGCATGCATTTCTTTTTCCTTACCCTTCGGCATTCACGCGCATCTCTTCTTCCTCCATCGAAATTTCTCCCCACGTCACCGTAAACTTCCCCACCCCATTTCTCTTCCGCTCACGCTTCCTCCTCCTTTGGAAAAAGTTTGTAACTATCCATTTGCACCCCAACCCTCTTCTCTCCCCTCTTCCATACTTCGGTCTCCTCCTCAAAACCAACAGCTCCCCCTTTGTTTACTTCGGTCTTCCCATAACAGCAGTCTTCACTGCCACTTTGTCGTAACCCAGGTAGCACCGCCGTCCTCTCCTCGTTAGTCACCTCTTACAGCCAACAGCACCTCCTCCACAAAGCCGCACCTCCCTTCCCACATTATTTCACATGCCAGACTTTCCTCCCCACTCAACACAACTCAACTTCCCCTACCACTGTCCTACGCTACAGCCACACCACCGTCCAACGCTACACTGACCGCCTGCGCCACCTCAGCCGCCCAGTCCCATCACCTCTCCTCCACGTGGCCACCCTCTCCACTCCTCTCTAAAAAACAGTTGTATCACTTTTAAACCACACGCAAGAAATTATCCCGCCGCCTTTCCTCTCTCTAACCTGCCACGTCAGCAAGGCCGAACCACCAGTGACCACCTAGCAACCCGTTGTCCCTCCTCCGTCCAGTCATAGACCCATTTGCCTCGACGTTGCCTTGTGTTGAAAATAAATACGTGTGTTAAGCTTGGATTTCTTGTGTATATTGAACGCCTAAAGTATATATATGTGTGTGTATGTATGTATGTATGTATGTATGTACGTGAGTATGCGGAAAAGAAGTGGCGCGTGTCTATGAAGCTTGTGCGTGATCGATCGTAGACTGGATCAGCAGTAAATACTGGTTTTAACGGTGAAGAGTTTGGAGCCATGAAGGTGAGAATTCTAACTTAATTTATTTGAATTAGTTAGAATGGTTAATTATAATTAGTTGTTAATTATAATTAATAATTAGTCGATGATCATAAATTGCTTATAAATGAGAGTTATTGGATGTTTGATGGATATTTATGTAGTTAGAATACACTGTACACCAAGCATTATTGACTGTAATGCTTTGCGCACAGTTAATTGGTTGTTTAAATTGTTGTATGAATTTACTCCTACTTATTTGGTTAATTTATTTGGTTGATTCTAGTTGCATGAAATCACACACATACACCGTAGCTGTGAAATTATACGAGTAATCAATTTAAATTCTCCTTCCATTTAAATGAATATTTTATTATTAAAATAAGGGTTGAGAATGTAGTTTGAAATTTAATTTTAAAACTGTTTGGGAATCAGAATTTAGTTAACAATATTCGTATAAGATGAAATGGTTTTGGAAACAATTCTGATCGCTCATAGGTATTTAAATATTGAATTGGGTTTTGAAATTTAGATCGGAAAATGATTTGAAATACGTATTCAACATTGGTTTTGTGAAAACGATTTTAATGGTTATCTCTAAGTAATTAAATGAGATTTCATAAAAATATTAATATTTCGATTTGAAATAAAAGAATGAAATTTGAAATGATGATTTTTGGAATAGTAATTTTGAAAAAAAATTGAACAAGTTTTAGCAAATATTATTATTAAGTGTTCAATTTAATTTGGTATAAACAATTTGGAAATTGGAATAATGGCTTTCGAGATAAAGTTGTTTTGGGATTGGAATGGAATTTAATTTGGTATAAACAATTTGGAAATTTGAATAATGGCTTTTGAGATAAAGTTGTTTTGGGATTGGAATGGAAATATAAATTTATTTAAAGAAACGAATCGAACGATTTATAATTTAAATTGTTATATAGTTTGAATCGAAAGTATCAATTTTAATTATGATATGACTATAACTTGAACATTTTAAATCAAACTGATGTGAAACCAGAAACGTCGGATTTCTATTAATAGTAGTTTTTTATTACAAAAGAAATTTTCAAATTCCAATGTATGGTTTTCAAGTTATGTTTAAAACAAAATTGGCAAAGGTCGTTATACGTGTAGTTTGTCGGCCATAATGGAAAATCGAATCAATACGGTTTATAAAAATTAATAAAAATTCAGGAAAAATATGATAAATCATATCTTATTATTTAAAAGTGATTTCAGTTGAATTATTTGAATTTTGAATGATTTTGGATCTATTTGATTTAAATAGCGATTTTTCAGCACTTTTTGTAATTTTTTTAATGTTATTATAATATTTCATTAAGAATGATTTGGTTTTGAAGATTATAAATCATGAACTATTATTTTAATTATGGAAAAGGTTTTGTTAAATATTTTGAAAAGATTTTAAAGAGTTTAAAATATTAGGTATGAAATTTATTTAAATTTTAAATAAGATAAAAAGAAGTATGGAATTTAAAAGAAATGAGTTGGTTAGAGTTAGTCTTCAGATGTTCGATATAAAATTCCAAGGTTGGACGAATACTATTAGAAAATATTTACATCAATATTCTATTGGCATTCGCCGAATTTGTGAATTGATATCAAATATAAGTCGATTAAACTCTATTTGAACATATATTTGAAATATCAAATGTTTGAATTATCATAAATGGAAATTTAAATCCAAAATAAGATTTGGTAGTTTTAAAAACTTATGGAAGGAATAATGATGAAATAAAGAATTATGTTTTGAAATATAAGTTTGGAAAATGAATATTGAATTTCAAGGAAGGGTTAAGGTGATAACCGTGTTTAAGGAATTTGAATAAATCCAACCTTAATTTGAAGTAAAGTGATAACATTTGGAAAGGAGATTAGAATTGAAAATCTGTATAGAGCATAGCTACTGTTTTTAAAGTACGCTTATTACTTGGAAAGTACGGGGTCGAATCTAGGTCTGAAAACCATTCCAAGTAATAATACGACGTTATAAAGCATTTAAAGACTTGGAAACCGATGAGTGAAGCATGAGAATTTCTGAATCATTTGGATTGACTGCTGATGACTCAGATTGGTCCGTACAAACAAAACAAGGTTATAAGTGGCATGAGATCTGGATGTATTTGGAGATTTTCGGATGATGTTTCGTTCAGACCCAGAATGAACATGTATGGATTGTGTGTCTGACATTGTAATTGATTGCATAGCACTGATTTGTTTATAAATATCTGCTCGGTGGCGAAGAATTTGTTCTCTTGCTTAACATCGTTCTCTGAGACGTACGAGCTTAGAGGTTATATATTGGAAATCAGTGATGCGTTTGTAAATGGACAATGTGGCATACTTAAGTTATGTAATTAGCTATGAATGATCAGAGCATGACTTATTAAAGCATATCTTTTTGTATATCGTGACCTTGACAAGCCACAGACCTCGGTAAATGGCCAAAACAGGAAAGATACAACGAGGTTATAGGTCGTCATTTCCTTCTAGATAAAAGGTGTACTATGGTATGGAGCCCAGGTATTAACCTATGCGGAAAACTTCTACTTTATGGATGATGATGTTGAAGCTACCCGGTTTAAAGGTTGGTAACGACTGGGAAGTGATATACTCAGGCGTGCTCTAAGTTACCTAGTTACAGAGGTAACCCAGCCTCGTATTGGTAGAGAGCTCGTTTGGTTCTCGGGGCGTCCCTCTAGAGGCATTCCCATTGGTTCGGTAAGGAAGTTTCTTTGTCTGGTTATTGTTAGAAACCCAATCTCCCCTACGATCCCGTATGATTTTAGTTGTATAGCCTACTGGTTACTGGGAGGATTATATCAGTATAATGGGATGAGGCATTATGCTAGCTAGCATTAATACACTTATTTGAAAAATAGTTTTTTCTCACACTATATAATAGTGTTAAAAGAGGATTTTAACAAATCAAGCGTTTTTTACTATCATAAGGAGAAATCTCGCCCAAGTGTGCATTTGTATTGTGTTTGTGCTGTGTGACCTTATGGTAGTTTCATTCTTCAAAAGTCACTGCGAATTTTGATGCACGGGTATTCACATGGAGTAAACCCATTCCGCGTTAGCGGCGTGGTCCGGTGAATTTCCTAACTTTAAAATAAACCGTAATTTTTTTTTTGAGTTCTCACACCAGTCCTATGACTAACCTGGAGTTTAATGTTCCCACACCTAAACTATGGGTGCCCATTAATTTTGCATGGGCAACTAGTAGTTTGGTTTGCAGGTTTAGCTTTTAGAGCTGGATTCAGGTTTGGAGCTAAAGTTATGTTTGGGGTTTACTTATTCCGCTGAAGAGATTAGTTATTTTTATTTCCGCTGAGCATATGTTGTATGTGATACTCCTTGTAACTTTGATGTAACTGATTGTAATGAAATGAAATGTTTTGTTACTTTTGTGCAAATATGTAAGCCCCCGTAACAATCCTTCTTTATGAATGGTTTACGTTGGTTTAATTACCAGCGAAAACCAGTCAAAAAGCCGGGTTGTTACAGTTTCGGAATCTAATTCGATCGTTTCATTCAGTTTTTCTCAAAATTAAAATATAAATCAATATAACATTAGATGTCGATTTAACATGCACTTTAATTTTCCACAACCACATACTAACTCCAAAAATTACGAAAATTGAAATCCTACTACATTTCACAAATATAGTTCTAAAGAGCCTGGTCTCGTCGAATTCGGAGATCGTTTGAAAAATGGCTGTATTTCTAACCGTCATTGAATTTTAACTAGTTTTTCAATACATGTTTATATTACATATGTTTACATACGATTTCTGTTTGACTTTAAATTTGAAACCTAACAATAGTTTAATGTTTCAGATCTAATAAAATTGGTTTCGTGGAAAACGGAGGTCATTTGAAAAATGGCTATATTAAGGCTTAAATAAAACCAATAAAATATAAACAAATTCAAAAATAGTTCGAATAAATAATAACAAATTAATATTATCGTATATATCCAAATAGAATATCATATAGTTCCAAAACAAACATATTTGGGTTTATAACTCAATGTTTTCAAAATTCAGGTTAAATCGATATTTGATTTTATAATAAATCCTTTCTATTTTATTTTATAAATCGTTATAATTTATAAACGATTTCATAGCAACTTTTTGAAAATTTGATTTGGACATAACTTACAGTTTATAACACGAAATCTCGATTTTCCACTTTTATTGGAAAGATATAATCAAATAAATTCTAACAATTATTGTTTTAATAAATTTTGACTTATATTGAATTATGTATATTCATTAGAAATCCAAAACTAAATTTTTTGAATTACCGTGACGTTATGAGCTCGTTTTATAATTAATATAAACTTTTATGTTCAAACTTCGTTTTGAATAAATTCTAAGTCGTCAGTTCTCAAAATAAATTGTTTTAAATACTTAAAATCCATTATGTACTTCTTAATAAATTTTGGGTCGCTAGTACAAAGCTTCCCACCAACCTGCCAAGTACTAGACATAGAGGACCCACCGGCCCATAATTAGTCCACTAACTTTATATATGTATATAGGATCCATCAGTCCAAGTACTAACAACAACAACAACAACATGTGTCATAGAATCCCAAACAGTAATCCGAATAGTGAAAACAATACATCTCATACCATACATCTTCATAATTCGATTTACTATAAGCAAGTCTACTTCACATGGGAAAAACAATAATAACTTCTATTAATGATCAGGAATTAACCGATATGGTTAATTTATGTGTTCCATACCACATGATTTATTATATTGTTTAAATCACATTTTCTCTTTCACAAAGTGTGCGAAAATGTGTCGTTTAACATTTTGAAAATACTTGATTCAAGAAAATGAGTTCGTAAATTGATTCTGAAAACATTTTAATTATTTCTTTGAAAATCCTTTATATTTTGGAAAATATTATATTATAGCTTCAAAATGATTTTAGTTTAGTAAAACCAATCATAGAAAATTCTTTGTCTCAAAGTGATATATATAAAGAAAATTCCGTTCGAAATCATTTTATAAAACGTGCACTGTGTAAGAAATATACGAAAAAAGAAACAACGATGCACAAAAAATGTACATGAAATTTGCCTAATCCGAATTAGGAATAGACTATAAATTTTGGCTTTTGAACAAGCTTCAAATAGAATCAATAATCACTACATATATGCAAGAAATCTATGTGGAAAAATGGGCAACAAGTGCTTCAACTCTTAAGAAATCTTTCGGTGAAACTATGAAGCAAGGCAAATCAATACAGGCAAGTTTCTTGCACAATTTACATATCCAAGGTTGATACCTAGGTTGACATCAATAGAAAGGGATCGACCATAGGGGCAACGTTAATAGTGCATTGGTCGAAACTAGTGTCGAACCTACTGGGGCAAGGTAACGAGAAATTTTCCCAGGCGATAATCTTGCTTGAACCCAACAATGATCACTTTCTGGCCATCTATCATGTTAAAGTCGAGATATGAAAATAAGCAGTATTTAGGCACAATTCTTATACAACAAACTGAAAAAAGGAATCAAAACAATCGGACAAAAAATAAGAGAGTAGTACACTCTCAAAATAGGATAGAGATTAGTTTTTAAACTGAAAATTCATAGAAATGAAAATTGAGTTTTACAGTATCTAAGACTCAGTCCAAACATCGATATCTTAATATGCAAGTATTATTCCAGCTAGAAAGAGTGAGGATACCCATCTTAGATTTAGATTCAATAATTTTCAGCAACAAATTTGAGGAAGACGGCAATAATTGTTCTCAAGAAGCCTTGAAACCACCTGAAAATCAATTTGCGGTAACATGAAACAAAAGATAAGAACAACTAACCAGAACTTGATTTTTGATGAGATAAATCCATGAATTGTGATGATTACCTGTAGAGATGTTTAGCTAGTAATTTCTCTTCACTTATGTTTGAGTATGTAAAAGTTTTGATTAAGATTTTGAGAGTAACTGGATTGTTACTTTTACTGAAAATTTGAGAAGGACCTTCTTTTACTATAAATGAATTTAGTTCATTCTAAATTTTAGTTCTCTTCATATTTCTCTAAGGCTAATTAGAGATTAAGAGGGGTTAGGGTCCAATTAGAAAATAAACACTAAATTGGGCCTAATTGTAAGTTATTTATCACATTTTAGCCCTCTTTTCTCTGCTTTTTCATGTTTCAATGCAAACAACAAATTACAAACACAAAGCAATGATATCTAAATTCTTTTGTAAATGTTTCAAACATATTTGTATATGTTAGAACTTTTCAAACCTTTTTAAACACTATTATTAACATTACACATAATAATATTCATATTTTCACAAAAACAACATTTTATACTATAATTAATCCAAACTCGCTATTTTAATATTTCATATCTTTGTAGAATTCTGCATAAATATATTTGGAGTATTTTAAACTCTTTTCAACACTAATTTATTCATGTTACACACATAACTTATATTTTATAATTAGTTGCACATTTTACATCTTTTATCTACAAAACTTACATTTTTAAGTTCAATTTTGTGTTACATATATTCTCTTGTTAAATAAATATCAAATCTTATTCAAAATATTATAACATGATTAAATATTGATTTTAAATCAATATTTACCTTTTGTTCTTTATTTACGATCCCAAATAAGCTTGAAAATACCAATTTAGATTAAAAACTCTTTATTTTACTCAGCTTTGAGATTAAATGCAACAAGCGCATATCGATCTCTTTAAATCTTATAATTTCACATTATAAAGCTTACAAAACTTTATTTTATTATTTACTTCTTACTGCACAAGTCAACGTTGAAATAAACATTTTCATTGATTTACTTAATTTAACCCATCTTAACATTATTTAATTTTCCAAATTTTCACCAAATTAATTCCATATTTGTTAAACTATCAAAATAGTTAATTGTAATGATTATTTGCTTAAATTTGTAATTATTCTTTTAATTATCCAATTAATATTGGATTGTATTGAGTCTTAACACATTTTAATCACAATCCAATCTATTTTACACTTATAATTCTCGAAACACTTACTTTACACAATTTATGGATTTTTACAATTTAATCTCCCCAAGTCAAGTTTAATTCTAATTAGGCACTATTAGTTATCTCGCTGTATTCACACAAATGTCAGAGTTGTTACAGAATTGATGGTAATGGTTCGAAACATTCAATTTTTTATTGGTTTCATTAGACGATCATATATATATACATACATACATACACACACACATACATATATACATACACATACATGTCTTGATCTATTTAAATACAACAACTCTATAACTACATCAAAAAATAGAATAAAAGAAAAATACCTAATGATATTGCCTATCAATAATAAATTATAGAGAAAATATTTTTAGTGAAAATTAGGTTAAGTGCAATTTATTTCAGAGTAATAAGTTTTAAGAACAACATTTTTGAATAATTTATTTTAAGGACAATTTACAGGAAAAAGGATAAACTCATTTATCTTTTTAAGTTATACAAGAAAAAGATAAATTCTTTTATCAAAATATATACATAACTGAAAATGATAAATTCTTTTATCTTTTTCCTGTAAATGTCCTTAAAACTAATTTTTCAGAAGTGTTGTCCTTAAAACTTATTATCTTGAATAAATAAGCTATTTAAGTAAAAATCCCTTATTTTTACCTGTGATCTGATTATTGGAGCAATCAAATACAAATGAAATATTCTGACACATATGAAAACAATTGAAATTATAAAAGTATCTGCATCCAAATAAAACAATAATGAAATTGTTGCATGAAAACAGAGAATATCAATGGAAATTTATTGAAAATGCAATGAAATAATTTTGTACATATAAACAACGATTAAAAGGAAAATACTACATATAGCTCAACAAATATGGATGAAATAACCAACCAAATAGAGAGAAGCAGTTAAAAAAGCATTAAGGGGCAGTGGAAATTACAACCAAGTACAGAGACTAGCAACAACACGCTTGGAATACAGTAAATCAAAAGCTTAAGGTCTTAATATCAATTGAAATTAAATTGAAGAAAAACTTAACATGATTTGACATTATGGTTGGTGAATGTAAAATTGAAAATTGTCTTATAATTAGGGATTAATTGCGAATTGAGGAAGAGGATAAATATAATAAAAGAGCAAACAAAAATGACTTAAGAATATAGGTTTTGGATGAATGTATAGAGAATTGACGTTTGATATCAAAATGAGCACATTTATGTCTATTTATTAGTGATGTTCAAAATCATAAACATGGAAACTTTTTCGATGGCTAGAAGGCAAAAAAGTTCCTCGAATAGTTGAGAATGAAGCATTATATGTGAGAATCAATAAGGTGAAAGAAATAAAGAAGCACCATATTATTCTTTATATATGATAGATAATTAATAGAATAAACATATACCAATGTAATGTTAAATTTGGTGATACAAAATCACAAATAGGTGGAAATGAATATGCAAAATGGAAAGTAAATATTTTTAATATGGATATGCATAAATTATCGATTGCATTTGCATGAGATGACAAAGAAATAAATGCAGGCATTGTTTTCTTCTATCTATGCTAATAAAAGGAATTAGTGATTTACTTGCTATGTTTGCACAATTTGTTGGCATTGTAATTGGCCTCTATCATCTTCTCATCATAGCTTGGTAAGATAATTGATGACTCACATATATTTCACTGGCTATGTAATGAGGGTAGGCTTCATTGTAAATCCATTCTAGCATGGAGCCAGTGATCCCCAAATGGAGTGTCTCTTCTTGTTAAGCCTAATTTGAGGTTTTTGTTATGTAAACTCTTATCATGAAATCTCTTGTATCCCTCTCTTATGTGGAATAAAATCTCTCTCCTTTGGACTGGACGACACTATCTTCTTGATGATAGTGGAACCAGTATAAATATTCTGTGCCTTTATTTTCTTCTTTATAGTTATTTGCTATTTCTTTAGAGTAATAAAATAATTATTGTTAGATTATTTGATGTTCAATTGGAAAATCCAGATCCGATTTATTATTCTTCCACATTTATGCAATTTTTCTCATAATAGATTGGTATTAGAGCAAGGCGATTTGTTTGGATTGTGCTTTAATGGCTTCAAGAAATAGAGAAAATTTTGCTATGGTAATTATTCTACTTTTTGGGGAAAAAGGAAGACTTTGGTGGAGGAGATTATGTTGAGATAGAAGAGCGTTCCAATCTTGGAACTTTAACGTGTTAAGAAGTTAGTGTGTTGAAAAGACCATTGGATTTGGGAACTTTCGATCATGTTTTTGACAAGGGTCTTCATGTTGATGATGCTCAAGGGATCCAAGATGATCAGGAAAGGAGCTCAGGTCAACTGATAGACTATTGCCGAATCGGAAAATCCACAAAGATAAAACAGTGATCTTTATGGTATTACAAACTTTTTAAAACCGTTGGTTTTTACGTGGTGCATCTCACAAGGAAGATGCATCTTTTGCAGGCGGTGGGTGAAGTTTGTAATGATTTTGATTGAGTTAAGTGGCAAAAGAGAGATTTTTTATATGTACAGAGATTTGGATATTCCTGTTTTGTTGTTAATTGGCTTTAGTTTCTGCCTCTGTATTTAAATTTGTAATTGAGAGGATATGTTGGCCTTAGTGGTATTGAGATTATTTCGAAATCGACCTTATTTGGATTTTGGATATTTGCAATATTTTGTTGACGGGCGGGGACATTGTTTGAGCTCATTAACAAGGTGTGATGAGGGCAGCTTTGCTGGAACCTATTAGGTAAATATTCGGTTTTTCTCACTATGAAATTTTGGCTTAAAGCGGAGTAATTTTTTTGAAGAGTTCGTTGTGAAGAGAATTTGACTTGAGATGGAGTGTTGGGGATATGTGATTTTGCAGCAAGGTGGAATGTTAAATTTGGTGATACAAAATCACAAATAGGTGGAAACAAATATGCAAAATGGAAAGAAAATATTTTTAATATGGATATGCATAAATTACTGATTGCATTTGCATGAGACGACAAAGAATTAAATCCATGCATTATTTTCTTCCATCTATGCCAATAAAAGGAACTGGTGATTTACTTGCTATGTTTGCACAATTTTTTTCCATTGTAATTGGCCTCTATTATCTTCTTACCATAGTTTGGTAAGATAATTAATTGATGACTCACATATATTTCACTGGCTATATATTTGGGGTAGATTTCATTGTAAACCCATTTGGGTATGGAGCCAGTGATCCCCGAATGGAGTGTCTCTTCTTGTTAAGCCTAATTTGAGGTTTTTGTTATGTAAACTCTTATCTTGTAATCTCTTGTATCCCTCTCTTATGTGGAATAAAATCTCTCTCCTTTGGACTGGACAACACTATCTTCTTGATGATAGTGGAACCAGTATAAATATTATGTGCCTTTATTTTTTATAGTTATTTACTATTTCTTTGGATTAATAGAATAATTATTGTTAGATTATTTGATGTTCGGTTGACAAATCTAAATCATGTTTATTTTTCTTCCACATTTGTGCGATTTTTTGCACAACACGTAATACAAACCCCACAGGAAATCTTGATTAATAAATCGCAAATTTTTATTCAAAACTTCTAATTAAAATGAACAGTGCCTTATTATTAATAAGATCACATGGTTTGGTGACACTTTCATAAACATTTGTTTTCTTCTTTTTTTCCTCTTTTGATTTTATTACCACATTTGTATCTCATTCTAAGATCGAGGAATCGAACTCATAATTTTTCTCGTGATGAACCTAGGAAATGTTAGAAATAATATATTACTTTATAACTTGTCATGGATGTTTATCATTTGTACCATGTAGTCTAGTGAAAAAGGATAAATATAGTGGTGAGCTGCTTTACATAAATATTCGTTTTCTTCATTTTTCCTCTTTTGGTTTTATTATAAATTCCATATCTATGAGTGATGAACGATACACATCCTTTCTGCAATGAATTTAGAATAAGAAACAAATGTGTAATTTAGTTATGTTAATCTCCAAAGTTTGATCATTGTTACAGTTCGAATGTGACAACTCAACATATATTTCTATTTTCATGTGATATTATATATTACTTTGGAATCTCTATTGTAAAATATTACATACATGATTTAAATTTCTTATCTATTTAATATTATTTCTATCATACCGTGCGTAGGATATGTTTGTTCTAGTAGTACTAAAAAGCTTAAAAATTCTTAGGTTGTCGACGATCCATGCATTTAAAGCACTACGACTGAATTAGTCTAAATACCAACGAGTTGTGATGGGTTATGGTAGAACTTAATTGATATGATTTATTAAGATAAGAACTTCTGGAAACTATTCGTTAAATTCAGGAAAGAAAATAAAGGAAAAAAAAAATCAATCCTATTCAAACTGTAAATAACTTTTATAGCATGCAGGTTTTGTTTGATTACTGGGCACTCCTTAATTTGAGAGTAAATCAACTGGGTCTAATGTCCTCGTCCTCGTAAGACAACCAACATAAGCACAATGGATTGATACTATACAAAAAATATTCTTCGCTTTTCACACCTTGCTACTTTATTCATTTTTAGATTCTTTTCGAAATTGCCCCTATCATCAAATTATAACCAATTATGTTTAAAAGAAATAACCACATTGTAAGCTTCAACGGAGTGATATATTAATAAAACCATCGTGTGGTCCAAGCGACGTTCGTGTAAAAACATAATTTGGATGCAGTGAGATTCAGATGTTAACCTAGTTTAGGTCGAGCCATATTTGCATAATAAAATAGTTTGAATCAGAAATCTTGATTTATAAATCGGAATTTTCATTCAAAACTTCAAATTAAAACAAGTGGTGCCTTATTATTACTAAGATCACATGGTTTGGTGACATCTTGATAAACGTTTGATTTCTTTTTTTTTGTTCTTTTTTTATTTTATTACCACTTTTATATCTCATTCTAGGATTTAGGCATTGAACTCATAACTTTTCTCGTGATGAACTTAGGAAATGTTAGAAATAATTTTTTGCTTTATAACTTATCATGGATGCTTATCGTTGGTATCATATAAATTGGTGAAAAAAGATAAATGTAGTGTCGAGTCGCTTTAAATAAACATTAGTTTTCTTCATTCTGCCTTCTTTTGGTTTTATTATAAATTCTATATCTATGAATATGGAACAATACACATCCTTTTTGCAATGAATTTAGAATAAGAAATAAACGTGCAATTTAGTCATGTTAATATTAGAAGTTCGATTATTGCTACAAGTTTAATGTAACAACTCAACGTATATTGCTATTTTCGTATGCTACTTTAGTTTACTTCAAAATCTCTACTGTGAAATATTACATTCGTAATTTACATTTCTTATTTATTTAATATTATTTCTGTAATACTGTGCTCAGCATATGTTTGTTCTAGTAGTACTGAAAAGCTTAAAAATTCTTAAGTCATTGACGATCCATGCATTTAAAGCACCATGACTAAATTAGTCTAAACGCTAACGGGGTGTGATGGGTTACGGTAGAACTTAATTGTCATGATTTATTAAGATAAGAATCCACATATTACTATTCAATGAAGAAACAAAGAACAAATCATCCCTATTCAAACTGTAAATAACTTCATAGCATGCAGATTTTGTTTGATATTTGGTCACTCCTTAATTTAAGTGCAAATCAACTGGGTCTTATGTCCTCTCCCCTCATAAGACAACCAACAAGAGCACAATGGTTTAACTCTATTCAAATATTGTTTTCTCTTTTTACACCATGCTGCTTTATCCATTTCTAGATTCTTTTCGAAGTGGCCAATATCTTCAAACTACAACCAATTACATTTAAAAGAAATAACCACATTATAAGCTGTTAGAACTAGCGCATGTTTAATGTGTTTAGGAAGAAGTTAGCACATGTAACCTATTTGTGTGGTAGAAATGGTCTTATTTTTATCTTAGTATGTAGCTTAAGTTTAGGAGGTAGTTTGATCTTTTTTTATTTAAAGTTTTGTATTTCTCATCTTTCATTTAAGTGAATAAAAATGTGGTCTTTTACTTGTCCAACATTTAATCGCTCTCCTCTCCGAATCAAATTCTAACATGGTATCAGAGTCAGGTTTAATCTGTGTGCACATAACTGTCATACTTGTCCACGTCACCCAATAAGATCTATGTGTTAGGCTTAGGATATGCCACACGTGCGGAGGCGTGTTGAGACAAGTCCCACATTGGATATGTATAAATATTATGAGTCCACTCTTTATATCATCACTTGTTTTTGTGATAATTTAGGGTTCTCTAACATGATATCAGAGTTAGGATAGACAGGAGAGTCCACCAAAAAAATCCTTCGTTTCCATCATTTTCCTCAAAAGCGTCCACTGTTTTTAAAAAAATTGCTTCCACCTCTTCTGATTTTAAAAATTCTCCTCTTCTTAAAATAAAAATAAAAATAAAAATTGCTAAATCAAAATTTGTTTCAGATCGAGGTAGTGGTGGTGTTCTGATTTGAGAGAGGCGAATAGCTCGAGGCGACATAATTGGATTTCGGGTTGTGAACTCGATTCAAATGGTGGAGTCGAAGATGAAGGAGGACTGCGAATTTGGTTTTCGGTGGGGGAAATTAGTAGGTTTGGATTTGGTTTGGAATTATTTGTGCGGTTTGTGGTTATGCGGTGAAGAGTTTTTGGTTTGTGAAGGTTGTTAATGATCAAATGAATGGTAGTGTCTGTAGCAATGCAAATTATGGCAGTGAACTGCTGAAGGGAGCTGGGCAAGTAAGTTTTTTTAATGATGGTGGAGTGTATGCAGTTTGATGGAAATGTGGTTTGTCACTGTAGAGTGTTACTGTGTTTTGAGATAGTCGGTGAGTGAATGGAAGCAAGAAAGGGAGCTAGAGTATGAGAAGGAATTTGAGGGAGGTGCTTCCTGGTAGTTATGAACCATGTTCAAATGGGGTGCGATAGTTGAGGCAAGGTCGGTGGAAATGTATGGTTCGTACATGAAGCATTAGGAATTTGGGGATGTTCTGGTGGACTTCAAATGAACATGTAGGGTTGTGTGTCTAATGGTTACTGTAGGGAGTA
The DNA here is from genome assembly GCA_030737875.1 of Allium sativum. NCBI lineage: Eukaryota > Viridiplantae > Streptophyta > Magnoliopsida > Asparagales > Amaryllidaceae > Allium > Allium sativum. Next base: position 735,713,333 of record CM060916.1, read on the forward strand.
GTGTGTTGCGAAAAAAAAACCGAATAGGAACGGATTGATGGTGAGACAAAACAAACAATAGATAGTCACCAGTAAAGCAAACATAGATCTAGCAATAAAAGAAATAGCAAAAGAGGTTTATAGCGCTTCCACTAACGTCTTGTTAGTGTACGTCCACTTGGGAAAAGGAGTTTTTATTACTTTTCCCAATAAGAAAAATTACAAGACTGATAGTAGGGAGGAAGAAAAACTTTAGAGATGATAATACATTCACCTAATCCTTATCCTTATATAAGGATTAATGCTTGGAGTTGAAGTAATTGATTTATGATATAAATCAATGCCTAATTAATTCTCCAATTCTTCTGATAGGCTTCTTTGTTTAACCAACCAATTAGGGAATTAATTCCTTACTTCATTATCCAAAAAAAAACTTTTTCAAATCCTTCCATTTATGTAGGTAATTTATTGTCTATCCCTTTAAAAGAGCAATAAAGTTCTGATATCTTCCAAATCTTATGCAAATTGGAAATATTATATTCCCAAATTAACAATATTTCCCAAATCTTCTCTTGATGGAAATAATGTATCACCATAAATAATATATTCCAATCTTCAGCAAATGGAAATATTGTATCACAAATTCTAACAATCTCCACCTTGATACTATATTTCCTTGAAAGCATACCAACTTCGCCTACATCCTCTTACTCTAAGCATCTTCTCGGATAAGACACCATGTTTACTTCCCCTAATGAGCTTCGGCATGACCATCACCCATTGCACTTTGTCAACAAACTCCGGGAACGCCACTGCCTGCCAACAAAGTGTACAAAGTAACCCCTTCAAGTAAGACCTATCAATCTTCACCATGAAAACAAACGTCTCCAAGAACGATCTCACCTCTCTCCCCACACCGTGCAACCACATGGCACCTAGCATTTCGATAAGCGATTCCAGTTCGAGCAACGCCCGAACTTAGCAGTCTGCAAAGACTTATGCATATCCACTCCTTTCTCCTTTGATCTCTAACCATCTTCATACAATCCATTCTTTCGCTTATCAAGCAAATCCGTTTGGCAAAATCCCACCATGTTGAAGCTTTCCCCTTTGGTCATATTTTGCCTATGCAGAAACTCAAAGTCTCTTCTTGTATGCCTAGCTTTGACATCTTCTCCACGAGAACTGTAGGCTCCAACCCTTGACTCTCCAAGTATAGTGCTTCCCCTCAGGAGATACAAATTATGAAACAAATCTCCCTTCATCACTACAAATGCATCCTTAGAAACCCTTAGACTATCCTTATGAGTAGTCACCTCGCATCCTTTCGATGCCAACTGCCCAAGAGTTATCATTGACTTTCGAAGACCTGGAACATAACGGACACTTGTCAAGGTGCGTATTGCCCCGTCATACATGCGAATCTGCACAGTACCTTCGCCCATGACTCTACAACTAGCATCATTTCCCATAAGAGTTAGTTTCCCTCTTTTTTTCCTTTTAAAATAACTAAAATAATTCTTATTAGGTGTCATATAAAAAGACGCCCCCGTATCTAGCACCCAATGGTATGATACATCTAATACTACCGCTGTCAACAAGTCATCAGACAAAAATTTCTCCATCGCAACCGATGAATTTCCAGTTTCAATCTTTTTCTTCGAGTCCATACAATCTCTCTTCCAATGGCCTGGTTTATTGCAAATGTAGCAATTCCCATCTCTTGGCTTTATTTTCTTCTTCTTTTCCCCTCTCTCTGTACCAGCTAATAAGGCTTCCGTACCACTTTGTAACACCCCATCTCCGTTAAGGTCACTCACAAGGGAATGCCTTAACTTTGGTGGAGCATTTTAGTAAACAGAACAGAAACTTACAAGACAGATAAAACAGTACTTGAAAAATTTATAACTTTATTTCAACAGAAGCTTGGTTACATCCTTTCAAATCACAATATCAGAATTCAAGTACAAAATATCAGTCTTGTACAAAAGCCTTCAGAATGCATAGTTTGAAATCATAATCCCCACAGAAGAAGACAAGCCATACTTTAAGCACTGCAAGCGGAAGAAATCTGGATTAAGCTAGAGTATTCCCTTCTACAAAACCTGGGGGGGAGAAACGGAAGAAAGGAGGCGAAACAACAAGGGTCAGACAAAAAGTCTGGCAAGTCCAGTGATTTTCAGTTATGAACAGATAATAATAACATGACATGAAAATAAAACTGGATGAGAGATAATTGTAACAGGTGTAACAGATATAACAGAAGAACAGAATCATATAAGCTATTGTTTTACACTTCTCTGCACTAATACTAGTATAACCGAATTAGGTGTCACCCTAATGTATAAACTGAAACAGAAACGGGTACAGAATAATTTAACAGAAACAGAATGCTAATAATGGGCCTTTACTACCCGATCAGAAACAGACAGAAGCAAAAATAGATTAATCCCTACGGAAACAGAATGTAGAATTAGGTGTACACTAGTAATGGGCCTTTACCACCCGAACAGACGGTACCACGCATAAACAGACAGGTGTTACCACCCAACAAAAACAGACGGTACCAACAGAAACAGACAGAACTAAGTGTACCCTAAAACCCTACCCCAAGCGATCGGCTCCCTAATACATAAATATCCTGTGTCGGCCCCACAGTAGGGTGTATCACTCCCTAAAGTGACAACCAATTGGCACAGACCTATTTACAGATGTCACGGCGTCTTACATCCTCAGAGACAGACCAGGATCCATGCACGCACATAACCCGGTTGGAACGCACCATCAACACCCCTCACCATTATCAGAATGAACCGCTTATAATTAGTTCAGTAAGCATGCCCGGACCCTACCTACTGTTGGGTCAAAGTTTTGATACCAGAAAGGGTTACTGACTAATATGGGTCCCAAACAACAGATGACACAAGTAATTCCCCTCCTAACCTTGTGTCCCTAGACTAACAGATTTCAGATTAACTTGTTTACAAGTTCAGACATACAGAATTCAGATCAACTAGTTCACAGACAAGTTTTCAGACTAACGGATCAGATATACAGATTTTACAGACTTACCGATTAACCAGTTACAGAGTAACAGACTTACAGATTTGTCTAACTTTGTAATTGGGCCTACAGATTCACGGAACAGATTTATTAAATTCATCAGTCTAGTGGGTTTAATCCTATCCGCCCAACACGTTTTAGACATCATATTTATCTCAGATTTTCATTAATTAAATATTAATGCCCAGACCTCTCACATTAGACTGGCAGTTTGCGGCTACTGGTTAGGCCGGTTGGTTCCGGGAAGATTTCTGTCGCAAACTGAGTCTAACCTCGGGTTCCAAGCACGTTATGACTAACTTCTCACATTAGAACCTATTGTTTGCGGCCACTGGAATATGCCGGGTGGTTCCGGGCAGAATTACGCCGCAAACTCATTCTAACCTCGAGTTAGCCATGTTTATCTTTGTGGCCAATTAATTAATGATTTACCATTTATACCCACGCCTAATATACATGTCAATTATTCATAGCTAATTCAGATTATGTCAATAACAGACTGAATATATCAACTTAACAGACATAGCAGATAACAGGTTTAGGCGACTTAATGGATCCAGCAGATTAAGCAACTAGCAGATTTAGCAGATAACAGATTAGGCATCTCAACAGATTTAGGTTAGCATTTTTAACAGAATTAGCAGATGACAGATTTGGCAGATGAACAGATCTAGCAGACTAGGCAGTAGGGCAGAATTAGCAGATTAAGCAATATAACAGAACTAGCAGATTAGGCAAATATAGTAGAACTAGCAGATTAGGCAAATATAGCAGAACTAGCAAATTAGGCAAATATAACAGATTTAATCATTCCTTAAAGTTTCACAACATATCTTGCCTAATTATAAATCTTGCCTAAGTTCACATGCATAAATAATAGTCGTGATTCACAATATGATCATATACCCCATGTTTGCATTAAATTTGCATGTCACAGATTATGGTCATAATTTACATGTCCCAATTTAGTTCAACTTGCCTAGTACAAAAGATTCACATATAAATTATACCAAATATAGCTATTGACAAAAATCTCCTACTTAGGTAGTATTCACATTTGATAGATATCCTACTTTAATGTAAATCTTTATACCTAAACCATATTCTCCTTATCTCAAGTCATATGTTAACATGCCATGGTTCCTCTTCTTCCAATTCACAGAATATGCATAGATCTAAATCTAGTTTACAACCTATGTCCTTTTTCTTAAATCAGTCACAGATTAACCAACTTCTCAAGTCGTATGTTCAATATTCTTTATGCCACAAACTCAAGTCATAGGTTCAATTATATGCCTTAGATTTATGTCCTAAGTTCCAAGTTCAACCTATGTTCTTTCCTCAAATCAGTCACATATCGGTCATGCCCATTTCATGCATTATTCATTTTATTGTCCCAAATATTTTAGCGTATGTTAATCTCTTAGGAGATTGGCGCAGGCTCGTAGTAGCCTGGCTATAGAACAGAAAGAAGAAGAGATACAGAATATAATAGATCAGAATAGAACATACACAATCTCAAATTCAGATTTACAATCATGTCACAATTATGATTAAAGTTTATATCGGAAAATAACTGCACTTGCCTTGGTTGGATTCTAAAAGAAAAAGGTGTTGTAGTTGTTCTCTTTTAATCCTAATCAGAATTGGAGGAAGAAGAAGCACAAGTCCTAGCTTAGGTTTCAGCAGAGTAGAGACGCCATTGATTTATTTATTTTTAGAGAGAAAGAGAGCAATGGAGGCTAGAGAATTGTATATGAGATTTAGGTTTAGGTTGGGGATGTATATATAGGTGTAGGAAGTTATTTAGGACCATTAGATTAACCCTGAATCATGAGAACCATTCAAATGCAAAATCTGCATTTGAGCGAATCTGCCCACGGGATGACAGCCAAACACCCTGGATTAACCCCTAGTCGACCCAGCGGGGCTTGGGTCGACCTCAAAAATGGGCCGGTTCGGTTATTCCCCCTCCCAATTCGCTGTTTTGAACCTTTTTTGCATGTTTATTTATTTAATTTTTATATATATCTATATATATTTCTCTCATATGCATATAAACTTCAAGGCTTAATAACTTCTTCATAATTAACCATTTTTTTTAATATTCTCAGAAAATACGGGGTGTTACACACTTCCTCCTCTACCTTCATTCATCCCCATCATCTGATCCCTTAAGTCCTCAGAAAGAAGACCTGCCTTCACATCATCTACCGTCCGTGTATCTCTGCCATAGATAAGACTATTAGCGAAACCTGTGTATCGCTCTGGAAGAGAACACAAAAGAATCATTGTTTTTTGCTCCTCATCCACTTTCAAGTCAACAGTCTTCATCTTCATCACGAGATCATCAAATAAGCTTAGATGTGCCTTCACTGAAGTACCCTCTCTCATCCGCATGGTGAAAAGCGTCTTCAGCAAAATCAGACGGTTGGTTACTGACTTCTTTAGATAGAGTTTTTCCAGCTTGGTCCAAATGTCCTTAGCAGTTTTCTCACCACTAATCTTTAAAATGACATTTCTCCCATTACTAATTGTAGAGTAGTAAACGCCCATCATTCCATCTCCTTCCTTTCCACGTCTGAAATATCATCCGTCAACTTCTCAGGAGCAAATACCATAGGATGAACATTATTCCTCATCAGAAAAGCTTTCATCCTTCATTTCCACTTCTCGAAAACTTTATCCCCATTTCATCTTTCTATTGCTAACTGAGATCCTGCTGCCATATATGTCCCTCTGACATATGGCCTTGGTAAAATTGCCGAATTCTCCTTATCTCCTGCCATAATGCCTAACACTCTTTCTCAATCAACCTTATAGCTCTGATACCAATTGTTGTGGAAAAAACGAATAGGAACGGATGGATGGTGAGGCAAAACAAACAACAGATATTCACCAGCAAAGCAATCACAGATCTGGCAATAAAAGAAATAACACAAGAGGTTTATAGTGGTTCCACTAACGTCTTGTTAGTGTACGTCCACTTGGAGAGAGAAGATTTTATTACTTTTCTCAATAAGAAAAATTACAAGACTGATAGTAGAGAGGAAGAAAAACTTTAGAGATGAAAATACATTCACCTAATCCTTATCCTTATATAAGGATTAATGCTTGGGGTTGAAGTAATTGATTTATGATAAAAATCAATGGCTAATTAATTCTCCTGATAGGCTTCCTTGCTTAACAACCAATTATGGAATTAATTCCTTACTTCACTATCCCAAAAAAAAACTTTTTCAAATACTTCCACTTATATAGGTAATTTATTGCCTATCCCTTTTACAAATAAAAGAGCAATAAAATTCTGATATCTTCCAAATCTTTTGCAAATTGGAAATATTATATTCTCAAATTAACAATATTTCACAAAACTTCTCTTAATGGAAATATTGTATCACCATAAATAATATATTCCAATCTTCAGCAAATGAAAATATTGTATCACAAATTTTAGCATATTGAACCTTGTGATGGATGGTGAGATGAAGCTTGAGTGTGGACGACACTGATTTGGCATGGCTTCGTGTGTTATAGCCCGAAGGGATGGGCATGTGATTGGAAAGGAAGTGTTTTTGAATGAAAATTGGAGTGGAAGTGGATGAGGATGGTAGCAACAGTTGTAAGGCAGAATGTATTGGTTTTGGGATTGTGATGGAGCTCGCATGTTTTGGGTTTGCAATGGGTTTTGATGGAGAATGGAGAAAATAAGTGAAGTAGCAGATTTGATTGGAAGAAGGCACATACAAAAAAATAGAGTTTTGGTTTTTGTTTTGTACAAGAAGGAAGCTACTCCTGTTTAGAGTATGCTTCAGAGAAGAGGATGGAATGCAGTGCCTGTTCATGGAGATAAGCCTCAGCATGCGAGAACAGAAGCTCTCTCTTTGTTTAAAGAGGGGAAATGCCCATTGATGATTGCCACTGATGTTGCTTCTAGAGGATTGGATATTCCTGATGTCGAAGTTGTAATTAACAATAGCTAACCTTTAACTACATAAGACTATGTGCAAAGAATTGGGAGAATAGGGGGTGCAAAAAAAAAGGGGTTGCACATATGTTTCCATGCAAGAAATCCTTCCTCATACAGGTTCCCTCGATGAGACCGTCTGATTGTGGCGAGCTGATAATCTGTCTCCGATGACCTTTTTCTCTCGGCGCCATGTCCTTGGCTGCCCACCCAACTGGTGATTGGTGGCTGCTGCTCAGGTTTCGATGGTGTGTGGATAAGAAATGGTTGATATAGTGAGTTATTATGATGGTGTTTGATGTAGTAGGCAGGTGCTGAGGCAGCAGTTAGGAGGATGTGCGTTCTGAAGCAAGCAAAAGTGAGAAGAGTTAGATGATGCACGGTAGCAAGGGCGTCCAGGCAGCAGGCTGGACAGACACAGAGCCGAAGCTAGCTGGCCAAAAGGGAGAGGAGAGCCCCTATGGCTATCGAGCAACATAGAAGGCGTCGGTTGTCTTGGCAAACAGGAAATATGCAAATCATTATGCAACAGGGAACTGCCGATGATCATCGGATCGGAATATGATCATTGTTGAAATTATGGAAGAAGAAAAAAAAGTTAGGAGAGGATTCATTGTAAAGCCGGTTTAGGAATTGAGTAGCTTGTGTGAGAAGCAAAGTAGCAACAGACACAAACATTTGCATGAAAGTCAGATTCCACGTTAGCATAAGCAAGTGGTTCAAATATATTAGACATAGTTATATTAGAATCAAGAACAGAGTGTTTAATTAAAGATTTAGAGAGAATAAGTGAAGAACCTAATTAGTAGATTCATCAAATACGCAGGATCATGTAGGTTGGGCACATAAGCAAATAACTGAGTTAGTGCTCCACAACTGGATCCTAAATGCTAGGCGATGCAGTAGCATTCGAAAGCCTACTAGAGAACATGGCACTGGAACCAAGTCGTGAATAATGCATAACACTCGGAGGGACTGTACACCCAGACAATTGAACCATACACTAGTGGCATCCGTTGAGAAGCCATGAGCTGAGAGCAATCATTTTTGCACGCCTTGTTCTCCCAATTCTATGCACATAGTCCTTTGTAGTCAAAGGTAAACTATAGTTAATTACAACTTCGACATCGGGAATATCCAATCCTCTAGAAGCAGCGTTAGTGGCAATCATCAATGGGAATTTCCCACCTTTAAACAAAGAGAGAGCTTCTGTTCTCGCATGTTGAGGCTTATCTCCATGAACAGACATTGCATTTAATCCTCTTCTCTGAAGCAAACTCTTAACAGAGTTTTGGTTTTTGTTCTGTACCTGAAGGAAGCTGATCATTTTGAGAGTATGCTTTAGAGAAGAGGATGAAATGCAGTGTTTGTTCATGGAGATAAGCCTCAACATGCGAGCTCCATCACAATCACAAACCAATACAATTTGCCTTACAATTGTTGCCCTCATTAGTAGATTGCATCAAATACGTAGGATCATGTAGGCTGGGCACATCAGCAAGTGACCGAATTGGTGCACCATAACTGGATCCTAAATATTAGGCGATGCAGTAGCATTCAAAAGCCTACTAGAGAACAGGGCACTGGAACCAAGCCATGAATGATGCATAGCACTCGAAGGGATTGTACACTCAGACAATTGAACCATAGCACTAGTGGCATCCATTGAGAAGCTAGCTGCAGATATAGGGGAGGACAAATAAGAATTGTGCATGAGCAGAGAACAATCAATTTGCGTGGCCTGAGTGCATAGGGGATTGGCAGACGACGAGCCAGCTGAAGCTAGATAGGCAGGTGACTCACCAATGATGGGAGCAAGCTCATAGAAGTGATTGAGGTACTATTGGCATTCACCAAGCAGGTGGCTTTGTGGAGATGGTATTGGCGTGTTTCAAACAGTTTGTAGACATTTGAACATGTGGTGATGACTGTAGAACAAGTTGTGAAGTTGCTGCAGTTTTCGGGTAATCTTTTGAGGAAAGACAGTTTGTGCAGGTTTGTTTGGTGAGGAAGTCAGACGATGGAGTTTGTTTTGGGTGGAGAGTGTGTTGATTATGGCAGTTTTGTGATGGAATGCGGTTATGAAGAAGGGTTGTGGGCTGAACTTGAAACAAGTTTTTGGTGAATAAGGGAGTAATTTGTTTCGGGTAGTTAGTAGGGGTGAGATGTAGGAATGTAGGATTGGCAGTTTTGTTTTGATCCTGGTAGCAAATGTGAGGAGCTACAATGGTTAAGGATTGTTGAATATGAAGACAGAGCAAGAGTTTGTAGTAGCATCTGTAGAGAGAAAGTGCAGTTGTAGCTTCAGAATGAAGTTGAAATGACGAATGGTAGTGAAGGCGAGGAAGAGTAGAACGTCGGTTACAGTGTTGGATATATGTAGAGTGCTCAAGATAACTGTTTGATGATATGTCTATAGAAGATAGACATGCCCATAAGTTAAGTAGGCAAGACTGCGAGTTAAGCAAACTTGGTTTTATGTCATCCAATAAGCAAAAGTAAAAGAGCCGCAGCTCTAGCTTGTTGGGAAGATGACAGATACCGCGGTATCAAGGGATGGTCCATATGCAAAGACCAAGAAGGTCCCTTAAAGGAAACCAAGAGAGTAATTATTGATGGCTAAAGTACCAATCAACGTGAAACAGTTGAGCATACCTAACCAGCTAGAGATGGAAATTATGATCGAGTTTGTTTATGTAGACGATGAAGAAGTTGAGAATCACAGTTAGCGTTTGTGAGTTGTAAACTGAATATTAGCACATTCAGTTTAAGGGAGGGTGTTAGAACTAGCACATATTTAATGTGTTTAGGAAGAAGTCAACACATATATCCTATTTGTGTGGTAGAAATGGTCTTATTCTTATCTTAATATGTAACTTAGGTTTAGGAGGTAATTTGATATTTTTATTTTTTCTATTTAAAGCTTTGTATCTCTCATCTTTCATTTAAGTGAAAAATAATGTAGTCTTTTAACTGTTTAACGTATAATCTCACTCCTCTCTGGATCAAATTCTAACATAAGCTTCAACGGAGAGATGTATTCATAAAACCATCACGTGGTCTAAGCGAGATTCGTGTAAAGACATTATTCGGTCGGAGTGAGATTTGAATGTTAACCTAATTCAAGTCGAGCGAGATTTGCATAATAACATAGTCTGAATCAAACGAACTTGATAAACAAACAACATTGTCAGATATGGTTCGGAAAATATAACAGTATTTTTTTGAGCAAACGGATGTGTACCATGGTGCTACATAGCCGGTTAATATAATATTATAATAATATAGATAATATCCAGTTGATAAGCCCAACTGGTGGCCAAAATGCAAGTAATTCAAGCAACTCAACGACTGCTACTGTTGTATAAACAACTAGACAAGCAAAAAAGCAAAGAAAGAGCAAACACCATAGAATAATATAATTTACATAGACTGCAGCGATAGAAATAAACTACTAGGAGAATTAATCTTCAGACAAGCTCACGGCTTGAGCTAACTGAATTGCTTCCCACTGATTCAGCTGGAGAAGGTTTAGGCAAGGCAAGATTAAGAGGAACTGCTTGAATTCCTGTCCAAAGACGATAAAAGTTGTAACACCCCGTACTTTCTATGAACATAAGAGTAACAAATCAGGGAATAATTAATTTGTAATAGAATAATTTAAGGAAACGGGTTACGCCATTGTGTTCGTTTCAAAATTCTGCTTGGAATAGAGTCCAAGTTTGCGTAAATCGGACTCCGTATGAAGAAGATATGGCCTTCAGAAGTTTCAGCCTGAAATTCAAAACAGACAGGACCCAGGTCGACACTAGGGTCGACCTAGGGGTCGACCTATGTACACAGGTCGACACTAAGGTCGACCTGGGGGTCGACCTGTGTAAACAGGTCGACACTAAGGTCGACCTCCCCCCTATTTCCAGATCCATGGACAGATGCATTTTTCTGTATTTAGACGCCCGTTCTGACCAGATTCGTGACCTCTATGCTATTTAAACACCCCCAAACCTAGCTTTCTCTCCACACAATTTCATTTTGCCTATACTCTGCCTCTATTCTAATTAAAAATAAAAAAATGGCGTAGCTACTCTTCTAGAATCAAAACTAGGACTAGTGCATCTTCTCCCAATCTGAATAGAATTAAAAGAGAATCAAATCTAATCGATAGTCTACGCCAAAGGAGCGCTATTCAGTGTTAGAATACAGATTCCAGACTACAAGAATCATTCCCTTTTTGTGAGTACAGTTATTTTCAGATATGAAATTTAATAATTATCTTAACATTTTTGTGAATCTGGATCTGAGGTTATGCATACTTTTCTGTGGATCTATCTTGTTAATATTATTGTGACTGTTCTATATCTATTCCCTCTTTTCTTCCTTTTTGTTTATAGCCAGGCTACCACGAGCCTGTGCCAAATATCATAAGAGATTAACGCACGAACGCTAAATTTTGGGACAAATAATGGATAATGCATAATTGGACATGACTGATCTTTGACTGATTTGAGAAAAGAACATAGGTTGTAAATTAAGATCTAGAATAAGTGCATATTATGTATGATAGACTGTGATTTGGAAGAAGAATTATTATATGATAGCATATGACTTGGAATTTGGAATATAATGCATGTTATAGTGCAAGATCTGATTGTGAGGACATAATGCATGATTAAAATTTAAGATCTAGAATTAGGGCATATTTTATATCACGATCTATGACTTGAAAAGAAAAGAAGGATTTGTGACTTAGGAATAAAGATCTATGTTAAAATAAGATAACTATTAATGTGAATGCGCCTAAATATGGGTTTTTGGATATTTGACATCATAGGCTATAATTTAGCATAATTCATATTGTTTGGGGATTTTGAGAATATCCTATACTCTGCAAAGCTTAACTAAAATTTGGGCGTATGTTGTATTATGAATTATGACCATGATTTAGGCATGTAAGGTTAGGCTTAATTTATGGTTAAGCAAGATATGTAAATAGAATTTTAGAAATGTTAAATCTGTTGAATTATCTAATCTGCTAAATCTGTTACCTGCTAAATCTGTTGAATTGCCTAATCTGCTAAATCTGTATCTGCTAAATCTGTTGAATTGCCTAATCTGTTAAATCTGTTACCTGCTAAATCTGTTACCTGCTAAATTTGTTGAATAGCCTAATCTGCTAAATCTTTTATCTGCTAAATCTGTTGAATCACCTAATCTGTTAAATCTGTTATCTGTTGGGTTGCCTAATCTGCTGAAAGCTAAATAATTGTAATTTGGGTACGAAAATCCATAGGCTCGATCTAAGATTGAGTAAAAACATGGAAATCTGATTAATCTGCTGTAACCTGTAAAGAAGTTTAATATGTTAAATGGACATAATTAGTCTGATATCTGTATAATCTGTATTGGAATAAATTGGCTATGACACTAGGTTAGACTCCGTTTGCGGTAGGAGCCTGTCCGGAACCAACTGGCTTAACCAGCAACCGCAAACTGTCAGTCTAATGTGAGAGGTCGTAGGCATAACTAAAATATGCTTAGACACGAGGTTAGGTCTGGCTTGTGGCAGAAGTCTGCCCGGAACCGCCCGGCACATCCAGCGGCCACAAGCTACCGACCTAATGTGAGAGATCTATGCATTAATATTTAATTAATGCAAATTTAAGAGAAATGTGGTCTCTAAAAACGTGTTGGGTGGATAGGGTTAAACCAACTGGACTGGTGAATCTAATAAACCCGTTTCGTGAATCTGTAGGCCCAATACAAAGTTAGACAATCTGTAAGTCTGTTAAATCCGTACATCTGATCTGTTAATCTGAAAACTTGTTAACTTGATTGTATGATCTATGAACTAGTAATCTGAACTCTGTCTGAAATCTGTAAACAAGTTAATTTGAAATCTGTTAGTCTGGGTACACAAGGTTAGGAGGGGAATTACTTGTGTCATCTGTTGTGTGGAACCCATATTAGTCAGTAACCCTTTCTGGTATCAAAACTTTGACCCCACGCTATGTAGTGGTTCAGGCATGCTTACTGAACTAATTATAAACGGTTCATTCTGATAATGGCGAGGTGTGTTGATGGTGCATTCCAACCGAGTCATGTGCGTGCATCGATCCAGTCTGCTCTGAGGATGTAAGACACCATGACATCTGTAAATAGGTCTATGCCAATAGGTTGCCACTTTAGGGAGTGATACAACATACTGTGGGGCCGACATAGGGTATTTATGTATTAGGGAGCCGATCGCCTGGGGTAGGGTTTAGGGTACACTTAGTTCTATCTGTTTCTGTTGGTACCGTCTGTTTCTGTTGGGTGGTAACATCTGTCTGTTTCTGCGCGGTACCGTCTGTTGGGGTGGTAAAGGCCCATTACTAGTGTACACCTAATTCTGACATTCTGTTTCCGTAGGGATTATTCTGTTTCTGCCTTTGATCCCATTTCTGATTCTGTTTCCGTACCTTCTGTCTATTGGGGTGGTAAAGGCCCATTAATTGGGTGGTAAAGGCCCATTATTAGTATTCTGTTTCCGTACCTTCTGTCTGTTGGGGTGGTAAAGGCCCATTACTAGCATTCGGTTTCTGTATAGATTATTCTGTTCCCGTTTCTGTTTCAATTTAGACATTAGGGTAACACCTAATCCTGTTATACTAGTATTAGTGCAGAGAAGTGAAAACTAAGTAAGAAGCTTAACTTAGCCTATATCATTCCGTTTCTTCTGTTAACCTGCTATTCCTGTTACGGTTATCTCTCATCTAGTTTTATTTGCATGTCATGATATTGTTATCTGTTTATATGCTGAAAGTCACTGGACTCACCAGACTTGTGTCTGACCTAGTTTGTTTCGCCTCTTTTCTTTCTGTTTCCCCCTCCCCCGATTTTCAGGGTGGAAACGTAGGAGCTTGATTCATATTTTCTCTGCTTGAAGTGTTTGAAGTATTCCTTGGCTTTGGCTCTATCTTTCCATGGCAGTTTATATTGGGGATTATGACTTTAAAAACTATGCATTTTGAAGACTTTTGTACAGGACCGATATTTATGTACTTGAATTCCGATATTGTGATTTTGAAAGATGTAACTAAACTTATTTCTGTTTCTGTTGTAATAAAGTTATAAATTTTTCAAGTACTACTTTATCTGTCTTGTAAATTTCTGTTCTGTCTACTAAAAACGCTCCACCAAAGTTAAGGCATTCCCTTTGCGAGTGACCTTAATGGAGGTGGGGTGTTACACTTGGTATCAGAGCTGAAGGTTACCAGATTTGATAAAAAAAATTGAAAACTATTTTCAAAAAGGTTTAAAAAGGAAATATTTTCAAAAGTAGAGTTTATTTTGAAAAACATAATCCCCAAATCCATAGCCTATCTTTCTATCTTTTGTTTTGAATCTTTCCTTCTCTTTCGTTTCAGCATGTCTGGGGATCTTGACCTTCCGGAGGGCGTACCGATACCTGGCTGGTTCAGGAGGTACCTAGAAGCTAGGGCTAACGATGCAGGCCCAACAAACGTCCCTCCTCCCCCAGCTGCAGTGATTCCTCCTCCTCCTCCGCGCGTGAATACTTTCCCGAAGATATATAGAGACTTTCGAGCCATGGGTGGGAAGAACTTTAATGGAAATGAATCCTTCGTGGAAGCAAGGAACTGGCTCAAAAAAACTGAGGATTTATTCGTTATCTTCGAGGTGGACAATAGGCAAAAGATACAGTTGGCGGTATGGTTGCTTAAGGACGAAACTTCTTTTTGGTGGGAGGTCACAAATGGAGAGCGTCCGGTAGAGAGATATATATGGATTTCAGGCATAGGTTCGAGATGAAATTTCTCTCATGAGCGAAAGAGAGTCTATACGTAGAGAGGTTCTTGGCATTGAAGCAGGAAAATTTATCAGTGAGAGAGTACGTCAACAAGTTTAATCAGTTGGCAAGATTTGGCTTAAAATTGGTAAATACACCGCATGAGAAGGTCTAAGGTTTGAACGAGCCGCTACACGGATTGGCAATGTCCCACATTCCTATGGGGGCTACCTTCGAGAAATTAGTTGACATGGCATTGATGCATGAAGAGGAAACCAAAAGTGAGAAGAAAGAAGAAAAGCTTGAAGGACCACAGAACAAGAAGGCAGGGCCCAAAAAGGAAACCCAAAAAAGGATGAGAAGTCTGAAGACAAGAAGGAGAAGAAGTGCTTTACTTGTGGAAGCTCGACCCATCTGAACAAGGATTGCAGAAAAAGGAAGGGCACTTGCTTCAACTGTGGAGAAATGGGGCACTTCACTAGGGACTGCACAAAGAAACGAGGACAAGGGCAGAGGGCATGACCAACTTCTGGAGGGCAGGCGAATACCCTCGAGGCTCGTGGATAGAATAGAAATAGGAAAATTTTCTGTAGAAGGTTTAATTTCCTTATCTGATTATGGAGTTAAAAACTCTTTTTGATTCTGGCATTTTGATTCTGTAATTGAAACTCTGCACTTTAATACTAGTCTTGTTTCTGATTCCGCTATAGTCTCAAACCCCATGAGGGTTACGACTCACCTGTTTGTGATAAGTTGGGGTTTGAGGGTATCTGTGTTGGGCGTTAAGTTGACAATGACGCATATATTCTGGGTTTTTATCATGCTTAGTTTCCTAAGAATCATTTGGAAATATTAAATTGTAATAGAATAATTTAAGGAAATAGGTTACGCCATTGTGTTCGTCTCGAAATTCTGCTTGGAATAGAGTCCAAGTTTGGGTAAATCGGACTCCGTATGAAGAAGATATGGCCTTCAGAAGTTTCAGCCCGAAATTCAAAACAGACAGGACCCAGGTCGACACTAGGGTCGACCTATGTGCACAGGTCGACACTAAGGTCGACCTGGGGGTCGACCTGTGTATACAGGTCGACACTAGGGTCGACACTAAGGTGGACCTCCCCCCTATTTCCAGATCCGTGGACAGATGCATTTTTCTGTATTTAGACGCCCGTTCTGACCAGATTCGTGACCTCTATGCTATTTAAACACCCCCAAACCTAGCTTTCTCTCCACACAATTTCATTCTGTCTATACTCTGCCTCTATTCTAATTAAAAATAAAAAAATGGCATCGCTACTCTGCTATAATCAAAACTAGGACTAGTGCATCTTCTCCCAATCTGAATAGAAAAAGAGAATCAAATCTAATCGATAGTCTACGCCAAAGGAGCACTATTCAGTGTCAGAATACAGATTCCAGAATACAAGAATCATTCCCTTTTTGTGAGTACAATTATTTTCAAATATGAAATTTAATAATTATCTTGACATTTTTGTGAATCTGAATCTGAGGTTATGCATACTTTTCTGTGGATCTATCTTATTAATATTATTGTGACTGTTCTGTATCTGTTCCCTCTTTTCTTTCTTTTTGTTTATAGCCAGGCTACCACGAGCCTGCGCCAAATCTCATAAGAGATTAACGCATGAACGCTAAATTTTGAGACAAATAATGGATAATACATAATTAAACATGAATGATCTTTGACTGATTTGAGAAAAGAACATATGTTGTAAATTAAGATCTGGAATCAGTGCATATTATGTATGATAGACTGTGATTTGGAAGAAGAATTATTATATGATAGCATATGACTTGGAATTTGGAATATAATGCATGTTATAGTGCCAGATCTGATTGTGAGGACATAATACATGATTAAAATTTAAGATCTAGATTTAGGGCATATTTTATATCACGATCTATGACTTGAAAATAAAAGAAGGATTTGTTAATTAGGGATAAAGATCTATGTTAAAATAAGATAACTATTAATGTGAATGCGCCTAAATATGGGTTTTTGGATATTTGACATCACAGGCTATAAAGCATAACTCATATTGTTTGGGGATTTTGAGAATATTCTGTATTGTGCAAAGCTTAACTAAAATTTGGGCGTATGTTGTATTATGAATTATGACCATGATTTAGGCATGTAAGGTTAGGCTTAATTTATGGTTAGGCAAGATATGTAAATAGAATTTTAGAAATGTTAAATCTGTTGAATTACCTAATCTGCTAAATCTGTTACCTGCTAAATCTGTTGAATTGCCTAATCTGCTAAATCTGTTACCTGCTAAATCTGTTGAATTGCCTAATCTGCTAAATGTGTTATCTGCTAAATCTGTTGAATCGCCTAATCTGTTAGATCTGTTATCTGTTGGGTTGCCTAATCTTCTGAAAGCTAAATAATTGTAATTTGGGTACGAAAATCCGTAGGCTCGATCTAAGATTGAGTAAAAACATGGAAATCTGATTAATCTGCTGTAACCTATAACGAAGTTTAATCTGTTAAATGGACATAATTAGTCTGATATCTGTATAATCTGTATTGGAATAAATTGGCTATGACACGAGGTTAGACTCTGTTTGCGGTGGGAGCCTGCCCGGAACCAACCGGCTTAAGCAGCAACTGCAAACTGTTAGTCTAATGTGAGAGGTTGTAGGCATAACTAAAATATGCTTAAACACGACGTTAGGTCTGGCTTGTGGCAGAAGTCTGCCCGGAGCCGCCTGGCACATCCAGCGGCCACAAGCTACCGACCTAATGTGAGAGGTCTATGCATTAATATTTAATTAATGCAAATTTAAGAGAAATGTGGTGTCTAAAAAAGTGTTGGGTGGATAGGGTTAAATCAACTGGACTGATGAATCTAATAAACCCGTTTCGTGAATCTGTAGGCCCAATACAAAGTTAGACAATCTGTAAGTCTGTTAAATCCGTACATCTAATCTGTTAATCTGAAAACTTGTTAACTTGATTGTCTGATCTGTGAACTGGTAATCTGAACTCTGTCTAAAATCTGTAAACAAGTTAATCTGAAATCTGTTAGTCTAGGGACACAAGGTTAGGAGGGGAGTTACTTGTGTCATCTGTTGTGTGGAACCCATATTAGTCAGTAACCCTTTCTGGTATCAAAACTTTGACCCCACACTATGTAATGGTCCGGGCACGCTTACTAAACTAATTATAAGCGGATCATTCTGATAATGGCGAGGGGTGTTGATGGTGCATTCCAACTGGGTCATGTGCGTGCATGGATCTGGTCTGCTCTGAGGATGTAAGACATCGTGACATCTGTAAATAGGTCTGTGCCAATAGGTTGCCACTTTAGGGAGTGATACACCCTACTGTGGGGCCGACACAAGGTATTTATGTATTAGGGGTCGATCGCCTGGGGTAGGGTTTAGGTACACTTAGTTCTGTCTGTTTCTGTTGGTACCGTCTGTTCCTGTTGGGTGGTAACACCTGTCTGTTTCTGCGTGGTACCGTCTGTTGGGGTGGTAAAGGCCCTTTACTAGTGTACATCTAATGCTGACATTCTGTTTCCGTAGAGATTATTCTGTTTCTGCCTCTGATCCTGTTTTCGATTCTGTTTCCGTACCTTCTGTCTGTTGGGGTGGTAAAGGCCTATTAATTGGGTGGTAAAGGCCCATTATTAGTATTCTATTTCCGTACCTTCTATCTTTTGGGGTGGTAAAGGCCCATTACTAGCATTCAGTTTCTGTATAGATTATTTTGTTCCCGTTTTTGTTTCAGTTTAGACATTAGGGTAACACCTAATCCTATTATACTAGTATTAGTGCAGAGAAGTGAAAACTAAGTAAGAAGCTTAACTTAGCCTATATCATTCCGTTTCTTCTATTAATCTGCTATTCCTGTTATGGTTATCTCTCATCCAGTTTTATTTGCATGTCATTATATTGTTATCTGTTTATATGCTGAAAGTCACTGGACTCACCAGACTTATGTCTGACCTAGTTTGTTTCGCCTCTTTTCTTTCCGTCCCCCCCCCCCAAGGTTTTTAGGGTGGAAACGTAGGAGCTTGATTCATATTCTCTCTGCTTGAAGTGTTTGAAGTATTGCTTGGCTTTGGCTCTATCTTTCCATGGCTGTTTATATTGGGGATTATGGCTTTAAAAACTATGCATTCTGAAGACTTTTGTACAAGACCGATATTTATGTACTTGAATTCCGATATTGTGATTGTGAAAGATGTAACTAAACTCATTTATGTTTCTGTTGTAATAAAGTTATAAAATTTTCTAGTACTACTTTATCTGCCCTGTAAATTTCTGTTCTGTCTACTAAAAACGCTCCACCAAAGTTAAGGCATTCCCTTGCGAGTGACCTTAACGGAGGTGGGGTGTTACAAAAGTAATCAATTTGCCTTTCCTTTTATTAAAAACAAAATCATTTCGATGTTTCCAAATACACCAACAATATATCACGATGTAAAAGTCCCTCTGGTTATCAGTAGATTCATATTGTCAGTAATCATAGAGTGAGGATATAACTGGTGTGAGACCCAACAAATGAATACTTGCTGCTACCCAAATTGGATAAGAGAAATCACATTCAAAAAACAAGTGCTGGATTGTTTCATCATGCTTATTACAAAAGACGCATCTGGGATTGGGGACAATACTGCAACAAAACAGTTTACTGCGTATTTATTTTGTTATGAATCAAGCACCATTGAAGAAACAACATTTTTGGTGAAGATTTACATTTCCAAAGTCTAGCAAAAGCAAAGCACCTCCCTGAGTGACTTAAAAACCAATAGCATGAAGCAACAGAAAATCCTTTTGAAGGAGAGAGCGCCCATATGAAATGGTCAGGTGAATCAACAACATGTATACCAGAGAGCACATCAGAGATAGAAAAAAGATTCATGAGAACAGAAGTATCAAATGAACCTTGTGGACAAAGACTGTTAATACCAACAATGAGAGTATTAGCCATAGAGAGATTAGGGTGGTTAATATGGGAATAAAGAGCAGAGAACACATAAGAAAAGGGAAGTTCGCCGTGCCAAAACAGGCAGTTAGCTCCATTGCCTAGGGAAACATGGAAGAGATTACGAGTACGAGGAAGAGATGAAAGTACACCAGACTAAAAAGGGGACACTTTACAAACAGGATTGAAATGAAAGACCAAAAATGGATTAGCCTCATAATAACGCGTTAAAATCCATTCTTTCCAAATGAGAAATCCTGGAGTAATTAATCTCCATATCCATTTTGATAACGATGAAAGGTTAAATAAAGAAAGGTTGATAACTCCCAATCCCCCCTGATTCTGGTGAAGGCAAACAGTTTGCCAATTTATCAATCTCTTACATTTTCTACCATTCCATAAAAAAGTGCTTCTAACCGAGTCAATTTTGTTAATTACCCAAACTGGTAATTTATGAAATGACATCCAATAAGTGGGAAGAGCAGAAAGAACAGATTTAACCAACACCAATCGACCCATGGATGAAAGAGAGTTAGCTTTCCATGAAGCTAGTCTGGACTCAATTTTGTTAATAAGAGGATACCAATCAGATTTGCAAAGCTTTGTGGGTTTAAGGGGAACACCAAAATAGGTTAAAGGGAATCCAGATACTTGACAATTAAGAATGGAAGAGATTAGATTACCGAGGTGATTAGATTTGCCAAGCATTATAATAGAACTCATGCCAAAATTGATGAAAGACCAAAAACAAGTTCATAAACATATAAAAGCACTTTGAGACCGTGAACATGATTGACTTCAGTTGATGAAAAAATTATGGTGTCATCGGCAAACTGCAAATTTGAAATAGACAGGCTTGAATTTGGAAGTGAAATACCTGCTAAAAAACCTTCATGTGGAAGATGAAAAGCAAAAATGGGATGTTATAATTGTTTTTAGTTAAGTGGAGTGTAACACCCCGCCTCCGCTAGGGTCACTCGCAAAGGAATGCACTAGCTTTAGAGGGGCATTATTGGTAAACATGCACAGAAATATCCCAAGACAGAACATATAAAATAGCGGAAGTAAAATCAAACTTTCATAACATGAATAAATAAGGTCTAAAGCCTTTTACATCAGAGTACATCAAAACATGTCTTGCAATAGTAAAGAAGCATAAAGACATTTTCATAAATTATTCCCCAAGTAAAAACAGTAAAGTAGCCATTAGCCAAGAAAAGTCCAAGTCATCCATGATGACCTTCAAGCAGAAGAAGTCCGAACTAAACAACAGTATTTCCTCCCTGTAACCTGGGGGGAAACGGAAGAAAAGAGGCGAAACAAAACGGGTCAGTCAAAAAGACTGAGTAAGCCCTATCTACTATTAGCATAAAAACTAGTAAAGTTAACTGACATGAGAAACTGAGATGAACATAAGCATGATGACAAGATAGATAAGCTAAATCAAAATAACAGGATGAACTACTGAACTAAGATAAACTAAGGTGTCATGATAAATTACGATGTCAAGATAAAACAAGGTATCACATCGTCAGGTTTCTATCAAGTATAATATCCCCAAGATATCTATCACGTATAACGTCCCATGATATCTATCCTGCATTTTAGCTCTGCACCTACCGTACTAGTATCCCCACCGTATCATGTGTTAACCAAGAATGACCCTCACTCAAAAGTCGTGTAATGGTTCATGTCAACCTAATATATCGCGTATATAGGTTACTCAACTTGTATGTTTTATTCCATGTAAATGTTCAGTCCCTTGCCGTAGACCATACGGGCTTTCCCATGAGATTCTACATTACTTTAACATAGTTCCATGATCCTTAAGATCGGTTTGGACTGTTACCCTAAACCTAGCTAGGGTCTTCCAACATGAATTATCGTTTGTACAACTAGGACTTATGCTACCTAGGGCCACTAGGGATTACGCTTACCTATTGCACGTTTTCGTATCTCGGTTTTGGTTCAACCACCCAGGGCCACTGGGATTTACGCTAACCGTCAACCGCGCCCTTTTTCACACGCATTCATCGTGAATCGTTTTCCATGACTGTATGCACATGTATCACATCGTGCCATCCGAGTCCTGTCACATGGCAGATCGAGAAATACAGGACTCGGTCGGGAGCTTTCGATTTATCTGCCGATGCAGATGCTAAGGTCTGTTTTTCTATACGTGGCTATGGTCCCACGCGACCCCTCCCTCAACTAGTGAAAGACAAGACAGGATAAATCCTGTATGAGAACACACTACTGGCCAACCCACAATCCTAGCCTTACCGCAACCATAATTAGATAGCAATTATGGTCTATTGGGTGTTCTCTGCCTTTCCGTACGTACACGCTTGACCAAAGATGGTAGGTAGTCTGACGAAATGCTATCTAGGGTACGACCGTGTATCGTCGACTATCCCCTATCCATCCCCGTCTTTAGGTCGCTCGCATAGCAACCAAGGCATACTCTTGGTTCTTCTAACGCAGACCTTAACCTCTCATGAGCCTAGTATAATCACCTGGCAGCTCATAGAGGGATACCAAGAATACCCTCACGTTCCCCGAAGCCGCTGCTTCGTTACCCAGTTCGCTGGAGCCTTTATCTAAATCAGATACTTGCTCCTACTCGTATACTTAAACGATGACCTACCGTATCAGGTTACTCATCTATCTATGAACTGGTCTAAATTTCCTTGACTAAGAATCATTACTTAGTTATTCCTCAACTAAGGTTTACCACTTAGCCTTATTCCCGTTATCCTTGTTAACTGCGGTTATCCCCTATCCTCAGAACTAGGGTTTACATAATGGATTAAGTGTCACTTAAGTTCATGACTTAACCCGTCTACCAATCATGTCAAAATTGGCTAAGTATCCAAGTCCAAGACTTAACCCGTCTTCAAATCATGTCAAAATTGGCTAAGTATCCAAGTCCAAGACTTAACCCTACAAACCATGCTCATGTTGGTTAAGTATGTATTAAGCAATTCACGACTTAACCTCGTCCAATTATCATTCTAGATTGGTTAAGTATATATTAACTTGACCCTATCAATTTACTTAGTCAAATCGGTCAAGTGTATTCAAGCAATTCGTGACTTAGCCTTATCATGTTTTCACGTTATATTGGTTAAGTATTGGTTAACTTAACCACAATAAATTAACGAGTTAGATTGGATAAGTATAGGTCACTTAACCACATCAATTCATCATGTTTAGATTAGTTAAGTGTTTAACTTAACCCCATTAAACTACCAAGTGGGATTAATTAAGTCTAGGCTAACTTAACCCCATCCGATTTCCATGTTTAGACTAGTTGAGTCTAATCTTAACCCCGTTCGTTAACCGTATTTTTCGGTTAAGCGTCATTAAGAAAACTTACTTAACCTTACCAAGTTATCGCGTTGGATTGATTAAGTGTTGGTTAACTTAACCCCATCCACTAGTCATATAAAAAATGGTTAAGTGTCATTAGGCAAATCAAGTTACTTAACCTACCCAACCTTGTCATGTTTTGTTAAGTATCATTAGCCTAATCAAATTACTTAACCCATTTGTCCATGTCATATTTGGTTAAGAGTCATTAATCA
Organism: Allium sativum; assembly: GCA_030737875.1. Classification (NCBI taxonomy): domain Eukaryota; kingdom Viridiplantae; phylum Streptophyta; class Magnoliopsida; order Asparagales; family Amaryllidaceae; genus Allium; species Allium sativum. The sequence continues at coordinate 735,736,675 of CM060916.1, forward strand.
AATTAACTTAACCCTATCATGTGGCATTAATTACTTAATGCACCTTCACCTCTCACATTAGACTTTGTTGTGGTTACTAGTTAAGCCGGTCGGTTCCGGGTAGCTTTACACCACAACTTGGTCTAACCTCGGGTTCAAGCACAACATGACCAACTTCTCACATTGGGTCCTATTGTTTGCAACTACTAGTTAGGCCGGTCGGTTCCGGGTAGTTTTACGTTGCAAACTCAACCCAACCTCGAGTTGGCCACACTTATATTATCTAAGTGTCATGTCCATCATGTTTCCCAAAACATGTTACAAGTTTTCAAGCATTTGGGTAGACCTAACTTAATAGGTAAATTCCCAAAGGGTAGACCTAACTTAATAGGTAAATTCCCAAGCTTATGTTTTTATGCATACTTACATGTCAACTTCCATGTTATATTTCAAGTCATGTTTTCAAGTTGTATTTTCATGTCATTAGAAATTACCCATAACATAACCCAATGCTTTTAAACTCGCATATACGTTCGCGACAACGTAATGGATTAAAAGAAGAGACTTGGCAAAGGCATGACAAAAATGGATATTAAGCCACAAGTTAATCATGGTGGCAAATGAGGCACAAATGTGTTCATTAACTTGCATGTTACATTCTTAAGCCTCAAAACATGCATAAACCCAAACTTGGCACATAAGCGAATCATGGTGACAAAAGATATGGAATGATGACTAGTAACTCGCATATATCATCATATAAGGGTTATGACTTCATATGCAAGTTGACATAAAGGTTATGAGGGTTCTCATGTTTCCTAATGCAACATTTCAACATAAAGGTTGTAGCTTTTAGCTCACAAGATCAAGATAATGACTTCATAAACTTGCATGACATGATAGCATGTATCATACTCAATGATCAAACCCAAACTTGCAACATGAACATTTAACTTCATAGTTAATATCTAAGAGTAGGGAAAGGGCTTACATTGCTATGAAGGCACAAAAGATATGACAAAGCCCTTATGCAATCAAATAGACCCAAAATGCAAGCTCTAACATAAAAACCCTTGAGCCAAAATGATCAAAACCCTTGCTTTATGATGCAAAGATAGAAACTTGACTTGAATGCAAGCTAATGACACTCATACAAGCTTGAAAACACTTGTATGCATGGAAAATCCCTCATAGAAACCATTTAGAAATTTTATGAAGAGAGTGGAGGCCATGAGAGGTAAAATTTTGCCATAGTTTAGTTGCATGAATGAATAATGAGGATTTAGGATAGGTTAGGGTCTTATTTATAGATTAGGCAAGTGTTTTAGGCCATAGGATTAAACCTAGATTCAATCCAAGCCATCAAAGCATGTCTTGGGGAAGAAGTCAAGTGCAGGAACCATCTAGGGCCTTTAGATTAAAGATGAACCATGAGAACCATCTAAATGCAAAATCTGCATTTGAGCGAATCGGCCCACGGGTTGACAGCCAAACAAACTTAGTACCAGAGCTGAAGGTTACCAGATTTGATAAAAAAAATTGAAAACTATTTTCAAAAAGGTTTAAAAAGGAAATATTTTCAAAAGTAGAGTTTATTTTGAAAAACATAATCCCCAAATCCATAGCCTATCTTTCTATCTTTTGTTTTGAATCTTTCCTTCTCTTTCGTTTCAGCATGTCTGGGGATCTTGACCTTCCGGAGGGCGTACCGATACCTGGCTGGTTCAGGAGGTACCTAGAAGCTAGGGCTAACGATGCAGGCCCAACAAACGTCCCTCCTCCCCCAGCTGCAGTGATTCCTCCTCCTCCTCCGCGCGTGAATACTTTCCCGAAGATATATAGAGACTTTCGAGCCATGGGTGGGAAGAACTTTAATGGAAATGAATCCTTCGTGGAAGCAAGGAACTGGCTCAAAAAAATTGAGGATTTATTCGTTATCTTCGAGGTGGACGATAGGCAAAAGATACAGTTGGCGGTATGGTTGCTTAAGGACGAAACTTCTTTTTGGTGGGAGGTCACAAATGGAGAGCGTCCGGTAGAGAGATATATATGGATTTCAGGCATAGGTTCGAGATGAAATTTCTCTCATGAGCGAAAGAGAGTCTATACGTAGAGAGGTTCTTGGCATTGAAGCAGGAAAATTTATCAGTGAGAGAGTACGTCAACAAGTTTAATCAGTTGGCAAGATTTGGCTTAAAATTGGTAAATACACCGCATAAGAAGGTACTAAGGTTTGAACGAGCCGCTACACGGATTGGCAATGTCCCACATTCCTATGGGGGCTACCTTCGAGAAATTAGTTGACATGGCATTGATGCATGAAGAGGAAACCAAAAGTGAGAAGAAAGAAGAAAAGCTTGAAGGACCACAGAACAAGAAGGCAGGGCCCAAAAAGGAAACACAAAAAAAGAATGAGAAGTCTGAAGACAAGAAGGAGAAGAAGTGCTTTACTTGTGGAAGATCGACCCATCTGAACAAGGATTGCAGAAAAAGGAAGGGCACTTGCTTCAACTGTGGAGAAATGGGGCACTTCACTGGGGACTGCACAAAGAAACGAGGACAAGGGCAGAGGGCATGACCAACTTCTGGAGGGCAGGCGAATACCCTCGAGGCTCGTGGATAGAATAGAAATAGGAAAATTTTCTATAGAAGGTTTAATTTCCTTATCTGATTATGGAGTTAAAATCTCTTTTTGATTCTGGCATTTTGATTCTGTAATTGAAACTCTGCACTTTAATACTAGTCTTGTTTCTGATTCCGCTATAGTCTCAAACCCCATGAGGGTTACGACTCACCTGTTTGTGATAAGTTGGGGTTTGAGGGTATCTGTGTTGGGCGTTAAGTTGACTATGACGCATATATTCTGGGTTTTTATCATGCTTAGTTTCCTAAGAATCATTTGGTAATCTGATCTGTATCAGTAGTCTGTAGGTATCTGAATATTTCTGAAAAGGATAGGGGTTTTTACTCAAAGCGTGAAGTAGATTTCCAGTTGGACATTTGTTTAATGGGAGTGGTTCTCTGAGTGTTAATCTGATGTTGATTTCGGTCTTCGGGGTTGATACTTAGGGGGTTATTCTCTTAAACCGATGTTTAATGGGAACCTAGCTTTTGTTTTAATTGTACTTGCTTTTATCACTCGACTTTATCCCATCGACTGAATCTTTGACCTTTAGGTAGAAACTAATAGGTGTAAACATGTGTTTAAGACATGTTATGTTTGATGGTTGCAAGTGGATGCAAGTGGTTGCTCGTGGATGCATATACACACACTAGGCACTAGATCGGCTCAAAAACACTCTCATAGTGCATATGAATGTGTGTGCATTTTTCAATTTTGTGGATGAAAAATGGTTGACTCGGCACATGGATGTTGCATATGAATGAACGGTTGTGCACTCATATAGAAATGATATGTATCAAATAGGAAAATTGCATACATGTTGGACTCATGGCATTAAGGAGGTCAACTGAATTAGTGGACCGCCTGATCTTTGCATTAGATAAGGAACATATACACACACTTTTGCATATGTTCATACAGCATTAGAAGTTTTCTAAGGACAATGGATGCTTGTGGATGATGGTTGAGTAGATGGGTGACTGGACGGTAGGACACATTCTTCTTAACTTGAAGATTTCGGGGATGAAATCCTTTAAGGAAGGAAGAATGTAACAACCCATATTTTCTGTGAACATAAGAGTAACAAATCAGGGAATATTAAATTGTAATAGAATAATTTAAGGAAATAGGTTACGCCATTGTGTTCGTCTCGAAATTCTGCTTGGAATAGAGTCCAAGTTTGGGTAAATCGGACTCCGTATGAAGAAGATATGGCCTTCAGAAGTTTCAGCCCGAAATTCAAAACAGACAGGACCCAGGTCGACACTAGGGTCGACCTATGTGCACAGGTCGACACTAAGGTCGACCTGGGGGTCGACCTGTGTATACAGGTCGACACTAGGGTCGACACTAAGGTGGACCTCCCCCCTATTTCCAGATCCGTGGACAGATGCATTTTTCTGTATTTAGACGCCCGTTCTGACCAGATTCGTGACCTCTATGCTATTTAAACACCCCCAAACCTAGCTTTCTCTCCACACAATTTCATTCTGTCTATACTCTGCCTCTATTCTAATTAAAAATAAAAAAATGGCATCGCTACTCTGCTAGAATCAAAACTAGGACTAGTGCATCTTCTCCCAATCTGAATAGAAAAAGAGAATCAAATCTAATCGATAGTCTACGCCAAAGGAGCACTATTCAGTGTCAGAATACAGATTCCAGAATACAAGAATCATTCCCTTTTTGTGAGTACAATTATTTTCAAATATGAAATTTAATAATTATCTTGACATTTTTGTGAATCTGGATCTGAGGTTATGCATACTTTTCTGTGGATCTATCTTATTAATATTATTGTGACTGTTCTGTATCTGTTCCCTCTTTTCTTTCTTTTTGTTTATAGCCAGGCTACCACGAGCCTGCGCCAAATCTCATAAGAGATTAATGCATGAACGCTAAATTTTGGGACAAATAATGGATAATACATAATTAAACATGAATGATCTTTGACTGATTTGAGAAAAGAACATATGTTGTAAATTAAGATCTGGAATCAGTGCATATTATGTATGATAGACTGTGATTTGGAAGAAGAATTATTATATGACAGCATATGACTTGGAATTTGGAATATAATGCATGTTATAGTGCCAGATCTGATTGTGAGGACATAATACATGATTAAAATTTAAGATCTAGATTTAGGGCATATTTTATATCACGATCTATGACTTGAAAATAAAAGAAGGATTTGTTAATTAGGGATAAAGATCTATGTTAAAATAAGATAACTATTAATGTGAATGCGCCTAAATATGGGTTTTTGGATATTTGACATCACAGGCTATAAAGCATAACTCATATTGTTTGGGGATTTTGAGAATATTCTGTATTGTGCAAAGCTTAACTAAAATTTGGGCGTATGTTGTATTATGAATTATGACCATGATTTAGGCATGTAAGGTTAGGCTTAATTTATGGTTAGGCAAGATATGTAAATAGAATTTTAGAAATGTTAAATCTGTTGAATTACCTAATCTGCTAAATCTGTTACCTGCTAAATCTGTTGAATTGCCTAATCTGCTAAATCTGTTGAATTGCCTAATCTGCTAAATCTGTTACCTGCTAAATCTGTTGAATTGCCTAATCTGCTAAATGTGTTATCTGCTAAATCTGTTGAATCGCCTAATCTGTTAGATCTGTTATCTGTTGGGTTGCCTAATCTTCTGAAAGCTAAATAATTGTAATTTGGGTACGAAAATCCGTAGGCTCGATCTAAGATTGAGTAAAAACATGGAAATCTGATTAATCTGCTGTAACCTATAACGAAGTTTAATCTGTTAAATGGACATAATTAGTCTGATATCTGTATAATCTGTATTGGAATAAATTGGCTATGACACGAGGTCAGACTCTGTTTGCGGTAGGAGCCTGCCCGGAACCAACCGGCTTAAGCAGCAACTGCAAACTGTTAGTCTAATGTGAGAGGTTATAGGCATAACTAAAATATGCTTAAACACGACGTTAGGTCTGGCTTGTGGCAGAAGTCTGCCCGGAGCCGCCTGGCACATCCAGCGGCCACAAGCTACCGACCTAATGTGAGAGGTCTATGCATTAATATTTAATTAATGCAAATTTAAGAGAAATGTGGTGTCTAAAAAAGTGTTGGGTGGATAGGGTTAAATCAACTGGACTGATGAATCTAATAAACCCGTTTCGTGAATCTGTAGGCCCAATACAAAGTTAGACAATCTGTAAGTCTGTTAAATCCGTACATCTAATCTGTTAATCTGAAAACTTGTTAACTTGATTGTCTGATCTGTGAACTAGTAATCTGAACTCTGTCTAAAATCTGTAAACAAGTTAATCTGAAATCTGTTAGTCTAGGGACACAAGGTTAGGAGGGGAGTTACTTGTGTCATCTGTTGTGTGGAACCCATATTAGTCAGTAACCCTTTCTGGTATCAAAACTTTGACCCCACACTATGTAATGGTCCGGGCACGCTTACTAAACTAATTATAAGCAGATCATTCTGATAATGGCGAGGGGTGTTGATGGTGCATTCCAACTGGGTCATGTGCGTGCATGGATCTAGTCTGCTCTGAGGATGTAAGACATCGTGACATCTGTAAATAGGTCCGTGCCAATAGGTTGCCACTTTAGGGAGTGATACACCCTACTGTGGGGCCGACACGGGGTATTTATGTATTAGGGGTCGATCGCCTGGGGTAGGGTTTAGGTACACTTAGTTCTGTCTGTTTCTGTTGGTACCGTCTGTTCCTGCTGGGTGGTAACACCTGTCTGTTTCTGCGTGGTACCGTCTGTTGGGGTGGTAAAGGCCCATTACTAGTGTACATCTAATGCTGACATTCTGTTTCCGTAGAGATTATTCTGTTTTTGCCTCTGATCCCGTTTCCGATTCTGTTTCCGTACCTTCTGTCTGTTGGGGTGGTAAAGGCCTATTAATTGGGTGGTAAAGGCCCATTATTAGTATTCTGTTTCCGTACCTTCTATCTTTTGGGGTGGTAAAGGCCCATTACTAGCATTCAGTTTCTATATAGATTATTTTGTTCCCGTTTTTGTTTCAGTTTAGACATTAGGGTAACACCTAATCCTGTTATACTAGTATTAGTGCAGAGAAGTGAAAACTAAGTAAGAAGCTTAACTTAGCCTATATCATTCCGTTTCTTCTATTAACCTGCTATTCCTGTTATGGTTATCTCTCATCCAGTTTTATTTGCATGTCATTATATTGTTATCTGTTTATATGCTGAAAGTCACTGGACTCACCAGACTTATGTCTGACCTTGTTTGTTTCGCCTCTTTTCTTTCGGTCCCTCCCCCCCCCCCCCAAAGGTTTTTAGGGTGGAAACGTAGGAGCTTGATTCATATTCTCTCTGCTTGAAGTGTTTGAAGTATTGCTTGCCTTTGGCTCTATCTTTCCATGGCTGTTTATATTGGGGATTATGGCTTTAAAAACTATGCATTCTGAAGACTTTTGTACAAGACCGATATTTATGTACTTGAATTCCGATATTGTGATTGTGAAAGATGTAACTAAACTCATTTCTGTTTCTGTTGTAATAAAGTTATAAAATTTTCAAGTACTACTTTATCTGCCCTGTAAATTTCTGTTATGTCTACTAAAAACGCTCCACCAAAGTTAAGGCATTCCCTTGCGAGTGACCTTAACGGAGGTGGGGTGTTACAAAAGTAATCAATTTGCCTTTCCTTTTATTAAAAACAAAATCATTTCAATGTTTCCAAATACACCAACAATATATCACGATGTAAAAGTCCCTCTGGTTATCAGTAGATTCATATTGTCAGTAATCATAGAGTGAGGATATAACTGGTGTGAGACCCAACAAATGAATACTTGCTGCTACCCAAATTGGATAAGAGAAATCACATTCAAAAAACAAGTGCTGGATTGTTTCATCATGCTTATTACAAAAGACGCATCTGGGATTGGGGACAATACTGCAACAAAACAGTTTACTACGTATTTATTTTGTTATGAATCAAGCACCATTGAAGAAACAACATTTTTGGTGAAGATTTACATTTCCAAAGTCTAGCAAAAGCAAAGCACCTCCCTGAGTGACTTAAAAACAAATAGCATGAAGCAACAGAAAATCCTTTTGAAGGAGAGAGCGCCCATATGAAATGGTCAGGTGAATCAACAACATGTATACCAGAGAGCACATCAGAGATAGAAAAAAGATTCATGAGAACAGAAGTATCAAATGAACCTTGTGGACAAAGACTGTTAATACCAACAATGAGAGTATTAGCCATAGAGAGATTAGGGTGGTTAATATGGGAATAAAGAGCAGAGAACACATAAGAAAAGGGAAGTTCGCCGTGCCAAAACAGGCAGTTAGCTCCATTGCCTAGGGAAACATGGAAGAGATTACGAGTACGAGGAAGAGATGAAAGTACACCAGACTAAAAAGGGGACACTTTACAAACAGGATTGAAATGAAAGACCAAAAATGGATTAGCCTCATAATAACGCGTTAAAATCCATTCTTTCCAAATGAGAAATCCTGGAGTAATTAATCTCCATATCCATTTTGATAACGATGAAAGGTTAAATAAAGAAAGGTTGATAACTCCCAATCCCCCCTGATTCTGGTGAAGGCAAACAGTTTGCCAATTTATCAATCTCTTACATTTTCTACCATTCCATAAAAAAGTGCTTCTAACCGAGTCAATTTTGTTAATTACCCAAACTGGTAATTTATGAAATGACATCCAATAAGTGGGAAGAGCAGAAAGAACAGATTTAACCAACACCAATCGACCCATGGATGAAAGAGAGTTAGCTTTCCATGAAGCTAGTCTGGACTCAATTTTGTAAATAAGAGGATACCAATCAGATTTGCAAAGCTTTGTGGGTTTAAGGGGAACACCAAAATAGGTTAAAGGGAAACCAGATACTTGAAAATTAAGAATGGAAGAGATTAGATTACCGAGGTGATTAGATTTGCCAAGCATTATAATAGAACTCATGCCAAAATTGATGAAAGACCAAAAACAAGTTCAAAAACATATAAAAGCACTTTGAGACCGTGAACATGATTGACTTCAGTTGATGAAAAAATTATGGTGTCATCGGCAAACTGCAAATTTGAAATAGACAGGCTTGAATTTGGAAGTGAAATACCTGCTAAAAAACCTTCATGTGGAAGATGAAAAGCAAAAATGGGATGTTATAATTGTTTTTAGTTAAGTGGAGTGTGAAAGGATTAAAGATGTATGCAAATAGAATTGCAAAATTTAGTGTTTTAAACACCTAAACTGACATCGGCCCGACCACGGTGAACATTGAAGCGTTATGGTCTCCAAACTGAAATAACCCTACGCGAGCATGAGTCTCAAGGTTCAACCCTATAACCTTGAAAAACATTTTTAAACCCAACCTTAAAAGCCGTGGTCCTTAAAAATTGAATAACATCTACCAAGTTCCCACTTTTCTTATCCTCGTAATTCTGTTACCTAGTTGGAGTTGTAACTGATATTAGTTAATATGAATATATTTCCTACTCTTTCCATGATATTGGTACAACTATTATTTCTGTTCATCATGAATGGTACCATGTTGTAATATCTTCTCTTTTATGATTATTAATACACTACTACTACATACTTAAAAATAAAACAGCCCAATTTTTCCCTGCTTCGTATATTATTAATAATATGATTTAGTAAGGTTTGTATCATACAATTTGATGTCCCACAAATTAATATGATTTACTATATAGTATACGAGCGTCACGGCACGCGCTTCGCGCGTGATAACGACACACACTTCGCGCGTGGTCGTGGCATGCGCTTTGCACGTGATAATGGCACGCGCTTCGCGCGTGGATTGTTATTCCTCAAATATTGTGTAGTTTATATATGTGAGGAGATGTAGAATGCATATTTGAATATGTCGACATGGTGAATATATTATTTTGTTTTAATATTTTATTAGTATAAATATATATCCAAATACATACTAAGAACGATCAGGTAGAGAGATTTAGAATTGTGTGGGCGCATCAGGAAGCACATGGATCTAAGCATTTTGAATGTGTAAATATACTGCAGGCTCACCTTTGAATGAGTAAACTTAGGTATGCACAGCAGCAAATTTAAATGACTAAATGTAACAAAATTTAAATGAGTAAAAGTAGCATAAATACGAAGTTAAGAAAATTTGGGTTATTAAGTATAACATATTTGGCAGGCAAAGAATGGAAATGAAGGCAGTAAAAATTTGCCTTTTCACATCCATTATAATTTGATTTTTTCTATAAAAAAAGAGTATTTTATAAGCAAAAAATGATAAAAACAACAAAAATAACTCAATTTTGGGAACGTATTACGACAGTTAAATTCAATCTTAGGGCAAAAAACTATTTGCATTGGTGCCTAGAAATTATTTGCAGCTGCACGCTACACATTTTGTACAATCAAGTAGACCTTACACACCAACATTGCATGTCAGCTACAAGTAATACTCATATGGCAAAGCAATATAGTCCAATACATACTTAATGAGTGCAAGACATTATTGCCATTATAGTACATATATAGCCCCACTTAATGAGTGCAAATACATGAAGCGGAAGCATTTACAGTCAGGGTGAAGCATTGCAATCAGTATAGTACATATTTAAGCAAAATTAATCTTATTTTCTCCTCTGTATTGAAGGAGAAAAAACGTGAAACATGGGATACAAAAAAGAACAAAAAAAAGAAGAAACAGAGAAAACATCCAAGTTGTAGATTCCTGCACGAAAGACTGTTGTTTTATGGTAGCGAGATGAAGGCATATATGGAAGAGTTCAAAATTATTGGGAAACAAATATATAAAGTGAGGTTTACCTGAAATTAGAAGCTTTTATAGAGTATGAAAGGCTAAAAGAAAGAAATGTGTTGCACCCAACGGTTGAGAAAGAAAAAGAAGACCATGTAAATTTATAGGTGAAATACTATGCAATTACAGGAGATATCATGTTATTCAAGAAGGAGAAATATTAGTCGCTTACTTTAATTGGAAGGAAATTGAAAGATGAAAAGAAATTGTACGAAAATTTGGAAAATAAATTGGAAAGAGGAAAGAAATAAAAGAATGCAATTACAGGAGATATCTCGTTATTCAAGAGGAAAAATACCATCCGCATATTTAAATGATGAAGTTTTTAGGGAAAAAACGAAAATGTCAGCATTTATGCAGATCCTTTTTTTTTTTTTTTTTTTTTTTGAATTCAGTCAGACTCGATATTCTAAGAGAAATATTAGCCGCTTACTTAAATTAAGTTTTCAAAGAATAAAACGAAAATATCAGCCGTATACACTGAATGTAGATCTTTTTTTTTAAGTTCAATCAATACTTTTCGAAATCGTTAAAGGATATTTTCGTCAGTTCAGGTGTACACCAAAAAAGTGTGACACCAAACCTATTCCAATTATTTGTACAGATATTGTGTTTTACAAATGCAATGAAAAATGATTTGTACTAACGTTGCATTGTTAATAAATTTTCACTCCAAGAAATAAAACAGTATACAATATAAATAAATTCAAATGCAATATCAATCGTTAATAGATGCAAATGTAAATAAAAAACAAATCTAACTATAAACCATATATTATGGTAATGCTAAAAATATACAATTGTCATACTAAAAAATGATAAAATTTATTTATTAATAAAATATTCATCTTGATTATCTTCATTGTCACCATCCATTTTCTTCCATATGTTTAACTTTAAAGAAAAAAAACATGATTAGATAGTAAAATTGAATAATGGATATTTTTTATTTTATAAATTATATATTTAAATGCACCTTACCAACTTAGACATGAAACTTGCATCTCAACCGTACTCATCTCCTAACGGGATCTTTTGATTGTTGCGCAGTTGCATGGTGCTACGGATCACATAGGCGTTTGCAGTCTTATATAGGTTTGGTGCAAACTATTGAAAACCAAATAATAATGCAAACCAAGCAGATAAATCCGAAAAGACACAACCGAATACCAATGCAAGCCAAAGTACATAAATGCATAGAATAATATAAAGTACCTGTTTTGAATCAGAAGCTTTCCCACTGTAATCTAAAGCTGGAGATTCTGAGAGTAGTAAACAGTTTGAATGATTGTAGGAAAATGGAAGAATGAAGTGGGCAATTGATTTTGTGAGGCAGAGAACAAAGATACAGTGTCATATTTATAACTGAGAAAATGTACATATCAGCAAGATGAAACAGTGCATTTTAGGAATGCAATAAAATATATGCACTATTTACCATCGAATTAAAGTACTAAAATCTAAATTGGATTATTTTATAGATGATGATATTAATGCTATATACACTACCAATTGAGAATACATTTACATGTAAATATACTATGAAATAATCATAATTGGTAGAACTGGTATACATAAATCCTATCATAATTCTACCATAATAATACTGAAAATATGTTTATGGTAGAATTGGTATACATTTAAAATTATCATGTATATAATAATCCATTTATTATATACCAATTGGGAATAAATCCTACCATAATTCTATGGTAGAATTGGTATACATAAATCCTACCATAATACCGAAAATCTGTAATAACCTACAATTCAATTTAATTTGATTAAATATATGCACAACTCAATATTTGAATTGTATATTTGGATTATGGTACCAAACATGTTAGAATTTGTATTACTAATATGTACCATAATACAGTTTTATATTGTAATAATACTATATTTGGTAGAATTTGTATTACTAATTTAATTTTACCAATTATGAAATAATCCGTTTATTCTATATTTGAATTGGTATTTCATACTATATTTGAATTCCAAATATAGTACCAGAGGTTCACAACTCAATTAAGTCTACCAATTGAGAATCCATTTACATTCCTACCAATTTTGGATGTACCAATTTAAAAATATCATGTATAAAATAATCCATTTATTATGTACCAATCGAAAATAAATCCTACCATAATTCTATTAATTAATAATAATAATAAATGTTTAAAATTGAATGCATTTATATGTACCATAATTTTCGCCGCATGATTTATGATTTAATTGAAAATGATCAGGGCGCTCAAAAGGTATGACCTGCAGGTAAAGGGCATTTTCGTGTGTACACCAAAAAAGTGTGACACCAAACATATTCCAACTGTTAGTAAAGACAAACCCAACTATTATAAAAAATACATACCATTTTTCCATGAAATTGTTTATTTAATTAAAAAAAAAAATCTGCACGATGTACACGGGTTTGCCGGATGAAAAGCTCATAAGCGATCGTGCTTCTAATAAATGCTTTACTGTAGCGAAGGTACTATCACAGAAATGTCAAACCCCCAAACAAATACACCAGCTATTTCTCTTCCCCTCGCACGAACTTCTGCTGCCTCCGCTTCTTCTTCCTCCTGCTTTCCACATTTCCCAGAATGCCCTTTTCCTCCTCCATGGGTCCTACTGTCCCCACCACTCCTCTCCTATCCTTCCTCACTCTCCTCCAATCCGACGCCTTGCTTTCCTTCGGCCCCACCGACTTCGAGCCCAAACTCTATGTCGATCTGCCCTTATGGGATTATAGTGGACCCCTAAATTCCTTCCTTTACAATACGTTTTGTCCTTGAGGGTAAAATTTTGCCTCCTTGGCCTTATGGGATAAATTTTTGTTCCTTGAGGGTAAAAATCTCTTATTAATACACTACTACTACTGCATACTTAAAATAAAAAAGACCAAATTTGCCTTGCTTCATATATTATTAATAATATGATTTAGTTAAGTTTGTATCATACTATTTGATGTCCTACAAATTAATATGATTTACTATATAGTATACGAGCGTCATGGCACGCACTTCGCGTGTGGTAACGACACGCGCTTTGCGCGAGATAATAGCACGCGTTTCGCGCGTGGATTGTTATTCCTCAAATATTGTGTAGTTTATATATTTGAGGAGATATAGAATGCATATTTGAATATGTCGATATGGTGAATATATTATTTTGTTTTAATATTTTATTAGTATAAATATATATCCAAATACATATTAAGTACGACCAGGTAGAGAGATTTAGAATTGTGTGGGCGCATCATGAAGCACATGGATCTAAGCATTTTGAATGTGTAAATATAATGCAGACTCACATTCGAATGAGTAAACTTAGTATGCGCAGTAGCAAATTTAAATGACTAAATATAGCAAAATTTAAATGAGTAAAAGTAGCATAAATACGAAGTTAAGAAAATTTGGGTTATTAATTATAACAGATTTGGCAGACAAAGAATGGAAATGAAGGCAGTAAAAATTTGGCTTTTCACATCCCTTATGATTTGTTATTTTTTCTATAAAAAAAGCGTATTTGATAAGCAAAAAATGATAAAAACAACAAAAATAATTCAATTTTGGGAACGTATTGCGACAAATAAATTCAATCTTGGGGCAGAAAACTATTTGCATTGGTGTCTAGAAATTATTTGAAGCTACACACTACACATTTTGTACAATCAAGTAAACCTTACACACCAACATTGCATGTCATCTTCAAGTAATACTCATCTGGCAAAGCAATATAGTCCCATGCATATTTAATGAGTGTAAAGCATTATTGTCATTATAGTACATATATAGCCCTACTTAATGAGCGCAAATACATGAAGCGGAAGCATTACAGTCAGGGCGAAGCATTGCAATCAGTATAATACATATTTAAGCAAAATTAATCTTATTTTCCCCTTTGTATTGAAGGGGAAAAAACATGAAACATGGAACACAAAAAAGAACAAAAAAAGAAAAGAAACAGAGAAAGCATCCAAGTTGTAGATTCCTGCACGAAAGATTGTTGTTTTATGGCAGTGAGATGAAGGAATATATGGAAGAGTTCAAAAATATTGGGAAACAAAAATATAAAGTGAGGTTTATCTGAAAGTAAAAGCTTTCATAGAGTATGGAAGGCTAAAAGGAAGAAATGTATTGTTCCCAGCGGTTGAGAAAGAAAAAGAAGACCATGTAAATTTATAGGTGAAATACTATGCAATTACAGGAGATATCGCATTATTCAAGGAGGAGAAATATTAGCCGTTTACTTAAATTGGAAGGAAATTGAAAGACGAAAAGAAATTGTATGAAAATTTAAAAAACAAATTGGAAAGAGGAAAGAAATAAAAAAGTGCAATTACAGGAGATATCTCGTTATTCAAGAGGAAAAATACCATCCGCATATTTAAATTATGAAGTTTTTAGGGGAAAAACGAAAATATTAGCATTTATGCAAATCCTTTTTTTTTTTTTGAATTCAATCAGACTCGATCTTCTAGGAGAAATATAAGTCACTTACTTAAATTAAGTTTTCAAAGAATAAAATGAAAATATCAGCTGTGTACTCTGAATGTACGCAGATCCTTTTTTTTTTAATGAGATTGTTAAAGGGACTCCATATTTGATTAAGGGGAGGACCAATTCTAATTTAGTGTATAATGGTTATAGGGGGGTATAAAATAAATTATCATCCGCTTAAACATATAAATTATAATTCCTATATTAACCCCTATAATCTTCATTAATAAAAACCATGAAACCTAAATCTTAATTAATACTTACCATTTAAAGCTGCACATAAAAAATAAAAAAATTAGATATAATTGATGTACCGGACACACAAGAAAGTTCTATGGGAGATCGAAAGACAACGAATCAGTTAATTAATTGTAATTTCATATTGGAATTGATATTTTCGATTTAAATTAAATGCAGAAACGAAAATGTTGATCTAACAACTGCGTATTTTATATTGTTTTTTATTTTATCAATGAATTTTTTGTCTGTAATTGTCCTTTCTATTTCTAAAAGCATGCATTTGTAATTTGCGTTGAATTTAGTACGTTAGATTTTAACATAAATGACGAACTAGGGGAATTTAGGTCTCATTTTCGTTTTCTTTTAAAATAATCTAGACCCACTTAACAAAAAGAAAATAAGGTGTACACCAAACCTTTCCAAATTGTTAAAGGGTATTTTCGTCAGTTCAGGTGTTCAACAAAAAAGTGTGACACCAAACCTATTCCAATTACTTGTTTTTTTTTTTTTAAAAAAATTCAATCAGACTCGATATTCTGGGAGAAATATAAGCCGCTTACTCAAATTAAGTTTTCAAAAAAATAAAAATATCAACCGTATACTCTGAATGTACTCAGATCCTATATTTTTTTTAATTCAATCAATACTTTTCCAAATCGTTGAAGGGTAATTTTGTCAGTTCAGGTGTACACCAAAAAAGTGTGACACCAAACCTATTCCAATTATTAGTAAAGATATTGTGTATTTTACAAATGCAATGAAAAATGATTTGAACTAACGCTGCATTGTTAATACATTATCACTCCAAGAAATAAAATAGTATACGATATAAATAAATTCAAATGCAATATCAATCGTTAATAGATGCAAATGTAATTAAAAAAAATCTAACTATAAACAATATATTATGATAATGCTAAAAATATACAATTGTCATACTAAAAAATGATAAAATTTATTTGTTAATAAAATATTCTTCTTGATTATCTTCATTGTCACCATCCATTTTCTTCCATATGCTTTACCTGTAAAGGAAAAAAACATGATTAGATAGTACAATTGAATAATGAATATTTTTTTATTTTATAAATTATATATTTGAATGTAGCTTACCAACTTAGACATAAAACTTGCATCTCAACCGTACTCATCTACTAACGGGATCTTTTGATTGTTGCGCAGTTGCATAATGCTGCGGATCACATGGGCGTTTGCAGTTTTATATAGGTTTGGTGCAAACTATTGAAAACCAAATACTGATGCAAATCAAGCAGATAAAATCCGAAAAGACACAACCGAATACCGATACAAACCAAAGTAGATAAATGCATAGAATAATATAAAGTATCTGTCTTGAAATCAGAAGCTTTCCCACTGTAATATAAAAATAGAGATCCTGAGAGTAGTAAACAGTTTAAATGACTGCAGAGGAAAATGGAAGAATGAAGAAGACAATTGATTTTGTAAGGCGAAGAAGAATGATACAGTGTGATATTTATAATCGAGAAAGTGTACATATAAGCAAGATGAGACAGTGCATTTTAGAAATGCAATAAAATATATGCACTATTTACCATCGAATTAAAGTACTAAAATCTAAATTGGATTATTTTATAGATAGATGATAATTTTAATGCTACATACACTACCAAATAAGAATACATTTACATGTAAATATACTATGAAATAATCATAATTGGTATACATAAATCCTACCATAATTCTACCACAATAATACTGAAAATCTGTTTATGGTAGAATTGGTATACATTTAAAATTATCATGTATACAATAATCCATTTGTTATATACCAATTGAGAATAAATCCTACCATAATTCTATGATAGAATTGGTATACATAAATCCTACCATAATTCTACCATATATAATACCGAAAATCTGTAATAACCTACAATTCAACTTAATTTGATTAAATTTGCACAACTCAATATTTGAATTGTATATTAGGATCATGGTACCAAATATGTTAGAATTTGTATTACCAAATATGTAGCATAATACAATCTTACATTGTAATAATACCATATTGGTAGAATTTGTATTACTGATTTAATTCTACCAATTATGAAGCAATCCGTTTATTCTATATTTGAATTGGCATTTCATACTATATTTGAATTCCAAATATAGTACTAGAGGTTCACAACTCAATTATGTCTACCAATTGAGAATCCATTTACATTCCTACCAATTTTGGATGTACCAATTTAAAAATATCATGTATAAAATAATCCATTTATTATGTACCGATTGAAAATAAATCCTACCATAATCCTATTAATTAATAATAATAAATGTTTAAAATTGAATGCATTTATATGTGTCATAATTCTCGCCGCATGATTTATGATTTAATTGAAAATGATCAGGGTGCTCAAAAGGTATGACCTGCGGATAAATGGCATTTTCGTCTGTATACCAAAAAAGTGTGATATCAAACGTAAACTATTAGTAAAGCCAAACCTATTTCAAGTAATAGTAAAGATTATATACCATTTTTCCATGATTGTTTATTTAAAAAAAAAAAAAAAAAAAAAAAAAAAAAAAAAAAAAAACACTGTACAATGTACACGGGTTTGCCGGCCGAAAAGCTCATAAGCGATCGTGCTTCAAATAAATGCTTTACTGTAGCGATGGTACTAGCACAGAAATGTCAAGTCCCCAAACAAATAGCACCCGCTATTTCTCTTCCCCTCGCACGAACTTCTGCCGCCTCCGCTTCTTCTTCTTCTTCCTCCTGCTTTCCACATTTCCCAGAATGCCCTTTTCCTCCTCCGTGGGTCCTACTGTCCCCACCACTCCTCTCCTTTCCTTCCTCACTCTCCTCCAATCCGACGCCTTGCTTTCCTTCGGCCCCACCGACTTCGAGCCCAAACTCTATGTCGATCTGCCCTTATCCCGATCCCTGTCCTCCGTCAAATCCACCTTCGACGGACTCCCGCGCGATCATAAGGGGCGCGTGCCCGCTACTGCTCTGAAGAACTTTCTTTCTGAATGCTTTGACAACGCAGGGTCGGACGTGGTATATCATGATCCGGCGGATTTCTCGCCCGAGCCGAGGGGGTTTCTGGAGAACGTTGAGAATGGGGAGGTTAGGAAATGGGCTTTAGAGGTGCATGGGTTGTGGAAGAATCTGAGCAGGCGGGTTTCGAGCAAGGTTTTGGAGGATCCAGATTTGCATACTTTGTTGCCCTTGCCGGAGTCTTTTGTTGTGCCCGGTTCTCGGTTTTGGGAGGTTTATTATTGGGATACTTACTGGATTATCAGGTATGAATCATGATACTTTGCGCTTTATACATTGATACAGATTACACGCTTATGTGCGTTGCTAGGTTTTTGTAAGTAGTTTGGCTATAAAAATAGTGAAAAACTGTTATTGCTTAAAATAGTGAAAACTGTTTCGTTGCTTATTGCAATTTGCAAAATGTTTTTTTTTTTTTTTTTTTTTTAAATATATGCTCATGGTTAAATAATGAAATCAAAAAATGTCATTCTTTCTTTGAAGGTATTTTATTCATCCTATATTAGTTTCTTTACCAAAGTAATTCCTTTTTGCATATATATAGAATTGAAATGATTGAAACAATGAAACTGCAAATACTTTTTGCAATGTTATTATTGGACAGTTTGGTTTGTGTTGCCATAGTAATTCCGGAAGATTTCAACAAAAAATTGGCTTAAAAGTTTATGCACCACTGTTATTTGCATTACTAAAAATGTTAGTTATTTTTACAAGTTATCATTGATCGTGACAATTGAACATGAACCCGTATGTAATTTCTGGCAGTCAATTCAAAGTTGTTCTATTGACAAGTGCCAATCTTTTACTAGAATAGACGTGGAGCTTTTCCAATTGTATTTGTCCTCCACATTTTATATGCAAAGTTTGTCATTTTCTTGTTGATTTCTGTATGGTTTTATTTGGTTTGTGTCTATTTTGGTTTCTTATTATATTCGTTGTATTCACTATGTAGGGGCCTGCTTGTTAGCAAAATGGCTGAAACTGCAAAAGGTTTGGTGAGGAACCTATTATCAATGGTTGATGTTTATGGTTTTGTCTTGAATGGTGCAAGGGCCTACTACAGTAATAGAAGGTAGTTTGTAACGTATACCTGTTTTGTTTTGTTTTTAATAACAGAAGGCATACTTATTTAATATTTTTTTTCTTGTTTATTTCACTTTGTTTTTATTTGGTTGTCCCTTTTGATCGACTCCATATCAAGCTTTATAATTGGTTTAACTGCATATAGCCTTATAATTGGTTTAACTGCATATCCTGGTGGAATGAAGCAAAATTACATGTAGTCCCCGCCTACTGCATGGGGTCCACACGTCATAATTTATTCCCCCTTTTGAATGAATAATCCTAATAAAATGTGGCTATGACAAATACTAAGGGTGTGTTCGGCACCTTTAACAGTGCATGTTATTAATGGACGCGTCCATTAATAACTGGGCAAAATGTCTCGTTTGCCCAACGGCTCAAAATTGAGCTGTTGAGCCCCGACGCGTCCGACGCATCGGGTCCCAAACAACCCATTTTTGAGCTGTTGGCTATAAATATATGTTTTTTTAATTTAATTAATTATTTTAAGTTTTTATAAACTTTAAAATTTTTTAACTTGAGCATATGAGAACCGTTTTAAACGCGGTTTTTTGCGTTGGGATCGTATCGAAGTGCTCTACGCAATGAAGTTGGTTTGAACTGAATTGGAGTAACATGTAATTTTTCAATTTATTTATTTACGTGTTTATTTGTATGAATTATTGGTAATTATTATTTATTAACAACAAATAATAAATTAATTAACCATACAACAACAACAACAAAGCCATATATCCCAAACAAGTTGGGGTTGGCTAGATATGGAACCCAAAATTAAGGTAAAATAACTAATAATAATATATAAAAAGAGTTTAAAATAACCAAACAGATTAAAGTAAAAAGGTTCAATAAAAGTGAAATAAAGTCCTAAAAAAAATTTAAAATTAAAATAATTAAACAGATCTAAAAATAATAATAATTAACATATATATATATATATATTTTTTAAAAAAAAATCCTAAGGTTCTGGTACATGGATTGCCAACTTCCATGCACTTCTATCTACCACAAGCTCTTCAGATATACTCCAATTTCTTAGATCTCTCTTTATTATCTCTTCTCATGTCATTTTAGGTCGACCTCTACCTCTCTTTGGGCCTTCGGCACGACTTATAACTCCAACGTGCACAGGAGCATCGCGTGGTCTACGTTGGATATGTCCAAACCATCTCAAGCGGTGTTGGACTAACTTCTCTTCAATAGGTGCAACTCCAAGTTTTTCCCGAATATCCTCATTTCTAATCCGATCTCGTCTGGTATGTCCACAGCTCCAACGCAGCATCCGCATCTCTGCTACACTAATCTTCTGCACGTGTTGCCTCTTAGTAGGCCAACATTCTGCACCATATACATAAAAATAATTAATTAAAATAAAATAAAAATAACCATAAATTAATTAAATTACAACATAAAAATAAAATAGTCCGCTTAAATGTAAATGCTCCACTCAAATAGTCCGCTTAACGCGCCAAACGCATTCTCCGCTATGATTCTACGCTCAAACTCTCCGCTCAAATTCTCCTCTTCCGCTTGCGCCAAACACACCCTAAGCATGGAAGACGTTCAAGATTTTTTATTGACATCCCAGACTGCCAATCAGAATTCTACATAAAGTAACCAAAATTTGATTTCAAACAATTTGAACCAGTGATTCAGAAATTAACTCAGATCAGTGCCTATGTAAAGAAAACACATCCATCCCTGACCATAAGAGCTATTAAGGGTAGGAGCTAACCTAACCACATGGTTGTTGGCATTTCCTTAAATGCGATCATCAATTTGGCATTTTGACTGATGGAACTTGGATTGTTTTCTCATTTACAATCATGAGCTGTATAAATATACTGTAATATTGTATTTACTAATTTTACTTTGCTTATCAAAATAAATGTCTACTGTAGATTCTGCCTTATAAATTAGTATTTAACGATGCTAACCTTTGTTTAGTATACTTACAGCCAACCTCCTTTATTGAGTGCAATGGTTATGGAGATATACAAGACAACAGGTGATTTGGCTTTAGTGAATGAGTCACTTCCTTCTCTGATAAAAGAACACACCTTCTGGAGTTCAGGTATTTCTATTTTTTGGACTTTTACATAGTCAGTTACATTTTTGAACAAGTTTCTGTTTTGTTCTTACTTTTTGATCAATTTATCTCTATATTTGCCTGATAAATCCAGGAATTCATAATGTGGTCATAATGGATCTTCAGGGTAACAAACACTGTTTAAGCCGTTATTATGCGATGTGGGATAAACCTAGGCCTGAAAGTGCAACAACTGTACAGTGCTCCTTCTACCAATGACTGCATATTCATGTGATCAACATTTTTTTTATGGAAACATGGTTATTTTGTAGGATAAGGAATCAGCCTCAAGTATTTTGAGTAACCTTGAAAAGGAAAGGTTCTACCGTGAAGTTGCTTCAACTGCAGAAACTGGATGGGATTTTAGCTCTCGTTGGATGAGGTTGTCTTCCTTTGCTTTCTGGAAAATTTTACCGAGTTCTATCTGAAAAGCTCAGCAGATTTTCCTCTTCTTTCATGAACAAAAATACTGACATCTTTATACACATGAAGTAATAATCACAGTAATGCACATGTGTGCAGTGTTCCCGCTTCACTTACATGCTTGAACTTGTAAATATGTTTGTTCTATGATGTTCAGATGATAAATTATTCATATTTTTTTCAGTCTGCCATCATAATAATCTTTATGTTAATGCTAGCCTTCTTTATATTATAATTGCTATAATTTCAACTGAACATAGAACTTAATAATAGAATTCTAATTACCGGTTATTTATGCAGAAATGCATCCGACTTTACAACCTTGTCTACAACTTCGATATTGCCAGTGGATTTGAACGTTTATGTGTTTATGGTACATCCTAAATATTACGTTTTATTCATATTATTATTTTGACCTTGCAAAACATGCTATTTGTCTGTATAATTGAAATTTAGTATAGTATATATTTTAATCAAAATTAAATAAATTTAATCGATTGATTTCCACTTCTTCTTTTTAAAGTATCAATGAATATTCTTGTATTCAAATTATCTGTAACAGATGGAACGAGATATATCATTCTTTGCCAAAATTATGGGGGATAAGTCTGTTTCAGAACACTTTCTGAAAGCTTCAAAAGCAAGGCTCAAAGCCATTAAAACAATTTTTTGGAACAATGAGATGGATCAATGGCTTGATTATTGGCTGGATGAAAAACACATCGGCAAGGTTCTGCATATACATATATGTATATATATACATATGTGTATGTATGTGTGTACACATATGTATATATGTGTGTATATACATGTATATATTCTTAAATTTGTTTCACAGCAAGCAATTATTGTTGGTTTTAACTTGTGAGTATTGTCATTTCAGAAAGTCCATCATTTCGACAAGCGCAACCAAAACAACAAAATTTATGCTTCAAATTTCATCCCATTGTGGATTAAGGAAATCTCTTCAGGTCAGAATGTATAGCTGTATGAATTTATTTGTAATGATAATCGCTGTTGCGTCGTAATGTTTGTTCATTTATCTACCTATCTGCTTCTTACATGCATAAAGCTAGAATCTGTTTAAACAAAACCTATCAATAGTCAAGGTTTTCAAAATGGAATTCAAATCATAAACCATAGTGTTCCATTTGAACCTGATTCCGATGTTTGAACCTCTACATCTAACCTAAATCTAATCTTTCTCTTTTGTTTCAGATTTATTTCATTTAGAAAAAAAATATGATTTGAAATTGTTAGATCCAGATGCGTATACTGAATATATTAATATGGATTGAATGGTTTGTTCAATTATGGTTTTGACTGAATTTGCATCAGAGTGTAAACCGAATCATAAAAGGGGAGATTCGATTTGAAGCGGGGTTTAAATTGTTAGATTTTTTACAACAATGGTTCGAACAGTTTAATTATTTTGAAATGCTTTGTTTTTCAATTACAGTGTGTTGATATAGACACACACATGCACGGGTACTTTGGCATGTGCGATGCACGTGCATAGGAGATTGATATAAAATGAAAATGCTATTTGTAAGTTTTTTGAACTTTGCAAACTGACCTTGAAGTATATGTAATGTCGTATTTTTCATGCATGTACATGCACAAATCAATCATTATCAAAATTGAATGAGGCTGAAGTTGTTTTAAAGAATGATAAAACATGTAAAGAAAGTAATTGATTATCATATAAATATCTTGAGAAATGCAATAAATACTAAAGTTAGCGCTTTCAATAGTTTGGAACGTAGAAAACTTATATCATCTTTTTGTTTTTTTGATATTACAAAATATATTAATATATAGAAAAAAATTCTTGTCCACCTTAAAGTTCACATTTTGTATGACACTCTCATCCTCGAAAACCCATAGTACATGGTAAAGAATTGCAAGGACCAGCAATATGCTGTAAAAAGATCAAAATCATACCATAAAAGGCCATATTCCCACTCTTTAAAAAATGATCAGAATCATAGAAAAAAGTCTAATTCTTACACTTTGTGACTAATATATTACAGCATGCATTCACGATTTTTTCTCAGTAACATATATGCTCGTATATGAAGAAACTTGTTCGTGATTTCCTTTCACAAAAGCTGAATCATTTTGTTCTTCCTCCTAAAGCTAGTGGGACCCATTTTCCTTCACGTGTAACCTCTATGATGTTCGCCCAGGAAGCAGCTCTGTCATACCCTCATCGATGTCCCACAATTGCCATATGCAGTTGCAGCTTATTCTCTGATTGCATAGCCTCACAACTGCAACAGTATCTATAGTGCTTACATCTGATGTTCTATCCCTATCGTATTCAGCTACTGTCCACTTTGCAACATTATGTACACCTGCATATTGCTTCATCAAGCAGCCCTCGTGAATTTTCAGCTCGCGCATTGCTATTCTCTCTCAAGTATACCTGCAGCTCACATCCAATTATTTGCTCCATGCATATCAATAGCAAATTCATCTTTCCCTTCCTAAGAGCAGTTTCTGTCCGGCCTCTTAACAACAGCAGCACCACTTAGTTATTATGGAGTGGTGATGGAGAAAATTCACTGATTTAAAAGTCTAGAAAAATAATAATTCATAAAGCCTTTTGCATTGAAATACCATACTTAAATCAATCAAAACTAAAATTGGAAATTTCCAATTAATGGTCATTTAGGATTAAATGAAGAATAATTTTTTGAAAAAAAATCTTACAAATAAAAATTGTACGGTAAAAAAAACATGTACATCGTGCACCCAGAAAGATCATAAAAGTGGGGAAAAAAAAAACTTAAAATCTTATAGGGCAAAAATTTGAAACAGGCTCCTAAAAACAACTTATTGTAAAAATAGGTCTGTTTCATAACTTATTATGAAACTAGGCCTGTTTTGTACAAAAACAAGTACGCCATGCGCATTCTGAAAACGTGCAAAAAAATTTTAATTTTTTTTCTTCATGAGCATTCCAAAAATGCACATGAACAACTTTGTTCATGAGCATTTTTTGAATGCGCATGAACAAATTTGTTTATGAGCATTTTTGGAATGCGCATGAACAAAAAAAAATAAAAAAAATATTGCGCATTCTAAAAACGCGCATGAACAAATTTGTTCATGCGTGTTTTCAGAATGCGCAGGCTTGTTGACTCAGCTCAGAACATGCCTAGTTCTATAATAAGTTATGAAACAAGCCTATTTTTATAATAAATTATTTTCAGGAGCCTATTTCAAAAATTTGTCCAATCCTATATAATAATGTAACCAAAGCACAAGCTGTACATCCAACATATTATTGCAAATATCTCCTATAAAATAAATGTAAAAGCAGAAATAAAATCTAAACAAAACTAAAATCAAAGTTTGAATATTTTTGCATGTTTCAAAATACAAATGCAGTGTACTAAAATGGAATTCTATTGAAAGTTTTATCCATACCAAACTTTTATATTATGGACCTAAGCATGGTGTTAGTAATAAAAAATACATTAAGCTTGAGTCCAATTAAATTCCAATATTTTCCAATGGCAAAGCGAGGATGGATGAAAATCGATAAAAGCTGCTGATAAACCTTAAATCAGTGTCTGTTGGAAGCAGTCTAGACGTTCTCAGCAATTCCATCGAACAACCGGGGTGCAAATCCAAAGGTTGCTACTTCTGTAAAATCAAAAATGGTAAAATCAACCATTGAATAAGCACATGCCATTAAATAGAGAAGTTTGGTCTCTTAAGTTTTCATCACCTACCGTGATGGAATGAAAGTGCTATATCATGTTTAGTTTACGGATGGAACGTGAGGTAGACGGTGAAAACAGGGAACGGAGAATTTCATAAATATCCTCTAATTACTGTGTTGGTTGATTAATTCCATGGATATTTTAGGCAACTTATAAAAGGCTTCCCTTTGACTTAATTTACCAAGTATTTGCTTTATATATTAAAGCTGATGATGCAAATAGTCTACAGATAAAAATTCATGATGCGAATATGGCACAAAATATGTACAGTAGTACTATATAGAAAATAATGCAAGGAGGAAAGGTAGACAAAACAGTTCCTTACGGTTAACTTGAAAAACTCATCTACGAAATTTTCCTTCATCCAGTATATAGTACTTGTACCTTCTCTTCAACTTCTATCCACTTTGTCCCTAACAACTATGTGAGTTACAGAAAGAAAATGAAAAAGAATACAGTGGACAACACACTTCTCTAGACTGTTATAGTTGTACAAAATCAAATAGATAAATATAATTGAAGTACGAAATGCAGATTTGAGATACTGAATAAATAATTTTCATAACTTGTTCACTATGACAATTAACTACAAAAAATTACTTGGCGCATTACCTTTGAAATGATCTAGTTTGTGAAGAAAATGAACCATTGTTTTGCTTAAGGGATAAATGAAAATCATGCTTATTTTTGGCAACAAAATTAAACAATTTTCAATATAGAAGTTAAATTAAATGGTAGTTATTAATTAATCGAAACACAAAAGCAAGACATAAAAAATTAGTGACTTCATACTACTAAAATAATAATACGATATAAATTTTAGCAATAGATATTACAAATATAGTAATTGCTAATGGTTAACGTAAAAAGTGTCAAGCGATATAATTCTTACAAACGTTCTACATTAAAATAACCATCAATCTCAAATTGATTGTAATGAGATAAATATATCTTAATTGCATAAAACGGGGCAAACCACGGACACAATGTATCTCAAAAGTTTGCAATGATTCAAAATCATTCAGTTATCTATATTAACATCAGTAATTAAACATATAAATTCATAGTTTAATATGGTTCATAAAATCAGATCCAAACACAATTTTTAAATACATATATAATTAACAAATTAAGCAGTGTATGTATGTCCCCTAAAAAAACTTCATAATAGAAAAACAAACCCAATGTTATCACTTCAAAAATCACAGCATTAAACCAAGTCAAATTGGATATTAAAATTGTTTTCAACTACAGGCATTTCAATTCGAGTGAAATCCACAATTCCAACCAAATCAGTATAATCAGTTTAGATCTCCAAAATTAACAAGGTAGGTAGTAGCAGTCTAAACCAAAATCAATATCTAGTATTAACCCACAAATTCATTTCAGATTTTATATCAAATATAAAATGTATTTACAATGAAACGATTTCATATCAAAAATGAATCCATGTTACATGCCTGTTTATTTTTGCATCAGTGTTCATAACACTGTTAATAATTGCAAGAAATTTTACGTACAAAACCGAGTATACATTAATCTCTATAATTTGATTTTGCAAGCCTAGCTCTGATGCCATTGTTGTGTATTTTCGACCAAATTAGCAGCGGATAACAAAATTTTCAACCCAACATTACAAGATCCAAGCGAGAAACAGTAAATCAAGTAATGATGTACCTTTTGTGGTTTTGCAAATTCGCGAACTCGAAGAAAATCTAGAATAAATCGAATTTGGAACGCCGCTTGAATTCAGCGTATCTACCGTATGCAGGAACGTTGCTTCAGAATTGTCTCACGAAATCGAAGAAGGAGATTGAAGGTACTAGCCAAGACCATGAATTTCCCCTTTCTCATTTTGGATCTCGTTTTTCTGTGTGTGTTTTGAAGGAGTCGGCCTCCTTTTAAAATAAACGAAAACCAAAGAAAAACGAAAATCACGTTTTACCATTTCAAATGCAAGTTTAAATATCAACCAGTTGATATTTTATTTGCTTTAGAATGGTTCTTTCCTTTCAAACGTTCTAATTGTGTGATTCTGTAGGTTATTACAACGTTGACAATAATTTTAAATTATATTTAAAATTATAAACAGTGAGCGGCATCTACTAATACATCGCTATTACCCAAGTTATAATAAAACCAACGATTCGATACAACCTTTTCCGTGACCAGTGTTTCAACGTAATTTAATCCTTTTAACCATTATATCCAAGATTAAACTCGAGGCATGGAATGTGTCATCCTCTTTATAATTTAATCCTTTTAGTTTGATCTATGAGCAGATTATATAAAAACAAATCAATATTTGAGCTCGACCGTACATTTTATAATCTTACTCAATCAAGAGACCCATGCATATCATTACTTATATTGTAGGGTTAAATTCCATCTACATCATTCATATTATTTAATCGATTTAAGATGTATCCAATAATCATCTTTATCGTCTACTCTGTTAAGAGTAAATTTTGATGTTATCAAAACACAAATATCCTCAAATAAAATATGTAATGATTTCAGGACCGATGACCATTACATCACTGTCACTATGAAAATTACTTATGACACTAATAATCATGCTCCATAAAGTTTACTCATGTTGGGTCTCCCCAATACGCTATTCTCTAAGACGTATTTATGTATTGACATTAATATCACATATATTAATGATCAATGAATTTTGATCATCAGTCAATCAACATATCAATCTCAATGTTTCATTGTTGTCCTATATACAATGAAACTTGACTAAGGACATTCAAGAACTATAATACATTATTATATGAGGAATTTCTTTTAAAGGACAAACTCACCAAATTTTTTAGTCAAAAGTATACAAATTGAAATTGGTGAGAAGGACAAAACTTAGGCAAAAGTGGAATTCAGGGGGGTCCATTTCCATTTTTACTTTTACCCTACAACTTGGCCTTCTCCCCAAATTTAAAACTTGCCATACTTTTGGCTAAATATTTTGCTAACTTTGTCCTTCTCCCTATTTTCCACTTATTATATTATATAATCTCATGTTCAAGTCACTTATTTGAAACTATATACTTCTATTATGTTAATATTTATATTATGCAGTAAATATAACATAATAAATTTTTTATTTAAAAATAAAATATAACATCAACAATGTTATTAATCACATCAAATAGATTGTCTTTAGGGCACAGACTCTAACAACCACCTGCATGGATATCTCCATTGTATACCTAAAATGGCTTTTGATCAACCCTTTGTGATTGGGCCCGCGGGGGGGGGGGGGGGGGGGTATTCTTGAAAGAAAACAATTTGTTGATGCTTTACAGCGATAAATCTTCTTTGATCTATCAACATTCAACAGTATATACCCTGCTTAGACTCAGACATAGACTTAGAGTACAATAAATACTGTTTAGATTCTGCAAATTTGTAGATAATGACGGTTAGGTACAAAGGATTGTGAATTATAATAATTTCGGATCCGCCTCTTATTTTCAAGTTCAATACATGGAAAACCCAACTAAAAAACAATTCTAATTTACGCCTCAAATTATTTTTGAGTATTTATTTTTTATCCTCTTCAGAAAATTGAATCTTGAATGCGCATATTTCTTTGACTAAAACTTTTTTTTTTGGGAACAACTGCATATATCTGCAGTTGAAACTAAAAACATGAATGTATTTTTTTTAAAAAAAAATTAGGAGGGGAGGTTGTGTATTTTGGAAGTTAAAGATGGTGTTTTACAGAAGTTCTCAATTGTAATTATGCCATGTTGGATTGGACTATTTATGTGTATTCTTAGCTACGATAACTGTAATGAATATCATACTGATATATTGATGCATTCCACTTTATTTTTCTGTGGTAGACGATGCTACTGTGGAGAAAGTTTTGAAAAGCTTTCAAAAATCAGGATTGCTTTATCCTGCCGGAATTGCGACAAGTTTGTTAAACACTTCACAACAATGGTTGGTAATGGTGTTTGCGCAATTATTAAACCGAAATTTGAGTGATAAGTCAATTATTTTACTCATCAGGGATTTCCCAAATGGATGGCCTCCTTTGCAGCATATGATAGTTGAAGGATTCATGCAGTCTAACTGCTTGGAAGCAAAATCTTTAGCCAAGGATATTGCAATAAGATGGTTAAGAACAAACTATGTTGCGTTCAAAAAAACTGGTGCAATGCAGGAGAAATATAATGTGGAAGCTTGTGGCAAACCTGGAGGTGGTGGTGAATATAAAATTCAGGCAATATTATATTTCCAGTTCAATATGTTAATTATGTATTGTATGTTAATTATGTATTGCTTCCTTCATATGATCTTTATTTATGAGTTGGAATGCAGACTGGATTTGGTTGGTCAAATGGTGTAGCTCTTGCATTTTTGGATGAATTTGGATGGCCTGCTGTCAGAGATATAAACTGTCGGTACTTGCTGACAAACTGAGAACCACTTATAGTGGTAATATTGATTTAAGCATTTATGATTCTTTGTATCCGTAATGCCAACTAATAACTGCAAATTCACGATGAAGTTATCATTTCCTTACCAATTTGTTTGGAATTACCTAATAATTCAAATTTATATGAAACCACATGTGCATTAACATTAGACAACTATCTTTCTTCGTAACAACTGCTGTTGTTTCAACTATCCACTAACTAGCAATAAATAAATACTCACCATTGCGGCATTGCATCATAAACAAATAATCATATTTATGTTTTGGTAAATTAATATTTACTCAACTCAACTAATCATTGGATTATACGATTATGTGAAATCAGTCTGATATGAGTTGGACATTTTTACAGCAGATACTTTAATATAGGTCAATTCATCTGAACAGTTGCAAGTAATTGTAACAGTAATTCTGCAGTATCTACTGGTATACGTCTCCATAAGGCAAAAGGATTAAATTTAGTTGGTCCATCCTGTTAGTTCCAGTACGCATCTCTTATATGCAGGATGATATTCTCGGTATGAAATAGTTATGAACGTTGGAAGCGTGGTGCGAGGTTCCGGCTGGAACCACGAGATTCCGACCAACTCATACCGGTGGCTGGACGGGATTAGGGTTCAAAACAGCAACGAAGAAAAAAAAAAAAAATCGGAATTGCAACCAAATAGAAGAGGAAGAGAGCGACAACAAAAAGGCATGAGAAATCAATTATTCGAAAAACAACCAAAAATAAAACCTGAGTCTACGAATGTGCTTGAATATCAAGAAGAGAATCAGATTCTACCTATAAATACATCAGTTGAAAACTTAACATACCACAGTCAATCTTCAAAAATATTCACAAATTTAATTTTTTGCCAAATCATCGACATCGCCAAGGATCTTCGACTTCGACGCAGGCTCTCTCTCTCTCTCTCTCTTTTTTTTTTTTTAAAGTTCCCCCCTCTTTCCGCCCTTTTTTAAGCTTTTATTCCATTTCTGTAAAGTCGTATTTTGTTTTGAATGAAATATGTGGGGGGGGGGGGGGGGGGATCTAAGAACAGATTCATGTGGGCTTTGGGCTGGTGCTCGAATATGCATGTTTCTAAATGTTTTTAATTAACCTTAGCAATTATGGTTAATATAAATAAAAGCAGAGATGCCATTTAACTTGAGAGGGTACATCGCATCATTATCTTTTGTCAACTATATCTATATACGTGGATTTGCAGTTTTTGCCATTACTTTCTCGTTGAAAATGCAAAAATTACCGAAACTGAAACGAAAACTGAAATTTCCAAAATTAACCGAAACTAATAAAATTTCAAACGATCGAAACCGACATCTCGAACCTTGGTTGAAAGTGTCATAATATACGAGTCTAAAAGTGCTAAATTGACCATATCATCACAAAAGTCTAATTTACTACTACCCTTTGCATATATTCATTTGAACCATTATCGGGTTACAAAGATCAATTTTTTATTATTTTTTCATTTTTCTTTTCTCAAATAACAATAATAATTGAAAAATAATTTGGAACTGTTCGGATTGGTTTTATTTGTTTGAAATTATGGTGGGTTGAAATTGTCTTGAATTTTCAAGAAATCGACTTAAATCATAGTTGAAACAAGATTATTTTTTTATTATGAGATTTATTCATTAAATGATAGTAAAGCAAAAACGCTTCATTCACTCTCCTTAGATTTTCTGCCGACATATTTAACATCCAAAACTCTAAAAAATTGAAGTCCGTATGAAATTATCTCCATCACATTAATATTCAAGTCTGTTGAGTTTGTTTAATCGCTTATCAATGTTTTTAACTTAAGTTATTAATATTTTCGGAAGTCTCAACTATATCATTTAGTTTCATCACCATTGTTTTCACTTGCCCCACTCGCATAATTAAGATTGATAAGCGCTAGAACAATTGAAATTCGATATTTTCAACTAACAATTGTTGATCTCAACCAAATCACTATATGTTTAGTAATCAATTTTTATTTATTATATCAGCATAAAATTAACTACGTTGGGATTTTGAGTTAACTCAGATCAGCCTAATCAGTATCACTGGTTTATTAAATATTATATTCTATACATAAAAAAACAATGAACTGAACCATTGTCTCAATGTTATATTCTACCCATAAAACTGATGAATTGAACCAGTCTTGTTTATCTTCACAAAGATTAAGGAAACTACATACAAAAAATATATAAATCAAAATAAACAAATTTTAAATCATTTAAAAGATGTTATGAGTGCTTTTCTTGAATAAAATGTAACTCTTACTATAAAAAAAACATTGAAAAAAAAGATTAATATACTTTTACAACTTCACTGTGTATTACACACTAGTAAGATGTCACTTGTGTTTTCATTATGTTATTCCATTGGACATCGTGAGATTTAGGCTACCCGAGACGATTTATAGTTTTATTATTCTTTTGAGAAAAGTCCATTCGAAATCAAATTTATTATCTTTCTTTTTAGAGAACATAAAATTAGCGGCAAATGGCTCTATTCATCACTTTCAAATTTATTCGATCAAAATTCTTTCCGAACCAGATCTTTTTTATACTCGAAGCAAGTAGGTGAGTTTTTGTTGTCTCGGTCAAATCACAAATTTTATATCTTTTCTACAATTTACATGTGTTATATGTTTTCATGGTATTTTTTCTTTTACAGATATTTTCCACGATGCGAAAAACGTTTGTGAATATAATGCAATTTACACATCATCAAATTTTCAATTTAAAACATTCAATTGGGACTTTGTTCTCATTATTAAATCAAATTTCTTGTATTATTTCCAAAAATGTCCATATGTCATAACTTTATAAAATTGGTGCAAATATTTTGCAGTTTGAAGTAGAAACTCCAAGTGATTGCAATTGTTTTTATTTTATCTACAATTTGAAAAAGAAATGCAAACATTTGCTATTCTTAATATAATGTTGAAATTATATGTTTAAAGTTTTAAATATTATTTAATTCTTAGTGTAGTGAAGGTGAATTCGTTCAGGCAGATAACTATAAACTTAAAATTTGTATTTTTGTTTAAATATTTAATTCATTTTTTGTGATTTATATATCTGACATTTGAATAAAAAATACTGTTGCTATAAAATAAAAGTTTTTAGTTAAGTACATTAATTTTTATATAGTTAAAATCTAAGATTTTGTTAGCTGTTTTTGTCTATATATATATATATATATATATATATATATATATATATATATATGAGGAATGATCCGCTACACCTCTTGTGCTACACCTTTTGCTCCCCCCTGATTTCTAGCCATATGTTTGGATTTAAATAGTACTTGAATATTATAGGGTAGTGGAGAGAGAGAGAGAGAAAGTAATATTATTTAAACCAAAACGTGTGGTTGGAAATTAGGGGGAGCAAAAGATGTAGCGCAAGAGGTATAGTGGATCATTCCTATATATATATATATATATATATGTATGTATGTATGTGTGTATATATATATATATATAATATCAGGATTAGTTTTGAATTTAAGTTGCGACATTATTTTACCTTTTGATTGTTATTTAATACAACAACAACCAAGCCATAAATCCCAAACAAGTTGGGGTTGGCTAGACATGGAACCCAAAAATAAAAAGTAAAAATAAAAACGAGTTAAAATCTTCCGTAAAGGTAAAATAAAGGTATGAAAAAGGCAAAAACGAAGAATAAAAAAGGAGTTAAAATCTTCCGTAAAAGTTAAAGGTTTGAAAAAGACAAAAACGAAGATTAAAAAGTTTCGGGAAAAAAAGGAAACCCTAAGGTTCTGGAACATGGATTACTAACTTACATGCATCCCTATCTGAAGCCAGCTGTTCAGATATATTTCAATTTCTTAAGTCTTTTTTTACTATCTCCCCCCACGTCATTTTAGGTCGGCTCCTACCTCTCCTTGGGCCTTCGGCACGGCCAATAATTCCAACACACACTGGTGCATCGTGTGGTCTTCGTTGGAGATGTCCGAACCATCTCAAGCGGTGTTGGACTAACTTCTCTTCAACATGTGCAACTCCAAGTTTGTCCCGAATATCATCATTCCTAATCCGATCTCGTCTGGTATGCCCACAACTCCAACGCAGCATACGCATCTCTGCTACATTTATCTTTTGGACGTGTTGCCTTTTAGTAGGCCAACATTCTACACCATATAACATCGTCGGCCTAATTGTTGTTCTATAGAACTTTTCTTTAAGCTTTTGAGGGATCTTCCTATCACGAGAATGCCAGATGCAAGTCGCCATTTCATCCATCCTGCTTGAATTCTAAAACTAACATTCGTATCAATCTCCCCGTCAAACTGCAACATAGATCCTAAATATCGAAAGGATTCTTTCTTAGGTACTAATTGACCGGCCAGGGTGACATCTCCGTCATCTGACCTGACATCGCTGAACTCGCATTTCATATACTATGTTTTAGTTCTGCTAATCCTGAAACCATTCGATTCCAAGGTCTCCCTCCACAACTTCAATTGTCTATTAACCCCTATTCTACTTTCATCAATCAGCACAACATCATCAGCAAAAAACATACACCAAAGAATCTCCCCTTGTATACCTTTTGTGATTTCATCCATCACTAAAGCAAAAATATAGGGACTCAAAGCCGAACCTTGATGTAACCCTATGTTAATGGGAAAGTCACTGGTCTCACTATCGCATGCTTTGACACTAGTCACCGCCCCCTCGTACATATCCTTAATAAGGGTAGTGTATTTTGCTGGCACCTTCTTCCTTTCTAGCCTCCACCACATAACCTTCCTCGGTACTCTGTCATAAGCTTTCTCCAAATCGATAAAAATCATGTGAAGATCTTTCTTCTGCTCTCTATATCTCTCCATAAGCTGCCTAATCAAGAAAATTGCCTCAGTAGTTGACCTTTCAGGCATGAAACCAAATGGATTCCTAGAGACACTTGTCAACCTCCTCAAACGTTGTTCGCAGACTCTCTCCCAAAGCTTCATTGTATGACTCATAAGTTTAATTCCTCTGTAGTTTGTGCAACTTTGAATATCTCCTTTATTCTTGAAGATTGGAACTAAAATGCTTCTCCTCCACTCATCTGGCATCTTGTTAGATTTGAAAATATTATTAAACAACTTAGTTAGCCAGGTTATCCCTGCCTCTCCAAAGCATTTCCACACCTCAATAGGAATGTCATCAGGCCCAATCGACTTGCCTGTCTTTATCCATTTCAACGTCTCCTTTACCTCCGCCTCTTGAATTCTCCGAACGAAATGTCTATCGGTGATGCCCGCGGAGTCTTCCAACTCGATCGAGGGGGTATCACTTCCCTCATTGAAAAGCCTATCGAAGTATGCTCTCTACCTATTTTTTATCTCGCCGTCCTTCACCAAAAGCCTATGGTTCTCATCCTTAATGCATTTAACCTGGTTGAAGTCTCTTGTCCTCCTCTCGCGTAGCTTGACTATTTTGTAGACGTCTCTTTCACCCTCCTTCGTACTCACTCAGCCTTTGATACAAATCTTCATATGCTCGACCCCTTGCTTCACTCACCGCCCTCTTTGCAGTCTGCTTTGACATTTTGTACTTCTGTATGTTGTCCTCGCTCCTATGATGGTGCATGCATCTGTAGCATTCCTTCTTCTCTTTGATCAACTTTTGCACCTCGTCATTCCACCACCACGAATCCTTGGGTTGGCACATACTTCCTCTTATTTAATATTTCAACATTTTTTCTTTTTGATGCTTTCAAAAAAATTGAAGAAAGAACAAGCATTTAATGCAAAAAAAGTATATATATTTTAATTTTGTTTACACTAATTTTTAAAAATAGAAGTTAAAAAGAACAAGATATAGATAAGTTTACGATTACATTTCTATGGTTAAATGTCAATGAATTACCGTTGATATAAAAAAAAAGAATATATAAGTACAGATAATAATTAGATTAAGAATATAAACTATAGGGATGATGATGATGATGATGATGATTATTATTATTATTATTATTATTATTATTATTATTATTATTATTATTATTATTATTATTATTATTATTATTATTATTATTATTATTATTATTATTATTATTATTATTATTATTATTATTATTATTATTATTATTATTATTATTATTATTATTATTATTATTATTATTATTATTATTATTATTATTATTATTATTATTATTATTATTATTATTATTATTATTATTATTATTATTATTATTATTATTATTATTATTATTATTATTATTATTATTATTATTATTATTATTATTATTATTATTATTATTATTATTATTATTATTATTATTATTATTATTATTATTATTATTATACACATACGTACATATAGAATTGGATGGAATCAAGCAAAACAAAGTAAAAAAAATTATACTTTACTGTTATTTAATCGGTTGTTAGATATGTTTGCTGTTTACTATAAATAATAAATTTATGGATGAAAAACTACATGGACCTGAATGTAATACCATTAAAGGGAGCTAGTGAGAGATTCTGAATTTATAGAATTAAGGAGGAGCGTTTGATTAAATAAATGGCATACTTGTAGAAAGTATTTGTTAGCCACTTGTTTGTAAAAGTAATAGAAGATAATTAGGAGAATACTAATTGTTTTTCAGACTAAATTGCGACAAAATTTATTGACGACAATTAAGGATAAATAATAGTATAAAATAGCCAAGTAGTAAAGATTATTTTCTTTTAATTTCCTATGAATTATAGTATATGTGTACATATGAATTATAGTATATGTGTACATATGTATATTCCATTAGATCTCTGATTTCCACCTGAGAAGGCAGAGAAATTTAATGATCGATATTTAATGTGTCAAATTTTATGTTTTAACTTTTAACAGCCGCTCCCGTGTATATGTTCGGACTATAAATATATAGAATGATATAGTGTGATCTTAAAACATAATTATTGAATATATAGAAAACTATATATTAAATATAATATTTAATTTATTTATATGTATTAAAGAAGAGGCACGTTCCAGGGCATTCCTATTGATAGCACCCCATTTTAAGCCATTCATTTATAATTGAATAAGTTAGTGGGAAGAGAGAAAAACGGGAATGTGGTGGAAATCAGAGGGCCGAATCTCATTAAAGAAATATAATTAATTTATATAAAAATAATTATTAATGTTCTTAGACTTTTGCGTGCAAATGGCAGATGCAAGTATTTGCAAATTTTGTTCATATCAACTCTCTATTAAGTATAGATCTAATTAAAAAACGAATAAGAAAATATCAAAAATAATTATATGGTGGTCATTTGAAACAAGTTTTAAGGACGACCATCTATGTTCGAAAATATAGATACCTACGTAATATTCAATTTTTTTCTTCTTTTGAAAACATCAGAATTTGAGATGAAGTTATTTATGCTAGAAGCTCCGTAATATTGTTGCCTAACCCTAGTTTGATTGCCGTCATTTCTGTTCTTCGTCGTACTTAACATGCATGCTCAAGCAAATGACAAATGGACATGAAATAAACAGTTAAAACTTGCACAACAACATTAAAATTTTGCTCTTTTCCATCGCTGGTGTTTTCTTTTTTCTATTCTCCCGATACCTTTTTGTTTTACCACTATTAAAATTCTTGAATTGTATCCCTTAAGTCAAATTAACTATTAAAATTCGAAAAGATTAGCAGTTCTAATTACTTAATTAGCCTCTTGATATTATCTCAAATTTCAAATAATATATTTCTGTTGCATATACATATGTATGTATGTATGTATCTGCGCAGAACTAAAAACACAAGTAGTTGCATGAACCCATTGAATGTACAACTGAGTTGATGTATTGTTCCATGTTAATGAATCGCCACAGAATCATTGCAATAAGGTGCATTTACTATTGGTTACCACCCTTGTCATAAATGTGGCAATTTGGCTGACGTTACAGTTAAGTATGGTCCCTTGGCTCACCTTGCCTAGCATCAATGCAGGCTGTTTTATTTTTATATGATTTACATTTCATGTAATAAAACAATTGGTAAATGCCTATAAATTTTATCTTTTCTTACCAACTGGTTGGAAAATGGAGTCATATGTCTTTCCATAGTTTTATGGCTAAAGATTTCACAGTAGTGATGATCCAATACACGCTCATCAGGTGCATGAAACAAAATATCGCTTGCATAGTCTTGGTAATGGTTACCATTACCAATTTACAAATACCATTACCATACCTTTTTTTCCTGCTAATCCGAAATTGTTTACCGTTACCGATCTACCAGTAAACCGAAGATTGGTATTACCAATACTCTGGTAACTGTTACGCTAGTAAGAGTAAATTACCGTTTGTCTAGAAAAGTCCATACCTTGATATGTCTTTGCACCATAATGCATTTTCAGTATACTATATGTAGTGTTGCTTAATACAGCATACCACAT
Organism: Allium sativum; assembly: GCA_030737875.1. NCBI lineage: Eukaryota > Viridiplantae > Streptophyta > Magnoliopsida > Asparagales > Amaryllidaceae > Allium > Allium sativum. The sequence continues at coordinate 735,775,086 of CM060916.1, forward strand.
GAATGTGCATGTGTTTTAAATTGACCGCTAAAATTACCGTTACTGTTGATTTTGAAGAAATGTTAGCAATAATTTACCGCCGAAATGATAAATTTACCGTTGTCGCATACCAATTCGATCAAAGATGATTATCAATTGACTTGTGATGATATGATAATGAGAAGTTTACCGTTACCATAGCAAATCCATTTTGTTGAGATCCAGAGAAGCAGCTATAGCTAAAAATTTCTAAACCGCTAAGGATAGGTGAAATTGTTAGGGGTTAGAGAAAGCAAATCAAATCAATGTGACTAGCAGAGCATAATCAATAAACATTTAAAATGGTTCTTTCTACTCTCTTTTTTGCAGGTCACAGATGTAAAGGCATGAAGAAATTTTAGAAGAAATATCTCAAGTAGATAGAATAATAGCAGCATAGAGTACATTATGCTATTTCATACTTAGCTATAGACCTAAAGGCAGATTATATATGGTCCGATAGCTACTGTGCTTTCATACCTTCCCACAGTTCCGCTTTCTTACTGCTCGGCGATATCGATGTGTAAAGCACCAATATACAGTCTTGTCCAAATTGAGCGTACTCTGTATTTTTTACTCATTGTAATTTATAAGACATTATTCTGAAGTCTTCATTTATTGGTCATTATTGTTATCTTCCTTTTTCTGTCTTTGGGTTGTCGGTAGAAAAATTAGAGTAAAAAAACTAGGGAATGGCTAAGCTCACTCGCGTGGAAAGCGAGTGGAAAATAACTCGTTGACACGTGTCCAAATAATTTAATAATCAGTTGATGTAGTTAACATAAAAGGACTTCATACATAATTTTGCATACTTATTTGGCTATACTGGCGGATATTTTCACATGCATATTTTACATAAAAGGACTTCCAGCTCCCAACAAAGTACACGTGTCAGCGAGTTATTTTCCACTCGCTTCCACGCGAGTGAGCTTAGCAATGGGCAAAAAAACTAAAGTTAATTTGTGAGCTACATTTATGATTACCAAAATCCACGGTAAACAGATGTTTGTGAGCTACATTTATGATTTTGCTTATGGTTGTGTACTAAACTTTCTTATCACTGTAGGACCTTTTGATTTAGTGCATCCCTAAATGTCGGATTATCATTTAATAATATTGCAATTGGCTAGAATTAATGTATGACTTTTGTACATTTATTTGAGGTATTAATCTGTTTTTTTTTAAAGCAAAAACAACCGACCATCAGTGTTTTCCATTCAGTAAAAAATGATGGAAATTAGTGGTCCATGGATGATGAATTCTGCTGCACATTTGGAAGAAGCAGCAGTGGCCATTATAGCTGTCAATTACTAAAATCAATGCTTGTTCAGTTGGCAAAAGCAAGTGGTCCATCTCACATGTTTGAAAATGAGTGTTTTGTCATATTATCTTCTAGAAGCAGTTTTTTTTTCCTTCCTAATCATAAATATCTCATCCAACTTAACAAAACAATATGAAATGGTATGAATCAGAAATTTGTTTTATTTTCACTTCATTTTTCTATCCTAGAGGCTAAGGTTGCCCTCAGCAGTAGAGGCTAAGGGTGTGTTTGGTTTTTAATTTTTAATTTTGAGTTTCCATTCATACAAAATTACGAACGATGCACATATCGTAAAAAATGATCGTTTTACAAAATCAACACATGAAACAAAAAATAATTTTTTATTATTTTTCATATTTCCAGAAGAACGATAAATTAAATTCATCCATACTCTGTCCCCTTCATCATCCTCTCTGCCTTTGATCCATCACTGTTGTTATTCTTTTAATCTTTTCATCTTTCGAAATTAACGTTGAAAACTCAAAAACAAAATAAACCAAACACTACCTAATTTTTGCTGTAAGTTTCAACCTTGACATGTGCACATCTTTGTCGAGCAAAATGCACATTCAGAAATCCAAATCGGTGAATTTCTTAATTCAGATAGAAGAAAATCATTCCTACTTTTTTATACACAAAGTCAAAGTCATATATATCAAGATTTGCTTTACTAGCTATATGTCATCACATCAAAGTCTATAAATAATATTGATACAAACAAAAATACAAGTAATTGCGTGAACCAAAAGATTGTTCACAATCCAGAATTAATCCCAAATATTCTAACTTTATGCATGTTTGGAAATTTGGCGATAACAAGAACAACAACTGCAAACGTGTTCAATAGAAGCATTGGATGTTGGTAATCTGTTGTGTGAGAGGCTATCAAGTACCTGAAAGTAAATAAAGACACAATACATTATTAGATAATCTGTCTTCTTTAAAGAATAAAAAAAAAGTTACCAACTTATTCAAACAACTGTTCGGATTTGCAGGCATTATAATGTGACATTAGAACTGAATGCCAGTAAGAAAAGATAAATGAAGAAACAAAGTTTTTGTGGGTTAAAAATACAATATAACATGATACTCAATGGTGGAATAAGAAAATTTACCTGGTCAATTATTTGCACTATTATCAACACATGAAAGAAAAATAAAGGTGAACAAAGAATTATTGCATTATCAACATGGGTTGTAACTTGCGGAATTACCTCCTAGTTAAATTTATTAAAATAATCATGGTTTGAACTAGACTGGTTATAGGGCATACTTGTATAACATAGCATGCAGTAAAGTAATGATCATAATTGAAAACTCTATGATAGATACATCAAAATAACTTGCTCAAAAATAATTGCAACAGTTTGTGCATGTCTAGTTGATCGGAAGTTTTCCCATTGGGAAGGATCACGAGCTCCCTCCATTCAACCCCAACATAATCCCTGATTTGATACGACCATGTTAGGCAGTAATCACTCCTAAAATCATCTAACTTGTAAGAGGAGGGTGCCTAATGGGTTATATACAAGTCGATATATTTTATATTCTAGACGCGAGACATAGCACGATTTAAAATAATTGTATGTGATAAGAAAGAAAAAAGTATTCTTATTAAAATTTGAACGATTGGCCGAAATTAATGAGTATGTTTGGAGGCTGCATAGCGGTGGCTGCTGATCCTTCCCATCCATATATAAATATGAAAATACAAGGAGAAATTGCTGAATCTATTTATTTTGTTTCGATGATAACAATGAATTAAAAAAATAATGTAGAGATGTGAAATTAGAGGAGGACTTACAGGACAATTGGCACAACTGTTAAAAATTTGCGATTACGTGTAAGTTGCTTGCCATTATCCATTTGTTCCCACCATGTCAATCGATTGTACACTCCTTGATCTTCGTCAGCAAAAGGCGTCCCTTTTTTCCAGTGGAAAAATTGATAAGTTACCTAAAAAATTCCAAAACTTTTCAATGATATAACGCATGGTAGTTAATGTGCACAGTGGTGTGTTTATATTAACATAGGATCACTAAATTTGACCCATAAAGAACCACAACATATAACACATTAAGTAATATAAGACACATATAAAATAAACAATAACAACAAAGCACACCATAATCCAATTATCCTCAACTTGAATGCCACTACCACCACTGTTATTACGGCGCTCGACTAGTCGTGACTAGTCGTCGACTAGTCGGCTAGTCGATGCTAGAGCATCGACATGAAACGTCGACTTGCCAAACGTCGACTGCAACTGAAACCCTAAAATCGGAACCCTAAATCGAAGTCTCGATGTCGATTTGGAACCCTAAAAATTTACTATTCGAAGTCTCAATGTCGATCTGAGGGTTCGATTTAGGGTTCGAACTCAAATCGAGACTTCGATTTAGGGTTAGAAATTCAAATCGATCTGAGTCGATACTAAATCGATCTGAGGATTCGATTTAGGGTTCGAACTCAAAAGTTGATGCAAAGCAGTGAATCCGATTTGAGGGTTCGATTTAGGGTTTAAGTCTCGATGTCGATCTGCATATAAATATTAGTCTACTTGCCGATCTTTTGTGCTTTTATTCTTTATCAGTTTAGCCAAATGTCCATGCTCCCTGTATGTTATATTAAGGCAGAACAATATTATTTGTCGGATGGCTGTAAATATGTACGTGTTTCTATTATTTCAATGATAAACAATATTGACGGCAGAACAATATTACATATTTCAATGATAAAACAATAAAAGCACATAAGGTATGTTAGTACATATTTGAATTTTATCCATGTATTAGCTAGAAATTTCAAATTATATATGTATATATTTATTTATCGACTAGTCCGACTAGTCTACGACTAGTCCACTAGTCGACTAGTTGGACCTCTATCGACTCGACTCGACTTACCGCCGTGATAACCATGACTACCACCACCGCCTCCATCTCAACCAACTTTTACCTATTTTGTTCGAAAATTAATGAGAAAAGAAATAGTGATTTTACAAAGCAAGAGGATAAAATCAATATCCTACCGACGTTGGCAATTTTGGACAACATAATAGATGGCGATCTCAGTGATGTCGATAACAACAACTAAGTCATTAATCCCAAACAAGCTGGGGTTGGCTAGAGATAGAACCCAAAACCAAATAACAAAGTCAATTAAAGGTAAAAATAATAAAGTCAATTAAAGGTAAAAATAATTGTAAGAGATTTAAAGGTGAAAACATAAACAAAGATAAATAAAGTAAAATAATTAATTAGATAATAATAACAAATAAAAAAAAGACCAAGATGATGATGATGATTATAGTACTAGCAGTAATGTATACCGAAGATCAACACTACGCCTTAAGCTCATAGTCCTCTCCCCAAACTAACCTAAACTTACGGTTTTAGTACATGGATCGCTAACTTTCATGTGCTCTTGTTCAACACCAGCTCTTCGGGTATATTCTAGTTTCTCAAATCACGTTTTACTACATGGATCTTAGCGATGTTGATATAGTAACAATTTTTTTTTTTTTTTTTTTGAATAAATGGGGAAAGTGTGTATAATGATGATTTAGTAACTCATAAGTTGACTGAGTGCTTTAAGCAATGAATTTATTTGTGATTCCAAAGCAGAGTATTTTTAGATACTCCAAACACTCACCTCTGACAAGCTCATCAATATGAATATCGACGAAGTCACCGATACGATATTTTTCTAACTCAATCAAATATCTAAAGAAAACATCTATAAAGGGGTAGGCCAAGGTTGTCTAGGCGTCCGCCTAAAAGAACGAGTGACAAATCAATGCCTTTCCACTAACAAGACTTTTTTTTAATCAAGAATAGTGCAAGTTGCACACATACACAAGGCATTGAGTTGGTAATAATTAATTGGAAAATAATAAAGTCAACTTGCACCTATAGACATTAGCCAAAAAAAAAAAGTCGATGTTTGGGCACAAGGTGCAAGTCTTGTTAGTTGTGTGCATTTTTATATTTACTACCTTGTGTCAGACCAACGATATCATAGGGCTAGTTGAAAATCCAATAAGGATGATTTAGATAGAACTTGCATGTGGTCATGGATATTCAGACAGTACTTATATCGTATGACAGCCGTAGCTTTCACGAAATCTGGCTTAAGTATATTTTACATTGAAACAAGGGGAAATTCAGAAGGCAGGCAAGGCTTACCGTGCAGCGATTTACCTAAGTGTCTAGACAAGCTTTACCGCCTCATATAAGTATTCAAACATTTATCTAAGCCTATTTAAGGTTCTATGTCACTTATGAGCATAAATGTGCTAGTTTTAGACAGTCTTGTCTACTAAAGCATATCTAAATTTTCAATTTATACAAATTGACACTTAACAAAAAACTAAACTTCTACCCAAAACACACGAGTTATCAAAAATTCATAGCTACGATTAATCCTCAATTAATCCCTAGTCATTGTTTGCCATCTAGCGTCCTCCAAACGATTTTTACACCTTGTAACAAATAAAAATAAGGCACACATCTTTGTTTTTAGAAAACAATGTTTTCAAATCCCCACATTTCACTAATCAGCTATGTGTCCTTGGAATTTTCATAAATTGCAAAATCCACAAATGATGACCGGATACATCAATATTTAGTATTGATGGATGTGACTCAATGGGTGGAGTTCACTACTGTTGGAGCTTGGTTGGAATCTCCCCTCGTCGATTGTAAATTAGGGCTTTTGTAGAAACATCCAAAAAAGCAAAATCGGTACCATAGGATGTTGATGTAGATTCTAGTAGTATAGTTAATGTCAGTAACTGTGGCTGCAGCGGCACAAAATTTATTCAAAGTTGTTGATATTAATTGCAACGTAAATAGCTGCTATGCAAATAATTGCACTGTGAATAACTTTGTGATTGAATAAGGTGAGACTGATATTGTTGGATGTGGATTCTAATGTAGAATCGACTGGTGTCTGATGAAAGTAAGAGGTGGTAGTTAATGGCTGTAGCAGCAACATAAGTCACCTAAAGTTAATGCAGATATGCTTAGTGCAATTATTACATTATCGATCAAATAGTTGCACTGCTCATATCTTTTTTGGAAATATTGTGATGTATGTTTTTTTTAATTTGTAGTGCAACTGTCATTCAATGTAATAAGCCTCCAAACATGTGCAGTGCAAATAATTTTGATTTCAAACAAATTTAAAGTTGAAGATGATAAATAGAAATTCATCTGAATCTAACCTCATTTCTTCTAACATATTCTGCTTTTGACCTTTTTCACCTTAATAATCAATGATAGAATCTCAAAATTAAAGTTTTATGCAATTCGAATTAGGAATAACTGAAGTGGTGAACAAGATTTATAAGGAGATGCAATTTGAATTTGTAATAACTGAATTAGGGAACAAGGTTTATAAGGAGATGCAATAGAAAGAGGGAGGGATGTTGGAGAAGAGAAAGAATTGTTACCTGTGGGGGATCTAGCAGAGATGTAGTGATTGGGAGGAGCTGTACAGAGGTTTTTCTACGAAGGAAGATAAGTTGAAAATTAACAGAAATTTGAAAAGGTTACAAGCACATTGGGTACGTGTGCGACTTAAACCAGCAGCGTTTCCCATCTTTATGGATCAATGAAAAGTGATTTTGCAGTTCAAATAACTTAAAGAATCACTAGGAAAACAACCAAACGCTTGTGGAAGAGAGTTTCACAAGCTCTTATGTGAAAAAAAGTAAGTTTAAAGATGATAAAATTGTGGCTGCTATTGAGCATGATAATGTGAAATTGGTACAACACATTTTTCTACTTTACAACAAAGATTTACATATCACAAATAGGGAATTCTCCAGATGGTCCAAGGCAAAATAAATGATAATGGGAAAAGAAAGGAATGCATGAATACAGTCAAACTAATATTGGAATAAGCCATGTAGTAATTGACGCTAGAACTAGCAGCCAACAGGGTTGTTAATTTTTGTTTTTCTGGTAGAACTAGTAATAAACTGTATGTAAGGAATTTTGAGCATGGCTAAAATATCTTCTGCTTAGGAGCTAAAGGCAGTCTTTTCGTCCAGTGATTTATAAAAAGCTTTAGAAATTTTTACTAGAACTATAATATCACAATTTAACATGTATAATCACAACCATATCAATACTAACGAAAAACTATCACTCACTTGCAACAAAAAATTTTAGAACTTTAACTTGCAGTAAATAAAACTCAACCTCACACAAAAAACCGTTGACTGGATTAATATAGTAGACTCCAAAAGATCACCCCAAAAATCAAACATTACATCAAATTTCCAAAAGGGCAATCATCCCATAATCCTAATCATTTCTCCTAAAACCATCAGATTTGGACACAAAACTCGTTCAATTCTACAAACTACCTAAATCAGTATGCACAAAAGTATGTAATAAACACTATCAGCGTAAAAGAAGACTTACGACGAAGTGACCGAGGTTAACAATAGTCCAAGCAAAGCCAGCGGTGCAGCCTAAGAGAGAGACGACGATGAGCCAGGAAAAGAAGAGAATGAAAATATAAGTACTCCACACGCCTGGATACATGAACCACTCCGTATTTTTATTCAGATCGGGAGCTGGAACTGATTTCGAATAAAGCTTCGCCATTTTTATCTTCTTATTTTCTCCCCCTCTCTCTTTTCAAGTTTCGGCTCGCTACATTTGGAAGAAGAACGTCGTTGATTTTATAATTAATAAGAAAGAAGAAAAGCTTGTAAAAGTCAAATATTGGGGGTTGGATTTTGTCGCCTTTGGTGGGTGTGTTATCGTCCATTATTCATTATTGCTTTATTACTTGATGCTTTGCTGATGAACATAATTTATTGACTGAATCCAATTTCTTTACTACTTTTTTTTTAACATATATATATGGTATGATATTATGATTTTCAGATGATGATCGAAATAGATTTAGCTCAATTATTGGTTTGAAGCTTGATCAATTCACTGATTAAGTGTAGTTTAAGTGAAACAAACGTCATGATCTCGATGGTTGATGCACATAAAGTGTACATATATTAAGTTTGGTTGGGTAAGTAGGCTGATGAACTAATACATTTATTACAGCCATTTCATATTACATGTTCCTTCTTAGTCAAAGTACTTGGTCAAAATATCAGCATATCGAAATCATTCAACCAACTACAAAACACTCATGTGCTTAAGAATTGACATCTTGGATTTTAATCCATTTTTTGGGATTTTAGAACATTGGGTGTCCGTATTAAATTTAAATTTTTATGCATATTGTTTATATTATCCTTATATAATATTTAAACCAAACCAACGTCTCGAAAGATCTGAACTTCAAGATAATGAAAAAGCTTAGAGGATGTCAATGCTAAAGAAAGAAGAATCCTTTAAAAGTATAAAGGAATCAAAATAGTTGGACATTGCATGGTCCAAAGTCAAATGGGGATCACACGGATCTATTGATGTTATCTCATGCAATGTTGAAGCAAAAGAAGAAAAGTTGATGCAGCAACTGTTTGACAAGCATTTTGATTGGGCATTTCTACTATGAAGATACAAAACTCGACAACTTAAGCGTCTATGAAGAAAAAACTAAAATGCGAGCAAGTAAAACTGTTTGGCATCGGCCAAAACTGATCGATACCGAAAGGTATGAATGATAATATATTACTATTTTGACTACTTTTTATGGTGAGAAACATGGATTATTACTTCTTCTTGTAATGGTTATAATGGAAGGGCTCATTTATAAATAAACATCATGTTACATTTAGAAAAGATTTTTTATAATCTATATACGAATTTTAGGATTGAATTCCTACCATTTTTCTTTGAAATTAACACCCTAGACCTATAGCTACAGACTTGATTGTACTTGCAAAAGCAATATGAAACAATATCGATAGTGGACATTTGCTTAAGAATTTTAGTCCAATCACTTTAATAATTGTAACAACCCGTATTTCGATAACATGTTAAAACGAGAATCAAGGCAGAATTTAATTTTAAATTCTGAATCAAGTAAAACGGGCTATGCCATTGCGTTCGTCTCGGAAAAATATGCGAAATAGAGTCTGAGTTTTCGAGAATCGGAGTCCGTATGACCAAGTTATGGTCCGACGAAGTTTTCAGAAAATTCAAGTTCAAAAAACGAGTTCTAATTTCGAAAATAAGGGCTGGAAGGCTAGGCGGGAAAAATTCCCGCCAGGTACCCCACGTCGACAGCCCTGTCGATTTGGGAGTCGACATTGCTTGACCCAAGTCGACAACCCTGTCGACTTGGGGGTCGACTTATGGTGGCCGGGCAGTTTTGCCTGGTGCACCTATTTTTTGTCTTGGCTAGGTTTTTGGGCCTGGTTCGAAATCTGATGGTTCAGGTTGATCCTAGGGTTAATCCTAAGGTCCTAATCACTCCTAATCTCTATAAATAAGCCTCTAACCTACCCCTAAATCCTCATTATTCATTCATGCAACTAAACTATGGCAAAAATTTTACTCTCATGGCCTCCACTCTCATTCTAAAATTCCTAAGTAAATTTCTATGAGAGGTTTCATGATCATGTGAGTGTTAGAGAGTCCCTATGTTAGTATGAGAGCTTCTCAAGTTGATTTCAAGGCTAAAGCTTTGACCTTTGTTCATCAAGATGGGGTTTTTATTGATTTGGAGCTTTCATCTTTGGGTTTTTGGATGATGGCATGCATAGGCTTTGTCTCAATCTTTAATTTAATCGATTTGTGCCTTCATAGCAATGTAAGCCCTTTCCCTACTCTTAGATATTAACTATGAAGTTAAATGTTCATGTTGCAAGTTTGGGTTTGATCATTGAGTATGATACATGCTATCATGTCATGCAAGTTTATGAAGTCATTATCTTGATCTTAAAGCTACAACCTTTATGTTGAAATGTTGCATTATGCAACATGAGAACCCTCATAACCTTTATGCCAACTTGCATATGAAGTCATAACCCTTATATGATGATATATGCGAGTTACTAGTCATCATTCCATGTCTTTTGTCACCATGATTCGCTTATGTGCCAAGTTTGGGTTTATGCATGTTTTTGAGGCTTAAGAATGTAACATGCAAGTTAATGAACACATTTGTGCCTCATTTGCCACCATGATTAACTTGTGGCTTAATATCCATTTTTGTCATGCCTTTGCCAAGTCTCTTCTTTTAATCCATTACGTTGTTGCGAACGTATATGCGAGTTTAAAAGCGTTGGGTTATGTTATGGGTAATTTCTAATGACAAGAAAATACAACTTGAAAACTTGACTTGAAATATAACATGGAAGTTGACATGTGAGTATGTTTGAAAATATGAAATTGGGAATTTACCTATTAAGTTAGGTCTACCCATATTCTTAAAAACTTGAATATGAACATGACACTAGACTAAACATGAAAGTGACCAACTCGAGGTTGGGTTGAGTTTGCAACGTAAAACTACCCGGAACCGACCGGCCTAACTAGTAGTTGCAAACAATAGGACCCAATGTGAGAAGTTGGTCATGTTGTGCTTGAACCCGAGGTTAGACCAAGTTGTGGTGTAAAGCTACCCGGAACCGACCGGCTTAACTAGTAACCACAACAAAGTCTAATGTGAGAGGTAGAGGTGCATTAAGTAATTAATGCCACATGATAGGGTTAAGTTAATTTGATTAATGACTCTTAACCAAATATGACATGGACAAATGGGTTAAGTAAATTGATTAGGCTAATGATACTTAACAAAACATGACAAGGTTGGGTAGGTTAAGTAACTTGATTTGCCTAATGACACTTAACCATTTTTATATGACTAGTGGACGGGGTTAAGTTAACCAACACTTAATCAATCCAACACGATAACTTGGTAAGGTTAAGTAAGTTTTCTTAATGACGCTTAACCGAAAAATACAGTTAAGGGATGGGGTTAAGATTGGACTCAACTAGTCTAAACATGGAAATCGGATGGGGTTAAGTTAGCCTAGACTTAATTAATCCCACTTGGTAGTTTAATGGGGTTAAGTTAAATACTTAACTAATCTAACATGATGATTTGATGTGGTTAAGTGACCTATACTTAACCAATCTAACTCGTTAATTTATTGAGGTTAAGTTAACCTATACTTAACCAATCTAACGTGAAAACATGATAAGGCTAAGTCACGAATCGCTTAAATACGCTTGACCGATTTGACTCAATAATTTGATAGGGTCAAGTTAATATATACTTAACCAACTTGAGCATGGTTTGCAGGGTTAAGTCTTGAACTTGGATACTTAGCCAATTTTGACATGATTTGTAGACGGGTTAAGTCATGAACTTAAGTGACACTTAATCCATTATGTAAACCCTAGTTCTGAGGATTAGGTGGATAACCGTAGTTAACAAGGATAACGGGAATAAGGCTAAGTGGTAAACCTTAGTTGAAGAATAACTAAGTAATGATTCTTAGTCAAGGAAATTTAGACCAGTTCATAGATAGATGAGTAACCTAATACGGTAGGTCATCGTTTAAGTATACGAGTAGGAGCAAGTATCTGATTTAGATAAAGGCTCCAGCGAACTGGGTAACGAAGCAGCGACTTCAGGGAACGTGAGGATATTCTTGGTATCCCTCTGTGAGCTGCCAGGTGTTCATACTAGGCTCATGAGAGGTTAAGGTCTGCGTTAGAAGAACCAAGAGTATGCCTTGGTTGCTATACGAGCGACCTAAAGACGGGGATGGATAGGGGATAGTCGACGATACACGGTCGTACCCTAGATAGCATTTCGTCAGGCTACCTACCATCTTTGGTCAAGCGTGTACGTACGGAAAGGCAGAGAACACCCAAAAGACCATAATTGCTATCTAATTATGGTTGCGGTAAGGCTAGGATTGTGGGTTGGCCAGTAGTGTGTTCTCATACAGGATTTATCCTGTCTTGTCTTTCACTAGTTGAGGGAGTGGTCTCGTGGGACCATAGCCACGTATAGAAAAAAACAGACCTTAGCATCTGCATCGGCAGATAAATCGAAAGCTCCCGACCGAGTCCTGTATTTCCTGATCCGCCCTGTGACAGGACTCGGATGGCACGATGTGATACATGTGCATACAGTCATGGAAAAACGATTCACGGTGAATGCGTGGGAAAAAGGGCGCGGTTGACGGTTAGCGTAATTCCTAGTGGCCCTGGGTTGTTGAACCAAAACCAAGATACGAAAACGTGCAATAGGTAAGCATAATCCCTAGTAGTCCTAGGTAGCATAAGTCCTAGTTGTACAAACGATGATTCATGTTGAAAGACCCTAGTTAGATATAGGGTGACAGCCCAAAACGATCTTAAGGATCATGGAACTATGTTAAAGTAGTATAGAATCTCATGGGAAAGCCCGTATGGTCTACGGCAAGGGACTGAACATTTACATGGAACAAAACATACGAGTTGAGTAACCTATATATGCGGTATATTAGGTTGACATGGACCATTACACGACTTTTGAGTAAGGGTCATTCATGGTTAACACATGATACGGTGGGGATACTAATACGGTAGGTGCAGAGCTAAAAGACAGAATAGATACCATGGGAGGTTATACGTGATAGATATCTTGGGGATATTATACTTGATAGGAACCTGACGATGGGATACCTTGTTTTATCTTGACATCGCATTTTTATCATGACACCTTAGTTTATCTGAGTTCAGTAGTTCATCCTGTTATTTTGATTTAGCTTATCTATCTTGTCATCATGCTTATGTTCATCTCAGTTTCTCATGTCAGTTAACTTTACTAGTTTTTATGCTGATAGTAGATAGGGCTTACTCAGTCTTTTTGACTGACCCGTTTTGTTTCGCCTCTTTTCTTCCGTTTCCCCCCCAGGTTACAGGGAGGAAATACTGTTGTTTAGTTCGGACTTCTTCTGCTTGAAGGTCATCATGGATGGCTTGGACTTTTCTTGGCTATGGCTACTTTACTGTTTTACTTGGGGAATAATTTATGAAAAAGTCTTTATGCTTCTTTACTATTGCAAGACAGGTTTTGATGTACTCTGATGTAAAAGGCTTTAGACCTTAATTATTAATGTTTATGAAAGTTCGATTTTACTTCCGCTATTTTATATGTTCTGTCTTGTGATATTTCTGTGCATGTTTACCAATAATGCCCCTCTAAAGCTAGTGCATTCCTTTGCGAGTGACCCTAGCGGAGGCGGGGTGTTACACGTGGTATCAGAGCAGAAGGTTACCAGACTGGGCAAAAGTTTTTAAAGACCTTCTGAAAACTATTTGAAAATCGTTTACAAAGAAGCATTTTTTCAAGAAAATTTTCTTTTAAAAGAAAAAGGCTATTCCCCAAAGGCCATTAGCACTATCCTTGTTTCCTTAATTGAATCTCTTTTCCTTTCTTTCCTCCATCTGTAGTCACAGTGGTTTTAACTGCGACTAGTCTTTTCTATCTACGAAAGTGCTTTCCATACGATGGAGATGGTTCTCGAGAGACCAGTGGCCGCGTTATAAGAAAGGATAGTGAGAAAGAGGATAAAGGATACGAGCTTAAGGATGAGCAACTTGTTGGTATGGCTTAGTCCTCAAAGGAGGGAGAAAGATGAACAATGAAACCCATGACGAGAGAGTACCTTTGGCATGGTAAAACGGGGCGGATAGTTAAGTATTGTGGGACAAGGACAAGATCATCGGGAGGGCAATAGTATGCTCTCATTTCTAGGGTACCTCGGAAGGAGGGTAACGATCTTGTTAAAGGTTTAGCTTTTCTTCTCTATCATCCCGTTAGGACTTCGTTTTTCGTATCATTTAAGTCTGCTTCGATAGTTGAGTCTCTGCACCTTAAGTACTAGCGTAATAGAGAATCCCATCTTTGTCTCAAAGTCCTATTGGAGAATCAGTCCATTTTTATACATGACTTGTTTGGATTTGAGAATGTCTATGCCAAGTGTTGAGTTTGGAAATAATGCTTATGTTTATAAGCTATGGATAGATTCTAAGGATGAAGTGGTTATCCAGTAGGGGGTGCCACTCTCGGTTTTGATAGGAGGGTAGTTAGACCTTTTGACTAGCCTTGGTAATACCCTCGAAGTATCGTGTAACCTTTTTGAGGTTCTATCATGACTAGTTACTTAGAATCCCTTGATGCCTTTATTGGAAATTTGAAGCCCGATCGAGTGGTGTTCGCCAATAAGACGGATGGTTTACTTCATTTATGCATGGGTTATAGAGATCGCCCTAGTAAGTGCGCATGATAACCTGGTTGACATCTGTTTACTTTCAAGAGAAAGTTCTTCTACATGGAATACCTTATAGTATATAAACGAGATCCAAGATTCACTAGTGAATTTTGGAAAGCTTGCATGAGATCATGAGTACGCAGTCATGTTTGCGCCAAGTATTCTAGGAAAAGGATAAGTGCAAGTGGAACGAGAGGCGACGAAGAAATGAGTTCCAGCTCATGTTATGGAAACAGGAAATAAGAAGCTACGAAATCGCGAAGTTAAAAGACGGTCAAGGCACAATGGAATTAAGCCCAAGGAAATACGACTTTGATGGTCAAAGACTAGATACACGCATGATATCTCTTTTTGGGAGTATATCCTTGATCCCTGTTTTCTGTAGAGCTTACTTGTAGGCTATCTTTAGTGGACATCCTCTCGGTCCTATTTTCTGTTACAAACCCCGTAAGGAGTTTGTCTTGTTTATCTTCTCGACCCTGTTCCAGGGAATCCTAGGTAGAACCCTATGGATGTAAACATGTATTTGAAACATGTTATGATTGATATGGTTGCAAGTGGTTGCTCGTGGATGCACGAATACACATTAGATACTAGCTCGACTCGGTCACATTTCATATTGCATATGCACGAGTATTTATACTTGTTTATGGATGAAATCGAATGTATTATCATGCGGTTGTTGCATATGAATGAATGATTGTGCACGCATATAGTATCTATATGACTAGGACTATTTGCATACATGTTGGATTCATGGCACTATACATATTTTTGCATTAGAAAGATTATTCAGGCCTGATCATTAGCATTAGCTAAGGAACATGTACACACACGTTTTGCATATATTCATACAGCATTAGAAATCATCTAAGGAAAATGGTTGCTTGTGGATGATGTTTTGAGTAGATGAATGATGGATGGTAGGATATGTTCTTCCTAACTTGGAGATTTCGGGGACGAAATCCTAAAAGGTGGGGAGAATGTAACAACCCGTATTTCGATAACATGTTAAAACGAGAATCAAGGCAGAATTTAATTTTAAATTCTGAATCAAGTAAAACGGGCTATGCCATTGCGTTCATCTCGGAAAAATATGCGAAATAGAGTCTGAGTTTTCGAGAATCGGAGTCTGTATGACCAAGTTATGGTCCGACGAAGTTTTCAGAAAATTCAAGTTCAAAAAACGAGTTCTAATTTCGAAAATAAGGGCTGGAAGGCTAGGCGGGAAAAATTCCCGCCAGGTACCCCAAGTCGACAGCCCTATCGACTTGGGAGTCGACATTGCTTGACCCAAGTCGACAGCCCTGTCGACTTGGTGGTCGACTTATGGTGGCCGGGCAGTTTTGCCTGGTGCACCTATTTTCTGTCTTGGCTAGGTTTTTGGGCCTGGTTCGAAATCTGATGGTTCAGGTTGATCCTAGGGTTAATCCTAAGGTCCTAATCACTCCTAATCTCTATAAATAAGCCTCTAACCTACCCTTAAACCCTCATTATTCATTCATGCAACTAAACTATGGCAAAAATTTTACTCTCATGGCCTCCACTCTCATTCTAAAATTCCTAAGTAAATTTCTATGAGAGGTTTCATGATCATGTGAGTGTTAGAGAGTCCCTATGTTAGTATGAGAGCTTCTCAAGTTGATTTCAAGGCTAAAGCTTTGACCTTTGTTCATCAAGATGGGTTTTTTATTGATTTGGAGCTTTCATCTTTGGGTTTTTGGATGATGGCATGCATAGGCTTTGTCTCAATTTTTAATTTAATCGATTTGTGCCTTCATTGCAATGTAAGCCCTTTCCCTACTCTTAGATATTAACTATGAAGTTAAATGTTCATGTTGCAAGTTTGGGTTTGATCATTGAGTATGATACATGCTATCATGTCATGCAAGTTTATGAAGTCATTATCTTGATCTTAAAGCTACAACCTTTATGTTGAAATGTTGCATTATGCAACATGAGAACCCTCATAACCTTTATGCCAACTTGCATATGAAGTCATAACCCTTATATGATGATATATGCGAGTTACTAGTCATCATTCCATGTCTTTTGTCACCATGATTCGCTTATGTGCCAAGTTTGGGTTTATGCATGTTTTTGAGGCTTAAGAATGTAACATGCAAGTTAATGAACACATTTGTGCCTCATTTGCCACCATGATTAACTTGTGGCTTAATATCCATTTTTGTCATGCCTTTGCCAAGTCTCTTCTTTTAATCCATTACGTTGTTGCGAACGTATATGCGAGTTTAAAAGCGTTGGGTTATGTTATGGGTAATTTCTAATGACATGAAAATACAACTTGAAAACATGACTTGAAATATAACATGGAAGTTGACATGTGAGTATGTTTGAAAATATAAAATTGGGAATTTACCTATTAAGTTAGGTCTACCCATATTCTTAAAAACTTGAATATGAACATGACACTAGACTAAACATGAAAGTGACCAACTCGAGGTTGGGTTGAGTTTGCAACGTAAAACTACCCGGAACCGACCGGCCTAACTAGTAGTTGCAAACAATAGGACCCAATGTGAGAAGTTGGTCATGTTGTGCTTGAACCCGAGGTTAGACCAAGTTGTGGTGTAAAGCTACCCGGAATCGACCGGCTTAACTAGTAACCACAACAAAGTCTAATGTGAGAGGTAGAGGTGCATTAAGTAATTAATGCCACATGATAGGGTTAAGTTAATTTGATTAATGACTCTTAACCAAATATGACATGGACAAATGGGTTAAGTAAATTTATTAGGCTAATGATACTTAACAAAACATGACAAGGTTGGGTAGGTTAAGTAACTTGATTTGCCTAATGACACTTAACCATTTTTATATGACTAGTGGACGGGGTTAAGTTAACCAACACTTAATCAATCCAACACGATAACTTGGTAAGGTTAAGTAAGTTTTCTTAATGACGCTTAACCGAAAAATACAGTTAATGGATGGGGTTAAGATTGGACTCAACTAGTCTAAACATGGAAATCGGATGGGGTTAAGTTAGCCTAGACTTAATTAATCCCACTTGGTAGTTTAATGGGGTTAAGTTAAACACTTAACTAATCTAACATGATGATTTGATGTGGTTAAGTGACCTATACTTAACCAATCTAACTCGTTAATTTATTGAGGTTAAGTTAACCTATACTTAACCAATCTAACGTGAAAACATGATAAGGCTAAGTCACGAATCGCTTAAATACGCTTGACCGATTTGACTCAATAATTTGATAGGGTCAAGTTAATATATACTTAACCAACTTGAGCATGGTTTGTAGGGTTAAGTCTTGAACTTGGATACTTAGCCAATTTTGACATGATTTGTAGACGGGTTAAGTCATGAACTTAAGTGACACTTAATCCATTATGTAAACCCTAGTTCTGAGGATTAGGTGGATAACCGTAGTTAACAAGGATAACGGGAATAAGGCTAAGTGGTAAACCTTAGTTGAAGAATAACTAAGTAATGATTCTTAGTCAAGGAAATTTAGACCAGTTCATAGATAGATGAGTAACCTAATACGGTAGGTCATCGTTTAAGTATACGAGTAGGAGCAAGTATCTGATTTAGATAAAGGCTCCAACGAACTGGATAACGAAGCAGCGGCTTCAGGGAACGTGTGGATATTCTTGGTATCCCTCTGTGAGCTGCCAGGTGATCATACTAGGCTCATGAGAGGTTAAGGTCTGCGTTAGAAGAACCAAGAGTATGCCTTGGTTGCTATACGAGCGACCTAAAGACGGGGATGGATAGGGGGTAGTCGACGATACACGGTCGTACCCTAGATAGCATTTCGTCAGGCTACCTACCATCTTTGGTCAAGCGTGTACGTACGGAAAGGCAGAGAACACCCAAAAGACCATAATTGCTATCTAATTATGGTTGCGGTAAGGCTAGGATTGTGGGTTGGCCAGTAGTGTGTTCTCATACAGGATTTATCCTGTCTTGTCTTTCACTAGTTGAGGGAGTGGTCTCGTGGGACCATAGCCACGTATAGAAAAAAACAGACCTTAGCATCTGCATCGGCAGATAAATCGAAAGCTCCCGACCGAGTCCTGTATTTCCTGATCCGCCCTGTAACAGGACTCAGATGGCACGATGTGATACATGTGCATACAGTCATGGAAAAACGATTCACGGTGAATGCGTGGGAAAAAGGGCGCGGTTGACGGTTAGCGTAATTCCTAGTGGCCCTGGGTGGTTGAACCAAAACCAAGATACGAAAACGTGCAATAGGTAAGCATAATCCCTAGTAGTCCTAGGTAGCACAAGTCCTAGTTGTACAAACGATGATTCATGTTGAAAGACCCTAGTTAGATATAGGGTGACAGCCCAAAACGATCTTAAGGATCATGGAACTATGTTAAAGTAGTATAGAATCTCATGGGAAAGCCCGTATGGTCTACGGCAAGGGACTGAACATTTACATGGAACAAAACATACGAGTTGAGTAACCTATATATGCGGTATATTAGGTTGACATGGACCATTACCCGACTTTTGAGTAAGGGTCATTCATGGTTAACACATGATACGGTGGGGATACTAGTACGGTAGGTGCAGAGCTAAAAGACAGGATAGATACCATGGGAGGTTATACGTGATAGATATCTTGGGGATATTATACTTGATAGGAACCTGACGATGGGATACCTTGTTTTATCTTGACATCGCATTTTTATCATGACACCTTAGTTTATCTGAGTTCAGTAGTTCATCCTGTTATTTTGATTTAGCTTATCTATCTTGTCATCATGCTTATGTTCATCTCAGTTTCTCATGTTAGTTAACTTTACTAGTTTTTATGCTGATAGTAGATAGGGCTTATTCAGTCTTTTTGACTGACCCATTTTGTTTTGCCTCTTTTCTTTCGTTTCCCCCCAGGTTACAGGGAGGAAATACTGTTGTTTAGTTCGGACTTCTTCTGCTTGAAGGTCATCATGGATGGCTTGGACTTTTCTTGGCTATGGCTACTTTACTGTTTTACTTGGGGAATAATTTATGAAAAAGTCTTTATGCTTCTTTACTATTGCAAGACAGGTTTTGATGTACTCTGATGTAAAAGGCTTTAGACCTTAATTATTAATGTTTATGAAAGTTCGATTTTACTTCCGCTATTTTATATGTTCTGTCTTGTGATATTTCTGTGCATGTTTACCAATAATGCCCCTCTAAAGCTTGTGCATTCCTTTGCGAGTGACCCTAGCGGAGGCGGGGTGTTACAAAAATACTCTATGCTCATTCAATATTTTTTATTCTTAATCTATTAATTTTCATTTTAAGCAATTGGAATGTTTTTCCATGTATTAAGCAATAACTTTTTTATGCTTGAATATTTTTGACATAGATTCGTTCTTGTCTGGATTTGAGAAAAGTATGCAAGCATATTTAACGGCTCTAAAGAAGGATGTTGGATCCAGAGCTACCTCAAAAGGCCTAATAGAGGATCTCACAATAATGAAGAAGAAATGAATTACCTGGTGGCCTTGTTAGAAACTTCATTCCAATAAGAAATCGTGATAAAGGCTAAGATGGTAAAGATTATGTTGGAGATGATGTAATAAAACTTTTTTTTGACCTTTAAAATCGATACTAATACATCTTCGGTATTCACGTGCCATAAAGCCAAGTGTCGGAAAACCATATCATTATGGGAAAGTGAAAGAAGAAGAGATATAATGTGATGATCCAGATTTTATTTAGAAATATTTAATTTATTTAAATATTTTATAGTGAATTATTTTAAGAATTAATGACTTGGAATTTATTTAAATTAAGGTTTGAACGTATAATTTATAATATAATTAAAAACGAGCTCGCAGCGGTGCGATAGTTCATAATATTACGTTTTGAACTTTAAATGAATGCATGTGATCCAATATAAGTCAGAATTGATTGAAACAAGAAACAATCAAATCCATTGAACAATAGTTTTCTAATGAAATAGAAAATTGAGATTTCATCTTGTAGATTGTGAGTTATGTCTAAATCAATTTTCAGAAAGTTGTTATGGAATCATTTATAAAGCATAACGATTTATTTAATAAAATAAAGCAATTTTATAATAAATTGAATATTAATGTAGCTTGAAAATGGAAGTATTGAGTTTAAAATCAAATATAGTTTATCTTGAAGTTGTGTAAGGTTCTGTTTGGGTATATACGATAATTATATTTTGTTTTCCAAAAAAATTGAATATTTTGAAATTAAATTATATATTATTGATTTAATTGAATATTGGAAAATAGACATTTTGCAAATGATCTTGGATTTCTATGAAACCAATTTTATTGGATTCGGAATATAAATTATTGTAAGATTCCAAATTTCGGATCAACCAGAGTTAGTATATGGTCATGCGATATATAAACGTTTAATGTAAATATGTATGTATATAAAATTAAAATTTAAGCCCAAATTAGCGCTATTTGAGCAAACGGACTCGGATTTCGACAAAACAAGTTTCATTAGGACCGAATGACAAACCATAGCTGTATATCTATTTTGACCATGAACTAAGCACGTATGTGATCATGCAAGTTAATAAACGTCGAATAAAAGGGCAATAGGCACATAGTATTATAATAATAGAATAAAATATTATCAAACCAAAATATCTTCCCTATATAATATCTTTAACCCCCATTCACTTCTTCCTCTCCACATTTTGCAGCCACCACCCTCCAACGATTCAATATTTGCAAAAACAACTTTTTAATTTTAATTCCCAAACGAGTGAGAATTATGAGAAGTGTCCAAGGCAACACGCTGACCAAATTCGGTGGCCAAAGGACACCAAGGTGGTCGGAAATCGCCATGAATGGCAAACTGGCGACTTTTGGTTTATGTGGTTTTGCGTGCAAACGAAGGAGAGTTAGGCGATGGTGTCAACTGGGAAGTTAGAGAGGGGAGGATGGTCGACAAGTTTCATGTTGGTCGGTCGACCTAAAACGTCTTGTGGTGGTCGTAGTTTGGAGTTAATCGAAGGTGAGGAGTTTTGCGTGGTCACAATCGAACTTTGGCAGTTTCTGGCGACATAGAGCACTTTCAAGTGAAGTGGCCAACTAGGCATTGGAAGAGGACGAGGAGGCTTTCATGGAAGTGGTGGGGTTCGACACTCAGGTGGTCAGTGGCGGTTGGATTTTGGGACGATATGTTTTCTGTTAATGGCCGGAATTCTCATTGGCGGTGGGGTTTGAGGGTCGGCGCTGACATGCGAAGGGGTGGCGTGGAGTGGGGGAGGTGGAGCGGTGGTCGAGGCAGCGTCCAGTTGATCCAGGTGACGGTGGCGAGTGACTAAGGGGAGGGAGCTGGTGAACATGAAACGGAGAAGAAGACGTTAAGGTTAATTATAAAATCAATTTAAACTAATGAACTTATTTAAATTGTTTAATGTTTAAACATATGTATCTCGCTCGTATGAACTCAGAATTGAGCGAAACAAGTTGCTATGGAATCGTGGAGGAGAATATTACATGTACAAATTGATTTGGATGAGATTGGAGCTAGTTGGAATTTTGAGTTAAATTAAACTCGTATTTAATTTAATTTAAAATGATCGTTATTGCAATAATAAAAAATTACCGTGAGAACTCTTTTTAACTTGAATAGTTATTATAATCATTAACTGATTATATATTGATTGCTTGTGATTTCTATGGTTGCTTCGTGAATGATGAATGTTTATTACAGTTTATTTATTATTGTTTATGTTTATATAAGCGTTAACAATTATAACTGCTAATAGATGGATGTTAACTGTAGTGGTTGTTATTATAATTGTTCACATAAATTGACACCACGAATATGGAATTATTTGGGTACTGATAGATTCTTGTTCCAATTGGAATATTAAATGAAAATATATTCATTTAACTGAAATTAGATGTTAAAATGAAAACTGAATTTTATATTCAAAACAATTTGGAAATGGAATTGAAATGATTTCAAACAACTATTGAAAAGGTTGAAATAGTTTTGAAAGATTTTTGAATTAGAAATGGCTTATTCTAATAAAAAATAAATTTTGAATAGTAAATTGAAAAGTGAATTCAAGTTAGATATATAAACGACGTTTTCAGCTCGAAATGATTGTTTCAATGATCTTATTTATTTTTATAATGGATTTTAGGAAAGTTTGGATTTCAAAAGATTTAATTTTAAAAAATATTATTATTTTAATATTATAATAATAGAATATTCAATTTTGATTTATAGTTGAATTTGAAGTTGTAATTGTTTTTAAACGAGTTTATAAACATTTTTATAATATATGTTTGGACTAAATCGATTGAATTTTATACTAAATTATAATATGGTTTGAATAGGACTTGTCGCGCAATGACAGTTCGCGAATTTCGACCATAAAATTCAAACGACCATAACTAATGCAATCTAAATCGGACTTTCCCAGAGCGAAAAACGTTTTTTTTTTCTATTGATAGTAACTTTCAAATGAAAGAAGAAATTTTCAATTTCAAGTTATGTTTAAATTTATTTTCGAAAAGGTCGCCGTAAACGTAGTTCAATGACCGTTATTGGAAATCGATCGAAATGGCCATATAAAAATTATTAAAAATATGGAAAAATTATGATAATCATAGTAAATGATTTTAAAGTGATTTGAGAAAGAAATATGAAGTTTTGAGCAATATTTTGATTTTTAGTGTTTTCAGCCTAACTTGTTGAATACATTAAAATGACGTTTTGAGAATTTGGTAAATCTCTTGATTAAGAAAAGTTTTCCAATTTAAATAAAATTGTATTTGAATAAAAACGATATTCAAATATCTGCTATTGATCTCCATTGTATAGATGTTTACTATTTGAGGAATTTGAAAGATATTTATATCGTTACTCCATTTATAATATTCGTTGATTATGAGAATTGGTGTTGAATATAAGTTGATGTAAATTCTGCTTAAATCTTATATTCAATATCAATTGGGTTTAGGGTTTTTCATGAATGGTGTCTTCAACAACATCATTCTTTAACTCAGTTAAAGATGAAGTTATGTTTGGAATTTTAACAAGTTATAATCTTTATTAAGATTAATTGGATCTTTGTTTTAAGATTTAGTGAAGTTTTCCAAAGTTAAGTTTTACAATTATGAATCAAATTGGAATTGAATGGGAATCGATTTAGTGATAATTGAAATGAGTCTCTGTGGATGAAGACCTTTACTATTTAAGGAATTTAAAAGGCATTGCTATTATTTCGCTTATAGTATTAGTCCGATACGGTAACTCATATTGATTATGAGCTGATATGATTTCCGTGAAGATTTCATTTAGAATGGAAGTATGATTTTGGGTTTACCATGAACAATGTTTTAAATAATATTTGTTCTTCAACCCATTTAAAGGAGAAGATGATTTCTCAATATTTGTTGAGATGAAATCTTTATTTAATTTGAATATAAAGATTTAATGAAAGAGTTTCCCCTAGCAAATGATAATGGGAGCAAAGTAAGGATCGCTTAAAAGAAGATAAGCGTGTTTTTCGCGTGATGATAAGATTAAGAAATCGTAAGTACAATTTTGGGTAAGAGATAGGATTGAGGAAAGATAATGTAATGAACCCTAATCAATGATCAATGAATGGGTTGGATTTGGGACAAATATGTTTTTCCGTAAAGATAATGGAAATCTTTAATCAAATTTGAAATGAATTAAGGTAATCATACTTACCAAAATACGAGGGCAACTTGATATGGAGTACTGCCAGTTTTGCTTCATGGGATGAATAAGATGGGAATGGGACAATGTTTTGAGAAATTACCTTTTTTCCGATATTCAGTAAACTTGATAAAGCGTAGAAAACTTGATTTGAGTTAAGTTTGTGAAATGATATTTTATATATCTTTTGAAATGATTTCCAAGGAAATATTTAAACAAGAATTTAAAGAATGTAAATCTTTGATAAAATTTAAATGGGTATACCCAATATAAAGAATGATTCGAGTAAATGAATATTCCGAAATGGAATAAGACTCATGATATTTTGTATATCAATTATGGTTTGTAAAGATGCGCTAGTTATTCAGAAAGACCCGGTTTCAACCCATTCTGAATAACTATACGACGAGTATTGAAGACAGTGGTTAAAGACTAGGGATCTTCACATTGTTTGGATTAATTGCTGATGTCTCGATTAGGGTGTACACCCAATACGAGGTTATAAGTGGTAGTCGTCCAGACGAGGTTATAAGTGACATGCGGTTTACTGCTTTTTCCAAGGCCACACTTATCTTTATGGTGCAATTTCGTTCGTCTTCTTTTTAACCATCAACATATAAGTTTGGCATGATCTCTTTGAATCTTCTAGTACTCATGAATATAGGTACTATGTAGTTTTATAGGTTGTTAACATTCTCCCGCACTGAACTACTAATGATAATCAGAATCATCGATGTCCTTTAAATTTGAACAAGAGAGTCGCGATGCCCAAACAAATTAAAAACCAGATATGAACTTTGAAGTCAATAAAAATCTCTAGTTTTACATGTCTTGTTAGAATCTGAAAATTAAAGTTGATATTAACATCGTAGGGACCATGGATCAAAATTGCAGATTTACTAGTTTTTGGATTTGGATGCTGAGATCCGACAGTGAATTGTTGTGAAGGGATTAGGCTTCACCTTGTTTCACATTTTTGACTGATTTCAATTGTTTTCGTTTCTCAGTCTTGGATTCGTAAGTGCCATTTTGATAAATTGGTAAGGTACCGACTTCCATCATGTTCAGTCTTATCAGTGACACCAAAAATTACACTCGCCCTATGGTGAAATCATAGAAACCAATGGATGGTTAAAGTACTCCAAGGAATAAAAACACATGTTAAAATAACTACCAACCTATTAGTTACTTCATTTTAAAGGAGTTTCTTTCTAGTGAAGGGACATAAATACTCCATTCTTTTTGAATATATAAACAAACATTACATATATACAATAGATTTATAAGTATCAAAGAATCCTTTATAAACTTCCTTCATAAATATCAAATTTTAAACATTTACTCCAAAACTGAAACCAATATTATACCTCGGATAACAATGAACCAGACCAAGTTAAGGTATTTTAATTACCTCTCAAACCTTGACTTGACAACACTCTTACCCTTTGAAATAATTAATGGTTTATGATCTTTAGTTAACTTACAAATAAATATTTTTGATAATCTATATTAAATTCTTTTAATAGTGGTTTTATGAAACATTTTATTACTTTTCAAACCTTTGTTAATTATAAAATAATAACCAAACTGAAAACATTTTCTAAATTTAAATGATTACTTATTTTGGAAACCTTCTTATAAAATTTATTTTAAACCAAGATAAAAAAAATTGCATGGCCGACCGGTTTTTATAGTGTTCCATTACACTTTACATGAAACAAAAAATGAATACATAGAGTTCAGGTATTAGGCAAATTGCCTAACAGTTAATCTGGTTTGAAGTGTCAGGAGACTGTACAAATAAAAGCATGAGCTTGACAAAGTACCAAGATTACAAAAGCACGGTTGGGGACGCTAATCTCCAACAACATCACAAGGGCTAGTGACATGTCTGAACATAGCAAAAGGAGCAACAAAATTCAAAAAATAAGGAATTGATTGGTTGGAGTAAAGATAGCTTATATCCCATGTATCATCCTCAAGAAATTTCTCATTGCCAGTTCCTGCTTCACCTTCAGTAGCTGGAACCAATTCCTCACCTTCAGTACGATACCTAAGACATCTTTGTTCTCCTTTTTCTCCTACATACATGTAATAAGAGTCTGAAATTGTACTATATCTCATTTCCGTTACTGTCTGAACACAGGCATTCTCTTCATGCAACCAAGCGAAGGCATCCTCCTGGGCCGAGCCCACACAACATGGATTGAAGAAGAAACAAAAGGAGAATTAGGGACAACAAGGGGTGAGTAGAAGGAGATGACTTCTACTTAGTCACCCATTTAGGATAGGCTTACGTAGAGGAACTTTAGCTGCAGGAATCTCAGAGTCGGTAACATGAAGGAGGTACAAGCTTAATCTGTGTGACCAAAAGACTGACATTTAGCACAAATTTCAGGACATTAACTTAGTTTC
This sequence comes from Allium sativum, assembly GCA_030737875.1. Lineage (NCBI taxonomy): Eukaryota > Viridiplantae > Streptophyta > Magnoliopsida > Asparagales > Amaryllidaceae > Allium > Allium sativum. The sequence goes on from CM060916.1 coordinate 735,801,729, forward strand.
GATTAGAGCCCGAGCATATTTCAAACTCTTCCTTGCTACTGTACTTGTGTTGAAACAACGGAGCCTACCTATCAAACTTTCCAACCAATTTAAACCAATGAGAGGTTGCAGGACAGAAGGGATGTTAGTGAAAATGCCCCAGACTAGGATTGAAAGGATTTGCTCTCTCAATTTTCCAACTATGACACTCCACGGGGTGATAATGAAAGGCTTCCCCTCAATAACCAAGGGATCGCGCTCAAGGTTTCTCAGTTTATCATATTGATTGGTGAATTTGAGGTAGAACATAGAATCGAAAAGCTGAACGTGAAGCTTATCTCTTAATTTATAAAAGTGATTACATTTCTTGTGGACGAGGGGAGAAGAATCAAGGAAAAACCAACCAAGTGGTCGGATCAGTAGCTTTCGCCAACATGCTGAACATCGGTAGGCATGACACTACGACCATTAACATCTTTGTATCGAATGATTCTTGTGGTGAGTAGTCACCTGCACCCAAAGGCAGGGAATTAAAAAAGCGAAGTCCATCTTGCGGTACACGCATTCATGGTTGCAGGAGGTGAAAAAGGAGCATTCATATCTGCAGCAACACTCACACTGGCATTTGCACAAACAATTGGAGTGCACTGGTCACTAGGCAAGGCTTTAGAGTTGTTCTGGACATGGCAAGACAAGCCAATATTCACACAACCCACTTCACTAGCCAAAACAGTCTGGTTGACATCTCCCAAAGCGTTACAAACATTATTGCCAAACTTAGGGTTGGAGAGTTCTATCCATCTATCACTGACATTAGTTGTTAACATTGGGGAAATCGGTGACTGGAGTAGAGCAGTAGGTAAGCCAGTGACAGGCGGACATGACTTAAGCAGCAAATTCATTCAGAACAGCGAAATAACTTCTGGAAACATCAGGTTTCGGACGAGAACTAGAAGAAGTTGAGTCAGAATTATAATCTCGGCCAGATCTCATTCGAGAAGCAGGGTTGGAGGGTTTGGATCTGGGGGAGGAGGAACATCGACGCGGCACGGTTAGCGGTGGAGTGAGTTGAGGAAGTAACATGAGAATCATTGTAAAGTAGCAGCCATTAATGTATCACTTTTTGAAAAGTGTTATAAAATAACACAGAACATATAATAAATTGTTTATCCCTTGAGAATCGTACACATGTTGGATGATTAAATCTGCGTTAAAACTAGGAGACAGACACTCATATTGGTCAAGCATTATAAGGCTCGTATGCTCATGCTTAGGACGAACATACCAAGGTCGTTCGCACAAACCTAGGTTAAGTAAAAGGGGGAAGGTCGTTCACACATAACAAGGCTCGAGCCAAGCCAGGGGTCGAGCGTGACACGAGGGCTCGGATCTTGATCGATCGTTCATATTAGAGGAGGTTATTCGCCCCTACATCAAAGGAGTCGCGCGAACACCAGGAAACTCGGGCGTGACACAACTTGTGCACTATGGGGGACTGCTCGCGCATAAGGTGGTTCGCTCGCACATCAGAACAGTTGGTCATCCGCTCATCAGAAAAAGGGTCGAGCGTACAACATAGCTCGACCATGCTACGAGGTCATGCACATAAAGAAAACCCAAGTGCGGCGCGACTCGAAGATAATAAGGCTCGTACACCCTATAGAGGTCAGTCGTGCAAAACAAGGAGAAACACTAGGGTCGGTCACCCATTCTTCTTCTCAGTCGCTCATTCAAAATTACCTTGGTCGGTCATACATGCCTCTTAGGCAAGTGACCCAAAGTTCCAAGAGGTCGCACGCAAATTTTCTTTGCCTGCTCGCACATTCCAACCCTAGTTGCTCATTCATCCTTTGGACGAATACCACTACTCCACTCAGACACCACCTATCGGTCGATCAGACAAAGGCATATGTTAATTCCTGGTCATCCTAGATGGACGCTCACACATTCTCTGGACGGTCGCTTGTACACTCACCATCCATCCACCTGTCCAACCTGCCCGCTCGCACAAGACAATTGGGTACAACTGTTGACAGTTGGTTACAGCTAGGCGGTGACATTTTCATAATTAAAGGGATGAGCGACCCGCAGCCTGCATATATGAATTTCAGCTCATTTCTTCATAGAGGCTCACCTATAAATAGGCTATGGCTTCCGCCACAAAGGGGATCGATTTCCACCACCCCGAAGGCCGCCAAATTGCTTCCCTCTCATTCCAAGTAATCCTAACATCATCTAACTCTTCCAAACAAAGACCTAAAGCTTAATCCATCATGGCTTCCACCGAGATCAACCAAGTGTTTTAAAGATTGAACATGCTCCTTCATCCTCCTTGCATTTGAAGATTTCTCGTCATTCCTCCACCAATTTCATCATTTCTCCGTTGGTCCAATCATTTCTCCTCCAGTTTACATAGATCTAAGTGAGATTTACTTGTAGTAATAGAAGATGAATGTACAGAGAGAGATTCTATGTCTTGTAACCATTAATGTGATAATGAAATCCTTCCAAAGTGGACGTAGATCTACCTAAGATCGAACCACTATAAATTCTCTTGTCTTTTACTTTGCTTTTTAGTGATTGTGGCCCTAGTACCTTAAATCCGACCATTTGGTGAAGTGCTTCCAAAGCACCCTTGGTGTTTGAGCCAATTTTGACTCAAACACTTGGCACCCACTGTGGGGTCGCATTCGCATCTCCTTCCTTCACACTTCTCTCGAGCTCAAAAGCCTTTCCCGAAAGTCCTAAGCATTCTTCTATCGTAGATTCACTAAATCTAAGATTCAGGCGAACCATCAAAGTCATGATTAGACCGAAAGAGAATACAAGTAAGACCATCAAAGGGGCCGATGACTTCACCAACGATGCTAACAACATTACACCTCCCACCAACCACTTCGGAGTGGATGAATCTTCTAGAGCTGGGGCGGCTGTGACAAGGAGAGAGTTGGATGAAGTTGTCGCAACTCTAACAAGTCAAATAGATATTGCAAACAATGCTATGTTGAAAAAACTTGAGTCTATGTTTGCTCTCCAAGCCGCTACTGCAAAGGTTACCTTAAATGCTACTCGTCCTCAACTTGCTCGAATTACTCATTTAAACAATGTATGTTCCTTCTCTTTAAGTCCAAAACGAGAAAACTCTGTCCAGGAGGTTACAGATTCTAATAATCCTAACCGTACAGAGCCGAAACCACCTACGCGCAACCATTCCGATAAAGCAACCTCTCGACGGGTCCTTGGATCCACCAAAGGGGCACTTCCCCATGAGGGAAGTCCATGACCCCGGAATCTAAACCGTGACTGCTTGCTTAGGCAAACATCCGGTAAGGAAAAGGGCGTCTGCTCTGTGGACTAGTATAGTAAGGAGGAACGCATATCGGAAATGGTATGTGAAATCATGGAGGAAAGCTTGAAGAAAGAGGACAATGAAAAGGAGTGGGAATTTTCTCCTACTAAGACCCCACTCACTGAAAGGATTAAGATGGCTCTATATCCACAAAAAAACCCCAATGGTGCTAGCTTATGATGGGATAAGTGATCCCAACGTGTTCTTGTGCAAATACGATCAGTATATGGATGGGTCACATGCCACAAATGAACTCAAGTGTCTCTACTTCCCAACTTATCTAGAAGGCGTGGCCTGTCTATGGTTTACAAAGCTGCCACCAAAGTATGTGGACGATTTTTCTACCCTGGCCAAGTTGTTCAGGGAACAGTTCAGGCTCCATTCCACTAAGGTTTGGGATATTATGGAACTAAATGATCTAGAACAAAGTCCAGGAGAATCCATCAAAGCTTTTCTCACTCGCTTCAACGCAGCGGCAGCTGAAGTTGAAAATTATGAGCCTCGCTTGGTTCTGATGGCTTTGAAAGGAGCCATATGCAAGAAGACCAAGCTTGGACAACGGATTAAGAAGAAGAAACCAACTACACTCGAGCAACTGCTTGATAAAGTGAAGAATATATCAGTGTCGATGAGGATCCGACCTATGCCTTGGATGTCCCAGAAAGCAATGTACGGCCCGGAATGAAAAGCAATGTGCAAAGCAGCCAAAAGGATTCTGGTGGTCGAAAGAGGGGCAACGAGGGAAAGGATAATCAGACCAATAAGAAACTCTACTTTTTTAAGAGTTCTGAGTTCACTCCTCTCAATGACACCGTGGGGAACATCTTCATAGCGACTAAGGATCCCGAGAAATATCCAATGCCAAAGAAAATGAAGTTCAACGATGCTGCGGTAAAGTCAGGCAGGTTCTTTCAGTTTCACAACCAGCCAGGTCACAATACCAACGAGTGTAGGCATCTAAAGTCACTAATCGAAGAACTGATTAGAAAGAATCGTCTGCAGCAATATGTGAAAAATCCACGATCCTCAAGCATCGCTCCAACTCCCCAAAGGGAGGAGGCATCGGATGATCAGTCTGGTTCAAGTAATGGAACTCCTACTCAAACCAATCCAAGGCCAATCATCAACTGATAACCGTCGATGGTGCTCCAATTTCAATGGCTCGGAATAAACGCACATTACCACCGCTACTTTATTTTCATGCATTACTTCATGATTTACTTAATGCTAATATTCAGAATTCGTGTAAACAATCTGCAATACTTTGCAAACATTGTTCTGAACATTAGTTGTATGAATAAGAGCATATCTGCTTGTATGATTACCTTTCCTGCATTCATTTACCTTTAATCAAAACTTGATTAAAATAATTTCATATTGTAGGTCATCAATTAAACGCTTGTTCCTTCAGAATCCAATGAAACAGAGCTACCCCAACAACACTTACTCAAGCGTTAAAAGCAGTAAATATTAACATACACAAAAACAAAAAGCATATCCTTGAGAAGAGAATGGGAGAAGTCACAAAAGTTCAAGCAACGAACAAGCGCCACAACAAATAAACAAGAGTGTCATAACTCTCATAAAAAGGGCACTCCCTAAAGAAAGAGTCTTAAAGCTCTAGTTCCAAATTGAGATGGTTTGCCAAAACAAGCAGCTAGCAAAGGAATTGGAACTGACCAACAGGAAAAAGATTGCAAGTTTCACCATAGAGGCACCTTCTTAAATGAAAGGTCCAGGATGCCAGTTCTATAAATTGAGGCAATAATTGATGAAAGAACTAGCGTCTGCCTTGTGGGATGAAGCAACAAATCGGATGGAACGACAAAACCTGATGTTGGAAGTACCAGGATTAGGCCGGAAGGACCGACAATAAGCTGGAAGGACCAGTAGCTAGAAGGACCAGCAACAAGTCGGAAGGATCGACAAAACCTTATGTTGGTAGTACCAGCATCAGGCCGGAAGGATCGACAACAAGCTGGAAGGACCAACAGTCGGAAGGATTGAAAAACCTAGGCCGGAAACCCCAGTCCTAGGCCGGAAGGACCGACAACAAGCTGGAAGGACCAACATTAACAGAAATCCTAGCCAAAAGGGGGTATCTAATATAATCCTCCCAATTCTGAATTAATCAGAACGGACAGGACGAAAATTGGATTAAAAATTATATCCCAAGACCTCCCCAGAGGGCATGTGTTTAAACCTAATCTCCAAAGGACTTGGATTGCCAGGTTAGCGAGAATATGGTTGAATAAACAAAAAAACCTCTCCGGGGGCATGTATTCAAGTCTAATATCCGAAGGGCCTGGACTGCCAGGCTAGTGAGAATACGACCGAATACATTACAAATGCAAAACCCCTCAAGAGGGGGGTACTGGAAGAATGATATGAATCGATCGACTAAACTAAATTCTAGCTATAACTTAGAGAATTTAGAAAGATGACCGTTTCCAATCTAATAAAATTGTAACAAACTCTGGTATGGGGGCATCACCACCGCATTAAAGAAGTTCAATAATGCTCACTTAAGCATACCATAAGTTTGTCACAACTATACGTTAAAGGCATGGCATCTATAAGGGTTATTTGAATAACAAAATTGAACCCCTTGAAATGGCTGGGGCAAACTTGAGAACTTCGATACAGTAATAGACACAAGAAGTGGTTACTCATGAAAAAGAAGTTCTCAAATATTACTCTAGTCAAAATCAAGAGAATTCGGTACAATCGGTCAAGTAAATCCAATAATAATGATCTGTGGCTATAACAGAAAAGTCATTATAATATCATACATTGCAAAAATGAATGGAGAATTTGTATTGTAAGTGTGAGAAGAAAACAGGCGTGGAATGCAAAACAAGAAAGTACGACAAAGCTAAAATAAAAAGTTTAAGTACTACAAGTAGAACATAGTTTCATCGCAACAATACAGAACCAGATCACAAGTCAAGAGTATCAGGCATAAATGTGTGTAAAATAATGAGCATAAAGTACTAGGCGAGGACTGACACTCGCATATACAACCGATCTAAGTATACCCCAAAAGGAAATGGACTGGGATAAGAGCATGGAAGTCACAAATACTACTTTTTCTTCCCACTGCTAGACCTTAAAGATTGTTTAGTAGAGGAAGCGGGAGGTGTACCAACCGTCTGGCTTCCATCTTTTGCTGCTTTGTTCACACAAGGACTCTCAGGGGAGGATAGGTTAATAATTCCTGACCTATTCACAGTGGACCTTCTCCTGTGTTTCAAAGTAGACACAGCCCCAGTAAGCCAAGCTTCATCCTCATCATTACTATAATCATAATCAACCTCCTCCAGATTAGATGCATGAAGTAATGATGCATCACTTGGTGGAAGAGTAGTACGCAGACCAGTGCTAGGTGACACTAAGATCGAGTCAGTAGTAGCATCTTGAATGGTGGTGACACCAATAGGAAGAAAAAGTGACGAAGGCAAACCTATCATAAGTGAATAATGAATACGGAATTCAGCAAACCCAGGTGAAGAAACATAACAATCCAAATTGGGTATGGTTTGATAAATATCAGTTTTACCTGGGGTGTGCGGGTTTATGAGCTCAATTTCATAATCGTTAACATTCAAAGGGGAGTCATCGTTTTTGTCATTCCCTGCACATTGCTTAACAATAGGATCCTCAGCAACAGAAACTTCAGTAACATCCTCGTCAGTATGGGCAGCCGAAGGGCCCGTAGGAGGAATTTGTGAACTAAAAGCTTCAGCATTGACAGGGTGGGTTGGAGCAGGAATAGAGGTGGTACCCGGAGTCTTTTCCTTAAGAGGTTGAGCCTTCTCATCCATTAATATCTTCCTGCCTTATCTAAAGCATCATGATCTTCTTCTTCAAGAAGACTCTCCTGAAGGACATTGTCTTCTGCGCCATTAGAATATATAAGCACTTGTTCCCAGACAAGAGCCAGAGTTCGTGGAAAGTCATTATTCAAATAGCTTAAACTTTCGCGGTTCACGACGCTGTAAACGTAAAATTGAAACAAAGTATCATCGGTCTTGGCCTTGGCCTGCTCAAGAAAACTAGCTAGCTTAGCATTATCTCTTTCTAGAGCTTTGAGAGCCTTGTTTTGAGAAGTAATTTTGTCGTCAAGAACAGCCTTTTCTTGTTGATAGTTAGTGGAAGCTCGCCTTTACAAAGCTAATTGAGATTCAGCAAGTCCTTGAGCAGATTGAGCTTTTTGGAATTGTTTCCATATATCTTTAAGCTCTTCTTTAAGCTTCTCATTCTCAACTTCCAAGATATTTACCCTGGTACTTCCACCTTTTAGAGATGCAATTTCAGACTATTGGGACCTGATCAAGCGGACCAGTCTAGCTCTATCATTCTCCAAAGTTTCAATATGATTAAGGTGTTGGGCATTCAACCTTTGAAACTCGTAGCCAAATTTGTCCCACTTCTCTAATTGTCGGTCAGTATTTCTTATGACTGTGTCTAATCGTGTCTCAAGTTGACTCTTAGCAGTATCGAATTAGGTAATCATACAACTTTTTTAGTACTCAGACCCTCGACAGCATCCCGCCTATCATGCGGATGTAAATCCAGATCAAAGTACATTCCTCTTAAGTCCCAACCTACAAAACGATCCCTAAGCTTCAAATTTCCAGGCGTAACTTTACAAGGAGACCTATCAAGAATCATTTGGATATGAGCAGAAGTTGGAACGATGGATTGTTCAGGAGGAATGGGAATATCAGGATCTAGAAATTCAGATGATTTGTAACATTTCTGAGTCTTATTCTCGTCTCACTCATCTCTGCCCCTCTTCTTCCCTCCTTTCTTCTGGTCCTTGCCATCATCACCTTTCTCTGGTATCTCCACATAATCATGCTTCCTCTTCCCTCGGGGGTCAGTCAATGAGGTCTCAGAAATATGTTGAGGCTGAGAACTCGAAGATGATTGAGAACGCTTCAAGTGACGAGAAAGGCGGGCCTGTAAAAGGCTTTATGGGTCAATAGAACCAATCTATCGAGAGAAACTATCCGACAATGAGTGCTTCATCCCTGTATCTGGAAAAGGGAACAATGCAAAGTTTCAGCACTCAAATTGAAAAATGAATAGATAAGCTATAAGATTTACGGAAAAACGTAAAGTGCTTATGGTATCTATGTTTTCTAATGGACGTCTAATAACGAACCAATCTCAGGAGGCTCATTTAGGAAAATTCCTATGTCTTCAAGTGTTTTTCCAAGAGGAAGGTTTCGAGGTGAATATTTTTCAATCCTAGTCTTTGTAACTGGTACTACTGGCTACAAGGTCATAATGTAGTCCTGACTAAGATCTTTAGTGGTGTCCAAATCACCTAAGCCTCCGAAAGTCCCTATGGAACTCTCTTCTTGTGTGACTAGGACAATGGGGTTCTCAACAATTTTCTCAAAAATTGTTTCATCCCTTACATCAGTTCTGCCTCCCTCAACTTTCTTACCTTCATGATGAGAGGTATCTCCTTCAGTAATTGAGAGCAATGGGGATTTCGACAAAGATTGGCTACTACCTCCGAGATCTGAACATTTCTTCGAGGGAACCCTTTAAGCAGAATATTTTCCAGTAACAATTCTCTTATAAGCTGAGTTTTTCTCAATAGACCGTGAAGGGTGGAGTAGTTGATATTGATGAAGGGTCTTTTGCGAAAGTAATAACTGTCTACTTCTCTCGGTCTTGTCAATGGCTGTCAGAGAATCAAGAAGGCCTTGGTCGAGAACAATGCCTTCATCTGAAGGAATGACTATAAAAGGGAAAAGGAGGTAAGATTTAATACTTAAAAAGAAAGTAGAAAACTTCAAGCAAGGGCGATTACCTCCTACCATCCATTGGCCATAGAAGTTACCGGGGCATCGAGCATAGAAGTATTGATCCGGAAACCCCTTGACGCTTTCCACTAAGCCAGTAGTAATTCTGCAATACTTGCCTTCTATAAAGATAAAAGACGGATGATCTACCTTCCTTCTTTTAAAGCCATACAGAGAACATACACCTTGAAATGAAGGCGCTCGTTGTTTGACCCTCATGAAAAGTACATAATTCCCATTAAAATATGATAACCATTAGGATGCAATTGGTACGAGGAAATAGCCAAATGCCGCAAAATGGATTCTAAATAGGGATTAAAAGGGGGGACTACTCCACTTGAAAGCATATGGCGATTAACCGTAACGTAAATAGGAGGTGGATGGTCAGGCAAATCATCCTTCCCGCAAAATTAGTTTCATCTTCTGAAAATCCGAATCAAGCACACATTTGCTGGTACGAAGCAAAAGGGAGTGTTGTTCTACGACTATCAAAAGGAATTCTGTCAAGAGCCTGGGGTTGGGGGAAATCCTAACAAACATTTTCTCCAGAGACAACAGTTGATGTAGCCTCAGTTACCTGGCCAGAACCCCCAGCTTCTCCAGACATGGTTCCCTCCTTTGGATTTTGATGAAATTGATTTCTAGTTTGCATTTCTACATAAACAGATATGTTTAAAAATCAGATCACAGGTATGCGCTTCCTAGTTTAAAGAAGATAACATACGAGGCTTGGGATTCACGATCAACATGTACTGATTAAACTAGTTCCAAGTCTTAATAATTCTAGAGTGGTGATACTTGTGCAGAGAGTGTCTAATTGGATTGCAAATGATTAAATAATAGCAATCCTGCATAAATTTATGCCATTCAAGCCAAGTTATAAGTTATCCTATGTATCTTAGACAAATCTGCTATTAGGATGAGCGACCAATAGTAAAATCATACGCTCAAAAAATATGTACAAGTGTTCTAGTCATTACAGGATAGCAATGCAAGAAAAATTCAACAACCAAAATATCGCGAAGCACCCAATAGATGTAGCATGACAATCAAACTCGGACGAACATGAATGACTCAGACCTGATCGGTTATGCATAACTCAAAACTTGGTCGTGCATAAAAAACTTTGGTCTGGTCGTGCATACTCAAAATGGGACGGTTGTCCATAGTCAAGCTGGAGCGACCCAAACCAGGAGAGACATGAGCGACCTCAGTAGTAGAACAGAAAGGATCCTTCAAACAGTTAAGAGCATGAGCGAACGACCGGGGGCCAATCAATATTAAACATAACGATTCAAGAGAAGTCGTGCATAACTGACCTGGACCAATTCGAGTGTGACTGACCCTATATATATGAGGGTCGAGCAGGACTGTACCACGTCAGGTCAGGCGTGAACGACCCCTGGATAAGTCTAGCACGAATAGTCAAATACTATGGATTTGTGCTACGCAATAAAAGGCTAACTCGACTTAGAATTTTCACACAACCAAAAGACAGTCGGTCGAAGCCAAAGAGCAAGCATGCATATCAATATTGGTACATCAAATAAATCATTAAAAAACTGTGTTTCAAGCATTGCAACAAGCATGGTTTAGGCATATGGTTCAAATAAAAACCTAAAGAGTTTTAAGCAAACCAAATACCTTAGCTACGAAATCAGAGTCTTATCAAATTAAGCATTGTAATTAAAAAAACAAGGTACTGGCACACAGTTTACAACAAGGCATGCAAGTTTCCATGACTTAGGCATTTCATCAAACATACCATGTGCACAAGAATCGAATCAGAATATATGGGATCTTGTGTAATTGAAAATCCTCATATACACAATCTTAACCTCACTGCAAATTAAAACCATTCCAAATTCCGATGATCACAGCTCAAAAATCTCAAATCAAAAACCAATCCGTACCCAAGGCATTCCAATTCAAAATCCTAGGCCTCTACAAAACAAGCCAAGGCGAAGGTGAAAGAGGAGAAATCACCTATGATGATCAGAATGCTTCGAGTTCAAAGTAGGTTGCTTCGATTTGCTTCCACGATTGATCAGGTTTCGTTGGAGAGAATCGAGCATGGCAATGAATTGGGAATTGGTGAGGAATTGATCGAGGGTGATGGTGCTGAGCAGAATTTTTTAGGATGATGCCACCATTGGTTTGTTTCCTTCAGTAAGAATTGGAGAACTTAAATAAAATAAGGGACTGTATATAGAGAAGACTAAGAGGCTCATTCAGACAGAAGTGACATACCAGCCTGCACGAACCTAAATGTCATGCTCGACCATGTTGTGTGATTGACCCAATCCGTTAGACTCAATTGATCATGTTGTAAACGGACGACCTTAAACTCGGTCGGTAATGTCTGCATATGAGCGACCATGAGCTCGTTTGATCTTATATGTGTGTGAGCCACTTGCAAGAGCGATCATCTCTTGGGAAAACTAGACTTAATCCATCAAACGGTGCTACGTTTAATTATTTCGAAGCATGTAACTTTTCACAAATAAAAAAGATTACAAACTTCGAGGGGAAAATGTTTATCCCTTGAGAACTGTACACACATTGGATGATTAAATCTGCGTTAAAACCATGAGACAGACACTCATATTGGTCAAGCATTATAAGGCTCGTACGCTCATGCTTAGTACGAACATAGGTCTTTCGCAAAAACCCAGGTTAAGTAAAAGGGGGAAGGTCATTCACACATAACAAGGCTTGAGCCAAGCTAGGGGTCGAGCATGGCACGAGGGCTCGGTTCTTCATGTCAAAAGAGATCGATCACTCATATCAGAGGAGGTTATTCACCCCTACATCAAAGGAGTTGCTCGAACACCAGGAAACTCGGGCATGACACAATTTGTGCACTATGGGATCCACACGCGCATAAAGGTGGTTCGCCCACACATCAGAACAGTTGGGTCATCCGCTCGTCAGAACAGGGTCGAGCGTACAACATAGCTCGACCATGCTAAGAGGTTGTGCACACAAAGAAAACCCAAGTGCGGCGCGACTCGAAGACAATAAGACTCATACACCCTATAGAGGTCGGTCGTGCAAAGCAAGGAGAAACACTAGGGTCGATCACCCATTCTTCTCCTCGGTCGCTCATTCAAAACTACCTTGGTCGGTCATACATGCCTCTTAGGCAAGTGACCCAAAGCTTCAAGAGGTCGCACGCATATCCTATGTATGCCTGCACATTGCAACCCTAGTGGCTCGTTCATCCTTTGGACGGGTACCATTACTCCACTCAGACACCACCTATCGGTCGAGCAGAGAAAGGCATATGTTAATTCCTGGTCATCCTGGACGGACGCTCGCACATTCTCTGGATGGTCGCTTGTACACCCACCATCCATCCACCTATTCACCCGTTCAACCTGCCCGCTTGCATGAAGCCCGCTTGCACAAGATAGCTGGGTACAACTGTCGACAGTTGGGTACAACTAGGCGGTGGAATTTTCGTAATTAAAGGGACGAGCGACCCACAACCTGCATATATGAATTTCAGCTCATTTCCTCATGGAGGCTCACCTATAAATAGGCCATGGCTTCCGCCACAAAGGGGATCGATTTACACCACCCCGAAGGGATGCCAAATTACTTCCTCTCTCATTCCAAGTAATCCTAACATCATCTAACTCTTCCAAACAAAAATCTAAAGCTTAATCCATCATGGCTTCCACCGAGATCAACCAAGTGTTTTAGAGATTGAAGATGCTCCTTCATCCTCCTTGCATTTGAAGATTTCTCATCGTTTCTCCACCAATTTCATCATTTCTCCATTGGTCCAATCATTTTTTCCACCAATTTACATAGATCTAAGTGAGATTTACTTGTAGTAAGAGAAGATGAATGTACAGAGAGAGATTCTATGTCTTGTAACCATTAATGTGGTAATGAAATCCTTCCAAAGTGGACGTAGATCTACCTAAGATTGAACCACTATAAATTCTCTTGTCTTTTACTTTGCTTTTTAGTAATTATGGCCCTAGTACCCTAAATCCGACCGTTTGGTGAAGTTCTTTCAAAGCACCCATGGTGTTTGAGCCAATTTTGACTCAAACATAAACGGAAGCCATTAGAGAGAACAAAAGAGACAAGGGAGATACCTTTTATTTCTATTGATTCTGGAGTGTACAATTTCTATTACATTGGCTCCTTTATATATAGGCTTTGGAGCTGATGTTAAACTTATTCCCATGATGTGGGACTAAATAGAATATTACAAAAGCATATTCACATTACAACACTCCCCCTTGAATATGCATCTCCAAAATCTTGAATGCTCTGCTTACTTGAAGTTGTCCCTTTTAAAACATATATGATGATTGCTCCCCCTTATTATTATCTAGCTTGAATATATCCGTTCAATCGATACAACTATTGTCGGTTGCCTTCAAAACTCTATCAGGAAAACCCAATGTTAAAAACCTTGATCGAGAAAAATAGTACACAACGTTTGACATTATGGATATCATATTAAAATGATATTTCTTTAAGAAGTTTGATGTTTCGAGATTAAAACAATGCCTCATTAAAAACCTTTATATTAAAAACCATGAAGGAAAAATCATAAACAAGGAAAAGTTGAAATAAAAGGCAAAAGACTTATGCTACACATAATTTCTTGAAGAAATTTACTGTTAAAAGAGATCATTAAAAAAAAACTATTTTCTTGAAGAAAAATTGTAAAGTGGCTCTCTTATGTGAATCCAAGAACAATCTAGAGGAATTGCTTCAGTTTAAAATATATAATGAAAATATGTAAATTATAATAAAACCTGAAGTTTTAATACAACAATTTTAGAACATATCATATTTCTAGAAGAAATATTTTATCGTTTCTTAGAAAAACTATATTATAAAAAAAATGCATTTTGAATATCATATTAAGTTAAGATCTAAGTATTGATCTTAATTTAGCACACCATAAGTGAATGCAGAAGTAATTTTTGTTAGAAAAATGGAAATTTTAGAACCTGCAGTTTCTTTAATGGTAAGAGATAGTTTGGATGTAAAAAGAAAGATCTATTTATGAATTATATAATTTGAATCTAAAACATGTAATTTTTATGTTTGTTAATTTTATGTGTAGATCTGCAAGTTTTTCGAATCATTCATATTAAAGAATGTAAAATCTCGATTCTATAATTATGCATTTCTACTCAATTTTTGATTATAAATTATGCATATCTAAGGTATTTAAGAAAATTTGATTACTGAGAAATGCAGTACAACTATAAGTTTTTTCAGTTTTGTCGTTGATCAATACTGTAGCTAGATCCAAATTTTATTCTGTTGATTTAAATAAAATTTATTTATTTGATTCATATATTTAGACCGTATAATGGTTATTTCCGTTATTTTTATAATAAATGCATTAAATATATTGTTATGGTAATATATGTTTTATTTCCATATTATTATAAATGTATTAAAAAGCATTAGTTATTGTAAGTTAAATGATGTATGTTTGTGTTTGGAATAAGAATAGACATATGTATTATTATTCGATGTATTTGGCAACTAATATCTAATGTAATGGAAAAAGTTGTATAACTCATATCTAAGACTTGAAGTCTTGAATTATAAAAAAAGAAACTTTTTGATGAAGTTTACAAGTTTTAAAACTTGACAATTAGCAAGAATGTAAAAACTCCTAAATTAGAAGTATGTTAAAAAATTGGGAACCCGAAGTTCATCATAAATTTATAAACTTGATATACATATGTATGTGTGTATATATGCATAGGAACTCGAAGTTCCCCAATCAATGAACTTGAAATTCTTAATTTATAAACCTGAAGCGTTATTGACGCTGAGTGAAATAATAACATTGTACTTCTTAAAGAAGTTACATCATATGCGACAATGATAATGCATCCAAAGATTGCACAATTTTCAAAATGAGTTATATCTTGCTTATATATTTATATTTACATATTGTATTAAATAATAAATTTTAACAGCTTGAAGTTGTTTATATATTTAATTTGAACCAGAAGTCCAATACAGCTCCAAACCAGATGTTTTGGACATTATGATATGATATTTAAATTTCACGGTGATATTGCTTGATAAGAAAAAGATAATGATTAGAACCTTATAAATAATTTGTTCTAGAATCGATAACTTGAATGAGAAAAAATATGCAAATCAATAACATATATAATACATGGGCGCACGTACATACACATATATGCAAATATTTAATTAACAAATAGAAGTTGTTATGAGCTCATATTATAAATTATGCATATATTATTTAGTAATTCAAAAAGTCAATTGACATCAATATTGAATGACCTTAAGTCATGTGCATATTCAAATGATTGCAAATTCATAGATCCATTAATCAAAAATTCTCAAACAAAAGAAAATCATTGCATAAAAAATCTAGAAATCCATGAATTAATAATCCTCAAATAAAAATTACATACCTCACAAATTCATAGATGTAGATCTAGATGATTTCAAAAAATTAAATAATAGCTAACTGGATTCTCGTGTTGAAACGTGTTATAAAATAAAATAGAACATATAACAAACAGAAGCCATTAGAGAGAACAGAAGAGACAAGGGAGAGACCTTTTATTTCTATTGATTCAGGTGTGCACAATTTCTATTACATTGGCTCCTTTATATATAGGCTTTGGAGCTGATGTTAAACTTATTCCCATGATGTGGGACTAAATAGAATATTACAAAAGCATATTCACTTTTATGTATTACAACAAAAAGTAGCTATTTTGAACCAAGATAAATTTTTAATAACACTTGCAGTGACCCAGATTTCCGGTACCCTTTGAGCTGGTCAAATCACACCAATCCAACCCAAATTGTACTGGAAACCCAGATGCCAATTGAAAGAATTTAGAGGATGAGCTAAGAAAGAAAGAAATATTAGAATAGAAGAATAAGAAGAAGAACAACACACAGAATCAGAGTCTCATATCGCAACGGAAACAAAATATAATATAGAAATAATCTTTATTGAGAGCTTGAAATACTTACAATATCAGAGTACATCAATACACTTGGATAGTTATAATAACCTGTCCTCAAAAACATCACACAGCGGAATATACTAGATAAAATCATACGTCTGAACTTCTCCAGCACGTCTTCTGAACTCTGTATTATCCAATTACCTGAATCTGTAGCCCGGGCTAACCCGAGCATTACAAACACCGGGTCAGTCTGGTGAACCAGAGTGAGAATAACTCGCACAGTTCACCCAACTTGATTTTAAAGTTCAAATCTCTTTCGAAAGAAAAGGACAATAGTAAGACCAACCCACATGTAAACACGGACGGTTTTTACCTTACTATAACCCAAAACAGTTTTGAAATCATATCTTATTCTGATATTATAATAGTGTCTAAATACAAGTAAATAACAATCTAGTGGAACACTTACATCTCACGCTCCACATATATAGTATACAATCAAAAACCGCGAGTGCTTATTGGATATTGGATTCCAACTATGACAAGGTATGGAACTACCTGCCGATAGTGTATCTCTAGAGGCGAATACACTGGGTTCAACAAGAACGTCTTGCAACCCGGCCCACACATGACCGACCACTCATTTCGCCTGAGTGTATCGAATGTATATCACCAACGGTTGAGATCAGCAACCGTTTCCCGAAAAGGGACAATATCGATCGATTTAAGAAGCAAAAGGAATTTTCTCTAGATAGGTGATTATACACCCTAATGGGAGCGACCCACATAGCCATGCTGCCTGCCCGATTTTTGTCATTTCCTGGTTGATGAGGCCTGAGGCTACGTTTACTTATCAGCACATCACTTTGAACGCCACATCGTCAGATCCGTCAAATCACTAGTTGACGTCCTCAAAAATACACTGGGCACGTTTGAAGAAATCAATGTTCGTGACCGTCTAGAAATACTATGTCAGACACTCGTCCATACAAGTCATCCAGGAACAGGATGAATCGAAGGCAACCTCCTACCACATCATAGGAATCACCCTATGGATTGGTAGCGAGTAGTCCTTGCAAATCCACCAAATCTCAACCACGACCGAATCACAGTCTAACAACCTCTGGTAGCTAGCCCGAGGAATTCCACAGTAATCCTTCCGCTTATGAAAATCCACGGTCTTCAATGCTCCATTTCCACCATCTTCTGATCCTTTAACGTTTACGTATTTGTTGGTCGGAATGGTTTTTGAATGTAAATTCGATCCCGGACTTTCTGAACCAATAATCAATTTGGCCAGATTTTGATAGTCGGTGTTTTAACTATCAAAATAACAATCATCCATATAAAAATAAAGTGGATCCATTGGTTCCATACACGGCATCACTTGGCCTTTTTGGTTAAACATTTGTTAAAATATTTGAAGTATGCTCCTTCACTTCTTTTATTCTCAAATCAATTTATTCAACTTTTGAAATTGTAGTTTATAATATCCTTTAGAAAAAAAATTAATTTAACTCTATCAACTTCCCTCATTTCTAAACCAATATCATTCTTGGATAATCATGAAGTCGTTACAAGTTGGGGTATTTTGTTACCTCTCAGACCTTGAGACGACAGCATTATTATCTTTTGAATAGATAAAAGCTTATCAACGAAATCTCACTCTATCGTTTTCTCTCAATACTTATATTTAATATAGAATCCCTTTTTAATAGCCCCTTATCTTAGTTTTGTTCAAGCAACTCCTTTCATATAAAAAAATATATTCATCTCTAGATCTTTATCGTTATATCCTCACTTTGATAAATAAGTCCAATCCACTAAGTCGTTCGATTTCAACTTACATCAATCTTATTTAAATCTTTCCTTTTATATATTTCCTTTTCGGAAATAAATCCAAATCTTACTCATGTAAATATTGGTAAATTTATTAAAAATCCTTTTTTAATTATAAACAAGGTTTTACTAAACTAATCTCCTTTATTATCATTTCCATTTCACCCTGGTTTCTTTTAAACATTATTCACTTTTAAAAGTTAATATTATTCTCTTTATAGAAATCTGGATCTGATATATCAAACAACTTGGTTTCATTTGAAAACGCTATTATATTTCAAATCTCATCTATCGAGACACTTTATGAATTCATATTCATATTATACTTTAAAGATCCCGTTCACAGTTCAGTTCCTCGCAAATCATCTAATATTCTTTTCATCAATAGCTAACTTCATTGTCGCCTATAAATAAAATAATTAATCTTCCTTAAAAAGGTTATTTTAAAATAATAATTAACTTTACCAATACAATAATAGTTTTCACAAAAATCCATTCTGTTAATCGTTGCGCTTTTGCTTACAAAACTCTATAATCTACGATTCTCGATTTATAAAGTCAATTTATGATTACAAGATAAAAATAATTATTTATTTCCTTAAATAACTTCACTTAAAAATAATCTATATAAAATAGATTTCACTGTCATTAGTTATAAACCAAGCTTTATAACTTTCTTTCTATTGATTTACCGGATGGTAAATCAATCTCTATACAGTGGTTCATTTACAAGCCATCCGTCGTTACTCAATCAATATCACCCATTGGTTGATGTCACACAATTGTTGAATTCAGATTCAACAATCAATCAAATTGAATAACAGTACATATAAATAAACAATATATTTGAGGAATCCGGTTGGATTCCTCCAACCTGTCCTTCCCTGCATCAAATGGGTTACCTCAATTTTAATACAGTTCAACCAATAACAGCCAACAACAATTTATAACATTCAATCAAGCATTAAATTATTTATTTATTTAATACGTTTATATTATTATAAACGTAACCAACAAGGTAAATTACCTCGTTTGGAATCTAATCGTTAGAATAATGATTTTAATTTGATTAAATTAAACAAACGCTTAATTTAATCCATGAATAATATTTGACATACAAGCAGTCATTTAATCATCAACCATTAGCTAATAATGCACAAAAAATAAAAACCCGGGTAAACTGAGTGAGTTGAACTCACCTTGAATTAATTCGTCGAGTAAACGGTTTGTTTTCAACTGCGTCCAGCTTCGAAATATTATGTCCATTGGTATGGTCTCAACGTTCCTTGGTTTTTGTTTGATCCTGTAAACATATACACGGGATACAAATTATATGACCGCGTTTCCATTAATTAACTTAATTCAGTCTTATTTTTTTTAGTTAATTATATTTCAGTATATATATATATATATATATATATATATATATATATAATTGAGCGCATACTACCATTTTGGACCTTAAATCACGTTGCTATACACTTTGGTGGTCACGTAACATATACTTGAACAGTGTTCACTCTTGTCACAACATAAATTATATACTTATGAAATTGGGCATGTTTGCTTTGGTCATGTTACAAGGTGTACGACTCACGTTATTACCTTAACCGGGTTAGGCATTATAACAAAGGGTGTTTTTGGCAAACTATGACTCATGGTGAGGTAAAATGAACAGACCGATTTAATTAACCCAGACCACACTAAACTATGCCATTCATTTAATTAGGCAATTAAAACTAAATTTAGGCATAAACTAAACGTAATTAGTCATTGCTAACTAAATATAAATACACTAGGTAATATCTAGACTACTTAGGCATGTTGTACACTACTAGATGACCACGTTAAATCCTTGGTTAGGCATAAAAGATATAACTGTTATTAACTGTTAACATGTTTAAACAAATTTGGGGCAATGCAAATTTCATTTCCCTCTACCTGAAAACTTGCCGTGCTTCAGTGGTTTGACACTCCCCTGCTGCCGTTCAACTGTGAGCTTTCTTTTCTTTTCTTTCTCTTTTTTTTCCTCTTCATTTTCCATCATGTAACACGTTAGGCCAAAATCCGTGCTTCCACTCTCTTCTTCAAACGCCGTCCATCTCCAACGCCACTCCATCTCCCTCCAACACAGCATCAACCCGTGATCACTCCCCATTCCTCTACACAGTACACACATATGCTGTACCCCCTGCTTCTTATTCTTCTTCAACGCCAAACTGTGCCTTCCCATTTTATTTCCTCCCATGCGTTTGCATGCCACTCTCCATAACCGCTTACCCCTTTCTTTCATCATCCAAGCACCGCTCCTCTTATATTCTTCCCATATACATAACATCATCTAACGCACTCCCCCTTCCTCCTGCTTGAAATCTACTGCCAAACTGAACCACTCCCTCCCATTTTCGCATTGCTGCGCCCAGGTCGGAGTCACAGTGCCCCGGCAGCTTCGACCGTACACGGCTCCACCCCCTTCTGAACGCCTCCACCAGTCGAGAGATCCTCTACCGGTCAAGATATTTGTTCATGGAGTTTGGTTCTTAACACGTGAATACTGGTTTTCGTTTTGTGTTTCCCCAATGACCGAAGCCTACTGTTGCTTCGCCATGCATGAAAAATACAAGGCCAAGCCTCTCCATTTGAATACTCATGCTGACGGTTCTTCACCGTAAAGTAGCTTCGACTCCATATTTACCCTCACCTCCACTGAACAACACCGCCATCCCCTACCCCATCCACGAGCTTCGCCTGAACAACCTCCCCAGCCCGAACCCATCACCCTAGCGTCTCCCTTAACTCGCGTCACTTAACCCGTACAGGCCAGCGCCTTTACTTTTGATTTCAAAGGAAAAATAGAGAGTGGGGTTTCATTGTCTATCTTACTGAAGACAAAAAAATAAAATGGAAAATTTGGTTGAGAAACGCAGTTTTATTTCGTAAGGGAAGGTACGGTTTCATTACAGAGAAGAAAAGCTAGAATGGAGTGTTCTATTTATATAGGGGAGATGGCGTGCGGACCACGAATACGTGGGACTCAAGGCATCGATGGTTTGGTCTGCAAGGAATTGAAAATTTGGCATCCAAGGCAAAGAAAAGAATAGTTTAGTATATATATTGAGCAGAGGGTAAAAGAAATCAGAACCCAACTGCACATGCTTACCGTCTTACAAATTTTGATTCCCGATCCTACAAAGTTGCAAACGCTTTCGGTTCCTTGCATTGGTTTGGTTTGCTTTTTGGTACTGTTATTTTCATTTGTTTATTTACGTGGACCGTTTATAGACAGAAATAAAAATACCGTTGGGACGAGCGATGTGTCACGATCCCAAAAATATAATAATATCGGTAGGTTAACTCATATTGTGAAAACCCAAAGTATTGATATAGTGTGCAAAATACTCCAAATAAAAAGCTGCATATTTAATTTGTTAAAAATTGCAGAAAAACTCTAAAAATTAAATTATAACTATGTCTTAAAAGAATCTTGTCTAGATTCGAATCCACTATGCAGTTATATCAAATAAACTGTTACGGTCGATGAACGATTCTATAACGACTATTGGAAATTTTGATCTAGGCATATCTTACCATCTACATGATGAAATCATAATTTTTCTCTTTTATTAGAAAAATATAATCAAATCGGTTCTAACGTTTCTTGTTTTGCAGAATTCCAACTTCAAACGGATTCTGTATATTCAATTAAAGTTCAGATCGAAAATTACGAACTGCCGCGACTTTTTTGAGCTCGTTTTAATTATATTATAAATTATGTATTTTTGAACTCGATTTGATAAAATAAATTCGATATAAAATCTGCTAATATCGCCAAATCAATATTTAAACAAATTTAAATATTTGTAATCAACGTTCAAAAATCTGGGACGTTACATTCTTCCCCCTTAAAAGAATTTCGTCCCCGAAATTACAAGGTGAGAAGAATGTTCCGAACTCGATTATTTTAAAATGATTATTTTTGAATCAAAACAAACTCAAACTTTTAAAGGTTTCAAAAATTTCGCCAGCACCTCCTCTGCACAGGTCGATCACAACAACAAATGCCACTCCGGGCTCAACTTCCCCAAAAGAAAACCAACAGCCAAATGGCGACCCAACTCAGGGGTATAAATCAATCACCAAATCAATATATTAAGATTTACCTTTTTGTCGGGAAACTCAACTTCAATTTCTAAGCAAATCAACTAATAGTCCTTCATCTTCCAACTCGTACTTCAATCTCTATAACTAAATCAACTCTACATCTGAAATCTGCACTTAACTCAAATTACAATTCAAATAACAATTCAGGGTTAAATCACTTGGCATTTCATACGGGATTTTATTTCCAATTCATTATACTGAGATTTAGTTCCTATATATTAAACTCCATCATTAACTTGTTTGATGAATTTTATTCAACCAATTCAACATCCAACTAACAAACAACCACATCATTTGAATTATATTCAACATTGATACTTATTGATTTGTTTTCACTTTGGTTGAACATACACGATTAATATTCGATTTGTTTCCATTATTGTCCATTCGGTTTCAATCCCAATTTATTTAATTCAATTCCATTTCTCAAGTTAATTCTAACTTGACCAGGTCAACTTTCATTTTCGTATCCAATTCAATTAACCAATTGATTTTTCTCAGTCAACTCAATTTCCTTTTATAATTCAATTTGAATTCCAATCGAATCAAGCAAAAGAACCAAGCAACCAATATAACTATATTATAGAAAATTATTTCATTTTTCTATAAAAATATAATTTGGGTAAAATTATTTCATTTACCCTCTTTATAAAACAATATTATGCCAATTTACAGTTCAAAATAGTTTCCCAAACTTGAACTGATCAATCAACACAACACAAAACATTTTTATATAAAATTTACAAATACACTCTCTTGTATATAGATTCAAAATCAATCTAGGGTGTTACTAACCCCATCTCTATTGAGTTATGCCACAGAGCCAAGGTTACTTCTCAACCATTAGCTCTGATACCAACTGTAGCGACCCAGATTTCCGGTACCCTTTGAGCTGGTCAAATCACACCAATCCAACCCAAATTGTACTGGAAACCAAGATGCCAATTGAAAGAATTTAGAGGATGAGCTAAGAAAGAAAGAAATAGTAGAATAGAAGAATAAGAACAACACACAGAATTAGAGTCTCACATCGCAACGAAAACAAAATATAATATAGAAATAATCTTTATTGAGAGCTTGAAAAAATACTTACAATGTCAGAGTACATCAATACACTTGGATAGTTATAACAACCTGTCCTCATAAACATCACACAGCGGAATATACTAGATAAAATCATACGTCTGAACTTCTCCAGCACGTCTTCTGAACTCTATATTATCCAATGACCTGAACCTGTAACCCGGGGTAACACGAGCATTACAAACACCGGGTCAGTCTGGTGAACCAGAGTGAGAATAACTCGCACAGTTTAAGGGAAATCACCCAACTTGATTTTTAAGTTCAAATCTCTTTCAAAAGAAAAGGATAATAGTAAGACCAACCCACATGTAAACACGGATGGTTTTTACCTTACTATAACCCAAAACAGTTTTGAAATCATATCTTATTCTGATATTATAATAATGTCTAAATACAGGTAAATAACAATCTAGTGGAACGCTTGCATCTCACGCTCCACATATATAGTATACAATCAAAAACCGCGGTTGCTTATTGGATATTGGATTCCAACTATGACAAGGTATGGAACTACCTGCCGATAGTGTATCTCTAGAGGCGAATACACTGGGTTCAACAAGAATGTCTTGCAACCCGGCCCACACATGACCGACCACTCATTTCGCCTGAGTGTATCGAATGTATATCACCAACGATTGAGATCAGCATCCGTTTCCCGAAAAGGGACAACATCGATAGATTTAAGAAGCAAAAGGAATTTTCTCTAGATAGGAGATTATACACCCTAATGGGAGCGACCCACATAGCCATGCTGCCTGCCCGATTTTTGTCATTTCCTGGTTGATGAGGCCTGAGGCTACGTTTACTTATCAGCACATCACTTTGAATGCCACATCCTCAGATCCGTCAAATCACTAGTTGACGTCCTAAAAAATACACTGGGCACGTTTGAAGAAATCAATGTTCGTGACCTTCTAGAAATACTATGTCAGACACTCGTCCATACAAGTCATCCAGGAATAGGATGAATCGAAGGCACCCTCCTACCACATCATAGGAATCACCCTATGGATTGGTAGCGAGTAGTCCTTGCAAATCCGCCAAATCTCAACCACGAACGAATCACAGTCTAACAACCTCTGGTAGCTAGCCCGAGGAATTCCACAGTAATCCTTCCGCTTATGAAAATCCACGGTCTACAATGCTCCATTTCCACCATCTTCTGATCCTTTAACGTTTACTTATTCGTTGGTCGGAATGATTTTTGAATATAAATTCGATCCCGGACTTTCTGAACCAATAATCGATTTGGCCAGATTTTGATTGTCGGTGTTTTAACTATCAAAATAACAATCATCCATATAAAAATAAAGTGGATCCATTGGTTCCGTACATGACATCACTTGGCCTTTTTGGTTAAACATTTGTTAAAATATTTGAAGTATGCTCTTTCACTTCTTTTATTCTCAAATCAATTTATTCAACTTTTGAAATTGTAGTTTATAATATCCTATAGAAAAAATTAATTTAACTCTATCAACTTCCCTCATTTCTAAACCAATATCATTCTTGGATAATCATGAAGTCGTTACAAGTTGGGGTATTTTGTTACCTCTCAGACCTTGAGACGACAGCATTATTATCTTTTGAATAGATAGAAGCTTATCAACGAAATCTCACTCTATCATTTTCTCTCAATACTTATATTTAATATATAATCCCTTTTTAATAGCCCCTTATCTTAGTTTTGTTCAAGCAACTCCTTTCATATAAAAAAAATATTCATCTCTAGATCTTTATCGTTAGATCCTCACTTTGATAACCAAGTCCAATCCACTAAGTCGTTCGATTTCAACTTACATCAATCTTATTTAAATCTTTCCTTTTATATATTTCCTTTTCGGAAATAAATCCAAATCTTACTCATGTAAATATTAGTAAACTTATTAAAAATCCTTTTTTAATTATAAACAAGTTTTTACTAAACTAATCTCCTTTATTATCATTTCCATTTCACCCTGGTTTCTTTTAAACATTATTCACTTTTAAAAGTTAATATTATTCTCTTTTTAGAAATCTGGATCTGATATATCAAACAACTTGGTTTCATTTGAAAACGCTATTATATTTCAAATCTCATCTCGAGACACTTTATGAATTCATATTCATATTATACTTTAAAAATCCCGTTCACAGTTCAATTCCTCGCAAATCGTCTAATATTCTTTTCATCAATAGCTAACTTCATTGTCGCCTATAAATAAAATAATTAATCTTCCTTAAAAAGGTTATTTTAAAATAATAATTAACTTTACCAATACAATAATAGTTTTCACAAAAATCCATTCTGTTAATCGTTGCGCTTTTGCTTACAAAACTCTATAATCTACGATTCTCGATTTATAAAGTCAATTTATGATTACAAGATAAAAATAATTATTTATTTCCTTAAATAACTTCACTTAAAAATAATCTACATAAAATAGATTTCACTGTCATTAGTTATAAACCAAGCTTTATAACTTTCTTTCTATTGATTTACCAGATGGTAAATCAATCTCTATACAGTGGTTCATTTACAAGCCATCCGTCGTTACTCAATCAATATCACCCATTGGTTGATGTCACACAATTGTTGAATTCAGATTCAACAATCAACAATCAATCAAATTGAATAACAATACATATAAATAAACAATATATTTGAGGAATCCGGTTGGATTCCTCCAACCTGTCCTTCTCTGCATCAAATGGGTTACCTCAATTTTAATACAGTTCAACCAATAACAGTCAACAACAATTTATAACATTCAATCAAGCATTAAATTATTTATTCATTTAATACGTTTATATTATTATAAACGTAACCAACAAGGTAAATTACCTCGTTTGGAATCTAATCGTTAGAATAATGATTTTAATTTGATCAAATTAAACAAACGCTTAATTTAATCCATGAATAATATTTGACATACAAACAGTCATTTAATCATCAACCATTAGCTAATAATGCACACAAAATAAAAACCCAGATTATATGAAATATAAATGGGTAAACTGAGTGAGTTGAACTCACCTTGAATTAATTCGTCGAGTAAACGGTTTGTTTTTCAACTGCGTCCAGCTTCGAAATATTATGTCCATTGGTATGGTCTCAACGTTCCTTGGTTTTTGTTTGATCCTGTAAACATATACACGGGATACAAATTATATGACCGCGTTTCCATTAATTAACTTAATTCAGTCTTATTTTTTTAGTTAATTATATTTTAGTGTGTATATATATATATATATAATTGAGCGCATACTGCCATTTTGGACCCTAAATCACGTTGCTATACACTTTGGTGGTCACGTAACATATACTTGAACAGTTTTCACTCTTGTCACAACATAAATTATATACTTATGAAATTGGGCATGTTTGCTTTGGTCATGTTACAAGGTGTATGACTTACGTTATTACCTTAACCGGGTTAGGCATTATAACAAAGGGTGTTTTTGGCAAACTATGACTCATGGTGAGGTAAAATGAACAAACCGATTTAATTAACCCAGGCCACACTAAACTATGCCATTCATTTAATTAGGCAATTGAAACTTAATTTAGGCATAAACTAAACGTAATTAGTCATTACTCACTAAATATAAATGCACTAGGTAATATCTAGACTACTTAGGCATGATGTACACTACTAGATGACCATGTTAAATCTTTGGTTAGGCATAAAAGATATAACTGTAATTAACTGTTAACATGTTTAAACAAATTTGGGGAAATGCAAATTTCATTTCCCCCTACCTGAAAACTTGTCGTGCTTCAGTGGTCTAACACTCCCCTGCTGTCATTCAACCGTGAGCTTTCTTTCTTTTCTTTTCTTTCTCTTTTTTTTCTCTTCATTTTCCATCATGTAACACGTTAGGCCAAAAGCCGTGCTTCCACTCTCTTCTTCAACCGCCGTCCATCTCCAACACCACTCCATCTCCCTCCAACATAGCATCAACCCATGATCACTCCTCATTCCTCTACACAGTACATGCATATGTTGTACCCCCTGCTTCTTATTCTTCTTCAACGCCAAACTGTGCCTTCCCATTTTATTTCCTCCCATTCGTTTGCATGCCACTCTACATAACCGCTTACCCCTTTCTTTCATCATCCAAGCACCGCTCCTCTTCTATTCTTCCCATATACATAACATCAGCTAACGCACTCCCCCTTCCTCCTACTTGAAATCTACTGCCAAACTGAACCACTCCCTCCCATTCTCGCATTGCTGCGCCCAGGTCGGAGTCACAGTGCCCCGGCAGCTTCGATCGTGCACGGCTCCACCCCCTTCTGAACGCCTCCACCAGTCGAGAGATCCTCTACCAGTCAAGATATTTGTTCATGGAGTTTGGTTCTTAACACGTGAATACTGGTTTTCGTTTTGCGTTTCCCCAATGACCGAAGCCTACTGTTGCTTCGCCATGCATGAAAAATACAAGGCCAAGCCTCTCCATTTGAATACCCATGCTGACGGTTCTTCACCGTAAAGTAGCTTCCGACTCCATATTTACCCTCACTTCCACTGAACAGCACCGCCATCCCCTACCCCATCCACGAGCTTCGCCTGAACAACCTCCCCAGCCCGAACCCATCACCCTAGCTTCTCCCTTAACTCGCGTCACATAACCCGTACAGGCCAGCGCCTTTACTTTTGATTTCAAAGGAAAAATAAAGAGTGGGGTTTCATTGTCTATCTTACTAAAGACAAAAAAATAAAATGGAATATTTGGTTAAGAACCGCAATTTTATTTCATAAGGGAAGGTACAGTTTCATTACAGGGAAGAAAAGCTAGAATGTAGTGTTCTATTTATATAGGGGAGATTGCGTGCGGGCCACGAATATGTGGGACTCAAGGCATCGATGGTTTGGTCTGCAAGGAATCGAAAATTTGGCATCTAAGGCAAAGAAAAGAATAGTTTAGTATATATATTGAGCAGAGGGTAAAAGAAATCAGAACCCAACTGCACATGCTTACCGTCTTACAAATTTTGATTCCCGATCCTACAAAGTTGCAAACGCTTTCGATTCCTTGCATTGGTTTGCTTTGCTTTTTGGTACTGTTATCTTCATTTGTTTATTTACGTGGACCGTTTATAGACAGAAATAAAAATACCTTTGGGACGAGCGATGTGTCACGATCCCAAAAATATAATAATGTTGGTAGGTTAACTCATATTGTGAAAACCCAAAGTATTGATATAGGGTGCAAAATACTCCAAATAAAAAGCTGCATATTTAATTTATTAAAAATTACAGAAAAAATCTAAAAATTAAATTATAACTACGTCTCAAAAGAATCTTGTCCAGATTCGAATCCAGTATGCAGTTATATCAAATAAACTGTTACGGTCGATGAACGATTCTATAGTGACTATTGGAAATTTTGATCTAGGCATATCTTACCATCTACACGATGAAATCACGATTTGTCTCTTTTATTAGAAAAATATAATCAAATCGATTCAAACTTTTCTTGTTTTGCATAATTCTGACTTCAAACGGATTATGTATATTCAATTAAAGTTCAGATCGAAAATTACGAACTACCGCGACGTTTTCGAGCTCGTTTTAATTATATTATAAATTATGTATTTTTGAACTCGATTTTATAAAATAAATTCGATATAAAATCTGCTAGTATTGCCAAATCAATATTTAAACAGATTTAAATATTCGTAATCAACGTTCAAAAATCTAGGATGTTACAACACTGTAAAAATATTAGCCATTATAGCTTACGTAAAGAAAATACATATCTTTTTAAAATTTGAAAGGCGGCTTAAAAATTCCAAATGGTTCTTAGTTAATTGAATTTAACTTATCCAAGTTATAATATGAATGTTTTACATTTAACTGGAAATCCGTAAAGAATTGAATAATAATAACTAATCAACATAAAGGAAGTATTCAAGTGATAATAGCAGACGAGGATATATCCTACAAATAGATGTCTAAATTAACAATTTACTAGAAATTGTTGTTGGTTCTTCTAAAAGATGTCAACATAATTAACAACCAAGCTATAGTAAAATTAGGATGTATTCTACTAATAGATGTCCATAAATATCATTCAGTACACAATATGTTTAGCATATAAACATATTCACTACAATAACATAGTAACGGAAGGGTGATTTGTCCTACTAAAGAGATATCCAAGATAAATTTAGTTTAACTAGTAGAATGGGATTTTATTTCTGCTGACAAATGTTATTTAATTCCTAATAATTGGTGTTGTCTAAGGGTGACTGACAAATAGATCCCTTGGAGTAAAACTTACTTAAAAACATCCTTGTAGAGTAATTCAAATTTTAAAGTAATTTTAACTTGTATTAAACAATTATTAAACATTTAATTAATAATCGAATAACAATTAAATATTATTTAAAAAATTTTAATTCCAAATCAATAAAAAGTTAATAACTAAATATATAAGAACATTTTTAAATAAATAATTTAACATTTATTTTATCCATATAATAATAATTAAGCCTTAGAAGAGTAATTAAATAATAATTATTCATTAAGTGGTTAATTAGAAACCCATATTATTTTTTATTTAATAATGTAATAAACACTTAAATTTGAATTAATAATTAAATAACCTTAATTAAGTTCTTAAATTAAAACTTAACTTAGTTAATAATAATTAATTATTTAAGACCATTGTTAATTAATTAATTAATTAATTTAATTAATCTTAATTATGTATTTAATCATACTTAATCTTTATTTAAATCATTATATAGTAATTAAATTTCATTAGTTAAACAAATTAAAATCAAACTTACTTGATTAAAACTGAAGTACAAGGGACAATCTATTTGAGCACAAAAATTTGGCACAATGGATCTCCACCATTAGATTACCTCCTGAAAACATTTCCAAAACATATTTAAGTTAAAAAAAAATCAGTTAAAAGAACAATTCGTTTCCACAAACTGCACGAATAGCGATTATCACTACAAAATCTGTAAATTTCAAAATCTTAGCTTTTGATTTTCTTTTGAAAACTAACTAATGAAAGCTTAGTAACTTTCCAAAACATAAAGCAAATGCTTATAAAAATGAAAATAAAGTTTAAGACCTTAAAACGATTTTGATTTCAAATATCTAAACATGTTTTCAACTAAAGATTCCAAGTCATAAACCATATAAAATTTCTAACTTTCTAAGTATATGACACAAAAATGATGTTCGTAACATGCATAACCGAATCATAACCACAAAAAAGCAAAGATTCAAGTATACAACAATTTAACAACATGATAAATATAATCTACTAAAATCAAAACTTTGATTCAAAGATGTGAGCTTTGCTTACCTTAAAATCATCCAAACCAAATCTAACTTTACCATACCTGTAATAAACACTAATATTTTCTATTTTCTTAAGCAAGTTTGAATTTTGAAGGCTTCATGGCTATAAACACTCGACCTAAATGATGTGATGAAGGTTGAGGACTTGAATTATCAACAAATCAACAAAAACAGAATCTAAAAATTAGCCTTTTCAAACTGAATTTCAATAATGTAATCAAAGGAATTTTTAATAGTGGTCAAAAGGAAAGTTCTTGAATTTTCTCTCCTCTACTGTTTCAGAAAAAGAAATTTTAATTTAGTTTAGTTTTAAGGGAGATATAAATCTGAGCCTAAAAACGAGTCTAAAAGAATTGAACTTTTGATATCGTAATACTCAAAATATGTAGAAATTACCCAAATAAAAATTGTTGCCAAATCAAAGCTATTGAATTTTGGTTGAAAGAAATTCTTCATTTGAAGCATTTAAGAGGGAGTTTTGGCCAAAAGTAGTAGTTTCAAGTAAAAACAAAAATAAACGCATATGTTTTTGAGTTTTGAAAATGGAAGAAATCAGATAATTTTTAAGTTTTAAAGCCATGAAAATTAAATTAGAAACCTAAGAATCCATTAAAACATCTTTAGAAAATGAGATGAAAATATGAAGAAAGAAGAAAAAGTACTTTTATATAAATTGAAGTTGCAAATTACCAAACTATCCTTTAGTACTTTACACTTCTTAAGCTAATGCCACCTCACTATCTTCTTTCACCTTCCATGCCACCTCACAAACATGCCTAATGAAGTATATGTGTACATTTTAGACACTTAAGTATGTACTTTCTGATTTATGGAACCTTATGTACCTTTATTTCATCTTTTGTAACGACCCGGGAAAAGAAACGACCTTGATTATCCGATATACAACACATATCGAACATCAAGGGTCGACAATTACCGAATGGTTAATGAAAGAATTTAGAGGGTGAGGATAGATAAGATAGAAAATTAGAATAGAAGAAGAAAAAGAAGAACACAACATCAGACTAACACGAATCTCACAGCGGAACGAATAAAATATAATATATCACATAACTTGAAATCAAAAGCAGTATATGCATACAATACCATTATCAGAGTACAACCCTTGCACCACAGTGGAAATAAACAATAGCTATATAAGTCCTGAAGCCTCCTGCTCCAAGCTCTCCAAGTCTATCTGTAAAATCCTGACTACTTGACTGCCCGTACAAATTTGGGCACCCAAGAGTTTAGGAAAAACAAAACAAAATAAAACTCTGGGTCAGTCATGGGACTGGTGTGAGTAAACTCAAATCATTTGGTTTAACTTTTCAAAATCCTTTTCAAAAGAAAAGATAATCGTAAGACCAATACACACATAAATATGGATGGCTTTTACCTTACGATAACCCAAAACACTTTGGAAATCATATATTATCTGATATTATAATAATGTCTAATCACAAGTAATTAAATCTAGTAGAACGCTTGCATCTCACGCTCTACATATATAGTATACAAATCAAACTCGCGGGAACTTATTGGAGATTGGATTCCGACTTTGACAAGGTATGGGACCACCTGCCGATAGTGTATCTCTAGAGGCGAATACACTGGGTTCAACAAGAACATCTTGCAACCCGGCCCACACATGACCGACCACTCATTTCGCTTGAGTGTATCGAATGTATATCACCAACGGTTGGGATCAGCAACCGTCTCCCGAATGGGACAGCATCGATAGATTTAAGAACAAAAGGAATTTCTCTAGATAGGTGATCATACATCCTAATGGGTGCGACCCACATAGCCATGCTGCCTGCCCGATTTTTGTCCTTTCCTGGTTGATGAGGCTTGAGGTCATAACGTATCTTTTGACAGATCACACCTCCATTACTTTGAATGCCACATCGTCATACCCGCCAAATCACAAATTGATTTCACCAAAAACACCACGGGTATACAGCTAAGAGAAACGAATTCCTCCGCCACCAAACGTAAGTACGTTTGAAGAGATCAACTTATGCGATCTATTGGATATACTCTGTCAGATACTCGTCCATACCCGTTTGTCCTGGGACTGGACAAACCGAAGGCACTATTCTGTAAACAGGATAGCCCTTGCACAACTCCGTCTTCAATATATTCAGCATACTTGATTCGCAACGCTTATGCCAATACGGAGTGGTTCTCTGGATAATAATCCAACCGGTCTCTCCATATTAACAACGTAAAATGGTCAAAACTTTGATAGTCGGTGAGTTAACTATCAAACGAAAACATGTCGGTGTGCAAACAACGATATTATTTCCCGAAGGAAATTCTATCGAACAATCATCATTTCATCCATTCGTTCATTTCCCTATTCCTGTTGTTTAATGTTTCTTATTCACTATATTTGGAAAATATATATCATTATCATTGGAAAACATTTCCATCTCTTGTTTTTATATTCAGAAAACAATTCTGCTTCTCATTTGGAACACATTTCCAAATCTCCTTCATTTGATTAAACAGATGTTTGAATAAACATCACTATGCCAAATCTCCTTCATTTGGTTTCCACTTAACCACTTTTCACCATCGAATCTTAACCATTTCTTAGTTAAAAACGAAGTCAATCAAGTTGGGGTATAGTTACCTCTCAGACCTTAACTGAACAACATTTCTAACTTCGAAATAGGCAAAGTTCATCTTTCTAAATCTTTAACACTTCTTTACGACATTCTCGGATTTTATTTACAAATCCGCTTCTCGTACGGAAAAACACTTGATTATAACAATGGTGTTATAATCCCCTGCATCTGAATTATAATGACTTTATAAATACTTTGATTTTCTAACTCGAATAAATAACGAACTAAATTATTAACTCATACTCGGTTAACTCTAAGCTGTAACTCTTATTCAATTTACTCTTATTCTATTTAACTCTTACTGGACTAACCCTTGTCCAGATAACTCGGTCTGATTTACTCATTTTGACCCAGTTACTTGATCAGTTCAACTGGTCTAACTCAGCTTAATTAACTCGACTAAATTACTTTTATCAATTAACTAATATTTGACTTGACACCATTCGCTCGACTCTAGATCGCAGCGATCACAATGGTTACGCCTGATTCCCTCAGGAAACATCCGACCGCCGTAGGCTATCTGCAGCCCTGCGAATTACGCTAGCAGTCGTGCCCACTGGTAGCTTATCTTAAATGACTACTTCTGTTTAACTCTATCTCGAATAACTAAATTCGAGCAAATCTAATTGAATAACTAATATTTAACCATCCCTTATTCGATTACTATATTTGGATAACTCCAGTTCGATTAGACTCTAATCGATTAACTCTAACTAATTAACTTTAATTGGTTAACTCTAACTAACTCTAAATGTTTACTCCAACGGTTTAACTCTACGGTTTAACCCTAACGGTTTAACTCTAACAGTTCAACTCTAACAGTTTAACTCTAACGGTTGATCTCAATAAATTTATTCTATTGGATTAACTCTATTGGATCAACCCATTTAGAATAACTAATATTCAATAAACTTCCTTTCGAATAAACTGATATTCGATAGCTTTACTTCGAATAACTCTTATTCGATAAATTCTCTTTCATACATATTCAGTTTCAAATATCGATGTGGAAATCGATTTTTTACTTCTCTATATAAGTCTTGACTTATATACTCTATTTACACAAAGATAAATAAATAAATTAATTTATAAAACTTTATTTATAAATTAACCTTCTCACTTTATCTGTTAAAACAGATCTCTCTTAAATTCTCACTTTGAATTCATATTCGGTTTACCCGTGTACGAAGCACGGGCCTAAATTCTTCCTAGTGTAAAATTCTCCTTTATTACACTTTTATCCATTTTCAAGTACTTCAATATTCTATTTATTTTCTAAATAAATAATTCCTTTTTATAAACTCAGTTTATTTCTCTAGATAAATATTTCCTTTTAATCCATTTATAATTGTTTTACAAATATTTTTCTTTCTAATTCCATTTGTAAATGTTTCTCAAATGATTTCCTTTTTTTTCCTATTTGTAATTGTTTACAAATAATCCCCTTTCTATCTTATTTGTAAATGATTTACAAATAATTTCCCTTTTCTTTTCTATTTATTCTATTTGCAAAATGATTTGCAAATATCTCCCTTTTCCTTATTTTGCCAATATTTGTCCTTATATTTGTTTTACAAATATCTTTTTCTATATTTATTTACAAATATGTTCTCTCTATATCCTTTGACCTATAAAATGTTTTCTTTTATAAACCAATATTTTCCATATATATACAATCCATTGATTTTATATAAATAATCTACTTTCAAAATATTCTTGGAAATTCCTTTTCACTTTTTCAGTATCGCTTATGGTATAAAAATACCAATTCAAAAGGATCAATTTTCATCCAAACACACAGGTTTAGCCCGATGATGTAGCACACCATATATAAGAATACATATATGAAAAACAGTAAAATAAATGTTGAGGAACCCAGTTGGGTCCCTCCAACCTGTTCCCCTGCATCCACATATGTCAGTCAACATATATAGCATGAAGGTAAAATATTCTGATAATCAGAATCAATATTTCGATACGATTTATATCTATCGTTATCGATGTTTTCAATCAACTGACTAGCAGTTCAACCAAATAGCCAACACACAGCAATTCAACCAATGTTTATAAATTCTAAAAATACTTTATAAAAATATAAATTGTTCAGAGTTAGTGAGATTTACTCACCTTGATCATCCATCGTTAAATAACGACTAACGGTTGATAGATTTGGATCCAGCGGTTTATTTTGCTGTAAATTCAAACGATCTCTGCTTTGTTCTATAACAGCATCATCGCCCAGCCTTCGCCAATATAAACCCATCGTAATTCGTTTCATCCGTATTTGCAAACCCAATGCACTAGAACCTAATGCGCAATAAGCAAGAACGCACGCAAGAATGGGCTTATGGCAAATGATTTGGCCCAAAACAAATATACCCTCACCCGTTCCCTCTACAGATCCTCATCTTCCACAAATACCACCTCCGCCGCCCAGTATTTCATTTCCAAACAATGACTTTGCTTCCTTCTTCCTACACACTCAACTCTTCATGAAATCCAAACAAAAATCACCGTACAACCTATCGTTAACTCCTCTACCTCACTCACCATCGAACAGAACCACCACCAAGAATTTCATCTTTCCGAGCCTGTCTACTGAAGCCTACTCGAACTCAACACTGACAGCTTCCTCATTTTCTCCTCCGCCTCCTCATTTTCCTCACAAGTGCCTTCCGGTTTCAGTCTTGACGTTAACAGCATTTTTTTTCCTCCTTTTATATATATATATATATATTCGAGTATTTAATTTGAAGGGATTTATGAAGCTTTGGTTTAAGCTGGAAATGGATACAGTGGGTTTTAGATGAAGAGGGTATATAAACGAGCTCATGTATATATAGGATAAACGACTTGGCACCCACGTAAAGGTAGAATAGGCTAGATAGGTAGGTGGTTATATTTTCGAACGTTTCATGTGCAATATTCAGTACATATGCCGATGTGGTTTTTCATTTGTACAGCATGTTCGGTAAGCAGAAATAGATATAAGGTTTTGATTTGCCAATACATAGAGATTTGCACAGATGGGTAGCTATGCGTATTTAAGTTTTTGTTCGGAGAAGTACAGACAAAAGGTTTTATAATATATATACATACTGTTTTGTTTTGTCCAAAAGGCTTTTGTCCGCTATTTCTTTCTTCTGCTCATGTGATTTCTTTTCTAAACATGTGTTCAGGCCGGCGTGATTTCTATGACAGGGTAGCTGAAACAATTTGTAGACTTGTAGTGTTTTGAACAACTCACGGCAGTCTAGAATATATATATATTACTATCATAGGTAGGCATGTTGGCTTGTGCATGTTTTGATGAGCACGAAATACATATAGCTGTGATACTTAAGGTACTGCTAAGGAATGGGTTTATGTATAGGTTGCTGTATAAAATCATGGGTAGGTCTGCCATGATGTTGCTTGGATATCACGTATGTACTAGCAGTAGGTTCTTTAGTTACATGACTTATGAATGAAGTATTGGGATTAGATTTTATATGATGGGCTACTTGCGTTTACAGGAGAAACCTATAGAGTCCTATTTCCATCAATTACTTAGGTACAGATGTTTGTTTTGTAGAAGTTAGATTTGTACATACCCTATTATGAAAATTTCGTTTACGTATGGACTGCTATGGACAAAGATAAAAATACAGTCGTATTCAGCGAGGTGTCACGGTCCCAAAAATATAATAATATCGGTAGGTTAACTTATATTGTGAAATCCCAAAATGTTGATATAGGGTGCAAAATATTCCAAATAAAAAGTTGCGTATTTAATTAATTAAATATTCACTAAAATTCAATTCAACGACCCCTTAATTCTCTAAATCACTATTCATATAAGTAAATAAATTAATTATTCTATTGCTGAAAATGCGGGTCGTTACATTCTTCCCCCCTTACAATAATTTCGTCCTCGAAATTGCTAAGGTAGAGAACAACTCTATTAACTAGTTTCGAATTATTTGTTTACTTCTTTAACTTCAGTTTCAACTGAATTTATTTA
The DNA here is from genome assembly GCA_030737875.1 of Allium sativum. Lineage (NCBI taxonomy): Eukaryota > Viridiplantae > Streptophyta > Magnoliopsida > Asparagales > Amaryllidaceae > Allium > Allium sativum. The sequence continues at coordinate 735,838,864 of CM060916.1, forward strand.
TTTCAATTAAATTATTACCTCATTTTTATAACCGAAAATTTCCAAAACTCCTGAAAATTTTCTAACACCCGAAATTTCCAAAAAATTTCGCCAGCACCTCCTTTGTACCGAGAGCATCGGGAAAATCCCCCAAACCGCCACACAGGCCCCTCCAACCCAAAAGGAAATCCAAAACAGCCCAGCGGCTCATCAAAATCTCATCAAACTCATATGAATATAAACGTGTACCTTTTTGTCGGGCATTCAATTCTGCTATCACTTTAGCATATACCAATATCATGCCAATCAATCTCCAATCACTTTTATGTCCAACACAACCATTCGCTTATAACCAAGCCAAATTTCAATCAAACTGCAATTCCAATCTCAATTCAAATTTCTTGCTCGACCATCCATTTCTATCCCAGATTATCTCTAATCCAGTCCAATTCTACTTGGTACCATTCTATTTCAATTCAACTCAATTTCCACTGAACTGCCTTCAATTCAACTTCAAATTTGCTTTCACAAATTTCTATTTAATTTGTGTTTATTTCAATAATTTGTACCTGGGAATTTCAAATAGCTTTGCCTTTTCCAAAAATCAAATATCCCTTTGGAATATCAAAACAACTCGGTTTCTCAAAACAATTCAAAAACAAAATCTTTGGTAGTAATCCGTCACTTACAAGCTCGAAAATGAGCACCGACGATGTCCGGATCAACATCGGAATTTATTTTCCAGCTATCGAAGTGAGTTCAATACTATAGCACTTTCAAAACCCATTTTTAAACATTTTCATTTTGAAATTCATTTCAAAATATCCCTTTTCAATGCTTGTAACAAATTTAAAATCTCCCAGGATTTTAAAATTCACATACATTCAATTTAATTCCATTTACAACGCTTATTCAAATTTTAGCAATTTTAATTCCAATTCTGAACTTAAATTCAGATTTAATTCATATATATTTCACTTATATGAATTTTGATTTGTTATTTACATAACCATTTCACATTTTATAATCTTATTCGATTATAATCACAACCAACACATTCAATATACTATAATAATTTCAAATATCTATACTTTGCTTATATCAAAATATAATTTGGGTAAAATTATTTCATTTACCCTTTTTCAAAACATACTGTGTCGGTTCATCGTATTCAAGCGTTTAGAAACCCCTATCGATACAGTGGATCAAACTGATCGACCAGAATTCATAAACAACTCAACCAATAAATCTCCACAATATGAAAATCATTTTATATCAAAAAAACAAATACGTTCACTCGTATATATACACTCAAACTCAGTCTAGGGTATTACTAACCCCATCTCTACTGAATCACGCCACAGAGCCAAGGTAATACTTAACCTTCAGCTCTGATACCACTGTAACGACCCGGGAAAAGAAACGACCTTGATTATCCGATATACAACACATATCGAACATCAAGGGTCGACAATTACCGAATAGTTAATGAAAGAATTTAGAGGGTGAGGATAGATAAGATAGAAAATTAGAATAGAAGAAGAAAAAGAAGAACACAACATCAGACTAACACGAATCTCACAGCGGAACGAATAAAATATAATATATCACATAACTTGAAATCAAAAGCAGTATATGCATACAATACCATTATCAGAGTACAACCCTTGCATCACAGTGGAAATAAACAATAGCTATATAAGTCCTGAAGCCTCCTGCTCCAAGCTCTCCAAGTCTATCTGTAAAATCCTGACTACTTGACTGCCCGTACAAATTTGGGCACCCAAGAGTTTAGGAAAAACAAAACAAAATAAAACTCTGGGTCAGTCATGGGACTGGTGTGAGTAAACTCAAATCATTTGGTTTAACTTTTCAAAATCCTTTTCAAAAGAAAAGATAATCGTAAGACCAATACACACATAAATATGGATGGCTTTTACCTTACGATAACCCAAAACACTTTGGAAATCATATATTATCTGATATTATAATAATGTCTAATCACAAGTAATTAAATCTAGTAGAACGCTTGCATCTCACGCTCTACATATATAGTATACAAATCAAACTCGCGGGCACTTATTGGAGATTGGATTCCGACTTTGACAAGGTATGGGACCACCTGCCGATAGTGTATCTCTAGAGGCGAATACACTGGGTTCAACAAGAACATCTTGCAACCCGGCCCACACATGACCGACCACTCATTTCGCTTGAGTGTATCGAATGTATATCACCAACGGTTGGGATCAGCAACCGTCTCCCGAATGGGACAGCATCGATAGATTTAAGAACAAAAGGAATTTCTCTAGATAGGTGATCATACATCCTAATGGGTGCGACCCACATAGCCATGCTACCTGCCCGATTTTTGTCCTTTCCTGGTTGATGAGGCTTGAGGTCATAACGTATCTTTTGACAGATCACACCTCCATTACTTTGAATGCCACATCGTCATACCCGCCAAATCACAAATTGATTTCACCAAAAACACCACGGGTATACAGCTAAGAGAAACGAATTCCTCCGCCACCAAACGTAAGTACGTTTGAAGAGATCAACTTATGCGATCTATTGGATATACTCTGTCAGATACTCGTCCATACCCGTTTGTCCTGGGACTGGACAAACCGAAGGCACTATTCTGTAAACAGGATAGCCCTTGCACAACTCCGTCTTCAATATATTCAGCATACTTGATTCGCAACGCTTATGCCAATACGGAGTGGTTCTCTGGATAATAATCCAACCGGTCTCTCCATATTAACAACGTAAAATGGTCAAAACTTTGATAGTCGGTGAGTTAACTATCAAACGAAAACATGTCGGTGTGCAAACAACGATATTATTTCCCGAAGGAAATTCTATCGAACAATCATCATTTCATCCATTCGTTCATTTCCCTATTCCTGTTGTTTAATGTTTCTTATTCACTATATTTGGAAAATATATATCATTATCATTGGAAAACATTTCCATCTCTTGTTTTTATATTCAGAAAACAATTCTGCTTCTCATTTGGAACACATTTCCAAATCTCCTTCATTTGATTAAACAGATGTTTGAATAAACATCACTATGCCAAATCTCCTTCATTTGGTTTCCACTTAAACACTTTTCACCATCGAATCTTAACCATTTCTTAGTTAAAAACGAAGTCAATCAAGTTGGGGTATAGTTACCTCTCAGACCTTAACTGAACAACATTTCTAACTTCGAAATAGGCAAAGTTCATCTTTCTAAATCTTTAACACTTCTTTACGACATTCTCGGATTTTATTTACAAATTCGCTTCTCGTACGGAAAAACACTTGATTATAACAATGGTGTTATAATCCCCTGCATCCGAATTATAATGACTTTACAAATACTTTGATTTTCTAACTCGAATAAATAACGAACTAAATTATTAACTCATACTCGGTTAACTCTAAGCTGTAACTCTTATTCAATTTACTCTTATTCTATTTAACTCTTACTGGACTAACCCTTGTCCAGATAACTCGGTCTGATTTACTCATTTTGACCCACTTACTTGATCAGTTCAACTGGTCTAACTCAGCTTAATTAACTCGACTAAATTACTTTTATCAATTAACTAATATTTGACTTGACACCATTCGCTCGACTCTAGATCGCAGCGATCACAATGGTTACGCCTGATTCCCTCAGGAAACATCCGACCGCCGTAGGCTATCTGCAGCCCTGCGAATTACGCTAGCAGTCGTGCCCACTGGTAGCTTATCTTAAATGACTACTTCTGTTTAACTCTATCTCGAATAACTAAATTCGAGCAAATCTAATTGAATAACTAATATTTAACCATCCCTTATTCGATTACTATATTTGGATAACTCCAGTTCGATTAGACTCTAATCGATTAACTCTAACTAATTAACTTTAATTGGTTAACTCTAACTAACTCTAAATGTTTACTCCAACGGTTTAACTCTACGGTTTAACCCTAACGGTTTAACTCTAACAGTTCAACTCTAACAGTTTAACTCTAACGGTTGATCTCAATAAATTTATTCTATTGGATTAACTCTATTGGATCAACCCATTTCGAATAACTAATATTCAATAAACTTCCTTTCGAATAAACTGATATTCGATAGCTTTACTTCGAATAACTCTTATTCGATAAATTCTCTTTCATACATATTCAGTTTCAAATATCGATGTGGAAATCGATTTTTTACTTCTCTATATAAGTCTTGACTTATATACTCTATTTACACAAAGATAAATAACTAGATTAATTTATAAAACTTTATTTATAAATTAACCTTCTCACTTTATCTGTTAAAACAGATCTCTCTTAAATTCTCACTTTGAATTCATATTCGGTTTACCCGTGTACGAAGCACGGGCCTAAATTCTTCCTAGTGTAAAATTGTCCTTTATTACACTTTTATCCATTTTCAAGTACTTCAATATTCTATTTATTTTCTAAATAAATAATTCCTTTTTATAAACTCAGTTTATTTCTCTAGATAAATATTTCCTTTTAATCCATTTATAATTGTTTTACAAATATTTTTCTTTCTAATTCCATTTGTAAATGTTTCTCAAATGATTTCCTTTTTTTTTTCCTATTTGTAATTGTTTACAAATAATCCCCTTTCTATCTTATTTGTAAATGATTTACAAATAATTTCCCTTTTCTTTTCTATTTATTCTATTTGCAAAATGATTTGCAAATATCTCCCTTTTCCTTATTTTGCCAATATTTGTCCTTATATTTGTTTTACAAATATCTTTTTCTATATTTATTTACAAATATGTTCTCTCTATATCCTTTGACCTATAAAATGTTTTCTTTTATAAACCAATATTTTCCATATATATACAATCCATTGATTTTATATAAATAATCTACTTTCAAAATATTCTTGGAAATTCCTTTTCACCTTTTCAGTATCGCTTATGGTATAAAAATACCAATTCAAAAGGATCAATTTTCATCCAAACACACAGGTTTAGCCCGATGATGTAGCACACCATATATAAGAATACATATATGAAAAACAGTAAAATAAATGTTGAGGAACCCAGTTGGGTCCCTCCAACCTGTTCCCCTGCATCCACAGATGTCAGTCAACATATATAGCATGAAGGTAAAATATTCTGATAATCAGAATCAATATTTCGATACGATTTATATCTATCGTTATCGATGTTTTCAATCAACTGACTAGCAGTTCAACCAAATAGCCAACACACAGCAATTCAACCAATGTTTATAAATTCTAAAAATACTTTATAAAAATATAAATTGTTCAGAGTTAGTGAGATTTACTCACCTTGATCATCCATCGTTAAATAACGACTAACGGTTGATAGATTTGGATCCAGCGGTTTATTTTGCTGTAAATTCAAACGATCTCTGCTTTGTTCTATAACAGCATCATCGCCCAGCCTTCGCCAATATAAACCCATCATAATTCGTTTCATCCGTATTTGCAAACCCAATGCACTAGAACCCAATGCGCAATAAGCAAGAACGCACGCAAGAATGGGCTTATGGCAAATGATTTGGCCCAAAACAAATATACCCTCACCCGTTCCCTCTACAGATCCTCATCTTCCACAAATACCACCTCCGCCGCCCAGTATTTCATTTCCAAACAATGACTTTGCTTCCTTCTTCCTACACACTCAACTCTTCATGAAATCCAAACAAAAATCACCGTACAACCTCTCGTTAACTCCTCTACCTCACTCACCATCGAACAGAACCACCACCAAGAATTTCATCTTTTCGAGCCTGTCTACTGAAGCCTACTCGAACTTAACACTGACAGCTTCCTCATTTTCTCCTCCGCCTCCTCATTCTCCTCACAAGTGCCTTCCGGTTTCAGTCTTGACGTCAACAGCATTTTTTTTTCTCCTTATATATATATATATATATATATTCGAGTATTTAATTTGAAGGGATTTATGAAGCTTTGGTTTAAGATGGAAATGGATACAGTGGGTTTTAGATGAAGAGGGTATATAAACGAGCTCATGTATATATAGGATAAACGACTTGGCACCCACGTAAAGGTAGAATAGGCTAGATAGGTAGGTGGTTATATTTTCGAACGTTTCATGTGCAATATTCAGTACATATGCTGATGTTGTTTTTCATTTGTACAGCATGTTCGGTAAGCAGAAATAGATATAAGGTTTTGATTTGCCAATACATAGAGATTTGCACAGATGGGTAGCTATGCGTATTTAAGTTTTTGTTCGGAGAAGTACAGACAAAAGGTTTTATAATATATATACATACTGTTTTGTTTTGTCCAAAAGGCTTTTGTCCGCTATTTCTTTCTTCTGCTCATGTGATTTCTTTTATAAACATGTGTTCAGGCCGGCGTGATTTCTATGACAGGGTAGCTGAAACAATTTGTAGACTTGTAGTGTTTTGAACAACTCACGGCAGTCTAGAATATATATATATTACTATCATAGGTAGGCATGTTGGCTTGTGCATGTTTTGATGAGCACGAAATACATATAGCTGTGATACTTAAGGTACTGCTAAGGAATGGGTTTATGTATAGGTTGCTGTATAAAATCATGGGTAGGTCTGCCATGATGTTGCTTGGATATCACGTATGTACTAGCAGTAGGTTCTTTAGTTACATGACTTATGAATGAAGTATTGGGATTAGATTTTATATGATGGGCTACTTGCGTTTACAGGAGAAACCTATAGAGTCCTATTTCCATCAATTACTTAGGTACAGATGTTTGTTTTGTAGAAGTTAGATTTGTACATACCCTATTATGAAAATTTTGTTTACGTATGGACTGCTATGGACAAAGATAAAAATACAGTCGTATTCAGCGAGGTGTCACGGTCCCAAAAATATAATAATATCGGTAGGTTAACTTATATTGTGAAATCCCAAAATGTTGATATAGGGTGCAAAATATTCCAAATAAAAAGTTGCGTATTTAATTAATTAAATATTCACTAAAATTCAATTCAACGACCCCTTAATTCTCTAAATCACTATTCATATAAGTAAATAAATTAATTATTCTGTTGCTGAAAATGCGGGTCGTTACATCTTTACTTTATAAAAAGAAAATAAGTGGATCATGTCACATCGTGCTTAAACATAACTAAACTTAATAGATTACATTTTAACACCTTAAGTAAGTTTTATTACTTATGTAAATTTATATATATATTGATTGATTTCTATTAAAGTGTTATGTATAATTTCATAGCTTATCTGTTTAATTCTATATGTATATACGATATATCTGAGACGACCCCAAACCCCGTACTGACGGTGGCAAGGGTAATCCTTGGAATATAACACAGAAACAGATAATAGCAGAACAGAATTAAATAAATACACCAGATAATGAACAATAGAATATACTGGATAAACGTAAACATCAGAGTTACACAGTACAAATACAGTTCAGCTATAAATAAATGTCTACAGCGGAAATAAACATAATGTACAATAGGAGCTGAACAACATAAAAAGAGATAAATGATAGAATCCATCTTCAGCTCCAGCTATCCGGATAAAGCCTGCTAAACCTGAATACAAGGCTGCCCGTGTATAAAAAGGGGCACCCGAGTTTGAAAGTGAAACAAACTACGAGTCAGTCATGGGACTGGTATGAGAAATCTACTCAACACATTCAAAATATGGCTAATCACAGGACCACGCCACTTTCGTGGAACGGGTTTACTCCATCGGATCGCCAGTGCTTTAAAACAAATCATTCTTTGAAACATCGCAATGCTTTTTATCAAAATGAATCAATTATAAGATTCAGTTCCCATCACACAATGCAACGCAAACCGGAGGATAGAGTTTTACCTTATAATGGCCAAAATATGCTTGATACGAATAAAACAAAAGCATTTGATATTATTACTAGTGTTTATATGTTTCAAAAACAATTTCAAATCATAATTATCAATCATAGATGACATAGGTACCATATATCATGTCGCCATATATATATATATATACAATCAAAACCGCACGATGTCGTATTTGGAAATTGGATTTCCGTCATGAACCAAGGCAAAAGATAGTCCTTACCGAATTCGAGACAATCTAGCCCATGTCTCAGGCACATCCGCAACCGTACCTTGGATCGTCAGGGCCGGTCCACACGAAGTGGATTATAATGCCTGAACAATGCGTCCCTCCGCCCTTTGGGGCGTAAATGAGCCAACGAATGACTCCTTCGGACCCGGATCGTCCGATCTAACCGAGGCGCCTCGCAACAGTAACAACCACATAAGTCAAACTCGTCAGGGCGTGTAAAACCACTGACGCCACTTCTAGCTAGAAAGAAAACACACGTCCCCCCTGATGTCCTCTCCCGTTTCTGGTTCATACCGGGGTGTGAGGCTCGCGAGTTCACGTTATACACTAAGCTACGCCACACAGGCGGGGCTTTGATCATCACCACAAGACTTTGCTTTTCAACAGAAGTCCTGATCACTGCATCTTAGCATGCCACACAGGCAATTCACATCGTCGATTCAGTTATTCAGAATGGGATAAACCCGGTCTTTCTGAACAACTCGCGTATATAATAAACAAGTGCAACACTAACATACACACGCATCATTTCAATTCATTAGTCACTAACCGTCAATTAGTAAGAGAACGATTTCCCAAATATTAACCCCGAAGGCCGAAACCAACATCAGATCAATACCCACGAAACCATTCGACTTAGCCAACCTTCAGTTAGTTTCTAAATTTCACATCCATATCTTTTATAATATTTTATAATAATTTATCGCTATTTTTATTTATTTTAAAATAACCAATTTATTCAAAACGACGTTTCGGGCCATAACGCGGCCGTGGCACTGTTTTTCTTCAGATTTGATTTACACATATCTGAAAATCTAACCGTTGGATCTTCACAAAATTTACATCATTAGAAAGATCTTTTCAAAACGAATCCAACGGTTCCAGTTTCGGGAAAATCCGACGGTCGGATCCCTCGGTATAATCGTTTGAAGTTTCGATTTCAAAATACAAACTGCAGCGTCGTTATTCGATTAAATATATATATATATATATATATATATATATATATATATATATATATATATATAATCGCTTCTGGCGCTGTTTTTCTTCAGATTTGAATTAAACATTCCAGACAATCCAACCGTTGGATTTTTACAAAGTTGGTGCCATTGGAAAGATATTTTCAAAGCGAACCCAACGGTTGCGATTTCGGGAAAATCCCATGGTCGGATCTCCCGGTATAATCGTTTGAAATCACGGTTTCAAAATAGAACTGCAGCTTCGTTATTCGATATATTTCAATTCTATATATATATAGATAGATATATATATATATATATCGATTCTTCGATTTCAAACTATATGATTTTCATACTTTTGATAAAAATGATATTTTTATCAAACTGTCTTCTATTTCAACACTTCACTATTTTTAACAATTGATGTATATAATAAAAATGTGATTTTTAATGTAAAACAATTTATTTCAAAACACGACTATTTTATATAGTTAATATAGGTGATAAAAAAGGATTTTTGTTATAAAACAATTTATTTCAAAACAAGATTATTTTATACATTTCATATTGATGTTAAAAAATGGGATTTTTATTATAAAACGATTTCTTTCAAAATATGAATACCATTCAACACATGAATTTCAATTCAACGAATGAATTTCGATTCAACACATGACGGTTTTCTATAGTTTATATAAATAGATCAAAAGGGGATTTTTTATATTTAAAACACGAATAACATTCAACACATGAATTTCAATTCAACGAATGAATATCGATTCAACACATGAAGGTTTTCTATAGTTTGTATAAATCGATAAAAAGGTGATTTTTATATTTAAAACACGAATACCATTCAACACATGAATTTTAATTCAACGAATGAATATCGATTCAACACATGAAGGTTATTTATAGTTTATATAAATAGATCAAAAGATGATTTTTATATTTAAAACACGAATACCATTCAACACATGAATTTCAATTCAACTAATGAATACCGATTCAACACATGAAGGTTTTTTATTCAACAGATGAATATAATTTCAACATAGGAAAATAATTCTAACACATGAATATTATTCAAAATTGCGACAACATATCGGCAGGGTAGTTAAAATCGGGACCGTCCCTAGTACGGCTCCTCGCTCTACCTTAAAACCTCGCGGTTTTTGACAATGGGGATTCATGCATCTAGTTCGCACGCAGGCGGCATGTATATTTATTTCATTTCCACAAACTAATCCTATGTGGTTTCAACCAAATATTTCTCAACCACAAACGGGTATTTTTCAACATAATCAATAAATATCAACCACAAACAATTCCAATCAACCATTCGCTATCAATCAATTTTTACACCAATCACAACCAATAAATATCGTCCATGGTTTGTGGACGAGGGGCGTATATATATATATATATATTTATTTATATATAGCATTTCACTTCTATTTCAACACATATATAATTTTTACAACGCATATACAACTTATATATCGAACGTACAACTTATACAACGCTTATACAAGAGGTGTACAACGCTTATATAACTCATACATCGACTATATAATTTATACATCATCGTTTTCCATATCGTTTATAAATTAGAAATCTCACATTGGGTTCCACTCCACCAAAAATAGCAGGAGGCTCAGAAAAATATGCGGTCTCTTCTAGAAGGTAGAAGACGTCCACACGAGTCCACTGTCTCTTGTTTCACTGAATTTCGTCAACACACAAAAAAGATATGATTTTTCAAAGTTTGCAACGGTTTAAAGGTGTTAAAACAGTTGAAAATAAAACAAGCCGTATACCTTGCTTCGAGGTTCAAAACTAGGTCAGCAATTATCTCCAAATCCGGGCGACAAGAGGATGATCGGCCGATGCCACGACGTAGGGCTTCGAAACCCGCGCCAGGGGGTCCCCAACGCTGTCAACTCGAGCGCTGCCTGAGGGAGGTTTTCGATGGCGAACGGCGGCGATAGAGAGGCTCGATCCGCCTCCGACAGTCCACGATAAGGTTCGAAAATGGTATGGATGTGACGAGGAGGAGTACTACAAAAACCCTAACTGGAGGCGGGGCTCAAAGTGGATGTGGCGGCGGCAAAACGCTTGGGAACTGGCGAATGGGTTTCCGCCGTTGACGTCGGGGAGAGAGAAAAGGGATTTTTTTTAATAAAAATTATGATTGGCCGGTTGGCTTTAAAGGGGTTTTCTGACACGACCACCGATCTAAACCCAACGACTGTCGTCCCTAACGTTTTACCCCCATTCTGAACACAATGGGATATGTTTCGTAGGCCCATTCGACTGTTCCAGTCAGTTTCCATTCAATTTAAAATATATAACATTCAATATTCGATTTGAACGTACATTTCAATTTGCCAGGGCCACAAACTGATTCATAAAATTCCAGAAAAATAAATCTGGCTATGTTTTGACGATACGGTCCCAACAAAACTAGTTTCGTCGAATTCTGAGACCGTTTGCAAAAAGGCCCATTTCTGGTCGATCCAATTTAACTGTAATTGATCAAAACACGTTTTCCTTTGCCATGCTCACATACTAGCTTCAAAAATTATGAAATTTGAAACCTTGCAATAACTTCACATCCCGGATCCAACAAAAGTGGTTTCGTCGAATTCCGAGGTCGTATGCAAAATGGCCAATTTCTGGGGCTATATAAATTCCATAGTGACCTTTCTGAAAATTCATTTGGCCATAACTTTTGCTTTCCGCTATGAAACTTCGATTTTTCAGATTCGTTAGAAAGGTATTCACTAACAGATTTATATATTTTTGGTTTCACTCAAATCCGTTTTGTTTTGCACCCGGTACCGTCCGACGAAGTTTGAATTCAAATTTTGAAACTACCGCGCCATTTCAGGCCTTGTTTATAATTAGAATTAATTATATTCCTTTTCAATTGTCGATTCAAACTTACTTTCCATCGCTATTATTTAAAATATTTATTTTAAATATTTAAAATCCACTATTTTAGCCAATTTAAAAATTTTAAATTGGTTCAGATTTTCTAGGTCGTTACAATCTCCCCCACTTAAAACTTTTCGTCCCCGAAAAGGAACAAAGTCGAAAGTGGTTTGATTTATCAACTCTACGTTCAATCTAGCTTCCATTCTCCAACTTTTCAGTTTCTGAGAATTTTCAAATTCTTCAAAAATTTGGCTAACACCCGGAATTTTCGAAAAATTTCGCCATAACCTCCTTTTTACGGGGAGGGGTTTGGAAATTTATTGGGCCGTATTAGGTACCCAATAAATCCTAATAAGCATACACATATTTATAGTGATATATTCTGGTGTTATAAGGGAGCGTGTATTGATAATAACTCCAGAGAATAAATTCTCGTCACCCTGTCAAAGCCTAAGGGAGTGTGTATTTTAAATGCCCCAGAGGATAAATCCTCGTCACCTCGTCTCGTGTGGGAAATAAATAGTCCATGTGTCGTATCTAATGACTAGAGAGACGTGATTATTGTCAACTCCAGACCCATGTGGTTTTTTTATTAATCTGGCAATTTTATCGTTACAATTTTTAAATAGTCCATATCAGTCATCAGTTCAACCTGTAAAATATAGTCATTGCCATACAAGCCTCTCGCTCGTATGGTAAATCTTCCACCTCGTCACACAAGCTCCAAATGCTTATGTGGAATATGATGAAGTATGCCTATCTTCAGAAGTATGCCATGTAGTGTAGTTCAAAATTAATTGTTACTATCCTGTGGCGACGTTTATTATTACACACAGAATAACAAGCACTGCGCATCCAATGGCATTCACAGGAGTTGTTATAATAATCAAAGTTCACATCCAACTCATTAAGGTTGACCTATTTGTCGGGCACGCAAATAAAATCTTTACTCAACAGCTAATCCATTTACCTGTTCAAACATATATAATGCACATGTATATATTTCTATCTGTGTTCTAATCAGTTCAATGTGTGATTTAAATGAATAAATCCTACCATTCATTTCTTATTGATTAAATTAACTATCGTTTTAATAATTTTAATTAATCGAATCTACAATCACACAACACAAACAACAATCAATTTGTTTTTAACTTTTCAAAATCATACAAATTAATTCATACCCTCTTTTTAAATTAATTAGACTATAGAAGTAAAAGTGTACATCCATGAAAGGGAAATAACAGCAAAGTAGAGAACAACCGGGAATTTCAAAATACGGTAAATATACCTTGTACCGGAGTCAATCAGAGATATCCACTCGACACTTAGGATAGGCTTTCTGAATGCTTTCCTCCATTTCCCAAGTACAATCCCGTGGATCTCCACTCCATTGCACTTTGACTAAGTGAACCTTCTTGTTCCTCAGCTCTTTGGTTTCTTTGCCAGTGATCTTTAGCGGCTCTCTTCTCACAGCCAATTCTGGGGTAATTTCAATATCTTGTTGTGCGGCCCCTTCCACAACTAAGTCTGGGTCATGAACATGCTTTCGAAGTTGAGATACGTGAAATACATCATGCACTCCAGGCAACCAATCAGGCAATTTAACCCTATATGCAAGAGTTCCAATCCGTTCAAGAATAGGAAACGGACCAATGAATTTGGGCGCCAATTCCCCCGTTTTACCGAACCGGATAACTCCTCTCATCGGCGATACTTTCAAATATACATAGTTGCCAACAACAAATGATATATCTCTTCTTCTCCTATCGGCATAACTCTTTTGTCGGCTTTGAGCGGCAAGTAATCGCTTCTTAATAAAGTCGACTTTGTCGGCAGCTTCTCGGATCATATCTGGCCCCAACACAAGTCTATTACCGGGTTCGACCCAACAAGCAGGGGATCGACACGGTCTACCATACAATGCTTCGAATGGCGACATTGTCAGGCTCGCCTGGTAGCTGTTGTTATATGAGAATTCAACCAAATGTAGATGTTTTTCCCATGATCCACCGAAATCTAGAACATAAGCCCGCAATAGATCTTCTAATATACGATTCACCCTCTCGGTCTGACCATCTGTCTGAGGATGATAAGCGGTGCTCAAGTTCAACTTCATTCCTAGTTCGACTTGAAATGCCTCCCAGAATTTGCTTGTAAATATTGTATCTCTATCTAACTATACTGAGCGGCACTCCGTGCAGTCTAACAATTTCCCTAAAGTATATCTGCGCCAGACTCTGAGCAGTTCTGTTTGATCTGACAGGTATGAAATGGGCGGTCTTCGTGAAGCGATCTACGATCACTCAAATACTGTCATTTCCTTTTCTGGTTCTGGGCAAACCATCAATGAAGTCCATGGAAATATGTTCCCACTTCCAACTAGGAACGTCCAGCGGTTGCAACAATCCAGCCAGTTTCTGTTGGTCACTTTGACTAGCTGGCAAGTAGGGCATCGGCTACCATATAAAGAAATGTCCCTCTTCATTGACTTCCACCAGAAAGTGCGTTTGATGTCATTGTACATTTTACTTACTCCCAGATGGATACTAAGTTTTGACTTGTGGCATTCATCCAGCACTTCCTTTCGGAGCTCAGGAATGTTAGGAACACAAATTCGACCTTTCAGCCTTAGAATCCCCTCATTATCAACTTGGAAACTCGAGGGTTCGCCCTTTTGAATTATCTCCCTGATCTTCTGAATGAAGTGATCATCCTTCTGAAGAGCAAATATTTTATCTAGCAATGATGTCGTGATAATAAAACTGGCGATCATTTCATTCTTTCGGCTTAACGCATCGGCCACGACATTGGCTTTCCCTGGAGTGTATATAATCTCAAAGTCATATGCTGCAAGAAACTCCAACCAACGTTGCTGCCTCTGATTCAAGTCTTTCTGGGTGAACAGATACTTTAGCGACTGGTGATCTGTAAACAATTCAAATCTCTCACCCAGAAGATAGTGCCTCCAGATTTTCAAAGCGAACACTATAGCCAATAACTCAAGATCATGAGTTACGTAGTTTTTCTCATGCGGCTTCAGCTGACGGCTAGCATAAGCAATCACTTGGCCTCTTTGCATTAACACTGCGCCAAGGCCTTCTCTAGAAGCATCTGTCCAGACTTTCAAATCCTGATTGCCATCTATGATGGTTAAAACTGGAGCTGTCGTTAATCTTAACTTTAGCCCTTCAAAAGCCTCTTCGCTTTCTGGAGTCCATTTGAATTTTGAGTGCTTCTTTGTAAGCTTCGTTAAGTGACCAGATATCTTCGAAAAGTTTTCAACGAACTTCCGGTAATAACTAGCCAATCCGAGAAAATTGCGGACTTCTGTAGGGGTACTGGGCTGTTTCCAATTCTGAATAGCTGTGATTTTACTTGGATCCACAGCAATTCCTTTTTTCGATACGACGTAGCCCAGAAATTTCACTTCATCTTGCCAGAATATACATTTGGATAGTTTGGCTTTTAATACATTCCTTCTGAGGATTTCCAGAACCTGTTCCAGATGCTTTTCATGTTCGGCCTTTGATTTAGAGAAGATTAGAATATCGTCAATAAAAACCAGAACAAATTTATTCAGGACTCCTCTGAACACTCTATTCATCAGATCGACGAAGTAAGCTGGAGCGTTACATAAGCCGAACGACATTACTAACCACTCGTAGAACAAGTCTGGACCTCTGAATGCTGTCATAGGAACACACTCTTCGGCAATTCGAAGCTGATGGAACCCTGTAGCTAGGTCCATCCTTGAAAATACCTGTGATCCATTCAGACGATCCAATAAGTCATCGATTCACGGCAATGGATATTTATTCTTTATGGTCTGCTTGTTCAAATCACGATAATCCACACATAGCCGTAGAGTACCGTCAGATTTTGTGACAAACACCACTGCTGCACCCCAATCAGAGAAACTAGGCCTGATCAGACCCTTCAATACTAGCTGTCGTGTTTGATTGTCTAATTCCTCTTTCTCTTTCAAGGACATTCTTTGAATAGCGTGAACCACCGGCCTTGCATTCGGAATCAAAGCAATTTTGAAATCTATTTCTCTCTGCGGAGGTAAGCGAACAACTTCTTCAAACACATCCTCATAGTTCTTGACGACAGGAATGTCTTTGATGAGGTCAGGAATATTCTCTGTGACTTCGAGGATATTTTCTATTTGAACAGGAGAAACATCCAAAGCTGCCCAGAAGTCTTTTCTATTAGATTTCTGACCTTCACACTATATGGTTATATAATTCCCTGATCTAATCTTAGCCCTAACAACTCTCTCGGTGCATCTAACCTCTGCCTCATATTTGGTTAGCCAATCCAATCCCAGAATAAGATCGAATTCAGTAAAATTCATGACGACAGAGATAGTAGGGAATTTATAGCAGGAAAAAGAGACAGGTACTGCACAAACCCAACTGAGATCGATGGAACCCCCAACCGGATTTTGGACAATCATTGGTTCTTTGAGCTTCTTCAATTTCAAATCCAACTTCTTAACTGTATTCTTGGCTATAAAGCTTCATGACGCGCCTGTATCAAACAACACTTTAACTGGAATGTTTTTGACATTGAGCGTGCCTTCTAAAACATCAGCCCTTTTCCTGAGTAGACGAAGATGCAGGCCCTTCGGCTATTTCATTTACCTGAGCTTCTTTGGTTGTTTTTAACAGCCGGCACTCTTGTTTTACATGACCAAACCGATGGCATTGATTGCATCTTTTACTTTCCTGGAGCTTCTTGCCATATTTAAACCCATCATTCTTTTGTTTCTTCAGAGATTTGCACTTTCCTTGCAAATGCCCTTGTTTATGGCAGTTATTGCATATGGCATTCGTTGCTGGTTCTTTTTCAGATCTGGCCCTTTTTCGATTGACTTTGGGCTTGTTACTGACCTCAGACATCGTACTGGCCTCAGGACGATCAGTTTTTGACTCAACTTTCTTACTAGAGCTGACCTCTTCTTCGTAAGGCAACATACCTTTCTTGTCGAGATCTTCGTACTGGTAAGCCATGTATATCATTTCAGAAAAGGGGAGCTTCACCTTCCTCATTATACTATTCTGATATTTCCTTTGCAGGCCATGAATGAATCTCGGATTCTTCCTCTTTGGATCTTAAATCAGATGAGGAGAAAAGTGAGAAAGTTCATTGAATTTCTTATGATATTCTGGGATGGTCATATCACCTTGTATCAGATAAGAAAATTCATCACATAATCGCTCGGTTGCTTCGGGAGGAGTAAATCTTTCTAAGAAAATCACTTTGAATTTATCCCAGGTGATATCACCTTCTGGATTGTCTTTAATAACGGAATCCCACCAAAACAAAGCTTCTTCTTTGAGTGCCCAAGACACCAGTAATCTTTTCTGATCATCTCTCAGCTTTAAACCCTCAAAGATTTTCTCTGCAGAACGGATCCAAGCTTGTGTTTCCATAATGGACTCTTTGCCTAAGAATGGCGATCAACCCAGATTTCGAAATCTCTTGAATAGAACTTCTATATTTGATTCTGGCTATGGGAGCACAACTGGCTCATTAGCCGGTCAAGCCATACGATTATTTCTTCTGTTCCTGTCACTCATTTTCTAGTGCGTCTGCAATTAGCAGACAAAGTGTCAGGTCAACAGAAAAGATATTTCAAAACATAGAGACAAATACTTGAATGTAAATGTGTCTACTGGGGCGTATTTCATTCTGCTACTCATACCAGGATATTACTTATCCTCTCTGTAATGAGTTACCCGTCCTAGAACACTACTGGTTCTATTTCTGACAAGTTCGTTGATATGTTATATTCCAGAACTAAGCTTGACCAAAGCTCTGATACCAAATGAGACGACCCCAAACCCCATACTGACGGTGGCAAGGGTAATCCTTGGAATATAACACAGAAACAGATAATAGCAGAACAGAATTAAATAAATACACTAGATAATGAACAATAGAATATACTGGATAAACGTAAACATTAGAGTTACATAGTATACAGGATCATACTTAGTACAAATACAGTTCAGCTATAAATAAATGTCTACAGCGGAAATAAACATAATGTACAATAGGAGCTGAACAGCATAAAAAGAGATAGATGATAGAATCCATCTTCAGCTCCAACTATCCGGATAAAGCCTGCTAAACCTGAATACAAGGCTGCCTGTGTATAAAAGGGGCACCCGAGTTTGAAAGTGAAACAAACTACGAGTCAGTCATGAGACTGGTATGAGAAATCTACTCAACACATTCAAAATATGGCTAATCATAGGACCACGCCACTTTCGTGGAACGGGTTTACTCCATCGGATCGCCAGTGCTTTAAAACAAATCATTCTTTGAAACATCGCAATGCTTTTTATCAAAATGAAGCCATTATAAGACTCAGTTCCCATCACATAATGCAACGCAAACCGAAGGATAGAGTTTTACCTTATAATGGCCAAAATTTGCTTGATACGAATAAAACAAAAGCATTTGATATTATTACTAGTGTTTATATGTTTCAAAAACAATTTCAAATCATAACTATCAATCATAGACGACATGGGTACCATATATCATGTCACCATATATATATATATACAATCAAAACCGCACGATGTCGTATTTGGAAATTGGATTTCCATCATGAACTAAGGCAAAAGATAGTCCTTACCGAATTCGAGACAATCTAGCCCATGTCTCAGGCACAGCCGCAACCGTACCTTGGATCGTCAGGGCCGGTCCACACGAAGTGGATTATAATGCCTGAACAATGCATCCCTCCGCCCTTTGGGGTGTAAATGAGCCAACGAATGACTCCATCGGACCCGGATTGTCCGATCTAACTGAGGCGCCTCGCAACAATAACAACCACGTAAGTCAAACTCGTCAGGGCGTGTAAAACCACTGACGCCACTTCTAGCTAGAAAGAAAACGCACGTCCCCCCTGATGTCCTCTCCCGTTTCTGGTTCATACCGGGGTGTGAGGCTCGCGAGTTCACGTTATACACTAAGCTACGCCACACAGGCGGGGCTTTGATCATCACCACAAGACTTTGCTTTTCAACAGAAGTCCTGATCACTGCATCTTAGCATGCCACACAGGCAATTCACACCGTGCAGCTGATGGCTATCAATCACACAGAATAAATTCCAATGTCAGACACACTGTCCATTTGGAAGTCCGTTCTGGGTCTGAACAAAACTGGAGGCACTAAATACCTTGCAAACCCATCGATCACCACGTACGTCTGGACGATCACCACTCATTATCCATATTTCGGGATGCCTCCCAATCAGGACCTCGGTTACCATACAAACGAGGTGAAGATCTCCGGTCTTCGACCACCGTCTTCATCTTCGATTTCTTATCGTCGATTCAGTTATTCAGAATGGGATAAACCCGGTCTTTCTGAACAACTCGCGTATATAATAAACAAGTGCAACACTAACATACACACGCATCATTTCAATTCATTAGTCACTAACCGTCAATCAATAAGAGAACGATTTCCCAAATATTAACCCCGAAGGCCGAAACCAACATCAGATCAATACCCACGAAACCATTCGACTTAGCCAACCTTCAGTTAGTTTCTAAATTTCGCATCCATATCATTTATAATATTTTATAGCGATTTATCGCTATTTTTATTTATTTTAAAATAGCCAATTTATTCAAAACGATGCTTCGGGCCATAACGCGGCCGTGGCGCTGTTTTTCTTCAGATTTGATTTACACATATCTGAAAATCTAACCGTTGGATCTTCACAAAATTTACATCATTAGAAAGATCTTTTCAAAACGAATCCAACGGTTCCAGTTTCGGGAAAATCCGACAGACGGATCCCCCGGTATAATCGTTTAAAGTTTCAATTTCAAAATACAAACTGCAGCGTCGTTATTCGATTAAATATAATTATATATATATATATATATATAAATATAATCGCTTCTGGCGCTGTTTTTCTTCAGATTTGAATTAAGCATTCTAGACAATCCCACCGTTGGATTTTTACAAAGTTGGTGCCATTGGAAAGATATTTCCAAAGCGAACCCAACGGTTGCGATTTCGGGAAAATCCCATGGTCGGATCTCCCGGTATAATCGTTTGAAATCACGGTTTCAAAATACGAACTGCAGCTTTGTTATTCGATATATTTCAATTCTATTTATATATATATATATATCGATTCTTCGATTTCAAACTATATGATTTTCATACTTTTGATAAAAATGATAATTTTATCAAACTGTCTTCTATTTCAACACTTCACTATTTTTAACAATTGATGTATATAATAAAAATGTGATTTTTAATGTCAAACAATTTATTTCAAAACACAACTATTTTATATAGTTAATATAGGTGATAAAAAAGGATTTTTATTATAAAACAATTTATTTCAAAACAAGATTATTTTATACATTTCATATTGATGTTGAAAAATGGGATTTTTATTATAAAACGATTTCTTTCAAAATATGAATACCATTCAACACATGAATTTCAATTCAACGAATGAATTTCGATTCAACACATGACGGTTTTCTATAGTTTATATAAATAGATCAAAAGGGGATTTTTATATTTAAAACACGAATACCATTCAACACATGAATTTCAATTCAACGAATGAATATCGATTCAACACATGAAGGTTTTCTATAGTTTGTATAAATCGATAAAAAGGTGATTTTTATATTTAAAACACGAATACCATTCAACACATGAATTTCAATTCAACGAATGAATATCGATTCAACACATGAAGGTTTTCTATAGTTTATATAAATAGATCAAAAGGTGATTTTTATATTTAAAACACGAATACCATTCATCACATGAATTACAATTCAACTAATGAATATCGATTCAACACATGAAGGTTTTCTATTCAACAGATGAATATAATTTCAACATAGGAAAATAATTCTAACACATGAATATTATTCAAAATTTCGGCAGCATATCGGCAGGGTAGTTAAAACCGGGACCGTCCCTAGTACGGCTCCTCGCTCTACCTTAAAACCTCGCGGTTTTTGACAATAGGGATTCATGCATCTAGTTCGCACGCAGGCGACATGTATATTTATTTCATTTTCGCAAACTAATCCTATGTGGTTTCAACCAAATATTTCTCAACCACAAACGGGTATTTTTCAACACAATCAATCAATATCAACCACAAACAATTCCAATCAACCATTTGCTATCAATCAATTTTCACACCAATCACAACCAATAAATATCGTCCATGGTTTGTGGACGAGGGGCGTATATATATATATATATATATATATATATATATATATATATATAGCATTTCACTTCTATTTCAACACATATATAATTTTCACAACGCATATGCAACTTATATATCGAACGTACAACTTATACAACGCTTATATAAGAGGTGTACAACGCTTATATAACGCATACATCGACTATATAATTTATATATCGTCGTTTTCCATATCGTTTATAAATTAGAAATCTCACATTGGGTTCCACTCCACCAAAAATAGCAGGAGGCTCAGAAAAATATGCGGTCTCTTCTAGATGGTAGAAGACGTCCACACGAGTCCACGGTCTCTTGTTTCACTGAATTTCGTCAACACACAAAAAAGATATGATTTTTCAAAGTTTGCAACGGTTTAAAGTTGTTAAAACAGTTGAAAATAAAACAAGCCGTATACCTTGCTTCGAGGTTCAAAACTAGGTCAGCAATTATCTCCAAATCCGAGCGACTAGAGGATGATTGGCTGATGCCACGACGTAGGGCTTCGGAACCCGCGCCAGGGAGTCCCCACCGCTGTCAACTCGAGCGCCGCCTGAGGGAGGTTTTCGATGGCGAACGGCGGCGATAGAGAGGCTCGATCCGCCTCCGACAGTCCACGATAAGGTTCGAAAATGGTATGGATGTGACGAGGAGGAGGAGTACTACAAAAACCCTAACTGGAGGCGGGGCTGAAAGTGGATGTGGCGACGACAAAACGCTTGGGAACTGGCGAAGGGGTTTCCGCCGTTGACGTCGGGGAGAGAGAAAAGGGATTTTTTTTAATAAAAATTATGATTGGCCGGTGGGTTTTAAAGGGGTTTTCTGACACGACCACCGATCTAAAACCCAACGACTGTCATCCCTAGCGTTTTACCCCCATTCCGAACACAATGGGATATGTTTCGTAGGCCCATTCGACTGTTCCAATCAGTTTCCATTCAATTTAAAATATATAACATTCGATTTGAACGTACATTTCAATTTTCCAGGGCTACAAACTGATTCAAAAAATTCCAGAAAAATAAATCTGGCTATGTTTTGATGATACGGTCCCAACAAAACTAGTTTCGTCGAATTCTGAGACCGTTTGCAAAAAGGCCCATTTCTGGTTGATCCAATTTAACTGTAATTGATCAAAACACGTTTTCCTTTGCCACGCTCACATACTAGCTTCAAAAATTATGAAATTTGAAACCTAGCAATAACTTCACATCCCGTATCCAACAAAAGTGGTTTCGTCGAATTCCGAGGTCGTATGCAAAATGGCCAATTTCACGGGCTATATAAATTCCATAGCGACCTTTCTGAAAATTCGTTTGGCCATAACTTTTGCTTTCCGCTATGAAACTTCGATTTTTTAGATTCGTTAAAAAGGTATTCACTAACAAATTTAAATATTTTTGGTTTCACTCAAATCTGTTTTGTTTTGCACCCGGTACCGTCCAACGAAGTTTGAATTCAAATTTTGAAACTACCACGCCATTTCAGGCCTTGTTTATAATTAGAATTAATTATATTCCTTTTCAATTGTCGATTCAAACTTACTTTCCATCGCTATTATTTAAAATATTTATTTAAAATATTTAAAATCCACTATTTTAGCCAATTTAAAAATTGTAAATTGGTTCAGATTTTCTGGGTCGTTACAATATCCAACCTTCTTTGAGGTGTAACTATATATATAAGTATGTATAGAAGTGTTATACTATCCAAAAAAAACTAGTTACTTAATATTTCCCAAATATGGAGAAGGCTGATCCAACGACTCTTTAATGCCTCAACATCGAAGAAAATGCTTAGTAACATAATCAATAGCCAATCAACCCTTCTTACAAAGGCTTTTGACCCCCAAATATGGATTATAATTGTGACGATCCCAAAATCCGAGGGGCGGTATTAAGGATAATCATTAGGAAATAACACATTAATCATCATAGCAGAGTACAGATAATAGCAGAAACAATAAATAAAACAATTTTACATGGATATGACAACGGAATCACAACATGTAGGAATATCAGGATAGCATAACGTGGGATATACTTAGTAAATAAAAGGGAAGTGATCAGTCATCATCGCCAGAGGCGGAATACATACATGCAGTGAGACATAATAAGAGTATCAGTCTACATCGCCGAAGGCGGAATACATATACATATAGTGAGAAATACGGAAAGTAAATCAGTCTGCATCGCCAGTGGTGGAATCATAATATAAATACAGTAATGGCGGAAAATATCAAAGTCATCTCTATGAAGTCAGCCTCGCCATGTGCCAAAAGTGCACTCTATGCAGCTGTGCAGAACCAAAAACCACCTGTCACCTGTGTACTAGGCTGCCCGTGTGAAAATAAGGGCACCCGCGTTTGCAAAGTGAACAAACAACGAGTCAGTCATGGGGACTGGTATGAGAAATCTATTTAACAGTTAAACAACAGTAATAGCAAATCATAGGACCACGCCACTTTCGCGGAACGGGTTTACTCCAGTGATTGCTAGTGCATTTAAAACAAAGTAAATTCTTTTAAAACAACGCAATGCTTTTAGAAAGAATGAAGCCAGTATAAGACTCAGGTCCCATCATACAATGCAACGCAAGCCGGAGGATAGAGTTTTACCTTATAAGGGCCAAATATGCTTGATACGTATAAAGCAAAATCATTTGATATTATTACTAGTGCATATATGTTTCAAAAACGAATAACATCATAAATATCAATCATAGGCGACATGAGCGTCCCATGCCACTATGTCGCCATATATAAGTTACAATCGAATCCGTTATCTCGTATTGGAAATTGGATTTCCGTCATGAGTCGAGGCAAGGGGCAAGCTCCTCTCCGCTTCGAGACACTCTAGCAAATGCCTCGGGACTACGCACTCTGGGTAACCCCTGGATCGGCTGGGCCGGTCCTCACTTACGTTAGAGGATTGGCAATTCCTGAACACACGTTTCCCGGTCCTTACAGACCTATAATCGAGGCGCCTCGCATTCCAACAACCACAAAGGTGAAAAGTAGATATATATGTCAGGGCTGGTAAGTCACTGACACCACCATAGCTAGAAAGAAACGTCGTGCTCTCCCAGCGGCCCGTATCCCGTTTTTAACTCATACCGGGGTGTGAGGTTCGCGAATCTACGAAATACACAAAGCTAGGCCACGTAGACCTTGCTTTGATCATCATCCACAAGACTTTGCTTTGCAACAGGAGCCTTGATCATAGCATCTTGGCATGCCACATAGGCAGTCCACTCCATACGATTGATTTCCATCGATATATAACCTCTGAGCTCGTATGTCTCAGAGAAGGGCGTTAAGCAAAAGAATAAATTCTCCGCCGCCAAACAGATATAACCTCTGAGTTCGTATGTCTCAGAGAAGGGCGTTAAGCAAAAGAATAAATTCTCCGCCGCCAAACAGATATATATTTAACAGAGATCAATCAGTACAGAACAAAATCCAATGTCAGACACACATTCCATTTACAAGTCCGTCCTGGGTCTGAACGAAGCCGGAGGCGTCAAATTCCTCGCAAATCTGTCCAATCAACATATACGTTCAGACGGCTACTACTTCCGTCCCCTTCCGGTAGCTACTCCGGTTAGGAACCTCAGTAGCGCCCATCCAACCGATACGAAGATCATCGGTCCTGAATCGTGAAACACCCCACTTCCGTTAGGGTCACTCTCAAAAGGGAATGCCCTAATTTTGGTGGAGGTTTATAAGTATAAGTCACAGATATACAAGACAGATATAAGAACACATATTTGTAAACAGCGGAAAAACCAACAACTTTTATTTCATAAAAGCAAATACGTGCTACAACAACATCACCATAATTGTCTTACATCTTTTCCAAAAACATAACACTTTCATAATCTGTCTTGATTACATTATTTAAAGAAGCATAAATAAAACATAGATAAACTGCAAAGGCCCCATAGTGGTTGTCCAAAGCCATAGTTCAAGACGAAAAGGTCCAAGCAATACATTTCTCTTCTTCAAGCAGGATGTTAAGGTTGGTCAAGCTGCTGTGTTCCCTCCCTGTGGACCTGGGGGGGAAACGGAAGAAAAGAAGACGAAAGAACAGTAGAGTCAAACATAAATCCTAAGTAAGTCTAGTACTATTCTGTCTATGAATAAAGAACTGGGTATGATAAGTATAAACAAGAAGTGGGAAAGCACTATAAACTTGGTTAAGTTGTCTAGGGTCGAATATACTATCGTACCCCATGTAAATCTCTGAACCCATATAAACTAGTTTCCAACTGGCACCCCATAATCAGGGTGATGTGATCCATTCTATGATGATCGGCTCCTACTCGCATAGTTACATGTGTCTTACGGCCCCCGATGTTGTAGTTACCTATGCTGGTCCCACCATAGGGTGTATCAAGTCCCATGGCGGCGGCCCGACACAATCCTAGAATGCACAGGTATGCTACTGGTGTCCAGTGCCTTATTTTTCTGCGCCGGAGTGTGTGCACGCCCGCACCCCGTTAGAACCTACACTGCTACACCACCGCCGTCGATTTGACCTCTTACAATCAGCCCAGTAATCGTGCCCCACCCTGCCTAGTTTCAGGGTATCCTGATACACCTTCTAGGGTTACTGCTGAAAAGGGTCCCCCGTTACTAGGTTTTCTATCTCTGGCCAACATGCTAAGTTGGTTAAGTGTTTCCTAACCTAACCCCCACCAATCCATTTAGTTTAGCATGTTCCATTTTTATTAAGTCTTTAGTTCACTTAATCCTAACAATCCTGACTCAGCCTTAATTGTCTTATTAAAGCCTTGACCTCTCACATTAGACAGGTATTGTTGTGGCTGCCTGTTGCCGGTTGGTTCCGGGCAGTCTTACGCCACAACTCAGTCTAACCTCGGGTCCTTATTGGGCTCCATGTTTAACCTCCCACATTGGATAGGTATTGTTGTGACTACTGGACAGCCGGGCGGTTCCGGGCAGGTTTACGTCACAACTCAATCCAACCTCGGGTTAAACACATCGTATGTTCTACATTTACATATTTTGTCTTTCTTCTTTATTTTCTTATATGTAAATATTTGCGGCCAATTATTAAGTTAATGGTGTAAAGGTTACACCAATCATGGGCCCAACCCATACTTGAACTTGGGCCCTTCTATTTTATATTTTCATTCATTAGTAATTTTAACCCAACGTTATTTTTCCCCCGTTTAACACGTCCGTTTATTATATATATGTTGGGCTTAGCCTTTTAAAGCCCAACTTAGCCATGCAAAAAGGGGAGGCTTAAAGCGTGATTACATACACGAAAAGGGGAATGTGAGCGCATGAACTTGCAATATGACGTTGGAAATACAAAATAGAAACTGGTGTACTTGCATAGTAATATCATATACTTTGGTCATAAAGCATAAGTGACATGAATCAAAGCATGTAAACTTGTAGTTAAGTTAAGAATATCACTATCGACACATAGGCTTAAACTACAACCTAAACCTATATTTTTATTCAGGCATAATGTCAAACATAAGCAAATCATGTTCATGAGACTACTACATGTTTACAAAGGTGTCTACTTTTGTGACTAATACAAAAGTATAATTAAATTTGTTCACATAACCATGGCATAAATATTTCTAACATGAAATCATGATTTTTACTTTAGTCATGCAAACTTGCAAAAAGGGATTTTGAATCTAACCTTGCTATGTATCACATATGACATCATATAATATAGACTTAACATGGATTTCAATTATGCCAAATATCAATCATAGCCTAGTCATATTCATAAGTTCGCAAATAGGTTTTCTAGTACAAAAGCATGTCTTCATACATAAATCATGGTGCCAAAATTTTAACATAGTTTCATATGAACTATAACAACCAAACTTGTTTCAATTACGTACAAAATGATTTATGTACAAAAATATACATCATGATGGCATAGTAGCAAAACCCCAAACTTGCATGAATTTCAATTAATCAACTACATACATGTAGCTTCAACATGGATTACATAATTTGCGAATATTCCAAACGTATACTTGCATAAAACTACCGCATGTAGTTTTTCATAATTGAATAACATAATTCGAGAATATCCAAACGTATACAATACAAAAGCACAAATTATGAATTATTTATCACCACAATCAAGTATACAAACCAACACAGTTATTTGTTCATACCAAAGTAATACTCTACTTACAATGGTGTGGCGAATTCTCAAATTTAGGGATTTGAAGATGCGGTTTGATTTGATTGAGTTGCTTTATGCCTTAGAATTTGCCTCCTAATCCTCTCTCCAATTGGTGGCTACCCCTAGTCGTTCCTCAGCAACATGGCGGCTTTGTTCTTATTTTTGAATGAATAGATTAGGGTTGAGTCTAGGGTTATTTTTATAGGGGTAATGAACTGATTAGGACCATTGATGTTGCTTGGATTGATCGTAGCCATTCATCCTAAGGAGAGACCAATTAGAGCCTGCCACCTAGCCCTAATGACAAAGCAGACTACAGAAAATCGACCAACATAGAATAGGCCAGCCAGGTTGGACTGGGTTCGACCTGGCTCTGGACCAGGTCGACACGCCTGTCGACAGCCCTGTCGACCTGGTTAGACCAGGTCGACAGCCCAGTCGACCTGGGTGCGTTAGGCGGGTGTTTTTCCGCCCTGGCCCACTGGGCCCCATTTTGGAATTTAAACTTGATTTTATTCTGTTTGAATTTTAAACTTAATTTAGAAACTTCCGAAGGCCGTATCTTCTTCATACGGACTCCGTTTTTCGAAAACTCGGACTCTATTTCGCGTATTTTTCCGAGACGAACGCAATGGCGTATCCCGTTTCCCTTAGTTCTTTGATTTGAAATTAATTATACTTTAATTTGTGAAT
Source organism: Allium sativum (assembly GCA_030737875.1). Taxonomy (NCBI): domain Eukaryota; kingdom Viridiplantae; phylum Streptophyta; class Magnoliopsida; order Asparagales; family Amaryllidaceae; genus Allium; species Allium sativum. The sequence goes on from CM060916.1 coordinate 735,866,968, forward strand.
TTCACAGTTATAGAATTCGCGGGGTGTTACATTCTCCCCCACTTAAAAGGATTTCGTCCCCGAAATTTTCAAGTTAGGAGGAATGTATATCCTAACATCCAATCATCCATCTACTCATCCATCAAACACGAGCATCCATTGTCCTTAAAAGACTTCTAATGCTTCATGATCATATGCGAAGTGTGTGTGTACATGAACTTATCTAATGCAAAATCAGGCGGTCTACTGATTCAGTTGACCTCCTTAATGCGAATTATGTAGGTGCCATGAATCCATTATGTATGCAAATTTTCCTATTTTGATTCTACATGAGTGCACAATCATTCAATACAAATGCAGCATCCACATGACAACACATTAAAGTTCAACCACATATGAATGCAAACATATATGCATATGCAATATGAAGTGACTGAGCCGATCTAAAACCTAGATTGTGTGTGTATATGCAACCACGAGCAACCACTAGCAATCACTTGCAACCACTTGCAACCATCATCCATAACATGTTTCAATTACATGTTTCCATCCAAAGGGTTTCTATCTAAAAGATAAGGTCGAGGAAATATACCTAAAAAGATAGATAAAAGCGCAACTTAAGGAAAATGAAAGATCAAGGATGTACCCTCGAACAGAAAAGGGTAGGCTGTACGGATTCTAGCTCCAGTTTCCCAAGTCGCGTCTCCCTCGGCGTCGCTCCACTGAACTTTGACGAGCTTGACTTCACGGTTGCGTAGCTTCTTCACTTCCGTTCCTAATATGCGGGTTGGAACTTTTCTTATGGTTGCTTCGCGCTCCACTTCGGCCTCTTCTAGGACATTTGGCTCTAACACTTCAGCAGACTCATGTAGACATTTTCGGAGATGTGAAACGTGAAAAACGTTGTGGACTCCAGCCAACTTCTCAGGTAGCTCTAATCTATAGGCCATTTTCCCAATTTTCTCGATGATAGGGAATGGCCCTACGAACCTTGGTGCTAGCTTTCCTGTGGTTCCAAAACGAACAACGTTTCTTAGTGGTGATACCTTGAGAAAAACTCTGTCTCCAACCTCAAATTCAAGGCCGGTCCTTCTCTTGTCGGCATAGGACTTTTGTCTGTCTTGGGCCGTCTTCATCCTTCTTCGTATTAAGTCTACTTTCTCTGAAGTCTCTCGGATCATATCTGGTCCAAGTATGAGCTTATCAGTAGACTCCCACCAACAAGTGGGCGATCGGCACGGTCTTCCATATAAAGCTTCGAAGGGCGCCATTCCGATGGTTGCTTGATAGCTGTTGTTGTAGGCGAATTCCACCAAAAGAAGGTGGTCTTACCATGTCCCTCCGAAGTCAAGGACGCATAGCCTTAAAAGGTCTTCCAAAACTCTGTTCACTCTCTCTGTTTGGCCGTCGGTTTGGGGATGATAGGCTGTGCTCAAGCATAACTGCGTTCCTACTACTTCTTGTAGACTCCGCCAAAACTCACTGGTGAAGATGGGGTCTCGGTCACTAACAATGCTAGATGGTATTCCATGGAGTCGAACGATTTCCTTAAGGTAAAGTGATGCTAGGGATGAAGCAGTTCTTTTACTTTTGACAGGTAAAAAGTGGACGCTTTTAGTAAGCCTATCCACTATTACCCAAATGCTAGTGTTGCCTCTCCTAGACCTAGGCAGCCCATCGATGAAGTCCATTGAGATGCTATCCCACTTCCACTGCGGGACCTCCAGAGGATGTAGCAGTCCGCCAGGCTTTTTCTGTTCCGCCTTAACCTGTTGGCACACCATACACTTAGAAACGAACTCTGCCACGTCCTTTTTCATGCCGTTCCAGAAGAAAGTCCTTTTTATGTCTTTGTACATTTTATCTCCGCCTGGGTGTATCGTCATCTTGGAGTGATGTGCTTCCTCGAGAACCTTCTTTTTTAAATCTTTTGTTTGTGGGACGCATAGTCTTCCGTCTCGCCTTAGCAACCCCTTATCGTCGATGGAGTATCTGTTGAGGTGACTTGAAGTCTCACCCTTAATTAGCCTATCAATCATTTCCACAAGCTGAGGGTCTTCGCGTTGTGCCGTCCCTACTGAATCCACTAAAGCTGGGCGCAATTCGAGAGATGCTAGAAAGCCTGGTACGAAATCGGAGGAAGGCCTAAAGTCGAAGCTGGCATAAACTCTAGGCTTTGTCTTTCAACAAACAACGGGCTTAGGGTCAATTTCTTTCGGCTCAACGCGTCTGCTACTACGTTGCCTTTGCCCGGAGTGTAGGAGATTTCGAAATCGTACGAGGCAAGAAACTCCATCCATCTTTGTTGCCTCAAGTTAAGATCCTTCTGCGAGAAAAGATATTTCAACGATTTATGGTCAGTGTAAAGTTCGAACTTCTCACCTAGGAGATAGTGTCGCCAAGACTTGAGTGCAAAGACGATGGCGGCTAACTCAAGATCGTGGGTTGGGTAGTTCTTTTCGTGCACTTTCAACTGTCTCCCGCCATAAGCTACTACCCTTCCTTCTTGCATTAGGACGGCGCCTAGCCCTGTCCCACATGCATCCGTATAAACAGTGAACATCTTGCTCCCATCTGGCAGCGTCAAAACTGAGGCTGTTGTGAGAGCCCTTTTCAGTCGTTGGAAAGCAAACTCGCAATCCAAGTCCCAGTTGAACACTATATTCTTCTTGGTCAATTTCGTGAGCGGAGCTGAGTTTCGCAAAATCCCTTATAAACTTTCGATAAAAACCTGCTAGTCCTAGAAAGCTTCGGACCTCAGTTGCATTCCTTGGTGTCTTCCAATCCTGTACCGCCACCACCTTAGCAGGGTCTACTGCTAACCCTTGTTTAGATACTATGTGCCCAGGGAACCTCACCTCTTCTCTCCAAAAATGGCATTTGGAGAATTTGGATTTTAGTTGATGGACTCGCAAAGTTTCCATGATTGCCCTTAAGTGCTGAGCATGTTCCTCTTCACTCTTTGAGAAGATAAGGATATCATCTACGAAGACCACTACGAATTTGTTGAGGAAATCTCTAAATACCCTACTCATTAGGTCCACGAAGTAAGCAGGTGCATTTGTCAAGCCGAAAGGCATGACAAGCCATTCAAAGAAGCCGTCTGGGGTTCTGAACGCCGTTTTATCGATGCTATCTTCAGCCACCCTTAGCTGATGAAAACCGGTTGCTAAATCGAGCTGGGAGAAAACAGACGCTCCTACAAGCTGGTCAAACAAATCGTCAATTCTAGGGAGAGGGTGCCTATTCTTTTTCGTTAGCTTGTTGAGCTCCCTATAGTCAACACATAGACGGAGTGAACCATCCGCCTTTGTAGCGAACACCACCGGAGCACCCCATTCTGAAATGCTCCTCCTAATGAACCCCTTTTCTAGAAGCTCTTTAATCTGTTTACTGAGCTCTTTCCTTTCTCGTGGAGCCATGTGTCTAACGGGCAACGCAACGGGCTTTGCATTATCTACAAGATATATGCGGAAGTCTATTTCCCGCTTCGGAGGCAAGCCCTTCACCTCTTCGAAGACATCCGGATATTCCCGGACCACTCTAACTGATTGCAAATTTTCAACAGAGGCATCTAGCGATTCAAGATAACTAAGCATAACCGCATACGAGGGATTACAAGAAATTTCCAAAGTATTACCGAGCTGGGTTAGGAGCCTAACAACCCTTTTCTCACAATCAAGGATGGCCCCATTACTGGATAGCCAATCCATACCCAAAATCAAACCATAACCCGAAAAGCCCAAAACAAAGGCACTACATAGGAATTCTACGCTTAGAATAGAAATTTTCAATCCCACACAGATCATAGACAAATGAGCTGGGCCCCCAATTGGGTTTGAAACAATTAAGGGGTCCTCTACCATACTAGTTTTTAGGTTCAGAGATTCTATTAAAGCAGACGAGATAAAGGAGTGTGATGCGCCAGAATCAAATAAAGTGCGAACGGGGTGATCATAAAGATAAACTACACTTTCTACAGAAGTATTTATACCTCGCTGTTGCAGAGGTGGCGCTTCCAGCACATGAACCTGTGCCCCTGGGGTGGATCCAGCCCTCTGCCCCTGTCCTCGTTTCTTTGGGCAGTCCTTAGCCTTATGGCCTGTCTCACCGCAAGAAAAGCACCCACCATTCTCCTTGGCCTTCTTTTTCCGGCAGTCCTTTACTAAGTGCCCCACTTTGCCACAGAAATTGCACTTCCTCTTCTCTTTGTTGCCTTTTCCGCCCTTCTTAAAGTCTGTCTTCTTAGGCTGCAAACCCTCTTTCTTCCCTTGAGAGCTTTCTGCCTTTGTCTCCTTCTTGCCCTTATCCTCTTCATTCAGCAATGCCATTTGCACCAATCTTTCATACGTGGCTCCCATGGGTATATGGGTCATGGCCAAACTGTGTAATGGCTCATTCAACCCCTTGACGAAACGGAGAGCCTTCTTGTGCGGGGTGTTGACTAGGTCATGCCCAAACCTAGCCAGCTCATCGAACTGATTCACATACTCTCTGACAGTCTTGTCCCCTTGTTTAAGGAATAAGAATTTTTCCAACTGCAAACTTCTTTCCGCATCTGAGAGAAATTTAGTCTCAAACCTTGCCCTAAAGTCCTCCCATGTCTCCACTGGTCTTTCAGCATTAGTGACTTCCCACCAGTAGGAAGCCTCGCCCTTCAATAGCCACACTGCCAATTGTACTTTTTGTCTATCTTCTACCTCAAAGATGATGAATAGGTCCTCCGTTTCTTTCAGCCAATTTCCAGCTGCCACGAAGGACTCAGTTCCATGGAAATCCCTTCCTCCCATAGCTTTAAAATCTTTACATATCTTAGCAAAAGTGTTTCCCCGTGGAGGAGGTGGAGGAAAAGGTGCTGCTACAGCTGGATGATTTCCTGCAGCTGGGGGAGGAGGAATGGTAGGACCTGGCTGAGTGGCTCTTGCTTCTAAGAACCGTCTAAACCAACCAGGTATTGGCACCCCTTCCGGCAAGTTAAGATCATCGGACATGCTGAAACAAAAAGGATAGATTCAAAACGAAGGATAAGAGATAGTACCTATGGCTTTGGGGGGTGGACTTTGCCTTTTTAAAATAAAATAATAATTTTCTTTTAAAAATGCTTCTTTAAATTTCCTTTTTGAAAATAATTTTTCAAAACTTTTTATCTTATCTGGTAAACCTATGCTTTGATACCAAGTGAAACACCCCACCTCCGTTAGGGTCACTCTCAAAAGGGAATGCCCCAATTTTGGTGGAGGTTTATAAGTATAAGTCACAGATATACAAGACAGATATAAGAACACATATTTGTAAACAGCGGAAAAACCAACAACTTTTATTTCATAAAAGCAAATACGTGCTACAACAACATCACCATAATTGTCTTACATCTTTTCCAAAAACATAACACTTTCATAATCTGTCTTGATTACATTATTTAAAGAAGCATAAATAAAACATAGATAAACTGCAAAGGCCCTATAGTGGTTGTCCAAAGCCATAGTTCAAGACGAAAAGGTCCAAGCAATACATTTCTCTTCTTCAAGCTGGATGTTAAGGTTGGTCAAGCTGCTGTGTTCCCTCCCTGTGGACCTTGGGGGGGGGGGGAACGGAAGAAAAGAAGACGAAAGAAAAGTAGAGTCAGACATAAAGCCTGAGTAAGTCTAGTACTATTCTGTCTATGAATAAAGAACTGGGTATGATAAGTATAAACAAGAAGTGGGAAAGCACTATAAACTTGGTTAAGTTGTCTAGGGTCGAATATACTATCGTACCCCATGTAAATCTCTGAACCCATATAAACTAGTTTCCAACTGGCACCCCATAATCAGGGTGATGTGATCCATTCTATGATGATCGGCTCCTACTCGCATAGTTACATGTGTCTTACGGCCCCCGATGTTGTAGTTACCTATGCTGGTCCCACCATAGGGTGTATCAAGTCCCATGGCGGCGGCCCGACACAATCCTAGAATGCACAGGTATGCTACTGGTGTCCAGTGCCTTATTTTTCTGCGCCGGAGTGTGTGCACGCCCGCACCCCGTTAGAACCTACACTGCTACACCACCGCCGTCGATTTGACCTCTTACAATCAGCCCAGTAATCGTGCCCCACCCTGCCTAGTTTCAGGGTATCCTGATACACCTTCTAGGGTTACTGCTGAAAAGGGTCCCCCGTTACTAGGTTTTCTATCTCTGGCCAACATGCTAAGTTGGTTAAGTGTTTCCTAACCTAACCCCCACCAATCCATTTAGTTTAGCATGTTCCATTTTTATTAAGTCTTTAGTTCACTTAATCCTAACAATCCTGACTCAGCCTTAATTGTCTTATTAAAGCCTTGACCTCTCACATTAGACAGGTATTGTTGTGGCTGCCTGTTGCCGGTTGGTTCCGGGCAGTCTTACGCCACAACTCAGTCTAACCTCGGGTCCTTATTGGGCTCCATGTTTAACCTCCCACATTGGATAGGTATTGTTGTGACTACTGGACAGCCGGGCGGTTCCGGGCAGGTTTACGTCACAACTCAATCCAACCTCGGGTTAAACACATCGTATGTTCTACATTTACATATTTTGTCTTTCTTCTTTATTTTCTTATATGTAAATATTTGCGGCCAATTATTAAGTTAATGGTGTAAAGGTTACACCAATCATGGGCCCAACCCATACTTGAACTTGGGCCCTTCTATTTTATATTTTCATTCATTAGTAATTTTAACCCAACGTTATTTTTCCCCCGTTTAACACGTCCGTTTATTATATATATGTTGGGCTTAGCCTTTTAAAGCCCAACTTAGCCATGCGAAAAGGGGAGGCTTAAAGCGTGATTACATACACGAAAAGGGGAATGTGAGCGCATGAACTTGCAATATGACGTTGGAAATACAAAATAGAAACTGGTGTACTTGCATAGTAATATCATATACTTTGGTCATAAAGCATAAGTGACATGAATCAAAGCATGTAAACTTGTAGTTAAGTTAAGAATATCACTATCGACACATAGGCTTAAACTACAACCTAAACCTATATTTTTATTCAGGCATAATGTCAAACATAAGCAAATCATGTTCATGAGACTACTACATGTTTACAAAGGTGTCTACTTTTGTGACTAATACAAAAGTATAATTAAATTTGTTCACATAACCATGGCATAAATATTTCTAACATGAAATCATGATTTTTACTTTAGTCATGCAAACTTGCAAAAAGGGATTTTGAATCTAACCTAGCTATGTATCACATATGACATCATATAATATAGACTTAACATGGATTTCAATTATGCCAAATATCAATCATAGCCTAGTCATATTCATAAGTTCGCAAATAGGTTTTCTAGTACAAAAGCATGTCTTAATACATAAATCATGGTGCCAAAATTTCAACATAGTTTCATATGAACTATAACAACCAAACTTGTTTCAATTACGTACAAAATGATTTATGTACAAAAATATACATCATGATGGCATAGTAGCAAAACCCCAAACTTGCATGAATTTCAATTAATCAACTACATACATGTAGCTTCAACATGGATTACATAATTTGCGAATATTCCAAACGTATACTTGCATAAAACTACCGCATGTAGTTTTTCATAATTGAATAACATAATTCGAGAATATCCAAACGTATACAATACAAAAGCACAAATTATGAATTATTTATCACCACAATCAAGTATACAAACCAACACAGTTATTTGTTCATACCAAAGTAATACTCTACTTACAATGGTGTGGCGAATTCTCAAATTTAGGGATTTGAAGATGCGGTTTGATTTGATTGAGTTGCTTTATGCCTTAGAATTTGCCTCCTAATCCTCTCTCCAATTGGTGGCTACCCCTAGTCGTTCCTCAGCAACATGGCGGCTTTGTTCTTATTTTTGAATGAATAGATTAGGGTTGAGTCTAGGGTTATTTTTATAGGGGTAATGAACTGATTAGGACCATTGATGTTGCTTGGATTGATCGTAGCCATTCATCCTAAGGAGAGACCAATTAGAGCCTGCCACCTAGCCCTAATGACAAAGCAGACTACAGAAAATCGACCAACATAGAATAGGCCAGCCAGGTTGGACTGGGTTCGACCTGGCTCTGGACCAGGTCGACACGCCTGTCGACAGCCCTGTCGACCTGGTTAGACCAGGTCGACAGCCCAGTCGACCTGGGTGCGTTAGGCGGGTGTTTTTCCGCCCTGGCCCACTGGGCCCCATTTTGGAATTTAAACTTGATTTTATTCTGTTTGAATTTTAAACTTAATTTAGAAACTTCCGAAGGCCGTATCTTCTTCATACGGACTCCGTTTTTCGAAAACTCGGACTCTATTTCGCGTATTTTTCCGAGACGAACGCAATGGCGTATCCCATTTCCTTTAGTTCTTTGATTTGAAATTAATTATACTTTAATTTGTGAATTTCACAGTTATAGAATTCGCGGGGTGTTACAAATCGTCCTTGCATTTTCCAATTCGAATCGCTCGATAAATTATTTGAAATGAGGGTTAGCTCGGCCTTTTCAAATAATTCACGTCATTAGAATTTAAATCGATTCTTTATATGGTTATATTATTCAACATCCATCTTTCAGTTATTTAGTGTTATTTTCATGTCATACCCATACAACCATCAAATATCAAACAATTCAAGCCCAATTGGTTTATTTGCAACCTATGTTGCTTATAATATTTTATAGCGATTTTTCGCCATTTTTATTTATTTAAAAATGGCCATATTTAATTAAACGACGTTTCAGGTCGCGTCGTGGCACTGGCGCTGTTTTTCCCTTAATTTGTTTTACACATATCGGAAAATCTAACCGTTGGATTTCTACAAAGTCTATATCAGTGGGAAGATATTCCCAAAGCGAACCCAACGGTTCCAGTTTCGTGAGAATCCGACGGTCGGATCTTCCACACTAGTCGTTTGAAGTTACAGTTTCAAAATTCGAACTGCAGCGTCGTTATTCGATTTAATTTAATTATATTTATATTTATATATAAATATAAACGATTCTGGCGCTGTTTTTCTCCAGATTTGAATTTAACATTCCGGACAATCCAACCGTTGGATTTTTACAAGGTTGGTGCCGTTGGAAAGATATTTCCAAGGCGAACCCAGCGGTTGCGGTTTCGGGAAAATCCGATGGTCGGATTTCTCGTGCTAATCGTTTCAAATTACGATTCCAAAACGCGAACTGCACGGCCTCTATTCCTTTTAATTATATTTATATTTATATATATAAATATAGTTCATTCCATAGTTTCAACTATAGTTCATTTTATATTTTCAACTTCGTTTTCACTTCAAATATTTCACTAACGCCTTAATATTTTGGAAAATTTCGCCATAACCTCCTTTGTACGGGGAGGGGTTTGGAAATTTATTGGGCCGTATTAAGTACCCAATAAATCCTAAAAAGCATTCACATATTTTTAGTGATATATTTTGGTGTTTACGGGGGAGCATGTACTGATAATCACTCCAGAGAATAAATTCCCGTCACCCCGTTTCCGTGTGGAAATAAATAGTCCATGTGCCGTATCTAATAACTAGAGCGACGTGATTATTGTCAACTCTAGACCCGTGTGGGGTTTTTATTAATCTGGCAATTTATCGTTATAATTTATATAGTCCATATCAGTCATCAGTTCAACCTGTAGTACATAGTCATCGCCATACAAGCCTCTTTCTTGTATGGTAAATCTTCCACCTCGTCACACAAGCTCCAATTGCTTATGTGGAATATGATGAAGTATGCCTATCGTCAAGAAGTATGCCATGTAGTGTAGTTCAAAATTAATTGTTACTATCCTATGGCGTTGTTTATTATTTCATACAGAAAAACCAGCACTCCGCATCCAATGGCATTCACAGGAGTTGATATATAAATAAAATTGCGCAGCCAACTCATCAAGGTTTACCTATTTGTCGGGCATGCAAATAATTTCTTTACTCTACAGCTAATCCATTTTCCTGTTCAACACATGTATATATATGCAGAACAAAGCTAATAATAATATTTCTAGCAAACTATTATTTGTTTCAACACGTGTGTATTTTTAACTAAGCCTATACATGATAAAAGGAATATTTTTATCATCAAAAATATTTATTCGACACATGTGTATTTTTAACTAAGCCTATACATGATAAAAGGAATATTTTTATCATCAAAAATATTTATTCGACACATGTGTATTTTTAACTAAGCCTATACATGAAAAAAGGAATATTTTTATCATCAAAAATATTTATTCGACACATGTGTATTTTTAACTAAGCCTATACATGATAAAAGGAATATTTTTATCATCAAAAATATTTATTCGACACATGTGTATTTTTAACTCTTCATAATCACTATAAAAATATAGTTTTCATTGTCGATTCCTTTTATTTTTAAAAGATGATAATATTCAACACATGAATTTCAACTCAACGAATGAATTGCAACTCAACACATGAATATTCGATATCGTTTGTATATATATATAAAAATGTGATTTTTATTGCTAAAGCCATTTGTTTAAATTCAAATAATATTCAACACATGAATTTCAACTCAACGAATGAATTGCCACTCAACACATGAATATTCGATATAGTTTGTATATATATAAAAATGTGATTTTTATCGCTAAAGCCATTTGTTTAAATTCAAATAATATTCAACACATGAATTTCAACTCAACGAATGAATTGCAACTCAACACATGAATATTCGATATAGTTTGTATATATATAAAAATGTGATTTTTATCGCTAAAGCCATTTGTTTAAATTCAAATAATATTCAACACATGAATTTCAACTCAACGAATGAATTGCAACTCAACACATGAATATTCGATATAGTTTGTATATATATAAAAATGTGATTTTTATCGCTAAAGCCATTTGTTTAAATTCAAATAATATTTAACACATGAATTTCAACTCAACGAATGAATTGCAACTCAACACATGAATATTCGATATAGTTTGTATATATATAAAAATGTGATTTTTATCGCTAAAGCCATTTGTTTAAATTCAAATAATATTCAACACATGAATTTCAACTCAACGAATGAATTGCAACTCAACACATGAATATTCGATATAGCATATGTAAATAATTTCAATGCATGAAAATTATTCTAACACATAGATATTTCAGAAAATTTCGGCAGCATAACGGCAGGGTAGTTAAAACCGGGACCGTCCCTAGTACGGCTCCTCGCTCTACCTTAAAACCTCGCGGTTTTTGACAATGGGGATCATGCATCTAGTTCGCATGCAGGCGGCATGTTTTATTTTCAATTCACAATCCTATTCTATTTTGTTTCAACCACAAGAGGGTATATTTTCAACCACAAAGGTATTTTTCAACCATAATATCAACCACAAACAATTATTTCCAACCATTCATCAAACCATATGATATCACGTCAATCACAAGCAATAAATATCGTCCATGGTCTGTGGACGAGGGGAGTATATATATATATATATAATATAATAATTCACTTGCATTTCATCACAATTCAAAGCATATATGTTTCAAACAACGCTTGTATAATTTATACATCGCTAATATAACTTACACAATGCGTATATAATTTACACTTCGCTTATATAATTTATACAACGCGATTTCATTCACACAGATAGTTTAGATTCCTCACATTGGTTATTGCGGTGCTAAAAATCGTAGGAAGTTCAGAAAAATCCGCGGCTTCTTCTAGAATGTAGAGAGCCTCCTTGCGGTCACGGTGTCTCCTGTTTCATCGAATTTCGTTAAAGAACGAAAAAGATATTATTTTTCGAAGTTTTGCAACGCTTTATAGTGTTAAAACAGTTTAAAATTATTTAAGCCGTTAGTTTTCAAACCTGCTCAATTCTAGGTTTGGATCTTTCTCTTGATTCGTAGCTCTAGATGACGATCAGACTGTTGGACGTCGTCGAGGGAGGAAAGAGCTTTCCGGCGCTGGTAGTCTGAGGTGGTGTGACGGCGAATCGAGGCGGCGGCTCCAGGAAGGCGACGACTTTGAAGCGCCAGAACTCGACGACGGCGGCTCTGTTGGTGGCGAAGCTGGGTCGGATGTGGAGAGGGGAGTACGGCGAACAAAAGCTTCAACGGTGGTCGACGGCGAAACGGCCTGAGGCGATCAGAAAAAGGAGGGAAAGCGTGGAGCAACTGGGATCGCTCGTTTCGTCCTGGCGGCTAGGGTTTTGGAGTATTTTTTTTTTAAAAGAAAATTTCCTATTGGCCAGTATTTATAGAAAATTTTTAAATAGTGTTTTTGCAAACGGACTCCTTTTTAAACCCAACGACTGTCGCCCCTAGCTAAATACCCCCATTCCGGACACAATGGGATATGTTTCGTTGGCCATTTCGACTGTTACAGTCAGTTACTTTTCAAATTAAAATATAAAATATTCGATATTTAATTTAAACGTTCATTTCAATTTGCCAGGGCCACAAACTGAATCGAAAAATTCCAGAAAAATAAATTTAGCTTTGTTTTGACGATACGGTCCTAACAAAACCAGTTTCGTCGAATTCTGAGCTCGTTTGAAAAACGGTCATTTTTAGGTCGACCCATTTTAACAGAATTTGACCAAACACGTTATCTTTTGCCCCGCTCACATACTAGCTTCAAAAATTACGAAATTTGAAACTTAGCAATAATTTGACATCCCGGACCCAACAAAAGTGGTTTCGTCGAATTCCGAGGTCGTATGCAAAATCTCAATTTTCCAGGGCTATATATACTATATAGCGACCTTTCTGAAAATTCGTTTGACCATAACTTTTGATTTCCGTTATGAAATTTCGATTTTTCAGATTCGTTAGAAAGGTATTGATGAACAGATTTAAATATTTTCAGTTTCGTTAAAATCTGTTATATTTTCCACCCGGTACAGTCAGACAAAGTTTGTATTCAAAATTTCAAACTGCCATATTGTACACAATTCTATATTTTATTGAAATATACTATTTCAACCATTCAAATTTCTTGTTAATAACCAAATTAAAAAATTTTAAACTGGTTCACATTTTCCGGGTTATTACAATCTCCCCCACTTAAAACTTTTCGTCCTCGAAAAGGAAATAATAATTAAGCAGGAAATAAAATGTAAATGCAAAGTATTGTAAAGGTACCTTGCACCGGAGTTAGTCAGAGATGTCCACTCTGCATTTGGGATAGGCTTGTTTAATGCTTTCCTCAGTTTCCCAAGTACAGTCTCTAGGATCGCTACTCCATTGCACTTTGACTAGATGAATCTTTTTCCTCCTTAGCTCTCTAGTTTCTTTGCCAACTATCTTTAATGGCTCTCTGCTGAGTGCTAATTCGGGAGTTATGTCAATATCATGTTGTGCTGCTTCTTCCACAATAAGGTCGGGATCATGAACATGTTTTCGGAGTTGAGATACGTGGAACACATCATGTATACTAGGCAACCAATTAGGTAATGAAACCCTATATGCAAGAGTTCCAATCCGTTCAAGTATAGGAAAGGGACCAATAAACCTCGGTGCCAACTTCCCAGTCTTGCCAAATCTGATTACTCCTCGCATTGGAGAAACTCTTAAATATACATAATCGCCAACGACAAACGATATATCCCTTCTTCTCGCATCTGCATAACTTTTCTGTCGGCTCTGTGCGGTTTTTAATCGCTTCTTAATGAAATCGACTTTATCCGATGCTTCTTGAATCATATCGGGCCCTAACACAAGTGTGTTGCCAGGTTCTACCCAACATGCGGGAGATCTGCACGGTCTACCGTATAATGCTTCAAATGGAGACATTCCCAAACTTGCTTGATAGCTATTGTTGTAAGAGAATTCGGCTAAATGTAAATGATCTTCCCATGAGCCTCCAAAATCAATAACGCAAGCCCGCAATAGATCTTCTAAAATTCTATTCACCCTCTCAGTTTGGCCGTCTGTCTGAGGGTGATAAGCGGTGCTTAGATTCAATTTGGTTCCCAATTCTGTCTGGAAGGCTTCCCAGAATTTGCTAGTAAATAGGGGATCTCTATCGCTGACTATACTAAGCGGTACTCCATGAAGTTTAACAATTTCTTTGAAGTAAATCTGTGCCAGACTTTGAGCCGTTCTATTGGATCGGACAGGTATGAAATGGGCAGTCTTCGTGAAGCGATCTACGATTACCCATATACTGTCGTTTCCTTTTCTAGTTCGCGACAGGCCATCGATGAAATCCATCGAGATTTGTTCCCACTTCCATCCTGGAATTTCTAATGGTTGTAATAATCCAGCCAATTTCTGCTGATCACTCTTAACTAGCTGACAAGTGGAGCATCTGTTAACATATAATGAGATATCTCTCTTCATTGACCTCCACCAGAATGTGCGTTTGATATCGTTATACATTTTGCTCACACCGGGATGGATACTTAATTTGGAATTTGTGGCACTCATCAAGTATTTCTCTTCTGAGCTCGGGAAGGTTTGGGATGCAGATTCTACCCTTTAATCTTAGAACTCCCTTGTCATCGAGTCGAAAACTTGTGGATTCACCTCTTTTGATTCTTTGACTGATTCTATTCTGACGAGGTGTTTAATGTGTTAGATCTCGGAACTAAGGTTAACCAAAGCTCTGATACCAACTGTGACGATCCCAAAATCCGAGGGGCGGTATTAAGGATAATCATTAGGAAATAACACATTAATCATCATAGCAGAGTACAGATAATAGCATAAACAATAAATAAAACAATTTTACATGGATATGACAGCGGAATCACAACATGTAGGAATATCAGGATAGCATAACGTGGGATATACTTAGTAAATAAAAGGGAAGTGATCAGTCATCATCGCCAGAGGTGGAATACATACATGCAGTGAGACATAATAAGAGTATCAGTCTACATCGCCGAAGGCGGAATACATATACATATAGTGAGAAATACGGAAAGTAAATCAGTCTGCATCGCCAGTGGCGGAATCATAATATAAATACAGTAATGGCGGAAAATATCAAAGTCATCTCTATGAAGTCAGCCTCACCATGAGCCAAAAGTGCACTCTATGCAGCTGTGCAGAACCAAAAACCACCTGTCACCTGTGTACTAGGCTGCCCGTGTGAAAATAAGGGCACCCGCGTTTGCAAAGTGAACAAACAACGAGTCAGTCATGGGGACTGGTATGAGAAATCTATTTAACAGTTAAACAACAGTAATAGCAAATCATAGGACCACGCCACTTTCGTGGAATGGGTTTACTCCAGTGATTGCTAGTGCATTTAAAACAAAGTAAATTCTTTTAAAACAACGCAATGCTTTTAGAAAGAATGAAGCCAGTATAAGACTCAGGTCCCATCATACAATGCAACGCAAGCCGGAGGGTAGAGTTTTACCTTATAAGGTCCAAATATGCTTGATACGTATAAAGCAAAATCATTTGATATTATTACTAGTGCATATATGTTTCAAAAACGAATAGCATCATAAATATCAATCATAGGCGACATGAGCGTCCCATGCCACTATGTCGCCATATATAAGTTACAATCGAATCCGTTATCTCGTATTGGAAATTGGATTTCCGTCATGAGTCGAGGCAAGGGGCAAGCTCCTTTCCGCTTCGAGACACTCTAGCAAATGCCTCGGGACTACGCACTCTGGGTAACCCCTGGATCGGCTGGGCCGGTCCTCACTTACGTTAGAGGATTGGCAATTCCTGAACACACGTTTCCCGGTCCTTACAGACCTATAATCGAGGCGCCTCGCATTCCAACAACCACAAAGGTGAAAAGTAGATATATATGTCAGGGCTGGTAAGTCACTGACACCACCATAGCTAGAAAGAAACGTCGTGCTCTCCCAACGGCCCGTATCCCGTTTTTAACTCATACCGGGGTGTGAGGTTCGCGAATCTACGAAATACACAAAGCTAGGCCACGTAGACCTTGCTTTGATCATCATCCACAAGACTTTGCTTTGCAACAGGAGCCTTGATCATAGCATCTTGGCATGCCACATAGGCAGTCCACTCCATACGATTGATTTCCATCGATATATAACCTCTGAGCTCGTATGTCTCAGAGAAGGGCGTTAAGCAAAAGAATAAATTCTCCGCCGCCAAACAGATATATATTTAACAGAGATCAACCAGTACAGAACAAAATCCAATGTCAGACACACAGTCCATTTACAAGTCCGTCCTGGGTCTGAACGAAGCTGGAGGCGTCAAATTCCTCGCAAATCCGTCCAATCAACATATACGTTCAGACGGCTACTACTTCCGTCCCCTTCCGGTAGCTACTCCGGTTAGGAACCTCAGTAGCGCCCATCCAACCGATACGAAGATCGTCGGTCTTGAATCGTCCTTGCATTTTCCAATTCGAATCGCTCGATAAATTATTTGAAATGAGGGTTAGCTCGGCCTTTTCAAATAATTCACGTCATTAGAATTTAAATCGATTCTTTATATGGTTATATTATTCGACATCCATCTTTCAGTTATTTAGTGTTATTTTCATGTCATACCCATACAACCATCAAATATCAAACAATTCAAGCCCAATTGGTTTATTTGCAACCTATGTTGCTTATAATATTTTATAGCGATTTTTCGCCATTTTTATTTATTTAAAAATGGCCATATTGAATTAAACGACGTTTCAGGTCGCGTCGTGGCACTGGCGCTGTTTTTCCCTTAATTTGTTTTACACATATCGGAAAATCTAACCGTTGGATTTCTACAAAGTCTATATCAGTGGGAAGATATTCCCAAAGCGAACCCAACGGTTCCAGTTTCGTGAGAATCCGACGGTCGGATCTTCCACACTAGTCGTTTGAAGTTACAGTTTCAAAATTCGAACTGCAGCGTCGTTATTCGATTTAATTTAATTATATTTATATTTATATATAAATATAAACGATTCTGGCGCTGTTTTTCTCCAGATTTGAATTTAACATTCCGGACAATCCAACCGTTGGATTTTTACAAGGTTGGTGCCGTTGGAAAGATATTTCCAAGGCGAACCCAGCGGTTGCGGTTTCGGGAAAATCCGATGGTCGGATTTCTCGTGCTAATCGTTTCAAATTACGATTCCAAAACGCGAACTGCACGGCCTCTATTCCTTTTAATTATATTTATATTTATATATATAAATATAGTTCATTCCATAGTTTCAACTATAGTTCATTTTATATTTTCAACTTCGTTTTCACTTCAAATATTTCACTAACGCCTTAATATTTTGGAAAATTTCGCCATAACCTCCTTTGTACGGGGAGGGGTTTGGAAATTTATTGGGCCGTATTAGGTACCCAATAAATCCTAAAAAGCATTCACATATTTTTAGTGATATATTTTGGTGTTTACGGGGGAGCATGTACTGATAATCACTCCAGAGAATAAATTCCCGTCACCCCGTTTCCGTGTGGAAATAAATAGTCCATGTGCCGTATCTAATAACTAGAGCGACGTGATTATTGTCAACTCTAGACCCGTGTGGGGTTTTTATTAATCTGGCAATTTATCGTTATAATTTATATAGTCCATATCAGTCATCAGTTCAACCTGTAGTACATAGTCATCGCCATACAAGCCTCTTTCTTGTATGGTAAATCTTCCACCTCGTCACACAAGCTCCAATTGCTTATGTGGAATATGATGAAGTATGCCTATCGTCAAGAAGTATGCCATGTAGTGTAGTTCAAAATTAATTGTTACTATCCTATGGCGTTGTTTATTATTTCACACAGAAAAACCAGCACTCCGCATCCAATGGCATTCACAGGAGTTGATATATAAATAAAATTGCGCAGCCAACTCATCAAGGTTTACCTATTTGTCGGGCATGCAAATAATTTCTTTACTCTACAGCTAATCCATTTTCCTGTTCAACACATGTATATATATGCAGAACAAAGCTAATAATAATATTTCTAGCAAACTATTATTTGTTTCAACACGTGTGTATTTTTAACTAAGCCTATACATGATAAAAGGAATATTTTTATCATCAAAAATATTTATTCGACACATGTGTATTTTTAACTAAGCCTATACATGATAAAAGGAATATTTTTATCATCAAAAATATTTATTCGACACATGTGTATTTTTAACTAAGCCTATACATGAAAAAAGGAATATTTTTATCATCAAAAATATTTATTCGACAAATGTGTATTTTTAACTAAGCCTATACATGATAAAAGGAATATTTTTATCATCAAAAATATTTATTCGACACATGTGTATTTTTAACTCTTCATAATCACTATAAAAATATAGTTTTCATTGTCGATTCCTTTTATTTTTAAAAGATGATAATATTCAACACATGAATTTCAACTCAACGAATGAATTGCAACTCAACACATGAATATTCGATATCGTTTGTATATATATAAAAATGTGATTTTTATTGCTAAAGCCATTTGTTAAAATTCAAATAATATTCAACACATGAATTTCAACTCAACGAATGAATTGCAACTCAATACATGAATATTCAATATAGTTTGTATATATATATATATAAATGTGATTTTTATTGCTAAAGCCATTTGTTTAAATTCAAATAATATTCAACACATGAATTTCAACTCAACGAATGAATTGCAACTCAACACATGAATATTCGATATAGTTTGTATATATATAAAAATGTGATTTTTATCGCTAAAGCCATTTGTTTAAATTCAAATAATATTCAACACATGAATTTCAACTCAACGAATGAATTGCAACTCAACACATGAATATTCGATATAGTTTGTATATATATAAAAATGTGATTTTTATCGCTAAAGCCATTTGTTTAAATTCAAATAATATTCAACACATGAATTTCAACTCAACGAATGAATTGCAACTCAACTCATGAATATTCGATATCGTTTGTATATATATAAAAATGTGATTTTTATCGCTAAAGCCATTTGTTTAAATTCAAATAATATTCAACACATGAATTTCAACTCAACGAATGAATTGCAACTCAACACATGAATATTCGATATAGTTTGTATATATATAAAAATGTGATTTTTATCGCTAAAGCCATTTGTTTAAATTCAAATAATATTCAACACATGAATTTCAACTCAACGAATGAATTGCAACTCAACACATGAATATTCGATATCGTTTGTATATATATAAAAATGTGATTTTTATTGCTAAAGCCATTTGTTTAAATTCAAATAATTTTCAACACATGAATTTCAACTCAACGAATGAATTGCCACTCAACACATGAATATTCGATATAGTTTGTATATATATAAAAATGTGATTTTTATCGCTAAAGCCATTTGTTTAAATTCAAATAATATTCAACACATGAATTTCAACTCAACGAATGAATTGCAACTCAACACATGAATATTCGATATAGTTTGTATATATATAAAAATGTGATTTTTATCGCTAAAGCCATTTGTTTAAATTCAAATAATATTCAACACATGAATTTCAACTCAACAAATGAATTGCAACTCAACACATGAATATTCGATATAGTTTGTATATATATAAAAATGTGATTTTTATCGCTAAAGCCATTTGTTTAAATTCAAATAATATTTAACACATGAATTTCAACTCAACGAATGAATTGCAACTCAACACATGAATATTCGATATAGTTTGTATATATATAAAAATGTGATTTTTATCGCTAAAGCCATTTGTTTAAATTCAAATAATATTCAACACATGAATTTCAACTCAACGAATGAATTGCAACCCAACACATGAATATTCGATATAGCATATGTAAATAATTTCAATGCATGAAAATTATTCTAACACATAGATATTTCAGAAAATTTCGGCAACATAACGGCAGGGTAGTTAAAACCGGGACCGTCCCTAGTACGGCTCCTCGCTCTACCTTAAAACCTCGCGGTTTTTGACAATGGGGATCATGCATCTAGTTCGCACGCAGGCGGCATGTTTTATTTTCAATTCACAATCCTATTCTATTTTGTTTCAACCACAAGAGGGTATATTTTCAACCACAAAGGTATTTTTCAACCATAAAGGTATTTTTCAACCATAATATCAACCACAAACAATTATTTCCAACCATTCGTCAAACCATATGATATCACGTCAATCACAAGCAATAAATATCGTCCATGGTCTGTGGACGAGGGGAGTATATATACATATATATATATAATATAATAATTCACTTGCATTTCATCACAATTCAAAGCATATATGTTTCAAACAACGCTTGTATAATTTATACATCGCTAATATAACTTATACAACACATGTACATGAGGTATACAATGCGTATATAATTTACACTTCGCTTATATAATTTATACAACGCGATTTCATTCACACAGATAGTTTAGATTCCTCACATTGGTTATTGCGGTGCTAAAAATCGTAGGAAGGTCAGAAAAATCCGCGGCTTCTTCTAGATTGTAGAGAGCCTCCTTGCGGTCACGGTGTCTCCTGTTTCATCGAATTTCGATAAAGAACGAAAAAGATATTATTTTTCGAAGTTTTGCAACGCTTTATAGTGTTAAAACAGTTTAAAATTATTTAAGCCGTTAGTTTTCAAACCTGCTCAATTCTAGGTTTGGATCTTTCTCTTGATTCGTAGCTCTAGATGACGATCAGACTGTTGGACGTCGTCGAGGGAGGAAAGAGCTTTCCGGCGCTGGTAGTCTGAGGTGGTGCGACGGCGAATCGAGGCGGCGGCGGCTCTGTTGGTGGCGAAGCTGGGTCGGATGTGGAGAGGGGAGTACGGCGAACAAAAGCTTCAACGGTGGTCAGCGGCGAAACGGCCTGAGGCGATCGGAAAAAGAAGGGAAAGCGTGGAGCAACTGGGATCGCTCGTTTCGTCCTGGCGGCTAGGGTTTTGGAGTATTTTTTTTTTAAAGAAAATTTCCTGTTGGCCAGTATTTATAGAAAATTTTTAAATAGTGTTTTTGCAAACGGACTCCTTTTTAAACCCAACGACTGTCGCGCCTAGCTAAATACCCCCATTCCGGACACAATGGGATATGTTTCGTTGGCCATTTCGACTGTTACAGTCGGTTACTTTTCAAATTAAAATATAAAATATTCGATATTTAATTTAAACGTTCATTTCAATTTGCCAGGGCCACTAACTGAATCGAAAAATTCCAGAAAAATAAATCTAGCTTTGTTTTGACGATACGGTCCTAACAAAACCAGTTTCGTCGAATTCTGAGTTCGTTTGAAAAACGGTCATTTTTAGGTCGACCCATTTTAACAGAATTTGACCAAACATGTTATCTTTTGCCTGGCTCACATACTAGCTTCAAAAATTACGAAATTTGAAACTTAGCAATAATTTGACATCCCGGACCCAACAAAAGTGGTTTCGTCGAATTCCGAGGTCGTATGCAAAATCTCAATTTTCCAGGGCTATATATACTATATAGCGACCTTTCTGAAAATTCGTTTGACCATAACTTTTGATTTCCGTTATGAAATTTCGATTTTTCAAATTCGTTAGAAAGGTATTGATGAACAGATTTAAATATTTTCAGTTTCGTTAAAATCTGTTATATTTTCCACCCGGTACAGTCAGACAAAGTTTGTATTCAAAATTTCAAACTGCCATATTATACACAATTCTATATTTTATTGAAATATACTATTTCAAC
The DNA here is from genome assembly GCA_030737875.1 of Allium sativum. Classification (NCBI taxonomy): domain Eukaryota; kingdom Viridiplantae; phylum Streptophyta; class Magnoliopsida; order Asparagales; family Amaryllidaceae; genus Allium; species Allium sativum. Next base: position 735,888,572 of record CM060916.1, read on the forward strand.
CATTCAAATTTCTTGTTAATAACCAAATTAAAAAATTTTAAACTGGTTCACATTTTTCGGGTTATTACAATAATTTAATTAGCTGTATTACTAATGCATCTCAAAGACCTATTTAAGTGTTAAATAGCCATCTACGACAAGTAAACAATTAACTAAACTTTAAGGTCTTTAATTTTACAAAGGATTTTACAGTAGTACAAAAAGTAATCCATTAGGATGTAACCTAAGCCCTTGCTAACAACCACTCATGACATTGTTAGTCAAAGCCTATATTGCTGGAGAATGGAATTTTGATGACAACAACCTTGTTTCAATTAATATCATTATTAATTATGAAATATATACTAACATCTTTGTCTAGAATATATATATACACATGCATGGTATATATGCGGGATATGAATATTAAAGACTATACAGTATTGGAGATTCAAGATATCAAGGAATTCAAGTTTCATGAGTATCAAGAATCAAGATTTCAAGAGCTCAAGATTATCAAGTAATAAAGTTTAGATTATATGTAAAACTCCGGCTAGCACTTTCAAATTTTGTTTTCAAATTCTACTTTCAAATTCTGTTTTCAAATTTTGTTTTCAAATTTTGTTTTCAAATTGATTTCAAAATTATTTCAAACTTATTTTCTAAAATATTTCAAATTATTAAGATTTTACCTATGATATATATATATATGTCTATAGTTTATAAAGTTTTATAATACATATATGTTTATAATATATGTTTTATATTCTTATATCATATAATTTTATAAATATGTTTATATTATATTTCTATACACTTTAGAAAACTTATTTTAAAACACTAGTTTTGATTCAAGAATTTCCATAATTTATATAATGGTTTTAACACTTGAAAATTGATTTTTAAAAATAAAAATATATAGCATATGTCGACATAGGCAATTTAACATGTCGACATATAACTGTCAGATTTTCAATTTCCAAAGTAAGTGTCTTTTCATATTTGAAACACTTCAAAAACGTTGCAACCTTCCATACACTATAAATAGGGTTTAAATTTGATTTTTTTATCAATTCTTCTTCTCCATCTTCATCCTATTTTATACCACCATTATTCTAACTTATTTTCTTGATTTCAACGCTTATACTCTGCCGATTTCTACTCAAATTATATCAAACTTCTTCTCTTCTCATTCTCTATCATCTACTCTCTGTTTGAAGTGCTAATTGAAGAGTTCTAGGGCTGTTGTAATTGTCTGGGAAAGGATGTGTTCCTTGTAGCCCTGAAATCAAGGAAAGAGAGCGGTGTTAACCTTGTAGCCATGAAATCAAGGGTGGTGGAATCGGTGTTAACCTTGTAGCTGTGAAATCAAGGGTGTTGTACTTGGATATTGATAATAATAAAACTCTGCGCAATCCAGCATTGCATGAGATTGGACTTAGGAGTAATCTGAACCAGTATAAAATCCGGTGTGTTCTTTTCTTTTCTGCATTTTATGTTTTCTTTTATCTATGTCTGTGATTTTTTCTATGTTTGTGATCATTTATGGTGTGTTAATCAACGTGAAATTCATATAGTTATTCTAGATTGTTTAGATTTTCCATAATCTCTTTAAAACACTATTCACCCCCTCTTGTGTTAGTTTTTTTCTTAAGATCCTTAATCCGCAATCTCTAACATTTGGTATTAGAGCATAGGTTTTCAAAAGTTCATCATTTGAAATTTAGAAATATTAAATGGAAAATTTTGAAATGATTTGTAGCACTAGTTTAAATTCATGCATTGCATCAGTATTAGATGAGTCTGCATTCAATTTTATTGAAAAATCAAGTTATCATAATATGATTTCTTGAAAAGATTAAATGGATATATCACAGAATCATCATGATGTTATTATTTCGAATTACAATTAGTTATTTTGAAAAGTCACTTGATTCTTTGAAAAGTTATGACTATTTGTCAAAGGACACCAAGATGTTCATTTGTCAACCAAGAAGAAAAAGAAGAAAGACACCAAGGGTTCATTTATCAATTAAGAAGGAAAAGAAGAATATTGGAAATCTACAATGAAATGGTTAACTGGTCTTCAAAAACTATTTTTCCTCTTCAATGTGATTCAATACTATACTTCTCTTCAAACTCTCCTCAATGTCTCTGGTTTCATGCAAATCCGTCACGAAATAGCCAAGTTATGATCCAATGAAGTTTTGATGCACAAAGAGAAAAGAAACCAAAATTGTCCCTAGTATTTCTTATTTTTTGCCTAGATATTTGTATTATTTTATCTCAACTCCTTTTCCATATTGTAGTCCTTGTTCTTTTGGTCGTTTTGATGGGTAAATCATCAAATTTCGATCAAAATTGAGTGAGATACGGCAGTTTGAAGTTGACTATCCAAAACAGAAAATTGCATACGGGATTTTCTGTTTTCCTCTCACTTATTTGATCTGCTGTACCATAATATCATTCAAATTGTTCACCAAACTATTACTGAATTGTAGCCCTTGCCTTCCTCTTTGATTTGTCATAGGTTTCGTCCAATTCTGTTAAGAAACGAATAAGTTATGCCTCCTGGAAAATTGATTGAAAGTGGAAAAAACAGGAAGGAGAAGAAGTAGAGAAAAGAATTGTGAAGAGACATGACTTTTTGGCCTATTTGTAGTCGTTAAAGTGTCCATTCATTCAAATTCAAATTCAAATTTTTGGCACCAAGTTGGTTGAACTATTAAATCATCAATATCTTTCTCATATGGTCTTCAAATTCAGCAAATGAATATACTATACTTATCAAAAAATGAGCCCTTTTGCAATAGTGATAATATCGTCATCAAATTCTGGAAGATGTAAATGTGTGGTTCATGACAATGGAAGAACAACAAAAATAGGTATGCTTTACAATTACTTCATAATTATCCTTGAATTTAGGAATATACATCTGTTGACGTCAAAAGTTTATCACTAGTGACGGCCAACCCCCAATTGTGCGTAGAACACACGAACAACAATCATAGAGTACAGAAATGTAAGTAAAAACAGGGAACACACAGGGTTTTTATAGTGGTTTGGCAAAGTCGATGCCTACGTCCACTTTATATTTACCGATTTTTAGGGATTACAGAGTACAATTGATTCTTTTCTCAGTTAAAGAGAAGTTTAGATTACAATATCCTTATAGTATTTGAAGTGCACGGTTGGAAGTGTTCCAGTATACCGAGCGTGGGTTGGAAGTGAAGAATTCGACATGCCTTTCTATTTTCAGCAATGGGGTATTTATAGTTGGAGAAGCGGGAAGAGCTACATCCCACGTGACTTGCCTCTTTTGCGGAGCTTGGACGCGTAAAGCTCGATCCGGCTGAATAGTTATGGCAGTGGGACCCGGTCTACTACTGAGTAATAGTTCTCTTGAGAATTTGCATGGCACTTGAACTATGGTGTATCAAAAGCAGCGTTTTGGCCGGAAGTGTTTCACCACTTTAATCGCCTTGAGAACTGGGCTTCCTTGGATGTTCATTTGGATATTTCCAAGTAAATTCGATCGATCCGAATTTTAAGGAGACGTTGACTTGGTCAGCTGGGAGAGCGATTATGCAGGGAAGAGACATGCCACTGCTGGAAGGAAATCAGACCGGGCCGAGCCTTGCTTGGACTTTCTGGAATAAAGGGTCGTCCGTTTGGATCAGTCGGTACTGTTTGACGAGCCTTTTGACATTGGGCTCTGATCCATCGAGCCGTGACAGCTTTTGCCAAAAATTTGGTTAACACTTTGCCCCTCAGAATACATCTTCTTTGATTAAGGGAGATGTGTTCTGGATCTTCTGAAGAATGTTGCATCAGAGCTCAATGTGCTGATTAGCTAAAGTTATGACAAACCATATTAAGGATAGAATTCCGACAATCCTGATGGTTGTATTAAGGCTGGAATATCGATGATCGGTGTAGATTGTATTAAGGCCAAAAGACTGACAACCACCAAATACCGTATTAAGGCCTGTATTGTTATGAGATTAGTTGGCAGGCTTTGTCATGATGTCCAATGCCTGTATAGATAGTATGTTCCATTCTCGATTTAGAGATGGCTGCGAGCTTGGTCGGAAAATGGTGGCGAGTATCAACCATACTTGGCTTAATAAGTTGGCGAGCATAAACCATACTCGGCTAGGCCCGGTAAGATTGTATAGTCGGTCATTCCAGGGTTTCCGAGGTCAGATCTTGACCATGTTTCGGTCAGTAATTAGGAAGTTTGAGCATAAACCGTGCTCTTGAAAATGTGTTGTAAAGTTTGGTGAGTGGCAATTACATTCCGCTTAAAGAAATGGCGAGTATCAACCATACTCGGCTTATGGAGGTGGAGAGTATAATCCATACTCGGCTTATGGAATGTTGACCACACTCGGCTTATGGAGTTGGTCTAGATATGGTGGCGGGCATCGACCATAGCTTAGAAATGGTGGCTAACACTGACCATATTTGGGTCGGTGAGCATCAATCAAGCTCGACTTGAATCATTCAAACATAATCCTTGTTCGGGAAAGAAAGTTCATTGCTGCTAAAGGGCTATTATAGAGAGATGAAAATAAATTCTAAGGGAGTGATTGTTGAATCCAGAGCACGCCTAAGAGCTAAATCCTAACTTCGTACGTGTGTACTTTAACATACCCACATTATTGAAAGAAATAACAAAAGTACATTTCTTATATCTTAAGAAATGGAAAAAACCTAAATCTTATTAATTAATGATGATGCCATGATTGCTGGGCTCAGGGTCCTTTCCGTTTCTAGGAGCTCGAGGATCGGCCTGAGGAACTTGGGCAGAAGATTGTGGAGGCACGACCTGTGTAGATTTCTTGACGTACTCGGGCAGTTCTCCACGCCTAACCCTGTAACGACCAGGGTTTTCGCGATCCTGAGTAATCGACATACAACACCATGTCGACTGTTCAAGCATCAGAAACACCGGATAGTTAATGAAAGAAAATAGAGGGTAAGAATAGGTAAGATAGAAACATAGAATAGAAGAAGAAGAAGAACATACAACATCAGAGTAACACGAATCTCACAGCGGAACGAACAACGTACAATAGATAACATATCTTTGAAATAAAATCAGTATATGTATACAGTAACATTATCAGAGTACAATACTTACATCACAATAGAAATAAACAATAGCTATAAAAACACTGCTGAAGCCTCCTATTCCAGCTCCTTCTAGTATATCTGTAAAAACCTAACTACTTGACTGCCCGTACAAATTAGGCACCCAAGAGTTTAGGGAAAACAAAATAAAATAAACTCCAGGTCAGTCATGGGACTGGTGTGAGTAAACAATTTAAAACAACTTGAGAAAATAAACGATATCTCATAAGATCACGCCGTATAACACGGAATGGGTTTTCCCTTATGAGAATCCAAAACACTTGATTTATCATTCAAAATCCTTTTGAAAGAAACGATAATCTTTATATCAAATCTCTTTGGATATTATAGTAGTGTCTATCAACCACAATATAATAATCATCTAACAGAATCCTTTCATCTTACATAGTATATAATTCAAAAACCGCGGGCGCTTATTGGGTTATGGATTCCAACTGGCAAGGTATGGGACCACCTTCCGACAGTGTATCTCTAAAGAGGAATACACAGGGTTCAACAAGAACATCTTGTAACCCAGGAAAAACATGACCGGTCACTCATTTCGCTTGAGTGTACCGAATGTATTATCACCAACGGTTGGGATCAACAACCGTTTCCCGAAAGGGACAACATCGAAATAGATTAAAGAAGTAAATGAAACTCTAGATCAAGTGACAATACACCCTACTTGGCTACTAACTACTTAGCCAGGCGACCTACCCAATTTTATACCATTTCCTAGTTGTGAAGCTGGAGGCCACGCTTATCACTGACAGATCACACATTTATTCACTTTGAATGTCACATCGTCATACCTGCCTGTAACACCCCACACCCGCTACGGTCACTCACTAAGGGAATGCCATAACATCGGTGGAGTATTTTAAGTGAATATAGAACAGAAAAATTACAACAAGACAGATATAAGTAATACTTGAGAATTTAAAACATCATTTCATTTCAGCGGAAAGTAAAACATGTTTGGTTACACCAAAACCATAGATAAGAGTCAAGTACATAATATCCATCCTGATAAAAATGAAAGTACATAATCCCACTACATAACCTAATAGCCATAATAGAAAAGATAAACTGAGCTTTACATCCACGGTCCAAGCTCCAAAAGATAGATAAAGCAGTCTGATCAAAGCCTACTAGTGCTAGGCCCACTCTGAAAACCTGAGGGTTGGGAAAAAGATAAAGAAACAACGGGGTCAGACATAAGTCTGAGTGAGTCCTATAACCCTAACAATACAATCATTAAAGTAATTAGGGTATGATATAAACAAGGTACGGTACCTCTGGGGATAATGACTACACTAAGTAGCCAACTAAACACAGGATGTACTAAGATAACCGAAAAGACGCATTTATCCACCCAAGGATAATTACTGGATTACACCACCCCAGATCTACCCACCCAAGGGTAATTCCTACACTGCACCACACCAGTCATTCCTAACTTAAAGGTTGATCCCACCCCTGGACTTATAAAATTAACTTAATAGTTCTCGCGTACCCCTAGGTGACTAAGTAGACGCCACAGGGCCCTACAATCCACTAGGTGTACACACTACTCCCCATTCGATCGGCTCCCTAACGTAGATACCCGTGCTGGCCCCACCGTGGGGTGTACCATTCCCCAACGTGGCAACCTGATAAAACTAACGGTGCACGGCTTATATCTACACGATGCAACAACGTCTTTTTACCGGCCCGGGTCCACACACGCATATGAAACCCGTTGGTCATGCGTTGCCACCGCTAACCCATTTTGGCCTCTTATAGTCAAGCCCAATATGCGTGTCCCGTCACTCGACTAGAGTCGAGCCCACTAAGATACGTTTGGGATATTGGTTGAAATGGGCCCCCACAAGCTACCACCTAAGTTTGTTATTTTATCTAGTGTATCCCACTTAACCCCTGTTATAATCATGCCCACCTACATGTTAAGGTTTGGTTAAGTCATCTAATCATATATCAATTGCCACTTAAGGCACCCACTAGATTTCCACATGCCACCCAAAGCACTTACTTAACCCTTTACCCATGTTTAATTACATGTTCCTCTTTGGTTAAGTATTCTAATCGTATTTTCTATTGCCACCCAAGGCAACCCACTAGATTTCCACATGCCACCCACTTAACCCCTCATGTCCCTCTACATGCTAATATGGTTAAGTGTTTCTTAATTAATTAAGATCATGACCTCATAAAGACCTCTCACATTAGACCATCTTTTATGACTGCTGGATATGCCGGTTGGTTCCGGGCAGACTTCTGTCATAAAAAGGTCTAACCTCGTGTCTTTACTTTAATCACGTATTTAATTTATGACTAAGACCTCTCACATTGGGCCAATCATTTGTAGCTGCTGGATGGCCGGTCGGTTCCGGGCAGACTTCCGCTACAAAAGGGTCCAACCTCGTGTCTTAGTTGATTAATTACACCTAATTAATCACCCCCATAATTTGAATTAATTATGCCTAATTAATTACACATTTTTAAGAATATGGGTAGACCTAACTCAATAGGTAAATTCCCAATTCCATAGTATGGGTAGACCTAACTTAATAGGTAAATTCCCAACTCCATAATATGAGTAGACCTAACTTAATAGGTAAATTCCCAATTACGTCCATTTAATTTGTGGTATGATTAATCATACCCATTTCACATCATTTTATTAACATGCATATTAACCCCATCGTTCCCCACGTAGTTCGTTCTCATAACACGACATAATAAAGGGAAGATTCATCACAAAGGTCATGGGTTTAGCCAACATAGCATGTAACTTTATCATGGGTTCAAAAGGTGTCAACTTGCATATATGAACATACATTAAACCCAACTAGTATTTAACCCAAACTTGCATTATGCATATCATAAAAGAGACAACTTGCATATGAACTTGCACATAAACTTGCATATGAACTTGCATCATAACTTGCATATGAACTTGCATCATAACTTGCATATGAACATGTATCATAACTTGCATATGAACTTGCATCATAACTTGCATATGAACTTGCATCATAACTTGCATATGAACATGCATCATAACTTGCATAAAACCAAACACTTAGCATGCATAAAACCAAATACTTAGCATGCATAAAACCACATACATAGCATGCATAAAACCAAATACTTAGCATGCATAAAACCAAATACATAACTTGCATAACATGTTACATATAGACTTGCATATAATCTCCCATATAGCTTGCATAACATGTTACATATGAATCAATGTTCAACATAGTGTTTTGCATCATAAAACATAGCATTAAACTTGCATATAGCACACAACATACACTATACTAAACTTGCATAAACACATTGATTCCACAAACATAGCCATATCTTATCATATCCTATCATAATCAATTTAACAATTGATTGTTAAGTCTATAGAAACTCACCAAAACCAAGATTAGCAAACTTATGTAGTAGAACTAGTTGCTATACAAGAAGAAGACGATGATTAGAGGTTGATTAGCTTGCAACTTTCTTCATAAACTAGTGGAGGTTCCTCTCAAGTTTGATTTTGGCGGCATGGTGGCATCATTTCTATTTTTAGTATGAATTAGGGTAGTATTAGGGTGTATTTATAGATTAGGTGAGTGTTTTAGGCCCTTAGATTAACCCTAAATTAGATTAGGACCCTTAGATTTCGGAACCTTCCAGCAACCAGCCCTAAGACCAAGCCCAAACCCCAAACTGGTGCACCCAACCACAAAACTCTCTAGAAACTGTGCAGGTTTCTGGCTCGACACGGGCGCACTTCCCAAGTGCGCCAGTGTAAAAATGTGTTGGCGCACTTCACAAGTGCGCCGGTGCATTTTTGTGTTGGCGCACTTCACAAGTGCGCCAGTGCATTCTGGCTAGTTTTTCGGGTTTTTCTGCCTAACTTCGTTCGTCCATATCTCTTTCATACGGTACCCGTTTTACGCAAACTCGGACTCTATTTCGCGTATTTTTCCGAGACGAACGCAATGACGCAGCCCGTTTCCCCTGATTCTCACATCTGAGATTAATTATACTTTAATTACTAACCATTAGTGTTAATTGAAATTCGGGGTGTTACATTCTCCCCTACTTAAAGGATTTCGTCCTCGAAATCTCTAAGTTAAGAAGAACGTATCCTACCAACCAAACAACCATCTACTAAACCATCAACCACAAGCAACCATTATCCTTAGAAACTTCTAATGATGTATGAACATATGCAGAAAGTGTGCGTATATGTCCGTATACTAATGCAAAATCAGGCGGTCTACTGATTCAGTCGACCTTCTTAATGCAAACCATGATAGTGCCATGCATCCAATATGTATGCGAAACCCTATTGACACATACAATTTCTATATGCGTGCACAACCATACACAAAAATGCATCATCCATATGATAACACAATCATTATACATCCATAAATATAGCTTCCTACACACAATTTTATGCAATATGCCATATGAAGTGATTGAGCCGATCTAGTGTCTAGAGTGTGTGTATATGCATCCACGAGCAACCACTAGCAACCACTTGCATCCACACGCATCCATCAAACATAACATGTCTCAAACACATGTTTCAACCATAGATTTACCCTATCTAAAGGTCATAGGTACTAGCGAGAGGATATACTAAAGATAAGATAAGTACTAGACAAGCGATAAAGGAGAAGTTAAAAGACATACTCTCAAAAAGAAATGGGTACAAAGAACGCATCTTCGCTTCCGTCTCCCAAGTAGCATTGCTTTCGTCATCTCCCCATTGCACTTTAACTAGCTGAACTTCTCTGTTCCTCAACTTCCTAGTTTCTGACCCAAGGATGCGAGTAAGAGCTCGTCGAATCGTCGCATCACGCTCTACCTCTACATCTCTAAGCAAGCTCGGCCCTACCACCTCTGCGGTCTCATGTAAGCACTTCCTCAAATGTGATACATGGAATACATCATGAACACCACTAAGTCTGTCGGGCAACTCCACCCTATATGCCATCCGTCCAAACCTTTCCTTAATAGGAAACGGCCCAACAAACCTCGGTGTTAACTTCCCAACGGACCCAAAGCGAACAACATTTCTCAACGGAGATACTTTGACAAAAACCGTGTCCCCAACCTCAAACTCAAGATCCGTCCTTCTCCGATCCACATAAGATTTCTATCTTGCGCTGCCTTCATCCTTCTTCGAATCAAATCAATCTTCTCTGAAGTCTCTCTAACCATATCTGGCCCAAGAAAGATCTTATCCGTAGATTCCCACCAACATGTAGGAGATCGACAAGGCCTTCCATAAAGAGCTTCGAAAGGGGCCATGCCCATACTAGACTGAAAGCTGTTATTGTATGCGAACTCCACCAAAGGAAGATGTTCTTCCCATGTACCTCCAAAATCCAAGATACAAAGCCTCAAGAGATCTTCTAAGATACGGTTCACCCTCTCGGTCTGACCGTCCGTCTGAGGATGATATGCGGTGCTCAAACACAATTGAGTTCCTACCGCCTCTTGCAAACTTCTCCAAAACTCACTAGTGAAGATAGGATCTCGATCACTCACAATGCTGGATGGTACGCCATGCAATCTAACAATCTCTTTAACATAGACTGAAGCAAGCCATGGAGCGGTCCTCTTACTCTTCACGGGTATAAAATGGGCACTCTTGGTAATTCTGTCTACCACAACCCAAATTCCCGTATTGCCCTTCCTCGATCTCGGTAACCCATCGATGAAATCCATCGAGACACTATCCCACTTCCATTGCGGAACTTCCAATGGGTGTAGAAACCCACCGGGTTTCCTTTGCTCCGCTTTAACTTGTTGGCACACTAAGCATCTAGCCACATACTCGGCCACATCTTTCTTCATACCGGCCCAGAAGAAAACTCTCTTCATGTCTTGGTACATTTTGTCTCCACCGGGATGAATAGTCATTCTTGAACAATGTGCATCATCCAAAATAGCCTTCTTCAAACCCTCATCTTGCGGTACACAAAGTCTACCGTCTCTATGCAACCATCCCCTATCATCTATGGTGTATCTACCCAAATGGCTGGACGACTCCCCCCTTATAAGCTTCTTTACCAACTCAACCAACTGTGGGTCGTCTCGCTGAGCCTCGCCAATCCGCCCCAAAAGAGTAGGCCTAACCTCCAAGGAGTCTAGCAAACCGGGTACAAAGTCAACGGAAGGTCTAAAGTCAAACATAGAATTAAACTCCAAGCTTCGCCATTCCACGAACAATGGACTCAAAGACAGCCTTTTTCTGCTTAAGGCGTCTGCCACCACGTTACCCTTGCCAGGGGTATACGCTATCTCAAACTCATAGGATGCTAAGAATTCCATCCCCTTTGTTGTCTTAAGACAATGCGCTCAAAGAGTCTCCAACACTTCCCTAAGATGTAGGGCATGCTTTTCTCCACTTCTAGAGAAAATCAGGATATTCTCCCATGCAAAATCGTCACAACTATCCATCTCTCACGCAGACCACCTTAGTCGAACTCGACATCCCCCAAATGCAAGCCCCAAAGGCCTAAACCAATATCAGACAAACACCCAAGGGATACCTCCTTCGAATTCAGACGACCTACGTGAGATGATACTAGTAAAAACGGCTAAATAATTAAGCCCTTGTCCAACTCTGGATGTCCTTGCCAGTCTCGCTCCAAAACCACCGTTTATCCCATAACTGGCTTTGCTCAACCTATTGAGCACATACGAAAACTTATTTCGCTCCTAGAAAAGACCAAGATGTCATCCACCAAGATCATCACGAACTTATTTAGGTACTCCCTGAACACCCTTCTCATCAAATCAACAAAGTATGCGGAGGCGTTCGTCTAACCAAATGGCATCACCAGCCACTCATAAAACCATCCGGAGTCCTAAAGGCAATCTTCTCTATACTATCCTCAGCCACTCTCAACTGACGAAACCCCGTGGCTGAGTCCAACTGCGAAAATACTGAGGCGCCAACCAACTGATCAAAGAGATCATCAATCCTCGGCAATGGGTGTCTATTCTTCTTTGTGAGTTTATTTAGTTCTCTTTAGCCTACACAAAGTCTGAGGGACCCATCCGCCTTCGTATCAAAAACTACTGGAGCACCCCACTCCGATATACTTTGTCTTATGGACCCCTTCTCAAGCAACTCCCCTACTTGCTTATGGATTTCCCTCCTCTCGCGAGGAGCCATGTGGCGCACTGGTAAAGATACAGGTTTAGCATTGTCTACCAGATATATTCGGAAGTCAATCTCCCGCTCCGGAGGTAAGCCCTTCACATCCTCAAACACATCCGAGTATTCCCGGACCACTCTAACAGATCGCAAACTCTCGACCGACGTGTCAAGCGATTCTAGATAACTTAGCATAACAGATTCCATGGGATTACAAGAGATCTCGAGAGTGTTACCCAAGCGGGTCATAAGCCTAACAACTCTTCCTTCAAAATCAAGAACGGCACCCCTACTGGATAACCAGTCCATGCCCAAACTAACCCATAGCCCGTGAAGCCCAAAAAGCATCACATCTAAACTCAACGCTAAGTATAGAAACTTTCAAACCCAAACACATCATGGAGCCCCAATTGGGTTTGAAACAACTAAGGGATCATCTACCAAACTGGTGTCTAAGTGCAGTGACTCAACTAACAATGATGAGATAAACGAACTCGATGCGTCAAAATTAAATAAAGTTCAAATCGAATAATAAAGAAATCCAAATTCCAACCTAGACGGTCTATCCCCATTTGGTACCCTAGTCGTGAGGGAATACAACTACCCTCTAGGAGATTCCATACCTTGCCCATGCCCCTTTGGACAATCCTAATACGGTGTCCCATTCCTCCAAAAGGATAACTACTCGCCTTCTTCTTCTCATTCTCCACTCGTAACCTCCCACCAATGAGGTTTCATCCTTCATTAACCAAACAACTATTTGAGCCTTCCTCCCATCGTCTATCCAATAGATACCTACCAGTCCTCCTCCTTCTTGAACCAACTTCTAATCCGACTAATGTCCAAGTCCCTTGAAGTAGTTTTTCGTTCTTATCTATCTTAGAAAGGTCATCTATACGCGGAGGGGAAACTCAAAACGAGAGAGGAAGAGATTCAAAACGGAGAATTCGAAAGATATAGATATGGCTATTGGGGATTATGCTTTTCTTTCAAAAACTTTTCTTTTAAAAGACATATTTTTGAAAATACTCCTTTCAAAAATATTCTTAGAAAATAGTTTTTCTAAAATTTTTATGTGTTCTGGTAACCTTAAGCTTTGATACCACGTGTAACACCCCACACCCGCTACGGTCACTCACTAAGGGAATGCCATAACATCGGTGGAGTATTTTAAGTGAATATAGAACAGAAAAATTACAACAAGACAGATATAAGTAATACTTGAGAATTTAAAACATCATTTCATTTTAGCGGAAAGTAAAACATGTTTGGTTACACCAAAACCATAGATAAGAGTCAAGTACATAATATCCATCCTGATAAAAATGAAAGTACATAATCCCACTACATAACCTAATAGCCATAATAGAAAAGATAAACTGAGCTTTACATCCACGGTCCAAGCTCCAAAAGATAGATAAAGCAGTCTGATCAAAGCCCACTAGTGCTAGGCCCACTCTGAAAACCTGAGGGTTGGGAAAAAGATAAAGAAACAACGGGGTCAGACATAAGTCTGAGTGAGTCCTATAACCCTAACAATACAATCATTAAAGTAATTAGGGTATGATATAAACAAGGTACGGTACCTCTGGGGATAATGACTACACTAAGTAGCCAACTAAACACAGGATGTACTAAGATAACCGAAAAGACGCATTTATCCACCCAAGGATAATTACTGGATTACACCACCCCAGATCTACCCACCCAAGGGTAATTCCTACACTGCACCACACCAGTCATTCCTAACTTAAAGGTTGATCCCACCCCTGGACTTATAAAATTAACTTAATAGTTCTCGCGTACCCCTAGGTGACTAAGTAGACGCCACGGGGCCCTACAATCCACTAGTGTACACAATACTCCCCATTCGATCGGCTCCCTAACGTAGATACCCGTGCTGGCCCCACCGTGGGGTGTACCATTCCCCAACGTGGCAACCTGATAAAACTAACGGTGCACGGCTTATATCTACACGATGCAACAACGTCTTATTTACCAGCCAGGGTCCACACACGCATATGAAACCCGTTGGTCATGCGTTGCCACCGCTAACCCATTTTGGCCTCTTATAGTCAAGCCCAATATGCGTGTCCCGTCACTCGACTAGAGTCGAGCCCACTAAGATACGTTTGGGATATTGGTTGAAATGGGCCCCCACAAGCTACCACCTAAGCTTGTTATTTTATCCAGTGTCTCCAACTTAACCCCTGTTATAATCATGCCCACCTACATGTTAAGGTTTGGTTAAGTCATCTAATCATATATCAATTTCCACTTAAGGCACCCACTAGATTTCCACATGCCACCCAAAGCACTTACTTAACCCTTTACCCATGTTTAATTACATGTTCCTCTTTGGTTAAGTATTCTAATCGTATTTTCTATTGCCACCCAAGGCAACCCACTAGATTTCCATATGCCACCCACTTAACCCCTCATGTCCCTCTACATGCTAATATGGTTAAGTGTTTCTTAATTAATTAAGATCATGACCTCATAAAGACCTCTCACATTAGACCATCTTTTATGACTGCTGGATATGCCGGTTGGTTCCGGGCAGACTTCTGTCATAAAAAGGTCTAACCTCGTGTCTTTACTTTAATCACGTATTTAATTTATGACTAAGACCTCTCACATTGGGCCAATCATTTGTAGCTGCTGGATGGCCGGTCGGTTCCGGGCAGACTTCCGCTACAAAAGGGTCCAACCTCGTGTCTTAGTTGATTAATTACACCTAATTAATCACCCCCATAATTTGAATTAATTATGCCTAATTAATTACACATTTTTAAGAATATGGGTAGACCTAACTCAATAGGTAAATTCCCAATTCCATAGTATGGGTAGACCTAACTTAATAGGTAAATTCCCAACTCCATAATATGGGTAGACCTAACTTAATAGGTAAATTCCCAATTACGTCCATTTAATTTGTGGTATGATTAATCATACCCATTTCACATCATTTTATTAACATGCATATTAACCCCATCGTTCCCCACGTAGTTCGTTCTCATAACACGACATAATAAAGGGAAGATTCATCACAAAGGTCATGGGTTTAGCCAACATAGCATGTAACTTTATCATGGGTTCAAAAGGTGTCAACTTGCATATATGAACATACATTAAACCCAACTAGTATTTAACCCAAACTTGCATTATGCATATCATAAAAGAGACAACTTGCATATGAACTTGCACATAAACTTGCATATGAACTTGCATCATAACTTGCATATGAACTTGCATCATAACTTGCATATGAACATGTATCATAACTTGCATATGAACTTGCATCATAACTTGCATATGAACTTGCATCATAACTTGCATATGAACATGCATCATAACTTGCATAAAACCAAACACTTAGCATGCATAAAACCAAATACTTAGCATGCATAAAACCACATACATAGCATGCATAAAACCAAATACTTAGCATGCATAAAACCAAATACATAACTTGCATAACATGTTACATATAGACTTGCATATAATCTCCCATATAGCTTGCATAACATGTTACATATGAATCAATGTTCAACATAGTGTTTTGCATCATAAAACATAGCATTAAACTTGCATATAGCACACAACATACACTATACTAAACTTGCATAAACACATTGATTCCACAAACATAGCCATATCTTATCATATCCTATCATAATCAATTTAACAATTGATTGTTAAGTCTATAGAAACTCACCAAAACCAAGATTAGCAAACTTATGTAGTAGAACTAGTTGCTATACAAGAAGAAGACGATGATTAGAGGTTGATTAGCTTGCAACTTTCTTCATAAACTAGTGGAGGTTCCTCTCAAGTTTGATTTTGGCGGCATGGTGGCATCATTTCTATTTTTAGTATGAATTAGGGTAGTATTAGGGTGTATTTATAGATTAGGTGAGTGTTTTAGGCCCTTAGATTAACCCTAAATTAGATTAGGAACCTTAGATTTCGGAACCTTCCAGCAACCAGCCCTAAGACCAAGCCCAAACCCCAAACTGGTGCACCCAACCACGGAACTCTCTAGAAACTGTGCAGGTTTCTGGCTTGACACGGGCGCACTTCCCAAGTGCGCCAGTGTAAAAATGTGTTGGCGCACTTCACAAGTGCGCCAGTGCATTTTTGTGTTGGCGCACTTCACAAGTGCGCCAGTGCATTCTGGCTAGTTTTTCGGGTTTTTCTGCCTAACTTCGTTCGTCCGTATCTCTTTCATACGGTACCCGTTTTACGCAAACTCGGACTCTATTTCGCGTATTTTTCCGAGAAGAACGCAATGACGCAGCCCGTTTCCCCTGATTCTCACATCTGAGATTAATTATACTTTAATTACTAACCATTAGTGTTAATTGAAATTCTGGGTGTTACACTGCCAAATCAAAAATTGATTTCTCCAAACCTACCATGGGTATACAGCTAAGAGAAATGAATTCCTCCGCCATCAACGTAAATACGTTTGAAACGATCAACTTACGCGATCCATCAGATACACTCTGTCAGACATTCTTCCATACAAGTCATCCTAGGACTGGACAGACCGAAGGTACTATCCTGTAAACAGGACAGCCCTTCCATAACTCCTTCTTCTTTTATCTTCATCATATTTGATTCGCAACGATAATGCCATACAGAGTGGTTTTCAGATAATATATCTGATCCTGGTCCCTCCGTATTGACAATGGAAATGGTCAAAATCTTTGATAGTTAGTGATTTAACTATCAAAGGAAAACATGTGTACAAACCACGGTCGTATTCCCAAAAGGAAATCTTACCGATCAATCATCATTTCGTTTCCCAATTTCCCATTTATCGTTTCCATATATCCATCAATTCCTTATTTTCTAAAATTAGAAAATATACGTTATTAACTTTGGAAAGCGTTTCCATTTCTTATTCACGCGCCAATATCTTTCCACCTCTATCAGTCTCTAACTGTAAACTAGTAAGAGAACAACTTCCCAAGCATTAACCCCGAAGGCCGCAACCAACATCAGATCAATACACAGACAGCTGTTCAACTTAACTAATCTCCAATCAATTTCTAATTCCTTTAACTCCATTTTAATTCCTATTTCAAACCCTATTTCCTTTATAAATATTTTATTAGCAAAATATTTATTTAAATCCCTTTTTCAATCGAATGTGAATAACATTCCTTTATATAATCAAAACAGTTTGATTCCGCATTTAAAAACAATATTCCAATTCCAAATTTTATTTATACTTCTATTTGTAGATTATCCGTAAAAATCTTATTTTTAACTCCCTTTATATAATTCTATTTATTCTATACAAAGCCTTTTATACAATTCTATTCATTTTATATAAATCCTATTATATAATTCTATTTATTCTATACAAAGCCTTTTATATAATTGTATTCATTTTATATAAATCATATTATATAATTCTGTTTATTTTATATATATCCTATTATATAATTCTATTTATTTCCCATTTGTTTCCTTAATTATATTTTCCAATACTTGTTATCCAAATATTACCTTTTATAATATCCTATTTATTTCATATATAAATATTTCATTTTCAATATTCACTTTGAAAATTTCCTTTTTACATTCCAGTATTTCATATGGTATTTAAAATACCAAATAACATGACCAGTGTCATCATAATCAATCACAAATTATATATCACATCATATATCACAATATATGAAAAACAAACAGTATTATAATTATTGAGGAATTCAGTTGGATCCCTCCAACCTGTCTCCCTGCATTCACCGATGTTAAACAATATAAATAACATCGATTTCATTTCGATATGAAATATTCTGATAAACAAAATCAGTATTTGATTAATGATTTATATATATATCGTTATCTATA
This sequence comes from Allium sativum, assembly GCA_030737875.1. NCBI lineage: Eukaryota > Viridiplantae > Streptophyta > Magnoliopsida > Asparagales > Amaryllidaceae > Allium > Allium sativum. The sequence goes on from CM060916.1 coordinate 735,906,741, forward strand.
ATTTCAACCAATACATCAGCAATTCAACCAAACAATTAACACATAGCAATCAATCATCATTTATCAATACTATATTATATTTATAAAAATATAAACTGTATAGAGTTAGTGAGATTTACTCACATTGGTCGGTCCTCGTTAAATAACGATAATTGTCGGTTGATTCAGACAGACAATTTATTTTGCTATAAATTGCAACGAGCTCCAATACACTCCCAGTCAGTTCCATTGTGTGCCGCCGTCCATACGATCCCGATGGATCTGACCGTTCACAAAACTGATAACGTACGGGTAAATTATGGATGTTACAAGTTAATACACTATTTATTTTAAAATTAAACTAAATCTATAAATAACCGGGCCTCACCCCTTTTGGAAACCGGCCCACTACCCCCTTATTCTCCAATCTAGCCCATTAAATCCTCTAGACCCGCACACGCACTTAACAGTGCTCTTCCTCTTCCTCCCAGTAAAACATCCCTCCAGACATCTTCAAACACCATGAACGCTTTGTCCTCCCACTTCCATTAATCACGAACACAAATGCCACCCCCAACCATGAACCGCATACTCCACTTCAGATTTCCATTTCCGCCATACATTTTTTTGCAAAAATTCGGATCCAATATACAACTCGCGTTCACAACAGCTCTTTCTAGTGTACTTACTTCCTTTCACACAGTCATCAACCTTTTCCATTCGTTAAAACTCCAGTACCCCTCTTCCCAACCCCAGCGTGCTCCAGACCTTTTTTCTCCAGAAAACACTCTGTTTCCCTCCATGCACATAGCAAATATTCATAGCCGTCCTCCCTTCCTACTGTTTATTGCCTGCGCTGCGTTTATGAAGCACCAACACCAATACCATGCAAGCCTCACGTTTTCTTTAATTGTTGCGTGTTTTCAGTACACAGTAAACACCACCCAATGTTTGACCACACTACATGTAGTGTCCCTAAATTTCGGTACAATTTGAGCTAACCAAATAACACAAGTCCAAACCAAATTGCACTAGAAACCAGAAAACTAATCGAAAGAAAACAAAGGGTGAGAATAGATAAGACAGAAACTTATAATAGAAGAAGAAGAAGAACATACAACATCATAGTAAACACAAATCCCACAGTGGAACGAACAATATATAATAGATACATAACTTTGAAATAAAACCAGTATATGTATACAGTAACATTTTCAGAGTATAACACTTACAACACAACGAAAATAAACAACAACTATTAAAATGCCGCTGAAGCCTCCTGCTCCAACTCCTTCTAGTGCATCTTTAAATCCCAATTACTTGACTGCTCGTACAAATTTGAGCACCCAAGAGTTTAGGGAAAACAAAACAAAACAAACTCCGGGTCAGTCATGGGACTGGTATGAGTAAACAATTTAAAACTATTTGGAAAAATAACGATATCTCATAAGACCACGCCGTATAACGGAACGGGTTTTTCCCTTATGAGAATCCAAATCAATTTGATTTAACTTTCAAATCATTTTGAAAGAAACAATGATCTTTTATATCAAAACTCTTTTGATATTATAATAGTGCCTATCAACCACAATATAATAATCATCTTGCAGAACGCTTTCATCTCACGTTCCACATATATAGTATACAATCAAAACTGCGAGCACTTATTGGAAAATGGATTGACAACTATGACAAGGTGTGGAACCACCTTCCGATAGTGTACCTCTAGAGAGGAATACACTGGGTTCAACAAGAACATCTTGCAACCCGGCCACACATGACCGACCACTCATTTCGCTTGAGTGTTTCGACAGTATATCACCTACGGTTGGGATCAGCAACCGTTTCCCGAATGGGACAACATCGAATAGATTAAAGAATGAAATGAATATACCTAGATAGGTGATAATACACCTTACTTAGCAACCAACCACTTAGCCATGCTGCTTGCTCGATTTTTGTCATTTCCCGGTTGTGAGGCTAGAGGCCACGCTTATCTCTGACAGATCACACATTTATTCACTTTGAATGTCACATCGTCATACCCGCTGTAACACTCCACGTCCATTAATGTCACTCACCAGGGGAATGCATTAACTTCCATGAGGTCATAAGTGAATATAGAACAGAGAAATTACAACAAGACAGATAATAAATATCACTTGAAAATCTAAAACTTCATTTTATTGCAGCGGAAATTAAATATGTCTATTACATCATAAAACCATAGATCATAACCAAGTACAATATCCGTCTTCACAAAAACAAAATACATAATCCCATTACAATAAATAGCCATTAAAAAGAAAGATAACAAGCTGGACTTTACTTCTGCAGTCCAAGCTTTCCAAGAGATAAGCGATCCAACTAGACTCCACTAGAACTTGGCCCAACCTGAGGACCTGAAGGAAAAAAAAAAGATGGAAAAGAGGGGGTCAGACATAAAGTCTGGCGAGTATGATAATTCTACAATACCATCATCAAAATAACTGGACTAAGGCATAAGCTGGAAAACAAGGAAATGTCTATGAAAGAGCAGATTAAGGACATAGACAATCGCTAAAGGAAACGTTATAGGCGCTCTTAAATACTAAAGGATAAACACTATACTGCACCACACCAGTCACCCTAAAGATTGATCCCACTTAGCTTCACTTAGAAACTTTCTTAATGGCTTTACGTACTCCTAGCTGACTACATAGGTGCCGCCTGCCCCTATCTCCACTAGGTGTACCCCACTTTCCATTTTTCGATCAGCTCCCTACTCGTAGATACCCGTGCTGGCCCCACAGTGGGGTGTATCATTCCCCTAAAGTGGCAACCCGATATAACGGAGATGCACGGCTTATACCTACACGATGCAACAACGTCTTACCTACCAGCCCGGGTCCACACACGCATATGAAACCCGTTGGACTTGCGTTGCCACCGCTCCCTGTTTTGGCCTCTTATAGTCAAACCTAGTATGCGTGTCCCGTCCTCGACTTGGGTCGAGCCCACAAAGATACGTTTTGGGATACTGGTTGAAATGGGCCCCCATTACTTCCCACAAGCATTCCACCTAAGCTTGTCCCATTAGTCCATCCACTTAACCCACTTAGTCATGTTCATTAACATGTGTATTTGGTTAAGTCTAATCGTATTTCAAATGCCTCTAAAGGCAACCACTAGATTCCTCATGCCACCCAAGGCACCTACTTAACCCCCATGTCCCACCTTACATGATTATCTGGCTAAGTATTTCTTAATTCATTAAGGCCATAACCTTATAAAGACCTCTCACATTAGATTGGCATTTATGGCAGCTGGATTTGCCGGGCGGGTCCAGGCAGTCTTATACAATAAAAGAGTCTAACCTCGTGTCTTTATAACTGTTATGCTTTAGTTTGGGCCTAGGACCTCCCACATTGGGCCGACATTTGTGACTACTGGATTTGCCGGGCAGGTTTACGTCACAAACGGGTCCAACCTCGTGTCCTAAGCATTGATTATTATTAATAATCCACTTTCCCCAATTTTAATAATTCCCTACTTGAATTATTAATTAATTCCAAATTCAACAATGTCCATAATTGACTCAATTATGGACATCCATTCAAGGCGTGCAAAATCATACAAATTTGCACCCAATTTATTAATTCCTAATATCACCCCTACTCCACGTTTGAACGTTTATTCGCAAAATATATATTAGACTCGAATAGTCTAACTCATAGCATAAAAGAGATTATCACAATAACAACATGTATATATGACTAAATGAATCATAATAAGGGGTGAAACTTGCATATGTACAACTTGCATAGGATTATACATGTCATGGATCTAAAGATGTCAACTTGTTCATAATTCACATAATATGGTCTCAATCAAATTTCATAAACTTGCATAGGAACATGTGTGAATCAACATCATCTAATCTAACAATATGGGTTTATATGGGTACACCTAACTCAATAGGCAAATTCCCATAATAAAAATTCATTTAGTCATAGATTCATGCATATGGGTACACCTAACTTAATAGGCAAATTCCCATATTCAAGATCCAATTTAAATTGTGGATTCATGTATATGGGTACACCTAACTTAATAGGCAAATTCCCATAATCATGATCCATTTAATTTTTAGAAAAAAACATAAACTTTAAAACATTATCCAATTTGCATAAATAACAACATCATGATTTTACAACTTGTACGATTCAACACAACTTAACATGATATCATAATCATATAACTTATGGATTTCCAACATATGTGTTAACATGAGATCTACAACATATATAAGATTTATGACATAACATAACATGATTTACACATAGCATAGCATGATAGCATAACATAGCATAGCATGATTTTCATCATAGCATGGCATAGCATAGGAGAATTTACAACATATATTTTACAACATATGACAACATAATAACATAACAAGAGATCCACAATATAGAATTTACAATTACAATTCACATCACTTTCTTGTGATCCATTCATAACTTAATCGAATTATTTTATAATAACATTGTGAGAATCATCATACTCACAATTTAAAGAAGAGAAATAGAAAGAGTCTTTGATTTAATTTGTTTGTTGAGTAGATTTAGTTGTAGGCTAGGCTTTCTCCTTCTTCTTTAGTTTGTGACGGCTACGCTGAACTCCATGGCAACGGCATGTCGGTAGCTCTCCAATTTTTCAAGTGATTTAGGGTTAGAGTCTACCCACTTATTTATAGATGTTAGGATGCATTTAGGCCATTAGATTTACCCTAGAATAGATTAGAGCCATTAGATTTCGTCCAGCCTTCAAAACACAGCCCGAAAACCCAACCAGATGCACCCAGGTCACATGGGCTCGACCAGGGAGGTCGACACCCAGGTCGACTCTAGTGTCGACCTGGTCCCCCCCAGGTCGACTCCCAAGTCGACCCCCAGGTCGACCTGGTCTGGGCGGGAGTTTTCCCGCCTGCCTCCATTTCTGTGTTTTTGAAATCTGTTTTAAAATTTGAATTTTTCGTGAAACTTCTCGAGGCCATATCTCGGTCATACGAACTCCGATTCACAAAATTTCGGACTTTATTTCGCGTGTTTTTCCGAGACGAACACAATGGCACAGCCCGTTTCCCAATATTATTATATTTGAAATTAATTATTCTTTCATTTGTGAATATTAGTATTAACTGATTTACGGGGTGTTACATTCTCCCCTCCTTAAAGGATTTCGACCCCGAAATCTTCAAGTCAAGAAGAATGTTTAACCTAACATCCAATCAACCATCTAATCAATCATCAAACACTGGCATCCACTGTCCTTATAGACTTCTAATGCTTTTATGTTTAAATGCATAGTGTGTGTATATGTCCGTATCTAATGCAAAATCAGGCGGTCCACTGATTCAGCTGACCTCCTTGATGCAATTCATGATAGTGCCATGCATCCATTATGTATGCAAAAGATCCTGATTGCTTACATACTACTTCTATATGCGTGCACATCCATTCAACCGAATGCAGCATCTATATGATGGTACAACCATTATACATCCATTATACTAAATACTTTCATTTATGCAATATGCAATATGTAGTGACTGAGCCGATCTAGTGCCTAAAGTGTGTGTATATATGTATCCACGAGCAACCACTAGCAAACACTTGCATCCATTTTGCATCCATCATACATAACATGTCTCAAACACATGTTTCAACCATAGGATTATCCTAACTAAAGGTCAAAGATACTAATGAGAGGACATACTAAAGATAAGATAAGATAAGCTAAGCGATAAAGGAGAAATTAAAAGACATACCCTCAAAAAGAAAAAGGGTACAACGAATGCATCTTCTCTTCTGTCTCCCAAGTAGCGTTGCTCTCATCATCTCCCCATTGCACTTTAACTAGTCTGACCTCTCGATTCCTCAACTTTTTGATCTCCTACCCAAGAATGCATGTAGGAGCTCGTCTAATTGTTGCATCACGCTCTATTTACACCTCTTTAAGCAAGCTCGGCTCTACCACCTCCGCGGTCTTGTGCAAACACTTCCTCAAATGTGATACATGGAATACGTCGTGTACTCCACTAAGTTTCTCAGGCAACTCCACCCTATACGCCATCTTCCCAATCCTGTCTTTTATAGGAAACGGGCCTACAAACCTTGGCGCTAATTTCCCAACGGACCCAAAGCGAACAACATTCCGTAATGGAGATACTTTGATAAAAACCATGTCCCCAATGTCAAACTCAAGATCTGTCCTCCTCTTATCAGCATACGATTTCTGCTTATCTTGTGCTGCTTTCATCCTCCTTCGAATCAAATCAATTTTCTCCGAGGTTTCCCTAACCATATCGGGCCCAAGTAGGATTTTATCGGTAGATTCCCACCAACATGTAGGCGAACGGCAAGGCCTTCCATAAAGAGCTTCGAAAGGTGCCATGCCAATACTAGACTGAAAGCTATTATTATATGCGAATTCTACCAACGGAAGGTGCTCTTCCCATGTACCCCCAAAGTCTAGGATACAAAGCCTTAAAAGATCCTCTAGAATACGATTCACCCTCTCGGTCTGGCCGTCCGTCTGAGGATGATATGCGGTGCTCAAACATAGCTGAGTCCCTACCGCCTCTTGTAAACTCTTCCAAAATTCGCTAGTGAAGATGGGATCACGGTCGCTTACTATACTAGAAGGAATACCGTGCAAACGAACTATCTCTTTAATGTATATAGAAGCCAACCACGGAGCAGTGCTCTTACTTTTAACGGGAATAAAATGGGCGCTCTTAGTAAGTCTATCTACTATAACCCAAATCCCCGTATTACCCTTCCTTGATCTTGGTAATCCATCCACAAAATCCATTGAGACGCTTTCCCATTTCCATAGTGGAACTTCCAATGGGTGAAGCAACCCACCGGGTTTCTTTTGTTCCGTTTTTACTCGTTGGCACACCAAGCATCTAGCGACGTACTCGGCCACATCCTTTTTCATACCGGCCCAAAAGAAAACCCGCTTCATATCTTTGTACATCTTGTCTCCACCGGGATGAATGGTCATCTTTGAGCGATGAGCATCATCAAGAATGGCCTTCCTTAAGTCTTCATCTTGTGGTACACAAAGTCTATTATCCCTTCGTAACCAACCCTTATCGTCTAGGGTATATCTACGAAGATGGCTCGACGACTCCCCTCCTTTGAGCTTTTCTACTATCTCAACCAACTGTGGGTCGTCTTGCTGTGCCTCACCAACTCGTCCTAGAAGTGTAGGTCTAACCTCCAAGGATGCTAACAAACCAGGTACTAGGTTAACGGAGGGTCTAAAGTCAAACATGGAGATGAATTCTAAGCTTCGTCGTTCAACAAACAACGGACTCAAGGACAACCTTTTCCTACTTAAGGCGTCTGCTACCACGTTACCCTTGCCCGGGGTATATGCTATTTCAAAATCGTAGGAGGCTAAGAATTCCATCCACCGTTGCTGCCTTAAATTCAAATCCTTCTGAGAGAATAAGTATTTTAATGATTTGTGGTCAGTGAACAGTTCGAATTTCTCACCAAGAAGATAGTGACGCCAAGACTTAAGCGCGAAAACAATTGCGACTAACTCAAGGTCATGCGTAGGGTAATTCTTTTCATGAACCCTCAACTGCCTTCCACCATAGGCTATTACTCTTCCCTCTTGCATGAGGACCGCGCCAAGTCCCGTCCCACAAGCATCAGTATAGACGGTAAACGGTTTATTCCCGTCTGGCAGCACTAAGACTGGGGCTGAAGTTAAGGCTCTCTTTAAACGTTGGAACGCATCATCACAATCTTCGTCCCACGTAAAAACCAAGTTCTTCTTCGTTAACCGTGTTAATGGAGCTGATATTTTTGCGAAGTCTTTGATAAACTTCCTATAATAGCCAGCCAACCCCAAGAAACTTCTTACTTCGGTTACATTTTTAGGGACCTTCCAATCTTGGATGGCCACCACCTTTGCGGGATCCACTGCTATCCCTTCCTTGGAAACCACGTGCCCTAAGAACCGTACTTCTTTCCTCCAGAAGTGACACTTAGAAAATTTTGCCTTAAGGTTATGCGCTCGAAGGGTTTCCAATACTTCCCTAAGATGTAGGGCATGCTCTTCTTCATTCTTAGAAAAGACTAAGATGTCATCCACAATGACTACCACGAATTTGTTAAGGTACTCCCTAAACACCCTACTCATCAAATCAACAAAATATGCGGGGGCGTTTGTCAAACCAAAGGGCATCACTAGCCATTCATAGAATCCGTCAGGAGTCCTAAAAGCAGTCTTATCTATACTATCCTCAGCCACTCTCAGTTGATGAAAGCCAGTGGCTAAGTCCAACTGCGAAAACACTGAGGCGCCAACTAACTGATCAAAGAGATCGTCAATCCTCGGCAGTGGGTGTCGGTTCTTTTTTGTAAGCTTGTTTAGTTCTCTATAGTCCACACAAAGTCTAAGGGACCCATCCGCCTTTGTAGCAAATACTACTGGAGCACCCCACTCCGATATACTACGTCTTATGAACCCCTTCTCAAGCAACTCCTTCACTTGCTTATTGAGTTCCTCCTTTCACGAGGAGCCATGTGGCGCACTGGAAAAGATACGGGTTTAGCATTATTCACAAGATAAATTCGAAAGTCTATCTCCCGCTTTGGAGGTAAGCCCTTCACCTCCTCAAACACATCCGGATATTCCCGTACCACCTCTACCGATCGTAGATTCTCTACAGATGCGTCAAGCGATTCAAGATAACTCAGCATAACGGAATCTACAGGATTATAAAAGATGTCGAGAGTGTTACCAAGGCGAGTCACAAGCCTAACTACTCTCCTTTCACAATCAAGAATGGCCCCATTTCTAGATAACCAATCCATTCCTAAAATTAGCCCATAGCCTGTGAAGCCCAATACATAAGCATCACATCTAAATTCAACGCTAAGTATAGAGATTTTCAAATCCAAACATATCATGGTCAAATGAGCCGAACCCCCATTTGGATTTGAAACAACCAAGGGATCCTCTACTAAACTGGTGTTTAAGTGCAGTAATTCAACTAATGATGCATAGATAAACGAATGAGATGCGCCAGAATCGAATAAGGTACGGACAGGATGATCAAACAGAAAAACTAAGCTTTCAACAGAAATTGTTCTACCTCTTTCTTGCAGCGGTGGGGCCGCAATAGCCTGAACTTGCCCCCTTGCCTGCCTTGGTGCCATAAGAGCCTGCACCTGTCCTCCCGAGGTAGACCCTGCCCTCTGCCCCTTCTTTGGGCAGTCCTTCACCAAATGTCCTGCATCTCCACAATGAAAACAACCAGTCTTCTTTTTCTTTCTACAATCTTTGCTGAGATGGTCAGGCGTCCCACAATTGAAACATCTCTTCTTCCCTTTGCCATTATTGTTTTCACCACCCTTCTTATTTTGCTGTTGGGGTTTCTTCTGATCCCCTTTCTTTTCAACTGCCTTATCCTCATGCATAAGTGCCATTTCTACTAGCCTTTCAAAGGTGGCTCCCATAGGGATGTGGGTCATAGCCAACCCTTGCAACGGTTCATTCAAGCCTCTAACGAACCTCAAAGCTTTCTTCTCTGGCGTGTTCACCAACTCCAAGCCAAACCTTGCTAACTGATTAAATTTATTGACATATTCCTTCACTGATAAGCTCCCTTGCTTTAATATCAGGAATTTTTCCATATTTAAATTCTCCTCTGCCCTTGAAAGAAACTTTGCCTCAAACCTTCGTCTGAAATCCGCCCATGAATCAACTGGACGTTCCCCGTTAGTGACCTCCCACCAAAACGAGGCCTCTCCCTTCATTAACCAAGCAGCTAAACGGACTTTCCTCCCATCTTCCACTTCAAAGATATCCAACAATTCCTCAGTCTCCTTAAGCCAGTCTCTGGCCTCCACAAACGTCTCAGTCCCTTGAAAAGTTTTTCCTCCCATAGCCTTAAATTCCTTGCACGTCTTTGCAAAAGTGTCAACACGAGGAGGAGGAGGAGGAATGGGTGCAACTGGGGGTGGAGGAGCATCTGCTGGGCCTGCAGTGGTGGCCCTAGCCTCCAAATATCTCCTAAACCACCTTGGAACCGTCACACCTTCTGGGAGATTAAGATCTTCAGCCATACTGAAACGAAAAAGGAAAGATTCAAAATGGAGAATTCGAAAGATAAAGATAAGGATATGGCTATTTGGGATTATGTTTTTCATAAAAACTCTCTCTAAATAACATGTTTTTGAAAGCACTTCTTCCAAAAATACTTTAGAAAAATATTTTTCTAAAAATTTTATCTGTTCTGGTAACCTTATGCTCTGATACCACGTGTAACACTCCACGTCCATTAATGTCACTCACCAGGGGAATGCATTAACTTCCATGGAGGTCATAAGTGAATATAGAACAGAGAAATTACAACAAGACAGATAATAAATAGCACTTGAAAATCTAAAACTTCATTTTATTGCAGCGGAAATTAAATATGTCTGTTACATCATAAAACCATAGATCATAACCAAGTACAATATCCGTCTTCACAAAAACAAAATACATAATCCCATTACAATAAATAGCCATCAAAAAGAAAGATAACAAGCTGGACTTTACTTCTGCAGTCCAAGCTTTCCAAGAGATAAGCGATCCAACTAGACTCCACTAGAACTTGGCCCAACCTGAGGACCTGAGGGAAAAAAAAGATGGAAAAGAGGGGGTCAGACATAAAGTCTGGCGAGTATGATAATTCTACAATACTATTATCAAAATAACTGGACTAAGGCATAAGCTGGAAAACAAGGAAATGTCTATGAAAGAGCAGATTAAGGACATAGACAATCGCTAAAGGAAACATTATAGGCGCTCCTAAATACTAAAGGATAAACACTATACTGCACCACACCAGTCACCCTAAAGATTGATCCCACTTAGCTTCACTTAGAAACTTTCTTAATGGCTTTACGTACTCCTAGCTGACTACATAGGTGCCGCCTGCCCCTATCTCCACTAGGTGTACCCCACTTTCCATTTTTCGATCGGCTCCCTACTCGTAGATACCCATGCTGGCCCCACAGTGGGGTGTATCATTCCCCTAAAGTGGCAACCCGATATAACGAAGATGCACGGCTTATACCTACACGATGCAACAACGTCTTACCTACCAGCCCGGGTCCACACACGCATATGAAACCCGTTGGACTTGCGTTGCCACCGCTCCCTGTTTTGGCCTCTTATAGTCAAACCCAGTATGCGTGTCCCGTCCTCGACTTGGGTCGAGCCCACAAAGATACGTTTTGGGATACTGGTTGAAATGGGCCCCCATTACTTCCCACAAGCATTCCACCTAAGCTTGTCCCATTAGTCCATCCACTTAACCAACTTAGTCATATTCATTTACATGTGTATTTGGTTAAGTCTAATCGTATTTCAAATGCCTCTAAAGGCAACCACTAGATTCCTCATGCCACACAAGGCACCTACTTAACCCCCATGTCCCACCTTACATGATTATCTGGCTAAGTATTTCTTAATTCATTATGGCCATAACCTCATAAAGACCTCTCACATTAGACTGGCATTTATGGCAGCTGGATTTGCCGGGCGGGTCCGGGCAGTCTTATACCATAAAAGAGTCTAACCTCGTGTCTTTACAACTGTTATGCTTTAGTTTGGGCCTAGGACCTCCCACATTGGGCCGACATTTGTGACTACTGGATTTGCCGGGCGGGTCCGGGCATGTTTACGTCACAAACGGGTCCAACCTCGTGTCCTAAGCATTGATTATTATTAATAATCCACTTTCCCCAATTTTAATAATTCCCTACTTGAATTATTAATTAATTCCAAATTCAACAATGTCCATAATTGACTCAATTATGGACATCCATTCAAGGCGTGCAAAATCATACAAAATTGCACCCAATTTATTAATTCCTAATATCACCCCTAACCCACGTTTGAACGTTTATTCGCAAAATATATATTAGACTCGAATAGTCTAACTCATAGCATAAAAGAGATTATCACAATAATAACATGTATATATGACTAAATGAATCATAATAAGGGGTGAAACTTGCATATGTACAACTTGCATAGGATTATACATGTCATGGATCTAAAGATGTCAACTTTTTCATAATTCACATAATATGGTCTCAATCAAATTTCATAAACTTGCATAGGAACATGTGTGAATCAACATCATCTAATCTAACAATATGGGTTTATATGGGTACACCTAAATCAATAGGCAAATTCCCATAATAAAAATTCATTTAGTCATAGATTCATGCATATGGGTACACCTAACTTAATAGGAAAATTCCCATATTCAAGATCCAATTTAAATTGTGGATTCATGTATATGGATACACCTAACTTAATAGGCAAATTCCCATAATCATGATCCATTTAATTTTTAGAAAAAAACATAAACTTTAAAACATGATCCAATTTGCATAAATAACAACATCATGATTTTACAACTTGTACGATTCAACACAACTTAACATGATATCATAATCATATAACTTATGGATTTTCAACATATGTGTTAACATGAGATCTACAACATATATAAGATTTATGACATAACATAGCATGATTTACACATAGCATAGCATGATAGCTTAACATAGCATAGCATGATTTTCATCATAGCATGGCATAGCATAGGAGAATTTACAACATATAATTTACAACATATGACAACATAATAACATAACAAGAGATCCACAATATAGAATTTACAATTACAATTCACATCACTTTCTTGTGATCCATTCATAACTTAATCGAATTATTTTATAATAACATTGTGAGAATCATCATACTCATAATTTAAAGAAGAGAAATAGAAAGAGTCTTTGATTTAATTTGTTTGTTGAGTAGATTTAGTTGTAGGCTAGGCTTTCTCCTTCTTCTTTAGTTTGTGACGGCTACGCTGAACTCCATGGCAACGGCATGTCGGTAGCTCTCCAATTTTTCAAGTGATTTAGGTTTAGAGTCTACCCACTTATTTATAGATGTTAGGATGCATTTAGGCCATTAGATTTACCCTAGAATAGATTAGAGCCATTAGATTTCGTCCAGCCTTCAAAACACAGCCCGAAAACCCAACCAGATGCATCCAGGTCACCTGGGCTCGACCAGGGAGGTCGACACCCAGGTCGACTCTAGTGTCGACCTGGTCCCCCCAGGTCGACTCCCAAGTCGACCCCCAGGTCGACCTGGTCTGGGCGGGAGTTTTCCCGCCTGCCTCCATTTCTGTGTTTTTGAAATCTGTTTTAAAATTTGAATTTTTCGTGAAACTTCTCGAGGCCATATCTCGGTCATACGAACTCCGATTCACAAAATTTCGGACTCTATTTCGCGTATTTTGCCGAGACGAACACAATGGCGCAGCCCGTTTCCCAATATTCTTATATTTGAAATTAATTATTCTTTCATTTGTGAATATTAGTATTAATTGATTTACGGGGTGTTACACCCGCCAAATCACAAATTGATTTCCCAAAAAATACAACGGGTATACAGCTAAGAGAAATGAATTCCTCCGCCACCAAACGTACATACGTTTAAAGAGATCAACTTATGTGATCCATTACATATACTCTGTTAGACATTCTTCCATACAGGTTGTCCTGGGACTGGACAAACCGAAGGCACTATTCTGTAAATTGAACAGCCCTTGCATAACTCCGTCTTCAATTTTCTTCATCATATTTGATTCACAACGCTAATGCCATACGGAGTGGTTTTCAGATAATATATCTGATCCCGGTCTCTCCGTATTGACGACGGAAAAATGGTCAAAAACTTCGATAGTCGGTGAGTTAACTATCAAAGAAAAACATGTGTGCAAACAACGATATTATTTCCAGATGGAAATTATATCAGTCAATCATCATTTAACGTTTATCTCTTTAGTTCATTAATTTGTTTATTTCCTGTTTCCATATATTCAACATTCCTTATTTTCTAAATTTAGAAAATATACGTTATTAATCATTGGAAAACATTTCCATCTCTTTTTTCATGTATCACTGCCATTTCAGTATTCTTTATCATCAAACATTTCATTTTCCAGGATTAGAAAATATCACTGATTTTATTTGGAAAATGTTTCCAAAACTCATTCATTGGATTTAAATAGATGTTTAAATAAAACATCGTTATGCCACTCAAACCATTAACACTTATTAACTACATTCAATTAACTCCTTCACTATCGAACCTTAACCATTCCTTAGTTAAAAACGAAGTCAATCGAGTTGGGGTATAACTACCTCTCAGACCTTAACTGAACAACATTTCTAACCTCGAAATAGACAAAGTTCACCCTTTAAATCTTTAATTAACTTCCTTACGTAACTCTTCGATTCTATTTACGAGTCTACTTCTTTTACAGAAATCATTTGATTTTAACAATAGTGTTAAAATCTCATGCTTTTGAAATATAATAACTTCACTATAACTTTTATTTCTTAATTTGGATAAATAAACAAACAACTAATTTATTAATAAATAAATCTTGATAAAAAAGGGAAAGTGAATTGTACTTTCCCGAATTCGTTATAATCGAATTTCAACGTATAACTCTCACTTGAATAATCTCTATTCGATAACTCCTTTTCGAATAACTAATATTCGATAACTCCTTTTCGAATAAACTATATTCGATAACTCCTTTTCGAATAACTAATATTCGATTAACTCCTTTTCGAATAAACTATACTCGGTTAACTCCTTTTCGAATAAACTATATTCGATAACTCCTTTTTGAATAAACTATATTCGATAACTCCTTTTCGAATAACTAATATTCGATTAACTCCTTTTCGAATAAACTATATTCGAATAACTCCTTTAACTCTCTTCGAATAAATTATATTCGATTAACTCCTTTAACTCTCTTCGAATAAATTATATTCGATTAACTCCTTTAACTCTATTCGAATAAATTATATTCGATTAACTCCACTCGATTAACTCTAATTCTACTAACTCTAATTCGACTAATTCTAATCGATTAACTCTAATTCGACTAACTCTAATCGATTAACTCTAATTCGACTAACTCTAATCGATTAACTCTATTTCGACTAACTCTAATCGATTAACTCTATTTGATTAACTCTATCAATTAACTCTAATTGATTAATTCTAATCGATAACTCTAATTGATTTACTCTATTCAATTAACTCTAATCGATAACTCTAATTGATAACTCTAATTGATAACTCTTTTATATCTCATTAATTCCCTTTTATAATCCTATTTATTTTCCAAATAAATATTCCTTTTATAATTTTATTTATTTAACAAATAAAAATTTCCTTTTCAATTCTATTTGTAAATGTTTTACAAATATTTCCTTTTCAATTTCATTTGTAAATGTTTTACAAATATTCCCTTTTAAATTTCCATTCGTAAATGTTTTACAAATATTTCCTTTTCAATTCCATTTGTAAATGTTTTTACAAATATTTCCTTTTATAATTCTATTTGTTTCACAAATATTTTCCTTTTATATTTCTATTTGTTTCACAAATATTTTCCTTTTATATTTGTTTCACAAATATTTTCCTTTATATAATCCTTTTCCTTTTATACATAAAATCCATTGATTTTATATAAATACTTTATTTTCAAAGTACACTTTGAAATCCCCTTTTCTACATTCCAGTATTTCTTACGGTATTTAAAATACCCAAATAACAATGAGCGATATCATCCAACACACGTAATCAACACAGATTATATATCACATCATATATTACAGTATATGAAAAATAGTAAAATAAATGTTGAGGAATCCAGTTGGATTCCTCCGACCTGTTCCCCTGCATCCACAGATGTTACACAATATAATTCACATCAATTTCATTTCACTATGAAATATTCTGCTAAACAGAATCAATTTATATATATATATATATATATATATATATATAACCAGATCTATATTTTCAGCCAATTACTTAGAAGTTCAACCAAACAGTCAATACATGGCAATCAATCATCATTTATCAGTTCTAAATATATGTTATCAAAATATGAACTGGTAAAGTTGGTGAGTTTTACTAACATTGGACGATCATCGTTAATAACGATAACCATCGCTTGATTCTGACGAATAATTTATTTTGCAATAAATTGTAACGAGCTCCAATTCATTCCCAGTCAGTTCCATTGTGAAGCTCTCGTCCATACGATCCTAACAGATCTTGTTTCGCTGAATTTGGACAATGTATGAACAAGATATTTAATTTACAAGTTAAGACAAATTTAAACTAAAAACTAAACTATTTTAAATTGGGCCTTACCCAAAATCTGGCCCACTACCCAAACAAAGCCCGAACTCGCTAAAAGGTCACTGTCTTCCTCAAATCCCAAACTCGCGAGCTCCAGTATTCTTCGAATAGCCATTACCGCTTATTCCAGCGCCTAAATGTCATTGTTTATACCACAAAAATCCAAACCGACCACACCGTTCAACTCTCCATCGAATCCTCAACCTTGCCGGCCCCTCCTCCTTCAACTCGTGCCTCCCTAACAATTTCCGTCGACCGCCCCTTAAATGCGACGACAGTATATCCATCGACAATTTTTATCGCCTAAATCCAACAAAAACTCACTTGACTTGCTATCTCCCCATACGAACACAAATCCAACATTAAAAACCCGAATCAATGCCTAAATCTTCTGATAAACCCAACCCTGGCTAACGCCGTACAAAATGGAGCTCTAGAAATCGTCGGCGCACTCACCAAAAAAAATCCCAGATCGAAGACGCTGATATGAGGATCCCGAATATATGAGAGTTTGGATTTATCGGATTTTATTTGATTTGTTTAAGGTTTTAGAACTTTGGATTTTCTCGTTTCCATTTTCTGTGTGATGGCGGAAAACTGTTTGACTGGAGAAAAATGTTTTTAGGGTTTAAGGGATTGGTAGTGTATTTGTAGGATATGTCTGGCTTGCTCAAGAAGCTTCACATATATTATTATTATATTATAACGCTGTTTACATTTGTCTTTAAAAATTCCTACGATCACATATAATACCCAAAAATAACGAAAATGGACATGCCGATAGAGTTTGATATTACGGACCCAACGAAACTGGTTTCGTGGAATTCCGACTCTGTTTGCTCACACAACGTGTTTTTAACCATCAAAATACTGACTGTTTTTCACATTAAAAAACCGTATGGCCATACACTAACTCCAAAAATCACGAAAATTGAAATCTAACAATAATTTAACATTCCTGATCCAACAAAATTAGTTTCGTCGAAAACGGAGGTCGTTTGCAAAAATGGCTATTTTTAAAGCTCTAAATAACCCATTTAAATATATAAATATATTTAAAAAAAATAAATTTAATATTTATAAATAAATGTTATAGTATATATTCACACTAGAATATCATACAACTTCAATTGGATTTATAACTCGATATTCAACTCCCGGTTGAATCGGTATTCAATTTATATTGAAAAATCTTTTTATAATATAAATATATATTTATAAATTTCAAAGGAATTCCATAGCGACTTTTCTAAAATTTGATTTGGACATAAATCAAAATCTACACAATGAAATCCCAATTTTTCTCTTCCATTAGAAAAATATACTTCACCAGCTCCGAACTTTTCTTGTTTCATAGAAATTCGATTTAAAACGGATTCTGTATATTCGACTGAAGTTCGAATCGCCAAATAGCGAACTGTCGCGCCATTGCGGGCTCGATTATAATTATATTATAATTATACATTCAAACTTCATTTAAATAATATATTCATTAATATAATTCAACTCTAAACTGAATTATATATCTTGAATTGTCCAATTCACACAATATTGCCATTTCAGCTAATTCTGATTATTTCAGAATTTATATATATTATTCCATTATTTAATTTAATTAAATATTCACTATTATTTAATTCTACGACCATTCGAATCTCTAAATCACTATTTATATAATTAAATTAATTATTATATCTCTAAAATACTCGTCGTTACATTCTTCCCCACTTAAAATAATTTCGTCCTCGAAATTGCTAAGGTAGAAAACAAACCCTACTAACTGATTAAAAATTATTTGTTCACTTCTTAACTTCAGTTTCAACCGAACCAATTTAATTTTAATTAAATATTTATTCATTCCTACTAACGAAAATTTTCAAAAATCCTGAAAATTTTCAAACACCTTAACTTTTCAAATTTTTTTGCCAATACCTCCTTTGTACTGGTGAATAGCTCAAACTCCAACTCGCCTCTCTAGGCCTTCTTCAACCCAAAAGAAAATCAAACAGCCAAGCGGCTTGCCAATTCGGCTCATCCAAATCTCAAACCCATATGTAATATAAACTGGTACCTTTTTGTCGGGCATATCAATACATCCTTTCCATCTGTTACAAATTCTGCATATACCAATGTCATCCCAATCATCTCCAATCAATACATCCTCAAAACCAAATCATCTGCTTATACAAGCCAAATTTCATTTCCGATTTCAATTCTTACTTACCAGTCAAATTTCCATTTCGGATTATTTCTAATCCAATCTAATTTGATATTTTCTATCTCAACTCATTTTCCACTTAACTGGTTTCAATTCAATTTCTATTTCTATTTGCTTTTACAAATTCTACTTTAATTTGTTTTAATTCAAATAATCTGTTTCTAGGAATTTTTAAATAGCTTAGCCTTTTCCAAAAATCAAAATATTCATTTGGAATATCAAAACAACTTGTTTTCTCAAAACAATTCAAAAACAAAATCCTTGGTAGTAATCCGTCACTTAGAAACTCGAAAATGAACACTAACGATGTCGCGATTCATCATCAGGGTTATTTCCCAACTATCGAAGTGAGTTCAATACTATATCACTTTCAAAATCACTTTTAAACTATTCCATTTTGAAATACATTTCAAAATACCATTCACAATGCTGGTAAAACAATTTAAAATCTCCCAGGATTTTAAAAATTCTCATATATTTAATCCATATTCATTTACAAACACCTTTCCAAATCTCCAGGGTTTTAATTTCCATTCTGATTTAAATTTCAGATTTTATTCATTTCGATTTCATATATTACACTTATATGAATTCGGATTGGTTATTTGTAATCATTTCACTTTTTATAATCTTACTCGATTATAATACCAACCAATATATCCAATATATTATAATCATTTCAATATCAATCTTTGTTTATATCAAAATAAATTTTGGATAAAATTATTTCATTTACCCTCTTTTCAAAACATACAGTGTCGGTTCATCGTATTCGAGTGTTTATGAACCCCTACCGATATAGTGGATTAAACTGATCGACCAGAACTCATAAACAACTCAACTAATAAATCTCCACAATATAAAACCATTTTATATCAAATGACAAATACGTTCACTCGTATATATACACTCAACTCAATCTAGGGTATTACTAACCCCATCTCTACTGAGTCACGCTACAAAGGCAAGGTAATTACTTAACCTTAAGCTCTGATACCAACTGTAGTGTCCCGAAATTCCGGTACAATTTGAGCTGACCAAATAACACAAGTCCAAACCAAATTGCACTAGAAACCAGGAAACTAATAGAAAGAAAACAGAGGGTGAGAATAGATAAGATAGAAACTTAGAATAGAAGAAGAAGAACATACAACATCAGAGTAAACACGAATCTCACAGCGGATACATAACTTTGAAATAAAACTAATATATGCATACATTAATATTTTCAGAATATAACACTTACAACACCGCGGAAATAAACAATAGCTATAAAAATGGTGCTGAAGCCTCCTGCTCCAGCTCCTTCTAGTGCATCTGTAAATCCCGACTACTTGACTGCTCATACAAATTTGAGCACCCAAGAGTTTAGGAAAACAAAACAAACTCCGGGTCAGTCATGGGACTGGTATGAGTAAACATTTAAAACTGTTTGAAAAAATAACAATATCTCATAAGACCACACCGTATAACGGAACAGGTTTTTCCCTTATGAGAATCCAAATCAATTTGATTTAACTTTCAAATCATTTTGAAAGAAACAATGATCTTTTATATCAAAACTCTTTTGATATTATAATAGTTTCTATCAACCACAATATAATAATCATCTTGCAGAACGCTTTCATCTCACGTTCCACATATATAGTATACAATCAAAACCGCGAGCACTTATTGGAAAATGGATTACCAACTATGACAAGGTATGGAACCACCTTCCGATAGTGTACCTCTAGAGAGGAATACACTGGGTTCAACAAGAACATCTTGCAACCCGGCCATACATGACCGACCACTTATTTTGCTCGAGTGTATCGATTGTATATCACTAACGGTTGGGATCAGCAACCGTTTCCCGAATGGGACAACATCGAATAGATTAAAGAATGAAATGAACATCTCTAGATAGGTGATAATACACCCTACTTTGCAGCCAACCACTTAGCCATGCTGCCTGCCCGATTTTTGTCATTTCCCGATTGTGAGGATAGAGGCCACGCTTATCTCTGACAGATCACACATTTATTCACTTTGAATGTCACATCGTCATACCTGCCAAATCACAAATTGATTTCCCCAAAAATACAACGGGTATGCAGCTAAGAGAAACGAATTCCTCCACCACCAAACGTACATACGTTTGAAGAGATCAACTTACGTGATCTATTACATATACTCTATCAGACATTCTTCCATACATGTTGTCCTGGGACTGGACAAACCGAAGGCACTATTCTATAAACAGGACAACCCTTGCATAACTCCGTCTTCAATTTTCTTCATCATATTTGATTCGCAACGCTAATGCGATACGGAGTGGTTTTCAGATAATATATCTGATCTCGGTCTCTCCGTGTTAACGACATGAAAATTGTCAAAAACTTCGATAGTCAGTGAGTTAACTATCAAAGAAAAACATATGTGCAAACAACGACATTATTTCCAGATGGAAATTATATCGGTCAATCATCATTTAACGTTTATCTCTTGAGTTCATTAATTTGTTTATTTCCTGTTTCCATATATTCAACATTCCTTATTTTCTAAATTTAGAAAATATACGTTATTAATCATTGGAAAACATTTCCATCTCTTTTTTCACGTATCACTGCCATTTCAGTATTCTTTATCATCAAACATTTCATTTTCTAGGATTAGAAAATATCTCTAATTTTATTTGGAAAATGTTTCCAAAACTCATTCATTGGATTTAAACAGATGTTTAAATAAAACATCGCTATGCCACTCAAACCATTAACACTTATTAACTGCATTCAATTTACTCCTTCACTATCGAACCTTAACCATTCCTTAGTTAAAAATGAAGTCAATCAAGTTGGGGTATAACTACTTCTCAGACCTTAACTGAACAACATTTCTAACATCGAAATAGACAAAGTTCACCCTTTAAATCTTTAACAAACTTCCTTATGTAACTCTCCGATTCTATTTACGAATCTACTTTTTTTACAGAAATCATTTGATTTTAACAATAGTGTTAAAATCTCATGCTTTTGAAATATAATAACTTCACTATAACTTTTATTTATTAATTTGGATAAATAAACAAACAACTAATTTATTAATAAACAAATCTTGATTAAAAACGGAAAGTGAATAGTACTTTCCCGAATTCGATATAATTGAATTTGAACGTATAACTCTCGAATGAATAATCTCTATTCGATAACTCCTTTTTGAATAACTAATATTTGATAACTCCTTTTCAAATAAACTATATTCAATAACTCCTTTTCGAATTACTAATATTCGATTAACTCCTTTTCGAATAAACTATATTTGATTAACTCCTTTTCGAATAAACTATATTCGATAACTCGTTTTCAAATAAACTATATTCGATAACTCCTTTTCGAATAACTAATATTCGATTAACTCCTTTTCGAATAAACTATATTCGATTAACTTCTTTAACTCTCTTCGAATAAATTATATTCGATTAACTCCTTTAACTCTCTTCGAATAAATTATATTCGATTAACTCCTTTAACTCTATTCGAATAAATTATATTCGATTAACTCTAATTCGATTAACTCTAATCGATTAACTCTAATTTGACTAACTCTAATCGATTAACTCTGATTTGACTAACTCTAATCGATTAACTCTAATTCGACTAACTCTAATCGATTAACTCTATTTCGACTAACTCCAATCGATTTAACTCTATTTTATTAACTCTATAAATTAACTCTAATTGATTAATTCTAATCGATAACTCTAATTGATTTACTTTATTCGATTAACTCTAATCGATAACTCTAATTGATAACTCTAATTGATAACTCTTTTATATCACATTAATTCCCATTTATAATCCTATTTATTTTCCAAATAAATATTCCTTTTATAATTTTATTTATTTAACAAATAAATATTTCCTTTTCAATTCTTTTTCAATTCTATTTGTAAATGTTTTACAAATATTACCTTTTCAATTTCATTTGTAAATGTTTTACAACTATTCCCTTTTAAATTTCCATTTGTAAATGTTTTACAAATATTTCCTTTTCAATTCCATTTGTAAATGTTATACAAATATTTCCTTTTATAATTCTATTTGTTTCACAAATATTTTCCTTTTATATTTCTATTTGTTTCACAAATATTTTCCTTTTATATTTGTTTCCACAAATATTTTACTTTTATATTTGTTTCACAAATATTTTCCTTTTATATAATCCTTTTTCTTTTATATATAAAATCCATTGATTTTATATTAATACTTTATTTTCAAAATACACTTTGAAATCCCCTTTTCTACATTCCAGTATTTCTTACGGTATTTAAAATACCCAAATAACAATGATCGATATCATCCAACACACGTAATCAACATAGATTATATATCACATCATATATTACAATATATGAAAAACAGTAAAATAATTGTTGAGGAATCCAGTTGGATTCCTCCGGCATGTTCCCCTGCATCCACAGATGTTACACAATATAATTCACATCAATTTCATTTCACTATGAAATATTCTGTTAAACAGAATCAATTTATATATTTGTTTATTTATTTATTTATATATATATATATAACCAGATCTATAATTTCAGCCAATTACTTAGCAGTTCAACCAAACAGTCAATGCACAGCAATACATCATCATTTATCAGTTCTAAATATACGTTATAAAAATATAACTGGTAGAGTTGGTGAGTTTTACTCACATTGGACGATCATCGTTAATAATGATAACCATCGCTTGATTCCGACGGACATTTATTTTGCAATAAATTGTAACAAGCTCCAATTCACTCCCAGTCAATTCCATTGTGAAGCTCTCGTCCATACGATTCTAACGGATCTTGTTTCGCGGAATTTGGACAACGTATGGACAAGATATTTAATTTACAAGTTAAGACAAATTTAAACTAAAAACTATACTATTTTAAATTGGGCCTTTACCCAAAATCCGGTCCACTACCCAAAAAAAGCCCAAACTCACTAAAAGGTCACCGTCTTCCTCAAATCCCAAACTCGCGAGCTCCAGTATTCTTCGAATAGCCATTGCCGCTTATTCCAGCGCCTAAATGTCATTGTTTATACCACAAAAATCCAAACCGACCACACCGTTCAAATCTACATCGAATCCTCAACCTCGCCGGCCCCTCCTCCTTCAACTCGCGCCTTCCAAACAATTTTCATCGACCGCCCCTTAAATGCGATGACAGTATATCCATCGACAATTTTTATCGCCTAAATCCACCAAAAACTCACTTGACTTGCCATCTCCTCATACGAACACAAATCCAATATAAAAAACCCAAATCAATGCCTTAATCTTCCGATAAACCCAACCCTGGCTAATGCCGTACAAAATGGAGCTCCAGAAATTGTCGACGCACTCACCAAAAACCATCCCAGATCGAAGACGCTGCCATGAGGATCCCGAATATACGAGAGTTTGGATTTATCGGATTTTATTCGTTTAAGATTTTAGAACTTTGGATTTTCACGTTTCCATTTTCTGTGTGACGGCGGAAAACTGTTTGACTGGAGAAAAATGTTTTTAGGGTTTAAGGGATTGGTAGTGTATTTATAGGATAGGTCTGGCTTGCTCAAGAAGCTTCATATATATTATTATTATATTATAACGCTGTCTACATTTGTCTTTAAAAATTCCTATGATCACATATAATAACCAAAAATCATGAAAATGGACATGCAGCTAGAGTTTGACGTTACGGACCCAACAAAACTGGTTTCGTCGAATTCCATCTCTGTTTGCTCACACAGCGTATTTTTAACCATCAAAATACTGACTGTTTTTCACATTAAAAATCCCTACGGCCACACACTAACTCCAAAAATCACAAAAAATGAAATCTAACAAAAATTTAACATTCCTGACCAACAAAATTAGTTTCGTCGAAAACGGAGGTCGTTTGCAAAACTGGCTATTTTTAAGCTCTAAATAACCCATTTAAATATATAAATATATTTAAAAATAATTAAATTTAATATTTATAAATAAATATTATTGTATATATTCACACTAGAATATCATACAGCTTCAATTGGATTTATAACTCGATATTCAAATCCCGGTTGAATCGGTATTCAATTTATATTAAAAAATCCTTTTGTAATATAAATATATATTTACAAATTTCAAAGGAATTCCATAGCGACTTTTCTAAAGTTTGACTTCGACATAAATCAAAATCTACACAATGAAATCCCGATTTTTCTCTTCCATTAGAAAATATACTTCACCAGCTTCGAACGTTTCTTGTTTCACAGAAATTCAATTTAAAATGGATTCTGTATATTCGACTGAAGTTCGAATCACCAAATAGCGAACTGCCGCGCCATTACGGGCTCGATTATAATTATATTATAATTATACGTTCAAACTTCGTTTAAATTATATATTCATTAATATAATTCAACTCTAAACTGAATTATATATTTTGAATTGTCCAATTCACACAATATTGCCATTTCAGCTAATTCTGATTATTTCAGAATTTATATATATATATATTATTCCATTATTTTATTTAATTAAATATTCACTATTATTTAATTCTATGACCATTCGAATCTCTAAATCACTATTTATATAATTAAATAAATTAATTATTATATCTCTAAAATACAGATCGTTACACTGCAAATCACCTCCTCTTATATACTTCATGTCACTTATACATACCCCGTCATGTATATGTACACAGCCACTCTTAATTTGCTCCCAGCGTTTAACAGAGTCTTCACCAATCCATGCTTTAACAGCATGTCTCCACCGCCACTTACTCCCTTCGTCCAAATCTCCTACCTCAGACCATGGTTCAACGAACGGGTATCACCTTTCAACTGTCCTCCTCGCGCGCACCACTCCAGACTAGCTCCCCACACCCAAACAGGAACTCCTGTTCTTGCTTGTAAAAATATGGCCATAACTGATGGCTTTGTCTCTCCCTTATTTAGTTCGACGAAGGGATTTCGAGCTGCTTGAAACCGGTACCACCGTGGAGAGGAGTACATGCGTATAACTATATATATATTGTGAATGTTTAGATTTTTACATTTGATTTTCGATTTACATGGAACCGTATAATTTCTGAACCCAAAAGAAAGGGGAAGCACTGCTGTATTTATGGGTTGTAAAGCTTCGATGCTAAGCATTAGGCATACAGGGTATGACTATTTTGTTTTGTTTTTTTCATTATTATATTTTCATGTGATGTCTGCGTCTAAGTAGCTGGCGAGATTTGATTACACAGGGTTTGCTCTTTTCTTGGTTATGAAGTTTAGTCAGAGTGATGGGTCTCCATGTTGTTTACTTTGCCATGAAGTATTCAGTAAAATGTTGGTCAAGCAAACTAGGGTAGGTAAGTTCTAGAAAGCAAGCTTTCATTTAAAACCTTAATTAAATACATGACATGATATCAAAAGGTCGAAGCATTAGTTGAGTTGTAAAGTCTTCATATGGAAGTGAAGCAACCCGAAAAATATTTTCTAGTTTCGTATTTACGATACGGTCCTAAAAAAACTAGTTTCGTCAAATTCTGAGACCGTCTGAAAAATGTCCATTTTCCAGTCGATTAAAATCAACTGAAACTGGTCAAACGCGTTTTCCTTTGCCGCGCTCACATATTGATTCGAAAAATTACGAATTTTGGAATCTGGCAATAAGTTGACATAACGGATCCAACAAAAGTGGTTTCGTCGAAACAAAGGTCGTTTGCAAAATTCTCATTTTTAAGGGCTAGAATTCCATAGTGACTATTCTGAATTTTCAACTGGGCGTATCTTTTGATTCCCGCTATAAAATTTCAATTTTTGGATTCGTTGGAAAGATATTCTCAAATAGATTCTAATGTTTTTGGTTTCACTAAAATCCGTTTTTTTTAATCCTGTACATTCATTTGAACTTCGAAATCGAATTTTCAAACTACCGCGCCATTTTCGATTCCTTTTATAATTTAAAATAAATATTTATATTCTAACGACGACGTATATAAATATATACGTTCTAATTCTATTCAAAATAAATTTCTCGTCGCTATTATTTACAATAATTCATTTTAAATATTCAAAATTCGCTATAATTGCCAAAGTAAAAAATTTAAATTGGCTTGGATTTCCGGGTTATTACAATCTCCCCCACTTAAAACTTTTCATCCCCGAAAAGGAACGAAGCCGAAAGTTGTTTAACTAATCAACTCAACTTTCATTATTTTTATTATGGCTTAAGTTCTTCAACTTTTCAGTTTCTAAGAACTTTTCAAATTTTTAAAAAATTTGGCTAACACCCTATATTTTCGAAAAAATTCGCCATAACCTCCCCTGCACCGGGGACTTCGGGATATTTCAAATAGCCTCCCATGGCCCTCATCAATGCAAAAAGAAAAAGAAACAGCCAAGCGGCTAGCCAATTGGCTCATAAAATCATCCAAAACCCAATAAATTAGTAAACATGTACCTATTTGTCGGGCAAACAATTTTATTCTTCTGCTCTAGCCTCCTTGCTATGACCTGTTCAATGTAAGTACATGTATATGCATGCAAATGCGACTAATTTTCAATACAATTCACTATTTGATACAATTTGGCTAAATGGTTCAAATTCTAATTAATCACAACTATAATCAAACAACACAATCAGCAATCAATTTGTTGATTATCATTTCAAATTCATAACTTTGATATATAGTCAAAAATCACATTTTTGATGCCAATTCACAACAATAAGCCTATCTAGTTTTGGTTCTCACACCAGTCAATAGGAAATATATAGAAATCCCACTTTCTAAACTCGAACATGAACACTGATGATGCGATCGCTATAGCGATCATCAGAACCATCTTCGGGCGACTAGAGTGTGATTCTATATCTATCCAGTATATTAAAACTTCAAATACACGCGGATCAGACGTATATGCAAAATCTTTATATACTGCATTGTCCAAATTCAATATAATATAAAATAAATAATCAAATACGAATAGTTGACTTAAATTTTCAAAACAATTTTTTTTCACTTTATTTCAAAAACACTACTCTTCACACTCGTTCTAGGATACTACTGATCCTATCTCTAACGAGTCATTCTCGTAGGATATTACTAATCCAATCTCTGATGAATTCTTTCGTATGGTTCTAATGTGTCTTATTCTCGAGCTTTGTAAACCAAAGCTCTAATACCAAATGAAGCAACCCCAAAAATATTTCCTAGCTTCGTATTTACGATACGGTCCTAACAAAACTAATTTCGTCAAATTCTGAGACCGTTTGAAAAATGGCCATTTTCCAGTCGATTAGAATCAACTAAAACTGGTCAAACGTGTTTTTCTTTGCCATGCTCACATATTGATTCGAAAAATTACGAATTTTGGAATTTAGAAATAACTTAACATCACGGATCCAACAAAAGTGGTTTCGTCGAAAACAGAGGTCGTTTGCAAAATTCTCATTTTTAAGGGCCAGAATTCCATAGCGACTATTCTGAATTTTCAACTGGGCGTATCTTTAGATTCTAATATTTTTGGTTTCACTAAAATCCGGTTTATTTTGAATCCTGTACATTCATTTGAACTTTGAAATTGAATTTTCAAACTACCGCGCCATTTTCAATTCCTTTTATAATTTAAAATAAATATTTATATTCTAACGACGACGTATATAAATATATACGTTCTAATTCTATTCAAAATAAATTTCTCATTGCTATTATTTACAATAATTCATTTTAAATATTCAAAATTCGCTATAATTGCCAAAATAAAAATTTTAAATTGGCTCGGATTTCCGGGTTATTACAGGAAGCGAGTGATTAAATACGTTAATATGAAAGTGAGTTGCCAAAGTCCTGATTTTGTCCCATTTAAGGAAGAAATAAAATTATATATATATATTCAAATACATAAGTCCATTCTTCTTGTTATGAAACATGTATACAAAAAAATCAGTTTTACTTCTTAGTTAAGAAATAGTATACCCATACGTGAACTCCGTCCACTTACGAACTATTATCCACAAAACTAAAAATACCGTCATGATGATCCCTGTACCACAATCCCAAAAATATAATAATATACGTCCGTTAACTTATTCTGTGAAACCCCGAAATGTTGATAAAGGGTGCAAAATACTCCAAAATAAAAAGTGCTTATTTTCCAAAATAGAAATTACAGAAAAATTCTAAAAATTAAATTATAACTACGTCTAAAACGATTTGTCCAATTTCAAAGCCAATATTTAATTATAATTAAATATATCGTTATGGCTTATAAACGTTCCATTTAAATCACTATTTAAATAATTAAATAAATAAGTTATTATACCGTAAAAATATGGAACGTTACAAACCCTATCCTCGATGAGATAGCATAAGTATCTACATTCGCTGGTGTTGTTGCCTTCCATGTTGTGGTACATGTAGTGTTTTCCAGAGTCGAGTTCCTTTTGGGTCGTCTCCCTTCGAGGAGGTTTTGAGAAGGGTAAAGTTCCTTGTATATCAAGGGAGATGTCGAGTAGGAAGGAGTTGAGCTCGATTTGTTGATCATATTTATTCTCTCTCCGGAGTCGTACGTTACTATCATTCTTTTCCGAGATTTTTCCTTTGCCATTGTTCTGGCCATTGGTGTTGGATGGACCTCCATCCTTGGTGGCAAGCACCTCGAGGCTCTCCATTTTGATGCTAACATCCTCTTGTCAGAGGAATCGATCTGCTTCGGCATAGAAGTCGTTAATGTCCTTGGGGGGATCCCTGGTTAAAGAGATCATGAATTCCGATTGGCTCTGAGCACGTGCAATGGCGGCCATAAGCACCCTCGACGGCTCGGGTCGATGGACTGATGCTACGGCTGCGTTGAATCTTTCTAATAAGGATCGGAGGGTCTCGCTGGGTCGCTGTTTGATGGTGGTAAGGAACATGATGCTCTTTGGTCGGGAGATGTGGACTCTGAATTGCTTGATAAAGTGGGTGACCAACATATTCCAGTTGTTGATCAACTCGGTTGTTAGCTACTGGAACCACATACTCGCTATGTTGGTGAGGAAGAAAGGGAAGCACTTGGCCATGACGTTGGTCGATGCTGAGAGTAATTCCATGTGGCGCATGTATTGCATGAGATGAATGGTCGGGTCGGTCCGGCCGTTGTAGGGCTCCATGATTGGAAGCTTGAAGTCTGAAGGATTTCAGCAGTTTCTAATTTCCCTGGTGAATGGACTGTTATGGATGTCATCCACATCTTGTTGAGAAGACGTGCCCCAAGTGAAGTGTCTGATGATACTTGCAAGCTGGATTCCATCTTCGAGGAATCATTTCCATGAATTATGTACTGGGGACATTGGTGAGAATCCCAGGATTAGGATCTGCCGAAAGCATGCTCGGAAGAGGTGGTTGGGTTTGACCTCCGAGAGTTGAGTAAGGTGAGAGTGTGGGCATATCCCAGCCTCGGGACCTGGTTCAATCGTGGCTAAAGTCGTTTTTGCAAGGCAAGTGTATTTTTTACAGTTGAGGAGATGAAGATATCGAGCATCTATTTTCTAGTGTGACTTCGATTTTTTAATTTTTGACTAAATGCCTTTTTTATTTTAACATTGACATTAAATAGGAAGAGTTTATTGATAATCAATTTAATATTGGAACAATGTTAGATTTAATCCAGTGATCAAGGTAAAAGAAACAAGTTTGATCTTGTTTACCTTACTTTTGTTAAATTTTTTGAATGAGAGGAATAAGAGATGCTTTTTAAATCATATAGAAGTTCTAATCTATTCTTTTCTCTATTTTAGAATTGTATACATGTGGAAAGTGCTAAGAAGTAAGAGAACTTCGATTTGCTTGACAATATTGTAACTAAGGTCAGGAACTGAATTAGAGAAAGTGCTAGAGGCAATGGCGCTAAAGGTGATAGTTGTGCAAGATCTTTTCTTGTGTTCTTATTCTTAGGGGACGTTCGGCAGTCCAAAACGGACCACCTGACAAATGGACGCATCCATTTGCTAATGGCCCATTTTGGATTGCCAGCCCAATGGATCCAATTTCAGTCGTTGGGCACACTCCCACCCTTTATCTCCTCTCCTTTACATAAACATACCTTCTCCAATTCTCTTCTACACAACCTTCTTCTACTCTTCTATCTTCGCTATCTTCAAATTCAATATTTATGTTCAATGAGAATCCATTTCCAAACGCAGATGATTCGTATGGAGCAAACTCGTTCTGTGTCATATGGCGTGGTCCCATGATATTTACCCTATTTTAAAGTAAGGTTTTAATAACTATTTTCGCTCTCATACCAGTCCCATGATTGACCTGGAGTTTATTGTTTTCACCTAAACTCCGGGTGCCCATATTTTCCACACGGGAAGCTAGTAATTTTGGTTTTGCAGATATTTATTTAACAAGATCCTGGTTTATGGCTGGAACTATATTCTGGAAAACTTTATAACTGTGTATCCTCTTCAGCTGTGTTAGATGATGTTTTCTGCTGCATTGTCTATATTTTTGTGTAACATTCCTGTTGTTATGTAATTTATTTTATTATTTGATAATTGTATTCCCACTGTATATTTATTTATCCGCACTTTGGTATTCTTATATTCTGATGTAAATTGTTGTAATAGCAATGAAAGATTCTAGTGTCTTATGTTCCGATGTGTCGTGTTCTCAAACAATCTGCATTCTTGTTCGGTGTAGGCCAGGCGGAAATTTCGGGTCGTTCCATCCCGGTAATAGAACTTTGGTTTACAAAGCTCTAGAACAAGAAACATTAGAATCAGACTAAAGAACTCATCAGAGTTAGGATTAGTAATATCCTATTAAAGAATAATCATTAGAGATAGTATCAGTAGTATCTTAAAATGAGAAACTCATTAGAGATAGAGTTAGTAATACCCTAGAATAATTGAGAGTTATATGTTTATAAGGAACGCATTTGTGATTAATATATATATAATCAGTTTTTCTATCATATTTTATGTATGTAAATAAAAGGATGCATGTTTTGATAACGTATATGAATTCAAATTTATTAATCAATTGATTTTTTGATTTCTTGTTTATTCATTTAAGAAGTCTGATTAGGATGAATTGAACAGAATCTTTGGCGATTTTGGATAGTCGATGAATTCTGACACCCCTTAGGGTTTAAACGCGTAAGGGAGTTATATTCACGATTTTGAACAGTGAATATACATAAACCACTTGTTATTTATTTAAAATGATTTGGTATAAATTTATTTCCTAATTTGATATTCTTTGTATCAAATTCGTAGAGAGGTAAGATAGTTACTATTGGCCAGCCCGAGGATTTTTTTTATTCTATCTTCTTCGTCTTCGGATGACTGTTCATCCTTTATTTTAGGTGATAGTTCTTCGGTCTCACTTCATAGCGGAGACCGCATTTATGATCCCGATAGCGACAATTCATTGGATAGTACAGACAATAGTTCTTCTGTTTCGACCTATCCCAGTAGTGTCCAGGTTACCCAAGATTATGGTAGCGACAACGACTATATATCAGATGTTACCTTTGATTTTGTACCACTGATGCTTCTAGACACCGATTCTAGCTCTAATCTAGACAATGCCTCCATGGACTTAGGCTCTCACGAGCCTGAGGATTCGGCGGACTATGATGCTTGGATGTTGGAAGACGATGACAAGTCCATATTTGACTAGTTCAAACACGTAGTTATTGGAGACCTAGTTCCCATACCTCCTCTAGTAGCCGAGGAGCAGCCACCTCTTGAGTTACCGATCATTCTCGATCAGATCTCAGAGCTTGAGTTAGACCTGGTATTTTATGATGTTGGCCCTGAGTTTCCTGTCCTTCCCCACCTTATGATAGATGCTATTATTTGGGAGCATATGGTGATTGAGTGTTTTAACCTGCCTGTAATACCTGAGATTGACGCCATGTTAGTAGACCAGCCACCTCGAGCATTAGAGATTTTGCTCAGCCACAGTATAGGTAGAGCCGCCTATTTGGGACTTATCCCTAGAGTTACTTGGTGAGGAGGAGCCACTAGTTGCTTCGATATTAGCAGATATAGATGAGCCACTTGCAGCTGCAGTTTTACCTGAGAATTTAGAGCCACAGCTTGCATTAGAGTGGCCAGAGCCGGAGGATGTACCCATACCGGATGTAGAGGTATAGGCTGAGGAAGAGGATGACGAGGATGAGGTAGTCATCTACTGGTCAGATCATGACAGTGATGATGACCAGCCTGACGATTTCTGGGTTGAGGACCACGTGTCGGCTGACTGACATGTTTTCCCTCCTGGTTTTGAGGATGAGTTTGTACAGGAAGCAGAGGAGCTAACCTTATTTGGGCCTTTCGTGCCGAGCTCCAGCGGTTAACAGTGATGATGGATGTTAGTTGTGTATGTATATATATATGATATGCATGTGCTAGTCCTGCTTTGGTGCAACATAGGCACGTAGTGCATATTTTGGATATGGTGTATTTTGTGATGCAGGCCGCCTTAAGTACACAGCTATACTCGGGCGAGCATAGATGTGGATTGTTTGTGAAAAAATTGAACAATTGTAAACAACTGTTAAATTCGTTCGGCTTCCCTAAATAATAAGGGTTGTTGTAAAGGGTGTCGAACTCTGGGACCAAAAATTATTTTACTAATACATCCAATCAATTTATTCCGAAATTTTGATTGTTTGAAAATAATAGAAAATAAACAAAAAGAGAGTTTTTAATAATAAATGAAAACAATTAGGGAGAAATGACATAAACTAGATTAATATGATTTAATAGACAAACAAATTATTCTAGATCTAACCCATGTTTCTGACACAAACATGAGTCAACAACAATTAGGTTTCCGGAAACAAACATGTGAATAACGATAAGCCTAGCCTATGCAGGAGCTAAGCTCTTAAACAACCATAGGCTATCAGGACAGTTTCACTACTTTATTTCAAAACCCTAAAAATTAGATCTAAATATGATAAACATTAGATCGAACTCGAATATACCCTGTGAAGGAGCATAGCTCTTAAACGACACAGAGTATAAAGGTTCAGATCTAGATCTATATACACGAAGTTCTAATCTTTTTGGCTATGTGATTCATATTGAATATAATCTAAGCGTCATCACCCCCTAATTAAAGGAGATTAGCTAGACATAGCTAAAGAAGAAGAAAAATAAGAAAATAAACAACACAAACATAAATAAAATAAAATAACAACTAAAAAGAGAAGGAGAAGAATTTTATTCCAAGAGAAGTTATACATAATGAACCCAATGCAATTCTAAATGAACAAGATACAAGTGTATTTATAGCTGATATGACAAATACTAATTAGCTAATTACACAATGTGGGACAAAAGATTTAGCCCAAATAACACATAAGCCAATGTGAACACAGCTGTAGAGTGAGAGGCCTTGCAAATGAGCCAATATGAATGCAGTGGTCTCGCTGTAGAGTGAGAGGCCTTGCAAATGAGCCAATGTGAACACATCATGAATCTTTAGTGAGCCAAATCTACCTAACTGAACTCTATTTGCAACCATTCTTCAAGCTTTAAACTCTTCAAGATTTAGTAATTTCAAACTTCACTCTTTTTAAGAAAATTCTTCATGCTCTATCCATCAAATGCTTTAAACCATGCTTTTTATCAACAATCTGAAAACACAGCTATAAATACACTATATCAATTATTTTAAAGGGAAAACAAGATAAATAAGTGGATAAAATATACATATGTGTATATCAAATACCCCCACACTTATCTTTTTATTCGTCCTCGAATAAACTAAACTAAGATATTTTACACTTTCGTAGGAAACACGATTGCATTTAGCGTATGCAACAAGCCGTTAAACCCATAAGTGTCCCTAATAGGACGAGTGTTGTCTCGTGAGGGTTTTCAGCGGATACTACCCACAAAATCCAAAATGTCTTTTGTACGTGGATTAATCAAACAATATATTTAAGGTCTTTCACATTCCAAGAACTTTACCTAACTTCACTAACAACGGTTTAGTCCTAAATTGTCCATCCCATTATTGGTGCAAAAATGAATAAAAAATTTCAAGCTGAATCATAATTCCTTGATAACACTGTAATTTCCTTGAACATAAAAAGCGCGGTGTCAACCAAAGTTCTACACATCGAGAATGTGCAACCAATTATTTATTCATCTTTTTTTTTTGAATAATATTTCACCAGTGTAACTGCAATGTATTGGATGTGAGTTATGCATAGATGAAGGAGAATTTTTGTAAGTTCTAAAAATAGTATAGATAAGAAGGCAAGTGTATTAGTTGAACTTCAAGCTACAAAAGATAAAGTAATGCTAATGCACATATGAACATTTTTGTTTCCTTTCATCTCCTCAACTACAATCCTCGCTTCTAAGTACGGTATAATGGACGTGGATGGAATGGAAATGAATGCTTTATAGTCAATAATGATGGATGACTATTTCATTCTGAGAGATTTTCTCTTCATAGGTTTTTCTTTTTTTTATTCTCCTTTTTTTGCATGATGAATGATGAGTGGAGATGGAATGGAATGGTACCATAAATTATTTCATTTGATTCCTCCTCTACTAAGCGAATCATAACCAACACTTCATGAAAGGAAAGTTTTGTGTCCTAGTTACTTTACTTCTATAACCCTAATTCAACACACAAGTCTAAATTGATGTTATATAAAAAGATGAAAGGAATGATTAGCGAAGTTTCGTAAGATAGATAACCCATATAAAATAAGATGTGGTATATGGTAATCCTACCTTAAAACAAGTACAGAGTAGGTAGTGTGATATTGGTATAAAAATGACGTGTTTGTAACCTTTAAACAAAAGGTTCTTAAGTATACCAATATAAGAAAAACTTGTCAAAACATGAATGTAAATCGACTAAAACTTGGGTTTGAATAATGTTGGGTATCGAAAAAGAACGCTACAATGAGTATTTCTCCTTAATTGGGCCAAGTGGATTTTAGAACTTATGATTTTGAAAATTGGAGTGGAAAAAAAATATTATGCATGAAAACGAACTCAGAAAATCCAACAAATGTAGGTGCAAAATCATTTTTGTTTAATGATTTTTTGTTACTTGCACATTATAACATGTATAACGAGGGTTGGCACGATTACTCCAGAACACGACTAACGTCTGCATAATCTCAAGCTAGCATCTTAAAAAGACACATTACGATTCAGTGAATTAATAATGCTCATTCCCATCACCCAACAATTCAACTTATCAAACAAGAATCAAGGTATTATTTATGAATTTAAGTTTGTCCTTGTTCAACGAATGACCTAGTTCATAAAATTTGATTGCTGATGTAATGTAAATTCCCCTACACTTGAGTGTGACTGTGCCCTTACAGTCGTTAATCAGACATATCATAGTGAAAGGGAAATAAAATAAGAGGGTCAACACGACTTACCGGGTACACGTGCAGAAAATAAGCAGTCATCGAATATATGAACCGGTCCTCAATGGACCAATGGACCAGCCTCATTAAGATTGTGAGACACAGCTTAAGCATAGAAAACCAAATCAAAAGGGATTTTATATTACGTGTCAGATTTGGAAAAACAAATTCTGTTTTTTCAAAAGTTTAAGTTGCTAATTTTAAAATTTTGAGCTTACAATTGATCCTAAAATCGAATTGAATTTTCGTAGCCACTAAAGAGAGGTCATCGAGCTGGGGTTCAGTAAAAGTTTCAAAAACAAAATTTGATTTGTTCAGATGATGTATAAATTGAGAGATGCGTGCATCACTCTCACCCCCTACACTTGTTTTGAGAAATATTGTTCTCTTTTGCTTTGATATTTGAAATTTTGTTAACTAAAGGTTCATTCGTAAACCTAAAGTCAAAATCGAACAACTGAATTTTCAGCAAATTTCAAAATCGTGTTTTCTCAAAAATAGTGTTATTCCAAAAAGAGTTCATATACCATAGAAATTTATCACTGAAAAAAGAGGGATCACAGTCAGGTTCAGTTGAAATGATCAAGTCGCAAGGAGTTTCAACAGTTTCAGAAAGAAATGTCATTGTGATTAAGATCACAGTCAATAGTCTCGTTGTTTTCAACTTCAAGAATTTCAAAGTTTTTAAATGTTTCATTTTCAATTTCTGACCCAACAACATTATCATCAATCAGTTCAAGAAGTTTTTGCTCATCAAAGTTGTCCTCACCTAAACAGTTGTTACCAACTTCGTCATTTATTTCAAGTTGACAATCTAAAGTTGCTAAATTTTCAAAATTTTCAGAATCTGAGAAAGGAAGATCAATTGAAGATTGACGTCTTCGTTTTTAAGAGAATTCGAATTCAAATCAATTACAGAGATTTCAACAACTTCATTAAGATTTTCATCAATTTCAAAAGTTTTTAGTTGAAAATTTTCAATTTCAGTATGAGTTGAATTTTCAGCAGAAGCATCAGTTTGAGTTTGAATTTCAATTTCGTAGAAATCAGTGTTTTGCACAAGAGATTTTCCAAAATTTTACTCAACGTTCATATCGTCAGAATCATCAATAATCATTATGTAATGTTGTGATGAAGTTAATGGCTAATTATTTGTTTCAAAAGAAGCATTGGAAGAAACTTGTTTGTTATTAGACTGGGATTTATAGTTGTTGAACAAGTGCGTAACTTCAGTTTGAAGAAGAGAAATTTGATAAACAATCCTATGAGATACATTTAGTTTGCTATCGTCTATTCTTTGAGCCACTTCTTCGATGTAAGTCAAGCCAAGTTTCATGGAATCCTCAAAGTCATCAACATCATCAATTCCCTCAAGTAATAACTTTTCTAGATATAGCCAAAATTCAATAGTGTATTGAGCCAGTTGTTCAATGATACACATGTTTTCGATATCTTTATTTTCAGAAGCTTGTTTTTCGTTTAAAATTAATGCCCATTCCTTGATGTCCTCGTGACAA
Source organism: Allium sativum (assembly GCA_030737875.1). Taxonomy (NCBI): domain Eukaryota; kingdom Viridiplantae; phylum Streptophyta; class Magnoliopsida; order Asparagales; family Amaryllidaceae; genus Allium; species Allium sativum. Next base: position 735,944,183 of record CM060916.1, read on the forward strand.
GCCCAAATGTCATGCATTAATTGATCAATTTCACTCAGGCTTTCTTCAATCAAATTGGTAGACACACTAGACTTCAAAATGTTGTTTTTTAGATTTGTCGTTTCTATGTGTTCCTCACTGGTTGACCTTAAAAATTCATCAACCTCATCTCTCAGAAGTCGTTCATTATTTAATTTCCACCACCAACATCGGCAAAAAGTTAGCTTGTTCGCAACACATTTTTCATATTCGGTAACCATCATATTATGAAAATTATTTTGGTGTTCAAAAAATTCATTGAAACCCATGTTGAAATTGTTTTGAAATTCAGCACTTTGCTTATCCATTTGCGCTAATAATCGACTCACCTTAGATAAATTCTCCTTAATCGTGGATTGGCAGTTTTCATATTGGGAAGCAATCATTTGATGAAATTGGTGGAAATTATTCAAAAAGTTTTTAGCTTGAAATTCATTTTGATTTGAATTGAAACCAAAATCATTTAAATTTTGAAAAGAACTGCAATTTTGGTTGTACATGGGGCAAGCGCGCATGTACTAGAAGAAGATAGTTATTCATCAAAAAATCAGTTGCAAAACTTGTGGCTTAGAAGCTCTTAAAAAAATATTTTAAAATTAACAACTTCGGATTATATGAATACAAGTCCTGGCCAGGTTCGGACAGGGGTTATCAGTGTGCCATGAATCACCATAGAAACACGGCTGAAGGTTCAAGAACCTGTTTGAGTTCTAGACTCTACCGTTCCTTAGACACCTTGAGAGTATCAATCCTAATTGTCAATTTAACGAATATTTTGTCCTATAAGCTTTGGGTAATTATCGATTCGATTTTAAAATCAAAGTTTTCAATTAATCCCATGTTCGTTTTAAAATTTTAAACCACACATCAACAGGAAAAATATTCAGTCCTAGAATAATAAACTACCGAAATTTTTTTTTACAAGCGAGCCGCAACACCTGTAGGAAATCTTTACATGCAATTTCTATGTATCTTTCAACAGCAGCAGAACCTGTAGAGTTTATAAAATTTTACAATGGGGTATGGCTGTGCATCTAGTATGATTGAGTAGCTTGAATTCAAGATCCTTCACTGTTTGCAAATCGGTTGACCGTTGAAATTCCTGTTCGTTTGCTTGGATATGTTCTTTCACTTTGATCTCTCTGAATTTCTTGTTTGATTTGGATTCTTCTTCACTCTTTCCTTTGAATTGTTTTTATTTTATTTTTAAGGAAAGCAAACAAAACAAACAAAAATTAAAACAATTGAAAAAGAGAAAAATAAAATAAAAACTAGCAACTGACTCAACTAAAAAAATTTAAAACAAGCATAACAATTCAGCTAAAAAAAACTAGACTATAAGAACTATGAGATAAAACTTGACTCGACAAAACCCTAGAACTCAACTAGACTCAACAAAAGAGGACGTTGCACACAAAATCCAATCTGGGCGCGCTAACCAAAACAAAGTTGCCCCGAAAAACAAAAATCAAATGATCCACTACTGAAACAGTGGAAGCAACCTTACCAAACAATTCGCTAGTCACAAATTTGTTTTATGATAATTCCTTACCAACATAACACTCATCAAAACCTCGAATAAAATCAACAAATCAGAAGAAAAAAAATCACTTGATACTCTCAACAAAACACGCCCCTTATTTTATTTGTTTTTCATGAAATCCCAACCGAAATAGAAAACGAATCTGTCCCTAACTATAAAAGAATTGCAAACCCAGTAGAATCCGTACAAATCAGGTCAAATGAAAAAAATTCGACTTTCCCTCTTTCCCCATTTTTTTAACGCAAATCGAATTGGAACTTTCAGATTTAAAATCGGATTTGGGTTTCGATGGTGCGAGTGGATCTTGTGATTTCCGGTTGAAGGGGTGCAGTTTTGTGATTAACTTATGGTGTTTGGTTTGTGGTGGGGTTGCAGTTGCGAGGAGCAGGAAGAAAGGGGTTGTTTGAGTTGATCGCTGGTATGGATTATTGAATTTGGGGTTGGTATTTGGTTGCGCCAATGAACGGATTGACAGAAGTTTATGGTGAATTTGTGGTATGTGCAAGGAACTCGCGATTCAGGGTTCAGAATGAGAGGTCAAGACCAGAAAGCTTGTTCAATGTCTTCGTTTTAGAAAATAAGACCAGAAAATCAGACGTGAAAATTCAAATTGAAATCAGATTGTTTCGCATGGTTCTTATTTGGTGAAGGGGTGACTTTGGTCCTTGAAGGAATTTTGTGGAAGTTGGTATGCTGAAGATTGTGTGGCTTTCTTTTCGTGAAGAAGGGTTTGAGGAGAAGTTGTCTTGAAGTGCTTGTTTTGGAAGTTTGATTTCTGGTGACTGTTGAAGGTAGAGAGCCAGGATTGCAGGGGGTTGCATGGGTTTACTGTGGTCTGGTATGGAGGGGTGATCAGAAGTTTGGTTATGAGACAGATAGTGGAAGGGAATTGTGGGTGAACCGTGACCGAAGAAAGTGGTTGTCGATGAATTGCTAATGGTTAGAACAGTGCTTCGAGAAGACATAAAACAAAAAAAAACGAAAGAAACAAAAGGGAATTTTTGTATTTTTTTATTGTAAAAGAAGAAATTGGAAATAAATTTGAAAAGAAAGGAAAGAAACTAAATAAAATTGGCAATTTTTTCTTCATGTTTAGTTGATAGTATCTATGGAATTGATAAACCAAATCACTAAACAAGATTTTTTCTATATATTAATGAAAACAAAAGGAAAAAAATAAAATAAAAATATTTTTGTGTTTTTTAATGGAAAAATAGGAAAATAAAATTATAACCTGAAGGATTTACTAATAAAAATTATTTTGATCCCCGGCAACAACGCCAAAATTTGTTTGTGAACAAATTGAACAATTATAAACAAGTATCAAATTCGTTCGGCTTTCCAAAACAACAAGGGTTGTTGTGAAGGGTGTCGAACTCTAGGACCAAAAAATATTTTACTAATAAATCCAATCAAGTTATTCCAAAATTTTGATTGTTTGAAAATAATAGAAAATAAACAAAAAGTGTGTTTTTAATAATAAATGAAAACAATTAAGGAGCAATGACATAAACTAGATTAATATGATTCAATAGCCAAACAAATTATTCTAGATCTAACCCATGTTTCTGTCACAAACATGAATCAACAACAATTAGGTTTCCAGAAATAAACATGTGCATAGCCTATGCAGCAGCTAAGCTCTTAAACAACCATAGGCTATTAGGACAGATTCACTACTTTATTTCTAAAACCCTAAAAAATAGATCTAAATCTGATAAGCGTTAGATCGAACTCGAATATACCCTATGACGGAGCACAACCCTTAAACGACACAGAGTATGAAGGTTCAGATCTAACTCTTGGTTCAGATCTAGATCTATATACATGAAGTTCTAATCTTTTTGGCTATGTGATTCATATTGAATCTAATCTAAGCGTCATCACCCCCTAATTAAAGGAGATTAGCTAAACATAGCTAAAGAAGAAGACAAAAAGAAAACAAACAACATAAACAAAAATAAAATAAAATAACAACTAAGAAGAGAAGTAGAAGAATTTTATTCCAAGAGAAGTTATACAGAATAAAACCCAGTGTAATTCTAAATGAACAAGATACAAGCGTATTTATAGCTGATATGACAAAGACTAATTAGCTAATTACACAATGTTGGACTAAAGATTTAGCCCAAATAACACATAAGCCAGTGTGACCACAACTGTAGAGTGAGAGGCCTTGCAAATGAGCCAATGTGAATGCAGTGGTCATTCTATAGAGTGAGAGGCCATGCAGATGAGCCAATGTGAACGCAGCATGAGTCTTTAGTGAGCCAAATCTACCTAACTGAACTCTATTTGCAACCGTTCTTCAAGCTTTAAACTCTTCAAGCTTTAGTAATTTCAAACTTCACTCTTTTTAAGCAAATTCTTCATGCTTTAACCATCAAATGATTTAAACCATGCTTTTTATCAACAATCTGAAAACACAGCTATAAATACACAATATCAATTATTTTAAAGGGAAAACAAGATAAATAAGCGGATAAAATATACACATTTACGTGTATATCATGGATAGTCTGATACATATACATGGTTTATACCTTAAGTGGCACTACATACCAGGGTATACGCTATGTCTATGATATAGTTGATCTTTTTGGTGATGACTTCACTATGATATGATATTTGACATGATGATGATAGTTGATCTTTTGTCATGACTGGACGACATAAAATATGTTCTTGGAGATTTGGACGATTTGATTGAGTAACATATGTTGTGTGATATGACTACACCGCATAGCATAAATTGTGGACTGCATGGCATAGCATATCCATATAAGCATGTAATCGTTTGATGATTATATGATGAGGGCAGAAAAACCATATAGATAAAATAGTTGTGGACATCTTTATATATATATATATATATATATATATATATATATATATATATATATATATTGAGTAGGTTATTGATTTAAAGCTAAGAAAAGAAAATTGCATGCCCGACAAATAGGTACATATATATTGTATTAATTGTGCAATTTAATTATTACTATTGCTGTGAGTGAATTGGATGCGCTTTGATGGTTGCTTATGTGTAATTAAACATACACCATTGGATAGTGAACAATAATTATGGACCACACTGCATAGCATAACATATCTGTATAAGCATGTAATTGCTTGTTTCTTATACGAAGAGGGAAGAAGAAGAAGCGCCGCATAACATGTAATTGTCTGATGATTATTCGAGATGGATTGGACAATATAACCAAATAAGCATGTAATTGTTGATGCTGATATGATATGGACTTAATAAACATATAACGATAAATTGCAGGATTTAATAACAAACTCCATCACAAGGTCTTGAGATGATAGAAACATACACGTCTCTCTTGTGTGTATATAAGGCACATGGATCGTGAAATGATCCACTTCACAGGGTCAAGGGATGATAAATTTTTACACATCTCCCTTGGGTGTAAATAAGTCACAATTGTTTGTGAAGATGATGTCAACCCCACACGGGTGTTGGGATGATAAATTTTGACACATCTGCCAACTGATCCTGATTGGGTATATATATATGTATTGATTTATGAGGGCCTAGAAAGGCAAGTTGTAGTTTTTTCGATCAACCCGTACAAAGGAGGTTATAGGGAAAATTTTCGAAATTTTCGGCATTAGCCAAATTTCAAGAAAATTGGAAAGTTCTTAGAAGCTGAAAAGTTGAAGAACTTGAGCTATAATGAAATTTAAGTTGGTTAGTTAAACGACTTTCAGCTCCGTTCCTATTTCGGGATGAAATAATTTTAAGTAGGGGAGATTGTAACAAACTTGAATTTTGGAATCAATTTAAAATTTAAATTTAAATTATTTTAATGAATTTTGGAATAGAAAATGCTGATTTTTACTCGATAAAATTTGATAATAATTTTAAAATTATTTTTAATGTTTTAGTTGACTTAAAACAGGGTCAGTAAAAATTTTAAATCAATTTATAAGCTCAGATCTTGAATATCAATATTTCAAAGCTATATCGATCACTTATAAAAGGAGATTTGCTGAGACAGGCTCGGAATATAACAAAACCACTTTTATTGGATCCGGAATGTCGAAATATGTTAGGATTTAAAATTCAAGTCTAATGGATTTCCTATGTAGAAGAACGACATATGAAAATACGTTGAAAATTCAGTTAGAATTCGATTTTAGCTAGAAATAAGGCCATTTTTCCAACGGTCTCCAAATTCGATGCAACTAGATTCGTTGGAACTATAATTCCACAACATTACAAGATTTTAAATTTCGTAATTTTTGGAGATAACGTGTGGCCATGAGGCTAGAACGAAGTTTGCACGGTGTAATTAATACACCATCAAAATACATCAATTCATGAATAGTAACCAACCTATTAAAATTAGGCAAAGTTCCCCTCTCTCTTCCATGTGGCATATCCATATTGGTTGGTCATTCAATGAAGTGACCATGGCTAATTAAGTTTAATAAAAACTTAAGTATTCTTCCATTTTTCTAAACATACTTAAAGCTTCCAAAAACTAGTTAACGGCTCCCTCCTCACCTCCTATTTCTCCCCACGCTGCCACCTACAGTGCTCTACCTGCCGGAGCTCCGCCTTTACCATATCAGCAACCATCGGCGGTCCCCCTCTAGCCCAGGCGCACACCTCCCCTCCCCCCACTCCAAAACTCTTCTAAACTCCTCCTATGCTTGAAAGCTTCCATCTTTAAGTGCCTACACTCTTCATACTGCCTTTAGCAACCTTCTAGTAGACCACCACAAGACACGTGGCACCCTGTGGACCCCTCTACATCAGCAAGCTTCGTTGGACAACGAAGATCCAAGCTCCATTCGCCTTCAATCCACTCAGAATTGTGACTTTCTTGCTTCAAACACTAGCTTAAGCATTGCTAAGAAGTTTGGAGAGAGCGCGAAGATCCGACATTGCAGTACACTGTGGTTCGATGGCTAGGGTGAGAGCTTCTCACTCAGATTAATTTATTTGTGTAGTTTAAATAAGTTTAAATAATTAAAAAGTTTACCGTTTAGCTATAGAGAATAATATGGAAATGTTAAGTGAATTGCAATTTAGAAAATAGCTAATTATGTAGTTAATGTGACTTTGAAATATTTGACAATTAGTGATTTAAACAGTAGCAAAAACTATGGATGCGAATCGAAGTTTTAATATACTTATATGGTATATGGTATATGGTAGCTCACATCATTGTTGTTTGTAAACCCGATGGGTGAATTGTTGATTTGTTGGGTTATGTTTTGGATGTGAATCGAAGTTGTTTAACATGTTAAAATAATGTTAATATGTTTATGGCAGTTGGAGTTGTACTAAATATCCATTTATAATTTGAATGGTGAATTCATTATCACTTGTTTAAGTGAAATTGGTTAGTTTGAAAAATAATCTGAATTGAACTAGATATGATTAAATTCAGAAATCAGTAGTAGATTTGAATTGATTGTTGTTAATTAAAACCCCACACGGGACTCGGGATGATATTTGACTTACACATCTCCCTTGTATGTAGTTTTTGTGTTGATTGGTTGATCAATAGGTGGAAATAAGCGCCAACTATTTGATTGAAGCTTATATGAATATTGGGTGCACACTGGACGTCATTTGGATGTTTAATAATTGTTTGCAACTATTATTGGACGTGCATAATTCATATAAGTAAAATTATATGACGTTTAGTTGAAATTTATTCCAATCTGGATTAAAAATGAATATTTTAATAATATAATATTCAGTAAAAAACCGAAGTTTAATTTCGATGTCCGATTTTGGATGGGCACATTTGTATCGAGATATCGATGAATATTCGTAATCGTAACGAATGATTTTGAAGTATTTTTAATATACTTATGGCTTGTCGAAGTTTTAATTTAAAAAAAATAGTAACTTTTCAAAGTAAAGTTTCTTTAGGTTATGTTAGGGAGAGCGCGCTTCAGTCTGGTGCAGTTTGGAGCCCAAACCGCTTCCACACCGCATCAAACGGTTGATCAAAAATACAAACCATTATGCTTACCATTCAAATGGTTCGGTTTCGGTGTAATACTGTCTGGTTTTGGTTCGGTCCGGTTTGAACTCGTATTAGATATGAAATTAGAGAATTACATCCATCAAAAATCAATTTACGATTGTATGATGTTGTGTCACTTGAAGGTTAAAACACATAGTGTTATCCTGAATTGAAAGATTGGTTTTTAACTATATGAATACTTCAATTTCACAATTAATGAAAAGTGAAATTGTTTTAATATATTAACCAAAAATCAATGTTAATCAGTGTATAAAAATTAAGTAAGATAACTTAAATAAGATTATAATTAGCATTATCCAAAAAAATGATATGGAAACTAATATACTCAAACTATCAGGGCCGGCCCTGGGCCTGGACTATTTGGGTGACGGCCCAGGGCCCAATCTGTTGGAAGGTCCCAAAAATATTATATTTACTGATATTTAATCAGTAGAAATTATGACCATTATTCTTGACTGCTAATAACAATGTGGCTAAGTGGAAACATTAGTCCTATTCCAACTAAGTGAGCAAGGTTCGATCCTTGGTAGTGGCAAATTTTCATTTTGCAAACTATTTGTCCTGGGCCCAATGAACAATTTTATTTCTTGGTCAAATGTTTGCCTGGGGCCAAAAATTACATTGGGCCGGGCCTGCAAACTATTTTTTTCCTTTGTGATAACGATCATTACTAATATAACTACAACATACGCTAAAAATAAAATATATATCATTAAGATAAAAGATTAGATGTAATTGTTAACTTTTTATCATAACATTACCGCTGTAGGTATGCATTTCAGTCTGCTTTAATACGGCCTGGTCAAAAGTTCAAACCGCAACCGAACCGTATCATTGCGAGTCAGTTTGGTTTGGGTTGTTTGCTTTAGAGAGAGAATCTGGTCGGGTTTTCCGCACCGTTTTTGCGGTCCAGTCTGGGCGGTTTCCGCATTGTTGTGCGGCTTATGCCCACCCCTTGGTTATGTAGCGAACATTTTGAAAGAGGTTTCCTTTCGAAAGTTCTTCATTTATTTTTATTATGACTATATGGAAATTTGGAACGTAAAATAATGACTTTTGAAAATAATATTATTTATTCATTAGAATAGTATTAGAAATAACTGAACAATGAAGTATTTGATTTTGAAGATGAACGACTGAAACTAGTTTTCAAAGATGATTATATATATTTTATATAATTAATATAAATAGTCTGGAAATGTTTTGATTATATTTAAAAATTTATAAATCGATTCGTGTTTGAATAGATCGCGTCGCGCAACGATAGTTCGCGAACGTCAACCTGTAACTTCGAATGGACGTAACGGGAGATCCGACCGTTGGATTCTTTTAAAAATAGAACCATTGGGTTCGTATTGAAGATCTTTCTAATGAGAATAAGTGGTTAAAATTTCAACGATTAGATTTTAATTTAAGTCCAAATCAATTTTGGAAAAGGTCACTACGGATGCAGTTCGGTGGCCGATATTGAAAACCGACTATAAGAGCCTTAATAAAATTATTAAAAATATCAATAAATTATGATAAATCATAATAAGTGATTTGAAAGGGGTTTGGATAAAATATCCCAAGTTATAAAAGATAAATGATATTTTCATCAGAAAGAGTTGTTTCGAAATCAAGAAGAAAGAACCCAATGTTTTAAAATAATGAATTGGATTAAAAATGGGATATTGAATGTAAGTCAACATGATTTCCATTTAACATCTTGTATTAAATATCAAATTGGATTCGGGGTTTGTTGTGAATGGTATCTTAAATAATAATGTTCTTAAAACCATTTGTGAAAGGAATAATTCTTTTTAATTAAGATTTAAAGAAGTTTCCCAGTTTATTTAAGTAAATTGGAATGGAATGGAATTCAATTAATAATAATCAAGATGAGCTTCTGTGAAGGAAGGCAATTACTATTTATGGAATTTAAAAGGCTTTGTCGTTATTTCACTTATAGTATTAGTAGGATACGGAAATTTATATCGAGTATAAATTGTGCAGATTTCCATGAAAATTCCATATTAAATGGAAGATGAATTTCGGTTTATTATGAATGGTGCTTTTAAATGGCAGTTGTTCATTTACCCAGTTAAAAACAGGATTAATTTCCGAAAATTGAATAATCATTAAGTAATTATTTTTGAGGCGAAAAGATATTATAAATCTTTCGAAATAATTTCTGAGGAATTGATTAAAACAATAAGTTCAAAGAGTTAATCTTTGATAAAATTAATGGGAACCTTTCTTAGAGTAAAGAATATTTGAATAAAAGAATATTCAGGATTGGAATGAGATGTGTGTTATCTTTTTGTATTGATCACATGATTATAAAGATACGCGAGCTATTCAGGAAGACCAGGTTTAACCCATACGACGATTAAAAGTTGAAGATTGAAGACGGTGGTTGAAGACCGGAGATCTTCACATCGTTTGGGCAATTGCTGATGTCTCGGTTAGGCCATACACCCAAGACGAGGTAATAAGTGGTGATTGTCCAGACATACGTGGAAATCAACCGGATATGAGAGGACCTCTCTCCTGTATTGTACATACGGGATGAGGAATAAGGTGCCTCTAGTTTTGTGCAGACCCAGAACAGACTTGTAAATGGATTGTATGTCTGAGTACTTTGTGCTGTATATAGTGATCTCTGCTAAATATATATATATCTGTTTGGTGGCGGACAATTTATTCTCTTAGCTTAACACCTTTCTCTGAGACTTATGAGCTTAGAGGTTATATATTGGTAGAAATCAATGGTATGGTATAGATTGTCAATGTGACATGCTGAGATGCAATGATCAAAGCTTTTGTTGAAAAGTAGAGCTTTGTGGAAGATGATCAGAGCATGGCTTATATAGCTTGGCTTTGTGTATGGCGTTAATTCACAAGCTTCACACGTCTGTATGAGTAAAAAAGGGGATGAAGGACCGCAAGGATGAAATGCGTTTCTTTCTGGCTAGAGGTGATGTCATGGTATGGAGCCTAGACATTTTACTTATGTGGTTGATGGATAGCGAGGGCCCTCGAATATATAGCCGCACAAGGCCAAGATGATCGACGTACTAACCTAGTAGTGGGTCCAATAGGACCGGAAAACGTATTGTTCAGGCATAACTAATCCACAAACATAGGTGTGGACCGGCTCCGCCGCTCCAAGGGTCACGTGTGTTTATCCTAGGCATCCTGCTAGAGATGGCCTGAATCAGATGAGGAAGAACCCTTGCCTCGACTCATAAATGGATTCCAATTTCTAATACGCGACTTTTCGATTTTAGTTGTAAACTTATATGACGACATAATATGATGGGATACTATGTCGTCTATTATTGATACATTTATATTCAAAGTTGTTTTCTATACTATGCACTTATAATAATATCAAAAACATTTGCTTTAAAGGGTACCAAGCGTATTTGGCTATTATAACGAAAACTCTATCCTCCGACTTGCGTTGCATTGTGTGATGGGAACTGAGTCTTATAATAGCTTCAATTTTCAAAAAGCATTGCATTGTTTTATTTCTAAACTAATATTCACATGGAGTAAACCCATTCCGTGTCATACGACACGGTCCCGTGATATTTACTATATCTTAAAGTAAGGTTTTAATAATTGTTTTAGCTCTCATACCAGTCCCATGACTGACCTGGAGTTTATCGTTTTCACCTAAACTCTGGGTGCCCATATTTTCTACACGGACAACTGGTAGTTTTGGTTTTGCAAATATTTATTTAACAGGATCCTGGTTTATGACTGAAGCTATATTCTGGAAAGCTTTGTATCTGTGTATTCTCTTCAGATGTGTTAGATGATGTTTTCCACTGCATTGTTTATATTTTTATGTAACATTCCCACTGTTATGTAATTCTCTGGTAATTGTATTCCTGCTATATATTTATTTTTCCGCACTCTGATATTCTTGTGCTCTGATGTAAAGTGATGTAACAACAATGAAAAATTCTATTTCCTTGTGTTCCGATGCATCATGTTGTCAAACAGTCTGCATTCTTGTTCGGTTTAGGCCGGGCGGGGATTTCAGGTTGTGTCATGAGATTTACAGTTGGTGAGAAGAATATTCTAAACGAACAAGCTTATCAGGAAAATATCAAGAATAATAACAAAATAATAATAGATGATCATGCTAATTTTGGGCCTCTTAAGGATGAGTCAATTGTTTCAGTAAAAGCATTTTAGATGATATAGGAAAATAATATAGAGTATCAGACCAAATCTAAAGATGAAGAGGATTGATAATTAAGTTATGGTAGAAGGTAATTTCTATGCTTATTAACGTTGCATTCTTCCATATAAAATGGTATGTTTTGTCATTATTAAATTATATATTTTGCTATAATACGATGGTATGTTCGTGACATGTATTATGCCACTCTTCAGTACCATACGATATTATGGCAGCGACCTATCACAGCTGTCACGACGTCCCGTCATGACATTACTTGCCAAATTAGATTAGTAAGAACTAAGTTTATTTTAGCATCATACATATTTTTTTGTATGATATATTAATCATGATTTATTAAAGATTCGTATTATATTTAACATAAGGGCCAAGGGGGATATACTATTGGCCTATTGCCATCAATTGTAGTTCTTTCTATCTTAATGCATGCTTATAAGAGTGGGATGAGTGGTTGCCGATCCAGGTTGGATATTATCTCGCTCCCATCCTAGAGTATATCTAACATGACTTCCTTGTAAGTATAAATATATTTTCATGTATCATGATAACTATGATTAATTTTTAGTCAATTCTATTTCAAAATTTACTAGTGTATTGCTTTTCTTTTTAATACATTTCATCTTTTTTGATTGTGTTAAACTATTTTATTGTGTGTATCTCACCATGAATTTTTTTATGCTTCTAATTGAGAATTTCCAGACACTAAATTTGAAAAATAACAGTATATAGTTTAATTTTTTGCATTCTGATTTAGAGTATCTAATAGATCTGGAAAACTAATTCTTCATGTATTTTTTTATAGCTATCAACTTTGTTTATAAATTAGAAATGTTTGCATGTCCATTATAATTAATAGTCAAGAATTATTCAAGTATACGAACATGACTTAATGAAACATAATCAAACATGTGCTTATATTTTCAGTATTATAATATATATTATTTAGGCTATAAATTGTTAATTAATATGTATAAATGCACAAGTTATATTTTTTAACGTATACGCTACAGTAGATGTGCAAGAACAAGACATGTAGTAGGCTATACACTATTGGATGTAGAAAAAGAGGAAGAACTAACATGATTTGATGTCAACCATCTAGAAAGCAGGAAAGAAGCATAATTAGATAGGCGCCAATGTATAGGATGCTTGAGTCGTGTATTGGAATGGAGATGTAGCAAACGTAAGTTTGCTAATATTGTATTAAATATTTGGTAATTGATATATGAATGTCTTTTTGGAATTATGTAGAAGAATATGTAAAATTTCTAAGCAGTTGTTAACATTGGAAGAGCCTCATCTTTCATGACCATCGTTTATGGCGAGTTTGATATTTTCCTTTTCTTCTCCATCCTCATCTTTCGCCTTTGTTTCAACCTTCCCCCTCTTCCATAGCGCCCCTCACCATCTAAACCCCCAGATCCACCTCCTTCCGGAATAAATCCCTCTTCAAGTAATCATTTTGATGCTAATCTTGGGGTGAAAGTTTCTACTGATCGTCTGTGACACCCCACGTCCGTTAATGTCACTCATTAAGAGAATGCATTAAGTTTCGTGAAGCGTTAAAGGTAAACAGAAATAGAAATATTACAAGATATAAAATAACAACGGAATTTAAAACTTCATTTAGTAGAAAACATCATGGTTCAAAACATAGTTACATCATGAGTCTGTAATACATAAAACCTAGTACATCAACCTAAAACTTCTGTCTTATACTAAAATCATCAGAGTACAATAAATATGAAAAGAGCATAATCCCCAAAAACATAGCCATAATAGAGAAGATACGAAATCATGCAGTACATCTAAGCAACTCCAAGCAGAAGGAAAGAAAAATCTTGATCAAGCTTGAGTATTCTCATCCTGAGAACCTAAGGGGGAAACAGAAGAGAAAGAAGAGGAAACAAAATGGGTCAGACATAAAGTCTGGCGAGTCCAGTTACTTTTTGCATATAAATAAGTAAAAGCATCATGTCAAGCTGTAACAACCCGTAAAATCTGGGCCAGTTTAAAATTTTTATTTTGGCAATTTTAGCGAATTTTGATTATTTAAAATGAATTATTTTAAATAATATTGACGAGAAATTTATTTTGAATATAATTCGAACGTATATATTATATACGTCGTCGTTAGAATATAAATAATTATATATAATTATAAAAGGAATTGAAAATGGCGCGGTAGTTCGAAAATTCGATTTCAAACTTCAATTGAATGTACCGGGTGCAAAACAATCCGGATTTTTGTGAAACCAAAAACATTAGGATCTAATTGATGATATCTTTCCAACGAAGTTGAGAAACTGAGATTTCACTTTATAAATGATGAGATATGTCCAGTTGAAAATTCTGAATAGTCGCTATGGAATTCAGGCCCTTAAAAATGGACATTTTGCAAATGACCTCGGATTTCGACGAAACCACTTTTGTTGGGTCCGTGATGTCGAGTTATTGCTAGGTTTCAAATTTCATAATTTTTCGAATCAATATGTGAGCGTGGCAAAGGAAAACGTGTTTTGACCATTTCAGTTGATTTTAATCGACTGGAAATTGGCCATTTTTCTAACGGTCTCAGAATTCGACGAAACTAGTTTTGTTAGGACCGTATCGTCAATACGAAGCTAGAAAATATTTTTCGGGAATTTTTAGGGTTAGTATGTGACCCCGGTAACTTGAAATGTACGTTTAAAATTCAATATAATGATTTAAATGTAAATTTAACGGAAACTGATTGTAACAATCAAATCAGCTTGCGATATATATCCCATTGTGTTCGGAATGGGGGTAAAACGCTATGGACGACAGGCGGTGGGCCTCGTTTCGAGGTCGAATGTGAAAGTCAACTCTTTAGGATAAAATTTATTAATTAAATAAAAAAAAAAAAAAAAAGAATATTATCTCCCCCTTTACTACCCAGGCCCCCCCCCCGATTTCCTTTTACAGAAAACTAAAAAAGAAAAAAAAAAAAAAAGGGAAACGAAATCGAAATCGCCCCTTTCCCTCGTCGGAGCCGCCACCCCCGCGTCGGCCTCCTCCTCCAATCGCCCGCCACTCAGTTGAAGCCCCTGTCCCCTCTTCGGCCTCCTCCCCCTCGCGACTCTTTCCTCCTCCCTCCTCCACGCGAGGACAGCGAGCGCCCCCCCCGAACCCTAGCGCCGCCGATGAAGTCGAGCCCCCCCTCCGATCTGCAAGCCTCGATGAAGCCCCCCCGACCACTCGACGAGCCCCTGTAAGTTTTGGTTTTTTTTTATTTACTTATTTTCATTTAAACTGTAAAATTTTGTTGATTTTAAAAAACTGAATTTTTAGGAAGTTAAAAACTGAAATTTTATTTAAAGTAAAACTGAAATTTTATTTAAAGTAAAACTGAAATTTTTATAAAGTATAAAGCTGAAAATAAAAGGTTAAAACTGATTTTAAAATAAAAGAATAAAACTGATTTTAGGAATTTTAAAAACTTTGATTTGAAAAAGTTATTTTAAACTTTAAAGGTGAAAAGATTTAAACTTTAAAAGTGAAAGGTTTAGATTTTAAAAAGGAAAGGATTTGAACTTTTTGAAATAAAAATTCGATTTTTATATATTGAACTTTGAACTAAAAATTCGATTTTTATATATTAAATAGCGAACTAAAAATTCGATTTTTATATATTGAATAGCGAAGTAAAAATGTGATTTTTACGTATGTAGTGAAAGCAGCAACGAAGGTGACAAAAAGGCGAAACGACGAAGACTTCTGCAAAGGAAGAGCCGTGGAGCTGGATAGCTATAAGTGAGAATTTCTCACCTTTCTATTTTATTTCTAGTTATATATATATACTAGGATGCAGACGGTGCTTAGTAGCACCCGACACAATCGTCCACAGACCATGGACTTGTTTGTTTGATTGTTTGGTGATTGATTGTGATATTGGTTTGAATGTGGTTTGTGGTGTGAAAAATCGAATCGATAAATTGGTTAGGATTAGACGTGCGCCGTTATAAGGCGAAGGAGTAAGGCTAGGTTAGACCCTTACTCCAAATTTTGTGGTTTGCAAAATGAAATTGATTTGATTGATGAGTGAATGGCGTGGGCCTTCACTAGACCGGGGATAAGGCTAGGCCTCGTCCCGTTTCTAGTATCGTGCCGTTATGCTGCCGAAATTTTCTAAAATATGTTAGAAAAATAAAAATATCATTTTTTTTAAAGAATGAACCGAAGAGAAATTCATATGTTGAAATAAAATGTTTTGTCGTTAAAAATATAAATTTTAAC
Source organism: Allium sativum (assembly GCA_030737875.1). NCBI lineage: Eukaryota > Viridiplantae > Streptophyta > Magnoliopsida > Asparagales > Amaryllidaceae > Allium > Allium sativum. The sequence goes on from CM060916.1 coordinate 735,960,234, forward strand.
GTGAATGTGAATAAATAAAATATTCATTTGCAAACCAGATGGTTTGTTTATGTACACTTATTTGAAGGACATTGATTGGGTCGATAAATTTTACACATCGCCCAACTGCACAAATAAAATCTGTGTTTGATTGTTTGAAACCCTACACGGGTGTTGGGATGATATTTGACGTACACTAATCCCGATTGTTTAGTTGTGTGTCGATCGATTGATTGACAGACTGTTATAAGCGTTGAATATTTATATTTGATGCTTATACAGTGTAGAATGCACTTTGGATGATGGTTGATTATTCATCGTTGTTGATATATGCATGTGTTGTAGAAAATCCATATAATTAACATTATATGGTAATTGATTGGGCCTCATTCCAGTTTTGAAAAAGAAATATTTGAAAAAGAAATATTTGAAATAGAATATTTGAAAATAAAGGAATATATGAAGCCGTGTTGATTAGATTGACGCCATTTTGACGTGAACGATATTTATATCAATTGAAAACGAATTCGAAATGAATTGAATTGAAAACGATTTCGAAATGAATTGAATTGAAAACGATTTCGAAATGAATTGAATTGAAAACGATTTCGAAATGAATTGAATTGAAAACGATTTCGAAATGAATTGAATTGAAAACGATTTCGAAATGAATTGAATTGAAAACGATTTCGAAATGAATTGAATTGAAAACGATTTCGAAATGAATTGAATTGAAAACGAATTCGAAATGAATTGAATTGAAAACGAATTCGAAATGAATTGAATTGAAAACGATTTCGAAATAAATTGAATTGAAAACGAATTCGAAATGAATTGAATTGAAAACGATTTCGAAATGAATTGAATTGAATATGAATTCAAATTGAATTGAAATTTGAATTGAACAGAAATGAATTTTGAAACGAATTTATAAAGAAGAATTCAATTTTGCTTTGAATTGAAATGGAAGTCGAAATAAATTTTGAAATGAATTTAAAACTGTTTATATAATTCGTTTTAAATAAAAATCGGCGAAGTATATATTATATATATTATATATATAATATAATGGCCTGAATAGAACGCGCCGCGCCGCGGCAGTTCGTGAATTTCGACCATTTATTTCAAACGGACATTGCGGGAGATCCGACCGTCGGATTCTCCTAAAACCGGAACCGTTGGGTTCGTATCGAAAAGAGCTTTCTAACGAATATTAGAAATTTGAAATCTAACGGTTGGATTTGGAATTACGTCCAAATCAAATTCGAAAAAGGTCGCTGTAAGTGCAGTTCGATGGCCGTTAATGGAAATCGACTGTACGGGCCTTGATAAAATTATTAAAAATAGTAATAATTTGTGTAAAATCATAAGAAGTGATTTGTGAAAGTTTGGGATGAAAAACTCCATATTTGAAAAGATAAAAATAGATTTTTATCGAAATGAACTAGATTTGAACTAGAATTATAATTCTATTTATTTTTAAATAAATAAATTGAATTTGAAATGGTTTTGAAAATAACCAAAATTTCCAATGATTGCATTGGAGTGGAGTTGAATCGAAATTGTCTTCGGAATATTTCGATGTTGGAATTCGTGATATTACAGGTGTTGTTATGGAAATTTGAAAGATATATTTGTATCGTTATTTCCAATACGACATTTGTTAGTCGTAGAATTCGATATTGAATATAAGCCGATATATTTTCTATTCAGAGCCTTGTATTGAATATCGAATGTGATTTGGGTTTGTCGTGAATGGTGTCTTCACTAACACTGTTCTTAAACCCAGTTGAGAAAAGATTAAATCTTTTTATTTAGATTTAATGAAGTGTACCAGTTAAATGATATTTAATTGGAATTGAAATGGGTATTGATTTTTGGGTTTATCGTGAACAGTGTTTTAAATAACACTTGTTCTTTAACCCGATAATTAATGAATGTGATATGGGTTTGTCGTGAATGGTGTCTTCACTAACACTGTTCTTGAACCCAGCTGAGAAAAGATTAAATCTTTTGATTTAGATTTAATGAAGTGTACCAATTAAATAATATTTAATTGGAATTGAATGGATATTGATTTTTGGGTTTATCGTGAACAGTGTTTTAAATAACACTTGTTCTTTAACCCGATAATTAATGGGATGTGACTTTGGGTTTATCGTGAACCGTGTTTTAAATGACACTGATTCTTTAACCCAGTCACAGATTAAAACTAAGTAGAGTTTTAATGAATCTTTAATTAGATTGAAAAGATCGAGAATGGAGTATCACCAGTTTTGCTCCAGGCGATAGTTAAATCTTTAATTAGATTTGAATGTGAAATTTAGAAACTAACTGGCGGTTAGCCAAGCAGAATGGTTTTCTGGATATTGATCTGATGTTGGTTTCGGCCTTCGGGGTTAATATTTGGGGAATTATTCTCTTGATTAATTTACGGTTAGTGACTAATGAATTGGAATGAGGCGTATGTTGTGTTTGTGTAACACTTATTTAAAATATACGCGAGTTATTCGGAAAGACCGGGTTTATCCCATTCTGAGTAACTGATACGACGATAAGTCGAAGATGAAGACGATGGTCGAAGACCGGAGGTCTTCACGTCGTTTGGGTGATAACTGATGATCTTGATTGGGCTGTACACCCAAGAAGATGGAAACAGTTGGTGATCGTCCAGACGTACTTGGAGATCGATGGATATGCGGGGTACTAGGTGCCTCCGGTTTCGTTCAGCCCCAGAACGGACTTGTAAATGGACTGTGTGTCTGACATTGGATTTCATTCTGTGTGACTGATATCGGTTGCATAGAGTGGTTTGCCTGTGTGGCATGCTAAGATGCAAATGATCAAGGCTTCTGTTGAAAAGCAAAGTCTTGTGGTGATGATCAAAGCACGGCCTTTGTGGCGTAGCTTTGTGTAACGTTTACTTCGCGAGTTTCACACCCGGTATGAACCAAAAACGGGAGAAAGGACCTCAGGGAGGGCCTGCGTTTCTTCCTAGTTAGAAGTGGCGTCAGTGGTTTTACACGCCCTGACGAGTTTGACTTATGTGGTTGTTGCTGTTGCGAGGCGCCTCGGATTGATCGGTCGTTCTCGAACCGATGGAGTCATTTAGTGGCTCATTTACGCCCCAAAGGGCGGGGAAACGTAGTGTTCAGGCATTTTAATCCACATCGGTGGACCGGCCCTGTCGCTCCTAGGGTCACTCGAGCTCTGATCCTGAGGCTGGGGCTAGGCAGTCTCGAATCGGTTGAGGACTATCTTTTGCCTCGGTTCATAGATGGAAATCCAATTTCCAAATACGAGACTTTGCGGTTTTGATTGTATATCCTATATATGGCGACATAGTGGGATGGGGCGCTTATGCCGCCTATGATTGATACTTATGATTTGAAGTTGTTTTATACACTATGCACTTATTATAGTATCAAATGATTTGTTTTAAACGTATCAAGCATTCTTTGGCTGTTATAAGGGAAAACCCTATCCTCGACTGCGTTGCATTGTGTGATGGGACCTGGGTCTTATAACAGCTTCATTTTTCTTTATTTAGCATTGCGCTGTTTGTTTTATGCACTGGTATTCTTGGGAGGAAACCCGTTCCGTGTTATACGGCGTGGTCCCTTGATTTACCTAACTTTAAAATAAAGATTAATAACTGTTTTAGTTCTCACACCAGTCACATGACTGACCTGGAGTTTATTGTTTTAACCTAAACTCTGGGTGCCCCTATTTTCGACACGGGCAGCTAGTAGTTTGGTTTTGCAGATTTATATTCACAGGATCCTGGTTTACAGCTGGAACGATATCCGGAAAGCTTTGTATCCGTATATCTTCTTCTAGTTGTTTATTGTATTATTTTCCGCTGCGTTGTATTTAAATGTAATTTAAATCTCTGATAATTCTGTGTAATATTCTTTTAAACTCTGTATATTCTTGTAATCTGATGCATTGTTGTAATATACAATGAAATGTTCTTTGTATGCGTTCTGTTGTGGCTTGTTCTCGAACTATCCGACGCTTTCCTTTACGGGGGAGTTGCGGGTCTTTACACGTGGTATCAGAGCTTTGGTTTACAAAGCTAGAGAACAAGGCACATTAGAACCATACGAAAGAATTCATCAGATATTGGATTAGTAATATCCAATGAGGATGACTCGTTAGAGATGGGATCAGTAGTGTCCTAGAACGAGTCGAAAGAGTGTTGTTTTTGAAAATAAAAGTGAAAACCCACTTTGTTTTGGAAATTCAAATCTTAAGTATTCGTATTTGAATAGTCTATTTAAATTGAATTTGGGCAATCGAGTATATAAAGATTTTGCATACACGCTTAGCGGCTTGTATTCGAAGTTTTAATATATTGGGTAGATATAGAATCACATTCTAGTTGCCCGGGGATGATTCTGATGATGAGGCATCGTCATCTGTGTTGTGTTCGACTGGCGAGAGTGGGTTATCTATATATTTCCATATAGGCTGGTGTGAGAACCAAAATTAGATAGGGCTTATTGTTGTGATTTAGCATCAAAAATCTGATTTTTGTCTATGTATCAAAATTATGAATTTGAAACTTTAAATTCACTAATTGATTGATGTTTGTGTTGTTTGGTTAATTGTTTGCTAATTTTGAACCATTATGCATAATTTAAATCGAATATTGAACTGTATCGAAAATTGGTCGCATTTGCTTGCATATATGTACTTACATTGAACAGGTCATAGCAAGGAGGCTAGAGCCGAGAATAAAATTTGTTTGCCCGACAAATAGGTACATGTTTACTACATAATTTCCTGCGTTGTTTGGGTGATGATGATTTTGTGAGCCTATTGGCTAGCCGCTTGGCTTTTTCTTTTTCTTTTTGAGATCTGAAGGACCGGGGAAGCTATTTGAAATTCCCCGATGCTCCCGGTGCAGGGGAGGTTATGGCGAAATTTTTCAAAAATTTAGGGTGTTAGCCAAAATTTTGAAGTTTTGAAAATTCTCAGAAACTAAAGAGTTGGAGAATGGAAGCCAGATCGAGCGTAGAGTTGATTAATCAAACCACTTTCGACTTTGTTCCTTTTCGGGGACGAAAAGTTTTAAGTGGGGGAGATTGTAACAACCCGTAAAATCTGGGCCAGTTTAAAATTTTTATTTTGGCAATTTTAGCGAATTTTGATTATTTAAAATGAATTATTTTAAATAATATTGACGAGAAATTTATTTTGAATATAATTCGAACGTATATATTATATACGTCGTCGTTAGAATATAAATAATTATATATAATTATAAAAGGAATTGAAAATGGCGCGGTAGTTCGAAAATTCGATTTCAAACTTCAATTGAATGTACCGGGTGCAAAACAATCCGGATTTTTGTGAAACCAAAAACATTAGGATCTAATTGATGATATCTTTCCAACGAAGTTGAGAAACTGAGATTTCACTTTATAAATGATGAGATATGTCCAGTTGAAAATTCTGAATAGTCGCTATGGAATTCAGGCCCTTAAAAATGGACATTTTGCAAATGACCTCGGATTTCGACGAAACCACTTTTGTTGGGTCCGTGATGTCGAGTTATTGCTAGGTTTCAAATTTCATAATTTTTCGAATCAATATGTGAGCGTGGCAAAGGAAAACGTGTTTTGACCATTTCAGTTGATTTTAATCGACTGGAAATTGGCCATTTTTCTAACGGTCTCAGAATTCGACGAAACTAGTTTTGTTAGGACCGTATCGTCAATACGAAGCTAGAAAATATTTTTCGGGAATTTTTAGGGTTAGTATGTGACCCCGGTAACTTGAAATGTACGTTTAAAATTCAATATAATGATTTAAATGTAAATTTAACGGAAACTGATTGTAACAATCAAATCAGCTTGCGATATATATCCCATTGTGTTCGGAATGGGGGTAAAACGCTATGGACGACAGGCGGTGGGCCTCGTTTCGAGGTCGAATGTGAAAGTCAACTCTTTAGGATAAAATTTATTAATTAAATAAAAAAAAAAAAAAAAAGAATATTATCTCCCCCTTTACTACCCAGGCCCCCCCCCCGATTTCCTTTTACAGAAAACTAAAAAAGAAAAAAAAAAAAAAAGGGAAACGAAATCGAAATCGCCCCTTTCCCTCGTCGGAGCCGCCACCCCCGCGTCGGCCTCCTCCTCCAATCGCCCGCCACTCAGTTGAAGCCCCTGTCCCCTCTTCGGCCTCCTCCCCCTCGCGACTCTTTCCTCCTCCCTCCTCCACGCGAGGACAGCGAGCGCCCCCCCCGAACCCTAGCGCCGCCGATGAAGTCGAGCCCCCCCTCCGATCTGCAAGCCTCGATGAAGCCCCCCCGACCACTCGACGAGCCCCTGTAAGTTTTGGTTTTTTTTTATTTACTTATTTTCATTTAAACTGTAAAATTTTGTTGATTTTAAAAAACTGAATTTTTAGGAAGTTAAAAACTGAAATTTTATTTAAAGTAAAACTGAAATTTTATTTAAAGTAAAACTGAAATTTTTATAAAGTATAAAGCTGAAAATAAAAGGTTAAAACTGATTTTAAAATAAAAGAATAAAACTGATTTTAGGAATTTTAAAAACTTTGATTTGAAAAAGTTATTTTAAACTTTAAAGGTGAAAAGATTTAAACTTTAAAAGTGAAAGGTTTAGATTTTAAAAAGGAAAGGATTTGAACTTTTTGAAATAAAAATTCGATTTTTATATATTGAACTTTGAACTAAAAATTCGATTTTTATATATTAAATAGCGAACTAAAAATTCGATTTTTATATATTGAATAGCGAAGTAAAAATGTGATTTTTACGTATGTAGTGAAAGCAGCAACGAAGGTGACAAAAAGGCGAAACGACGAAGACTTCTGCAAAGGAAGAGCCGTGGAGCTGGATAGCTATAAGTGAGAATTTCTCACCTTTCTATTTTATTTCTAGTTATATATATATACTAGGATGCAGACGGTGCTTAGTAGCACCCGACACAATCGTCCACAGACCATGGACTTGTTTGTTTGATTGTTTGGTGATTGATTGTGATATTGGTTTGAATGTGGTTTGTGGTGTGAAAAATCGAATCGATAAATTGGTTAGGATTAGACGTGCGCCGTTATAAGGCGAAGGAGTAAGGCTAGGTTAGACCCTTACTCCAAATTTTGTGGTTTGCAAAATGAAATTGATTTGATTGATGAGTGAATGGCGTGGGCCTTCACTAGACCGGGGATAAGGCTAGGCCTCGTCCCGTTTCTAGTATCGTGCCGTTATGCTGCCGAAATTTTCTAAAATATGTTAGAAAAATAAAAATATCATTTTTTTTAAAGAATGAACCGAAGAGAAATTCATATGTTGAAATAAAATGTTTTGTCGTTAAAAATATAAATTTTAACGTGAATGTGAATAAATAAAATATTCATTTGCAAACCAGATGGTTTGTTTATGTACACTTATTTGAAGGACATTGATTGGGTCGATAAATTTTACACATCGCCCAACTGCACAAATAAAATCTGTGTTTGATTGTTTGAAACCCTACACGGGTGTTGGGATGATATTTGACGTACACTAATCCCGATTGTTTAGTTGTGTGTCGATCGATTGATTGACAGACTGTTATAAGCGTTGAATATTTATATTTGATGCTTATACAGTGTAGAATGCACTTTGGATGATGGTTGATTATTCATCGTTGTTGATATATGCATGTGTTGTAGAAAATCCATATAATTAACATTATATGGTAATTGATTGGGCCTCATTCCAGTTTTGAAAAAGAAATATTTGAAAAAGAAATATTTGAAATAGAATATTTGAAAATAAAGGAATATATGAAGCCGTGTTGATTAGATTGACGCCATTTTGACGTGAACGATATTTATATCAATTGAAAACGAATTCGAAATGAATTGAATTGAAAACGATTTCGAAATGAATTGAATTGAAAACGATTTCGAAATGAATTGAATTGAAAACGATTTCGAAATGAATTGAATTGAAAACGATTTCGAAATGAATTGAATTGAAAACGATTTCGAAATGAATTGAATTGAAAACGATTTCGAAATGAATTGAATTGAAAACGATTTCGAAATGAATTGAATTGAAAACGAATTCGAAATGAATTGAATTGAAAACGAATTCGAAATGAATTGAATTGAAAACGATTTCGAAATAAATTGAATTGAAAACGAATTCGAAATGAATTGAATTGAAAACGATTTCGAAATGAATTGAATTGAATATGAATTCAAATTGAATTGAAATTTGAATTGAACAGAAATGAATTTTGAAACGAATTTATAAAGAAGAATTCAATTTTGCTTTGAATTGAAATGGAAGTCGAAATAAATTTTGAAATGAATTTAAAACTGTTTATATAATTCGTTTTAAATAAAAATCGGCGAAGTATATATTATATATATTATATATATAATATAATGGCCTGAATAGAACGCGCCGCGCCGCGGCAGTTCGTGAATTTCGACCATTTATTTCAAACGGACATTGCGGGAGATCCGACCGTCGGATTCTCCTAAAACCGGAACCGTTGGGTTCGTATCGAAAAGAGCTTTCTAACGAATATTAGAAATTTGAAATCTAACGGTTGGATTTGGAATTACGTCCAAATCAAATTCGAAAAAGGTCGCTGTAAGTGCAGTTCGATGGCCGTTAATGGAAATCGACTGTACGGGCCTTGATAAAATTATTAAAAATAGTAATAATTTGTGTAAAATCATAAGAAGTGATTTGTGAAAGTTTGGGATGAAAAACTCCATATTTGAAAAGATAAAAATAGATTTTTATCGAAATGAACTAGATTTGAACTAGAATTATAATTCTATTTATTTTTAAATAAATAAATTGAATTTGAAATGGTTTTGAAAATAACCAAAATTTCCAATGATTGCATTGGAGTGGAGTTGAATCGAAATTGTCTTCGGAATATTTCGATGTTGGAATTCGTGATATTACAGGTGTTGTTATGGAAATTTGAAAGATATATTTGTATCGTTATTTCCAATACGACATTTGTTAGTCGTAGAATTCGATATTGAATATAAGCCGATATATTTTCTATTCAGAGCCTTGTATTGAATATCGAATGTGATTTGGGTTTGTCGTGAATGGTGTCTTCACTAACACTGTTCTTAAACCCAGTTGAGAAAAGATTAAATCTTTTTATTTAGATTTAATGAAGTGTACCAGTTAAATGATATTTAATTGGAATTGAAATGGGTATTGATTTTTGGGTTTATCGTGAACAGTGTTTTAAATAACACTTGTTCTTTAACCCGATAATTAATGAATGTGATATGGGTTTGTCGTGAATGGTGTCTTCACTAACACTGTTCTTGAACCCAGCTGAGAAAAGATTAAATCTTTTGATTTAGATTTAATGAAGTGTACCAATTAAATAATATTTAATTGGAATTGAATGGATATTGATTTTTGGGTTTATCGTGAACAGTGTTTTAAATAACACTTGTTCTTTAACCCGATAATTAATGGGATGTGACTTTGGGTTTATCGTGAACCGTGTTTTAAATGACACTGATTCTTTAACCCAGTCACAGATTAAAACTAAGTAGAGTTTTAATGAATCTTTAATTAGATTGAAAAGATCGAGAATGGAGTATCACCAGTTTTGCTCCAGGCGATAGTTAAATCTTTAATTAGATTTGAATGTGAAATTTAGAAACTAACTGGCGGTTAGCCAAGCAGAATGGTTTTCTGGATATTGATCTGATGTTGGTTTCGGCCTTCGGGGTTAATATTTGGGGAATTATTCTCTTGATTAATTTACGGTTAGTGACTAATGAATTGGAATGAGGCGTATGTTGTGTTTGTGTAACACTTATTTAAAATATACGCGAGTTATTCGGAAAGACCGGGTTTATCCCATTCTGAGTAACTGATACGACGATAAGTCGAAGATGAAGACGATGGTCGAAGACCGGAGGTCTTCACGTCGTTTGGGTGATAACTGATGATCTTGATTGGGCTGTACACCCAAGAAGATGGAAACAGTTGGTGATCGTCCAGACGTACTTGGAGATCGATGGATATGCGGGGTACTAGGTGCCTCCGGTTTCGTTCAGCCCCAGAACGGACTTGTAAATGGACTGTGTGTCTGACATTGGATTTCATTCTGTGTGACTGATATCGGTTGCATAGAGTGGTTTGCCTGTGTGGCATGCTAAGATGCAAATGATCAAGGCTTCTGTTGAAAAGCAAAGTCTTGTGGTGATGATCAAAGCACGGCCTTTGTGGCGTAGCTTTGTGTAACGTTTACTTCGCGAGTTTCACACCCGGTATGAACCAAAAACGGGAGAAAGGACCTCAGGGAGGGCCTGCGTTTCTTCCTAGTTAGAAGTGGCGTCAGTGGTTTTACACGCCCTGACGAGTTTGACTTATGTGGTTGTTGCTGTTGCGAGGCGCCTCGGATTGATCGGTCGTTCTCGAACCGATGGAGTCATTTAGTGGCTCATTTACGCCCCAAAGGGCGGGGAAACGTAGTGTTCAGGCATTTTAATCCACATCGGTGGACCGGCCCTGTCGCTCCTAGGGTCACTCGAGCTCTGATCCTGAGGCTGGGGCTAGGCAGTCTCGAATCGGTTGAGGACTATCTTTTGCCTCGGTTCATAGATGGAAATCCAATTTCCAAATACGAGACTTTGCGGTTTTGATTGTATATCCTATATATGGCGACATAGTGGGATGGGGCGCTTATGCCGCCTATGATTGATACTTATGATTTGAAGTTGTTTTATACACTATGCACTTATTATAGTATCAAATGATTTGTTTTAAACGTATCAAGCATTCTTTGGCTGTTATAAGGGAAAACCCTATCCTCGACTGCGTTGCATTGTGTGATGGGACCTGGGTCTTATAACAGCTTCATTTTTCTTTATTTAGCATTGCGCTGTTTGTTTTATGCACTGGTATTCTTGGGAGGAAACCCGTTCCGTGTTATACGGCGTGGTCCCTTGATTTACCTAACTTTAAAATAAAGATTAATAACTGTTTTAGTTCTCACACCAGTCACATGACTGACCTGGAGTTTATTGTTTTAACCTAAACTCTGGGTGCCCCTATTTTCGACACGGGCAGCTAGTAGTTTGGTTTTGCAGATTTATATTCACAGGATCCTGGTTTACAGCTGGAACGATATCCGGAAAGCTTTGTATCCGTATATCTTCTTCTAGTTGTTTATTGTATTATTTTCCGCTGCGTTGTATTTAAATGTAATTTAAATCTCTGATAATTCTGTGTAATATTCTTTTAAACTCTGTATATTCTTGTAATCTGATGCATTGTTGTAATATACAATGAAATGTTCTTTGTATGCGTTCTGTTGTGGCTTGTTCTCGAACTATCCGACGCTTTCCTTTACGGGGGAGTTGCGGGTCTTTACACAAGCATATAAACTGGAGAGATATACAACAACATATAAGGCAGGTATGACAAGGTAACCGGATAAACATGATAGAATAAATAGCGCTTCCCTAACACTTTCCTTTCTCTGCATTAATGCTAGTATCATATAAACAAGATGATCCCCAACAAGTATAAGGTGGTGGACTTAGGCGGACTTCTAGTGAGAGGTTTAACCCCATACAATAACAGGGAGCCCAACTAAACATACCGGAGTTACCCCTAAGGATAATAACGGGCTCCGAAACATACCAGAGTCTAGATGTACCCTAATTACTACCCCAATCGACCGGCTCCCTACTCCATAGATACCATGTGCTGGCCCCACCGTAGGATGTATCATCACCTAAAGTGGCAACCCTTCATTTTCAAGATGTGCACAACCATATCTACCGATGTCACTGTGTCTTAGCCTCCCCAGTCCGGACCCATGCATGCATATGACCCGTTGGAATGCGCTGCCCACACCGTTCCCTCTTTTGGATCTCTTACAATCAGCCTAGTAAGCATGCCCCTACTCCGACCTAGTTCGGAGTACACGTTTGATACCTATATGTAGGTTACTGATTGAAGCAGGTCCCATATATAAGATGGTACAAGCTTCCCCCTACGCTTGTATCCCCACTACTAGGATATCCATAGGTTATGCCCTACCAGTGTAACAAGATTGCATAACCCCACAGGTTATGCCCTACCAGTGTAAAAAGATTGCATAATCCCACAGGTTAAGTTTGTGGGACTATATATAAATATTACCCACCACCCCAAGATATACTTAACCCTCTCACTGTTTCAAGCTAGTTTACTTAACCCCTAATCAAGTAAACTTGTTCATGTAATCCCTATGGATTCAACCAGGTTAAGTATTCAAGTTTATCATTTATTCATTCATGGTTATAATGCGCTAGACCTCCCACATTAAGCCTACAACTTGTGGATGCTGGATATGTCGGGCGGGTCCGAGCAGACTTCTTCCACAAGTCGGACTTAAGCTCGTGTCTTAGCATGTTACGTGTTTATACACTTAGACCCCTCACATTAGATTCATCACTTGTGGTCGCTGGATATGTCGGGCGGGTCCCGGCAGACTTCTACCACAAGTGTAATCTAACATCGTGTCTAAGCGCGGTTACAGTTTCTAATTACTGTAAATCTTGGCATTTTCGCTATTTAACAATTATCCCTATTTCATTATAGGTTTTCATGCCCCTTATCCAAGTCATATTCATCATGTACCATATGCCCAAATTAGGATCTAAATCACAATTCGATTTACGTCCCAAATCCATATTTATGTATTTAATTCAAGTTATGCCCAATTTTCCCAATACAAGTTATGTCCCAATTTTAATGTTTTCCCCTCGTTCCTAATTTCACGCATTCGCATATTTCAGCGGTATACCTAGGCTCGAAGGTAGCCTGGCTATAAAATAAAACGAGAAAAGAAGAAGGGAAGAGAACAGAAATAAGCATAATAAAAAGGTGGACATACGGTGACAATAGGCATAACAACTGAATAAGCATATAGTGAGAAATTTGGCATAATGACAAGACATGCATATAGTGTGACGACCCCAAACCCCCGTTCCACGGTGGCAAGGGTAATCTTTGGAATATAAAACATAAATAAATAACAGCAGATTATAAATATATAATTACACTAGATAATGAACAATAAATACACTGGATAAACATAATCATCAGAGTTACATAGTATAACAAGATCATACTTAGTACAAAACACAGTTCATCTTTATATAAAATGTCTACAGCGGAATCAAACATAATATACATAACAGGAGCTGAACAACATAAAAGAAGTGATAGAATCCATCTTCAGCTCCATAGCTATCTTGATAGAGCCTGCTAAAACCTGAATACAAGGCTGCCCGTGTAGAAAATAGGGCACCCGAGTTTGCAAGTGAAACAAATTACGAGTTAGTCATGGGACTGGTATGAGAAATCTACTTAACTTATTTTATAATAAGGCCAATCACAGGACCACGCCGCTAACGCAAAACGGGTTTACTCCATTAGATTGCCAGTGCTAAAACCAAGTAAACCATTTAAACATCGCAATGCGTTTTACAAAAATGAAGCCATTATAAGACTCAGGTCCCATCACACAATACAACGCAAGCCAGAGGATAGAGTTTTACCTTATAATGGCCAAACTATGCTTGATACGTATCAAACAAAAGCATTTGATATTATTACTAGTGTTTATATGTTTCAAAAACAATTTCAATCATAAATATCAATCATAGACGGCATAGGTACCATATATCATGTCGCCATATATAGGTTTACAATCAAAACCACACGATGTCGTATTTGGAAATTGGACTTCCTGTCATGAACCAAGGCGAGGGATCGTCCTTACCTCTTCGAGACAATCTAGCCTATCATGTCTCAGGGCCCAGACTCAGGTGGACCCTTGGATCGTCCGGGCCAGTCCATACGGATTGGATTAAAATGCCTGAACACTGCGTTTCCCCACCCTATGGGGCGTAAACTGGTCATATCCCGACCAAACTATCAGGCCAAAACGACCGATATAACCGGGGCGCCTCGCTATCCATCATTCACGTAAGTAAAACGTTAGGGCTTGCAAAACGCTGACACCACTCCTAGCTAGAAGGAAACGCATGTCCTCCCTGATGTCCTCTCCCGTTTCTGGTCCATACCGAGGTGTGAGGCTTGTGAATTAACGCCATACACAAAGCTATGCTATTTAAAGCCGTGCTTTGATCATCAACCACAAGAGTCTGCTTTTCAACAAAAGCCTTGATCACTCCATCTCAGCATGCCACACAGGAAATTCACGCCATGCAACTGAAATATATCAATCACACAGAATGAAATCCAATGTCGGACACACAGTCCATTTACAAGTCCGTTTTGGGTCTGAACGAAACCGGAGGCATCTTATTCCTCATCCCATATGTCCAATACTGGAGAGAGGTCCTCACACATCCGAACGATCAACAAGTACGTCCGGACAACCACCACTGTAATCCCTTTAGGGCAGCAACTCCCATCAAAGGCATCAGTAGCCATCCATTCGATGTGAAGATCATCGGTCTTGCACCGTCTTCATATCTTCGACTTCTAATCATCGATCGATTATTTGAAATGAGATTTAACTCGGCCTTTTCAAATAATTCACGTATATCTAGAATTCAAATCAATTCATTTCCATGGTTAAATTATTTGACATCCATAATTCAGTTCATTAATGTAATTTTCACGTCAAACACATTCAACCATCAAATATCCAATAATCGAGTAAATTCGGTTTATTTCCATTTCATATCGTTTATAATATTTTATAACGATTTATCGCTATTCTTATTTATTTAAAAATAGCCCAGTTATTCAAACGATGCTTCAGGCCATAATGCGGCCATGGCGCTGTTTTTCTTCAGATTTAATTTACACATATCTGGAAATCTAACCGTTGGATCTTTAAAAAATTTATACTATTGAACGATCTTTTCAAAACGGATCCAACAGTTCCAGTTTTGGGAAAATCCGATGGTCGGATCTCCCGGTTCAATCGTTTAAAGTTACGATTTCAAAATACGAACTACATCATCGTTATTCGTTTTATTTTAATTATATTTATAAATATATATAAATATAATCCATTTTGGCACTGTTTTTTTAGATTTGAATTAAACATTTCACACATTCTATTCATTGGATCATTAAAATCGCTGGAAATATATTTTCAAAGCGGACCCAACGGTTTCAGTTTCGGGAAAATCCGACGGTCGGATCTCCCGTAATAATCGTTTAGAATCACGATTCCAAAATACGAACTGTAGCGTCGTTATTCGTTTTATTTTAATTATATATATATATAATCCGTTCTTCCACTTCCAAACCATTTTCATTTCACATATGTGGTAAAAATAATATTTTTACCCAACAAATATTCATTTCAATACATGACTATTTTTAACACTTCATATATATAATAAAAATGTGATTTTTACTGTTAAAACAATTTATTTCAAAACATGAATATTTTATTGATTCATATATATAATAAAAATATGATTTTTATTGTTAAAACAATTTATTTCAAACATGAATATTTTATATACCTCTTATACATGATAAAAATGTGATTTTTATCTTTCAAACAAATTATTCGTCATATGAATATTTTTCCAACACATGAATATATTTCAATACATGAATATAAATCAAACACATGAATGTTTCAAAAAAATTCGGCAGCATAACGGCAGGGAGTTTAAAACCGACACCGTCCCGAGTACGGCTCCTCGCACTACCTTACGCCTCGCGGCGTTCCCTAAAGGGCTTATCCTTATAATCTAAATATTTCGATTCATTTTCATATCCCAATGGATTTTGCCATAAAAAATTCCAATTTCATTTCAACTACAAACAATCATTATCAACCACTCGCATTTATCAACCAAATTTCATGTCAACTATGATCCAAACAATCACAACCAATATATATCGTCCATGGTCTATGGACGAGGGGAGTATATATATATTATATATATATATGTATATGTATATGTATATAAATAAATATCACTTTTATTTCAATTTCATTTCAACTCCGTTCAATGCACATATGATTTTTACAACGTATATATAACTTATACATCGCACATATAATTTATACAACGCTTATACGTGAGGTGTACAACGCTTATATAACTTATACATCGATTATATAATTTATACATTGCCATTCCATATCGTTTTGAATTTAGAAATCTCATATTGGGTTCCACTCCTCCAAAAATCGTAGGAAGCTCCAAAAATTCTCTGGTCTCTTCTAGAATGTAGAAGACGTCCACATGAGTCCAATGTCCCTTGTTTCACTGGATTTCGACCATATAGCAAAAAGATATGATTTTTATAAGTTTGCAACGCTTTTAATTGTCGAAATAAGTTTAAAATAAACAAAGCCGTTACCTCTCAGTTTTCGTTCCAAACTAGGTTTGGATTTTTCGCGAAATTCGTGAAACGGTTGGCCGATAGGGCGGTGCTGCGTCGAAGGGGAAGGAGTCGCGCATGTGCATGGGGGTGGGGTCCACTTCGGTGTCATGTGCTATCCTCGGCGGCGGTCGAAAGTCCCTAACTTTGGTGGCTTCGATCTCGATGCTGGCGCAACAATACGGGGTGCACCTTATATGGATGTAAAGCTGGAGGAGAGGTCTGCAAAATTCTCCAAAGGGCCATGGGTTTTTATTGAGTGGATTTGAAAGAAAAAGAGGAGAGAAGGAGGGGAGCACTTCCGTCATTCGATTCAGGAGATTACGGGGAGAGAGAAAATGAAATGGGAAATTATGATTAGCCCAGGATTTTTATATTTATTTTTAATTTAAATAAATCCAAAATTACCCCTTTCTCCACATGAACACCAATTCAAACCCAATGACTATCATCCTTAGCTAAATACCCCTATTCCTGACATAATGGAATATGCTTTGTAGGCCCATTCGACTGTTTCATTTGGTTATTCTTCAAATTAAAATATAAAAAATTCAAATATGGATTTGAACGTACATTTCAATTTGCCGGGGCCACATATTGATCCCAAAAATTCCAGAAAAATAAATCTTGCTATTTGGATGATATGGTCCCAACAAAACTAGTTTCATCGAATTTGGAGACCGTTTGAAAAATGACAATTTTTTGGTCGATCCAAATTGACTAAAACTAACCAAACACATTTTCCTTTTCCACGCTCACATATTAACTCCAAAAATTATGGAATTTGAAACCCAGCAATAATTTGACATTCCGTATCCAACAAAAGCGGTTTCGTTGAAAACGGAGGTCGTTTGCAAAATGTCTATTTTCAAGGGCTATATTAACTCCATAGCGACCTTTCTGAAAATTCATTTGGCCACAACTTTTGATTTTCGCTATAAAATCTCGATTTTTCAGATTTGTTAGAAAGAAATTCCCAAACAGATCTAAATATTTTTGGGTTCACCAAAATCTGTTTTATTTTACATCCTGTATAGTCAGCCAAAGTTCGAATTGAAATTTTCAAACTGCCGCGCCATTTCAGGCCTTGTTTTATAATTAAAATAAATATATTCGCTATAACTTCGATCCAAATAGATTTTTAGTCGTTATAAGTTAAAATAATTTATTTTAAATATTCAAAATCCACTAAAAATAGCCAAAATAAAATTTTTAAATTGGTTCTGATTTTCCGGGTTGTTATAATCTCCCCCACTTAAAATCTTTTCGTCGCCAAAAAGGAACGAAGCTGAAAGTTGTTTATCTAACCAACTCAACTTTCATTCTGGCTTTCATTCTTCAACTTTTCAGTTTCTAAGAATTTTCTAATGCTTCAAAATTTTGGCTAACACCCTAAATTTTCGAAAAATTTCGCCATAACCTCCTTTATACGGGGAGGGGTTTGGAAATTTATTGGGCCGTATTAGGTACCCAATAAATCCTAAAAAGCATACACATATTTATAGTGATATATTCCGATGTCCACAGGGGAGTGTGTATAGATCATAACTCCAGAGAATAAATTCTCGTCACCCTATAAATGGTTTTTTTGCCTTAATGACCAGAGAGACGTGTTTATTTTCATCTCCAGACCCGTATGGTTTTTTTTTTTTATTATTAATTTGGCAATTTACCATTACATTTTATATAGTCCATGTCAGTCTTCGGTTCAACCTGTAATACAGTCATCGCCATACAAGCCTCTTGCTTGTACGGTAAATCTTCAACCTCGTCACATAAGCTCCAAATGCTTATGTGGTATACGATAGAGTATGATATCTTCAAGAAGTATGCCATGTAGTGTAGTTCAAAATTAATAGTTACTATCCTATGGTGACGTTTATTATTTCACATAGAACAACCAACACTCCGCATCCAATGGCATTCACAGAAGTTGATATAATAATAAAATTGAGCATCCAACTCATTAAGGTTTACCTATTTTTCGGGCATGCAAATAAATTCTTTTCTCAACAGCAAGTCCATTTACCTGTTCAAACATATATAATGCACATGCATATATTCCAATCAATTTTCAAATCGGTTCAATATTTGATTTAATATGCATAAATTTACTCTTCATTCTCTTATGGGTTTTATTATTTCAATGTTATTAATTAAACTAACAATCACCCAACACAACTAGCAATATTGATTAACTTTTCAAAAATTTAATAATTAATTTATATACAATTTTAAAATCATCAGACTATATAATTAAAAAATTTACATCCATGAAAAGGAAACAACAGCAAGGTAGAAAACAAAACAGAAATGCAAAATACTGTAAATGTACCTTGCGCCAGAGTTAATCAGAGATATCCACCCTGCAATTGGGATAGGATTTCTTAATGCTCCCCTCAGTTTCCCAAGTACAGTCTCGCAGATCTCCACTCCACTGCATTTTGACTAAGTGAACCTTCTTGTTCCTCAGCTGTTTAGTTTCTTTGCCAATAATCTTTATCCGCTCTCTTTCACAGCTAATTCTGGAGTAATTTCCAATTCTTGTTGTGCGGCTTCTTCCACGACCAAGTCTGGATCATGCACATGCTTTCGAAGTTGAGATACATGAAATACATCATGTACTCCAGGCAACCAATCAGGCAATTGAACTCTATAAGCGAGAGTTCCAATCCGTTCGAGCATAGGAAATGGACCAATAAATCTGGGCGCCAACTTCCCTTTTTTTACCGAATTGGACTACTCCTCTCATCGGAGAAACACTCAGGTACACATAGTCACCCACAGAAAAAGGCAAATCTCTTCTCCTCGAATCTGCATAGCTCTTTTGTCGGCTTTGAGCGGCTAGTAATCGTTTCTTAATGAAATCGACTTTATCCGTAGTTTTGCGAATCATATCTGGTCCCAATACAAGTATTGTCGGGTTCTACCCAACAAGCGGGAGATCTGCACGGTCTACCATATAATGCTTCGAATGGTGATATTTTCAGGCTCGCTTAGTAGTTGTTGTTGCATGAGAACTCAGCCAAATGCAAGTGGTCTTCCCATGATCCGCCAAAATCAATAACACAAGCCCGCAATAAATCTTCTAGTATACGATTCACCCTCTCAGTTTAACCATCTGTTTGAGGATGATAAGTGGTGCTCAAGTTCAGCTTTATTCCCAATTCTGCTTGGAATGCTTCCCAGAACTTACAAGAAAAAATCGGGTCACGATCACTAACGATACTCATGGGAACTCCATGCAGTTTAACAATTTCCTTGAAATAAATCTATGCCAGACTTTGAGCGGTTCTATTCGACCTAACAGGTATAAAATGGGCGGTCTTCGTGAAACGATCTATGATCACCCAAATACTGCCATTTCCCCTCCGGGTTCTGGGCAAACCATCTATGAAATCAATAGAAATTTGTTCCCACTTCCAACCTGGAATTTCCTACGGTTGCAACAATTCGGCGAGTTTGTGTTGATCGCTTTTGACTTGTTGACAAGTAGCACACCGAATAACGTACAAGGAAATGTCTCTTTTCATAGATCTCCACCGGAAAGTGCATTTGATATCGTTATACATTTTACTCACTCTCGGATGGATACTAAGTTTGGATCTGTGACATTCATCCAGCACTTCTTTCCGGAGCTCAGAAATGTTTGGAACACAAATTCGGCATTTTAACCTCAGAATCCCATCGTTATCAATCTGAAAACTCGAGGCCTCGCCTTTTTGAATTCTCTCTTTGATCTTCTGAATGAAGTGATCATCCTTCTGAAGAGCAGATATGTTATCAATCAACGAAGGCGTGATTATAAGATTGGCAATGATTACATTCTTTCTGCTGAGCGCATCAGCCACAACATTGGCTTTCCCTAAATTATATAAAATATCAAGATCATATGCCGCGAGAAATTCTAACCAACGTTGCTGCCTCATATTCAGATCTTTTTGGGTGAACAAATACTTCAATGATTGATGATCAGTATATAATTCGAACTTCTCACCCAATAGATAATGTCTCCAGATTTTCATAGCAAACACGATGGCTAACAATTCAAGATCGTGAGTTGCATAATTCTTCTCATGCGGCTTCAACTGACGGCTAACATAAGCGACTACTTGGCCTCTTTGCATTAATACTGACCAAGAGCTTCTTTAGAAGCATCTGTCCAGACTTTCAAGTCTTGATTGCCATCAATAATTGTTAACACTGGAGTAGTTTTCAATCTTAGCTTCAGCTCTTGGAAAGCTACCTCACATTCGGGAGCCCAATTGAACCTTGAATGTTTCTTAGTAAGCTTCGTTAAGGAACTAGATATATCTTCGAAAAATCTTTAACGAAATTCCGATAATAACTAGCCAATCCAAGAAAACTTCGAACTTATGTGGGCGTAGTTGGCTTTTTCCAATCCTGAATAGCTGTGATATTACTGGGATCCACAGAAATTCCTTCTTTTGATACAACGTGGCCAAGAAACTTGACTTCTTCTTGCCAGAATGTACATTTGGAAAATTTGGCTTTTAAAACATTCTTTCTAAGAATTTCTAACACTTGCTCCAAATGTTTTGCATGCTCGCTCTCTGATTTAGAGAAGATTAATGTGTCATCAATGAAAACCAATACGAATTTATTCAGTACTTCTCTGAATACTCTATTCATTAGATCGATAAAATAAGCTGAAGCGTTACATAAGCCTAATGACATTACTAACCACTCGTAGAATAAATCTGGACCTCTGAATGCTGTCAAAGGAACACACTCTTCGGCAATACGAAGCTGATGGAATCATGTAGCTAGGTCCATTCGTGAAAATACTTGTGCGCCATTCAATCGATCCAACAAATCATCAATTTGTAGCAATGGATATTTATTCTTCAATGTCTGCTTGTTCAAGTCACGATAATCCACACATAGTCTAAGAGTACCGTCTGACTTTGGGACAAACAACACTGCTGCTCCTCGGTCAAAGAAACTAGGTCTGATTAGACCCTTCCATACAAGCTGTCGAGTTTGATTGTCTAACTCTTATTTTTCCTTCAAGGTCATTCTTCGAATAGCGTGAACTACTGGCCTTGCATTCAGAATTAAAGAGATTTTAAAATCAATTTCCATACGCGGAGGTAAGCTAACAACTTCTTCAAACACATCTGCATAATTCTTGACGACATGGATATTTTCTATGTCGACCAGAATATTCTCCGTAACGATAGGAACAGGTTCTGATTGAGTAGGAGAAACATCAAGAGCTGGCCAAAAGTCTTTTCTATCAGAATTCGGACCTTCACATGGAATGGTTATATAATACCCTGATTTAATCTTCGCCCTTACGAGTCTGTCGGCGCATTTTACCCCAGCTTCATATTTGGTTAACCAATCCAATCCCAAAATAAGATCAAACTTTGTATAGTTCATGGCGATCGAGATAGTAGGGAACCGATAACAGGAAAAAGAAACAGGAACCCCACAAATCCAACTAAAATCTAGGGAACCCTAACTGGGTTATGGACAGTCATGGGTGCTTTGAGCCTTTTCATTTCAAATCTAGTTTCTTAACCGCATTACTTGCAATAAAGCTTCGTGATGCGCCTGTATCAAACATCACTTTAACTGGAATATTTTTGACAGTAAGCGTTCCTTCTAAAACATTCGGCCTCGCTTTACTGACTGAGGGTGACAGAACTTCTGCCACTTCATTTACCTGCACTACTTCAGATTTTTGTGATAGCTGGTAGTTCTTCGAAATATGGCCATCTTGGTGGCACTTATGGCATCCCCTGCCCTTTCGAGCCTTCTTACTGGACTTATACCCATCATTCTTTCGTCTGTTCGAAGCTTTACAGTTCCTCATTGAATGCCCTTGCTGATTACACTTTTAAAATACGACTGCCTTAACCTTTTTCCAACTGGCCTTTGGCCTCTTATTGCCTTCAGACTTTGTACTCGCTTCAGGATGCGTACTTGTCTCTGGGCTATCAGTTTCAAATTTCCTTTTGTTGCTAGAACTACATTCTTCTTCATCTTCCGAAAGGCCCTGCTTATCTAGATCTTCATACTGGTAAGCCATGTATATCATTTCAGAAAAAGGAAGTTGCACATGCGCAGTTACACTACTTTGATACTTTCTTTGAATCCCGTTAATAAACCTCAGATTCTTAATTAGATGCGGGGCAAGACGAGAAAGTTCATTGAATTTCTTATGATATTCTGGAATGGTCGTATCTTCTTGTATGAGATAGTAGAATTTATCACTTAACCGCTCAGTCGCTTCTGGAGGAGTAAATCTTTCTCTGAAAATTTCTTTAAATCTATCTCAGGTAATATTACCTTTTGGATTATCCTTAATAACAGTTTCCCACCAGAACAAAGCTTCGTCTTTGAGCGCCCAAGATGCCAGTAATCTTTTCTGATTGTCTCTCAGCTGGAAACGTTCAAAAATTCTTTCCGCGGAACTCATCCATGCTTGTGTTTCACTAATAGATTCTTTGCCCAAGAATGGCACTCCACCCAGATTTCGATACTTCTTTAATAGAGCTTCTAGATCTGGTTCCGTCCTACCTCTTCTACTTCTGACACTCATTTTTCTATGTCTGCAAATAGAAGACAAAGTGTCAGGCCAACAGAAAAGGTATTTTTAAAGCATAGAGACATATACTTGAATGTAAATGTGTCTATAGGGGTGTATTTCATTCTGCTACACTCATTCCAAGATATTACTGATCCTATCTGAAATGAGTTATTCGTCATAGAATACTTATGATTCTATTTCTGACTAGTTCGTTATATGTTATATTCTAGAACTAAGCATAACCAAAGCTCTGATACCACGTGTGACGACCCCAAACCCTCGTTCCACGGTGGCAAGGGTAATCTTTGGAATATAACACATAAACAGATAACAGCAGAAAAGAAATATATAATTACACCAGATAATGCACAATAAATACACTGGATAAACATAATCATCAGAGTTACACAGTATAACAGGATCAACTTAGTACAAAATACAGTTCAGCTTTATATAAAATGTCTACAGCGGAATCAAACATAATATACATAACAGGAGCTGAATAGCACAAAAGAAGTGATAGAATCCATCTTCAGCTCCATAGCTATCCAGATAGAGCCTGCTAAAACCTGAATACAAGGCTGCCTGTGTAGAAAATAGGGCACCCGAGTTTGTAAGTGAAAGAAACTACGAGTCAGTCGTGGGATTGGTATGAGAAATCTACTTAACTTATTTTATAATAAAGCCAATCACAGGACCACGCCGCTAACGCGAAACGGGTTTACTCCATTGGATTGCCAGTGCTAAAAACAAGTAAATCATATTAACATCGCAATGGTTTTTACAAAAATGAAGCTATTATAAGACTCAGGTCCCATCACATAATGCAACGCAAGCCGGAGGATAGAGTTTTACCTTATAATGGACAAAATATGCTTGATACGTATAAAACAAATGCATTTGATATTATTACTTATGTTTATATGTTTCAAAAACAATATCAATCATAGACGGTATGGGTACCATATATCATGTCGCCATATATAGGTTTACAATCAAAACCGCACGATGTCGTATTTGGAAATTGGACTTCTTGTCATGAACTAAGGCAAGGGATCGTCCTTACCGCTTTGAGACAATCTAGCCTACCATGTCTCAGGGCCCAGACTCAGGTGGGCCCATGGATCGTCAAGGCTAGTCTACACGGAGTGAATTAAAATCCCTGAACACTGCGTTTCCCTGCCCTATGGGGCGTAAACTGGTCATATCCCGACCAAACTATCGGCCCCGGAACGACCGATATAACCGAGGCGCCTCGCTATCCATGTCGTGTGACGACCCCAAACCCCCGTTCCACGGTGGCAAGGGTAATCTTTGGAATCTAACACATAAACAGATAATAGCAGAATAGAAATATATAATTACACCAGATAATGCACAATAAATACACTGGATAAACATAATCATCAGAGTTACATAGTATAACAGGATCATACTTAGTACAAAATATAGTTCAGCTTTATATAAAATGTCTACAGTGGAATCAAACATAATATACATAACAGGAGCAGAACAACATAAAAGAAGTGATAGAATCCATCTTCAGCTCCATAGCTATCCAGATAGAGCCTGCTAAAACCTGAATACAAGGCTGCCCGTGTAGAAAATAGGGCACCCGAGTTTGCAAGTGAAACAAACTACGAGTCAGTCATGGGACTGGTATGAGAAATCTACTTAACTTATTTTATAATAAGGCCAATCATAGGACCACGCTGCTAACGCGGAACGGATTTACTCCATTGGATTGCCAGTGGTAAAAACAAGTAAATCATTTAAACATCGCAATGCTTTTTACAAAAATGAAGCCATTATAAGACTCAGGTCCCATCACACAATGCAACGCAAGCCGGAGGGTAGAGTTTTACCTTATAATGGACAAAATATGCTTGATACGTATAAAACAAAAGCATTTGATATTATTACTAGTGTTTATATGTTTCAAAAACAATTTCAATCATAAATATCAATCATAGACGACATGTGTACCATATATCATGTCGCCATATATAGGTTTACAATCAAAACTGCACAATGTCATATTTCGAAATTGGACTTCCTGTCATGAACCAAGGCAAGGGATCGTCCTTACCGCTTCGAGACAATCTAGCCTACCATGTCTCAGGGCCCAGACTCAGATGGGCCCTTGGATCATCACGGCCGGTCTACACGGAGTGGATTAAAATGCCTGAACATTGCGTTTCCCCGCCTTATGGGGCGTAAAATGGTCATATCTCGGCCAAACTATCGGCTCCGGAACGACTGATATAACCGAGGCGCCTCGCTATCCATCATCCACATAAGTAAAACATCAGGGCTTGCAAAACGCTGACACCATTCCTAGCTAAAAGGAAACGCATGTCCTCCCTGATGTCCTCTCCCGTTTCTGGTCCATACTGGGGTGTGAGGCTCGCGAATTAACGCCATACGCAAAGCTATGCTATTTAAAGCCGTGCTTTGATCATCAACCACAAGGCTCTTCTTTTCAACAAAAGCCTTGATCACTGCATCTCAGCATGCCACACAGGCAATTCACGCCATGCAACTGACGTATATCAATCACACAGAATGAAATCCAATGTCGGACACACAGTCCATTTACAAGTCCGTTCTGGGTCTGAACGAAACCGGAGGCACCTTATTCCTCGTCCCATATGTCCAACACAGGAGAGAGGTCCTCGCACATCCAAACGATCAACAAGTACATCCGGACAACCACTACTGTAACCCCTTCAGGGCAGCAACTCCCATCAAAGGCATCAGTAGCCATCCATTCGATGTGAAGATCATCGGTCTTGCACCGTCTTCATATCTTTGACTTCTAATCGTCGATCGATTATTTGAAATGAGTTTTAACTCATCCTTTTCAAATAATTCACGTATATTAAGAATTCAAATCAATTCATTTCCATGGTTAAATTATCTGACATCCATAATTTAGTTCATTAATGTAATTTTCACGTCAAACACATTCAACCATCAAATATCCAATAAATCGAGTAAATTCGGTTTATTTCCATTCCATGTCGTTTATAATATTTTATAACAATTTATCGCTATTTTTATTTATATAAGAATAGCCCATTTATTCAAACGATGCTTCAGGCTATAACGCGGCCATGGCGCTGTTTTTCTTCAGATTTAATTTACACATATCTGAAAATCTAACCATTGGATCTTTACAAATTTTATACTATTGGAAAGATCTTTTCAAAACGGATCCAACGGTTCTAGTTTTGGGAAAATCCAACGGTCGGATCTCCCGGTACAATCATTTAAAGTTACGATTTTAAAATACGAACTGTAGCGTCGTTATTCGTTTTATTTTAATTATATATATATATATATATATATAAATATAATCCATTCTGGCGCTGTTTTTATTCATATTTGAATTAAATATTTCACACAATCTAACCGTTGGATCACTACAAATTTGGTATTGTTGGAAAGATATTTTCAAAGCGGACCTAACGGTTTCAGTTTCGGGAAAATCCAACGGTCGGATCTCCCGTAATAATCGTTTAAAATCACGATTCCAAAATACGAACTATAGCGTCGTTATTCGTTTTATTTTAATTATATATATATAAATATAATCCGTTCTTCCATTTCCAAACCATTTTCATTTCATGTATGTGGTAAAAATAATATTTTTACCCAACAAATATTCATTTCAACACATGGCTTTTTTTAACACTTCATATATATAATGAAAATGTGATTTTTATTGTTAAAACAATTTATTTCAAAACATGAATATTTTATTGATTCATACATATAATAAAAATGTGATTTTTATTGTTAAAACAATTTATTTCAAACATGAATATTTTATATACCTCATATACATGATAAAAATGTGATTTTTATCTTTCAAACAAATTATTCGTCATATGAATACTTTACCAACACATGAATATATTTCAATACATGAATATAAATCAAACACATGAATATTTCAGAAAATTTCGACAGCATAACGGCAGGGGGTTTAAAACCGGCACCGTCCTGAGTACGGCTCCTCGCACTACCTTACGCCTCGCGGCGTTCCCTAAGGAGCTTATCCTTATAATCTAAATATTTCGATTCATTTTCATATCCCAATGGATTTTTCCACAAACAATTCCAATTTTGTTTCAACTCCAAACAATCGTTATCAACCATTTGCATTTATCAACCAAATTTCACGTCAACCAAGATCCAAACAATCACAACCAATATATATCGTCCATGGTCTGTAGACGAGTGGAGTGTGTGTGTGTGTGTATATATATATATATATAAATACATTTCACTTTCATTTCAATTTCATTTCAACTCCATTCAACGCACATATGATTTTTACAACGTATATATAACTTATACATCACACATATAATTTATACAACGCTTATACATGAGGTGTACAACACTTATATAACTTATACATCGATTATATAATTTATACATCGCCATTCCATATCGTTTTGAATTTAGAAATCTCACCTTGGGTTCCACTCCTCCAAAAATCGTAGGAAGCTCCAAAAATTCTCCGGTCTCTTCTAGAATGTAGAAGACGTCCACACGGGTCCAATGTCCCTTGTTTCACTGGATTTCGACCACATAGCAAAAAGATATGATTTTTATAAGTTCGCAATGCTTTTAATTGTCGAAATCAATTTAAAATAAACAAAGTCGTTACCTCTCAGTTTTCGTTCCAAACTAGGTTTGGATTTTTTTGCGAAATATGTGAAATGGTTGGATGATCGGGCGGTGCTGCGTCGAAGGGGAAGGAGTCACACATGTGCGCAGGGGGGTGGGGCCCACTTCGGTGGCCTGTGCTGGCCTCGGTGGCGGCCGAAAGTCCCTGACTTTGGGGGCTTCGATCTCGATGCTGGCGCAACAATACGGGGTGCACCTTATATGGATGTGAAGCTGGAGGAGAGGTCTACAAAATTCTCCAAAGGGCCATGGGTTTTTATTGAGTGGATTTGAAGAAAAAGAGGAGAGAAGGAGGGGAGCAATTCCGTCGTTTGCTTCAGGAGATTATGGGGAGAGAGAAAATGAAATGGGAAATTATGATTGGCCCAGGATTTTTATATTTATTTTTAATTTAAATAAATCTGAAAATACCCCTTTCTCCACACGAACACCAATTCAAACCCAACGATTGTTGTCCCTAGCTAAATACCCCCATTCCGGACATAATGAAATATGTTTCGTAGACCCATTCGACTGTTTCAGTCAGTTATTCTTCAAATTAAAATATAAAACATTCAAATATGGATTTGAACGTACATTTCAATTTGCTGGGGCCACATACTGATTCCAAAAATTTCAGAAAAATAAATCTAGCTATGTTTGGACGACACGGTCCTAACAAACCTAGTTTCGTCGAATTTGGAGACCGTTTGAAAAATGGTCATTTTCTGGTTGATCCAAATTGACTAAAACTAACCAAACACATTTTCCTTTGCCACACTCACATATTAACTCCAAAAATTATGGAATTTGAAACATAGCAATAATTTGACATTCTGGATCCAACGAAAGTGGTTTCATCGAAAATGGAGGTAGTTTGCAAAATGTCTATTTTCAAGGGCTATATTAACTCCATTGCGACTTTCTGAAAATTCATTTGGCCACAACTTTTGATTCCCGCTATGAAATCTCGATTTTTCAGATTCGTTAGAAAGAAATTCCCAAACAGATCTAAATATTTTTGGTTTCACCAAAATCTGATTTATTTTGCGTCCTGTACAGTCGGCCAAAGTTCGAATTCAAATTTTCAAACTACCGCGCCATTTGAAGCCTTGTTTTATAATTAAAATAAATATATTCGCTATAACTTCGATCCAAATAGATTTTTAGTCGTTAT
The DNA here is from genome assembly GCA_030737875.1 of Allium sativum. Classification (NCBI taxonomy): domain Eukaryota; kingdom Viridiplantae; phylum Streptophyta; class Magnoliopsida; order Asparagales; family Amaryllidaceae; genus Allium; species Allium sativum. The sequence goes on from CM060916.1 coordinate 735,989,028, forward strand.
TATTTAAAATAATTTATTTTAAATATTCAAAATCCACTAAAAATAGCCAAATTAAAAAAAAAATTGGTTCTGATTTTCTGTGTTGTTACATATAAGAACATATCTAATGAACCTGTGATAATAGAACTGGTTAGGCATAGTGACATGATCATAAACATGCATAATGAGCTCTAATCAGTGAATTAGATATATAAATAATGACAGATCTGACATGATTCAATTAGCCATAGGCTTAGATCCAATTCATAACATGTCAAAATTAACTTAGATACACAGGTTATGGCAGATCTGATATGATTCAAATAGTCAAAGGCTTAGATCCAATTCATAACATGTCAAGATTAACTTAGATACACAGGTTATGGAAGATCTGATATGATTCAAATAGTCTTAGGCTTAAATCCAATTCATAGACACGCCAAAATAACTTTTAAGTGTTTATATTTAAAAAAACGTAGACTCACTGTGATTGAATCTAAGAACAGAAGAATAATTGCAGATGCAGAAGTATAGATCTCTAAATTTGTGTAACTCTGGTTGTAGAAGAAGAATTAGGCTATTTCAATCTAAGCGGAGGCAACATCTAGTTCTCCATTGTTTTTGAATGAATAAAACAATGGGTATAGGGTCCTATTTATAGTTTAGGGTCAATGAATATAGCCAAGAATTCAGTCCAAATACGCAAAAATGTATTTCTCCCAAATCTCTGGGGGGGAGGGGTATTGACATGGGTGTCGATACCACCCTTATGGTGTCGAACCATGGGTCGACACCCCTAGAGTATGTCAACCCCCAATGGGTCCATTTCCCTTCGAGACTTCCCGCTTTTGATTTTGAATTATTTTGAACGGTTTTTGACTTGGTTGTGTATATCTCTGTGTGTATATATGTATATATATCTTATGCGTATACAAACTTCAAACCTTAATATCTTCTTCATATGGTGTCCGTTTTACGCAAACTTGGTGCCTATCTTAAGCAAAATTCCGAGACGAACACAGTGGCGCAGTTCGTTTTACTTAATTCCCAATATTTAATTAAGTATTCTTTAACTTATCATTTTAGTGCGTTATAATTTTATAGGGTGTTACATCGACCCTATGAAATTCCAAATCTAGGAAATCTTTCTAATCGCAATTTGTCATATTCGTCTTTTCCCTCTTTTGTGAAATCAGACTTCGCTTCTCTATTAAAATCGCTACTTCGAAATGCTAGAGTCTATCAGCCTCATCACTTTGAAATTGTAAGATGATTTGCGTAAATCAATACCAGAACTGGTCAAGACTGAAGGACTTAAATACTTGAGTAGCTACTTGGTCAGATTTTTTCTTGATGGTACCTTATCTTATCTTTTAGTTGCTAATTACTTGAAAAGATTCTGGAAATTAAGTAGAGAGGTGGACATTAAATCAGATGGTTACCATTTTACTTTAATTTTTTTATGACCTAGATAGAGAGAAAATTCTTCATTCGGACCCTATTTTTATTCGGGGAAGAATGTTTATCAGGTATATGATTACTAGATGGGATCCAATAATAGGTTGCTTACAATCTCAGAGAAAAAAGTACCAGTTTGGATCCATCTGTATAGGATTCCGATGATTCTTTGGACATTGTTAGTTCTAAATTGGCTTGTTAATCAGGTAGATAGATTAATCTGTTGTGACACAAATACTGAGAGAATGAACAGATTTAGACATGTAAAGGCATTGGTTGAAGTGTCTCTTGATTATGAGCTTCCTGATTCTATTGATATTGATGGATTGGGAGATAATTGTCCATCAGTGAAAATAACATACGACTGAAGACCAATGATCTATGCTAGCTGCAAGGTTTTTGGACATGTTGCTTCATCTTGTGAGTTAAATTCTAAGGACAATATGCAAAAAGTTGATCAGTTTGATGTTTGTATGGAGGATTATCTTGTAGATGAATATGTTCATACTGGCAAACATAAACAGAAATTTCATGCTAATGTTAATATGAATAAATGGACAATTGTAAATACTAAGATAACGCAGATTTGGAGGAAGAAAGTAGTTAGTATTAACTAGGATAATGTAGATAGTGTTGATGGAGCTGTGAATTTGAGTGTTAATACTTTGATTCTCTGGCAACTGATAGTATAAATAACAATGGTGGTTTAGCTCAAGAATCTGTTGTGGGTAAGAATAACAGTGGTGCTATTGATAATAATGATGGTATGAATGTAAATACTACTGGGATTAAGATAGTAATGCTCAGGTACTTTTTGTTGATGGAAAATCATATTTGAATACTGTGATAAACTTCGGTAATGATACCGGATTAAATAACAATGCTACTAGGGTTAACTTTGAGTGTACGAATAATGTGGTTATGACTACTTCTAATCTTGATGATGATTCTTTAGTTGGAAATTTATTTGATGAAGCTACTGCACCAATTTTAGCTGTTTTATCTGGTTTGTACAACTCAATCTCAAATGCTTTCTCATTTGGGTCAGCATCAAATGCAACACGTCATGATCTTCTACTTTTAGTTTCAATGCTCCTTCTTCAGCTAGTAATAATGTGAGTAGCTCTACAACTTCTTCTAGTTTAGATCCTACACAATCAAAGTCTTCATCTCATGCTAACTTGAAGCCTGTTACTGGTTCTGGGTTGACTTTTCCTAATGTGAATTCTCCTTATTCGCAATTAAAGCTTCCCTCTCACATTGTTCTGCCTACGCCTCCAACTACTACTTATGCTTGTACTTCTATGTGGTTCGATCTCATCCACGGCTACAGGACTTAAAGGTACATTTTGGACTAATGTGGATGATGAAGAGCCTCCATCAGCTGAAACCTGTAACAACCCGAAAATCTGAGCCAGTTTAAAATTTTTATTTTGGCAATTTTAGCGAATTTTGAATATTTAAAATAGATTATTTTAAATAATATCGACGAGAAATTTATTTTGAATAGAATTCGATATATATATTATATACGTCGTCGTTAGAATATAAATAATTATATATAATTATAAATAGAATTGAAAATGGCGTGGTAGTTCAATAATTCGATTTCAAACTTCAATTGAATGTACCGGGTGCAAAACAATCTGGATTTTAGTGAAACCAAAAACATTAGGATCTATTTGAGAATATATTTCCAACGAATCTGAAAAATCAAAATTTCATAGCAGGAATCAAAAGATATGTCCAGCTGAAAGTTCTGAATAGTCGCTATGGAATTCAGGCCCTTAAAAATGGGAATTTTGCAAACGGCCTCGGATTTCGACGAAACCACTTTTGTTGGGTCCGTGATGTCAAATTATTGCTAGGTTTCAAATTTCATAATTTTTAGAATCAATATGTGAGCATGGCAAAGGAAAACGTGTTTGACCAGTTTCAGTTGATTTTAATCGACTGGAAATTGGCCATTTTTCAAACGGTCTCAGAATTCGACGAAATTAGTTTTGTTAGAGCCGTATCGTCAATACGAAGCTAGAAAATATTTTTCTGGAATTTTTCGAGTTAGTATGTGACCCCGGTAAATTGAAATGCGCGTTCAAATTCAATATATAGAGTTATATGTTGATTTTAACGGAAACTGATCGAAATGGTCGAATCAGCTTGCGATACATATCCCATTGTGTTCGGAATGGGGGTAATTAGCTATGGACGACAGGCGGTGGGCCTCGTTTTGAGGTCGAAAATAAAAGTTGCTTTTTGGTGAAAAATAAAATAATTAAATAATAAATCCATCTCTCTCTCCCTATTATCTATAACCTCAGGCCCCCCTTTTTTTCGTTGAAAGTCAAAATTGAAAGAAAAAAAAAGAGAAAAACCGTCGACCTCGTTCCTCGAGCCATTGGAGCTCCTCCGGCCACCGCTGGCGTCAGCGCCGCTAACCCCAGGCCAGACCCCCACCTCGCGGCGCCTCCCTCCTCTCGAGCGACGACCGAACCCCCCTCCCAATACGCCCAACCGCGCCGCCAAAGGGGGACCCACCACCTGAGCTAACCCCTTGACCACCACCGCATCCTTCTTCCCCCCCAGCGATCGATCGAGGACCTGGAACCCCCACAGCTCACCGCACCCTCCTGCGCCGCCTCCTATTCTTCTTCTTCTTCGACTGAGAAGCCCTCCTTCTCCTCCTCTGACCAAGAACAAAGTGAGTTTATATATTGTTTTAATTTATTTTATTCAATGAAGTTAGTTAAATCAGTTTTATTTTTAGTGATGAAAAGCTATGATTTTTACTATATAAAAGATTAGATTTTTAAAATAGAAAAGATTAGATTTTTAAAGGAAGAAAAACGATATTTTTAAAGGGAGAAAGGCGTGATTTTTACATAGGTAGTGGATTAAAAATATGATCTTTATATAGTATAGATATTAAAAATATGATTTTTATATTATAGAAAGAGTGAAGATGAAATCTATATTTTTGAAAAGATGAAATCTATATTTTTGAAAAGATGAAATCTATATTTTTGAGAAGATGAAATCTATATTTTTGAAAAGATGAAATCTATATTTTTGAAAAGATGAAATCTATATTTTTGAAAAGGCGTAAACTTTATATAGAGAATAGCGTGATAAAATAGAATTTTTATCTATATAGTAGCGGTGTAAAAATAGAATTTTTATCCATAAAGCGTGATAGTAAAAATGGGATTTTTATATATTGAATAGCATAGTAAAAATTCAATTTTTATATATTGAATAACGAAGTAAAAATTCGATTTTATATATTGAATAGCGAAGTAAAAATTCGATTTTTTTATATTGAATAGCGAAGTAAAAATTCGATTTTTATATATTGAATAACGAAGTAAAAATTCGATTTTTATATATTGAACAGCATAGTAAAAATTCGATTTTTATATACTGAATAACGAAGTAAAAATTCGATTTTTATATATTGAACAGCAGAGTAAAAATTCGATTTTTATATATTGAACAGCGAAGTAAAAATTTGATTTTTATATATTGAATAGCGAAATAAAAATGTGATTTTTATATATGTAGTGAATACGGGAAACGAAAGACGAGGACGGTGAAGACTTCCACAAATGAAGTGTCGTGGAGTTGGATTAGCTATTGGTGAGAATTTCTCGCTCTTCAATTTATTTTCTAGTTATATATATATACTAGGATGCAGACGGTGTTTAGTAGCACCCGACACCCGTCATCCACAGACCATGGATGCCTTGTTTGTTTAATTGTTTGGTTGTGTAGTTGGTTAGATTATTTGGTCTGAATGGAATTGTTAAATAGACAATGAAATGTTCTTCCGTCTGCGTTCATTTGTGTGTTGTTCTCAAAGCATCTGCTCTTTCCCTCACGGGGAAGTTACAGGTTCTCACAAAACCCATGGTAACTCTTCAGCTAAGGTGGTGTGATTTCTAAAAATAGTAAGAGGAGAGTTAAGAAGAAAAAGGTTGCTGAATGTGTTGACGACTTGGATAATGGGATAGACTATAGTCTTGAATACTTTTTTTCTAATTCATTGAAATTTCCTTCAAGGCACACTAGAAGGAATCCTATATAGAAGATATTGTTCAGTTATCTTTTATGGATTACTGTACACTGTTGATAATATTGTATTTGGTTAGTTGGCTTGTGCATTTGTTTTGTCCAACAGCTGAGATGCTTTAAAGATCATATGTTACGTGAGTTTAAAATGGTTTTTGCATTTGGCTTATGTGATGAAGATCATTTATTCTGTTCGTAACTTTTGGATGGATTTTAGGTATAATTGTTGGAATTAGTACATTCTGTTTTTCGCAACATGGTGCCTTGAGATAAATTTTCCTTGTAATCATATATTTTAATATACTTTTGGTTATAGTTACTACTTTGTTAAGTGCATATTTGTTGAGCGAGTGTTGTGTTAGTAGGAAGTTGTAGATATTAGGCATGAGTTGTTTATATTTGTGATGTTGTATATTTTGTAAAATTCATGTTGAGTAATAAAAAAATTATGCGCTTGCCTTTCAAAAAAAATATGTAAAATTTCTTATTTTTTTGTTTATTTCTCAGTTTTATTGTTTGTTTAAATGTACAGATGTAGTTGGAAAGGGATTCTGTGAATGGTAGAAAGAATCTAGTCACACGACGCAGTGGTTTTAAGTAATTCCAATGTAATTGTTAGGATTTTGTAAATTTATTAATTATGAATTTAAATACTTACTACAATGTAAAAATTTATATACACCATAATAACACATAATAATTATTTTAAGAAAAGGAATAGGGTCAGCCTGTATCGTACATGGTCGTTTTTACAGTATTACTATTATTGAGTATGTACGTAAAGATGGTATTGTCACATATACATAACATGACACGAAATCTCAAGAGGTTCATACTATCATATTTTAGTTGTATATCACTAGTAATCCCATTAGTTATTAACTTATTAATGGTTGAAATAATATTCTATGAATTTCAAGTGTAATTTTATTTGAAATTTACAAGAAAATTTTGTAGAACAAAGATAAAATATGTTGGAGGAAATTCGGCAAGAGCGGATGACTACAAATGTGGAAGAAATGCTTGACTATGGACGAAGAGGAGGAGATAATCTACCATCATGTAATAGGCGTTACGGTTTGTGCAACTAAAAGATAATGAAAATATATGGATACGACTAATTATTATTCTTTCAACTACAACCGACTTGACATTACTTTAGCTCGGTTATAAAATTATAAATGGTAAAAGTAAATGAAAAGGATAAAGGTTATTAATTATATATCCATTTAGCTCTCCATCTATATAAACGATATTTCCCCCACTTAAAACACTCATATTCGACTAATCCATTTAGAATTTTAATGATTTCATTAGTATTCAAATTATTGTTGTTCATACTTCCTAAGGTACTTGTAATCCAATCAGGAACATCATAAAACTAATAAAGTGAAATTAAAGTAAAATAAGATTTGAATATAAAATGAATAATAATCTACTTGAATGTGCTATTAAAATAAAATCTAATCCAATTTTTTAAAACCAAGCTGCAAATCAAATTAAGTGATTTATATTATTAACAATAAATAATAATTATAGAAACTATTTCATAATTTTTGTAATACCCCACGTCCATTAATGTCACTCACAAAGGGAATGCATCAATGTCCATGAAGCATTATTGTTTGTATAGAACAGATAAATTACAAGAATAAATAAATTAAACAACACAGCGGAAGATAAAACTTATTTTATTTCATCATAACTCAAAACGAGTTTACATAAGTAGTTTCCAAAGCCATTACAACAGGATCAATAGTCTTTTTCAAAAACTTCAAAGTACATAAAGAAGCAAATACTTAAATAAAATAAGTGCATAAATCCCCACTGAGCATAAGCAAAGCCATAAAGATGAAAGAGTCCCAAGCGATACATCTACTCTCTTCAAGCAACTGAAAGAAATCGACACTAAGCTGTAGTATTCCCTCCTTGCAAACCTGAAGGGGGAAAGGAAGAAAAGAGGTGGAAAGAAAAGGGGGTCAGACATAAAGTCTGGCGAGTGCGATAACTTTAACAATATAATTATCAAAATAACTAGGCTAAGGCATAAGCTGGAAATTAAGGAAATGACTGTGAACAATTGGGTATGACAGAACAAACAAGGAAATAGGACGAACAAAGATAACGTTAAAGGCGCACCTAAACCACTATAAGATAATTAATATACTACACCACCACTACTATATTGCACCACCACTAGTCACTCTAAGGTTGATCCCGCCTACAGAACTTAATAATGATAATGGTAGTTTAGTGTACCCCTAGCTACCTTCATAGGTGTCGTCTGCCCCTATCTCCACTAGGTGTACCCACTACCCTCCCCATTCTAATTACAATATTTATTCATAATATGGTAGTTAAACTCCTAGCTGTCTTCATAGGTGCCGTCTGCTCCTATCTCCACTAGGTGTACCCACTACCCTCCCCATTCTAATTACAATATTTATTCATAATATGGTAGTTATACTCCTAGCTGTCTTCATAGGTGCCGTCTGCTCCTATCTCCACTAGGTGTACCCACTACTTTCCCCATTCGATCGGCTCCCTAACTCGTAGATACCCGTGCTAGCCCCACAGTGGGGTGTATCACTCCCCAAAGTGGCAACCCGATACAACCAAAAATGCACGGCTTATATCTACATGATGCAACAATGTCTTACCTACCAGCCCGGGCCCACACACGCATATGAACCCATTGGACTCGCGTTGCCACGGCTAGCCCGTTTTGACCTCTTACAATCAAATCTAGTTCGCGTGTCCCGTCCTCGACTTGGGTTGAGCCCACAAAGATACTAAATGGTTTAGTGATTTGAAAAGGGTCCCCACACAAGCTTTCACCCTATGCTTGGTCCCTACTAGAATTTCCCACTTAACCCCTCTTATTCATGTCTTCAACCTGGTTAAGTGTTTATAATTATATTCCGCATGTCACCCATGTTACTTACTCAACAAATCAACATGTGTTATTGGTTAAGTTTGTCTTAACCTACCCACTTATCATTTTATTGGTTAAGTTTGTCTTAACCCTACCCACTTATCAAATTATTGGTTAAGTTTGTCTTAACCCTTTCACTTAGTTTATGATTAGGTTCTTCTTAGTCCACAGATACATTGGTTAAAAAAATAACTCCCTATATACCAACCCCGAAGACCGAGATTAACATCAGATCATTACTCAGAGAATCACTCACTCAACCAAACTTCTGTTTGTCATCCATATTAGCCTTCAATCAGCATTAATTAATTACTGAGACACCTAATCGTATTTCACATGCCACACAAGGCACCCACTTAATTCCATATGCCGCCCAAGGCACCCACTTAACCCCCTCATGTCCCACTACATGTTTATCTGGTTAAGTGTTTCTTAATTCATTAGGACCGTAACCTCGTAAAGACCACTCACATTAGACTGGCATTTGTGGCAGCTGGATTTGCCGGGCGGGTCCGGGCAGTCTTACACCACAAACGAGCCTAACCTCGTGTCTTTACAACTGTTACGCATTTAATTTATGCCTAAGATCTCTCACATTAGACTGGCATTTGTGTCAGCTGGATTTGCCGGGCGGGGTCCGGGCAGTCTTTCACCACAAAAGAGCCTAACCTCGTGTCTTAGACGATTAATTACACATAATTAATTATGCCCCAATTTGAATTACTTTCCCTATTCAAATTATCAGTCAATTCCAAATTTAACTATAGCCATAATTGACTCAATTATGTCCATCTATTTATGGTATGCAAAATCATACCAATTATCTTCACAAATTTATTTTATGCCATTTAAGGCATTTATGCCAATTCTCAATATTAAATTTTTTAATATTATCCCCTTTACCCCACGTTGTACGTTCGTTCGTTTAACGTAAAATACACGTTAGACTCGAATAGTCTAACTCATGGAATAAAGAGAAAACATCACAACATACATATAATTAAAACTAGATCTAAACATAAGGGGTGAACTTGCATGTGTGAATGAGGTTCTATATCTAAAACTTGCGTAGGTCAAAGTCACATACTTGCATAAAACAATATATGTCATAGATCCAAATCTAAAGGTGTGAACTTGTTTAGGCAATAGTCATAAACTTGCATAAATCATGTATGTCATAGCTCTACATCTAAAGGTGTAAACTTGCATAGGCAATAAGCACAAACTTGCATAACATGATTCATACTCCAAACACAAATATTTATATAAACTTGCATACGTGATTTATGCAACATAACGATGGTGTAAACTTACTTCTAAACATGTAAACTAGCATATAGAATTTTGCATACTAGCATATAACTCACACATGTCATAGCCTAACTTTAAATCCAATTTACATAAAATAGGTGTCATGAAACATGTAAGGTTATATCTAAAATTTCACTAACTTGCATATGATTAACATCTAAACTTGCATACATACATATGATTTATCATATGAATCAACATAACCAAACTAGCATATGAACCATCATTATGGATTGATTATACATAAGCCAATCATAGAATTACAACATGGATGATAACATCACAACTTTACAACATAGATGATAACATCATAGAATTTAAAACATAAATGATAACATCATAATTTTACAACATAGATGATAACATGCGGTCAATAATTCACAACATAACCATATAATCCGCATCATAACTTAATCCAATTAAATTGTTAATTATCTTATTAAAGAAATTGAACTCACAAAAAGAAGGTCTTGCGTTCTGAAATTGATTAAGCTCGCCTTTGCAGTAGATTCGTTGTTGTTTAGTTGAATAGAACTGAATTGATTAGCTTTGATTTCCCCTTAGTTGGTGGCGGCTACTCTAGGTTACAAGATGACAGCATGACGGCCATAGTTTCAGTTTTTATTTTGATTTAGGGTTTGAGTCTACCCATGTTTATATAGAATTTTAATTTAATTATAGCCGTCAGATGATCTTAGTGTTAATCAAAACCATTCAGTCGGGATAGGGTGACACCTCAGCCCTAATGACTCAGCAAGGAGTCAGAAAGGACTCAACAATGAGTCACAATATGGATCAGACTGCACCATAAAGCCGTGCATGTTTTCTCTCGGCCTGGGCGCACTTGGGAAGTGCGCCAATGTATTTTTGTACTGGCGCACTTCCCAAGTGCGCCAGTGCAAATATTTTTATTCTTCTTCTGGTTTTTCCGTCTAACTTTGTTCGTCCATATCTCCTTCATCCGATATCCGTTTTACGCAAACTCGGACTCTATCTCAACCAGAATTCCGAGACGAATACGATGGTGCAACCCGTTCCCCTTAATTCTCACGTCTGAGATTAATTATTCTTTGATTTAGTTAATTCGAGTATTCAAAAATTCGGGGTGTTACATTCTCCCCTACTTAAAGGATTTCGTCCTCGAAATCTCTAAGTCAAGAAGAACGTATCCTACCATCCAATCATCCATCTACTCAACCATAAACCATTAGCAACCATGGTCCTTAAAAGATTTCTAATGCTTTTCATGTACATATGCATAGTGTGTGTATATGTCCATATATTAATGCAAAATCAGGTGGTCTATTGATTCAGTTGATATCCTTAATGCAAATAATGATAGTGCCATGCGTCCATTATGTATGTGAAAGAATCCTATCGATACATTACATTGCTACATGTGTGCACAACCATTCATTCAAATGCCACATCCATATGATACACACATTCAATGCACATTCATTTTACTAAATACATCCATTTATATGAAATATGCATTATGAAAGTGATTGAGCCGATCTAGTGCCTAAAGTGTGTGTATATGCATCCACGAGCAACCACTAGCAAACACTTGCATCCACATGCATCCATCATACATAACATGTCTCAAACACATGTTTCAACCATATGACTACCCTATTTAAAGGTCAAAGATACTAGCGAGAGGACACACTAAAGATAGAATAAGTACAAGCTAGGCGATAGAGGAGAAATTAAAAGACATACCCTCGAAAAGAAAAGGGTACTATGAACGCATCTTCTCTTCCATCTCCCAAGTATCGTCGTTCTCATCATCTCCCCCTTGCACTTTGACTAGCTTGACCTCTCGATTCCTCAACTTCTCAATCTCCGACCCAAGAATGCATGTAGGAGCTCGTCGAATCGTCGCATCACGCTCTATCTCCACCTTTCTAAGCAAGCTCGACTCTACTACTTCCACAGTCTCATGCAAGCACTTCCTCAAATGTGATACATGGAATACGTCGTGTACACCACTAAGTCTCTCGGGCAACTCTACACTATACGCCATCTATCCAATCCTCTCCTAGAAGACTTCTTATTTCCGTTGCTTTTCTTGGAACCTTCAATTATTGGATTGCTGCCACCTTCGCGGGATCCACAACTATCCCTTCCTTAGAGACCACGTGTCCTAAGAATCTTGCCTTCTTCCTCAAAAAAAATGGCATCAACATAGGGTCCTAAACAATCCATTACTTCACATCCCACTCAAGTCATCTCATAACCCTATTGAATCTAACTCGGGGCAGCCCATACCATCGAATAGTCTTATCATGTCACGGCTGCACATCACTTCTCGAGAAAACCATGATATCATGCAATGAAAATTTCCACTGCTATTTATCTCACACAAACCATCCTAGTCGAACTCGACATTCCCCAAGCACAAGCCCCAAAGGCCTAAACCAATATCAGACAAGCACTCAAGGAATATCTCCTCCGAATTCGGACAATCTACGTGAGATGATACTAGCAAAGCAACCAAACAATTAAGCACCCCACTCCGATATACTACGTCTTATGAACCCCTTCTCAAGCAACTCCCCTACTTGCTTATTGAGCTCCCTCCTCTCACGAGGAGTCGTGTGGAGTACTGGCAGAGATACTGGTTTTTCATTGCCTACAATATAAATACGAAAGTCTATCTCATGCCTTGGGGTAAACCTCGAACCTTTTTGAAGACGTTACAATATTCACGGACCACACGAACAGATTTCAAATCATCATTGGATACGTCAAGAGATTCTAGGTAACTAAGCATTACTGGACCTCTAGAGTCACAAGAAATATCAAGGGTCTTTCCACAACGAGTCAAGAATCTAACTACCCTTCTCTCACAATCTAGGATGGCACCGTATCTAGTTAGCCAATCCATACCTAGAATCAAGCCGTAGCCCATGAAGCCAAGAACAAAGGCGTTGCATTCAAACCCAACACCCAAGATAGACACTCTCAAACCCTGACAAATCATGGAAAGATGAGCCGAACCACCAATAGGATTTGAGACTACTATGGGATCCGAAACTAGACTAGTATTTAGGTGTAGTGTTTCAACTAACGAAGCAGATATAAACGAGTGTGATATGCCAGAGTCAAAAAAAGTATGAACAGGATGATCAAACAGAAAAACTAAACTTTCAACGGAAATTGTTCTACCTCGTTCTTGCAGCGGTGGGGCCATGAGAGCCTGGACCTGCCCTCCTGCCTGCCCTGGTGCCATGAGAGCCTGAAGTTGCCCTCCCGAGGTAGACCCTTGTCCATGTTTCCTTGGCCAGTCCTTAACTAGATGACCTGCCTCTCCACAGTGGAAACAGCCGGTCTTCTTCTTTTTCCTACAGTCTTTACTCAGATGGCCTGGTGTCCCACAATTAAAGCACTTCTTCTTTCCCTTGCCATTTTTGTCTTTACCACCCTTCTTGTTCTGTTGTTGCTGTTGCGATTTTTGATCCCCTTTCTTCTCGGGTGCTTTATTAGCATTGGCGCCTTTCTCCTCTTCATGCATAAGCGCCATATCAACTAGCCTCTCAAAGGTGGCCCCCATAGGGATGTGGGTCATAGCTAACCCATGTAGTGGCTCGTTCAAACCCTTAACAAATCTCAGGGCCTTCTTTTCGGGTGTATTCACCAAGTCCAAGCCAAATCTCTCCAACTGATTGAACTTGTTGACATATTCTTTTACTGACAGATTCCCTTGCTTCAACGCCAAAAACCTTTCCATGTATAGATTCTCCTCAGCCCGTGAGAGAAACTTTGTCTCAAACCTATGCCTGAAATCTAGCCATGTATTAACTGGACGCTCCCCATTAGTGACTTCCCACCAAAACGAAGCTTTGTCCTTCATCAGCCATGCAGCCAATTGGACCTTCTTACAATCGTATAAATCGAAGATGCCAAACAGATCCTCCACTTCTTTCAACCAATTTCTAGCTTCAATGAACGTTTCAGATCCACTAAAAGATTTTCCACCCATCGAACGAAAGTCTTTACATATCTTGGAGAAAGTATCTCCACGCGGAGGAATGACTGGAGCTGGGGGAGGAGGAGGAACGTTGGCCGGTCCCGCGGCAGTGGCCCTAGCCTCGAGATATTGACGAAACCAACCGGGTACATGAACACCCTCTGGTATCTCAGATGCTCCAGACATGCTAAAAAGAAAAAGAAAGAGTTTTAAAACAAGGGAAGCGAAAGAGAGATGTATGGCTTGTGGGTATTATGCTCTTTTTAAATAAACTTTCCTTGAAAATGGCTTCTTTAAAACAAGTTTTTGAAAATACTTTCTAGGAAAATAATACTTTTGAAAACACTTTTCAAAACTTTTTATCTGTTCTAGTAACCAAAGCTCCGATACCATGTGTAACACCCCACGTCCATTAATGTCACTCACAAAGGGAATGCATCAATGTCCATGAAGCGTTATTGTTTGTATAGAACAGATAAATTACAAGAATAAATAAATTAGACAACACAGCGGAAGATAAAACTTATTTTATTTCATCATAACTCAAAACGAGTTTACATAAGTAGTTTCCAAAGCCATTACAACAGGATCAGTAGTCTTTTTCAAAAACTTCAAAGTACATAAAGAAGCAAATACTTAAATAACATAAGTGCATAATTCCCCACTGAGCATAAGCAAAGTCATAAAGTTGAAAGAGTCCCAAGCGATACATCTACTCTCTTCAAGCAACTGAAAGAAATCGGCACTAAGCTGTAGTATTCCCTCCTTGCAAACCTGAGGGGGAGGGGGAGGAAGAAAAGAGGTGGAAAGAAAATGGGTTAGACATAAAGTCTGGCGAGTGCGATAACTTTAACAATATAATTATCAAAATAACTAGGCTAAGGCATAAGCTGGAAAATAAAGAAATGACTGTGAACAATTGGGTATGATAGAACAAACAAGGAAATAGGACGAACAAAGATAACGTTAAAGGCACACCTAAACCACTATAAGATAATTACTATACTGCACCACCACTACTATACTGCACCACCACTAGTCACTCTAAGGTTGATCCCGCCTACAGAACTTAATAATGATAATGGTAGTTTAGTGTACCCCTAGCTACCTTCATAGGTGTTGTCTGCCCCTATCTCCACTAGGTGTACCCACTACCCTCCCCATTCTAATTACAATATTTATTCATAATATGGTAGTTATACTCCTAGCTGTCTTCATAGGTGCCGTCTGCTCCTATCTCCACTAGGTGTACCCACTACCCTCCCCATTCTAATTACAATATTTATTCATAATATGGTAGTTATACTCCTAGCTGTCTTCATAGGTGTCGTCTGCTCCTATCTCCACTAGGTGTACCCACTACTTTCCCCATTCGATCGGCTCCCAAACTCGTAGATACCCGTGCTAGCCCCACAGTGGGGTGTATCACTCCCCAAAGTGGCAACCCGATACAACCAAAAATGCATGGCTTATATCTACATGATGCAACAACGTCTTACCTACCAGCCCGGGCCCACACACGCATATGAACCCGTTGGACTCGCTTTGCCACGGCTAGCCCGTTTTGACCTCTTACAATCAAATCCAGTTCGCGTGTCCCGTCCTCGACTTGGGTCGAGCCCACAAAGATACTAAATGGGTTAGTGATTTGAAAAGGGTCCCCACACAAGCTTTCACCCTATGCTTGGTCCCTACTAGAATTTTCCACTTAACCCCTCTTATTCATGTCTTCAACCTGGTTAAGTGTTTATAATTATATTCCACATGTCACCCATGTTACTTACTCAACAAATCAACATGTGTTGTGGGTTAAGCTTGTCTTGACCCTACCCACTTATCATTTTATTGGTTAAGTTTGTCTTAACCCTACCCACTTATCAAATTATTGGTTAAGTTTGTCTTAACCCTTTCACTTAGTTTATGATTAGGTTCTTCTTAGTCCACAGATACATTGGTTAAGAGAATAACTCCCTAAGTACCAACCCCGAAGACCGAGATCAACATCAGATCGTTACTCAGAGAATCACTCACTCAACCAAACTTCTGTTTGTCATCCATATTTGTCTTCAATCAACATTAATTAATTATTGAGACACCAAATCGTATTTCACATGCCACCCAAGGCACCCACTTAATTCCATATGCCACCCAAGGCACCCACTTAACCCCCTCATGTCCCACTAAATGTTTATCTGGTTAAGTGTTTCTTAATTCATTAGGACCGTAACCTCGTAAAGACCACTCACATTAGACTGGCATTTGTGGCAGCTGGATTTGCCGGGCGGGTCCGGACAGTCTTACACCACAAACGAGCCTAACCTCGTGTCTTTACAACTGTTACGCATTTAATTTATGCCTAAGATCTCTCACATTAGACTGGCATTTGTGGCAGCTGGATTTGCCGGGCGGGTCCGGGCAGTCTTACACCACAAAAGAGCCTAACCTCATGTCTTAGACGATTAATTACAAATAATTAATTATCCCCTAATTTGAATTACTTCCCCTATTCAAATTATCAATCAATTCCAAATTTAACTATATCCATAATTGACTCAATTATGTCCATCTATTTATGGTATGCAAAATCATACCAATTATCTTCACATATTTATTTTATGCCATTTAAGGCATTTATGCCAATTCTCAATATTAAATCTTTTAATATTATCCCCTTTACCCCACGTTGTACGTTCGTTCGTTTAACGTAAAATACACGTTAGACTCGAATAGTCTAACTCATGGAATAAAGAGAAAACATCACAACATACATATAATTAAAACTAGATCTAAACATAAGGGGTGAACTTGCATGTGTGAATGAGGTTCTACATCTAAAACTTGCGTAGGCCAAAGTCACGAACTTGCATAAAACAACATATGTCATAGATCCAAATCTAAAGGTGTGAACTTTTTTAGGCAATAGTCATAAACTTGCATAAATCATGTATGTCATAGATCTACATCTAAAGGTGTAAACTTGCATAGGAAATAACCGCAAACTTGCATAACATGATTCATACTCCAAACATATATATTTATATAAACTTGCATATGTGATTTATGCAACATAACGATGGTGTAAACTTACTTCTAAACATGTAAACTAGCATATAGAATTTTGTATACTTGCATATAACTCACACATGTCATAGCCTAACTTTAAATCCAATTTACATAAAATAGGTGTCATGAAACATGTAAGGTTATATCTAAAATTTCACTAACTTGCATATGATTAACATCTAAACTTGCATACATACATATGATTTATCATATGAATCAACATAACCAAACTAGCATATGAACCATCATTATGGATTGATTATACATAAGCCAATCATAGAATTACAACATGGATGATAACATCACAACTTTACAACATAGATGATAACATCATAGAATTTACAACATAAATGATAACATCATAATTTTACAACATAGATGATAACATGCGGTCAATAATTCACAACATAACCATATAATCCGCATCATAACTTAATCCAATTAAATTGTTAATTATCTTATTAAAGAAATCGAACTCACAAAAGAAGGTCTTGCGTTCTGAAATCTGAGTTCTGAAATTGATTAAGCTCGCCTTTCTAGTAGATTCGTTGTTGTTTAGTTGAATAGAACTGAATTCATTAGCTTTGATTTCCCCTTAGTTGGTGACGGCTACACTAGGTTACAAGATGACAGCATGACGACCATAGTTTCAGTTTTTATTTTGATTTAGGGTTTGAGTCTACCCATGTTTACATAGAATTTTAATTTAATTATAGCCGTTAGATGATCTTAGGGTTAATCAAAACCATTCAGTCGGGATAGGGTGACAACTCAGCCCTAATGACTCAGCAAAGGGTCAGAAAGGACTCAACAATGAGTCACAATATGGATCAGACTGCACCAGAAAGCTGTGCAGGTTTTCTCTCGGCCTGGGCGCACTTGTGAAGTGCGCCGGTGTATTTTTGTACTGGCGCACTTCCCAAGTGGGCCAGTGCAAATATATATATATATATATATATATATATATATATATATATATATATATATATGTATATACATATATATATTTCTTCTTCTAGTTTTTCCGTCTAACTTCTTTCGTCCATATCTCCTTCATCCGATATCCGCTTTACGCAAACTCGGACTCTATCTCAACTAGAATTCCGAGACGAATACGATGGCGCAACCCGTTCGCCTTAATTCTCACGTCTGAGATTAATTATTCTTTAATTTAGTTAATTCGATTATTCAAAAATTCGGGGTGTTACAATTTTCAGTAAAAAATAATATATTTTTTATCTCAAACCATAATTTGTAATTTAAACCTTTACTATATACTCAAGGTCACAAACACTCTTATAATTCATACTAAAAATCAGTCATTATTACTTTAAATTCATTTCATAGTCCTTTAGTATAAAATACTACTTCAGAATAAATTTATATATTATGAACTAAATTATATCCATTTCAAACCAAGGAATATAATTCAAACTTTTCACTATATGTTTAAATCCTTCAAAATCTCATTAAAAGATATGTATATTTTAGAAAGGTCATTACACAAAGTTAACTAATTAAATAACATTTGAAAAAGAACTTTATTCTATTGATGTTTGATGTCAAAATCACTTGATACTATTTAGAAATCATTTAACTAATATCATTCAAATACTCTAGTTCATTTCAAAGAAGAGAAAAATTCTTATCTGAAGGCAAAAACAACCACTCCTTTTTAACTTCTTTCAAAAGAATTCAAATAATCTTTATAATAGCTTAATAGGAAGATTATAATATGGAGAGAAACATAAAAATATTTTCATTTGTACTTATGTTTAAATCAAATTATATGTTAGTCAAATCAATGAAGATTGAAATCGTAGTAACTAAATATTAAATATGTCAATAAAAAAACTACTTATTCACAAACATAAGATTTATATATAATTCATATGAAACGGTATAGTATTTCATTGAACTCACATTTTAATATAACAAGAGTAATATAGTTATTAAATAAGACAAGTGTTGCAAGGTAGGCAGAGGAAGAGCAGTCACACCAACGCTCAAGTTCAGTTAGAAGAGATCTAGTATTTGACAGCTAGGTTAACTGAGCTTGAGGAAAGGGACCAGCGTCGCTCGATCAAGATGACATAAATGCTAGACTAGTGCATTGCAGAGTACATGCAATAGCATGATGGCTCATTACCCTCGTCAACTGGTTATGCAGGTGACATTATGGATTAATAAGTATACTATTTTATGGCTATATGTTGATATAGTATATACGTGCACTTGGAGAGAGTAAGGTCGATATTTTTCATGGTTTGTTGGTTGTTTAAAGTTGTTGGTGTTGTTGAGATATCTGTTGGGTTGTTTTAACATGTATATTGATGTCTGACAGTGTTCGATGTTGATATTGATTTGTTGTGGATGTTTTATTTAGGTCTGACGGTGTCTAAGGGTAATTCGATGTATGGTGGATAGTTTGCCCTTAATTTATTATAGATCTTGATGGTTTTCTATTATTGATGTTATTTATGTGATTTGATATTATATATATATGATTTATATACCTGAATAGGAACTAAATTATACACAGATATGTATGTGGCGGATGGAGGGCAACTGGATGTTGAGAATAGAAACAATGTCCAAATTTTTGAAGGTTGATGATCTCTCCTAACGTCTTTTGAGTTAAAAAAAATCCATTGGTTTCCATTGGATTATGACACATTCTTGATTCATTATGATTGTCCTCATGTCCACGACAGCCATGGGTGATTTTTGATAACATCATTGGTATCCTTTGAGAATCATGCAATGGAACTGTCAGAAAGACTGTTTGGCAACAGATGCGTTTCCAACGGTGATTTCTATCAAGTGCTGCTAATTTTCGATAGCCATCGACAATTTTTAGCCATGGGAAATGACCTTTTCTCTTATAGTGATAATAACTGTGACTGTTTATGAAGTCGAACACATGGCGAAACGCATGATGGTAACTATTCAGGGAGAGATGAAAATGATAAATATGATGACTAAAATAATTTATAGATTTTTTTAGTATGATGACAATGGAATGATAACTAGAATACCACTTCTTGTAAGAATCCATTTACTAATGAGGTTAGAGCATCATAATGGTTGACTTTCACTTGTCCCTTGAGTGAAAATGAGCATCCATCCAAGATGCTTTTTTGGGTACTAAGTGTCAAACTTATCATTGCTTAACCAATCATTCTAACTATTAGAAACTTCATCATGTTGATGATGCCAAGCTATAATGGGTTAAAGACCTAGTCTAACATCTAATGAAGTATGGCAAACATATAGACGGAGCCGGAGAAGATAAAAATGTAAATTGTATGTGCTTTCCTCACTTCTTAAAGGGGAAAGGCAACAACATGGTTTTGGAGGTCAATTTCCGGTGCGTACTGTCTTATAAAGAATTATCAATTAAATTTTGAAATGATTTTTAGATTTACTTAGTCCAACTTAAGATGAATGTCCTTAGATAGTCTTAGTCCAGCGGGACCTAGAAGGTTCTTTGATACGGTTTATGCACAAATGATAGAGGTGAAGAACCCTAGACATGATATTGTGTTAAGATATTTATAGATAGTGTGAATAAAGGATCATGTTTTTGACAATATTCAAAGATGAAGAAAGCAACGATGGCGAAAGATTTTACAAGAAGACTAACCAATTTATGTGTTTGGAAGAAGATATGGACATTTGCAAATAATTGGATCAAAAAGCATTATAAAAGTAATGTAATTTTCAAGAAAGATGGTAACAGTGGTACTGGAAACTGTGAGAATAAAAGTAAAAAGTAAAAGAATAATAACATCAATGGTAAAAGCAATACCCTAAGAAGCATTTTTGATTCGACGGTGATGGAGAGTGTAATGATCCACGATTTTTAATCAAATTTACATTAGGATTAAGAAAAAATTGAGATACCCAATATGAATTTAAATTGATTTTAATATGGATTTAGGTTAAGTAATTGTTATTTAATTTTGTCAAATATAACGACAAAATACTGGTAAGAATTTATCACCTTTTGTTATAATGAATTTTTCAAATACATATCAATAAACTATTTTAAATATGATCCTTTTAGTTAAATATAAATTTTAAATCTAGATTATAAAATAAAATATTTATTTTGAATTATTAGTTTTAATATATGTATGTATGTATGTGTGTGTATATAAACACAAATAGCCGTTGCAAGTTTGTAACACCTTAAAGCGTTGCAAATAGTGTTACTACCAAAACCATGCCTTAGATCATGGTTTTTCTAAGTGGTTTATGCATTGGCATTATGCATCCAAGTGAGTTTTAGGACATGCCATGTGTCGTTCTTCACTTCCAAATTTTCCCTTAGCTTATATAAGTAGGCCTTCCCTTCACTTCTCCATCGCATTCCTACATCTTCCTCCTTCCTAACCATGGCTTCCTAACCTCTCTTCCCTCTCCTTTCCTCCCCTTCCTTTCCCCTCTCCCTCCTCCCTTACTCGGTCGAGCCTCCCCCATCTCCATCACCCTTCACCACCGTCCCCCTCCCCTCTTGCCGAGCTTACCCATTCCAAACACCACAATCCCCTTTTCGTCTTCCTCCACCCTCCTCTTGCTCGACACCCATACCACCTTCCCTTACCTTAAGCCATACACCCCTTCTACGCCACAATCCCCTTGCCTCGGCCCCACGAAGTTCGTCCCTCCTCCTTCCTATATATATATGTATGTATATATGATATGTGAGTGTGTGTGTGTATACATATATATTGGTGATAGGAAGTATAGCAGACGCGGTAACGCTGTTCGTTGGTACGGTCAAGGTACTACATTAAAGTTAGGTGGAGTAGAAGAATCGATGAGAACTACTTTAATAATGTTTATAATTATTTATAATTTTATTGGATGTTCAATGAATGGTTTCTCTGTGGTTGTTATAGATATTATAACCATCCTTGTTGTAACATCCCGTATTTTTAGCGATTTAATAATTAATTAATTTAATTATATGAATATTGAATTAGAGGTTTAAATAGCTTGAATTAAATAATCTTTTATTATTTAATTAATGTAAATAGTGGAATAATAAATTTAAATTTTCAAAATAGTCAGAGATTGTTGAATTTGCAGTATTGTGTAAATTGGATTATTTAAGATATTTAATTGAATTTAAATTCGTGTTATAATAATGAATTTATTAATTAAACGACGATTGGACGTATTAATTATAATATAATTATAATCAAGCTCGTAACGTCATGGTAGTTTGTAATTTTACATTTTAAGTTCAACTAAATATACAAGATTTGTTATAAGTCCGATTTCTTCGAAACAAGAAACGTCCGAATCTATTTAACTGTATTTTTATAATAGAAGTAAAAAATCGAGATTTCGTCTTATAGATTGTAAGTTATGTCCAAATCAAATTTTCAGAAAGTCGCTATGGAATCGTTTATAAACCATAACGATTTATTTAATTATAATAAAATATTTATTTTGAATTTGGATAAGATTTTTAAGACGTATTGTTAATTTAATTTATAGATTTTTTCCATAATTTTTAATTTGGAAAATAAGCAACTTTTCATTTAACGTATTACGCACCCTAAACCAGCAATTTTGGACTTTATAAAATAAGTTAACTTGTCTATTTTATTATGTTTTTGGGATCATGGCACATTGCTCGTCATAACAGTATTTTTATTTTTGTCGATAGTTGTCCATAAACATATGGAATTTTATTCAACGGCATACCCTTAATATATATATATATATATATATATACATATATATATATATATATATATTTAAAACAAAACCCAGTAACCTTTTTTCTACTGTCCTACCCTATTCTAAGCTATATACGTGAAAACTCAATGCATTCACCTACCCTAATCTTTCTCCTCGCAAACCTATATGTTCCTATAACTTCTTGCTTAAGGTTCGCATATCCTTTGTTTTTTAAATCTGCAAATCTATTAACACAGGCTTTCAAATCCTGAAAAAAAGGAGAAAAGAAAACCTATGAAAATCGTGACTACCGAGCTTGAATAATCACTATCAACACATGCTACGTACTCTACAACTTTGCAGCTACATATACTTAACCCTGAAGCTTCTTCACACTACAAATAGAGGAGCACAACGTCATTCATCCATTTCTTTGCTTCAAGAAATTCCCTCCCCTATGAATCATGAAAACAAACAAATATTTAAAACAAATCGAACTTCTATAAGAAAATTCTGAAATAAATATTTTTGTAATGCTGGAAAGGAAAGCTTCAACCATATGTGGTTATTTGATGGTGTGATGCAAGGTTTAGAAAGTCGACGTTATGCAGGGAATGTTAAGGTTAGAGAAATCGTGGAGTTGAAGATTCGATAGGAGAATCAAATATCAGTTTTGAGTTTGTGGGAGAAAATGGAGTTCACATTTTTTTGTAATATTTCGGGTATATTAATGTCGCCCCCTTGTTGGCTTATGCGTGAACAATGGCAGACAACGCATTTCGTCGGAGCTGCTGGGATGTGATGTTATAGTGTGAAGATGGTTGCGCTCGAGAATAGGAGCTGAGTGGTGATTTTTGTGTTGGATTTCATGAAGAAATGGGGGAGTGTAATTCGAAGGAAATGGTGGCTTGTATCCTAGAGTTCGAAATATTATAAGAGGAGAAGCTGAAGTTTATACGGGGAATATGAATACCTATTCATCGTGGATCGGGTATGGCTAAACGTGGACTGGGTTTAAGACGTGAGGCTCATAGAAAAAAGAAGAAGAGGGCTCATTTCGATTTTTAACTTCAATCATTATAAATTTTAGAGGGAGAAAGTGGAAATGGGGATAATGTAAATACGAAGGAAGCAGGAGGTCTTTGTTTTAAACCGATGGGAGAAGAAGGCAGCCTGGATCGGGTATTGGAGTTGGGCTGAATTGATATTGGTAAGGCCTGATTATTAAATGAATTGAGTTTAGTTTAAATTAAATTAGGTATATCGACTTATGATTTTAATATCTAGTATATACGTTATTAGAATTACACAAATTTGGATCTGTTGGGATTGTATGATCATAGGCTAGACAATGGAACTAGTCTGAAGTGATTTGGGGCATGTTACAATTTTCGGCAAAATAAAACGTCTGACCAGATCTATCGAATGTTAATCGTTATTTAACGGTTAACGACTAAGGTGAGTAAACTCATTAACTCTGTCCAAATTTATAATTTTATAAACATTATTAAATATTGATAAATAATGGTTGAATGTTGGTATGGTGATTGTTTGGACGATTTGCTAATTAATTGGTTGAAATAATATACAGTTATATATATAAATCATTGATTAAATATCGATTCTATTTATTATTATATTTCATATTGATGTGAAATTGGGATTATTTATATTGATTAACATCTATGGATGCAGAAAATAGGTTGGAGGAATCTAACTATATTCCTCAACAATTATATTGTTGTTTTTCATATATTGCATTATATGATGAGATAAATAATATGTGATTGATTATTGTGTTTTTGAGATGTTTGAATAACATTGGCCCTGAATAATTGATATTTAAATACCGTAAAATACATTGGAAAGAAATTCGAGTTTTAAAAAGGACAAATCTATTTTTAAAATAGAAATTGAATTTCGAATGGACTAGAATATAATAACTTGTTTTAATTATATTAAAACAAGTAGTTTGATTATAAAAGTTGTTTAGAAATAAAACCATATGGATTTGTAATTAAAATTCGATGATGTATAATGTCATTAATATAATTTATTTTTAGAAGTTAAATATTATATAATTCATAATTTGAAAAGATAGTTAATATTTAGTTTGAAACCAATAATTTATAATCGAATGTGTAATCGAGATTTAGTTATAAACTTAATATATAATTAACAAGAAGTTGACTTGTAAATGGAGTTTATAAAATGGAATACGAAGTATGAATTTATAAAATAACTAGATAATTGGGATTCAAACTGTAATGGTATTTAATATTTAAATTAAGATTTGATTAAATAAAACAAGTCCAGATTTCTATAGAGGAATAATATTCACATTTTAAAGTGAGTAATGGTTTTAAAGCAACGACCTGCAAATTGAAATGATTATAAAGGAAATTGGTGATGTTTTGGAAGTAATGAATTCACAAATAAATTTAGAACTTGAGTTGACTTGAAACAGTAAATTATTCCAAAGTTCGGAATGTTAATCGAATAGAAATTTTTCGAAGGATATTTAGATGTTGAATTTAGGAAAGTATTATTTACTTTCTATTTTTAAATCATGATTATTTATTTAATAAAATTATTAAATATTATTTATTTATTCAAAGTAACGAATCAAAGTTATATTTTAAAGTTAAATATTTTGTAAACATGAATTATAATGCTATCATTATAATCAATATTTTTCGCAAAAGAAATGGGTTCTTAAACTAAATCCGAGAGTTTCACAAACAATTGTTTGATAAGAATTAAGAAATGGGACTAAGGAAAATAGAAACTGACTGGAGATTAGTTATGTTGAATGGCTTTTTGAGTATCGTCTGATGTTGGTTTCGGCCTTCGGGGTTGATACTTAGGGAGTTGTTCTCTTACTGGTTTACGGTTAGGGACTGATGGATGTGAAAGAATAGTGATGCATGAATAAGATATGGAAATGTTTTACAATGTTAATAACATATATTTTCGTAATATGTGAAATAAGGAGTTATGAATATATGGAATTTTTTTTCGAAAAATCGTGAGAGGCTAAACAAGTTGGTGAAATATTTGGGTAAAGATATTGAAGACAAATTGGGAAATGAATAAGTTATTGATAAATTGATTTAAAGGGGATCAGTGTTAGTTAATGGTTGATTGATATAAATTCGATTTGGAAATAAGATCGTTGTTTGTATGGATGTTTTCCTTTGATAGTTAAATAACTGACTATCAAAGTTTTTACATTTTTCCGTTTTCAATACGGAGAGATTAGGATCAGATTTATTATCTGAAAACCACTCCGTATGGGCATTAGCATTGCGAATCAAATATGATGAAAATAATTGAAGACAGAGTTAATGCAAGGGTTGTTCTGGCAATCCTAGGTAGAAATTGCCTAAGATGGATTTACATAATAGTGCCTTCGGTTTGTCCAGTCCCAGGAAAACTTGTATGGATGAATGTCTAGTAGAGTACACCAAATAGATCGTATAATTTGATCTCTTGAAACGTTACGTTAATGGCGGAGGAATTCGTTTCTTTTAGCTTTATACCCATGGTAATTTTTGGGGAAATCAATTTGTGATTTGGAAGGTAGGACGATGTTGCATTCAAAATAAATGAAGGTGTGATCTTTCAAAAGATACGTTATGATCTCAAGCCTTAGCAACTGGGAAATAAAGAAAATCGGGTAGGCATCATGGCTAAGTGGGTTGCTCCTAATTCGGGTATATTATCAACATCTAGCGTACATTCTTTTTGGTTCTTCTTTCACTTCTATATCTCCTGGGAATGGTTATGTTGGTATACCAACTGTAAGGTGACAATATGTTCAGAACATTTAAGTGAAATGAATGGCCGGTCATGTGTGGCCGAGTTGCAAGATGTTCTTGTTGAACTCCAATGTATCCCCTCTATAGTACATTGATCGGAAGGTGGTTCCATACCTTGTTATAGATGGAAATCTATTACCCAATAAGAGCCCGCGATTTTAATTGTATATTATATATGTAGAGCATGAGATGCAAGTGTTCTGCTAGATTGCTATTTACTTGAATTAGACACTATTATAATATCAGAAAAGTACTGATTTTTAAAAATGTTTTGGGTTATCGTACGGTAAAAACCATCTGTGTTTCTTTGTGGATCAGTCTTACGATTATCATTTCTTTTAAAAGGTTTTAAAAGTTAAACCAAATGGTTGTAGTTTACTTACACCAGTCCCATGACTGACCCATAGTTTATTTTGTTTTGCTTTACCCTACACTCTTGGGTGCCCAAATTTGTATGGGCAGTCAAGTAGTCGGGATTTTACAAATATACTTGGAAGAGCTTGAAGCAGAAGGCTTCAACATTAGTTATATATAGAGTTTATTTCTGCTGTAATGTTATATGTTGTACTCTGATAATGGTATGTATATACAATTACAGTTTTGTATTTCTAAAGTTGTTATATATTATATTTTGTTCGTTCCGCCATGAGATTCGTGTTTACTCTGTTTCTGTTTTGTTGTGATCTTCTTCTCATTTTATTCTAACATTCTTTCTTTCTATTTCACTCTTTAACTACTTTCTATTAATGATCTGGAATTTCCGATGCTTGAATGGTCGACATTGTTTTTTGTGCCAATTTTCGGGGCCAAAAATTCTTGGGTTGTTACACTTGTTTATACACTTATAAGCGTTAACTGAATCTTCTATTTATGTCGTGATATGATTGAATGTTTGCTATGAATATTGTTATGATTATTAGTAATGATGTTATGATTTACTGCACAAGTTACACCCACACATATGTAATTTAATGGGTATTAGTTAAGTCTCATACTGATTGGATAATATAAATAAATATTATATTCATTTAAATATGAGGTAAAAATGAAAGTTGGTAATTTCTTTCTGAAACTAGATAGAAATGAAAGTAATTATAAGAAACTTTTGTAAAGATGGAATTTTATTTGGATAAGCTTTTGATATAAAACGGTATGTTCAAGTTCAAATCATTAAAATCAATTTCGTTTTTGAAATTGAATTTGGGTTTGCTATATAAATGATGTTTTAAACTCAAATTAGACGTTACATTATGCTTATATAATATTTAATTTAAATTTTGGATATTTAGCATTTCAAAAAGTTAATTTTTGAAAAATAATAATATTTTATTAATTAAATAATAATATAATATTCGTTAAAAACAAATATTCGAAATTTAAGTAGAAATTTTGAAATATTGTTTCAAAAGGTATTATATATGTTTTAAAGGGATTTCTAACCTATTTTAAAGTTAATCAGATTAGTTTTAATATGAAGTTATAATGCAGTTAGAATAGAGCTAGTTACATTGCGGTAGTTTGCGAATTTCAACCATCAACTTCAAATAAGCATACTGAACGCAATTTGAATCTGATTTCTCCAAAACAAAAAACTTTTACTTCTTAATAATTCTAGTTTTAAAATGAAGAAAGAATTTTGAAATTCCAATGTGCAGCTTTCAAGATACGTCCAAATCAATTTTTAATAAAAATCACGGTAGTGTAGCCCAATGACCATAACTGAAAACAACTATTTTTAAGTTATCAAAAATATGGAAAATTATTATAAATTATTCAAATGTCATTAAAACTGAAAATATTAAGTTTTGGATAATAAAAATGTTATTTTAATCATACTAGCTAATATAAGCTATTTAGGAGCACTTTTACGATGCTTTTTTACAAATATTGAAATTTAATATGCTTTAACTTAAGGGTTACTATCCAAGTCTTTTGTAAATATTTTCAAATTATTAATGAATTGTTTAATGATAATTTGGATATTGTATTTGAAATTTAACCTTAATAAAATTTTCCAATTATAAATAATTGGATTTGGATGGAAATAATTTCCGGATATTCAATATTAAAATTCGTAGTTAAACTTATAATATTCGAGGAATTTGAAAGGTGGTTATACCATTATTTCACTTATATTATTTGTTGATTATGAGAATTGATATTGATATAAGCTGGTGTAATTTATATACAAATCTTATATTTAATATCAAATGGTTTTTGTTTTAACCTACGGGGAGCAGTGAGCTGATTTAAGTTACAAATCTTATATCGATTTGGCTTTGACATGTATTATAAAAGAATGCCTATTTAAGAATTTATAAACCTTTTACATTAAGATTTAATGAGATACCTCTTAAGAATGTCATTTAAATGGGAAAGTTAAAGGTTTAATCTTTGATTAAGATTGTTAAGCCAAGAATAAATCTTTGTTAAGATTTGATAAGTGTTTGTTAAAGGTTTAATGAAACGAATTTTGCTAAAAAATAAAGTTTTATCAAGTTAATGCAAATTTTATCCAAGCGAAAAGAGACTTAACAAATTGTGTATTTCCATATGGTTTTAAAATTGCGCTCATTGTTCGGAAAGATGGGGATCGAGTTACTATGCGAAAACCATTCTGAACAGTAATACGACGTTATGATGCAAATGAAAATAATTAAAGATAATGGTAGAAGACTAGAACTCTTCACATCGAAGGGACTGCTTGTTGATGTCTTTATTGGGAGGCATCCCATAACGAGGTTATTTATAGAAATGATCCCTACGTACTTGGAGATTTTTCGTATTCACAAGGACTTCTCTCCTTTATTGGACAAGGAATATAGCGCCTTCGATTTCGTTCAAACCCGGAATGAACTTATATGGATGTGTGTCTGACATTGTATTTTGTAACATATTAATTGATCTTTACTAAGCATATTTCTGTTTGGTGGCGGATAATTTATTCTCCTAAATTAACACCCTTATTTGAAACGTACAAGCTCAAAAGTGATATGGTTATTGATTATTGATTATATGTTATGAAATGATAGTGTGGCATGCCAAGTAATTGAGCTATAGATTATCAAAGCATGGCTTTAGGGTAAATCGTAGCTTTGTGTAACGAGACTTCGTCAAGCCTTACACCCCAGTAAATGACCGAAATAGGGGAAGTGCGAAAAGGTTATAGGGTTTGCAACCCTTAGGGTATGACCATTTACTTCAAGGTATTTTAAAGTGATACCATGGTATGGAGCGCAGGTATTTTACTTATGTGGGGATGGAACGGGTCCCCGGTTAAAGGTTGGTAATGACCGGGAAGTGGCATACTCGTGACAGTTAGTTACCTACTTACAGAGGTAACCCGTCCTTGTGTTGGCAGAGAGCCAGTATGGTTCTCAGGACATCCCCCTTATAGGTGTACCCATCGGATAAGGAAAATCCTTTACCTGGTCATTTGTTGGAAATCCATTCTCCATTACGAGCCCATATGGTTTTAGTTGTATACTTTATGTCCACATAATATCATAGTACCTATGCTGGCTAAGATTGATACATTTACTTGCGAAAGTGTTTTCCACACTATGCACTAATAATAATATCAAATGGATTTCACGTATCGAGCACATTTGGTTATCATAAGGAGAAACCTTGCCCTAGTCTGCATTTGCATTGTGTGTGTGTGCCGTGAGACCTTATGGTTGTTTTATTTTATAAAAAGCATTGCGAATTTTCTACACTGGTATTAATTAGGGAAAAACCCGTTCTGTGTTTATACAATGTGGTCTTAGGAGTTACCTCAATTTAATACAAAAATAACCATTTCAAGTTCCCACATCAGTCCCACGACTGACCTAGAGTTTATTGTTCTTCCACCTAAACTTTGGGTGCCCATAATTTTCCACACAGACAGTCTTGTAGTTAGTGTTTGCATATAGTTTTGAGCCATTTTATAGAGCAGATGCTGGATTTAGGGCTGGAGCTGTATTTAGAGCATTTATATTCTTCCGCTAGCTTTAGTATTTTCCGCTGTGTAAATATTGTACTCTATTATACCTATATAACTCTAATGTAAAAATATTATTATATCAATAAAAGTTCTTTTGATTTTGTTCTAATGTGTTACTGCCTCGTTAACAATCTGACTTCGAGAACATTTCGAGTTGGTTTATTTACCGACTTGAAGCGGTCAAAAAGGCATGTCATTACAGATAGTATGCAAAGTTGAATGGCTCTATTGAAAAGATCTACCTTGTGACACAAGATACAATGAAATAGAAGAATCTGACCTCAAGGGAGGCTACTGTTAACGAGAAACATCTAGGAAAGTATTGTAGATTTTATAAGATGTATCCAGGAAAGTACTGTAGGCTACTGTTGACTAGTGGTGAGAAGCCATTAGAAACCAAAGTTCTCAGGGAAAGAAAAAAGTTATTCAAGGGCAAGGGAGCTAAAAAGGATGGTAAGATATAGAGAGACAAGGCTGATGTTATTTTTCATAAAGGAGATAAGAAGGAGCATTACGCTAATGAATTCCAGTCCAGTGAAGCTATAGTTGATGTTGTGATGCCGAATGTGAGATGCTACAACTGCAATAAGATAAAACACTATTAGAGTATAGAAGCAGCCAAATGGAAAGTTCTTCATCTAGGCCTACTGCCGTTGAGAAAGAAAATTATACGATGGAAGATACACTTTTGATTCATAACGTACCTGTTAGAGTATTATCTGATACTGGTGCATCGTATTCATTTATATATCTCCAAATATTTGGTAGTTAGGTTGTCATAAGAACCATCTTACTTTATTATTTCCTTTAGATAACTAATCCTATAGGACGTTTTGTAAATTTGAGAATGAGATGCAATAACCTATAATTTCCGTTACTAGGTTACTCCTTTGTTTGTAGTTTATATGTGTTTGATATTGTGTTCTTTGGCATTATCTTAGGTATGTATGATTTGAATTATTATGATTCTTATATATTTTGTCAAGATGGGAAAATATCACTAAGTCTTCTTAGTTATGGTAATTGAATTATGTACTTGGCAAAGAGCATAAGTTCATAATTATATTTTTTGTTAGTTATTGTGCAACACGTATGGCATTCTTTATGCAATCAAATAACTATGATGCTTGGAATGCTACCTAAAAGGAAATAGTGAATCCAACAACTGATTATTCAGAATGGACACCTGGTGAGAAAATAGCAGCAGCTGTAAATGAAAAAGCAATAAACATGTTGTTTTGTGCATTAGACCAAAATGAATATAACCGTGTTAGTATCTGCACCACTGCATATCAAATTTGGCAAACACTGAAAACTACTCATGAAGGTACTAACAAGGTAAAACAAGCCAAAATAGCCATGCTGAAAAGTCAATTTCAAAATGAAGCCTAATGAGACAATCAATGATATGTATTCACAGTTTCAAACTATTCATCATGCACTTATTGGTTTAGGACAAAAATATTCTGATTTTGATGTAGTTCAACAGTCCTACATTCTCTGACTAGTGAATGGGAAGGAAAAGTATTAGCAATTGAAGAAGCTAATGACCTTTCCGTCATGAAGCCAGATGAATTGATAGGGAATCTAATGTCCTATGAAGCTAATTTGCAGGCTAGAAAGGAACAAAAAGAAGAAAAGAAAAATGTGGCATTCCTTGCTGAAGATAAAGATGAATCGGATTCATAAGATGAAGATTTGGCATTCATTGCAAAAGGTTTCAAAAAATTCTTGAAACAACGAAAAGCAAGTCGTTATAACAAAAAGAAAAGTGGATCAAATAGACCATCATCATCCGCTGTAGAATGTTTCAACTGCCACAAAAAGGGGCACATGCACAAGGATTGTCTAGAGCAAAAGAAAAAGTCAGAAAATGACAAGAAGGACAAATCAAAGAAACGAGCATTCTCAGTAACATGGGATGATTCAGACACGTCTTCATCAGAAAGTGAAAGTAATACAGAAATTGAACAAGAAAACATTTGTTTCATGGCAACAGAAGATGAGGTACAAATTCCTACATTGTATGAAGTACTTGATATTAATGCTGAATTGATAGTTAAATTTAAAGACATGAAATGGCAATGCAAAGAAGCCAAAGATGATTTGAGTAGAGAGGTGAGTTTGAACGAGATATGTTAAAAGACGAGAAGAAAATATTAGAAGAAGAACTTGAAAAACTTCAAGAATCATCATCTAATATTTATTCTCAATTATCTCTTTTGAGTCAAGAAACTGAAACTCAAAAAGAGAAAAATGATGCTCTTACTACTGAAAATCATGAGCTTAAGGCAAAAGTCAAAATTCTGGACCTAGAAAAAGCTAGTTTACAAACTAAGTTAGATGATATTAATCAAAATGTTTCTAACTTCAACAAAGGTCGAGAAATTTGACAAAAATCATTGAAAGTTCACAACCTGCTTCAAATAAACAAGGTTTGGATATAACAAACAAGAAACCAATCATAGAAATTGTACTATATATGCTTTTATGTACAATAAGAATATCACTGCTAGTACTAATATACATCCAAGACCCAATTATTATAGAAATTCAAATACTTCTATGACTAGCGGTATTTATAATAAATATAGAAGTACGAAAAGGAATATCACTAGAGATTACTTAAGTATTTGGGTTCCTGTAAGTTGGAAAAACAGAGAAAAATATATCGATGATTATTTTGATTCAGTAGTTAATAATGAAAATTTTATCTTTAAAGGTTCCATTAAACCTTTGTATGGTTACCTTCCATCTAACTCATGAACCCAAACAAAGCAAGTGGGTACCAAAACTATATATGTCATATTTTTTGCAGGTACACCACAACAAAGAGGAGGTTATTCGGTATCTCTAAATATCTTTAAAACTCAGCTCATCAAAAAAATCACATGATTCAATATTTCCTAAAGGTGCTATAATTATTTGTATTCTCTACTACTCTCGATTACTGTGTTTATTAGGGTATTTATTCTTTTTAATCGATGACCAAGGGGGAGAAATATTTTCTCTCATGATTTATGTCACATATACTATCATTTAAAATTATGTGCTTAACATGGTAAAGTATATGTGTACTAACATTTGTTAACGCAGGAATCAAAAGGTAAGATTATTTATATTATGAGCTAACAAATGTTGCAGAAATTTAGGAGGAGCTTTATATTTAGAGGGAGAAAATCCAAGGTGTTGTCATCAATCAAAAATGGGGAGAATGTAGAGAACAAGATTTTGATCAATGCCAATATATAAAGTTGTAATGAAGATCATTTCATAGAGATAAGGTTTTTAATATATATACTTTGAGTCGTGTTAGAAATATGTTAAAATCTATCCTCAAAGTATAACACGAATGCACAAAACAATTTATAAAGTTATATCATATCTTTGTTGCTGAAATCTGTATATTTGAGAAATTGAAAAGTCACAAAAAAAGCCCAAATGGTCCAGGCTCCGACCGAGAAAGAGCGCAGAGCAATCTAGACTGTGGACCGAGGTCCTCTGGTCCACAGCCATAAGCCGGTTGATTGGTCCAAAATGGGCGGTCGACCGGTCAGTGTGTTTTTGCACATAACGACTATTTTTCTGGAAGATTTAATTTTAATTAAATTCAACCATTCAACCAGTGATTTTCAACCAGTCGACCATTTTGAAACAGCAAGCTTTTTCTGAAAGGTTGCTTCTATTTGTGAAGAGATTTCTATTCAATAACCAAAGGAAATGGACATAACTTTTTATAGAAACTCTTCATGAAGAATTACTACATTTCTACTATTATATAAATAACTTCAAACTTGTTTTACAATTACCGAATCATTCTATATTCTCTCTAATTTCTGAATTGCATTTTCATACTCTTTGCAAAACAAAAGCTCTCCAAATTTAAATACTTGTTGAATCCTTGAATCAATTTAATATCATTTGATTCAACAAGCATTCTACTTCCTTAAAATCTACGCATTCAAAGTATATACTCGAGGATCAGATTATAGGAAGATTGTACTCAAACTATTGACTATCCGTGTTGAATCAAGAACACAAAGCAGAAGTCAAAACAGTTGTATTAGTTGAAGTCCAGTGTGTAATCAGGCAAGTGTTGAAGTCCTCATTCTTGTAAGAGGCAAGTGTTGAAGTCCTCGTGTTGTTAGAGGTGTGAAATCCCGTTCGGCTGCTCAGGTGATGTATACCTGTTCCTCCGGGTGAAGTGAGGTAGTTGTTAGTGAAAATCCAGAAGCAAGTCTGGGACTGGACATAGGACGGTGCTCCGAACCAGTACAAAAATCCCTGGTTTGATTTTTCCTTTTTACTGCATTTACTACTTTATATCCATAACTAGCTACTATTTCATACTTGTGTGTTATACACCATATTACACGATCCGTGTGCACTATACTAAGCACATACACGCACAACTATTAGATAAATTATTTACTTAATTTATAAACATTATTTATAAATAAATCTTTTCATTTATCTGTTAAAACAAATTTCATTTAATTCTTGTTTGAATTAATCTTTTCCACTTATCTGTTAAAATAAATTTCTATTTAATAATTATATTTCCAAATAATTCCTATTTATTTCCCAAATAATTCCCTTTCTATTTTATTTTATTTTACAAATATTTCCATTTCAATTCTATTTGTTTTCGAAATAAATGTCCCTTTTTTTATTCTATTTATTTCATATAAATATTTCTATTTATAAAATCCATTGATTTTATAAAATCCTTAAATTCAATATCCACTTTGATATTCCTTTTTATAAAATCATTTGATTTTATATAAATATATTTCATTTTCAATATACACTTTGAAAATTCTATTTCTACATTCCAGTATTCCTTATGGTATTTAACATACCATATAACAATGATCAATATCATCTAAGCACACATAATCAACAACATATTATATATATCACATCATATATCACAATATATGAAAACAGTAAAATAAATGTTGAGGAATCCAGTTGGACCCCTCCGACCTGTTTCCCTGCATCCGCAGATGTTACACAATATAGTTCACATCAATTTCATTTCAACATGAAATATTCTGATCAACAGAATCCATATTGAATTAACGATATATATATATATATATAACTATATCGATATTTGCAACCAATCAATTAGCAGTTCAACCAACCGATCAACACACAGCAATCAACCAATATTCATCAGTTCTAAAAATACATTATGAAAATATAAACTGAGCAGAGTTAGTGAGATTTACTCACAATGGACAATCATCGTTAAATAACGATATCTTTCGGTTGATTCAGATAGACAATTTATTTTGCTATAAATTGTAACGAGCTCCAATTCACCCCCAGTCAGTTCCATTGCGTAACCGTCGTCCATACGATCCCAACGGATCCAGTTTTGCTGAATTCGGATAGCGTATGCAGTAGTTATGATTTTTACAATTTCATAATAATTTAAATAGATTATTTAACAACTAATGGTCCTTTTAATTAATTAATCACCTTCATTATCTTTACTTGTCCACGTCACCACTCCAAAAGCTTCTCCCTCCTATGAAATATTCTAATGCAACTCCAGGTATTCATGGCCATTGCCGATCATTTCAAGCCCTAGAACTCCCTCTCTCCTTCATGAATTCGAAAACCAAAACTAGCACTACTCTTCTCATCTCGCCCTCTTCCTCCTCCACCCAAAAAGTCAATACCCGCACTCCCATATAAAAATGCGACTTCCATAGTCTTCCTCTCGACAATGTACAGATCGCAACATCCACATCAACCGCACATCACCAGAAAGTGTTCGTCAACTCCAAAATGATCTATGAATTCATATATACTCTCGAAAACCCAAATCGATGCACCCTCTCTTCAAATTACTCAACCCTAATTTTCGCTGTAAA
This sequence comes from Allium sativum, assembly GCA_030737875.1. Lineage (NCBI taxonomy): Eukaryota > Viridiplantae > Streptophyta > Magnoliopsida > Asparagales > Amaryllidaceae > Allium > Allium sativum. The sequence goes on from CM060916.1 coordinate 736,025,212, forward strand.
AACCCCAATGTACAGAACGAACATCGAACCCATTCAAATGGGTATAAAGCTGAAGACAATCTCACCACTATTTCAAATATATAATTTTCATGATTTATGGTATTTGATTTTGATTGTTTGGATTTTCTAAAGGAAAACTTCCTCACGTTTTCCTGAAGAATACTGCGGCGAGAAAATTTTGACCAAGGAAATGAGAAAGTTAGGGTTACAATGAAAGTGGTATATTTATAGGATAGGAAAATATTATTTTAATCGATTATTATATTCATTTATAATAAACCGTTATCTTCTTTCATCGTTTAAAAATTCCTATGATCACATATCATTTCCAAAAATCACGAAAATGAACACGCAGCTACAGTTTGACATTACGAACCCAACGAAACTTGTTGCATCGAATTTCGACTCCTTTTGCTCATACAGCATATTTTTAATCGTTAAAATATCGACTGTTTTTCACATTAAAATCCCGTACGGCCACATACTGGCTCCAAAAATTACGGAAATTGAAATCTAACAATAATTTAATATTCCGGATCCAAGAAAATTAGTTTCGTTGAAAACAGAGTTTGTTTGCAAAAGTGGTTATTTTAATGCTTTAAATAACCCATTTAAATATTAATATATTTAAAAATAATTAAAATAAATATATATAAATAAATATTATCATATATAAATTCACAGTAGAATATCATATAGCTCCAAAATATTCCTATCTGAATTTATAACTCGACATTTCAAATCCAGATTAAATCAATATCCAATTTATATTAAAAATCCATTTATAATATAAATAAATCGTTATAAATTATAAAGAAATTCCATAGCAACTTTTCAAAAATTTAATTTGATCATAAATCGAAATCTACCCGACAAAATCTAGATTTTTCCGTTCCATTAGAAAAATATACTTCACCATCTCTGAACGTTTCTTGTTTCACAGAGATCTGACTTAAAATGGATTCTATATATTTGTTTAAAGTTCGAATCGCCAAATTACGAACTGCCGCGCCATTTAAAGCTCGATTATAATTATAATATAAATATTTGTTCAAACTGACATTTATAAATATATTCGTTATTATAATTTAATTCTAAACTGAATTATATATTTTTAAATAATCCAATACACCTAATATTTGCAATTCAACTTAATTCCGATTATTTCGGAATTATAATTTATTGTTCGATTATTTATATTAAATAAATATTCAGTATTCTTTAATCAAACACTATTTAAATCTCTAAAATACTATTTAAATAATTAAACAAATTAATTATTATACCATAAAAATACGGGTCGTTACAATAGGTATTCACTGTTTACTAGAGAATATGAAAAGGTCTACGAAAGCTTTGGAAATCAAGCTCAACATGAATATCGCTTATCATCTGTAGTGGTATTGGAGGATTTGTTGAGAGCTTGCATTCTGGATTTTGGTGGCTCAAAGGAAGATCATTTGTGTTTGACTGGGTTTCCCTGTAACGTATCTTTCATGTCAGTATAGGACTGACTCCATTTGAGGCATTGTATGGAAGGCTGTGTAAATCTTAGTTTGTTAGTTAGAGACCGCAGACGGATTAGTCCTAAAGTCCTGAATTAGTATAAGAAGCTGCATAAAAGATTGAGTTGACTCAAGATTGGATGATGGAAACTCAATCATGGTAGTAGATTTGTGTTGGTAAGGGGCATAAAAATATTAAATTCTCGGTTGAATATCATGTCTTCATAAAGGTTTCACTGATGAATAAGGTTTGAAAAGTTAGGGAAACTGGCACCGAGATTTGTTGGACCCTTTCTCATCTTGGAAAGAATTGAGAAGCTCACATATCGAGGGGAATTACAAGCAAGTTTGGTGAGTGTCCACAATGTTTTTCATAATCTAAATATGTGCATGATCCTGAAGCTGCTATAAATCCAAGGTATTAGAAGACCAGTGGTAGAATCAGATCTAACTTTTGTGAGACAACCAATAAGAGTTGTTGCTAAAGGTGATAAGCTAGGGAACAAGATAGCTGAACCGATGAAATTCCAATGGAATGGTAATGAGAATGACTATACTTGGAAAACTGAAGATCACCAGTATGAATAGCATTATTTGTTGACTATTATGTTTGCTTTAATTGTTGATTGAATTTCAAGGACAAAATTCTTTTAAGGAGGAAAGGATGTGATGCCCTTAATTTTTAGTGCACATTATTCGAAAACTTAACTAGATAAATTAGATAAGAATAATGTAGTATGATGTTGAGTTGATATTTGTATATAATAAATGGTTCAATCTTAGCAAGAAATCAATCCAATTAGACATAGAAAAAGGATTTATGTGAGGGGCAAAGTGGGAAACACATAGCCTCATATAAATACATAATCTTCCACTCTTTAATCCCTACATTTTCATTTCTCAAATGTAAACAAAACCATAAGGAAGGCTAAACATTACTGTGAGGAAGAAGAAGAGGAAAAACATATGGAAAACTTAAGTAAATCAAGCTAGGATCAAAGCTGCATCAAATTTCAACACTCTCATCCCAAACTAAGGTGAATAATAGCTTAAACCCCTATTTACTTTCAGTTATATGATATACCTGAATTGGATTTATGCATCTAACATTGTTTTATGAATATTCTGATGCTCGGATATTCTAAAACTAAACTATTGTATTTTTGTTTAAGTATGCTTGTTGCATGAGAATTAGTTAGGTTTTTTATTAGACCTAAAGCTTGACATCTCCATTTGCTATGAAATTTTTATATACTAGATATAACAAGATTTTGGAGATGAGTTTCTAGTTCCATAATTTTCTAAGCATGTGAGAATATTCTATGAATTTCCTAAATATAGTTAAGAGTTAATTATGGGATTATTATTAAAGATAATTAAAATATTTATTTTGATTTGAAATTTCGGTACAAGATAGAAGGGAATACCTTTGATCATTTGTGAATTTTAGGGATTTTTCCGATGATTTTCCTAATTAATAAAAAATTTCTAAGTTTGATTGGCTTAGGTGATTAATACACTAATAAATGATAACTGGTGTGTTTTGACCATTTTTAATATGTAAAACTGAAAAGTTTATGTATTTCTCAAGTTTATCCTTTTCAATAATCTATAGCGTCCTGCCAAGTAAGATGGAGTAAGTGAAAAGTTTTACTAAACAAAGAAATAAAACGGTTTTCACGCATATTACATGTCAGACCAGGTCTATCGACAGAGTCGATAAGGCTATATCGACTGTGTCGATATGGTCATGTTGTACCGATGATGTCCAGTTGCCCTAGATACATTAAATATCATTTAAGATGGTATAGCACAAATTTGAATCATATCACATCGTCCACATGCTTATCGAAGGGTTCCTTAATGCTTGAGTCTGGACTTGTGTTTTTAAACCCAACTCTCCACTTAAAACCTTGTTGCCTTCGTATGGGCGCGATAAGGCTATTTTCGTTATAAAAGATAAGAGGATTACAACCTTTATTATATAAATCTTGAAGAGGTTGTCACCATTATACCTTGTTGAATGGGTCGGTGTGGATTGTTTCATAAATTGTTTTCAAATAAGTTTTGAGGCTACTACCTATAACCTTGTCGTGTTGACTAGGGGTTGGCATAAATCATATCGCTATATGGAAACTGCCTATATCAGACAGCAAAAGTGATGCGAAAACCTAAAGAACATCTTCGAACCATATAAAATACTTCAAATCAGATTGATCCACATTGATACAATTCAGTTGTAATTTGGACAATCGAACTAACCATATTAAAATGGACCAAACTAAATATTTAAACTAGTAATCTTCTAAAAAATATATAATCAAGTCCCATCTCATCTTAGATTCTTATAGTGTGTACTCTACTTTCAACATACATTATTGTTATATTAATATTAATCATTGTCAAGAAAAAAGAAGCTATAGATTTAGTATGATACTTTTCATCTTTTTCCGGGTGAATACTAATTATAGTATTATTCTAGTTATTTTACATAGTAATTATGCATTGATTAACATTAATGTTTGGTTAATTTGCTGAAACAATCTCATTTGTAGCTAAATTTCAAATTGAAAATGTTCATACAATCAAGTGCCAACCTTCTTACTAGTAAGACATTGTGTGTTTTAACCTTAAAGTGTTAAAACGTCACAAAGTTACCTTTGTAAATTAAATGTTAATGGAAGTAATTATTATTTTAACATGGGTTCAAACCAGACCAAACCAAACCAAAATCGAACCAATTTACATTAAATCAAACAAAAATGAACTGTTTAAAACAATTAATATAATTGTTTGTAATTTTGGTTAACCATTAATGCTGTACGGAAGCTGTTTAGACTTTAAAGTTCAAACCATACCAAACTGATCTGTGCTTAACCCTACTATTGACTGAGTCGATAAGGCTTATTTCTAACATGTTTTATGAAACCTTGGCTTATCGCCTCTATCCTTATTGTCACTTTCATGATCGATAAGATCTGTTTTTAAACCTGCTTTCTAAATCTTGAGGTTGTCGCCTCTACAAGTTGATGTCGTTGTCTATATCAACAACTTTTATTTCCAAACCAACTTGAAGTTGTCACCTTATTATCTTGTCATTGAACTAGGTCAACAAGGTCTATTTCTTAACCATTGTCCAAAAAGACTTGGGCTTGTCGCTCGTCGACTATGTCGATAAGGTTATTTTTTTAAACCATGTTTTGAAAAGGCAATTTTAAATCCATAAGTGGCTAACCTATGAATGAAGTTGAATGGCATGAGCCATCAGCTTGATTACTTTTGATTGTATCAACACCTTGATGGAGGTCAATAAAAGAAGGGACGACATGCTATTAGTCATTATTAATGCTTGGACACATGATTTGCACAAATATTGGGGATACCAATAGGATAAATTAAGTCATGTATTATTATGGATATCAATAGAAATTGATTAACCATGAATATTGGGGATACCAACAAGGTTGAAAATTATGTTTATATTGCGGATACCAATAGGAGAGATATTAGATACACCAATACATTATAATTATTTTAGGGTTATCAGATAAAACTTATTTTTTCTGGTTTATAGTCACCTCATAAATAAAACTATGACATATGTATAGTTGTTGCCAAGGTTTTAAATCTCGGATATTAGTCATATCTTATCCCAGGGATTTTAGAGATTTGATCTCGTATCAGGTGAGATCTTAGATGAGATAAGTCTAATTCAGGAATTTGTCTCAGGTCACCATATCAGGTTAGAAATCTCATATCAAAACCATCTCAGGGTATGTGATATGTTAAATACTAATATTCTTGCACTATAATTTTAATGAATGTTATTATAAAAATATTGACTTAAACTTGAATTGCAAAATCACTTCGTTATTCTTAATTAATGAAAGAACATTCACATTCATAAACCATAGTATGCTTAAAACAAAAAAATTCATAACACAAATAAATTCTAGCTTATAACTTAGAATCCATGATCATAAATTATTGTTAAACATAGAACATAAAAAAGATCCAAAATATTAAACAGTTCAGCATAAGTAGAACATAAAATACATAATTTCATAAGTAACATGGATGTAAAAAAATAACAATATAAAAGTCGTAAATGCTATAGAACATATATGAATATATGATAGTCATTTAACATGAAATAAAATAAAATAACAGAAGATTATCATAGGTATATTTGAGTTTTCTTATTATTGTTTTGGTTTAGGTACAGATTTAAATTTTAACCAGAAAAAACCAAGATCTCGGTCGATATTTAAATATCTCGGCTTGGTTGATATATCGTTTGATATTGTGATATCTTGGACGATATATTTGAAAAAAAAATACAATGAGGTTTGTTGTTTCATTTTGAGCGATATTTACAAGATCTGAAATAGTAGTTGTTGCCCACATGTGTTGACGGGATTCATATGCTAGGAACTTTTATTTTCATATGCTAGGAAGTTTGTCATCGGAATGGTTGAGATATATAAGTTGGGATCGGGTAACTTGTGGGTAATTAAATCGCTTGTTATTATGATATTAAATCGTTAATATGGCTAATCAAGAGAATGGAGGATGGGTAATGCACAATATGTTGCACTTCGGCACATTTTACTATTATTTTTATAACCATTGTGAATCTACGAGCATTGTGATGGTTATTGTGTTTCGTGATACTAATGAAAGGGAAACTCATTCCACTAAGAAGCACAGTCTCACTCAATATCTATTAGTTTTGGATTACTTGTTTTTATTCACACCAGTCTGTTGACTGACCCAAAATTTTGAATTTCCCCTTGAACTCTTGGGGACTCATTTGGGTAATATGAGGGTTAAGGTTTTCATATTCTTCTTCGAATAAGATTCCAGAGATGTGCAGGAGGCAATTAGCAATGTAGAATTTTTCTTTCCACTATGTGTTTTATTTTGAATGTATAAATGGCAATGATATTTATTGTCGATATTTTAGACTCTAGTCGACCGAGGGAGCATCTTCATGTTTCGCTCTTCTAATTATATTTTGTAACAATTATATTTGATCTCAACGTTGGTTTTCACATTGGAATTTGTAATAAAAGATACTAATGAATGTGTTTTGAAAATTTTCATATTTCCACGTTTTACGATGTTATAATTAATTAACATATATGTTTTCTATCACTGAAAGTTAATACTATAAATGACTACAACATATGTAGCACTTAGCTTTGGACCTTAGAGAATGGTATGTTACACCATGACATATACTTTATTTGATTATGTGCACTGATTGTAAATGGACTACTAGTTGACAAAATAGTTCATGCAAGTTGTTGATTATTGATGTATGGTATATTATCCCACGTTTAATCAGCTGAAAATTGATATAAATTGCCATGTTGACATTTGGTGTAACATCCCTTAAATTTTTGACCATTTAAGCTATTGAATTAAATTAAATTATTGAATTTAAAATGGATTTTAAATAAAATTTATGATGTTTTAATGAATGATTTAAATATTTATTTGTGATAAACAACAATTTATAATTTGTTAAATTATGATTGATAATGATGAAAATTATCAATTTGTATGTGCATTTGGAATAACCAACTTTAAGTTAATATCAATAAAATTTATTAGTTGAATACTTGATTTTATTTAAAGGTTCAATATAGGAACTAATGCGATAATTGAAAATAAATTTGTGATTGTTTCCAGTTTAATTTTGTATAGGAAGAATTATAACAAAACAGAGTGTCAACGATATATAATGTACATTTCAACTATCGCAGTTAACGAAAATTAATGTTAACATTTATAATAATAAAGTATACATTTTTATTTTTAAACATAAGTATAATTTTACAAAGATAATAAATTCAAAATTCTAAAACAATATTTTACGGTCATTGAACAATAGTTGTAAACGATATAGAAACGTTTTGACGTGAGACTTAAAAACTTTAACTTCGAATTAGATTTTGAATTACGTGTGTTCAGTTTAATTTAAATAAATTAGGTCAATCGTTAAATTACAAATTCCATAATAAATTTTTTAATTTGCAATGTGAATAACGCATTCATTTCTTTCCTTCATTATATTACTTTACTTCCCTTCATTGTATTAATTTCTTTCCCTTCATTCTATTTATGCATCTTATGTCATGTACTTATTGTCATTCCTAAAATTTATTTCCATCTCCTTGTTTTTCCTTTTTCCTTTTATTTCACATTATTATTTTTCCTAAAAAAAATCTCTATATATATTTTTGCTTCTATTGTTACATTCAAAACAGAAAAATTAATGATAAAAAACTTGCAAAACTGTCAAAATAACATATGTATAAAGTTAACCATTTTATTTGTAAACTGTTTTTAATTGAGGAAAATAAATACTAGATTAGATTTACATGTCATGCCTACTCAGTCAATTTAATATCTGTGTAATGTAATCTAATTAGAAGAGACATCTTAGGAAAATTTATGATGTATTTTCTCTCCACTCTATTTCATAATTAATCACACATTAATTTCTTTACCATATTTTCATTCATGTAATTTCAAAAATATGGCATGTAGTCTTCCCTTCTTTATTTTTTTTCCACTTATTTTGCTACCTACCTTAATTCACATACCCAACAGTCATTTTGTTCACATTCCTACACTCTTAAAATCTTCCTCTTTCTCACGTTCCTCCCATCCATTCATTTTATTTCAATAAAAGGAACCACGTATTCCCTTTGTTCCACTTTCTAAACATAAATTATAATCCCTCTTCTCTCCCCCAAACCTAGATCTCCCTATCTGCAAATTTTCATCTCCTTTGTAAATCCCCATTTCTCTCAGTAAGTCACCATCTTCTTCCTAAAATCCTAAAATATTGCCTCCTCTCTTCTAAAAAACATAGAGATAGAGAAAAAAGAAAAATCTTCAATTTGTTTTGTTTTTGTTGCTACTTTCTATTGGCAATCTTATGTCTACTTGTATCCGTCGTCAAATCCACGCAAGGTGAGTTTCAGCTCATGATTAACATTCTTTTCGCAAGTTTTGACATCGAATGAAATGATAATAATATTTTGTTAAAAAAATTTGATTGTTAGTTGTTTATTACATGACATTAAATCAATTATTAAATGTATGTTTTTTTTTCATTTACATGAATTATTGATAGTAAATTTCATGAAATGTTAGTGGTTGTTTATATTAAATGGTAGTTTTTAGTTTAATGAAATGATAGTGAAAATTCACATCAAATCTTATTTGTTCGTCGCATGGAATAATAGTCATCGAGGTATAATATGTTATGTTTGCATTGATATCATCCTTCTATCATACTGTAAGTTCCCAATATTTATATCAATTGTTAGTTGTTATTTACATGAATTGTTAGTTGAAAATTTCATGAAATGTTACGTGTAAATTACGTGAAATGATAGTGATAATTTACCTGAAACCATACTTGTTCATCGCATGAAATGATAGGGATTGATTCATAATATGATATGTTTGTTGCATTGTCTTCATCCTTGCATAACACCTTATGTTCTCAACATTATATATTGTATACGAAACCAAGTTGACGTTGGATTGAATGATGTTAAGTTTAAATTAATGTTTGGAATATTTGACCTAAAATTATGAAATTAAAATTTAATGCAAAGTTGTTATTAAGTTTTAAGCTAAATTTTGTTGTTTGATTTAATTTTTAATGTCAAAATTTAAATTTTTTTCATTAACATTGAGGTAAGGAGTTTATTTGGTTTAATTTAAGTTAAAGATTAAATTATCATAAGATTGTTATTAAGGTTAATTGTTTGATTGATTTAAGGATAAGATTATAAATTTGATTTAAGTGATAAACAATTAAACTTTCAATGGTGTTTTAATTTAGTGAAATGAAATTTATTATTTAAGTTCTGATGTAAACAGGATTAGATTGGAATTTATATTGTAAATCAATATAACACTTTATTGAAATTTGAAATTTTTAGTTGAAACTTGGAAATGTTGACATGAGGTTTGGATTGGATTTGGAATAATAATGAAAATCTGTGTTTGAGTTAAATCGATTTACAACATAAATATGATATTTACTTAAATTTGAGCATTTCATTTATTGAGTTACTTGTACATTGCACTTGAGTTAATTTACATGCGTAAGAATATTAATACTGACTCGAGTGTTTTTTGTTTTGCATGAAATGCTCGGGTCAGATCCGAGTGTTACAGATTTAAGGATTACAATATAGAATTCGAAGATTGGCGAAGCTGGGGATTCCAAAAACGGTGCACTCTGAAGCCTTAAACAGTAAGTATTTTTCTGCATTCAAACTGTATATTTTAATACCATTGTATAGAAAATCTTGTAACAACCTGGAAAATCAGAACCAATATAAAAAAATTAATGCCTATTTTAGTGAATTTTGAATATTTATAATAAATTATTTTAAATAATAATGACAAAAAGTCTATTTGAATCGATGTTTGAAAATAAATATATTTATTTTAAATATAAACAAGGCCTGAAATGGCGAGGCAGTTTCAAAATTTGAATTCAAACTTTCACTGACTGTACTGGGTGAAAAATAAAACGGATTTTAGTGAAACCAAAAATATTTAAATCTGTTTATGAATATCTTTCTAACGAATCTGAAAAATCGAAGTTTTATAGCAGGAATCAAAAGTTATGGCCAAATGAATTTTCAGAAAGGTCGCTATAGAGTTTATATAGCCCGTGAAAATGGACATTTTGCAAACGACCTCTGTTTTCGACGGAACCACTTTTGTTGGATCCGGGATGTCAAATTATTGCTAGGTTTCAAATTCCATAATTTTTGAAGTTAATATGTGAGCGTAGCGAAGGAAAATGTGTTTGGTTGATTTCAATTAAATTGGATCGACCAGAAAATGACCATTTTTCAAACGGTCTTAGAATTTACCGAAATTAGTTTTGTTGGGACCATATCGTCAAAACATAGCTAGATTTATTTTTCTGGAATTTTTGAGATCATTTTGTGGCCCCGGCAAATTGAAATGTACGTTCAAATCAAATGTTGGATGTTTTATATTTTAATTTGAAGAAAAATTGACTGAAACAGTCGAATGGGCATACGAAACATATCCCATTGTGTTCGGAATGGGGGTATTTAGCTAGGGCCGACAGTCGTTGGGTTTGGATTGGAGTTCGTATGTGGTAAGGGGTATTTTTGGGATTTTAAAAAAATATAAATAGAAAAAATATGGGCCAATCACCTTCATTCTCTCTCCCCATTAAAAAAAACCCCGTAAACCCTCTGATCGACGATGGAAAGGGGTTCAAAGCTTCCCAGCCAATTTCCGACCAAACCACGCATCGATAGCCTTCGACCCAGTTGAGTTTTTTGAAGTACTCCTCTCACTCTTCAAATCCATGGTTGTTGCACCCTCCCTTATCAAGTAAATCACGTGGACCAACGCCTAGAAGTCAGCAAGTTCAACTCGTCGTCGCCACGTTCTGCCGCGATCGAAGTGGGCTCCACCACCATGTGTCAGCGCGCCTCTCCGAGCTCTCTCATGTGGCGTCGGCCGATCGACGCGAAGCTTCGCGGATTGATCGAAAAATTCAACCCTAGTTTAGAAGGGTTTTGCTGAAGGTACAGTTTAATAAAATTAAAATGTTTTTAACATTTAAAAGCGTTACAAAGGTTGATTTTACAATAAAAATCATATTTTTTGCTATGTTGTCGAAATCCAGTGAAACAAGAGACACTTGACTCGTGTAGATGTCTTCTGCATTTTAGAAGAGACCGGATATTTTTCTGAGCCTTCTACAATTTTTGGAGGAGTGGAACCCAATGTGAGATTTCTGATTTATAAACGATATGGAAATGACGATGTATAAATTATACAGTCGATGTATGAGTTATATAAGCGTTGTACACCTCATGTATAAGCGTTGTATAAGTTGTATGTGCGATGTATAAGTTATATATGCATTGTAAAAAAATTATATATGCGTTGAATGATATTGAAATATATTGAAATGAAATTGAAATATATTTATATGCGAATATATATATATATACTCCCCTCGTCCACAGACCCTGATATATATTAGTTGTGATATTGTTTGGTTGATGTGAAATTTGGTGAATATCATGAATGGTTGATTGGAAATGATTGATTGTGGTTGAAATTCCAATAGGATTAGTATATGGGAAAATTCGTCTGCGTACGAACTAGATATTGAAATCCCCATTGTCAAAAGCTGCAAGGCTTTAAGGTAAAGCGAGGAGCCGTACTCGGGATGGTGCCGGTTTTAACTACCCTGCCGTTATGCAGCCGAAATTTTCGGAAATATTTCTATGTTTGATTTATTTTCATGTATTGAAATATATTCATGTGGTGAATGAAATAAAATGGTTTAAACGATAAAAATAACATTTTTATCGAATGAATAAAATAAAATGGTTTTGACGATAAAAATAACATTTTTATCGAGTGGTTGAAATAAATTGTTTTGACAATAAAAATCACATTTTTATTGAATGTATGAAGTATATAAAATAATTGTGTTTCGAAATAAATTATTTTGACAATAAAAATCACAATTTTATTATATATATGAATTGTTAAAAATAGTGATGTGTTGAAATAAATATCTATTGGATAAAAATATCATTTTTATCACATATATGAAATGAAATGGTTTTGAAATGGAAGAACGAATTATATTTATATATAAATATAATTAAAATAAATCGAATAACGAAGCTGCAGTTCATATTTTGAAACCGTGATTTCAAGCGATTATTGAGGGAGATCCGACAATCGGATTTTCCCAAAACCGAAACCGTTGGGTTCGCTTTGGAAATATCTTTCCAACGACACCAACTTTGTAAACATCCAATGGTTGGATTGTCTGGAATGTTTAATTCAAATATGAAGAAAAACAGCGCCAGAATCGATTATATTTTTATATATATATATATATATATATATATAATTAAAATAAATCGAATAACGACGCTGTAGTTCGTATTTTGAAATCGTAACTTCAAACGATTGTACCGGGAGATCCGATCGTCGTATTTTCCCAAAACTGGAACCGTTGGACTCGTTTTGAAAAGATTTTTCTAATGATATAAAATTTGTAAAGATCCAACGGTTAGATTTTCAGATATGTGCAAATTAAATCTGAAGAAAAACAGCGCCATGGCCGTGTTATGGCCTGAAGCGTCGTTTATATAAATTGGCTATTTTTAAATGAATAAAAATAGTGATAAATCATGATAAAATATTATAAGCGATATGGAATGGAAATAAACCGAATTTACCCGGTTTATTGGATATTTGATGGTTGAATGTGTTTGACGTGAAAATTACATTAAAGAATAAAATTATTGATGTCGAATAATTTAACCATTGAAATGAATTGATTTGAAATTCTAAATATACGTGAATTATTTTAAAAGGCCAAGTTAATTCTCATTTCAAATAATTGGTCGATGGTTAGAAGTCGAAGATATGAAGACGGCGCTAGACCGACGATCTTCACATCGAATGGATGGGTGCTACTGATGCTCATGATGGGAGTAGCTACCTTGAAGGGGACTAAAGTGGTAGCCGTCCGGACGTACTTGTTGATTGTACGGATGTGCGAGGTATAAGGTGTTTATGGTTTCGTTCAGACCCAAAACGGACTTGTAAATGGATATGTGTCTGAAGTTGTATATTGACAACGTGGCATGCAGAGATGCTGTGATCAAAGCTTTTGTTGAAAAATAGAGCTTTGTGGTTGATGATCAAAGCACGGTTTTGAATAGCTAGCTTTGTGTTTAGCGTTGTTTCGCTAGCCTCACACCCCGGTATGAGCCAGAAACGGGAGAGGACCTCAGGGAGGACCTGCGTTTCTTTCTAGCTAGGAGTGGTGCTATGGGTTTTACACGCCCGGGCATTTTACTTATGTGGATGATGGATAGCGAGGCGCCTCGGTTATATCGGTCGCCCTTGGGCCGATGGTTTGGTCGGTATATGACCAGTTTACACCCCATAGGGTGGGGAAACGCAGTGTTCAGGCATTTTAATCCACTCTGACCAGCCCTGATGATCCAAGGCTTGACTGAGCACTTTCCTGAGGCTCGGGCTAGAGAGTCTCGAAGCGATAAGGACGATCCCTTGCCTTGGTTCATGATGGAAATCCAATTTCCAAATATGACATCGTGCGGTTTTGATTGTATACCTATATATGGCAACATAGTGGTATGGGGCATTAATGCCATCTATAATTGATACTTATGATTTGAAATTGTTTTTGTAACATATAAACACTAGTAATAATATCAAATGCCTTTGTTTTATTCGTATCAAGCATATTTTGGCCATTATAAGGTAAAACTCTGTCCTCCGGTTTGCGTTGCATTGTGTGATGGGAACTGAGTCTTATAATGGCTTCATTTTTATAAAAAGCATTGCGATGTTTAATGATTCACTTGTTTTAAAGCACTGGCAATCCAATGGAGTAAACCTGTTCCGCGTTAGCGGCGTGGTCCTGTGATTGGCCTTATTGTAAAATATGGTAAGTAGATTTCTCATACAAGTTCCATGACTGACTCGTAGTTTGTTTCACTTGCAAACTCGGGTGCCCTATTTTCTACACGGGCAGCCTTGTATTCAGGTTTTAGCAGACTCTTTCTGGATAGTTATGGAGCTGAAGATGGATTCTATCATTTCTTTCTTTTTATGCTGTTCAGCTCCTATTGTTCATATTATGTTTTGATTCCGCTGTAGACATTTATGTACAGCTGAACTGTATTTTGTACTAAGTATGATCCTATATACTGTGTAACTCTGATGATTATGTTTATCCAGTGTATTTTGATGCACATTATCTGGTGTATTTATTTATTTCTATTCTACTATGATCTGTTTATGTGATATATTCCAAAGATTACCCTTGCCACCGTGGAACGGGGTTTGGGGTTGTCACAACGTGGTATCAGAGCTTTAGTTAAACTTAGTTCTGGAATATAACATATTAACGAACTCGTCAGAAATAGAACCAGTAGTGTTATAAGACAGATCACTCATTTCAGATAGGATCAGGAATATCCTAGAATGAGTGTAGCAGAATGAAATACACCCTGATGGAAACATTTACATTCAAGTATATGTCTCTATACTTTGAAAAATACCTTTTCTATTGGCCTAACACTTCGTCTGCTATTTGCAGGCATTGAAAAATGAGTGGCAGAAGTAGAAGAGGTAGGTCAGAACCAGATATTGAAGCTCCATTAATTAAGTATTGAAATCTAGGTGGAGTACCGTTCTCAGGCAATGGATCTATTATTCAAACACAAGCATGGATGCGCTCTGCTGAGAAAATCTTTGAAGGTTCAAAGCTGAGAGATGATCAGAAAAGATTACTGGCATCTTGGGCACTCAAAGATGAAGCTTTAATCTGGTGGGATACTGTTATTAAAGATAATCCAGAAGGTGATATCACCTGGGATAGATTCAAAGAAAATTTCAATGAAAGATTTATTCCTCCAGAAGCAACTGTGCGGTTAAGTGATGAATTCTATTTTCTGATACAAGGAGATACGACCATTCTAGAATATCATAAGAAATTCAATGAACTTTCTCGTTTTGCCCCGCATCTTATTCAAAATCCAAAGATGAAGAATATGAGGTTTATTAACGGGCTTCAATGAAAGTATCAAAGTAAGGTAATTGCACATGTGCAACAATCTTTTTCTGAAATGATATACATGGCTTATCAGTATGAAGATCTAGATAAGCAAGGCCTTTTGAGAGACGAAGAGGAATGTAGTCCTAGCAATAAAAGGAAATTCGAAACTGATAGCCCGGAGACAAGTACACAGCCAGAGGCCAGTACGAGGTCTGAGTTCAGTAAGAAGCCTAGATCCAATAGGAAAAAGGTTAAGTCTGGGAAAGAGCCAGTAACGACTGCCATATGCTCTAACTGCAATAAGCAAGGACATTTGTCGATAAGTTGCAGATCTTTGAAGAAACAAATAAAGAGTGGTTCTAAACCCGATAAGAAGCAGAAGAAAACTGATGGTACCAGGGAATGCTATAAGTGTCACCGGACAGGTCATCTTGCTAGATATTGCCTGCTATCAAGGAAATCCAAAGTGGTACAAGTAAATGAAGTGGCTGAAACTTTAGGACCCTCAGCTAGTCAGGGAAGGCCAGATGTTTTAGAAGGAACGCTTACTATCAAGGATATTCCAGTTAAAGTACTATTTGATACAGGCGCGTCACGAAGCTTCATTGCAAAGAATGCGGTTAAGAAACTGGATTTGAATTTGAGAAAGCTCAAAGTACCCATGACTGTCCATAATCCGGTTGGGGGTTGCCTCGATCTTAGTTGGATTTGTGAGGTGCTTGTCTCTTTTTCCCGTTATCGGTTCCCTACCATCACGATCGTCATGAATTTTACTGAGTTTGATCTTATCTTGGGAATGGATTGGTTAACCAAATATGAAACCGAGGTTAAATGCTCCGACAGAGTCGTTAAGGCGAAGATTAAATCAGGGGATCATATAACCATTCCATGTGAAGGTCTAAATTCAGATAGAAAAAACTTTTGGTCAGCTCTGGATGTTACTCCTGCTCAATTAGAACCTGTTCCTGTCGTTACGGAGAATATTATGATCGAAATAGAAAATATTCTAGTTGTAAAGAACTATGCGGATGTGTTCGAAGAAGTTGTTAGCTTACCTCCGTGTAGAGAAATTGATTTCAAAATCTCTTTAGTTCTGAATGCAAGGCCAGAAGTTCATGCAATTTGAAGAATGACCTGGAAGGAGAAAGAAGAGTTAGATGATCAAACTCGACAGCTTGTATGGAAGGGTCTGATCAGGCCTAGTTTCTCTGATTGGGGAGCAGCAGTGGTATTTGTCCCGAAGTCAGACGGTACTCTCAGACTATGCATGGATTATCGTGACTTGAATAAGCAGACATTGAAAAATAAATATCCATTGCCGCGAATTGATGATTTATTGGATCGCTTGAATGGCGCACAAGTGTTTTCACGAATGGACCTAGCTACAGGTTTCCATCAGCTTCGTATTGCCAAAGAATGTGTTCCTTTGACAGCATTCAGAGGTCCAGACTTATTCTATGAGTGGTTAGTAATGTCGTTCGGCTTATGTAACGCTCCAGCTTATTTCATCGATCTAATGAACCAGGTATTCAGAGAAGTATTGAATAAATTTGTTCTGGTTTTCATTGATGATATACTGATCTTCTCTAAGTCAGAAAGCGAGCATGAAAAACATTTGGAGCAAGTGCTAGAAATTCTCAGAACGAATGTTTTAAAAGCCAAATTTTCCAAATGTATATTCTGGCAAGAAGAAGTCAAGTTTCTTGGCCATGTCGTGTCAAAGGAAGGAATTTCTGTGGATCCCATTAAAATCACTGCTATTCAGAATTGGAAACAGCCTCATACACCCATAGAAGTCCGAAGTTTTCTCGAACTGGCCAGTTATTATCGGAAGTTCGTTAAGAATTTTTCGAAGATATCCAGTTCCTTAACAAAGCTTACTAAGAAACATTGCAGATTCAGTTGGACTCCGGAATGTGAGGCAGCTTTCCAAGAGCTGAAGTTAAAACTGACAACTGCTCCAGTGTTAACAATTATTGATGGAAATCAAGACTTGAAAGTCTGGACAGATGCTTCTAAAGAAGGTCTTGGTGCAGTATTAATGCAAAGAGGCCAGGTAGTCGCTTATGCTAGCCGTCCATTGAAGCCACATGAGAAAAATTATGCAACTCACGATCTTGAATTGTTAGCCATCGTGTTTGCTATGAAAATCTTGAGGCATTATCTATTGGGTGAGTGGGTGAGAAATTTGAATTGTATACCGATCATCAATCATTGAAGTATTTATTCACCCAGAAAGATCTGAATATGAGGCAGCAGCGTTGGTTAGAATTTCTCGTAGCATATGATCCTGATAATTTATATACTCCGGGGAAAGCCAATGTTGTGGCTGATGCGCTCAGCAGGAAGAATGTGATCATCGCAAGTATTATCATTACACCATCTTTGATTGATAAAATATCTGTTCTTCATAAAGACGATAGTTTTGTTAAAGAGATGATCAAAAGAATTCAAAGGGGCGAAGTCTCCAGTTTCCAAGTGGATAGCACAGGAGTTCTGAGATTGAAAGGAAGAATTTGTGTTCCTGACAATCTTGAGCTCAAAAGAGAAGTAATGGACGAGAGTCACAAGTCCAAACTGAGTATCCACCCAGGGGTTAGTAAAATGTATAATGACCTCAAGCGAACTTTTTGGTGGAAGGCGATGAAAAGAGATATCTCTATATATGTTAGCCGATGTTCCAGCTGCCAACAAGTCAAAAGCGATTAACAAAAACTCGTTGGATTGTTGCAACCATTGGAAATTCCAGGTGGGAAGTGGGAGCAGATTTCTATGGATTTCATAGATGGTTTGCCCAAAACCAGGAAAGGGAATGACAGTATTTGGGTGATCGTACATCGTTTCACGAAGACCGCCCATTTCATACCTGTAAGAACGAATAGAACTGCTCAGAGTCTGGCGCATATTTATTTTAGAGAAATTGTTAGACTGCATGGGATTTGAGACGACCCGAACTTCCCCGGTAAGGAAAGCACGGATAGAATTGAGGACAAGACAAAATAGAACGCAAACGGAAGAGCATTTCATTGTTATTACAACAATTCCATCAGATACAAGAATATACATAGTATAAATGAATAAATTACATTTAACAAATATCAGAGATTTAAATTACATTTATATACATCGTAGCGGAAAATAATACAAAAGCACAACTAGAAGTAATGCATGGATACAGAGCTTTCCGAGCATCGTTCCAACTGTAAATCAGGATCCTGTGAATATAAATCTGCAAAACCAAAACTACTAGCTGCCCGTGTGGAAAATAAGGGCACCCAGAGTTTAGGTTAAAACAATAAACTCTAGGTCAGTCATGTGACTGGTGTGAGAACTAAAACAGTTATTAATCTTTATTTTAAAGTTCGATAAATCAAGGGACCACGCCGTATAACACAGAACGGGTTTCCTCCCAAGAATACCAGTGCATAAAAACAAACAGCGCAATGCTACATAAAGAAAAAGGTATCTGTTATAAGACCCAGGTCCCATCACACAATGCAACGCAAGCCGGAGGATAGGGTTTTTACCTTATAACAGCCAAAGCATGCTTGATACGTTTAAAACACATTATTTGATACTATTATAAGTGTATAGTGTCAAAACAATTTCAATCATAAATACCAATCATAGGCGGCATGAATGACCCATACCACTATGTCGCCATACTAGGTTCTACAAATAAAACCGCATTATCACGTATTGGAAATTGGATTCCATCATGAGTCGAGGCAAGGGGCAAGCTCCTCTCCGATTCGAGACACTCTAGCAAATGTCTCAGGACCCCACTATGATCCTTGGATCTTCAGGGCCGGTCCTCTCTTACTTTTGAGGATTGACAATTCCTGAACACACGTTTCCCGGTCCTTACAGACCTATATCCGAGGCGCCTCGTATCCAACAA
Organism: Allium sativum; assembly: GCA_030737875.1. Classification (NCBI taxonomy): domain Eukaryota; kingdom Viridiplantae; phylum Streptophyta; class Magnoliopsida; order Asparagales; family Amaryllidaceae; genus Allium; species Allium sativum. Next base: position 736,044,266 of record CM060916.1, read on the forward strand.
CCACACAGGTGAAAAGTATATAAATGTCAGGGCTGGTAGGTCACTGACACCACCCTAGCTAGAAAGAAACGTCGTGCTCTCCCTGCAGTCACTATCCATTTTTTGACTCATGCCAAGGTGTGAGGCTCGCGAATTCACGTTATACACAAAGCTACGCCACACAGGCCGTGCTTTGATCATCAACCACAAGACTTTGCTTATCAACAAAAGCCTTGATCAATTGCCACTTACGCGTGCCACACTGGCAATTCACTCCATGCGACTGATGTCCATCGATATACAACCTCTGAGCTCGTACGTCTCAGAGAAGGGCGTTAAGCAAGAGAATATATTCTCCGCCGCCAAACAGATGTATATTTAATAGAGATCAATCAACATAGAATAAAATCCAATGTCAGACACACAATCCATTTACAAGTTCGCTCTGGGTATGAACGAAACCGGAGGCACTTTCCTCTCATATCCATCCATCTCCAAGTACGTCTGGACGATCACCAACCGATTCCCTCATCTTGGGTGTACAGCCCAATCAAGATCATCAGTAATCACCCAAACGATGTGAAGACTTCCGGTCTTCAACCACCGTCTTCCTCTTCGACATCTCGTCGAATCGGTTATTCAGAATGGGTATAACCCGACCTTTCTGAATAACCCACGTATATAATAAACAAATGTTACACAAACACAACGAACGCCTCATTCCAATTCAGAATATTCTTTTATTCACAAAATCACATTCTTAGGGAAAGGTTCCCATTAATTTTATCCAAGATAAATTCTTTTAAATTTATTCTTTAATCTTCCTTTGGATATCATTTCAAACCATTTTATGGTTTTCCAAACTAGTCGGGATTAGCGAACCACGCCGAAGTAATTATTTATTTTATTTCCCAATCCCAACCTATTCACCCCATGTAGCAAAACTGGTAATACTCCATATCTAACACCACGGTGTTATCGGTAAAATTAATTACCATTTCACGTTCAAATCTAATTAAATATTTAACTATCGCTTTGGAGCAAAACTGGTGATACTCCATTCTCGATCCCTTCTCAGATTTGATAATTTAAACTATCAATTCACTTTCAATCTAATTAAAGATTCATTAAAACTCCACTTAGTTTTAATCTTCTCAAAAATCAACATCTTTTCTTTAACTGAGTTAAAGAACCAATGTCATATAAAACACGATTCACAATAAACCCAAATCACATTTGATATTAAATAAATGGCTCTGAATAGAAAATATACAGGCTTATATTCAATATCAAATCCTGAAACCAACAAATATCGTATTAGAAATATCGATATAAATCTTTCAAATTCCCATAACCATATCTGTATAATCCCGGAATCCAATATCGAAACATTCCGAAGATAATTTCGATTCAACTCCAGTCCAATTCACGTATTGGGAATATTGATTATTTTTAAAATCACTTTCAAATTCAATTTATTTATTTATTAAATAAATTGATTTTAATTCTAGTTCAAAACTAGTTCATTTCGATAAAAATATATTTTTATCTTTTCAAATGTGGAATTTTTCACCCCAGTTCTTCCCAATTCACATATTATGATTTTACACAAATTATTAATATTTTTAATAATTTTATCAAGGCCCGTACAGTCGATTTCCACCAATGGCCATCGAACTGCACTTACAGCGACCTTTTCCAAATTTGATTTGGTCATAATTCCAAATCCAACCGTTAGATTTCAAATTTCTAATATTCGTTGGAAAGCTCTTTTCGATACGAACCCAACGGTTCTGGTTTTAGGAGAATCCGACGGTCGGATCTCCCGCAATGTCAATTCGAAGTCAATGGTCGAAATTCACAAACTACCGCGGCGCGGCGCGTTCTATTCGGGCCATTATATATATAATATATATATAATATATATATTTTGTCGATTTCCTTTTTAAAACATATTTTATAATCGTTTTAAATTTGTTTTCAAAACCATTTCAACTCTATATTCAACTTCAAATCAAAATTGAATATTTCATATCATTACTATATAAATGATAATATTTTCAAAACGTTATATTTTGAAATCACTTCTTTTTCTATATTCATTATAAAACGAATATAATTGATAAAAATATCGTTCACGTCAAAATAGCGCAACTTTAATCAACACGGGTTTATATATTTCAATAAATTCGTTATTCTATTCAACGAATGAATATTTATTCTATTCAACACATGAATCTATATTTCTTTCAACACACGACTAATCTCAAAACATGAGTACTGTCAACACACGACTATTTTTGTTATGTAAAATATTTTATAAAATTATGGTATCTATCATTTGATTTTTAATTGGACTCCACCGTGAAGTAGTTCTAATTTTAAATATGATAAAGATGTAAATTTTATTATTTAAAATATTTTACTCAACATATGAATAGTTTCAACACATGAACATCGTCAACACATGACTGTTTTTATATTCAACACATGAATTTTCTTTTATAATATTCATTATTTTCCCAATTGGAATGAGGCCCAATCAATTACCATATAACGTTAATTATATGGGTTCCATACAACACATGTATATAATAGCAATGATAACCAATCAACCATCATCCAACGTGCACCACACAACTGCATAAGCATCAACTATAACTAATTAATGCTTACACAGCCTGTCAACCAATCGATCGACATACAATTAAATAATTGGGATTAGTGTACGTCAAATTTCATCCCAACACCCGTGTGGGGTTTCAAATCAACAAACACCGATTTTTATTTGTGCAGTTGGACGATGTGTAAAATTTATCATCCTAATCAATATTAGCCAAATCAGTGTATATAAACAAATCGGCCGATTTGTTTATAATTATTTATTTATTCACATTCACTATATTCATATTCACGTTAAAAATTATATTTTTTTAACGATAATTTATTTATTTCAACCATCTAAAATTTATTATCGATTTCACATCAACATCACAAACAATTTTCACAACACATCAAACAAGCATACAAGCCGTCCATGGTCTGTGGACGACGGGTGTCGGGTGCTGCTAAGCCTCGTCTGCATCCCAGTATATATATAACTAGAAAAAGAGAATTTAAAGTGAGAAGTTCTCACCAATAGCTATTCCAACTCCACAACACTTCATTTATAGAAATCTTCGTCGTTCTCGCCTTTTGTCACTTTCGTTGCCCGTATTCACTACATATATAAAAATCACATTTTTATATTATTGCCATGTATATAAAAATCATATTTTTATAATTGCTCCATATGGATAAAAATTCTATTTTTACATCGCTACTATATAGATAAAAATTCTATTTTTACATCGATGTTAATATAATAAAGAATATATTTTTATCACGCTATTTTACACATAAATATTTCGCCTTTTCAAATATAAAGATTTCGCCTTTTCAAATATAAAGATTTCGCCTTTTCAAATATAAAGATCTCGCCTTTTCAAATATAAAGATCTCGCCTTTTCAAATATAAAGATTTCGCCTTTTCAAATATAAAGATTTTGCCTTTTCAAATATAAAGATTTCGCCTTTTCAAATATAAAGATTTCGCCTTTTTATTACATCACTATAAAAATCACATTTTTATTTTACTACATATATAAAGATGATATTTTTACTATCTTACCTATATAAAAATCAGATTTTTATTAGTATACAAGGTTAATTAAACTAATCACATAAAGCTAAATAAATAAAAAGAGTAAAACTCACCTTTTTATCGAAGGAGGGGGGTCAATGGGCTGAAAGGAGCGCGTCGGAGGTGATCACCGGGCTTGCAGGGGGGCGGCGGGGCTCGCTGGCCTTCGATTTGGGGGCGGTGCTCTTCTTGGATTCGGGCTTGGGAGGCTGTTTTGGTTCGAGGAAGGAGAGGGAGAGCGGAAGTTGAACGGAGGGGGGGGGGGCGGAGTTGGCCACGTCGGTGGCACAGGCGGTGGGTCAGGGGAGGGTTGCGGTGGGTTTTAGGGGGCGACTCGAGTGCTAGGTGGAGAGAGAAGAAAGGAAGAGGAGGAAGAAGAGGAGAGGGAGGCGGCGACAGGTGGTGGCGCCCAACCTGGGGCGGCGGCGGCTCATCGGGGGGGGGGGGGGAGGGGGGCGACGGTCGCGATCCCCCTTCTCTCCTTTTTTTTTTATTTTTTTCTCTTTTGATTTCTGATTTGAAGAAAACGGGGGGGGGAGCTGAGAAGTTAAAAGGGGTTTATTTTAATTATTTAATTTACAAAGAGTTGACTTTTTCATACGACCTCTAAACGAGGCCCACCGCCTGTCGTCCATTGCTAATTACCCCCATTCCGAACACAATGGGATATGTATCTTAAGATGATTCGACTATTTCGATCAGTTTTCGTCAAAATCAAAATATAACTCTATATATTGAATTTGAACGCGCATTTCAATTTACTGGGGTCACATACTAACTCGAAAAATTGCAGAAAAATATTTTCTAGCTTCGTATTGACGATACGGTCCTAACAAAACTAGTTTCGTCGAATTCTGAGACCGTTGGAAAAATGGCCATTCTCCAGTCGATTAAAATCAACTAAAACTGGTCAAACGCGTTTTCCTTTGCCACGCTCACATATTAATTCAAAAAATTATGAAATTTGGAATCTAGCAATAATTTGACATCACGGATCCAACAAAAGTGGTTTCGTCGAAATCCGAGGTCGTTTGTAAAATTTCCATTTTTAAGGGCCTGAATTCCATAGCGACTATTCAGAATTTTCAACTGGACGTATCTTTTGATTCCTGCTATGAAATCTCAATTTGTCAGATTCGTTGGAAAAGTATTCCCAATTAGATCCTATTATTTTTGGTTTCGCTAAAATCCGGTTTATTTTGCACCCGGTATGTTCAATTGAAGTTTGAAATCGAATTATCGAACTACCGCGCCATTTTCAATTCCTTTTATAATTATATATAATTATTTATATTCTAACAACGACGTATATAATATATACGTTCGAATTCCATTCAAAATAAATTTCTCATCGATATTATTTAAAATAATTCATTTTAAATATTCAAAATTCGCTAAAATTGCCAAAATAAAAATTTTAAACTGGCCCAGATTTTCGGGTTGTTACAATCTCCCCCACTTAAAACTTTTCGTCCCTGAAAAGGAACAAAGTCGAAAGTGGTTTGATTAATCAAGTCTACGTTCGATCTGGCTTCCATTCTCCAACTTTTTAGTTTCTGAGAATTTTCAAATTCTTCAAAAATTTGGCTAACACCCGGAATTTTCGAAAAATTTCACCATAACCTCCTTTGTACGGGGAGAGGTTTGGAAATTTATTGGGCCGTATTAGGTACCCAATAAATCCTAATAAGCATACACATATTTATAGTGATATATTCTGGTGTTTACAGGGGAGCGTGTATTGATAATAACTCTAGAGAATAAATTCTCGTCACCCTGTCAAAGCCTGAGGGAGTGTGTATTTTAAATGCTCCAGAGGATAAATCCTCGTCACCTCGTCCCGTGTGGGAAATAAATAGTCCATGTGCCGTATCTAATAACTAGAGAGGCGTGATTATTGTCAACTCTTGACCCGTGTGGGGTTTATATTAATATGGCTATTTTATCGTTACAATTTAAATAGTTCATATCAGTCATTAGTTCAACCTGTAAAATATAGTCATCGCCATACAAGCCTCTCGCTCGTATGGTAAATCTTCCACCTCGTCACACAAGCTCCAAATGCTTACGTGGTATATGATGAAGTATGCCTATCTTCCAGAAGTATGCCATGTAATGTAGTTTAAAATTAATTGTTGCTATCCTATGGCGATGTTTATTATTTCACACAGAATAACCAGCACTCCGCATCCAATGGCATTCACAGGAGTTGATATAATAATATTTCGCATCCAACTCATTAAGGTTTACCTATTTGTCGGGCACGCAAATAAAATCTTTACTCAACTGCTATCCAATTTCCTGTTCAAACATATATAATGCATAAGTATATATTTCTAACTATTTTCTAATCAGTTCAATGTGTGATTTAATTGAATAAATTTGTTCTGGTTTTTATTGATGATATTCTAATCTTCTCTAAATCAAAGGCCGAAAAGGAACATAACAATGGAAGACGGAAAGGAACGAAGCCGAAAGTTGTTTAACAAATTAACTCAACTTCTATTATTTTGACTACGGCTTAAGTTCTTCAACTTTTTAGTTTCTAAGAATTTTTCAAAAATTTGGCTAACACCCTAAATTTTCGAAAAATTTCGCCATAACCTCCCCTGCACCGGGAGCACCGGGAAAATCCCGAAATTGCCATACAGGCCCTCTGATCTCAAAAAGAAAAAGAAAAAGCCAAGCGGCTAGCCAATCGGCTCATAAAATCATCATCACCCAAACAAAATAGTAAATTATAGTAAATATGTACCTATTTGTCGGGCAAACAAATTTTATTCTCTGCTCTAGCCTCCTTGCTATGACCTGTTCAATGTAAGTACATGTACATGCAAGCAAATGCGACCAATTTCAAACAATTCAATATTTGGTTCTATTAGGCTAAATAGTTAAAAATATCAAACAAATAAACAAACAACACAAACATCAATCAATTAGTGAATTAGAGTTTCAAATTCATAATTTTGATACATATATACAGAAAATCATGTTTTTGATGCCAATTCACAACAATGTATTCTATGTAAGTTTTGGTTCTCACACCAGTCTAATGGAAATATATAGAAATCACACCTTCGAAATACGAACATGAATACTGATGATGATGCACCATCATCAGAATCATCCCCGGATGTCTAGAATGTGATTCTATGTCTACCCAGTATATTAAAACTTCGACTATACGTTCATGACGCGTATACGCGAAATCTTTATATACTCGATTGTCCAAATTCAAAATAAATAAATATTCAAATACGTATAAAGCGATTTAAATTTTCAAAACAAAATTGTTTTCATTTGAAAAATATACTCTTCACACTCGTTCTAGGATACTATTGATCCTATCTCTAACGAGTTATTCTAATTGGATATTACTAATCCAAAATCTGATGAATTCTTTCGTATGGTTCTAATGTGTCTTGTTCTCGAGCTCTGTAAACCAAAGCTCTGATACCAAACTGAGACGACCCGAACTTCCCCGGTAAGGAAAGCACGGATAGAATTGAGGACAAGACAAAATAGAACGCAAACGGAAGAACATTTCATTGTTATTACAACAATTCCATCAGATACAAGAATATACATAGTATAAATGAATAAATTACATTTAACAAATATCAGAGATTTAAATTACATTTAAATACATCGCAGCGGAAAATAATACAAAAGCACAACTAGAAGTAATGCACGGATACAGAGCTTTCCGAGCATCGTTCCAACTGTAAATCAGGATCCTGTGAATATAAATCTGCAAAACCAAAACTACTAGCTGCCCGTGTGGAAAATAAGGGCACCCAGAGTTTAGGTTAAAACAATAAACTCCAGGTCAGTCATGTGACTGGTGTGAGAACTAAAACAGTTATTAATCTTTATTTTAAAGTTCGATAAATCAAGGGACCACGCCGTATAACACGGAACGGGTTTCCTCCCAAGAATACCAGTGCATAAAAACAAACAGCGCAATGCTAAATAAAGAAAAATGTAGCCGTTATAAGACCCAGGTCCCATCACACAATGCAACGCAAGCCGGAGGATAGGGTTTTTACCTTATAACAGCCAAAGCATGCTTGATACGTTTAAAACACATTATTTGATACTATTATAAGTGTATAGTGTCAAAACAATTTCAATCATAAATATCAATCATAGGCGGCATGAATGACCCATACCACTATGTCGCCATACTAGGTTCAACAAATAAAACCGCATTATCACGTATTGGAAATTGGATTCCATCATGAGTCGAGGCAAGGGGCAAGCTCCTCTCCAATTCGAGACACTCTAGCAAATGTCTCAGGACCCCACTATGATCCTTGGATCTTCAGGGTCGGTCCTCTCTTACTTTTGAGGATTGGCAATTCCTGAACACACGTTTCCCGGTCCTTATAGACCTATATCCGAGTCGCCTCTTATCCAACAACCACACAGGTGAAAAGTATATAAATGTCAGGGATGGTAGGTCACTGACACCACCCTAGCTAGAAAGAAACGTCGTGCTCTCCCTGCAGTCACTATCCCGTTTTTGACTCATACCGAGGTGTGAGGCTCACGAATTCACGTTATACACAAAGCTACGCCACACAGGCCGTGCTTTGATCATCAACCACAAGACTTTGCTTATCAACAGAAGCCTTGATCAATTGCCACTTACGCGTGCCACACTGGAAATTCACTCCATGCGACTGGTGTCCATCGATATACAACCTCTGAGCTCGTACGTCTCAGAGAAGGGCGTTAAGCAAGAGAATAAATTCTCTGCCGCCAAACAGATGTATATTTAATAGAGATCAATCAACATAGAATAAAATCCAATGTCAGACACACAATCCATTTACAAGTTCGCTCTGGGTATGAACGAAACCGGAGGCTTTTTCCTCGCATATCCATCCATCTCCAAGTACGTCTGGATGATCACAACCTGATTCCTTCATCTTGGGTGTACAGCCCAATCAAGATCATCAGTAATCACCCAAACGATGTGAATACTTCCGGTCTTCAACCACCGTCTTCCTCTTCGACATCTCGTCGAATCGGTTATTCAGAATGGGTATAACCCGGTCTTTCTGAATAACCCACGTATATAATAAACAAATGTTACACAAACACAACGAACGCCTCATTCCAATTCAGAATATTCTTTTATTCACAAAATCACATTCTTAGGGAAAGGTTCCCATTAATTTTATCCAAGATAAATTCTTTTAAATTTATTCTTTAATCTTCCTTTGGATATCATTTCAAACCATTTTATGGTTTTCCAAACTAGTCGGGATTAGCGAACCACGCCGAAGTAATTATTTATTTTATTTCCCAATCCCAACCTATTCATCCCATGGAGCAAAACTGGTAATACTCCATATCTAACACCACAGTGTTATCGGTAAAATTAATTACCATTTCACGTTCAAATCTAATTAAAGATTTAACTATCGCTTTGGAGCAAAACTAGTGATACTCCATTCTCGATCCCTTTTCAGATTTGATAATTTAAACTATCAATTCACTTTCAATCTAATTAAAGATTCATTAAAACTCCACTTAGTTTTAATCTTCTCAAAAATCAACATCTTGTCTTTAACTGAGTTAAAGAACCAATGTCATATAAAACACGATTCACGATAAACCCAAATCACATTTGATATTAAATACAAGGCTCTGAATAGAAAATATACCGACTTATATTCAATATCAAATTCTGAAACCAACAAATATCGTATTAGAAATATCGATATAAAATATCTTTCAAATTCCCATAACCATATCTGTATAATCCCGGAATCCAATATCGAAACATTCCGAAGATAATTTCGATTCAACTCCAATCCAGTTCACGTATTGGGAATATTGATTATTTTTAAAATCACTTTCAAATTCAATTTATTTATTTATTAAAAAAATTGATTTTAATTCTAGTTCAAAACTAGTTCATTTCGATAAAAATCCATTTTTATCTTTTCAAATGTAGAATTTTTCACCCCAGTTCTTCCCAATTCACATATTATGATTTTACACAAATTATTAATATTTTTAATAATTTTATCAAGGCCCGTACAGTCGATTTCCACCAATGGCCATCGAACTGCACTTACAGCGACCTTTTCCAAATTTGATTTGGACATAATTCCAAATCCAACCGTTAGATTTCAAATTTCTAATATTCGTTGGAAAGCTCTTTTCGATACGAACCCAACGGTTCTGGTTTTAGGAGAATCCGACGGTCGGATCTCCCGCAACGTCAATTCGAAGTCAATGGTCGAAATTCACGAACTACCGCGGCGCGGGGCGTTCTATTAAGGCCATTATATATATAATATATACATATTATATATATATTTTGTCGATTTCCATTTTAAAACGTATTTTATAATCGTTTTAAATTTGTTTCCAAAACCATTTCAACTCTATATTCAATTTCAAATCAAAATTGAATATTTCATGTCATTACTATATAAATGATAATATTTTCAAAACGTTATATTTTGAAATCACTTCTTTTTCTATATTCATTATAAAACGAATATAATCGATAAAAATATCGTTCACGTCAAAATAGCGCAACTTTAATCAACACGGCTTTATATATTTCAATAAATTCGTTATTCTATTCAACGAATGAATATTTATTCTATTCAACACATGAATCTATATTTCTTTCAACACACGACTAATCTCAAAACATGAGTACTGTCAACACACGACTATTTTTGTTATGTAAAATATTTTATAAAATTATGGTATCTATCGTTTGATTTTTAATTAGACTCCACCGTGAAGTAGTTCTAATTTTAAATATGATAAAGATGTAAATTTTATTATTTAAAATATTTTACTCAACATATGAATAGTTTCCACACATGAACATCGTCAACACATGACTATTTTTATATTCAACACATGAATTTTCTTTTGAAATATTCATTATTTTCCCGATTGGAATGAGGCCCAATCAATTACCATATAACGTTAATTATATGGGTTCCATACAACACATGTATATAATAGCAATGATAACCAATCAACCATCATCCAACGTGCACCACACAACTGCATAAGCATCAACTATAAATAATTAACGCTTACACAGCATGTCAACCAATCGATCGACATACAATTAAATAATTGGGATTAGTGTACGCCAAATTTCATCCCAACGCCCGTGTGGGGTTTCAAATCAACAAACACATATTTTTATTTGTGAAGTTGGGCGATGTGTGAAATTTATCATCCCAATCAATTTTAGCCAAATCAGTGTATATAAACAAATCGGCCAATTTGTTTATAATTATTTATTTATTCACATTCACTATATTCATATTCACGTTAAAAATTATATTTTTTTTAACGATAATTAATTTATTTCAACCATCTACAATTTATTATCGATTTCACATCAACATCACAAACAATTTTCACAACACATCAAACAAGCATACAAGTCGTCCATGGTCTGTGGACGACGGGTGTCGGGTGCTGCTAAGCACCGTCTGCATCCTGGTATATATATAATTAGAAAAAGAGAATTTAAAGTGAGACGTTCTCACCAATAGCTATTCCAACTCAATGACACTTCATTTATAGAAATCTTCGTCGTTCTCGCCTTTTGTCACTTTCGTTGCCCGTATTCACATATATAAAAATCACATTTTTATATTATTGCCATGTATATAAAAATCATATTTTTATAATTGCTCCATATGGATAAAAATTCTATTTTTACATCGCTACTATATAGATAAAAATTCTATTTTTACATCGATGTTCATATAATAAAGATTATATTTTTATCACGCTATTTTACACATAAATATTTCGCCTTTTCAAATATAAAGATTTCGCCTTTTCAAATATAAAGATTTCGCCTTTTCAAATAGATTTTGCCATTTCAAATATAAAGAACTCGCCTTTTCAAATATAAAGATCTCACCTTTTCAAATATAAAGATTTCGCCTTTTCAAATATAAAGATTTCGCCTTTTCAAATATAAAGATTTCGCCTTTTTATTACATCACTATAAAAATCACATTTTTATTTTACTACATATATAAAGATGATATTTTTACTATCTTACCTATATAAAAATCAGATTTTTATTAATATACAAGGTTAATTAAACTAATTACATAAAGCTAAATAAATAAAAAGAGTAAAACTCACTTTTTTATCGAAGGAGCGCGTCGGAGGTGATCACCGGCCTTGCAGGGGGCGGCGGGGCTCGCTGGCCTTCGATTTGGGGCGGTGCTCTTCTTGGATTCGGGCTTGGGAGGCTGTTTTGGTTCGAGGAAGGAGGGGGAGAGCGGAAGTTAAGTGGAGGGGGGGGGGCGGAGTTGGCCACGTCGATGGCGCAGGCGGTGGGTCAGGGGAGGGTTGCGATGGGTTTTAGGGGGGGCTCGAGTGCTAGGTGGAGAGAGAAGAATGGAAGAGGAGGAAGAAGAGGAGACGGAGGCGGCGGCAGGTGGTGGCGCCCCACCTGGGGCGGTGGCGGCTCATCGGGGGGGGGGGGGGGGGGGCGACGGTCGCGATATCCCCTTCTCTCCTTTTTCTATTATCTTTTTCTCTTTTGATTTCTGATTTGAAGAAAACGGGGGGGGGGGGCTGAGAAGTTAAAAGGGGTTTATTTTAATTATTTTTAATTATTTAATTTACAAAGAGTTGACTTTTTCATAGGACCTCTAAACGAGGCCCACCGCTTGTCGTCCATTGCTAATTACCCCCATTCCGAACACAATGGGATATGTATCGTAAGCTGATTCGACTGTTTCGATCAGTTTTCGTCAAAATCAAAATATAACTTTATATATTGAATTTGAACGCGCATTTCAATTTACTGGGGTCACATACTAACTCGAAAAATTGCAGAAAAATATTTTCAAGCTTCGTATTGACAATACGGTCCTAACAAAACTACTTTCGTCGAATTCTTAGACCGTTGGAAAAATGGCCATTCTCCAGTCGATTAAAATCAACTAAAACTGGTCAAACGCGTTTTCCTTTGCCATGCTCACATATTGATTCGAAAAATTATGAAATTTGGAATCTAGCAATAATTTGACATCACGGAACCAACAAAAATGGTTTCGTCGAAATCCGAGGTCGTTTGTAAAATTTCCATTTTTAAGGGCCTGAATTCCATAACGACTATTTAGAATTTTCAACTGGACGTATCTTTTGATTCCCGCTATGAAATCTCAATTTTTCGGATTCATTGGAAAAGTATTCCCAATTAGATCCTATTATTTTTGGTTTCGCTAAAATCCGGTTTATTTTGCGCCCGGTATGTTCAATTGAAGTTTGAAATCGAATTATCGAACTATCGCGCCATTTTCAATTCCTTTTATAATTATATATAATTATTTATATTCAAACGACGACGTATATAATATATACGTTCGAATTCCATTCAAAATAAATTTATCGTCGAAATTATTTTAAATAATTCATTTTAAATATTCAAAATTCGCTAAAATTGCGAAAATAAAAATTTTAAACTGGCCCAGATTTTCGGGTTGTTAAAGGATTCCCATGAGCATCGTTAGTGATCGTGACCTGATTTTTGCTAGTAAATTCTGGGAAACATTCCAAGCAGAATTGGGAATGAAACTAAACTTAAACACCACTTATCATCCTCAAACAAATGGTCAAACGGAGAGGGTGAATCGTATTTTAGAAGATTTATTGCGGGCTTGTGTTATTGATTTTGGCGGATCATGGGAAGACCATTTGCATTTGGCTAAGTTCTCATACAACAACAGCTACCAAGTGAGCCTGACAATGTCACCATTCGAAGCACTGTATAGTAGACCGTGCCGATCTCCTGCCTGTTGGGTAGAACCTGGTAATAGACTCGTATTGGGACCCGATATGATTCGAGAAGCTGCGGACAAAGTCGATTTCGTTAAGAAACGATTACTAGCCGCTCAAAGCCGACGGAAGAGCTATGTAGATAAGAGAAGAAGAGATTTATCATTTGCGGTTGGCGACTATGTGTATTTGAAGGTATCTCCGATGAGAGGAGTAATCTGGTTCGGTAAAACAGGGAAATTGGCGCCCAAATTTATTGGTCTGTTTCCTATTCTAGAACGGATTGGAACTCTCGCTTATAGAGTTCATGTAATAACACGGAAATTCTGGGCCAGTTTAAAATTTTTATTTTTGGCAATTTTAGCAAATTTTGAATATTTACAATGAATTATTTTAAATAATATCGACGAGAAATTTATTTTGAATATAATTTGAACGTATATATTATATACGTCGTCGTTAGAATATAAATAATTATATATAATTATAAAAGGAATTGAAAATGGCGCGGTAGTTCGATAATTCGATTTCAAACTTCAATTGAATGTACCGGGTGCAAAACAATACGGATTTTAGTGAAACCAAAAACAATAGGATCTATTTGAGAATATCTTTCCAACGAATCTGAAAAATCAAAATTTCATAGCGGGAATCAAAAGTTATGTCCAGTCGAAAATTTTGAATAGTCGCTATGGAATTCAGGCCCTTAAAAATAGACATTTTGCAAACGACCTCGGATTTCGACGAAACCACTTTTGTTGGGTCCGCAGTGTCAAATTATTGCTAGGTTTTAAATTTCATAATTTTTCGAATCAATATGTGAGCGTGGCAAAGGAAAACGCGTTTGACCAGTTTCAGTTGATTTTAATCGACTGGAAATTGGCCATTTTTCCAATGGCCTCAGAATTCGATGAAACTAGTTTTGTTAGGACCGTATCGTCAATACGAAGCTAGAAAATATTTTCCTGGAATTTTTCTGGTTAGTATGTGACCCCGGTAAAATGAAATACGCGTTCAAATTCAATATATAGAGTTATATGTTGATTTTAACGGAAACTGATCGAAACGATCAAATCAGCTTGCGATACATATCCCATTGGGTTCGGAATAGGGGTAAAACGCTATGGACGATAGGCGGTGGGCCTCGTTTCGAGGTCGTATGTAAAAGTCAACTTTTTGAAAATAAAATAATTTAATAAATTAAAAATTTAAAACCCCCTTTCTCCTTTCCTTATACTCTGCCTCCCTCCCGATATTTTCAATTCAGAAAAACGAAATAAAAAAAAGAAGGAAAGAGGAAGACGGGGGGGAACTCGCCCCCCCCCCCCCCCCGATGATCGTTGCCGCCGCCGCGCGATCGAACCCCCCCCCCCCCCCCCCTGATCGCGCCTGCCCTAGCCATCGACACCGCCCTCCCTGGCCTCGCCGCCTACCACCTCCACCCCCTCTCCTCAGTGCGCCGCCCTTCTTCCATCTCCCCCTTCCCTTTTTGCCTCTCTCTCCTGTCAATCTCGAGCCCAAGCCCCAACCGACGACGCTCCAGCCTGAGCCACCCCGACGTGATCCCTTCTGCTCCTCTCTCTCCTACCTCGCACGTGCACAAACACTACAACAAACCCCCCTCCGATCGAGAATGAAAAAGTAAGCTTTTCTAATTTATTATTTAATTTCTTTCTAGTTTTTTTATATAATGTAAATTAAAAAGATCTGATTTTCATGAATAAAAAGATGTGGGTTTTTATGAATAAGAAGATGTATTTTTTTTTATCATACGAAAGCTAGGTAAAAGTTTAGATTTTTAAACTGTAGAAAGGTTCGATTTGTAGAAGTAGGAAAAAAATTGCGATCTTTAGTTGAATAAAAATATTATTTTTATATGATAGGAATATTAAAAATCTTATTTTTATATGAGCGGAGTAATAAAAATATGATTTTTATATATTGAATAGCATAGAAAAAATTTGATTTTTATATATTGAATAGCATAGAAAAAAATTCGATTTTTATATATTGAATAGCATAGAAAAAATTCGATTTTTATATACTGAATAGCATAGAAAAAATTCGATTTTTATATACTGAATAGCATAGAAAAAATTCGATTTTTATATATTGAATAACATAGAAAAAATTCGATTTTTATATATTGAATAGCATAGAAAAAATTCGATTTTTATATATTGAATAGCATAGAAAAAATTCGATTTTTATATATTGAATAGCATAGAAAAAAATTCGATTTTTATATATTGAATAGCATAGAAAAAATTCGATTTTTATATACTGAATAGCATAGAAAAAAATCCGATTTTTATATATTGAATAGCATAGAAAAAAATTCGATTTTTATATATTGAATAGCATAGAAAAATTTGATTTTTATATATTGAATAGCGAAGTAAAAAATCGATTTTTACATATGTAGTGGCTACAGCAACGAAGATGACAAAAATGCGATAACAATGAAGATTTCTATCAAAGAAGAGTCAAGATGATCGGATAGCTATCGGTGAGAATTTCTCACCTTTCAATTTCTTTTTCTAGTTACATATATATATACTAGGATGCAGACGGTGTTTAGTAGCACCCGACACAATCGTCCACAGACCATGGACTTGTTTGTTTGATTGCAAAAATTAGTTAGAATATTTGGTTTGGATTGAATTGTTTGGTGAAATGAAATTGATTTGATTGATGTGTGAATGGCGTGGGCCTTCACTAGACCGGGGATAAGGCTAGGCCTCGTCCCGTTTCTAGTATCGTGCCGTTATGCCGCCGAAATTTTCTAAAATAAGTTAGAAAAATAAACATAGCATTTTTTTTAATAAATGAACTTAATAGAAATTCATATATTGAAATAAAATGTTTTTATCGTTAAAAATATAATTTTTAACGTGAAGTGAATAAAATAAAATATTCATTTACAAACCGGACGGTTTGTTTATGTACACTGATTTGACTGACATTGATTGGAACGATAAATTTCACACATTGCCCAACTGCACAAATAAAATCTGTGTTTGATTGTTTTGAAACCCCATATGGGTGTTGGGATGAAATTTGAAGTTCACTCATCCTGATTGATTAAATATGTCGATCGATTGATTGACAGGCTGTTATAAGCGTTATATATCTATATTTGATGCTTATACAGTGTAGTGCACTTTGGTTGATGGTTGATTATTTTTCAATGCTATTATATGCATGTGATGTATGAAAATCCATATAATTAATATTATATGGTGATTGATTGGGCCTCATTCCAATTTAGAAAATAAAGAATATTATAACATAAAAGTTCATGTGTTGACTGTACTCATTCGTTGAGATTAGTCATGTGTTGAACGAAATATTTTAATAATAAAATTTGCATCTTTATCAATATAAAATAAAGGTTCATGTGTTGACTGTACTCATCCGTTGAGATTAGTCATGTGTTGAACGAAATAATTTAACAAAAATTGTCACACGTGGACAGTACTCATTCGTTGAGATTAGTCGTGTGTTGACAAAAATAAATATTCATTTGTTGAATAGAATATTTGAAAATAGAAATATATGAAGCCGTGTTGGTTAGATTGACGCCATTTTGACGTGAACGATATTTATATCGATTTTATTCATTTTAAAATGCATATTGAAAAGTGATTTCGAAAACGCATATTTTGAAACGATTTCGAAATGAATTGAATATATAACGATTTCGAAATGAATTGAATATATAACGATTTTGAAATGAATTGAATATATAACGATTTCGAAATGAATTGCATATATAACGATTTCGAAATGAATTGAATGTATAACGATTTCGAAATGAATTGAATATAAAACGATTTCGAAATGAATTGAATATATAACGATTTCGAAATGAATTGTATATATAACGATTTCGAAATGAATTGAATGTATAACGATTTCGAAGTGAATTGAATATAAAACGATTTCGAAATGAATTGAATATATAACGATTTCGAAATGAATTGTATATATAACGATTTCGAAATGAATTGAATGTATAACGATTTCGAAATGAATTGAATATAAAACGATTTCGAAATGAATTGAATATATAACGATTTCGAAATGAATTGTATATATAACGATTTCGAAATGAATTGAATATAAAACGATTTCGAAATGAATTGAATATATAACGATTTCGAAATGAATTGTATATATAACGATTTCGAAATGAATTGTATATATAACGATTTCGAAATGAATTGAATGTATAACGATTTCGAAATGAATTGTATATATAACGATTTGGAAATGAATTGAATGTATAACGATTTCGAAATGAATTGAATATAAAACGATTTCGAAATGAATTGAATATATAACGATTTCGAAATGAATTGAATATATAACGATTTCGAAATGAATTGAATGTATAACGATTTCGAAATGAATTGAATGTATAACGATTTCGAAATGAATTGAATGTATAACGATTTCGAAATGAATTGAATATATAACGATTTCGAAATGAATTGAATATATAACGATTTCGAAATGAATTGAATATATAACGATTTCGAAATGAATTGAATATATAACGATTTCGAAATGAATTGAATGTATAACGATTTTGAAATGAATTGAATATATAACGATTTCGAAATGAATTGAATATAAAACGATTTCGAAATGAATTGAATATATAATGAATTCGAATTGAATGGAAAACGAATTTGATTTCAATTGAATAGCGAACGAAACGAATTCGAATTGAATTGAATATAAAACCAACTCGAATTGAATTGAAAACGAATTCGAATTGAATTGAAAACAAATTGAAATGAATTCAAATTGAATCGAAATTTGAATTGAATAGGAATGAATTTTAAAGCGAATTTATAAGGAAAAATTCAATTTTGATTTGAATTGAAATGGAAGTTGAAAATGTTTTTGAAACGAATTCAAAACTGTTTATAAAATTTGTTTTAAATAGTAATCGACGAAATATATATTATATATTATATATATAATATAATGGTCTGAATAGAACGCGCCGCGCCGCGGCAGTTCGTAAATTTCGACTATTTATTTCAAACGGACATTACGGGAGATCCGACCGTCGGAATCTCCTAAAACCGGAACCGTTGGGTTCGTATCGAAAAGAGCTTTCTAACGATTATTTGAAATTCGAAATCTAACGGTTGGATTTGGAGTTATGTCCAAATCAAATTCGAAAAAGGTCGCTGCAAGTGCAGTTCGATGGCCATTGTTGGAAATCGATTGTACGGGCCTTAATAAAATTATTAAAAATAGTAATAATTTGTGTAAAATCGTAAGAAATGATTTGGGAAAAGTTGGGATGAAAAACTCCATATTTGAAAAGATAAAAATAGATTTTTATCGAAATGAATTAGTTTTGAACTAAATTTAAAACCCAATTTTTTTTTTATAAATAAATTAGATTTAAAAAAGGGGTTTTAAATAATCGGAATTTCTAATATATTTGATTGGATTTGAAATGGGTTTATCGTGAACTGTGTTTTAAACAACACTAGTTCTTTAACCCGATAACAAATAGAATGTGATTTGGGTTTGTCGTGAACTGTGTTTTAAATAACACCTAGTTCTTTAACCCAGTAAAAGGAGTTCTAATGAATCTGCAATTAAATTGAAATATGAATTGATAATTTAAATTGTCAAATTTAGAAATTGAGCGAGAATGGAGTATCACCAGTTTTTCTCCAAAGCGATAGTTAAATCTTTAATTAGATTTGAACGTGAAATGGTAACTAATTTTACCGATAACACTGTGGTGTTAGATATGGAGTATTACCAGTTTTGCTTCATGGGATGAATAGGTTGGGATTGGGAAATAAAATAAATAATTACTTCGTTACGGTTCGCTAATCTCGACTAGTTTAGAAAACCATAATTTGGTTTGAACGACATCAAAAGGATGATTAAAGGATAAATTTTAAAGAATTTATCTTGGATAAAATTAATGGGAACCTTTCCCTAAAAATGTGATTTTATGAATAAAAGAATATTCTGAATTGGAATGAGGCGTATGTTATGTTTGTGTAACATTTGTTTTTAATATACGCGGGTTGTTCGGAAAGGCCGGGTTTACACCCATTCTGAATAACCGATTCGATGATATGTCGAAGATGAAGACGGTGGTTGAAGACCGGAAGTCTTCACATCGTTTGGATAATTACTGACGATCCTGATTGGGCAGTACACCCAAGAGGATGGAAATAGTTGGTGGTCGTCCAGACGTACCTGGAGATGGATGGATATGCGAGGAAAGTGCCTCCGGTTTCGTTCAGACCCAGAACGGACTTGTAAATGGATTGTGTGTCTAACATTGGGTTTTATTCTGTGTTGATTGATTTCTGTTAAATATACATCTGTTTGGCGGCGGAGAATTTATTCTTTTGCTTAACGCCCTTCTCTGAGACGTACGAGCTCAGAGGTTGTATATCGATGGACATCAGTCGCATGGCATGAATTGCCTGTGCGGCACGCTAAGATGCAATGATCAAGGCTTTTGTTGAAAAGCAGAGTCTTGTGGTTGATGATCAAAGCACGGCCTTCGTGGCGTAGCTTTGTGTATAGCGTGAATTCGCGAGCCTCACACCTCGGTATGAGTCAAAAACGGGATACGGGCCGTTGGGAGAGCACGACGTTTCTTTCTAGCTTTGGTGGTGTCAGTGACTTACCAGCCCTGACATTTATATACTTTTCACCTTTGTGGTTGTTGGAATGAGGCGCCTCGATTATAGGTCTGTAAGGACCGGGAAACGTGTGTTCAGGAATTGCCAATCCTCTAACGTAAGTGTAGACCGGCCCAACCGATCCAAGTGGCTGCCCAGAGTGTGTAGTCCTGAGCATTTTCTAGAGTGTCTCGAAGCGGAGAGGAGCTTGCCCCTTGCCTCGACTCATGACGGAAATCCAATTTCCAATACGTGTATCGCGGTTTTAATTGTAGAACTAGTATGGCGACATGATAGATGGTACCCATGCCGCCTATGATTTATATTTATGATTGAAATTGTTTTGACACTATACACTTATTATAGTATCAAATGATTTGTTTTAAACGTACCAAGCATGTTTGGCTATTATAAGGGAAAACCCTATCCTCCGGCTTGCGTTGCATTGTGTGATGGGACCTGGGTCTTATAATAGTTTCATTTTTCGAAAAAGCATTGCGTTGTTTATTCTATGCACTGGTATTCTTGGGAGGAAACCCGTTCCATGTTATACGGCGTGGTCCCTTGAATTACTCTCCTTTAAAGTAAAGTTTTAAATAACTGTTTTAGTTCTCACACCAGTCACATGACTGACCTGGAGTTTATTGTTTTAACCTAAACTCTGGGTGCCCCTATTTTCCGCACGGGCAGCTAGTAGTTTCGGTTTTGTAGATTTATATTCACAGGATCCTGGTTTACAGCTGGAATGATATCCGGAAAGCTCTGTATCCGTATATCACCTTCAGTTGTGCTTTGTATTGTTTTTCCGCTGCTATGTAATTTATTGTAATCTCTGATATATATCGAATGTAATTTATTCATTTGTACTCTGTATATTCTTGTATTCTGATGGAATTGTTGTAATAGCAATGAAATGTTCTTCCGTCTGCGTTCATTTGTGTGTTGTTCTCAAAGTATCCGCTCTTTCCTTCACGGGGAAGTTACGGGTCCTTACAGTTCAATTACCTGATTGGTTGCCTGCAGTACATGATGTGTTTCACGTATCTCAACTTCGAAAGCATGTGCATGATCCAGACTTGATCATGGAAGAAGCCGCGCAATGGGATTTGGAAATTACTTCAGAATTGGCTGTGAGAAGAGAGCCGCTAAAGATTATTGGTAAAGAAACAAAAGAGCTGAGGAACAAGAAGGTTCACTTAGTCAAAGTGTAATGGAGTGGAGATCCGTGAGACTGTACTTGGGAAACTGAGGAGAGCATTAAGAAAGCCTATCCCAAGTGCAGGGTGGATATCTCTGATTAACTCTGGTGCAAGGTACATTTACCATATTTTGCATTTCCATTTTGTCCTCTACTTTGTTGTTGTTTTCTTTTCATGGATGTAAACTTTTTAATTATATAGTCTGAATGATTTTAAAAGAGTATATGAATTAATTAGTACATTTTTGAAAGATAAAAACAAATTGATTGTTGTTTGTGTTGTGTGATTGTGGATTTGATTAATTAAATTATTAGAATGATAGTTAATTTAATCAATAAGAGAATGATGGTAAATTTATTCGATTAAATCACACATTGAACTGATTTGAAAATAGCTAGAAATATATGCATGTACATTATATATGTTTGAACAAGTAAATGAATTAGCTGTTGAGTTAAGAATTTATTTGCGTACCCGACAAATAGGTAAACCTTAATGAGTTGGTTGCGCAATTTTATTATTATATCAACTCCTGTGAATGACATTGGTTGCGGAGTTTTAGTTGTTCTGTGTGTAATAAATAAACGTCGACATAGGATAGTAACAATTAATTTTGAACTACACTGCATGGCATACTTCGTGAAGACGGCATACTTCATCATATACCACATAAGCATTTAGAGTTTGTGTGACGAGGTTGAAGATTTACCATACGAGTGAGAGGCTTGTATGGCGATGACTATATTTTGCAGGTTGAACTGATGACTGATATGGACTATATAAAATGTAACGGTAAATTGCAAGATTAATAAAAACACCACACGGGTCTGGAGATGACAATAAACACGTCTCTCTGGTTATTAAGGCACAAAAACCATTTATAGGGTGACGAGAATTTATTCTCTGGAGTTATGATCTATACACACTCCCCTGTTGACACCGAAATATATCACTATAAATATGTGCATGCTTATTAGGATTTATTGGGTACCTAATACGGTCCAATAAATTTCCAAACCCCTCCCCGTACAAAGGAGGTTATGGCGAAATTTTTCAAAAATTTAGGGTGTTAGCCAAATTTTTGAAGAATTAGAAAATTCTTAGAAACTGAAAAGTTGAAGAATGGAAGCCAGAATGAAAGTTGAGTTGGTTAATTAAACAACTTTCGACTTCGTTCTTTTTTAGGGATGAAAAGATTTTAATTGGGGGAGATTGTAACAACCCGGAAAATCAGAACCAATTTAAAAATTATAATTTGGCTATTTTAGTGAATTTTGAATATTTAAAATAAATTATTTTAAATAATAACGACGAAAAGTCTATTTGAATCGATGTTTGAAAAATAATATATTTATTTTAAATATAAATAAGGCCTGAAATGGCGCGGCAGTTTCAAAATTTGAATTCAAACTTTGACTGACTGTACCGAGTGCAAAATAAAACGGATATTAGTGAAAACAAAAATATTTAAATCTGTTTATGAATATCTTTCTAATGAATCTGAAAAATCGAATTTTCATAGCGGGAATCAAAAGTTATGGCCAAATGAATTTTCAGAAAGGTCGCTATAGAGTTTATATAGCCCGTGAAAATGGACACTTGCAAACAACCTCTGTTTTCGACGGAACCACTTTTTTTGGATTCGGGATGTCAAATTATTGCTAGGTTTCAAATTCCATAATTTTTGAAGTTAATATGTGAGCGTGGCGAAGGAAAATGGGTTTGGTTGATTTTAGTTAAATTGGATCGACCAGAAAATGGCCATTTTTCAAACGGTCTCAGAATTCGACGAAATCTGATTTGTTGGGACCGTATCGTCAAAACATAGCTAGATTTATTTTTCTGGAATTTTTGGGATCATTTTGTGGCACCGGCAAATTGAAATGTACGTTCAAATTAAATATTGAATGTTTTATATTTTAATTTGAAGAAAAATTGAATGAAACAGTCGAATGGGCCTACGAAACATATCCCATTGTGTTCGGAATGAGAGTGTTTAACTAGGGACGATAGTCATTGGGTTTGGATTGGAGTTCGTATGTGGTAAGGGGTATTTTTGGGATTTTAAAAATATATAAATAAAAAAATATGGGCCAATCACCTTCATTCTCTCTCCCCGTTAAAAAAAACCCCGTAAACCCTCTGATCGACGACCGAAAGGGGTTCAAAGCTTCCCGGCCAATTTCTGACCAAACCACGCATCGATAGCCTTCGACCCAGTTGAGGTTTTTGAAGTACTCCTCTCACTCTTCAAATCTATGGTTGTTGCACCCTCCCTTGTCAAGTAATTCGCCTGGACCAATGCCTGGAAGTCAGCGACTTCAACTCGCCGCCGCCACCTCCTGCCGCGATCAAAGTGGGCCCCACCACCTTGCGTCAGAGCGCCTCTCCGAGCTCTCCCACGCGGCGTCGGCCGATCGACGGAAGCTTCACGGATTGATCGAAAAATTCAAACCTTGTTTAGAAGGTTTTGCTGAAGGTATGGTTTAATTAAATTAAACTGTTTTTAACATTTAAAAGCATTACAAAGGTTGATTTTACAATAAAAACATATCTTTTTGCTATGTTGTCGAAATCCAGTGAAACAAGAGACACTGGACTCGTGTGGACGTCTTCTGCATTTTAGAAGAGACCAGATATTTTTCTAAGCCTTCTACTGTAACGTCCCAGATTTTTCGGTCATTTAATTAGAATATTTAAATTTGTTTATATATTATATTGGGAATATAATGGATTTTTAATCGAATTTTTTTTAAATAGAGTTCGAATATATATATTTTGAATATTGTTTAATCTAAAATTTTATATTATTAAGTTTAAAATCTATATAGTGTTATTTTGAAGCTGTATGAGTTATCATTTGAGATATATGATATGTAATAATTTACTAACACTGAGATCGTTGTGAATTTTATTTATTTTATCACTATTATATAGCTTGTATATTTTTCTCAATTTTATAGACGTAAATTGGCTGTAAGTTCCCATTCTTGTATCTTATCATATTAAATACTCAAAACAATATCTCATGATACTTCTCAAACACATAGAAGAATGGGGTATATGTGGATTCTGGTTGTAATTAATAATGTAGGAGTTCAGGAGTCTTATAAAAAAATCTACAAATTTAGACAATGCCGTAATGCTCACTAATTGATACAGATCAGAAATTTCCAAAACTTGATGAGGGAAATGAGACTAATAATGAATAAACCATATACTTATGACACGCAACCAAATAGAAATTACATTATTGTTTATTCAAGTACAACAGTCTAACAAATTGCAAAATTCTCCATCGAACAGTAAACTATGAACAGCTAATATATGTACATTTTATACATTTCTACAGAATTAAAACAGCTAGTATATCTATATTTATATATTCATACAGTGATCTCACGTACAAATCAATATAAGATTTTACCATACATCTGAAAACCCAACTCAGAAAATCTATATAACATAATTCAAATCTTTGGTTGAATTTACAACTCAATTCCAACAATGACAGTTTGATCTTTCTAGCAAGCCAACAGTGCTGAAAATCCCAGATAAAATCCTTTGAAATCCTTTGTTGAGCATATCGCAACATCAAGCTGTAATCAACCACCCACAAACCAAATCTGCAAAAGAAAAGGAACAAATCGCCTAAGCTAATAGTAGTTGGCCTATCTAAGGACAGTATGGAAAGAAAATCAAACAAACAACAAAATATAAATAAAGGAAAAGAAGACATAATCTAACAGAAGATATGAACAGCTAAGGAAACAACATATATTTATATGTTTATATCACCAAATCTATAATAGAATCAGAAAACAGTTGAATATAGATCCACACATCAAATCCATATACAGAAATTGAAATGGACAGCTAAGAAGATTCATATGGAAAGTTCACTGTTAGAAATCCAAATAGAAAATCTATGGTACATTTTTCAAATCCCTGAATTGAAATGACAAATTCATCACATGTAAAAATATATCACAAAATCAAATGAACAGCTAAATATATTTCGATTTCCATGTGCAAAAACTCAGACGAGGACTGTTGTTTTACAAGGAAAATCGAATACAAAATCTAAAATAGACAGTAGCCAAGATGAAAAGACGATATAAATAGTTTCATAACTCTACCTAATCTACATAGGGTCAGTACATGAATTCATCACAAAATCTTAACACTGCTCTGATAAACATACACAACAGTCGCCATCAAGGTACCAACAGTTCAGTTATAACAGCTGAAACGAAAGGGGATAACGCCTAAGAAACAAGCAGCTAAGACCTAAACCTAGGGTGTTACAGTTGATTTTTGACATTGATCCTATCATGACCATCCGCAACTATATATACACATGATAGTTCACCATTTGCAGAACCATTAAAACAGAGAAACTCATTCGAAACCCTCAAATAAATTAAGAACAAAATGATACGGAAATTTTAAATCAATTAAAAAACACTTAGCTTGGTTCAGGGTTTTGCGAGTTGGAAGCCCTCGTCTTTGTCGAAGGTGGATCGCTCGTTTCTGGGAGGCGTCAGAGGGGTTCATCGGCGGATCTGTGTTGAGTAGGTTGAATGGGGTTTGGCAGACCATTTGAAGGAAGGGAACGGAGGGAGGATCGAAGGAATGATTGGTAGGAGTGGTGCGGTGCAGTCACCGTTGATCTGAGATGAAGAAGAAGAAAGGAGGAGGGTTTGGAAGGATCGGCATAGTAGGGTTTTCTTTTTTAAGAGGCGGCGGAATGATTGAGAAGGGGGGTAGGGATCCGATGGTAATGAATTAAAAGGGTGTAAGTGGGCTTTTTCGGGTTTGGGCTGAACGAATAAGGTAAGGGCCCAATAGTTTATAAAATTTTAAAGCTTTATTTAAATTAAATTGTTTTACAATCTTGTAATAATCATATCCTGGCCATGCGTTATCAGATCTTCGAAAGGTTGTGCTCGTTGGAACCATAAAGACGAGAACTACGTGATGGAGCTGGCCTAGACGAGATTAGGAGCGACCGTAATTTTTAATTAAATTAAACAGCTGTTTAATTTAATTAAAACAGAACGTTTAATCAACGGATCAAAACCCAGGTGAGTTAACCTCACTCAGTTCACCCCGTTTATATTTTATATAAATTGGGTTTTTGTTTTACGCACTTTGGTTGCTAGTGATTGATCGTCTGTTAGTTATGTATTGTTGATTTAAACAATGGTGTTAAACGATCGTTGTTTTTAATGATTAAATTCAATAAAGGTAATTTCCCTTAATTGATCACGTTTATAAAATAAACGTATTTTGAAATTGTTTGAATTGTTTGCATGATCCGTTGGTTGATTGATGGTCGTCATTTATTACCAGATAAATGGAACAGTTCTGATTGGATAGTTGATTTGATCAATAACCATTGAATTGAAATTCAACATTCGAAACCAGTGAGTATATTGGTTGAGTAATTCTGCATCACTGTCTAAAAGTCAATCATTATACCAATAGGGTTTTTTATCGTCAAGTGAACCGACCGTATAGAAGTTAAAAATTTATTTTATAACTAGTGATAGATTTTGAAACATATGATTTGAAATAAAAGTTTATAAAAGGGGAAAATAAATAAATGTTTTATTTAAGATTCGATTTATTTTTAATTGGTTTTAGAAAGTCAACTCTGATGTTAATCAGATCTATAAGTACGAGAAAGAAAAATTAATCAGATGGTGTGGTTTAATTGTAATAAGATTTTAAAAGGGAAATGTAATATTTATTTTAGTAAATAAAGGAATTAACTATGAAAGTGGTTAACCACCAAAGTAAATTATTATTTCAATAATTTTGAGAATACATTTTAATTGAGATTCATTTAAAAATAACTCGAAGTTGAAGTAGAATCCAATGGAATGGTGAAAGAGAATTACGAACAGGTTTATATTTAAAACCTGAATTTGTATAACAAGTTCTAAAAAGGGATTTTTTAAGCGAAGATAATATCTTAAAAATGAATATTACTTAATTATTTGAGTCAAGTGAAAAGTGATTTCGATCAAAAAGATTTAGAATAAATCAGGGTTATGTAAATGAGTTTTTAATGTGTAAAAGTGTTAATTATACATTAAAGTTATTTAAAAATGAATTAAGTGGAAAGAGAGAGGATTAAAATAAGATTTCAAGGCAAGAATTGTTGAATGGGTTTGAAAAGGGATTAGTAAAAGTGGATTTGGTTAAAGAAGTGGATCGTGAGAATTTGTAATCAAATTCGAATTATAAAAACGAGTTGGTTGAAGAGGCAGAATTAAAAGTGAGATTACTTAATTAGTGAATTAAGAATTTATGGTATAGTAGTGAAAGAGATTTTCAAAAGGAAAGAAGGTTTATGAAACCATACTTTTGAATAAAATAGTTAAAGGGAATTTGTGTTGGGATTAGGATGAGGTATTGATTTTATATTACAACCCGTATCTATCTTTAGATATGAACGTTGTTGAGCAAGGTCTGAGAGGTAATTAAAATACCCTAACTTGAACGACATTAGGACTATCTAAGGATGGTATTAGTTGTAATGGAAAAAGGGATTAGTGATAATTTAGTGAAATAATAATGTAAAGGCTGGTTTTTATCCAATAGGAATAAGCACTAGGTACTGTCAAGTGATGGATAAAGGATATTTCGAAATATTGTTTACGAGCGGTTTCGAGGAAAAATAGAGAACGAGATATGATATGGGAATTTTACTAAGTATAAAAAATGAATTTGGTTAAAGTGTAATCTTATGATAAATAAAGAAGCGAGAAATTATATTTATAATATCGAGAGTTTTAAATTTACAGTTTTGTTTAATTTAAAAGGCCAAGTGATGTTGAATACTGAACCAGTAAACCCATTTGATTGACATGATTGAAACACTGTTTATTTTGATAGTTAAATCACCGACTATCAAATCTGTCCAATACGATTGTTGGTACGGAAAGACCGGGATCGAATTCATGTTCGAAAACCATTCCGACCAACAAATACGTGAAGATATCGGAAGATGATTGAGCTGGAGCATTGAATACCGTAGAATTTCATAGACGGAAGAACTGCTAATAATCTCTGGTCTGCAGCCAGAGAGGTACTGTGGTTCTGTCGTGATTGGAATCTACGGGTTGCAAGGACTTCTCACTACTGATCCATGGGGTGATTCCTATATGAGATGCAGTAGGAGAGTACCTTCCGTTCATCCTGTTCCTGGATGACTTATATGGACGAATGTCTGACAGAGTATTTACCAAAGGATCACGTACGTTAATTTCTACAAACGTACCTGGGTAGCTCCCAAATAGATTATGTTTGTGGACATCAATTAGTGATATCTGGCGGATCTGACGATGTGGCATTCAAAGTGAATGGTGGCCAGGTGTTCCAAAAGATAATTCTGACCTCAAGCTTCACACCCAGGAAATGACAAAAATCGGGAAGGCAGCATGGCTATGTGGGTCGCTCCCATTAGGGTGTATAATCACCTATATAGAGAAATTCCTATTTACTTCTTTAATCTATTCCGATGCTGTCCCTATTCGGGAAACGGTGGTTTGAGCCCAACCATTGGTGATATACATTTGATACACTCAAGAGAAATGAGTGGTCGGTCATGTGAGGGCCGGGTTGCAAGACGTTCTTGTTGAACCCAGTGTATTCGCCTCTAGAGATACACTATCGGCAGGTGGTCCCATACCTTGTCAAGGTCGGAATCCAATCTCCAATAAGCGCATGCGGTTTTGATTGTATACTATATATGTAGAGTGTGAGATGAAAGTGTTCTACTAGATTCTATTTACTTTTATTTAGACATTATTATAATATCAGACAAGATATTGGTTTCAAAAATGTTTTGGGTTATCGTAAGGTAAAAACCGTCCATGTTTATGTGTGGATTTGGTCTTACTATTATCCTTTTCTTTGAAAGATTTTAACTTTAAAATCAGGTTGTGTGATACCCCTAATACTGTGCGAGTTTATCTCACTCTGGTTCACCAGACTGACCCGGTGTTTTGTAAATGCTCGGGTTAGCCCGGGGTGTACAGGTTCAGGTTATCGAATGCTGTTAAGAGACGAGCTGGAAGAGTCCAGACGTGGGATTTTATATAGCTACTATTCCGCTGTGTGTTGTATATGGGACAGAGTATTATAACTGTCCAGTTCTATGCTGTACTCTGATATTGTAAGTATTTTTAAAGCTCTCAATAAAGATTTATTTCTGTATTATATTTTGTTACGCTGTGATGTGGGACTCTGATTCAGTGTTATGATGGTTCTTCTTCTTCTATTCTAATATTTCTTTCTTTCTTATCTCACCCTTTAAATTCTTTCTATAAACGTTCCAGTGTTTTCGGTGTTTGGGAGGTCGGCATAAGTTATGGTAAAGATATTTATGTCGATTTCCAGGGTCGAAAATCCTTGGGTCGTTACATCTACAATTTTTGGAGGAGTGGAACCCAATGCGAGATTCCTGATTTATAAACGATATGGAAATGACGATGTATAGATTATACAGTCGATGTATGAGTTATATAAGCATTGTACACCTCATGTATAAGCGTTGCATAAGTCGTATGTGTGATGTATAAGTTATATATGCGTTGTAAAAAAAATTATATATGCGTTAATGATATTGAAATATATTGAAATGAAATCGAAATATATTTATATACGAATATCTATATATATATACTCCACTCGTCCACAGACCATGGACGATATATATTGGTTGTGATATTATTTGGTTGATGTGAAATTTGGTGAATATCATGAATGGTTGATTGGAAATGATTGATTGTGGTTGAAATCCCAATAGGAATAGTATATGGGAAAATTCGTCTGTGTACGAACTAAATATTTAAATCCCCATTGTCAAAAGCTGTGAGGCTTTAAGGTAGAGCGAGGAGCCGTACTCGGAACGGTGCCGGTTTTAACTATCCTGCCGTTATGCTATCGAAATTTTCTGAAATATCTCTGTGTTTGATTTATTTTCATGTATTGAAATATATTCATGTGATGAATGAAATAAAATGGTTTGAACGATAAAAACAACATTTTTATCGAATGAATAAAATAAAATGGTTTTGACAATAAAAATAACATATTTATCGAGTGGTTGAAATAAATTGTTTTGACAATAAAAATCACATTTTTATTGAATGTATGAAGTATATAAAATAATCATGTTTTGAAATAAATTATTTTGACAATAAAAATCTCATTTTTATTATATAGATATGAATTGTTAAAAATAGTGATGTGTTGAAATAAATACCTGTTGGATAAAAATATCATTTTTATCACATATATGAAATGAAATGGTTTTGAAATCGAAGAACGAATTACATATACATACACACACACACACACACACACACACACACATATATATATATATATATATATAACTAAAATAAATCGAATAATGAAGCTGCAGTTCATATTTTGAAACCGTGATTTTAAACGATTATTGCGGGAGACCCGACCATCGGATTTTCCCGAAACCGTTAGGTTCGCTTTGGAAATATCTTTCCAACGACACCAACTTTGTAAAGATCCAATGGTTGGATTGTCTGGAATGTTTAATTCAAATCTGAAGAAAAAAGCGCCAGAATCGATTATATATATATATAAATAAAATTAAAATAAATCAAATAACGAAGCTGTAGTTCGTATTTTGAAATCGTAACTTCAAATGATTATACCGGAAGATCCGACCGTCGGATTTTCCCAAAACTGTAACCGTTGGATTCGTTTTGAAAAGATCTTTCTAATGATATAAAATTTGTAAAGATCCAACGGTTAAATTTTCAGATATGTGTAAATCAAATCTGAAGAAAAACAACGCCATGGCCGCGTTATGGCCTGAAACGTCGTTTATATAAATTGGCTATTTTTAAATGAATAAAAATAGCGATAAATCGTGATAAAATATTATAAGCGATATGCAATGGAAAAAACCGAATTTACTCGGTTTATTGGATATTTGATGGTTGAATGTGTTTGACGTGAAAATTACATTAAAGAATAAAATTATTGATGTCGAATAATTTAACCATTGAAATGAATTGATTTGATATTCTAAATATACGTGAATTATTTGAAAAGGACAAGTTAATTCTCTTTTCAAATAATTGATCGACGGTTAGAAGTCGAAGATATGAAGACGGTGCAAGACCGACGATCTTAACATCGAATGGATGGGTGCTACTGATGCTCACGATGGGAGTAGCTACCTTGAAGGGGGCTAAAGTGGTAGCCGTCCGGACGTACTTGTTGATTGTACAGATGTGCGAGGTATAAGGTGCCTCCGGTTTCGTTCAGACCCAGAACGGACTTGTAAATGGATGTGTGTCTGATGTTGTATATTGACAACATGGCATGCAGAGATGCTATGATCAAAGATTTTGTTGAAAAGCAGAGCTTTGTAGTTGATGATCAAAGCACGGTTTTGAATATCTAGCTTTTTGTTTAGCGTTGTTTCGCGAGCCTCACACCCCGGTATGAGCCAGAAACGGGAGAGGATCTCAGGGAGGACCTATGTTTCTTTCTATCTAGGAGTGGTGCTTTGGGTTTTACATGCCCAGGCATTTTACTTATGTGGATGATGGATAGCGAGGCGCCTCGGTTATATCGGTCGCTCTTGGGCCGACGGTTTGGTCGGTATATGACCAGTTTACACCCCATAGGGCGGGGAAACGCAGTGTTCAGGCATTTTAATCCACTCCGTGTGGACCGACCCTGACGATCCAAGGCTTGACTGAGCACTTTCCTGAGGCTCGGGATATAGTCTCGAAGCGGTAAGGAAGATCCCTTGCCTTGGTTCATGACGGAAATCCAATATCCAAATACGACACCGTGCGGTTTTGATTGTATACCTATATATGGCGACATAGTGGTATGAGGCATTAATGTCGTCTATGATTGATACTTATGATTTGAAATTGTTTTTGAAACATGTAAACACTAGTAATAATATCAAATGCCTTTGTTTTATCCGTATCAAGCATATTTTGGCCATTATAAGGTAAAACTCTATCCTCCGGTTTGCGTTGCATTGTGTGATGGGAACTGAGTCTTATAATGGCTTCATTTTTATAAAAAGCATTGCGACGTTTGATGATTCACTTGTTTTAAAGCACTGGCAATCCAATGGAGTAAACCCGTTCCGCGTTAGCGGCGTGGTCCTGTGATTGGCCTTACTGTAAAATATGGTAAGTAGATTTCTCATACCAGTCCCATGACTGACTCGTAGTTTGTTTCACTTGCAAACTTGGGTGCCCTATTTTCTACACGGGAAGCCTTGTATTCAGGTTTTAGCAGGCTCTTTCTGGATAGCTTTTGAGCTGAAGATGGATTCTATCATTTCTTTCTTTTTATGCTAGTTAGCTCCTATTGTACATATTATGTTTTGATTCCGTTGTAGACATTTATGTAAAGCTGAACTGTATTTTGTACTAAGTACGATCCTGTATATTGTGTAACTCTGATTATTATGTTTATCCAGTGTACTTTGATGTACATTATCTGGTGTATTGATTTCTATTCTGTTGTAATCTGTTTATGTGTTATATTCCAAAGATTACCCTTGCCACCGTGGAATGGGGTTTGAGGTTGTCACAAATCTTGTATCAAAATTTTTGATTATATATAAAAGTTTATTTTGTTGTACAATATTGTGTTATTTATTCTTTATGTTCTGTGTTGATTCTATTTTAAACTCTGTAAGCTA
Source organism: Allium sativum (assembly GCA_030737875.1). Classification (NCBI taxonomy): domain Eukaryota; kingdom Viridiplantae; phylum Streptophyta; class Magnoliopsida; order Asparagales; family Amaryllidaceae; genus Allium; species Allium sativum. The sequence goes on from CM060916.1 coordinate 736,077,344, forward strand.
AATAACGATCCATCAATTTTGAAACGACAAGGAATTTCGCTCGATCCGAATCAGTCGCTAAACCGACCCAGACCGTTCGAAACGCCTGATTGTTTTGAGAACACGACAAAATGGAAAGCAGACGGAAGAACATTTCATTGTTAATTACAACAATTCCATCAGAATACAAGAATATACAGTGTATAAACAAATAATATCCATTCGATAAATATCAGAGATTACAATACATCATAGCAGCGGAAAATAATACAAAACACAACTGAAGAAGATATACGGATACAAAGCTTTCCGGATATCGTTCCAGCGGTAAACCAGGATCCTGTGAATATAAATCTGCAAAAAACCAAAACTACTAGTTGCCCGCGTCAAAATAAGGGCACCCAGAGTTTAGGTTAAAACAATAAACTCCAGGTCAGTCATGGGACTGGTGTGAGAACTCAAACAGTTGTAAATATTTATTTTAAAGTTAGGTAAATTCAGGGACCACTCCGCTAGCACGGAACGGGTTTCCTCCCAAGAATTCCAGTGCATAAAACAACAGCGCAATGCTAAATAAAGAACAATGAAGCTATTATAAGACCCAGGTCCCATCACACAATGCAACGCAAGCTGGAGGATAGGGTTTTTACCTTATAATAGCCAAGAATGCTTGGTACGCGAAATTTCATGTTTTATTATTACTATAAGTGTATAGTGTCAAAATAATTTCAAATCATAAGTATCAATCATAGACGGCATAAGCGCCCCATCCCACTATGTCACCATACTAGGCTCTACAAATAAAACCGCAATGTCACGTATTGGAAGTTGGATTTCCATCTGTGAACCGAGGCAAAAGATAGTCCTCATCGATTCGAGACCGTCTAGCCCGAGTCTCAGGATCAGAGCTCGAGTGACCCTTGGATCGTCAGGGCCGGTCCACCGATGTGGATTAAAATTCCTGAACACTGCGTTTCCCCGCCCTTTGGGGCGTAAATGAGCCAACGAATGACTCCATCGGACCCGGATCGTCCGATCAAACTGAGGTGCCTCGCAACAGCAACAACCACATAAGTAAAACTCGTCAGGGCGTGTAAAACCACTGACGCCACTTCTATCTAGAAGGAAACGCATGCCCTCCCTGATGTCCTCTCCCGTTTCTGGTTCACAACCGGGGTGTGAGGCTCGCGAATCAACACTACACAAAGCTACGCCACAAAGGCCATGCTTTGATCATCAACCACAAGACTTTGCTTTTCAACAAAAGCCTTGATCATTTGAATCTTAGCATGCCACACAGGCAAACCACTCCATGCAACCGATATCCATTAATCACACAGAATGATATCCAATGTCAGACACACCGTCCATTTACAAGTCCGTTCTGGTTCTGAACGAAACCGGAGGCACCTTGTACCTCGCTTATCCATCGATCTCCAAGTACGTTTGGATGACCACTAACTGATTCCCTCCTCTTCGGTGTACAGCCCAATCAAGATCATCACTAATTATCCAAACGACATGAAGACCTATGATCTTCAACCATCATCTTCATCTTCGACTTATCGTCGTATCAGTTATTCCGCATGGGATAAACCCGGTCTTTCTGAATAACTCGCGTATGTAATAAACAAGTGTTACACAAACACAACATACGCCTCATTCCAATTCATCAGTCACTAACCGTAAATTAATCAAGAGAAAAATTCCCCTAATATTGACCCCGAAGGCCAAAACCAACATCAGATCAATATCCAGAAAACCATTCTGCTTAGCTAACCGACAGTTAGTTTCTAAATTTCACATTCTTAGGGAAAGGTTCCCATTAATTTTATCAAAGATAAATCTTTTAAATTTATTCTTTAATCACCTTTTGAATATCAATTCAAACTAGTCGGGATTAGCGAACCACACTGAAGTGATCATTTATTTTATTTCCCAATCCCAACCTATTCATCCCATGAAGTAAAACTGGTAATACTTCATATCTAACACCACGGTGTTATCGGTAAATTCAATTACCATTTCACATTTAAATCTAATTAAAGATTTAACTATCGCCTGGAGCAAAACTAGTGATACTCCATTCTCGATCTTTTCAATCTAATTAAAGATTCATTAAAACTCCACTTAGTTTTAATCTTTCACTGGGTTAAAGAACCGATGTCATTTAAAACATGGTTCACGATAAGCTCCAAAATCACATCTCATTTCAATCAGTCCCTAACAGTAAATTAGCAAGTGAGCAATTCCCTAAGTATTAACCCTAGAGGCCGAAACCAACATCAGATCAATACCCCAGAAATCATTCAACTTAACTAATCTCCAGTTAGTTTCTGATTTTCTTAACTCCTTTGGGACTAAGAACAGTATTATTGAAGATACCATTCACGACAACCCAAAATCACATTTCATTGATTATCTGGTTAAAGAACAAGTGTTATTTAAAACACTGTTCACGATAAACCCAAAAATCAATACCAATTCAATTCTAATTAAATATTATTTAATTGGTACACTTCATTAAATCTAAATAAAAAGATTTAATCTTTTTCTCAACTGGGCTTAAGAACAGTGTTAATGAAGACACCATTCATGACAAACCCAAATCACATTTGATATTAAATACAAGGCTCTGAATAGAAAATATATCGGCTTATATTCAATATCAAATTCTACGACCAACAAATATCGTATTGGAAATAATGATATATATATATCATTCAAATTTCCATAACAATATCTGTATAATCACAAAATCCAACATCGAAATATTCCGAAGACAAATTCGATTCAAATCCATTCCAATGCAATTATTGGAAATTCTGGTTATTTTCAAAACCATTTCAAATCCAATTTATTTATTTTAAGAAAATAAATAAATTATTATTTTAGTTCAAAACTAGTTCATTTCGATAAGAATCTATTTTTATCGTTTCAAATATAGAATTTTTCATCCCAATTCTTCACAAATCATTTCTTATGATTTTACACAAATTATTGATATTTTTAATAATTTTATCAAGGCCCGAACAGTCGATTTCCATCAACGGCCATCGAACTGCACTTACAGCGACCTTTTCCAAATTTGATTTGGACATAATTCCAAATCCAACCGTTAGATTTCAAATTTCTAATATTCATTAGAAAGCTCTTTTCGATACGAACCCAACGGTTCTAGTTTTAGGAAAATCCGACGGTCGAATCTCCCGAAATGTCCATTCGAAGTCAATGGTCGAAATTCGCGAACTGCCGTGGCGCGACGCGTTCTATTCAGGCCATTATATTATATATAATATATATATATAATATACTTCGTCGATTTCCTTTTTAAAAACGTATTTTATAAATCGTTTTAAAGTCATTTTCGAAATGATTTCAACTACGTATTCAAATTCAAATCAAAATTGAATTTTTCAATATAAATTCGTTTTGATTTCATTTCAAATCGATTTCTATTCAAATCGATTTCAATTCACTTTCAATCCGTTTTAAATTCAATTTAAAACGGCTTCAATTCTATTTCAATTTATTTCGAATTCCAAATCAATTCAATTTATTTCGAATTTCAAATCAATTCAATTTATTTCAAATTTCAAATCAATTCAATTTATTTCGAATTTCAAATCAATTCAATTTATTTCAAATTTCAAATCAATTCAATTTATTTCGAATTTCAAATCAATTCAGATTATTTCAAATTTCAAATCAATCTCAATATATTTCAAATCAAGCTCAATATTCATTGAAAAATGAATAAAACCGATATAAATATCGTTCACGTCAAAATGGCGTCAATCTAATCAACACGGCTTCATATATTTCTATTTTCAAATATTCTATTCCAAATATTTCGTTTCAAATATTTCTATTTCAAAACTGGAATGAGGCCCAATCAATTACCCTATAATGTTAGTTATACGGATTTTCTACAACACATGTATAAAATAACGACGATAAATAATCAACCATCATCCAGAGTGCGTTCTACACTGTATAAGCATCAAATATAAATATTTAACGCTTATGACAGTCTGTCAATCAATCGATCGACATACAACTAATTATTGGGATTAGTGTATGTCATATATCATCCCAATACCCATGTGGGGTTTCAAACAATCAAACATAGATTTTATTTGTGCAGTTGGGCGGTGTGTAAAATTTATCATCCCAATCAATATCAGTCAAATGTGCGTATATAAACAAATCGTCCGATTTGTTTATACTTATTTCATTTTAAATACACGTTAAAAATTCTATTTTCAACTATAAAATATTTTTAACTATATAAATATTTTATTTCATTTCACATCACATCACACAATCAACTACACATCAAAATCAAACAAACAAGCATACAAGCCGTCCATGGTCTGTGGACGACGGGTGTCGGGTGCTACTAAACACCGTCTGCATCCTAGTATATATTATTAACTAGAAAACAAAATTTAAGGTGAGAAGTTCTCACAGAGGGTTCCACTCCGCCGTGCTTTTCTTTTGAACTGCTGAATCATCTGGATTGGTTTGAAATTCCAATGCAGTTCTTTTCACGCTGTTCAAATAAAAATTATATTTTTTATTGCTTCATTCTAATAAATAAAATTCATATTTTTATTTCTACTTCATATATTTTTACAACGCTTATTTCAATATAAAAATTATATTTTTATATTTCTACTTCATATACAAAGATCGAATTTTTATTTCATCGCTATAAAAATCACATTTTTATCTCAACATATGTATAATAAAAATCAGATTTTTACCACTTTGCGTTCCATATAAAGATTGGATTTTTACTACTTTGTTTTCTATACCAATATAGTCTTTCAACATATATAAATTCGATTTTTCAACTCCTATAAATTCGATTTAAAAATCAAATCTTTTTGATGATAAAATAAACAAACCTTTTTCATATATAAAATTCCAACTTTTATATAAATAAAAATAATAATTTTATCATGTTGAAAATCAGATTTTCATAGTCTTTAAGAATCAAATTTTCATACAATAAATAAAACAAAACAAAATGAAGTATAGAGAACTCACTTTCCACTGTAGAAATCGGGTCTTTGACGTTAGAGTGGGGGTCCACGTCAGCGTTGGCGACGGAGGAGGAGCGCAGGTCAAGGGGGGAGGCGTTGATCACCGGCAGGGGGGCTGGAGGCATCGGATTTGGGTACTAGGGTTTCAGGGTTGCTCGATCTTCTACGGGGAGACGTAGAGGAAGGGGCGACGGGGGTGAGGGGCTGTGGTGGCGCGTCGCCTGAGGTGGGGAGGGGGTTCGTGGTGGTCCGGTGAGGTCTGGGCAGCGGCGGTCGATCGGCGATTTTTTTTTTCTACAGAGCGTCGGGGTGAAAAGGGGAGTGAGGGAGAGAGAGTAAAGGAGTGAGGGGGATTTTTATAATATATATATAATTAATTAATATTTTAATTCCATGAAAGTTGACTTTAAATTCGATCACCAAACGAGGCCCAACGACTGTCGTCCGTAGCTAATTACCCCCTTCTGAACACAATGGGATTTGTATCATAGGCCAATTCGACGATTACTACCGGTTTTCGTCAAAATCAACATATAACTCTATATATTGAATTTGAACGCGCATTTCAATTTACCGGGGCCACATACGAACTCTAAAAATTAAAGAAAAATATTTTCTAGCTTCGTATTGACGATACGGTCCTAACAAAACTAATTTCATCAAATTCTGAGATCGTCTGAAAAATGGTCATTTTCCAGTCGATTAAATCAACTAAAACTGGTCAAACACGTTTTCCTTTGCCACTCTCACATATTGATTCGAAAATTTACGAAAATTGGAATCTAGCAATAACTTTACATCCCGGATCCAACAAAAGTGGTTTCGTCGAATTCCGAGGTCGTTTGCAAAATTTCCATTTTTAAGGGCCAGAATTCCATAGCGACTATTCTGAATTTTCATTTGGCCATAACTTTTGATTCCCGCTATGAAATTTCGATTCTTCGGATTCGTTGGAAAGATATCCGCAAATAAATTCTACTATTTTTGGTTTCGTTAAATTCTGGTTTATTTTGAATCATGTACATTCATTTGAAGTTTGAAATCGAATTATCGAACTACCACGCCATTTTCAATTCCTTTTATATATATAAATAAATATTTATATTCTAACGACGATCTATATAAATATACATTTGAATTCCATTCAAAATAAATTTCTCGTCATTATTATTTAAAATAATTCATTTTAAATAATCAAAATTCGCTAAAATTGCCAAAATAAAAATTTTAAATTAGCTCTGATTTCCGGGTTATTACAAATTTGGACGTTTTAAGTTGGTTTAATTACCAATTTGATACGGTCAAAAAGGCGGGTCATTACAGTTAGTATCAGAGCTTTGGTTTATACAAAGTTTAACTTACAGAGTTTAATCAGAATCATTCACTAGAAATTACACTAGAGAGAGTGTAATGTGAAATATAAATGGTTTTGAAACTAATATTTTGAAAGAGTAGCGCAGCGAAAGTATTTTGAAATTAATAAATTTTGAAATAAATTTATTTTGAAATTGATAAGTTATTTTGAAATATACCGTTTTGTCTTATATATTTGGAGATGGTGTATTCTTATAAAAATAATTTTGAGTATTTATTCGACTTCAAGGTTGGACTATTGAGTATGTAAGATTTTGAGTATATGCCTAGCAAAAGTGTATACAAAGTCTTGTCTGTACTAGATGGATATGGAATCACACTCTAGTCGCTTGGAGATGATTTTGGTGATTGTCGCGACATCACTAGTATTTATTTTCAAGTTTTGAAAGTGGGATGACTATATGATTTCGATTGAAACGTCGAGAAATACTTAGACTAATCATTTCGATAAATATTCGAAAATGATTTGGATAAATTTTAATGAAAATGCTTTTGTAAAATTAACGTGAACTTGGGTAAATGATCAAATTTTAAATAAATTTATGTTATTGCGAAATATTAGTAGAATTTACAAATAAATGATTTAAAATTAAATTGTAAAGTGAATAGTGAAAGATGAAATTGAAAAAAAAAATGTGAATTTTAAAAATTTATAACGATAAGTGAATGTTAGAATTAAATTGAAAATTTGAAAAGAAACTAACTTGAATAAAATTTAAGAAAAGGAAATGAGCTTTAAATTTTACAATGAAAAATGTGAATATTTTGAAATTTGAACTAAAGTGAATTAATTAAAGAAATTTCATAGTTGCCTCGTTTACCCCCTTGGCCTTGAGAATAGATAGTTCCTTCATTCATTATGATTCATTCACCTTGCTTTAGTAGTAGTTGTTTGACCTTCCCACCCTTGTTTTATTCATATTTGGGCTTTCATTACTGTAGAATTCATGTCCTTGTACCTTTTTGTTTACCGTGCATTGGGAAAAGTCTAAAATAAAGTTGGATTAATGATATAGATTGGATTTGAAACAAACATTTGAAGGTTGAATTATGACAACAATTGACAATTGAATTTTCGAAGTATTTTTTTGTACTACGTTAATGGAAGTATTGAAAATGAGATCTAAGGGATAATTAAAATAGATTGAAATTAATATTTTTATTTGTTTTGAAATATATTGAATCCAACTTAGATGATATGTGTTAGAAATATTTTGGCTAGGAAAAATTTTGAGAAGGTTATTTCGTACCAATTCAAATGTATGAATTATACGCTAATTTCGGAAGCTTTTGAAAGAGTTTATCTTTTGTGAATAATGTTCAATTTTAGAAATGATTATTGAAATCATATTATGAAATCAAAGCTGGATTAGCATTGGAATTTCACATAAATTGATTCAGATTGGATTATCTCTTGAAGTTAGTATTTTGCTTTCCAAAACTATAAAATTAATTAATTTACTTCATTTGAACTACTTTGAATATAAACTTAACTATCTTATCCAACTATTCTATAGCAAACCTATTTAGATTATTTAAACTATTTTATACTAAAACCTGTTTATTCTGTTCAAACCTATTTTATGTCAAGCATATTATTTTCTTTAAACTAATTTATATAAAAAAACTTATTTACTCTATTCAAACCTATTTTATATCAAGCTTATTATCTTACTTAAACTATTTTGAATTTAACTTAGCTATTTTATAGATAAAAGTATATTTCTGATCCGAGCAATTTAAGTTTGAAATGATCAAATGTAAAGATTCAGTTGAATAATGATATCTGTGACATGTAATCTAAATTGAATTTGAAGTTTTAATGGTGAATTGATTTGTAAATCTGGAATCGAAATGATACCGAATATTTGAATCGATTAAGAAATCAAACTAAAATTGGTATTGAAATAGAATTTCGAGAATCTTCGATTTTTGGACACTTGGTACGAAAGTTTTCGAAACTTATATATCTGCAAATTTAATATAAGAATGCACTGAATTCAAAATTATTGATTTGGAAGGTAATCGATATGAAATGATATCTTGTATATAATGGAATTTGTACAAGAATAACATGTTGAAAGATGATTTAAGAAATCTTATATAAATTAAGTTTTATATATCTCCTATATACGCAAAGTGAAATGAATATTATATATAGTATTATACGATTTCGAACCAAAGATACAGGAAGTATCTTCCGTTGAAAATCAAGGTCTTACTCACCAAGAACTCTTGCTGATATTCCTTTGATTGTGGTTGTCCGGACGTAATACTCATGAGTGTTTCCTTTGAACTCGGCTGCATAGCGAAATTTGCAGGGCCGCAAAGGCCTACGGTGACAGATGTTTCCTGGGGGAACCAGGCGTAACCATTGTGTCTGCTGCGATCTATGATCATTTTACGATGGCGAAATCCGCAAGGCTGCGATGACCTACGGGTACGGATGTTTCCTGGGGGATCCAGGCATAACCATTGTGTATCTGCGGTCCACATGGCGTAATTTGTAGGGCAGTGATTGTCTAGGGTCTACGGGTGATAGAGATGTAACCACCAGTGTTATTAGATGTAGACTGCGATCCATGCAATTGTTTTGAGGTGTTATGGTGAAATACATAAGGCAGTGATTGCCTAGCCACCTATGGCCACAACACTTTGTCCTCTAGACCTGATGATAGAGCCACCTTAGGTGTTGCGTTCCATGATGATCTCAGGTTGTTCTATTCTATTTCTATTGATTTATCCCGTTGATTGTTCGTGACGAAATTCGTAGGGAAGGGATTTCCTATGAGTACGGATGCTTCCTGGGGGACCTAGGCGTAACCATTGTGTAACTGCGATTCATGAATAAGTTACATCGGTTGGTTTATTGGATGGTACTTCTTTTATCTATTTTAATGTTTTCTTTAAGTATTTTCGCTAGATGTTGGAACAAGTTTACTTAGTACTTCGAGATTTCTAGTTTTGCGCATGATCAACGCATTACTAGATTTTTGAAGAACGATGATAAACTTGTGGAAATATCGAGTTATCAAAAACTATTTTTGATATAAGGTATTTTTATATATAAAAGATTTTTCTTATCAATTTTAAAGTTTGTATATAAATCGAAGACACTTGAATTAAATACAATTGGTATAACTAAAAATTTAATGAACTATAATGTGTCAATATGCAAAAACCATTCTATTCGCGTAAAAGTTTTGATTTAGTTTTGGGTACACGATTTTGATTTCAAATAGAATTGTTCGCTCGATTCTCGACGATGAACTATGATATGACTTTTTGATAAGAATGTTAAGTTCACTATCATAGTTTATTGCTATGCAAGGAGAATGAAAATTTCTAATCAAGAAGTCAAATCAAAAGTCCGCACTAGAGTGATTGGGTTACCAATACTAATTAAAAGAAAAGATTTGTGTTTGAATAAGCAATCGAAAATGATACACATATGAATGGAGTATCGTTTAATTACTAGTTCCTTATTTCATTCCTTTTCGAGGACGGAAAGTTCCAAGTGGGGGAGACTGTAACATCCCTTAAAATTTTGGCCATTTAAGCTATTGAATTAAATTAAATTATTGAATTTAAAATGGCTTTTAAATAAAATTTATGATGTTTTAATGAATGATTTAAATATTTATTTGTGATAAACAACAATTTATAATTGGTTAACTTATGATTGATAATGATTAAAATTATCAATTTGTATAAGCATTTGGAATAACCAGCTTTAAGTTATTATAAATAAAATTTAATAGTTGAATCCTTGATTTTATTTAAAGGTTCAATATAGGAATTAATGTGATAATTGAAAATAAATTTGTGATTGTTTCCTGTTTAATTTTGTATAGGAAGAATTATAACAAAAAAGAGTGTCAATGATATATAATGTACGTTTTAACTATTGCAGTTAATGCAAATTAATGTTAACATTTATAATAATAAAGTATACATTTTTATTTTTAAACTTAAGTATAGTTTTACAAAGATAATAAATTCAATAAAACAATATTTTATGGTCATTGAATAATAGTTGTAAACGATATAGAAACGTTTTGACGTGAGACTTAAAAACTTTAACTTCGAATTAGATTTTGAATTGCGTGTATTAAGTTTAATTTAAATAAATTAGGTCAATCATTAAATTACAAATTCCATAATAAATTTTTTAATTTGCAATGTGAATAACGCATTCATTTATTTCCTTCATTATATTAATTTACTTCCCTTCGTTGTATTAATTTCTTTCCTTTCATTCTATTTATGCATCTTATGTGTAACAACCCGCTATTTTTAACGATTTAAATTCCGATTTAAATCAATATTTTTATTTGGTAAATATTCTATAGTTTTTCGTAACGGAAATTTGAAATTTGAAATACGTACAGTGAGATATAGCAGCTGTCGGACCTAAAAACCATCTTTCCTGAACCCATCAAACTCTCCTCTCCCCGTTAACACCTCGCGAGCATCCAAGCATGACCCCTTCCAAACTTACGTATTATTGTGAAGTATTGCTATGTATATTGTGGAAACAATTAGTGTGTGTATTTTTTTATTCGTGTTGCATGTAGTTTGTGTATTTTTCTGTATGGCGTGAGTTCTTTTATTTCCTACTATGTGAAGGTTGTGTTTATTTGTTGTGTATGTTTGGGGTGTGTTGGTGTGAATATGGTTTGGTGTGAGTAATTATGCCTCATGTGTTTGTAAGAGTATTTGGTAACAAATATATTTAAGTTGATTTTTCTGTGTGCGTTGGGTACAATGTATAATATATATATATATATATATATATATATATATATATATATGTAACAAGGTTGTTAAGTTTTAAATATATATATTATAAATTTTCTGTATATATATACATATATATAATTCATATATAAATATTTATAAATGTTATTTTGAAAAGTTGTTGTGTTTATTTGTGTGCTGATTGTGGTGTTGAGTTTGAAATCCTTTCCATGACCCAATAGCGGTACAAATTCATTGAAATTCTCTGGCCTCCTCTTAAAATAAATATGGAGTGATTATCTAGTTGAATCTATTTCAAATCGTGCTTGAATGTCGTCATCTCAGTCAGTGTCCATCCGTCTTCAGTCTCTAGTTCTGTGCCACGAAAGGTGGGTTTATCTCACACCTGACTTACATTTTTCATGGATGTTAGATCAATAATGAACTGTTTTATGAAATGTATAGGATTGCTGTTAGAAATTGTTTGATTTGATATATATATATATATATATATATATATATATATATGCACATTTCATATGTGGCACGATATATTCATATGACACGTAGTTGCACTGATGATATATATGATGTGATTGTTGCTATGTGATTGTTTGTGATTGTCGATACCCCTAGTTTAGGAAAAATCACTAAGGGTTGAAATGATACATACCCGAACGGACATTAGAATACGGGAAAATCGTTATGGATTGAAATGGTAGACCTGAACGATTTTTACTGAATTTGGGATCGTGGGTTGAAATGGTAGACCCGTAGAAATTTTATAAATTGCGGATTGAAATGATAAATATCCATATCACTTGACCATAGGGTAGAAAACTATATACGGACACCATTGGTCATGTTTTCGAAGTATTTTGATTTGGGAATTTGATTTTAAAATAATAACTTAAGATTTTATATTTTATTTGTATTTATATTTTAAACTTAAAAATTAAAATTTTGAAATATATATTTTAAAATGATTTTTATAAGTAAATATAGATTTTAATGCTTATTTAAATTTTCATTTATAATTTATTTATTTTAAACTATGTAATTTAATTGTATAAGTATTTTAGTCTTTTTATAATTATTTTAAACTTATTTTCAATATATATATATATACACATATATATTAACTTATATATGTTTATAATCTATTTCTAGTTTATTTTAGAATATTATAAAATTATATATATATATATCTATTTTCAAAATTTATATTCTTATATATATTTTATAAACTTTATTAATAAACTCAAGATGGATAAGTTAGATTTCGCAATTTTAAATTTGAAGTTTAAAGATGTAAATTTATACAACGATATTTGAATAATGAATGAACTCAAATTAAGTAATGAATTTGACTTGATGTGAACTTTTAGTAGAGATGAATTTGAATTGGAATACTTATGAAATCGTAAGAATGATTTAAAATTTGTATGAACTGTTTAAATTGAAATATAAGGTTTTGACTTGATTGTATGTAATAAATTGAATTTTACGACTTGAGTTCAAAATTTTGATATGATTCATTGAAATTGAAATTGAAATGTAAGATTTGATTCGAATTATATTAACTATTTGAATTTATAAATAACGATTTCAAAGTTCATGACTTGAAATTGCGAACCACGATATGTTTTGTTTAAAATAAAAAATGTAAGTATTTGACTTGATTTATTCATTTAAATTCGAACCAAAATGTTGAATTTATGTGAATCAATATGAAACGTTTTATTATAAAGGAAAATTTTGAATTTTGAATTTTTTTGAATTGTTTCGAACTTGAATTTTTGCGAACATAAACCAAACCAAAGTATTATCGAGGTTAAATGGTCTGGTATCGATTTAAATGGAAATTGAGATATTTAAGGTATAACTTAAATATAAGTCGATTTTGGATTTGACATTCAATATGCGAATACTTACGGAAAATTTATCGAAGTTAAAATGTTATAGTATTAGTTTATACTATATTTGAAATCTTTTGATATGTTTCCAAAATTGATTTGATTAAGCGATATAAATGAGTTGTTTTCAAAATTAAATATAATCGAAGTTAGATATTTAAATTTGATTTCAAATTTCAATATGAGATTTTTTATAATCAATTTTATAAAGTAATTTATAAATAATGACCACGATGTGAAAAATGTAAACGGTTGGTTGTTAAAGAGACCGGGATCGACTATTGTCATACTCTCTGCCAATACCGAAAACCAATTGAACAATTGTGTACGTGGTGGAGTTCCAGAATGAAGGGGATGATTTGGCGAACGACTCCATTTTATTTTATTTCATATTAATTATGAGACCCTGACTACCTTGTGTCAGCTTGATGTGGCTAAAACAGGAGCTATGCACGGACCAAGTGAGGTCATACCTCATATTGAGCACACTTCTTCAATATTATTCTATTACTGTTGAGATTCGATTTGGGCCCCTTTGATTATGGGAGTGTGTATCGAGGTGGGCGGTAGTAGCTACCATGCGTTACCACCAGTCCGGCTCTGCAAACAGTGAATTCACCCTGGCATTCCTTGCGTGCCTTGTCACATGCCTTATACGAGCCCACTACGATTTTTTTTTGTACCGTTTTATATGGAGTGCCCTTTGATCAACCTCCAGTTTACGCAGGAATTATGGTACTGTATATACTATGGGAATATATAAATGGTGTAAGGATAATCATGGTAATCCCGCTTACTCTATTTTGTTATTTTACTTTACTGATAGACACTATTGTATATAGCGTATTATACTGTATAGTATTAGTTTGACAGATCCTTGAGGATGGTGATCCCAAACTTCCTCCGAGTTACTGATTGCATTTCATTGAATATTTCATTTGAGTTGATTTACTTTCATGAAAATTTCAGTCTTGATCCGAATTGTTTTGTTTTGCATTATTGCTTGGGTCAGATCGAGTATTCCAGTTTCGAGATTCATCTTTGGAGTTTGGAGCTTATATTGGATTTTTGGCTTACCTATATCTACCTGTTGATCAGTTGTTTTAGTCGTTCAGTTATTTCTGTCATTCTGTTTCAGACAGTTATCAATTATTTATTGTATTAGATTTCTGCTGTATTATTTATGTAAACTCTGATGTAAAAATTTATTTAGTAGCTTCATGAACTACTATTGTATTTTAAATTTTCCGCTGCGAGATATTATATTGCTCTGTGTCTGTGATATGTGATTTTGTGGTTTATTCTATTTACCTCAGAAGCTAAAAACAATCTGTTGTTTTGGTCGTTTCGAGTTGACATGTTTTGCCGATTCGGCACGATCAAAATGGCGGGTCATTACAAGTGGTATCAGAGCTAGGTTTATCAAAGCTTTAGCCTATGGGGCAAAAGCTCATTAGAGATAGGGTAGTAATACCCTAGAATGAGTGGAATCAGTCACTAAATTCTTCTTGAGAGAGCGTATTTTGAAAGTATAAATAGTTTTAAAATGATTTTAAATGTTTATAAAACAAATATTTTCGGATATAAAATTTTGTTTAATATTTAAATCTTTTTCTGAAATTTCCTTTCCATTTGAAACTATCTTCCTTCATAGATCCTCTTTGATTAGGTTCTTTCATTCATTTAGCTTTTTACTCGAATTCTATAACTTATCCTTATCCATAACAAGGTAAGAAGTAGAAAATGAGTATAAATATTCTAGCGAGTTCATTCTTATGGACGATTGGTTTGAAATTGGTATTTTGAAAGGTATTATAATATAGATTTTGCAAGAAATGACTTTATCTTGGTTGAATAATATTATTTTTTATAATGTATGTATATATTGGAATTTATAAATTTAAATTAATTTATAAAGATTTTTATTTGTGACATATATATATATATGTTTAATATAAATAATATTGGTTTGATAATATTTATATGTGGTATAGAATAATTTTGTTATGTATTTGATTTAATAATAATATTATTTGTATATTTATTGAAGCTGAAAATTTTATAAATAAATGAGTGGGGGAGAAATATAATTTTCCCTACTTAAATTTTAATGATTTGAAATATATTATTTATAATATATAATTGAAAATTTGGTTTATATACTGTTTAATTATATATAAAAAAAAATTGAGTACTTATTTGACATAAAAATTGGCCTATCGAATACCTAGTAATCTGGGTATACGTCTGATCAACGTATATGTTAAATCATATATGTATTAGATAGATATAGAGTCACACTCTAGTCGCTTGAAAATGATTCTGGTGATGACTGCAGCATCATCGATATCTATTTTCGGGTTTCGAAAGTGGGATAGATATATATAGCCAATCGAGACTTCGAGTGAATACTTGAAACTATTTTGAAATGTTTGAAATATTTTAACTTTTGATTTATATTTATTTCAAATTATACATGTATGAGAATAGATATGAACCATGGGTTTAATATATTAATTATTTAATTACTATTTTTCTGCCTCGTTCCTTTTCGAGGACGAAAAGTTTTGAGTACGGGAGATTGTAATAACCCGCTATTTCTAACGATTTAAATTCTGATTTAAATCGATATTTTTATTTTGTAAATATTCTATAGTTTTTCGTAATGGAAATTTGAAATTTGAAATACCTACAGTGAGATATAACAGCTATGAAAAATTCGTCGGAAAATTTGAATTTTTGTCGATCGCGCATTTTTCAGTGCAAAGCTGCGCATAACAGTTCAAATTTTAACGATTTTATAATCTATCTGAATCCAGTTCGTACAAACATGAAAAATATTCTATTCAATGTCACGAATCCAACGACAAATTTCGTTTCATGAAAATCAGACGCTTTAACCTCCGTATAATTGTTTTTTTGTCCGAGTTTTACGTTTAAAGAGGTCCGTAACGCATTTTTGAACGGAACATCTTGACACTGCAAACTATATATCGTTGTTTCCGTCTCGTCGCACTGGTTTCCACAATATATTCACTTGTCAGTTTCGATGTTCGGTTCACGCTGAAATTGTGAAAATGCTTGTATAGTTCATTTTTGAAATAGAGCCATCTGAGTTCGATGTGTCCTTTTTCTGATCTTACATGCTTTTCTAACTATTTTGGGACTGCAAAAGCTGTCATTTTATTTTACCAGACCACCTAAATAATTTTTTTCCTTCTAGGCTTGTATGGACACATTTGAATATAGGAATGCATGCATGTCCATTTGCAGTTCAAATTAAAACCAATGCTTTAGCCCAAAATTCATGTATGTCATTCGTTTTCTTTGAGTTTCAAAGGACACCTTAAGGGAAAAATGCATGCAAACAACGCATGCATGTTTCTTCCTTTGGCCACTTTTATTTACTTCCTGGAAGACTAAATGACACCTTACCATGCATGGACCTATACTTTACACGATGCCTAAAACTGTTATTCTATTTTAAATTGAATTATGTTACATTTCCTTTTTATCGGCAAACACTCGGTTTATTATTATTAATATCTTAGGAATAAACGTTCATTGTCCATTTTCTAAGTCTACCTTTTATTTTCAAAGTACAAACGATTTGTTCCATATTTCTGGACACTTGAACTGACTGAATATTTTCACTCCCTCTCACGTTCTTTGTTTTGAATCGAGGCAACAGGCCGTTCAAACTTATCTGTCTAAGGAAGCGTTCAAAACAACTCATTCAAACTTTAATTACCCAAAGGAATTGTTCATATCAATTACTTGGAAAAGCCACGTTGCTTTAAATGTGATGGCCTCGTGAATCGCTCACCCATTTTTCTCCTCATCTCCATTTTCTCCTCCTTACATAAACAACTGCTTCCACCTTTACTTTTTCATGAGCAAACAAAGAAATAAAAACATAGTTGCCTCATTCTCTTTCCAACGTAACCCGCCGTTTCTCATTTTCCTGATTCACTTCCGCATCCCTCTCCGATCTCCCCTTGCTGACCTCGCCTCCTTTTCCCTCCTCCAAGTAAAGCTGACATTGTGCCGAGTCTCCCTTCGACCAACGCTGAAACCCACGCCACCCCTGCATCACGCCCAGCACCCGAGTTCCCACTGAAATGAACCCACACTCCAGCTTTGTCGAGACCATCTGTCCCCACCTGAACCTTGATGTCCTACCAGCCATGCCATCCTCTGAGTTCACCCACGCCAGTCCAAGCAGAGCCACCACGAACCCTAGCGTCGAAATCCTCCTCTACCTGCCTGCTGTCGGACCTGAAAACCATCTTTCCCGAACCCATCAAACTCTCCTCTCCCCGTTAACACCTCGCGAGCATCCAAGCATGACCCTTCCCAAACTTACGTATTACTGTGAAGTATTGCTATGTGTGTTGTGGAAACAATTAGTGTGTGTATGTATTATTTTATTTGTGTTGTATGTAGTTTGTGTATTTTTCTGTGTGGCGTGAGTTCTTTTATTTCCTACTGTGTGAGGGTTGTGTTTATTTATTGTGTATGTTTGGGGTGTGTTGGTGTGAATATGGTTTGGTGTGAGTAATTATGCCTCACGTGTTTGTAAGGGTATTTGGTAACAAATATATTTAAGTTTATTTTTTTGTGTGCGTTGGGTATAGTGTATAATATTTTTTTTATAACAAGGTTGTTAAATTTTAAATATATATTATAAATTTTCTGTATATATATACATATATATAGTACATATATAAATATTTATAAATGTTATTTTGAAAAATTGTTGTGTTTATTTGTGTGTTGATTGTGGTGTTGAGTTTGAAATCTGTTCCATGACCCAATAGTTGTACATATTCATTGAAATTCCCTGGCCTTGTAACGACCCGGCTTTTTGCTCATTTTTCACCGGTAATTAAACCAACTTAAACCGTTTACAAAGATGGATTGTTAGGGGGCACTTACACAATTGCACAAAATAAAAACAACTTTTCCATTATCATTAAAATAATATTACATCAGAGTTACGAGAGGTACATCAGAGTTCATCGGTTACACAGCGGAAAAGATACTAAACTCAGTGGAAGAATGCGAATGCTCCAAACATAATAGCTCCAGTTAAACCAGAATCCTTCTCCAACTAACTCCAAGGCTAAATCTGCGAACCAAACTACTAGGCTGTCCGTGTAAAAATTATGGGCACCTAGAGTTTAGGTGTGGGAACAATAAACTCCACGTCAGTCATGGGACTGGTGTGATAACTCAAATTTTAAAGTTAGGTAATTCACCGGACCACACCGCCAATGCGGAACGGGTTTACTCCATGTGAATACCAGTGCATAGAAATCCGCAATGACTTTTTGAAGAAAATGAAGCTATCATAAGCTCGTCCCATATCACACAATGCAAGCGCACACCAAATGGGCGAGTTTTGCCTTATGATAACCAAAAATGCCTTCATACGTGAAAATCCTCTTTTACTACTATATATAGTGTGAAAAACCTTTCCGCAAATAAATTTATTAATCCTTGCCAGCATAATGCCCCATCCTCTTATACTAACAATCCTGCCGGTAACCTGCAGGCTATACAATCAAAAACGTACAGGCTCATAGTGGAGATTGGGTTTCGAACATGATGGTTCCTGGTACAAAAGATCATTCGTGGGCTCCCAAACTTTCTTGTGCACATCATCCCAGTACTCGCGGATAACGTTCAGACTCGGACTCCGTTATACTAAACCACCATACATGAATCAGAGTACCCAACTAATAGTGTCCCAGACTGTGGACTTTGCAGTACCCTTTCATCATCACATCCCGATGCACTGAACATACGAAACGAACATAAAAATCTGACCACCAGTTTACCATCAATACGGGGTGTGGCGTTCATCGAGGTCACGATATACACAAAGCTACACTTAAATAAGCCATGCTTTGATCATCCATAGCTCATCACTTAACTTAAGTATGCCACATTGTCCATTCACTATGCATCACTGATTTCTATCAATATATAACCTTTAAGCTCATACGTCTTAGAGAAGGGTGTTAAGAAAGAGAATAAATTCTCCGCCACCAAGCAGATATATATTAATAAAGATCAGTGCTACGTAGTCAATTATAATGTCAGACACACAATACATACATGTCCGTTCTAGGTCTGAACGAAACAACAATTCGGAATTCCTTCACATACGTTCGGGCTTCTTGCCACTTAGCTGATATATAAAATCCATCTGCGAATGGGAGCCAGCCATTCGAGACATTCAACAAGTCGCCCTTACGACGCGAAGGGTCCCGGTCTTCAATGCTGCCTCCAATGTCTTCAATTTCTCCACAACGTCTTATTATTACTTGGAATGGTTTTCAGACATAATTCCGATCCCGGTCATTCCAAATAATAAGCGCAATTAAAAACGCAATCACGGAACACACAGGCTTTCTACCAAATCTCCTTCCATTTTGGATTTCGTTAAATTAAGCTTCTTTAAATTTATTCTCAAATTACCTTCAAGAATATCCATATTTAACGCTTCTTCTTTAAAACACATCCCTTAAATCCAAGATAATCTAGCCCCAAAGCCTTAATTAATTTTCCGTTTGATAACCCGTTATCAAAAATCCAGTTTCCTTTGAAAACCCTTACCCAACATTTCAACCCTAGTTTCCAATTAAATTGATTTTCCAACATTCCATTCTTTAATCTTAACTAAAAGATTACACTTTCTTTCCAATTCCTCACTTTTAATTTCCTCAAATCAAAGATCTGATTAAATCCTCAAATTACGATATGAATTTCCATAACTCAATCTCATTGGGTTTCAATAATGATATTATTGAAGATATGATTCACGACAAAACCCAAATCAATTGATATTGAACATAAGTTACACAGAAATTGTATCTACTTATATTCGATATCAATTCCCATAATCAACGAATACTATAAGTGGAACAACGATGTAATAATATCTTCCAAATTCCTCAAATAGTATACATTTACACCACAGAATTTCATATCAAATATCTGAAGATTATTTCTATCCAACTTATCCCAGTCAACTTAGGAAACTCGTATCTTAATTAAAAGATTTATTCAACTCTGTGACATTAGATCTGGATAGAAATACCATCAACTTATACTTAATATTAATCTCGATATCCAACTCACACTATAAGCGAAATAATGGTGAACTACCTTTTAAATTCCTCAAATAGTAAGAATCATCATCTACCGGATTAATATCAAACATCCGAAGATTTATCTCCAACCATATCCAATTATTTAAAATTGAAAACCCATATTAATATCAGTTTAAATTCCATATAAAAAAAATCCAATACTTTTGAACCTTTGAAAACATTCCACAAATCATTTAAAAATGATTACTTGTAGTTCGGAAAATAGTTTGCGGGTTAAAAAGTTCAAAATAGATTGTTTTCGAAGAAATCGTTACAATAGTGTTTTCAAAAGCATTACAAAACAGTTATCTTAATTACTTCGATCAAAACATCGCTTTTCTTAGTCAAAACAAAAACTTTACAATTCAAAACATTTTTTACATAATTTATAATGATTTTACCATTTATTCCATATTTTTAGAAACATTAAAAAAATGGATGTTTATGGTTATGGTCGATAACTTCTCTTACAACGATCTTTTCAAAAATGGTTTTAAACATAACTTGAAAATTATCACTCGAATTTAAAATCTGCTTTCACTCATTTAAAAGCTCTTGTTAATATAAATCAATTGTTTTTCATTTCTTGGAAATCCGATTTAGATTGCAAAAGTTATAAGCGTTTTAAGTTTGCATCTAAAATATGTAAATTACCGTTATGCGACAAGCTCTATTTTGACCATAATAACCATTATTCTATGATACTTCAAAATATCTTAGAAAACCATTATATCCTTATATAACCCTTTTAAAATCATTTAAATTTACTTTCCAAATTATTTTGGATCTAAAATTCAACTTTCATAAATTCCAATTCATTTCTAAATTCAAATAACTTCAAATTAACCTTCCCATTTGTCGGATCAGTTAGGGATAGCCAGGGAGAGCAGGAAACTTTATTTCCAAATACAAGCCTAGACACTATCCTCTCTATCATCCTAGAATGTTCCGGTATTTATTTATTCATTTAAAGGACTTTAACAATATATATGAATTCATACATATGGTCTTTTCCAATTATTAACCTTCAATTTCAATAATGATATTGCTTTTAATTATGAAGGAGATTTTTCGATCACCAATGTGATACCATAATTGTTGTGTCATAGTTTGTGCAAAACAACATCAACAACCATTTAAACATCCATAACAACCATCATCAACATGATTCAATAAATCATAATTGTGCAAAAGCGTTATAACACTAACGCTTAATAGTGTGTGTTCTAAACTTCGCATCCATCATCCATCACAACAAATATCAATCATCAGTAACCAATAATAATTCATCACTATATTTGAATTAGTCTAGCTACTAATTAAATATATAAACTGTGGTTAAAGAGTTCTCACCTAACAGCTCCAAATCTTCACGGTAGGCGAGCCTAGCTAAGCGAACCGTGGGACAGTATTTCAGCGCAACGTCTTCTTCACCAAAATATATATAATATAACATACACTAATCTCTCTTTATATTATAAGAGGAGGAGAAGAATGACGAACTTTGGCAAGGTGGTGGTGGAAAAGAGGAAGACTTATACCATGGAAACCATGGCCATAAGCTTTAAGACGAAGGTGGAAAGGAGGAAATGGAAATGGAATGGTAAAAAATGGAGAAAGAACCTCCTTATATAGGAAAGGAGGAGTAAGGAGGTAAAGACACATAAGGGGGCAAGTGGAAATCATGCATGAAAGGGAGCATGCATAAAGACATATGTCTTAACACTTGTCTTAAGAAGAAAAAAAGAACTTTTGGTAGCACTTTCTTTTAAATTGTAACGACCCGGAAAATCTGAACCAATTTAAAATTTTAAAATTGGCTATTTTAGTGGATTTTAATTATTTAAAATAAATATTTTAAATAATAATGATGAAAAGTATGTCTGAATCGACATTTGAAATTGAATATAATTAATTCTAATTATAAACAAGGCCTGAAATGGCGTGGTAGTTTCAAAATTTGAATTCAAACTTTGACTGACTGTACCGGGTGCAAACAAAATGGATTTGAGTGAAACCAAAAATATTTAAATATGTTAGTGAATATCTTTCTAACGAATCTGAAAAATCGAAGTTTCATAGCAGGAAGCAAAAGTTATGGCCAAATGAATTTTCTGAAAAGGTCGCTATGGAGTTTATATAGCCCGTGAAAATGGCCATTTTGCAAACGACCTCGGAATTTGACAAAACCAATTTTGTTGGATCCAGGATGTTAAACTATTGCTAAGTTTCAAATTTCATAATTTTTGAAGTTAATATGTGAGCGTGGCAAAGGAAAACGTGTTTTGGTCAATTATAGTTAAATTGGATCGACCAGAAAAGGGCCATTTTGCAAACGACCTCAGAATTCGACGAAACTAGTTTTTTTGGGACCGTATCGTCAAAACATAGTTAGATTTATTTTTCTAGAATTTTTGGAATCAGTGTGTGGCCCCGGCAAATTGAAATGTACGTTCAAATTAAATATTGAATGTTTTATACTTTAATTTGAAGAATAAGTGACTGTGACAGTCGAATGGGCCTACGAAACATATCCCATTGTGTTCGGAATGGGGGTATTTAGCTGGAGGCGACAGTCATTGGGTTTGGATTGGAGGTCGTGTAAGAAAACCCTCTTTTTAAAACTATAAATAGCTCCCGGCCAATCAAAATTTAATAAAAAAATAGGAGCTTTCTCTCTCCCCGACGTCGGCTGAAGGCGGAAACCGCATCGCCACTTCTCATCCCTTTTATGACCAAACCAGGAGGAATTAGACCCCCCCTCCTTTGGAGCTTTTTGAAGATCGATACTTCCTCTCCACATCCATAGCCGGTTCGCCTCCTGCCATCGCCTATGCGCGGAGATCCGGGCCTCCAAACTCTGACAGTTTAAAGCGCCGCCGCCACCTCTTCTTGTCGTCGAACTGAGGGGAAGGACCAGCGTCGGAGAGCCCCTTCCGAGCTCTTCCATTCTGTGCAACCTGATTCCATCCTCGTGCTTCGATTGGAGCGAAAATCGAAGACCTAGTTTTGAACAGGATAGAGAGGTAACGGTTTTTAATAAATAAACTGTTTTATAACACTTTCAAACGCTACGAAATATGATCTCACTGTAAAAATCATATCGTTTTCGTTTCTTGTTGAAATTCAGTGAAACAAGAGACAGTGGACTCGTGTGGACGTCTTCTACATTCTAGAAGAGACCACATATTTGTCAGAGCCTTCTGCTATTTTTGGTGGAGTGGAACCCAATGTGAGATTTCTAATTTATAAACGATACGGAAAACGACGATGTATAAATTATATGGTCGATGTATGACTTGTATAAGCGTTGTACACCTCCAGTATAAGCGTTGTATAGGTCGTACGTCTGATGTATAAGTTATATATGCGTTGTAAAAATTATATATGTGTTGAAATAGAAGTGAAATGCTTATATAACATATATATATATATATATACGCCCCTCGTCCACAAACCATGGACGATATTTGTTGGTTATAATTGATGTGAAAATTTGTTGATAGCGAATGGTGGATTAGAATTGTTTGTAGTTGAAATTGATTGATAGTAGTTGAAAAATACCCGTTTGTGGTTGAGAATTATTTGGTTGAAACCACATAGGATTAGTTTGTGGAAATGAAAAATATATACATGCCGCCTGCGTGTGAACTAGATGCATGAAATCCCCTTTGTCAAAAGCTGCGAGGCTTTAAGGTAGAGCGAGGAGCCGTACTAAGGACGGCCCCGGTTTTAACTACCCTGTCGTTATGCTGCCGAAATTTTGAATAATATTCATGTGTTAGAATTATTTTCATGTGTTGAAACTATATCTGTGTGCTGAATAGAAATTCATCTATTGAACGACATTCATGTTGTGAAATAAATTGTTTTGCAATAAAAATCACCTTTTTATCTATATATATAAACTATAGAAAACCTTCATGTGTTGAATAGAAATTCATTCGTTGAATGGAAATTCATGTGTTGAATGGTATTCATGTTTTGAAATAAATTGTTTTATAATAAAAATCATATTTTTATCATCTATATGAACTATGTAAAATAGCCATGTTTTGAAAGAAATTATTTTATAATAAAAATCATATTTTTACCATTTATATGAACTATATAAAATAGTCGTGTTTTGACATAAATTGTTTAACAATAAAAATCATATCTTTATTATATACATGAATTGTTAAAAATAGCGAAGTGTTGAAATAGAAGTTAGTTTGATAAAAATATCATTTTTATCAAAAGTATGAAATGAATATGGTTTTGAAATCGAAGAATAGATTATATTTATATATATATATATAATTAAAATAAATCGAATAACGAAGCTGCAGTTCGTGTTTTGAAACCGTGATTTCAAATGATTAGTGCGGGAGATCCGACCATCGGATTTTCCCGAAACCGAAACCGTTGGGTTCGCTTTGGAAATATCTTTCCAATGACACCAACTTTGTAAAGATCCAATGGTTAGATTGTTTGGAATGTTTAATTCCAATCTGAAGAAAAACAGCGCCAGAATCGATTATATTTATATGTATATATATATATATAAATATAATTAAATTAAATCGAATAACGACGCTGCAGTTCGTATTTTGAAATTGAAACTTCAAACGATTGAAATGGGAGATCCGACCGTCGGATTTTCCCAAAGCTGGAACCGTTGGATTCATTTTGAAAAGATATTTCTAATGATGTAAATTTTGTGAAGATCCAACGGTTAGATTTTCAGATATGTGTAAATCAAATCTGAAGAAAAACAGCGCCATGGCCACGTTATGGCCCGAAGCGTCGTTTGAATAAATTGGCTATTTTAAAATAAATAAAAATAGCGATAAATCATTATAAAATATTATAAACGATATGGATGTGAAATTTAGAAACTAACTGAAGGTTGGCTAAGTCGAATGGTTTCCTGGATTTTTATCTGATGTTGGTTTCGGCCTTCGGGGTTAATAATTGGGAAATCGTTCTCTTACTAATTGACAGTTAGTGACTAATGAATTAGAATGAAGCGTATGCGTGTTTGTGTAGCACTTGTTTATTATATACGCGAGTTGCTCAGAAAGACCGGGTTTATCCCATTCTGAATAACTGAATCGACGATAAGAAATCGAAGATGAAGACGGTGGTCGAAGAACAGAGATCTTCACCTCGTTTGGATGGTAACTGATGTCCTGATTGGGAGGCATCCCGAAATATGGATAATGAGTGGTGATCATCCAGACGTACGTGGAAATCGATGGTTATGCGAGGTATATAGTGCCTATGGTTTCGTTCAGACCCAGAACGGACTTGCAAATGGACTGTGTGTCTGACATTGGAATTCATTCTGTGTGATTGATAGCCATCAGTTGCATGGTGTGAATTGCCTGTGTGGCATGCTAAGATGCAGTGATCAGGGCTTCTGTTGAAAAGCAAAGTCTTGAGGTTGATGATCAAAGCACCGCCTGTGTGGCATAGCTTTGTGTATAACGTGAATTCGCGAACCTCACACCCCGGTATGAACCAGAAACGGGAGAAGGACCTCAGGGAGGACATGCGTTTCTTTCTAGTTAGAGGTGGTGTCGGTGCTTAAACTGGCTGACATTTATATTATTTTCACCTATGTGGTTGTTGCTGTTGCGAGGCGCCTCAGTTATATCGGTCGATCCAGGACCGATGGAGTCATTCATTGGCTCATTTACGCCCCAAAGGGCGAGGAAACGTAGTGTTTAGGAATTTTAATCCACATCGGTGGACCAGCCCTGTCGCTCCAAGGGCCCACCTAAGTCTGGGTCCTGTGGCTTGGGCTAGAGAGTCACGAAGTCGATAAGGACTATCTTTTGCCTTGGTTCATGACGGAAATCCAATTTCCAAATACGTGATTGTGCGGTTTTGATTGTATATATATTTGGCGACATAGTGGCATGGGACGCTCATGTCGTCTATGATTGATATTTATGATTGTGTATGAAATTAGAAGCTAACTGTAAACGAGATAAGATGGATGGTTTCCTGGGTATTGGTCTGATGTTGGTTTCGGCCTTCGGGGTTAATACCTATGGAATCGTTCTCTTACCATTTTACAGTTGGAGTCGGATTATCAAATGATTTGTTTTGCTCTTATCAAGCATATTTTGGTCGATATAAGGTAAAACTCTATCCTCTGGTTTGCGTTGCATTGTGTGATGGGACTTGAGTCTTATATCGGCTTCATTTTTATAAAAAGCATTGTGATGTTTAAAAGATTTAATTGTTTTAAAGCACTGGCAATCCAATGGAGTAAACTCATTCCGCAAAAGTGGCGTGGTCCTGTGATTAGCCATATTATAAAATGTGTTAAGTAGATTTCTCATACCAGTCCCATAACTGACTCGTAGTTTGTTTCACTTGCAAACTCGGGTGCCCCTCTTTCTACACGGGCGGCCTTGTATTCAGGTTTTAGCAGGCTCTTTCTAGATAGCTGGAGGTGAAGATGGATTCTATCATTTATCTCTTTTTATGTTGTTCATCTCCTATTGTACATATTATGTTTGTTTTCCGCTGTTGACATTTATGTATAGCTGAACTGTATTTGTACTAAGTATGATCCTGTATACTGTGTAACTCTGATGATTATTGTTTATCTAGTGATTATTTGTTCATTATCTGGTGTATTTAATTATTTATGTTCTATTATTATCTGTTTCTGTGTTATATTCCAAAGATTACCCTTAACACCGTCAGTACGGGTTTTGGGGTCGTCACATCGTGGTATCAGAGCTTTGGTTAAGCTTAGCTCTAGTATATAACACATTAACGAACTCGTCAGAGATAGAACCAATAGAGTTCTAGGACGAGTAACTCAGTACAGATAGGATCAGTAATATCCTAGTATGAGTATAGCAGAATCAGAATAACTCGTTAGAGATGGGGTCAGAAGAGCCCCAGAACGAGACGAGAGTTATATGTTTATAAATAACGTATTTGTGATTATATATATAGTTTGGTTTTAGAAATATGATTTTTGAATATATAAAAGTATATTTTTGAAAAGTAAAAAAAAACAAATTGTTGGTTGTTTGTGTTGTGTGATAGTGGGTTGGATAATTAAATTATTAGAACGATAGTTAATTTAATCAATAAAAGAACGAATGGTAGAATGTATTCGATTAAATCAAGTATTGAACTGATATAAAAATAGATAGAAGTATATACATGTGCATCATATATGTTTGAACAGGTAAATGGATAGCTGTTGAGTAAAGAAATTATTTGCGTGCCCGACAAATAGGTAAACCTTAATGAGTTGAATGCGCAATTTTATTATTATATCAACTCCTGTGAATGCCATTAGATGCGGAGTGCTGGTTGTTCTGTGTGTAATAATAAATATCGCCATAGGATAGTAACAAATAATTTTGAACTACATTACATGGCATATTTCTTGAAGATAGGCATACTTCATCATATACCACATGAGCATTTTGAGCTTGTGTGACGAGGTGGAAGATTTACCATACGAACAAGAGGCTTGTATGGCGATGACTATATTTTACAGGTTGAACTAATGACTGATATGGACCATATAAAATGTAACAATAAATTGCCAGATTAATAAGAACCCCACACGGGTCTGGAGTTGACAATAATCACGTCTCTCTAGTCATTAGATACGGCACATGGATTATTTATTTCCCACATGGGACGAGGTGACGAGAATTTATTCTCTGGAGCAATTAAAATACACACTCCCTCAGGCTTTGACAGGGTGACGAGAATTTATTCTCTAGAGTAATTATCTATACACGCTCCCCCGTAAACACCAGAATATATCACTATAAATATGTGTATGCTTTATAGGATTTATTGGGTACCTAATACGGCCCAATAAAATTCCAAACCCCTCCCCGTACAAAGGAGGTTATGGCGAAATTTTTCGAAAATTCCGGGTGTTAGCCAAATTTTTGAAGAATTTGAAAATTCTCAGAAACTGAAAAGTTGGAGAATGGAAGCCAGATTGAACGTAGTGTTGATTAATCAAACCACTTTCGACTTTGTTCCTTTTCGGGGATGAAAATTTTTAAGTGGGGGAGATTATAACGACCCGGAAAATATGAACCAACTTAAAATTTTAAAATTGGCTATTTTAGTGGATTTTAATTATTTAAAATAAATATTTTAAATAATAATGATGAAAAATAAGTTTGAATCGACATTTGAAATTGAATATAATTAATTCTAATTATAAACAAGGCCTGAAATGGCGCGGTAGTTTCAAAATTTGAATTCAAACTTTGACTGACTGTAACGGGTGCAAAACAAAACGGATTTGAGTGAAACCAAAAATATTTAAATCTGTTAGTGAATATCTTTCTAACAAATCTGAAAAATCGAAGTTTCATAGCGGGAAGCAAAAGTTATGGCCAAATTAATTTTCTGAAAGGTCGCTATGGAGTTTATATAGCCCGTGAAAATGGCCATTTTGCAAACGACCTCGGAATTCGACGAAACCACTTTTGTTGGATCCGGGATGTTAAACTATTGCTAAATTTCAAATTTCATAATTTTTGAAGTTAATATGTGAGCGTGGCAAAGGAAAACGTGTTTTGGTCAATTACAGTTAAATTGGATCGACCAGAAAAGGGCCATTTTGCAAACAACCTCAGAATTCGACGAAACTAGTTTTGTTGGGACTGTATCATCAAACAATAGCTATATTTATTTTTCTGGAATTTTTGGAATCAGTATGTGGCCCCGGCAAATTGAAATGTACGTTCAAATTAAATATTGAATGTTTTATATTTTAATTTGAAGAATAAGTGACTGCAACAGTCGAATGGGCCTACGAAACATATCCCATTGTGTTCGGAATGTGGGTATTTAGTTGGAGGCGACAGTCGTTGGGTTTGGATTGGAGGTCATGTTAGAAAACCCTCTTTTAAAAACTATAAATAGCTCCCGGCCAATCAGAATTTAATAAAAAAAAGGAGCTTTCTCTCTCCCCGACGTCGGCTGAAGGCGGAAACCGCATCGCCACTTCTCATCCCTTTTCCGACCAAACCAGGTGGAATTAGATCCCCCCTCCTTTGGAGCTTTTTGAAGATCGAGACTTCCTCTCCACATATATAGCCGGTTCGCCTCCTGCCATCGCCTGTGCGCGGAGATCCGGGCCTCCAAACTCCGACAGTTTAAAGTGCCGCCGCCGCCTCTTCTTGCCGTCGAACTGAGGGGGAGGACCAACGTCGGAGAGCCCCTTCCATGCTGTGCAACCTGATTCCGTCCTCGTGCTTCGATTGGAGCGAAAATCGAAGACCTAGTTTTGAACAGGATAGAGAGGTAACGGTTTTTAATAAATAAACTGTTTTATAACACTTTCAAACGCTCTGAAATATGATCTCACTGTAAAAATCATATCTTTTTCGTTTCTTGTCGAAATTCATAGAAGCAAGAGACAGTGGACTAGTGTGGACGTCTTCTACATTCTAGAAGAGACCGCATATTTTTCTGAGCCTTCTACTATTTTTGGTGGAATGGAACCCAATGTGAGATTTCTAATTTATAAACAATATGGAAAACGACGATGTATATGGTCGATGTATGACTTGTATAAGTGTTGTACACCTCCTGTATAAGCGTTGTATAGGTCGTACGTCCGATGTATAAGTTATATATGCATTGTAAAAATTATATATGTGTTGAAATAGAAGTGAAATGCTTATATAATATATATATATATATATACGCCCCTCGTCCACAAACCATGGACGATGTTTATTGGTTATGACTGATGTGAAAATTGGTTGATAGCGAATGGAGGATTAGAATTGTTTGTGGTTGAAATTGATTGATAGTGGTTGAAAAATACCCGTTTGTGGTTGAGAATTATTTGGTTGAAACCACATAGGATTAGTTTGTGGAAATGAAAAATTTATACATGTCGCCTGCGTGCGAACTAGATGCATGAAATCCCCATTGTCAAAAGCTGCGAGCCTTTAAGGTAGAGCGAGGAGCCGTACTAGGGACGACCCCGGTTTTAACTACCCTGCCGTTATGCTGCCGAAATTTTGAATAATATTCATGTGTTAGATTTATTTTCATGTGTTGAAACTATATCCGTGTGCTGAATAGAAATTCATCTATTGAACGACATTCATGTTGTGAAATAAATTGTTTTGCAATAAAAATCACCTTTTTATCTATATATATAAACTATAGAAAACCTTCATGTGTTGAATAGAAATTCATTCGTTGAATGAAAATTCATGTGTTGAATGGTATTCGTGTTTTGAAATAAATTGTTTTATAATAAAAATCATATTTTTATCATCTATATGAACTATGTAAAACAGCCGTGTTTTGAAAGAAATTATTTTATAATAAAAATCATATTTTTACAATTTATATGAACTATATAAAATAGTTGTGTTTTGAAATAAATTGTTTAACAATAAAAATCATTTCTTTATTATATACATGAATTGTTAAAAATAGCGAAGTGTTGAAATAGAAGTTAGTTTGATAAAAATATCATTTTTATCAAAAGTATGAAATGAATATGGTTTTGAAATCGAAGAATCGATTATATATATATATATATTTATAATAAATCGAATAACGAAGCTGCAGTTCATGTTTAGAAACCGTGATTTCAAACGATTAGTGCGGGAGATCCGACCATCGGATTTTCCCGAAACCGAAAGCGAAACCGTTGGGTTCGCTTTGGAAATATCTTTCCAACGACACCAACTTTGTAAAGATCCAACGGCTAGATTGTCTGGAATGTTTATTTCCAATCTGAAGAAAAACAGCGCCAGAATCGATTATGCTTATATATATATATATAATTAAATTAAATCGAATAACGACGTTGTAGTTCGTATTTTGAAATTGAAACTTCAAACGATTGAAATGTGAGATCCGACCGTCGGATTTTCCCAAAGTTGGAACCGTTGGATTCGTTTTGAAAAGATCTTTCTAATGATGTAAATTTTGTGAAGATCCAACGGTTAGATTTTCAGATATGAGTAAATCAAATCTGAAGAAAAACAGCGCCACGGCCACGTTATGGCCCGAAGCGTCATTTGAATAAATTGGCTATTTTAAAATAAATAAAAATAGCGATAAATCGTTATAAAATATTATAAACGATATGGATGGGAAATTTAGAAACTAACTGAAGGTTGGCTAAGTCGAATGGTTTCCTGGATTTTGATCTGATGTTGGTTTCGGCCTTCGGGGTTAATATTTGGGAAATCGTTCTCTTACTAATTGACAGTTAGTGACTAATGAATTAGAATGAAGTGTTTGCGTGTTTGTGTAGCACTTTTTTATTATATACGCGAGTTGCTCATAAAGACTGGGTTTATCCCATTCTGAATAACTGAATCGACGATAAGAAATCGAAGATGAAGACGGTGGTCGAAGACCGGAGATCTTCACCTCGTTTGGATGGTAACTGATGTCCTGATTGGGAGGCATCCCGAAATATGGATAATGAGTGGTGATCATCCAGACGTACGTGGAAATTGATGGGTATGCGAGGTATATAGTGCCTCCGGTTTCGTTCAGACCCAGAACGGACTTGCAAATGGACTGTGTGTCTGACATTGGAATTCATTCTATGTGATTGATAGCCATCAGTTGCATGGTGTGAATTGCCTGTGTGGCATGCTAAGATGCAGTGATCAGGGCTTCTGTTGAAAAGCAAAGTCTTGAGGTTGATGATCAAAGCACCGCCTGTGTGGCATAGCTTTGTGTATAACGTGAATTCGCGAACCTCACACCCCGGTATGAACCAGAAACGGGAGAAGGACCTCAGGGAGGACATTCGTTTCTTTCTAGTTAGAGGTGGTGTCGGTGCTTAAACTGGCTGACATTTATATTATTTTCACCTATGTGGTTGTTGCTGTTGCGAGGCGCCTCAGTTATATCGGTCGATCCAGGACCGATGGAGTCATTCATTGGCTCATTTACGCCCCAAAGGGCGAGGAAACGTAGTGTTTAGGAATTTTAATCCACATCGGTGGACCAGCCCTGTCGCTCCAAGGGCCCACCTGAGTCTGGGTCCTGTGGCTTGGGCTAGAGAGTCACGAAGTCGATAAGGACTATCTTTTGCCTTGGTTCATGACGGAAATCCAATTTCCAAATACGTGATTGTGCAGTTTTGATTGTATATATATTTGGCGACATAGTGGCATGGGACGCTCATGTCGTCTATGATTGATATTTATGATTGTGTATGAAATTAGAAGCTAACTGTAAACGAGATAAGATGGATGGTTTCCTGGGTATTGGTCTGATGTTGGTTTCGGCCTTCGGGGTTAATACCTATGGAATCGTTCTCTTACCATTTTACAGTTGGAGTCGGATTATCAAATGATTTGTTTTGCTCTTATCAAGCATATTTTGGTCGATATAAGGTAAAACTCTATCCTCTGGTTTGCGTTGCATTGTGTGATGGGACTTGAGTCTTATATCGGCTTCATTTTTATAAAAAGCATTATGATGTTTAAAAGATTTAATTGTTTTAAAGCACTGGCAATCCAATGGAGTAAACTCATTCCGCAAAAGTGGCGTGGTCCTGTGATTAGCCATATTATAAAATGTGTTAAGTAGATTTCTCATACCAGTCCCATAACTGACTCGTAGTTTGTTTCACTTGCAAACTCGGGTGCCCCTCTTTCTACACGGGCAGCCTTGTATTCAGGTTTTAGCAGGCTCTTTCTAGATAGCTGGAGATGAAGATGGATTCTATCATTTATCTCTTTTTATGTTGTTCATCTCCTATTGTACATATTATGTTTGTTTTCCGCTGTTGACATTTATGTATAGCTGAACTGTATTTGTACTAAGTATGATCTTGTATATTGTGTAACTCTGATGATTATTGTTTATCTAGTGATTATTTGTTCATTATCTGGTGTATTTAATTATTTCTGTTCTATTATTATCTATTTTTGTGTTATATTCCAAAGATTACCCTTAACACCGTCAATACGGGTTTTGGGGTTGTCACATAAATGTTATGAAAACTAAAGGCAACACTTAATTCTAACACTACTAATTTGTGTTATGGTTTGACAAATCCGTTCGAACGACAAATAGTATCAATAAATTCAAACTCATTAATAATCATTCTCATTTATAATTCAAGTAAAATCTATCATATAACTTATCAAAATTATTAAATACTCTTAACCACATATATTTATATCAAATTCAAATTTAAATTCAAATTAAGTAATAAAAATTCCAATTTTAAATTGGTTAAAAAATTTGGATCGTTACATTCGCCCCTCTTAAAACTTTTCATCCTGGGAAAGGAAAGGGAATCGTAACTACTTATTCGACAAATTCAAGATTAAAATTCTTTATACCAAAGCTCCATGTTCTCACATGTATTAACAGATAACAATATCTACATGTCCTCCTACGATAACCTCCAGTTAACTATTATATTCGATTCATCGTTTACTGGGCCAATTACTTATACTCAACCATTTACAGCTTTCAAAAAAATTCGGATTTATAAATTATGCTCTTAGATCTTATCTTACAAATGCAAAGGTTATGAAACTTATTCCTTTTCAGTTTCCAAAATTTACTATTATTCGTTACACGAAAAACTTGATCATCTCCGAACTTGGCTTGTCTAAACGTTTCAGTTTAGGTAATTTCTTCTTACTATTCCCGCTTGCCAAAATCCTTTAATCAAATTGTGAAACTTAATTCACAAGGTATTTATGCTTACTTAAACAGTTCCTTTTGTTGCCACAATATTCTTTAGAACTTATCGACTTGTCCAAAATCGTCGATAATTCCAATCTTTCTATCTATACCCTTAATTAAATTCAATAACTTTTTCACTAGAATAGGATCTATTTGGATATATGATAGAATATATTAAAAAGATTTATAAAAGAAATTTTATTATTTATTTATTTAACATCATATACATTTATCCAACTTTTCAGAGATAATTCCCTAGGGGTCAAAGAGCTTGCTTTGATTACGTAATTCTTGTGTTCCTTCTTCTTCACTTATGACTGTGGGTGGTGTTGCTTTAGCTGGTCTTTCTCCCTTCTTTAATTGACAATCCTGGACTACATGCCCTAGTTTTCTACATCGATAACACTTCTTTTGTTGGGTTCATGGCTTTCTTCTTTGTTTTAGGACACTTGCGTATAAAATGTCCTTTTTTCTTGCATTTGAAACAAATTATGTCTTCTCGAATGGTTTTCTTTTGTATTCTTTCTAGGCATAAAACAAAAAATGTCCTTCTTGACTACATCTATAACAATAGATACCTTTGAATTTCCCCAATCTAAGGCTTTCTTCCTTTTCTTTTTGGTTATTAGCTTTTCTTGCTTGTTTTAGGGTCATCCACTATTCTGTACCTGATAGACCAAACTCCATCTTTGTTCCTATATGGAAATCTTATTGAAAAGTCCAGTTTACTCTCCGCTTCTTACTAACAAGTTTACCTGGTATAATTCTTACAACCCAATCAAATTTTCACTTTTCTATTTAAGTTCATATCAATTTACCAAACAATTTCAAACACTTATTGTAACGACCCAGATTTTGATGGTCAATTTATTTTGAATATTTAATATTATTTTAAATATTGAGCTGATAATATAATCAATTTTTATATTGAATTATCAGTATAACTATCGTAATACGAGGATCTTAAGTAATTAAATTTGAAATGGAATCAAATTGATTTACTCGAAGTTTTATTTGAATTTAAACGATAACAAATAATAATTTATTATCGAAAAATTCATTTGTTTGAATTTAAATTATATTATATTGA
This sequence comes from Allium sativum, assembly GCA_030737875.1. Classification (NCBI taxonomy): domain Eukaryota; kingdom Viridiplantae; phylum Streptophyta; class Magnoliopsida; order Asparagales; family Amaryllidaceae; genus Allium; species Allium sativum. The sequence goes on from CM060916.1 coordinate 736,112,343, forward strand.
TTTAAAATAGTTATTTTATATATATGTTCGAATAAATTTTAGAATCTGTTTGATTGAGTTCAGGAATATCTTTATAATCTGAGAACAACGGTTGTTACGTTGAATAGCGGTTTGGGGTTTCAAAGTTAGGGGCAACGAAATAAATTAAACCAAACAAAATCAAATCAACATAAAGAAAGCCTCTTATCAGCCGACCTAAAAACTAAACGCCACCCTAAAAATTGTCATCAGCGCAGACTTATTCATCTCGAGCCAACACCTTTGTCTCCAAGCTTCAATATCAGGCAAACAACATTTTAATGGCATGTACCTTACTGTTTCCCATCGCATGTATAAATACGTTACCCATTGTCTTTGTTTTGCCATTCCCAAACCGACCAAATCCATTCTAATTCCTCCGCCCCTTGTTAATCCTCTTCAAAATCAAAATCAAAGCCGATATCCTTCCATCCTCATTCAAGCGAATCGAGTTCGAACCCTGAGCCGAGATTCGTGAGCAAACATGGCAGCGCGACATCGAGTGAGGGCTGGCGTCATCGTGATTTGTTTGAAGACCGCGCTCAACATGGAGGGTCGTTGCGAGCGATTCTGGCGATGACGAGGTGTTGTTGTCTGAGTCGAGCAGGGTTCGACAGTGGGTGATTTTTGAAGATCGGTTATTGATTTGGGTTGTTCGAGTTTGTGGGATTTGACAGCAGGGTGGAGACAGTGGTAACGAGAGATAAAGCTTGGGAAAAAGGAGCATACGGAAGGAGGTGGTATTGGGGGCGCTCGTGGTGGAAGAGGGTGCGATGTTGTGGGTTCGAATTTACTGAGGAACTGAGGTGGACCGGATGATCTGGAGTTGGTCAAAGGGCAAGGAAATGGAAGTTGACAGCAAGTTGTTCGGGAGAATGCCAAAGTGAAGAACGCTGGATTTTAGTGATGTTTGCAGCAAAGAGGGTCAATGGTATTTGAATATGCTTCGTGGTGTTCAAGAAATAAGGTATACACCTTTATTTAGAAATTTAAAAAAATAAAATAAAGAATAATTAATGATAGTAGTTCATTAAAATAGATAAGAGTTTAATCGATAATTAAATTAACCATAGGTGCAAAGTAATTTTACTGAGAAGATCTATGGCCGCGATGATATAGAATTTTACTGGGGATTCAGCACAAAATAAATCCTGGTGAGTAAATCTCACTCACCTTCTATTTATAATTATTTTTATTTCGTTAAAAATAATTGTTGTTGCTTGTTTGGATTTTTTTCTGCTTGTTTTATATATATTAGTTATTTAGGCTATTATATATATATTGGATTGATTGATTGGTTGGATTCCCGCAGTCTCATTAGCGGATGCCCGCAGTTTCATAGCGGATGATTACCCTATACGCCCCACGCTATGATTAGTGGATGACCTTCTATACCGCGATATTCTGCCACGAAGCAGAATGGGTATTATTTATGTGCTAACATCTGTGGATGCAGGAAAACAGGTTGGAGGAATCCAACTGGATTCCTCAAAAATATATTATCTGTCTGTTGTTTGCTGATTTCATATATTCCTATATGACGTGTTAAAAATAAAATGATTGAAAATTGGGTGATTTGATTGTTTAAATATCACTGGGCCAATTGAAAGGATATTTGAGATTTTAAAAGGGAAAATTCTATTTTTAAATAGAATTTGAATTTTTAATGGAATAAAAATATAAAACTTGTTTTTGGAAAATATAACAAGTAGTTCCTTTATAAACGAAGTTTATAAATAGTTCTTTTATAACGGAGTTATAAATGAAATAAAAAGAATTATCATTTGATAATTCAGAAATAGAAATACAAGCATGGAATTGGGATTTGAAATGGAATTTCAAAACAGGATGTGAAAGGAAATTTTTAAATATATAACTCAAATGAAATTTGAGTATAACATTTGAATTTTAAAAGGGGTTTAAATATTTGAATTTTAAGAAGAGATTGAATATTAGAAATTCAAATAGAAGTTCAAATAGAATTTGAATAGACGAAATTAGAATGGAAAAATAGAATTTGAATTCAAGAAATTAAAATAAAATTTGAATTCAAAGGAATTCGAATAAGAAGTTCAAATAGAGATTTGAATGTAGAATTTCAAAACAGACTTTGAAATATAGAATTTCAAAGAAGAATTTCAAAATAGAATTTGAAATATAGAATTTCAAAGAAGAATTGAATAGAATTTGAAATATAGTATTTCAAAGAAGAATTCAAATGTGAAATTTGAATAGAGATTTGAATGGAATTTAAATATGAAATTTGAATAGAGATTTGAAATAGAAATTCAGGTATTGAATTTGAACATGAAATTGAATATAGGAATTCAAGTAGGAATTTGAATATGGAATTTCAAAATAGAATTAGAAGTAAACTTTGAAAGGAGGATTGAAATAGGATTTCAAAATAGGAAATCCAAATAGTTTTGAAATAGAATTTGAATTCAAGGGAATTGAAATAGAATTTGAATTCAAAGGAATTCAAATGGGATTGGAATAAAGGAAATTCAAAAATGGAATTTCAAATAAAAGAAAAATGTAATTTGAAATATTGGGAATTTCAAATAAGAGAAAATGGAATTTGAAACATTTAGAATTTCAAATAGAATTTAAATGGAGTTTGAATATTTGAATTTCAAATGGAATTGGGATATTCGAGAATTCAAATAGACTTTAAGTATGGGAATTTCAAACAAAATTTGAGAATGGAGTTTAAATCCAGAATTGGAATTCAAGAGATATAAATCTAGAATTTGAATCCAAGGGACATAAATATAGGATTTGAATTCAAGAGAAATTTAAACATGGCATTTGAATTCAAAGTGAAGTTTAATATGAGGTTTGAAATTCTAATAGAATGAAAATAGATTTGAGTATAGAAATTTAAATGGAGATTGGAAATGGGATTTGAATAAGGAAATTCAAATGTAGAATTTCAAAGTAGAACTTGAATTAAAACTTTGAAAATAGAATTTCAAATAGAACTCGAAATAGAATTAACTACGGGATTTGAATATGGAATTCAAATGGAATTGAAACTATGGATTTGAATATATTAAAATCAGAATGGAATTGAATTTCATTCAAACGAAGTTTAAAAGTTTATATATATAAATATAATTAAAACGAACTCGCCGCAGCGCTGCAGTTCGTAAATTGGCGACTCGAACTTCAATTGAGTATACGGAACTCAATTGAAGTCGGAATTCTTCGAAACAAGAAACGTCAGGACCGGTTTGATAATAGTTTTCTAATGAAGAAGAAAAATCTGGATTTCGTCGTATAGATTTTTAGTTATGGCAAAATCAAATTTTCAGAAAAACAGCGCCAGAACTATTTAAAAACCATAACGGTTTATTTCATTTTATAAAAGGATTTTAAGCAGTTAAAATCCGAATTTCTATTTAGAGAATTTCAGATTTGAGTTATAAAATATATGTGAACTCTGGTGGAATAACGAATTGATTTTTGAAACAGAAAACAGATTTTTGATTTGAATAGAACTAACTAATTTGAATAGTAGTTAGTAAATGAAATGTTGAATTGATATTGGGCCTTAAATAAGTGAATTCGATTTGAAAATTTATATTCGAAATCGAAAAGGAAACTAGAATTGAAATTTGAAATTCAATTTGGTCGTGAGCAAGTTAAACATTTTATTTGAACATGTTATGTTCAACAAAGAAGTGAAATAGGCAAAAAGGCTAATTGAGCGAAACTGAATTCAAACGATTCAAAAATTGAATTCAAACGAATGGATTGAGTTGAATTGAATTGAAAACAGGTGAACAGGTGTTAAACAGATATGGGATGAAGTATATGAGGATTTAAATTTATGTGCTCGACAAAAGGTACATGTTTAAATTCATATATGAGTTTTATGCGCCGTATCGGCAAGCCGCTTGGCTTTTCCTTTTTTCTTTTTGATTGAGGAAGATACCGGGAAGCTATTTGAAATTTCCCGATGCTCCCGATACAGGGGAGGTTATGGCGAAATTTTTCGGAAATTTAAGAAGTTAGAATATTTTTAAGATATTTTGATAATTTGAAATCATTGTATCGACGTATTGAATTCGATAGGAAAGTGAATAAAAAAAATCGAATGTTGTAAAAGGGATAGAGATAAGTAATTGAAATTGTTTTCAATTGCAAATAGAGACATTTTCTAATATATAGAAAATAAAAGAAGTTAATATTGGGAAACGTTTTCCAAATGGCATAAGAGGCAAGATGATTATTGAAAATATTTGGTTAACAAATATTGATAGAGGAAATGGAGAAAAGATTTAATTAATGAATATTAATTAAAGAGCCCAGTGATTTGTTTGATATGTTGATTGAACACTTGTTTTTATTCTATAGTTAAATCACAGACTATCGAAGTTTTTGACCATCGTTGTCAATATGGAGAGACCGGTTGGATTATTATCCGAAGAACCACTCCGTATCGGCATAAGCGTTGCGAACCACGTATGCTGAATATAGTGAAGACGGAGTGAAGTGCAAGGGCTTTTCTATTAAATAGAAATAGTGCCTTCGGTGTCGTTCAATCCCAGAACGAACGTAAAAGGGACGAATGTCTGACAGAGTATTTCCAATGATCAAATGGGTTGGTCTGTATGAATATATATGGTTGCAACGGATTTATCCCTTAGCATAATATCCAGAATATTTGTGCAAACTCAACTAGTGATTAACGGATCTGACAATGTGGCATTCAAAGTGATTGTGCTATAAATGAATGGTAAGTATTCGTAGCCTCAGGCCTCAACAACCGGAAAAGGACAAAAATCGGGCAGGCAGCATGGCTATGTGGGTCGCACCCATTAGGGTGTATAATCACCTATCTAGAGAAATTCCTTTTGTTTCTAAATCTATCGATTCTGCCCATTCGGGAAACGGTGGTTTGAGTCCAACCGTTGGTGATATACATTCGATACACTCAAGCGAAATGAGTGGTCGGTCATGTGTGGGCCGGGTTGCAAGACGTTCTTGTTGAACCCAGGTGTATTCGCCTCTAGAGATGCACTGTTGGAAGGTGGTTCCATACCTTGTCATGTGGGAAATCCAATCTCCAATAAGCGCCATGCGGTTTTTGATTTTATACTATATATGTGGAGCGTGAGATGCAAGCGTTCTGCTATTTGGTTATTTATTTGAGGTAGACATTATTATAATATCACTGGATTTCGTATCAAAGTGTTTTGGGTTATAGTAAGGTAAAAACCGTCCGTGTTTATGTGTGGACTGGTCTTACTATTACCTTTTCTCTTGAAAGGATTTTTAAAGTTAAACAAGTGGTTGGAGTTTACTCACACCAGTCCCATGACTGACCCAGAGTTTATTTTGTTTTGTTTTTCCCTAAACTCTTGGGTGCCCAAATTTGTACGGGCAGTCAAGTAGTTCAGGTGTTTACAGATACCATTGGAGGAGCTTGGAGCAGGAGGCTTCAGCGTTAGTTATCTAGTGTTATTTCCGCTGTATTGTAAGTGTGCACTCTGATAATGATGTATGTATATACAGTCAAAATTTTGTATTTCAAAAGCTATTCTATATATTATATTTTATTCCGCTGCGATGTGAGATTCTGTGTTGTGTTTATGTTCTTCTTCTTCTTCTATTCTAAGTTTCTATCTCATCTATTCTCACCCTCTAACTTCTTTCTATTAATGGTTCGTATTTCTGTGTTATTTGGGTTGGACGTGTGGTGTATTTAGTCAACTCAGATAGCTCAGATTTGCGGGTCGTTACAGGTGGTATCAGAGCTTAGGTTGAGTGAACACCTAGGCTTGTGTGGGATGTGCTCATTAGAGATAGGGTCAGTAGTACCCTAGAATGAGTTGAGTGTATATATGGGAGAGCGTATTTGTTATTAATATAAAAATTGTTTTATATTGTGTTGGCTAGTCTGTTGAGTGGTTTATGAATTCTGGTCGAATCGTGGGACGCCACGAAGTCGATAGGGATTTCTAAACACATGAACATAAAATACGACATGATATTGTTTTTAAATGGGTAAATGAAATAATTTTACCCAAATTTCTATTTTATATAGAAGGAGTAATTTTCTGAAATTATTATAATATATGGATGTGTTGATTGTTAGGATTATAATCAAACGAGATTATAAAATTGGAATGGTTGTTTATAACCAAAATAGAATTTGTATAGGAATTAAATATACAAATGAGATGAATTAGAATTAAAATTCAAACCAGAATTAAGAATTCAAAATCCTGGGAAGTTGAAAATATTTTTCAAAGTATATTAAAATAATATAGATTTGTTTTAAGGGATTTGAAAGGAAATCATGGATTTTGAAGTGATAAAACACTGAACTCACTTCAGTGGCTGGGAAATAATTCTGATGATGATTGCAACATCATCAGTGTTCATTTCCGAGTTTCTAAGTGATAGGTTGCTACCTTAGAAAGTTTTGATGGAAATTTGTTTTGAAAGAAACAAGTGAATTGAAAATTCAAATGTTTGAATTTGAAATGGAAATAAATATATACGTATATATTTCTGTGATTTCAGAAAGAATTTGAAAAGAAAAGCCCTGGGATTTGGATTCTAGAATTAAAATTTAACTGAAGCAAGTTAAATGGTTCGAGGTGAATAAATTGACTAGAATCAATTTGAAATAAATTGAAATGAATATGAATTAGAATGCATATGAATGGAAACCAAAAGTTTTGGTTGAAATTAAAGTCATAGAAATATGAGGAGTTGAGTTTCAACATAAGTGAGATTTTTAAAAGAAATGAGTTTGTACCATTTTTCCTACCTTAGCAATTTCGGGGGCGAAATTATTTTAAGGGGGGAAGAATGTAACGAACCAGATTTTTGATGGTCGATTTATTTTGAATATTTAATATTATTTTAAATATTGAGCTGATAATATAATCAATTTTTATATTGAATTATCAGTATAACTATCGTAATACGAGGATCTTAAGTAATTAAATTTGAAATGGAATCAAATTGATTTACTCGAAGTTTTATTTGAATTTAAACGATAACAAATAATAATTTATTATCGAAAAATTCATTTGTTTGAATTTAAATTATATTATATTGATTTAAAATAGTTATTTTATATATATGTTCGAATAAATTTTAGAATCTGTTTGATTGAGTTCAGGAATATCGTTATAATCTGAGAACAACGGTTGTTACGTTGAATAGCGGTTTGGGGTTTCAAAGTTAGGGGCAACGAAATAAATTAAACCAAACAAAATCAAATCAACATAAAGAAAGCCTCTTATCAGCCGACCTAAAAACTAAACGCCACCCTAAAAATTGTCATCAGCGCAGACTTATTCATCTCGAGCCAACACCTTTGTCTCCAAGCTTCAATATCAGGCAAACAACATTTTAATGGCCTGTACCTTACTGTTTCCCATCGCATGTATAAATACGTTACCCATTGTCTTTGTTTTGCCATTCCCAAACCGACCAAATCCATTCTAATTCCTCCGCCCCTTGTTAATCCTCTTCAAAATCAAAATCAAAGCCGATATCCTTCCATCCTCATTCAAGCGAATCGAGTTCGAACCCTGAGCCGAGATTCGTGAGCAAACATGGCAGCGCGACATCGAGTGAGGGCTGGCGTCATCGTGATTTGTTTGAAGACCGCGCTCAACATGGAGGGTCGTTGCGAGCGATTCTGGCGATGACGAGGTGTTGTTGTCTGAGTCGAGCAGGGTTCGACAGTGGGTGATTTTTGAAGATCGGTTATTGATTTGGGTTGTTCGAGTTTGTGGGATTTGACAGCAGGGTGGAGACAGTGGTAACGAGAGATAAAGCTTGGGAAAAAGGAGCATACGGAAGGAGGTGGTATTGGGGGCGCTCGTGGTGGAAGAGGGTGCGATGTTGTGGGTTCGAATTTACTGAGGAACTGAGGTGGACCGGATGATCTGGAGTTGGTCAAAGGGCAAGGAAATGGAAGTTGACAGCAAGTTGTTCGGGAGAATGCCAAAGTGAAGAACGCTGGATTTTAGTGATGTTTGCAGCAAAGAGGGTCAATGGTATTTGAATATGCTTCGTGGTGTTCAAGAAATAAGGTATACACCTTTATTTAGAAATTTAAAAAAATAAAATAAAGAATAATTAATGATAGTAGTTCATTAAAATAGATAAGAGTTTAATCGATAATTAAATTAACCATAGGTGCAAAGTAATTTTACTGAGAAGATCTATGGCCGCGATGATATAGAATTTTACTGGGGATTCAGCACAAAATAAATCCTGGTGAGTAAATCTCACTCACCTTCTATTTATAATTATTTTTATTTCGTTAAAAATAATTGTTGTTGCTTGTTTGGATTTTTTTCTGCTTGTTTTATATATATTAGTTATTTAGGCTATTATATATATATTGGATTGATTGATTGGTTGGATTCCCGCAGTCTCATTAGCGGATGCCCGCAGTTTCATAGCGGATGATTACCCTATACGCCCCACGCTATGATTAGTGGATGACCTTCTATACCGCGATATTCTGCCACGAAGCAGAATGGGTATTATTTATGTGCTAACATCTGTGGATGCAGGAAAACAGGTTGGAGGAATCCAACTGGATTCCTCAAAAATATATTATCTGTCTGTTGTTTGCTGATTTCATATATTCCTATATGACGTGTTAAAAATAAAATGATTGAAAATTGGGTGATTTGATTGTTTAAATATCACTGGGCCAATTGAAAGGATATTTGAGATTTTAAAAGGGAAAATTCTATTTTTAAATAGAATTTGAATTTTTAATGGAATAAAAATATAAAACTTGTTTTTGGAAAATATAACAAGTAGTTCCTTTATAAACGAAGTTTATAAATAGTTCTTTTATAACGGAGTTATAAATGAAATAAAAAGAATTATCATTTGATAATTCAAAAATAGAAATACAAGCATGGAATTGGGATTTGAAATGGAATTTCAAAACAGGATGTGAAAGGAAATTTTTAAATATATAACTCAAATGAAATTTGAGTATAACATTTGAATTTTAAAAGGGGTTTAAATATTTGAATTTTAAGAAGAGATTGAATATTAGAAATTCAAATAGAAGTTCAAATAGAATTTGAATAGACGAAATTAGAATGGAAAAATAGAATTTGAATTCAAGAAATTAAAATAAAATTTGAATTCAAAGGAATTCGAATAAGAAGTTCAAATAGAGATTTGAATGTAGAATTTCAAAACAGACTTTGAAATATAGAATTTCAAAGAAGAATTTCAAAATAGAATTTGAAATATAGAATTTCAAAGAAGAATTGAATAGAATTTGAAATATAGTATTTCAAAGAAGAATTCAAATGTGAAATTTGAATAGAGATTTGAATGGAATTTAAATATGAAATTTGAATAGAGATTTGAAATAGAAATTCAAGTATTGAATTTGAACATGAAATTGAATATAGGAATTCAAGTAGGAATTTGAATATGGAATTTCAAAATAGAATTAGAAGTAAACTTTGAAAGAAGGATTGAAATAGGATTTCAAAATAGGAAATCCAAATAGTTTTGAAATAGAATTTGAATTCAAGGGAATTGAAATAGAATTTGAATTCAAAGGAATTCAAATGGGATTGGAATAAAGGAAATTCAAAAATGGAATTTCAAATAAAAGAAAAATGTAATTTGAAATATTGGGAATTTCAAATAAGAGAAAATGGAATTTGAAACATTTAGAATTTCAAATAGAATTTAAATGGAGTTTGAATATTTGAATTTCAAATGGAATTGGGATATTCGAGAATTCAAATAGACTTGAAGTATGGGAATTTCAAACAAAATTTGAGAATGGAGTTTAAATCCAGAATTGGAATTCAAGAGATATAAATCTAGAATTTGAATCCAAGGGACATAAATATAGGATTTGAATTCAAGAGAAATTTAAACATGGCATTTGAATTCAAAGTGAAGTTTAATATGAGGTTTGAAATTCTAATAGAATGAAAATAGATTTGAGTATAGAAATTTAAATGGAGATTGGAAATGGGATTTGAATAAGGAAATTCAAATGTAGAATTTCAAAGTAGAACTTGAATTAAAACTTTGAAAATAGAATTTCAAATAGAACTCGAAATAGAATTAACTACGGGATTTGAATATGGAATTCAAATGGAATTGAAACTATGGATTTGAATATATTAAAATCAGAATGGAATTGAATTTCATTCAAACGAAGTTTAAAAGTTTATATATATAAATATAATTAAAACGAACTCGCCGCAGCGCTGCAGTTCGTAAATTGGCGACTCGAACTTCAATTGAGTATACGGAACTCAATTGAAGTCGGAATTCTTCGAAACAAGAAACGTCAGGACCGGTTTGATAATAGTTTTCTAATGAAGAAGAAAATTCTGGATTTCGTCGTATAGATTTTTAGTTATGGCAAAATCAAATTTTCAGAAAAACAGCGCCAGAACTATTTAAAAACCATAACGGTTTATTTCATTTTATAAAAGGATTTTAAGCAGTTAAAATCCGAATTTCTATTTAGAGAATTTCAGATTTGAGTTATAAAATATATGTGAACTCTGGTGGAATAACGAATTGATTTTTGAAACAGAAAACAGATTTTTGATTTGAATAGAACTAACTAATTTGAATAGTAGTTAGTAAATGAAATGTTGAATTGATATTGGGCCTTAAATAAGTGAATTCGATTTGAAAATTTATATTCGAAATCGAAAAGGAAACTAGAATTGAAATTTGAAATTCAATTTGGTCGTGAGCAAGTTAAACATTTTATTTGAACATGTTATGTTCAACAAAGAAGTGAAATAGGCAAAAAGGCTAATTGAGCGAAACTGAATTCAAACGATTCAAAAATTGAATTCAAACGAATGGATTGAGTTGAATTGAATTGAAAACAGGTGAACAGGTGTTAAACAGATATGGGATGAAGTATATGAGGATTTAAATTTATGTGCTCGACAAAAGGTACATGTTTAAATTCATATATGAGTTTTATGCGCCGTATCGGCAAGCCGCTTGGCTTTTCCTTTTTTCTTTTTGATTGAGGAAGATACCGGGAAGCTATTTGAAATTTCCCGATGCTCCCGATACAGGGGAGGTTATGGCGAAATTTTTCGTAAATTTAAGAAGTTAGAATATTTTTAAGATATTTTGATAATTTGAAATCATTGTATCGACGTATTGAATTCGATAGGAAAGTGAATAAAAAAAATCGAATGTTGTAAAAGGGATAGAGATAAGTATTTGAAATTGTTTTCAATTGCAAATAGAGACATTTTCTAATATATAGAAAATAAAAGAAGTTAATATTGGGAAACGTTTTCCAAATGGCATAAGAGGCAAGATGATTATTGAAAATATTTGGTTAACAAATATTGATAGAGGAAATGGAGAAAAGATTTAATTAATGAATATTAATTAAAGAGCCCAGTGATTTGTTTGATATGTTGATTGAACACTTGTTTTTATTCTATAGTTAAATCACAGACTATCGAAGTTTTTGACCATCGTTGTCAATATGGAGAGACCGGTTGGATTATTATCCGAAGAACCACTCCGTATCGGCATAAGCGTTGCGAACCACTTATGCTGAATATAGTGAAGACGGAGTGAAGTGCAAGGGCTTTTCTATTAAATAGAAATAGTGCCTTCGGTGTCGTTCAATCCCAGAACGAACGTAAAAGGGACGAATGTCTGACAGAGTATTTCCAATGATCAAATGGGTTGGTCTGTATGAATATATATGGTTGCAACGGATTTATCCCTTAGCATAATATCCAGAATATTTGTGCAAACTCAACTAGTGATTAACGGATCTGACAATGTGGCATTCAAAGTGATTGTGCTATAAATGAATGGTAAGTATTCGTAGCCTCAGGCCTCAATAACCGGAAAAGGACAAAAATCGGGCAGGCAGCATGGCTATGTGGGTCGCACCCATTAGGGTGTATAATCACCTATCTAGAGAAATTCCTTTTGTTTCTAAATCTATCGATTCTGCCCATTCGGGAAACGGTGGTTTGAGTCCAACCGTTGGTGATATACATTCGATACACTCAAGCGAAATGAGTGGTCGGTCATGTGTGGGCCGGGTTGCAAGACGTTCTTGTTGAACCCAGGTGTATTCGCCTCTAGAGATGCACTGTCGGAAGGTGGTTCCATACCTTGTCATGTGGGAAATCCAATCTCCAATAAGCGCCATGCGGTTTTTGATTTTATACTATATATGTGGAGCGTGAGATGCAAGCGTTCTGCTATTTGGTTATTTATTTGAGGTAGACATTATTATAATATCACTGAATTTCGTATCAAAGTGTTTTGGGTTATAGTAAGGTAAAAACCGTCCGTGTTTATGTGTGGACTGGTCTTACTATTACCTTTTCTCTTGAAAGGGTTTTTAAAGTTAAACAAGTGGTTGGAGTTTACTCACACCAGTCCCATGACTGACCCAGAGTTTATTTTGTTTTGTTTTTCCCTAAACTCTTGGGTGCCCAAATTTGTACGGGCAGTCAAGTAGTTCAGGTGTTTACAGATACCATTGGAGGAGCTTGGAGCAGGAGGCTTCAGCGTTAGTTATCTAGTGTTATTTCCGCTGTATTGTAAGTGTGCACTCTGATAATGATGTATGTATATACAGTCAAAATTTTGTATTTCAGAAGCTATTCTATATATTATATTTTATTCCACTGCGATGTGAGATCCTGTGTTGTGTTTATGTTCTTCTTCTTCTTCTATTCTAAGTTTCTATCTCATCTATTCTCACCCTCTAACTTCTTTCTATTAATGGTTCGTATTTCTGTGTTATTTGGGTTGGACGTGTGGTGTATTTAGTCAACTCAGATAGCTCAGATTTGCGGGTCGTTACACTTATCTAAATGGATTTAAGTATATATTGATGTTTTAATTGGAATCATATAGTCATCCCACTTTCGAAACTCGAAAATACATACTGATGATGGTGCAATCATCAACAAAATCATCTTCAAGTGATTTGAGTGTGATTCTATATCAATCTAGCATATTCAAGACTTCGTATATACGTTAGCTAGGCGTATACTCAAAATCTTCTTATATTCGATAGTCCAACCTCAACATCGAATGCAATACTCAAATTCAAAATTTTAATTTCTAACCATATTAATTAGTTACCTTAACAAATTTGACCAAAGTTTTTAGATATTTCGAAATCCCTAATAGTGAAATTAAATCCAAAATGAGACGATCGGGAATTTCGCTCGATCCAGATCAGTCGCTAAACCGACCAAGACCGTTCGAAACCCCTGATTGTTTTGAGAACACGACAAACCAAAACACAAACAGAAGAACATTTCATTGTTTATTACAACAATTGCATCAGAATACAAGAATATTACAGAGTATGAATAAATATTACATAGAAAATATCAGAGATTTAAATTACATTTAAATACATCGCAGTGGAAAAATAATACAATACACAACCGAATGAGATATACGGTTACAGAGCTTTCCGGATATCGTTCCAGCTGTAAACCAGGTTCCTGTGAATATAAATCTGCAAAGCCAAAACTACTAGCTTCCCGTGTCAAAATAAGGGCACCTAGAGTTTAGGTTAAAACAATAAACTCCAGGTCAGTCATGGGACTGGTGTGAGAACTAAAACAGTTATTAATCTTTATTTTAAAGTTAGGTAAATCAAGGGACCACGCCATATAACACGGAACGGGTTTCCTCCCAAGAATACCAGTGCATAAAACAAACGGCGCAATGCTAAATAAAGAAAAATGAAGCTATTATAAGACCCAGGTCCCATCACACAATGCAACACAAGCCGGAGGATAGGGTTTTACCTTATAATAGCCAAAGAATGCTTGATACGTTTAAAAACATATTATTATTACTATAAGTGTATAGTGTCAAAACAATTTCAATCATAAGTATCAATCATATACGGCATAAGTGCCCCATCCCACTATGTCGCCATACTAGGCTCTACAATAAAAACCGCAAAGTCACGTATTGGAAGCTGGATTTCCATCTATGAACCGAGGCAAAAGATAGTCCTCACCGAATTCGAGACTCTCTAGCCCGAGCCTCAGGATCAGAGCTCAAGTGCCCTTGGATCGTAAGGGCCGGTCCACCGATGTGGATTAAAATGCCTGAACACTATGTTTCCCCGCCTTTTGGGGCGTAAATGAGCCAAATGACTCCATCGGCTCCACACAGTCACCGATATATCCGAGGCGCCTCGCAACAACAACAACCACACAGGTGAAAATAATATAAATGTCAGGGCTGGTAGGTCACTAACACCACCCTAGCTAGAAGGAAACGCATGCCCTCCCTGAGGTCCTCTCCCGTTTCTGGTTCACAACCAGGGTGTGAGGCTCGCGAATCAACGCTACACAAAGCTATGCCACATAGGCCGTGCTTTGATCATCAACCACAAGACTTTGCTTTTCAACAGAAGCCTTGATCAATTGCCACTTAGGCATGCCACACAGGCAATTCACTCCATGCGATTGATATTAATCAATATATAACCCCTGAGCTCGTACGTCTCAGAGAAGGGCGTTAAGCAAGAGAATAAATTCTCCGCCGCCAAACAGATATATATATAATAGAAATCAATCACACAGAATAAAATCCAATGTCAGACACACATTCCTTTTACAAGTTCGTTCTGGGTCTGAACGAAACCGGAGGCACCTTGTACCTCGCATATCCATCGATCTCCAAGTACGTCTGGATGATCACCAACTGATTCCCTCATCTTTGGTGTACAGCCCAATCAAGATCATCAGTAATCACCCAAACAATGTGAAGGCCTATAGTCTTCGACCACCGTCTTCATCCTCGACACATCGTCGAATCAGTTATTCAGAATGGGATAAACCCGGTCTTTCTGAATAACTCGCGTATATAATAAACAAGTGTTACACAAACACAACATACACCTCATTCTAATTCAGAATATTCTTTTATTCAAATATTCTTATACATTGGGAAAGGTTCCTATTAATTTTATCAAAGATAAATTCTTTAAATTTATTCTTTAATCTTCTTTTGAATATCAATTCAGACTAGTTGGGATTAGCGAACCGCATCGGAGTAATCATTTATTTTATTTCCCAATCCCAACCTATTCATCCCGTGAAGTAAAACTGGTCATACTTCATATCAAACACCACGGTGTTATCGGTAAATTCAATTACCATTTCACGTTCAAATCTAATTAAAGATTTAACTATCGCTTGGAGCAAAACTGGTGATACACCATTCTCGATTATTTCAATCTAATTAAAGATCCATTAAAACTCCACTTGATTTTAATCTTCCCAATAATCATTATCAATGATTATTTATCTTGGGAAATCACATCCTGTCTTTAACTGGGTTAAAGAACCAATGTCATTTAAAACACGGTTCACTATAAACCCAAAATCACATTCCATTAATTATCGGGTTAAAGAACAAGTGTTATTTAAAACACCGTTCACGATAAACCCAAAAATCAATTTCAAATTCAATTCCAATTAAATACCATTTAATTGGTACACTTCATTAAATATAAATAAAAAGATTTAATCTTTTTCTCAACTGGGTCTAAGAACAGTGTTAATAAAGACACAATTCACGACAAACCCAAATCACATTTTATATTAAATACAAGGCTATGAATAGAAAATATATCGACTTATATTCAGTATCAAATTCTACGACCAACAAATATCATATTGGAAATAACGATATAAATATATCTTACAAATTTCCATAACAATATCTGTATAATCACGAAATCCAACATCGAAATATTCCAAAGACAATTTCGATTCAAATCCATTCCAATTCAATTATTGGAAATTCTGGTTATTTTCAAAACCATTTCAAATTCAATTTATTTATTTCAAAAATAAATTGATTTTAATTCTAGTTCAAAACTAATTCATTTCGATAAAAATCTATTTTTATCTTTTCAAATTTGGAATTTTTCATCCCAATTCTTCACAAATCATTTCTTATGATTTTACACAAATTATTACTATTTTTAATAATTTTATCAAGGCTCGTACAGTCGATTTCCATCAACGGCCATCGAACTGCACTTACAACGACCTTTTCCAAATTTGATTTGGACATAATTACAAATCCGACCGTTAGATTTCAAATCTCTAATATTCGTTAGAAAGCTCTTTTCGATACGAACCCAACGGTTCCGGCTTTAGGAGAATCCGACGGTCGGATCTCCCGTAATATCCATTCGAAGTCAATGGTCGAAATTCGCGAACTACCGCGGCGTGGCGCGTTCTATTCAAGCCATTATATTATATATATAATATATACTTCGTCGATTTCCTTTCAAAACGTATTTTATAAATCGTTTAAAATTCGTTCGATTTCAACTTCATATTCAATTTCTGATCAAAATTGAATATTCTACATCATCGATATACAAATGATAATATTTTCAAAACGTTATATTTTGAAATCACTTCCTTTTCTACATTCATTATAAAAATCAATAAAATTGATATAAATATCGTTCACGTCAAAATGGCGCATCTCTAACCAACACGGCTTTTATATTTCAATAACTTCGTTGTTTTATTCAACAAATGAATATTTTCTTCAACATATGAATTTATATTTTTCTATTCCACACATGAATATATTTTCAATTCAACACATGAATTTATTTTTCTATTCAACACATGAATTTTTTTCTATTCAACACATGAATTTATTTTCAATTCAACACATGAATTTATTTTCTATTGGAATGAGGCCCAATCAATTACCATATAATGTTAATTATATGGATTTTCTACAACACATGTATAGAATAGCAACGATAAATAATCAAGCATCATCCAAAGTGCACCACACAGCTGCATAAGCATTAAATATAAATAATTAACGCTTACACGGTCAGTCAACCCATCGATTGACATACAACTAAACAATCGGGATTAGTGTATGTCAAATATCATTCCAATACCCGTGTGGGGTTTCAAATCAACAAACTCAGATTTTATTTGTGCAGTTGGGCGATGTGTAAAACTTACCGTCCCAATCAATATCAGTCAAATCAGTGTATATAAACAAATCGTCCGATTTGTTTATTACTATTTATTTTATATACACGTTAAAAATCTTAACTATAAAATATTTTCCACTATAAAATATTTTATTTCATTCCACATCACACAATCAAATTTCACAACACAGCAACCAAACAAACAAGTCATCCATGGTCTGTGGACAACGGTTGTCGGGTGCTACTAAGCACCGTCTGCATCCTAGTATTTATTTCAAACTAGAAATAAATTAAAAGTGAGGAGTTCTCACTGACTAGCTAAACCAAACGCCACGACTCTTCTTATGTAGAAATCTTCGTCGTGTCTCCAACGAGATCTGTTCAACACCGTCTGCGTTAAAAATTATATTTTTAACAAAGCTACTTCCTATATAAAAATCGAATTTTTATCGCTACTTCATATATATAAAAATCGAATTTTTATATTCTCTATCTTATAAAAATCATATTTTTAATCTCCACATATAATAAAAATAATATTTTTACATCGTTCACATACATATAAAGATCGTATCTTTCTAGAAATAAAAATCTCATCTCCATGTTGTATAAAAATCTCGTCTTTCATATATAAAAATCTCTTCTTTCATATAAAAAAAATCGAACCTTTCATGGTTATAAAATTTACCCTTTCATGTTATAAAAATATAATCTTTTATTAAACAAAAATCAAATCTTTTTGGAAGCAAAAATCGTTTCTTTTCTTTATCAAAAATCATATCCTTTCTTATGTAAAAATTTAAACTTTCATATGTTAAAAATCTAAACTTTTTATGATAAAAATCAAATTTTTATTACTTTAAAAACTGGAAATTAATCCTACGCTCCACATATGTAAATCAGAATTGCTTTATAGATTATTACATATAAAAACCGAAACTTTATATTTTATACTACATAATAAAAATCGAAACTTTATATTTTATTATCTAAATAAAAGTAGTAAATCATAATATATATACCACTGATTTTTTCTAATCATTTTGAAGTTTATTTACATTAAATAAATAAAGAAGAATAATAAATAAAATAAAATAAAACTTACAGTTGAAAATCAGAAAGGGGAGGGGGGGTTCGTCAGCGCGTCGGAGGGCATGGGATTGCCGTTCACGGTGGCACAAGGAGGCGGGGGCGGACTGGTGATCGACGTGGCGAGTGGGCTGGAGGCGGTTTCGATCTGAGGGGGTTTGGGATCCGTCGCGCTTCAACTGAGAAGGGAGGGGCGTCCGCCAGTGACGTGGAGGAGGGGGGACCGCCTGAGGCGGCCGGTGGCCAGCGCCGGGCGCGAGGTCGGGGAAGCGGGATCCGTGGGTTCCCCTTTTCTTTTATCTTTATTTCGTTTTGATTTGGGGGGGTTGACTGTAAAGAGATAGAGGGGAGGGGGGAATTTAATTTATATATTTTATTATATTTAATTTTCAAAAAGCAACTTTTTATTTCGAACTCGAAACGAGACCCACCGACTGTCGTCCATAGCTAATTATTCTCATTCCGAACACAATGGGATATGTATCATAGGCTGATTCGCTCGTCTCGATCAGTTTTCGTCAAAATCAAAATATAGATTTATATATTGAATTCTAACGCGCACTTCATTTTACTGGGGCCACATACTAACTAGAAAAATTCCCGAAAAATATTTTCTAGCTTCGTATTGACGATACAGTCCTAACAAAAATAATTTCGTCGAATTCTAAGACCGTTTGAAAAATGGTCATTTTCCAGTCAATTAAAATCAACTGAAATTGGTCAAACGCGTTTTCCATTGCCACGCTCACATATTGATTCGAAAAATTATGAATTTTGAAACCTAGATATAACTTGACATCACGGATCCAACAAAAGTGGTTTCGTTGAAAACCGAGGTCGTTTGCAAAATTTCCGTTTTTAAGGGCCAGAATTCTATAGCGACTATTCTGAATTTTCAACTGGACATAACTTTTTATCCCCGCTATGAAATTTCGATTTTTCTGATACATTGGAAAGATATTATCAATTAGATTCCAATATTTTTGGTTTCACTAAAATCCAGTTTATTTTGAATTCTTTACATTCATTTGAACTTTGAAATCGAATTTTCAAACTACCGCGCCATTTCAGGCTCGTTATATAATTAAAATAAATTATTTATATTCTAACGACGACTCGAATAAATACATATGTTCTAATTCCATTCAAAATAAATTTCTCGTCGTTATTATTTAAAATAGTTCATTTTAAATAATCAAAATTCGCTAAAATTTCCAAAATAAAAATTTTAAATTGGCTCGGATTTCCGGCTTATTACACAAAAGCATTTGTACTCGGATTGTTTTCCTAATCAGTGGAAGGGGCTTAATTACCATGCCATAAGAAGTATTTTATGTGTAATTATAATCACAAAAAGTAAACTTATACTTAATCGTTTGATTAAGTATCCAGGTTATAATTAACCATATATTTTCAAAATATGTTTGTTTCTTAAATTAAAACTTTTCAAAACTCATTTCAAATTTTCAAATACGGTCTCTCAAATATAATACTCCGAAATCTCATTCTGGGGCATTACTAACCCTATCTCTAATGAGATATATAACTCTGATGAGTCTTTCCATTTGTTCAAATGTGTCGTACCCCATTGCTTTGTATAAACCAAAGCTCTGATACCACTCTGTAATGTCCAGGCTTTTTGCTTGGTTTTCGCCGGTAATTAAACCAACTTAAACCATTCACAAAGACGGATTGTTAGGGGCACTTACACAATTGCACAAGACAAAAACAACTTTTCCATTATGATTAAAATAATATTACATCAGAGTTACAAGAGGTACATCAGAGTACATCGGTTACACAGCGGAAAAGATACTAAACTCAGCAGAAGAATGTGAATGCTCCAAACATAATAGCTCCAGTTAAACCAGAATCCTACACCAACTAATTCCAAGGCTAAATCTGCGAACCAAACTAGTAGGTTTCCCGTGTGAAAATTATGGACACCCAGAGTTTAGGTGTTGGAACAATAAACTCCAGGTCAGTCATGGGACCGGTGTGAGAACTCAAAACAGTTGTCTTTAGGGTTTATTTTAAAGTTAGGCAATTCATCGGACCACGCCGCCAATGAGGAATGGGTTTACTCCATGTGAATACCAGTGCATAGAAATCCGCATTGACTTTTTGAAGAAAATGAAGCTATCATAAGCTCGTCCCACATCACACAATGCAAGCGCACACCAAATGGGCGAGTTTTGCCTTATGATAACAAAAAATGCCTTCATACGTGAAAATCCTATTTTACTACTATATATAGTGTGAAAAACCTTTCCGCAAATAAATGTATTAATCCTTGCCAGCATAATGCCCCATCCCATTATACTGACAATCCTGCCGGTAACCAGCAGGCTATACATTCAAAACCGTACGGGATCGTAGTGGAGATTGGGCTTCGAACATGATGGTTCGTGGTACGAAAGATCATTCGTGGGCTCCCTAACTTTCTTGTGCGCGTCATCCCAGTACTCGCGGATAACATCCAGACTCGGACTTCGTTATACTAACCCACCATACATGAATCAGAGTACCCAACAAATAGCGTCCCAGACTGGGGACTTCGCAGTACCCTTTCATCATCACATCACGGTGCACCGAACATACGAAACGAACATGAAAATCTGACCATCAGTTTACATCAATCTGGGGTGTGAGGTTCGTCGAGTCACGATATATACAAAGCTACGCTTAAATAAGCCATGCTTTGATCATCCATAGCTCATCACATAACTTAAGTATGCCACATTGTCCATTCACTACGCATCACAAATTTCTATCAATATATAACCTCTAAGCTCATACGTCTTAGAGAAGGGTGTTAAGCAAGAGAATAAATTCTTCGCCACCAAGCAGATATATATTAATAATGATCAGTGCTATGCCGTCAATTACAATGTCAGACACACAATCCATACATGTCCGTTCTAGGTCTGAACAAAACAACAATCCTGAATTCCTACACATACGTTCGGGCTTCTTGCCACTTAGCTGATATATAAAATCCATCTGCGAATGGGAGCCAGCCATTCGAGACATTCAACAAGTCACCCTTACGACACGAAGGATCCCGGTCTTCAATGCCGCCTCCAATGTCTTCAATTGCTCCACACCGTTGTATTATTACTTGGAATGGTTTTCAGACATAATTCTGATCCCGGTCTTTCCAAATAATAAGCGCAATTAAAAACACAATCACGAAACACACAGGCTTTCTACCAAATCTCCTTCCATTTGGGATTTCGTTAAATTAAACTTCTTTAAATCTATTCTCAAATTATCTTTAACAAAATCCATATTTAACCCTTCTTCTTTAAAGCACATCCCTTAAATCCAAGATAATCTAGCCCCAAAGCCTTAATTAATTTTCCGTTTGATAACTCAATATCAAAAATCCAGTTTCCTTCGAAAACTCTTACCCCACATTTCAACCCTAGTTTCCAATTAAATTGATTTTCCAACATTCCATTCTTTAATCTTAACTAAAAGATTATACTTTCTTTCCAAATCCTCGCTTTTAATTTCCTCAAATCAAAGATCTAATTAAATCCTCAAATTACGATATGAATTTCCATAACTCAATCTCATTGGGTTTCAAGAATGATATTATTGAAGATATGATTCACGACAAAACCCAAATCAATTGATACTAAACATAAGTTACACAGAAATTGTATCTACTTATGTTCGATATCAATTCTCATAATCAACGAATACTATAAGTGGAATAACGATATAATAATATCTTTCGAATTCCTCAAATAGTATACATTTACACCACAGAATTTCATATCAAATATCTGAAGATTATTTCTATCCAACTTATCCCAGTCAACTTAGGAAACTCGTATCTTAACTAAAAGATTTATTCAACTCTTTGACGTTAGATCTAGATAGAAATACCATCAACTTATACTTAATATTAATCTCGATATCCAACTCACACTATAAGCAGAATAATGGTGAACTATCTTTTAAATTCCTCAAATAGTAAGAATCATCATCTACCGAATTAATATCAAACATCCGTAGATTTATCTCCAATCATATCCAATTATATAAAATTGAAAACCCATATTAATATCAATTTAAATTCCATATAAAATATTTCCAATATTTTTAAACCTTTGAAAACATTCCACAAATCATTTAAAAATGATTACTGGTAGTTCAAAAAATAGTTTGCGGGTTAAAAACTTCAAAATAGATTGTTTTCGAAGAAAGCGTTACAATAGGTTTTCAAAAGCGTTACAAATTAGCTATCTTAATTTCTTCAATCAAAACATTGCTTTTCTTAGTCAAAACTTAAACTTTACAATTCAAAATATTTTTTACATAATTTATAATGATTTTACCATTTTTCCATATTTTTATAAACATTAAAAAATGGCTGTTTATGGTTATGTTCGATAACTTCTCTTACAACGATATTTTCAAAAATGGTTTTAAACATAACTCGAAAATTATAACTCGAATTTAAAATCTTCTTTCACTCATTTAAAAGCTCTTGTTAATATAAATCAATTTTTTTTCATTTCTTGGAAATCCGATTTAGATTGCAAAAGTTATAAGCGTTTAAAGTTTGCATCTAAAATACGTAAATTGCCGTTATGTGACAAGCTCTATTTTGACCATAATAACCATTATTCTATGATACTTCAAAATATCTTAGAAAACCGTTATATCCTTATATAACCCTTTTAAAATCATTTAAAATTACTTTCCAAATTATTTTGGATCTAAAATTCAACTTTCATAAATTCCAGTTCATTTCTAAATTCAAATAACTTCAAATTAACCTTCCCATTCGTCGGATCCGTTAGGGATAGCCAGGGAGAGCAGGAAACTTTATTTCCAAACCCAAGACTAGACACCATCCTTTCTGTCATCCTAGAATGTTCTGGTATTTATTTATTCATTTAAAGGACTTTAACAATACATATGAATTCATACATATGGTCTTTTCCAATTATTAACCTTCAATTTCAATAATGATATTGCTTTTAATTATGAAGGAGATTTGTCGATCACCAATGTGATACCATAATTGTTGTGTCATAGTGTGTGCAAAACAACATCAACAACCATTTAAACATCCATAGCAACCATCATCAACATCATTCAATAAATCATAATTGTGCACAAGCGTTATAACACTAACGCTTAATAGTGTGTGTTCTAAACTTCGCATCCATCATCCATCACAACAAATAACAATCATCATTAACCAATAATAATTCATCACTATATTTAAATTAGTCTAGCTACTAATTAAATATATAAACCGTGGTTAAAGAGTTCTCACCTAACAACTTTCCAAATCTTCACGGTAGGCGAGCCTAGCTAAGCGAATTGTCGGACAGTATTTCAGCGCAACGTCTTCTTCACCAAAATATATATAATATAATATACACTAATCTCTCTTTATATTATAAGAGGAGGAGAAGAATGAAAAACTTTGGCAAGATGGTGGTGGAAAAGAGGAAGACTTATGTCATGGAAACCATGGCCATAAGCTTTAAGAAGAAGGTGGAAAGGAGGAAATGGAATGGTAAAAAATGGAGAAAGAGCCTCCTTATATAGGAAAGGAAGAGTAAGGAGGTAAAGACACATAAGGGGGCATGTGGCAATCATGCATGAAAGGGAGCATGCATAAAGACATGTGTCTTAACACTTGTCTTAAGAAGAAAAAAAGAACTTTTGGTAGCACTTTCTTTTAAATATTATGAAAACTAAAGGCAACACTTAATTCTAACGCTACTAATTCGTGTTATGGTTTGACAAATCCGATCGAAAGACAAATAGTATCAATAAATCCAAACTCATTAATATTCATTCTCATTTATAATTCAAGTAAAATCTATATAACTTATCAAAATTATTAAATACTCTTAACCATATATATTTATATCAAATTCAAATTTAAATTCAAATTAAGTAATAAAAATTCCAATTTTAAATTGGTTAAAAATTCTGGATCGTTATGTTCACCCCCCTTAAAACTTTTCGTCCTTGGAAAGGAAAGGGCTACATGTCCTCCTACGATAACCTCCAGTTACCTATTATATTCGATTCATCGTTTACTGTGTAACGAAAAGTAATTTCGCTCGATCCGAATCAATCGCTAAACCGACCAAGACCGTTCGAAAAATGGCTATTTTCCAGTCGATTAAAATCAACTAAAACTGGTCAAACGCGTTTTACTTCGCCACGCTCACATATTGATTCGAAAAATTATGAAAATTGGAATCTAGCAATAACTTGACATCACAGATCCAACAAAAGTGGTTTCATCGAAATCCGAGGTCGTTTGCAAAATTCCCATTTTAAGGGCTAGAATTCCATAGCGACTATTCTGAATTTTCATCCGAGCATATCTTTTGATTCCCGCTATGAAATTTTGATTTTTTGGATTCGTTGGAAAGATATTCTCTATTAGATTCTAATATTTTTGGTTTCACTAAAATCCGGTTTATTTTGCACCCGGTATGTTCAATTGAAGTTTGAAATCGAATTATCGAACTACCGCGCCATTTTCAATTCCTTTTATAATTATATATAAATATTTATATTCTAACAACGATTCATATAAATATATACGTTCTATTTTATTAGAAATAAATATCTCGCCGCTATTATTTAAAATAATTCATTTTAAATGATCAAAATTCACTAAAATTGTCAAAATAAAAATTTTAAACTAGCTCAGATTTTCAAGTCATTACAATCGCCCCCACTTAAAACTTTTCGTCCCCGAAAAGGAACGAAGCCGAAAGTTGTTTCACAAATCAACTCAACTTCCAGTATTTTCATTACGGCTTAAGTTCTTCAACTTTTTAGTTTCTAAGAACTTTTCAAATTATTCAAAAATTTGGCTAACACCCTAAATTTTCGAAAAATTTCGCCATAACCTCCCCTGCACCGGGGACTTCGGGATATTTCATATAGCCTCCCATGGCCTTCTTCAATCCAAAAGAAAACGAAAAAGCCAATTGGCTCATAAAATCACCCAAAACTCAAGAAATACAATAAACATATACCTATTTGTCGGGCAAACAATTTTATTCCTCTGCTCTAGCCTCCTTGCTATGACATGTTCAATGAAAGTACATGTATATGCATGCAAATGCGACTAATTTTCAATACAATTCACTATTTGGTTCAAATTGACATAATGGTTCAAAATTCTAATCAATCAAAACAATAATCAAACAACACGTCCAACAATCAATTAGTTGATTAACGTTTCAAATCCATAATTTTGATATATAGTCAAAAATCACATTTTGATGTTAAATCACAACAATAGGCCCTATCTAATTTTGGTTCTCACACCAGTCTAATGGAAATATATAGATATCTCACTTTCGTCACTCGAACATATATCCACTGATGATGCAGCTGCTATCATCGGTGTCATCTCCAGGCGACTAGAGTGTGACTCTATATCCACCCAGTATATTAAAATTTCAAATACACGTGGATCAGACGTATACGCAAAATCTTTATATACTGGATTGTCCAAATCAATACAAATAAATAATCAAATACGAATAGTTGGTTTAAATTTTCAAAACAAAATTTGTTTTTATTTTCAAAAATATACTCTTCACACTCGTTTTAGGATACTACTGATCCCATCTCTAACGAGTCATTCCATTGGATATTACTAATTCAGTATCTGATGAATTCTTTCGTATGGTTCTAATGTGTCTTGTTCTCTAAGCTTTGTAAACCAAAGCTCTGATACCAACTGTAACGAAAAGGAATTTCGCTCGATCCGAATCAGTCGCTAAACCGACCAAGACCGTTTGAAAAATGGCCATTTTCCAGTCGATTAAAATCAACTGAAACTGGTCAAACGCGTTTTACTTCGCCATGCTCACATATTGATTCGAAAAATTATGAAAATTGGAATCTAGCAATAACTTGACTTCACGGATCCAACAAAAGTGGTTTCGTCAAAATCCGAGGTCGTTTGCAAAATTCCCATTTTTAAGGGCCAGAATTCCATAGCGACTATTCTGAATTTTCATCCGAGCATATCTTTTGATTCCCGCTATGAAATTTTGATTTTTCGGATTCGTTGGAAAGATATTCTCTATTTGATTCTAATATTTTTGGTTTCACTAAAATCCAGTTTATTTTGCACCCGGTATGTTCAATTGAAGTTTGAAATCGAATTATCGAACTACCGCGCCATTTTCAATTCCTTTTATAATTATATATAAATATTTATATTCTAACAACGATTCATATAAATATATACGTTCTATTTTATTCGAAATAAATTTCTCGCCGCTATTATTTAAAATAATTCATTTTAAATGATCAAAATTCACTAAAATTGTCAAAATAAAAATTTTAAACTGGCTCAGATTTTCGGGTTGTTACAGACTGGGCTAATTACTTATACTCAACCATTTACTGCTTTCAAAAAAATTCGGACTTATAAATTATGCTCTTAGATCTTATCTTACAAATGCAAAGGTTATGACACTTAATCCTTTTCAGTTTCCAAATTTTACTATTATTCATTACA
Organism: Allium sativum; assembly: GCA_030737875.1. NCBI lineage: Eukaryota > Viridiplantae > Streptophyta > Magnoliopsida > Asparagales > Amaryllidaceae > Allium > Allium sativum. The sequence goes on from CM060916.1 coordinate 736,138,988, forward strand.
CAAAAAACTTGATCATCTCCGAACTCAGCTTGTCTAAATGTTTCAGTTTAGGTAATTTCTTCTTACTATTCCCGCTTGCCAAAATCCTTTAATCAAATTGTGAAACTTAATTCACAAGGTTTTTATGCTTACTTAAACAGCTCCTTTTGTTGCCACAATATACTTTAGAACTTATCAACTTGTCCAAAATCGTCGATAATTCCAGTCTTCCTATCTATAACCTTAATTAAATTCAATAACTTTTTCATTAGAATAGGATCTATTTGGATATATGATAGAAGGGGACGACTATTGGGACACAAAACTAGACACAAACATAGAGACAAAGAATCTTGACCATTGGATCTTTTTTTTATGTGGAGAGGTGGAATTAAGGGGAGATCCAATGGTGTATATTTTGTGTCCCCTTATTTGTGTCTATTTGTTGTGTTCAAATAGACTTTCCAATGATAGAATATATTAAAAAGATTTATAAAAGAAGTTTTTTTATTTATTTATTTAACATCATATACATTTATCCAACTTTTCAGAGATGATTCTCTAGGGGTCAAAGAGCTTGCTTTGATTACATAATTCTTGTGTTCCTTCTTCTTCACTTATGACTGTGGGTGGTGTTGCTTTAGCTGGTCTTTCTCCCTTCTTTAATTGACAATCCTGGACTACATGCCCTACTTTTCTACATCGATAACACTTCTTTTCTTTTCTTGGGTTCATGGGTTTCTTCTTTTTTTTAGGACACTTACGTGTAAAATGTCTTTTCTTCTTGCATTTGAAACAAATTATGTCTTCTCGAATGGTTTTCTTTTGTATTCTTTCTGGGCATAAAACATCAAAATGTTCTTCTTGACTACATCTATAACAATAGATAGCTTTGAATTTCCCCAATCTAAGGCTTTCTTCCTTTTCTTTTTGGTTATTAGCTTTTCTTGCTTGTTTTAGGGTCATCCACCATTCAGTACCTGATAGACCAAACTCCATCTTTGTTCCTATATGGAAATCTTATTGAAAAGTCCAGGTTACTCTCCACTTCTTACTAACAAGTTTACCTGGTATAATTCTTATAACCCAATCAAATTTTCACTTTTCTATTTAAGTTCATATCAATTTACCAAACAATTTCAAACACTTATCTAAATGGATTTAATTATATATTGATGTTTTAATTGGAATCATATGGTCATCCCACTTTTGAAACTTGAAAATACATATTGATGGTGCTGCAATCATCAATAGAATCATCTTCAAGTGACTTGAGTGTGATTCTATATCAATCTAATATATTCAAGACTTCGTATATACGTTAGCTAGGCGTATACTCAAAATCTTCTTATACTCGATAGTCCAACCTCAACATCAATGCAATAGTTACCTTAACAAATTTGACCCAAGTTTATTGATATTTCGAAATCCCCAATAGTGAAATTAAATCCAAAAGGCATTTGTACTCGGATTGTTTTCCTGATCAGTGGAAGGGGCTTAATTACCATGCCATAAGAAGTATTTTATGTGTAATTATAGTCACAAAATGTAAACTTAACCTTAATCGTTTGATTAAGTATCCAGGTTATAATTAACCATATATTTCCAAAATATGTTTGTTTCTTAAATTAAAACTTTTCAAAACTCATTCCATATTTTCAAATATGGTCTCTCAAATATAATACTCCAAAATCTCATTCTAGGGCATTACTAACCCTATCTCTAATGAGATATATAACTCTGATGAGTCTTTCCATTTTTTCAAATGTGTCGTACCCCATTGCTTTGTATAAACCAAAGCTCTAATACCACTCTGTAACGACCCGGCTTTTTACTCGGTTTTCGCCGGTAATTAAACCAACTTAAACCATTCACAAAGACGGATTGTTAGGGGCACTTACACAAGTGAACAAAATAAAAACAACTTTTCCATTATCATTAAAATAATATTACATCAGAGTTACAAGAGGTACATCAGAGTACATCGGTTACACAGCGGAAAAGACACTAAACTCAGCAGAAGAATGTGAATGCTCCAAACATAATAGCTCCAGTTAAACCAGAATCCTGCTCCAACTAACTCCAAGGCCAAATCTGTGAACTAAACTAGTAGGCTGCCCGTGTAAAAATTATGGACACCTAGAGTTTAGGTGTTGGAGCAATAAACTCTAGGTCAGTCATGGGACCGGTGTGAGAACTCAAAACAGTTAGGGATAGCCAGGGAGAGCAGGAAACTTTATTTCCAAACCCAAGACTAGACACCATCCTTTCTGTCATCCTAGAATGTTCTGGTATTTATTTATTCATTTAAAGGACTTTAACAATATATATGAATTCATACATATGGTCTTTTCCAATTATTAACCTTCAATTTCAATAATGATATTGCTTTTAATTATGAAGGAGATTTGTCGATCACCAATGTGATACCATAATTGTTGTGTCATAGTGTGCGCAAAATAACATCAACAACCATTTAAACATCCATAGCAACCATCATCAACATGATTCAATGAATCATAATTGTGCACTAGTGTTATAATACTAACGCTTAATAGTGTGTGTTCTAAACTTCGCATCCATCATCCATCACAACAAATATCAATCATCATTAACCAATAATAATTCATTACTACATTTAAATTAGTCTAGCTACTAATTAAATATATAAACCGTGGTTAAAGAGTTCTCACCTAACAGCTTTCCAAATCTTCACGGTAGGCGAGCCTAGCTAAGCGAACCGTCGGACAGTATTTCAGCGCAACGTCTTCTTCACCAAAATATATATAATATAATATACACTAATCTCTCTTTATATTATAAGAGGAGGAGAAGAATGATGAACTTTGGCAAGGTGGTGGTGGAAATGAGGAAGACTTATGCCAAAGAAACCATGGCCATAAGCTTTAAGAAGAAGGTGGAAAGGAGGAAATGGAAATGGAATGGTAAAAAATGGAGAAAGAGCCTCCTTATATAGGAAAGGAGGAGTAAGGAGGTAAAGACACATAAGGGGGCAAGTGGCAATCATGCATGAAAGGGAGCATGCATAAAGACATGTGTCTTAACACTTGTCTTAAGAAGAAAAAAAGAACTTTTGGTAGCACTTTCTTTTAAATGTTATGAAAACTAAAGGCAACACTTAATTCTAACGCTACTAATTCGTGTTATGGTTTGACAAATCCGATCGAACGACAAATAGTATCAATAAATCCAAACTCATTAATAATCATTCTCATTTATAATTCAAGTAAAATCTATCATATAACTTATCAAAATTATTAAATACTCTTAACCATATATATTTATATCAAATTCAAATTAAGTAATAAAAATTCCAATTTTAAATTGGTTAAAAATTCTGGATCGTTACAGGCCTCCTCTTAAAATAAATATGGAGTGATTATCTAGTTGAATATTTCAAATCGTGCTTGAATGTCGTCATCTCAGTCAGTGTCCATCCGTCTTCTGTCTCCAATTCTATGCCACGAAAGGTGAGTTTATCTCACACCTGTCTTACATTTATCATGGATGTTAGATCAATAATGAACTGTTATATAAAATGTATGCCGATAGAAATTGTTTGATTTGATATATATGCACATTTCATATGTGACATGATATATTCATATGACATATAGTTGCATTGATGATATATATGCTATGATTTTTGTTATGTGATTGTCGATACCCCTAGTTTAGGAAAAACCACTAAAGGTTGAAATGTTACATACCCGAACGGACACTAGAATAGGGTAAAATCGTTATGGGTTGAAATGGTAGACCTGAACGGTTTTTATTGAATTTGGGATCGCGTGTTGAAATGATAAAGCCGTAGAAATTTTATAAATTGTGGATTGAAATGATAAATATCCTTATCACTTGACCATAGGGTAGAAAACTATATACAGACACCGCTGGTCATGTTTTCAAAGTATTTTGATTTGGTAATTTGATTTCAAAATAATAACTTAAAATTTTATATTATATATATATATATATATATATATATTTTAAACTTAAAAATTAATATTTTGAATTATATATTTTTAAATGATTTTTATAAGTAAATATAGATTTTAATGCTTATTTAAATTTTTACTTATAATTTATTTATTTTAAACTATGTAATTTAATTATATAAGTATTTTAGTTTTTTTATAATTATTTTAAACTTATTTTCTATATATATATATTTTAACTTATATATGTTTATAATATATTTCTAATTTATTTTAGAATATTATAAACTTATATATATATATTCAAAATTTATATTCTTATATATATTTTATAAACTTTATTAATAAACTCAAGATGGATAAGTTAGATTTCGTGATTTTAAATTCGAAGTTTAAAGATGTAAATTTATATAATGATATTTGAATAATTAATGAACTCATATTAAGTTATGAATTTGACTTGATGCGAACTTTTAGTAGACATGAATTTGAATTGGAATATTTATTAAATCGTAAGAATGATTTAAAATTTGTATGAACTGTTCAAATTGAAATATAAGGTTTTGACTCGACTGTATGTAATAAATTGAATTTTCCGACTTGAGTTCAAAATTTTGATATGATTCATTGAAATTGAAATGTAAGATTTGATTCGAATTATATTAACTGAATTATATGAACTATTTGAATTTATAAATAACGATTTCAAAGTTCATGACTTGAAATTGCGAACCACGATATGTTTTGTTTAAAATAAAAAATGTAAGTTTTTGACTTGAATTATACATTTGAATTCGGACCAAAATGTTGAATTTATGTGAATCGATTTGAAACGTTTTATTATAAAGGAAATTTTGAATTTTGAATTATTTTTTTGAATTGTTTTGAACTTGAATTTTTGTGAACATAAACCAAACCAAAGTATTACCGAGGTTAAATGGTCTGGTATCGATTTAAATGGAAATTGAGATATCTAAGGTATAACTTAAATATAAGTCGATTTTGGATTTGACATTCAATATGCGAATACTTTTGGAAATTTTATCGAAGTTGAAATGTTATAGTATTAGTTTATACTATATTTGAAATCTTTTGATATGTTTCCAAAATCGATTTGATTAAGCGATATAAATGAGTTGTTTTCAAAATTAAATATATTAGAAGTTAGATATTTAAATTTGATTTCAAATTTGAATATGAGATTTTGTATAATCGATTTTATAAAGTGATTTATAAAATAATGACCACGATGTTAAAAATGTAAACAATTGGTTGTTAAAGAGACCGGGATCAGCTATTGTCATACTCTCTACCAATATTGAAAACCACTTTAACAATTGTGTACGCGGTGGAGTTCTAGAATGAAGGGGATGATTTGGCAGACGACTCCATTTTATTTTATTTCATATTAATTACGAGGCCCTGACTACCTTGAGTCAGCTTGATGTGGCTAAAACAGGAGCTATGCATGGACCAAGTGAGGTCATAACTCTTATTGAGCACACTTCTTCGATATTATTCTATTACTATTGAGATTCGATTTGGGCCCTTTTGATTATGGGAGTGTGTATCAAGGTGGGCGGTAGTAGCTACTATTCGTTACCACCAGTCCGGCTCTGCAAACGGTGAATCTACCCTGGCATTCCTTGTGTGCCTTGTCACATGCCTTATACGAGCCCACTACGCTTTTGTTTTGTACCGTTTTATATGGAGTGCCCTCTGATAAACCTCCAGTTTACGGAGGAATTACGGTACTGTATATACTATGGGAATATATAAACGGTGTAAGGGTAATCATGGTAATCCCGCTTACGCTATTTTGTTATTATTGATAGACACTATCGTATATAGCGTATTATACTATATAGTATTAGTTTGACGGATCCTTAGAGGATGGTGATCCCAAACTTCCTCTAAGTTACTGATTGCATTTCATCGAACATTTCATTTGAGTGGATTTACTTTCATGAGAATTTCAGTCCTGATCCAAGTTGTTTTGTTTTACATTATTACTCGGGTCAAATCGAGTATTCCAGTTTCGAGATTCATCTTTGGAGTTTGGAGCTTATATTGGATTTTTGGCTAACCTATATCTACCTGTTGATCAGTTGTTGTAGTCGTTTAGTTATTTCTGTTATTCTGTTTCAGACAGTTATCAATTATTTGTTGTGTTAGATTTCCGTTGTATTATTTATGTAAACTCTGACGTAAAAATTTATTTAGTAGCTTCATGAACTACTATTGTATTTTAAATTTTCCGCTGCGAGATATTATATTGCTCCGTATCTGTGTCTGTGATATGTGATTCGATTTATTCTATTTACCTTAGAAGCAAATAACAATCTGTTGTTTTGGACGTTTCGAGTTGACATGTTTTGTTGATTCGGCATGATCAAAATGGCGGGTCGTTACATTATGTCATGTACATATTGTCATTCCTAAAATTTATTTCCATCCTCTTGTTTTTCCTTTTTCCTTTTATTTCACATTATTATTTTTCTTAAAACAAAACAAATCTCCAGATATATATTTTGCTTCTCTTGTTACATTTAAAACAGAAAAATTAATGGAAAAAACTCACAAAACTGTCAAAATAATATATGTATAATATTAACCATTTTATCTGTAAACTATTTTAATTGAGGAAAATAAATACTAGATTAGATTTACATGTTATGCCTACTCAGTCAATTCAATATTTGTGTAACGTAATCTAATTAGAAGAGACATCTTAGGAAAATTTATAACGTATTTTCTCTCCACTCTATTTCATCACTAATCACACATTAATTTCTTTATCTTATTTTCACGCATCTAATTTCAAAAATATGGCCTGTAGTCTTCCCTTCTTTATTTTTTCCACTTATTTTGCAACCTACCTTAAATCAAATACCCAATAGTCATTTTGTTCACATTCCTACGCTCTTAAAATCTTCCTCTTTCTCACGTTCCGTTAATCCATTCATTTTATTTCAAAAAAAAGGAACCACGTATTCCCCTTGTTCCTCTTTCTAAGCATAAATTACATTTCCTCCTCTCTCTCTCAAACCTAGATCCCTTTATCTACAAATCTTCATCTCCTTTGTGAATCCCCATTTCTCTCAGTAAGTCACCATATTCTTCCTAAAATCCTAATATATTGCCTCCCCTCTTCTAAAAATCATAAGAGATAGAAAAAAAGGAAAATCTTCAATTTGTTTTGCTTTTGTTGCTACCTTCTATTGGCAATCTTCTGTCGACTTGTATCCGACGTCAAATCGATGCAAGGTGAGTTTCAGCTCACGATTAACATTCTTTTTGCAAGTATTTACATCAAATGAAATAATGATAATTGTAACGACCCGCATTCTACGCATCATAGGATCGTAGAATAATTATTTCTCTCACATACGAAGTCGTATGGTCATGTAACTTTGGGAGACGACTATTGGGGTCATTTCCCATGTTCATGATTTTTCCCGATTTTTATATGACCGTTTTGCCCCTAGCTGATACTGTTTTGGACATAACTTTTGATTGGAAAGGAATTTTGACCTGAAACTACTTCCATTGGCTCCGGATGATGGTTTACAATTCCATAGAGTGGTCACATTAGGCAAATGGACTCGCCGTTTGGGAGATATGGCCGAAACAAGTTTCAGATGGTGAAAAAACAGCTAATTGGGTTTAACTGGGTGATTAACAGCTAGGCCCAATGGGGGATTTCGGGATTAGAGGTATATAAGGGCTGATTAGGGTTAGAAAACATTACTTTCAGCCGTCATTTTCAGTCTTGGAACCCTAGCAATGGCCTCCAACTCCCAAATCAACTTCTAATCACTTTCTAATCAAGTTTTGGCTTAATCAACATCAAATCAAGGCGGTTTAGCACACAAATCAAGGTAGATCTGCTGTGTTGTATTGGGAACAGCGCCAAACAGAGATTCATTTCAGATTTGGTATTTTATTTGTGGCCAAGGTGAGTGATTTGCATAGTTTTGCACTAATTACAGTTAATTAAGGGTAATTAGTGAAGATTAATGAAATTAGACATGATAAAATTCTGGAAAAAAAATTTATAAATTTGAAAATAATGTTTTAGACCTCTGTTAGAAATTTGGTTTGATTTGGTTAAGTTTTACTAATCATATCATTAGTTTTGCCTAAACATGCTTAAGGGAAAATATGGGGTTTTGGCTATGTTTGATCCAATTTACATGCTTTAGCTATTGTTTTGATGTTTGTGGTTGATGTTATATGTTCCTTTGACCGTTTGGTATGGATTGTGATTGTTTAGAATAGTTAGATTGGTCGAAAACGTCGTCGAATGGCGTAAACAGTCGTTGGAAGAAAGTGCAGGAAATTGGCCGATCCGGATCGGATCGGAGGAAGGAGCTCGAACCGAACCGCCCCTCCAAACTGTTGCATCTACGAGGCGATCTAGAAAATTGGGGAGCATCTTCTCCGACCCTACCCGTGTAGTCTTCTCCGAACCAAACCGATGGTAGCTCCGGGCCGATCCGCTTATCTGGAGAGCCCACGATCCGAACCATGTTACCCGATACGAACCGATGCGCCATGGAAGAACTTGAGGAACTCGACCCGATCCGATGTGATGAAGCATTCCGGTCCGAACTATGTAGCTTGGACATGAGGCATGGATCATGAACTGAGCTGGGGAGCACGACCCGAACCCAATGGGAGTACGATCCGAAGCAAAGTAAAGGGAGGAACCGAACCGTTCCGGTGACGACTAAAAACCCGAGATGCAAAGGTGGTCCAAATGGAAGTTAGAGCTCAGGATCCAGTTGGGAACCAACGAGTTCACTTCATGGTTGGGCTTTGCTGCGGGACGTGTGCAAAGGGGTTGTCGATGTCTGTAACTTTGGATCACTATGTGTAGGGAGTACGTGAACGGATTCAGGGCCACAGTGGCCTAGGTATGACTAAAGAGCTATAGACCAATGAAGTGGGGTCATTTGTAAAGGTTTGGTCATGACTCCATGGGGTAAGCTTGGTAGTAGCAGTAGTTGTACAAGTCGACCTCCGTCACTACTTCGATGGGTCTAGTGATTGACAGTGGTGGACATCGTATGCTTTACGCACTGAGTGAGAGATGTGAGGATGATTGTTATGTTTGATTTGTTTGCCATCATTATGACATGCACACCCCCACCCCGTTATCTTTACACCATTTATTCAATGGCACCTTAGAGTATTATATGGTATGTAGTGCTAACTCTTTGGTTGCAGGTTCAGGTATGGTTTAGTATACCTGTTATTGTTCTGTTTAGCTGCTTATCGCTCATACCGGACTTTTTGTCTGACCCAGAGTTTTATGTCTCTTCTTATTACTCTGGGTGCTCTCACGAGCAGACTAGAGACAGGTTAGCTGGGTATGCACGAGTAGCTGATCCGGAGACGAGCAGGAGGCCTCCACGTATGATACATATAGATATTCTCCCTGTGTTGGTGAAGATCACTGCTTGGGCATTAGTAGTGCATCTTCTACTTTAGCTTTCTTTTGCTTTAGAGACAGTTTAAAGTTGTAATAATGATGTTGGATTTCCGCTGCTATGTTGGTTTAGTTTTCAGCTTATGCACTGTCTCGCCTGTTTTATGTCAAGATTATGCTATTATTATATTTTGTTCCATGCGCTGTGAGACATTCTACAAGTTCCTTGTTAGTTCATTCTCTTCTTTCCTTTCTTTGGCGACCGTTCTGTGCTAGTTGGGCATGTGTACAGCGCACTTTCGGAGGAAATGCCGGCTGGTGCGGGGCGAGCCGTCACACTTGGTATCAGAGCTCTAGGTTGCGTAGTTAACCTAGGGAAAGACACCAGGGAGAGATAATACGTATATGAGAGCGCGTATTTGTGATTATTTTGGTTTTCAAAAGCTATATATATACTATTAGTATATCTAAGAATGAAGTCGCACTGCACTGACACCACAAAGAGGATGGTTAATCGTTTTCTCTTTACAGATTGAACGATGAGCCGATACGCAAGTGGTGCCGGTAGAGGAGCCAATAATGGGAATGCTGCTGACATGAGGACGATGTTTATTGACCTCATGAGGGAGATGCTTAGGGATGTGCAGAGGGCAGCTCCCAATGGTGGTAATGGTGGTGGTCCAATAGTGCAGGCGCCTAGGGCCGATTTCGCCAAGCTGAATAAGGATTATACTAGTCTTGGTGGGAAGTCGTTCCACTGAATGGAGTCGGCTACGGATGTTCAGGATTGGTTGGATAGCTGTGAGCGTATCTTTGAAGACTTGGGTATCGAGGATGCGATGAAGAGAAGGCTAGCATCCCATCAGCTGCAAGGACGGGCTATGAATTGGTGGAATGCTATAAAGGCAGCTACCCCAGAGGATCAGATTACTTGGGATCAGTTTAAGGTTCGCTTTAGCGATAAGTTCATTCCAGCTGCTCAGAAGTCAGTGCTTTTTAAGAAATTCCTAGAACTCAAGCAGAATGGCAGAGCTGTATCGGAGTATATTGCAGAATTCTATACTTTATCGAAGTATGGACTATCCCTCATTGACACTCCCGAGAAGAAGAATGAGAAGTTCATAACTGGCTTGGATCGGTACTTGGGGGAAAGGCTTATTAACCACATCGATGAGACGTTTGAATCGATTGTGGGGAAAGCATTAAGATCAGAAATTCTTTACCCTAAGTCGAAGATTGAGGTTGTATCTGCAGAGGAGCCAAAGCCGCAAGCAAGTGGTGGAGGCAAGAGTGGTTCTCAGACTAAGAGGAAGCAGAACCAGAATAAGGATGGCCAGAAAAAGAATAAGAAAGATGTTGAGTGCTTCAGCTATGGTAAGAAGGGTCATTATGCTAGTAATTGTCGGGCCAAGCCAGCGGATAGGAAGTGCTTCAACTGTGGCCAAGTGGGCCATCACAAGGACAAGTGTCCGCAACCCCCTAAAGAAAAGCAGATGGTGAAAGCATATGCCCTTAATGCTATTCCTTCTTCGTCGAATGCCCCAACTGCGGCGGAGAAGGGAAAGAATGTCGTTATTCAAGGCATGCTTTCTGTTTATGATGTTCCTGTTAGAGTTTTGTTTGATACCGGAGATTCCAGTTCTTTAATATCTAGTGACCTGGTAGATAGGTTGGGATTGGAGCCTGAGATTGTCGATAGACCTTTAGTAGTGACGAACCCGATTGGTGGTTCGACTAACCTTAACATGATTTGTCGTAATGTGGTCTTATCGAGCCATGGATGCATGTTTGTATGTGATTGCTTTGTTTTGGGCTTTACTGGGTTTGGCATTATTTTAGGAGTCGATTGGATCCAAAGATACGGGGTGGTGGTAGACTGTGAGGGCATTTTGGTGACAGCTAGAGCGGATGATGGGCGGAGGGTAGTGTTTGGTGGTCTATCTAGTGATGGGGTAATGGCTAGTTTTCTAAATTCCCTCGACATCCCGCAAAGTGAGTTTTCAGGTTTGCCCGTGGTTGGCCAGTATCCGGACATCTTCGAGGAAGTGACTGGGCTTCCACCACACCGAGAGATTGAGTTCCGTATTGATTTAGTGAAAGATGCCAGACCTATAGTGATGCCACTTCGTCGTATGGCACCAAGGGAGCAACGAGAGCTCGGGGTGCAGGTCAGCGATCTTTTGAAGAAGGAATTTATTAGAAGGAGTGTTTCTGAATGGGGAGCACCAGTTGTGTTCGCTACCAAGGCTGATGGTTCCCTTCATTTGTGTGTAGACTACCGCGAGTTGAATAAAGTGACGAGGAAGAACAAGTATCCTCTACCGCGGATAGATGATTTGTTTGATCAGTTGAGTGGCGCAAGAGTATTTTCTCAGTTGGATCTCGCGACAGGTTTTCATCAGCTTAGAGTATAGCTAAAACGGCATTTCGGACGCCGTCTGGATTTTATGAGTGGTTGGTCATGCCATTTGGGTTGACCAATGCCCCAGCATATTTTGTGGATCTTATGAATAGGGTATTCAGAGATCAGTTGAATAAGTTTGTCCTTGTGTTCGTGGATGATATTTTGGTCTACTCGAGGACAGAGGAAGAACACAAGGAACATTTGAGGATAGTGATGGAGGTGTTGAGAAAACACCAATTGAAAGCAAAGTTTTAAGTGTCACTTCTGGAGGAGGGACGTGAGATTCTTGGGCCATGTTGTTTCAGAGAATGGTATTGCCGTGGATCCGGCAAAGGTGGCTATGGTACAAGATTGGTCTATGCCCAAGAATGCAACGGACATAAGAAGTTTCATGGGATTAGCTGGATATTATCGTAAGTTTATCCAAGACTTTTCCAAGATAGCAGCACCGTTGACTCAGTTGACCAAGAAGAATCAAGCTTTCGTCTGGGACGAAAAGTGCGAGAATGCATTCAAGAGTCTAAAGGACAAGTTGACATGTGCACCGGTGTTAGTCATTCCTAAGGGGAATGAAGAGATGACGGTATACACAGATGCATGTGGTACCGGACTAGGTGCTGTATTGATGCAAGGAGGTAGGGTTGTAGCTTATGCAAGTCGGCAATTGAAACCGCACGAGAGAAGATACACTACCCATGATTTGGAATTAGCAGCGATCGTGTTCGCATTGAAGATGTGGAGACATTATCTCTTGGGAGAAAGGCTTGAGCTGTTTACCAATCATAAATCTTTAAAATATCTCTTCTCCCAAAAGGATCTAAATCTCCAACAGCAAAGATGGTTAGAATTCTTAGCTTCCTATGATTTCGACATCGCATATACACCAGGAAAGGGCAATGTGGTGGCTGATGCGTTGAGTAGAAGACATGCCAGTTTAGGGGCTATGTTTCTAGAATGGAAGCACTTGGAGTATATCGCAGGGTATGATTTCAGACCAAAGTGCGAATTGGATCCAGAAATATTAGCAAGTTTGACGATCAGACCCACTTTGATTGAGCGGATTGGTTCCAGTCAGAGGAACGATCCTAACCTATTGGAAATCATCTCAAAGTTAGAGATGGGAATCGATGGAGAGATGAACAAGTATGAGCTTAATCGAGATGGATGGCTTAGAAAGAATGGAAGGCTAGTTGTACCCAATGTCAATGGATTGAGAGATGAAGTGCTTAGAGAATGTCATCACTCAAAACTGACTATACATCCCGGTGGTAATAAGATGTAATAAGACATGAAGCAGACCTACTACTGGGAAGGGATGAAAAGAGACATTGGGAAGTTTATATCCAAATGCATGAACTTCCAGCTAGTTAAAGCTGAGCAAAAGAAGCCTAGTGGTTTGCTACAACCATTAGAAATTCCAGAATGGAAATGGTAACAAGTGTCAATGGATTTCATTGATGGGTTACCAAGGACTAGATCGGGCCATGATAGCATTTGGGTGATTATGGACCGATTGACCAAAAATGCAAGATTTATACCCGTCAAGTCAAACAGGACGGCAGCTAAATTAGCGGAACTATATATAAAGTGGGTAGTGAAATTTCATGGAATACCCAAAGGCATTGTGAGTGACTGAGATCCGTTGTTCACTAGTGGATTTTGGAAGAGCTTACAAGAGGCGTTAGGATCAGAATTACATCTCAGTACCGCGTATCATCCTCAAACCGACAGTCAAACAGAGAGGGTGAATCGTATATTAGAAGACCTCTTGAGAGCCTATGTATTGGATTTTGGTGGATCATGGGATGACCATTTGCATCTAGTAGAGTTTGCATGTAATAATAGTTATCAATCCAGTATGGTATGGCTCCATTTGAAGCTTTGTACGGAAGACCGTGCAACTCACTGTCATGTTGGGTAGAAACTGGTGAGAAGTTTGTGCTTGGACCCGATGTGATAAGAGAAACTTCAGCTAAGAATAAGGTTATCCAACAGCGAATGAAGGCTGCCCAAGATAGGCAGAAGAGTTATGCTGATAAGAGGAGAAGAGAATTAAAGTTCTCCATTGGCGACTTGGTGTTTATCAAGATTTCTCCATTGAAGAGCGTGATACGATTTGGCAGGAGAGGCAAGTTAGCACCAAGATTTGTTGGTCCATTCCCAATTCTTGAGCAAATTTGGAATTTGGCATATAAAGTTGGATTACTAGACAAGATGGCAGGAGTTCATAACGTATTTCATGTTTCCCAGTTAAGGAAATTCGTACACGACCCAGATGTGACTATTTCACATGATCAGTTGGATGATATCGAGGTTGAACCCGAGGCGGTTGGGAACCGCAGGCCTATGCGTATTGTTGGGAACGATACAAAGCAGCTTCGAAGGAAGGCGGTGAAATTAGTCAAAGTTCAGTGGGGCGAGAATGAAAATGACTGTACTTGGGAGATAGAGGAGAGCATTAGGAAGATGTATCCAGAACTCTTCGCCTGGTAAGATTTCAGTTTCGATTTAGTCTTTCCGCATGCTAGGATAGGTTGTTTTGTTTTTTTGCATGTTTGGTTGTTATATATGATTGGTAGGCATGCGGGGTCCTTTGTATGTTTTGGGTTAAGTAATTTCAGGGACGAAATTTCTTAAGGGGGGAAGAGTGTAACGACCCGCATTCTACGCATCATAGGATCGTAGAATATTTATTTTTCTCACATACGAAGTCGTATGGTCATGTAACTTTGGGAGACGACTATTGGGGTCATTTCCCATGTTCACGATTTTCCCCGATTTTTATATGACCGTTTTTCCCCTAGCTGATACTGTTTTGGCAATAACTTTTGATTGGAAAGGAATTTTGACCTAAAACCACTTCCATTGGCTCTGGATGATGGTTTACAATTCCATAGAGTGGTCACATTAGCCAAACGGACTCACAGTTTGGGAGATATGGCTGAAACAAGTTTCAGATGGTGAAAAAACAGCTAATTGGGCTTAACCGGGTGATTAACAGCTAGGCCCAATGGGGGATTTCGGGATTAGAGTTATATAGGGGCTGATTAGGGTTTGAAAACATTTCTTTCAGCTGTCACCTTCAGTCTTGAAACCCTAGCAATGGCCTCCAACTCCCAAATCAACTTCTAATCACTTTCTAATCAAGTTTTGGCTTAATCAACATCAAATCAAGGCGGTTTAGCACACAAATCGAGGTAGAACTGCTGTGTTGTATTGGGAACAACGCCAAACAGAGAATCATTTCAGATTTGGTATTTTATTTGTGGCCAAGGTGAGTGATTTGCATAGTTTTGCACTAATTACAGTTAATTAAGGGTAATTAGTGAAGATTAATGAAATTAGACATGATAAAATTCTGGAAAAATATTTATAAATTCGAAAATAATGATTTAGACCTCTGTTAGATATTTGGTTTGATTTGGTTAAGTTTTACTAAACATATCATTAGTTTTGCCTAAACATGCTTAAGGGAAAACATGGGGTTTTGGCTATGTTTGATCTAATTTACATGCTTTAGCTATTGTTTTGATGTTTGTGGTTGATGTTATATGTTCCTATGACCGTTTGGTATGGATTGTGATTGTTTAGAATAGTTAGATTGGTCGAAAACGCTGTCGAATGGCGTAAACAGTCGCTGGAAGAAAGTGCAGGAAATTGGCTGATCCGGATCGGATCGGAGGAAGGAGCCCGAACCGAACCACCCCTCCAAATTGTTGCGTCTACGAGGCGATCTGGAAAATTGGGGAGCATCTTCTTTGACTCGACTCGTGTAGTCTTCTCCGAACCAAACCGATGGGAGCTCCGGGCCGATCCGCTTATCTGGAGAGCCCACGATCCGAACCATGTTACCCGATCCGAACCAATGCGCCATGGAAGAACTTGAGGGACTCGACCCGATCCGAGGTGATGAAGCATTCTGATCCGAATTGTCGAGCTTGGACATGAGGCGTGGATCATGAACTGAACTGGGGAGCATGACCCGAACCCAATGGGAGTACGATCCGAAGCAAAGTAAAGGGAGGAACCGAACCGATCCTGTGACAACTAAAAATCCGAGATGCAAAGGTGGTCCAAATGGAAGTTAGAGCTCAGGATCCAGTTGGGAACCAACGAGTTCACTTTATTGTTGGGCTTTGCTGCGGGACGTGTGCAAAGGGGTTGTCGATGTCTGTAACTTTGGATCACTATGTGTAGGGAGTACGTGAACGGATTCAGGGCCACAGTGGCCCAGATATGACTAAAGAGTTATAGACCAATGAAGTAGGGTCATTTGTAAAGGTTTGGTCATGACTCCATGGGGTAAGCTTGGTAGTAGCAGTAGTTGTACAAGTCAAACTCCGTCACTACTTCGATGGGTCTAGTGATTGACAGTGGTGGACATCGTATACTTTATGCACTGAGTGAGAGATGTGAGGATGATTGTTATGTTTGATTTGTTTGCAATCATTATGACGTGCACACTCCCACCCCGTTATCTTTACACCATTTATTCAATGGCACCTTAGAGTATTGTACGGTATGTAGTGCTAACTCTTTGGTTGCAGGTCCAGGTTCAGGTATGATTTAGTATACCTGTTATTGTTTTGTTTAGCAACTTATCGCTCATACCAGACTTTTTGTCTCCCCAGAGTTTTATGTCTCTTCTTATTACTTTGGGTGCTCTCACGAGCAGACTAGAGACAGGTTAGCTGGGTATGCACGAGTAGCTGATCCGGAGACGAGCAAGAGGCCTCCACGTATGATACATATAGATATTCTCCCTGTGTTGTTGAAGATCACTGCTTGGGCATTAGTAGTGCATCTTCTACTTTAGCTTTCTTTTGCTTTAGAGACAGTTTAAAGTTGTAATAATGATGTTGGATTTCCCCTGCTATGTTGTTTTAGTTTTCAGCTTATGCACTGTCTCGCCTGTTTTATGTCAAGATTATGCTATTATTATATTTTGTTCCATGCACTGTGAGACATTCTACAGGTTCCTTGCTAGTTCATTCTCTTCTTTCCTTTCTTTGGCGACCGTTCTGTGCTAGTTGGGCATGTGTACAGCGCACTTTCGGAGGAAATGCCGGCTGGTGCGGGGCGGGCCGTCACAATAATATTTTGTTAAAAAAAATGATTGTTAATTGTTTATTACATGACATTAAATCAATTATTAAATGTATGTTTTTTTGTCATTTACATGAATTGTTGATAGTAAATTTCATGAAATGTTAGTGGTTGTTTATATTAAATGGTAGTTTTTAGTTTAATGAAATGATAGTGAAAATTCACATCAAATCTTATTTGTTCATCGCATGGAATAAAGTCATTGATGTATAGTATGTTATGTTTGCATTGTTATCATCCTTCTATCATATTGTAAGTTCCCAATATTTATATGAATTGTTAGTTGTTATTTACATGAGTTGTTAGTTGAAAATTTCATGAAATGTTATGTGTAAATTATGTGAAATGATAGTGATAATTCACTTGAAACCATACTTGTTCATCGCATGAAATGATAGGGATTGATTCATAATATGTTATGTTGGTTGCATTGTCTTCATTCTTGCATAACATCTTGTGTTCTCAATATTATATATTGTACGAAACCAAGTTGACGTTGGATTGAACGATGTTAAGTTTAAATTAATTTTTGAAATATTTGACTTAAAATTATGAAATTAAAATTTAATGCAAAGTTGTTATTAAGTTTTAAGCAAAATTTTGTTGTTTGATTTAATTGTTAATGTCAAAATTTAAATTTTTTCATTAACATTGAGGTAAGGAGTTGATTTGGTTTAATTTAAGTTAAAGATTAAATTAACATAAGATTGTTATTAAGGTTAATTGTTTGGTTGATTTAAGGATAAAATTATGAATTTGATTTAAGTGATAAATAATTAAACTTTCAATGGTGTTTTAATTTAGTGAAATGAAACTTAAATTCATTATTTAAGTTTTGATGTGAATGGGATTAGATTGTAATTTATATTGTAAACTAATATAAAACTTTGTTGAAATTTGAAATTTAAAATTTGAAATCTGAAATTTTAAGTTGAAACTTGGAAATGTTAACATGAGATTTGGACTGGATTTGGAATAATAATGCAAATATGTGTTTGAACTAAATAGATTTACAACATAAATATGACATTTATTTAAATTTGAGCATTTCATTTATTGAGTTGCTTGTACATTTCACTTGAGTTAATTTACATGCATAAGAAAATTAATCATGACTCGAGTGTTTTGTCTGAAATGCTCGGGTTAGATCTGAGTGTTACAGATTTAGGGATTACAACTTAGAATTCAAAGATTGGCGAAGCTAGGGATTCCAAAAACGACGCACTCTAAAGTCTTAAATAGTAAATATTTTTCTGCATTCAAACTGTATATTTTAATACCACTATATAGAAAATCTTGTATCAAAAATTTTGATTATATATAAAAGTTTATTTTGCTGTTCAATACTGTGTCATTTATTATGTACATTCTGTGTTGATTCTATTTTAAACTCTATAAGCTAAATAATAATCCATCAATTTGGACGTTTTAAGTTGGTTTAATTACCAATTTGATGCGGTCAAAAAGGCAAGACGTTACATTTTGACATCGAAAATTTTGATTAGGTGTCAAATCCCTTAGTAGAAACAAAGCAACGATATGGAAACATTTGGTATTTTATATTTATATTTTTGCCAAAAATATTTTTTTAACAAGTTTTTCATTTTGTCCTTATTCAAGAAATAATTGTAACTTCGTATCAACAAAAAGAAATTGTAAAGTAACTGATATTTAATTCGACCATTTATGTATTTCAATATTTTATTTAAAGTAGTAGCTTTTTTATAAATAAAGTATATTTACATAACATATTATTTTAGTACAGAACTTTTTTTTGCAGCTCTAGAAATTTATATGAAGAATATTTAATTAAAGGACCCATGTTTATTTTGACAATGTTATAATTTTAATAATTAGATCTTTAAAATTAATTATTTTGAAGTTGGAAAAATTATTAACTTGATTTAAAAAAATATGAAATTTACTAGAAACTTTACAAAGTTGGTTTAAGAACCCTTAAACTTAGTTTTAGATTTTTATGTAAATGTGTAAATTTTTGTAAATTAATTAGTGTGAAATATGATGTATTTTCATTATTAAAAATAATAATTGTTTTAGGAAATTAGTGGAATTTTTTATGTGAATTTCAAAAGTAAATTGAAGAACTTTTTCCTTAAAAACCTTCAAAAATTCTATATGAAATTTTCTGTAAAATTTGGGATGTACAGAATGATAGATTTTATTTTAAATACGAACGGACCCTTAGGATAGACAGAAACTCATGACATCTCTTAATTTGTTATACCTATTTCGCATATAATTTTGAGTCAACTAACTGGGAATTTTTAATTATGGCTCGATTGTATCGTTTTTTCATTATGTTCGAGTCAGTGTTAGTTGTTTCAATTTCATTAGGCATGGTTATTTCGTAAAGATAAAGATGGCGATTAAAGACTACCATGCATGTTAGTATTATTTTGCAATTTGTTTGTAATATGTATAAATCTGATTACTTTATAAAAGGGAAATTGATGTATAAATCGTATTGACAACTGTCTTTTTGAACGGTTTGGATTGAAATTTGTGGTTTATTGTCTACTTGAATCATCCGAAAAGGTGGGGTATCATAGAAGCCGACCTCAAATCCGCTTTTGGTGAGTGGTTGGTAGAAAAGCCTTCTTCAATGCTGAACCAATTTCACAATAAAGTGGCCCAACACTTAAGGAAAGAAGAGGAGAAACATACATTGAGAAGAGATAATGCTAGACGGATATTGAAGGAGTGCGTAGCAATGCATCCATGAACTATTATAAAGGGGATTCTAGGAAAAGGAGGTTAATGTTTAGAATAAGAATAAGGTGTAAAAGAGAGGTAGTGTAAGGAACTGCAACAAAAAGGAAACTTTGGAATGGGAAACCCCAAGATCTAATGTTTGACACTTAAACGCCATTGAAAACCGTTCTAGAGAATATTTATTTGGCAGCATGTTACATGATGTAGTATATGAAGCCACTATTAAAAGAAATGATGAAAACCAAAGACAATATGGAATGTTTTACAGGTTCTATGAGATATATAGGCATACCACAGAAGAGTGTAAACATCTATGTAATGTCATTGAAAAGCTCATCAGAGAAAAGAAATTATAAAAGTTTTTAAAAGCCATACAGGATGGTGGGTATGGGACATCAAACCCCAACAGAAGCTAGGTGTCTCCTAGAGCTACCGATCAAAGATAACCAAGAGAGAAATGGTTATCAACACCATCCTTAAAGGACCACGTCTAGTTGACAATTACTGGAGGAAAATGAATTGTTACTTAAATGTTTTTATACACATACCTAACTGTGAGGATGAAGCTTCTACAAAGTAATAAAAGGTGATGACAGATGACATCGCCTTCTGCTACTAAGATGCTGATAGTAGAAGTTCCAACTATTGACCATTGATAATTTTGGTCGTGGTAGCTCTAGCTACTATGAAAAAGCTGTTGGTAGATTGCTAAAGATCTATCAACAATTTGATGAAAAAGGACTACGACCAGATGCTCTTAAATTCCAAGGACTTGAAGTCATGCACAATCCAAATACAAGGCTTTAACAGCATAGAAACTGAAGCCACAGGATACGTCGGCCTACCTATCATGTTGGGAGAAGTCAATAGCAGGAGATACGATTTATCATGTTGGATGTACACACTTCATTTAATGCATTTTTGGATGACCGACCCTGACTGAATTTCAAGCAATTCTCGCTCCTTGATGTCTAACCATAAAGTTTTATACTAAGAATGGCACAAAGATTTTGATAAGTGATGAGGCAACTAGCCGAGCATGCTATGTCGAAGATTCAAGGAACGTGCAATCAAAGTTGAAGGGAAAGGACGCAGTGGAACCTCTCTGCATCAAAATCGATGGAGCATAGCAACCAATGACAGGGTTCTGGCTTGGGCAAGATGATTGGTTCTGTGATGACATACACCCAAGAAAGATGGAAGATTAACCACTAGGCCCACAAACTGCACCCTTTGAGCTAACAGTAGAAATCTCGGTCAATGACAATGACCATCACGAGTCTTCAAGATCGAATCTCATCTCAATAAGAAGATGACAAAGGACATGACTACTTTTCTCTAGGCGAAACTCAATGTGCTCCTTGGAATCATGTCGATATGTATGAAATCTTGCATGCATTCATGAGCTAAGCATTGAAGATGCACCTGAAATGAATAACAATGAAAAAATGACATAGTATAGATCCAAAGAAATCTATTGTGCTCAAGGAGGTGGATAAAATCAATGCAAACAGGTTTATCTGTTATGTCTTCTACCTGAAATAGGCATATAATCATGTATTAGTGAAGAAGGCTAAAGGAAAGTGGAGGATCTGCATTGGTTATTCAGATTTGAATAAAGCATGCTCAAAAGACAACTTCCTACTTCTAAGAATCGATCAAATGATGGACTCGACTACTAGTCACGAACTGCTTTCATTTTTAGAAGCGTATTTTGGATAAATTCAAATACCAAAGCACGTCTAAGACTAAAAGCATTCTAGCTTCATCATTGACATTGGGATTTATTCCAACATCGTAATTCTCTTTCAATTAAGGAATGCTAGATCTACTTACTAAAGGTTGGACAATTGATGATTTAAAGATCAAACTGGATGATGGATGGAAGTACAAATGGATGATATGCTTTTGAAATCAGGGCAACCTAATGACCATGTCAGAGCCACAGAAGAGATGTTCAATATATTACTCCGGTATGAAATGAAACTTAATCCCTTAAAGTTCTCTTTAGGCATTGTACCTGGGAAGTTCTTTGGTTTTGATGTAAACTCTCACATGGTTGAGGTCAAAACTAATAAAATTAAAGCAATCAAAAATATATGAGCACAGAAGACAATGAAGTGTGTCCAAATCTTGAATGAAAAGGTGGTCGCCCCAAGTCTATGCATCTACAAAGCTATAGAATGATGCATTCCTTTCTTTGATGACAGGTAAAAAGAACTTTCCTTAGATGAAAGACTATGTTGATGCTTTCTAGGTGATATACACGTAAATGTGTATATTTTATCCGCTTATTTATCTAGTTTTCTATTTAAAATAATTAATATTGTGCATTTATAGCTGTGTTTTCAGATTGTTGACAAGAACAAGCATGAAGAATTTGCTGAAAAAGAGTGAAGTTAAAATTACTAAAGCTTGAAGAGTTTAAAGCTTGAAGAACGGTTGCAAATAGAGTTCAGTTGGGTAGATTTGGCTCACTAAAGACTCATATTGTGTTCACATGGCTCAATTGCAGACCATTTCACTCATGTAGTGTTCACATTAGCTCCTTTGCAAGGCTTCTCATTCATGCACTGCACGCGTTCACACTGGCTCACTTACAAGGCCTCTTACTCTACAACCCCGTTCACACTAGCTTATGTGTTATTTGGGCTAATTCTTTAGTCCCACATTGTGGAATTTGCCAAGTAGTCTTTGTCATATCAGCTATAAATACACTTTATCTCATTCATTGTAAAACACACTTAGTTTTATTCTGTAATTCTCTTCTTGGAATAAAACTCTTCTTCCTCTGTTCTATTTAGTTTTATTTTTATTTATGTTCATGTTATATAATTTCTGTTTTTCTTCTTCTTTAGCTATGTCTAGCTAATCCCTTTTGATTAGGGGGTGATGACGCTAATAGATATGATTCAACATGAATCACATAGCCAATAGATGAGGACTGTATACATGTAGATCTGGTTCTGAATCAAGGGTTAGATCTGAACCTTCATATTCTGTGTCGTTTAAGAGCTATGCTCCTTCACAGGGTATATTCGTGTTCGATCTAACAATTATCAGATTTAGATCTAATTTTAGGGTTTTAGAAATTAATTAGTGAATCTGTCCTGATAGTCTATGGTTGTTTAAGAGCTCAGCTCCTGCATAGGCTATGCTTGTCGTTATTTACTTATTTGTTTCTAAGAATCTATTTATCGTTGATTCGTGTTTGTGACAGAAACATTAATTAGATCTATATTTATTTGTTGGCTATTGATGAGTGTGAATCTAATCTATGTCATTATCCCCTAATTGCTTTCTCTTATTAGATAAATCTCTCTTTTTTATTTAATTGCTGTTATTTTCTGTGTTTTCAATCAATCAAAATTCTGGAATAACTTGATTGGATTTATTAATTAAAATATTTTTGGTCCCAAAGTTCGAAACCCTCTACAACAATCCTTGTTGTTTAGGAAAACCGAACAGATTTTACAGTTGTTTATAATTGTATAATTTGTTCGTAAACACTAGGACATAACGGATCACTCATAAAGAACCCCATCTTATCAAAGTCAATGGATCACGAGGAATTGCACATTTTTTGGCAATTTTGACACATGCTCCATGTGATATGCTTAATCACAAAGAGAATTGGGTCCAAAGGCTAGTTTATTATATCAGCAAACAAGTGAAAGGAGCCAAAAGAAATTACCTTAAGCTAGAAAAGCTTTCATACTGCTTGTTGATCACATTGAGGAAGCTCCACCATTTTTTCAAGCTTATTCCATTAATGTCCTAACCGATCAGCCTTTATGACATGTTGTATATCAACCTGGGACGATAGGAAAGTAACAGAAGTGGGACATCAAATTAAGCCAATTTGACATTACCTTTCTCCGCCGAAGATCCATCCAAGGAATGATTTTGGAGGATTTCATAGTAGAATTCACTAAGTAGGATGAAACTCAAAAGAGCAGTGAAGAAACCACCATTAGATGGAAGTTATGCACAGATTGGATGCCCAACGATCGGTGTTTTGGCACTAGAATCATTTTTCCAACTCTTGAGGAATGCACAACTGCTAAGCCTTGAAACTCGACTTTCCTATGACAAGCAATGAAGTTAAACACAAATCCCTAATTGTTGGGTACAAAATTGCTAAAGAGCTAAGAGTGAAAGTTTAGGAAATCTTTTATGATTCCCATTTGGCTGTAGTTGTAATGATCCACAATTTTTATGTTTCTAAAACTAAAGTGATTAAGAATTAATTTTCAGTAGGATAGGAACTAGATGTAACCATTTTAAAGATATTTTTGAGACAATTAATTTGATATATAATTTTGGTATATTTGGAGGTAGAGGTAAGAAAATATATACTTTAAAGATATGCACATAAAACCAATAATTTTCGATGTTCTAATTTTAAGAACAAAAAAATGTGCTTGGTGTAATGGTTAAGGGAGTAGACTTTGATATGAGAGGTCATGATTTCGATTCCCATCAGTGACACATTTTTGAAGTTTAAGAATTTCATAAAAAGATGCATGTTCCAAGTGGGAAATATGTTTGTACATACATACATACATACATATATATATATATATATATATATGAGAGACATATAAGGAAAGGCTATATATTTGCATATATATGTGTGTGTGCGTGCATCTCTCTCTGTCTCTCTCTGTCTCTCTCTCTCTCTCTGTGTGTGTGTGTGTGTATATATATATATATATATATATGAGGTATATATTATTTCATATTGAAATGCATTAATTTCGTAGTTTGTGAATTAAGTGCATAAATTGTGGATTAGTTACACATTAATTAACATGTTTTTCAAATCCGACATATATATGTATATAACTTAATTGTTCAATGATTTTATGTGTTGTGAGAAACTAGCAAATAAGGTCTAAATTCTATATTTAATATTTCCATTTGTTTGACTTAGTTACATAGGTGATAGGTCAACAATCAATTGTGCATTAACTATCAATATATTCTATGTTTTAAATAAAAAATTTATGGATGGTTTTTCTATTAACTTTATATATTATATAAGGGGGTTAGTTGCATATTCTTGAGTAAATTAGTATGAATTCAAACTGTCCTGTATATGAATAAATTAGAATGTCTTTGATACCATAGGGAATTTGGGCATGTAAAGGTTCAGATCTGGAAATTAATAAACATTCTCGATATGTCGACCACGCAGTCGAAAGAAAAATATAGTGGAGGGGAACAATTTTAGAGGCAGTAGAGAAGGGGGGAAGCGATGGCGAGAGAGGGAAGGAGATTAGCAGAATAAAGAAGAAATGGGGGAATATTTTGTCTCCATTAACGATCGACATATCGAGAGGAACCTTTGGTAAACTTAATTCTTAAACTCTAACATATATCCTCTCCTTTTTCTTCTTCTTCATGAAACATTATTTAAATGTAATTTATCAATTTCTAAATCAAATTAAAATAAGATAATTCAAAATCTTAACCTAGAGGGGAAGTTCTATAGCTCTAGGGAGGAAGGAATCCATTTGGATGATTGTTACATTTCAGATCTAGAAAGATTTCTTTGACCTGTAACTGTAGGCAAAAGTGAGTGATGATTTCTTATTTAATGATTTCGATAAACATAAGATCCCTGTAAGAAATTGGATTAAAACTTGTTAGGAAATACTTTTATTTCTAAAATTACATGATTACATGTTTTTGCAAATAAGTCCTAAGTTCTTATTTCAGATCTAAACATGTTTAACCTATGCAAATTGATTTGTTTGATGCATGCACTCTTTCACCTAAATTTACTCTTAGTTGTAAATATTATAAAAATATGCAACTTAATTGATTTGATGTATGCATTTTTTCCATATAAGTCTTGTATCTTTATCATAGAACTATACATTCTGAATTGGTTTAAAATTGATGGATTGAATATTTTATTCCTTTATGTATGTAAAATGATGGAAATGTTATACTTGCCTATGAATGTCTAATTAGTTATCTCTATAATTGCAAAATGCTTAGAAACCTGCATTTTTTAACGATACAAATAAAATGAAAATGAGAAATTATGCAGTTCTTTGGGTTTTCCTGGTATTTTAATGTATTAGAATATGAAATGTTATAAGTTTTGCATATTGTCAAGATGAAAACAAGTAAAAATGTAATGTTTGGAATGACAAGGAACGCACATAAAAAATGAAAAGAAAAAATATCAATTTCTTGTAGTTACAAACAAGCATAAATACTTCTCTCGATAAGATGAGGAAATATACAGTGTTGATATATGTTAAGTAAAAGAAAAAAAAAATTGTTTTAATATATTAAAATGTAGTAAATCCCAAAGGTTGACATTGAGATGAAAATAAAATAAGACACCGAAATGAATGGAAAGTAATAAAAGGAATCTATACTATACTATATAAAAGATGAGTTAGTAAAGCAGCTCTCTCCTTGCTTCTCAGCTTGGCCTTTCGTTGCCAGTTTCGCAGTTGCTTTCTTCCATTCCCATTCTCAGTCCCTCTTCCTTGCCACATACATAGATAGCTTATGATCTAAATCCATCTTTTTCCTAGCCTAAATTGCCATTATTTCAGCCTTTTCATACCGCTCCTGTACCAAAATTCCAGCAAATCTAAAACTTCTACACTAAGGTGAAGCATTGATCTATCTTTCTAATCCTACCACCACCGTCCAACAGTTCAGATTTCACTGACTTTTAAATCGTCGGAACAAAAGTATACTAAATCATCATTTCTTCACAGTTTTCATACCACAACTATACCAAAATTATAATAAATCTTGAACTTTTAACATAAGGAAAAGGTGAAGCATGGATTTCTGTTTATATACTACCAACATCACCTAGCAGTTCAGACTTCACTGAACAACATTCTCAAACTCTTGGAACAAAAACACTCTTAAACCCAAGAAACGTATATATCTTCATCGCCAGTATCGCCACTCTGCAATCCAAATCGCCCACAACCCAGATTTACCCATTCTCGCATTTTCCTGTTTCTACCATTTTCCTATCAACGTGGTATTCACTGAACCTGTAACGACCCGCCTTTTTGATCGATTCTCGCTGGTAATTAAACCAACTTAAATCATTCATAAAGAAGGATAGTTATGGGTATAGACATATTTTGAACACAAAGAATAGAAATTTTCACTTCATTACAAAAATTTTACATCAGAGTTACAATTATCATAGTACAATACAAACTCAGCGGGAATAAATATGCCCTCAGCGGAAGAAGTAAAACCATAACAAAATCCAGCTCCAAAATTGTATCCAACTTTGAAATCTAAACTTGCAAACTAAACTACTAGCTGCCCGTGCAAAATTATGGGCACCCAGAATTTAGTGGGGAACAATAAACTCCAGGTAAGTCGTGGGGCTGGTGTGAGAACTCAAAACAGTTATTATTTAGAGTTTATTTTAAAATTGGGAAAATTCACCGGAGTATGCCGCTAGCGCGGAACGGGTTTACTCCATTGTGAATTCCCGTGCACAGAAACAAGCATTGACTTAGGAAAATGAAGCTATCATAAGCTCGTCCCATATCACACAATGCAAACGCACACCAAATGGGCGAGTTTTGTCTTATGATAACCAATAATGATTTAAATACTTGAAATCCTCTTTTAATATTATCATTAGTGCATAGTGTTTAAAACAATTTCACAAATAAATATATTAATCTTAGCGAGCATAGTAACTATGCCCACATATATAGTTTACAAACAAAACGAAAGGCTCGTATTGGTTGTTGGGCTTTTCAATATGATGGTTCCTGGCACGAAAGATCAATCGAGGACACGAAGGTAAGTATCTTTCGGTTAACATTCAGACAACGGACACCGAATACAGAGCGCAAAAGTATATATCCTGATTTTCATCCATATATCAGACACCGTATGTACATTATTTCCTCAGGTTTCAAGGTAGATCTACCACCGCAGCTTTCCATTTTCACTAGACATTAGGTATACAACCTAACCGCCAGTTTACCATCAATTCGGGGTGTGATTTTCGTCAATGTCACAATATACACAAAGCTACGCTTCAATAAGCCATGCTTTGATCATCACTAGCTCATTTCGTAATTCGAGTATGCCACATTAACAATTCACGACATGTCGCTGATTTTTATCAATACATAACCTCTAAGTTCGTATGTCTTAGAGACAAGGATAATTTGTGCCATAAATCCGATATATATTCATAAAATCAGTGCTACGCAGTTAATTTCAATGTTAGACACACAATCCATACAAGTTCGTTTTGGGTCCGAACGGAACAATAATCCAAAAATCTCTAAGTATATTCAGATCACCTGCCACTTATAACCCCGTATTGGGTGATCAGCCCAAACGAGACATAAGCAATCAATCCAAACAATTCGAAG
The DNA here is from genome assembly GCA_030737875.1 of Allium sativum. NCBI lineage: Eukaryota > Viridiplantae > Streptophyta > Magnoliopsida > Asparagales > Amaryllidaceae > Allium > Allium sativum. The sequence continues at coordinate 736,167,002 of CM060916.1, forward strand.
ATCCTTGGTCTTCACTTATCGATTTCTAAGTCTTCGATTCCTTTATAACGTCGTATTATAACTTAGAATAGTTTTCAAACATATATTCGATCCCGGTCTTTTCAAATAATAAGCGCATTTTTAAAACAATAGTTGTGGATCAATTCGAATTCTCGGTTTAAATCTCCTTCTAAATCGTTATCAATTTATCGACAAAACAAAGTTGGATTCATTTAAATTCATAAATTACTATAATTCTTCTTTTGAAATCCAATATTCAAATTTTCTAACCTTATTATTTTAGAACATAATTCTTTTATTCATCGTTATCCTTTCCATAGGTTTTCAAAATTAGCAAACCTTAATTTGGTTTTAAATTCCATTTACAATAATCCAAACAATTTATATTTCAATGGTGTTAATCGACTTATTATTAAATATCAATTCACAATCCACACAAATGTGCCATAACAATTTATATTTTCTTCTCATATCGAATATTCGACTCATTTTAACCAAACTCATTTCCTTTAGAATTTCAAACTTCCAACATCTTACTTAAATCAGTAACATTTAATTAAATTTCATACGAAATCATTTTAAGTTCTTTTAAACCTTCCAAATTATTTAACAAACTCCTTTTTATAATTTAGACAATAATTTGTGGTTTAAAATCTTCAAACCCAAGTCATTTTCAAAGAAAGGTTATGATAACGTTAAAAGCATTACTAAAAGTGTTGAACACTGGCAATTAGATCAATTAGATTCAAAATTTAAATATTTCGACTTCCATCACTTTTACATAATAAAACACGATTTATCATATTTTTTCCAAATTTTTAATAATTTTAGTAAACTCGTAGATTTTGATTTCATGTTACGGTCGCCGAAATGCATGTATAACGACCTTTCAAATTTTGTTTTAAACATAACTTGAAAATCATTCGTTGAAATTTGAAAATTTCTTTTCTATTCAAAAGTTATCATTTATAGAAATCCAACGTTTCTTGTTTCACGTCAGTTCGATTTAAAATGTTCAAGATATAGCCATATGAAAATAGAAATCGATTTTAACGAACTGTCGCTACGCGACACGTTCAATTCAGGTTATATAACGATTTAATATACATCGTCCAAATCCTTTCCCAAATAAACTCAAATTTTCATAACTTCAATTTTAAAACCGTATTACAAAATAATATTTTATATTCATATTTGAATTCCAAAATCACTTTACTTCCAAAAATCATCATTTCAAAATGTTCAACTATTTAAATTGAATAAAAATCTTACCATAGCATTGCTCAAATACTGTTCGATTACTCACAATTAATTGTTTAAAATCGTTTGCACAACCAATATTGAATACATTTTTTCAAGTCATCATCCGATCCATATTTCAAACTAATTCAATTTAAAAAATCGTTTTCATGAACATCGGTTGATTATTTAATTTTACAATTAATGGAAATCCAATTCAAAATTTGATTTATTCGCAAAATCACCAAACTAAATTTTATATAATTTACTGAAATTACTTCGGGATTACTTCGTCTTTTACGAAAATTATATCTTTCTTCTTTGAATTTAAACCCATATTCTAAATCTTTTCCAAAATAACATTTTATTATTCCCATTTAGTCCAAAACAATTTTATTTCAAATCACCATTTTTAAATTTCCAAAACTATTTCATCTTATACGAATATCGTTTTACTTATACTTAATTCTGATTTCCAACTAGTTTAAACTTAAATTCAAGCGAAATCTCCAACCATTATTTAATATTAATATCTTTATTTAAATGGAAGGAAGATTTTAAATGATTATCTGTATAAATTCAAAAACTACGGGGTGTGTGCGTGATGCAACCATAAACAATAAATCAATCGTATGAATTCATTGTAAACTCAACAAATGAAACAATAATTTTTATAGTGCACAAGCGTTACGTTCAATAACATTGTATGGTGTGTTTTAACAACATAGCATTCATCCAAACATTTCATACAATAACCAATACTCACAAGTAACCAATTTTTCATCAACTCATTATAAAATTTATTTACTCCTACTAAATCTTAAAATAATTAATTTAGAGTTCTCACCTTCATGATTCCAAATTTCACCATCAGCGCTCCGTATCAACCGCGAACAACACGGGACGATCATGCACAAACATGACAAATCCCAAATTTTAATACCCACGCGTACCCACTCTCAGCCCACTGTCCATCACTAGCAACCCAAACAGGTGTACCATCACTTACCAAAAAGCTTCATCCTACTTTCATTTCATGGCCATGCGTGCAATTGAGACCCAGCTTTATATACCCTGCTACCTCCTAATGCTTGAATGCCGCCTTTTACTATCTCCTTTACGCCCCATACGCATGTACCCCTCTTCTTTCTTTCACGCCAATTCATGTTTTTTTCTTTTTCTTTTTTAATAAAATGAAGGCCGAACAGTTTTGCATGGAGGAAAAAAGTTTGAATAGAGGGATGTGGACCTGGATGAGTGCATGGCGAACTGGCTTGGGTTTGTATGCGGGTAGAAGCAACAGGGTATGGAAGGGTTTGGCAAAATGTGGCACGGGAAAGGCTAAACCGATCTATCTATCTATTACCTATATTAGAAAACAAAATAGAGTAACTGCTGATGTGGATCCTTTAATTTCGAGCATTTTTCATTTGTGGCCCTATTTTTTTTTAATCTCACTTTTAGACTCCTTTTACAAAAAATTGCAAATGTAGACCCTTTTTTGGCCAACTTAGCGCTGAGTTGGCCAACGCTGGCCAAAATGCACTGGCGCAGTCTGGGATTGCGCCGGTACACGTGTACACTGGCGCAATACGGAATCGCACCCCAAAATTTGTCTAGCTACATCAGACAAAAATTTTCGATGCTCTCTTCTGGGGCACAATCCGGAATTGCGCCCCAAAATTTTTCAAGAAAAGCCTGCTCAGAAGCTAAACAACAAGAAAACAACACTAACACAATATTATAAGCTACACCAGACAAAGTCTCCACCAAAGCAGCAAACCCTATGTCAACCAAACCAAACATTACATAGCATATTTCATTACAAAAAACAAATGACATTCCATAAAGAACATTGCATGACATAAAACTGTGAGGAAATGCAAACATCGAACAAAAGAGACTAACCAAGTACCAAGAGGCCGGATACTTCAACTAGGAAGAACTGAACATAGAATAGACATGTACTGGAAAAGCCAGCAGCCAAGAATAGCGATGCCAAGTCCGACACAGAAAGAACATAACATAGTTAAGATCACAAAGAAGAGAAGGATAAACATGAGCATAGCTTCAAAAAATATGTTATGCGCGGATGTGGAGGAAAATCACAAAATAACTGACCATGGAGCACGAAGGGTTGGATTTAACATCTTATGGGGAACGTGAATGTCTTGTCCGCATGTGGGTGGGATTGCTGCATTGATCAAAGCGGCGCATCCGGAATGGAGTCCTAGCGCGATAAAATCGGCTTTGATGACAATTGCGTACATGCATGATAACATGTTTCGGCCTTTGAAAGACGCGGCGACTATAACACCGTCTACTCCTCACGACCATGGAGCAGGTCACGTACATTCGATGTAATATCTTGCAGTAGAAGTGTACAGTGATGTAATATGCTGAAACAGTGTCGAAGACAAAACAGAGTCCAACTCCATATAAGCAGACACAGAAGAGACGCTCGATTCGTTACTGCAGAAAGAAGGAATGCCTTCGACACCACTTAGATCAAGGGGGTTCTTCTACATGGCTGCTCATCTCTAAACAAACTTCAATGGCACTGTTGTACCAAAATGTGCATCAAAGGGATTTCAGCTTTTGACCATGATATCTACTATTGACGACTTGAATTATCATGCACGTACGCAGTTGTCATCAATGCCTATTTTATCGTGCTAGTACTCCATTCCGGACGCGCCGCTTTGATCAATGCAGCAATCCCGTCCACATGAGGACAAGACATTCACGTCCCAGACATTATGTTAAATCCAACCCTTTGTCGATCCGCTGCCAAGCTAGAAGGCTAGTAACTCTGCTCCATGCTGCTAATATGTTGACACCTGTCGCTACAATGTTCGTTTTCAGTATCTCTAATGAAATAAAATTCGGCCCTCTCGATGAAAATGCAGCCACCACCGGTGAAGGACGTATTCCGACTTTTGTTCCTTCGATCGTCAAAGTAGTCGTTGGTTTAGGTTTTGTCATCGCTTATGACTTTATTGTTTTCCATTTACTGCTCTATGATGAAGGTGGCAAATGCGACTATGCCTGCCTTCTCATTTGCTACAGCATGCATCTATGAATCCAGTTTAATGTAGATCATGGTGATCATGAATTTGTGTTTATATTACATGCAGAAGATTTGTCGCTGCTTATATTAATATGTTGGGAAAATCTCTTTATGTGTTTGCATATTGCTAAAGAAAGACCAAGATGTCCACATCTCTTAATTTTGATTCCAGTATAAGAAAGCTTATGAGAAGGATGAACCTACTAAGCATTCAAGCAGCTGGAAAGGCTACCATACGTTCTTGTTGCACTAACATTCTTAGAAGTATGCTTAGTGTAGTCCTTGATAATTTTAGGAGGAATGAGGACGAGAAGGTAATTACTAAGGGGTATTATATGGAGACAAGTTACAGAAAACGATAAGGTAGCTAATGCGGTTGCCTTTTCAATTGTTTACCACCAAGTGAACTGGGCGCAATTTGGGATTGCGCCCAGGCGAGAGTTTTTTTTTTTTTTACTTTTTCAATGACCTGGAGCAATTTCGGATTGCGCCAGTGTAAACGTGTATCGGTGCAATTCTAGATTGCGCCAGTGCATTTTGGCAAGCGTTGCCAAATCAGTGCTGAGTTGACAAAAAAAGGGCTATATTTGCAATTTTTTGTAAAAGGAGGCTAAAAGTGAGATTAAAAAAATGATTTTTTTTTTTCGATTTGGTCACCTTTTATAAACTTATAACACATTTAGCCTAGTTTCAAAACTTATTACAGCCGTAGCCTGGTTTATGTCACATCAACTGAAATCAGTTATTTTATACTAGCGTTTTTTGAAATAACGCATGCTTGCGTTATTCAGGATGATGCACGAAAGAATTATGTTGTTACAAACTTCATCTTTTCCTTACATGAAGGGAAAAGCGGTTTTTAAGATGGTGCTAGCACGCGTTATTCTGAATAACGCACATATGTTAGAATTGATGTTGTATTTTTGTTACTACGGAGCATTATTCTAAATAACGCAAGGCTATTTTTCTTTTGCTACTAACGTTATTTAGAATAACGCTATTCGCGCCATTAGAAATGACGCATGGTCGGGATATACAGAGAGCCCAGGCTCTCTTCCTCCTCACCTTTTCTTAACTCATATTTTCCTAAAACCGAACACCCAAAGCTCCTAACCTTAATTGCTCACCATAACACCAAATTGTGGGTTGTTTTGATCGAAATTCATCAGCATGGCAAGCTCATCAACACAAGAAGCTCCGGAAGATAAAAAAATTCATAATTTTGTTGATTTCTTCTAAAATTTAGGGTTTGTCCATGATTGAGGAAACTCTAGAATATGCTTGTATGCGGTTTAATGGATTCAATGTTGTTCGAATTCTATAGTTTTCAACTTTGTTTGTGGTTATTTTGGCTACGTTTGCATAACACTAATGTTGTTTGGAACATGATTTGTGTGGAAATTGTTGAGATGGAAGCAGGACCTGTAGATGATACCGTTCTATACTTGCAAGACAGACATAGGTCGAATAAAAATGCTTTGATGGCGGTATGTCTGTACGGTATTTGAATGTTGACCTAATCTTATTTCTTATTTTTGTATGTATGTCTTACGTTGTTTGTTAAAATTTATTTACAGGGAAAAAATCCTGTTAGTATTATAGATCACACGGTTTCCGTTGGCGCGATGACCTCCACACATCCAGGAGCATTGGCTTTGCTTGATCGTGCTAGATTCAGACTAATACACCAGTTAGAATACATTCAACTCGATCGTTGTCTCATCACTTCATTAGTCGATAGATGGAGACCGGAGACATCGACATTCCATCTTAGATGTGGAGAGATGACCATCACTTTGGGTGATGTGGCAGTCCTTCTAGGCGTGTCTATTGATGGTGCTCCTTTAAGGAATCCGGAGACAGGAGACTACATGGAGATGTGCCAGCGGTTTTTAGGTATTACGCCTCCCGCGGACCAGTGGATGGGAAATGAGCAAATTATTACAAGTTGGTACAAAATGTTGTTTAAGCTTGACATTCCACAGGATGCCACGCAGGAGCAGATTGAACAGCATGCTAGAGCTATCATACTCTGAATCATTACTCAACGCCTGATCTGCGATCATTCTAAGACTCGGGTGTGGCTGAGGTGGTCGCATTTTATTGAGGATTTTGATCATTGTCGGCAATATTCTTGGGGCAGTGCTACATTAGCATACACATATACGAAACTTACCAGGACCGTTTTGTCTGAGAGCACTAATCTTGGAGGTTGTCCTTCTTTGATTCAGGTACTTTATTTTCGTATGCTTATGTGCTTATTATTTGTTTTTATGTATGTCATTTTTCTATAATTTACTTCTTTGTAGTTATGGTCGTGGACGTATCTCCCCCTTGGTAGACTTGAATTAAAGGAATCAAATATTGATTTTTCCTTGCCGTACGGGGCTAGGTATTTTTATTCCGTCAATTATTTAACTTATTTGTGTTAAGTTATTTTCTTCTATCTCTTACCAAGTCACAATTACAGGTGGGTTGGAAAGAAGAACATTGGGTCGACTCTGAGGCGTAATTTACCTTTCTACCGCAATGAGCTCGACGTGCTTAGTTCGCATGTTGTTACATGGACCCCATATGCACAAGATCTTGAACAACTTCCGCCTTTATGTACTGTGCCGTCGCATCTGTGGACCGCTCGTGTGCCCATTATATGTTTGAACGATGTACCATATCACCTTCCTGACCGGGTGATGCGTCAGTTTGCATTTTGACAACATCTTCCTGAACCAGCCCCATATTACAGGATTAACTTAGAAGTACGTGCGGAGTACGAGGGGGCCATTGAGACATGGAACCATCGTCACATGCATACGCAGTAGGAGCGGGAGTTTACGTTTTCAGACGATGAGTATTACAAATGGTAATGGCAGATTACTCGACGATATATTCTTCGCAGTGTGCAACCTCTTGGTGCTGTAGTGGAACCGTACACGCCTAGAGCTCCTCTTGAGAGGAATGTGGTATGAAAACCTTGCTAACAAGTGTAATTTATTTATTTTTTTGGCAAGTTTGAGTTTTATGTAAGTTAACTTATAAAATGCAGGCGGATGGGGTATACCGGGCTATACAAATGGTTGATGAGTTATCTCATGAGGTGCCCGAACAAAGCAAGGGAAAATGCTTTAGCATCAAGCGTATTTTGCAAACAATTTTGGGAAAGAACAAGCTTGCTAGACCGGCACCGCCTCCTCCCCCACCTCAAGCTTTAGCACCTGTAGAAGCTTCGGAGACACAAGAAGTCCGCGACATTCCTCCGCCTCCAACTACTTTGGTTTATACGTCACATAGGAAAAAGGTGGCGTCAAAGGGAAAGGGTAAGGGTAAGGAAACAGAGTCGTCTCAACCAACCCAGGTTGTGCATGGTCCGTCACAGCCCCAAGAAGGTTCCTCATCGTCTTCGCATGAAGATGTACCCCCAAAACATAAGAAGAAAAAGAGAGCAATTCCTTACCAGCAGCGGATTCTGAAGTAGTTCGTCCCTAGGGTAGTGTTGTTGTTTGTAGGTTAACTGTTGTTTTTTGCTACTTGGACTTTGTATTCGGATGTTGAAATTGTGTATGATTTTGTGGGTTCTGGTTAACTTGGATATAGAGTTGTAACCTATGGGTATTTTGGTTTATGTGACATCATTTTGGTTTGCCATACTAGGTTCCACAGTTTGCTTCTGTGTGTTTACCTTTATTGACTTTAAGTTGTATGGTTTAAGCATGATTCTGAAGGAAATATAACCTGTAAACAACCTGGAGCATTATTTGGAATAACATTAACTATGTTATTCCAAATAACGCAACAAGCGTTTTTTGGAATAACACTGTGCGCGTTATTCCAAATAACGCTCCAGGTTGGTATCCTGCAACATGTGTCATTAAAAGACGTGCCATCTTCACCAACTCACCCATTCATTTGTTACTTTCCCAAATCAAACGCAAAAAAGCTCACAATTCCAAAGTCCAAATTTTCAAACAAGCTAGATTGCGCGAGCCAAATATTGTTTGTTTGTTAGAGAATTTGCTCACAATTGAAGGTAATCCAACGAATCACCGCATCTTGTCTTTTAGTTTCTTGTTTTGCAAAATTAATCCATAATGTACGTTTTATTCATGTAAGTATACTTTATATGGATCAAGGGGAACTTGATGATGAAACTTTAGCCAAGTATATAGAAGAGTCTGAATCAATCGAATGCCGACCGGGCAAAGAACTACGCTTGGAAGCTCTCATACCTAAAGAAATGCGACAAAAGGCCTTTGTAGCGGTGGATGGAAACGGCGGGAGAAATAGGGGGAAAGCCTTAGCGATTGGGGAAGCAGTACCACAACAATATTGCAATTGTAATGTCTATTGTCATGTGCATGTTGCGAAGAGTAAGGCAAACGTTGGTCGACGGTACTACGGTTGCGGGCGATATCCGGTTTGGTTATCAGTGTCGCACTTGATTACGTCTTGTCGTTACACGGAGTGGATTGATCCTCCATTATGTCGAAGAGGCCACGAGTATGCGTTGGAGATGCAAGAGGAGAATGCACAACTAAAGACTGAAATTACCGAATGCGGGAAAAATATGACTCACTAGAGTCCACCATACCTAGATATCCTAATGCGTAATGTATCATTCTATGTACTGGTATATGTATCATTCTAATGTATTGTTCTATGTATCGGTATATGTATCGTTCTAATGTATTGTTCTATGTATCGGTATATGTATCGTTCTAATGTATCGTTCTATGTATCGTTCGAATGTAGTTGTACCAAGATAAATGTTACCACAAACATAAAACAACAGGATGAATAGTTAATACAGATGTCTTATACATAAATCTCCAATAACAAACTAGATAAATAGTTACGATATATGTCTTATACATAATAAAACCAAAGAGAAAGGTATGCAACGTAATAAAATAGGATTTGTAGGTACTACGTAACACTTAGTAAAGTCTATGTCACTATAGTACAACGGCTCTTCTTATGGCCATTTACTCCACACTTGCTATACCTATTAGCTTTGGAAGATTGCCCCTCGTCCATGGTGCCTTTAATTCTAGTAGATCTAGGTCTGCCTGGTGGTCTCCGAGCTTGCGGTGGAAAAACCATATGTCCTGAAGGTTGTGGCCAATAGCGCTTGTCACGAACTGGATGAAACTCCGGCGTATAAGCCGCATGATAACTTTGAACTATGCCCCAGTTGGAGGTGAAGTCGTGATGAGCTCTTTTGGCCCCATTTGCCACTGCCGAACATGCAGTCATAACATGTGGACAAGGAAGGTGCTGTAACATTGGTATGTTACATGTACACGAACAAGTATTACCATCTATCTTTATTATAAATTCATCACCGTAGTAGTGTATTACAACCCATTCATATTCGCCGAAGCGAACTATTCTGCAACGTCTTACTTCTTCGGCTCTTTCAGCTATTTTTGCCTCCCACTTTGGGGTTAATTTGCATACTGAACCAACAACATTTTGCCACCTGTTACAGAAATAATCCACCAATCTATAGAAGGTACGTGCAACCAACGACTTAACTGGAAGCGACCGTGCACCTCTTAGCACACCGTTGAAGCTTTCAGAAGCATTTGTCGTCATTACATGAAACATTCCGCCATCATCTTTAAACAAAGCCCAATTTTCCTCTTTTCTGCCCGAAATTCTCTCAATCTAGTAATGAGCTCTAACGTTGGCCATCTTATTTTCCTCCCGAAGCTTACGATACTCAACCTCTTCTCATACCGCAGCATAAAATAAACCAGTCAAACGTTGATCTCTAAAGCCGGCTTTTTGAAAATTTGTTTTTAGATGCCCCGCGCAAAATCTATGCTTATGTGGCCCTACCCATCTTTCCTGCAATGCGATAGGGATTCCTTTCATTCTATCATATATGAAAGTAATACGACGATTGTTTACACTATGTATAAACTGTCTCATATAGGAAAAAACCAAGCCCAAGAGTCGGCCGATTCGGCCTCAACAATGGCATACGCCAACAGATAGAGTTGATCATTCACATCCGTTGCAGTGGCTACGAGTAGTGTACCTTTATATTTGCCATACAAATGAGTGCCATCGATACAAAGCAATGGGCGACAATGTAGAAATCCTTCAATGGAAGGGTCAAATGCCCAAAATGCACGTTCAAATACACCATATTCATCTGTTACTATATGGCTTACACTATCGGGATTTGATCTTCTAATTTCATCAAAATATAACCGTAACAATGAATATGACTCCGCCCGATCCCCGTAAACCATAACAATTGCCTTGTTTAGAGATCTCCAAGCTTTCATATAACCAATCTTAATAAAAAATTGTTCTTCAACCAACACTTGAACCGTTCTAGCTGTTATGTTTAAATCAGACTTCATAAAAGGCATGATCTTCGAAACCAGAAATGTTGATGTCGCTTGTTGATTGCTTGAATTGACCATTGGATTAACGCATGTATGCTCCCCTCTATACTTCTTAACAACCCACAATCCAGCCTGCGATTTTTTGGAATCAATTGCATGAATTCTCCACTGGTATTTATCGTCGACATTGCAAATGGCAGTATACATTTCTTTGTTGGATCCAATGGGCTTAAAAGAAACAGCATATAAAATGGACCACTCACTTACTTGTTGCAGAAATTTAGCTTTGCTCTCAAAAACAAGACCGGGTTTAAAACCACTTTGAATGTAGGACGACGAGAATAATTCTCCCCTGCTTTGCAAGTTAGCGACAACGGATCTGGCTAACATTTGCGCAGTACACATGTCCTCATCAAGGGGAATCTCCATTGCAGGTTCGTCGTTACTCTCATCTTCTTCATCATCCTCATCATCCATCTCTTCAGCTCCGAAGTCAAAGTTCAATGAATCATTATTTACTTGCATGTTGTCAAACCATGCGTGATTGTTATGGGGAATCGAAGCAACCGTCATGCTGTCCAAAGCAGGTCCAGGGTTTGTTTATAAGTCTACATTTCCATCTACTTGACTCGCGTCATCGCATGCATTCTCTTCGAAGGGCGATTGCTCTTCCATGAAATCCTGCGGACGGCTGCATCATGAAAATATTACATCTTGATCAAACACTTATGCATGACTCAAATAACAATTCATTTCAAAGAATACTTACTTCCAACTCATATGATATAACTCAGATGTCGTTGGCTACAACGGTTCTGCTACTTGTGTAGATGGTCCAACATTATTTTGTGTATGATGGCAGTAAGGACCATAACTATACAATATATGACGGACATTAACAACAATTGGGAGAACCAAAATATAACATGTTTAGAAAACCTTCTAAGTTGGGCTTACCTCTGCATCACGCATCTAATACTTTCCTGCGTGGGATATGGAAAGCTAAAATGCGGATTCTGTGTATAATTCATATGCGGGGGGTACGCATAGAACATTTGATGTTGTCCATACTCTGAAACATTAGAAGGAGGAATACTATTTGGTGATGGCATTAGAGGAGTTGGATGGAACGGTGCCGCTCGAACGGGTCTTGAAGCAGTAGGTGCTTCTACCACTAGCCTTGTCGTTTTCACAATAAATAACTCTATAGTCTTACAAGCGGCAGAAAACATTAACTCAACATCACCATCATCAACAATTTTAATTGCCTTAGAACCAGAATCAGTTGGCCAGTTGCAAACTAACTCAATATCAAATTGCTCTGTATTAATCATTGTTGACTTGAATATCGAGGCTTTTAATTGCATCAAGTTACAACCTTTGAGAACTTATACAGGTTTGAAAGATCCACCTTCGTATTTCCCACACTTTCTATCATCAATAACCAACTCACCATCGAAGTAGCATATTATCGAAAGTAACAAGAATATATTCCCAAAAGTTAAAGATCCAGAAAAGCTAAAATTTAGGGTTTTGAAATTCAAACCTTATGATGAAACAAACGACGGAGAATAGAGTCCAGTTGACGCAAATCTGAAATTGCTGATGGATCGGAGCTAAAACTAATGAAGGGTTTAATTTCGGAAGTTGATTTAAGGTATTGGGTTTCTTTTTTTCAATATTTAGAAAGTAAAAAGTGAGGAGGAAGAGAGTGAAAGCTCTCCGTATATCACATTTTAGCGTGATTTCAAATGACGCATACCAGCATTATTTCAAATAACGCAGAAAATGTGAGATCTTAAAAAACATAATCTTATACTTGCGTTATTTTGGATAACGCGTGAAAGCGTTATCCTAAATAATGCCTTTATCTGAGTTCTTCAAAGCATAATTGAAACTCAATAAGACCGTTATTCAGGATAACGCGAACGAGCGTTTTTTAAGATAACGCGCCTTGGGTTCAACAGAAATTCAAAGGGGATTTAAACTTAAAACACCTTCATGCGTCGTCCTGAATAACGCAGGCATGCGTTATTTCAAAAAACGCTAGTGTAAAATAACTGATTTCAGCTGATGTGACATAAACCAGGCTACAGCTGTAATAAGTTTTGAAACTAGGCTAAATGTGTTATAAGTTTATAAAAGGTGGCCAAATCGAAAAAAAAATCCTTAAAAAAAAGAAGGCCACAAACGAAAAGTGCTCTTTAATTTGTTAGAAATCCTACGTGGTGAGATTCTACAGCCCGTACCGTACGGATCATCCGCAGTAAAGTATTGTATTTTTTTCGATTCGGCCACCTTTTATGAACTTATAACACTTTTAGCCTAGTTTCAAAACTTATTACGACCGTAGTCTGGTTTATGTCACATCAGCTCAAAACCGTTATTAGCATAGCGACATTTGAGATGACGCTAACCGCGGCATCCTAAATGACGCTCAGACGTGAGTTATATGCGTCATCTCAAATAACGCTCCACGCGTCATCTCAAATGCCGCTAGTGTTAATAATGATTCTGAGTTGATGTGACATAAAGCAGGCTACGGCTGTAATAAGTTTTGAAACTAGGCTAAAAGCGTTATAAGTTCATAAAAGGTGGCCGAATCGAAAAAAAATCCTAAAGTATTTCAAAATCCTACACTAGGTTAGTCCCGTGCACATGCACGGTTGCACTCAATACAATTTCCATGCAGTTCCGTGTTTATAATTATGTCCTTACTTCGATACATTACCACATTAACAGTAATTAAATTTAAAATTGTTTCAAATGGAACGTTAGATTTTTTTGTAAAAGACAAATTTTTTTTTAGAAAAAAAAGCCCATGAGCTTATTTGTCTACCTGTTTCTTTTAATTTTTTACTTTAATAACATTCCATTTCATTATAAGCTGAAATCATTGTATGAGTATAATTTGAAATCATCTTGCAAATTCTCGTTAAAGTTTATTATAACTTGAAATAAATAGGCGCAGTTGTATAAGCATTATTTAATTACTGTGACACTATATGTAAAAATATATTTGCACGTTAACACTGCTATTTAGGCCTTATAACAGTTACAATCCAAAAATTCATGAAAGCTAGATTGTTCACAAATGAATTCGGACCATGATTTCTTCAATCCATGTAAAAAAATTGCATCACTTGTTCCTTTTCTCGTAACTGTAAATCACATTGTTCTTAAAGAAAATGTAATTATTCCCTCTGCAAAAATTAAACCAATTTTTTTTGCCTATCTTCCACGTGGTCCGAGCAAGCGTTTAGCTAGGTCCACAAATCTATCACCAATCATATCGTATGTGTATGCAAAATGATATTTTCAATTTATTACTGACGGCGCCATCGCATCGCCTCCCACAACATTAATTCTATCTACTTGTATTCCATCATCAATTCAAATTCAGTACAAAAATCTCAGATCTTTTTCAGATCAAAAGTTAACAATGACAGATTCTTCTCTTTGCATCGTCGTTTCCATAAAAACTGGGGTAATGACATGGGAGAGCCTTCGTTTGTTCTATCCCACCAGTTCAAATGCAGAGATTTTCAAATATGGCTTCTAACTAAACGACATTTTCTAGTCCGTTGTCCTAACCATGAAATTTACGAACACGCACTGGAGATGAGTACACTGAGGAAGACAGGTATTTTATCTGCTACAATTCGGCTTCAACCATGGTCAGACTATGAAGAACTGCAAAAGCCGAATCTTGATCCTGTAGTTTGGGCCAGAATTGAAGGGTTTCCGGAATTCTTTAGAAACAGGTTTAAAGTGGTTAGTGAAGCATTGCTACCAATGGACCAGGTAACGACATTAGATAATTGTGAGAATTCTAAGTTAGATCACATGTATTTATTTGTTAAAATGCAATTTTACACCGGCGTTGACACTCCTTGCAAGATCATAGCACACATAAACAACTCAAAATACATGTTAAATGTAGAACGTTGGACACATTGTCATCATATCAGAAAACCAGAAACCATTCTTCTTGGACTGGATTACGAAAAAGACGTTGCGATTTTTAATGAACGGCTTCGTCCCGAGGATTTTCAGCATTTGAGCGATCCTTACGACATACAGGCCTATGAATCACCCTCATCCCCTGGACCTACTCCTTCATTTTTGCGTGCTGTTGTTCCTAGTGACTCAGTGGAAGTAGTAGGTTCAGTAGGTTGGAGAGCTTGACCTGAATCTTCGGAATAGCTAATGCGTGATTACGATTATGAGGTCGATCAACAACATCCACCAAACTTATCAGATGATTCTCCCAATACCCCAGTTCCTCAACATATTAAATCCAAGCGTAGGCAGAAATTATTTCGACACCGCTCGACTGCCTTCAATCGAACATTCATGCAATACCATGCCAAATAAATTGTAAATACAGTAAAATATTAATTTTCAATCGACCATTCATGCAATACCGTACCACATAAATTATGAATATAGTAAAATATTAATTAATAATATTAGATTAGTACTCGTGCAAATGCACGGTTGTAAAAAAATATAATTTTGTATTACTACTTTTAGAAATATATATAGATATGCGCTCAACAACAATTCGATAGACTACACGACAATCAACTCAGAAATTAAGATTAAATCTAAAATTCTCCTATCTTGAAATAAGTAGCTGAACTAAGTGGAGAACAACCGCCATAGACAAAGAGAAATATGCATACGAAGGAGGGGGCAATGAGCTGAATAGTATTCAGATCTAAGCAGAAGCTAAACAAAGTACAAATAAAAACTTCACGATGTTTTCACGACGTTATCGTACTGACAAAATTTAGTCATAGAAGTCATCTTCCAGTAGAAACAAACTATCATGAGAACAATCAAAGAAATCTAGTTTGGATCAAAATTGCATTTTCATAACAAACCTAAACAAAGGAAATAATATAATTTGGGGTCACCTGGTATGTCAATTGATGCATGGCCCTTCGAGTGAGAAACATAATTAATACATTCGAATTTCAGAATAAAGTCATAGTTTGCAAATGTTTTTCCCTATGTATACTCATAATAATAGAAAGAATATGGGACGAATGAAATATTTGCTAATACATATGAATAATAGTTTGTTATGGTTTTCGGAATCAGCCCATCCATTGGAATGGCAAAATGAATGTACAGAAAATGTAAAGCATGCTTAGTTGTAATGGAGAGTTTCGAAAAAAAATGTCACGGCTTAAAAAATATAATTTCATATTCATCTTTTTAGAAATATACATGTAAATAATTGTAAGTGAATGATTACATACTAATACATCAATAATAAATATTATTATTGTAAAGTTATAATATGTTAATTTTCAAATATTTATTTATAGCAATTATAAAAATCTTATCTTATTATCCAAATAAAATCGTATGTTTAATATTACAGTTTGTAAATTGTAAATTAAGAATAACTTAACAGTGTGGACAATGAACACGTGACAGGAGACTGTATGAATTTGAAAATATGTTGTCAAGTGCATTTTTTTGGAGTTTACTAGAAGGCCGGATAAAATAATTGCAAAACCATGCACATATGAACACAAGGCTTGAATTCAGTAGAGCAACTTTCACACCAATTGGCACATTGCACATTGCTATTAACCTAATAAACAATAACATGGGGGTAAATCCATGAATCAAATTCATTTGATATTGATAACGTGAAGAGTTAAAAAAAAAATTTGCATGCTTTTCATGTTACATATACAGACTTGAATACAATTCAAACTAATCGAAATTGTTATATTTTAACAAATACGAATACAGTAAAATATTATGCTAAATAATATTAAATTGGCCAATAGTTTACAAAATAAGGCATCATATGGTCGACCCTCCAACGCATTAACTAACTAATTAAAAAGTAGGAAGGACAGAGAAATTACGCAGTTTAGAAGGTGAGTTGTTGTAGCTGATCTTCTTAAATGTTGCTTGTAATATTTTAGTGATGTTGTATGATTATCCTTATTCCACGTAGCTTCTCTGCTAAGAACCCAAATTCTTTACTCAATTCCTTGTCCTTTTCTTCCTGTAAGGGAAAGTTAAAAAATAAGTTATAATAGTACTATAAAACTTGTCATTTGTTTGTCAATGATTGGAAAAAAACCTTGCTGCAAGTATGCATGGATCTATATAAAGTAGACCTGGAAATATGAGCCTATTTCTATAGCACCTTACTGCTTAATACTGAAAGGTTCCATACATTTTTGTTTAAGTTACATATAAACTTCAACCATAGGTGGAGATTTAGCTAAAATAATTTACATGATACAATAAACTGCAACACAAATAACTAAATAACCATGTTCATTATAAATACACCTATGAATTAATGTTGTTACAGATGCACCGATCGAAGAGAGAGTAGGAAAATGATAAGAGCTTAGCAATTAGTTATCTATCATAAAATGATAAGAGCTTGGCAACCATGGTTTCCATAATTAGCCCCTATATGTCCATAATCATTCCATTCCCTTGATCAATAGTCTGAACAATAACATCATGGAATTAACTTTGAAATATTCTTTGTTAGCTTCTTCAATTAAATTCAAATTTCACTAAGTCATCTTTCTTTTCCTGATGGCTCAAATAATTAGAGTAACCTAGAAGCTAGGATTTGATTCAAAGAAAGAACTCAATCAGGCATGCAGTTTCAGAACAATCAAATATATGGAAATCAAGATTGATTCTAAAACAGCAGACCATGGTATAAACATTCCGTGCTACCATTTCTAACCTTGTATTAATTCAACTAATAATACATTATGCAATAAAAAGCACATACACGTCTTACACTATTAAGTAATAAAATACATTGCAAAATTAAAAATTGAAACTCGTATCATAAGAAACATGAAAACTCCAAATAAAATTGAAGTCCATTTCACATATGTCTAAAATTTCATGCATACTGTAGCAGCAGATTTATACTGTTATGCTGCTCTAAAGTAGCATATAGAAGATTAAGTTAATGTTAAGTAACATAAGCTGCTTATATAATACCATCGTTGCATCACTTTATTATTATTGGATCAACTTTAAACACATCATCTTAAGTCAAAGACTATCATATAATGTAAACTACTATATTGTCTTCTTGCTAAAACTCATAATATTAAGATTAGGGGTAAAATAAATCTCTAAATAGGAAAACCAAATAAGATTTACGCATATAGGCAATAAAAATAAACATAGAGGATCAAAAAGAAATTTCATGAAACTACATAACTAATCATGTTGCAAATGATCAAATTCAAAGTAGAAGGAGAAAAAAGATATGACGATTCAATAAGTATTGGGAAAAATCTATCTTAACGACGCAGTTTATTTTTATGGAAGGAAAATGGATGATTTTATCATAACGCTTGTCAGCTAATGCATGGTTGTGAGTTAATTTACTTCTATCGAAACCAAAAAATAGAATCATAGCCAATATCCGTGGTGTTTTCAAAATTGATTTGATTTTAAAAATCTCAAACAAACTTGGAAATAAATCAGAAAAGGAAAATTTTGAACTTTGCTAAATACGTGCAAAAGAAGTAACAAAGTGGAAATCATGTAAAAGATTCAAAACGGAAAAATAGCCCTAATCTTCGGAGGATACGCATGGGCAAGGAGGGGCAAAAGTTGAGAGGGTGCTTGAAAATTTATGGGATAGAGGAATGTGTTGAAATCGGCAATACGCAAATCACAATTTTGAGCAACAAATAATCTTACATATTTTGTGGAGAGATTTACTGCTAGATTTGGTGGTAGATTTGATGAAGAGGTTTGGTGCTAGATTTTATGGAGAGATTTACTGCTAGTTTTGGTGGTAGATTTGATGAAGAGGTTTGGTGCTAGATTTTATGGAGAGATATTGATTACTATATTTGTGGACATTTATTGCAAGGATATTTGGTGCTTATCCAAATAGTTTTATAAAAAATATAAAGATAATTTGGATGCCAAGTTTTCTTGGGCATAAAACAATTTTCTCTATAAAAAGGGTCAGCTGACATCTTCATTAGGTATGGGTGAAAGCCACCAAGAGGGTGGGTGAGAGTCACCAAGGTGTGGCTGAGAGCCACCAAGAGTGAGCATTCTAGCTATTCCAAATTGAGTGTTCTCCTTCAAATTATTTAGCCATTAGATATTCTCTAACTATTTCTTAATAAGGTTATTGGTTCAAGTTGTAATTGTTTGTAACGATAGTTGAAATCGTTTGTAAACAATTTTTATTAGTGAATCAATAAAGAGGGTGGTTGAGTGGAATATCGTGTGTTCATATTTCCAATATTTTTGTGTTGTTTTTTTTTATTTTTCAATCAAATTCATCTTCAAGTGATTGGGTGAAAAAGATCCTATTTTTCTTGGTATTTTGTCAAGCTTCTGCGCACAAAAATCATAACAGTTTGGTATCAGAGCTAGTTCATCGCATAGCTTGAAGTGATTTTGGATTGAAGATTGTAGATGTCGGAGATGATGTTGCTTTCATGGATGGCTATTGTGAAGTAGGAGATTTTGAGAATTTGGAATGAAGAACCTTGTCCGCAGCAAGGTGGAGAGGTTGATTTTGATCACTGCTGAGGATCCGTTGAGGATCATGTTATCGATTGTTGTTTTCACGTTGATAATTCTCGAGGGATCCATGTAGATGAAGAGGGATCAAGTGGTAGGCGTATATCGATAAAGAGGAGGTGTGATTGAGCCTGGAAATCAATTAGGTAATCTTGTGGCCTGATGAAATCAAGAAGGTGTGATTGAGCCTGTAAATCAATTGAGCCTGGACTTGAAGAGAAGACAGGATGTTTTTATCTCGTAACCGTTAAAATCGAGATGGTGTTAATTGAGAAAGAAGAGGTTGAAAGTGAGAGCTAAGGGGCTATTGTTTGACTGGAGGAGATGTTGTGATTTGGTATCAAGGTAGAGTGTTGAAATCGGTGATACGCAAATCACAATTTTGAGCAACAAATAATCTTACATATTTTGTGAAGAGATTTGTTGCTAGATTTGGTGCTAGATTTGATGAAGAGATTTGGTGCTAGATTTGATAAAGAAATTTGATGCTAGATTTTATGGAGAGATATTGATTGCTATATTTGTGGACATTTATTGCAAGAATATTTGGTGCTTATCCAAATAGTTTTATAACAAATATAAAGATAATTTGGATGCCAAGTTTTCTTGGGCATGAAGCAATTTTCTCTATAATTCTCACATGCGGTTTTGTTTCTTTATAATAATGGGATCGTTTTGGTTAAGGAATGGAGAAGATTCTGTTTGGCTTAAGTGGAAAGAATTGGGAAGGCTTCGCATGTATTTGTAGGGAGAAATTTTTGAAGATAAATACAACGTTAAATCCTACAAGGTAGGTAATGGGAACATGTGAAGGTAGCTGAAAGAACTAGGTTGTGTACAGCTTGTGTTTTCTTTTTAGATATAGGTCTGTTTGAGTTCTCTTTTCCTAAACATAGAGTAGCTACTTTTCACAGTCGTTCAGAAGTGAAGCACGACAGTAGTAACGATTTGGGGGAGGAAGAATAAGCTCTGTCTTCAGTAGGATTCTGAGAAGATAATACCATGTTGTAGCCTTTTTGGGTAGACCGATATAGCACCTCAAAATTTAGCAGTATGGGTAAATCATGTGAAGGGATTTGTTAGGATAGCTGAAGGGACAAGGCAGAGTAGGTATGAACTAGTGTAGCTGCGTGATGTGAGGACATGGCATGTGAAATGCTTCAGGGATAGGTGAATATTATATTCTTTATGTTACAGGTTGTAATTTATTAGTTGGATTTTCTTTTTATTTTATTTTTGATAGCGTGTGCTTAGATGGTAGGTCAGCATGTTCATGTATTAATTGTTGGAAGTAACTTTGCATGTGCCATACTGTTCATACTCGTATTTCAGTTAGATGGTAAAGCAACGTTTTATTTGTTTATTTACATGGACCATTTATAGACAGAAATAAAAATATCGTTGGGATGAGCGATGTGTCACGATCCCAAAAATATAATAATATCGGTAGGTTAACTCACACTGTGAAATCCCAAAATATTGATATAGGGTGCAAAATACTCCAAATGAAATGTTACTTATTTTCCAAATTAAAAACTAAAGTAAAATTCTAAAAATTAAATTATAACTACGTTTCAAAAGAATCTTGTCCAGATTCGAATCCAGTATGCAATTATATCAAATAAACCGTTACGGTCGACGAATATTCTATAGCCAATATCGGAAATTTTAATCTGGACGTATCTTACAATCCATAATATGAAATCTCCATTTTTCTCTTCCGTTAGAAAAGTATAATCAAATTGATTTAAACGTTTTCTTGTTTCATAGAATTCCGACTTAAAACGGATTCTGTATATTCAATTAAAGTTCAGATCGAAATTTACGAACTGCCGCGTCGTTTTCGAGCTCGTTTAAATTATATTACTTCGAACTCGATTTTATAAAATAAATTCGATATAAAATTTGCTAATATTGCCAAATCAATATTTGAACAGATTTAAATATTCGTAATCAACATTCAAAAATCTGGGACATTACAGTGACGGCCCGCCCTGGACCAGCCGACATTTACCCGAAATGCACTGTGCCAATTCCCGACTAGCACGGGACGGTCGTCAAAAGAAACGGATTTGAAACTATGAATCATCAAAGAACCTGTAGTATATCTCACAACGCATGGAATAAAATATAATAATAACATTACTTTGACATAAAACAGGCGAGACAGTGCATGAGCTGAAAACTAAACGATCATAGCAGCGTAAAATTCAAAATATAGCTTATGATCCAAACCATCTTTATTACAACTTTTAAAACTGTCTCTAAAGAAAAATAGAAAGGTACACTACTAATGCCCAAAGTAGTGACCAACAACAACACAGGGAGAATATATGAGAGCAATACGTGTAAGCCTCCTGCTCGTCTCCGGACAGTTACTCGTGCATAACCAGCCAACCTGTCTCTAGTCTGCTCATTTAGGAGCACCTAGAGTAATAAGAAGTGACATAAAAATTTGGGTCATACAAAAATCTGGTACGAGCGATAAGCAGCAAAACAAAACAATAACAAGTATAATCTAATCATACCTGAACCTGGACCTACAACCAAAGAGTTAGCACAACAAGATGTACAGTACTCTAAGGTAACACTAACATAAAGTGTAAATGAGGGTGTGGATCATGGTGATAGCAAACATCAAACATAGAAATCATCCTCACATCTCTCACCCAGTGCACAAAGCATACGATATCCATCACTCGATCAACCAATCCTTTGCTACGATCACTTTACTCCATGGAGTCACAATGACTCCATTGCACTGATCCATAGCCACTAATCCATCTCTCTGTGGTGAACTAAAGTTATGGATATCGATAATCCCTTTGCACACATCCTGCAGCAAAGTCCAACTCGTGAAGTTAACTCGTTGGTTCCCGTCTGGATCTTGAGTTCTAACTTCCTATTTGGACTACCTTTGCATCTCGGGTTTTGGTTGAATAGGTTACGATCTTCAGAAGAGTTTAGATCGTTGTCGCGCAGTCCTCCCTGTATCCTTCGGCTCGCAGCTCGCTCTGGCATCGGCTCGTGGTCCCCTTTTGTATCGGCTCGTGTCCCTCTTTCCTTCTTGGCGCGGTTCACGACTCGCCATCCTAGGGTTCGCCCCCTTCCTCATGGTTGCCCTCCTAGGGTTCGCCCCCTTCCTCACGGTCGCTCTATTAGGGTTTGCCCCCTTCCTCACGGTCGCCTCCCAAGGGTTCGCCCCTTTCCTCACGGTCGCTCTATGAGGGTTCGCGTGCTTCCTCACGGTCGCTCTATGAGGGTTCGTCCCCTTCCTCACGGTCGCGGAGATGCTTCACGAACGGGTTGCTGACCAATTTCCTGCAACTTTCCAACAAACTATTTACCCCACACGACGGCGTTTTCGACCAATCTAACAATTCTAGGCAATTACAAAACTTTCCAAACAGTAATAGCAGCATGTATAGTCAACCATAAACACCAATTTAACATGCAAATATGGACCAAACATACCCAAAACTATGATTTTCCCCTTAATCCCCTTAATCATGATTTAACCATACGATTATAAAAACATGCCCAAATTAACCCAAATTTCTAACAGAGGCATAAAATAATATTTTAGAATTTTTAAATATTTTTCCATATTTTTCTAAGCCATAATTTCGCTAATTATCACTAATCACCCCTAATTAGTCGTAATTAGTGAAAAAGTATGCTAATCACTCACCTTAGCCACAAATAAATCTCAGATCTGAAAATATCTCTGATTTGGGTCGAATCTCTATGCAATACAACAGCTCTACCTCGATCTCTATGCTAATCAGCTTTAATTTGATGTTGATTAGGCTAATATATGATTAAACGGTGATTAAAAGGTGATTTGGGAGTTGGAGGCCATTGTTAGGGTTGAAGAAATGAAAGTGGTTGTTGCAAAAATGACAAAGAAAGGTTTCTCTAGCCCCTTTCAGCCCTTAAATAACCCTAATCCCGAAATCCCTAATGGACCTAGCTGTTAATTACCCAATTAAGCTATTTTTCACCTTCCAAACCTTATTTCAGACATATCTGAAAGTGTATGCGTGTACTTGTCGAGTAAAATACACACAAGGATCGTGTAATATGACAAACAATATTCAAGTATAAAGTAATAGCTAATCGCAAATAAGCAAATATAGTAAATGCAATAAGAAGGAAAAATCACACCAGGGATTTTTATATTGGTTCAGAGAACCGTCCTACGTCCAGTCCCAGACCTCTCTCTGGATTTTCACTAACAACCTCACTTCACCCAGAGGAACAGTTATACAACACTACTTGATTTACGGGCCACAAGCTTACCCACTTAATTTCACGGGCTACAAGCTTACCCACTTGATTTCACGGGCTACAAGCTTACCCACACAGGACTTCAACAATTACAAGAGTTTGACTTCTGAATGTGTTCTTGTTTCAACACTGATTAGTCAATAATTGAGTACACCCTTCCTATAATCTTATCCTCAAATGTATTTTTTGTTTGTGAAGATTCAAAAGTGGATTATCGTTGAATCACAAGTGTATTAAATATGATTGGAGATTCAAACGATAATATAATGATTTTGAGTGCTTTTTGAATGCCAAATAATAATGCAAGATAGAACAAAGAATAGAGAGTGAAATTAGGTGGTTTGGATGAATGAAATATGATGTATTTATAATGATTGAGAAGTTATAATCATTAGTGAAAAGTTGCAATCAAAAGAGATAATTCCTGATGAAGAGAAATGGATGCAACCTTTCATGAAAGAAGATGACTCTTCAAAGATATGCTTTGTTATTCAAAAAGCTGTTGACAGGTAAAATGTACAGGTAGATAGGTTTTTGACCGTTACCATTAAAAAGCTGTTGACAGGTTAATTTTTACAGGTAGACAGGTTTCATTTGAAATCCTGTTGACAAGTTAAAAATAACCTGTTGACATGTTTTTGTCAACTTGCTACAGAAAAGAGTTTTCATGAATATTTTTAAAAACAATGAGAAGTATGATTATTTGAGGATAGATTTTAACATTTATAACTCTAAATAACCAACTTCTAACTTATGAAAAAAAATCAATTCTTCTTTTTGTCATCGGTTCTTCTTTTTGTCGATCATGAAGCTTCTTCTTGTCATTAATCAAAATAATCATTGAAATCTTTGACTCAACATTCTCCCCCTTTTTGATTGATGACAATATTGCTTGATATTTCAATCTCCATTACTATCTCCCCCTGTTTATATGCTCCCCCTGAATTATATAACTAAATCTCTGCAAGAAGGAATGTCAGTAACATTTTCTCCCCTTTGTCATCGACAAAAAGGGTACACAACAGTGCATGTAACAACATTATGTAGATAAAACATAGAACATCACACATAGATTGTAACACATATTACAAACTATACCAGACCAAACTTACCAAACTAAGTTATGTAGCATACATACTTAATTAAAACACAGCACTAATTATGTACAAATGCTGATATAAGTGTTTGAAATTAAAAGCATAACATCACAAAATATAGATAGAAGGAACTACTTGGATGGTCAATCCGAATCGGTTTCTTCTTCTTCTGTGTCTCCTTCTTCTTCACTTTCTTCTTCGTCTCCGTCTTGTTCTTCCTCTTCCTCATTTCCACCTTCTTCAATATGTGACGTTCCACGACCACGACCATGTTGGGTACTTTCTCCAGAACTAGTGCCCTCCTCCGAAGTTGACCATGTGAATGTAGGAGGCATTGGACGTTTTCCCGGATCTTGAGCAAGTGTGGTAGAGGATGAGGCACAAGAAATTGCTTCCCAAATTATACCGAAGAAAGACTTGAGTTTATTAAACCGCTTATCGAGTTTAGTGTCCAAACGATCAAGCTTATTATCGGTTCTTTTAAGTCTTGCTTCTAGTAAAAATTGATTTCTTGAAATTTGCCCTTGAAATTCTTTTTTTGACGAAGTAGGTGGAGGAATTCTAACGTCTTCCGATCTTTGCGTAGTAATTTGTGAGGAAGAAGCCTCTGGAGGACCTTGGTGTACATATTGCTCAAAAGGAATAATGTTTAAGTAAGGCTCTGGAAGTTTCATTCTCTTTTTCGATGCTTTATCAACACACTTAGGCCATGAAACCGTGGATTGAGGAGATTGAATACCACAATCAAGTAAGAGACGCATTATATATTCATTGTAAAAGAGATGCGATCTTGAATGATTATTTACCATTGAGATTTCGTCGAAGATCATCTCTATCCAATTTATGTTTATTTCTCCGTAAATGGCATATAAGGCTTTAAAATTCTCTTTATTAATTGCATCAAAATTTCCAGTCCTTGGTAAAAGAGAATGTGTGAGACAATGGTGAAGAATTCTAGCTGTGGGTCGTAAATTAATTCCTTTTGTACTTGCCTTGTGATCTTCGATAAACAAGTGACTGACTTTATCTCTAATATGAATAGGGCAGAAATCACTAGAGAATTTAATACCATTATTTTCTGATTCAAGAACTTGTGCCATCCTTTCTTTTGAAATAAAAACATGCTTTCCACACACAAACAGACCATAAACAATTTGATGAATTCTCCGGTTTGAATTTCTCCAAGTTGAGATTAGCGTAGAACAACTTAATCATGATGTGATTGAGTTCAACGTTGTTCTTGTCGAAGTTAAGAAGAGAATTAATACCTGCTATCATTGCAAGTATTTCAACATCATAGAGAAAGAAATCGAAGACCTTGAGGAATGATCCTTGGTGAATAGTGTAATCCTTCATCTTGTTCCACCTCTTAACAGCGATTGGATCCATTAACCAGTGTTTAATGTGTGAATCGATAGGTTGGAGATGTGAGGAAGAAGAAGATATTTTTGTTTTCTTATGTTTTGGAACCATTGGAATATGGATTGAAGTTGAAGGGATTAGGGCTGATAGGAATGGGTATTTTGAGTTTAAAGGGAGTTGAAAACGAAATGGTGTGTTGGATTTGAGTGTGAACCGACGTTTGTATATATAAAAACAGATTTATTCGCAACCGGTCGACAGGGAATAATTCACATGTCGACAGGTAAAGTTTCTAGTTTGAAATTGAAAACAGAAATTGGTCGACAGGAGGGAATAGGGCGGTCGACAGGAAATGTTTCTGGTTTGGAAAAAAACAGTTTAAACATAAACCGGTCGACAGGAAATTCTCTACCGGTCGACCTAATTTTTCTCTGGTTTTAATTTTATGAACAGCGGTCGACAGGTGTAGTGCAGACGGTCGACAGGAAAACTCTCTGGATTGCAATGTAATAAAAAAGGTCGACAGGTTATTTTAACCGGTCGACAGGTACTGTATATTTTTGTTTTTCTCACTTATATTGTTTATATATTCGAACTCTATTAAAACTTTATTATAATATATAATAAATTATGAGGAATAAAACATAAATACAACAAATAAAATAATATAAATGATCTCCTTAAATATGATATATAGAAATTATTTTCTTGGTTCCCAAGGAGAGTATTTATCTTTTGCACCTTCATTTTTACTGAAATTCCTATCTCATGTATTTGGTGTTCTCGATGACGATGGCATATGTGAGGGCTCATGAACGTTGTGCTTATTAGAGCTATAGAAGAATGAAGCTATTTGTTCGTGATATGTGAGCCGAGAAGCTGTTAACTTCTGCTCGTAATACATCTCCCTCTGGAGATCAACTTGATGCTTTTGATAATGGTGTATCTCATCTATTTTCTCTCGTGTACGTGGAGAACAAAATAACGCTTTCTTGCAATGTTTTGAGTTAGGTGTGGTGCCAGGTGTACGTGAGTTTTGATGGAAACCAGAAGGATGTTCCGGTGTCTTCGGGGAGTAGTGCTCGTCTGATTCGGAGCTAGTTATGGTGATGTGTGATCTTCGAGTGCATTCGTCGCAAATATGAGCCATTACAGTATGAATGAAGATTGAGAGGATGAATTCAGAAAGCACTCAACGAAGAGGTATATATAAGACTACTTCTATTTTTAGAAGAGGTCCATATTAATCTCACCAGAAAATAACACTTTATTTTAGGAGAGAAAATAGTTAAGTAATAATTATTTGTATTAGATAGAAAAGAACTATGCAACGTTTAAAATATACAGTTTAATTTTCAAGTTCCTTTCTAGATAATAAGCCTAGCTCTCTACGTAATTTTATGAAACTTGATTTGAGTAGAGGCTTGGTAAATATATCAGCTAGTTGATTCTCTGTGCTTACATATTCGAGATTTATATTTCCTTTTTCAATATTATCTCTCAGAAAATGATGTCGAATGTCGATATGTTTAGTCCGAGAGTGGTTAACTGGGTTTTTGGATAAGTTTATTGCACTTGTGTTATCACAATATATGATTGAATTTGATAAATTTATTCCAAAGTCTTTAAGTGTTTGTTGCATATATAAAACTTGTGTACATGCAAGAGCCTCTGATATATACTCCGCTTCACACGTCGAAAGTGAAACACAATTTTGTTTCTTACTAAACCAAGAGACAAGTGATTTTCCAGTAAAATGGCACGTACCACTTGTGCTTTTTCTATCCGTTCAAGATCCTCCGAAATCAGCATCACTATATGATACTAACTCAAATGAACAATCTTTTGGATAGAAAAGACCAAAATCTTTGGTATTATTAAGATAACGAAGTATACGTTTCACTGCTCGTAAGTGTGATTCTTTAGGATTGGCTTGAAATCGTGCACATAAACAAACACTCATCATAATGTCAGGACAACTAGCCGTTAAATATAAAAGAGAACCTATCATACTACGATATGTCTTTTGGTCTACACTTTTTCCATTCTCATCGTTTTTGTAACAACCCTGAAATTTGGGGCTTATTTAAAATTTTCATTTTAGAGATTTTAGGGGTGTTTAAATATTTAAAATAAATCATTTCAAATAAAAATGAATGGAAATTTATTTTGAGCAAAGTTAATGCAAATATATTCAAATAAATTACATAAAGAATTAGAAATATGGCGGTAGTTGGAAAAGTCAAACTTGAACTTTGACTAACTACACAGGATGCAGAATAAACCGGATTTTGATGGAACGAAAAATATTTAAATCTGTTAATGAATATCTTTCTAACGAATCTGAAAAATCGAAGTTTCATAGCGGAAATCAAAAGTTATGGCCAAATGAAGTTTCAGAAAGGTCGCTATAGAGATTTTATCACCCTTGAAAATCGACATTTTGCATACGACCTCGGAATTCGACGAAACCCCTTTTGTTGGGTCCGGGATGTAAAATTATTGCTAGGTTTCAAATTTCATGATTTTTGAAGCTAGTATGTGAGCATGGCAAAAGAAACTGTGTTTTGTCAATTTCGGTCAAAATTAATTGACTGAAAAATAGCCATTTTTCAAACAGTCTCAGAATTCGACGAAATAAATTTTGTTAGGATCGTATCGTCACAAGAAAGCCAAAAATAATTTTCTTGGATTTTTCTGACTTCGTATGTGACCCCAGTAAAATTAGAAAGTACGTTCGAATTGAAAATAAAAGAATTAATTTGAAAATAAAAGAAACATGTTTTTAACTTCAGAATTGGACTTCGGCAATAGCGCCATTGCGTTCAGAAGGCGTCAAAACCTATTGTTCGACAGTCGTTGAGCGCGAATTGGAGTTCGAACGAAAAAACCCTATTTTCCGGAATTAAATAAATTAAATAAAATAGAAAATACGTGGAAAATACTCTTATAAATACGGGCCGTACCTTCGTTCTTCTTCCCCGATCAGTCGAACCCATAGTCGCCCCCCCCCCCCCCCCTTTAAATTTTCATCTCCATTTTCCCATCAATCCACTCACAATTAGACTTAGTCGTAGTTGAACTTTTTGAAGCTTTTCCCTTCCTCTCCAATCTCCGACAAGTTTCATACGATTTCGCGCCCTATAGCTCTCGAATTTCGAGCCCCAACCCACGACCTTAGAACCGCCGCCGCCCCTAGCACAGGCCGCCGCACCCTCCCCCCTTCCAGCCGAACATCCCTCTCTCGTAGCTCTCTAATCTCCTGCAAACCGTTCGCAAAACCGTCGACCACAGCTCCCGAATTCTGAATTCAAAGTTTTGAACTTTTCTGGAAATTTTAAGGTATGAATATTTCAGTTTTGTCACGCTTTTAAACGTTACAGCGACAGTTGTTAAAAGTCAGTTCTGATTTATTCGTATGATCTTCAAATTAAAATCTTTCAGATTCGAAACTGTCGTGACCTTGAACACGAGATCTGATTGAATCCGAACCTTCATCTCAAATCCAAGATAGGTGAGAATTTATTTTTAATATAATTTAATTAATTTAATTATTATTATTGCGTTGTGTGAAGTTTAAATGGTTAAAAATAAATAGATCCGCGATTGTTGTCATTCTAAGTAATAGATCTAAATTGTTTGCGATGTTATGATTAGATCTGCAAGTTTAAATGTTAGATCTGAGTTTGGTGATTCATTTGTTTATCTTGTAAATCATGGTTGGTTGATATTCAAAAAAAAAAACATATGTTAATAATTCTAATTGATCCCTGTATTATTCAAAATATGGTTGTGGTAGAATTGGACACGAAATATTGGACATGAATCACATATAAATCTATCATCTTGTTCATCGTTATGAAATTCACATCGTCATGAAATTTACATCGATATGTAATTTACATTATTTTTATGGGTGAATTAAAGTAGGAATTCACATCCTTATGAAATTTACATCGTTATGCAATTTACATTATTTTTATTGTGAATTAAAGTAGGAAAACATACATTTTTTTTATGTTAAATTAAAGTAGATTTTGCATATGGGAAAAATTACATTTTTCTTTGTAATTAACATGTGAATTTCATCGTATGTTAAAATTTACATTTTTATATGTAAATTATAAAGTGAATTAATGTCGTATGTTGAAAATTACATTTTTATTTGTAATTAACATGTGAATTTCATCGTATGTTAAAATTTACGTTTTTATATGTACATTATAAAGTGAATTAATGTCGTATGTTAAAAATTACATTTTTCTTTGTAATTAACATGTGAATTTCATCATATGTTAAAATTTACATTTTTATATGTAAATTATAAAGTGAATTAATGTCGTATGTTAAAAATTACATTTTTCTTTGTAATCAACATGTGAATTTCATCGTATGTTAAAATTTACATTTTTATATGTAAATTATAAAGTGAATTAATGTCGTATGTTAAAAATTACATTTTTCTTTGTAATTAACATGTGAATTTCATCGTATGTTAAAATTTACATTTTTATATGTAAATTATAAAGTGAATTAATGTCGTATGTTAAAAATTACATTTTTCTTTGTAATTAACATGTGAATTTCGTCGTATGTTAAAATTTACATTTTTATATGTAAATTATAAAGTGAATTAATGTCGTATGTTAAAAATTACATTTTTCTTTGTAATTAACATGTGAATTTCATCGTATGTTAAAATTTACATTTTTATATGTAAATTATAAAGTGAATTGATGTCGTATGTTAAAAATTACATTTTTCTTTGTAATCAACATGTGAATTTCATCGTATGTTAAAATTTACATTTTTATATGTAAATTATAAAGTGAATTAATGTCGTATGTTAAAAATTACATTTTTCTTTGTAATTAACATGTGAATTTCATCGTATGCTAAAATTTACATTTTTATATGTAAATTATAAAGTGAATTAATATCGTATGTTAAAAATTACATTTTTCTTTGTAATAACATGTGAATTTAATCATATGTTAAAATTTACATTTTTTTATATGTAAATTATATAGGGAATTACACCGTAGGATAAATTTTACATTTTTATGTGTAATTAAAACATGAATTTACATTGTGTGTTAATTATTACATTTTTATATGTAATGTCTATAGGAAAGTATACCGTATGAAAAAAACTACATTTTTCTGTGAAATTAAAGGATGCATTTCCATCGTATGATAGAATTCACATTTTTTTTTATATATGTAACGTAGAATGAGAATGAACATTAGAAATAAAATTTATTTATTTTATATGTAATAAGATGTAGGAATGTGGCTTGAGATTAAAAATCATATTTTTACAATGTAAATAGGAAGTAGAGTTTGCATTGTAATTAAAAATCATATTTTTACAATGTAAATAGGAAGTAGAGTTTGCATTGTAATTAAAAATCATATTTTTACAATGTAAATAGGAAGCAGAGTTTGCATTGTAATTAAAAATCATATTTTTACAATGTGAATTAGAAGTAGAGTTTGCATTGTAATTAAAAGTTATATTTGTACAATGTAAATAGGGAATAGAGTTTGCTTTGTAATTAAACATACATTTTTATATATAAATTTAGAATAGGATTCACTGCAAATATAAGTTACATTTTTATTATGTAACTAAGATGAGAATGTACATTGAAGTTGAAATTTACATTTTTATATGTAATTTAAAAGTAGGATTTTGAATGTATCAAAATTTACATTATTACATGTAAATAAAAATAATAATAAGAATTTACATAGGAAATAAATTTACATTTTTTTTATGTAAATAAAAAGGATGGAATTTACATTTTAAATGTAAGTAAAAGAATGAATTTAGGATGCGGTAATATTATCTTCATTTTCAAATGAATTAAAATTTAGTGAGTATCAGTAGTTGTGTAGAGCGTTGTTTTAATCAAACGACGTTATTACAATTAAATGATTCTATATATATATAAATAATTAAAATTAAACGAATGGGGCGTGGTAGTTCGAGTTTTGAAATCGTACCTTTAAATGACTATTCAAGAAGATCCGACCATCGGATCTTCTTGAAACTGAAACCGTTAGGACCGTCTTGCAAAAATCTTTCCAACGATATATATTACGTTAAGATCCAACGGTTAGATTCTGAGTAATGTAAAAATTAAAATTGGTTGAATGCAGCGCCATAGTCGCCCATGGACTTAAGGCGTCATTATATAAAAATTTAATTATTTTAAATAATTAAAATAGGAAGTAATCATTATAAAATGATATTAGCAAGTACGAAGGATTTTAAATATATATTTATATATATATATATATAAACGAGGATTATTTGGAAAGTCCGAGTTCCCTCATTCTAAGTAATCAAACGACGTTAATTGAAGTATGAAGATGGCGTATGAAGACCGTATATCTTCCCTCGAATGGACAACGATCGAGGCCCTGATTTGACTTGCTCCCAATTCAAGGGTCATGGTCATTGCCCAGACGTACGTGTTGATTTCACGGGTTTGGCTTTCGCTCAGACCCAGAGCATGAGCTAATAAATGGATTGTGTGTCTGACATCATACTCTATCAAATATCATGTTATTGATCTTTTGTCGAAGGTATGGATGTTTGGTGGCGGGGAATTTATCCTCTTGCTTAACACCCGTTCATATATTTCTTCAAAGGATTGGTAGTACGATATGGAGTGATGATGTGGCATGCTAAGATGCATAGGATCAAGGTTTTGTTGAAAAGCAGGCCTTGTGGGACGATCAAAGCATAGCCTGTTTAGGCATAGATTTGTGTACAGCGTGACTTCACGAGCCTCACACACCGGCGGAGTCTAAAACGGGAGAAGAGAACGCAGGGAGAGCATCACGTTTCTTTCTAGCTAGAAGTGGTGATTGGGCTTCAACACGGCCCAACATTTTACTTATGTGGATGATGGAATGAAGCGCCTCGGATGATAGGTCCTATAGGTCTGGGAAACGTGTGTTCAGGAATAACTAATCCGCAACTTGTATGGTGGACCGGCCCTGCAGCTATCCTAGGGTTCACTGCGGGGGATCCTGAGACATTAGCTAGAGTGTCTCGAATCGGTAGGAGCTCCTCCCTAGCCTTGACTCATGATGAAAACCAAAATCCAAATACGACCCTACGAATTTGATTGTATTACTAGTATGGAGGCATAGTAGTATGGGATACTATTCTTCCTAGGATTTATACATTTACTTTGAAATGTTTTGATATATACTAATAATAATATTAAACTCGTATTTGCTGTATTTATCATGTTTAATCACTATAAGGTAAAACCCTATCCACTGGTTTGTGTTGCATTGTGTGATGGGACCTGGGTCTTATGGTGATTCCATTTTTCTAAAAAGCATAACGTTGTTGTACGATTCACTTATCATTTATTCTGACACTTTTATGCACGGCAATCCATTAGAGAAACCCATTCCGCATTAGCGGCATGGTCTTTGGATTTGACCTATTAATAGTGATTAATTAGTTAAGAATTCTCACACCAGTCCCACAACTGACCCGTTGTTTGTTTCCACCTTTTTGCAAACTCGGGTGCCCTCCTCTCTACACGGGCAGCCAAGTAAACAG
Source organism: Allium sativum (assembly GCA_030737875.1). Taxonomy (NCBI): domain Eukaryota; kingdom Viridiplantae; phylum Streptophyta; class Magnoliopsida; order Asparagales; family Amaryllidaceae; genus Allium; species Allium sativum. The sequence goes on from CM060916.1 coordinate 736,200,575, forward strand.
GTTTATTCTTCGCTTGGAGTCTTTCCTTTGGAGCAGCTTATTATTTTCCTTGGATTTGCTGTTGTGGAGAGGTGATGACTTGGAGTTTGAAGACATCTATCATTTGCTGCTATTGCATTTCTCTTTTTAATTCCAGACATTAAACTTGGTTTATTTCACGTTGTTTAAGTTGGAGTTGGAACTTATTTCTTTTTCTGCAAACTTGATGTAATAATTTGGAATTCTGTGACTGTGGATTTTCTGTGGTTGATGACATTATATTTCCGCTGCTATGATGTTGTTACTTTATGAATTTCTTATGCTATGTTGTATCTATGATATGTATTATTGTATTTATGTTGTATTCCAAATGATTATTCCTTACTTTCATTCCGTGGAAGTTTGGGGTTATCACAGTTAGTATCAGAGATTTGGTTAAACTTAGCTTTGGGATATAACATATTTATGATAATTCGTTTACATAGAATCACAATATTCTATAGCGAACATTTCATATGAATACATAATAGTCAGTCATTCTATCATTATCTTTTATCCGTCCTTTTATCTTGATCAACTCCTCAAATCACCATTATAGTTGTTCTAACTCTTTCCTTGATCGTACAGAACTAACCAGAAATGAGTACTACTGCCGCTAGAGCCACTAGAGCTAGAGCAAGGAGGCAGAATGCTGCTGGAATTAAGGAAGCTACTGTTCAACAACCACCACCACCGCAGCCCTTTGACTTGGTGAGGGTAGTGAAGGATTTTAAGAATTTAGATGGAGTTCCATTCACAGGTGCAGAGACCGTGATACAGGCTCAGGCATGGCTTAAGAATTGTGAAAAGATATTTAGAACGTTAGGACTGGAAGATCAAAAGAAGAGATTTGTGGCTTCATGGATGCTCCAAGGCGAAGCACAACTTTGGTGGGAAGACGTCAATATAGGAGGTGATGAAGAAAATATGACTTGGACCAAATTTAAAGAACTGTTTAATGAAGAGTATATTGCAAGGCAAGAGGTGGAAAGGCTTCATGATGAGTTTGCCCGTCACTATGAAGAGAAAGACAAGAAGAGTTCACAGCAAGATAGAGAAAGGGGTTCGGCCAACAATAATAAAGGGAAGCAACCCGAGAAGAAGACTGAAGGAAGTGGTTCTGGAGCCGCTAAGACTCATGATAAGACTAAGCTGCAATGCTACCACTGCCAGAAATTTGAGCACTACAGCAAGGACTACGGGAATCCAAAGAAGGCCAGAAGGGAGGAAACTAGAAAATGCTATAACTGCAATAAAAGGGGTCACATCAAACTTAATTGTCCACTATTGAGGAGTTCCCAAGTTGCCCATGTGTACGAGGGAGCAAGTGCACCACCTTCTACCGCACCTACTTCTTCTGAAGGAGCAGGTAAGCCTGATGTTTAAGGTGGTACTATTTCTGTTAAAAACATTCTTTGTGTTGGTTCCTACCCTTCCATTCTTCCCTTTTTCTTTTCGAGGACGAAAAGTTCTTAAGCGGGGGAGACTGTAACAACCCTAAAATTCGGGGCCAATTTAAAATTTCATTTTAGAGATTTTAGGGGTGTTTAAATATTTAAAATAAATTATTTCAAATAAAAATGAATGGAAATTTATTTTGAGCAAAGTTAATGCAAATATATTCAAATAAATTACATAAAGAATTAGAAATAGGACGGTAGTTGGAAAAGTCAAACTTGAACTTTGACTAACTGCACAGGATGCAGAATAAACCGGATTTTGATGGAACGAAAAATATTTAAATCTGTTAATGAATACCTATCTAACGAATCTGAAAAATCGAAGTTTCATATCGGAAATCAAAAGTTATGGCCAAATGAATTTTTAGAAAGGTCGCTATAGAGATTTTATCGCCCTTGAAAATCGACATTTTGCATACGACCTCGGAATTCGACGAAACCACTTTTGTTGGGTCCGGGATGTAAAATTATTGCTAGGTTTCAAATTTCATGATTTTTGAAGCTAGTATGTGAGCGTGGCAAAAGAAACTGTGTTTTGTCAATTTCGGTCAAAATTAATTGACTGAAAAATAGCTATTTTTCAAACAGTCTCAGAATTCGACGAAATAAATTTTGTTAGGATCGTATCGTCACAAGAAAGCCAAAAATAATTTTCTTGGATTTTTATGACTTCGTATGTGACCCCAGTAAAATTAGAAAGTACGTTCGAATTAAAAATAAAAGAATTAATTTGAAAATAAAAGAAACATGCTTTTAACTTCAGAATTGGACTTCGGCAATAGCGCCATTGTGTTCAGAAGGCGTCAAAACCTATTGTTCGACAGTCGTTGAGCGCGAATTGGAGTTCGAACGAAAAAAACCCTATTTTCCGGAATTAAATAAATTAAATAAAATAGAAAATACGTGGAAAATACTCTTATAAATACGGGTCGTACCTTCGTTCTTCTTCCCCGATCAGTCGAACCCATAGCCCCCCCCCCCCCCCTTTAAATTTTCATCTCCATTTTCCCATCAATCCACTCACAATTAGACTTAGCCGTAGTTGGACTTTTTGAAGCTCTTCCCTTTCTCTCCAATCTCTGACAAGTTTCATTCGATTTCGCGCCCTGTAGCTCTCGAATTACGAGCCCCAACCCACGATATTAGAACCGCCGCTGCCCCTAGCACAGGCCGCCGCACCCTCCCCCCTTCCAGCCGAACATCCCTCTCTCGTAGCTCTCCAATCTCCCGCAAACCATTCGCAAAACCGTCGACTACAGCTCCCGAATTCTGAATTCAAAGTTTTGAACTTTTCTGAAAATTTTAAGGTATGAATATTTCAGTTTTGTCACGCTTTTAAACGTTACAGCGACAGTTGTTAAAAGTCAGTTCTGATTTATTCGTATGATCTTCAAATTAAAATCTTTCAGATCCGAAACTGCCGTGACCTTGAACACGAGATCTGATTGAATCCAAACCTTCATCTCAAATCCAAGATAGGTGAGAATTTATTTTTAATATAATTTAATTAATTTAATTATTATTATTGCATTGTATGAAGTTTAAATGGTTAAAAATAAATAGATCCGCGATTGTTGTCATACTTATTAATGGATCTAAATCGTTTGCGACGTTATGATTAGATCTGCAAGTTTAAATGTTAGATCTGAGTTTGGTGATTCATTTGTTTATCTTGTAAATCATGGTTGGTTGATATTCAAAAAAAAACCATATGTTAATAATTCTAATTGATCCCTGTATTATTCAAAATATGGTTGTGGTAGAATTGGACACGAAATATTGGACATGAATCACATATAAATCTATCATCTTGTCCATCGTTATGAAATTCACATCGTCATGAAATTAACATCGATATGTAATTTACATTATTTTTATGGGTGAATTAAAGTAGGAATTCACATCGTTATGAAATTTACATCGTTATGCAATTTACATTATTTTTATTGTGAATTAAAGTAGGAAAACTTACATTTTTATGATGTTAAATTAAAGTAGATTTTGCATATGGGAAAAATTACATTTTTCTTTGTAATTAACATGTGAATTTCATCGTATGTTAAAATTTACATTTTTATATGTAAATTATAAAGTGAATTAATGTCGTATGTAAAAAATACATTTTTCTTTGTAATTAACATGTGAATTTCATCGTATGTTAATATTTACATTTTTATATGTAAATTATAAAGTGAATTAATGTCGTATGTTAAAAATTACATTTTTCTTTGTAATTAACATGTGATTTTCATCGTATGTTAAAATTTACGTTTTTATATGTAAATTATAAAGTGAATTAATGTTGTATGTTAAAAATTACATTTTTCTTTGTAATTAACATGTGAATTTCATCGTATGTTAAAATTTACATTTTTATATGTAAATTATAAAGTGAATTAATGTCGTATGTTAAAAATTATATTTTTCTTTGTAATTAACATGTGAATTTCATCGTATGTTAAAATTTACCTTTTTATATGTAAATTATAAAGTGAATTAATGTCGTATGTTAAAAATTACATTTTTCTTTGTAATTAACATGTGAATTTCATCATATGTTAAAATTTACATTTTTATATGTAAATTATAAAGTGAATTAATGTCGTATGTTAAAAATTACATTTTTCTTTGTAATTAACATGTGAATTTCATCATATGTTAAAATTTACATTTTTATATGTAAATTATAAAGTGAATTAATGTCGTATGTTAAAAATTACATTTTTCTTTGGAATTAACATGTGAATTTCATCGTATGTTAAAATTTACATTTTTATATGTAAATTATAAAGTGAATTAATGTCGTATGTTAAAAATTACATTTTTCTTTTTAATTAACATGTAAATTTCATCGTATGTTAAAATTTACATTTTTATATGTAAATTATAAAGTGAATTAATGTCGTATGTTAAAAATTACATTTTTCTTTGTAATAACATGTGAATTTAATCATATGTTAAAATTTACATTTTTTTTATATGTAAATTGTATAGGGAATTACACCGTAGGATAAAATTTACATTTTTTTGTGTAATTAAAACATGAATTTACATTGTGTGTTAATTATTACATTTTTATATGTAATGTCTATAGGAAAGTATACCGTATGACAAAAACTACATTTTTCTATGAAATTAAAAGATGCATTTCCATCGTATGATAGAATTCACATTTTTTTATATATGTAACGTAGAATGAGAATGAACATTAGAAATAAAATTTATTTATTTTATATGTAATAAGATGTAGGAATGTGGCTTGAGATTAAAAATCATATTTTTACAATGTAAATAGGAAGTAGAGTTTGCATTGTAATTAAAAATCATATTTTTACAATGTAAATAGGAAGTAGAGTTTGCATTGTAATTAAAAAATCATATTTTACAATGTAAATAGGAAGTAGAGTTTGCATTGTAATTAAAAATCATATTTTTACAATGTGAATTAGAAGTAGAGTTTGCATTGTAATTAAAAGTTATATTTGTACAACGTAAGTAGGGAATAGAGTTTGCTTTGTAATTAAACATACATTTTTATATATAAATTTAGAATAGGATTCACTGCAAATATAAGTTACATTTTTATTATGTAACTAAGATGAGAATGTACGTTGAAGTTGAAATTTACATGTTTATATGTAATTTAAAAGTAGGATTTTGAATGTATCAAAATTTACATTATTACATGTAAATAAATAAAAAATAAGAATTTACATAGGAATTAAATTTACATTTTTTTTATGTAAATAAAAAGGATGGAATTTACATTTTAAATGTAAGTAAAAGAATGAATTTAGGATGCGGTAATATTATCTTCATTTTCAATTGAATTAAAATTTAGTGAGTATCGATAGTTGTGTAGAGCGTTGTTTTAATCAAACGACGTTATTACAATTAAATGATTCTATATATATATATAAATATAATTAAAATTAAACGAATGGGGCGTGGTAGTTCGCGTTTTGAAATCTTACCTTTAAATGACTATTCAAGAAGATCCGACCGTCGGATTTTCTTGAAACTGAAACCGTTAGGACCATCTTGGAAAAATCTTTCCAACGATATATATTACGTTAAGATCCAACGGTTAGATTCTGAGTAATGTAAAAATTAAAATTGGTTGAATGCAGCACCATAGTCGCCCATGGACTTAAGGTGTCGTTATATAAAAATTTAATTATTTTAAATAATTAAAATAGGAAGTAATCATTATAAAATGATATTAGCAAGTACGAAGGATTTTAAATATATATATATATATAAACGAGGATTATTTGGAAAGTCCGTGTTCTCTCATTCTAAATAATCAAACGACGTTAATTGAAGTATGAAGATGGCGTATGAAGACCGTAAATCTTCCCTCGAATGGACAACGATCGAGGCCCTGATTTGACTTGCTCTCAATTCAAGGGTCATGGTCATTGCCCAGACGTATGTGTTGATTTCACGGGTTTGGCTTTCGCTCAGACTCAGAGCATAAGCTAATAAATGGATTGTGTGTCTGACATCATACTCTATCAAATATCATGTTATTGATCTTTTGTCGAAGGTATGGATGTTCGGTGGCGGGGAATTTATTCTCTTGCTTAACACCCGTTCAAATATTTCTTCGAAGGATTGGTAGTACGATATGGAGTGATGATGTGGCATGCTAAGATGCATAGGATCAAGGTTTTGTTGAAAAGCCGACCTTGTGGAACGATCAAAGCATAGCCTGTTTAGGCATAGCTTTGTGTACAGCGTGACTTCACGAGCCTCACACACCGGCAGAGTCTAAAACGGGAGAAGGGAACGCAGGGAGAGCAGCACGTTTTTTTATAGCTAGAAGTGGTGATTGGGCTTTAACACGACCCAACATTTTACTTATGTGGATGATGGAATGAGGCGCCTCGGATGATAGGTCCTATAGGACTGGGAAACGTGTGTTCAGGAATAACTAATCCGCAACTCGTATGGTGGACCGGCCCTGCAGCTATCATAGGGTTCACTGCGGGGGATCCTGAGACATTAGCTAGAGTGTCTCGAATCGGTAGGAGCTCCTCCCTAGCCTTGACTCATGATGGAAACCAAAATCCAAATACGACCCTACGAATTTGATTGTATTACTAGTATGGAGGCATAGTAGTATGGGATACTATTCTTCCTAGGATTTATACATTTACTTTGAAATGTTTTGATATATACTAATAATAATATTAAACTCGTATTTGCCGTATTTAGCATGTTTAATCACTATAAGATAAAACCCTATCCTCTGGTTTGCGTTGCATTGTGTGATGGGACCTGGGTCTTATGGTGATTCCATTTTTCTAAAAATCATAACGTTGTCGTACGATTCACTTATCATTTATTCTGACACTTTTATGCACGGCAATCCATTAGAGAAACCCGTTCCGCATTAGCGGCGTGGTCTTTGGATTTGACCTATTAATAGTGATTAATTAGTTAAGAATTCTCACACCAGTCCCACGACTGATCCATTGTTTGTTTCCACCTTTTTGCAAACTCGGGTGCCCTCCTCTCTACACGGGAAGCCAAGTAAACAGGTTTATTCTTCGCTTGGAGTCTTTCCTTTGGAGCTGCTTATTATTTTCCTCGGATTTGCTGTTGTGCAGAGGTGATGACTTGGAGTTTGAAGACATCTATCATTCGCTGCTATTGCATTTCTCTTTTTAATTCTAGACATTAAACTTGGTTTATTTCACGTTGTTTAAGTTGGAGTTGGAACTTATTTCTTTTTCTGCAAACTTGATGGAATAATTTGGAATTCTGTGACTGTGGATTTTCTGTGGTTGATGACATTATATTTCCGCTGCTATGATGTTGTTACTCTATGAATTTCTTATGCTATATTGTATCTGTGATATGTATTATTGTATTTATGTTGTATTCTAAATGATTATTCCTTACTTTCATTCCGTGGAAGTTTGGGGTTATCACAGTTTTCAAGATGAATAAATGTACTCATAGGAGTAGTTTTTCCGGAAGTATTTTCATGTCCAAATCTTTTAACAAGATTTCCACAATATTTTTCTTGATTTATGAAAATACCATTCGGAAGTTGTTTAATTTGAAGACCAAGAAAGTATGATAATTCTCCCATATGTGACATTTCAAATTCTTTGGTCATAACATCTGCAAATTCTTTACAAAGTTTTTCATTTGTTGATCCAAAGATTATATCGTCCACATATATTTGAATAACCAATATGTCTTTTTGCGAATGTTTAATAAATAATGTTTGATCAACCTTCCCTATATAAAAACCCGAATCAATAAAATAACTTCGTAAACATTCATACCAAGCACGTGGTGCATGTTTAAATCCGTACAAAGCCTTTTTAAGTTTAAATACATGATCCGGATATTTTTCATGTTTAAATAAAGGAGGTTATTCAACATATACTCTTTCTTTTATAAACCCGTTTAAGAATGCACTCTTGACATCCATCTGATATAATTTAAAATTGTGATAACAAGCAAAAGATAACAAAATTCTAATAGCCTCTAGTCTTGCGAGAGGTGCGAATGTTTCTTCATAATCGATACCTTCTTCTTGATTATAACCTTGTGCTACTAACCGTGCTTTATTTCTAGTGATATTCCCTTGTTCATCAGCCTTATTTTTATAAACCCATTTAGTTCTTATAACCGATTGGTCAGTTGGACTTGGAACAAGTTCCCATACATCATTGCGCTCGAACTTATTTAGCTCTTCTTGCATGACAATGATCCAGTAGTCGTCGGTAGCAGCTTCCTTAGGATTTTTCGGTTCGATATTCGAAATAAACGCAACATGACCCATTTGATTAAGTTGACTCCTTGTCCTAATCTGTGAGGTTACTTCTCCAATAACATTTTGAACCGGATGATCTCTTAGAATTCTTGGAGGAGATCTAAATCTAGGTGGAGAAGGTGCCACAGCAGGTTGAGGAATATCTTCAATAATTTCTGAGTCAGAGTCATTATTTGTGATGGTAGGATTGTTAGTGACTATATTTTCTTCGTCATCTGATATATTATGAGATGGCTTATAGAATTCATCAAAAGATACATGAAGTGATTCTTCAATAGATTTAGTTCTCTTATTGAATATACGATAGGCCTTGCTTCGTTCCGAATATCCGACAAATATACCTTTATCGGATTTTGGATCAAATTTTCCTAGATGGTCTTTCGTATTTAAAATAAAACATTTAGAACCGAAGACTTTGAAATATGAGATATTTGGCTTTTTCTGATTAAATAGCTCATAAGACGTGTTTTTCGTGAGAGGTCGAATAGACACACGATTCAAAACATAACACGCAGTTGCAACAGCTTCTGCCCAAAAATGTTTTGGTAAAGTGGATCCATTTAATAATGTTCTTGCACATTCTTGTAAAGTCCGATTTTTCCGTTCTACAACTCCATTTTGTTGTGGAGTTCGAGGAAACGGAAAATTATGATTGATACCTTTCTTTGTACAAAAATGTTCAAATTCATTATTTTCGAACTCTCCGCCATGATCACTTCTTATATTCTTAACCTTAAGTCCTTTTGACTTTTGAATTTTTTTCGATGAAGGATTTGAAATGATTAAACGTGTCACTTTTATTTTTCAAGAAAATTACCCATGTATAACGAGAATAATCATCAACAATTACAAACACATACCTACTATGATTTATTGACTGAACCTGTGTTGGTCCGAATAAATCCATACGTAATAACTCAAGTGGTTGTAATGTTGATATGACTTTTTTTGATTTGAAAGATGATTTATTCAATTTTCCTAGTTGACATGCATCACAAATATTATTAACCGTAAAGCTCATTTTGGGTAGTCCTTTAACTAGATCATTTTTGGCTAGCTTGTCAATAGTTCTGAAGTTTATGTGACAGAAACGTTTGTGCCATAGCCATGGATCATTATCATTTGCTACAAGATACATATCTGAATTATGATTGATGTTCATATTTAGAATATAGATATTTTTGTCTCTATATCCTTCAAAAAACTAGATTTCGACCTTTATCTAAAATACTACATTTATTATCCGAAAAAGAAATGATAAAACCTTTGTCGCACAGTTGACTAATACTTAGTAAATTGTGTTTTAAGTTTTTAACTAGCATGATATTAGTAATAAGAGGTAAGTTAAATGTACCGTAATTGCTCACATCGCCTTTGCCGATGATATAGCCTTTTGAATTATCTCCAAAAGTGACAGAGCCACCATTTGAATAAGTGATATTTGTTAATACACTCTTGTCTCCAGTCATATGCTTCGAGCAATCACTGTCCAGTATCCACTTTCCTCTTTTCTTAAGTGGGACCTACCAAAAATAGAATTAAGATCATAGTACCCACTTTTTGTAGGGTCCTAAGAGTCAGGTCTTAGGAGTCCAAACCCATACGGGTCCCGTATCCCCTTTATATAAATAATTGGAATTATGATTCACAGTATTCAAAAAAAATTGAATGTACTTGTTCCTAATTAAATTGTTATTTGTTTTAGGAACCCATATTTTTATATTCTTGATATTTTTCTTTTGAAATTTCACAACTGATTTTGGTTTGGAATATAACAAACTAAGATTTTTCTTAGCTTTAGTTTCTTGCACCTTTTTCTTTCTTTTATTACCAAGATGTTTCTTGGTATCTTGTTTCTTATACCCCAAACCATGTTTATTTGTAGCAGATTGTGAACTTTCAATAATCTTTGTCAAATTTTCTCGACCTTTGTTGAAGTTAGAAACATTTTGAGTAATGTCATCTAACTTAGTTTGTAAGCTAGCTTTTTCTAGGTCTAGAATTTTGACTTTTGCCTTAAGCTCATGATTTTCAGCAGTAAGAGCATCATTTTTCTCTTTTTGAGTTTCAATTTCTTGACTCAAAAGAATTAATTGAGAATTAATATTAGATGATGACTCTTGAAAATTTTCAAGTTCCTCCTCTAAAATTTTCTTCTCGTCTTTTAGCATATCACGCTCCAACTCTGCTCTACGTAAGTCTGCTTGAGCTTGTTTGCATTGTCGTTTCATATCTTTGAATTTATATATCAATTCAGCATTTATATCAAGAACTTCTTCAAAAGAAGGAATTTGTACCTCATCTTCTTTCGCCATAAAACATACATTTGCTTGTTCATCGTCTGAGTCATTTTCACTATCAGATGAAGATGAGTCTGAATCATCCCATGTTACTGAAAATGCTCGTTTCTTTGACTTGTCCTTCTTGTGTTTGAATTTTTCATTTTCTGTCTTCTTCTTTTGCTCCGGACAATCCTTTTGCATATGTCCCTTCTTGTGACAGTTGAAGCATTCTACATTTGATGAAGATGGTTTATTTGATCCGAACTTCTTTCTGTTGTAACGACTAGCCTTTCGTTGCTTTAAGAATTTCTTGAATCCTTTTGCAATGAATGCTAGATCTTCATCTTCAGAATCTGAGATGTCTTCATCCTTTTCGGCATGAAATGCTACATTTTTCTTTTCTTCTTTTTGTTCTTTTCTAGCCTGCAGGTTAACTTCATAGGACATAAGATTTCCTATCAGTTCATCTGGCTTCATGGTGGAAAGATCATTAGCTTCTTCTATTGCTAATACTTTTCCTTCCCATTCATTAGTCAGAGAATGTAGGACTGTTGAAACTACATCAAAATCAGAATATTTTTGCCCTAATCCAATAAGTGCATGATGAATGGTTTGAAACCGTGAATACATCTCATTGATTGTTCCACTTGGCTTCATTTTGAAATTTTGAAATTGACTTTTCAACATAGCTATTTTGGCTTGTTTAACCTTGTTAGTACCTTCATGAGTGGTTTTTAGCGTTTGCCAAATTTGATAAGCAGTGGTGCAAATACTAACACGGTTATATTCATTTTGGTCTAATGCACAAAACAACATATTTATTGCTTTTGCACTTACGGCTGCTGCCTTTTTCTCAGCCGGTGTCCATTCTGAATACTCAGTTGTTGGATTTACTATTTCTTTCTGAGTAGCATTCCCAGCATCATAGTTAGTTGATTGCATGTAAAAAGCCATACGTGTTGCCCAATAACTATAGTTAAGACCATTAAAGAAAGGAGGTCTTTGTGTCGATTGACCTTCAGTGTAAGTGGTGTTAGTGCTACTACTTGAGTTATTTGCCATATTACTAGAATATATCAAATAACTGTGTTACGGTTATAAGATGACCGTGCTTTGATACCAATTGAAAGTGTATGCGTGTACTTGCCGAGTATAATACACACAAGGATCGTGTAATATGACAAACAATATTCAAGTATAAATTAATAGCTAATCGTAGATAAGCAAATATAGTAAATGCAGTAAAAAGGAAAAATCACACCAGGGATTTTTATACTGGTTCGGAGCACCGTCCTACGTCCAGTCCCAGACCTCTCTCTGGATTTTCACTAACAACCTCACTTCACCCGGAGGAACAGGTATACAACACTACTTGATTTACGGGCCACAAGCTTACCCACTTGATTTCATGAGCTACAAGCTTACCCACTTGATTTCACGGGCTACAAGCTTACCCACACGGGACTTCAACAATTACAAGAGTTTGACTTCTGAATGTGTTCTTGTTTCAACACTGATTAGTCAATAATTGAGTACACCCTTCCTATAATCTTATCCTCAAAGGTAATTTGATGTTTGCGAAGATTCAAAAGTGGATTATCGTTGAATCACAAGTGTATTAAATATGATTGGAGATTCAAACGATAATATAATGATTTTGAGTGCTTTTTGAATGCCAAATAATAATGCAAGATAGATCAGAGAATAGAGAGTGAAATTCGGTGGTTTGGATGAATGAAATATGATGTATTTATAATGATTGAGAAGTTATAATCATTAGTGAAAAGTTGCAATCAAAAGAGATAATTCCTGATGAAGAGAAATGGATGCAACCTTTCATGAAAGAAGATGACTCTTCAAAGATATGCTTTGTTATTCAAAAAGTTGTTGACAGGTAAAATGTACAGGTAGACAGGTTTTTGATCGTTACCTTTAAAAAGCTGTTGACAGGTTAATTTTTACAGGTAAACAGGTTTCATTTGAAATCCTGTTGACAAGTTAAAAATAACCTGTTGACATGTTTTTGTCAACTTGCTACAGAAAAGAGTTTTCATGAATATTTTTAAAAGCAATGAGAAGTATGATTATTTGAGGATAGATTTTAACATTTATAACTCTAAATAACCAACTTCTAACCTATGAAAAAAAATCAATTCTTCTTTTCGTCATCGATTCTTCTTTTTGTCGATCATGAAGCTTCTTCTTGTCATTAATCAAAATAATCATTGAAATCTTTGACTCAACAATATCTCCCAAACGGTAAGTCTGTTTGATTAATATTACCACTCTACGGAAAGAGAAACCATCAACTGAATCCAATGGAAGTGGTTTTGAGTAAAAACTACTTACCAATCAAAAGTTATAGGTGAAACAAGATTCACTAGGGGTAAAACGGTCATTTAAAAATCGGCAAAAATCGTGAACATGGAAAATGACCCCAATAGTCGCTTCTCAAAATTACACGACCATACGACTTCTCAAGAAAAATAAATAAATATTCTACGATCCTCTGATGCATAGAATGCGGGTCGTTACTTTCTTCCCCCTTTAAGAAATTTCGCGCCCGAAATTCCTTAACCAAAACAAATAAAGGTATCCCGCATGCCTACCAGCCATTTACAAACAATCAAACATACACAATAACTTAACAAGCCTACCCTAGCATGCGGTTTATTAACAAAGGGATAACTGTTACTATATGTGAACTCAACTAGATGCAAATGGTCATCCCATGACCCTCCAAAATCCAATATACAAGCTCTCAAAGATCCTATAATGCACAATTCACCCAAATACCATCATAACCCGATCTAATCCTTGGTAAACCATTAATGAAATCCATTGAGACTTGTTCCCATTTCCATTCGGAAATTTCTAATGGTTGCAACAAACCACTAGGCTTCTTTTGTTCAGCTTTAACTAGCTGGCAGTTCATGCATTTGGATATAAACTTCCCAACGTCTCTTTTCATTTTCCCAGTAGTAGGTCTGCTTCATGTCTCGATACATTTTGTTACCACCGAGATGTATAGTCAGTTTTGAGTGATGACATTCTCCAAGCACTTCATCTCTCAATCCATTGACATTGGGTACAACTAGTCTCTTACTCTTTCGAAGCCAATCTTCTCGATCAAGTCCTTGCTTAATCATTCTCTCGCCATAGATACCCATCTCTACCTTAGAGATGATTTCCAATAGGTTAGGATCGTCCCTCTAACTAGAACCAATCCACTCAATCAAAATCGGTCTGATCGTCAAACTTGTTAACATCTCTGGATCTAATCCATACTTAGGTCTGAAATCATATCCCGCAATATACTCTAGTTGCTTCCATCCCAGGAATATATCCTCTAGACTGGCATGTCTCCTTCTCAATACACCTGTTACCGCATCTAGTTCGGTACTAGAGGCACCTGTATATACCATCATCTCTTTGTTCCCCATCAATAGAACCCCACAGGTGATAGTCTACTCAAGAGAAGAAAATTAGGAACAAACATAGCAACCATAACATCCATCAAACAAGTCCTATCTATCACCTGCTAAAGCCATGAATACGTCGATACCCATATGACTGGTCCAACCAATCTCAAGGGCTAATAGAAGCCCCGGCTCCAAACGGACTACCGCACGTCCAATGTACGTTTATCCTCCAAGGATAACTAGATCACTTCCAATGGATCCAAGTTAAATGGGCGTCCCCAGATACCCCTGCTTCGAGCCCGTCTAGAATAATCCTAATTATCGACGACTCCTTGGCCCTCCATCAAAAGAGCTATCCACAACTCCATCTTCAACTCGAGTCCCACCCAAGTCAATCCATTTTCTTGCAGCCCTCTCGAGTTCAACTCGAGTCAGTCCATTACCTTGCCGCTCGAGTCAACTCGAGTCATTTTATAGCCCCATCAAGTCCAACTCGGGCAGTCCACATCATTGAACATTCTTATTATGTTCCGAGCTGCACCTTATTCCTCGAGTAAACCAAGACATCATCCAATGGAAATCACAACAACTACCTATATCTCATGCAAACCATTCTAGTCGAACTCAACATTGCCCAAGCACAAGCCCCAAAGGCCTAAACCAATATCAGACAAGCACTCAAGGAACATCTCCTCTAAATTTAGACAATCTACGTGAGATGATATGAACAAAACAGCCAAACACTCGAGCACTCATAACTAACTCTGGCTATCCTCGCCAATCCTGCTTCGAAACTATCACTGATCTCATGACAGCCCATGCCATATGTCAAGCGTAAATGGCAACCCTAGTTCTAACCAGACTACTGCACATCCAACGTACATTTGCCTACCAGAGACAACTAGAACTTACAATAACGATATTCTCTCTATAACACTAGTCGGCATCGCCGGCGATTATTCACAAACTCAGACTCAGTCTCAAGTATCCCTTAGTTCCAGTTATTATTGCCATTACTAGGTAGGTAACCAATACCACCCTATACCCTTGGAGCCAATAGACTCCCAAAATAATGCTAAACCCAGTAAAGCCTAAAACAAAACAATCACAAGCAAACATGCATCTGTGACTCTATAAGACTAAATTACAACAAATCTCGAGTTCCAATTCCATCCTATCTACCAGGTCACTAGATATGAAGGAATGGCAAGTCCCGTCAAACAAAACTTGATCAGGAACGTCATAAATAGTAAGCATACCTCGAATAACAACACCCTTTCCCTTTTCCGTCGCAGTTGGGACTTTCGATGAAGAAGGAACAACGTTGATAGCATATGCTTTCACAATCTGCTACTCCCTTGGAGTTTGCGGACCTTTATCCTTGTGATGTCCCGCTTGGCCGCAATTAAAGCACTTCCTATCCTCAGGCCTTTCCTGACAATCTCTAGCATAGTGGGCCTTCTTCCCACAGCTAAAGCACTCGCCATCTTTCTTATTCTTCTTATTCTGACCATCCTTGGTTTGGTTCTGTTTCCTCTTATTTTGGGGATTATCCTTGCCTCCACCGCTTGCTTGCGGCTTTGGCTCCTCTGTAGATGCAATAGCAACCTCGGTCTTTGACTTAGGGTAAAGACTCTCCGATATTAATGCCTTTCCCACAATAGATTCGAACGTCTCATCGATGTGGTTTATAAGCCTTTCCCCCAAGTACTCATCTAAGCCAGTTATGAACTTCTCGTTCTTCTTCTCGGCAGTGTCGATAAGAGATAATCCATACTTTGATAAAGTATCAAACTCAGCAATATATTCCGAGATTGCCCTACCATTCTGTTTAAGCTCAAAGAATTTCCTAAATAATTCCAATTTTTGAGCGGCTGGAATAAACTATCACTGAATCGGGCCTTAAACTGATTCCAATTAACTTGATCCTCAGGAGTAGCTGCTTTAATAGCATTCCACGAATTCATCCCCCGTCCTTGAAGCTGACGCGATGCTAGCTGTCTCTTCATCGCATCGTTGATTCCCAAATCCTCGAAGATGAGCTCACAATCATCAAGCCAATCTTGAACCTCTGTAGCCAATTCCGTTCCGTGGAACGGCTTCCCACCAAGACTAGTATAACCCTTGCATAGCTTGGCGAAATCAGCTCTAGGCGCCTGCACCGCTGCACCACCACCAGTAGCAGCATTAGGAACTGCTCCCCGAGCATCCCTAAGCATCTCTCGCATGAAGGTAGTAAACATCGTCCTTATATTAGGGACATTCCCATTGTTAGCCCCTGAACCCGTACTCCTTGTATATCGGCTCAACTTTCAATCTGCAAAGAGAAAACGATTAATCTTCTCCTTTGTGGTGCCAGTGCAGTGCGATTTCATCCTTAGATATACTAATAGTATATATATATAGTTTTTGAAAACCAAAATATCACAAATACGTGCTCTCATCTGCGTATACTATCTCTACCTGATGTCTTCCCCTAGGTTAACTACGCAACCTAGGCTCTGATACCAAGTGTGACGGCCAGCCCTGGACCAGCCGACATTTCCCCGAAATGCGATGTGCCAATGCCGACTAGCACGAGACGGTCGTCAAAAGAAAAGGATTTAAAACTATGAATCATCAAAGAACCTGTAGTATATCTCACAGCGCATGGAATAAAATATAATAATAACATTACTTTGACATAAAACAGGCGAGACAGTGCATAAGCTGAAAACTAAACGATCATAGCAGCGGAAAATTCAAATATAGCTTATGATCCAAACCATCTTTATTACAACTTTTAAAACTGTCTCTAAAGAAAAATAGAAAGGTACACCACTAATGCCCAAAGTAGTGACCAGCAACAACACAAGGAGAATACATGAGAGTAATACGTGTAAGCCTTCTGCTCGTCTCCAGACAACTACTCGTGCATAACCAGCCAACCTATCTCTAGTCTGCTCATTTAGGAGCATCCATAGTAATAAGAAAAGACATAAAACTCTGGGTCAGACAAAAGTCTGGTATGAGAGATAAGTAGCAAAACAAAACAATAACAGGTATAATCTAATCATACGTGAACCTGGACCTGCAACCAAAGAGTTAGCACAACAAGATGTACAGTACTCTAAGGTAACACTAACATAAAGTGTAAATGGGGGTGTGGGTCATGGTGATAGCAAACATCAAACATAGCAATCATCCTCACATCTCTCACTCAATGCGTAAAGCATACGATATCCACCACTCGATCACTTAATCCTTTCCTACAATCACTTTGCTCCATGGAATCACAATGACTCCATTGCACTGATCCATACCCACTAATCAATCTCTCAGTGGTGAACTAAAGTTACGGATATCGATAACCCCTTTGCACACGTCCCGTAGCAAAGTCCAACTCATGTAGTTAACTCGTTGGTTCTCGTCTGGATCCTGAGTTCTAACTTCCTATTTGGACTACCTTTGCATCTCGGGTTTTGGTTGAATTGGTTACGATCTTCAGAAGAGTTTACGACCGTCGTCGCGCGGTCCACCCCGTATGCTTCGGCTCGCGGCTCGCTTTGGCATCGGCTTGTGGTCCCCTTTTGTATCGGCTCGTGGTCCTCTTTCCTTCTTGGCGCGGTTCACGACTCGCCATCCTAGGGTTCGCCCCTCCTTACGGTCGCCCTCCTAGGGTTCGCCCCCTTCCTCATTGTCGCTCTGTTAGGGTTCGCCCCTTCCTCATGGTCTCCCTCCTAGGGTTCGCCTCCTTCCTCATGGTCTCTCTATGAACGTTCGCCCCCTTCCTCACGATCGCTCTATAAGGGTTTGCCCCCTTCCTCACGGTCGCGGAGATGCTTCACGAACGAGTTGCTGACCAATTTCCTGTAACTTTCCAGCAAGCTATTTACGCCACGTGACGGCATTTTCGACCAATCTAACAGTTCTAGGCAATTACAAAACATTCCAAACAGTAATAGTAGCATGTATAGTCAACCATAAACACCAAAACAACAATTTAACATGCAAATATGGATCAAACATACCCAGAACTATGATTTTCCCCTTAATCTTCTTAACCATGATTTAACCATACGATTAGCAAAACATGTCCAAATTAACCCAAATTTATAACAGAGGCATAAAATAATATTTTAGAATTTTCACATATTTTTCCATATTTTTCTGAGCCATAATTTCGCTAATTATCACTAATCAAGTATGCAAGTCACTCACCTTAGCCACAAATAAATCTCAGATCTGAAAATATATCTGATTTGGGTTGAATCTCTATGAAACACAGCAGCTCTACCTCGATCTCTATGCTAATCCGCTTTAATTTGATCTTGATTAGGCTAATATATGATTAAACGGTGATTAGAAGGTGATTTGGGAGTTGGAGGCCACTACTAGGGTTGAAGAAATGAAAGTGGCTGCTACAAAAATGACAAAGAAAGGTTTCTTTAGCCCCTTTCAGCCCTTAAATATCCCTAATCTCGAAATCCCTAATGGACCTAGCTGCTAATTACCCAATTAAGTCCAATTAAGATGTTTTCACCTTCCAAACTTTATTTCAGCCATATCTCCCAAACGGTAAGTCCGTTTGATTAATGTGACCACTCTACGGAAAGAGAAACCATCATCCGAATCCAATGGAAGTAGTTTTAGGTCAAAAATCCTTACCAATCAAAAGTTATAAGCGAAACTAGATTCGCCAGGGGTAAAACAGTCATTTAAAAATCGGCAAAAATCATGAACATGGAAAATGACCCCAATAGCTGCTTCCAAAAATTACACGACCATATGACTTATCAAGAAAAGAAATAAATATTCTACGATCCTCTTATGCGTAGAATGCGGGTCGTTACAGGGCAACTCCGCTAACCAGAGATGTAAGTATATTTCGGCCCTTCTATAGGGCACTCCATTGCTGGAGATTCAAGCATTGCAGCCCTGCTCGAAAGGCACACCCTTGTTGGAGATGTTGCTTCTCTTATTGGAAGCTTTTGTTGCTCCCCTCTAGAGGCTTTTGTTTGTTGTGGATTCTCTCTCCGGAAGCTTTGTTTGATGCTCCTCTTCTAGGAGGTAGTGTTTGTCGTGGCTTCTCTCTTTGAAGATTTGTTTGACGCTCCTCTTCTGGGAGGTAGTGTTTGTTGGCACTTCTCTCTCTGGAAACTTTGTTTTGATGTAGCTTCTCCCTTCGGAAGCTCTATTTTGTTGTAGCTCTCCCTCCAGAAGCTTTGTTTTGATGTAGCTTCTCCCCTTGGAAGCTTTGTTTTGATTTAGCGTCTCCCTTCGGAAGGTTCATTTTGATGTAGCTTCTTCCTTCGAAAGCTTTGTTGATTGCACGTTCCATATCTTTTACAAAAATATTTATGTATGTCAATAAATGAGCCTAGTGACAGTGTTTTGTGTAAAGTAAAAAAGAATAAGGGGATCGAAAAGAATCATGTTCATTCTGAAACGGTATTGAGCATTTGATTGACTTCTTTGGGTAACTTTATTGGAGTTTGTTGCACGTTCATCTGGGCAGCTCCCACCGAAGCTTGTCATTGATTAATAGTTTTGTCATGCATTTATTCGAGCATTGTGTTTCTTTATGTGCTTCCATTTAAGTTTTCGTTCCCCTCTATGGGACGAGATATAGGCAGAAGGTGCCCCCCTCTATGAGCTCTTGTTGCATGTACGAGCTTGAACAAGGTTTGGTTTTTACCTATAAAGACACTTGAACTTGTATTAAAATTTGTTTGACTACAAACAGGATATAACATGAAAAGACTAAAGCGAAATTTAATAATGAACATAAAACTTATTGTTAGATCCTAAGCCCTTGCTAGAGTGCTTTCGGCCATTTACCTTGTCGGTCGTCTTTCAATCCTTTTAAGATAGTAGCTTTACTTTGTGGTTTAGATTCTATTTGTCACACCACGACACTGATTGGTTTGATGCCCTTTTGCTTTATGATAAGAGTAGTAATCCTTTCCTTTGTTTGACTTTTGAGAGATGACTGCAAAGGAACAAGAATCAAACTCTTCTGCTTTTTGATTTTTCTTTAAGCTTTTCCTTGTGTCAAGCATCTTTGCCATACAGATGAATTTGTCAGCTCCAGAATAAATATCACTTGAACTCTCGCATTCGTTCAAGATAAGTTCCTCCCAAAAGGGTGTTGGTACGAGCAATCCTGACTGCACAGCTATTAACTTTTCTCTGTCTGTTGCTCCTTCCACTTTGAGCGACTTAGTATAAAATCCTTTTAGATATTTATCCAGTGATTCTTCTGATCCCTGTTCGATAGTGTCTAGATCGTAAATGTTGATCCCTGGATCCTTCCACACATGGAACTCTGTACTAAATGCAGTAGATAGCTGTTTCCAGTTGGTAATGATTGGACCAAGGTAATGTTTGCACCATTTAATGGCTTCTCCATGAAGCGTTGCTAGGAAGATCTTGCAACAGAGGGTCTCGGATATGTTATATAGATCCATGTAATTCTTGAAGCCACAAAGGTAGCTTTCTGGGTCTATGGTTCCATCATGCAGAAGTGGTGGCATCTTCATGTCAAATGAAGCACTGGCCATTTTTATTTAATTGGAGAAGGTGGTCCCATGTTGATTACTATCTTCTGACAACATTGGCCTCTCGCTTTCTTTTGGGTCGTCGATTTCCTTCAATAATTAATTGCTCCATTACATGACTGGAATGTCTTGTGGACTTGGTGTTGTACCATCTTGTATATTGAGCCCTTGAGGTTCCATCGCTCTTGATTCCACTTCATGAGGACTTGCTTCATAGGTCCTTTCGATCATGTTTTCTTCGATAAGCCATCTTGCAATATCGATCTGTAAAGCTAACAGCCATATTCCAATTTGTTGTCAGTCTTTCTAACTGGGTTTTCAGGTTCCCTGATTTCTATATTCGCTAAGTGGAAGTTCGGAAACATACCATCTTATAGGGTGGATGATGCACCGAAATCCTTCTTACGAGTCTTTCTTGGTCTAACCATTCTGATGGGGTATTAGAAACTCTTTTAAGATAGCAAGGGAAACAAGGCAAAGGTTTTACACCGTAAAGGAGGTAGTAATGATGGGGATACAGGGATGAAGGCAAGAGAGATGAGGGTTAACTATAGGAGCAAAAGTACGGAAAATAAGGTTGGGGATTTAAGGTTATACTATTCTCCAAACAGCTTATATCAACGATGATGTTGAAGTAGTAACTTCGTATTCAGAAACTCCTTGTTGAGACTCTTTATATAATCTTGCTTCTTCAAAGCTTAGTCCAATCCGGGACGAAACAATACAGCTAGAAATTTGGCAAGGCTACCTAAGGGGTTAAAAGTAGGAATAGGGATCAGAGGTTCAAGCCCTCCTTCTAGCGCCAAAATATCAACGATATTGTTCGACAACACCGGAGATAGGTATAGGGAAGTGGACCTATGGGAAAAATATGATTATTCAACTCCCACGAGCTTGAGTTAGTTCTCCAATTCATAAATATCAAGGTCGTGAGTTCGAAGATTAGTTACTCTTCAAAGGGTGAGTATCACGCTTCTGCAACTCGAGGACCAACATTTACCTTGGATACGGGTTTTCTAAGCACAATACCAATGAGAAAGGCACAACCCCAGAAAAGACCTTTGGTAGTGTATGAAAAACGCTACCAAAACTTTTGGTAGCGTTTTAATGAATGCTACTACAAGTCCCGCAACTAAAAGTCTCATTTTTTTGGTTGCGTTTTGATAAACGCTACCATATGGTCATCGTAGTTGCGTTTTTCAAACGCCGCCGAAGGTCATAAGTGAATCACTTTTTTGCTTTTTTGTAGCGTTTATTTTGAGCAATTAAATTTTTTTTCGTTGCATTTATTTAATGCAACTATATATTCAGGTGGTATTTTTATATCTGTTTTAGTAGCGTTTCTAAAATGCTACTAAAAGATATTGATTGTTTACTGCACATTTTAAATGCTACCATATATTGTTAATGGCTTACATTATTTTCAGCAACCAGCTTTGTAATAGTCATATTCAAATCAGCAACAACCGTATAATTACTATATTTAAACCAACAATCAACGAATCATATAATCAACATGAATAAATGATTGAGAACATGTTAGTTACATAAGCATTATCTATAACCATTTAAATAATAGTTATTTGAAAAAAATAAGCAAATTCACTTACCACAAACATTCACAAAAAGGTTTACACAACAAGTACTAACTAATATCATAATACATAACAACTGAATTCACGTCCATTGTTGTTGATGATCTTTACTTCAGAAAAGAAAATTAACTGTAAACAAGTTCAATAATCAACAATAAGAATTTGTCGTGAATCATCAAGTAAAATTCAAACAATATGTAACGACCCGCATTCTACGCATCATAGGATCGTGGAATATTTCTTTCTTTCACATATGAAGTCGTATGGTCATGTAACTTTGGGAGACGACTATTGGGGTCATTTCCCATGTTCATGATTTTTGTCGATTTTTAAATGATCGTTTTTCCCGTAGTTGGTACTGTTTTGGCCATAACTTTTGATTGGAAAGGAGTTTTGACCTGAAACTACTTTTATTGGATTCGAATGATGGTTTCTCTTTCCGTAGAGTGGTTACATAAGCCAAACGGACTTACCGTTTGGGAGATATGGCTGAAACAAGGTTTAGAAGGTGAAAAACAGCTTAATTGGGCTAAACCGGGTGATTAACAGCTAGGCCCAATGGGGGATTTCGGGTTTAAAGGTATTTGAGGGCTGCTAGGGTTTAGAAAACGATTTTTCATTCATTTTCCAGCTGCCACTTACCTCCTTCAAGCTCTAGCAATGGCCTCCACCTTCTAATTTCATCCCAAATCGTCTCTAATCACTTTCTAATCGAAGATAAAGCAAAACTACATCAAATCAAGGGAGGGTAGCACCAAATCAGGGAGAGAGCTGCTGGAACACATAGGGATTGGATCCAAATCAGAGATTATTTCAGATCTAAAGTTTGTTTGTGGCTAAGGTGAGCGATTTGCAATCTTTTTCACTAATTACGGCTAATTATGGTAATTAGCGAAAATTAGCGAAATTATGGCTCAGAAAAATCTAGAAAAATTCCTAAAATTCTAAAACATCATTTTATGCCTCTGATATGAATTTGGGTTAATTTCGACTAATTTTGCAAATCCCGGAATTTGGGGGATTAAGGGGTGATTAGTGGAAATTAGCGAATTTATGCATGTTAAAAATCTGGAAAAATATTCATAAATTCTGAAATATTGTTTTAGACCTCTGATGTGAATTTGGGATAATTTGGTTAAGTTTTGCTAATCATATCATAAGTTTCACCCAAACATGCTTAAGGGAAAATATGGGGTTTTGGCTATGTTTGATCCATTTTAACCTATCATATTGTTGTTTTGGTGTTTGTGATTGATTATACATGTTGCTATGACTGTATGGTATGCTTTGTGATTGATTAGAATAGTTGGAATGGTAAAAAACGTCGTCGAATGGCGTAAAATGTTTGCTGGAAAAGTTACAGAAAAACAGTGCAGGCTTTCGGATTGGATCGAGTGGATGGGCTCGGACCAGAGCGGACTGAGCAAAGTATCACTGAACCGAACCGAAGCTTGACACATGAGAGAGTGGCAAAAAGTAAGGCCACCATTATATGAACCAGATCGGATCGGCTATAGAGACCACGACCTGATGGTGGAAGGAGCTCGAACCCGAACCGCCTGGAAGCACGTGAACTGATGGCCAAGGAGTTCTCCGACCCGATCCGCCAGAAGCATTCCGATCCGAACCATTTACCTAACTCCGACCCGACCTGGAGATAAGACGAGGACTTGAGCTGCTTGCACCACGTACGGAGATTAATTACGAACCGAACTGGAGATGGAGACCACGAACCGAACCGATGGCTAGGCAAGATCTGAACCGATCCGAAGCAGAATGAAGAAGGAAGACCGAACCGATGAAGACTGAAAACCTGAGATGCAAAGGTAGTCCAAATAGGAAGTTAGAGCTCAGGATCCAGATGGGAACCAATGAGTTCACTTCATGATTGGGCTTTGCTGCGGGACGTGTGCAAAGGGGTTGTCGGTATTCATAACTTTGGTTCACTATTGAGAGACAGATTAGGGGCTTGTAGTGATAGTTGTACGGGATTGGATTTCGTCATGGCCCAAAGTATTAGGTGACCAAAGTAGTGGATATCGTATGCTTTACGCACTGAGTGAGGGATGTAAGGATGATTGCTATGCTTGATTGTTTGACATCACTATGACATGCACACCCCCACCCCGTTACCTTTACACCATTGGAAATGGTACCTTAGAGTGTTGTACAGTATGTAGTGCTAACTCTTTGGTTGCAGGTCCAGGTTCAGGTATGATTGGATTATACCTGTTATTGTTCTGTTTTGTTGCTTATCGCTCATACCAGGCTTTATGTCTGACCCAGAGTTTTATGTCTCCTCTTATTACTCTGGGTGCTCACACGAGCAGACTAGAGACAGGTTATGGTTAGCTGGTGATGCGCGAGTCGCTGATTCGGAGGCGAGCAGGAGGCTTCCACGTATGATATATAGATATTCTCCCTGTGTCGTTGGTGGTCGCTACTTGGGCATTAGTAGTGTATCTTCTTTATCTTGCTTTTGTTTTTGAGACAGTTTGAAAAGTTGTAATAATGTTTAACTTTGGATCATAAGCTATACTTAGATTTTCCGCTGCTATGATACTTAGTTCTAGTTTTCAGCTTATGCACTATCTCTCCTGTTTTATGTCAAGTATGTTATTATTATATTTTGTTCTATGCGCTGTGAGACATTCTACAGGTTCCTTGATTAGTTCATTTCCTTCTTCCCTTTTTCCTTCTAACGACCCGTTCCGTGCTAACTGGACATGTGTACAGCGCACTTTTGGAGTAAATGTCGGTTGGTGTGGGGCGGGCCGTCACATTTGGTATCAGAGCTCTAGGTTGCGTAGTTAACCTAGGGAAAGACACTAGGGAGAGATAGTACGTATATGAGAGCGCGTATTTGTGATTACTTTGGTTTTCAAAAGTTATATATATACTATTAGTAGTATAAGAATGAAGTCGTATTGCACTAGCACCACTATGGGGTCGTTAATCGTTTCCCCTTTTACAGATTAACGATGAGCCGATATCCTAGAGGTGCTGGTAGAGGGACCAACCATGGGAATTCTCCTGACATGAGGAAAATGTTCACCAACTTCATGTGGGAGATGCTTAGGTATGTTCAAGGGGCAGTTCCCAATCCCGGAAATGGTGGTGGTCCAGTAGTGCAGGCGCCGAGGGTCGATTTCGCCAAGTTGTGCAAGGATTACACTAACCTTGGTGGGAATCCGTTCCACGGAACGGAGTCGGCCACAGATGTTCAGGATTGGTTGGATAGCTGTGATCGTATCTTCGACGACTTGGGTCTTGAGGATGCGATGAAGAGAAGGCTAGCGTCTCGTCAGCTGCAAGGGCGAGCGATGAATTGGTGGAATGCCATTAGAACAGCTACTCCAGAAGATCAAGTTACTTGGGATCAGTTTAAGACTCGCTTTTGTGATAAGTTTATTCCAGCTGCTCATAAATCAGAACTATTCAAGAAGTTCTTGGAGCTTAAGCAGAATGGTAGAGCAGTCACGGAGTATATCGCTGAATTCGACACTTTATCGAAATATGGATGGTCCCTTATCGATACAGTCGAAAAGAAGAACGAGAAGTTCATAACTGGCTTGGATGGGTACTTGGGGGAAAGACTTATAAACCATATCAATGAGACGTTCGAGTCTATTGTAGGAAAGGCATTAAGGTTAGAGAGCCTTTTCCCTAAGTCGAAGACTGAGGTTGCTACGGCATCTGCAGAGGAGCCAAAGCCGCAAGCAGGCGGTGAAGACAAGAAGAATTCTCAGAGCAAGAGGAAGCAGAACCCGACCAAGGATGGTCAGAGTAAGAAAAATAAGAAAGATGGCGAATGCTTTAGTTGTGACAAGAAGGGCCATTACGCTAGAGATTGTCGAGAAAAGCCTGGGGAAAGGAAGTGCTTTAACTACGGCCAGGCTGGACATCACAAGGATGATTGCCCACAACCTCCTAGGGAGAAGCAGATTGTGAAAGCGTATGCTATCAACGCTGTTCCTTCTTCGTCGAATGCTCCAAGTGCGGCGCAGAAGGGAAAGGGTGTCGTTATAAAAGGTATGCTTTCTATTTAAGATGTTTTGATCGGGTTTTGTTTGACAAACCCAAGATAGTCGATAGACCTCTAGTTGTGACGAACCCGATTGGTGGTTCGACTCGTTTTGGCATGATTTGTTGTAATGTGGTCTTATCGAGTCATGGATGTATGTTTCCTTGTGATTGCTTTGTTTTGGGCTTTACTGGGTTTAGCATTATTTTGGGGAGTCGATCTACTCCAAAGGAATAGGGTGGTATTAGGTACCTACCTAGTGATGGCGATAGTAACTGGAGTTAAGGAAGCTAAGAGGTTATCGTTGTAATAAGTTCTAGTTGTCTCTGGGAGGCAAATGAGTACTCCAGTGCTAGATTGTTTTGCTAGTATCACCTCATGTGGATTGTCCGAACTCGGAGGAGATGTTCCTTGGGTGCTTGTCTGATATTGGTTTAGGCCTTTGGGGCTTGTGCTTGGGGAATGTCGATTTCGACTAGGATGGTTTGCGTGAGGGGTAAATAGTTGTTGTGATTTTTCATTGGATGATATCTTGGTTTACTCGAGGAGTGATGGGCAGACGGAACATGATGAGACTGTTCAATGGTATAGACTGCCCAGAGTTAGACTCGATAGGGTTATGAGATTTCTCGAGTGGGACTCGGGAAAGATGCAAAGTAATGGATTGTTTAGGACCCTATGTTGATGTTCTCTATTGGATAGTAGAACTTTGAAGGAATAGGATGTGTTCATTGATCATGGAAGATACAACGAATATTAGAGCGGTTCAAGTTGGACTTGAACTCGTAAAAGAAAATAGGTGTTCGTTGATCTTGGAGATGCAACGAATAAGGAGACGACTCACGTTGGACTAGAGTTTGTCGGTACTCAAGACTGGGTCTGAGTTATAGAGTGACTCGAGTTGGACTAGAGAAGGCTGCAAGGAATTGGATTCAGCTCGAGTTGGACTCGAGAGGGCAGCAAGATAATGGATAGACTTGGGTTGGACTCAAGTATTTTAGGAGGACTAAAAGCAGGGGTATCTGGGGACGCCCGTTACCTTGGATCCGTTGGACGTGATCTAGTTATCCTTGGAGGATAAACGTACGTTGGACGTACGGTAGTCCGATTGGAGGCTAGGCTTCCATTAGTTTAATTATCCTTGGAGGATAAACGTACGTTGGACGTACGGTAGTCCATAGGGAGGCGGGGCTTCCATTGACCTGGGATTGGTTGGACCAGTCAAGTAGGCATCGGTGTATGTATGGAGGCTGGGCTTCCATTAGTTATTGATGTTGGTTGGACCAGACAGACTAGAATCGACATATTGGGATTGGTTAGACCAATCATGTAGGTGTCGATGTGTTTATGAATTTAGCAGGTGATAGGTAGGACTTGTTTGATGGATGTTATGGTTGCTATGTTGTTCCTATTTTTCTTCCCTTGAGTAGACTATCACCTGTAGGGTTCCAGCGATGGGGAACAAAGTTATTGTAGTAGGACTATGAGCCAGTGCAGTAGAGTCGTCATGACTCGAGGGGCAAAGTGGACATAGTAAAGGAATAGTAAGGCTATGAGCCAGTGTAGTGGAGTTGTTATGACTTCATGGGGCAGAGTGGACATAGCAAAGGACTAGTGGCTATGGATCAGTGCAGTGGAGTCGCCATGACTCCATGGGGCAGAGTGATCATAGTAAAGGATTTGGGTACGGTAATAGTTGCATTGAGTAGGAGACATGCCAGTTTAGGGGTTTTTTTCTGGGATGGAAGCAACTAGAGTATATCACAAGATATAATTTCAGACCCAAGAGTGAATTGGATTCAGAAACGCTAGTAAGCTTGACGATTAGATCGATTTTGATTGAGTGGATTGGTTCCAGTTAGAAGGACGATCCTAATCTATTGGAAACCATCTTTAGGGTAGAGATGGGTATCGATGGAAAGAGAATGATCAAGTAAGGATTTGATCGAGAAGGGTGACTTCGAAAGAATAAGGGACTAGTTGTACCCAACGTAGATGGACTGAGAGGTGAAGTGCTTAGAGCATATCATCACTCGAAATTGACTATACATCCCAGTGGTATCAAGATGTATTGAGACATAGAGCAGATATACTACTAGGAAGGGATAAAGATAGGCAGAAGGCTTATCTCGATAAGAGACGAAGAGATTTGGAATTCTTCGTTAACGACTTGGTGTTCGTCAAGATCTCTCCATAGAGAATGTGATTCAGATTGGTTGGAGAGGTAAGTTAGCACCAAGATTTGTTGGCCCATTCCCAGTCCTCGAGCAAGTTGGGAATTTGGCGTATGAAGTAGAGCTACCTGACAAGATGGCGGGAGTTCACAACGTATTTCATGTTTCCCAGTTAAGGAAGTTTGTGCAAGACCGTAATGTGGCTATTTCACCAGATCAGTTGGACGATATCGAGGTTGAACCCGAGGCGGTTGAGAACCGCAAGTTTATGCGTATTGTTGGGAACGATACGAAGCAACTTCGAAGTAAGGCGGTGAAACTAGCCAAAGTCCAGTGGGGTGAGAATGAAAAAGACTGTACTTGGGAAACAGAGGAGGATATAAGGAAGAAGTATCCAGAACTCTTTGCCTAGTAAGGTTTTGGTAGTGATAGTTTCTTCCCTTGTTAGTAAACCGCATGCTAGGATAGACTTGTTTTGCATGTTGATTGTTGTTTTATGGTTGATAGGAATGCAGAACCCTTTTTGTGTGTTTTGGTTAGGGAATTTCGGGGGCAAAATTTCTTTGGGGGGGAGAGTGTAACAACCCGCATTCTACGCATCATAGGATCGTGGAATATTTATTTCTTTCACATATGAAGTCATATGGTCATGTAACTTTGGGAGACGACTATTGGGGTCATTTCCCATGTTCATGATTTTTGTCGATTTTTAAATGACCGTTTTGCCCCTAGTTGGTACTGTTTTGGCCATAACTTTTGATTGGAAAGGAGTTTTGACCTGAAACAACTTCTATTGGATTCGAATGATGCTTTCTCTTTCCGTAGAGTGGTTACATAAGCCAAACGGACTTACCGTTTGGGAGATATGGCTGAAACAAGGTTTAGAAGGTGAAAAACAGCTTAATTGGGCTAAACCGGGTGATTAACGGCTAGGCCCAATGAGGGATTTCGGGTTTAGAGGTATTTAAGGGCTGCTTGGATTTAGAAAACGATTTTTCATTCATTTTCCAGCCGCCACTTACCTCCTTCAAGCTCTAGCAATGACCTCCACCTTCTAATTTCATCCCAAATCGTCTCTAATCACTTTCTAATCGAAGATTAAGCAAAATTACATCAAATCAAGGGAGGGTAGCACCAAATCAGGGAGAGAGCTACTGGAACACATAGGGATTGGATCCAAATCAGAGATTATTTTAGATCTAAAGTTTGTTTGTGGCTAAGGTGAGTGATTTGCATTGTTTTTCACTAATTACGGCTAATTATGGTAATTAGCGAAATTATGGCTCAGAAAAATCTAGAAAAATTCCTAAAATTCTAAAACATCATTTTATGCCTCTGATATGAATTTGGGTTAATTTCGACTAATTTTGCAAATCCCAGAATTTGGGGGATTAAGGGGTGATTAGTGGAAATTAGCGAATTTATGCATGTTAAAAATCTGGAAAAATATTCATAAATTCTGAATTATTGTTTTAGACCTCTGATGTGAATTTGGGATAATTTGGTTAAGTTTTGCTAATCATATCATAAGTTTCACCCAAACATGCTTAAGGGAAAATATGGGGTTTTGGCTATGTTTGATCCATTTTAACCTATCATATTGTTGTTTTGGTGTTTGTGGTTGATTATACATGTTGCTATGATTGTATGGTATGCTTTGTGATTGATTAGAATAGTTGGAATGGTCAAAAACGTCGTCAAATGGCGTAAAATGTTTGCTGGAAAAGTTACAGAAAAACAGTGCAGGCTTTCGGATCGGATCGGGTGGATGGGCTCGGACCAGAGCGGACTAAGCAAAGTATCACCGAACCGAACCGAAGCTTGACACATGAGAGAGTGGCAAAAAGTAAGGCCACCATTATATGAACCAGATCGGATTGGCTATAGAGACCACGACCTGATGGTGGAAGGAGCTCGAACCCGAACTGCCTGGAAGCACGTGAACTGATGGCCAAGGAGTTCTCCGACCCGATCCGCCAAAAGCATTCCGATCTGAACCATTTACCTAACTCCGACCCGACCCGGAGATAAGACGAGGACTTGAGCTGCTTGCACCATGAACGGAGATTAATTACGAACCGAACCGAAGATGGAGACCACGAACCGAACCGATGGCTAGGCAAGATCTGAACCGATCCGAAGCAGAATGAAGAAGGAAGACCGAACCGATCCGGTGAAGACTGAAAACCCGAGATGCAAAGGTAGTCCAAATAGGAAGTTAGAGCTCAGGATCCAGATGGGAACCAATGAGTTCACTTCATGATTGGGCTTTCCTGCGGGACGTGTGCAAAGGGGTTGTCGGTATTCATAACTTTGGTTCACTATTGAGAGACAGATTAGGGGCTTGTAGTGATAGTTGTACGGGATTGGATTTCGTCATGGCCCAAAGTATTAGGTGACCAAAGTAGTGGATATCGTATGCTTTACGCACTGAGTGAGGGATGTAAGGATGATTGCTATGCTTGATTGTTTGACATCACTATGACATGCACACCCCCACCCCCATTACCTTTACACCATTGGAAATGGCACCTTAGAGTGTTGTACAGTATGTAGTGCTAACTCTTTGGTTGCAGGTCCAGGTTCAGGTATGATTGGATTATACCTGTTATTGTTCTGTTTTGTTGCTTATCGCTCATACCAGGCTTTATGTCTGACCCAGAGTTTTATGTCTTCTCTTATTACTCTGGGTGCTCACACGAGCAGACTAGAGACAGGTTATGGTTAGCTGGTGATGCGCGAGTCACTGATTCGGAGGCGAGCAGGAGGCTTCCACGTATGATATATAGATATTCTCCCTGTGTCGTTGGTGGTCGCTACTTGGGCATTAGTAGTGTACCTGCTTTATCTTGCTTTTGTTTTTGAGACAGTTTGAAAAGTTGTAATAATGTTTAACTTTGGATCATAAGCTGTACTTAGATTTCCCGCTGCTATGATGCTTAGTTCTGGTTTTCAGCTTATGCACTGTCTCTCCTGTTTTATGTCAAGTATGTTATTATTATATTTTGTTCTATGTGCTGTGAGACATTCTACAGGTTCCTTGATTAGTTCATTTCCTTCTTCCCTTTTTCCTTCTGACGACCCGTTCCGTGCTAACTGGACATGTGTACAGCGCACTTTTGGAGTAAATGTCGGTTGGTGCGGGGCGGGCCATCACACAATATTAATTGAGTGTTATTGAAACAAGCACACAAACAATCAAGCCTATGCATCTGTGTTTGAGTCTTATGTTGGGTTCTTTTATTTTCTTGTTTAATTTACCGTGCAGTGTCATTTCCCTTTATTTCCGGTTTTTCATTTCATTTGCATGTCCCTGCTTCCGTGCATATCATCCCGTAACCTTTTAGAATATGCACGTAAACAACCACTATACACTCAGTTTTTTTTTCAAATTTCACAATTAAATTGTTTACATTTGTGTCTGGTCTCTACTATTTCTAGTTTTACCCTTGCAAATATCCATATCACTTTCTTTACTAAAACTTCCATTTCAGAAAACAGTGCACGTCCAACCCTCCACTTGGTTAAGTTATTATTATTATTATTAAAACTCGATTAACTTAATTATATTATTATTACAATAAACTTAGTTACTTTTTACAAATTTAGTTAATTCACTATCAATATTGTTATTTGTAAAACTTTCTGAAATTAGTTATATTATTAATGTTATTTAAAATTATTTAACTTAAACTTAGCTAATTTTATTAACTTGGTGAACTTAATTAATTTTATTATTACTATCATTACTAAAACTCTGTTAACTTAATCACTTTATTATTACTATTATTATTATAAAATTAGTTAATATTTATAACTTAATTAATTCATCATAATCACCATCGTCATTTATAATATTTGTTAAATAGTTATATTGTTATTATTTATAAATTTTAGTTAGATAAAACTCAATTAATTTTATATAACTTGTTTAATTTCAACAAAACTTAGTTAAATTATTATTACTATTATTCTTAAAATTGGTTAACTTAATTATATTAGCATTATAAACTTACCTAATTTTATTAACTTAGTTAATTCATCATTATTGTTTATCAAATTTAGTTAACTTAAACCTATTTAATTTTATAAAACTTTTTTAAGTTTAACAAAACATAGCTAATTCTATTAACCTAGTTAACTTAATTAATTTATTATAATAGCTAATAATAATTATAGGTACCATAATTATCATTGTTAGAGCTCAATTAACATAACTATATTACTATTATTATTATTATAAATTCATATAAATTTTATAAACTTTGTTAATTCATCATCATCTTCATTATTATTTATTAAACTTTTTAAAACTATATATTATTATTGTTTATAAAATTTAATTAACTTAAAATTGGTTAATTTTACAAAACCCGTTAGAAATACATGAAACTTGAGTTGTGAAAAGAATGTTCATTAATAAAATTATTTCTGATAATAATTACAGATGTAAATAGTATGCCAAGAAATGCACTTAATTCATGCAATATTTTTTAGCTATAGCTAGTGTAACAAAATGAAGTGGAAAAGTTCGGGCTTATGTACCTTAAATGGAGCACTTTTCCTCGAGTGCGATGTGTTTTGAAGGCACTCCAGGTGCTACTGTATATAAAAAAAATTACATACAAATACAAATACATTGAAAGAAACAGTAAAGATGTGTAAAAGCAGTGGTTAAGCATGAAATATTACTCTGGTACAATGGACCAGTTAAAAACAAATAGTCCCATAGCACAACAGCTTGTACAATCGTTAAAGCATAAATAAACGCACCAGACCAAAGAGATAGACGAAAAGTAATCTAGTAATTTTGAAACGTTGAATTGAGCATGTCAATTCCTGTATATCAAAAGAAATTGATAAGAAAATATCACATATTTATCTCTCTACCAAAATTGAGATCGGGAATACTGCAGCGTGTTATATGATAAGGATATACAAATATCAGAGCGACATATTTGATATAGTATCGTAGGGTGTTGCTAACCAAGTAGTTAGTGCACATATCCAAACAAAATGCAAATACTGAATCATATTGGATAAGACATGGCATTACGTGAATGTTTGTTGGGGGCATATTAACACTATAGTAAACATTTCAGTTTGAAGAGTAGAATGATCAATCCTCAGAATTATTTTTCATTTAACAGGCTCGGAAGTGTTTAATACAGAAATACTGAACCAAACATCAACTTTTAAATAACTTTATGAGACACCAAATGAGTAAACTGAAGTCGGATTTGCGCATATTATATTGTCACCTTTCACATGTGGCAGTGCATGTATAGTTGAAATAAAGTTAGTGGTAGGAAAGAAAATAAATCTTGTGACAGCTTAAATGTGGTACGGAGACTGGATTGCAACGTAAGTCTTGTGCACATGTAGTTGAAATAAATCTTGTGTACATAGAGCTTAAATTTGGTACTACGACAACTTGAAATAAATTTTGTGCACATATAGCTGAAATAAAATTACATATTCCACAAATTACTATATACTAGATAGCAATATAAGTCGAATTATGTATGTTAGGGTCATACTGAATCAGCGTACATGTCAAAATAAAAGAGCTTTTTTACTCAGAAATTGATAGTAAGCATACGATAAAAACTGCAAGTACTCTGAGTTGAACTATATTCCCCAGTAGTGTCAACGTTTTGAAGGAGCAAGATGCATTAGTCTATCAATAGGAAAACGTATGTTTAAAAAAAATCATGAAGTAACAGAATACAATTAGACTGATTCAAGCCTAGTCAAAAGCCAGTAACTGAATAATGTAAAAAAAATAAGCAATTTTTTCCACAGTAATAGCCAAATGCAATCAAATTCTTAAAAACTGAAAATACAGATGAAAAAAATAAATAAGTTTATATTTATTACAGTAGTAAAGAGTTTTACTTATGTACATGTGTGAAACAAAAAAAAATCTGAGAGAGAGAAAGTTACCTATTGCAAGCTTTTACTCCCCTGTCTAGCCTCATGTGCTTGCAAACTCCTTTGACACCCTGAAACCTCTCTAAGTGATTGGCAATGCTTCCAATAATGATATTCCAGTGGGCTTCTCTGGCTTAAGCTTGGAGGGTTCCACTTCTGAAGAGGCGATTCTCCATAAATTAGAAAATCAAAAGATAATCATAGACTGAATATATATTTATGTAATGTTATATGGCATTTTTTGCCATTTATTCATCATATTAATTTAAGCATTGATTTCGACAATGGTAACCGAGAAACAAATGCGGCATAAAACAGAGTTACTTGTTTCAATAACCTGTTTTTGAACATTAACATGGAAAATTCAGTTAAAGGAATAGATAACGTAATTGCAAGATGTCAAAGTAGAAGACACTTAGAATTTAACTGATTTTCGTAATCCTTGCATATTTCAAACATGTTGTGTCATTAAATAACATCAGATTCGTGATAATTAGGCAATGAGTGTACCTGATGATCTCTAGTAGAATGACCATGTTGAAGTGCAAACGTTTATCTGCAATTTCTTGAAAGCACAATATGCTCTTAGTGGGGATATCTTTTGTTTTTAGTTGCTAAAATTAAGTAGCAGATTGGTGTGTAGGTCTGAAGTGGTAATGCAAGGTAAGCAAAAGTTTTGTATCGGTATCATAAATTCTGTGCTGGTATCAAACAATACATGACAGACCAAAAGGTGAAGGCTAAATGCCTTAATGATAAAATATAGCTTCAAGGGTCAGCAAATTTACTCATCCTTCTCTATTAGAAATTCAAAATAGAGAGCCAATTTTTAGAAATTACTTCTAGTGAATATGTTTTACACAAAATCTGATGTTCATGTACATTATTGCCCACAACATCTATGTAAGTTATTTAATTCTTTTTCTTCTCTTTTCTTTTTGAATGAAAATAGACATGTTTCTGCTTCAGCTATTATTTTTAATTGTCACCTCAACTACTGTTTGTATCCCATAATTAATTGATCAACATAGTATAGAAAATATTTTTAAAAAATAAATAACAACAACACAGTAGCAAAATATAAACAGAATTTACCCTATTATTGCAAATGTTGTAACCGCTGGTTTTCATATTAATTAAGACAGTAGATAAATACATCAATCATGTGGTTTCCCAAGTTGAGGAGAGATGATAAAAATCATAAAACTGAAGTAAACTATTTCATATGTTTGAATAAATGCAAATTATATGTCAATGTGGTACCTTGAACCGTAACGTCTAATATCCATGGAGTATCAGCTATTAAATTGATGCATATCCTAATCTAAATGGGCAAAGTAAAATTTATTATTATTCCACATAGAATGAAGACAAAATTTGGTATCTTCAACCTCCAATATTTTTCAAGCATCGGATGGTAAAATCGATGCAGATCCCGACCTAGGTCAGCTAAGTAAAATTTAATGTAAATCGATGAGCAATGCTTGCGTCAGTCGCTCAAATGGCGACTATAATCTCACTCGCCATTTGATTGGCTTATGCATATTTTCTTTACTAATATAAAATTAAAAGTTGGCGAGTGAGATTATACAAGTAACTGCTTCATGATTGGTCACAAATCTACAGGTGAGGCCAACTTTTAATTTTAAATTAGTAAAGAAAATATGCGCAAGCCAATCAAATGGTGAGTGAGATTATAGTCGCCATTTGAGCGAATGATGCAAGCATTGCTCTTCTAATTTTAATTAAGGCGGTAAAACATAATGCCTTTTATTTCCGAGATATAAATTTTCTTGCATTTATCGAAATTCAATAACATTAAAATTGATGCCTTAAAACATATTTGTTATCCTCATCAAGTCATCAGTATGTTATTTAGTAAAATAGGAACTGAATGCAATTTTCACCACCCTCTTAAGGAAATTTTGTTAGAGGATAGAGAGGTAGATGATGCAGTTATCCCATCAATGGACGACAGAGGCTTTAAATTAAGGTTCAGGAAGGTGCACAGGTAATTCACAGCACACATAGTCTGGTTTCTACTCTCCCCCCTTTTTTGCTTTTAAGAGAAAATATTTGCTCTTATATTGAAGATTGGTTGCATCTATGCTCATTAAAAGTAAATCCTCATACATGAAGCTGACGCCGAATATTAAAACTGTGCTACGTTAATCTTCATAATAATTTTTTTAACCTCATTTGCTTAAATTGGTAAAAATGTACAATAATGCTTGCAAGTGCCTGCACATCACTCTCCAGGTCAAGTAAATATACTGCTTTGGAAGCCTAAAAAAGAAAGTCACTGATGAAAAAGAAATCATAAGAAAAGCATAGTAAAAAAAACTATCATGTTAATCTTAAGTATTAGGAGATCAACAAATGTGGCTATTATTTAAAGAACAACCATTACTTGTAGATGCAAGATAGATGATAAGAGATTTTAAGTTCAAACCTATGATGCTTAAGTTTATGGGTTTTTAGTTGACAATAGTTTGAAGCAAGAAAAGAAGCATGTATATTAACTGACCAATAGGATTGGAAAATTAGTAAACACAACCACTAGCAAAGTTAGGGGACGTTGTACAACAACGTTATTAATACAATTTTTGATGCATTAAGAACAAAATTCCAGTATCAACAATTGTAAAAGCAAACATGTTAGGGTTCGAAAAATTATTGCATTTTAGAAAAGGTAAAACCATAAAACTCTAAATGGTTAGGCTTGAAAGTTTGTAACCATGAACATAAGAAACTGTTAAACATTTCCTTGTACTGGCCAAGCAGTTTGGGCTTGCGATTTAAAATAATTAAGTACAAATACTTATAATACATATCAAAATCAATCTTTTATCAAATAGGATAAAATTTAGAAATATTTTTTTAAGGTTGCACTTCTAAACCTAACTTGTCTAAACATATATATTACATAGCTTACCAGGATAAAAGAGAATTTTTTAAGATGTTCCATACATTAGTGTTAAAAAAATTGGGAAAAGGGAAGCAACGAAGATATTTGAAAATCAATAAGTATTGACCAATTTTAGTTCCAATTTAATTAAATTAACAGTTAAATAGTAAACTTCATACATGATTAACCCTTACAATATTATTTTGCTTTCAGAGCAAATAATCCTAATCTTTGGTTCACCATCATTTCACCACCCAAATCTCGCAGTATCGAAATTTAAATGCCTATTTCAATAAACTTTTGCCTCCCATAGCACTATTGGAATGTTAAGAATTGTGAATCATACTTAAAGTAAACCTCACAGAAGGAAAGTCGAATACATAACAGAGATTAGGTTCGTTCTTAAATTATATTTAAGGTAATACATATGCAATCATTAAAACAAGATTATAAATCACATCAAGTTCGATAACATATGGTGCAGAAACTGGGTTCAAATTGATCAAAAATTTAAGGCAATTAGACAGTGATTTAAAGAATAAATGAGAAACAAACCTGT
The DNA here is from genome assembly GCA_030737875.1 of Allium sativum. Classification (NCBI taxonomy): domain Eukaryota; kingdom Viridiplantae; phylum Streptophyta; class Magnoliopsida; order Asparagales; family Amaryllidaceae; genus Allium; species Allium sativum. The sequence goes on from CM060916.1 coordinate 736,238,286, forward strand.
AACAAAATATCATAAAAAATGTAATTACCTCTGCATCTTACAGTATGTAGCATTCATTTCAAGAAAGGATGAACTTGTTAACAGTAAGCATTTTCTGGTCGATTTGGCAGCTGGAAATTGTATGATACGTCGTAGGTGGTGTTATATGTTGAGGCGGTTACTAAATTTGGAAAGATGGCAGGAAACTACAGAAACTAATTATTGTACTTAAGTTATTAATTGTACAATAGCCGTAGCCAAAATAAAAACGATGTTGATCCAAATTGACAACCCGAAACATTATAAAGAAAATAATTATTGTACCATTTATAATTTCTAAGTGCAAGATGTTTATAAAATCCAGTAATAACCAACAGTAAATTAGAGTTGTATGGCTGTAATCCTTTATTGCAGTTATATGTTAGTATTCTTTTCTTGCTCTATTTCATCAAGACATACAACATTGAAGGTTACGGTCGTATTATGCAGTTTCATTTTGTTACATTTGAGACATTGAATGCTATAACATACGAAACCGTATGCAGAAAGCCAAGGAAAATGCAATTAATTTTTTTAAAGTGCTACATATAATCAAATAGTTAGTGCGCATTTAAACAGCAAGATGCAAATTTTAAAAAGGATTTAATAAACATTCACAGGTGGGTCTGAGGAAGCCAATGACAGTCCGAACATAGGAAGGGAGCAAAGTACTAGTGAACTTACCAGCTCTTCTTTCGGTTTGTCTTGCAGCGGATGAGATGAAGCAGAAGAGATGGTGTTTGAAGCACCTTACTCGAGCGTCGCAGAGGACAGTTACAATTATTCATGATCAGGCCCACTATATCATTCCCCTCTATTTTAGCGATTGTCAACTACAGTGAGATATGGATCAGAATGAATGTTTCTTAACTGAAATTCAAGCTGTATCAAATTGAAATGCTATTAAAATAATGAGCAAATGACACACGATAGTTACCGAATTGTATCGACTTTTCTTATTCAGATACAGATACAAGCAGGTTGGAAAATAGCTTGATGCTGAAAGAACATTTGAAATATTAATGCAAATACTTGTATCCTTACCCAGAGCAAAATGGTCTAGGCAAGACTAATTAATTGTAACTTCCACAAAGATTTACATAAACAAAGTTTACAAACAAACCATGTATCGATTAAATCTGCTTGCACGTAATTCTTTTTAATGTGGTCCTATGTTTACAAACAAAATTTATCAAATGATCGATTATTAATGATCATTTATTGTTTAAACAAGAAAAAAAGATCTACATTTTGACAAACACTAGAGTGTATATGTGTGCATACAAACAAAAGAGATGAATTTCTACCTGAAGTGTTAGTTCACTACAGGTACAATGTAATAACCCGGAAAATGTGAACTAGTTTAAAATTTTTAAATTAGGTTATTAACAAGAAATTTGAATGATTAAAATAGCCTATTTCCATAAAATATAGAATTGTGTATAATATGGCAGTTTGAAATTTTGAATACAAACTTAGTCTGACTGTACCGGGTGGAAAATATAACGGATTTTAACGAAACTGAGAATATTTAAATCTGTTTATCAATACCTTTCTAACGAATCTGAAAAATCGAAATTTCATAACGGAAATCAAAAGTTATGGCCAAATGAATTTTCAGAAAGGTCGCTATATAGTATATATAGCCCTTGAAAATTGAGATTTTGCATACGACCTCGGAATTCGACGAAACCACTTTTGTTGGGTCCGGGATGTCAAATTATTGCTAAGTTTCAAATTTCATAATTTTTGAAGCTAGTATGTGAGCGGGGCAAAAGATAACGTGTTTGGTCAAATTCTGTTAAAATGGGTCGACCTAAAAATGGCCGTTTTGCAAACGAGCTCAGAATTCGACGAAACTGGTTTTGTTAGGACCGTATTGTCAAAACAAAGCTAGATTTATTTTTCTGGGATTTTTCGATTCAGTTTGTGGCCCTGGCAAATTGAAATGTACGTTTAAATTTAATATCGAATGTTTTATATTTTAAATTGAAAAATAACTGACTGTAATAGTCGAAATGGCCAACGAAACATATCCCATTGTGTCCGGAATGGGGGTATTTAGTTAGGGGCGACAGTCGTTGGGTTTAAAAAGGAGTCCGTTTGCAAAAACACTATTTAAAAATTTCCTATAAATTCTGGCCAATAGGAAATTTTCTTTTTAAAAAAAAAGCTCTAAAAACCCTAGCCGCCAGAACTATCGACGGCTACAGTCGTTCGCTCCTTCCCGACGAAAATCCCACCGCCACAGGCGACGCCAGCCAACGCCACCACCCTTACTCGACGCCGCTCACCTCCTTCTTCAAATCCGACCAACCCCCGCTCTTCCTCCCTTCGCCAGCGTCGAGAACGACGCCCAGGAAGTCGCCGACTTCACATCGACGCCACGATCGCCAGAGGCGATCGCACCTGCTCCTCCGACCACCGATAGGACCGCCTCGCTCCCCTCTTTCAAGTCCCACTCTCTGATCGGAGCATCGATTCACGGATTTTCTGAAAAATCCGAACCCTAGTTTCGAAATCAAAAAGGGGTATACGGCTAAACTGATTTTTACACTTTAAAGCGTTGCAAACTTGTAAAAATCATATCTTTTTACTATGTTAACGAAATTCGATGAAACAGGAGACACCGTGACCGCAAGGAGGCTCTCTACATTCTAGAAGAAGCCGCGGATTTTTCTGACCTTCCTACGATTTTTAGCACCGCAATAACCAATGTGAGGAATCTAAATTATCTGTGTGAATGAAATCGCGTTGTATAAATTATATAAGCGAAGTGTAAATTATATACGCATTGTATACCTCATGTACATGTGTTGTATAAGTTATATTAGCAATGTATAAATTATACAAGCGTTGTTTGAAACATATATGCTTTAAATTGTGATGAAATGCAAGTGAATTATTATATTATATATATATATACTCCCCTCGTCCACAGACCATGGACGATATTTATTGCTTGTGATTGACGTGATATCATATGGTTTGACGAATGGTTGGAAATAATTGTTTGTGGTTGATATTATGGTTGAAAAATACCTTTATGGTTGAAAAATACCTTTGTGGTTGAAAAATAACCTCTTGTGGTTGAAACAAAATAGAATAGGATTGTGGAATTGAAAATAAAACATGCCGCCTGCGTGCGAACTAGATGCATGATCCCCATTGTCAAAAACCGCGAGGTTTTAAGGTAGAGCGAGGAGCCGTACTAGGGATGGTCCCGGTTTTAACTACCCTGTCGTTATGCTGCCGAAATTTTCTGAAATATTTATGTGTTAGAATAATTTTCATTCATTGAAACTATTCACATATGCTATATCGAATATTCATGTGTTGAGTCGCAATTCCTTCGTTGAGTTGAAATTCATGTGTTGAATATTATTTGAATTTAAACAAATGGCTTTAGCGATAAAAATCACATTTTTATATATATATATACAAACTATATCGAATATTCATGTGTTGAGTTGCAATTCGTTCGTTGAGTTGAAATTCATGTGTTGAATATTATTTGAATTTAAACAAATGGCTTTAGCAATAAAAAATCACATTTTTATATATATATATACAAACTATATCGAATATTCATGTGTTGAGTTGCAATTCATTCGTTGAGTTGAAATTCATGTGTTGAATATTATTTGAATTTAAACAAATGGCTTTAGCAATAAAAATCACATTTTTATATATATATATACAAACTATATCGAATATTCATGTGTTGAGTTGCAATTCATTCGTTGAGTTGAAATTCATGTGTTGAATATTACTTGAATTTAAACAAATGGCTTTAGCAATAAAAATCACATTTTTATATATATATACAAACTATATCGAATATTCATGTGTTGAGTCGCAATTCCTTCGTTGAGTTGAAATTCATGTGTTGAATATTATTTGAATTTAAACAAATGGCTCTAGCAATAAAAATCACATTTTTATATATACAAACGATATAGAATATTCATGTGTTGAATTGCAATTTGTTCGTCGAGTTGAAATTCATGTGTTGAATGTTATCGTCGTCTAAAAATAAAATGAATCGACAATGAAAACTATATTTTTATAGTGAATATGAAGTGTTAAAAATACATAAGTGTCGAATAAATATTTTTGATGATAAAAATATTCCTTTTATCATGTATACGCTTAGTTAAAAATACACACGTGTTGAAATAAATAATAGTTCGCTAGAAATATTATTATTAGCTTTGTTCTGCATATATATACATGTGTTGAACAGGAAAAATGGATTAGCTGTAGAGTAAAGAAATTATTTGCGTGCCCGACAAATAGGTAAACCTTGATGAGTTGGCTGCGCAATTTTATTTATATATCAACTCCTGTGAATGCCGTTGGATGCGGAGTGCGGGTTTTTCTGTGTGAAATAATAAACAACGCCATAGGATAGTAACAATTAATTTTGAACTACACTACATGGCATACTTCTTGATGATAGGCATACTTCATCATATTCCACATAAGCAATTGGAGCTTGTGTGACGAGGTGGAAGATTTACCATACAAGCAAAAGGCTTGTATGGCGATGACTATATACTACAGGTTGAACTGATGACTGATATGGACTATACAAATTATAACGATAAATTGCCAGATTAATAAAAACCCCACACGGGTCTAGAGTTGACAATAATCACGTCGCTCTAGTTATTAGATACGGCACATGGACTATTTATTTCCACACGGAAACGGGGTGACGGGAATTTATTCTCTGGAGTGATTATCAGTACATGCTCCCCCGTATACACCAAAATATATCACTAAAAATATGTGAATGCTTTTTAGGATTTATTGGCTACCTAATACGGCCCAATAAATTTCCAAACCCCTCCCCGTACAAAGGAGGTTATGGCGAAATTTTTCGAAATATTAAGGCGTTAGTGAAATATTTGAAGTGAAAACGAAGTTGAAAATATAAAATGGACTATAGTTGAAACTATGGAATGAACTATATTTATATATATAAATATAAATATAATTAAAAGGAATAGAGGCCGTGCAGTTCGCGTTTCGGAATCGTAATTTGAAACGATTAGTACGAGAAATCCGACCATCGGATTTTCCCGAAACCGCAACCGCTGGGTTCGCCTTGGAAATATCTTTCCAACGACACCAACCTTGTAAAAATCCAACGGTTGGATTGTCCGAAATGTTTAGTTCAAATCTGAAGAAAAACAGCGCCAGAATCGTTTATATTTATATATAAATATAAATATAATTAAATTTAATCGAATAACGACGCTGCAGTTCGAATTTTGAAACCGTAATTTCAAACGACTAGTGTGGAAGATCCAACCGTCGGATTCTCACGAAACTGGAACCGTTGGGTTCGCTTTGGGAATATCTTCCCACTGATATAGACTTTGTAGAAATCCAACGGTTAGATTTTCCGATATGTGTAAAACAAATTAGGAGAAAAACAGCGCCAGCGCCACGACACGACCTGAACGTCGTTTAATTAAATATGGCCATTTTTAAATAAATAAAAAATGGCGAAAAATCGCTATAAAATATTGTAAGCAACATAGGTTGCAAATAAACGAATTGTGCTTGAATTGTTTGATATTTGATGGTTGTATGTGTATGACATGAAAATAACACTAAATAACTTAAAGATGGATGTCGAATGATATAACCACATAAAGAATCGATTTAAATTCTAATGACGTGAATTATTTGGAAAGGCCGAGCTAACCCTCATTTCAAATAATTCAGCGAACGATTCGAATTGGAAAATGCAAAGACGATTCAAGACCGACGATCTTCGTATCGGTTGGATGGGCGCTACTGAGGTTCCTAACCGGAGTAGCTACCGGAAGGGGATGGAAGTAGTAGCCGTCTGAACGTATGTGTTGATTGTACGGATTTGCGAGGAATTTGACGCCTCCGGTTTCGTTCAGACCCAGGACGGACTTGTAAATGGACTGTGTGTCTGACATTGGATTTTGTTCTATACTGATTGATCTCTGTTAAATATATATCTGTTTGGCGGCGGAGAATTTATTCTTTTGCTTAACGCCCTTCTCTGAGAAATACGAGCTCAGAGGTTATATATCGATGGAAATCAATCGTATGGAGTGGACTGCCTATGTGGCATGCCAAGATGCTGTGATCAAGGCTTCTGTTGCAAAGCAAAGTCTTGTGGATGATGATCAAAGCAAGGTCTACATGACCCAGCTTTGTGTATTTCGTAGATTCGCGAACCTCACACCCCGGTATGAGTTAAAAACGGGATACGGACCGCTGGGAGAGCACGACGTTTCTTTCTGGCTATGGTGGTGTCAGTGACTTACCAGCCCTGACATATATATCTACTTTTCACCTTTGTGGTTGTTGGAATGCGAGGCGCCTCGATTATAGGTCTGTAAGGACCGGGAAACGTGTGTTCAGGCATAATTAATCCTCTAACGTAAGTGAGGACCGACCCAGCCGAATCCAAGGGTTACCCAGAGTGTGTAGTCCTGAGGCATTTGCTAGAGTGTCTCGAAGCGGAGAGGAGCTTGCCCCTTGCCTCGACTCATGACGGAAATCCAATTTCCAATACGAAATAGCGGACTTGATTGTAGAACTAGTATGGCGACATAGTATATGGTAGCTATGCCGCCTATAATTGATATTTATGATGCTATTCGTTTTGAAACATATATGCACTAGTAATAATATCTAATGATTTTGCTTTATACGTATCAAGCATATTTGGCCCTTATAAGGTAAAACTCTATCCTCCGGCTTGCGTTGCATTGTGTGATGGGACTTGAGTCTTATAATGGCTTCATTCTTTCTAAAAGCATTGCGTTGTTTTAAAAAGAATTTACTTTGTTTTAAATGCACTAACAATCACTGGAGTAAACCCGTTCCACGAAAGCGGCGTGGTCCTATGATTTGCTATTACTGTTGTTTAACTGTTAAATAGATTCCTCATACCAGTCCCCATGACTGACTCGTTGTTTGTTTCACTTTGCAAACGCGGGTGCCCTTATTTTCACACAGGCAGCCTAGTATACAGGTGACAGGTGGTTTTTGGTTCTGCACTGCTGCATAGCGTGCACTTTTGGCTCATGGCGAGGCTGACTTCATAGAGATGACTTAGATATTTTCCACCATTACTGTATTTATAATATGTATTCCGCCTTCGGCGATGTAGACTGATACTCTTATTATGTCACTGCATGTATGTATTCCGCCTCTGGCGATGATGACTGATCACTTCCCTTTCTTTTTACTAAGTATATCCCACGTTATGCTATTCTGATATTCCTACATGTTGTGATTCTGCTGTCATATCCATGTAAAAGTATTTTATTTTTTTTGTTTCTGCTATTATATGTACTCTGCTATGATGATTAATGTGTTATTTCCTAATGATTATCCTTAATACCGCCCCTCGGATTTTGGGATCGTTACAGTTGGTATCAGAGCTTTGGTTAACCTTAGTTCCGGGATCTAACACATTAAACACCTCGTCAGAATAGAATCAGTAGTGTTCTAATGCGAGTAGCTCATTAGAGATAGGATTAGCAATGTCCTAGAATGAGCTAAGCAGATTAGCAAAACAATTTGATTAGTACATCATCATTATCTTTCCTTGTATTCCCTTGCTTTATCATTTATGAAAATTATCAAATCTGTGAGCTTGACTCTTTTCTTGCTTATACAGTACTCTTAGATGGCTACACGTGGAGTAGCAGCTAGAGGAGGCCGTGGAGGCCGAGGAGATGCAGCAGGAGGACGGGGGATTATCCCCGTAGTAGTGGAAGGTCCTATCATTCCGCCACCAGCACCAGAAGACTTTGAGCTCGACAAAGTAGCAAAGAGGTACAGAAATCTTGGAGGGAAACCTTTTACTGGCACTGGCACAGTGACCGAAGCTATAGCTTGGCTAAAAACCTGTGAGAAAATCTTCGAAGGCATGGGTATGGGAACTAACAATAAAGCCCGACTTGGCATTTGGCTCCTTCAGGAAGAAGCAGAGCTATGGTGGGATGCCATTACCTCTGGGGATGCAGCTGGTACTATCCGGACTTGGGAGCAGTTCAAGACTTTATTCAATGAGAAGTTTGTACCGGAACAAGCTCTAGAGAGGATGCGGGAGCAATTTGCTAATCTCCAGCAGGGAGACCTCTCTATTCAAGACTATCTGAATAAGTTCACTCAGCTATCGCGCTATGCTCCAGAGCTGGTTTTGACCAACAAAGCGAAGAATAAGAGGTTCATATTTGGGCTGAAGCGCAAATACCATGATAGAGCTATGAGCAACATCAAACTCTCCTTCACAGAACTAGTAGAGATGGCTTGCAACTACGAAGACATGGATGAGAGGCATGCTAGCCAAGACCGCGCTAAAAGCCAAGCAGGGAATAAGCGCAAGGCTTCAACAGACCAACCCGAATCTAGCATTACTGCGGCCGCTACTCAAAAACCCGCAAAGATCCCGAAAGGAAACTGCTACAATTGCGGGAAGCCCGGTCATTTCTCTAATGTATGCAAAGCCCCAAAGAAGCCAAGGGCAAATGACTCAGCCGAATGCTACAACTGTCACAAGAAGGGGCACTATAGCAGGAACTGCCCTCTAAAGCAGAATGCACAGGTGGCCCATGTCTATGACGGGAAGACCCCGCCAGCTACCACCGATGGATCAGGTAAACCCGATGTCTTGGGAGGTACCCTTACCATTAAAAATATTCCTGTTTCTGTACTTTTTGATACTGGTGCATCACGTAGTTTCATATCTGGTATCCTTGTTCACAAACTAAAATTGAAACGAAGAAAACTTAAGGAACCAATTAAAGTTCAAAACCCGATAGGAGGTTCTGTTAGTCTCAGTATATACTGCAGAGTGCCTATCTCTTATTCACGTTACAAGTTTCCCATCCACTTAATTGTCATGGATTTATCGGAATTCGATGTTATTCTCGGTTTGGAATGGTTGATAAAATATAAGGCCGAAGTTAGATGTGCCGAAAGAATCGTTAAAGTCGAAACCAAACTTGGGCATATCACTATACCATGTCAGGGCTCAGAAATAAATAGAAGAGAATTCTGGTCTTCTTTAGAAGTTATTCCCCCTTCATTAGAAGAGATACCGGTCGTTAAAAACTACGCGGATGTGTTTGAAGAAGTAGAAAACTTACCGCCGCAAAGAGAAATTGAATTTAGAATTGATCTAATTCCGAATGCCCGACCAGTAGTACATCCAATAAGAAGAATGGCCCCAAAAGAAAAAGAAGAGCTAAGTAGTCAAACCCGGGAATTACTTTGGAAAGGTCTGATCAGACCAAGCTTTTCAGCATGGGGAGCCGCAGTAGTATTTGTCCCAAAATCAGACGGTACTCTAAGACTTTGCGTCGATTACAGGGATCTCAATAAACAAACACTGAAGAACAAATATCCTTTGCCCTGAATAGACGATCTGTTAGATCAATTAAATGGAGCAACAGTATTTTCCAGGATGGACCTAGCTACAGGTTTCCACCAATTGCGTATAGCTGAAGACTGTGTTCCTTTAACAGCCTTCAGGGGTCCCGATTTATTCTACGAATGGTTAGTAATGCCGTTCGGCTTGTGCAACGCCCCGGCATACTTCGTCAATCTTATGAACAGAGTGTTCCGTGGTGTGTTGAATAAATTTGTTCTAGTCTTCATCGATGACATTCTGATCTACTCTAAGTCGGAAGAAGAGCATGCAAAACATTTAGAACAAGTGTTGAAAATTCTAAGGAGAAACGTCTTGAAAGCTAAATTTTCTAAGTGTGTCTTCTGGCAGAATGAAGTTAAATTCCTTGGCCATGTCGTGTCAAAAGAAGGAATTGCTGTAGATCCAAGCAAAATTACAGCGATTCAAAACTGGAAACAACCTATTACTCCCACAGAAGTTCGAAGTTTCCTTGGATTAGCTAGTTACTATCGGAAATTCGTTCAGGATTTTTCAAAGATATCAGGAGTATTGACAAAGCTTACAAAGAAGCATGAGAAATTCAAATGGACTCCCGAATGTGAAGAAGCTTTCCAAGAGCTAAAACTGAAGTTGACAACTGCTCCAGTATTGACAATAATAGAAGGTAATCAAGACTTGATTGTATGGACGGATGCTTCTATTAGAGGGCTAGGCGCAGTGTTGATGCAAAAGGGCCAAGTGATCGCTTATGCCAGCCGTCAACTAAAGCCGCATGAAAGAAACTATGCTACTCATTGTCTTGAGTTATTAGCTATCGTGTTTGCTTTAAGAATCTGGAGGCATTATTTACTGGGCGAGAAATTCGAACTATACACCGATCATCAATCCTTGAAATACCTGCTCACCCAGAAAGATTTAAACCTGAGGCAACAGCGTTGGTTAGAATTCCTTGCAGCATACGATTTTGAAATTATATACACTCCAGGGAAAGCCAATGTTGTAGCAGATGCGCTCAGCAGAAAGAATGAAATCATCGCCAGTTTTGTCATCACGTCTTCATTAATAGACAGGATCTCGACTCTTCAAAAAGAGGATGAGTTTATTCAAAGAATCAGTCAAAGAATCAAAGGTGGTGAATCCACAAGTTTTAGACTCGATGACAAAGGGGTTCTAAGATTAAAGGGTAGGATTTGCATCCCAAACCTTCCCGAGCTCAGAAGAGAAATACTTGATGAGTGCCACAAATCCAAATTAAGTATCCATCCCGGTGTGAGCAAAATGTATAACGATAACAAACGCACATTCTGGTGGAGGTCAATGAAAAGAGATATCTCATTATATGTTAGCAGATGCCCCACTTGTCAGCTAGTTAAGAGTGATCAGCAGAAATTGGCTGGATTATTACAACCATTAGAAATTCCTGGATGGAAGTGGGAACAAATCTCGATGGACTTCATCGATGGCTTGCCTCGAACTAGAAAAGGAAACGACAGTATATGGGTAATCGTAGATCACTTCACAAAGACTGCCCATTTCATACCTGTTCGATCCAACAGAACGGCTCAAAGTCTGGCACAGATTTACTTCAAAGAAATTGTTAAACTTCATGGAGTACCGCTCAATATAGTCAGCGATAGAGATCCCCTATTTACTAGCAAATTCTGGGAAGCATTCCAGGAAGAATTGGGGACCAAATTAAATCTAAGCACCGCTTATCACCCTCAGACAGACGGCCAAACTGAGCGGGTGAATAGAATTTTAGAAGATCTATTGCGGGCTTGCATTATCGATTTTGGAGGCTCATGGGAAGATCACTTACATTTAGCAGAATTCTCTTACAACAATAGCTATCAAGCAAGTTTGGGAATGTCTCCATTTGAAGCATTATACGGTAGACCGTGCAGATCTCCCGTATGTTGGGTAGAACCTGGCAACAGACTTGTGTTAGGGCCCGATATGATTCAAGAAGCATCGGATAAAGTCGATTACATTAAGAAGTGATTAAAAACCGCACAGAGCCGACAGAAATGTTATGCTGATGCGAGAAGAAGGTATATATCGTTTGCCGTTGGCGATTATGTTTATTTAAGAGTTTCTCCAATGCGAGGAGTAATCAGATTTGGCAAGACTGGGAAGTTGGCACCGAGATTTATTGGCCCCTTTCCTATACTTGAACGGATTGGAACTCTTGCATATAGGGTTTCATTACCTGATTGGTTGCCTGGTGTACATGATGTGTTCCACGTGTCTCAACTCAGAAAACATGTTCATGATCCAGATCTTGTTGTAGAAGAAGCAGCACAACAGGATATTGACATAACTCCAGAATTAGCACTCAAGAGAGATCCATTAAAGATAGTTGGCAAAGAAACTAGAGAGCTAAGGAGGAAAAAGATTCATTTAGTCAAAGTGCAGTGGAGTAGTGATCCTAGAGACTGTACTTGGGAGACTGAGGAAAGCATTAAACAAGCCTATCCCAAATGCAGAGTGGACATCTCTGACTAACTCCGGTGCAAGGTACCTTTACAATACTTTGCATTTACATTTTATTTCCTGCTTAACTGTTATTTCCTTTTCGAGGATGAAAAGTTTTAAGTGGGGGAGATTGTAATAACCCGGAAAATGTGAACCAGTTTGAAAATTTTAAATTAGGTTATTAACAAGAAATTTGAATGATTAAAATAGCCTATTTCCATAAAATATAGAATTGTGTATAATATGGCAGTTTGAAATTTTGAATACAAACTTAGTCTGACTGTACCGGGTGGAAAATATAATGGATTTTAACGAAACTGAGAATATTTAAATCTGTTTATCAATACCTTTCTAACGAATCTGAAAAATCGAAATTTCATAACGGAAATCAAAAGTTATGGCCAAATGAATTTTCAGAAAGGTCGCTATATAGTATATATAGCCCTTGAAAATTGAGATTTTGCATACGACCTCGGAATTCGACGAAACCACTTTTGTTGGGTCCGGGATGTCAAATTATTGCTAAGTTTCAAATTTCATAATTTTTGAAGCTAGTATGTGAGCGGGGCAAAAGATAACGTGTTTGGTCAAATTCTGTTAAAATGGGTCGACCTAAAAATGGCCGTTTTGCAAAGGAGCTCAGAATTCGACGAAACTGGTTTTGTTAGGACCGTATCGTCAAAACAAAGCTAGATTTATTTTTCTGGGATTTTTCGATTCAGTTTGTGGCCCTGGCAAATTGAAATGTACGTTTAAATTTAATATCGAATGTTTTATATTTTAAATTGAAAAATAACTGACTGTAACAGTCGAAATGGCCAACGAAACATATCCCATTGTGTCCAGAATGGGGGTATTTAGCTAGGGGCGACAGTCGTTGGGTTTAAAAAGGAGTCCGTTTGCAAAAACACTATTTAAAAATTTCCTATAAATTCTGGCCAATAGGAAATTTTCTTTTTAAAAAAAAAGCTCTAAAAACCCTAGCCGCCAGAACTATCGACGGCTACAGTCGTTCGCTCCTTCCCGACGAAAATCCCACCGCCACAGGCGACGCCAGCCAACGCCACCACCCTTACTCGACGCCGCTCACCTCCTTCTTCAAATCCGACCAACCCCCGCTCTTCCTCCCTTCGCCAGCGTCGAGAACGACGCCCAGGAAGTCGCCGACTTCACATCGACTCCACGATCGCCAGAGGCGATCGCACCTGCTCCTCCGACCACCGATAGGACCGCCTCGCTCCCCTCTTTCAAGTCCCACTCTCTGATCGGAGCATCGATTCACGGATTTTCTGAAAAATCCGAACCCTAGTTTCGAAATCAAAAAGGGGTATACGGCTAAACTGATTTTTACACTTTAAAGCGTTGCAAACTTGTAAAAATCATATCTTTTTACTATGTTAACGAAATTCGATGAAACAGGAGACACCGTGACCGCAAGGAGGCTCTCTACATTCTAGAAGAAGCCGCGGATTTTTCTGACCTTCCTACGATTTTTAGCACCGCAATAGCCAATGTGAGGAATCTAAATTATCTGTGTGAATGAAATCGCGTTGTATAAATTATATAAGCGAAGTGTAAATTATATACGCATTGTATACCTCATGTACATGCGTTGTATAAGTTATATTAGCAATGTATAAATTATACAAGCGTTGTTTGAAACATATATGCTTTAAATTGTGATGAAATGCAAGTGAATTATTATATTATATATATATATATATACTCCCCTCGTCCACAGACCATGGACGATATTTATTGCTTGTGATTGACGTGATATCATATGGTTTGACGAATGGTTGGAAATAATTGTTTGTGGTTGATATTATGGTTGAAAAATACCTTTATGGTTGAAAAATACCTTTGTGGTTGAAAAATACCCTCTTGTGGTTGAAACAAAATAGAATAGGATTGTGGAATTGAAAATAAAACATGCCGCCTGCGTGCGAACTAGATGCATGATCCCCATTGTCAAAAACCGCGAGGTTTTAAGGTAGAGCGAGGAGCCGTACTAGGGACGGTCCCGGTTTTAACTACCCTGCCGTTATGCTGCCGAAATTTTCTAAAATATTTATGTGTTAGAATAATTTTCATTCATTGAAACTATTCACATATGCTATATCGAATATTCATGTGTTGAGTCGCAATTCCTTCGTTGAGTTGAAATTCATGTGTTGAATATTATTTGAATTTAAACAAATGGCTTTAGCAATAAAAATCACATTTATATATATATATATACAAACTATATCGAATATTCATGTGTTGAGTTGCAATTCATTCGTTGAGTTGAAATTCATGTGTTGAATATTATTTGAATTTAAACAAATGACTTTAGCAATAAAAAATCACATTTTTATATATATATACAAACTATATCGAATATTCATGTGTTGAGTTGCAATTCATTCGTTGAGTTGAAATTCATGTGTTGAATATTATTTGAATTTAAACAAATGGCTTTAGCAATAAAAATCACATTTTTATATATATATATATACAAACTATATGGAATATTCATGTGTTGAGTTGCAATTCATTCGTTGAGTTGAAATTCATGTGTTGAATATTATTTGAATTTAAACAAATGGCTTTAGCAATAAAAATCACATTTTTATATATATATACAAACTATATCGAATATTCATGTGTTGAGTCGCAATTCCTTCGTTGAGTTGAAATTCATGTGTTGAATATTATTTGAATTTAAACAAATGGCTTTAGCGATAAAAATCACATTTTTATATATACAAACGATATAGAATATTCATGTGTTGAATTGCAATTTGTTCGTCGAGTTGAAATTCATGTGTTGAATGTTATCGTCGTCTAAAAATAAAATGAATCGACAATGAAAACTATATTTTTATAGTGAATATGAAGTGTTAAAAATACACAAGTGTCGAATAAATATTTTTGATGATAAAAATATTCCTTTTATCATGTATACGCTTAGTTAAAAATACACACGTGTTGAAATAAATAATAGTTCGCTAGAAATATTATTATTAGCTTTGTTCTGCATATATATACATGTATTGAACAGGAAAAATGGATTAGCTGTAGAGTAAAGAAATTATTTGCGTGCCCGACAAATAGGTAAACCTTGATGAGTTGGCTGCGCAATTTTATTTATATATCAACTCCTGTGAATGCCGTTGGATGCGGAGTGCGGGTTTTTCTGTGTGAAATAATAAACAACGCCATAGGATAGTAACAATTAATTTTGAACTACACTACATGGCATACTTCTTGATGATAGGCATACTTCATCATATTCCACATAAGCAATTGGAGCTTGTGTGACGAGGTGGAAGATTTACCATACAAGCAAGAGGCTTGTATGGCGATGACTATATACTACAGGTTGAACTGATGACTGATATAGACTATATAAATTATAACGATAAATTGCCAGATTAATAAAAAAACCCACACGGGTCTAGAGTTGACAATAATCACGTCGCTCTAGTTATTAGATACGGCACATGGACTATTTATTTCCACACGGAAACGGGGTGACGGGAATTTATTCTCTGGAGTGATTATCAGCACATGCTCCCCCGTAAACACCAAAATATATCACTAAAAATATGTGAATGCTTTTTAGGATTTATTGGGTACCTAATACGGCCCAATAAATTTCCAAACCCCTCCCCGTACAAAGGAGGTTATGGCGAAATTTTTCGAAATATTAAGGCGTTAGTGAAATATTTGAAGTGAAAACGAAGTTGAAAATATAAAATGGACTATAGT
Organism: Allium sativum; assembly: GCA_030737875.1. Taxonomy (NCBI): domain Eukaryota; kingdom Viridiplantae; phylum Streptophyta; class Magnoliopsida; order Asparagales; family Amaryllidaceae; genus Allium; species Allium sativum. The sequence goes on from CM060916.1 coordinate 736,253,953, forward strand.
TGAAACTATGGAATGAACTATATTTATATATATAAATATAAATATAATTAAAAGGAATAGAGGCCGTGCAGTTCGCGTTTCGGAATCGTAATTTGAAACGATTAGTACGAGAAATCCGACCATCGGATTTTCCCGAAACCGCAACCGCTGGGTTCGCCTTGGAAATATCTTTCCAACGGCACCATCCTTGTAAAAATCCAACGGTTGGATTGTCCGGAATGTTTAATTCAAATCTGAAGAAAAACAGCGCCAGAATCGTTTATATTTATATATAAATATAAATATAATTAAATTTAATCGAATAACGACGCTGCAGTTCGAATTTTGAAACCGTAATTTCAAACGACTAGTGTGGAAGATCCAACCATCGGATTCTCACGAAACTGGAACCGTTGGGTTCGCTTTGGGAATATCTTCCCACTGATATAGACTTTGTAGAAATCCAACGGTTAGATTTTCCGATATGTGTAAAACAAATTAGGAGAAAAACAGCGCCAGCGCCACGACACGACCTGAACGTCGTTTAATTAAATATGGCCATTTTTAAATAAATAAAAAATGGCGAAAAATCACTATAAAATATTGTAAGCAACATAGGTTGCAAATAAACGAATTGTGCTTGAATTGTTTGATATTTGATGGTTGTATGTGTATGACATGAAAATAACACTAAATAACTTAAAGATGGATGTCGAATGATATAACCACATAAAGAATCGATTTAAATTCTAATGACGTGAATTATTTGGAAAGGCCGAGCTAACCCTCATTTCAAATAATTCAGCGAACGATTCGAATTGGAAAATGCAAAGACGATTCAAGACCGACGATCTTCGTATCGGTTGGATGGGCGCTACTGAGGTTCCTAACCGGAGTAGCTACCGGAAGGGGATGGAAGTAGTAGCCGTCTGAACGTATGTGTTGATTGTACGGATTTGCGAGGAATTTGACGCCTCCGGTTTCGTTCAGACCCAGGACGGACTTGTAAATGGACTGTGTGTCTGACATTGGATTTTGTTCTATACTGATTGATCTCTGTTAAATATATATCTGTTTGGCGGCGGAGAATTTATTCTTTTGCTTAACGCCCTTCTCTGAGAAATACGAGCTCAGAGGTTATATATCGATGGAAATCAATCGTATGGAGTGGACTGCCTATGTGGCATGCCAAGATGCTGTGATCAAGGCTTCTGTTGCAAAGCAAAGTCTTGTGGATGATGATCAAAGCAAGGTCTACATGACCCAGCTTTGTGTATTTCGTAGATTCGCGAACCTCACACCCCGGTATGAGTTAAAAACGGGATACGGACCGCTGGGAGAGCACGACGTTTCTTTCTGGCTATGGTGGTGTCAGTGACTTACCAGCCCTGACATATATATCTACTTTTCACCTTTGTGGTTGTTGGAATGCGAGGTGCCTCGATTATAGGTCTGTAAGGACCGGGAAACGTGTGTTCAGGCATAATTAATCCTCTAACGTAAGTGAGGACCGGCCCAGCCGAATCCAAGGGTTACCCAGAGTGTGTAGTCCTGAGGCATTTGCTAGAGTGTCTCGAAGCGGAGAGGAGCTTGCCCCTTGCCTCGACTCATGACAGAAATCCAATTTCCAATACGAAATAGCGGACTTGATTGTAGAACTAGTATGGCGACATAGTATATGGTAGCTATGCCGCCTATAATTGATATTTATGATGCTATTCGTTTTGAAACATATATGCACTAGTAATAATATCTAATGATTTTGCTTTATACGTATCAAGCATATTTGGCCCTTATAAGGTAAAACTCTATCCTCCGGCTTGCGTTGCATTGTGTGATGGGACTTGAGTCTTATAATGGCTTCATTCTTTCTAAAAGCATTGCGTTGTTTTAAAAAGAATTTACTTTGTTTTAAATGCACTAACAATCACTGGAGTAAACCCGTTCCACGAAAGCGGCGTGGTCCTATGATTTGCTATTACTGTTGTTTAACTGTTAAATAGATTCCTCATACCAGTCCCCATGACTGACTCGTTGTTTGTTTCACTTTGCAAACGCGGGTGCCCTTATTTTCACACGGGCAGCCTAGTATACAGGTGACAGGTGGTTTTTGGTTCTGCACTGCTGCATAGCGTGCACTTTTGGCTCATGGCGAGGCTGACTTCATAGAGATGACTTAGATATTTTCCGCCATTACTGTATTTATAATATGTATTCCGCCTTCGGCGATGTAGACTGATACTCTTATTATGTCACTGCATGTATGTATTCCGCCTCTGGCGATGATGACTGATCACTTCCCTTTCTTTTTACTAAGTATATCCCACGTTATGCTATTCTGATATTCCTACATGTTGTGATTCCGCTGTCATATCCATGTAAAAGTATTTTATTTTTTTGTTTCTGCTATTATCTGTACTCTGCTATGATGATTAATGTGTTATTTCCTAATGATTATCCTTAATACCGCCCCTCGGATTTTGGGATCGTCACATACAAATTTTCGCACTTGTATAAAACCATATTCCAACTAAACTTAGTCCATCGGAGACAACAATGATCTTTAATTGTTGTAACAATGCGTAGAATATCTTCTCTTGTTATGAACACTTCTAATTTTATGCAATTCACTAACAACATCTCTCATCCATTTGATTTTCACGTGAATGTTTTGTGCATGAAATGCCAAATCCAATTATAGATACCAAACATTCTTCATTTATCTTACGTTCAGAAATTTGTACATTATCAATCAATGAAGAATCAACAATATTCAATAAAACTAGATTAATAAAACTAGTAGGATTACATCGACTTATAACCAAATTAGGCTAGACTATTTCTATTCCTCCCTCACTATTTACTGTCCACGCCCCTCGTCATTAATTTTTTTTAAATTCCTAAATACCCCCGTCAAAATTACCAAAAAAGGGGTGGGAAAGGGAAAAAGCAGGGTGGGAACGGGAAAAGTGAATCGGTGGGGTGTGTAAGGAGGAAAGCGTGGGAAGAATAGAAATAGTCATTAGGCTAATGAAACTAGTAGGATTGAAGTTGAGATCAAATTAAGGAAAATCACACATAAATTAAATTACGTAATTATAACCTATAAATACATTAGCACTGGTCACTTACATCATTTAGGGAAAATAATTTAGGGTTTGTAGTTGCACTTCAAATCCTCAAGAGAGCTTCTGTAGAACTCCAGAAACTGACCAACGGCTTCGAGTTTGGGGCAGCGTTGACAAAGTTGAGCTTCAAGAAGACTTTATTTTTGACTATTCTCACAAATTTCGAATATTTTCATTCTCCCTCAGTTTGTTGATGCCCTAGAACTTTGTTTCCCACCCCTATGCCTTACGCTGGCTCTGTGACGACCACAGAATTAGTAATTTAGACGAGGTGTTTGGCAGATGGTTATCGATTTATTGATTTGAAAAGAGCGGAAGATTTGAGAAAAGAAGAGGAGAATAAATAAATTTTCGAGTTTTATTTGATTTTGGTGCTAGGAAACGGAAATGAATGAAAATTAGAGGGTACGTTAAGCAGGAATGGAGAAATAAATTATCCAAAATTAGAACGGAACGAATATAGTTGGATTTACGAAACAGCTGCATTTAACATTCAAACGTCACTTTATAATGTAACTGAAAGCCCAATTTCTTGTAGTGAGCTAAACATCTTGTTGAAGGATCGCCTAGGCTTGCTACAGGGTAGGAAGCTTGTGGAAGGGTAATCGATGATTTAAGACATGGAGAGATGTTGGTGTGGAAACAAATTACCATATAACAAGAAAACAGAATAATAGTTGAAAAGTAGGGATTTATAATGCTTAGATGCTTCGGTTAATGTTGAATGGTGAAAGATGAAAAACTAGATTCTAACCTATAGGGTATTAGCGATTTTACGATTTTACCTTGTTTCAGAGTGTCAACTTGTATGAGAAGATCCAATTTGGGTTTTAGTGTTTTACGGAATCGCCTGTTTTGAGAAATAAGAGACGCAGATGGACACATGTTTTTTAATTTTTCTTGGAAACTAATTATTCACGGCCTGTGACGTAGAAATTAATTTTTTAAACAAAGGAGTCCCTTTAAGTTAAACCCCTCCACCCCCCCCCCCCCCCCGCCTTTTGGGCTGCTTCATTGAGGCGTCTGGGCAGATGCCTTTCCTTTTAGCATCTGCATTGCCTTCGATGGTCGTCAGCTTCTTGTTGTTTTTTTAGCCTGTTTTTTGTTTTGCACTTTTTGGTTGTATTTTAGCTTTGACTTTTTTATGTGTGCACAGTTTCGGTAGCTATTTCTATGGACCTTTTTTCGTGATGCCATTGGATAATGGCTAGATTCTTTTTCTGAATTTGTTCAGAAGGGAAACCGACCAAAGTGGTAAAACCCTCCTTAGTGCACCTAACCCGGTCCACGAGCACCACATAATTGGCTGATCTTAGCGTATGCACATAGTAAGCTCTTAGCATGTCATTCCGAGTAAGCTCTTAAAATGGTTAGATTCTCCTTTTTATTATATATATAATTATATATTTCTTACAAAAAATATACAATTGACATCCACAAAAATGCTTTTATCTTACAAAATTAAAGGCCACCATACTTAATTTGATACTTCGCTTTTTGACACTTGTTAATATTTTAGTTTAAGTAGGCACTCAAATATTTAAAAACACAACAATAATACCCCATATTCCTTATACCAAATTTAGTGCTTTTCAAAAAAGTCATATCTCGTATCAAGGATGATTAAATTTTAAACTCATATTTTGCTGATTGGTTAAAAAACTACTCAATTAAATAAACCTACTTGCCTTTTGAAACATTTGATTGATCGTCTTCTTCAGTATTTTCAATATTAAACATTTTTTCGTTCAAAATGATAAGTTCATTCTAAATTTTATTGTAATTTGTGTCCTTTATTTAACAAGGGAAAAAAAATAAAAGTAAAAATTGGAAAACACGTTGATGATAAAAATATAACAAGTCAATAACTTACATTGAGATTTTCAATTACAACTGTCCTCATGAAACTTACTTCATCGCAAAATAATGGCGATGGCGCCCTATGCTTCTTCAAGTCAAAGTGTCAAATTGGGAAATTCTCGTGTTTTTCCTTCGAATTTTTCTTCTTTAGCGGGGTCATGGAGAGAATCCCAGCGTTCACATGCTGATGTGATTAGTCAGCCTAACCCTAATTCCATGTTTGTTCCTAATGGGAATTCTTTCATGCGCGAGCTATCGTTTAAATGAAAAATTCCCAGGAATCGATTTTATTTCAGATGTGGAGATTCAAGCCATATTGCAAAAGATTGCAGGAATATGCTTCGGTGCTTCAATTGTTGGGGCTTTGGACATCGAAAGAACAGTTGTTTGGAGATTTATAGAGGCAGATTGGTCTTTGATTTCATGCACTTCAACTATTCGAAATTATGCCAGAAACTGATCTCTTTTATAAATCTTTATGATTTGGCATATTCTTATCAGAAAAATGACGGAGGGTATATGCTGCTTTTGATGGGTTGGCACATAGAGGGTCTGGTGGATGGAATTCTGTAGCGGAAAAGGGATATAAGCATTCAAGAACTGATGTGTACCCTCCATTACCACGTCCACTTGAAAGAAAGGAGCATGGATTGTCGTTTTGTTTAAATTTCTTGAAATTAAGGAGGATTTTTTTTGATTTGTTATCAAAGAATAAGAGGAATGGTCTTCTTTTATTGAATGAGATATTAATACATTTTGATTATATTAATTCTGCAGTGAATTGTGATCGTGGTATTGCTGATTTTCAGTTCATATGAAAAGGTGTTGTTGACATTAATATGAGTTCAGTGATTAATTCTGAACTGATGGGTGTTGATTTGTAGCCGGGGGTGGATTGTGGCATAGGGGCAGTTTTGAATAATGAGGCTAATGATGGTTCGGTGTTTTTTGAAGATGTGATGGTGGGTCTTTCGGGGAGGTTTACGTTTTATCAATAGTTCGATTCTATGCTTCTTGATCCTAATTATGTCCAGGTATGTCAGGACAATTATGAGCTATTGTTGGGCGTTGATGGTTTGGATAATAAATTGTTGAGTGATAGAACGGGTAAGAAGTGATGACGGGAATTGATTGGGTGGATATGCAGAGTAGTGAAACTGCCAAATTTTCATATTTCTCTCCTATTCTTGCGAAATCTAATATTTTCGAAGATGATGGGTTTGAATGGCGAATAGCGGATGATATTAGGTTGTTCAACGACTTTGGGTTATTGGAGGAGCTTGTGGAAGACGAGGAGTACATCGCAAAGGAAGTCTCTACCTCGTATGGGTTGGAGCAAGCTTCTTTAGGGCAGGAGGGTATTAGTGGTGTACCAACTAATAAGAAGATGGGCTTGTTGAAGGATTTTGTTATGAAGACTGTGTCGAGGGAGATTAAAACAGGAAAGTCTTAAAACAGGAAAGTCTCCGAATTTTAGGAATGCAATGGAAATTTCTACCTCGTATGGGTTGGAGAAAACTTCTTCAGGGCAGGAGGGTATTAGTGGTGTACCATCTAATAAGAAGATGGGCTTGTCGAAGGATTCTGTTGTGAAGACTGCGACGAGGGAGATTAATGAGGAGATTAATGAAGTGGATAGTTTCAAAAATAACAAGGCAAAGGAATCAAAGAGAGAAAGGGTTGTTTTTTGATATGGCTTCTGTTAATACTATTGTTAATATAACAAGAAAGTCTCTGGGGTTCTGGAAGAAATCTTGGTATCGTGGCTTAAGGAAGAAGAAGACTTTGGCTTCATGTGTAGATTTAATATATTCGGTCCATGATACTGGGCTTCATGCAGATGTAAGGAGAGGGTGTAATACTGTTTTGAAGTTTAATCCGTAGTTAGTATTGAATAAGGGTAATGGCTTTGGAGCAGTGAGTTCAAGAATGGGGGACAGTCATGTTCTTAGTATTCGCAGTGGATTAGCTAGTGTTGTAGATAGTTTGGAGGTTCAGCTGGGTAGTGTTGACTGTGTTGGTGCTAGTCTTTGCAGGGATTTATCTGGTACTGGAGGTAGGTTGGTGGGTTATTTTGACAGCGTTGATAGAGAATTTGTAAGTTGTGTTGGTGACATTAGTAGGGAGCTTGTAAGTGGTGAGTATTCAGAGCAGTTTGTGCTGGCAGATGGGGTGTTGTGTAGTAATGTGTTGAGTCCTTGTGGATTGAAGATTTTGTTGAATAATGGTGGCTGCACTTTGGTTTCGGGAGTGTCGGATTTGAGAATCGTTTCATTGGTGTAAAGGCCTTGCTTTTCTGAGTTGTTTATGCAGGTGATAGATTCTTTTAGTCAGGTTAGAGATTCGGTTAGGGTTGGATTGCTAGAGGATAGTAGAGAGCTTTCTCCTGTTAGTGATGTGACTACATCATTGACTAAGAGGGGAGACGAAAGAGAAGAACTCTCAGTTCTGGTTTGGTCCATCGCAGTGCAAGGATTAGACCTAACGCCTGTTCTTATCATGGTAGATTCTCGAGTTCGAATGCTACTAGTAGCAATTCGAATTTGGGCACCTGTATGATTCCTATTTACGGTAGCGACTATACACCATTTGCTTTGGGTAGCCTTTCTACTAGACAACTTTATCAACTTGCTGATGATACAACATTTATTTTTACTGACATTGAGTTAGATTCGGATTACATTAGAAGTAGGGAACTAGAGAGAGTTAATTCTTTTAGATGTTGAATTTGTTAGCTAGAACATTAGGGGTCTTAATGAGCCTAAAAAATGCGATAAAATTAGATCATTTTTTAAAGACTTTCATACTGATATTGCGTTGCTTCAGGAAACTAAAATTGATAACCCTGACCATTATGAGGTTAGGTGGGTCTCACTTTCATAATTGGGCTTGTCTTCTGGCTGTGGGTAGTGTTGGGGGACTTATGATTGGTTGGAAGGATAATCAATTTAGACTCATTCAGGAAATTCCTAAATTGTATTCTTTGCACATCATATTAGCCTCCCTCATAGACAATTCTATTTTGGGTATTACAAATGTGTATGGACTTCATACTAAATTAGAGAGGAGAATTCTGTGGGACGAATGTATAGAGTGTAGGAATCTTGTCCCCAATCAATGGATTGTGGGGGGAGATTTCAATGTCACTGGGTTTTTGGGGGAGAGATCACCTCGAGAAGGTGAATTCTCCGATATGGAGGAATTCAATGATTTCATTTTAAAAAATAATTTGATTGAGATCCCTCTTAATAATAGACGTTTACATGATCTAATGGGAGAGATATTCCATCATTTGCCTTATTAGACAGGTTTTTTTTATTAGTAATGATGTAGAAGATAAGTTTTCTATTTGTAGAGTTAAAGGTTTTCCTTTTTTATATTCAGATCATTGTCCCATCGTTCTTTCTTACGATTTGAATTTATCCATTAGTAATAGTTTCAAAATTGAAAACATGTGGCTGTTAGATTCTAGCTTTTATAATTTAGTTGTAAAATGGAATTCCTTGTTTTATTTCAATAATATGTATACTGGTAATTCCACTAAGATTTTTGTTGCAAAATTAGGTAAGTTAAGACTTTTTCTTAAGCGTTGGAATAAGTATATTTTTGGTAGTGTTAGAATTAGGAAGGATAAGATTATGTGTGAGATGTTAGACTTAGATAAGATTAGTGAGTCCAGGATTCTTAATTCCAATAAGAGGGATAAGCTTGGCAATCTTAGGCATGATCTTAAGTTACTTTTGGAAAAAGAAGAGGTCATGTGGAAGCAAAGGGCCCGGGTTCAATGGATTAAGGAAGGGGATAATAACTCGAAATTTTTCCTTAGTGTGGCTAATAAGAGAAGACATAATAATTTGATTCATTCTATTTTTGTTAATGATGTGGAATTGTTTGTTCATAGTGATTTAAATGAGGCTTTTACTAGTTATTATAAGAAGATTTTTGGTTCTAAGATCAAGAGTAGGATCAATGTTAGATGGAATGATATTTATCCTTCTTATGATAGGATCGATTTAGTAGATTTAGATAAGCCTTTCTCAGAGCAGGAGATTTGGAAGGTTATTAATGATATGTCTAGCGACAAAGCTCCAGGTCTAGGTGGTTTTTCTATTCTATTTTATAAGCAATTTTGGGATGTCTTGAAATTTGATATTATTAACTTATTTAATGATTTTTATAATGTGAATTTGCGGTTAGGTAGTTTTAACTTTGCTAGTGTTATCCGTATTCATAAGAAATTAGGAGCTGATTCTTTGAAGGATATTAGGCATATATCCTTAATTAACTGTTCTGTTAAAATTATTACTAAAGTCCTAGCGAATAGGCTTAGCGTTAAGATGAACGATCTAATTGATTGTTCCCAAATTGTCTTTATTAAAGGCAGGAACATAGTTGATGGGGTGGTCGCTGTTCAAGAATATATAAATGTTTGTTGTGGAAATAATTTTACTTGTCCTATTTTGAAAATTGATTTCGAAAAGGCTTTTGATTCTGTTGACTGGGATTTTATTTGCGAGTTATGTCTATCTAGGGGTTTTAGTGTTAGATGGGCCAATTGGGTCATGCTTTTGCTCAAGTCTAGTTGTTCTAATATTGTTGTCAATAGGGTTATTGGTAAGAAAATTCAATCTAAAAGAGGCCTTAGACAAGGTGATCCCTCATCACCTCTTCTGTTTAATTTAAGAGAGCTGTGAGGTTAGGTGTTTTAGGCATTGTCGGTAATGAGGATTTTAACAGTGGGTTATCTATTCTTCAATTTGCAGATGACACATTATTATTTTCCGCTCACTTACCCAAGCATATTATAGCTTTGAAGTTTATTCTCTATTGTTTTGAGTTGTTATCTGGTCTTAGAATCAATTTTGATAAGAGCTCGATTGTGATTCTTAATGACTTTCACAATGTCAAGAATCAAGTTGCTGACACCTTAAACTGTTCTACTATGAAATTTCCTTTTGATTATTTGGGTTTTAAAATTAGGCCTTTAAAACTTAAGCATGAAGATTGGATAGTTATTATTGATAAGATTAATAATAGATTATCTAGTTGGAATAGAAGATTTTTATCAAGAGCTGGTAGATTAGTTCTTGTAAACTATGTATTGTCTGCTATTCCTACGTATTGGATGGCCGTTGATCGATTTCCTCAATGTGTAATTGAGAAAATCAACAGAATTAGGCGTAATTTTTTATGGAGTGGAAATAACATGTGTAGAGGCTATAAATGTTTAGTTAATTAGAAGGTTCGCAGTAAATCCAAGAAGGATGGGGGTCTCGGTATCATCAATTTATATAATTTTAACTCTTCCTTGTTAACCAAATGGTTATGTAAATATAGAAGCCCGGATGTGACGGCAACTTTGAAGCAAATAGTTTCCAAATTTTATTATGCTGGGGGCAAATTTATAGTTGATTCTAGTTATAGTTGGTTTAATAGATTATCTTATTTTTGTAATTCTATCTTAAAATGATTTGATTTTTTTTTTAATTTAGGCTGTAAGCTGACTGTCAATTTGGGTAATATTACATTTTTTTGGCATGATTCTTGGATCTCTCGAGTGCCCCATAAAATAGAATTTAGAGAGATTTTTGAGAATTGTTGATTTAAGAATGCTTTGATTATTGATGTTTATAGAGGTAGTTTAGATCCCCCGTGGGAATTTACTTTTGAAAATATTTTAGAAGGGTCTATGTTCAGGCAATTCGCCTTACTACGTGCAAAGTTGTCTATGTATCATTCGGATAATAACGGTGATAACATTTTTTGGGGTCTAGATAAGAGCCTTCAGTATACTGCTAAATCTATGTATAATTTTCTTATTATTATTTTTGGTGTATCTATGTTTATTTTTATGTTTCTTTGGAAGTCTAGTTCACCGCCTAAAGCAAAATTTATTATGTTGTTGATTATTCATAAGAAACTTAATACGGTTGAGCAATTAAAGAAGAAAAATATTATTTTTGATGTTAAGTGTTGTTTTTGTAATATTTTAGATGAGCATGTTGACCATTTATTTTTCTCTTGCTCTAAAACCAATTATATTATAAATATGGGTTTACGTATTTTTGCTTTTAACTGTCTTTAAATAACTGTGATTATTATTGGAATTGTTATAGATTTGTTATAAATTTCAAGCATAGATATGTGTTGGATTTTTTAGTTACTATTATTAGTTGGTTTATTTGGTTGGAGAGAAATCAGAGATTGTTTTATTATAATTTTAATTCTTTAGATAGATTAATCGTTAGAATTGTTAATTTTAGTCTGGATTGAATGTCTAACCAACATTACAAGTTATATAGAGTTACTCGCTTTGAGAGATATTTTATTAACGTTAGAATTAATTTGAGCTTGTTTATTAGAATAAATAAGTTTTTTAGTCATAATAGTATGTGCATTTGTTATTGATTTCTGCTTTTGTGTGTTTCTCGCTTGTCTCCTTTTTTACTTTGTTTTTTCTTCTTCACAAATATATATATATGGATATATTTATATATATTCTATGATACACATACACACACATACACACACATACACACACACACACATATATATATATATATATTTATATATATATATACATATACATATATATATGTGTGTGTGTGTGTGATGGTAGCTTATGATTGTCTAGTCTCTTTCAAGTCACATGTTGTGGAATTTAGCTATGGAGTTTTTTGGAGAGATTTTTTGGATTACAGATGATATATGCTATCACTACGCCATAGATGACCTATCACAACGAAAATGCATGGTGTTGCTAGCTACAATGTTGCCATTGCTATGCTGTTTTTTTTCTATTGCAACGCACGCTTAAATGTGTTAGCATATATATCAACATGTGTTGCAGTAGCCTCATAAATAAAATTATCAATCCGTGTCAACATGATCCAATGGTCCAGGTTAGCGATCCACATGAAAAAAATGTTTAGTTCAGATTAGCAATCCGCGCGTGAAATAATGTTTACGGCGGGAAGCAAAAATAAAGGGGGGAAAACTAAAAAAATATTGAAAGTTTCAATCGAAATTTAACAAAGTACGCCGCTACTCAACCTCTCACACACTCACTCTCGGGTCCAATTAGGGCTAAAAGTTCAAGTTTACAAGCTTAATTAGGGTTCGAGTAGGGCAGGTTCGAGTTCAAGTTCAATCAAGGCTTCGATGTTTCAATTAGGTCTTCAATTGGGGTTCGTCTGGGTTTCAGATTTCAGTTAGGGCTTCGATTTAATCTGCTGCTTCAGGTATCACTCAATGTATATTTCAATTTTTTCTGATATGATTGTTGTGTTGCGACTGGTTTAAGGTATCACTCAATGAACGACGAGGAAAAACTATGGGCAGAACTTCCAAAGTTCAGTAAAGGGTACATCAGTGGAGTGAAACTTTTTATTCGAAATACTTTTTCTAGATTTGAGGTAGGTGATGAAATTACATGCCCTTGCAAAAAGTGTCATAATCGCAAGTGGCATTGTCAAGAAGTAGTCTACAACCATCTAATTTGGAATGGTCCATCTGAATTGTACATGAAATAGATTTGTGAAATTTCCTGTTTAGATCCTGAAAGGAGCGATAACAATATGGATTGTGAAGCAGGAATAAATTTTGGAGATAATCTCGATGAGATGTTGCAACGTACTTATGGAAATATGCAGAATAATGAAGATGGATCTTCTGATGGGTCAAATGGAGTATATGTCAATGCTAGAAAATTTCATCAACATGTTGAAGAGGGAAAACAGCCATTATATCCCGGGTGTAATAAATTTTCGCGATTAAGTTTCATTATCAGGCGTTATTCATTAAAATGCCTATATAGAATCACCGAGTCTGCATTCAGCGATTTATTAGAGTTGATGAAAGAAGCTTTTCCAGAAGCCTGCACCCTTTATCTTTCAATGATACCAAAAATATCATTAAAGATTTAGGCCTCGATTACCAAAGAATACATGCATGTCCAAATGACTGCATGCTATATTGGGCAGAAAATGAAAAGGAAAATAACTGCAAAAGTTTTGGGTTTTCAAGGTGGGTTATACCGGAAGAGAAAGTGGCTATTGACAAAGATTCGGAGAAGCAGATTCACAAAGTACCAGCAAAAGTGATGCGTTATTTTCCACTAAAACCAAGGTTGCAAAGGATGTTCATGTCGAAGTAGTACGCAGAACTTATGTTATGGCATGCAGTAGGACGAAAAAATGATGGCAGACTTTGACATCCAGCTGATGGAGAGGTATGAAAGACTATGGATGCCAATTATCCTCATTTTTCAGCAGTAGGAGTAACATCTGATGGATTCAGTCATTTTCGTACAATTACTACACAACACAGCATATGGCCGATCGTATTGGTAAATTATAACCTTCCACCTTGATTATGCATGAAGACAGAAAATTTGATACTTTCAACCTTTATCTCTGGTCCAGAGTCTCCTAACAATTACATTGATGTATACACGTAGCCTCTTATCGCAGAATTGAAAGAATTATGGGATCTTGGCATACAAACTTATGATGCCTTCACTGGTGATGATTTTACATTACGTGCAAGCGTGTTATGGACGATTAGCGACTTTCCGGGCTATGCAATGTTATCCGGTTGGAGCATGAAGGGTTATTTAGCTTGTCCTGTATGCCATTTCGAGACTTCTTCAACTTACTTGGAACATAGTAGAAAAAATTGCTACATGAATCATAGGAAATTTTTAGACCCGGGACACAAGTGGAGGTTTGATAAGAAAAGGTTCAATGTTGAAATTGAAATGGGAACAACTCCCGGTATTTTATCCGGGACTGACATTGAAGAATTGTTGGCTGGTTATGAAAATATTTTTGAGAAGAAAGAGGTCAAGAAGCATAAAAATGATTCTCCTTTTAAAAAAAGTCAATATTCTTTAATTTACCATATTGGAGTCAAAATGTATGTCGATATAACCTTGATGTTATGCACATAGAGAAAAACATTTGTGAAAACATACTTGGTAATTTACTAAATATTGATAGGAAGTCGAAAGACCATTTAAATGCTCGGTATGATTTACAAGAGATAACATAAGGGAGGTCGTATAAAAATTGTGCAAATCGGAGATCGTATACAAACACACACTGCTGGTATGTATTTTTGCTTATTTTTATGGTTGGCTGGTGGTATGCTTTATAATTTTTACAATTTCCGCTTGCCTAAGCATCAATCTAATTCTTACAATTCTGTAGTTCAATGCTGGTATGTAACTGATCATGTACAAGACTGATGCTTCAGTAATGAACTACAAAATTTTAAGAATTTTATTTTCTCTTCAATTAGTAAAGTCGTGTCAGTTCGTAATTGATGCAATGGTTGAGTTTGTACTTGAACGAGTCACGGCATGTCTAAATTTTTAGTGCCTCAGGCATACTATTGCATTCCTTGATATCGTTCGTGCTTTGAACAAGCTGAGTCATTGCATCAATTTGCAACTCAGCCATAGATTGTGAAATGCAACTCTGTGCTGAAAAGCAACTCTAGCCATAGTTTGTGCTGAAATGTCTTTGTGCTGAAGAGCAAGTCAGTTATACTATGGTCATAGTTTGTGCTGAAATGCAACTGAGGCATGCATGTCTTCCATTTTGTGTTGCAATGTAAACGAGGCATTGCATCAGTTTGTAGCCGAGGCATGCATGACTTTGGTTGTGCTGAAATGCATTGGTTGTACTAAAGGCTTTTGCTGAAATGCATGACTTTTGAAACTGCTTTATTTTGCAGGTGATGGAGGCAGTAGAGGTACTGAATGCGCTGGAGGCTCGCGCTTTATTAATTTGAAACTGTTTTAGTTTGATGTAAACATGAATTTAGTACCGACTGTGTTAGTAAGTACTCTTTAAAACTAAATTTATTGGCTATTTTTTGTTATTCTGTAGTTGACTAAATAGTATTTGTGTTATTGGTTATTAATTTGAAATGAAAAGTTGTTTATTAATTTCAATGTGTAATGTTAATTGCTGTTATATTGCAGTATGTTATATAATGATGTAATAACTATGATATAATGTTGCAGTATGTAATGTTAAATGTTGTCGTAGCTATGATATAGTGTTGCCATAAATTAATGTGTGTGGACCCCACAACAGGATTCCGTGAACCCGGCTATAGAATTTAAGGGCACAACAAAATTCCGTGATCCCGGGATTTAGAATTTAGTGGGCCCCACATTTTATGTAAATTTAGTACCTGTAGCAGCACCTGTAGCGATGTTACCTTAGGATAGCAACAATATTTTGCACTTTCTGCATCACTTCTTGGGGTTGCCGTATGCAATCTATGGCGTAGTGTATGGAGTTTTGAAGAGTGCAGTTTTGGAGAGTTTTTTTTTTTTGAGATGTTATGTTCTCATGTATCTGTTGTATTCTGTTTGGAATGACTAGTGTACTGTGTAGGAGTAGATATACTTCACTATCGGGTGGTGGCCATGCCGGAACTCGATATTGAAGTATGATGGGCGTGGTTTAATCGGAGCTATCTATCTACCATTCTATACATTCATATAGTCATAACTAGTGTAGTTCTTTGGCCACATTTCAGGTTTGTAGACAGTTATTGTAGACTATATTTTACTTTATATATATGTGTGTGTGTGTGTGTTCTCTTCTTCTTAGAAGATCACACATTTTTTATTTCAAAAAAATTGCAACTATCCTCCGAATTTATATTAGTGATGTGACCATTAACTCACCTACAATAACAATCTAAAATCCCTAAATAACCATATTTAAAGTTAGTGTTTAGAAAAAAAATAGGCTTTAAAAAACAAAAGTAGAACATCCTTTCTATACTCATCAAATTAGAATAATCTGCCAATTTTTTCTTGCAAGGCCAACGGCAATCTGCTAAATACTTATTTGACTTTATATATTAAACAAATTGAGAAACTTTTTTCTAGCTTTAGGTTTGAAAATTTTGTTATAAATTTTGATATAAATGACATTTCGAAACATCCCGTGAAATTTTTCTGAGAAAGATGAAGAGGCTGCTGTTGTTTAGTCTTGAACGAGAAAATACATTTTAATGGAAAATTTTGACACACATTCTTATGATTATAAAAAATAGTCTTAGGCTCCTTTGAAATTTCTTTATAAATTAAATCCCTTTCTTTTAAAAAAAAGTTGAAATTCAACAGTGTATTTGTATGATTTTACTAATTTTAGCATGTGCTCCAAAAATATATGTCCATAACTCAAAATCGACCAAGTACACGTCGCATCAATCACTTCTATTTTTTTATTGATTGTGAAATTCTGGAGTCAAACTGAAATTTTTTGGGAAAATTGAAACTCTTAACAATTTTCTTTAAACTAGTCTTTAAATTGAAATTAGTGATTGATTTTTAATTTTTGTCAGATGTCAAATGTTATTTTTTTGGAATGGAAAAGGAAAATATATTAATGATTAGTTTATGATAAATCTCATTCTTTTCTCCAATAAAATTGTGACGACTGCCCACAACCCCTGCGCTAATCAAGAGGAATAATGCACTGGAAAGTGTGCCAGACAGATATGGGTTATCATCAGAGTAGGTAAACAACATCGGAACCTGTCGTAGAACTCACAGCGAAAGGATAAAATATAATAGAACACATACAACAGGTGATACTAGTGAATCATCGTATAACAAACTTTTCAAACTTTCACAACATCCTGAATGATAATCCCAACATCATAGGAAATATCAAGTATGTACATAAGGCCTCACTACAACACTCATAAAGCAACTTAAACAGCGGAAACAGAAATACAATATAGTACTAAATGTAATACGCCAGCCTCCTGCTCGCCTTTGCACAGTAGCATCGACCTCACTAATCACCTGTCACCTGCTACTTAGTCTGCCCATCCACAGCAGGATGAACAGCCCAAGGTAATAAGAGGAAACATAAAACCTTGAGTCAGACAATAGTCTTAGTGAGCGATAAAACAATCAACAAACTTCAATAATAAAGTATATGAGGATGGATGGATAAACATACTAATCTACACAAGACCAGAGAAGAACTCAACCCTATCTTCCCCACATCGGACAGTGGTAGCCTTTACCACAAACAATTCAACCATGGAAACCATAACACTCATTCAATCATGGTAGAGCACTCATAACATCCAGATTATATGTATCTCATGTAAACCATCCTAATCGAATTCAACATCCCTCAAGCACAAGCCCTAGAGGCCTAATCCAATATCATACAAGCACCTAAGGAACATCTCCTTCGACTTTGGATGACCTACATAAGATGGTACAAACAGAACAACCAATCATCCATGACAGACTCTGGCTATCACCGCCAAACCTGCTTTGAAATCATCGTTAATCGTATGACGACCAACCTTGCCATATGACAAGAGCTAATGGTAACCCCAGTTCTAGCATAAACTCCATACTCCTTTCAACGATACATATGTATGTCCAACCTTGACAATTAGGCCTTTCAACGATACCCAAGGTACTCGACCTACAACCGGCTTTTAGGTGCCCCTATCGTATGCCTACTTTGAGTAGGCTAGAACATACGATGACGATAATCTTTTGGCCTTCTCATCTCTAGTTATCCAACTTAATGGCTTTTCATAGCTCAAGCAACCTTTTCAAGCAACCATTATCCACCAACTCACGACCTTTGAGTTTCCACCTCGTTCGTTGTTCTACACCGATCAACAAACATCTTTCAACACTTCGAACCTTCCTACTTGAATTTACTTCGAAGTCACACCATCACCGAGCCAATTACATCACTGCGTTGCGGCTAGGGTTCGGGGGTTGCCCCCGAAAAAATAATAATTTAAAATTCTTTTTTCTTCAAATCTGGGCCGTACTCGAAATTATAAATTTTCAGAAAATGACCTTGTGACCGACCCCTGGCCATGTTCGACTTACCCCTCACCTGTGTGTACGACCGAACCTTCACCTAAGTACACGATCGACCCAATCAACATCACAACAGAGACCGACCCCCTTTCATGTGTGCACGACCGACCCGCATTGCTCAACCCAAGATACTGCTTGACTGACCCACCTTCAACGTGTAGACCGACCGACTCAAACTTCTTCCAAAACCAGAACCGTCAAACCTGCTCGACTGACCCACACTAAGACCGACCCAACCCAGATGAGACCGACCGACCAGGACATGGTTTCTGACTTGTTCTCCAAGACACATTTTTGGACCGACCCACCATGTTCGACCGACCAGGGCTTGCTCGACCCAAAACCTGCATCCTTCAATGCAACTCCAATTTCGACCAAAACTTCCCCAAATCAATACATTGGACGAAACCAACTCATCTGATTCATCCAATATGTCCACAACCATGATATGAAATCAATAATAACACCAATATGTCAATTCAATCAATAATTATGTGAAATTCACCAAAATCACCATAAATGTACATATGAACAAAACCATGGATCTAACTTGCATATTCACATGAAATGTCATGGAAATTACCAATCTAAACTTGTTAAATCAGATCATATGGTGATAAATATGAAAATGGACTTCCTAATGCATAGACCTATGGAATAACACTTGATATTTAATGAAAAACATGATCAATTACTCATGCACTTCATTGAATCCATGTGAGAGATGTAAACCACTCACTGATTCTCCCAAACAAGCAAAAACCAAAGGAATATGAATCCGGACAGCAAGCACTTCGCACCAAACACCTTGATCCGATGAATCCTTGCCTTCATTGATGTAGATCTAGCCTCCAATGGTGTAGATCTATGATTTCCCTTCTTGGATTGTGATTTTTAATGGTGGAAAGGTGTTAGAGGAAGGAGGAGATCAAGACCACCAAATGAGAGAATGGGGAAGTAAACTATTTCCCATAACTCTCACCCTCTGTTTATAGTTTCCACCAGCCCACAAATTGGGCCTTCCCAAATCAGCTCATTAGGCTCCCAAAACTTGGACAGCCAACTGAAAAGTCTTAAAATAGCAATTTCTCCCAAACCGACAAGCCAAATCTTTAATTTAACCACTCTATAGAAAGGCAAACATCAGTTCCTTCCAATAGCACAGGTCTCACCCTCTAATTCGACCTAAGTCAAAAGTTATGCTCTGTACAAGACTAACAGGGGTAAAATGGTCATAAACAAAATCGGTAAAAATTATGGACATGTCTCACATCCCCATAATCAACATATTAAAAGATGAGAATGATCCAACCCTCAGAGAATAAAATAAAAATATTTTATGATCTTCCAATACGTAAAATGCGGGTTGTTACAAAAATATACTTTACTATTTTAGTTGTAACAACATATATATATATCCCAAAGCACAAGTAGTTTTCGAGATAACGAGCCAAATCTCTCCCTTATGTACATATCCCTTTAGATAATTCTCTTGTTTCAAATTTTTAATTGGATAGTTAGATTGAAATATTGATTATAAAATAAGAATTTAGAAATAGAAGAAGCAAAGCGAAAGAAATTAAATAAGCATTAAAGGTTCTAGAATGAACTGACATAAAAGAAATAATTGAGAAAATGATAACTTCAATTTCTCACTAAAAAGAAAGTCATAAACAGTAAAATTTTAATGTTAGCGCACTACAAATAAAAAGTTATTCCTATTCACACTCATGGTTTAGATAAAAGAAGACCATTTCTCGTAGAAGATTTTCCTCACTCCGAAGGGTAGTAATAAATCCATCCTTCTTGTAAAATTATAATCAGTTTGTCCTAAATACCTTTTCTTTTATTTACCTTATTTTTTCCACTAACCATCATTATTCTTTTAGGGTCATATATACATCCAACCGGTACTACAATTAACCCGCTTTTCATTTTTTAAAATCTAATTTAACTGGATGCTATGTACAATGTTTTATTTCGTACTACCCAAATTTTCAACCCTCTCTCTCTCCTCCTTGTTAGAAAATCGTAAATTCTACTCTTGATATTCTCTCTATTCAGATATTCTCTCTCAAAAAATATCGTCGCTTTATCTCGTCGTCGTCGTCATTGCAGCGCTTTCGAACCGTTATTTTTTTTCTTGTTTTTTTTACTTCATTTAGTAATATACAACTGAAAATCCAAAGAATGAAGTGTCAACTAACAACCGAAATGTGGTCAAGATCGGTGGTTACAAAATATGATGATCTTCATATTAATCGGAGCGGTCGTTATAAGACTGTAGATTAGCAAATAACTTGAGTAATATAAAGTACATATGGTATTTTATTTCTTCCTTAGTAAATTGCAGTTATCGTTTGGTGTACATAATACAAATCTTCTATTATCAAAAATCATTAATTAAATAATGTAGAATTCAAGTCATCTCTAGATGGAACATCAAATATGATAAAGACCTTGAATTCTTACTCAAGAGAGCATTGACATGTAAATATTATATTGTTAAATAAAACGAAAAGTTGATTATGATCGACAAAAAATTAACTATAATATTAAACCTTAATTTTTACCATATTAAAAAATTGCATGACAAATTGAATTTAAAGAAAATACATTTCCATTGCTTTTTCAATAAATATTGGATCTTGTTTTAAAAATCACATTGAATATATTTTTCTTGCCGTTAATTTACTTTTAAAAAGATTGTAGTTGAGTTTTCGGTATGGTTTTGATGTTTCCCTAAAGATGAAAAAGAAAAAGTACTTTATTAATAGGACATGTAATGTTCTAACAATTTAATATTTTTTGAAATGCTCCTAAAATTTGATTCCTGATATCCATAATAGATTGTTCATACCTAAATATGATAATGAGACGGGTTCAGGATCTATATCCATAGACCTGCCTGTGTATTAGTCCGTCTAGACTCATCCAATTGGGTCGTCAAGACGGATATACCTGTGACTCGCTCTTAAGAAGTTCGGGTCTAGGGTCGAGTTGGGACTCGGCTGACCCGTTCCAATATAACCTATATTATTTAGAACTTATAAAACAACGTTAGTACTACAATGATTGTAACGACCCGGGGATTTTGCGATCCCCGATATCGGCATATAACACCATGTCAACTATTCAAGCATTGAAAACACCAGACAGTCCATGAAAGAAATTAGAGGGTGAGGATAGATAAGATAGAAACTTAGAATAGAAGAAGAAGAAGAAGAAGAACATACAACATCAGAGTAAACACGAATCTCACAGCGGAATGAATAAATATATTTCATAACATAACTTTGAAATATAAATCTGTACTTGAATACACATATCATTTTCAAAGTACAGCATTTACAACACAGTGGAAAAACCATAGCTATATAATTCTGAAGCCTCCTGCTCCAGCTCTTCAAGTATCTGTAAATCCCGACTACTTGACTGCCCATACAAAATTGGGCACCCAAGAGTTTAGGGAAAACAAACAAAATAAACTCTGGGCCAGTCATGTGACTGGTGTGAGTAAACTCAAATTATTTGATTTAACATTCAAAATCCTTTTGAAACAAAGGATAATCATAAGACCGATCCACACATAAAAACGGACGGTTTTTACCTTACGATAACCCAAATCATTAGTAAAACAATATTATTCTGATAGTATAATAATGTCTAACACAAGTAATATCAATCTAGTAGAAACACTTGCATCTAATGTTCTACATATATAATATATAATCAAAACCGCGGGCTCTAATTTGGGGAATGGATTCCAACTATGACAAGGTATGGATCCACCTTCCGCTCAGTGTACTCTAGAAGCGATACACTGGAGTTCAACAAGAACGTCTTACAACTCGGCCACACATGACCGACCACTCATTTCGCTTGAGTGTATCGAATATATTGTCACCTTACAGTTGGTAAACCAACATAACCATTCCCGGGAGATACAGAATTGAAAGAAGTAACAAATATGAATATCCTCTAGATGGCGACAATATATCCTACTTGGTTGCGAATCACTTAACCATGCTACCTGCCCGATTTCTGTCATTTCCCAATTGACGAGGCTCGAGGCCAAAACGTATCTTTTAACAGATCACTCCCCCATTTACTTCGAATGCCACATCGTCCTACCCGTCAAATCACAAATTGATTTCCCCAAAAATACCATGGGTATAAGCTAAGAGAAACGAATTCCTCCGCCACCAACATAAATACGTTTGAAACGATCAACTTACGTGATCTACCCGATATACTCTGTCAAACATTCGTCCATTCAAGTTGTCCTGGGACTGGACAAACCGAAGGCACTATTCCGTACACCCATCCTAGGCAATCTCTACCTAGGACTTATACAATAGCTCTTGTATAAACTTTGTCTTCAATTTGTCTTCGATCTATTTGATTCAAAACGCTAACGCCCATACGGAGAGGTTCTCGGATAATAATCCAACCGGTCTCTCCGTATTGACGACGGAAAAATGGTCAAAACTTTGATAGTCTATGATTTAACTATCAAAGAAAAACATGTGTGCAAACAACGATATTATTTCCAAATGGAAATTTTATCGATCAATCAACATTCAACATTTATTTCTTAAATTAATTTATCATTAATTTATTCATTCTCCACTTTCCGTTTCTGTATATATATACAAAAATTCTTATTTTCTAAATTTAAAAAATATAAGTTATTAATCATTGGAAAACATTTCCATCTCCTTTCCACGTATCACTGTCATTCCAGTATTCTTTACCATCCAACATTTCATTTTCTATGATTAGAAAATACCTCTAATTATATTTGGAAAACATTTCCAAAACTCATTCCTTGGATTTAAACAGATGTTTAAATAAAACATCGCTATGCCAATTCACCATTACCTTCATTAACTGTATTCACTTAACCAACCTTCACTATCAAACCTTACCATTCCTTAGTTAAGAAGGAAGTCAATCAAATTGGGGTATAATTACCTCTCAGACCTTAACTGAACAACGTTTTAACTTCAAAATAATCAAAGTTTATCTTTTAAATCTTTAACAAACTTCCTTACGTAATTCTCTTTCAAATAAATCTCTATCCGATAACTCTTCCCTTTGAATAAATTATATTCGATAATCTCTCTTCTTCGAATAACCTATATTCGATTAACTCTATTCAATTAACACTATTCGATTAACTCTAATCGATTTACTCTTATAAGTTAGCTCTATTTGATTAACTCAATTCTATTAACTCTATTTGATTTACCCAACTGGATTAACTCTATTTAATTTACCCTATTGAATTAACTCTATTCAATTAACTCTAACTAATTTACTCTTATCAATTAACTCCTTTCGAATAAACTATATTCGATTAACTCCTTTCGAATAACTAATATTCGATAACTCCTTTCGAATAACTAATATTCGATAACTCCTTTCGAATAACTAATATTCGATAACTCCTTTCGAATAACTAATATTCGATAACTCCTTTCGAATAACTAATATTCGATTAACTCCTTTCGAATAACTAATATTCGATAACTCCTTTCGAATAACTAATATTCGATTAACTCCTTTCGAATAACTAATATTCGATTAACTCCTTTCGAATAACTAATATTCGATAACTCCTTTTGAATAACTAATATTCGATAACTCCTTTCGAATAACTAATATTCGATTAACTCCTTTCGAATAAACTATATTCGATAATTTCTTTCTCTATTCGAATAAACTATATTCGATTAATTTTCTTCTTCGAATAACCTTATTCGATAACTCTTTCTTCGAATAAAGTATATTCGAATAACTCTAATCCGACTAACTCTAATTCAATTAACTCTATTCGAATAACAAATATTTGACTTACTTGTTCGATTAACTCTATTCGAATAACTCTAGTTCGATTTACTCTAATCGATTAACTCTAACTGATTAACTCTAACTGGTTAACTCTAACTCTAATCGATTAACTCTAACTCTAATTGATTAACTCCTCTAACTCATTTTGATTAACACATTTTTATTAACTCCTTTGATTAACTCTACGTCCATATTCAGTTTCAAATATCGATGTTGAAATCGATTCTTACTTCTCTATATAAGTCCCAATCTATATATTCTATTTATCCAATGATAAATATTTTATTAAATTTATAAAATATTATTTATAAATTAATCTTCTCAATCTATTAGTTACAACAGATTCTATTTAAAATCTTTGCTTTAAATCCATATCATGTTATACCCGTATGCGAAGCATGGGTCTAAACTTTCCTGATGTAAAATTCTATTCATTTGCCACATTCTTTTTCATTTCCCAATAAATCCCTTTTATAACTCTATTTATTTTCTAAATAAATATTTCCTTTTTATAACTCTATTTATTTTTCTAAATAAATATTTCCTTTTTAATTCTATTTGTAAATGTTTTACAAATATTTCTCTTTCTATTGTATTTGAAAATGTTTTACGCATATTCCTCTTTCTATTTTATTTATTTTCTAAATAAATAATCCTTTTATACTTCTATTTATTATCCCAATAAATATTCCTTATATGATTTTATTTATTATCCCAATAAATATTCCTCTTTGTAAAACCCTTTTGATTTTATTAATAAATTCCCTTTTTATAAAATCCCTTGATTTTATAAATATATTCTCTTTAATAAATTCTACTTCATTTTATAAACAATTATCTTTTTTATAAAATCCTTTGATTTTATAAATAAATTTCCTTTTATAAAACCCTTTTCCTTTTATACATAAAATCCATTGATTTTATATAAATAATTTATTTCCAAAATACACTTTGAAAAATCCCCTTTTCTACATTCTAGTCTTACGGTATTTACAATACCAATTAACAATGATCGATGTCATTCAAACACACATAATTAACAACAGATTATATAGCACATCATATATCACAATATATGAAACAAAAAAGTATTTTATATATTGAGGAACCCAATTGGATCCCTCCAACCTGTTTCCCTGCATCACAAATGTTAAACAATAAAATTAACATCGATTTCATTTCACTATGAAATATTCCGCTAAACAGAATCAATATTTGATTAACGATATATATATAATATCGTTATCTATAATTTCAACCAATACATAAGCAATTCAACCAACAGTTAACACACAGCAATCAAAGATAATTATCAGTTCTAAGAATACGTTATAGAAATATAACTGTTCAGAATTGGTGAGTTTTACTCACTTTGGCAGTTCATCATTAAAGAACGACAAACTGTTGTTTGATTCGAATCAAACAATTTATTTTGCCATAAATTCAAATGAGCTCCAATCAATTCCAAGTCAGTTCCACGGTGTAGCCCTCATCCATATGATCCCAATGGATCTGACCGTTTGAAATTCTGTTATCGTATGTGCCAGATACGATAATTCAAAGTTAGTACACTAATTTAAATTAAATAAACTTAATAAAATTTTCATTGGGCTTCACCCTTACTTTCAAACCAGCCCACCAAGCCCAATTCCTATCCTACAACCCAGGCCCGCTCTCTACTTTATTACCGTGCCATCATCTCCCCCAAAACAACAAACAATTACTCCATTTTCAACCACGATTTCAATTCCTTCTTCCAAACTCACGACTTCATTTCTTCGTGAAATCCAACACCGAGACCTCCGGAGTTTAACTCTTCGGCATCTCCATCCTCCTACGTCCTCAACAACCCACTTAAGCTCCCACACAGTTTGCGTTGACAGCATAACCGCTGTATAAATCCCAAGTTTGATCGACAAAGTTTGTCGCGAATTCCAGCAGAAAGTCAGGCGTAGGTGCCACACCATCTCGCAACTCAAAATCGCCACACAAGTCTTGAGTTTATCCCTCATAACCCCACAAAATCCAAACCCTACCTCGCGCTGTACCCATAGACATCGAACTGAAGTTCGTTCGATCCATACAAAATACATATCAAGTTGAAGAGGGCGTTGTAACGATTGTAAATAAATGTATAAGAAGATTTATAGAAATTTATTCAAATTGTTCTAGATTTTCAAAGTTGCATTTTTGGTTTGGTATTGTAGAAATTGTTGTGGCCGAGAGAACATTATATAACGAGATGAGATTTTTTTGTGTGCTGAAAAAGATGAGGATGTGGCTTGTTTAGGTTCACAAATAACTTAGGATATTTCAGTTTTTTATATTCATTTCGCCTTCTAAAAATCCATGTGATCACACATGATATTCAAAAATCGCGAAAATGGTTATGTAGCTATAGTTCGACATTACGAACCCAACGAAACTGGTTTCGTCGAATTCCGACTCCGTTTGCTCACACAGCGTATTTTTAACTGTCAAAATATCGACTGTTTTTCACATTAAAAATCCGTACGGCCACATACTGACTTCAAAAATTACGCAAACTGAAATCTAACAATAATTTAACATTGCGGATCCAACAAAATTAGTTTCGTCGAATTTGGTGGTCGTTTGTAAAACTGACTATTTTTAAAGCTCTAAATAACGCTTTTAAATATATAAATATATTTAAAAACAATTAAATTTAATATTTATAAATAAATATTATCGTATATATTCATAATAGAATATCATACAGCTCCATTGGGATTTACAACTCGATACTCAAATTCCGGTTGAATCGATATTCGATTTATAATGAAATTCCTTTTATAAATATAAATAAATCGTTATAAATTATAAAGGAATTCCATAGCGACTTTTCAAAAATTTGATTTGGACATAAATCAAAATCTATACAACGAAATCCCGATTTTTCTCTTCCACTAGAAAAATATACTTCACCAGCTCCGAACGTTTCTTGTTTCACGGAACTCCGATTTAAAACGGACCCTGTATATTCAGTTGATGTTCGAATCGCCAAACAGCGAACTGCCACGCCATTTGGAGCTCGATTTTAATTATTATATAATTATACATTCAAACAATCGTTCAAATAATATATTCGTCATTCTAATTCAATTCTAAGCTGAATTAAATACTTTGAATTGTCCAGTTCACATTATATTGTCAATTCACTATTTCTGATTATTTCAGAAATTAAATATATTATTCTATTATTTATATTAATTAAATATTCAAAGTTATTTAATTAAACAACTATTTTCACTCTTTAAATAATTAAATTAATTAATTATTATCCGTATAAATACGGGTCGTTACATTCTTTCCCCCTTAAAATAATTTTGTCCTCGAAATTGCTAAGGTAGAAAATAGACCCTATTAACTGGGTAATTTCTTTTTTCTTCTTTAACTTCAGTTTCAACTGAACCATTTTAATTTCAATTAAAAATTTATTTAATTCTTATCAACGAAAACTTTCAAAAATCCTGAAAATTTTCTAACACCCGAAATTTTCGAAAAATTTCGCCAGCACCTCCTTTGTAATTGTCAATCGGTACAACTACAACTCGCCTCTCTGGGCCTTCTCCATCCCAAAAGAAAATCAAACAGCCAAGCAGCTTGCCAATTCGGCTCATAAATCTCAGGCTCATACCAAATATAAACTTGTACCTTTTTGTCGGGCATATCAACTTTATCACTTTCACCTGTTATCAATTCTGCATATACCATTGTCACCTCAATCATTTGGTTATACCCAAGCCAAATTCTGTTTTTAACTCAGATTCCATTTTTGATTCCAACTTTTAACTTACCAGTCTAATCCCATATCGGATTATCTCTAATCCAATCTAATTCGATATTTTCTATCTCAATTCATCTTCCACTTAACTGGTTTCAATCCAATTTCTATTTCTATTTTCTTTTACAAATTCTAATTCAATTTGTTTTTATTTCAAACAGTCTTTCCCTGAGAATTTTAAACAGTTCACCATATTGAAAATCAACTTTCCTTTTCAGGATTCAAAACAACCTGCTTTTCTCAAATCAATTCAAAAACAAAACCTTTGGTAGTAATTCATCACTTAGAACTTGAAAATGAACACTGATGATGCTGCACAGTCATCATCAGGGTTATTTCCCAGCTATCGAAGTGATTTCAATACTATAACAATTTCAAAACTTGTTTAAACACCTTCATTTCGAAATTACTTCCAAAATATCCTTCACAATGCTTGTAAACAATTTAAAATCTCCCAAGATTTTAAAATTCTCTTATACTCAATTCAATTCCATTTACAAACAGCTTTTCAAATTCTAGGAATTTTAATTCCCATTCTGATTCTAATTTCAGATTTAATTCAATTCGTAGTACTTATACGAATTTTATTTGGTTATATATATAACCATCTCCATTATAATCTCACTCGATTATAATAACAACCAATATATCCAATATATTACAATCACTCCGATATAAATCCTTTATATCAAAATATACTTTGGGTAAAATTATTTCGTTTACCCTATTTTCAAAACATACCATGACGGTTCATCATATTCGAGTGTTTAGAAAATCCTACCGATACAGTGGATCAAACTGATTGACCAGAACTCATAAACAACTCAACCAATAAATCTACACAATATAAAACCATTTTATATCAATTAACAAATACGTTCACTCGTATATATACACACAACTCAATCTAGGGTATTACTAACCCCATCTCTAATGAGTCACGCCACAGAGCCAAGGTAATTACTTAACCTTAAGCTCTGATACCACTGTAGTAGCCCGGCGTTTTCGGTAGGCTTTTCAACCATCCCTCAACCCCCAAGTAGCAGCCTAACCTCCCACCGTGGCTTACAGAGGTACCCCAACTCCGTGCTTTACAGCCAGCCTCTCGACTCGACCAACCCGCTATATTGCAGGACCTGTAGGGGTAAGAGTCTCCCGTTCGCCACCAAACCGCGAAGCGAGAACCCCCTATCAGACGTACCGGTTAAGCAACATGGACTGGTGTGAGTAAACTCAAATTATTTGATTTAACTTTCAAAATCCTTTTGAAACAAAGGATAATCATAAGACCGATCCACACATAAACACGGACGGTTTTTACCTTACGATAACCCAAATCATTAGTAAAATAATATTATTCTGATATTATAATAATGTCTAACACTAGTAATATCAATCTAGTAGAAATGCTTGCATCTAACGTTCTACATATATAATATACAATCAAAATCGCGGGCTCTTATTTGGGGAATGGATTCCAACTATGACAAGGTATGGATCCACCTTCCGCTCAGTGTACTCTAGAAGCGATACACTGGAGTTCAACAAGAACATCTTGCAACTCAGCCACACATGACCGACCACTCATTTCGCTTGAGTGTATCGAATATATTGTCACCTTACAGTTGGTAAACCAACATAACCATTCCCGAGAGATATAGAATTGAAAGAAGTAACAAATATGAATATTCTCTAGATGGCGACAATATACCCTACTTGGTTGCGAACCACTTAGCCATGCTGCCTACGCGATTTCTGTCATTTCCCAGTTGATGAGGCTCGAGGTCAAAACGTATCTTTTAACAGATCACACCTCCATTTACTTCGAATGCCACATCGCCCTACCCATCAAATCCCAAATTGATTTCCCCAAAAATACCATGGGTATAAGCTAAGATAAACAAATCCCTCCGCCACCAACGTAAATACGTTTAAAACGATCAACTTACGTGATTTACTAGATATACTCTGCCAAACATTCGTCCATTCAAGTTGTCCTGGGACTGGACAAACCGAAGGCACTATTCCGTACACCCATCCTAGGCAATCTCTACTGAAACACCCCACCTCTGTTAAGGTCACCTACAGAGGGAATGCCTTAACTTCGGTGGAGCATTATAGGTAAAAGATGCAGATAAATTACAAGACAGACAAATAAAGCAGTGGAAAAAAAGTCATTTTATAAACAACTTAATTCAGTCAAACTTTTACAACAATTTCCTCAATCATACTTAAATGTAATACATAGAACTTCTGTCTTGATTAAAAAACTTAAAAGAATAAAAGAAGCACAAAAACAATGATATTCCCCAATAAAGCATGAACCAGCCATAACAGTGGAAGAGAGAGAGTCCAAAGCGATACACCAACTAATCTTCAAGCTTGGAAAGAGAAGAGGTCCAAGTTAGGCTGAGCTATTCCCTCCCTGACTACCTGGGGGGAAACGGAAGAAAAGAGGCGAAAAACAAACTAGGTCAGACATAATTCTGGTAAGTCCAGTGATCTTTCAGCATGCAAACAAGATAAAGGATCATGACATGAATAAACCGAAAATAGGACAATACCATAAAAACAAGGTAACTAAAGACAAGATAAGTGCAAGGTGAACTGAATGTGCTTCTACTTTTTCGCTGCTTCGCTACTACTCTGTTAATCTGATTTCTATATTTATCTCTGCACCACCTAACTAGTGTCCCAACTAGTAATCTGTATAAAATGATAATCGTGATCCCAATCCCCGTAATTGTGGTAGCCTTCAGGTGTACATCTATCGTGAGGATTCCACCTCAATCGGCCTAATTGCCATGAACATGTTAGATGTATCCTTACTACCCTATCGATCGGCTCCCTACTTGTATTCATGTTCCATGTGTTTGTGTCAATCGGCCCTCTCTTGCGTGTAGATACCCTGTGCTGGTCCTACCATAAGGTGTATCAATCCTTATGATAGCGACCCGACACGATTCAAGATGCACGGTGTATAACTACTGGTACCCAGTCCCTGCTTTTTCCCACTTTGGAGGACGTGCACACCCGTAAACCGTCGGAACCTACACTGACATACCCCCTGCCGCTGCTTTGACCGCTTATAATCAGCCCAGTAATCATGCCCCACCTTGCCTAGTTCAGGGTACCGTGATACATTCATGTGGGTTACTGCTGAAATGGATCCCCGTTACTAGGATTTCTTATTGGTTAAGTTTGTGGGCCTATATTTACTAATATTACCCACCAACCCAATATGTACTTAACCCTCACATTGATTCAAGCATTTTTAATAAACGGTTAAGTTTTGTGGGCCTTTATGCACTAATATTACCCACCTACACGAGATGTACTTAACCCTCCCATTGATTCAAGCATGTTTATTTAATAGTTAAGTTTTGTGGGCCTATATTTACTAATATTACCCACCAACCCGATATGTACTTAACCCTTCCACTGATTCAAGCATGTTTATTTAATGGTTAAGTTTTGTGGGCCTATATTTACTAATATTACCCACCAACCCGATATGTACTTAACCCTTCCACTGATTCAAGCATGTTTATTTAATGGTTAAGTTTTGTGGGCCTATATTTAATAATATTACCCACCAACCTGATATGTACTTAACCCTCCCGCACATTACGCCATATTAGTTAAGTGTTGTCCGCTCATGTTAACTTAACCCACTCATTCATCATGTCATGTTGGTTAAGCATTTCTTATTAACTTGACCCTCCTTACTTATCATGTTGGATCGGTTAAGTGTTTCCTATTAACTTAACCCCATTCGTTCATCAAGTTATATTGGTCAAGTGTTTCTTGTTAACTTAACCCCATGTATTCATCTTGTTGTATTGGTTAAGTGTCATCGATCAATTCAAGTTAACTTAACCCACCGACGTATCATGTTACTTTGGTTAAGTGTTGCCTTCTTGTGTTAACTTAACCCTACTACAAATCAAGTTACATTGGTTAAGTGCTGCCCTCTTATTTTAACTTAACCTTTCCATAAATCAAGTTATATCGGTTAAGTGTTTCAAAATTTACTTAACCTCACCCACTTGTCTAATTAACATGTTATAAATGTTAAGTGTTCTAAATTTACTTAACCTCACCCACTTGTCTAATTAACATGTTATAACGGTTAAGTGTTCTAAATTTACTTTACCTCACCCACTTGTCTAATTAACATGTTATAACGGTTAAGTGTTCTAAATTTACTTAACCTCACCCACTTGTCTAATTAACATGTTATAAAGGTTAAGTGTTCTAAATTTACTTAACCTCACCCACTTGTCTAATTAACATGTTATAACGGTTAAGTGTTCTGAATTTACTTAACCTCACCCACTTGTCTAATTAACATGTTATAACGGTTAAGTGTTCTAAATTTAGTTAACCTCACCCATCAGTTTAGTTAACATGTTGAATGGGTTAAGTGTTTCCTTAATTGACTTAACCCTACCAATCATGACTTAGCTTTATTAAAGCACCAACCACTCACATTAGACAGGTATTGTTATGGTCACTGGATGTGCCGGTCGGTTCCGGGAAGTTTTACACCATAACTCAGTCTAACCTCGAGTCCTTTTTGGGCTCAATGCACTAACCACCCACATTAGACAAGTATTGTTGTGGTCACTGGATTTGCCGGTCGGTTCCGGGCAGTTTTCCACCACAACTCAGTCTAACCTCGGGTTAGGCATATTCGTCTTTTCTAAAATTACATAATTCTTATTTATGACAAATTCCATATGTAAATTATTCCCAATTTAATTATGCCATAATTATCCTTTTAATTATGCTCACAATTAATGGTATACTAAATATACCATTTCATGAACCAATCTATGCCATGTAATTTTTCATGTTTACCCTACATATTTACATGTAAATTATAAATCAATTATTATCATGGCCCACTTTCCTTCTAAATCACGTTCAAAATTTTAGGTATATAGATTATACCATTTTCATGCCACTTATCATGCTTATGTGTCAAATATGCCAATTACATGTAATTTCATGTTTTCCCCAACGTTACCCCTGTTGTACGTTCGCAAAATTACACAGAATATTAGACTCGATATTTTAGCCTAACTTATAAAACAAAAAGGGGAAAAGAGGAACTTTGCAACATTCCAACATCATACAAAAGTATGGATCTAACTACACATATGTCACATGGATTTGGCATAGAACAATATACTTTTAACTATGAACTTGCAAATTTGATCTATGCAACATGAACCACAAGCATATGAATTTACATAAAACTATACAAGTTAAACTTGGCATGTTGTGGTGAACATGCAAATTAGATCTATCATAAAGGCATATGGATCTAACATATAAAGTTGTAGATCTAAACATATAAGGTCGTAGATCTAAACATGTATGCATAATGTCTCTAAACAATTAGGCATAAACGACATGACTTAGCCTAAAACTTGTATGTATCATAATATCACCAAACTTAGATATGATAATTTCATTCCCAAATTCCTATAAAACATCATAGGTTTACTTACCAATTTCCACATAACATGATAGGTTCGATAGACCACAATTGTTCATAGGCATATATGATAGAATAGACATGAATCAACATCACATACAACTTGATACAATTCTATTTTACAATTCATTACAAATCATGTCTTTAATTTATTCACATCTGAAATATAACTACACTTATAAACACAAAGAAATTCTTGAGTTCTGGGATCTGTATTCTGAAATTGAATTGCTCTCCTTTGATGTAGATCGTTGAATTCTCTTAGTTGAATTAGATTATATTTAATTTGATTTTGGTTTTAGTGGCTGATAGTTTTAGATGAGAGTGAATAATAGAATTAGGTTTTAGGTTTAGGGTCCTTATATAGTTGTAGAGAGTGTTTTAGGACCATTAGATTAATCCTGAACCATGAGAACCAATCAGATGCCACACCTGCCTTAGAGCGAATCGGCCCACGGGTTGACAGCCAAACACCCTGTATCAACCCCTAGTCGACCCTGCGGGGGCTCGAATTGACCTCAAAAATGGGTCGGTTCGGTTATTCCCCCTCCCGATTCGCTGTTTTGAACTTTTTTGCATATTTATTTATTTAATTTTATACATATCTATATATGTATTTTTCTCATATGCATACAAACTTCAAGGCTTAATAACTTCTTTATAAGGTATCCGTTTTATGCAAACCAAATGTCTATCTTGACCAAAATTTTGAGATGAACGTAATAGAGCAACCCATTTCACTTAATTCTTCTTCTAAAAATTAAGTGTTCTTGAATTTGTTAATTTTAATATTATCAGAAAATTCGGGGTGTTACATTCTCCCCTCCTTAAAGGATTTCGTCCTCGAAATCTTCAAGCTAAGAAGAATGCATCCTAACATCCAATCTTCCATCTACTCATCCATCATCCACAAGCATCCATTGTCCTTAAAAGACTTGTAATGCCATATGAACATATGCAGAGTGTGTGTATATGTCTCTTATCTAGTGCAAAATCAGGCGGTCTACCGATCCAGTTGACCTCCTTAATGCGAATCATGAGAGTGTCATGCGTCCAATATGTATGCAAATATCTCTAATCATGTAAATACTATATGTGTGCATATTCACTCATCCATATTCAACATCCATACGATAACACATCAAGTTTCAATCCATATACAAATACATTCATATGCATATGCAATATGAAAGTGATTGAGCCGATCTAGTGCCTAATGTGTGTATATGCATCCACGAGCAACCACTAGCAAACACTTGCAACCATTTGCAACCATCAATCATAACATGTCTCAAACACATGTTTTCATCCATTGGCTTCTACCTAAGGATCGAGGATAGGACCGAGAGGATATACTTAAAAGATAAAGACTAGCATGCAAATAAATATTACAGAAAAAGGAGGAATCAAGGATATACCCTCAAAAAGGGTATGATGCGCGTATCTAGTCTTTAGTCTTCTAAGTCGCATCTTCTTTGAGCTTTACTCCACTATACCTTAACTAATTTAACTTCATGATTGTGAAGCTTCTTGACCTCCATTTCCAAAACCCACTAGTAAAGATAGGACCTCGATCATTTACTATGCTAGAGGGTATCTAACGTTGTCGAACTATCTTTCCAAGATAAACAGAAGTTAACCATGATACCAAGTGTATATACTAAGATGATTAAAGGCCTCTCTTCTACTTAGCTTATCCCTCATGTCACAAATCTGAGGGTCGATATCTCTCACGCAAACCATCCTAGTAGAACTTGGCATCCCTCAAGTACAAGCCCCAAAGGCCTAAACCAATATTAGACAAGCACCCAAGGAATACCTCCTCCGAATTTTGACGATTTATGTGAGATGATACTAGTAAAACAACCAAACAATTGAGCACTTAACCGACTCTGGCTATCCTTGCCAATCCTGCTCCAAAACTATTGTTGATCGCATAACTGTCTTTACATTGTCAACTAGATATATGCGGAAGTCTATCTCGAGTTTTTAGGGGGAAAGCTGCAAACCTTAATCAAAAAAACATCTGCGTACTCATGGACTACTCTAACGGATCGAAAATCGTCGATAAATACATAAAGTGATTCTAGGTAGCTAAGACAAACTGATCCCTTAGGATTGCACGAAATTTCGAGGGTATTCCCGAGGCAAGTCGAAAGTCTAACTATCCTCATTTCACAATTACTAGCTAACTAATCCATGCCTAGAATCAACCCATAGCCCATGAAACCAAAAACATAAGTATCTCAAATCCTTACAAACCAAAGATAAATGAGCCGAACCACAAATTGGACTTGAGACAATAATGAGATCCTCTACTATACAAGCTCTAGTGTGCAGAGACTCCACTATGGAAGCAGATATAAACGAATGCGAAGCGCAAAAATCAAAAAGAGTACTAGCAAGATGATCAAGAAGAAAAACTAAACTTTTCAACAGAAACCTTACTACCTCTCTCTCAGGTATGCTGGTGGTGAGAGCATGCACTTGCCTTCCGGAAAATCCTATCTTTTGTTCTTGCCCTTGCCCTTAATTATACGACCCGTTATACCAAAATAAAGATACTTCCTCTTGTTTTAGGTTTTACTATTCTTTCCTCCCCTCCTTTGTGAACCAAGTCCATATCCATGAGTTCTTCATCCTTGTGTTGTGCTCCTTAGCCAAACTCCCTCATTCTCATCTTTGCCATCCTTGTGTAACTTGTTGACAGGTCTCTCGAAAGCTGCCTCCATCGCATGGATAATCCTACAAAGCTCGAAAGAAAATTAGCCGCAGGTGAAACTACTACGGCTATAGATGGAAGTTGGGCACTTGTTTGCCCTTTGACATGTGTCGTAGTCTCGTCGAGCCTACGGAACCATGCCGCGATGAGGTTACCTCCCAGAAAGCCAGGAGCCCCGGAGACTCAGGAAAGAAGGAAACAAGGATTCAAACAGAGGATCAAAAGATAGTGCATATGGCTTTGGAGAATACGCCTTTAAAACAAAACTTTTCTTTTGAAAATGCTTCTTTTAAAACCGTTTTGAAAATAATTTTTCAAATCTTTTATCTGATCCGGTAACCTTCATCTCTAATACCAAGTGAAACACTCCACCTCCGTTAAGGTCACTCACAGAGGGAATGCCTTAACTTCGGTGGAGCATTATAGGTAAAAGATGCAGATAAATTATAAGACAGACAAATAAAGCAGCGGAAAATAAAGTCATTTCATAAACAACTTAATTCAGTCAAGATTTTACAACAATTTCCTCAATCATACTTAAATGTAATACATAGAACTTCTGTCTTGATTAAAAAACTTCCAAGAATAAAAGAAGCACAAAAACAATGATATTCCCCAATAAAGCGTGAACCAGCCATAGCAGTGGAAGAGAGAGAGAGTCCAAAGCGATACACCAACTAATCTTCAAGCTTGGAAAGAGAAGAGGTCCAAGTTAGGCTGAGCTATTCCCTCCCTGACTACCTTTGGGGGAGGGGAGGCGAAAACGGAAGAAAAGAGGCGAAAAACAAACTAGGTCAGACATAAGTCTGGTAAGTCCAGTGATCTTTCAGCATGCAAACAAGATAAAGGATCATGATATGAATAAACCGAAAATAGGACAATGCCATAAAAACAAGGTAACTAAAGACAAGATAAGTGCAAGGTGAACTGAATGCGCTTCTACTTTTTCTCTACTTCGCTGCTACTCTGTTAATCTGATTTCTATATTTATCTCTGCACCACCTAACTAGTGTCCCAACTAGTAATCTGTATAAAATGATAATCGTGATCCCAACCCCCGCAATTGTGGTAGCCTTCAAGTGTACATCTATCATGAGGATTCCACCTCAATCAGCCTAATTGCCATGAACATGTTAGATGTACCCTTATTACCCTATCGATCGGCTCCCTACTTGTATTCGTGTTCCATTTGTCTGTGTCAATCGACCCTCTCTTGCGTGTAGATACCCTGTGTTGGTCCCACCATAAGGTGTATCAATCCTTATGATAGCGACCCGACACGATTCAAGATGCATAGTGTATAACTACTGGTACCCAGTGCCTGCTTTTTCCCACTTCGGAGTACGTTCACGCCCGTAAACCATCAGAACCTACACTGACGTAACCCCTGCCGCTGCTTTGACCACTTGTAATCAGCCCAGTAATCGTGCCCCACCCTGCCTAGTTCAGGGTACCGTGATACATCCATGTGGGTTACTGCTGAAATGGGTCCCCGTTACTTGGGTTTCCTATTGGTTAAGTTTGTGGGCCTATATTTACTAATATTACCCACCAACTGGATATGTACTTAACCCTCCCATCGATTCAAGCATTTTTAATAAACGGTTAAGTTTTGTGGGCCTATATGTACTAATATTACCCACCTACACGAGATGTACTTAACCCTCCCATCGATTCAAGCATGTTTATTTAATAGTTAAGTTTTGCGGGTCTATATTTACTAATATTACCCACCAACCCGATATGTACTTAACCCTTCCACTGATTCAAGCATGTTTATTTAATGGTTAAGTTTTGTGGGCCTATATTTACTAATATTACCCACCAACCCAATATGTACTTAACCCTTCCACTGATTCAAGCATGTTTATTTAATGGTTAAGTTTTTTGGGCCTATATTTACTAATATTACCCACCAACCCGATTTGTACTTAACTCTCCTGCACATTATGCCATATTAGTTAAGTGTTGTCCGCTCATGTTAACTTAACCCACTCATTCATCATGTCATGTTGGTTAAGCATTTCTTATTAACTTGACCCTCCTTACTTATCATGTTGGATCGGTTAAGTGTTTCCTATTAACTTAACCCCGTTCGTTCATCAAGTTATATTGGTCAAGTGTTTCTTGTTAACTTAACCCCACGTATTCATCTTGTTGTATTAGTTAAGTGTCATCAATCAATTCAAGTTAACTTAACCCACCGATGTGTCATGTTACTTTGGTTAAGTGTTGCCTTCTTGTGTTAACTTAACCCTACTACAAATCAAGTTATATTGGTTAAGTGTTGCCCTCTTATTTTAACTTAACCTTTCCATAAATCAAGTTATATTGGCTAAGTGTTTCTAAATTTACTTAACCTCACCCACTTGTCTAATTAACATGTTATAAAGGTTAAGTGTTCTGAATTTACTTAACCTCACCCACTTGTCTAATTAACATGTTATAACGGTTAAGTGTTCTAAATTTACTTAACCTCGCCCACTTGTCTAATTAACATGTTATAACGGTTAAGTGTTCTAAATTTACTTAACCTCACCCACTTGTCTAATTAACATGTTATAACGGTTAAGTGTTCTAAATTTACTTAACCTCACCCATAAGTTTAGTTAACATATTGAATTGGTTAAGTGTTTCCTTAATTGACTTAACCCTACCAATCTTGACTTAGCTTTATTAAAGTACCAACCACTCACATTAGACAGGTATTGTTGTGGTCACTGGATGTGCCGGTCGGTTCCGGGCAGTTTTACACCACAACCCAGTCTAACCTAGGGTCCTTTTTGGGCTCAATGCACTAACCACCCATATTAGACAGGTATTGTTGTGGTCACTGGATGTGCCGGTCGGTTCCGGACAGTTTTACACCACAACTCGGTCTAACCTCGGGTTAGGCATATTCGTCTTTTCTAAATTTAAATATTTCTTATTTATGACAAATTCCATATGTAAATTATTCCAATTTAATTATGCCATAATTATCCTTTTAATTATGCTCACAATTAATGGTATATTAAATATACCATTTCATGAACCAATCTATGCTATGAAAATTTTCAAGTTTATCCTACATATTTACATGTAAATTATAAATTAATTATTGTCATGGCCCACTTTCCTTCTAAATCACGTTCAAAATTTTAGGTATATAGATTATACCATTTTCATGCCACTTATCATGCTTATGTCTCAAACATGCCAATTACATGTAATTTCATGTTTTCCCCAACGTTACCCTCGTTGTACGTTCACAAAATTACATAGAATGTTAGGCTCGATATTTTAGCCTAACTTATAAAACAAAAAGGAGAAAAGAGGAACTTTGCAGCATTCCAACATCATACAAAAGTATGGATCTAACTACACATATGTCACATGGATTTGGCATAGAACAATATACTTTTAACTATGAACTTGCAAATGTGATCTATGCAACATGAACCACAAGCATATGAATTTATATAAAACTATACAAGTTAAACTTGGCATGTAGTGGTGAACTTGCAAATTAGATCTATCATAAAGGCATATGGATCTAACATATAAAGTTGTAGATCTAAACATATAAGGTCGTAGATCTAAACATGTATGCATAATGGCTCTAAACAATTAGGGATAAACGACATGACTTAGCCTAAAACTTGTATGTATCATATTATCACCAAACTTACATATGATAATTTCATTCCCAAATTCCTATACAACATCATAGGTTTACTTACCAATTTCCACATAACATGATAGGTTCGATAGACCACAATTGTTCATAGGCATATATGATAGAATAGACATGAATCAACATCACATACAACTTGATACAATTCTATTTTACAATTCATTACAAATCATGTCTTTAATTTATTCACATCTGAAAGATAACTACACTTACAAACAAAAAGAATTCTTGAGTTCTGGGATCTGTATTCTGAAATTGAATTGCTCGCCTTTGATGTAGATCATTGAATTCTCTTAGTTGAATTAGATTAGATTTAATTTGATTTTGGTTTTAGTGGCGACTTGGTTTAGATGAGAGTGAATAATAGAATTAGTTTTTAGGTTTAGGGTCCTTATATAGTTGTAGAGAGTGTCTTAGGACCATTAGATTAACCCTGAACCATGAGAACCAACCTGTAACGTCCCGTGTTTTTCGACCATTTGAATCTGAATATTTAAATTAGTTTTTAATATTATATTTGGAATATTAATGGAATTTAATATTTAATTCATTATTAAAATGAAGTTTTAACGTTATAATTTATATATAATATAAAACGAGCTCGAATTAGTGCGGCAATTCGTAATATTTGGTTTGGAACTTCAACTGAGAATACAGGATCCGACATAAGTCGGATTCCTGTGAAACAAGAAACATTGGGACCATATTGACAATAATTTTCATATGAAAGAGAAAAATTCAGATTTCGTATTATAAATAGTAAGTTATGGCCAAAACAAAGTTTGAAATAATCGCTATGGAAATCGTTATTAAATTATAGGCCTTTAAAATGGCCATTTTGCATACGATCTCGGATTTCGACGAAATCAGTTTCATTAGAACTGTAACGTTAAATTATTGTATGGTGTTGAATGGCGTGGAAAACCGATGTCGTATGTGACCACGGTAGCTATAAACGCCCGTTCATTTTCTATAGCGCGTATTTAAATAAATAAAGGGATATTATAATACAACTTGAGCAAACGATCGAATTAGGCCACGAAACCAGTTCCGTTGAGTTCGTATCGTCGATTAGAGTTAGGATAGGTATATAGTTTGCTATTTTTAGAGACCAGATAATTTGGCGTTAAAAAGGGTATTGCGGTGCACGGTAAAAATAGCCTACCGGGGAAACAGTCTCAGAACGCGATGAAACTAGTGCCGTTGGGTTCGTATCAACAAATTTTTGTAAGATTTAAAAGTTTCAAGTTGATTTGATTTATCTAGTGATCATGGAAAAATTAAACGCGTGTTTAATTCTGGTTTTATAAAGGAATTTTTTTTCATACGATGTCGGAATTCGATGAAACTTGTCCCATTGGATTCGGAATACCTTTTTATACTAAGATTAGCTTTTTTATCAGAAAACAGAAATAGTTTGTAGTGGT
This sequence comes from Allium sativum, assembly GCA_030737875.1. Lineage (NCBI taxonomy): Eukaryota > Viridiplantae > Streptophyta > Magnoliopsida > Asparagales > Amaryllidaceae > Allium > Allium sativum. The sequence continues at coordinate 736,294,804 of CM060916.1, forward strand.
TTTAGGATGATACTTCACCATGAAGTTTCGATATAATAAAGTATTAATATTTTCTTCCCAACCCTTAGTATATATACCATCGTTATAGGTAAAAACCTAATTTCGGAAGTCAACAGAAACGAGTGGTCAACCCTTTTATCTGCGCCTCCACCATGTTTTAACGATCAACATTGATCGATTTTATCTTTCCAATTATCTTGAAAACCACTCAATGAAATCAACTACTTCCAAGTACATAATCAATGAGCTGAATGAGAACTTCAATCTGATCGGTCATGATCTGAAACTGAGCATGATCGTAGCCGGAAATGGGACAGTAAGGGGCGGCAGTTGAAGAGAAACTGGGGACGGAGGCCTTGATCGAGTTGGATGGGGTCTGGGGCATGGGTCAAGTGGGTAAAGGCGCAGGCTCTGGTGACGAGGGATCGGCGGCCGAGGGTGAGATGGAGGAGCGACAGCGGTGAAATGGGATTTATGTATGGGGATTGGGTTGGTTTTCAACGTATTGGAGTAAAGGAGATGGGAGGATCGGTCTGATTAACTGTGTAATCCATCGGGTTGTGTTTGGAGAACCAAAATCAAATTGGGAACGATGTTAACAGTAAGGGTCTAAAGCTCCGGTATTTTGGTAGCAAAAATATGAACGAAAATGGAATTATGCAGAATTTAATTCGGACTTATTTTGAGCTAATCAGAGGACGTCAGCCTGAGTTTAGGTTAAATGGGCAGATTAGTTTATATTATATTTAATTAAGATATTATAGTGTTTAATTAAACCCATTAACTTAAATGCGAAATTGTGCAGGAACAAAGGTCTGAAGGAATTAAAAACGGGGACTAAGACATAGGAAATCTGATCAGCCGTCATCTTAAATAAAATGTAATTAGTCATAAACTAATTTTTATTAAGAGTTAATTATTTTAATTGAATCCTATATATATACTCAAATGGGAATTTGTGCAGGAATCTACCAGGCTGGTTGCTCAACAGCGTGAGCAACGAATGGTATAAAAGGATTTGGTCCTTAAAACTAATAAACAAAGTAATAAGTATTAATTTATAATTAGGGTTAATGATATAATTAAATTATATAAACTTATATTATAACTCATGTCTGCGTTATCAGAATTTGACCGAACAAAAGGCATTGGGACCATAATACTGAACGCTGCATTTTTGGAATCGTTCTGGACAGAAATAGAAACAACAGAAATTTATAGTTAAATTAAACAGCCGTTTGATTTACCTATAATCATACAACTTCAGCAATAAACAGAAATCAAGGTGAGTTAACCTTACTCAGTTTTCCCATTTAGAATTTTTAAATTGGGTTTTTATTTTTTGTGCTCTGCTTGGTGATGGTTGTCTGTTTGCTAGTTATACATTTGTTTGTTGATTGAACTGATGAAATTAAACTGTGTTTAATTTCAGTGAAACTACCAAATCGTTATTTTAACGATTGGTCCCAATAAAGGTAACTCACCTTGGTTGGTCACGTTTATTTTATAAACGTGTTTTAAATTGTTGAATTGTTTGTATTTCTTGTGATTGATGTTAAATGGACGTTATTTATTGTTATCAGTTAAATGAAACTGAGTGATCTGGTTTGTGATAACCATTTGAATACAGAGAAGAATAGGTTAGAGGGATCCAACCGGATTCCTCAGATATATTATTTGTTTTCATATGATCATATATGAACCGTCCTGTTTGGATTGGTTGATTTGATTGTTGATTATTGACTGAATATTCAACATCTGTTTGGTTTAAACCAATGGGTGGTATTGGTTGTGTATTTGGCAGCATATGGCCTATAAAATCAATCATTTTATAAATATTGATTCACTGTCAGGTGAATCGATAGAGATGAAGTTATAAAATTTATTTTATAACTGAAGTTAGATTTTTAAAGATATTATTTTGAATAAAAGTTATTAAAGATAAATAAATATTTTATTTATTTAAGACTTTGATTTGTTATTAATTTATTTTATAAAGTACATGCTGATGTTAATTAGATTTACAAGCGTGAGAATAAGAAATGAATCGAGTGGTTAAACTTTGATAATTGTTTTGTAAAGAAACAATTAATGGAATTATTTAAAGTAATTATATTTTTAATTAGTTTAAAGTGAGGATTATTTGGGATCGGTTAATGAGATAATCGAGGTTTGAGTTAATTAAATTGACCAGTTTGAATTGAAATTAACTATCAAATTGATGTGTTTCGATTAAAATAGTTAATGAATGTTGTTTAAATTTAAATAAAATTTAAAAGGGATTTACTATTTAGTTTAGTTAATAAAGGAATTAACTACTGAAGTAGTAAATGACTGAAATAAGTTATTTTTGTAATTAATGATGATTTAGATTTTTTTTTAATGGGAATGCAATTAAAAGTGATCGATGGAGAAATATAATCAAAGTGAAGGGTGAAAGGAATTTATGAACGGGTTTTATATTTAAAACCCGAATTTTTATAACAAAGTTATAAAGAGAATGGTAAGTGAATACGAGAGCTTAATTTAAAGGATACTTGGATTAGGAAAAAGGATAGAAAGATGGGAAGGATTTTTAATAAGCCAGAATTTTATAAATGTGGTTTAAAAGAGTAAAGGCGTTAATTTTACATTAATGTTACTTGACATTGAGATAAAGTAAAAAGGGGAATTTGAAATAAGATTTCAAAAGTGGGAATGGTTGAATAGATTTGAAAGAAGATTGGTAAAAGTGTATTTGAGGTAAAGAAGTGGGTCGTAGGGTTGTATAACCAAACCAAATTTATAATGGAAATTGTTTTAAGACGTGAATGGAATATGAGTTTGATTACAACTTATATTTATCTGAGGATATGAACGTTGTTGATCAAGGTCTGAGAGGTAATTAAAATACCCCAACTTGAACAACATCAGGATTATCTGAAGATGATATTAGTTGGTAGTCGTAAAGGAGGTTAGAGATGGTTCATTATTTCCGTTAGTGAAATAATGTAACATTGGTGAGAATTGGAATATATATATATATATATATATATATATATATGTATATATATATATATATAACGAGAGATTGAAGTAAAGAAAATGTAAAGTTAGTTTTATTCTATACTAATCAATGTTAGTTATGGTTTCGAGAATGGAATATAAGATATTACGTAACGCTATTTAAAGAAAAAAAATGAGTTGAATGGATTTTTCCTTGTTTTAAATAATAGAGAATGATGTAACAAATGTTTGAAAGGAGAATTAAGCGGGAATTGAATATGGTTATAAGTTTTAGTGATATAAAGAACTGGTTTTGAGAACATTAGAATATTAAGTAAGAATTCAAATATCATATTTTCAAAGATTAAAAGAGTTAGAAGTTTTATTTAACAAGAAGTGAACTAGTTTATTTTAAATAAAAGGCCAAGTGACGTTGAATACTGAACCAATAAACTCATTGGAGCGTCATGATTGAAACACTGTATATTTTGATAGTTAAAACACCGACTATCAAATCTGTCCAATACGATTGTTGGTATGGAAAGACCGGGATCGAAATATAAAAACCATTCCGACCAACAAATACGGGAAGATACCAGAAGATGATCGAGATGGAGCATTGAAGACCGTGGATTTTCATAAACGGAAGAACCCCTAATATTCTCTGCTTGGCAAACAGAGATAAGCTGTGATTCTATCGTGGTTGGAATCTACGGGTTGCAAGGACTTCTCGCTACTGATCCATGGGGTGATTCCTATATTGGATGCAGTAGGAGAGTACCTTCGGTTCATCCTGTTCCTGGATGACTTGTATGGACGGATGTCTGACAGAGTATTTCCAAAGGATCATGTATGTTGATTTCTTCAAACGTGCTATAGTTGTTGGCGGAGAATTGCCATTCTCTTAGCTTCCAGCTAGAGTATGTTTGGGGACATCAATAAGTGATATCTGACGGATCTGACGATGTGGCATTCAAAGTGAATGGTGACCAATCGTTTCAAAAGTTAATCTAGACCTCAAGCCTCATCAACTGGGAAATGACAAAAATCGGGCAGGTAGCATGGCTATGTGGGTCGCTCCCATTAGGGTGTATAATCACCTATATAGAGAAATTCCTATTTACTTCTTTAATCTATATTCGATGCTATCCCTTTTCGGGAGACGGTTACTGATCCCAACTGTCGGTGATATACATTCGATACACTCAAGCAAAATGAGTGGTCGGTCATGTGAGGGCCGGGTTGCAAGACGTTCTTGTTGGACCCAGTGTATTCGTCTCTAGAGATACACTAGCGGCAGGTGGTCCCATACCTTGTCATAGTCGGAATCCAAACTTCAATAAGCGCCCGCGGTTTTGATTTTATACTATATATGTGGAGCGTGAGATGCAAGCGTTCCACTAGATTGCTAATTATTTGTATTTAGACATTATTATAATATCAGACAAGATATTTGTTTCAAAAATGTTTTGGGTTATCGTAAGGTAAAAACCGTCCGTTTTTATGTGTCGATTTGGTCTTACGATTATCCTTTTCTTTTGAAAAGATTTTGAACTTTAAAATCATGACTGGATGATTTACCCTAAATACTGTGCGAGTTTATCTCACTCTGGTTCACCAGACTGACCCGGTGTTTTGTAAATGCTCGGGTTAGCCCGGGGTGTACAGGTTCAGGTTATCAAATGCTGTGAAGTCCAGAGACGAGCTGGAGATGGTCAGACGTACGATATTATATAGCTACTATTCCGTTGTATGTTGTATATAAGAACAGGTTATTATAACTGTCCCGTTGTGTGATGCACTCTGATAATGTAAGTTTTTTTAAAAGCTCTCAGTAAAGATTTATTTTACATTATATTTTGTTCCGCTGCGATGTGAGACTCTGTGTGGTGTTGTTTCTTCTCCTTCTTCTATTCTAATATTTCTTTCTTTCTTATCTCACCCTCTAATTTCTTTCTAATAACTATCCAGTGTTTTCGGTGCTTGGAGGGTCGGCATGAGTTACGGTAAAGGTATTTATGTCGATTTCTGGGGCCGAAATCCATTGGGTCGTTACACAATCAGATGCCACATCTGCCTTAGAGCGAATCGGCCCACGGGTTGATAGCCAAACACCCTGAATCAACCCCTAGTCGACCCATAGGGCTCGGATCAACCTAAAAAATGGGCCGGTTCGGTTATTCCCCCTCCCGATTCGCTGTTTTGAACTTTTTTGCATATTTATTTATTTATTTTTTTATATATATCTATATATATATATTTCTCATATGCATACATACTTCAAGGCTTAATAACTTCTTCATAAAGTATCCGTTTTATGCAAACCAAATGTTTATCTTGACCAAAATTTTGAGATGAACGTAATAGCGCAACCCATTTCACTTAATTCTTCTTCTAAAAATTAAGTGTTCTTGAATTTGTTAATTCTAATATTCTCAGAAAATTGGGGGTGTTACATCTACCTAGGACTTATACAATAGGCCTTGTATAAACTCCGTCTTCAATTTGTCTTCGATCTATTTGATTCGAAACGCTAACGCCCATACGGAGTGGTTCTTGGATAATAATCCAACCGGTCTCTCCGTATTGACGACGAAAAAATGGTCAAAACTTTGATAGTCTGTGATTTAACTATCAAAGAAAAACATGTGTGCAAATAACGATATTATTTCCAAATGGAAATTTTATCGATCAATCAACATTCAACATTTATCTCTTAAATTAATTTATCATTAATTTATTCATTCTCCATTTCCTGTTTCTGTATATATACACAGAAATTCTTATTTTCTAAATTTAGAAAATAAACGTTATTAATCATTGGAAAACATTTCCATCTCCTTTCCACGTATCACTGTCATTTCAGTACCATCCAACATTTCATTTTCTATGATTGGAAAATACCTCTGATTATATTTGGAAAACATTTCCAAAACTCATTCCTTGGATTTAAACAGATGTTTAAATAAAACATCGCCATGCCAATTCACCATTACCTTCATTAACTATATTCACTTAACCAACCTTCACTATCAAACATTACCATTCCTTAGTTAAGAAGGAAGTCAATCAAGTTGGGGTATAATTACCTCTCAGACCTTAACTCAACAACGTTTTAACTTCGAAATAGTCAAAGTTTATCTTTTAAATCTATAACAAAATTCCTTACGTAACTCTCTTTCAAATAAATCTCTATTCGATAACTCTTTCCTTCGAATAAACTATATTCGATAATCTCTCTTCATCGAATAACCTATTCGATTAACTCTATTTAATTAACACTATTCGATTAACTCTAATTGATTTACTCTTATCAGTCAGCTCTATTTGATTAACTCGATTCTATTAACTCTATTTGATTTACCCTACTGGATTAACTCTATTTGATTTACCCTACTGGATTAACTCTATTTGATTTACCCTACTGGATTAACTCTATTTAATTTACTCTAACTAATTTACTCTTATCAATTAACTCCTTTCGAATAAACTATATTCGATTAACTCCTTTCGAATAACTAATATTTGATAACTCCTTTCGAATAACTAATATTCGATAACTCCTTTCAAATAACTAATATTCAATAACTCCTTTCGAATAATTAATATTCGATAACTCCTTTCGGATAACTAATATTCGATTAACTCCTTTCGAATAACTAATATTCGATAACTCCTTTCGAATAACTAATATTCGGTTAACTCATTTCGAATAACTAATATTCGATTAACTCCTTTCGAATAACTAATATTCGACAACTCCTTTCAGATAAACTAATATTCGATTAAGTCCTTTCGAATAACTAATATTCGATAACTCTTTTCGAATAACTAATATTCGATAACTCCTTTCGAATAACTAATATTTGATTAACTTGTTTCGAATAAACTATATTCGATAATTTCTTTCTCTATTCGAATAAACTATATTCGATTAGTTTTCTTCTTCGAATAACCTTATTCGATAACTCTTTCTTCGAATAAACTATATTTGAATAACTCTAATCCGACTAACTCTAATTCAATTAACTCTATCCGAATAACAAATATTTGACTAACTCTTGTTCGATTAACTCTATTCGAATAACTCTATTTTGATTTACTCTAATCGATTAACTCTAACTGATTGACTCTAACTGATTAACTCTAATTGGTTAACTCTAAATCTAATCGATTAACTCTAACTCTAATCGATTAACTCCTCTAACTCATTTTGATTAACACATTTTGATTAACTCCTTTGATTAACTCTACGTCCATATTCAGTTTCAAATATCGATGTTGAAATCGATTCTTACTTCTCTATATAAGTCCCGACTTATCTATTCTATTTATCCAATGATAAATATTTTATTAAATTTATAAAATATTATTTATAAATTAATCTTCTCAATCTATTGGTTACAACATGTTCTATTTAAAATATTTGCTTTAAATCCATATCATGTTTACCCGTGTGCGAAGCACGGGTCTAAACTTTCCTGATGTAAAATTCTATTCATTTGCCACATTCTTTTTCATTTCCCAATAAATCCCTTTTATAACTCTATTTATTTTCTAAATAAATATTTCCTTTTGTAACTCTATTTATTTTTCTAAATAAATATTTCCTTTTTAATTCTATTTGTAAATGTTTTACAAATATTTCTCTTTCTATTGTATTTGTAAATGTTTTAGAAATATTCCTCTTTCTATTTTATTTGTAAATGTTTTACACATATTCCTCTTTCTATTTTATTTATTTTCTAAATAAGTAATCCTTTTATACTTCTATTTATTATCCCAATAAATATTCCTTATATGATTTTATTTATTATCCTAATAAATATTCATCTTTATAAAACCCTTTTGATTTTATAAATAAATTCCCTTTTTATAAAATCCATTGATTTTATAAATATTTTCTCTTTAATAAATTCTACTTCATTTTATAAACAATTATCCTTTTTATAAAATCCTTTGATTTTATAAATAAATTTCCTTTTATAAAACCCTTTTCCTTTTATATATAAAATCCATTGATTTTATATAAATAATTTATTTCCAAAATACACTTTGAAAAATCCCCTTTTCTACATTCTAGTCTTACGGTATTTACAATACCAATTAACAATGGTCGATGTCATTCAAACACACATAATCAACAGCAGATTATATAGCACATCATATATCACAATATATGAAACAAAACAGTATTTTATATATTGAGGAACCCAGTTGGATCCCTCCAACCTGTTTCCCTGCATCACAGATGTCAAACAATATAATTAACATCGATTTCATTTCACTATGAAATATTCCGCTAAACAGAATCAATATTTGATTAACGATATATATATATATATATCGTTATCTATAATTTCAACCAATACATAAGCAATTCAACCAACAGTTAATACACAACAATCAACGGATAATTATCAGTTCCAAGAATACGTTATAGAAATATAACTGTTCAGAGTTGATGAGTTTTACTCACTTTGGCAGTTCATCGTTAAAGAACGGTAAACTATTGTTTGATTCAAATCAAACAATTTATTTCGCCATAAATTCAAACGAGTTCCAATCCATTCCTAGTCAGTTCCATGGTGTAGCCCTCATCCATACGGTCCCAATGGATCTAACTGTTTGAAATTCCGTTATCGTATGTGCCAGATACGATAATTCAAAGTTAGTACACTAATTTAAATTAAATAAACTTAATAAAATTTTCATTGGGCTTCACCCTTACTTTCAAACCAGCCCACCAAGCCCAATTCCTATCCTACAACCCAGGCCTGCTCTCTACTTTATTACCGTGCCATCATCTCCCCCAAAACAACAGACAACTACTCCATTTTCAACCGCGATTTCAATTCCTTTTTCCAACCTCACGACTTCGTTTCTTCGTGAAATCCAACACCGAGACCACCGGAGTTTAGCTCTTCAACATCTCCATCCTCCTACGTCCTCAACAACCCACTCGAGCTCCCATACAGTTTGCGTCGACAGCATAACCGCTGTACAAATCCCAAGTTTGATCGACAAAGTTTGTCGCAGATTCCAGCAGAAAGTCAGGCGTAGGTGCCACACCATCTCGCAACTCAAAATCGCCGCTCAAGTCTTGAGTCGATCCCTCATAACCCCACGAAATCCAAACCCTACCTCGCGCTGTACCCATAGACATCGAACTGAAGTTCGTTCGATCCATACAAAATACATATCAAGTTGAAGAGGGGGGTGTAACGATTGTAAATAAATGTATAAGAAGATTTATAGAAATTTATTCGAATTGTTCTTGATTTCAAAGTTACGTTTTTGGTTTGGTATTGTAGAAATTGTGGCGGCCGAGAGAACATTATATAACAGCATGAGATTTTTTTATGTGGCTGAAAAAGATGAGGATGTGGCTTGTTTAGGTTCACAAATAACTTAGGATATTTTAGTTTTTTATATTCATTTCGCCTTCTAAAAATTCGTGTGATCACACACGATATTCAAAAATCGCGAAAATGGTCATGTAGCTACAGTTCGACATTACGAACCCAACGAAATTGGTTTCGTCGAATTCCGACTCCGTTTGCTCACGCAGCGTATTTTTAACTGTCAAAATATCGACTGTTTTTCAAATTAAAAATCTGTATGGCCACATACTGGCTTCAAAAATTACGAAAACTGAAATCTAACAATAATTTAACATTGCGGATCCAACAAAATTAGTTTCGTCGAATTTGGCGGTCGTTTGTAAAACTGGCTATTTTTAAAGCTCTAAATAACCCTTTTAAATATTTAAATATATTTAAAAACAATTAAATTTAATATTTATAAATAAATATTATCGTATATATTCACAATAGAATATCATACAGCTCCACTGGGATTTACAACTCGATATTCAAATTCCGGTTGAATCGATATTTGATTTATAATGAAATTCCTTTTATAAATATAAATAAATCGTTATAAATTATAAAGGAATTCCATAGCGACTTTTCTAAAATTTTATTTGGACATAAATCAAAATCTATACAATGAAATCCCGATTTTTCTCTTCCACTAGAAAATATACTTCACCAGCTCCGAACGTTTCTTGTTTCACGGAAATCCGATTTAAAACGGACCTTGTATATTCAATTGATGTTCGAATCGCCAAATAGCGAACTGCCACGCCATTTGGAGCTCGATTTTAATTATAATATAATTATATGTTCAAACTGTCGTTCAAATAATATATTCGTCATTCTAATTCAATTCTAAGCTGAATTAAATACTTTGAATTGTCCAGTTCACATTATATTGTCAATTCACTATTTCTGACTATTTCAGAAATTAAATATATTATTCTATTATTTATATTAATTAAATATTCAAAGTTATTTAATTAAACAACCATTTCACTCTTTAAATAATTAAATAAATAAATTATTATTCGTATAAATACGGGTCGTTACAATGATACTTGTTAATCTTCTTATATATATTGATTACGACATGAATATTATAATATTTCAATCAATAAGCTGTAATCTTTTTCATAATATTAAGTTACGTCACTGATAATTATACAACAACAAATGCTTTTTTTTTAATTTGATATTGTGCACTTGGTTTTTATTATATTCTCGTGCCATTATAATAGATTGTTATTTTTATTTAATGTATCGTAAAAAGCAAAATAAAAATATGTATATTAATATACAATTTTAGATTTATAAAAGACGTATCGAGTCTTGATGTGGATTGGGTCAATCATAATCAATAAGTTTCGGGTTTAAAATAAACTTTCGAACTCACATCGGACACTTTGGAGCGTCAAACCCGCCCAGCCCCACTAGGGCTGACAATTAGAACCGAGAACCGAAAACCCGAACCGAACTGACCCGAAAAGACCTGAACCGGAACCGAACCTGATGGGTCTTGGGTCGGGTCTAGGTGATGGAAAAATACCATTAAGACCCGATCAAACCCGACCTGCATAGACCCGACCCGAAAGACCCGACCAAAATCATTGAAATATATGTATTTTTAGTGTTATTATTCAATCGGACCCGACCCGAACCGAGCTTCAATCCGACCCGATCCGAACCGAAGCTCGGGTCGGGTCGAATCCAGATTTTTGAAATGTATAGTTTAAACCCGACAAAACTCGACCCGCCTAGAACCGAGATCCGCCGGGTCGAGTCCGGGGTCATGGGTCGGGTCTAATTGCCACCCCAACCACGGCCGTTGCTGGACCATAACAAACCGAACAAAAATCAGCCTATATTTCAGTACACAAACGAAGTGACGGTTCCATATCTCCGTCTCCTATCTCCGCCGCGCACTAAACATAAATCCGACAAAGGAAAAGAAAGATTGGTCATCTTAGAGCCTAAATTCGAAGGTATTTTCGGTTTTCCTCGATCATCCATACGATTGTGGCTGAATTCAGCTGCAATGAAACCCTAGTTCCATCAGTTTCTGTGATAACAAATCGCGTATAAGATGATGTGACGAAGCGAAATGGGGACATTACTAGCACTGAGAAGTTTTATTTCACTCCCTGCTATTGGTGAGAGCAATCAGAATTCATTTTTATTTGGAAGTAGTATCGGTTCGAGATCCCAAAACGCATTTCAATTACTCAGGTATATTTTATCTTTTTAGCATGTGAGGCAAAAAAATTACATGGATTGGGTTAAGTAGTTATATTTTATGTACTGCAAACTAAATTTGGGGGCGGTAGACTGTTTTCCATACTTGAACTGGTTAATGTGTATTGATTTGGACCAAATACGATAGGCAAATTCTATTTGAACAGTTCAAGTATGATTATTATGTTCTGAAAACACAATAGTACGACCATCAAGCATGAAAAACATAATAGTACGACCATCAAGCATGGAAAACCTAAGTTGTACTTTACCTGGTTAACATGATATCATCATCTGAAAAATAATAACGTTCTGAAAACATAATAGCATGACTATCAAGCATTAAATATCATAAATCTTCATATCAAAAATAAACTCTTCCTTTATAGATATCTTTACGTGTGTACAAACTTTTGAATCAAGGAAAGGTAAAAGAAGAATATCTTACCCTTTCTATTAATATTTCCTGCCTTCTGCCTTCCATTTGGTTCTCTTCATTTAGAAGAGTACATCAATTCCACACTAATTAAAATATAACTCTCTTTATATCACTCCAACCATTATTGGGTTATGGTAATTGTTACCCCTATAGTTCAAGTTATAATTAGTGTAATGCTAAGGGCACACCGTTTTCCTCTTCCTAATACCACAAATAAAAATAATACACTTGATCTTAGCCAAAAGGCCGTAGAAAGGTATTCGAATAAAAATAATAAGCATAATAAATTTTACGTACTTCCTAATACCACACACAATTCACACGACAATCAATCACCGTGTAGAATCATTTTGCACGGCAAACAACCGCCGACCAAAACCGTTTTCCACAGTCATCAATCCTCGAACTACTGTTGATCGGTGGTTAATTGCTGCAGAAAACAGTGTTAATCGGCGATGGTTGGCCATACAAAAATAATGTATTTGGTAGCCCCTTAAAAGTTTGGTATTAGGAAGAGTGTAGTATAAAATTTTGTGGTATTTTTTAGTAATGGTATTAGTAAGAAGAAGACGAGGTGCCCACAGCAGCACACTATAATTATTTATTATCAGTTATCACTACTACATACAGTTTATAATTTGGTCATAATTTTGAGCCATTAAGAATTTTGAACACACCAAGCATGTTGTTTTTGAAATAACATACAAGCATAAGATTATGGATATGTTGAAGTTAATGGTTGGTTAGGGAAGCTCAACACTAAATAATTATCAGAGTTCTTGCTCAGAATTATTGTGCAATTGAGAACGAGTGGAAATGATATATGTTTTATTAACATGCTTAAATTTTTATATGCATGCATGTCTTGATGATAGTGTATGTGTATTCAAATATAATAAGAGAGACGATTGAATTTGACTGTATACTTTCACACTGATATCGATGGGAAATCCCCTTAACTTCTTTATTTTTACTGATGCATGCCTATGAGCCATCCTCCTAGTTATCCTATTTCTGGTTCTGTTCTTCAGTTCAAAGTTTTTGCTTGGGCTAATATTACCTAGAATTTCAAGCAAGAAAATACAATGGTGGATCAAAGGGTTCAGCCAGGCTATATATTTCACCCCCAATTTCTTGTTCATATTCATACCATACGAAAACAAAGGAGTTGAAAGAAAAAAGATTGAAATTTGATGGTAGGAAGAGTACGAAGTGTAAAACATATGAGAGTAAAAATCTAAATTCTTACCAGACTAGGGGTATCAACAAATATTCGAAAATCTGAAAAACATCACATCCATATCTAAAAAATGAAAAATCATCCAAAATTCAAAAAAGGGATATGAATACGAATGTGGTAGTATTTGCATTTGAAAATTATTCTTTCGATTTTTATTAAGATATTAACAGATTATGCATATTTTACTATAAAATGATTGATGTATATTGTTTTATCATTGTATCAGTTCGTATTATACATGAATGAATATTGGCTATACAAAATGATTATAATTATTGTATTTTTCATATCTAGTATTCATGTTAGCATTATCTGCGAAAAGAATCTAGGTGGAATGACAAAATTCATTTAACTTTTTGACTATGTTAATTATGAGCCGAACAAACAGAAATTTGATATCCATGCGCATATCCAATATCCGAAAATGATTTTGGATATGGATGCAGATATGACACAGTCCACGTTCGAAACTGTCCTTTTACAAACCTAGATAAGAAATTGAAAACAAATATTGTTTACCCGTTGTTCAGTTACAAAGTTTTTTGCTCAAATTTTGTATTTTATATTAGTGATGCTTTAAATTAATTATCTAAGCAAAATCATGAACCATCCGTGTAAACTAGAGTAAGTAGTATACTTCATCGTTTGTGTAACTTGCCAAGTTTGTTTATTATTAACATCATAAAATCATGGTTTGAAATTCTGGTGGCACTCTGGTCATTATAACAACTTTGTTCTTGATAACCATAACAGACTCTGGTCTAAATTTCATTTGTGGTCAATCAAAAAATCACGAAAATATAAAAAATACAATAAACATAAATAACGAAGAAAACAACAAATCAAACAATATAATAAAAAGAATGGGATCGGATAGATTAGAAAAATCATGCTTTTATAAATTTTACTCAATTCAACAAAAATAACATGAAAAACAGTATAAATCGATAATTGAATTAACTTTTTGTATGCATACCATGTTTTATTTTGATATATACTCTGTATGTTAATGTTTATTAAAAAAAAAAACAGAATTCAAAATCGAGATCATAAGCGGAATTTCTAGAATTTTTGAAATTGACCAAAATTTTGTTTGTCGGGGGAGGAGGAGGGGGGGGGGGGGGGACTCAAATAAATGAAATAGAAACTGAAATCTAGAACTTTGATATAAAGCTATAACATCTACAAATGTTTTGTATGACATTAGTTTCTTGGGCAAGCATGCTTATATGAGTTTTCAAAACTGGATTTGAACTGTAAGTTGTAAAGTCTAGAGTTTGGGCTAAAGATAGGTTTAAATCATGAGTTGAAAATACGGTAGATTCGTATTTTAATGATTACACGTGTTGTAATGTTATGGATTTTTTTTTCCTCCGTGTATAGATTATCGAATAACGTTAAGTATGCAAAAGCATCAATACTTAAGGGTGCATATGATTTGATTATTTATACATCCCAGTCTGATCCAATCCACAACTTTCTGGATTGGAACCAATCTAATTTAAAAATTGGATCAAATTGGATTCTAATTTCGAATATTCAATTATGACGGGCTGATTGACAGATCATGATGGTCGAAACAAATTGGATGACCGATCCAACTAATTTTGAATTATAAAATAAAATAAACGTCCATGTTGATTTAAAAATGACGAATTATATCTATTGTGAACCTATCTCTATCTTTAACTAAGATTTTTCGGTTCTCACTAAATTTTGATTTGTATTTTTTGATCTGAAGTCTAAAATATTCTTATTAGTTTGATGCAATATTTTGGGTGTGAATATTTATCACATGAAATTTAAATGTGTGTGAATATTTGTCTAGTGATGTTTTCTTAGTAGTTTGATGCAATAATATTTTTTGGGTCGTGGCCCTGTCAATCTGTCACTAAGGAGTGACCATTTGTTTTTCTATTTAAGCAGACTTTGACCCTGCTTTAATTCACTGGTATGCTGATAAAGTAAATATAGTATTCTTTTCTTATCTAATTTGATCATTTGGAGGCTAAAACTGATGATTGTATTGTATACTCAGATCATATTTTAATTTTAATTTCCTACGAACGAGAGGAACGGTAATATTCCAATCGACAAATTCAAAGTTTGGAGACAAATAGCTTATTATATGAACCCAAAATAAAATCTTATTACATTAACGACAAACAAAGACTGAATGACTACATGACCTGAAAACAAAGGCTTGTAAAAAATATAATTAGTATTTTTAATCAAACATTAATCTGGTAGTAAATGGTCATCAAGCTTATAAGTTTGGACAATTTTGCTACAAATGATAATCGATAATTGATTCATCCTAATATAATGCTTTTTGGATTGGATCGGATTAGATTTAGAGGTTAGGTGGACCAGATGAATATTGAAAATTTAAGATGTAACCATACATCAGATTGGATCGATTTGTGCTTAAATTTGTAGGATTTAACGAGTTCTGCATCCGTGATTCCCTGTTGATGTTTCTTTTGATAGTTATATTTTGTATTACTGAAATTAATTTCAATGTAATAGCTTCTAGGTCTGAACTCTGAACCTAAAAGTTAAATTTTCCTTCTTTGATTATCTTTATGTTGTCAATATATATATAGGAAATCTATTTAGACACAAAATGAGAACACAAAATTGCACACAATAAATCTCAACCATTGGATCCACCCATGAATTTCACTCTCCACATAAAGACAAACAAATCCAACGGTGGAGGTTTTGTGTCTCTTTCTTTATGTTTAATTTTATGTCCAAATAGCCAGCCCATATATATATATATATATATATATATATATATATATATACACACACACACACACACACATACGAGTGGAAACCCGTGCGATGCACGGGGGAGCATAGACTTTCTAGTGTTTTAGTTTGCATTCATCAATAAGCGGTGAGAACATAATGTGTAATAGCAAGATATATAATGTAAGTGATATATGTATGTGTTAGGATTATACTGTAGAAACTAAAATCTGCAGCAAGACGTAAATAATGCATGTATAGAGAGTAGGTACATGTTGCACGTAGGGTAAACAGTGAAATTTTATATATCTCTATTGAGTCGATGAAAAGATATATGTATGAAATGATGAATTAAGCAACGATATTATGTGATATTCTGCATTGGTTGAACACAATGAAGATAGAAAAAATGAGTACAGAATAGAAAAAGGTACATTCAAAGAATTAAAAAATTACCACAACATAATAAAGTGAACAGTAATTACCAACCATAATGATTGAAGCAAAGGAACAATAAGTAAAAAAATTAGCCTTCATAAGATAGAGATAAAAAAAAACAATTCAGTAGTTTAAAATTCGGCATAGTTAAAGATATATGTATGGGGAGACCAATAATGAGAGACTGATTGAAGCGCATAGCACTGTGAACTATGTGAACTAAAAGTATATGTGAATGCCCCATTGTATTTTATAAATTATAAGCATCAATAATTTGACATACACATTGCCAGATTTCAATCCAACTTAGGTTTAAAAATTTGTTGCCCATTATAAATAGAATATTAGAACATGTTCATAATATATGTAACAGATCATGTGCCAGAAATCTTTTTATAAGCTTTATAGCCTATTACCAATGGAATATTACAGTATGTTCACAATGCATGTAGAGAAGAAGAACAAAGCAAATGCCATCTCTTCTTATAAAGCTTTATTACCAAACAGTCTGAAAATAAAAATATAAAGAATTTATATGACTTCATGAAAATCATACTTGAAGATTTTTGTACAGGAAAATGGTTAAAAAAGGGAAATTATTATACATATTTTTAGACAAAAAACAAATGGTGTTATCTATTATTTCTAGTTAACATTCAGATTTTACTGGTTAAGAAACTACGGAGTGCTCAATGGAAACTTCTCAGAATTTACTGATGCATAACATGAAACAAAAGCTGATTAAAGAACAATTTGTTTCTTTTATATTCCACTGGACAAAATGCTTATCATTTATATATTATCCAGTTTTAGATTAAACAAATAAATAATTAAAAGACCGTATAATAGTACTATGAAAATTTATTTATATTTCCATGTATAGTATTCAGCAGTAATAAAAAAATGAATATATTGAGAAAACCATAGTAAGTTTGAAAACTGTTGAAATTGTAAACTAAAATAGTTTGCGCAGTGTCACTATAGAAAGAAATTGGCATGCAATATATCAATTTAAAATGATTACCAAAAATAATAGATTGAAAAACCAAGCCTATAATATACATGAATCAAAAAATTAAATGCAAGTATGATTCATCTTTAAGTGAAAGATGAATATGAAACATGGTTCGCTTTGACATGCAAGAGCATGTTGCATTTAACAAGTGGTTGCATGAAAATGAGGGCATATCCATGAAGAGGAATATTCAACGTATAAAAGCTATCATTTGTACATGTATTATGGAAACGGGCAGAGATTAATATATACATGGAAAAAAATAAAATAATATATAGCAGATTCATATATTGAGACCTCCAATTTAGTCATAAATTCATTTCTGATGCTCCTTGTATGTAGCGTCATACTTGACAAATATCCAATACGTACAACCTGCCAGCATATATTTTCCCTTGATTAAAACCTTATTCAATAGCATTAATGAAGTGGATGGTCCACATGACAACAAATGTAAATTTAAGGAAATATTTACCCAATTAACAATAGTCTTACCCACAGCAAGAGCAAGGAGTAACACTGATTATAATAGTTGATAAACTATTGGTACTTGCCATTTGTTGTAGCCCATATTAAAAGAGTTGTTCAACTTATGTCTTATCTGATTTAGGCATCATTTTCATTAATGCCATTCTAACATATATGATTGCATAGTTGGTTGCTTAAACTGAGAACAACATTAATACAGTAGCATAGATTATGAATAATTACAATTATAAATTAACCAAACGTAAATGGGAATATATTTGCGAAAATAAATGAACAGGAGGCACCAATGCTACTATGCAATTACTATACAACATAATACCAAAGTATTCGTTGCCTACCAAAATTGTACATCCATTAATGGCGATTACTGAAAGAAACTGACAAAATAATGGAGTCAATTAAAAAAGTAGATGGAAAATATGCCATCATAAATTTTTTAAAGTTTGATCGTTAATTGTTTGTTGATCTAAAGCATGACGGTTTTTTTTTTTTTTTTTTTTTTTTTTTTTTGCCTGTAAGAGTATTACCTAGTATTTGTGCTTATTATTTGATTTTGTAACTGCTAGCTTATTTTGGGACATGTAACCGCATATGGTTATGCAAAAATCAAATGAGAAATATAAATATAGTTTGCTAACATGATCAAACCGATAATATGCAATTAACTCAACACACATACCAACATATAATATACAAATCAACATCAATTCAACACACTCAACACACTATTTCATGCATTTTGATACAATTTAAAAGACTCTAAATTGGATTGACCACCATTGTTTGCATGTTTCTTTGTAGAAAATGCATGTATGTTGTGATAAGAGGGAAGTTTGATAACCACAGATTGGTCAAGTAATAAATTGCAAGTGTTTAGTTTATGCAAATGTAGAAAAAGAAAGAAACCAATGATAGAATCACATTATTTGTGAAACAGCTTAAGCATAGTAAAGAAATGCAACCAAATAAATAATCTGAGCAAGTGTACCATAAATAGATAAATAGTTCAAGACCAAACTACAAAATGAAGGTAAAAGAACAATTAATGGAGAAATTAACAAAATGTGCACTTCTAAAAAATCAGTATAGCGTACGAAATAGCCTAATAAATTCAAAATAACCTGTTACAACTTTCCCACTCATAAGAAATGTGGAAAACTTATATATAACTTAATTAGTGGATTATGTGAATTTTGGTAGCATGTTAAGACATGCATGTACATTTCCAGTGACCATACCTGCAAACTTTACAACCTCTTTAATGTGACTTCACAACGTACTGGATCTATAATTGATGAAATGATTGATTTTTTATTTAAAAAGTTACTTGAGTTATGGGTCCTATTGTGAAGCAACCATTAGGAGCAAGTAGCAAGTACACAATAGAGAGACTGTGCTGCCAAGCCTGAATTTACAAATATATATCAATTAAAATAGTTTGACTTCCTAAAACATATGTTTTCTTTCCTAAAAGAGAAAGAAATGCTAAGTTTGCCAATTTACAGACGATTTATAATATTTTTTAGTAAATAGTGTGTGAAAAAAACATAACTTATGGATAAGAAAAATTCTGTAACGTCAACGTTCTGTCAGTTTTTGCAAATCAAACATATAATATAATATAAACATTTAATAGAACTGAAATTAAACTTCTATTTAACTTATGGTGTAACATGTGAATTGTTTAATACATTCAGTGTATATATTCTAATGAGAAGAAAGAAAATACTTGTCCAAAAGGATAATTAAAAGACATGCATCCATTACAGCAGCAAAATAAAGGTATTGACCTATACTGAATTTATATGGAAAACCGTTATTACATAACCCACTGTATCATGTAGCTGACTTCATTATCGTGTTCATGGTTATATTACTTCTTACAGAAGCAACAATTTAAGTACATTTTGGATTACCGTTTAATTAAAAGGAACACTGGAAATAAGTATACCTAATTTGTTTACTATATGCAATTCAATAAAGATGATTTGAATTGATTTTTGTCTAGCATATATACTCTATTTGATTATAACTGCCTGTTTCATAAACCAAATTCTGCAGTAACTAAAGGGAAATAAATTTAAAAATTATGTAATATGACGCGTGAAGAAATTTGCATAGATGAGATCAAGGACAAATCCAAATTGAAACATTGCTGATCTAAAATCTCCAATTATAAGACAATTAAACCGAGATAGCTAAATTGTAAAATCGTAATTCAGGGCAGTTATGCTAGTAATATCTACTTTTAGGAAAAGTATAAGAACATTTCAGATGGGAAAGCATAATTATGTGTACATTTATTGCTTGATTTGTAGAATTCAAAATATAGTATGTGAACAGAATAATACATCAGCCCTCATTTTTAAGGCGTAGATATGCAATGATATTAATTCTAGTATTACATGATTTAATTTATCAAACATGTATATAAAATGAGAACAGAAAGCATGAAAATGTTTAGAATCGCAAAATCTAGTTATTTATGCATTTGTACATGGCGAAACAGAAACCACGGGATATGGGCAATAAGGTCAAAGGTGAAAATGTAAACTATACAAAAAAATTGGAATCAACGCAATCTTTAATTTCTAATCAATATGAATTTGTATTGTCTTATAACCTTATCGTGTTATCCAGATTATAGCTTTAGAATATATAGTTAACACCCGGGAATACCGCGAAGAAGAGTAAATTCAATGTCTTATCCAGTTGGAGTGTACTGAATTCTACATGACCCAAAAACTGTAGAGGGAGGAAAGTTTAGTGAATAACAAATAACCCCAAAATTCCTCAAATATTCACGGTGCAATAAATACAAATCTAGAAATACTTTCAATAAAATTTGACCTGTACAAAGTCAGGAGAAAGAACTAATATTTTGCGGTGAACCCCATCTCCTCTCTGATAGTGAGGTCAGTAATGGAGAGTGGGGGAATCAAATCATTTCCTGAAATCAACATTGCTATGGTCTGGGTACTGACGCTGAGGACACAACTTATGATTTGACCTATTGGAATGTGGAATTTGAGCAATAACATCAAATCCAGACCAAGTTTTTCAAACAATCTCTCCATGGTATAGTTTTGACGGAATAGCAAACGGAATGAGCCAATAGAAGGCACAGAGATGTTATTCAGTTTATCAAATAGGAAAGATGTTGAGCAAGAATGATTTAGAATGTGGGTGGAATAAATTGTAACCAACAGATCGTTGAAGAGAGGATGAAAAGCTGGGACTGAGAACCGGTAAATAAATTTAACAGTGTCAGTGAATAATTAACGGTGTTAGTTTTTGTGTTTGCTGAACAAATCACGACCATTTATCTTTGCAAAGGATTAATCTCAGCCCCTCTTTGTGTCATGGTTTGTCCTACCTACGGATTTTTATATATATATATATATATATATATATATATATATATATATATATATATATATATATAGGAGGGTTCCGCTACACCTCTTATATTGCACGTGAACTCTCCCCATGAGAGAGAATGAGTGGGGAGATGGGTGGTGGAGATTAAGGGGGAGAGTTCACGTGCAATATAAGAGGTGTAACGGAACCCTTATATATATATATATATATATATATATATATATATATATATATATATATATATATATACGAGGAGCGTTCAATGACACCCTAAATGTCCCCCAACAGAAACCAAGTATTTATAGTAGTTTAAGGGTCCGTTTGATTTTGAATGGGAAGAGTTATTTGAAAGGGGAATTGTTGCGAATGGGGAATGCGTTCTTTTTGATGAAAGTGGCATATTGGAAGGGGCATATTTATTATTTTATTGTTTTTGTTTATTTTATTTTTAATTGTTTGTGTTTATTGTTGAACAGAATAGAACGCATGAGGTAATTGCAGAATTACAATCTCAGAATAAAAATTACATAATATAGACGCGTATGATACATATTACATAAACACAAAATACATAAAACAGGCTACTGCGGTGGATACTGGGGTGGATACTGGGGAGCATACTGAGGTGGATACTGCGGGGAAGTTATCTGAAACTGTCTGTATCGTAGTGCTTGCTTGCACACCTCGATTTCTAAACGCAACCAGTTGCATGCTTCGTCATCAGGAAGAACCATGAACGTATCTTGATTTTCTTTAGCTGTAAGAACTGATGTTGCGTGGGGCATGTCAATACCATCAAATGTTCTTGCACGGTCTATTGCCTGCTTCACCATCGGAATTTGAGTACAAAGTGGACTTGCATTAGACGAGAGAGAATTACTAGCATTTGTAGATGGATGTGAATTCGGACTGTCGGAGTCAGAACGAGATTTCTTGCTCAATTGCCTGGAGTGTATCATATCAACATTTTTTTCCACCTTCGAAGAAGTTTCAGTTCTTCCTCTTCTGCCAGTACGAGGTCTAGATGAAGAACCTGCAACCCTGGCTGGATAGGAGGCTCACGAAACGTTTGTTGAGTCTGAATGTCTTCTAGTGGCACTTGATAATCTTCGAAGAACGTAGGTTGTACAAACTCGGGTGGAGGAGAACGTGGTTTTGGTTGTACATTCTGACTTATAGAGCCTGGAGTGTAAGCGCCAGAACCTGTTGCAACACCGTTGCCGAAAATTTGCTCTAGTTCGGTCAAATATTCGATTGGGTCAGTCTTGTACTTTAGCACCATAGAGCCGTACTCCTAAATAGACGTTTAAACTGTAAACTTGTAGCTTAAATACAGTACTGAACATGTAAATTACAACTGCATAGTTAAATAGAAGTTTTACCGCCACTCGATCACTCCACCAGCTTTCGCTTTCACTGACCATTCCGTATTTAGGATCCCATTCGGCGCCCGTCTTCTCGTACAAATTGCGTCATACAGTCCATTTCTTCTTATAAGCGTCGTCTTTGGCCGTTACTTGTTCAACAGAAACTTGTATCTCGGTCGGTGATGTAGCTAAAGACTCGTTCAGAGCAGCTGCAATCCTCTTATGTATCTCTTTTTTGTTCTTTCCAGCAGTTTGGTAAGCTTCAACAGCTAAACGGAGAAACTCTGAAGTTGCAAACGAAGACCATACTTTCGGAGGGCGACGAAATGTTGCTTTCGGTCGATTTACTTCAGCCATCATCGCTTGAAAATTATGTTTTTGAGTTGTGGATTGTTGAAAAAAATGGTGTGGATTGTTGAAGGGAAGGGGTTAGGTTTATAAAGTTGGGAATAAAGAGTCGTTTGCAAATTTTTCTATTGGCGTCCGACGCCGCGTCGAAGGCGTCTGACGCTAAAGCTTGATTTTCAACCGTTCAGCTCAACGGGCTATTCTGGTGGGTCTCATGCATGACGCATCCGACACCAATGCGAACGTAACGTGCCCCTTCCAGAAATCAAACGCTACCTAAGTTAGTGGGAGGTGAGAGAATGAGTGGAGGGAGAGAGAAACGGAATATGTGGTGGAAATCAGGGGGCATTTAGGGGTGCTGTACTGTTTCGGGTGCCACTGAACATTCATATATATATATATATATATATATATATATATATATATATATAATAAAACCTATTTAGATACAAGGATTTGACACAAATTGAGGAATACATAATCTGAACCATAGAATTACCTCATGATTTGCACCCGTCACATAAAGACAAATTAATCATGTGGTTTAGATTGTGTCTCTTGATTTGTGTCAAAATTTTGTGCTTATATAGCTGTTCCCAATATATATATATATATATATATATATATATATATATATATATATTGTAAATTGAAGACTATTTTAGATTTCAATACTCTCTTTTTTTCCTCTAGTATTTTGTTGACAATCGACAGTGGAACCAACAGTTATCAAGCTGGAAATAGCAAATGGAGAACACGATTTGCATTAAACACAAGCGGACCATCGAACAACAACGGAAGCGAAGATAACCCGAGAGACGAAAACACAGGCGTAGGCAGAACAAGGTTAGGAATCATAGTAAGAGCAGCAGGAAAGCAGCTGCTGGATAAATTGAACTCAGCAAGAAAAAACTTTCCAGTAAAGATATTTCTAGTGCTACTGGGTTTCTATACGGCGAACGCACTTGCTACAATACTAGGGCAGACCGGAGACTGGGATGTGTTGGTGGCTGGAATAGTGGTGGCTGCAATTGAAGGGATTGGAATGTTGATGTATAAGAAGAAAGTAAGTAAACCTGTTGGGAAGTTCCAGTCTTTCATTGTCATGGTTAATTATTGGAAAGCTGGGGTTTGCTTGGGTCTTTTTGTAGATGCTTTTAAACTTGGAAGCTGACCCCCTTTTTTTTGTGCCCCTTTTATTTAGATTTGATGCTCTTTGGATGTTGAGACTTTTTTTTTACTTCATAGCAGATATATTTATTCTGTGCATTGTGCATCTAAATGAAAGGAAGTATTCAGAAGGATCAAAACTGGTAATGGCATTCCCAGGGTTTTACATTACATTTAGAATATTAGTATTTTTTTTTTTTTTTTTTTTTGCCTTTTTTGGTATATGCAGATGACAGTCAACATATTGCTTTATTAAAAAAGTACAAACTAGCTGATTTTGATTGTTCAGTTGTATAACTTTGAATAAAATTTGTCCCATTTTTCTGGTAATTCAGTTAGACCGGTAACTACAATATAGACAAAAACTATTTGATTGTTGAATGAAAGAAAAGGAAGGAAAAAGTCAAGGACCTTAAGGTGAAGTGGGAAGTGATATGAAACTTGTTGATCCAGTCTTTCTGTAAGGCCACCGCACTTTGAATTTATTATCATTGGATCGCTTGGTTGTGGACTTTTAGATTGTATGTCGGAAATCTGAAAATATTTGAAGGTGCAACGATGTTTTTGAGATGCAACAGAACACTCAACATGTGTATATTTATATGTATGTACGTATGTGTGTGACAACCTGTATTTTCGATCAATTTAAAATATTAAGTGATATGGAATTTGAAATAAAAAAGATTGTATGAAATAAAAAATTATAACTATAGGTTATGATATGATCTTTAAATAATATTTTTGGAAGATGGATTGAATTTTTTTTTATTACAACTTTTCAATTAAAAGAAACTACGAGTAAATCGTAACTTACGCGTGCATTAAATAAAATTAACATTTTAATGAAATAATTAGAATGATGTTTTAAGAAAACATAAAGGGACGGTTTGGCTAAATTCTTGTTAAATTTCAAAATACACAAAAGATACTTGTCAAAAAAAAACATATATGAATTAAGTTCTTTTTTTTTTTTTTTCGAAAATCATCAAAAAAGTCAATAACGTAAAAATATTCCAACCTTCAAATATTTTTCAATCTTAATTCATCTTCATATCTATGCAAAATAAAAAAAAAAATGCATTAAAAACGTAGAAAGAGAAGAGTCGTACTTCAGCAAAACTTGCAATACAAGCACTTTTTGAAAGAAAAAGAAACTGCTGACAGACACACAATTATAACCAATAATTACATATCTTTTATGCAATTTTTGATATACTCTTCAAAAATTCAAATTATGTTTGCACTTATTCAACATTACATTTATGGCAGAAGAATCATCAAAATATTGATGTTAAAAGAATAAAAATCAAAATAGCTCACTTTCAAGAAAGATGCAGACAAAAAACAACTTTATTGAATAATTACAGATATATCTGCAGTATTTTGTTCACTATCAATATTCGTATTTTAGTGAAAATTTGCAAACATGTCTACAAATATGAAAGCAATATTTGTAAATATGTTCGCACTTTTTCACATAAGTGCACATTTATGTACTTTAATTTTCTAATTTTCTTGTTTTAATATTTACAATTTTATGAAAAAAAAAATAGCATTGGAACAAAAAGATACGAAAATATGATTGATACGGCAAATTAAAAATAAAGACCCATTTTTCAACAAACTTTGAACGGAGATTCGCTTTATAGTAAAGATGACTATAAGGATACGACATTATTTTTCACAAAATTAAATATAAGTTTCATTTTGAAGTTAAATATAGATTATAGAAAAAGGCGAAAAAATAGATTTTAAAACGATATTTTATGGTCGTTAAATAACAACCATAAATGATATGGAAACGATATGGATACTAAACTTAAAACTTAAGATTTGAATTAATATTTGGGTTACGGGTGTTTAAATCGACCGTTTAAAACGAAAATTTATTTGATTTCATATTGATGTTGTAAAATCAGTCGATAACATAATGATAAAATATTGATTTTCGAAATATAAATATTTTACATGAAAATTTTCTAATTAAAACGTCGTCGTTAGTGTTGGAATTCTTATAATTTAAATGAAATATACTTGTCCTACATCGCCGAATTAAAAGAAAGATTCGTGAATATATTCCAAACTCCCAAACCTTATATTGACCCTTACGGTCAGGTAATTTTGTGCGAGGGAGAGGACGTATATCTTATAAACCAAAAACACACGCGCGTCGGCCGCCTGTCTCCTACCGGGTCGGGTTCGGGTCTAAAATGATCCTGATTTCTGCCCGAAAAACGCGACACTTTTCTATGAACAGACGTGACGTTTTCTGATGCGGACAACAGTGGGAAAAGGAACATGTGCGGTCTGTTTAAGAGCGGACACGATGTTTGAAGAGGTGCGACCTCCAGAAGCGGGCGCGGTTTTTTGGCGAACGACAACGATGAGTAGGGGTGTATACG
Source organism: Allium sativum (assembly GCA_030737875.1). Classification (NCBI taxonomy): domain Eukaryota; kingdom Viridiplantae; phylum Streptophyta; class Magnoliopsida; order Asparagales; family Amaryllidaceae; genus Allium; species Allium sativum. Next base: position 736,321,447 of record CM060916.1, read on the forward strand.
GGCCGGATCGGACCGGACGGAGGTGCGTCCTAGTCATGTCCTATAAGGGTTTCGGACGGACATAGACCAGGCAAGCATTAAGTTCAGACACTGTTTGTACGAGCCAGACAACGGATGGACAATGTTCGAACAGTAGAAAAGCATCAAACATTCCGGATCGGATTGGACGATGGTGTATCTGTGTCGTGTCCAATAACAGAATCGTACAGACACGGACCAGACACCTTATAGCCTCGGACTGAGCCGGACTACTGACTGTCCTGTCAACCCTAGCGATGTGCGGGTGCGACTCGTTAATGCAGCAGCGACAAAAAATAACGAGCGGGCGCGACTAAAGGCAGTAGGTGCAATCTATCAGGCGGGCACGACTGTTCGAAAGGGCGCGGAAGAAAATATAAATAAGGGAGAATACTGATCACAATCTTCATCCGATTTTTTTCGATTTCTTCTTTCTCTGTTCTCTGCTATTGTTGCTACTCTAATATAAATCACAGACTTGACATACTCATTACAATCTCGTGTAGAAATATTCTGTTGTATCTTGGAAAACTTTACAAATATTTTTTTAGGGAAATTGCTAAGTCAAGCCTCAGAATTCCATTTACAAATATTTTAAAAAAAAAATTGCTAAGGCAAGCCTCAGAATTCCATTTCTTTAATCTGTTTCGACAAATCACTACGATTTTTCCGTTACTGTACTACAGTTTCTATACTGGCAGTTATATTAGTTCCCCCTTTCTAACAATTTTAAAACTTTTCGAAAATTGAGGGAATTTTCGTGAAACCGGAAAGTTGCAAAATTTATGTCTGCACTCTGTTCATTGCTAGGTATTTATTATTTCAAATTCATATTTTCTAACTTGTTTTATGCAACAGGAAATGACAGTAATTGAAATATCAAACAAAAGCGCTACACACAACAAACCCGATCCTTTTAAAGGAGATGGTGACAATTTTCTAACATGACAGAATCAGATGTTGTTTTATCTCACTACACTCGGTCTGCAAAAGTATCTCGAGGAGGAACCAGTGCCTGCACCAGGCTAGGAAACATACAAGGATGTAATTCTTGCTGGTACCACATGAAAGCATTCCGACTTCCTAATTTGTAGAAATAATATTCTGAATTGTCTCAACAAGGTGCTATACAAAGAATATCAACCTCTAAAGTCAACAAAGGCACTCTAGAATGCAATTGCCGAAGTATAAAACCCAGAATGTTAGCTTGAAGAAATTTATTGTAGACAAATTCATGAAATACAAGATGGTAGACTCCAAATCTGTGACAACTCAACTGCATGGATTTCATATTATCATTCATGAACTCAAAGTAAAAGGTCATAAGGTTGGAGAGTCGTTTTTGGTTGAAGCCTTCACAAGAAAACCACAACCATCATGGAGAGAATACCACAACTATCTAAAGCATAAAAAGAAGAAAAATCTCTCTACAGGACCTCATAGTTCGACTTTAAGATTGAGACAAATAACCGTGGAGTTACAAAACAAAGCGAGGAGGCATTTGTGGCTCAAGGGTCAAAGACCAAAAACAAGAAGAAGAATTTCTAGAAGAAGAGGAAAGCTCCTGAAAACAAACCCAACGACAAGAAACAAACCAAGAAGTTTAATGGCGAGTATTAAGTTTGTGGAAAGTTTAGACACACCGTTAGAGTTTGCAGACACAAGAAGGAACGCAACTCAGAGGAAAATATGGTATACATCATGGAAGTAGACAAAACTAACTTTTTGGCAGTTGCAACTGAATGCAATTTGGTTCAGAATCCTACACAATGGTGGGTAGACACATGCTCTACTCGTCATGTTTGCTCTAACAAATCCATGTTATCTACATACCAGAAATTCATTCAGAAAGAAAAACTCTACATGGGTAATTCTGCAGTTTCCATGATCGAAGGCAATGACACAGTAATCCTCAAATTTACTTCCGAAAAAACCATCAAGTTGAATGATGTCCTTCACATTCCAGATGTACGCAAGAATCTCATTTCTAGTTTAGTGCTACCAAAGAAAGGATTCAAAATGGTTTTCGAGTCAAACAAGATAGTTCTGTCCAAAGTTGGAATGTACATAGGAAGAGGATATTTATGTGATGACCTAGTTAAGGCAAATGTAGCCGTTGTTGACAATAAAACTATGTATTCTGATTGTGTTATTAATAAAATTGAAGTTTCTTATTTGCTTGAGCATGAAATTTTATTATGGCACGATAAATTAAGACACATAAATTTTCAAAAAATGAAAAAGCTAGCAAACTTGGATTAATCCCTAAATTCCAGGAAGATAAAAACTACAAATGTGAGACATGTGTAGAAGTAAAAATAGTCAAGAAACCATTTTATACTGTTCGTAGAAGTACTGAACCACTAGTTTTGGTTCTTACAAGTTTATAAATCATAACCTATAAGAGGTAAGAAAAAGTACTTTATTACTTTTATTGACGATTATACACTATATTGCTATGTATATTTTTGAACAGTAAAGATGAAGCAATTATCGTTTATAAAGTACAAGGCTGAAGTAGAAAATTAGTTAAATAAAAAGATCAAGATGTTAAGATCTGATGGATCGAGGTGGAGAATATGAATAACTATTTGAACAATTTTATGCAGAAAATGGAATAATTCATCAAACAATAGTCCCATATTCACCACAACAAAATGTTGTTGCCAAGAGAAAGAATAGAACATTAAAAGATATGATTAATGCAATGATATTGACCTCTGGCTTACCAATGAACTTGTGAGGGGAAGCCTTAAATATGTCTAATCACATTTTAAACAAGATTCCTCATAATAAAACAAGAACAATTCCATATGAGTTATGGAAAGGACATAAACCAAGCTTTAAGTACCTCAAAGTGTGGGGGTGCTTGGTAAAAGTTCTGATTTCACCTCCTACGAAAGTCAGGTTTGGACCAAAACCAGTGGATTGTTACTATCTAAGGCCAACCCAAAATAGTAATGCCTACAAATTTTTGGTATTCAAATCTGATATAGCTGATATCAATGTAAATACAATTATTGAGTCAAGAGATGCCTCATTCTTTGAAGATGTATTTCCGCACAAAAGAAATAAAGGAAATTTTATCCCTAAAAGGACAAGAGAAGAATCAAGAAATTCACATGAAGATGAAACTCCTCATGAAATTGATGAACTTAAACCTAGAAGAAGTGTAAAGAGCTAGAACTTCCAAGACATTTGGTTCAGAATCCTTAACATATATGTTAAAACACGAACCTCAAACGTACAAGGAAGCAATGACATCATCTGAATCTGCATGTTGAAAAGAAGCAATTCAAAGTGAAATTGATTCAATTCTAAGTAATAAAACGTGGGAAATAGTTGACCTTCCACTAGGAATAAAACCGATTGGCTGCAAATGGATTTTCAAGAAGAAAATGAAACCAGATGGCTCTACCGACAAGTATAAAGCCAGATTATTAGCCAAATGATATCGTCAAAAATAAGGTGTAGACTTCTTTGACACATATTCGTCGGTAATACGAGTAACCACTATAAGAATGCTAATAGAAATTGCGTCGATATATAACCTATAAATTCATCGAATGAATGTGAAGACAACATTCTTAAATGGAGATCTCGACGAGGAGATCTACATGGAGCAGCCCGAAGTTTTTATTTCAAAAAAAAATGGAAACAAAGTCTGTAGATTAGTAAAATCCTTATACATACTAAAACAAGCTCTAAGACAATGACACACAAAATTTGACAATGTCATGATGGAAAATGGCTTTCGTATAAACGAATGTGTTAAATGTGTTTATTATAAACAACTTGAATAAACTTATATATGATTTGTCTATATGTGGATGATATTTAATTTTTGGTCCGAACACTAAGGTAATAGAGACCATAAAGAAAAATGTTAATCAACAATTTCGATATGAAAAACCTAGGAATTGCAGACGTTGTTTTGGGAATCAGAATAATTAGAGCGCCTAACAGAATTGAATTATTTCAGTCACACTATGTAGACAAAGTGATTAAAAGATTCCAAATTTTTTGAATTAACGAAATACAAACACCTTTTAATCCATCAAAAGTACTGCATAAAAACACTAATTAGAATGTAATGCAACTTGAATACTCTCATGTAATAGGATGTCTAATGTATCTCATGAATTGCACAAGACCGGATATAGCTTATGCGGTAAGTCGATTGAGCATGTATACAAGCAATCTAGGGAAGGAACACCGAAAAGCACAAATGAGAGTGCTTGGATATTTAAAAATTACCACAAACTATTTCTTACATTATGGAAAACATCTTGCCGTATTATAAGGATATAGTGATGCAAACTAAATTGTTGATTCAGAGGAATCAAAACACTACAACAAAATATACATTTCGCAACTGGCAATGTCTATTGCAATAGGTCTATTGCAACAGACAACTGCCCATCTATATATGTGAAGTTGTAATATACTGATTATAATTTGCAACTATAAATGTCCGTTGCGATAGCTTCTTTTGCAATTGCAAATACCTGTTGCAATAAATTACTTACAACTGCAAATACCAGTTGTATTAGTATATCAACAAAAATAAAGGAAAAAACAATTAGCTATAACTTACAAAATATTATATATTGAGTATGTTTGTTAAATGCTATTATATATCATAAATAGAATAAACCAATGGAATGTTTATTACTACTAGATTTTACTTTAAAAGAGTTTTAAAACACATAATTACAATAAAAGTTCCCATAATTTTCAAATACTACAATGTACAAATTTTCTTCTATCTCTCTCTTAGTATTTTTTCCTAAATACAATATTTCTTATTCACATCTTATACAACCCGAATCAAGCACTTTAACAACCTAACGTGCCTTGAATTATAAAATGATACTGGTCCATATATACATATATGGAAAGAGTTGAAAGAGTTTTGAATAGAATAATGAATATTCTTCTTATTCTAAATTGTCTGTTGATCACATTCATACAAGTCATCTATAGTTCATTGCAAACTGGATTTCCCACTATGGTTTTCCTGGGAGAGGATCACCTGGACCCAATATTCCACGTTCCCATGGACCCAACCAATCACAGCCCCCTGATTTCCTCCATTTTTCATTTAAACCCCCGAAATACTTTGGGTTTAATTGCAAAATGGACAAATCAGAGGTTTGTGATTGGTTGGGTCCGAGGGAACAGGGTATTTTTGGTCCAGACGATTCATGCTCGGTTTTCCTATATATGAAAAGTACGACATTTTATCTCCTTATCCTACATTCAAACTTGAGTACCAAACCTATCATCCTGCACAGATATCAGAAGTAAAAAATGGCATCTTCATCATGATCTGCAAAGCAAAACAAGATGTCTGAAAAGGACTTGATAGTGATATCATAAAGACAGCCATAAAAGATAGGAAAGTGTGGCCGTACAGTTGGCAGAAGATTGTTTAAGAAATAAAACCATGTTATAAGCTTTTAGAAGATGATATCAAATTAATTGAGGTTGTACGCATTCCTTACCCTAACTATATTGATGATGATTATCGACTACAATCTCTACATTGCTGAAGTCCATAATTCTCCCTAGCCAAAACAAAAGAGACAGTACAAAAAGAAGTATTTATTTGAATAATCATATGGTTAAGTATAATAAGCAAGAAGGTAAATTAAGTAGATACAGTATAATATTTCTTAGTTTACCACTTCATATTCCAAACAATAGAAATTGATCAAGCAAAAATGCACATTACAAATTATATATATATATATATATATATATATATATGAGGCAGATTCAATGGCACCCCAAATAGTGAGCACCCCTTTAGCCTACCACTTTTCCACCACTCATTTCCCACTAACTCCCCTTCTCTCTCCTTCCACTAACTCTCTAACTTCCCACTCACTTTCTTTAATATAAATGAGAGGTGGAAATCAGGGGGCTTTTGAGGTGCTCCATTTTTTAGGTGCAACGGAACACTTGCATATATATATATATATATATATATATATATATATATATATATATATATATATATAGGATCAGTGAGCACCCCTGAATTTCAGCCCTCCATTTGCACCCAAACAACAGCCACTCATTTATGTTGAGTATAACAGTGTGATTTTTGTTTGATGATAACAAACATATATATATATATTTTTTAAAAATGTGTTTGTAAATAGTACATACACAACATTCCACTATTTACACATTCAAATATTTTGAATATCTTTGTCATGACACATTTAACACATCACAGACATTGTACTATTAAAAGATTCAAACACAATAAAAATAGATAGATTGAATTGAACAACAAAAATAATATTTTATTTCAATCAAATCTGTTTAGTACAAATAGTGGTACAATTTTTATTCATGTCAATAATCAATACAGAAACTCCTCATTACATATTCTTTCAGTTGTACAAACACTGTTTCTTACATATACACACACTAACGCTGTTCTTGTCTTCATCTTCAGTCTTCTGTCTTCACAGCTTTCAGTCGGTCCATCTTCATACCTATCACATACATAAGAACACACACAGTAGACTGCAACAAAAATAAAATTAAATAAAAGCAAATAAAAAATTATTTTTAAATTATTTGCCTCAGAATTATGGTGTGTTTCTCATCATTTTTCTAGATTTGGTCTGATATGCAGGGACAGGAAAAACTGTCTGGATGGCTGCATATACACATGTGTATCTACACGTGTGCACTGCCTCGCCAAACCTGTGTGCAGCTGAGAAGTAGCCACAAGGACCGTCTCAACCCAGTGCAAATCAATGAACAAATGGCAGAGCATTTAAGCACAGGTAATCAAATCAATACAGAAGTGAAATTGTTCAAAAGCATTAAACATGGCAGATGGAAAAATACAGCAGTACAAGTAGCATGGTCGAGTTCAAGTCAACATATTCATTAAAACAAAATGGATTCAACAACACATGAAAATTGCATGGACCACATGTGTAAAACAGCATTGTCAAGGTCATCAAATACAAATGAGCAACAAGGAAAATTCAACATGTATGGTGACTCAAAGCATTGTACAGCAGACAATCGGGCTAAGTGTCTGTACATGATCAAGTAAAGTAAGTCAGGCATGAAGGATTAAGTGAAGATTGGCAAATGGAAGCATGGCAGGACAAAGAGGTCTGACATGTCTCAAGTGTTAATACACTACTCACAAAGTCATGAAAGTGCAAACACAAACAGCAGCATGATGACAATGAATCAGTACCATGAAAAACAAGGATGGCACAACAACAAATCTAGAGTACACATGGACCAGTCATGCATATATACAAGTTTCCAAATGTAACTCAAGTAGAGGAAAGAAATATATGGTGCAAACAACATACAAGCTTCAGGTTCACATATGTAATGCAGCTCTCAAAATGGACAAGGCAAATATGAAGACAGGTCTGCCAGGCTCAAATGCAAGATAGCAAAGTGGCATACATGTTAAGCGCAGCAACTAATGCAGTATTGGAAACATGCAAGTAAAACTAAGCTAATTAGTACACAGCAACAAAGGCAACTCGACCACAAAACTCAAGTCTGAAGTGCAATATACAGCAAGTTCAAATGTAGCATATGTTCGTATAATTTTTTATAAAGCAATTAATCCAAGGTCGAGGCAAAAGTGTCATGTGCAACAATACAGTATACAGGATATGGAGTAGCAAGCATAAGTTTACACAAGTTTCAGGTTCGAGCGTGAAGCAAATGCAAGAATTTCAGTCAATACTAAAGTGGCCAAACCAAGACTAGTGACACAAGTTCAAGTAAAGGGATTGTGCAAATCCGTTTTATAGAGTAACTGTTCTTATCAGTTCAAAATCATCTGGACCAACTCAAAGCAATAAAGTCACACGCAAATTTCCAAAAATTCAAGACCGAGTCTAAGTTCCAGAAGGAATAAAAATCCCAAGAAGTAATCACGGAAATATATTCAGAAAATCAGGAGAATTCAAGACCATTTAATTTGAAGAATTTTATCACGCAAGTATTCCACAAAAATATATTCGGTTTTTTATAATAAAATCCAGGTTCATCGAGCAAATCCAATTTAAATCGTGCAATTAAAAAGGGGGAAACAAGCATAATCAAGTTAAAATAATCCGAGGAAATTTCCAGAGAAATCACAAGTTCAAGACCAGTTCAAAACCGAAGATTTCAAGCCAAAAATTACTCGAATATCAAACCAAGTCTAAGCTTAAGAAATCAGAGAATATTTAGGATTTTTAATCCTATTTAAACACCAATTCTCATCGGCAGAAGAGCATCCAAGTTTCAACGCAATCAAAGAAAAATTAGAAGTGAAAATCATACCAATATTCACTTGGATCTGGATCGAGTGAATCTGCAAATCGAAGAACCAGAAAACCATCAGAGCACGAGACCAACATCGGCAAACATCAGAGCAAGAGTACGATCAATCATTTTGCAGAGAATCAGATTCCAGAAGGAAACCCTAGATCGCAAACCCTAGGCCGCCATTTTTACAGAAACAAGGAGATCGAGCCAAACAAAATAAAGTGGTGAAGCAATAACAAAAGGGGCCGGCCAAGTCTTTAACCAAAGGGGATAACCCTTATTTAATTCCTAGGGTTTTCAAAGTTTTAAGGGGTTTTTTATTGTTTTGTTTTTTGTTCGTCTTTAATTTCAATTTGCTATCAAGTCTAGAGTTTTCTAGTTTGTCTCTAAAACTAGGGAGACGAATTACAGGGTTTGTAATTCGGGGAAATCTGGTTTTGGGGATAAAAACCAACGCAGGGTTTTGAGCGTAGGGTTAAGAACAGTTGGGAGCGAGTGTCGCGAGTTTACAGGGGATTGTAAGCGTAGAGATTGTTTTAACTCCTAGTAGAAACCTTGGGGAATGCAGCAGTAGGTAGGGTTTTGCCGAAGCTGGGTAAATCTGTGTATTATTTATTTTCCGCATCTATTCTGTTTTTAATCTGTGCTGTGATTATTAAATTATTCTGTGAAAATCTGTGATAAACCCTATTCACCCCCCTCTAGGGTTAATTTAGATCTTACAAGTGGTATCAGAGCAGGTATTTTTTGTTTTATTTTAACTCTAGAGTCATGAATCTGTCTAATAACGCGTTTTCTGAGGGTCAGTCCATAGCTAGGCCACCAATGTTTAATGGAACTGATTATGCATATTGGAAAGCTAGGATGAAAATTTATTTGAGTTCAGTCGACTATGATGTGTGGGATATTATTGAAACGGGTTATAGATCTCCCACTGTTATTGTTAGTGGTGTTGAAATTCCTAAATCAAAAGATAGGTGGGATGCTAATGATAAAAAATTATTTTCAACTAATGCCAAAGCAATGAATGCTTTAATTTTTGCTCTTGATAAAACTGAATTTAATCGAATTTCTCATTGTGAGATAGCACAGGAAATATGGCATACGTTGGAGGTCACACACGAAGGGACATCTCAAGTGAAGGAATCTCGTCTCGCTCTACTCAGCAACGAATATGAAAATTTCTCTATCCAAAAAGACGAAGATATAAAAGAGATGTATGGACGCTTCTCGTCACTAGTCTACAATGCAAAAGCTCTTGGCAAAACCTATACTGAAGTTGAATTAATCAGAAAAATATTGAGAGTGCTACCAATGAATTTTGAAGCTAAGGTGACAGCGATACAAGAATCAAAAGATCTGAACAAAGTAAGCATGGAAGAGTTGATCGGAAATCTCATCACTTATGAGATGGAGTTAAAAGCAAGAGAAGAACGAAAGGATTCTGAATCAAAGAAAAAGACGATCGCTCTAAATAATTCTGTTGAAAGTAATGATGATGATCCCGCTGAAGAGCTAGCCATGGTTTTGTGAAAGTCGGCCAAAGGAAAATACAAGCCACAAAAGAAGAAAACTGTCAAATCCGAAAGTTCCGAAAGTTCAGACGATGAAGTATTTTGCTACAACTGCAAGAAACCCGGACATATCAAACCAAATTGTCCACAGCTCAAAAATGAAAAGAAGAAGAAGTTCAGAAGAAAGAAGAAAGCTTTTGCTGCTACATGGGATGACGAAGAAGGAGAAGAAATTTCTGAAAATGAAGAAGAGGAAGCTAATTTGTGTCTTATGGCTCAATCTGATTCAGAAAGTAGTGAAGAGGATTCAAGTGAGGTATCGAATTTTACTTATAAAGAATTAATTTTAATGTGTCACGATCTCACAAAAACCGTTGATTCTCTTGAACTAAAAGTTAAGAAATTAAAATTCGATAGGTCAAAACTAGTTCAAGAAAATAACAGTTTAGAAACAAAACTTGAAAAAGTTAAGAATTCATCAGAATGCGAAAAATGTCAATTTTTGAGTAACGATTTTTTGAAATTAAAAACTAATCTTGAGTTACTTAAAAGCGAAAACATGAATTTGAAAAATGAAAATCATGATTTTGAAAAGGTGATTGAAAAGTTTAGAGAATCTGAAAACTTGATTTTGAAAAGCGAGAACAATTTGAAACTGAAATTTCCAAGTCCGATGCTAGAATCTAAGCACTTGAAAACGAAAATTTGATCTTAAAACAAACTGATGCTGAAAAGAGGAAAATCGCTATTAATCGTTGTTCAAATTTAATGAAAGAAAATAGCGATCTTAAATTTAAAATTCAACAACTTGAGTCAGCTTTGACTAAATTTTCTAAAGGAGAGAAATTGTTGAATATGTTGTTAAAAAATCAATTTTTTGTTCAGAATAAAAAGGGACTTGGATTTGAATCCGATCAAGTTAAAAAACAAAATTTTAATGATTTTAAAAATCCTTTAATTGGCTTTGAAAACAATCAAATTGAATTTTTGAAATTTAATAATTTCAAAGGGTTTTTGAATCATAAACAAATTGATAACTCGTTTAAAAACAATTCATTTAAATCTGTTTGGATTCCAAAAATTAACAAAATAAATTTAAGCAAATCTAAACAAATTTGGGTTCCAAAGGGTACGCTAGTGAATAGTAATGGATTGTTATATAAACGGGTTTGGGTACCAAAACGTGTAAACAAAGATAAGAGTGGTAAAACAACTTTTGTTAGACCACTCGATCATATAAACATTTAGGTATCGTAGGAGGCTAAGGAACAACTGTGCTTAAGTGAGATAAAATTCAAGTTGACTCATATATCGAATTATTTGGAGTTCCTTAGCCATAGATTCAGAGTTGGAGATTCATTGCATCACGTTGATTATGGTAAGTCAGGTATGATCTCTAAACTCGTACTTTTATTCCTTTAGTTTATTTTTACTTGGCTGTTTTTGAAATCATTCATTATGGATTGTTGAAATTCTTGGATTATAAAAAATTGATTTTTTTTTGGTGATTTCAAACAATTATCTTCAGATTTGATAAGTTAACTGTTTTTTGAGTTTGTCTAAAAATTCTCTGAGGATGTCACTTGTGATTCTTGCTTTAAAAATGATCTTGTGCTGCTCTGATAAGGAAATTGATTTGATTCATTTTAAGTGTGTTGGTGATTAAATGATAAGTTAGAAAATCAGTAACTGGATTTAGTTAAAATTCATAGACAATTTGAATTAAATATATAAGTTGTTTTCAAAATTGTCTAGGAACAATCAGCATTAGAAAAATTAGATAATTTCATATTCTACTGATTGATTTTTTAAACTGATTTTCAAACTTGCATTGATTTTTTTTTCAAAAAACTCCTCTTGAAATTGATATTTTCAATTTTAAAATTATTTTTGATTATTTATTCAAAAATTGAAATTATTGATTAATTTGAACCGTTTTGGGACTCATCAAAATTATTGATAGATTTATGAAACTGTGATGAGTTGCGACTATGGTATAATTCATAACTAGAAGAGATATTATTTTAAATCTCATGATGATTAGACAGATTTCATAATATCTTTGAATTAGAGCTTATTTCACAACCATCTTCTATATCTACCATATTTCTGTCATTCATCATGGTTTTATTTAATTTGGGGAGTTCTAATTATTCTTGAAATTAAAAAAAATTAAATAAATAAATAAATAATTTATCCTTGGTATTCACTCCCATTTAAAAATCCTCGCGGTTATGCGTGGGTGAATTACCTTAATTTCTATGTGCTTCCATTCTCACTTAAATGACCTTCGGGCTGTGCATGGATGGAACTCATTAGAGAGGATAAAGTTAAGTTACTACTAACCCCATTTAAAAGACCTTTGGGCTATGCGTGGTTAGAAAGTGCTTAACACTTTTTTAGCATATTTAAAATATTTAAAATTCATATTCAAATATTCAATTTTTATTGAACTCTCCTCATTCGATAAAATCCATCGTAAATCCATTCATTCTGAAAGTGAAATCTGCTTCTGATTTAAAAGATTATTATGATTTTTGTTTGATTAAATGGGATTTGTGATATATATTCTCTCTCTTATTTTGAATTTATATTTATAGTCAATATTCATCACTGTTTCAATTTCTATTATCCTTTTGATGATAACAAAAGGGGGAGAATTGTCAAGATTTTGACTGATGAGTATTTAATTCAAAAATATTTTAAGATTGGAAATTAAATATCTAGAGGGAGAATGGTCAGTTGGATTTCATCATTTATATTTTTTCACATATATAGAGGGAGTTCAGTTGTAGGGGGAGCAAACAAATAGGGGGAGTAATATATTTCATGTACAAACACATTTAACACATTCAAAATCTTGTGTATGTTTGTCATCATCAAAAGGGGGAGATTGTTGAGTATAACAGTGTGATTTTTGTTTGATGATAACAAACATATATATATATTTTTTAAAAATGTGTTTATAAATAGTACATACACAACATTCCACTATTTACACATTCAAATATTTTGAATATATTTGTCATGACACATTTAACACATCACAGACATTGTACTATTAAAAGATTCAAACACAATAAAAATAGATAGATTGAATTGAACAACAAAAATAATATTTTATTTCAATCAAATCTGTTTAGTACAAATAGTGGTACAATTTTTATTCACGTCAATAATCAATACAGAAACTCCTCATTACATATTCTTTCAGTTGTACAAACACTGTTTCTTACATATACACACACTAACGCTGTTCTTGTCTTCATCTTCAGTCTTCTGTCTTCACAGCTTTCAGTCGGTCCATCTTCATACCTGTCACATACAGAAGAACACACACAGTAGACTGCAACAAAAATAAAATTAAATAAAAGCAAATAAAAAATTATTTTTAAATTATTTGCCTCAGAATTATGGTGTGTTTCTCATCATTTTTTTAGATTTGGTCTGATATGCAGGGACAGGAAAAACTGTCTGGATGGCTGCATATACACACGTGTATCTACACGTGTGCACTGCCTCGCCAAACCTGTGTGCAGCTGAGAAGTAGCCACAAGGACCGTCTCAACCCAGTGCAAATCAATGAACAAATGGCAGAGCATTTAAGCACAAGTAATCAAATCAATACAGAAGTGAAATTGTTCAAAAGCATTAAACATGGCAGATGGAAAAATACAGCAGCACAAGTAGCATGGTCGAGTTCAAGTCAACATATTCATTAAAACAAAATGGATTCAGCAACACATGAAAATTGCATGGACCACATGTGTAAAACAGCATTGTCAAGGTCATCAAATACAAAAGAGCAACAAGGAAAATTCAACATGTATGGTGACTCAAAGCATTGTACAGCAGACAATCGGGCTAAGTGTCTGTACATGATCCAGTAAAGTAAGTCAAGCATGAAGGATTAAGTGAAGATTGGCAAATGGAAGCATGGCAGGACAAAGAGGTCTGACATGTCTCAAGTGTTAATACACTACTCACAAAGTCATGAAAGTGCAAACACAAACAGCAGCATGAAGACAATGAATCAGTACCATGAAACACAAGGATGGCACAGCAACAAATCTAGAGTACACATGAACCAGTCATGCATATATACAAGTTTCCAAATGTAACTCAAGTAGAGGAAAGAAATATATGGTGCAAACAACATACAAGCTTCAGGTTCACATATGTAATGCAGCTCTCAAAATGGACAAGGCAAATATGAAGACAGGTCTGCCAGGCTCAAATGCAAGATAGCAAAGTGGCATACATGTTAAGCGCAGCAACTAATGCAGTATTGGAAACATGCAAGTAAAACTAAGTTAGTACACAGCAACAAAGGCAACTCGACCACAAAACTCAAGTCTGAAGTGCAATATACAGCAAGTTCAAATGTAGCATCTGTTCGTATAATTTTTTATAAAGCAATTAATCCAAGGTCGAGGCAAAAGTGTCATGTGCAACAATACAATATACAGGATATGGAGTAGCAAGCATAAGTTTACACAAGTTTCAGGTTCGAGCGTGAAGCAAATGCAAGAATTTCAGTCAATACTAAAGTGGCCAAACCAAGACTAGTGACACAAGTTCAAGTAAAGGGATTGTGCAAATCCGTTTTATAGAGTAACTGTTCTTATCAGTTCAAAATCATCTGGACCAACTCAAAGCAATAAAGTCACACGCAAATTTCCAAAAATTCAAGACCGAGTCTAAGTTCCAGAAGGAATAAAAATCACAAGAAGTAATCACGGAAATATATTCAGAAAATCAGGAGAATTCAAGACCATTTAATTTGAAGAATTTTATCATGCAAGTATTCCACAAAAATATATTCGGTTTTTTATAATAAAATCCAGGTTCATCGAGCAAATCCAATTTAAATCGTGCAATTAAAAAGGGGGAAACAAGCATAATCAAGTTAAAATAATCCGAGGAAATTTCCAGAGAAATCACAAGTTCAAGACCAGTTCAAAACCGAAGATTTCAAGCCAAAAATTACTCGAATATCAAACCAAGTCTAAGCTTAAGAAATCAGAGAATATTTATGATTTTTAATCCTATTTAAACACCAATCCTCATCGGCAGAAGAGCATCCAAGTTTCAACGCAATCAAAGAAAAATTAGAAGTGAAAATCATACCAATATTCACTTGGATCTGGATCGAGTGAATCTGCAAATCGAAGAACCAGAAAACCATCAGAGCACGAGACCAACATCGGCAAACATCAGAGCAAGAGTACGATCAATCATTTTGCAGAGAATCGGATTCCAGAAGGAAACCCTAGATCGCAAACCCTAGGCCGCCATTTTTACAGAAACAAGGAGATCGAGCCAAACAAAATAAAGTGGTGAAGCAATAACAAAAGGGGCCGGCCAAGTCTTTAACCAAAGGGGATAACCCTTATTTAATTCCTAGGGTTTTCAAAGTTTTAAGGGGTTTTTTATTGTTTTGTTTTTTGTTCGTCTTTAATTTCAATTTGCTATCAAGTCTAGAGTTTTCTAGTTTGTCTCTAAAACTAGGGAGACGAATTACAGGGTTTGTAATTCGGGGAAATCTGGTTTTGGGGATAAAAACCAGTGCAGGGTTTTGAGCGTAGGGTTAAGAACAGTTGGGAGCGAGTGTCGCGAGTTTACAGGGGATTGTAAGCGTAGAGATTGTTTTAACTCCTAGTAGAAACCTTGGGGAATGCAGCAGTAGGCAGGGTTTTGCCGAAGCTGGGTAAATCTGTGTATTATTTATTTTCCGCATCTATTCTGTTTTTAATCTGTGCTGTGATTATTAAATTATTCTGTGAAAATCTGTGATAAACCCTATTCACCCCCCCTCTAGGGTTAATTTAGATCCTACAATTTATATTAAAGAATGTGAGTGGAAAGTGAGAGAATGAGTGGAAGGAGAGAGGGTGTGGAATACTTGGTTGTGGTTGAGGGGCTTTTGGGGTGCTGCACTATTTGGGGTGCTCTCGAACCTGCCCATATATATATATATATATATAGTTGTGTATCTGCAAACCAAACATGGTAGGTATCTTGGAAACAACAAGAGGTACCACGCTGTATCTAAAATTGGTCGCAAAACCATTGAAATATATAATCTGGTTTAGCAATTACCATATGAAGAAAAGTTAGAATATATTTTAATTTGATGTTATAGAAATATTTGCACACTGGATTAATAATATTGCAGACTTAATAACCGTGCATTTAGTTGAAAAAAATGGATGATTTAGTAAATGCAAGTAAACAATAAAAAATTTCACATGATTTTCACAGTTAAAGACATTTGTTACCACTTGCTACTGTTTTTTTTTTCTGAGTAAGAAAATGCTCAGCCAGCATAATCATGTACATACTTCTCCACTACAACTTTTCTTTTTAATAACATCAGTAATATTGAGATATGCTTCATCCAAACTGGTTTCTATGAAATTGGGATCGTATTTTTGGAAAATTTTTCCTGTCAAATCACTGTAGTGAGTACACTTCTCAAAGTTTGTAGGGACAAATATCAGATGGCTAATTCTATTAACACCCCTCATTTTTCTTTTGTCACCTCATTACATTTAAAAACAATAAAATGACTTATTTACCCTTATTTGTTATTACACTTGGCATATTCATCATTTCATTTTATTATGCACTTTAATCATAGTGAAATGGCAAAGCAAGACGAGAATAATAAAGTTCATCGAAGAAGACAATTATGATTTTTAGGAAAATGATGTTATATTTTATATTTGATTTTTTTCTTAAGATCTTCTTTTTAAATTTTGATTTACAATTCAATCATTTTTTTAATTAAACTATAATATAATTATTTAGATAATGCTATTGATGAAAAAAGTAAAAAAGCGGTTACTAATTATAATTATGTTGTTTTTGGATTTCAACTCTTCTTCATTCCATTGTTAAGTTTAAGTTATGTTTTTAGGTATATAATAAAGGGTAGTTTTGGTATATTCTGGGGTGAGAAAAGCAAAAGTTGGGGTGTACTAAATTTTGTTTAAATAGTGGGGTGGGAAAGGCAATAGTTGGGGTGTGAATAGATTTTGCCATATCAGATTGGGACATAATTTGCGAACAATAAAACTAGGCATTGCAGCACGAACTCCAAACTTCTGTGCCTCCTAATTTGCAGTACTGTGTTTGCATTTGAACACCAATGTAAATATCGTTTAAATCAAGCTATAAATTTAGCGTACTCACCATCCATACAAGATCAAACCGTAATCGAATCCTGGTGTTGCCAAGCAGCCCTTCTACAACCCACTACTGTTACTCTGAACGACCTACTATATGTTGAATCTCCAGTCACCTGATTGCAATTCTCGCCCAACCCAGCATAAAGTATGGGAAAATAGAAGGGAAATGGAAAAGGATCAAAGGATGAGAAGGGGCTTGCCGCTTTATTTGGATCTGAATCTGGAATGCGGAGGAAACATTTTTATTTTGTTGAATCGTGAACGGGGAAAGAATTTTCTCAAATTTAGGATTTGGATGGAATGGGAAAGTATATCGTGTCTTTTGGTGGATGGAGGGAAATTGATATCTTTTGGAGCCAAAATTTCATATAGCGGTGGAAAAAATTATGAGTTGGACCCAAAATATAGATCCAAAACCTAGAGCAAGAGTTCAACATTCAAAGCTAGCGAGCGAAATTCTTTTTACTAGAAATATATTAGGTATAAATTGAAATCTCCGAAAACGTGTAAGTAATAGAACATTAAAGCTTGCGGTTTTATACTAGATCGAATGTTGTCAGCGAGAGCATTTCCCCACACCCCATTTAGAGGGATTGTCACCTCCTGACCACCCTTTTGTACAATATAATATTTGATAAAAATTTAAAAAATCTTTCAATATATTACACAAGCAGGATTGAATCCGTGGAGGAATGAGAGGTTCAGTGGGTAATTACTGGTTAGAAAACATCTTAGGCCGATTTATAAAAGAACCATGAAAGAAAAATATCAATAAATGAGCAATAGATTAAACCAGTGTTTAGTCAATATAACGACTGTATCATCAGAGGATGGAATCTCGTTTATATAAGGTAATATTTATGCACTTGTCAAAGTAGGGTTTTACGAAACAATTAATTAATTAATTATAACTCAATTAAATTAAAATCCACAAATTAAAATACTCCGTATAAATATCGCGTTTAAAGCCGCAAATGCATGTCCCATTTAAAGCCGCAAACGAATAATACATTTAGCTTCATATTCCACTTAAATATTACTCTTAATTATGAAACTTTTAAATAATAATGAATAATTATTTATTACTAAATTAAGTATAAATAGTAGTTATCTAATATTGTATGAAACTAGTAATTACTATAAAATATAATTAGCAACAATTTAATATTACCATCATTTATATTTATCGATAGTTAAATGTAACTAATAAATATTAAACTATATTTACTAAGTATTAACAATTAATTATAATATATTATTACATAAAAATAAAAATCGCTTTTAAATAAAGTTTAATAACTGTGAACTAGTTATCCATAATCATTGGTTGTAAATTAAAAATAATTGTTTGTCTAAGTTTTCATTTATAAATTAATAATAAACTACCATTTATAATTATTGAACATGTACCATAATTATTCGTTATCATTAATTATTAATTTTTTTATAATTATTGTTAGTTAATAATTACTTAATTTAATTATTAAATAATAAACGTTAGATTATATATGGAGCTATTTTTTTGTAAGTGGCAAAAAATAGTTTTTTAAAAAACATAATTATCGCAAGTGGCTAAAATAGTTGCTAAGGATATTTTTTGCAACAAGTTTGGAAGGGCGGTTGTAGATAATATGTTTGTTGCAACTGTTATGGAAGAGCAGTTGCTAAAAGTATGCTTTTGCAACTGGTAGTGAAGCGCAGTTGCCAAAAATATGATTTTCGCAACAGAAAGAAAAGACCTGTTGTTAAATATCATCTATTGCAACTGTTACGAAAGGTTTGTTGCTAAATATCATTTACTGCAATTGTCGAGTGATGCCAGTTGCAAATACCTAGTTGCAATAAGGTATTTTTCTTGTAGTAAAATCAACTAGTGCTTATGTCTTCACCTTAGCAGGTGCAACAGTGTCATGAAAATATACTAAACAAACATGCATTGCTCGATCCACTATGGAATAAGATTTCATTACTTTAGATAAAGCAGGCGAAGAAGCAGAATGACTTCATCATTTTTTAGAAGATATTCCATTTTGGGCTAAACCTGTATCGGCCATATGTATACACCATGATAACCAAGCAGCGTTAAGCAGAGTGCAAAATTTTGTGTATAATGAAAAGTCACGACACATTCGTAGACGTCATAACACAGTTAGATACTCTCAAGTATGACTATTTCTATAGATTATGTGAGAACAAATGATAACCCGGCGGATCCATTTACTAAAGATTTATCAAGAGAAAGAAATGATTGTGCATCAAGGGGAATAAGTCTAAAAGCCTAAACCAACAAGAGTTATCTTATATGAAACATATCCTAGCGACTGGAGATCCCATGGACTAGGATCAATAGGCAAACCAATTATGAAAAATTCAAGACGTAATGCATTTATTTGGACATAGTCCTACTCCATTCCTTTGGTGCACAATATAAATGCATTTCTTCAGAAGTATTACAAAGTTAAAACTATGTTTTTTTAATGATGACCATATCTTGAAAATAATAAGTGGGCCATATGTAGCATACTCTTAATGGTTGTGATCACCTATGTTAGTGTGAGCTGGCTCGGCTATATGAGAATATTAAAGGCTTAAATTCTCTTTAACACTCGTAGAACCAAAAAGTTTTCAGGATCAAAATGAACAACACCAAGAGATTTGATGAGAAGGGAATCAATGCTTCGTAAAGCTTATTGTCCCTTTATACAACAAAGGTTGACGGTACAAGATGAAATAATTCACCAATTTTCGAAGTAGATCCGATAAGTTTTAACTAGGGAAAGTTCAAAGTGAAATATCTATTTATCCACGATAAAGTATTATTCCAGATGTACTCTGTGATAGTCCACTTTGTGTGGGGGAAAATATATTATGATTTATGTGGGGATTGTTGGAATTCTTATAATTTAAATGAAATATACTTGTCCCACATTGTCGAATTAAAAGAAAGATTCACAAATGTATACCACACTCTTAAACCTTATATTGGCCTTTAGGGTTAGGTAATTTTGTGCGAGGGGAAGGACATATATCATATGAACCAAACACACATATAAGCATGCCGCCCGCTTGTCCCATACCAAATCGAACCATGCCGGATTCGGATCTAAAATGATGTCTTATTTTTGCTTGGAAAAATGTGGCTCTTTTCTAATGAACAGACGCAACGTTTTCGGATTCAAACAGCAGTGGGAAAAGGAATAAATGCGGTCTATTCGAGAGAAGGCATGTCGGTCTGAAGAGGTGCGACCTCCAGAAGAGGCACGGTATTTTGGTGAATGACAACAACAAGCGGGTGCGACTCGTTAATGGCAACAACAAAAAATAGCGAGTGGGTGCAACCTATCAGGCGGACATGACTGTTAGCAGGGGTATTGAAGAAAATATAAATAGGGGAGATTCCCGATCACATTTTTCTTTTGATTTTTTCTATTTTCTTTCTTCCTCTTATCTGCTATCGCTGCTACTCTAATATAAGTCACAGAGTAAATATACTCATTACAATCTCGTGCAGAAATTCTGTTGTATCTAGGGAAACTTTGCAAATAAAAGTTCTAAGCAAATTTCTAAGGAAGCCTCAGAATCCCATTTTTTTAATTTGTTTTGACAAATCACTATGATTTGTTCGTTACTGTACCGCAATTATTATATTGATAGTTATATTAATTCCCCATTTCTAATAGTTAGCTTTATCAAGTTTTAATTTTGCCAGCTCTGTTTAAGTCAATTTATATAATTAGTTAATAGTTAAGTAGTTAATGATGACAAATATGATGAACACGAATAATAATATATTAGTTTTCAATGTATTGATGACAATTATGATGAACATGAACAATAATATATCAGTTTTCAATGTAATATTGTATTTGTATTGACTCGTTTAACACAATGATATTTTACTCTTGTGCCTAGATACTTGTTTTGGGTGTGAGATGGTTTAAGGTCTTGGTTATAGTACGTGGTTTACTGGACTGTCCTGAAATATTCCTTGAAAATATTATAGTTTGAATTTGTGCATGCGAACGGGTAAACGACTTTACCTGGTAAATAGAACATTTCATGGATCGAGGCGCTATTGGCATATTCACATTGTATTCACTTTTATATTCATTCTGGCTCGTAACTATCATCTTCATTTTCACCACTTACTAGGTTTCTCTCTTCTTTAAAATCTTAAATTACAATATCGTATTATGCATAAAAAAATGTTATAGCTTCCTTCTGATGTTGCCATAGCAAGGTGTTTGATACAAACTGAAAGGTGTTTGACGAAATGACAGTAAGGATTGCATGAGAGTTTGAGGGTAGAAGAGAAAGAAATGAGGCAGGGTATTGGAATAAGAATTGAGGTAAGGAAGTTAGGATTGTATAAAGATAAGAATTTTAGAGAAAGAAAGGAGATCGAAGGTGAAATAGAATTAGGGATTAGGGTTTGGGAAAGAAATTAGAAAGGGGATAGATTGCAGAAAATTTAAGAGGCAAGAGAAGTGATTTTTCATTCAATTCACATATCAATTACAAGAGTGATTTCCTCTATATATAGCCAGAGTTACAACGTTTATAATTATGATAACATAAAGTTGTTACAAGAAGAAATAGATCAGCAGTTTAAAGTTTAACATTTCCCTTAAGAACTCGTGTACACATCCACACAGATGCACACTGATACACACATATATCTGCAATATGGAGCAACATTATCTAGTGTTGCTTGTCTCCACTGATCTGACATGCCATGCTCTTCCTTTCAGCTCTATCTCCGGTGAACCGCTGGCCAAATTCTGATCATTTGCTGCCATGCTTCTTCCATTACAGTTTCTACATAAATCCATTCTCTTGTCTATTATTTTCTCAGGCTGATTTACTTCTTCCTCTTCATAACTAGGTATTTCATCCTGTATCACTATTTATGATCCCACCTTCTTCTTTAATTGTGAAACGTGAAAAACAGGGTGAATTTTGACTAGGGGTGGCAATTAGACCCGACCCGATGGACCCGGACCCGACCCGTCGGGTCTCGGTTCTAGGCGGGTCGGGTTTTGTCGGGTCTAAACTATACATTTTAAAAATCTGGACCCGACCCGACCCGAGCTTCGGTTCGAGTCGGGTCGGGTCGAAGCTCGGGTCGGGTCGGTTCGGGTCCGGTTGAATAATAACACTAAAAATACATATATTTCAATACTTTTTGTTCGGGTCTATGCGGGTCGGGTCTATGCGGGTCGGGTTTGATCGGGTCTTGATGACATTTTGTATCACCCAGACCCGACCCGAGATCCATCGGGTTCGGTTCGGGTTCGGGTCTTTTCGGGTCGGTTCTGTTCGGGTTTTCAGTTCTCGGTTCTAATTGCCAGCCCTAATTTGACATGGTTAGGTAACATTAATTTATATGCTACTGCCCCAGTTTTCTCAATAATCTGATATGGACCAAAATATTTTGGAGAAAGCTTATGGGTTTGGTAATTCCTATCTGTTATTTGTTTGTATGGCTGCAGTTTTAAGTACACTCAATCATTGACATGAAACTGCCTTTCTGTTCTCTTTAAATCTCCATTTCTCTTCATACGATCTTGTGCCAACTTTAAATTGTCTTTTAAGAACTCCAGGGTTATGTCCTTACTGAATAACATTTCTTCTACCTTTTCCACCTTAGCAGTATTATGCACATAAGTTAATAGGGTAGGTGGCTCTATCCCATACACAACCTTGAATGGAGTTGTTTGTGTAGAAGATTACCATGTGACATTGTACCAATATTCTGCTAGAGTGAGCCAATCACTCCACTCATATGCCCTATGACAAACAAAGCATCTTAAGTAGCCCTCTAGTATTTTGTTGGTGATCTCTATCTAACCACCACTTTGTGGATGGTATGTTGAACTCAACTTTAGCTTACATCCCTGTAATTTAAAAATCTCTTACCAAAAGTTACTTGTAAAAATAACATCTCTGTCACTCACAATTGTTTTAGGAAGTCCATGCAGTTTAAATATTCCATTAAAAAATATTCTGGCAACATCTTTAGCAGTATAGGGATGAAACATAGGAAAGAAATGGGCATGTTTACTAAGCCTGTCAACAACTACATAGATAAAAGTGTACTTGTGACTTTTGGGGAGACATGTGATAAAGTTCATTGAAACGTCCTCCCATATTTTTTCTGGAATAGTTAGGGAATTTAATAATCCAGGAATAGGCACATTTTCTTCTTTATTTCTCTGACATGCCTCACAAGCCTTTACAAAAGATTCGACGCTCTTCTTCATATGCTTCCAACAAAATATTTGCTTTATCTTTCTCATATTTCCCTTGATGCCAGTATGCCCCCCTAGAGGAGTTGAGTGATGTTCTTCAATTATTATTTGTACTAGAGCAGATAACTGAGGATCTATAAGAATTTTCCTTTTGTAAAATATTAATTCATCAACCACTTGAAACTTGTTGTTTGCCACTTTTCTGTCTTTAATGTCTTGTAATAGCCTTTGATACCACACTGATGAAAGAAGTGTCTTTTTTAATTCAGGTAACCAAGGTGTTTGTGTAATAGAGATAGCATGTGACTATATAATCTGCATGTCTTCTTCTCTTCTTGCTAAAGCATCAGCAAGTATATTCTCCTTGCCACATTTGTACTCTACCTTATAATCAAGCCCATGCAATTTAGTAAGCCATTTATTTTGTATACTTATGTGAATTTTCTGAGTTAGTAGATGCTTGAGACTTTGATGATCAGTTCTTATAATAAACTGCCTTCCCATCAAGTATTGAGCCCACTTCCTTATGGCAATAATGATAGCCATTAATTCTTTTCCATATGTAGACAGTAGCAGATTTCTTCCTGTCAAAGCTTTATTGATATAGGTAAGTGGTTTTCCTTCCTGAAGTAGCACTGCTCCAATGTCATACCCACTTGCATCACATTCCAAAACGAAAGGTTTGGAGAAGTCTGGCATAGCTAATATTGGTGTGTTCATACGACATTTCTTTAAAGTCTCAAAAGCTTGCAAGGATTCTTCATTCTAGGTAAAAGAATCTATCTTAAGCATATTAGTTAGAGGCTTGGCAATCATCCTATAACCTTTTTCCAAACTTTCTGTAGTACCATGTCAGTCCAAGAAACCCTTGAGTGCCTTCAAATTTTTGGGAAGTGGCCACTCCATCACTGCCTTAACTTTGTCAGGATCAACTGAAACTCCTTTAGATGAAATTATGAGACCCAAATATTCTAGAGACTCCTTAGCAAAGCTTCATTTAGATAGCTTGACAATAGCTGGTTTTGCTTCAACACCTGAAATGTAAACCCTAGGTGTTCTACATGCTCAGACATGGTCTGGCTATAGATAAGTATGCCATCAAAAAATACTAACACAAACTTTCTTAGATATGGTTTGAAAATGTCATTCATTAAGGCTTGAAAAGTGGAGGGAGCATTTACTAGACCAAAAGGCGTAACAACAAATTCATAGTGCCCGTCATGTGTTTCAAATGTTGTTTTATGTATATTTTCTTCCCACATTCTGATTTGATGATACCCAGATTTTAAATCTAATTTAGTAAAGTAATTAGACCCGTGCAATTTATCAAACAGGTCATTTATTAAGGGAATAGGAAATTATCTTTAATAGTTAAAGAATTGAAACCTATATAATCGATGCACAGCTTCCATTACCCATCCTTCTTTCTTACCATGACCACAGGGGATGAATAAGAACTGTTACTATGCCTTATGATGCCACTGTCTAATAGCTCTTTGATAATTTTATCCTGTTCAGTCTTGATGTGGTGTGCATGTCTGTAGGGTTTAGAGGGATGTAATGATCATACCTGCGGCGTGGAGGAAGAGTGGTTGATGCAGTGAATATTTCTGGATATTGCTGCATCAATCTTTGTATTTCTGGAGGTATTTCAGGTAGAGAATTTTCATTTGAATTCACTGGAGTTTCCTGAATTGTGCATAACATCATGGCAAGCTGACCCTTCAATTGATCTTTATTAATAGTTTTCTTGTCTACCACTTTAACTTGTTGTTGCTGCATGCTCTTCCATATATAAGACTTTCTTCCATATGTGAATTTGACCAACAATTTATCCAGATTTAAAGTTACTTCTCCAAGCTTTTTCATCCATTGAGCACCTAGTAATACTTGGCAACCTTCAAATGGTAATAACAACAAATCCACTGGCATTTTACAACCTTGACAACAAAGAATTACATCATTACATATTCCAGATCCTTGCAAATTTTCTCCATTAGCAACCATAACCTCATAAATCTTGGAATCATTTATTTTAAGTTTAAGTTTGTAAGCTAATTCCTTATCAAACTGTGTGTAGACCCAAAGTCTATCAATATTTGGACTGAATTTCCCTTTATAGTACCTTGTACTTTAATAGTGGATAAAGCAGGGATCCCACATATAGCTTGTAGGGTAATGACAGTGTTTCTTGAGTACTTTCCTAGTAGTTTTCATCACTATTTATTTCTTCAATACTTTCTTCATTGTTTTCTAGAAAGGGTATCATGCCTTCTAAAATATGTACTTGTGGGCTCTTGCATTTATAATCTCTACTCGAAGGTTCTCTACACACATAACAAATGTTCTTTCTTCTCATTTCTATTAGTTGTTATGGAGTCAAACCCTTACTTTTGGTTGTTCTTTCTAAATTAGTAGTACCCCTTTCTACATTAACTTGTGGACCTGTGGGATAGGTAATAGTTTGGATAAGGTTTCCCTTAATAAATGTATGAGTGCTCTTGTTTTTCTTGGTTAAATTCCAAACCCTCTCAAACATTTTAGCTAATGAGACAACTTGCTTAAAATTAGTAGGTCGAGAGGTTAGTACATCATATCTGATTTCCTCTTTAAGGCCTCCAATAAATCTGTCCAGAAGGAACTATGGGGGTAGTGTTCAATGGTAGCTTGTAAGCTTTCAAACTTAGTCAAATAGGCAGAAACTGTGGTGATTTGTTTGAGTTTTTCCAAGGTTTCATATGGCATTTCCATGTCTTCAGGGTTGAACCTTATTAAAATCTCTTCTTTGAATATAATCCAGTCACCATAACCTTGAACATTCTTTCTGAGCCACTTGTACCACTTGAAAGCATCTTTTTGAGATAAAGTGAAGAAATTTCTACCCACATGCATTCCTTGTTTAGTGGAATCCGAAAAATTGTTTAGCTTGATCAATCCACTGTTGAACCATATCATCTCCATTATAAAATGGGAAGTCTAATTTAAGATTAGGAAATGGAGAGTTCTTGTTCTAAAAATTGTTTTCTTGAGTTGATTGACACTGGGTTTCTTGAACAATCAAGGGAAAATTAGAGTTGGTTGTTGGTTGAGTACATTGATGGTTGAGGAGAAAGATTGCCCAATGGTGCTGTTAATCCTTATTAGTTGCACATCTTGAGCAATGGAATTCACGACATTGAAATGCCTTCGTACCTTGTATTCATGTCTTTAATTGATCGATCAAGTTTGGTGTATAAGCCCATAACTGCAGTTTCAAGCCTTTTCATTAAAGAAGTTAATGAGGAATTGATTTCCTTTTGTTGTCTCCGTGCTTCTTCTTGATCTTAAAGGAATGCAATGAATGCAGGGTGTTGATCTTGCGTCTGAAGGTCGGAAGCTTGCTCAAATGATGGCTCTGATACCATTTTGTTATGGCTTCCTTCTAATGTGGCCATAACAAGGTGTTCGATACAAATAGAAAGGTGTTTGACGAAATGACAATGAGGATTGCAGGATAGTTTGAGGGTAGAAGAGAAAGAATTGATGTAGGGAATTGGAATAAGAATTGAGGTAAGGGAGTTAAGAGTGTATAAAGATCAGAATTTCAGAGAAAGAAAGGAGATTGAAGGGGGAAATAGAATTGGGGATTATGGTTTGAGAAAGAAATTAGCAAGGGGATAGATTACAAAAAATTTAAGAGGCAAGAGAAGTGATTTTTCATTCAATTTGCATATCAATTACAAGAGTGATTGCCTCTATATATAGTTAGAGTTACAATGGTTATATTATGATAACATAAAGCTGTTACAAGAAGAAACAGATCAGCAGTTTAATGTTTAACATTTCCCTTAAGATCCCATGTACACGTTCACACAGATGCACACTACTACATGCATATATCTGTAATATGGAGCAACATTTTCTAGTGTGGCTTGTCTCCACCGATCTGACATGCAATGTTCTTCCTTTCAGCTCTATCTCCGATGAACTTGTGGCCAAATTCTCATCATCTGCTGCCATGATTCTTCCATTCCAGTTTCTACATAAACCCAACATAGAAAGTTTGTTATAAAAATTAATGAAGCAAGCTTGAAACACATCCGCACACGATTATCCTCCTTCATGCTCAGGTCCACCTCGCATGCTCAGCTCTATGCCTCGTCCACCATGTCCGAACAACCTCTAGCTGAACCCTGACGTCGCAGCCCTTTAAGTCACCCTAACCAGACCTAGTTCCACGCCTCCATAATTCCTCCCTCACCTTAACCTAATCCAGTTCCCTCCTCCGCAACTACTCCTCCCTCGCCTCTGCCCGCCGTCTTAGTCACTAACCCGAGCCTCCTTTCCCGTTCTCCATTACAGCAGCAACGTCGCCTCAAATTATCCAACCTGACCAAGTTCACCCCCTCAAGACAACGACAGTTCCGACAATCTTCACCACAGTTTGGCCTCCGCACACTGAAAAAATTAGTGATCTCCTCCTGACCTGGGCCTCCTTCCTCGCTTCCCCGCTCTCTATTACAGCAACAGTACTGCCTAAAACTATTCAACATGACCAAGTTCACCCCCTCGAGATAATTACTATTCCGACAATCTTCACCACAGTTCGGCCTCCGCGCACTGGAAAAAGCCAGTGATCTCCTCCTGACCCAGGTCTCCTTTCCCGCTCTCCATTACAACAACAACAGCGCCTCAAACTATCCAACCCAACCAAGTTCAACCCCTCGAGAAAATGGTAGTTCCGACAATTTTCACCACAGTTCGGCCTCCACGCATTGTAAAAAGCCAACAACCTCCTCCATGAACTATTGCCCAAGTTGCTACCTGCCTTCTTGCCTCAACAACACCTGAAATCCGACTGCATCACAACTAACAATGCCTTGCTTCCACCATTCGTAGTTATTCAACCGACAAAATTGCGAGCACATGAAGCCACTGGTTGGTCGTGTGTAACCATAACAGTCTGATAGCTTGAAATCGATGTTGTATTCGTGCCAACATTGATTGTCATGTTCGTGTCTGTATCCATTGTTGTAAGCTCATTGTCCATGCTTGTGTGCGATATCTGTCGCCCGCTGTTCGCATCATCGCATGCAAAAATAAGTGTTATAACTCACAATTCATATTTTTATGCGAATTCAATTGATTGAATTCATTATATATAAATATGCTATTTAGTTTATTGAGTTTTTGATTAGTGATTTCAATTAATATTGACATTTTGGCATTTGACCTTGGAATTGAATTAACTGAATGTTAATTGATTGGTTGTTGATATGTTTGATAATTAAGTTAAATTTGAATTGAAGTTTATCGTATTGAATTTAAGATGAATCAAACATAGGGCTGGCAATTAGAACCGAGAAACGAAAACCCGAACCGACCCGAAAAGACCCGAACCCGAATCGAACCCGATGGGTCTCGGGTCGGGTCTGGGTGATGAAAAATGCCATCAAGACCCGATCAAACCCGACCCGCATAGACCCGACTCGCATAGACCCGAACAAAAAGTATTGAAATATATGTATTTTTAGTGTTATTATTCAACCGGACCCGACCCGACCCGACCCGAGCTTCGACCCGACCCGACTCGAACCGAAGCTCGGGTCGGGTCGGGTCAGGTCCGGATTTTTAAAATGTATAGTTTAGACCCGACAAAACCCGACCCGCCTAGAACCGAGACCCGACGGGTCGGGTCCGGGTCGGGTCTAATTGCCAACCCTAATCAAACAGATGTTGTCATTTTTATTGAAGTTAGAAATTGAATTTAAGTTGAACATATGACATTCAATATTGAATTGGAATAGATTAAATTTCATGATTTGAGATTCTTTGATTTGAATTTTTATTTAATATTATCGACTGTTGAACATGTTATATGGTTGTTGTGTTGCATGTTGAGCAATGTAATGCTCCACCTCGAGATCCACACCAATAAAGAGCATTAACGAGTAATTTTTTCTATCATATCGAATAATAAGGCTAGTTAGGAGCTACCATCCGTTAGTCTTACATTGAATGAGTATCGAATACGCCGATTGAATGTATAATTTTTTTCTTGCCTCAAGTTGATCGATGTACTCAATTCATCTAATATAAAATTACGATGGTTGAGGACCATATTCAAAACTAACTACAATACATTACCCATAGCAGATCACAGATTAAAATACATATATATACAACAACATATACATACGCTACATACTCCAACTGTTTTATATGAACCATATACATATACAGCATGTCCTAAAAGTATAATTATACATATGATACGAATACTAAACTACACAACTTAGATAATAAGAGAGGTAGTCCCAGGTGAAACAGCTAAACAAGAATTAACAACAAGCTATAAACCTGAAGCAACTCGGTATGACTCGAGTATAATATACACGGGTCAATCTAGTTTAAACATATCGGTTAACATACGATAAATGGAAGATACTATCATATAAGGAATAAATCCTTACAATAAAAAACGAATATGACAAATACACAAGAAACATAGATTGCATGAGATAGGTCCATCAGACCATACTCAAGGCGTAACACCCTGCATTTTAAATAATAAAGATTACCAAAATAATCCTAGAAATAATTATTAATGAAAAATAAACGTTTTTAGATTGTTAGGATTTAGCTTTGAAACGCACACCATTGCATTCATAGCGATTTTTTTATTAATTTACTTATAATATATTCCAAACAAAGTTCGTAGGAAAAGTTATTAAGATATAAATATATTTATTTCAAATATATATACGCACACATTAATTTCATAAATAATATGAGTTTGAATTTGGATTTAGACGCGTGCTAGAAACGGAATGGAATATAATAAAATAGAAAACAAACATGTGTGACAAAAGGAATTAAATCAAGAAAGAAATGGAAAGTAATTAACGTTGAATAGCAACATTCTTTTAATAACACTACGCGTCATTAATGACATTAATAGAGACATAAATGAGAATAACATTAAACTTTGAAAGCAAAGAATTGATTCTAAAAGGGTAACATGCATGTAAACACCCATGTATATAACTATTTCATAAAAATATATAGAGCATAAATTCATAAGAAATGCACGTTTGAAATTGAAAATAAACACGCATCGTAAATGGAATTAAACCACATATTAAAGGGCAATTTAATGACGTTAGTAAAGCAACATTCTAAATCAAAACAAATGAAATAAATACGTGTAAATACGCTTGGATATATTTATTTCAAGGGTATATATGCGTGTATTAATTTCATAAATAACCGCATTCAAAATTGGCATTTAATGCGTGTTAAGAATGGAAGAAAATTCAATAAAGCCAAAAATAAAAATAAACGTTTTGAATAACGGTTGTAAGAATTAAAACATATATATTAGAAACAAAAGAAAATTAATGCGTAGGAATGAAAAGAGGAAAATAAAAAGAAACGGTCAAATAAATAAATATGCTGAAAAATAAAATGGGTAAGAAAGATACCAGGCCACGTATGAATGACGTAATTTTATTTTGTTGAATGGCTTGGATTTTATTATTTTATATATGACGGATATATCTAGATTGGGCATCTGTAAATAAACCTACAGGAATTAGCTCTCAAACTCATAATTTCTGAGATGGCGCTAATGCTCTGTCATTCCCTTTCTCCTACAAATTCTTCAAGAATAGAATTTTTTTAGATTTAGGTTATTTGATTCGATATTTGAAGGCAATTGCAGTAGATTAAAGATTTAGATGTCCAAACTTTCTATCCAAACAGATTTGTAGATTCAAACTGAAAAGTGAACGGAAAATAAACCTAGATCCAAATCAGATCCAGACCTTAGAACGCACTACAGGTGAGTGGATTTAAATTATATTGTTATATAATGGTATATGATATTGTTTTATTCCTGTTAAATGAAAAAAATCTTAGTAATTCAGAATTGTCTAATTGTGGTACTTTATTCCCTGCACGATTTGAATATAATTCTATTTACAGTAGTTCAATTCTTACTGTAAATCCTTATTGGAATGGCAGTAAGAACTTTCAAGTGCAATAAATATGTAATTTTATTTGCAAATATAAAAATTCCCATTTTTATTTGTAGAGGATATGGTTTAAATTTTGAATTGGATAAACATAAGAATAGACTGGAAAGGGGCATAAGCCTAATTGTGTTTAAACTTACAAAACATATGTCAAATTTGGGGAAATAAAAGGGAGAACAAGAATTTACATATACTTATAAAAATGAAAAGTTAGGAATAACCTAGATTGATTGGTTAGGAAAATGGGAATATATTTTTATAGCTTGATTTGTAAGAAAAATGGGAAACATAATTGCAAGCATTAAAAAAAAAAAGACGTGAATTAGTGTGAAATTAGGATTTAGCGTATTGCATACTATTCAATAGCCTAAAATAATGAAAAGGAATGTCTTGCAATTATGGATTTATATTGCAGTAATTACCTTAAACTATGGAAATAGAGTTCGTAAAGTTTTAATAACCAATCAATTAGGAACAGACCTAACTTCCTATGGA
Source organism: Allium sativum (assembly GCA_030737875.1). Lineage (NCBI taxonomy): Eukaryota > Viridiplantae > Streptophyta > Magnoliopsida > Asparagales > Amaryllidaceae > Allium > Allium sativum. The sequence continues at coordinate 736,353,249 of CM060916.1, forward strand.
ATAAATTGCATAGATAGAAAGAAAAAAGGTAACATGACTGAAAGATGTTATGTAGAGAAAATAAATAAGAAAGGCTTATTATAAACTCTTAATTGTAAATTTAGTTTAATAAGCGCAATTATATAGCAATGATGAGTAATTCTATGGCAACGGTTCTATGGAGAAAGTAAGATTATAACATAAAAGTTATAATTTAAAACATGAAACAAAATAAGAAAATCATATTGTGAATAAACTTAAAATTATGAATTAAGTTTAATAAGAAAAATTCTATGGTGGTTTTGTGATTAGGCAACACTATGATTCTATGGTGGCCTTGTGATTAGGCAATTTTATGGTATTCCATGGTTCTGTGGTGACCTCTTAAATAGGCATTCTATAGTTATTCAATGATTCTACGGTAACTTTTGAAGTTGATAAACAAGTAATTAAAATTCAAATTAAATGGACTGAATAATATTATAAATCAACGAAAATAAAAGTAAGTAAGACGCATAATGTTAAATTAGTCATATGGTTAATAAAATAGTGATATGCATTTGGACCAATCCAAAGAAACGAAGATCCTAACAGGCAAATCATCGTAGGTGTTTGGAGATACTGTGGGAGCACATCCAACTCAATATTCGACAAGCTAGAAGGAAATTCGAGACTTCTAACGGTCATAAGGATACTCTGAAATAACCCTCTGGGTTATGCATAATGAAGTTGTACCCCCAGTGGCAGGTCTGCTTGGTTCCGTCCATAGAGTATGACTTTGCTGCATTTATGTTGAGGGTGGTGACTTGGCTGCATTTATGTTGAGGGCAATCAAAAGACAGATGCGATCGTTTTTAGGGCTTGGCGGTTACCTCGGCACCGAGAGCAGGCTTCATTGTCAAGACCCAATAAGGATATTAGATCTTCAGATATTTGTCATCATCAGTCAGAGCAAGTACGGGAGAGGCTGGAGCTAAACCAGCATGCCAACGGTCTTTCACTATCGAGACATTGGATGAGGTACAACACCAATTTGGATGCTTAGACAATTTGTTAAGAGTGCGGTAACTTAGCTGTTGGAATAGTCTTTCATTAGTTGAGTGGGGAGGCGAATGAGGCCATAGCCATCAAGAAAAGAGATAGATTGATCTATGGATATCCGTATTGTATGCCTTACAAAGCTGTTTGAAGTGACCCACCTTTCTCTATTATATTTTATAAGATTAAATACTTTGATTTAATATCATTTTGTTTTCTGGATCACTTATATAATAGGTTTCCTCCTATTAAGTCCCCAAGATCATTCACTCACCAATATAAAAATATTAGTTCATTTAACATTTCAGATCCTATATATGCATAAATAATGATATATAGCTACACTTTGTATTTGCGGAATCTTAGCAAAACAAATCCTATAGTAAAATTCAAACTGTGATCAATTCTTGATTAAGACATGGATGGTGTTCAAACTCTTTTTTTTTTACTTTTATTTAATTGTCTAATTGGCATGCTTATCAGACTTTTAATAATTTGTTGGATCTTATCTAGAAGTTAATATACTAGGAAAGTAGAAATCTGGAAATTGTAAGCTTTGGATATGTGCACATGCACAGTTTGTATAGGTTGTGCACATGTACAACCCTATTATAATTGGTTCCGGAGATCTTGATATCATTTTCACATATAAGTAGTAAAACGGGCTAAATCCTTAGATGACTAATCTCATCATATAAAAAAATATGGCTGAAATCATATAGTGTAATTTTTACAAATACTTAGCAAGGTATATGATGAAATGCCCCAATGTACTGGGTTACCCTTTTATAAATATATTTCAGCATCTTTTTAATACAAATATCTATCTTAACTAATGTCATATGCTAGACTACCACAAAATAAGGCTTATTTCAGTTTCTCGTGTGCATTGGCATAATAAACTCTAATGGCAGAATACATATATTATGCTTACATGTCCTGCCACTTTAGTACCGATTTTGCCATTATAATTCTTACTGAAAGAAAATAGTATCAATACACTTATATGCGTCTAACTTAACTGCATATTGTCCTAGCCTTTAAAGAATATATTGGCATGTATTTTACATAACTAATATGGTGCATACATGCATTACAGTTCTCATGAAAATGTAACTTAAAACACTTCATCTACTACTGAATTCATAAGTACTTACGCAATACAATAATTCATCTCAAACAACAAGCAACCTTTAAGTCAATTTGCATACATTTTATTTAAGCATTTAAACTACTTAAATTTTAACTCTATTGCAGCAACACTCCTTGAATTAGCATCTTAAAACAACATCATCAAACCAACCCAATTAAGCCTCCTTTCCTTAAGTGATTCCATGAGCTAACTCACCAAAAATGAGATACCCCAAAGATTAAAAAGACAATCAAATAGGGTCAGACTAATGGTCTGGTATGAGCATATAACAATATTTAATAAGTATAAGCAAGCTTCTTCCATAATATTCTGTGCATAAATACCTTTTGAAGAAAATATAACCATCAACACATCATATAACTAACATATATGATACCCAGTCCCCTTATAACATATTATAATCCTCTCTAACAACATGTTTTCTGTCAACCTGAACCAATTCAGATTGTTACATTGGGTCACCATACTAGAGTACCATGCATTGAACACTTGTGCACATTGTTTTTTCGCCAAACATACCAAGGCCTACAGGGCTTGCATTAAGCCATATGCATACCCAACATCCTAACTTGATGTCAGATAGATTAATGTAATAGGTGGCAAGCACCCAAACCAGACCCATTATCCTATTTCTAGTTAGGGTTTTAGAATATGTTAACCCAGCCATCCCATATACCCCACTTGATGCATGAAACCCTATCATAAAATGACGAGCAACTTACATATTTTTATATGTTAAAATGCCTTATAAAAATGACACAAGCAATCATTTGTTGGCACATCATTTACAATCAAATCATCCATCCAGAGTTATGTTAACTTATGATAAATAGGGTTGTGTGATCAAGATTAACATCCGGTATTCCAATATAAAGGAGCAGATTAATCTTTACATATTGCTAGGAGCATAAAGTAGAGATAATAAGGTTATCTCCGATTCTTGTAATTTCTTCCTGGCAAATATCAAGATCTGGCCGAAAGAATATCACATAATAAATAGGTCAATATATGATTAATTTCATTTCACTATTCACTATTTTATTTAGCAGTATACATGAGCTCAAACTCCCTTGTTCAAACTGCATACTCTTAAATAATCAAACCTTACTTTAATGGCAATATATTTATAATCTTTACTATTCAGATTTTGATCTACTTGCACACATTTCATACCACACATTCATGCAGATTTTTCTGAATCCATGAAAACATACATAGTATATCAAACAGTGCATCTAAAACAACATAATTAAGTTTATATAGGCTGCCTAGACAGGTCTTATTGCCTCTTAAATAGTGAGATATACACACCAATACTCTTTCTTCTCCTAGCCTTTGATTTTCCAGCTTTTCTATCTATTTCCTACGACTCCTGTAATAGCTATATTTCTATGATAAAATATTTCTTCATTATTTCCCTAAACAGCTTTACTGTGGGTTGATTATATTTAGCAATAACCAGGGTTTCCATTTGTATATAAAATTCCTGTATTAACCCTTAGTTTTTATCCATCTATAATAGTTGTATATACCATATAACAACCCATCTGCATATCATTTTCAAGTATCTTGCATACTACAGGCTATATTAGGAATTATGCATATCATGCTATTTGTGTAACTACCCATGTAACGACCCGAAAAGTTCCGATCCTGATTATCGATACTAATACGTTTCTTGTATCGCGTATCGACTAATCAACCATCAAAAATTAACAGATCGTAAATAGAAAGAAGACAGATGGTGAGAAATAGAAAGAAAGAAAATTAGAATAGAAGAGAAAGAAGAACTGAACACAACTGAATCAGAGTATAACGAATCTCACAGCGGAACTGAATAAAATATATTAAATAACATCTTGAAACACAAAATTTGCATTTACTTACATATCATCAGAGTACAACTCATATACAACACATCGGACATAAATTCCATATATCTAATGTTGAAACCCCTTCTCCAAGCTTCTTTAGGTGAATCTGTAAAATCCTAAAACCACTTGACAGCCTGTATAAATTTGGGCACCCAAGAGTTTAGGGAAAACACAGAAAAATAAACTCTGGGTTGGTCATGGGACCGGTGCGAGTAACAATTTTAAAAAAAAATGATTTTAAAGTTCAAAATCTTTTCGAAAGAAAGGATAATCGTAAGACCAAATCCACGCATAAATACGGACGGTTTTTACCTTATGATAACCCAAACCATTTTGAAATCATATGTGTGTATATATATATATCTTCTGATATTATGATAGTGTCTAAATACAAATAAATATCAATCTAGCAGAACGCTTGCATCTCACGCTCTACGTATATAGTATACAATCAAACCCCGGGCACTTATTGGAGATTGGATTCCGACTATGACAAGGTAAGGAACCACCTGCCGATAGTGTATTTCTAAAGGGGAATACACTGGGTTCGACAAGAACGTTTTGCAACCCAGCCCACACATGACCGACCACTCATTTCGCTTGAGTGTATCGAATGTATATCACCAACGGTTAGGAGCTACCCACTATTTCCCAAAAAGGGATAGCATCGAAAATATATTAAAGAATGAAATGGATTTTCTCTAGATAGGTGATTATACACCCTAATGGGAGCGACCTACATAGCCATGCTGCCTGCCCGATTTTTGTCATTTCCCGATTGATGAGGCTTGAGGTTAGAATTTACATTTAGAACATCTGGCCATCATTTACTTTGAATGCCACATTGCCAGATCCGTCAAATCACTAATTGACGTCCACAAATATACTCTGGATGTAAAAGAACGGCCATTCTTTGCCATCAACTTGGTATATTTGTAAAAATCAACATACGTTATTTTTGGGAAATACTCTGTCAGACATTCGTCCATACAAGTCACCCAGGAACAGGATGAACCGATGCATCCAATATAGGAATCACCTCATTGATCAGCAACGAATAGTCCTTGCAAAATCCGAAGATTTCAATCACGATAGGATCACAAGTCATAATAACCCCAATGGCAAAACCAGAGAAATTTTAAACAAGTAATTCTTCCGGTCATGAAGATCTACGGTCATCAAATTCTTTAAATCATATAATCGTCTCTACAGGTTAGTTTAACAATCGTAAAGTTAATTCGAAGTGGTTTTGGGTACAGTTCCCATCCCGGTCTCTTCGAACTAATGCGTAGGGATATATGTTTGATAATCGGGTTATTAACTATCAACTTAAATGGTGTAGATGAGTAAAATCATTCACACAAATTATTTTATATCATATAAAATGTTTACAACGTGTTTTTTATTTCAATCTACTTACACAGTGCAAACAGTAATTAACATAAGACAAATCAAAATACAGATAAACATGTCAACGGTTTATTTTATCTAAATTAGATTTAGTTGATCTCTTCATAGCATATCAAATAATTTTAAACAATCATTCAACACATAATAACAATCAATAATTATTCAATGTTTAAGTTCCAAATTAATATCCATTTCGAATATGGGATCTCGACTACAGTTACTTTCACATCATATTTATTTCAAATTCCTTTGGAATAAATTGCTTAAATCCAACTTTTATTTTGTTTCAACAGACTATAAAGAAGTACAGATATTTGGGGATACGAATTTTAGTTTACGCGACGACAACCATTTCTGCAACTTTGAAATAATTACACGATCCTTCGTCTAAATTTCTTATATCCATTTTTTCTTCTACTTCTTATTTAAATCAATTTTATTTAAAGTTTGTTTAAACAACATGAATTTTTTTCTAGTTCACTGCATTCTAATGTACATATCCCGAGTTTGTTTTGTCATCTACCCTGAACCTCTTTAAATATATATAATGTTAAACTTAAGAAGAAAACCTTATAAACTTTTTTTTAAAGTATCCGATTTACCACACAAATTATAACGCACGAATTAACAGTAGTACGCATACTGTACACACCTAATACGCACACCTGTAAATACACACTCCTATATACAACTCAATACCACCATGGTATCCCATCCACAAGTAAAAATACAAGTAGCAACTGGCCTGCTGTTAACATACAAGCCTACTTCTTCAATGCAGTGTATATTTATGACCCTCCTTATTTCAGAAAGGAATCAAACTCGTGCATAGCAGATCAACCCAGCGTGAGTATTGGGTTTACTTAAACCCTTTAACCAAACTTCCAAACCCTCACTTTAGCTTTTATAAGATTTCACATAGGAGTTAAAACTCCCCTATAACTTTCAGTACGCGTCTAATTTGTCAAAATGTATTAGCCATGTTCTTCAAATTCATGGACTAATGTACTGTAGGATCAAAATTAACCCTAAAGGGGGGTGAATAGGGTTTATCGCAGATTTTCGCAGAGTAATTAAATAACAACAGCACAAATAATAATCAGAATAAATGCAAAAAATAAATAACACACAGATATACCCAGCTTCGGCAAAACCCTGCCTACTGCTGCATTCCCCAAGGTTTCTACTAGGAGTTAAAACAATCTCTACGCTTACAATCCCCTGTAAACTCGCGACACTCGCTCCCAACTGTTCTTAACCCTACGATCAAAACCCTGCACTGGTTTCTATCCCCGAAACCAGATTTCCCTGAATTACAAATCCCGTAATTCGTCTCCCTAGTTTTAGAGATAAACTAGAAAACTATATCTCGATCACAAAATAAAAATAAAAAAAGAACAATTTAAAAAACACTTAAAAGATAAACAAAACCCTAGGTAATTATATAAAACTCTTAAGTCCTTTTAGCCCTTGTCATTTTAGCTGGCCATTTTTAGTTGTCTTCACCCATTTTTTGTTCCCGTTCTCCTTTATTTCTCTGGAATTTAAAATGGCTGACGATTTGCGATCTAGGGTTTGTGATTTTTCTTGAAATTGAAGTCGCCGCTCTCTATCAAGTGATACTCTGAATTCTAGTGGCTTTCTTCTTCTTCGGTTGCACGTTGATTTGAATCCAAGTTATTTGTTCCTGGTATGATTTTACTATTCGATTTTATGCTTTTATTTTGTTCGAACTTGGATAGATCAAAGCCGATGATGATGGGTATTATTTATAGGTTTTAGGATCCATAAAAATATCTGATTTTGTAATTACTTGGTCATGATATATACGAGACTTTTGTTGTCGATTTGGTCTTGATTTTCCCCTGATTTGCTGCGTTGATTTCTTCAGATGATTTGTTGGATTTCTTCGATTTTGAGCTTGAAATGAATATAAAGCTTGGGCTTCTTAAATCCACGGCTTGAATTTTTGGAGTTTGAATTTTTCAAACATTCTAAACTTGTGTGTTCATGGTTTGAATTGGTCATTAAAAAAACTGTAACTTCTTGACCTAAAACTGCTCCTTAAAAAACTGATACTATGCTTGATATTTCCTTGTACTTGTACTTGGACCATATTCTTGTTTGATCTGCATTTGATTGAGAAAGATGTCCTATTCTTGTGGGTTAATACTCGTATATACGCTAATTCTAGACTTTTAATTGAACTTTGAAATATCCTTATTTTTGTGGCAATATATTTCAAATATTGATGAAGCTTTGAAAACTATTTTTCTGGAAACATTTTTCACGTTGACCTGAAAGTTGCATCATGACTTGAATAACTTGTATGCTGCATGTAGGCTTATTTCATCATTATCCTTAACATGCTCCATCAAAACACTGTAGTTACATATGTTAACTGCCTTTGACTTGATCCATTTAAACTTGTCTTTCATCATCATGTCAGCATATATACATTCGTGTATGTTGTGCCTTCTCTAAGATTATCCTGCTTGCAACTCCTGTTTGGCATGTTGTCGCTTTGGGCTTTGATACTTAGCTACTCCAAACTGTTTTGACATATTTCCATATGTGTGTACATCCTCCTAGGCTTTGAACTGTTGTACCATATGTTGAGCCCTGTAATGATGTATCATCGTTTTGAACTTGGCCTCCCCTGTAGTACTTGCATTCACATATGACTATTATTGTTGCACTCTTTTTCCAACTGAAAACTGTACCATATTGGTTGACTTGTATTGATGAACCACTCTGTTGCACTATCACTTGCTCATACATATGCTGACTTGAGCTGCTCCCATCATTTTGTGTACTGCTGCTCTTCTTGTTGACTGTGCACATGTAAACTGTACTTTATTAAACAGTCTGAACTGTTTACCCATTAAGCTGCATCTCCATTTTACTTCGCAAAACTGACTCATTGATTTGTTGCAAATGAGATAACTGCCCACATATTGGTGCATGCACTTCCTGCCATGAACTTGTTCTCTGTTTTTGCTGAAAAATTTGACCATATGCTTTCTCGACCATGCCGAAACATTTCTGCCTACATGAAATCATAGTAGCATAATAACTTGAATGAAATCCTTTATGCTGCTATGAACTCGACCATGCCATCCATTATGTTTGTATGTGTGTACTGTCATGCTAAATTGTTTATCCACGCACCACCATATACACTTGCTTTGATCTGAAACTTGTTGTTGATTATATTTATTCATGAATTCACTTGCTACCTTGAATCATGTGAACTGTTTCGACCATTTTTTGTTTTCAATTTTTATTTGCACTTTTGACTCGACCATGCATGTTGAACTGATTTGCACTGAGTCGAGAAGGTCCACGTGGCTACTCCTCAGTTGCACACTGTTGTATTTTGATTGGCGAGGCAATGCACATGTGTATATTTATACACGTATGTACATGCAGCCATCAGACAGTTTTCCCTGTTCCTGCACATTAAACCAATTCTAGAAAAATGATGAGAAACAACCATAATTCTGAGGCAAATAAAATTTAAAAATAAATTTTTATTTGTTTGTATTTTATTTTATTTTTGTTCCAGTTTACTGTGTGCGCTTCTGTGACAGGTATGAAGATGACTGGACTGATAGAAGAATGTTGTGAAGACAGAAGGTTGAAGATGAAGACAAGAACAGTGTTAGTGTGTGTCTGTATTTGAAATGTCAGCTGAGAGATAGTGTCATTATATAAAAAAGATTGTATAAGTGAGGAATTTCTGTATATGAGAGTGATTGTAGACACGACTGAATAGAATTGTACTATTATTTATAATGATCAACATTGATTGAAATAAAAATATATTTTTGTTGTTCAATTCAATCTATTTCATTTTGTTTGAATCTTTTAATGGTACAATTTCTATGATGTGTTAAATGTGTCACGTCAGAAATATTCAAAAATATTTGAATCGTAAATAGTGGAGTGATGTATATGTACTATTTCAACTTGTAAAAATAAAATATTTATTCAAATAAAAATATTATTTGGATATTCAATTCTGTATAGTAGTGTTCTATTCAATAAATATTTATTTCTGTGTGTAAAATATAGAATAGTACTGCTTACAAACACATTTATAAAATAATATATATGTTTGTTATCATCAAACAAAAATCGTACAGTCATACTCAACAATCTCCCCCCTTTTGATGATGACAAACATATACAAGATTTTGAATGTGTTAAATGTGTTTGTATGTGAAATATATTACTCCCCCTATTTGTTTGCTCCCCCTACAGCTGAACTCCCCCTATATATGTGGAAAATATAAATAATGAAATTTAATTGACAATTCTGCCTCTAGATATTTAATTTTCAATCTTAAAATATTTTCGAATTATTTACCCATTAATCAAAATCTTGACAATTCTCCCCCTTTTGTTATCATCAAAAGTATAATAGAAACCGAAATAGTGATGAATATAGACTAAAAAAACTCAAATCAAGAGAGAAAATATGAAACGACCCGCAAATCCGTGCTATCTGAGTTGACTAAATACAACACACGTCCAACCCAAATAACACAGAAATACGACTCATTATTAGAAAGAAGATAGAGGGTGAGAATAGATAAGATAGAAAACTTAGAATAGAAGAGAAACGAAGATCACAACTCACAGCGGAACGAATAAAATATATTATATAACATAAGCTTCGAAATACAAATCTGTTTTGTACATATATACATACCATCATCAGAGTACACATAACATTTGATCCAGCGGAAGTGACTCTAGATAACTAACGTTGAAGCCTTCTGCTTCAAGCTCCTCCAAGTGTATCTGTAAAAGCCTGAAACACTTGACTGCCCGTACAAATTTGGGCACCCAAGAGTTTAGGGAAAACAAAACAAAATAAACTCTGGGTCAGTCATGGGACTGGTGTGAGTAAACTCCAATCACTTGTTTAACTTTCAAAACTCTTTTTCGAAAGAAAAGATAATAGTAAGACCAGCCCACACATAAACACGGACGGTTTTTACCTTACTATAACCCCAAAACATTTTGATACGAAAATCCAGTGATATTATAATAATGTCTACATCAAATTAAATAACCAAATAGCAGAACGCTTGCATCTCACGCTCCACATATATTATAAAATCAAAAACCGCATGGCGCTTATTGGAGATTGGATTTCCAACATGACAAGGTATGGAACCACCTTCCGATGATGTATCTCTAGAGGCGAATACACCTGGGTTCACAAGAACGTCTTGCAACCCGGCCCACACATGACCGACCACTCATTTCGCTTGAGTGTATCGAATGTATATCACCAACGGTTGGACTCAAACCACCGTTTCCCGAATGGGCAGAATCGATAGATTTAGAAACAAAAGGAATTTCTCTAGATAGGTGATTATACACCCTAATGGGTGCGACCCACATAGCCATGCTGCCTGCCCGATTTTTGTCCTTTCCCGGTTGTTGAGGCCTGAGGCTACGCATACTTACCATTTATTGATAACACAATCACTTTGAATGCCACATCGTCAGATCCGTTAATCACTAGTTGAATTTGCACAAATATTCTGGATATTATGCTAAGGGATAAATCCATTGCAACCATATATATTCGTACAGACCAACCCATTTGATCATTGGAAATACTCTGTCAGACATTCGTCCATTTACGTTCGTTCTGGGATTGAACGAAACCGAAGGCACTATTTCTATAAATAGAAAAATCCCTTGCACTTCACTCCGTCTTCAATATATTCAGCATACTTGGTTCGCGACGCTTATGCCGATACGGAGTGGTTCTTCGGATAATAATCCAACCGGTCTCTCCATATTGACAACGATGGTCAAAAACTTCGATAGTCTGTGATTTAACTATCGAATAAAAACAAGTGTTCATCCAAACATATCAAACAAATCACTGGGCTCTTTAATTAATATTCATTAATTAAATCTCTTCTCCATTTCCTTATCAATATTTGTTAACCAAATATTTCAATAACCATATTGGCCCTTTATGCCATTTGGAAAACGTTTCCAAATATCAACTTCTTTTATTTTCTATATATTAGAAAAATCTCTATTTGCAATTGAAAACAATTTCAATCATCTATCTCTATCCTTTTTTGTTTACAACATTCGATTTTTATATTCACTTACTATCGAATTCAATACGTCGATACGATGATTTCAAATTATCAAAATATCTTAAAAATATTCTAACTCCTTAAATTTCCGGAAAAATTCGCCATAACCTCCCCTGTATCGGGAGCATCGGGAAATTTCAAATAGCTTTCCCGGTATCTTCCTCAATCAAAAAGAAAAAGGAAAAGCCAAGCGGCTTGCCGATACGGCGCATAAAACCCATATATGAATTAAACATGTACCTTTTTGTCGAGCACATAAATTTAAATCTTCATATACTTCCTATCAAACCTGCTTACACATGTTCACCTGTTTGCAATTCAATTCAACACCATCTAATCGTTTGAATTCAGTTTCGCCCATTTATTCTTTAAATTGGCCATTTTGCCTATTTCACTTTTTGTTGAACATACATGTTCAAACAAAATGTTTAACTCGTCCATAACCAAATTGAATTTTGATTTCAATTCTAGTTCTCTTTTTGATTTCGAATATAAATTTTCAAATCGAATTTATTTATTCAACCCCCAATATCCATTCGAAATCGTCTTAACTAATTTCTATTCAATTTAGTTAATTCCATTCAATAAATCAAAAATCTGGTTTCTGTTTCAAAACTCATATTCATTTACACAACTTGAATTCGCATATATTTTACAACTCAACTCTGAAATTTTCTAAATAGAAACTTCGGATTTTATTTGCTTAAAATCCCTTTAAAATATTAAATAAACCATTTTGGTCGTTAAATAGTTCTGGCGCTGTTTTTCTGAAAATTTGATTTTGACATATCTCAAAATCTATACGACGAAAATCAGATTTTTCTCCTTCATTAGAAAACTATTATCAAACCGGTCCTGACGTTTCTTGTTTCGAAGAATTCCGACTTCAATTGAGTCCTGTATACTCGATTGAAGTTCGAATCGCTATTTTACGAACTGCAGCGCTGCGGCGAGTTCGTTTTAATTATATTTATAAAAATATATATAAACTTTTAAACTTCTAAACTTCTTTTAAATGAATTCAACTTCGTTTAACCTTATTTGAATTCCTTGATTCAATTTCCAACCTCACTTTTGAATTCTATATTTCAAATCCCAATTCCTTTTCTATTTGATATTCAAATTCAATATTTGAATTTCTATTTGAATTCCCTATGTTCAAATTTGATACTTGAATTCATTTGCATTCTTTTATTTAAACTCTATATTTAAATTCCATTTTAACTTCTATATTCCAATTTCTATATTTGAATTCTATTTGAAATTCAAATATTCAAACTCCTTTTTAAATTCTATATTCAAAATTCCATAATTTAAAACCCATTTGAATTTCATATTCAAATCCCATAGATTAAATCCTATTTGAATTCAATTTGAATCTCTTATATTCAAATTTCATTTTCCATTTCCATTTGAATTCTAATATTCAAATTCATCTCCAATCCCATTTGAATTCTAATATTCAAACTCATTATTAACGCCATTTGAATTTCTTCACTCAAATCCATTTGAATTCCCTTGAATTCAAATTTCAAAACCATTTGGATTTCCTATTTTGAAATCCTATTTGAAATTCTATTTCCAATTCTACTTTGAAAATCCTATTTCAAAGTTTATTTCAAATTCTATTTTGAAATCTAATATTCAATTTTCTACTTGAATTTCTGTATTCAATTCCACGTTCAAATTCAATACTCGAATTTCTATTTCAAATCTCTATTCAACTTTCACATTTGAATCCTTCTTTGAAATACTATATTTCAAATTCTATTCAATTATTCTTTGAAATTCTATATTTCAAATTCTATTTTGAAATTCTACATTCAAATCTCTATTTGAATTTCTTTATTCGAATTCCTTCGAATTCAAATCTTATTTTAATTCCTTGAATTCAAATTCTATTTTTCATTCAAATTTCGTCTATTCAAATTCTATTTGAACTTCTAATATTCAATCCCCTTTTAAAATTCAAATATTTAAACTCCCTTTCAAAATTCAAATGTTATACTCAAATTTCATTTGAGTTATATATTTAAAAATTTCATTTCACATCCTATTTTGAAATTTCATTTCAAATTCCAATTCCACGCTTGTACTTCTATTTCTGAATTATCAAAGGATAATTCTTTTCACTTTATTTATAACTTCGTTATAAAAGAATTATTTCTAAACTTCGTTTAAAAAGAACTACTTGGTTTTTATTTTAAAAAAAACAAGTTTAAAATTCTATTTCCATTTAAAAATTCAAATTCTATTTAAAGATAGAATCTTTCCTTTTTAAATCTCAAATCTCCTTTTAATCGACCCAGTGATATTTAAAACAATCAAATCACCCAATTCTCAATCATTTGGTTTTTAACACATCATATATGAATATATATATGAAATCAAACAAACAAGCAAACAAACAGATAATATATTTTTGAGGAATCCAGTCGGATTCCTCCAACCTGTCTTTCCTGCATCCACAGATGTTAGCACATAAATAATACCCATTCTGCTTCGTGGCAGAATATCGCGGTATAGAAGGTCATCCACTAATCATAGCGTGGGGCGTATAGGGTAATCATCCGCTATGAAACTGCGGGCATCCGCTAATGAGACTGCGGGAATCCAACCAACCAATCAATCCAATATATATATATAATAGCCTAAATAACTAATATATATAAACAACCAGAAAGCATTCACACAAGCAACAGACAATTATTTTTAATGAAATAAAAATAATTTTAAAGGTGAGTGAGATTTACTCACCGGGATTTCCCTTTTCTGATTATCCCATTTATTTTCATGTTGTCGTATTTATGAATCTACTCGAATTGTCTCAACCGAATTCCGTTCGCACCTAAGATTCATTTAAATTTTATCCATCGATAAATCATTTATTTATTTAAATTAAATACTATAGTGAATAAATCAATTATACTATGTAAATTAAATTCGTTAAAACGATTACCTTATCGCCTCGACCAACTGAACACCCTAGCAATCGCTGACTGCAATGATCCAACCCCACTGAAATCGAACCCAAACAGCTCCATCACGACTGTGATCATCCCTTAAAAACTGCACCAACCCACTGAAGCATTCCATCGAATACATCGCTGTCAATCACCATTCCCTTCTCTATCACCCCTCACTACTGTTTCTAAACCACCCAGTTCAACACCTGACAGTTGAACTCCATCCCCTATCGAGCCAGTTCCTGAAATGAGCATCCACCTTCCTCATTCGACAACCGCATAAAATCAGATCGAGCCCTCCCTCTGCTACAGCGAACTCGTGAATACAACCAACATCGAATTTTCCTACGCAACCATCACCGACCTTCCAGAGACTTGCTGACCCCGACACATCATGTCGCACCCTTACAGCTCGTCTTCCCCAACTCACAGAGACCGAGCCCCTCATGTCTTCCACGTCGCACCCTCTTCTTGTACGTCGCCTCGCACCCCTACCAGTTAACGGCCTCCCCTGACATCGTTGTATCCCCTCTCAAGGTTGACTCCCTGTCCCAGCAACTGTACCCTCAACGAACCCTAAATTGAACTCCAATCGCGATGCTTGCTCCACCAGTTTGCTCGAGCTCGAGCTGGTTCTGCGGGATGGAATCGCTATTGTCAAAAGCAGCTGATGCTTTTGATTCGTATATTTTTTTTTTCTTCAGTGGGCAAATTTTCGATTTGCTCTCGTGAAATGTAAATGGTAGAAGAGGAATAAAAAGGCAAAAAGGATTCAACATATTGGTTTTTAGGAAATGAGGATCGAAGGCCGAATATAAATAGATGTGCGAGGGAACCAATCGTACATGACCGTTAAATCACTGTTGGTTTGCCATTGAAGGAAGACGCAGATTTTTCAGCTCGAGGAAAGGGATGTCTGCGTGATTCAGTTTATAGGTCGGCTTTGTAAATTCTGAGTGTATAGGTTAGCTTATAAAAATATATACTTATTTATTTATTTGATTTGATTTCATTTTAATTAAAACATATCGTGGTCCCGTAACAAAAATCTCGAACCACTATTCTGAATTCATTGAAATAGATTATACAATTTACTTTGAACGTATATTTAACATAGCTATATTAAATCATTTTAAATTCAAAATAAATAAATTCTTCATCAATGAATTTCTATTATCATCGTTCAGTTTTATCTTCGAATTGAATTATTTCAAACTTCTCGTATTTCGATAATCATCAAAATAAATCGTATTTTGATTATTTAATCGATAATCTAATATAAAAATTCTTTTATATTACCAACACAATATTTAAAATGATATTAAATATTTAAAATTAATCGTTCAAAAACCTGGGTCGTTACATTCTTCCCCCCTTAAAATAATTTCGTCCTCGAAATTGCTAATGTAGAAAAAATGGTACAAACTCATTACTTTTCAAAAATTCACTTATGTTGAAACTCAACTCCTCATATTTCAACAAATTAGCTCCAACCAAAACTTTTGGTTTTCACACATTCAATCTAAATGATCTTCACCCAATTCAAATTATATTCAATCTTCTTCAAGTTGAATTTCACTAATTTATTTATCTCGATCCATTTAACTTGCTTCAGTTAAATTTTAAACTTCGGAATTCAAATTCCTGGGTTTTCCTTTCAAATCCTTTGGAAGTCACCTAAAAATATTCATATATATTTCCATTTCAAATTCAAAACATTTGAATTTTCAAACCAATTGTTTTCTTTCAAAACAAATTCCCATCAAAACTTTCTAAGGTAGCAACTCATCACTTAGAAACTCGGAAATGAACACTGATGATGTTGCAATCATCATCAGAATTATTTCCCAGCCACTGAAGTGAGTTCAGTGCTTTTTTTCAAAATCCATTTGAAATGGCTTCCATTAAAAATCCTTTTAAAACAAAGCTATATTATTCTAATATACTTTGAAAATATTTCAAACTTCCCAGGATTTAAAATTTCAAATTCTGGTTTGAATTCAATTCTAATTCATTTCATTTGTATATGTTATATACAAGTTTTATTTTGGTTATATATAACCATTCTAATTTTATAATCTCATTTGATTATAAAATCAATATCCAACACATCCATATAATAATAATTCTAGAAAATTATTCTTTCTATATCAAAATAGAAATTTTGGGTAAAATTATTTCATCTACCCACTTTAAAACAATATCGTGTCGTATTTTCTGTTCAAGTGTTTAGAAATCCTATCGACTTCGTGGCGTCCCACGATTCGATCAGAATTCATAAACCACTCAACAGACTAGCCAACACAATATAAAACAACTTTTATATCAACTAACAAATACGCTCTCTCGTATATATATATATATATATATATATATATATATATATACTTAACTCATTCTAGGGTACTACTGACCCTATCTCTAATGAGCACATACCACACAAGCCTAGGTATTCGCTCAACCTAAGCTCTGATACCAACTGAAACGACCCGCAAATCCGTGCTATCTGAGTTGACTAAATACAACACACGTCCAACCCAAATAACACAGAAATACGACTCATTATTAGAAAGAAGATAGAGGGTGAGAATAGATAAGATAGAAAACTTAGAATAGAAGAGAAACGAAGATCACAACTCACAGCGGAACGAATAAAATATATTATATAACATAAGCTTCGAAATACAAATCTGTTTTGTACATATATACATACCATCATCAGAGTACACATAACATTTGATCCAGCGGAAGTGACTCTAGATAACTAACGTTGAAGCCTTCTGCTTCAAGCTCCTCCAAGTGTATCTGTAAAAGCCTGAAACACTTGACTGCCCGTACAAATTTGGGCACCCAAGAGTTTAGGGAAAACAAAACAAAATAAACTCTGGGTCAGTCATGGGACTGGTGTGAGTAAACTCCAATCACTTGTTTAACTTTCAAAACTCTTTTTCGAAAGAAAAGATAATAGTAAGACCAGCCCACACATAAACACGGACGGTTTTTACCTTACTATAACCCCAAAACATTTTGATACGAAAATCCAGTGATATTATAATAATGTCTACATCAAATTAAATAACCAAATAGCAGAACGCTTGCATCTCACGCTCCACATATATTATAAAATCAAAAACCGCATGGCGCTTATTGGAGATTGGATTTCCAACATGACAAGTTATGGAACCACCTTCCGATGATGTATCTCTAGAGGCGAATACACCTGGGTTCACAAGAACGTCTTGCAACCCGGCCCACACATGACCGACCACTCATTTCGCTTGAGTGTATCGAATGTATATCACCAACGGTTGGACTCAAACCACCGTTTCCCGAATGGGAAGAATCGATAGATTTAGAAACAAAAGGAATTTCTCTAGATAGGTGATTATACACCCTAATGGGTGCGACCCACATAGCCATGCTGCCTGCCCGATTTTTGTCCTTTCCCGGTTGTTGAGGCCCGAGGCTACGCATACTTACCATTTATTGATAACACAATCACTTTGAATGCCACATCGTCAGATCCGTTAATCACTAGTTGAATTTGCACAAATATTCTGGATATTATGCTAAGGGATAAATCCATTGCAACCATATATATTCGTACAGACCAACCCATTTGATCATTGGAAATACTCTGTCAGACATTCGTTCATTTACGTTCGTTCTGGGATTGAACGAAACCGAAGGCACTATTTCTATAAATAGAAAAATCCCTTGCACTTCACTCCGTCTTCAATATATTCAGCATACTTGGTTCGCGACGCTTATGCCGATACAGAGTGGTTCTTCGGATAATAATCCAACCGGTCTCTCCATATTGACAACGATGGTCAAAAACTTCGATAGTCTGTGATTTAACTATCGAATAAAAACAAGTGTTCATCCAAACATATCAAACAAATCACTGGGCTCTTTAATT
Source organism: Allium sativum (assembly GCA_030737875.1). Classification (NCBI taxonomy): domain Eukaryota; kingdom Viridiplantae; phylum Streptophyta; class Magnoliopsida; order Asparagales; family Amaryllidaceae; genus Allium; species Allium sativum. The sequence goes on from CM060916.1 coordinate 736,371,728, forward strand.
AATATTCATTAATTAAATCTCTTCTCCATTTCCTTATCAATATTTGTTAACCAAATATTTCAATAACCATATTGGCCCTTTATGCCATTTGGAAAACGTTTCCAAATATCAACTTCTTTTATTTTCTATATATTAGAAAAATCTCTATTTGCAATTGAAAACAATTTCAATCATCTATCTCTATCCTTTTTTGTTTACAACATTCGATTTTTATATTCACTTACTATCGAATTCAATACGTCGATACGATGATTTCAAATTATCAAAATATCTTAAAAATATTCTAACTCCTTAAATTTCTGGAAAAATTCGTCATAACCTCCCCTGTATCGGGAGCATCGGGAAATTTCAAATAGCTTTCCCGGTATCTTCCTCAATCAAAAAGAAATAGGAAAAGCCAAGCGGCTTGCCGATACGGCGCATAAAACCCATATATGAATTAAACATGTACCTTTTTGTCGAGCACATAAATTTAAATCTTCATATACTTCCTATCAAACCTGCTTACACATGTTCACCTGTTTGCAATTCAATTCAACACCATCTAATCGTTTGAATTCAGTTTCGCCCATTTATTCTTTAAATTGGCCATTTTGCCTATTTCACTTTTTGTTGAACATACATGTTCAAACAAAATGTTTAACTCGTCCATAACCAAATTGAATTTTGATTTCAATTCTAGTTCTCTTTTTGATTTCGAATATAAATTTTCAAATTGAATTTATTTATTCAACCCCCAATATCCATTCGAAATCGTCTTAACTAATTTCTATTCAATTTAGTTAATTCCATTCAATAAATCAAAAATCTGGTTTCTGTTTCAAAACTCATATTCATTTACACAACTTGAATTCGCATATATTTTACAACTCAACTCTGAAATTTTCTAAATAGAAACTTCGGATTTTATTTGCTTAAAATCCCTTTAAAATATTAAATAAACCATTTTGGTCGTTAAATAGTTCTGGCGCTGTTTTTCTGAAAATTTGATTTTGACATATCTCAAAATCTATACGACGAAATTCAGATTTTTCTCCTTCATTAGAAAACTATTATCAAACCGGTCCTGACGTTTCTTGTTTCGAAGAATTCCGACTTCAATTGAGTCCTGTATACTCGATTGAAGTTCGAATCGCTATTTTACGAACTGCAGCGCTGCGGCGAGTTCGTTTTAATTATATTTATAAAAATATATATAAACTTTTAAACTTCTAAACTTCTTTTAAATGAATTCAACTTCGTTTAACCTTATTTGAATTCCTTGATTCAATTTCCAACCTCACTTTTGAATTCTATATTTCAAATCCCAATTCCTTTTCTATTTGATATTCAAATTCAATATTTGAATTTCTATTTGAATTCCCTATGTTCAAATTTGATACTTGAATTCATTTGCATTCTTTTATTTAAACTCTATATTTAAATTCCATTTAACTTCTATATTCCAATTTCTATATTTGAATTCTATTTGAAATTCAAATATTCAAACTCCTTTTTAAATTCTATATTCAAAATTCCATAATTTAAAACCCATTTGAATTTCATATTCAAATCCCATAGATTAAATCCTATTTGAATTCAATTTGAATCTCTTATATTCAAATTTCATTTTCCATTTCCATTTGAATTCTAATATTCAAATTCATCTCCAATCCCATTTGAATTCTAATATTCAAACTCATTATTAACGCCATTTGAATTTCTTCACTCAAATCCATTTGAATTCCCTTGAATTCAAATTTCAAAACCATTTGGATTTCCTATTTTGAAATCCTATTTGAAATTCTATTTCCAATTCTACTTTGAAAATCCTATTTCAAAGTTTATTTCAAATTCTATTTTGAAATCTAATATTCAATTTTCTACTTGAATTTTTGTATTCAATTCCACGTTCAAATTCAATACTCGAATTTCTATTTCAAATCTCTATTCAACTTTCACATTTGAATCCTTCTTTGAAATACTATATTTCAAATTCTATTCAATTCTTCTTTGAAATTCTATATTTCAAATTCTATTTTGAAATTCTACATTCAAATCTCTATTTGAATTTCTTTATTCGAATTCCTTCGAATTCAAATCTTATTTTAATTCCTTGAATTCAAATTCTATTTTTCATTCAAATTTCGTCTATTCAAATTCTATTTGAACTTCTAATATTCAATCCCCTTTTAAAATTCAAATATTTAAACTCCCTTTTAAAATTCAAATGTTATACTCAAATTTCATTTGAGTTATATATTTAAAAATTTCATTTCACATCCTATTTTGAAATTTCATTTCAAATTCCAATTCCACGCTTGTACTTCTATTTCTGAATTATCAAAGGATAATTCTTTTCACTTTATTTATAACTTCGTTATAAAAGAATTATTTCTAAACTTCGTTTAAAAAGAACTACTTGGTTTTTATTTTAAAAAAACAAGTTTAAAATTCTATTTCCATTTAAAAATTCAAATTCTATTTAAAGATAGAATCTTTCCTTTTTAAATCTCAAATCTCCTTTTAATCGACCCAGTGATATTTAAAACAATCAAATCACCCAATTCTCAATCATTTGGTTTTTAACACATCATATATGAATATATATATGAAATCAAACAAACAAGCAAACAAACAGATAATATATTTTTGAGGAATCCAGTCGGATTCCTCCAACCTGTCTTTCCTGCATCCACAGATGTTAGCACATAAATAATACCCATTCTGCTTCGTGGCAGAATATCGCGGTATAGAAGGTCATCCACTAATCATAGCGTGGGGCGTATAGGGTAATCATCCGCTATGAAACTGCGGGCATCCGCTAATGAGACTGCGGGAATCCAACCAACCAATCAATCCAATATATATATATAATAGCCTAAATAACTAATATATATAAACAACCAGAAAGCATTCACACAAGCAACAGACAATTATTTTTAATGAAATAAAAATAATTTTAAAGGTGAGTGAGATTTACTCACCGGGATTTCCCTTTTCTGATTATCCCATTTATTTTCATGTTGTCGTATTTATGAATCTACTCGAATTGTCTCAACCGAATTCCGTTCGCACCTAAGATTCATTTAAATTTTATCCATCGATAAATCATTTATTTATTTAAATTAAATACTATAGTGAATAAATCAATTATACTATGTAAATTAAATTCGTTAAAACGATTACCTTATCGCCTCGACCAACTGAACACCCTAGCAATCGCTGACTGCAATGATCCAACCCCACTGAAATCGAACCCAAACAGCTCCATCACGACTGTGATCATCCCTTAAAAACTGCACCAACCCACTGAAGCATTCCATCGAATACATCGCTGTCAATCACCATTCCCTTCTCTATCACCCCTCACTACTGTTTCTAAACCACCCAGTTCAACACCTGACAGTTGAACTCCATCCCCTATCGAGCCAGTTCCTGAAATGAGCATCCACCTTCCTCATTCGACAACCGCATAAAATCAGATCGAGCCCTCCCTCTGCTACAGCGAACTCGTGAATACAACCAACATCGAATTTTCCTACGCAACCATCACCGACCTTCCAGAGACTTGCTGACCCCGACACATCATGTCGCACCCTTACAGCTCGTCTTCCCCAACTCACAGAGACCGAGCCCCTCATGTCTTCCACGTCGCACCCTCTTCTTGTACGTCGCCTCGCACCCCTACCAGTTAACGGCCTCCCCTGACATCGTTGTATCCCCTCTCAAGGTTGACTCCCCGTCCCAGCAACTGTACCCTCAACGAACCCTAAATTGAACTCCAATCGCGATGCTTGCTCCACCAGTTTGCTCGAGCTCGAGCTGGTTCTGCGGGATGGAATCGCTATTGTCAAAAGCAGCTGATGCTTTTGATTCGTATATTTTTTTTTTCTTCAGTGGGCAAATTTTCGATTTGCTCTCGTGAAATGTAAATGGTAGAAGAGGAATAAAAAGGCAAAAAGGATTCAACAGATTGGTTTTTAGGAAATGAGGATCGAAGGCCGAATATAAATAGATGTGCGAGGGAACCAATCGTACATGACCGTTAAATCACTGTTGGTTTGCCATTGAAGGAAGACGCAGATTTTTCAGCTCGAGGAAAGGGATGTCTGCGTGATTCAGTTTATAGGTCGGCTTTGTAAATTCTGAGTGTATAGGTTAGCTTATAAAAATATATACTTATTTATTTATTTGATTTGATTTCATTTTAATTAAAACATATCGTGGTCCCGTAACAAAAATCTCGAACCACTATTCTGAATTCAATGAAATAGATTATACAATTTACTTTGAACGTATATTTAACATAGCTATATTAAATCATTTTAAATTCAAAATAAATAAATTCTTCATCAATGAATTTCTATTATCATCGTTCAGTTTTATCTTCGAATTGAATTATTTCAAACTTCTCGTATTTCGATAATCATCAAAATAAATCGTATTTTGATTATTTAATCGATAATCTAATATAAAAATTCTTTTATATTACCAACACAATATTTAAAATGATATTAAATATTTAAAATTAATCGTTCAAAAACTTGGGTCGTTACAAAATATATATCGTAAAACCCATTTAATCAAACAAAAATCATAATAATCTTTAAATCAGAAGCAAAATTCACTTTTAGAATGAGTGGATTTCCGATGGATTTTATAGAATGAGGAGAGTTCAATAAAAATTGAATATTTGAATATGAATTTTGACGATTTTAAATATGCTCAAAATGTGTTAAGCACTTGCTAACCACACACAGCCCAAAGGTCTTTTAAATGGGGTTAGTAGTAACTTAACTTTATCCTCTCTAATGAGTTCCATCCATGCACAGCCCAAAGGTATTTTAAGTGAGAATGGAAGCACATAGAGATTAAGGTTATTCACCCATGCATAACCGCGAGGACTTTTAAATGGGAGTGAATACCAAGGATAAATTATTTATTTATTTATTTTTACTTTATTTTTTAATTCCAAGAATAATTAGAACTCCCCAGATTAAATAAAACCATGATGAATGGCAGAAATATGGTAGATATAGAAGATGATCGTGAAATAAGCTCTAATTCAAAGATATTATAAAATCTGTCCAATCATCATGAGATTTAAAATAACATCTCCTCTAGTTATGAAATATACCATAGTCACAACCTATCACAAATTCATAGATCTATTAATAATTTTGATGGGTCACAAAACGGTTCGAATCAATCAATAATTTCGATTTTTGAATAAATAATCAAATAATAATTTTAAAATTGAAAATATCAATTTCAAGAGGAGTTTTGAAAAAAAAAATCAATGCAAGTTTGAAAATCAATTTCAAAAATCAATCAGTAGAATATGGAATTTTCTAATAATTCTAATGCTGATTGCTCCTAGACAAATTTAAAAACATTTATATATTTAATTCAAATTGTCTATGGATTTTAAAGATATTTAATCAATGATTTTTCAACTCATCGTCCAGTCACCAAGATATTCAAACGAATTAAATCAATTTCCTTATCAGAGCAGCACAAGATCATTTTTACAGCAAGAATCATAAGTGAAATTTTCAGAGAATTTTTAAAACAAGCATAAGAAACAGTTATCGATCAAATCTGAAGATAATAATTTGAAATCACTTGAGGAAAAAAAAATCAAATTTTCTTTATAATCCGAGAAATTCAACAATCAGTAACAAATGATTTCAAAATCAGCCAAGTAAAAATAAAGAAACTAAAAATGGAAAATAAACTAAAAAAGAATAAAAATAAAAATACGAGTTTAGAGATCATACCTGGCTTACCATAATTGATGTGATCAAATGAATCTCGAACTCTAAATCTATGGCTAAGGAACTCCAAATAATTCGATAATATGGATCAATTTGGATTTTATCTCACTTAAGCGCAGTTGTTCCTTAGCCTCTCACGGTACCTAAATGTTTATATGATCGAGTGGTCTAACAAATGTTGTTTTACCACTCTCATCTTCATTTACACGTTTTGGTACCCAAACCCGTTTATATAACAATCCATTACTATCCACTAGCGTACCCTTTGGAACCCAAATTCGTTTAGACTTATTCAAATTCATTTTGTTATTTTTTGGAGTCCAAACATGTTTAAATGAATCGTTTATAAACAAGTTATCATTTTGTTTATGATTTAAAAACCCTTTGAAATTATTAGATTTCAAAATTCCAATTTGATTGTTTTCAAAGCCATTTAAAGGATTTTTTAAAATCATTAGAATTTTGTTTTTCAACTGGATCAAATACAAAACTAAGTCCCTTTTTATTCTGAACAAGAAATTGATTTTTTAACAACATATTCAACGATTTCTCTCCTTTAGAAAATTTAGTCAATGCTGACTCAAGTCGTTGAATTTTAAATTTAAGATCGCTATTTTCTTTCATTCAATTTGAACAACGATTAATAACGATTTTCCTCTTTTCAGCATCAATTTGTTTTAAAATCAAATTTTCGTTTTCAAGTGCTTTGATTCTAGCATTGGACTTAGAAATTTCAATTTCAAATTGTTTTCGCTTTTCAAAATCAAGTTTTTCAGATTCTCTAAACTTTTCAATCTCCTTCTCAAAATCACGATTTTTTTTTTCAAATTCTCGTTTTCACTTTTAAGTAATTCAAAATCAGTTTTGAATTTCAAGGGATCATTACTCAAAAATTGACATTTTTTGCATTTTGAAAACGGTGAATTCTTAACTTTTTCAAGTTTTGTTTCTAAACTGTTATTTTCTTGAACTAGTTTTAACCTATCAGATTTCAATTTCTTAACTTTTAGTTTAAGAGAATCAACGGTTTTTGTGAGGTCGTGACACATTAAAATTAATTCTTTATAGGTAAAATTCGATACCTCACTAGAATCCTCTTCACTACCTTCCGAATCTGATTGAGCCATAAGACACAAATTAGCTTCCTCTTCATCACTTTCAGAAACTTCTTCTCCTTCCTCGTCATCCCATGTAGCAGCAAAAGCCTTCTTCTTCCTTCTGAACTTCCTTTTCTTTTCATTTTTAAGCTGTGGGCAATTTGGTTTGATATGTCTGGGTTTCTTGCAGTTGTAGCAAAACACTTCATCGTCTGAACTTTCTGAACTTTCAGACTTGTTAGTTTTCTTCTTTTGTGGCTTGTATTTTCCTTTGACCCACTTTCTCAAAACCATGGTTAGCTCTTCAGCGGAATCATCATCATTACTTTCAACAGAATTATTTAGAGCGATCATCTTTTTCTTTGATTCAGAATTCTTTCGTTCTTCTCTTGCTTTTAACTCCATCTCGTAAGTGATGAGATTCCCAATCAACTCTTCCATGCTTATTTTATTTAGACATTTTGATTCTTGAATTGCCGTCACTTTTGCTTCAAAATTCATCGGTAGCACTCTCAATATTTTTCTAATTAATTCCACTTCGGTATAGGTTTTGCCAAGAGCTTTTACATTGTAGACTAGTGATGAGAAGCGTCCATACATCTCTTTTATATCTTCATCTTTTTGCATAGAGAAATTTTCATATTCATTGCTGAGTAGAGCGAGACGAAATTACTTCACTTGAGATGTACCTTCGTGTGTGACCTCCAACGTATGCCATATTTCCTGTGCAGTTTCACAATGAGAAATTCGATTAAATTCTGTTTTATCAAGAGCACATATTAAAGCATTCATCGCTTTGGAATTAGTTGAAAATAATTTTTTATCATTAGCAACCCACCTGTCTTTCAGTTTAGGAATTTCACCACCACTAACAATAACAGTGGGAGATCTATAACCCGTTTCAATAATATCCCACACATCATAATCGACTGAACTCAAATAAATTTTCATCCTAGCTTTCCAATAGGCATAATCAGTTCCATTAAACATTGGTGGCCTAGCTATGGACTGACCCTCAGAAAAAGCGTTATTAGACAGATTCATGACTCTAGAGTTAAAATAAAATAAAAATACCTTCTCTGATACTACTTGTAGGATCTAAATTAACCTTAGAGGGGGGGGGGGGGTGAATAGGGTTTATCGCATATTTTCGCAGAGTAATTAAATAACAACAGCATAGATAATAATCAGAATAAATGCAGAAAATAAATAACACACAGATATACCCAGCTTCGGCAAAACCCTGCCTACTACTGCATTCCCCAAGGTTTCTACTAGGAGTTAAAACAATCTCTATGCTTACAATCCCCTGTAAACTCGTGACATTCGCTCCTAACTGTCCTTAACCCTACGCTCAAAGCCCTGCACTGGTTTCTATCCCCGAAACCAGATTTCCCCAAATTACAAATCCCGTAATTCGTCTCCCTAGTTATAGAGATAAACTAAAAAACTATATCTCGATCAAAAAATAAAAATAAAAAAAGAACAGTTTAAAAAACACTTAGAAGATAAACAAAACCCTAGGTAATTATATAAAATTCTTAAGTCCTTTTAGCCCTTGTCATTTTGGCCATCCATTTTTAGTTGTCTTCACCCATTTTTTGTGCCCGTTCTCCTTTGTTTCTCTAGAATTTAAAAATGGCTGATGATTTGCGATCTAGGGTTTGTGATTCTTCTTGAAATTGAAGTCGCCGCTCTCTATCAAGTGAAACTCTGAATTCCAGTGGCTTTCTTTTCTTCGATTGCATGTTGATTTGAATCCAAGTTATTTGTTCCTGGTATGATTTTTCTATTCGATTTTATGCTTTTAATTTGTTCGAACTTGGATAGATCAAAACCGATGATGATGGGTGTTATTTATAGGGTTTTAGGATCCATAAAAATCTCTGATTTTGTAATTACTTGGTTATGATATATACGAGACTTTTGTTGTCGATTTGGTCTTGATTTTCCCCTGATTTGCTGCGTTGATTTCTTCAGATGATTTGTGGGATTTCTTCGAATTTGAGCTTGAAATGAATATAAAGCTTGGGCTTATTAAATCCATGGCTTGAATTTTTGGAGTTTGAAATTTTCAAACATTCTAAACTTGTGTGTTCATGGTTTGAATTGGTCATTAAAAAAAACCGTAATTTCTTGACCTAAAACTGCTCCTTAAAAAACTGATAATATGCTTGATTTTTCCTTGTACTTGTACTTGAACCATATTCTTGTTTGATCTGCATTTGATTGAGAAAGATGTCCTATTCTTGTGGGTTTATACTCGTATATATGCTAATTCTAGACTTTGAATTGAACTTTGAAATATCCTTATTCTTGCGGCAATATATTTCGAATATTGTTGAAGCATTGAAAACTATTTTTCTGGAAACATTTTTCACATTGACCTAAAAGTTGCATCATTACTTGAATAACTTGAATGCTGCATGTAGGCTTATTTCATCATTATCCTTAACATGCTCCATCACAATACTGTAGTTGCATATGTTAACTGTCTTTGACTTGATCCATTTGAACTTGTCTTTCATCATCATGTCAGCATATATACATTCGTGTATGTTGTGCCTTCTCTAAGATTATCCTGCTTGCAACTCCTGTTTGGCATGTTGTCGCTTTGGGCTTTGATACTTAGCTACTCCAAACTGTTTTGACATATTTCCATATGTGTGTACATCCTTCTAGGCTTTGAACTGCTATACCATATGTTGAGCCCTGTAATGTTGTATCATTATTTTGAACTTGGCCTCCCCTGTAGTACTTGCATTCACATATGACTATTATTGTTGCACTCTTTTTCCAACTGAAAACTGTACCATATTGGTTGACTTGTATTGATGAACCACTCTGTTGCACTATCGCTTGCTCATACATATGCTGACTTGAGCTGCTCCCATCATTTTGTGTACTGTTGCTCTTCTTGTTGACTGTGCACATGTAAACTGTACTTTATTGAACAGTCTGAACTGTTTACCCATTAAGCTGCATCTCTATTTTGCTTGGCAAAACTGGCTCATTGATTTGTTGCAAATGCGATAACTGCCCACATATTGGTGCATGCACTTCCTGCCATGAACTTGTTCTCTGTTTTTGCTGAAAATTTGACCATATGCTTTCTCGACCATGCTATAACATTTCTGCCTTCATGAAATCAAAGTAGCATAGTAACTTGAATGAAATCCTTTATGCTGCTATGAACTCGACCATGCCATCCATTATGTTTGTATGTGTGTACTGTCATGCTAAATTCCTTGTCCACGCACCACCATATACACTTGCTTTGATCTGAAACTTGTTGTTGATTATATTTATTCATGAATTCACTTGCTGCCTTGAATCATGTGAACTGTTTTGACCATTTTTGGTTTTCAATTTTTATTTGCACTTTTGACTCGACCATATATGCTGAACTGATTTGCACTGAGTCGAGAAGGTCCATGTGGCTCCTTCTCAGTTGCACACTGCTGTATTTTCATTGGCGAGGCAGTGCACACGTGTATATTTACACACGTGTGTACATGCAGCCATCAGACAGTTTTTCCTGTGCCAGCACATCAGACCAAGTCTAGAAAAATTATGAGAAACACACCGTAATTCCGAGGCAAATAAAATTTAAAAATAAATTTTTATTTGTTTGTATTTAACTTTATTTTTGTTCCAGTTTATGTGTGCGCTTCTGTGACAGGTATAAAGATGATTGGACTGACAGAAGAATGCTGTGAAGACAGAAGATTGAAGATGAAGACAAGAACAGTGTTAGTGTGTGTCTGTATTTGAAATGTCAGCTGAGAGATAGTGTTAGTTTATAAAAATGATTGTATAAATGAGGAATTTATGTATATGAGAGTGATTGTAGACATGACTGAATAGAATTGTACTATTATTTGTAATGATCAATATTGATTGAAATAAAAATATATTTTTGCTGTTCAATTCAATCTGTTTCATTTTGTTTGAATCTTTTAATAGTACAATTTCTGTGAGGTGTTAAATGTGTCACGTCAGAAATATTCAAAAATATTTGAATCGTAAATAGTGGAATGATGTACATGTACTATTTCAACTTGTAAAAATAAAATATTTATTCAAATAAAAACACTATTTGGATATTCAATTCTGTACAGTAGTGTTCTATTCAATAAATATTTATTTCTGTGTGTAAAATATAGAATAGTACTGCTTACAAACACATTTATAAAATAATATATATATGTTTGTTATCATCAAACAAAAATCATACTGTCATACTCAACATGTACTCCCCATGTTCTTCAAATTCATGGACTGTCAAACTACTTTTCTTGCATTTTCTAGTGATCTAATCTCACTCGTTTTCTTAAGTTTATTGTTGCATGATATATATATATATATATATATATATATATATATCAGACGCATGTAATTTGGATCCATATAGGTTCTTTGAATCATAATTCGTATGGTTTAGTTTTTGATTTTTTTTAATTTCTATTACCCTACTACATTCGCATGGTTTACTACAACAAACTGTTTTTTCAAACTTCTCAAAATTTGTCAGTTCTTGTATTCTAAAAAAAAACTCTACCTATATTTAATTTAATCCATTACTTTATACCCTCCCTAATTCTCTAGATCCAACTAATCCGGTCAATACTTCCAGTCCTGCCCTTTGCTCTTTCCTTCCCCTGTTTCGTCTCTTTTCCCTTCTATTTCATTCTGTGCATTGTGCATGGTGCACCTGCACTGCTACACTTCCCACTATTCCGTCTCCGACATTACCACCACACATGATATCACCAACCCAAAGTCTGATTCCGACATCATAAAGCTCCCTTTTCCGTTGTTCCAAATTCTCAAGCTTCAACAGCCGCTTCAAATACAACCACCTCCACTGAAAACGCTTCTCACCGCCACCATGGTTCATCGATCAACACCAAACTCCGGTTAGTCGAAGCTGACCCTACCCTCTATCAAACCCTGAGGTGCACAGCCTTACCCTCTCCAACCAAGTTACAGCTCACCATTTAATTAACTTTTCCCTAAACAGTTTTGTTTTAATTTCACCAAACTACTTGATTATAAATTCCAGTTATATTTTTAAAATTCAGTTACTACATTATCGACCCACTTTAATGTTTAAACCAAATCTTAATTCACACTAGAAATTTAATAGTTAATTTTTTGTATTGACTGAATGATATGTTCTTGTATAGTATAACATACTGATTGTTTTTGCAATTCTTTCAGTGATCCAAACAATCATAAACACATGCATATGTGATGTTGTTCCACTTAGTAACCACCAGAGATCTCTATTTTGGATCTAGTTTATACATACGGCTTTGGATTAACTTTGAGTTGGAACAAAATAATATCTATGCTTTTATATTATTTTCTTTTCTTTCTCGGGTTTTTAACACACAAGACTAAAATCTAATCATTTGCATATATTAATCCTGCAGCAATTACCACTATTCGAATGAATTATGATGGAGGTACATAGTTTCGAATTCATCAAAGGTTAATATAACAGTGCAGTGGTACTCAATCTCTAAACAACCTCAGCATATGTTTGCTCACCATATTATATGTTTTTCTACTACTGTAAATTTCTTAACCTTATTCAATAGAATGGGACGCAGTGGCATACATATATATGACTTAAATAACAAAACAGTATAGATATCTAAAGTGCTTACTCACATTATTATATGCAGTCTTGCTACTGAACTTCCAGACTTCCTACTGCCATTGTTCTCTGTTTTGCTCTTCCATACTTTTTGCATTTCATTTTTTTTTCTTTTATTTGTTTCTCCATTCCTTCAGGTTTTGACTAGCTCCAAGGTTTCACATCTTCTGTACATGGTTCACTTTCATTGTTTTTGTTCTTTTGTTCACACTATTTTTCTATCTTAATTTTCCTCTGTTTTTCATTTGATTCCCGTGAACTCATGTGTGAATTGGTGGAGTTTAATTGAGTATTTATAGATGAGTTCAACACATGAATTTAGCTAGGCATTTAGGCTAGTAAATATAGGTTTGCAGCAGATTTGTTTATTGAAAATGATGGGTGTCATTTAACAATTCTATACTGCCTTTACTTTGTTATTAAGCAAATCAATACAACCTGTTTTTGCTTCAGAATCTCATATGCGTCTTATACCTTGTTTATTATCAAAATCAAGCTTGGCATGTAAGTAAAACAGCCTATGCATGTTCATTTTTTTCTAGTTTGTACTAGGCTGGCGATCTCCTTCAAATCAAAGGCTATGTTGCTTGTACAAGTCGTTGCACATGGCTACATATACTATGGTCTCTTTCAGCTATCACTTGACACAGCGAGGGGTGTTATCATATGTCAATGGTTGTCTTAAGTCTATACAATATCAACGTATGTAGGCCTACTTCCCTATGTTAGCTATTTTGCTTTCATTTCTTTTCAATGCCAATGTCAAGGCTTTCTTTTCCAATAAATGCCTAAGTTCCTAATTTCCACAAGCAGGCTATGTATTCATCCAAGTCACCTTATATTGCTTATATTTCCAGTTTTTGTTTCATTCTTGTTTCAATAGTTTTCCATGTATACATTTATATGTAATGTACATACAAGCCTTACATTCATACTATATTTTCTTATTGTAAATGTACAAACAAGACTTAAATTCTATGCTTTTATTTAAGTGAACTTGTCTCTATATATAAATATATATCCACCTATATATATACTCCACTTGTATGTTTTAATCTAAGTGAATGCTAGAACTTGTCTACTTTTTATACTTGGAGTCATGATCTAGTTATGTGTCATGTGAAGTAAGGATGCGAATTTTTTCAAGTATATCTCGTTATATACTTCATACCGTCCTATGTACATGACCTTTTAAAACAAGTTTTAATGCAACAAGGATATGCACATGATTATAAATATGACAATAAACACATGATATTTAAAACAATTATTCAAATTTAAATGGTTTTGTTCTGATAAATATTATAAATTAATATATCCCTTGTATTCAATTTATATCTTCTGTTTATTTGCTTGCTTAAGGAAATCTGTTTTTATTTGAGTTTTAAAAGCAAATAAAAACACGACAAGATGATAATAAAATATTAACTACTTGTTTATATAGATATATGATGATTTTTTTAAATCATCAAGAAATATATTTATTTAAAATTTCTTGATATATTCCCAAATATATAAAATCTTAATTTAATTTATTAAATTAAATTATCTGTATAATGTAACGTCCCGCCTTTTCGGCCACTTCAAATTGGTAATTAAACCAACTTAAAATGCCCAAATCGACGGATCGTTATTAGCTTACAGGGTTTAAAGACAGAATCAACACATAATAAATAAATACACAGTATTGAACAGCAAAATAAACTTTATTATATAACCGAAAATTTTGATACAATATTTTCTATACAGCGGTTTTAAACAAAAATTTGAATACAGGAAAATATTACTGTTTTAAAACATCAGAGTGCGCTATCTGCTGGAATCCCCAACTTCTCCGGTCTTTGAATCCTAAGCTGAAATCTTTAAATCTGTACTGCTCAAGGTCTGACCCGAGCAATCCATGCAAAAACATAAAAATACTCGGGTCAGGATAAATCATAGTTCAAGTAAATTAATTTCAATATAAACTGAAATGTAATAGTAAATCTTATCATCAATGTCATATATAAAACAACAGTTGTGGTATCTGTCATATCAGTTCTACCTATTTCTAGGGATGAATGATCTCGGGCGTTTGCGAATGTATTCGTGTATATGATATACACGTATACACCGCCTCAACATCCGGGCCAAATATAAACAATAGCATAAGTGGTCTTGGGAACTTGCATATACACACATGTACACGTACATGTGTGTGTTGTCTCAATAATTTAGGAATCGGTAAAATAACCAGTGCAAGCCGAGATCGCCGCAACAGTGGGCGAAAACACAATCTCAAAACGCATGCACATATAGGCACAAGTGGTCGCAGTAAAGAAATCAGTTTTGTAGTAAGGTAACACATTCTAGTTATTTATGCCATACTGCATATGCACAGTTTGCACATCACATCTTTGTACAGCTTATCAACTGTATAAAAAGTTGAGCCGTAAAGACCACACTTAAAATGGATAACTGGATCTCATAGAAAATAGGAGGAACGAGCTTAAGGAAAAAAAAGAGCAGATCATGCATGTAGCATTTTTCATTTTTGTTTTATGTTTTGGAAGTTCCATTTAACAACAGAATTGCCACTAACTACAAAGTAGCTTGTACTGGGACAGAGAACATGCATACTAACACGAAAGCTTACCGAATAGTCTGAATATGGGTTCAAAGTGTCAACAAGAAATCTTACTGAAACATTTTAGGCTCAAGCCAGTCATGAACTAAAGATTAAAGATAGTACCTATCCAAAATGGTTAAAAATGTACGCCAAGGTAACGTTATCTCTAATATTCAGTTTATGAGATTTTCTGCCACGTCTGCTTAGACAAATAAGTTTATGAATGTTAATGACAACAGATGTTCACCCCATTTTCCTTTAAGACAAAAATTTTCTATTATATGTCATGCCTATACATTGAGCATCAGTTCCAAATCAAAGTACAACAAACAGTAGGAGTTCCAATTTAAATAAGACATGAATTTGTTTCAGGTTTTCAACCAGTGAGCGAACGAACATCTAAATAAGACAGGGTTGTCCAATCCAGACATGACACAAAGAATGCCAATGAGTGTTCGACAAATATGTATGCTACAAAAGGGTGCAGCAAAGCCAAAAGAGGACAGCATATGTATATGGAATTCTAAAGCAAATCAAAACTCTATATAGATTGTGCATTTATGGCCAGTGCAAATTGTTATACTCAATTTAGATTGCATGCAGTTCTAAGTTCAAAGTTTTAGCATGTCATTTCAAAGATTATCAGGGTACGGTGTACATCTCACCATGGCAAGACACTAGTGGTATTCACAGTTTGATCCAAAGAGACAATCGAACCGAAGTTTAAACATGGGAAAATGCAGTTTCATATTTCAACGGCAAGTGTACCCAAGTGAGAGTCAACACAGCCTAGTTTCAAATGAAATCCAGAAATGCCACAATCAACTATATACAACAGGTTTATGTCCATCAACAATTTGATTTTTATTATATTTTTCCCTTTTTAAATTAACACACGTTCCATCATTCAAGAGATTAAATTTTGGCAAGTTTGAAATCCGCATGTCCGCATATAATTCCAGTATTCTCAGAAAATCATTTCCCGCAATACAATCATATTTTAGGCAATAAATAATTTGAGGAATCCCTGAAATCACCGACTCAAACCCGGCAAACATATTCATTTTTTTCTCTTTTAAAAATATATTTTCAAATGCGTTTTGAAAAAAACAAAAAAAAATGACTCCAACAGCATTAGAACAACAAAGAAATTCAGCAAAAAGAATATATTCAAAGGCAGTTGAACAGCACAGCCAAAGGTTTTCAAAGGCATTTCAAGAGCAAATTTAAAAACATGGTTGGCAAAACACAAAATACTTTACTATTAAAAATATTCAATTGTGAACAAATAATTGTGCTATTTCGTAGGGAACTGATTTTTAGTGAGCAGACATGTTATGACACAAAACGTGCATTACCCAAAGGAACTGAAATATATAGATATGTACTCAGAAATCAAATGCATCCAATGTAAAGGATGTAGACAATAGAGTATACCCAGTTTCAGTGGACATATATGATGCTGCCCCATTTAATTTCATTTATGAGCCAACCACAATATATGCCCCAGTTTCATGGCTAAATATATATGAACGTTTCAGTTTCAAAGCAAAACAATCGGCAATAGGTTCCATTTGCAAAAACAGGTTCAATGAAGTGGAAATCTCCATATCAGTGTGTGTATTGGACGAGATAACAAGTGTATCGACTTCCAGAAAATCATATTAACGCAGTTAAAGCCAATTCGCTAATTCAATCAAAGTAACAGATCAAACAAGTTCAACACGCAACAACCGACAATAGTGTTCAACAAACAAGGTGCATCCATGAACAAAATTAATCCAAATCTAACTATTTTAATTCAGTCCTACTGAAATTGAAATACTTGAACTGAAATTAATCAATCGTGAGTTCCATAAGAAACTCACCTAAAAACAACGCAAAGAAAGGAGCACGCTCGGTAGCAGCGCCAAACGAGACAACTCAGGCAGCGCCGAAGTCAACTGTCGAGATGGCTTTTGACGACGGCAACAACAAGACCTTCGATTCGATTCTGGGTTGAGCTAAGAGCGGTGGTGATTTAGGGTTCCGAGGGCAACTGCGACAATGAAGTGAAGGATGGATATGGAAGGTAGTAGCTGGCTTCAACAAGTAGAAGGCGGCTTTGATTCCTGGAGCCGCTAGCTTCAACTGAACGAAGGGAGGAAAGAGTGGAATTTGATGGCGAGACACAGGCGGCCATTAAAATGATTTGGGAATTTTTCTGAAGGAATGAAGAAAAAGGGTTCAATTTTATAAGGAAGAAGCCGTGGGAGCCAAGACAAAGAAATGCGTATTTCACTGAGGAAGGCAATGTCTAGGGAAGCAACGTATTTCACTGAGGAAGGTAATGTCTAAGGGAGCAACGTATTTCACTGAGGAAGGTTATATATGTTCCATTAAATATAAATTTTTATTGCGAACTGGCATTGAACACTCAGTAATTGTACCGCCGACAAAATTTCCAAACGTGACAAAAATATACGCACTGCCATATTTCAATGTTTTGAATCCACTAAAATCAGTCTGGTTGTAATTCGACTTTTTGTATACGATGATATTTTTATTTCTAAATTATTTATCAGCTCATCGTATTTATCTTGTTTGTCCATCAACAACTTTGTTCATTTTCAAATTTGGAACGTTAAATTCTATTTTCACAATATACACATATCTTGGCCCAAATTTCCATATATATAAAAAAAAATTCCAATTCGTTCAATGTTAACGTTTATTTATAAATTCAACCATATAAAATTTCAATCGAGTCTTAAATCAAATTCAAATATTCGGCATTAAATACTTTAATCACAACCAACCATTCTAAATAAAATATTCAATTCATACTCAAACAATATATTTGATTTTAACTTTCTAACCTCAATATCAATATAAAATTGATTATTCATAGTTAAACCTTATTTAATCTCATATTTCAGTTGTCAAAATTTCTGGGTCGTTACATTCTTCCCCCCTTTAAAACTTTTCGTCCTCGAAAAGGAAAGATCGTTAGAGTTACACTAATTTATACTTCAAATTTCCATATTTGTGTGAGATTCTCCACAACTGATTTTAATATTGATATTTCCGTCATCGGTCCTCTTTGTTTCCATCATATTAGCTCGGAAAAATAAATTTTCCTTCCAAAACCAATTTAAATTTCAAATCCTGTATTGGTTGGATTTACGCATCTCCAATCATTCTAAATTTCTTTATTCATATGTCAATATTTACTTATCAGTTGTTCCACAAGTTCAACCATAACATCAGATATTCAATCCATTTAATCTCCCCCAACACTCATTGAAGAGTGCAATTATCATTTCTTCTTCAAGTTACCAATTGTCTACTTGAAAATTTTCCAAGATCAAAAATCTTTTATAATAGAAAATATTTGTATATAATTGAAAATAATTCGAAAACCTCTCTTCTTAACTTATTTAAATTATTGTTTCGAAAATACTTGATAACTCGAAGCTTGACAAGTCTATCGTCGTTCTCACAGATGTTAGGCATACGCTGGCCAGGCGCATGACTAAAATCTCCAAGTACTAAATATCCTTGCTTCAATTCCCAGTGAAAAATATTTCAAAAATCCTTTAAAAACAGATACGGAAAGTACCAATGTGATATTGATATGTTGATTGTTCATGAATCGCAGATACACAATGGTTTCGTCTGGATCCCCCAGAAAACATCTGTATCCGTAGGAAGTCACTTCCCTGCGAATTTCGTCAGGGACAAATCAACAAAAGATATTTAAGAATCAAAAGACAATCTGAGGTTATTGAGCGTTAGTTGCTCTATCTCAGGATCACGGAAACAAATCATAGAATTATGAAGATACTTCAAGTCACAAGGACAAATCAAGTCATACAGACACATCAGGTCACAGAGACCAATCAAGTCACGAAAACTAACTGCTGTATCAACAGGTGGCTCACTATCAATAAGATATCTCAAATACTGTGGACCGCAGGTACACAATGGTTACGCCTGGGTCCCCCAGGAAACATCCATACCCGTAAGCTTTCACAGCTCTGCGGGTTACGCCCTTACATTCGACTGTAGAACGCAGCAGTCACAATGGTTACGCTTGGTTCCCCCAAGAAACATCCGTCCGCCGTAGGCTATCTACAGCCCTGCGAATTTCGCTACACGGTCGAATTTCCAACGACTCTAGATCGCAGCGATCACAATGGTTACACCTGATTCCCTCAAGAAACATCCGACCGCCATAGGCTATCTGCAGCCCTGCGAATTACGCTAGCAGTCGTGCTCAATGGCAACTCATGAGTTTTATGTCCGGACAACCTACCGCCACCAGCAGCACTGCAGATTGCGCTATCTGCAGTCCTTTTACATAAGCTCGAAATTCAAAGAAGAAGGATGGTACTTCCCTTATCTTGACTTGAAAACATACAATACTTTATTTCATAAATCATACTTGCGTCCTTTCACACAAGATTTTCCTCTCAAATCATATTTCAAACACTTCGTCTTATATAAATTTTGTTATATAAGATCTCACTTCAAATCGATTACCTTCTAATTCAGTAGTTTTTAAATTCACCGAATTCTTATATATTTTCCATATAAGTTTCGAAAACTTCTATTTCCAATATTCAAAATCAAATATCCTCACATTTCTATTTCATTCAAAATCTTGGGTTTGATCTCTTAATCAATTCAGAAATTTGACATCCTTTCAAACCCAAATCTACCAATCTATTGGTTATAACCCAATTTTTTCTAATTACAAAATTCATCACTTCATTAACATCTTTATTTGCTCAAAAATTCGAATTTTTCTTCTTATCACAAATTTTTCCTTCACGCATTATCACTTCTTCACATTCATACTTCGACCGTCAATTAGTAAGCGAACAACTTCCTAAGTATCAACCCCGAAGGCCGAAACCAACATCAGATCAACACTCAGGAATTTATTCACTTAACTAACCTCCAGTCACTTTCTAAATTCCTTAATTCCATTTCTAATTCTTTATTAAATCATCACTCACGAAATTTTCGAATTCGAATTACAATTCCATTTCTCTTGCATTCTGTTGCCCTTCATTTTCGACGTAGCGCTTTGTTCTTCAGTTCTTGTTATTCTGAATTATGTTAACCTCTCACTATCCTTTGAAAATATTTCCAATTGTTCTATTCATTTTCTTTATTCAAAATCATTTATTGTCACCGGAAAATATTTCCATATATTCACAAATCTTTATTTTCTATCAAGAATATACTTTATTCTCTTGCAACATCTCTAAATCTGTTAGTTTGATTTTAAACAGATGTTAAATAAAACATCGTCATTCCCACTTATTGTTGGCACTCATTAGCTCTCTTCACTTAACCCTTTTCATTTGATTTTCATCAACTTATATTCTTAACTTCAAAATTCATCGTTTCTTCTTTGAAATGATTTCAAATTTCCTTTTTCTATTCACATTGAATTTTCATTTACAATCAACTTCAGTCATCTTTGATTTCTAAAATTCATGCTTAACGAAATTAATTCGTCGATTCTCTCCTATCTATCCTAGATACCATCCGATGATGGATTCTAGATTCAAATCCTAGGGGAACTTATTGAAGAATAATTCTCGCAAACCTGGATTCGAAGACTTCTGAAGACTGGGGATTCCGAACAAAATTTTAAATCTCAAAATAAATTTTTATTTCCGCTGTATTAATTTCAAAACACTAGTTTCAAAATATTTGATATTTCAAAAATAATTATTTTTCAAAATCGCTTTATTTTCAAGATCTATTTTTAAACTCAATAAGCTAAGCTTTGAATAAACCAAAGCTCTGATACCACTTGTAACGTCCCGCCTTTTCGGCCACTTCAAATTGGTAATTAAACCAACTTAAAATGCCCAAATCGACGGATCGTTATTAGCTTACAGGGTTTAAAGACAGAATCAACACATAATAAATAAATACACAGTATTGAACAGCAAAATAAACTTTATTATATAACCGAAAATTTTGATACAATATTTTCTATACAGCGGTTTTAAACAAAAATTTGAATACAGGAAAATATTACTGTTTTAAAACATCAGAGTGCGCTATCTGCTGGAATCCCCAACTTCTCCGGTCTTTGAATCCTAAGCTGAAATCTTTAAATCTGTACTGCTCAAGGTCTGACCCGAGCAATCCATGCAAAAACATAAAAATACTCGGGTCAGGATAAATCATAGTTCAAGTAAATTAATTTCAATATAAACTGAAATGTAATAGTAAATCTTATCATCAATGTCATATATAAAACAACAGTTGTGGTATCTGTCATATCAGTTCTACCTATTTCTAGGGATGAATGATCTCGGGCGTTTGCGAATGTATTCGTGTATATGATATACACGTATACACCGCCTCAACATCCGGGCCAAATATAAACAATAGCATAAGTGGTCTTGGGAACTTGCATATACACACATGTACACGTACATGTGTGTGTTGTCTCAATAATTTAGGAATCGGTAAAATAACCAGTGCAAGCCGAGATCGCCGCAACAGTGGGCGAAAACACAATCTCAAAACGCATGCACATATAGGCACAAGTGGTCGCAGTAAAGAAATCAGTTTTGTAGTAAGGTAACACATTCTAGTTATTTATGCCATACTGCATATGCACAGTTTGCACATCACATCTTTGTACAGCTTATCAACTGTATAAAAAGTTGAGCCGTAAAGACCACACTTAAAATGGATAACTGGATCTCATAGAAAATAGGAGGAACGAGCTTAAGGAAAAAAAAGAGCAGATCATGCATGTAGCATTTTTCATTTTTGTTTTATGTTTTGGAAGTTCCATTTAACAACAGAATTGCCACTAACTACAAAGTAGCTTGTACTGGGACAGAGAACATGCATACTAACACGAAAGCTTACCGAATAGTCTGAATATGGGTTCAAAGTGTCAACAAGAAATCTTACTGAAACATTTTAGGCTCAAGCCAGTCATGAACTAAAGATTAAAGATAGTACCTATCCAAAATGGTTAAAAATGTACGCCAAGGTAACGTTATCTCTAATATTCAGTTTATGAGATTTTCTGCCACGTCTGCTTAGACAAATAAGTTTATGAATGTTAATGACAACAGATGTTCACCCCATTTTCCTTTAAGACAAAAATTTTCTATTATATGTCATGCCTATACATTGAGCATCAGTTCCAAATCAAAGTACAACAAACAGTAGGAGTTCCAATTTAAATAAGACATGAATTTGTTTCAGGTTTTCAACCAGTGAGCGAACGAACATCTAAATAAGACAGGGTTGTCCAATCCAGACATGACACAAAGAATGCCAATGAGTGTTCGACAAATATGTATGCTACAAAAGGGTGCAGCAAAGCCAAAAGAGGACAGCATATGTATATGGAATTCTAAAGCAAATCAAAACTCTATATAGATTGTGCATTTATGGCCAGTGCAAATTGTTATACTCAATTTAGATTGCATGCAGTTCTAAGTTCAAAGTTTTAGCATGTCATTTCAAAGATTATCAGGGTACGGTGTACATCTCACCATGGCAAGACACTAGTGGTATTCACAGTTTGATCCAAAGAGACAATCGAACCGAAGTTTAAACATGGGAAAATGCAGTTTCGTATTTCAACGGCAAGTGTACCCAAGTGAGAGTCAACACAGCCTAGTTTCAAATGAAATCCAGAAATGCCACAATCAACTATATACAACAGGTTTATGTCCATCAACAATTTGATTTTTATTATATTTTTCCCTTTTTAAATTAACACACGTTCCATCATTCAAGAGATTAAATTTTGGCAAGTTTGAAATCCGCATGTCCGCATATAATTCCAGTATTCTCAGAAAATCATTTCCCGCAATACAATCATATTTTAGGCAATAAATAATTTGAGGAATCCCTGAAATCACCGACTCAAACCCGGCAAACATATTCATTTTTTTCTCTTTTAAAAATATATTTTCAAATGCGTTTTGAAAAAAACAAAAAAAAATGACTCCAACAGCATTAGAACAACAAAGAAATTCAGCAAAAAGAATATATTCAAAGGCAGTTGAACAGCACAGCCAAAGGTTTTCAAAGGCATTTCAAGAGCAAATTTAAAAACATGGTTGGCAAAACACAAAATACTTTACTATTAAAAATATTCAATTGTGAACAAATAATTGTGCTATTTCGTAGGGAACTGATTTTTAGTGAGCAGACATGTTATGACACAAAACGTGCATTACCCAAAGGAACTGAAATATATAGATATGTACTCAGAAATCAAATGCATCCAATGTAAAGGATGTAGACAATAGAGTATACCCAGTTTCAGTGGACATATATGATGCTGCCCCATTTAATTTCATTTATGAGCCAACCACAATATATGCCCCAGTTTCATGGCTAAATATATATGAACGTTTCAGTTTCAAAGCAAAACAATCGGCAATAGGTTCCATTTGCAAAAACAGGTTCAATGAAGTGGAAATCTCCATATCAGTGTGTGTATTGGACGAGATAACAAGTGTATCGACTTCCAGAAAATCATATTAACGCAGTTAAAGCCAATTCGCTAATTCAATCAAAGTAACAGATCAAACAAGTTCAACACGCAACAACCGACAATAGTGTTCAACAAACAAGGTGCATCCATGAACAAAATTAATCCAAATCTAACTATTTTAATTCAGTCCTACTGAAATTGAAATACTTGAACTGAAATTAATCAATCGTGAGTTCCATAAGAAACTCACCTAAAAACAACGCAAAGAAAGGAGCACGCTCGGTAGCAGCGCCAAACGAGACAACTCAGGCAGCGCCGAAGTCAACTGTCGAGATGGCTTTTGACGACGGCAACAACAAGACCTTCGATTCGATTCTGGGTTGAGCTAAGAGCGGTGGTGATTTAGGGTTCCGAGGGCAACTGCGACAATGAAGTGAAGGATGGATATGGAAGGTAGTAGCTGGCTTCAACAAGTAGAAGGCGGCTTTGATTCCTGGAGCCGCTAGCTTCAACTGAACGAAGGGAGGAAAGAGTGGAATTTGATGGCGAGACACAGGCGGCCATTAAAATGATTTGGGAATTTTTCTGAAGGAATGAAGAAAAAGGGTTCAATTTTATAAGGAAGAAGCCGTGGGAGCCAAGACAAAGAAATGCGTATTTCACTGAGGAAGGCAATGTCTAGGGAAGCAACGTATTTCACTGAGGAAGGTAATGTCTAAGGGAGCAACTTATTTCACTGAGGAAGGTTATATATGTTCCATTAAATATAAATTTTTATTGCGAACTGGCATTGAACACTCAGTAATTGTACCGCCGACAAAATTTCCAAACGTGACAAAAATATACGCACTGCCATATTTCAATGTTTTGAATCCACTAAAATCAGTCTGGTTGTAATTCGACTTTTTGTATACGATGATATTTTTATTTCTAAATTATTTATCAGCTCATCGTATTTATCTTGTTTGTCCATCAACAACTTTGTTCATTTTCAAATTTGGAACGTTAAATTCTATTTCACAATATACACATATCTAGGCCCAAATTTCCATATATATAAAAAAAAATTCCAATTCGTTCAATGTTAACGTTTATTTATAAATTCAACCATATAAAATTTCAATCGAGTCTTAAATCAAATTCAAATATTCGGCATTAAATACTTTAATCACAACCAACCATTCTAAATAAAATATTCAATTCATACTCAAACAATATATTTGATTTTAACTTTCTAACCTCAATATCAATATAAAATTGATTATTCATAGTTAAACCTTATTTAATCTCATATTTCAGTTGTCAAAATTTCTGGGTCGTTACATATAATCTATACATTATAGATTATAAAACTAGTCCAAACACTGGGTCGTTACAACCCAAATCAGCGGTCCCTATTCTTTAGCATTCAAGAGGGCAGGTTATGATACAAATATATTTGAAATGGATTATTCAAGCATCATTTTACCCGGGCACTCCATCAAACCCTAAGGATTTAATGTCACATGTCTTTATGTTAACTATTCAACTACAAGGCTAGTAAACATTTATATTTTTCCTTTCTCCAGAAACTGATCATTCTATACTTCTAAATTACCAATTCAGGAATACTTGTATACATGGTTAGTATTAATTCCAGTTTGTAATATTTATGTTTTAAGAAATTTAATAAATACAAATCTAAAATAGGTTATAAATTTGGGTTTATCACATTCACCCCTCCTTTAAGAATTGTGTCCCATAATTTTTTTTCCTAGTATTAGCAAACAAACAGATATAAAATACAACTATATTTATAATAATACAAAACACTTACCAAGAATTAACTTACGTTCTTGCTTTTATCAGAAAATAATCCTAGATACTTTGCCTTCATTTTTTCTTCAACTTCCCATGTGCAATCATTTGCATCTAAACTCCACCGCACCTTAATCAGTTTGATGCTTTTATTTCTCAAGTTATTTTCTTCTCTTGCAACAATTCCTATTGGCTCCATTTCATAACTCAAATCTGCTTTAATTTTCACTTGAGTAAGAGATTCCAGAATAGTTTCTTTATCATGTATCCATCTTCTAAGTTATGATACATGAACTACATTATGTAGTCCTTTTAACTCCTCTGGCAACTTCAATATATAGGCTAAAGTGCCTATTCTTTCCATTATTTCATAAGGGCCTACATACCTAAGTGATAGTTTTCCCTCTTTGCCAAATCTGAGTACTTTTCTCATTGGAGAACATTTGAGAAAAACATAATCTCCCACTTTAAATGCCACTGGTCTTATACCTCTATCTGCATAAGCTTTCTGCCTATCTTGTGCAACTTTCATTCTATGTCTAATTAACTCAATTTTGGCAGATGTTTCTTTAACTTGATCTGGTCCAATCAATACTCTTTCACCCACGTCCATCCAACGAGTTGGAGATAAACAAGGCCTACCATATAGTGCTTCATATAGAGCCATTCCTATGGTTGATTGATGGCTATTATTGTATGTAGATTCAGTTAAATGCAAGTATGATTCCCAGTTACCTCCAAATTCTAACACACAGGCTTTAAGTAAATCCTCTAAAATTTTATTTACAATCTCTGTCTGTCCATCAGTTTGTGAATGGTACACACTTAAACTCAATTCAGTCCCCATTGCTTTTGGGAAACTATCCAAAACCTAGAAGTAAACAATGCATATATGTCACTAATAATGTTTCTATGTATACCATGCAATCTTATTATCTCTTTGAGGACTAACTGAGCTAGTTTGTGAGCATTTCTGTCAGACTTCACTGGGATGAAATGGGATGATTTGGTTAGCCTATCAACTACCACCCATATACTATCATTTCCCCTCTTTGATGAAATCCTTCAATGAAATCCATGGAAATTCTTTCCCATTTCCACATAGGTACTTCAAGAGGTTGCAACATCCCTGAGGGTTTCTAGTACTCTGATTTTACCTATTGGCAAATTAAACACTTTGCAACATACCTGGCTACATCACTTTTCATCCCTTTCCACCAGTAACCTCTTTTAAGATCATGATACATTTTTATTTCTCCTGGATAGATAGTGTATCTGGTTTTACGATGCTCATCCATTATCTTTTTCTTTAAACCTATCAAATATGGTACATATCCTCCCTTTAAATCTTAAATATCCTTTTCCATCCAATGAAATTTTTTCTATCTCCTCATTATTCATTAACTGAATTTTCTTTTCTTTTAAATTTAAGTCCCGATCTTGCAATGATCCTACTTTTTGCACCAAAACTGGCTTTATGTTTATCATGCTTAATTTTCCATAGTCTTGCATATCAACAACTTTTCTAATTATTTCTTCCTCTTTAACTATTTCTTTTGCCACACTCAAGATAACTAAATCTTAAAATTCTTCTACCATCAATCTAGCCAATTTAACATAGTGTTTACCGAGTGCATCAACAACTTTGTTTGCTTTTCCTGGGGTGTACAAAATATCTAAATCATATGCAGCTAAGAACAATACCCATCTATGCTGCCTCATATTTAAATCTTTTTATGAAAATAAACATTTTAAAGACTTGTGATCAATATATAATTCAAACTTTTCCGTTAGCAAGTAATGTCTCCACAACTATAAAGCATACACCACTTCTACAAGTTCAAGATCATGGGTTGCAATTCTAGTTTCATTTGGTTTAAGCTGCCTTGATGCATAAGCAATCACCTGACCATATTGCATTAATACAGCCCATAAACCAGACCTACTAGCATCAATGTAAACCACCACCCTTCATTCCCCTCTGGAACTTGCAATATAGGAGCTTCTACTAATGCTTTCTTCAACTTTTCAAAGGCTTGATCACATTTATCTATCCAGATAAAAGGTTGTTCTTTTCTGTTTAGCATAGTCAATGGTATGGACACTCTTGCAAAATCTTTAATAAATCTCTTGTAGTATCCTTCCATGCCTAGAAAAGACCTTACTTTAGTTACTATCTTAAGTTTTTTCCGTGCTTGCACAATTACTACCTTCTATGGATCTACAACAATTCCTTTTTCTGATATGATATGTCCTAAATACTATACTTCAGGTTGCCAGAAAACATATTTCGAGAATTTTGCTTTTAATCCATTTTGCCTCAATCTGGTTAATACCAAATGTAAATGCCTTTCATGCTCCTCTCTAGATTTGGAATATATTAGTATATCATCTATAAACACTAGAACAAATTTATCCAAATAATCTCTAAACATCCTATTCATTAAATCAACATAATAGGAGGGGGCATTAGTTAACCCAAAGGGCATTACCAAATACTCATACAATCCATACCGTGCATTAAATGTTGTATACTTGATACTTTCTTCTTCAACCTTCATCGAATGAGACCCTGAGGCTAAGTCTAACCTAGAAAAGACTCTTGCACCATTTAATTGATTAAAGAGATCATCTATTCTTGGCGGGGGTATTTGTTTTTAATTGTTACTTTGTTCAATTCCCTGTAGTCAATGCACATTCTTAGAGAACCATCTTGTTTCTTAACAAAAACAACTGGTGAACCCCAATAGGAACTACTAGGCCTAATAAATACTTTTTGTTCTAATTCCTCAAGTTGTTTCTTCAATTCAATTAATTCTTTAGGACCCATTCTGGTTGGCTTTTTGATAACTGGACTAGCTCTTGGAATTACATGTTTGGAATTCCACTGGTCTTTCTTGGGGAACTCCGCTAATTTCATCAAACAAATCTGAATATTGATTAACTATGAGTATATTATCTAGTTTGGGCATACTTTCTTCGTTACTCATTTCCCAAATGTTTCCTGGTCCAGTTTTGATTGATTCACACATTATCGTTATTCTTTTGTTGTGTGGGTTTATTAAGGAAATTGTAAACTCCTCTAGATTTATTGCTGCTTTATATTTTTGCAACCAATTTACACCTAATATTATCCTAATTCGTGGGTAATTTAACAAATGCAAATCTACTAAAAATATGTGGCCCCCTATATTTAATTTTACCCCTATGCATTGCATCCCTAAAACACATGAGCTCCCTAGGGGACTGTTTTTAAGCTAAGGTTTATCCATATAAACACAAACAAGTTTTAACTTCTGGACTATATCATGAGATATCAAAGAATGTGTAGCCCATGTGTCATAAACTACATGTATATGTAAGGTTTCAATAAAAAGTATACCTTCCACTTGACCAAGTACTTCTTCTTTTCCTTCTAAAGCTCCTATCTTAGCTAGCTTCTTTGGCTCAGGACAAAGCTTTTTAATATGACCTTCCTTTCCACAATTAAAGCATTTGAAAGTTACCACTTTTCCAACCCTGCAAGCGTCTTTCAAATGACCCTATTTACTACAATTATAATAGAGAATTTTCTAGTGACACCCCACTTCCATTAATGTCACTTTTTAATAGAATGCATTAAGTTCCGTGAAGCGTTATTGGTAAACATAAACATCATAAGACAGATATAAAATAACAGCGAAATTTAAAACCTTATTCTTTAAGCAGAAAAAATTATGGTCCAAAATACATTTACAACATAAGTATGAAATTTAGAAAACCCATTATATCAAATAAAAATCTCTGTCTTGTACCAAAATCATCACAGTACATTAATATAAAATCATATTCCCCAAAAAAAGAGCCATATCATAGTAGATATGTAATCGAAGCGGTACATCTAAGAAGCTCCAAGCAGAAACAGAAGAGAGAATCCTAATTAAGCCTGAGTATTCCTACCCTGAGAAACTGGGGGGAGAAAAGGAAGAGGGAGAAAAGAAAACAAAACAGGTCAGACATAAAGTTTAGTGAGCCAGTTACTTTTAGTATATAAATAAGTAAAAGCATCATGACAGGCATATAAACTGGATGAGAGAGATAACAGTATCATAAAACAGGAATAACATAATGAGCAGGATAAGCAGAATAAACAGAACAGAATATGTTTTGCTTCTCAAATACTTTTCTCTGCACTAATACTGGTATAACAGAAACAGAATGATCCCAACAAAAATAGATGGTAGACTTACGTGTACTTCTAGTGACGTATTTTACCCCCAACAATAGTAACAGGAAGCCCAACATAAATGACAGGTGTTGCCCCCAATGGTAATAATGGGCTCCTAAACAAGCATTACTAGATCTGCCTTAATTACAACCCTAATCGATTGGCTCCCTATCCTGTAGACACCCTGTGCTGGCCCCACAGTAGGATGTATCACTTCCTAAAGTGGAAACCTCTTTTTTCGAGAGGCACAGCCATATCTACTGATGTCACAACATCTTATTAGTGGAAATTTGTGTTAAGGGCTTACAAGGTGAGCTTTATTATTTTGTAGGACACGGGATTGAAATAATTATTTTCCAGGACAAAAATCAAGCACACGTCTTCATCTTTTTAAAAATTAATTTCTGAAATCATATTCTTGTCGAAATTACATCAAAATTAAGCCGTAGTTTCTTCTGTAATGAAAGCAGTCATATATTTTTTTAAGAAAAAAATTAGACGTTATTTATTTTTGAAATCAAATTCGACTTTAATTGTTGAAATCGTGAGGCGATTTTGTTCATTTGGACAGGCTAATTGATTTTCTCTGTTAGATTTGTATAACTGATATTAGTTAACTTATTTTATTACAAAATACATTTTCTAAACTATTTTGTAAAAAGATAAGTGGAGTAAATGGAAAAGGTAAATATATTGACAAAACAGGTCAACTGTTTTATCATGAAATTACTTTTAGACCCATTATGTAGTAACATTTTATTCCCAATATATGGAAATTAACATTGGAGTCTCCTTGAACTAGATGTCGTAGAGTGCACTTGGAAACACTACGACTCAATATACTTAACCACAAGATTTTATCAGAAATATTAAAAATTAACTATGAAATTTATGTGATGATTGTCTTGTTATAATTGGTTTTATCTTTTTAAAAAATTGTATTTAAAAAAAAAGACAAATGTTATGTGGGCTTCAATGGCAAATAACAGGAGTGAAAAAGTGTAACAACCCGAAAAATCCGAACCAATTTAAAAATTTTATTTTGGCAATTTTAGTGAATATTGAAAATGATTTATTTTAAATAATAACGACGAGAAATTTATTTTGAATAGAGTTAGAACGTATATATTTATTTGAATCGACGACAGAATATAAATATTTATTTTTAATTATAAAAGGAATTGAAAATGGCGCGGTAGTTTGAAAATTCGATTTCAAATTTCAAATGGATGTACAGGACTCAAAATAAACCGGATTTTAGCGAAACTAAAAATATCAGAATCTATTTGAGAATATCTTTCCAGTGAATCCAGAAAATCGAAATTTCATAGCGGGAATCAAAATTTAGGCCCAGTTGAAAATTCAGAATAGTCGCTTGTAACGGCTGGAAATTTTCGACTCCTCGAGAGTCGAAAATTCCGAGAAGAAATTGAAAGAAAGTAGAGGGTGAGGAAGAAAAGATAGAACTAATAGAATAGAAGAAGAAGAACTTACATCATCAGAGTAAACACGAATCTCACAGCGGAACGAATAAAATATAACATAACTTTGAAATACAAATCAGTACTCTTATATACATACCATTTCAAAGTACAACACTTAACAACACAGCGGAATAATAATAGCTATAATCCTGAAGCCTCCTGCTCCAAGCTCTCCAAGTGTATCTGTAAAATCCCGACTACTTGACTGCCCGTACAAATTTAGGCACCCAAGAGTTTAGGGGAAACAAAACAAAATAAACTCTGGGTCAGTCATGGGACTGGTGTGAATAAAACTCCAACACTTGGTTAAATAAAGGATATCTTTCTGATATTATAATAATGTCTAAATACAAATAGATATCAACCTAGCAGAACGCTTGCATCTCACGTTCCACATACATAGTATACAAATAAACCGTGAGCGCTTATTGGAGATAGGATTCCAACAGACAAGGTATGGGAGCACCTTCCGATCAGTGTACTCTAGAGGAGATACACTAGGGTTCAACAAGAACGTCTTGCAACCCGGCCACACATGACCGTCCACTCATTTAGCTTGAGTGTAACGAATATATTATCACCGATGGTTGGGATCAGCAACCATCCTTCCCGATAAGGGACAACATTGAAATAGATTATAAAGAAGTACAATTGAATATTCTCTAGATGGTGATAATACACCCTGCTTGGGTATGGCCCAACTAGCCATGCTGCCTAGCCCAACTTCTGTTATTTCCGGGTTGTGAGGTTTTGAGGTCACGTTTATCACTTTGACAGATTATTTCTTCAATTACTTTGAATGCCACATCGTCATACCCGCCAAATCATTATCGATTTCTCAAGGCATCACGGGTATAAAAGCTAAGAGAAACGAATTTCTCCGCCACCAACGTAATACGTTTAAAGAGATCAACATATATGATTCGTTAAGAATACTTTGTCAGACACTCGTCCATATACGTTGTTCTGGGACTGAATAAACCAAAGGCACTATTCAGTAAATCCATCCTACCTAGGCTTTTCACAATAGCCCTTGCACTTCACTCCGTCTTCAATTATCTTCAGCGTACTTGATTCGCAACGCTTATGCTAATACGGAGTGGTTCTTCGGATAATAATCCAACCGGTCTCTCCATATTTACAACGTAAATATGGTCAAAACTTTGATAGTCTGTGATTCAACTATCAAATGAAAACATGTCGGTGTACAAACAACGATCTTATTTCCAAATGGGAATTCGATCGATCAATCATCATATGTTCATATTTCCTTATTTCATATATTTAGAAAATATATGTTATTAATCATTGGAAAACATTTCCATAGCTTATTTTCACATCACTATTATTTCACAACTATCAGTCCCCAACTGTAACTAGTATGAGAACAATTCTCTAAGTATCAATCCGGAAGGTCGAAACCAACATCAGATCGTCACTTAGAAAACCGTTCAACTTACCCTCTCCAGTCAGTTTCTGAATTTGCTTAACTCTATTTCTTAAATTCTTATCATGAAAACATTTCATTTTCTATGTTTAGAAAACATATCTGACTATATTTGGAAAACGTTTCCAAAACTCATTTACGGATTTCCAATGAACGTTGTATAAAACATCATTTTGCTTAATCCATTTATCGCTTATTCCTTAACTTTATTCCTAATCAACCTTTTAGACCGAACCACAACTATTCCTTTGTCAATTCTGAAGTCAATCAAGTTGGGGTATAATTACCTCGCAGACCTTAATTGAACAACGTCCTTTACTGTGAAATAGATGAAGCTCATCACTCACTTTTTACAATCATCTGTTTTACGCAAATTCTCGGATTCAGGTTACGAATCCACTTATTATATGACAACGTTTGATTATAACTATAACGTTATAATTCCTACCCCTAAAATATCTAACCTAAATTATAAATTTATTTCCTAACTCGAATAATTTAACAGACACCTAATTTCTAAATCAATAACTAAATCTTGATTTAAACCCTGGAAAGTAAATAGTACTTTCCGGAATTCGCTATAATCGAATTCGACGTATAACTCTCTTTCGAGTAATCTCTATTCGATTAACTCTCCCTTTTTAATAACTTATATTCGATAAACTCTATTTCGATTAACTCCTATCGAATAACTAATATTCGAATAACTCTTCTTGGTTGGCTCTATTTCATTAACTCTTATCGAATAACGAATATTCGATTTTCTTAAATGTGTCAATTCTTATCGAATAACTAACATCTGATTAACTTAAATGGATTTACTCTTATCGAATAACTTATTCGATTAACTCAACTTGATTTTCTTAACTCGATTATCTCAACTCGATTACTTAACTCGATTAATCTTAACTCGATTACTTAACTCGATAACTTAACTAAACCCAAATCGATTAACTCAACTCTAATCGATTAACTTAATTTGATTTACTCCTTCGAATAACTTAATTGATTAACTCCTTCGAATAACTAATTCGAATAACTTACCTTCGAATAACAAATATTCGATTTACTCTAACTCGATTAACTTAATTCTAATCGATTTACTCCATTTCGATTCAACTTAATTCAAATCGATTAACTTAACTCAAATTGATTAACTCCTTTCGAAAAACTAAATTCGATTTAACTCTTCTCGAATAACTAAATTCGATTAACTCAAATTGAATAACTAATATTCAATTAACTCTTACGTGTTTAACTCTATTCGAATAAGTAATTCGAATCACTCTAATGTGTTTAACACTATTCAAATATCTAATTCGAATAACTCATTTCGAATAACCAAATTCGATTAACTCCTTTTTATAACGTTTATTCATATCAAAAGATTTCCTTTTTACAACGTTTATCCATTTATAAAGATTAACTTTTTACAACGTTTATCCATTTATAAAGATTTACTTTTTGTAACGGTTCTTCACTTTATAAATGTCCTTTTAATAACGTTTCTACTTCTCTATATAAGTACAGACTTATATATATTCCATTTATCAACGATAAATAATTTATTTAATTTATAAAACATTATTTATAAATTAATCTACTTCAATTTATCCGTTTAAAACAGATTTCCTATTTAATATCTCATTTAAATCCATATCGTGTTATACCGTGTGCGAAGCACGGGTTTAAACCTATCCATGTATAATTTTATTTATTTTTCAAATAAGTGTTCCTTTATTTATTCCTTAAATAAATATTCCTTTATTTCATTTATTTATAATCTAAATAAATATTCCTTTATTTATTTCCTAAATAAATAAATCCTTTTATTTCCTATTTATTTTCTAAATAAATATTTCTTTTATAAAATCCTTCGATTTTATAAATAAATTCATTTTCAATATAAACTTTGAAAATTCCCTTTTTACATTCTAGTATCACCTATGGTGTTTAACGTGTCGTATAACAATGATCGGTATCATTCAAACATACGAAATCAATAACAGATTTCATAACACATCATATATCACAATATATGAAAAACGGTAAAATAAATGTTGAGGAATCCAGTCGGATTCCTCCAACCTGTTTCCCCGCATCCACAGATGTTACACAATAAAATATACATCAATTTCATTCCAACATGAAATATACTGATGAACTGAATCAATATTTCATTGTCGTTTATATATATAACTATATCTATGTTTCAATCAAATCTATTTAACAGTCCAAACTATCAATACACAACAATCAAATCATTTAATACAGTTTATATAAAAAATATAAACTGAGGAGAGTTAGTGAGTTTTACTCACTTTTGCAGTTCATCGTTAAAGAACGATAAACTGTTGTTTGATCTGAATCAAACAGTTTAATTCGCCGTAAATTCAGACGAGTCCCAATCCACTTTCAGTCAGCTTCATTGTGAAGCTCTCGTCCCTACGATCCCAACGTGACTTGTTTCGCTGAAAACCGATGTCGTATGATCAAGTTACGTACTTTACAAGTTCGTGTACCCTTTTAAATAAATGAAACTTGGATTTTCTTCTAATGGGCCTTACTAATTTCCAAGCCCAACCACTCTTTAAACCCACCAACACCCATACGTTTCTTCCCCAACATACAGCGAAACCCATCTTCCTCCTAAACCCATTGACCGTGCCCTTTGACCGCCTCCTCCCTTCGCATCGGCCACCCATTTCCGGCGCCGCTACCATCAATCAACTCAGCACCCAATTCGCCACCTCACTGTCACCATCAAAACAACTCCGGCGTCCCCTAGTCGAACGCGTCCTGGAGCCCTAGAAATTGAAGTCCACTGTCGCCTTTGCCTCCAGATCGTCGGAGTCCATCTCGTCCACGTCAACGGGTGCGCCTCGCAACCCTGAACCTCGCAGCAACCTCGAGCCTCCCTCCGATCTCCTGTGGTTGTCGTGCGCCTCAACCCTAGGTCACGAGCGAACCCTTCCAGCGCCCAAATGGATGCGAGTGTGAAGAGAAACTCCTTTGGATTCTCAATACATATGTCTTCCGATTTTAGGAGTTTTATCCTATTTGATTTTGAATTTCTTGTTGGATTTTTCTTTTGAAAATGTTTGCTGCGTTTTGGGTTTATGCTGTATATATAGCGATGTTTGGGTTGGTACCAATTGTGGCTGAGAATTGGTGAGGCGTGGCCTTGTTCATATCATAGAAAATAGTGGGATATTTTTTTTATTGGATTTTTATATTTTATTTATTCGATTTCTCCTTGTATCTGCCTTCTAAAAATCTCAGCGACCACATACGATCTTCTAAAATCACGAAAATTGACATGTAGCTAGAGTTCGACATTACGGTCCCAACGAAACTGGTTTCGTCGCATTCCGACTTCGTATGCTCACACAGCGTATTTTTAACTGTCAAAATACTGACTATTTCTCACTCTAAAAATCCGTACGGCCACACAGTGACTCTAAAAATCACGAAACTGGAAATCTAATAACTATTTGATATTGCGGATCCAACAAAACTGGTTTCGTCGAATTTCGACTTCGTTTGCAAAAGTGGCTATTTTTAACGTTCTAAATAACCTATTTAAATATATAAATATATTTAAATATAAAAATTAAATTAAATATAAATATAAATATAAATAAATTTATATTATCGTATATATTCACATATGATATCGTACAGCTCCAGAATATCATATCAGAATATACAGTTTGATATTTCAGATTCCAGATTATCCCGGTATTCAGTTTATATTGAAAATCTCTTTTCTAACGTATATAAAGCGTCGCAAATTATAAAGGAATTCTACAGCGATTTTTCTGAAATTTGATTTGGACATAACTCAAAATCTACACGACGAAATCTCGAATTTTCTCTTCCATATGAAAAATATAGTTCAGCAGATCCGTACGTTTCTTGTTTCACAGAAATTCGACTTAAAACGGATTCTGTATGTTCAGTTGAAGTTCGAATCGCCAAATTCCGAACTGCCGCGACGTTTTCAGGTTCGTTTTAATTATAATTATAAATTTTAAGTTCGAACATTGTACTTTAAGTTATCGATATCGCCAAATCGATATATAAATCATTAAATTAATTATTCGACAGCTAACAAAACGCGCCATTACAGATTTCCCCCCTTAAAATAATTTCGTCCTCGAAATTACTAAGTTAGAAAAATGCTACTAACTCTACTAACTAGATTTAAAAATCTTTTTTTTTGTTTACCTCTAAATTTCAGTTTCGACTGGACCCATTTAATTTTAATTAATTTATTAATTCATTTCCGACCAACTAAAATTTTCAAAAATTCTGAAAATTTTCTAACACCTTAAATTTTCAAAAAATTTCGCCATAACCTCTTTGTACGGCTCAATACGTCAAACCACAACTCTCCTCTCTAGGCCTCCTCCAATCCAAAAGGAAATCAAAATAGCCAAGCGGCTTGCCAATTCGGCTCATAAAATCCAAACTCATATATGATATAAACTTGTACCTTTTTGTCGGGCATTTAACTCTGTCCCTTTCATCTGCTACCACTTCAACATATACCAATGTTATCCATTCCAATTGATCTCCAATCAGTTCATATCCTCAAATCCAAATCGAATTTCATTCGAACTCTAATATCAAATTCCAAATTATTGACTTATCAATTTGGTTCCACTCTAGATTATCTCTAATCCAATTCAATTTTATTTAACTCGGTTCAAGTTAAATTTCAATTTATTTTTACCATCTCATTTTATTTAACTTCATTAGTTAAATTTTAATTCCAGAACTTAAGTTCCTGGGTTTCTTTCAAATCAATTTGAAATCATAATGCCAATTCAAAACCTTTGACTTTCTAAACAACTTGTTTTCTCAAACAATTCAAAAACAAATCTTTTGGTAGTAATCCGTCACTTAGAACTCGAAAATGAACACTGATGATGTCTAGATTCATCATCAGAATCTATTTTCCAGCTATCGTAGTGAGTTCAATACTATATCATTTTCAATTTGAAAAACATTTTCAAAATCTCCCAGGAACTTAAAATTTCCTTATTTTAAATTCCAAATTCTGATTTAAATTCAGATTTAATTCATCTTATTTCATATATTTCCTTATATGAATTCTGATTAGTTATTTATAACCATTTCACCCTTTTACAATCTTATTCGATTATAATAACAACCAACACAATCAATATACTATAATAATTTCAAGATATATTTTGGGAAAAATTATTTCATTTACCCTCTTTCAAAACATACAATGTCGGTTCATCGTATTCGAGTGTTTAGTAACCCTTATTGATACAGTGGATCAAACTGATCGACCAGAATTCATAAGCCACTCAACCAATGAGTCTCCACAATATAAAACCATTTTATATTGAATAACAATTACGCGCTCATATATATACATTCAAACTCAATCTAGGATATTACTAATCCCATCTCTATCGAGTTATGCCACAGAGCCAAGGTAATCACTTAACTTAAGCTCTGATACCAACTGTAACGGCTGGAAATTTTCGACTCCTCGAGAGTTGAAAATTCCGAGAAGAAACAGAAAGAAAGTAGAGGGTGAGGAAGAAAAGATAGAACTAATAGAATAGAAGAAGAAGAAGAAGAAGAACTTACATCATCAGAGTAAACACGAATCTCACAGCGGAACGAATAAAATATAACATAACTTTGAAATACAAATCAGTACTCGTATATACATACCATTTCAAAGTACAACACTTAACAACACAGCGGAATAATAATAGCTATAATCCGAAGCCTCCTGCTCCAAGCTCTCCAAGTGTATCTGTAAAATCCCGACTACTTGACTGCCCGTACAAATTTAGGCACCCAAGAGTTTAGGGGAAACAAAACAAAATAAACTCTGGGTCAGTCATGGGACTGGTGTGAATAAAACTCCAACACTTGGTTAAATAAAGGATATCTTTCTGATATTATAATAATGTATAAATACAAATAGATATCAATCTAGCAGAACGCTTGCATCTCACGTTCCACATACATAGTATACAAATAACCCGTGAGCGCTTATTGGAGATTGGATTCCAACATACAAGGTATGGGTGCACCTTCCGATCAGTGTACTCTAGAGGAGATACACTAGGGTTCAACAAGAACGTCTTGCAACCCGGCCACACATGACCGTCCACTCATTTAGCTTGAGTGTAACGAATATATTATCACCGATGGTTGGGATCAGCAACCATCCTTCCCGATAAGGGACAGCATTGAAATAGATTATAAAGAAGTACAATTGAATATTCTCTAGATGGTGATAATACACCCTGCTTGGGTATGGCCCAACTAGCCATGCTGCCTAGCCCAACTTCTGTTATTTCCGGGTTGTGAGGTTTTGAGGTCACGTTTATCACTTTGACAGATTATTTCTTCAATTACTTTGAATGCCACATCGTCATACCCGCCAAATCATTATCGATTTCTTAAGGCATCACGGGTATAAAAGCTAAGAGAAACGAATTTCTCCGCCACCAACGTAATACGTTTAAAGAGATCAACATATATGATTCGTTAAGAATACTTTGTCAGACACTCGTCCATATACGTTGTTCTGGGACTGAATAAACCGAAGGCACTATTCAGTAAATCCATCCTACCTAGGCTTTTCACAATAGCCCTTGCACTTCACTCCGTCTTCAATTATCTTCAACGTACTTGATTCGCAATGCTTATGCTAATACGGAGTGGTTCTTCGGATAATAATCCAACCGGTCTCTCCATATTTACAACATAAATATGGTCAAAACTTTGATATTCTGTGATTCAACTATCAAATGAAAACATGTCGGTGTATAGACTACGATCTTATTTCCAAATGGGAATTCGATCGATCAATCATCATATGTTCATATTTCCTTATTTCATATATTTAGAAAATATATGTTATTAATCATTGGAAAAAATTTCCATAGCTTGATTTCACATCAATATTATTTCGCAACTATCAGTCCCTAACTGTAACTAGTATGAGAACAATTCTCTAAGTATCAATCCGGAAGGTCGAAACCAACATCAGATCGTCACTTAGAAAACCGTTCAACTTACCCTCTCCAGTCAGTTTCTGAATTTGCTTAACTCTATTTCTTAAATTCTTATCATGAAAACATTTCATTTTCTATGTTTAGAAAACATATCTAACTATATTTGGAAAACGTTTCCAAAACTCATTTACGGATTTCCAATGAACGTTGTATAAAACATCGTTTCGCTTAATCCTTTTATCGCTTATTCCTTAACTTTATTCCTAATCAACCTTTTAGACCGAACCACAACTATTCCTTTGTCAATTCTGAAGTCAATCAAGTTGGGGTATAATTACCTCGCAGACCTTAATTAAACAACGTCCTTTACTGTGAAATAGATGAAGCTCATCACTCACTTTTTACAATCATCTGTTTTACGCAAATTCTCGGATTCAGGTTACGAATCCACTTCTTATATGACAACGTTTGATTATAACTATAACGTTATAATTCCTACCCCTAAAATATCTAACCTAAATTATAAATTTATTTCCTAACTCGAATAATTTAACAGACACCTAATTTCTAAATCAATAACTAAATCTTGATTTAAACCCTGGAAAGTAAATAGTACTTTCCCGAATTCGCTATAATCGAATTCGACGTATAACTCTCTTTCGAGTAATCTCTATTCGATTAACTCTCCCTTTTTAATAACTTATATTCGATAAACTCTATTTCGATTAACTCCTATCGAATAACTAATATTCGAATAACTCTTCTTGGTTGGCTCTATTTCATTAACTCTTATCGAATAACAAATATTCGATTTTCTTAAATGTGTCAATTCTTATCGAATAACTAACATCTGATTAACTTAAATGGATTTACTCTTATCGAATAACTTATTCGATTAACTCAACTTGATTTTCTTAACTCGATTATCTCAACTCGATTACTTAACTCGATTAATCTTAACTCGATTACTTAACTCGATAACTTAACTTAACCCAAATCGATTAACTCAACTCTAATCGATTAACTTAATTTGATTTACTCCTTCGAATAACTTAATTGATTAACTCCTTCGAATAACTAATTCGAATAACTTACCTTCGAATAACAAATATTCGATTTACTCTAACTCGATTAACTTAATTCTAATCGATTTACTCCATTTCGATTCAACTTAATTCAAATCGATTAACTTAACTCAAATTGATTAACTCCTTTCGAAAAACTAAATTCGATTTAACTCTTCTCGAATAACTAAATTCGATTAACTCAAATTGAATAACTAATATTCAATTAACTCTTACGTGTTTAACTCTATTCGAATAAGTAATTCGAATCACTCTAATGTGTTTAACTCTATTCAAATATCTAATTCGAATAACTCATTTCGAATAACCAAATTCGATTAACTCCTTTTTATAACGTTTATTCATATCAAAAGATTTCCGTTTTACAATGTTTATCCATTTATAAAGATTAACTTTTTACAAAGTTTATCCATTTATAAAGATTTACTTTTTGTAACGGTTCTTCACTTTATAAATGTCCTTTTAATAACGTTTCTACTTCTCTATATAAGTCCAGACTTATATATATTCCATTTATCAACGATAAATAATTTATTTAATTTATAAAACATTATTTATAAATTAATCTACTTCAATTTATCCGTTTAAAACAGATTTCCTATTTAATATCTCATTTAAATCCATATCGTGTTATACCGTGTGCGAAGCACGGGTTTAAACCTATCCATGTATAATTTTATTTATTTTTCAAATAAGTGTTCCTTTATTTATTCCTTAAATAAATATTCCTTTATTTCATTTATTTATAATCTAAATAAATATTCCTTTATTTATTTCCTAAATAAATAAATCCTTTTATTTCCTATTTATTTTCTAAATAAATATTTCTTTTATAAAATCCTTCGATTTTATAAATAAATTCATTTTCAATATAAACTTTGAAAATTCCCTTTTTACATTCTAGTATCACCTACGGTGTTTAACGTGTCGTATAACAATGATCGGTATCATTCAAACTTATGAAATCAATAACAGATTTCATAACACATCATATATCACAATATATGAAAAACGGTAAAATAAATGTTGAGGAATCCAGTCGGATTCCTCCAACCTGTTTCCCTGTATCCACAGATGTTACACAATAAAATATACATCAATTTCATTCCAACATGAAATATACTGATGAACTGAATCAATATTTCATTGTCGTTTATATATATAACTATATCTATGTTTCAATCAAATCTATTTAACAGTCCAAACTATCAATACACAGCAATCAAATCATTTAATACAGTTTATATAAAAATATAAACTGAGGAGAGTTAGTGAGTTTTACTCACTTTTGCAGTTCATCGTTAAAGAACGATAAACTGTTGTTTGATCTGAATCAAACAGTTTAATTCGCCATAAATTCAGACGAGTTCCAATCCACTTTCAGTCAGCTTCATTGTGAAGCTCTCGTCCCTACGATCCCAACGTGACTTGTTTCGCTGAAAACCGATGTCGTATGATCAAGTTACGTATTTTACAAGTTCGTGTACCCTTTTAAATAAATGAAACTTGGATTTTCTTCTAATGGGCCTTACTAATTTCCAAGCCCAACCACTCTTTAAACCCACCAACACCCATACGTTTCTTCCCCAACATACAGCGAAACCCATCTTCCTCCTAAACCCATTGACCGTGCCCTTTGACCGCCTCCTCCCTTCGCATCGGCCACCCATTTCCGGCGCCGCTACCATCAATCAACTCAGCACCCAATTCGCCACCTCACTGTCACCATCAAAACAACTCCGGCGTCCCCTAGTCGAACGCGTCCTGGAGCCCTAGAAATTGAAGTCCACTATCGCCTTTGCCTCCAGATCGTCGGAGTCCATCTCGTCCACGTCAACGGGTGTGCCTCGCAACCCTGAACCTCGCAGCAACCTCGAGCCTCCCTCCGATCTCCTGTGGTTGTCGTGCGCCTCAACCCTAGGTCACGAGCGAACCCTTCCAGCGCCCAAATGGATGCGAGTGTGAAGAGAAACTCCTTTGGTTTCTCAATACATATGTCTTCCGATTTTAGGAGTTTTATCCTATTTGATTTTGAATTTCTTCTTGGATTTTTCTTTTGAAAATGTTTGCTGCGTTTTGGGTTTATGTTGTATATATAGCGATGTTTGGGTTGGTACCAATTGTGGCTGAGAATTGGTGAGGCGTGGCCTTGTTCATATCATAGAAAATAGTGGGATATTTTTTTTATTGGATTTTTATATTTTATTTATTCGATTTCTCCTTGTATCTGCCTTCTAAAAATCTCAGCGACCACATACGATCTTCTAAAATCACGAAAATTGACATGTAGCTAGAGTTCGACATTACGGTCCCAACGAAACTGGTTTCGTCGCATTCCGACTTCGTATGCTCACACAGCGTATTTTTAACTGTCAAAATACTGACTATTTCTCACTCTAAAAATCCGTACGGCCACACAGTGACTCTAAAAATCACGAAACTGGAAATCTAATAACTATTTGATATTGCGGATCCAACAAAACTGGTTTCGTCGAATTCCGACTTCGTTTGCAAAAGTGGCTATTTTTAACGTTCTAAATAACCTATTTAAATATATAAATATATTTAAATATAAAAATTAAATTAAATATAAATAAATTTATATTATCGTATATATTCACATATGATATCGTACAGCTCCAGAGTATCATATCAGAATATACAGTTTGATATTTCAGATTCCAGATTATCCCGGTATTCAGTTTATATTGAAAATCTCTTTTATAACGTATATAAAGCGTCGCAAATTATAAAGGAATTCTACAGCGATTTTTCTGAAATTTGATTTGGACATAACTCAAAATCT
Source organism: Allium sativum (assembly GCA_030737875.1). Taxonomy (NCBI): domain Eukaryota; kingdom Viridiplantae; phylum Streptophyta; class Magnoliopsida; order Asparagales; family Amaryllidaceae; genus Allium; species Allium sativum. The sequence continues at coordinate 736,415,181 of CM060916.1, forward strand.
ACACGATGAAATCTCGATTTTTCTCTTCCATATGAAAAATATAGTTCAGCAGATCCGTACGTTTCTTGTTTCACAGAAATTCGACTTAAAACGGATTCTGTATATTCAGTTGAAGTTCGAATCGCCAAATTCCGAACTGCCGCGACGTTTTCAGGTTCGTTTTAATTATAATTATAAATTATAAGTTCGAACATTGTACTTTAAGTTATCGATATCGCCAAATCGATATATAAATCATTAAATAAATTAATTATTCGACAGCTAACAAAACGCGCCATTACAGACTTCCCCCCTTAAAATAATTTCGTCCTCGAAATTACTAAGATAGAAAAATGCTACTAACTCTACTAACTAGATTTGAAAATCTTTTTTTTTGTTTACCTCTAAATTTCAGTTTCGACTGGACCCATTTAATTTTAATTAATTTATTAATTCATTTCCGACCAACTAAAATTTTCAAAAATTCTGAAAATTTTCTAACACCTTAAATTTTCAAAAAATTTCGCCATAACCTCCTTTGTACGGCTCAATACGTCAAACCACAACTCGCCTCTCTAGGCCTCCTCCAATCCAAAAGGAAATCAAAATAGCCAAGCGGCTTGCCAATTCGGCTCATAAAATCCAAACTCATATATGATATAAACTTGTACCTTTTTGTCGGGCATTTAACTCTGTCCCTTTCATCTGCTACCACTTCAACATATACCAATGTTATCCATTCCAATTGATCTCCAATCAGTTCATATCCTCAAATCCATAACGAATTTCATTCGAACTCTAATATCAAATTCCAAATTATTGACTTATCAATTTGGTTCCACTCTAGATTATCTCTAATCCAATTCAATTTTATTTAACTCGGTTCAAGTTAAATTTCAATTTATTTTTACCATCTCATTTTATTTAACTTCATTAGTTAAATTTTAATTCCAGAACTTAAGTTCCTGGGTTTCTTTCAAATCAATTTGAAATCATAATGCCAATTCAAAACCTTTGACTTTCTAAACAACTTGTTTTCTCAAACAATTCAAAAACAAATCTTTTGGTAGTAATCCGTCACTTAGAACTCGAAAATGAACACTGATGATGTCTAGATTCATCATCAGAATCTATTTTCCAGCTATCGTAGTGAGTTCAATACTATATCATTTTCAATTTGAAAAACATTTTCAAAATCTCCCAGGAACTTAAAATTTCCTTATTTTAAATTCCAAATTCTGATTTAAATTCAGATTTAATTCATCTTATTTCATATATTTCCTTATATGAATTCTGATTAGTTATTTATAACCATTTCACCCTTTTATAATCTTATTCGATTATAATAACAACCAACACAATCAATATACTATAATAATTTCAAGATATATTTTGGGAAAAATTATTTCATTTACCCTCTTTCAAAACATACAATGTCGGTTCATCGTATTCGAGTGTTTAGTAACCCTTATCGATACAGTGGATCAAACTGATCGACCAGAATTCATAAGCCACTCAACCAATGAGTCTCCACAATATAAAACCATTTTATATTGAATAACAATTACGCGCTCATATATATACACTCAAACTCAATCTAGGATATTACTAATCCCATCTCTATCGAGTTATGCCACAGAGCCAAGGTAATCACTTAACTTAAGCTCTGATACCAACTGTAACGGCTGGAAATTTTCGACTCCTCGAGAGTCGAAAATTCCGAGAAGAAACTGAAAGAAAGTAGAGGGTGAGGAAGAAAAGATAGAACTAATAGAGTAGAAGAAGAAGAAGAAGAAGAACTTACATCATCAGAGTAAACACGAATCTCACAGCGGAACGAATAAAATATAACATAACTTTGAAATACAAATCAGTACTCGTATATACATACCATTTCAAAGTACAACACTTAACAACACAGCGGAATAATAATAGCTATAATCCTGAAGCCTACTGCTCCAAGCTCTCCAAGTGTATCTGTAAAATCCCGACTATTTGACTGCCCGTACAAATTTAGGCACCCAAGAGTTTAGGGGAAACAAAACAAAATAAACTCTGGGTCAGTCATGGGACTGGTGTGAATAAAACTCCAACACTTGGTTAAATAAAGGATATCTTTCTGATATTATAATAATGTCTAAATACAAATAGATATCAACCTAGCAGAACGCTTGCATCTCACGTTCCACATACATAGTATACAAATAAACCGTGAGCGCTTATTGGAGATTGGATTCCAACAGACAAGGTATGGGAGCACCTTCCGATCAGTGTACTCTAGAGGAGATACACTAGGGTTCAACAAGAACGTCTTGCAACCCGGCCACACATGACCGTCCACTCATTTAGCTTGAGTGTAACGAATATATTATCACCAATGGTTGGGATCAGCAACCATCCTTCCCGATAAGGGACAACATTGAAATAGATTATAAAGAAGTACAATTGAATATTCTCTAGATGGTGATAATACACCCTGCTTGGGTATGGCCCAACTAGCCATGCTGCCTAGCCCAACTTCTGTTATTTCCGGGTTGTGAGGTTTTGAGGTCACGTTTATCACTTTGACAGATTATTTCTTCAATTACTTTGAATGCCACATCGTCATACCCGCCAAATCATTATCGATTTCTCAAGGCATCACGGGTATAAAAGCTAAGAGAAACGAATTTCTCCGCCACCAACGTAATACGTTTAAAGAGATCAACATATATGATTCGTTAAGAATACTTTGTCAGACAATCGTCCATATACGTTGTTCTGGGACTGAATAAACCGAAGGCACTATTCAGTAAATCCATCCTACCTAGGCTTTTCACAATAGACCTTGCACTTCACTCCGTCTTCAATTATCTTCAGTGTACTTGATTCGCAACGCTTATGCTAATACGGAGTGGTTCTTCGGATAATAATCCAACCGGTCTCTCCATATTTACAACATAAATATGGTCAAAACTTTGATAGTCTGTGATTCAACTATCAAATGAAAACATGTCGGTGTACAAACAACGATCTTATTTCCAAATGGGAATTCGATCGATCAATCATCATATGTTCATATTTCCTTATTTCATATATTTAGAAAATATATGTTATTAATCATTGGAAAACATTTCCATAGCTTATTTTCACATCACTATTATTTCGCAACTATCAGTCCCTAACTGTAACTAGTATGAGAACAATTCTCTAAGTATCAATCTGGAAGGTCGAAACGAACATCAGATCGTCACTTAGAAAACCGTTCAACTTACCCTCTCCAGTCAGTTTCTGAATTTGCTTAACTCTATTTCTTAAATTCTTATCATGAAAACATTTCATTTTCTATGTTTAGAAAACATATCTGACTATATTTGGAAAACGTTTCCAAAACTCATTTACGGATTTCCAATGAACGTTGTATAAAACATCGTTTCGCTTAATCCATTTATCGCTTATTCCTTAACTTTATTCCTAATCAACCTTTTAGACCGAACCACAACTATTCCTTTGTCAATTCTGAAGTCAATCAAGTTGGGGTATAATTACCTCGCAGACCTTAATTGAACAACGTCCTTTACTGCGAAATAGATGAAGCTCATCACTCACTTTTTACAATCATCTGTTTTACGCAAATTCTCGGATTCAGGTTACAAATCCACTTTTTATATGACAACGTTTGATTATAACTATAACGTTATAATTCCTACCCCTAAAATATCTAACCTAAATTATAAATTTATTTCCTAACTCGAATAATTTAATAGACACCTAATTTCTAAATCAATAACTAAATCTTGATTTAAATCCTGGAAAGTAAATAGTACTTTCCCGAATTCGCTATAATCGAATTCGACGTATAACTCTCTTTCGAGTAATCTCTATTCGATTAACTCTCCCTTTTTAATAACTTATATTCGATAAACTCTATTTCGATTAACTCCTATCGAATAACTAATATTCGAATAACTCTTCTTGGTTGGCTCTATTTCATTAACTCTTATCGAATAACAAATATTCGATTTTCTTAAATGTGTCAATTCTTATCGAATAACTAACATCTGATTAACTTAAATGGATTTACTCTTATCGAATAACTTATTCGATTAACTCAACTTGATTTTCTTAACTCGATTATTTCAACTCGATTACTTAACTCGATTAATCTTAACTCGATTACTTAACTCGATAACTTAACTTAACCCAAATCGATTAACTCAACTCTAATCGATTAACTTAATTTGATTTACTCCTTCGAATAACTCATTAGAATAACTTAATTGATTAACTCATTCGAATAACTAATTCGAATAACTTACCTTCGAATAACAAATATTCGATTTACTCTAACTCGATTAACTTAATTCTAATCGATTTACTCCATTTCGATTCAACTTAATTCAAATCGATTAACTTAACTCAAATTGATTAACTCCTTTCGAATAACTAAATTCGATTTAACTCTTCTCCAATAACTAAATTCGATTAACTCAAATTGAATAACTAATATTCAACTAACTCTTACGTGATTAACTCTATTCGAATAAGTAATTCGAATCACTCTAATGTGTTTAACTCTATTCAAATATCTAATTCGAATAACTCATTTCGAATAACCAAATTCGATTAAATCCTTTTTATAACGTTTATTCATTTCAAAAGGTTTCCTTTTTACAACGTTTATCCATTTATAAAGATTAACTTTTTACAACGTTTATCCATTTATAAAGATTTACTTTTTGTAACGGTTCTTCACTTTATAAATGTCCTTTTAATAACGTTTCTACTTCTCTATATAAGTCCAGACTTATATATATTCCATTTATCAACGATAAATAATTTATTTAATTTATAAAACATTATTTATAAATTAATCTACTTCAATTTATCCGTTTAAAACAGATTTCCTATTTAATATCTCATTTAAATCCATATCGTGTTATACCGTGTGCGAAGCACGGGTTTAAACCTATCCATGTATAATTTTATTTATTTTTCAAATAAGTGTTCCTTTATTTATTCCTTAAATAAATATTCCTTTATTTCATTTATTTATAATCTAAATAAATATTCCTTTATTTATTTCCTAAATAAATAAATCCTTTTATTTCCTATTTATTTTCTAAATAAATATTTCTTTTATAAAATCCTTCGATTTTATAAATAAATTCATTTTCAATATAAACTTTGAAAATTCCCTTTTTACATTCTAGTATCACCTACGGTGTTTAACGTGTCGTATAACAATGATCGGTATCATTCAAACTTATGAAATCAATAACAGATTTCATAACACATCATATATCACAATATATGAAAAACGGTAAAATAAATGTTGAGGAATCCAGTCGGATTCCTCCAACCTGTTTCCCTGTATCCACAGATGTTACACAATAAAATATACATCAATTTCATTCCAACATGAAATATACTGATGAACTGAATCAATATTTCATTGTCGTTTATATATATAACTATATCTATGTTTCAATCAAATCTATTTAACAGTCCAAACTATCAATACACAGCAATCAAATCATTTAATACAGTTTATATAAAAATATAAACTGAGGAGAGTTAGTGAGTTTTACTCACTTTTGCAGTTCATCGTTAAAGAACGATAAACTGTTGTTTGATCTGAATCAAACAGTTTAATTCGCCGTAAATTCAGACGAGTCCCAATCCACTTTCAGTCAGCTTCATTGTGAAGCTCTCGTCCCTACGATCCCAACGTGACTTGTTTCGCTGAAAACCGATGTCGTATGATCAAGTTACGTATTTTACAAGTTCGTGTACCCTTTTAAATAAATGAAACTTGGATTTTCTTCTAATGGGCCTTACTAATTTCCAAGCCCAACCACTCTTTAAACCCACCAACACCCATACGTTTCTTCCCCAACATACAGCGAAACCCATCTTCCTCCTAAACCCATTGACCGTGCCCTTTGACCGCCTCCTCCCTTCGCATCGGCCACCCATTTCCGGCGCCGCTACCATCAATCAACTCAGCACCCAATTCGCCACCTCACTGTCACCATCAAAACAACTCCGGCGTCCCCTAGTCGAACGCGTCCTGGAGCCCTAGAAATTGAAGTCCACTGTCGCCTTTGCCTCCAGATCGTCGGAGTCCATCTCGTCCACGTCAACGGGTGCGCCTCGCAACCCTGAACCTCGCAGCAACCTCGAGCCTCCCTCCGATCTCCTGTGGTTGTCGTGCGCCTCAACCCTAGGTCACGAGCGAACCCTTCCAGCGCCCAAATGGATGCGAGTGTTAAGAGAAACTCCTTTGGATTCTCAATACATATGTCTTTCGATTTTAGGAGTTTTATCCTATTTGATTTTGAATTTCTTCTTGGATTTTTCTTTTGAAAATGTTTGCTGTGTTTTGGGTTTATGCTGTATATATAGCGATGTTTGGGTTGGTACCAATTATGGCTGAGAATTGGTGAGGCGTGGCCTTGTTCATATCATAGAAAATAGTGGGATATTTTTTTTATTGGATTTTTATATTTTATTTATTCGATTTCTCCTTGTATCTGCCTTCTAAAAATCTCAGCGACCACATACGATCTTCTAAAATCACGAAAATTGACATGTAGCTAGAGTTCGACATTACGGTCCCAACGAAACTGGTTTCGTCGCATTCCGACTTCGTATGCTCACACAGCGTATTTTTAACTGTCAAAATACTGACTATTTCTCACTCTAAAAATCCGTACGGCCACACAGTGACTCTAAAAATCACGAAACTGGAAATCTAACAACTATTTGATATTGTGGATCCAACAAAACTGGTTTCGTCGAATTCCGACTTCGTTTGCAAAAGTGGCTATTTTTAACGTTCTAAATAACCTATTTAAATATATAAATATATTTAAATATAAAAATTAAATTAAATATAAATAAATTTACATTATCGTATATATTCACATATGATATCGTATAGCTCCAGAATATCATATCAGAATATACAGTTTGATATTTCAGATTCCAGATTATCCCGGTATTCAGTTTATATTGAAAATCTCTTTTATAACGTATATAAAGCATCGCAAATTATAAAGGAATTCTACAGCGATTTTTCTGAAATTTGATTTGGACATAACTCAAAATCTACACGACGAAATCTCGATTTTTCTCTTCCATATGAAAAATATAGTTCAGCAGATCCGTACGTTTCTTGTTTCACAGAAATTCGACTTAAAACGGATTCTGTATATTCAGTTGAAGTTCGAATCGCCAAATTCCGAACTGCCGCGATGTTTTCAGGTTCGTTTTAATTATAATTATAAATTATAAGTTCGAACATTGTACTTTAAGTTATCGATATCGCCAAATCGATATATAAATCATTAAATAAATTAATTATTCGACATCTAACAAAACGCGCCATTACAGACTTCCCCCCTTAAAATAATTTCATCCTCGAAATTGCTAAGTTAGAAAAATGCTACTAACTCTACTAACTAGATTTAAAAATCTTTTTTTTGTTTACCTCTAAATTTCAGTTTCGACTGGACCCATTTAATTTTAATTAATTTATTAATTCATTTCCGACCAACTAAAATTTTCAAAAATTCTGAAAATTTTCTAACACCTTAAATTTTCGAAAAATTTCGCCATAACCTCCTTTGTACGGCTCAATACGTCAAACCACAACTCGCCTCTCTAGGCCTCCTCCAATCCAAAAGGAAATCAAAATAGCCAAGCGGCTTGCCAATTCGGCTCATAAAATCCAAACTCATATATGATATAAACTTGTACCTTTTTGTCGGGCATTTAACTCTGTCCCTTTCATCTGCTACCACTTCAACATATACCAATGTTATCCATTCCAATTGATCTCCAATCAGTTCATATCCTCAAATCCAAATCGAATTTCATTCGAACTCTAATATCAAATTCCAAATTATTGACTTATCAATTTGGTTCCATTCTAGATTATCTCTAATCCAATTCAATTTTATTTAACTCGGTTCAAGTTAAATTTCAATTTATTTTTACCATCTCATTTTATTTAACTTCATTAGTTAAATTTTAATTCCAGAACTTAAGTTCCTGGGTTTCTTTCAAATCAATTTGAAATCATAATGCCAATTCAAAACCTTTGACTTTCTAAACAACTTGTTTTCTCAAACAATTCAAAAACAAAACCTTTGGTAGTAATCCGTCACTTAGAACTCGAAAATGAACACTGATGATGTCTAGATTCATCATCAGAATCTATTTTCCAGCTATTGAAGTGAGTTCAATACTATATCGTTTTCAATTTGAAAAACATTTTCAAAATCTCCCAGGAACTTAAAATTTCCTTATTTTAAATTCCAAATTCTGATTTAAATTCAGATTTAATTCATCTTATTTCATATATTTCCTTATATGAATTCTGATTAGTTATTTATAAACATTTCACCCTTTTATAATCTTATTCGATTATAATAACAACCAACACAATCAATATACTATAATAATTTCAAGATATATATTTATTCTATAAAGAAATATATTTTGGGAAAAATTATTTCATTTACCCTCTTTCAAAACATACAATGTCGGTTCATCGTATTCGAGTGTTTAGTAACCCTTATCGATACAGTGGATCAAACTGATCGACCAGAATTTATAAGCCACTCAACCAATGAGTCTCCACAATATAAAACCATTTTATATTGAATAACAATTACGCGTTCATATATATACACTCAAACTCAATCTAGGATATTACTAATCCCATCTCTATCGAGTTATGCCACAGAGCCAAGGTAATCACTTAACTTAAGCTCTGATACCAACTCTAACGGCTGGAAATTTTCGACTCCTCGAGAGTCGAAAATTCCAAGAAGTAATTGAAAGAAAGTAGAGGGTGAGGAAGAAAAGATAGAACTAATAGAATAGAAGAAGAAGAAGAAGAAGAACTTACATCATCAGAGTAAACACGAATCTCACAGCGGAACGAATAAAATATAACATAACTTTGAAATACAAATCAGTACTCGTATATACATACCATTTCAAAGTACAACACTTAACAACACAGTGGAATAATAATAGCTATAATCCTGAAGCCTCCTGCTCCAAGCTCTCCAAGTGTATCTGTAAAATCCCGACTACTTGACTGCCCGTACAAATTTAGGCACCCAAGAGTTTAGGGGAAACAAAACAAAATAAACTCTGGGTCAGTCATGGGACTGGTGTGAATAAAACTCCAACACTTGGTTAAATAAAGGATATCTTTCTGATATTATAATAATGTCTAAATACAAATAGATATCAACCTAGCAGAACGCTTGCATCTCACATTCCACATACATAGTATACAAATAAACCGTGAGCGCTTATTGGAGATTGGATTCCAACAGACAAGGTATGGGAGCACCTTCCGATCAGTGTACTCTAGAGGAGATACACTAGGGTTCAACAAGAACGTCTTGCAACCCGGCCACACATGACCGTCCACTCATTTAGCTTGAGTGTAACGAATATATTATCACCGATGGTTGGGATCAGCAACCATCCTTCCCGATAAGGGACAGCATTGAAATAGATTATAAAGAAGTACAATTGAATATTCTCTAGATGGTGATAATACACCCTGCTTGGGTATGGCCCAACTAGCCATGCTGCCTAGCCCAACTTCTGTTATTTCCAGGTTATGAGGTTTTGAGGTCACGTTTATCACTTTGACAGATTATTTCTTCAATTACTTTGAATGCCACATCGTCATACTCGCCAAATCATTATCGATTTCTCAAGGCATCACGGGTATAAAAGCTAAGAGAAACGAATTTCTCCGTCACCAACGTAATACGTTTAAAGAGATCAACATATATGATTCGTTAAGAATACTTTGTCAGACACTCGTCCATATACGTTGTTCTGGGACTGAATAAACCGAAGGCACTATTCAGTAAATCCATCCTACCTAGGCTTTTCACAATAGCCCTTGCACTTCACTCCGTCTTCAATTATCTTCAGCGTACTTGATTCGCAACGCTTATGCTAATACGGAGTGGTTCTTCGGATAATAATCCAACCGGTCTCTCCATATTTACAACGTAAATATGGTCAAAACTTTGATAGTCTGTGATTCAACTATCAAATGAAAACATGTCGGTGTACAAACAACGATCTTATTTCCAAATGGGAATTCGATCGATCGATCATCATATGTTCATATTTCCTTATTTCATATATTTAGAAAATATATGTTATTAATCATTGGAAAACATTTCCATAGCTTATTTTCACATCACTATTATTTCGCAACTATCAGTCCCTAACTGTAACTAGTATGAGAACAATTCTCTAAGTATCAATCCGGAAGGTCGAAACCAACATCTGATCGTCACTTAGAAAACCGTTCAACTTACCCTCTCCAGTCAGTTTCTGAATTTGCTTAACTCTATTTCTTAAATTCTTATCATGAAAACATTTCATTTTCCATGTTTAGAAAACATATCTGACTATATTTGGAAAACGTTTCCAAAACTCATTTACGGATTTCCAATGAACGTTGTATAAAACATCGTTTCGCTTAATCCATTTATCGCTTATTCCTTAACTTTATTCCTAATCAACCTTTTAGACCGAACCACAACTATTCCTTTGTCAATTCTGAAGTCAATCAAGTTGGGGTATAATTACCTCGCAGACCTTAATTGAACAACGTCCTTTACTGTGAAATAGATGAAGCTCATCACTCACTTTTTACAATCATCTGTTTTACGCAAATTCTCGGATTCAGGTTACGAATCCACTTATTATATGACAACGTTTGATTATAACTATAATGTTATAATTCCTACCCCTAAAATATCTAACCTAAATTATAAATTTATTTCCTAACTCGAATAATTTAACAGACACCTAATTTCTAAATCAATAACTAAATCTTGATTTAAACCCTGGAAAGTAAATAGTACTTTCCCGAATTCGCTATAATCGAATTCGACGTATAACTCTCTTTCGAGTAATCTCTATTCGAATAACTCTCCCTTTTTAATAACTTATATTCGATAAACTCTATTTCGATTAACTCCTATCGAATAACTAATATTCGAATAAATCTTCTTGGTTAGCTCTATTTCATTAACTCTTATCGAATAACAAATATTCGATTTTCTTAAATGTGTCAATTCTTATCGAATAACTAACATCTGATTAACTTAAATGGATTTACTCTTATCGAATAACTTATTCGATTAACTCAACTTGATTTTCTTAACTCGATTATCTCAACTCGATTACTTAACTCGATTAATCTTAACTCGATTACTTAACTCGATAACTTAACTTAACCCAAATCGATTAACTCAACTCTAATCGATTAACTTAATTTGATTTACTCCTTCGAATAACTTAATTGATTAACTCCTTCGAATAACTAATTCGAATAACTTACCTTCGAATAACAAATATTCGATTTACTCTAACTCGATTAACTTAATTCTAATCGATTTACTCCATTTCGATTCAACTTAATTCAAATCGATTAACTTAACTCAAATTGATTAACTCCTTTCGAAAAACTAAATTCGATTAACTCCTTTCGAAAAACTAAATTCGATTTAACTCTTCTCGAATAACTAAATTCGATTAACTCAAATTGAATAACTAATATTCAATTAACTCTTACGTGTTTAACTCTATTCGAATAAGTAATTCGAATCACTCTAATATGTTTAACTCTATTCAAATATCTAATTCGAATAACTCATTTCGAATAACCAAATTCGATTAACTCCTTTTTATAACGTTTATTCATATCAAAAGATTTCCTTTTTACAACGTTTATCCATTTATAAAGATTAACTTTTTACAACGTTTATCCATTTATAAAGATTTACTTTTTGTAACGGTTCTTCACTTTATAAATGTCCTTTTAATAATGTTTCTACTTCTCTATATAAGTCCAGACTTATATATATTCCATTTATCAACGATAAATAATTTATTTAATTTATAAAACATTATTTATAAATTAATCTACTTCAATTTATCCGTTTAAAACAGATTTCCTATTTAATATCTCATTTAAATCCATATCGTGTTATACCGTGTGCGAAGCACGGGTTTAAACCTATCCATGTATAATTTTATTTATTTTTCAAATAAGTGTTCCTTTATTTATTACTTAAATAAATATTCCTTTATTTCATTTATTTATAATCTAAATAAATATTCCTTTATTTATTTCCTAAATAAATAAATCCTTTTATTTCCTATTTATTTTCTAAATAAATATTTCTTTTATAAAATCCTTCGATTTTATAAATAAATTCATTTTCAATATAAACTTTGAAAATTCCCTTTTTACATTCTAGTATCACCTACGGTGTTTAACGTGTCGTATAACAATGATCGGTATCATTCAAACATATGAAATCAATTACAGATTTCATAACACATCATATATCACAATATATGAAAAACGGTAAAATAAATGTTGAGGAATCCAGTCGGATTCCTCCAACCTGTTTCCCTACATCCACAGATGTTTCACAATAAAATATACATCAATTTCATTCCAACATGAAATATATTGATGAACTGAATCAATATTTCATTGTCGTTTATATATATAACTATATCTATGTTTCAATCAAATCTATTTAACAGTCCAAACTATCAATACACAGCAATCAAATCATTTAATACAGTTTATATAAAAATATAAACTGAGGAGAGTTAGTGAGTTTTACTCACTTTTGCAGTTCATCGTTAATGAACGATAAACTGTTATTTGATCTGAATCAAACAGTTTAATTCGCCGTAAATTCAGACGAGTCCCAATCCACTTTCAGTCAGCTTCATTGTGAAGCTCTCGTCCCTACGATCCCAACGTGACTTGTTTCGCTGAAAACCGATGTCGTATGATCAAGTTACGTATTTTACAAGTTCGTGTACCCTTTTAAATAAATGAAACTTGGATTTTCTTCTAATGGGCCTTACTAATTTCCAAGCCCAACCACTCTTTAAACCCACCAACACCCATACGTTTCTTCCCCAACATACAGTGAAACCCATCTTCCTCCTAAACCCATTGACCGTGCCCTTTGACCGCCTCCTCCCTTCGCATCGGCCACCCATTTCCGGCGCCGCTACCATCAATCAACTCAGCACCCAATTCGCCACCTCACTGTCACCATCAAAACAACTCCGGTGTCCCCTAGTCGAACGCGTCCTAGAGCCCTAGAAATTGAAGTCCACTGTCGCCTTTGCCTCCAGATCGTCGGAGTCCATCTCGTCCACGTCAACGGGTGCGCCTCGCAACCCTGAACCTCGCAGCAACCTCGAGCCTCCCTCCGATCTCCTGTGGTTGTCGTGCGCCTCAACCCTAGGTCATGAGCGAACCCTTCCAGCGCCCAAATGGATGCGAGTGTGAAGAGAAACTCCTTTGGATTCTCAATACATATGTCTTCCGATTTTAGGAGTTTTATCCTATTTGATTTTGAATTTCTTCTTGGATTTTTCTTTTGAAAATGTTTGCTGCGTTTTGGGTTTATGCTGTATATATAGCGATGTTTGGGTTGGTACCAATTGTGGCTGAGAATTGGTGAGGCGTGGCCTTGTTCATATCATAGAAAATAGTGGGATATTTTTTTTTATTGGATTTTTATATTTTATTTATTCGATTTCTCCTTGTATCTGCCTTCTAAAAATCTCAACGACCACATACGATCTTCTAAAATCACGAAAATTGACATGTAGCTAGAGTTCGACATTACGGTCCCAACGAAAATGGTTTCGTCGCATTCCGACTTCGTATGCTCACACAACGTATTTTTAACTGTCAAAATACTGACTATTTCTCACTTTAAAAATCCGTACGGCCACACAGTGACTCTAAAAATCGCGAAACTGGAAATCTAACAACTATTTGATATTGCGGATCCAACAAAACTGGTTTCGTCGTATTCCGACTTCGTTTGCAAAAGTGGCTATTTTAATGTTCTAAATAACCTATTTAAATATATAAATATATTTAAATATAAAAATTAAATTAAATATAAATAAATTTATATTATTGTATATATTCACATATGATATCGTACAGCTCCAGAATATCATATCAGAATATACAGTTTGATATTTCAGATTCCAGATTATCCCGGTATTCAGTTTATATTGAAAATCTCTTTTATAACGTATATAAAGCGTCGCAAATTATAAAGGAATTCTACAGCGATTTTTCTGAAATTTGATTTGGACATCACTCAAAATCTACACGACGAAATCTCTATTTTTCTCTTCCATATGAAAAATATAGTTCAGCAGATCCGTACGTTTCTTGTTTCACAGAAATTCGACTTAAAACGGATTCTGTATATTCAGTTGAAGTTCGAATCGCCAAATTCCGAACTGCCGCGACGTTTTCAGGTTCGTTTTAATTATAATTATAAATTATAAGTTCGAACATTGTACTTTAAGTTATCGATATCGCTAAATCGATATATAAATCATTAAATAAATTAATTATTCGACAGCTAACAAAACGCGCCATTACATCGCTATGGAATTATAGCCCTTAAAAATAGAAATTTTGCCAACGACCTCCGTTTTCGACGAAACCACTGTTGTTGGATCCGGGATGTCAAATTATTGCTAGATTCCAAAATTCATGATTTTTCGAATCAATATGTGAGCATGGCACAGGAAAACGTGTTTTGACAGTTTTAGTCAATTTCGATCGACCAGAAAATGGCTATTTTTCAAACGGTCTCAGAATTTGATGAAATTAGTTTTGTTAGGATAGTATCGTCAATACGAAGGTAGAAAATATTTTTTGGGAATTTTTAGAGGTAGTATGTGGGCCCGGTAAATTAAAAATGTACGTTAAAATCAATTTTGAAAGTTAAATTAGATTATAATTTAATTTTGATCAAAAACTGATTGAAACGGTCAAATCAGCTTGCGGGACAAATCCCATTGTGTTCGGAATGGGGATAATTAGCTAGAAGCGACAGTCGTTGGGTCTTGTTTGGGGTTAGGATGCAAAACTCTCATTTTCCGAATTAAATAATATCAAATATAATATATATAAATATACAAACCTAGCCCCTCCCCTTCATTCCCTCGTTCAAGAAAAAAATCGCGCCTCCCTTAAATCAATTCCGTCACCCCTCAGATTTCCGCCGCCCCCTCCATCGCGTCAGCGCCACCACCCATCTTCCCACCGCCGTGCCGCCGGTGACTCCCACCACCCTCACGCCTCTCTCCTCCCACCAGCGAATCAATAAACCCCCTTTCCACCCTAATCCGCCGCTGCAGGTCCCACCACCTGGCCATTGCCCACTTCCCTTCCACCGCCGCCTCACCCTAGAACGCGCCGCCAGTGTCGTGACCCCACCCCCACCCTCTTCCGTTGCGGCCTCCACACCTAAAACAGCAACCGTGGGCCCCATTTCTGCCACCGCTGGTCAGCGCAGCGACACCCCACCACCTCCTCGACCACCTCAGGCCACCATCTCCACCCTCAAGGCAGCCGGTATGTTTTGTTTTATTTTTATTTATTTAGCTATTTAAATTCGATGTTTATATATAATAGTCATATAAAAATATGATTCTTGTTCATAGAAAAGTATGATTGTTATCTATAGAAAAATTAGATTTTATGTTGATAAAAATTAGATTTTCATGATGATAAAGTTATGATTTTTACATATAGAAAGTAGCGATAAAAATTCGATTTTCACATATAGAAAGTAGCGATAAAAAAAATTCGATTTTTATTATATATGAAGAGAAATAAAAATATGATCTTTGAAAGTGTATAAAAATATGATCTTTGAAAGTATATAAAAATATGATCTTTGAAGGTTAATAAAAATATGATTTTTATATTGTAGAGATAATAAAAATATGATTTTTATAATGCAAACATCAATATAAAAATATGAACTTTATTTTTATCATGAAGTAGCGAGAATAAAAATTCGATTTTTATACGAGTAGCTGATTAAAAAAAGAAAATTTTTATATAATAGAGAATATAAAAATATGATTTTTATTTATGTAGCGAAATAAAAATCTGATTTTTATTATATATATATAGTGAGATAAAAACGTGATTTTTATAGCATTGAAATAAAAATGTGATTTTTAATATGAACAGCAGGAAAGGATAACGATGGTATCGACGGGAATCGAATTCTAATCCAAACCGTTCAGAAATAAAGAATGGCAGAGTGGATTCCCAAGGTGAGAACTCCTTCTCACTAAAATTATTTCTTATACAATTATTTATTTTATAACTGCATATATGAACTGCTCCCCATCGTCCACAGACCATGGACAACTTGTATGTTTGGTTGTTTGGTTGGTTCGATTATTTGGTTGAATTTGGTTTGGTGTGTGAAATGGAATTGATTAGATTGGTATGTGTATGGCACATGCCATTATTAGACTGATGATAAGGCTAGGCCTTATCCCGTTTCTAGTATCGTGTCGTCATGCCGTCGAAATTTTCTAAAATATATTAGAACAATAAAAATATCATTTTTATTGTGTAAATGAACCGAATAAATATTTTATCGTTAAAAATATAATTTTTAACATGCATATGAAAGAGAATAAATATTCATTTACAAATCAGACGATTTGCTTATATACACTGATTTGACTGATATTGATTGGGACGATAAATTTTACACATCGCCCAACTGCACAGATAAAACCTATGTTTGATTGTTTGAAACCCCACACGGGTATTGGGATGATATTGGACATACACTAATCCCGATATTTAGTTGTATGTCGATCGATTGATTGACAGGCTGTTATAAGTGTTGAATATTTATGTTTGATGCTTATGCAGTGTAGAATGCACTTTGGATGATGGTTGACTGTGTTTGATTGTTGTTATATACATGTGTTGTATGAAATCCATATAATCAAATTATATGGTAATTTACTGTGTTTGATTCCAGTTCAGAAAGATTGAATATTTTAAATAACGAATATTTTCAAATAATATTCCGAAAAGAATCAAAATCTGATTTTGACGTCCGATTTGGGATGGACACGAATATATTCAAATATATAAAGCCGTGTTGATTAGATTAATGCCATTTTGACGTGAACGATAATTATATCGATTTTATTCATTTTTATAATGAATATTGAAAAGGAATTGATTTCAAAATCTAATGTTTTGAAAATATTATCATTTATATATCGATGATATGGAATATTCAATTTTGATTTGAAATTGAATACGAAGTTGAAATCGCTTTGAAACCGAATTTAAAACGATTTATAAAATACATTTTAAATGGAAATTGACGAGATACATATTATATTATATTATATTATATTATATATACATATATATATAATATAATGGCCTGAATAGAACGCGCCGCGATGCGGTAGTTCGCGAATTTCGACCATTGACTTCGAATGGACATTACGGGAGATCCGACCGTCGGATTCTCCTAAAAGTGGAACCCTTAGGTTCGTATCGAAAAGTGCTTTCTAATGAATATTAGAAATTAGAAATCTAACAGTTGGATTTGGAATTATGTCCAAATCAAATTTGGAAAACGTCGCTGTAAGTGCAGTTCGATGGCCGTTTATGGAAATCGACTGTACGGGCCTTGATAAAATCATTAAAAATATCAATAATTAGTGAAAAATCATAAGAAGTGATTTGGAAAGAATTGGGATGAAAAATTCCATATTTGAAAAGATAAAAATAGATTTTTATCGAAATGAACTAGTTTTGAACTAGAATTATAATCCATTTATTTTTAAAATAAATAAATTGGATTTGAAATGGTTTTAAAAATAGCCAGAATTTCCAATATATAAATTGGAAATGGATATGAATCGAAATTGACTTTGGAATACAGATATTGTTATGGAATTTTGAAAGATATATTGTTATGGAATTTTGAAAGATATATTTATATCGTTATTTCCAATACGATATTTGTAGGTCATAGAATTTGATATTGAATATAAGCCGATGTATTTCCTATTCAGAGCCTTGTATTTAATATCAAATGGGATTTGGTTTTTTCGTGAATGGTGTCTTCATTAACACTATTCTTAAACCAAGTTAAGAAAAGATTAAATCTTTTTATTTAGATTTAATGAAGTATACTAATTAATTAATATTTAATTGGAATTGGGATTTGGGTTTATCGTGAACGGTGTTTTAAATAACACTTGTTCTTTAACCCGATAATTAATGGAATGTGAATTGGATTTATCGTGAACTGTGTTTTTATTGACATTCATTCTTTAACCCGATTTACAGTAAAATATGATTTGGAACTTATAAATCTTTCGTTAAGATTTAAAGGAGATTTTCCAAAGTAAATTTTTCTAATTTAATAAAATAATTTGGAATGGAATGGAATTCGATTTGATAATAATCGAAGTGAATTTCTAAGGGTGAGGACTGCTAATATATATGGAATTTAAAAGGCTTTGCCTTTATTCCATTTATATTATTAGTCGGATATGGAAGTTTATATCGATTATATATATCGATTTTTTTCCATGAAGATTCCATCGTTAATGGAATGTGATTTTGGGTTGTCGTGAATGGTATCTTTAATAATACTGTTCTTAAACCCAACGGAGTTAAGAAAATCAGAAACTAACTGGAGATTAGTTAAGTTGAATGGTTTCTTGGGTATTGATTTGAAGTTGGTTTCGGCCTTCGGGGTTAATACTTAGGGAATTGTTCACATGCTAATTTATGGTTAAAGGCTGATAGAATGGAATGCAATTGTGGGTTTATAGTGAACCGTGTTTTAAATGACATTGGTTCTTTAACCCAGTTAAAGACGGGATATGATTTCCTAAGTTAAACAATCATTAATATTGATTTTTGGGAAGATTAAAACCAAGTGGTGTTTTAATGAATCTTTAATTAGATTGAAATGATTGAGAATGGAGTATCACCAGTTTTGCTCCAGGCGATAGTTAAATCTTTAATTAGATTTGAACATGAATTGGTAATTGACTTACTGATAACATCGTGATGTTAGATATGAAGTATTACCAGTTTTACTTCATGGGATGAATAGGTTGGGGTTGGGAAACTAAAATAAATGATTACTTCGGTAAGGTTCGTTAATCCCGACTAGTTTGGATAAACCATAATTTGGATTGAATTGATATCCAAAGGAAGATTAAAGAATAAATTTAAAGAATTTATCTTTGATAAAATTAATGGGAACCTTTCCCAAAGTAAAAGAATATTTGAATAAAGGAATATTCTGGATTGGAATAAGGCGTATGTTGTGTTTTTATAACACTTGTTTATTATATACGCGAGTTATTCGGAAAGACCGAGTTTATCCCATTCTGAATAACTGAATCGACGATAAGTTGACGATGAAGACGGTGGATGAAGACCAGAGGTCTTCACATCGTTTGGATAATTACTGATGATCTTGATTAGGTTGTACACCCAAGAGGAGGAATCAGTTGGTGATCGTCCAGACGTACTTGGAGATCGATGGATATGCGAGGAATAAGGTTCCTCCGGTTTCGTTCAGACCCAGAATGGACTTGTAAATGGATGTGTGTCTGACATCGGATTTCATTCTATGTGATCGATATACATCAGTCGCATAGCGTGAATTGCCTGTGTGGCATGCTGAGATGCAAATGATCAAGGCTTCTGTTGAAAAGCAGAGTCTTGTGGTTGATGATCAAAGCACGGCTTTAATACAGCGTACCTTTGTGTAGCGTTAATTCGCGAGCCTCACACCCAGGTGTGAACCAGAAACGGGAGAGGACCTCAGGGAGGGCATGCGTTTCCTTCTAGCTAGGAGTGGTGTCAGCGTTTTGCATGCCCTGGCATTTTACTTATGTGGATGATGGATAGCGAGGCGCCTCGGTTGTATCGGTCGATCCGGGACCGATGGAGTCATTTGGCTCATTTACGCCCCATAGGGTGGGGAAACGTAGTGTTTAGGCATTTTAATCCACATCGAGTGGACCGGCCCTGACGATCCAAGGGACGATGCGTTCTGTTCCTGAGACTCGGGCAAGACAGTCTCGAAGCGGTGAGGACGATCCCTTGCCTCGGTTCATAGATGGAAATCCAACTTCCAATACGACATTTTGTGATTTTGATTGTAAACCTATATATGGCGACATAGTGGTATGGGGCACTTATGCCGTCTATGATTGATACTTATGATTGAAATTGTTTTGACACTATACACTTATAGTAATAATAAAACATGAAATTTCACGTACCAAGCATTCTTGGCTATTATAAGGTAAAAACTCTATCCTCCGGCTTGCGTTGCATTGTGTGATGGGACCTGAGTCTTATAATAGCTTCATTGTTCTTTATTTAGCACTGCGCTGTTGTTTATGCACTGGTATTCTTGGGAGGGAACCCGTTCCGTGTTATACGGCGTGGTCCCTTGATTTACCGAACTTTAAAATAAAGATTAATAACTGTTTTAGTTCTCACACCAGTCACGTGACTGACCTGGAGTTTATTGTTTTAACCTAAACTCTGGGTGCCCCTATTTTCCGCATGGGCAGCTAGTAGTTTTGGTTTTGCAGATTTATATTCACAGGATCTTGGTTTACAGCTGGAACGATATCCGGAAAGCTCTGTATCCATATATTCTTTTCAGTTGTGTTTTGTATTATTTTTCCGCTGCAGTAATGTATTTAAATCTCTGATATTTAGTAAATGTATAATATTTATTCATACTCTGTATATTCTTGTATTCTGATGAAATTGTTGTAATAAACAATGAAATGCTCTTTTGTTTGTGTTCCGATGTGTCTTGTTCTCAATTCAATCCGTGCTTTCCTTCACGGGGAAATTCGGGTCGTCCCAAAATGATAACTGGTTAGTAGTCAAAAAATTGTTGCATAATTTTGTTTTTCATTCAACATCATAACATGAGCGAAAAAGATAACTGGTTATATCTTTATGTAAAATTTCTTATAAAAAGGTTAAAATTGTATAGTTATTAACTTATTTATGTTTTGAATTGCAGGTATGATATATCTGTGATGGTTGTATGGTTTAAATTGAAGCTAAATAATCATTTATGTTGTGTTATGTTAAATGATTATTTGATTATTTTGTTCTTTCGACAACAAAGGTTTGAAAAGATAATTGTATTTATATTTTCATGTAAAGGCAATATTTTAAGTTTGTTGTATGTATTAAATTTAATAGTTTGATGATGTCTGAGTATGTATGTTCTATAAGGTAATTTTGTTTCATTACATTAGAAATTAATTGCACAATTATTTCGCTGTTAACTTATTATATTATTTGGTTTCATGATAAAAAAGATAAATATTTTTATCTTTTTAATTTATATTTTGCTAGTAAAAGTAGTGAATTAATTATTGATATGACTACAATTCTGATATGAAATAATCATACACACTAACAAAATCCAGCAATTAATCATATACAACAACATAATCATAACGGATATACAAATAGTATACAACATATTTGAAAAAGATATATGGTTTTACATTTTTAGCAAAACACAGTCCAATCTTTAGTTTTTTTGTTAAATACTAAATTTTTGTAATTTTAGTGAGAAGAACAAATTATGTAAGAGAAAAATAATATGTATACATGTTGTTGACTCTGTGCATGTTCTTACTATCAAGAATACAAACAAAATTAACACATTCATTACTGTCACTATGTACTTGATATTATGTTTGATAGAAGCATTGCTTCTACACAGCTTTGCCTTCTTGTTTCACTATATCATAACAGTTGGATAATACATCCCATGGTACTGCTCGCACAAGAGATCGATAGCCTCTACAATCAGGGTTGTAGCATTTCTGATAGTAGCCACCTCTTTGGAAATCAATAATGTACGTAACATGATTACTTTTATGTTCTCTTCCAATTCTTTCACAATATCGACTTTTGGACATGCTATAATTATATAGCCATGTGTAGAAAACCAGTACAATTTTCTGATTTTACCCAAAACATTTCCATGAGATGCTAATAATGAAATTTTTTTCATCAAATTCTGGGAAGGGAGATTTTCCTGAATTATAGGACTTAGGTACATTGCAAGAGTAAACATATACTGACTTTTCACTTTGAATGTACTTGTTATTATCATTCTCCTCAGTTTTAAAATGAATATTTTTGTAAGATTACAAATCCATTTAACACTCTAATAGCTTATCTAAATTATCTTCTACATTGCAAATAAGTGATTGTGTAAACACTTGTTCGTCGTTAAGATTGTTACATCCAAAACGTCTGCTTGGCAGTAGTATAGAATTTTCCCTGCTTTTGTTTAGTATGGAAGACGAAAACAACGATTACGGGTATAAACTCCAGTATTAATGAATATACTCTCTGTATTTTCTGACGAGCTTAAATCTTTCTTGATGTAAAGTTTTTCAAACTGTGAATCAATTAATCTTGAATTTTTTATACACGAGCATACCTTAGAGATGAATCCTCCAACATGCAAGTTGTCTTTGGATGCAATATTTGGGATACGAATTATCAAATGTCGAGAGAACTTGTCTTCATTAGATGAATCGAGTTCTATAACCCAATCTTCATTTCTCTTTATTTTGTATATGTCATTTAGAGTTTTGAATGTGATGTAAATCAAAATATATACCATTTCATTGCCATTTTGTATACTGTTAATATTTTTGTTGAACTCCATATCATAGTACAAGTGGCAAGGCAGTCCAACTTGAATAATCTCGTAATGGTGGCGTAGTTTAGGAGTCATGATCTTGTACCTTCTCCAAAATTCCTCATATGTAGAAACTAGAAACCTTCTTTGTCCAGTCAAATGAACTTGGTAGCAAAAAATGTTAGTGTTTGCATGTGTTTGGGCAAATATTAAAGCTACTTCTTGTCTAGGAAAAGTTGCCCATATTGCATTTGTTTTTTGTGTAAAAAAATGGAATATACATATTACGTATAAATGATAAACAAATGATAAAAGGATTTATCTTTTTAAACATAGTAGTAGAAAAATGTATCGAATGACAATTTAAGTAAAAGTAAAAATCATCATGTTCATAAGCAATGTCAAATTTACTGTCTAAGAAGTTAAGCACTATTACAAATTAATCACCAATTGTAATATCAAATTATTAGAATCAATTATTACAAATTATGAAATTTTGTGTTAGTTCAAACATTTTTAAGAGCTGGACTAGAGCTGTAAAAAATTTCAATTGTCCAACGGTATGGTTCATCACTGAGAATACCGCAGCTATCTTTGCTCTGAATGCAGTAGTTTCTTTAGAAGTAATATTTGATGTACTCTGCAGTCCATGTGCAATTTTTTCCATGAACATCATCACATAAATTCCGCAATCGTACCTAAAATTATGAAATTTAGTACTTTGCATCTAAAGATAAAGCATATTATCTTTTATTATTATTATTATAACGAATTGTAATATGTTTCTTCTATATCTTAATGTGTATTATGAAATTGTATATTACATTATTATCTACTTGTATAATTACCATTGGTTTGTTGAGCACAATCAACATTCATAAGCCGTGTCTTCTTTTTAATAATCGTTTTGTGACCTTCTTGTTTTAGCTCGCCATTTAGGTTATTCACTGCTGTTTTCTGCAAAAAAGTCAGTGTTTGTTAGAATAAATATAAACAAATATATGAAATATAATTTCTGAGAATATTTATTTACCACATTAATGACAAATTTTGTATGCCCACTTCTGCGGGATTTAGATCTTGTAGTTAAGTATAGTGAGTCGTAGTGTTTCCAAGTGCACTCTATGATATCTAGTTCAAGGAGGCTCCAATGTTCGTTTCCAAATATTGGGAATAAGAGGTTGATACATAATGGATCTAAAAGTAATTTTTTGATAAAATGGTTGAACTTTTTTCTCAATATATTTTCTCAGTTTCAATTTGTTGCACTTGTCTGTTAAAAAAATGGTTTAGAAAATGTATTTTGTAATAAAATAAATTTATTTGAGAATATAATTCGCTTACTGTCATTGTTATGTTAATGTACACAATACTATTGCTTTGATCTAGTTGCTTTGCTTTCAGAAACCAAAACCAATCAATGATCTACATTTGAAAAATAATATGGGTAAAGTACACAATTTATACTAAAGGAAAGTTTTATTTTTTATACTTACTTGACTAAAAGTATTATGTTCATATAGGAAATCTTCTATCATGTCTTTTGTTATGGTGATGTTGTTGTCATCATCACTACTAAATGCTTCATCGCTGAAAAATAAGATGTTTGCATTTATTATATCTTTTGTTAATACAGATATAATTTGTATATAAGTTTTTTGTATGTAAACTTAATTACTAAAATAGCAATTATCTTTAAAATTTATTCTGTTATCTTTTAATAATTAAGTTAAATATGAAAAGATAGATGCATTTATCTTTTATAAAGTTTAATGCTGATAAAATTTAATTATGAAATATTACTTTTGAAAATAGCATGTCATATATTTCAGAAAGCCATATAATGAAATAATCATTCAACAAAACAAGAAGTCGCATAATTTAAAATAAAAAGATAAAGTTGAATATTTTTTAATCTCCTAAACCATAGCATATAAGAAAACCTAAACTTTCTGTAATAACCCGGAAAATCTGAACCAATTTAAAAATTTTAAATTGGCTATTTTTGTGGATTTTAGATATTTAATATAAAATATTTTAAATAATAACGACGAAAAGTAAGTTGAATCGATATTGGAAAATAAATATAATTAATTCTAATTATAAACAAGGCCTGAAATGGCGCGGTAGTTTCAAAATTTGAATTCAAACTTTGACTGACTGTACCGGGTGCAAAGTAAAACGGATTTTAGTGAAATCAAAAATATTTAAATCTGTTAGTGAGTATCTTTCTAACGAATCTGAAAAATCGAAGTTTCATAGCGGGATTCAAAAGTTATGGCCAAACGAATTTTCAGAAAGGTCGCTATAGAATTTATATAGCCCGTGAAAATAGCCATTTTGCAAACGACCTCAGAATTCGACGAAACCACTTTTGTTGGATCCGGGATGTCAAATTATTGCTAGATTTCAAATTTCATAATTTTTGAAGCTAGTATGTGAGCGTGGCAAAGGAAAATGTGTTTGGTCGATTTCTGTTAAATTGGATCAACCAGAAAAGGGCCATTTTTTCAAACGGTCTCAGAATTTGACGAAACTAGTTTTGTTGGGACCGTATCGTCAAAACATAGCTAGATTTATTTTTCTTGAATTTTTGGAATCAGTATGTGGCCCCGGCAAATGGCAATGTACGTTCAAAACAATATTGAATGTTTTATATTTTAATTCGAAGGAAAACTGACTGACACAGTCGAATGGGCCTACGAAACATATCCCATTGTGTTCTAAATGGGGGTGTTTGGCTAGGGACAACAGTCGTTGGGTTTGGATTGGAGCTAGTATGTAAAGAAGGGTATTTTTGGATTTTAAAAATATATATAAAAATATCATTGGTTCATCTACCCGCCTTCTTCCCCGATTCCTCTGAAACCCGACGGCGAGAAAAGCACCCACCTTCTCTCCTCTTTTTCTCCTTCCACGCACAAAATCAGACCTCCCTCCAGTGGAGGAAATTGAAGTCCTTCTCCTCCTCTTCAAATCCATCCTAGTTTCGATCGCCATTGCACTGCGTGTCTCGAGAATCGAGCCAGGGAATAGCCGCCGCGTCGCACCGCCTTGCGCCACCATCGGAGATCCGAGCTCGACGTTTCAGGTAGACGCGGGAAGCCCTTCCGAAGCTCTACGCCGTGGTATGGTCGGATCCTCTTCAAACTACACGGATTTAAAGAAAAATCCAAACCTAGTTTCGAAGATTAAACTGAGGTATACGGCCTATTTTATCTTAACAGTTCATAACACTATAAAGTGTTGCAAAGTTTAATTTCCAAATAAAAAAATCATATCTTTTTCGTTTCTTTTCGAAATTCAGTGAAACAAGAGACAGTGGACTCGTGTGGACGCCTTCTACATTCTAAAAGAGACCGCATATTTTTCTGAGCCTTCTGCAATTTCTGGTGGAGTGAAACCCAATTTGAGATTTCTAATTTATAAACGATATGGAAACAACGATGTATAAATTATATAGTCGAAGTATGAGTTATATAAGCGTTGTACACCACATGTATAAGCGTTATATAAGTTGTATGTTCGATGTATAAGTTATATATGCGTTGGAAAAATAATATGTGCGTTGAAATGAACAATCGAAATATAGTTATATACGTATATCTATATATATATATATACACACACTCCCCTCGTCCACAGACCATGGACGATATATAATTGTTGTTATATTGTTTGGATTATTGGTTGATGTGAAAATTTGGTGAATATCATGAATGGTGGATTTGAAATGATTGGTTGTGATTGAAATCCCAATAGGATTAGTATATGGGAAAATTCATCTGCATACAAACTAGATATTGAAAATCCCCATTGTCAAAAGCTGTGAGGCTTTAACGTAGAGCGAGGAGCCGTACTAGGGACGGCCCCGGTTTTAACTACCCTGCCGTTATGCTGCCGAAATTTTATGAAATATTTCTGTGTTTGATTTAAATTCATGTGTTGAATGTTGAAATAAAATTCATGTGTTGAATAGAAATTCCTGTGGTGAAATAAATTCATGTGTTGAATGGAGTTCGTGTATAGAATAAATTCTTTGAAAAATAAAAATAACATTTTACCTTATATATAAACTATATAAAATAATCGTTTTTGAAATAAATTGTTTTACAATAAAAATAACATTTTTATTATATATACCAACTATAGAAAATATTCATGTGTTGAATAAAGGACTAGAACGATAATTTTTTTTTATCGTATGTGTGAAGTCAAAAACATTCATGTGTTGAATATATAGATCGAACAATAAAATCTGCATTTTTATCGTGAATACGAAGTGTTATAAATGGTGATGTGTTGAAATAAATGTCAGTGGGATAAAAATATCATTTTTATCAAATATATGGAGTGAATATGGTTTTGAAATCGAAGAATAAATTATATATATATATATAATAAATCAAATAACGAAGCTGCAGTTCGTGTTTTGAAACCGTGATTTCAAACGATTAGCGCGGGAGATCTGACCATCGGATTTTCCCGAAGCCGAAACCATTGGGTTCGCCTTGGAAATATCTTTCCAATGACACCCACTTTGTGAAGATCCAACGGTTGGATTGTCTGGGATGTTTAATTCAAATCTGAAGAAAAACAGCGCCAGAATCGAGATTATATATATATATAATTAAAATAAAACGAATAACGACGTTGTAGTTCGTATTTTGAAATCGAAACTTCAAACGAGTGTACCGGGAGATCCGACCGTCGGATTTTCCCGAAACTGAAACCATTGGATTCATTTTGAAAAGATCTTTCTAATGATATAAAAAGATCCAACGGTTATATTTTCAGATATGTGTAAATCAAATCTGAGGTAAAATAGCGCCATGGCCGCGTTATGGCCTGAAGCGTCGTTTGAATGAATTGGCTATTTTTAAATAAATAAAAATAGCGACAAGTCGTTATAAAATTGTATAAACGATATGGAATGGAAAATAAACCGAATTTACCCGGTTTATTAGATATTTGATGGTTTAATGTGTTTGGTGTGAAAATTACATTTAATAACAGAATTATTGATGTCGAATAATTTAACCATTGAGATGAATTGATTTAAATTCTAAATATACGTGAATTATTTGAAAAGGCCGAGTTAAATCTCATTTCAAATAATTGACCGGCGATAGGAAGTCGATGATGAAGCCGGTGGTTGAAGACCGGAGATCTTCACCTTGGTTGGATGATAACTGATGTCCTGATTGGGAGGCATCCCAAAATATGGATAATGAGTGGTGATCGTCCAGACGTACGTAGAGATCGATGGATATGCGAGGTATATAGTGCCTCCGGTTTCGTTCATACCTATAACGAACTTGTAAATGAACTGTGTGTCTAACATTGGTTTTTGATCTGTGCTGATTGATCTCCATTAAATATATATCTATTTGGCGGCAGAGAATTTATTCTCTTACTTAACGCCCTTCTCTGAGACGTACGAGCTCAGAGGTTATATATCGATAGAAATCAGTCGCATAGAGTGAATTGCCTGTGTGGCATGCCTAAGTGGCAGATGATCAAGGCTTCTGTTGAAAAGCAAATTCTTGTGGTTGATGATCAAAGCATGGCCTGTGTGGCATAACTTTGTGTATAACGTTGATTCGCGAGCCTCACACCCCGGTATGAACCAGAAACGGGAGAGGACATCAGGGAGGGCATGCGTTTCCTTCTAGCTAGACGTGGTGTCAGTGCTTAAACTAGCTGACATTTATACTATTTTCACCTGTGTGGTTATTGCTGTTGCGAGGCGCCTCGGATATATCGGTGACTATGTGGAGCCGATGGAGTCATTTGGCTCATTTATGCCCCAAAGGGTGGGGAAACGTAGTGTTCGGGCATTTTAATTCACATCGGTGGACCAGCCCTGACGATCCAAAGGCTCACCTGTGTATGGGTCCTAAGGCTCGGGCTAGAGAGTCTCGAATTCGGTAAGGACTATCTTTTGCCTTGGTTCATGACGGAAATCCAATTTCCAAATACGTGACTGTGCGGTTTTGATTGTATACATATATATGGCGACATAGTGGTATGGGGCATTAATGTCGTCTATGATTGAGACCTATGATTTGAAATTGTTTTTGAAACATATAAACACTAGTAATAATATCAAATGCTTTTGTTTTATTCGTATCAAGCATATTTTGGCCATTATTAGGTAAAACTCTATCCTCCGGTTTGCGTTGCATTGTGTGATGGGAACTGAGTCTTATAATGGCTTCATTTTTATAAAAAAGCATTGCGATGTTTACAAGATTTACTTGTTTTTAAAGCACTGGCAATCCAATGGAGTGAACCCGTTCTGCGAAAGTGGCGTGGTCCTGTGATTAGCCATATTATAAAATGTGTTAGGTAGATTTCTCATACCAGTCCCATGACTGACTCGTAGTTTGTTTCACTTGCAAACTCGGGTGCCCCTCTTTCTACACGGGCAGCCTTGTATTCAGGTTTTAGCAGACTCTTTCTGGATAGCTGGAGCTGAAGCTGGATCCTACCATTTATCTCTTTTTATGCTGTTCAGCTCCTATTGTACATATTATGTTTGTTTTCCACTGTAGACATTTATGTATAGCTGAACTGTATTTTGTACTAAGTATGATCCTTTATACTGTGTAACTCTGATGATTACGTATATCCAGTGTATTCTGTTGTACATTATCTGGTGTATTTATTTAGTTCTGTTTTGTTATTATCTTTTTATGTGTTATATTCCAAAGATTACCCTTGACACCGTCGTACGGGGTTTTGGGGTCGTCACAACGTGGTATCAGAGCTTTGGTTTAGCTTAGTTCTGGAATATAACATATTAACGAACTCGTTAGGAATAGAACCAGTGGTGTTCTAAGACGAGTAACTCATTACAGATAGGATCAGTAATATCCTAGTATGAGTGGATATCCGCGAGATTGTACTTGGGAAGCTGAGGAGAGTATTATGAAAGCCTATCCTAAGTGCAGGGTGGATATCTCTGATTGACTCTGGTGCAAGGTACATTTACCATATTCTGAAATTTCCATTATGCTCTCTACTTTGTCATTGTTTTCTTTTCATGGGTGTAAAATTTTAATCATGTAGTCTAAATGATTTCAAAATAGTATATGAATTAATTAGTATATCTTTAAAAGATAAAACAAATTGATTGCTGGTTGTGTTGTTTGATTTTTGGTTGATTAATTAGAGTTTTGAACCATTTAACCAAATTGAACTGAATTGAAAATAGATAGAAATATATACATGTGCATTATATATGTGTGAACAGTTTATTGATGAATAGCTAAGCAAAGGAATAAAATTGTTTGCCCGACAAATAGGTACACGTTTACTGTATTTCTTGGGATTTGATGATTTTATGAGCCGATTGGCTAGCCGTTTGGCTTTTTCTTTTTCTTTTGGATTGGTGAGGGCCATGGGAGGCTATTTGAAATATCCCGAAGTCCCCCCGTACAAAGGAGGTTATGGTGAAATTTTTCGAAAATTTAGGGTGTTAGCCAAATTTTTGAAGAATTTGAAAATTCTTAGAAACTGAAAAGTTGAAGAATGGAAGCCAGATTGAAAATAGAGTTGGTTAATTAATCCACTTTCGACTTTGTTCCTATTCGGGGACGAAAAGTTTTAAGTGGGGGAGATTGTAACAACCCGGAAAATCTGAACCAATTTAAAATTTTTAAATTGGCTATTTTTGTGGATTTTAGATATTTAATATAAAATATTTTAAATAATAACGACGAAAAGTAAGTTGAATCGATGTTGGAAAATAAATATAATTAATTCTAATTATAAACAACGCCTGAAATGACGTGGTAGTTTCAAAATTTGAATTCAAACTTTGACTGATTGTACCGGGTGCAAAATAAAACGGGTTTTAGTGAAACCAAGAATATTTAAATTTGTTAGTGAGTATCTTTCTAACGAATCTGAAAAATCGAAGTTTCATAGCGGGATTCAAAAGTTATGGGCAAATGAATTTTCAGAAAGGTCACTATAGAGTTTATATAGCCCGTGAAAATAGCCATTTTGCAAGCGACCTCAGAATTCGACGAAACCACTTTTGTTGGATCCGGGATGTCAAATTATTACTAGGTTTCAAATTTCATAATTTTTGAAGCTAGTATGTGAGCGTGGCAAAGGAAAATGTGTTTGGTCGATTTTTGTTAAATTGGATCGACCAGAAAAGGGCCATTTTTTCAAACGGTCTCAGAATTAGACAAAACTAGTTTTTTTGGGACCGTATCGTCAAAACGTAGCTAGATTTATTTTTCTGGAATTTTTGGGATCCGTATTCGGCCCCGGCAAATGGAAATGAACGTTCAAAACAAATATTGAATGTTTTATATTTTAATTCGAAGGAAAACTGAATGAAACAGTCGAATGGGTCTACGAAACATATCCCATTGTGTTCGGAATGGGGGTATTTAGCTAGGGACGACAGTCGTTGGGTTTGGATTGGAGCTAGCATGTAAAGAAGGGTATTTTTGGATTTTAAAAATATATAAAAAAAATATCATTGGTTCATTTACCCGCCTTCTTCCCCGATTCCTCTGAAACCCGACAGCGAAAAAAGCACCCACCTTCTCTCCTCTTTTTCTCCTTCCACGCACAAAATCAGACCTCCCTACAGTGGAGGAAATTGAAGTCCTTCTCCTCCTCTTTAAATCCATCCTAGTTTCGATCGCCATCGCGTGTCTCGAGAATCGGGCCAGGGAATAGCCGCCGCGTCGCACCGCCTTGCGCCACCATCGGAGATCCGAGCTCGACGTTTCAGGTAGGCGCGGGAAGCCCTTCCGAAGCTCTACGTCGTGGTATGGTCAGATCCTCTTCAAACTACACGGATTTAAAGAAAAATCCAAACCTAGTTTCGAAGATTAAACTGAGGTATACGGCCTATTTTATTTTAACTGTTCATAACACTATAAAGTGTTGCAAAGTTTGATTTCCAAATAAAAAATCATATCTTTTTCGTTTCTTGTCGAAATTCAGTGAAACTAGAGACAATGGACTCGTGTGGACACCTTCTACATTCTAAAAGAGACCGCATATTTTTCTGAGCCTTCTGCAATTTCTGGTGGAGTGAAACCCAATGTGAGATTTCTAATTTATAAACGATATGGAATCAACGATGTATAAATTATATAGTCGAAGTATGAGTTATATACGCGTTGTACACCACATGTATAAGCGTTGTATAAGTTGTATGTTCAATGTATAGGTTATATATGCGTTGTAAAAATAATATGTGCGTTGAAATGAATTGAATTGATATTGAAATGAAATCGAAATATAGTTATATACGTATATATATATACACTCCCCTCGTCCACAGACCATGGAAGATATATATTGGTTGTGATATTGTTTGGATTATTGGTTGATGTGAAAATTTGGTGAATATCATGAATGGTAGATTTGAAATGATTGGTTGTGATTGAAATCCCAATAGGATTAGTATATGGGACAATTCATCTACGTACGAACTAGATATTGAAAATCCCCATTATCAAAAGCTGCGAGGCTTTAAGGTAGAGCGAGGAGCCGTACTAAGGATGACCCCAGTTTTAACTACCCTGTCATTATAGTGCCGAAATTTTCTGAAATATTTATGTGTTTGATTTAAATTCATGTGTTGAATGTTGAAAAAAAATTCATGTGTTGAATGTTGAAATTAAATTCATGTGTTGAATAGAAATACCTGTGGTGAAATAAATTCATGTGTTAAATGGAGTTCGTGTATAGAATAAATTATTTGAAAAATAAAAATAACATTTTACCTTATATATAAACTATACAAAATAATCGTGTTTTGAAATAAATTGTTTTACAATAAAAATAACATTTTTATTATATATACCAACTACAGAAAATATTCATGTGTTGAATAATGGACCAGAACGATAAAAATCAAATTTTTATCGTATGTGTGAAGTCAAAAACATTCATGTGTTGAATATATAGATCAAACAATAAAATCTGTATTTTTATTGTGAATACAATGTGTTATAAATGGTGATGTGTTGAAATAAATATCAGTGGGATAAAAATATCATTTTTATCAAATATATGAAGTGAATATGGTTTTGAAATCGAAGAATGAATTATATATATATATATATATATAAATCAAATAAATCGAATAACGAAGCTGCAGTTCGTGTTTTGAAACCGTGATTTCAAACGATTAGTGCGGGAGATCCGACCATCGGATTTTCCCGAAACCGAAACCGTTGGGTTCGCCTTGGAAATATCTTTCCAACGACACCCACTTTGTGACGATTCAACGGTTGGATTGTCTGGAATGTTTAATTCAAATTTGAAGAAAAACAGCGCCAGAATCGATTATATATATATATATATAAATATAATTAAAATAAAACGAATAATGACATTGTAGTTCGTATTATAAAATCAAAACTTCAAACGAGTGTACCGGGAGATCCGACCGTCGGATTTTCCCGAAACTGAAATCGTTGGATTCGTTTTGAAAAGATCTTTCTAATGATATAAAATTTGTGAAGATCCAACGGTTAGATTTTCAGATATACGTAAATCAAATCTGAAGAAAAACAGTGCCACGGCCGCGTTATGGCCTGAAGCGTCGTTTGAATCAATTGGCTATTTTTAAATAAATAAAAATAGCGATAAATCGTTATAAAATAGTATAAACGATATGGAATGGAAAATAAACCAAATTTACCTGGTTTATTAGATATTTGATGGTTGAATGTGTTTGGTGTGAAAATTACATTTAATAACAGAATTATTGATGTCGAATAATTTAACCATTGAGATGAATTGATTTAAATTCTAAATATACGTGAATTATTTGAAAAGGCCGAGTTAAATCTCATTTCAAATAATTGATCGGCGATAAGAAGTCGATGATGAAGACGGTGGTTGAAGACCGGAGATCTTCACCTCGGTTGGATGATAAGTGATGTCCTGATTGGGAGGCATCCCGAAATATGGATAATGAGTGGTGATCGTCCAGACGTACGTAGAGATCGATGGATATGCGAGGTATATACTATATAGTGCCTCCGGTTTCGTTCAGACCCAGAACGAACTTGTAAATGGACTGTGTGTCTGACATTGGATTTTGTTCTGTGCTGATTGATCTCTATTAAATATATATTTGTTTGGCGGCGGAGAATTTATTCTCTTGCTTAACGCCCTTCTCTGAGACGTACGAGCTCAGAGGTTATATATCGATTGAAATCAGTCGAATAGAGTGAATTGCTTGTGTGGCATGCCTAAGTGGCAGATGATCAAGGCTTCTATTAAAAAGCAAAGTCTCGTGGTTGATGATCAAAGCACGGCCTGTGTGGCATAGCTTTGTGTATATCGTTGATTCGCGAGCCTCACACCTCGGTATGAACCAGAAACGGGAGAGGACATCAGGGAGGGCATACGTTTTCTTTTAGCTAGAGGTGGTGTCAGTGCTTAAATTGGCTGACATTTATATTATTTTCACCTATGAGGTTGTTGCTGTTGCGAGGCGCCTCGGATATATCGGTGACTATGTGGAGCCGATGGAGTCATTTGGCTCATTCACGCCCCCAAAGGGTGGGGAAACGCAGTGTTCAGGCATTTTAATCCACATTGGTGGACCGGCCCTGACGATCCAAGGGCTCACCTGTGTCTGGGTCCTGAGGCTCGGGCTAGAGAGTCTCGAATTCGGTAAGGACTATCTTTTGCCTTGGTTCATGACGGAAATCCAATTTCCAAATACGTGACTGTGCGGTTTTGATTGTATACCTATATATGGCGACATAGTGGTATGGGGCATTAATGTCGTCTATGAT
The DNA here is from genome assembly GCA_030737875.1 of Allium sativum. NCBI lineage: Eukaryota > Viridiplantae > Streptophyta > Magnoliopsida > Asparagales > Amaryllidaceae > Allium > Allium sativum. Next base: position 736,449,571 of record CM060916.1, read on the forward strand.
TGATACCTATGATTTGAAATTGCTTTTGAAACATATAAACACTAGTAATAATATCAAATGCTTTTGTTTTATTCGTATCAAGCATATTTTGGCCATTATAAGGTAAAACTCTATCCTCCGGTTTGCGTTGCATTGTGTGATGGGAACTGAGTCTTATAATGGATTCATTTTTACAAAAAGCATTGCGATGTTTAAAAGATTTACTTGTTTTTAAAGCACTGGCAATCCAATGGAGTAAACCCGTTCCGCGAAAGTGGCGTGGTCCTGTGATTAGCCATATTATAAAATGTGTTAGGTAGATTTCTCATACCAATCCCATGACTGACTCGTAGTTTGTTTCACTTGCAAACTCGGGTGCCCCTCTTTCTACACGGGCAGCCTTGTATTCAGGTGTTAGCAGGCTCTTTCTGGATAGCTGAAGCTGGATCCTACCATTTATCTCTTTTTATGTTGTTCAACTCCTATTGTACATATTATGTTTGTTTTCTGCTGTAGACATTTATGTATAGCTAAACTGTATTTTGTACTAAGTATGATCCTTTATACTGTGTAACTCTGATGATTATGTTTATCCATTGTATTCTATTGTACATTATTTGGTGTATTTATTTAGTTCTGTTATGTTATTATCTGTTTATGTGTTATATTCCAAAGATTACCCTTGACACCGTCGTACGGGGTTTTGGGGTCGTCACAACGTGGTATCAGAGCTTTGGTTAAGCTTAGTTCTGGAATATAACATATTAACGAACTCGTTAGGAATAGAACCAGTAGTGTTATAGGACGAGTAACTCATTATAGATAGGATCAGTAATATCCTAGTATGAGTATAACAGAATGAAATACACTCCGATAGACACATTTACATTCAATTATATGTTTCTATGCTTTAAAATATCTTTTCTGGTTACCTGACACTTGGTCAACTATTTGCAGAAGAACGAGAAAATGAGTGTCAGAAACAGAAGAAGGAATGCAGAACCAGGAAAGGAAATGACAGTATTTGGGTGATCGTAGATCGCTTCACGATGACCACCCATTTTATACCTGTCAGATCCAATAGAGCTGCTCAGAGTCTGGCACAGATTTATTTCAAGGAAATTGTTAGGATACATAGAGTGCCGATCAGTATAGTTAGTGATAGAGATCCAATATTTACTAGCAAATTCTGGGAGGCATTTCAAGTAGAATTGGGAACGAAACTGAACTTGAGCACCGCCTATCACCCTCAAACAGATGGTCAAACTGAGAGGGTGAATCGTATTCTAAAAGATTTATTGCAGGCTTGTGTTCTTGATTTTGGTCGATCATGGGAAGACCATTTGCATTTGGCTGAGTTCTCAAACAACAACAGCTACCAAGCGAGCCTGACAATGTCACCATTCGAAGCATTATATGGTAGACCGTGCCGATCTCTCCTTGTTGGGTTGAACCTGGTAATAGGCTTGTATTGGGACCAGATATGATTCGCGAAGCCGCGGATAAAGTCGATTTCGTTAAGAAACGATTACTCGCCGCTCAAAGCCGACAGAAGAGCTATGCAGTCTCGAGAATGAGGGATTTAGCATTTGTTGTTGGTGATTATGTGTATCTACGTGTTTCTCCGATGAGGGGTGTGGTCAGGTTTGGCAAAACTGGGAAGTTGGCGCCCAGAGTTATTGGCCCATTCCCTATACTTGAACGGATTGGAACTCTCGCATATAGAGTTCAGTTGCCTGATTGGTTGCCTGAAGTGCATGATGTATTTCACGTATCTCAACTTCGAAAGCATGTTCATGATCCAGACTTGATCGTGGAAGAAGCAGCACAGTGGGATATAGAAATTACTCCAGAATTGGCGGTGAGAAGAGAGCCGCTAAAGATTATTGGTAAAGAAACCAAAGAGCTGAGGAACAAGAAGGTTCACTTAGTCAAAGTGCAATGGAGTGGATATCCGCGAGATTGTACTTGGGAAACTGAGGAGAGTATTATGAAAGCCTATCCTAAGTGCAGGGTGGATATCTCTGATTGACTCTGGTGCAAGGTACATTTACCATATTTTGATATTTCCATTATGCTCTCTACTTTGTCGTTGTTTTCTTTTCATGGGTGTAAAATTTTAATCATGTGATCTGAATGATTTCAAAATAGTATATGAATTAATTAGTATATCTTTGAAAGATAAAACAAATTGATTGCTGGTTGTGTTGTTTGATTTTTGGTTGATTAATTAGAGTTTTGAACCATTTAACCAAATTGAACTGAATTGAAAATAGATAGAAATATATACATATGCATTATATATGTGTGAACAGGTTATTGATGAACAACTAATTAAAGGAATAAAATTGTTTGCCCAACAAATAGGTACACGCTTACTGTATTTCTTGGGATTTGATGATTTTATGAGCCGATTGGCTTTTTCTTTTTCTTTTTGATTGGTGAGGGCCATGGAAGGCTATTTGAAATATTCCGAAGTCCCCCCGTACAAAGGAGGTTATGGCAAAAAATTTCGAAAATTTAGGGCGTTAGCCAAATTTTTGAAGAATTTGAAAATTCTTAGAAACTGAAAAGTTGAAGAATGGAAGCCGGATTGAAAGTAGTGTTGGTTAATTAATCCACTTTCGACTTTGTTCCTTTTCGGGGACGAAAAGTTTTAAGTGGGGGAGATTGTAACAACCCGGAAAATCTGAACCAATTTAAAAATTTTAAATTGGCTATTTTTGTGGATTTTAAATATTTAATATAAAATATTTTAAATAATAACGATGAAAAGTAAGTTTAATCGATGTTGGAAAATAAATATAATTAATTCTAATTATAAACAAGGCCTGAAATGGCGCGGTAGTTTCAAAATTTGAATTCAAACTTTGACTGACTGTACCGGGTGCAAAATAAAACGGATTTTAGTGAAATCAAAAATATTTAAATCTGTTAGTGAGTATTTTTCTAAAAAATCTGAAAAATCGAAGTTTCATAGCGGGAGTCAAAAGTTATGGCCAAATGAATTTTCAAAAAGGTCGCTATAGAGTTTATATAGTCCATGAAAATAGCCATTTTGCAAACGACCTCAGAATTCGACGAAACCACTTTTGTTGGATCTGGGATGTCAAATTATTGCTAGGTTTCAAATTTCATAATTTTTGACGCTAGTATGTGAGCGTGGCAAAGGAAAATGTGTTTGGTCGATTTTTGTTAAATTGGATCGACCAGAAAAGGGCCATTTTTTCAAACGGTCTCAGAATTCGACGAAACTAGTTTTGTTGGGACCGTATCGTCAAAACATAGCTAGATTTATTTTTCTGGAATTTTTGGGATCAGTATACGGCCCCAGCAAATGGAAATGTACGTTCAAAACAAATATTGAATGTTTTATATTTTAATTCGAAGGAAAACTGACTAAAACAGTCGAATGGGCCTACGAAACATATCCCATTGTGTTCAGAATGGGGGTATTTGGCTAGGGACAACAGTCGTTGGGTTTGGATTGGAGCTAGTATGTAAAGAAGGGTATTTTTGGATTTTAAAAATGTATATAAAAAAAATATCATTGGTTCATTTACCCGCCTTCTTCCCCGATTCCTCTGAAACCCGACGGCGAAAAAAGTACCCACCTTCTCTCCACTTTTTCTTCTTCCACGCACAAAATCAGACCTCCCTCCAGTGGAGGAAATTGAAGTCCTTCTCCTCCTCTTTAAATCCATCCTAGTTTCGATCGCCATCGCGTGCATGTCTCGAGAATCGGGCCAGGGAATAGCCACCGCGTCGCACCGCCTTGCGCCACCATCAGAGATCTGAGCTCGACGTTTAAGGTAGGAGCGGGAAGCCCTTCCGAAGCTCTATGCCGTGGTATGGTCGGATCCTCTTCAAACTACACGGATGTAAAGAAAAATCCAAACCTAGTTTCGAAGATTAAACTGAGGTATACGGCCTATTTTATTTTAACTGTTCATAACACTATAAAGTGTTGCAAAGTTTGATTTCCAAATAAAAAATCATATCTTTTTCGTTTCTTGTCGAAATTCAGTGAAACAAGAGACAATGAACTCATGTGGACGCCTTCTACATTCTAAAAGAGACCGCATATTTTTCTGAGCCTTCTGCAATTTCTGGTGGAGTGAAACCCAATGTGAGATTTCTAATTTATAAATGATATGGAATCAACGATGTATAAATTATATAGTCGAAGTATGAGTTATATAAGCCTTGTACACCAAATGTATAAGCGTTGTATAAGTTGTATGTTCGATGTATAAGTTATATATGCGTTGTAAAAATAATATGTGCGTTGAAATGAATTGAAGTGATATTGAAATGAAATCGAAATATAGTTATATACGTATATATATATATATATATATATATATATATATATATATATATATATATATATATACTCCCCTCGTCCATAGACCATGGACGATATATATTGGTTGTGATATTGTTTGGATTATTGGTTGATGTGAGGATTTGGTGAATATCATGAATGGTGGATTTGAAATGATTCGTTGTGATTGAAATCCCAATAGGATTAGTATATGGGAAAATTCATCTACGTACGAACTAGATATTGAAAATCCCCATTGTCAAAAGCTGCGAGGCTTTAAGGTAGAGCGTGGAGCCGTACTAAGGACGGCCCCAGTTTTAACTACCCTGCCGTTGTGCTGCCGAAATTTTCTGAAATATTTCTGTGTTTGATTTAAATTCATGTGTTGAATGTTGAAATAAAATTCATGTGTTGAATGTTGAAATTAAATTCATGTGTTGAATAGAAATTCCTGTGGTGAAATAAATTCATGTGTTGAATGGTGTTCGTGTATAGAATAAATTCTTTGAAAAATAAAAATAACATTTTACCTTATATATAAACTATATAAAATAATCGTGTTTTGAAATAAATTGTTTTACAATAAAAATAACATTTTTATTATATATACCAACTACAGAAAATATTCATGTGTTGAATAAAGGACTAGAACGATAAAAATCAAATTTTTATCGTATGTGTGAAGTCAAAAACATTCATGTGTTGAATATATAGATCGAACAATAAAATCTGCATTTTTATTGTGAATACGAAGTGTTATAAATGGTGATGTGTTGAAATAAATATCAGTGGGATAAAAATATTATTTTTATCAAATATATGAAGTGAATATGGTTTTGAAATCGAAGAATGAATTATATATATATATAAATAAATAAAATAAATCGAATAATGAAGCTGCAGTTCGTGTTTTGAAACCGTGATTTCAAACGATTAGTACGGGAGATCCGACCATCGGATTTTCCCGAAACCGAAACCGTTTGGTTCGCCTTGGAAATATCTTTCCAACGACACCCACTTTGTGAAGATACAACGGTTGGATTGTCTGGGATGCTTATTTCAAATTTGAAGAAAAACAGCACCAGAATTGAATATATATATATATATATATATAATTAAAATAAAACGAATAACGACGTTGCAGTTCGTATTTTGAAATCGAAACTTCAAATGAGTGTACCTGGAGATCCAACCGTCGGATTTTCCCAAAACTGAAACCGTTGGATTCGTTTTGAAAAGATCTTTCTAATGATATAAAATTTGTGAAGATCCAACGGTTAGATTTTCATATATGTGTAAATCAAATCTGAAGAAAAACAGTGCCACAGCCACGTTATGGCCTGAAGCGTCGTTTGAATGAATTGGCTATTTTTAAATAAATAAAAATAGCGATAAATTGTTATAAAATAGTATAAACGATATGGAATGGAAAATAAACCGAATTTACCCGGTTTATTAGATATTTGATGGTTGAATGTGTTTGGTGTGAAAATTACATTTAATAACAGAATTATTGATGTCGAATAATTTAACCATTGAGATGAATTGATTTAAATTCTAAACATACGTGAATTATTTGAAAAGGCCGAGTTAAATCTCATTTCAAATAATTGATCGGCGATAAGAAGTCGATGATGAAGACGGTGGTTGAAGACCGGAGATCTTCACCTCGGTTGGATGATAACTGATGTCCTGATTGGGAGGCATCCTGAAATATGGATAGCTCCTATTGTACATATTATGTTTGTTTTCCGCTGTAGACATTTATGTATAGCTGAACTGTATTTTGTACTAATTATGATCCTTTATACTGTGTACCTCTGATGATTATGTTTATCCAGTGTATTCTATTGTACATTATCTGGTGTATTTATTTAGTACTAATCTGTTATTATTTGTTTATGTGTTATATTCCAAAGATTTCCCTTGACACCGTCGTACGGGGTTTTGGGGTCGTCACACTTTCATAATTTCAATCACTTGTTAACTTTCATATCTAAAACAATACTTTAATCAATAGCTTGCTTATGGTAGTGTAACACCACACAATGTATCATAACAAAGTAATAAGTATAAAATTCAGCGGAACTATACAGGTTTTTTTGAAAAAGGTAATGTTTCAGTACTTACTTGTTATCTCCAATAACCTTGAAGAAAACTTTGACATCTTGTTGTTGTTTCTCTGAAAGATGCTTTAGTAGTGGTCATTTTTCAATATTTTTTTGATTCTTCCTTTTTTTGGTTCTTTAATAATGACATCTTCAACACAAATAGGAATTTCAACAGCATGTTCTTCAGTAAATTCTTCGATGTCTTCAGATTTTGAACTTTCTTTATTATCTAATAATTAAATCTTGAGTTTCAAACAAATCAAAACAAGGAAAATTAGCAGAACAACTTATATGTACCATACCAACTATTTTTCCTTGCTTGAAATGTTTTTCAGGTTTAGTAATATTGGCCACATTTTGCTTTTCAAAAGTATTCACTTTTTGAAGTATCATTTCAATTTCTTTGAGTCTTCCATCAGACTTTTGCCTTAAAATTTACTCATCATCCAGTTATTTTAGTACACTAACCATCTCATCACTCAAAAATCTGACTTTTGTCTCTAACTCTTTTAGCCTTTCTAATTCTTCATTTTCAGACAATTTTCTTTTCTTTGGTCTTTCGTCTTCTTGTAGTGGGTGTATTAATTTTTTTTGAAAGAAACTCTTTCTCTCTGAAGTTATATTTGAATTTTTTTTTTGAAATCTGCATGAATGATATTTGTAATTAAATATTTTTACATATCATTATATAATCCTGCAACCAATTCAATGTTATATATATATATTTGATTGTATAATGAAAAAAGATAAATGTATTTATATTTTAACGTAAATGATCTATTTACACATTGAACTTAATTTGTTTTCTATCTATTATACTATCATGATTATAACTTATTTCAGAAGTCTTATTACTAATATTATGTATTATGTAAGTAACTATTGATTTAATCATTAATGTGCATTGTAAACTTGAAAGATAAAAATATATATCTTTTGAATAAAAGAAATAGTAAAGTAATACATTTATTCCTTAGTGCTATCAGTTGTTGTAAGATCCGAGTGCTTCAAGTTTGACAAGTCCAACTTTATCATCCTTGGGGAATTTTTCTTCAGAATTTCTTTTTCTTGTATTACTTTTGCCTTCTCACAAAACCAATACTGTAATAAAAAGATATATACATTTATACTTTTGTAATATTGAGATATTAGATAAGTCAAGTAAAACCATATTACAATCAGGTGTGCTTCTTGGATCAGTATGATGTTTCTGAACATTTTTGCAAATATTCTCACGTATTAGTCTTGGCTAAGAAATAGAACTTAATTTTTTCAAATTGAGATTCTTAGGAAGAAATTCCCACTGCAAGTAGATTTGATTGTTCGGAAACAAGAATGTTATGATCAACAATAGAAATAATAGCTTTACCAAATCAACACTACCATCTTTGTTTCCTATCATTTTATTCAATCTTTTTGTCGCTGATTTTTGACCTATAATGTCTTCTTCTTCAAAGTTCTTTTTTCAAAAGTCTGAGAAATTTTCCATTGCTGTAGCTTTATTTTACACAGGTATTGGAAATAAATCCTCTCCATCCACTGGCATTCCAAATATAAGACTAACTTCTTCTGGTTTCAATTTAATTAATTTATTACCAATTCAGAAAGCTTGTTCTGTGGTATCATAAGAAATTACTATGTCATCCAAATTTGCTGCACTCTTTCTCAAATCTTGCCTTGATATAGAATCTTCGAGAAAAACATTGAAAAAGTGTTTGAAAGGTGATTTTTCCAAGTATCTTTTTGTGTCAACAGAGAGGATTTTTTTTCTTTCTTAATTGTTTACATTATTTTGAAAACAACATCTAAATTACATCTGTACATCGCTGAATATTGAATTTTTATTGACTTCTTCGGTATTTGTTGAATTTCATAGTTATTGGCTTCATCTGTATCAGTAGATTCTCCATCATATTCTTGTGTGTCTGTCCTTTTTTCGTTAGAATTTTCTATGTTGTTATCTTCTGTTCCAGTAGGTGATATATTGTTTGTTGACTCAGAATTTTCCTATTTTGGTAACAATTAACATGAGAGAAATTGAATTTAGTAAATCCAAATTATAAAGATATTGAATTTATAAATTATTATAACTAGTAATATGACTTGTTTAATTATTATGCAAAAACTTATAAAGATAAGTCTGTTTATATTTTTTGAATAGTGTATTAAAATTTAATCTTTCATGTAATATTTTTTATTAAATTTATTTAAATAAGGTACGATACACAGATAATAATGTTTTCAAAATATTTAATTAGACAATGCTCATACTTTATGAAAAAGATAAGTATATTTATCTTTTTATTAAAACAGAGGTACATATAATAAATGTTGAAAAATTGACATGATTGAAATATAATATAATAAAGATTTATGTATTATAATTATGCTAACAAAATGTAGACAAAGAAAAATTTACCAATGGAGTTATTGATAACAATCTTGATTGGCTATGCTCTTCACAGTCTGGACTTGATATTGGTCTAAAATTTAAGCATTGATGTCCTCCTTCATTGAAAAAAATGCATAGTGGTTGTTTTTCAAAACAATCTAGAGGTTCTTTTTGTTTCATATTTTATCCTGCATTAAAAAGATAAATATACTTATATGTTAATAAACATGTACATATAGTTAGCAATTTAAGATTTTTTCAAGCAATATCAGCAACAAACAGTAAATTCTAAGTATTACAAAACACGATATATTGAGTGATAAAAATTACTCGGTATTTGTCTAAAAAGATAATTGAAAATCATAGCAATTATTAATTTGTTACTGTTATTAGCAAAATGTAAATTAAAAAGATAATAATATTTATCTTTTTCATCCCATCACATAATATAATAATTTAACAGTGAAAGCATTGTGCAATTATTTACTAATTTATTGAAAAAAAAATATGTTATATAACATACATACTCTAACAACATCAACCTATTAAATTTAGTACATACAACAAAGTTAAAATATTTTCTTTACATGAAAAATTAATAGAATTATGTTTTTAAACCTTTGCCATCGAAAAAACGAAGTAATCAAATAATTACCCAACATAACGCAACATAAATTTCAGAAGGCCATATAACTAATTATTCAATCAACATAAGGACAAGTTGCATAATATAAAATAAAAAAATATAGTTGAATATCTTTTCAAACCTTTGCTATCGAAAAAACGAATTAATCAAATAATTGTCCAACATAACGCAACATAAATTTCAGAAGGCCATATAACCAATTAATCAGTCAACATATGATCAAGTTGTGTAATATAAAATAAAAAGATATAATTGAAAATCTTTTTAATCACCTAAACCATAGCATATAACAAAACATAAACATAAACTTATCCTAGGTATAAGAAAACTTACTCGTCCAGTAATCGATAGAAGAAGATGATTTCGTCTACCAAACAATGTTGTAGTTGATAACCAGATCCAAAGTTAAACCAAGATTAAGTAAAAAACGATTAGAAAAAGATTCAATAAAAATCGATCAGATTATGGTAATAAAATGCCTCGCAGCAAAATTGAAGGGAAATTGATCAATTTTGGGTAATACCTAATTTGCGATTATTTTAAATTTTTGACTGAAAAATGCCGAAAACAGAAATGAATCGAGACATGTCATTGTAAAATAGCTGAAAAACGACGTGTTGTGTACAAATTATTTCCGTAAAAAATGTCTTGGAAAAAAATTATTTAACGGATGTGTCGTAGAAATTAATTATATGAGGTAAATAAGCCCTTATAGTAAAAAAAACCCGTCTTATTATCCTAAGAAAGCGAATTCACGCACGCACATGAGTCCATCGGAATGCGTCGTCAAAACCCCCACTCAGACGAACCTCTTATAATCAGCTCAGTAAGCGTGCCCTGACCCCTACCTAGTTCGGGGCCCCCCTTTTGATACCAAGATGGGTTACTGACTGATATGGGTCCCACACAATAGATGATACAAGCCACCCCCTAGGCTTGCATCCCCACTACTAGGATTTTGACAGGTTATGCCTAATAGATTAGCAAGCCCGCACCATATAAAATAGGTTAAGTTTGTCGGGTTTATATAACCCCCCACAGATTTAATGGATTTACTTAACCCTCCATTGATTCAAGAAAGTTTACTTAACCTTTATATAATTTTTACAGGTTCATATATAATTCCCACAGATTTAAACAGGTTAAGTATTACAGGTTATTATCATTATTCCATTCGTGTCTGTTAATGCACTAGACCTCTCATATTAAGTCGACCACTTGTGGATGCTGGATATGTCGGGCGATTCCGGGCAGACTTCTACCACAAATCGGACTTAACCTCGTGTCTTAGCACCGTTACGTGTACATTTACACACTAGATCCCTCACATTAGATTGATCACTTGTGGATGCTGGATTTGCCGGGCGGTTCCGGGCAGACTTCTACCACAAGTGTAATCTAACCTCTGTCTAAGTGCGGTTATAGTTTCTGTTTACAATAAAATTAGGCATGTTCATTCTTAGTTAATTGTTCCTGCTTATTACTGGTTTTTCATGTCCCAACCCTCAAGTCATAAATCATTTACCCAAACTAAAGTCCTAGGTCACGGTATAGATTATGGCCCCAAATCCCAATCATGCTTTACAGTATAAGTTATGCCCTAATTTATCATTCCCAACCATTCCCAATTTCATTCGTTCGCATGTTTCAGTGATAGGCCTAGGCTCGAAGGTAGCCTGGCCAAAAAAAGGGAAGAAGGGAGAGAAGAGAAAGAAATAGGCATAATAACAAAACAGGCATATGATCACAGAAATAGGCATACAAACAGAATAGGCATACAGTGACAGAAATGGGTATAATGACATAATAGGCATAATAGAGATAGGCATGTAAGAAATAAACATAGGATCAGGTGTACAAGTAATGGCAGATCTGTTTATGTAAACCCCACGTCCATTAATGTCACTCACAAAGGAAATGCATTAACTTCTATGGAGCGTTTTAAGTGAGTATAGAACAGAAACTTAACAACAAGACAGATATAAACAGTACTTAAAATTTAAAACTTTATTCATTGCAGCGGTAAACACATAAGTTTGATTACATCATCAAAAACCAGAGTCAAAGTACATAATATCCATCTTGACTAAATCAAAGTACATAAATTGAAAGACATAACCCCAGTACAAAATAGCCATAAATAAGAGAGGCTGAACTTTACTTCAGCGATCCAAGCAACTTCTAAAAGCAAGAGATACAACTGTCCAAAATCAAGCTCCACTGGTGTTAGTTCCAACCTGAGCACCTGGGGGGGGGGGGGGGGGGAAGGAAGAAAAGAGGTGGAAACAAAGGGGGTCAGACATAAAGTCTGGCGAGTGCGATAACTTTAACAATATAATTAACAAAATAACTAGGCTAAGGCATAAGTTGGAAAATAAGGAAATGACTGTGAACAATTGAGTATGACAGAGTAAACAAGGAAACAAGATGAACAACGATATCGTAAAAGCGCACCCTAAAACACTATAAGATAATTACTATACTGCACCACCGCTACTATACTGCACCACCACTAGTCACCCTAAGGTTGATCCTGCCTACAAAACTTAATAATGATAATGGTAGTTTCGTGCACCCCTAGTTGCCTTCATAGGTGCCGCCTGCCCCTATCTCCACTAGGTGTAGCCATTACCCCCATGCGATCGGCTCCCTAACTCGTAGATACCCGTGATGGCCCCATAGTGGGGTGTATCACTCCCCAAAGTGGCAACCCGATACAACCAAAAATGCACGGCTTATATCTACACGATGCAACAACGTCTTACCTACCAGCCCGGGTCCACACACGCATAAGAACCCGTTGGACTTGCGTTGCCACCGCTGACCCGTTTTGGCCTCTTACAGTCAAGCCCAGTATGCGTGTCCCGTCCTCGACTTGGGTCGAGCACACAAAGATACTTATGGGTTACTGATTAAACGGGCCCCCATTACTTGACACATGCTATCCACCTAAGCTTGGTCCCCTCTAGTACATCCCACTTAACCCTCTTCTTATTCATGTTCACTTACATGTTTCAAATTTTGGTTAAGTGTTTCTAATCGTATTTCAAATGCCACCCAAGGCGCCCACTTAACCCCCTCATGTCCCACTACATGTTTATCTGGTTAAGTGTTTCTTAATTCATTAAGACCGTAACTTCATAAAGACCTCTCACATTAGACTGGCATTTGTGGTAACTGGATATGCCGGGCGGGTCCGGGCAGTCTTACACCACAAACGAGCCTAACCTCGTGTCTTTACAATTGTTACACATTTAATTTATGCCTAAGACCTCCCACATTAGACTGGCATTTGTGGCAGCTGGATTTTCTGGGCGGGTCCGGGCAGTCTTACACCACAAAAGAGCCTAACCTCGTGTCTTAGACGATTAATTACACAAAATTAATTATTCCCTAATTTGAATTACCTTCCCTATTCAAATTATCAATCAATTCAAAATTTAACAATGTCCATAATTGACTCAATTATGTCCATCTATTTATGTTATGTAAAATTATACCAATTATCACTAATTTATTTTGTGTCATTTAAGGCATTTATGTCAATTCTCAATATTAAATCTTTTAATATTATCCCATTACCCTACGTTGTATGTTTGTTCGTTTAACGTAAAATATACGTTAGACTCGAATAGTCTAACTCATGGAATAAAGAGAAAACATCTCAACATACATATAGATAAAACTAGATCTAAACATAAGGGGTGAACTTGCATGTGTGAATGATGTTCTACATCTAAAACTTGCATAGGCCAAAGTTACAACTTGCATAAAACTACATATATCATAGATCCAATTCTAAAGGTGTAAACTTGTTTAGGTAATGGTCACAACTTGCATAAATCATGTATGTCATAGATCTACATCTAAAGGTGTAAACTTGCATAGGTAATAACCACAAACTTGCATAACATGATTCATATTCCAAACTCATATATTTATATAAACTTGCATATGTGATTTATGCAACATAAAAATGGTGTAAACTTACATCTAAACATGTAAACTAGCATGTAGGATTTAGCATATAACTCACACATGTCATAGCCTAACTTTAGATCTAAAATAGACGTCATGCAACATGTAAGGTTACATATAATTTTCCCCAACTTGCATATGATTCATGTCTAAATCAAAATCTAAACTTGCATAGATACTTATGATTTATCATATGAATCAACATAACCAAACTAGCATATGAAACACCATTATGACTTGATTATACATAAGCTAATCATAAAATTACAACATGGATGATAACATCACAACTTTACAACATAGATGATAATCATCATAGAATTTACAACATAAATGATAACATCACAATTTTACAACATAAATAATAACATGCGGTCAATAATTCACATCATATCCATATAATCCACATCATAACTCAATCCAATTAAATTGCTAATTATTTTATTAAAGAAATCAAACTCACAAGAAGAAGGTCTTGCGTTCTAAAATTTGAGTTCTGAAATTGATTAAGCTCGCCTTTGTAGTAGATTCGTTGTTGTTAAGATTTATGTTGAATAGAACTGAATTGATTAGCTTTGATTTCCCTTTAGTTGGTGGCGGCTACTCTAGGTTACAAGATGACAGCATGACGGCCATAGTTTCAGTTTTTATTTTGATTTAGGGTTTGAGTCTACCCATGTTTATATAGAATTTTAATTTAATTATAGCCGTCGGATGATCTTAGGGTTAATCAAAACCATTCAGTCGGGATAGGGTGACACCTCAACCCTAATGACTCAGCAAGGAGTCAGAAAGGACTCAGCAATGAGTCACAACATGGATCAGACTGAACCAGAAAGCTGTGCAGGCCTGCTGCTCGGCCTGGGCGCACTTGGCAGGTGCGCCAGTGCAAATTTGTACTGGCGCACTTCCCAAGTGCGCCAGTGCAATATATTTTTTTTTCTATCTTTCCCGCCGGACTTCGTTCGTCCATATCTCCTTCATCCGATATCCGTTTTACGCAAACTCGGACTCTATCTCGACCAGAATTTCGAGACGAACACAGTGGCGCAACCCATTTCCCTTAATTCTCACATCTAAGATTAGTTATTCTTTAATTTGTGAACATTAGTATCTAAAATTACAGGGTGTTACATTCTCCCCTCCTTAAAGGATTTCGCCCTCGAAATCTCCAAGTTAAGGAGAATGCATATCCTAACATCCAAACTTCCATCTACTCAACCATCAAACACAGGCATCCATGGTCCTTAAAAGATTTCTAATGCTTTTCATGTACATATGCACAGTGTGTGTATATGTCTGTATACTAATGCAAAATCAGGAGGTCTACTGATTCGGTTGACCTCCTTAATGCAAACCATGATAGTGCCATGCGTCCATTATGTATGCGAAAGAATCCTATAGATACATATTATTTCTACATGTGTGCACAACCATTCACCAAAATGAAGCATCCGTATGATAGTACAACCATTACTTGAATATGCACACACATTTATATGCAACATGCAATATGAAGTGACTGAGCCGATCTAGTGCCTAAAGTGTGTGTATATGCATCCACGAGCAACCACTAGCAAACACTTGCATCCACATGCATCCATCATACATAACATGTCTCAAACACATGTTTCAACCATAGGACGGCCCTATCTAAAGGTCAAAGATACTAGTGAGAGGACATACTAAAGATAAGATAAGTACAAGCTAAGCGATAAAGGAGAAATTTAAAAGACATACCCTCGAAAAGAAAAGGGTACAATGAACGCATCTTCTCTTCCGTCTCCCAAGTGGCGTTGCTCTTGTCATCTCCCCATTGCACTTTGACTAGCCTGACCTATCGATTCCTCAACTTCTTAATCTCCGACCCAAGAATGCGCGTATGAGCACGTCGAATAGCCGCATCACGCTCTATCTCCACCTCTCTAAGCAAGCTTGTCTCTACCACTTCCACGGTCTCGTGCAAGCACTTTCTCAAATGTGATACATGGAATACATCATGTACACCACTAAGTTTCTCGGGCAACTCCACTCTATACGCCATTTGTCCAATCCTCTCCTTAATAGGAAACGGCCCTACGAACCTTGGTGCTAACTTCCCAACGGACCCTAAGCGAACAACGTTCCGTAATGGAGACACCTTGACAAAGACCATGTCCCCAATATCAAACTCGAGATCTGTCCTCCTCTTGTCCGCATACGATTTCTGCCTATCTCGCGCCGTCTTCATCCTCCTTCGAATCAAATCAATCTTATCCGAAGTCTCTCTAATCATATCGGGCCCAAGCAAGATCTTATCTGTAGACTCCCACCAACATGTAGGCGAACGACACGGCCGTCCATAAAGAGCCTCGAACGGTGCCATGCCAATGCTATACTGAAAGCTATTATTGTATGCGAACTCCACCAACGGAAGATGTTCCTCCCATGTACCTCCGAAGTCTAAGACACACAACCTCAATAGGTCCTCTAGAATACGATTCACCCTCTCGGTCTGGCCGTCCGTCTGAGGATGATATGCGGTGCTCAAACATAACTGAGTCCCTACCGCCTCTTGCAAGCTCTTCCAAAATTCTCTAGTAAAGATAGGATCGCGGTCGCTCACTATGCTAGAAGGAACACCGTGCAAACGAACTATCTCTCGAATGTATACGGAGGCTAACCATGAGCAGTCCTCTTACTCTTCACGGGAATGAAATGGGCGCTCTTAGTAAGTCTGTCTACCACGACCCAAATCCCCGTATTACCCTTCCTCGATCTCGGTAACCCGTCAACAAAGTCCATCGAGACACTCTCCCATTTCCATTGTGGGATCTCCAATGGGTGAAGCAACCCACCGGGCTTCTTTTGCTCTGCTTTTACTTGTTGGCACACCAAGCATCTAGCGACAAACTCGGCCACATCCTTCTTCATACCGGCCCAAAAGTAAACTCGTCTCATGTCCATGTACATCTTGTCCCCGCCGGGATGAATGGTCATCTTCGAACGATGTGCATCATCAAGAATGGTCTTCCTCAGGTCCTCGTCTTGTGGTACACAAAGTCTACCGTCCCTACATAACCAACCCTTATCATCTAGGGTATACCTACTGAGATGGCTCGATGACTCCCCCCTTTTGAGCTTCTCTACTAACTCAACCAACTGTGGGTTATCTCGCTGTGCCTCACCAATCCGTCCCAAAAGCGTAGGTCTGACCTCCAAGGATGCTAGCAAACCGGGTACAAAGTCAATGGAAGGTCTAAAGTCAAATGTAGAGATGAACTCTAAGTTTCATCGCTCAACAAACAACGGACTCAAGGACAACCTATTCCTACTTAAGGCATCTGCCACCACGTTACCCTTGCTAGGGGTATATGCTATCTCAAAATCGTAGGATGCTAAGAATTCCATCCACCTTTGCTGCCTTAAGTTCAAGTCCTTCTGAGAGAACAGGTATTTTAGCAACTTGTAGTCAGTGAACAATTCAAATTTCTCTCCAAGAAGATAATGGTGCCAAGACTTAAGCGCGAAAACAATAGCAGCCAACTCTAGGTCGTGCGTAGGGTAATTTCTCTCATGTACTCTCAACTGCCTTTGTAAGAACCCGTAACTTCCCCGTGAAGGAAAGCACGAATACTTTGAGAACAACACACAAAAGGACGCAGACGGAAGAACATTTCATTGTTATTACAACAATTCCATCAGATACAAGAATATACAGAGTATAAATGAATAAATTACATTCGATATATATCAGAGATTACAATTAATTACATAGCAGCGGAAAATAATACAAAATCACAACTAGAAGTGATACACGGATACAGAGCTTTCCGAGCATCGTTCCAGCTGTAAATCAGGACCCTGTGAATATAAATCTGCAAAACCAAAACTACTAGCTGCCCGTGCGGAAAATAGGGGCACCCAGAGTTTAGGTTAAAACAATAAACTCCAGGTCAGTCATGTGACTGGTGTGAGAACTAAAACAGTTATTATTCTTTATTTTAAAGTTCGGTAAATCAAGGGACCACGCCGTATAACACGGAACGGGTTTCCTCCCAAGAATACCAGTGCATAAAACAAACAGCGCAATGCTAAATAAAGAAAAATGAAGCTGTTATAAGACCCAGGTCCCATCACACAATGCAACGCAAGCCGGAGGATAGGGTTTTCCCTTATAACAGCCAAAGCATGCTTGATACGTTTAAAACACATTATTTGATACTATTTTAGGTGTATAGTGTCAAAACAATTCAAATCATAAATATCAATCATAGGCGGCATGGGTACCATCTATCATGTCGCCATACTAGTTCTACAATTAAAACCGCAATACACGTATTGGAAATTGGATTCCGTCATGAGCCGAGGCAAGGGGCAAGCTCCTCTCCGCGTTCGAGACACTCCAGCAAATGTCCCAGGACCCCACTTTGATCCTTGGAATCGGCTGGGCCGGTCCTCTCTTACTTTTGAGGATTAGTTATTCCTGAACACACGTTTCCCGGTCCTTACAGACCTATATCCGAGGCGCCTCGTATCCAACAACCACACAGGTGAAAAGTATATAAATGTCAGTGCTGGTAGGTCACTGACACCACCCTAGCTAGAAAGAAACGTCGTGCTCTCCCAGCGGTCCGTCTCCCGTTTTTGACTCATACCGAGGTGTGAGGCTCGCGAATTCACGTTACACACAAAGCTACGCCACACAGGCCGTGCTTTGATCATCAACCACAAGACTTTGCTTTTCAACAGAAGCCTTGATCAATTGCCACTTACGCATGCCACACTGGCAATTCACTCCATGCGACTGATGTCCATCGATATACAACCTCTGAGCTCGTACGTCTCAGAGAAGGGCGTTAAGCAAGAGAATAAATTCTCCGCCGCCAAACAGATGTATATTTAATAGAGATCAATCAACACAAAATAAAATCCAATGTCAGACACACAATCCATTTACAAGTTCGTTCTGGGTCTGAACGAAACCGGAGGCACTTTCCTCGCATATCCATCCATCTCCAAGTACGTCTGGGAGATCACCAACTGATTCCCTCATCCTGGGTGTACAGCCCAATCAAGATCATCAGTAATCACCCAAACGATGTGAAGACTTCCGGTCTTCAACCACCGTCTTCATCTTCGACATCTCGTCGAATCGGTTATTCAGAATGGGTATAACCCGGCCTTCCTGAATAACCCACGTATATGATAAACAAATGTTACACAAACACAACGAACGCCTCATTCCAATTCAGAATATTCTTTTATTCACAAAATCACATTCTTAGGGAAAGGTTCCCATTAATTTTATCCAAGATAAATTCTTCCAAATTTATCCTATAATCTTCCTTTGGATATCATTTCAAACTAGTCGGGATTAACGAACCACACCGAAGTAATTATTTGTTTTATTTCCCAATCCCAACCTATATATCCCATGGAGCAAAACTGGTGATACTCCGTTCCTAACACCACGGTGTTATCGGTAAAATTAATTACCATTTCACGTTCAAATCTAATTAAAGATTTAACTATCGCTTTGGAGCAAAACTGGTGGTACTCCATTTTCGATCACCTTTCAGATTTGATAATTTAAATTATCAATTCACATTTTTAATCTAATTAAAGATTCATTAAAACTCCACTTAGTTTTAATCTTCTCAAAAATCAATATCTTGCCTTTAACTGGGTTAAAGAACCAATGTCATCTAAAACACGATTCACGATAAACCCAAATCACATTTGATATTAAATACAAGGCTCTGAATAGAAAATATATTGGCTTATATTCAATATCAAATTCTGAAACCAACATATATCGTATTGGAAATAACGATATAAAATATATCTTTCAAATTCCCATAACAATATCTATATAGTCACGAAATCCAACATCGAAATATCCCGAAGATAATTTCGATTCAACTCCAGTCCAATCCACGTATTGGGAATATCGATTATTTTTAAAATCACTTTCAAATTCAATTTATTCATTTCAAAAATAAATTGATTTTAATTCTAGTTCAAAACTAGTTCATTTCGATAAAAATCTATTTTTATCTTTTCAAATATGGAGTTTTTCACCCCAAATCTTTCCAATTCACATATTATAATTTTACACAAATTATAGATATTTTTGATAATTTTATCAAGGCCCATACAGTCGATTTCCAACAACGGCCATCGAACTGCACTTACAGCGACCTTTTCTGAAATTGATTTAGACATAATTCCAAATCCAACCGTTAGATTTCAAATTTCTAATATTCATTGGAAATCTCTTTTCGATACGAACCCAACGGTTCCGATTTTAGGAGAATCCGACGGTCGGATCTCCCGCAATGTCCGTTTGAAATAAATGGTCGAAATTCACGAACTGCCGCGGCGCGGCGCGTTCTATTCAGGCCATTATATTATATATATATATAATATATATTTCGTCGATTTCTATTTAAAACGAATTTTATAAATCGTTTTAAAATTGTTTCAAAAGCAATTTCAACTTTCTTTTCAATTCAAATCAAAATTGAATTCTTCTTTATCAATTCGTTTTAAAATTCATTTCTATTGAATTCAAATTTTTATTCAATTTGAATTCATTTCAATTTCAATTCAATTTGAATTCGTTTTCAATTCAATTCATTTCGAAATCGTTTTCAATTCACTTCATTTCGAAATCGTTTTCAATTCAATTCATTTCGAAATCGTTTTCAATTCAATTCATTTCGATTCTATTCGAATTCAAATTCCCTTTCTATTCAATTCGAATCGAATTCATTTTCTATTCGATTCGAATTCATTTCAAATTGATTCAATAAAATTTCCATTTGAATTTTTAATCTAATTCAATTTGAATTTCCTTTCAAAATATTAAATTTTGAAATCACTTTTCAATATTCATTATAAGACGAATAAAATCGATATAAACATCGTTCGCGTCAAAATAACGCATCTCTAATCCACACGGCTTTATATTTCAATAATTCGTTATTCTATTCAACATATGAATATTTGTTCTATTCAACACATGAATTTTCTTTCAACACACGACTAATCTCAACACATGAGTATTGTCGACACATCACTATTTTTGTTATGTAAAATATTTTATAAAACTATGGTATCTATCGTTTGATTTTTAATTAGACTTCTACTGGGAAGTAGTTCTAATTTTTAAATATGATAAAGATGTAAATTTTTATTATATAAAATATTTCACTCAACAAATGAACATCGTCAACACATGACTATTTTTATATTCCACACATGAATTTTCTTTTCTAATATTCATTATTTTCCCGATTGGAATGAGGCCCAATCAATCACCATATAGTGTTAATTATATGGATTCCATACAACACATGTATATAATAGCATTGAAAAATAATCAATCATCAACCAAAGTGCACTACACTGTATAAGCATCAAATATAGATATCTTACGCTTATAACAGCCTGTCAATCAATCGATCGACATATTTAATCAATCAGGATGAGTGAACATCAAATTTCATCCCAACACCCGTGTGGGGTTTCAAACAATCAAACACAGATTTTATTTGTGCAGTTGGGCGACGTGTAAAATTTATCGACCCAATCGATATCAGTCAAATCAGTGTATACAAACAAATCGGCCGATTTGTTTATAAATATTTATTTATTCACTTTCACTTTCACTTTAAAATTTTTGTTTTTAACGATAATATATTCTATTTTAACACATGAATTTCTATTCAGTTCATTTTATTCAATAAAAATGATATTTTTATTTTTCTAACATATTTTAGAAAATTTCGGCGGCATAACGGCACGATACTAGAAACGGGACGAGGCCTAGCCTTATCCCCGGTCTAGTGAAGGCCCACGCCATTCACACATCAATCATATCAATTTCATTTCACCAAATTATTCAAATCAACCCAAACAATCTAACTAACAACACAGCCAAACAAACAAGTCCATGGTCTGTGGACGATTGTGTCGGGTGCTACTAAGCACCGTCTGCATCCTAGTTATATATATATAACTAGAAAAGAGATAGAAGAGTGAGAAGTTCTCACCTATAGCTATCCAACTTCACGACACTCCTATTGTAGAGATCTTCGTCGTTCTCGCCCTTTTTGACCGCTTCGTTGTCATAGCCACTACATATGTAAAAATCGAATTTTTACTTCGCCTTTCAATATATAAAAATATGATTTTTTACTTCGCCTTTCAATATATGAAAATCGAATTTTTACTTTGGTGTCATATAGATAAAAATTCCATTTCAAAAATAAAGTTTTAGCCTTTATAAAAATAAAGTTTTTGCCTTTATAAAAATAAAGTTTTCGCCTTTATAAAAATAAAGATTTCGTCATTATAAAAATCATCACTTTACTTCAACGTATATAAAATAAAAATCAGATTTTTATTTCGCTACATATACAAAGATGATATTTTTATATTCTCTATCCTATAAAGATTATATTTTTAATACTTTAAAAATATAAAAATCATATTTTTAATATTTCTATATAGTAAAGATTATATTTTTAATACTTTAAAAATATAAAAATCATATTTTTATCACTTTAAAAATATAAAGATCATACCTTTTACCAAATAAAAATCCTATCTTTTCACCTTTTAAAGTTCTAATCTTTTTCCATTTAAAATTCAAACCTTTTCTATTTTAAATACTTTTAAAAATCAGTTTTAAATTACTTTTAAAATCAGTTTTAAATCACTTAAAAAAATCAGTTTTAAATTTTAAAAATAAAAACAGTTTAATAAGCAAATAAAATTCAGTTTTGTTTCTAAAGAAAAATAAATAAAATTCAGTTTATTTAAAATAAAAGTAAAATAAATAAATTTAAAAACTTACGGGGGGGGGGGGGTGCTACTGGTGGTCGCTCGAGTTCCGGAGGGGGCTGCTCTGGTCGGAGCCGGTCCTAGCAGGTGGCGGCGGTCTTGAATCTGGGGTTCTCGCGGTGGGAAGAGGGAGCGGGAGGAAGGAATCGAGGAGGAGAAGCTGGAGGGGGCTTTGTCGAGTTGGGGGTTGCGGTGGATCGGAGGGCGTGAGGTGGAGGCTGGAGGAGATCGAGGCAAGGGTGCGCCTGAGGTGGAGGGGTTCGCGGTGGGTTAGGGTAAAAGGGGCGTCGGGGTTCGTACGAAGCGGAAGGGGGTGGAGGAGGTGGAAGCGGCCAGGCGGAGAGAGGGGAAGAAGAGGAAGAGGCGGCGGCGACAGTCCATCGGGGAGGCGGCGTTAATCGCCTGAGCGATTTTTTTTTTTTATTTCTCTGAATTGAAATTCGAATGGGGGGGGGGGGTATAAAGGAAAGAATTTTTAATTTTATTATTTTATTTAATTATTTTAATTTCTAAAAAGGTTGACTTTTACATACGACCTCTAAACGAGGCCCACCGCCTGTCGTCCATAGCGTTTTACCCCCATTCTGAACACAATGGGATATGTATCGCAAGCTGATTCGATCGTTTCGATCAGTTTCCGTTAAATTTACATTTAAATCACTATATTGAATTTTAAACGTACATTTCAAATTACTGG
The DNA here is from genome assembly GCA_030737875.1 of Allium sativum. Classification (NCBI taxonomy): domain Eukaryota; kingdom Viridiplantae; phylum Streptophyta; class Magnoliopsida; order Asparagales; family Amaryllidaceae; genus Allium; species Allium sativum. The sequence goes on from CM060916.1 coordinate 736,472,533, forward strand.
GGTCACATACTAACTCTATAAATTGCAGAAAAATATTTTCTAGCTTCGTATTGACGATACGGTCCTAACAAAACTAGTTTCGTCGAATTCTGAGACCGTTAGAAAAATGGCCAATTTCCAGTCGATTAAAATCAACTGAAATGGTCAAACACGTTTTCCTTTGCCACGCTCACATATTGATTCGAAAAATTATGAAATTTGAAACCTAGCAATAATTTGACATCACGGACCCAACAAAAGTGGTTTCGTCGAAATCCGAGGTCATTTGCAAAATGTCCATTTTTAAGGGCCTGAATTCCATAGCGACTATTCAGAATTTTCAACTGGATATATCTTTTGATTCCCGCCATGAAATCTTGATCTTTCGGATTCGTTGGAAAGATATCCACAATTAGATTCCATTATTTTTGGTTTCACTAAAATCCGGATTGTTTTGCACCCGGTATATTCAATTGAAGTTTGAAATCGAATTATCGAACTACCGCGCCATTTTAAATTCTATTTATAATTATATATAAATATTTATATTCTAACGACGACGTATATAAAATATACGTTCGAATTCTATTCAAAATAAATTTCTCGTCGATATTATTTAAAATAATCTATTTTAAATATTCAAATTCAGCTAAAATTGCCAAAATAAAAATTTTAAACTGGCTCGCATTTTACGGGTTGTTACAATCTCCCCCACTTAAAACTTTTCGTCCCCGAAAAGGAACAAAGTCGAAAGCGGTTTGATTATTCAACTCTACGCTCGATCTGGCTTCTATTCTCCAACTTTTTAGTTTCTGAGAATTTTCAAAATTTCAAAAATTTGGCTAACACCCTAAATTTTCGAAAAATTTCGCCATAACCTCCCCTGCACCGGGAGCATCGGGGAATTTCAAATAGCTTCCCCGGTCCTTTAGATCTCAAAAAGAAAAAGAAAAAGCCAAGCGGCTAGCCAATAGGCTCATAAAATCATCATCACCCAAACAAAACAGGAAATTATGTAGTAAACATGTACCTATTTGTCGGGCAAACAAATTTTATTCTTCGGCTCTAGCCTCCTTGCTATGACCTGTTCAATGTAAGTATATGTATATGCAAGCAAATGCGACCAATTTTCAATATAATTCAATATTTGATTATATTAGGCTAAATGGTTAAAAATTAGCAAACAAATAAACAAACAACACAAACATCAATCAATTAGTGAATTAGAGTTTCAAATTCATAATTTTGATATATATATACGGAAAATCTTGTTTTGATGCCAATTCACAACAAAGTGTTCTAGCTATATAAGTTTTGGTTCTCACACCAGTCTAATGGAAATATATAGATATCACACCTTCGAAATTCGAATATGAATACTGATGATGATGCACCATCATCAGAATCATCCCCGGATGTCTAGAATGTGATTCTATATCTACCCAGTATATTAAAACTTCGAATATACGTTCATGACGCGTATACGCGAAATTTTTATATATTGGATTGCCCATATTCAAAATAAATAAATATTCAAATACGTTTAAAACGATTTAAATTTTCAAAACAAAGTTGTTTTCATTTGAAAAATATACTCTTCACACTCGTTCTAGGATACTACTGATCCTATCTCTAACGAGTAATTCTAATTGGATATTACTAATCCAATATCTGATGAATTCTTTCGTATGGTTCTAATGTGTCTTGTTCTCGAGCTCTGTAAACCAAAGCTCTGATACCACTGTAAGAACCCGTAACTTCCCCGTGAAGGAAAGCACGAATACTTTGAGAACAACACACAAAAGGACGCAGACGGAAGAACATTTCATTGTTATTACAACAATTCCATCAGATACAAGAATATACAGAGTATAAATGAATAAATTACATTCGATAAATATCAGAGATTACAATTAATTACATAGCAGCGGAAAATAATACAAAATCACAACTAGAAGTGATACACGGATACAGAGCTTTCCGAGCATCGTTCCAGCTGTAAATCAGGACCCTGTGAATATAAATCTGCAAAACCAAAACTACTAGCTGCCCGTGCGGAAAATAGGGGCACCCAGAGTTTAGGTTAAAACAATAAACTCCAGGTCAGTCATGTGACTGGTGTGAGAACTAAAACAGTTATTATTCTTTATTTTAAAGTTCGGTAAATCAAGGGACCACGTCGTATAACACGGAACGGGTTTCCTCCCAAGAATACCAGTGCATAAAACAAACAGCGCAATGCTAAATAAAGAAAAATGAAGCTGTTATAAGACCCAGGTCCCATCACACAATGCAACGCAAGCCGGAGGATAGGGTTTTCCCTTATAACAGCCAAAGCATGCTTGATACGTTTAAGACACATTATTTGATACTATTTTAGGTGTATAGTGTCAAAACAATTCAAATCATAAATATCAATCATAGGCGGCATGGGTACCATCTATCATGTCGCCATACTAGTTCTACAATTAAAACCGCAATACACGTATTGGAAATTGGATTCCGTCATGAGCCGAGGCAAGGGGCAAGCTCCTCTCCGCGTTCGAGACACTCTAGCAAATGTCCCAGGACCCCACTTTGATCCTTGGAATCGGCTGGGCCGGTCCTCTCTTACTTTTGAGGATTAGTTATTCCTGAACACACGTTTCCCGGTCCTTACAGACCTATATCCGAGGCGCCTCGTATCCAACAACCACACAGGTGAAAAGTATATAAATGTCAGGGCTGGTAGGTCACTGACACCACCCTAGCTAGAAAGAAACGTCGTGCTCTCCCAGCGGTCCGTCTCCCGTTTTTGACTCATACCGAGGTGTGAGGCTCGCGAATTCACGTTACACACAAAGCTACGCCACACAGGCCGTGCTTTGATCATCAACCACAAGACTTTGCTTTTCAACAGAAGCCTTGATCAATTGCCACTTACGCATGCCACACTGGCAATTCACTCCATGCGACTGATGTCCATCGATATACAACCTCTGAGCTCGTACGTCTCAGAGAAGGGCGTTAAGCAAGAGAATAAATTCTCCGCCGCCAAACAGATGTATATTTAATAGAGATCAATCAACACAAAATAAAATCCAATGTCAGACACACAATCCATTTACAAGTTCGTTCTGGGTCTGAACGAAACCGGAGGCACTTTCCTCGCATATCCATCCATCTCCAAGTACGTCTGGGAGATCACCAACTGATTCCCTCATCCTGGGTGTACAGCCTAATCAAGATCATCAGTAATCACCCAAACGATGTGAAGACTTCCAGTCTTCAACCACCGTCTTCATCTTCGACATCTCGTCGAATCGGTTATTCAGAATAGGTATAACCCGGCCTTCCTGAATAACCCACGTATATGATAAACAAATGTTACACAAACACAACGAACGCCTCATTCCAATTCAGAATATTCTTTTATTCACAAAATCACATTCTTAGGGAAAGGTTCCCATTAATTTTATCCAAGATAAATTCTTCCAAATTTATCCTATAATCTTCCTTTGGATATCATTTCAAACTAGTCGGGATTAACGAACCACACCGAAGTAATTATTTGTTTTATTTCCCAATCCCAACCTATATATCCCATGGAGCAAAACTGGTGATACTCCGTTCCTAACACCACGGTGTTATCGGTAAAATTAATTACCATTTCACGTTCAAATCTAATTAAAGATTTAACTATCGCTTTGGAGCAAAACTGGTGGTACTCCATTTTCGATCACCTTTCAGATTTGATAATTTAAATTATCAATTCACATTTTTAATCTAATTAAAGATTCATTAAAACTCCACTTAGTTTTAATCTTCTCAAAAATCAATATCTTGCCTTTAACTGGGTTAAAGAACCAATGTCATCTAAAACACGATTCACGATAAACCCAAATCACATTTGATATTAAATACAAGGCTCTGAATAGAAAATATATCGGCTTATATTCAATATCAAATTCTGAAACCAACATATATCGTATTGGAAATAACGATATAAAATATATCTTTCAAATTCCCATAACAATATCTATATAGTCACGAAATCCAACATCGAAATATCCCGAAGATAATTTCGATTCAACTCCAGTCCAATCCACGTATTGGGAATATCGATTATTTTTAAAATCACTTTCAAATTCAATTTATTCATTTCAAAAATAAATTGATTTTAATTCTAGTTCAAAACTAGTTCATTTCGATAAAAATCTATTTTTATCTTTTCAAATATGGAGTTTTTCACCCCAAATCTTTCCAATTCACATATTATAATTTTACACAAATTATAGATATTTTTGATAATTTTATCAAGGCCCATACAGTCGATTTCCAACAACGGCCATCGGACTGCACTTACAACGACCTTTTCTGAAATTGATTTGGACATAATTCCAAATCCAACCGTTAGATTTCAAATTTCTAATATTCATTGGAAAGCTCTTTTCGATACGAACCCAACGGTTCCGGTTTTAGGAGAATCCGACGGTCGGATCTCCCGCAATGTCCGTTTGAAATAAATGGTCGAAATTCACGAACTGCCGCGGCGCGGCGCGTTCTATTCAGGCCATTATATTATATATATAATATATATAATATATATTTCATCGATTTCTATTTAAAACGAATTTTATAAATCGTTTTAAAATTGTTTCAAAAGCAATTTCAACTTTCTTTTCAATTCAAATCAAAATTGAATTCTTCTTTATCAATTCGTTTTAAAATTCATTTCTATTCAATTCAAATTTTAATTCAATTTGAATTCATTTCAATTTCAATTCAATTTGAATTCGTTTTCAATTCAATTCATTTCGAAATCGTTTTCAATTCAATTCATTTCGAAATCGTTTTCAATTCAATTCATTTCGAAATCGTTTTCAATTCAATTCATTTCGATTCTATTCGAATTCAAATTCCCTTTCTATTCAATTCGAATCGAATTCATTTTCTATTCGATTCGAATTCATTTCAAATTGATTCAATAAAATTTCCATTTGAATTTTTAATCTAATTCAATTTGAATTTCCTTTCAAAATATTAAATTTTGAAATCACTTTTCAATATTCATTATAAGACGAATAAAATCGATATAAACATCGTTCGCGTCAAAATAACGCATCTCTAATCCACACGGCTTTATATTTCAATAATTCGTTATTCTATTCAACAAATGAATATTTGTTCTATTCAACACATGAATTTTCTTTCAACACACGACTAATCTCAACACATGAGTATTGTCGACACATCACTATTTTTGTTATGTAAAATATTTTATAAAACTATGGTATCTATCGTTTGATTTTTAATTAGACTTCTACTGGGAAGTAGTTCTAATTTTTAAATATGATAAAGATGTAAATTTTTATTATATAAAATATTTCACTCAACACATGAACATCGTCAACACATGACTATTTTTATATTCCACACATGAATTTTCTTTTCTAATATTCATTATTTTCCCGATTGGAATGAGGCCCAATCAATCACCATATAGTGTTAATTATATGGATTCCATACAACACATGTATATAATAGCATTGAAAAATAATCAATCATCAACCAAAGTGCACTACACTGTATAAGCATCAAATATAGATATCTTACGCTTATAACAGCCTGTCAATCAATCGATCGACATATTTAATCAATCAGGATGAGTGAACATCAAATTTCATCCCAACACCCGTGTGGGGTTTCAAACAATCAAACACAGATTTTATTTGTGCAGTTGGGCGACGTGTAAAATTTATCGACCCAATCGATATCAGTCAAATCAGTGTATACAAACAAATCGGCCGATTTGTTTATAAATATTTATTTATTCACTTTCACTTTCACTTTAAAAATTTTGTTTTTAACGATAATATATTCTATTTTAACACATGAATTTCTATTCAGTTCATTTTATTCAATAAAAATGATATTTTTATTTTTCTAACATATTTTAGAAAATTTCGGCGGCATAACGGCACGATACTAGAAACGGGACGAGGCTTAGCCTTATCCCCGGTCTAGTGAAGGCCCACGCCATTCACACATCAATCATATCAATTTCATTTCACCAAATTATTCAAATCGACCCAAACAATCTAACTAACAACACAGCCAAACAAACAAGTCCATGGTCTGTGGACGATTGTGTCGGGTGCTACTAAGCACCGTCTGCATCCTAGTATATATATATATAACTAGAAAAGAGATAGAAGAGTGAGAAGTTCTCACCTATAGCTATCCAACTTCACGACACTCCTATTGTAGAGATCTTCGTCGTTCTCGCCCTTTTTGACCGCTTCGTTGTCGTAGCCACTACATATGTAAAAATCGAATTTTTACTTCGCCTTTCAATATATAAAAATATAATTTTTACTTCGCCTTTCAATATATGAAAATCGAATTTTTACTTTGGTGTCATATAGATAAAAATTCCATTTCAAAAATAAAGTTTTAGCCTTTATAAAAATAAAGTTTTCGCCTTTATAAAAATAAAGTTTTCGCCTTTATAAAAATAAAGATTTCGTCATTATAAAAATCATCACTTTACTTCAACGTATATAAAATAAAAATCAGATTTTTATTTCGCTACATATACAAAGATGATATTTTTATATTCTCTATCCTATAAAGATTATATTTTTAATACTTTAAAAATATAAAAATCATATTTTTAATATTTCTATATAGTAAAGATTATATTTTTAATACTTTAAAAATATAAAAATCATATTTTTATCACTTTAAAAATATAAAGATCATACCTTTTACCAAATAAAAATCCTATCTTTTCACCTTTTAAAGTTTTAATCTTTTTCCATTTAAAATTCAAACCTTTTCTATTTTAAATTCTTTTTAAAATCAGTTTTAAATTACTTTTAAAATCAGTTTTAAATCACTTAAAAAAAATCAGTTTTAAATTTTAAAAATAAAAACAGTTAAATAAGCAAATAAAATTCAGTTTTGTTTCTAAAGAAAAATAAATAAAATTCAGTTTATTTAAAATAAAAGTAAAATAAATAAATTTAAAAACTTACGGGGGGGGAGGGGTGCTACTGGTGGTCGCTCGAGTTCCGGAGGGGGCTGCTCTGGTCGGAGCCGGTCCTAGCAGGTGGCGGCGGTCTTGAATCTGGGGTTCTCGCGGTGGGAAGAGGGAGCGGGAGGAAGGAATCGAGGAGGAGGAGAAGCTGGAGGGGGCTTTGTCGAGTTGGGGGTTGCGGTGGATCGGAGGGCGTGAGGTGGAGGCTGGAGGAGATCGAGGCAAGGGTGCGCCTGAGGTGGAGGGGTTCGCGGTGGGTTAGGGTAAAAGCGGCGTCGGGGTTCGTACGAAGCAGAAGGGGGTGGAGGAGGTGGAAGCGGCCAGGCGGAGAGAGGGGAAGAAGAGGAAGAGGCGGCGGCGACAGTCCATCGGGGAGGCGGCGTTAATCGCCTGAGCGATTTGTTTTTTTTTTTATTTCTCTGAATTGAAATTCGAATGGGGGGGGGTATAAAGGAAAGAATTTTTAATTTTATTATTTTATTTAATTATTTTAATTTCTAAAAAGGTTGACTTTTACATACGACCTCTAAACGAGGCCCACCGCCTGTCGTCCATAGCGTTTTACCCCCATTCTGAACACAATGGGATATGTATCGCAAGCTGATTCGATCGTTTCGATCAGTTTCCGTTAAATTTACATTTAAATCACTATATTGAATTTTAAACGTACATTTCAAATTACTGGGGTCACATACTAACTCTATAAATTGCAGAAAAATATTTTCTAGCTTCGTATTGACGATACGGTCCTAACAAAACTAGTTTCGTCGAATTCTGAGACCGTTAGAAAAATGGCCAATTTCCAGTCGATTAAAATCAACTGAAATGGTCAAACACGTTTTCCTTTGCCACGCTCACATATTGATTCGAAAAATTATGAAATTTGAAACCTAGCAATAATTTGACATCACGGACCCAACAAAAGTGGTTTCGTCGAAATCCGAGGTCATTTGCAAAATGTCCATTTTTAAGGGCCTGAATTTCATAGCGACTATTCAGAATTTTCAACTGGACATATCTTTTGATTCCCGCCATGAAATCTTGATCTTTCGGATTCGTTGGAAAGATATCCACAATTAGATTCCATTATTTTTGGTTTCACTAAAATCCGGATTGTTTTGCACCCGGTATATTCAATTGAAGTTTGAAATCGAATTATCGAACTACCGCGCCATTTTCAATTCTATTTATAATTATATATAAATATTTATATTCTAACGACGACGTATATAAAATATACGTTCGAATTCTATTCAAAATAAATTTCTCGTCGATATTATTTAAAATAATCTATTTTAAATATTCAAATTCAGCTAAAATTGGCAAAATAAAAATTTCAAACTGGCTCGCATTTTACGGGTTGTTACAGCCTTCCTCTATAGGCTATTACCCTTCCCTCTTGCATTAAGACTGCGCCTAGTCCTGTCCTACAAGTATCAGTATAAACGGTAAATGGCTTACTCCCATCTGGCAACACTAAGACTGGGGCTGTGGTCAAAGCTTTTTTTAAACGTTGGAACGCATCATCACAATCTACATCCCATGTGAAAACTAGATACTTCTTTGTCAAGCATGTTAATGGGGCTGATATTTTTGCGAAGTCGTTGATAAACTTCCTTTAGTAGCCAGCCAACCCTAAGAAACTCCTCACCTCGGTAGCATTTTTAGGGACCTTCCAATCTTGGATGGCCACTACCTTCGCGGGATCCACGACTATCCCTTCTTTGGAAACTACGTGCCCCAAGAATCGCACTTCCTTCCTCCAAAAGTGACATTTAGAAAATTTAGCTTTAAGGATATGCGCTCGAAGAGTCTCCAACACTTCCCTAAGATGTAGGGCATGCTCTTCCTCGTTCTTAGAAAAGATCAAGATGTCGTCGCAAAGACTACCACGAATTTATTAAGGTACTCCCTAATCACCCTACTCATCAAATCAACAAAGTATGCGGGGGCATTAGTCAAACCGAAGGGCATCACAAGCCACTCGAAGAAGCCGTCTGGAGTCCTAAAGGCAGTCTTGTCTATGCTATCCTCATCCACTCTCAACTGATGGAAACCTATGGCTAAGTCCAACTACGAAAACACTGAGGCGCCAACTAACCGATCGAAGAGATCGTCAATCCTAGGCAGTTGGTGCCTATTCTTCTTAGTAAGCTTATTGAGTTCTCTATAGTCCACACAAAGTCTAAGGGACCCATCTGCCTTCGTGGCAAATACTATTGGAGCACCCCACTCCGATATACTACGTCTGATGAACCCTTCTCAAGCAATTCTTTCACTTGCTTACTAAGTTCTCTTCTCTCTCTTGGAGCTATGTGGCGCACTGGCAATGCAACTGGCTTTGCATTATCTACTAGATATATTCGAAAGTCTACCTCACGTTTTGGGGGTAAACCCCCCACCTCATCGAGGACATCAACATATTCACGGACTATGCGAACAAAATGTAAATCATCATCGGATGCGTCAAGGGATTCTAGGTAGCTAAGCATTACTGGACCTATAGGGTCACAAGAAATATCAAGGGTCCTTCCACAACGAGTCAACAATCTAACTATCCTTCTTTCACAATCTAGGATGGCCCCGTATCTAGTTAGCTAATCCATACCTAGAATCAAGCCGTAGCCCATGAAGCCAAGAACAAAGGCGTTGCATTCAAACTCAACGCCCAAGGTAAACACTCTCAAATGCCGACAAATCATAGAAAGATGAGCCGAACCACCAATAGGATTTGAGACTACTAAGGGATCTGTAACTAGATTAGTATCTAGGTGCAGTGTTTCAACTAATTATGTAGAGATAAACGAATGTGATGCGCTAGGATCGAATAAAGCACGGATAGGATGATCAAACAGAAAAACTAAAATTTCAACGGAAATTGCTCTACCTCGTTCTTGCAGCGGTGGGACCACGAGAGCCTGAACTTGCCCTCTTGCTTGCCCTGGTGCCATAAGAGCCTGCACCTATCCTCTCAAGGTAGACCCTTCCCTCTGCCCTTTCCTTGGGCAGTCCTTAATCAGATGTTCCTCTTTGCCACAGTGGAAACAACCAGTCTTCTTTTTCTTCCTACAATCTTTGCTTAGATGGCCTGGTGTCCCACAATTAAAGCATTTTTTTTCCCTTACCATTGTTGCCTTTGCCACCTTTCTTGTTCTGTTGTTGCTATTGCGGCTTCTTTTGATCCCCTTTCTTCTTGGGTGCCTTATTAGCATTGGGGGCCTTCTCCTCTTCATGCATAAGCGCCATGTCAACTAGTCTCTCAAAGGTAGCCCCCATAGGGATGTGGGTCATAGCTAACCCATGAAGCGGCTCGTTCAAACCCTTAACAAATCTTAGGGCCTTCTTTTTTGGTGTATTCACCAAGTCCAAGCCAAATCTCGATTGAATTTGTTGACGTATTCTTTCACTGATAGATTCCCTTGCTTCAACGCCAAAAACCTTTCCATATATAGATTCTCTTCAGCCCGTGAGAGAAACTTTGCTTCAAACCTCCGCCTGAAATCTGGCCATGTATCAACTGGACGTTCTCCATTAGTGACCTCCCACAAAAACGAGGCCTCATCCTTCATTAGCCAGGCAGCTAACTGGATCTTTCTTCCATCTTCCACTTCAAAGATCCCAAACAATTCTTCCACCTCCTTTAGCCAATTTTGAGCTTCAACAAATGTCTCTGTCCCGTGAAAAGGTTTTCCACCCATTGCCCGAAAGTCCTTACATATCTTTGCGAAAGTATCGACACGAGGCGGAGGAGGATTTGCTGGACCTGCGGTAGCAGCCCGAGTCTCCAAATACCTTCTAAACCATCCGGGTATCGGTATCCCCTCGGGTATCTCAGGAATTCCAGACATACTGAAACGAAAAAGGAAAGATTGAATACAAAAGAACCGAAGGAAAGATATATGGCTCTTGGGGTTATGTTTTCTAAAATAAGCTTTTCTCTTGAAAATATTTCCATTATAACATACTTTTGAAGGTAGTTATTTATAAAAGTGGTTTTGAAAAACAGCTTTTCAAAATTCATATCTGTTCTGGTAACCTTCAGCTCTGATACCACGTGTACCACCCCACGTCCATTAATGTCACTCACAAAGGATATGCATTAACTTCTTTGGAGCGTTTTAAGTGAGTATAGAACAGAAACTTAACAATAAGACAAATATAAACAGTACTTAAAATTTAAAACTTTATTCATTGCAGCAGTAAACACATAAGTTTGATTACATCATCAAAAACCAGAGTCAAAATACATAATATCAATCTTGACTAAATCAAAGTACATAAATTGAAAGACATAACCCAGTACAAAATAGCCATAAATAAGAGAGGCTGAACTTTACTTCAGCGATCCAATCAACTTCTAAAAGCAAGAGATACAGCTGTCCAAAATCAAGCTCCACTGGTGCTAGTTCCAACCTGAGCACCTTAGGGGGGGGAGGAAGAAAAGAGGTGGAAACAAAGGGGGTCAGACATAAAGTCTGGCGAATGCGATAACTTTAACAATATAATTACCAAAATAACTAGGCTAAGGCATAAGTTGGAAAATAAGGAAATGACTGTGAACAATTGAGTATGACAGAGTAAACAAGGAAACAAGATGAACAACGATATCGTAAAAGCGCACCCTAAACCACTATAAGATAATTACTATACTGCACCACCGCTACTATACTGCACCACCACTAGTCACCCTAAGGTTGATCCCACCTACAAAACTTAATAATGATAATGGTAGTTTCGTGCACCCCTAGTTGCCTTCATAGGTACCGCCTGCCCCTATCTCCACTAGGTGTACCCACTACCCCCATGCAATCGGCTCCCGAACTCGTAGATACCCGTGCTGGCCCTACAGTGGAGTGTACCACTCCCCAAAGTGGCAACCCGATACAACCAAAAATGCACGTCTTATATCTACACGATGCAATAACGTCTTACCTACCAGCCCGGGTCCACACACGCATATGAACCCGTTGGACTTGCGTTGCTACCGCTAACCCATTTTGGCCTCTTACAGTCAAGCCCAGTATGCGTGTCCTGTCCTCGACTTGGGTCGAGCCCATAAAGATACTTATGGGTTACTGGTTGAAACGGTCCCCCATTACTTGACACATGTTATCCACCTAAGCTTGGTCCCCTCTAGTATATCCCACTTAACCCTCTTCTTATTCATGTTCACTTACATGTTTCAAATTTTGGTTAAGTGTTTCTAATCGTATTTCAAATGCCACCCATGGCACCCACTTAACCCCCTCATGTCGTACTACATGTTTATCTGGTTAAGTGTTTCTTAATTCATTAAGATCGTAACCTCATAAAGACCTCTCACATTAGATTGGCATTTGTGGCAGCTGGATATGCCGGGCGAGTCCGGGCAGTCTTAGACCACAAACGAGCCTAACCTCGTGCCTTTACAATTGTTACGCATTTAGTTTATGCCTAAAACCTCCCACATTAGACTGGCATTTGTGGCAGCTGGATTTGTCGGGTGGGTCCGTGCAGTCTTACACCATAAAAAAGCATAACCTCGTGTCTTAGACGATTAATTACACAAAATTAATTATTCCCCAATTTGAATTACTTTCCCTATTCAAATTATCAATCAATTCCAAATTTAACAATGTCCATAATTGACCCAATTATGTCCATCTATTTATGGTATGTAAAATTATACCAATTATCACTAATTTATTTTATGCCATTTAAGGCATTTATGCCAATTCTCAATATTAAATCTTTTGATATTATCCCATTACCCACGTTGTACGTTTGTTCGTTTAACGTAAAATATACGTTAGACTCGAATAGTCTAACTCATGGAATAAAGAGAAAACATCACAACATACATATAGATAAAACTAGATCTAAACATAAGGGGTGAACTTGCATGTGTGAATGATGTTCTACATCTAAAACTTGCATATGCCAAAGTTACAACTTGCATAAAACTACATATATCATAGATCCAATTCTAAAGGTGTAAACTTGTTTAGGTAATGCTCACAACTTGCATAAATCATGTATGTCATAGATCTACATCTAAAGGTGTAAACTTGCATAGGTAATAACCACAAACTTGCATAACATGATTCATATTCCAAACTTATATATTCATATAAACTTGCATATGTGATTTATGCAACATAAAAATGGTGTAAACTTACATCTAAACATGTAAACTAGCATGTAGGATTTAGCATATAACTCACACATGTCATAGCCTAACTTTAGATCTAAAATAGATGTCATGAAACATGTAAGGTTACATATAATTTTCCCCAACTTGCATATGATTCATGTCTAAATCAAAATCTAAACTTGCATAGATACTTATGATTTATCATATGAATCAACATAACCAAACTAGCATATGAAACACCATTATGACTTGATTATACATAAGCTAATCATAAAATTACAACATGGATGATAACATCACAACTTTACAACATAGATGATAATCATCATAGAATTTACAACATAAATGATAACATCACAATTTTACAACATAAATAATAACATGCGGTCAATAATTCACATCATATCCATATAATCCACATCATAACTCAATCCAATTAAATTGCTAATTATTTTATTAAAAAAATCAAACTCACAAGAAGAAGGTCATGCATTCTGAAATATGAGTTCTGAAATTGATTAAGCTCGCCTTTGTAGTAGATTTGTTGCTGTTAAGATTTATGTTGAATAGAACTGAATTGATTAGCTTTGATTTACCTTTAGTTGGTGGCGGCTACTCTAGGTTACAAGATGACAGCATGATGGCCATAGTTTCAGTTTTTATTTTGATTTAGGGTTTGAGTCTACCCATGTTTATATAGAATTTTAATTTAATTATAACCGTCGGATGATCTTAGGGTTAATCAAAACCATTCAGTCGGGATAGGGTGACACCTCAGCCCTAATGACTCAGCAAGGAGTCAGAAAGGACTCAGCAATGAGTCACAACATGGATCAGACTGAACCAAAAATCTGTGCAGGCCTGCTGCTTGGCCTGGGCGCACTTGGTAGGTACGCCAGTGCAAATTTGTACTGGTGCACTTCCCAAATGCGCCAGTGCAATATTTTTTTTTTCTATCTTTCCTGCCTGACTTCGTTCGTCCATATCTCCTTCATCGGATATCCGTTTTACGCAAACTCGGACTCTATCTCGACCAGAATTCCGAGACGAACACATTGGCGCAACCCATTTCCCTTAATTCTCACATCTAAGATTAGTTATTCTTTAATTTGTGAACATTAATATTGAAAATTACGGGTGTTACAGTTTAGTTATGATTCAGGTTATTAAAAGGGACAGGTTTAGATCCAAACTTATAAACATGCCAGGAATACTTATTAAATGTTTATATCTAAAACAACATAAACTCATAGTGATTCGATCTAAAGAACAAAGAAATGACTGTTAATGTTGTAGCAGAGATTCTTGTATACGTATAAGTTGTTGTTGCAGAACAATAGGCTAATTCAATCTAAGTTGGGACAACACCTCGTTGTCTCCATTGTTTTTTATGAATAAAACAATCGAAATGTGGTCCTACTTATAGCCTCCTGTCAATGAATCTTGTCAAGAAACAAGTCCTGGTTCAAAGAATGGATCTGCCCCAGATCTGGGTGGGGTCAACCCTTGGGTCGACACCCCCTTGTAGAGGTCGACCGATGGGTCGACACTCATGGGGCATCGGCTCGACCCCCAACAGGCCGACTTCCCTCAATCTTTCCCGCTCTTCGATTTTGATTTTCTGTACTATCTGATTATATATATATATTATACTTACGTGTACAAACTTCAATCCTTAATAACTTCTTCATACGATGTCTGTTTTACACAAACTTGGAGTCTATCTTAAGCATAATTCCGAGACGAACGCAATAGCATAGTCCGTTTTACTTAATTCCCAATATTTAATTAAATATTCTTTAGTTTATCACTATAGTGTTCTTTTACAATTACGGGGTGTTACATTCTCCCCTACTTAATGGATTTAGTCCCCGAAATCTCTAAGTTAAGAAGAATGTATATCCTAACATCCATCATCCATCTACTCATCCACCAATCACAAGCTTCTATTGTATTTAAAAGATTTCTATTGCTTCTATGAACATATGCAATAGTGTGTATATATGTCCCTATGCTAAGGCGAAAGATCAGGTTGTCTACTGATTCAGTCGACCTCCTTAATGCAATGTATGTCAGTGTCATGAATCCAACATGTATGCAAATATTCCTAATATATTATGTACATGCTATATGCATGCACAGTCATCCATCCCAATGCAACACCCATATGATGATACACCCATTTTCATCCATAAAATTTTAAAATGCACATATCCATATGCAGTATGAGAGTGATTGAGCCAATCTATTGCCTCGTTTGTGTGTGTGCGCCTATGCATCCATGAGAAACCACTAGCAAACACTTGCATCCATCAAACATAACATGTCTCAAACACATGTTTACACCCGTTGGTTCCCTACCTAAAGGTCGAAGATTCGATCGATAGGATATACATAAATGACAGAAGCAAGTACGAATAAAAGCTTTGGAAAAGAAGTTAATAACATACCCTTAAAAAGAAAAGGGTACGAGGCGCGAATCTTGTCTTCAGTCTCCCAAGTTGCATACACGTGGTCATCTCCCTACTGAAATTTCATCAACTTGACCTCTCGGTTGCGTAGCTTCTTTACCTCTGATCCAAGAATACGAGTAGGAACTCGTCTGTCGCCTCCCATTCCACCTCTACTTCCTCATCCATACTTCGCTCAACTACTTCTGCGATATTAAGTAGGCACTTCCGTAAATGAGAATTGTGGGAAACATCATGAACACCCGCCAATCTCTTAGGTAGCTTTACTCTATAAGACATTTAGCCAATCCTTTCTGTTATGGGAAAAGGCCCTACAAACCTTGGCGCCGATTTCTCTACAAATCCAAAGCGAACCACATTCCTTAAAGGTGATACCTTGATGAAAACCATGTCTCTCACCTCAAACTCAATGTCAATCCTCCTCTTTTCTGCGTAAGACTTCTGCCTGTACTGAGTTGTCTTCATGCATCTGAGAATAAGATCAACCTTCTCTGAAGTTTATCTAATCATCTCAGGTCCAAGTAGAAGCCTGTCTGTAGGCTCCCACCAATAAAGTCGATGATCTACAAGGTCGTCCATACAATGCCTCGAAGGGTGCCATGCCAATACTAGCTTGATAATTGTTTTTGTAGGAGAACTCTACCAATGGAAGATGCTCTTCCAAAGTCCCTCTGAAGTCTAGGATACACAGTCTTAAAAGATCCTTAAGAACTTTATTCACCCTTCCCGTCTATCCACCGGTCTAAGGGTGATAAGCGGTGCTCAAACAAAACTGTGTACCCGATGCCTCTTGCAAGCTCCTTCCAAAACTCACTGGTGAATATGGGGTCATGATCACTCACTATGCTGGAAGGAACTCCATGTAGACGGACTATCTCACAAAGATAAACTGCTGCCAACCATGTTGTCATCCTCTTACTCTTAATAGGAATGAAATGAGCGCTCTTAGTGAGCTTGTCAACTATAACCCAGATACTGGTGTTGCCTTTCCTCGATCTAGGAAAACCATCAATGAAATCCATAGAGACGCTCTTCCACTTCCACTGTGGGACCTCCAAAGGATGAAGTAAACCACCGGGCTTCCTTTGCTCAGCTTTGACTTGCTGGAAAATCAAACATTGAGAAACAAACTTCGCTACATCTTTCTTCATCCCAGCCCAAAAGAAAAGCCTCTTCATATCATTATACATCTTATCACCGCTTGGATGGATAGTCATCCTAGAATGATGGACTTCCTCAAGGACTATCTTCAACAGATTCCCAACTCGAGGAACACAAATCTTTCCATCTCGTCGCAACCACCCTCTATCATCCATGGAAAATATACCGAGGTAACTTGAAGTCTCCCCTCTACCGAGCCTATCCAAGATGTCTGCTACCTGTGGGTCCTCTCGCTACGAAGAACCTATCTGATCCATAAGAGTAGGTCGCACCTCTAAGGATGCCAACAAACCGGATATACTCCAAGCTTTGCCTCTCTATGAATAGTGGACTCAAAGTCATCCTTTGCCTACTCAATGTGTCTGCCACTACATTACCCTTGCCTGGGTTATAAGCAATCTCAAAGTCATAGGACGCTATGAACTCCATCTGTATCTGTTGCCTCAAATTGAGATCCTTCTACGAGAAAAAATACTTCAGAGATTTATGATCGGTATACAACTCAAACTTCTCTCCAAGTAGATAATGATGCCAAGTCTTAAGCGCGAATACAATGGCAGTCAACTCTAAGTCATGGGTAGGGTATTTATTCTCATGAACTCTCAACTATCTACCTCCATAACATACTACCCTTCCCTCTTGCATCAAAACAGCACCAATCCCTGTACCACATGCATCAGTGTGTACTGTGAACACTTTGTTCCCATCAGGAAAAGTCAAGACTAGGGCTATTGTCAGAGCCCTCTTCAATAGCTGAAAAGCGTCCTCATGGTTTATATCCCAAGAAAATGTCAGATTCTTCTTTGTCAATCTGGTGAGTGGGGTTGATATCTTTGCAAAGTCGTTAATGAACTTCCTATAATAGCCCGCTAAACCAAGAAAACTCCTCACCTCCATTGTATTCTTTGGAATATGCCAATCTTGAATTGCAACTACTTTCACGGAATCCATTGCTATCCCATCTCTAGAGGCCACATGCCTTAGAAACTCACTTCCTTTCTCCAAAAATGATATTTGGAGAATTTTTCCTTAAGCTGGTGCGCTCAGAGAGTTTTCAAAACCTCTCTTAAATGTAGGGCATACTCTTCCTTGCTCTTTGAGAAAATCAAGATGTCATCTACAAAGACCATAACAAACTTATTTAGAAACTCCTAAAACACCCTACTCATCAGATCTACAAAATAGGCGGGAGCATTCGTTAACCCAAAAGGCATGACGAGCCGCACAAAGAAACCATCTGGAGTTCTAAAAACAGTCTTGTCTGTACTATCTTCGGCCACCCTCAACTGATGAAACCCCGTGGCCAAGTCTAACTAGGAGAAAACAGATGCATCAATAAGTTGGTCAAACAGATCATCTATCCTCGGAAGTGGGTGCCTATTTTTCTTAGTGAGCTTATTCAAATCCCTGTAATCCACCATAAGTGAAGCGAACCATCTGCCTTAGTGGAGAATACTACTGGAGCACCCGATTCAGATATGCTTCGCCTAATAAATCATTTTTTTCAAGTAGCTCCCCTACTTGCTTGCTGAGCTCCCTCCTTTCTCAAAGAGCCATATGGTGCACAGGCAATGCAACTCGCTTTGCATTGTCCACCAAGTATATATAGAAATCAGTCTCGCGCCTCAGAGGTAAGCCCTAAACCTCCTGAAAACATCAGGATACTTACAGACTACTAGTATAGATCGCAGATCATCGATAGATGCATCAAGCGATTCTAGGTAACTAAGCATGATAGACCACTCAGGGTCACAAGAAATATTGAGGGTCCTCCCATGGCAAGTCAAAAGTCTAATGACCCTTTAGGAAGAATTGGTTCCCCACACATGCTGAAAAGAAAAGGAAAAGGTATTCAAGTGGAGAATCGAAAGATATTTCATATGGCTTTAGGGAATATGTTTCTCAAAACAAACTTTTCTTTTGAAAATGCTTTCTTTTAAAACCTTTTGAAAAAATAATTCAAAACCTTTTATCCGATCTGGTAACCATCAGCTCTGATATCAAATGTGACACCTCACGTCCGTTAATGTTACTTTTTAACAATGCATTAAGTTCCGTGAAGCATTATAGGTAAACAGAAATAGAAACATTACAAGACAGATATAAAATAACAATGGAATTTAAAACTTTAGTCTTTAAGCAGAAAACATCGTGGTCCAAAATCTAGTAACAACATAAGTCTGAAATATAGAAAACCCATTACATCAAATTAAAATCTCTGTCTTGTACTAAAATCATCACAGTACAGTAATACAAAATCATAGTCCCCAAAAGAAAGCTATTTCAGAGTAGACAAGTAATCTAAGAGGTACATCTAAGCAGATCCAAGAGGAAAAAAAGAGAGAATCCTAATCAACCCTAAGTATTCCCACCCTGAGAACCTGGGGGAAGAAAAGGAAGAGAGAGAAAAGGAAATAAAATGGGTCGGACATAAAGTCTAGCGAGTCTAGTTACTTTTAGTATATAGATAAGTAAAAGCATCATGACAAGCATATAAACTGGATAAGAGAGATAATAGTACCATAAGACAGGTATAACAGAATAAGCAGGATAAGTAGAATAAACAGACAAAATAGGTTACGCTTCTCAAATACTTTTCTCTGCATTAGTATAACAGAAACGGATTGATCCCAAAAGAAACAGATGGTAAACTTAGGTGTAATTCTAATGAGGGGTTTTACCCCCCAACAATAACAATAGGCAACCCAACGGAAATGACAAGTGTTGCCCCCAATGGTAATAACGGGATCCTAAACAAGCAGAACTAGATGTACCCTAATTACTACCCTAATCAATTGGCTTCCTATCCTGTAGATACCTTGTGCTAGCCCCACAGTAGGATGTATCACTTCCTAAATTGGCAACCCCTTTTTGTTCGAGAGGCACAACCATATTTACTGATGTCACAATGTCTTATTATCCCAAGAAAGAAGATTCATGCATGCACATGAGTCTATCAGAATGCATCGTCAACACCCCCATTCAGATGAACCTCTTATAATTAGCTCAGTAAGCTTGCCCTGACCCCTAACGAGTTCGGGATCCCCCTTTTGATACCAAGATGGGTTACTGACTAATACGGGTCCCACACAACAGATGATACAAGCTACCACTAAGCTTGCATCACCACTACTAGGATTTTGACAGGTGATGCCTAATAGATTAATAGGCCCGCATATAGGTTTAATATATTTTCTTAACCCCCATTGATTCAAGCATGTTTACTTAACCCTTACACAATTTTGACAGGTTCATATATAACCCCCATAGATTTAAACAGGTTAAGTATTACATGTTAACAGGTTATTATCATTATTCCATTCATGTCTGTTAATGCACTAGATCTCTCATATTAAGACGACCACTTGTGGATGCTGGATATGCAGGGCGATTCTGGGTAGACTTCTACCACAAATCGGACTCAACCTCGTGTCTTAGCACCGTTACCTGTACATATACGCACTAGAACCCTCACATTAGATTGACCACTTGTGGATACTGGATTTGCTATGCGGTTTCGGGTAGACTTGCACCATAGGTGTAATCTAACCTCGTGTTTAAGTGCGGTTACAGTTTATATTTACTGTAAATTTAGGTATGTTCATTCTTTAACAATTTTTCATGTTCATTAAAGGTTTTTCATGCCCCTACCCTTAAGTCATAAATCATTACGTATGATATGTCCAAATTAAAGTCTCAGGTCATGGTATAGATCATGCCCCCAAATCCCAGTATGTTTTACAGTACAAGTTATTCCCCAATTTGTCATTCCCAACCATTCCCAATTTCATTCGTTCACATGTTTCAGCGATAGGCCTAGGCTTGAAGGTAGCCTGTTTAAAAAAAGGGAAGGAAGGAGAGAAGAGAACAAAAATAGGCATAGTAACAAAACCGACATATGCCAACAGAAATAGGAATACTAACAGAATAGGCATATGGTGACAGAAATGGGTATAATGACAGAATAAGCATAACAGAGATAGGCATGTAAAAACTAAACAGAGGATCATGTGTACAAGTAATGACAGATCTGATTAGTTATGATTCAGGTTATTAATAGGCACAAGTTTAGATCCAAACTTATAAACATGCCAGGATTACTTATTAAATGTTTATACTTAAAAGCAACATAAACTCAGAGTGGATGGATCTAAAGAATAGATAATGTACTATTGATGTTGTAGTAGAGATTCTTGTATACGTATAAGTTGTTGTTGCAGAACAATAGGCTAATTCAATCTAAGTTGGGGTAGCACCTCATTGTCTCCATTTTTTTAATGAATAAAACAATAGAAATGAGGTCCTATTTATAGCCTACTGTCACCGAATCTGGACAAGACAGAAGTCCCGGTTCAAAGAACGGGTCTGACCCAGACGTAGGTGGGGTCGACCCCTAACGGGCCGATTTCCCTCCCTTTCCCGCTCCTCGATTTTGATATTCTGGACTTGATTATATATATATATATATTATGTGTATCCAAACTTCAAACCATAATGTCTTCTTCATATGATGTCCGTTTTACGCAAACTTGGAATCTGTCTTAAGCAGAATTCCGAGACGAACACAATGGCGCAGTTCATTTTACTTAATTCCCAATATTTAATTAAATATTCTTTATTTTATCATTATAGTGTTCTTTTAAAATTATGGGTTGTTACATTTCTTCATTGCTTCAGAAGTTGCACCACCTTTCCCCTTCTTAACTGTAACAACCCGTATTTTTGGAACCAAATTAAAATTTATTTTTATTTCATTTTCATAAAAATTAAATATTTTAGATGAAATATTTTGAGAATAAACGACTTAAAATTTGTTTTCAAACAAAGTTAAAACGTATAAATTTAAAATTTAATTAAAAAGAGCTTGAAATGGCGCGATAGTTTGAAAATTTGATTTTAAACTTTAAATGAATGTATAGAATTCAGTATAAATAAGAATTTGATAAAACAAGAACCACTGGAATATTTTGAATTGTAATTTTCTAACGAATGTAAGAAATTGAGATTTCACTTTATAAATTGTAAGTTATGTCTAAATTAAAATTTAGAATAGGCGCTGTGGAATATATATATATATATATATATATTAGCCCTTAAAATGGCCATTTTGCAAACGACCTCCGTTTTCAATGAAACAACTTCCATTGAGTTCAAAATTTCGTTTGCCTGTTTGAAAACTATAAACATCGATACCTTCAATGTTGAGTAAAATTTGGTCTTTTTCTTTGTGTGTATGACCAAAATATCACTTTTTACATATGGACGAATTTGGAATCGAAACCACTTCCATTGAGTTCAAAATGGCATTTGCGTGCTCAAAAGCTATAAGCTTCGAAATATTTCGAGCTTGTGAAAATTCCGACTTTGGTTGGGGTTTGGGTTAGCTAACCTAGCCCATTCCATATAACCAAATCAGCCCTCTTCCTCTTATTAACCTTCAACACTTAAAAGAAATTAGAAAATGGAGAAAAGAATGGGAATTTAGAATTCCTAAGCTAGGTTTTGCAATTGGAAGCTCAAATTCTTGAGAAAATTAAGTGTAGAAGCTTTGGTGGGCCTCCTCTTCATCTCTCCATCTTCTCTAGCTTATCTCCTCTTCTATTTTTGAGAATTCCTATGACCTAATTCTTAGGAGACTCATTTGTTTGTGTTTAGATTGTAGATTTGCATGCAACATTGGAAGAGAGGTTGATTTTGCTTATTATTGGATCTATTCCTTGTTTGTAAACAAGCAAAGATGAGTTATTCATGAACTCACATTTATGCCATAAGCTATTAGCTTGTAAAAGAGTAATTTAGTATTCATTTGATTTTGCATATGATAGTGAATTGGGTAGGCTAGTGTAACTTAGCAGATTTCATGTATTTATGTTTCATTGAAATGAAAACTGTGATTAGGATTGTCCATATGATCTAATTAATATGCTACGAGTTGATTTGGTGATCTTGTGAAGCTCCATTGTTGCCCCGAAAAAGTCTTAAGTCTTCACGAATCGCTTGAATCATTTTTGCATGATTTGATTTGGAATTTAGGTCACTTTTGAACTTATAATCAAAACCATTGCAAATCTCTTGTATGAATGTTTGTGCACATGTATTTGGGTGTTATAAGTTATTTCGGTAAGTCTTTGAAGCCTCATAATCATGTATATAACATCATAGGCCTTCAGGCTTTGGCCGACATCATTTCGAACAAGTTTTCTAGGCCAAATTATGCATTGGCCCAGATTCAAATGTCTGAATATTTTGGGTTAGACATCTGACCTGCTTTGAATAATTACCAAAACAAACAGAGAGCGATTCAGAAGCTTGAATTTTTATGCAGACGTCTGGGGTGGAATATTCAAATGTTTGAATCTCAAACAGAGAGATATGTCCAATTCAAATTTTCAGAAAGTCGCTATGGAATCGTTTATAAATTATAACAATTTATAATACAAATAAATCGATTTTTAATATTCTGAACATCGTTTTAATTTGAAATATCGAGTTTAAATCCAAATATGTTTATTTTGGAGCAACATGATGTTCTATTAGGATATATATGATAATAATAATTTATTATTATTAATTTGAATTATTTTTGAATTTATTTATATTTTATCAAATTATTTAAGCCTTAAAAATAGCCATTTTGCAAACAATCTCCATTTTTGACGAAACCAGTTTCATTGGATCCGTAATATTAAGTTATTACAGGATTTCAAATTTTGTTTAAATCGGATGTTGTATGAGCTTGTACAAGCCTATAAACATAGAACGTTAACTCGTTAAATAATAAGGGTTGACTTCTGGATGTCGTTTCGAAATCTAAATAAAATCATATAAAATTTGAATTAGATCTCTGTAAAATCTCAGTCGTTTCTTTTCAAAATCATTGAGAACTTCGCTACGTTATCAAAATACCGGATAGGACCCAATTTATCAATTGGTCAAAAGCTTCGGCAAGAAAAAAATAAATCAAAATCAAGCATGATACCAAATCTCTTATCTTATCCTAACCTGTGCAAATATGGAAAAAAACTCAGCATATCTCTTTTGTTTAATTAATCGTAACCTTAGACAAATCGATGGCACTTCGACATCTAGCATAATATCTTAGATTAGATAAATATTCAATCCACATGTAGTCAAAGATTTTGGCTGAATGTACCATATGTATATATATAAATGAGAGAACGCTACTTTTTTCCATATACCAAAAAAAAGATGCTTCTTCCTCTTCTTCAATAAAAACATGAGTATAAAAATCCAAAATCAAATAGAAAAAAAACAAAAATAAAACCATCTCCTGCACGTTCTATCAGAAAAAAATAAAGTTAGCACCTTCTTCCTTTCTTGATGCTGAACAAAACACGTGCTACCTAGGGCATCATAGAATCATCAAGAAAGGTGGAGCTAGGTCATCTCGAGACCGGCGTGGGGTTCGTAAGGAGGAGGCACGAGTTTTGGTGGCGGTTAGGAGCAGTCCGGTGATCTCCAGGGCCTGCGATAGTGATGTGTAAGTGGGGAAGTCGATGATGTTCTTTTATTGTCAGTGTTTTGTTTTAGATGAAGTACAGTACCACAGTGCACTGGACGAGTCGCCGCTGGTCAGAGGGGGAAGCATAGTCGGAGGCTCGGCTAGTAGTGGTTGTCTAGTGGGTAACGGTCACTAGTGGGAGATTGGCAATAAACTATCACGAGCCTTATATTTGAAAAAAAAAGGAAGCTATGTTTTTTAAGGTGCTGGGTGGTCAACGAGGGTAGCAAGGGGGCCAACACTGGCATGGGTGACGAAGGCATGGACTCTGGTGGTCCACAGTGGCTTGGGGATGATCAATGATGTAAAGATGATGTCGGGTTTCAATGCCGTGTTGAAGAAGGCTTGGGATCCTTTTCCTAGAACAAGAGGAAACGCGTGATAATGAGGGAATGATGTGGTAATCCGTTTTATAAAAGTAATTAAGTAGGTGATTTAAAAAGATCAATGTGGCTTAAAGGTCTTTTAGGGTATAGGTTTGGCGTAGTATGAGTTGGAAGAAGAAGAGTGATGAGCAGGTAACTTAAGCGCGTGATTAAGATTTAATTATTAATTAGTTTAATAAATAATAGTTAGTGAATATAATTTTATTCCAATTCAAGATATGACTTGTGAAAATTATAACTATCTCGTACATTATCAGAATCGAGTAAAACAAGAAGCATCGGGACCGTATCGACAAGTACTAGAAGGCAGTGAAATTTGGAATGATTCGGAGATTGTGAGAATTTTCGGCAAATTAAAATGCTTGATTCTTTTAATTGGAAATAAATCGTTATTCAACGACTACTGACCAAGGTGAGTAAACTCACTAACTCTAACTCGCTTCTATTTTTATATAAACAAGTTTTAAATTTATATATAGTAATTTTATGTTGTGTGATGATTATTTGGATGAATAGTTGATAAATTGTTTGAAATGAATGAGGTAGTTATATATATGAAATCGTTGGTTGAATATTTATTCTATTTAATATGATATCCCATACTGAAATGCAATTAATGTTATTTTTGTCAATTAACATTTGTGGATGCAGGGGCATAGGTTAGAGGGATCCAACTGGATTTCTCAACATTTATATTATTTTTTGTCATTTATTATGATATATTTTGTGATGTATATACTGTTACTGATTATGTTGTGTTGAATTACACTGGCCGTATAATTTTGATATAGATATATCATAAAATATTTTTGAATATAGAAAAAGAAATTTGGGATTTAAAAGGGATATCAATTTTTTTCCAAAAATAGAAATTTATTTCGAATGGACTTGAAAATAAGGACTTGTTTTATTGATAAAAAGAAGAAGATGATTATAAACGAGATTTATAAATTAAAATATTTATCATTAAATAAATTAAAATATAGATTCGAATCTTAATTTATATAGAAAAGTGGGAATCAGATTTGAAACCGATACTTGTAAATGGACTTGAAGTTAGCTATTATAAATAAAATTTTAACGAGAATGTATATGTTTTGGAATAAGAAAAATGAGATTTTCTTTAAATAATTTCAAATAGAAGTTAGGGATGGAGATTAGACTTGAAATGTTATTTACGAAGTATAAAATCAAATGAATTTTACTACATAAAAGAAATATTATTCACGATGGAAGTGAATAATGAATTGAAAGCAAATATTTTGCAAATAGAAATAATTATAAGGCAATTTGAGTTAATATGAAATGGTGGATTTATTTCTAAGCTAGAAATATTAATCGAATATAGATTATTCAAAAAAGGAGTATTTAGTGGAATTCGACTATATCGAACTCAAGGAAAGTACTTTTTTACTTTCCGTTTTAATCAAGATTTAATTATTTGTTATTTATTTCAAGTTAACGACTCAAGGTTTATTTAAAACTTTAATATTTTGGAAGCAGGGATTATAACGTTATTATTCTAATAAACATTTTTCATAAAAGAAGTGGATTCTTAAGTTGAATTCGAGAGTCGTGCAAGCTATGTTTTGTTTGAAGTTGTGAGCTTTGATTATTTCGAAGTTGAGAATGTTGTTCAGTTAAGGCCTGAGAGGTAATTATACCCCAACTTGATTGACTTCATGATTGGCTGAGAAATGGTTAAGGTTTGGTAGCGAAGATTAGTTAATAAAACAGTTAGTTAGTGAATAATTAATGAATTGAGTTATGATAACGATGTTTTATATAACATCGGTTTAATCCAATAAAAGTATTTCGGAAATGTTTTCCAAATTAAACCAGAGATATTTTTTAAGCATAGAAAATGAAATGAGTTAGTTAACGAGAAGTTAAGAAGTTAAATATGGAAATGTTTTCCGATATTAATAACATATATTTTCTGAATATAGAAAATAAGGATTTGTGAATATATAGAAATGTTTTCTAACTGGAATAAGAGATATTTTCTCAAATAAAGAAATTATGATATTGGAAATGTTTTTCCAAGAATCGAGAGAGACAAGAGATATCGAAGATGGGAAATGAGAATTTGGAAATGGTTAAATAATAAGGATTGATTTAAAAGGGGACAGTGTTGTTTGATGGTTGATCGATAAAATTTCCTGAAAATTGGATCATTGGTTGTATGGATGTTTTCTTTGATAGTTAAATCACCAAATATCAAAGTTTTAATTTATTTTATACCTTCTGTTGTCAATACGGAGAGACCGGGATCAGGTTTAATATCTGAAAACCACTCTGTATTGGCATAAGCGTTACGAATCAACTTATGCTAAAAATAATTGACGATGGAGTAAAGTGCAAGGGCTGTTCTATTAATCCTAGGTAGAAATTGCCAAAATGGATTAATAGAATGGTGCCTTCGGTTTGTCCAGTCCCAGGACAACATATATGGACGAATATCAGACAGAGTTTTTCCAGTTGATCACGTACATTGATTTCTTCAAATACACCAAGTACGATGACGGAGAATTTATTCTCTAGCTTAACACCCAGAGTATATTTGTGGACGTCAATTAGTTATTTGATGGATCTGACGATGTGGCATTCAGAGTGAATGATGATGTGATGTTCTAGAAGGGAATCGTGACCTCAAACCTCATCAGCCGGGAAATGATAGAATTGGGGCAGGCAGCATGGCCAAGTGGGTCATTCCCATTAAGGGTATTATCAACTGATCTAGAGCAATTTCATTTGCTCCTTATTCTATTTGCTGCTATATGCTTTCGGTAACGGTTGCTGATCACAATCGCTGGTGATAATATGCTCGGTACACTCAAGTTAAATGAGTGACTAGCCATGTGTGGCCGAGTTGCAAGATGTTCTTGTTGAACCCAGTGTATTCCTCTCTACAGATACACTATCGGAAGGTGGTCCCGTACCTTTTCATGTTGGAAATCCAATCTTCAATAAGCACCCTGTGGCTATTGGTTTTATATCATATATGGAGAGTGAGATGCATGTGTTCTGGTAAATTGCTGTTTATTTGATTACACACTATTATAATATCACTGGATTTTGATATAAAAAGTGTCATGGGTTATCGTAAGGTAAAAATTATTCATGTTTATGTGTGGACTGGTCTTACGATTATCTTTCCTTTTTGAAAGGATTTTTGAAAGTTAAATCAAATGGTTGGAGTTTATTCACACCAGTCCCATGACTGACCCGGAGTTTATTTTGTTCTGTTTACCCTAAACTCTTGGATGTCCAAATTTGTACGGGCAGTCAAGTAGTCGAGATTCTACAGATATACTTGAAGGAGCTTGGAGTGGAGGTTTCAACATTAGATAGCTATTATTTATTTCCACTGTGATGTGTTTTGTTGTACTCTGATAAGGGTATGTATCTATAAAACAATTTTGTATTTCAAGAGTTATGTTATATAATATATTTTATTAGTTCTGCTATGAGATTTTTGTTCTTTGTTTTCTTCTATTCTAACTTTTCTTTATTTTTATTTCTCATCCTCTAACTTCTTTCTATTAATGTTCTGCTAATTTTCAGATGCTTGGTTCGTTCACATGGTATTTATGTCGATAATAAGGATCAAGAATTGGTCGGTTCGTTACAGCCATGAAGAAGGACACATGTCTAAGGATTGCCCAAAGTCATCCGAAGTGGCCAGAACTATGCAATAGAGGTTGCATCGATTCAAAGCCAACCCCCCAAAGACCAAGGACAACCCGCACTTAAAGTTATAACATATTTTATCTCTAAGAGATTAGTTAATCTATTGAACCTTCCCATGTCTATCTCTAGTAGTCAGATAGAGGTGGCCAACCCTATCGGAGGATCTATGTATCTTGAGATGTTGTGCAAAGACCTAGTATTGGAGGTCAACAATGTCGAGTTCTTTTGCGAAGCGTATGTGTTGGATTTGATGGGGTATCACCTTATCCTAGGTATGGATTAACTATCATTTTATGGGGCCGTCCTAGATTGCGATAAGAGAATTGTTCATCTTAGGAGCCGAGGAGGACGCAGTCTGAGTATTCCTTGTAATGTTAAGAAGAAGGATAAAGCCTTATTATATTCCTTATCTCCTAGTTCAGAAGGACCATCTTCGGTCCCTATAGTTTGTGAGTTCTTGGATGTTTTTGAGGAGGTCCTAGACTTCCACCCCATAGAGAAATATCTTTTTGTATTGACCTGGAGATGGAAGCTAGACATGTAGCACTACCCTTGAGGCATATGACGCCTAAGGAAAGAAGGGAGTTGGATAAGAATTATTACAAAAAAGTTTCGTTCGGTGAAGTACCTTAGAATGGGTTGCACATGTTGTGTTTTCCACCAAAGCAGACGGATCTTTGAGACTTTGTGTGGATTATAGGGAACTTAATATGTTTACCAAGAAGAATAGGTTCCACTTACCTAAAATCGATGACCTTTTTGACCACTTGGGAAGAGCCTGAGTATTTTCCCAAGTAGACCATGCTACTGGGTTTCATCAATTAAGAATTGCGGAGGACAACAAGGACAAAACTTCGTTTAGGACGCCGGATGGATTGTTCCAATGGGAAGTTATGCCCTTCGGACTAACCGCCCTCTTTGTTGAACTTATGAGTAGAGTATTCAGGGGCATTCTAAATAAGATTGTGGTAGTCTTCGTAGATAATATCTTTATATTTTCAAAAGATCATGAGGAGCATGAAAATCACTTGAGACAAGTTCTAGGGATATTAAGAAAGAACCAGCTAAAAGCAAAATTGTCGAAGTGCCATTTCTAGAGGGAATAAGTTTGATTTTTGGGACACATTGTGTCAAGTGAAGGATTGGCCATAGATCCCGCAAAGATCGAGGTAATCAAGGATTGGAGGATACCTCGAAATACCACGGAACTAAGAAGCTTCCTTGGATTGGCCGGATATTATTGGAAATTGATTAAAGACTTTGCAAAGATTGCTACTCCTTTAACCCAATTAACAAAGAAGAATTTGGTGTTTTCTTGGAGTAATAAATGTCACATGCCCTTTAAGAAATTAAAGGAAGTTTTAACTAGAGCGTCAGTCCTAATTATACCTGATAGTTCAAAATTGTTTACAATTTACACTAATGCATGCGGGACCGGTTTAGGAGCGGTCTTTATGCGAGAAGGAAGAGTAGTTGCTTACGCCAGTAGACAACTCAAGGATCCGGAGAAGTGATAACCAGTTCATGACCTTGAGTTAACCGCAGTAGTGTTCACCCCTAAAATGTGGAGGCATTATCTTTTAGGGGAGAAATTTTAACTCTTTACTGACCATAAATCCCTAAAGTGTCTATTTTTTTCAACATGGCCTGAACTTGAGACAACAACGGTGGATGGAATATATTGCCTAATTTGATTTCATGTGTAATGACCCGGATTTTTGGTGACTTTGGTTATCGACACAAACACGATGTCGATAACCAAACATCGAAAAATCCCGGTAATTAGTGAAAGAAATTAGAGGGTGAGGAAAGATAAGGTAGAAACTTAGAATAGAAGAAGAAGAAGAACATAACATCAGAGTAACACGAACCTCACAGCGGAATGAATAACATATAATAGATAATATATCCTTGAAATAAATCATTATATGTATACAATACATTATCAGAGTACAACACTTACAACACAGCGGAAATAACTATAGCTATATGATTTCTGAAGCCTCCTGCTCCAGTTCTTCAAGTATCTGTAAATCCCGACTACTTGACTGCCCGTACAAAATTGGGCACCCAAGAGTTTAGGGAAAACAAAATAAAATAAACTCCGGGTCAGTCATGGGACTGGTATGAGTAAAACAGTTTCAAACAGTTGAACAAGTAAATGATATCTCATAAGACCACGCCGTATAACGGAATGGGTTTTCCCCTTATGAGAATCCAAAATATCTTTATATCAAAAACCTTTTGATATTATAATAATGTCTATCAACCACAGTATATATAATCATCTAGCAGAACGCTTTCATCTCACGTTCTACATATATAGTATACAATCAAAACTGCAAGCACGTATTGGGTAATGGATTTCCGACTATGACAAGGTATGGAACCACCTTTCGCTAGTGTGCCTCTAGAGAGGAATACACTGGGTTCAACAAGAACATCTTGCAACCCAACCACACATGACCGACCACTCATTTGCTTGAGTGTATCGAATGTATATCATCAACGGTTAGGATCAGCAACCGTTTCCCGAATGGGACAACATCAACAATAGATTTTTAGAAGTAAATGAAACTCTAGATCAGGTGATTATACACCCTAATAGGTGCGACCTACATAGCCATGCTACCTGCCCGATTTCTGTCATTTACCGGTTGATGAGGCTAGAAGCTACGCTTTATCATCACATCAGATTCACTTCGAATGCCACATTGTCAGATCCATCGAAAATCACTAATTTGATATCTACAACCATACATTATGTGTCAACTAAAAGAAGTTTCCTTCTCCGCTTCTACTCTTGGTACGGTTGAAGAAATCAATATACGTGACCTTTCTGGAAATACTCTGTCAGACATTCATCCATACACTTAGAATATCACATCGTCATACCCGCCAAATCACAAATTGATTTATCCAAAAATAACACGGGTATACAGCTAAGAGAAACGAATTCCTCTGCCACCAAACGTGAACACGTTTGAACATATCAACTTACGCGATCCATTGGATATACTCTATCAGACATTCATCCATACAGGTCATCCTGGGACTGGACAAACCGAAGGTACTATTCAGTATATCCATCTTAGTCACTGTTATCTAAGACTTATACAACAGCCCTTGCACTTTACTCCGTCTTCAATTATCCTTGGCATAAATGATTCGCAACGCTTATGCCAATACAGAGTGGTTCTTTGGATAATAATCCAACCGGTCTCTCCATATTAACAACGTTAAAATGGTCGAAACTTCGATAGTCTGTGAGTTAACTATCAAAGAAAAACAAGTGTGCAAACAACGATATTATTTCCAGATGGAAATTGTATCGAACAAACATCATTTCAACATTTATCTCCTTAGTTCATTTTTCATCTCCTGTTTCCCTATATTCAACATTTCTTATTTTCTAGATTTAGAAAATATATGTTATTACCATTGGAAAACATTTCCATTTCCTTGTTTTCTATATTAGAAAACAATTCTGATACTTCGTTGGAAAACATTTCCAAAACTCAAACATTGGACTTAGACAGATGGTTAAACAAACCATCGCGATGCCAACTTAAACCATTTTACCTATTAACTAAATCCACTTAACCACTTCAATCTCGAACCGTAACCATTTCTTAATTAAAACCGCAGTCAATCAAGTTAGGGTATAGCTACCTCTCAGACCTTAACTGAACAACACTTATAACCTTGAAATAGGCAAAGTTCACTTTATATTTCTTTAACTAACTTCCTTACTTAACCTTTCTTTCGAATACTATATTCGATTAACTCCTTCACTTAACTCTATTCGATTAACTCCTTTGGATTAACTCTACTTGATTTACTCGATTTGATTTTCTCTATTCACTTAACTCCTGTCGAATAAACTATGTTCGATAACTCCTATAACTCTATTCGAATAAACTGTATTCGATTAACTCCTCTAACTCTATTCGAATAAACTATATTTGATTAACTCCTCTAACTCTATTCAAATAAACTATATTCGATTAACTCCTCTAACTCTATTCGAATAAACTATATTCGATTAACTCTTCTCTCGAATACACTATATTCGATAACTCTACTCGATTAACTCCATTTGAATAACTCTAACTGGTTGACTCTAATTGATTTATTCTAACTGGTCAACCTTAATTGATTTTACTTGGTTTGACTAACTCAATTTATTAATTCGACTGACTAATTCAACTCGATTAACCTCAATTGATTTTTCTTATCTCAATTTAACTGAACTAATCACTTTGATTAACTCGACTAATTCACTTTGTTTAACTTAACCAAATTCACTTTGATTTAACTTAACTAATCCACTTTGATTAACTTAACCAAATTACTTAGTTTAACTCAACTAATTCACTTTGTTTACTTAACCAATTCACTTAGTTTAACTCAACTAATCCACTTTGATTAAATCCTATTTGTTTAACAATAAGTATTCCTTTATTCTATTTATTCCCTAAATAAATAGATCATTTAACTTTATTTATACCCTAAATAATAAATTCTTTTACCTTTATTTATTTCCTAAATAAATAAATCCTTTTTAACCTATTTGTAAATGGTTTACAAATATTTCTCTTTCTATTTTTTTGACAAATAATTTCCTTTATATTTGCTTTTCAAATAATTTCCCTTATATTTGTTTAACAAATATATTTTCCCTATATTTGATTTACAAGTAAATCCCTTTATATTTGTTTAACAAATATATTTTCCCTAGATTTGATTTACAAGTAAATAACCTTTATATTTGTTTAACAAATATAATTCCTTTATATATGTTTAACCAATATAATAAATTTTATACAAATCCTTTTTCTTTTATAATATAAAATCCATTGATTTTATATAAATAAATTATTTTCAAAATATACTTTGAAAATCCCTTTTCCACATTCTGGTATTTCTTATGGTATTTAACACACCATATAACAACGATAAATATCATCCAAACACACATAATCAACGTCAGATTATATATCACAATATATAAATCATAGTAAAATAAATGTTGAGGAATCCAGTTGGATTCCTCCAACCTGTTTCCCTGCATCACAGATGTTAGACAATACGATTAACATCGATTTCACTTCACTGTGAATATCCTGATAAACAGAATCGACATATAAATATTTAATGGTTTATATATATATATATACACACACACACACACATATATATATATATATGTATGTATGTATAATTTCTACTAACTGACTAGCAGTTTAATCAAACAGTCAACATACAACAATCAACAGATAATTAACAGTTCTAAGAATACGTTGTAAAAATAGAACTGTTCAGCGTTGGTGAGTTTTACTCACATTGGACGATCATCGTTAATAACGGTAACCATCGCTTGATTTGAACGGACAATTTATTTTGCTATAAATTGTAACAAGCTTAGATTCGCTCTCAATCAGTTCCATTGTGACGCTCCCGTCCATACGATCCCAACTGACCAGTTTCGCTGAATTTCATTCACGTATGACCAAGTTATGATACTTACAAGCTAGTATATATTTAAATAGTTTTAAAAACATAGAATTTAAATATCAAAGGGCCTTAACCTCTAAGAACTTTGGCCCACTAACCATTTAAAACCGATCCACCCAAAACTGTTTCTTCCCAAACCAGATTTCACTGATGTCTGCTCTCCACGTCCACCATTTCCCCAAAGTCTAACCACCATACTCCTCCGATCACTCAACGGAAATCCAAACTGAAAACATGAACAAGCTTCTCTTGTCTTCCTCTCCTACCTCAGCACCACAACCTCCAACTCGTGCTTCCCGTACCAATTTCGACGTCGGCAGTTCTCCTGGTTCGTACCAGAAATGGTGCAACATCCATCTTGATGGATTCACACAAAAAAAACCCAATGAACCTACTTTCTCCACTCATTCCAAATGCAAGACTGAAACAAACCCAAACTCATTCGATTTAGCGAATTTCCGAACCCTAGTCTTGCTCCGTGGAAAATTGTTCACGAACAAAATTACATCGAACCCAAAACCAGTGATATCAACGCGAAGAGAAACCGATGAGTATCTCATCGATATTTGTTTGAAGATTTCTACTATTTGATTTCATTTACTTTTGATTTTCTTCCTCACTGTTTTTTTTTCATAAGTGTCGGCGGAAATTTTCTCACTGGAGAAATGAATTAGGTCTTAGGGAATGTAGTATGTGTATTTATAGGAAGAGTAAAATATCTAGATATTTTGTAGAAGGAATATTCCCGGTATATTCTCATTTATATATATTCATTTTTGACTTCTAAAAATTCGTGTGATCACACACGATACCCAAAAATCACAAAACTGGACATGTAGGTAGAGTTCGACATTACGGTCCCAACAAAACTGGTTTCGTCGAATTCCGACTCCGTATGCTCACACAGCGTATTTTTAACTGTCAGAATATCGACTGTGTTTCACATTAAAAACCCGTACGGCCACATACGAACTCTAAAAATCACGAAACTTGATATCTAACAATAATCTGATATTGTGGATCCAATAAAATTAGTTTTGTCGAATTCCGACTTCGTTTGCAAAAGTGGCTATTTTTAAAGTCCTGAATAACCATTTAAATATATTTAAATTAAATTAAATTAAATATAAATACATCTATATTATCGTATATATATTCAGTGGAATACCATACAGCTCTAGAATATTCCTATATGAATTTCTAACTCGATATTCACTTCTGGGTCAACCCGATATTTGATTTATATTGAAATCCCTTTTTAAAATTTCTTCCTTATAATTTATAAAGGAATTCCACAGCGACTTTTCTAAAATTTGATTTGGACATATCTTAAAATCTACACAATGAAATCCCGATTTTTCTCTTCCACTAGAAAGATATACTCCACCAACTCCACACGTTTCTTGTTTCACAGAAATCCGATTTAAAACAAACCCTGTATACTCAGTTGAAGTTCAAATCGCCAAATAGCGAACTGCCGCGCCATTTCGAGCTCTATTTTAATTATATTATAATTCTACATTCAAACTGACGTCGATTGAATATATTCGTCAATATAATTCAACTCTAAGCTGAATTAAATCTTAGGGATGACCCCGTTCACAGAATATTGTGATTTCCAATATTTTTGATTATTTCTAAATTAAATATTTTATTTAATTATTTAATTAAATTAAATAACCACTCTAATTAATTAAACGACGATTTAATTCCCTAAATCACTATTTATATAATTAAATAAATTAATTATAATACCTCTGACGATGCGGGTCATTACAATCTTTCCCACTTAAAATAATTTCGTCCTCGAAATTACTAAGTTAGAGGACGACCCTATATATTGGAATTCCTAAGATTTGTTTACCCCTTATTTCTGATTTCAACTGAACCAATTAATATCGAATAAATATTTATTCATTCCGACAAACTAAAATTTTCAAAAATTCTGAAAATTTTCTAACACTTCAAATTTTCGGAAAATTTCGCCATAACCTCCTTGGTACAGCCCTATCGGTAAAACCACAACTCGCCTCTCTAGGCCTTCTCCAACCCAAAAGAAAATCAAACAGCCAAGCGGGTTGCCAATTCGGCTCATAAATCTTATATCCAATAGAAATATAAACTTGTACATTTTTGTCGGCATATCATTATATCCTTTCCACCTGTTATCAATTCAGCATATACCAATGTCATGCCAATCAAACTCCAAATCATTTTTTTTATCTCCAACACAACCATTCGCTTATATCCAAGCCAAATCCCATTTCAACTCAAGTTCAATTCTTGATTTTCAATTCCTTAACTCCTCAATCCAATACCATTTCAGATTCTAATTTCACAAATCCAATCTTATTCGATTTCAATTCAACTTCAGTTACCACTTAACTGACTTTACTTTAATTCAAATCTGCTTTCAAAATTTTCTGTTAAATTTGTTTTTAATTCAAACAGTCTTTCCCTGGGAGTTTTTAAACAGTTTACTCTTTTCAAAAATCAAATTTTCCTTTTTGAAATTCAACTGAGCCCATAATCAATATTCCATTAGTTAAATCACTTCTCTATTTCTTTATCAATATTTGTTAACCAAATATTTTCAATAACCTTATTGGCCTTTTATGTTATTTGGAAAACATTTCCAAATATCGCCTTCCTTTATCTCCTAAATCAATAACCTTTATAATCCTATGTATAATTGGAAAATACTCCAATTACTTATCTCTTTTCCGATCTTGTTTATTTCTATACTTAGGAAATATTTATTATTCTATTTCCAAGTTCACACTTATTTGGGTAAAAACGGATGTTGTGTAAAACATCGCTACGACAACCCAAATACTATATTCATCTAACTCTTATTCAACATTGATCTTCGAGCCTGAAATCTTACCATTTATTTGTTAATAATGAAATCAATCAAGTTGGGGTATAACTACCTCTCAGACCTTGACTGAATAACATTTATAATGTCAAAACTGATATGACTACTTACTCGAATAATCAATACCATACAACTACTTATTCACCTTTAAACACGTATACGATTTCTCTTTCTATTCTTACGAGATTTTATTCCTAGTCTTCCCTTTTGATTATACTATTCTATTTCTAAGTTCGTTTCCTTATCGACTTCTATATATATATCGATACGTTGATTTCTAACTATCAAATTATATTAAAAATATTCTAACTCCTTAAATTCCCGGAAAAATTCGACATAACCTCCTTTGTACTAGGAGCATCAGGATATTTCAAATAGCCTCCCATGGCCCTCACCAATCCAAAAGAAAAAAGAAAAAGCCAAGCGGCTTGCCGATACGGCGCATAAAATCTCATATATGAATTAAATACGTACCTTTTCGTCGAGCATTCTATCTATTTCACTTCTATACTATATTCCAAACCTGTCTCCCGTATTTTTATACCTGCCCAATCTATTTTAACTATACCCTATCGTTTTAACTCAATTCGTTAATAAATTTGTTAATTAACTCTTTAGTCTATTTCACTTTTATATTTGAACATGACATGTTCAAATATATTTTAACTTGCTTATTAACTAATTTGAATCCAAATTTCATATTTAAGTTCTATATTCGATTTTGAATATCCATTTACAAATCCAGTCCACCTTTCAAAGTTCAACTTCAAATTCAAAACTCGATTAACTAATTCCTCTTTGACTTAGTTAATTCTATTCAATTTCTATTCAAATTTTATATCACTTCTATTATTCAAATATATATATCAAATTCTATTATTCAAATTCTATATATCAAATTCTATATTATAAATGCCATTTGAATTTCTATATTCAAATTCTATATATTCAAATTCTATATTTGAATTCCATTTGAATTTCTATATTCAAACTCTATTTGAATTTCTATATTCAATTTCTATATTATAAATGCCATTTGAATTTCTATATACAAATTCTATATTATAAATCCCATTTTGAAATTCAACACAACTTGTCTTTCCCAAAACAAATTCAAAACAGTATCCCTGGTAGTAATTCGTCACTTACAACACGAAAATGAATACTGATGATGCAGCAGTCATCATCAGAATCTATTTTCCAGCGATCGAAGTGAGTTCAATACTATAAAACCATTTCTAAACATTTTCACTTTGAAATTCATTTCAAAATATAATTCACACTGCTTGTAAAACAATTTAAAATCTCTCAGGATCATAAATTTTCCTTATTTTTAATCCAAATCCATTTACAAACACTTATCCAATTTTCCAGAGTTTTAATTCAATTTCTGGTTTAAATTCAGATTTAATTCAT
The DNA here is from genome assembly GCA_030737875.1 of Allium sativum. Taxonomy (NCBI): domain Eukaryota; kingdom Viridiplantae; phylum Streptophyta; class Magnoliopsida; order Asparagales; family Amaryllidaceae; genus Allium; species Allium sativum. The sequence goes on from CM060916.1 coordinate 736,510,710, forward strand.
CTGATTCCACGTATTTTACTTATATGAATTCTAATTGGTTATTTACATAACCATTCTACTTATATCCTTACTCGATTATAATCACAACCAATATATCCAATATATTATAATCATTTCAATATAAATCCTTTATATCAAAAATATAATTTAGGTAAAATTATTTCATTTACCCTCTTTTCAAAACATACCATGACGGTTCATCGTATTCGAGTGTTTACAAAATCCCTACCGATACAGTGGATCAAACTGATCGACCAGAACTCATAAACGACTCAACCAATAAATCTCCACAATATAAAACAATTTTTATATCAATAACAAATACGTTCACTCGTATACATACAATCAAACTCAATTTAGGGTATTACTAACCCTATCTCTACTGAGTCACGCCATAGAGCCAAGGTAAATCACTTAACTTAAGCTCTGATACCAACTGTAATGACCCGGATTTTTGGCAACTTTGGTTATCGACATAAACACGATGTCGATAACCAAACATCGAAAAATCCCGGTAATTAGTGAAAGAAATTAGTGGGTGAGGAAAGATAAGGTAGAAACTTAGAATAGAAGAAGAAGAAGAACATAACATCAGAGTAACACGAACCTCACAGCGGAACGAATAACATATAATAGATAATATATCCTTGAAATAAATCATTATATGTATACAATACATTATCAGAGTACAACACTTACAACACAGCGGAAATAACTATAGCTATATGATTTCTGAAGCCTCCTGCTCCAGCTCTTCAAGTATCTGTAAATCCCGACTACTTGACTGCCCGTACAAAATTGGGCACCCAAGAGTTTAGGGAAAACAAAACAAAATAAACTCCGGGTCAGACATGGGACTGGTATGAGTAAAACAGTTTCAAACAGTTGAACAAGTAAACGATATCTCATAAGACCACGCCGTATAACGGAACGGGTTTTCCCCTTATGAGAATCCAAAATATCTTTATATCAAAAACCTTTTGATATTATAATAATGTCTATCAACCACAGTATATATAATCATCTAGCAGAACGCTTTCATCTCACGTTCTACATATATATTATACAATCAAAACCGCAAGCACGTATTGGGTAATGGATTTCCAACTGTGACAAGGTATGGAACCACCATTCGCTAGTGTGCCTCTAGAGAGGAATACACTGGGTTCAACAAGAACGTCTTGCAACCCGGCCACACATGACCGACTACTCATTTGCTTGAGTGTATCGAATGTATATCACCAACGGTTGGGATCAGCAACCGTTTCCCGAATGGGACAGCATCAACAATAGATTTTTAGAAGTAAATGAAACTCTAGATCAGGTGATTATACACCCTAATAGGTGCGACCTACGTAACCATGCTACCTGCCCGATTTCTGTCATTTACCGATTGATGAGGCTAGAAGCTACGCTTTATCATCACATCAGATTCACTTCGAATGACACATTGTCAGATCCATCGAAAATCACTAATTTGACATCTACAACCATACATTATGTGTCAGCTAAAAGAAGTTTCCTTCTCCGCATCCACTCTTGGTACGGTTGAAGAAATCAATATACGTGACCTTTCTGGAAATACTCTGTCAGACATTCATCCATACACTTAGAATATCACATCGTCATACCTGCCAAATCACAAATTGATTTATCCAAAAATAACACGGGTATACAGCTAAGAGAAACGAATTCCTCCGCCACCAAACGTGAACATGTTTGAACAGATCAACTTACGCGATCCATTGGATATACTCTGTCAGACATTCATCCATACAGGTCGTCCTAGGACTGGACAAACCGAAGGTACTATTCAGTATATCCATCTTAGTCACTGTTATCTAAGACTTATACAACAGCCCTTGCACTTTACTCCGTCTTCAATTATCCTTGGCATAAATGATTCGCAACGCTTATGCCAATACAAAGTGGTTCTTTGGATAATAATCCAACCGGTCTCTCCATATTAACAACGTTAAAATGGTCAAAACTTCGATAGTCTGTGAGTTAACTATCAAAGAAAAACAAGTGTGCAAACAACGATATTATTTCCAGATGGAAATTATATCGAACAAACATCATTTCAACATTTATCTCCTTTGTTCATTTTTCATCTCCTGTTTCCCTATATTCAACATTTCTTATTTTCTAGATTTAGAAAATATATGTTATTGCCATCTGAAAACATTTCCATTTCCTTGTTTTCTATATTAGAAAACAATTCTGATACTTCGTTGGAAAACATTTCCAAAACTCAAACATTGGACTTAGACAGATGGTTAAACAAACCATCGCGATGCCAACTTAAACCATTTTACTTATTAACTAAATCCACTTAACCACTTCACTCTCGAACCATAACCATTTCTTAATTAAAACCGCAATCAATCAAGTTGGGGTATAGCTACCTCTCAGACCGTAACTGAACAACACTTATAACCTTGAAATAGGCAAAGTTCACTTTATATTTCTTTAACTAACTTCCTTACTTAACCTTTCTTTCGAATACTATATTCGATTAACTCCTTCACTTAACTCTATTCGATTAACTCCTTTGGATTAACTCTACTTGATTTACTCGATTTGATTTTCTCTATTCACTTAACTCCTGTCGAATAAACTATGTTCGATAACTCCTATAACTCTATTCGAATAAACTGTATTCGATTAACTCCTCTAACTCTATTCGAATAAACTATATTCGATTAACTCCTCTAACTCTATTCGAATAAACTATATTCTATTAACTCCTCTAACTCTATTCGAATAAACTATATTCGATTAACTCTTCTCTCGAATACACTATATTCGATAACTCTACTCGATTAACTCCATTTGAATAACTCTAACTGGTTGACTCTAATTGATTTATTCTAACTGGTCAACCTTAATTGATTTTACTTGGTTTGACTAACTCAATTTATTAATTCGACTGACTAATTCAACTCGATTAACCTCAATTGATTTTTCTTATCTCGATTTAACTGAACTAATCACTTTGATTAACTCCACTAATTCACTTTGTTTAACTTAACCAAATTCACTTTGACTTAACTTAACTAATCCATTTTGATTAACTTAACCAAATTACTTAGTTTAACTCAACAAATTCACCTTGTTTACTTAACAGTTCACTTAGTTTAACTCAACTAATCCACTTTGATTAAATCCTATTTGTTTAACAATAAGTATTCCTTTATTCTATTTATTCCCTAAATAAATAGATCATTTAACTTTATTTATACCCTAAATAATAAATTCTTTTACCTTTATTTATTTCCTAAATAAATAAATCCTTTTTAACCTATTTGTAAATGGTTTACAAATATTTCTCTTTCTATTTGTTTGACAAATAATTTCCTTTATATTTGCTTTTCAAATAATTTCCCTTATATTTGTTTAACAAATATATTTTCCCTATATTTGATTTACAAGTAAATCCCTTTATATTTGTTTAACAAATATATTTTCCCTAGATTTGATTTACAAGTAAATAACCTTTATATTTGTTTAACAAATATAATTCCTTTATATATGTTTAACCAATATAATAATTCCTTTATACAAATCCTTTTTCTTTTATAATATAAAATCCATTGATTTTATATAAATAAATTATTTTCAAAATATACTTTGAAAATCCCTTTTCCACATTCTGGTATTTCTTATGGTATTTAACACACCATATAACAACGATAAATATCATCCAAACACACATAATCAACGTTTGATTATATATCACAATATATAAATCACAGTAAAATAAATGTTGAGGAATCCAGTTGGATTCCTCCAACCTGTTTCCCTGCATCACAGATGTTAGACAATACGATTAACATCGATTTCACTTCACTGTGAATATCCTGATAAACATAATCGACATATAAATATTTAACGGTTTATATATACACACACACACACATATATATATATATGTATGTATAATTTCTACTAACTGACTAGCAGTTCAATCAAACAGTCAACATACAACAATCAACAGATAATTAACAGTTCAAAGAATACGTTGTAAAAATAGAACTGTTCAGCGTTGGTGAGTTTTACTCACATTGGACGATCATCGTTAATAACGGTAACCATCGCTTGATTTGAACGGACAATTTATTTTGCTATAAATTGTAACGAGCTCAGATTCGCTCCCAATCAGTTCCATTGTGACGCTCCCGTCCATACGATCCCAACGTGACCAGTTTCGCTGAATTTCGTTCACGTATGACCAAGTTATGATACTTACAAGCTAGTATATATTTAAATAATTTTAAAAACTTAGAATTTAAATATCAAAGGGCCTTAACCTTTAAGAACTTTGGCCCACTAACCATTTAAAACCGATCCACCCAAAACTGTTTCTTCCCAAACCAGATTTCACCGATGTCTGCTCTCCACGTCCACCATTTCCCCAAAGTCTAACCACCATACTCCTCCGATCACTCAATGGAAATCCAAACTGAAAACATGAACAAGCTTCTCTTGTCTTCCTCTCCTACCTCGGCACCACAACCTCCAACTCGTGCTTCCCGTACCAATTTCGACGTCGGCAGTTCTCCTGGTTCGTACCAGAAATAGTGCGACATCCATCTTGATGGATTCACACAAAAAAAACCCAATGAACCTACTTTCTCCACTCATTCCAAATGCAAGACTGAAACAAACCCAAACTCATTCGATTTAGAGAATTTCCGAACCCTAGTCTTGCTCCGTGGAAAACCGTTCACGAACAAAAATACATCGAACCCAAAACCAGTGATATCAACGCGAAGAGAAACCGATGAGTATCTCATCGATATTTGTCTGAAGATTTCTACTATTTGATTTCATTAACTTTTGATTTTACTTTTGATTTTCTTCCTCACTGTTTTTTTTTATAAGTGTCGGCGGAAATTTTCTCACTGGAGAAATGAATTAGGTCTTAGGGAATGTAGTATGTGTATTTATAGGAAGAGCAAAATATCTAGATATTTTGTAGAAGGAATATTCCCAGTATATTCTAATTTATATATATTCATTTTTTACTTCTAAAAATTCGTGTGATCACACACGATACCCAAAAATCACGAAACTGGACATGTAGGTAGAGTTCGACATTACGGTCCCAACGAAACTAGTTTTGTCGAATTCCGACTCCGTATGTTCACACAACGTATTTTTTACTGTCAGAATATCGACTGTATTTCACATTAAAATCCCGTACGGCCACATACTAATTCTAAAAATCACGAAACTTGATATCTAATAATAATCTGATATTGCGGATCCAATAAAATTAGTTTCGTCGAATTCCGACTTCGTTTGCAAAAGTGGCTATTTTTAAAGTCTTGAATAACCATTTAAATATATAAATATATTTAAATAAAATAAAATTAAATATAAATAAATCTATATTATCGTATATATATTCAGTGGAACACCATACAGCTCTAGAATATTCCTATATGAATTTATAACTCGATATTCACTTGTGGGTCAACCCAATATTTGATTTATATTGAAATCCCTTTTTAAAATATAAATAATTCCTTTATAAATTATAAAGGAATTCCACCACAACTTTTCTAAAATTTGATTTGGACATATCGCAAAATCTACACAATGAAATCCCGATTTTTCTCTTCCACTAGAAAGATATACTCCACCAGCTCCACACGTTTGTTGTTTCACAGAAATCCGATTTAAAACGAACCCTGTATACTCAGTTGAAGTTCAAATCGCCAAATAGCAAACTGCCACGCCATTTCGAGCTCTATTTTAATTATATTATAATTCTACGTTCAAACTGACGTCGATTGAATATATTCGTCAATATAATTCAACTCTAAGCTGAATTAAATCTTAGGGATGACCCCGTTCACAGAATATTGTGATTTCCAATATTTTTGATTATTTCTAAATTAAATATTTTATTTAATTATTTAATTAAATTAAATAACCACTCTAATTAATTAAACGACGATTTAATTCCCTAAATCACTATTTATATAATTAAATAAATTAATTATAATACCTCTGACGATGCGGGTCATTACATCATGATTCAGTGTACCTCGGAAAAAGGGAATTTTGTGGCAGATGCGTTAATTAGGAAACATGCAATCTTGAATGTGGTATCAGAATGGAATCAATTAGAGTTTCTCTCTAATTTTAATTGGCAAACCTCGCCAACCACTTCTAATGGTTTTTTGGAGCTATGATTATTAGACCTAATCTAAAAGATAGAGTTCGAAGTGCAAAAAACCTTGAAGAAGAATTAAGAAGCATAAAGGATAAATTGGGAAAGAAGGAGTCTTTTCCCATTCGATCAGATATTCGATTGGCGATGATGGAAGTTTGCTTTGGAATGGACGACTTCACGTCCCTAAAGAGAAACGGTTGAGGAAAGAAATTCTAGAGAAGTGCTATAAGTCAAAAATGACCATACACCCTGATGAGAACAAAATGTACAAAGATAGAAAAGGAATCTCCATTGGGAAGGAATGAAGAGAGATGTAGCTGAGTTCGTGGCCAAATGGTTGACATGCCAAAAAGTGAAAGTGGAGCAAGGGAAGCCCGGAGGGATATTGTTACCTTTAGAAATCTCCATGTGGAAGTAGGAACATATTTTCATGGATTTTGTAGATAGACTTCCTAAAAGCCAAAAGGGTAATGAGGCAACTTGGGTTGTGGTAGATCATTTAACTAAAAGCACCCATTTTATACCAGTTAAGAAGACAAGGATTAAAACCTCATTAGCCCAACTATTTGTCAAAGAAATAGTCAGATTACATGGTATCCCATCAAATATTGTGAGTTATAGAGACCCCTTGTTCACAAGAGAATTTTGGAGAAGCCTACAAGTAGCATTGGGAACGACCCTCAACCTAAGCACAGCCTATCATCTACACACTGATGGCCAGATGGAAAGAGTGAATTAGACTTTGAAAGACTTGCACAGAGCTTCCATCATCGACCATGGAGGAGTTTGGGAGAAGCACCTACTATTCGTAGAGTTCGCCTACAACAATAGTTTCCAAACGACGATTGGTATGGCCCCTTTTGAAGCGCTTTACGGGAGGCCATGAAAATCGCCAACTTGTTGGTGGGAAACTACCGACAAGGTTCTACAAGGACCAGACTTCGTCCGTGATTCCACGGAGATGATATCCTTGATTAGCCAGAGGATGAAGGCAGCCCAAGGCCGTTAGAAATCATATGCTGATAAACGAAAGAGGGAATTTGAGTTTAATGTTGGAGACTTAGTGTTCATAAAACTATTTCCTTTCAAGAAGACTGTTTGGTTTGGGAAGACTGGGAAGTTAGCTCCCAGATTTATTGGACCTTTTAGTGTCATCGAGAAGATAGGATCTTTGGCCTATCGAGTGGATCCCCCAAGACGTTATCGGGGATTCATAATGTTTTTCATGTATCTCATCTAAGGAAATGCCTTCATAATTTTGTTATTTACTCAAGCTTGATGAAATTGAGGACATAGAAAAACCTGAGTTGGATTCCAGAATGCCCCGTGCCACTGCAAGGGTTGTAGAGCACGGAATCAAGAGACTCCACAATAAGACCGTTTGCCTCATCCAAGTACAATGGGGAAATGATCCTGTGAAAAGCACATGGGAGACCGAGGATAAGATGCGACAGACCCAACTAGAGCTTTTCTCGGGTAATTTTTCCTCAAACTAACATTATGAATGCATTGTGATTGCAAGATTGGATGTTAGGAAATGGATGCAACACCATTGCACAATGCTCTTATAGAAGTATATGCATAATTAGGTTGTTTGCATTCATATTGCATCACTCATTACACCTACACGATAGGATTGAGCTCATTTAGTGGGTCTGCAATTCATAACCAATGCGAGTCAGGATGTTTATGGATGACTTAAAAATAACATGGTGTACAACATGGATGTTACGAACGAGTTGTATTTTTCGCCCCCTTCAAGCAGATTTCGGGACGAAATCCATTTCAAGGGGGGAAGAATGTAACACCCCGTAAAAGACATATATTAACAATAATAAAAATAAAATAATTTAATAATAAAGATGGAAAATAATATTTTGTTGCTTTAGAAATTTAGCTACGAAAATCTTTTATTTGGATTCATAGCGAAATTCTGAATCGTTTTTATATATAATATGCTGAAAACGGTTAATGTATGAAGAAGGTACAAGCAAATGAAATTAGACAGTAAAACACAAATATATATATATATATATAACTAGATGACTAATATATACATATATATATCCAAAATATATTAAAATAAATAAGGGATAAATTGAAATTCAAACTGAGGATAGGATTATGGGGACAGAGAATACTGTAAGTAAGGAAAGAGATAAGAAAATAAAGCAACGTATTATTTAATTAAACACCTCAACATGTGACACCTCACGTCCGTTAATGTCACTCACTAAGAGAATGCATTAAGTTTCGTGAAGATTTATAGGTAAACAGAAACAGAAATATTACAAGACAGATATAAAAGCAGCAGCGGAATTTAAAACTTTATTTATAATAAAGCATCGTGGTTCAAAAACAGCACATGTCTGAAATACACATAAACCATTACGTCATAAAATCTACTATCTTGTACTTTAAAACATCAGAGTACATAAAAAGCATAATTCCCCAAATAAAGCATAGCCATAGTAGCAAGGATAAAAGATTAAGCCATACATCAAAGCATCTCCAACAAAAGTAAGCAGAATCACGGTCAAGCCTGAGTATTTCCGCCCTGAGAACCTGAGGGGAAACGGAAGAAAGAAGAGGAAACAAAAATGGTCATACATAAAATCTGGCCAGTCCGGTTACTTTTAGCAAGTAAATAAATAAAAGTAGCATGACAGGCATATAAAGTGGATAAGAGAGAGATAACTACATAAAAGGCAAGTATGACAAGGTGAACAGGATAGGGTGTATACGTTTCTAATGATTACTCTACACTACTACTAGTATATCCAGAATGAGATGATCCCCAACATGTATGAAATGGTAGACTTAGGCGTACTTCTGGTGAGAGGTTTTAACCCCATACAATCCACAGGCAACCCTAATAATGGAGTCCTAAATTTACCAGAGTCTAGATGTACCCTAACTACTACCCTAATCGATCGGCTTCCTACTCCGTAGATACGCTATGCTGGCCCCACAGTAGGATGTCTTACTTCCTAAAGTGGCAACCCTTCATTTTCAAGATGTGCACAACCATATCTATGGATGTCACATCGTCTTAATTCCCATGGCAAGCCGGACCCATGCACGCACAAGTGTCTGTTGGTTTCCTATGCTGTTGACAACGCCCCTTCATTTTGGATCTCTTACAATCAGCCCAGTAAGTGTGCCCTTACTCTGACCTAGTTCGGAGTACTCGTTTGATATCTAGATGGGTTATTGACTGAAATGGGTCCCACACACAAGATGATACAAGCTCTCCCTAGGCTTGCATCCCCACTACTAGGATTTCAACTGGTCATGCCTAACAGTCCAACATGTAAAACAGGTTAAGTTGTTGAGCCTATATATGTCAATATTACCCCACCGCCACAAGATTTACTTAACCCTCACTGATCCAAGCAAGTTTAATTAACAAAGTTGCATAACCCCAAAGTATAAAATAAGTTAAGTTTGTGGGCCTATATATATAAATATTACTCACTGCCACAAGATTAACTTAACCCACCCACTGTTTCAACCAAACTTACTTAACCCCTATTCAAGTTAACATGTTCATATAATCCCTATGGATTCATCTAGATCAAGTATTCTAATTCATTACCAAGTCCATTTATGGTTACAATGGGCTAGACCTCCCACATTAGGCCTACAACTTGTGAATGCTGGATATGCCATTGGGTCCGGGCAGACTTCTTCCACAAGTTGGGCCTAACCTCGTGTCTTAGCCCGTCTCATATTTGTGCACTTAGACCCCGGACATTAGATTCAGCATTTGCGGTTGCTGGATATGCCGGTCGGGTCCGGGCAGACTTCCACCACAAATGCAATCTAACCTCGTCTCATAAGTGCCATTAAAGTTTTCTAATTACTGTAATCCTAGGCATTTTAATTATTAAACAATTAATTATACCTATGTCTTTATAGGTGCTGATGCCCATTTACCCAATTATATTCATAATGGATTATATGTCCAAATCCATACTTGTCATTCAAGTTATGCCAATTCTAATGTTTTCCCCCGTTCCCTAACTAACGCATTCGCATATATTTGGCGTCATGTCTAGGCTAGAAAGTAGCGTAGCCATAAACAACAAAAGGGAAAGATGACAATAGTGATTATTTTAACAAAAGTGACATAAACATGTAATTAGCGTAGTGATAAGGTGGACATATAAAAAAATGATCTAGTGAGCATGTGATTATAAAACTAGATTTAACATACCAAGAATGTCATAATAGGCATGAATAAATAAGGATTCATATTTCCAATTAATGATAGATCTAAATTAATCACCACATGATAGGTAAAGTTTAAGATCTACAAATGTGACATGATAAATTAACCACAAGCGAATTAGTTTTATAAAGGTAGATCTAGCATGACATGATAAATTAACCACAAACGAATTAGATCTATAAAGGTAGTGACATGATAAATTAACCACAAGCGAATTCGATCTAAAAAGATCTATCATGACATGATAAATTAACCACAAGCGAATTAGATCTATAAAGGTAGATCTAGTATGACATGATAAATTAACCATAAGCGAATTAGATCTAAAAAGGTATATCTAGCATGATAATAATTTAAGATCCACAATTGTGACATGACAAATTAACCACAAGCGAATTAGATCTAAAAAGGTAGATCTAGCATGACTTGATAAATTAACCACAATCGAATTAGATCTAAAAAGGTAGATCTAGCATGATAATAATTTAAGATCCACAATTGTGACATGACAAATTAACCACAAACGAATTAGATCTAAAAAGGAAGATCTAGCATGACATGATAAATTAATCACACACGAATTAGATCTAAAAAGGTAGATCTAGCATGATAATAATTTAAGATCCACAATTGTGACATGACAAATTAACCACAAGCGAATTAGATCTAAAAAGGAAGATCTAGCATGACAAGACAAATTATCCACATCATAGTTATGTCAGAGGTTCAAAAGTCCCAATAGGTATCATATGATAAAGATTTAGATCCAAGTCATAGAATATTATAGATTCATAAATTATGATTTATCCAATATGATTCAAACACAGGCATATATCCAAATCACAGTCATATCACGTTTACTTTTAATCATTTAAATCTAAAAGTAACTAACTTAACGTGTTTGGATTTTAGAAGACAGAAAAGAAATTGTTGGTGTTGAAAGTCAGATCTATATTTGAAACGCTTGAATCTTTTTAAACTTGATTTTGGAGAAGAATAGGCAATTTAATTGAAGTTGCAGTAGGGCCCCGCCATCACCATTATTTTTCCAATGAATAAAACCTAGGTTTAGAGTCCTTTATATAGCCGCTGCACCCTGAATCTGGACACTGCGTGCGTCTAGAAACATTCATCCAATTCGACCCATAGGTCGACCCATACTCCCTGAGTCGACCCGGTGTCGACCCAGCGGGACTTGGGTCGACACCCCAAAAGGGTCGGTTCGGCGTTTTGGCTTCCCACTTTGTCGTTTTGAATTTTTTTTGAATATATATATATATATATATATATATATATATATATATATATATTCCCCATATGCATACAAACCCCAGGGCTTAATAACTTCTTCATACGGTGTCCGTTTTAAGTAAACCAAATGTCTATCTTGACCAAAATTTCGAGATGAATGCAATGGTATAGTCCGCTTTACTTAATTCGCAGTATTTAATTAAGTTATCACATTATATTCATTATATAATGTAGTTAAAATATCTAAAATTTTCAGGGTGTTACATTCTCTCCTACTCAAAGGATTTTGTCCCCGAAATCTCCAAGTTAAGAAGAATGTATATCCTACCATCCACATCCATCTACTCATCCACCAATCATTGGCATTCATTGTCCTTAAAAGATTTCTAATGCTTGTATGAACATATGCAAAGGTGTGTGTATATGTGTAACGACCCTTATTTTTAACGGATAACAAATAATTTATTTAATTATTTGGATAATGTTTGGTAATTTAAAATGATCAAAATTAAATAATATTGAATATTTAATTAATACAGATAATATAATAATATATTTATTTCTGAAATAAATGGAAATAACAGAATTCACAATATTGTGTGAATTGGACAATTTAAAATATATAATTCAGTTTAGAATTGAATTATATTAACGAATTTATTTATAAATGCCAGTTGAATGTATAACTTATATTATAATTATAATCGAGCTCGAAATGGTGCGACAGTTCGTAATTTGGCGATTCGAACTTTAAACGAATATACAGAATCCGTTTTAAGCCGGATTTCTGTGAAACAAGAAACGTTCGGAGCTGGTGAAGTATATTTTTCTAATAGAAGAGAAAAATTGAGGTTTTGTCGTGTAGACTGTGAGTTATGTCCAAATCAAATTATCAAAAAGTCACTATGGAATTCCTTTATAATTTATAATGATTTATTTATATTATAAATGAATTTTTAATATAAATTGAATACTGATTTAATATGAATTTGAATTGTCGAGTTCTAAATTAAGATAGGAATATTTTAAAGCTGGATAATATTCTGTTGTGAATATATACAATAATATTAATTTATTAATATTAAATTTAATTATTTTTAAATATATTAATATTTAAATGAGTTTATTTAGAGCTTTAAAAATAGCCAGTTTTGCAAACGACCTCCATTTTCGACGAAACTAATTTTGTTGGATCCGGAATATTAAATTATTGTTAGATTTTAATTTTCGTGATTTTTGGAGTCAGTACATGGCCGTACAGGATTTTAATGTGAAAAAAGTCAATAATTTGACTTTAAGAATACGTTGTTTGAGCAAACGGACTTGGAATTCGAAAATACCACTTTCGTCGGGTCTGTAATGTCAAAATGTAGCTGCATGCCCATTTTCATGATTTTGGATATTATTTGTGATCATAGGAATTTTTAACAACAAATATACACACCATTGGAATAAAAATAAATAAAATAATGGAATATTAAAATATAAAACCTTCCTATAAATAGAGTACAAATTCTCCTAACCCTAAACAATTCATTCTCTGGTCAAAACATCTCGTGCCTCCATCAAAAGAAAATTCAACAGTGAGAGTTAAAGTTTAGAAATTTATATAAACTCAAATAAAATTCTATAAATCCCAAAGCTTGTATATTATTGATCCTGGGATGTTCTCTTTAGGAATATATGCTTCTTATTGAACTCGACAGGGTTTAGGTTCGTTGGTCTAAACCCAGCGAAGTCTAGGATTCATGAATCACAGGGATTCAAGCATCGAATGTTGGTTTGGATCTCGTATGTGTGATCGGAAGGCCAAATAACACCTGCGTGATGATTTTGGGTGTATACGGTGAGAATTCAGTTTAGTGGTTTTTGAAGGATGCTGTGAGCTGGAAGTTCGATGCGGTAGGTGAGAAGTTTGAGAAATTTGATCAAAGAATGGAGATCGTATTTGAATTGAGGATGGAAATGGGAGTTGACACGAAAATTTTGGTACGAATTGGTGATGAAAAGGTTCGATAGCTGCTATTGTGTATCGTGAGAGGGAACAGTTCGATGCAAATCCCTGGTGATCGCGAGTTGAAAATGAAGCAAGCTGTCTGGTAGAGCTTGCGAAGGAGGTAAAGTGGATGATCTTAGTTCATGATTTAGTGGAAGGTAATGTGAGAACGGGGAGGAGTTTACATTGACAATGGGTGGAAGAAACAGTGGCCAGCGTGTTTTCTCACTTTGGAGAAGATGGAAATGAGTGGCCTGAAATGTTTATAATTGTGTATGGGCCTTATTTTAAAAGGTGAGCCCAGTGATAATATATAATTAAACTTTATTTAAATAAAATAAGGTATCAACTTGTAAATTAAATATCTCGATCATACTGTATCAGAATCCGAACGGTCAAATCCGTTGGGATTGTATGGACGAGAACTACACGATGGAACTGACTGGAAGTGAATTGGAGCTCATACAATTTATAGCAAAATAAATTGTCTGTCTGAATCAACCGACAGTTATCGTTATTTAACAATGATCGTCTATTGTGAGTAAAACCTCACAAACTTTATCAGTTTATATTTTTATAAATATAATCTAGTATTGATAAATGACGACTGATCAGAATATATCATGTTGAAATGAAATTGATGTTAATTATATTGTTTAACATATTTGGATGCGGGGAAATAGGTTAGAGGGATCCAACTGGATTTCTCAATATTTATAATACTGTTTTTCCATATATTATGATATATGATATGATATATAATCTATTGTTGATTATGTGTGTTTAGATGATATTGATCATGGTTATTTGGTATTTTAAATACCATAAGAAATACCAAAACGTAAAAAGGGGAATTTTCAAAGTGTATATTGAAAATGAAATATTTATAAAATCAAAGGATTTTATAAAAGAAAATATTTATTTAGAAAATGAATAGAATTATATAAAAGGATTTATATAAAATGAATAGAATTATATAAAAGGATTTATATAAAATGAATTGAATTATATAAAAGGATTTGTATAAAATAAATAGAATAATACAAAGAGAATTATAAATGAGATTTAAGTGTAAGAAATAAAAAGGAGATTTGTATGAATAATTCTACAAATATAAATATAAATAAAATTTGGATATTTGGTTTTAAATACGAAATCAAACTGTTTTGATTATATAAAGAAATATTATTCACATTCTATGTGAAAAATAAGATTAAAGTAAATATTTTGCAAATAAAACATTATAAAGGAATTTGGGGTTTGAATTAGGAATTTAAATGGAATTACTAAGACTAGAAACTGAGTGGAAATTAGTTGAGTTGAATGGCTTTCTGGGTATCGATCTGATGTTGGTTTCGGCCTTCGGGGTTTATACTTGGGAAGTTGTTCTCTTACTAGTTTACAGTTAGAGACTGACAGAGGTGGGAAGATACTGATGCGTGAATCAGAAGTGGAAACGTTTTCCAAAGTTAATAAAGTATATTTTCTGATTTTTGAAAATAAGGGATTTATGAATATATGGAAACGATAAACGAGAAATGAAATGATGATTGATCGGTAAGATTTCCATTTGGAAATATGACCGTTGTTTGTACACATATTTTCCTTTGATAGTTAAATCACTGACTATCAAAGATTTTGACCATTTCCGTTGTCAATACGGAGAGACCAGGATCAGATATATTATCTGAAAACCACTCCGTATGGCATTAGCATTGCGAATCAAATATGATGAAGATAATTGAAGATGGAGTTTTGCAAGGGCTATTCAGTAAATCCTAGGTAGAAATTGCCTAAGATGGATTTACAGAATAGTACCTTCGGTCTGTCCATTCCCAGGACGACCTGTATGGAAGAATGTCTAATAGAGTATATTTAATATATCGCGTAAGTTGATCTCTTCAAACGTACTTATGTTTGCTGGAAGAGGAATTCGTTTCTCTTAGCGTATACCCGTTGTATTTTTAAGGAAATCAATTTGTGATTTGGCGGGTATGACGATGTGACATTCAAAGTAAATAAAGGTGTGATTTGTATGTTTTGGCCTCAAGCCTCACAAACCGGAATGGTATAAAATCGGGTAGGTCATATGGCTAAGTGGTTAGCTACCAATTAGGGTGTATTGTCACCTGATCTAGAGAAATTCCACTTTACTTCTATAATCTATTTCGATGTTGTCCCTTTCGGGAAACGGTTACTGATCCCAACTGTTGGTGATAATACATTCGGTACACTCAAGCGAAATGAGTGACCGGTCATGTTTAGCCTGAGTTACAAGATGTTCTTGTCGAACCCGATGTATTCCTCTCTAGGGATACACTGTCCGAAGGTGGTCCCATACCTTGCCAGTTGGAATTCATTACCCAATAAGCTCCCACGGTTTTTGATTATGTATTATGCATGTGGAACGTAAGATGAAAGTGTTCCGCTAGATGATTATTATATTGTGGTTGATAGACATTATTATAATATCAAATGAGTTTGATATAAAGATTATCGTTCCTTTCAAAAGGTTTTCGAATGTTGGACCAAGTGTTTTGGATTCACATAAGGAAAAAATCTGTTCCGTTAAATGGCGTGGTCTCATAAGATATCGTTTATTTTCTCAAGCTGTTTTAAATTGTTTACTCACACTAGTCCCATGACTGACCCGGAGTTTATTTTATTTTGTTTTCCCTAAACTCTTGGGTGCCAATTTTGTACGGGTAGTCAAGTAGTCAGGATTTTACACATATACTGAAAGCTTGGAGCAGGAGGCTTCAGGATTTTTTAGCAATTGTTTATTTCCACTGTGTTGTAAGTTTTGTACTTTGATAATGATATGTATATTCAAGTACAGTTTTGTATTTCAAAGTTATGTTATATAGTATATTTTATTCGTTCCGCTGTGAGGTTCGTGTTACTCTGATGTTGTTGTCCATTCTAATTTTCTATCTTATCTATTCTCAACCTCTAACTTCTTTCTATTAACTATCTGGTATTTCCGATGCTTGGATAGTTGACATTGATTTTATGTCGATAACAAGAATCGCAAATTCCCTGGGTTGTTACAGTGGTATCAGAGCTGAAGGATAAGTAATTACCTTGGCTCTATTGCGTAACTTAGTAGAGATGAGGTTAGTAATACCCTAGATTGAGTTTGAGTGTATATATACAAAAGAACGTATTTGTAGATTTTATAAAAATTGTTTTATATTATGGAGATTTATTGATTGAGTTGTTTATGAGTTCTGGTCGATCAGTTTGATCCACTGTATCGGTAGGAGTTAATAAACACTTGAATACGATGAACCAACATGGTATGTTTTGAAAGAGGGTAAATGAAATAATTATACCCAAAATATATTTTGATATAAACAAAGTATAGATATTAGAAATATTATAATATTGGATGTGTTGGTTGTTATTATAATCGAGAAAGATTATAATTAAGTTGGTCATATGTATAACCAAATAAATTTGTATAAGTATTATGAAATGAATCAAATCTGAATTTAAATCAGAATTGAAATTAAAACTCTGAAATTGGAGAAGTGTTTGTAAATGGATTTGGATTAAATATACAATAATTTTAAAATCCTAAGAGATTTTAAATCGTTTAACTAGAATTGTGAATGATATTTTGAAATAAATTTCAAAATGGTTATGTTTAAATATGAGTTTTGAAAAGAGATATAGTATTGAACTCACTTCGATCGCTAGGAAATAACTTTGATGACGCTGGCCACATCATCAGTGTTCATTTTCGAATTTCTAAGTGACAGATTACTACCAAAGATTTTGTTTTTGAATTGTTTTGAGAAAAACAAGTTGTTTCGAAATTCCAGAAAAGGATATTTGATTTTTGGAAAAGCTATGATATTTGAAACTCCCAGGTAAGGATTGTTTGAAATAAAAACAAATTAAATAGAAATTTGTGAAAGCAAATTTTAAATGAGACCAGATTAGTGGATTATGAGTTTGGAATCAAGAATGAAACTTGAGTTTGAAATGAAATTTGGCTTGTATAGGCAAATGATTTGGGTTTAAAGATAAGAACAGATTGGAATTTGATTGGGATGATATTAGTATATGCTGAATTGGTAGCAGATGGGAATGAGATAATGATATGCCCGACAAAAAGGTACAAGTTTATTTTATATGAGTTTGGTGATTTATGAGCCTATTTGGCAAGCTGCCTGGATGTTTAAATTTCTTTTGGATTGAAGAAGGCCTAGAGAGATGAGTTTGTAGTTGTACCGATTGACACGTACAAAAAAGTGCTGGCGAAATTTTTCGAAAATTAAAGGTGTTAGAAAATTTTCAAATTTTTTGAAAATATACGTTAATGAGAATAAATTAATAATTTAGTTGAAATTAATTGGTACAGTGAAACTGGAGTTAAGAAGTAAAAATAAATTTTAACCCAGTTAATATGGTTTGTTTTCTACCTTAGCAATTTCGAGGACGAAATTATTTTAAGGGGGTAAGAATGTAACGACCCGTATTTTTAACGGATAATAAATAATTTATTTAATTTTTTGGATAATGGTTTGGTAATTTAAAATGACCAGAATTAAATAATACTGAATATTTAATTGATATAAATAATATAATAATATATTTATTTCCGAAATAATCGGAAATAACAGAATTCACAATATTGTGTGAATTGGACAATTTAAAATATATAATTCAGTTTAGAATTGAATTATATTAACGAATTTATTTATAAATGCCAGTTGAACGTATAATTTATATTATAATTATAATCGAGCTCGAAATGGCGTGGCAGTCCGTAATTTGGTGATTCGAACTTTAAACGAATATACAGAATCCGTTTTAAGTTGGATTTCTATGAAACAAGAAACAGTCGGAGCTGGTGAAGTATATTTTTCTAATGGAAGAGAAAAATCGAGATTTCATCGTGTAGACTATGAGTTATGTCCAAATCAAATTATCGAAAAGTCGTTGTGGAATTCCTTTATAATTTATAATGATTTATTTATATTATAAATGAATTTTTAATATAAATTTAATACTGATTTAATTTGAATTTCAAATATTGAGTTCTAAATTCAGATAGGAATATTTTGAAGCCGGATAATATTCTATTGTGAATAAATACGATAATATTAATTTATTAAATTTAAATTTAATTATTTTTAAATATATTAATATTTAAATGGGTTTATTTAGAGCTTTAAAAATAGCCAGTTTTGCAAACGACCTCCATTTTCGACGAAACTAATTTTGGTTGGATTAGGAATATTAAATTATTGTTAGATTTAAATTTTCGTTATTTTTGGAGTCAGTATGTTGCCGTACGGGATTTTAATGTGAAAAACAGTCAATAATTTGACTTTAAAAATACGCTGTGTAAGCAAACGGACTCAGAATTCGATGAAACTAGTTTCGCTGGGTCCGTAATGTCAAACTGTAGCTGCATGCCCATTTTCATGATTTTTGGATATTGTTTGTGATCATTGGAATTTTTAACAACAAATATACACAGCGTTGGAATAAAAATAAATATAATAATGGAATATTAAAATATAAAACCTTCCTATAAATAGAGTACAAATTCTCCAAACCCTAAACAATTCATTCTCTGGTCAAAACATCTCGCGCCTCCATCAAAAGAAAATTCAACAGTAAGAGTTAAAGTTTAGAAATTTATATAAACTCATATAAAATTCTATAAATCCCAAAGCTTGTATATTATTGATCATGGGATGTTTCTCTTTATGAATATATTCTTTTTATTGAACTCGACAAGGTTTTGGTTCGCTGGTTTAAACCCAGCGAAGTCTAGGATTCATGAATCACGGGGATTCAAGTATCTAATGTTGGTTTGGATCTCGTATGTGTGGTCAGAAGGCCAAATCGCACCTGCGTGATGATTTTGGGTGTATATGGTGAGAATTTAGTTCAGTGGTTTTTGAAGGATGTCATGAGCTGGAAGTTCGATGCGGTAGGTGAGAAGTTTAAGGAATCGGATCAAAGAATGGAGACCGTATTTGAATTAGGGATGGAAATGGGAGTGTACACGAAAATTTTGGTACGAATTGGTGATGAAAAGGTTCGATACCTATTGTTCTGTATCGTGTAAGGGAACAGTTCGACGCAATTCCTTGGTGATCGTGAGTTGAAAATGAAGCAGGTTGTCCGGTAGAGCTTGCGAAGGAGGTGAGGTGGATGATCTTGGTTCATGATTTAGTGGAAGTTAATGCGAGAATGGGGAGGAGATTACATCGGCAATGGGTGGAAGAAACAGTGGCCAGCGTGTTTTTTCACTTTGGAGAAGATGGAAATGAGCGGCCTGAAATGTTTATAATTGGGTATGGGCCTTATTTTAAAATGTGAGCCCAGTGATAATATATAATATAAACTTTTACTTAAATAAAATAAGGTATCAACTTGTAAATTAAATATCTCGATCATACTATATCAGAATTTCGAAGGTCAAATCCGTTAGGATCATATGGACGAGAGCTACACGATGGAACTGACTGAGAGTGAATTGGAGCTTGTTACAATTTATAGCGAAATAAATTGTCTGTCTGAATCAACCGACAGTTATCGTTATTTAATGATGATCGTCCATTGTGAGTAAAACTCACAAACTCTATCAGTTTATATTTTTATAAATTTAATCTAGTATTAATAAATGATGATTGATTGTTGTGGGTTGATTGTTTGGATGAACTGTTAATTGATTGGTTGAAATTATAGATAACGATATATAGCGTTTATTAAACATTGATTCTATTGATCAGAATATTTCATGTTGAAATGAAATTGATGTTAATTATATTGTTTAACATCTATGGATGTAGGGAAATAGGTCGGAGGGATCCAACTGGATACCTCAATATTTATAATACTGTTTTTCCATATATTGTGATATATGATATGATATTTAATCTGTTGTTGATTATGTGTGTTTAGATGATATTGATCATGGGTATTTGTTATTTTAAATACCGTAAGAAATACCAAAATTTAAAAAGGGGAATTTTAAAAGTGTATATTGAAAATGAAATATTTATAAAATCAAAGGATTTTATAAAAGAAAATATTTATTTAGAAAATGAATAGAATTGTATAAAAGGATTTATATAAAATGAATAGAATTATATAAAAGGATTTATATAAAATGAATAGAATTATATAAAAGGATTCGTATAGAATAAATAGATTTATATAAAGGGAATTATAAATTAGATTTAAGTGTTAGAAATAAAAAGGGGATTTGTATGAATAATTCTGCAAATAAAAATATAAATAGAATTTGGATATTTGGTTTTAAATACGAAATCAAACTGTTTTGATTATATAAAGAAATATTATTCACATTCTATGTGAAAAATTAGATTAAAGTAAATATTTTGCAAATAAAATATTATAAAGGAAATTAGGATTTGAATTAGGAATTTAAATGGAATTACTGAAATCAGAAACTGAGTGGAAATTAGTTGAGTTGAATGGCTTCCTGGGTATCAATCTGATGTTGGTTTCGGCCTTTGGGGTTTGTACTTGGGAAGTTGTTCTCTTACTAGTTTACAGTTAGGGACTGATAGAGCTGAGAAGATACTGATGCGTGACTCAGAAGTGGAAATGTTTTCCAAGTTAATAACATATATTTTCTGATTTTTGAAAATCAGGAATTTATCAACATATGGAAACGATAAATGGGAAACTGGGAAATGAAATGATGACTGATCGGTAAGATTCCCATTTGGAAATACGACCGTTGTTTGTACACATGTTTTCGTTTGATAGTTAAATCACCGACTATCAAAGATTTTGACCATTTCCGTTGTCGATACAAAGAGACTGGGATCAGATATATTATCTGAAAACCACTCTGTATGGCATTAGCATTGCGAATCAAATATGATGAAGATAATTGAAGGCGGAGTTATGCAAGGGCTGTTCAGTAAATCCTAGGTAGAAATTGCCTAAGATGGATTTATAGAATAGTACCTTCGGTCTGTCCAATCCCAGGACGACCTGTATGGAAGAATGTCTGACATAGTATATTTAATATATCGCGTAAGTTGATCTCTTC
The DNA here is from genome assembly GCA_030737875.1 of Allium sativum. Lineage (NCBI taxonomy): Eukaryota > Viridiplantae > Streptophyta > Magnoliopsida > Asparagales > Amaryllidaceae > Allium > Allium sativum. The sequence continues at coordinate 736,532,431 of CM060916.1, forward strand.
AAACTTACTTACGTTTAGTGGAGGAGGAATTCGTTTCTCTTAGCTGTATACCCGTTGTATTTTTGAGGAAATCAATTTGTAATTTGGCGGGTATGACGATGTGACATTCAAAGTAAATAAACGTGTGATTTGTACGTTCTGGCTTTAATCCTCACAAACCGAAATGGTATAAAATCGGGTAGGTCGCATGGCTAAGTGGTTAGCTGCCAATTAGGGTGTACTGTCACCTAATCTAGAGAAATTCCATTTTACTCCTATAATCTATTTCAATGCTGTCCCTTTCGGGAAACGGTTGCTGATCCCAACCGTTGGTGATAATACATTCGGTACATTTGTAATGTCCCGTATTTTCTGGCCATTTATTTGAAATATTTTATTTATTTAAAAAATTGGTTTGAGTTTAAATAATGGGATTTGACCATTTTTATTTGAATATTTAAATTATAATAATATTATATTAAAATTTTATTTTCGGCATATTTGGGGAAAATGTTAATTTTACTGTATAAGGTGGACTAGCGATTTAAAATGGTTTAAATATGGTTTATATTAAATTATATTAATATATTCATTAATAAAACGTCGAGTACGTTTAATTTATAATTATATTATAAAACGAGCTACAGCGGCGCGGTAGTTCGTAATTTGGCGTTTTGAACTTTAAGCGGCTGTACATGATCCAAAATAAGTCGGATTTTCTCGAAATAAGAAACGCTAGAATCTATTTGATGATATCTTTCTAATGGAAGAGAAAAATCCCGTTTTCATAGCGTAGATTTTATTTTATGTCCAAATAAAATTTTGAAAAGGTCGCTACGGAATTCCTTTATATATTATAGCGATTATTTATATAAAATAAAAGGTTTTTAAATATTTTAAATATCGATTTAGCTTGAAATTCAACCTGGGATATTTTATATTGGTAATGTATGGAATTCTGGTCGTGTATGTCCAATTGCAATATTTTAGTTATATTATGTTGAAGTATTTTAAAATTGATTTATTTTAATTCAAATTGGACCTTTTAAACGGGACTTTATTCAAACGACCTTCATTTTCGATGAAACAAATTTTATTGGGACCGCAACAGTAAATTATTGCTAGATTTCAAGTTGCGCGTCAATCAGAGTTATTTTGTGAGCGTGGCAAAATAAAATGCAAATAAAACGACCATTTGGACGTGAACGAGCGCTGTTTGAGCAAACAGACTCGGAATTCGATGAAACAAGTTTCATTAGAACCATAACGTCAAATTATACTACGCCGTCCATTTCAGCCTCGAACGGAGTTTGTACGTGAGCACAAGAGCGAATAAACAATGTTCGAAACAGCGATAGGTGCGAAATAAAATATCGTTCGTCACATCGTTATAAATAAATATTATTTTTCCCTATATATACCCCTAGCCCCAGCCCCAAACCAGAAATTTACAACCCAACTCGTTCATCATTTTCAGAATTTTGCAGAAAAGTCCCTATAAACAAAATAATTTATTTCTTTCGATCGGCGGCGTATTTGAGGGGGGTTCCAAAGGGAAAGATGTAGATCGGGGCGATGTCTAGTTGCTATAAAAAGTTGGGGTGGAACGGTGGTCGGAGGTGTCCGGAATCGTGGTTTAAAGTGACGACTTCAGTTTCGTTTTTGGTGGTTTTGCCGGAGTTTAGGCTGTCGATTGACGATGGGTCTTAAGGCGAAGTTGTAGAGGAGAAGTTGGGGGACATTTTTGTATTTGGGTCGGTGAACAGAAATTGGTTGTGGTGGTGGCAAGGAGATGAACGTTGATCAGTGTTTTGGATTATTTTTGAAGTCACGGGGGTGTTTTTGACCATTTTCTGGTGATGGCGGCATCGAGGGTGATGGAGCCTGAAGGTTGATGGTGCTGGGTGGCGTGGTCGATCAAATAGGGGTGGTCTGGTCGACCGTAGTGGTCTGAGACGGCGGGATTTGACCGGAATACATTTTCCGTTCATCTCGAATTTTCCGGCGATCGGAGAGGTTTTGGTGAGCAGCGGGGCAGGCGAAGGGGCTGCTGGGTCAGGCGGTGATGCCAGCGAGGTCAGGCAGGGGTCTGGTGGCCCACGTTGATGGCGGTGGGTGGATGTTGGTTTCGTGTTTTTCAAATTTGAAGAACAAAGAGAAGATCAGGTTGAGGAATTCCTGAAGGAAGAAAACGTGTGTTCGTGAAGTACCATGATGACGTGGACAGTATTATAAACGTAATTAGTGTTTTAAATTTATAATTAAACTTAATTAATAATCATAATTTTATATAAACTTTGAATTAGCGTATCTCGCTCGTTCGGTAACGAAATTTAACGAAACTGGATCCGTTGGGATCGCAGGGACGGGACCTAGGTGATGGCACTGACTAGGCACTGATTGGACATAGTTGAAATTTAAGATAATTTCAAATGTCTGTTTCAAATAAAAAGGAACAAATGCGACCACTGTCAACCGTAATGGACTGGTGAGTTAATTCTCACACCCTCTGGAATCCTGTGATGTGGTAAATTCATATTAAAATATAATTTACCGTTAAAAGTATAAATTGGTTGATTGATTGCTATTGGTTGTTATTATTGAATTGGTCACTGTCATTTATACTTCATCAGTAGATTACTGAAATTTATTTCATATATTATTATCAAATGTATAACGAGATGTGATGCAGGGAAGAACAGGTTGGAGGGATCCGACCGGATTCCTCAAATATTATATATGTTGTTCATTTTCATATTGTTGATATATGAACTGACTGAACTCCAGATGGTAGTGAAACCTGTTTGATCATGATGGTTGAATAAATATTCACCTGTGTTGTGTTTAAAATCAATCGACGGTGTTGGTTGGGTAATTGGCAGTGAATGGCCTAAAATGTGTTGTTTCAGACGTCGGTTTACCGTTCGGTGAATCGACGCAGTTTTAAAGTTATAAATTATTTTATAACTAAACTGAAGCTTTTCAGTCAATTTATATAATTAATTAAATTAGAAATTTATAAATAAATATTTTAATCAAGTTTATAAAAGAATTATTTAAATGGTTTATGTAGCAAAATCGTATGATGTAAACAAGTTATAAAGCAGAAAGCCAAAGAAATTACCTATGTGTTGGTAAAAATGGGATAATTGTTTTTAAAACAATTAAGTGGCATTTTTAAATTAATTAAGTTATTTAATTAATTTAAAAAGGGAAATGACGAAAGGAAAATCAGTTAACTGCTAACTGATACGTACGGTTGACAAATCGACCGTCTTTAGATGAAATTTGATAATTGAAGTAATTTGGTTTAAATTTTCTGAAATATTTGCTAAGTTAACGAATAATGTAAAATAAGTAGTAAACCCTCGATTAACTATAAATTAAGGGAATTATTGAAGTGTTTAGTGTTAATAGAGTAAATTCTTATTTAATAAGCTTTTAAATATGATACTTATACTATTTTTAGTTAATAGACAAGTTAACTATTTTTAATATAGTTAATTTGAAAGTTAATTATTATTTTAATTAATAATAATTAAAATGACGACTTTTAATTGGAGTTCATTTGAAAAGTGATTAAATGGCGATACGGTCTGATCAAAAGGGCGATAAGAGTTTACAAGGAGATTTATAATCCAAGTTTCAAATGAGGGTGGTAAATGGAATTGGCAAGTAAATGTGGGGATTTAATTAAGGTTTTTCCTTAATTTTTAAATCAAATAAAGTAAATTCAATTGAAGGAAATTATTAGAGAAGATGGATAATATATTAGAAATAGATTGAAATATAGTGATGGTTTTAGAATAAAACCTCAGAAGTTGGAAAGATGGTAAAGGGATTTGTATGAGTGATAAAGGAGAAATCCAAACGAGGTTTTAAAAGGGTTTTTAAACCAAAATGAAGACCTAAAAGGTTAAAGCATTGAATTGAGCAAAATGTTGTGATTGGAATATGAATTTCAAATGTAAGGGGAAATGCATACAATTTGGTTATGTGAAATATTGGTAAGGGATTCTTGGAAATAAAGTCCAAGTTAAAAGGGCCCAAGAGATAAGAAGATTTTAGTTATAAAATCCAAGATGAGGTTCATTAAGAATGCTCGAATAAATAGGAGCAGATTATTTGACATGGGATTTTTATTAAAAATCTAAGGTTAAGCGGAATATGGTTCTACGTTAAAAGTGGCGTTTATTGAACATTTACTTAATCAAACGAATTAAGTAAAGAGATTTATTGAACGAAGATTTCAAATATAAGAAATGGTTTATAGAACCAGATTTAAAATCAAGATTGTAAATGAGACTTTAATATCAGTGGTTAAGTGACGAACTGATATTATTATGAGATAAAAATGTCGTCGATCAAGGTCTGAGAGGTAAATACCCCAACTTGAACGGCTTCATTATTATCGAGGAATAGTATTAGTTTGAAACAAGTGAAAGATGTTGTGATTGGTATGATATCCCATACGAGAAATATTGAATATAAGTGCGATATTTTGAAAATACTACGATATTAGTTTCAATGTAAATAAGAATATTTGATTTTAAATTATATAATTCGACATTTGACCTGTCATATCAGAATTGGTAATTTGGTTTATACAATTAAGTATTACATATATATAAGTATATATCGTGATGCTAGACTTTAAGAAAGGGGAAAAGGGTTTTGATAAATATAATGATATACCCAATATGAAAGGGAATGGAAAGTTAAGCATTTCATATTCTGAAATGTATAGAATAGTTTTGCTATAATAAATTAAGAATAAATAAAATGTTTTGGATAAATTGGAAGGATTAAAAGTATTAACCAATTTGTTAAATATATTGTAAACAGGCCAAGTCATGCCAAGTACCGAATTAATGAACTCATTTTCACACTATTGTTATCTGATAGTGAAATCACCGACTATCAAACCTGATCAATACGATGGTTGGTACGGAAAGACCGGGATCGAATTTATATTCGAAAACCATTCCGACCAGCAAATACGTGATGATACTGAGTGAAGATGGAGCAAGTGAAGACCGTGAATCTTCATAAGCGGAAGGATTACTTGTCAAATATTCTCTATGAATTGCAACGCAGAAGTATTCTGACGTGATTCGGTCGTGGTTGAGATTTTGCGGATTGCAAGGACTACTCGCTACTGATCCTTGGGGTGATTCCTATATACGGATGCAGTAGGAGAGTGCCTTCAGTTCATCCTGTTCCTGGATGACTTGTATGGACGAATGTCTGACGGAGTATTTCCAACGGATCATGTACGTTGATTTCTTCAAACGTATTATAGTTGGTTAGCTCCCAACTAGAGTATTTTTGTGGACGTCAATTTGTGATTTGACGGATCTGACAATGTGGCATTCAAAGTGAAATTGTGGCCAGTTGTTCCAGAGATAAATTCTAACCTCAAGCCTCACAACCGGGAAATGACAAAAATCGGGCAGGCAGCATGGCAATGTGGGTCGCTCCCATTAGGGTGTAAAATCACATATCTAAAGAAATTCCATTTTCTTCTTTAATCTATATTCGATGTTGTCCCTTTTCGGGAGACGGTTGCCGATCCCAACCGTCGGTGATATACATTCGATACACTCAAGCGAAATGAGTGGTCGGTCATGTGTGGGCCGGGTTGCAAGACGTTCTTGTTGAACCCAGTGTATTCGTCTCTAGAGATACACTATTAGCAGGTGGTCCCATACCTTGTCATGGTTGGAATCCAATATCCAATAAGTGCCCGCGGTTTTGATTGTATACTATATATGTAGAGCGTGAGATGCAAGCGTTCCGCTAGATTGTTATTTATTTGTATTTAGACATTATGATAATATCAGAATAAGTTATGATTTCAAAAACGTTTTGGGTTATAGTAAGGTAAAAATCGTCCATGTTTTTGTGTGGGCTGGTCTTACTATTATCCTTTGATTTCATAAAAGATTTTCCAAAGTTAAACAAGTTGTGTGTTCTGTGAATTTATCACTGGAAGTATTCCAGACTGGCCCGGTGTATTTTGCTTTGCTTCAAATGTGTTCGGGTCAGATCGAGTATATTTCTAGGTCAGGTTCGCTTGGAGTTCAGGAGCTGGAAGCACGAGGCTTCACCACTAGTTATATAGAGTTATTTCCGCTGTGACAGTTATATGTTGTACTTTGATGATTGGTACGTATATACAGTTCTTTTATATAAAGAGATTTGATATTATATTTTATCTGTTCCGCTGTGAGATTCTGATGTGATGTTCTTCTTCTTTCTTCTATTCTAATATTTCTTTCTTTTCTCACCCTCTAAATTCTTTCTAATAACAATCTGGGATTCGATACTTGGGTTTTTGGCAAGTAATACGGATTTAGGTATTGTTGTCGAAAATTCGAGTGTCGAAATTTTCCCCGGGTCGTTACAGTCGTATCAGAGCTATTGGTTTAAGTGATAACCTTGGCTCTGTGGTGTGACTCGATAGAGATATGGTTAGTAATACCCTAGATTGAGTTTGATTATGTATATGAGAGCGCGTATTTGTAATTTGATATAAAATTATTTTTGAAATTATTTTGCCCAACTTATTTTACAAAATAATAAAAGTAAGGATTTTCATAAATTATTATGATATGGGCAAATCAATTGATTTGTTAATGTTGATTTAAATGATATGTTTGGATTGTGTTGTTGATTGCTTGAATATGAACTTGAAAATGATAGACTTGGTTTAAAACCAATATGAAATAAATAAATTGGATAAATCAATCCAAATTTAATAAATCCGAATGGATAATTATAGAGATAAATGGATTGCTAAGACTTGGTTAGAAGTAATTATAATTATAATCTCATGTGGATTGAATTGTGTGTATAATTGGTTGGATTATATGATATGGATATTTGAAACTAATTAATATTGTTTTGGGGACTAATGAGTTCATTCAGGTTGAGAACAGGTGCAGACGAGCTAATTCTGCTTTAAAATTCATCCAAGAGAAATTCTGGAGTTAATTGAATCCAGTTTGAATAAGGGCTGCATTTTAAATAAGCAGGCTCAAGTATAATATATCGCTTATCGCATAATAACGCTGGCAAAAAGGTATGCCTACGAAAATATGAAATTTTGGTTTTTATTTGGGTTTGGGTTTGAATTTTTGATTTTTCCGACCGTGTTGGTCGATGTATATGTATTCCTTGAACCTGCGATATTGCAGATGTCCCTCCGTACAGGGGAGACTCTGCCAAAAAGTTTCCAAAATTTAAGGTGTTAGAAATTTTTTGAAGATTTTTGGAAAATTCATTTATTTGAAATATATTGGTTTTAAAACCAATTAGATTTGTTTTGGAAATAAAATCGAATTTTAAATTTAAATATTTTTGTAAAGATAATGGGTTGTAACGTTCTTTCTACCTTAGCAATTTCAAGGACGAAATTATTTTAAGGGGGAAGGAATGTAATGTCCCGTATTTTCTGGCCATTTATTTGAAATATTTTATTTATTTAAAATATTGTTTGAGTTTAAATAATGGGATTTGACCATTTTAATTTGAATATTTAAATTATATTAATATTATAATAATATTTTATTTTTGGCATATTTGGGGAAAATGTTAATTTTGCTATATAAGGTGGACGAGCGATTTAAAATGGTTTAAATATGGTTTATATTAAATTATATAAATATATACATTATTAAAACGACGATAATACGTTTAATTTATAATTATATTATAAAACGAGCTGCAGCGGCGCGGTAGTTCGTAATTTGGCGTTTTGAACTTTAAACGGCTGTAAAGGATCCAAAATAAGTCGGATTTTCTCGAAACAAGAAACGCTAGAATCTATTTGACGATATCTTTCTAATGGAAGAGAAAAATCTTGTTTTCATAGCGTAGATTTTATTTTATGTCCAAATCAAATTTGAAAAGGTTGTTATGGAATTCCTTTATATATTATAGCGATTATTTATATAAAATAAATGGTTTTTAAATATTTTAAATATCGATTTAGCTTGAAATTCAACCCGGGATATTTTATATTGGTAATGTATGGAATTCTGGTCGTGTATGTCCAATTGCAATATTTTAGTTATATTATATTGAAGTATTTTAAAATTGATTTATTTTAATTCAAATCGGACCTTTTAAAAGGGACTTTATTCAAACGACCTTCATTTTCGACGAAACAAATTTTATTGGGACCGCAACAGTAAATTATTGCTAGATTTCACGTTGCGTGTCAATCGGAGTTATTTTGTGAGCGTGGCAAAATAAAATGCAAAGAAAACGACCATTTGGACGTAAACGAGCGTTGTTTGAGCAAACAGACTCGGAATTCGACGAAACAAGTTTCATTAGAACCGTAACGTCAAATTATACTACGCCGTCCATTTCTGCCTCGAACGGAGTTTGTACGTGAGCACGGGTGCGAATAAACAACGTTCGAAATAGCGATAGGTACGAAATAAAATATCGTTCGTCACAACGTTATAAATAAATATTATTTTCCTCTACATATACCCCTAGCCCCAGCCCCAAACAAGAAATTTCCAACCCAACCCGTTCATCATTTTCAGAATTTTGCAGAAAAGTGTAACGACCCGTGTTTTTCGACCATTTGAATATGAATATTTAAATTAGTTTTAAATATTATATTGGGAATATTAATGGAATTTAATATTTAATTCGTTATTAAAACGAAGTTGAACGTTATATATTTATATATAATATAAATCTAGCCTGAAATGGCGCTGCAGTTCGCAATATAGAGTTTTGAACTTCAACTGAGAATACAGGGTTCAATTTAAGTCGGATTTCTGTGAAACAAGAAACGCTGGGACCGTATTGATGATAATTTTCATATGAAAGGGAAAAATACAGATTCCGTGTTATAATTTGTTAGTTATGGCCAAATCAAATTTTGAAATAATCGCTATGGAAAATCGTTATAAAAATATACGCGTTAAAATAGCCGTTTTGCAAATGGACTCTGTTTTCGACGAAATCAGTTTCATTAGAACCGTAACGTTAAATTATTGTACGGTGGTGAGTGGCATGGAAAACCGATGTCGTATGTGACCACGGTAGCCGTAAACGCTCGTTCAGTGCAGTTAAATTAATTCAACTGAATAAAAGGATAGTCGAGTGTAACTGGAGCAGACGATCGAATTAAGCCACGAAACCAATCCCGTTGAGTTCGTATCGTCGATTAGAGTCAAGATAGGTATATAGTTTGTTATTTTTGAAGACCGGATAATTTGGCGTTAAAAAGGGCATTGCGGTGCACGGTAAAAATAGCCTACCGGGAAAATAGTCTCAGAATGCGACGAAACTAGTGCCGTTGGGTTCGTATCAACAAATTATTGTAGGATTTGAAAGTTTCAAGTTGATTTGATTTATCTGGTGATCGTGGAAAAATTAAACGCGCGTTCATTTCTGGTTTTATAAAGGATTTTTTTTCATACGATGTCGGAATTCGACGAAACTTGTCCCATTGGATCCGATATAACTTTTTACACTAAGATTAACCTTTTTATCAGAAAACAGAAGTTTTTATAGTGGTTTTGGCGTGATACTTCACCGTGAAGTTTCGATAATAATATTATATAAATTTCAACACAGCTATAAAGAAAGAAACGTACACCCTTGCTGAACACCTAACCTATTTTAGTCTCATCTCTGTACAAACACAGCTCATACCATGTTCGTAGCAACAGCCTCGGCCTACGTGGATGAAAAGAAAATACATGCAGGCACTCGTCCCATCCTATATATATATATATATATATATATATATTCACCACTCAACATAGCCTGTCGGAAATCAAAAGAGGCACATGCATTGCGATTAAACCAGTCCTTCTACATACCCTATCCCATCACCATGCGCAGGCCTACGCCTATATTACTTGGCAGCCAAACTTCCTTCCTTCCGTGATACCCAAATTTACGTTGCCACCACGTTTCTTCCTTTATAAATACTTGCCTTCATCTTCCTATTTTTCTTGCTGAACAAACAAGTCTTCACCAAATAAATAAATAAATAATGCTGAACGAAGGTGAAAGTAGGGGGAGAGTGCTTTGTTTTGATGAAGTAACGGTGGTCGAGATCTAGGGTAAGGTGGCATCAAATGAGAAGTGGGCGAGTGGGTTTCAGGGGATCACGGTGGAGCTTTTGACGAGGGGGCGGCATTCTGTCAAAGTGGCGCAGTGGTAATGAGTGGTGAGGTGTAGGCGGTAGCATGAGAGTTTGGAGGTGGAGCTGATGGTGTGTTTGGAGAGGATCAGTGAAGTGGTGTTGTTTGGAGCGAAGAGCTGGTGAGGATGGTGAAACAAGCAGTATCACATGGTGGAGAGAAACGTGAAAAGTGATGGGAAGTACAGAGCGTGGCGGTTTCAAAGGAGAAAATGAACAGTGAGGTAACATTTTGAAGTGCCCAAGTACCTTTTACAAAGCCTAAACGCATTTAACCGTGAATGATAATTAACATAAATATACTTACTTTATGGCCTTACGGTTGAGTAAACGATCTAGGTTACAAATTTAAGTCTAAACACTGTTCCTCAACTAGTTATATACATTATTACTACACGATTTACGTTAACTGGAATTGTCAGTTTCAAATACATATAAAGCTACTGCGAATTTTATTCCCATTGAGCCATACATACAATAATCAATACTACTTTAGTATAGAATGGACATTGAGTAATTTTGTAGTACTTTCATCGTTAATTCTTCCAATAAAATGCTAGAAGTCAACATGAACTGCCTTCAACTGTAAGGCAACGTTAGGGGTACAGCTACCAGCTTACCACTTCATAGGCAACATAATCTTGAAAGAAATCAGCTAAAAAAAATTACTGTTCCAATTGGTTTCATTTAGCTGGTGAGTTTTCAAACCGGATTACGAAATGCAAGGAAACGGGAACAAGAAGCAACTCCAAAATCCTTGTTGTTAAGTGGACAAGTATTTAAATAATAACAGGTCTACGGTTAACTAAGCATTGACGTATTAGTAGATGAAGGGGGAAGTGTATAAACAGACTAGTTACGTTAAGCATGTAATTAACATTTTTATACTATATTAATTAAAGTTAATTAATTTAAATTTAAAATATGATCGTATAATTTATGTATCCTCCTCATATGTTAACAGAATGAGACAAACCAAAGGACATTGGGACCGGGTCGACGGACGTAATACTGTTGAGCTGGTTTGATCAGAGTGGGGCACAGATGAAGTTTTAATTAAATTAAACGCTTGTTTAATTTAATTAGAACGAACGGTTTCAGCGGCAGATGAAATTAAGGTGAGTTAAACTCACTCAGTTACCCTTTTTATATTTTATATAAATTGGGTATTTTTATTTTTGTGTGCTCTGCTTGACTGCTTTGCTAGTTATCTATTTAACTGTTGATTTAACCGATGAAATTAAACCGTGTTTAATTTCAGTGAAATACCAAATCGTTACGTTAACGATTGGATCCAACAAAGGTAGCTTACCCTGTTGGTCACGTTTATTTATAAACGTGTTTAATTGTTTGAATTGTTCTGTTATTTGGTTGAGGGTAAATGGTTGTTATTTATCATCAGTTAAATGTGATTGATTTGGTTGTTGTTTATTGACTGGGTATTCAACATCTGTTTGGTTTAAACCAGTGGGTGGTGTTGGTTAAGTGTTTAGCAGAGCACGGCCTATAAAATCAATCGAGTTAAAAATAGTGTTTCACCGTCAGGTGGATCGATAGAATTAAAGTTATAAAATTTATTTTTATAACTGAAGTTAGATTTGAAATATATTATTTTAAATAAATGTTATTAAAAAGAAATAAGTATTTTATTCAAGACTTTGATTTGTTAGTAAATTATTTTGGTAAAGTAAATGCTGATGTAAATCAGATTTACAAGCAGAGGTATGCGAGTGGTTAAACGTAGTTGATTGTTTTGTAAAGGAAACAATTAATGGAATCTATTTAAATTAATTATATTTTTATTTAAATTAAAGTGGAAATTAATTGGAATAGGTTAGTGGAATAACCGCGTTGAAGTAAATTTAATCGACCGTTTTGAATTGGAAGTGATCATCAAATTTATGTGTTTGACGAATATTGTTAAATTTAGATAAAGGGTTTAAAGGGGTTTACTATTTACTTTAGCTAATAAAGGGTTAACTACTAAAGTAGTGGATAATCGAAGTAAAGTATATTCTAAGTAATTTAGAAGTTTCTTTCCAAAGTAATCGAAGTAAAATTTAAATCAAGTGAACAGGGAAGAATGGAAATAAGATTTCCAAAGTAGTGAAAGGGCGAATAGTTTTGGAAGGAGAGGAGAGATAAGTAAATCTAGTTCAGAAAAAGGGTTATAGGGTTGTATAACCAAATCAGAGTTAAATGGAAATGGTTTTGAGACTGGAGTGTAATTTTGGTGTTTGGGTTACAACTGATATTTATCTAAGGATAAGAACGTTGTTTGATCAAGGTCTGAGAGGTAATTAAAATACCCCAACTTGAACAGCATCGGGATTATCTGAAGATAGTATTAGTTGGTAATCGTAAGAGACGTTAGTGAATATGTTTTGAAAATCTAAACAGCGATTTTAGCGCTGTTGTTATAATATATGTTTTGTGAATCTAATAGCAATTTTAGCGCTGTTGCTATAATAAATGTTCGTAAACCTAAACAACGATTATAGCGCTGTTGTTTTGTAAATCTAAATAGTAATTATAACGCTATGGCTATAACATACGTTCTATAAATCTAAACAACGTTATATCATATGTGCTATAAATTTTCTTATTAAACTAATGGATTCCCCGAATTTAAATAATAAAGGATGGTGTGACAAGTTTATTCGAAAGGAGAATTAAGTGTAAATTGGTTATAAGTTATTTTACTAAGTATATGAAGAATTGGTTTTGAGGACATTAGTGTATTATATAGAAATATAGTTATGCGAGCTAAAGTTAGTCGAACATAGTTATTCAAGATGAGCTGCCATTTCATACGACTGCTAGCGTAATTCACAGGGCTGTAGATAGCCTACGGCGGTCGGATGTTTCCTGAGGGAATCAGGCGTAACCATTGTGATCGCTGCGACCTAGAGTCAAGCGAATGAAGTTAAGTCGAATATTAGTTAATCGATAGGGTTAAATAAGTCGAGTTAGTCAGTTAGAATAAACCAGTTAGAGTTAATCAATTAGAGTTAATCGACTAGAGTTAAACCGAATTAGAGTTATTCAAATATCGTATTTTTGAATATTTAAAGAATTAGAAGTTTTTAATTTAACAAAAGTAAATCAGTTGTTAAAGGCCAAGTGATGCTGAATACTGAATCAGTAAACCCATTTGGAGTGTCATGTTTGAAACACTGTATATTTTGATAGTTAAAACACCGACTATTAAATCTGTCCAATACGATTGTTGGTACGGAAAGACCGGGATCGAATTTATTCGAAAACCATTCCGACCAACAAATACGTGAAGATCTCAGAAGATGTTCGAGATGGAGCATTGAAGACCGTGGATTTTCATAAACGGAAGAACCACTAATATTCTCTGCCTGGCAAGCAGAGATAAGCTGTGATTCTGTCGTGGTTGGAATCTACGGGTTGCAAGGACTTCTCGCTACTGATCCATGGGGTGGTTCCAATATTGGATGCAGTAGGAGAGTGCCTTCGGTTCATCCTGTTCCTGGATGACTTGTATGGACGAATGTCTGATAGAGTATTTCCAAAGGATCACGTACGTTGATTTCTTCAAACGTGCTATAGTTGTTGGCAGGGAATCGCCGTTCTCTTAGCTTACCGCTAGAGTATTTTTGGGGTCGTCAATTAGTGATATCTGGCGGATCTGACGATGTGGCATTCAAAGTGAGTGATGACCAGATGTTTAGAAAGTATTCTGACCTCAAGCCTCATCAACCGGGAAATGACAAAAATCGGGCAGGCAGCATGGCTATGTGGGTCGCTCCCATTATGGTGTATAATCACCTATCTAGAGAAAATCCTATTTGCTTCTTAAATCTATGTTTCGATGCTGTCCCTATTCGGGAGACGGTTGCTGATCCCAACCGTCGGTGATATACATTCGATACACTCAAGCGAAATGAGTGGTCGGTCATGTGAGGGCCGGGTTGCAAGATGTTCTTGTTGAACCCAGTGTATTCGTCTCTAGAGATACACCATCGGCAGGTGGTCCCATACCTTGTCAAGGTCGGAATCCAATCTCCAACAAGCGCCTGCGGGTTTTGATTGTATACTATATATGTGGAGCGTGAGATGCAAGCGTTCCACTAGATTTCTATTTACTTGTGTTTAGACATTATTATAATATCAGACAAGATATTGGTTTCAAACTGTTTTGGGTTATCGTAAGGTAAAAACCGTCCGTATTTATGTGTGGATTTGGTCTTACGATTATCCTTTTCTTTTGAAAAGATTTTAAACTTCAAAATCAGGATTGGATGGTTCACCCTTATTACTGTGCGAGTTTATCTCACTCTGGTTCACCAGACTGACCCGGTGTTTTGTAAATGCTCGGGTTAGACCGGGTTGTACAGGTTCAGGTTATCGACTGCTATGAAGAGACGAGCTGGAAGAGTCCAGACGTATGATATTACTACTATTCCGCTGTGTGTTGTATATGGGAACAGGCTATTATAACTGTCCTATGGTATGATGTACTCTGATACTGTAAGTATTTTAAAGCTTTCAATAAAGACTATTTATGTATTATATTTTGTTCCGCTGCGATGTGAGACTCTGTGTGGTGTTTCTTCTTCTTCTTCTATTCTAATATTTCTATCTTATCTATTCTCACCCCCTAACTTCTTTCTATTAATGATCTGGAATGTTCGATGTCTGAATGGTCAACATGGTAGTTTGATGTTGATTTTTGGAGTCGAAAATCCCAGTTCGTTACAGTGGTATCAGAGCTGAAGTTTAAGTAAGTACCTTGGCTCTGTGGCGTGACTCAGTAGAGATGGGGTTAGCAATACCCTAGATTTAGTTGAGTGTATATATATGAGTGGACGTATTTGTAGATTTTATAAAAAAAGAAAAATGTTTTATATTGTGGAGATTTATTTGTATGAGTTGTTTATGAATTCTGGTCGATCGGTTTGATCCACTGTATCGATAGGAGTTTCTAAACACTCAAGTACGATAAACCGACGCAGTATGTTTTGAAAAAAAGGTAAATGAAATAATTTACCCAAATTATATTTTGATATAAAGAAAATCTATATATTTGAAGTATTATAGTACATTGGATGTGTTGGTTGATTATAATTGAAATGGTTATATAAATAACCAATTAGAATTCGTATAATATAAAATCAGATTTATTAAATCTGAAATTAAAATCAGAATTGGAATTAAAATTCCCAAAAGTGGGAAAGGTGTTGTAAATAAACTTGGATTGAATATATGAAAGTTTTAAGATCCTGGGAGATTTTAAATTTGTTTACAAACATTCAGTTGGGTATTTTGAAATAGACTTCGAAATGAAAGGGTTTGAATATGGTTTTGATAAGTGATATAGTATTGAACTCACTTCGATAGCTGGGAATAACTCTGAGGATGCTGGCCACATCATCAGTGCTCATTTCCGAGTTCTAAGTGACGGATTACTACCAAAAATTTTAATTTGAATTGCTTTGAGAAAAACAAGTTGTTTTGAACCCTGAAAAAGAATATTTAATTTTTGAAAGAGCTGAACTGTTTAAAAAATCCCAGGGAAATTGTTTGAACAAAAACAAAATTAAATAGAAATTTGTGAAAGCAAATATGAATTGAACTGAAACCAATTTACTGGAAATTGAATCGGGATATAATATATCGAGTAGAATCAGATTTGAATTGTGAGACAGGAAGCTGAAATGGTGTTGGATTGGTAAGTTAAGAGTCAAAATTGATAATGGATGGACACTGAGTTAAGAATGGGATTTGGCTTGGACGCGTAAAGGATTTGATTTTGAGGATAAAATTGGAATTTTGTTTTGGAATGCTTTTGTATATGCTGACAGGGCATGGAAAGGATATAATGATATGCCTGACAAAAAGGTACACATTTATTTTTATATGGGATTGGAGATTTATGAGCCTATTTGGCAAGCCGCTTGGCTGTTTCAATTTTCTTTTGGATTGGAGGAGGCCTAGAAAGACGAGTTGTAGTTGTACCGATTGAGCTGTACAGAGGAGGTGCTGGCAAAAAATTTCGGAAATTTAAGGTGTTAGAAAATTTTCAATATTTTTGAAAATATATATTTACTGTATTGAATTGATTTTGATTTAAAATAAATTGGATTTGAAAATTAATGGGTTTATAACGTTCTTTCTTACCTTAGCAATTTCGAGGACGAAATTATTTTAAGGGGGGAAGAATGTAACGACCCGTGTTTTTCGACCATTTGAATATGAATATTTAAATTAGTTTTAAATATTATATTGGGAATATTAATGGAATTTAATATTTAATTCGTTATTAAAATGAAGTTGAACGTTATATATTTATATATAATATAAATCTAGCCTGAAATGGCGCTGCAGTTCGCAATATAGAGTTTTGAACTTCAACTGAGAATACAGGGTTCAATTTAAGTCGGATTTCTGTGAAACAAGAAACGCTGGGACCGTATTGATGATAATTTTCATATAAAAGGGAAAAATCCAGATTCCGTGTTATAATTTGTTAGTTATGGCCAAATCAAATTTTGAAATAATCGCTATGGAAAATCGTTATAAAAATATACGCGTTAAAATAGCTGTTTTGCAAATGGACTCTGTTTTCGACGAAATCAGTTTCATTAGAACCGTAACGTTAAATTATTGTACGGTGGTGAGTGGCATGGAAAACCGATGTCGTATGTGACCACGGTAGCCGTAAACGCTCGTTCAGTGCAGTTAAATTAATTCAACTGAATAAAAGGATAGTCGAGTGTAACTGGAGCAGACGATCGAATTAAGCCACGAAACCAGTCCCGTTGAGTTCGTATCGTCAATTAGAGTCAAGATAGGTATATAGTTTGTTATTTTTGAAGACCGGATAATTTGGCGTTAAAAAGGGCATTGCGGTGCACGGTAAAAATAGCCTACCGGGAAAACAGTCTCAGAATGCGACGAAACTAGTGCCGTTGGGTTCGTATCAACAAATTATTGTAGGATTTGAAAGTTTCAAGTTGATTTGATTTATCTGGTGATCGTGGAAAAATTAAACGCGCGTTCATTTCTGGTTTTATAAAGGATTTTTTTTTCATACGATGTAGGAATTCGACGAAACTTGTCCCATTGGATCCGATATAACTTTTTACACTAAGATTAACCTTTTTATCAGAAAACAGAAGTCTTTTATAGTGGTTTTGGCGTGATACTTCACCGTGAAGTTTCGATAATAATATTATATAAATTTCAACACAGCTATAAAGAAAGAAACGTACACCCTTGCTGAACACCTAACCTATTTTAGTCTCATCTCTGTACAAACACAGCTCATACCATGTTCGTAGCAACAGCCTCGGCCTACGTGGATGAAAAGAAAATACATGCAGGCACTCGTCCCATCCTATATATATATATATATATATATATATATATATATATATATATATATATATATATATATATTCACCACTCAGCATAGCCTGTCGGAAATCAAAAGAGGCACATGCATTGCGATTAAACCAGTCCTTCTACATACCCTATCCCATCACCATGTGCAGGCCTACGCCTATATTACTTGGCAGCCAAACTTCCTTCCTTCCGTGATACCCAAGTTTACGTTGCCACCACGTTTCTTCCTTTATAAATACTTGCCTTCATCTTCCTATTTTTCTTGCTGAACAAACAAGTCTTCACCAAATAAAAAAATAAAAAATGCTGAACGAAGGTGAAAGTAGGGGGGAGAGTGCATTGTTTTGATGAAGTAACGGTGGTCGAGATCTGGGGTAAGGTGGCATCAAATGAGAAGTGGGCGAGTGGGTTTCAGGGGATCATGGTGGAGCTTTTGACGAGGGGGCGGCATTCTGTCAAAGTGGCGCAGTGGTAATGAGTGGTGAGGTGTAGGCGGTAGCATGAGAGTTTGGAGGTAGAGCTGATGGTGTGTTTGGAGAGGATCAGTGAAGTGGTGTTGTTTGGAGCGAAGAGCTGGTGAGGATGGTGAAACAAGCAGTATCACATGGTGGAGAGAAACGTGAAAAGTGATGGGAAGTACAGAGCGTGGCGGTTTCAAAGGAGAAAATGAACAGTGAGGTATCATTTTGAAGTGCCCAAGTACCTTTTACAAAGCCTAAACGCATTTAACCGTGAATGATAATTAACATAAATATACTTACTTTATGGCCTTACGGTTGAGTAAACGATCTAGGTTACAAATTTAAGTCTAAACACTGTTCCTCAACTAGTTATATACATTATTACTACTCGATTTACGTTAACTGGAATTGTCAGTTTCAAATACATATAAAGCTACTGCGAATTTTATTCCCATTGAGCCATACATACAATAATCAATACTACTTTAGTATAGAATGGACATTGAGTAATTTTGTAGTACTTTCATCGTTAATTCTTCCAATAAAATGCTAGAAGTCAACATGAACTGCCTTCAACTGTAAGGCAACGTTAGGGGTACAGCTACCAGCTTACCACTTCATAGGCAACATAACCTTGAAAGAAATCAGCTAAAAAAAATTACTGTTCCAATTGGTTTCATTTAGCTGGTGAGTTTTCAAACCGGATTACGAAATGCAAGGAAACGGGAACAAGAAGCAACTCCAAAATCCTTGTTGTTAAGTGGACAAGTATTTAAATAATAACAGGTCTACGGTTAACTAAGCATTGACGTATTAGTAGATGAAGGGGGAAGTGTATAAACAGACTAGTTACGTTAAGCATGTAATTAACATTTTTATACTATATTAATTAAAGTTAATTAATTTAAATTTAAAATATGATCGTATAATTTATGTATCCTCCTCATATGTTAACAGAATGAGACAAACCAAAGGACATTGGGACCGGGTCGACGGACGTAATACTGTTGAGCTGGTTTGATCAGAGTGGGGCACAGATGAAGTTTTAATTAAATTAAACGCTTGTTTAATTTAATTAGAACGAACGGTTTCAGCGGCAGATGAAATTAAGGTGAGTTAAACTCACTCAGTTACCCTTTTTATATTTTATATAAATTGGGTATTTTTATTTTTGTGTGCTCTGCTTGACTGCTTTGCTAGTTATCTATTTAACTGTTGATTTAACCGATGAAATTAAACCGTGTTTAATTTCAGTGAAATACCAAATCGTTACGTTAACGATTGGATCCAACAAAGGTAGCTTACCCTGTTGGTCACGTTTATTTATAAACGTGTTTAATTGTTTGAATTGTTCTGTTATTTGGTTGAGGGTAAATGGTTGTTATTTATCATCAGTTAAATGTGATTGATTTGGTTGTTGTTTATTGACTGGGTATTCAACATCTGTTTGGTTTAAACCAGTGGGCGGTGTTGGTTAAGTGTTTAGCAGAGCACGGCCTATAAAATCAATCGAGTTAAAAATAGTGTTTCACCGTCAGGTGGATCGATAGAATTAAAGTTATAAAATTTATTTTTATAACTGAAGTTAGATTTGAAATATATTATTTTAAATATATGTTATTAAAAAGAAATAAGTATTTTATTCAAGACTTTGATTTGTTAGTAAATTATTTTGGTAAAGTAAATTCTAATGTAAATCAGATTTACAAGCAGAGGTATGCGAGTGGTTAAACTTAGTTGATTGTTTTGTAAAGGAAACAATTAATGGAATCTATTTAAATTAATTATATTTTTATTTAAATTAAAGTGGAAATTAATTGGAATAGGTTAGTGGAATAACCGCGTTGAAGTAAATTTAATCGACCGTTTTGAATTGGAAGTGATCATCAAATTTATGTGTTTGACGAATATTGTTAAATTTAGATAAAGGGTTTAAAGGGGTTTACTATTTACTTTAGCTAATAAAGGGTTAACTACTAAAGTAGTGGATAATCGAAGTAAAGTATATTCTAAGTAATTTAGAAGTTTCTTTCCAAAGTAATCGAAGTAAAATTTAAATCAAGTGAACAGGGAAGAATGGAAATAAGATTTCCAAAGTAGTGAAAGGGCGAATAGTTTTGGAAGGAGAGGAGAGATAAGTAAATCTAGTTCAGAAAGCGGGTTATAGGGTTGTATAACCAAATCAGAGTTAAATGGAAATGGTTTTGAGACTGGAGTGGAATTTTGGTGTTTGGGTTACAACTGATATTTATCTAAGGATAAGAACGTTGTTTGATCAAGGTCTGAGAGGTAATTAAAATACCCCAACTTGAACGGCATCGGGATTATCTGAAGATAGTATTAGTTGGTAATCGTAAGAGACGTTAGTGAATATGTTTTGAAAATCTAAACAGCGATTTTAGCGCTGTTGTTATAATATATGTTTTGTGAATCTAATAGCTATTTTAGCGCTGTTGCTATAATAAATGTTCGTAAACCTAAACAACGATTATAGCGCTGTTGTTTTGTAAATCTAAATAGTAATTATAACGCTATGGCTATAACATACGTGCTATAAATCTAAACAACGTTATATCATATGTGCTATAAATTTTCTTATTAAACTAATGGATTCCCCGAATTTAAATAATAAAGGATGGTGTGACAAGTTTATTCGAAAGGAGAATTAAGTGTAAATTGGTTATAAGTTATTTTACTAAGTATATGAAGAATTGGTTTTGAGGACATTAGTGTATTATATAGAAATATAGTTATGCGAGCTAAAGTTAGTCGAACATAGTTATTCAAGATGAGCTGCCATTTCATACGACTGCTAGCGTAATTCGCAGGGCTGCAGATAGCCTACGGCGGTCGGATGTTTCCTGAGGGAATCAGGCGTAACCATTGTGATCGCTGCGACCTAGAGTCAAGCGAATGAAGTTAAGTCGAATATTAGTTAATCGATAGGGTTAAATAAGTCGAGTTAGTCAGTTAGAATAAACCAGTTAGAGTTAATCAATTAGAGTTAATCGACTAGAGTTAAACCGAATTAGAGTTATTCAAATATCGTATTTTTGAATATTTAAAGAATTAGAAGTTTTTAATTTAACAAAAGTAAATCAGTTGTTAAAGGCCAAGTGATGCTGAATACTGAATCAGTAAACCCATTTGGAGTGTCATGTTTGAAACACTGTATATTTTGATAGTTAAAACACCGACTATCAAATCTGTCCAATACGATTGTTGGTACGGAAAGACCGGGATCGAATTTATTCAAAAACCATTCCGACCAACAAATACGTGAAGATCTCAGAAGATGTTCGAGATGGAGCATTGAAGACCGTGGATTTTCATAAACAGAAGAACCACTAATATTCTCTGCCTGGCAAGCAGAGATAAGCTGTGATTTTGTCGTGGTTGGAATCTACGGGTTGCAAGGACTTCTCGCTACTGATCCATGGGGTGATTCCTATATTGGATGCAGTAGGAGAGTGCCTTCGGTTCATCCTGTTCCTGGATGACTTGTATGGACGAATGTCTGATAGAGTATTTCCAAAGGATCACGTACGTTGATTTCTTCAAACGTGCTATAGTTGTTGGCAGGGAATCGCCGTTCTCTTAGCTTACTGCTAGAGTATTTTTGGGGTCGTCAATTAGTGATATCTGGCGGATCTGACGATGTGGCATTCAAAGTGAGTGATGACCAGATGTTTAGAAAGTATTCTGACCTCAAGCCTCATCAACTGGGAAATGACAAAAATCGGGCAGGCAGCATGGCTATGTGGGTCGCTCCCATTATGGTGTATAATCACCTATCTAGAGAAAATCCTATTTGCTTCTTAAATCTATGTTTCGATGCTGTCCTTATTCGGGAGACGGTTGCTGATCCCAACCGTCGGTGATATACATTCGATACACTCAAGCGAAATGAGTGGTCGGTCATGTGAGGGCCGGGTTGCAAGATGTTCTTGTTGAACCCAGTGTATTCGTCTCTAGAGATACACCATCGGCAGGTGGTCCCATACCTTGTCAAGGTCGGAATCCAATCTCCAACAAGCGCCTGCGGGTTTTGATTGTATACTATATATGTGGAGCGTGAGATGCAAGCGTTCCACTAGATTTCTATTTACTTGTGTTTAGACATTATTATAATATCAGACAAGATATTGGTTTCAAACTGTTTTGGGTTATCGTAAGGTAAAAACCGTCCGTATTTATGTGTGGATTTGGTCTTACGATTATCCTTTTCTTTTGAAAAGATTTTAAACTTCAAAATCATGATTGGATGGTTCACCCTTATTACTGTGCGAGTTTATCTCACTCTGGTTCACCAGACTGACCCGGTGTTTTGTAAATGCTCGGGTTAGACCGGGTTGTACAGGTTCAGGTTATCGACTGCTATGAAGAGACGAGCTGGAAGAGTCCAGACGTATGATATTACTACTATTCCGCTGTGTGTTGTATATGGGAACAGGCTATTATAACTGTCCCATGGTATGATGTACTCTGATACTGTAAGTATTTTAAAGCTTTCAATAAAGACTATTTATGTATTATATTTTTTTCCGCTGCGATGTGAGACTCTGTGTGGTGTTTCTTCTTCTTCTTCTATTCTAATATTTCTATCTTATCTATTCTCACCCCCTAACTTCTTTCTATTAATGATCTGGAATGTTCGATGTCTGAATGGTCAACATGGTAGTTTGATGTTGATTTTCGGAGTCGAAAATCCCAGTTCGTTACACTTTCTATTAACTTCTTTCCATTTCGAAGCCCCAACCCCAAACAAGAAATTTCAAATCCAACCCGTTCATCATTTTCAGAATTTTGCAGAAAAGTCCCAATAAACAAAATAATTTATTTATCTCGATTGGTGGTGTATCTGAGGGGGATTCCAAAGGGAAAGATGTAGATCGGGGCGATGTCTAGTTGATGTAAAGAGGGTGGAACGGTGGTCGGAGGTGGCCGAATCGTGGTTTAAAGTGACGATTTCAGTTTTGTTTTTGGTGGTTTTGCCGGAGTTTGGGCTGTCAATTGACGATGGGTCTTAAGGAAAAGTTGTGGAGGAGAAGTTGGGGGACATTTTTGCCTTTGGGTCGGTGAACTGAAATTGGTTGTGGTGGTCCTGGCGAGGAGATGAACATTGATCAGTGTTTTGGATTATTTTCGAAGTCACGGGGGTGTTTTTGACCATTTTCTGGTGATGGCGGCGTCGAGGGTGATGGATCCTGAAGGTTGATGGTGCTGGGTGGCGTGGTCGATCAAATATGGGTGGTCTGGTCAACCCTAGTAGTCTGAGGCGGCGGGATTTGATCGGAATACATTTTCCGTTCATCTCAAATTTGCCAGCGGTCGGAGAGGTTTTGTTGAGCAGTGGGGCAGGCGAAGGGGCTGCTGGGTCAGGCGGTGATGCCAGCGAGGTTAGGCAGGGGTCTGGTGGCCCACGTTGATGGCGGTGGGTGGATGTTGGTTTCGTGTTTTTCAAATTTGAAGAACGAAGAGAAGATCGGGTTGAGGAATTCCTGAAGGAAGAAAACTCGTGTTCGTGAAGTGCCATGATGATGTGGACAGTATTATAAAGGTGATTAGTGTTTTAAATTTATAATTAAACTTAATTAATAATCGTAATTTTATATAAACTTTGAATTAGCGTATCTCGCTCGTTCGGTAACGAAATTTAACGAAACTGGATCCATTGGGATCGCAGGGACGGGACCTAGGTGATGGCACTGACTAGGCACTGATTGGACACAGTTGAAATTTCAGATAATTTCAAATGTCTGTTTCAAATAAAATGGAACAAACGCGACCACCGTAAACCCTAATGAACTGGTGAGTTAATTCTCACACCCTCTGGAATCCTGTGATGTGGTAAATTCATATTAAAATATAATTTACCGTTAAAAGTATAAATTGGTTGATTGATTGCTATTGGTTGTTATTATTGAATTGGTCACTGTCGTTTATACTTCATCAGTAGATTACTGAAATTTATTTCATATATTATTATCAAATGTATAACGAGATGTGATGCAGGGAAGAACAGGTTGGAGGGATCCGACCGGATTCCTCAAATATTATATATGTTGTTCATTTTCATATTGTAGATATATGAACTGACTGAACTCCAGATGGTAGTGAAACCTGTTTGAACATGATGGTTGAATAAATATTCACCTGTGTTGTGTTTAAAATCAATCGACGGTGTTGGTTGGGTAATTGGCAGTGAATGGCCTAAAATGTGTTGTTTCAGACGTCGGTTTACCGTTCGGTGAATCGACGCAGTTTTAAAGTTATAAATTATTTTATAACTAAACTGAAGCTTTTCAGTCATTTTATATAATTAATTAAATTAGAAATTTATAAATAAATATTTTAATCAAGTTTATAAAAGAATTATTTAAATGGTTTATGTAGCAAAATCGTATGATGTAAACAAGTTATAAAGCGGAAAGCCAAAGAAATTACCTATATGTTGGTAAAAATGGGATAATTGTTTTTAAAACAATTAAGTGGCATTTTTAAATTAATTAAGTTATTTAATTAATTTAAAAAGGGAAATGATGAAAGGAAAATCAGTTTACTGCTAACTAATACGTACGGTTGACAAAATCGACCGTCTTTAGTTGAAATTTGATAATTGAAGTAATTTGGTTTAAATTTTCTGAAATATTTGCTAAGTTAACGAATAATGTTAAATAAGCAGTAAACCCTCGATTAACTATAAATTAAGGGAATTATTGAAGTGTTTAGTGTTAATAGAGTAAATTCTTATTTAATAAGCTTTTAAATATGATACTTATACTAATTTTAGTTAACAGACAAGTTAACTATTTTTAATATAGTTAATATGAAAGTTAATTTTTATTTTAATTAATAATAATTAAAACGATGACTTTTAATTGGAGTTCATTTGAAAAGTGATTAAGTGGCGATATGGTCTGATCAAAATGGGGATAAGAGTTTACAAGGAGATTTATAATCCAAGTTCCAAACGAGGGTGGTAAATGGAATTGGCAAGTAAATGTGGGGATTTAATTAAGGTTTTCCTTAATTTTTAAATCAAATAAAGTAAATTCAATTGAAGAAAATTATTAGAGAAGATGGATAATATATTGGAAATAGATTGAAATATAGTGATGGTTTTAGAATAAAACCTCAGAAGTTGGAAAGATGGTAAAGGGATTTGTATGAGTGATAAGGGAGAAATCCAAACAAGGTTTTAAAAGGGTTTTTAAACCAAAATGATGACCTAAAAGGTTAAAGCATTGAATTGAGCGAAATGTTGTGATTGGAATAAGAATTTCAAATGTAAGGGGAAATGCATACAATTTGGTTATGTGAAATATTGGTAAGGGATTCTTGGAAATAAAGTCCAAGTTAAAAAGGCCTAAGGGATAAGAAGATTTTAGTTATAAAATCCAAGATGAGGTTCATTAAGAATGCTCGAATAAATGGGAGCAGATTATTTGACATGGGATTTTTATTAAAAATCCAAGGTTAATGTAACGACCCGCAAACCCGTACTATCTGAGTTGACTAATAACACCACACGTCCAACCCAAATTGCACAGAAGTACGAATCATTATTAGAAAGAAGTTAGAGGATGAGAAATAGAAAGAAAGAAATGTTAGTATAGAAGAAAACAATGAAAACAGATCTCACAGCGGAACGAATAAAATATATTATATAACAAAACTTTTTTAAATACAAATCAGTAGCTTTATATACATACCATCATCAGAGCACAACAGTTATTCCTGGAACAATTATAAACACTTGTATCCAGATACAACATAGTACACAGCGGAAATATGATAGTCTATAGCTAACTGGTGAAGCCTCTTGCTTCCAGCTCCTCCAAGTGAATCTGAAAAATCCCGACTACTTGACTGCTCGTACTAAAGTCCAAGTTAAAAAGGCCCAAGGGATAAGAAGATTTTAGTTATAAAATCCAAGATGAGGTTCATTAAGAATGCCCGAATAAATGGGAGCAGATTATTTGACATGGGATTTTTATTAAAAATCCAAGGTTAATGTAACGACCCGCAAATCCGTACTATCTGAGTTGACTAATAACACCACACGTCCAACCCAAATTGCACAGAAATACGAATCATTATTAGAAAGAAGTTAGAGGATGAGAAATAGAAAGAAAGAAATGTTAGTATAGAAGAAAACAAAGAAAACAGATCTCACAGAGGAACGAATAAAATATATTATATAACAAAACGTTTTTAAATACAAATCAGTAGCTTTATATACATACCATCATCAGAGCACAACAGTTATTCCTGGAACAATTATAAACACATGTTTCCAGATACAACATAATACACAGCGGAAATATGATAGTCTATAGCTAACTGGTGAAGCCTCTTGCTTCCAGCTCCTCCAAGTGAATCTGTAAAATCCCGACTACTTGACTGCCCGTACAAACTTGGGCACCCAAGAGTTTAGGGAAAACAAACAAAATAAACTCTGGGTCAGTCATGAGACTGGTGTGAGTAAACTCCAACCATTTGTTTAACTTTAAAAATAATCCTTTCTAAAGAAATGATAATAGTAAGACCAACCCACACATAAACATGGACGGTTTTTTACCTTACTATAACCCAAAACACTTTGATACAAAAATCCAGTGATATTATAATAATGTCTAATCAAATAAATAGAATCTAGCGGAACGCTTGCATCTCACGCTCCATATATAAAATAAAATCAAAAACCGCAGGGTGCTTATTGGAGATTGGATTTCCAACATGACAAGGTATGGAACCACCTTCCGATAGTGTATCTCTAGAGAGGAATACAATGGGTTCAACTAGAACATCTTGCAACCCGGCCCACACATGACCGACCACTCATTTCGCTTGAGTGTATCGAATGTATATCACCAACGGTTGAGATCAGCAACCGTTTCCTGAATGGGACAGCATTGAATAGAATAAGAAAATAAATGAATCTCTAGATAGGTGATAATACACCCTAATGGGAGTGACCCACATAGCCATGCTGTCTGCCCGATTTTTGTCATTTCCCAGTTGTTGAGGCCTGAGGCTACGATTACTTGCCATTCATTTATAACACAATCACTTTGAGTGCCACATTGTCAGATCCGTTAATCATTAATTGATTTGCACAAATATTCTGGATATTATGCTAAGGGAATAAATCCGTTGCCACCATGTATATTTATACAGACCAACATATTCGATCATTGGAAATGCTCTGTCAGACATTCGTCCATATACGTTCGTTATGGGTTTGAACGAAACCAAAGGCACAATTTCTATTAATAGAAAAATCCCTTGCACTTCACTCCGTCTTCGATTATCTTCATAATCTGATTCGCAACGCTACTGCCAATACGGAGTGGTTCACGGATAATAATCCAACCGGTCTCTCCATATTGACAACGATATTGGCAAACACTTCGATAGTCGGTTATTTAACTATCGAAGAAAAACAAACATCCATTTAAAACATCAAACAATCACTGGTCCATTTAATTTATATTTCATTAATTAAAATACTTCTCCACTTGCTTTATCAATATTTATTAACTAAATATTTTCAATTATCATCTTGGCCTCTTACGCTATTTGGAAAAACATTTCCATGTATTGCCTTCTTTTATTTCCTACACTTAGAAAATATTTTCTATTTATAATTGGAGAACATTCCAATTATTTACTTCTTGTTCGACTCATTTAATTTTACTCTTAGGAAATATTTATTTATTATATTCCCAAAATTCCACTTATTTGGGCTAAAACGAATGTTGTGTAAAACATCGTTACAAATAAACCAAAATATTTCATTCAACTATCTTTTATTCAACCATTGATCTTCGAGACTGAATCTTGCTATTTATCAGTCAAAAATGAAATCAATCGAGTTGGGGTAAAATTATCTCTCAGACCTTGACTGAAAACATCCTTAACTTCAAAACAGACAAGACCATTATTCCCGAATAATCAACACCATAAAAATCAATTATTCATTTATCAAACACGTACGTTCCTCTTTCTAATTTTTTTATCAGATTTAATTATAGATTTCCTTTTTGTTTATAGTATTCTATTTTTAAGTTTGTTTCCTTATCGAATTTTATATATGTCGATACATTTATTTCTAACTATCAAATTTTTCTTAAAAATATTCTAACTCCTTAAATTCCCGGAAAATTTCGCCATAACCTCCTTTGTACCGGGAGCATTGGGATATTTCAAATAGCCTCCCATGGCTCTTACCAATCCAAAAGAAAAATAAAAAGCCAAGCGGCTTGCCAATACGGAGCATAAAATCTCATATATGAATTTAAACATGTACCTTTTTGTCGGGCACATAAATTAAAAATCTTCATATACTTCATCCCATACCTGTCTAACACATGCTCACCTGTTTTCAATTCAATTCAACTCAATCCAATCGTTTGAATTCAGTTTCGCTCATTTATTCTTTAATTATCTATTTTGCCTATTTCACTTCTTTGTTTGAACATAACATGTTCAAACAAAATATTTAACTTGCTCATAACCAAATTGAATTTCAATTTCAATTCTAGTTCCTTTTTGATATCGAATATAAATTTTCAAATCAAATTCACTTATTCAATGCCCAATATCAATTCAAAATCTCATTAACTAATTACTATTCGAATTAGTTAATTCTATTCAATACTCAAAAATCTGATTTCTGTTTCAAAAATCAATTCATTACTCCACTTGAGTTCACATATAATTTACAACTCCAAATCTGAAATTTTCTAAATAGAAATTCGGATTTCATTCGCTTAAAATCCTTTTATAAAATTAAATAAACCGTTATGGTTTTTAAATGGTTATGGCGCTGTTTTTCTGAAAATTTGATTTTGACATAACTCAAAATCTATTCGACGAAATCCAGATTTTTCTCCTCCATTAGAAAAATATTATCAAATCGGTCCTGAGTTTCTTGTTTCAAAGAATTTCGACTTCAATTGAGTTCTATATACTCAATTGAAGTTCAAAACGCCAATTTACGAACTGTCGCGCTACAGCGAGTTCGTTTTAATTATATTTATATATATATAAACGTTTGAACTTCGTTTATAATAAATTCAACTCTATTCTGATATATTTTAATATATATCAAATCAGTTTCCCAATTCAACATAATATTTTCGATTATCTATAATTGTCAATTTCTCCTTACTCAGTAATATTTTTATTTATACTTCGATCTTCTTTATTAAATTCCAATTCCTTTTACAAATTATAAATCCTTTGGATTTATTTCTATTCTGTTTAAAAATCCACATTCTGAAATATATTTCGTCGTTCCCATTTCAAAATGATTTCAACTTTCTATTTTAAATTTCTATATTCAAATTCTATTTGAATTTTCTTTATTCAAATTCCATGTGAATTTCTATATTCAAATTCTATATCTGAATTCCCTTTATATTTTCTATATTCAAATTCTATATTTGAATTCCATCTGAATTTCTATATTCAATTTCTATTTGAATTTCTATATTCAATTTCTATTTAAATTTCTATATTCATTTTTAAACAAGTCTCGATTTCAATTTCTTTTGAAATCGATATTTCTACTTTTGGAAAATAGATTTCCCTTTTCAATTTCACACTTGTATTTTTATTTCTGAATTATCCAATGATAATTCTTTTCAATTCCTTTATAAACTTCCTTTATAAAAGAACTACTTGTTTTTATTCTTTTAAAACAAGTTAATATTTTTATTCTATTCAAATTTCAAATTCTATTTTAGAAAAATAGAATTTCCCCTTTCAACTCTGGAAATTTCCTTTTTCGATATTTTTAAAATATCAACATTTAAGCCCAGTGATATTTAAACACCAAACAACCAATTATTTATTTTTCTAACACATCATATATGACAGTATATAAGCAAACAAACAAACAAATAGATAATATTTTTTTGAGGAATCCAGTTGGATCCCTCCAACCTGTTTTTCCTGCATCCATAGACGTTAGTCAACATAAATAATACCCATCCTGCTTCAAGGCAGGATATCGCGGTATAGAAGGTCATCCACTATCTTAGCGTGGGGCGTATAGGGTAATCATCCGCTAATGGTACCGTGAACATCCGCTAATGAGACTGCGGGAACAATCCAATCATCAACCCAATATATATATAATAGTTAACCCTAAATAACTAATATATCTAAATCAACCAGAAAGCATTCAAACAAGCAACAACAATTATTTTTAACGAATAAAAATAATTCAAAATAAAGAGGTGAGTGAGATTTACTCATCGTGATTTTTATTTTGAAGATTCCGCTCCATTTTAATCTAATTCCAAATATGTGTTCGAATCTAGATCAAATTCTTGACAGCCTCAAATCCTATTACTCAAATTCTACAGTGTAGTGGACATCGATACAAGTCCAACACACTGACGCCGTCTCGATTGGATCTACAATTGGAAAGTTACAACATTTATAAGATAATGGATTTATTTAAAATAAAATAACACACTTATTACTCTTTATTATTAATCCCTTTATTTTATCTTCAAAATAAACTTCAACCTTACCCAGTTTTTGAATCCTAGGTCACGAACATTGTCCTTCCCTTTCATGAATCATCCTCAAATCCACTGTTTTTCTTATCAATCAGCATTCGACAATAGCTTCCTTTTCAACATCTAAATACTTGAAGTCCACCAGATCGCACATAAAAATAGCTCGGCCTTCCTCAGTACAGGAGGCGACAACCTTTTCTCCAAACTCCACAATACTCACGCTCGAAACAAACACCAAATACAAACACAGATCAGTGCTTCAACTACCCAACGATCTCCGCAGTTCACGTTTTCCTAAAACCCTAAGATCTCGAGTTCGAACTCGGTATCCCCTTAAAACCACTGTTGCTTTCCGTCTTAAGGCCATCCTAAGTCCTTCCCCAATCATCGCCAGCTACGATCCGATTTGGCTCAACCCTCCCTCGTCGAAGACATCCAAAGCCCTAAGGCTGCTAGATCGAACCTCGACTCCACTGATGAAATTACGATATGATTTTTATTCCATTCTTTTTTTAACACGGTTGATTTTGAGGATTAAAGTGGAAGTGGTTTTCGATTGAATATCTGATCGGTTTGAAAGAGGATATCCATGAATTGAGTGAGCTTGTAGTGTTTGAACAGATGAGATTGAATTTGGGGAAAAATCAGATACATTTGTTAATGAAAGAGGGAATTCATTTTTACTAAAGCTTTTCATTTTGATTTACATTCCTGGGAGAAACGAGTTGAAAGAGGAACAAGGAAAGTGGTCATCGCGGTGGTGGTTATATAAGTGTGAGAGCAGACCAACATACACAACAAATCTTTGTATTTATTTTAAAAAGATTTTCTAATTAATTTGATTTGATTTTGATTCGATATAAAGAGATCTTTTATTCTTTTTAAATAGATATCGATTTGATTTTCGATTCGATTTCGATCTTATCCATTATAAATATCTCGGGGTTCACTATTTAACATCACGAAACGCTATTTTAACGTACCGACCGACGTTTCAGTATCATTGCGTTATTCTGAACTGAACTGAATATATTTTGATATTTAATTCCAACGTATATACCATATTAAATTGATATGATATAATTTAAATTCAGCACTAATTAATTCGTTGGTAATAAATTATTTTTATTATCGTCTATATTCAAACAGAATTTATACCGGTCATCTGAGTTGTTTTTGACTCGGTATTTAACTTCGAATTCAACTATATTTCATATTTCGATAATTTAATATATTCGATGTTAAATCAAAATCGATATTTAAACCGATAACATAGATATAAAAATTCAAGTATATTATCAAACAAATATTTAAAATGATATTAAATATTTAAAATATATGGATCAAAAAATCCGGGTCGTTACAATTAAGCGGAATATGGTTCTAAGTTAAAAGTGGCATTTATTGAAGATTTACTTAATCAAACGAATTAAGTAAAGAGATTTATCGAACGAAGATTTCGAATATAAGAAATGGTTTATAGAAGCAGATTTGAAATCAAGATTGTAAATGAGACTTTAATATCAGTGGTTAAGTGACGAACTGATATTATTCTGAGATAAGAATGTTGTCGATCAATGTCCGAGAGGTAAATAAAATACCCCCACTTGAACGCCTTCATTATTATCGAGGAATAGTATTAGTTTGAAACGAGTGAAAGGTGTTGTGATTGGTATGATATCCCATAAGAGAAATATTGAATATAAGTGCGAGATTTTGAAAATACTACGATATTAGTTTCAATGTAAATAAGAATATTTGATTTTAAATTATATAAGTCGACATTTGATTTTTCATATCCGAATTGGTAATTTGGTTTATACCATTAAGTATTACATATATATAAGTATATATCGTGATGCCAGACTTTAAGAAAGGGGAAAAAGGGTTTTGATAAATATAATGATATACCAAATATGAAAGGGAATGGAAAGTTAAGCATTTCATATTCTGAAATGTATAAAATAGTTTTGCTATGATAAATTAAGAATAAATAAAATGTTTTGGATAAATTTGAAACGACCCGCAAATCTGAGCTATCTGAGTTGACTAAATACACCACACGTTCAACTCAAATAACACAGAAATACGAACCATTAATAGAAAGAAGTTAGAAGATGAGAAATAGGAAGAAAGAAATATTAGAATAGAAGAAGAAGAATACACAACATCAGGGTAAAACATGAACCTCACAGCGGAATGAACAAAATATAATATATCATATACTTTTGTAATACAAAATTTCTGTATATGTGTACATTCAGAATCAGAGTTCAACACTTACAATACAGCGGAAAATAACACTAGGTAACTAACGCTGAAGCCTCCTGCTCCAAGCTCCTCCAATGGTATCTGTAAACACCTGAACTACTTGACTGTCCGTACAAATTTGGGCACCCAAGAGTTTAGGGAAAACAAAACAAAATAAACTCTGGTTCAGTCATGGGACTGGTGTGAGTAAACTCCAACCACTTGTTTAACCTTCAAAACTCTTTTCGAAAGAAAAGATAATAGTAAGACCAGCCCACACATAAACATGGACGGTTTTTACCTTACTATAACCCAAAACACTTTGATATCAAATCCAATGATATTATGATAATGTCTACATCAAGTAAATAACCAAATAGCAGAACGCTTGCATCTCACGCTCCACATATATTATAAAATCAAAACCCGCATGGCGCTTATTGGAGATTGGATTTCCAACATGACAAGGTATGGAACCACCTTCTGATGATGTATCTCTAGAGGCGAATACACCTGGGTTCAACAAGAACGTCTTGCAACCCGGCCCACACATGACCGACCACTCATTTCGCTTGAGTGTATCGAATGTATATCACCAACGGTTGGACTCAAACCACCGTTTCCCGAATGGGCAGAATCGATAGATTTAGAAACAAAAGGAATTTCTCTAGATAGGTGATTATACACCATAATGGGTGCGACCCACATAGCCATGCTGCCTGCCTGATTTTTGTCCTTTCCCGGTTGTTGAGGCCTGAGGCTACGCATACTTACCATTCATTGATAGCACAATCACTTTGAATGCCACATTGTCAGATCCGTTAATCACTAGTTGAGTTTGCACAAATATTCTGGATATTATGCTAAGGGATAAATCCGTTGCAACCATATATATTCATACAGACCAACCCATTTGATTATTGGAAATACTCTGTCAGACATTCGTCCATTTACGTTCGTTCTGGGACTGAACGAAACCGAAGGCACTATTTCTACTACTAGAAAAGACCTTGCACTTTACTCCGTCTTCAATATATTCAGCATACTTGGTTCGCAACGCTTATGCCGATACGGAGTGGTTCTTCGGATAATAATCCAACCGGTCTCTCCATATTGACAACGATGGTCAAAAACTTCGATAGTCTGTGATTTAACTATCGAATAAAAACAAGTGTTCATCCAACATATCAAACAAATCACTGGGCTCTTTAATTAATATTTCATTAATTAAATCTCTTCTATATTCTCTTATCAATAAATGTTAACCAAATATTTCAATAACCATATTGGCCCTTTACGTTATTTTGATTTCGTCTCCTTATCGAATTCTATATATATCGATATATAGATTTCTAATTGTCAAATTTCTTAAAAATATTCTAACTCCTTAAATTCCCGGAAAAATTCGCCATAACCTCCCCTGTATCGGGAGCATCGGGAAATTTCAAATAGCTTCCTGGTATCTTCCTCAATCAAAAAGAAAAAGGAAAAGCCAAGCGGCTTGCCGATACGGCGCATAAAATCTCATATATGAATTTAACATGTACCTTTTTGTCGAGCACATAAATTTAAATCTTCATATACTCCATCCCATATCTGTTTAACACCTGTTCACCTGTTTCCAATTCAATTCAACTCAATCCATTCGTTTGAATTCAGTTTCGCTCATTTATTCTTTAATTAGCCTTTTTGCCTATTTCACTTCTTTGTTTGAACATAACACGTTCAAATAAAATGTTTAACTTGCTCACAACCAAATTGAATTTCAATTTTAGTTTCCTTTTTGATTTCGAATATAAATTTTCAAATCGAATTTACTTATTCAAACCCCGGTATCCATTCGAAACCTCCTTAACTAATTTCTATTCAAAATTAGTTAATGCTATTCAATAAATCAAAATCTGGTTTCTGTTTTCAAAAATCCTATTCATTTACACATTTGAATTTGCATATATTTTACAACTCAACTCTGAAATTTTCTAAATCGTCAATTCGGATTTTTTCGCTTAAAATCCTTTTATAACATTAAATAAACCATTATGGTTTTAAAACGATTATGGCGCTGCTTTTCTGAAAATTTGATTTTGATATAACTCACAATATATACGACGAAATCCAGATTTTTCTCCTTCATTAGAAAACTATTCTCAAATCGGTCCTGACGTTTCTTGTTTCGAAGAATTCCGACCCCAATTGAGTTCTGTATACTCAATTGAAGTTCGAGTCGCCAATTTACGAACTGCAGCGCTGCGGCGAGTTCGTTTTAATTATATTTATATATATAAACTTTTAAACTTCGTTTGAATGAAATTCAATTCCATTCTGATTTTAATATATTCAAATCCATAGTTTCAATTCCATTTGAATTCCATATTCAAATCCCATAGTTAATTCTATTTCGAGTTCTATTTGAAATTCTATTTTCAAAGTTTTAATTCAAGTTCTACTTTGAAATTCTACATTTGAATTTCCTTATTCAAATCCCATTTCCAATCTCCATTTAAATTTCTATAATCAAATCTATTTTCATTCTATTAGAATTTCAAATCTCATATTAAACTTCACTTTGAATTCAAATACCATATTTAAATTTCTCTTGAATTCAAATTCTATATTTATATCCCTTGGATTCAAATTCTAGATTTATATCTCTTGGATTCCAATTCTGGATTTAAACTCCATTCTCAAATTTTGTTTGAAATTCCTATATTTAAAGTCTATTTGAATTCTCGAATATCCCAACTCCATTTGAAATTCAGATATTCAAACTCCATTTAAATTCTATTTGAAATTCTAAATGTTTCAAATTCCATTTTCTCTTATTTGAAATTCCCAATATTTCAAATTACATTTTTCTTTTATTTGAAATTCCATTTTTGAATTTCCTTTTTTCCAATCTCATTTGAATTCCTTTGAATTCAAATTCTATTTCAATTCCCTTGAATTCAAATTCTATTTCAAAACTATTTGGATTTCCTATTTTGAAATCCTATTTCAATCCTACTTTGAAATCCTACTTTCAAATTTTATTTCTAATTCTATTTTGAAATTCCATATTCAAATTTCTACTTGAATTCCTATATTCAATTTCATGTTCAAATTCAATACTTGAATTTCTATTTCAAATCTCTATTCAAATTTCATATTTGAATTCCATTTCAAATCTCTATTCAAATTTCATATTTGAATTCCATTTCAAATCTCTATTCAAATTTCATATTTGAATTCTTCTTTGAAATTCTATATTTCAAATTCAATTCTTCTTTGAAATTCTATATTTCAATGTCTGTTTTCTATTTGAACTCTTATATCCAACTTCTTTAAACAAGTCTCGACTTCAATTCCCTTTGAAATTGATATTTCTATTTTCCTTTGAAGATAGATTTCTCATTCCAATTTCACACTTGTATTTCTATTTCTGAATTATCAAATGATAATTCTTTTCTCTTCATTTTATAACTTCGTTATAAAAGAACTATTTATAAACTTCGTTTGTGAAGAAACTACTTGTTTTATTTTCAAAACAAGTTTATATTTTATTTCCATTAAAAATTCAAATTCTATTTAAAAATAGAATTTTTCCTTTTTTTTTAAAAAACTCAAATATCCTTCCACGATATTTTTATAAATCAATGTTCAAGCCCAGTGATATTTAAACACACAAAGCAACGAATTATTTATTTTTCTAACACATCATATATAACAATATATATGCAAACAAATAAACAAACAAATAATATATTTTTGAGGAATCCAGTTGGATTCCTCCAACCTGTTTTCCTGCATCCACAGATGTTAGCACATAAATAATACCCATTCTGCTTCGTGGCAGAATATCGCGGTATAGAAGGTCATCCACTAATCATAGCGTGGGGCATATAGGGTAATCATCCGCTATGAAACTGCGGGCATCCGCTAATGAGACTGCGGGAATCCAACCAATCAATCAACCCAATATATATATATATATATAGCCTAAATAACTAATATATATAAAACAACCATAAAACATTCACACAAGCAACAGACAATTATTTTTAATGAAATAAAAATAATTATAAATAAAAGGTGAGTGAGATTTACTCACCGAGATTTTAAATTTGCACTTGCACCGGTTTCAATCTCTGTTCATTGATTTCCGAGTCTTTGAGCTCCATACAAATGATTTTATTTGATTTGTCCTTGCCTAAGGAAATCCCGCATTTTATAAATTAGATACTGAATCCCCTTAACGAAGTTTTCTACTAAAGATAGACTAATTCAATTCTAGCCGATATACCAATAAAATTCTAACCATTATACTAATTAAATTCTAATCCTTTTTACTAATTATATTCTAATCCTTTTTACTAATTTAATCGACTTGCTAAATGAATCTAGAGTTCAAATTTCAGTTTTTTTGTTTGACTTCATTATTTAAATAAATTAACTACTTAACGAATAAATTTTCCATATATTTTTAATATGACATTTATTATTAAATCTATTGAAATAAAAATTTAATTACCTTTTCTAATTCTGCTTTAAACCAACCATATCAGTCAGCATCTTTGCTCACATCACCACACCTTCCAAGATCAGCGTCGACCTCAATTTCCCCAACCTCTGTCTGAATCATCGAACCCCTAAAACATGCTGTCGGAAAACCCAACTCCTTTGAACATCGCACGCCTACAGTTCGAACTTCACCTTCCCATATTGCAGTTGTACCACCCCCCCTTCGGACTGAAATCGATTCTAGCCACAGAACCCTCTCTGAAAATCGCAACTTCTTCCAATCACTCCCATTAACCATCGAACCCCCATCCCACTGTGCAAATCCCACTGTCGAACCAACATACGTCAGTTCGAACTTGCCGATTGATCCTTCGAGCTTCATCTTCGCTCCAGGCCCAAGCACATCGCATCGCGATCTCCATCTTACCCATTGAATCCTTCGAACCCAATAGCAACCTCGCCACTGACGTCATGATTTCAGAAAGCCAACCCTAATTATTTAATACCCCGATGCCCTCGATTCGTGATGCTCCAATTAACGTCGAGGTTCAGGCTCTTCTGCGATTTTGATTTCGATTCCCTTTTCCCTTTTTTTTTTATTAGAAGATCGGATTATGAAATGGAGTTAACGGTTTAAACAAGGAAGCGAAATGAAAAATGAAGAGTAAAGGGGAGGGCAGACGAGATTATATATAGAAGAAGAAAAGGAGACCAAAGTACGTGCGCCATTAATTATCTGCTTCCTAGATATCAAAAGAAGGCGACCAATTATTCTGCTCAAGGAAACAAATTAGGTCTGCACGGTTAATAGTTAGGTCGGCTGATAGGATTTTTAATTAACTTGATTTGATTTAAATTTTCTTTAATTAAAAACTAAACTATATCGCGGTCCTTTAATTTAAAACCACGAACCACAGTTTCAGCAAAACAACTGATGTTCCCAACATTATTCACTATTCTGAATTCAACGAAACAGATTATACAATTTAATTTGAACGTAATATAAAATAACCATTTTAAATCAATATCATATAATTTAGATTCAAACAAATGAATTCTTTGATAACAAATTATTATTTGTTATCGTTTAAATTCAAATAAAACTTCATATAAATCAATTTGATTCCATTTCAAATTTAATTACTTAAGATCCTCGTATTACGATAGTTATATCGATAATTCAATATAAAAATTCTTTTATATTGTTAATTCAATATTTAAACGATACTAAATATTCAAAATAACTGTTCGAAAAATCCGGGTCGTTACATTCTTCCCCCCTTAAAATAATTTCGTCCTCGAAATTGCTAAGGTAGGAAAAATGGTACAAACCTATTACCTTTCAAACTCCTTTATGTTGAAACTCACCTCCTTATATTTCAACGTATTTAATTTCACCAAAACTTTTGGTCTTCCTTTATTTAATTTGAATGATCTACGATCAATCCATTTATATCCAATCTATGTTCTATTAAACCAATTCAAATTGATTTTAATCAATTTATTCACTTCGACCCATTTAACTTGTTTAAGTTAAATTTCAATTCCAGAATTCAAATCCCTGGGTTTTCTTTTCAAATTCCTTTGAAATCCCATAAATATATACATATATTTATTTTATTTCAAATTCGAAACATTTGAATTTTCAAACCACTTGTTTTCTTTCAAACAAATTTCCATCAAAAACTTTTTCTAAGGTAGCAATTCATCACTTAGAAACTCGGAAAAGAACACTGATGATGTTGCGATCATCATCAGAATAATTTCCCAGCCACTGAAGTGAGTTCAGTGCCTTATTATTTCAAAATCCATGATTTTCTTTCAAATCCTTTAAAACAAATCTATATTATTTTAATATACTTTGAAAAAATATTTTTTCAACTTCCCAGGATTTTAAATTCCAAATTCTGCTTTGAAATCAAATTTTAATTTGTCTCAATTGTATATCTTATTCATATACAAGTTCTATTTGGTTCTAAATAACCATTTCAATTTTATAATCTTGTTGGATTATAATCTTACCAATCAACACATCCATATAATAATTTCAGAAAATTATTCCTTCTATATAAAAATAGAAATTTGGGTAAAATTATTTCATTTACCTTCTTTAAAACAATACTGTGTCAAATTTCTCTGTTTAAGTGTTTAGAAATCCCTATCGACTTCGTGGCGTCCCACTATCCGACCAGAATTCATAAACCACTCAACAGACTAGCCAACACAATATAAAACAACTTTTTATATCAACTAACAAATACGCTCTCTCGTATCTATACACTCAACTCATTCTAGGGTACTACTGACCCTATCTCTAATGAGCACATGCCACACAAGCCTAGGTGTTCGCTCAAACTAAGCTCTGATACCAACTGAATCGACCCGCAAATCTGAGCTATCTGAGTTGACTAAATACACCACACGTCCAACCCAAATAACACAGAAATACGAACCATTAATAGAAAGAAGTTAGAAGATGAGAAATAGGAAGAAAGAAATATTAGAATAGAAGAAGAAGAATACACAACATCAGGGTAAAACATGAACCTCACAGCGGAATGAACAAAATATAATATATCATATACTTTTGTAATACAAAATTTCTGTATATGTGTACATTCAGAATCAGAGTTCAACACTTACAATACAGCGGAAAATAACACTAGGTAACTAACGCTGAAGCCTCCTGCTCCAAGCTCCTCCAATGGTATCTGTAAACACCTGAACTACTTGACTGTCCGTACAAATTTGGGCACCCAAGAGTTTAGGGAAAACAAAACAAAATAAACTCTGGTTCAGTCATGGGACTGGTGTGAGTAAACTCCAACCACTTGTTTAACCTTCAAAACTCTTTTCGAAAGAAAAGATAATAGTAAGACCAGCCCACACATAAACATGGACGGTTTTTACCTTACTATAACCCAAAACACTTTGATATCAAATCCAATGATATTATGATAATGTCTACATCAAGTAAATAACCAAATAGCAGAACGCTTGCATCTCACGCTCCACATATATTATAAAATCAAAACCCGCATGGCGCTTATTGGAGTTTGGATTTCCAACATGACAAGGTATGGAACCACCTTCCGATGATGTATCTCTAGAGGCGAATACACCTGGGTTCAACAAGAACGTCTTGCAACCCGGCCCACACATGACCGACCACTCATTTCGCTTGAGTGTATCGAATGTATATCACCAACGGTTGGACTCAAACCACCGTTTCCCGAATGGGCAGAATCGATAGATTTAGAAACAAAAGGAATTTCTCTAGATAGGTGATTATACACCCTAATGGGTGCGACCCACATAGCCATGCTGCCTGCCCGATTTTTGTCCTTTCCCGGTTGTTGAGGCCTGAGGCTACGCATACTTACCATTCATTGATAGCACAATCACTTTGAATTCCACATTGTCAGATCCGTTAATCACTAGTTGAGTTTGCACAAATATTCTGGATATTATGCTAAGGGATAAATCCGTTGCAACCATATATATTCATACAGACCAACCCATTTGATTATTGGAAATACTCTGTCAGACATTCGTCCATTTACGTTCGTTCTGGGACTGAACGAAACCGAAGGCACTATTTCTACTACTAGAAAAGCCCTTGCACTTTACTCCGTCTTCAATATATTCAGCATACTTGGTTCGCAACGCTTATGCCGATACGGAGTGGTTCTTCGGATAATAATCCAACCGGTCTCTCCATATTGACAACGATGGTCAAAAACTTCGATAGTCTGTGATTTAACTATCGAATAAAAACAAGTGTTCATCCAACATATCAAACAAATCACTGGGCTCTTTAATTAATATTTCATTAATTAAATCTCTTCTATATTCTCTTATCAATAAATGTTAACCAAATATTTCAATAACCATATTGGCCCTTTACGTTATTTTGATTTCGTCTCCTTATCGAATTCTATATATATCGATATATAGATTTCTAATTGTCAAATTTCTTAAAAATATTCTAACTCCTTAAATTCCCGGAAAAATTCGCCATAACCTCCCCTGTATCGGGAGCATCGGGAAATTTCAAATAGCTTCCCGGTATCTTCCTCAATCAAAAAGAAAAAGGAAAAGCCAAGCGGCTTGCCGATACGGCGCATAAAATCTCATATATGAATTTAACATGTACCTTTTTGTCGAGCACATAAATTTAAATCTTCATATACTCCATCCCATATCTGTTTAACACCTGTTCACCTGTTTCCAATTCAATTCAACTCAATCCATTCGTTTGAATTCAGTTTCGCTCATTTATTCTTTAATTAGCCTTTTTGCCTATTTCACTTCTTTGTTTGAACATAACACGTTCAAATAAAATGTTTAACTTGCTCACAACCAAATTGAATTTCAATTTCAATTTTAGTTTCCTTTTTGATTTCGAATATAAATTTTCAAATCGAATTTACTTATTCAAACCCCGGTATCCATTCGAAACCTCCTTAACTAATTTCTATTCAAAATTAGTTAATGCTATTCAATAAATCAAAATCTGGTTTCTGTTTTCAAAAATCCTATTCATTTACACATTTGAATTTGCATATATTTTACAACTCAACTCTGAAATTTTCTAAATCGTCAATTCGGATTTTTTCGCTTAAAATCCTTTTATAACATTAAATAAACCATTATGGTTTTAAAACGATTATGGCGCTGCTTTTCTGAAAATTTGATTTTGATATAACTCACAATATATACGACGAAATCCAGATTTTTCTCCTTCATTAGAAAACTATTCTCAAATCGGTCCTGACGTTTCTTGTTTCGAAGAATTCCGACCCCAATTGAGTTCTGTATACTCAATTGAAGTTCGAGTCGCCAATTTACGAACTGCAGCGCTGCGGCGAGTTCGTTTTAATTATATTTATATATATAAACTTTTAAACTTCGTTTGAATGAAATTCAATTCCATTCTGATTTTAATATATTCAAATCCATAGTTTCAATTCCATTTGAATTCCATATTCAAATCCCATAGTTAATTCTATTTCGAGTTCTATTTGAAATTCTATTTTCAAAGTTTTAATTCAAGTTCTACTTTGAAATTCTACATTTGAATTTCCTTATTCAAATCCCATTTCCAATCTCCATTTAAATTTCTATACTCAAATCTATTTTCATTCTATTAGAATTTCAAATCTCATATTAAACTTCACTTTGAATTCAAATACCATATTTAAATTTCTCTTGAATTCAAATTCTATATTTATATCCCTTGGATTCAAATTCTAGATTTATATCTCTTGGATTCCAATTCTGGATTTAAACTCCATTCTCAAATTTTGTTTGAAATTCCTATATTTAAAGTCTATTTGAATTCTCGAATATCCCAACTCCATTTGAAATTCAGATATTCAAACTCCATTTAAATTCTATTTGAAATTCTAAATGTTTCAAATTCCATTTTCTCTTATTTGAAATTCCCAATATTTCAAATTACATTTTTCTTTTATTTGAAATTCCATTTTTGAATTTCCTTTATTCCAATCTCATTTGAATTCCTTTGAATTCAAATTCTATTTCAATTCCCTTGAATTCAAATTCTATTTCAAAACTATTTGGATTTCCTATTTTGAAATCCTATTTCAATCCTACTTTGAAATCCT
This sequence comes from Allium sativum, assembly GCA_030737875.1. NCBI lineage: Eukaryota > Viridiplantae > Streptophyta > Magnoliopsida > Asparagales > Amaryllidaceae > Allium > Allium sativum. The sequence continues at coordinate 736,575,344 of CM060916.1, forward strand.
ACTTTCAAAGTTTATTTCTAATTCTATTTTGAAATTCCATATTCAAATTTCTACTTGAATTCCTATATTCAATTTCATGTTCAAATTCAATACTTGAATTTCTATTTCAAATCTCTATTCAAATTTCATATTTGAATTCCATTTCAAATCTCTATTCAAATTTCATATTTGAATTCCATTTCAAATCTCTATTCAAATTTCATATTTGAATTCTTCTTTGAAATTCTATATTTCAAATTATATTCAATTCTTCTTTGAAATTCTATATTTCAATGTCTGTTTTCTATTTGAACTCTTATATCCAACTTCTTTAAACAAGTCTCGACTTCAATTCCCTTTGAAATTGATATTTCTATTTTCCTTTGAAGATAGATTTCTCATTCCAATTTCACACTTGTATTTCTATTTCTGAATTATCAAATGATAATTCTTTTCTCTTCATTTTATAACTTCATTATAAAAGAACTATTTATAAACTTCGTTTGTGAAGAAACTACTTGTTTTATTTTCAAAACAAGTTTATATTTTATTTCCATTAAAAATTCAAATTCTATTTAAAAATAGAATTTTTCCTTTTTTTTAAAAAAACTCAAATATCCTTCCACGATATTTTTATAAATCAATGTTCAAGCCCAGTGATATTTAAACACACAAAGCAACGAATTATTTATTTTTCTAACACATCATATATAACAATATATATGCAAACAAATAAACAAACAGATAATATATTTTTGAGGAATCCAGTTGGATTCCTCCAACCTGTTTTCCTGCATCCACAGATGTTAGCACATAAATAATACCCATTCTGCTTCGTGGCAGAATATCGCGGTATAGAAGGTCATCCACTAATCATAGCGTGGGGCGTATAGGGTAATCATCCGCTATGAAACTGCGGGCATCCGCTAATGAGACTGCAGGAATCCAACCAATCAATCAACACAATATATATATATAGCCTAAATAACTAATATATATAAAACAACCATAAAACATTCACACAAGCAACAGACAATTATTTTTAATGAAATAAAAATAATTATAAATAAAAGGTGAGTGAGATTTACTCACCGAGATTTTAAATTTGCACTTGCACCGGTTTCAATCTCTGTTCATTGATTTCCGAGTCTTTGAGCTCCATACAAATGATTTTATTTGATTTGTCCTTGCCTAAGGAAATCCCGAATTTTATAAATTAGATACTGAATCCCCTTAACGAAGTTTTCTACTAAAGATAGATTAATTCAATTCTAGCCGATATACCAATAAAATTCTAACCATTATACTAATTAAATTCTAATCCTTTTTACTAATTATATTCTAATCCTTTTTACTAATTTAATCGACTTGCTAAATGAATCTAGAGTTCAAATTTCAGTTTTTTTGTTTGACTTCATTATTTAAATAAATTAACTACTTAACGAATAAATTTTCCATATATTTTTAATATGACATTTATTATTAAATCTATTGAAATAAAAATTTAATTACCTTTTCTAATTCTGCTTTAAACCAACCATATCAGTCAACATCTTTGCTCACATCACCACACCTTCCAAGATCAGCGTCGACCTCAATTTCCCCAACCTCTGTCTGAATCATCGAACCCCTAAAACATGCTGTCGGAAAACCCAACTCCTTTAAACATCGCACGCCTACAGTTCGAACTTCACCTTCCCATATTGCAGTTGTACCACCCCCCCTTCGGACTGAAATCGATTCTAGCCACAGAACCCTCTCTGAAAATCGCAACTTCTTCCAATCACTCCCATTAACCATCGAACCCCCATCCCACTGTGCAAATCCCACTGTCGAACCAACATACGTCAGTTCGAACTTGCCGATTGATCCTTCGAGCTTCATCTTCGCTCCAGGCCCAAGCACATCGCATCGCGATCTCCATCTTACCCATTGAATCCTTCAAACCCAATAGCAACCTCGCCACTGACGTCACGATTTCAGAAAGCCAACCCTAATTATTTAATACCCCGATGCCCTCGATTCATGATGCTCCAATTAACGTCGAGGTTCAGGCTCTTCTGCGATTTTGATTTCGATTCCCTTTTCCCTTTTTTTTATTAGAAGATCGGATTATGAAATGGAGTTAACGGTTTAAACAAGGAAGCGAAATGAAAAATGAAGAGTAAAGGGGAGGGCAGACGAGATTATATATAGAAGAAGAAAGGGAGACCAAAGTATGTGCGCCATTAATTATCTGCTTCCTAGATATCAAAAGAAGGCGACCAATTATTCTGCTCAAGGAAACAAATTAGGTCTGCACGGTTAATAGTTAGGTCGGCTGATAGGATTTTTAATTAACTTGATTTGATTTAAATTTTCTTTAATTAAAAACTAAACTATATCGCGGTCCTTTAATTTAAAACCACGAACCACAGTTTCAGCAAAACAACTGATGTTCCCAACATTATTCACTATTCTGAATTCAACGAAACAGATTATACAATTTAATTTGAACGTAATATAAAATAACCATTTTAAATCAATATCATATAATTTAAATTCAAACAAATGAATTCTTTGATAACAAATTATTATTTGTTATCGTTTAAATTCAAATAAAACTTCATATAAATCAATTTGATTCCATTTCAAATTTAATTACTTAAGATCCTCGTATTACGATAGTTATATCGATAATTCAATATAAAAATTCTTTTATATTGTTAATTCAATATTTAAACGATACTAAATATTCAAAATAACTGTTCGAAAAATCCGGGTCGTTACAAAATTGGAAGGATTAAAAGTATTAACCAATTTGTTAAATATATTGTAAACAGGCCTAGTCATGCCAAGTACCGAATTAATGAACTCATTTTCACACTATTGTTATTTGATAGTTAAATCACCGACTATCAAACCTGATCAATAAGATGGTTGGTACGGAAAGACCAAGATCGAATTTATATTCGAAAATCATTCCAACCAGCAAATACGTGAAGATACTGAGTGAAGATGGAGCATGTGAAGACCGTGAATCTTCATAAGTGGAAGGATTACTTGTCAAATATTCTCTGTGAATTGCAACGCAGAAGTATTTTGACGTGATTCGGTCGTGGTTGAGATTTTACGGATTGCAAGGACTACTCGCTACTGATCCTTGGGGTGATTCCTATATAAGGATGCAGTAGGAGAGTGCCTTCGGTTCATCCTGTTCCTGGGTGAGTTGTATGGACGAATGTCTGACGGAGTATTTCCAACGGATCACGTACGTTGATTTCTTCAAATGTATTATAGTTGGTTAGCTCCTAACTAGATTATTTTTGTGGACGTCAATTTGTGATATGACGGATCTGACAATGTGGCATTCAAAGTGAAATTGTGGCCAATTGTTTAAGAGATAAATTCTAACCTCAAGCCTCACAACCGGGAAATGACAAAAATCAGGCAGGCAGCATGGATATGTGGGTCGCTCCCATTAGGGTGTATAATCACCTATCTAGAGAAATTCCATTTTCTTCTTTAATCTGTATTTGATGTTGTCCCTTTTCGGGAGACGGTTGTTGATCCCAATCGTCGGTGATATACATTCGATACACTCAAGCGAAATGAGTGGTCGGTCATGTGTGGGCCGGGTTGCAAGACGTTCTTGTTGAACCCAGTGTATTTGTCTCTAGAGATACACTATCGGAAGGTGGTCCCATACCTTGTCATGGTTGGAATCCAATATCCAATAATTTCCCGCAGTTTTGATTGTATACTATATATGTGGAGCGTGAGATGCAAGCGTTCCGCTAGATTGTTATTTATTTGTATTTAGACATTATGATAATATCAGAATAAGTTATGATTTCAAAAACGTTTTGGGTTATAGTAAGGTAAAAACCGTCTGTGTTTATGTGTGGGCTGGTCTTACTATTATCCTTTGATTTCATAAAAGATTTTCCAAAGTTAAACAAGTTGTGTGTTCTGTGAATTTATCACTGAAAGTATTCCAGACTGACCCGGTGTATTTTGCTTTGCTTCAAATGTGCTCGGGTCAGACCGAGTATATTTCCTGGTCAGGTTCGCTTGGAGTTCAGGAGCTGGAAGCACGAGGCTTCACCGCTAGTTATATAGAGTTATTTCCGCTGTGACAGTTATATGTTGTACCCTGATGATTGGTACGTATATACAGTTGTTTTGTATAAAGAGATTTGATATTATATTTTATCTGTTCCGCTGTGAGATTCTGATGTGATGTTCTTCTTCTTTCTTCTATTCTAATATTTCTTTCTTTTCTCACCCTCTAAATTCTTTCTAATAACAATCTGGGATTCAATACTTGGGTTTTTGGAAAGTAATACGGGTTTAGGTATTGTTGTCGAAAATTCGAGTGTCGAAATTTTCCCTAGGTCGTTACAACATTCAAGCGAAATGAGTGACCGGTCATGTTTAGCCTAGGTTACAAGATGTTCTTGTTGAACCCGGTGTATTCCTCTCTAGAGATACACTGTCGGAAGGTGGTCCCATACCTTGCCAGTTGGAATTCATTACCCAATAAGCGCCCGCGGTTTTCTATTATATATTATGTATGTGGAACGTGAGATGAAAGCGTTCTGCTAGATGATTATTATATTGTGGTTGATAGACATTATTATAATATCAAATGAGTTTGATATAAATATTATCGTTCCTTTCAAAAGGTTTACGAATTTGGACCAAGTGTTTTGGATTCTCATAAGGGAAAAACCCGTTTCGTTAAACGGCGTGGTCTTATGAAATATCGTTTATTTTCTCAAACTGTTTTAAATTTTTTACTCACACCAGTCCCATGACTGACCCGAAGTTTATTTTGTTTTGTTTCCCCTATACTCTTGGGTGCCCAATTTTGTACGGGCAGTCAAATAGTCAGGATTTTACAGATATACTGAGAGCTTGGAGCATGAGGCTTCAGGATTTTTTAGCAATTGTTTATTTCTGTTGTGTTGTAAGTGTTGTACTTTGATAATGATATGTATATTCAAGTACAGGTTTGTATTTCAAAGTTATGTTATATAGTATATTTTATTCATTCCGCTGTGAAGTTCGTGTTACTCTGATGTTGTTGTTCCTCTCCTTCTTCTATTCTAATTTTCTATCTTATCTATTCTCACCCTCTAACTTCTTTCTATTAACTATCCGGTATTTCCGATGCTTGGATAGTCGACATTGAGTTTATGTCGATAACCAGGATCGCAAATTCCCCGGGTCGTTACAATATGTCCCAATACTAATGCAAAGATCAGGCAGTCTACTGATTCAGTCGACCTCCTTAATACAATGTATGTTCGTGCCATGAATCCAACATGTATGCAAATAATCCTATTATAATACGTAAGTTCTTTATGTGTGCACAATCATTCGACCAAAAGCAACATCCACTTGATAATACATCCATTTTCATCCATTAAAAGAAAAGAAAAGTGCACACACATCCATATGCAGTATGATAGTGATTGAGCCGATCTAGTGCTTAATATGTGTATATGCATCCACAAGCAACCACTATAAAACAATTGCATCCATCAAACATAACATGTCTCAAACACATGTTTACATCCATGGGTTCCCTACCTAAAGGTCAAAAATTCGATCGATAGGATACAGACGAATGATAGAAACAAGTGCGAGCAAAAGCTTTGGGGAAAAAAGTTAAGAACATATTCCCAAAAAGGAAAGGGTATGAAGCGTGATCTTTGTTTTCAGTCTTCCAAGTCGCATCCTCGTCATCTTCTTCCCATTACACTTTTATTAACCTAACCAGTATGTTGCGCAGTTTCTTAACCTTTGATCCAAGTATACGAGTAGGAACTTGTCTAATTGTCACCTCCCGTTCTACCTCTACTTACTCACGCATGTTCGGCTCAACTACCACTGCTTATCGTGTAGACACTTCGATAAATAAGAAATGAGGAAAAACATCATGAATATCCACATAAATGCGAAGCGAGCTGTACGCCTTAGTTGCGAACACCACCGGAGCACCCCATTCAGATATGCTTCGCCTAATAAACCCTTTCTCAAGCAGCTCTCCTACTTGCTTGCTAAGCTTCCTCCTTTCTCGTGGAACCATGTGGCGCACATGTCATGCAATTGGCTTTCCATTGTCTAACAAATATATACAAAAATCGATCTCTCGCCTTGGAGATAAACCCCGAACCTCCTCAAAAACATACGGATTCTCACGGACTACCACTACCGACCGTAGATCATCGATAGATGCATCAAGAGATTCTAGGAAACTAAGCATGACAAACCCTTTTGGGTCATAAGAAATCTCGAGGATCCTCCTATGGCAAGTCAAAAGTCTAACGGCCCTCCCCTCACAATCAAGAATGGCACCGTACATGGCTAGCCAACCTATCCCTATAATCAAACCATTTCCTATAAAACCGACACATACGCATCGCACTCGAACTCGATGCCAAATATGGATATTCTCAAACCCTGACAAATCATGGATAAATGAGCCGAACCACCAGTGGCGTTTGAGACAACAACGGGAGCCACTACCATACTAGTATTTAAGTGTAGATATTCAACCACAGTACTAGATATAAATGAATATGAAGCGCAAGAATCAAAAAGAGTTCTTATAGAATGATTGGAAAGAGAAATCAAACCTTCCACATAAACTTTCCTACCTCGATCTAGAGCACCGATCGCGAGAGCATGCACTTGCCCTCCACAAGCTCATGCCCTTTGACCTTGTCCTTGTTTCTTTAGGCAATCCTTAATAAGATGCCCGACCTCTCCACAATGGAAACAAGCGTTCTTCCTTCTTCTCCAATCTTTGCTTACATAACCCACATATCCACAATTAAAACATTTCCTCTTGTCTCCAGCTTTGTCGTTCTTTCCTCCCTTCTTTTTTGTTTCCTCAACTTTAGGTTCTTTCTTTTCAGTTTTATGTTCCTCATGCATTAATGCCATATCAATGAGTCTTTCAAAAGTATCTCCCATTGTAATATGGGACATAGCTAACCCATGAAGGGGTTCATTTAGTCCTTTAACGAACCGCAAGGCCTTTTTATGCGGAGTGTCTAGTAGTTCTAAACCGAATCTAGCTAGCTGGTTGAAATTGTTCACATATTCTTTAACAGTCATGTCTCCTTGTTTGAGCGCCAAGAATCTCTCCATTTGCATGCTTTTCTCAGTTTGAGAAAGAAACTTCATTTCAAACCTCTGTCTAAAGTCATCCCAAGTTGCCACCGGACGCCCCGCTTGGGTTACTCCCCACCGGAACGAAGCTTCATCCTTCAGTAGTCAGCAGCCAACTGAATCTTTCTTCGATCCTCTACTTCAAAGATTACAAACAAGTCCTCGGTCTCCTTGAGCCAGTTCCTTGCCTCCACAAATATCTCGGTTCCATGGAATGGCTTCCCTCTCATAGCACGAAAATCTTTGCAGATCTTTGAGAAGTTGTCTGCACGCGGAGGAGGAGGAGGAACGACAGGTGCAACTGGGGGAGGAACGTTTCCTTGGCCTTCGGCAGGCACCGTGGCCTCCAGATACCTACGGAACCATCCGGGTATCGTAACGCCCTCTGGAATGTTGGGTTCCACAGACATGCTGAAAAAGAGAAGGAAAGAGAATCAGACAAGGGATCGAAAGAAATTACTTATGGCTTTTTAGGGATTGTTTTTCAAAATAGACTTTTCTTTTTGAAAAATGCTTCTTAAAAATTCTTTTTAAAATTATTTTCAAAAACTTTTATCTAATCTGGTAACCTTCAGCTCTGATACCAAGTGTGACACCCCACATCCGTTAATGTCACTCACTAAGGGAATGCATTAAGTTTCGTGAAGCGTTATAGGTAAACAGAAATAGAAATATTACAAGACAGATATAAAATCAACAACGGAATTTAAAACTTTATTTATAATAAAGCATTGTGGTTCAAAAACAGCACATGTCTGAAATACACATAAATCATTACATCATAACATCTACTGTATTGTACTTTAAAACAACAGAGTACATAAAAAGTATAATTCCTCAAATAAAGCATAGCCATAGTAGCAAGAATAAAAGCTTCAGCCATATGACAAAAGCAGCTCCAACAAAAGTAAGCAGAATCATAGTAAAGCCTGACTATTCCCGCACTGAGAACCTGAGGGGAACGGAAGATAAGAGGAAACAAAGAGGGTCAGACATAAAATCTGGCGAGTCTAGTTACTTTTAGTAAGTAAGTAAATAAATAATATTAGCATGACAGGCATATAAAGTGGATAGGAGAGAGATAACTACATAAAAGGCAAGTATGACAAGGTGAACAGGATAGGGTGTATACGCTTCTAATGATCACTCTGCACTACTACTAGTATATCCAGAATGAGATGATCCCCAACATGTATGAAATGGTAGACTTAGGCGTACTTCTGGTGAGAGGTTTTAACCCCATACAATCCACAGGCAGCCCCAATAACTGTAAACCCCAATTGGTAGAGGTATTATAATTAATTTATTTAATTATATAAATAGTGATTTAGTGAATTTAATGGTCGTGGAATTTAATAATGGTGAATATTTAATTAAAATAATAAATTAAATAATATATTTAATTCTGAAATAATCAGAATTGGCTGAAATGGCGATATGGTGTGAACTGGATCATCTGTGATATTTAATTCAGCTTGGAATTGAATTTGAATAACGAATATATTATATAAAAGACAGTTTGAACGTATAATTATATTATAATTAAAATCGAGCTTGAAATGGCACTGCAGTTCATAATTTGGCAATTTGAACTTCAACTGAATGTACAGGATTCGTTTTAAGCCGGATTTCTATGAAACAAGAAACGTGTGGAGCTGGTGGAGTATATCTTTCTAGTGGAAGAGAAAAATCGGGATTTCGTCATGTAGATTTTGATTCACATCCAAATCAAATTTCAGAAAAGTCGCTGTGGAATTCCTTTATAATTTATAAAGGAATTATTTATATTTTAAAAAGGAATTTCAATATAAATCGAATATCGGGTTGACCCAGATTGAAATATCAAGTTAGAAATTCATATAGGAATATTCTAGAGTTGTATGGTATTCCACTGTGAATATATACGATAATATAAATTTATTTATATTTAATTTAATTATATTTAAATATATTTATATATTTAAATGGGTCATTCAGAGCTTTAAAAATAGCCACTTTTGCAAACGAAGTCGGAATTCGACGAAACTAATTTTGTTGGATCCGCAATGTCAAATAGTTGTTAGATTTCCAGTTTCGTGATTTTTAGAGTCACTGTGTGGCCGTACGGGATTTTTATGTGAAGAACAGTCAGTATTTTGATAGTTAAAAATACGCTGTGTAAGCATACGGAGTCGGAATTCGACGAAACCAGTTCCGTTGGGACCGTAATGTCAAACTCTAGCTGCATGACAATTTTTGTGATTTTTGGGTGTTGTGTGTGATCATAGGAATTTTAGAGGACGAATAAAATTAGCGATTGATTAAAATAAAATAAAATATTAAATAAAAAAATATTATAATTTGCTATAAATACCCCTCAACTTTTCCCTAACCAAATTCACTTCTTCCTCTGGTCAATTTAATTCCACCGCCACCAATACTTCACAGTAAAACCCATTCATGAGTTCCTAAAATGAAGTAAATCCATAAATAAATTCTAAAATCATGAATCATATATTTTTGAATTCGTTGTGAGGTGATCTTCAAGCTGAGGGGCATTTTGTGGAGTTCGACGCAGGCTTCTCATTTGCGAAAACATACAGCGTTGGGTTCAGCAGAGTTAGGGCTGAGAAATTCTTGTAATTGGTTGGGTTTTGGGTGGTTTTGATTTCGTTTTTGGATTGAGTGAGAAGAATGGTATTGTTTTGAATTTTGGGGATTTTTTTTACAATAAAAAGCATCGCAGGTTCTTGGTGCTGGCGTGGAAATTTCTGAACGGCGAATCCAAGTGGAGGGCGACGAGTTGTCTGGTGTGAGTGCGGATTGGTAGAGACAAAAATGAGAAGTGGTTAGGTGGTTATAGAGTTGATTTTGGTTGGTCGGTTAAGGTGGTAGGAGATAGATGTCGAGAATGGGGTTCCTGTATTTCTGAAGTAAGGAGCCGCGTGTATGATAACGGGGAAGAAGAAGTTTCGGTGTTGGGCCTTGGAGTTTGATGATGGGCCGGAACTAAAAAGGGTAAAAGCCCATCCTAGGTTTTAAGTTAAAGTTAGTTTTAATTTAATTTTAAATTTTGTGTACTAACTTTGTAAAATCATAACTTCGTGATACGATATCAGATTGACGAATCGCAAGTTGCGTTGGGATCGTATGGACGGACACTACACAATGGAACTGATTGGAAGTCCATCGGAGCTCGTTACAATTTATTGCAAAATAAATTGTCCGTCTGAATCAAATCGAACGACAATTATCGTTAATTAATGATGATAGTCCAAAATGAGTAAATCTCACTAACTCTGAACAGTTATAATTTCATGTTGTATTTTTAGAACTGTTAAATATTGGCTGATTGACTCTGTGTTGATTGTTTGATTGAACTGCTAGTCAGTTAGTTGAATTTCTATATTGATTCGGTTTAACAGAATATATCATATGGAACTGAAAGTGATGTTGATTTTATATTGTATAACATCTGTGGATGCAGGGAAACAGGTTGGAGTAATCCGACTGGATTCCTCAACAATTATTTTACTGTGTTTCATATATTGTGATATATGATGCGATATATAATCTGTTTTCAATTATATGTGTTTGAACGATATTGGTCATCGTGATTTGATGTGTTAAATCCCATAACATACCGGAATGGTGAAAAAGGGAATTTTCAAAATGAATATTGAAAATAGATTATTTATAAAATCAAAGGATTTTATAAAAGAGATAATATTTAAAACAATCAAAGAAGATTTTATAAAAAGGAAATATTTAGAAAATAAATAGAGTTATAAAAAGGAAATTTGTTTATAACCGAATATGATGTTATAAAAAGGAAAACGTTATAAAAAGGAAAACGTTATTAAAAGGAAAACGTTACTAAAAGGGAAATCATTTGTAAAGTGAAGAACCGTTACTAAAAAGTAAATCTTTATAAATGAATAGTTTATTCGAAAAGGAGTTAATCGATTATTAGTTTTTCGAATAGAGTTAAAGGAAAGGAATTATCGATTATTAGTTAATCGAAGGGAGTTATCGATTATTAGTTAATCGAAGGAGTTATCGATTATAGTTTAATCGAAAAGAGTTATCGATTTGTTTAATCGAAGTAAGTTATAGAATATTGGTTATTCGAAGGAGTTATCGAATTTAGTTATTCGATGGAGTTAATCGATTAGAGTTAAAATAAAGGAGTTAATCGAATATAGTTTATTCGAATAGAATAAATTGAGTTAATCGAAAATTAGTGATTCGAATAAAGTAAAAGGAGTTATCGAATATTAGTTATTCGAATAAGAGTTAAATAGAGTTATCGAATATTAGTTATTCGAATAGAGTTAAATGGAGTTAAAGGAATAAATCGAATATAGTTTATTCGAATGGAATTAAAAGAGTTAATCGAATTTGGTTTATTCGATAGAGTTAAAGGGGTTATCAACTAGAGTTAAATCAAATAGAGTTAATCCAATAGCGTTAGTCCAATAGAGTTAATTGATAAGGGTTAATCGAATAGAGTAAATTGAATAGAGTTATCGAATATACCTTATTCGAAGGAAAGAATTATCGAAAAGAGATGATTTGAAAGAGAGTTACGTAAGGAAGTTTGTTAAAGAATTAAAAGGTGAACTTTGTCTATTTCAAGGTTAGATACGTTGTTCAGTTAAGGTCTGAGAGGTAGTATTACCCCAACTTGATTGACTTTATTTTTAACCAAGGAATGGTTAAGGTTCGATAATGAAGGTGGGTTAAAGGAATTTAGTTAATAAGCGTAATGGTTTGAGTTGGCATCGCGATGGTCTGTTTAAAACATCTGTCTAAGTCCAATGAAGGAGTTTTGGAAATGTTTTCCAACTAAGAACCAGAAATGTTTTCTGATATAGAAAAACAAGAAATGGAAATGTTTTCCAATGGTAATAACATATATTTTCTAAATTTAGAAAATAAGAAATGCTGAATATAAGGAAACAGGAGATAAGTAAATTAATGAAATAAGGAAAATATGAATATATATATATATATATGATTGATGGTTGATTGATAGAATTTCCATCTGGAAATAATATCGTTGTTTGCACATGTGTTTTTCTTCGATAGTTAAATCACAGACTATCGAAGTTTTGACCATTTGAACGTTGTTAATGTGGAGAGACCGGTTGGATTATTATCCAAAGACCACTCTGTATTGGCATAAGCGTTGCGAATCATATATGCCAAAGATAATTGAAGATGGAGTAAAGTGCAAGGGTTGTTGTATAAATCTTAGATAACAGTGTCTAAGATGGATATACTGAATAGTACCTTCGGTTCATCCTGTTCCTGGATGACTTGTATGGATGGATGTCTGACAGAGTATTTCCAGACGATCACGTACATTGATTTCCCCAACCGTACCAAGAGTGGAAGCGGAGAAGGAAACTTCTTTTAGCTAACACATAATGTATTGTTGAGGATGTCAATCGGTGATCTGATGGATTTGACGATGTGGCATTCGAAGTGAATCTGATGTGATGATGAAGCGTAACCTCAAGCCTCATCAACTGGTAAATGACAGAAATCGGGCAGGCATCATGGCTAAGTCGGTCGCTCCGAAGTAGGGTGTATAATCACCTGATCTAGAGTTTCATTTACTTCTAAAAATCTATTGTTGATGCTGTCCCATTTGGGAAACGGTTGCTGATCCCAACCGTTGGTGACATACATTCGATACACTCAAGCGAAATGAGTGGTCGGTCATGTGTGGCCGGGTTGCAAGATGTTCTTGTTGAACCCAGTGTATTCCTCTCTAGAGGTACACTAGCGAAAGGTGGTTCCATACCTTGTCATAGTTGGAAATCCATTACTCAACATGTGCTTGCGATTTTGATTGTATACTATATATGTAGAACGTGAGATGAAAGTGTTTCTGCTAGATGATTATTATAGTGTGGTTGATAGACATTATTATAATATCAAAAGGGTTTTGATATAAAGATATTTTGGATTCTCATAAGGGGAAAACCCGTTCCGTTATACGGCGTGGTCTTATGAGATATCGTTTACTTGTTCGAACCGTTTTTAAACTGTTTTACTCATACCAGTTCCATGACTAACTCGGAATTTATTTTGTTTTGTTTTCCCTAAACTCTTGGGTTCCCAATTTTGTACGGGAAGTCAAGTATTCGGGATTTACAGATATAGTTGAAGAGCTGGAGCAGGACGTAGTTATTTCCTCTGTGTTGTAAGTGTTGTACTTTGATAATGATGTATATTCAAGTACAGATGTATATTTCAAGTTATGTTATATATATTATATGTTATTCGTTCCGCTGTGAGATTCGTGTTACTCTGATGTGGTATTGTTCTTCTTCTTCTATTCTAATTTTCTATCTTATCTTTCCTCACCCTCTGTTTTCTTTCTATTAATTTCCTGATATTCAGTTTAATTTGGGGTTGGACTTGTGTTTTTGGTCAGCTCAAATTGGACCGCATTTTCGGGTCATTATAGTTGGTATCAGAGCTTGGTTAAGTGAATTACCTTGGCTCTGTGGCGAGACTCAGTAGAGATAGGGTTAGTAATACCTTGGATTAAGTTGAGTGTATATATACGAGTGAACGTATTTGTTATAGATAAAAATTTGTTTTTTATTGTGGAGATTTATTGGTTGAGTCGTTTATGGGTTCTGGTCGATCAGTTTGATCCATTGTATCGATAGGAGTTTATAAACACTCGAATACGATGGGTCGACACGATATGTTTTGAAAAGAGGGTAAATTAAAATAAGTTTACCCAAGGTATATCTTGATACAGAGAAGATATATATATATATATCAAAATTATAATATATTGGATACATTGGTTGTTACTATAATCGAGTAAGATTATAAATTAAATGGTTATGTAAATAACCAATCAGAATTCATATAAGTGAAATACATGAAATCAGATGAGTTAAATCTGAAATTTAAACCAGAAATTGAGTTAAAACTCTGGAGAATTGGATAAGTGTTTGTAAATGGATTTATATTAAAAATAAGGAAAATTTAAGATCCTGGGAGATTTTAAATTGTTTTACAAGCAGTGTGAATTATATTTTGAAATGAATTTCAACGTGGAAATGTTTAGAAATGGTTTTATAGTATTGAACTCACTTCGATCGCTGGAAAATAGATTCTGATGATGACAGCTGCATCATCAGTATTCATTTTCGAGTTGTAAGTGACTAATTACTACCAAAGATACTGTTTTGAATTTGTTTTGGGAAAGACAAGTTGTGTTGAATTTCAAAATGGGATTTATAATATAGAATTTGAATATAGAAATTCAAATGGGATTTATAATATAAAAATTGAATAGAATTAACTAAGTCGAAGAGGAATTAGTTAATCGAGTTTTGAATTTGAAGTTGAACTTTGAAAGGTGAATTGGATTTGTAAATGGATATTCGAAATTGAATATAGAACTTAAATTTGAAATTTGGATTCAAATTAGTTAATAAGCAAGTTAAAATATATTTGAACATGTCATGTTCAAATATAAAAGTGAAATAGACTAAAGAGTTAATTAACAAATTAATTAACGAATTAAGTTAAAACATTCCGGTATAGTTAAAATAGATTGGGCAGGTATAAATATACATGAGATAGGTTTGGAATAAAGTATAGAAGTGAAATAGATAGAATGCTCGACGAAAAGGTATGTATTTAATTCATATATGAGATTTTATGCGCCGTATCGGCTAGCCGCTTGGCTTTTTCTTTTTCTTTTGGATTGGTGAGGGCCATGGGAGGCTATTTGAAATATCCCGGTGCTCCTAGTACAAAGGAGGTTATGGCGAATTTTTCCGGGAATTTAAGGAGTTAGAATATTTTTAAGATAATTTGATAGTTAGAAATCAACGTATCGATATATATATATATATATATATATATATATATATATATATATATATATATAGAAGTCGATAAGGAAACAACTTAGAAATAGAATAGTAAAATCAAAAAAAGGAAGACTAAGAATAAAATCTAGTAAGAATAGAAAGAGGAAGCGTATACGTGTTTAAAAGTGAATAAGTAGTTGTATGGTATTGATTATTCGAGTAAGTAGTCATATCTGTTTTGACGTTATAAATGTTATTCAGTCAAGGTCTGAGAGGTAGTTATACCCCAACTTAATTGATTTCATTATTAACCAATAAACAGTAAGATTTCAAGCTCGAAGATCAATGTTGAATAAGAGTTAGTTGAATATAGTATTTGGATTGTCGTAACGATGTTTTACACAACATTTGTTTTAACCCAAATAAGTCTAAGCTTGGAAATATAATAAAGAATATTTCCTAAGTATAGAAATAAACGAGATCGGAAAAGAGATAAGTAATTGGAGTATTTTCTAATTATAAATAGCATATATTTTCTAAAGTTTAGAAAATAAAGGAAGGCGATATTCGGAAATGTTTTCCAAATAACATAAAAGGCCAATATGGTTATTGAAAATATTTGGTTAACAAATATTGATAAAGAAATAGAGAAGTGATTTAACTAATGGAATATTAATTAAGGGCTCAGTGACATGTTCAAAAGGAAAATTTGATTTTTGAAAAGAGTAAACTGTTTAAAAACTCCCAGGGAAAGACTGTTTAAATTAAAAAAAAATTTAACAGAAATTTGTGAAAAAAAAATTGAATTAAAATAAAGACAGTTAAGTGGTAACTGAATTGAATTAGAGTGATATCAAGACAAATTGGATTGTGAGATTCAAATTTGAAGTGTAATGTGGTAATCAAGTTAAGAGTTGGGAATCGAGAAGAAACTCGAGTTGAAATGATATTTGGTTCGGATATAAGCGAATGGTTGTATTGTGGATAAAAGTAGATTGGAATTTGATTGGGATGACCCTTGTATCCGCTGAATTGATAACAGGTGGAAAGGATATAATGATATGCCGACAAAAGGTACAAGTTTATATTCGATATAAGCATGAGATTTATGAGCCGAATTGGCAAGCCGCTTGGCTGTTTGATTTTCTTTTGAGATGGAGATGGCCCAGAGAGGCGAGTTAGAGTTTGACCGATTGACCAGTACAAAGGAGGTATTGGCAAAAAAAAATTCGAAAAAGTTAAGGTGTTAGAAAATTTTCAGGAGTTTTTAAAATTTTCGTTGATAAGAATTAATTAATAATTTAATTGAAATTAAATTGGTTCAGTTGAAACTGGAGTTAAAGAAGTGAACAAATAGGTTCTAACCAGTCGATAGGGTCGTTCTCTACCTTAGCAATTTCGAGGACGAAATTATTTTAAGTGGGGAAGATTGTAATGACCCGCATTGGCAAAGGTATTATAATTAATTTATTTAATTATATAAATAGTGATTTAGTGAATTTAATGGTCGTGGAATTTAATAATGGTGAATATTTAATTAAAATAATATATTTAATTCTGAAATAATCAGAATTGGCTGAAATGGCGATATGGTGTGAACTGGATCATCTGTGATATTTAATTCAGCTTGGAATTGAATTTGAATAACGAATATATTATATAAACGACAGTTTGAACGTATAATTATATTATAACTAAAATCGAGCTTGAAATGGCACTGCAGTTCATAATTTAGCGATTTGAACTTCAACTGAATGTACAAGATTCGTTTTAAGCCGGATTTCTGTGAAACAAGAAACGTATGGAGCTGGTGGAGTATATCTTTCTAGTGGAAGAGAAAAATCGGGATTTCGTCGTGTAGATTTTGATTCACGTCCAAATCAAATTTCAGAAAAGTCGCTGTGGAATTGCTTTATAATTTATAAAGGAATTATTTATATTTTAAAAAGGAATTTCAATATAAATCGAATATCGGATTGACCCAGATTGAAATATCAAGTTAGAAATTCATATAGGAATATTCTAGAGCTGTATGGTATTCCACTGTGAATATATACGATAATATAAATTTATTTATATTTAATTTAATTATATTTAAATATATTTATATATTTAAATGGGTCATTCAGAGCTTTAAAAATAGCCACTTTTGCAAACGAAGTCGGAATTCAACGAAAATAATTTTGTTGGATCCACAATGTCAAATAGTTGTTAGATTTCCAGTTTCGTGATTTTTAGAGTCACTGTGTGGCCGTACCGGATTTTTATGTGAAGAACAGTCAGTATTTTGACAGTTAAGGATATGATGTGTGAGCATACGGAGTCGGAATTCGATGAAACCAGTTTCGTTGGGACCGTAATGTCAAACTCTAACTGCATGACAATTTTCGTGATTTTTGGGTATCGTGTGTGATCATAGGAATTTTAGAGGACGAATAAAATTAGTGATTGATTAAAATAAAATAAAATATTAAATATAAAAATATTATAATTTGCTATAAATACCCCTCAACTTTTCCCTAACCTAATTCACTTCTTCCTCAGGTCAATTTAATTCCGCCGCCACCAATACTTCACAGTAAAACCCATTAATGAGTTCCTAAAATGAAGTAAATCCATAAATAAATTCTAAAAATCATGAATCATATATTTTTGAATTCGTTGTGAGGAGATCTTCAAGCTGAGGGGCATTTTGTGGAGTTCGACGCAGGCTTCTCATTTGCGAAAACGTACAGCGTTGGGTTCAGCAAAGTTAGGGCTGAGAAATTTTTGTAATTGGTTGGGTTTTGGGTTGTTTCGATTTCGTTTTTGGATTGAGTGAGAAGAATGGTATTTGTTTTGAATTTTGGGGATTTTTTTACATTAAAAAGCATCGCAGGTTCTTGGTGCTGGCGTGGAAATTTCTGAATGGCGAATCCAAGTGGAGGGCGACGAGTTGTCTGGTGTGAGTGCGGATTGGTAGAGACAGAAATGAGAAGTGATTAGGTGGTTATAGTGTTGATTTTAGTTGGTCGGTTATGGTGGTAGGAGATGGAAGTCGAGAATGGGGTTCCTGTATTTCTGAAGTGAGGAGCCGCGTGTATGATAACGGGGAAGAAGATGTTTCGGTGTTGGGCGTTGGAGTTTGATGATGGGCCGGAACTAAAAAGGGTAAAAGCCCATCCTAGGTTTTAAGTTAAAGTTAGTTTTAATTTAATTTTAAATTTTGTGTACTAACTTTGTAAAATCATAACTTCGTGATACAATATCAGATTGACGAACCGCAAGTTGCATTGGGATCGTATGGACGGACACTACACGATGGAACTGACTGGAAGTCCATCGGAGCTCATTACAATTTATTGCAAAATAAATTGTCCGTCTGAATCAAATCGAACGACAATTATCGTTAATTAACGATGATAGTCCAAACTGAGTAAATCTCACTAACTCTGAACAGTTATAATTTCATGTTGTATTTTTAGAACTGTTAAATATTGGTTGATTGACTGTGTGTTGATTGTTTGATTGAACTGTTAGTCAGTTAGTTGAATTTCTATATTGATTCTGTTTAACAGAATATATCATATGGAGCTGAAAGTGATGTTGATTTTATATTGTATAACATCTGTGGATGCAGGGAAACAGGTTGGAGGAATCCGACTGGATTCCTCAACAATTATTTTACTGTTTTTCATATATTGTGATATATGATGCGATATATAATCTGTTGTCGATTATATGTGTTTGAACGATATTGGTCATCGTGATTTGATGTGTTAAATACCATAACATACCGGAATGGTGAAAAAGGGAATTTTAAAAATGAATATTGAGAATAGATTATTTATAAAATCAAAGGATTTTATAAAAGAGATAATATTTATAACAATCAAAGGAGATTTTATAAAAAGGAAATATTTAGAAAATAAATAGAGTTATAAAAAGGAAATTTGTTTATAACCGAATAGGATGTTATAAAAAGGAAAACGTTATAAAAAGGAAAATGTTATAATAAGGAAAACGTTACTAAAAGGGAAATCATTTGTAAAGTGAAGAACCGTTACTAAAAAGTAAATCTTTATAAATGAATAGTTTATTCAAAAAGGAGTTAATCGAATATTAGTTATTCGAATAGAGTTAAAGGAAAGGAATTATCGATTATTAGTTAATCGAAGGGAGTTATCGATTATTAGTTAATCGAAGGAGTTATCGATTATTAGTTAATCGAAGGAGTTATCGATTATAGTTTAATCGAAAAGAGTTATCGATTTGTTTAATCGAAGTAAGTTATAGAATATTGGTTATTCGAAGGAGTTATCGAATTTTGTTATTCGATGGAGTTAATCGATTAGAGTTAAAATAAAGGAGTTAATCGAATATAGTTTATTCGAATAGAATAAATTGAGTTAATCGAATATTAGTGATTCGAATAAAGTAAAAGGAGTTATCGAATACTAGTTATTCGAATAAGAGTTAAATAAAGTTACCGAATATTAGTTATTCGAATAGAGTTAAATGGAGTTAAAGGAATAAATCGAATATAGTTTATTCGAATGGAATTAAAAGAGTTAATCGAATTTGGTTTATTCGAATAGAGTTAAAGGGGTTAACAACTAGAGTTAAATCAAATAGAGTTAATCCAATAGAGTTAATCCAATAGCGTTAGTCCAATAGAGTTAATTGATAAGGGTTAATCGAATATAGTAAATTGAATAGAGTTATCGAATATACGTTATTCGAAGGAAAGAATTATCGAATAGAGATGATTTGAAAGAGAGTTACGTAAGGAAGTTTGTTAAAGAATTAAAAGGTGAACATTGTCTATTTCAAGGTTAGAAACGTTGTTCAGTTAAGGTCTGAGAGGTAGTATTACCCCAATTTGATTGACTTCATTTTTAACCAAGGAATGGTTAAGGTTCGATAGTGAAGGTGTGTTAAAGGAATTTAGTTAATAAGCGTAATGGTTTGAGTTGGCATCGCGATGGTTTGTCTAAAACATCTGTCTAAGTCCAATGAAGGAGTTTTGGAAATGTTTTCCAACTAAGAACCAGAAATGTTTTCTGATATAGAAAAACAAGAAATGGAAATGTTTTCCAATGGTAATAACATATATTTTCTAAATTTAGAAAATAAGAAATGTTGAATATAAGGAAACTGGAGATAAGTAAATTAATGAAATAAGGAAAATACGAATATATATATATATATATATATATGATTGATGATCGACTGATAGAATTTCCATCTGGAAATAATATTGTTGTTTGCACACGTGTTTTTCTTCGATAGTTAAATCACAGACTATCGAAGTTTTGACCATTTGAACGTTGTTAATATGGAGAGACCGGTTGGATTATTATCCCAAGACCACTCTGTATTGGCATAAGCGTTGCGAATCATATATGCCAAAGATAATTGAAGATGGAGTAAAGTGCAAGGGTTGTTGTATAAATCTTAGATAACAGTGTCTAAGATGGATATACTGAATAGTACCTTCGGTTCATCCTGTTCCTGGATGACTTGTATGGATGGATGTCTGACAGAGTATTTCCAGACGATCACGTACATTGATTTCCCCAACCGTACCAAGAGAGGAAGCGAAGAAGGAAACTTCTTTTAGCTAACACATAATGTATTGTTGAGGATGTCAATCGGTGATCTGATGGATTTGACGATGTGGCATTCGAAGTGAATCTGATGTGATGATGAAGCGTAACCTCAAGCCTCATCAACCGGTAAATGACAGAAATCGGGCAGGCAGCATGGCTAAGTCGGTCGCTCCGAAGTAGGGTGTATAATCACCTGATCTAGAGTTTCATTTACTTCTAAAAATCTATTGTTGATGCTGTCCCATTCGGGAAACGGTTGCTGATCCCAACCGTTGGTGACATACATTCGATACACTCAAGCGAAATGAGTGGTCGGTCATGTGTGGCCGGGTTGCAAGATGTTCTTGTTAAACCCAGTGTTTTTCTCTCTAGAGGTACACTAGCGAAAGGTGGTTCCATACCTTGTCATAGTTGGAAATCCATTACTCAACACGTGCTTGCGGTTTTGATTGTATACTATATATGTAGAACGTGAGATGAAAGCGTTTCTGCTAGATGATTATTATAGTGTGGTTGATAGACATTATTATAATATCAAAAGGGTTTTGATATAAAGATATTTTGGATTCTCATAAGGGAAAAACCCGTTCCGTTATACGGCGTGGTCTTATGAGATATCGTTTACTTGTTCGAACCGTTTTTAAACTGTTTTACTCATACCAGTCCAATGACTGACCCGGAGTTTATTTTGTTTTGTTTTCCCTAAACTCTTGGGTGCCCAATTTTGTACGGGCAGTCAAGTAGTCGGGATTTACAGATATAGTTGAAGAGCTGGAGCAGGAGGCTTCAGGATCATATAGCTATAATTATTTCCGCTGTGTTGTAAGTGTTTTACTTTGATAATGATGTATATTCAAGTACAGATGTATATTTCAAGTTATGTTATATATATTATATGTTATTCGTTCCGCTGTGAGATTCGTGTTAATCTGATGTGGTGTTGTTCTTCTTCTTCTATTCTAATTTTATATCTTATATTTCCTCACCCTCTGTTTTCTTTCTATTAATTTCCTGATATTCAGTTTAATTTGGGGTTGGACTTGTGTTTTTGGTCAGCTCAAATTGGACCACATTTTCGGGTCATTACAATAACGGACTCCTAAACTTACCAGAGTCTAGATGTACCCTAACTACTACCCTAATTGATCGGCTCCCTACTCCGTAGATACCCTGTGTTGGTTCCACAGTAGGATATATATCACTTCCTAAAGTGGCAACCCTTCATTTTCAAGATGTGCACAACCATATCTACTAATGTCACAACGTCTTAATTCCCATGGCAAGCCGGACCCATGCACGCACATGACTCCATTGGTTTCCTGCGCTGTTGACACTGCCCCTTCGTTTTGGATCTCTTACAATCAGCCCAGTAAGCGTGCCCCTACTCCAACCTAGTTCGGAGTACTCGTTAGATACCTAGGTGGGTTACTAACTGAAACAGATCCCACACACAAGATGATACAAGATCCCTCTAGGCTTGCATCTCCATTACTAGGATTTCAACTGGTCATGCCAAACAGTCCAACATGTAAAATAGGTTAAGTTATCGGGCCTATATACGTAAATATTACCCCACCGCCACAAGATTTACTTAACCCTCACTGATCCAAGCAAGTTTACTTAACAAAGCTGCATAAACCCAAAGTATAAAATAGGTTAAGTTTGTAGGCTTATGTCTATATAAATATTACCCACTGCCACAAGATTTACTTAACCCACCCACTGTTTCAACCAAGTTTACTTAACCCATATTCAAGTTAACATGTTCTTACAATCCCTATGGATTCATCTAGGTCAATTATTCCAATTCAGTACCAAGTCCATTTATGGTTATAATGGGCTAGACCTCCCACATTAGGCCTACAACTTGTGGATGCTGGATATGTCGGTCAGGTCCGAGCAGACTTCTTTCACAAGTTGTGCCTAACCTCATGTCTTATCCCGTCTCGTATTTGTGCACTTAGACCCCTCACATTAGATTTAGCATTTGCGGTTGCTGGATATGCCGGTCGGGTCCGGGCAGACTTCCACCACAAATGCAATTTAACCTCGTGTCATAAGTGCCATTACAGTTTTCTAATTACTGTCATCCTAGGCGCTTTAATTATTAACCAATTAATTGTACATATGTCTTTATAGGTATCCATGCCCATTTACCCAATTATATTCATAGTGGATTATATGTACAAATTCATACTTATCATTCAAGTTATGCCAATTCTAATGTTTTCCCCCGTTCCCTAATTAACGCATTCGCATATATTTGGCGTCACGTATATGCTAGAAAGTCGCCTAGCCATAATAAAAGGGAAAGATGACAATATTGATTATTTTAACAAAAGTGACATAAACTTCTAATTGGCATAGTGATAAGGTGGACATATAAAAAAAGATCTAGTGAGCATGTGAAAATAAAACTAGATCTAACATACCAAGGATGTCATAATAAGCATGAATAAATAAGGATTCATATTTCTAGTTAATGACAGATCTAAATTAATCACCACATGATAGGTAAAGTTTAGGATCCACAAATGTGACATGATAAATTAACCACAAGCGAATTAGATCTATAAAGGTAGATCTAGCATGACATGATAAATTAACCACAAACGAATTAGATCTACAAAGGTAGATCTAGCTTGACATGATAAATAAACCACAAGCGAATTAGATCTAAAAAGATCTATCATGACATGATAAATTAACCACAAGCGAATATCTATAAAGGTAGATCTAGTATGACATGATAAATTAACCACAAGCGAATTAGATCTAAAAAGGTAAATCTAGCATGAAAATAATTTAAGATCCACAATTATGACATGACAAATTAACCACAAGCGAATTAGATCTAAAATGGTAGATCTAGCATAACACGATAAATTAACCATAAGCGAATTAGATCTAAAAAGGTAGATCTAGCATGATAATAATTTAAGATCCACAATTGTGACATGACAAATTAACCACAAACGAATTAGATATAAAAAGGTAGATCTAGCATAACATGATAAATTAACCACAAGCGAATTAGATCTAAAAAGGTAGATCTAACATGATAATAATTTAAGATCCACAATTGTGACATGACAAATTAACCACAAGCGAATTAGATCTAAAAAGGTAGATCTAGCATGACAAGATAAATTATCCACATCATAGTTATGTCATAGATTCAAAAGTCCCAATAGATCTGATATGATAAAGATTTAGATCCAAGTCATAGAATATTATAGATTCACAAATTATGATAGATCCAATATGATTCAAACGCAGGCATATATCCAAATCACAGTCATATCACGTTTACTTTTAATCATTTAAATCTAAAAGTAACTAACTCACCGTGTTTGGATTTTAGAAGATAGAAAAGAAATTGTTGGTGTTGAATCTCAGATCTATAGTTGAAACGCTTGAATCTTTTTAAACTTGATTTTGGAGAAGAATAGGCAATTTAATTGAAGTTGCAGCAGGGCCTCGCCGTCACCATTATTTTTCAAATGAATAAAACCTAGGTTTAGAGTCCTTTATGTAGTTGCTGCACCCTGAATCTGGACACTGTGTGCGTCTAGAAACATTCAGCCAATTCGACCCAAGGGTCGACCCCGGTGTCGATCGGGTCGACACCCAAAAGGGTCGGTTCGGCGTTTCGGCTTCCCACTTTGTCATTTTGAATTTTTTTTGAATATTTATTTATTTAATTTTTTATATATCTATATATATGTATATTTTTCTCATATGCATACAAACTTCAAGGCTTAATAACTTCTTCATACGGTGTCCGTTTTATGCAAACCAGCAAATCAGCATGTGTGTCCACTGAACAATTTATGGCAAGTTTTTAACCGGTTGAATTTTTTTTATAGGCAAAAAAGATTCCATTTTTCTTTTCCAGAAATAAATTCAAGCATGAAGCATTTTTTTAATTGCAAACATATTTGGAAAATACTCTCTTCTACATATAAGGGATGAGATCATTTTTGGGACAATTCATTTCCAGAAAATGAATGAATGCTCCATAGAAATTCAATTTCAATTATTTCCTGTTTTGGTTCAATCAGAAAGTCATTCAAGGCAACTTTCTTTTTCAAAGGAGGCAATCAAATATTATGTTTCCAGATTTATACATTAAAGGCCAAGAAAAAGATTAGAGGCATCATCTCATTTTTCCAGAATTGCCACATTCAAAGCCAAGGCTGTTTTAAATTTCAAAAAGGGAAAATCTGTTTCGAAGACCATAATCACATATCCAGATTCATTCAAAGGGACAAAACAAGTATAGATTCATCAACTCAATCAAAGCAGACCAAATCAAAAAGGGAAACGGAGCAAAATCAGATCGAACCATTTTTTACTCGAAATCAGAGAGTCTAGGGTTTCTAATTACCCTTTATATTTTCACCCATCATCATCGGCTTATAAATATCCATCGAAACCACAAAATCAACTCAAGAGAAAATTGTTTCAAATCAAAAGTTACATACCAGAGTTTCGATCGCTAGAGAGAGGCGCAATCAATCGAAGATAGAGCAACACAGTTTCAAGCTTCAGAGATCTTTTCAAAGCATCAAGTAATCAATTGCAATTCGATTTGGGGGATTTGATGAAACCCTAGGCCGTTATATTTTTCCACAGAGCAAAAGGAATCGGGAAGAGCAAATGTGGACTGAATAAATACAAGTGGGCCGACCAATTTTTTTTGAAGGGCTTAGTTTGGTCTAATATTAAAAGGGGGTTTCTTATTTAGTTTTTATTTCTTTTGTTGTATTTTTATTTGATTTTTGTAAACCGTCCCATCAGTTCTAGAGTCTGTAAAATCTAGAGGAGATCCAGTTAGGGTATTAACTGGTAGTTTACTAGAGTCTGTAAAAACTAGGGTTACGGGTTTGTAATCCGGGAAAATATGATTGAGGGGATATCAGTCAGTCTAGGGTTTTGAGCATAGGATTAGAATAGGAGCGAGAGGTTCGCGAGTGTACATGGTCTTGTATGCGGAAATCTGTTCTTTTACCTAGTAGAAACCTTAGGAATGCAGCAGTAGGCAGGGTTTTACCGAAGCTGGGTGTATCTTGTGTCATTTATTTTCTGCATTTTCTGCTATATTCTGCGATCTATGATTATTTTTAATATTCCGTTAACTTTAACAACTCAGCGATAAAGTGTAATAATCCCTATTCACCTCCCTCTAGGGTTAATCTAGATCCAACAATTGGTATCAAAGCAGGTATTTTTCTGTTAACTCTAGAGTAATGGGTCATCCTAATTGTCAGTCCTTTGAGAGTCATTCCAGTCGTATTCCATCTATTTTTAATGGTACAGATATTTTAAATTGGAAATTAGAAATGGGGTTATATTTAAAATATGTTGATGTTAAATGTTGGGATACTGCTATTGATGGATTTGATGTGGTTAGTAGAAATGATATTGGTTTTAATTCTCTTGCTATTCATATCTTATATTTATATATGGATGATGACCAATATAGCCTTATCTCCCATTACTTAAATACATAGGAAATTTGGAATACTCTCAATACAAAATAAGGACAAATTGACAACAACTGCTCAAAATCCCAGGATGTCAACTCGGATTCAAATCTATGCTTGAAAGAAGAAACCGATGAGAATTCAAGTAGATCAGAAGATAGAGAATCAACAGATAGTGAAACAGAAAATTTCACTTATGAAGATTTAGTTTTTATGTGTGCTGATTTAACTAAATCTGTTGATAAACTCCAAAAGAAAAACAAATCTCTAAAATCTGAAAATACTGAGTTGACCCGCAAAAATAATATGTTGGAGTTAAAATTTGAAAACTCTGATTGCAAGAATTGTTTTAATTTGAAAAATGTTATAGCTCATCTCAATATGAATCTTCAGAAACTTGAAAAAGAAATTGCCATTTTAAAACAAAATGAGAATGAGCTGATTTGTAAAAACGATTCTTTGCAGAAGAAGTTGAATAATATTAATTCAAGACATAAATTTTTTGAAAAAGAAAGTTTTCTGAAAACTGAGTCAATTTTGAAAGAACTAGAAAATGAGATTGAAAAATCCAAGAATTTTGAGTCTGGAAAACAAAAACGATTTGAATTTGAAATCTCGAAATCTCAAGCCAAAATTAAATTTCTTGAAGATGAAAATTTGGTTTTGAAAAATAAGATCACTAAAAACCGTTGTTCAGATTTAATGAAAGAAAATGGTGACCTTAAATTTAAAATTCAACAACTTGAAGCAACCTTGGTTAAATTTATTAACGGTGAAAAATCTCTGAATATGTTGTTGAAAAATCAATTTTCTTCTGGAAATAAAAGTGGACTCGGTTTTGGGAAAAATAATGTTTTTGAAAATCGGAACTCAAATGATTTTAAAAATCCTTCAAACTGCTTTAGAAAGAATCAATATGAAAACTCAAACTTTGATAATTGCAAAGGATTTTTGAATCATAAACGTGATGTGAATTTGTTATATAATAATCCATTTGAACAATTCTGGATCCCAAAAAGAAATAAAACAAACTTCATTAAATTCAAACCTATCTGGGTTCCAAGAGGTACAAAGATAGATTCGAATAGGTTGTTATACAAACAGGTTTGGGTACCTAAAGTTGTGAACATATTTTAGAGTGGTTTTACAAATTTTGTTAGACCACTCGATCCTATAAACAGTTAGGTACCGAAGGTGGCTGAGGAATTGCTTTGCTAAAGAGAAACTGAATTCAACTACTTCGTATCTTCAGAATTGGAGGATTGGAGCACGTTTATCACGAAGATTGAACACATATTCGAATCTACAACAAGAATCCTTTTTGTTCTTCCTTAGATCTGTGAGTGGAATATTGTATTCTTAGGCATATTCTATTTTTTAATAGATTAACATGTTGATAGTTATGCCTAGAAGGATTTGGCAAACGATAACATCAATACAAAACCCCCAAATCCTCTATTTTATATTTGCGTAAGAATTGTCATGCTATTTGGGTTTATGGATTTGGATCTTAATACTGGATAGAGAATTAAAAGGGTGTTGTTGTTTCTACTTTGTGTAATTCACCCTTATGTAAATAGTTGATTGTAACCTAAAAGGGTTTAAATTTGGTTTGTTCCATGACTTGATTAGGTTTGGGTTCTATTTTGAATCCAAACGTATTCATACTTGAAATATATCAAATGTAAACGTTTTTATGTACAAAACACCAAAAAGTGGTGAATTTGATAAAGTGGAACTTATAAATATACATGTATATATTATATGTGTATGTTATATTATATTCTTGATCCATTATTGAAATAATCCCAATAAGCCTAGGATGCAAGTTGAAATTTGTATGCATGTTGTATTTTTCATTCACTGTTATATGTTATTATGCTCTTATGCCATCATGCCTAAATTGTAGCAGTCAAGATATGGAAAAATTAACTTGTATACCTAAATTTAGACAAATTGACAATTTTTGTCTCATTAGAATGTTCTCTCGTTCATACGAACATTAGTGTTAATTAGGTGGTATAATTATTATATTAATATAGTGTAATTAACGAGTTAACCTAGTAGTAACATAATAAACACATTTTGATTTTCTATTTTAACAACTAAAAAATATTTTACACTTTTCGTTAAAGTATTATAGGATTCATTCATAATCCTTCACCCTTGTAGAAAATTTAAACAACTAATTTCATTTTATTTTCCCAAAGTGTTTGTTTATTGTCTTTTTACTTTGACGGTTGGTCATCCTACTTCCCATTACAAACACAACAACGTAATCACATTTTATAAATCATTTTAAATTAAACGATTCAACAAAATTTTGGTAGCGTTTCCCTTCATTTCCTATGTCGTACATAAATATGTGTACATAGAGAACAGAAAAGAAGTGCCATCGAAATTTTATGAATCATTTAAACTAAAATGATTAATAAAATGTGATTACTTTCTTTTGTTTGTAGCTTGTCCAATACTGGGACAAATCCAATAAATTTTGTATTAAATGAATATTAATGTCCATTCCGTGGAAAAATGAGTATCCATATAATGATCATATACAACACCTATCAAACGGGGAATAAAAATCTCTAAGGAGTTCACATAAATAAAATACTTTTTATAATTTCTATTTTAACTAGTACAAAGTATTTTATAATTCATTCAACTATTTAAATATTTGTTAACTAAATTTTAAATTTTAAAATGTACTTTAACTTTCATTTAACTATAATTTATTCCTATATAATATTTAATTGTTTTTATGCTCATTTCAAAATTTTATAATTCATTCGACTATTTATATATTTTTCTTAATAATTTTGAAATTTTAAAAATTACTTTAAAATTTAGCTAACTATTTAAAATTTTAAGTTATCGATTTTTTAGAATAAAATTAGAAGTTAGCACTTACAATCTAAGTAAATTGTATTTGTTTTAAAATACGCTAACAATTATGATCAACATATGTTAATTAATTAAAAAATATTGCTTATAATTAACCGCACCAATCGACCAACATATGTATTAATCAATACTACACAAATTTTCACCTAAGCTATAACAAATGTTGTTTTAAATTAAAACAAATATTCGTATAAAATTGTCGATAAGTGTGATAATCAATAACATATACTACTTTTAAAATCAAACCACTAATCAATATCTCTACATCAATTGATACAATATTATGATAACTAATATGCAGTAACCATGATTTTCAACCTCATAATAAACAAATTGCACTCTCAAATCGACTTAGAATACTATTATCATCAACTATGACAACAAATATCACATAGCCATCAAATTCAAACCCATAAACAACCAATTTTCAAAATAAGGGTTTATGATTAGACCTAAAATACATCTAAACTAGGCATGAATACAGGGGTAGAAGCCATACCTTGGACCGAAAGAGAGGGCTGGTGATCGGAGGCGACGACTGCTGACCTCATGAGGTGGCGGCTGGTGATGCGAATTGGGGAGTTAGGGATTTTGCTGGAAGAATTATGGTGTGGGGAAATGAAATAACTGTTCGTGGCTTTTTGCCTGTATAATCAGGTCGGGCAATGGCTAGCGATGGCTTTCAACGATCATATTTTTTAGCCGTCGCTAACTGTTGCCTCGACCCATCACCTTTTGAACTTATTCTAGTAGTGATGTTAGTTGATAGGTTATTGACATATTTGATTGTTAAATAAAATTTCAACTGAAATTTATCGTACTGAATTTAAAATGAATGAAATAGGTATTATTGTCATTTTTATCGAAGTTAGAACTTGAATTTAAATAGAAAATATTGAATATTGAATTGGAATATATTAAAATTTATGGACTTAAGATTCAGTGATTTGAGTTAAAATTTAATATTATAGATAGTTGAACACACTGTTATATGGTTGTTGTGTTATATGTTGAGTGTATCTTGATTATTTATGTAAATTCATTGGTTGTTGTGATGGATTATATTGTATTATTTGTTATGATGTATCCATGTCACTGCATTATAGACTATTGAATTAACGTTGTTATTGAATGGTTATATACCATGACAGGAAATAGAAACTTGATATAAGTTGAAATGATATATACCTATGATATTTGAATATGAATTGAAATCACATATACGCTTATAAATTAATTTATTTGAATTATAATCAATTGTTTTAAAAAAAAATTGAAATTTAAATCTGAATATGTTTAATAAATTTTAATTTCAAAGTTTAAATCTGATTTATTGAAAATTTGGCATGTAAGCTTTTTCAATTTGGAACTGGAAATTTAAATCAGTTTTAAGTTAATTTTGACTTAGATTTGAATTACATAAAAATTGGATTTGTATTACCTTGAAATTAGATTTAAACTATGATCTACCTTAAACTAGAAATGAATTATAATTTTATTTAAAATAAAATTGAAAAAAAATAGTTTAATTTCATTTACACTGTAAAATTTTGTTTAATTTAAAATTTTGAAATTTACTTCAAAGTAAAATTTGAAGTTTAATGGTTTTCGATTGATAATTGAAATTTAAAGTATTTGGATATGATGCTATCAACTTGAACTGTTGAACTAAATTGTTAAACTAAATGATGACTTTTTGTACGTTAAGAAGATTTGAAAACAAATGTTTACGAAGTAATCTTATTTTTGTAATTAGTTTATAAATATGTTATAAACAAATGAGATTCTTGAACACTATCTCGAGAATGTAAACTCTGATAAATCTAAAATGATTTTCAATGGTTGTAGATACAAACAACAATATAATTTGCAAAGTATTTGTGGATGTTTTCCAAATGTTTGTCACATTGAGTAACAAATGACATGATATGCTACCAACAATATGGATAACCTATAATTGAAAGATGAGCATTTGATTCGAGGGCTCATTTAGAACTTGAGTACAATCCTTTGAAGATGTACTTCGACTTATTTATTTATTTCGATATACTATGACTCATTGTGTAGCACACCACCTCTAGACTCGCGTTAACCAAGGTCATTGCAAGCAATGATGTTAACTAACCCGAAGAATAAGGCTATTGAAGAGCGATCATTTGTATATTAGCTTTGAACAAGTGTTAAACATATCAGATAATGTGGTCTTACTTTTTAAATCTCATAAGGAAATCCAACACATCTAATTCAAGTTCAAACCTACCACACAGTGGCTATATATAATTTGGAATCAATATAAAACACATAATAATATAATCAGAGTCATACATAGATATTCACATCACTAAGGCGAAAATAAATATGAATATAACACATAAGAGTAAATACAAAGATAGTGGTCATAGTTGATCCACTATACAACAAAAGAATAGGTACATGCTCTAGCCAAAAGAATATGCATACATAGAAGTCCCATATACATCTAATCGAGGTTACTACAATAATAATGTAGTTGCAAAAAGCAAAAAAGGTTGTCCCTGCTAGAAGTCCAATGCAAGCACCTGTAACACTCGGTCTGACTTGAGTATTATTTTATAAGCATAAACAATAAATGGATTTCCAAGACGTACTCATCATAATAAAAGGAGACAGAAACAGGGAAATAAACAGAAAACAACATATTGGTAATCATAACAATGTTCACATGTAAAATGTGAAGGCTCGAAATGTCCATACAATATGCCATGGAAATCTCAATGCTATATAAGGACATCTCATCCAAAATCATAAAGCTACTCCTAAAATATGATATTGCACATCTCGCCGATACGAAATGATCCGAAGATCATCAATATAATCAAATGAACTGAAGTTCCTCTTCCTCGGGATGATCTGAAGATGGTCAATAAAAGGGAATGAACCGAAGTTCCTCGGGATGATCCGGAGATCACCAATATAATCAAATGAAACAAATTTCCTCAAGATGATCTGGAGATCATCGATAAAATCAAATGAACCAAAGCTCCTCAAGATGATCTGAAGATCGCCGATATAGACGAATGAACCGAATTCCTCAAGATGATCCGGAGATCATCGATAAACTGAAATGAATCGAAGTTCCTCAAGACGATCCATAGATCATCGCTGTGACCCGAAGGTCGGAATTGATCCAAAGATCCTCTATGATCAAAATTAATCGAGTATAGTGTAAACTATGTCAAGCTAGTAAATATAAGAGTCGAGCTACATGTCCCATAACCACTTTCTCTACTCGAATATTTATGAACAAGTTGTACATTCCACTAGGAATACGAAACGATCATTGCCACGGTTTTCAATCGAACGAGTCTAAGAACTAACCGTCGAAGCAAGCACAAGGGTTCATAGTCCTTGTTTTTACTAAGATGTTTAGTTAGATTTCTCATACGAATGAGAAAAAAGTTTATGAAATCATATACTAGTAGCTAGTAAAACAATTTGGAAAATAACTTCATATAATGAAGTAGAATTAAAAACCTTTTAGTAAAAAAATTGGTATTTACTAATAATTTAAAACCGTTTATAGTTTGAAGTGGAAAATCTCATCAAATATCGATGCAATAAAAATCGATCTCAAAATTCACGTTTTAATCAATCAGATTCCAGTACTATCGATTATAAATTCGTTTATCAGGAATCAATCAAAAGTCCATCTATCTGAGCTGCTAAAATACATGGATTAGAGCAACTGAAAAATCGGAGAAAAAGAGAAAATGAGCTGAAACTCGGCCGGAGATAAGCCTGAATGTACCTAAACTGTTGACTATAGTTTCACTGGTCGAACGATAAAAAATAGAGCATCAGGCCAAATCAGACGTCTGAACCTATTTTTAGACATCTAACCTGATTCAAACGTCTGAAAATAGGTCTCAGACATCTAAAATTGGTCTCTGCCAATTTCTAGAGACTTGTTCAAACGTCTGAAATTCATTTCAGACGTTTGACCAGTGTTTTTCAAGGTTAAAACATCACTTAAAGGCTTCAGATCGATACATGTTTGCTCTGGACTCTTAGGTAGATTAAAAACACTCCCTAACACACTAAAGAACATGCAAGAAGGCACATTCATGGGTTTACACAAGGATATCCATATAAATGAAATCAAAGCTCATAAGCTGGAGAGGTAACACCCAAACAAACCAATTAACACACTACATACACAATACCAACATGCCAAAGGCACACTATACAAGCATATAGCTTGAGGCATAGATGTAAGTTCTCCAAGAACTCATCTTTTCTTGTTAGAAGTAAGGAATCGATACAAAGCATAGCTAGAACAGTCTCTCCTCCAATACTACTCACAAATCTTCAATCTACATAAAAACACATAGATTTCCTAAGAGTTAGGTTTAGGAAATTTCAGAAATTAAAGAGGAGTTGATTTGGAGAAGATGGAGAAGCTTACTTAGGTTACATCTTCAATTTTCCTCTTGATTTGAGCTCCAAATTGAAATCCCTAGCTTAGGAATTTTAATTTTCTATTCCTTCTCCTCATTTCTATTTTCTTTGATGAAGTGTAGAATGAATGAGGAGAAGGGGCTGTGGGATTTATAAAGGTGGGCCAGGTTGGCTAACCCAAACCCAAGTCCAAAGTCCCAGAATTCACAAACTATAAATATATTGATGTTTACAGTTTTCGTTGTCATAAACGGCATTTTGAACTCAATGGAAGGGGCTTTAAGTCCAAATTCATCCATATGTAAAAAGTGACTTTTTGGAGCTATACTTGATTAACAATGTTATATTTAAATAGAATACTTAAATATGTTATCGTGAAATATGCGGGTTATTACAGACTTCCCCCTTAAAGAAACTGCGTCCTCGCAATTTCTTAAGAGAAAACTCAAAAAGTAACAACCAAACAAAAGTCTATATGAAAGTAGATTAACTCAAGAAATTCACTTTTGTTTTCATATTTAGTATATCATTCTTATACTAAAATTCACCTACGAATAATCTTATAAATTTTTAACTTTGATTTATAAATCACTATATAACTTAAGTCTATACACATATAGTGTTCAAATCAAAGGTCATGAACATATACGAACAATCAAGTTAATCTTTTCACAAGTGTTTTCAACAAATTAGAATTTTCATCGCTTAAATTCTAAACATTCTAAACCTCAATTAATTATTTAAAATTTCAATCGCGAACTACCGCACCGTGATTTTTCTAAAAATTGGTCTAGACATATCTCAAATTATACTAGATGAAATTCAAATCTTTTTGTTTCATTAGAAAACTATAATCCAGTATATCTTGATAATTCTTGTTTCGAAGAATTTCGACTTGTATTGGATCCGAAACATTCGTTTGAAGTTCGTTTCTCAAAATCACGAACTACAGCTATGCGGCAATCTCATTTTAATTAAACTAAATTAATTCGTTTAACGTTTAATAAGTTTATAAATTTTAAATCTATCCTCTTACATTTTCAGCTTAAACGGATTAAACATTCAAATTTACTTGGAAATATCGACTATTCAAAATTGTTGAACATTTCCTATCCTGTTTTTAGCTAGAAAATTTTATCCATTAAATTTTTTTCAAAAATATTCTAGATTACAAAAATTTCTTATATTGATTACGATATATATATATATATATATGATGGTCATATATATCCCATTCACAAGGATAAGCAATCTCCTTGAGGAAACAAGATCGGGAAATAAAATCCGGGTTATACAACTTAAATTGGAAATATTAGCGTGTCCTCTAACATTCCCAAAAACAATTAAATTAGAACTTTTTAGGTTTCCAATAAATCCCTAAAATCTCAAATTTGAAATATTAGCACGTCCTCTAATATTTCACGAACAACTTCTAAATCATGAAAAGATGATAAATGGTAGAAGTCAAAAGAGTTTCATAAAACTTGAAAACTTGGGTTTTCAAATTCACAAGGATATCACCAATAAGAGTGAGATCAAACCAGTCGGTTTATGACCTCAAAATTTTGGTTCATTAAGGTTAACAAATTAAACTGGAATATTTGTTAACCCCTAATGACAAAACAAGAATGAAAATAAAGAGTTGGTGAAATCGGTTGATAGTCGAATGACTTTAGCGCTACTAACCTATCAATTAGGTCATCGATCCAAAACATGGAATTTATTAAGTTGTCGTAGTCGCAAAGCCATAACATTCCATCGGATCACTTTATTACGAGAGCCCGGAGATCATGAATCAAAATCTGAAAACAAGTGACTAGGATAGATAAGCAAAGCATAGCTTATTACTTTTCGAAAGAAGATTCGAGATAATTTTTCTAGTGAAAACTCGAATCATTAAAATTCTAGAAATCACACAAAGAGATCTAAATGAATATAAAAAATGGAAAGGTGCTCGAACAATAATAGGTTAGAGCATACAAATTCAATAAATAGTAAAGTGGTCATAAATGATCAACAAGAAAAGCGTAATTTACATTAAGCTAGTAAATAGGTAAGTTTAGACAAATGTCCCATAACCACTAACTTAACTCAAGAATTTACGAATTGCAAAATGCACTAACAATCACGAACGAGCGCATAACTCAGATACAAAAATCACCAAGTCAATAAATTTTAAACTTGGTGGAGGGATAAGCGATCTTGTGTACCACGAGGTTGCAAATCATATAGCGGAGATTTTTGTCTTTCGACAAGGTGGTCCGACACCGCAAAGAAATTTGACTAAGCATTTCATCTTACGATGAGGTGGCTTCACACCTCACTAATCGTTTCGTTTAATCAATGTGGTGGCTTCACACCCCAAAGAGAATCAACTAAGCATTTCATCTTGTGACGAGGTGGCTTCAGAACTCACTAAATTTTTCGTCTCACGACGAGGCAGCATCACACCTCACTAAGCATTTCGTCTAACCGACGTGGTGGCTTTACAACGCAAAGAGGATTAATTATGCATTTTGTCTTGCGACGAGGTGGCTTAACACCCTACGAAGCAATTCTGTCTGAAAACTAGGTGGCTTCATACCATACGAAGCAATTACATCTGAAGACTAAATGGCCCTACACCATATGAAGCAATTCCGTCCGAAGACTAGGTGGCCCCACACCATACAAAGCATTCCTTATGAAGACATGGTGGCTCCACACCACAAAGAAAGTTGACTAAGAATTTTGTCATAAGACTAGGTGGCTTAACACCATACGAAGCAATTCCATCCGAAGACTAGGTGATCCTAAACCATATGAAGCAGTTCTGTCTCGCCGACGTGGTGGCTCCACACCGCAAAGAAAGTTGACCAAGAAATTCCGTCATAAGACAAGGTGGCTTAACATCATACGAAGCATTACGTCCGAAGGCTAGGTGGCTCCACACCATATGAAGCAATTTTGTCTCGCTGACGTGGTGGCTCCACACTGCAAAGAAAGTTCAACACATGTGATCTTAAACAAAAATGATCAACATCGATGTATATAGAATACACAACACCTGTGATCCTTAGATTTCATCAAAAAATGAAAATCAAGTCTCAACTGACCGAGTCCAAATTAACCGGCAAAGTAAACGCAAGTGTGTCGACCCACTCATTTTTACCTAGATGTTTATTTAAATTCTTTATTCAATCGAAAAGACAAAATTACTTGTTTGAAACAAGTAACACTCCAAAGCAATAGAAAATAATCAATCGTTACACAAAGAAAGCTAAAGACGTCTTGATAGAAAAATAAATGGGTAACGATAACTCTAGGTAAGCATGTAAAAAAATTCACTTCACAAAACATCGATTTGGAAAAATTGACGTACTTGGATATAAAGCAAGTGCCCTAAAGCACCTAAGGATATGGTGTCCCCAAGTTCCTTTCATGCAAAGAGGGTGGTTGATTACAATTCAAAAGAACTTGAATGAGATGATCACAGTAATCATCATCATAAAGAACAGAGAGGATGGTACCTTGATAGACAATAATTTCCTTTTTAAAATAAGATATCTCAAACGTCATAATTAAAAATTCAAACTATGAAAGGTGTAAAGGATATATACGATGGTCACATATCCCATTATAAAATCATTATCTTATTAAAATCCCTAAGGTTACAAATTAACAATCAACACTAATGATTTGCCTCGCCATTTATTTATATTGAATTACTAATACCAAGGTTTAATGGCGATGCGTATCAATAATATTTAATAAAAGTATTGTGTCAGAATTATCTCATAGAAGTGTTCAGAAACTCCTATCGATATCGTGGCGTCCATATCTCGATTAGAATTCCTAACATACTCAATGGGCAACTCACACAATAAAACAAATTACGTCCAATTAGGGGCGCAAATTTGTAAATAAATAACCAGAGGTGCAACCATTTATTCATGAATTAAATTCATAATCAAAAATAAATAAACAATCATTTCATAATGCTTAGTGGAAATAGTTGATCGTTTTCGCTTCGCAAAACTAATCTCAATTGGAACAGTATTTTATTTGGCTAAAATTATTTTTATTAAACCGTTTTGTAAAATATTTTAGAAACCTTCAAAATTAAGTCCCTAAAGTTATTTCAACACAAAAATTGGAAATAATTTGAATTACTACCCAAGAAAAGGGACGGGACTCTAGGTTTATCTAGGCCAAGATTTCACAAAGATGAACTCAAAGATTTGATTGGTCAAACAAAGGATCATGATATAAGATAGGATATGATGGGTCCTAAGACTCGAATAAATTCCTAAAACACGATTTCCTAAGAGAGACTTAGGACAATGATCCTCCTCATAATATCTTATATTGTTCCGAACTTGGCTCTGGTACCAAGTGTAACGCCCTACCTCTATACTCACGTTAGTCAAGGTCATTGCAAGCAATGATGTCAACTAACCCAAAGAATAAGGTTATTGAAGAGCAACATCTGTATATTATCTTTGAACGAGTATTAAACATATTGGATAAGTGGTCTTACTTTTTAAATCTCATGAGGAAATCTGACATATTTAATTCAAGTTCAAATGTGCCACATAGTGGGTATATAAATTCGGAATCAATATAAAATACATAATAATATAACCAGAATCAGACATAGATATTCACATCACTAAGGCAGAAATAAATA
This sequence comes from Allium sativum, assembly GCA_030737875.1. Lineage (NCBI taxonomy): Eukaryota > Viridiplantae > Streptophyta > Magnoliopsida > Asparagales > Amaryllidaceae > Allium > Allium sativum. Next base: position 736,613,409 of record CM060916.1, read on the forward strand.
TTAATATAACACAAAAGAGAAAATACAAAGATAGTGGTTATAGTCGGTCCATTATACATCAAAAGAATAGGAACATGCTCTAGCCAAAAGGATATGCATACATAGAAGTCTCATATACATATAATCGAGATTAGTACAATAATAATGTAGTTGGAAAAAGAAAAAAGGTGGTCCTCGCTAGAAGTCTAATGTAAGAACTTATAATACTCGGTCTGACCCGAGTATTATTTATAAGAATAAACAATAAACGGATCAGTCTAGATGTACTCATCATAATAAATGGAGATAGAAATAGGGATATAAATAGGAAACAACATACAGGTAATCATAACAATGTTCACATGTAAAATGTGAAAGCTTGAAATGTCCATATAATATGTCAAGGAAATCTCAATGTTATAAAAGGATATCTCATCTGAAATCATAAAATTACTCCTAGGATATGATATTGTGTATCTCTCCAATACGAAATGATCTCGAAGATCATCGATATAATCAAATGAACCGAAGTTCCTCTTCCTCTGGATGATCCGAAGATCATCGATATAAGGGAATGAACCGAAGTTACTCAAGATGATCCGGAGATCATCGATATAATCAAATGAACCGAAGTTCCTCAAGACGATCCGTAGATCATCGATAAAATTAAATAAACCTAGGTTCCTCAAGATGGTCCGAACATCTTCGATATAGACGAATGAACCAAAGTTCCTCAAAATGATCAGGAGATCATCGATAAAATCAAATGTACCGAAGTTCCTCATGATGATATGAAGATCATCGATATAGACAAATGAACCGATCGAAGTTCCTCAAGATGATCTGGAGATCATCGATAAAGTCAAATGAACTAAAGTTCCTCAAGATGATCAGAAGATCATCGCTGTGACCCGAGGTTCAAAATTGATTTGAAGATCCTCGATGATGAAAATTGATCGAGTATAGTGTAAACTACGCCAGGCTAGTGAGACGACCCCAAACCCCGTACTGACGGTGGCAAGGGTAATCCGTGGAATATAACACAGAAACAGATAATAGCAGAACAGAATTAAAATAAATACACCAGATAATGAACAATAGAATCTACTGGCTAAAAGTAATCATCAGAGTTACACAGTATACAGGATCTTACTTAGTACAAAAACAGTTCAGCTATACATAAATGTCTACAGCGGAAAACAAACAAAATATGTACAGTAGGAGCTGAACAGCATAAAAAGAGATAAATGATAGAATCCATCTTCAGCTCCAGCCATCCAGATGAAGCCTGCTAAACCTGAATACAAGGCTGCCCGTGTAGAAAAAGGGGCACCCGAGTTTGAAAGTGAAACAAACTACGAGTCAGTCATGGGACTGGTATGAGAAATCTACTCAACACATATATAATATGGCCAATCACAGGACCACGCCACTTTCGTGGAACGGGTTTACTCCAGTGGATTGCCAGTGCTTTAAAACCGATCTTTCTTTTAAACATCGCTATGCTTTTTATAAAAATGAAGCCATTATAAGACTCAATTCCCATCACACAATGCAACGCAAACCGGAGGATAGAGTTTTTACCTTATAACGGCCAAAATATGCTTGATACGAATAAAACAAAGGAATTTGATATTATTGCTAGTGTTTATATGTTTTGAAAACAATTTCAAATCATAACTATAAATCATAGACGACATGAGCGTCCCATGCCACTATGTCGCCAAATATATATATACAATCGAAACCGCACAGTCACGTATTTGGAAATTGGATTTCCGTCATGAACCAAGGCAAAAGATAGTCCTTACCGAATTCGTGACTCTCTAGCCCGAGCCATAGGCAAGTACTCAGTCAAGCCTTTGGATCGTCAGTGTAACACCCCGCCTCCGCTAGGGTCACTCGCAAAGGAATGCACTAGCTTTAGAGGGGCATTATTGGTAATCATGCACAGAAATATCACAAGACAGAACATATAAAATAGCGGAAGTAAAATCGAACTTTCATAGACATTAATAATCAAGGTCTAAAGCCTTTTACATCAGAGTACATCAAAACCAAACTTGCAATAGTAAAGAAGCATAAAGACTTTTTCATAAATTATTCCCCAAGTAAAAACAGTAAAGTAGCCATAGCCAAGTAAAGTCCAAGCCATCCATGATGACCTTCAAGCAGAAGAAGTCCGAACTAAACAACAGTATTTCCTCCCTGTAACCTGGGGGGAAACGGAAGAAAAGAGGCGAAACAAAACGGGTCAGTCAAAAAGACTGAGTAAGCCCTATCTACTATCAGCATAAAACTAGTAAAATTAACTGACATGAGAAACTGAGATGAACATAAGCATGATGACAAGATAGATAAGCTAAATCAAAATAACAGGATGAACTACTGAACTCAGATAAATTAAGGTGTCATGATAAATTACGATGTCAAGATAAAACAAGGTATCCCATCGTCAGGTTCCTATCAAGTATAATATCCCCAAGATATATATCACGTATAACATCCCATGGTATCTATCCTGTCTTTTAGCTCTGCACCTACCGTACTAGTATCCCCACCGTATCATGTATTAACCATGAATGACCCTTACTCAAAAGTCGTGTAATGGTCCATGACAACCTAATATATCGCATATATAGGTTACTCAACTCGTATGTTTCATTCCATGTAAATGTTCAGTCCCTTGCCGTATACCATACGGGCTTTCCCATGAGATTCTATACTACTTTAACATAGTTCTATGATCCTTAAGATCGTTCTGGACTGTCACCCTATATCTAACCAGGGTCTTTCAACACGAATCATCGTTTGTACAACTAGGACTTATGCTACCTAGGACTACTAGGGATTATGCTTACCTATTGCACGTTTTCGTATCTCGGTTTTGGTTCAACCACCCAGGGCCACTGGGAATTACGCTAACTGTCAACCGCGCCCTTTTTCCCACGCATTCATCGTGAATCGTTTTTCCATGACTGTATGCACATGTATCACATCGTGCCATCCGAGTCCTGTCACAGGGAAGACCAAGAAATACAGGACTCGGTCGGGAGCTTTTTATTTATCTGCCGATGCAGATGCTAAGGTCTGTTTTTTCTATACGTGGCTATGGTCCCACGAGACCACTCCCTCAACTAGTGAAAGACAAGACAGGATAAATCCTGTATGAGAGCACACTACTGGCCAACCCACAATCCTAGCCTTACCGCAACCATAATTAGATAGCAATTATGGTCTTTTGGGTGTTCTCTGCCTTTCCGTCCGTACACGCTTGACCAAAGATGGTAGGTAGCCTGACGAAATGCTATCTAGGGTACGACAGTGTATCGTCGACTATTCCCTATCCATTCCCGTCTTTAGGTCGCTCGTATAGCAACCAAGGCATACTCTTGGTTCTTCTAACGCAGACCTTAACCTCTCATGAGCCTAGTATGATCACCTGGCAGCTCATAGAGGGATACCAAGAATATCCTCACGTTCCCCGAAGCCGCTGCTTCGTTGCCCAGTTCGCTGGAGCCTTTATCTAAATCAGATAACTTGCTCCTGCTCGTGTGCTTAAACGATGACCTACCGTATCAGGTTACTCATCTATCTATGAACTGGTCTAAATTTTCTTGACTAAGAATTATTACTTAGTTATTCTTCAACTAAGGTTTACCACTTAGCCTCATTCCCGTTATCCCTGTTAATTACGGTTTATCCACCTAATTCCCCGAACTAGGGTTTATATAATGGATTAAGTGTCACTTAAGTTCATGACTTAACCCGTCTACAAATCATGTCAAAATTGGCTAATTATCCAAGTCCAAGACTTAACCCTACAAACCATGCTCAAGTTGGTTAAGTATGTATTAGCTTGACCCTATCAATTTACTTAGTCAAATCGGTCAAGTGTATTCAAGTGATTCGTGACTTAGCCTTATCATGTTTTAACGTTATATTGATTAAGTATTGGTGAACTTAACCACATCAAATTAACGAGTTAGATTGGTTAAGTATAGGTCACTTAACCACATCAAATCATCGTGTTAGATTAGTTAAGTGTTTAACTTAACCCCATTAAACTACCAAGTGGGATTAATTAAGTCTAGGCTAACTTAACCCCATCCGATTTCCATGTTTAGACTAGTTGAGTCTAATCTTAACCCCATCCATTAACTGTATTTTTTTCGGTTAAGTGTCATTAAGAAAACTTACTTAACCTTACCAAATTATCGTGTTGGATTGATTAAGTGTTGGTTAACTTAACCACGTCCACTAGTCGTATAAAAATGGTTAAGCGTCATTAGGCAAATCAAGTTACTTAACCTACCCAACCTTGTCATGTTTTGTTAAGTATCATTAGCCTAATCAAATTACTTAACCCATTTGTCCATGTCATATTTGGTTAAGAGTCATTAATCAAATTGACTTAACCCTATCATGTGGCATTAATTACTTAATGCACCTCAACCTCTCACATTAGACTTTGTTGTGGTTACTAGTTAAGCCGGTCGGTTCTGGGTAGCGTTACACCACAACTTGGTCTAACCTCGGGTTCAAGCACAACATGACCAAATTCTCACATTGGGTCCTATTGTTTGCAACTACTATATAGGCCGGTCGGTTCCGGGTAGTTTTACGTTGCAAACTCAACCCAACCTCGAGTTGGTCACTTTCATGTTTAGTCTAGTGTCATGTTCATATTCAAGTTTTTAAGAATATGGGTAGACCTAACTTAATAGGTAAATTCCCAATTCCATAGTATGAGTAGACCTAACTTAATAGGTAAATTCCCAATTTCATATTTTCAAACATACTCACATGTCAACTTCCATGTTATATTTCAAGTCATGTTTTCAAGTTGTATTTTCATGTCATTAGAAATTACTCATAACATAACCCAACGCTTTTAAACTCGCATATACGTTCGCAACAACGTAATGGATTAAAAGAAGAGACTTGGCAAAGGCATGACAAAAATGGATATTAAGCCACAAGTTAATCATGGTGGCAAATGAGGCACAAATGTGTTCATTAACTTGCATATTACATTCTTAAGCCTCAAAACATGCATAAACCCAAACTTGGCACATAAGCGAATCATGGTGACAAAAGACATGGAATGATGACTAGTAACTCGCATATATCATCATATAAGGGTTATGACTTCATATGCAAGTTGACATAAAGGTTATGAGGGTTCTCATATTGCATAATGCAACATTTCAACATAAAGGTTGTAGCTTTTAGCCCACAAGATCAAGATAATGACTTCATAAACTTGCATGACATGATAGCATGTATCATACTTAATGATCAAACCCAAACTTGCAACATTAACATTTAACTTCATAGTTAATATCTAAGAGTAGGGAAAGGGCTTACATTGCTATGAAGGCTCAAATCGATTAAATCAAAGATTGAGACAAAGCCTATGCATGTCATCATCCAAAAACCCAAAGATGAAAGCTCCAAATCAATAAAAAAAACCATCTTGATGAGCAAAGGTCAAAGCTTTAGCCTTGAAATCAACTTGAGAAGCTCTCATACTAACATAGGGACTCTCTAACACTCACATGATCATGAAACTTCTCATAGAAATGAAGTGGAGGCTAGGGTTTTGAGTGGAGGCCATGAGAGGAGCAATTTTGCCATAGTTTAGTTGCATGAATGAATAATGAGGATTTAGGAGAGGGTTAGGGGCTTATTTATAGATATTAGGATTAGTTAGGACCCTTAGATTAACCCTAGGACCAACCTGAACCATCAGATTTCAAACCAGGCCCAAAAACTTAGCCAAAACAGAAAACAGGTGCACTAGGCAAAACTGCCCGGCCACCATAAGTCGACCCCCAAGTCGACAGGGCTGTCGACTTGGGTCAAGCCATGTCGACTCCCAAGTCGACAGGGCTGTCGACTTGGGGTACCTGGCGGGAATTTTTCCCGCCTAGCCTTCAAGCCCTAATTTTCGAAATTAGAACTCGTTTTTGAACTAGAATTTTCTGAAAACTTCGTCGGATCATAACTTGGTCATACGGACTCCGATTCTCGAAAACTCAGACTCTATTTCGCGTATTTTTCCGAGACGAACGCAATGGCATAGCCCGTTTTACTTGATTCAGAATTTAAAATTAAATTCTGACTTGATTCTCGTTTTAACATGTTATCGAAATACGGGTTGTTACATTCTCCCCACCTTTTAGGATTTCGTCCCCGAAATCTCCAAGTTAGGAAGAACATATCCTACCATCCATCATTCATCTACTCAAAACATCATCCACAAGCAACCATTGTCCTTAGATGATTTCTAATGCTGTATGAATATATGCAAAAACGTGTGTGTACATGTTCCTTAGCTAATGCTAATGATCAGGCCTGAATAATCTTTCTAATGCAAAATATGTATAGTGCCATGAATCCAACATGTATGCAAATAGTCCTAGTCATATAGATACTATATGCGTGCACAATCATTCATTCATATGCAACAACCGCATGATAATACATTCGGTTTCATCCATAAACAAGTATAAATACTCGTGCATATGCAATATGAAATGTGACCGAGTCGAGCTAGTATCTAATGTGTATTCGCGCATCCACGAGCAACCACTTGCAACCACTTGCAACCATATCAATCATAACATGTTTCAAATACATGTTTACATCCATAGGGTTCTACCTAGGATTCCCTGAAATAGGGTCGAGAAGATAAACAAGGCAAACTCCTTACGAGGTTTGTAACAGAAAATAGGACCGAGAGGATGTCCACAAAAGATAGCCTACAAGTAAGCTCTACAGAAAACAGGGATCAAGGATACACTCCCAAAAAGAGATATCATGCGCGTATCTAGTCTTTGACCATCAAAGTCGTATTTCCTTGGGCTTAATTCCATTGTGCCTTGACCGTCTTTTAACTTCGCGATTTCGTAGCTTCTTATTTCCTGTTTTCATAACATGAGCTGGAACTCATCTCTTCGTCGCCTCTCGTTCCACTTGCACTTATCCTTTTTCTAGAATACTTGGCGCAAACATGACTGCGTACCCATGATCTCATGCAAGCTTTCCAAAATTCACTAGTGAATCTTTGGATCTCGTTTATATATTATAAGGTATTCCATGTAGAAGAACTTTCTCTTGAAAGTAAACAGATGTCAACCAGGTTATCAAGCGCACTTACTAGGGTGATCTCTATGACCCATGCATAAATGAAGTAAACCATCCATCTTATCGGCGAACACCACTCGATCGGGCTTCAATTTTCCAATAAAGGCATCAAGGGATTCTAAGTAACTAGTCATAACAGAACCTCAAAAAGGTTACACGATACTTCGAGGGTATTACCAAGGCTAGTCAAAAGGTCTAACTACCCTCCTATCAAAACCGAGAGTGGCACCCCCTACTGGATAACCACTTCATCCCTAGAATCCATCCATAGCTTATAAACATAAGCATTATTTCCAAACTCAACACTTGGCATAGACATTCTCAAATCCAAACAAGTCATGTATAAATGGACTGATTCTCCAATAGGACTTTGAGACAAAAATGGGATTCTCTATTACGCTAGTACTTAAGGTGCAGAGACTCACTATCGAAGCAGACTTAAATGATACGAAAAACGAAGTCCTAACGGGATGATAGAGAAGAAAAGATAAACCTTTAACAAGATCGTTACCCTCCTTCCGAGGTACCTTAGAAATTATCTTGTCCTCCCGATGATCTTGTCCTTGTCCCATAATACTTAACTATCCGCCCCGTTTTACCATGCCAAAGGTACTCTCTCGTCATGGGTTTCATTGTTCATCTTTCTCCCTCCTTTGAGGACTGAGCCATACCAACAAGTTGCTCATCCTTAAGCTCGTACCCTTTATCCTCTTTCTCACTATCCTTTCTTATAACGCGGCCACTGGTCTCTCGGGAACCACTTCCGTCGCATGGAAAGCACTTTCGTAGATAGAAAAGACTAGTCGCAGTTAAAACCACTGTGACTACAGATGGAGGAAAGAAAGGAAAAGAGATTCAATTAAGGAAACAAGGATAGTGCTAGTGGCCTTTGAGGAATAGCCTTTTTCTTTTTAAAAGAAATTTTTCTTGAAAAATGCTTCTTTGTAAACGATTTTCAAATAGTTTCCAGAAGGTCTTTAAAAACTTTTGCCTAGTCTGGTAACCTTCTACTCTGATACCACGTGTAACACCCCGCCTCCGCTAGGGTCACTCGCAAAGGAATGCACTAGCTTTAGAGGGGCATTATTGGTAATCATGCACAGAAATATCACAAGACAGAACATATAAAATAGCGGAAGTAAAATCAAACTTTCATAGACATTAATAATCAAGGTCTAAAGCCTTTTACATCAGAGTACATCAAAACCTGTCTTGCAATAGTAAAGAAGCATAAAGACTTTTTCATAAATTATTCCCCAAGTAAAAACAGTAAAGTAGCCATAGACAAGTAAAGTCCAAGCCATCCATGATGACCTTCAAGCAGAAGAAGTCCGAACTAAACGACAGTATTTCCTTCCTGTAACCTAGGGGGGAAACGGAAGAAAAGAGGCGAAACAAAATGGGTCAGTCAAAAAGACTGAGTAAGCCCTATCTACTATCAGCATAAAAACTAGTAAAATTAACTGACATGAGAAACTGAGATGAACATAAGCATGATGACAAGATAGATAAGCTAAATCAAAATAACAGGATGAACTACTGAACTCAGATAAATTAAGGTGTCATGATAAATTACGATGTCAAGATAAAACAAGGTATCCCATCGTCAGTTTCCTATCAAGTATAATATCCCCAAGATATCTATCACGTATAACATCCCATGGTATCTATCCTGTCTTTTAGCTCTGCACCTACCGTACTAGTATCCCCACCGTATCATGTATTAACCATGAATGACCCTTACTCAAAAGTCGTGTAATGGTCCATGTCAACCTAATATATCGCATATATAGGTTACTCAACTCGTATGTTTCATTCCATGTAAATGTTCAGTCCCTTGCCGTAGACCATACGGGCTTTCCCATGAGATTCTATACTACTTTAACATAGTTCTATGATCCTTAAGATCGTTTTGGACTGTCACCCTATATCTAACCAGGGTCTTTCAACATGAATCATCGTTTGTACAACTAGGACTTATGCTACCTAGGACTACTAGGGATTATGCTTACCTATTGCACGTTTTCGTATCTCGGTTTTGGTTCAACCACCCAGGGCCACTGGGAATTACGCTAACCGTCAACCGCGCCCTTTTTCCCACGCATTCATCGTGAATCGTTTTTCCATGACTGTATGCACATGTATCACATCGTGCCATCCGAGTCCTGTCACAGGGCAGACCAAGAAATACAGGACTCGGTCGGGAGCTTTCGATTTATCTGCCGATGCAGATGCTAAGGTCTGTTTTTTCTATACGTGGCTATGGTCCCACGAGACCACTCCCTCAACTAGTGAAAGACAAGACAGGATAAATCCTGTATGAGAGCACACTACTGGCCAACCCACAATCCTAGCCTTACCGCAACCATAATTAGATAGCAATTATGGTCTTTTGGGTGTTCTCTGCCTTTCCGTACGTACACGGTTGACCAAAGATGGTAGGTAGCCTGACGAAATGCTATCTAGGGTACGACCGTGTATCGTCGACTATTCCCTATCCATCCCCGTCTTTAGGTCGCTCGTATAGCAACCAAGGCATACTCTTGGTTCTTCTAACGCAGACCTTAACCTCTCATGAGCCTAGTATGATCACCTGGCAGCTCATAGAGGGATACCAAGAATATCCTCACGTTCCCCGAAGCCGCTGCTTCGTTGCCCAGTTCGCTGGAGCCTTTATCTAAATCAGATAACTTGCTCCTACTCGTGTGCTTAAACGATGACCTACCGTATCAGGTTACTCATCTATCTATGAACTGGTCTAAATTTTCTTGACTAAGAATTATTACTTAGTTATTCTTCAACTAAGGTTTACCACTTAGCCTCATTCCCGTTATCCCTGTTAATTACGGTTTATCCACCTAATTCCCCGAACTAGGGTTTATATAATGGATTAAGTGTCACTTAAGTTCATGACTTAACCCGTCTACAAATCATGTCAAAATTGGCTAAGTATCCAAGTCCAAGACTTAACCCTACAAACCATGCTCAAGTTGGTTAAGTATGTATTAGCTTGACCCTATCAATTTACTTAGTCAAATCGGTCAAGTGTATTCAAGCGATTCATGACTTAGCCTTATCATGTTTTCACGTTATATTGATTAAGTATTGGTAAACTTAACCACGTCAAATTAACGAGTTAGATTGGTTAAGTATAGGTCACTTAACCACATCAAATCATCGTGTTAGATTAGTTAAGTGTTTAACTTAACCCCATTAAACTACCAAGTGGGATTAATTAAGTCTAGGCTAACTTAACCCCATCTGATTTCCATGTTTAGACTAGTTGAGTCTAATCTTAACCCCATCCATTAACTGTATTTTTTTCGGTTAAGTGTCATTAAGAAAACTTACTTAACCTTACCAAATTATCGTGTTGGATTGATTAAGTGTTGGTTTACTTAACCCCGTCCACTAGTCGTATAAAAATGGTTAAGCGTCATTAGGCAAATCAAGTTACTTAACATACCCAACCTTGTCATGTTTTGTTAAGTATCATTAGCCTTATCAAATTACTTAACCCATTTGTCCATGTCATATTTGGTTAAGAGTCATTAATCAAATTGACTTAACCCTATCATGTGGCATTAATTACTTAATGCACCTCAACCTCTCACATTAGACTTTGTTGTGGTTACTAGTTAAGCCGGTCGGTTCCGGGTAGCTTTACACCACAACTTGGTCTAACCTCGGGTTCAAGCACAACATGACCAACTTCTCACATTGGGTCCTATTGTTTGCAACTACTAGTTAGGCCGGTCGGTTCCGGGTAGTTTTACGTTGCAAACTCAACCCAACCTCGAGTTGGTCACTTTCATGTTTAGTCTAGTGTCATGTTCATATTCAAGTTTTTAAGAATATGGGTAGACCTAACTTAATAGGTAAATTCCCAATTCCATAGTATGGGTAGACCTAACTTAATAGGTAAATTCCCAATTTCATATTTTCAAACATACTCACATGTCAATTCCATGTTATATTTCAAGTCATGTTTTCAAGTTGTATTTTCATGTCATTAGAAATTACTCATAACATAACCCAACGCTTTTAAACTCGCATATACGTTCGCAACAACGTAATGGATTAAAAGAAGAGACTTGGCAAAGGCATGACAAAAATGGATATTAAGCCACAAGTTAATCATGGTGGCAAATGAGGCACAAATGTGTTCATTAACTTGCATATTACATTCTTAAGCCTCAAAACATGCATAAACCCAAACTTGGCACATAAGCGAATCATGGTGACAAAAGACATGGAATGATGACTAGTAACTCGCATATATCATCATATAAGGGTTATGACTTCATATGCAAGTTGACATAAAGGTTATGAGGGTTCTCATGTTGCATAATGCAACATTTCAACATAAAGGTTGTAGCTTTTAGCCCACAAGATCAAGATAATGACTTCATAAACTTGCATGACATGATAGCATGTATCATACTTAATGATCAAACCCAAACTTGCAACATGAACATTTAACTTCATAGTTAATATCTAAGAGTAGGGAAAGGGCTTACATTGCTATGAAGGCACAAATCGATTAAATCAAAGATTGAGACAAAGCCTATGCATGTCATCATCCAAAATCCCAAAGATGAAAGCTCCAAATCAATAAAAAAAACCATCTTGATGAGCAAAGGTCAAAGCTTTAGCCTTGAAATCAACTTGAGAAGCTCTCATACTAACATAGGGACTCTCTAACACTCACATGATCATGAAACTTCTCATAGAAATGAAGTGGAGGCTAGGGTTTTGAGTGGAGGCCATGAGAGGAGCAATTTTGCCATAGTTTAGTTGCATGAATGAATAATGAGGATTTAGGTGAGGGTTAGGGGCTTATTTATAGAGATTAGGATTAGTTAGGACCCTTAGATTAACCCTAGGACCAACCTGAACCATCAGATTTCAAACCAGGCCCAAAAACCTAGCCAAAACAGAAAACAGGTGCACCAGGCAAAACTGCCCGGCTACCATAAGTCGACCCCCAAGTCGACAGGGCTGTCGACTTGGGTCAAGCCATGTCGACTCCCAAGTCGACAGGGCTGTCGACTTGGGGTACCTGGCGGGAATTTTTCCCGCCTAGCCTTCAAGCCCTAATTTTCGAAATTGGAACTCGTTTTTGAACTAGAATTTTCTGAAAACTTCGTCGGATCATAACTTGGTCATACGGACTCCGATTCTCGAAAACTCAGACTCTATTTCGCGTATTTTTCCGAGACGAACGCAATGGCATAGCCCGTTTTACTTGATTCAGAATTTAAAATTAAATTCTGACTTGATTCTCGTTTTAACATGTTATCGAAATACGGGTTGTTACAGTCAGGGCCGGTCCACCGATGTGGATTAAAATGCCTGAACTATACGTTTTCTCACCCTTTGGGGCGTAAACGAGCCAACGAATGACTCCATCGGACCCGGATCGTCCGATCTAACCGAGGCGCCTTGCAACAGCAACAACCACATAGGTGAAAAGTATATAAATGTCAGGGCTGGTAGGTCATTGACACCACCCTAGCTAGAAAGAAACGCATGCCCTCCCTGAGGTCCTTCTCCCGTTTCTGGTTCATACCGGGGTGTGAGGCTCGCGAATTCACGTTATACACAAAGCTACGCCACACAGGCGGTGCTTTGATCGTCACCACAAGACTTTGCTTTTCAACAGAAGTCCTGATCACTACATCTTAGCATGCCACACAGGCAATTCATGCCATGCGACTGATGTCCATCGATATACAACCTCTGAGCTCGTGAGTTTCAGAGAAGGTCGTTAAGCAAAATAATAAATTCTCCGCCGCCAAACAGATGTATATTAAATATAGATCAATCAACACAGAATAAAATCCCATGTCAGACACACTGTCCATTTACAAGTCCGTTCTGGGTCTGAACGAAACCGGAGGCACTAAATACCTCGCAAACCCATCGATCACCACGTACGTCTGGACGATCACCACTAATTATCTTTATTTCGGGATGCCTCCCAATCAGGACCTCGGTTACCCTCCAAACGAGGTGAAGATCTCCGGTCTTCGACCACCGTCTTCATCTTCGAATTTCAATCGTCGGTCAATTATTCGAAATGAGAATTAACTCGGCCTTTTCAAATAATTCACGTATATTTAGAATTTCAAATCAATTTATTTCAATGGTTAAATCATTCGACAACACCAATTTTGTTCTTTAATGTAATTTTCACACCAAACACATTCAACAATCAAATACCACATGAATCGAGCAAATTCGGTTTATTTCCATTCCATATCGTTTATGATATTTTATAACGATTTATCGCTATTTTTATTTATTTTAAAATAGCCAATTTAGTCAAAACGACGCTTCGGGCCATAACGCGGCCGTGGCGCTGTTTTTCTTCAGATTTGATTTACACGTATCTGAAAATCTAACCGTTGGATCTTCACAAAATTTACATCATTAGAAAGGTCTTTTCAAAACGAATCCAACGGTTCCAGTTTCAGGAAAATCCGACGGTCGGATCTCCCGGTACAATCGTTTGAAGTTTCGATTTCAAAATACGAACTGCAGCGTCGTTATTCGTTTAAATATAATTATATTTATATATATATATAAATATAATCGTTTCTGGCGCTGTTTTTCTTCAGATTTGAATTAAACATTCCAGACAATCCAACCGTTGGATTTTTACAAAGTTGGTGCCGTTGGAAAGGTATTTCCGAGGCGAACCCAACGGTTGCGGTTTCAGGAAAATCCGATGGTCGGATCTCCCGGTATAATCGTTTGAAATCACGGTTTCAAAATACGAACTGCACGGCCACGTTTCGTTTTAATTTTATTTATATTTATATAATTATATAAATATAGTTCATTCAAAAATTCCTATATCGTTTTCACTTCAAATATTTCACTAACGCCTTTAAATTTTGGAAAATTTCGCCATAACCTCCTTTGTACGGGAGGGGCTGGGAAAATTCCCAAATAGCCACACGGGCGCCTCATGTCGAAAAGAAAAAAGAAAAAGCCAAGCGGCTAGCAAACAGGCTCATAAAATCATCACCCAAACAAAACAGTAAATGTGTACCTATTTGTCGGGCACAAAATTTTATTCCTCTTCTCTAGCCCCTTTGCTATAACCTGTTCAATAAATATGCATGTACATATATACAGTTCTTATCATTTATCATTTTCCATTCAACTTCACATTCGATTCCATTTGGTTTAAAAACACCATTCATTCTAATGTTGCATGCATAGGCAAAAATCATATCATTAGCTAATTAATGAATATTTCGACTCATGCATATTTATTTGAACGAGTTGCTATTTTTGAGACTTCACATTTCAACTATTCATGTATATAATAAAAATGTGATTTGTATTGTAAAACAATTCATTTCAAAACACTATTATTTTATATAGTTCATATAGGTGATAAAAATAGGATTTTTATTATAAAACAATTTATTTCAAAACAGGAATACCATTCAACACATGAATTTCAATTCAACGAATGAATATCGATTCAACACATGAAGGTTTTCTATAGTTTCTATATATAGATAAAAATGTGATTTTTATTGTAAAACAGTTCATTTCAAAACACTATTATTTTATATAGTTCATATAGGTGATAAAAATAGGATTTTTATTATAAAACAATTTATTTCAAAACAGGAATACCATTCAACACATGAATTTCTAATCAACGAATGAATATCGATTCAACACATGAAGGTTTTCTATAGTTTCTATATATAGATAAAAATGTGATTTTTATATTTAAAACACAAATACCATTCAACACATGAATTTCTAATCAACGAATGAATATCGATTCAACACATGAAGGTTTTCTATTCAATGAATAAATATAGTTTCAGCAAATGAAAATAATTCAAACACATGAATATTATTCAAAATTTCGGCAGCATAACGGCAGGGTAGTTAAAACCGGGACCGTCCATAGTACGGCTCCTCGCTCTACCTTAAAACCTCGCGGTTTTTGACAATGGGAATCATGCATCTAGTTCACACGCAGGCGGCATGTATATATTTATTTCATTTCCACAAACTAATCCTATGTGGTTTCAACCAAATATTTCTCAACCACAAATGGGTATTTTTCAACCACAATCAATCAATATCAACCACAAACAATCCCAAACAACCATTCGCTATCAATCAATTTTCACACCAATCACAATCAATAAATATCGTCCATGGTTTGTGGACGAGGGGCGTATATATATATATATATATATAGCAATTCACTTCTATTTCAACACATATATAATTTTTACTATGCATATACAACTTATACATCGAACGTACGACTTATACAACGCTTATACAAGAGATGTACAACGCTTATATAACTCATACATCGACTATATAATTTATACATAGTCGTTTTCCATATCGCTTATAAATTTGAAATCTCACATTGGGTTCCACTCCACCAAAAATAGCAGAAGGCTTAGAAAAATGTGCGGTCTCTTCTAAAATGTAGAAGACGTCCACACGAGTCCACTGTCTCTTGTTTCACTGAATTTCGTCAAGAAACGAAAAAGATATGATTTTTATTGTGAAATCGCAGACGGTAGCGCTTTTAAAACGCTATAATATAGTTTATTATAAAACAGCCGTTACCTCAGAAAACTGTTCGAAACTAGGTTTTGATTTCTCTCTCGATCCGAAGCACGATATGCAGATCAGACTACGCCACATCGACGAGCTTGGAGGGGCTCATCATCGCGCCGAACGCCGTTGAACTCGGTGGCGGATCTCGGCCAGGATTCGGGTGCGAACGGCGTGACTTCAGCGCCCTGGATCTCACGATATACTCAGTGAAAAAATCGAATCCAAGTATGGATGTGAAGCTTGCAAAATTCTCTACAAAAACTTCCAAAGGACGATGGGGTTTTGTCGAGTGTGGAAGGAGAAAATTGGCTGGGAAGTCTCAAGCTTTTTCCGTCGTGCGTTCTGGGGTTTCGAGGAAGAAGGTCGGGGCTAAGAGAATGAGGTGGACCAATAGAATTTTTTTATTATTTTATATATTTTTAAATCTCTAAAATACCCTCTTTCCCTCACGAACCCCAATCCAGACCCAATGACTGTCGTTTCTAGCGTTTTACCCTCATTCTGAACACAATGGGATATGTTCTGTAGGCCCATTCGACTGTTTCAATCAGTTTTCCTTCAAATTAAAAAAATATTGAACGTATATTTCAATTTAACAGGGCCACAAACTGATTCAAAAAATTCCAGAAAAATAAATCTAGCTATGTTTTGACGATGCGGTCCCAACAAAACTAGTTTCGTCGAATTCTGAGACCGTTTGCAAAAAGGCCCATTTCTGGTCGATCCAATTTAACTACAATTGGCCAAAACACGTTTTCCTTTGCCACGCTCACATACTAGCTTCAAAAATTATGAAATTTGAAACCTAGCAATAACTTCACATCCCGGATCCAACAAAAGTGGTTTCGTCGAATTCTGAGGTCGTATGCAAAATGGCCAATTTCACGGGCTATATAAATTCCATAGCGACCTTTCTGAAAATTCATTCGGCCATAACTTTTGCTTTCCACTATGAAAATTCGATTTTTCAGATTCGTTAGAAAGGTATTCACTAACAGATTTAAATATTTTTGGTTTCGCTAAAATCCGTTTTGTTTTGCACCCGGTACAGTCCGACAAAGTTTGAATTCAATTTTTGAAACTGCAGCGCCATTTCAGGCCTTATTTATAATTATAATTAATTATATTCGTTATCAATTGTCGATTCAAACTCACTTTCCATTGCCATTATTAAAAATATTTATTTTAAATATTTAAAATCCATTATTTTAGCCAATTAAAAAAAAAATTTGGTTCAGATTTTCTGGGTCGTTACAATCTCCCCCACTTAAAACTTTTCGTCCCCGAAAAGGAACAAAGTCGGAAGTGGTTTGATAAACCAACTCTACGTTCGATCTGGCTTTAATTCTCCAACTTTTCAGTTTCTGAGAAATTTCAAATTCTTCAAAAATTTGACTAACACCCGGAATTTTTGAAAAATTTCGCTATAACCTCCCTTGTACGGGAGAGGCTTGAAAATTTATTGGGTCGTATTAGGTACCCAATAAATCCTAATAAGCATACACATATTTATAGTGATATATTCTGGTGTTTACAGGGGAGCATGTATTGATAATAACTCCAGAGAATAAATTCTCGTCACCCTGCCCCGTGTGGGAAATAAATAGTCCATGTGCCGTATCTAATAACTAGAGAGACGTGATTATTGTCAACTCCAGACCCGTGTGGGGTTTTTATTAATCTGGCAATTTAATCGTTACAATTTAAATAGTCCATATCAGTCATCAGTTCAACCTGTAAAATATAGTCATCGCCATACAAGCCTCTCGCTCATATGGTAAATCTCCCACCTCGTCACACAAGCTCCAAATGCTTATGTGGTATATGATGAAGTATGCCTATCTTCCAGAAGTATGCCATGCAATGTAGTTCAAAATTAATTGTTACTATCCTATGGCGACGTTTATTATTTCACACAGAAAAACCAGCACTCCGCATCCAATGGCATTCACAGGAGTTGATATAATAATATTTCGCATCCAACTCATTAAGGTTTACCTATTGGTCGGGCACGCAAATAAAATCTTTACTCAACAGCTAATCCATTTACCTGTTCAAACATATATAATACACATGTATATATATTTCTATTCAGTTCAATGTGTGATATAATCGAATAAATTCTAACATTATTCTATTGTTGATCAAATTAACTATCGTTTTAAAAAATTTAATTAATCTAATCTACAATCACACAACACAACCAACAAGCAATTGTTTTTAACTTTTCAAAATTATACAAATTAATTCATATATTCTCTTTTAAAATCATTCAGACTATAGAGTTAAAGGTGCACATCCATGGAAAAAAAACAATAGAATAGAGAATTAAATGATAATGCAAAGTATGATAAATATACCTTGCACCGGAGTCAATCAGAGATATCTACTCGGCATCTAGGATAGGCTTTATGAATGCTCTCCTCAGTTTCCCAAGTACAATCTCGTGGATCTCCACTCCATTGCACTTTGAATCTGTCCCAGGTGATATCACCTTCTGGATTATCTTTAATAACTGAATCCCACCAAAACAAAGCTTCTTCTTTGAGTGCCCAAGACGCCAGTAATCTTTTCTGATCGTCTCTCAGCTTTAAACCCTCAAAGATTTTCTCTGCAGAACGAATCCAAGCTTGTGTTTCCATAATGGACTCCTTGCCTAAGAATGGTGATCCACCCAGATTTCGAAATCTCTTGAATAGAACTTCTATATCTGATTCTGGCTGCGGGAGCACAACTGGCTCATTAGCTGGTCGAGCCATACGATTATTTCTCCTGTTCCTGTCACTCATTTTCTAGTGCGTCTGCAATTAGCAGACAAAGTGTCAGGTCAACAGAAAAGATATTTCAAAATATAGAGACAAATACTTCAATGTAAATGTGTCTACTGGGGTGTATTCCATTCTGCTTTACTTATACTAGGATGTTACTAATCCTATCTGTATAGAGTTACCCGTCCTAGAACACTACTGGTTCTATTTCTGACGAGTTCGTTCAAATGTTATATTCCAGAACTAAGCTTAACCAAAGCTCTGATACCAAATGAGACGACCCCAAACCCCGTACTGACGGTGGCAAGGGTAATCCGTGGAATATAACACAGAAACAGATAATAGCAGAACAGAATTAAAATAAATACACCAGATAATGAACAATAGAATATACTGGATAAAAGTAATCATCAGAGTTACACAGTATACAGGATCTTACTTAGTACAAAAACAGTTCAGCTATACATAAATGTCTACAGCGGAAAACAAACAAAATATGTACAATAGGAGCTGAACAGCATAAAAAGAGATAAATGATAGAATCCATCTTCAGCTCCAGCTATCCAGATGAAGCCTGCTAAACTTGAATACAAGGCTGCCCGTGTAGAAAAAGGGGCACCCGAGTTTGAAAGTGAAACAAACTACGAGTCAGTCATGGGACTGGTATGAGAAATCTACTCAACACATATATAATATGGCCAATCACAGGACCACGCCACTTTCGTGGAACGGGTTTACTCCAGTGGATTGCCAGTGCTTTAAAACAGATCTTTCTTTTAAACATCGCTATGCTTTTTATAAAAATGAAGCCATTATAAGACTCAGTTCCCATCACACAATGCAACGCAAACCGGAGGATAGAGTTTTTACCTTATAACGGCCAAAATATGCTTGATACGAATAAAACAAAGGCATTTGATATTATTGCTAGTGTTTATATGTTTTGAAAACAATTTCAAATCATAACTATCAATCATAGACGACATGAGCGTCCCATGCCACTATATCGCCAAATATATATATACAATCGAAACCTCACAGTCACGTATTTGGAAACTGGATTTCCGTCATGAACCAAGGCAAAATATAGTCCTTACCGAATTCGTGACTCTCTAGCCCAAGCCACAGGCAAGTACTCAGTCAAGCCTTTGGATCGTCAGGGCCGGTCCACCGATGTGGATTAAAATGCCTGAACAATACGTTTCCCCGCCCTTTGGGGCGTAAACGAGCCAACGAATGACTCCATCGGACCCGGATCGTCCGATCTAACCGAGGCGCCTCGCAACAGCAACAACCACATAGGTGAAAAGTATATAAATGTCAGGGATGGTAGGTCACTGACTCCACCCTAGCTAGAAAGAAACGCATGCCCTCCCTGAGGTCCTTCTCCCGTTTCTGGTTCATACCGGGGTGTGAGGCTCGCGAATTCACGTTATACACAAAGCTACGCCACACAGGCGGTGCTTTGATCGTCACCACAAGACTTTGCTTTTCAATAGAAGTCTTAATCACTGCATCTTAGCATGCCACACAGGCAATTCATGCCATGCGACTGATGTCCATCGATATACAACCTCTGAGCTCGTGAGTTTCAGAGAAGGGCGTTAAGCAAAAGAATAAATTCTCCGCTGCCAAACAGATGTATATTAAATATAGATCAACAGAATAAATCCCATGTCAGACACATTGTCCATTTACAAGTCCGTTCTGGGTCTGAACGAAACCGGAGGCACTAAATGCCTCGCAAACCCATCGATCAACACGTACGTCTGGACGATCACCACTAATTATCCTTATTTCGGGATGCCTCCCAATCAGGACCTCGGTTACCCTCCAAACGAGGTGAAGATCTCCAGTCTTCGACCACCGTCTTCATCTTCGAATTTCAATCGTCGGTCAATTATTCGAAATGAGAATTAACTCGGCGTTATCAAATAATTCAAGTATATTTAGAATTACAAATCAATTTATTTCAATGGTTAAATCATTCGACAACACCAATTTTGTTCTTTAATGTAATTTTCACACCAAACACATTCAACAATCAAAAACCACATGAATCGAGCAAATTCGGTTTATTTCCATTCCATATCGTTTATGATATTTTATAACGATTTATCGCTATTTTTATTTATTTTAAAATAGCCAATTTAGTCAAAACGACGCTTCGGGCCATAACGCGGCCGTGGCGCTGTTTTTCTTCAGATTTGATTTACACGTATCTGAAAATCTAACTGTTGGATCTTCACAAAATTTACATCATTAGAAAGGTCTTTTCAAAACGAATCCAACGGTTCCAGTTTTGGGAAAATCCGACGGTCGGATCTCCCGGTACAATCGTTTGAAGTTTCGATTTCAAAATACGAACTGCAGCGTCGTTATTCGATTAAATATAATTATATTTATATATATATAAATATAATCGTTTCTGGCGCTGTTTTTCTTCAGATTTGAATTAAACATTCCAGACAATCCAACCGTTGGATTTTTACAAAGTTGGTGCCGTTGGAAAGGTATTTCCGAGGCGAACCCAACGGTTGCGGTTTCAGGAAAATCCGATGGTTGGATCTCCCGGTATAATCGTTTGAAATCACGGTTTCAAAATACGAACTGCACGGCCATGTTTCGTTTTAATTTTATTTATATAATTATATAAATATAGTTCATTCAAAAATTCCTATATCGTTTTCACTTCAAATATTTCACTAACGCCTTTAAATTTTGGAAAATTTCGCCATAACCTCCTTTGTACGGGAGGGGCTGGGAAAATTCCCAAATAGCCACACGGGCGCCTCATGTCGAAAAGAAAAAAGAAAAAGCCAAGCGGCTAGCCAACAGGCTCATAAAATCATCACCCAAACAAAACAGTAAATGTGTACCTATTTGTCGGGCACAAAATTTTATTCCTCTTCTCTAGCACCTTTGCTATAACCTGTTCAATAAATATGCATGTACATATATACAGTTCTTATCATTTATCATTTTCCATTCAACTTCACATTCGATTCCATTTGGTTTAAAAACACCATTCATTCTAATGTTGCATGCATAGGCAAAAATCATATCATTAGCTAATTAATGAATATTTCGACTCATGCATATTTATTTGAACGAGTTGCTATTTTTGAGACTTCACATTTCAACTATTCATGTATATAATAAAAATGTGATTTTTATTGTAAAACAATTCATTTCAAAACACTATTATTTTATATAGTTCATATAGGTGATAAAAATAGGATTTTTATTATAAAACAATTTATTTCAAAACAGGAATACCATTCAACACATGAATTTCAATTCAACGAATGAATATCGATTCAACACATGAAGGTTTTCTATAGTTTCTATATATAGATAAAAATGTGATTTTTATTGTAAAACAGTTCATTTCAAAACACTTTTATTTTATATAGTTCATATAGGTGATAAAAATAGGATTTTTATTATAAAACAATTTATTTCAAAACAGGAATACCATTCAACACATGAATTTCTAATCAACGAATGAATATCGATTCAACACATGAAGGTTTTCTATAGTTTCTATATATAGATAAAAATGTGATTTTTTATATTTAAAACACAAATACCATTCAACACATGAATTTCTAATCAACGAATGAATATCGATTCAACACATGAAGGTTTTCTATTCAATGAATAAATATAGTTTCAGCAAATGAAAATAATTCAAACACATGAATATTATTCAAAATTTCGGCAGCATAACGGCAGGGTAGTTAAAACCGGGACCGTCCCTAGTACGGCTCCTCGCTCTACCTTAAAACCTCGCGGTTTTTGACAATGGGAATCATGCATCTAGTTCGCACGCAGGCGGCATGTATATATTTATTTCATTTCCACAAACTAATCCTATGTGGTTTCAACCAAATATTTCTCAACCACAAATGGGTATTTTTCAACCACAATCAATCAATATCAACCACAAACAATCCCAAACAACCATTCGCTATCAATCAATTTTCACACCAATCACAATCAATAAATATCGTCCATGGTTTGTGGACGAGGGGCGTATATATATATATATATATATATATATATATATATATATAGCAATTCACTTCTATTTCAACACATATATAATTTTTACAACGCATATACAACTTATACATCGAACGTACGACTTATACAACGCTTATACAAGAGATGTACAACGCTTATATAACTCATACATCGACTATATAATTTATACATCGTTGTTTTCCATATCGCTTATAAATTTGAAATCTCACATTGGGTTCCACTCCACCAAAAATAGCAGAAGGCTCAGAAAAATGTGCGGTCTCTTCTAAAATGTAGAAGACGTCCACACGAGTCCACTCTCTCTTGTTTCACTGAATTTCGTCAAGAAACGAAAAAGATATGATTTTTATTGTGAAATCACAGCCGGTAGCGCTTTTACAACGCTATAATATAGTTTATTATAAAACAGCCGTTACCTCAGAAAACTGTTCAAAACTAGGTTTCAATTTCTCTCTCGATCCGAAGCACGATATGCAGATCAGCCTACGCCACATCAACGAGCTTAGAGGGGCTCATCATCGCGCCGAACGCCGTTGAATTCGGTGGCGGATCTCGGCCAGGATTCGGGTGCGAACGGCGTGACTTCAGCGCCCTGGATCTCTCGATATACTCAATGAAAAAATCGAATCCAAGTATGGATGTGAAGCTTGCAAAATTCTCTACAAAAACTTCCAAAGGACGATGGGGTTTTGTCGAGCGTGGAAGGAGAAAATTGGCTGGGAAGTCTCGAGCTTTTTCCGTCGTGCGTTCTGGGGTTTCGAGGAAGAAGGTCGGGGCTGAGAGAATGAGGTGGACCAATAGAATTTTTTTATTATTTTATATATTTTTAAATCTCTAAAATACCCTCTTTCCCTCACGAACCCCAATCCAGACCCAACGACTTTCGTCCCTAGCGTTTTACCCTCATTCTGAACACAATGGGATATGCTCCGTAGGCCCATTCGACTGTTTCAATCAGTTTTCCTTCAAATTAAAAAATATATAACATTCAATATTTAATTTGAACGTACAATTCAACTTACCAGGGCCACAAACTGATTAGAAAAATTCCAGAAAAATAAATCTAGCTATGTTTTGACGATACGGTCCCAACAAAACTAGTTTCGTCGAATTCTGAGACCGTTTGCAAAAAGGCCCATTTCTGGTCGATCCAATTTAACTACAATTGGCCAAAACACGTTTTCCTTTGCCACGCTCAAATACTAGCTTCAAAAATTATGAAATTTGAAACCTAGCAATAACTTCACATCCCGGATCCAACAAAAGTGGTTTCGTCGAATTCTGAGGTCGTATGCAAAATAGCCAATTTCACGGGCTATATAAATTCCATAGCGACCTTTCTGAAAATTCATTCGGCCATAACTTTTGCTTTCCGCTATGAAAATTCGATTTTTCAGATTCGTTAGAAAGGTATTCACTAACAGATTTAAATATTTTTGGTTTCGCTAAAATCCGTTTTGTTTTGCACCCGGTACAGTCCGACAAAGTTTGAATTCAATTTTTGAAACTGCAGCGCCATTTCAGGCCTTATTTATAATTATAATTAATTATATTCGTTATCAATTGTCGATTCAAACTCACTTTCCATTGCCATTATTTAAAATATTTATTTTAAATATTTAAAATCCATTATTTTAGCCAATTAAAAAAATTTAAATTGGTTCAGATTTTCTGGGTCGTTACAGCTAGTAAATATAAGAGTCGAGCTACATGTTCCATAACCACCGCTCTACTCGAATATTTATGAAAAAGTTGTATATTCCACAAGGAATATGAAACGATCATTGCCACGGTTTTCAATCGAACGAGTCCAAGAATTAACCATCAAAGCAAATCCAAGGGTTCATAGTCCTTGTTTTTACTAAGGCGTTTAATTAGATTTCTCATACGAATAAGAAAAAAGTTTATGAAATCATGTACTAGTAGATAGTAAAACAATTTGGAAAATAACTTCATATAACGAAGTAGAATTAAAAACCTTTTAGTAAAAGATTTGATATTTACTAATAATTTAAAACCCTTTATAGTTTAAAGTGAAAATTTTCATCAAATATCAACTACAATAAAAATCGATCTCAAAATCCATGTTTTAATAATGTAAATCAAATTCCACGAATATCGATATAAATTCGTTTATCACAAATCTATCGAAAGTCCATCTATTTGAGTTACTAAAATATATGGATTAGAGCAACTGAAAAGTCGAAGGAAAAGAGCAAACGGGCCGAAACTTGACCGGGGATAAGCCTGAACTGTCGAGCGTGATCTCCTCCAGTCGACAGTGGTCTCCTTCGGTCGACAGTAAAAAAATAGAGCAGCAGGCCAAATCAAACGTCTGAACCTATTTTTAACGTCTAAAACTGGTCTCTGCCAATTTCCAAAGACCGCTTCAGATGTCTGAAATTTATTTCAGACATCTCACCTACTCTGTGAGTGTTTTTTAAGAGGAAAAATCATCACTTAAAGGCTCTGGATCGATACATATTTGCTCTAGACTCTTAGGTAGATTAAAAACACTCCCTAACAAACTAAAGCACACATACGAAGGTCCATTCATGGGTTTACACAAGGATATTCATATAAATGAAATCAAAGCTCGTAAAATGGAGAGTTAACACCCAAACAAACCAATTCACACACTACATACACAATACAAACGTGCAAAAGGCACACTATACAAGCATATAACTTGAGGCATAGATATATATGATTTCTCCAAGAACTCACCTTTGCTTGTTAGGAGCAAGGAATCGGTCCAAAACTTAGCTAGATCAACCTTTCCTCCAATACTACTCATAAATCTTCAATCTACACACAAACACATAAATTTTCTAAGAGTCAGGTTTAGGAAATTTCAAAAATTAAAGAGGAGTTGAGTTGGAGAAGATGGAGAGGAATACCTAGGTTAACTCTTCAGTTTTCCTCTTGATTTAAGCTCCTAATTGAAATCCCTAGCTTAGGATTCTTTATTTCCCATGTCTCTCCCCATTTTTATTTTCTTTGATGAAGTGTAGTGTGAATGAGGAGGAAGGGCTGTGGGAGTTATAAGGATGACTAGGTTGGCTAACCCAAACTCAAGCCCAAAGTCCAAAATTCACAAACTCTAAACATATTGATGTTTACATTTCTTGTTGTCGTAAACGACATTTTGAAATCATTGGAAGTGGTTTCGAGTCCAAATTCATCCGTATGCAAAAGTGATTTTTTGGACCTATACTTGACTAACGATGTTATATTTAAATAAAATACTTAAATATGTTATCGCGAAATATATGGGTTGTTACACATTGGCCTTGTTATTGGAAGTAATCTCCTGATCCGACTTTATATCTCTTGATAGTTGATATGATTGTTCAAAATATTTAAAATTTTAAAACAACCATATTTTCCAAAATTAAATTGTTTAAAATTCTGAAGAAGATATACGATTTGATTAAAAACGAATATATTATCATTTCAAAGAGTCAAAATAAAATAATGAAAAGGAATATTAATTGGAAATATCAAAGTTACTAGATTTTATCTTAACATCTTTATTTCCCGATTTGAATTTACTTGCATAAGAATGTATAGTTCTAACCCTAGTGTTTTGCTTTCCATTACGCTCGGGTCAGCCTAAGTTGTTTCATCATAGACATTAGTCACTTGAAGACGAAATGGGAGTTTTGAAGACTGTATATACTACTATTATTTCCGCTACAATAATAGTATGTTCTATTAAATGTACAACATTGATATATTGCAAACTAAAATCAGATGTATATTGTTCAACAGCTTCATGAATTGTTTATGTTGTTATTGTATTTTGTCGTTTCAGTGTAGGATATTATGTATTGTTTAGTTCCTTCTCTTCTTATTTTCTATTCTTGTACTAAAACCGTTAATAATTTATCATTTTGAAATAGTTTCAATTGGTCATATGTGATTTATTTTCGGCTTAAATTATCATGAAATGGCGGGTTGTTACTTTGTGTATGTGTGTATAAGGAAAGATATTTAGGCACAAAATTAGATATAAGCTAGAAGACACAAAATCTCGATCAATGGATCATTCCATCCTTACACGGAAGGTGGTAATAAAGGGGTAATCCAAAGATTGCGATGAAGATTCATTTTGTCTATTTTTTGTGTGTGCGGAATTCGCGAGGTGTGGTGTAATGGAAAGAGGTATCTACATCTGGTAACAAACTCATGTTTGATCGCTACCTTGTACGCATTTCTCATAAAAAGGAAATACTCAAAGATTATAAGTGTCATGAGTTGAAGCTGACGGACACAACTTAACTTCCATTGGGAGTTTATCGATCTACCGGGTTGTCCTATTGTATATTCACAGAAAAAATGTGCATGCGTGCGCGCGTGGGAGGGTAAGGGGTGTGGATTGGCCACACCTCACTATTACCATACCTCAAATCCTTTTGATTTCAACCATATATTTTGAATTAAATAGAAAATAAAGTGATCAGGGAGATAAAGTGTAATTACTTAGATTAGAAAATGTGATTGAAATCAAGAAGAATTTGACATGTAGTCAATCCTTCCTATGTAACTAAAGAATATATATCAAAAATGTAAAATTAAGGGTTTTTATGTAAAAGTCATAATTTATATGTAAAATATTGAATTCATACTATCCATATTTCTAAGATTTATGAATATTTTTTTAAGAAATAATTGCAATGATACTTATGTTCACAACTCAGACACACACAAGATCTTTAAGAAATTCGGATTTGGTAGTATGAAGCTGATTTTCATGCATAGCTCAAGAGGGGGAAAGTAACTCGTAGTAGAAGAAAAACATTGTGGGAAAAAATAAAATAATAATTCTGTATAGTTTGAGAGTATGTATCTCATTTTGAGTTAGGTAAGGAAGATGAATTCCTTTGCAATTTTTGATCTTGCACAACTGAGTTGGCAAGAGTTCCTTACTTCCCAGCAAAGTGAGAGGGTTTGAATCTTAACCGTCTCAACTTTAGCAGTTTTCACAAACGGAGACATGTAACAATCTTTCTTCAATCCCCTCCATCATCATTAACTTCCTCATTTTTTTATAATCAATTTTTTTCATGCCTTTATTTACTGTTAAATCAAAAAAAAAAAAAAAAAAAAAAAAAAAAAAAAAAATCTATGTAAATAGCTACATCCATTTACTATTCAAAAACAGCTAAATAAATCGCTTTTTTTGGCTCTTCAAAGAAGAGTTCATTTTTAAAAATAGACTGAACTTAATAATGCATATTTTTGAAACGCTTTTGTAAGTTTTAAGCAATGCTGAAGGGTCATTTCTCCGAATTTTATGGCAAGATTTATAGAACGTTGGAACGCTACACCACTAAATTTCCTGCAAAAACTAATATACTAGAATTGAATAAAATTAGAAAGAAATGAAGGGAAAAGTAACTTGGATAATTAAAATAAATGCTACTGATTTTTGTTGGGCCATCATTTAAGTGAGACTGTCCCGGCTCCCCACACTATAAAAACGTACTAACCAAATCTAGTAGACTGCACAACCCAAAGAAATCCACTTTCATTATCTTAATCAACAATTACATAATATCAATTTACCAATAATAAATACAGCCCTAACAATTAAATACAAACCTTGACAAAATTTGCTTCTGTACAGCTAAAAGTACAATAAGAATATGCCTAAAATCAGAAATACATAAGAATTATAATATGCACAAAAGAGCACAATGGAAAAATCAATTATTTATAGTCATCACCACAATATTTCAAAATCTGTAAAGATCTAAGGATTCAAGGACTCTCTGTGCTTGAGTGTGAAGTGCATTTACTCTTTGCTCTGGATCTAAAGCTGAAGTAGACTGGCTCGCGGACCATATCAAAGACGCTGTTTTTTCACCAAATAAATGCCTTATTTCATCATGTATTGTTGCCAAGGGAGCTTGGTTCCTCCTTCCATTCACTTGTCCTATTAGCAACAGCAAAAATTCTGCACATCTTAACCTGAAAAATAAAATAAAAACAATCAATTAAAGTACGAGTAGAATGTCCCTATGTCCCTTTTATGAGTAGCAGGGCCCGTTGAGGAAATCTTCCACCGACGACGTTGAAAGTTCTATCCACACTGGCTACATTATGGGTGCGAGTTATCTGGGGAATGTATCACAATCAACAGTGCACAGATTCCCAGAATTTACAAGTAATGACTTTGTTCTTTAGGCCTTAAAAGGAAAAAGAAGATAATATCATCCTTTTTATTTTACTTTCAGTCATGTATTTCATTTAATAACCAAGACAAATCTCATTATCATACATTTTATTTTCCAATATTTCCTGATGCTCTTTAAAGTAACCACTCGTCATAGAAGAGTATCTTTGTCAAGGACCACTGCCTCAAGTGGTAAATGGCATGACACTTCAGGCTAAAGTCAAAGGTCATGAATTTGAACCCTCGAAACACCAAAATGAGTGCTTTGCTTAGAATAAATTACCCACTTTATTTCAAAAAATAATCAATAAATAAAAAATCACAGTAGACATGTAAAGACTTGACCACTTTACGTTTATTTTAGCAGACTTAGCTCCCAATAGCATTTATAAAAGATTGATAGATGCAGCTTGATTTTGGTATAATGCAGCATCACACTAACAAATAAACATTGAATTTAAGTCTAATTTTTGTTAGCATATGAGGTTATGCCAAAGTCTCGAATTATGTTACGTTTAGTTTCGTTTTCATACAACCAACATAATCTTCTAGCAGTTTACCAGCATGCATGCCCGCATGCATACAAGCGTTTTTCATTTGAAACATAATTTCGTTTCAGATATTTAGAAAGTGCTTTGTTATATCTCCTCCCTTTCTTCCTTTCTTCCTTTCTTTCATAACCTCACTTGGAATTAAAATGATGGTCGAATTTAGTGTGCAATTAGATTCTTTCATTAGTAGTAGAGATGGAGATAGCATGACAATACCCTTTGAATGCATCAACATATCTGACAGCATAAATGAAAGATCTTGCAACACAAGCAATGATATCCTCGTTAGTGGGAGATCGTTTGCACAATTCTTTTCATTGCACACAGGCACCCCCACAGCTGAAATGTGTTTATCAAATTCTATTGTAGATATCAGAGGTTGGCTACTGAATGATAATATTATGGATCGACAAACCAAATGTAAACTATATAAAACTGGCCTAGGTCAACAATTTATTAGTTAACATGTTGCAGTCTTATCATATGACACGATACCATAGAAAAAACATTCTAAAAGATATTATGTTCCAATAATTTCTTTTGAAGTTGGATATATTCATATATGTATGTTTGTACATACAGAGATAGTGAAAGAGAGGATGGAACAAAAATTTGTAGCTACAATTAACATCATTAAGGACAATTCTAACAAATTCAAAGCAACATATTTCTAATTAACGGTTATAATGAATGTGTGATTGACTGGTATCGACCTTACATTTTGAACATTTAGATATTTCGAAATGATCACAGTTTTTCTGGAAATGATATTCGGTGTAGGTAGATATTTCGATTTATTTGAACCGGTACAAATGCACATGCACATAAAATAAAAAGCTCATCTCATTATTATTACTCCAGACAAAGCTTTCGCTAGAAAGGGGATGAAATCGATGGCAACATAATTTTGACGTCTTTGGGATTTGAACCACGGTGCAAGCATTCGGCCAGAACAGTGCGATTCCGCATATCCAAGTTCGGTTCCAGCCTTTACCGAAACGGAATAGGGCAAAATTCCGATTTTGTCCAAAAACCCTGCTTTTTTCTCGAAACTGTAGAACGAAAGGCTGAGAAGAAATCAGAAGAAAGAAAAGACAAAAATCACAATCATTCATGAATTGGAAAATTAAAAACTCATAATTATCCCATCGTAATTGTTTTGTCAATTTGGATCTCTTTACATAAAGAGAATTCAAGAACCACTCAGAAATCGATTCTAAATTAACTGCAGAAATCTCGATTCTTCTGTAGAAATCAAGATTAAATCTTGCTGCAGCAAAACAAATTCAACCCTACTGTAAGAGTGGCAAGACGAAACTAGAAGCGCGTGCGTCAAAAGGACTTGAGATTTAAATAGGCTTTGTTAATATCTGGATGTGTTCTGAGCTGAGCTTTTACATAATAAAAGCGGGATGAGATATAACTCTTATATTGTATGGTGAGACATATTTACGTGGAGCTGAGAAATAACCGTATAAGTTGTGGCTGGTTAGGCGACTTCAGGCTAAATTTTCTAGCTCTGTTTTGTTAACGGGCTAGCTTGGGCTAGTAGTGTAGAATTAAGTTGGTTGTGGTTTAATTCAGATAAAATCCCGTGGAGTTTTGCTGAAATGGGATAATATTTAAATTAATCTAACTTGATTTAGAAAATTAAACTTATCTGAACCGAAACTACCGAAATTTTCAAAACTGATCGAAACAGTGAAAATATCAATTCGAAACCGAGGTCGCAAACCTTGATTTGAACCCATTACCTCTAGAACTCCGGTCTAGAGCACTCATTTAGCATGCGTATTTTGTAATTTCAAAAGCTTCAGATGGAGAGGTATTCTCATTAAATACAGAGATTATCTAACTAGAAAGATTGAAGGACAATGGAAACAAAGTGTAGTGCACGCAAATAAACAAAGGATGAATCAAGTGCAAAGACACAAGGGAGCTTTATGCCGATGAGCAGGGACAAAATTTGTTCTTAGCGTCTGAGAGTTCTGAATGGAAGGGTTTCGCCCAAAGGACAATGGTTGCTCTAGGGTTAATAGACTTATCCTTCCCCAGAGTTCACATCACCTAGAAAGTTCGACACCTCCAACTGCGTTGTAGTATATTCAAAGGGTTGGATTGTTCAGCAATCGCATACACACACATACATGTGTATATATTATCGAAATATAAAGCAAACTCTAGTGCAACTGATGTGATACCCTATGATCATTTTACTTTCTATTTTTTATCTCTTCGAAAATTTTGAAAATTATTGTCGCTTTAGACTCATATTCAACCTGATTCCAAATCATCAATCCTTAATATTCAAAACATTCAATTTTTTTTTTTTTTAATTCCCTACAAGCAACGGTTACTGCACCAATGCACAAAAATCCATTTTACGTTTTCAAGTAATCACACGTACTGCGATATTCATTCATCTTCCGTGTTGCTGGGTCTTTAGGTCTTCCCATTATTACCGTCTATATCTGCTTCAAATACATTTTTTCCTCTAATCCTCTTTATAAATTTCTATTCGACTTGGGTTGGACTGAAGCAATTAAAAAGAAAAGGTCAAGCAATGCTAACTTATGTAAGGTACAAACTAATGAATCAGGCAGTGATTCAAATCTTTGCTCTTTTTTCTTTTAAAAAAAGGCAGAATAATTGCAAGGTTATATCGTGTTATCTTTAACATTATTCCTAAAGATCACAAGACAGGTTAATGTGTTTGCACATATTTTTGAAATTTTGCTGATTTGTTGAGTCCAAAATATCTCTCTGTAATAGAAATTATTGAAATTGTTTGCATGAAATTGTTTTTAGGGCTGTCAACGGATACTTTCGGATGCGGATAGTACCAAATCCGCATCCACATCCAAAATCATTTTCGGATATCCGCATCCGCGGATACGGACGAATATCGGATAATTATCCGCTCCGCCAACAGTCGATAAATCAATGGACATAAATGAATTATTTTAGCATAATATTAAGCTTTTTCAAACCAGTTGATTACTAAAGTGCTAAAAATAAATAAATATGATGATAATATGTAATTTTGATCAATTAGCATGCATTTTGTAGACTTTCAACTTTACAAAATAATATATTTGAATATTTAGTTATGTTAAAATACACATAATTTAAGCTATAATCATGGAAAAAAGCGGACGTATAATTTTCGGATGCGCATGTGCCTATATCCGCATCCATTTTTTTGGATATCAAATATTTATCTGCTTTTCGGATACAGATGCAGACGAATTTTGGAATTTCGGGTATCCATTGACAGCTCTAATTTGTTTTGTTGTTTCTATTTCTACAAATGTAGTATAGCTAGGCAAAGATCGAATATACCCACTTTTAGAAATTTACACTATAAATTAAAATATTTTGTTCCGGTTAGTTCTAGCTTTGTAATTTATTCAATTTATTTTACTTTGTCATCTTGGATTTTTTTTAAAAAAAATATATATATTCAGTTTTCCTTGATTATGTGTTTCTATTTGTGTCTCTTTCTTCGTACGTTTATATTACATTGTTTAGTTAATGGTTGAATGTGTGATTTATAATTATAAACTTTTGTTATACCAACTTATATAGAATCATAATATTCCTCTTTTACTTCTTTGAGTTTCATTTTCTGCATATTTCAATAAGAATTCCCCATTTCCATCAATATATTTTTCGTGTGTTCCTATTTTGGAAATGAATTTCTATACATTTGTGTCTCTTTCTTCGTACGTTTATATGACATTGTTTAGTTAATGGTTGAATGTGTGATTTATAATTATAAACTTTTGTTATACCAACTTATATAGAATCATAATATTCCTCTTTTACTTCTTTGAGTTTCATTTTCTGCATATTTCAATAAGAATTCCCCATTTCCATCAATATATTTTTCGTGTGTTCCTATTTTGGAAATGAATTTCTATACATTTGCAATGAGTTGATCCTTTTGCATGTATTTCTGTTTTGGGAATCTGTCTTATACTTAATTGTAATGAGTCCAAATTTTCCTTGTATTTCCTGCCATGTCCCATCATCTTTAACTATCAAACATATGATGCTGATTCAGACCATCTGTTACAATGTTTTGAATCTCGAATATCATTTGTATCTCTACTCCAGATATTCATGCATAACATCTACATGTGTATATATAGATTTCAAAGTTATATATGTGTTTATATTAGACTAATTATGCTGCTGCATGCTTGAATGTATACGCATTCGAATCGTTCATACAATTAATTAACATATATAATATAAAATTAAATTGAATAAGATTTTATTTTAAACTGAATTGAATCTAGTAAAACCCATTAGACTTCACATGTCCACCATGATCCAAAAACAACAAAGTTATCATTCCCGAACAAGTTCAAAACGAAATGACAAAGTCGACTCAAAAGTAATAATAACAATAATGTATTTAAAGACGAAAATAGAAATAAAGATGACAAAACAAAATCAAATAATTAGACAAATAATAAAAATAAATAAAATAAATATAGATAAATTAAAAAACCATAACAATAGTAGTAATAATAAGAAGTAATAGGGACCGAAGGCCAAATACTACGTCTTAGACTCATATTCACTAGTCCTAAAATCTAGAACTTATATAAATTAACCCTAAAAAACAACCCTAAACGCATGGTTCTGGTATGTGGATTGCTAACTTCCACGCCCTCGTGTCCAACAACAACTCTTCGGATATATTCCACTTCCTTTCATGTCAACTTTGGTCAACCTCTACCTCTTTTTAAGCATTTG
This sequence comes from Allium sativum, assembly GCA_030737875.1. Taxonomy (NCBI): domain Eukaryota; kingdom Viridiplantae; phylum Streptophyta; class Magnoliopsida; order Asparagales; family Amaryllidaceae; genus Allium; species Allium sativum. The sequence continues at coordinate 736,647,476 of CM060916.1, forward strand.
ATGCGACCTATAATTTCAAGGTGCACGGATGCCTCGGGAAACCTCCACTGGATACGTCTAACGATCTTAAGCGGTGTTGGAGTAGCTTCTATTCAATTGGTGCTACTCCAAGTTTACCGCGTGTATCATCATTTTTAATTGGTCATGTTTTGTATAACCACCAGTGTTATCACATCGACGACTAGTCGTTGGCTAGTCGAGAAGCCGCTCTGAGAAATTCGACGACTCTCGACTTTTGCATTTTGATGATGGTGGGCCAATTCGAGCCTAATTCGAGCCCAAAACCCTAATTCGAGCCTAGAAACCTTAATTTTATAATCGACAGCGGTAAAACGAGATCAATATTTTACCTGGACGAGAAACCCTAGTTTCTCGAATCGATAGCTGCTGCTCCTCGCGAAGTCGAAGGCGAATGCAAAGTTGGAAAAGGCATATGCGAAGTCGAAGGCGCATGCGAAGTCGAATACAATGAAATTTCTTTTTTTTTTCTTCCTTTCTGAAATTATCTGCGTGTTTTGCCATTTGACTGGGAGCCCTAATTTCTGCGTGGCCGATGGGAGAAAGAAACAGTTGTATGTCACTGTATTAACAGTTGTATGTCACTGTATTCCCTAATTTCTGGTTGGGTTGGCTTTTATTTGGGCTTTTAAGCCTTTGTGAGGTTATTTTTTTGATTTTACGCCCATCAGAGAACAAGTATGCCACTGTATTAAACAAATGCAAATTTGAACTTATTATAAATATATAATTATATCTAATTATATTATATATTTAGGTCTAATATATATATATATATATGTATATAAAAGACTTGTTGACTAGTCACGACTAGTCGGACGATTTGACGACTAGTCACGACTAGTCGGACGATTTGTCGACTAGTCTTCTAGACGGTAGTGGCTCGACTTGGCGTCGTGATAACCTTGATGACCACAGCTCCGCAATAGTATATGCATCTCTGCTATACTTATCTTTTGAAGGTGTACTCTTTGGTGGGCCAACATCGCAGGCCTAACTATCATTTTGTAAAACTTTCCTACAAGCTTTTGCTGGACTTTCCTATCACGTAGAATGTTAGATGCTTGTCAATTTATCTATCTCTACATGAATTCTAAAACTCTCGTTTTATCAATTTCACCACATACCGCAAATTAATCCTAAATGGATTCCTTCTTGGACACTACATGCCCGGCCAGAGTGACATCTTCATTCACTAACATGTCACTGTTGAACCTGCACTTCATATGCTTTGTTTCAATTCTATTAAACCTAAAAAATTTAGGTAGCGTTTGGTTTATATTTTTTAATTTTGAGTTTTCGCACATATAGAAGTACCGACGACGCACACATATCGTGCAAAACGACCGTTTTACAAAACGAAGTTAACACACAAAACTACAAACAACTTTTTATTATTTTCAATGTTTTAAGAAACAACGGAAGAACGATAACAAAATCACCTATCCACCATCCCACGGTCCCCCTCCATCACTCCCTCCGTCTTTTATTCGTCACCTCCGCTATACTTCAAATCTTTCTAGTTTTCATACTAACGTCGAAAACTAAAAACTCAAAACACAAAATAAACCAAACGCTACCTTAGATTATAAAGTATGTCTCTATAATTCCAATTGTCTGTCAACCTCTATTCTACATTTCTACTTTTGTCAATGAACACATCATAAGTATGAGTATAAACCAAGGAATCTCACATTGTATTCCCATGCAACCTCATCCATCACTGAAATAAAAATGTAAGAACTCAAAACTGACCCTTGATGTAGTCTTATGCTAATGGCAAAATTATCGGTTTCACCATTATGTGTCTCACACTAGTCACAACATCATCGTATATATCCTTTATATGGGTAACATACTTGGTTGAAACTCTCTTCTTTTTCGAAGTCCACCACATAACATCTCTCGTACTTTGTCATAAGTTTTCTCCAAATCGATAAATACCATGTGTAGATCGTTCTTTTACTCCCTAAATATCTCTATTAGTTGTCTTACTAAGAGAACTGCATATGTAATCGACTTCTCGAGCATGAAACAAAGTTGGTTTATAAACATTTGTCATTCTTCTTAATTGATGTTTAATGACTCTCTCCCAAAGCTTTATTGTATAACTCAAGCTTAATTCCTCTTTAGTTTGCACAATTTTAAATATCTCATTTATTCTTGAAGATTGAACTAATGTATTTCTTCTTCATTCATTTGATATCTTGTTTGATTTGAAAATATTATTAAACAACTTAGTTAATCATGTTATTCCTGCTTCTCCAAGACAACTCCACATCTCAATATGGATGTTATCAAGTCCCAACGACTTGCTTTCTTGCATTTGTTTTAGCGTCTCTTTTATCCGAACTCTTGAACCCTCTAAACAAAATGTCTGCGATGTCATCAAAAGAGTCGGCCAACTTGATCGTAATGCTATCACATTCTTCGTTGAATAGCTTGTCGAAGTATTCTCTTCGTCTATTTTTTATTTCTCCGTCTTTAATATTTTTATCAAACTACATGACAATTTTAACTTCTATAAGAATTTTTATATGCACATATGTTACACGTGCCATAATATCTTGTCACCATAGTTGTTAATGATGCATGACGCAAAAAAAAAAAAAAAAAAAAAAAAAAAAAAAAAAATCTTAAAGCTTCCTCCAGGCCTTGGCGAACGATGTGACAAATGGCACACTCTATTTTAATTTACTGCGCATGTTTATGATTATTATTTTTAAATTTAATATTATATATAACGATTAATTTAATTTTTTTCAATATAACTTATATTTCATAATAAAACATACGTAATAAAGATTTTTTTAGACATTTTGCAACAACAACCATCAAAATGTTATATAAACATAAAATTTCAAACATAATAGTCTTCAAGAGCCCAGATTCAAGTTAATAACACAAATTACTGATAAGCCATAAATCTAAATTTGCATCAACAATCGTATTTTCTATTTTTTGAATCTATATTTGTATTGTTCATTAGCTTCAGCATCTTCCTCATCTGTCTTACAATGATTGATAATTTGCTACCATAGTAGAAACAAGCAGTTCAAAGCTCGCTGATGATTACTTTGAAAATAGCATATATTTGTTTAGTGCAACGTAATTAGAATAGATGATTCGAAGCTCGTTCAAGATTAGTTTAGAATGTGACCATCCAAGATTATTTGTTCAGTGCATGGATGACAATTAGACATATCAATGGTGATAATTAAACTCATTGAGTTGTGGTAATTAAACCCATCAGATCAGATCTAGATCCGACCCAATGGGTCTCTGTTCTAGTTGAGTGGATTGTCGAGTTTCAACTCGAATCAGGTCGATTTGGGATCAATGGGATAATAATACTATAAAGACACATCTTTTATGCACCATGTGGCTATTTAGTGCAATCCCAAAGGCACAATCATCACACCTCGTTTTGCTCTACGTCCTAGCGCCTTCCATATAACAACGTTAACTTGAAAAAGAGATATCAAAACGTACAAAATTATTACCATGTGTAAGTTAATTTGTATTACTTGTGCACAACACAGATCACAACATTATAATACTAAAATTACAAAATCAACGAATGTTTTCATTATTATTTTCAGTTAAGTCTTTTACATCCTTAAAATTTGTAATCTACTTCTCTCGACCACCTCATCGGTATTTCTACATATATTTGTCGCATTTTTCAAATCTGCATCCACTTTTTTTAACATGACGTTAGCATTTTAACTTTTCACAAGTTTAAAAAATATCATCCAGTTAAATAAAATTTTCAATTAAAATCCATCCCCCATTAGTCTCAACCAATGTATTAAAAAACGCACCTCAAGGCGAGGCGGTGGTGAAAACGCCTGAAGGCGTGAATTAAAAGGCGGTTTTCCCCTGAGGCTTACGCCTCAGGGGTTTGAGGCGTGGAAAGCGTGAAAAACGCACGCCTCAGAGCCTCAACTCTCTGAGGCGTGCGCTTATATAAAAAAAAATAACCCTAACTTACCTCACTTTTACTTTTACGCGTTTCTTCCAGTTTTACTTCAGCTCCAGTCGAGGTAAAAAAATTTGAATTTTCAACTGCAAGATAAATCGAAATCGATTTCTGTATGGAATCGAACTCGATTCCTTAACTGGAATCGAGCTCGATTCCGATTAAGGAATCGAGTTCGATTCCATTTAAGGAATCAAGTTCGATTCCATAACAGGAATCGAACTCGATTCCTGTTATGGAATGGATTTCTATTCCTCGAGAGTTTTTTTTTGTTGTTATTTTTTTTTTTTTTGGTCTGTCTTTGTTTTTTGTCTGTCTTTGTTTTGTCTGTCAATTTTTTATTTTTGAAAGAGAGTTCCATTCCTCAATCAATTTTTTTTGTCTGTCTTTATTTTTTTCCCTGTTTTTTATTTAAGCACTATCATGACTAATTTAATTTATGTGTTAATGCCAGACTCCTTAAAAAATGAGCAAACGAGATATTGCATGGAAGTGGGCTAAAGATATACCAAATTCTACCAATTCAAAATATTTTCTTTGTGGATTTTGTGATCATAGATGCACCGGAGGAATTGCTCGTTTCAAAAAACATTTAGCATGCACTCATGTTGGGATTGTTCCGTGTTCAAAAGTCCCACAAAATGTGAAAAATGAATGCATTGATGCTCTAAAAAAAAATTAAACACGTTAAACAATCAAAACTTGATATGTTTCATGAAATTGGTGGAAGTGAAAGCGTTGGAGATGATGATAATAATTTTGAACTTGAAAGTGGAAGTGGAAGTGTTAATATTCCTAAGCCTAGAGGTGCAATGGATAAGTTTGTCAATTTAGAGGCAAGGCAAAGTACATTGAATAATCGCTTTAAAAAAGATGAAAGAAAGGAAGCTTGCAAAAAAATTGGATTATGGTTTTACACTAGTGCTATTCCATTCAATGCGGCGAACACTCCATATTATCAAGTGGCAATGGATCATGTTGCAAGATATGGTCCCGGATTTAAGCCACCTTCTAGTCATGAGTTAAGGACATGGATCCTTAAAGAAAGCGTTGAGGAAGTTGACAACATGATTGGAGCTTACAAAAAAGTTTGGGAGAAATATGGATGTACAATTATGTCCGATGGTTGGACGGATGAAAAGAGTAGGGTAATTAATAATTTTCTAATTAATAGCCCGAAAGGTACATGGTTTTTAAAATCCATTGATGCATCGGATACGATAAAGAATGCGGATTTGTTGATCGGATACTTCAACAATGTTATAGATGAAGTTGGAGAGGATAATGTGATTCAAATTGTTACCGATAATGCTTCTAACTATAAAAGAGCCGGTAATCTTCTAATGGAGGAAAGAAAGAAACTGTGGTGGACTCCATGCGCGGCTCATTGCATTGATTTGATGCTTGAAGATATTAGTAAATTGACGGTGTTTAGCCAAACCATTCAAAGGGCAAAATTTGTGGTGAAATTCATATATGGTCATTCTTGGGTTCTTGCTTTGATGAGGAAGTTTACCAAAGATAAAGAGCTCATTCGTCCCACGGTCACTAGATTTGCCACCTCTTTTCTTACTCTTCAAAGTTTATACATGCAAAAGGAAGGTATTGTGTCTTTATTTTCTTCCAAAGAATGGTTTGAAGGTCCATTTGCTAAAAAAGTCGATGGTATTCAAAGTAGAAAATACGTATTATTTGATGGGTTTTTTTGGCAACATATTGCTTATTGTGTGAAAAGTGTTCTCCCTCTTGTTTGTGTTTTGCGAGAGGTTGATGGAGAAGATAGACCCGCCATGGGATATATATATGAGTTGATGGATTCGGCGAAGGAAAAAATTGCAAAAAATGTTGGGAACAATGAGAAAAAATACAAACCTATTTGGAGTCGCATAGATAGGCGGTGGGAATCACAATTACACCAACCATTACATGCGGCGGGCTACTATTTGAATCCACAATTTCGTTATGAAGATACTTTTTCTAATATGGAAGAAGGAAAAGTTTGGATGCTTGTATGGATAGAATGCTTGGTAGTGATAGCCAAGAACGTCTCATTGCGGATTGTCAATTGGACTTGTATAATAAAGAATGCGGTTTATTTGGACATCCTATGGCAATTAAGAGTAGAAAGTTAAGAAGTCCGGGTTAGTAATTCACTTGTTAATAATGCATTTTATTTTACAATAAAATATGAAATACTAAATATATGGTTTTTCATGTTTTATTGATTGATTAGTGTATTGGTGGGAACGCTTTGGGAAAGATACAACCGTGTTGATGAATTTTGCAATTCGGGTACTAGGTCTAACTTATAGCGCATCCGGATGTGAGCGAAATTGGAGTACATTTCAATGGGTAAGTCACTTAAAAAACATTCTAGCAAATCATTGTAATTTTATTTTCATATTGAATAAAATTTATCTTATTTACACTAGGTGCATGCAAAGAAAAGAAATAGACTTGAGCATAAAAGGTTGCATTCTTTGGTGTATGTAAAATATAACACCGCTTTGAGGCAAAGAGAAATCATGAGAAGAAGAAAGATGGATCCAATTGTTGTGCAAGAAATTGAATCCGATGATGAGTGGATTGCGGAATCGGAAAATCCGGCTCTTCCCTCCGATCCAAGTTGGCTTGAAGAAGAAGAAGATCGCTTTCTTGATGTGGATGCAATAAGGAATATGCCCGCTCCGATATATGAAGATACTTTATGCATTAGAGAACCGACAAGTCAAAACCAAGAACCTACACCTAGAGATCCCACTCCTCCTCCCCCACCACCAAGGGAACCTAATCCTTCACCTCCTCCTATTATTGTATACACATCAAAAAAGCGCAATAACATCGGTGGTGCAAGTAAGTATTAAAATAATTAGGAACAAGCAAATTGTTAATTTTAAAATATAGAAGTAACCTATATTGCTAACTTTATAGGCAATGATCCAAAAGGGAAAAGGGTGAGAATTGAGAATGATGATGATGATGTTGATGATTATGATCCTTTATTCGAATCACGGACGCGGGATGTTTTTGATGCTAGTGATGATGATAGCTTGGATGGCAATATGCTTATGGATGAGGAGGGAGATATCATTTGATCTTTCTATTTAATATTAAATGTGCAAGAATTATTGTATTTTGTTTGAATTGCTACGAATGCTTGTATTTTGTTTGAATTGCTACGAATGCTTTATGGTTTTTGCTTAGTACTTGACGCTTAATGTTATTTCATATTAAAAATTAAGTATATGTGTTGCGCTTTTTTTTCCCCGAAAGGCTTACGCCTCAACGCGTCGAGGCTTACGCCTCACCTCACGGACCCGAAAACGCCTCGCGTACGCCTTTTGCGTTTTAAAACATTGGTCTCAACACGCTTATTATACATGATTAACCATTTAAAAATTTATCTTAACAAATATTTACCTCAATAAAAATTAACAATGCTTATTTTATAGTTATGCAAAAAACAAAAGTAATCTAAAAATGAAACCCAAATTAAATATCTAAAATTTAAATGGTTTTGTACAACATCCCATGTGCAACATGCAAGTTACACTGTATGATAATAATCAAGATTTTCCCCTTTTAACGGTCCTTTCAGGATTCTAATCTGCTTCTTTTAATCGCTTCATAAATATTTTAAAATTTTCCACATGAATAAAATTTTCATTCCCTCTTCAATATCATCAACAAAATTCTCATTACAAATCCTTCATATTGTTAAAATCATCAATCTTTTAAATGCAAACTTTTCAATTTTAGGTATTACTCATCATTTGTCTCAACATATTTATGATACTGTAGGTACAAAATTGAACATTATCTACACAAAAATCTATTTAAATGAAGAATTCTAAATGTAAATTAATTAAATAGAATTAATTGAAACTGAAACGTCGACTGCAACTGAAACCCTGTAAATCGAACTCAAATCGAAACCCTAAATCGAAGTCTCGATGTCGATTTGAAACCCTAAAATGATGAACTCGAACTCAATCTACACTGGAAGTCTCGATTTGAGTTTTGGAAATCGATCTGGAAGTCGTTTTGGAAGTCTCGAACCCTAAAATGATGAACTCAAAATCGATCTACACTGGAAGTCGTTTTGGAAGTCTCGAAGTACATTTTTCATATAATATTTTTGGACCTGCATATATGTAGCCCAGTACAAGTGGCAAAAACAAAAGTTGAGCAACCAAGTTCAACATGTTAAATATGATTTACCATTTTGCAACCAGGTACAAGCAGAAAAATCACTTCATATTGCGGCCAACGAGGTATGTCAGTGCATATTTGGATTTTATCCATATGTATTAATCAGAAATTTCAAATTATATATGTACATATTTATTTATCGACTAGTCCACTAGTCGACTAACTGGACCTCTATCTACTCGACTTACCGTCGTGACAACCATAATATATATATATATATATATATATATAGGGAAAGACTGTTTAGACACAAAATTAGACACAAATTAGTGGACACACAATCTCAACCGTTAGATTATTTTGTCTTTATATGGAAGAGTGGAATTCATGGATGATCCAATGGTGTAAATTCGTTGTGTCTAAATCTTGTGTCCAAATAGACTTTCGCATATATATATATATATATATATATATATATATATATATAGTGTGTGTGTGTTTTTAATTAGTTGAAACAAGATGTGAACTGAATAATACGATATAAATAAATAGTATTGCCAATCATACACACACACACACACTTATTACTTATTTATAACACTAACCAATATTTACTTATTACTTGGTATCTAACTTTTTAAGTTACATTATTCACACTAGAGTAAATCACACGTGCATGCATCTAATATCTAGATAAATTTATTTAATTTAATAAAATTAATAGATGGATGCGTGCTATAAATGCAAAAGCTTCATTGGTCACAATACATTTATTTCTAGCAGTTTTGTTGGTGATGTTAAAGGCAACTTAATAGTGAAATTATGTCATGGTCGGAAAACAGACGGTGATGGGGTTGCAAAACGTCGGTAAGATTATCTTGATAAGTGGTAAGGTACTTTCGAATTCCAAACGGACACCACAGAAATCCTATTTACCGAGTTTGCTTTATTAATAGTGGAGATATTTTGTCATTTTGCACTTTTCTGAAGTTAAAATTTCAAATATACATACCAAGGTTTGAAAACTAGGTTTCGGTCTCGGTTTCAATCATTTCAAATTTTATTCATTTCAGTCGATTTCAGAAATTTCAAAAGTTTCGGTTTTTGTTCTGGTCATGATATCAGATTTACGTAATTTTAGCAAAAAATTGATGGTAATATACCCGTTGATTCACTGTAATGGGTCAGTTTAAGTTATTTAGTACATTCAAGTTTACTTGGACATGCAATACTCAAGTTGGCATTCGGCCCAAAGCCCAATTTACACGCACATCAAAAATAATACTGCTTAAAAACAAAAATGATGCGGTAAAAAAAGGAAATTAAAGAAAAAAGCAAAAGTCGAAAGGAACAGAGGGAAGAAAAATCACGTGCGACAGCGATGAAATTCCTCTTGCAAAGTTGAAGTACGACTGCGATTGTTGAATCCGCAACTACAAGTCTACAAGCTTATGCTCGAATCCAAAAAATCACCTGCGACTGCAAATTTCTCGACTACAAACTAGGGTTAGTTCTTGTTTTGCTTTTAGATTGTTGATTTTGCGTGTTTTCTGTTGTCGTGATTCCATTCTTCTTTTGACTTCACTATTGGGATTTGTTTATTTATTTTTCTTTGATTGTTTGAACGAGACGAGATTTTGCCCTAATCTCGTCCCATCTCCGGCCGAAACCAGTACGAGTTCGCGGGCCGAAACATCAAACCATGACACATACATATATATAATTTAAAAATGTTCATATATGTATGTGTGTGTGTGTGTATATATATATATATGTATGTATGTATGTATGTATGTATGTATACGCGCGTGTGAAATTAAAATTAATTCTTCTTTGATTTTCTTCTATAAAAATTGAGTTTTAATGGTTTCTCTATTGAACCAGAGCTATGTTTTGGTTTTGTTTCTAGCATGTCCAACGAAATGACCGAGATCTCGCTATTACGATCAGAATCTCAAACCTTGGATAAAAGATAAACAAAATTAAGACACAAAAATAGAAGATATTGAACACAGGTTTGTTAGAGGACGTTGATCGAGAGGAAACATTCAAATTGCATCGGAACTTTTGTTATTTGAAAATCGAAATGATGATATAGCGGAAATACCAATAATATCATACAATGAAATTTTCACAATTTTTTAGTAGTAAAGAGTACTGAAAACTAACAATGTTACCATGGGATATTCAGCATGCAAAACGAAAACTGAAATGAGAAATATTAATTCTACGAAATGCAATACATTATGGGTAGACTTAAACGAGACATTTTGTGAAACTAAATACGCTTAGTCATAATGTCGAACATTTTCAAATATGCTCTCTTTACATATAAATGTTCAATGTTGTTATCTTATCTACTACAAACGGATATATACATAGTGAAAAATTCTAGTATAAACAAACATACCATTACGGCTCATTTCTAAGTAATTATAAGTTATAGCATACTGCAACTAGACCCAAACAAAAATGCAAAACGTTCGCGAGAAAGGAAAATAGTAGGTGAGTTGGGCTCATAATTCAAGGAAATTACTTTACATTATTATAGTAATTGAGAGCGACAATGAAGTAGAAAACAAGACTTAGTTTTTCGATGTTGAATTAGCCATTTTTAATTATTTGTTTATGTTTCCCATAGAAAAATCATCATCGCAAAATGTATATTTATATAATTCACATATAATCTTCAAAATAAACATCTTGGAAAATCGGATTATACATTTTTGAAGTTGGACTCAATATTTATACACGTCAATATCAATGTACCACATTGTGTGTGCACAATGTTTCGGAACACTAACGTGCACTTCAAAACGTACATACAAATTGTATGCAACAGCACAATGTTTCGGAACACTAACATGCGCTTCAAAACGTACATACTAAAATTGTATGCAACAGCCAAAGTGCGAATTGTGAAACACAGATGAGAATACCATACGGCGGTATTATCTGCAAATGAAAGCAAAAATACAAATTCAAAATGACTGGAACCAGCTGAGACAAACCTTGTGTTTTCCTCTAACCGCTCATCTTTCATAAGTTCTGCAATTTTCTTCATGCCACTGGCATTCTCAAAATCCTGCACAATACTTACTTTTACCAGAGTGCCTCATACAGTATGTTCAAATAATCTACAACACTATCATCGAAGATTTACCAACATCAAATATGTAATTATTGATCAAGAGCATTCCACGTGATGCCAAATTTCAAAATACTTTATTTTTCGAAAAACATAAAATATAGACAAGTTTATGTTAATAACATATGCAGAAAAGAACACGCTATCTTAAAATTTGAAAAAATCATTTGGATAATTTGCTCAACTTTAAAAGGTAAGGTTTTATCAAAACATAAAAGTCGAAAAATGAAGAAATACGAGTTGCTATTACATACGCAAAAAGCAACAGTATAAAAACAACACTATTTTTTATAGGTACAAAAGTGGAAGCAAACAAACATGAATTTCCAGGAAGGACCATAAAAAAAGGAAAACAAATTAAATAACAGAAGAAGTAGAGCAATGACATTCGAGCGTCCACACTCTACCAAACCTTGCTGAATGTCCATATTCGTTACAGTTAGTGGTGCATTACACTGGGATGTTTAGTAGAACTGAATTCAAATTGTAGCCAAAGAAATGGAAGTCTGTACAAACATACCATCTGATTGGGCGAAGAATCCAACATTACTGATATTAGAGCATCCAAGCAAGAACCTTGTACTAGTACATCCCCAGTAGATATTATATTCAACAGAACCTACATAGATTTTATTTAAAAAAGCAAATAAACATGACATATAGAAAGATTGAAAACGTCATTATTTTTTTCCAAAGCAACTTCCAGGAATAAAAGCTTGAATACAAATTACGCAATGTAATCCATGCACTGATACAAATGATACCACAAATATTTAAAAAAAAAAAATTGAATTTTGTATATTACAAAAACAATAGTATAAAAGATAAACAGGTACTGCATGATATTATGTAAGTGAAGTAGCTGGCAGCTCAATAACAACCTTTTAATTCACCTTTCCCCTTTTTTGACAATAAAATTATCCTTCGTGGGATATAAATGTGCAATTAAAGATAATGTGAGCATATCTAGAAATGAAACAATGAAAACAATAAAAATCTCTAATAGCTAAAGTACAAACCTTGACTGCCTTATGTTTGTGAGCAAGAGCCAAGCTTTCCGGATGAAGAAGACAACAGCCTTCAAGAACTCTGAGAGCAAGAGAAATTTCAGAGTTGGATGCAGGACTATTCACTTTCATAGGCTCCACACCAAATATATCTTCAAGTTTCACTCCAGGGTCACCTTTTTGTAGTTGCAGACTATTTTGGAAAAGTACTGGAACAACTGCTAACATAGAACAACGTATTTGTGAGGTATTTACATGTACCATAAACAATATAAAATATTCTATCATATGTCAAATATTACCATATCTTAATATTTGCCAAAGCTTATTCCTATGTGACAATGAATGACTGATTCAAACAGAAAATTCTGCCAAGCAATTAGCAGTATATTAGTGTATGAACCGGTGTTAAACCAACCCAAATTGTTCTGCACTACTTATAATCATAACATAAGTTTAAATAATTATTTTTTAAATACTATATCAAATACCATTCAGATAGCCTATATTAACAGCAATTCAAATTAGCATATTTACAGTAAGTTTGGTTGTATATGGACTAAGCTGACCAATTAATGCATTCGAAATGTGTGAGGCGATTTGAAAGTATAAAATGTCCAACATACCAACTGTCTGCTATTCAATAATTAAGTACTCAAAACATTAAATAATCCTATTTTCTGATTGAGTTACAACTTCAATATGTGAAGGTTGCTCTATGCAGTTGTAGCTACTGCATGTCTAAAGGAACATGAACTCCACTATTTTACTACTACTGCGTTTTTATGTAATTTTTAATGGACCCTTGCCATGCTACTGTTTCACCTGTACCATACTCCTTTTACATTGATTTTTTGGGCATACCGTTTCCGTTTATCTTTCTAATTTTGGTGAGGCGTTACTTTGCACAAAGGGAGTAAAATAGTAAACAGCATAGGATGAAACCCCACATTATGTCCTTATAACAAGTTGTTTTGGTTGAAGTCTCAATAAAATTAAGCTCGCTGATAATGTTTGGAGTACCTTTAACAATGCTTAAAGAATAAATTAAAAAACAGTGATAATTACTTTTTTTAACACCAGAATGTTGTTTCTCTTGCGCACTGAGACACAAATAAGAGTATATTATCGAAAATACCTTGCAATTCAGCGGTCCCTTGAGAATGTCGAAACATATTTATAGCTGCATCATTACTAGCAAAATAGTTCAGCGATTCTAGCAAGCTCCTCAACCCTCTGACTCTTAAAAATGAAAAATCAGCTGATAAATCTCGTAACCCCGATCGAAGCGACAGAGTTACTTCGCGAAACAATCGCCGTCGATCTAGGGATGCCGTTAAATCTCTCACCTCGGGTGCCAGAGTCGTTGGCAGATCGCCAGAGCTGGCGTTAGCGATGGCGGAGCTTAGGGATTTGCTCGGTTTCATTTGGGTGATTTTGTTTGTTGGGTTTTGAGTTTTTGCTAGCTGGGTTTTGATCGTTTGCGTAAAATGGGCTTTTATGAAAACTGTATGATTCGAGTCCACTAAAATTTTATGCGATAATCATTCTGTTGAAGCTGAGAGTTAGCGGATTCTAAATCTGTTACATAAAAGCACAATTCCAAGCATAGTGGATGAGTACAATTCAGCAATTTCGTTTTTCAGCTCTCCCATTCACTTCTTCTCCGACTTTTAAAAAATTAACAAAAGTTCCCACATAACTCGCCGCCCACGTTGTCACATACCCACTCCGCTTTCCCAGATAACTCCCCAAAAATCCAATACCTCTTTGCTATCGTAAATCCCTAATTCCGACTACCGTTGCCATCGTCAACAATCGGTTGTCACTGCCTTCGCTATCGATCCGACTTTTACATCTGCGCCTATGGTTCTCCTACTTCCATCTTTCGCAAGCCACAAGATTTAAAACCGGAGAGTCGTTCTCAACATACTGCTGCTGCAATTGTTCTTACCCCGCTAACCGATCCAGTTGACGATTGGAATAGCATTTAGTACGCTGGATTTGGTTCGATTCAGGTAATCGTTCTTCATTTCGGTTTCCCTGATTGTATTCCATTCGGGTTAACCTACATGCTTGTGACGGAGTACTGCTTCCACTCGCTTCTGTCTGCAAAAATTGACCTCAGAGTTTTTCAATATATGTTGGTGTTTTAGCCCTGTTTAGTAGATAAACAGAATTGATGAGATTGACATCAATATTAGGAAGAGAGAAAAGGTAGTGTAATCAGTCAATTGATTTTGTTTGGTAGTGAGGTTGCAATATTTTTCTAAAGAAAACTGATTGTGAAATGTATGTTAGTATTTTAGCCCTGTTTAGTACATAACAACATTGATGAGATCGACATCAATATTAGGAAGAGAGAATCGATAGTGTAATCACTCAGTAGATTTTGTTTGGTAGTTAGGTTGTAATATTTTTCTAAAGAAAACTGATTGTGAAATTTTTTCCCCCATGTCTTGGACTTGATTTGTGGAAAAATGAATGCCAATTTAGTGCATGTAAAATATACATCTATATTTGATCTCTCATATTTTCACAGCTTGTATTTAATATTATGTCCTACTTTATCTTCCATTAGAAGATCTTACTTCTAATGTCTAAAACATGACAGACATCTATGCTTTCAACATGGCATACAAAATATGACCTTTAATATCCCTTAACAGTAAAGAAGTATTTGACCAAGTACAGAAGTTTAGCAACAGTTAGAATATAGCTGTCTTATTCACATAAAATACTGCATAAATCATTTAGACAGATCAAGCAATCAATTTATACTTATAGATTGTTTAAACTGAAGACAATTCTATAAAATTGTCCTATTAAGATTGGTTTGTATGGAAGTTTCAGGATACCGTGATCAAATGGAGCAGATGGATATTAAAAAAAGACACATATATAAAGTTGAAGTTTTATACAGATAAATAATTCACATATACGCTTACTATACATATAATTACTCAACTTTATATTAAAAAGAGCAAGGTACACTTATTTGCAACAAACATGTTCTTATCAAAAAAAATAAAAAAAATAACATAAAATGCATTTTATTTGATGTTTATGTGCTCCTTATTTTTTTTACCGCCTTCCTGTGAGTCAGTTTACCTTATATGGATTCTAAAACGTAAAAAAAACATAACTTTTGTCTACCCATGCATCCTAATAAACCAAAGCTTTTTATATGCTTTGGTGATTGAATTTTTTTGCCAGGATTATAATTATAATCTGTATGCCATTAAATGTAATAATTCCAATTCCTATTGCTCTTCTTAACAGAATGTAAAACTTAATATGAAGAATCAACTAAGCTTATTGAAGTATTCAGTTATAGTTGCAAATTTCAATGCAGATGGTAATATTGGAATGATGATGACAGTTGTAATGCTGAAAATGAAAATTTTAACCCGTTCATTGCATATTAGTATTTTATTTTCTTTTTATTGTTAGGATGACCAAATTATTTGTAGGTTACTATAGTTAATGATGGCCCTATGACTTGCCCATGCGAACAACCCCACAGACTATTACTGGAAAGTTGACCATAATAAAATGCCATGCCTACTTATTATGATATGATTATGTCTTCATTGTTTTACAGTTACACTGTTCAGGGGAAGACGACATGGATGTGAAGGCAATTGAAGCGAAAGGCTAAGGTTGGCATTGAGTATTCCATTAACCAATAAAATGTCAAAGAGGGATTAATTCTGGTTTCACTATGAGCATCTCCATCTTCTAAATAAAAATGTTGAAACCAATACTTATAAACATCACATGTTTTTTGTTTATGCATTCACTTTTGTTCTTCACCGTGTTACATTCAGTTTCGTCAAAATAGCAATTTAATTTTTTTTTCAACTACATTCTAATTCCATGTTTTGTTATGTTCAGTTTCGTCAAAAATAGCAGAGAATAATGTCTACATGTGATACAAAAAAGTTAAGAAAAGGTGTTCTCTCAAGTTGTTTGAATGTACCTTTTTAATTTATCATATGCCCGTATTAGCATCATATAATAGATTATATAATCCATTGGTTAACATGTAAATTGCCTTATTTGTATGTGATCCTATGACAATACACTGATTTTGCATGCTGTAATCTGTGTAAATTATTTTTTACGTCATCAAATTGTGTGAAGGTTCTGATCTTCTCCTTTCATACTTCATAGCAGTAATCCAAACAAAGAGCTGAAACCAAGTGCTATCATCAGCCCGTGTGCAGAGCTAGGTCTTAGGGAAGGAAGAGGTTAGTGCAAAGATTTTTTTTTTTTTGGGTAAATATGTTATCTTCTACAATATGTGTCATATAGATTGTGGCAGTGATGAACAACTCAAGCAATGCTTAAAAGTTATGATTGTTATTGAAACAAAAATATGTGTACTGTTAAGTTCTTATATTTTGCAAATATAGTTCGTTATTCATTTCATTAGACAATAATAAATAGATGAACTATGTTGTATCCAGAGTAAATTTTGTATGAATAAAAAATAGTGCAGTGTAAAGACTTACAAAAAAAAGTATAGGTAATCAATATCTAAATTTATGACCAACATTTGTATCAACAAAAATATTGCAATGTAAAGACTTCCAAAAAAATTGGTAATCAATATATACATTTATGACCCACAATTTCATATGCCAAAATGAAGCAAAATTTTTGCGTATAAAATTTTAATAGATACTGTTATAAATATTATTGTTACCAATAATAATAAATTAACAGATAATGAAGTAAAAAAATAGGATAATTTTGCGCTCTCGGGCACAAAATGTTGGAGAGATTTTGTGTGAGCTGCTATATATAAAGAGTTGTACCATGAGACAATTTCTTTGGGATCTATTATTAAATAATGTTAATCAATTGATAATGAAAAATTAACTGACAATATGATTAATCATTTGCCCTTTTTGTAGCATGGTTGCAATATGTAAGGACTGTAACTGGAAGTAATATTTATCAACTGAGGTATTTATGAGATTATAATTCTAAATTAACAGATAATGAAGTAAAAAAAAATTGGACTTTTTGTACTGTGGCCTTGGGTAACAAAAATCAAATAGCAACAAATAATAGCTACGGAGCTAATAAAAATATATTTTAAAGTTCAAAATTTAATAATTAAAAACAAAATTACTTTTCGTATGGTATTAGCAATGCTTTATTTTACCACTATAAAGTATTATTTTATTCTTAACTACTCATTTTGCCTGATCTCTTGGTCCATAAATTTGATCAAGTGAAATATGCTATTACTGTGAATGTCAAGATTGGGGTTTTGCATTTTGTACTATGATATTTCATGCTGAAAATTACAGCCTAATTACTGTATAAGTACTTAAGCACCTAATTCACAAATAAAATTGCGTGCAGATATTAAATAACGAGTTATGGAAAGCTTCAGCGGTGATGTTACAAAACCTCAGTTGCAAACTTCTGATCCCAGGTAAGTTAAACTTCAATTTTAAATTTATAAAAGTTCGTGTTAGTTTCATTTTTTATATACAGAATGGGAGTGTAATGATATAAAATCCATTTGACGTTTCCTTTTTTTATATTTACGACATATTATTGATAATCAAACAAATTAAAATCTTCACACTTTATAACTTCTTCAGCATCCAAAGTTAATATGTATCAAAATACATGCACACATATTAATTGTTAAAATTAATATATCATCACTGAGACATTATTCCCAGAATGGTAAAAATTAACATAATATAATATAAAACACACAAACAGAGTGCAAATTAGTAGATAGCTATACTAATAACAGATAAATAAAAAATATTTGTTAGCTTAACTGCTGTAACACCCCACCTTCGCCAGGGTGTCTCTTGCAAGCACTCTGACTTTGGAGGGGCGTTTGAATCGGGTAAACATGCATAATGATATATCAAGGCAGAACAAGAACATATGTATATATGTAAACAGAGTAAATAACATAGATAAAACAGCGGAAGATTTCAAACCATTTCAAAACAAGTCTGGTACAACATAATGTCAACTTTCCAAATAAACAAGTCTAGATAAAAACAACATCAACTGAAAAACTGAAATACATAAGTACCATCCCCAAAATAAGTGATAACCATAGCTAGCTTCATGTCAAGACCGTACATGAGCTGAAATCCCACAAGCAAGCGATCAGAAATCCAAGCTAAGCTCCAATATTCCCACCCTGAGAACCTGGGGGGGGAACGGAAGAAAAGAGGCGAAAGAAAACAGGTCAGTCAAAAAGACTGAGTAAGCCCTACTACAATCAATGTAAACTGATAAAGTTAACTGACATGAGAAGCAGGGATGAACATAAGGATAACAACATACTAGCATGATGATTAACTAACAAGGTAGATAAAGGTGTCATCGCATAATCAGGATTAAGGTTCTGCACCACAGGTGTACTAGCAAACTAACATGACTTAAATAAACAAGTATTGATCCCTTGGCCCAAGCTTTGGCCCAATAACATGAAATGACCCTAATACGAGGTCCAATAATATGAAGTGACCCTAATACGAGGTCCAATAATATGAAGTGACCCTAATACGAGGTCCAACCAAACGGTCTAATCGATCGGCTCCCTATAAGCCTAACTCGTCACGTGTTGGTGTCAATACGGCCCAAACATAATTGTAGTCAGACTGTGCAGGGTCTCCCGTCTGGTGTATCAAGCCCTAGGGTGTCAACCCCTGGACACCATAAACATAAGTGCTGTAACGATCCGTATTCCACACATCACAGGATTGTAAAGTATTTATTTCTTTCCCGTGTGAAGTCGTATGGTCATGTAACTTTGGGAAACATTTATTAGAGTCATTTTCCATGTCCATGATTTTTGTCGATTTTTAAATGACCATTTTGCCCCTAGTCGGTACTGTTTTGGCCATAACTTTTGATTGGAAGTGAATTTTGACCTGAAACCACTTCCATTTGATTCGTTTGATAGTTTCTCTTTCCGTAGAGTGGTCATAATAGCCAAACGGACTTACCGTTTAGGAGATATGGCTGAAACAAAGTTTGGACGGTGAAAAACTGCTTAACCGGACCAAATCGGGTGATTAGTGAATATGCCCATAACCCATCTCGGGATTAGGGTTATGGGAGGGCTGAAATGAGATGGAGAATCATTTCATTTCAGTTTTCTAGCCTCCACTTATCACCAAGGAACCCTAAAAATGGCCTCCAACCTCTAAATCACCTCCAAATCATCTTTTGGTCAATGATTTGGCTTAGCAACCCCTAATCAAAGAAGATCTTCACCAAATCAACCTTGGAGCTGCTGTTTAGCATAGAGATTCACATCCAATCAGAGAATTATTTCAGATCTTAGTTTATTTTGTGGCTAAGGTGAGTGATTTGTTTAGTTTTGCACTAATTATGGCTGATTAGGGGTGATTAGTGGTAATTAGCGAATTTAAACAAGATAAAATTCTGGAAAAATATTTATAAAATTCGGAATGATGTTTTAGACCTCTGATATGAATTTGGGTTAGTTTGGTTAAGTTTTGATAATCCTATCATTAGTTTCACCTAAGTATGCTTAAGGGGAAATTTGGGATTTTGGGTATGTTTGATCCATTTTTACCTATTATATTGATGTTTTTGATGTTTGTGGTTGATTACGCATGTTGCTATGACTGTATGGTATGCTTTGTGATTGTTTAGAAGTGTTAGATTGGTCGAAAACGCCGTCGAATGGCGTGAAAACAGTCGTAGGAAACATACAGGAAATGACCCAGAATCCGGATCGGATCGGTGAAGGGGAGCGCGACTCGATCCGTTCCAGCATAGGCGTCACGATCCGTTTGAAGGAGTTGGTCACGACTTAGCTAGGCGGCACGATCCGGTAGTAGAAGCACGATCCGAACCAACTAGTATTTCCGATCCGAACCAGAGAAGGATGGGGAGTTCACGAGTCGATGGGTACTAGGGCGAGACGATCCGACCTGGTCAGAAGACACGACCCGACCCGGATGAAGCAACCCGATCCGACCCGAAGTGGTGACGCCGATCCGAATCAGGAAGAGGAGCCACGAGCTGGAGGACCACGACCTGATCCGATGCAAGAGGCGCGACCCGATCCGAATGCAAAGGCCGATCCGATCCAATGAAGTATGTGAAGACTGATCCGATCCGATCCGATGGTGATGACCAATAACCCGAGATGCAAAGGTAGTCCAAATGGGAGTTAGAGCTCAGAATCCCGGAACCAGTTGGGAACCAATGAGTTCACTTCATGGTTGGACTTTGCTGCGGGACGTGTGCTAAGGAGTTGTCGACGTTCATAACTTCGATTCACCACTAAAAAGGAATGATGGGCTACTTATCAGTGCAGTAGGGTCATTATGACCTGAGGGGCAAGGTGATGGTAGCAAGACTACGTTATCAGTGCAGTAGGGTCATTATGACCTGAGGGGCAAGGTGATGCGCAGTAAGACTATGAGCCAGCGCAGATGGAGTGAATAACTCCATGGGGCAAGTGGACATAGTAAGGATTAGTAAGGCTATGAGCCAGCGCAGATGAGGTGAATAACTCCATGGGGCAAGTGGACATAGCGAGGAATTAGTGGCTACGTTATCAGTGCAATGAAGCCATTTATGACTTCATGGGGCAAAGTGATCGTAGCAAGGTATGTGGGTGATCGAAGTGGTGAATATCGTATGCTTTACGCATTGAGTGAGAGATGTGAGGATGGATGCTATGTTTGATTGTTTGTCATCCCTATGACATGCACACCTCCCCCACCTCCGTATCTTTACACTGTTTGATATGATACCTTAGAGTGTTGTACAGTATGTAGTGCTAACTCTTTGGTTGCAGGTCCAGGTTCAGGTATGTTTTAGTCTACCTGTTATTGTTCACTTTAGATGCTTATCGCTCATACCAGGCTTTATGTCTGACCCAGAGTTTTATGTCTCCTCTTATTACTCTGGGTGCTCACACGAGCAGACTAGAGACAAATTAGCTGGTGATGCGCGAGTAGCTGATTCGGAGGCGGGCAGGAGGCTTCCACGTATGATATATATATATATATATATATATATACACACATATATATATATGCACATTCTCCCTGTGTCGTTGATGGTCGCTACTTGGGCATTAGTAGTGTACCTCTTTTATCTTGCTTTTTGTTTTGAGACAGTTTGGAAGTTGTAATAAGCTGTGTTCTGAATTTCCGCTGCTATGATGTTTAGTTCTGATTTTCAACTTATGCACTGTCTCTCCTGTTTTATGCCAAGTATGTTATTATTATATTTTGTTCTATGCGCTGTGAGACATTCTACAGGTTCTTTGTATGATCATTTCCTTCTTCCTTCTCCTTCTGGCGACCCGTTCCGTGCTAACTGGACATGGGTACAGCGCACTT
The DNA here is from genome assembly GCA_030737875.1 of Allium sativum. Lineage (NCBI taxonomy): Eukaryota > Viridiplantae > Streptophyta > Magnoliopsida > Asparagales > Amaryllidaceae > Allium > Allium sativum. Next base: position 736,669,166 of record CM060916.1, read on the forward strand.
TAGGAGTAAATGTCGGTTGGTGCGGGGCGGGCCGTCACACTTGGTATCAGAGCTCTAGGTTGCGTAGTTAACCTAGGGAAAGACACTAGGGAGAGTTAGTACGTATATGAGAGCGCGTATTTGTGATTACTTTGGTTTTCAAAAGCTATGTATATATATACTATTAGTAGTATAAGAATGAAGTTGCACTGCACTAGTACCACTATGGGGTCGTTGATCTTTTTCCTTTTTCAGATTGACGATGAGCCGACATGTTAGAGGTACCGGTAGAGGGGCCAATAATGGGAATGCCGCTGACATGAGGGCGATGTTTACCAACCTCATGAGAGACATGCTTAGAGAAGTGCAAGGGGCAGTTCCCAATCCCGGAGTTGGTGATGGCCCAGTAGTGCAGGCGCGTAGGGTCGATTTCGCCAAGTTGTGCAAGGATTACACTAATCTTGGTGGGAAGCCGTTCCACAGAACGGAGTCGGCCACAGATGTTTAAGATTGGATGGATAGCTGTGATCGTATCTTTGATGACCTGGGTCTTGAGGATGCGATGAAGAGAAGGCTAGCGTCTCGTCAGCTGCAAGGGCGAGCGATGAATTGGTGGAATGCCATTAGAACAGCTACTCCAGAGGACCAGGTTACTTGGGTTCAGTTCAAAGCTCGCTTTAGCGAGAAGTTTATTCCAGCTGCCCAGAAGTCGGTGTTGTTCAAGAGGTTCTTGGAACTCAAGCAGGGTGACAGGGCAGTTTCTGATTATATTGCTGAGTTCGACACTTTGTCGAAGTATGGACTGTCTCTTATCGATACTCCTGAGAAGAAGAATGAGAAGTTCATTACTGGTTTGGATGGGTACTTGGGGGAAAGGCTTATCAACCACATCGATGAGACTTTTGAATCGATCGTGGGGAAAGCTTTGAGATCAGAGAGCCTTTATCCTAAGTCAAAGACCGAGGCTGCATCTGCAGAAGGGCCAAAGCCGCAAGCAGGCGGTGGAGGCAAGAGTAGCTCTCAGAATAAGAGGAAGCAGGACCAATCTAAAGGTGGCCAGAAAAAGAGCAAGAAGGATGTTGAGTGCTTCAGCTGTGGAAAGAAAGGCCATTATGCTAAGGAATGTCGGGCCAAGCCAGCGGAAAGGAAGTGCTACAACTGTGGTCAAGTGGAACATCAGAAGGACAAGTGCCCGCAACCTCTTAAGGAGAAGCAGATTGTGAAAGCATATGCTCTTGATGCTATTCCTTCTTCGTCGAATGCCCCAACTGCGGCGGAGAAAGGAAAGAATGTTGTTATTCAAGGTATGCTTTCTATTTATGATATACCAGTTCGAGTTTTGTTTGATACTGGGGCTTCCCGTTCCTTCATATCTAGTGACCTGGTAGATAGGTTGGGACTGGAACCCGAGATAGTCGATAAACCATTGATAGTGACGAACCCGATTGGTGGTTCGACTAGCCTTAGTATGATTTGCAGGAATTTGGTCCTATCGAGTCATGGATGTATGTTTGTATGTGATTGCTTTGTTTTGGGCTTTACTGGGTATGGCATTATATTGGGAGTCGATTGGCTCCAAAGATACGGGGTGGTGGTAGACTGTGAGGGCTTTTTGGTGACAGTGAGGGCGGATGATGGGCGGAGGGTAGTGTTTGGTAGTCTACCTAGTGATGGGGTTATGGCTAGTTTTGTAAATTCCCTCGACATCCCGCAGGATGAGTTGTCAGATGTGCCTGTGGTTGGCCAGTATCCGGACGCCTTCGAGGAGGTGACCGGGCTTCCACCACACCGAGAGATTGAGTTCCGTATTGATTTAGTAAAAGATGCCAGACCTATAGTGATGCCACTTCGTCGTATGGCACCAAGGGAGCAGCGAGAGCTCGGGGTGCAAGTCAGCAATCTTTTGAAGAAGGGATTAATTAGAAGGAGTGTCTCCGAGTGGGGAGCACCAGTTGTGTTTGCCACTAAGGCAGATGGTTCCCTTCGTTTGTGTGTGGACTATCGCGAGTTGAATAAGGTGACGAGGAAGAATAAGTATCCTCTACCGCGGATAGATGATTTGTTTGATCAGCTGGAAGGAGCAAGAGTGTTCTCCCAGTTGGACCTCACGACAGGATTTCATCAGCTTCGAGTAGCAGATGAGAGTGTTCCGAAAACGGCATTTAGGACGCCGTCTGGATTTTATGAGTGGTTGGTCATGCCGTTTGGGTTGACCAATGCACCAGCCTACTTTGTGGATCTTATGAATCGAGTATTCAGAGATCAGTTGAATAAGTTTGTTCTTGTGTTCGTGGATGATATCCTTGTTTATTCAAGGACAGAGGAGGAACACAGGGGGCACTTGAGGATAGTGATGGAGGTGTTGAGGAAACACCAATTGAAAGCGAAATTCTCTAAGTGTCATTTTTGGAGAAGGGAAGTAAGATTCTTGGGTCATGTTATTTCAGAGTGTGGTATTGCCGTGGACCCTGCGAAGGTGGCTACGGTACAGGATTGGCCTACGTCCAAGAATGTAACAGATGTAAGAAGTTTCTTGGGATTAGCTGGATATTATCGTAAGTTTATCCAGGACTTCTCCAAGATAGCAGCACCGTTGACTCAGTTGACTAAGAAGAATCAGTCCTTCGTCTGGGACGGAGTATGTGAGGATGCCTTCAAGAGTCTAAAGGAGAAGTTGACGCGTGCGCCAGTGTTAGTCATTCCTAAAGGGAATGAAGAGATGACGGTATACACGGATGCTTGTGGTACCGGACTGGGTGCAGTATTGATGCAAGGAGGTAGGGTTGTAGCTTATGCTAGTCGACAGCTAAAGCCGCATGAGAAGAAGTATCCTACCCATGATTTGGAATTGGCAGCGATTGTATTTGCGCTGAAGATGTGGAGACACTATCTCTTGGGAGAAAGATTTGAGTTGTTTACCGATCATAAATCGTTAAAGTATCTCTTCTCTCAGAAAGATCTGAATCTCCGTCAGCAGAGATGGTTAGAGTTCTTGGCTTCGTATGATTTTGATATCGCATACACACCTGGGAAGGGTAATGCGGTAGCCGATGCCTTGAGTAGGAGACATGCCAGCTTAGGGGCAATGTTTCTTAAATGGAAGCAACTGGAGTATATCGCGGGGTTTGATTTCAGACCAAGGTGCGAATTGGATCCAGTTATGCTAGCTAGTTTGACGATCAGACCCACTTTGGTAGAGCGGATTGGTTCCAGTCAGAGGGACGATCCTAATCTATTAGAAATCATCTCCAAGTTAGAGATGGGTATCGATGAGGAGATGAATGTGTATGGGCTTGATCGGGATGGATGGCTTCGGAAGAATGGAAGACTAGTTGTGCCCAACGTGAATGGTTTGAGGGATGAAGTGCTTAGAGAATGTCATCACTCAAAACTGACTATACATCCCGATGGTAATAAGATGTATCGAGATATGAGACGGACTTACTACTGGGAAGGGATGAAAAGAGACGTTGGGGAATTTATATCCAGATGCATGAATTGCCAGCTAATTAAGGCCGAGCAAAAGAAACCTAGTGGTTTGTTGCAACCATTAGAGATTCCTGAATGGAAATGGGAGCAAGTCTCGATGGATTTCATCGATGGGTTACCAAGGACTAAATCGGGATATGATAGCATTTGGGTAATTGTGGATCGATTGACTAAGAGCGCAAGATTTATACCAGTCAAATCGACCAGAACGGCAGCCAAGTTGGCAGAATTGTATATGAAGTGGGTAGTGAGATTTCATGGAGTACCCAAAAGCATTGTGAGTGACCGAGACCCGATGTTCACTAGTGGGTTTTGGAAGAGCTTACAAGAGGCTCTAGGGTCAGGATTACATCTCAGTACCGCATATCATCCTCAGACCGACGGTCAGACGGAGAGGGTGAATCGTGTATTGGAAGATCTCTTGAGAACTTGTATATTGGATTTTGGTGGATCATGGGATGACCATTTGCATCTAGTAGAGTTTGCATATAATAATAGCTACCAATCCAGTATCGGTATGACTCCATATGAAGCTTTGTACGGAAGACCGTGTAACTCACCATCATGTTGGGTAGAGACTGGCGAGAAGTTCGTGCTTGGACCAGATGTGGTGAGAGAAACTTCAGATAAGATTAAGATCATTCAGCAACGAATGAAAGCTGCCCAAGATAGGCAGAAGAGTTATGCTGATAGGAGGAGAAGAGACTTGAAATTCTCCGTTGGTGACTTGGTGTTTGTTAAGATCTCTCCGTTGAAGAGCGTGATTCGATTTGGCAGGAAAGGCAAGTTGGCACCAAGATTTGTTGGCCCATTCCCTGTTCTTGAACTAGTCGGGAATTTGGCGTATAGAGTTGGCTTACCAGAGAAGATGGCGGGAGTTCACAATGTGTTTCATGTTTCCCAACTAAGGAAGTTCGTTCACGACTCAGATATGACTATTTCACCTGATCAGTTAGAGGACTTCGAGGTAGAACCTGAGGCGGATGGGAACCGCAAGCCGATTCGTATTGTGGGGCACGATACGAAGCAACTTCGAAGGAAGTCGGTGAAGCTAATCAAGGTTCAGTGGGGCGAGAACGAGAATGATTGTACTTGGGAAACAGAGGAGAGCATTAGGAAGACGCGCCCAGAACTCTTTGCCTGGTAAGATTTACTTTGCGATTTAGTTATTCCGCATGCTAGGATAGACTTGTTTTGCTTGTTTTGCATGGTTGATGGTTGTTTTATGGTTGATAGGTATGCGGGAGCCTTTGTGTGTGTTTTGATTAGGGAATTTCGGGGGCGAAATTTCTTAAGGGGGGAAGAGTGTAACGACCCGTATTCCACACATAGGATTGTAAAGTATTTATTTCTTTCCCGTGTGAAGTTGTATGGTCATGTAACTTTGGGAAACATTTATTAGAGTTATTTTCCATGTCCATGATTTTTGTCGATTTTTAAATGACCATTTTGCCCCTAGTCGGTACTGTTTTGGCCATAACTTTTGATTGGAAAGGAATTTTGACCTGAAACCACTTCCATTTGATTCGTTTGATAGTTTCTCTTTCCGTAGAGTGGTCATAATAGCCAAACGGACTTACCGTTTGGGAGATATGGCTGAAACAAGGTTTGGAGGGTGAAAAACTGCTTAACCGGACCAAATCGGGTGATTAGTGAATAGGCCCATAACCCATCTCGGGATTAGGGTTATGGGAGGGCTGAAATGAGATGGAGAATCATTCCATTTCAGTTTTCTAGCCTCCACTTATCACCAAGGAACCCTAAAAATGGCCTCCAACCTCTAAATCACCTCCAAATCATCTTTTGGTCAATGATTTGGCTTAGCAACCCCTAATCAAAGAAGATCTTCACCAAATCAACCTTGGAGCTGCTGTTTAGCATAGAGATTCACATCCAATCAGAGAATTATTTCAGATCTTAGTTTATTTTGTGGCTAAGGTGAGTGATTTGCTTAGTTTTGCACTAATTATGGCTAATTAGGGGTGATTAGTGGTAATTAGCGAATTTAAACAAGATAAAATTCTGGAAAAATGTTTATAAAATTCGGAATGATGATTTAGACCTCTGATATGAATATGGGTTAGTTTGGTTAAGTTTTGATAATCCTATCATTAGTTTCACCTAAGTATGCTTAAGGGGAAATTTGGGATTTTGGGTATGTTTGATCCATTTTTACCTATTATATTGATGTTTTTGATGTTTGTGGTTGATTACGCATGTTGCTATGACTGTATGGTATGCTTTGTGATTGTTTAGAAGTGTTAGATTGGTCGAAAACGCCGTCGAATGGCGTGAAAACAGTCGCAGGAAACATACAGGAAATGACCCAGAATCCGGATCGGATCGGTGAAGGGGAGCGCGACTCGATCCGTTCCAGCATAGGCGTCACGATCCGTTTGAAGGAGTTGGTCACGACTTAGCTAGGCGGCACGATCCGGTAGTAGAAGCACGATCTGAACCAACTAGTATTTCCGATCCGAACCAGAGAAGGATGGGGAGTTCACGAGTCGATGGGTACTCGGGCGAGACGATCCGACCTGGTCAGAAGACACGACCCGATCCGGATGAAGCAACCCGATCCGACCCGAAGTGGTGACGCCGATCCGAATCAGGAAGAGGAGCCACGAGCTGGAGGACCACGACCCGATCCGATGCAAGAGGCGCGACCCGATCCGAATGCAAAGGCCGATCCGATCCAATGAAGTATGTGAAGACTGATCCGATCCGATCCGATGGTGATGACCAATAACCCGAGATGCAAAGGTAGTCCAAATGGGAGTTAGTGCTCAGGATCCCGGAACCAGTTGGGAACCAATGAGTTCACTTCATGGTTGGACTTTGCTGCGGGACGTATGCTAAGGAGTTGTCGACGTTCATAACTTCGATTCACCACTAAAAAGGAATGATGAGCTACTTATCAGTGCAGTAGGGTCATTATGACCTGAGGGGCAAGGTGATGGTAGCAAGACTACGTTATCAGTGCAGTAGGGTCATTATGACCTAAGGGGCAAGGTGATGCGCAGTAAGACTATGAGCCAGCGCAGATGGAGTGAATAACTCCATGGGGCAAGTGGACATAGTAAGGACTAGTAAGGCTATGAGCCAGCGCAGATGGGGTGAATAACTCCATGGGGCAAGTGGACATAGCGAGGAATTAGTGGCTACGTTATCAGTGCAATGAAGCCATTTATGACTTCATGGGGCAAAGTGATCGTAGCAAGGTATGTGGGTGATCGAAGTGGTGAATATCGTATGCTTTACGCACTGAGTGAGAGATGTGAGGATGGATGCTATGTTTGATTGTTTGCCATCCCTATGACATGCACACCTCCCCCACCTCCGTATCTTTACACTGTTTGATATGATACCTTAGAGTGTTGTACAGTATGTAGTGCTAACTCTTTGGTTGCAGGTCCAGGTTCAGGTATGTTTTAGTTTACCTGTTATTGTTCACTTTAGATGCTTATCGCTCATACCAGGCTTTATGTCTGACCCAGAGTTTTATGTCTCCTCTTATTACTCTGGGTGCTCACACGAGCAGACTAGAGACAGATTAGCTGGTGATGCGCGAGTAGCTGATTCGGAGGCGGGCAGGAGGCTTCCACGTATGATATATATATGCACATTCTCCCTGTGTCGTTGATGGTCGCTACTTGGGCATTAGTATTGTACCTCTTTTATCTTGCTTTTGTTTTGAGACAGTTTGGAAGTTGTAATAAGCTGTGTTCTGAATTTCCGCTGCTATGATGTTTAGTTCTGATTTTCAGCTTATGCACTGTCTCTCCTGTTTTATGCCAAGTATGTTATTATTATATTTTGTTCTATGCGCTGTGAGACATTCTACAGGTTCTTTGTATGATCATTTCCTTCTTCCTTTTCCTTCTGGCGACCCGTTCCGTGCTAACTGGACATGGGTACAGCGCACTTTAGGAGTAAATGTCGGTTGGTGCGGGGCGAGCCGTCACAAGTGCACAGTCTCGATCTACTGGTACCCGTGCATGTTCTCCCAGGCTTCGGACTATGTGCACGACCATAGTCCGCCCGGAACTACACCGGCGTACCAATCTGCCGTCGTTTTTGGTCACTTACCTCAAGTCCAGTAATCGTGCCCCCTCCCTAGCCTAGTCCCTAGGGTCTTAATGATACAAACTTGGGATTACTGCTGGAGTGGACCCCCATTGCTAGGATTTTTCTAGTGGGTTAAGTACGGTTTAACCCTCTTGCTAATCATGGATTAACTTGGTTAAGTGTAACGATGAGTTCACGACTTAACCCTGATTAATCTACCAAGCCCACATTGATTAAGTATTAAGTGGACCATGACTTAAACCCTAATCATGAGGCATTAATTAATTAATGTGCCTTAACCTCTCACATTAGACTTCGTTGCGGTTACTAGTTAAGCCGGTCGGTTCCGGGTAGCTTTATACCACAACTTGGTCTAACCTCGGGTTCAAGGTACAACATGACCAACATCTCACATTGGGTCCTATTGTTTGTAGCAACTAGTTAAGCCGGTCGGTTCCGGGTAGCTTTATACCACAACTTGGTTTAACCTCGGGTTCAAGGTACAACATGACCAACTTCTCACATTGGGTCCTATTGTTTGTAGCAACTAGTTACTTGAATGAATAATGATAATTTAGGGTTAGGTTAGGGGCTTATTTATAGAGATTAGGATTAGTTTTAGCCTTAGGATCAAACCCTAGTTCCAATCTCAGCCCTCAAAACCGAATCTGGCCCCCAAACTCAACACAACTCCAAAATGGTGCACCAGGCAAAACTGTCCGGCTGAACCAAGTCGACAGCCAAGTCGACAGGGCTGTCGACTTGGGTCCAACCAAGTCGACTCCCAAGTCGACAGGGCTGTCGACTTGGGTGCTCTGGCGGGAACTTTCCCGCCTGGCCCAATCTGACCCTAATTTCCAAATTCAAACTTGAATTTGAAATCTGTTTTTACTTTGAATTTTTCTGAAAACTTCGTTGGGCCTTAATCGGGTCATACGGACTCCGATTTTCGAAAACTCGGACTCTATTTCGCGTATTTTTCCGAGACGAACGCAACGGCATAGCCCGTTTCCCTTGATTCAGATTTATAAATTAAATTCTGCCTCGATTTATGTTATAACAGGTTATTGAAAATACGGGTTGTTACATTCTCCTCTCCTTAAAGGATTTCGTCCCCGAAATCTTCAAGTTAGGAAGAACGTATCCTACCATCCAACATCCATCTACTCAAAACACCATCCACGAGCAATCATTGTCCTTACAAGATTCTAAATGTTGTATGAACATATGCAAAGGTGTGTGTATATGTACTTATCTAATGCAAATATCATCAATGCAAATTATGTTAGTGAAATGAATCCATATGTATGCAATTCCTAACACAATGTATAACATCTATATGTGTGCACATAACATACATCCATATGCAACATCCATGTGATAACACAAAAATTTTCATCCATGAATAAGCATAAACACTCATGCATATGCAATATGAGGAGTGTGTGAGCCGATCTAGTGCCTAATGTGTATAATGCATCCACGAGTAACCACTTGCAAACACTTGCAACCACTTGCAAACATCAAGCATAACATGTTTCAAACACATGTTTCATCCAAATGGTTTCTACCTAAGGTTCTCATGACAAGATTACCATGATAAACTAGATAATCAAGACAAACATGGATAGCAAAAGATATGCTACAAAGAGATCGGGAAGATAAGCAGGATATACTCCTTTCGGATTACAAGAAATCCCTTCCTAACCCAACCCATATTCTATAAAAGCCCAAAAGGTTTAGTCAACCTAACGGACCCCTTCAAACCCTGACATGCATTACTAACCGATGAGTCATACCCCCTTATGGAGTTTACAGCAGAAATGGGATCGAGAACGGGACCGAGAGGATATACGTAAAAGATAACATGCAAGTAAGTTTCACCGGAAAACAAGGATCAAGGATATACTCTTAGAAAGAGATATGATGCGCGTATCTAGCCTTCAGTCTTCTAAGTCACGTTTCCTTGAGCTTAACTCCACTGTGCTTTGACCGTCTTTTACCTCATGATTTCTTAGCTTCTTAACTCTTATTTCCAAATATGAGTTGGAACTCATTTCATTGTCGCCTCTCGTCTTCCTTTTTCACTTACTCTTCTATCATTTTTGGCTTAAACATAACTATGACCTCATGGTTTCATGCAAGCTCTCCAAAATTCACTAGTGAATCCTGTATCTCGTTTACTTACTATAAAGTATTCCACGCAGCAGAACTTTTCTTGGAAATACCAATCCACGTTGCCAATTGCTCTTACTAACGTAATTTTCTATAACTCATGCTTGAACGAAATGAACCATCTGCATGTGAATGATAGGACGTCCTTAGATTCAGCCGTTTGCCCATGACTTCCCGTAGACTATCTCAAAACTGGCTAGTGAAGATTGAGTCATGGTTACTAACTATACTTTAGGGAACCTCGTGCAACCGCTTTATTTCTTGAAAGTAAACTGTCGCTAGCTATGATGCAGTCCTTTCGCTCTTTACCGGAGTGAAATGAGCACTCTTCGTGAGTCTACCTACTATGACCCACATGCTCTTATTCTCTTTCCTTGACCTAGGCAGTCCATTCACGAAATCCTTCGTGACGCTTTACTACTTCCATTGCGGGGACCTCCAATGGATGTAATAGCCCACCGGGCTTCTATGACTCGGCCTTTAACCTGTTGGCACAACATGCACCTTGGGACAAACTCGGCCACCTCCTCGAGTGATGTGCCTCTCAAGAACCTTCTTTCTCTCATCGCGTCTTAGCCATTCCTTGTCATCTATAGCGAGGTAACTTATCATCTCGCCTCGAGTCAACTTGTCCATGATCTCGACTAACTGCGGGTCTTCTTTCTGTGAAGTCCCTACTTGATCCAGAAAGGTAGGTCTAAGCTCAAGGGACGCTAACTAACTAATTAAACTGAGAGAACTTCTTGCTTCAATTGTCCTCGTCGGAGCTTTTCGGTTTTGAACCGCGACCACTAAGCCTTGCTTAGAAACTATGTGCCCAAGAAATCTAACTCCTTTTTCTCCAAAATGACATTTGGAGGACTTGGCTTTCAACTGATGCGCTCTAAGCGTATCCATCACCTCCTTGAGATGTCTAGCATGTTCTTCCTCGTTCTTTAAGAAAGTCAGGATATCGTCTACAAAGACTACCACAAACTCGTTCAGGAACTCGCTAGACACCCTACTCATCAAGTCCACGAAATAGGCGGGTGCATTAGTCAAACCGAATGGCATGACCAGCCATTCTAAGAATCCATCTGGAGTTCTGAACGCAGTTTTGTCTATACTATCCTCAGCTACTCTGAGCTGATCGAATCCAGTAGCAAGATCAAGAGAAAACAGATGTTCCTACAAGCTGATCAAACAAATCATCGATCCTTGGTAATGGTTGTCTATTCCTCTTGTTCTATTCACGATAATCAACACACGGGCGAAGCGAACTGTCCACATTAGTAGCGAATACTACTAGAGCACCCTCTTCGGAAATGCTTCATCGTATGAAGTTCTTCTCAAGCAACTCCTTGACTTGCTTTCTTAACTCTCATCTCGCGGGACCATGTGCCTAACCGGCCACGTAACTGGCTTGGCATTATCAACCAGATAAATGCGGAAATCAATCTCTCGCTTAGGGGTAACCCCCCTTCACTTCACCCAAGATATCAGGATATTCTCGGACCACCCTCACCGATTGCAAACTATCGATAGACGAGTTGAGGGATTCAAGATAACACAACATGACGGGACTCATAGGGTTACTAGAAATTTTTAGGGTATTACCGAGGCGAGTCATGAGCCTCACAACCCTATGCTCAAAAATCAAGGATGGCTCCAAAACTGGACAACCCATCCATGCCCAAAAATCAACCCATACCCCCATGAAACCGAGAATATAAGCATCACACGAGAATTCTATACTCAAGATAGAGATTTTCAAATCCACGTAGATAATAGACAAATGGGCGTAAACCCCAATTGGATTTGAAACACCCACGGGATCATGAACTAGACTAGTACTTAAGTGCAAACTTTCAACTAGATCAGATGAAATAAACTATGCGATGCACCAAAATCAAACAAGGTACGAACTGAAAAATCAGAAATATATACAAGGCTTTCAATAGAAATACTACCTCGATCATGAGCTGGAAGAACGATGTTGAGGGGATGAATTCGCCCTCCAGATGGTCTTGCACACTAAGTCTGACCTTGCCCTTGCTTCTTCGGGCAATCTTTGCTGAAATGTCCAAACTCACCACAATGAAAGCATTCACCACTCTTCCTTTTTCTCTTCCTACAATCCTTAATAAGATGCCCAACTGAACCGCAATAATGGCACTTCCTCTTGTCGTTATTGCCCTTGCTATTGTTCCCCTTGTTGCCTTGACTCTTGTTCTTGTTCTGATTGCCTTGACTGCTCTGACCACTTGGATTACCCTGATTTCCTTTCCACTGGGAATCAGTCTTCTTGGCTTGAGTATCATTCATCTTGATCTCTTTCTTGACACTCCTATTCTCTTCATTGAGTAGGGCCATATTCACCAAACTCTCGAAAGTTGCCCCCAAGGGTATATGAAATATGGCCAAACTGCGCAATGGCTCGTTTAGTCCTAGAGCAAAGTGCATGGCCTTCTTCTGAGCTGTGTTAACCAAGTCTAAACCGAACCGAGCAAGTTGATTAAACTTATCCACGTATTCCCTAATGGTCATGTCCCCTTGCTTTAGTGATAGGAACCTCTTCATCTGAAGGTTCTCCTCTGCTGACGATAAAACCCCCAGTCCAAACCTTCTTTTGAACTCATCCCAAGTCTCAATTGGTCTAGTAGTGGTGGTGACTAACCACCAATAAGCAGCTTCCTCCTTTAGCAACCACACTGCCAATAAAACCTTCCTACGGTCATCTATATCAAAGAAGGCAAAAAGATCTTCGGTTTCTTTCAACCAATTCCTTGCCTCTACATAAGTCTCGGTTCCAATGAAATTCTTGCCACCCATCGCCTTAAAGTCTTTGCAAATCTTTGCGAAGTCAGCTTGAGGATGCTGAGGGGGAAGAGAAACATCAGTTATGGGAGGAGGAGGAGAAACATTAACCACCGGAGGAGGAGGAGGAGGAACATCTGCGGGGCCGGCTTCAGTCGCCCTAGCCTCCAAAAGTCTCATATACCAAACAGGTACGTGTACTCCCTCCGGAATGGCAAAGTTATTGGCCATACTGAAACGAAGAAAAAGATAGATTCAGAATGGAGAAAAACGAAGGAATTTTTGCTAATGGCTTTTTGGGGAATAGCCTTTAAAATAAACTAGACTTTTCTTTGGAAAATACTTTATACTTGGTTTTGAAAATAGTTTTCCAAAAGTTTTAAAAACATTTTTGTTCCTTCTCGTAAACCATATGCTCTGATACCAAATGTAACACCCCACCTCCGCCAGGGTGTCTCTTGCAAGCACTCTGACTTTGGAGGGACGTTTGAATCGGGTAAACATGCATAATGATATATCAAGGCAGAACAAGAACATATGTATATATGTAAACAGAGTAAATAACATAGATAAAACAGCGGAAGATTTCAAACCATTTCAAAACAAGTCTGGTACAACATAATGTCAACTTTCCAAATAAACAAGTCTAGATAAAAACAACATCAACTGAAAAACTGAAATACATAAGTACCATCCCCAAAATAAGTGATAACCATAGCTAGCTTCATGTCAAGACCGTACATGAGCTGAAATCCCACAAGAAAGCGATCAGAAATCCAAGCTAAGCTCCAATATTCCCACCCTGAGAACCTGGTGGGGGGGGGGACGGAAGAAAAGAGGCGAAAGAAAACAGGTCAGTCAAAAAGACTGAGTAAGCCCTACTACAATCAATGTAAACTGATAAAGTTAACTGACATGAGAAGCAGGGATGAACATAAGGATAACAACATACTAGCATGATGATTAACTAACAAGGTAGATAAAGGTGTCATCGCATAATCAGGATTAAGGTTCTGCACCACAGGTGTACTAGCAAACTAACATGACTTAAATAAACAAGTATTGATCCCTTGGCCCAAGCTTTGGCCCAATAACATGAAATGACCCTAATACGAGGTCCAATAATATGAAGTGACCCTAATACGAGGTCCAATAATATGAAGTGACCCTAATACGAGGTCCAACCAAACGGTCTAATCGATCGGCTCCCTATAAGCCTAACTCGTCACGTGTTGGTGTCAATACGGCCCAAACATAATTGTAGTCAGACTGTGCAGGGTCTCCCGTCGGGTGTATCAAGCCCTAGGGTGTCAACCTCTGGACACCATAAACATAAGTGCACAGTCTCGATCTACTGGTACCCGTGCATGTTTTCCCCGGCTTCGGACTATGTGCACGACCATAGTCCGCCCGGAACTACACCGGCGTACCAATCTGCCGTCGTTTTTGGTCACTTACCTCAAGTCCAGTAATCGTGCCCCCTCCCTAGCCTAGTCCCTAGGGTCTTAATGATACAAACTTGGGATTACTGCTGGAGTGGACCCCCATTGCTAGGATTTTTATAGTGGGTTAAGTATGGTTTAACCCTCTTGCTAATCATGGATTAACTTGGTTAAGTGTAACGATGAGTTCACGACTTAACCCTGATTAATCTACCAAGCCCACATTGATTAAGTATTAAGTGGACCATGACTTAAACCCTAATCATGAGGCATTAATTAATTAATGTGCCTTAACCTCTCACATTAGACTTCGTTGCGGTTACTAGTTAAGCCGGTTGGTTCCGGGTAGCTTTATACCACAACTTGGTCTAACCTCGGGTTCAAGGTACAACATGACCAACTTCTCACATTGGGTCCTATTGTTTGTAGCAACTAGTTAAGCCGGTCGGTTCCGGGTAGCTTTATACCACAACTTGGTCTAACCTCGGGTTCAAGGTACAACACGACCAACTTCTCACATTGGGTCCTATTGTTTGTAGCAACTAGTTACTTGAATGAATAATGATGATTTAGGGTTAGGTTAGGGGCTTATTTATAGAGATTAGGATTAGTTTTAGCCTTAGGATTAAACCCTAGTTCCAATCTCAGCCCTCAAAACCGAATCTGGCCCCCAAACTCAACACAACTCCAAAATTGTGCACCAGACAAAACTGTCCGGCTGAACCAAGTCGACAGCCAAGTCGACAGGGATGTCGACTTGGGTCCAACCAAGTCGACTCCCAAGTCGACAGGGCTGTCGACTTGGGTGCTCTGGCGGGAATTTTCCCGCCTGGCCCAATCTGACCCTAATTTCCAAATTCAAACTTGAATTTGAAATCTGTTTTTACTTTGAATTTTTCTGAAAACTTCGTTGGGCCTTAATCGGGTCATACGGACTCCGATTTTCGAAAACTCGGACTCTATTTCGCGTATTTTTCCGAGACGAACGCAATGGCATAGCCCGTTTCCCTTGATTCAGATTTATAAATTAAATTCTGCCTCGATTTATGTTATAACAGGTTATTGAAAATACGGGTTGTTACAATTGCTAACCAGCAAAAACCTTAGTATACATTCAGCTGAAATCGGGTTATTTTTTTAAAAAAGGCTGACCAAAAAACGTGTGAGACAGAGTGCAAGTAGCTAACATGATTAACATATTTCTTGGTTACAGGCTGAGAGTGGAAACAAATTGTTTGGATCCTTTCTTAAATCACACGAAGAAACATAAAAGTTAATAGTGTCCACTAAATTAAAATTAAATCATATGTTTAACCACTACAAATAATTTGTACATTAAATTGGTGTGTAGAAATAGAATGTAGTAAACAACACACTTAAATCATTAAATTGTTATTATACGAAGATAGTTTCTAATTATCTGCGAATTTGCACACCCAACCTGAACTGCAACTATGTTTCAAAAGCACAATCATGAGTTGACTACATTGTTTTCTCAGTTTACATGATTTAGTTAATTTGTTATTGTTTTCTCCCCTGATCGGATAATATATAAATTAAATATTCACTCTTCATTTCAAATTTAACTAACTGTACACAAAAAATAAATACGTGTACAGAAAGGGAATACAACAAAGATATATACTGGACATTTAAAATTAAATATACATTGATCTGCATGTACATTTACAACATGCATAGGACAACCTATGAAAGTTGTAAATCAGGGAAAATGACATAATTAGGTGGGAGATGAATTGGGTGCGGTACATAATTGGCACTGTAAGCCGATAGCAGTTGAGATTTGGTCACAGATTCGACTCTTACAATCAGGGTAGGAAATCCACGCAGAGTTGGTAACAAATACATAATAGTGGAAACTTTGGCTTCAGCAAAGTCTAAGTTATTTGAATAAATGGAGTAGGAGTATGTTTTGTTACTTTGTTAGTAGTAAGTATGAGTGAATGAATATGTTTGCTGTAGTAATTTATTGCTTCCAAATTTATATCACAGCAAACAATCTTTTACTAGCTTTAAATCAGGTTATTGAGAAATAAAGGGGGATGTCCAATGGCGCACACACGACTGTGTCAAATTTTGGTAATAATACTTAAAAACTTAATAAGCACGAAAAAAAAAAATTAGAAACAAATGTTTATAAAATAAACTGAACTGACAGATTTGGAGGCATGCCCGAGCTAAGAGACGACTTTTGTTAGTTGGGCAATGGATAAAAAGGTGGTTAGTTTATAGATGGACGAATTGTCCGCAGTGCAACAATGTCAACAAACATATCTATTACTTAAACATAAAAGCACAATCTCAACAGTGCTGATGTGGTATAGCCTTTGGCTTCTCATTTCAAAATAAAGAGCTTTCCTTTGCTCCCGTGAATAATTTTTCCTACCCCAGTACAACGCTCCCACGTTCACAGATGTTCACGGTTTCCTCCCCAATCTCTCCCATTCTCATTCTTACCCGTTCTCTCTCCTCCCTAAAACCACTCCCTTCTCATTTCACGCCTCCCTACACGCTTTTTTCCTTCTGAAATCAAAATTAAAACTCCAAAACCAACATCTAATTTTCGTTCTTTGCAGATTTAATCCCTCTTTAGCATCTTCTAATTTCAATTCCTCGCTCATTTAGTGACCTTAACTTCTGATTAACCATGGATTTTGCTCCTAACCGACTGCAACTGATTTGTCGGATCCGAAGTTTTTTATTCCTACTAAAGGTATTACAATTTTTTTTCCCTTTCTCGATTTTGTTAATCATTTCGTATGATTTTTCTTCCAACTTCGACTGTTTTGATCATCCATCCTAAACCTAATACTTTGCAAAATTAAGATTTCCTAACCCACTAATTACAAATTTTTGGATGAAACCCTAAATTTTTCTTCTCTACAGGAAGTATTTATGTCCATGACTACATCGCTGATGATGCTGTGTTAGTGTATCCCTGATTTGGCTACTGCTATCTTGTATTATTTCTCTAATATCGGGTTTACGATTTGTACACCAATTTTATCTAAATATAATTATGCGATTTTGTCTAAACATAACTGTGTTAATGCAAATTATTTCCTTAAATCTGATTTTGTTACTGATAATTGTTTACATCTATAATTTTTTGCACGCAGTCTTAGAATCGTAAACAATAATAGAGCATTAAGGTGGAATCAGTCATCATCAATTGCTTGCGCCTAGAACTGTTGCTTTATTTGTAAGACTATTGTACTTAAATTAGATTACAATTTGATTTATACCCTTACTTGCAATGCTATTTTCTGAATAAAGGTTTGCCTTTTTCTCATATTTCCTTATTAGAAGTAGATATAGTAAATTGATTTCATTATGAGTTATATTCATAATTTTGGAGCTAGATTCCGATGTTTACTTCATAGCCTTGAGGCCAGATTCTTGATGTTGAGTTCTTTAACATAGCTAATAAATCGTGGCAGTGGAAAACAACTTCTACCTACTCTTTTATGTGTCCAAAGTCAATAAAGATACAATATTATATTTGAGTTTATATTCTTTTGTTACATCTATAAATAAATGTCAGATAATGCTAATGAAACCAGTGACTCCTTTGTTCAAATTTATAATTGTATAGGGAAAGAATCAACAAGTTGTGATGCTTAATCTTTTTGATATTGCATGTTGCATTAGATATGCCATGGTTTTGGTGACCAAATATGTACCTATTACTCACACAATACATTAAATCAAGTTACACTGCTGTATAAATTCAGTTTACTAAAAAAATATAAGCGTGCCCTTTTGATTAATGTTGCAATGTCCCAATGCTACAACCATAACATTTAATTTCATACTTCCTGTCAATTTAAGTTATAATGAAGATATGAATGCCAATTCATGTGTAAGACAATTCTTTAAAATTTTAATTTAAATATTGAACAAATGGAATAATTTGGAATATTATTGACCATATTTTACTTTGGTAAGATATCATAGGATAAGACTTTTAACTACTTCAGAATATGTAACAACATCCGTTTGTGATATCAATTCTAAATATTAAGTCACATGTTGTCATATAATCCAACTCAAGGAAAATAAATTGATTACCTTATTCCATTTTTTTTATAGCGATTTGTGCATTTTCAAGGAATGCATATTTTGATTATATCTTTTTTTATTTAACTTGGAAATCAAAGAACATTAGTTTAGTGATTTGGGCTTTGCAGATGCACATGAATAAGAAATAAATCATGGTGTTTCCGGTCTTTGACTGAGCGTGTATTTCATTGTTCTAAGTTCCATTATTTAAGGACGAGCTTACTCGGATCTATTCGGTGATAGATATAGTAAATATCATACACATATACTTTTTTTAATATTACATCAATTATGATTAAATATACTATACAAATGTTTTTTCTAACTAATGGAACTTTAATTTCAACTAATGATTAAATATATTATGATAAGAAAATTTAAGGTAATGAATATCCACTCGAATCTTCTAACTCTTGATTTTTTCTGTCTATTATACATAAATTGATACTTCCAAATTCAAGTAGGACGAGGCGATGAGACACTGAATGTTAAGCCTACCGTCTCAATCAAATGTTAATGAGCTATTCCAATTTTTCCATCCTAAACGTTGTATTTTGTTTCAAATCATGGTTGTTGTTGTATGATTTTGTTCCTGATTATCTATCAGATTTTTGGATTTGTTTTCCAATCAATAAATTATTATGTGATAATGGTATATAGCAGAAATTTCTTAGTGAATTGACTGTAAATCCGAGAATGCAAAAATGAGTTTTGCTTTAAAAACATTGCAACTGTCTTTTTATGGTATATTATTCTTTGGCTTATACAAAAACCATCTGAGGAATGCAAAAGCGACAGCCTTCGTTTGCTGTAGGTGTCCGTTTTATAGAATTCTAAGCTTATTTCATAACTAGCAGTTCTTGGTATGTAAATTTCAGAAAAAAAATCTTTTTTTTTTTTGTAGTTCATTTCCAGATGCAAGAGTAAAGTAAATGTAGTGATAATAAAATCATAACCAACCTTAACCGAGATCTGAAGATGAGTTTGTAAAAAAAGAAAGAAAAAATTGTAGACAAAATTTTGCCCCTTTGTACTTATGGAATAAATTTTGGTTCATTTTGTCCTTTAGTTTATTTTCCTGTACTTATTTCCTGTATTTACTGAAATTATCATAGAAAAATAGATTATCATGATCTGTAAACATCCATTTATGCTAACATCAAGTTCCATCAAGCGTAAATTAAGGGTAGCATAAGAGAGAAAGGCATTCACTGAATTTTTCTTTACATAATATTACAATAGCAGTGGCTATTAAATAATTAAAGTCAATAAATGCTTTCCAATTGATTTATATAGCTCGATAAATTTATAAGCAAAATTTCCAGTTGATCCTAAAAACTAATGGATGTAGATATTTGCATAGTGTGTCGTATAACGAGTTTTTTTTTTTTTTCTTTCTTTCTAAAATTCTATTATAATGTATTGAATGTTGTTTTGATATTTAATGTGGTTTTCTTAGGTCATCATTTTTGAATGTTACTTCATATGGTAATACTGACTCAATGGGTCATTTAACTAGAAGGTGAAATCATGACATGTGAAACTTATTTACTCAATTATACGATTTTGCCTACAGGAACCATGGTGTATATGCCATACCTTTATTACACTTTTATGGAATACACTTCTATTATATCTTCTTCTTTTATCCACATTACTTATTTTTTCTTGGAAGAGAATATTACATATCATGTTATGCAACCAACCCCAGACAAGAGGTTTCTGCTTCATTCTCTCAGGGTTTATAACATGGGATATGTTTGTCTACTCCGTCAGCATTTCAATTTTATAGTGGTTTAGTTGCAACTTAGATTTGGATATTTCAGTTGTTTCCCTTACCTTATACATTTTCTTAGTATTTTTATTTAATAATTAAAAATGGGGTTATTAGGCATATGTGAATGTCGATGCTCTATATTTACAATATGTTTTACCTGCTAGGCTTCTCATAGGTAAACCAAGGCATCAACTTGAATTCATATTAAGCAAGTATTTTTCCTAGATAAAACATTGTTTAGAGATAGCCCATAGTAAGTTATAAATTTTTTTTTAATCACCAAATTTTCAAATCCAAATGTTGGTGCATTTTTATAATTCATTTCCTTTACGTTGTATATGTATATGTATAATGCTACGGTGTTTTATCAAACTTGATCATGTTCATGCTACCACATAATCTCAATTATTGGTTCAACATGAGTTTGATCAGTGGCAGTTAACTGTTGTTGTGATGAATTTTTGAAGTATATCAATCTAAGGTTGCCTTTGACTTCTAATTATAAATGATAGATTTTGGCAGTGGCTATAAATGCTCAAATTGTTGATTCTACTGAGCATTCATCTTAAGATTCCCAGCTTTGATGAACGATCATCTACAACATTTGGATTGGTTATTTGCTTTGTTAATTTATATCATAAGTACTGGGTCTCCAGTGATTACGCATGAAATTTCAGACTGTTGATGCCGTTAAGGTAAATGATTTGATATCCCTAAAGCTTTATACGTTAACCAATTTTCTTACTGAAATTTTCAAATCGAACGCATTGACTGTTATTTACTGTAAGTGAAATGGTGTTTTCAGTCTCTATATTGACTGCTGCTTTTGAAGATTAAATGGATGTGCTTAGATAGATGTTGATTTGAATGTAGGTAAGCATAAATTAGGTGGCTGTGGCTTTATGCAATATTACATACTAATGGGCAATTTTCATCCTAATTGTTTAGCAATGCACTTTTCTGCACTCAGAAATGACTGGATCATATTTACCCACCTTTGTTAACATACCTAGCCGAAATTTGAAAATTCTCAAGTTTTCTTAAAATAGCCTTTTTTTCCTGGAACAAATATTTTGGTAAGAGGTAATCACTAACTATTTATAGTGCCAAACTCTAGAAAATAATTTTCCCCAACCATTTTCCATGCCAAAATACGGGAATGTATAAATACCACAAAAGTGGTGTTTATTTACAGTTCAATCAAATGTATCCTGAACTAATTGTTAATTTTCACAGTTCCACCAAGTGGTGTTGGTCCCCTTTAGAAAGTAGAGGCTTAGTATATAAAACTATTTAATCGAGTTAAGTATAAAGCACAATTTTTTTTTCTTACGTTCCCGAATTGACATGATAATGTCAAATAAAAACAGTTTGTCATTAGAGGTCCTCTACACCATCAACCTGTAACTTAAATTATCAGTTCTTTTTTACCACCTTTTGATTCATTTAAATAAAATGAGTTTTGATAAAGCAGAGAGTTTCTGCAAGGATCTTCATCTGAATATAAAATCTTGTGCTTAAAGAAGCATGCAATTAGCGAACTGTCTTCATGGGTCATGAGTTTTTTTTTTTTTTTTCTGAATTTGTTCATGAGGGAAACCGACTGGGGTCGTAAAACCCTCCTTAGAGCAATTAGCGAACTGTCTATTACAAATTCGCTTCTTTTTGAAAAGAAGGTGCAGTTTTAAGTCTTTCAAAAAGATACTCTCGGTACATGAAAGGTATTAGCCATTTTTTTTCATTAACTAACAACACTTTTACTTTTTGGATGAAAAAGAATGGGATGTTTCTTTTCATGATTTAGGAGAAATCAAGCGTATTGCTTTAGTTTGTTTTGATTTTCTTTTGCTGATTGATGTTAAATGTTTGGACTGTAAGACCGATAAGAAACTATATATAAATACACACACACACATACATACATACATATATATATATATATATATATATATATATATATACACCTTCAAATTTGCGACAGAAACACATGGCAAAAGAACCTAGAGAAGGGTAACCGAGTTTGAAGTGGGAGATTGTGTACTCACTGTATTTATTGGAGAATGCATGAGCTGCAAGCACTGCATTTCTAATAAGAGTAACATGTGTTAGAAGTTGGGTCTTGAAAGAAAAGGCGTTATATATTCTGATCAGAGAACTAGATTTTCAATCAGAGGAAAACCTGTCTACCATTATTATGTTGTCTCAAGCTTTAGTGAATACACAGTGGTTCACTCTGGATATGTAGTCAAGAGAAGCCCAGCTACTCCCATGGATTGAATTTGCCTTCTTAGCCGTGGAGCAGCTGCAGGCTACTACTTAGAAAGTTGCTGACATATCTAAAGTGTCAAGTGTAGTTATATTTGGTCTTGGGACAGTCGGCCTTTCAGTTGCACAAGCTGCTAAGCACAGTGGAGCATCCAAGATTATTGGAGTAGATGATAATCCAAACAAAAACAAGAGAAGAAAAGGACTTTTGGTGTAACTGAAGTGATAAACACAGATGAATGTCATGAACCTGTTCACCAGACTGTGGAGATGACAAATGGTGGGGCAGATTACTCATTCGAATGATTTGGTGATACTAGGGTTGTATCAACTGCACTACAATCATGCTGCGATGTAGGCTTTATTCTCTTCTTTCTTTGCTTGCTATCTATTAATCAAGTATTCTATTCTTTCCAAATATTTATTTGTAGGGATGGGGAGTAACTGTGACTTTAGGCGTTCCAAAAGTTGACCCTGAAGTATCCACTCACTATGCTTATATAAAGTTGCTATGAAATATTATTTAGTTTATTTTTAATGTAGGAAATACAAGTGGATGAGCTGGTGACACATGACTTGCCATTTAGCAGTATCAATGAAGCATTCAATTTGATGAAGGAAAGTGTTTGGGATGCGTCATTCATATGAACAAACTACCAAATTAATAGAAAAAAGAAGATATATTACTTCTGCTATTATATTCAAGCTTATGTGTTCTGTATTATAAAGGTTTAAAAATATGTTACGGATGATAATTAAGCATTAACTTTTAGTGGGTTTGTTGTGTATCAAAGAACTTAATAGATCTTTGTTCCCAGATATATTGATATTGTTGGAATAGTTTCATTTTTTTTTATTATTATGCAGATAAATGAATGGCATCTTGACTTAAATGCTAAAAACAAATTACATTCATTTATTTACATTTAATTTTCCTTTATTTCCTAATTTCTGTAATATTCATGTATTTTCTAATTTTTAATTACATGTTTTGCTGTGGTTTATATACATTCTTTGACACTGAAAACTTAAAAAAGACTGAGATATTCATCTATTCCACATAGTTGCTAAGAGGATGAATAATGATGTGATACATAATACAAACTGAGTTGATGCTAAATTGTTGCTCAAATTCTGTTTGCACGCATACTTATATCAAATAAAGGGCGGATTAATAGTATGTTTTTTGATTGTGCATATATATGTTTTCTAATATGTCACTTTGATTCTTCTTCCGAATATTTTGTTTTTGGCGCTGTAAACTTTATTTGTTGATATATTGCTACAACAAATCGGTGGTTTCCTATGGATATGTCAGTCGAAAAATATCAAAGAACTATCTTTTGATATCAATTAGTTGTAGCACAGACATATAGACTCAAAACCATAGGTGATCGGTACCAATTTTTGGTTTATGGACGAGGTATACATGCACCTACGTTAACTGTAGGAAAAAATATAAGCATTGATTAATGATATTGACTTGGTGCACGTTTATTCTTCACATTCTTAACTTCATTTTAATTAAATATCCGATGCCACTTCGCTATACAAAATTTTTAGTTTGAAACTTGAACATTTTAATACACATCAATTATCAAGTTAAATGTCCCGGTAACTGACCCAAATGAAGCCACAAACACATTTCCAACTGAACTTCCATCTATTTTTAAATAACTCACTAAAATTTCATGTTTACCTACACCAATAACCTTACGTGCAAACACACCATACACTATTTTTATGGCCCACAATCATATTAACGCCCTCTAGCCTACGACATATAACTAAAAATTTGTAGCAACTTCCAGTTACATAACCAATGGTCAAATACCGTTATACCTGTATTGCGACGAACTAATTCTGTCAATACCATGTGAGATTTCATTCCTTACACCAACAACTCCTACCTACGCTTGCATGACTAATCCACCTGTCAATTCATTTATGTCAACCTGTACACACCAACAACCACCACAACCAACTCGAAGTTGCTTCTCCTTTACACCAAATCTCCCTTACCGGCCCATGTGCAAAGCACGGGTTCCAACCTAGTTAACCTTAATGTGCGTTTAGGAGCCAAAATGACCCGTTAAGTTTTAGGCACATTCGACGCATCGAAAACTTTCCGACAAGCCTTGTTCAAATCTGAAAAATCGATACATATTCGCCACTTTTCATTAGCTTTCTATACAAGGACATGATTTGATATCCATTCTGGATACGCAGCATCTTAAATAAAGTCGTTGCCTTTCAACTTTTCAACTTCTTCCTTCAAGGCAGCCGACCTCTCCGGGCCGAGCATGCATCTTTTCTGCTTGATTTGGGCGTATTTCGGGTTTATGTTTAAAGAGTAGCTCATGATTGATGGGGACATCCCACACATATCCGCATGTGTCCATACAAATACATCCAGATTGGATCACAAGAAGTCTGTCAATCCCTCATCTGATGGGGTCTAGATGGGATCCAATTTTCAAGACCTTTGTCAGGTCGTCGTTATCAATCGGAATATCCATCGTTGTTTCATTAGGAGTCGCCCCTTCTACGTCTCGGTTCCTCATCCTCTTGGGATCAATGTCCTCGGACTGATAATCAGACAAATCCAGTCAGGATGCTTCCTTTACTTGCTATGTTGATGCCTCCTTGGCGAATGGGGAGACATTTTTGGTCTCTTCACAACACCACCGTGGACCACTTTCCATCCGCTAAATAACAAGATCTTCCTATCACTTGGTCTCCATAGACCATTCCCACTCCAGCCTCGGTTGGGAATTTCAAAAGTAAACACCAGGATGCGATACAGGCTCTAAACTCGGCTAGAGTCGGTCGGCCTAAAAATGCATTATAGGGAGAATCTATGTTCATTACGAGGAATGGGATGATTCACACTCTCTTGCAATCTCCCTTACTGAGCTCCACCAGTAAATCAACCACTCCTACCGGCGTAATTGTCGAACCGTTGAAACCACGTATGCACTCGGTGCATTGTTTCAAATCTCTTGCTTCTAGCTTCATATGATCAAAAGCTTTTTTGAATAGGATATTGAAAGAACTCCCGCAGTCAACAAGAACCTTCTGTACAATCGCTGGGCCAATAATGGTTGATATCACCAATGGATTTGTACTCGGAGTTTCCACTCCCACACTTTCTCGGTCGCGAAAATGATGTCGTCCATTATTGTTTTCTACTGCTTAATTGAGGTAGCATCTTCGGGAATACTGCACTCCTCACATCTAGATGCTTTGTAGCGTTAACATATTGCTTCATTATTCTTGTGCTAAACCCTGTCGGATGTGGTCCAAGGACAACGGTGTTAACAACAATTCCTTTTCCTTTTTGTTTGGCGGTGGCCCAAAGAGCCATCTGACATTAATTCGGGGATGAAACTCCTTTCTTTCTGTCCCTTGGTGCTACCTTGTATTCGTCAAGCTTCCTTTCACGCAACAACTTCTCTATTACATCTCTTAAATGTCGACATTTATTCGTCGAATGGCCATAGTTTCATGTAACAAACAAAATTTTCCTATCTCGCACTCTTTCTCTGTCGAAACTCTCAGGGGTGGTTTCTTGTACTACATCACATTGCATGTATCCAAGTAAATGTTTTCCAAGGTGTCACACAATGACGTATAACTTTTAATGGACTGGAATCAGGGTCGTTTCTTGGAATCACCCTTCCGATTCTTATTCCTTTGTTACCATTCTAACCTTGGCAGCCATTCTTTTCGTTCTGGTTTCCCACATTCACTTCAATCTTACCGGAACTGCCGTCGGACTGCCTTATAGTGACATTGCTTTGAATCTCCTCCTTCACAACCTTGCTAGATCTCCTCTTTCGGTTTGAGTACACATCTTCTTGACACATGCATATGTTTGCTTTCTCATAAAATAACTCGATAGTCGTAAGAGGTTTTCCAACCAAATATCTTCTGAATTATGTTCTTTGTCTACCTCCATCAATCATTGCCATCAGAACAGTCTCTGGATTGGGGTTGTTTACTTCAGTGACAGTCATGTTGAAGCAATCGAGGTACTCCCCCTCAAAGTTTCCCAATAGCATGTTTAATCATAGAAAGCAACCTTCTTTGACTTCAGGGTGTGCAATCGGAATTGATTCAAAAGCTTCTGACTTAGATCTTTAAAATTAGAGACCGAACGAGGAGGAAGTCTGGCAAACCGCAACATAGAGATCCTGAGATATATCGAGAAAGCTTTACACATTATGGCATGGGGGACGCCGCAAAATTCATATACCACGAGTAACGCATCACATGCTGTCATGGATCTATTTTACCCGAATAATGACTTATAGTGGGTAAGTTAAATCGCCTTGGGAACTGAGCTTCCAAGATGTCATATGTGAAAGGTGTGTGGCTACGACCTATGCCCCAGTTCTCATTTGTGTACTCTCTACTATCGTTCATTGTTTGTCGCACCATTGCTACTACCTCGGCATTGGTCAACACATGTTCCGGCTTAGTGCTCTCAGCTCTCCGCGACCCCCTGCCCCCGTTTTAGGCAATGTCGCCTGATCCGCCGTCCGAGCAGAAATCCCTTGCCCTCTACAATCCTGGTCAATCACATGACGAGTGGGTGGAAGCACGGGAGCATGAGTGGTTTAGGAAGTGCCTTATTCCTTAGAAAGGACTCGGGATCCACGCATCGGCATGAGCATAGGTTCTGCTAAGCTAGGGTCATTAGGGCCAAGCCGGATCACTGCATCTTCTTGAGAAAGCAGTGTACTGAATCAGAGTTATTGAAGATTCTCACGCCTTTCATAGGTATCCTCTAATGTGGTAACTGCCCATTCTCCTCAGATGATGACGAACCCTCTACTGCCTGGCGATGGGGAGGAGACGGCGTTCTTTATCTTCGGAATTCCTCTCATTGCCTGACCATCGCATCCATGTCATTTCTCATTGTAGCGTTATCCCGCCTTTGAGCTTCCAAGGCTGCGTTGGTTTCTTCCAATCTGGAGAACACACGTGCGAAGTCATCTCGCGTAATAGGTGCCGAAGAAGGAGGCTGATCGGTGGTGGTAGCAGCGGTCCCATAAGCCAATAGTTTAGGTGGGTCGAACTCGACACGGGTATAGTTGAACCAGGATCGTTCGACCTAGGGGCTCTTGTTGCTGGTTCAATCTGCGAATTGACCTACTGCACTTCGCTGGCCACGCTCCCTGGGAAGCTTGTTGGTTCCTATCTCTCTTCGAAACCATGCTGATCGATAATGTTAAGTTTGCTAAAAATGTAGGTAATGATGGAAATTTGGATTGTTCCTTCGGACTTGGTGACCCGAATAGTAGACAAATAATCCCAAAAGCTGAGAATTCGAAGTTTCTTAGTGGAAACACCAAATGTTAGACCAAAAAGTGGTTTTAACACCCAATAGACTAGGATTTGTAGATATTAATGAAGAAATATAAATTAAAACTAGAAACGAACAGAAAACACATAAGATTCATAGTGTTTCGGCGTTAGCGAGCTTATGTCCACTTTATAACTCTTCTATTCAACAAAGAATTACAACTACAACACTCAAAATCCTTCAACACTTAAGATACAATCAAATTTCCCTAAAAAATGTGGATATTTTCTTAAGTATTGCTGAAAAAGGGCTCGGGTCAAGATTTAATGGCGGATTGTATATAGAGCTTCAATATTTCAAGTGCCAAAAAAGTCCTCTCTCCATCTCTCAGGTCGGGTATTTATAGGAACATGCTAGGGAAAAGAAGCAAAAGTGGTTATAATGACATGGTGCCAGAACTATACACGTAGTTGGTTGCTAGATAATTGTGGCAAGGTAGGATTGGGTCGTGGAACACGTAGCAGAAAGTCTGGTTATATAGGAAGTAGCAGAGAATGTGGGCAAATCTGCATTCGTGGAATCAAAATGGCGGTCAGATCAATTTGTTCGACCTGATACCGTTCGACCTGAAGGCCATCGACCCGACAACTCCTCCCTCTGTTCGACATGGAAGATGAAAAGTTGTTTAGCTTGGCTTTTCTTCGACTCAACTCGATCCCAAGCTCTTGAATAGGCATGACTCTTGGTGTCTAATGCACGTGATCATGATTACTTGGGGCCTTGTCATCAGGCAAGCTAACAATTATAAATAAGAAAATATAAAATATTTAAATCGGGATTTAGATAAAAATTCAAGAAATAAATTTAACATTAGGAGATATATATTTTAAAGAAAGAAGTAATTTTAAACTCGATTTGAAAGTAAAAGATAAGAAGATTTTTAAGATATTATAAGGTAAAAATGGTGAAAGATTTTAAACAAAGATTTTAGTGTTATTACGGAGTTTTAACAAAAATTCTAAACTCTATTACTTATCCTGATTTCTTAAACTCTTGACCTCTTATTATTTATGAGTTTTCAATCTTGAATTCTTTATTAATCTCGAATCTTGAATCTTTATATCATACAGTCTTTATTCTCGATACCTACATATATATATATATATATACCTAGAAAAAGTGTTAGTTTATATTTCATAATAATAATAGTTAAGATTTTTGTAGCATCCTAGATTTTTGAACATCTATTATGAATATTTAAATCTGTTTTAAATATTGATTTGGTAATATAAATGGATTTTTATATCGAACTTATATAATAAAATGATGTTTGGATGTTTAAATTTATAATATAATTAAAACGACGTGATAGTTCGTAATATTGAGTTTTGAACTTTAATTGAATATATATGATCCGGTATAAGTCGGATTTCTATGAAATAAGAAACACTTGAATTTATTAGATTATAATTTTCTAATGTAAGAGAAAACTCGAAATTTCATCATATAGATTGTAAGTTATGTCCAATTCAAATTTTCAAATAGTCGCTATGAAGTTTTTTTAATAAACGATAACGTTTATTTAATATATATATAAAGGAATTTCTATATATTTAAATATCTTTTAACCCAGAATTTTAATATTGATATTAAAGTCTGTATTGGTTTATTTTGGAGTTATATAAGGTTTCGGCTGGAAAGATACGATAATAAATTTTTATTATTATTGTTTTGAATTTAATTATATATAATCGATAGTATAGAGGCCTTAGAAATAGTTTTCCTTTCAAACATCCTCTGTTTTCTATGAATTTTTTTTTATCGGAAAACATATAACTAGTTATTGTTAGATTTCCGGTTTTGGGCCCAACAGAGTTATTTTGTCAATGGAAGAAATTTAAATGTGAACTGAAAAA
This sequence comes from Allium sativum, assembly GCA_030737875.1. Classification (NCBI taxonomy): domain Eukaryota; kingdom Viridiplantae; phylum Streptophyta; class Magnoliopsida; order Asparagales; family Amaryllidaceae; genus Allium; species Allium sativum. The sequence goes on from CM060916.1 coordinate 736,698,467, forward strand.
TACACTGAATATAAAATAACGCCGTTTTTGCAAACGGAGTCGAATTTTGACAAAACGAGTTCCATTGGGTTCGTAACATCATGACATACCAGTGCGTTCATTTTTTGTTGTGTTTGGAGATAACATGTGTTGACGTGAACTTAAAGGATCACATTAAATGACAGTACTACATAAAATAAAGTAATATAATTTAAAGCTTAAGAAAATAAAATTAAGACGTGACCCTAAAAACAAACACTTGCAGACCTTTAAAAAAAGTATCGTGCAGCCAACCTAACCTAATATTTCCTTTGTCCGCCTTGCAATTTCTCCTTTGAGCTGACGCAATAAAACCAAAGTTCTATATGAACTTTGCGCAGACCTACTTAGCGTTTCTTCCAGCGAGATAAGCAAGCCTTCACCAGATATCTTTTCTACCCTATGTTTGTTTAGTCTCCATCAATTGTTGCTGCTGAACGAAAAGGAAAACCTAGGCAAACTTAGCGTAGACCTCATTTGTACTAGCATGAAAATTGACATTGATCATATCCCTTATTTTTCCTCCTATATAAGTGTACCATCTTTCTTCTTCCCAACGTGTGATGTGAAACCGCAAATCCATTCTTAAACAAAAAAAAAATGAAAACCGCAAGTCTCATAACAACTTTGAAACCATAAAGCCTTTATTCTCGTTCTTGGAACAATAAGCAGGGGACTTAATAACTTCCTATCCACAAATGAAACCTAAAAAGCTTTAACCCATTTAGGTGAATAACACGAAGTCGAGGTCGGAAGTAGAATAGGGAGGAGGACATTAAAGCAGTGGTGGTTCTCGCGCTGGTGACAAGTGACGCGGGTGAATGGGAGATGAGGTGCAGCTCCAGCTATACGTTGAAGTCAGCTTAAGTGATGGGTTGTGACGTCAATGGTGGAAGAAGTACCGTGTTTTTTCTCGGATTTGGGTAGTAGGTGCGTTTCTTTGTCATGCAGTTAGTAAATAGGAGTTGGTGGAGGAAGAAATAAATGGCTTTAACATGAAGGAAGTAAAGAAATACACAGATGGAAAGAAAGTGAAAGTTTGAATTAGTTTTGACGTGGCTTTGTAGCATGGCGGTGGAATAATTAAACGGGTTGCATGTACGTTGTGGATGGTGTTGCGAGCCAAGTGGGAGAAGGGGTGTGCAGGGTAGGTGACCAGAGATGCATGGTGAGGAGGTTCTGATTGGAGCAGTAGTAGTGGAAGGTGTGGCATGGTGTATGGGGAGGGTGCGGTTGCATGGAAAGCGCGCGGTGTTTAGTAGCAGTAATGGAGAAGATGAACTACGTCAGCTCGTATATATATAACGGCATGGGTAAATCTTATACTGTTCGCCTAATCTTTGTTTAATATACTTAATGATGTTTAATAATTCCTAATCCAAGTTTCCACTAAAATGTAAGTATGCGCGTAAGATAATAAATATTATTTAAAGATATTAACAATATGCGAACCCGGGTAGTTTCGAATATGCTAGGTCGTTTCGACTATGCACTATCGTTTTTTATAAGCCTAATCCATGTTATACATGTACGGTGGATAGTATGCGCGTCTAGTCCCTACAATGTATAATTTCAAACGTGTCCAATTTCGTTGTAAACAATGACAATATGAGCATTCTATTTTCCATTGAAGACATATCAAAGGCTATTTTAGTTATTGATCCTACGGATATAGATGTTAATCATTGCCTTCCAAGTTGACTGCAAGAGTATGAGCTATACAAATTAAAAATATTCTGGTTTATTTCTTGAATCTCCCGGTTAGCTTAGCTTTATTTGTACAAACGTAATTTGTATGCTTGAAAAAAAAAAAGATGATGGAGTCGGTAGGAGTACACTGAGCTCAAATTGTTCATTGATTTAAATAAATTAAATAAAAATATGTATTAGGGTGTTTAATCAAGTTAAAATTGACCGTAATGTATATAAAATATAACGTATCCATATGTTAACAGATTGGGATAAAAGGAGGGGGCGTCGAATCATTGTGATAAACACTTATTTTGGAACAGATTTGGATGCAATTAGAGGCAGCTGTAACTTCAAGTTAAATTAAACATGTAACAACCCGGAAAATCAGATCCAATTTAAAATTTTAATTTAGCTATTTTAGTGAATTTTGAATATTTAAAATAAATTATTTTAAATAATAACGACCAAAAGTCTATTTGAATCGATGTTGGAAAATAAATATATTTATTTTAATTATAAAACAAGGCCTGAAATGGCGTGGCAGTTTAAAAATTTGAATTCGAACTTTGAGTGACTATACCAGATGCAAAGTAAAACGGATTTTAATGAAACCAAAAATATTTAAATCTGTTTATGAATATCTTTCTAAAGAATCTGAGAAATCAGAATTTAATAGCGGGAATCAAAAGTTATGGCCATATGAATTTTCAGAAAGGTAGCTATGGAGTTTATATAGCCCTTGAAAATAGACATTTTGCAAACGACCTCCGTTTTTGACGAAACCATTTTTGTTGGATCTGGAATGCCAAATTATTGCTAGATTCCAAATTCCATAATTTTTGGAGTTAATATGTGGACGTGGCAAAGGAAAATGTGTTTGGTTAATTTCAGTCAATTTGGATCGACCAGAAAATGGCCATTTTTCAAACGGTCTCTAAATTCGACAAAATTAGTTTTGTTGGGACTGTATCGTCAAAACATAGCTAGATTTATTTTACTGGAATTTTTGGGATCAGTATGTGGCCCCGACAAATTGAAATGTACGTTCAAATCAAATATTGAATGTTTTATATTTTAATTTGAAGAAAAACTGGCTGAAACAGTCAAATGGGCTTACGAAACATATTCCATTATGTTCGGAATATGGGTATTTAGCTAGGGACAATAGTTGCCGGGTTTGAATTGGAGTTTGTTTGTAAAAGGGGTATTTTTAGAAATAAATAATTAAATAAAATATGGGCCAATCATATTTCATCTTCCACTTTCTCTCTCCCCGCTTTCAAACGCAAAACCCTATATCGAACAGCGGAATTTGCTTTACCCCTTCTCTCCTCAAAATCTCACAAACCACTCATTAAAATCAAGAGCTTCGGTTGGGATTTTTGTTGAGCATCACAAGAGCTTTAAATCCATGTAGGGATTGGAATTTTTCGTTCAACATTCAAGGAGAATCGCGCCTCCGAAGTTCCAGACTTTCGAGCTCTGTCGTGCTCCGCACGTGCAGCCGAACGCCACTGCACCCCTACCTGGTGTGCCTTCCCGTCCTCCTCGGCGTTGTATAACCCGATGGCCTGAAGTGCTTCAGATTGAGTGATAATTTGAAACCTAGTTTCGAACATTTTCAGAAGGTATGCGGCTATGTTTATTTAAAAGGGTTTTGACGCTTTAAAGTGTTTCAAATGGTGATTTTAGTATAAAAAATCATATCTTTAACATATTTTGTCGAAATCCAGTTAAACCAGAGACATTGGACTCGTGGCGACGTCTTCTACATTCTAGAAGAGACCGGAGAATTTTCAGAGCTTCCTACAATTTTTGGAGGAGTGGAACCCAATGTGAGATTTCTGAATTATAAACGATATGGAATGATGATGTATAAATTATACGATCGATGTATGAGTTATATAAGCGTTATACACCTCATGTGTAAGCATTGTATAAGTTGTATGTGCGATGTATAAGATATATATGCGTTGTAAAAATCATATGTGCGTTGAATGGAATTGAAATGAATTGAAATGAAATTGAAATATATTTATATACGTATATATATATATACACTCCCCTCGTCCACAGACCATGGACGATATATATTGTTTGGATTTTGGTTGATGTGAATTGATAAATGCGAATGGTTGATATGATTAATTGTGGTTGAAATCCCAATAGGATTAGTTTATGGGAAAGTTCGTCTGCGTACGAACTAGATTATTGAAATCCCCATTGTCAAAAGCTGCGATGCTTTAAGGTAGAGCGAGGAGCCATACTCGGGACGGTGCCGGTTTTAACTACCATGCCGTTATGCTGCCGAAATTTTCTGAAATATTCCTATGTTTGATTTACATTCATGTATTGAAATATATTCATGTGTTGGAAAAATATTCATTTTTGAAATAGAATTGTTTGAACAATAAAAATAACATTTTTATTGAATGTATGAAATAGAAATGGTTTGACAATAAAAATCACATTTTTATTAAATATGTGAAGGATATAAAATATTCATGTTTGAAATAAATTGTTTAAACAATAAAAATCACATTTTTATTACATATATGAATCGCTAAAAATCTTCATTTTTGAAAGAATTGTTTTAACAATAAAAATCACATTTTTATGTATATATATGAAGTATAAAAATAGTCATGTGTTGAAATAGATATTTGTTGGATAATAATATTATTTTTATCACATATATGAAATGAAATGGTGTGGAAATTGAAGAACGGATTATATATATATAAATAAAATAAATCGAATAACGAAGCTGTAGTTCGTTTATTGAAACCGTGATTTTAAACGATTATTGCGGGACATCCGACCATTGGATTTTCCCGAAACTGAAACCGTTGGGTCCGTTTTGGAAATATCTTTCCAACGACACCAAATTTGTAAAGATCCAACAGTTAGATTTTGTGAAACGTTAAATTCAAATTTGAATGAAAACAGCGCCAGAATGGATTATATTTATATATATAAATATAATTAAATTAAATCGAATAACGATGTTGTAGTTCATATTTTGAAATCATAACTTCAAACGATTGTACTAGGAGATCCGACCGTCGGATTTCCCCAAAACTGGAACCGTTGGGTCCGCTTTGAAAAGATCTTTTCAATGATATAAAATATGTAAAGATCCAACAGTTAGATTTTTAGATATGTGTAAATCAAGTCTGGAGGAAAACAGCGCCATGGCCGCGTTATGGCCTGAAGCGTCGTTTGAATAAATTGGCTATATAATAAATAAATAGAAATAGCGATAAATCGTTATAAAATATTATAAACGATATGGAATGGAAATAAATTGAATTTACTCGGTTTAGAGGATATTTGATGGTTGAATGTGTTTGATGTGAAAATTACAATAATGAACTGAATTATAGATGTCAAATAATTTAACCAGGAAATGAATTGATTTGAATTCTAAATATACGTGAATTATTTGAAAAGGCCGAGTTAATTCTCATTTCAAATAATTGATCGACGATTAGAAGTAGAAAATATGAAGACGGTGCAAGACTGATGATCTTCACATCGAATGGATGGCTACTGATGCCTTTGATGGGAGTTGCTGCCTGAAGGGGTTACAGCGGTGGTCGTCCGGACGTACTTGTTGATTGTTCGGATGTGCGAGGGCCTCTCTCCTGTATTGGACATACGGGAGAGGAATAAGATGCCTTCGGTTTCGTTCAGACCCAGAACGAACTTGTAAATGGATGTGTGTCTGACGCTGTAGATTGACAACGTGGCATACATGCTTTTGTTGAAAAGCAGAGCCTTGTGGTTGATGATCAAAGCACGACTTTAAATAGCTAGCTTTGTGTTTAGCGTTGATTCGCGAGCCTCACACCTCGGTATGAGTCAGAAACGGGAGAGGACATCAGGGAGAACATTCGTTTCCTTCTAGCTAGGAGTGGTGTTTTGGGTTTTACACGCCCGGGCATTTTACTTATGTGGATGATGGATAGCGAGGCGCCTCGGTTATATCGGTCGCTATAGGGTCGATGGTTTGGTCGGTATATGACCAGTTATTTCCCCATAGTGCGGGGAAACGCAATGTTCAGGCATTTTAATCCACTCCGTGTGGACCAGCCCTGACGATCCAAGGGCCCACCTGAGTCTGGGTCCTGAGACACGGGCTAGAGCATCTCGAAGCGGTAAGGACAATCCCTTGCCTTGGTTCATGACGGAAATCCAATTTCCAATTACGACATCGTGCAGTTTTGATTGTAAATCTATATATGGCGACATGATGTATGGTACCCATGCTGTCTATGATTGAAATTGTTTTTGAAACATATAAACACTAGTAATAATATTAGATGCTTTTGTTTTATTCGTATCAAGCATATTTTGGCCATTATAAGGTAAAACTCTATCCTCCAGTTTGTGTTGCATTGTATGATGGGAACTGAGTCTTATAATGGCTTCATTTTTACAAAAAGCATTGCAATATTTAAATGATTTACTTATTTTAAGCACTGGCAATCCAATGGAGTAAACCCGTTCCGTGTTAGCGGCGTGGTCCTGTGATTGGCCTTATTATTAAATAAGTTAAGTTGATTTCTCATACCAGTCCCATGACTGACTCGTAGTTTGTTTCACTTGCAAACTCGGGAGCCCTATTTCTACACGGGTAGCCTTGTATTTAGGTTTTAGCGGGCTCTTTCTGGATAGCTATGGAGATGAAGATGGATTCTATCATTTCTTTCTTTTTATGTTGTTCAGCTCCTGTTGTACATATTATGTTTTTGATTCCGCTGTAGACATTTTATGTAAAGTTGAACTGTATTTTGTACTAAGTATGATCCTGTATACTGTGTAACTCTGATGTTTATATTTATCCAGTTTATTATATTGTTCATTATCTGGTGTATTCATATATTTCTATTTTGCAGTCATTTGTTTATGTGTTATATTCCAAAGATTACCCTTGCCACTGTGGAACGGGGGTTTGGGGTTGTCACAACGTGGTATCGGAGCTTTGGTTAAGCTTGGTTCTGGAATATAACATGTTAACGAACTCGTCAGAAATAGAATCAGTAGTATTCTATGATGAATAACTCATTTCAGATAGGATCAGTAATATCCTAGAATAAGTGTAGCAGAATGAAATACACCCCCGTAGACACATTTACATTCAAGTATATGTCTCTATGCTTTTTTAAAAAAAAATACCTTTTCGGTTGACCTAACACTTTGCCTGTTATTTGTAGACATAGAAAATGAGTGGCAGAAGTAGAAGAATTAGGTCAGAACCAGATATTGAGGCTCTATTAAACAAGTATCAAAATCTAGGTGAAGTACCATTCTCGGGCAATGAATCCATTATTCAAACACAAGCATGGATGCGCTTTGCTGAGAAAATCTTTGATGGTTCAAAGCTGAGAGATGATTAGAAAAGATTACTGGCATCTTGGACACTCAAAGACGAAGCTTTAATCTGGTGGGATACAGTTATTAAGGATAATCCCGAAGGTAATATTACCTGGGATAGGTTTAAAGAAATTTTCAATGAAAGATTTATTCCTCCAGAAGCGACTGAGCGGTTAAGCGATGAATTCTACTATCTGATACAAGGAGATATGACCATTCTGGAATATCATAAGAAATTCAATGAACTTTCTTGTTTTGCCCCACATCTAATTCAAAATCCAAAGATGAAGAATTTGAGGTTTATTAACGGGCTTCAAAGAAAGTACCAAAGTAGTGTAACTGCACATGTGCAACAACCTTTTTCTGAAATGATATACATGGCTTATCAGTATGAAGATCTAGATAATCAAGGTCTTTTGGGCGATGAAGAAGGGGCCATTCTAGCAACAAAAGGAAATTCGAAACTGATAGCCCGGAGACAAGTACACAGCCAAAGGCTAGTATGCAGCCTGGGATAAGTACGAAGCTTGAGTTTAGTAAGAGGCCTAGATTCAATAGGAAAAAGGTTAAATCTGAGAAAGAACCAGTAACAACTGCCACCTGCTCTAACTGTAATCGGAAAGGGCATTTGGCGATAATCTGTGGACCCTTAAAGAAGCGATTAAAGAGTGGATTTAAATCCAAGAAGGGGTTTCAAGAGAATAGGAGATGCTATAAGTGCCACAGGCCAGTCATATTGCGAATAATTGCCAACTATCACAGAAATCTGAAATAGTACAAGTGAATGGAATGGCAGAAACTCCAGCACCCTCAGCTAGTCAGGGAAGGTCAGATGTTTTAGAAGGCACGCTTAATGTCAAAAATATTCCAGTTAGAGTACTGTTTGATACAGGTGCGTCGCGAAGCTTTATTGCAAGTAATGCGGTTAAGAAACTGGATTTGAATTTGAAAAAGCTCAAAACACCCATGACCGTCCATAATCCGGTTGGGGGTTCCCTAGATCTTAGTTGGATTTGTTGGGTGCCTGTTTCTTTTTCCTGTTATCGGTTCCCTACTATCTCTATTGTCATGAATTTCACAGAGTTTGATCTTATTTTGGGATTGGATTGGTTAACCAAATATGAAGCTGAAGTTAAATGCGCCGACAGGGTCGTAAGGGAGAAGATTAAATCAGGCAATTATATAACCATTCCATGTGAAGGTCCGAATTCTGATATAAAAGATTTTTTGTCAGCTCTGGATGTTTCTCCTGCTCAATTAGAACCTGTTCCTGTCATTACAGAGAATGTTCCGGTAGACATAGAAAATATTCCCGTCATCAAGAATTATGTGGATGTGTTTGAAGAAGTTGTTAGCCTACCTCCGTGTAGGGAAATCGATTTCAAAATCTCTTTAATTCCAAATGCAAGGCCAGTAGTTCACTCTATTCGAAGAATGACCTTGAAGAAAAAAGAAGAGCTAGACAATCAAACTCGACAGCTTGTATGGAAGGGTCTAATCAGACCTAGTTTCTCTGATTGGGGAGCAACAGTGGTGTTTGTCGCAAAGTCAGACGGTACTCTCAGACTATGTGTGGATTATCGTTACTTGAGCAAGCAGACATTAAAGAACAAATATATGTTGCCGCGGATTGATGATATCGATTAAATGGCGCGCAAGTATTTTCAAGAATGGACCTAGCTACAGGTTTCCATCAGCTTCATGTTGCCGAAGAGTGTGTTCCTTTGACAACATTTAGAGGTCCAGATTTGTTCTACGAGTGGTTAGTAATGTCGTTCGGCTTATGTAACGCTCCAGCTTATTTTGTCGATCTAATGAATAGAGTATTCAGAGAAGTATTGAATAAATTCGTACTGGTTTTCATTGATGACATATTGATCTTCTCTAAGTCAGAAAGCGAGCATGAAAAACATTTGGAATAAGTGTTAGAAATTCTCAGGAAGAATGTTTTAAAGGAAAAATTTTCCAAATGTATATTCAGGCAAGAAGAAGTAAAATTCCTTGGCCATGTTGTATCAAAAGAAAGAATTTCTGTGGATCCCAGTAAGATCACAAGTATTCAAAATTGGAAGCAGCCAACTACTCCCATAGAAGTCCGAAGTTTTCTCGGATTGGCTAGTTATTATCGGAAGTTCGTTAAAAAAAAATTCGAAGATATCTAGTTCCTTAACGAAGCTTACTAAGAAACATTCAAGGTTTAATTGGACTCCAGAATGTAAGGTGGCTTTCCAAAACTGAAGTTAAGGCTGACAACTGCTCCAATGTTAACAATTATTGATGGTAATCAAGGCTTGAAAGTCTGGACAGATGCTTCTAAAGAAGGTCTTGGTGCAGTATTAATGCAAAGAGGCCAAGTAGTCGCTTATGCTAGCCGTCAGTTGAAGCCACATGAGAAGAATTATGCAACTCACGATCTTGAATTGTTAGCCATCGTGTTGGCTATGAAAATCTGGAGACATTATCTATTGGGTGAGAAATTTGAATTATATACTGATCATCAATCATTTAAGTATTTATTCACCCAGAAAGATATGAATATGAGACAGCGGCGTTGGTTAGATTTTCTCACGGCATATGATCTTGATATTTTATATACTCCGGGGAAAGCCAATGTTGTGGCTGATGCGCTCAGCAGAAAGAATGTAATCATTTCCAATCTTACAATCGCGCCATCATTGATTAATAATATATCTGCTCTTCAGAAGGATGATCACTTTATTCAGAAGATCAGAGAGAATTCAGAAAGGTGAGGCCTCGAGTTTTCAGATTGATAACGATGGGATTCTGAGGTTAAAAGGTCGGATTTGTGTTCCAACATTTCTGAACTCCGGAGAGAAGTATTGGATGGATGCCACAAATCCAAACTGAGTATCCATCCAGGAGTGAGCAAAATGTATAATGATATCAAATGAACTTTCTGGTGGAGATTTACGAAAAGAGACATTTCCTTGTACGTTAACCGGTGTTCTACTTGTCAACAAGTTAAAAGCGATCAACAGAAACTCGCTGGATTGTTGCAACCATTGGAAGTTCCAGGTTGGAAGTGGGAACAAATTTCTATGGATTTCATCGATGGTTTTCCCAGAACCAGGAAATGAAATGACTGTATTTGGGTGATCGTAGATCGTTTCACGAAGACTGCCCACTTTGTACCTGTTAGATCAAATAGAACAGCTCAGAGTATGGCGCAGATTTATTTCAAAGAGATTGTTAAACTGCATGTAGTTCCCATGAGTATCGTTAGCGATCGTGACCCGATTTTCGCTAGTAAATTCTGGGAAGCATTCCAAGCAGAATTGGGAACCAAACTAAACTTGAGCACTTCATATCATCCTCAAACAGGTGGTCAAACTGAGAGGGTGAATCGTATTCTAGAAGATTTATTGTGGGCTTGTGTTATTGATTTTGGCGGATCATGGGAAGACCATTTGCATTTGGCTGAGTTCTCATACAACAACAGCTACCAAGCAAGCCTGAAAATGTTGCCATTCGAAGCATTGTATGGTCGACTGTACAGATTTCCCACTTATTGGGTAGAACCTGGTAATAGACTTGTATTGGGACCCGATATGATTCGTGAGGCTGCAGACAAAGTCGATTTCATTAAGAAACGATTACTAGTGGCTCAAAGCTGACAGAAGAACTATGCAGATGTGAAAAGAAGAGATTTGTCTTTTTCTGTTGGTGATTGTGTATATTTGAGGGTTTCTCCAATGAGAGGAGTAGTCCGATTTGGCAAAACAGGGAAATTGGTGCCCAGATTTATTGATCCATTTCCTGTTCTCGAACAGATTGGAACTCTCTCTTATAGGGTTCAACTGCTTGATTGGTTGCCTGGAGTACATGATGTGTTTCACGTATCTCAACTTCGAAAGCATGTACATGATCCAGACTTGGTCGTGGAAGAAGCCGCACAACAAAATTTGGAAATTACTCCAGAATTAGCTGTGAGAAGAGAGCCGATAAAGATTATTAGCAAAGAAACTAAAGAGCTGAGGAACAAGAAGCTTCACTTAGTCAAGGTGCAATGGAGTGGAGATCCGCGAGACTGTACTTGGGAAACCGAGGAGAGCATTAAGAAAGCCTATCCCAATTGCAGGGTGGATATCTCTGATTAACTCTGATGCAAGGTACATTTACCATATTTTGCATTTCCGTATTGTTTTCTACTTGGTTGTTGTTTTCTTTTCATGGATGTGAAATTTTTAATTATATAGTCTTTATGATTTTAAAAGAGTATATGAATTAATTATTAAATTTTTGAAAGGTTAATCAATAAATTGATTGTTGTTTGTGATGTGTGATTATAATTTGACTAATCAAATTATTGGAATGATAGTTAATCAAATCAATAAGAGAATGAAGTTAAATTTATGCAATGGAATCAAATATTAAACTGATTTGAAATTAATAGAAATATATGCATGTAAGTTATATATGTTTGAACAGGTAAATGGATTTGCTGTTGAGTAAAGAATTTATTTGCGTGCCCGACAAATAACCTTAATGAGTTGGATGCGCAATTTTATTTATTATATTAACTCATGTGAGTGCCATTGGATGCAGAGTGCTGGTTGTTCAGTGTGTAATAATAAATGTCGCCATAGGATAGTAACAATTAATTTTGAACTACACTACATGACATACTTCTTAAAGATAGCATACTTTATCATATACCACATAAGCATTTGGAGCTTGTGTGACGAGGCTGAAGGTTTACCATACGAGCGAGAGGCTTGTATGGCGATGACTATCTATATTACAGGTTGAACCAAAGACTGATATGGACTATATAAAAATGTAACGGTAAATTGCCAGATTAATAAAAACCCCACATGGGTCTGGAGATGACAATAAACACGTCTCTCTGGTCATTAAGGCACAAAAATCATTTATAGTGTGACGAGAATATATTCTCTGGAGTTATGATCTATACACACTCCCCTGTGGATACTGGAATATATCACTATAAATATGTGTATGCTTATTAGGATTTACTGGGTACCTAATACGACCCAATAAATTTCCAAACCCCTCCCCGTACAAAGGAGGTTATGGCGAAATTTTTTCGAAAATTTAGGGTGTTAGCCAAATTTTTGAAGAACTGGAAAATTGTTAGAAACTGAAAAGTTGAAGAATGGAAGCCAGAATGAGAGTTGACTTGGTTAATTAAACAACTCTCAGCTTCGTTCCTTTTCGGGCACGAAAAGATTTTAAGTGAGGGAGATTGTAACAACCCGGAAAATCAGAACCAATTTAAAAATTTTAATTTGGCTATTTTAGTGAATTTTGAATATTTAAAATAAATTATTTTAAATAATAACGACCAAAAGTCTATTTGAATTGATGTTGGAAAATAAATACATTTATTTTAATTATAAAACAAGGCCTGAAATCGCGCGGCAGTTTGAAAATTTGAATTCGAACTTTGACTGACTACACCAAATGCAAAATAAAACGGATTTTAGTGAAACCAAAAATATTTAAATCTATTTATGAATGTCTTTCTAATGAATCCGAAAAATCATAATTTCATAGCGGGAATCAAAAGTTCAAATGAATTTTTAGAAAGGTTGCTATGGAGTTATATAGCCCTTGAAAATAGACATTTTGCAAACGACCTCCGTTTTCGACGAAACCACTTTTATTTGACCCGGAATGCCAAATTATTTCTAGATTCCAAATTCCATAATTTTTGGAGTTAATATGTGGACGTGGAAAAGGAAAATGTGTTTGGTTAATTTCAGTCAATTAAGATCGACTAGAAAATGGCCATTTTTCAAGCGGTCTCCAAATTCGACGAAATCAGTTTTGTTGGGACCATATCGTCAAAACATAGCTAGATTTATTTTGCTGGAATTTTTGGGATCAGTATGTGGCCCCGGCAAATTGAAATGTATGTTTAAATCAAATATTGCATGTTTTATATTTTAATTTGAAGAAAAACTAACTGAAACAGTCGAAGGGGCTTACGAAACATATTCCATTGTGTTCAGAATAAGGTATTTAGCTAGGGATGACAGTCGTTGGGTTTGAATTGGAGTTTGTTTGTAAAAAGGGGTATTTTTAGAAATAAATAACTAAATAAAATATGGGCCAATCATATTTCATCTTCCATCTTCTCTCTCCCCGCTTTCAAACGCGAAACCCAATATCGAACGGCGGAATTTGCTTCACCCCTTCTCTCCTCAAAATCTCACAAACCAATCATTAAAATCAAGAGCTCCTGTTGGGGTTTTTGTAAAGCATTACAAGAGCTTTAAATCCATGTTGGGATTGGAATTTTTCGTTCAACATTCAAGGAGAATCGCGCCTTCGAATTTCCAGACTTTCGAGCTCCTCCATGCTACGCCCGTGCAGTCGAACGCTACCGCACTGCCCTGCCTGGTGCACCTTCCCGTCCTCCTCAGTGCTGTATAACCCGATCGGCCTGAAGTGCTTCGGATTGAGTGATAATTCGAAAGCTAGTTTTGAACATTTTCAGAAGGTATACGGCTTTGTTTATTTAAAAGGGTTTTGATGCTTTAAAGTGTTCAAATGGTGATTCTAGTATAAAAAATCATATCTTTAACCACTACAACAAAATGACCCTATTACAACGGTGGAACACCGTTGTAATATACATTTTACAACGGTGGGCAAACCGTCGTGTATTAAGAAGTTGTAATAGACTCATATCTTTTACAACGTTTTTACACTGTTGCAGCACCGTTGTAATATGTATATTTTACAACTTTTTTCCACCGTTGTAGTAATACATATTACAACATTTTTGCACTGTTGTAGTAGTACATATTACAACTTTTTTTCACCGTTGTAGTAATTCCTGCAACAATTAATTATAACAATACGATTTTTGTTTCGTTATACATTACATTTCATATAAAAATAAATATTTATATTGAATAAAATGATACTACACTTAACTAAAGTAATAAATTAAATATTTTATTTCAATATTTGAATTAGTACAACTTTCTGATCCACTATCGTACAACTCACTTTTACATAATACAGTCATAACAATACATACATTCCTCACTACAAACTGATCACTCAATACACTCAGTTACATACACACTTTCGTATAAATATACATACACACTGACACACACCGAGTCTTTATGCTCCAGCATCCAATCCAGTTACCTATCACAGAATTTTACACATGTTAATATAGGACGGTTGATCTTCATAAATTCGCTTCTTAACATCGCAATCCTCAGGTAAGAAGAGGGAGAACATATCATTATACTACGAAATTCCACTCAAAATATGGATTACATTGCAATTTATATACTTAAGTATATGTTACCAATTCCAACATATATTCTTTTATTCCAAAAGCGAACCCAACATAAAAATTGTTCAGTGGAAGTTTTAAAGCTAATGATAACATATATAAGATGAAATTCACAAATCATACAATAGGAATGTGCTTTGTGTTTAGCATGCATCGCTAATCTAGTGCATGATTTAAGATAACCATGTACAGACATTCTAATTCCAGCCAACTATACTCAATACAGTCCATAATGCAAGTCGTTCCAGTTTGATACTGGCTTCATGAACAGGTTACGAAGTTGCAAAATCTAAAGGCCAAAGGCCGAAACCAAAGGCTATTCTTCAGACTGTTGAACTAAGTCGAATACAGTTAGTTTTCTGTTGTTGAAAAGCTAGTCATTTAGTAATATTATCTATGACAATCAATGGGTATGATGACAATGTCACAATGAGAAATAACCAAAGAAAGGCCCATTTACACCAAGAAAAACAACATCCAGATTTTGTTACACAACTAACAATTATGAAGCAAATATTGCTATCAAAATTTGCTGAATGAAACATTTGAGCATCTCCACGAAAATTTGGAAAAAAAATTTGGGTTTAACAACCATGTGTCACAATAACAAATATTATGGGTGCAGACTTGTATCTTCAAGTGCCTAGAACTCAATCCGTAAAATTGAAAATAACCAAAGCTGACAACAAAGGGATGACAAACAACCACTCTCGACAAATTTGTACTCAGTGCACGGAAGTAACGAACTTGAAGTAAATTTAATCGTAAGGATTACTTACATTAAAGCGACGACGGAAGGCAGAAACGAAATAGTGAACGAAAAATGGCGCCGCGGTGCTTCCATATGGCTGGAAGTTGGCAACTTGGTTTCGCTCACCGGAAATGGATGCTGCGCCGGACTAACTGGCGGAGGCGAAGCGAGGAGAGCAGCGGACTGGTGCCCGGCTTCGGTCTTGGTCAGGCCAGAAGGTTCTCGGTGGAAGACAGCGGCTACGGGGACCCACGATGGACACGGGGTTGCGGTTTTAGGGCTGGCAAGCGATGTCGAGATGGGGTGCTGCAGATTTGGATGAAGCGGTTTTTGGGATTTGGAAAACCAATTTTCGGTGGAGGAGTTGAGGCCATGATTTACGAATTTGGAAAGATAGGATTTTTCAGTGGACGATTTAGGGATTTTAGGATTTGGGATAATAGAGAAACGGCTGAAGAAGAAAATGAGTGGATAAAAAAAAGTCAACGGAAGGGGGAAATTTCGGGAAGGAGCCAAAATTTTGAGGAATGGAGCCAAAATTTTGAAGGAATGGAATTTAAATTTGATTTTGGAGCCAAACGTAAATTTAAGGTTAGATATTGATTTAGGGAAAGTAGGTCGGTGCTAATTTTTCGGTTTCCCGCTTAAACTTGAAGTAGTTGAAGCCAATTTTTTTGGTTTTCCACTTAAAATTTGGATTGAACTATTAAACTGTCCCTAAAAATAGCTGCAGCGCGGAGCTATTACTTATTTAATATATGTTTTTATCATTAATTTCAATTATTATTTTAGTTAATTATAAATTATTATTATTATTTACTACTGATTTTTAACTTACAATTGTTACTTAATTAACGATTGTTGTTAAATTTTGAGTAAGATTCAAATTCAACAGTACACAAAATGTACCGTTTCGGACGGGGCGCTGCCCCGCACCCCGCCGGGGGCGCTGCCCCCTGGACCCCCGCGACCTGACCGGGCAGGTCGAACCCCGTTAGCGGGGGTGTTGCCCCCGCACCCTCACCTTGGGGGGTTGCCACCCCCCTTGGACCCCCCCTCCGTAGGGATCATATTTGACAAAAGATTTTGGAAAAACTTTCAACAACGATTACTTATTAAAAAATATTATATAGTAAATATTATTTACTACTAGTAGTCATGATTAATTATAAATTAAATATTTATTAATTGTTATTTATATATTGATTATTATTAAATAATTACTAATTGGTTGTTAATTAGTAATTATTAGTAGGAATTATTTATTTATTGATGTGTTTTTAATTAAATATTAAATATGTATTTATTGATTATTAATTAATAATTACTAATTGGTTGTCAATTACTAATTATTAGCATGAATTATTTATTTATTGAAGTATTTTTAATTAAATATTTAATATTAATATATAGGTTATTAATTAATAATTACTAATTAGTTGTAAATATTAATTATTAAAAATTATTTAATGAAAATAATTAATATTAAAATATAGTCATACATTACAACAGTCAAAAAATAAAAGTTGTGATAGGCTTTTATTACAACTGTCAAAATAACACAGTTGTTAAAAATAAATTTATTACAACTTTTCTGGAAAAAAGTTGTAAAAACATTTATTACAACAGTGCTTTAACCACCGTTGTAAAATTAAAGTTGTAATATGGTGTTTTTGTTGTAGTTACAACGGTGTTTATACCACCGTTGTAAAAAACCATTTATTACAACGGTGCTTTTACCACCGTTGTAAAAACCCATTTATTACAACGGTGTGTTTACCACCGTTGTAAAATTAAAGTTGTAATATGGTGTTTTTGTTGTAGTGAACATATGTTGTCGAAATCCAGTGAAACCGGAGACATTGGACTCATGGCAACGTCTTCTACATTCTAGAAGAGACCGGAGAATTTTTAGAGCTTCCTACAATTTTTGGAGGAATGGAGCCCAATGTGAGATGTCTGAATTATAAACGATATGGAATGACGATGTATAAATTATACGATCGATGTACGAGTTATATAAGCGTTGTACACCTCATGTATAAGCGTTGTATAAGTTGTATGTGTGATGTATAAGTTATATATGCGTGGTAAAAATCATATGTGCGTTGAATGGAATTGAAATGAATTGAAATTGAATATATTTATATATGTATGTATGTGAGTATGTGTATATATATATACACACACACACACTCCCCTCGTCCACAGACCATGGACGATATATATTGGTTGTGATTGTTTGAATTTTGGTTGATGTGAAATTTGGTTGATAAATGCAAATGGTTGATATGATTGATTGTGGTTGAAATCCCAATAGGATTAGTTTATGGGAAAATTCGTCTGCGTACGAACTAGATTATTGAAATCCCCATTGTCAAAAGCTGCGAGGCTTTAAGGTAGAGCGAGGAGCCGTACTCGGGACGGTGCCGGTTTTAACTACCCTGCCGTTATGCTGTCAAAATTTTCTAAAATATTCTTGTGTTTGATTTACATTCATGTATTGAAATATATTCATGTTTTGGAAAAATATTCAATTTCGAAATAGACTTGTTTGAACGATAAAAATAACATTTTTATTGAATGTATGAAATAGAAATGGTTTGACAATAAAAATCACATTTTTATTAAATATGCGAAGGATATAAAATATTCATGTTTGAAATAAATTATTTAAACGATAAAAATCACATTTTTATTACATATATGAATCGCTAAAAATTTTCATTTTTGAAATAAATTGTTTTAACAATAAAAATCACATATATATATATATATGAAGTATAAAAACAGTCATGTGTTAAAATAGATATTTGTTGGATAAAAATATTATTTTTATCACATATATGAAATGAAATGGTGTGGAAATCGAAGAATGGATTATATTTATATATATATAATTAAAATAAATTGAATAACGAAGCTGCAGTTCATATTTTTGAACCGTGATTTTAAACGATTATTGCAGGAGACCCGACCATCGGATTTTCCCGAAACCGAAACCGTTGGGTCCGTTTTGGAAATATCTTTCCAACGACACCACATTTGTAAAGATCCACCGGTTAGATTTTGTGAAATGTTAAATTCAAATTTGAATGAAAACAGCGCCAGAATGGATTATATTAATATATATAAATATAATTAAATTAAATCGAATAACGACGCTGCAGTTCGTATTTTGAAATCGTAACTTCAAACGATTGTACTGGGAGATCCGACTATTGGATTTTCCAAAAACTGGAACCGTTGGGTCCACTTTGAAAAGATCTTTCCAATGATATACAATACGTAAAGATCCAACAGTTAGATTTTTAGATATGTGTAAATCAAGTCTGGAGGAAAACAGCGCCATGGCCACGTTATGGCCTGAAGCGTCGTTTGGATAAATTGGCTGTATAATAAATAAATAAAAATAGCGATAAATCGTTATAAAATATTATAAACGATACGGAATGGAAATAAACTGAATTTACTCGGTTTAGAGGATACTTGATGGTTGAATGTGTTTGATGTGAAAATCACATTAATGAACTGAATTATTGATGTCAAATAATTTAACCAGGAAATGAATTGATTTGAATTCTAAATATATGTGAATTATTTGAAAAGGCCGAGTTAATTCTAATTTCAAATAATTGATCGACGATTAGAAGTCGAAGATATGAAGATGGTGTAAGACTGATGATCTTCACATCGAATGGATGGCTACTGATGCCTTTGATGGGAGTTGCTTCCCTGAAGGGTTTACAGTGGTGGTCGTTCGGACGTACTTGTTGATCGTTCGGATGTGCGAGGACCTTTCTCCTGTATTGGACATACCGGAGAGGAATAAGGTGCCTCCGATTTCGTTCAGACCCAGAACGGACTTGTAAATGGATGTGCGCTGACGTTGTAGATTGACAACGTGGCATATAGGCTTTTGTTGAAAAGCAGAGCCTTGTAGTTGATGATCAAAGCACGGATTTAAATAGCTAGCTTTGTGTTTAGCGTTGATTCGCGAGCCTCATACCCTGGTATGAGTCAGAAACGGGAGAGGACATCAGGGAGGACATGCGTTTCCTTCTAGCTGGGAGTGGTGTTTTGGGTTTTACACACCCGGGCATTTTACTTATGTGGATGATGGATAGCGAGGCTCCTCGGTTATATTAGTCACTACAGGGTCAATGGTTTGGTCGGTATATGACTAGTTATTGCTCCATAGGGCAGGGAAACGCAGTGTTCAGACATTTTAATCCACTCCGTGTGGACCGGCCCTGACGATCCAAGGGCTCACCTGAGTCTAGGTCCTTAGACACGACTAGAGCGTCTCGAAGCGGTAAGGACGATCCCTTGCCTTGGTTCATGATGGAAATCCAATTTCCAAATACGACATCGTGCGGTTTGATTGTAAAACTATATATGGCGACATGATGTATGGTACCCATGTCGTCTATAATTGATACTTATGATTGAATTTTTTTTTGAAATATATAAACACTAGTAATAATATCAAATGCTTTTGTTTTATTCGTATCAAGCATATTTTGGCCATTATAAGGTAAAACTCTGTCCTCCGGTTTGCGTTGCATTGTGTGATGGGAACTGAGTCTTATAAAGGCTTCATTTTTACGAAAACCTTTGCGATGTTTAAATGATTTACTTGTTTTAAGCACTGGCAATCCAATGGAGTAAACCCGTTCTGCGTTAGCAGCGTGGTCTAGTAATTGGCCTTATTATTAAATAAGTTAAGTAGATTTCTCATACCAGTCCCATGACTGACTCGTAGTTTGTTTCACTTGCAAACTCGGGTGCCCTTATTTCTACATGGGCAGCCTTATATTCAGGTTTTAGCAGGCTCTTTCTGGATAGCTATGGAGCTGAAGATGGATTCTATCATTTCTTTCTTTTTATGCAGTTTAGCTCCCGTTGTACATATTATGTTTTTGATTCCGCTGTAGACTTTTAATGTAAAGCTGAACCGTATTTTGTACTAAGTATGATCCTGTATACTGTGTAACTCTGATGTTTATATTTATCCAGTTTATTTTATTGCTCATTATCTGGTGTATTCATATATTTTTGTTCTGCTGTCATTTGTTTATGTGTTATATTCCAAATATTACCCTTCCCATCGTGGAACAGGGGTTTGGGGTCATCACAAAACACGTGTTTAATTTAATTGAAAACAGTCGTTACCTAAATGGATGGAATCAAGGTGAGTTCAACTCATTCAGTTTATCCGCTTATATTTTTATAAGCCGGGTTTTTATTTTGTGTGCAATTTTTGCTAATGATTGATGGTTTGATGACTATTTGCAAGGATGCTTAATATTTTTACTATTCATTGATTAAATTAAACGTTTGTTTAATTTAATTGAAATAAATTGTTATTTTAGCGATTATATTTCAAACGAGGTAACTTACCTTGTTGGTTACGTTTATAATAATATAAACAAAATTAATAATAAATTGAATGTTTGAATGGATGTTATTGAATGATTATTGACCGTTTATTTCTGTATTGAAATTAATATAACCCATTATGATGCAGCGAAGGACAGGTTGGGGGAATCCAACCGGATTCCTCACTATTGTTGATAATGTTTAACAATTTGATTATATATTGTTGTTGAATGTGGAATTGACTGATATTTCATCGTTTGGTACTTTAGTGGACATTTGCCTCTTTATTACTGTCGATAAAAATAGTTATAAATGGAGATGTGTTTTTAAAACAAGTTTTGAAAACCATATTCTTTAAATAAGAATTGTAAATGTTTCAAACGAATGAAACGAGTTATACCGTGGTTTATAAATGTAAGTAATGACCTGAATGTAATTTGTTTAAATTAATAAATTAAAAATGCTTTGAGTTAACTAATTTAAAGTCGATTATTATTTTTATGACCTTTAAAGAAGAATTTACTATTTTTATAATAGTAATTGGTGAAGTAAACAGATTTAATGATTTATTTAAGTATTTATTTATTTGTTTATTTAGATTTACGAAATAAAAGTATATTTTAAAGATAAATATTTTGGAAGCATAAATTATAATGCTATTATTATAATGAGATGTTATTTTGTAAAAGAAGTAAATTCTTAAACTAAATCCAAGATTTACGGAGTTAATTTTTATGGGTATTCGAAGTTGTGAACCTTGTCTATTTTGAAGTTAATAATGTTGTTTAATTAAGGTTTAAGAGGTAATTATACCCCAACTTGATTGACTTCATTCTTGACTAAGGAATGGACGGGTTCAATAATAAGGATTGGTTAAATGAAGTGAGTTAATGAGCGTTGATGGTTTTAAAACTGTTTTAACTTAGGTAGTATAATTGAAATGGAAATGTTTTTTCGAATAATGAAGAACAAAGATTTTATAAGTTTAATTAACTGGTGGTTAATTAAAGAAACCAAATGATGTTGAGTATTGAATTAGTGCATTCATTTTCTTTTAATAATTTTGATAGTAAATAACGACTATCAAAATCTAGCCAATACGATTGTTGGTTCAGAAAGACCGGGATCAAATTTGTATTTGAAAACCATTCCGACCAGCAAATACGAGAACGGGGAAGATGCTGATCAAGATGGAGCAATTAAAGACCATGGATCTTCATAAGCGGAAGGATTACTTGTCGAATATTCTTTAGAGTGCAACCAGAGATATTCTGACGTGATTCTGTCATGATTAAGTTTTTGCGGATTGCCAGGACTTCTCGCTACTGATCCTTTGGATGTGGTAGGTGGGTGCCTTCGGTTCATCCTATTCCCGAATGACTTGTATGGACGAATGTATGACAGAGTATTTCCAACGATCACGCCCCGTTGATTTTTATGAATATACCAAGTTGGTGGGGAGAAGTCAACTTCTCTTTATATTAACACCTCGTGTGTATTTGTATAATCAATATGTGATTTATGGATCTGAGGATTTGGCATTCAAAGTGAATGGTGGTCAGAAGTTCTAAAAGATAAATGTAGCCTCCGGCCTCACAACCAGGGAATGACAAAAATCGGGCAGGCAGCATGGCAAGTTGGGTCGCACCCAAGCAGGGTGTATTATCACCAATCTACAGAAATTCCTTATTTGTTCTTCTTTTTGATTCTGTATCTTCGCGGATGAATGGTGGGCCCTTAAAACCATTGGGTGATAATACATTCGCTACACTCAAGCTAAATGAGTGAGTGGTCATGTGTGGTCAGGTTGCAAGATATTTTTGTTGAATCCCAGTGTATCCCCTCTAAAGTACACTGATTAGGAGGTGGTCCCATACCTTGTCATAGTTGGAATTCAGTCTCCAGTAAGAGCCCCGCAGTTTTTGATTTTATACCATGTATGTGGAGCGTGAGATGCAAGCATTCTGCTATTGGTTATTTATTTGATAGACACTATTATAATATCACCGGATTTTGGTATATCAAATATGTTTTGGGTTATAATAAGGTAAAAACTGTCTGTGTTTATTTGTGGGATGGTCTTACTATTATCCTTTTCTTTCAAACGGGTTTTCTAAAGTTAAGTAAGATGGATGTTACTTAAACTTAGTGAGTTTTCCTCACGCTGGTTCACCAAATTGATCTGTGGCATTTGTAATGTCTCGGCTCAGCCCGAGTTACGGGTTCATGTTATCGGATGTTGTGAAGTTCAAAGACGAGCTGAAGGAGTCCAGACCTATTATATATGTAATATTATTCCGGTGTGTGTTGTAGTTGGGGACGTGTCATTATAACTGTCCAGGTTGTTTTGACTATTGTACTCTGATGTTTGTAAATATTATTTAAGCTCTCAATAAAGTTATTTCTATATTATATTATATTTCGCTGCGATGTGAGACTGTGTGTGGTGTTGGTTCTTCTTCTTATTCTTCTATTTTGATATTTCTTTCTTATCTCATCCTCTTATTTCTTTCTATTAGCTTTCTGGGTTTTCGATACTTGAGTATGGTCAAGGGATGTATTAGTGGCTAAATTTAAGTGTTGAAATCTAGGACGTTACATTTGATATCAGAGCTATTTGTTGAGTATTAACCTTAGCTCTGTGGCGTAACTCAGTAGAGTTAGTGTTAGTAACGCCCTAGATTGAGTCTGGGTGTATATATGCGAGAGAGCGTATTTGTAAATTTTATATAAAAATGTTTTGTATTGTGCTGATTAATCGGTTCAAGGTGTGGGAAACCATGTTGAACTAGAAATTGACACAATATTGTTTTATAAAAAGGGTAAATGAAATAATTTTACCTAAAGTATATTTTTATATAAAAAAGGAAATAATTTTCTATAGTATAGCAATATTGGTTATTTGGTTGTTTTGATTGATTTGTTTGAAATTTAAATTAATTTAAGAAATGGAATTGAATATAATTAAATAAACTGGAATTTGGTAATCGAATTAATAATAATAGAATAAGAGATCAATCTGATATAAATCGGCTGATATTAAAGTATGTTCAACCAAGGCAAGGGTAGATGAGTAAATTTGATGTTGAATATTAATCGGATCTGACCAAACCAAAGTGAATGCAGACCAGTAACTATTAATATAATTCAAATGATTTAGTTGTTTGTTATTTGGATGTTGGATTGGTTGCATAAAAATTCATCAACAGGTTAATAAATAAATGAATTAGAAATAAAATTCCAGCATAATAAATTGGGAATAGAATCATTGATGAAAAGAAATGGAATGAATTAACCCTACATTTGTTACTTGTGTTGAAAGTTGGGCTAAGTGCAGATTTCAGATAGCCATGGGAGTTGATTTAGATATTGAAGTACAAGTTGGAAGATGAAGAGCTGTTAGTTGATTTGCTTCGAAACTGGAATTGAGTTGCCCAACAAATAAGTAAATCTTAACATTATTTGTTGGAGATTGATTTTATACCCGTATGTTGGGTAGCCATTTGGCTTTTGGTTTTCTTTTTAAGAAGTTGAGGCCCGGAATGATAGTTATAGTTGTAACGATCGAACCAAGCAGAGGAGGTGTTGGCGAATTTTTTCGGAAATATTTGGAACTTAGAATATTGTTGATAATAAATTTTAGAATTTTATTTTGAAAAAAATTGGATTTGGAACATTCTTCTTACCTTGTGATTTCGAGGATGAAATTCTTTTAAGGGGAAAGAATGTAACGTCCCAGATTTTTGAATATTAATTATGAATATTAAATCTGTTTTAAATATTGATTTGGTAATATAAATGGATTTTTATATCGGACTTATATAATAAAATGATGTTTGGACGTTTAAATTTATAATATAATTAAAACGAGCTCGAAACGATGAGGTAGTTCATAATATTGAGTTTGAAATTAATTGAATATATATGATCCGATATAAGTCGGATTTATGTGAAATAAGAAATGCTTGAATTTATTAGATTACAATTTCTAATGTAAGAGAAAATTCGAAATTTCATCGTAAAGATTATAAGTTATGTCCAATTCAAATTTTCAGATAGTCGTTATGGAAATTCGTTAATAAACGATAATGTTTATTTAACAAATATAAAGGAATTTCTATATATTTAAATATCGTTTAACACGGAATTTTAATATTGAGATTGAAATCTGTATTGGTTTATTTTGGAGCTGTATAAGGTTTTGGCTGGAGAGATACAATAATAAAATTTTATTATTATGGTTTTGAATTTAATTATATTTTATCGATAATATAGAGGCCTTAGAAATAGTTTTCCTTTCGAACAACCTTTGTTTTTCACGAAACGAATTTTATCGAAAAACGTATAACTAGTTATTGTTATT
Organism: Allium sativum; assembly: GCA_030737875.1. Classification (NCBI taxonomy): domain Eukaryota; kingdom Viridiplantae; phylum Streptophyta; class Magnoliopsida; order Asparagales; family Amaryllidaceae; genus Allium; species Allium sativum. The sequence continues at coordinate 736,723,355 of CM060916.1, forward strand.
GTAATAACCCGGAAATTCTGAACCAGTTTAAAATTTTTATTTTGGCAATTTTAGCGAATTTTGAATATTTAAAATAGATTATATTAAATAATATCGATGGAAATTTATTTTGAATATAATTCGATCATATATATTATATACGTCGTCGTTAGAATATAAATAATTATATATAATTATAAATAGAATTGAAAATGGCGCGGTAGTTCGATAATTCGATTCCAAAATTTAATTGAATGTACCGGGTGCAAAACAATGCGGATTTTAGTGAAACCAAAAACATTAGGATCTAATTGATAATATCTTTTCAACGAATCCGAAAAATCAAAATTTCATAGCGGGAATCAAAAGATATGTCCAGTTGAAAATTCTGAATAGTCGCTATGGAATTCAGGCCCTTAAAAATGGAAATTTTGCAAACGACCTCGGATTTCGACGAAACCACTTTTGTTGGGTCAATGATGTCAAGTTATTGCTAGATTCCAAATTTCATAATTTTATGAATCAATATGTGAGCGTGGAGAAGGAAAACGCGTTTTACCAGTTTCAGTTGATTTTAATCGACTGGAAAATGGCCATTTTTCCAACGGTCTCGGAATTCGACGAAACTAATTTTGTTAGGACCGTATCGTCAATACGAAGCTAGAAAATATTTTTCTGGAATTTTTCTAGTTAGTATGTGACCCTGTTAAATTGAAATGCGTGTTCAAATTCAATATATAGAAGTATATGTTGATTTTGACAAAAACTGATTGTAACAGCCGAATCAGCTTATGATACATATCCCATTGTGTTCAGAATGGGGGTAAAACGCTATGGACGACAGGCGGTGGGCCTCGTTTTGAGGTCAAAAAAAAGTTGTTTTTTGACGAAAAATAAAATAATTAAATAAAATAAAAAAGGCCCTTTCCCCCCTTATACTCTGCCCCCCCCCCCCCGATATCAGAACAAATCATAAAATAAAATAAAAAAGACGAATCGCTCCACCAGCGATCGAACGCCGCCAGGCGTCCGCCGCGCCCTCGAAGGGCAACCACCACCCGCCATGACACCCCCTCGTGTGCGCCCCCTCCTTTGCAGATCCTTCTCCTCCGCCCCATTCTTCCTCTTTCCCCCTTCTTCTCGAACAAACGAAGACACCCAAACCCTAGCCCCCTTGTTGACCGCCTCCTCCGCCGATGTCTGGCGATCCACCACCGAAGAACGCGCCACCTGGTCCTCTCCCCGACCGCCGAACCCCCTAGCTTCCAACTCCAGCACTGAAGACACCTTCCGGCCTCCTCGACTGACGTGAAACACCCCTTCCTCCCTGATTTTCAACTGTAAGTTTTATTTTTTTATTTATTTCTATTTTTATTTATTTTAGCAACTAAAGATAGGATTTTTAGATGAGATAAAATGGTTTTGAAAATCAGTTTTCCTTTTTAAAGGAAGTATTGAATTTTATTTTCAGATTTTAAAATTCATAGCAGAATTAAAAATATAATTTTTACATGATAGGAATATTAGAAATATCATCTTTATATGTGTAGCAAAATAAAAATGTAATTTTTATAATAATGAAATTGGAAAGGCGCGATTTTTATATATTGAATAGCGAAGTAAAAATTCGATTTTTATATATTGAATAGCATAATAAAAATTCGATTTTTATATATTGAATAGCATAGTAAAAATTCGATTTTTATATATTGAATAGCATAATAAAAATTTGATTTTTATATATTGAATAGCATAATAAAAATTCGATTTTTATATATTGAATAGCATAATAAAAATTCGATTTTTATATATTGAATAGTATAATAAAAATTCGATTTTTATATATTGAATAGCATAATAAAAAATCGATTTATATATATTGAATAGAATAATAAAAATTCGATTTTTATATATTGAATAGCATAATAAAAATTCGATTTTTATATATTGAATAGCATAGTAAAAATTCGATTTTTATATATTGAATAGCATAATAAAATTTTGATTTTTATATATTGAATAGAATAATAAAAATTTGATTTTTATATATTGAATAGAATAATAAAAATTCGATTTTTATATATTGAATAGCATAGTAAGAATTTGATTTTTATATATCGAACAGCATAGTAAAAATTTGATTTTTATCGATTTTTATATATTGAACAACGAAGTGAAAATTCGATTTTTATATATTGAACAACGAAGCGAAAATTCGATTTTTAAATATTGAACAGCGAGGTAAAAATTCGATTTTTATATATTGAATAGCGAAGTAAAAATGTGATTTATATATATATATATATATATATATATATATATATATATATATATATATATATATATATATATAGTGGCTACGGGCAACGAAAGCGACAAAGGGAGAGAATGGCGATGATTTCTCTAAATGAAGAGTCGTGGTATTGGATAGCCATCGGTGAGAACTCCTCACTCAAAATTCCGTTTTCTAGTTATATATATATATATACTAGGATGTAGACGGTGTTTAGTAGCACCCGACACCCATCATCCACAGACCATGGATGGCTTGTTTGTTTAATTGTTTGGTTGTGTAGTTGGTTGGATAATTTTGGTTTGAATTGAATTGTTTGGTTGTTTGGTGAATTTGATTGATGTGTGAATGGCGTGGGCCTTCACTAGACCGGGGATAAGGCTAGGCCTTGTCCCGTTTCTAGTATCGTGCCGTTATGCCGCCGAAATTTTCTAAAATAAATTAGAAAAATAAAAATATCATTTTATTTAATAAATGAACCGAATAGAATATTCATAGTTTGAATAAAATATTTTGGTCGTTAAAAATATAATTTTTAACGTGAAAGCAAATAAATAAATATCTATAAACAAATCGGCCGATTTGTTTATATACACTGATTTGACTGATATTGATTGGGTCGATAAATTTTACACATCGCCCAACTGCACAACTAAAATCTGTGTTTGATTGTTTGAAACCCCGCACGGGTGTTGGGATGAAATTTGAAGTTCACTCATCCTGATTGATTAAATATGTCGATCGATTGATTGACAGGCTGTTATAAGCGTAAGATATCTATATTTGATGCTTGTACAGTGTAGTGCACTTTGGTTGATGGTTGATTATTTTTCAATGCTATTATATACGTGTGATGTATGAAAATTCATATAATTAACATTATATGGTGATTGATTGGGCCTCATTCCAATTTAGAAAATTAAGAATATTATAATATAAAGGTTCATGTGCTGACTGTACTCATCCGTTGAGATTAGTCATGTGTTGAACGAAATATTTTAATAATAAAATTTACATATTTTTCAATATAATATAAAGGTTCATGTGTTGACTGTACTCATCCGTTGAGATTAGTCATGTGTTGAACGAAATATTTGAAATAGAAATATTTGAATAGGGAATATTTGAAATAGAATATTTGAAAATAGAATTATAAGAAGCCGTGTTGATTAGATTGACGCCATTTTGACATGAACGATATTTATATCGATTTTATTCATTTTAAAATGAATATTGAAAAACGATTTCGAAATGAATTGAATATATAACGATTTCGAAATGAATTGAATATAAAACGATTTCGAAATGAATTGAATATAAAACGATTTCGAAATGAATTGAATATAAAACGATTTCGTAATGAAATGAATATTGAAAAACGATTTCGTAATGAATTGAATATAAAACGATTTCGAATTGAATATAAAACGAATTCGAAATGAATTGAATATAAAACGATTTCGAAATGAATATTGAAAAACGATTTCGTAATGAATTGAATATAAAACGAATTGAATTGAATATAAAACGATTTCGAAATGAATTGAATATAAAGCGATTTCGAATTGAATTGAATATAAAACGATTTCGTAATGAAATGAATATTGAAAAACGATTTCGAAATGAATTGAATATAAAACGATTTCGAAATGAATTGAATATAAAACGATTTCGAAATGGATTGAATATAAAACGATTTCGAATTGAATTGAATAGAAAACCAATTTGAATTTGAATTGAATAGAAAACGAATTGAATTCGAATTGAATAGAAAACGAATTGAATTCAAAATGAATTTTAAAACGAATTTATAAGGAAAAATTCAATTTTAATTTGAATTGAAATGGAATTTGAAAATGTTTTTGAAACGAATTCAAAACTATTTATAAAATTCGTTTTTAAATAGAAATTGACGAAGTATATATAATATATATTATATATATTATGTATATAATATAATGGCCTGAATAGAACGCGCCGCGCCGCGGCAGTTCGTGAATTTCGACCATTAACTTCGAACGGACATTACGGGAGATCCGACCGTCGGATTCTCCTAATACCGGAACCGTTGGGTTCGTATCGAAAAGAGCTTTCTAACGAATATTAGAAATTTGAAATCTAACGGGGATTTGGAGATACGTCCAAATCAAATTTGGAAAAGGTCGCTGTAAGTGCAGTTCGATGGCCATTGATGGAAATCGACTGTACGGGCCTTGATAAAATTATTAAAAATATCAATAATTTGTGTAAAATCACAAGAAATGATTTGAGAAAAATTGGGATGAAAAACTCCTTGTTTGAAAGGATAAAAATAGATTTTTATCGAAATGAACTAGTTTTGAACTGAAATTAAAACCCATTTATTTTTAAACAAATAAATTGGATTTGAAATGGGTTTTAAATAGAATTGATGTGGGTTTATCGTGAACAGTGTTTTAAATAACACCAGTTCTTTAACCCGATAATAAATAGAATGTGATTTGGGTTTGTCGTGAACTGTGTTTTAAAAGACATTAGTTCTTTAACCCTATAAAAGGAGTTGTAATGAATCTGCAATTAGATTGAAATGTAAATTTGTAATTTAAATTATCAAATTTAGGAAATGAGCGAGAATGGAGTATTACCAGTTTTGCTCCAAAGCGATAGTCAAATCTTTAATTAGATTTGAACGTGAAATGGTAATTAATTTTACCGACAACACTGTGGTGTTAGATATGGAGTATTACTAGTTTTGCTTCATGGGATGAATAGGTTGGGATTCGGAAATAAAATAAATAATTACTTCGGTGTGGTTCGCTAATCTCGACTAGTTTAGAAAACCATAATTTGGTTTGAAATGTCATCCAAAGGAAGATTAAAGGATAAATTTTAAAGAATTTATCTTGGATAAAATTAATGGGAACCTTTCCCTAAAAATGTGATTTTATGAATAAAAGAATATTCTGAATTGAAATGAGGCGTATGTTGTGTTTGTGTAACATTTGTTTTTAATATACGCGGGTTGTTCGGAAAGGCCGGGTTTATACCCATTCTGAATAACCGATTCGACGATATGTCGAAGATGAAGACGGTGGTCGAAGACCGGAAGTCTTCACATCGTTTGGATAATGACTGACGATCCTGATTGGGCTGTACACCCAAAAGGATGGAAATAGTTGGTGGTCGTCCAGACGTACTTGGAGATGGATGGATATGCGAGGAAAGTGCCTCCGGTTTCGTTCAGACCCAGAACGAACTTGTAAATGGATTGTGTGTCTGACATTGGATTTTATTCTGTGTTGATTGATTTCTGTTAAATATATATCTGTTTGGCGGCGGAGAATTTATTCTCTTGCTTAACGCCCTTCTCTGAGACGTACGAGCTTAGAGGTTATATATCGATAGATATCAATCGCATGGCATGAATTGCATGTGTGGCATGCTGAGTTGCATGGATCAAGGCTTCTGTTGAAAAGCAAAGTTTTGTGGTTGATGATCAAAGCCCGGCCTTTGTGGCGTAGCTTTGTGTATAACGTGAATTCGCGAGCCTCACACCTCGGTATGAGTTAAAAACGGGATAAGGACTGCAGGGAGAGCACGACGTTTCTTTCTAGCTTTGGTGGTGTCAGTGACTTACCAGCCCTGACATTTATATATTTTTCACCTATGTGGTTGTTGGAATGCGAGGCGCCTCGATTTTAGGTCTGTAAGGACCGGGAAACGTGTGTTCAGGAATTGCCAATCCTCAAACGTAAGAGAGGACCGGCCCTGAAGCATCCAGGGGTTACCCAGAGTGTGTAGTCCCGAGGCATTTGCTAGAGTGTCTCGAAGCGGAGAGGAGCTTGCCCCTTGCCTCGACTCATGACGGAAATCCAATTTCCAATACGAGATATTTCGGCTTTATTTGTAGAGCCTAGTATGGCGACATAGTAGCATGGGATGCTATGCCGTCTATGATTGATATTTATGATTGAAATTGTTTTGACACTATACACTTATTATAGTATCAAATGATTTGTTTTAAACGTACCAATCATGTTTGGCTATTATAAGGGAAAACCCTATCCTCCGGCTTGCGTTGCATTGTGTGATGGGACCTGGGTCTTATAATAGCTTCATTTTTCGAAAAAGCATTGCGTTGTTTATTCTATGCATTGGTATTCTTGGGAGGAAACCCGTTCCGTGTTATACGGCGTGGTCCCTTGAATTACTCTCTTTTAAAGTAAAGTTTTAAATAACTGTTTTAGTTCTCACACCAGTCACATGACTGACCTGGAGTTTATTGTTTTAACCTAAACTCTGGGTGCCCCTATTTTCCGCACGGGCAGCTAGTAGTTTTGGTTTTGCAGATTTATATTCACAGGATCCTGGTTACAGCTGGAATGATATCCGGAAAGCTTTGTATCCGTATATCACCTTCAGTTGTGCTTTGTATTATTTTTCCGCTGCTATGTAATTTACTGTAATCTCTGATATTTATCGAATGTAATTTATTCAATTATACTCTGTATATTCTTGTATCTGATGGAATTGTTGTAATAGCAATGAAATGTTCTCCCGTCTGTGTTCTTATTTGTCTTGTTCTCAAAACGATCAGGGGTTTCGAACGGTCTAGATCGGTTTAACGACTGATTCAGATCGAGCGAAATTCCCGGCCATCACATTTGGTATCAGACCTTTGGTTTACAGAGCTCGAGAACAAGACACATTAGAACCATACGAAAGAATTCATCAGATATTGGGTTAGTAATATCCAATTAGAATGACTCGTTAGAGATAGGATCAGTAGTATCCTAGAACGAGTGTGAAGAGTATATTTTTCAATTGAAATTTTTTTTGTTATGAAAGTTAAATTCAAGTACACGTATTTGAATATTTATTTATTTTGAATTTGGACAATCCGATATATAAAGATTTTGCATATACGCGTCATGAACGTATATTCGAAGTTTTAATATACTGGATAGATATAGGATCACATTCTAGACACCCGGAGATGATTCTGATGATTGATATATCATCATCAGAATTTGTGTTCGTGTTTCGAAGGTGTGATATCTATATAATTCCATTAGACTGGTGTGAGAACCAAAACTTATATATAGTTAGAACACATTGTTGTGAATTGGCACCAAAAACATGATTTTTGTATATGTATCAAAATTATGAATTTGAAACGTTAAATCCACTAATTGATTGATGTTTGTGTTGTTTGTTTATGTGTTTGATAATTTTGAACCATTATGCCTAATTGAATCAAACATTGAGTTGTATTGGAAATTGGTCGCATTTGCTTGCATATACATATACTTGCATGGAACAGGTCATAGCAAGGAGGCTAGAGCAGAGAATAAAATTTGTTTGCCCGACAAATAGGTACATGTTTACTATAATTTGCTGTTTTGTTTGGGTGATGATGATTTTATGAGCCTATTGGCTAGCCGCTTGGCTTTTTCTTTTTCTTTTTCTTTTTGAGATCAGAAGGCCTGTATGGCAATTTCGGGATTTTCCCGAGGCTCCCGGTGCAGGGGAGGTTATGGCGAAATTTTTCGAAAATTTAGGGTGTTAGCCAAATTTTTGAAAATTTGAAATTCTCAGAAACTGAAAAGTTGGAGAATGGAAGCCAGATCGAACGTAGAGCTGATTAATCAAACCACTTTCGACTTTGTTCCTTTTCGGGGACGAAAAGTTTTAAGTGGGGGAGATTGTAATAACCCGGAAATTCTGAACCAGTTTAAAATTTTTATTTTGGCAATTTTAGCGAATTTTGAATATTTAAAATAGTTTATTTTAAATAATATCGACGGAAATTTATTTTGAATATAATTCGATCATATATATTATATACGTCGTCGTTAGAATATAAATAATTATATATAATTATAAATAGAATTGAAAATGGCGCGGTAGTTCGATAATTCGATTCCAAACTTCAATTGAATGTACTGGGTGCAAAACAATCCGGATTTTAGTGAAACCAAAAACATTAGGATCTAATTGATAATATCTTTTCAACGAATCCGAAAAATAAAAAAATTCATAGCGGGAATCAAAAGATATGTCCAGTTGAAAATTCTGAATAGTCGCTATGGAATTCAAGCCCTTAAAAATGGAAATTTTGCAAACGACCTCGGATTTCGACGAAACCACTTTTGTTGGATCCGTGATGTCAAGTTATTGCTAGATTCCAAATTTCATAATTTTTCGAATCAATATGTGAGCGTGGCGAAGGAAAACGCGTTTGACCAGTTTCAGTTGATTTTAATCGACTGGAAAATGGTCATTTTTCCAATGGTCTCGGAATTCGACGAAACTAGTTTTGTTAGGACCGTATCGTCAATACGAAGCTAGAAAATATTTTTCTGGAATTTTTCTAGTTAGTATGTGACCCCGGTAAATTGAAATGCGTGTTCAAATTCAATATATAGAAGTATATGTTGATTTTGACAAAAACTGATTGTAACAGCCGAATCATCTTATGATACATATCCCATTGTGTTCAGAATGGGGGTAAAACGCTATGGACGACAGGCGGTGGGCCTCGTTTTGAGGTCAAAAATAAAAGTTTCTTTTTGACGAAAAATAAAATAATTAAATAATAAAATAAAATAAAAAAAGCCCTCTCCCCCCTTATACTTTGCCCCCCCCCCCCCCGATATCAGAACAAATCAGAAGAAGAAAAAAAGACGACACCAGCGATCGAACGCCGCCAGGCGTCCGCCGCGCCCTCGAAGGGCAGCCACCACCCGCCGTGACACCCCCTCGCGTGCGCCCCCTCCTTTGCAGATCCTTCTCCTCCGCCCCGTTCTTCCTCTTTCCCCCTTCTTCTCGAACAAATGAAGACACCCAAACCCTAGCCCCCTCGTTGACCGCCTCCTCCGCCGATGTCTGGTGATCCAACACCGAAGAACGCGCCACCTGGTCCTCTCCCCGACCGCCGAACCCCCTAGCTTCCAACTCCAGCGCTGAAGACACCTTCCCGGCCTCCTCGACTGACGTGAAACACCCCCTCCTCCCTGATTTTCAACTGTAAGTTTTATTTTTTTATTTATTTCTATTTTTATTTATTTTAGCTACTAAAGATAGGATTTTTAGATGAGATAAAATGGTTTTGAAAATCAGTTTTCCTTTTTAAAGGAAGTATTGAATTTTATTTTCAGATTTTAAAATTCATAGCAGAATTAAAAATATAATTTTTACACGATAGGAATATTAGAAATATCATCTTTATATGTGTAGCAAAATAAAAATGTAATTTTTATAATAATGAAATTGGAAAGGCGCGATTTTTATATATTGAATAGCGAAGTAAAAATTCGATTTTTATATATTGAATAGCATAATAAAAATTCGATTTTTATATATTGAATAGCATAGTAAAAATTCTATTTTTATATATTGAATAGCATAATAAAAAATTGATTTTTATATATTGAATAGCATAATAAAAATTCGATTTTTATATATTGAATAGCATAATAAAAATTCTGTTTTTATATATTGAATAGCATAATAAAAATTCGATTTTTATATATTGAATAGCATAATAAAAAATCGATTTTTATATATTGAATAGCATAATAAAAATTCGATTTTTATATATTGAATAGCATAGTAAAAATTCGATTTTTATATATTGAATAGCATAGTAAAAATTCGATTTTTATATATTGAATAGAATAATAAAAAATTGATTTTTATATATTGAATAGAATAATAAAAATTCGATTTTTATATATTGAATAGCATAGTAAGAATTTGATTTTTATATATCGAACAGCATAGTAAAAATTTGATTTTTATATATTGAACAACAAAGTAAAAATTCGATTTTTATATATTGAACAACGAAGTGAAAATTCGATTTTTATATATTGAACAACGAAGTGAAAATTTGATTTTTATATATTGAACAGGAGGTAAAAATTCGATTTTTATATATTGAATAGCAAAGTAAAAATGTGATTTTTATATATATAGTGGCTACAGGCAACGAAAGCGACAAAGGGAGAGAATGGCGATGATTTCTCTAAATGAAGAGTCGTGGTATTGGATAGCTATCGGTGAGAACTCCTCACTCAAAATTCCTTTTTCTAGTTATATATATATACTAGGATGTAGACGGTGTTTAGTAGCACCCGACACCCGTCATCCACAGACCATGGATGGCTTGTTTGTTTAATTGTTTGGTTGTGTAGTTGGTTGGATAATTTTGGTTTGAATTGAATTGTTTGGTTGTTTGGTGAATTTGATTGATGTGTGAATGGCGTGGGCCTTCACTAGACCGGGGATAAGGCTAGGCCTTGTCCCGTTTCTAGTATCGTGCCATTATGCCGCCGAAATTTTCTAAAATAAATTAGAAAAATAAAAATATCATTTTATTTAATAAATGAACCGAATAGAATATTCATAATTTGAATAAAATATTTTGGTCATTAAAAATATAATTTTTAACGTGAAAGTGAATAAATAAATATCTATAAACAAATCGGCCGATTTGTTTATATACACTGATTTGACTGATATTGATTGGGTCGATAAATTTTACACATCGCCCAACTGCACAACTAAAATCTGTGTTTGATTGTTTGAAACCCCACACGGGTGTTGGGATGAAATTTGAAGTTCACTCATCCTGATTGATTAAATATGTCGATCGATTGATTGACAGGCTGTTATAAGCGTTAGGTATCTATATTTGATGCTTGTACAGTGTAGTGCACTTTGGTTGATGGTTGATTATTTTTCAATGCTATTATATACGTGTGATGTATGAAAATCCATATAATTAACATTATATGGTGATTGATTGGGCCTCATTCCAATTTAGAAAATTAAGAATATTATAATATAAAGGTTCATGTGTTGACTGTACTCATCCGTTGAGATTAGTCATGTGTTGAACGAAATATTTTAATAATAAAATTTACATATTTTTCAATATAATATAAAGGTTCATGTGTTGACTGTACTCATCCGTTGAGATTAGTCATGTGTTGAACGAAATATTTGAAATAGAAATATTTGAATAGGGAATATTTGAAATAGAATATTTGAAAATAGAATATTTGAAAATAGAATTATAAGAAGCCGTGTTGATTAGATTGACGCCATTTTGACGTGAACGATATTTATATCGATTTTATTCATTTTAAAATGAATATTGAAAAATGATTTCGAAATGAATTGAATATAAAATGATTTCGAAATGAATTGAATATAAAACAATTTCGAAATGAATTGAATATAAAACGATTTCGAAATGAATTGAATATAAAACGATTTCATAATGAAATGAATATTGAAAAACGATTTCATAATGAATTGAATATAAAACGATTTCGAATTGAATATAAAACGATTTCGAAATGAATTGAATATAAAACGATTTCGAAATGAATATTGAAAAACGATTTCGTAATGGATTGAATATAAAACGAATTGAATTGAATATAAAACGATTTCGAAATGAATTGAATATAAAACGATTTCGAATTGAATTGAATATAAAACGATTTCGTAATGAAATGAATATTGAAAAACGATTTCGAAATGAGTTGAATATAAAACGATTTCGAAATGAATTGAATATAAAACGATTTCGAAATGAATTGAATATAAAATGATTTCGAAATGAATTGAATATAAAACGATTTCGAATTGAATTGAATAGAAAACCAATTTGAATTTGAATTGAATAGAAAACGAATTGAATTCGAATTGAATAGAAAACGAATTGAATTCAAAATGAATTTTAAAACGAATTTATAAGGAAAAATTCAATTTTGATTTGAATTGAAATGGAAGTTGAAAATGTTTTTGAAACGAATTCAAAACTATTTATAAAATTCGTTTTTAAATAGAAATCGACGAAGTATATATAATATATATTATATATATAATATAATGGCCTGAATAGAACGCGCCGCGCTGCGGCAGTTCATGAATTTCGACCATTAACTTCGAACGGACATTACGGGAGATCCGACCGTCGGATTCTGCTAAAACCAGAACCATTGGGTTCGTATCGAAAAGAGCTTTCTAACGAATATTAGAAATTTGAAATCTAATGGTTGGATTTGGAGATACGTCCAAATCAAATTTGGAAAAGGTCGCTGTAAGTGCAGTTCGACGGCCGTTGATGGAAATCAATTGTACGGGCCTTGATAAAATTATTAAAAATATCAATAATTTGTGTAAAATCACAAGAAATGATTTGAGAAAAATTGGGACGAAAAACTCCTTGTTTGAAAGGATAAAAATAGATTTTATCGAAATGAACTAGTTTTGAACTGAAATTAAAACCCGTTTATTTTTAAACAAATAAATTGGATTTGAAATGGGTTTTAAATAGAATTGATGTGGGTTTATCGTGAACAGTGTTTTAAATAACACCAGTTCTTTAACCCGATAATAAATAGAATGTGATTTGGGTTTTTCGTGAACTGTGTTTTAAAAGACATTAGTTCTTTAACCCTATAAAAGGAGTTTTAATGAATCTGCAATTAGATTGAAATGTAAATTTGTAATCTAAATTATCAAATTTAGGAAATGAGCGAGAATGGAGTATTACCAGTTTTGCTCCAAAGCGATAGTCAAATCTTTAATTAGATTTGAACGTGAAATGGTAATTAATTTTACCGACAACACTGTGGTGTTAGATATGGAGTATTACCAGTTTTGCTTCATGGGATGAATAGGTTGGGATTGGGAAATAAAATAAATAATTACTTCGGTGTGGTTCGCTAATCTCGACTAGTTTAGAAAACCATAATTTGGTTTGAAATGTCATCCAAAGGAAGATTAAAGGATAAATTTTAAAGAATTTATCTTGGATAAAATTAATGGGAACCTTTCCCTAAAAATGTGATTTTATGAATAAAAGAATATTCTGAATTGAAATGAGGCGTATGTTGTGTTTGTGTAACATTTGTTTTTAATATACGCGGGTTGTTCGGAAATGCCGGGTTTATACCCATTCTGAATAACCGATTCGACGATATGTCGAAGATGAAGACGGTGGTCGAAGACCGGAAGTCTTCACATCGTTTGGATAATGACTGACGATCCTGATTGGGCTGTACACCCAAGAGGATGGAAATAGTTGGTGGTCATCCAGACGTACTTGAAGATGGATGGATATGCGAGGAAAGTGCCTCCGGTTTCGTTCAGACCCAGAACGAACTTGTAAATGAATTGTGTGTCTGACATTGGATTTTATTCTGTGTTGATTGATTTCTGTTAAATATATATCTGTTTGGCGGCGGAGAATTTATTCTCTTGCTTAACGCCCTTCTCTGAAACGTACGAGCTTAGAGGTTATATATCGATAGATATCAATCGCATGGCATGAATTGCATGTGTGGCATGCTAAGTTGCATGGATCAAGGCTTCTGTTGAAAAGCAAAGTCTTGTGGTTGATGATCAAAGCCCGGCCTTTGTGGCGTAGCTTTGTGTATAACGTGAATTCGCGAGCCTCACACCTCGGTATGAGTTAAAAACGGGATAAGGACTGCAGGGAGAGCACGACGTTTCTTTCTAGCTTTGGTGGTGTAAGTGACTTACCAGCCCTGACATTTATATACTTTTCACCTATGTGGTTGTTGGAATGCGAGGCACCTCGATTTTAGGTCTGTAAGGACCGGGAAACGTGTGTTCAGGAATTGCCAATCCTCAAACGTAAGAGAGGACCGGCCTTGAAGCATCCAGGGGTTACCCAGAGTGTGTAGTCCCGAGGCATTTGCTAGAGTGTCTCGAAGCGGAGAGGAGCTTGCCCCTTGCCTCGACTCATGACGGAAATCCAATTTCCAATTTCCAATACGAGATATTTCGGCTTTATTTGTAGAGCCTAGTATGGCGACATAGTAGCATGGGATGCTATGCCGTCTATGATTGATATTTATGATTGAAATTGTTTTGACACTATACACTTATTATAGTATCAAATGATTTGCTTTAAACGTACCAAGCATGTTTGGCTATTATAAGGGAAAACCCTATCTTCCGTCTTGCGTTGCATTGTGTGATGGGACCTGGGTCTTATAATAGCTTCATTTTTCGAAAAAGCATTGCATTGTTTATTCTATGCACTGGTATTCTTGGGAGGAAACCCGTTCCGTGTTATACGGCGTGGTCCCTTGAATTACTCTCTTTTAAAGTAAAGTTTTAAATAACTGTTTTAGTTCTCACACCAGTCACATGACTGACCTGGAGTTTATTGTTTTAACCTAAACTCTGGGTGCCCCTATTTTCCGCACGGGCAGCTAGTAGTTTTGGTTTTGCAGATTTATATTCACAGGATCCTGGTTTACAGCTGGAATGATATCCGGAAAGCTCTGTATCCATATATCACCTTCAGTTGTGCTTTGTATTATTTTTCCGCTTCTATGTAATTTACTGTAATCTCTAATATTTATCAAATGTAATTTATTCAATTATACTCTGTATATTCTTGTATCTGATGGAATTGTTGTAATAGCAATGAAATGTTCTCCCGTCTGTGATCTGATTTGTCTTGTTCTCAAAACGATCAGGGGTTTCGAACGGTCTAGATCGGTTTAACGACTGATTCAGATTGAGCGAAATTCCCGGCCGTCACAGTTATATTTCCGGTTTTGGACCCAATGGAGTTATTTTGTCAGTGGAAGAAATTTAAACGTGAACTAACAAATAGAATGAAAATAAAATAACGTTGTTTTTACAAATGGAGTCGGATTTTGAAAAAACGAGTTCCATTGGGTTCGTAACATCATGACATACCAATGCGTTAATTTTTCGTTGTGTTTGGAGATAATGTGTGATGACGTGGATTTAACGGATCACGTTAAATGATGATACTACATAAAATAAATTAATATCAATTTAAAGCTTAAGCAAATAAAATTAAGACGTGACGCTAAACACAAAAACACGCAAACCTTAAAAAAAGTATCGTGCAGCCAACCTAACCTAATATTTCATTTATCCGCCTTGCAATTTTTCCTTAGAGCCGACGTAATCAAACCAAAGTTCTATATGATCTTTGCGCAGAGCTACCTAGCATTTCTTTCAGCGAGGTAAGCAAGCCTTCACCAGATATCTTTTATACCCTATATTTGTTTAGTCTCCATCAATTACTGCTGTTAAACGAAAAGGAAAACCCAGGCAAACTTAGCGTAGACCTCATTTGTACTAGCATGAAAATTGACATTGATCTTATCCCTTATTTTTCTTCTTATATAAGCGTGCATTCCTTCTTCTTCTTCCCAGCATGTGATGTGAAAACGCAAATCCATTCTTAAACAAAAACAAATGAAAACCGCAAGTCTCATAACAAATTTGAAACCATAAAGCCTTCATCCTCATTCTAAAACAATAAGAAGGGGACTTAATAACGTCCCTTCCACAAATGAAACTAAAAACGCTTCAACCCATTCAGGTGAGTAACGCGAAGTCGAGGTCGGAAGTAGAATAGGGAGGCGGACATCAAAGCAGTGTGGTGCTCGCGAAGGTGACAAGTGATGCGGGTGAATGGGAGATGAGGTGCAGCTCCAACTATACGTTGAAGTCAGCTTAAGTGATGGGTTGTGATGTCAATGGTGGAAGAAGTACCGTGTTTTTCTGGTATCTGGGTAGTAGGTGCGTTTCTTTGTCATGCAGTTAGTAAATAGGAGTTGGTGGAGGAAGAAATAATGCTTTAACATGAGGGAAGTAAAAGAAATACACGGATGGGAAGAAAGTGAAAGTCTGGAGTAGTTTTGACGTGACTTTATAGCATGCCGATGGAATAATTAAACGAGTTGCCTGTACGTCATGGATGGTGTTGCGAGCCATGTCAGAGAAGGAGGTATAGGGTAGGCGACTAGAGATACGTGGTGAGGAGGTTTTGATCGGAGCAGTAGTAGTGGAAGGAGTGGTGCGATGTACGGGGAGGGTGCAGTTGCATGGAAAGCATGCAGTGGTTAGTAGCAGTAATGGAGAAGATGAACAGTGTCGGCTCATATATATATATATAACAACCTGGGTAAATCTTATACTAGTTGCCTAATATTTGTTTAATATACTTAATGATGTTTAATAATCCCTAATCCAAGTTTCCACTAAAACGTAAGTATGGGCGTAAGATGATAAATATTATTTAAAGATATTAACAGTATACGAACCTGGGTAGTTTCGAATATGCTGGGTTGTTTATGCATTATCGTTTTTTATAAGCCTAACCCATGTTATACATGTACGGTGGATAGTATGTGCGCCTAGTCCCTACAAAGTTTAATTTCAAACATGTCCAATTTCGTTATAAACAATGACAATATGAGCATTCTGTTTTCCATCAAAGACATATCAAAGGCTATTTCTATTATTGATCCTACGGATATAGGTGTTAGTTGTTACCTACCAGGTTGACTGTAAAAGTATGAGCTACACAAGTTAAAAATATTCTGGTTTATTTCTTGAATCTCCCGATTAGCTTAGCTTTAGTTGTACAAATGTAATTTGTATGCTTGAAGAAGAAAAAAAAGATGATGTAGTCGATAGGAGTACACTGACCTCAAATTGTTCATTGATTTAAATAAAATAAAATAAAATATGTATTAAGGTGTTTTATCAACTTAAAATCGACCGTAATATATATAAAATATAATGTATCCATATGTTAACAAATTGGGATAAAACGAGGGGGCGTCAAAATCATCGTGACAAGCACTTATTTTGGAATAGATTTGGACGCAATTGGAGGCAGCTGGAATTTCAAGTTAAATTAAACGCGTGTTTAATTTAATTGAAAACAGTTGCTACCTAAATGGATGGAATCAAGGTGAGTTCAACTCACTGAGTTTATCCCACTTATATTTTTATAAGCCAGGTTTTTATTTTGTGTGCAATGTTTGCTAATGATTGATGATGACTGTTTGCATGGATGCTGAATATTTTTAATATACATTGGTTAAACATTTGCTTGATTTAATTGAAATAAATTGTTATTTAAACGATTATATTCCAAACGAGGTAACTTACCTTGTTGGTTACATTTATAATAATATAAACAAAATTAACAAATAATTGAATGTTTGAATGGATATTATAGATTGATTATTGACCGTTATTTGTTGAACTGTTTATTTCTATAAATATATTTCTATATTGAAATTGATATAACCCATTGTGATGTAGGGAAGGTCAGGTTGGACTAATCCAACTAGATTCCTCACTCTTATTGATAATGTTTATCGATTTGATTATGTATTGTTGTTGAATATGGAATTGACTGAAATTTCACTGTTTGGTAATTTAGTGGACATTTGCCTCTTTATTACCGTCGATAAAAATAGTTATAAATGGAGATGTGTTTTTAAAACAAGTTTTGAAAACCATATTCTTTAAATAAGATTTGTAAATGTTTCAAATAAATGAAATGAGTTATAAAGTGGTTTATAAGTGTAAGTAATGCCCTGTATGGAATTTGTTTAAATTGATTACACTTGAATGGGTTAATAAATTAAAAATGCTTTGAGTTGACTAATTTAAAGTCGATTATTATTCTGATGACCTTTAAAAAAGAATTTACTATTTTTATAATAGTAATTGGTGAAGTAAACAGATTTAATGATTTATTTAAGTATTTATTTATTTATTCAGATTTACAAAATAAAAGTATAATTTAAAGATGAATATTTTGGAAGCGTAAATTATAATGCTATTATTATAATGAGATGTTATTTTGTTAAAAAGGTAAATTCTTAAACTGAATCTGAGATTTACAGAGTTAATGTTTGTGGGTATTCGAAGTTGTGAACCTTGTCTGTTTCAAATTTAATAATGTTGTTCAGTTAAGATCTGAGAGATAATTATACCCCAACTTGATTGACTTCATTGTTGACTAAGGAATGGTTGGGTTCGATAATAAGGATTGGTTAAATGAAGTGAGTTAATAAGCATTGATGGTTTTAAAACTGTTTTAACTTAGGTAGTATAATTGAAATGGAAATGATTTTTTTGAATATTGAAGAATAAAGATTTTATGAGTTTAATTAACCGATAGTTAATTAAAGAGGCCAAATGATGCTGAGTATTGAATTAGTGCATTCAGTTTCTTTTTATAGATGGATGATTGTTTTATTTTGATAGTAAATAACCAACTATCAAAATCTGGCCAATACGATTGTTAGTTCGAAAAGACAGGGATCAAATTTATATTCGAAAACCATTCCGACCAGCAAATACAAAAATGGGGAAGATGCCGATCAAGATGGAGCAATTAAAGACCGTGGTTCTTCATAAGCGGAAGGATTACTTGTCGAATATTCTCTGGAGTGCAACCAAAGATATTCTGACGTGATTCGGTCATGGTTGAGATTTTACGGATTGTAAGTACTTCTCGCTACTGATCCTTTGGATGCGGTAGGAGGGCGCCTTCGGTTCATCTTGTTCCTGGATGACTTGTATGGATGAATGTCTGACAGAGTATTTCCAATGATCACACCCCGTTGATTTTTACGAGTATACCAAGTTGGTGGGGGAGAAGTCAACTTCTCTTTTTTTAACAGCCCGTGTGTATTTGTATAATCAATATATGATTTAGGATCTGACGATGTGGCATTCAAAGTGAATAGTGGTCAGATGTTCTAAAAGGTAAACGTAGCCTCAAACCTCACAACTGAGAAATGACAAAAATCGGGTAGACAACATGGCTAATTGGGTCGCACCCAAGCATGGTGTATTATCACTAATCTAGAGAAATTCCTTATTTGTTCTTCTTTTCGATTCTGTATCTCCATAGATGAATGGTGGGCCCTTAAAACTGTTGGGTGATAATACCTTCGCTACACTCAAGCTAAATGAGTGGGTGATCATGTGTGACCAGGTTGCAAGATGTTCTTGTTGAACACCAGTGTATCCCCTCTATAGTACATTGATTAGGAGTTGGTCCCCATACTTGTCATAGTTGGAATTCAATCTCCAATAAGAGCCCCGCGGTTTTTGATTATATACTATGTATGTGGAGCGTGAGATGCAAGTGTTCTGCAGTTTGGTTATTTATTTGATAGACACTATTATAGTATCATCGGATTTTGGTATATCAAATACGTTTTGGGTTATAGTAAGGTGAAAACCGTCGGTGTTAATATGTGGGCTGGTCTTACTATTATCCTTTCCTTTCAAAAGGGTTTTCTAAAGTTAAGCAAGATGGAAGTTACTTAAACTTAGTGAGTTTTTCTCACACTGGTTCACCATACTGATCCGTGGCGTTTGTAATGTCTTGGGTCAGCCCGAATTAAAGGTTCAGGTTATTTGATGTTGTGAAGTTTAGAGACGAGCTAAAGGAGTATAGATCTATTATATATGTAATATTTTCCGTTGTGTGTTGTAGATGGGGACAGGTCATTATAACTATCCAGTTTGTTTTGACTGTTGTACTTTGATGTTTGTAAGTATTATTTTAAGCTCTCAATAAAGTTATTTCTACATTATATTTTATTCCGCTGCGATGTGAGACTGTGTGGTGTTGGTTCTTCTTCTTATTCTTCTATTCTAATATTTCTTTCTTTCTTATCTCATCCTTTTATTTCTTTCTATTAGCTTTCTGGGGTTTCAACACTTGAGTATAGTCATGGGATGTATTAATGGCTAAATTCCAGTGTTGAAATCCGGGACGCTACAGTTTTTGTCATTGAAACCATCATCTTAGTTCCTAATACACCTTATACATGTGCGATAGAAAATTGTAGATATACAAATTGCTGTGGGTATAAAGCAGGATGGTATGCTGATTATACTATTAGCATGAAGCTAATTCTTGAGATGTTTAATTTTTTTTTATAAATTTGTGAATAATATAGATTTTAGCTTACTACTAAGACGGTACATGGAATACTACCATTACAACCCATTAAGATACTAAGAAATAATAACAATTAAATCATTACATATTATTCTTTGAAGAAGTGTGAACATAGCAATCCCACAAACCTAGGCAATCCAAAAATATGGAATAAAATTTTGCATCCTGAAATTAATGTCTTCAAGTAAATAAACATCAATATCATGAGTTAGAAAATAGTTTGATAGTAGATTATTCATAGTATTGATTAAGTTAGATAAGCTTATCAATTATATTTTGCACTTAATAATAATCATGAGTTCAGAAGCTAAAGTTAGGACATATACACCTGAATTGATGAAACAATCCTATAATTTTGGGACAAATCGGTTATTTATTCTTTTTGGCATGTTTCTTTCTCATAATGGTATTTGTACATGTATGGAAACTCAAATTGAGTGTGATCCATGTACACTTCATAATTCTAATGTGGACCACAGAAAAATGTACAAGTATATCATGTACTTATATTGTTAACAAACACTGTATGAACTGCAAATAAAACTAGGATTAACACTATGTGTTGTTCCTATTTAGGTAAATGGGCATTCTCTATGGTAGATTATTATTGTAATCGTAATAGTCACCTGAGTTGCAACTCCCACATAATCCATCAATGTAACCTCTAACTTATTATTGCTGGCAATCTCCACTACTTGATTACAACATCTAGCACCACAAAATTTTACCAAATGAATATCCAAAAACTGTTAGAATTTAATTTAGTCTGAATTCAACCCTAATTAATTCAAGAGAAATCAAGCAGTTAGTAAATATTGATTTACATAAGTGTACCAGAGTCCATTGAATTGATTATACTAGAGTTCAGATCTTCCAAGAAAGAAGTTTCTCTTTGCGTTATCTCTCTCTAATGGGGAAGAAGAGAATGAAAAGAGCGTACTGTTTCTCAAGGACCACAACCATTTTTATTAACTAGTAACAATTATTTATTTAATATTTACAATTTGTCCCCTCATCAAATTATAAATAACATTTATTGTTTTCTACCTTATATTAATTATAATAGCTTCATACAATTATACATATATTCCTATAATAAGATTTTTAATCCAATAATCTCCCATTTGGGAAACATATGTTTCCTTATAAATGTAAAACCTTATGAGCTCAAAATTCGCTATTAAATAAAGGTATTCTTTAACAATATTTCCCATCAATCTTGTTTATATAGGATACGAGTAGTCTTCGCAATATTAATCATGACTAACCCATTAATGGTCACATACATATATATAGTCAAATGACATAGATCAATCATGGATATGTAGCATGAAAATTACATGTAATGTGAACCAAACATTTCTATTTTTAGCTAGTCCTCCTTAAACTTAAGTAAGTTCGGAATTAAAACAATAAAACTGAGTGAATGAACTGAATACTTTACTTCTGATCAGAAAATCAAATACATAAATGTCTCAAAATAAACATAAAGTGTATAGAACACAAACTCCCGCTAAGCCATAATATCCGTAATAATACAATATTAATATGAATAGTATGCTCATGAAAGACCTTAGGTGGTAAACCTTTTGTGCGCAGATTCACTATCATGAAGTTTGTTCCAATATATCTATCATTTTGCCCTTTCTCTTTCACAACCAGAAATTTCATGTCAATATATTTTAACTTAGTTGAGCTTCTATTAGTGTTAGAATATCGCACTACTGACTTATTATAATAATATAACTTAAGTGGTATGCCTACCTTTTCAAAAATACGTAGATCAGTGACAAAGTTGGTAGCCTTATTCCATAGTGTGATGCCTCATAACATGCTAAGTGTTTTGCTTCCGTTGTGGAAGAAGTTACAAGTGTCTGTTTAAAACTTTTCTAGGGTATAGCTCCTCCAGCCAACAGATAAATATAACCTGATGTAGACATTCTTCTATCTTGGCATACAACAAAATCTGAATTAGAATACCCTAGGACCTCCAAATGATCTGATCTACTATAAGTGAGCATGTAATCTTTTGTTCTCTGAAGATACAACATAACCCTCTTAGTTGCTTTTCAATGGTCTATATCAGGGTTGCTTAAGTATCTTCCAACATCCCAACAATGTGCGTAATATCTAGATGCATACATACTTAAGCGTACATCAAGCTCCCAATAGCTGAAGCATATGGAAGCTTTTGCATTTCCTTTAATTTCAAGGTTACTTTTAGGGCACTGACTAAGAATAAATTTATCTCCTTTAGCAATAGGGGCCTGGTCTACAATCTTGCATGTCGAACCTTTTAAGTACTTTATCAATATAGCTCTCATGTGATAATACAAGAATACCCCAAGAAAGATCTTGAAGTATCTGAATACCTAACACAAATGAGGCATCCCCAATATCTTTCATCTCAAAATGTTTAGATAGAAATTTCTTGGTTTCGTGCAAGAAGCCTATGTTAGTGGCAAGCAATATGTCATCGACATATAGAACCAAGAATATATGTTCACTCCCACTGAACTTGTGATACACGCAACCATCAACAACATCCATCTCAATGCCAAATGAGATAATTACTTGATGAAATTTTTTGAACCATTAGCGAGAATGTTATGTCCAAAGATGGATTTTTTTAATTTGCAAATCATATTCTTTAAGATCTTCCGACAAAATTTTTCTAGTTATACATATGTATTGTCTCATCAATATTTCTCTTGGAAAATGTTGTCTCAACATCCATTTAGTGTAACTCAAGATCAAGATGAGCAACAAGTGCCATAATTTTTTTGAAAGAATCTTCCGATTAAACTGGAGAAAAAAAGTATCTAGAAAAACGATGCCTTCTTTCTAAGTTTGGCCTTTTGCTATAAGGCGTGTCTTATAACATAATCATTTGCATACCTCTTGGTTTTAAATATCCATTTACAACCAACTGGTTTTGCACCTTTCGGTAATGGAACAAGTTCCCAAACTTTATTGTCTTACATGGACTTATACTTCTCATCCTTGGCATTATCCACTTTTGAGAGTTAGAACTTTTCATAGCATGATGAAAGCTGATTGAGTCATCTCTTATCATTCTGTTATCATCCTCATATTCTTAGAGAAATACAATATAATAATCTGAAATAGAACTTTTACTTTCTCTCATGGACCTTATTAGTGTCACTAATTCTTGAGGTTGTTTAGCTTGTTCTTCTAGAATAGTTGTTTCATTTTGAATAAGGAGTTGTATGACATTGTCTTGTTGAGGTTCCAAATTCACTTCCTGATCAATGATAGGTGTAGGCAATTGAACATTGTTAAAAGTGATAATAAGAACAAGGTTTAAACAAAAGCGATGTCTTTAACTTTATTTCTCCCCCAAACTCAGTATCCTCAAAGAATATTGCAGTTTTGTCTCAAAAAAAATTCCTTGCTATGGGATCATAAAATTTATAGCCCTTTGAATGCGTAGAATAACCAATAAAATAGCTGCTCACTATTTTGGAATCCATTTTCTTTTTATGTGACCTATAAGGCTTGGCTTCAGTTGGAGATCCTGAAATGTGAAAGTGCTTTAGACTGGGCTTTCAATCTATCCAAAGCTCATAAGGTGTTTTTGCAGCTGCTTTATTTGGTACTCTATTGAGAATATAAGATGTTGTCTATAATGCTTCTCCCTAGAGAAACTCGGGTAAGGTGGAATGAGAAATCACACTTCTTACCATATCCTTAAGAGTATGATTTCATATTTTATCAAGACCATTCATGCTAGGTAATCATGTCATGGTGTACCGTGGGATAGTTACATTCCTCTAGGAATTTAACGAATGGTCTTGGACTTTGTTCACCTAAACCATCATATCGACCATAGTACTAACCACCACTGTAACACCCCAAAATTTTGTATACTATAGCTATACTTAAAGATAGTAAATTGGGGATAACTTTCTTAAATATTCATAATTAGTTGAAACCAGCATTACTCTTGCGTTCGTCTCGGAATTCTGGTTCAGTGGACCCCAATTTTGCATAAAACGGATAACATATGAACAAGTTATGATCCTTAGAAGTTTTATATATATAAAAGGCTTATATATAAATATAAATTCAAATTAATTTAAATCTTCAGATAACGTGTGAAGAGAACCATGGGAGGATCCAATATTGCCCTAGGTCGACCCTTGCAAGGGTCGGCTCGACCCTAGGGTTGACCCATGAGTTAGGTGGGTCGACGTATGGGTCGACCAATTGGGGTAGGTGGGTCGACACAAGCACGTCAAGTGCGTTTTTATGACGTGTTTTCAGTAGTGTGTGCGGTTCGGATTTATTTTATTTAAATCCAATGGTTCAGGTCTTTCTACTACACCTATAAATAAGATACCATAGCCTAGCTTTATTCTAAAAAATTCTAAATGCTGCCTAGGCTCTTCCATTCTTCTAACCCAGATCTCTTCATAAAATAGAATAACTAGTCTTAGGAAGTTCTAATTCAAGATCTGGAGAAAACGAATGTATATCTACAGTGTCAGCCTCTAGAATTCTAATCATAGTGAGGTAAATTCTTGGATCTGGTTAATTTAGTTTTCTCTTCTTTTTTTCCTTTTTTTTCTTTTAGTCTGGGAATTGTGAATCCATGGTTATTTAGATTCTAGATTCAGTTAGGAGAGCTATGGAATGCTAGGTCTGGACTAGATTCACGAATTGCAAAGCTCTTAGGTGAGTGGATTTAAGTTATGCCTTTTTGATAATGATATATTTATCGTTTGGCATTCCCCGTTAATATGTATGATTAATCTGCTAAACTTTAACCCGTTGAAATGTTTAACTTGCTGAAATCTATCAAAATTAGTACTGTTGTAATAAAAATGAAAATAAAAGGGAAATTTAGGGCATATCTTGTGCTGTGGATCATGACTGGAAATTTGGGATTATATTAGCACGCAAATCTGTAGGCTTAATTCAAGACAGAGGGGAACATTTTAATGAAACTGTAAATAACCTATGGAATTTGTTAAATCTGTAGGGTTAAGTAAATATGTTTAATCTTCAACGGTTATACGAACTAGTTAACTTGTAATACTTAACCTGTTTAATCTGTTAGGGTTATATAAAGTCTATTTCCATTAATCACCTGTCTGAATCGGGAATTTCTGTGAATATTGTAATTATGAAATTTACAATGAACATGAATATTGGTTAATAATATTATTATCCCAAAAGATTATAAATAAAAATTACATTAAAATTTGGAAGAATGAATACGCCTAAATTTACAGTAAATAGAAAATAATAATTGTAACACCCCACGTCCGTTAAGGTCACTCACAAAGGGAATGCATTAAGTTTCGTGAAGCGTTATAGTAAACAGAACGGAAATATTACAAGACAGACATATATAATAACAACGGAATAAAAAAATTATTTATCATAGGATACCGTGGTACAAAAATATCACATGTCTGAAATACAAAAGCCCATTACAACATAAAAGCTATTGTCTTGTACTTCAAAAATATCAAATAACGTAAAAGAAATAAAATTCCCCAAAACAAAATATAGCCATAGCAACAAGGATAGGAGCTTAAGCCATACATCTCAGCAGCTCTAGCAAAAGTAAGAAGAATCACGATCAAGCCTGAGTGTTTCCGCCTTGAGAACCTGGAGGGGGGAATAGAAGAAAGAAGGAAAAACAAAAAGGGTCAGACATAAAGTCTGGCGAGTCTAGTTACTTTTAACAAGTAAATAAATAAAAGTAGCATGACAGACATATAAAGTGGATAAGAGAGATTACTTCATAAAGGACAGGTGTGACAAGGTAGACAGAATAAGGTGTATACGCTTCCCTAATGATTACTCTGCACTATTATTAGTACAACCAGAATGAGATGATCCCTTCCACTATAAGGTGGTAGACTTAGGCATACGTCCAAATGTATCCTAACCACTACCCTAATCGATCGGCTCCCAATCCGTGTAGATACTCTGTGTCGGCTCTACCATAAGATGTATCACATCCTAAAGTGGCAACCCTCCGCTGATAAGCACAGCCCATATCTATAGGTGTCACGGTCGTCTTATCCCCTCTGCCCGGCTCATGCACGCACATGGCCCGGTCGATTTGCGCCGCCCACACCGTCCTCCACGTTTGGATCTCTTACAATCAGTCCTGTAAGCGTGTCCCTTCTCCGACCTAGTTCGGAGTACATGTTTGATACCTACTCTGGGTTACTGGCTGAAACGGGTCCTACACAATATGATACAAGTTCTCCCCTTTGTCTTGCATTCCCCACTAGGTTTTCATTGGCTATGTATACCACTAGGTGTCTTTAATTACATAGCCTTATCATTTCCACTCCTTGTTTACCCTAAAAGGTGTCTTTAATTACATAACTTTATGATTCCCACCGGTCATGTATATCACTAGGTGTCTTTAATTACGTAACCTTATCGGGTTAAGTTTGTGGGTCTATATGTAAATATTACCCACCCCCTCAGATTTGCTTAACCCACCCATTGTCCAACTAATTTTACTTAACCCGAACTTTAGTTCATAATCATACAATCCTTATGGATTAGATTAGGTTAAGTAGTCCAATTTATTACCATGTCCATTTATGGTTTATAATGGGCTAGACCTCCCACATTAGGCCTACAACTTGTGGATGCTGGATATGCCGGTCGGGTGCAGGCAGACTTCTTCAACAAGTTGAGCATAACCTCATGTCATAGGCTGACTCGTGTTTGCGCACTTAGACCTCTCACATTAGGTTCAACATTAGTGGTTGCTGGATATGCCAGTCGGGTCTGGGTAAACTTCCACCACTAATGCAACCTAACCTCGTGTCATAAGTGCAATTACAATTTCTAATTGTAATTGTTAGAAATTTCATTCTTATCCAATTCTTACCTATGTCTTCGTAAGTGATTATGCCCCCTTTTCCCCATTTTGGATTATATGTCCAATTCATATAAACATTATTTAAATTATGCCAATTCTAACCTTTTTCCCCCGTTTCCTAACTAATGCACTCGCATATATTTGGTGGCATCTAGGCTTGAAAGTAGCCTAGCCATGAACAATAAAAGGGAAAGATGATGGGAAAAATGACAATAGTGATTGTTCTGGCATAAACATAAACTAGCATGGTGATAAGGTGGACAAATAAGTATAAATCTGATGAACTTGTGGTAGTTAACTAATTCTAACATGACTATGATGTCATAATAAGCATAATAAGATCTAAATTAACAATTTAGATGTCCAACTGTTTTAGACCTAATATGATAGGCACAAGGTGATAAACTAGATCTGATTAGTAATTTAGATGTCCACATAATTTAGATCCAATAGTTAAAAATAGATCTAAGACAAATAAGGTCAAGATCCACATCATAAAATGCCATAGAAGTTATAATAGATTCAACAAGATAGAGATTTAGATCCAAGTTATAACCAATTTAGAATGTCATATGTTCACAGTTAACAATGGATCCAATATAATATAGGCATGTGAACAAATCCAAACTATAGTCATATCACGTTTAATTTTAAGTATTTAAATCTAAAAGCAACTAGGAACTCATAGAGTTTGGATTAGGAAATAGAAAAAGAATGGATCTTGAATCTCTAACTGATTTGCTTAAGTTGATCGTTGTTGAAGAAAGGATCTGTCTCAGTTCAGACACTAGCAGCATTTGGCCTCAATGATTTCCAATGAAGAAAACAAGAGAAATGAACATGTATTTATAGCTGCCAGTCCCTCTGAAACCGACTGCCACGTCAGCCCTAGGGGTGTCAACACCCCTGTAGGGGGGTCGACCCTGGTGTTGACACCCCTCAAGGGGGGTCGACCCTGGTGTCGACACCCCTCTAGGGGTTCGACCCCTAGAGCGAGAAAACTGCCGCTGCTTTCTTTTTCAATTTTTGAACGATTTTGGATAAGGTTCTGACGCATATCTGACCCATATGTATATATAATTCTTTTGAGTGTATATAAACTTAAAATCCTCCTAACTTCTTCATACGGTGTCCGTTTTACGCAAACTAAATGTCTATCTTGACCAGAATTTCGAGACGGACGCAATTTTATAGTCCGTTTCCCTTAATTTCGAATATTAATTTAATTATAATTTAATTTATCCTCTTTTAGTGTTGCTAAAAAAATACGGGGTGTTACATTTCCCCCTACTCAAAGGATTTCGTCGCCGAAATCTCTAAGTTGAGAAGAATGCATATCCTACCATCCATCATCCATCAATCACTGACATCCATTGTCCTTAAAGATTTCTAATGCTTATATGAATATATGCAAAGGTATGTGTGTGTGTATTTCACAATACTACTGCGAAGATCAGGGGTCTACTGATTCAATTGACCTCCTTAATGCAATGTATGTTGGTGCCATGAATCCAATATGCATGCAAATAATCCTATTATAACATGTGAGTTCTATATATGTGCACACTCATTCGTCCAAATGCAACATCCATATGCTAATACACCCATTTCCATCCATAAAAGAAAAGAAAATGCACACACATCCATATGTAGTATGAGAGTGATTGAGTCGATCTAATGCCTAATGTGTGTATGTATGCATCCACAAGTAGCCACTAGCAAACACTTGCATCCACTTGCATCCATCAAACATAACATATCTCAAACACACGTTTACATCCATAGGATTCCTATCTAAAGGTCGAAAATACTATGCATAGGATAAATTCAGATGATAGAAACAAGCACAGATAAAATTTTGGAAAAGGAGTTAAGAACTTACCCTCGAAAAGAAAAGGGTACGAAGCCTGAATCTTGTCATCGGACTCCCAAGTCGCATCCTCTGAGTTATCTCCCCATTGTACCTTTATCAGCTTGATCTCTTTATTGCGTAGCTTCTTAACCTCTGATCCAAGAATACAAGTTGGGGATAGTCTGACTGTTGCCTCCTGCTCTACTTCTTCTTCTTCCAATATGATGTCTCAATAACCTCCGCGGCATCATGCAAACACTTCCGCAGACGAGAAACGTGGGAAACATCATGAACACCGGATACATTTTCTGGAAGCTTTGCTCTATAGGCCATTTGGCCAATCCTCTCGGTTATGGGGAATGGTCCCACAAACCTAGGTGCCAACTTCAATACCGATCTAAAGCGAACCACATTCCTCAGAGGTGACACTTTGATAAAAACTAAGTCTCTCACTTCGAATTCAATGTCGGTCCTTCTCTTGTCTGCATAGGATTTCTGCTTATCTTGAGCTGTCTTCATCCTCCGTCGAATAAGGTCAATCTTCTCGGTCGTTTCTCTTACCATATCTGGTCCAAGTAATAACCTTTCTGTAGAT
This sequence comes from Allium sativum, assembly GCA_030737875.1. NCBI lineage: Eukaryota > Viridiplantae > Streptophyta > Magnoliopsida > Asparagales > Amaryllidaceae > Allium > Allium sativum. The sequence continues at coordinate 736,752,754 of CM060916.1, forward strand.
TCCCACCAACAAGTTGGTGATCTACAGGGCCGTCCGTACAATGCTTCGAAGGGTGCTATGTCGATGCTAGCTTGATAACCGTTGTTATAGGCAAACTCTACTAAAGGAAGATGCTCTTCCCAAGTCCCTCCGAAGTCTAGTGTGACGGCCTGCCCCGCACCAGCCGACATTTTCAATGAAAGTGCTTTGTGCCTATGCCTGACAAGCAAGGGACGGGCGTCAAAGAAAGGAAAGATGGGAATTTGAACTAACAAGGAACCTGTAGAATGTCTCACAATGCATGGAATAAAATATAATAATAACATACTTGACATGAAACAGGCGAGACAGTGCATAAGCTGAGAACTAAACCATAATCATCATAGCATCGGAAATTCAAAATACAACTTATGTTCCACATCATCATTATTACAACTTTGGAGAATTGTCTCTAAAGCAAAATAAGAAAGGTACACTACTAATGCTCAAAGTAGTGACCAACAACGACACAGGGATAATATCTATATATATCATACGTGGAAGCCTCCTTCTTGTCTCCGGTACAGCTACTCGTGCATACCATCTAACCTATCTCTAGTCTGCCTGTTTAAGAGCACCCAGAGTAATAAGAAGAGACATAAAACTCCGGGTCAGACAAAAGTCTGGTATGAGCGATAAGCAGCAAAACAGAACAATAACAGGTATACTAATACATACATGAACCTGGACCTGCAACCAAAGAGTTAGCATAATGAGATGTACAATACTCTAAGGTGACACCAACATATGGTGTAAAGATATGGGGGAGAGGTGTGCATGTCATAGTGATGTCAAACAATTAAGCATAGCAACCATCCTCACATCTCTCACTCAGTGCGTAAAGCATACGATATCCACCACTTTGATCACACAAATCCTTGCTATGATCACTCTGCCCCATGGAGTCATGGCGACTCCACTGCACTGATCCATAGCCACTAGTCCTTGCTATGTCTACTCTGCCCCATGAAGTCATGAAGACTCCACTGCACTGGCTCATAACCATGCTACGATCACTCTGCCCCCATGGAGTAGTAACTACCCACTGCACTGATACGTAGCCTAACATCCATCTTGGTGGTGAATCAAAGCTATAGACGTCGATAACTCCTTAGCACACGTCCTGCAGCAAAGCCCAGTTATGAAGTTAACTCGTTAGTTCTCGTCTGGATCCTGAGTACAAACTTCCCATTTGGACTACCTTTGCATCTCGGATTTTGGTCATCATCTCCGTTCGTGATTCTTTAATTCGGTTCGTTCGTTGTCCAGACTCAAAGATTGGATCGTGATTTCCCCCTGGCCATGGGCTTGTGGTCTCTCCTTCAGCTCATGGCTCGTGATATATGCTCCAACATCAGTTCGCGGCTCGTGGTTTGCCTCCTCCATCTCTTGGTGATCGATTCGACTCATGCAAAATCTAGGTGGTTCGTCCTATTCCTCACGGTCGGGGTGTGGGGTTCGTGATCATCCTCACGATCGAGGTGTGGGGTTCGTGATCATCCTCATGATCGAGGTTTGAGGCTTCGCCATCTTCCTCATGATCGGGGTGTGAGGGTTCATGATCATCCTCACGTTCGGGTGTGGGGTTCGTGATCATCCTCATGATCCGGATGTGTGATTCGTGATCATCCTCACGATCGGGGTGTGCTTCACGAACGGGTATGACCAATTTCCTGCAACTCCTTCCAGCTAGCTATTTACGCCATACGACGACATTTTCGACCATTATAACTATTCTAAACAACCACAAAACATTCTAAACAGTCATAGCAACATGTATAATCAACCCTAAACACCAAAACAACAAATAATCATGTTAATATGGATCAAACATACCCAAAATCCATGTTTTTCCCCTTAATCATGTTTAAGCACAACTAATGATAGGATTAGAAAAACTTATCCAAATTAACCCAAATTTCTAACAGACTCCTGAAATAATATTTTAGAATTTTACAATTTTTTCCAGAATTTAATTACGTATAATTTGGCTAATTACCACTAATCACCCCTAATTAGCCGTAATCAGTGAAAAACAATGCAAATCACTCACCTTGGCCACAAACAAACTATAGATCTGAAATATTATCTGTTTTGGGTTGAATTCTAATGCAACACAGCAGCTCCAACTCTGATTTGGTGTTATTTCCCCTTGATTTGACATAGCTTGGCTTAATCTTCAATTAGAGAGCGATTAGGAGCGATTTGGGATGAAATTAGAAGGTGGAGGCCATGGCTAGGGTTAGAGAAATGTTTTAGGCGGCTGAAAAATGAAATAAAAATTGTTTTCCTACTGTTCTCAGCCTCTCCATAACCCTAATCCCGAAATGGGTTATGGGCCCTTTTGCTAATCACCCTAATTAGGCCCGGTTAAGCAGTTTTTCACCTTCTAAACCTTGTTTCAGCCATATCTCCCAAACGGTGAGCCCGATTGGCTAATGTGACCAATCTACGGGAAGGTAAACCATCATCCGGATCTAATGGAAGTGTTCTCAGGTCAAAACTCCTTACCAATCAAAAGTTATGGCCGGAACAAGATCAGCTAGGGGCAAAACGATCATTTAAAAATCGGCAAAGATCATAAACATGGGAAATGACCCCAATAGTCATCTCCCAAAGTTACATGACTATCCGACTTCGCATGAGAATGAAATAATTATTCTACGATCCCCTAATGCGTAGAATGCGGGTCATTACATTCTTCTCCCCTTAAGAAATTTCGCCCCCGAAATTCCTTAACTAAGAAATAAGTAAAAGGATCCCGCATGCCTGCCAACTATTCACAACAATCAAACATACAAAACAACAAACAAGTCTATCCTAGCATGCGAAAAACTAAATTGCAATTAAAATCTTACCAGGCGAAGAGTTATGTATACGTCTTCCTAGTGCTCTCCTCTGTCTCTCAGGTACATTCATTCTCATTCTCGCCCCACTGATCTTTGACTAGATTCACCGTTTTCCTTCGAAGTTGCTTCTTATCGTGCTCGACAATACGAATCGGCTTGCGGTTCCCAACCGCCTCGGGTTCTACTCCGATATCATCCAATTGATCAAGTGAAATAGTCATATCGGGGTCATATCGGGTTCCATCTTCTCTGGTAATTCAACTTTATATGCCAAATTCCCAACTTGCTCGAGGATTGGGAATGGACCAACAAATCTTGGCGCCAGCTTTCCTCTCCTTCCAAATCGAATAACATTCTTTAATGGAGAGATCTTGACAAATACTCGGTCTCCAACAGAGAATTTCAAATCCTTTCTCCTCTTATCAGCGTAACTCTTCTGCCTATCTTGGGCAGCCTTCATTCGCTGTTGAATGATCTTAATCTTGTCTGAAGTTTCTCTTATCACATCTGGTCCAAGCACAAACTTCTCACTAGTTTCTAACCAACATGACGATGAGTTGCAGGGTCTTTCGTACAAATCTTCAAATGGAGCCATACCAATACTGGATTGATAACTATTATTATATGCAAACTCTACTAGATGCAAATGGTCATCCCATAATCCACCAAAATCCAATATGCAAGCTCTCAAGAGAACTTCTAATATACGATTTACCCTCTCTGTTTGACCATCAGTTTGAGGATGATATGCGGTACTGAGATATAATTCTAATCCTAGAGCCTCTTGTAAGCTCTTCCAAAACCCACTAGTAGATAAAGGGTCTCGGTCACTCACAATGCTTTTAGGTACTCCATGAAATCTCACTACCTACTTCATATACAGTTCTGCTAATTTAGTTGATGTTCTATTCGACTTGACGGGTATAAACCTTACACTCTTGGTCAATCGGTCCACAATCACCCAAATGCTATCATGGCCCGACCTAGTCCTTGGTAACCCATCAATGAAATCCATTGAGACTTGTTCCCATTTCCATTCTGAAATTTCCAATAATTGCAACAAACCACTAGGTTTCTTTTGCTCAGCTTTAACTAATTGGCAATTCATGCACTTGGATATAAACTTCCCAACGTCTCTTTTCATCCCTTCCCAGTAGTAGGTCTGCTTCATGTCTCGATACATTTTATTACCACCGGGGTGCATAGTCAGTTTTGAGTGATGACATTCTCTACGCACTTCATCTCTCAATCCATTGATATTGGGTACAACCAGTCTACCATTCTTTCTAAGCCATCCTTCTCGATCAAGCTCATACTTATTCATCTCTTTGTCGAATCCCATCTCTAACTTGGAGATGATTTCCAATAGGTTAGGATCGTCCCTCTGACTGGAACCAATCCGCTCAATCAAAGTGGGTCTGATCGTCAAACTTGCTAGCGTCTCTGGATCCAATTTGCACTTTGGTCTGAAATCGTACCCTGCGATATACTCCAGTTTCTTCCATTCTACAAACATAGCCCCTAAATTGGCATGTCTCCTACTCAATGCATCATCTACCGCATTGCCCTTTCCTAGTGTATACGTAATATCGAAATCATAGGAAGCCAAGAATTCTAACCATCTCTGCTGTCGGAGATTTAGATCCTTCTAGGAGAAAAGGTACTTTAACGATTTATGATCAGTAAACAACTTGAATCTTTCTCCCAAGAGATAATGTCTCCACATCTTCAACGCGAACAAGATCGCTGCCAATTCCAAATCATGGATAGGATATCTTTTCTCATGCGGTTTCAGTTGTCGGCTTGCATATGCTACAATCCTACCTCCTTGCATCAATACAGCACCCAGTCTGGTACCACTTGCATCTGTATATACTGTCATCTCTTCGTTCCCCTTAAGAATGACTAACACCGATGCACATGTCAACTTTTACTTTAGACTCTTGAATGCATTCTCGCACTTTTCGTCCCAGACGAAAGCTTGATTCTTCTTGGTCAACTGAGTCAACGGTGCTGCTATCTTAAAGAAGGCTTGGATAAACTTACGATAACATCTAGCTAACCCCAAGAAACTTCTTACGTCTATTGCCTTATTGGGCGTAGACCAATCTTGTACCATAGCCACCTTTGCAGGGTCCACGACAATACCATTCTCTGAAACAACATAGCCCAAGAATCTCACTTCCCTTCTTCAGAAGTGACACTTAGAAAACTTTGCTTTCAATTGGTGTTTTCTCAACACCTCCATCACTATCCTCAAATGTTCCTTGTGTTCTTCCTCTGTCCTTGAATAAACCAAGATATCATCTACGAACACAAGAACAAATTTATTCAATTGATCTCGGAATACTCTATTCATAAGATCCACAAAATATGTTGGTGCATTGGTCAACCCGAATGGCATGACCAACCACTCATAAAATTCAGATGGCGTCTGAAAGGCCGTTTTAGCTATACTCTCAGCTTCCACCCTAATCTGATGAAAATCTGTCACGAGATCCAACTAGGAGAACACTCTCGCGCCACTCAACTGATCAAACAAATCATTTATCCATGGTAGAGGATACTTATTCTTCCTCGTCACCTTATTCAACTCGCGATAGTCCACACACAATCGAAGGGGACCATCTGGCTTGGTAGCAAACACAACTGGTGCTCCCCACTCAGAAACACTTCTTCTGATAAATCCCTTCTTCAAAAGATCGCTTACTTGCACCCCCGAGCTCTCGCTGCTCCCTTGGTGCCATACGACGAAGTGGCATCACTATAGGTCTGGCATCTTTCACTAAATCAATACGAAACTCAATCTCTCGGTGTGGTGGAAGTCCGGTCACTTCCTCAAAGACGTCCGTATACTGGCCAGCAACAGGCACATCTGACAACTCATCAAGCGAGATGTCGAGGGAATTTATAAAACTAGCCATTACCCCATCACTAGGTAAACCACCAAACACTACCATATACCCATCATCCGCTCTAACTGTCACCAAAAAGCCCTCACAGTCTACCACCATCCCGTACCTTTGGAGCCAATAGACTCCTAAAATAATGCCAAACCCAGTAAATCCCAAAACAAAGAAATCACAAGAAAACATACATCCATGACTCGATAAGACCACATTACGACAAATCATACTAAGGCTAGTCGAACCGCCAATCGGGTTTGTCACTGCTAAAGGTCTATCGACTATCTCGGGTTCCTATCCCAACCTATCTACTAGGTCACTAGATATGAAGGAACGGGAAGCCCCAATATCAAACAATACTCAAACAGGAACATCATAAACAGAAAGCATACCTTGAATGACGACATTCTTTCCCTTCTCCGCCGCGGTTGAGGCATTCGACGAAGAAGGAATAGCATTAAGGGCATATGCTTTCACCATCTGCTTTTCTTTAGGGAGTTGCGGACACTTGTCCTTGTGATGTCCCACTTGGCCACAGTTGAAGCACTTCCTGTCCGCAGGATTTTCTTGACATTATTTAGCATAATGGCCCTTCTTGCCTTAGCTAAAGCACACAACATCTTTATTACTCTTTTTCTGACCATCCTTAGTTTGGTTCTGCTTCATCTTATTTTGAGAATTATTCTTGCCTCCGCCGCTTGCTTGCGGCTTTGGCCCCTCTGCAGATACAACAGCGACTTCAGTCTTGGGATTAGGATAAAGGGTCTCTGACCTCAATGCTTTCCCGATAATTGATTCGAAAGTCTCATCAATGTGATTTATAAGCCTTTCTCCCAAATACTGATCTAAGCCAGTTATGAACTTCTCATTCTTCTTCTCGGGAGTATCGATAAGAGATAATCCATACTTTGATAAAGTATCGAACTCAGCAATGTACTCCGAGACTGCCCTACCACTCTGCTTAAGTTCCAGAAATTTCCTAAACAATTCTAATTTCTGAGCAGCTGGGATAAACTTATCACTGAATCGGGCCTTAAACTGATCCCAAGTAACTTGATCCTCAGGAGTAGTTGCCTTAATAGCATTCCACCAATTCATCGCCCGTCCTTGCAGCTGACGGGATGCTAGCTTTCTCTTTGTCGCATCCTCGATATCCAAGTCTTCGAAGATACACTCACAGCTATCTAACTATTCCTGGACTTCTGTAGCCGATTCCGTTTCGTGGAACGGCTTCCCACCAAGACTAGTGTAATCCTTGCAAAGCTTGGTGAAATCGGCTCTAGGCGCCTGCACCACTGCACCACCACCATTTGCAGCATTGGGAACTGCTCCTTGCATATTTCTAAGCATCTCTTTCATGAAGTCAGCGAACATTGTCCTCATATCAGGAGCATTCCCATTATTAGCTCCTCTACCAGTACCCCTAGCGTATCGGATCATCGTTCAATCTGTAAGGAGAAAACGATTAGCCATCTCTTCAGTGGTGCCAGTGCAGTGCGACTTCATCCTTAAATATACTAATAGTATATATGTATAGCTTTTGAAAACTAAAATATCACAAATACGCGCTCTCATATACGTACTATCTCTCCCTGGTGTCTTCCCTAGGTTAACTACGCAATCTAGCGCTCTGATACCAAATGTGACGGCCCGCCCTCCACCAGCCAACATTTCCAATGAAAGTGCATTGTGCCTATGCCTGACCAGCATAGGACAGTCGTCAAAGAAAGGAAAGAAGGGAATTTGAACTAACAAGGAACCTGTAGAATGTCTCATAGCACATGGAATAAAATACAATAATAACATACTTGACATAAAATAGGCGAGACAGTGCATAAACAGATAACTAAACCATAATCATCATAGCAGCGGAAATTCAAAATACAGCTTATGTTCCACATCATCATTATTACAACTTTGGAGAACTGCCTCTAAAGCAAAATAAGAAAGGTACACTACTAATGCCCAAAGTAGTGACCAACAGCGACACAGGGAGAATATCTATATATATCATACATGGAAGCCTTCTGCTCGTCTCCGGTACAGCTACTAGGGCATACCACCTAACCTGTCTCTAGTCTGCCCATTTAAGAGCACCCAGAGTAATAAGAAGAGACATAAAACTCTGGGTCAGACAAAAGTCTGGTATGAGCGATAAGCAGCAAAACAGAAAAATAACAGGTATACTAAACCATACCTGAACCTGGACCTGCAACCAAAGAGTTAGCACAATGAGATGTACAATACTCTAAGGTGACACTAACATATGGTGTAAAGATATGGGGAAGGGGTGTGCATGTCATAGTGATGTTAAACAATCAAGCATAGCAACATCCTCACATCTCTCACTCAGTGCGTAAAGCATACGATATCCACCGCTTTGATCACCCAAATCCTTGCTTTGATCACTCTGCCCCATAGAGTCAAGGCGACTCCACTGCACTGATCCATAACCACTAGTCCTTGCTATGTCCACTTTGCCCCATGAAGTCATGAAGACTCCACTGCACTGGCTCATAGCCATGCTACGATCGCTCTGCCCCATGGAGTAGTAACTACCCCACTACACTGATACGTAGCCTAACATCCATCTTGGTGGTGAATCAAAGATATAGACGTCGATAACTCCTTAGCATACGTCCCACAGCAAAGCCCAATCATGAAGTTAACTCGTTGGTTCCCATCTGGATCCTGAGTACAAACTTCACATTTGGACTACCTTTGCATCTCGGATTTTGGTCATCTTCTCCGTTCGTGATTCTTCAATTTGGTTCGTTCGCTGTCGAGACTCAAAGATTGGATCGTGATTTCCCCCTGGCCATGGGCTTGTGGTCTCTCTTCAGCTCGTGGCTCGTGACATCATGCTCCAACATCGGTTCGCGGCTCGTGGTCTGCCTCCTCCAGCTCGTGGTGACCGATTCGGCTCGTGCAACATCTTGGTGGTTCGTCCTATTCCTCACGGTCGGGGTGTGTGGTTCGTGATCATCCTCACGATCGAGGTGTGAGGCTTCGCCATCTTCCTCACGATCGGGGTGTGAGGGTTCGTGATTATCCTCACGATCGGGGTGTGGGGTTCGTGATCATCCTCACGATCGGGGTGTGCTTCACGAACGGTTATGACCAATTTCCTGCAACTCTTTCTAGCCACTATTTACGCCATACGACGGCGTTTTCGATCATTCTGACTATTCTAAACAAGCAAAAAACATTCCAAATAGTCATAGCAACATGTATAATCAACTATGAACACTAAAACAACAAATAATCATGTCAATATGGATCAAACATACCAAAAACCAATGTTTTTTCCCTTAACCATGTTTTAACACAACTAATGATAGGATTAGAAAAACTTATCCAAATTAACCTAAATTTCTAATAGACCCCTAAAATAATATTTTAGAATTTTACAAATTTTTTCCAGAATTTAATTACGTATAATTTCGCTAATTACCACTAATCACCCATAATTAGCCGTAATTAGTGAAAAACGATGCAAATCACTCACCTTGGCCACAAACAAACTATAGATCTGAAATATTATCTATTTTGGGTTGAATTCTAATGCAACACAGTAGCTCCAACTCTGATCTCGTGTTATTTCCCCTTGATTTGACGTAGCTTGGCTTAATCTTCAATTAAAAAGCGATTAGGAGCGATTTGGGATGAAATTAGAAGGTGGAGGCCATGGCTAGGGTTAGAGAAATGTTTTAGGCGGCTAAAAAATGAAATAAAAATCGTTTTCCTACCGTTCTCAGCCTCCCCATAGCCATAATCCCGAAATGGGTTATGGGCCCTCTTGCTAATCACCCTAATTAGGCCTGGTTAAGCTATTTTTCACCTTCTTAGCCTTGTTTCAGCCATATCTCCCAAATGGTGAGTCCGTTTGGCTAATATGACCACTCTGTAAACCATCATCTAGATCTAATGGAAGTGGTTTCAGGTCAACACTCCTTACCAATCAAAAGTTATGGCTGAAACAAGATCAGCTAGGGGCAAAACGATCATTTAAAAATCGGCAAAAATCATGAACATGGGAAATGACCCCAATAGTCGTCTCCCAAAGTTACATGGCTATACGACTTCGCATGAGAAAGAAATAAATATTCTACGATCCCTTGATGCGTAGAATGCGGGTCGTTACATCTAGGATACACAGCCTTAAAAGATCTTCAAGAATTCTGTTTACCCTCTCCATTTGCCCATCGGTCTGAGGATGATAAGCGGTGCTCAAACACAACTGTGTGCCTAATGATTCTTGCTAGCTCCTCCAAAATTCACTATGAAGATGGAGTCACGATCGCTCAAGTTGTTGGAAGGTACTCCATAAAGATGAACTATCTCTCAGACATAGATTGCTGCTAACCATGATGTCGTCCTCTTACTCTTAACTGGAATAATGTGAGCGCTCTTTGCGAGTCTATCTACCACAACCCAGATACTGGTGTTGCCTTTCATCAATCTAGGCAAACCATCTATGAAACTCATAGAGACGCTTTCACATTTCCACTGGAACCTCCAAATTATGAAGTAAACCACCGGGCTTCTTTTGCTTAGCTTTAACTTGATGGCAAACTAAACATTGAGAAACAAATTTTGCCACATCTTTCTTCATCCTAGCCCAAAAGAAAACCCTTTTCATGTCTCTGCATATCTTATCACCGCCTGGATGAATAGTCATCTTAGAATGGTGGGCTTCTTCTGGGACCGCCTTTATCAAGCTTCCAGTTTGAGGAACACAAAGCCTTCCATCTCGTCGCAACCATCCCTTTCATCTATGGTATATCGACTAAGGTGACTAAAAGTCTCTCCTTTTCAGAGTTTATCCATGATGTCTAAAATCTGTGGGTTATCTTATTGTTAAGCTCCTATCTAATACATAAGAGTTGGTCGTATTTCTAGCAATGCAAACAAATTAGGCAAAATCTCGATGGAGGGTTTAAAATCAAAGATTGATATAAACTCCAAGCATTTCCTCTCCACAAACATAGAACTTAAGGCTATCCTCTACCTACTTTGTGCGTCAGCCACCACATTACCCTTGCCAAGGGTATAAGCGATTTCAAAATCATAAGAAGCTAAGAACTCCATCCACCTTTGTTGCCATAAATTAAGATCCTTCTGTGAGAACAAATACTTGAGAGATTTATGATCGGTGTATAACTCGAACTTCTCTCCAAGTAAATAATGACGTCACGTCTTTAGCGCGAATAGTATGGCAGCTAGTTCTAGATCATGGGTGGGTTAGTTCTTCTCATGAACCCTCAACTGTCTACCCCCATAACACACCACCTTTCCTTCTTGCATCAGAACCACACCAAGCCCTGTAACACATGCATCAGTGTAAACTGTAAACACTTTGTTCGTATTGGGCAAAGTCAAGACTGGGGCTGTTGTAAGAGCCCTTTTCAAACATTGGAAAGCAACATCACAATCTACATCCCATGAAAATGCCAAGTTCTTCTTTGTCAGCCTGATGAGTAGGGTTGATATCTTTGCGAAGTCCTTAATGAACTTCCTATAATAACCTGCCAACCCAAGAAAGATTCTCACCTCTGTTGCATTTTTAGGAATCTGCCAATCTTGCACCGCAACTACTTTCGCGGGATCCACAGCTATCCCTTCTTTGGAGATTACGTGCCCTAAGAATCTTACCCCCTTTCTCCAAAAAATGGCATTTGGAGAACTTTGTCTTAAGCTGATGGTCACGGATAGTTTTCAAAACTTCTCTCAAATGCTGGGCATGCTCTTCTTCGCTCTTGGAGAAGATCAAAATATCATCAACAAAGACTAAAAAAAAAAAATTTAGGAGCTCCCGAAACACCTTACTCATCAGATTGATAAAATAGGCGGGTGCATTTGTCAGCCCAAAAGGCATAACTAGCCATTCAAAGAAACCATCCGGAGTCCTAAAAGAAGTCTTGTCTATACTGTTCTCTGCCACCCTCAACTGATGAAACCCCGTGACTAAGTATAACTAAGAGAATAACGAGGCCCCGACAAGATGGTCAAACAAGTCGTCTATCCTAGGAAGTAGGTACCTATTCTTCTTTGTGAGTTTGTTCAATTCTCTATAGTCCACACACAAACGAATCGAACCATGCGCCTTAGTTGCGAATACAACTGGAGCACCCCATTCAGATATGCTTCATTTGATAAATCCTTTCTCAAGTAGCTTCCCTAGGTACTTATTCAACTCCTTCCTTTCCCTCAGAGCCATATGGCGCATTGGTAATGCAACTGGCTTTGCATTCTCCACCAGATATATACGAAAGTTGATCTCGCGCCTCGGAGGTAAACCCCGTACCTCATCAAAAACATTAGAATAATCTCGGACTACCGGAATAGAATGCAAATCATCTATGGATGCATCAAGAGACTCTAGGAAGCTAACCATAACAGAGCCTTGGGGGTCACAAGAAATCTCGAGGGTCCTCCCATGACAAGTTAGAAGCCTAACGACCCTCTTCTCACAATCTAGAATGGCACCATACGTGGTCAGCCAATCCATTCCTAGAATCAACCCATAACCCATAAACCCAAGAACATACGCGTCGCACTCAAACTCAACGCCTAACATAGATATTTTCAAACCCCGATAAATCATAGATAAATGAGCTGAACCACCAATGGGGTTTGAGACAACTACGGGATCCACTACCATACTAGTAATTAAGTGCAGAGATTCAACCACAGAACTAGGTATAAATAAATGTAAAGTGCTAGAATCAAAAAGTGTTTTAATAGGATGAATTAAAAGAGAAAATAAACCTTCCACAAAAAAAATTCTACCTCTATCAGGAGCACTGATCGCGAGAGCTTGCACCTGCCCTCCAGAAGTTCCTACCCTTTGACCTTGTCCCTGTGATCCCTTTTTCTTTGGGCACTCCTTAGCAAAGTGTACGACCTCTCCACATTTAAAGCAAGCGTTCTTCCTTCTTTTACAGTCTTTGATCAAGTGACCCTCTTTCCCACAACTGTGACATTTCCTCTTATCCTTGGCCTTGTCGTTCTTCCCACCTTTCTTCTGCTGTTGTTGTTCATGTTGCCCCTTCTTGGGCCACACCTTCTTATTTTACGTTGTTTCCTTAGCTTTAACCTCCTTCTTTTCCCCTTTCTCTTCCTCATACATCAAGGCCATATCGACAAGTCTTTCAAAAGTGTATCCCATTGGAATATAGGACATGGCTAACCCATGAAGGGGTTCATTTTTTCCTTTAGCAAACCGCAAAGTCTTCTTATGTGGCGTGTCTACCAATTCCAGTCCAAATCTTGCCAGCTGGTTAAATATGTTCACATACTCTTTAACTGTCAAGTTCCCTTGTTTGAGTGCTAAGAACCTCTCCATCTGCATGCTCTTCTCAGCTTGGGAAAGGAATTTCATCTTAGACCTCTATCTAAAGTCATCCCAAGTTTCCACCAGACGGCCTGCTTGGGTTTCCTCCCACCAAAATGAAGCTTCAATCTTCAATAGTCTAGCAACCAACTGAATGTTTCTTCGATCCTCTACTTTAACGATTACAAACAAGTCCTCGGTCTCATTGAGCCAGTTCCTAGCTTTCACAAACATCTTGGTTCCATGGAACGACTTCCCTCCCATAGTACAAATTTTTTTGTAGATCTTTGAGAAGTTATCTGCACGGGGAGGAGGAGGAAGAACAACGTGTGCAGCTGGGGAGGAACGTTTCCTTGGCCTTTGGCAGGTACCATGGCCTCCAGATACCTACAGAACCATCCTGGTATCGTAACACCCTCTGGAATGTTAGGTTCCCCAAACATACTGAAAAAGAAAACGAAAGAGATTCAGACAAGGGATTGAAAGATATTACTTATGGCTATTTGGGGAATGTTTTTCAAAACAAACTTTTCTTTTTGAAAATGCTTTCATTTAAAACCTTTTTGAAAATAGCTTTCAAAAACTTTTATCTAATTTGGTAACCTTCAGCTCTGATACCAAGTGTAATACCCCACATCCGTTAATGTCACTCATAAAGGGAATGCATTAAGTTTCGTGAAGCGTTATAGTAAACAGAATGGAAATAATATAAGACAGACATATATAATAACAACGGAATAAAAACTTTATTTATCATAAGATACCGTGGTCCCTAAACATCACATGTCTGAAATCAAAAACCCATTACAACATAAAAGCTACTATCTTGTACTTCAAAAATATCAAATTACGTAAAAGAAATAAAATTCCCAAAAAACAAAATATAGCCATAACAACAAGGATTGGAGCTTGATCCATACATCTCAGCAGCTCTAGCAAATGTAAGCAGAATCACGGTCAAGCACGAGTGTTTCCGCCTTGAGAACCTGGGAGGGAACGAAAGAAAGAAGGAGAAACAAAAAGGGTCAGACATAAAGTCTGGCGAGTCTACTTACTTTTAGCAAGTAAATAAATAAAAGTAGCATGACAGACATATAAAGTAGATAAGAGAGGTTACTACATAAAAGACAGGTGTGACAAGGTAGACAGGATAAGGTGTATACGATTCCCTAATGATTACTCTGCACTATTACTAGTATAACCAGAATGAGATGATCCTTCCACTATAAGGTGGTAGACTTAGGTATATGTCCAAATGTATCCTAACTACTACCCTAGTCGATCGGCTCCCTAATCCGCATAGATACTTTATACCAGCCCCATCGTAGGATATACCACATCCTAAAGTGGCAACCCTCCGCTGATATACACGCCCCATATCTGCAGTTGTCACGGTCGTCTTATCCCCTCTGCCCGGCTCATGCACGCACATGGCCCGGTCGGTTTGCACCGCCCACACCGTCGTCTACGTTTGGATCTCTTACAATCAGTTTAATAAGCGTGCCCCTTCACCGATCTAGTTCAAAGTACATGCTTGATACCTACTCCGGGTTACTGGCTAAAATGGTTCCCACACAGATGATACAAGTTCTCCCCTTTGTCTTGTATCCCCCATTAGGTTTTCATTGGCTATGTATACCACTAGGTGTCTTTAATTACATAACCCTGTCATTTCTGCTAGTTATGTTTACCCTAAAAGGCGTCTTTAATTGCATAACTTTATTATTCTCACCGGTCATGTATACCACTAGGTGTCTTTAATTACATAACCTTATCGGGTTAAGTTTGTGGGCCTATATTTAAATATTACCCACCCCCTCAGATTTGCTTAACCCACCCACTGTCCAACCAATTTTACTTAACCCTAACTTTAGTTCATAATCATACAATCCCTATCGACTGGATTAGGTTAAGTAGTCCAGTTTATTACCAGGCTAGACCTCCCACATTAGTCCTACAATTTGTGGATGTTGGATATGCCAGTCGGGTCCGGGCAGACTTCTTCCACAAGTTGGGCCTAATCTCGTGTCATAGCCTATCTCGTATTTGCACACTTAGACCTCTCACATTAGGTTCAACATTAGTGGTTGCTGGATATGTCGATCGGGTCCGGGCAGACTACCACCACTAATGCAACCTAACCTCGTGTCATAAGTGCAATTACAATTTCTAGTTGTAATTATTAGACATTTCATTCTTATCCAGTTCTTACCTATGTCTTTATAGGTGATTACGCCCCTTTCCCCCCATTTTGGATTATATGTCCAATTCATATAAACATTATTTAAATTATGCCAATTCTAACCTTTCTCCCCCGTTTCCTAACTAATGCATTCGCATATATTTAGCCGCATCTAGGCTAGAAATTAGCCTAGATATAAACAATAAAAGGGAAAGGTGATAGGAAAAATGACAATAGTGATTGTTCTGGTATAAACATAAACTAGTATGGTGATAAGGTGGACATATAAGTATAAATCTGATGAACTTGTGGCACTTAACTAATTCTAACATGACTATGATGTCATAATAAGCATAATAAGATCTAAATTAACAATTTAGATGTCCAACTGGTTTAGATCTAATATGATAGGCACAAGGTGATAAAGTAGATCTGATTAGTAATTTAGATGTCCACATAATTCAGATCCAATAGCTAAAAATAGATCTAAGACAAATAAGGTCAAGATCCACATCATAAAATGCCACAAAAGTTACAATTGATCCAACAAGATAGAGATTTAGATCCAAGTTATAACCAATTTAGAATGCCATATGTTCAAAATTTACAATGGATGCAGTATAATATAAGCTCACAAACAAATCCAAACTATAGTCATATCACGTTTACTTTTAAGTATTTAAATCTAAAAGCAACTAGGAACTCATAGAGTTTGGATTAGGAAATAGAAAAAGAATGGATCTTGAATCTCTAACTGAAGAAAGGATCTGTCTCAGTTTAGAACTGGTAGCATTTGGCCTCCATGATTTCCAATGAAGAAAACAAGAGAAATGACCATATATTTATAGCTGCCAGCCCCTCTGAAACCGATTGCCACGTCATCCCTAGGTTGTCAACACCCCTATAAGGGGGTCGACCGTCTAGAGCGAGAAAACTGCCGCCACTTTATTTTTCATTTTTTGAACGATTTTAGATAAGGTTCTGACTCATATGTATATACATAATTTTTCTACGCGTATACAAACTTAAAATCCTCATAACTTCTTCATACGATGTCCGTTTTACGCAAACCAATTGTCTATCTTGACCAGAATTTTGAGATGGACACAACGGCAGATTCGGTTTCCCTTAGTTCCAAATATTAAATTAATTAATTATTAATTTATCCTCTTTTAGTGTTGCTAAAAAAATATGGGGTGTTACAGTAATCGTACTAAGACACGAGGTTAAGTCCAACTTGTGGTAGAAGTCTGCCCGGAACCGCCTGGCAAATCCAGCATCCATAAGTGGTCAACTTAATGTGAGATGTCTAGTGCACCCCTAAAAGTTGTGGTATTGGTGATCTCTTCGGATATTGCACCCCTAAAAGGTAAGGTATGTCGCATTTGATGTTCATTGGACTCATGTTATTTGGACGGTCTTTCTCAAAAATCATCCTTTCTTCGAAGGAGCTTGCTTTTGTATGAGAAGCAGGCCATTCCATCCTTAATACAGGGTTAAGATCCATGCAGCTAAGAACAATTAAAACGTTCTCCTTCTAATCCTTAAAGTTATTACCATCAAGGACTGGTACTAAATTAAGATTAGCAATATAGTAGCAACAAATGACAACGAATATTATAATTGTATAAATAACTTGATCATATATAAATCCATATATGACAATAAATTAATGGTTAACCCCATCAAAAGATAGTAAACAAACCATTAATATCAAGTCTTTGGACAATAATACTAATTGTAAGTTGTACTCTTACTGTAGTGACCAAATACTGATGATAAATCATGTCAAACATTATGCAAATTTTAGACTAACGTATTGCTCACACAAAATATTTTGTAATTGTCACACATTTATTACTATATGTATGCATGAAATTGGGTCAAATACTAATTCTCCTTTCGATTCATTAGTAAATGGATAAATTACATATGCACAATCACTTTGATATTTTAATTAAATCAATCTACGAAAAAGTAATCGCTTTGGTGATATTTTTTTCAATTAATTAATTATAATATTAGACAACCTTAAAAAATGGTCATTATTTATAAATTATCAAACAACCAAATAAAAATTGAATTATTTTCATAGATGAGATGAATCCACACATAACGACATGATTTAGTATTATCTTCCATGCATTATTAGTATGTACAAAATAGTACATTTTAAGCATGATCGATATTTGACTTTTCAAACATTGCGATTTTGTTACATGATGCAAATAATTATCATGCAGTTCTTATCAAATTTTAAGTCGCCTATTTTGAAACATGACAACAATGCTTAGTTTACATATCCAATAGCAGGGAGCAACATTAAAGTTGGTAGAAAACTGGGAAGACCAGCCAAGTAGATCTTATAGGAATAATAACATCGAAGGTACATGTTTATATCAAATAGCATAAAGTCAATACTGAATATACATATAACATATATTGATTGATCAAACCATGTGTCAATCTCTAGATTTGCCTTAATCAATACTTGCATTAGATCAAGATTATGTCATAGTTTGTATTTTAACAAATGTGCGACATTAAAAATAAATAACAATTTGATATTAACCTGGTCAAAATTTGACTATAAAACCACTTCATATACTAAAATAACATAATTTGTCATGTCTGCATCGGTGGTATTATATAATATGCTGATGAGAAGATTGATTTCACTATTTACAAGAACACACAAGGACGCTTTAATGATCAGATTTTATTTCCAAATATCATAATCAAATCCATTTATAAATACAGGTTTATAGATGAATCGATAAATGATTTGAAAATCTAAAGCACGAATTTATCAAATTAAAATGCATCCTTCAATTCTATAATTTATAACACAGATCGTAAATCCTCAAGAATTAATTTAGAGTTGCTCTGATACCACTTGTTAGGATTTAATTTACTCTGAATTCAACCGCAATTAATTCAAGGGAAATCAAACAGTAAGAAAATAGAGATTTGTGAAGACTACTAAAGTTTATTGAATTAATTATACAAGAGTTATGATCTTGCAAGAAAGCAGTTTCTCTTTCAATGTTATTTATCTCTGACGAGGAAGAAGAGAAATGAAAAGAGCCTACTGTTTCTCGGGGACCATACCCCTTTTTATTAATTGATAATAATCGGTTATTTAATATTTACAATTTGTCCCCTCATCAAGTTTTAGATAACACTTATTATTTTCTACCTCGTATTAATTATAATTGCATCATACGATTATACATATATGCCCATAATAGGTTTTTTAATCCAGCAGAAATATAAGAAGAGAATTGAATGACATACATAGAGTTAAATCCTTTTTTACTTAGAATAATAACTATAAATTCATAAACCGTATGAAGAGCATTAATATGATTTGGAGGCAAACCTACCGAAATGAAATTCAAAAAGCATTTAAGTGATGTTGAAAAGAGATCAGGTTATTTAAATTAGTAAGGAGAAACAATAAAACAAAAATATCGTTTCATCACTATTATATGATAATTAGAAGGATATTAGGAGTTTTGAATTAAGAATATAAAGGTATATGTGTTCCTGTAAATGAATGAAAACTTGTTGGCCTCTTTGAGTGTACATAATTTTCATAAAGTAAAAAATGCACGTTGTATTAAACGTTATGAGAATTTTAACACTTTGAATATATTTAATGTTAAACCTCCTTTTAACATGGCTATTATGCTTTGGACTTGGACATCCGGATTGCTTATGGCTCGAGCGTCAACTCACATAAACTTTGGCTAAGCATCAGACTCAATGAAAACTTGAGAATTAGAGATCATTCAACTCAGATCGACTACCTATCATTCGATCATTTAGAAAAAAAACCTATCAACTTACAGGATCATGCAGCTTGCATTGATCAATCATTTCTATAGAATGGATCGATCACTCCAAGAAAACACATGATCAACATGATTCGATCACTAAAATATATGGATGGGCACATGGATTTGCGCATTTGGCATTTACCCGATCCCCTAAAGGATTAGATCAGTAGTGGCAAAATCATGGGTCGACCCTAGTATTTGAACCCGGATCACCCTGGAAACCAATGGACTGTCATAGTTGGGTCATTTGAAAAGCATAGGAACTTATCACTTGCCCGATCATCTAAAATAATGGATTAGAATCATCCAAAAGGTTGGACTAGTGTTGGGAAAATAATTAGATTGAGCAACTAAACTAGCACAGGCCGGCCTCTCTGCACCAAGTTAGCTCAACGAAAACAGATGATCAATACACGATTTTGCATGAAAACGAAGTGATTGAGCAAGCAACTCAAGTTTTGGCACTTAAACGGCAGAACAGATCATATAGTTATGATCTATACTGACCCTTCAATGGGATCGGTATCGATCCCTAATTTTTAGGAGATTCGTACCAATCCCTTCCTGAACTAAACAACACTTGGATCCTCTTTCCTCTCCTTAATTTATGGCTAATCCCTTCTCTTCTATAGCTATAAATTGGATATGAAATGACTTGTTTTGGGGATCCTATCTTTATTTTGGGATATTATTACGAAATGACTACACGAATTTAGTATGAAAAATAATATATAGAAATTTTCATAATTAATACAGGTTATGACATATTTTAATTCGTTGATACAAGAAGAATTGTAAGGTGACTTTTTCTGAATTGAAAAGTTCGTAAGTAAAAATATTTTGTTGAAGTAATAAGGAATGCATAGTGAAAGAGGTGTACAAAATATAGGCAAATCATCATATTTTGTGCTACTTATTTCAAAAAAGAAAATGAAAAAAAACATTTCTTATTAATTTACATAAAATGCAAAATCCTCCTTAAAAAGGATTTATGAAAACTTAGTCTTATAGTTCTTCTTGAAAAAAAAGATATTGATAATAGGTAGCTCCAACGTATTAAAGTGCATAACCATTTGAAAAAAAGTTTGTTAATGGGTAGAAGATAGTAGATAAATTGGAAATAGTTGATTATCTACTCCAGTTTTTATTTTTTAAGAAGGGATTTAAAAAGATAAAATTTTGAAAATGGAGGAAATTTAAGAAGGATGTCTTTCAAGTAGTTATCATTTAAGTATAAGAAGAACAAAAGGTAATTTCAGAGAGAGATTTCACATAAATACAAACTTAATGAATGATGCAGGTTAATTGGAAAAGATTGGTTAATTTATATGAGAATTAAGTTCGCCTGTAAGTCTAAAAAGAAAAAATGTACTGAAAAGGGACAAGTCTTGAGTTCTTGCAAATAAATAGTGACATAAGTTATAGTTTAGAAAAAGATTAAAATATTTATATTGCTTCATGTGAAGTAGGAACTATTGATTCAGACCTATTATGATATCAAAAACTTTTCATGGGAAAATGGAATATCATGATCGTATGCATAGTAACCTACAAAAGACTCAGCCATGAGGACCATAGCAATAGGTAAGGCTCAGCCATGAAGATTGGGGAACGAGCCCAACTACATTTTGGGTTTGAGACGCCCAACGACATATAAAGACTATCATAGTGATAGATAGGGGCTGAGAGGATAATGTGTCAGAAGCCTTTGAAAGAGGTTTCTTGACTGTCGTGGAGGCAATTTCTAAGCTAAAACAAAGTTTAAGATTTCATATATGTATCCAAAATTAGGACTGTGTTTTCATTTCTTTTAATAGTACATACCTGCACATAAGTGCTATGTATGGGTTGTTGTAAAAGTTGATGCTTATTAGTTAATTTTTTTTAGCTTCTGCAAAGATCACTCAAAAAGAAATAAACAATACCAAAAAAATGGAAAAACTAAAAAGAACAAGATAAATCTAAGTTTAAAGCTCAAAGACTATTTATAGTAATAAGAAATGAATATTTTGAAGAGAAAAATAAGTTCTTCTATAGTTTAGAAAATTAAAAAGAAGCTTTTTCTGATGTAAACTTTACTTGAAAAAATAGGATTTTTGGTAAAAGTGAAGTGAAAAAGTATATTTTTCTGTTTTCTACCTTTTTCCAGCATAAAAATCAAGTTTGAAAAATTATTTTTTTTCTAAAATTTGAATAGTAAAAGTTGTGTGATAGAGTTTTGGATGCAAAAATTAGTTGAACTATGCTTCTGATATATAGAAGCATGGGAAAATTTGGTTGAAAATCTATTTTGATTTAGAAATATTGTATTCATATAGAATTGCAAGTATACTTAAGATGTTTGCATCACGTTTTAAAAGAAATTTTAAAGAAATGAACATTCATATATGAGGTACCGCGTAGAAGTTTGTGTACATTCATATATTTCTTGATATGGTACACTTTGCACTATGATACGAATGATTGCAAAAATTGGATGTACACTAATTGGGTGTGGTTACATAAGTGAATGCAAGGGATTACATGGTTTTAGATTGTCGAATTTCTGGGATGAAATTCCTAAAAGATAGGAGAATGTAATATTCCTCTAATTTTGAAATAATTGAATAATATAATTTGATGGAAATTGGTCAAAAATGAGCTTCTTTAACAGAGAAACACTGTTAATGGTGTTAAGGAAAATAAATTTCTTCTCTTTAGTTCCTGACGCCTCTTATCTCTCCCTAAAATCACCATAAATCATCTTTTGTCTCTACAGAATCACATCTACAGCTCTCCTTGTTTACATCATGTGTGGTTTTCCTCCGTTAAATTCCACTTTAATTCCAGATCTAAGCTCGACCCATGTATTTGGATCAGAGTTTCAAAAGTTCCCTTTTTTCTTCAATCTCATCTCAACAATGGCTAGTCTCTGGAGCACTAACATGCAGCGTTCCCATCCACTGCAATGTAGCTATTTCAGGAAACTACTTGCCACTGAAACTCTGTCTCTGGTGCACGTTCTTCAACTGGTTACTGCAATGGATTTGAATTCTCACTAATGTGGAGCTTGTGGGTGAGCACAACTCTTAATTAGGTTTTTTGTGGCGCGTTTTGACCTTGGTCAGTAATGGAGCAAATTGCTAATTAGGTATTCAATGTTTACTTGTATTCGTCTTGTTGGTTGTATTTGTTTGTCGGGATTATGTATTTGGAATAAAAAAATTCGTTGAGGTGTTTGGTTGTTTTATGGAATTTGAAGCTCAGATCTGCAAACGTAAGCACCTGCTTCATGGTCCTTGTCTTTGTATTAGTTTGTTTGTTATTGGTTTCCTCTGTCGAACAAAGGCTATGCACGAGATGCTTGGCACTGGCTTTAGCTTTTGTTCGATGGAAAAACTTGCATGTTTAAACTCTCAGTACATTGACATGTGATGCCATGGGAATGCTATGTGATCGATGGTGAAACGTGGATCTTTAATGCTTTACCTTTTACTGTTTTGACCATCGGATGGGATTACTCTGGCCTTGTGCCTTATAGCGACATGGAAGCTTTGCATTATGCTACAATGTGGTCATATCTTGGAGCAGTTTTTGCTGCCAATCATGTCATCTTTGTGTTTACAGTATTACTTGCTTTTGGCGGTGTACCCGTTATATTTTTCTTACTATTCACATATGTAATACCACTACCTGTGTGTGGTATGAAATCTAATTTAATGGAATGCACTCCCTGCATGGAGATGATTGTAGACTAGTTAAATTACACCAACTCCAGTGCTATTAGCCTGCTAGGTAGAGTGGACGGAACACTATAAATTCCATAAGCGGTGGACGTTCCACCTTAAAAATTAATGTAGCTGATTGTTAACTACAATCACCTGTACTATGTTGTATTTTTTTGTTATTAGTTATAATAAAAAGGTGTTTGCAGTCACCATAAAAACTGTAACACCCCACGTCCGCTAGGGTCACTCACAAAGGGAATGCACTAGGTTTGGTGAAGCATTATCGAGGTACACATGCACAGAAATATTACAAGACAGAACATATATATATAAAACAGCGGAAGTAAAACAAATTTCATTACCTTATAAAATAAGGTCTAAAGCCTTTTACATCAGAGAATTTCTTACATGGAAACCTGTCTTGTAATAGTAAAGAAGCATAAAAACCTTTTCGTCAATTATTCCCCAAGTAAAACAATAAAATAGCCATAGCCAAGAAAAGTCCAAGCCATGCGTGATGACCTTCAAACAGAAGAAGTCCAAACTAACAATAGCATTTCCTCCCTGTAACCTGGGGGGGGAAACGGAAGACAAGAGGCGAAACAAAACGGGGTCAGTCATAAAGACTGGTAAGCCTTATCAACTATCAGTATATAAACTAGTAAAGTTAACTGGCATGAGGAACTGAGATAAACATAAGTATGATGACAAGATAGATAAGCTAAACCAAAATAACAGGATGAACCACTGTACCAAGATACACGAGTGTGTCATGATAAACTACGGTGTCAAGATAAATCAAGGTATCACATTGTCAGGTTTCTATCAAGTATACTATCCCAAGGTATCTACCCTGTATAACGTCCCACGGTATCTATCATGTATATTTCCCATGCTTCTAACATGTATATTTGCTCTGCACCCCTCGTACTAGTATCCCAACCCGCGTCATGTGCTAACTATGAATGTCCCTTGCCCAATGTCATGTAAGGGTCCATGTCAACCTAATATATAGCATATGTAGGTTTTCCCAACTCGTATGTTTCTTTCCATGTATAAGTTCAGTCCTTTGCCGTAGGCCATACGGGCTTTCCCATGTAAACGTTTTATCCTTGAGGTTATTTTGGACTGCTACCCTTGATCTAGTTATGTTTCCTTACCATGAACTATCGCGCGTTCACTTAGGATTTATGCCACCTAGGACCACTAGGGATTATGCTACCTAATGAACGTTTCCGTGTCTCGGTTTGGGTTCAGCCACCTAGGGCCACTAGGGATTATGCCACCCGTCAACCGCGCCCTTTATCCCACGTATGTATCGTGAACCGTTTTCCATGTCTAGACGCACATGTTTCTCAATGTGCCATCCGAGTTCCGTGCCAGGGCAAACCAAGAAATACGTAACTCGGTCGGAAGCTTTAAGTCGTCTGCTGATGCAGATATCAAGGTCTGTTTTTGTACCCGTGGCTATGGTCCCACGTGACCCCTCCCTCAACTACTGAAAGGCAATCCAAGAAAAAATCATGTATGAGAACTACACTAGACCCATCGATGCCCATTTCCAGATAGCCAACTTCACCCATAACTTGATAGCTAGTATATGGTCTCTTGGGAGTTCCCTGCCTTTCTGTACGTACACGATTGACTAAAGATGGTAGGTAGTCGGCGACTTGCTATCCCGGGGCAAAATCAAGTGTCGTCGACTCCACGCTAATCCATCCCAGTCTTTAGGTCGCTCGCATAGCAACCAAGGCATACTCTTGGCTCTTCTACCGCAGACCTTAACCCTTGTGAGCCCGGGTTTCATGGACCACTTGCCACCTCACAGAGGGATACCAAGAGTACCCTCACGTTCCCCGAAGCTTCCGCTTCGGCACCCAGTTCGTTGGAGCTTTTATCCAAGTCAGATAACTTGCTCCTTCTCGTATACTAAGCGATGACCTACCGTACCAGGTTACTCATCTCTTTATGAACTAGTCCCATGTCCTTAGCTAAGAATTATTACTTAGTTACCCTTAACTAAGGTTTACCACTTAGCTCCTCTTTCCATTATCCTTGTTAACTACGATTTCCAACCTAGTCCCCTGAGCTAGGGTTTTGTCAAATGGGTTAAGTGTTGTTATCCAAGTTCATGACTTAACCCGCCTATGAATCATGTCAAGATCGGCTAAGTACTCAAGTTCAAGGCTTAGCCCTACAGGTTGGTTAGGTGTACCAAGAAGCCCATGACTTAACCTTATCAAGTCAAACTGGTTAAGTATTTATTTGTCTTAACCCTATCAGATTATCATGTTAGATTGATTAAGCATAGATTATCCTAATCCCATCAGATTATCGACTCGGATTGGTTAAGTATAGGTTAACTTAACCCCCATCCACTAATCGTATACAATGGTTAAGCCTAAATTAAAGGCTCTTGTGACTTAACCCTACCAAATCCACCTATTAGATTGGTTAAGTAAAGGTTACTTAACCTCATCCAATCATCACGTATAATTGGTTAAGTATAAGTTACTTAACCCCATTAGATTATCATGTTAAATTTGTTAAGTATTGGTTACTTAACCTCATTGAATTACCAAGTTTAGATTGGTTAAGTGTTTAACTTAACCCTATCGAATTACCGTGTTTAGATTAGTTAAGTATAGGTTACTTAACCACATCTAATTACCGTGTTTAGATTAGTTAAGTGTAGGTTACTTAACCCCCATCTAATTACCGTGTTTAGATTAGTTAAGTCTAAGTTACTTAACCCCATCTAATTACCATGTTTAGATTAGTTAAGTGAAGGTTACTTAACCCCATCTAATTACCAAGTCGGATTAGTTAAGCGTAAATTACTTAACCCCATCCCCTAATTGTCTTGCATGGTTAAGTGTCATTAAGAAACCAAGTCCGATTTAACTTAACCTACCCATTCGTGTCATATCGGTTAAGTGTCGTTAGCCAAATTTACTTAACCTTATCATGTGGCATTAATTTAATTAATGCACTGTCAACCTCTCACATTAGACCTTGTTGTGGTTACTAGTTAAGCCGGGCGGGTCCGGGTAGTTTTACACCACAACTTAGACTAACCTAGGGTCTTAAGCGCGACATGACCAACTTCTCACATTGGGTCCTATTGTTTGTAGCCACTAGTTAAGCCGGGCGGGTCCGGGTAGATTTATGCTACAAACTCAACCCAACCTCGAGTTGGCCATTTTCATGTTTGGTCTAGTGTCTTGTTACACTTACAACCCATACGTGTCAAGTTTCCAAGTCCCATGCTCATAGCCAAAGTTACATGTTGTCACGTTTATACCAATTTACCCAAATCATGTTTCATGTCATTAAAGTTTCCCCATAACCTAACCCCAACGCTTTTAAACTCGCATATACATTCACAACAACGCATAATGGATTAAAGAAGGAACTTGGCAAAGGCATGACAAAAAAGGGTATAAGGCCACAAGTTAATCATGGTGGCATATGAGGCGTAAGTGTGTTCATTAACTTGCATGTTACATTATTAAGCCGCAAAAACATGCATAACCCCAGACTTAGCACATAGGCGAATCATGATGATAGGTGACATAGAATGATGCCTAGAAGTTCGCATCTAGCATTACATGCAAGTTATCATAAGGGATATGATAGCTCTCATGTTGCATAATGCAACATTCAACATAAAGCTTATAGCTTTTAGCCCATAAGATCAAGATGGTGTCTTTACAAACATGATGGGATACATAACATGATAGCATGTATGATACTTAATGTTCAAACCCAAGTTGCAACATTCATTTAACTTCATAGTTAATATCTAAGAGTAGGAGGGGGCTTACAATGCTATGAAGGCACAAATCAATATAAAATAAGATTGAGACGAAGCCACACTAGCAAAAACCCCAAATCAACAAGCTCCTTAGAAAACCCTTGAGCAAAATCAATAAAAATCCTTGCTTTGAAGAAGAAAGGTTTCAACTTTGGCTTTGAATGAAGCTTATGAGCTCTCATGCAAGATCCTTGCTTTTTGGTCAAGAAAAGGTTGCATCTTTGGCTTAAATGAAGCTTAGAAACTCTCATACAAGATCCTTGCTTTTTAGTCAAGAAAGGTTGCAACTTTGGCTAGAATGCAACTTATGAACTCTCATACAAACATGAAATCACTCAAATGATCATAGAATCTCTCATGAATGAAGAAAAGAGGCTCCTTTACTTTGAAACTAGCTTAGAACACTTAAGATATCATGAAGAAGAAGATGGAGGCCATGGGTTGAAGTGGAGGCCATGATGAGGAATCATTTTGGCATAGTTTAGTTGTAGGATCAATTTATGAGGGTTTTAGAAGAGGGTTAGGTGTCTTTTTATAGAAGACTAGGATAGTTTTAGCCATAGGATAAACACTAGAACCAATCCTAGCCTTTAAAGCATGTCTTGGGGAAGAAGCCAAGTCTAAAAAATGGAGTGGTGTCTTAACCAGGCCTAAAAATGGAGTGGTGTCTTAATTGGGCTGAATTTCAAATCTGTTTTCGGATTTGAATTTTCGTGAAACTTTGCGAGGCCATATCTCGGTCATACGAACTCCGATTTACGAAATTTCGGACTCTATTTCGCGTATTTTTCCGAGACGAACGCAATGGCGCAACCCGTTTATCCTGATTCAGGTTTTATAATTAAATTCTGACTTGATTCTTGTCTTAACACGTTGTTAAAATTCGGGTTGTTACATTCTCCCATCCTTTAAGGATTTCGTCCCCGAAATCTCCAAGTTAGGAAGAACGTATCCTACCATCCATCATCCATCTACTCAAAACATCATCCACAGGCAACCATTGTCCTTAGACGATTTTTAATGCCATATGAACAAATGCAGAAAGTGTGTGTATATGTTCCTTAGCTAATGTTAATGATCAGGCCTGAATGATCTTTCTAATGCAAAGTATGTTTAGTGCCATGAATCCAACATGTATGCAAATAATCCTAGTCGTATAAGTACTACATGCGTGCACAAACATTCATTCATATGCAACATCTGCATGACAACACATTCAATTTCATCCATAAACAAGTATAAATACTCGTGCATATGCAATATGAAATGTGAGTGCGTTGATCTAGTATCTAATGTGTATTCGCGCATCCACGAGCAACCACTTGCAACATATCAAACATAACATGTTTCAAGCACATGTTTACATCCATAGGATTCTACCTAAGGTTCCCAAGATAAGATCGAGGAGATAAACAAGACAAACTCCTTACAGGGTTTGCAACAGAAACAGGACCGAGAGGATATCCACCAAGCGATAGCATGCAAGCAAGCTCTAAAGGAGAACCAGGGATCAACCATATACTCTTAAAAAGAGATATGATGCGCGCGCCTAAGCCGCATTTCCTTGAGCTTAATTCCATTGTGCCTTGACCATCTTTGACTTCATGATTTTCGTAGCTCCTTGATTCCCATTTCCAAGATATGAGTTGGAACTCATTTCACTATCGCCTCTCGTTCCACTTTCATTTATTCTTTCCCTAGTATACTTGGCTCAACCATATCTACGTACTCATGCAAGCTCTCCAAAATTCACTAGTGAATTCTGGATCTCGTTTACCAATGCCAATCCATGTTACCACGTGCACTTACTAGGGTGGTTCCTGTAACCCATGCTCAAGCAGAATGAACCATCCATCTTATTGGCGGACGTTACTCGATTGGATCAGAGATTTCTGATAAATGCATCAAGAGATTCTAGGTAACTAACCATGACAGAACCTAAAAGGTTACACGAGACTTCGAAGGTATTACCAAAGCAAGCCAAGAGTCTGACTACCCTCTTTTCAAAACCGAGAATGGTATCCCTTACTGGATAACCACTTTACCCCTAGAATCCATCCATAGCTCAACAATAGAAGTATTGCTTCTAATCTCAACACTTGGCATAGACGTTCTCAAGTCCAACAAGTCATGAATAAATGGACCGACTCTCCAACCAGATTTTGGGACAAAAACTGGGATCCTCTACCATGCTAGTACTAAGGTGCAGAGACTCAACTATCCAAGCAGACTTAAATGATACGATGATCAAGACAAAGTCTGGACGGGATGATAGAAAAGAACGACTAAACCTTTACCAGAAACGGTACCATTTCTTTTAGGTACCCTAGAAATGGGAGCGTACAATTGCCCTCTCCGATGATCTTGTCCTTGTCCTCCTTGATGGACTAAGCCATAGCAATAGTTGCTTATCCTTAAGCTTGCGTCCTTTATCCTTACTCTTATTATCCTTCCTTGTACCATGGCAACAGGTCTCACGAGAACCACCTCCATCGCACAGGAAAATACTTACGTAGCTAGACAAGGATTAGTCGCAGTTAGAACTACTGTGACTACAGAGGGAGGGAAGAAAGGAAAAGAGATTTGATCAAGGAAACAAAGGACAGTGCTAATGGCTTTTGGGGAATAGCCTTTAAAAACTTTTCTTGAAAAATGCTTCTTTGTAAACGGTTTTTCAAATAGTTTTCAGAAGGTTTTAAAAACTTTTGCCCAGTCTGGTAACCTTCTGCTCTGATACCAAATGTAACACCCCACCTCCGCTAGGGTCACTCACAAAGGGAATGCACTAGGTTTGGTGAAGCATTATCGAGGTACACATGCACAGAAATATTACAAGACAGAACATATATATATAAAACAGCGGAAGTAAAACAAATTTCATTACCTTATAAAATAAGGTCTAAAGCCTTTTACATCAGAGAATTTCTTACATGGAAACCTGTCTTGTAATAGTAAAGAAGCATAAAAACCTTTTCGTCAATTATTCCCCAAGTAAAACAATAAAATAGCCATAGCTAAGAAAAGTCCAAGCCATGCGTGATGACCTTCAAACAGAAGAAGTCCAAACTAACAATAGCATTTCCTCCCTGTAACCTGGGGGGGAACGGAAGACAAGAGGCGAAACAAAACGGGGTCAGTCATAAAGACTGGTAAGCCTTATCAACTATCAGTATATAAACTAGTAAAGTTAACTGGCATGAGGAACTGAGATGAACATAAGTATGATGACAAGATAGATAAGCTAAACCAAAATAACAGGATGAACCACTGTACCAAGATACACGAGTGTGTCATGATAAACTACGGTGTCAAGATAAATCAAGGTATCACATTGTCAGGTTTCTATCAAGTATACTATCCCAAGGTATCTACCCTGTATAACGTCCCACGGTATCTATCATGTATATTTCCCCTGCTTCTAACATGTATATTTGCTCTGCACCCCTCGTACTAGTATCCCAACCCGCGTCATGTGTTAACTACGAATGTCCCTTGCCCAATGTCATGTAATGCTCCATGTCAACCTAATATATAGCATATGTAGGTTTTCCCAACTCGTATGTTTCTTTCCATGTATAAGTTCAGTCCTTTGCCGTAGGCCATACGGGCTTTCCCATGTAAACGTTTTATCCTTGAGGTTATTTTGGACTGCTACCCTTGATCTAGTTATGTTTCCTTACCATGAACTATCGCGCGTTCACTTAGGATTTATGCCACCTAGGACCACTAGGGATTATGCTACCTAATGAACGTTTCCGTGTCTCGGTTTGGGTTCAGCCACCTAGGGCCACTAGGGATTATGCCACCCGTCAACCGCGCCCTTTATCCCACGTATGTATCGTGAACCGTTTTCCATGTCTAGACGCACATGTTTCTCAATGTGCCATCCGAGTTCCGTGCCAGGGCAAACCAAGAAATACGGAACTCGGTCGGGAGCTTTAAGTCGTCTGCTGATGCAGATATCAAGGTCTGTTTTTGTACCCGTGGCTATGGTCCCACGTGACCCCTCCCTCAACTACTGAAAGGCAATCCAAGAAAAAATCATGTATGAGAACTACACTAGGCCCATCGATGCCCATTTCCAAATAGCCAACCTCACCCATAACTTGATAGCTGGTATATGGTCTCTTGGGAGTTCCCTGCCTTTCTGTACGTACACGATTGACTAAAGATGGTAGGTAGTCGGCGACTTGCTATCCCGGGGCAAAATCAAGTGTCGTCGACTCCACGCTAATCCATCCCAGTCTTTAGGTCGCTCGCATAGCAACCAAGGCATACTCTTGGCTCTTCTACCGCAGACCTTAACCCCTGTGAGCCCGGGTTTCATGGACCACTTGCCACCTCACAGAGGGATACCAAGAGTACCCTCACGTTCCCCGAAGCTTCCGCTTCGGCACCCAGTTCGTTGGAGCTTTTATCCAAGTCAGATAACTTGCTCCTCCTCGTATACTAAGCGATGACCTACCGTACCAGGTTACTCATCTCTTTATGAACTAGTCCCATGTCCTTAGCTAAGAATTATTACTTAGTTACCCTTAACTAAGGATTACCACTTAGCTCCTCTTTCCGTTATCCTTGTTAACTACGATTTCCAACCTAGTCCTCTGAGCTAGGGTTTTGTCAAATGGGTTAAGTGTTGTTATCCAAGTTCATGACTTAACCCACCTACAAATCAAGTCAAGATCGGCTAAGTACTCAAGTTCAAGGCTTAGCCCTACAGGTTGGTTAGGTGAACCAAGAAGCCCATGACTTAACCTTATCAAGTCAAACTGGTTAAGTATTTATTTGTCTTAACCCTATCAGATTATCATGTTAGATTGATTAAGCATAGATTATACTAATCCCATCAGATTATCGAGTCGGATTGGTTAAGTATAGGTTAACTTAACCGCCATCCACTAATCGTATACAATGGTTAAGCCTAAATTAAAGGGTCTTGTGACTTAACCCTACCGAGTCCACCTATTAGATTGGTTAAGTAAAGGTTACTTAAGCTCATCCAATCATCACGTATAATTGGTTAAGTATAAGTTACTTAACCCCATTAGATTATCATGTTAAATTGGTTAAGTATTGGTTACTTAACCTCATTGAATTACCAAGTTTAGATTGGTTAAGTGTTTAACTTAACCCTATCGAATTACCGTTTTTAGATTAGTTAAGTATAGGTTACTTAACCACATCTAATTACCGTGTTTAGATTAGTTAAGTGTAGGTTACTTAACCCCCATCTAATTACCGTGTTTAGATTAGTTAAGTCTAAGTTACTTAACCCCATCTAATTACCATGTTTAGATTAGTTAAGTGAAGTTTACTTAACCCCATCTAATTACCAAGTCGGATTAGTTAAGCGTAAATTACTTAACCCCATCCCCTAATTGTCTTGCATGGTTAAGTGTCATTAAGGAACCAAGTCCGATTTAACTTAACCTACCCATTCGTGTCATATCGGTTAAGTGTCATTAGCCAAATTTACTTAACCTTATCATGTGGCATTAATTTAATTAATGCACTCTCAACCTCTCACATTAGACCTTGTTGTGGTTACTAGTTAAGCCGGGCAGGTCTGGGTAGTTTTACACCATAACTTAGTCTAACCTCGGGTCTTAAGCGCGACATGACCAACTTCTCACATTGGGTCCTATTGTTTGTAGCCACTAGTTAAGCCGGGCGGGTCCGGGTAGATTTATGCTACAAACTCAACCCAACCTCGAGTTGGCCATTTTCATGTTTGGTCTAGTGTCTTGTTACACTTACAACCCATACGTGTCAAGTTTCCAAGTCCCATGCTCATAGCCAAAGTTACATGTTGTCACGTTTATACCAATTTACACAAATCATGTTTCATGTCATTAAAGTTTCCCCATAACCTAACCCCAACGCTTTTAAACTCGCATATACATTCACAACAACGCATAATGGATTAAAGAAGGAACTTGGCAAAGGCATGACAAAAAAGGGTATAAGGCCACAAGTTAATCATGGTGGCATATGAGGCGTAAGTGTGTTCATTAACTTGCATGTTACATTATTAAGCCTCAAAAACATGCATAACCCCAAACTTAGCACATAGGCGAATCATGATGATAGGTGACATAGAATGATGCCTAGAAGTTCGCATATAGCATTACATGCAAGTTATCATAAGGGATATGATAGCTCTCATGTTGCATAATGCAACATTCAACATAAAGCTTATAGCTTTTAGCCCATAAGATCAAGATGGTGTCTTTACAAACATGATGGGATACATAACATGATAGCATGTATGATACTTAATGTTCAAACCCAACTTGCAACATTCATTTAACTTCATAGTTAATATCTAAGAGTAGGAGGGGGCTTACAATGCTATGAAGGCACAAATCAATATAAAATAAGATTGAGACGAAGCCACACTAGCAAAAAACCCAAATCAACAAGCTCCTTAGAAAACCCTTGAGCAAAATCAATAAAAATCCTTGCTTTGAAGAAGAAAGGTTTCAACTTTGGCTTTGAATGAAGCTTATGAGCTCTCATGCAAGATCCTTGCTTTTTGGTCAAGAAAAGGTTGCATCTTTGGCTTAAATGAAGCTTAGAAACTCTCATACAAGATCCTTGCTTTTTAGTCAAGAAAGGTTGCAACTTTGGCTAGAATGCAACTTATGAACTCTCATACAAACATGAAATCACTCAAATGATCATAGAATCTCTCATGAATGAAGAAAAGATGCTCCTTTACTTTGAAACTAGCTTAGAACACTTAAGCTATCATGAAGAAGAAGATGGAGGCCATGGGTTGAAGTGGAGGCCATGATGAGGAATCATTTTGGCATAGTTTAGTTGTAGGATCAATTTATGAGGGTTTTAGGAGAGGGTTAGGGGTCTTTTTATAGAAGACTTGGATAGTTTTAACCATAGGATAAACCCTAGAACCAATCCTAGCCTTTAAAGCATGTCTTGGGGAAGAAGTCAAGTCTAAAAAATGGAGTGGTGTCTTAACCAGGCCTAAAAATGGAGTGGTGTCTTAATTGGGCTAAATTTCAAATCTGTTTTCGGATTTGAATTTTCGTGAAACTTTGCGAGGCCATATCTCGATCATACGAACTTCGATTTACAAAATTTCGGACTCTATTTCGCGTATTTTTCCGAGACGAACGCAATGGCGCAACCCGTCTATCCTGATTCAGGTTTTATAATTAAATTCTGCCTTGATTCTTGTCTTAACACTTTGTTAAAATTCGGGTTGTTACAAAAACCGTACGGCTTTGCCAAAATAATAATAATAATTTAATTATGAACAGAGTGTTGGATCTTGCAGTATAGCGTTTTGATTATGACAACTATACATGTACATATATATATATATATATATATATATATATATATATATATATATTTGTCGACTAACTGTGTTTTGCAGGAAGAAAGTCAACAACGAATTCAAGAGCTTAAACTGAAGATTATATTTTGTTTAGAGTCTATTAGTGATAGTATATAATTGTTAAAATCTTTGTTGATGATACGCAGATGCATGTTTTAATATATATATATATATATATATATATATAAGGTTTTATATATGACATGCACAGGATATAGGCATGTATCAGTAAACAAACATCTGTTTATTTAACGCTGAAAAATGCGAATGTGCAAAATTGGGAATAATGGGGAAAGACATAATTTGGGGCATAATTGATATTGGGAAATATGGATCTAAATTTGGGCATAAATTTGGAAATATACGAATATGGGTTTGGGGGCATATGTCTTGTTGGATAATATGAATTTAGGCACGCATTGTAATAAATGTAAATATGGAATTGGGTATAAAATGGGACATGTCTAAATATTGATTTTGACATAAATTAGAATGTATGTGAATATGAATTTTTGGCATAAATTGGAAAATATGTGTATACGGGTTTATGCAATATATTTATATATATATACACACACACACATGCCTTAATTCATGACAAGGGAAAAAAGAGTATATGGTGCATAATTAAAAGGTGAATTAAAAAAGGGACATAAAAGTCTATAATTTGAATAGTGAATAAGGCATATAATTAAATATGGGGAAAAGGAGAAATAATCACCTATAATGACATAGGTAGATTTAGACAAAAATGGAATGTCTAGTAATTACAATTAGGAATTGTAATTGCACTTGTGACACGAGGTTAGGTTGCATTAGTGGTGGAAGTCTGCCCGGACCCGACCGGCATATCCAGCAGCCACTAATGCTGAACCTAATGTGAGAGGTCAAAGTGTGCAAATATGAATCGGGCTAAGACACGAGATTAGACCCAACTGTGGAATAAGACTGCCCAGACCCGACCGGCATATCCAACATCCACACATTGTTGGCCTAATGTGGGAGGTCTAGCCCATTATAACCATAATTGGACATGGTAATGAATGGGACTACTTAACCTAATTTAATTCATAAAGATTGTACGATTATGAACTTAAGTTAGGATTAAGCAAAATTGGATGGGTAGTGGGTGGGTTAAGTAAATTAGAGGGGGTGGGTAATATTTACATATAGGCCCATAAAATTAACCCAATATGGTTATGTACTTAAAGACACCTGGAGGTATACATTACCGGTAGAAATAATAAAGTTATGTAATTGGACGACACTTTGCAGGGTAAGCATAACTTGTAGAAATGATTGAATCAGATATGCGTAATAATTTGCTAAGTAAACAACGATAAGTTGTAATGACGGTGTAAATTGAATTTATGATTAAATGAGAAAGGATGAGGAAAATTTGTAAAATAAAATAAGTTATATTTAATCATAAATGGTAAGTGACATGTTAATTGGAAAACATGTGAATTGGATACACTTAATCACATATGAAGTAAAACATGTTGTTGTAAGATGAAATCGGCAAGAAGATGAAATAGATTGTGGATTACAAACCTTGGGCCACATTCTAGAGAATAACATATTGTGGGCTTATTAATAAACTTAAATGGATTAAGGTATATGATTGAAATTAATAAGCAAGAGAAACTTGGTAATTTGAATAAGAATTCAATATGAATGGGAATAACCAAGTTAAATGGAAACCCGGTGAGGTAAGGAAAGCGTAAAGAATGTTTAGACATAGGGTCTAACAACATATTAAAGAAAGTTAATGCATTCCCTTAGTGAGTGACATTAACGGACGTGGGGTGTCACATTTGGTATCAGAGCGTATGTTAATAAGACCGGATGAAGTATTTTGGAAATGGTTTTAAAAAAGGTCTCAAAAACAAAGTATTTTAAAATAAAAAGTCTATTTTTGAAAAAACATATTTCCCAAAGCCATAAATATCTTCTCTATTCTCCGCTTGATTCCTTTTCCTTTTGTTCGGGGAACCATTTCTTCCTGAAAAGGTATCCCTATTTCGGCATGGTTCCATAGGCATGGTAAAACTACGGTACATGTCGAAGGGCAAAGAAGTGTACAACCTCCATCTTTAGCCGTAGTGGTTTCATCTGCGTCTTATTTTCTCTCAAGTCTCGAAAGGATTTCTGTATGATGGAGGCCGCTTTCAAGAGACTTGTCAGCACGTTGTACAAAGATGGTAAGAAGGAGAATAAGGGAGTTGGGACTAAGAAGCACAACCCAAAGAAGGAAAGAGGAAATACCATAATTTCGGAATGGTGGGTCATCTGGAAAAGGATTACAAAAAGAGAAAAGGCATTTGTTACCACTTTGGTAAGGCAGGACACCTCATTAAGGAGTGCCCGAAGAGACAAACACAAGGCCAGAGGGCAGGAACTTCTAGGGGGCAAGCTAGTGTTCTCATAGCTGGTGGACAAGATAGGGGTAGGAAAGTTTCTGTCAAAGGTATGAATCCTATTTCTGATCATCCTGTTAGGATTCTTTTTTTTGGCTCTTCACATTCTTTTATTTCTGATTCTTTAGTTGAGTCTCTGCACCTAAATACTAGTATGGTTTTGGATCCCGTTATTGTCTCAAACCCCATTTGAGGTATGGCTCATTTATCAAGGATTTGTCGGGGTTTGAGAATCTCTGTGTTAGGTGTCGAGTTTGATTGCGACGCATATGTTCTTGATTTCATAAGATACAGTTTGATTCTAGGGATGGATTGGTTAACTATATATGGAGCCATCCTATATTGTGAGAGGAGGGTCGTTACACTTCTGATTTGCCATGGAAAGACTCTCGAGATTTCTTATGACCCCAAAAGGGTCTATCATGCTTAGTCTCTTAGAACCTCTTGATATATCTATCGACGATCTGCGGTCTGTACCAATAGTTGTGAGTATCCTGATGTTTTGATGAGGTTCGGGGTTTACACCCGAGGCACGATATTGGTTTCCGCATGTAATTGGTGGACAATGCAAAGCCAATTGCATTACCTGTGCGACCTGTGATTCCTAAAAGAAAAGAGGGAACTTTGTAAGAAAGTAGGGGAGCTACTTGAGAAGAGGTTTGAAAGATGACTATTTTTCAAGAGGCGATAAAAGGTATAGAGTTCGAGATAGTGGAGCCAAACTTACGAGAGAAAGTGAAATTAGAGAAGGAAGCAATGATAGGACGAGTTCCAACTTGCATACTTGGATCAGAGGTTAAGAAATTTTGCAACAAGGAAGTGAAGCTAGTAAGAGTGTGATGGGGAAAGGGCCACGAGAACGCTACTTAGGAGGCTGAAGACAAGATTCGCGCTTTATATCCTTTCCTTTTCGAGAATATGTTCTTAACTTCTTTTTCCAAGCTTCAAATTAATACTTGTATCTATCATTTGAATATCTCCTATCGATCAAGCCTTTAGGTAGAAAACTAATGAATGTAAACATGTGTTTGAGACATGTTATGTTTGATGGACGCAAGTGATTGCTAGTGATTGCTCGTGGATGCATATACACACACAATAGGCACTAGATCTACTCAATCACTTACATATTGCATATTGATGTGGGTACATTTTAAATTTGTATGGATGAAGATAGGATTATTGTTACATTGATGTTGCATTTGGATGAATGGTTGTGCACCCATATAGAACTTACATGTTATGCGAGGGTGATTTGCATACATTTTGGTTACATGGCACAAACATACATTGCATTAAGGAGGTCAACTGAATCAGTAGATCACCTGATCTTTCGCATTAGTTTACGGGCATATACGCACACTATTACGTATGTTCATAAAAGCATTAGAAATTCCTTAAGGACAATGGATTCTTGTGATTGATAGATGAATGTATGATTGTTGGATGTTAGGATATACGTTCTTCTTAACTTAAAATTTTTTGGGGACGAAACCCTCTGAGTAGGGGAGAATGTAACACCCCGAAATTTTAACGACATTAAAGATGATGAATTAAAGAATAATCAATGTGAAATATACTGTTAACAATCAATTAAGGAAAACTTAATTTAATAATCAGAATTAAGTGAAATGGACTGCGCCATTGCGTTCGTCTCAGAATTTTGGTCAAGATAGACAACTGGTTTGCGTAAATTGGACAATGTATGAAGAAATTATTAAGGTTTGAAGTTTGTATGCATATAAGTAAGATATATATGTATATAAATTCAAAAATCAGCAAAACCAGAAACCCGGCGCGCAGATCGACGAAAGGCCGACCATATGAGGTCGACCCAATACCTGGCTGGGTCGACCTATAGGTCGACTCAGGCTCATGGGGGTCGACCCTGGGGTCAACACCCATGAAGGGGGGTCGACCCACCCATGGCTCTAGAAGCTTCTTTTCTGATGTGTACGACTCTGATGGCTCCTGATCTAATCTGATGGTCTTGGTTGCTCCGCTAGTCCTATAAAAAGAACCCTAAACCTAGGTTTTATTCATCTGAAAACAATGGCGACGTCGAAGCTCTGCTGCAATGAAAATTAAAATGGCTCCTTTTCTTCTTGTTCTTATAAATCAATTCAAAGAAGATTATGCATATTCGAAGATTGCTACAACAAATTCAGCGGTGGCTACAACAACATATTCTTCGCAGTAATTTAGATCCATTTCCTTGGGTTTATTCACTGTGAGTTCATGCTACTTTTAGATCTAAACATTTAAATAGTAATCGTGACATGTATATAAAAATTGGATCTTGAATCGGTGCCTGATCAGTTCTATTATGACATAACTATCAGATCTGCTTTTATATGTTCATACCGCCGCCATGTTAAATCTTGTCATAATATGCCTATTCAGTTTATGCCTATTTCTATCAGTTTATTATTATTGATTCATTATTATACCTGTTCTCGATTCTCTTCTCTCCCTCTTTTCCCTTTTTTTTATATATCCAGGCTACCTTCGAGCATAGGCCTAACGCTGAAAAATGCGAACGTGCAAAATTGGGAATAATGGGAAAGACATAATTTGGGGGCATAATTGATATCAGAAAATATTGATCTAAATTTAGGCATAAATTTGGAAATATACGAATATGGGTTTAGGGGCATATGTCTTGTTGGATAATATAAATTTAGGCATGCATTGGAATAAATGTAAACATGGAATTGGGTATAAAATGGGACATGTCTAAATATTGATTTGGACATAAATTAGAACGTATATAAATATGAATTTTTGGCATAAATTGGAAAATATGTGGATTTGGGTTTTTGCAATATATATATATATATATATACATACATACATACATACATACATATATATACACACACACGCCTTAATTTATGACAAGGGAAAAAAAGTATATGGTGCATAATTAAAAGGTGAATTAAAAAAGGACATAAAAGTCTACAATTTGAATAGTGAATTGGGCATATAATTAAATATGGGGAAAAAGAGAAATAATCACCTATAATGACATAGGTAGATTTGGACAAAAATGGAATGTCTAGTAATTACAATTAGGAATTGTAATTGCACTTATGACACGAGGTTAGGTTGCATTAGTGGTGGAAGTCTTCCTGGACTCGACCGGCATATCCAGCAGCCACTAATGTTGAACCTAATGTGAGAGGTCTAAGTGTGCAAATATGAATCGGGATAAGACACGAGGTTAGACCCAACTGCGGAATAAGACTGCCCGGACCCGACTGGCATATCCAGCATCCACACGTTGTAGGCCTAATGTGGGAGGTCTAGCCCATTATAACCATAATTGGACATGATAATGAATGGGACTACTTAACCTGATTTAATCCATAAAGATTGTACGATTATGAACTTAAGTTAGGGTTAAGCAAAATTGGATGTGTAGTGGGTGGGTTAAGTAAATTAGAGGGGGTGGGTAATATTTACATATAGGCCCATAAATTTAACCCAATATGGTTATGTAATTAAAGACACCTGGAGGTATAAATTACCAGTAGAAATAATAAAGTTATGTAATTGGAAGACACCTTGTAGGGTAAGCATAACTCGTAGAAATGATAGAATCAGATATGCGTAATAATCTGCTAAGTAAACAACGATAAGTTATAACGACGGTGTAAATTGAATTTATGATTAAATGAGAAAGGATGAGGGAAACTTGTAAAATGAAATAAGTAATATTTAATCATAAATGGTAAGTGACATGTTAATTGGAAAACATGTGAATTGGATACACTTAATTACATATTAAGTAAAACATGTAATTATAATGATGAAATCAGCAAGAAGATAAAATAAATTGTGGATTACAGACCTTGGGCCACAATCTAGAGAATAACATGTTGTGGGCATATTAATAAACTTAAATGGAATAAGTTATATGATTGAAATTAATAAGCAAGAGAAACTTGGTAATTTGAATAAAAATTCAATATGAATGGGAATAACCAAGTTAAATGGAAACCCAATGAGGTAAGGCAAGCGCGTAAAGAATGTTTAGACATAGGGTCTAACAACATATTAAAGAAAGGCGCTTGGACCAGTCCGTACGTTTGAGGGTGAATAACCCAACAGGGTAGATCATTGAGGTGTTATGAGACACGAGGGGAGCACACATTCATCTGATTGTTATGACGGCTCCAAAGGACTGAAAGGAGAAGCATGCGGCTTCTTGAGGTACGTAAGGTGCTCCTAGTAGTTCCTCTGTGCGGTGACAGATGTCTTAGGCTGTACTCACAGAGGTTGGGTCTGCGCGTAACTACTATGTGGGTGGGTCTTGACTGCAGATGTAGCTATGTAGTCATAATGTTGTTACGTGCTGACACCCGAGTAGTTCGTTGGTTGCCTCACGAGGAGGTAGGTGGGTCAGGACTAACAAGGATAGTAGACCGTCGGATACTCATCACTGGCAGCAGCGGGATCTGGAAAGACTAGAGCTAACCCCAAGATATCCTTTTACTTATCACTATCGAGGTACGGGGTTGAGGGGAGACACCACATGGATGTTTAGATTGGTTGTTATTAGGGGTGGTCACTTAGCTCTTGTAGTCTTTACTAGTTGAGGGAGGGGCAGAGGTGGGGCCATAGCCACCATGAAAAACATACCCTAGGGTTATTTGTACATAGTGGTTCATAAAAACGGGCCTGTACAGGTTTGGATAAGCTCCCAACCTAGTTCCGTGTTTCTTGCTTGGCCCTACGATGGAACTCGGTGCACATTAGAGGACGTGCGATTGAGGCAACGAGCTACAATTATAGTACATACGTGGGACAGTCTAGATACATGCATATCTGCTCTGGGTGGTGTATTGTAGACCAGAGGGCATTATTCCAATATGGAATCTGATTCGATCGATGGTGGTAGTCCATACTCTTACATAACATAGTAATGACAAATCTATGCGGAATGTAACATTGTTATATAGGGATCTGTACGTCACTCCGGCGTAGGATGAGGGACTGCGTTCATTTCGATGGAGACCATGCGAGTGGGTTACCATAGGTTGTATCTCAACATTGAGAGATAACTACATATATTGTATTGAGTGAATCCATGGGAAAGTAAATGGGTATGACGTGCATATAAGTCTTGAGTGCTATTAACCCTTGTAACCTAAAAATCAAGAAAATGTAATAGAACGGTTTTAGTATGGATCATTCCACTTCTGATATGCTAGTATCTTTGCGGTATAGAGAAATGTATTTAACGAGTGCAAAATATTATCTCCAAACTTATCTTGTTCAGTTCACACTTGTCCTTACTATTGTTATTATTATCTTGTTCTTCCAGTTTTATATACCTGCCATGATACTTTTGTTTATTTATATTTAAAAGTAACTGGACTCACCAGACTTTATGTCCAACCCTTTTTGTTTCCTTTTTCTCTCTTCCGTTACCCCCCAGGTTCTCAGGGTGGAAATGCTTAGAGTTGATTTGGATTCTTCCAGCTTAGCTTGGATTTTGGATATTGATGTACAACTTTGACTTATTGTCAACTCTCTTATGGCTTTGCATGGGAAATATGGTTTATGCTTTTGTACTATGATATTTTTGGCAAGACAAATTATTAAACATGCAACTGGTTATTTCAAACCTATGATGTAAATTCAGTATTTGGGACAATGATTTTATGATTTAAATAAAGTTTTTAATTCCGTTTCTATTTTACATGTCTGTCTTGTGATATTAAGTTCTTATTTACCTATAGCGCTTCACGAAAGTTAATGCATTCCGTTAGTGAGTGACATTAATGGACGTGGGGTGTCACGGGAACCTCATCACTCCTCAAAACACCGCCACGTAGTGCCTTGAACTCTAGAAATCCACGAGTCGTGCTAACCTCTACTCCCCCGAGCTCTCCCCAGGATCCCTCGTACCCCTCGGGGTACGAATTCCGTACCCATTGGGGTACAAAATTCATACCCTAAGGAGGGGTACGAGTTTTCTGGCATTGGCACTAAGGGGACCCGAATTCTGCATGGCCTGTACTACAGGATCCGAGATTCTTGATGTGGTTCCCTGCTCCTACCTACTCCCACCTAACACTCCACTATAAATACCCCTCGGGCTCACACTTCAAAGGGGTTGGAATTTAGTTTATTGGACATCTCTTGAGAGCTTCAAGTAGCCTCTTTAATGGAATCCATGCTTTGAGGAAGAAGAAGGGAAAAAGTGTCTTTTTCCTAATATTTTCATATGACAATTATGACCTCATATAGCTTAGAGATGTATGTAAAAGGATGTCATGAGATAGTCTCAACTTTGTAACTCTTTGTTATTAATAATATTCCAACAACTCTTCCAAAGTGGACGTAGGCCTCTCGTGAGACCGAACCACTATAAATCTTTTGTGTTATTTACTGTTTTCCGCACTTACATTTCCATGCGAAACTTTAATTCTTAAGTAACTAAGAATCTTAGGTGTTTATGACATATTTTGCCTTCAATAGGTTCCAAAAACAAACAATAATTTAATTAGGAACAAACATATCAATTTATTTATGGAAACCGTTCATAATAATAAAAACTATATTTATAGGAGGGATACTGAACCCACTTGGGTTTGGTTTCCTAAGATCTAACCCTTAGGACCCTATTAAAAAGTGGGTACCAATGTATTTATAAAATATTCTTTGTAGGCCCCACTCAAAAAGAAAAATGGATATTGGACAGTGGTTTCTCAAAACACATGACTAGAGACAAAGATAAGCTTACAAACATTACATACTTTGATGGTGGCTCTGCTACCTTCAGAGATAACTCAAAAGGTTATATCATTGGCAAAGGAAATGTGTGCAACCACGGTATATCAAATATACCCCTTATTACAAATGTTTCATTAGTTAAAATTTTAAAGCATAATTTATTAAGCATCGGTCAACTATGCTACAAAGGTTTCAAAATCACTTTTCAGAAGATAAATTTAGTATCTTTGATCTAAATCAAAAGCTAATTTTTGAAGGAAATAGAGAAATAATATTTATATTTTAAATATGAAAATTAATCATAATAAAAATATGTTTTTAATAGCCAAAGATAATGATCCTTGGTTATGGCACAAAAGATTTTGTCATATCAATTTCAAATCTATTCAAAGACTTTCGAAAAATGAATTAGTACAAGGATTACCAAAAATAAATTTTAAAATATATA
The DNA here is from genome assembly GCA_030737875.1 of Allium sativum. Classification (NCBI taxonomy): domain Eukaryota; kingdom Viridiplantae; phylum Streptophyta; class Magnoliopsida; order Asparagales; family Amaryllidaceae; genus Allium; species Allium sativum. The sequence continues at coordinate 736,796,386 of CM060916.1, forward strand.
ATCTTTGTGAAGATTATCAATTAAGAAAATTAACCAAATAATCTTTTAAATCTAAGAAAGTCATTTCAACTTCGCAATCATTTGAATTATTACATATGGATTTATTCGGACTAACACATTTTCAATCTATTAATAATAATCGATATGTATTTGTAATAGTGGATGACTTCTCAAGATATACATGGACAATTTTTATGAAAAACAAAAGTGATACTTTGAACATTTCAAAAATTTTGTAAAAAGAATTCAAAATATTAAAATTTAAATGTAAAAAACATTCGAAGTGATCATAGAGGTGAATTTGAAAATGAATCATTTGAATTATTTTGTCAAAAGAAAGGAATAAATCATAATTTTTCTTTTTCTATAACTCCAAAACAAAATGGAGCTGTAGAAATTAAAAATAGAACATTACAAGAATGCACAAGAACTTTATTAAATGGATATACTTTACTGAAGCATTTCTGGGCAGAAGCTATAGCAACTGCTTGTTATGTACTAAATCATATTTCCATACGACCTCTGACTAAAAACACTTTATATGAATTATTTAATGGAAGAAAACCTAGTATTTTATATTTTAATTTTTTTGGATCAAAATGTTTTATACTAAATATAAAAGATTAATTCGGAAAATTTGATCTAAAAGTCGATCATGGAATATTTGTAGGGTACTCCAAATGAAGTAAGGCTTATCGTGTCTTTAATAAAAGAACAAATATTATAGAAGAAACATTACATGTACCTTTTGAAGTAAACTTTAATGAAAATACAATTATCAAAGATGATGAAGAAATTATAGTAAATACAGAAAGCTCAAATTTGAGAATAATGAAAATAATATTCATAACAATAACAATGAAATAAGATCTCCTCCTAGAAATTTACGAGATCACCGTGCACAAAATATAATTGAAGAAATTGATTCTCAAGTTCGAATGAGAAGTTAACTAAATCAAATGGGACATATTGCTTTTCTTTCGGCTATGAAGTAGAAAAACCCTAAAGAAGCATCAACAAACATTATTGGATCGTTACAATAAAAGAGGAGTTAAGTCAGTTTGAATGAAACGATGTTTGGGAATTAGTTCCTCGTCCCCCTGATCAATCAGTTATTGGAACTAAACGAATCTATAAAAACAAAGCAGACGAACTAGAGAATATTACTCGGAATAAAGATAGATTAGTAGCACATGGTTATAACCAAGAGGAAGGAATCGACTGCAAAGAAACATTTGCTCCTGTTGTAAGATTAAAAGCTATACAAATTTTATTACCATACGCTTGTTTTCACAATTTTAAACTTTATCAAATGGTCATAAAAAGTGTTTTTTAAATGATTTTATAAAAGAAAATGTATACGTCGAACAACCCCTATTATTTGTTCATGAAAATTATCTTGATCACATATATAAACTAAAGAAAGCTTTATATGGTCTCAAACAAGCACCCCGTTCTTGACATGAACGACTAAAGAGATACTTACTTGATTCAGGATTTCAAATAGGAAAAGTAGATCAAAATCTTTTTATTAAACATTCTAATAAACGTATTTTAATTTTTCAAATATATGTTGATGATATAATCTTCAGTTCAACAAATAAAAAGTTTTGTAATGATTTCGCTGACATTATGATTAGGGAATTTGAGATGTCTCATATGGGAGAACTATCTTATTTTCTAGGATTAAAAATTAAACAATTCTCAAGTGGAATTTTCATTGTAACAATTTAGTTAAATGATTTGGACTGGAAAACACTTCCGGAAAACTAACTCCAATGAGTACTACAGCTCATCTCGATCGAGATAACAATGGTAAAAGTGTTGACTAAAAATTATATAGAAGTATGATAGGATCTTTACTTTATTTAACTGTGAGTCGACCTGACATCATGTTGAGTGTATGTTTATGCGCTATATTCCAAGCAAATCCTAAGTAATTACATTTGAGAGCACTGAAACGAATTCTGCGATATCTTAATAATACTAAGGACTTTGGGTTTTTCTATCCGAAGGAATGTCCATTTGAATTAGTATCCTTTAGTGATGCCGATTTCAGTGGATCTTGAAAGGACAGGAAAAGTACAGTGGTATGTTCCATATCATTGGAAAATGACTTGTCACTTGGTTTATTAAGAAACAAAATTGTGTTTCACTCTCAACCTGTGAAGCAGAATATATATCTGCATCTCTAGCATGTTCTCAAGTTATTTATATGCAACAAACACTTAGAGGTTTCAAAATAAATTTATCTAAATCAACTATTTACTGTGATAATACTAGTGCAATTAATCTGTCTAAAGATCTAGTAAACCACTTGTGTAAAAAACATACAGATATTCATCATCATTTCTTATAAGACAATATTGAAAGATAAATGATTAATTTAGAACATATTTCTACTGAAAATCAAATAGCTAATATATTTACTAAACCTCTATTAGAAAATTCATTTGTTAAACTAAGACGAGAATTAGGTAATATCAGTTAAAAATGTTTAAAAAATATATTTCATGTATATTTATAACAACAAATAATGAAATACATAAACATAAAAATTTCATAGAATCACAAAATGTTTGATCAACATAACATAGGTAAGACTTGAACTTGGGTCACTTGTTTGTGAGTTTGATTAGTTAACCACTTGAGCTATGCACTTGAATTGGCTAACATAAAATTACATAAACTAAAAATCTCTCCAAAACTACTCATTTAGAAATTAATTATTCACTGGTAAAACATTCTCTGGCCCAAAATCTCATTTGTTTCTATGCCACATATTCATCAAATTTTTCAGCCTATAAATATCCTTGTTAAAACCAAAAACTCACAACAACAATTTTCTTAGAAACTCAAACTTGTTAAAAATGTATCAAAATAAATTGTCCTCATCCTATATTATAACTTTCTCCACTGATAGCTCAGCTGCAACACCACACCTTCTTACACCAACACCAAGATACGAACCTGTTTACAAGTGGGAGAATTATCGAACCGGGTACACACTGAATTCTAAGAAGGCTAAACATGCGATGTTTCTTTATACAGACACAAAAAAGAAGATCGATGAAATTCATCACTATCAGCGGCAACAAATAGATCTTCAATGTAAGTCTTATTTTGAACAGAAAGTCACAGCTAAATGGTTGGGTTTCCTTGAACAAATAGGTATAAAATTTTGTGGCATAAAAATGAAAGACGTAATTGAACCATTACCACACCAGGTTGATCCATTCGCTTCATGTCGTACATCATATGATCCAGTGAATCCTTGGGCTTCCTCTCAAAGACCTCACTATAGTCCAAATACTTGGGACAGAAACTACATGGCAAATGAGGGACGTAAAGGATCAACCCCTAAGAATACGCCTTAATACTGTTTATTTATATTGCTCAATGTATCAACAATAATTTTTGTATTTAAAAAATAATCATTTTAGATTCAAAATATATAAAATTAACAATATACATATAAATATATATAGGGAAAGTCTATTTAGGCACAAAGATTTGACACAAATTGAGAGACACAAAATCTGAACCATAGGATTACCCCATGATTTGCACCCCTCACATAAAGACAAATTAGTCATGTGGCTGAGATTTTATGCCTTCAGATTTGTGTTAAACTTTTCTATTCAAGTAGCTACTGCCATATATATTTTTTTCAAAAAGTTTAAGTGAAGGCAGAATTTTTAATAGAATACAGACGTCTGATTTAATTTAATCAGACGTTTAATTGTTGAAGAAGGATAAATTTTTATATAGATTCAAATGTCTGAATCAAGAAAAATAGACATTTGAATATGGGTCAAAATGAACTAATTCTGTAACACCCCATAATTTTAACAACACTAAAGAGGATAAATTAAAGAATAATTAATTTAGTATTCAGAATTAAGGACAACGGATTGTGCCATTGCGTACATCTCGAATTCTGATCAAGATAGATATTTAGTTTGCGTAAAATGGACACCAAATGAAGAAGTTATTAAGGTTTGAAGTTTGTATATGCACAAGAAGAATATATATACATATATAGGGTCCAGGAATTTAAAATTTCAGTTCAAGTTTCAAAATCGTAGAAATTCGGGTGAGCGGGAAAAATCCCGCCTAGGGGAGTCGACCCGTTAAGAGGGGTGTCGACCCATGGGTCGACCCCTTGAGGGGTGGGTCGACCCCCCTAGGGCTGACGTGGCAGGTCGGTTCTAGGGGTTGGCAGCTATATATATGGCCTCATTTCTCTAGTTTTCTCACACTGCAATCGATGGAGGCCTAAATGCTGTCAGTGCCTAGACTGAACTGAACCTTTTTCCTCCTTCTACAATCAAGTTATTCAAGTGTAGATTTTTGATTCAACCTCTGTTATTCTTCTTCTACCTTTCTAGATCCAGACGCTGTGAGTTTATGTTATTTTTAGATTTAAATAATTAAACAGTAAAACATGATATGACTGTAATTTGGACTATGCCTGTAACTGCTTGAATCATGTCAAATTTGTAATAACTTGTGAATCCATGATATATTGACATAACTACGACTTGGATCTTAACCTTTAACATGTCAGATCTACCTTTGGTTATAGATCTAATTTGCTATTTAGATCCCCTTGTACCTATAATGTTGTGGTTAAATTGGATCTGTTACTAGTTGGACATCCAAAATATTATTTAAACCTTATCATGCCTATTATGACATACCTGCTATGGTAGAAAAAGTTCTATTATCTTATGTGCACCAGATCTATTCTCATATCCCCACTTCATCATTATGCCACCATATGTTTATGTCAATTTTGTTAGCATAATCGTCTCTATCATCCTCCCTTTTACCTTTCCCTTTTATTTAATGTAGCCAGGCTACTTTCGAGCCTAGGCATGCCGTTGAAATATGCGAAAGCGTTAAATGGGGAACGAGGGGAAAACATTGAAATTGGGCATAAATTGTAAATGGGGAATTTGGGCATAATTTGAATGTAATGCATAAACATGAATTTGGGGACATAAATCAATTTGTGGTGAAAAACCTTATTTTGGGTAATATAATTCATTATGAAGATAATTGGGAAAAAGGGGCATGGAACCTATAACGACATAGGTAAAAATTGGTTAATAATGAAATGCCTAGAACGATAGTAACTAGAAACTGTAACTACGCCTTGACACGAGGTTAGATTACACTTGTGGTGGGAGTCTGCCCGGATCTCCCCGGCATATCCAGCGACCACAAGTGGTGAATCTAATGTGAGGGGCCTAGGTGCACAAATACGAGACGTGCTATGACATGAGGTTAAACCCAACTTGTAGAAGAAGTCTGCCCAGAGCCGCCCGACATAACCAGCATCCGCAAGTTGTAGGTTTAATATGGGAGGTCTAACACATTATAACCCTAAATGGACATGGTAATGAATTGGAATACTTAACCTAGTTGAATCCTTAGGGATTGTATGAACATGAATTTGAATAGGGGTTAAGTAAACTTGTTTGAATAGTGGGTAGGTTAAGTAAATCCGGGGGGGGGGGGTAATATTTATATATATAGGCCCGCAAACTTAACCCGAGGGGGTTATGTAATTAAAGACACCAATAGGTATACATAACCTGAGGAAATCCTATTGGGATACAAGACAAGGGGGAGAGCTTGTATCATCTTGTGTGTGGGACCCGTTTTAGTCAGTAACCCATATAACGGTATCGAATGAGTACTCCATCCTAGGTCAGAGTCGGGGCACGCTTACTGGGCTGATTGTAAGAGATCCAAACGTGGAGGATGGTGTGGGCGACGCAAACCGACCGGGGACATGTGCGTGCATGGGCTGGACAGTGGGGGATAAGACGACCGTGACACCAGTAGATATGGTTGTGCACATCAATGAAGGGTTTCCATTTTAGGAAGTGATACATCCTATTGTGGGGCCGATACAGGTATCTACGAAGTTGGAGCCGATCAATTAGGGTAGTAGTTATGGTACATCAAGACTCTGGTAAAAAGTTTAGGAGCCTGTTAGGTTGGGTGCCTGTGGATTATATGGGGTTAAAACCTCTCACCAGAAGTATGCCTAATTCTATCATCTGATAGTTGTTGGGGTCATCTCATTCTGGTTATACTAGTATCAGTGCAGAGTAATCTTTAGAAGCGTAATATACCCTGTCATGTTTATCCAGTTTACCTTGTCATACCTACCTTTTTTTGATGTTATCTTTCTTATCCACTTTATATGCCTACCATGCTACTTTTACTTATTTACTTGCTAAAAGCAACTGGACTCGCCAGACTTTATATGTGACCCTTTTTGTTTCCTTTTCTTTCTACCGTTTCCCCTTCCAGTTTCTCAGGGTGGGAATACTCAAGCTTCACCAGGATTCTGCTATCATTTTTCCGGAGATGCTTAGATCTATTGCTCAAGCTCCTATCTTTACTATGGCTATGTTTTATTTGGGGATTATGCTTCTTTTATTTTGTACTATGATGTTTGAGTGCAAGATAGAAGTTTTTATAATGTACTAGTTTTTATGTAATTCAGACATATGATGTTTTGAACTATGATGCTTTATGATTAGTAAAGTTTGTTTTTATTCCGCTGCTATTTTTATATATGTCTTGTAATATTTTTGTTTCTGTTTACCTATAACGCTTCACAAAACTTAATGTGTTCTCTTAATGAGTGACATTAACGGACGTGTAGTATCACACTTCGTATCAGAGATGAAGGTTACCAGATTAGATAAAATATTTTGAAAATTATTTTAAAAAAGATTTTAAAAGAAAGCATTTTAAAAAAAAAGTCTGTTTTAAAAAACATATTCCCCAAAGCCATATGTAATATCTTTCGATCCTTTATCTGAATCTCTTTCCTTTTCTTTCAGCATGTCTGGGGAACCTAATATTCCAGAAGGCATTACGATACCAGGCTGGCTCCATAGGTTTCTATAGGCCATGGCACCTGCCATTGGTCAAGCTGACGTTCCTCCCCCAGCTGCACCCATCTTTCCTCCTCCTCCTCCGCGTGCAGACAACTTCTCTAAGATCTGCAAAGATTACCATGCTATGGAGAAAGGCCATTCCATGGAATCGAGACATTCATAGAGGCAAGGAATTGGCTCAAGGAGACAGAGGACTTGTTTGAAATTTTCGATGTGGACGATTGTAGGAAGATTCAGATAGCCGCCTGACTACCAAAGGATTAGGCCTCGTTCTGGTGGGAAGTTACCCAAGATGGACGTCCGATGGAGATATGGAATGATTTTAGAATGAGGTTTGAAATGAAGTTTCTTTCTCAAGCTGAGAAAAGCATGCATATGGAGAGGTTCTTAGTGCTCAAACAAGGAAACATAACTGCTAAAGGATATGTAAACAAATTCAACCACCTAGCAAGGTTTGGATTGGAACTGGTAGATACTCCACATAAGAAAGCTTTGCGGTTTGCTTAAGTGTTGAATGAACCCCTTTATGGGTTAGCTATGTCCCATATTCCAATGGGAGCTACTTTTGAAAGGCTTGTTGATATGGCCTTGATGCATGAGGAAGACAAAGGATAAAAGAAGGAAGTTAAGGTTGAGGAAACAACGCAAAACAAGAAGGTACGACCCAAGAAAGGACAGCAAAAATAATAAAAGAAAAGCGGAAAGAGTAGCAATGCTAAGGATAAGAGGAAGTGTCACGGTTATGGACGAGAGGATCACTTGGTCAAGGACTGCAAAAGAAGGAAGAATACTTGCTTTAACTATGGAGAGATCGGACACTTTGCTAGGGAGTGCCCGAAGAAACAGGGACAAGGTCAAAGGGCAAGAGCTTCTGGAGGGCAGGTGCATGCTCTCGCGACTAGTGCTCCAGATAGAGGTGGGAAAATTTCTGTGGAAGGTTTTATTTCTCTTTACAATCATCTGATTAGAACTCTTTTTGATTCTGGCGCTTCACATTCGTTTATATCTAGTTCTATGGTTGAATCTCTGCACTTAAATACTAGTATGGTAGTGGATCCCGTTATTATCTCAAACCCCACTGGGGTTATGTCTTATTTATCCATGATTTGTTGGGGTTTGAGAATATCTATGTTAGGCGTCGAGTTGGAGTGCGATGCGTTTGTGCTCGGTTTTATGGGCTATGGTTTGATTCTAGGGATGGATTGGCTAGCCATGTATGGTGCCACTAAGGATTGTGAGAAGAGGGTGGTTAGGCTTCTGACTAGTTATGGGAGGACCCTCGAGATTTCTTATGACCCACAAGGATCTATTATGTTTAGTTTCCTAGAGTCTCTTGATGCATCTATCGATGATCTGCAATCTGTTTCAGTAGTCCGAGATTATCCTAATGTTTTTGGTAAGGTACGGGACTTACCTCCGAGGCACGAGATCGATTTTCGTTTATACTTGGTGGACAATGCAAAGCTAGTTGCATTACATGTGCGCTATATGGTTCCAAGGGAAAGGATGGTGCTTAGAAAACAAGTAGGGGAGCTACTTGAGAAAGGATTTATTAGGCGAAGCATATCTGAATGGGGTGCTCTAGTAGTATTCGCAACTAAGGCGGATGGTTCGCTTTGCTTGTGTGTAGACTATAGGGAGTTGAATAAACTCACTAAGAAGAACATGCACCTACTCCCAAGGATAGATGACTTGTTTGACCAGCTTGTTGGGACATTAGTATTCTCTCAGTTAGACTTGGCCACAGGATTTCATCAGTTGAGGGTGGCTGAGGACATTATAGATAAGACCGCTTTTAGAACTCCAGATGGTTTCTTTAAATGGCTCATTATGCCTTTTGGATTGACGAATGCATCCGCCTATTTTGTTGATCCGATGAGTAGGGTGATTCAGGAGTTTCTAAATAAATTTGTCATAGTCTTTGTTGATGATATCTTGATCTTCTCAAAGAGAGAAGAAGAGCATGCCCAACATTTGAGGGAGGTTTTGAAAACTCTCTGTGCGCATCAGCTTAAGGCAAAGTTCTCTAAGTGCCTTTTTTGGAGAAAAGAGGTGAGATTCCTAGGGCATTGGTTTCTAAAGAAGGGATAGCAGTGGATCCCGCAAAGGGGGTTGCAGTTCAGGATTGGCAGATTCCAAGGAATGCAACGGAGGTGAGAAGCTTTCTGGGGTTGGCAGGTTATTATCGAAAATTCATTAAGGAGTTCGCAAAGATATTAGCCCGGATGACGAAGAAGAACTTGGCATTTTCATGGGATATAGATTGTGATGTTGCTTTCCAGCGATTGATGAGGGCTCTAACAATAGCCCCAGTCTTGACCTTGCCCGATGGGAACAAAGTATTTATAGTATACACCGATGCATGTGGTACAGCGCTTGGTGCGGTTCTGATGCAAGAGGGGAGGGTAGTATGTTATGGAGGTAGACAACTAAGGGTTCATGAGAAGAACTACCTTACCCATGACTTAGAGCTAGCTGCCATAGTATTCATGCTCAAGACATGGCATCAGTATTTTCTTGGAAAGAAGTTCGAGTTGTACATCGATCATAAATCTCTCAAGTACATGTTCTCATAGAAGGATCTTAATTTAAGGCAACAAAGGTGGATGGAGTTCCTAGCTTCTTATGATTTCGGTATTTCTTATACCCTTGACAAGGGCAATGTGGTAGCAGACGCACTGAGTAGGCAGAGGATGACCTTAAATCCTCTGTTTGTGGAAAGGAAAAGCTTGGAGTTCATATTGACTTTTGACTTTAGACCCTCCACTGAGTTTTTGCCTGGTGGTTTGCTAAAGATAGTCCTGGAAGAAGCCCATCATTCTAAGATGAATATTCATCCAGTTGGTGATAAGATGTATAGGGATATGAAGAGGGTTTTCTTTTGGGCTGGGATGAAGAAAGATGTGGCAGAGTTTGTTTCTCAATGTTTGGTTTGTCAGCAAGTCAAAGCTGAGCAAAAGAAGCCTGATGGTTTACTTCATCCTTTGGAGGTTCCACAGTGGAAGTGGGAGAACGTCTCTATGGATTTCATAGATTGTTTTCCTAGATCAAAGAAAGGCAACACCAGTATTTGGGTTGTGGCAGATAGACTTACTAAGAGCGCCCATTTCATTCCAGTTAAGAGTAAGAGAACGACAACATGGTTGGCAGAAGTTTATGTTCGAGAGATTGTCCATCTTCATGGAGTACCTTCCAACATCGTAATTGACCGTGACCCCATATTCACTAGTGAATTTTGGAGGAACTTGCAAGAAGCATAAGGTAGACAGTTGTGTTTGAGCACCGCTTATCACACGCAGACCGATGGACAGATGTAGAGGGTGAACAAAGTTCTAGAGGATCTTTGAGACTATGTATCCTAGACTTCGGAGGGACTTGGGATGAACATCTTCCTTTAGTAGAGTTCGCCTACAACAACAGTTATCAAGCTAGCATTGGCATGACACCCTTCAAAGTATTGTACGGACGACCCTGTAGATCACCAACTTGTTGGTGGGAACCTACAGAAAGACTATTACTTGGACTAGATATGGTCAGAGAAACGTCTAAGAAGATTGACCTTATTAAATGGCGAATGAAGACCGCTCAAGACAGGCAGAAATCCTACACTGACAAGAGAAGGTATGACATTGAATTTGAAGTAGGAGATATGGTTTTCGTTAAAGTGTCACCTTTGAGGTGTGTGGTTCTCTTCGGATCTGTAGGGAAATTATCACCAAGATTTGTACGGCCATTTCCCATGGCAGAAAGGATTGGCCAAATGGCCTATAGAGTAAAGCTACCAGAGAGACTATCCATGTTCATGATGTTTTCCACGTTTCTCATTTGCGGAAATGCTTACATGATACAATGGAAGTAGTTGAGTCGAGTATATTTTAGGAAGTAGAAGTGGAATGGGAGGCGACATTCAGACAAGTTCCTTCCCGTATTCTTGGATTAGAAGTTGAGAAGCAACGCAATAGAGAAGTCAAGTTGATGAAAGTTCAGTGGGGAGATAACCCAGAGGATGCGACTTGGGAGACTGAAGACAAGATTCGTGCTTCGTACCCTTTTCTCTTCGAGGGTATGTTCTTATCTCCTTTTCCAAAGCTTTTATGTATGCTTGTTTCTATCATTTAAGTATGTCCTATCGATCGAATCTTCAACCTTCAGGTAGGAATCCCATGGATGTAAAAATGTGTTTGAGATATGTTATGTTTTCAAGTGGATGCAAGTGTTGCTAGTGGTTGCTCGTGGATGCATATACACACACATTAGGCACTAGATCGGCTCAATCACTCTCATACTGCATATGGATGTGTGTGCATTTTTCTTTCTTTATGGATGGAAATGAATGTATCATCATATGGGTGTTGCATTTGGACAGATGATTGTGCACCCATATAGAACTTACACGTTAGAATAGGATTGTTGCATACATGTTGGACTCATGACACTAGCATACATTGCATTAAGGAGGTCAACTTACACATTAGAATAGGAATGTTTTTACTTTCTTGCATATGATGTTGCTCCTCAATGATTTTCTACATGTTTCCTGCTATGCCATCAGATTGCTAGGGTATCCTCGCTCACGTCATTAGGTTCTTAGCAACCTGACGCCTTATCCATGGTCCATTTCCATAGACCTATCTTTAGTGTTGACGAAAAATATCGTTAACATTTTGGCGCTCGAGGGAGGGGCCTGAACCTCCATCTCCATTCCCATCTTTGACCTTTAGGATCACATTGCCACACTTCTAACTGTGTTGTTCCGTCTCGGTTTGGGCTAAGCTTTGAAGAAGCAAGATTATAGAAGGAATCTCAACAAGGAGCTTTTGAATACCAAGGTACTCTAAAAATCAATTAAAGGATGATTCAATTGGGGAAAAGTGGTAAAGAAGGAACCAATACATCGTCTATTCTTAAAAATAACATCAGAATAGCCAAACTAGAAACTGGAGGATCTTCAACTTTAACAAAAGATGGGTTGAATATATTACACTTGGCTACACAAATTGATACCACTAGGATATTTATTGAAGCGGACTTGATCCGAAGATCCTCTGAAGCAGAACCTTATGAAGCAGAATCAAGGATCATAGCACCTTAGGAACTTTATAATCAAATTGAGTCTTCATCAAATCTACATAACAATCCAATCTCATGGAGAAGTAACCAAGCATCAAAGGAGGCGGTTAGTTTAGAAGAAAACGAAAGCCTAACATGGATAGAAGATAGAAAGTTGCAAGGAATCCCCTACTCCAAAGAGATAATGATGGTGAAGATTCCATATGGTATAAAAAATCACAAACTTACGTATGATGGAACTACAGACCCTGAAGAATACCTTGCCATGTTTGAGGATTACATGGATACGTATAACGCTTCTGAAGCCCTTCGATGCAACGTCTTCGTAACAACTCTTTATGGAAGAGCTCTTAAATGGCGCAAACATTATCATAGCCCTCTCATCATATCTTGGAAGCAATTATCCATCGCATTTAGCACACAATTCCATATTCAAAAGGATTCAGCAGATGATATTTACAATTTAGCTAAAATCAAACAAAGACCAGAGGAGTCGCTTAACTGCTATCTAAAGAGGTTTCGCAATAAGTCACTCAGGGTGAAAGGGGCTATGGATAGATAAAAGCTAAGAGCTATACGGTCGGGGATACTTGAACCATCTCACTTTTGGAAGGAGCTTATCTTAAATGAGTGCGGAAGCTTGGATGATTTGTATTCCAGAGATGATAAATTCATTCTTATGGAAGAAATACTTAAGGTAAGGAAAAGCTTGACACAAGAACAAAAGGAAGAAGGGATTGGTTCCAATCCCCTTGCAGAAGGTTCTACAAAATTGAACAAAAGGAAAGACTATTGCTCTTATCACAAGACATAAGGACACAAAACCATACACTGTTGGAGTTTGATAAAGATACATCAAGCCAAAAAGAAAAGAAAGCTCATTTGAGAGATTAAAAGTAAAATCAGTGGGAAAGCTAGTCAGAGACAATGCAATATGGAAATGGGAACTTAACAATAAGACTCTTATCTCAAAAGATTACTTTTATTATTCGTTTAGCTTTATCATTTTACCTAAATCAAACAAATATTAATGGTAGTTCGAGTGTTATTACAGGTAAAAACCAAACCATATTCAGGCTCATGCATACAACAAAAGCTCAAGTGGAGCAATTTTTGTTTATTTCAAATCCCATGGGTGGGAGCAAAATGTCAAATGGAAGCATTTAAAGAAATGCAATGCATGAATGAATACACAACAAAGTTATCAATCAAAGACAAGCTTCGATGGAAGCTGTTCATACAAATATGCAGCAATGGAATGATTAAACGCTCATCATAGCTCAGCTCAAATAAGATTCATTTAAATCTTATCTTCCCTATTTTAGAATTTCATGACTTTGTCAAACATGTTATATTGACATAATTAAATGCTTTTATGAAAGGTGTGGAACTTACCATAATAAATGACATTGACAAAGCTTTCGGAAGGAGAAGCTACATCAACAAAGCTTCCAGAGAGATAAGCTACAACAAACACAACCTCCTAGAAGAGGAGCGACAAACAAAGCTTTCAGAGAGAGAAGCAAAAACAAACACAACCTCAGGAGGAGCATCAAACAAAGCTTCTAGAGAGAGAAGCCACAACAAACAAAAGCCTCCAAAGGGGAGCAACAAAAGCCTCCAAGAAGAGAAGCAACATCTCCTATAATGGAGTCGCCTTTTGGGTAGGGCTACAATACCTTCATCTCCTGAAAAGGAATCGCCTTTGGGGTAGGACTACAATACCTTAATTTCCTGCAAAGGAGTCGCCTTCGAGTAGGGCTAAATAATTCATCTCCAGCTAGTGGAGTTGCTCTCTAAGTGGGGCTATGCATCTACCCATAAAGGGACAAGTGTCACTCTCTTAGAGAGCATTCATTCATTTGCATATCCTATGAGTTAGGAATAAGAATAGACGTTAGATGCCAAATGGCTAGAAAGCTAAGAGGAACATTCACTAAACGATTAAATAGCTCAGGACAAGATTAATTTGTTCAGAAAGCAGTCCTCTATATATACACACCGAAAAATTGCTTCTTAGAATATTTAAGACTCTTTCTTCCAAATGTTCTCTGAGCGAACCTCTGAGAAACACACACATAATCTATGGTTGTTTGATCACTTTCAATAATATTTGTATAGGTTGATACTATACACATGTATGGTCTTTGGATGGTTTATGATAGTCTCATTGGATGATCCTTAATTAACCTTCTATGTTTTTTCTTTGCCTTTATTAGGGCATTCTATTTATCTATGACATTCTTTAATAGCTGTCAGTTAAATACGTGATTCTTTGATATGAATTTCTGATTTATGCTTTACCCAAGTATGACTCTTGGGGTTTCCATATGATTTTTAATTTTTTTCTTACCCAAGTATGAGTCTTGGGGTTTCCATATGATTTCCGATTTGTATTTACCCAAGTGTGAGCCTTGGGGTTTCCATATGATTTTTGATTTTTTTTATTTACCCAAGTATGAGTCTTGGGGTTTCCATATGATTTCTATTTTTTTTTACTAATTCCGGTTTGAAGTGTTCTAACCATGTATCATAACCACTCGGCTTGGAATTTCTAGTCTCTTTCTTGAAATATCTAAACAAAGGTTGTGGTTTCTGAACACCGCACATAGGGAAGTTTTCTAAACTTGTGCTATTTTTAACCCTAACTTCATTACTATAAGTTCTGATTAAAAACAATGCTTCACACATTATAAGTGAAATATCACTTACTGTGCAAGTCATTTCACTTTCATTAACACATTATATTTGTCAATGATGAACATCGGATTGCAAATATCCAAATGTAAATTTTGGATTTGTTATATCATGATTTCAAGAATGAATTATTGAGTATTAAATATCTAAGTAACAATAAAGAAATGCTCATCCAACGCTGGTAGAAAATATTATGCTTTAAATCATATCATCCAACATGAATATACATTTCAATTTGCATGTTATGTCCACAAAAAAGTTCATAACTTTGGCTTCATGTTTAGGCCCTACTTGATTAAGGAAATTCTATGCTTCCCCTTGCATCATTACTGTTGGTTATATGAAATTAATACCAAAGATTTTTATAATGATTCTTGAGTGACAGACAAGATGTGTAGTAGCCACTATATTTTTTCCTAAAGAACAAAAGCTTCTTTATACTAAGGGGGGGGGGGCTAACTGTTAACACCAAAATTTTCTCTGGCAAATAAAGAAGCAGAAGCTCCAGTACCAGAAAGTATAAAAGGAAAAGCCTTTGATGCAACTATGTCGACACCAAAAGAAGAAGATGAAATCTTGTTTCTCCTACAACTTTTGATTGATTAGAGATTCAGACCTGAAACCACCTCCATTGGATTCGAATTATGGTTTCCCATTCTGTAAGCGGTCGCATTTAGCAAAAGGATGTATCGTTTAAGAATAACGGACAAAACAAGTTTACCAAAGGTTGGTGACAAAGGCTGTTGACGGAAGGGGTCTAGAACCGATAGCAGAAGGGGTCTAGGAAGACAACAGAAGGGGTCTAGGAACCAACAACATGGTATAGAAAGCTAGAGAAAGCTAGTGGAAGTAGGAGACAGTTAATGAAAGGTAGAGAAAGCCAGAGGAAGTTGGAGACAGCCAGAGAAAGCCAGAGAAAGGTAGAGAAAGCTAGAGGAAGTTGGAGATAGTTAGAGAAAGGTAGAGAAAGTTAGAGGAAGTTGGAGACATCAGAAGAAAGCCAGAGAAAGGTAGAGAAAGCTAGAGGAAGCTGGAGACAACTAGAGAAAGCTGGAGATAGTTATAGAAAACTGGAGACAGTTAGAGAAAGCTAGAGACAGCTAGAGAAAGCTGGAACCGATAACAAGGTGCAGGAACTTGCAGTTGGGTGCAGGAACCGACAACAAGGTGCAAAACCAACTGCAGAAGGCTGTAGGAAGTAGGAGAAAGGCATAAAAAGAAAAAAAACCGACAACAGAAGGCTGTAGGAAGAAGGAGAAAGGCAGAAAAACAAAACCGACAGTAGAAGGCTGTAGGAAGTAGGAGAAAGGCAGAAAAAGACAAAAAAATGAAAGCCAAAAGTGAGAACAAAAGGGTTGTAACACCCCGTATTTTCTGTAAACATAAGAGTTAAAAATCAAGGTATAATTAATTTTTAAGAGAAGAAATAAGGGAAACGGGTTGCGCCATTGTGTTCGTCTAGGAAAAATACGCGAAATAGAGTCCGAATTTGCGTAAATCGGAGTCCGTATGAAGAAGATATGGACGAACGAAGTTAGGCAGAAAAACCGGAAACAGGCCAGAATACACTGGCGCACTTGTGAAGTGCGCCAGTACAAAAATACACTGGCGCACCTACCAGGTGCGCCCATACAAATCCAGCACCGAATTCTGGAGTGTTCTGAGGTGACGTGTCTTCTTTTGAGTGGCTGGATGATGTGTATTCGAGCTGTACGATTCTGATGACTTCTGGACTGATCTGAAGGCTCTAAATCACTCTATTCTCCTATAAAAACACCCCCAAACCTCACTTTCTCTCCACACAACTTCATTCTACCTATACTCTGCCTTTATTCTAACTAAAATAAAATAATGGCGTCGCTACTCTGCTGGAATCAAAACTAGAAGATAATCAACATCAGCCTAAGCAACTCAATTCAAACTAGAGATTAAAGTTTCTGCAAAGATTCTACAACAAGTTAAAGTTCTTTCTTTAATCCAATCAAGGAAAGTACAGTTATTTTCCGATATAAACGTTAATTCTGATTGTGACATGAATTGTAAATCTGAATATGAGATTATATCTGTTCTTTTCTGTTCTGTTTGGATCTATCTTATCTCTTTCCTCTTTTTGTTCTATAGCCAGGCTACCACGAGCCTGAGCCAATCTCATAAGAGATTAACATACGCTAAAATATTTGGGACAATAAAATGAATGATGCATAATTGGACTGATTTGTGACTGATTTGAGTGAAGGACATAGGTTGTAAACTAGATCTAGATCTATGCATATATGACAATTTGGGATTATCATATGATAATATATGACTTGTAAATCTGGAATATAAGGCATGTTAAAAATTAAGATCTGAATAGAAAGACATAATACAGGTTAGATCTAGATCCTTCGGCATATTTTATATAACGGACTATGACTTTAAAATAAAAAGGGAATATGGCTTAGGTAGAAAGATTTACATGGAAGTAGGATATCTATTATGTAAATAAACACCTAAGTAAGGGATCTTTGGGATATATGACATGCATAGTAATCTATGGTTATATTTGGTATAATCTATATATGGATCTTCTGTACTTTGCAAGTTTAATAAAAAGGGGAACATATGATATATGGTAAATTATGACCATAATCTGTGCTATGTGAATTTAATGCAAACATGGGATAAATGATCATATTGGGAATCATGACTATTATTTATGCATGTGAACTTAGGCAAGATTTATATTTAGGCAAGATATGTTGTGAAACCTTAAGGAATGATTGAATCTAATATATTTGCCTAATTTGCTAGTTCTAATCTGCCAATTCTGCCTAAACTGCTAATTAGATTGAGATGCCTAGTCTGTTAAATTTGTCTGTTGAGATGCCTAATCTGTTATATGCTAAAATCTGCTAGTTTGTTTAATCGGCTAAATCCGTTAAGTCGCCTAATCTGCAAAACTTGTTATCTGCTATATCCGTTAAGTTGATATATTCAGTCTGTTGTTGTCATTAGCTATGAATAATTGACATGTATATTAGGCATGAGTATAAATGGTAAATCATTAATTAATTGGCCGCAAAGATAAACATGGCTAACTCGAGGTTAGAATGAGTTTGCGACGTAATTCTGCCCGGAACCGCCCGGCATATTCCAGTGGTCGCAAACAATAGGTTCTAATGTGAGAAGTTAGTCATAACGTGCTTGAAACCCGAGGTTAGACTCAGTTTGCGACAGAAACCTGCCCGGAACCAACCGGCCTAACCAGTAGCCGCAAACTGTCAGTCTAATGTGAGAGGTTTGGGCATTAATATTTAATTAATGAAAATCTGAGATAATTGTGATGTCTAAAACGTGTTGGGTAAGGTTAAACCAATTAGACCAATGAATCTGATAAACCCGTTTCGTGAATCCATAGGCCCAATACAAAGTTAGATAATATGGAACCAGTTAATCTGTAAGCCTGTTAATCCGAACATCTGATCCGTTAGTCTGAAAACCTGTTAACTTGATTGCCTAATCTGTGAACTAGTTAATCTAAATTTTGTATGTCTGAAACTTGTAGACAAGTTAAACTAAAATCTGTTAGTCTGGGGACACAAGGTTAGGAGGGGAATTACTTGTGTCATCTGTTGTTTGGGACCCATATTAGTCAGTAACCCTTTCTGGTATCAAAACTTTGACCCAACAGGAAGTAGGGTCCGGGCACGCTTACTGAACAAATTATAAGTGGTTCATTCTGATAATGGCGAGGGGTGTTGATGGTGCGTTCCAACCGGGTCATGTGCGTGCATGGATCCCGGTCTGCCTCTGAGGATGTAAGACGTCGTGACATCTGTAAATAGGTCTGTGCCAATTGGTTGTCACTTTAGGGAGTGATACACCCTATTGTGGGGCCGACACAGGATATTTATGTATTAGGGAGCCGATCGCTTGGGGTAGGGTTTTAGGGTACACTTAGTTCTGTCTGTTTCTGTTGGTACCGTCTGTTTCTGTTGGGTGGTAACACCTGTCTGTTTCTGCGTAGTACCGTCTGTTCGGGTGGTAAAGGCCCATTACTAGTGTACACCTAATTCTACATTTTGTTTCCGTAGGGATTAATCTGTTTCTGCTTCTGTCTGTTTCTGATCGGGTAGTAAAGGCCCATTATTAGCATCCTGTTTCTGTTAAATTATTCTGTACCCGTTTCCATTTCAGTTTAGACATTAGGGTGACACCTAATTCTGTTATACTAGTATTAGTGCAGAGACGTGTAAAGCAATGGTCTATGTCATTCTGTTCTTCTGTTATATCTGCTATACCTGTTACAGTTATCTCTCATCCAGTTTTATGTTCATGTCATATTATTATTATCTGTTCATATGTTGAAAGTCACTGGACTTGCCAGACTTTTTGTCTGACCCTTGTTGTTTCGCTTCCTTTCTTCCGTTTCCCCCCAGGTTATCCAAGGAGGGAATACTTTAGCTTGATCCGGATTTCTCTCTGCTTGAAGTGCTTAAAGTATGGCTTGGCTCTATATAGCTCCCGTTCTATGGGGATTATGATTTTAAAACATGCATTTGAAGGCTTTTGTACAAGACTGATATTTGTACTTGAATTCTGAAATTTGAAAGGATGTAACCATATTGATTTCTGTTTCTAATGTAATAAAGTTAAAAAAATTCAAGTACTCTTTTATCTGTCTTGTAAGTTTCTGTTCTGTTTACTAAAATGCTCCACCAAAGTTAAGGCATTCCCTTTGTGAGTGACCTTAACGGAGGTGGGGTGTTACACTTGGTATCAGAGCTGAAGGTTACCAGATTGGGTAAAGTTTTTGAGAACTATTTTCAAAAAGGTTTTGGAAGGAAGTATTTTCAAAAATAAAGCTTATTTTGAAAAACATGATCCCCAAGAGCCATATATCTTTCTTTCAGTCCTTTTTGTATTGAACCTTTCCTTTTTCGTTCCAGCATGTCTGAAGCATCTGAGATACCAGAGGGTGTTCATGTACCCGGTTGGTTTCGTCAATATCTTGAGGCTAGGACCGCCGCTGCAGGTCCAGCAAACGATCCCCCTCTTCCACCCCCTCCTCGTGCAATTTCTTTCTCAAAGATCTGTAGAGATTTTAGGGCCATGGGTGGGAAGGATTTCAAAGGAACTGAATCATTCGTAGAAGCAAGGAATTGGCTCAAAGAAACTGAGGATCTATTCGTTATCTTCGAGGTGAACGATAGGCAGAAGGTACAGTTGGTAGTATGGCTGCTCAAAGACGAAGCTTCCTACTGGTGGGAAGTCACTAACGCCGAGAGGCCGGTTGAGACATGGATGGATTTCAGAACAAGGTTTGAGACAAAATTCCTCTCGCAAGCTGAACGAAGTTTACAATTGGAAAAGTTCTTATCTCTTAAGCAAGGAAGTATGACGGTCAAGGAATACGTCAACCAGTTCAACCAACTGGCTAGGTTCGGATTGGATTTAGTCAACACTCAGCATAAAAAGGCTCTCCGCTTTGTTAAAGGATTGAACGAGCCACTGCACAGCCTAGCCATGACCCATGTACCCATGGGAGCAACTTACGAGAAATTGGTGGATATGGCACTACTGCACGAGGAAGACAAGGGCCCGAAAGAGATAAAGAAGGAAGAACCACAGAATAAGAAAGCGGGGCCCAAAAAGGAAACACAAAAGAAGGATGAGAAGTCTGAAGATAAGAAGGGGAAAAAGTGCTTTACTTGTTGGAGCTCGACTCATCTGAACAAGGATTGCAGAAAAAGGAAGGGCGCTTGCTTCAACTGTGGGGAGATGGGACACTTCACTAGGGACTGCCCGAAGAGACGAGGACAAGGAGGGCAGGCGAACACTCTTGAGGCTAGTGGCTAGGATAGAAATAGGAAAATTTCTATAGTAGGTTTAATTTCTTTATCTGATTATGGAGTTAAGACTTTTTTCTGATTCTGGTACTTTGATTTTGTAATCGATACTCTGCACTTTAATACTAGTATTATTTCTGAATTCCGCTGTAGACTCAGACCCATAAGGGTTATGGATCATCTGTTTGAGATTGGGGTTTGAGGGATATCTGTGTTAGGCGTCAAGTATGATGCATACATTCTGAGTTTTCGTGGGGTATGATTTTATCATGCTTAGCTTCCTAAGAATCATTAGGGAACCTGATCTGTACCAGTAGTCTGTAAATATCTAAATACTTTTGATAGGATTTCCAGTTTTGACATTGTCTAAAGAAGGTAATCCTCTGAGTGTCAATTTGATGTTGGTTTCGGTCTTTGGGGCCGATACTTAGGACCCATGTCTAATGGGAACCAAATTTCCGTTCTATCTGTACTCGCTTCCATCATTCGACTATATCCTATCGATCGAATATTCGAACTTTAGGTAGAAACTAATGGGTGTAAACATGTGTTTGAGACATGTTATGTTTGATGGTTGCAAGTGGATGCAAGTGGTTGCTAGTGGTTGCCCGTGGATGCATATACACACACTAGGCACTAGATCGGCTCGAAAACACTCTCATACTGCATATGGATGGGTGAGCATTTTTCAATTCTTGTGGATGCAAAATGGTTGATTCAACACATGGATGTTGCATTTGAGTGAATGATTGTGCACTCATATAGAAATAATATATATCATTAGAATTCTATTGCATACATGTTGGACTTATGGCACTAACATAATTCGCATTAAGGAGGTCAACTGAATCAGTAGACCGCCTGATCTTTGCATTAGATAAGGAACATATACACACACTTTTGCATATGTTCATACAACATTAGAAGTTTTCTAAGGACAATGGATGCTTGTGGATGTTGGTTGAGTAGATGGGTGATTGGATGGTAGGACACATTCTTCTTAACTTGAAGATTTCGGGGACGAAATCCTCTAAGGAGGGGAGAATGTAACACCCCGTATTTTCTGTAAACATAAGAGTTAAAAATCAAGGTATAATTAATTTTTAAGAGAAGAAAT
Source organism: Allium sativum (assembly GCA_030737875.1). Lineage (NCBI taxonomy): Eukaryota > Viridiplantae > Streptophyta > Magnoliopsida > Asparagales > Amaryllidaceae > Allium > Allium sativum. The sequence continues at coordinate 736,818,027 of CM060916.1, forward strand.
AAGGGAAACGGGTTGCGCCATTGTGTTCGTCTAGGAAAAATACGCGAAATAGAGTCCGAATTTGCGTAAATCGGAGTCCGTATGAAGAAGATATGGACGAACGAAGTTAGGCAGAAAAACCGGAAACAGGCCAGAATACACTGGCGCACTTGTGAAGTGCGCCAGTACAAAAATACACTGGCGCACCTTCCAAGTGCGCCCATACAAATCCAGCACCGAATTCTGGAGTGTTCTGAGGTGACGTGTCTTCTTTTGAGTGGCTGGATGATGTGTATTCGAGCTGTACGATTTTGATGACTTCTGGATTGATCTGAAGGCTCTAAATCACCCTATTCTCCTATAAAAACACCCCCAAACCTCACTTTCTCTCCACACAACTTCATTCTACCTATACTCTGCCTTTGTTCTAACTAAAATAAAATAATGGCATCACTACTCTGCTGGAATCAAAACTAGAAGATAATCAACATCAGCCTAAGCAACTCAATTCAAACTAGAGATTAAAGTTTCTGCAAAGATTCTACAAAAAGTTAAAGTTCTTTCTTTAATCCAATCAAGGCAAGTATAGTTATTTTCTGATATAAACGTTAATTCTGATTGTGACATGAATTGTAAATCTGAATGTGAGATTATATCTGTTCTTTTCTGTTCTGTTTGGATCTATCTTATCTCTTTCCTCTTTTTGTTCTATAGCCAGGCTACCACGAGCTTGAGCCAATCTCATAAGAGATTAACATACGCTAAAATATTTGGGACAATAAAATGAATGATGCATAATTGGACTGATTTGTGACTGATTTGAGTGAAGGACATAGGTTGTAAACTAGATCTAGATTTATGCATATATGACAATTTGGGATTATCATATGATGATATATGACTTGTAAATCTGGAATATAAGGCATGTTAAAAATTAAGATCTGAATAGAAAGACATAATACAGGTTAGATCTATATCCTTGGGCATATTTTATATAACGGACTATGACTTTAAAAAAAAAGGGGGAATATGGCTTAGGTAGAAAGATTTACATGGAAGTAGGATATCTATTATGTAAATAAACACCTAAGTAAGGGATCTTTGGGATATATGACATGCATAGTAATCTATGGTTATATTTGGTATAATCTGTATATGGATCTTCTGTACTTTGCAAGTTTAATAAAAAGGGGAACATATGATATATGGTAAATTATGACCATAATCTGTGCTATGTGAATTTAATGCAAACATAGGATAAATGATCATATTGGGAATCATGACTATTAGTTATGCATGTGAACTTAGGCAAGATTTATATTTAGACAAGATATGTTGTGAAACCTTAAGGAATGATTGAATCTAATATATTTGCCTAATTTGCTAGTTCTAATCTGCCAATTCTGCCTAAACTGCTAATTAGATTGAGATGCCTAGTCTGTTAAATTTGTCTGTTGAGATGCCTAATCTGTTATATGCTAAAATCTGCTAGTTTGTTTAATCGGCTAAATCCGTTAAGTCGCCTAATCTGCAAAACTTGTTATCTGCTATATCCGTTAAGTTGATATATTCAGTCTGTTGTTGTCATTAGCTATGAATAATTGACATGTATATTAGGCATGAGTATAAATGGTAAATCATTAATTAATTGGCCGCAAAGATAAACATGGCTAACTCGAGGTTACAATGAGTTTGCGACGTAATTCTGCCCGGAACCGCCCGGCATATTCCAGTGGTCGCAAACAATAGGTTCTAATGTGAGAAGTTAGTCATAACGTGCTTGAAACCCGAGGTTAGACTCAGTTTGCGACAGAAACCTGCCCGGAACCAACCGGCCTAACCAGTAGCCGCAAACTGTCAGTCTAATGTGAGAGGTTTGGGCATTAATATTTAATTAATGAAAATCTGAGATAATTGTGATGTCTAAAACGTGTTGGGTAAGGTTAAACCAATTGGACTAATGAATCTGATAAACCCGTTTCGTGAATCCATAGGCCCAATACAAAGTTAGATAATATGGAACCAGTTAATCTGTAAGCCTGTTAATCCGAACATCTGATCCGTTAGTCTGAAAACCTGTTAACTTGATTGCCTAATCTGTGAACTAGTTAATCTAAATTTTGTATGTCTGAAACTTGTAGACAAGTTAAACTAAAATCTGTTAGTCTGGGGACACAAGGTTAGGAGGGGAATTACTTGTGTCATCTATTGTTTGGGACCCATATTAGTCAGTAACCCTTTCTGGTATCAAAACTTTGACCCAACAGGAAGTAGGATCCGGGCACGCTTACTGAACTAATTATAAGCGGTTCATTCTGATAATGTCGAGGGGTGTTGATGGTGCGTTCCAACCGGGTCATGTGCGTGCATGGATCCCGGTCTGCCTCTGAGGATGTAAGACGCCGTGACATCTGTAAATAGGTCTGTGCCAATTGGTTGTCACTTTAGGGAGTGATACACCCTATTGTGGGGCCGACACAGGATATTTATGTATTAGGGAGCCGATCGCTTGGGGTAGGGTTTTAGGGTACACTTAGTTCTGTCTGTTTCTGCATGGTACCGTCTGTTCGGGTGGTAAAGGCCCATTACTAGTGTACACCTAATTCTACATTCTGTTTCCGTTGGGATTAATCTGTTTCTGCTTCTGTCTGTTTCTGATCGGGTAGTAAAGGCCCATTATTAGCATCCTGTTTCTGTTAAATTATTCTGTAACACCCCGCCTCCGCTAGGGTCACTCGCAAAGGAATGCACTAGCTTTAGAGGGGCATTATTGGTAAACACCCACAGAAATATCACAAGACAGAACATATAAAATAGCGGAAGTTAAAATCGAACTTTCATAAACATTAATAATTAAGGTCTAAAGCCTTTTACATCAGAGTACATCAAAACCTGTCTTGCAATAGTAAAGAAGCATAAAGACTTTTTCATAAATTATTCCCCAAGTAAAAACAGTAAAGTAGCCATAGCCAAGAAAAGTCCAAGCCATCCATGATGACCTTCAAGCAGAAGAAGTCCGAACTAAACAGCAGTATTTCCTCCCTGTAACCTGGGGGGGAACGGAAGAAAAGAGGCGAAACAAAACGGGTCAGTCAAAAAGACTGAGTAAGCCCTATCTACCATTAGCATAAAAACTATTGAAGTTAACTGACATGAGAAACTGAGATGAACATAAGCATGATAACAAGATAGATAAGCTAAATCAAAATAACAGGATGAACTACTGAACTCAGATAAACTAAGGTGTCATGATAAATTACGATGTCAAGATAAAACAAGGTATCACATCGTCAGGTTTCTATCAAGTATAATATCCCCAAGATATCTATCACGTATAACGTCCCATGGTATCTATCCTGTACATCTGCTCTGCACCTATCGTACTAGTATCCCAACTGTATCACGTGTTATCCGTGAATGACCCTTACTCAAAAGTTGTGTAATGGTCCATGTCAACCTAGTATATCGCATATATAGGTTACTCAACTCGTATGTTTTGTTCCATGTAAATGTTCAGTCCCTTGCCGTAGACCATACGGGCTTTCCCATGAGATTCTATATTACTTTAACATAGTTCCATGATCCTTAAGATCGGTTTGGACTGTTACCCTAAACCTAGCTAGGGCCTTCCAACATGAATTATCGTCTGTACAACTAGGACTTATGCTACCTAGGGCTACTAGGGATTACGCTTACCTATTGCACGTTTTTGTATCTCGGTTTGGGTTCAACCACCTAGGGCCACTAGGGATTACGCTAACCGCCAACCGCGCCCTTTTCCCCACGCATTCATCGTGAATCGTTTTTCCATGACTGTATGCACATGTATCACATCGTGCCATCCGAGTCCTGTCACAGGGCAGGTCAGGAAATACAGGACTCGGTCGGGAGCTTTCGATTTATCTGCCGGTGCAGATGCTAAGGTCTGTTTTTCTATCCGTGGCTATGGTCCCACGGGACCCCTCCCTCAACTAGCGAAAGACAAGACAGGATAAATCCTGTATGAGAACACACTACTGGCCAACCCACAATCCTAGCCTTACCGCAACCATAATTAGATAGCAATTATGGTCTATTGGGTGTTCTCTGCCTTTCCGTACGTACACGCTTGACCAAAGATGGTAGGTAGCCTGACGAAAAATGCTATCTAGGGTACGACCGTGTATCGTCGACTATCCCCTATCCATCCCCGTCTTTAGGTCGCTCGCATAGCAACCAAGGCATACTCTTGGTTCTTCTAACGCAGACCTTAACCTCTCATGAGCCTAGTATAATTACCTGGCAGCTCATAGAGGGATCCCAAGAATATCCTCACGTTCCCCGAAGCCGCTGCTTCGTTACCCAGTTCGTTGGAGCCTTTATCTAAATCAGATACTTGCTCCTACTCGTATACTTAAACGATGACCTACCGTACCAGGTTACTCATCTATCTATGAACTGGTCTGAATTTACTGGACTAAGAATCATTACTTAGTTATCCTTCAACTAAGGTTTACCACTTAGCCTTATTCCCGTTATCCTTGTTAATTACGGTTACCCACCTAATCCTCCGAATTAGGGTTTATATAACAGATTAAGTATCACTTAAGTTCATGACTTAATCCCGTCTACAAATCATGTCAAAATTGGCTAAGTATCCAAGTTCGAGATTTAGCCCGTCTACAAATCATGTCAAAATTGGCTAAGTATCCAAGTTCAAGACTTAACCCTACAAGCCATGCTCAAGTTGGTTAAGTATCTATTAACTTGACCCTATTAAATTACTTAGTCAAACCGGTCAAGTGTATTCAAGCGATTCATGACTTAGCCTTATCATGTTTTCACGTTGTATTGGTTAAGTATGGGTTAACTTAACCTCAATAAATTCACGAGTTAGATTGGTTAAGTATAGGTCACTTAACCACATCAATTCATCATGTTTAGATTAGTTAAGTGTTTAACTTAACCCCATTAAACTACCAAGTGGGATTAATTAAGTCTAGGCTAACTTAACCCCATCCGATTTCCATGTTTAGACTAGTTGAGTCTAATCTTAACCCCATTCGTTAACCGTATTTTTCGGTTAAGCGTCATTAAGAAAACTTACTTAACCTTACCAAGTTATCGCGTTGGATTGATTAAGTGTTGGTTAACTTAACCCCATCCACTAGTCATATAAAAATGGTTAAGTGTCATTAGGCAAATCAAGTTACTTAACCTACCCAACCTTGTCATATTTTGTTAAGTATCATTAGCCTAATCAAATTACTTAACCCATTTGTCCATGTCATATTTGGTTAAGAGTCATTAATCAAATTAACTTAACCCTATCATGTGGCATTAATTACTTAATGCACCTTCACCTCTCACATTAGACTTTGTTGTGGTTACTAGTTAAGCCGGTCGGTTCCGGGTAGCTTTACACCACAACTTGGTCTAACCTCGGGTTCAAGCACAACATGACCAACTTCTCACATTGGGTCCTATTGTTTGCAACTACTAGTTAGGCCGGTCGGTTCCGGGTAGTTTTACGTTGCAAACTCAACCCAACCTCGAGTTGGCCACACTTATATTATCTAAGTGTCATGTCCATCATGTTTCCCAAAACATGTTACAAGTTTTCAAGCATTTGGGTAGACCTAACTTAATAGGTAAATTCCCAAAGGGTAGACCTAACTTAATAGGTAAATTCCCAAGCTTATGTTTTTATGCATACTTACATGTCAACTTCCATGTTATATTTCAAGTCATGTTTTCAAGTTGTATTTTCATGTCATTAGAAATTACCCATAACATAACCCAACGCTTTTAAACTCGCATATACGTTCGCGACAACGTAATGGATTAAAAGAAGAGACTTGGCAAAGGCATGACAAAAATGGATATTAAGCCACAAGTTAATCATGGTGGCAAATGAGGCACAAATGTGTTCATTAACTTGCACGTTACATTCTTAAGCCTCAAAACATGCATAAACCCAAACTTGGCACATAAGCGAATCATGGTGACAAAAGATATGGAATGATGACTAGTAACTCGCATATATCATCATATAAGGGTTATGACTTCATATGCAAGTTGACATAAAGGTTATGAGGGTTCTCATGTTGCCTAATGCAACATTTCAACATAAAGGTTGTAGCTTTTAGCTCACAAGATCAAGATAACGACTTCATAAACTTGCATGACATGATAGCATGTATCATGCTCAATGATCAAACCCAAACTTGCAACATGAACATTTAACTTCATAGTTAATATCTAAGAGTAGGGAAAGGGCTTACATTGCTATGAAGGCACAAAAGATATGACAAAGCCCTTATGCAATCAAATAGACCCAAAATGCAAGCTCTAACATAAAAACCCTTGAGCCAAAATGATCAAAACCCTTGCTTTATGATGCAAAGATAGAAACTTGACTTGCATGCAAGCTAATGACACTCATACAAGCTTGAAAACACTTGTATGCATGGAAAATCTCTCATAGAAACCATTTAGAAATTTTATGAAGAGAGTGGAGGCCATGAGAGGTAAAATTTTGCCATAGTTTAGTTGCATAAATGAATAATGAGGATTTAGGATAGGTTAGGGTCTTATTTATAGATTAGGCAAGTGTTTTAGGCCATAGGATTAAACCTAGATTCAATCCAAGCCATCAAAGCATGTCTTGGGGAAGAAGTCAAGTGTAGGAACCATCTAGGGCCTTTAGATTAAAGATGAACCATGAGAACCATCCAAATGCAAAATCTGCATTTGAGCGAATCGGCCCACGGGTTGACAGCCAAACACCCTGGATTAACCCCTAGTCGACCCAGCGAGCTCGGGTCGACCTCAAAAATCGGTCGGTTCGGTTATTCCCCTCTCCCAATTCGCTGTTCTGAACATTTTTGCATATTTATTTATTTAATTTTCAATTATATATATATATCAATATATATATATATTTCTCTGCGCAACCCATTTCACTTAATTAAGTATACTTTAATTTGGGAATTTTTCGTGAAACTTCGCGAGGCCATATCTTGGTCATACGGACTCCGATTCTCGAAAACTCAGACTCTATTTCGCGTATTTTTCCAAGACGAACGCAATGGCATAGCCCGTTTTACTTGATTCAGAATTTAAAATTAAATTCTTCCTTGATTTTCGTCTTAACACGTTATTGAAAAATACGGGTTGTTACATTCTCCCCAACTTTTAGGATTTCGTCCCCGAAATCTCCAAGTTAGGAAGAACATATCCTACCATCCATCATCCATCTAATCAAAACATCATCCACAAGAAACCATTGTCCTTAGATGATTTCTAATGCTGTATGAATATATGCAAAACGTGTGTGTACATGTTCCTTAGCTAATGCTAATGATCAGGCCTGAATAATATTTCTAATGCAAAATATGTATAGTGCCATGAATCCAACATGTATGCAAATAGTCCTAGTCATATAGATACTATATGCGTGCACAATCATTCATTCATATGCAACAACCGCATGATAATACATTCGATTTCATCCATAAACAAGTATAAATACTCGTGCATATGCAATATGAAATGTGACCGAGTCGAGCTAGTATCTAATGTGTATTCGCGCATCCACGAGCAACCACTTGCAACCATATCAATCATAACATGTTTCAAATACATGTTTACATCCATAGGGTTCTACCTAGAATTCCCTGAAACAGGGCCGAGAAGATAAACAAGACAAACTCCTTACGGGGTTTGTAACAGAAAGTAGGACCGAGAGGATGTCCACAAAAGATAACCTACAAGTAAGCTCTACAGAAACAGGGATCAAGGATATACTCCCAAAAAGAGATATCATGCGCGTATCTAGTCTTTGACCATCAAAGTCGTATTTCCTCGGGCTTACTTCCATTGTGCCTTGACCGCCCTTTAACTTCGCGATTTCGTAGCTTCTTATTTCCTACTTCCATAACATGAGCTGAAACTCATTTCTTCGTCACCTCTCGTTCCACTTGCACTTATCCTTTTTCTAGAATACTTGGCGCAAACATGACTGCGTACTCATGATCTCATGCAAGCTTTCCAAAATTCACTAGTGAATCTTGGATCTCGTTTATATACTATAAGGCATTCCATGTAGAAGAACTTTCTCTTGAAAGTAAACAGATGTCAATCAGGTTATCATGCGCACTTACTAGGGTGATCTCTATAACCCATGCATAAATGAAGTAAACCATCTGTCTTATTGGCGAACACCACTTGATCGGGCTTCAAATTTCCAATAAAGGCATCAAGGGATTCTAACTAGTCATGACGGAACCTCAAAAAGGTTACCCGATACTTCGAGGGCATTACCAAGGCTAGTCAAAAGGTCTAACTACCCTCCTATCAAAACCGAGAGTGGCACCCCCTACTGGATAACCACTTCATCCCTAGAATCCATCCATAGCTTATAAACATAAGCATTATTTCCAAACTCAACACTTGGCATAGACATTCCCAAATCCAAACAAGTCATGTATAAATGGACTGATTCTCCAATAGGACTTTGAGACCAAAATGGGATTCTCTATTACGTTAGTACTTAAGGTGCAGAGACTCAACTACCGAAGCGGACTTAAATGATGCGGGGATCAAAACAAAGTCTTGGCGGGATGATTGAAAAGAATAACTAGATCTTCAACAAGGATGTTATCCCCCTACTCAGGTACTCTAGTGAGGGTATACAACGATGATCTTGTCCTTGTCCCACAATACTTAACTATCCGTCCCGTTTCACCATACCAAAGATACTTTCTCGTCATGGGTTTCATTGTTCATCTTTCTCCCTCCTTTGAGGACTAAGCCATACCAACAAGTTGCTCATCCTTAAGCTCGTATCCTTTATCCTTCTTTCTCACGATCCTTTCTTATAACCCGGCCACTGGTCTCTCGAGAACCACCTCCATCGTATGGAAAGCACTTTCGTAGATAGAAAAGACAAGTCGCAGTTAAAACCACTGTGACTACAGGTGGAGGAAAGAAAGGAAAAGAGATCCAATTAAGGAAACAAGGATAGTGCTAATGGCCTTTGGGGAATAGCCTTTTTCTTTTAAAAGAAAATTTTCTTGAAAAATGCTTCTTTATAAACGATTTTCAAATAGTTTTCAGAAGGTCTTTAAAAACTTTTGCCCAATCTGGTAACCTTCTGCTCTGATACCAAATGTAACACCCCGCCTCCGCTAGGGTCACTCGCAAAGGAATGCACTAGCTTTAGAGGGGCATTATTGGTAAACACGCACAGAAATATCACAAGACAGAACATATAAAATAGCGGAAGTTAAAATCGAACTTTCATAAACATTAATAATTAAGGTCTAAAGCCTTTTACATCAGAGTACATCAAAACCTGTCTTGCAATAGTAAAGAAGCATAAAGACTTTTTCATAAATTATTCCCCAAGTAAAAACAGTAAAGTAGCCATAGCCAAGAAAAGTCCAAGCCATCCATGATGACCTTCAAGCAGAAGAAGTCCGAACTAAACAGCAGTATTTCCTCCCTGTAACCTCGGGGGGGGGGGGGGAACGGAAGAAAAGAGGTGAAACAAAACGGGTCAGTCAAAAAGACTGAGTAAGCCCTATCTACTATTAGCATAAAAACTAGTGAAGTTAACTGACATGAGAAACTGAGATGAATATAAGCATGATAACAAGATAGATAAGCTAAATCAAAATAACAGGATGAACTACTGAACTCAGATAAACTAAGGTGTCATGATAAATTACGATGTCAAGATAAAACACGGTATCACATCGTCAGGTTTCTATCAAGTATAATATCCCCAAGATATCTATCACGTATAACGTCCCATGGTATCTATCCTGTACATCTGCTCTGCACCTATCGTACTAGTATCCCAACTGTATCACGTGTTATCCGTGAATGACCCTTACTCAAAAGTTGTGTAATGGTCCATGTCAACCTAGTATATCGCATATATATAGGTTACTCAACTCGTATGTTTTGTTCCATGTAAATGTTCAGTCCCTTGCCGTAGACCATACGGGCTTTCCCATGAGATTCTATATTACTTTAACATAGTTCCATGATCCTTAAGATCGGTTTGGACTGTTACCCTAAACCTAGCTAGGGCCTTCCAACATGAATTATCGTCTGTACAACTAGGACTTATGCTACCTAGGGCTACTAGGGATTACGCTTACCTATTGCACGTTTTTGTATCTCGGTTTGGGTTCAACCACCTAGGGCCACTAGGGATTACGCTAACCGCCAACCACGCCCTTTTCCCCACGCATTCATCGTGAATCGTTTTTCCATGACTGTATGCACATGTATCACATCGTGCCATCCGAGTCCTGTCACAGGGCAGGTCAGGAAATACAGGACTCGGTCGGGAGCTTTCGATTTATCTGCCGGTGCAGATGCTAAGGTCTGTTTTTCTATCCGTGGCTATGGTCCCACGGGACCCCTCCCTCAACTAGCGAAAGACAAGACAGGATAAATCCTGTATGAGAACACACTACTGGCCAACCCACAATCCTAGCCTTACCGCAACCATAATTAGATAGCAATTATGGTCTATTGGGTGTTCTCTGCCTTTCCGTACGTACACGCTTGACCAAAGATGGTAGGTAGCCTGACGAAAAATGCTATCTAGGGTACGACCGTGTATCGTCGACTATCCCCTATCCATCCCCGTCTTTAGGTCACTCGCATAGCAACCAAGGCATACTCTTGGTTCTTCTAACGCAGACCTTAACCTCTCATGAGCCTAGTATAATTACCTGGCAGCTCATAGAGGGATCCCAAGAATATCCTCACGTTCCCCGAAGCCGCTGCTTCGTTACCCAGTTCGCTGGAGCCTTTATCTAAATCAGATACTTGCTCCTACTCGTATACTTAAACGATGACCTACCGTACCAGGTTACTCATCTATCTATGAACTGGTCTGAATTTCCTGGACTAAGAATCATTACTTAGTTATCCTTCAACTAAGGTTTACCACTTAGCCTTATTCCCGTTATCCTTGTTAATTACGGTTACCCACCTAATCCTCCGAATTAGGGTTTATATAACAGATTAAGTATCACTTAAGTTCATGACTTAATCCCGTCTACAAATCATGTCAAAATTGGCTAAGTATCCAAGTTCGAGATTTAACCCGTCTACAAATCATGTCAAAATTGGCTAAGTATCCAAGTTCAAGACTTAACCCTACAAGCCATGCTCAAGTTGGTTAAGTATCTATTAACTTGACCCTATTAAATTACTTAGTCAAACCGGTCAAGTGTATTCAAGCGATTCATGACTTAGCCTTATCATGTTTTCACGTTGTATTGGTTAAGTATGGGTTAACTTAACCTCAATAAATTCACGAGTTAGATTGGTTAAGTATAGGTCACTTAACCACATCAATTCATCATGTTTAGATTAGTTAAGTGTTTAACTTAACCCCATTAAACTACCAAGTGGGATTAATTAAGTCTAGGCTAACTTAACCCCATCCGATTTCCATGTTTAGACTAGTTGAGTCTAATCTTAACCCCATTCGTTAACCGTATTTTTCGGTTAAGCGTCATTAAGAAAACTTACTTAACCTTACCAAGTTATCGCGTTGGATTGATTAAGTGTTGGTTAACTTAACCCCATCCACTAGTCATATAAAAATGGTTAAGTGTCATTAGGCAAATCAAGTTACTTAACCTACCCAACCTTGTCATATTTTGTTAAGTATCATTAGCCTAATCAAATTACTTAACCCATTTGTCCATGTCATATTTGGTTAAGAGTCATTAATCAAATTAACTTAACCCTATCATGTGGCATTAATTACTTAATGCACCTTCACCTCTCACATTAGACTTTGTTGTGGTTACTAGTTAAGCCGGTCGGTTCCGGGTAGCTTTACACCACAACTTGGTCTAACCTCGGGTTCAAGCACAACATGACCAACTTCTCACATTGGGTCCTATTGTTTGCAACTACTAGTTAGGCCGGTCGGTTCCGGGTAGTTTTACGTTGCAAACTCAACCCAACCTCGAGTTGGCCACACTTATATTATCTAAGTGTCATGTCCATCATGTTTCCCAAAACATGTTACAAGTTTTCAAGCATTTGGGTAGACCTAACTTAATAGGTAAATTCCCAAAGGGTAGACCTAACTTAATAGGTAAATTCCCAAGCTTATGTTTTTATGCATACTTACATGTCAACTTCCATGTTATATTTCAAGTCATGTTTTCAAGTTGTATTTTCATGTCATTAGAAATTACCCATAACATAACCCAACGCTTTTAAACTCGCATATACGTTCGCGACTACGTAATGGATTAAAAGAAGAGACTTGGCAAAGGCATGACAAAAATGGATATTAAGCCACAAGTTAATCATGGTGGCAAATGAGGCACAAATGTGTTCATTAACTTGCACGTTACATTCTTAAGCCTCAAAACATGCATAAACCCAAACTTGGCACATAAGCGAATCATGGTGACAAAAGATATGGAATGATGACTAGTAACTCGCATATATCATCATATAAGGGTTATGACTTCATATGCAAGTTGACATAAAGGTTATGAGGGTTCTCATGTTGCCTAATGCAACATTTCAACATAAAGGTTGTAGCTTTTAGCTCACAAGATCAAGATAATGACTTCATAAACTTGCATGACATGATAGCATGTATCATGCTCAATGATCAAACCCAAACTTGCAACATGAACATTTAACTTCATAGTTAATATCTAAGAGTAGGGAAAGGGCTTACATTGCTATGAAGGCACAAAAGATATGACAAAGCCCTTATGCAATCAAATAGACCCAAAATGCAAGCTCTAACATAAAAACCCTTGAGCCAAAATGATCAAAACCCTTGCTTTATGATGCAAAGATAGAAACTTGACTTGAATGCAAGCTAATGACACTCATACAAGCTTGAAAACACTTGTATGCATGGAAAATCTCTCATAGAAACCATTTAGAAATTTTATGAAGAGAGTGGAGGCCATGAGAGGTAAAATTTTGCCATAGTTTAGTTGCATGAATGAATAATGAGGATTTAGGATAGGTTAGGGTCTTATTTATAGATTAGGCAAGTGTTTTAGGCCATAGGATTAAACCTAGATTCAATCCAAGCCATCAAAGCATGTCTTGGGGAAGAAGTCAAGTATAGGAACCATCTAGGGCCTTTAGATTAAAGATGAACCATGAGAACCATCCAAATGCAAAATCTGCATTTGAGCGAATCGGCCCACGGGTTGACAGCCAAACACCCTGGATTAACCCCTAGTCGACCCAGCGAGCTCGGGTCGACCTCAAAAATCGGTCGGTTCGGTTATTCCCCTCTCCCAATTCGCTGTTTTGAACATTTTTGCATATTTATTTATTTAATTTTCAATTATATATATATATATATATCAATATATATATATATTTCTCTGCGCACCCCATTTCACTTAATTAAGTATACTTTAATTTGGGAATTTTTCTTGAAACTTCGCGAGGCCATATCTTGGTCATACGGACTCCGATTCTCGAAAACTCAGACTCCATTTCGCGTATTTTTCCGAGACGAACGCAATGGCATAGCCGTTTTACTTGATTCAGAATTTAAAATTAAATTCTGCCTTGATTCTCGTCTTAACACGTTATTGAAAAATACGGGTTGTTACACGTTATTGAAAAATAAGGGTTGCATGGTACCGTCTGTTCGGGTGGTAAAGGCCCATTACTAGTGTACACCTAATTCTACATTCTGTTTCCGTAGGGATTAATCTGTTTCTGCTTCTGTCTGTTTCTGATCGGGTAGTAAAGGCCCATTATTAGCATCCTGTTTCTGTTAAATTATTCTGTACCCGTTTCCATTTCAGTTTAGACATTAGGGTGAAACCTAATTCTGTTATACTAGTATTAGTGCAGAGAAGTGTAAAGCAATAGTCTATGTCATTCTGTTCTTCTGTTATATCTGCTATACCTGTTACAGTTATCTCTCATCCAGTTTTATGTTCATGTCATATTATTATTATCTGTTCATATGCTGAAAGTCACTGGACTTGCCAGACTTTTTGTCTGACCCTTGTTGTTTCGCCTCCTTTCTTCCGTTCCCCCCCAGGTTATCCTAGGAGGGAATACTTTAGCTTGATCCGGATTTCTCTCTGCTTGAAGTGCTTAAAGTATGGCTTGGCTCTGTATAGCTCCCGTTCTATGGGGATTATGATTTTAAAACATGCATTTGAAGGCTTTTGTACAAGACTGATATTTGTACTTGAATTCTGAGATTTGAAAGGATGTAACCATATTGATTTCTGTTTCTACTGCAATAAAGTTAAAAAAATTCAAGTACTGTTTTATCTGTCTTGTAAGTTTCTGTTCTGTTTACTAAAATGCTCCACCAAAGTTAAGGCATTCCCTTTGTGAGTGACCTTAATGGAGGTGGGGTGTTACAAGGGTGACACCAAAAAAGCGGCCAAAAAAGGGCGGGAAAGAGAAGCAACAAAATGGCGCCCAAAACCTCTATAAATAAGACTCCAGAGGTCTCATTTTGGGGGGCTCTTTTTTTGATTCTACAATCTTTCTCTCATTTTTCTAGAGAGCAGACCCCAATTTATAAATCAATTTGGGGAATTCTTATGTAACCTCCTTTGTGAATAAAATCATCAAAGCCTTTAAAGTGGACGTAGGTTCAATCCGAACCGAACCACTATAAATTGTATGTTCTTACTTTCCTGCATATGATTTTGCTCCTCAATGATTTCTACACATTTTCTGCTATGCCATCAGATTGCCAGGGTATCCTCGCTCAAGTCGTTAGGTTTCTAGCAACCTGACGCCTTCTCCATGGTCCATTTCCATAGACCTATATTTGGTGTTGACGAAAAATATCATTAACGGATATGCATAGAGTATAGGCCTTTATTAGTAAACAGATATCAGCTTATTTCAAGTCAAACATCTGTTTGTTGAAACAAAAATTATCGCTGCCATAATATTCAGACGTCTGACTTATAATAAACAGAAGTATGTTCTAACCCCGAAATGGCCTATTTTCTTGCTGTTTGAAATTTTATTAAAAACATACATCTGAATTTTTTGTTCAGACATTTGAATACGAATAGATGCAGCTATTCAATGAAGAATCACACCTTTTAATTCATATCTGTTCTTTGAATCTCTTCGCAAATAACTGCAACTATTTGATTGCTATAAATAGGTGTTCAAACAAATGTTTTCCTCACTGAATCTTACTCTAATTCTTTCTATATTATCTATAGCATTTAGATTCACAAAAGCACTATGTTTTCGTGTTTCTAAGATTTCAAATCATTTCCAATCTTCCATATTCTTTCACGAACTATATTATCATCATCAAGGAATATTATAGGAAGGGTGTATACTAGTTTGACATATATGTGTTATGAAGAACTTAAATAGTCAACATATTTACTGTATTTCCAAGACCTCTTCAACAGTTGAGGCAAGAAATCACGTTTAGTTGTTCAGGTAGTTGTATTTGTTGTAAACCTGTTCCTCCGGGTGAAGTGAGAGTTGTCAGTAATGAAATTCTAGAAGGGAGTTTGGGAATGGACATAGAATGAAGGTTCGAGCCATTGTAAATCTTGATGTCACTTTACTTACCGCATATTATCCTCTTCATATTCCGCATTATACGATCCTACTACTGCATAATATTTTTCACAGAGAACAACACATATTTTTGGAATAGTCAGAAAATGGCCCCCAAAATTCTACCATTGCGCCCATGGCGATTTTTTAATTAATTGACATATACAACATGTTCAAAATAAACTTCGTAAGAAAAATTATTGACATTCGATGTTCCGTGTCAAAAAATAATTATACACGTAAACACATGTATATATTTTGTTTCATAAATACGTAAATGTGTGTATGTAGAAATAACACATGTTTGAACATGAAAAATTGAACGTATAAAATAAATGAGAATTAAATGAAAAATTACTGTTATGCAAACATAACGTTACATAGATATAAATAGAATTAAGTAAAAGGTTAACGTATTTATAAATTAATAAATGAGATTCGATAAATGTTAACGTTATATAAATATAACATTACAGAAGTGTTAATGGTAGTTAATTAAAAGCTAACATTATATAAGTATAACATTATAAATTAATAAATAAAATATAACATTATAGAAGGATATATTCAAGAATATTACCCTACATGTAAAGGCATGTGCATATATTTATTTTATATTAATATATATACACACACGTACAAATATGCAGAAGTAACACATGTTTGAATTTGAAAACAAACGCGTATCATAAACAAAATTTAATCATAAATAAATGGAAGTTTTATAACGTCAATAATGTAATGTAAAAAAATTTAAAGCATCAATAATCTAACGCTAAAATTTAAACAAAAATATTTTGATATAGGTAAGTGACAAGTCAGAATTAACGCATTTCAATATGTATGGATCGACCTATGTGTAGATTGGGCTAACCCCATAGGTTGACCGTGGAATGTGGGGGTCGACCGATACATGCTTTGAAAGCATGTTTCTGATGCTTCAAACATTCAGATTTTAATCCATTTAAAATGAAGGACAACGTGATTTTAGATATCTATAAATAAAATTATAAGGCTAGCCCTCAAACCCATATTTTTCTGAATGGACGTGGAAGCCCTCTCACTTTTCTTTATCCTCCAATTTTTAGTAACCAAATATATTAAATTTAGGCTTCTAATTTGCAATTTGGAGGTGGAAACAATAGATCTAGGAAATAAGATGTCAAAATAAAGCCTTTGTAAGGTAAGTTTTACAGATCTGATTTCTAGTTAGTTATTTTTACTTTGTTTAGATCCAGATTTATAAATTCATGAGAATTTCAGATTGTGGATCCAAACATGGTTACAAAAAGGAAGGCTGTGGATAATAGAACTGAATTTAAATAATATCTAGAACTTGGAGTTTTGTTCCCAAATGAGTGGATTTAATTTTTTGTGTGGTAATGATATGTAACATCATTGTGTTCCCGTTAAAACCATTAAAATTGACATTGAAATACTTGAAATAATCATGGTAATTGGTTATGCAAGTTATTTGTATTGAAATGGTAAATCTTAATAAATTGTACTTCAAATGTCATTCTTTTGGGATTGACTTCAAATAAATATAAGTAATATTGGGTTTAATAATTATAGAGAAAGGCATAAGCCTAAATGAGATAAATTTATAATGAAAATGACAATATTAAGAAATGAATTAAAAATAGGAATTTAATATATAACTTGATTTGAAAGTTTGTAATAACCTAGTTGGTAGTTGAGAAAAATAGATATATTTCCATAATTTAAATTTGT
The DNA here is from genome assembly GCA_030737875.1 of Allium sativum. Lineage (NCBI taxonomy): Eukaryota > Viridiplantae > Streptophyta > Magnoliopsida > Asparagales > Amaryllidaceae > Allium > Allium sativum. The sequence goes on from CM060916.1 coordinate 736,835,313, forward strand.
AAGAAGGACGATAAACGTAATTGCAAGAATCAAAGTGAAGAAAGTGGGATTAGTGCAAAATAGGGATGTTATTGCATTTTGCACTATAAAAGAAACATCTTGCAAATACGGGTTACTGTTTATGGGATTATTTTATACTAAAATATGGAAATAGATTTTAGTATACTTTCTGTAACCAACCAGGTTGAGTAGAGTTAAATTCCTAGAATAAACTTACAAAGATGGTACGTAAAGAAATAATGTAATGGAAATGAATTATAAGATGAATGGAGGTAACAATCAGTTTAAAAAGAAATAACATAACAGAAAGGTATTATAAAATGAATAGAGGCAAAAATTAAGTTAAATAACTAATAAACATAGAAAAGAGTAAATAAAGAATATGGCTAAGGCATGCGTTTGATATGTAGGAAATAGAAATAAAGCAAAGATATTATTATAATAAATGATTATGATAGATAGACCCAGTTTTAGGCTAAGACTATCATATATTATAAGAAAACTAAAAGGGAGTTCAAAAGATAACAATAAGTGAAAAAAAGAGGAATAAACAAACGCGAAAGAAAATATTAGACGTAGTGTTTAGTAAAAAAGTGGGGTTCGCTTGTCGTGGTCCAAGGGAAATCTGGATAAGGGCCTAACTAAGTTGCATCATCGAAAATTCTTTAGAGTATGCTGACCTCACTAGGCGCATCTTGTAGCAGTTCACAGGAAATTTGGATGAGGGCCTAACGAAGCTTTATCATCGTAGATTCTATGGAAAAGAAGCACCCTGTCCTAACGATGAACTAGATATTTATTGGAGCAGGAAATAAATGACTTAAATGAGATGTGACGGTACTTTAGATAGCCCCTCGGGGAGGGCTTAATGAAGCCGTAACCTCTGAGGTAGGTCTCCAGGGGTCCATCAAAACTAGAGAATTTTATCTGCTCGTCCTCTTAAAACAAGAAAAATGAAAACTTCCCTAATTAAATAAAAAGGGAGAAAAAACTTGCAATTCTCTATCCTACGATAATTAAAGCCTCAACAAAAGATTTAAAGCAGCAAATCTCTAGGATTGAGAGAAGGGAGAAAGTTATTGCGGATTTCTGGAAGCATGTCTCTATTCTTTGATATATTTTTTGATGTTTGAGATGTCGAGGCCTTGAAGTTCCTTTCTTGCAGCCAATATCAAGCTAAATTCATTCAAATCCAGGCAAGTTGAGTTGTTCAACTCGCACTTTCTGCTTAATTTCTATATGCATGTTGATAAATATTGATATGTTGAGAGTTTCCTATGAATATTCGTTTACTATGACAAGTTTTTTTTGGAATTCTTAGGTTACAGTAAAACAGTATTTGGGTCTGTCTTTGTGAATGTGTAACCTCTTCGTTCTTTTATTAAATCTTGTAATTCATTTTTCGGAGTGTTTCTTGTATGTTGAACTTGAAACCTAGCATGTTTCCTTGGAGTTAATTCCACTTGCACCATGGAGAAAAATTGATCGCAAAATGGATTCATCACAAGCAAAAAAATTCCTTGAATATCCATCATTTAGATCATCCCTGGCTTTGTTTGGTCAACCGGAGCTATGTATGGGTTAACCTAGGCTTATTTTCAGTTGACCTATGCCTTTTCCAGGCACATGGGACGATTTTTTTGTAAACTATTGATGTTTGCACCAGTGTTTTGATGTTTTCCTAAGAGTTGCTGCAAGCCACCTCAATAATTTTGAAGTAAATTTTCGGCGATGATTCTTGATGCTTTGATCTTATTTGGATAAGCCAACATTATGCTCAAATTCGTATTTCGGACTTGTAGAACTTAGTGATTGTGGATGATGTTTTCGTGATGAGATTTTGTGTATTTGGGACATCATACACATTTTTATGCAATGATTCCAAAAGGAAATTTTTCCTTATATATATAATGCTTTGAGAAAAAGAATTTTCTATGATTTGTTTTACCAAAATCTCCTTAAGGCAATAATATAGTATTTTTTGAAATACATAAATTTTCACATCAAAAGTATAAATGTTTTCTGAATCGTTTTTCTAACTTGTTTTCTCAAGTTAACTAATTTCAATATATAAAACAACACATTTTTTCACCTTTAAGGATGAGGATGTTATTTAAATAATATAAAAAAATTACATTGTAACGACCTGTATTTTAATGATTGGATATTTAAATATTGATTGTTAATTATTCGATTGACGATTCCAAAATGCGATGTTCAGCAAACGATCGAGTTGGGACTCAAGAATAGTTTTGTTAAGTTCGTATGGTTCATTAATAAAAAGTATAAGGATCGCCATATTTTGAATTAGACTGTTTGGTAGTCATAATGATCTCTATATACGCGTGAAATTATCGTTTTGGGCAATAGTCTCAAATTTCAATAAAAGTTGTACCATCAAAACCGTATCATTATAATGACTCACTCTGTCAAGTTTCATAGCGTTTGGATAGGTTGTTTGATCGTAGTGAGGTAAAATGAGCATTGAGTTTTTGTTGAAAATACAAGTGAAATTGAGTATAAATATTTGTCCAAAACCCTTGTTTTCTATTAGCTAGGGTAGTGTCCGTCACCCTCTCATCCTTCCATCGCTACTGTACCATTCAAAAGAATGGCCGCCTCAATCCTTATCTTCACAAAATGCTTTTGATCAAAATATTAAATGAAAAATCACGATTTTTGCCTTACTGGAATCGTATGATCGAAAGCTTCAATCCCATGTCTGATTCGATGATGGTCAAAGATTTTGGTTCAAAATTAGGGATTCAATTCTTGCGCGTTCTGGTTAGAGTTGGGTCATGTTGTGGCTAACACGGTGATGTGGGGGTCAAGGCACATTTCGCTATGATTTATAGAGGGTCCGATCATTGGTTGGGCAAGGCAAATTGCAGCAGGTCGGAGGAGTTTGGGCACTGTCGTATTTTTCCAAGGGTCATCAGAGTTTGGTTTTAGGGTGTTGGCAGATTGAGATTTTGATTTTAGATGAGGATTTCAATGGCGTGACCAAATTGGAGTTCCGATGGTTGGAGCTCTGTATCATCGAAGATAGTGCATGGTGAAGTCTGCGTGTACGGGCCTGTAGGGAGTGAGGAAGATATATTAGGCTTTAACTAAGGTAATTAAAGAGTTAATGTATATTTAAATTGAATTAGATTGTTTGAATAATTGATAACTTAAAACATGCATATCTTTATCGTACGGTGTCAAATTCGGATGTGGTTTGTTGCGTTGGACTTGTATTGACAAGATCTACACTGAGGAGCTTGTTTGGACTGATTTGGCTAAGGTGGGTGATATTATCTCTAATTGGATGGTATTTGTTCGTATAATATAGATTTGATGTTTTAAATTGTTTTTAATTATAAACCACAATATTTAGGACTGTTGAGCCTAGTAAGTACTAAATAAAAAGATCATATAATTATTTAAGTAGATTTAACATGATTGTCACATTTTTACCTTGTTGCATGCTATTATGCGCTATTTACCCAATTATACGCTATTGCGCACTATTTTGACCATATAGCTAGATTTCGACTATTTGGACATATATTTCACCTTGATTGTTATAGATAGATTCTATCTGATTTATTATTGTCATTATGTATGTTTGTATGCTAGTTTAGGAATTTGTTTGACTATTGATTGTGTGGTTGAATTATTTGTTTAGTTTAAATTAAAACGTCAATTATCGGCGATCTAGTATTAGGAAAATCTCATTCTTAAGGATTTGTTGCTTATTGATCGCACGCACAAGTGGGTGTGTACTGACTGAGCATACAAGGATGGTAAACTCGAACAAACGAGATAAATTCTCAAAGAAGCTTTAAAGAGCTTGGATGGAATCGATGAATGAGCAGAATTGAAGCTCTATGATGGATTCGATGACGGCGCAACATTGGAGCTTGGTGGTAGATTCAAAGATGGAGCAACAGTGGAGCTTTATGGGCGACTTAAAGACGATAGATGGACTTGACGACGAGCTAGATCTCGCAAAGAATGCCAGACGTTTTCCTTAGATGTGTATTTCACCAATTTTGGTTAAATAGGTGATTTGAGTACTAGTTATTGATTATTATGAAGTGATCGATATCGATTAATTTTGTTGTTGACCATTTTGGTCAATTTGACATAGACATGGTGCGATTTCGAGGAGTAGGATATCATAATTCATTCGATTGCGATTTTGATACGATGGCTCTATGATCAGTGGCTTTGGCTTGAGATGAGGATGTGGTGCTTCAATTGATTTGACATTTGACGACGATGAATCCAAGAAAAGGAGTAAAGCAGTTGCGATGGATTGCTTTTCTCTGAGATGCAGAAAAGATGACATGAAGTCGTACTGAGATAACTTTCATATAAGGATGGGATGGCACATGGTTGTTACGACTTGGAGGGAATTTGATGAGGTCTCACGACAGTGCATGTGACGGCCCGCCCTGCACCAGCCGACATTTCCCATAAAAGTGCGCTGTGCCAATGTCTAACTAGCACGGGACGGTCGCCAAAGAAAGAAAAAGAGAATTTGAACTAACAAGGAACCTGTAGAATGTCTTACAACGCATGGAATGAAATATAATGATAACATAACTTTGACATAAAACAGGCGAGACAATGCATAAGATGAAAACTAAACATCATAGCAGCGGAAAATCCAAATACAGCTTATGTTCCACATCATCATTATTACAACTTTAAAACTGTCTCTAAAGCAAAAGAAAGGGAAGGTACACTACTAATGCCCAAAGTAGTGACCAACATCGACACAGGGAGAATATATATATATATCATATGTGGGAACCTCGTGCTCGTCTCCGGTACAGCTACCCGTGCAAACCACCTAACTTGTCTCTAGTCTGCCCGTTTAAGAGCACCTAGAGTAATAAGAAGAGACATAAAACTATGGGTCAGACAAAAGTCTAGTATGAGCGATAAGCATCAAAACAGAACAATAACAGGTATACTAAACCATACCTGAACCTGAATGTAACACCCCGTAATTCTATTAATATTAATATTCACAAATTAAAGAATAACTAATCTCAGACGTGAGAATTGTGGGAAACGGGTTGCGCCATTGTGTTCGTCTCGGAATTCTGGTTGAAATAGAGTCCGAGTTTGCGTGAATTGGACTTCGTATGAAGAAGTTATGGCCATCAGAAGTTTCAGAAAATTCAAAACAGCTCGCAAGAAAATTTAAAAATTCAAACTGAAAGTGCAGAAGCGGGCTGGGCGGGAAAATTCCCGCCCAGGCAGGTCGACTGGGGAGTCGACATTAGTGTCGACCTCCCCACCCCCCCCCCCAGGCCGACAGTAGTGTCGACCTGGGTGTCGACCTGGTCAGTCGTCTAGGGTTTGACTGAGCCCAATCTTGAGCTGCTGATGTGTCTTTAGGGCTGAGTTGGCAAATTAAACGGTTCAGGTTAGTTCTGAGTTGATCTAGCGGTCTAAATAAACCCTAAACTCTATAAATACCTAGGTAGTCTCTCACTCTAATTCACATGAAAAATAGAATAGCTATCGTCATACCGCCGCCATGGAACTCAGTCTAGCCGCCGCCAACTAAGAAGGAAGAAAGCTAATCAAAACCCTAATTCTACTCAATTCTAAAGCAAATCAAGACTCTGTTTCTTCTCTAAAATGTGAGTATGATGATCTTAACAAGATTATTATTGAACTAATTAGATTAAGTTATGAATGGATTATAAGTGAATGATGTGAATTGTCATATATGTTGTTGTAAACCTTATGCTATCATGTATGTTGTAAATCCTATGTTATGTGATGATGATATCCTATATGTTGTAAATCATGTAATGATGATATTGTATATGTTGCAAGTTTCTATGCTAAATTGTGATGAATCATACATGTTATAAAGTCATGATGTTATTATCTATGCTAATTAGTTCATGTTAATCAAATCATAATGTTGATATTATGTGGCCTATGTTGATCTATATGACAAATCATGTATGCAAGTCTAGATTGATTAGTAAAGATTATGAACATATGCCATGACATCTATTTAAATCTAGAATTGTGACATCTAGAATTACGCTATGACATATGTGAATTCTATGTATAAGATGCTAGTTCACACCATCATTATGTTGCCTAAACCATATATGCTAGTTCATACATGAATTTGGATTATGATCATATTATGTGAATTGTGACATTTTAACCAAACAAGTTGACACCTTTAGATCCATAACATGTGTAGATTCATGCAAGTTCCACCCCTATCATAATTAGATCTATTTTTATTTGTCTATGTATTGTGATAATTTATCTTTGTGCTATGAGTTAGACCATTCGAGTCTAACGTATATTTTGCGTTCAATAAGCGAACGTATAACGTGGGGTAGGGGTAATATTAAGGATTTAATATTAAGAAGTTGGGGTGCAATTGATATGATTTTGCATGCCATAAATGGATGGACATAATTGAGTCAATTATGGACATCATTAAAAGTGGACTTAATTAATAATTTGAATAGGGAATTATTAAAACTGGGGTAAAAGATTATAAGTGTTAATCAATGCTTAGGACACAAGGTTGGACTCGTTTGTGACGTAAACCTGCCCGGACCCGCCCGGCAAATCCAGTGGTCACAAATGTCAGCCCAATGTGAGATGTCCTAGGCACAAATTAAAGCATAACAGTTGTAAAGACACGAGGTTAGACTCTTTTATGGTGTAAGACTGCCCGGACCCGCCCGACAAATCCAGCTGCCATAAATGCCAGTCTAATGTGAGAGGTCTTTATGAGGTTATGGCCTGAATGAATTAAGAAATACTTAACCAAATAAACATGTAAGGTGGGACATGGGGGTTAAGTAGGTGCCTTGGGTGGCATGAGGAATCTAGTGGGAGCCCTTAGTGGCATGTGAAATACGATTAGTAAGACTTAACCAAACACACATGTAAATGAACATGACTAAGAGGGTTAAGTGGAATGTACTATTGGACAAGCTTAGGTGGGTAGCTTGTGGGGGCCCATTTCAACTAGTATCCCAAACGTATCTTTGTGGGCTCGACCCAAGTCGAGGACGGGACACGCATGCTGGCTTGACTATAAGAGGCCAAAACGAGGTAGCGGTGGCAACGCAAGTCCAATGGGTTTCATATGCGTGTGTGGACCCGGGCTGGTAGGTAAGACGTTGTTGCATCGTGTAGGTATAAGCCGTGCATTCTCATGTTGTATCGGGTTGCCATTTTAGGGGAGTGATACACCACACTGTGGGGCCAGCACGGGTATCTACGAGTAGGGAGCCGATCGCAAGTGGGTAGTCGGGTACACCTAGCGGAGATAGGGGCAGACGACACCTATGTAGTCAGCTAGGGGTACGCAAGGCTGTTTATATAACTTCTAAGTGAAGCAAGTGGGATCAACTTTGAGGGTGACTGGTGTGATGCAGTGTAGTAATTATTCGTTAGTAATTAGGTGTGCCTTTAACTTATCTTTATCTGCTTTTCCATACCCAATAGTTAATAGACATTTCCTTGTTTTCCAGCTTATTCCTTAGTCTAGTTATTTTGATAATAGTATTGTTAGAATTATCATACTCGCCAGACTTTATGTCTGACCCCCTCTATTTATATCCTTTTTCCCCTTCCAGGTCCTCAGGGTGGACCCAGCTCTAGTGGAGTTTGATTGGATTGCTTTATCTCTTTGGGAAAGCTTGAACCACTGAAGTAAAGTCCAGCTTGTTATCTTCCTTAATGGCTATTTATGTAATGGGGTTCTTTATTTTGTTTTAGCAAGATGGATATTGTACTTGACTTTGATTTATGGTTTTTATGATGTAACAAACATGTTTAATTTCCGCTGCAATAAAATGAAGTTTTTGATTTCCAAGTACTACTTATTATCAGTCTTGTTGTAATTTTTCTGTTCTATATTCACTTAAAACCTCCATGGAAGTTAATGCATTCCCTTTGTGAGTGACATTAATGGACGTGGGGTGTTACACGTGGTATCAGAGCTTAAGGTTACCAGAACAGATAATTTTTTTAGAAAAACTATTTTTCTAAAGTATTTTTGGAAGAAGTGTTTTCAAAAACATGTCTTAATGAGTAATTTAAAGAGGAAAGGTTTATGAAAAACATAATCCCTAATAGCCATACATCTTTATCTTTCAAATTCTCCATTTTGAATCTTTCCTTTTTTGTTTCAGCATGGCTGAAGATCTTAACCTTCCGGATGGTGTAACGATACCAGGATGGTATAGGAGATTATTAGAGGCTAGGGCCGCTGCGGGTCCAGCCAATGTTCCTCCACCACCAGTTGCACCCGCTCCTCCTCCTCCTCGCGCTGATACTTTTGCAAAGACGAGCAAGGGATTTAAGGCTATGGGTGGAAAACCTTTTCAAGGGTCAGAAACGTTTGTGGAAGCTAGAGATTGGCTTAAGGAGGTGGAAGAATTGCTAGAAATCTTTGAAGTAGAAGAAGGGAGGAAAGTCAAATTAGCAGCTTGGTTAATGAAGGGAGAGGCCTCGTTTTGGTGGGAGGTCACTAATGGGGAGCGTCCTGTTGATTCTTGGGCAGATTTCAGACATAGGTTTGAGGCGAAGTTTCTCTCATGGGCGGAAGAAAATCTATATATGGAAAGGTTCTTGACGTTAAAGCAAGGAAGCTCATCAGTGAAAGAATATGTTAACATATTTAATCAGTTAGCAAGGTTTGGCTTGGACTTAGTTAACACGCCGGAGAAGAAGGCTCTTAGGTTCGTTAATGGCTTGAATGAACCATTGCAAGGGTTGGCTATGACCCACATCCCTATGGGGGTCACCTTTGAGAAGCTAGTAGAAATGGCGCTCATGCACGAGGAGAAAAGCGCTAATGCTAATAAGGCACCCGAGAAGAAAGGGAATCAGAAGAAACCTGAACAGCAAAACAAGAAGGGTGGTAAAGACAATAATGGCAAAGGAAAGAATAAATGCTTTAACTGTGGGACACCAGGCCATCTCAGCAAGGATTGCCGAAAGAAGAAGAAGACTGACTGTTTTCATTGTGGTGAAGCGGGACATCTAGTAAAGGACTGCCCAAAGAAGGGGCAGAGTGCAGGGTCTACCTCGGGAGGACAGGTGCAGGCTCTTATGGCACCAGGGCAGGCTCTCGCGGTCCCACCGCTGCAAGAACGAGGTAGAACCATTTCTGTTGAAAGCTTAGTTTTTCTGTTTGATCATCCTGTCCGTACCTTATTTGATTTGGGCGCATCACATTCGTTTATCTCTACATCATTAGTTGAATCACTGCACTTAAACACCAGTTTAGTAGAGGATCCCTTAGTTGTTTCGAATCCAATTGGGGGCTTAGCTTATTTGTCCATGATGTGTTTGGATTTGAAAATTTCTATACTTAGCATTGAGTTTAGATGTGATGCTTATGTTTTGGGCTTCACGGGCTATGGGCTAATTTTAGGAATGGATTGGTTATCCAGAAATGGGGCTGTTCTTGATTGTGAAAGGAGAGTAGTTAGGCTCGTGACTCGCCTTGGCAACACTCTCGAAATATTTTGTAATCCCATAAATTCTGTTATGCTAAGTTATTTAGAATCGCTTGACGCGTCTGAGGAAAATCTACGATCTATTAGAGTGGTCCGAGAATACTCGGATGTGTTTGAGGAGGTGAAGGGCTTGCCTCCGAAGCGGGAGATAGATTTTCGAATGTATCTTGTGGATAATGCAAAACCAGTATCTTTGCCAGTACGCCACATGGCTCCTCGTGAAAGGAGGGAACTCGATAAGCAAGTGAAAGAGTTGCTTGAGAAGGGGTTCATAAGACGAAGAATATCGGAGTGGGGTGCTCCAGTAGTATTTGCCACGAAGGCGGATGGGTCCCTTAGACTGTGTGTGGACTATAGAGAACTTAATAAACTTACTAAGAAGAACAGACACCCACTACCGAGGATTGACGATCTCTTCGTTCAGTTAGTTGGCACCTCAATATTTTCGCAGTTGGACTTAGCCACTGGTTTCCATCAGTTGAGAGTGGCTGAGGATATCATTGACAAGACTGCCTTTAGGACTCCGGACGGTTTCTATGAATGGCTAGTGATGCCCTTCGGTTTGACAAACGCCCCCGCATACTTTGTTGATCTGATGAGTAGGGTGTTTAGGGAGTACCTTAACAAATTCATGGTAGTCTTTGTAGACGACATCTTGATCTTTTCTAAGGATGAAGAAGAGCATGCCCTACATCTTAGGGAAGTGTTGGAGACACTACGAGCGCATAAGATTAAAGCTAAATTTTCTAAGTGTCACTTCTGGAGGAAGGAAGTGCGATTCTTAGGGCACGTGGTTTCCAAAGAAGGGATAGCCGTGGATCCCGCGAAGGTGGTGGCCATCCAAGATTGGAAGGTCCCTAAAAATGCTACCGAAGTAAGAAGTTTCTTGGGGTTGGCTGGTTACTATAGGAAGTTTATCAAAGACTTCGCAAAGATATCAGCTCCATTGACACGCCTGACGAAGAAGAACCTAGTTTTCACATAGGACGTAGATTGTGATGATGCGTTCCAACGTTTGAAGAGAGCTTTGACCTCAGCTCCAGTCTTAGTGCTGCCAGACGGAAGTAAGCCGTTTACTGTTTATACCAATGCTTGTGGGACAGGACTAGGTGCAGTCTTAATGAAAGAGGGAAGGGTAATAGCCTATGGTGGAAGGCAGTTGAGAGCGCATGAGAAAAATTACCCTACACATGACCTAGAGTTGGCCGCTATTGTTTTCGCGCTTAAGTCTTGGCGTCATTATCTTCTTGGCGAGAAATTCGAATTATTCACTGACCATAAATCTTTAAAATACTTATTCTCTCAAAAGGACTTGAACTTAAGGCAGCAAAGGTGGATGGAGTTCTTAGCGTCCTACGACTTCGAAATAACATATACCCCTGGCAAGAGTAACGTAGTGGCAGATGCCTTAAGTAGGAAAAGGCTGTCCTTGAGTCCGTTGTTTGTTGAACGGCGAAACTTAGAATTCATTTCGATGTTTGACTTTAGACCTTCCGTTGACTTTGTATCCGGTTTGCTAGCATCCTTGGAGGTCAGACCTACGCTTTTGGGACGGATTGGCGAGGCACAGCGAGACGACCCACAGTTGGTTGAGTTAGTAGAAAAGCTCAAAAGAGGGGAGTCATCAAGCCATCTCCGTAGGTATACCCTAGATGATAAGGGTTGGTTACGTAGGGATAGTAGACTTTGTGTACCTCGAGACGAAGGTTTGAGGAAGGCTATTCTTGACGAAGCACATCGTTCGAAGATGACCATTCATCCCGGCGGGGACAAGATGTACGAAGACATGAAGCGAGTTTACTTTTGGGCTGGTATGAAGAGAGATGTGGCCGAGTATGTCGCTAGATGCTTGGTGTGCCAACAAGTAAAAGCGGAGCAAAAGAAACTCGGTGGGTTGCTTCACCCATTGGAGGTTCCACTATGGAAATGGGAAAGTGTCTCGATGGATTTTGTGGATGGATTACCAAGATCAAGGAAGGGTAATACGGGGATTTAGGTTATAGTAGACAGACTTACTAAAAGCGCCCATTTCATTCCCGTGAAGAGTAAGAGGACTGCTCCATGGTTAGCTTCTGTATATGTCCGAGAAATAGTTCGTTTGCACAGGGTTCCTTCTAGCATAGTGAGCGACCGCGATCCTATTTTCACTAGCGAATTTTGGAGAAGCTTACAAGAGGCGGTAGGGACTCAGTTATGTTTGAGCACCGCATATCATCCTCAGACAGACGGCCAGACCGAGAGGGTGAATCGCATTCTAGAGGATCTTTTGAGGCTATGTATCCTAGACTTTGGGGGTACATGGGAAGAGCATCTTCCATTGGTAGAGTTTGCATATAATAACAGCTTTTAGTCTAGCATTGGCATGGCACCTTTCGAAGCTCTTTATGGACGACCTTGCCGTTCACCTACATGTTGGTGGGAATCTACGGATAAGATCTTACTTGGGCCCGATATGATTAGAGAGACTTCGGAAAAGATCGACTTGATTCGAAGGAGGATGAAAGCAGCGTAAGATAGGCAGAAATCTTATGCGGATAAGAGGAGGACAGATCTTGAGTTTGAGGTTGGGGATATGGTCTTTGTCAAAGTGTCTCCATTACGAAACGTTGTTCGCTTTGGGTCCGTTGGGAAATTTGCACCAAGGTTTGTAGGGCCATTTCCTATTAAGGAGAAGATTGGACAGATGGCGTATAGAGTGGAGTTGCCTGAGAGACTTAGTGGTGTACACGACGTATTCCATGTGTCACATTTGAGGAAGTGCTTGCACGAGACCGCGGAAGTGGTAGAGCCGAATTTGCTTAGAGAGGCGGAGATAGAGCGTGATGCAACGATTCGACGAGCTCCTACACGCATTCTTGGGTCGGAGATCAAGAAGTTGAGGAATCGAGAGGTCAAACTAGTCAAAGTACAATGGGGAGATGATGAGAGTAACGCTACTTGGGAGACAGAAGAGAAGATGCGTTCACGGTACACTTTTCTTTTTGAGGGTATGTCTTTTAATTTCTCCTTTATCGCTTAGCTTGTACTTATCTTATCTTTAGTATGTCCTCTCGCTAGTATCCTTGACCTTTAGATTAGGATAATCCTATGGTTGAAACATGTGTTTGAGACATGTTATGTATGATGGATGCAAAGTGGATGCAAGTGTTTGCTAGTGGTTGCTCGTGGATGCATATACACACACTGTTAGGCACTAGATCGGCTCAGTCACTTCATATTGCATATTGCATATAAATGGATGTATTTAGTAAAATGGATATATGACGATTGTATTATCATATGGATGCTGCATTCAGATGATGATTGTGCACGCATATGGAGATAATATGTAGCATTAGGGAACTTTTGCATACATAATGGACGCATGGCACTATCATGATTTGCATTAAGGAGGTCAACTGAATCAGTGGACCGCCTGATTTTGCATTAGATATGGACATATACACACACTGTGCATTTAAACATGAAAGCATTAGGGGTCTGTAAGGACAATGGATGCCTGTGTTTGATGGTTGAGTAGATGGACGATTGGATGTTAGGATACACATTCTTCTTAACTTGAAGATTTCGGGGTCGAAATCCTTTAAGGAGGGGAGAATGTAACACCCCGTAATTCTATTAATATTAATATTCACAAATTAAAGAATAACTAATCTCAGACGTGAGAATTGTGGGAAACGGGTTGCGCCATTGTGTTCGTCTTGGAATTCTGGTTGAAATAGAGTCCGAGTTTGCATGAATTGGACTTCGTATGAAGAAGTTATGGCCATCGGAAGTTTCAGAAAATTCAAAACAACTCACAGGAAAATTTAAAAATTCAAACTGAAAGTGCGGAAGCGGGCTGGGCGGGAAAATTCTCGCCCAGGCAGGTCGACTGGGGAGTCGACACTAGTGTCGACCTCCCCTCCCCCCTCCAGGTCGACTGTAGTGTCGACCTGGTCAGTCGGCTAGGGTTTGACTGAGCCCAATCTTGAGCTGCTGATGTGTCTTTAGGGCTGAGTTGGCAAATTAAACGGTTCAGGTTAGTTCTGAGTTGATCTAATGGTCTAAATAAACCCTAAACTCTATAAATACCTAGGTAGTCTCTTACTCTAATTCACATGAAAAATAGAATATCTACCGTCATACCGCCGCCATGGAACTCAGTCTAACCGCCGCCAACTAAGAAGGAAGAAAGCTAATCAAAACCCTAATTCTACTCAATTCTAAAGCAAATCAAGACTCTCTTTCTTCTCTAAATTGTGAGTATGATGATCTTAACAAGATTATTATTGAACTAATTAGATTAAGTTATGAATGGATTATAAGTGAATGATGTGAATTGTCATATATGTTGTTGTAAACCTTATGCTATCATTTATGTTGTAAATCCTATGTTATGTGATGATGATGTTGAGTCAAAGGTTTCATAGCATATTTTGATTAATGACAACATAGAAATAGAGATCATTGACGAGCTGAATTCATATTTATCAAAGTGGAAATCAATGAAGATCATAGTGAAGATCAATGGAAATCATGACATGGAGCTTAGAATATATATATGTAGGTATGGAGTTGTGTTAGATTTATGTTAAAATCTATCCTCAAAGTATAACACGAATGCACAAAACAATTTAGAAATTGAAATTAGCTGGGGCTGAAATCTGTATATTTAAGGAATTGAAAAGTCACAGAAAAAGCCCAAACGGTCCAGGCTTCGACTAGGAAAGAGTGCAGAGTGATATAGACTGTGGACCGAGGTCCTCTGGTCCACAGCCAGAAAACGATCGACCGCCCAAAAGAACCTGTCGACCGGTCCTGTTGTTTTTTGTGCATAACGGCTATCTTTTTCAAATTCCTGTCTACCTGTTATTTTCGACCTTTCGACCTTTTTTCTTGCTGTAATTTTTCTGAAAGGATGCTTCTTTTTGTTAAGAGATTTCTATTCAATTTCAAGAGAAATGGACACAACTCTTTATAGAAACTCTTCATGAAGGAATGCAACTATTCTACACTATAAATAGACTTGAAATCATACTTTCAAATCACCGATTCTTGCTCTAATTTCTGTTCTTACTTTCTAAATACTCTTGCATTCTAAAAGCTCCCAAATTCAAGTTACTTATTGAATCCTTGATAATAAGTCTCATATTTTGATTCAACAAGCAACTAACTTCCTTCAAATCTTCGCATTCAATTCATATACTTGAGGATAAGATTATAGGAAGGGTGTACTCAATCGTTGGCAAATCAGAGTTGAAAGAAGAACACAATCAGAAGTCAAACTCTTGTAATTGTCCTGTGTGGGTAAGCTTGTAGCCCGTGAAATCAAGTGGGTAAGCTTGTAGCCCGTGAAATCAAGTGGGTAAACTTGTAGCCCGTAAATCAAGTAGTGTTGTGAACCTGTTCCTCCGGGTGAAGAGAGGGTGTTGATTAGTGAAAAGCCGAAGAGGAGCTTCGGGACTGGACGTAGGACGAGAAGTCCGAACCAGTATAAAAATCTTGGTATCGTTACTCTACGTTACTTTATTTACAGCATTTATATTTGTTAGTGATATATTCTTTGTTTTGCGAATATTTATTTGCATAACTATTGAATAGTTTAAATATTACATACTTTCCGCATAACCATATTTAAAGATCCTGCATAAGTCGTGCACACCGACCTTTCAGAAGATATCCTATATGTTGTAAATCATGCTATGATGATATTGTATATGTTGCAAGTTTCTATGCTAAATTGTGATGAATCATACATGTTATAAAGTCATGATGTTATTATCTATGCTAATTAGTTCATGTTAATCAAATCATATTGTTGATATTATGTGGGCTATGTTGATCTATATGACAAATCATGTATGCAAGTCTAGATTGATTAGTAAAGACTATGAACATATGCCATGACATCTATTTAAATCTAGAATTGTGACATCTAGAATTATGCTATGACATATGTGAATTCTATGTAAAAGATGCTAGTTCACACCATCATTATGTTGCCTAAACCATATATGCTAGTTCATACATGAATTTGGATTATGATCATATTATGTGAATTGTGACATTTTAACCAAACAAGTTGACACTTTTAGATCCATAACATGTGTAGATTCATGCAAGTTCCACCCCTATCATAATTAGATGTATTTTTATTTGTCTATGTGTTGCGATAATTTATCTTTGTGCTATGAGTTAGACTATTCGAGTCTAACGTATATTTTTCGTTGAATAAGCGAACATATAACGTGGGGTAGGGGTAATATTAAGGATTTAATATTAAGAAGTTGGGGTGCAATTGATATGATTTTGCATGCCATAAATGAATGGCCATAATTGAGTCAATTATGGACATCATTAAAAGTGGACTTAATTAATAATTTGAATAGGGAATTATTAAAACTGGGGTAAAAGATTATAAGTGTTAATCAATGCTTAGGACACGACGTTGGACTCGTTTGTGACGTAAACCTGCCCGGACCCGCCCGGCAAATCCAGTGGTCACAAATGTCAGCCCAATGTAAGAGGTCCTAGGCCCAAATTAAAGCATAACAGTTGTAAAGACATGAGGTTAGACTCTTTTATGGTGTAAGACTGCCCGGACCCGCCCGGCAAATCCAGCTGCCATAAATGCCAGTCTAATGTGAGAGGTCTTTATGAGGTTATGGCCTGAATGAATTAAGAAATACTTAACCAGATAAACATATAAGGTGGAACATGGGGGTTAAGCAGGTGCCTTGGGAGGCATGAGGAATCTAGTGGGTGCCCTTAGTGGCATGTGAAATACGATTAGTAAGACTTAACCAAACACACATGTAAATGAACATGACTAAGAAGGTTAAGTGGGATGTACTAGTGGACAAGCTTAGGTGGGTAGCTTGTGGGGGGCCATTTCAACCAGAATCCCAAACGTATCTTTGTGGGCTCGACCCAAGTCGAGGACGGGACACACATGTTGGGCTTGACTATAAGAGGCCAAAACGGGGTAGCGGTGGCAACGCAAGTCCAACGGGTTTCATATGCGTGTGTGGACCCGGGCTGGTAGGTAAGACGTTGTTGCATCGTGTAGGTATAAGCCGTGCATTCTCAAGTTGTATCGGGTTGCCACTTTAGGGGAGTGATACACCCCACTGTGGGGACAACACGGGTATCTACGAGTAGGGAGCCGATCGCAAGTGGGTAGTGGGGTACACCTTGCGGAGATAGGGGCAGATGACACCTATGTAGTCAGCTAGGGGTACGCAAGGCTGTTTATATAACTTCTAAGTGAAGCATGTGGGATCAACTTTGAGGGTGACTGGTGTGGTGCAGTGTAGTAATTATTCGTTAGTAATTAGGTATGCCTTTAACGTAATCTTTATCTGCTTTTCCATACCCAATAGTTTATAGTCATTTCCTTGTTTTCCAGCTTATGCCTTAGTCTAGTTATTTTGATAATAGTATTGTTAGAATTATCATACTCGCCAGACTTTATGTCTGACCCCCTCTATTTCTATCCTTTTCCCCCTCCAGGTCCTCAGGGTGGACCCAGCTCTAGTGGAGTTTGATTGGATTGCTTTATCTCTTTGGGAAAGCTTGGACCGCTGAAGTAAAGTCCAGCTTGTTATCTTCTTTAATGGCTATTTATGTAATGGGTTTATGCATTTAGTTTTAGCAAGATGGATATTGTACTTGACTCTGATTTATGGTTTTTATGATGTAACAAACATGTTTAATTTCCGCTGTAACAAAATGAAGTTTTAGATTTCCAAGTACTACTTATTATCTGTCTCGTTGTAATTTTTTTGTTCTATATTCACTTAAAACCTCCATGGAAGTTAATGCATTCCCTTTGTGAGTGACATTAATGGATGTGGGGTGTTACACTGAACCTGGACCTGCAACCAAAGAGTTAGCACAACATACCGCTCAATACTCTAAAGTGCCACTAACACATGGTGTAAAGAATACGGGGGAGGGGGTGTGCATGTCATAGTGATAACAAACAATCAAGAATAGCGACCATCCTCACATCTCTCACTCAGTGCGTAAAGCATACGACATCCGCCACTTTGATCACCTTATTCCTTGCTATGATCACTCTGCCTCGTGGAGTCATAATGACACCACTGCACTGATTCATAGCCACTAGTCCTTGCTATGTCCACTCTGCCCCATGAAGTCATAACAACTCCACTACACTGGCTCATAGCCATGCTACGATCACTCTGCCCCATGGAGTAATAACTACCCCACTGCACTGATACGCAGCCTAACATCCGTCTTGGTGGTGAATCAATGCTATAGATGTCGAGAACCCCTTAGCACATGTCCCGCAGCAAAGCCCAACTCATGAAGTTGACTCGTTGGCTCCCAACTGGATCCTGAGTACAAACTTCCCACTTGAACTACCTTTGCATCTCGGGTTTTGGTCTTCTCCGGATCGGTTCGGATATGTTCCTCTTCACTATGCTTTGGATCGTGCTCCTTGAAGTAGTCCTGTCTGTGATCATCTACATTGGGTCGGGTCGGATTTCCCTATTCAAGTCGGCTTGTTTCGGATCGTGCCATACAGATCGGTTCAAGATGGAGCTTCGGATCGGTTCGGGGCTTGTACTAGCTCATGGTCGGATCGGGTCGAGTCTCTCAAGTCCATCCATGGTGCATCGGTTCGGGTCGAGTGACGCGGTTCGGATCGGTTGCAATCTTACGGTCGTGCCACCATGCTCAGGTCGGATCGTGGAGCTTCAAGCGTGATCAGTTCGGGCCGAGTGGCGCGGTTCGGTTCGTGCTTCCCCTCCGATCCGATTCGATTTGGGTAATTTCCTGCACTTCTTTCCAGCGACTGTTTACGCCATTCGACGGCATTTTCGACCAATCTAACTTTTCTAATCAATCACAAACATAACATATAGTCATAGAAACATATAGAATTGACCACTAACACCAAAACGACCAGTTGATAGGTTAAAACGGATCAAACATAGCCAAAATCCCATATTTTCCCTTAAGCATGTTTAAGCAAAACTAATGATAGGATTAGTAAAACTTAACCAAACTAACCAAATTTTCTAACAGAGGCCTAAACAATATTTCGAAATCTATGAATATTTTCCAGAATTTAATCATGTTTAAATTCACTAATTAACATTAATTACCCTTAATTAACCATAATTAGTGAGGAACTATGCAAATCACTCACCTTAGCCACAAACGAATTACCAAATCTGAAATGATTCTCTGTTTGGCGTTGTTCCCAAGGTTATTCAGCAGTTCTACCTCGATTCTTGAGCTAGTCTTCTTTGATTTGATGTAGATTTAGCTTAATTAGCGATTAGAAGGTGATTTGGGGTGTTTTAGCAAGTGGAGGCCATTGCTAGGTTGAGAGGGATGATGGATGGCGGCTGAAAAATGAGAAAAGGGTGTTCTCTAAACCCTAACAGCCCTTAATACTCTAAATCCCAAAATCCCCCTTTGGGCCTAGCTGTTAATTAACTAATTAAGCCCGGTTAAGCTGTTTTTCACCATCTAAACCTTAATCCAGCCATATCTCCCAAACGGTAAGTCCGTTTTTCATATATGACCACTAGGTAAACCATCATTCAGACCTAATGGACGTGGTTTCAGGTAAAAAATCCTTTCCAATCAAAAGTTATGGCTGAAACAAGATTAGCTAGGGGCAAAACGGTCATTTAAAAATCGGCAAAAATCATGAACATGGGAAATGGCCCCGATAGTCGTCTCCCAAAGTTACATGACCATACGACCTCATATGTGAACGAAATAAATATTCTACGATCCTTCGATGCGTAGAATGCGGGTCGTTACATTTCCCCCCTTAAGAAATTTCGTCCCCGAAATTCCTTAACCCAAAACATACAAAGGATCCCGCATGCCTACCAATCACTTACAAACAATCAATCATGCATAACAAACAAATAAGTCTATCCTAGCATGTGGAAAACTAAATGCAATTAGAATCTTACCAGGCAAAGAGTTCTGGATATGTCTTCCTAATGTTCTCCTCTGTCTCCCAAGTACTGCCATTCTCATTCTCGCCCCACTGAACTTTGACTAATTTCACTGCCTTCCTTCGAAGTTGCTTCGTATCGTTCCCAACAGTACGCATAGGCCTGCGGTTCCCAATCGCCTCGGGTTCAACCTCGATATCCTCCAACTGATCAGGTGAAATATCACATCGGGGACGTGCACAAACTTCCTTAACTGGAAAACATGAAATACGTTGTGAACTCCCGCCATCTTCTCTGGTAATTCAACTTTATATGCCAAATTCCCAATTTTCTTAAGAACTGGGAATGGACCAACAAATCTTGGTGTTAACTTGCCTCTCGTGCCAAATCGAATCACGCTCTTTAACGGAGAAATATTGACAAACACCAAGTCTCCAACGGAGAACTTTAATTATCTTCTCCTTTTATCAGCATAATTCATCTGCCTATCTTAGGCAGCATTCATTCGCTATTGAATAATCTTGACCTTGTATGAAGTTTCTCTTATCACATCCGGTCCAAGCACAAACTTCTCACCAGTTTCTAACCAACATGATGGTGAATTACACGGTCTTCCATACAAAGCTTCAAATGGAGCCATACCAATACTGGATTGATAACTGTTATTATATGCGAACTCCACTAGATTCAAATGGTCATCCCATGATCCACCAAAATTTAATATGCAAGCTCTCAAGAGATCTTCTAATATATTGTTCACCCTCTCTTTTTGACCGTCGGTTTGAGGATGATATGCGGTACTAAGATGTAATTCTGATCCTAACGCCTCTTGTAAGCTTTTCCAAAATCCACTAGTAAACAATGGATCTCGGTCGCTCACAATGCCTTTGGGTATTCCATGAAATCTCACTACCCACTTTATATACAGTTCCGCTAACTTAGCTGTCGTCCTGTTTGACTCGACGGGTATAAACCTTGCACTCTTAGTCAATCGGTCCACAATCATCCAAATGCTATCATGGCCCGATCTAGTTCTTGGTAACCCATCAATGAAATCCATTGAGACTTGTTCCCATTTCCATTCTGGAACTTCTAATGGTTGCAACAAACTACTAGGCTTCTTTTGCTCAGCTTTAACTAGCTGGCAATTCATGCATTTGGATATAAACTTCCCAACTTCTCTTTTCATCCCTTCCCAGTAGTATGTCTGCTTCATGTCTCGATACATTTTGTTACCACCGGGATGTATAGTCAGTTTCGAGTGATGACATTCTCTAAGCACTTCATCTCTCAATCCATTGACATTGGGCACAACCAGTCTTCCATTCTTTCTAAACCATCCATCTCGATCAAGCCCATATTTGTCCATCTCCTCATCGATATCCATCTCTAACTTAGATATGACTTCCAATAAGTTAGGATCGTTCTTTTGACTGGAACCAATCCGCTCAATCAAAGTGGGTCTGATCGTCAGACTGCTAACATTTCTGGATCCAATTCGCACTTTGGTCTGAAATCATACCTAGCGTTGTACTCCAGTTGCTTCCATTCTAGGAACATGGCCCCTAGACTGGCATGCCTTTTACTCAATGCATCGGCTACCGCATTTCCCTTTCCTAGTGTGTATGCGATATCGAAATTGTAGGAAGCCAAGAATTCTAACCATCTTTGTTGTCGGAGATTTAGATCCTTTTGAGAGAGGAAAGATACTTTAATGACTTATGATCAGTAAACAACTCGAATATTTCTCCTAAGAGATAATGTCTCCACATCTTCAATGCGAATACGATCGCTGCTAATTCCAAGTCATGGGTATGGTATCTTTTCTCGTGTGGTTTCAATTGCCGACTTGCATAAGCTACAACCCTACCTCCCTGCATCAGCACAACACCTAGTCCGGTACCACATGCATCCGTATATACTGTCATCTCTTCATCTTTAGGAATGACCAACACTGGTGCACATGTCAACTTTTCTTTTAGGCTCTTGAATGCATTTTCATACTTTTCGTCCTAGACCAAAGCTTGATTCTTCTTGGTCAACTGGGTCAACGGTGCTGCTATCTTGGAGAAGTCTTGGATAAACTTATGATAATATCCAGCTAACCCCAAGAAACTTCTTATGTTCATTACATTCTTGGGCGTAGACCAATCTTGTACCGTAGCCACTTTCGTAGGGTCCACGGCGATACCATTTTCTGAAACAACATGGCCCAAGAATCTCACTTCCCTTCTCCAGAAGTGACACTTAGAAAACTTTGCTTTCAATTGGTGTTTTCTCAACACCTCCATCACTATCCTCAACTGTTCCTTGTGTTCTTCCTTTGTCGTTGAATTAACAAGTATATCGTCCACGAACACAAGAACAAACTTATTCAATTGATCTATGAATAGCATATTCATAAGATCTACAAAATATGTTGGTGCATTGGTCAACCCAAATGGCATGACCAACCACTCATAAAATCCAGACGGCGTCCAAAATGCCGTTTTAGCTATACTCTCAGCTTCCACTCTAAGATGATGAAAACCTGTCGCGAGATCCAACTGGGAGAACACTCTCGCGCCAATTAACTGATCAAACAAATCATCTATCCGCGGTAGAGGAAACTTATTCTTCCTCGTTACTTTATTCAATTCGCGGTAGTCCACACATAATCGAAGGGAACCATCTGCCTTGGTAGCAAATACAACTGGTTCTCCCCACTCAGAAACACTTCTTCTGATAAATCCCTTCTTCAACAGATCGCTTACTTGCACCCCGAGCTCTCGCTGCTCTCTTGGCGCCATACGACGAAGTGGCATCACTATAGGTCTGACATCGTTCACTAAATCAATACGGAACTCAATCTCTCGGTGTGGTGGAAGTCCGGTCACTTCCTCGAAGACGTCCGGATACTGGTCAGCCATGGGCACATCTGACAACTCATCATGCGGAATATCGAGGGAATTTAGAAAACTAGCCATTACCCCATCATTAGGTAGACCACCAAACACTACCCTCCGCCCATCATCCGCTCTAACTGTCACCAAAAAGCCCTCACAGTCTACCACCACCCCGTATCTTTGGAGCCAATCGACTCCCAAAATAATGCTAAACCCAGTAAAGCCCAAAACAAAGCAATCACAAACAAACATGCATCCATGACTCGGTAAGACCACATTACGACAAATCATACAAAGGCTAGTCGAACCACCAATAGGGTTCGTCACTGCTAAAGGTCTATCGACTATCTCGGGTTCCAATCCCAACCTATCTACCGGGTCACTAGATATGAAGGAACAGGAAGCTCCGGTATCAAACAATACTCGAACAAGAACATCATAAATAGAAAGCATACCTTGAATAACAACATTCTTTCCCTTCTCCGCCGCAGTTGGGGCATTTGATGAAGAGGGAATAGAATTAAGAGCATATGCTTTCACAATCTGCTTTTCTTTAGGGGGTTGCAGACACTTGTCCTTGTGATGCCCCACTTGGCAGCAATTGAAGCACTTCCTATCCGCTGGCTTGGCCCGACATTCTTTGGCATAGTGGCCCTTCTTACCACAGCTAAAGCACTCAACATCTTTCTTATTCTTTTTCTTTTTGCCATCCTTGGTCTGATTTCGCTTTCTCTTATTCTAAGAACCATTCTTGCCTCCACCGCTTGCTTGCGGCTTTGGCTCCTCTGCAAATGCAACCTCAGTCTTCGACTTAGGGTAAAGACTCTCTGACCTCAATGCTTTCTCTACAATCAATTCAAACATCTCATCGATGTGGTTAATAAGCCTTTCCTCCAAGTACTGATCCAAGCCTGTTATAAACTTCTCATTCTTCTTCTTGGGAGTGTCAATGTGGGATAATCCATACTTTGATAAAGTATCAAACTCAGCAATGTACTCCGAGACTGCCCTACCATTCTGCTTAAGCTCCAGAAATTTCCTAAACAACTCTGACTTCTGGGTAGCTGGGATGAATTTTTCACCGAATCGGGCCTTAAACTAATCCCATGTAACTTGATCCTCTGGAGTAGCTGCCTTAATAGCGTTCCACCAATTCATTGCCCGTCCTTGCAGCTGATGGGACTCTAGCTTTCTCTTCATCGCATCCCCGATACCTAAGTCTTCATAGATACGCTCACAGCTATCCAACCAATCCTGGACTTCTATAGCCAATTCTGTTCCGTGGAACGACTTTCCGCCAAGACTAGTGTAATCCTTGCAAAGCTTGGCGAAATCGGCTCTAGGCGCCTGCACCGCTGCACCACCACCATTTGCAGCATTGGGAACTGCTCCTTGCACATTTCTAAGCATCTCTTTCATGAAGTCAGTGAACATAGCCCTCATGTCAGGAGCATTCCCATTGTTGGCTCCTCTGCCAACACCCCTCGTATATCGGCTCATCATTCAATCTGTAATGAGAAACAATTAACCATCCTCTTTGTGGTGTCAATGAAGTGCGACTTCATCCTTAGCTATACTAATAGTATATATATAGCTTTTGAAAACCAAAATAATAACAAATACGCGCTCTCATATACGTATTATCTCTCCCTGGTGTCTTTCCCTAGGTTAACTACGCAACCTAGGGCTCTGATACCAAATGTGACGGCCCGCCCCGCACCAGCCGGCATTTCCCATGAAAGTGCGATGTGCCAATGTCCAACTAGCACGGGACGGTCGCCAAAGAAAGAAAAAGGGAATTTGAACTAACAAGGAACCTGTAGAATGTCTCACAACGCATGGAATGAAATATAATGATAACATAACTTTGACATAAAACAGGCGAGACAGTGCATAAGCTGAAAACTAAACATCATAGCAGCGAAAATTCAAATATAGCTTATGTTCCACATCATCGTTATTACAACATTAAAACTGTCTCTAAAGCAAAAGAAAGGGAAGGTACACTACTAATGCCCAAAGTAGTGACCAGCAACGACATAGGGAGAATATCTATATATATCAAACGTGGGAGCCTTCTGCTTGTCTCCGGTACAACTACACATGCATACCACCTAACATGTCTCTAGTCTTCCCGTTTAAGAGCACCCAGAGTAATAAGAAGAGACATAAAACTCTTGGTCAGACAAAAGTCCAATATGAGCGATAAGCATCAAAACAGAACAATAACAGGTATACTAAACCTGGACCTGTAACCAAAGAGTTAGCACAACATACCACTCAATACTCTAAGGTGCCACTAACATATGGTGTAAAGAATACGGCGGAGGGGGTGTGCATGTCATAGTGATAACAAACAATCAAGCATAGCAACCATCCTCACATCTCTCACTCAGTGCGTAAAGCATACGACATCCACCACTTTGATCACCATATTCCTTGCTATGATCACTCTGTCCCATGGAGTCATAATGACATCACTGCATTGATCCATAGCCACTAATCCTTGCTATGTCCACTCTGCCCCATGAAGTCATAACAACTCCACTGCACTGGCTCATAGCCATGCAACGATCACTCTGCCCCATAGAGTAATAACTACCCCACTGCACTGATACATAGCCTAACATCCGTCTTGGTGGTGAATCAAAGCTATAGACGTCGATAACCCCTTAGCACACGTCCCGCAGCAAAGCCCAACTCATGAAGTTGACTCGTTGGTTCCCAACTGGATCCTTAGTACAAACTTCCCACTTGGACTACCTTTGCATCTCGGGTTTTGGTCTTCTCCGGATCGGTTCGGATATGCTCCTCTTCACTGTGCTTCGGATCGTGCTCCTCGAAGTAGTCCTGTCTGTGATCATCCACATCGGGTCGGGTCAGATTTCCCTATCCAAGTCGGCTCGGTTCGGATCGCGCCATATAGATCGGTTCAAGATGGAGCTTCGGATCGGTTCGGAGCATGTACTAGCTCATGGTCGGATCGGGTCGAGTCTCTCAAGTCCATCCATGGTGCATCGGTTCGGGTCTAGTGATGCGGTTCAGATCGGGTGCTTTCTTCAGGTCATGTCACCATGCTCAGGTCGGATCGTGGAGCTTCAAGTGCGAGCAGTTCGGGTCAAGTGGCGCGGTTCAGTTCGTGCTTCCCCCTCCGATCTGATCCGGTTCGAGTAATTTCCTGCACTTCTTTCTAGTGATTGTTTTACGCCATTCGACGACGTTTTCGACCAATCTAACTTTTCTAATCAATCACAAAACATACCATACAGTCATAGCAATATATAGAATTGACCATAACACCAAAAAGACAATTTGATAGGTTAAAACGGATCAAACATAACCAAAATCCCATATTTTCCCTTAAGCATGTTTAAACAAAACTAATGATAGAATTAGTCAAACTTAACCAAATTTTCTAGCAGAGGCCTAAAACAATATTTCGAAATTTACGAATAATTTTCCAGAACTTAAACATGTTTAAATTCGCTAATTAACACTAATTGCCCTTAATTAACCATAATTAGTGAGGAACTATGCAAATCACTTACCTTAGCCACAAACGAATTACCAAATCTGAAATAATTCTCTGTTTGGCGCTGTTCCCAAGGATATACAACAGTTCTACCTCGATTCTTGTGCTAATCCGCTTTGATTTGATGTAGATTTGGCTTAATTAGCGATTAGAAGGTGATTTGGGGTGTTTTAGCAAGTGGAGGCCATTGCTAGGTTGAGAGGGATGATGGGTGGCAGTTGAAAAATGAGAAAAGGGTGTTCTCTATACCCTAGCAACCCTTAAATACTCTAAATCCCGAAATCCCCCTTTGGGCCTAGCTGTTAATTACCCAATTAAGCTCGGTTGCTGTTTTTCACCTTCTAAACCTTAATTCAGCCATATCTCCCAAACGGTAAGTCCGTTTTTCACATATGACCACTCTACGGAAAGGTAAACCATCATCTGAACCTAATGGAAGTGGTTTCAGGTAAAAACTCCTTTCCAATCAAAAGTTATGGTTGAAACAAGATCAGCAAGGGGGAAAATGGTCATTTAAAAATCGGCAAAAATCATGAATATGGGAAATGGCCCTAATAGTCGTCTCCCAAATTTGCATGACCATATGACCTAGTATATGAAAGAAAGAAATATTCTACGATCCTTCGATGCGTAGAATGCGGGACGTTACAGTGCAGTTTGCTGGGGATAGCCCACTTGTCGATCGACTTTAGCCGGGAGTATTATTGAAAGTATAGAGATGAATTTTTCTACGCAGAATGTGCGTGAAAGAGTTAACAATATTCACGATTTTGGTACACCTTTGAGAGATGGGAATGTAGACGAATCAAAGCCAAGGCAGTGTGAACTGATTGGCCTGGACCTCAGAGCCAAGGCAGTATGGACTGGGTAGGGTTATTAGCTATAGGCCAGGGCAGTTGGTCATAGCAAGAGATGGGTGGAGACCAGGGAAGTTGGTCGCGCCATACCCCCGATGGATTTGGTGACCAAAGTATTGGGTATCGTTTTATTTATGCACTGATTGAGTGATTGAGAGGATGTATGTTATAGATGTTTATTTATTTATCATCATTAGTACTCATACATCTATCACAACTTATTTATATGATGTTTATCACAATATAGCATGTATCGATTGTTATATGCTAACTCTGTGGAAGCAGAGCAAGATATGTGTGATTCTCCATAGCTTCCGTACCTTATATATTATTACGACTTTTATAGTACTTTGAGATTTGTTTATCGCTCACTCCATACCTTTATCTGACCCAAGGATATATTTCCCTCTTATTAGCTTGGGGGCTAATCGATGATGCTGATGAGCATACCAGTAATAGGTTCATGTATTATTCGGGGCTACGCAGGTGGATTAGCAGGAGGCTACGTTTTACATACTTGTACTTTTATCCTTATTGTTTATTCCGATGTATAACATCGTGGAGCCTTGAAATATTATGTGTTCGTATTGGAGACAATGTATTAGTTGAGTTTATTCATCCCTTGTATAAACTCTGTCACTAGTCTATATTACCGTATGAGCTTGTATACTCTGATTACTTGATTTATATAGTTATTACTGCCTCGCCTGCTTTATATATGTGATTGTTATTATTATATGTTATTTGATGCGCTATGAGATATACGACATGTTCTTTTTGTCCTCTTCATTCTCTTCTCTTCTATTTTTCTTTTCTTTCCCCTTTTTTCTATATTTCCTTTTCTTGACGATCGCTTTAAATCGATCGGATGCTTGAACAATGCAAATTTTTAGTTTTGAGCACTTACTGTGTAAGGCGGGTCATCACACACATGATATTGGACATGTAGATTAATTGTATAGGTCAATTCCCTAACTCATTGATTGAAATTACTCATTGTTTTCCTAGTGTGGAGTGGGCTATCTTATAGTAAATAGATTAGTGAAAACGTACGGTATGGAATGTATTGTTTTCATTATTCGAATTACTCTTTGGTAATCTGTGACACGTTCTTTTGGTGTTATTATTGCTAGTACTTGGACTAGGGTCCTACATACATATTTATATATGGTGGACAATTTTATGCTGGTGGGTCTCTTATATATAGTACCCAGTAGACCGTTGGGCCATATATTAGACTGGTGGGTCCTACTCTTAAAGTTGGTGGGAAATTTGGATTGGTGAGTCCAACATTTTATATTACTGCTTTCTAATTATCTTTGCGTTGATTTTTAGAATTTTGGTGATTTTGAATGTTTTCAACTTACTGATGGTGTTTATCTTTTGTATGTATAGCTGGTGGGATATCTGTAACAACTTAACTAGAATGGGCCTAAATTTTGACATAGAAAAGACCCATTGAAACTTAGAGCCATTCTAAATAGGTCGTTGGTTCCTATAAGGTTTACATTTGCAAAGAATATATGCATACACAAATACTTCGAATGGAAATCTCACACAGCGGAAAGAGAAAATATAATACTAAAACAAGATGTACCATTTATTTCAAAACCACAGAAATACAATAGCCACAATACATCTGTTCAATGGGTACATCAAATAGTTCATTCTCACAAGTCCCCAAAAGAAGTAAAGCAATAACTACTAATGATAGCATAACAACGTCGTCTTCTTCAACAACTTCGTTCATGGCTTTTAGCCCATCTACTGACCTGTTGGATATATTGAGGAGAGGGGTCAAAACATAAAGTTTTGTGTGACTGAAATATAGTGTTACTTAATGTCCATACCCTAAATTTTTAGCAGGTTACATATGTTAAGGTATGTCTACGCAGCACACAACAAACACCAAGTTTCTAAACAATGGGGTGGATATCCAAGTTAATTGCCCATTAGTGTTTTTAGGGTAAAGACCCAATGAGGTAGCATTCTCGGTCACTTACGGCCCTATTAAAAGTGGATTCTTATGATCTCTTATAACCCTAAGGCAGACCCCTAGCCCTTTAAGACCCCCGTCCTAGTACGTTAACGTTCTTAAGTCTATTCTCTCATTCGTAATAAGATAAGTAGTATTGCGAATGATACTACTTAACTGATATTACCCGGTCGGATACCTATGTTGCTTAAGACTTCCCTTAGACAGTTGGTGAGCATGCAATGGCCACATATCTTCTAATTACCCATATGTCCCTAGTTGAACCCTTACAAGCTTCTAGAGGAAGGGAACATCCCCGTGAACTACCTACTCTGTTACCGTTTTATGCCTAACCACTTTTGGAGAAGGAGGACCCAAATACCTACTTCTAATCTAATAAGGGTGGGTCCTATGACTTTGGTTCCTCTCTATGGAATAAACCTTGGGAGGGATCCTAGTCCTAACCACTTAAGACCCAAACTAGATAAAAAGTGTGTCAGCCACTTAAGACCTTCTCCAGGCATAGTAAATCTATCTATTTTCACTCAATAGACTTATATATATAGTAATATATACACACACACACATACTAGATCTCCCATATTAAATCGTACACCTATAGATGCTGGATATGTCGGCCGATTTCGGGAATACTTCTACTATAAGTTAGTTTAACCTCATGTCTAGTGTATTAAGTTTTTGAATGGCTCATGACACCTAGATATCTCACACTAATTTGGCCTACTTTTGGTTGTTGGATTTGTCGGTCGGTTCCAGGCAAACTTCTTCCACAAATGGCAACTAACCTTGTGCCTATATGTCACAATTTATAAATAGTCAAATCCATTCTATATACGCACACACAAGCATACAATTAAATTTATTATGGGGACATGTCAAATTCAAATTCTAACCTAATCATATTTATTACGCTAATACAACATAAATTACGTTTATATAAGTATAATAATAGCGCCTAATTAATTAAACATTCGTATAAACGGGGAAACATTATAACGAGGTGGCAATGGTCAATTTGTCCAAATCAAGGCATACAAGTTAGATTTTTCATACTTTTACCACTACAACTTAGACATGATGGCATAATGACAATATAACAAATAACAGTGAATGGAGAATATACATACATAACAATTTCAACTCGCATCTTAGGCTTGTTGAAATGATTTCAATATTAAATTAAAATAGAGTATTACATACACTTATAATTGTATGTTTATAATTCCTATTTCACCTAATTCACCCTTATATGGCGTTATGCATATAAAAATGCTTACATTTGACTTATTTCGATTATGAATACATTTGGATTCAAGACAGGATCCAAACCTAAACCAAATCATGAAATAATCAAATCTAAACCTTTTTAGGTTGCAATCAAATGATAAATAAAGGTGAATTACATGAAATAGAAATAATATAGCAACACCCCTTTTTCATCTTTAATCCAATATCAAAACCAAAATCCACAAAACCCAATTAATCATGGCAATTCATACGAAATTACAAGATAGAGGATTTGGCGGTTCTAATGTTTATATTATCGAATTTCCAAATCCTTTTAGGCATATCTATTCACATGACAATCTATCAAAAAAATTCCTTAAGTAAACCATATTCCACTCAAGATCTAGGTGGAATAGAGAGAAATCTGTAGTAGATCTTGATCTACACTAATTCTTTGCGTTCAAGCGTGCTTCAATAATCCTCCTAATTATATAAATAAGAGACATGCATTAGAATCTTGTACATATATGTTTATGCCAAATTTCAGAATGCTAAACTCATGTAAATTAGAATAGAGTTAGAGAAATAGAAGAAAACGTTAAACTATTATTTTATTTTTCTCTGGAATTTAACAATGGTGGAGAGGCAGCATGGAAGCAGGGATGGAGAATGATTGGGATTTTCACAGTGTGATAGGAGAGCTATATATAGTAGCTCGTGTTAGCATAGACTGTAGGATTACATATAATTAATCTAAGCCTTTAATTTGTATATATCCTCATAGAAAACACCCTAACTAGCTAGGTTAATTGGGCAGTCGACCCCTTCGGGGATGGAACGCCCAATAAGGCTACGTTGCTGAGTTGTTTATTTTATTTAATACGTTCCTTATTCCCTTAATCTTATTCCATATATGCAATATACTTTGTCCCCCTGATCTTATCTTCAATTCAAAATTTGAATCACCCACTTTATTTTAATTTATAATTTGGACACATATATATTATCCATTTAATTATATATATATGTATATATATATATATATATATATATATATCTGCGTTACTGTCCAAATTCATTTCTTCATAACTTCTTCATATATTAAACTTTTTCAGCATATTATATATGAAAATGATTCATAATTTCGCCACGAATCCAAATAAAAGAATTCTGTAGCCAAATTCCTAAAGCTGTTAAATCTCATTTTCCAACCATATTATTTAATTGCTTATTTTTAATTATTTATTTTTAATACTTATGAATTTTATTAGGTGTTACGTTCTTCCCCCCTTAAAATGGATTTTGTCCCGAAACATGTTTAAGGGGTGAAAAATACAACTAGCACGGTCACATCCATGTTGTTTTTAATTTATCCATAAACATCCATGAATGTAGTGATTATGAACTGCAGACCCACTAAAGTGAGCTCTACCCTAACATGTAGGTGAAATAAGTGATGCAGTATGTATGCAAACAACCTAAATATTCATATATTTCTATATGAGTGCTTGGTGCAATGGTTTTGCATCCATTTCCTAACATCCAATTTAGCAATTACGATGCATCCATAAACGATATTTTTAGAAAAAGTAACCCGTGAAATGCTCTGGGCGAGTCTGTCTCATCTTATCCTCGGTCTCCCATGTGCTTTCCACAGGGTATTTTACCCACTATACTCGGACGAGGCGAATGACTTTGTTGCGGAGTCTCTTTATTCTATGCTCTACAATCCTTGCAGTGGCACGGGGAACCCTGGACTCCAACTCAAGTTTTCTATATCCCCAATTTCGTCAAGCTCGAGTCTTACAACAGAATCATGAAGGCATTTCCTTAGATGTGATACATGAAAAGCATTATGGATTCCCGATAGACGCTCTGGGAGATCCACTCGATAAGTCAAAGATCCTATCTTCTCGATGATACTAAACGGTCCAATAAATCTGGAAGCCAACTTCCAAGTCTTCCCAAACCGAACAGTCTTTTTAAGAGGGGTTACTTTCATGAATACCAAGTCTCTAACACTAAATTCAAGTTCCCTCCTTCGCTTATCGGCAGACGATTTCTGATGTCTTGGGATGCCTTCATCCTCTGCCTAATCAAAGATATCTTCTCAGTGGATTCATGGACAAAGTCTGGTCCGAGTATAACCTTGTTGGTAGTTTCCCACCAACGAGTTGGCGATTTGCATGGCCTCTCGTTTATCTCTTCGAAAGGGGCCATATCAATCGTCGCTTGAAAATTATTATTATATGTGAACTCCACAAGCGGTAGGTGCTGCTCCCAAACTCCTCCATAGTCGATGATGCAAGCTTTGAGCAAGTCTTCTAAGATTCTATTTTCTCTCTCTGTTTGTCCGCTGGTCTTTTAATGATAAGTTGTGCTCAAGTTACGGGTCGTCCCCAATGTTTCTTGTTGGCTTCTCCGAAATTCACTTGTGAATAAGAGGTCTCTATCACTCACGATACTTGATGGGATACCAGGTAGTTTGAATATTTTTTTGACATATAATTGAGCTAATTAGGCTATAGTCCTTGTCTTCTTGACTGGTATAAAATGGGCGCTCTTGGTTAGACGATCTACCACAACCCAAATGGTCTCAATACCCATTTAGCTTCCAGGAAGTCCATCTATAAAGTCCATGGAAATGTGTTCCCATTTACACATGAGGACCTCTAAAGGTAGTAATAGTCCTCCAGGCTTCCCTTGCTCTAATTTGACTTTTTGGCACGTCAAGCATTTGGCCACGAACTTGGCTACGTCTCTCTTCATTCCTTCCCAATGGAGATTCCTATTCATATCCTTATACATTTTATTCCCACCAGGGTGTATGGTCAATTTTGACCTATGACACTCCTCTAGAATTTCTTTCCTTAACCCTTCATCCTTAGGGACGTAAATTCATCCATCCCAAAGTAAACTCCCATCATTGCCGATCGAATACCTAACCGAATGGGGAAAGGTTTCTTTCCTTCCCACTTTGTCCTTTATGCTTCTTAATTCCTCGTTTAAATCTTGCATGCTTTGGATCCTTTCTCTTTGGGTAGGTCTAATTATCACAACCCCAAGATTACCATTGGAAGTGGTTGGTGAGAGTTGCAAATTAAAATTAGCAAGGAATTCTAATTGTTTCCATTTAAGGATTGCATTCAAAGTTGCATGTTTCCTGCTTAAAGCATCTGCCACAACATTCCCCTTACCCGGAGTACACTGAATCGTAAAGTCAAATGAGGCAATATAATCCATCTAATGTTGTTGTCTCAAGTTCAAGTCACATTGAGAAAATAAATTCTTAAGGGATTTATGGTCAGTAAAAAGTTTAAATTTCTCCCATAAAAGATAATGTCTCCACATCTTAAGGGCGAACACTACTGCGCTAACTCAAGGTCATGAATTGGGTATCTCTTCTATGAATCCTTGAGTTGTCTACTAGCATAGGCCACTACTCTTCCTTCTT
Source organism: Allium sativum (assembly GCA_030737875.1). NCBI lineage: Eukaryota > Viridiplantae > Streptophyta > Magnoliopsida > Asparagales > Amaryllidaceae > Allium > Allium sativum. Next base: position 736,868,714 of record CM060916.1, read on the forward strand.
CCGTAAGGACTGCTCCTAAACGGGTCCCACATGCGTCGGTGTAAATGATGAACAATTTTGAACCACCGAGTATAATTAGGACATGTGCGCTAGTTAATACTTCCTTTAATTTCTTAAAGGCTATATCACATTTATTACTCCAAGCAAACACCAAATTCTTTTTCGTTAACTAGGTTATAGGAGTAGCAATCTTCGCAAAGTCTTTAATGAATTTCCTATAGTAACCGGCCAATCCAAGGAAACTCCTTGCCTTTGTAGCATTTCGAGGTGTTCTCCATTCCTTGATTGCCTCGATCTTAGCGGGGTCTATGGCCAAGCCTTCGCTCAACACTAAGTCATAAAAATCGTACTTATTCCCTCCAAAAATCGCACTTCGAGAATTTTGCTTTCAATTAGTTCTTACTTAAAATCCCTAACACTTGTCTCAAGTGTTTTTTCATGCTCTTCATGATCTTTTGAAAATATAAGGATATCGTCTACGAATTGAAACGACTGCCACAACCCCACACTAAACAAGAGGAATAATGCTCTGAAAGGTTTGACAGGTAGCTATGGACGATCATTAGAGTAGGTAAACACATCGGAACCTATCGTAGAACTCACATCGCAAGGATAAAATATAATAGGACATATACACCAGGTAATAGTAGTGAAGCATCATATAACAAACTTTCCAAACTTTCACAACATCCTGAGAGGTTATTCCAATATCATAGGAAACATCAAGTATGTACATAAGACCTCACTATAACACACATAAAGTAATTCAAACAACGAAAACCGAAAGTACAAGATAGTAGTAAAACGAGTACGTGAGCCTCCTGCTCGCCATTGATCAACACCATCGTCCTCACTAAAGCATCACCTGCTACTTAGTCTGCCCATCCACAACCGTATAAACAACCCAAGGTAATAAGAGGAAACATAAAACCTTGAGTCAGACAACAGTCTTAGTGAGCGATAAAACAACTAACAAACTTCATCAATAAAGTATATGAGAATGGGTAGATTTACCAAATACTACCCAACACCAGAGAAGAACTAACACCCATCTTCCCCACATCCAACAGTGATAGATTTTATATTTAAACGATTCAACCATTCATTCATGGAAATCAGAACACCCATTCAATCATGATAAAACGCTCATGACATCTAGATTATATATCTCGTGTAAACCATATTAATCGAATTCAACATCCCTTAAGCACAAGCCCAAGAGACCTAAACCAATATCAGACAAGCACCCAAGGAACATCTCCTTCGACGTTGGACAATCTACATGAGACGGTACAAGCAGAGCAACCAAACAATCAAACATCCATGATTGACTCTGGCTATCACCACCAATCTTGCTTTGGAACCATCGTTAATCGTATGACGGCCCATCATGACTGCCATATGTCAAGGGCCAATGGTAACCCCAATTCTAGCACAACTCCATATGCCTTCATGACTCGTATGTTTGTCTTCTCAAATCTCAACAACTAGGCCCTTCAAGACTGCCGAAGGTACGAGACCCTTCATGACTGCCCAAAGTGCCCCTGCTTTGAGTATGCTAGAACTTACGATAACGATAATCTCCCAACCTTCGCATCTCTAGCCATCATCTCCAATGACTATTCATTAATTCAAGTCCCACTCGAGTATCCATTATCCACAACCCAACACCTTTGAGTTGTCTGCCTATTCGTTGCTTTACATCGATCAACGAACATCTAAAATCACTTCGAACATTCCCACCTGGATATACATCGAAGTCTAAATCTTGTTGAACCAACCAACAATAAATAGAAGGCCCAACATTACTGAACCGAACAACGATCAATATAAGGTTCAGCATCGACGGCCAACCCCTTTCTTCACGACTTGACCGACCCCTCTTCTCGACTGACCTTTCTGGCGAATGACACACTGGTGACCGACCCTACTGACCGATCCTGCTTAGACGACCAAAGATCCAAACCTCCTCTACTCGACCGACCCACAGTTCGACCGACTAGTTTTGAAGGCTCGAACGACCCAGTCTGACCGACCCCTTCCAGAAAAACTTGTCCAGACTGCTCGATCGACCAGGGCAACTGCTCGACCGATTCGGTCTGACCGACCCGACCCATAATAACTGACCGACCCAATCCATTTCTTCTCCTCCAAGAAAACTTTCACATGGTTCAATCGACCCACCCATGTTCGACCCACCATGTCCGACCCTCCATGTTTGACCCAAAACCGACATTCTTCAATGCAACTTCAATTTTAACCAAAACTTCGCCAAAACAATTCATTCAACGAAATCAACTTATCTAGTCATCAATATGATCACAAAAGTGATGTGAAGTCAACAATAACACCAATATGGAAATTCCATCAATAATCATGTAAAATTCACCGAAATCACCGTAAATGTACATATGAACAAAATCATGGATTTGACTTGCACATTCACATGAAATATCATAGAAATTACTTATTTAAACGTGCTAAATCAGAACATGGGGTGATTTATATGAAAATAGACCTACCAATGCATAAATCTATGGAAAAACACTTGGATATGATGAAAAACATGAACAAAAACTCATACACTTCATTGAATCCATGCGATAGATGCATAACACTCACCAATTCTTAAAACAAGCTAAAATTGATGAAATAAGAATCCAAATAGCAAGCACATTGAACTAAATCCCTTGATCCGATGAATCCTTTCTCCAATTGATGTTGATATAGCCTTTAATGGTATAGATATATGATTCCCCTCATTGGATTTTTATTTTTAATGGTGGAAAGGTGTTAAAGGAAGAAGGAGATCAAGGCCTCCTAATTAGAGAATGAGGAAGTAAAGTATTTCCCATACCTCTCACCCTCTTTTTATGGTTTCCATTAGCCCATTACTTGGGCCTTCTCAAATCATCCCATTGTGGCTCAAAATCCTGAATAGCCAACAGAAATACCTTAAATCAGCGATTCCTCCTAAACTGCTGAGCCAAATTTTCAACGTAACCACTCCACAGAAAGGCAATCATCAATTCCTTTCCAATGGAACATGTCCCACCCTCTAATTCGACCTGAGTCAAAAGTTATGCCCTGTACAAGACTGATAGGGGCAAAATGGTTACAAATAAAATCGGTAAAAATTATGGACATGTCTCACATCCCCATAAGCAACATATCAAAAGATGAGAATGATCCAACCCTTAGGGAATAAAATAAAAATATTTTGCGATCTTCGATACGTAAAATGCAGGCTGTTACATTCTCCCCCTTAAGAATTTCGCCCTCGAAATTCCAAGCAAATACAAGTAACCACAATAATTCTACATGCCTATCATCCATGAGAATCCAATTCTATCATCCAAACTAGCAACCATTAAGCCATGCATCCATAACCTTATTCTAGCATGCAGAATTCTATCAAATAATAACAAGATACAACAAGATATGATATCAAAGGGTCCTACCGACGAAGAGTTCTGGATGAGCCGCCCTCATGATCTCTTCCGTCTCCCAAGTACAATCGTCCCATCTTCACTCCGTTGTACCTTGACTAGCTTAACCGTCGCCCTCTTAAGTTGTTTCATGTCATTCCCCAAAATACGAAGTGGCTTTTGAGATTTCGCAGCTGCGGTCTCTACTTCTAGGTCTTTGTACTGCTTTGGAGATACCACCACATTCGAATCATGCACGAACGTCCGTAGAAACGGTACATGGAAAACATTATGCACACTCGACATCTTCTCATGTAATTCTAATCTATATGTGAGCTTTCCAATTCACTCGACTATCGGAGATGGTCCAATGAACTTTGGAGCTAACTTTCCTTTACTTCCAAATCGAACCACATGCTTTAATGGAGAAATCTTCACAAAAACCATATCGCCAACATCGATTTCCAAATCTTTTCGACGTTTATTAGCATAACCTTTTTAACGATATTGGGCCACCTTCATTCGTTACCACACAATCTCGATACAATCCAAGGTCCTCTAATCATCTCTGGCCCAAGTAACAACTTATCTCTAGTTTCTAACCAACAAGCTGGAGAGTTGCACGGTCTCCCATACAACACCTCGTATGGTTCCATCCCAATGCTAGAGTGGTAGATATTATTATATGCAAACTCAACTAGATGCAAATGGTCTTCCCATGATCCCCCAAAATCCAACACACAAGTTCTTAAGAGATATTCCAAAACTCGGTTGACCCTCTCGGATTGACCATCAGTTTAGGGATGGTAAGCCGTACTTAAATAAAACTCGGTTCCCAAAGCTTCTTGCAAACTCTTCCAAAATCCACTCGTAAATAATGGATCTTGGTCACTCATTATGCTCTTCGGGATACCATGAAATCGAACTATCCATTTCGCATAAAGTTTAGCCAATTTCGATGCCGTCCTAGTCGACTTTATAGGAATGAACCTTACACTTTTGGTCAAGCGATCCACAATGACCCAAATTCATTCGTTTCATTCCCTGGTTCTAGGTAGTCTATCGATAAAGTCCATCGATACTAGCTCCCACTTCCATGTAGGAAATTCCAATGGTTAAAGCAAACCACTTAGCTTCTTCTATTCAACTTTCACCAACTGACAGTTCATGCATTTGGAAATGAACTTTCCAATATCTCGCTTCATCCCCTCCCAGTAGTAGATTCGCTTCGCTTCATGTCCTGATACATCTTATTACCATCGGGATGAGTTGTTAACTTCGAGTGATGACATTCACTCAGAACATCATCTCTCAATCCATCGATATCAGGAACTACTAGTTGCCCTTGCTTCCAAAGCCAACCTTCTCGATCAACCTCGAACTCTTTATTCTCTGGTTCCAACTTCTAGATAAACTCGACAATCTTAGCATCTCGCTTTTGGCTTTCATCAATCCTTTTGATAAGTGTAGGTCTTATCGATAAGCTTGCCAACATTTCAGGTTCCAATTCGCATCTTGGCCAAATACTCGAGGTTCTTCCATTTAGAAAACATCACTCCCAAACTCGCGTGTTTTTAACTCAATGCATCTACACCTGCGTTTCCTTTGCCAGGAGTACAAGCTATATCAAATTCATACGATGCCAGAAATTCTAGCTATCGTTGCTGCCAAAGATTCAAATCCTTTTGTGAGAAAAGATACTTCAACGACTTGTGACCCATAAACAACTCGAATCAGACTCCCAACAGGTAATGTATCCACATCTTCAGAGAAAACACAATCGCTGCTAGCTCTAAATCATGAGTTGGGTAATTTCTCTCATGCAGCTTCAGTTGTCGACTCCCGTAGGCTACAACATTTTCCTTTTACATTAGCACGGCTCCAAGCCTAGTACCACATGCATCGGTATATACCACCATCTCTTCATTCCCATTTGGAATGGTCAACACAGGAGCACTCGTTAGTCTCTCCTTTAGGATTTCAAAAGCTTGCTCACACTTTGCATCCCATGTGAACACTTGATTCTTCTTTGTCAATCCTGTTAACGGTGCAGCTACCTTTGAGAAATCCTTGATAAACAGTCGATAATATCCTGCCAAACCAAGGAAACTCCAAACATCGATCGCATTCTTATGTCTATCCCAATCTTGGATTGTTGCCACCTTAGTGGGGTCAACCGCTATCCCATTTCCAAAAACTACATGGCCTAAAAACCTCACTTCGCTCTTCCAGAAGTGACACTTCGAAAACTTAGCATTTAGCTGATTCTTTCGCAAGATTTCCAAAACAACTCTCAAGTGCTTCTTGTTCTCTTCCTCGTTTTGAGAGTAAACCAGAATGTCATCCATGAACCCAAGCTTGAACTTATTCAACTAATCTCTGAAAACCCTATTCATAAGATCCACGAAATACGCTGGCGTATTAGTCAACCCGAATGGCATTACCAACCATTCGAAGAACTCGGATGGTGACCTAGAAGAAGTCTTTGGCACACTATCCTTTACCACCCTCAACCAGTGAAATCCCGTTGCCAAATCCATTTGAGAGAACACTTTGGCCTTTCGAAGCTGATCGAACAAGCGTCTATCCTTAGTAACGGATACCTGTTCTTTTTAGTCACCTTATTCAGCCCATGACAATCCACACACAATCTTATTGAGCCATCCTCCTTGATTGCAAACACGACTGTGCACCCCATTCAGATACACTCCTCTGAATGAATCCTTTTCTCAAAAGGTCACGAACTTGCACCTCCAACTCTCGCTGTTCCTTAGGCACCATCCACCTAAGAGGCATAACGTTTGGTCTAGCATCCTCGACCAAATCGATCCTAAACTCGATCTCACGATGCAGCGGCAACCCCTTGACCTTGTCAAAGACATCTACATACTCATTAGCGATCAGCACTGATGACAGGTATTCTTGTGGAATCCTAAGCGAATATAGATAACTCACGAAGACCCCGTCTTCACACTTACATCTAATCAACACTTTTCGCCCTTGTACATCCCCGACCCTCACCTCTAGCTTCTCGCAATTCACCCTTGCCGCATACCTCTTGAGCCAATCCGTGCCTAAGATGATCCCAAACCCAGCGAAGTTAAGAACAAAGCAATCACACACAAAAGAGCAACCATGACTCACAACATTAGACCATGGCAAATCATATACAAACTGGACAAACCCCTAACTGGATTAGTCATGATCAATGGTCTGTCACAAATCTCGGGTTCCAAACCCAAACGACACATAAGTTCATTGCAAATGAATGAATGTGATGCTCTAGTATCAAAAAGCACACGAACTGAAACACCATTAATAGAAAGAGTACCTTGCACCACGACGCCATTTCCCTTTTCCTTAGCAGTAGGAGCACTTGAAGAAGATGGCATGGCTTCCAAAGCATATGCTTTCACAAAATGCTTGCCCTTAACTGATTCTGGATTGTCCTTCTTGAGATGCCCAGGCTTGCCACAATTGTGACACTTCTTCTCAACTTTCGTATTTTTGCACTCGTTAGCAAAATGGCCTTTCTGCTGACAGTTAAAGCAAACTGACTCACTCTTGGGTTTGTTTTGGCCATTCTTCCCTTTTTGTTGTTGCTGCTTCCTTTTCTTATTATTTCTACCTTGCTGTGGTTACTGTGCTTCTTTAGTTGCAGTGACAACATTAATCTATTTAGGAAACAAACTCTCATGGCGAATAGCTTTCTCCACGAGCTTCTCAAATGAATTATCGAGATGATCCACCAATAGCTTTCCAATATAAGCGTCCAGACCCAAGACAAATTTTTCCTTCTTTTGATAGGGTGTATCAATGTATGAACAATCATATCTAGACAAAGCTTCAAAATCAGAAATGTAGTCAAGAACTAATCTGCCATTCTGCTTCAATTCTACAAACATCTTGAAGAGAACAAACTTCTGAGTAGTGGAAATAAACTTATCTTGGAATTTCTCCCATGAAATATTTTCAAGCGTAACCGAATTCCACCACTCCATGGCCCTACCCTGCAGCTGTCTTGATGCAAGTTTTCCCTTTATTGCATCCTCAATACCCAAGTCTCCAAAGATATGAACACAAGAGTCCATCCACCTCTGAACCTCTTCAGCTGGCTCAGTTCCCATGAATGATTTTCCTCCTGGAGACATAAAGTCTTTGCACAACTTTGTAAAATCTACTACTCCAGGAACTCGCACACCTACATCTACCGTTGCTGCCACTGGAGCGGGCACCCTTCGAATGATTACTTCTGTCATGTCTTCAAACATGGCAGGGTAGTCTAGCTCACCACCATTTCCCCCTCCAGTATTAGCTCCCCTAGCAGTGTGTCTTGATGTTCGTCTACTCATTCTAAGTCTGCAATTTAGAATAACAAGTCACATCCAAGAAAACAGCTAAAAGAGAACGACCGCTACTACTATATATGCTAATATGTAGTAAGCATCCAACTAAAATCTACAAGTACGTCACTCATACGTGATTATGTCTTGAAACTTTGGCTAAAATCGTTAACCAGAGCTCTGATACTAAATGTGATGACCACCCACTGCCCTACACTAAACAAGATGAATAATGTGTAGAAAGATGTGCCAGGCAGCTATGACGATCATCAAAGTAGGTAAACACATTGGAACCTGTCGTAGAACTCACAATGCAAGGATAAAATATAATAGGACATATACAATAGGTAATAGTAGTGAAGCATCATATAAAAAACTTTCCAAACTTTCACAACATCCTGAGAGGTTATTCCAATATCATAGGAAATATCAAGTATGTACTTAAGGCCTCACTACAACACTCATAAAGTAATTCAAACAGCGGAAACTGAAAATACTAGATAGTAGTAAAACGGGTACATGAGACTCTTGCTCGCCATAGATCAGCATCATCACCCTCACTAAAGCATCACCTGTCACCAACTACTCAGTCTGCCCATCCACAACCGGATGTACAACCCAAGGTATTAAGAGGAGACATAAAACCTTAAGCCAGACAGCAGTCTTAGTGAGCGATAAAACAACTAATAAACTTCATCAATAAAGTATATGAGAATGGGTAGATTTACCATCCACTACCAAACACCAGAGAAGAACTAACACCCGTCTTCCCCACATCCGACAGTGATAGCCTTTACATTTAAACGATTCAACCATTCATTCATGGAAACCAAAACACCCATTCAATTGTGATAAAACACTCATGACATCCATATTATATATCTCATGTAAGCCATCCTAATCGAATTCAACATCGCTCAAGCACATGCCCAGAGGCCTAAATCAATATCAGACAAGCACCCAAGGAACATTTCCTTCGACATTGTACAATCTACATGAGACGGTACAAACAGAGCAACCAAACAATCAAACATCCATGACTGACTCTGGCTATCACCACCAATCCTGCTTTGAAACCATCGTTAATCGTATGACGGCCCATCACGACTGCCATATGTCAAGGGCTAATGGTAACCCCAGTTCTAGAACAATTCCATACGCTTTCATGACTCGTATGTTTGTCTTCTCAAATCTCGACAACTAGGCCCTTCACGACTGCCCAAGGTACAAGGCCCTTCATGACTGCCCAAAGTACCCTTGTTTTGAGTCTGCTAGAACTTACTATAAAGATAATCTCTCGGCCTTTGTATCTCCAGCCATCATCTCCAATGACTATACATTAACTCAAGTCCCAATCAATTATACATTATCCACAACCCAACACCTTTGAGTTTTCTGCCTATTCGTTGTTTTACATCGATTAACGAACATCTCAAATCACTTCGAACATTCCCTCCTGGATATACATCGAAGTCTAAATCTTGCTGAACCAACAAATAATCAACAGAAGGCCCAACATTACTGAACCGAAAAAAGAACAATATAAGGTTCAGCATTGACGGCCAACCCCTTTCTTCAGGACTTGACCGACCACTCTTCTCGACTGACCCTTCTGGCGACCGACCCACTGGTGACCGATCCTGCTTGGACGACCGAAGATCCAAACCTCCTCTGCTCGACCGACCCATTGTTCGACCGACCAGTTTTGAAGGCTCGACCGACCCAGTCTTACCGACCCCTTCCAGAGCAACTTCTCCAGCCTGCTCGACCGACAAGGGAAACTGCTCGACCGATTCGGTCGGACCACACGACCCATAATAGTTGACCAACCCAATCCGTTTCTTCTCCTCCAAGAAAACTTTCACATGGTTCGACCAACCCACCCATGTTGGACCCATCATGTCCGACCCTCCATGTTCGACCAAAAACCTGCATTCTTCAATGCAACTCCAGTTTCGACCAAAACTTCGCCAAAACAATTCATTCAATGAAACCAACTTATCCAATCGTCCAACACAACCACAAAGGTGTTGTGAAGTCAACAATAACACCAATATGGCAATTCCATCAATAATCATGTAAAATTCACCAAAATCACCATAAATGTACATATGAACAAAATCATGGATTTAATTTGCACATTCACATGAAATATCATAGAAATTTCTGATCAAAACGTGCTAAATCAGATCATGGCGTGATTTATATGAAAATAGACCTACCATTGCATAAATCTATGGAAAACACTTGCATATAATGAAAAACATAAACTAACACTCATAACTTCATTAAATCCATGTGAGAGATGCATATCATTCACCGATTCTCCAAAACAAGCTAAAATTGATGAAATAAGAATCCAGACAGCAAGAACCTCGCACCAAGTCCCTTGATCCGATGAATCCTTGCTCCAATTGATGCAAATCTAGCCTTTAGTGGTGTAGATCTATGATTCCCCTCCTTGGATTTTGATATTTTATGGTGGAAAGGTGTTAGAGGAAGAAGGAGCTCAAGGCCTCCTAATGAGAGAACGGGAAGTAAACTATTCCCCATACCTCCGACCCTCTATTTATAGTTTCCATCATCCCATTACTTGGGCCTTCTCAAATCAGCCCAATGTGGCTCAAAATCCTGAACAACCAACTGAAAAACCTTAAAACAACGATTTCTCCTAAACAGCTGAGCAAAGTTTTTAATGTAACCACTCTACGGAAAGTCAATCATCAATTCCTTTCCAATGGCATAGGTCTCACCCTCTCGACCCGAGTCAAAAGTTTTTCCCTGTACAAGACTGATAGGGGAAAAATGGTCAAAAATAAAATCGGTAATAATTATGGACATATCTCACATCCCCATAAGCAACATATCAAAAGATGAGAATGATCCAACCCTCAGGGAATAAAATAAAATTATTTTACGATATTCGATATGTAAAATGTGGGCTGTTACACGAATACTACCATAATTTTATTTAGAATGCCCCTAAACACTCTACTCATGAGGTCAACAAAGAAACCGGGTGCATTCGTTAGTCCGAAGGGCATAACTTCCCATTGGAACAATCCATCTGGTGTCCTAACTGCAGTTTTGTCCTGGTTGTCCTCCGCAATTCTTAACTGATGAAATCCAGTAGCAAAGTCTAGTTGGGAAAATACTCGGGCTCCTCCCAAGTGGTCAAAAAGGTCATCAGTTGTAGGTAAAGGGTACCTGTTCTTCTTGATCAACTTATTGAGTTCCCTGTAGTCCACACAAAGTCTCAAAGATCTGTCTGCTTTGTTGGCAAATACAACAAGTTCACCCCCACTCTGAGGTACTTCGACGAATGAAACCTTTTGTAGTAACCCTGAAATCTGTTTATCTAACTCCCTTCTTTCCTTGGGCGCCATGTTCCTCAAGGGTAGTGCTACATGTCTAGCGTCCTTCTCTAGATCGATACGAAAAGAGTTTTCTCTATGGGGAGGAAGTCCCGTGACTTCCTCGAAGACATCCAAGAATTCACAAACTATAGGGACCGAAGATGGTCCTTCAAAACTAGGAGATAAGGAATATAATAAGGCCTTATCCTTGTTTCTAACATTACAAGGAATACTTAGGCTGCATCCTCCTTTGCTCCAAAGATGAATGAGTCTCTTATCGCAATCTAGGATGGCCCCATAAAATGATTGCCAATCCATACCTAGGATAAGGTCATACCCCATAAAATCCAATGTATACGCTTCGCAATGGAACTCGACATTGTCGACCTCCAATATTAGGTTTTTAAACAACATCTCAAGATACTTAGATCCTCCGATAGGGATTTTATAACACCCCGAATTTTTAACAACATAAAGAGAATAAATTAAATAATAATTAATTTAATATTCAGAATTAGAGAAAACAGACTGTACCATTGCGTTCGTCTCAAAATTCTGGTCAGGATAGACATTTGGTTTGTGTAAAACGGACAATGTATGAAGAAGTTATGAGGGTTTAAGTTTGCATACGCGTAGAAAGATTATATATATATATGCATGAGTCAGAGATGAGTCAGAATTTTATCCAGAATAGTTCGAATTTGAAAAATTCGATAAGGTGGCAAAAATAGCTCTAGGGGGTCGACCCCCCTTAAGGGGTGTCGGGCTATTGGTCGACCCACCCACAGGGATGTCGACACCCCTAGGGATGACGTGGCACTCGGTTTTAGGGGATCTGGCAGCTATATATATGTGCCCTATTCTCCTATTTTTTTCATTGGAAATCATAGAGGCCATATGTTGCCGGGATACAAACTGAGATGAAATCGTTTTCTACAACAACGTACATTGCAAATCAAATTCTAAAATTCAAGATCTGTTCTTTCTCAATTCTCTAAACCTAACGCTGTGAGTTTCTAGTTACTTTTAGGTTTATATAAATAAAAGTAAATTATGAGAGACTGTGGATTGGATATGTTGTAAACTGTGGATCTATGCTATTGCTAAATCTTATACTATGTCATAATAGATATACCCTTTTAGAACTATGATTATTCTATTATGTTACCTATGTGGATCTTGACTTGTGAATGTAAATCTGTTAATTTGGACAGTTGCAACATTGGTTAAATCCAATTTTTTATGTAAATCACCTTTTACCTGTCATATTGCGATCAATTTAGATAAGTTATAAATTGGACATGAGAACCCATATTTAGATCAAAACATGCTATTATGTCATTCTAATGGTGTTAGATCTACTTTAACCTCTAGATCTGAATTATGTGATCTAATTCATCACCTTGTCTTATCATGTTAGATCTAATCCAATTGGACATCTAAATTGCTAATTTATATCTTACTATGCTTATTGTGATATCATAGTTATGTTAGAATCAATTGACCGCCACTAGTTCATAAGTTTTATGTCCACCTTATTATGATGTTAATTACATGTCCATTCACCTTATTATCATGCTAGTTTATGTTTATGTCAAAATGATAACTTTAGTTATATTCCCATTATTTTCCCTATTATCGTTTATGACTAGGCTATTGTCTAGCCTAGGCATGCCGCCAGTTTATGAGTACGCTAGTTAGGGAATGGGGGACAAGGGTTAATATCGGCATAATTTGAATATGAACATTATTGGACAAATAATTCAAATGGGGATAAAAAGAGAAATAGTCACCTATAATGAAATAGGTATATTTGGATAAAAATGGAATGTCTAGTAATTACAATTAGGAATTGTAATTGCACTTATGACACGAGGTTAGGTTGCATTAGTGGTGGAAGTCTACCCGGACCCGACCGGCATATCCAGCAGCCACTAATGTTGAACCTAATGTGAGAGGTCTAAATGTAGGAATATGAATCAGGCTAACACTCGAGGTTAGACCCAACTGTGGAATAAGACTGCCCAGACCCGACTGGCATATCCAATATCCACATGTTGTAGGCCTAATGTGGGCGGTCTAACCCATTATAACCATAATTGGACATGGTAATGAATTAGACTGCTTGAATTAATTTAATCCATAAGGATTGTATGATTATGAACTTAAGTTAGGGTTAAGTAAAATTGGATGGGTAGTGGATGGGTTAAGTAAATTGGGGGGGGGGGGTAATATTTACAGATAGGCCCACAAACTTAACCCAATAAGGTTATGTAATTAAAGACACCCTTTAGGGTAAGCATAACTGATATAGGGCTATGTAATTAAAGAAAACTATGGGTAAACATAGTCAGTGAAAAACCTAGTGGGGATACAAGACAAAGGGGAGAGCTTGTATTAGATTGTGTGGGGCCCATTTCAGTCTGAAATCCAGCGTAGGTGTCAAATAAAGAACTCCGTGCTAGGCGGAGAAGGGGCATGCTTACCGATTGATTATGAGAGAACCAAACGAGACGAACGGTGTGGGCGGTGCAAACCGACCGGGCCGTGTATGTGCATGAGCTGAGCAGAGGGGAATAAGACGACCGTGACACCAGTAGAAATGGTTGTTCACATCTTGGGAAATGAAGGGTTGCCACTTTAGGAAGTGATACCTCCTACTGTGGGGCCAACACATGATATCTATGGAGTAGGGCTCCAATCGATTAAGGTAGTGGTTACGGTACACTTGGACGTATGCCCTAAGTCTACTAACTTATAGTGGAAGGGATCATGACATTTTAGTTATACTGGTAATAGTGTAGAGTAATCATTAGAGAAGTGTATACACCTTACCTTGTGTACCTTGTCACACCTGCCATTTATGTAGTGATCTCTCTTATCCACTTTATATGCCTGTCATGTTACTTTTATTTATTTACTGGCTAAGGTAACTAGACTCGCCAGACTTTATGTCTGACCATTTTGTTTCTCCTTCTTTCTTCCGTTCCCCTTAGGTTCTCAGGGAGGAAACACTCAGGCTTAGTCAGGACTCAGACATCATCTTGCTAGGAGCTACTTCTGAAGTATGGCTCAAGTTTTTGTCTCTACTATAGCTTAACTCTTTAAATTGGGAATTATGTTTTTTTAGTATACTTATGTACTCTAATGGAGCAAGACAGAATTTATTTTATTGTAATGGTTTTTGTGACTCATGGTATTATGGACCACGGTATTATGATTTATGTTTGAAATAAAAATTTAAATTTCCGCTGCCATCTTATTTATGTTTGTCTTGTAATTATTCTGTGTCTGTTACCTATAATGCTTCACAAAAATTAATGCATTCCCCTAGTGAGTGACATGAACGGACGTGGGGTGTCACAGTTTTCCACCTCTATTGGACTATACAAGACAGATATGGAAAAATTCAATAGATTTACTAATCACTTGGAGATAAAAGAATGGGTCGCTCCAGAATAAACAAGGTGTATACTGAATTTCCTAAAGCAAAGGTTGAACCTTCGAGTGCGAGCTTCCCTTGATCTCTTGGGGGTCAGCTTTGAATTGGTGCTTCTTCTATTACATAGTTCTAGCCACTCTTGACAACTTTGGGCAAACTTTTGACATGTGTCCTTCTTCATGCCAGTTGTAACATTTTCCCTTGAACTCCGTTTTCGCCAAGGAAGTCCTACAATCCTTAACCTTATGGCCCTTGCGGTTGCACCTTGTATAAGTCTTTGCGTCCTTTTTGAATTTGTTCTTCTTCTTGTTTTCCCACCATTCCTTCTTCTTATTTTTGTTGGAGCTTTCTCACCTTCGTTATCCTCCTTAGAGCTTTCAGACATGCGACAGGTAGCAATCTCTACTAGGGTTTTAAAAGTCTCCCCAAATATTACTTGGGCTAATAAAGTTTCCTTCAACGGGGAGTTCATCCCTTTAACAAACCTAAGGGCTTTATTCATGGAGGTGCCTACCAATCCTCTTCCAAACTTACATAACTCGGTGAATTTAGATATATACTCTTGCAGGTTCAAGCTTCCTTGATTGTGGTGAATGAATTTCTCTAGCTGGATGGTCATTTCTACCCTTAGCAAAAACTTTGCATCAAAATGGGTCTTGAATTCGACCCATGTAAAGATCCAGCCTTCGTTCTCCATCGATATTAATTTCCACCATTCATGGGACTCATCCTTCAAATTCCAGCCCGCTATCCTCCTTTTTACTTCATCGGGCCAAGCAGTAGCCTCAAAGATTCTTTCACAGTTCATAACCCAAGATTGGGCACTAGCAAAGCCTTCCTTTCTAGAAAATGATTTTCCTCCAAGATTCGTAAAGGTCTTACAAAAGCGAGAAAAATCAAGGGCCACTTCAATGGTAGGAGCTGCAAGAGCCGATGCGGCAGGATTAGCGACGAGCACCTGTTTAATAGTATGAAGATATTATTGAAACCATTCTGGTAAGTAGAGGGGTCATGCCTAGTTGCCCTGCTCATTAGGATTTTCAGTCATTCTACCATCTGAAAAGAAAAGGAAGAATCTTTTGGTGGATACTCCTGAGATAGTATTTAAGCTGAAAAAGGAAGAAAACGATAAAGATGCATAGTATAAATGCATATGCTTATTGGGGGTAAATATATATAGTTTGAAAATTCTTTTTTAAATTACAAATACTCATCTGATAAAGCCCCTGGACATGATGGTTTTCTGAATTATTTTTATAAGAAATACTGGAATCTGATTAAACATGACGTCGTTAGCATTTTCAAAGAATTTCATGATGGTTCTTTGAGGTTAGATTTGCTTGGGTATGCAAATGTTGTTTTGATACCACAAAAAAAGAAGGAAATGTCTCTGCTGCGGACTTTAGACCTATTAGCCTTTTGAATAGTAGCTTCAAGCTGATTACTAAGGTTCTCGCGAATAGGTTAAAAGTGAAAATGGATGATCTCATTGACATTTCGCAGATGACATTTATTAAAGGAATATTTATTCTTGATGGAGTAGCGCTTGTTTAGGAAGTCATCTCTCACAGCGACAAACATAATGTGCTTTGTGCAATTTTGAAACTGGACTTTGCTAAGGCCTTTGATACCGTTGATTGGAGGTTCATTATGGATTTGCTTCATGCGAGAGGTTTTCTTGCTAGATGGATAAACTGGATTCACAGTATTTTAACTTCAAGCAGATCAAATATTTGTGTGAATGGTGTGGATGGCAATACTATTGTCTCCAAGCGTGGCTTGCATCAAGGAGATCCTCTTTCCCCTCTTCTTTTTGATTTGGCAACAGATGTCTTTCGTCGGATTCTTCAGTTGGCAAGCACTAATGATATCATCCAGAGCTTTGGAAGGGATCATATTATTGGGAGAGGGGTATCAATTCTTTTCAATATGCTGATGATACTATCATTTTTAGCAATCTTGATTGCAAATACATTGCCTCTTTAAAAATTTTGCTTTTTTGCTTTTGAAAGTTTATCCGACTTAAAAATTAATTTTCATAAGAATAGTGTTTAAACTCTGGGTTGTAGTGTTGATGTGAACAGGAAATGTGCCGAAATGCTCAATTGTAAGGCGGATTCATTTCCTCTCAATTATCTCGGGGCTTGCATTCATCCAAAAAGATTGATGAAGCAGGACTGGCAATTCGTTATTGACAAAGTTGACCGGAGATTGGTGAGATGGAAAGGAAGCTGCTTATCCAAGGCTGGTAGACATGTGTTGGTGAATTCTATTCTTTCTGCTATCCCTTTGTACTGGCTATCTTTCTACTCTTGTCCTAGATGGGTGGTTGAGAAAATTGACGTTGTTCGTCGCAATTTCTTTTGGACTGGAACAAAAGACACACATAAAGTTAGCTATCTCATGTCGTAGGACCAGGTTTGCAAATCCAAAGATCAGGGTGGCTTGGGAGTTTTAAATTTGAGAGGCATGAACTCATCTTTACTTTGCAAATGGTTGTGGACAATGTTAAGCAACAAGAAAGTTCTTTGGAAAGAGAGGATTTTAAACACTTGTTATAGAGGAAGATTTGATTGGAACGCGGATGCCTCTCATTTTTCGGCTTTTTGGCATGGTGTTACGTCAAATATACACTGGATTAAAATTGGTGCGTGCATCATAGTTAAGAATGGACGCAATGCATCATTCTGGTTTGATTGTTGGTTGCTTCCCATTCCTTTGAAAGTTTAATTTGCTGATCTTTTTGATATTGCTTGCAATAAGAACTTTACAGTCAATGAAATGGATAACATGAATGCGACCAACTTCAAATGGAGGCTGACTTTCTGCCGTCTCTTGGCTGGTAAGACATTGACTCAGCTATGTTGTTTGATTCGTTTGAGTGAGGATATTCAACTTTCGGATGTTGAAGATGATGAATTTGTCTGGAAAATTGAAGGGAATAACAAATCTTTTCGTGTTAGCCAGCTTTATAAGATGATGAACTTTGCAGGAAGGAGGTACGTTGGTTTTGAATGCATGTGGAGATTTAAAGAAATACCTACCAAAGTCAAAACTCACATGTGGACGATCATGCATAATAGGCTAAATACGGTGACCAGACTTCGACGAAAAGGAGTTCATATTGATGGGGGCTGTGTCTTTTGCACTGAAAATGAAGAGACTTACCTGCATTTGTTCGTCGAATGCGATTTCGCTTTCTATGTTTGGACAAAGTGTTTGGTCAGCCTTAATGTTTGTTTAGATTGGTCTGACTTCATCACCAACCAGTTCCACTTTTGGCATACCATTTTTGTTTCACTCCCTGATACACCCATGCAATAATTGTTTACTGTCTTGAATTTTGCTTATGTTTGGATTTTATGGCATGAACGAAACTCACGCAAGTTTAAATGTAAAATGAAGTCGCCCATTTCTGTTATCCACTACATTCTCAAATTTGTTTCTCAATTGTCAGGCAGCGAAGAAGTCAAGTTTGTGGACACCATTGGGCAAGAGTCATGGACGGAGCTCGTTGTAGACGAGCTTGATGTTGTTTCATCCTTTTGGCTTTAGACAGTTGGGGATATTAGCTGTTATGGGGTTGTTTTATGTATATATTGGCTACTGTAATACCATGCCTGCGTGCATGTGCTATTTTTTGGACTGTACATGTTCTTGTATATATTTGTAGTACATATGTTGTATGCTGTAATGAACACCACGATGTATTAGCTTTAATTTAATGAAAGAAGGCATGAATCTTGCGATTCACTACCTTTTTGCATAAAAAAAACAAATACTCATCTCATAAGTATATTTCCCTTATAATCGGGTAACCTATACTCTGATACCAAATGTAACAAACCACCCGAAATGGGCCTAAATTTCGATCTAGAAAAGGTTCATTGAAATTTAGAGCCATTCTAAATGGGTCATTGGTTCCTTTAAGGATTACATTTGCATAAAAAATATACATACACATATTTCAAATGGAAATCTCACACAGTAGAAAGAGAAAATATAATACTAAAAATTAGATGTACCATTTATTTCAAAACCATATAAATACAACAGTCATAGTTCCATCTGTTCAATGGGTACATCAAATAGTTCATTCTCACAAGTTTCCAAAAGAAGTAAAGCAATAACTACTAATAATAGCATAACAACTTTGTCTTCTTTATCAGCTTCAATCATCACTTCATCCATGATTTTTAGCCCATCTACTGACCTGTTGGATATGTTGAGGAGATAGATCAGAACATAAAACTCTGTGTGACTGAAATATAGTGTTATTTAATGTCCATACCATATATTTTTAGCAGGTTACATATGTCAAGGTATGTCTACGCAGCACACAACAAACACCAAGTTTCTGACCAATGGGGTGGATATCCAAGTCAATCGCCCATTAGTGTTTTTAGGGTAAAGACCCAACAAGGTGGCATTCTCGGTCACTTATGGCCCTATTAAACGTGGATTCTTATGATCTCTTATAACCCTAAGGCAGACCTCTAGCCCTTTAAGACCCCGTCGTAGTACGTTAACGTTCTTAAGTCTATTCTCTCATTTGTAATATGAGAAGTAGTGTTGCGAATGATACTACTTAACTGATATTACCCGGTAAGACACCATTGTCGTTTAAGACATCCCTTAGACAGTTGGTGAGCATGCAATGTCCACTTTATAATTACTCATCTATCCCTAGTTGACTCCTTACAAGCTTCTAGAGGAAGTGGACATCCCCGTGAACTACCCTACTCCGTTACCCTTTTTTGCCTAACCACTTTGGGAGAAGGAGGACCCAAGTACCTACTTCTAATCTAATAAGGGTGGGTCCTATGACTTTGGTTTCTCTCTAAGGAATAAACCTTCGGAGGGATCCTAGTCCGAACAACTTAAGACTAATCTCGATAAAAAGTGAGTCAGCCACTTAAGACCTTCTCAAGGTGTAGTAAATCTGTCTATTTTCACACAATACACTTATATATATAGTAATATATATATACACACACATACTAGACCTCCCACATTAAATCGTGCACCTGTACATGCTGGATAAGTTGGCGGGTTCCGGGCAGACTTCTATTACAAGTTGGTTTATTCTCATATCTAGTGTACTAAGTTTTTGAATGTCTCATGGTACCTAGACATCTCACATTAGTTGGGCCTACTTGTTTTGCCGGTCGGTTCCACATAGACTTCTCCCACAAATGGCAACTAACCTCATGTTTATGTGTCACTGTTTATAAATATTTAAAGCCATTCTATATACGGACACACAAGCATACAAGTACATTTATTATGGAGACATTTCAAATTCTAATTCTAACCTAATCGTATTTATTATGCTAATGCAACGTAAATTAAGTTGATTACATTTATATAAGTATAATAATAATAGCGCCTAATTAACGTAAACGTTCATATAAACGGGGAAACGTTCTAACAAGATGGAAATTGTCATTTTTTCTAAATCAAAGCATATAAGATAGTTTTTCCCTATTTTTACCGCTATAACTTAGGCATGATGGCATAATGACAATATAACAAATAGTAGTGAATGGAAAATATACATACAGAACAATTTCAACTTGCATCCTAGGCTTGTTTGAATGGTTTCAATATTAGATTAAAAATAGAGTATTACATACACTTATACTTGTATGTTTATAATTCCTATTTTACCTAATTCACCCTTTTATGGCGTCATACACACAAAAATGCCTATATTTGACCAATTTCAATTATAAATACACTTGAATTCAAAATAGGATCCAAACCGAAACCAAATCATGAAATAATCAAATCTAAACCTTTTTAGGTTACACTCAAATGGTCAATAAAGGTGAATTACATGAAATAGAAATAATAGTAGTAACACCCTTTTTTCATTTTAATCCAATATCAAAATCCACAAAACCTGGGTAATCATGACAATTCATATGAAATTACAAGATAGAGGATTTGGGGTTTTTAATGTTTATATTATCGAATTTCCAAATCCTCCTAGGTATATCTATTCACATGACGATCTATTAAAAACATGAATATGCCTTAAGTAAGTCATATTCCAATCATAAATATAGGCGGAATAGAAAGAAATATGTGGTAGATCTAGATCTGCACTAATTCTTTGCATTCAAGCATGCTCCAATAATCCTCTTATGTGTATATATATAAGGCATGCATTAGAATTTTATACATATATGTTTATGCCAAATTTCAGAATACTAAACTCATATAAATCAGAATAGAGAGAGATTAAGAATGGAGAGAGAAATAAAAGAAAACGTTAGCCAATTCTTTTATATTTTTCTCTGGAATTTAACAATGATGGAGAGGCAGCATGGAGAATGATTAGGGTTTTCATAGTGTGATGGGAGCGCTATATACAGTTGCCCGTGCGAGCATAGACCGTTGGATTACTTAGAATTAATCCAAACCTTTAATTTATATATATCCTCATATAAAAAACCCTAACCAGCTAGCTTTATTGGGCTGTCCAGCCGCCGAGCACTCGACCCTAGCCATCGACCGACGGTCGGCACCCCTTAAGGGGGGTGGTCGACCCCTTCGGGGCTGGAACGCCCAATAAGGCTACGTTGTTAAGTTGTTTATTTTATTTTATACGTTCCTTAATCCCTTAATCTTATTCCATATATGTAATATACTTTGTCCCCCTAATCTTATCTTCAATTGAAAACTTGAATCTCCCTCTTTGTTTAATATATAATTTGGACACACACACACACACATATATATATATATTATCTATTTAATTATATATATATTCTGCGTTTACTACCCAAATTCATTTGTTCATAATAATAAATTAATCGCTTTCAGCATATTATATATGAAATTGATTCAGAATTTCGCCACCATTCTAAACAAAAGGATTTCATAGCCAAATTCCTAAAGTTGCAAAATCTTCCAACCATATTATTTAATTGCTTATTTTTAATTATTTATTTAATTTTAATACTTATGAATTTAGGGGCCATTAAACTATCACTACTGATTATTTAGGCGATTTATTCGTATTACTTTGAACTCGATTGAGTTCTGATTGTTATTGTAACGGTGATTTGTTTCGGGTGTCGTGGTCATTTATACAGTCTTTGGGCTAATTAATCATGTTGGATCTAAACCCTTAGCCTTGTGTTATGACATGATACCATGTTTCATCAACTATAACATTAAATATTTATGTCGTTGCTTCTCTCTTTTGAGATGATGAGAATACTTATTTTCTTGTTATTACTTATTTCATGAGTTTTTTCATCTATCGATTTACTTTAATATCTCATGAATAGTTAAATGCTTTGTACTTATATAATTTCCTTTGTGTAAAAAGGTATCATTATCTGTATGTTTCTTATTTCACTTACCATTTGATAATTATATATTTAACATAGATAAGCCCGTGTAATTTATACTCAGGTCATACCGAGTTATTTTAAGGTCATGGCTTGTTATTAATTTATGGTTAGCTGATCCATTTTGGCCTACCTCTTAAAGTCATTACCTTAAATGAATGTATTCATGTTATTGTATTTTATTCTTTTGATCCATGAGTGTATGTATATGTTTCATATGAAACCATTAGAGTATGTAGCATTTGTGTTTGTTGTATTCTGTGTTTTACTTATATATATTCTACTCTATGATCTCTGATCTGTGGTGTGTTGTCATTTGTTCTAAATATGATCCTTAGCCATCATAGTTTATATTAGATGAATAGAGTATGTCGGTCCACTTGAGGTTAAAAAAAAATATCATATACCCAATCGACGTATTTGATACTTGTCTAAGATAAGATTATGGATGGTCGCTCCTAACCAACCCTTTTCTTTACTCTAATATACGGTATATGTAATGGATTGAAGGAAATTCAACGCTCGAATTTTGATACTAATACCTTCTCTGTATTCGCGTGCCTAAACTCAAGCATCAAAAACCCAGAAGTTTAAAAGAAGTTAGCGGTGAGAAAGAAGAAAGAAAGAGATGTTCGAATAGAAGAAGAAGAAGAAGAAGAAGAAGAACACAATCCAACAAAAACAAAACAGATTTAAATATCACAGTGAGATGAATAAAATAGAATATACCAATACCCTTTACATAAAGAAAAACTGTATATATCCATACATTAAATAATCAGAGCATACAACTAGACCATCCTACCCAATCATAACAATCTGTTTGTACAATGACTGATAAGTACAACACACACAGCGAAAACTAAATTAATACATGAAACAAAAGAATATGTCTTAACTCCAGCTGCTCTTCTGCAACTTTAAGCAAATCCATAGCAAATCCGAAAAATATACTCGGCCTGACTCGAGCATATTGAGGGAAAGCAAAACACTCGAGTCAGTCTGGAATACCAGAGTGAATAAACTCACATCACAAACAACTTGCTTAATTTTAGAAATCCTTTAAAAGAATGGAAGTCTCGTAAGACATGATCACACATAAACATGACACATGTTATTCCCTTATGATAACCAAAACACTTTACATCAAATCAAATGATGTCGTTATATTGTCTATTAAACCATCTTAGAATAAAATAATAAACATATGTGAAATTGTTAACCATAATTAAATTCTGTATCGTAATGGGGTCTATAAACAAAAATATGGTACATATTAGGATTTGGATTCCATGAAATAATTGGGTACTGGTTAACATCCGCGAATATTTAAATCTATTCTAAATATTGATTTGGTAATATAAATGGATTTTATATCGAATTTTTTTAATCAAAAATGGAGTTCAAACATATAAATTTATAAGTTAATTAAAACGAGCTCGAAATGACGCGGTAGTTCATAATATTGAGTTTTGAATTTTAATTGAATATACAGAATCCAATATAAGTCAGATTTCTGTGAAACAAGAAACATTAGAATCTACTAAATGATAATTTTCCAATGAAAAAGAAAAATCGAGATTTTAGTTTATAAATTGTAATTTATGTCAAGATTTAAATTCCAAATAGTTGCTATAAATTATAATGATTTATAATTAAATACAACGGAATTTTTATATAAGTGGAATATCATTTAATCCCAGAATTTTAAATGTTGAGTTTTAATTTCTTTATGATTGAGATTGAAGTTCTTCATTTTGATAAATATGATGATATTTATTTATTAATGTTAGATTGAGCTGTTTTGGAATTAAATATATTATATCGATATTTTTAAGCTTTAAAAATAGCTGTCTTTCAAACGACCACCGTTTTTGATGAAACAAATCTTACTATAATATGTATAACTAGTTATTGCTAGATTTCCAATTTGGAGCTAATTGGAGTTGTTTTATTTGTGTGTGTAAATTTAAAGGTGAACCAATAAACTAAAATATCGCCATTATGCAAACAGAGACTGTAACAGCCCTCATTTTATGTATCAAAGGATCGTAAAATATTTTTATTTTATTACCTAAGGGTTGGTTCATTCCCTTATTTTTACATGTTTCTTATGTGGATGTGACATGCCCATAATTTTTACCAAATTTATTTGTGACCATTTTGCCCCTATTAGTTTTGTACAGGGAATAACTTTTGATTGGGATTGAATCACGTGTTGAGATCAATTTCATTGGAAAGGAAATGGTGTTGACAATTTCGTAGAGTGGTCACATTAAAGATTTGGTTCAGCAGTTTGGGAGGAATCGCTGTTTTAGTGTTTCACAATTTTAGTTCTATTTTCGTAAGCCATTGATGGGTTGATTTGAGGAGGCCCGTTAGTGGGCTGGTAGGAGGCTATAAATAGGGGGTTAGAGGCATGGAGAGAGGGTTGCTTTTCTTCATTCTCTCATTTGGTTGAGCTCGTGATCCTCCTTGCTCAATCAAATATGCCTTTCCACCATTAAAATTCTAGATCTACATAAGAGAATCGAAGATCTACATCGTTTGAAGCTAGATCTACGTCACGTGAAGAGAGATCACGTCAAATCAAGAGGTTTGAAGCATATTCTTTACTGTCCAGATTGAGAATTTAGCGATTTCGAGTTAATTCGAAGAACTGATGAGTGATAAACATCTCTCACACGGATTCAATCAAGTATATGGGTTGTTTGATCTTATTTTCATCATTTTTAAGTTGTTTTCACCTAGATCTACATCATGGTAAGTATATTTTCATTTGAATCACCATATGGTCTAATTTAGCAACTTAAAATCGGTAATTCTTATGTTGCTTCATATGTTTATGCAAATTAGATCAAATTATTTTAGTTTATTCATTCATATATCATATTTTAGTGAATCTTATATGATTATTAATGAATAATTGTCATTTTGATGATATTGATGGTTTCATAAAGTGTTAATTATGGAATTGGATGATTTTGATGAGTTGTTTGCATCGATGTGGTCATTTAGTGATGATTTGGTCAAGATTGGAGCTATTTGGTCAGATTTGGAATTGGGTCGTTTTTCTTAGGTCGTTGATGATGCGGCATAAAGTTTGGGTCGTGTGGCTTGTTGCTCACGAAAAGGATAAGTTCTTAGGTTGTTTTTAAGACCTAAGTGTTAAGTCTTAGGTCGTTAGGTCTTAGGACTTAGTTCATTTTAAGACCTAAGGAGTTCAAGACCTAAAGTATGTCAACCAAACGAAGCTTGTTTGTGAGTTAACGATGGTTATAGCTTCAACATGAATTCAAGGAGGAATGTATGAAGTATCGAAAAGTGTTCATTGATCG
The DNA here is from genome assembly GCA_030737875.1 of Allium sativum. NCBI lineage: Eukaryota > Viridiplantae > Streptophyta > Magnoliopsida > Asparagales > Amaryllidaceae > Allium > Allium sativum. The sequence continues at coordinate 736,893,985 of CM060916.1, forward strand.
TCGTAATGCAACGAATGTGAAGACGACTCAAGTATGTTTGAGCTCATGGATAATGGCTACTCGAGTATGTTGAGCTTATGGATGGTTGCCGGTGATGAGGACTAAAGATACCAAAAGTCAAGGAATTATTGTTGCCGTAGGTTCTAGCGGACTCAAAGAAGGTGTATAGTAGGGGAGTACCTAGAAGACATGAGGGTTGATGGTCGAGTACCTTGGTTATCGTCGAAAGTCCTAGATACGTATCGTAGAAAGGCGTATGGAGTTTTTGCTAGAACCAGGGTTACCATTAGACCTTGAGATATGGTAGGGTTGGCTGTCATACGATTAGCGATGGTTTTAAAGCGGGATAGGCAGTGATAGTCAGAGTCTTAAATGTTGGTTGTTTTCTTGTACCGTCCCATGTAAGTTGTCTAACGTCGAGGGAGATGTTTTTTAGGTGTTTGTCTGATGTTGGTTTATATCCTCGGGGTTTGTGCTTGAGGGATATTGATCTCGATTAGGATGGTTTACGTGAGATATAACTAATTGCTATGATTGCTATTGTTTGGTTGCTCTTGATTTCCATTGATGCATCGTTGTTTTCACATGCTTGTTGAAAAGGCTATCACTGCCTGTTGTGAGGAAGACGGGCTTGGGTTCTTCTCTAGAGTTTTGGTAGATTGGTTGGTTAATTTACCTATTCTCATATGTTTTGTTGATGATGTTAGATAGTTGTTTTATCGCTCATTAAGACTGGTGACTGATTCAAGTTTTAATGTTTACTCTTATTACCTTGGGTTATTCTTCCAGTTTTGGATGGGCAGACTGAGTAGCAAGTTGCATGTAGCAGAATTTAGTGAGGCGAGGATACAGAGCGATGACGAGCAGGAGACTTGTGGATTAGTTATTCTACTATCTGGTGCTTGTTGTTTTTCGCTATTATAATTGGTGTTTTCTCTGAGTATTGTAGTGAGGTAAATTTGTACAACACTTATGTTGTAATCGAAGGGTGTATGGATATTCTTTCTAGTTGTTGTCGAAGTTTAAGCTTCTGCTCATAAATGCTTCACTATTATAGCATATTGTATACGTTCTATTATATTTTATCCTTGCATTGTGAGTTATACGACAGGTTCTGCATTGTGTTATCTTACCTCAATGATCGTCCATAACTACCAAGCACGACTTTCAGCGCATTATTTTCCTTGTTTAGTGCAAGAGTTATGGGAGGTCGTCACAGAGATGGATTTCAACTAAATTAATTTCATTGAGACTGGAACGTTAAGGCGTAATGATTATTTATTTTATTTGAGCTGGGAGTTGGTGTTTGGCGGTGCATATATTTAACAATCTGCAATAAATATTGGTTAACCATATAAAAACATAAAGTAAAAATAAAACTTAATTCCCAAGCTAAAGTTTAAAATTTTATATAAGGTTACAACCTTCGCTATCCCTTCACTACTACGCAAAATCACACCAACCTACGTTCTGTCGACCGACATTCTGAAATGATGATTCATGCAGAAATCCCATCGACATTCTAAGACATATATAAATTCTCGCCTACACTAATTTCAGCTACACTCTATCAATCTAACTTGGAAAGCCGAAATGCCTACTCTAATTCTCTGATGCAACAGACCTATTTTGTACATTTTAATGGAATAGTGTTCTTATCCCTGCGCCTCTTCTTTTATAAATATGTGTGCCATCTGCATTTCTTTCTACTAGTATAACATGCGAGCCTCCATGAATAAATTAAGCCTAACTTCCCTGCGCATGAGATATTAGAACAGAATGAAACCTTCCCACTAAAACACGCAAGCTCATTTCTTAAACAAAAACAATAACCGTATAACTCTCAAACCAATTAAAGAGGCAACACAACGAGCTCAGGTAATCTAGAGATGAGGGACTGAGTTCAAACAGTAGTTGGAAGGAGATAGGGGAGTTGACGTGGTGGCCTACTTTTTGGGTTTACATGGTTGACATGGCTGAACTCTAAGTGCAGAAAATGGCGTGGGGAAGGATGATAAAGCACTATACAGAGAGGGGCAGCTTGGTGGTCTTTCTTTTAAACTGGGTGTGATAATACTGGAACGAAGTGGCGAAGATGCTACCGATGTGGAACCACCCATGGGTCTGTCATGGTGGTTCTCTGACGTGCAGGTTTAGTGGTGATTTCTAGAAAGGTGGGGTGAACTGAGATGCATGAGATTCTAGGAAAGGTAGGAGCAGGAGAATGCAGCTCCGATGACCGAAAATGGTGACGAGATGGTGGCGTTTAAGGATGGTTTCATGGAAGTAGCAGTTTAGTTTTGGTTGATTGGTGGGTCCAAGGATCGAGGCTGGGAAGGGAAAAGGTGCGGTAGTGCGCTAGTGACGGACGGTGTTTCGGTGGTCAGGGCCTTGTTTGGTGTAGGCAGTGGTGGACTGTAGTACGGGGTCGCGATATGGCAGTATAAAGAAGCAAGTATATAGAGCAGGCAAAAGAAGTAGCTTATAACATGCCAAATTATGATTAACATTTGCCTAATTACGTTAAAATTGTCTAATCCTAAATTATTATATGCCTAACTTTAAGTGTTTACAACGTGGCCTGCTAATATGTAGATTGTTGTTAATAAGGTTACACATCAAATAACTTATGTGTGACCTGGGTACGTATAGACATGCCTAATTTCATTTAGTACCGCGTAATCCAAGTTGTATACACATGGTATATTAGAAAGGTTCCTATAATTCTTATTCTGATAGCATATCAGAGTCGTTATATAGTTGGTATCATTCAAAATATTTGTTGATTACATCATTCTATATTTATGGGTAATCAAAATTTATGTATAAGCAATAAAAATCTTAAAGTCCTTGCCATTTTATAATTTCGGTTAGACATCATTAGGTGTGTCTACTAAGTAATAATGGACAAATCGATATATATGTGCCTAACTAAGGCTAATTAATGAAAATAAAAAATTAAGTTAATAAAACATTATTTAAGTTTTAATAATATTTATTTATTAGTGAATAACGTAAATAATTTATAACTGTCTCATGCAACAACAGAATGAACAAACTAAAGGACGTTGGGATCGTATCGACGGACGGAAGCCAAGGTGAGTTTAACTCACTCGGTCAATCCCACTTGTATTTTATATAAGTATGGTTTTTATTTTGTGTGCTATGTTTGCTAATGATTGACGATTGGATGACTATTTGTATGTACGTTGAATATTTTTAATATTCACCGATTAAATTAAACGTTTGTTTTATTTAATCGAATTAAATCGTTATATTAATTATTATATTCCAAACGAGGTAACTAACCTTATGGGTTACATTTATAATAATATAAACGTATTAAATGAATAATTGGATGCTTGATTGGATGTTATTAATTGTTGATTGCTAAACTGTTTATTTCCGTTTATCATGATGAATAATATATTGTTTTATTGGATCTAAAGTAACCCATTTGATGCAGGAAATGATAGGTTGGAGGGGTCCAACCGGATTCCTCAAATATGTTGTTTACTTTCATATTATATGAATTGTTTAATTAATTTGATTGATTGTTGATTGTTGAATCCAAATTCAGCATTTGGTTGATAGTAACCAATGGTTGACATTGGTTGAATAATTATTGGCGGATGGCCTAAAAGTGAATCTTGTTATACGAATTGAATTTACCGTCACGTAAATCAATAGAAAGGAAGTTATAAAATTTGTTTTTGTAACTAATGATAGTTTCTGAAATCTATTTTATTGTAACGACCCGAATTTTCGGCGACTTTGGTTATCGACATATGCTCGATGTCGATAACCAAAACATCGAAAAATCCTGGTAATTATTGAAAGAAATTAGAGGGTGAGAATAGATAAGATAGAAAATTAGAATAGAAGAAGAAGAAGAACACAACATCAGAGTAACACGAACCTCACAGCGGAACGAATAACATATAATAGTTAACATAACTTTGAAATATAACAGTTATGTATACAATAGCATTTATCAGAGTACAACACTTACAACACAGCGGAAATAAACTATAGTTATATGATCCAGAAGCCTCCTGCTCCAGCTCTTCAAGTATATCTGTAAATCCCGACTACTTGACTGCTCGTACAAATTTAGGCACCCAAGAGTTTAGGGAAAACAACAAAGTAAACTCCGGGTCAGTCATGAGACTGGTATGAGTAAAACAGTTTAAACAGGTATACAAACAAGTAAACGATATCTCATAAGACCACGCCGCAGAACGGAACGGGTTTTTCCCTTATGAGAATCCAAAATATCTTTATATCAAAAACCTTTTGGTATTATAATAATGTCTATGTACAAATAGATATCAACTAGCAGAAACGCTTTCATCTCACGTTCTACATATATAGTATACAATCAAAATCGCAAGCACATATTGGGTAATGGATTTCCAACTATGACAAGGTATGGAACCACCTTTCGATCAGTGTACTCTAGGAACGATACACTGGAGTTCAACAAGAACATCTTGCAACTCAGCCACACATGACCGACCACTCATTTCGCTTGAGTGTATCGAATGTACATCACCAACGGTTGGGATCAGCAACCGTTCCCGTATATATATGGGACAACATTGATAGATTTAAGAAACAAATGAATATTCTCTAGATAGGTGATTATACACCCTACTTCGGTGCGACCGACTTAGCCATGCTGCCTGCCCGATTTCTGTCATTTACCGGTTGATGAGGCTAGAAGCTACGCTTTATCATCACAACAGATTCACTTCGAATGCCACATTGTTAGATCCATCGAAAATCACTAATTGGCATCTACAACCATACATTACGTGTCAGCTAAAAAAAGTTTCCTTCTCCGCTTCCACTCTTGGTACGGTTGAAGAAATCAATGTACGTGACCTTTCTGGAAATACTTTGTCAGACATTCATTCATACAAGTCATCCTCATTCACTTAGAATGTCACATCGTCATACCCGCCAAATCACATATTTGAACAGATCAACTTACGCGATCCATTGGATATACTCTGTCAAACCTTCGTCCATACAAGTTGTCCTGGGACTGAACAAACCGAAGGCACTATTCTGTAAACAGGATAGCCCTTGCATTTTACTCCGTCTTCAATTATCTTTGGCATATATGATTCGCGACGCTTATGCCAATACAGAGTGGTTCTATGGATAATAATCCAACCGGTCTCTCCATATTAACAACGTTAAAATGGTCAAACTTCGATAGTCGGTGAGTTAACTATCAAAGAAAAACAAGTGTGCAAACAACGATATTATTTCCAAATGGAATTTATATCGAACAAACATCTTTTAACATAAATCTCTTTAGTTCGTTTATTTACTTATCTCCTGTTTCCCTATATTCTAAATTCTTATTTTCTTTTATCAGAAAACAGTTCTGATTCTCGTTTGGAAAACATTTCCAAAACTCCTTTATGATCAAACCTTACCATTTCTTAGTTAAGAAGGAAGTCACTCAAGTTGGGGTATAATTACCTCTCAGACCTTAACTGAACAACGTTATAACTTCAAAATGGTCACAGTTTATCTTTTAATCTTTAACAACTTCTTTACGCCTTTCTCGGATCCAATTTTGCTAATCCACTTCTATATTTAAAACATTGGTTATAACGATAACGTTATAATCCCTCCTTTCGAATTATCTAACTTTAATTATAACTTCTATTCTTATTAGTGAATAATTAACCTAACACTTATTTATTTATAAATAAACAAATCTCTATTTAAACACTGGAAAGTATAAGTACTTTCTCGAATTCGATATAATCGAATTCGCCGATTTACTCTCTTCGAGAAATCTCTATTTGATTAACTCTTCTTCGAATAACCTATATTCGATTAACTCCTTCTCGAATAAACGATATTCGATAATCTCTCTTCGAATAACTAATATTCGATAACTCTTCCTTTTCAAATATCTCATATTTGAAAATCTCACTTCGATTAAACTATAATCGATAACTCCCTTCGATGAAACTAACATCGATAACTCCCTTCGATGAAACTAACATCGATAACTCCTTTCGATGAAACTGACATTGATAACTCCTTTCGATGAAACTAACATCGATAACTCCTTTCGATGAAACTAACATCGATAACTCCTTTCGATGAAACTAACATCGATTAATTTAACTCGTCGAACTTAACTCGACTAACTCGACTATCTTAACTTACTTGGTTCGACCGATTCGATTAACTAGGCTCGACTAACTTGACTAACTTAACTCGACTTACTTGGTTCGACCAATTCGATTCGATTAACTAGGCTCGACTAACTTGGTCGAACCACCCGATCAACTCAACTTATTTAACTTAACTTATTTCTCAACTCGATCAACTCGATTAACTCCTATCGAATAACTAATATTCGATTAAACTCCATTCGGTTGACTCTAGATCGCAGCGATCACAATGGTTACGCCTGACTCCCTCTGGAAACATCCGACCGCCGTAGGCTATTTACAGCCCTGCGAATTACGCTAGCAGTCGTACAAGATGGCAATTTACCCTGAATACTATGTTTGACTAACTCTGTCTCAAATAACTATATTTGATTAACTCTAGTTCGTTTTAACTCTAATCGATTAACTCTAACTAATTAACTCCAACTGGTTAACTCTAACTGATTAACTCTAACTGGTTAACTCTATTTGACTAACTCGACTTGACTAACCCCTTTCGAATAACATATTCGATTAACTAACTTTCGAATACCATATTCGATTAACTAACTTCGAATACCATATTCGATTAACTAACTTCGAATACCATATTCGATTAACTCCTTACGAATACCATATTCGATTAACTAACTTCGAATACCATATTCGATTTCTCCTTTCGAATACCATATTCGATTAACTAACTTCGAATACCATATTCGATTTTTCCTTTCGAATACCATATTCGATTAACTAACTTCGAATACCATATTCGGTTTCTCCTTTCGAATGTCTATATTCGATTAACTAACTTCAAATACCATATTCGATTAACTAATTTTGAATACCATATTCGATTTAACTCCTTTTGAATACCATATTCGATTAACTAACTTCGAATACCATATTCGATTTTTTCCTTTCGAATACCACATTCGATTAACTAACTTCGAATACCATATTCGATTTCTCCTTTCGAATGTCTATATTCGATTAACTAACTTCGAATACCATATTCGATTTAACTCCTTTCGAATACCATATTCGATTTACTTTATTCACTTTATAAAGATTCCCTTTTTAACAACGTTTTATTCATTTGAAAAGATTTACTTTTAAATAACGGTTCTACACTTTAAAAATGATTTCCTTTTTATAATGTTCCCTTTCCAATTCTATTTGTAAATGGTTTACAAATATTTCCTTTTCAAATTTATTCTTGAAATATTCTAACTCCTTAAATTTTCGGGAAAATTCGCCATAACCTCCTTTGTAACGGGAGCATCGCGAAAATCCCCAAACCCGCCACACAGGCCTTTCCACTCAAAAGAAAATGTTTTGAAATTATTTTCTTTTTCTATGTATCTCCTATTTATAAATATTCCAATTTATAAATATTCCTTATTTATAAATATTCCACTTTATAGATATCTCTTATTTATAAATATCCCATTTTATAAATATTCTATTTTCAATATCACTTTGAAATTCCCCTTATCAACATTCCGGCATGTTATGGTATTCATTCACATCAAATCACGATGTTCAATATCGTCCAAGCACATATAATCGCCCACAGATTTTATATCACATCATATAACAATATATGAAAAATAATAAAATAACTGTTGAGGAATCCAGTCGGATTCCTCCAACCTGTTTCCCTGTATCACAGATGTTAAACAATATAGATAACATCACTTTCAGTTCAAAGTGAAATGTTCTGTTAAACAGAATCAAATATAGAAATTCAACTAACTGACTAGCAGTTCAATCAAACAATCAACACACAGTAAATCAGACAATTTCTAACAGTTCTAAAAATACACATGAAATTATAAACTGTTTAGAGTTGGTGAGATTTACTCACATTTGACGATCATCGTCAATGACGATAACCATCGCTTGATTCAGACGGACGATTTATTTCGCTATAAATTCTAGATGAGCTCCGAATAGCTCCAAACCAGTTTCACCGCGTTGCCCGCGTTCAAATGATTCCAATGGTATATCGCTCGATGAATTATTGAAATGGTTCGTCTGAAATCTCACTGTCTCGTTCTCGTTGGAATTTCTTGACTAATAAAACCCGCTTCTTCTTCCTTTGATTTCTGAAACCAACCAACCCGCAATACCTTCTGCACGTGACCCCTCCCTTTTTTGTTTTTGTTAGACATCCAGAACACCAAATAACTAAATAATTAAGGGAACCTTAATCATCCTTTTTAAACAACATTAACCACCCTAATTCCCTCCTCATTACGTTTCTTCCCACCCCAGTACAAGGCCGCTCCATACTCCATCATCAATTTCTCAATGCGGTCATCACACTTTCAGGTACTACGCACTCAAAACAGAAATTGCGACCTCCACTGTTCGCGTCCAACAGTACTGAACACGAAACCCCCAAATAATCGCTCGCGTAAACCTCCACCTCCCACAATTCATCTCGTCACCATCAGGAATCAATCCATTCAACCCCTAGTTTATCCTCGCGTTTCACTTTACTTCGGATTCAAACAAACATGCTTCAGATTCCTCTCATCAAAAATAAACAACATCGAATACCTCCAAACCATTTGCTGTCAACGCCTCCCCCTTTGTTCAAACAACTATCCTCATACCATGAATCGCACCACCCACCACATAGGGTATCGTGTTCCAGAGCGTGTCGCCCCTCACAGTGGCCATCGCATCACATTTTCCCTCACCAAAATCAGACCAGAAATCCGACGCAACCCCTACAAACCCTCCTTGACCCGAATCCAAGCTTTACATCCACCACCAACGCCCCAATTTCAAGGATTAACCAACCCTAAATTCACGCTGCTGTTGTTCGAGTTCCCCCAAAATGCTGTTGCGTTCGAAGAAAACTACCAGGATGATGAGCTATCCTATCCGAGCTCAAAGATCAGGCTTTGGCAGATTTTTGAATTTTGTTTTGATTTTTATTTCATTTATGAACTTCGCGATTTTTCTCTGAATAACAAGAAAGAAAAAAAAAAGACGGCGGAATGTTTTTGAGCAGAAAAGAATTAGGTTATAACGATTGGTTGAGGTCATTATATAGGGATTTTAATTTATGGACGTGGCCTTAGTTTGTCTATGTACATCGTGTGGTGTAGAGGAAAGGGACGTGGACTCCTGTTGATCACCGAAGGAAGGGGTTAGGTTCTAGGGGTAGAATATTTAAGTTACACATTTTCGTGACCCCTCTACATGAAATTCTGTTCTCATCCGAATGGCCAATGACAGAAATAAATATACCGTTGTGATGAGCTCGGTGTCACGATCCCAAAAATGTAATAATACAGGTATATTGACTTATATTTTGAAACTTCAAAATGTTGATTTCAGGGTGCGAAATACCTCAAATAAAAAGTTGCTTATTAAATTAAATAAAAATTACAGTAAAATTCTAAAAATTAAATTATCACTATTTCCCAAAAGAACCTTGTCTAGATTCAAACCCGATCTCCAGTTATATCGAATAAACAGTTATGGTCGATAAACGATTCTATAGCGACTTTTCTAAAATTTGATTTGGACGTAAATCAAAATCTACACGACGAAATCCCGATTTTTCTCTTCCACTAGAAAGATATACTCCACCAGCTCCACACGTTTCTTGTTTCACAGAAATCCGGCTTAAACGAATCCTGTACATTCAGTTGAAGTTCGAATCGCCAAATCGCGAACTGCAGCGCCATTTCAAGCTCGATTTTAATTATAATATAATTATACGTTCAACCTGTCGTCGATTGAATATATTCGTCAATATAATTCAACTCTAAGCTGAATTAAATCTAAGGGAAGACCCCGTTCACAGAATATTGTGATTTCCAATATTTTTGATTATTTCTGAATTAAATATATTATTTAATTATTTATTTTAATTAAATAACCACTTAATTTAATTAATGACGATTAAATTCCCTAAATAAAATTAAGTAAATTAATTATAATACCCCTGACAATGCGGGTCATTACATTTATATAGATTATTTTTAAAACAAAAGTCTGTTCAAGGAAATGAATAATTATTTTCTTATGTTAATGAGCGGGAATTAACCTAATGGTTAAAGGTTGGATAAATTGTTTCAAATAAACAACAAATTGCGATTATTTAATTTAATTTAATTATATTTTAAAATGAAATTATTCAAATTAATTTTAAGGAAAGGACTAACTGGAATTGGTTAACGGATTGACCTTGTCATGAGATGATTAAGTCAACTACTTGAACGAGAATTGTTTAAAAAAAACAATTATTGCATTGTTAATTATTATAAAAAGAAAAGGTTTTAAATAAGATTTATTCATATTTATATGAGTTAGAATTATGATTTATTTCCTAAAAGGAATTTTATAACAAGGAAAATTTTAAACAAGATTTAATATGAGTTGAAATCAAACAGAAGCTTAAATGGATTGAATTTGATTATAAAAGGTGAAGATCTAACTATGAGATCTAGAGATTAGTATTTTAGATATGAAATGGAGTCTATTTAAAGTAGAACTAAGATAAGTGGTTATAAAAAGAGATTCTACGGTAAATGGAACTTTAGAATGGTTACTGGAATTTGATATTTCGTTGATAAACTTATATCTATTCCGAAGAGACTGTTGTCGACTCAAGGCCTGAGAGGTAAATAAAATACCCAAACTTGAATGACTTCGTGATTGTCCAAGGATGATATTAGTTTAGAAATGAGGGTAGTTGAGGGAATTAAATTGATATTTCTGTCAAGGATATTATAAACTATATTTCGAAGAGATATAAGTTGAATAAATTGATTTGGAAATAAGAACTGAGAAAGCAATGTTCAAATGTTGAAAGATTTAGAAATTTAACTAACAATTGTTTAACTTAAGAGGCTAAGGGACGCTATATACTGAACCAATGAATCCATTTTATTTTTCTACAGATGATGGTTGTTTATTTTGATAGTTAAATCACCGACTATCAAAACCTGGCTAAATCGATTGTTGGTATCGAAAGACCGAGATCGAACTTATATTCTAAAACCGTTCTGACCACTAAATATGTAATGTTGAAGATGTTCAGAAGTTGATCGAGATAGAGTAATTGAAGACCATGGATCTTCATAAGCAGAAGGATTGCTGTCGAATTTCTCTGACTTGCAACCAGAGGTATTCTGACGTGATTCTGTCGTGGTTGAGATTTTGCAGATTGTAAGGACTTCTCAAGCTGGTCCTTTGGATGCGGTAGGAGAGTGCCTTCAGTTTATCTAGTCCCAGGACAACTTGTATGGACGAATATCTAACAGAGTATGCCTAACAAATCATGTACGGTTGATCTCTTAAAGATATTACGTTTGGTGGTAGAGGAATTCGTTTCTCTTAGCTTTTTATACCCGTAATATTTTTTAGGAAATCAATTAGTGGTTTAATAGGTTTTACAATGTGGAATTCAAAGAAAATGTGGTGTGCTATTCTAGGAAGGTAAATGTTGCCTTAAGCCTCACAACAGGGAAATGACAATAATCAGACTGGCAACATGGCTAGTTGGGTCGCACCCAAGCAGGGTATATTATCACCGATCTAGAGAAAATTCATTTATTCTTTTTTCGATTCTGTATCTTATGGATTACAGTTGGACCACCAACAACCGTGGGTGATAATACATTCGGTCCACTCAAGCTAAAAGAGTGACCGGTCATGTGTGGTTCGGTTGCAAGATGTTCTTGTTGAACCCCAGTGTATCCCCTCTAGAGTACACTGTTTGGAAGGTGGTTCCATACCTTGTCATAGTCGGAATCCAATTTTCAATAAATGACCTGCGGTTTTTGATAATAAGCTATGTATGTAGAGCGTGAGATGCAAGCGTTATGCTAGATAGTTATTTTGATAGGCATTATTATAATATCACTAGATTTTGATATCAAAAATGTTTTGGGTTATAGTTAGGTAAAAACTGCCCATGTTTATGTATGGGTTGGTCTTACTGTTGTCCTTTTATTTCAAAGGGATTTTCTAGAATTAAGCAATTTGGATGTTACTTATAAAACATAGTGAGTTTTTCTTACGCTGCTTCACCAGATTGATCCGTGGCATTTGAAATTATTGGGTCAGACAGTTTTACAAGTTCAAGTTTGGATGCTACGAACTTCAGAAGATAGGTTGGAGGAGTTCAGACATATGATACTATTTAGCATTTATTCCGCTGTATGATGTATACGAGGACATGCTATTATAACAGTCCAGATGCATTGATGTACTCTGATGATCGTTAAGTATTTTTTAAAATTTCAATAAAGATTTATTTCTATATTATATTTTATTCCATTGCGATGTGATGCTCTGTGTGGTGTTGGTTCTTCTTCTTATTCTCCAATTCTAATATTTCTTTCTTTCCTCATCCTCTAACTTTCTTTCTACTAAAGATATGTATTTTCATGAACATCGAATTGGACATGTGTAATATTAGTCAACTCAAAGGGTACGGATTTGCGGGCCTTTACAACTGAGGTATCATCCAAAATGATACACCTCTAGAAGATGTACCTGACGACCATAAGAACTTCTTGCTCCCCAATGACATTGGACCAGCCTAACATTCATTTGGATAATGTTGAATATTTCACCACAGTGGTTGGGATAAGCGACTACACCAAAGCATTCATAAAAGGGCCAATGTCAAATCTAGAATTGATGGTGACAATACTCTACTTGGGTGCTATCCAATTAGTCCTGCTACCTTTGCCCCTATATTAGTCATTAACGATTGATGAGGTTTGAGGCTACATTTTTACCCTTGCACATATCATCTTCAGATGCCACATCGTCATTCCATCGATCACTAATTGATGTCCTAAAAAATACAACCTTTGAGCTCATATGTCTTAGAGAAGAGTGTTAAGCTAAAGATGTGGCCTTCTTCGCAACCAACAGATGTATGTTTGTAAATATGAATGTATGTGATCTAAGAATGCAATGACAGGCATCAATCCACACAAGTTGTCTGGGAATAGGACAAACTGAAGATAATCTTTTACCACATCTATCGGTAATAATCCTAGGGTTAATAAGAAGAAGTCCTTGCATTATGCAGAACCCCTGAACATAGGGACTACTACTATAAGTACAATACTGGTAGCTAACCAAAGACATCAACAAGCAGTCCTTTCCGCTCTGAGGTCATAAGCACACACATACCTACAATTCCAATTTCTAACGCAATGCCATTTGAAGTGGGTTTGGATCCGATTCCAATTCCAGTTCCTCGAACTAACACGTTATAAGTTAAAAGAGAATATATTGATAGTCAATTCTTTAACTGTCAAATCATAATAGTACAATTAACTACATCAGCAACATGACCCTTTTTTTACATCATTCAAAAAAAATCATTTCATCAATTCTTAAAAATACATATATTTACCTCAACGGAATAAGCATATTCACAAATCTCTTGTTTTCGTTACTTTGTAAACCATAGCCATATACTTATCACTCAGGAATAATCATATTCACAAAACCATATAATTTTCTCTACTTAGAAAATATTACTACATAATTAACCAAATAGTATAGGTAAGTCACAACTCATATATGGGCCAGAACATTGTCATATGTTACATTTTTACTGACCCAGACAATTCTATTTAACTTTAATACTTTACAGATTAAAACTTACTTTATCTTTTATGGAAATAATAATTTAATTTAAATCATCACCTTTTGTTTACAAACTTGTATCTTACCTTGGATAATAATAAAGCTGTTTAAGTTAGGTATTTTATATTCTTCTTAGACTTTGACTTGACAACCTTCTTATCTTCAAGATAGAAAAAAGTTTGTAACATAAAACATCATATCCAATATATGTCACAACTAGCTCAAATTTCTGTTCAATATAAATAGGGTTCCATAAGTCATTTCTGGCACTTGAAAATCTCTTCCCAAGCATAACTATTTTTTTACTTAGTTCATTGATTAAATAAATTCCTGCCAAAAATGTATATCTTTTTGGCTTAAATTCCCTTTTTATAATTTCTTTTAAAACTTAGATTTATTAATAAAATTACCTTTTTATAACCCTTTATAAAAATTCATTTAAAATCACATTATAAAACTTCATTTCTATATTTTTATAAAACATAAAATGTAACATCCCGGATTTTCAAAACCAATTTAAAATTTTCATTTTAGCTATTTTAATGGATTTTTAATATTTAAAATGATTTATTTTAAATAATAACGATTAAAAATTTATTTTAGATGTAGTTAGAACGTATAAATTTATTTTAATTATATAACGAGCCTGAAATGGCACGTTAGTTTGAAAATTCGATCTTAAATTTGAACTGAATGTACAAAATTCAAAATAAAGGATTCCAGTAAAACAAGAAACATTAGAATCTACTTAACAATATCTTTCTAACAAATGAGAAAAATTCAGATTTCATTATATAAATTGAAATTTATGTCCAGTTTAAAATTCAAAATAGTCGCTGTGGAATTTATATATATTTTATATAATACATAGTCCTTAAAAATAGCCATTTTGCAAACGACCTCTTTTGGACGAAACCACTTTTGTTGGATCCGAAATATCAAATAATCGCTAGATACCATTTTTCATAATTTTTGGAATTAATATGTGAGCGTAGTGAATTTAAACGTGTTTGGTACTTTCAGTTTGAATATAATAGACTGAAAAATGACAAATTTTCAAACGGCCTCCAAATTCGATGAAATTAGTTTTTTAGGACCGTATTATCGAAGCATAGCTAGATTTATTTTTCTGGAATTTTTGGAGTTAGTATGTGGCCCCGGTGAATTAAAATGTACGCTGAAATCAATTTTGAACGTTATATTAAATTATATTTTAATTTTGATGAAAACTGATCGAAATAGTAGAATTGGCTTACGGAACATATCCCATTGTGTCCGGAATGGGGTGATTAACTAGGGACAACAGTCGGTGGGTTCGATTTGGAGTTCGAATGGGAAAGTTGCTATTTTTGGAAATATTATAAATATAAATCAAAGCCTAGAATTCATTAAAAAAATTAAAAAAATTGGGAAACCCCGATTCTCGTCCCCCCTCCCCAAATCTTCAGCCACCACTGCCTCTACGCGAGCACTGCCGCTACCCGTCGTCGTCGCACCCCTCACACAGGCCACCCGCGACCCGCCGCCTCTTCCCCCATCTCCGTTCAACTCCCCGTACCCCCAATTTGAACTTCAAACCCCTCCTTCACCTGAAAACCACGCCGACACCCCCTGTCCCACCACCAGACCACAACCACGACTCCCCCTGCCTGCAGACCTCCGGCGCCGCCCTCCTCCATCACCAACTCCGACTGTGGGCCCCTCGTTGTTCGAAAACCCCAATTTTAATATTTTCTGTTTTACATTTTACACCCTGAGCTTCCTCAGCCAATATCTCCCAAACCGAGCCACTATGGCAAAAACTCCACAATGCCAAAATCGAAGAGCACGATCTTCTCTTCGATTTGGCTATGTGGAAGTCGTATTTTGGACTACGGAGTTGTTCAGAAAACGCATCCAAAATCTGCTATCCAAATACTGTCTTTTCACGATTTCTGGCGAAATGGACAATTTTCAGAAGAAATGCCACAAGGCGAAAGTTGTCCGGAATGGCATATTTATGCTAAAAAAAGACGGTGTGAATATTGGAGCTCGTGTTCAATGTATGGGGTCAGAACAGTAAATCAGAACATCAGAAAATAACGGCGGAGTGGATCCCAAAGTGAGAACACCTTCTCACTCAAATTTATATACACTTAAATATATACTAGTTTGCAAACGGGGCTTAGCAGCCCCTGACACTATTTTATCATACAAACCAAGATTGTTTGGTTGTATGGATTGAATTGTGGTTGTAAATTGGATTGTGTTGAGACATGATTGTATTGTGGTTTTGTTGATTGTGGTTGATTATTGTGTATGACGCGAGCCAGTATCAGGAGAGGGGTAATTCTAGACATTACTCCGGTTCTAATATCGTGCCGTTAAAATGCCGAAATTTTCTGAAATAAAATGTATACAATAAAAATATCATTTTTATTGAATGTATGAACTAGTAAAAATATTCAAGTGTTGAAATAAATATTTTATCATTACAGATATAATTAACGTATGTATAAACGGCATAAAATTCTCCTGAAATGAAAATGAATATTCATTTATAAATCGAATTATATTTTTATGTACACCCCTTTAACTGAAATTGATTGGGACGTTAAATTTTACACATCACCCAACTACACAAATAATATTCAGTATTTGTTGGTTGAAACCCCACATGGGTGTTGGGATGATATTTGACATACACTCATCCCAACTGTTTAGTTGTATGTATATCAATTGGTTGACAGACCCTTGTAAGCGTTAATTATTTATATTTAATGCTTATGCAGTTGTGTAATGCACTCTGGATGATGGATGATTATTTATCATTGTAATTGTATACATATGATGTATGAAATCCATATAAATAACATTATATGGTAATTGACAGTGTTTGATTCCAATTTAGAAATAACCAATATTTTGAAATAATGAATATTTTAAAATAACGATTTTTTTTAAATAATATTCAGTAAAGGATTAGAATGTGAATTTGATGTCCGATTTTGGATGGGCATGAAAATATTGAAATGTGTGAAGTTGTATTGAGTAGATATGCGCTATTTTGACGCGCATGATTTTTGTATCGATTTTATTCATTTTTATAACGAATATCGAAAAGGAAATGATTTAAAAATCAGATATTTTAAAAATATTATCATTTATAGATTAATGATATGGAAAATTTAATTTTGATTTAAAATTGAAATGAAAATGGGAATCGTTTTTAAAATGAATTTGTAAAATAAGTTTTGAACAAAAAATATAATATATATAAATTATATATATATATAAATATATTAATTATAACACCCCATGTCCATTAATGTCACTCATAAAGGGAATGCATCAATATCCATGAAGCGTTATGTTGTATAGAACAGATAAATTACAAGAATAAATAAATAAAACAACATAGCGGAAGATAAAACTTATTTCTTAGCATCATAACTCAAAACAAGCTTACATAAGTAATTTCTGAAACCATTACAACAGGATCAATAGTCCTTTCCAAAAACTTTAAAGTACATAAAGAAGCAAATACTTAAATAACATAAATGCATAAATCCTCACTGAGCATAAGTAAAGCCATAAAGATGAGAGAGTCCAAAGAGATACATCTACTCTTTTCAAGCAACTGAAAGAAATCGGCACTAAGCTGTAGTATTCCCTCCTTGCAAACCTGAGGGGGGAAAGGAAAGAAAAGAGGTAGAAACAAACAGGTCAAACATAAAGTCTGGCGTGTCCAGTAATTTTAACAAATAACAGGTAAGGTAAATGATCAAGACATAAATAGGCGCCATGATATGGCTGTAACATAGATAAGGTAGATAAAAAGGATGGACAAGATGATTTCGTTCCTAAGTACTAAGACAATCCTACACCTTGGCTAAGAGAACAACCCTCCAAGTACTAACTCCGAAGACAGAAGTCAACATCAGACTAGCACCCAAAGGACTATCCAACTCAACCAACATGTATTTCGTTACACCGCACTTTTGCTAAGTTACACCACATTACTTAATTACACCGCACATCTACTAGTCTCTTTTACTCAAGGTTGATCCCTTCCCACTAACTGTACCCACATGACAAACTTGGTAGTTACTTGTACCTAGCTGCTATCGTAGGTGCCGGCTTGCTCCTACCACCGCTAAGGTACCCTTACTCTACCCATTCGATCGGCTCCCTAAACCTCTTAGGCACTCGTGCAGGCCCCACAGTGGGGTGTATCACTCCCCAAAGTGGCAACCCTGATACCAACATGAAATGCACGGCAAAACCTGCATGATGCAACAACGTCTTACCTACCATCCCGGACCCATGCACGCACATGAAACCCGTTGGACTTGCGTTTCCACTGCTATTCACGTTTTGACCTCTTATATTCAAGCCCAGTAAGCGTGCCCCAACCTCGGCCTTGTACCGGGCCCAATTAGATACTCAAACGGGTTACTGGTTGAAACGGGTCCCCATCCGACACAAACCTCCCACTAGGTTTTTCCCCCACTTAACCATTTTAATTTAAATGTCCATGTCTTACACATGCTATGGTTAATTCCGTACTTACATGTCATAATTTACATGCCTTATGTTATCCCGGTTAAGTCCATATTTATATGTCATAATTTACATGTCACCCCACTTAACCCCCTAACCATACCCATGTCTTATTATGGTTAGTATTCATTAAATCATTCCTTATGACGAATGGTGCATGACCTCCCACATTAGACCGAACACTTTGTGGCCGCTGGATTTGTCGGGCGGTTCCGGGCAGTCTTACGCCACAAACCGGGTCTAACCTCGTGTCACCCATCATTACGCCTACAATTCATGCCTTTGACCTCTCACGTTAGACGTCCAATTGTGGCAGCTGGATTTGCCGGGCGGTTCCGGGCAGTCTTACACCACAATTGCGCCTAACCTCGTGTCAAAGTTTTATTAATAATCGTATTTCACCCAAACCCCAATTTTCATGTCATGTGTTTCCAATTCAACATATAATCATGTTTACACTTTTTGCCTATTCCAACTTGTCACTAATTACATATTAATTAGCCTCAATTACAAATTTTCAATTATAGGCAATTTCATCAATTCCATGTAATTCATACCCAAATATGCCAATTTCACATATTATCCGATTATCCAAAATATCCAATAATATCCAATTTTCCATATTTCACATATCCCCATCGTTCCCACGTATTCGCATTCGCGCGTATTTTTAACATCGGCTCGAAGGTAGCCTAGATCCAAAAATAAAAGGAATAGCGATAAGAAGAGAGAATCAAATCACAGAAAATTGGAATTAACATCACGAAATAAAGGGACATATAAACTGGCATAGAGGCATAATGACAGATTCAACGTGAATAAACTGATAAAAGGTATGAACTTTACATTGAAGCATAGGCATATGATGACATGAATCAAAAAGGTGACGACTTGGTGAGATTTTCATTACAAACATATATGAATACTTTTTACAACTTTTTCATGTTACTTTAATCCCATTTAATTTGTGAAAATAAATGTACTCACCTTTCGTGGCTAAAGAAAAGAATTATGCACTGAAATTGGTGTAGAAATGTTGTGGTGTTGCTGATTTATCTTCTTGAATTGTTGTAGAAGCTCTAATCTTTACTTTGAATTGTGTATGAACACTTGAGATTTGATTAGAGGCGGCGGCTAGGGTTCAAGTGAGAGTTTAGCAGCATAATGGTGTCTTAGAAATTATTTTATGAATTAAGGTTAAGTTAATCACATATTTATAGGTGTAGGAAGTTATTTAGGCCTTAGGATTAACCCTAGAACTGATCTGGACCATCAAAAATCGTTCTAGGCCCAAAAATCGCACCATGCAGCAAAACTGGTCGAACCAGGTTCGACCTCCCAAAGGGGGAAGTCGACCCCCTGGTCGACCTATCCGATCAGGTCGACCCCCAGGTCGACCTGGGTCCTGGGCGGGAATTTTCCTGCCCAGCCCGGGTACTTGCAGTTTCGAATTTGAATTTGAATTTTCTTGCTGGGTTTAACTTTAATTAATTCAACTTAATTACTCAAACTTCCGAGGCCCACAACTTCCTCATACGAAGTCCGATTTACGCAAACTCGGACTCTATCTCAAGCAGAATTTCGAGACGATCGCAGCGGCACAACCCATTCCCCTTCATTCCTCTTTTAAAAATTTAGTGTTCTTAAATTTAATTAATTCAATCATTCAAAATTCAGGGTGTTACATCCTCCTCTACTTAAAGGATTTCGTCCGCGAAATCTCTAAGTCAAGAAGAACGTATCCTACCATCCAATCATCCATCTACTCAACCATCAACCACAAGAAACCATGGTCCTTAAAAGATTTTTAATGCTTTTCATGTACATACGCATAGTGTGTGTATATGTTCGTATACTAATGCAAAATCTGGCGGTCCACTGATTCAGTCGACCTCTTTGATGCAAATAATGATAGTGTCATGTATCCATCATGTATGCAAAGAACCCTATACATATCATTACTACATGTGTGCACAACCATTCATTTAAATGCAACATCCATATGATAAACACATTCAATGTACATTCATTTTACTAAATACATCAATTTATATGCAATATGAAAGTGACTGAGCCGATCTAGTGCCTAAAGTGTGTGTATAAGCATCCACGAGCAACCACTAGCAAACACTTGCATCCACATGCATCCACCATACATAAAATGTCTCAAACAAATGTTTCAACCATAGGACTACCCTATCTAAAGGTCAAAGACACTAGCGAGAGGACATACTAAAGATAGAACAAGTACAAGCTAAGCAATAAAGGAGAAATTAAAAGACATACCCTCAAAAAGAAAAGGGTACAATGAACGCATCTTCTCTTCCGTCTCCCAAGTAGCGTCGTTCTCATCATCTCCCCATTGCACTTTGACTGGCTTGACCTCTCGATTCCTCAATTTCTTAATCTCCGACCCAAGAATGCATGTAGAAGCTCGTCGAATCGTCGCATCTCGCTCTACCTCCACCTCTCTAAACAAGCTCGGCTCTACCACTTCCGCCGTCTCATGCAAGCACTTCCTCAAATGTGATACATGGAATACGTCGTGTACACCACTAAGTCTCTCGGGCAACTCCACTCTATACACCATATGTCAAATCCTCTCCTTAATAGGAAACGGCCCTACGAACCATGGTGATAACTTCCCAATGGACCCAAAGCGAACAACATTCCGTAATGGAGACACCTTGATATAGACCATGTCCCCAATATCAAATTCAAGATCTGTCCTCCTCTTGTCCGCATACGATTTCTGCCTATCTTGCGCCTTCTTCATCCTCCTTCAAATCAAATCAATCTTTTTCGAAGTCTCTCTAATCGTATCGGGCCCAAGTAAGATCTTATCCGTAGATTCCCACCAACATGTAGGTGAACAACAAGGCCTTCCATAAAGAGCCTCGAAAGGTGCTATGCCAATGCTAGACTGAAAACTATTATTATACGCAAACTCCACCAAAGGAAGATGCTCCTCCCATGTACCTCCGAAGTCTAAAACACATAGCCTCAAAAGGTCCTCTAGAATACGATTCACTCTCTCGGTCTGGCCGTCCGTCTGAGGATGATATGCGGTGCTCAAACATACTGAGTCCCTACCGCCTCTTGCAAGCTCTTCCAAAACTCGCTAGTAAAAATAGGACCGCGATCGCTCACTATGCTAGAAGGAACACCGTGCAAACGAACTATCTCTCGTATGTATACGAGGCTAACCATGGAGTAGTCCTCTTACTCTTCACGGGAATGAAATGGGCGCTCTTAGTAAGTCTGTCTACCACAACCCAAATCCCCGTATTACCCTTCCTCGATCTCGGTAACACATCAACAAAGTCCATCGAGATACTCTCCCACTTCCATTGTGGGACCTCCAATGGGTGAAGCAACCCACCGGGCTTCTTTTGCTCTGCTTTTACTTGTTGGCACACCAAGAATCTAGCGACAAACTCGGCCGCATCCCTCTCCATACCGGCACAAAAGCAAACTTGTCTCATGTCCATGTACATCTTGTCCCCGCCGGGATGAATGGTCATCTTCGAACGATGTGCATCATCAGGAATGGTCTTCCTCAAGTTCTTGTCTCGTGGTACACAAAATCTACCGTCCCTACGTAACCAATCCTTATCATCTAGGGTATACCTACTGAGATGGCTCGATGACTCCCCCCTTATGAGCTTCTCTACCAACTCAACCAACTGTGGGTCATCTCGCTGTGCCTCACCAATCTGTCCCAAAACCATAGGTCTGACCTCTAAGGATGCTAGCAAACTAGGTACAAAGTCAATGGAAGGTTTAAAGTCAAACATAAAGATGAACTCTAAGCTTTTTCGCTCAACAAACAATGGACTCAAGGAAAACCTTTTCCTACTTAAGGCGTCTGCCACCACGTTACCCTTGCCAGGGGTATATGCTATCTCGAAATCGTATGACGCTAAGAATTCCATCCCACCTTTGCTGCCTTAAGTTCAAGCCCTTCTGAGAAAACAAGTATTTTAGCGATTTGTGGTCTGTGAACAATTCGAATTTCTCACCAAGAAGATAATGGAGACAAGACTTAAGCGCGAAAACAATAGCGGCTAACTCTAGGTCATGTGTAGGATAATTTCTCTCATGCACTCTCAACTGCCTTCCTCCATAGGCTATTACCCTCCCCTCTTGCATTAAGACTGCTCCTAGTCCTGTCCCACAAGCGTCGGTATAAACGGTAAATGGCTTACTCCCATCTGGTAACACTAAGACTGGGGCTGTGGTCAAAGCTCTCTTTAAACGTTGGAACGCATCATCACAATCTACGTCCCACTTGAAAACTAGGTTCTTCTTCGTCAAGCGTGTCAATGGGGCTGATATCTTTGCGAAGTCCTTGATAAACTTCCTATAGTAGCCTGCCAACCCCAAGAAACTCCTCACCTTGGTAGCATTTTTAGGGACCTTCCAATCTTGGATGGCCACCACCTTTGCGGGATCCACAGCTATCCTTTCTTTGGAAACTATGTGCCCTAAGAATCGCACTTCCTTCCTCCAAAAGTGACATTTAGAAAATTTAGCTTTAAGGCTATGCGCTCGAAGAGTCTCCAACACTTCCCTAAGATGTAGAGCATGCTCTTCCTCGTTCTTAGAAAAGATCAAGATGTCATCCACAAAGACTACCACGAATTTATTAAGGTACTCCCTAATCACTCTACTCATCAAATCAACAAAGTATGCGGGGGCGTTAGTCAAACCGAAGGGCATCACAAGCCACTCGAAGAAGCCGTCTGGAATCCTAAAGGCAGTCTTGTCTATGCTATCCTCAGCCACTCTCAACTAATGGAAACCAATGGCTAAGTCCAATTGTGAAAACACTGAGGCGCCAACTAACTGATCGAAGATATCGTCAATCCTCGGCGGTGGGTGCCTATTCTTCTTAGTAAGCTTATTAAGTTCTCTATAGTGCACACAAAGTCTAAGGGACCCATCCGCCTTCGTGGCAAATACTACTGGAGCACCCCACTCCGATATACTACGTCTTATGAATCCCTTCTCAAGCAACTCCCCTACTTGCTTATTGAGCTCCCTCCTCTCACGAGGAGCCATGTGGCGTACTGGCAGAGATACTGGTTTTGCATTGTCTACAAGATAAATACGAAAGTCTATCTCATGTTTTGGGGGTAAACCCCTTACCTCATCGAAGACATCAACATATTCACGGACTATACGAACATAATGTAAATCATCATTGGATGCGTCAAGTGACTCAAGATAACTAAGCATCACCAATCCTCTAGGGTCCAAGAAATATCAAGGGTCTTTCCACTACGAGTCAACGATTTTACTACCCTTCGTTCACATTTTAGGATGGCACCATATCTGGCTAGCCAATCCATCCCTAGAATCAACCCATAGCCCATGAAACCAAGCACAAAAGCATTACACTCAAAACCAACGCCTAAGATAGACAATCTCAAATCCCTACAAACCATGGATAAATGAGCCGACCCACCAATAGGATTTGAGACTACAATGGGATACACAACAAGACTAGTATTTAAGTGCAGTGTTTCAACTAATGATGTAGAGATAAACGAATGTGATGCGCCAGGATCGAATAAAGTACGGACATGATGATCAAACAAGAAAATCAAACTTTCGACAGAAATTTTTCTACCTTCTTCCTGTCCCGGAGCCATGAGAGCGTGAACCTGCCCTCCCGAAGTAGAACCTGCTCTCTTCCCTTGCTTCTTAGGATAGTCCTTCACAGCATGACCCGCATCACCACAATGATAACAAGCGAACTTCTTCTTCTTCCTACAGTCTTTCTTTAAATGGCCGGTTATCCTACAGTTGTGACACTTCCCCTTTTCTTTACCACCTTTCTTTTGTTGTTGGGCTTTCTTTGGATCCTCCTTCTTATCTTGCAGCCTAAAAGTACTTGCACCCTTCTCTTCTTCATGCATGTATGCCATATCAACAAGCTTTTCATACGTAGCCCCCATTGGAATGTGGGACATAGCCAAACTGTGAAGCGGTTCATTTAGGCCCTTTGCAAACCTCAAGGCCTTCTTGTGAGGCATATTCACCAACTCTAGCCCAAATCTCGCCAACTTATTAAATTCGGTCACATACTCCTTCACGGTCAAGTTTTTCTGCTTCAATGTCAAGAACCTCTCCATGTACATACTCTCCTCAGCTTGAGAATGGAATTTCAACTCAAACCTTCCCCTAAAATCTGCCCACGTCTCTACAACATGCTCTCCATTAGTAACCTCCCACCAAAACGAAGCATCGTCCTTCATCAACCAAGCAGCCAATTGGACCTTCCTACAATCATCCAAATCGAAAATGCCAAACAGATCCTCCACTTCTTTCAGCCAATTTCTAGCTTCAACGAATGTTTCAGACCCACTAAAAGGTTTTCCACCCATCGAACGAAAATCTTTACATATCTTGGAGAAAGCATCTCTACGCAGAGGAATGACTGGAGCTGGGGGAGGAGGAGGAGTAATGTCGGCCGGACCCGCGGCAGCGGCCCTAGCCTAGAGATATTGACGAAACCAACCGGGTACATGAACACCCTCGGGTATCTCAGATGCTCCAGACATGCTGAAAAGAAAAAGGAAGAGTTTCAAAACAAGGGAAGCGAAAGAGAGATGTATGGATTGCGGGGATTATGCTCTTTAATGTAAACTTTCCTTGAAAATAACTTCTTTAAAACAAGTTTTTGAAAATACTTTCTAGGAAAATAATACTTTTGAAAACACTTTTCAAAACTTTTTATCTGTTCTTGTAACCATAGCTCTGATACCACATGTAACACCCCATGTCCATTAATGTCACTAACAAAGGGAATGCATCAATGTCCATGAAGCGTTATTGTTGTATAGAACAGATAAATTACAAGAATAAATAAATAAAACAACACAGCAGAAGATAAAACTTATTTCTTAGCATCATAACTCAAAACAAGCTTACATAAGTAGTTTCCGAAACCATTACAACAGGATCAATAGTCTTTTCCAAAAACATCAACGTACATAAAGAAGCGAATAATTAAATAACATAAATGCATAAATCCCCACTGAGCATAAGCAAATACATAAAGATGAGAGAGTCCAAAGCGATACATCTACTCTTTTCAAGCAACTGAAAGAAATCGGCACTAAGCCATAGTATTCCCTCCTTGCAAACCTGAGGGGGGGGGGGAAGAAAAGAAAAGAGGTGGAAACAAATGGGTCAGACATAAAGTCTGGCGAGTCCAGTAATTTCAACAAATAATAGGTAAGGTAAATGATCAAGACATGAATAGGCGTCATGATATGGCTGAAACATAGTTAAGATAGATAAAAAGGATGGACAAGATGATTTCGTTCCTAAGTACTAAGACAATCCTACACCTTGGCTAAGCGAACAACCCTCCAAGTACTAACCCCGAAGTCAACATCAGACTAGCACCCAAAGGACTATCCAACTCAATCAACATGTATTTCATTACACCGCACTTTTGCTAAGTTACACAACATTACTTTATTCACCGCACATCTACTAGTCTCTTTTACTCAAGGTTGGTCCCTTCCCACTAACTGTACCCACATGACAAACTTGGTAGTTACTTGTACCTAGCTGCTATCGTAGGAGCCGGCTTGCTCCTACCACCGCTAAGGTACCCTTACTCTACCTATTCGATCGGCTCCCTAAACCTCGTAGGCACCCGTGCTGACCCCATAGTGGGGGTGTATCACTCCCCAAAGTGGCAACCCTGATACCAACATGAAATGCACGGCAATACCTACACGATGCAACAACGTCTTACATACCAGCCCGAACCCATTCACGCACATGAACCCGTTGGACTTGCGTTTCCGCCGTTATTCACGTTTTGACCCCTTATATTCAAGCCCAGTAAGCATGCCCCAACCCCGGCCTAGTATCGGGCCCAATTAGATACTCAAACGGGTTACTGGTTGAAATGGGTCCCCATCCGACACAAGCCTCCCAACTATGCTTGACCCCCACTAGGTTTCCCCCTCCCCCTTAACCATTTTAATTTAAATGTCCATGTCTTACACATGCTACAGTTAAGTCCATGCTTACATGTCATAATTTACATGCCTTATCTTATTCCGGTTAAGTCCATATTTACATGTCATAATTTACATGTCACCCCACTTAACCCTCTAACCATACCCATGTCTTATTATGGTTAGTATTCATTAATTCATTCCTTATGACGAATGGTGCATGACCTCCAACATTAGACCGAACACTTTGTGGCTGTTGGATTTGTCGGGCGGTTCCATGCAGTCTTACACCACAAATCGGGTCTAACCTCGTGTCACCCATCGTTACGCCTACAATTCATGCCTTTGACCTCTCACATTAGACATCCAATTGTGGCAGCTGGATTTGCCGGGTGGTTCTAGGCAGTCTTACAACACAATTGCGCCTAACCTCGTGCTAAAGGTTTATTAATAATCGTATTTCACCCAAACCCCAATTTTCATGTCATGTGTTTCCAATTCAACATATAATCATGTTTACACTTTTTGCCTATTCCAACTTGTCACTAATTACATATTAATTAGCCTCAATTACAAATTTTCAATTATTGGCAATTTCATCAATTCCATGTAATTCATACCCAAATATGCCAATTTCGCATATTATCCAATTATCCAAAATATCCAATAATATCCAATTTTCCATATTTCACACATCCCCATCGTTCCCACGTATTCGCATTCGCGCGTATTTTTAACATAGGCTCGAAGGTAGCTTAGATCCAAAAATAAAAGGAATAGGGATAAGAAGAGAGAATCAAATCACAGAAAATTGGAATTTACATCACGAAATAAAGGGGCATATAAACTGGCATAGAGGCATAATGACAGATTCAACATGAATAAACTGATAAAAGGTATGAACTTTACATAGAAGCATATGCATATGATGACATGAACCAAAAAGGTGAAGACTTGGTGAGATTTTCATTACAAACATATATGAATCCTTTTTACAACTTTTTCATGTTACTTTAATCCCATTAAATTTGTGAAAATAACTGTACTCACCTTTCGTGTCTAAAGAAAAGAATTATGCACTAAAATTGATGTAGAAACGTTGTGGTGTTGCTGATTTATCTTCCTGAATTATTGTAGAAGCTCTAATCTTTAATTTGAATTATGTATGAGCACTTGAGATTTGATTAGAGGCGGCGGCTAGGGTTCAAGAGAGAGAGTTTGGGAGCATAGTGGTGTCATAGAAATTATTTTATGAATTAGGTTTAAGTTGATGACATATTTATAGGTGTAGGAAGTTATTTAAGCCTTAGGATTAACCCTAGAACTGATCTGGACCATCAAAAATTGTCCTAGGCCTAAAAATCGCACCACGCAGCAAAACTGGCCGAACCAGGTTCGACCTCCCAAAGGGGGAGGTCGACCCCCAGGTTGACCCCCTGGTCGACCTATCCAATCAGGTCGACCCCCAAGTCGACCCCTGGTCGACCTGAGTCCTCAGTGGGAATTTTCCCGCCCAGCCTGAGTACCTGCAATTTCGAATTTGAATTTGAATTTTCTGGCTGGGTTTAACTTTAATTAATTCTGCTTAATTACTCAAACTTCCGAGGCCCATAACTTCCTCATACGAAGTCCGATTTACGCAAACTCGGACTCTATCTCAACCAGAATTTCGAGACGATCGCAATGGCGCAACCCATTTCCCTTCATTCCTCTTTTAAAAATTTAGTGTTCTTAAATTTAGTTAATTCTATCATTCAAAATTCAGAGTTTTACATTAATGGCTTGAATAGAACGCGCCGCGACCGTTCGCGAATTTCGACCATTGACTTCGAATTGACATTACGGGAGATCCGACCATTGGATTCTCTAAAACTGGAACCGTTGGGTTCATATTGAAAAGAGCTTTCCAACGAATACAAGTGATTTGAAATCTAACAGTTGGATTTGTAATTATGTACAAATCAAATTTGGAAAAGGTTGCTGTAAATGAAGTTCGATGACCGTTTATGGAAATCGACTGAAAGGGCCTTAATAAAATTTGTAAAAATGTTAATAATTTGTGTAAAATCATAATAAATGATTTGGAAATATTTTGGATGAAAAATTCCACATTTGTAAAGATAAAAATATATTTATATCAAAATGAACTAGTTATTAACTAGAAGGATAATCCAATAATTTTTAAATAAATAAATTGGATTTATAAAGTGTTTTAATATAAGCAGGATTTTCTAATGTATGAATTGGAATGGATTTGAATAGAAATCATCTTCGGGATATTTCAATATTGGATTCCATGACTATACGGATATTGTAGAGGAATTAGAAGATGGATATATATCGTTATTCCCCATACGATATGTGTTGGTTTCTGAATTTGATATTGAATATAAGCCGATATAATTTCTATTCAGAATCTTATATTTAATATTAAATTGGATTTTGGGTTTGTCGTGAATGGTATCTTCAGTAACACTGTTCTTAAATCCCGTGTGAAAAGAATAAATCTTTTAAATAAGATTATTAGAGTTTCTGGTTATATTTAGTAATTGGAACAAATGGAATGTGAATTGGGTTTGTTGTGAATTGTGTTTTTAACGTCATTCATTCTTTAATCCGAGTAACAGTGAAATGTGATTTGGAATTTATAAATCTTTTAGTTAAGATTAATGGAAATTTTCCAAAGTAAAGTTTTCCAATTTAATATATTAAATTGGAATTGAATGGAATTCGATTTGGTAATAATAGAAGTGGGCTTCTGTGGAGGAAGACTATTAATATATATGGAATTTAAAAGGCTTTTTCGTTTTTCCATTTATATTATTAATCAGATAGGGAAATTGATATCGATTATATATTGATCTGTTTTCCGCGAAGATTCCATGGTTAATGGAATGTGATTTTGGGTTTATCGTGGACTGTGTTTTAAACGACATTAGTTCTTTAACTCGTTTAAAGACAGGATTACATGTCTAACATTGTATTTCAAACCGTATTGTTGATCTCTACTAAATATATATCTGTTTGGTAGCAGAGGATTTATTCTCTTGCTTAACACCCTTCTCTGAGACGTACGAGCTTAGAGGTTTTATATTGGCAGAAATCGATGGTACGGTGTAGATTGTCGATGCGACATGTTTGATTTCCCAAAGTTAAATAATCATTAAATAATGATTGTTGTAAAATTAAAACTAAGTGGAGTTTTAGTGAATCTTTAATTAGATTGAAATGTGAATGTGATAATTTAAATTATCAAATTTATGAAATGATCGAGAATGGAGTATCACCAGTTTTGCTCCAAGCGATAGTTAAATATTTAATTAGATTTGAACGAGAAATGGTAATTAAATTTTACCGATAACACCGCGGTGTTAGATATGGAGTGCTACCGGTTTAGCTCCATGGGATGAATAGGTTGGGATTGGGAAATATAATAAAATATTACTTCGGTAAGATTCGTTAATCCCGACTAGTTTGGAAAACCTTAATTTGGTTTAAATTATGAAAAGAATATCTAAATAAAAGAATATTCTGGATTAGAGTGAGGCATATGTTGTGTTTTTATAGCACTTGATTATAAGATACGTGAATTATTCGGAAAGGATGGGTTTATACCCATTCTGAATAATCGATTTGACGATAAGTCGATGATGAAGATAGTGGTTGAAGACTGGAGTTCGTCACATCATTTGGATGATTACCGATGTCTTGATTGGGCTGTACACCCAAGACAAGGTAATAAGTGGTGATCGTCCTGACGTACTTGAAGATCGACCGGATATGCGAGGACCTCTCTCCTGTATTGGACATATAGGACAAGGAATAAGGTTCCTTCGGTTTCATTCAGACCAATAACGGACTAGTAAATGGATGTGTGTCTGACATGGGATTTTATTATGTGTTGATTGATCTCTATTAAATATATATCTATTTGGTAGCAGAGAATTTATTTTCTTGCTTAATACTCTTCTCTAAGATGTACGAGTTTAGAGGTTATATATTGATAGACATCAGTTGCATGGCATGAATTGTCAATGTGGCATGCTGCGATGCAAATGATCAAGGCTTTTGTTGAAAAGCAGAGTCTTGTGGTTGATGATTAAAGTGTGGCTTTAAATATCATAGCTTTGTGTATAGCGTTAATTCATGAGCCTCACACCTCGGTATGAGTCAAAAACGGGATCGTGACTGCAGGGAGTGCAAGACGTTTCTTTCTAGCTTTGGGTGGTGTCATGGTATGGAGCCCAGACATTTATATTTTTTACCTATGTGTATGATGGATAGCGAGGCGCCTCGGATATATCGGTCACTACTAGGCCGATGGATAGGTCCGATAGGACCGGGAAACGTATGTTCAAGAATAATTAATCCACTAACGTAAGTGTGGACCGACCCTGAAGATCCAAGGGTTGCCCCGCGGTGTGTAATCCTGAGACATTTGCTAGAGTGTCTTGAATCGGTGAGGAGCCATCCCTGGCCTCGACTCAAAGATGGAATCCAATTTCCAATACGTGACATTTCGGTTTTAGTTGCAGAACTAGTATGGCGACATAATAGGATGGGATACTATGTCGTCTATAATTGATACATTTATATTTGAATTTGTTTTATACAATTTACACTTATAATAGTATCAAAATGATTTGTTTTAAACGTACCAAGCATGTTTGGATATTATAAGGGAAAACTCAATCCTCCGCCTTGCGTTGCATTGTGTGATGGGACCTAATTCTTATAATAGCTTCATTTTTCCAAAAAGCATTACGCTGTTTGTTTTATGCACTTGTAATCTTGGGAGAAAACCCGTTTGTGTTATACGGCGTGGTCCCTTGATTTACTTTATTTTTAAAGTAAAGATTTAATAACTGTTTTAGTTCTCACGCCAGTCCCATGACTGACCTGGAGTTTATTGTTTTAACCTAAACTCTGGGTGCCCCTATTTTTCCATACGGGCAACTAGTAGTTGGGTTTTTGCAGATATTTCTTTTCTAGGATCCTGGATTTACAGCTGGAGCTATATTCAGAAAGCTTTGTATCCGTGTATTTCTTCTAGTTGGGTTATATATTATTTTTCCAATGCTAATGTAAATTAATTTAATCCCTGATAATTTTCTGATTTATATTATTTATTCATATTCTGTTATATTCTTGTACTCTAATGTAAATTGTTGTAATAGCAATGAAACGTTCTTCTGTTTGTATTCCAATTAGTCTTGTTCTCAAAGCAGTCTGTCTTCTTGTTCGGTTTAGGCCGGCCGGGAAGTTCGGGCCGTTTCAATTTGGTATCAGAGCTTTGGTTAATAGAGTTCGAAAACAAGACATATGAGAACCGAACGAAAGAATTCATCAGAGATTGGATTACTAATATCCAATAAGAATGACTCATTAGAGATAGGATCAGTAGTATCCTAGAATGAGTTAGAAGAGTATTATTTATTAAAAACAAAATTAGTTTTGAAAATTTAATCTAATTATATGTATTTAAGTTCATTATTTTATTTTATTTTAGACAATCAAGTATATGAAGATTTTGAATACACGCGTAATTAACGTGTATTCGAAGCCTCAAATATACTGGATAGATATAAAGTCACACTCTAGTCTCCCGGAGATAATTCTGATGATGTCGTAGCATCATCAATATTTATTTTCGAGTTTCGAAAGTGGGATATCTATATATTTCCAATTGACTAGTGTGAGAACCAAAACATAGATAGGATTTATTGTTGTGATTTGGTCTTGAAAATATGATTTTTGGATATATAAAAATTATGTATTTGAAAAGCTAATCAACTAATTGATTGCTGGTTGTGATGTTTGATTATTAGTTTAACTAAAAAAATATTGGAATAATAATTAATTTAGCCAATATGTGAATGAATGGTAAATTTAGCTAAATTGAACTAATATTGAACTGAATTGAAAATTGATTGGAATTGCATACATAAACATATATACGTGTGAACAGGTCATAGCAGGGAAGCTAAGAAGAGGAATAAAGTTGTATGCCCAACAAATAGGTACATATTTACCGTATTTCTTGGCTTTTGATGATTTTATGAGCCGATTGGCATGCCGCTTGGCTTTTCCTTTTTCCTTTGGATTGATGAGGGCCCTGCGAGGCAAGTTGCAGCTTTAATGGTCTCCCCGTACAAAGGAGGTTATGGCGAAAATTTTCAAAAATTTAGGGTGTTAGCCAATTTTTTGAAAAATTAAAAAATTATAGAAACTGAAAAGTTGAAGAATGAAAGCCAGAATGAAGGTTGAGTTGTTTGGTTAAACAACTTTCAACTCCGTTCCTTTTGGAGGACGAAAAGATTTTAAGTGGGGGAGATTGTAACAACCCGGATTTTTAGAACTTATTTAAAAATTTTATTTTAGCTATTTTAATGGATTTTGAATATTGGAAATGATTTATTTTTAATAATAATGATCAAAAATTTATTTTGAACGTAGTTAGAACATATAATTTATTTTAATTATATAACGAGCCTGAAATGGCGCTGTAGTTTGAAAATTCGATTTTAAATTTCAATTGAATGTACAGAATTCAAAATAAATTGGATTTCAATAAAATAAGAAATATTAGAATCTACTTAACAATATCTTCCTAACGAATGTGAAAAATTCAGATTTCATAATATAAATTGAAAGTTATGTCCAGTTTAAAATTCAAAATAGTCACTATGGAATTTATATATATTTTATATAATATATAGCCCTTAAAAATAGCCATTTTCAAACGACCTCCGTTTTCGATGAAACCACTTTGTTGGATCCGGAATGTCAAATAATTACTAGATTCCCGTTTTCATAATTTTTGGAATTAATATGTGAGTGTGGTGAATTTAAACGTGTTTGGTACTTTCAGTTTGAATTTAATCGACTGGAAAATGGCCATTTTTCAAACGGCCTCCAAATTCGATGAAATTAGTTTTGTTAGGACCGTATCATCGAAACATAGCTAGATTTATTTTTCTGGGATTTTTGGAGTCAATATGTGGCCCGGTAAATTAAAATGTGCGTTGAAATCAATTTTGAACGTTATATTGAATTATATTTTAATTTTGATGAAAACTGGTCGAAACAGTAGAATTGGCTTACGGGACATATCCCATTGTGTCTGAAATGGGGGTAATTAGCTAAGGACGATAGTTGGTGGGTTCAATTTGGAGTTCGAATGGGAAAGTTGCTATTTTTGGAAATATTATAAATATAAATCAAAACCCTAGAATTCAATAAAAAGGGGAAACCCCGATTCTTATTGCCCCCCCCCCCCAAAAAACTTCAGCCGCCGCCGCCTCCAGACGAGCGCCGCCACTACCCATCACCGTCACACCCCTCCCTCTGGCCACACACGACCCGCCGCCTCTTCTCCCCTCTCCGTTTAACTACCCCTACCCCCAATTCGAGCTCCAAACCCCTCCTTCACATGAAAACCGCGCCGCCAACCCCTGGCCCACCACCAGACCACCGTCGCGACTCCCTCCTGCCTGCAGATCTTCGGTGCCGCCCCCCTCCATCACCAACTCCGACCGTGGGCCCTCTCATTGTCCGAAATCCCCAATTTTAATATTTTCTGTTTTATATTTTACACCCTGGGCTTCCTCAGTCAATATCTCCCAAATCAGGTCACTATGGCCAAAATTCCACAATGCCAAAACCAAAGAGCGCAATTTTCTCTTTGATTTGGCTATATGGAAGTCATATTTTGGATTGTGGAGTTGTTCAGAAAACGCGTCCAAAGTCTGCTGTCCAAATACTCTCTTTTCACGATTTCTGGCGAAATGGACCATTTTCGGAAGAAAGGCCACTAGGAGAAAGTTGTTCAGAATGGCGCGTTTAAGATAGGAATAAAGACGGTGTGAAGATTGAAGCTAGTTTGCAAAGTATTGGATCAGAACAATAAATCAGAACGTCAGAAAATAACGGTGGAGTGGATACCTGTAATGACCCGCATTTCTGACCATTGAATAATTAATTTATTTAATTATTTAAATATTGTTTTGGCGATATCGATAACTGGAATTTAATAATATTGAATATTTAATTAATAATTATAATATAATATTTATTTTATAATGTCGAAATAGTCGGAAATAGTAGAATTCACAATACGGTGTGAATTGGATTATATATAAGGTATAATTCAGTTTGGGATTGAATTTGAATAACGAATATATTATATAAACGACAGTTGAACGTATAGTTTATAATATATTTATAAACGAGCTCGAAATGGCACTGCAGTTCGCTATTTGGCGATTCGAACTTCAACTGGATGTA
Organism: Allium sativum; assembly: GCA_030737875.1. Lineage (NCBI taxonomy): Eukaryota > Viridiplantae > Streptophyta > Magnoliopsida > Asparagales > Amaryllidaceae > Allium > Allium sativum. The sequence goes on from CM060916.1 coordinate 736,928,624, forward strand.
CCAGGTTCGTTTTAAATCGGATTTCTGTGAAACAAGAAACGTACGGAGCTGGTGGAGTATATCTTTCTAGTGAAAGAGAAAAATAAGGATTTCATCATGTAGATTTTGAGATATGTCCAAATCAAATTTTAAAATAGTTGTTATAGAATCGTTTATTGACCGTAACGGTTTATTCGATATAACTAGAGACCGGGTTTGAATTTAGACAAGGTTCTTTTGGGACATAACGATAATTTAATTTTTAGAATTTTACTATAATTTTTAATTAATTTAATAAGCGGCTTTTTATTTGAAGTATTTCGCACCCTGAAATCAACATTTTGAAGTTTCAAAATATGAGTTCACCTACCGGTATTATTATATTTTTGGGACCGTGTCACGTTGTACATCACAGTGGTCCTTTTACTTCTGTCGTTGCCAGCTCGTAAACATATGGAGTAGCTAGTGTATAACTTTTTGTGTACATACTCGAGAGGATATTAATGTGAGAGTTGTGTAAATAAGTAGTTTAATAATTGGGAGGGCTACAACAAATGACTGTGTCAAAATACCACACGTAAACACATTCACCTCCCTCGGCTCAGTACGCTCTCCACGTAAATACATCCACATTTCATTAGGTGTTGTACGCTCCACGTATAACATCATCCCACCACGTTTTAGCTCACCAACCCACCATTTGCGCTTCTTCCTGGAAGGTTCAGCCAAACCCATTTCCTTGTGATAAAAACGTGGAAGGAGGACGCCGGGGAAAGAAGGTGTACAGCAGTGCATGAATACATGGAGGGGGCATGCAGCGTGTTTGGAATACAAGCAGGAGGGTGGGAAAATGGCGCAAGCTCTTGGTAGCGCACAAAAGCTGTGTGAACACATTTGTAAAGGAGAGCACCGAGTTATGTAATGAAAGAGGAAGGACTTGGTGGGTTAAAGATTTGTTGGAGCTTTTTGTCGAGTCTTAGATGGAGGAAAGGGAAGAAGAGTTGTGAACAGAACGGAGGGAAGACATGATGTTGCGGTGTAAAATAATGATGCAGGGACTGACGGGGTACTGTGTATAAGGAGAGCGAGTTCGTATGTTGTGGAGGAAGGAATGAGCGGACGGTTTAACAGGAAAGGAAGATCCGGGTTCTTCAATGAACGGACGAAGTGAAAGAGGGATCAACGAGAGGAACGTTGGTGGGATCCTGGTTGAACTCGGCAGTTCGATGGTAGAGAAATCATGAGGAGAAAGGGGCGGTAATGGTGGAGTTTATACAGGGAGGTCACGGCCGTTTGTTTGAGGGAGAAGGAGCACAGAGCGGGTTCGGGTTCTAAAGTGGCAATGGACCAGAAAAGGAAAAGTTAAGCCCACTTAAAGTTTTAATTAGTTTTTGGTTTTAATTTAAAGTGTTTACTAAACTTTAAAAATGTATATCTTCTGCATACGGAATCAGAATCACAAACCGTAAGTTGCGTTGGGATCGTATGGACGACGGCCACACCATGGAACCGACTGGGAGTGAATCCGAGCTGGTTACAATTTAAAGTGAAATAAAGTGTCCGTCTGAATCAAGCGACAATTATCGTTATTTAACGATGATAGTCCAATGTGAGTAAATCTCACTAACTCTGAACAGTTTATAATTTCATATTGTATTTTTAGAACTGTTAAATATTGGATGTTTGACTGTATGTTGACTGTTTGATTGAACTGCTAGTCAGTTAGTTAAATTTCTATATTGATTCTGTTTAACAGAATATATCATAGGGATGAAAGTGATGTTATCTATATTGTTTAACATCTGTGATGCAGGGAAACAGGTTGGAGGAATCCAACTGGATTCCTCAACATTTATTTTACTGTGATTCATATATTGTGATATATGATGTGGTATATAATCTGTTGTTGATTATGTGTGGTTGGACGATATTTATCGTTGTTATATGGTATGTTAAATACCATAAGAAATACTGGATATGGGGAAGGGGATTTTCAAAGTGTATTTTGAAAATGAATTTTTATATAAAATCGATGGATTTTGTATAGAAAAGGAAAAGAATTTTTATAAAAGAAATATTTATAAAATCAAAGGATAAGTTAGAATAAAAGGAAATCATTTGTAAAGTGAAGAACCGTTACTAAAAGTAAATCTTTATCAATGAATAGTTTAATCGAGTTAAAAAGAGCTAATCGATGTTAGTTTTAATCGATTAGAGAATAAAGTTAAAAAGAGCTAATCGATGTTAGTTTTAATCGATTAGAGAATAAAGCAAAGGAGTTAATCGATGTTAGTTAATCGATTAGTGTTAAAGTAAAATTAGTTAATCGAATATGGTATTCGAAGTTAGTTAATTGAATATGGTATTCGAAGTTAGTTAATCGAATATGGTATTCGAAGTTAGTTAATCGAATATGGTATTCGAAGTTAGTTAATCGAATATGGTATTCGAAGTTAGCTAATCGAATATGGTATTCGAAGTTAGTTAATCGAATATGGTATTCGAAGTTAGTTAATCGAATATGGTATTCGAAGGTTAGTTAATCGAACATATTATTCGAAAGGGGTTAGTCGAGTCGAGTTAGTTGAATAGAGTTAACCGATAGAGTTAATCAGTTAGAGTTAAACAGTAGAGTTAATCAGTTAGAGTTAAACAGTAGAGTTAACCAGTTAGAGTTAAACAGTTAGAATTGAACAATTAGAGTTAATCCAAATGAGATGCCATTTAGCACGACTGCTAGCGTAATTCGCAGGGTTGTAAATAGCCTAAGGCGGTCGGATGTTTCCTGAGGGAATCAGGCGTAACCATTGTGATCGCTGCAATCTAGAGTCAAGCGAATGGATTTAATCGAATATTAGTTATTCGATAGGAGTTAAGATAATCAAGTTAAGATAATCGAGTTAAGATAATCGAGTTAAGTTATCGAGTTAAGATAATCGAGTTAAGATAATCGAGTTAAGTTATCGAGTTAAGATAATGGAGTTAAGATAATCGAGTTAAGTTATCGAGTTGAGTTAATTAAGTTAAGTTAGTCAAGATGAGTTAATCCAAAGGAGTTAGTCGAATATTAGTTATTCGAACGAAGTTAAATAGAGTTATCGAATATTAGTTATTCGAACGGAGTTAAATAGAGTTATCGAATATTAGTTATTCGAACGGAGTTGTATAGAGTTGAACAGAGTTAAATAGAGTTATCGAATATTAGTTATTCGAACAGAGTTAAATAGAGTTATCGAATATTAGTTATTCGAACGGAGTTAAATAGAGTTATCGAATATTAGTTACTCGAATAGAGTTAAACGGAGTTAAATAGAGTTAGTCGAATATAGTTTATTCGAATAGAGCTAAAAGAAAGGAATTATCGATTATAGTTTAATCGAAAGGAGTTATCGATTATAGTTTAATCGAAAGGAGTTATCGATTATAGTTTAATCAAAAGGAGTTATCGATTATAGTTTAATCGAAAGGAGTTATCGATTATAGTTTAATCGAAAGGAGTTATCGATTATAGTTTAATCAAAAGGAGTTATCGATTATAGTTTAATCAAAAGGAGTTATCGATTAGTTAATCGAAGGAGATTATCGAATATAGCATATTCGAAAGAAAGAGACCGAATATAATTTATTCGAAAAAGAGAGATTTCAAATATAAGTTATTCGAAGAGAGAGATAATCGAATATAGGATATTCGAAGAAGAGTTAATCAATTAGAGATTACTCGAAAGAGTATTATACGTCGAATTCAATTATATCGAATTCGGGAAAGTAATATTTACTTTCCAGTTTTTAAATCAAAAGTATACATTAATAAATTAGGGTTAGGTTTAATTATTCGAATTAAAGAATAAAGGTTATAATTGAAGTTAGATATTTCGAAAGTAAGGATTATAACGTTATCGATATGTAACAACCCGAAAATCTGGGCCAGTTTAAAATTTTTATTTTGGCCATTTTAGCGAATTTTAATTATTTAAAATGAATTATTTTAAATAATATCGACGAGAAATTTATTTTCAATATTGAATTCGACGTATATATTTATATACGCCGTCGTTAGAATATAAATATTTATATATAATTATAAATAGAATTGAAAATGGCGCGGTAGTTCGATAATTCGATTTCAAACTTCAATTGAATGTACCGGGTGCAAAACAATCTGGATTTTAGTGAAACCAAAAACATTGGGATCTACTTGATAATATCTTTCCAGCGAATCCGGGAAATCGAAATTTCATAGCGGGAATCAAAAGATATGTCCAGCTGAAAATTCTGAATAGTCGCCATGGAATTCAGGCCCTTAAAAATGGAAATTTTGCAAGCGATCTCGGATTTCGACGAAACCAGTTTTGTTGGGTCCGTGGTGTCAAATTATTGCTAGATTCCAAATTTCATAATTTTTCGAATCAATATGTGAGCGTGGCAAAGGAAAACGCGTTTGACCAGTTTCAGTTGATTTTAATCGACTGGAAAATGGCCATTTTTCAAACGATCTCAGAATTTGACGAAACTAGTTTTGTTAGGACCGTATCGTCGATACGAAGCTAGAAAATATTTTTCGGGAATTTTTCGAGTTAGTATGTGACCCCGGTAATTTGAAATGTACGTTTAAAATTCAATATAGTGATTTAAATGCAAATTCAACGGAAACTGATCAAAACAGTCGAATCAGCCTACGATACATAACTCATTGTGTTCGGAATAGGGGTAAAACGCTATGGACAACAGGCGGTGGGTCTCGTTTTGAGATCAAAATAAAAAGTTACTTTTTGGAATAATTTAAAATAAAATTATATAAACCCTATCCTCTTTAAAACCTAAGTCAAGTCCCTCTCTCTCAGTCAAAATTGAAAAACCCGCAGTCATTCTCATTCAAGCCCTTTCTTCCTTGTCGCGTCGCGCTTTGGGCCGCCAGTGGCCTCGCCGCCACCCTCTGATGGTGGGCGCTTCTTCTTCCTCCACTTCCTGTTGCTCCGCCCAGTCAAACCACGCTCCTCTTCCCGATTCTATCTCCATCGACCCAAACCCCAAATCAGCGAGCGCCACCCCCAGACCCGCCTGCCTCCGCCACTCTGATGATCTCCGACGCCATCTCTCCCTCTACCCCCTTCGAGATCGCACAAGACAGCAGCGTCCATACCCCCTTTCTTCGCTGAAAACGATGTAAGCCTTTTTTTATTATTTATTTTATATTTTATTTCTTTTATTTTATTTAATGCGTTTGGTTGTAGGAAAATATAAAATCAGTTTTTATATGAAATAGCGAATAAAGCTGAGATGTTTATAATTAAAAAGATTTGATTTTTCTTATTTTAACAAATAGAAAAGGCGATATTTTTAAAAATAGAAAAGACGATATTTTGAGATGAGTAGTGAAGTAAAAATATGATTTTTACTTCGGGAAAAATATGATTTTTAGGTTTTATTGATATTAAAAATATCATCTTTGTATATGTAGCAAAATAAAAATGTAATTTTTATATAAGGAAGATAATAAAAATATGATTTTTGTTAGACGTGAAAATTAAAAATATAATTTTTATATAGTGTAGAGCATAAAAATATGATTTTTATTAATGTAAGAGATTAAAAATATAATCTTTATCGATACGAACACTGTTATCAAAATATTATTTTTACCATATAGTTAAATTAGAAAAGATTAGATCTTTAAACTATAAAAGATTTGATTTTTAAACTATAAAGGAATTTGATGTTTAACTTTGAAAGGTTTGATTTTTAAAAATGGAAAAGGCGAAATCTTTATTTTAGAAAAGGCGAAATCTTTATATGGTGAAGAGCAAAGAGAAAATATGATTTTTAAATTGAAAGTGAACAAATAAAAATATGATTTTTATTTTAAAAACATCAAATATAAAAATATGTGATTTTTATATATGTAGTGGCTACGGGCAACGAAGATGCGATAGCGATGAAGATTTCTATCAACGAAGTGTCGTGGAGCTTGGATAGCTATCTGTGAGAATTTCTCACTCTTCAATTTATTTTCTAGTTATATATATATATACTAGAATGCAGACGGTGTTTAGTAGCACCCGACACAATCGTCCACAGACCATGGACTTGTTTGTTTGGCTGTTTGGTGATTGATTGCGATATTGGTTTGAATGTGGTTTGTGGTGTGAAAAATCGAATCGATAAATTGGTTAGGATTAGACGTGCGCCGTTATAAGGCGAAGGAGTAAGGCTAGGTTAGACTCTTACTCCTAATTTTGTGGTTTGCATAACGAAAGTGATTTGATTGATATGGGTATGGCGGTGGCCATTATTAGACCGGGGACAAGGCTAGGCCTTATCCCGTTTCTAGTATCGTGCCGTTATGCCGCCAAAATTTTCTAAAATAGGTTAGAAAAATAAAAATATCATTTTTATTAGGAATGAATAAAATAACATATTCATTTACAAATCAAAACGATTTGTTGATGTACACCCATTTGACTGATATGGATTGGGACGATAAATTTTACACATCGCCCAATTGCACAAATAAAATCTGTATTTGATTGTTTGAAACCCCACACGGGTGTTTGGATGAAATTTGAAGTTCACTCATCCTGATTGATTAAATATGTCGATCGATTGATTGACAGGCGGTTATAAGCGTTGAATATCTATATTTGATGCTTATACAGTGTAGTGCACTTTGGTTGATGGTTGATTATTTTCAATGCTATTATATACATGTGTTGTATAAAAATCCATATAATTAATTTTATATGGTAATTGATTGGGCCTCATTCCAATTTGAAAAATAAAGAATAATATAAAATAAAGGTTCATGTGTTGACAGTTTCATCCATTGAGATTGGTCATGTGTTGAACGAAATATTTTAGTAATAAAATTTACATCTTTATAATATAAAATAAAGGTTCATGTGTTGACAGTACTCATCCATTGAGATTGGTCATGTGTTGAACGAAATATTTTGATAATAACAACCATTTTGAAAAAGAAATATTTGAAATAGAATATTTGAAAATAAAAATTTATGAAGCCGTGTTGATTAGATTGACGCCATTTTGACGTGAACGATATTTATATCGATTTTAATTCATTTTGAAATGAATTGAATATAAAACGATTTCAAAACGAATTGAATATAAAACGATTTCGAAATGAATTGAATATAAAACGATTTCGAAATGAATTGAATATAAAACAATTTCGAAATGAATTGAATATAAAACGATTTCGAAATGAATTGAATTGAAAACGATTTCGAAATGAATTGAATTGAAAACGATTTCAAAATGAATTGAATTGAAAACGATTTCGAAATGAATTGAATATAAAACGATTTCGAAATGAATTGAATTGAAAGCGAATTGAAATGAATTCAAATTGAATTGAAATTTGAATTGAATATAAATGAATTTCAAAACGAATTTATAAAGAAGAATTCAATTTTGATTTGAATTGAAATGGAAGTTGAAATTGCTTTTGAAACGAATTTTAAAACTATTTATATAATTCGTTTTAAATAGAAATCGACGAAATATATATTATATATATAATATAATGGCCTGAATAGAACGCGCCGCGCCGCGGCAGTTCGTGAATTTCGACCATTTATTCCAAACGGACATTACGGGAGATCCGACTGTCGGATTCTCCTAAAACCGGAACCGTTGGGTTCGTATCGAAAAGAGCTTTCTAAAGAATATTAGAAATTAGAAATCTAATGGTTGGATTTGGAATTATGTCCAAATCAAATTTGAAAAAGGTCGCTGTAAGTGCAGTTCGATGGCCATTGATGGAAATCGACTGTACGGGCCTTGATAAAATTATTAAAAATAATAATAATTTGTGTAAAATCATAAGAAATGATTTAGAAAGAATTGGGATGAAAAAACTCCATATTTGAAAAGATAAAAATAGATTTTTATCGAAATGAACTAGTTTTGAACTAGAAATATAATTCTATTTATTTTTAAATAAATAAATTGAATTTGAAAAGGGTTTTAAAAATAACCAGAATTTCCAATGATTGCATTGGAGTGGATTTGAATCGAAATTGTCTTCGGAATATTTCGATGTTGGAATTCGTGATTATACAGATGTTGTTATGGAAATTTGAAAGATATTTATATCGTTATTTCCAATACGACATTTGTTAATCGTAGAATTTGATATTGAATCTAAGCCGATATATTTTCTATTCAGAGCCTTGTATTGAATATCAAATGTGATTTGGGTTTGTCGTGAATGGTGTCTTCACTAACACTGTTCTTGAACCCAGTTGAGAAAAGATTAAATCTTTTTATTTAGATTTAATAAAGGGTACCAATTAAATAATATTTAATTGGAATTGAATTGATATTGATTTTTGGGTTTATCGTGGACAGTGTTTTAAATAACACTCGTTCTTTAACCCGATAATTAATGAAGGTGATTTTGGGTTTATTGTGAACTGTGTTTTAAATGACACGGATTCTTTAACCCAGTTAACGATTAAAACTAAGTGGAGTTTTAATGAATCTTTAATTAGATTGAAATGATCGAGAATGGAGTATCACCAGTTTCGCTCCAGGCGATAGTTAAATCTTTAATTAGATTTGAACGTGAAATGGTAATTGAATTTACCGATAACACTGTGGTGTTAGATATGAGGTATTACCAGTTTTACTTCATGGGATAAATAGGTTGGGATTGGGAAATTAAAACAAATGATTACTTCGGTAAGTTTCGTTAATCCCGACTAATTTGAATCGAAATTCAAGGGAAGATTAGAGAATAAATTCAGGAATTTATCTTGGATAAAATTAATGGGAACCTTTCCCTATGAATGTGAAATCAGAAACTAACTGTCGGTTAGCTAAGCAGAATGGTTTTCTGGATATTGGTCTGATGTTGGTTTCGGCCTTCGGGGTTAATATTTGGGGAATTATTCTCTTGATTAATTTACAGTTAGTGAATGATGAATTGGAATGAGGCGTATGTTGTGTTTGTGTAACACTTATTTAAAATATACGCGAGTTATTCGGAAAGACCGGGTTTATCCCATTCTGAATAACTGATACGACGATAAGTCGAAGATGAAGACGATGGTCGAAGACCGGAGGTCTTCACGTCGTTTGGGTAATTACTGATGATCTTGATTGGGTTGTACACCCAAGAAGATGGAAACAGTTAGTGATCGTCCAGACGTACTTGGAGATCGATGGATATGCGGGGTACTAGGTGCCTCCGGTTTCGTTCAGACCCAGAACGGACTTGTAAATGGACTGTGTGTCTGACATTGGATTTTAGTCCGTGTGATTGATCTCTATTAAATATATATCTGTTTGGCGGCGGAGAATTTATTCTCTTGCTTAACGCCCTTCTCTGAGACGTATGAGCTCAGGGGTTATATATCGATGGATATCAAACGCATGGAGTGAATTGCCTGTGTGGCATGCCTAAGTGGCAATTGATCGAGGCTTCTGTTGAAAAGCAAAGTCTTGTGGTGATGATCAAAGCACGGCCTTTGTGGTGTAGCTTTGTGTAACGTTTACTTCGCGTGTTTCACACCCGGTATGAACCAAAAACAGGAGACGGACCTCAGGGAGGACATGCGTTTCTTTCTAGTTAGAAGTGGCGTCAGTTGTTTTACACGCCCTGACGAGTTTGATTTATGTGGTTGTTGCTGTTGCGAGGCGCCTCGGATTGATCGGTCGTTCTCGAACCGATGGAGTCATTTAGTTGGCTCACCTACGCCCCATAGGGCGGGGAAACGCATGTTCAGGCATTTTAATCCACATCGGTGGACCGGCCCTGACGATCCAAGGGTCACTCGAGCTCTGATCCTGAGGGGCGGGCTAGAGCGTCTCGAATCGGTTGAGGACTATCTTTTGCCTCGGTTCATAGATGGAAACCCAATTTCCAAATACGTGACTTTGCGGTTTTATTTGTAAACCTATTTATGGTGACATAGTGGGATGGGGCACTCATGCCGCCTATGATTGATACTTATGATTTGAAGTTGTTTTATACACTATGCACTTATAATAGTATCAAACGATTTGTTTTAAACGTATCAAGCATTCTTTGGCTGTTATAAGGGAAAACCCTATCCTCGGCTGCGTTGCATTGTGTGATGGGACCTGGGTCTTATAACAGCTTCATTTTTCTTTATTTAGCATTGCGCTGTTTGTTTTATGCACTGGTATTCTTGGGAGGAAACCCGTTCCGTGTTATACGGCGTGGTCCCTTGATTTACCTAACTTTTAAAATAAAGAATAATACCTGTTTTAGTTCTCACACCAGTCACATGACTGACCTGGAGTTTATTGTTTTAACCTAAACTCTGGGTGCCCCTATTTTGACACGGGCAACTAGTAGTTTTGGTTTTTGCAGATTTATATTCACAGGATCCTGGTTTACAGCTGGAATGATATCCGGAAAGCTTTGTATCCGTATATCTCTTCTAGTTGTGTATTTTATTATTTTCCGCTGCGATGTATTTAAATGTAATTTAAATCTCTGATATTTCTGTGTAATATTCATTTATACTCTGTATATTCTTGTAATCTGATGCATTCTTGTAATAAACAATGAAATGTTCTTCTGTTTGCGTTCTGATTTGTCGTGTTCTCAAACGATAGGGCGTTTCGAATGGCATGGATCGGTTTAGCGACTGGTTCGGACCGAGCGAAATTCCTTCTCGTCACACGATATAATCAATGTTTTCAATAAAGAAGTGGATTCGTAAATTGAATCCGAGAGTTACATAAAGAAGTTGTTAAAAGTTTAAAAGATAAACTGTTACTATTTCGAAGTTATAACGTTGTTCAGTTAAGGTCTGAGAGGTAATTATACCCCAACTTGATTGGCTTCCTTCTTAACTAAGAAATGGTAAGGTTTGATAGTGAATGATGGATAGTGAATTCAGTAAATGGTTTGAGTTGGCATAGCGATGTTTATTTAAACATTAGTTTAAAATCCAATAAAGGAACTTTGGAAATGTTTTCCAAATAAGAAATCAGAAATGTTTTCTAATATAGGAAACAGGAAATAGAAATGTTTTCCCATTGTTAATAAAGTATATTTTCTAAAATTAGAAAATAAGAAATTTAGAATATAGGGAAACAGGAGATAAGTAAATTTATGAACTAAAGAGATAAATGTTGAATGATGATTGATTGATATAATTTCCATCTGGAAATAATATCGTTGTTTGCACACGAGTTTTTCTTTGATAGTTAAATCACAGACTATCAATGTTTTTACCATTTTACGTTGTTAATATGGAGAGACCGGTTGGATTATTATCCAAAGAACCACTCTGTATTGGCATAAGCGTTGCGAATCATATATGCTGAATATATTGAAGACGGAGTAAAATGCAAGGGCTGTTGTATAAATCTTAGATAACAATGGACTAAGATGGATGTACTGAATAGTGCCTTCGGTTTCGTTCAGTCCCAGAACGAACGTAAATGGACGAATGTCTGACAAAGTATTTCCAATGATCGAATGGGTTGGTCTGTATAAATATATATATGGTTGCAACGAATTTATCCCTTAGCATAACATCCAGGATATTTGTATAAACCAACTAATTATTTACGGATCTGATAATGTGGCATTCAAAGTGATCGTGTTATAAATGAATGAAAAGTAAGTGTAGCTTCTAGCCTCACATCCGGTAAATGACAGAAATCGGGCAGGCAGCATGGCTAAGTCGGTCGCACCGAAGTTGGGTGTATAATCACCTATCTAGAGAATATTCATTTGCTTCTTTTAATCTATCAATGTTGTCCCATATATATACGGGAAACGGTTGCTGATCCCAACCGTTGGTGATGTACATTCGATACACTCAAGCGAAATGAGTGGTCGGTCATGTGTGGCTGAGTTGCAAGATGTTCTTGTTGAACTCCAGTGTATCGTTCCTAGAGTACACTGATCGAAAGGTGGTTCCAAACCTTGTCATAGTTGGAAATCCATTACCCAATACGTGCTTGCAGTTTTGATTGTATACTATATTTGTAGAACGTGAGATGAAAGCGTTTCTGCTAGATTGTTATCTAATTGTATTTAGACATTATTATAATATCAGAATGATATTGTTTACAAAGTTGTTGGATTCTCATAATGGAAAACCCCGTTCCGTTATGCGGCGTGGTCATATGAGATATCGTTTACTTGTTCAAACTGTTTTAAACTGTTTTACTCATACCAGTCCCATGACTGACCCGGAGTTTATTTGTTTGTTTTCCCTAAACTCTTAGGTGACTAATTTTGTACGGGCAGTCAAGTAGTCGGGATTTTACAGATACACTTGGAGAGCTTGGAGTAGGAGGCTTCAGGATTCTATAGCTATTATTATTTCCGCTGTTGTTGTAAGTGTTGTACTCTGATAAGTGCTATTGTATATATAACTGGTTGTATTTCAAAAGTTATGATATATTTTATTCCTTCCGCTGTGAGATTCGTATTTACTCTGATGATGATGTTCTTCTTCTTCTTCTATTCTACTAGTTCTACCTTATCTATCCTCACCCTCTATCTTCTTTCTATTAGTTTTCTTGAATTTCTAGTGCAATTTGGGATTGGTCTTGTGTTATTTGGTCAGGTCAAATTGGACCGGATTTTCGGGTCACTACATTTGGTATCAGAGCCAGGTTTAGTTAATACCTTGGCTCTGTGGCGTGATTCAGTAGAGATGGGATTAGTAATATCCTAGACTGAATTTGAGTGTATATATACGAGTGCGTATTTTTTAGTTAATATAAAGTGATTTATATTGTGGAGACTCATTGGTTGAGTGGCTTATGGATTCTGGACGATCAGTTTGATCTACTGTATCGGTAGGAGTTTTATAAACACTTGAATACGATGAAACGACATGGTATGTTTTGAAAGGAGGGTAAAAGAAATAATTTTACCCGAATATATTTTGATATAGTATATTGGTTGTGTTGGTTGTTATTATAATCAAGTAAGATTATAAAGAAGTGAAATGGTTATAAATAACTAATCATAATTCATATAAAGAAAATATATGAAATAAGATGAAGTAATTCTGAATTTAAATCAGATTTGGAATTAAAATAAGGAAATTTTAAGTTCCTGGGAGATTTTGAAAACGTTTTTCAAACTGAAAGTGATATAGTATTGAACTCGCTTCGATAGCTGGAAAATAGATTCTGATGATGAATCGCGACATCATCAGTGTTCATTTTCGAGTTCTAAGTGACAAATTACAACCAAAGGTTTTGTTTTTGAATTATTTTGAGAAAACAAGGTGTTCAGGAAATTCAAAGGTTTTGAATTGGTATTATAATTTCAAATTGATTTGGAAGAAACTCGGGAATTTAAGTTCTGGAATTAAAATTTAACTAATGAAGTTAAATAAAATGAGATGGTAAAAAAATTGAAATTTAACTTGAACTAAGTTAAATAAAATTGAATTGGATTAGAGATAATCTAGAATGGAACCAAATTGATAAGTCAATAATTTGGAATTTGATATTGGGGTTCGAATAAAATTCGATTTGGATTGAGGATATGAACTGATTGGAATTTGATTGAGATAACACTGGTATATGCTGAGTTGATAACATATGGGAGTGATAGAGTTGATATGCCCGACAAAAAGGTACCAGTTTATATTATATATGGGCTTGAGATTTTGATGAGCCGAATTTGCAAGCCACTTGGTTGTTTGATTTTCTTTTGGGTTGGAGATGGCCCAGAGAGGCGAGTTGGAGTTTGATCTATTGACCAGTACAAAGGAAGTGCTGGCGAATTTTTTTGAAAAGTTAAGGTGTTAGAAAATTTTCAGAATTTTTGAAAATTTAGCTAGTCGGAATGAATTAATATTTTAGTCGATATTAATTGGTTCAATTGAAACCGAAGATAAGAGGTAAACGGATATATTTTTACCCAGTAGATAGGGTCGTCCACTACCTTAGCAATTTCGAGGACGAAATTATTTTAAGGGGGAAAGATTGTAATGACCCGCATTTCTGACCGTTGAATAATTAATTTATTTAATTATTTAAATATCGTTTTGGCGATATCGATAACTGGAATTTAATAATATTGAATATTTAATTAATAATTATAATATAATATTTATTTTATAATGTCGAAATAGTCGGAAATAGTAGAATTCACAATACGGTGTGAATTGGATTATATATAAGGAATAATTCAGTTTGGGATTGAATTTGAATAACGAATATATTATATAAACGATAGTTGAACGTATAGTTTATAATATATTTATAAACGAGCTCGAAATGGCACTGCAGTTCGCTATTTGGCGATTCGAACTTCAACTGGATGTACGGGTTCGTTTTAAATCGGATTTCTGTGAAACAAGAAACGTACGGAGCTGGTGGAGTATATCTTTCTAGTGAAAGAGAAAAATCAGGATTTCATCGTGTAGATTTTGAGATATGTCCAAATCAAATTTTAAAATAGTCGCTATAGAATCGTTTATTGACCGTAATGGTTTATTCGATATAACTAGAGACCGGGTTTGAATTTAGACAAGGTTCTTTTGGGACATAACGATAATTTAATTTTTAGAATTTTACTGTAATTTTTAATTAATTTAATAAGCGGCTTTTTATTTGAAGTATTTCGCACCCTGAAATCAACATTTTGAAGTTTCAAAATATGAGTTCACCTACCGGTATTATTATATTTTTGGGACCGTGTCACGTTGTACATCACAGTGGTCCTTTTACTTCTGTCGTTACCAGCTCGTAAACATATGGAGTAGCTAGTGTATAACTTTTTGTGTACGTACTCGAGAGGATATTAATGTAAGAGTTGTGTAAATAAGTAGTTTAATAATTGGGAGGGCTACAACAAATGACTGTGTCAAAATACCACACGTAAACACATTCACCTCCCTCGGCTCAGTACGCTCTCCACGTAAATACATCCACATTTCATTAGGTGCTGTACGCTCCATGTATAACATCATCCTACCACGTTTTAGCTCACCAACCTACCACGTTCTCTTCTATAAATACACTATACGCGAGCCACCATTTGCGCTTCTTCCTGGAAGGTTATGCCAAACCCATTTCCTTGTGATAAAAACGTGGAAGGAGGACGCCGGGAAAAGAAGGTGTACAACAGTGCATGAATACACGGAGGGGGCATGCAGCGTGTTTGGAATACAAGCAGGAGGGTGGGAAAATGGCGCAAGCTCCTGGTAGCGCACACAAGCTGTGTGAACACATTTGTAAAGGAGAGCACCGAGTTATGTAAAAGAGGAAGGACTTGGTGGGTTAAAGATTTGCTGGAGCTTTTTGTTGAGTCTTAGATGGAGGAAAGGGAAGAAGAGTTGTGAATAGAACGGGAGGGAAGACATGATGTTGTGGTGTAAAATAATGATGCAGGGACTGATGGGGTACTGTGTATATGGAGAGCGAGTTCGTATGTTGTGGAGGAAGGAATGAGCGGACGGTTTAACAGGAAAGGAAGATCCGGGTTCTTCAATGAACGGACGAAGTGAAAGAGGGATCAACGAGAGGAACGTTGGTGGGATCCTGGTTGAACTCGGCAGTTTGATGGTAGAGAAATCGTGAGGAGAAAGGGGCGGTAATGGTGGAGTTTATACAGGGAGGTCACGGCCGTTTGTTTGAGGGAGAAGGAGTATAGAGCGGGTTCGGGTTCTAAAGTGGTAATGGGACAGAAAAGGAAAAGTTAAGCCCACTTAAAGTTTTAATTAGTTTTTGGTTTTAATTTAAAGTGTTTACTAAACTTTAAAAATGTATATCTTCTGCATACGGAATCAGAATCACAAACCGTAAGTTGCGTTGGGATCGTATGGACGGCGGCTACACCATGGAACCGACTGGGAGTGAATCCGAGCTGGTTACAATTTATAGTGAAATAAATTGTCCGTCTGAATCAAGCGACAATTATCGTTATTTAACGATGATAGTCCAATGTGAGTAAATCTCACTAACTCTGAACAGTTTATAATTTCATATTGTATTTTTAGAACTGTTAAATATTGGTTGTTTGACTGTATGTTGACTGTTTGATTGAACTGCTAGTCAGTTAGTTAAATTTCTATATTGATTCTGTTTAACAGAATATATCAAGGGAATTGAAAGTGATGTTATCTATATTGTTTAACATCTGTGATGCAGGGAAACGGGTTGGAGGAATCCAACTGGATTCCTCAACATTTATTTTACTGTGATTCATATATTGTGATATATGATGTGGTATATAATCTGTTGTTGATTATGTGTGGTTGGACGATATTTATCGTTGTTATATGGTATGTTAAATACCATAAGAAATACTGGATATGGGGAAGGGGATTTTCAAAGTGTATTTTGAAAATTATTTTTTATATAAAATCGATGGATTTTATATAGAAAAGGAAAAGAATTTTTATAAAAGAAATATTTATAAAATCAAAGGATAAGTTTGAATAAAAGGAAATCATTTGTAAAGTGAAGAACCGTTACTAAAAGTAAATCTTTATCAATGAATAGTTTAATCGAGTTAAAAAGAGCTAATCGATGTTAGTTTTAATCGATTAGAGAATAAAGTTAAAAAGAGCTAATCGATGTTAGTTTTAATTGATTAGAGAATAAAGCAAAGGAGTTAATCGATGTTAGTTAATCGATTAGTGTTAAAGTAAAATTAGTTAATCGAATATGGTATTCGAAGTTAGTTAATCGAATATGGTATTCGAAGTTAGTTAATCGAATATGGTATTCGAAGTTAGTTAATCGAATATGGTATTCGAAGTTAGCTAATCGAATATGGTATTCGAAGTTAGCTAATCGAATATGGTATTCGAAGTTAGTTAATCGAATATGGTATTCAAAGGTTAGTTAATCGAACATATTATTCGAAAGGGGTTAGTCGAGTCGAGTCAGTTGAATATAGTTAACCGATAGAGTTAATCAGTTAGAGTTAAACAGTAGAGTTAATCAGTTAGAGTTAAACAGTAGAGTTAACCAGTTAGAGTTAAACAGTTAGAATTGAACAATTAGAGTTAATCCAAATGAGATGCCATTTAGCACGACTGCTAGCGTAATTCGCAGGGCTATAAATAGCCTAAGGCGGTCGGATGTTTCCTCAGGGAATCAGGCGTAACCATTGTGATCGTTGCGATCTAGAGTCAAGCGAATGGAGTTAATCGAATATTAGTTATTCGATAGGAGTAAAGATAATCGAGTTAAGATAATCGAGTTAAGATAATCGAGTTAAGTTATCGAGTTAAGATAATCGAGTTAAGATAATCGAGTTAAGATAATCGAGTTAAGTTATCGAGTTAAGATAATCGAGTTAAGATAATCGAGTTAAGTTATCGAGTTAAGATAATAGAGTTAAGATAATCGAGTTAAGTTATCAAGTTGAGTTAATTAAGTTAAGTTAGTCAAGATGAGTTAATCCAAAGGAGTTAGTCGAATATTAGTTATTCGAACGGAGTTAAATAGAGTTATCGAATATTAGTTATTCGAACGGAGTTAAATAGAGTTATCGAATATTAGTTATTCGAACGGAGTTGAATAGAGTTGAACGGAGTTAAATAGAGTTATCGAATATTAGTTATTCGAACGGAGTTAAATAGAGTTATCGAATATTAGTTATTCGAACGGAGTTAAATAGAGTTATCGAATATTAGTTACTCGAATAGAGTTAAACGGAGTTAAATAGAGTTAGTCGAATATATTTTATTCGAATAGAGCTAAAAGAAAGGAATTATCGATTATAGTTTAATCGAAAGGAGTTATCGATTATAGTTTAATCGAAAGGAGTTATCGATTATAGTTTAATCGAAAGGAGTTATCGATTATAGTTTAATCGAAAGGAGTTATCGATTATAGTTTAATCAAAAGGAGTTATCGATTATAGTTTAATCAAAAGGAGTTATCGATTAGTTAATCGAAGGAGATTATCGAATATAGCATATTCGAAAGAAAGAGACCGAATATAGTTTATTCGAAAAAGAGAGATTTCGAATATAAGTTATTCGAAGAGAGAGATAATCGAATATAGGATATTCGAAGAAGAGTTAATCAAATAGAGATTACTCGAAAGAGAATTATACGTCGAATTCAATTATATCGAATTCAGGAAAGTAATATTTACTTTCCAGTTTTTAAATCAAAAGTGTACACTAATAAATTAGGGCTAGGTTTAATTATTCGAAAAGGTTATAATTGAAGTTAGATATTTCAAAATTAAGGATTATAACGTTATCGTTATAATCAATGTTTTCAATAAAAAAGTGGATTCGTAAATTGAATCCGAGAGTTACATAAAGAAGTTGTTAAAAGTTTAAAAGATAAACTGTTACTATTTCGAAGTTATAACGTTGTTCAGTTAAGGTCTGAGAGGTAATTATACCCCAACTTGATTGGCTTCCTTCTTAACTAAGAAATGGTAAGGTTTGATAGTGAATGATGGATAGTGAATTCAGTAAATGGTTTGAGTTGGCATAGCGATGTTTATTTAAACGTCAGTTTAAAATCCAATAAAGGAACTTTGGAAATGTTTTCCAAATAAGAAATCAGAAATGTTTTCTAATATAGGAAACAGGAAATGGAAATGTTTTCCCATTGTTAATAAAGTATATTTTCTAAAATTAGAAAATAAGAAATTTAGAATATAGGGAAACAAGAGATAAGTAAATTTATGAACTAAAGAGATAAATGTTGAATGATGATTGATTGATATAATTTCCATCTGGAAATAATATCGTTGTTTGCACACGAGTTTTTCTTTGATAGTTAAATCACAGACTATCAATGTTTTTACCATTTTACGTTGTTAATATGGAGAGACCGGTTGGATTATTATCCAAAGAACCACTCTGTATTGGCATAAGCGTTGCGAATCATATATGCTGAATATATTGAAGACAGAGTAAAGTGCAAGGGCTGTTGTATAAATCTTAGATAACAATGGACTAAGATGGATGTACTGAATAGTGCCTTCAGTTTCGTTCAGTCCCAGAACGAACGTAAATGGATGAATGTCTGACAAAGTATTTCCAATGATCGAATGGGTTGGTCTGTATAAATATATATATGGTTGCAACGGATTTATCCCTTAGCATAACATCCAGGATATTTGTATAAACCAACTAATGATTTACGGATATGATAATGTGGCATTCAAAGTGATCGTGTTATAAATGAATGAAAAGTAAGCGTAGCTTCTAGCCTCACATCCGGTAAATGACAGAAATCGGGCAGGCAACATGGCTAAGTCGGTCGCACCGAAGTAGGGTGTATAATCACCTATCTAGAGAATATTCATTTGCTTCTTTTAATCTATCAATGTTGTCCCATATATATACGGGAAACGGTTGCTGATCCCAACCGTTGGTGATGTACATTCGATACACTCAAGCGAAATGAGTGGTCGGTCATGTGTGGCTAAGTTGCAAGATGTTCTTGTTGAACTCCAGTGTATCGTTCCTAGAGTACACTGATCGGAAGGTGGTTCCATACCTTGTCATAGTTGGAAATCCATTACCCAATACGTGCTTGCGATTTTGATTGTATACTATATTTGTAGAACGTGAGATGAAAGCGTTTCTGCTAGATTGTTATCTAATTGTATTTAGACATTATTATAATATCAGAATGATATTGTTTACAAAGTTGTTGGATTCTCATAAGGGAAAAACCCGTTCCGTTATGCGGCGTGGTCTTATGAGATATCGTTTACTTGTTCAAACTGTTTTAAACTGTTTTACTCATACCAGTACCATGACTGACCCGGAGTTTATTCGTTTGTTTTCCCTAAAATCTTGGGTGCCTAATTTTGTATGGGCAGTCAAGTAGTCGGGATTTTACAGATACACTTGGAGAGCTTGGAGCAGGAGGCTTTAGGATTCTAT
Source organism: Allium sativum (assembly GCA_030737875.1). Classification (NCBI taxonomy): domain Eukaryota; kingdom Viridiplantae; phylum Streptophyta; class Magnoliopsida; order Asparagales; family Amaryllidaceae; genus Allium; species Allium sativum. The sequence goes on from CM060916.1 coordinate 736,948,450, forward strand.
AGCTATTATTATTTCTGCTGTTGTTGTAAGTGTTGTACTCTGATAAGTGCTATTGTATATATAACTGGTTGTATTTCAAAAGTTATGATATATTTTATTCGTTCCGCTGTGAGATTCGTATTTACTCTGATGATGATGTTCTTCTTCTTCTTCTATTCTACTAGTTCTACCTTATCTATCCTCACCCTCTATCTTCTTTCTATTAGTTTTCTTGAATTTCTAGTGCAATTTGGGGTTGGACTTGTGTTATTTGGTCAGCTCAAATTGGACCGGATTTTCGGGTCACTACAATACCAAAGTGAGAACACCTTCTCACTCAAATTTATTTATAGTTAAATATATGCTAGGTCGCAAACAGGGATTGATAGCCCCTGACACTATTTATTGTACAAACCATGATTGTTTTGTTGTATGGATTGAATTGTGGTTATAAACTGGATTGTGTTGAGAAATGATTGCATTGTGATTTTGTTGATTGTGGTTGATTATTGTGTATGACACAAGCCAGTATCAGGAGAGGGGTAATGCTATACATTACTCCAGTTCTAATATCGCGTCGTTATAATGCCGAAATTTTCTGAAATAAAATGTCTACAATAAAAATATTATTTTTATCGAATGCATGAACTAGTAAAAATATTCAAGTGTTGAAATAAAATTTTATAATTTTTAGCGTATGTACGAATGACATAAAATTCTCCTGAAATGAAAATGGATATTAATTTACAAATCGATGATTTATTTATGTACACCCCTTTAACTAACATTGTTTAGGACGATAAATTTTACACATCGCCCAACTACACAAATAATATTCAGTATTTGTTGGTTGAAACCCCACACGAGTGTTGGGATGATATTTGACATACACTAATCCCAATTGTTTAGTTATATGTCAATCGATTGGTTGACAGACTGTTATAACCGTTAATTATTTATATTTAATGTTTATGCAGTTGTTGTAATGCACTCTGGATGATGGATGATTGTTTATCATTGTAGTTGTATACATGTGATGTATGAAATCCATATAAATAACATTATATGGTAATTGACTGTGTATGATTCCGATTCAGAAGTAACCGATATTTTGAAATAACCAATATTTTAAAATAACGAATATTTTAAAATAATATTCAGTAAAGGATTAAAATGCAAATTTGATGTCCGATTTTGGATGAACACGAAAATATTGAAATGTGTGAAGCTGTATTGATTAGATATGCTCTATTTTGATGCGAACGATTTTTATATTGATTCTATTCATTTTTATAATGAATATCTAAAAGGAAATGATTTCAAAATCAGATATTTTGAAAATATTATCATTTATATATTAATGATATGGAAAATTTTAATTTTGATTTAAAATTGAAATGAAAATGGGAATCGTTTTTAAAACGAATTTATAAAATATGTTTTGAATGAAATATATATTTATATAATATGTATATATATATATATTAATGGCTTGAATAGAACGCGCCATGTTGCGACCGTTCGCAAATTTCGACCATAGATTTGACATAAAATTTTGCAAGCAAGGAAATTATTCCAGTAGATATGCTCTTAATTACAGAGCTAATGTTCAATACTTCACTTGCAGTTTATTACGCACTGTTTACAAGAAGTTTTGAATATAAAGAAATTAGAACATGCAGTAAAGCATGAAGATAGAGCAAGAAATAAAGTGTTGGCGATGTTGATCGCTTATTCCGAGCAACTGAAATTGGAGCACCATCAACGGTTATCAGTTGATGATTAGATTTTGGATCGGTTTGAGCAGGAGCTCCGTTGCTTGGACCAAACTGATCATTTTATGCCCCCTGCCCCTAGGGACTTGCAGAAGGGTTCATGGTCTGCGGATCCTTTACATACTACAGGAGCCTATTTTTCTTGATTAATTCCTCGATGAGGTTCTTAAGGTGTCGGCACTCATTAGTGTTTTGACCAGGCTGGTTGTGAAATCTACAGAACTTTCCCCGGTTTGCTGCTTTATTGCTTATCCTTATCGGATTTCGTTCCGCATATTCTCCAGAATTCTTTGTTTCAAGATATTCAGGAGTGTCATTCAAAGGCGCCAGCTATGATGAGTTGAAAAGGTGAGACTTCTTATTAGCCTTGTTGTCATTCCCGTCATTTGTCGCTTCCGTCCCTGAGTATTCTTCTGATTATACTAAGCAACATCATTTTTAGGAGCTTCAAGAAGTTGGTTAGTATCAATAATCCGAAGAGGCACAAGATTATTGCCCACTCTCATATACTTCTCGGCTTTTTTATAGAATTTTTCAAGTGTGTTTGGTTCTCTCATTTTAATCCATCTACCAAATTCGGTCTTCTCATCTATGGCGCCGATTAGAGACATGAGGATTATGCGAGGCCCCGAATTCCTTACTTCGGACAAGACAACATTGAATAGGCTGAGAAAAGCCTTAACGGATTCCCCTAGATTCCGCTTCATTGCTGAAAGTGTTATATCATCTTTGGCTTTGGTAGCATACAAGCAGAACTGCTCCTTGAACTTTTTGGTCAAGTCAGAGAACAGGTCTACGAACTTGGGTTGTAACGACCTGCAATTTCGTCCGCTTCAAGTCGATAAATTTACCAACTCAACCATTCGAAACTACAAATTATTAATTGCCCTGAGGTAAAAATAAATCATCACAGAATCACAGACACAGAAACAAAGAGTTACTCACAGCGGAAGTGAAATTTTATAAAATAATACAAAAATTTCATTTACATATCAGAGTATAAACAATACAGATACAACAAAAGACTAAATACAGACGCTCACATGAAGAATTAAAATAACTGAAAACCAAGGATAAATGACCAGACTCCGAAAATACTCGAGCGCCAATATGCAAATCTCCAAAGCTGAAAATATTTGGTCTGACTCGAGCAATTACAAGAAAACAAACAAAATACTCGAGTCAGGGCTAACATTCTCATATAAATGAATTAATTCAAATGAAATGTTTGATGCAATGAAAATAACCTAAAGGATGTTTGGGACTCCATCCTTTAAGGATCTATGAAACTAATACATATAATAATACGCTATTATAATAGTGTCTATTTAGTAAAGTATAATATTTTAAAAATAGCATAAGCAAGATTACATTTTTACCCTTATGTCATTTACATCTATTGTCGTACACATTGCATATAAAATACCAGTACATCGGTAGATAGGGATGAGCCGTGATACGACAATGTTAAATCAAAATCATAGGGGGCTCGATTAGGATAAATATGACAAGGCACGCGAGGCAGTACCCAAGGTAGGATTATACCAGTTGCACTCTCGGACCAGTGGTAACGCATAGCCGCAACTACCGCCCACCTCGGAACACACTCCCCATATCAAAGGGGCCTCAAATCGATCACAATGTAATAGATATGGTATCGAAGATGCGTGTCCGATCGGAGATGGGATCTCACTTAATCACGGTATAACTCCTGTTTTAGTCTTTCTAATTATGACCCAAAGGTCAAGGCTATTCCATCATCGTTCTCTTTCTTCAAATCCAGTAATCGCCTCCAACCATCCTACTTCATATTTGGATTCTCCGCCACGTACACAGTTGTTAGTGGTATCGGTATTGGCAGAGAGTATGACAACACCGACTTCGGTCACTTTAACAATCCAACATTTACATTTTTCACACCGTGTTCATTAATTTGGAAATCATATTCACGTATCACAAGTCAATTAATTTCAAGTATTAATTTGAATTTTTTCTCAAAATACTTATATATTAGTTTCAATCCAAATTCCAAATTTTATATTCACAAAATTCCCTATTAAGACTATTCAGGTTAAGGTTTCAATTTCATTACTACTTGAAATCTTTATTTTAACCACTTTAGACCTTTGGTTCGGATTAGACCTGATTTAATAAAAATAGTAAAATATCTTTAAAATAGATAAATTTTGAAATAGTAAATGTACAAAATTTAGTAAGATAGTTTTATTTCATAACATAGTTTACATAAATAGTTATAAGGTTTAATAGAGAAACACTTTCTATATAATCATAAAATGGTTATGAAAACAGTTAATAAAGAAAAATTTGTTTAAGAAAAATAGTTTGATGTAAATAGTAGTGATATAAATATTTAAATACCAATCCAATCCGAATCAACTATCTGTATTCAAAATACGATTCATTGCTTATTTCAGATTTCAACTTCTAGTTCAAAATCACATGCACTTAACAAGGATTCCAACTTATTTATACAAATATAACTTCATTTCTAAACCATTACCTCAAATTTGGTTTATAAATTTAGTGCCAAATTTGGTTTAACTTTAATTGGAAGTTCCTTTCATGGTATTAAGTTCCAAAATGGTTTCAATGTTTAGTCATCGAGTTATCGCTAAAATCGTACTTATCCAACATTCAACTAGCTTTGTTTTCAAAATAAAATCAAATGTCAAATTAAAACTTTAAGAAATAAATTTATTAACATTTACTTATAACAAGATTACATCATAGCATTTAATCCTTATAAAATTAAATTTATAAAAGTTATTAACTTGAATGTTTGTATCAAAATAATCTTTTTGCACTTTTAATTGAATATTTGACCGAAATATTTTACATTGAATCAAATCATTGTAAATTATCTTATTATAAAAATTTACCTATATCATACAAAACCAGTTTTCATAAAAAATTAACTTCAACTTTAAATAATAACCTTTATAAACTTATATTCAAAATAATCCATTTTACTACATTCAAATCTTACATAACTTCAAAATTCAACTTAAATTCAATATAATAATCAATTCACTAAAATCGATATATATATATCATTTTAAAATAGTTTTTATTGACCACATCGTCCTTATAAAATTTTCTAACCTATGGTCAAGTGATACAGATATATATCATTTCAATCCGTTTTAAAAAGAAAATTCGAATCCCGGGTATATATCATTTCAACCTGCGACGACCCGAAATCCCGTTCTGACGGAAACAAGGGTTATCTTTGGAATATAACACAGAAACAGATAATAGCAGAACAAAATTAAATAAATACACCAGATAATGAACAATAGAATATACTGGATAAAAGTAATCATCAGAGTTACACAGTATACAGGATCTTACTTAGTACAAGTACAGTTCAGCTATACATAAATGTCTACAGCAGAAATAAACAAAATATGTACAATAGGAGCTGAACAGCATAAAAAGAGATAAATGATAGAATCCATCTTCAGCTCCAGCTATCCAGAAGAACCAGCTAAACCTGAATACAAGGCTTCCCGTGTAGAAAAAGGGGCACCCGAGTTTGAAAGTGAAACAAACTACGAGTCAGTCATGGGACTGGTATGAGAAATCTACTCAACACATATATAATATGGCAAATCACAGGACCACGCCACTTTCGTGGAACGGGTTTACTCCATTGGATTGCCAGTGCTTTAAAAACAAATCTTCCTTTTTAACATCGCTATGCTTTTTATAAAAATGAAGCCATTATAAGACTCAGTTCCCATCACACAATGCAACGCAAACCGGAGGATAGAGTTTTACCTTATAATGGCCAAAATATGATTGATATGAATAAAACAAAGGCATTTGATATTATTGCTAGTGTTTATATGTCTTGAAAACTGTTTCAAATCATAACTATCAATCATAGACGGCATTAATGCCCCATACCACTATGTCGCCATATATATAGATATACAATCAAAACCGCACAGTCACGTATTTGGAAATTGGATTTCCGTCATGAACCAAGGCAAAAGATAGTCCTTACCGAATTCGAGACGCTCTAGCCCGCCCCTCAGGACCCAGACTCAGGTGGGCCCTTGGATCGTCAGGGTCGGTCCACCGAGGTGGATTAAAATTCCTGAACCTGCGTTTCCCCACCCTTTGGGGGTGTAGACGAGCCAACGAATGACTCCATCGGACCCGGATCGTCCGATCAAACCGAGGCGCCTCGCAATAGCAACAACCACATAGGTGAAAAATAAATAAATGTCAGGGCTGGTAGGTCACTGACACCACCCTAGCTAGAAAGAAACGCAGGCCCTCCCTGATGTCCTCTCCCGTTTCTGGTTCATACCGGGGTGTGAGGCTCGCGAATTCACGTTATACACAAAGCTACGCCACACAGGCGGGGCTTTGATCATCTACACAAGACTTTGCTTTTCAACAGAAGCCATGATCACTACATCTTAGCATGCCACACAGGCAATTCATGCTATGCGACTGATGTCCATCGATATACAACCTCTGAGCTCGTGCGTCTCAGAGAAGGGCGTTAAGCAAAAGAATAAATTCTCCGCCGCCAAACAGATGTATATTTAACAGAAATCAATCAACACAGAATAAACTCCAATGTCAGACACACAGTCCATTTACAAGTCCGCTCTGGGTCTGAACGAAACCGGAGGCACTAAATACCTTGCAAACCCATCGATCACCACGTACGTCTGGACGATCACCACTCATTATCCATATTTCGGGATGCCTCCCAATCAGGACCTCGGTTACCATCCAAACGAGGTGAAGATCTCCGGTCTTCGACCATCATCTTCATCTTCGACTTTCAATCGTCGTTCAATTATTTGAAATGAGAATTAACTCGGCCTTCTCAAATAATTCACGTATATTTAGAATTTCAAATCAATTTATTTCAATGGTTAAATTATTCGACAACACCAATTTTGTTCTTTAATGTAATTTTCACACCAAACACATTCAACCATCAAATACAACATTCATCGAGCAAATTCAGTTCATTTCCATTCCATATTGTTTATGATATTTTATAATGATTTATCGCTATTTTTATTTATTTTAAAATAGCCAATTTATTAAAACGACGCTTTGGGCCATAATGCGGCCGTGGCGCTGTTTTTCTTCAGATTTGATTTACACATATCTGAACATCTAACCGTTGGATCTTCACAAAATTTACATCATTAGAAAGGTCTTTTCAAAACGAATCCAACGGTTCCAGTTTCAGGAAAATCCGACGGTCGGATCTCCCGGTACAATCGTTTGAATTTTCGATTTCAAAATACGAACTGCAGCATCGTTATTCGATTAAATATATAATTATATTTATATATATATATATATATAAATATAATCGTTTTTGGCGCTGTTTTTCTTCAGATTTGAATTAAACATTCTAGACAATCCAACCGTTGGATTTTTACAAGGTTGGTGCCATTGGGAAGATATTTCCAAGGCGAACCCAACGGTTGAGGTTTCGGAAAAATCCAATGGTTGGATTTCCCGTACTAGTTGTTTGAAAACACGGTTTCAAAACACGAACTGCACGACTACGTTTCGTTTTAATTTATTTATATTTATATAAATATAGTTCATTCAATGATTTCAATATCGTTTTCACTTCAAATATTTCACTAACGCCTTAAAATTTTGGAAAATTTCGCCATAACCTCCCCTGCACCGGGAGCATCGGGAAATCGCAACTAGCTTTCCCGGTCCTTCTAATCTCAAAAAGAAAAAGAAAAAGCCAAGCGGCTAGCCAACAGGCTCATAAAATCATCACCCAAACAAAACAGTAAATGTGTACCTATTTGTCGGGCACAAAATTTTATTCCTCTTCTCTAGGCCCTTTGCTATAACCTGTTCAATGAATATGCATGTACATATGTAAAGACCCGGAAATTCCCGCTCTTTAAATCGACCATAAACCACACAGGTCTGACCCAAAGGTTGGAAATCTTCGAATACTTTAACTTTGGGAATACAATACATCAGAACAATAACAGCATACTTCTATTACATTACAATAATGTTACATCAGAGTACAGAATATATCAGAGTACAACGAATTTAAATTACAGCGGAAGATAAATTTACATAAAAGATAATACAAACAAACAGCGGAAGACTACTAAGCTCTGGACACAGCTTTAGGCTTCGATCCAGGATCCTGCTAAAGAGAGAGATATCTGCAAAAAGCTACTCAACTGCCCGTGTGGAAAAGAGGGCACCCGAGTTTGCAAAGTGAAACAAACTACGAGTCAGTCATGGGACTGGTGTGAGAATTCTAAACTAATATAACTAATAAGACAAATCCAAGGACCACGCCGCTAATGCGGAACGGGTTTACTCCTATGGATTGCCAGTGCATAAACCAAAGTAAATCGAGAAATAACGCAATGTCTTTTTGGAAAAATGAAACCATTATAAGACCCAGGTCCCATCACACAATGCAACGCACACCAGAGGATAGGGTTTTACCTTATAATGGTCAAAAGATGCTTGATACGTATAAAACGGATTTGATATTATTATTAGTGTATATATGTTTTAATAAAAAGATTTGAATCATAAGTATCAATCCTAGACGGCATGGTTACCATATAGCATGTCGCCAATACTAGTTCTACAATCAAAACCGCAAGGGTGTATTGGAAATTTGGATTCCATCATGAGTCGAGGCTAGGGGCAAGCTCCTCTCCGATTCGAGACACTCTAGCAAATGCCTCAGGATCCCCCGCAGTGAACCCTTGGATCTTCAGGGCCGGTCCCCGCCTATGGGCAGTGGATTAGTTATGCCTGAACACACGCTTCCCGGTCCCTTTGGACCTATAGTATGACCACCAACGGCCTATAAAAATAACGAGGCGCCTCAAAATCCATCATCCACAAAAGTAAAATGTCAGGGCTGGTAGGTCACTGACACCACTCTAGCTAGAAAGAAACGTGTGCACTCCCTGCAGTCCGTATCCCGTTTTTGACTCATACCGGGGTGTGAGGCTCGCGAAGTCACGCTATACACAAAGCTACGCCTAAACAGGCCGTGCTTTGATCATCAACCACAAGGCCTGCTTTTCAACAAAAGCCTTGATCAATGCATCTTAGCATGCCACATTGTCAGTCCATACTATACCATTGATTTCTGCCAATATATAACCTCTAAGCTCATATGTCTCAGAGAAGGGTGTTAATCACCAAGCAGATATGTATTAACAGAGATCAACGAATGTAGTATAAAGGACTACAACGTCAGACATACATTCCATTTATAAACTTATGCTCTGGGTCTGAGCGAAAGTCATATCCGTACAAATCAACACTACGTCCGGATAACTACCATCTTAGCCCCGTCTTGGGAGCAAATCAATCAAGGACCTCAACGCTAGTTACCCATTCGATGTGAAGATCGTCGGTCTTCAATCGCCGTCTTCAACTCTTAGATTTAAAACGTCGTATAATCATTTGAAATGAGATTGAACTCGGTCTTCTCAAATGATTCTCGCATATATATATATATATATATATATATATAATTTGAAAACATTTCATATCGTTGTTAATATTTGATAACAACATATCGCTGTTTTTATTTATATAAAAATAGCTTAAATTAATTTAACGACGCTTCGGGTAAATGGGCGACCCTGGCGTTGTCTTCGACCAAATTTGATTTACACATATCTTGAAATCTAACCGTTGGATTTTGGCGAAATTTATGTCATTGGAAAGATCTTCCCAAAGCGGTCCAAACGACTCCAGTTTTGGTAAAATCCGACGATCGGATCTCTCTGTATAGCCGTTTAATGTTACGATCGCCGATACACGAACTGTCACGCGCGTTCCGTTTAATTTATAATTTATATTTATATATATAAGTATAAATCGTTTGACTATTCCAATTTCAAAAGTCTATTCTTTTTATCGCATCTAAAATGACGATAAAAATATCACTTTTAATAACTCTGTTTTGTTTACACTAAATGTAAATAAATTATACTTTTTCCTATATTTTGTTTTATTTACCTAAATGTAAATAAATTATATTCTTTCTATGTTTTAATTTATTTACCTTAAATGTAAATAAATTACATTCTTTTTCTTACCCTATTTATTACCTAAATGTAAATAAATATATTCTTATCTTTTTCTTACTTATTTACCTAAATGTAAATAAATGTTTTACTTTTACTTTTGTTATATTTACTTACATTAATTGTAAATAAATGTACCTAATTTCTTATTCATATTTATTTACACTATTTGTAAATAAATGGTTTCAATTTCCTTTGCAAATCCTATTTACATAGCAAATGTAAATAATTGTATTTCTTTAATTCCTTTCTAATATTCCCTTTTAACATAAAAAGAATATCTTATGTAAGTTCTTTTCTAACCTTTCTTTTTATTATTTACATAAGAAAATGTTAATAATTACTATTTACAAATTGATTCTTTTTGTTTACATAAGAAAAATGTAAATAAATACTTATTCACATAATTATTATTTTTAATCTTTTTATTTACATAGGAAAATGTAAATAAATTTTAATTCACATATTTGTTCTATAATTTCTATTTATTCTTAGTTACATAAAATGTAATTTTATTTCTTATAATCATAATTACATAAAATGTAATTTTCTTTACAGTGTAAAATATATTCTTTTAATTACATAAAAAAAAATGTAATTTATTCAATCTCTTATTTATCTAATGTAAATACATGTTTTCCTTTGTCTACATTTTATTTATTTATCATAAATATTTTGAAGTAATTTACATATATAAAATGTAAATTTAGAAAATTAATATATATGCTTTAACCTCTCACATTGGATAGGTATTGTTGTGACTACTGGACAGCCGGGCGGGTCCGGGCAGATTTACATCACAACTCAATCCAACCTCGGGTTACACATATTATTTCTTATTTATTTACCTATTTGTAAATAAATATTTTTAACCTTTTATCCTAACAAAATGTCTATTTTGATTTAACCACCTTTTATCTTAACAAAATGCTTATTTTGTTTTAACACACTTTTAATATACAAAAATGTGTATTTTGTCTAATTCACTTTACATAGAAAATGTAAGCGTTTTCTTTTATTTTCTTTTGCATTGAAAATGTACATATTACTTTTCATTTACATTAAAAATGTACATATTACTTTTCATTTACATCTTCATAACATAAATGTACATATATCTTAATTACATTTTTAATAACATAAAATGTACTTTTATCTTAATTACATTTTAAATTTGTAGACAAGACAAAGATAAAAATTGTCCTTTTATTTATGTTGACAAAATAACGTAAAAATTTGTCTCTTTATTATGTTAACAAAATAACATAAAAGCTTGTTCTTTTTATTATGGTAAAAAAAAATGACATAAACACTTGCTCTTTTTCTATGTTAACAAAATGACCTGATTTTGTACAATTCTTTCAAATGACAAAATGTGAATCTTGGTCTATGTTTTGTTTGCATCCAAAAATGCAACTAAAAATATATAGTTCTTTTCACTTTAACATTTTATATGTAAAATTGTTATTTTACTTTACTCTAACATTTTATGATTTGAAATGTTATTTCTCTTTACTCTAAAAATGTCAATTTATTTCTCTGATATAAATGTCACTTTATTTCCCTAATATAAATGTCACTTATTTCTCTAACATAAATGTCACTTTATTCCTCTAATATAAATGTCACTTGTTCCTATAATATAAATGTCACTTATTCCTCTAATATAAATGTCACTTATTCCTATGTTTGTATTTGTAGTGTATAATATAAATAAATAAATAAATAAAAATGAACTTTGTTCCTACGTCATAATTGTATTAAGAACACAAATAAAACGATAATTTATGGTCTATGCTATATTTGTGTTAGAGAGCACATATAAAAGGGCAATTTATTCTCTAAGTTATATTTGTGTTGAAAGACACAAAAAAAAAAAGATACTTCATTTCAATGTTGATATTTGTGTTGAATACACAAATAAAGGTGATTCCAATTCTACGTTATATCTGTGGTGAATACACAAGTAAAGGGATGCAATTCAATTTCAATGTAAATATTTGTGTTAAGTACACACATAGAAGAATGGTTCATTTTCTAATCAAAATGTTCTAATGTTAACATTTTTAACATTTCTAATCTAATGTTGACATTTTAACTAAAACGATGCTTTTATTTTAATGTTAACTTTTTGACAGAATGGTGTTTGGTAATCTAAATGAACAAGTATAACAAAATATGATTTTGTATCCTAAATGAACATTTTAACTAAATGTTCCTTTTAATCCTTATTGACTTTTCTTTTAATGTATCAAAATATACCTTTCCTATTCATTTCTTTTTGATGTAACAAAAATATGCATTTGGTTTGTAAACTTCTAATACAAACAAAAATGTGAATTTGTTTGTAATCTTCTAATGCGAACAAAATGGTGATTTTGTTTATAAACTTCAAATGCGAACAAAAGTGTTAATTTTTGTTAATAAAACTTCAATGCAAACAAAAGTGTTAATTTTGTTAATAATTTTCAATGTAAACAAAATGATGAATTTGTTTGTATCTTCAATTCAAACACAAATGATACTTTCGGTTATATCTATCAATGCAAAACAAAAATGACAATTTTGTCTATATCTTTCGATGCAAAACAAAAATGATACTTTTGTTTGCTACATTTTCTAATCTAGCTTAGTAAATAAAAATGAAAATTTTATTTCTAACTTGATATACTTGTTTTATCTATTTTATAACAAACGTGATATATTTGTTTCCATCTATTCTCTAACAAACATGAATATATTGGTTTTGCAAATCAAAAAGAAAGGTCTAATCTTTAACTGTTTTATGGATCCACATACACATCCCAAAACAACGCAATACATAACTATAATTCATACATCATTAATAATCAACCATGAATATTCCATAAACAACTCAATCCATACAACAATCCAATCCAAACATAAATCATCTCAGATCTAAATTTATTTACAAACAACAATTTAACGGTGATAAAATAATTAATTAAATTAATTAAAAATAGAAATTCTCACCCATAGCTTTCCATTCAGATTCAAATTTTCCCTGAATTTTGATTTGCACAGTTTCAGTCCTAGTCAGTCTAGGCGCGAAGATCTTGGTCTCACGATTCCAACATGACTGAAATCTTCGAATTTCATCGCTGTTCGCAAAAGTTATGATAATATAAACCTTAAACGCTTAGTTAAAATAATTAATTAACCAATTTCTTTTAAATAGTATTTAGGAAAATCGTTACCCCTTAATTCTCCTTTCTTCTTCGTTTGTTCTTACCGTAACAAAGCAACCCATCATCGTGGCCTTCCTCCTCCCATCGCATGCGCCAGACCCCACCGGACTTCGATCAGAGGGGCCCACATCGTCGCCCGTCAGCTCGCCTACCCACGCCCCTCTCGCCGTCCAACTCGCACCCCCCTCTGTCGCCAAAACCCATGGCGAACGCTGCGCCTTTAGGCGTAGAAACCGAGCCAACCACGACACCTTCTGTGATCATCACCGTACAAAATTCAAGAGCTCGGATCCCTCTTCGATTTGGTATATGACTTGCGTTTTAATTTGTTGTGTGGTGGAAGAAATTGAAGAATCAAAATCGAATGTTTCTGGCCATTGAAGAAGTTGAATACGGCGGCTGCTAATGTAATTTAGGGTTTAGCGTATTATACCCTGTATTTATACCGTATTTTTCTATTTATGTAATTATTTAATTCAAAGGAAAATCCAATTTCTCGATACGAACTCCAAAATAATTTCAACGAAAAATGTTCCTAGCTAAAAACCCCATCCCGGACGCAATGTGACAGGCCTCGTAACCTAATTCGGCTGTTACGATATATTTTTATTTAATTTAAAATATAAATCTTTTAATTATTTAATTCTGACGCACAATTAAATTTACCGGGCCCACATACTGCCTCTAAAAATTACAGAAAAATATATTTGGCTATGTTTTGACGATACGGTTCTAACAAGACTAATTTCGTCGAATTCTGAGACTGTTTGAAAAATGGCTATTTTGAAGTCGATTAAATTTATCTGTAATTGACAAAACACAGTTTCTCTTGCCACGCTCACATATTAACTCGGAAAATTCTAAAAATTGAAACCTAGCAATAATTTGACATTCCGGTTCCAACAAAAGTGGTTTCGTCGGAAACAGAGGTCGTCTGAAAATTGACTATTTTCAGTGGCTTTAAATATTATTAAAAATGAAAATTTTAAATTCTGCCTCTTTTTCCACTAAATTACTTAAAAATAAAAATTTTAAATTGGCTCCAAAATTACGGGTTGTTACAACATATATATAGTTCTTATCATTTATCATTTTCTATTCAACTTCATATTTGATTTCAATTTGGTTTAAAAACACCATTCATTCTAATGTTACATACATAGGTACAAATCATTTCATTAGCTAATTAATGAATATTTCAACTCATATATGTTTATTTGAACAAGTGGCTATTTTTAACACTTCGCATTTCAACGATTCATGCACACAATAAAAATGTGATTTTTATTGTAGAACAACTCATTTCAAAACACTATTATTTTGATATACTTCATATTGGTGATAAAAATAGGATTTTTATCATAAAACAATTTCTTTTAAAACGAGATTATTTTACACAGTTCATATAGTCGATAAAAGGTGATTTTTTATTATCAAACAATTTATTTCAAAATATGAATACCATTCAAAACATGAATTTCAAATCAACGAATGAATATCGATTCAACACATGAAGGTTTTCTATAGTTTCTATGTATAGATAAAAATGTGATTTTTATATTTAAAATGCGAATACCATTCAATACATGAATTTCTAATCAACGAATGAATATCAATTCAAGACATGAAGGTTTTCTATTCAATGAATAAATATAGTTTAAGCAAATGAAAATAATTCAAACACATGAATATTATTCAAAATTTCGGCAGCATAACGGCAGGGTAGATAAAACCAGGACCGTCCCTTGTACGGCTCCTCGCTCTACCTTAAAACCTCGCGGTTTTTGACAATGGGGATCATGCATCTAGTTCGCACGCAGGCGGCATGTATATATTTATTTCATTTCCATGAACTAATCCTATGTGGTTTCAATCAAATATTTCTCAACCACAAAACGGTATTTTTCAACCTCAATCAATCAATATCAACCACAAACAATCCCAAACAATCATTCGCTATCAATCAATTTTCACAACAATTTCAACCAATAAATATCGTCCATGGTTTGTGGACGAGGGGCGTATATATATATATATGTATATATATATATATATGTATATATATATATATATGTATATATATATATGTATATATATATATATGTATATATATATATAGCAATTCACTTTTATTTCAACACACACATATATATAGCTAGAAAAAGAAATTGAAGAGTGATAAATTCTCACAGAATAGCTAATTCAATCCCACGACTCTTCTTTGCATAAATCTTCACCGTTCTCGCCTTTTTGTCGCTTTCGCCCGTAGCCACTACATATATAAAAAATCGAATTTTTTACTTCGCTATTCAATATATATAAATTGAATTTTTATTATGCTATTCAATATATAAAAATCAAATTTTGACTTCGCTATTCAATATATATAAATCGAATTTTGACTTCGACTTTCAATATAGAAAAATCTGATTTTTACTTCGACTTTCAATATAGAAAAATCTGATTTTTACTTCGACTTTCAATATAGAAAAATCTGATTTTTACTTCGCTTTCAATATAGAAAAATCTGATTTTTACTTCGCTATTCAATATATAAAAATCTCATTTTTATTCTATGCTACATGGAGAAACCGATCTCAAATACAAACTGAATTTAAAATGTTTTTAAAACTGATTTTTTTTTTATTTTCTAAAATCATCTCCCTTAAATAAACCAAACGAAAGTAAATAAATGAAACAAATAAAGGCTTACCTTGATTGGTTTTCTACTGGGTGGGGGTTTCTACGCTTTGAAAAAGGAGAAGGGAGGGTTGTGGAGCTGCTGTCGACGGAGGCGAGGAGGGTGCTGACATCGGTGGTGGCGCGGCGTTGGTCTCCAGGTGCGGTGGTTTCAATGGTCTCGAACTGAGGGGGGGCTCGTGAATTGGGGCGTCGCGATGGCTTCAGGGGGGGCGACGTCACTGGCGGGATCGACGGACGAGGGGGAGGGGATGCGGTGATGGGCGGCGCCTCGCCTGAAGCAGCGGCAGGCGGATGATCGGGGAAGCGGCGGGTTTAGTTTAGGTTTTTTTTTCATTTTGATTTCTGATTTAATGAAAACGGGGGGGGGGGGGGGGGGCAGAAGGAGAAAAAGGGAAGGAGTTATTATTATTATTATTATTTTTATTAATTAATTTAATTGCATAAAGTTGACTTTTACCTACGACCTCGAAACGAGGCCCACCGCCTGTCGTCCATAGCGTTTTACCCCCATTCCGAACACAATGGGATATGTATCGCAAGCTGATTTGATCGTTACAATCAGTTTCCGTTGAATTTACATTTAAATCACTATATTGAATTTTAAACGTACATTTCAAATTACCGGGGTCATATACTAACTCTAAAAATTCCAGAAAAATATTTTCTAGCTTCGTATTGACGATACGGTCCTAACAAAACTAGTTTCGTCGAATTCTGACATCGTTAGAAAAATGGCCATTTTCCAGTCGATTAAATTCAACTGAAATGGTCAAAATACGTTTTCCTTTGCCACGCTCACATATTGATTCGAAAAATTATAAAATTTGAAACCTAGCAACAATTTGACATCACGGATCCAACAAAAGTGGTTTCGTCGAATTCTGACATCGTTTGCAAAATGTCCATTTTTAAGGGCCTGAATTCCATAGCGACTATTCAGAATTTTCAACTGGGCATATCTTTTGATTCCCGCTATCAAATTTCGATTTGTCAAATTCGTTGGAAAGGTATTCACTAACATATTTAAATATTTTTGGTTTCACTAAAATTCGTTTTGTTTTGCACCCGGTATAGTCCGACAAAGTTTGAATTCGATTTTTGAAACTACAGCGCCATTTCAGGCCTTGTTTAAAATAATAATTAATTATATTCGTTTTCAATTGTCGATTCAAACTCAGTTTTCATCGCCATTCTTTAAAATATTTATTTTAAATATTTAAAATTCATTATTTTAGCCAATTTAAAAATTTTAAATTGGTTCAGATTTTCTGGGTCGTTACAATCTCCCCCACTTAAAACTTTTCGTCCCCGAAAAGGAACAAAGTCGAAAGTGGTTTGATAAATCTACAATCACACAACACAACAACCAGTCCAATTGTTTTTAACCTTCAAAAATATACTAATCAAATCCTATACCCTTTAAAAATCCTTCAGACTATATAATTAAAAGTGCACATCTATGAAAAGAAAATAACAATAGAGTAGAGAATTGAATGGTAGTGCAAAGTAGGGTAAATGTACCTTGCACCAGAGTCAATCAGAGATATCTACTCGGCATCTAGGATAAGCCTTCTGAATGCTCTCCTCGGTTTCCCAAGTACAATCTCGCGGATCTCCACTCCATTGCACTTTGACTAAGCGAACCTTCTTGTTCCTCAGCTCTTTGGTTTCTTTGCCTATTATCTTTAGCGGCTCTCTTCTCACAGCTAATTCTGGGGTTATTTCAATGTCATGTTGAGCTGCTTCTTCCACGATCAAGTCTGGATCATGAACGTGCTTTCGAAGTTGAGATATGTGAAATACATCATGAATTTCAGGCAACCAATTAGGCAGTTTGACCCTATAAGCAAGAGTTCCGATCCGTTCCAGAATAGGAAACGGACCAATGAATTTGGGCGCTAACTTTCCAGTTTTACCGAATCGGATTACTCCTCTCATCGGCGATACTTTCAAATATACATAGTCGCCAACTTCAAAGGATATATCTCTTCTTCTTCTATCGGCATAGCTCTTTTGTCGGCTTTGAGCGGCGAGTAGTCGCTTCTTAATAAAATCGACTTTGTCGGCAGCTTCTCGAATCATATCAGGCCCTAACACAAGTCTATTTTCAGGCTCGACCTAACAAGCAGGAGATCGGCACGGTCTACCGTACAATGCTTCGAATGGCGACATTGTCAGACTCGCCTGGTAGCTGTTGTTATAAGAGAATTCAGCCAAATGCAGATGGTCTTCCTATGATCCACCAAAATATAGAACACAAGCCCGCAATAGATCTTCTAAAATGCGATTCACCCTCTCAGTCTGACCGTCTGTCTGAGGATGATAAGCGGTGCTCAAGTTTAACTTTGTTCCTAGCTCGACTTGAAATGCTTCCCAGAATTTGCTAGTGAATATTGTATCTCTATCACTTACTATGCTGAGTGGCACTCCATGTAGTCTAACAATTTCTCTGAAGTATATCTGCGCCAGACTCTGAGCAGTTCTATTTGATCTGACAGGTATGAAATGGGCGGTCTTCGTGAAGCGATCTACGATCACCCAAATACTGTCATTTCCTTTTCTGGTCCTGGGCAGACCATCGATGAAATCCATAGAAATATGTTCCCACTTCCAACCAGGAACTTCTAGCGGTTGTAACAATCCAGCCAATTTATGTTGGTCGCTCTTGACTAGCTGGCAAGTAGGGCATCTGCTAATGTATATTGAAACGTCTCTTTTCATAGCCTTCCACCAGAATGTTCGTTTGAGATCGTTATACATTTTGGCCACACCAGGATGGATACTCAGCTTGGACTTGTGACACTCGTCTAACACTTCCCTTTTTAGCTCAGGAATGTCAGGAACACAAATCCTTCCTTTCAACCTCAATGTCTCGTCGTTATGTATTTGAAAACACGAGGGTTCGCCTTTCTGAATCCTTTTGATCATATCTTTAATAAAATTATCCTCCTTCTGAAGAATAGATATTTTGTCAATCAAGGATGTCGTGATAATAAAGCTGGCGATCATTACATTCTTTCTGCTTAACGCATCAGCCACGACATTGGCTTTTCCTGGAGTGTATATAATTTCAAAGTCATATGCGGCAAGAAACTCCAGCCAACGTTGCTGCCTCAAATTCAGGTCTTTCTGAGTGAACAGATACTTTAACGACTGGTGATCTGTAAACAGTTCAAATCTCTCGCCCAGAAGATAGTGTCTCCAGATTTTCAAAGAGAATATGATAGCCAATAACTCAAGATCATGAGTCACATAGTTTTTCTCGTGCGGCTTCAGTTGACGGCTAGCATAAGCAATCACTTGACCTCTTTGCATTAACACTGCGCCAAGGCCTTCTCTAGAAGCACCAGTCCATACTTTTAAATCCTGGTTGCCATCGATGATGGTTAACACTGGAGCAGTCGTTAGTCTCAACTTCAGCTCTTCGAAAGCCTCCTCGCTGTCTAGAGTCCATTTGAATTTAGAATGCTTCTTTGTAAGCTTCGTTAAATGACCAGATATCTTCGAAAAGTTTTTAACGAACTTCCGGTAATAGCTAGCCAATCCGAGAAAACTGCGGACTTCAGTGGGGGTACTGGGCTGTTTCCAATTTTGAATAGCCGTGATTTTGCTTGGATCCACAGCAATTCCTTCTTTCGATACAACGTGGCCCAGAAATTTTACTTCTTCCTGCCAGAAGATACACTTGGAAAATTTGGCTTTTAGTACATTCCGTCTCAGAATTTCTAGAACCTGTTCCAGATGCTTTTCATGTTCGGCCTTTAATTTAGAGAAGATTAGAATATCATCAATAAAAACCAGAACAAATTTATTCAAAACCCCTCTGAACACTCTGTTCATCAGATCGACGAAGTAAGCTGGAGCATTACATAAGCCGAACAGCATCACTAACCACTCGTAGAATAAGTCGGGGCCTCTGAACGCTGTCATTGGAACACACTCTTCGGCGATTCGAAGTTGATGGAAGCCCATAGCTAGGTCCATTCATGAAAATACTTGTGCTCCATTAAATCGATCCAACAAATCATCAATCCGCTGCAATGGATATTTGTTCTTTATTGTCTGTTTGTTCAGATCACGATAATCCACACATAGGCGTAGAGTACCGTCAGATTTTGGGACAAACACCACTGCTGCACCCCAATCAGAGAAACTAGGCCTGATCAGACCTTTCCATACTAGCTGTCTTGTTTGATTGTCTAATTCCTCCTTCTCTTTCAAGGACATTCTTCGAATAGCGTGAACTACCGGCCTTGCATTCGGAATTAAATCAATTTTGAAATCTATCTCTCTCTATGGAGGTAAGCGAACAACTTCCTCGAACACATCCGCATAGTTCTTGACGACAGGAATATCTTTGACTAGATTGGGAATATTCTCTGTGACTTCAGGGACATTTTCTATTTGGTCTGGAGAAACATTTAGAGCTGCCCATAAGTCTTTTCTATTAGCATTCTGACCTTCACACGGTATGGTTATATAACTCCCTGATTTAATCTTAGCTCTAACAACTCTCTCGGCACATCTAACTCTGCTTCATATTTGGTTAACCAATCCAATCCCAAAATAAGATCGAATTCATCAAAATTCATGACGACAGAGATAATAGGGAATTTATAGCAAGAAAAAGAGACGGGTACTGCACAAACCTAACTGAGATTGATGGAACCTCCAACTGGATTTCGGACAGCCATTGGCTCTTTGAGCTTCTTCTAATTCAAATCCAACTTCTTGACTGCACTCTTTGCAATAAAGCTTCATGACGCGCCTGTGTCAAACAGTACTTTAACTGGAATGTTTTTGACATTGAGCGTGCCTTCTAAAACATCAGACCTTTCCTGAGCATACGGGGAGGCAGGTACTTCTACCACTTCATTCACTTGTACTGCTTCAGATTTCTGAGATAGCGGGCAGTTTTTCGCAATATGCCCAGCCTGATGGCACTTATGGCATCCTCTGCCCTCAGGAACCTTCTTACTGGGTTCAAATCCTCTCTTTCTTCGTTTGTTCCAAGATTTGCAACTTATTGCCAAATGTCCTTTTCTATTACAGCTTGAGCACGTGGCGGTCGTTGTTGGTTCTCTCCCGGATTCAACCCTTTTTCTCTTGGCACTGGGCTTCTTACTGACTTCAGACATTGTACTGGCCTCAGGAATATCAGTTTCCGACTCTTCTTTGTCACTACAACAAACTTATTCTTCGTCGCGTAACATTCCTTTCTTATGGAGATCTTCATACTGATAAGCCATATAAATCATTTCAGAAAAGGGGAGCTTCACGTTCCTCATTACACTATTCTGATATCTCCTTTGCAGGCCATGGATAAATCTCAGATTTTTCCTCTTTGGATCTTGAATCAGATGAGGAGCAAAGTGAGCAAGTTCGTTGAATTTCTTATGATATTCTGGGATGGTCATATCACCTTGTATTAGATAAGAAAATTCATCACATAATCTCTCGGTTGCTTCGGGAGGAGTAAATCTTCCTAGGAAAATCTCTTTGAATCCATCCCAGGTGATATCACCTTCTGGATTATCTTTGATGATCGTTTCCCACCATATTAAAGCTTCTCCATTGAGCGCCCAAGATGCTACTAATCTTTTCTGGTCGTCCCTCAGCTGGAAACGCTCAAATATTCTTTCTGCAGAGCTCACCCAAGCTTGAGTTTGAATAATAGATTCATTGCCCGAGAATTGTGCTCCACCCAGATTTCAATATCTCCTAAATAGAGTCTCTAGATCGGGTTCTGCGTTTCTTCTGTTTCTGGCACTCATTTTTCTAGTACTTCTGCAATTAGCAGAACAAGTGTCAGGTCACAGAAAAAAAAAATTTCAAACATAGAAACATATACTTCAAGTGTAAATGTGTCTATCGAGGTGTAATTTCATTCTGCTTTACTCATACTAGGATATTGCTGATCCTATCTGTATAGAGTTACCCGTCCTAGAACACTACTGGTTCTATTTCTGACGAGTTCGTTCAAATGTTATATTCCAGAACTAAGCTTAACCAAAGCTCTGATACCACGTTGCGACGACCCGAAATCCCGTTCTGACGGAAACAAGGGTTATCTTTGGAATATAACACAGAAATAGATAATAGCAGAACAAAATTAAATAAATACACCAGATAATGAACAATAGAATATACTGGATAAAAGTAATCATCAGAGTTACACAGTATACAGGATCTTACTTAGTACAAGTACAGTTCAGCTATACATAAATGTCTACAGCGGAAATAAACAGAATATGTACAATAGGAGCTGAACAGCATAAAAAGAGATAAATGATAGAATCCATCTTCAGCTCCAGCTATCCAGAAGAACCAGCTAAACCTGAATACAAGGCTGCCCGTGTAGAAAAAGGGCACCCGAGTTTGAAAGTGAAACAAACTACGAGTCAGTCATGGGACTGGTATGAGAAATCTACTCAACACATATATAATATGGAAAATCACAGGACCACGCCACTTTCGTGGAACGGGTTTACTCCATTGGATTGCCAGTGCTTTAAAAACAAATCTTCCTTTTTAACATCGCTATGCTTTTTATAAAAATGAAGCCATTATAAGACTCAGTTCCCATCACACAATGCAACGCAAACCGGAGGATAGAGTTTTACCTTATAATGGCCAAAATATGATTGATACAAATAAAACAAAGGCATTTGATATTATTGCTAGTGTTTATATGTCTTGAAAACTGTTTCAAATCATAACTATCAATCATAGACGGCATTAATGCCCCCATACCACTATGTCGCCATATATATAGATATACAATCAAAACCGCACAGTCACGTATTTGGAAATTGGATTTCCATCATGAAACAAGGCAAAAGATAGTCCTTACCGAATTTGAGACGCTCTAGCCCGCCCCTCAGGACCCAGACTCAGGTGGGCCCTTGGATCGTCAGGGCCGGTCCACCGATGTGGATTAAAATTCCTGAACCTGCGTTTCCCCACCCTTTGGGGTGTAGACGAGCCAACGAATGACTCCATCGGACCTGGATCGTCCGATCAAACCGAGGCGCCTCGCAACAGCAACAACCACATAGGTGAAAAATAAATAAATGTCAGGGCTGGTAGGTCACTGACACCACCCTAGCTAGAAAGAAACGCAGGCCCTCCCTGATGTCCTCTCCCGTTTCTGGTTCATACCGGGGTGTGAGGCTCACGAATTCACGTTATACACAAAGCTACGCCACACAGGCGGGGCTTTGATCATCTACACAAGACTTTTCTTTTCAACAGAAGCCCTGATCACTACATCTTAGCATGCCACACAAGCAACTCATGCTATGCGACTGATGTCCATCGATATACAACCTCTGAGCTCGTGCGTCTCAGAGAAGGGCGTTAAGCAAAAGAATAAATTCTCCGCCGCCAAACAGATGTATATTTAACAGTAATCAATCAACACAGAATAAACTCCAATGTCAGACACACAGTCCATTTACAAGTCCGCTCTGGGTCTGAACGAAACCGGAGGCACTAAATACCTCGCAAACCCATCGATCACCACGTATGTCTGGACGATCACCACTCATTATCCATATTTCGGGATGCCTCCCAATCAGGACCTCGGTTACCATCCAAACGAGGTGAAGATCTCCGGTCTTCGACCATCATCTTCATCTTCGACTTTCAATCATCGGTCAATTATTTGAAATGAGAATTAACTTGGCCTTCTCAAATAATTCACATATATTTAGAATTTCAAATCAATTTATTTCAATGGTTAAATTATTCGACAACACCAATTTTGTTCTTTAATGTAATTTTCACACCAAACACATTCAACCATCAAATACAACATAAATCGAGCAAATTCAGTTCATTTCCATTCCATATTGTTTATGATATTTTATAATGATTTATCGCTATTTTTATTTATTTTAAAATAGCCAATTTATTAAAACGACGCTTCGGGCCATAATGCGGCCGTGGCGCTGTTTTTCTTCAGATTTGATTTACACATATCTGAAAATCTAACTGTTGGATCTTCACAAAATTTACATCATTAGAAAGGTCTTTTCAAAACGAATCCAACGGTTCCAATTTCAGGAAAATCCGACGGTCGGATCTCCCGGTACAATCGTTTGAATTTTCGATTTCAAAATACGAACTGCAGCGTCGTTATTCGATTAAATATATAATTATATATATATATATATATATATAATCGCTTCTGGCGCTGTTTTTCATCAGATTTGAATTAAACATTCCAGACAATCCAACCGTTGGATTTTTACAAGGTTGGTGCCATTGGGAAGATATTTCCAAGGCGAACCCGACGGTTGAGGTTTCGGGAAAATCCAATGGTTGGATTTCCCGTACTAGTTGTTTGAAAACACGGTTTCAAAACACGAACTGCACGACTACGTTTCGTTTTAATTTATTTATATTTATATAAATATAGTTTGTTCAATGATTTCAATATCGTTTTCACTTCAAATATTTCACTAACGCCTTAAAATTTTGGAAAATTTCGCCATAACCTCCCCTGCACCGGGAGCATCGGGAAATCGCAACTAGCTTTCCCGGTCCTTCTAATCTCAAAAAGAAAAAGCCAAGCGGCTAGCCAACAGGCTCATAAAATCATCACCCAAACAAAACAGTAAATGTGTACCTATTTGTCGGGCACAAAATTTTATTCCTCTTCTCTAGCCCCTTTGCTATAACTGTTCAATGAATATGCATGTACATATATATAGTTCTTATCATTTATCATTTTCTATTCAACTTCATATTTGATTTCTATTTGGTTTAAAAACACTATTCATTCTAAGGTTACATACATAGGTACAAATCATTTCATTAGCTAATTAATGAATATTTCAACTTATATATGTTTATTTGAACAAGTGGCTATTTTTAACACTTCACATTTCAACGATTCATGCATACAATAAAAATGTGATTTTTATTGTAGAACAACTCATTTCAAAACACTATTATTTTGATATACTTCATATTGGTGATAAAAATAGGATTTTTATCATAAAACAATTTCTTTTAAAACGAGATTATTTTACACAGTTCATATAGTCGATAAAAGGTGATTTTTTTATTATCAAACAATTTATTTCAAAATATGAATACCATTCAACACATGAATTTCAAATCAACGAATGAATATCGATTCAACACATGAAGGTTTTCTATAGTTTCTATGTATAGATAAAAATGTGATTTTTATATTTAAAACGCGAATACCATTCAACACATGAATTTCTAATCAACGAATGAATATCAATTCAACACATGAAGGTTTTCTATTCAATGAATAAATATAGTTTAAGCAAATGAAAATAATTCAAACACATGAATATTATTCAAAATTTCGGCAGCATAACGGCAGGGTAGATAAAACCGGGACCGTCCCTAGTACGGCTCCTCGCTCTACCTTAAAACCTCGCGGTTTTTGACAATGGGGATCATGCATCTAGTTCGCACGCAAGCGGCATGTATATATTTATTTCATTTCCACAAACTAATCCTATGTGGTTTCAATCAAATATTTCTCAACCACATAACGGTATTTTTCAACCTCAATCAATCAATATCAACCACAAACAATCCCAAACAATCATTCGCTATCAATCAATTTTCACAACAATTTCAACCAATAAATATCGTCCATGGTTTGTGGACGAGGGGCGTATATATATATATATATATTTTTATTTATATTTATATAGCAATTCACTTTTATTTCAACACACATATATATATAGCTAGAAAAAGAAATTGAAGAGTGAGAAATTCTCACAGAATAGCTAATTCAATCCCACGACTCTTCTTTGCATAAATCTTCACCGTTCTCGCCTTTTTGTCGCTTTCGCCCGTAGCCACTACATATATAAAAAATCGAATTTTTTACTTCGCTATTCAATATATAAAAATCGAATTTTTATTATGCTATTCAATATATAAAATCAAATTTTGACTTCGCTATTCAATATATAAAAATCGAATTTTGACTTCGACTTTCAATATAGAAAAATCTGATTTTTACTTCGACTTTCAATATAGAAAAATCTGATTTTTACTTCGACTTTCAATATAGAAAAATCTGATTTTTACTTCGCTTTCAATATAGAAAAATCTGATTTTTACTTCGCTATTCAATATATAAAAATCTCATTTTTATTCTACGCTACATGGAGAAACCGATCTCAAATACAAACTGAATTTAAAATGTTTTTAAAACTGAATTTTTTTTTGATTTTCTAAAATCATCTCCCTTAAATAAACCAAACGAAAGTAAATAAATGAAACAAATAAAGGCTTACCTTGATTGGTTTTCTACTGGGTGGGGGTTTCTACGCTTTGAAAAAGGAGAAGGGAGGGTTGTGGAGCTGCTGTCGACGGAGGCGAGGAGGGTGCTGACATCGGTGGTGGCGCGGCGTTGGTCTCCAGGTGCGGTGGCTTCAACGGTCTCGAACTGGGGGGGGGGGCTCGTGAATTGGGGCGTCGCGATGGCTTCAGGGGGGCGACGTCACTGGCGGGATCAACGGACGAGGGGGAGGGGGATGCGGTGATGGGCGGCGCCTCGCCTGAAGCAGCGGCAGGCGGATGATCGGGGAAGCAGCGGGTTTAGTTTAGGTTTTTTTTTTGATTTCTGATTTAATGAAATCGGGGGGGGGGGGGGGGGGGGCAGAAGGATAAAAAGGGAAGGAGTTATTTTTTTTTTTATTAATTAATTTAATTGCATAAAGTTGACTTTTACCTACGACCTCGAAATGAGGCCCACCGCCTATCGTCCATAGCGTTTTACCCCCATTCCGAACACAATGGGATATGTATCGCAAGCTGATTTGATCGTTACAATCAGTTTACGTTGAATTTACATTTAAATCACTATATTGAATTTTAAACGTACATTTCAAATTACCGGGGTCACATACTAACTCTAAAAATTCCAGAAAAATATTTTCTAGCTTCGTATTGACGATACGGTCCTAACAAAACTAGTTTCGTCGAATTCTGACATCGTTAGAAAAATGGCCATTTTCCAGTCGATTAAATTCAACTTAAATGGTCAAAACACGTTTTCCTTTGCCACGCTCACATATTGATTCGAAAAATTATGAAATTTGAAACCTAGCAACAATTTGACATCACGGATCCAACAAAAGTGGTTTCGTCGAATTCTGACATCGTTTGCAAAATGTCCATTTTTAAGGGCCTGAATTCCATAGCGACTATTCAGAATTTTCAACTGGACATATCTTTTGATTCCCGCTATCAAATTTCGATTTGTCAGATTCGTTGGAAAGGTATTCACTAACAGATTTAAATATTTTTGGTTTCACTAAAATTCGTTTTGTTTTGCACCCGGTATAGTCCGACAAAGTTTGAATTCGATTTTTGAAACTACATCGCCATTTCAGGCCTTGTTTAAAATTATAATTAATTATATTCGTTTTCAATTGTCGATTCAAACTCAGTTTTCATCGCCATTATTTAAAATATTTATTTTAAATATTTAAAATCCATTATTTTAGCCAATTTAAAATTTTTAAATTGGTTCAGATTTTCTGGGTCGTTACACAACCCGTATCCCAAATCGATTCAAATTATTTTTCAAATCTACATGTCATTTGGGTGTGTATCATTTCAACCCATGGTGTTTTTTTTCAAATCTACAGGGAACTTGCAAGATGATAACAGTTTAAACATAGCATAACATCCATCGCATCCATATCGTGTCATATATCGATAGTATGTGTGTCACATAAGCGCAACCAACAGGTATGAGTTCTAGAGCAATCCTAGCATTTCATTCAACATTTCAAGTATTTAATTCACTTAATTAGAAGTTAATCGTGAGTGAGAAAACTCGCCTTCCATGGAAAAGCGAGAGAACACGAGATGCTGATATGATCACGACGGCGCTAAACTTATGGATAGAAGGATAGACTACCTAAATGATTTAAACAACATGATTTAATACGAAATGGTTTTCTTTTCCAAAATAAAACACAAATGTGGATTTTATCCAAAATTATTTCAAGACTAAGTCCTAGCAAGGGCTCGAACTAAGGACCCTCTTAGTTCTAAAACCAATGAAAAACCAATTAGCTACGCATTTAACTTGGGTATAATAGAGTAAACTTAACTTAAAATTTTGACAAAAGGCCTTGAGTAAAAACAACCCCAAAGTTGCTGAATAGGTATGTGTACAAAGTGAATTTTTAGTGTACAACTAGAACTCCAAATCCTATCAACAATATCAAATGCAGTATTTCCAATGAGATCATGTTAAAAGTTCCGCACCAATGGACAAAGGTTGACAATGTTTTTATTCAACTCATGCGAGTTTGAAAGGGATTTCTAAATCAAGATAAGCATGCTAAGTTTTTAACATGCAAAGATTTTTCTCTTATACACAAAAGAATATCAAATGAAATAGAAGATGTTTACCCTCAACAAACCACAAAGGCTTGGAAAAAGTGTACTTGCGAGTCACAACTGGGAAGGAAGCGGCTCACGGGACAGTGGAGGCTCGTGCTGGGTAGTCCAGCGTTGGTTCTGGAGTAGGAATCCATGCCAGTGGTGGCTCCAGGCGTTGTTGTGTGCTCCTTTTTTCGGATCTCTTTTTGTTTTTTGTAAACCTACGAAGGAGGGAGCAAAGTCACGGGGGGACAGGGGTTCAGGCGGAGGATGCAGTTGCGCCTGGAGCAGATCAATGGTGGTGGCTTCGAGCAAGAGGCATTGCCTCTTTATGTTCCACGGGTTTGGAGTTCAATCAGAGATAGAAGAAAGAAGAGAGGGCGATAGTTAGATCGAGGGCAAAGCAAGAAGGCGGAGAGGGTCAGAGCTCTTCCTGTGGCGGTCGGAGTTGGGTGACGCCACCTGGGATATGGTGAGGGTGATAGTGTATTAAAGAGGAATGGGGAAACACGATTTGGGATTTAGGGTTTTTATTCAGGTTACGTTTGGGAGAAGAGGTAGATAAAATTGGATCTAAGTGGAATGCAAAGGGTATATATATCGGAAAATCTACTTAAACACAAAAATTTAACACAAATTGAGGAACACAAATTCTCAGCCATTGGAAAGTGGAGCTAGCCAAATGGAGAGCAATTGGAAGATGAAGGTGTTCCTAGAGTCGACATTGCTCCAGACAATAACTCCACCAATGGACTGGTGGAGTGGAGCACCATCAATCGATCGATGTTGATAATTCCTTGGCTAATGAGGCTCCAGGTGGCCTTCTTGATTGGTGTTCGATCGGTATCCAGTGTTGTTACCTCTAGTTGATCTTATGAAAAGGGATATTTAAGTAAGAAGACAGACTAACAATGCCCAAACTTTTTGATTTTAAGATTCGAGTTACCAAAATATTTGTGTATGGTTAAATTTGAAATTTCCAAAGGCTGTAGTTCTTATCTCATCAAAACAACATGATTATCCATGAAGAGCATCAGCGGATTCAACAACATAACATGCAATTGATACAGAGAGAGTGGTGATGTTTACTTACCATAAGTCAACAAATAGCTTTTCCACATACTTCATTTTTAGCTTTATTTGAGTTTCAAAACCCAAGATCTTAGTATAAGAAAAGGGAACAAAAGAATTCAAAACTTGTATTAAATTCAAAGTCAATTTGTTAAAGATGAAAAACAAGGCGTGATTCACATATCTTGAATTTTCTATGATTTTCATCATATCTTAAAATATATATTTTTATTAATTTTGAGGTAGGTAAGAAACGTAATGTCTTCCTTTTATTTATAGAAATAGAGAACGTATATGAAATGACAAAAGTGAAGAATATAATATATATCCATCTTATAATTGTTTAAGCATGGCTTATATTCTTATTTAGGCTCGTTCAAGTCCAATTGCAAATAATATTATTTATTTCTGATTTTGTATAAAATCCTTGTCTAATAAAGTACGCACTATTTACCAATGCATTTTGTTAAGTTATAAATAATTTCTTAGCACTTACCAGAGCAAAATTATTCAATTTTAAGGCTAAGGAAACCTATGTGTTTCTTATGATAAAAAAATATGTAATTGTTAAAAATGATGAATTTACTTCAAAAATATAAATTCCTTTGAATTTTATAAATAATTATCAATGCTTTCTTTCATATTAAATTTTGGTTCCATTATTGTAAAATAAAATTCCCATTATTATTAATAATAGTCCTCTTATTCATAGAATATACATCCTAAATTGATTTATTTATAAATATCTCAATATTATAAATTAGATTTCCCTAATATTTCAATTGGTTGAAAATTTTTAGTTTCCCATCTAAAATATATTTTAAAATTATTTCATATTTAATTAAATTGACCTGTAAACCCAGGTTGTTATATACCACCATAGTATGAGAGTTCTTCCTGCTTCTTTTCGTCAATGTACTCAAGGATCTTGGATTCCGGCTTTGGATTTTTCATTGTCATCCAAACCACCATCAAATTTAACAAATACACATGCACTTTGTATGGCCTATGGTCATATACTAACATGTAGGAATGATAATCAACTTGCAATAGCCAGTAGCCTTTGAACTTGGTTTAATGCAACACAATAAATTGAGTCTTTCTATGGATTAGGTGTTGTTAATATAGTCCAAATTCACCATTCCCATTTTCAAGAGCGTTGCCTTCCCTTGTCTACTGCATGGAAACATGCAATAGGTAAGCGTGGGTGGTGTATTGTAGGTAATGATGATAAGTAGTCCTGAGTGCAGCATCTTGAACCGCCACCTCTTGTAGCCCTCGCTTTTATTGGTTCCCTGATCTATCGAGGGATTCAAGTAAGGTCTGGAGAGGACATATAAGGGATTTGTTTGGGGCTTCTTCCCATCTTGAGTTATTAAGACTAGGATTGGAATTTCCATACATTTGCAAAAAGAGAAAATATATGGATATTTCAGGATGAGAAACTGGAAATGGAGGTTGGGAACGATGTTTTAGGAGCCCTCCTTTTAAGAAATAATTAACATCTCATTATGTGGTCCATATATCAAATAAGCTTTTTTTGTTGAATTATTGATTTTATAAGATGAAAATGCAATTAAAAGATATAATTCCATATAACAAATAAGGTTATTTATGGAATTGCTGATTTGATAGGATAAGATTGTAATAAGATGATATATTCTATTAAAATAAAGATATTATCTGTTAATGGTCAACTTTGATGAATGATTGAGATTACATCTTTAGAGGATTTTGGCCCCTCTCTCTGCCTATAAATATAACCCAATATTCATCATTAGGGTTATCTCAAAATATTACAAACTAAAGTAAGGTTAAGAGAGAGATAGCAAACTCCAGATCTATAATCTCCAAATCTACACCTTTTTACCTTCTTCTCGATCGTGAAATATATAAGTATGTCTTTATGTTTTGTAATTAAGAGTATGATCCAGATCCTAAAAATACAATCATGGTTAGTATTAAGTTTACATGTAGTATCAGAGCAAGGTTACTGATCATATTCTTAGTTTGAATTCACATTAGAAACATGCTGATATTATGTTTTTGCAATATTAGTTTCGTTCTTGTATGATGCCATGCATTGATTATGTTCATTCAAATTACATGTTAATATTATTATTTTGTTTTACCAGATTCACCGATTTATTATGACTATGATGCAATAATAATTTTCACTTTTTTGGTTTACTTTTCTTTTTTACAAAAAAAAATCGGGGTTCTTCCACTAGCAGGCCGAAATAGGCCTTTTGTGTTAGAATTGAAAAAAGGTTTCATAGTAGACTGAAAAAAGCGAGATCTATCAAATTCATCGCTCTACCATGAATTTTTCATTTTATAGCATTCTTCACTAGTTTTTGGCAACAATCGTAATGATGATCGAAAATTCATATGATGTTTTTGTGAATTTTTATGATATGGTGACATGTATAACCTAATGAAGTCAATATTGTTTTGATAGTACATGTATAACATCAGGATTAAAACATTCAGCAGTACAACGATCATATTATATTGTTTTGATAATTGCCACAGTGATAACAATTCAGTGCATGTATCTTGTATTTCATTATCGTATGACATTCATATTATTATTTGTAATATGCCAAATTAGATTTAAAGTATGTCTTGAATGTTAGATTAAGTAATCTTATTACTGGTTAAATTCTTAGCATAATGTTTTACCCATAGGTAGACTATGCACCATAAGTAAAAATAATCATTAAATAAATAGCTTAATTATGTGATTAACCATGTATAGGATATCCAAAGATACCATACTTGTTTAATTGTAGGCCATAAGTCACTTGTTTATGTTTAAACCTTAGTCATTTATGTTATATTTTATGACCCAAAGTTAAACTATTGTGAGATTGTTTCAATTTTGCAGTTCCTCATCCTACCCAACTTAGCACCTTTATTAAACCAGTTCCTGAACTAAATGGAAATAATTTTAATGTGTGGAAAGAACATGTTGAGTTCTACTTGGGTGTACTAGAGATAGACTTGGATTTGGCTATGGATAAACTGGCTGATTTTACGACTGCATCCATAGAGGAAGAGAAATTTGCCCATAATGCATAGACTAAAGCCAATAAACTATGCTTGAAATTCCTATGTATAACCAATGCATCTAACATTAAGTCTTCCATTTCTAAAAGTGAAACATTAGCCGCTAAGGAATACTTACAGATAATCACTGAACGCTTTAAGCCTGACGACAAAGCTGTTGCTGGGAAACACATAGCTAAACTAACTACTACGATGGTACCAAGACCATGCAACAACATGTACTTGACATGACTAACTTGGCTGCATAGTTGGGTAAATCGGGCATGAAAGTAGACGAAGCATTCCTAGTCCAATATGTTCACAACTCCTTGCCTCCAAAATGTGGCCCTTTCCATATTCATCATAATACGATTACAGAAATATGGAATGTGAATCAATTGACCAATAAGCTAGTTCAAGAAGAGGCTAGAATTAAACAGCATAACAACCATGTTGCCAATGCTAATTGCATGAATAAGAATGGGAATGAGAAGAACAAATTCAAAAAGAAAAATTGGAAGGACAATAAGAATTGTTCCTTTAATCAGAATAGTTCTTCCAGCCACTCCAATCTACGTGCACTAAAGAAAGCTAAGAAGAATGATGTAACGATCCGCCATTTTGTTCGCTTTAAATCAGTAATTAAACTAACTCAAAACGTTCAAAATGACAGATAGTTATTTAGCTTACAGGGTTTAGAAGAATTAGATTACACAGAATTACAGACACATAAAACACAATAGTTCACATCGGAATTTTATATACAAAATTATCAGAGCTTACAAAATAAAATTTATTGTACAACGGAAGAATATAAATATATACATGAATTTTTAAATGAATAAAAATTTACACTTTTAGTCAGGCTTGAGCATCGACACGTCTTCACGTCCCTCCCCAGTTTTGCAAGTTGAAATCTCTATAATCTGCAATGCTCGTATCTGACCCGAGCGTCCCATGAAAAATTATAAAAAACTCGAGCCAGTATTAATCTTTGTTCAAGTAAACAATTTCAAATAAAACTGAAATGTAATTTAATCCCAGCAATCATTAAATATTCGAGTATGCCAAAGGTTTAAATAAACTTCCCAAAGTTGACAAAACTGATGAAATCCTGGGTTTTCAAGCTAGACATGGCAATTTAAGGTAGATCAAAGGGCTGGTTCATTTAGTTCAATTTGACAAAGTATTATGACAGAATTGTGACCAGTAATGATATAAATGAGGTCCATAAGTACAGTGCACACACATGGTCCTAAATTATTTTGACCTAAAGAATTCAATATGTAAAATTTATCATCCAAAATAGGTTCAAACTCAAGGGAACAGGTCACTAAAATTTTCAGATTTAAAACATGGAAGTGTAGGTACGTGTGCATATATACTCAAGCAGCAAATATGGGTTATTCAAGTTGAAACATGTGAATATGCTTCAGGTTCTTCCAAACCATGGTAATACTTGAAACAATTTGTATCATTGCAAGGGTGTAATGACCCGCATTTTCAGCGGTATAATAATTAATTTTTTTAATTATTTAAAAGGTGATTAAAAGGATTTCACGATCGTTGAATTAAATAATGGTGAATATTTAATTAAAATAATAAATTAAATAATATATTTAATTCTGAAATAAACAGAATTGGCTGTAATGGCAATATGGTGTGAACTGGATCATCTGTGATATTTAATTCAGCTTGGAATTGAATTTGAATAAGGAATACATTATATAAACGATAGTTTGAATGTAGAGTTATAATATAATTAAAAACGAGCTCGAAATGGCGCGGCAGTTCGCTATTTGGCGATTTGAACTTCAACTGAATGTACATGGTTCGTTTTAAATCGGATTTCTATGAAACAAGAAACGTTGGGAGCTGGTGAAGTATATCTTTCTAGTGGAAGAGAAAAATCGAGATTTCGTCGTGTAGATTTTGAGTTATGTCCAAATCAAATTCTCAGAAAAACAGCGCCCTGACCCTTTTAATTAAATTAAAAGGAATTAAATATAAATCGATTATCGTGTCAACCCAGATTGAAATATCGAGTTAGAAATCCATATAGGATTTATTCTGAGCTGTATGGTATTCCTCTGTGGATATAGACGATAATATTTTTTTAAATACTAA
The DNA here is from genome assembly GCA_030737875.1 of Allium sativum. Taxonomy (NCBI): domain Eukaryota; kingdom Viridiplantae; phylum Streptophyta; class Magnoliopsida; order Asparagales; family Amaryllidaceae; genus Allium; species Allium sativum. Next base: position 736,982,875 of record CM060916.1, read on the forward strand.
ATTTAATTATATTTAAATATATTCATATATTTAAATATATTTATATATTTAAATAGGCTATTTAGAGCTTTAAAAATAGCCACTTTTGCTAACGAAGTCGGAATCTGACGAAACTAATTTTATTGGATCCGCAATATTAAATTATTGTTAGATTCCAAGTTCGGTGATTTTTAGAGTCACTGTGTGGCCGCACGGATTTTTAGAGCGAGAAACAGTTAGTATTTTGACGGTTAAAAATACGCTGTGTGAGCATACCGAGTCATAATTCAACGAAACCAGTTTTGTTGGGACCGTAATGTCGAACTCTAGCTACACGTCCAGTTTGGAAATTTTTAGGTGTCATGTGTGATCACACGGATTTTTAAAGGAGAAAAACAAATAAATAAAAATAAAAATAAAATATCCTACTCATTTCTGTGATCTAAAACTGGCCACATGCTCACTTCTCGAACCACACAACATTTTCCATCCCCTATAAAAATAAATCCTCAGGCCGCCACTTCCTTTTGCTGAGAACCCAAAACGCAACACAAGGAAATCAAAAATCAAATAAAGCAAAATTCCTAAAATCTAAATATATACATATATTGATTCTCATAAGCATACTCTTCATTCTTGTATGCTTTTTACTGTGTTCGACATCTGCTGGGTTGATGTCGCGGTTCCACAGTAGGTACTAGGGTTAAGGAAATTGGGTTTTGTGGTGAGCAATTCACAAAATGGTGTTCGAATTTGGGTTTGCAATAGAAAACCGAACTTGTGTGCGAAATATGGTGAAATTCCGCTCCATTCGACTTCGGTGGGTTCACTGGGTGCTCGAGGTGAAGTGTGCGACGCGACTCAAGCAGGAGGTGCGAGTGAGACAGAGCGGGTATGGTGGTGTAGGGATTTGAGCAAGGAAAATATTGGTGATTTTCTTTTGATTTTATATGAAGTAGGGAAGGAGATTGGTAGGAGAGATGATCAGAAATGGCTGTGGTGTTTTTGGAGCGGGTGTCTGGAGTACCAAAGGGGAAGACAAGTGCAGTTTTGGGCTAGTACTTAGATGTGAATGGGCCGGGAAACTAAGGGGTGAGGCCCGATTAAATAAACTCTAGTATAATTTATTTATTTTAACAATACATGAACTTGTAATATTAATATCTGCTCCATACGAAATTAGAATTCCAAACCGTCGGATCCGTTGGGATCGAATGGATGGACACTACACACTGGAACTGACCGCGAGTCAATTGGAGCACGTTACAATTTATGGCGAAATAAATTGTCCGACAGAGTCAAATAACGCAAACCGTTATTCAATGGTTAATGCGCAACTGTGAGTAAATCTCACTAACTTTGAACAGTTTATAATTTCATGATGTATTTTTAGGACTGTTAAATATTGGCTGATTGACTATGTGTTGACTGTTTAATTGAACTGCTAGTCAGTTAGTTGAATTTCTATATTGATTCTGTTTAACAGAATATATCATATGGAACTGAAAGTGATGTTTATTTTATTGTGTAACATCTGTGGATGCAGGGAAACAGGTTGGAGGAATCCGACTGGATTCCTCAACATTTATTTTACTGTGATTCATATATTGTGATATATGATGAGATATATAATCTGTTGTTGATTATGTGTGTTTGGACGATATTTATCGTTGTTATATAGTATGTTAAATACCATAAGAAATACTGGATGTGGGAAAGGGGATTTTCAAAATGTATTTTGAAAATGAATTATTTATATAAAATCGATGGATTTTATATAGAAAGGGAAAAGGATTTTTATAAAAGAAAATAATTATAAAATCGAAGGATAAGTTATAATGAAAGGAAATATTTGTAAGTCATGTACAAATAGAATTGAAAGGAAATATTTGTAAGTCGTGTACAAATAGAATTGAAAGGAAATATTTAAAGGAAATAAATATGTTAAAAATAGAATTGAAAGGAAATATTTATAGGAAATAAATATGTTAAAAATAGAATTGAAAGGAAATATTTATAGGAAATAAATATGTTAAAAATAGAATTGAATGGAAATATTTATAGGAAATAAATATGTTAAAAATAAAATTGAAAGGAAATATTTATAGGAAATAAATATGTTAAAAATAGAATTAAAAGGAAATATTTATAGGAAATAAATATGTTAAAAATAGAATTGAAAGGAAATATTTATAGGAAATAAATATGTTAAAAATAGAATTAAAAGGAAATATTTATAGGAAATAAATATGTAATAAATAGAATTTAAAGGGAATATTTATAGGAAATAAATATGTAATAAATAGAATTGAAAAGGAAATATTTATGGGGAATAAATATGTTAAAATAGAGATGAAAGGGATATATTTGTAAACCATTTACAAACAGGAAAGATAAAAGAAATATTTATTTGTTAAATAAATAGAATTGAAAAGGGAATAGTTATTTGTTAAGTAAACAAATAGAAAAGGAATAAATCAAAGGAGTAATTCAATAGGAGTTAATCAAAGTGAGTTAACCAGTTATGGTTAATCAATTAGAGTAAACAGTTAGGGTTTATCAATTAGAGATAACCAGTTAGAGTTAATCACTTTGAGTTAATTAACTAGAGTTAAATCGAGTTAGAGTTAATCAACTAGAGTTGACCAGTTAGAGTTAATCAGTTAGGGTTAATCAATAAGAGTAATCAGTTAGGGTTGATCAGTCAGAGTTGATCAGTTAGAGTTGATCAGTCAGAGTTAATCAGTTAGAGTTAATCGATAGAGTTAAATCGAACTAGATTTATTCAAATGGAGATAATCAAATTTAGTTTATTCGAATAGAGTTGAAAGGAGTTAATCGAATTTAGATATTCAAAGTGAGAAAATCGAATCAGAGATATTCAAAGTGAGATAATCGAATCAAAAATATTCGAAGTGAGTTGATCGAATCTAGTTATTCGACTGAAGTTAAATCGAATAAGATTTATTCGAAGAAAGAGATTATCGAATATAAGTATTCGAAAGTAAGCAAATCGAATATAAGTTATTTGAATAAGTTATTCGAATAAGAGTTAATCCAGTAAGAGTTATTAGGTTGGAGTTATTCAAATAAGAATTATAGATTAGAGTTAACCGAACAGGAGTAAATAAATTAGTTGTCGTTATATTATTCGAGTTAGGAAATAAAAGTCATATTAAAGATAATATCTTTCGGATGCAGGAGATTATAACACCAATGTTATAATCACGTAAACTTGTAAAAGAAAGGGGGTTCGTAAGTAGAATCCGAGGGTTCGTAAGGAAGTGTTAAAGGGTTAAAAGATAAACTTACCCTATTTCGAGATTTGAAATGTTGTTCAGTTAAGGTCTGAGAGGTAGTTATACCCCAACTTGATTGACATCGTTTTTAAATTAGAAATGGTTAAGGTTCGAGAGTGAAAGTGGTTAAGTGATTTAGTAAATAAGTATAGTGGTTTAAGTTGTCGTCGCGATGTTGATTTAAACATCTATTTAAATCCAAGTAAAGAAGCTTTGGAAATGTTTTCCAAATAAAATCAGAAACGTAATCAAACATTGAAATTGGAAATATGGATTAGAAATGGAAATGTTTTCCAGTGTTAACATATATTTTCTAAACATAGAAAATAAGGAAAATATTAATTTATATATAGATATATATATATATAATTGATGATTGATTGATAGAATTTCCATCTGTAAATAATATCGTTGTTTGCACACCTGTTTTTCTTTGATGGTTAAATCACAGACTATCGAAGTTTTGACCATTTTAACGTTATTAATATGGAGAGACCGGTTAGATTATTATCTAAAGAACCACTCTGTATTGGCATAAGCGTTGTGAATCATATATGCCAAAGAAAATTGAAGACGGAGTAAAATGCAAGGGCTATTGTATAAATCTTAGATAACAATGCCAAAGATGGATGTACTGCGAAGACCCGTAACTTCCCCGTAAAGGAAAGCGTCGGATAGTTCGAGAACAAGCCACAACAGAACACAAACAGAAGAACGTTTCATTGTATATTACAACAATGCATCAGATTACAAGAATATACAGAGTATAAGTGAATATTACACAGAAATATCAGAGATTTAAATTACATTTAAATACAACGCAGCGGAAAATAATACAATACACAACTAGAAGAGATATACGGATACAAAGCTTTCCGGATACCGTTCCAGCTGTAAACCAGGATCCTGTGAATATAAATCTGCAAAACCAAAACTACTAGCTGCCCGTGTCAAAATAGGGGCACCCAGAGTTTAGGTCAAAACAATAAACTCCAGGTCAGTCATGTGACTGGTGTGAGAACTAAAACAGTTAATCTTTATTTTTAAAGCTAGGTAAATCAAGGGACCACGCCGTATAGCACGGAACGGGTTTCCTCCCAAGAATACCGGTGCATAAAACAAACAGCGCAATGCTAAATAAAGAAAAATGAAGCTGTTATAAGACCCAGGTCCTATCACACAATGCAACGCAAGCCGGGGGATAGGGTTTTTACCTTATAACAGCCAAAGAATGCTTGATACGTTTAAAACAAATCATTTGATACTATAATAAGTGCATAGTGTATAAAACAACTTCAAATCATAAGTATCAATCATAGGCGGCATGAGCGCCCCATCCCACTATGTCGCCATACTAGGCTCTACAAATAAAACAAATGTCACGTATTTGGAAATTGGATTTCCGTCTATGAACCGAGGCAAAAGATAGTCCTCAACCGATTCGAGACGCTCTAGCCCGCCCCTCAGGCAAGCGCGCAGGCAAGCCTTGGATCCTCAGGGCCGGTCCACCGATGTGGATTATTATGCCTGAACACTACGTTTCCCCACCCTATGGGGTGTAAGTCTGGTCCATCAGCCGACCAGAATGCATCAGCCGAAACCGATATAACCGAGGCGCCTCGCAACAGCAACAACCACATAAGTCAAACTCGTCAGGGCGTGTAAAACCACTGACGCCACTTCTAGCTAGAAAGAAACGCATGCCCTCCCTGACGTCCGTCTCCCGTTTTTGGTTCATACCGGGTGTGAAACTCGCGAAGCAAACGTTACACAAAGCTACGCCACAAAGGCCTTGCTTTGATCATCACCACAAGACTTTGCTTTTCAACAGAAGCCTCGATCAATTGCCACTTAGGCATGCCACACAGGCAATTCACTCCATGCGTTTGATATCCATCAATATATAACCCCTGAGCTCGTACGTCTCAGAGAAGGGCGTTAAGCAAGAGAATAAATTCTCCGCCGCCAAACAGATATATATTTAATAGAGATCAATCGCACGGACTAAAATCCAATGTCAGACACACAGTCCATTTACAAGTCCGTTCTGGGTCTGAACGAAACCGGAGGCACCTAGTACCTCGCATATCCATCGATCTCCAAGTACGTCTGGACGATCACAAACTGTTTCCATCTTCTTGGGTGTAGAGCCCAATCAAGATCATCAGTAATTATCCAAACGACGTGAAGACCTCCGGTCTTCGACCATCGTCTTCATCTTCGACTTATCGTCGTATCAGTTATCCAGAATGGGATAAACCCGGTCTTTCCGAATAACTCGCGTATATTTTAAATAAGTGTTACACAAACACAACATACGCCTCATTCCAACTCATCAGTCACTAACCGTAAATTAATCAAGAGAATAATTTCCCAAATATAAACCCCGAAGGCCGAAACCAACATCAGATCAATATCCAGAAAACCATTCTGCTTGGCTAACCGACAGTTAGTTTCTAAATTTCACATTCATAGGGAAAGGTTCCCATTAATTTTATCAAAGATAAATTCCTTGAATTTATTCTTTAATCTACTTTTGAATTTCGATTCAACTAGTCGGGATTAACGAAACTTACCGAAGTAATCATTTGTTTTAATTCCCCAATCCCAACCTATTCATCCCATGAAGTAAAACTGGTAATACTTCATACCTAACACCACGGTGTTATCGGTAAATTCAATTACCATTTCACGTCCAAATCTAATTAAAGATTTGACTATCGCCTGGAGCAAAACTGGTGATACTCCATTCTCGACCATTTCAATCTAATTAAAGATTCATTAAAACTCAACTTAGTTTTAATCGTTAACTGGGTTAAAGAATCCGTGTCATTTAAAAACACAGTTCACAACAAACCCAAAATCACCTTCAATAATTATCGGGTTAAAGAACGAGTGTTATTTAAAACACTGCCCACGATAAACCCAAAAATCAATATCAATTCAATTCCAATTAAATATTATTTAATTGGTACACTTCATTAAATCTAAATAAAAAGATTTAATCTTTTCTCAACTGGGTTCAAGAACAGTGTTAGTGAAGACACCATTCACGACAAACCCCAAATCACATTTGATATTCAATACAAGGCTCTGAATAGAAAATATATCGGCTTATATTCAATATCAAATTCTACGATTAACAAATGTCGTATTGAAAATAACGATATATATATATATATCTTTCAAATTTCCATAACAGCATCTGTATAATCACGAATTCCAACATCGAAATATTCCGAAGACAATTTCGATTCAAATCCACTCCAATGCAATCATTGGAAATTTTGGTTATTTTCAAAACCCTTTTCAAATTCAATTTATTTATTTAAAAAAAATAAATAGAATTATATTTCTAGTTCAAAACTAGTTCATTTCGATAAAAATCTATTTTTATCTTTTCAAATATGGAGTTTTTCATCCCAAATCTTCACAAATCATTTCTTATGATTTTACACAAATTATTACTATTTTTAATAATTTTATCAAGGCCCGTACAGTCAATTTCCATCAACGGTCATCGAACTGCACTTACAACGACCTTTTTCGAATTTGATTTGGACGTATCTCCAAATCCAACCGTTAGATTTCATTTTTCTGACATTCGTTAGAAAGCTCTTTTCGATACGAACCCAACGGTTCCGGTTTTAGGAGAATCCGACGGTCGGATCTCCCGTAATGTCCGTTTGAAATAAATGGTCGAAATTCACGAACTGCCGCGGCGCGGCGCGTTCTATTCAGGCCATTATATTATATATAAAATATATATAATATATATTTCGTCGATTTCTATTTAAAACGAATTATATAAATAGTTTTAAAATTCATTTCAAAAGCAATTTCAACTTTCTTTTCAATTCAAATCAAAATTGAATTCTTCTTTATAAATTCGTTTTAAAATTCATTTCTATTCAATTCAAATTTCAATTTAATTTGAATTCATTTCAATTCGCTTTCAATTCAATTTGAATTCATTTTCAATTCAATTCATTTCGAAATCGTTTTCAATTCAATTCATTTCGAAATCGTTTTCAATTCACTTCATTTCGAAATTGTTTTCAATTCAATTCATTTCGAAATCGTTATATTTTCAATTCATTTCGAAATCGTTTTATATTCAATTCATTTCGAAATCGTTTTCAATTCAATTCATTTCGAAATCGTTTTCAATTCATTTCATTTCGAAATCGTTTTCAATTCAATTCATTTCGAAATCGTTTTCAATTCAATTCATTTCGAAATCGTTTTCAATTCAATTCATTTCGAAATCGTTTTCGAAATCACTTTTCAATTTTCATTTTAAAATGAATAAAATCGATATAAATATCGATCACGTCAAAATGGCGTCAATCTAATCAACACGGCTTCATAAATTTCTATTTTCAAATATTCTATTTCAAATATTTCTTTTTCAAAATAGTTGTTATTATCAAAATATTTCGTTCAACACATGACCAATCTCAACGAATGAGTACTGTCAACACATGAACTTTTATTTTATATCGATAAAGGTGTAAATTTTATTACTAAAATATTTCGTTCAACACATGACCAATCTCAATGAATGAGTACTGTCAACACATGAACTTTTATTTTATAATATTCTTTATTTTTCAAATTGGAATGAGGCCCAATCAATTACCATATAAAGTTAATTATATGGATTTTCATACAACACATGTATATCATAGCATTGAAAAATAATCAACCATCAACCAAAGTGCACTACACTGTATAAGCATCAAATATAGATATTCAACGCTTATAACAGCCTATCAATCAATCGATCGACATATTTAATCAATCAGGATGAGTGAACTTCAAATTTCATCCTAACACCCGTGTGGGGTTTCAAACAATCAAACACATATTTTATTTGTGTAGTTGGGCGATGTGTAAAATTTATCGTCCCAATCAATGTCATTCAAATAAGTGTACATAAACAAACCGTCTGGTTTGTAAATGAATATTTATTTATTCACATTCACATTAAAAATTATATTTTTAACGCTAAAACATTTTATTCCAACCTATGAATTTCTATACAATTCATTTATTCAATAAAATGATATTTTTATTTTTCTAACTTATTTTAGAAAATTTCGGCGGCATAACGGCACGATACTAGAAATGGGACAAGGCCTAGCCTTATCCCCGGTCTAGTGAAGGCCCACGCCATTCACACATCAATCATATCAATTTCAATTTCACCAAAACAATCCAATCCAAATCAAATAATCTAACCAACTACACAACCAATCAAACAAGTCCATGGTCTGTGGACGGGTGTCAGGTGCTTCTAATAAGCACCGTCTGCATCCTAGTATATATATATATATATATATATATATATATATATATATAACTAGAAAAGTAGAATTTGAGTGAGAAGTTCTCACCGATAGCTATCCAATCATCTTGACTCTTCTTCTCGCCTTTTTATCATCTTCTTGTGCCCGTAGTCACTATATATATAAAAATCACACATTTTTATATTTCGATGTCTTTAAAATAAAAATCATATTTTATAATCACTTCATATATTTAAAAATCGAATTTTCACTTCTATGATGTTCAATATATAAAAATCACATTTTTATTTCAAAGTTCAATAGATAAAAATCACATTTTTATTTCGAAGTTCAATAGATAAAAATCGCATTTTTATTTCGAAGTTCAATAGATAAAAATCGCATTTTTATTTCGAAGTTCAATAGATAAAAATCGCATTTTTATTTCGAAGTTCAATAGATAAAAATCGCATTTTTATTTCGAAGTTCAATAGATAAAAATCACAATTTTATTTCGAAGTTCAATAGATAAAAATCGCATTTTTATTTCGAAGTTCAATAGATAAAAATCGCATTTTTATTTCTAGAACTCGCCTTTTCAAATTATAAAAATCTTATCTATTTCATTTTCAAAATTTAATCTTTTTGACCTATGAATTTCTATTTTTACTTCAATGCCCTATACATATAAAAATCAAAATTCTTTTCTATTAAAAATCTAAACTATATACTATATAAAATAAAAATCTAACTTCAGTTTTTAAAGTAGATAAAATTCAGTTTTTATAATAAATAAAATTCAGTTTTTATATCTGTCTATATAAAATAAAATAAATAAATTTAAAAACTTACAGGGGGGGCTACTGGTGGTCGGTGGTGACAGCCTAGGAGGCGGCATTGGGGTCTGAGGGGGCGCAGGGGGTCGGGAGCCTCGGAGACGGCGTTGGCAGGCCGGAGGCAGCGGCTTCGAGCTGACCTAGGCCTGGGGGGGGTGCGGGTTTTTAACCAGGGAAGGAGGGGAGAGAAGCGAGAGGGGGAAGGGAAGGAGGGGGATCGGAGAAGAGGAGGTGGGGACGGTGAAGGACGGCGGCGCCAGGGAGGGAGTGCGATGGTGGATCGATCGCGCCTTTGGGTTTTTTTTTTCTTTTCTTTTCTCAGATCGACGAATGACGGGGGGGGGGGGGGGGGGGGCAGAAGGTTTTAAGGGGGGGGGGAGATAAGATTTTTTTTATTATATTTTTTTAATTATTAATTATTTAATTTGCAAAGAGTTGACTTTTACATACGACCTCGAAACGAGGCCCACCGCCTGTCGTCCATAACGTTCTACCCCCATTCCGAACACAATGGGATATGTACCGCAAGTTGATTCGGCTGTTACAATCAGTTTCCGTTAAATTTACATTTAAATCACTTTATTGAATTCTAAACGTACATTTCGAATTACCGAGGTCACATACTAACTCTAAAAATTCCCGAAAAATATTTTCTAGCTTCGTATTGACGATACGGTCCTAACAAAACTAGTTTCGTCGAATTCTGAGACCGTTGGAAAAATGGCCAATTTCCAGTCGATTAAAATCAACTGAAACTGGTCAAACGCGTTTTCCTTTGCCACGCTCACATATTGATTCGAAAAATTATGAAATTAGGAACCTAGCAATAATTCGACATCACGGACCCAACAAAAGTGGTTTCGTCGAAATCCGACGTCATTTGCAAAAAGTCCATTTTTAAGGGCCTTATATATATAAATATATATATAAATTCCACAGCGACTATTTCTAATTTTAAACTGGACATATCTTATCATTTCTAAGATGAAATCTCAGTTTGTTAACTTCGTTACAAAGATATAGTTATACAGATTCAAATATTTCTTGTTTCGTTCAATTCTGACTTATATTGAATTCTGTATATTCATTTGAAATTAGAAATCGAATTTTCGAACTACCGCGCCATTTTCAATTCCTTTTATAATTATATATAATTATTATATATTCTAACGACGACGTATATAATATATACGTTCTAATTATATTCAAAATAGATTTCTCGTCGATATTATTTAAAATAATTCATTTTAAATAATTAAAACTCGCTAAAATTGCCTAAATAAAAATTTTAAACTGGCCCAGATTTTCGGGTTGTTACAATCTCCCCCACTTAAAACTTTTCGTCCCCGAAAAGGAACAAAGTCGAAAGTGGTTTGATTATTCAACTCTACGCTCGATCTGACTTCCATTCTCCAACTCTTTAGTTTCTGAGAATTTTCAAAATTTCAAAAATTTGGCTAACACCCTAAATTTTTGAAAAATTTCGCCATAACCTCCCCTGCACCGGGAGCATCGTGGAATTTCAAATAGCTTCCCCGGTCCTTCAGATCTCAAAAAGAAAAAGAAAAAGCCAAGCGGCTAGCCAATAGGCTCATAAAATCATCATCACCCAAACAAAACAGTAAATTATGTAGTAAACATGTACCTATTTGTCGGGAAAACAAATTTTATTCTCTGCTCTAGCCTCCTTGCTATGACCTGTTCAAGGTAAGTATATGTATATGCAAACAAATGCAACCAATTTTCAATACGGTTCAATATTTGATTTAATTAGGCATAAATGGTTCAAAATTAGCAAACAAATAAACAAACAACACAAACATCAATCAATTAGTGAATTAGATTATCAAATTCATAATTTTGATACATATACTGAAAATCTTGTTTTTGATGCCAATTCACAACAAGGTGTTCTAACTATATAAGTTTTGGTCCTCACACCTGTCTAATGGAAATATATAGAAATCCCACCTTCGAAACACGAACATAAGTTCTGATGATGATCGATCAATCATCAGAACCATCTCCGGGTGTCTAGAGTGTAATCCTATATCTATCCAGTATATTAAAATTTCAAATACACGTGGATCAGACGTATACGCAAAATCTATATATATTGGATTGTCCACCTCAATATAAATAGATAATCAGATACGAATAATTGATTTTAAATTTTTCAAAACAAAATTTGTTTTCATTTTCAAAAATATACTCTTCACACTCGTTCTAGGATACTACTGATCCCATCTCTAACGAGTCATTCCATTGGATATTACTAATCCAATATCTGATGAATTCTTTCGTAAGGTTCTAATGTGCCTTGTTCTCTGAGCTTTGTAAACCAAAGCTCTGATACCAACTGCGAAGACCCGTAACTTCCTCGTAAAATAAGCGTCGGATAGTTCGAGAACAAGCCACAACAGAACACAAACATAAGAACGTTTCATTGTATATTACAACAATGCATCAGATTACAAGAATATACAGAGTATAAGTGAATATTACACAGAAATATCAGAGATTTAAATTACATTTAAATACAACGCAGCGGAAAATAATACAATACACAACTAGAATAGATATACGGATACAAAGCTTTCCGGATACCGTTCCAGCTGTAAACCAGGATCCTGTGAATATAAATCTGCAAAACCAAAACTACTAGCTGCCCGTGTCAAAATAGGGGCACCCAGAGTTTAGGTCAAAGCAATAAACTCCAGGTCAGTCATGTGACTGGTGTGAGAACTAAAACAGTTAATCTTTATTTTTAAAGCTAGGTAAATCAAGGGACCACGCCGTATAGCACGGAACGGGTTTCCTCCCAAGAATACCGGTGCATAAAACAAACAGCGCAATGCTAAATAAAGAAAAATGAAGCTGTTATAAGACCCAGGTCCTATCACACAATGCAACGCAAGCCGGGGGATAGGGTTTTTACCTTATAACAGCCAAAGAATGCTTGATACGTTTAAAACAAATCATTTGATACTATAATAAGTGCATAGTGTATAAAACAACTTCAAATCATAAGTATCAATCATAGGCGGCATGAGCGCCCCATCCCACTATGTCGCCATACTAGGCTCTACAAATAAAACCGCAAATGTCACGTATTTGGAAATTGGATTTCCGTCTATGAACCGAGGCAAAAGATAGTCCTCAACCGATTCGAGACGCTCTAGCCCGCCCCTCAGGCAAGCGCGCAGGCAAGCCTTGGATCCTCAGGGCCGGTCCACCGATGTGGATTATTATGCCTGAACACTACGTTTCCCCACCCTATGGGGTGTAAGTCTGGTCCGTCAGCCGACCAGAATGCATCGGACGAAACCGATATAACCGAGGCGCCTCGCAACAGCAACAACCATATAAGTCAAACTCGTCAGGGCGTGTAAAACCACTGACGCCACTTCTAGCTAGAAAGAAACGCATGCCCTCCCTGACGTCCGTCTCCCGTTTTTGGTTCATACCGGGTGTGAAACTCGCGAAGCAAACGTTACACAAAGCTACGCCACAAAGGCCTTGCTTTGATCATCACCACAAGACTTTGCTTTTCAACAGAAGCCTCGATCAATTGCCACTTAGGCATGCCACACAGGCAATTCACTCCATGCGTTTGATATCCATCAATATATAACCCCTGAGCTCGTACGTCTCAGAGAAGGGCGTTAAGCAAGAGAATAAATTCTCCGCCGCCAAACAGATATATATTTAATAGAGATCAATCGCACGGACTAAAATCCAATGTCAGACACACAGTCCATTTACAAGTCCGTTCTGGGTCTGAACGAAACCGGAGGCACCTAGTACCTCGCATATCCATCGATCTCCAAGTACGTCTGGACGATCACAAACTGTTTCCATCTTCTTGGGTGTAGAGCCCAATCAAGATCATCAGTAATTATCCAAACGACGTGAAGACCTCCGGTCTTCGACCATCGTCTTCATCTTCGACTTATCGTCGTATCAGTTATCCAGAATGGGATAAACCCGGTCTTTCCGAATAACTCGCGTATATTTTAAATAAGTGTTACACAAACACAACATACGCCTCATTCCAACTCATCAGTCACTAACCGTAAATTAATCAAGAGAATAATTTCCCAAATATAAACCCCGAAGGCCGAAACCAACATCAGATCAATATCCAGAAAACCATTCTGCTTGGCTAACCGACAGTTAGTTTCTAAATTTCACATTCATAGGGAAATGTTCCCATTAATTTTATCAAAGATAAATTCCTTGAATTTATTCTTTAATCTACTTTTGAATTTCGATTCAACTAGTCGGGATTAACGAAACTTACCGAAGTAATCATTTGTTTTAATTCCCCAATCCCAACCTATTCATCCCATGAAGTAAAACTGGTAATACTTCATACCTAACACCACGGTGTTATCGGTAAATTCAATTACCATTTCACGTCCAAATCTAATTAAAGATTTGACTATCGCCTGGAGCAAAACTGGTGATACTCCATTCTTGACCATTTCAATCTAATTAAAGATTCATTAAAACTCAACTTAGTTTTAATCGTTAACTGGGTTAAAGAATCCGTGTCATTTAAAAACACAGTTCACAACAAACCCAAAATCACCTTCATTAATTATCGGGTTAAAGAACGAGTGTTATTTAAAACACTGCCAACGATAAACCCAAAAATCAATATCAATTCAATTCCAATTAAATATTATTTAATTGGTACACTTCATTAAATCTAAATAAAAAGATTTAATCTTTTCTCAACTGGGTTCAAGAACAGTGTTAGTGAAGACACCATTCACGACAAACCCCAAATCACATTTGATATTCAATACAAGGCTCTGAATAGAAAATATATCGGCTTATATTCAATATCAAATTCTACGATTAACAAATGTCGTATTGAAAATAACGATATATATATATATATCTTTCAAATTTCCATAACAACATCTGTATAATTACGAATTCCAACATCGAAATATTCCGAAGACAATTTCGATTCAAATCCACTCCAATGCAATCATTGGAAATTTTGGTTATTTTCAAAACCCTTTTCAAATTCAATTTATTTATTTAAAAAAAATAAATAGAATTATATTTCTAGTTCAAAACTAGTTCATTTCGATAAAAATCTATTTTTATCTTTTCAAATATGGAGTTTTTCATCCCAAATCTTCACAAATCATTTCTTATGATTTTACACAAATTATTACTATTTTTAATAATTTTATCAAGGCCCGTACAGTCGATTTCCATCAACGGTCATCGAACTGCACTTACAGCGACCTTTTTCGAATTTGATTTGGACGTATCTCCAAATCCAACCGTTAGATTTCATTTTTCTGACATTCGTTAGAAAGCTCTTTTCGATACGAACCCAACGGTTCCGGTTTTAGGAGAATCCGACGGTCGGATCTCCCGTAATGTCCGTTTGAAATAAATGGTCGAAATTCACGAACTGCCGCGGCGCGGCGCGTTCTATTCAGGCCATTATATTATATATATAATATATATAATATATATTTCGTCGATTTCTATTTAAAACGAATTATATAAATAGTTTTAAAATTCATTTCAAAAGCAATTTCAACTTTCTTTTCAATTCAAATCAAAATTGAATTCTTCTTTATAAATTCGTTTTAAAATTCATTTCTATTCAATTCAAATTTCAATTTAATTTGAATTCATTTCAATTCGCTTTCAATTCAATTTGAATTCGTTTTCAATTCAATTCATTTCGAAATCGTTTTCAATTCAATTCATTTCGAAATCGTTTTCAATTCAATTCATTTCGAAATCGTTTTCAATTCACTTCATTTCGAAATTGTTTTCAATTCAATTCATTTCGAAATCGTTATATTTTCAATTCATTTCGAAATCGTTTTATATTTAATTCATTTCGAAATCGTTTTCAATTCAATTCATTTCGAAATCGTTTTCAATTCATTTCATTTCGAAATCGTTTTCAATTCAATTCATTTCGAAATCGTTTTCAATTCAATTCATTTCGAAATCGTTTTCAATTCAATTCATTTCGAAATCGTTTTCGAAATCACTTTTCAATTTTCATTTTAAAATGAATAAAATCGATATAAATATCGATCACGTCAAAATGGCGTCAATCTAATCAACACGGCTTCATAAATTTCTATTTTCAAATATTCTATTTCAAATATTTCTTTTTCAAAATAGTTGTTATTATCAAAATATTTCGTTCAACACATGACCAATCTCAACGAATGAGTACTGTCAACACATGAACTTTTATTTTATATCGATAAAGGTGTAAATTTTATTACTAAAATATTTCGTTCAACACATGACCAATCTCAATGAATGAGTACTGTCAACACATGAACTTTTATTTTATAATATTCTTTATTTTTCAAATTGGAATGAGGCCCAATCAATTACCATATAAAGTTAATTATATGGATTTTCATACAACACATGTATATCATAGCATTGAAAAATAATCAACCATCAACCAAAGTGCACTACACTGTATAAGCATCAAATATAGATATTCAACGCTTATAACAGCCTGTCAATCAATCGATCGACATATTTAATCAATCAGGATGAGTGAACTTCAAATTTCATCCTAACACCCGTGTGGGGTTTCAAACAATCAAACACATATTTTATTTGTGTATTTGGGCGATGTGTAAAATTTATCGTCCCAATCAATGTCTTTCAAATAAGTGTACATAAACAAACCGTCTGGTTTGTAAATGAATATTTATTTATTCACATTCACATTAAAAATTATATTTTTAACGCTAAAACATTTTATTCCAACCTATGAATTTCTATACAATTCATTTATTCAATAAAATGATATTTTTATTTTTCTAACTTATTTTAGAAAATTTCGGCGGCATAACGGCACGATACTAGAAACGGGACAAGGCCTAGCCTTATCCCCGGTCTAGTGAAGGCCCACGCCATTCACACATCAATCATATCAATTTCAATTTCACCAAAACAATCCAATCCAAATCAAATAATCTAACCAACTACACAACCAATCAAACAAGTCCATGGTCTGTGGACGGGTGTCAAGTGCTTCTAATAAGCACCGTCTGCATCCTAGTGTATATATATATATATATATATATATATATATAACTAGAAAAGTAGAATTTGAGTGAGAAGTTCTCACCGATAGCTATCCAATCATCTTGACTCTTCTTCTCGCCTTTTTATCATCTTCTTGTGCCCGTAGTCACTATATATATAAAAATCACACATTTTTATATTTCGATGTCTTTAAAATAAAAATCATATTTTATAATCACTTCATATATTTAAAAATCGAATTTTCACTTCTATGCTATTCAATATATAAAAATCACATTTTTATTTCAAAGTTCAATAGATAAAAATCACATTTTTATTTCGAAGTTCAATAGATAAAAATCGCATTTTTATTTCGAAGTTCAATAGATAAAAATCGCATTTTTATTTCGAAGTTCAATAGATAAAAATCGCATTTTTATTTCGAAGTTCAATAGATAAAAATCGCATTTTTATTTCGAAGTTCAATAGATAAAAATCACATTTTTATTTCGAAGTTCAATAGATAAAAATCGCATTTTTATTTCGAAGTTCAATAGATAAAAATCGCATTTTTATTTCTAGAACTCGCCTTTTCAAATTATAAAAATCTTATCTATTTCATTTTCAAAATTTAATCTTTTTGACCTATGAATTTCTATTTTTACTTCAATGCCCTATACATATAAAAATCAAAATTCTTTTCTATTAAAAATCTAAACTATATACTATATAAAATAAAAATCTAACTTCAGTTTTTAAAGTAGATAAAATTCAGTTTTTATAATAAATAAAATTCAGTTTTTATATCTGTCTATATAAAATAAAATAAATAAATTTAAAAACTTACAGGGGGGCTACTGGTGGTCGGTGGTGACAGCCTAGGAGGCGGCATTGGGGTCTGAGGGGGCGCAGGGGGTCGGGAGCCTCGGAGACGGCGTTGGCAGGCCGGAGGCAGCGGCTTCGAGCTGACCTAGGCCTGGGGGGGGGGGGGCGTGCGGGTTTTTAACCAGGGAAGGAGGGGAGAGAAGCGAGAGGGGGAAGGGAAGGAGGGGGATCGGAGAAGAGGAGGTGGGGACGGTGAAGGACGGCGGCGCCAGGGAGGGAGTGCGATGGTGGATCGATCGCGCCTTTGGGGTTTTTTTTTTCTATTCTCAGATCGACGAATGACGGGGGGGGCCAGAAGGTTTTAAGGGGGGGGGGGAATATAAGATTTTTTTTATTATATTTATTTAATTATTAATTATTTAATTTGCAAAGAGTTGACTTTTACATACGACCTCGAAACGAGGCCCACCGCCTGTCGTCCATAACGTTCTACCCCCATTCCGAACACAATGGGATATGTACCGCAAGTTGATTCGGCTGTTACAATCAGTTTCCGTTAAATTTACATTTAAATCACTTTATTGAATTCTAAACGTACATTTCGAATTACCGAGGTCACATACTAACTCTAAAAATTCCCGAAAAATATTTTCTAGCTTCGTATTGACGATACGGTCCTAACAAAACTAGTTTCGTCGAATTCTGAGACCGTTGGAAAAATGACCAATTTCCAGTCGATTAAAATCAACTGAAACTGGTCAAACGCGTTTTCCTTTGCCACGCTCACATATTGATTCGAAAAATTATGAAATTAGGAACCTAGCAATAATTCGACATAACGGACCCAACAAAAGTGGTTTCGTCGAAATCTGAGGTCATTTGCAAAAAGTCCATTTTTAAGGGCCTTATATATATAAAAATATATATAAATTCCACAGCGACTATTTCTAATTTTAAACTGGACATATCTTATCATTTCTAAGATGAAATCTCAGTTTGTTAACTTCGTTACAAAGATATAGTTATACAGATTCAAATATTTCTTGTTTCGTTCAATTCTGACTTATATTGAATTCTGTATATTCATTTGAAATTAGAAATCGAATTTTCGAACTACCGCGCCATTTTCAATTCCTTTTATAATTATATATAATTATTATATATTCTAACGACGACGTATATAATATATACGTTCTAATTATATTCAAAATAGATTTCTCGTCGATATTATTTAAAATAATTCATTTTAAATAATTAAAACTCGCTAAAATTGCCTAAATAAAAATTTTAAACTGGCCCAGATTTTCGGGTTGTTACATGTACTGAATAGTCCCTTCGGTTCATCCTGTTCCTGGATGACTTGTATGGATGAATGTCTGACAGAGTATTTCCAAATGATCACGTATATTGATTTCTCCAACCGTACCAAGAGTGGAAGCGGAGAAGGAAACTTCTTTTAGCTAACACATAATGTATTGTTGAGGACGTCAATCGGTGATTTGATGGATTTGACGATGTGGCATTCGAAGTGAATCTGGTGTGATGATAAAGCGTAGCTTCAAGCCTCATCAACCGGTAAATGATAGAAATCGGGCAGGCAGCATGCCTAAGTCGGTCGCTCCGAAGTAGGGTGTATAATCACCTGATCTAGAGTTTCATTTACTTCTAAAAATCTATTGTTGATGCTGTCCCATTCGGGAAACGGTTCCTGATCCCAACCGTTGGTGATATACATTCGATACACTTAAGCGAAATGAGTGGTCGGTCATGTGTGGCCGGGTTGTAAGATGTTCTTGTTGAATCTAGTGTATTCCTTTCTAGAGGTACACTAGCGAAAGGTGGTTCCATACCTTGTCATAGTTGGAAATCCATTACCCAATACGTTCTTGCAGTTTTGATTGTATACTATATATGTAGAACGTGAGATGAAAGCATTTCTGCTAGATGATTTTTATATTGTGGTTGATAGACATTATTATAATATCAAAGGGTTTTTGATATAAAGATAATTTGGATTCTCATAAGGGAAAAACCCCGTTCCGTTATACGGCGTGGTCTTATGAGATATCGTTTACTTGTTTAAACTGTTCTAAACTGTTTTACTCATACCAGTCCCATGACTGACGCGGAGTTTATTTTGTTTTTGTTTTCCCTAAACTCTTGGGTGCCCAATTTTGTACGGGCATTCAAGTAGTCGGGATTTACAGATACTTGAAGAGCTGGAGCAGGAGGATTCAGAATCATATAGCTCTAGTTTATTTCCGCTGTGTTGTAAGTGTTGTACTTTGATAATGATGTGTATTCAAGTACAGATGTATATTTCAAGTTATGTTATATATATTATATGTTATTCATTCCGCTGTGAGGTTCGTGTTACTCTGATGTTGTGCTCTTCTTCTTCTTCTATTCTAAGTTTATATCTTATCTTTCCTCACCCTCTAATTTCTTTCATTAATCATCCCGTATTTTCGACCCTTGGATGTTCGATATGTGTTGTATATCGGATAACCGAAGTCGCCAAATTTTCGGGTCGTTACAGTTGGTATCAGAGCTTAAGTTAAGTGAATTACCTTGGCTTTGTGGTGTGACTCAGTAGAGATGGGGTTAGTAATACCCTAGATTGAGTCTGAGTGTATATATACGAGTGAACGTATTTGTTATTGATATAAAAATTTGTTTTATATTGTGGAGATTTATTGGTTGAGTTGTTTATGGGTTCTGGTCGATCAGTTTGATCCACTGTATCAGTAGGAGTTTATAAACACTCGAATACGATGGGTCGACATGATATGTTTTGAAAAAAGGGGGTAAATTGAAATAAGTTTACACAAGGTATATCTTGATATAGAGAAGATTTATATATCAAAATTATAATATAATGGATAGATTGGTTGTTATTATAATCGAGTAAGATTATAAATTAAATGGTTATGTAAATAACTAATCAGAATTCATATAAGTGAAATACGTGAAATCAGATGAGTTAAATCTGAAATTTAAGCCAGAAATTGAATTAAAATTCTGGAAAACTGGATAAGTGTTTGTAAATGGATTTGGATTAAAAGTAAGGAAAATTTAAGATCCTAGGAGATTTTAAATTGTTTTATAAGCAGTATGAATTGTATTTTGAAATAAATTTCAAAGTGGAAATGTTTAGAAATGGTTTTATAGTATTGAACTCACTTCGATCGCTGGAAAATAGATTCCAATGATGACAGCTGCATCATCAGTATTCATTTTCGAGTTATAAGTGACGAATTACTACCAGAGATATTGTTTTGAATTTTTTTTGGGAAAGACAAGTTGTGTTGAATTTCAAAATGAGATTTATAATATAGAATTTGATATATAGAATTTGAATATAGAAATTCAATGGGATTTATAATATATAATTTGAATAGAATTTGATATATAGAATTTGAATAACAGAATTTGATATATAGATTTGAATAATAGAAGTGATATAAAATTTGAATAGAAATTGAATAGAATTAACTAAGTCGAAGAGGAATTAGTTAATCGAGTTTTGAATTTGAAGTTGAACTTTGAAAGGTGAATTGGATTTGTAAATGGATATTCGAAATCGAATATAGAACTTAAATTTGAAATTTGGATTCAAATTAGTTAATAAGAAAGTTAAAATATATTTGAACATGTCATGTTCAAATATAAAAATGAAATAGACTAAAGAGTTAATTAACAAATTAATTAGCGAATTGAGTTAAAACGATCATGTATAGTTAAAATAGATTGGGCATGTATAAATATACATGAGATAGGTATGGATAAGGTATGAAGGTATATAAATAGAATGCTCGACGAAAAGGTATGTATTTAATTCATATATGAGATTTTATGCGCCGTATCAACTAGCCACTTGGCTTTTTCTTTTTCTTTTGGATTGGTGAGGGCCATGGGAGGCTATTTGAAATATCCCGATGCTCCTGGTACAAAGGAGGTTATGGCGAATTTTTCCGGGAATTTAAGGAGTTAGAATATATATATATATAAGTCGATAAGGGAACGAACTTAGAAATAGAATAGTAAAATAAAAAAGGAAGACTAAGTATAAAATCTTGTAAGAATAGAAAGAGGAAGCGTATACGTGTTTAAAAGTGAATAAGTAGTTGTATGGTATTGATTATTCGAGTAAGTAGTCATATCTGTTTTGACGTTATAAATGTTATTCAGTCAAGGTCTGAGAGGTAGTTATACCCCAACTTGATTGATTTCATTATTAACAAATAAATAGTAAGATTTCAGGCTCGAAGATCAATGTTGAATAAGAGTTAGTTGAATATAGTATTTGGGTTGTCGTAACGATGTTTTACACAACATCCGTTTTAACCCAAATAAGTGTAAGCTTGGAAATATAATAAAGAATATTTCCTAAGTATAGAAATAAACGAGGTCGAAAAAGAGATAAGTAATTGGAATATTTTCCAATTATAAATTGCATATATTTTCTAAAGTTTAGAAAATAAAGGAAGGCGATATTCGGAAATGTTTTCCAAATAACATAAAAGGCCAATATGGTTATTGAAAATATTTGGTTAACAAATATTGATAAAGAAATAAAGAAGTGATTTAACTAATGGAATATTAATTAAGGGCTTAGTGACATGTTCAAAATGAAATTTTGATTTTTGAAAAGAGTAAACTGTTTAAAAACTCCCAGGGAAAGACTGCTTGAATTAAAAACAAAATTTAATAGAAATTTGTGAAAGCAAAATTGAATTAAAGTAAAGCCAGTGAAGTGGTAACTGAGATTGAATTAGAATTATATCAAGACAAATTGGATTGTGAGATTCAAATTTGAAGTGTAATGTGACAATCAAGTTAAGAGTTGGGAATCGAGAAGAAACTCGAGTTGAAATGATATTTGGCTCGGATATAAGCGAATGGTGGCGTTGTGGATAAAAGCAGATTGGAATTTGATTGGGATGACCCTTGTATCCGTTGAATTGATAACAAGTGGAAAGGATAAAATGATATGCCGACAAAAGGTATAAGTTTATATTTCTATTGGATATAAGATTTTTGAGCCGAATTAGCAAGGCATTTGGCTTTTTTGTTTTCTTTTGGGTTGGAGATGGCCTAGAGAGGCAAGTTGGAGTTTTATTGATAGGGCTGTACAAAGGAGGTGCTGGCGAAATTTTTCGAAAAGTTAAGGCATTAGAAAACTTTCAGGATTTTTGAAAATTTTCGTTAATAAGAATTAATTAATATTTAATTGAAATTAAGTTGGTTCAGTTGAAACTGAAGTTAAGAAGTGAACAAAAATATTCTAACCAGTCGATAGGGTCGCCCTTTACCTTAGCAATTTCGAGGACGAAATTATTTTAAGTGGGGAAGAATGTAATGACCCGCATTTTCAGCGGTATAATAATTAATCTATTTAATTATTTAAAAGGTGATTAAAAGGATTTCACGATCATTGAATTAAATAATGGTGAATATTTAATTAAAATAATAAATTAAATAATATATTTAATTCTGAAATAAACAGAATTGGCAGAAATGGCGATATGGTGTGAACTGGATCATCTGTGATATTTAATTTAGCTTGGAATTGAATTTGAATAACAAATATATTATATAAACGACAGTTTGAATGTAGAGTTATAATATAATTAAAAACAAGCTCGAATTGGCGCGGTAGTTCGCTATTTGGCGATTTGAACTTCAACTGAATGTACAGGGTTCGTTTTAAATCGGATTTCTGTGAAACAAGAAACGTTGGGAGCTGGTGAAGTATATCTTTCTAATGGAAGAGAAAAATCGAGATTTCGTCGTGTAGATTTTGAGTTATGTCCAAATCAAATTCTCAGAAAAACAGCGCCCTGACCCTTTTAATTAAATTAAAAGGAATTAAATATAAATCGATTATCAGGTCAACCCATATTGAAATATCGAGTTAGAAATCCATATAGGATTTATTCTGAGCTGTATGGTATTCCTCTGTAGATATAGACGATAAATATTTTTTAATATTAAATTTAATTATATTTAAATATATTTATATATTTAAATAGGCTATTTAGAGCTTTAAAATAGCCACTTTTGCAAACGAAGTTGGAATCCGATGAAACCAATTTTATTGGATCCGCAATATTAAATTATTGTTAGATTCCAAGTTTGGTGATTTTTAGAGTCACTGTTTGGCCGTACGGATTTTTAGAGTGAGAAACAATCAGTATTTTGACAGTTAAAAATACGCTGTGTGAGCATACGGAGTCGGAATTCGACGAAACCAGTTTCGTTGGGACCATAATGTCAAACTCTAGCTACATGTCCTGTTTGGCGATTTTTAGGTATCGTGTGTGATCACACGGATTTTTAAAGGACAAAAACAAATAAATAAAAATAAAAATAAAATATCCTACTCATTTCTAGGATCTAAAACTGGCCACATGCTCACTTCTCCAACCACACAACATTTTCCATCCCCTATAAAACTAAATCCTCAGGCCACCACTTCCTTTTGCTGAGAACCCAAAACGCAACACAAGGAAATCAAATAAAGCATAATTCCTAAAATCTAAATATATACATATATTGATTCTCATAAGCATGCTCTTCATTCTTGTATGCTTTTTACTGTGTTCGACATCTACTGGGTTGATGTCGCGGTTCCACAGTAGGAACTAGGGTTAAGGAAATTGGGTTTTGTGGTGATCAATTCGCAGAATGGTGTTCGAATTTGGGTTTACAATAGAAAACCGAACTTGTGTGCGAAGCATGGTGAAATTCCGCTCCATTCGACTTCGGTGGGTTCACTGGGTGCTCGAGGTGAAGTGTGCGACGCGACTCAAGCAGGAGGTGCGAGTGAGACAGAGCGGGTATGGTGGTGTAGGGATTTGAGCAAAGAAAATATTGGTGATTTTCTTTTGATTTTATATGAAGTAGGGAAGGAGACTGGTAGGAGAGATGATCGGAAATGGTTGTGGTGTTTTTGGAGCAGGTGTCTGGAGTACCAACGGGGAAGACAAGTGCGGTTTTGGGCTGGTACTTAGAAGTGAATGAGCCGGGAAACTAAGGGGTGAGGCCCGATTAAATAAACTCTAGTTTAATTTATATTTTTAACAATACATGAATTTGTAATATTAATATCTGCTCCGTACGAAATCAGAATTCCAAACCGTCGGATCTGTTGGGATCGTATGGACGGACACTACACACTGGAACTGACTGCGAGTCAATTCGGGCACGTTACAATTTATGGCGAAATAAATTGTTCGACGGATTCAAATAACGCAAATCGTTATTCAATGGTTAACGCGCAACTGTGAGTAAATTTCACTAACTCTGAACAGTTTATAATTTCATGTTGTATTTTTAGAACTATTAAATATTGGCTGATTGGCTGTGTGTTGACTGTTTGATTGAACTGCTAGTTAGTTAGTTGAATTTCTATATTGATTCTGTTTAACAGAATATATCATATGGAACTGAAAGTGATGTTGATTTTATTGTGTAACATCTATGGATGCAGGGAAACAGGTTGGAGGAATCCGACTGGATTCCTCAACATTTATTTTACTGTGATTCATATATTGTGATATATGATGAGATACATAATCTGTTGTTGATAATGTGTGTTTGGACGATATTTATCATTGTTATATGGTATGTTAAATACCATAAGAAATACTGGATGTGGGAAAGGGGATTTTCAAAGTGTATTTTGAAAATGAATTATTTATATAAAATCGATGGATTTATTATAGAAGGGGGAAAGGATTTTATAAAAGAAAATAATTATAAAATTGAAGGATAAGTTATAATGAAAGGAAATATTTGTAAGTCATGTACAAATAGAATTGAAAGGAAATATTTATAGGAAATAAATATATTAAAAATAGAATTAAAAGGAAATATTTATAGGAAATAAATATGTTAAAAATAGAATTGAAAGGAAATATTTATAGGAAATAAATATGTTAAAAATAGAATTGAAAGAAAATATTTATAGGAAATAAATATGTTAAAAATAGAATTGAAAGAAAATATTTATAGGAAATAAATATGTTAAAAATAGAATTGTAAGGAAATATTTATAGGAAATAAATATGTTAAAAATAGAATTGAAAGGAAATATTTATAGAAAATAAATATGTAATAAATAGAATTGAAAGGGAATATTTATAGGAAATAAATATGTAATAAATAGAATTGAAAAGGAAATGTTTATAGGGAATAAATATGTTAAAATAGAGATGAAAGGGATATATTTGTAAACCATTTACAAATAGGAAAGATAAAAGAAATATTTATTTGTTAAATAAATAGAATTGAAAAGGGAATAGTTATTTGTTAAGTAAACAAATAGAAAAGGAATAAATCAAAGGAGTAATTCAATAGGAGTTAATCGAAGTGAGTTAAGCAGTTAGGGTTAATCAATTAGAGTAACCAGTTAGGGTTAATCAATTAGAGATAACCAGTTAGAGTTATTCACTTTGAGTTAATCAACTAGAGTTAAATCGAATTAGAGTTAATCAACTAGAGTTGACCAGTCAGAGTTAATCAATTAGGGTTAATCAATTAGAGTAATCAGTTAGGGTTGATCAGTCAAAGTTAATCAGTTAGAGTTGATCATTCAGAGTTAATCAGTTAGAGTTAATCGAT
The DNA here is from genome assembly GCA_030737875.1 of Allium sativum. NCBI lineage: Eukaryota > Viridiplantae > Streptophyta > Magnoliopsida > Asparagales > Amaryllidaceae > Allium > Allium sativum. Next base: position 737,008,777 of record CM060916.1, read on the forward strand.
AAAGTTAAATCGAACTAGAGTTATTTAAATGGAGTTAATCGAATTTATTTTATTCGAATAGAGTTGAAATGAGTTAATCGAATTTAGATATTCGAAGTGATAAAATCGAATCAGAGATATTTGAAGTGAGATAGTCAAATCAGAAATATTCGAAGTGAGTTGATCGAATCTAGTTATTCGACAGAAGTTAAATCGAATAAGACTTATTCGAAGAAAGAGAATATCGAGCATAAGTATTCGAAAGTAAGCAAATCGAATATAAGTTATTCGAATAAGTTATTCTAATAAGAGTTAATCCCGTAAGAGTTATTAGGTTGGAGTTATTCAAATAAGAATTATAGATTAGAGTTAACCGAATTAGTGTAAATAAATTAGTTGTCGTTATATTATTCGAGTTAGGAAATAAAAGTCATATTAAAGATAATATATTTCGGATGCAGGAGATTATAACACCATTGTTATAATCACGTAAACTTGTAAAAAAAAGGGGTTCGTAAATAGAATCCGAGGGTTCATAAGGAAGTGTTAAAGGGTTAAAAGATAAACTTACCCTGTTTTGAGATTTGAAATGTTGTTCAGTTAAGGTCTGAGAGGTAGTTATACCCCAACTTGATTGACTTCGTTTTTAATTTAGAAATGGTTAAGGTTCAAGAGTGAAAGTTGTTAAGTGATTTAGTAAATAAATATAGTGGTTTGAGTTGTCGTCGCGATGTTGATTTAAACATCTATTTAAATCCAAGTAAAGAAGATTTGGAAATGTTTTCCAAATAAAATCAGAAACGTAATCAAACATTGAAATTGGAAATATGGATTAGAAATGGAAATGTTTTCCAATGTTAACGTATATTTTCTAAACATAGAAAATAAGGAAAATATGAATATATATATATAGATATATATGTATATATATATATATGATTGATGATTGATTGATAGAATTTCCATCTGGAAATAATATCGTTGTTTGCACACCTGTTTTTCTTTGATGGTTAAATCACAGACTATCGAAGTTTTGACCATTTTAACATTGTTAATATGGAGAGACCGGTTGGATTATTATCCAAAGAACCACTCTGTATTGGCACAAGCGTTGTGAATCATATATACGAAGGAAAATTGAAGACGGAGTAAAGTGCAAGGGATATTGTATAAATCTTAGATAACAGTGCCTAAGATGGATATACTGAATAGTGCCTTCGGTTCATCCTGTTCCTGGATGACTTGTATGGATGATTGTCTGACAGAGTATTTCCAGACGACCACGTATATTGATTTCTCCGACCGTACCAAGAGTGGAAGCGGAGAAGGAAACTTCTTTTAGCTAACACATAATGTATTATTGAGGACGTCAATCGGTGATTTGATGGATTTGACGAAGTGGTATTCGAAGTGAATCTGGTGTGATGATAAAGCGTAGCTTCAAGCCTCATCAACCAGTAAATGATAGAAATCGGGCAGGCAGCATGGCTAAGTCGGTCGCTCCGAAGTAGGGTGTATAATCACCTGATCTAGAATTTCATTTACTTCTAAAAGTCTATTATTGATGATGTCCCATTTGGGGAACAGTTGCTGATCCCAACCGTTGGTGATATATATTCAATACACTCAAGCGAAATGAGTGGTCGGTCATGTGTGGCCGGGTTGCAAGATGTTCTTGTTGAATCCAGTGTATTCCTTTCTAGAGGTACACTAGCGAAAGGTGGTTCCATACCTTGTCATAGTTGGAAATCCATTACCCAATACGTGCTTGCGGTTTTGATTGTATACTATATATGTAGAACGTGAGATGAAAGCGTTTCTGCTAGATGATTATTATATTGTGGTTGATAGAAATTATTATAATATCAAAGGGTTTTTGACATAAAGATAATTTGGATTCTCATAAGGGAAAAACCCGTTCCGTTATACGGCGTGGTCTTATGAGATATCATTTACCTGTTCAAACTGTTTTAAACTGTTTTACTCATACCAGTCCCATGACTGATCTGGAGTTTATTTTGTTTTTGTTTACCCTAAACTCTTGGGTGCCCAATTTTGTATGGGCAGTCAAGTAGTCGGGATTTATAGATACTTGAAGAGCTGGAGCAGGAGGCTTCAGAATCATATAGCTATAGTTTATTTCCGCTGTGTTGTAAGTGTTGTACTTTGATAATGATGTATATTCAAGTATAGATGTATATTTCAAGTTATGTTATATATATATTATATGTTATTCGTTCCGCTGTGAGGTTCGCTGTGAGGTTTGTGTTACTCTGATGTTGTGTTCTTCTTCTTCTTATATTCTAAGTTTCTATCTTATCTTTCCTCACGCTCTAATTTCTTTCATTAATCATCCGGTATTTTCAACCCTTGGACGTTCGATATGTGTTGTATATAGGATAACCAAAGTCGCCAAATTTTCGGGTCGTTACAAAGGGAATAGGTGAATGAAAATTACTTACAGTCCGGATCATGCTACTACAATACTCATCATATAAAATTTAGTGTAAAGATCATATACGATAAGTTACCAAGATCAAACTATGTTCCAAATTTCAACAGGGAGAGCATGGGTATAAGTTTATATTCTAAATCCAAATAATAACATATAAGCCAACGTGTATACACATAAGTGAATATGCATATTTTTTTTATAAATACCAGTCAAACCTCACAATAGGAATTAACATATTCAAACGTCCAGGTTACAAATAACAATAGCAAAATAGGATGTTTTTACATACTTAGTCCAGTTTAAGGGTAAATGGATGAACCATAAATGTGTCCACAAAATATTTTTTCATCTATTTTCGTTAGCAATGAATGACTGCAATTCGAGGCAACGTGGACTTGTATGTATATATTCACAGTTTATAGTTTACAAAACAAGGTGTAAGTAGCTAGGCCTGATTCCAATTCGGGGTAACAACAACTAAAACGTATAACGGTCCAAAGCAAAAACAAGATTTACCAAATGCAAGTTAATCGATAAAATTTCTAATATTATATTCTAGTTTAAATCAAAATTGAACTACTTGAAACAAAAATCAATCATGAGCTAAATACTCACTTGCAAAGGCGAAGGAAGGAGCAAGTAGAAGCGAAAATCGGTGCGATTTGGGACAAGCAATGGGGCTCCGTGGCACTAGGCGTGCCTACGGTGGTTTGGCACTCACTGGCGAATGACGGAGCGACTCCAAAAGCGGTGGATGGTAGCCTTGAGTGGAGCGACTGCGGAGATAGTGGACTTGACGGAGGCGAAGTTGTATTGGTGGGTGCGTGGTCGCAACTACAACCGATATGAAGGAGGGAGGTCGGCTACAGGTTCAGGCGGCGGCAGAATTGAGTGGAGCGAAGGCCCGACCGGTGGTAGAGAGCGGCCGACAAAGAGAGGAACAGTGATCGATTGGGGAACGTGGAGGCGATGGAGTCAAGTGATTTTTCGGTGGCCATGGTTTTGAGGACTTGGAGAAAATGTTAATTTAGGGAAAAACTAATGAACAAAGGCATAAAATGGGGAATAAAAGAAAAATGTGGAATGGAGGAACAATAAGACAAGGACACGATTCAAAATTTCAGAACCAATTTAACAAGTGGCAATATTTCAGCTATGCTTTGAACAAGTGTTCATTATGTTGGCCAACATTTTACAAGTGGCAAGGTTATTAACCAAATTAAAAGAGTATATATTATTAGAATACTCTAAGTATACATACAATTATATTATACACACAATACTAATGTATTAGTACATAGTCAAATATAATTTCAAATTAATTTTTATTAACTAATTCAAATCTAAATAAATTAAATTTATGAATAAAACTCAAAGTTGAATTGAAAATCCAATATAAAGTTTCTCAAACAGTATATTTCAATTAGTTTAAAAATGTTAATAACGCTTAATTTTAACAACTATTCAAATTCAAATATTAAAAATATAAATCTACATATACAAAATTAATTAAAACCCAGTTTTAAATTAACCGAATTCAAAATTATAAACAAATCTCAAGTATAAACATTAATTTTCAACGCTTAATTAAATTAACACTAAAATTTTAAATGTCAAAATTTCGGGTACGTTACAAGTGATAATTGCCACTTTTGCAAAAAGAGTTGACATTCAGAAGGATTGCGTAAAGTGCAAAGACTGGTTCGAAAAGAAGGGGATACCTTGCAACCCAGAACATAAGTCCAAATGAAGCCTACTTTCATATGGGAAATAGGATGAAAGCACCAACAGAAACCGTTGGGAATATGCATTTAGTATTAAGTATTAGTTTTCATTTAGATTTAGAGAACACTCTTTATGTTCCTACAGATTTTTGCAATTTGATTTCCTTGACTACACTTGATCTTGATAGGTTTTCTTCATGTATTAGTGATGGATGTTTTAATTTGTTTAAAAACAATGAATTAGTCAGTTCTGGAATTTAGTAAATATTTTATATCAAATTACTCTTGATAATTCATATTTTGAATCGCTTAATATGACCTTGCATTCTAAAATGAGTTTGAAAGCGAGAATTCTCCATTCTTGTGGCATAAAAAACTTTGTCAGTTGTCTAGAGAAAGAGTTAATTCATTAGTGAAAGAAGGTATTCTTCCCATTCTTGATTTTACTGATTTTGAGGTTTGTAAGGATTGCACTAAGGGTATGGAAACTAAACATATTGAGAAAGGGACCACGAGAAGTATTGAATTGCTTAAAATTATACATATAGACATATGCTAACCTTTCGATTATCCGCCTTTTGGTAAAGAAAAATGTTTCATTACCTTCATTAATGATTAATCACGTTATTGTTATCTTTGCCTTCTGCAAGATAATTCTCAATCTATAAATGCTGTGGAATCCTACATAACTAAGGTTGAGAGACAATTAGGTAAAAAGGTAAAAATCATTAGGTTTGATAAAGGTGGTGAATATTATGGAAAGCATGATGATTCGGGAAAACATCCTGGCCCTTTTGCTAAACTTCTTGAAAAATTAGGAATTGTTCCTCGGCACACAATGTCTAGTTCACCATGGATGAATGTTGTTGCTAAAAGACGTAATCATACACTTTTAGAGATGGTTAGGTGTATGATGAGTAATTAAAACTTGCCCATATCATTGTGGATGCATGCCCTTATGACTTTTGTGTCTATTTTGAACCGGGTTCCCAGTAAAGTTGTGCCTAAAACACCTTTTGAGATGTGGAAAGGATGGAAACCCAATTTGAGACATTTACGTGTTTGGGGATGTCCAACAGAGGCATGCATTTATAGTCCACGTGAGAAGAAACTCAATCCAAAAACCATCAGTAGGGTTTTTATTGGATACCCACAAAGATGAAAAGGTATAAATATTGTTGTCCTAATCATAGTACCAAAATTATAGAAACCGGTAATGCTAAATTTCTTGAGAATGGAGAAGTCAGTGGGAGTGATCAAGTAAGAGAAATGGTCATCAGAGAGGTTCAGACACTAATACAAATTTATTTGCATAGAATTTCCAATGAGATTGGTCTACCTAATGTCGTTGGCCCAGCTAATAATGTAGGACCAATTGTCAATGATCATGCACTTCATCATGGGACTGTCACTATTGAACTGAATGTGAATGCAATACCTAAGGTAGAATTAAGGAGGTCCACAAGACCACTAAAACTAGCTATTTCAGATGATTATATGTTATACTTATAAGAAAGTGAATTTAACATGGGAGTGGAAAAAGACGCGACTATGTATTCACAAGCCATGAAAAGTGAAGTTCCTAAGAAATGGATTGATTCCATGTTTGAAGAGATAAAATTTATGGATGCAAATAAAGTTTGGAAGTTGGTCGAATTACTAGAAGGACATAAAAAAGTTGGTTGTAAGTGGGTCTATAAGACTAGACGTCACTCTCTTGCTAAAATCGAACGAGATAAATCTAGACTTATGGCTAAAGGGTTCCATCAAAAAGAGGGCACCAACTATAATAAGACCTTCTATCTAGTTTCAAAGAAGGATTATCTACGGATAATTACGGATTTAATATCATATTTTGACTTAGAGTTACATCAAATGGATGTGAAAGCAACTTTTCTTAATGGGAGTTTAGAAGTAGAAGTCTATATGGCTCAGCCAGAAGGATTTATTATAGATGGAAATGAAAACATGGTATGTTTGTTAAAAAATTGATATATGGACTAAAGAAAAGTCTTGACAATGGTACCTTAAGTTTCATGACACCATTAACACCTTTGGATTCATTGAAAACATGTTTTACCAATACATATACCTTAAGATCGGTAGCAGTAAGTTTACATTTCCGGTTTTATATATTGATGATATCTTGACACCAAGTAGTGACCTTGTCTTATTACAGGAAACCAAGGACTTTCTTTCTCAAAACTTTGAAATGAAAGACATGAGAGATGCTTCTTATGTGATTGTGATAGAAATATTCTGAGATAGATCACGTAGGATTTTAGGACTATATCACAAAAGTTTTGGAATTTTTTGGCATGGCATTATGTGATCCTAATGCTACTCTGATTCAGAAAGGGGACAAATTCAGCATAAGCCAATGTCCTCAAACTGAGTTAGAACATGATTGAATGAGAGACTATCCTTATGCATCTCTTGTAGGGAGTTTGGGATATGTATAGGTTTTTACTAGACCAGACATCAGTTTTACAGTTGGCATGCTAGGTCGCAACCAAAGCAATCCCGACATTGATCATTAAAAAGATGCAAAGAAAATGTTGAGATACTTACAAGGAACAAAGAAACTTATGCTCACATTTAAGGGTGTTGATCACTTGAGAAGATTGGATACATAGATTCATATTTTGGTGGATGTGTGGACACTAGAAAGAGAACTTTCGGTTTTGTATTCATGTTAGATAACAGTGTTGTTTCATGGAGAAGTGCAAAACAGTGCATCATTGTATCATCCACTATGGAGGTCGAGTTCATAACATGCTTTGAGGATATGATTCAAGCAATATGGTTGCGGATTATTTTTTTGGGCTTATAGCCATGGATTCAATTACTAGACCGCTGAAAATTTATTTTGATAACACCACACGTGTATTCTTTTCAAAGAATGATAAATATTCTAGGGTTATAAAGAACATGGAGATGAGATACTTATCAATCAAGGATGAAGTTCGGAGGAAAAATATATCAGTTGATCACATCAACACTCGTGCTAATATAGCAGATCCATTAACTAAAGGTTACCCCCTAAGACATTTAAGCAGCATGCTGAAGCAATGGATCATGACGGTGACCAATAATGTAGCTCTTCTTATTTACGAATTTGTGGGAATTTGTGGATTGCCAAGTATTTTTGTTATGATACTGTTTTAAGTGTACATTATTGCAGCTTCTAATTTTTTTTGTTTCATACTATGGATCTTTATGTTTATGTACATGTTAAAATAGTGCATGGTAACAGAATTAGTCTTCCTTCAAGACATTAATGGGGACCATTATGATTACTTCTACTTTACAGACTTAGTTGTTTTGATTGTCGGTTAGTGGTACATGGAAGGGACTACGTTCTTTAATTAATGTAGAACTGATATGATCCTAACTGATGATTCAAACTGACTAAGTGTAATTAAGATAAACTTATTAAAATATCGCTACAACATTTATGCGCACCTTATATTTGTTCCTACATGACCATTAAAGAATTTGTCACATGGATTAAGTGAGAGAATGTAAGAACTAATGAACATATCATTATGTGGTCCATATAACAAATAAGGTTATTTATGGAATTGTAGATTTAATAGGATAAGATTGCAATTAAAAGATATAATTCCATATAACAAAAAAGGTTATTTACGAAATTGTTGATTTGATAAGATAAGATTGCAATTAGAAGATACAATCTATCAAAATAATGATATTATCTATTAATGATCAATTTTGATGAACGGTTGAGTGTATCTTTAGAGGATTTTGGCCCCTCTCTATACCTATATATATAACCCAATATTCATTGTTAGGGTTATATCAAAATATCACAAACTAAAGTAAGGCTAAGAGAGAGAAGGCAAACTCCAGATCTACGCCTTTTTCCTTCTTCTCAATCGTGATGCCTACATGTATGTCTTTATATTTCGTAATTAAGAGTATGATCAAGATCCTAAAAATGCAACCATGGTTATATTAATTTTGCACTCCTTCTAGCACTAAAAGTATTGGTAAAAATATTTGTTTCACCATACTTGAATTAGTCACGATTTTGAATCAATGGAACAACATCATTCCAAAATCGCTTTGAGGTGAATATTAGGTTGTTGAATGCTTACATAATGAACAGTTGAACTATAGCTATTGACTAGAATATAAATTTTGTTTTGCATTCATGTAGTAGACTTCTATTTTGCCAAATATAAACAAGGAATAAAGCATGTAAGTAAAGAGACACGAAGAATTTTTTACGTGGTCTAGATTGTTCTCAATCCTACATCAACGGTTGCTCTATATATATTATTTCCTCTTGCAAATTGCTTAAAGAAATATACAATACCATATAAACTCATATTATTTTATCTAGAAAAACAGGACTTTAGCCCCTAAATCAGGCCCGATTCTAGCCCTAGGCTAGCCAAGCGATCGCCTACGGCAACCCCTGGATAGGGGCAATAGAGTAGGAATGGTCAATGAGGAGGCTAAATATCATAACAAAATATAAATAAATAATATTTCATGAAGATTTTGTAGTAGGTTGTTGGTTGATCCACTGATATTATGCAGGCTACTCTTACTGGAGGTCAAAAGTTCAAGCATTAGGGGGTAGTTGGTAACATTCGTTGTTTTTTTTTTGCCCTGTTCCCTACTATCTAATTCTTGTGGCACATAAGGCAACCTAATCATCATAGCCGACCTTGCCTGATATATCCAACCATTTCATCTTTCAAGTCCCTTCTCTTATATTGTAGAAGAAACGTTGTAGAATATCGTGATTGCCCTTTATCTGACTTCAATCTTCACATTTAAATCTTGTCACTTGATCTTCGTCTACAACATATGCCTTTAGTGCTTGGACTAATGATGTGCCTTTCGTGGGAGGTTAGGTTTGGCGGGAGGAGTTTTTGGTAGTAGCTTCTAAAATTGAAGATAAGATGCTGAAAAATTGGGAAAGAAACATAAGCTTATACGGATCAAGCTTTTTCGGTTCGAAGAGTTAAAGCATTTGTATGCTGCCTTAAGAGGATGTTGGGGAGCCATTCATAAGTTCTAGGTGATGTTGAAGTATGAGAAAAGATGGAGAGATTATTATTATGTTATGCTTATGCCTTAATATGGTGCAAATATCTTTGCTACTTTAACTTAACTTATGCTTTATTGATTACCACTGTGTTGGGAAAAAATTAGAGTTGCACTACCTTGCCTTACCCATGAGTTGGTTTGACATATATTTGGAACGCAATCTAAACCAACCATGATGTGAGATGATTATGACCTAAGTGTTGGATTTTGATGACACTATATTCAATATTTAAGTAGATTTTTGAGATATTTTGGTCTACATGAAAATGCAAATATAAATCATTTCTTATTTCATAGATTCGGTGGATTATGGAGAGTGGTTAGTTGCTCTTTAATAAAAAAGAATTATGGGGAAAGTTATGGTGAGTGATTGGTTACCTCTTTTTATTGCATTAGAAAATGCAACAAATAGTCTACATGGGAAAGATTTATGAAAGCATTTAATATCTTCTTATTGAAGATATATTGTTAAGTCTATTGTAAATAGCCGTGTATGAGGTCCGTGTGAGGTAAAGGAAAAAGTTTTTTAGTTTTTTTGGGATTGAGATATCTTCTCAATTTTTTATGTTTCTTTTGTAATCAATTGACTAATTAATAAAAGTTTTGTTGGAAGGAATCCTATTTATCATTTTTATTATATCTTCTAAAATCTAATTGTGTAGAGATCCTAAGAATTTCCTAGCACTAAGTTGATTGTAGTTTGAGTCATCCTTATGGCATGTATGCACGGGTCACCCATTACTACAAGTATGCATGGGTCACTAATAAGAAAAAAGGAGCTCCATATCTTTATGGTTTACCTATAAGTGTTGTTCTACATCAAAACATAGTTTGAGTAGCCATACATACAACTCTTTAGAATGGTTTTAATCTCTCACAGTATTGCTTAAGTTTCTCTCAGTTTGTGCTATTCAGATTCACTCTTAAAGATGTTGACATAGTATATGCCCTTGAAATGCGGGAAACATAGTTCGACTATTCAAGCGCACTACCCTCTGACTTGGGATGTGTTAAGCTCTATGCAATTAAAGCGCTTAGCGATTCTACAGCGGTAGAGGAGCAAAAAGGTGTGCAACACCCCTCGTCCGTTAATGTCAGTCTTTATCAGAATGCAATAAGATTCATGAAGCGTTATAGGTAAACAGAAACAGAAACATTACAAGACAGATATAAAATAACAACGGAATTAAAACTTTATTAAATAGAAAAGATTCGTGGTTTGAACTCAATTACAAAATTAGTCTGGAATATTGAAAACATAAAACTTCTGCCTTGTACAAAAATCATCAGAGTACAATAATACATAAAAAAAGCATAATCCCCAAAATATAGCCATAGTAAAGCAGATACGAAATCGAGCAATGCATCTAAGCAGCCCCAAGCAGAAGGAAAGAAGAATTACGATCAAGCTTAAGTATTCCCACCCTGAGAACTTGGGGAAGGGAGGGGGACGGAAGAGAAAGAAGAGGAAACAAAATGGGTTAGACATAAAGTAGGGCAAGTCCAGTTACTTTTAGCATATAAATAAGTAAAAGCATCATGATAGGCATATAAATTGGAGAGAGATAACAGTGTCATAAGGCAGGTATAACAAGGTAAACAGGTAAACAGAACATGCATTGCGCTCCTCTAATACTTTTCTCTATACCAGTACTAGTATAATAAGAACAAGATGATCCCAACAAGTACAAGATGATAGACTAGGTGTATTCCTAGTGAGAGGTTTTACCTCATACAATTACAGGTAGCCCAATAGAACTAATAGGTGTTAACCCCTAACAACAATAATGAGCACCTAAACAAGCAAGACTAGATGTACCCTAATTACTACCCCCAATCGATTGGCTCCCTAACTTATAGATACTCGGTGCTGGCCCCACAGTAGGATGTATCACTTCCTAAAGTGACAACCCCCTTATTTTCAAGGTGCACAACCATATCTATTAATGTCACAATGTCTTATCTTTCCTAGCAAGCGGACCCATGCACGCACATGACTTCGTTGGAATGCGCCGTCAATACCCGCACTCAAGTGACCTCTTATAATCAACTCAGTAAGTGTGCCCAGACCACGACCTAGCTCGGGGTTCCACGTTTGATACCAAGATGAGTTACTGACTGAAATGGGTCCCACACAATAGATGATAAAAGCTCCCCCCTTGGCTTGCATCCCCACTGCTAGGATTTCAACAGGTTATGCCTACTAGTTTAACAAGATTGCATAACCCCAACATGTTAAGTTTGTCGGGTTTATATATATAACCCGTCCCTACATATTTAACAAGATTAACTTAAACCTCCCACTGATTCAAGCAAGTTTACTTAACCCTTACTCAAGTTAACAGGTTCATGTAATCCTTATGAATTCAAACAGGCTAAGTATTACAAGTTTATCACCATTCATTCATTTATGGTTATTACAGCGCTAGACCTCCCACATTAAGTCTGCCACTTGTGGATGCTGGATATGTCGGTTGGGTCCGGGCAGACTTCTTCCACAAGTCAGACTTAACCTCGTGTCTTAACACCGTTACGTGTTTATGCACTTAGACCCCTCACATTAGATTTACCACTTGTGGATGCTGTATATGTCGGGCGGTTCCGGGCTGTCTTCTACCACAAGTGTAATCTAACCTCATGTCGAAGCGCGGTTACAGTTTCTGATTACTGTAAACCTAGGCATTTTCATTACTAATCAATTATCATGTTTATTGTGCCCCAAATCCCCATCCGATCTACGATATATGTTATGCCCTAGATTAAGGTTTAGATCAAGACATAGATTTTGCCCCAAAATCCAAGTTTTGGCTCAAGGTATAATTTATGCCCAAAATTCGCAATCATGTTTACAATATGAATTATGCGCCAAATTAATCATTTCCAATCGTTCCCAAATTTGTGCGTTTGTGTATTTTTGCGATAGGCCTAGGCTCGAAGGTAGCCTGACTATAAAAACAAAAAGGGAGAGGAGAGAACAAGAATAGGCATAGTAAATAAAACTGGCATATGATGACATAATTAGGCAAACTAACATAATAGGCATAAGGTGACATGATTCGGAAAACTAACAGAATAGGCATAAGGTGACCTAATTAGGCAAACTAACAGAATAAGGATATTATGAATAGACATATATGCACTAATCAATAGGTCAGGTGTACAAGTAATGGCAGATCTATTATGATTATGGTTACTAACAGGCATAGGCTTAGATCCAAACTTATAAACATGTCAAGATTACATTTTAGGGGTTTAGATTGGATCTAAAGAACAGAAGATTGATTGTAGATGTAGCAAAAATCCTTGAATACATATATCTTGTTGTTGAAGAAGAATATGCTAGATCAAACTGAGTTGGGGCAGCACCTTGTTGTCTCCATTGTTTTTAGTGAATAAAAACAATGGGAATGAGGTCCTATTTATAGCCTAGGGTCAATGAATCTAGTCAAGAAACGAGTCCACGTTCAGAAACTGAATTCTTCCCAGATCTCGGAGGGGTCGACATGGGTTTCGACACCCCTGTCTGGGGTCCACCCATAGGATTGGATGTGTTGAGCTCTATGCAGTTAAAGCGCTTAGCGATTCTATAGCGGCGGAGGAGCAAAAAGGTGTGTGACACCCCACATCTGTTAATGTAACTCTTTATCAGAATGCATTAAGTTTCATGAAGTGTTATAGGTAAACAGAAACAGAAATATTACAAGACAGATATAAAACAACTGCGAAATTAAAACTTTATTAAATAGAAAAGCTTTGTGGTTCAAACCTAATTACATAATAAATCTGGAATATTGAAAACATAAAACTTCTGCCATGTACAAAAATCATCATCGGAGTACAATAATACATAAAATGAGCATAATCCCCAAAATATTGCCATAGTAGAGCAGATAAGAAATCGAGCAATACATCTAAGCAGCTCCAAGCAGAAGGAAAGAAGAATCCTGATCAAGCTTGAGTATTCCCACCCTGAGAACCTGGGGGGAAACGGAAGAGAAAGAAGAGGAAACAAAATGAGTTAAACATAAAGTCTGGAGAGTCCAGTTACTTTTAGCCATGACAGGCATATAAGTTGGAGAGAGATGACAGTGTCATAAGGCAGATATAACAAGGTAAACACGATAAACAGATCAGAACATACATTGCGCTTGTCTAATACATTTCTCTGCACTAATACTAGTATAACAAGAACAAGACGATCCGAACGAGTACAATATGGTAGACTTAGGTGTACTTCTAGTGAGAGGTTTTATCCTATAAAATAATAGGTAGCTCAATAGAACTGACATATGTTAACCTCCAATGACAATAACGGGATCCTAAACAAGTAAGACTAGATGTACCCTAATTACTACCCCAATCGATCAGCCCCCTATCTCGTAGATACCCTATGCTGGCCCCATAGTAGGATGAATTACTTACTAAAGTGACAACCCCGTTATTTTCAATATGCACAACCATATCTACTGATTCCACAACGTCTTATCTTCCCTAGCAAGTGGACCGATGCATGCAATGACTCCGTTGGGACGCGTCGTCAACGCCCTCACTTAAGTGACCTCTTATAATCAGTTCAGTAAGTGTACCCAGACCCCGGCCTAGTTCGGTGTTCCCCGTTTGATACCAAGTTGGGTTACAGACTGAAACAGGTCCCACACAACAGATGATACAAGCTTCAACCCTAGGGTTGCATCCCCACTACTAGGATTTCAACTGGTTATGCCTACTAGTTTAACAAGATTGCATAACCCCAACAGGTTAAGTTTGTCGGGTTTATATGTATAACCCGTCCCCACATATTTAACAATATTAACTTAACCACTCACTGATTCAAGCAAGTTTACTTAACCCCTACTCAAGTTAACAGGTTTATGTAATCCTTATGGATTAAAACAGGTTAAGTATTACAATTTTATCACCATTCATTCATTTATGGTTATTACTGTGCTAGACCTCCCACATTAAGTCTGTCACTTATGGAAGCCGGATATGCCAGTTGGGTCCGGGTAGACTTCTTCCACAAGTTGGACTTAACCTCGTGTCTTAACACTGTTACGTGTTTATGCACTTAGACCCCTCACATTAGATTTACCACTTGTGGATGCTGTATATGCCGGGTGGTTCCGGGCAGGCTTCTACCACAAGTGTAATCTAACCTCATATCGAAGCGCGGTTACAGTTTCCAATTACTGTAAACCTAGGCATTTTCATTACTAATCAGTTATCATGTTTATTGTGCCCCAAATCCCCGTCTGATCTACGATACATGTTATGACCCAGATTAAGGTTTAGATCAAGATATAGATTATGCCCCAAAATCAAAGTTTTGGCTCAAGGTATAATTTATACCCAAAAATCACAATTATGTTTACAATATGAATTATGCCCAAATTAGTCATTCCCAATTATTCCCAAATTCGTGCGTTCGTGTATTTCAGCGATAGGCCTAGGCTCGAAGGTAGCCTGGCTAGAAAAACAAAAAGAGGAAAAGAGATAGGAGAGAACAAGTGTAGGCATAGTAAATAAAACTAGCACATGATGACATAATTTGGCAAACTAGCATAATAGGTATAAGGTGATATTATTAGGAAAACTAAGATAATAGGCATAAGGTGATATGACTTGGCAAGCTAACAGAATAGGGATGTCATGACTAGGCATATAAGCACTAATCAATAGATCAGGTGTACAAGTAACGTCAGATCTATTATGATTTAGGTTACTAATAGGCATAGCCTTAGATCCAAACTTATAAACAAGTAAGGATTACATTTTATGTGTTTAAATCTAAAAGCAACATAAACTCACTGTGATTGGATCTAAAGAATAGAAGATTGATTGTAGATGTTGTAGCACAGATCCTTGAATACGTATAACTTGTTGTTGAAGAAGAATAGGCTAGGTCAAACTAAGTTGGGGCAACACCTCGTTGTCTCCATTGTTTTGGGGAATAAAAACAATGAGAATGAGGTCCTATTTATAGCCTAGGGTTAATGAATCTAGTCAAAAAACGAGACCACATTCAGAAACTGAATTCTGCCCAGATCTTGGAGGGGTCGACATGGGTGTCGACATCCCAGTGCTAGTGTCGACCCATGAGTCGACACCCTTAGGGATGGGGTCGACACCTAACGGTCTGATCGCCCCATTTTCCCCCGCATCTGATTTTGAATTTCTGGAATAGTTTAATTTATATATAAATAGCTTATATGTATATAAACTTTAAACCTTAATATCTTCTTTATAGGATGTCCGTTTTCTGCAAACTTGGGGTGTATCTTAAGAAGAATTTCGAGATGAACGCAATGGCGCAGTTCGTTTTACTTAATTCCAAATATTTAATTAAGTATTCCTTAGTTTATTATTATAGTGTTGTTAGAATTACGGGACGTTACATTCTCCCCTACATAAAGGATTTCGTCCCCGTAATCTCTAAGTTAAGAAGAATGTATATCCTAACATCCATCATCCATCTACTCATCCATTAATCACTGGCATCCATTGTCCTTAAAAGATTTCTAATGCTTATATGAATATATGCAAAGGTGTGTGTATATGTCCCTATACTAATGCGGAAGATCAGGCGGTCTACTGATTCAGTTGACCTCCTTAGTGCAATGTATGTTAGTGCCATGAATCCAATATATATGCAAAGAATCCCATTATAACATGTAAGTTCTATATGTGTGCGCAATCATTCATCTAGATGCAACATCCATATGATGATACACCAAATTTCATCCATTAAAAGAAGAAAAATGCACACACATTCATATGTAGTATGAGAGTGATTGAGCCGTTCTAGTGCCTAGTATGTCTGTATATGCATCCACAAGCAAACACTTGCATCCATCAAACATAACGAGTCTCAAACACATGTTTACATCCATGGGATTCCTACCTAATGGTCGAAGATTTGATCGATAGGATATACTTAAACGATAGAAATTAGCATGAATAAAAGCTTTCGAAAGGAAGTTAAGAACATACCCTTGAAAAGAGAAGGGTATGAAGCGCGAATCTTGTCTTTAGTCTCCCAAATTGCATCCTCTTGGTTATCTCCCCAGTGTACTTTCATCAACTTGACCTCTTAGTTGCGTAGCTTCTTATCCTCTGATCCAAGAATATGGATAGGAGCTCGTCTAACTATTGCCTCCCATTCCACTTCTACATCCTCAAGCATACTTGGCTCAACTACTTCTACGGTATCATTCAAGCACTTCCATAAATGAGAAACGTGGAAAACATCATGAATGCTGGATAGTCTTTTTGGTAGCTTTGCCCTATAGGTCATTTGGCCAATTCTTTCTGTTATGGGAAATGGCCTTACAAACCTTGGTGCCAATTTCCCTGCAGATCCAAAACGAACCACATTCCCCAAAGGTGATACCTTGATGAAAACCATGTCTCCTACCTCAAACTCAATGTCATTCCTTCTCCTATCTGCGTAGGACTTCTGCTTGTCCTAGGCTATCTTCATGCGCCTGCAGATAAGATCAATCTTTTTTGAAGTTTCTCTAACCATCCCAGATCCAAGTAGAAGTCTTTCTGTAGATTCCCACCAAAAAGTCGGTGATCCACAAGGTCGTCCGTACAAAGCTTTGAAGGGTGCCATGCCATTACTAGTCTAGTAACTGTTGTTGTAGGCGAACTCCTAAAAGAAGATGCTCTTTCCAAGTCCCTCCGAAGTCTAGGATACACAGTCTTAAAAGATCCTCAAGGACTTTATTCACCCTCTCCATCTGTCCATCGGTCTGAGGGTGATAAGCAGTACTCAAACACAATTGTGTACCTAATGCATCTTGCAAGCTCCTCCAAAACTCACAGGTGAATATGGGGTCACGATCACTCACAATACTGGAAGGTACTCTAAGCAGACGGACTATCTCACGAAGATAAACTACTACCAACCATGATGTTATCCTCTTACTCTTAACAGGGATGAAACGAGCGCTCTTAGTAAGCCTGTCAACTATAACCCAAATACTGGTGTTGCCTTTCCTTGATCTAGGAAAACCATCAGTGAAATCCATAGAGACTCTCTCCCACTTCCACTGTGGGACTTCCAAAGGATGAAGTAAATCACCGGGCTTCTTTGATCAGCCTTGGCTTGCTGACAAATCAAACATCGAGAAACAAATTCTGGTACATCTTTCTTCATTCCAGCCCAAAAGGAAACCCTCTTCATATCCTTATACATCTTACCACCATCAGGATGAATAGTCATCTTAGAACGATGGGCTTCCTCAATGACTGTCTTCAACAAACTTCCAACTCGGGGAATACAAAGCCTTCCATCTCGTCGCAACCACCCTCTATCTTTCATGGAATATCTATTGAGGTGAACAGAAGTCTCCCCTCTACTGAGCCTAACAAAGATATTTGCTAGTTGTGGGTCCTCTCGCTGCGAAGTCCCTATTTGGTCCAATAGAGTAGGTCGCACCTCTAATGATGCCAATAAACCAGGTGTAAACTCGGCGGACGGTCTAAAATCAAAAGTCGATATAAACTCTAAGCTTTTCCTCTCCACAAACAGAGGGCTATATGTCATCCTTTGCCTACTCAATGCGTCTGGCACCACATTACCCTTGCCAGGGGTATAAGCAATCTCAAAATCATAGGATGCTCGGAACTCCATCCATCTTTGTTGCCTTAAATTAAGATCCTTTTGCGAGAACAAGTACTTGAGAGATTTAAGATAGGTGTACATTTCAAATCTCTCTCCTAGTAGATAATGGCGCCAAGTCTTTAAGCGTGAATACTATGGCGGCTAACTCTAAGTCATGGGTAGAGTAGTTCTTCTCATGAACTCTAAGCTATCTACGTCCATAACATACTACCCTTCCCTCTTGCATCAGAACCGCACCAAGCCCTCTACCATATGCATCAGTGTGTACTGTGAACACTTTGTTCCCGTTAGGTAAGGTCAAGAATGGGGTTGTTGTCAAATCCCTCTTCAATTGCTGAAAAGCATCGTTACAACCTATATCCCAAGAAAATGTCAGTTCCTCTTCGTCAGTCTGGTGAGTAGGGCTGATATCTTTGCGAAGTCCTTAATGAACTTCCTATAATAGCCCACTAACCCAAGAAAACTCCTCACTTCCGTTGCATTCTTTGTGATCTGCCAATCTTGAACTGTAACTACCTTCATGAGATCTACTGTTATCCCATCTTTAGAGACCACATGTCCTAGAAATCTCAATTCTTTTTTGCAAAAATGACATTTAGAAAATTTCGCCTTAAGCTGGTGCGCACGGAGAGTTTTCATAACCTCCCTCAAACGTAGGGTATGCTCTTCCTCGTTCTTCGAGAAAATCAAGATGTCATCAATAAAGACCATAACGAACTTATTTAGAAACTCCCCAAAAGCCTTACTTATCAGATCAACAAAATAGGCGGGCACATTCGTCAACCCAAAAGGCAAGATGGATCACTTGAAGAAACCATATAGAGTTCTAAAAGTGGTCTTGTCTATACTGTCCTCGGCCACCCTCGACTAATGAAACCCTGTGGCCAAGTCTAACTGAGAGAAAACAGATGCACCAACATGCTAGTCAAACAGATCATCTATCCTCAAAAGTGGGTGCCTATTTTTCTTAGTGAGTTTATTTAACCCTCTGTAATCCAACATAAGCGAAGCGAACCATCCTCCTTAGTGGCGGATACCACCGGAGCACCCCGTTCAGATATGCTTCTCCTAATAAACCCTTTCTCAAGTAGCTCCCCTACTTGCTTGCTAAGCTCCCTCCTTTCTCTTGGAGCCATGTGGCGCACATGCAATGCAACTGGCTTTGCATTGTCCACCAAATATATATGGAAATCAATCTTGCACCTTGGAGGTAAGCCTCGAACCTTATAAAAACATTAAGATACTCACAGACTATTGGCATAGATTGTAATCCATCGATAGATGCATCAAGCGACTCTAGGAATCAAAGCATGATAGACCCTTTAGGGTCATAAGAAATCTTGAGGGTCCTCCCATCGCAAGTCAAAAGTCTAAGGACCCTCCTCTCATAATCCAAAATGGCACCATACATGGCTAGCCAATCCATCCCTAGAATCAAACCATAGCCCATGAAACCAAGCACATATGTGTCGCATTCAAACTCGACACCTAACACAGATATTCTCAAACCCAAAAAATCATAGAAAGATGAGTCGTACCCCTAATAGGATTTGAGACAACAACGGGATCCAAAACCATACTAGTAATAAGGTGCTGAGACTCAACCACAAAATCAGATATAAAAGAATGTGAAGCGCTAGAATCAAAAAGAGTTCTAACTTGATGATTGGAAAGAGAAATCAAACCTTCAACGGAAACTTTCCTACCTCTATTCGGCGCACTGGCCACGAGAGCATGCACCTTCCCTCCAGAAAATCCTGCCCTTTGGCCCTGTCCTTGTTTCCTCCAGGAATACTTAACAAGATGTCCGACGTCTCCACAATTAAAACAAGCATTCTTTCTTTTCTTGCAATCCTTGATCACGTGACCTTCGCATCCACAATGATGACAATTTATCTTATCTCGAGCTTTTCCGTTCTTACTGCCCTTCTTTTGTGGCTGTTGTTCTTTCTTGGGCCACACTTTCTTGGTTTTTGTTTCCTCAACCTTAGCCTCTTTCTTTTCACCTTTATCATGCTCGTGCATTAATGCCATATAAACGAGTTTCTCATAAGTTTCTCCCATCGAAATATGAGACGTAGCCAACCCTTAGAGGGATTCGTTCAATCCTCAAACAAACCTCAAAGCTTTCTTGTTTTGGGTATCTACTAGTTCCAAACCAAACCTCGATAATTGATTGAACTTATTAGCATACTCTCTAAAAGACATGCCTCCTTACTTCAGCGCCAAAAAACTTTCCATTTGCATACTTTGCTCGGCTTGAGAAAGAAACTTTATTTCGAATCTCCATCGGAAATCATCGTAAGTTTCCACTGGATGCCCTGCTTGTGTCACTTCCCACCAAAATAAAGCCTCATCTTTCAGCTGATAAATAATAACTGAATCTTCCTACGGTCGTCAACTTCGAAAATTCCAAACAAATCCTCCATCTCTTTAAGCCAATTCCTTGCCGCTACGAAAGTCTCAGTTCCTCGTAATGGCTTCCCACTCATAGCATAGAAAACTTTGCATATCTTAGAGAAATTATCATCACGTGAAGGAGGAGGAGGAACAGTGGCTACAGTTGAGGAATAGGCGTCTACATGGCCCTCGGCAGGTGTCGTAGCCTCCAGATACCTAAGAAAACCAAGCCGATATATGAATGCCCTTAGGAATATTAGGTTCCCCAGACATGACAAAAAGAAAAGGAAAAAGGGATTCAAATAGAGAGTCGAAAGATATTTTATACAGCTTTGGCGAATATGTTTTTTAGAATAGACTTTTCTTTTGAAAATGTTATCCTTTTAAAACCTTTTTGAAAACAATTTTCAAATTCTTTTATCCGATCTACTAACCTTCAACTCTGATACCAAATGTGACACCCCATGTCCGTTAATGTCACTCTTTATGAGAATCCATTAAGTTTCGTGAAGCGTTATAGGTAAACAGAAACAGAAACATTACAAGATAGATATAAAATAACAGCAGAATTAAAACATTATAAAATAGAAAAGCCTCGGGTTCAAAACCAACTGCATAATAAGTCTGGAATATTGTAAACAAAAAACTTCTGCCTTGTACAAAAATCATCATCAGAGTATAATAATACATAAAAAGAGCATAATCTCCAAAATATAGTCATAGTAGAGCAGATGCGAAATCGAGCAATACATCTAAGCAACTCCAAGCAGAAGGAAAGAAGAATCATGATCAAGCTGGAGTATTCCCCCTCCTCCCCCTTGAGAACCTAGAGGGAAACTAGAGAGAAAGAAGAGGAAACAAAATGGGTCAGACATAAAGTCCGGCGAGTCCAGTTACTTTTAGCATATAAATAAGTAAAGGCATCATGGTAGGCATATAAGTTGGAGAGAGATAACAGTGTCATAAGGTAGGAATACCAAGGTAAACAGGATAAATAGAACTGAACATGCATTGTGCTTCTCTAATACTTTTCTCTGCACCAATACTAATATAATAAGAACAAAATGATCCCAACAAGTACAAGATGGTAGACTTAGCAGTACTTCTAGTGAGAGTTTTTACCCCATACAATAATAGGAAGCATAATAGAACTAACAGGTGTTAACCCCTAATGACAATAACGAGCTCCTAAATAAGCAAGACTAGATGTACCCTAATTACTACCCCCAACCGATCGGCTCCCTAGCTCGTAGATACCCTGTGCTGGCCCCAAAGTAGGATGCATCACTTCCTAAATTGGCAACCCTGTTACTTTTAAGATGCACAACCATGTCTACTGATGTCACAGCGTCTTATCTTCCCTAGCAAGCAGACCATGCATGCACATGACTCCGTTGGAATGCGTCGTTAACACCCTCACTCCAGTGACCTCTTATAATCAGCTCAGTAAGTGTGCCCAAACCCTGACCTAGTTCGGGGTTCCCCGTTTGACATCAAGATTGGTTACTGACTGAAATGGGTTCCATATAGCAGATGTTACAAGCTTCTACCTAGGCTTGCATACCCACTACTAGGATTTCAACAGGTTATGACTGCTAGTTTAACAAGATTGCATAACCCCAACAGGTTAAGTTTGTCAGGTTTATATGTATAACCCGTCCCCACATATTTAAAAAGATTAAGTTAACCCTCCCAATGATTCAAGCAAGTTTACTTAACCCCTACTCATGTTAATAGGTTCATGTAATCCTTATGGATTCAAACAGGCTAAGTATTACAAGTTTATCACCATTCATTCATTTATGGTTATTACTGCGCTAGACCTCCCACATTAAATCTGCCACTTGTGGATGTTGGATATGCCTGTTGGGTCCGGGCAGGCTTCTTCCACAAGTCGGACTTAACCTCATGTCTTAACACCGTTACGTGTTTATGCACTTAGACCCCTAACATTAGATTTACCACTTGTGGACGCTGGATATGCCGAGTAGTTCCGGGCAGGCTTTTACCGCAAGTGTAATCTAACCTCGTGTCTAAGCGCGGTTACAGTTTCTAATTACTGTAAATCTAGTCATTTTCATTAGTAACCAATTATCATGTTTATTATGCCTCAAATCCCCGTCCGATCTACAACACAAGTTATGTCCCAGATTATGGTTCAGATCAAGATATAGATTATGCCCTAAAATCCAAGTTTTGGCTCTAGGTATATTTATGCCCAAAATGCCCAATCACGTTTACAATATGAGTTATGCCCCAAACTAATCATTCCCAATCTTCCCCAAATTCATGCGTTCACGTATTTCAGCAATAGGCCTAAGCTCAAAGGTAGCTTATCTATAAAAACAAAAAGGGAGAGGAGAGAACAAGACTATGCATAGTAAATAAAACTGGCATATGATGACATAATTAGGCAAACTAACATAATTGGCATAAGGTGACATGATTAGGCAAACTAACAGAATAGGCATAAGGTGACCTGATTAGGCAAACTAACAGAATAGGGATATTATGAATAGGCATATAGGCACTAATCAATAGATCAGGTGTACAAGTAATGGCAGATCTATTATGATTCAGGTTACTAACAGGCATAGGCTTAGATCCAAACTTATAAACATGTCAAGATTACATTTTAGGTGTTTATATCTAAAAGCAATATAAACTCATTGTGATTGGATCTAAAGAACAGAAGATTGATTGTAGATGTTGTAGCACAAATCCTTGAATACATATAACTTGTTATTGAAGAAGAATAGGCTAGGTCAAATAGAGTTGGGGCAACACCTCATTGTCTCCATTGTTTTTAGTGAATAAAAACAATGAGGATGAAGTCCTATTTATAGCCTTAGGTCAACGAATCTAGTCAAGAAATGAGTCCACGTTCAAAAATTGAATTCTGCCCCGATCTCGGAGGGCTCGACATTGGAGTCGACATGGGTGTCGACACCCCTGTGCTAGGTTTGACCCATGGGTCGATAACCTTAGGGATGGGGTCAACCCCTAATGGGCCAACTTCCCCCTATTTTTTGCCACCTCTGATTTTGATTTTCTGGAATAGTTTTATTTATATATAAATGGCTTATATGTACCGGTACATATGCACGTCCGTTGGACGTGTGCGAAGACCGCTGAAGAAAAGAGGGGTTATGTGCAAAGATCAGTGGAAAAGTAGGACTAAAAAAAATCGTAATTCAGTATCAAAAAGGAAAAAAAACTAAGCACATTTACAAATAGTACAAAAATCTTGGAATGGTTGCAATCAGTAATGCCACCTGATACAATGGGAAGAAAAAATAATATTAAATTTATGTGACTTGAGCAGTTGTAATTACAATTATACACAACAGGCAGATAGAATGAAGCAGTCAAAATGAATGAGTGGTCCATTTTCAAATTTCATAAAATGTAATTCATTTCCATGTATTGTATTGTAAGCTTCTGAAATTCATTACGTAATGAAGTCAGAAACGGTGTGGAATGTGTTACGAATAAGATGTAGATGTTCCAGTCAAACCCCAACAATGTTGTGAACATGCGTAGCACGAAGGATGTTGAACGTGATACTGAACTTGCACATCAAACTGCAAAAAATATTATAGTTGTTAACATTAAGAATTGGATATGTTAGCTAAGTATGAAAAATAATAGAATTGCATATACACATAATTAAGACTGAATAGCTGTATTTCTTTTAAAAAGAAATAAACATCAACTGCAAATAATTCTCAAAGGTATTTGCAAACTTTATCCCTTACTATCATGTCATTTGGACTGGAAATTTTTAAGATAGATATAAACATATATTATTGTATAGTTGTTGGACTAATTGTTACAAAATTATATTAATTAAAGTACTGAGTTTACATGCATGTTTGACGGATGTGTGCTTATACAAATATGAACAAATTAGAATATGGACCATAAAAATAAACTGTTGCTAGTTTATCTTTAAATTGTTGGTTAAACATTGCAGAATTTCAATTTATCGTAGCTTTTATTATTTATTAACATCTTATTATCAGTACTAACAAAAAAGGTCATGCAAAGCCATAATTTGAACCAAGTAAATGGTTGCAGTAAGATTGTACTTGTCTCCAAAAGTATCAAGTTGGAAAATAAAATTTCCAAAGTGTGGGCTCACATTACAAGTCCAATAGAAATGATAAGCTTGTAAGCATGGACATGCAAGATTTGATCATCAACTATTTTAGCATGTACAGAAAATTCAATAATATTCACGAAAAAACATACCATACTTCCACCTACACATTCAAAATTAACACGCATCCTTCCTTGGGAATTGTCTGCCATTTATTGTGCTTTGTTCTCCAGTGGTTGAAATCCTAACTGCAAATGAAATACTTTTGCCCGCATTTGAAATACAAAATTTTCCTAAATCAAAGCTTATCCAGTCAAGCTATCTATAATTAAAATATAAACCTTTTTTTCTTTTATAAAAACACAATATAAAAGGATAAGAATGTGTATAGAAGGGAAAACACCAATCACGTATACTAAATAATTAAAAGTTAACTAAAATTTGATTTGTATATACATTTATGGCATGCAGGCGACAATGGCAATCTATGAAAGTTCTTAATATAACTCACGGTAGAATGCGATCAAAGATACTTAAATCACATCAAAATTATTTCAATGAAATACGTAGACAACATTACCTTGAACAATATTATGAACAATTGTTAGTACAAATTAAAATAAATATTAGTTACCTTGGACCAAATCAAAAAGCGTGGAAATAAGTCCTATATGTTTTTCCAAGTTTACAGCATTGTAGTACAACATTTCCATATTAATTTTCTTTCTCCTAATGTCAGTACACTTTTCATTGTTCTACATGATTGTGTATATAATGTCAGAAATGAAATTTATATTCAATGGTATATTTTAAAGTTCATAAGAGGAAAAATCTTAAACAGTATTATCACCTGTATAACAGCTTTTAAAGTTAACAAATCTCTATATTTAGTAACTATGAAGACTGATGGTTATTACTTCTAAAAGTTCAGCATTCAGAAAGAATACAACTTAAATCTTTTGTACATTGTGAAATTTAGGATATTTGTTCCTGATCTTTATGAAATCTAAAATACATAAGAAATATTTTTTCCATCTAACATTATATGGTACAAAATGAAGATATATTGATATTTGAATATAAATAATTACATAAAGACAAAGAAATGTGCCAAAATGATGATCAATAGTTAAGTATTTCATTTTCATAATTTATTTCATTTATTAAATCTATTTACATTCTCTTTCCTATAATTTGATGTATGAATTACTCATGCTATCATCTATGTAAATATTTAGTTTTTTAATCTATCCTAATTTTGTTATACAAACTATAACAAAATCTATTAATAAAAAGGGAATATACAAAATATATATACTATTAATTAAAACTTACACACACAAATGATAACCTGACATGTGCGACGCACATGCGTAGGTTTAATTGGAATTAAAAATACTAATTGCAAGGTTTTTGAATACTGAAAAATGACTTTGATGTTGTAATATATATGAGTGAATATGCTTTTGTCATATTCTATTTAGTCCCACATCATGGGAGTAAGTCTAACATCAACACATGCGCAGGTGTAATTGGTATTAAAAATACTAATTGCAAGGTTTTTGAATACTGAAAAATGACTTTGATGTTGTAATATATATGAGTGAATATGCTTTTGTCATATTCTATTTAGTCCCACATCATGGGAGTAAGTCTAACATCAACTCCGAAGACTATATATAAAGGAGCAATGTAATAGAAATGATATATACCTGAGCAATAGAAATAAAAGTCTTTCCCCTATCTTTTCTGTTCTCTCTAATGGCTTCTTCTTTATCATATGTTCTGTTTTATTTTATAACATGTTATCAGCACAGGATTCTATTTTAGTTATTTGTTGAAATCTTTTAGATCTACATCTATGAATTTGTCATGTAAGTAATTTTTATTTGAGGATATCAATTCATGGATTTCTATATTTGTTCTACAATTATTTTCTATTTGAGAATATTTGATCAATGGATCTATGAATTTGTCATATCTTTTGTTCTTTTAGATCTGACTCAAACTTCTAGATCTCTTTTCCTATTTATTTTTTGTATATCTAGATTATGTTCTAGTGGATCTAACTTTGTAGATCTAATTATTTTTATTGATCCTAATATGTGTAGATGTATTCTTTCATTTCTTTGCGGATCTAATTTTGAGTTTTCCAAATCCGAATGGAGATTTGATTATATATGTATTGTTAACATTATTGATGATGTAGAGGTAGATCTAATTTTATACTTCCAATCTACTATTGCTTTTTGTATGTAATTCTTTTGGATAGACTAAAGACAGAATATCTCTTAAAAAATGATGTTTTTTTTGTATATCCAACAGAATTATAGGTATAAAATATAATGATGTAGCATTTAAATTCAATAGCAATATTTATTTATCACTTGAAGTGAGATTGAAAACTCATGATGAAAAGCAATTCTTTCAACTGAGGAACCTGAACTTCATATGTAAATGACCTGAAGTTCATATACAATTTTTATTTTTTCAAATGAAGAACCTAAAGTTCATATGTAAATGACCTGAAGTTCATATGACATGAAGTTCATATACAATTATTTTTTCAAATAAGGAACCTGAAGTTCATATGCAAATAAGGAACCTGAAGCTCATATGTAAATGACCTGAAGTTCATATGACATGAAGTTCATATACAAATTTTTTTCCTTCAAATGAGGAACCTGAAGTTCATATGAAAATAAGGAATCTGAAGTTCATATGCAAATGACCTGAAGTTCGTACAACCTGAAGTTCATATAAAAATTCTTTAAAATGAGGAACCTAAAGTTCATATGCAAATGAGGAACCCGAAGTTCATATGTAAATGAGAAAGATGAAATAAAAGCCTCGAAGCATGTAATTGCATTTAATTTTTACTTATAGCAAATGACATGTAGTAGAAAAGATTAGAAAAAGCAATGAAAGGGAAAGTTTCAATAAAAAGGAAAAAGGCTTATATTCTAATTTTATGCTACACATAATTTCTTGAAGAAATTTATTGTTAGATGAAATCATTACTTGTAATAAATACCGTTTTCTTGAAGAAAAATAGTAAAATGATTCGCATATGTGAACAAATGCATTTTCTAGAAAAGCTGCTTCAATTTAAAATATACAATAACAATATATGAATTATGATAAAACTTGAAGTTTTATTATAGTCATTTTAGAACATATTATATTACTAAAAGAAATATTTTATCGTTTATTAGGAAAACTTTTAAAAAGAAAATACGCATCTCGAAGATCATAAGCTAAGATCTAAATATTGATCTTAATTTTGCACACCGGAAGTGAATGCAAAAGTAATTTTTGTTATAAAATGGAAAACTTAGAACCTGCAGTTTCTATGATGATAAGAAGTAATTTTAATGTAAAAAGAAAGATCTTTATATTGATGGTAAATTTTGAATCTAAAACATGTGTTTTTTATGTTGTAAGTTTTATGTATAGATCTACAAGTTTTCGAATCATCCATATTAAATAATATAAAATCTTGGTTCTATAATTATGCATTTCTACTCAATTTTCGATAAGATATTATGCATATATATGGTATTTTAGAAAATTTGATTATTGAGAAATGCAGTACAACTATAAGTTGTTTATTTCAATTTTGTCGTTGACCAATACTATATCTGGATCAAAATTTTATTCTGTTGATTTAAGTAAAATTTATTATTTGATTCATATATTTAGACCGTATAATGGTTATTTCCGTTATTTTTATAATAAATGCATTAAATGTATCGTTATTGTAATATATATTGTATTGCCATATTATTATAAATATATTAAAATCATTTGTTATTGTAAGTTAGATGATGTATGCTTGTGCTTGGAATAAGAATAGTCTTATTTATTATTATTCGATGTATTTGGCAACTAATATCTAATGTAATGGAAGAAGTTGTGTAACTTAGATTTGAGACATGAAGTCTTGAATTATGAAAAAAGGGAAACTTTTTGATAAAGTTTACAAGTTTGAATTCTCGACAATTAACAATAATGTATAAGCTTCTAAGATAGAAGTATGTTAAAAGATTGAGAACCAGAAGTTCATCATAAATTTATAAATTTGATAAACATATGTAAGTGTATATATATATATATGCATAGGAACTTGAAGTTCCTTAATCAATGAACTTGAAATACGTCATAATTTAAAAGTCTGAAGCTTTATTGAAGCTGAGTGAAATAATAACATTATACTTCTTAAAGAAGTTACATCGTATGCGATAATGATAATGCATTAAAAGATTGCACAATTTTCAAAATGAGTTATATCTTGCTTATATATTTATATTTGTATTGAAGAATATATTTTAACAACTTGAAGTTGTTTATATGTTTTTTGAACCAGAAGTTCAATACAGTTTAACAACTTGAAGTTATTTATATATTTTATTTGAATCGGAAGTTCAATATTGATTGACAACTTGTTGTGTTCAATACAGTTCCAAATCGAATATTTTGGATATTATGATACGATCTTTATGATTCGCATTGACATTGCTGGATATGGAAAAATTAATGATTTGAACCTTATGAACAATTTGTTCTAAAATAGGTAACTCGAATGCGAAAGAATATGCAAATCAATTACATATAGAATACGTAAATGCACGCATATATATATATATATATATATATATATATATATATATATATATATATATATGCGAATATTTAATTAACAACCTGAAGTTGTCATGAGCTCATATTATAAATTATGCGTATATTATTTAAAATTTCAGAAAGTCGATTGACATCAATATTGATTGACTTGAAGTCATTTGCATATTCAAATGATAGAAAATTCCTCCAAGTCATCAGATAAATGAAAGAGAATAAGCGGTGCAATATGAGTGCATCGTATCAACTAATAAGAGCATTATCCTTCTACAATTGAAATACATCTAATGTATTTGCTAGCTATAATGCGATAATGGATCAAAAATGAGAATCCAAAGAAGGTTTATTATTTAAAGTGACAATGTTTATCAACATTGAGGGGAGGATAAAGGAATCATCGATGTTAAATATTTGTTAACATATAAAAGTATGCAAAGTATTAAGTAACTTGCATAAATTATCAATTATGTCCCTAATTGACTTTCTTCAATATACATTTGAATCCCCGAAGGATCAAAAGGTGTAAATCACAACTGAAAATATGGTATAAAAGTCAGTTCAAAATATTTTTAGAGTAAGTCATAAAGATGCAAAATAAAGGAGGTGAGTTTTCCTGAAGAAACACTTAAGGGTGCTTTAAATGAAACCCGTGACATGATTGTCAAAATAACCCCAGAAGTGGTTTAGGTACCTAAAACATGATAAATTTTTGAGATCTCAATAAATCATGTATAGAACTTACAAAAAAAAATCATCGATGATAAATTAATAAATAATGAAGAGCTTATCTATAAATGGATTAAAAATCCCATATTAGAGAGAAACATGATTGGCCATCATGAAATTCTTCCAAATAAGATATATGGACCTATAGTCCATAGATATGAACCTATAGTTCATAAGATAAAAATAGAAATATATATAATGACAAAAGAACATGAAAGTTACTGAAGCACCATAGAGTGTCAAGTGCCATGAGTATTGTATTTTTCAAAGATAATTGAACTGATTAAAGTGGTGAAAGTGTTTAAAACGCTTACAATACCCTGAAGGTTTAAACGATGAAAGTATACAAATTCTGGAAAAAATTAAATTACGTTTTTAGTGATAAATAATACAAAGAGTAAGAAATGTAGATTACAACATTCTTTTAAGTATTGTTGTGATGAAAATCTTGATATAATTCATGATGAGTAGATCACTTCCTGCTTTTAAGAATTGTTGTAATGAAACTCTTAATATCCATTGAAGTGGTAGTTGTGATATGCAAAACTTATTATAATATATAAGTTCCTGAAGAACATAAATAACATTTGTTATTATAAAGAATACTAAGAACATGGATGATAGATTACAACATTCTTCTAAGTATTGTTGTAATGAAAATCTTGATATACTTCAAGGTGAGTAGATTACTTCCTGCTTCATTTTGTTGTAATGAAAATATTGATAAATGTAGTGACCCGAACTTCCCAGCAGGCCTAAACCGAACAAGAAGGCGGACTGCTTTGAGAACAAGACTAATCTGAACACAAACTGAAGAACATTTCATTGCTTATTACAACAATTTACATCAAAGTACAAGAATTTACCGGAGTATGAATAAATAATACACATTTGATAAACACCAGAGATTTACAAGTTACAATGCAGCAGAAAAATAATACAAAACACAACTGAAAGAAATACATGGATACAGAGCTTTCTGAATATAACTCCAGCAGTAAATCCAGGATCCTATAATAGAAATTTGCAAAACCAAAACTACTAGCTGCCCATGTGGAAAATAGGGGCACCCAGAGTTTAGGTTAAAACAGTAAACTCTAGATCATTCATAGGATTTGTGTGAGGACTAAAACATTTGTTAAATCTTTACTTTAAAATAAGGTAAATCAAGGGACCACGCCGTATAACACGGAACGGGTTTCCTCCCAATAATACCTGTACCTAAAACAAACAGTGTAATGCTTTTTGGAAAAATGGAGCTATTATACGACTTAGGTTCCGTCACATAATGCAACACAAGCCGGAGGATAGAGTTTTACCTTATACTAGCCAAAAATGCTTGGTACGTTTAAAACAAATTATTTTGATATTACTATTATATAGTGTCAAAATCAACTTCAAATATAAACGTATCAATCGGCCCCGTAGTGACCATCATATCCATCGGCCCCGTAGTGACCGATATATCCGAGGTACCTCGCTATCCATCAAATGATAAGCAACGTCCACATGAGTAAAATGTCTAGGCTCCATACAATGACAAAACTCCTAGCTAGAAAGAAACGCATGTTCTCCCTGCAGTCCTCTCCCGTTTCTGGTTCATCCAGGGTGTGAGGCTCGCGAATTAACGCTACACAAAGATATGCTATTTAAAGCTGTGCTTTGATCATCAATCACAAGACTCTGCTTTTCAACAAAAGCCTTGATCATTTGCATCTCACTATGCCACGCTGATAATTCATTCCATGCGACTGATGTCTATTGATATATAACCTCTAAGCTCGTACGTCTTAGAGAAGGGTGTTAAGCAAGAGAATAAATTGTCTGCCACTAAACATATATATATTTAATAGAGATCGATCAACACATAATAAAATCCAATGTCAGACACACATCTATTTACTAGTTCGTTTTGGGTCTGAACGAAACCGGAGGCACCTTATTCCTCGTCCCATATGTCCAATACAGGAGAGTGGTCCTCGCATATCCGGTCGATCTCCAAGTACGTCTGGACGATCACCACTTATTACCTTGTCTTGGGTGTACAGCCCAATCAAGACATCAGTAATCATCCAAACGATGTGAAGACTTCCGGTCTTCAACCACCGTGTTCATCGTCGAATCAGTTATTCAAAATGGGTATAAACATGGCCTTTCCGAATAATTCACATATTTTATAATCAAGTGCTATAAAAACACAACATATGACTCATTCCAGTTCCGAATATTATTTTATTCTAACATTCACATATTTAGGGAATGTTTCCCATTAATTTTATCAAAGATAAATTCTTTAAATTTATTCTTTAATCTTCCTTTGGATATTAATTCAAACCAAATTAAGGTTTATCCAAACTAGTCGGGATTAGCGCACCTTACCGAAGTAATCATTTGTTATATTTCCAATCCCAACCTATTCGTCCCATGGAGCAAAACTAGCAATACTCCATATCTAACACCACAGTGTTATCGGTAAATTTAATTACCATTTCATGCTCAAATCTAATTAAAGGTTTAACTATTGCTTGGAGTAAAACTGGGGGTATTCCATTCTCAATCATTTCACAAGTTTGATAATTTAAATTATCACATTCAAATTTCAATCTAATTGATGATTCATTAAAACTCCACTTAGTTTTAATCTTCCCAAAAATAAATATTAATGGTTATTTAACTTTGGGAAATCAAACATGCCGCATCGACAATCTACGCTGTACCATTGATTTCTACCGATATATAACCTCTAAGCTCATACATCTTAGAGAAGGGTGTTAAGCAAGAGAATAAACTCTCCGCCACCAAAAAGATATATATTTAGCAGAGATCAACAATACAGTTCGAAATACAATGTTAGACATGTCATCCTGTCTTTAACTGGGTTAAAGAACTAATGTCATTTAAAACACAGTTCACGATAAACCCAAAATCATATTCCATTAACTATGGAATCTTCCCGGAAACCAGATCAATATATATATATATATAATTGATATAAATTTCCATATCCAACCAATAATATAAATGGAATAATGGCAAAGCCTTTTAAATTCCATATATAGTAATGATCTTCCTCCACGGAAGCTCACTTCGATTATTACTAAATCGAATTCCATTCAATTCCAATTTATTTTATACAATTGGAGAACTTTACTTTGGAAAATTTCCTTAAAATCTTAATAAAAAGATTTATGAATTCCAAATCACATTTCACTGTTAATCGAGTTAAAAAACGAATGTCGTTAAAAACACAGTTCACAATAAACCCAATTCACATTCCATTTTATTCCAATTACTAAATATAATTGGAAACTATAATAATCTTAATTAAAAGATTTATTATTTTCACACCGGGTTTAAGAATAGTGTTATTGAAGTCACCATTCACGACAAATCCAAAATCCAATTCTTTTATTCAATTCCAATTTAATATTAATTAATTGGAAAACTTCACTAAATCTTAATTAAAAGATTTATTCTTTTCTCAATTGGGTTTATGAACAACGTTATTTAAGACAACATTCAAGACAAACCCAAAATCCAATTTAATATTAAATACAAGGCTCTGAATATAAATTATATCGGCTTATATTTAATATCAAATTCTGAAACTAATGGATATCGTATTGGGAATAATGATATTTGTACCTTCCAAATTCCCATAACAATATTCGTATAACCACGGAATCCAATATCGAAATATTCCGAAGATTATTTCCATTCCAATTTATTCATTGGAAAATTCTAGTTATTTTTAAGACCATTTCAAATCCAATTTATTTCTTCAAAAATATTGGATTAGTATTCTAGTTAATAATTAGTTCATTTTGATAAAAATATATTTTTATCCTTTCAAATATGGATTTTTTTCACCCCAATTCTTTCCAAATTATTTATTATGATTTTACACAAATTATTAATTTTTTAAATAATTTTATTAATGCTCTTTCAGTCGATTTCCATAAGCGGTCATCGAACTGCACTTACAGCGACCTTTTCCAAATTTGATTTGGACATAATTCCAAATCCAACCCTTAGAATTAAAATCTATTATATTCTTGGAAATCTCTTTTCGATACGAACCCATCGGTTCTGGTTTTAGGAGAATTTGATGGTCGGATCTTCCATAATGTCAATTCGAAGTCAATGGTCGAAATTCGCGAACGGTCGCGGTGTAGCACGTTCTATTCAAGCCAAATATATATATTATATTTTTTTTTTTGTTGATTTCCATTTAAAACATATTTTATGAATCATTTATAAATTCGTTTTAAAACGATTTTACTTCATTTTCAATTTTAAATCAAAATTGAATATTCCATATCATTATAATATTAAATGATAATATTTTCAAAATATCAGATTTTGAAATAATTTCTTTTTTGATATTCATTATAAAAGTGAATAAAATTTATATAAATATCGTTCGCGTCAAAATGGCGCATAGCTAATCAACACGGCTTCATATATTTCAATGTTTTTTTGTTCATCCAAAATCGGACATCAAGTTCACATTTTAATCCTTTATCGAATATTATTATAAAATATTTGTTATTTTAAAATATTCGTTATTGCTGAATTGGAATCAGACCCAATCAATTGCCATATAATTTTGTTTATATGGATTTCATACAACACATGTATATAACAACAATCAAAACCAATCAACCATCATCCAAAGTGCATCACACAACTGCATAAGCACTAAATATAAATAATTAATGCTTACAACAGTCTGTCAACGAATCGATTAACATATAACTAAACAATTGGGATTAGTGTACCCAAATATCATCCCAATACACATGTGGGGGTTCAACCAACAAATAATGAATATTATTTGTGCAGTTGGGTGATGTGTAAAATTTATCGTCCCAATCACTGTCAGTTAAATGGGTGTACATAAACAAATCGTACGATTTGTAAATGAATATTTATTTTCATTTCAGAAAAAAATTTATGTCGTTCATATATACGTTAAAAATTATATTTTTAACGATAAAATAGTTATTTCAACACATGAATATTTTTAATAGTTCATACATTCAATAAAAATAATATTTGTATTGTTCAAACATTTTATTCAATACAATACAATCAACAACCACAATACAGTCCATTCAATCCAAACAACCATGGTTTATGTAATAAATAGTGTTGGGGGCTACTAATCCCCGTCTGCAACCTAAAATATTTTTAACTCGGTGGCCCCTAAATGAGAAAACCGAGGGCGACGGCGAGCCCTTTGAGCCGTCGATTCGAGCAGCACACGCAACTCCAGGTGATCAACCCCATATGGATGTGGAGAGGGTGATGAGTTCAACAAATTTGCCTAAAGAATCGAACGATTTCATTGTGAGGATCGAGAGTTTTTGAGGAGAGAAAGTGGGAGCTGATTTCGCCGTTCGTTTTAGAGGAAGGCGGCGGAATTTTTTTTGTTAGGATGAAAACTAGGGTTTTATAATATATATATTATATTTAAATTATTATTTAATTCGAAAATATGTGTTCTGCTTATGAACTCCAAATTAAACCCAACGACTGTTGCCCCCAGCTAAATACCCCTATTCCGGACACGATGAGATATGTTTCGTAAGCCAATTCCATCGTTTTGGTCAGTTTTTATCAACACTAAAATATAAATCAATATAAATTGAATTTGAACGTACATTTTAATTTACCGGGGACACATACTAACTCCAAAAATTCCCGAAAAATAAATCTAGCTATGTTTTGACGATATGGTCCTAACAAAACTAATTTCGTCGAATTTGGAGACTGTTTGAAAAATGACCATTTTCTGGTCGATCCAATTCAAGTGAAATTGACAAAACACGTTTTCTTTTTCCACGCACACATATTAATCCGAAAATTATGAAAATTGGAATCCAACTATAATTTGACATTCCGGATCCAACAAAAGTGGTTCCATTGAAAACGGAGGTCGTTTGCAAAATGGCTATTTTTAAGGGCTTTATATTATATTAATTTCCATAACGACTATTTTAAATTTTAAATTGGACATAACTTTTTATTCCCATTATGAAATCTAAATTTTTCAAATTCGTTAGAAAGATATAATTAAACAGATTCAAATATTTGTTGTTTTACTGAAATCCAAATTATTTTGAATTCTGTACATTCAATTGAATTTTGAAATCGAATTTTCAAACTACCGAACCATTTCAGGCTCAATTTATAATTAAAATAAATTTATTCGTTCTAACTTCGATTAAAATAAATTATTAGTCGTTATTATTTAAAATAATTCATCTAAAATATTCAAAATCCATTAAAATAGCTAAAATAAAAATTTTAAATTGGTTCTGAAAATCCGAGTTGTTACAATCTCCCTCACTTAAAATCTTTTCGTCCTCGAAAAGGAACGGAGCAAAAAGTCGTTTAACTAACCAAATCAGCTTTCATTCTTCAACTTTTTGTTACTAAGAATTTTCTAATTTTTCAAAAATTTGGCTAACACCCTAAATTTTTGAAAAATTTCGTCATAACTTCCTTTGTACGGGGAGACCTTTAAAACTGCAACTAGCCTCACAGGTCCCTCGTTAATCCAAAAAGAAAAGCCAAGCGGCTCGTAAAATAACCAATACCCAAGAAAATAGTAAACATGTACCTATTTTTCGGGCATACAATTTTATTCCTCTTCTTAGCTTCCATGCTATGACCTGTTCACACACATATATGTACATGCATACAATTCCAATCAATTTTAAATACGGTTCAATATTTTGATTCGATTTGGCTAAATTTTCCTTTCATTCCGTTATTGGTTTAATCATTCCAATATTTTAATTAATTGAACTAATAATCACACAACATAACCAGCAATCAATTTGTTGATTAACTTTTCAATCATATATCTTTAATATATATACCCAAAAATCCAAATTTTAGTGCCAAATCACAAATATTAACCCTGTCTAGTTTTGGTTCTCACACCAGTCAATTGGAAATATATAGATATCCCACTTTCGAAACTCGAACATAAATATTGATAATGGAGCTCCATCATCAGAATCATCTCATGGCGACTACAATGTTATTCTATATCTATCCAGTATATT
This sequence comes from Allium sativum, assembly GCA_030737875.1. Taxonomy (NCBI): domain Eukaryota; kingdom Viridiplantae; phylum Streptophyta; class Magnoliopsida; order Asparagales; family Amaryllidaceae; genus Allium; species Allium sativum. Next base: position 737,045,594 of record CM060916.1, read on the forward strand.
TGAGACTTCAAATACTAGTTAATTATGCGTATATTCAAATCTTCATATACTCGATTGTCTAAATTTAATATAAATTAAAATATTCAAATATGAATAATTGATATAAAATTTTAAAACTAAATTTGATTTTAAAAATAACACTCTTCACACTCGTTCTAGGATACTACCGATCCCATCTCTAATGAGTCATTCTTATTGGATATTACTAATCTAATCTCTGATGAATTCTTTCGTTTGGTTCAAATGTGTCTTGTTCTCGATCTCTATAAACCAAAGCTCTGATACAAAAATGTAGCGACTCGAACTTCCCGGCCGGTCTAAACCGAACAAGAAGGCGGACTGCTTTAAGAACAAGATTAATCAGAACACAAACAGAAGAACATTTCATTGCTTATTACAACAATTTACATCAGAGTACAAGAATTTACCGGAGTATGAATAAGTAATACACATTTGATAAACACCAGAGATTTACAAGTTACAATGCAGTGGAAAAATAATACAAAACACAACTGAAAGAAATACATGGATACAGAGCTTTCCAAATATAGCTCCAGCTGTAAATATAGTATCCTATAATAGAAATCTGCAAAACCAAAACTACTAGCTGTCCGTGTGGAAAATAGGGGCACACATAGTTTAGGTTAAGACAATAAACTCCAGGTCAGTCATGTGACTGGTGTGAGAACTAAAACAGTTATTAAATCTTTACTTTAAAATAAAGTAAATCAAGGGACCACGCCGTATAACACGGAACAAGTTTCCTCCCAAGAATACTAGTGCCTAAAACAAAAAACGCAACGCTTTTTGAAAAAATGGAGCTATTATAAGACTTAGGTCCCATCACACAATGCAACGCAAGCCGGAGGATAGAGTTTTACCTTATAATAGCCAAAAATGCTTGGTACGTTTAAAACAAATTATTTTGATGTTACTATAAGTATACAGTGTCAAAATCAACTTCAAATATAAATGTATTAATCATAGATGGCATAGTATCCCATGCTACCATGTCGCCGTACTAGTTCTGCCTTAAAAACGAAATGTCACGTATTGGAAATTTAAGATGCACTATACGTCATTATATGGAAAAACAAAATTCCATATTAAGATGCATCATTTAAAAATACAATTATACTAATTTGTGCATATGTGCATACTTTTAGCAAAATGGATTCTTGTAACTGTAAAGGTATTACTTCATTTACATTCCCATTATGCACATTCATCCAATTAAAATCATATTAAAGATAAGTTTGTTATTTGAATATGCAAATAACTTACCTCTTTCACCTAAACCTCTTTTATAAAAGAATTCCTATATGGCTAATTTAGACTTCTTAATCATAAATATGCCTGATATGTGAAGTAGATGCCTTCTCTACTGTAGTCTACAAAAGAACTATAATGTAGGCAAAGATATTTGAAAGAAACAATTATGAAGTATGTCAACAAAGGAACTACAAATGATCAATTGCAATGGTGGTTTATGAATATCAACTTACAATCTCTAAATAAGATAAAAAATTACTTAGATGGTGTCAAATAAAATAGAAAATGAGTAGTAAAATAAAAGCTATGGTAAATGGAATGTAGCAACTAAGCAACTCTATCCTTGCTGTGTTAGAATTCAACTATATAGCTATATCATTGCTACAAGAAATTATATATTTCCTAAAAGGAGCCCAACTTTTCTACATGCTAGCCAAAGCTATAATATTTCTCGTTATTCGATTTTACTTATCCCATTTTCCTCGTTTTCCTTTTCCTTTTAATCATGCATAAATATGGAACTGATAATTAGTGAACTGGAAGTGAGAAATGCATGGCCAAAAAGCTGGTTAGTAGTTAACAGGGATAGAAGAGCAGAAAGCGGGATGGCTAATTTAAGATTAAGTCTATCATTTAGGATAAAGTGAGAAAATACCACATTGGGCATTTGAAGAATAAAACTACACTCAGCCTATGTTAATTTTCTCTCTCTCATATATAGTAATAAATTGAATTCGAAAATACCACATTGAGAACAAAACATTAGAAAAGAAATTACCCCGCATTCGAGATGTATAAGGTCAACTTGTTACCCTTTTATAATTTTGAAAAACATGGCTCTCAATCAAAACTAATCAGTTAATGAGTACCTTTCAAACTATACCAAATATCACTTCAAAGGTTATATCTGTAACACCCCATGTCCGTTAATGTCACTCACAAAGGGAATGCATTAACTTCCATGAAGCATTATAAGTAAACAGAACATAATATTACAATATAGATACATAAAGTAGTACTTGAAAATTTTATAACTTGTTTACAGCAGAAACAGAAGTAAGTTTGGTTACATCTTTCAAAATCACAATATCAAAATTCAAGTACATAAATATCAGTATTGTACAAAAGCCTTCAGAGTACGTAATTTTAAAGCCATAATCCCCAACAGAAAATGCCATAAATAGGTAGAATCAAAGCCAAGCAATACTTCAAGCACTCTAGCACTTCAAGCAGAGAGAAATCTAAGTCAAGATCTTACATTCCCAACCTGAGTACCTGGGGGGAAACGGAAGAAAAGAGGCGAAACAAACCACGTCAGACATACGTCTGGTGAGTCCAGTGACTTTCAGCATATAAACAGATAACAGTATCATGACATGTAAATAAAACTGGATGAAAGATAGCCATGACAGGAGTAGCAGGTTAACAGAAGAAACAGAATGATATAGGCTAAGCTAAGCTCCTTACTTAGTTTTCACTTCTCTGCACTAATACTATTATAACAGAATTAGGTGTTGTCCTATTGTCTAAATAGAAAACAGAATGATCTCTTCAGAAACACGATGCTAGAAATGGGCCTTTACCACCCAAACAGAGACAGACGGTACAGAAACAGAATCAGGAATGAAATCAGAGACAGAAACAGAATAATCCCTACGGAAACATAATATTAGAGTTAGGTGTACACTAGTAATGGGCCTTTACCACCCTAACAGACGATACCACACAGAAACAGACAGGTGTTACCACCCCAACAGAAACAGACGGTACCCCAACAGAAACAGACAGAACTAAGTGTACCCTAAATTGTACCCCCAAGCGATCGGCTCCCTAATATATAAATACCCTGTGCCAGCCCCACAGAAGGGTGTATCACTCCCTAAAGTGGCAACCTATAGACATAGACCTATTTACAGATGTCACGGTGTCTTACATCCTCAGAGCAGACCAGATCCATGTATGCACATGACCCGGTTGGAATGCTCCATCAACACCCATCGCTATTATCAGAGTAAACCTCTTACAATTAGTTCAGTAAGCGTGCCCGGACCCCTCTTAGTGTTGGGTCATAATTTTGATACCAGAAAGGGTTACAGAATAATATGGGTCCCAAACAAAAGATGACACAAGTAATTATCCCTCCTAACCTTGTGTCTTCAGACTAACAGATTTCAGATTAACTTGTTTACAGATTTCAGATGTACAAAGTTCAGATTAACTAGTTTTCAGATCAGACATACAAGTTAACAAGTTTTCAGACTAACGAATCAGATGTACAGATTAACAAGTTCTCAGACTAACGGATCAGATATACAGATTAACAGACTTACAGATTGTTTTACCTAACTTTGTATTGGGCCTACAAATTCACGAAACGGGTTTATTAGATTCATCATTCCAGTTGTTTTAACCCTATCCACCCAACACGTTTTAGGCATCATATTTATCTTAGATTTGCATTAATTAAATATTAATGCACAGACCTCTCTTATTAGGTCGGTAGCCTGTGGCCGCTGGATGTGCCGGGCGGTTCCAGCAGACTTATGCCACAAGCCAGACCTAACCTCGTGTCTAAGCATCCTTATGCCTATGACCTCTCACCTTAGACTGACAGTTTGCGGTTGCTGGTTAAGCCGGCTGGGTCCGGGCAGGCTTCCACCGCAAACTTAGTCTAACCTCGTGTCTCGGCATTCTTATTTATATATAAAGTTTTCATTCACAGATTATGCCAATATCAGATTAATTATGCCAATTCAACAAATTAACTTCTTTACAAGTTACAGCAGATTATTCAAAGTTCCATTAACATGTTTTGCTAAATTTTAGATCGAGCCTACAGATTACATACCCAAATCACAGTATTCAATTCCAACAGTTCTAGCGGATTGGGCAATTTAACAGATTTAAACATATCCTAAAGTTCTATTAACATATCTTGCCTAATCATAAATTAAGCCTCATTTTACATGCCCAAATTATGGTCATAATTCTCAACATAACATATGCCCAAATTTAGTTAGATTTTCCATAATACAGAATATTCTCTAAAAGCCCCAAATCATGATATACAATATGAATTATGCCAATTTATAGCCGCTGATTACCGGGTATGTCAAATATCCAAAAATCCGAATTAGGTGTATTCACATTAATAGTTATCCCTATTTTAATATAGGTTTTTCAGGCCTAAGTCACATATCCTTTTTCTTCCAAGTCATAGATCGTCATATAAAATATGCCTCAAATCTAGCTCCTAAATTACAACATGTATTATGTCCTCAAAATCAGATCTTGAATTATAACATGCATTATGTCCCCAAATTACAAGTCATATGTTGTCATACATTAATTCTCCTTCTTCCAAATCATAAACCGTTATATATAGTATGCCTAGATCTAGATCTTAAATTACAACTTATGTTGTGTTCTCAATTTAGTCATAAATAAGTTATGTCCCATTATGCATCATTCAATATTTTCCCCAAATTTAGCGTTCGCGTGTCAATCTTTTATGAGATTTGGCTCAGGCTCGTGGTAGCCTGGCTATAGAACAGAAGAAAGGAAGAGATACAGAATAGTTACAGTAAGATAGATCTACACAGAAAAACAGATCTGATAAACAAGAATCAGATGGATCTACACAGAAAAACAGATTTGATAAACAACTCCAATTCAGATTTATACCCATGTCAAAATCATAATTATATTCCATATCTGAAAATAACTGTACACATAAATCGTGGTTTAAGAAAGAGAAGAATGATTCTGGGATCTGATTTTCTAGAGTTGATTTAGCTTTTCGTTGATGTAGGCATTGATTTGTTATCTTTATCCTCTCTTTTGAATTGATTGATTAGGGTGGAGGCTAGGTCACATTAGGTTTTAGGAGCATGGAGGCACCATTCCTCTTTGTTAATGAATTAGGGTTTAGGTTTAGGGTCCTTATGTAGTTGTAGAGAGTGTTTTAGGACCATTAGATTAACCTTGAACCATGAGAACCAATCAGATGCCACATCTGCCTTAGAGCGAATCGGCCCACGGGTTGATAGCCAAACACCCTGAATCAACCCCTAGTCGACCTAGCGGAGCTCGGGTCGCCTCAAAAATGGGCCAGTTTGGTTATTCCCCCTCCCGATTCACTGTTTTGAACTTTTTTGCATATTTATTTATTTAATTTATATATATATATATATATATATCTCATATGCATACAAACTTCAAGGCTTAATAACGTCTTCATAAGGTATCCATTTTGTGCAAACCAAATGACTATCTTAACCCAAAATTTTGAAATGAACATAATAGCGCAACCCATTTCACTTAATTCTTCTTCTAAAAATTAAGCATACTTTAATTTGTGAATTTTAATGTTATAAAATTACGGGATGTTATAATATCCAGTAGCAATCTTTGCACAACTGCTGGCAAAAAGCAAGCTGAAACATAAATATGAAGCCCAATGTCACATATTAGATCACATGATCCCATTGTCTATTATATCTTTATCTATAGAATTAAATAACTATGCTACATTTATAATTTATGCTTAGTATTAGAGATAAACTTTCTTTACAAATTATCATTTTTCCAAATATATTCGCTTTGAGGAAAACCTAAGAACTGGACGTCAATTCCACAAATGATTCATGCTATTATCTATTGTAGGAAGCAATTACTAAAATAACAAAATTGTTGTGGTCCTTGTAAAAATACTTCCCACTAATTATGATAAGCATTTAATAAGATCCTTTGGAAATTATATGAATTAAAGGAGTAGCATTACGCTGTATTTAAATTAGTGTAATTAACGTATTAGTATATTGATCAAGCGAAGTATAAACAAATATAAGTTATAAATCAGTATAAGTAAACAAAACTCAAAAGAAAAGTAGGGAAAATTTACATACCTTAAGTCAAAGAACAAAACTGTGATCCAAAAATTATCTAAAATAAGAATAAGAATCAAAATCCAGAGAGTCGGGCCTATTCATTAAAAATACAGGAATAATATAACATACCCAAGCAAATAGTAAAGACAAATCTAATTTGCTGGTCACCCAAAAAAACTATTGATATGCATAACAATGATCAGTTTTATAGGTTTATGTTGATCCTAGGCAGACATTTTGTCATACCAAATATTGTGAGTATAGAGTAAAAATGTGACATATGAAAACTGCAAAGTTATTTGAAAAGGATAAATACAGTTAGAATCTACGTTAAATAACAGGTAAGTATCAGTTATCATCGATATGAAATAAAACGTCAATCAAGCAAGGAAATTTGGTTCACCAAATGACAATTTCAGAGATCAAACTTGCGAGGTTATAAGCAGAAATGTGTTTTAACGCACCTGTATTTTTGAGTTATTACATCTAAAATAGATAATTTAGAAACACATAATCGAAAAAGTTAAGCATGTATAAAAATAATAATTGAAACATGGACATGATGCATAATGTAAACATTTACTAAATGCCAAATTTGCTTAACCATACCTGCATTAGAAAAAGGTAAGCTCTATATGTCCATACCAACTTCACCTGAAACAGTAAAATAAGTGTTTAAGTTGTGTCCAATTGTACTTATCCATAAATCTAAAAACTATATGCTCTTAATCTCAATGGCAAAGCATGGGCTAGTAAAAGCACATCAATTGACCTACAAAGCTTGTATGCAAGGGTACTTGATTTATCCAAAATAAATATACAGTAAAGAAACCATTTTTCTTAAATGTTATTATATTGTGAGTTGATGGAAAGAAAAGAAGGGAAAGAATTAACGAAAGGTAAAGAACAGTGCAAAATCTGGTTCCTAATGGAACAAAAGTAAGAGTTAATGATAGGAAGCCTCCTCCATCAAATGAATTTTGTTGTGTCGCAAATATAAATGCAGCAATTGTATGTCATGTGTGGTTATCTATTGAAGTCCATGAAATGACTTAAAGACTTGTAATCAAACACCAATTGTGAAATAAGAAATAGAGAATGTAAAAGGAGAAAATTTGAACAGAACAAACAGAACTAACCTCGAAATAGCGCCCGATAAGCTGAAGAGCAAACTATGTTTACACGATTATGGTAAGGAGGTGTGAAGGAAAAAGGCATCAGCCTGTTGTAGGTATGATGATATAGGAGAAAAAATTATCAACGCAAACAAATAAGTGTAGAAAAATCAACCAAAGGCAGACGGTTCAACCAATTAGCAGAGTAAAGTGAGAGGGAACAATATTTCAACATACACGGAGTGAGGGAACTTACTAAAATTGTGCTGAAATTTGTAACTAATTCAGACTGCACAACAGAGTAGCCTCCTACTTCAGTTGTAGCTGTGCTGCGATGAAAAAGATTAATGGCAATTTTAACCGATGGTTGGCAGATCTGAAGTAAAAGAGAAGATCTGGGTGAAGAATGAATATGTACGACAGATTTGATCATCGGTTGTTGGGTTGGAGGACTTAGAGTGATGGTTGTGGATCGGAACCAGAGAAAGGAGGAAGCAGTGAGCATAGAAAGCATTAACAGGTGGAATTTATTGATGGTTGAATAAAGGTGGAAGGTGGAGTTCGATTAGGATTGAAAAAGACGAAAAAATGAGGTGGAAAAGATGAAGGGTGTATTCGGTTGAAGGAAACAGACCGTGGGGTCAACGGACGCGTCGGACACCCAATGGTCCAAAATGGACCGTTGAGCCAATTGTTGGAATTCCAGATGTTGGCTCGCTCCTTTGAATTTCCCCATTCCTTTCTCCTCACTTCTCCCTGCTTCCTTCTCCTCCATTGCTTTGTTCTCCAACTTTAGGTATTTTTTTAATCTTTTCTATATTTTGTTTATGTTTTTTTTTTCAAGTCAAACGGCACATTCTTCTGCCTTAGGTTCGGGCTCTTCCAACGCCCCATTACTTCATGGCCAGTGGATCAAACTGAGGCTTTCATAGACATTTGTCTCAACAATATTCATCTTCGAGGAACCAATAGATTCATGATTTTTGTGCAGAATGATTTCATTGAGAGGTTCGAAGACGATCTGACTCAGACCCAAATAAAAAACAAGTGGGATAATCTGAAGAGGGCCTGAACTTCTTGGAATGCTCTATTACAGATTCCTGGTGGTTTTTGGGATGCTTCGCAGGACCGCTTGGATGGATCAAATGATTGGTGGCATGGGGCTGCATGCATGTACCAGAGGTTTAGGAGACAGTCGCCTTTGAAGTTTCACCATACCAAAGTATTGGTATTATTAGTAAAGATTTAAACTTCAAACCTTAGTATCTTCTTCATATAATGTCTGTTTTATGCAAACTTGGTGTCTATCTTAAGCAGAATTCCGAGACAAACACAATGGCATAGTCTGTTTTACTTAATTCCAAATATTTAATTAAATATTCCTTAGTTTATTATTATAGTATTGTTAGAATTACGGAGTGTTACAAGGTGTAGAGGGGTAACAACGAGAATATAGCGAAAGCGCAAAAGGTCCATTATATTTTGAAACCACATATCTAAAACTAATTAATTATCATTCTCACATTTTATTTGTAGAAGTAACAAATATTAATTAATATTATCTAACAAAACCAAAGAATATAATGGTTACGCACATTAGATTTGATGATTATAATATATTTATGTAATATATTACACTTTTGCCTTAAAGTTTTCACTTTACACTAACATTATTGATTTCAAATCAAACTCTGTATATTAATATTGCTCAAGAGGGTGCCAAAAAGCATTGATTTAACAGTGCAATGAAAAATAGCGGGGCTAAATGAAGATCCATTGTTCATCAGCGCTAAACTGAAATAACGTAGTGGTTGAAGACTACTACGAGCTATAGCAGGGACTTAGCGAGGCTTTAACTACTTAAGTTTTCATTGTCTTCACACTACTTCTTCTGTCTCTACGTAGTATTCCTATCTTTCTTTGGTTCTGCATATTGCAAATTTGACCTGTGCTTCTTGTAACTATGTCAGATCTGAGTAAAATAACATAGTATATTGTGATAAAGGGATTGGTGAAAATTTAGTGTCCTTGCAGCTCATTTTATGAGCATAATATCTTTTTATTAGTTTAACCTACCATTCCTTATCTATAATGCTCATAGTCAGATAGGGTTGTAGCCACAGGCTAATTACTTAGGCAGTACCGATGTGACCATTTCAACCCTTTTTCTTCTTCTTATATATAGCTTTCTCAATATGAGAGTATTTTTCTTATCATCATGCCCTGCTCCACTTTCCTTAAATGTAACTTGAGAGAGAAACTGCGTAACAAACTTGTTGTTAAATTTCCAAACTACGTATATTTATCAATATTCTATTGTATAAAATGATTTTTGATTAATGTCATCTTCATTTTGAAATCCTAAAAAAACTACTTCTCAACGAGAAGTTGTTGTAAGTTATGCCTAGCCAATATTCCATGTATTCTCTATTTATCTAAACTTGTTAAGAATTTATTCATCCTAACAATCATATACATAATTTATAGGTTCAATTATAATCTCATCACCGGTAAAAAGTTTAATAAAACTAAAAATTCACTATTATAAAGAAGGTACCATGTATCTTCCTAAATAGTTGGATTTCTTCAATGATCTACTTTCACATTATATAAACAATATGTATTAAATTAACATGATAATGTAATTATAGATAAATAGCAGTGCATGTCTAAATAGTTTGTCCAGACAAAATAATGAATGTGAAACTGCAATAACTTTCGATATTATTTGAAATATTTTCAAAACAATAACATCTATAAAAAAGGAAGTTATTATGTGTGGACAATCAAGTTTAAGCATTATAAAATTTACATTGGTGTAAGAAATGGATGAAATGAAATAAACTTTGATTTGGTTTTTATTCTTCAGAAATAACGATGCTTGGAAGCTACACTATATGATTCAATTATAAAATTATAATATATATTACAAATAGTAAACAAAGGATGTCAATGATCCTTGGTTTAAGTGATTACGGATATGACACTTTAGACAAAGGTCTTATAGGTCATGTGTTCAAGCCTTCAGATTTTATATTAAGTGCTCTTCTTGAATAAAATATCACTTGTTTTATCATAATAACAACAGATAAAGGACATTGACTCTCTCAGATCTGCACTTGCACACGTTCTTGATTTAGATCCATACCAAAGCATTAGAAAAAAATTACTTAAAATTGTATGAGTATTTAAAATTATATGAGCATGCTCTATGGCACATGTCTAAAGCAAAAGATATGATAAGACTTTGGGTAATAAACCTAAAAAATGGTTAGATGCAATGTGGTATATTAACTCATCACTCAAATTTAAGGTTTAACCATAAAAAGACCAACATAAAGAACCATAGGGTCGACAAATATTGTAACGATCACTTTTTCACCACTAAATCTTGATAGTAAATACATCTACGCTATTTATTTGTTAAATATCCAAGATCTAGAAAGATAGTAAGGTAGGGTAAAAATAAAAGAGAAAGAAACATAATAAGAAAGGAGAACACAATATCGAAATATCACAAGTGCAACGATAATATAATATCACAAAAGTGTAGTGCAAAGAGTTAACTTGATATACATAATATCTCATATTTACAAAAATAACTAAGTACTATTGCCAGTTTAAACAATTATAATTTTTAATCGCTAAAATGCTAAGTATACACATAATAGGGCGGAATGAAATATGCAAATAGATAGATATATGGAAGCATTTGTCTTCTCACTGTAATAACCCGGAAATTCTGAGCCAGTTTAAAATTTTTATTTTGGCCATTTTAGCGAATTTTGAATATTTAAAATAGATTATTTTAAATAATATCGACGAGAAAATTTATTTTGAATATAGAATCGACGTATATATTATACGCATCGTCGTTAGAATATAAATAATTATATATAATTATAATAGAATTGAAAATGGCGCGGTAGTTCGATAATTCGATTTCAAACTTCAATTGAATGTACCGGGTGCAAAACAATCCGGATTTTAGTGAAACCAAAAACATTAGGATCTAATTGATAATATCTTTCTAACGGATGTAAGAAACTGAGATTTCACTTTAAAAATTGAGAGATATGTCCAGTTGAAAATTCTGAATAGTCGCTATGGAATTCAGGCCCTTAAAAATGGACATTTTGCGAATGACCTCGGATTTCGACGAAACCAGTTTTGTTAGGTCCGTGATGTCGAATTATTGCTAGATTTCAAATTTCATAATTTTTCGAATCAATATGTGAGCGTGGCAAAGGAAAACGTGTTTTGACCATTTCAGTTGATTTTAATCGACTGGAAATTGGCCATTTTTCATACGGTCTCAGAATTCGACGAAACTAGCTTTGTTAGGACCGTATCGTCAATACGAAACTAAAAAAATATTTTTCTGGAATTTTTCTAGTTAGTATGTGACCCCGGTAATTTGAAATGTACGTTTAGAATACAATATAAGGATTTAAATTGTAAATTCAACGAAAACTGATTGTAACAGCCGAATCAGCTTACGATACATATCCCATTGTGTTCGGAATGGGGGTTAAACGCTATGGACGACAGGCGGTGGACCTCGTTTCGAGGTCGTATGTAAAAGTCAACATTTTTGCAAAGTAAATAATTAAAAAAATATATATATATTATTTTAATTTCCTTTCCCCCCCCCCCCTTTCCTTCTTCGTTGCCCCCCCCCCCCCCCCGTTTCATTATACAGAAACGAATTAAAAAAAAAAAAAAAAAAAAAAAGAAGAAGACCTAAAACCTAATCGCGCCGCCCCCAGACCTCGAACCGCCTGAACCCTTGCCGCCGACGAAGACTTCGACGCCCCCACCACCCTCGCGACCTCCTCCTCCCAGTGAAGACACCGCCGACATCGAATCATAGCAGCCCCCCCCAATCGAAGCCTCCACCTCGAACACCGCCTCGCGACGCCCCTGAAGCTCGCCACCGACGAACACCACCGAGCCTGAGGTGAGTGTTTAAATTATTTTGTTTTTTTTTTTTTTTTTTTTTTTTTTTTGTTTTACAGTATAGTTTTAAAACTGTATTTTTAAATAATTTAAAAACTGTTTAACTGTTTTTTTTTTTTTTTATTTTATTTTATATAGACTAATTTTTAATAGAATTATAAAAAACAGAATTTTAAAAGAAAATAAAAACTGTTTTTTTTTTAAAAGGAATTATAAAACTGATTTTATTTTAAACTTTAAAATAAGAAAAAGGGTTTAATCTTTTAATAGGAAAAGATTAGAACGTGCAAAAATAAAGATCATATCTTTAAAAATATAAAGATGGAATTTTTGTTAGGTAGAAAAAGTAAGGTATGATTCTTATATTTTTAAAGCAATAAAAATATAATTTTTACATCATAAGAATAACAAAAATATAATCTTTATATTCAATAGCAAAGTCAAAATGCAATCTTTATATATTGAACTTTGAAATAAAAATTCGATTTCTATATATTGAACTTTGAAATAAAAATTCGATTTTTATATATTGAACTTTGAAATAAAAATTCGATTTTTATATAATGAACTTCGATATAAAAATATGATTTTTATATATAGAACATCGAAAGAAAAATATGATTTTATATATGGAATAGCGAAGTAAAAATTCGATTTTTGCATATGTAGAGAATACGGGCGAAGAAAGTGACATCGACGAGAACAGTGAAGATTTCCTGCATAAGAAGTGCCGTGGAGCTAGGATAGCTATAAGTGAGAAATTCTCACCTTTCAATTTCTTTTTCTAGTTATATTTATATATATATATACTAGGATGCAGACGGTGCTTAGTAGCACCCGACACAATCGTCCACAGACCATGGACTTGTTTGTTTGGCTATTTGGTAATTGATTGCGATATTGGTTTGAATGTGGTTTGTGGTGTGAAAAATCGAATCGATAAATTGGTTAGGATTAGACGTGCGCCGTTATAAGGCGAAGGAGTAAGGCTAGGTTAGACCCTTACTCCAAATTTTGTGGTTTGCATAACGAAAGTGAATTTGATTGATGTGTGAATAGCGTGGGCCTTCACTAGACCGGGGATAAGGCTAGGCCTTGTCCCGTTTCTAGTATCGTGCCGTTATGCTGCCGAAATTTTCTAAAATATGTTAGAAAAATAAAAATAACATTTTATTTAAAGAATGAACTGAATAGATATTCATATGTCGAAATAAAATATTTTATCGTTAAAAATATAATTTTTAACGTGAATATGAATATAGTGAAAGTGAATAAAATAAATATTCATTTACAAACCGGACGGTTTGTTTATGTACACCTATTTGACTGACATTGATTGGGACGATAAATTTTACACATCGCCCAACTGCACGAATAAAATCTATGTTTGATTGTTTGAAACCCTACACGGGTGTTGGGATGAAATTTAAAGTTCACTCATCCTAACTGATTAAATATGTCGATCGATTGATTGACAGGCTGTTATGAGCGTTAGATATCTATATTTGATGCTTATACAGTGTAGTGCACTTTGGTTGATGGTTGATTATTTTCAATGCTATTATATACATGTGTTGTATGAAAATCCATATAATTAACGTTATATGGTGATTGATTGGGCCTCATTCCAATTTGAAAAATAAAGAAAATATAAAATAAAGGTTCATGTGTTGACTATACTCATCCGTTGGGATTAGTCATGTGTTGAACGAATTATTTTTATAATAAAATTTACATCTTTAACAATATAAAATAAAGGTTCATGTGTTGACTATACTCATCCGTTGGGATTAGTCATGTGTTGAACGAAATAATTTAACAAAAATAGTCACACATGGACGGTACTCATTCGTTGAGATTAGTCGTGTGTTGACAAAAAGAAATATTTGAAATAGAATATATAAAGCCGTGTTGATTAGTGTTGCGCCATTTTGACGCGAACGATATTTATATCAATTACATTCGTAATTGAATATATAACGATTTCGAAATGAATTGAATATATAACGATTTCGAAATGAATTGAATATATAACGATTTCGAAATGAATTGAATATATAACGATTTCGATTTGAGTTGAATATAAAACGATTTCGAATTAAATCGAATAGAAAACCAATTTGATTTCAAATTGAATATATAATGAACTTGATTCAAATAGAAAACGAAACGAATTTAATTTGAATAGAAAATGAATTTGAATCGAATAGAAAACCAATTTGAATTGAATTGAATTGAATTGAGAAACGAATTCGAATTGAATTTAAAATGAAGTGAAATGAATTCAAATTAAATTGAAATTTGAATTGAATAGAAATGAGTTTTAAAACGAATTTATAAAGAAGAATTCAATTTTGATTTGAATTGAAATAGAAGTTGACTTTGCTTTTGAAACGAATTCAAAACTAAATATATAATTCGTTTTAAATAGAAATCGACGAAATATATATTATATATATTATATATATAATATAATGGCCTGAATAGAACGCGCCGCGCCGCGGCAGTTCGTAAATTTCGACCATTTATTTCAAACGGACATTACGGGAGATCCGACCGTCGGATTCTCCTAAAACCGGAACCGTTGGGTTCGTATCGAAAAGAGCTTTCTAACGAATATTAGAAATTCAAAATCTAACGGTTGGATTTGGAGATACGTCCAAATCAAATTCGAAAAAGGTCGCTATAGGTGCAGTTCGATGGCCATTGTTGGAAATCGACTGTACGGACCTTGATAAAATTATTAAAAATAGTAATAATTTATGTAAAATCATAAGAAATGATTTGGGAAGAATTAGGATGAAAAACTCCACATTTGAAATGATAAAAATGGATTTTTATCGAAATGAACTAGTTTTGAACTAAATTTAAAACCTAATTATTTTTAAATAAACAAATTAGATTTAAAAGGGGTTTTAAATAATCGGGATTTCTAATATATTTGATTGAATTTGAAATGGGTTTATCGTGAACAGTGTTTTAAATAACACTAGTTCTTTAACCCGATAACGAATAGAATGTGATTTGGGTTTGTCGTGAACTGTGTTTTAAATAACACCTAGTTCTTTAACCCAGTAAAAGGAGTTCTAATGAATTGGCAATTAGATTGAAATGTGAATCCATAATCTAAATTATCAAATTTAGAAAATGAGCGAGAATGGAGTATTACCAGTTTTACTCCAAAGCGATAGTTAAATCTTTAATTAGATTTGAACGTGAAATGGTAATTAATTTTACCGATAACACCACGGTGTTAGATATGGAGTATTACTAGTTTTGCTTCATGGGATGAATAGGTTGGGATTGGGAAATAAAATAAATAATTACTTCGTTACGGTTCGCTAATCTCGACTAGTTGGGAAAAACCATAATTTGGTTTTAAATGACATCCAAAGGAAGATTACAGGATAAATTTTAAAGAATTTATCTTGGATAAAATTAATGGGAACCTTTCCCTAAGAATGTGGAATTTAGAAACTAGCTGTAGGTTGGCTAAGAAGAATGGCTTCCTGGGTATTGATCTGATGTTGGTTTCGGCCTTCGGGGTTAATGTTTGGGAAATTGTTCTCTGGCTAATTTGCGGTTAGTGACTAATGAATTGGAATGAGGCGTATGTTGTGTTTGTGTAACATTTGTTTTCAATATACGTGGGTTGTTCGGAAAGTCCGGGTTTATACCCATTCTGAATAACCGATTCGACGATAAGTCGAAGATGAAGACGGTGGTCGAAGACCGGAAGTCTTCACATCGTTTGGATTATTACTGACGATCCTGATTGGGCTGTACACCCAAGAGGATGGAAATAGTTGGTGGTCGTCCAGACGTACCTGGAGATGGATGGATATGCGAGGAAAGTGCCTCCGGTTTCGTTCAGACCCAGAACGGACTTGTAAATGGATTGTGTGTCTGACATTGGATTTTATTCTGTGTTGATTGATTTCTATTAAATATACATCTGTTTGGCGGCGGAGAATTTATTCTCTTGCTTAACGCCCTTCTCTGAGACGTACGAGCTCAGAGGTTGTATATCGATGGACATCAGTCGCATGGCATGAATTGCCTGTGTGGCATACTAAGATGCAATGATCAAGGCTTCTGTTGAAAAGCAAAGTCTTGTGGTTGATGATCAAAGCACGCCTACGTGGCAGCTTTGTGTATAACGTGTATTCGCGAGCCTCACACCTCGGTATGAGTTAAAAACGGGATACGGGCCGTTGGGAGAACACGACGTTTCTTTCTAGCTTTGGTGGTGTCAGTGACTTACCAGCCCTGACATTTATATACTTTTCACCTTTGTGGTTGTTGGATGCGAGGCGCCTCGATTATAGGTCTGTAAGGACCGGGAAACGCGTGTTCAGGAATTGCCAATCCTCTAACGTAAGTGAGGACCGGCCCAACCGATCCAAGGGTTACCCAGTGTGCGTAGTCCTGAGCATTTGCTAGAGTGTCTCGAACGCGGAGAGGAGCTTGCCCCTTGCCTCGACTCATGACGGAAATCCAATTTCCAATACGTGTATTGCGGCTTTATTTGTAGAGCCTAGTATGGCGACATGGTAGCATGGGATACTATGCCGTCTATGATTTATATTTATGATTGAAATGTTTTGACACTATACACTTATTATAGTATCAAATGATTTGTTTTAAACGTACCAAACATGTTTGGTTGTTATAAGGTAAAACCCTATCCTCCGGCTTGCGTTGCATTGTGTGATGGGACCTGGGTCTTATAACAGCTTCATTTTTCGAAAAAAACATTGCGCTGTTTATTCTATGCACTGGTATTCTTGGGAGAAAACCCGTTCCGTGTTATACGGCGTGGTCCCTTGAATTACTCTCTTTTAAAGTAAAGTTTTAAATAACTGTTTTAGTTCTCACACCAGTCACATGACTGACCTGGAGTTTATTGTTTTAACCTAAACTCTGGGTGCCCCTATTTTCCGCACGGGCAGCTAGTAGTTTTGGTTTTGCAGATTTATATTCACAGGATCCTGGTTTACAGCTGGAATGATATCCGGAAAGCTCTGTATCCGTATATCACCTTCAGTTGTGCTTTATATTATTTTTCCGCTGCTATGTAATTTACTGTAATCTCTGATATTTCTGTGTAATATTTATTCATTTATACTCTGTATATTCTTGTAATCTGATGCATTGTTGTAATATACAATGAAATGTTCTTCTGTTTGCGTTCTGATTTGTCCTGTTCTCAACGTTCAGGGGTTTCGAACGGTCTAGATCGGTTTAACGACTGATTCAGATCGAGCGAAATTCCAGGCCGTCACATTTGGTATCAGAGCTTTGGTTTACAGAGCTCGAGAACAAGACACATTAGAACCATACGAAAGAATTCATCAGATATTGGATTAGTAATATCCAATTAGAATGACTCGTTAGAGATAGGATCAGTAGTATCCTAGAACGAGTGTGAAGAATATATTTTTCAAATGAAAACAATTTTGTTTTGAAAATTTAAATCATTCTATACGTATTTGAATATTTATTTATTTTGAATATGGACAATCGAGTATATAAAGGTTTTGTATATACGCGTCATGAACGTATATTCGAAGTTTTAATATACTGGATAGATATAGAATCATACTCTAGTCGCCCGGACCTGATTCTGATGATTGACGCGTCATCATTAGTAATTAGTTTCGTGTTACGAAGGTGTGATATCTATATATTTCCATTAGGCTGGTGTGAGAACCAAAACTAATATAGATAGAACACTTTGTTGTGAATTGGCCTCAAAAACAAGATTTTCTGTATATATATCAAATTTTATGGATTTGAAAACTCTAATTCACTAATTGATTGATGTTTGTGTTGTTTGTTTATTTGTTTGCTAATTTTAACCATTTATGCCTAAGTAAACTAATAATTGAATTATATTGAAATTGGTCGCATTTGCTTGCATGTACATATACTTATATTGAACAGGTCATAGCAAGGAGGCTAGAGCCAGAGAATAAAATTTGTTTGCCCGACAAATAGGTACATGTTTACTACATAATTTCCTGTTTTGTTTGGGTGATGATGATTTTGTGAGCCTATTGGCTAGCCGCTTGGCTTTTTCTTTTTCTTTTTGAGATCTGAAGGACCGGGGAAGCTATTTGAAATTCCCCGATGCTCCCGGTGCAGGGGAGGTTATGGCGAAATTTTTCAAAAATTTAGGGTGTTAGCCAAATTTTTGAAATTTTGAAAATTCTCAGAAACTGAAAAGTTGGAGAATGGAAGCCAGATCGAATGTAGAGCTTAATAATCAAACCACTTTCGACTTTGTTCCTTTTCGGGGACGAAAAGTTTTAAGTGGGGGAGATTGTAATAACCCGGAAATTCTGAGCCAGTTTAAAATTTTTATTTTGGCCATTTTAGCGAATTTTGAATATTTAAAATAGATTATTTTAAATAATATCGACGAGAAAATTTATTTTGAATATAGAATCGACGTATATATTATACGCATCGTCGTTAGAATATAAATAATTATATATAATTATAATAGAATTGAAAATGGCGCGGTAGTTCGATAATTCGATTTCAAACTTCAATTGAATGTACCGGGTGCAAAACAATCCGGATTTTAGTGAAACCAAAAACATTAGGATCTAATTGATAATATCTTTCTAACGGATGTAAGAAACTGAGATTTCACTTTAAAAATTGAGAGATATGTCCAGTTGAAAATTCTGAATAGTCGCTATGGAATTCAGGCCCTTAAAAATGGACATTTTGCAAATGACCTCGGATTTCGACGAAACCAGTTTTGTTAGGTCCGTGATGTCGAATTATTGCTAGATTTCAAATTTCATAATTTTTCGAATCAATATGTGAGCGTGGCAAAGGAAAACGTGTTTTGACCATTTCAGTTGATTTTAATCGACTGGAAATTGGCCATTTTTCATACGGTCTCAGAATTCGACGAAACTAGCTTTGTTAGGACCGTATCGTCAATACGAAACTAAAAAAATATTTTTCTGGAATTTTTCTAGTTAGTATGTGACCCCGGTAATTTGAAATGTACGTTTAGAATACAATATAAGGATTTAAATTGTAAATTCAACGAAAACTGATTGTAACAGCCGAATCAGCTTACGATACATATCCCATTGTGTTCGGAATGGGGGTTAAACGCTATGGACGACAGGCGGTGGACCTCGTTTCGAGGTCGTATGTAAAAGTCAACATTTTTGCAAAGTAAATAATTAAAAAAAATATATATATTATTTTAATTTCCTTTCCCCCCCCCCCTTTCCTTCTTCGTTGCCCCCCCCCCCGTTTCATTATACAGAAACGAATTAAAAAAAAAAAAAAGAAGAAGAAGACCTAAAACCTAATCGCGCCGCCCCCAGATCTCGAACCGCCTGAACCCTTGCCGCCGACGAAGACTTCGACGCCCCCACCACCCTCGCGACCTCCTCCTCCCAGTGAAGACACCGCCGACATCGAATCATAGCAGCCCCCCCCAATCGAAGCCTCCACCTCGAACACCGCCTCGCGACGCCCCTGAAGCTCGCCACCGACGAACACCACCGAGCCTGAGGTGAGTGTTTAAATTATTTTGTTTTTGTTTTTTTTTTTTGTTTTTTTTGTTTTACAGTATAGTTTTAAAACTGTATTTTTAAATAATTTAAAAACTGTTTAACTGTTTTTTTTTTATTTTATTTTATATAGACTAATTTTTAATAGAATTATAAAAAACAGAATTTTAAAAGAAAATAAAAACTGTTTTTTTTTTAAAAGGAATTATAAAACTGATTTTATTTTAAACTTTAAAATAAGAAAAAGGGTTTAATCTTTTAATAGGAAAAGATTAGAACGTGCAAAAATAAAGATCATATCTTTAAAAATATAAAGATGGAATTTTTGTTAGGTAGAAAAAGTAAGGTATGATTCTTATATTTTTAAAGCAATAAAAATATAATTTTTACATCATAAGAATAACAAAAATATAATCTTTATATTCAATAGCAAAGTCAAAATGCAATCTTTATATATTGAACTTTGAAATAAAAATTCGATTTTTATATATTGAACTTTGAAATAAAAATTCGATTTTTATATATTGAACTTTGAAATAAAAATTCGATTTTTATATATTGAACTTCGATATAAAAATATGATTTTTATATATAGAACATCGAAAGAAAAATATGATTTTATATATGGAATAGCGAAGTAAAAATTCGATTTTTGCATATGTAGAGAATACGGGCGAAGAAAGTGACATCGACGAGAACAGTGAAGATTTCCTGCATAAGAAGTGCCGTGGAGCTAGGATAGCTATAAGTGAGAAATTCTCACCTTTCAATTTCTTTTTCTAGTTATATTTATATATATATATACTAGGATGCAGACGGTGCTTAGTAGCACCCGACACAATCGTCCACAGACCATGGACTTGTTTGTTTGGCTATTTGGTAATTGATTGCGATATTGGTTTGAATGTGGTTTGTGGTGTGAAAAATCGAATCGATAAATTGGTTAGGATTAGACGTGCGCCGTTATAAGGCGAAGGAGTAAGGCTAGGTTAGACCCTTACTCCAAATTTTGTGGTTTGCATAACGAAAGTGAATTTGATTGATGTGTGAATAGCGTGGGCCTTCACTAGACCGGGGATAAGGCTAGGCCTTGTCCCGTTTCTAGTATCGTGCCGTTATGCTGCCGAAATTTTCTAAAATATGTTAGAAAAATAAAAATAACATTTTATTTAAAGAATGAACTGAATAGATATTCATATGTCGAAATAAAATATTTTATCGTTAAAAATATAATTTTTAACGTGAATATGAATATAGTGAAAGTGAATAAAATAAATATTCATTTACAAACCGGACGGTTTGTTTATGTACACCTATTTGACTGACATTGATTGGGACGATAAATTTTACACATCGCCCAACTGCACGAATAAAATCTATGTTTGATTGTTTGAAACCCTACACGGGTGTTGGGATGAAATTTAAAGTTCACTCATCCTAACTGATTAAATATGTCGATCGATTGATTGACAGGCTGTTATGAGCGTTAGATATCTATATTTGATGCTTATACAGTGTAGTGCACTTTGGTTGATGGTTGATTATTTTCAATGCTATTATATACATGTGTTGTATGAAAATCCATATAATTAACGTTATATGGTGATTGATTGGGCCTCATTCCAATTTGAAAAATAAAGAAAATATAAAATAAAGGTTCATGTGTTGACTATACTCATCCGTTGGGATTAGTCATGTGTTGAACGAATTATTTTTATAATAAAATTTACATCTTTAACAATATAAAATAAAGGTTCATGTGTTGACTATACTCATCCGTTGGGATTAGTCATGTGTTGAACGAAATAATTTAACAAAAATAGTCACACATGGACGGTACTCATTCGTTGAGATTAGTCGTGTGTTGACAAAAAGAAATATTTGAAATAGAATATATAAAGCCGTGTTGATTAGTGTTGCGCCATTTTGACGCGAACGATATTTATATCAATTACATTCGTAATTGAATATATAACGATTTCGAAATGAATTGAATATATAACGATTTCGAAATGAATTGAATATATAACGATTTCGAAATGAATTGAATATATAACGATTTCGATTTGAGTTGAATATAAAACGATTTCGAATTAAATCGAATAGAAAACCAATTTGATTTCAAATTGAATATATAATGAACTTGATTCAAATAGAAAACGAAACGAATTTAATTTGAATAGAAAATGAATTTGAATCGAATAGAAAACCAATTTGAATTGAATTGAATTGAATTGAGAAACGAATTTGAATTGAATTTAAAATGAAGTGAAATGAATTCAAATTAAATTGAAATTTGAATTGAATAGAAATGAGTTTTAAAACGAATTTATAAAGAAGAATTCAATTTTGATTTGAATTGAAATAGAAGTTGACTTTGCTTTTGAAACGAATTCAAAACTAAATATATAATTCGTTTTAAATAGAAATCGACGAAATATATATTATATATATTATATATATAATATAATGGCCTGAATAGAACGCGCCGCGCCGCGGCAGTTCGTAAATTTCGACCATTTATTTCAAACGGACATTACGGGAGATCCGACCGTCGGATTCTCCTAAAACCGGAACCGTTGGGTTCGTATCGAAAAGAGCTTTCTAACGAATATTAGAAATTCAAAATCTAACGGTTGGATTTGGAGATACGTCCAAATCAAATTCGAAAAAGGTCGCTATAGGTGCAGTTCGATGGCCATTGTTGGAAATCGACTGTACGGACCTTGATAAAATTATTAAAAATAGTAATAATTTATGTAAAATCATAAGAAATGATTTGGGAAGAATTAGGATGAAAAACTCCACATTTGAAATGATAAAAATGGATTTTTATCGAAATGAACTAGTTTTGAACTAAATTTAAAACCTAATTATTTTTAAATAAACAAATTAGATTTAAAAGGGGTTTTAAATAATCGGGATTTCTAATATATTTGATTGAATTTGAAATGGGTTTATCGTGAACAGTGTTTTAAATAACACTAGTTCTTTAACCCGATAACGAATAGAATGTGATTTGGGTTTGTCGTGAACTGTGTTTTAAATAACACCTAGTTCTTTAACCCAGTAAAAGGAGTTCTAATGAATTGGCAATTAGATTGAAATGTGAATCCATAATCTAAATTATCAAATTTAGAAAATGAGCGAGAATGGAGTATTACCAGTTTTACTCCAAAGCGATAGTTAAATCTTTAATTAGATTTGAACGTGAAATGGTAATTAATTTTACCGATAACACCACGGTGTTAGATATGGAGTATTACCAGTTTTGCTTCATGGGATGAATAGGTTGGGATTGGGAAATAAAATAAATAATTACTTCGTTACGGTTCGCTAATCTCGACTAGTTGGGAAAAACCATAATTTGGTTTTAAATGACATCCAAAGGAAGATTACAGGATAAATTTTAAAGAATTTATCTTGGATAAAATTAATGGGAACCTTTCCCTAAGAATGTGGAATTTAGAAACTAGCTGTAGGTTGGCTAAGAAGAATGGCTTCCTGGGTATTGATCTGATGTTGGTTTCGGCCTTCGGGGTTAATGTTTGGGAAATTGTTCTCTGGCTAATTTGCGGTTAGTGACTAATGAATTGGAATGAGGCGTATGTTGTGTTTGTGTAACATTTGTTTTCAATATACGTGGGTTGTTCGGAAAGTCCGGGTTTATACCCATTCTGAATAACCGATTCGACGATAAGTCGAAGATGAAGACGGTGGTCGAAGACCGGAAGTCTTCACATCGTTTGGATTATTACTGACGATCCTGATTGGGCTGTACACCCAAGAGGATGGAAATAGTTGGTGGTCGTCCAGACGTACCTGGAGATGGATGGATATGCGAGGAAAGTGCCTCCGGTTTCGTTCAGACCCAGAACGGACTTGTAAATGGATTGTGTGTCTGACATTGGATTTTATTCTGTGTTGATTGATTTCTATTAAATATACATCTGTTTGGCGGCGGAGAATTTATTCTCTTGCTTAACGCCCTTCTCTGAGACGTACGAGCTCAGAGGTTGTATATCGATGGACATCAGTCGCATGGCATGAATTGCCTGTGTGGCATACTAAGATGCAATGATCAAGGCTTCTGTTGAAAAGCAAAGTCTTGTGGTTGATGATCAAAGCACGCCTACGTGGCAGCTTTGTGTATAACGTGTATTCGCGAGCCTCACACCTCGGTATGAGTTAAAAACGGGATACGGGCCGTTGGGAGAACACGACGTTTCTTTCTAGCTTTGGTGGTGTCAGTGACTTACCAGCCCTGACATTTATATACTTTTCACCTTTGTGGTTGTTGGATGCGAGGCGCCTCGATTATAGGTCTGTAAGGACCGGGAAACGCGTGTTCAGGAATTGCCAATCCTCTAACGTAAGTGAGGACCGGCCCAACCGATCCAAGGGTTACCCAGTGTGCGTAGTCCTGAGCATTTGCTAGAGTGTCTCGAACGCGGAGAGGAGCTTGCCCCTTGCCTCGACTCATGACGGAAATCCAATTTCCAATACGTGTATTGCGGCTTTATTTGTAGAGCCTAGTATGGCGACATGGTAGCATGGGATACTATGCCGTCTATGATTTATATTTATGATTGAAATGTTTTGACACTATACACTTATTATAGTATCAAATGATTTGTTTTAAACGTACCAAGCATGTTTGGTTGTTATAAGGTAAAACCCTATCCTCCGGCTTGCGTTGCATTGTGTGATGGGACCTGGGTCTTATAACAGCTTCATTTTTCGAAAAAAACATTGCGCTGTTTATTCTATGCACTGGTATTCTTGGGAGAAAACCCGTTCCGTGTTATACGGCGTGGTCCCTTGAATTACTCTCTTTTAAAGTAAAGTTTTAAATAACTGTTTTAGTTCTCACACCAGTCACATGACTGACCTGGAGTTTATTGTTTTAACCTAAACTCTGGGTGCCCCTATTTTCCGCACGGGCAGCTAGTAGTTTTGGTTTTGCAGATTTATATTCACAGGATCCTGGTTTACAGCTGGAATGATATCCGGAAAGCTCTGTATCCGTATATCACCTTCAGTTGTGCTTTATATTATTTTTCCGCTGCTATGTAATTTACTGTAATCTCTGATATTTCTGTGTAATATTTATTCATTTATACTCTGTATATTCTTGTAATCTGATGCATTGTTGTAATATACAATGAAATGTTCTTCTGTTTGCGTTCTGATTTGTCCTGTTCTCAACGTTCAGGGGTTTCGAACGGTCTAGATCGGTTTAACGACTGATTCAGATCGAGCGAAATTCCAGGCCGTCACACTCACCATATGCATGAAGCATCAAACTCGAAAACATGCCTTGCTCAATCGACTTGAAAGAGTGCACTATAAATTCCAATGGGAAAAAAATTCACATGTCAGATATAAGTTTGGTATGAGAAACTCGAAAATACATATGACCACATAATAGTACTTTTGGGACCTTCCAAATTAATAGATTCCCCTCAAAAGGACCAACTCAAATAATATGGATTTTTTGAGTTTTATAAAACTTAAAAAATAAATCTATCTTATAAGATCATACCGCATATAGACACAAATGGGTTTTTTACCTACGTAACTAAACCAGTTTCATAGGAAACTGAGTAATATTATTATAATGTGTAGAGTGAAGAATGTAAATACTAATCATAGTTATAATTATTACATTGATTGAATTCTTGCATAACAAGTGCAACAACCTAAATTTTAGCGAGACATTTTTTTTGCAAAATGCTACAATCCAAACCAACTGAAACTCGAGTTAGTTTGTTTGGTATCCTGGAAAAAACAAAGATAAATATGTCAGAACTCATGATAGAATATCTCACAGCGAACTGAGTAAAATATAATAAGTAAATATTTACAATAATAATTACACTGACTAGCAAGTTTCTCTAAGCTGCAAAATCTCTATCACCTGTCTATTCCGTGGGTTTGTTATGAAGAGATCAGAAAAAAAATCTGGCGAATGAGAAAATTATACTTTATATAAATAACACTACATATATCATCTATCACTGGTTTACCTTTATTAAGCTATTTGGGTTTATTACACTCTCGAATTTACGCAAAAATCATACCCATCAACTTCCAAGTAAATTAACCTAATAAATTATATATATATATATATATATATATATATATATGTATGTATGTAGCTATATGCCCAACATATTAATGTACTTTCCATAGTATGCTCTTCGAATGGTCCCCACCATCGCACTACGAAAATGTACTAGGTCTTCATCGCCATGATACGAAAGTGTAGTAGGCCATGCTACGAAAGCATACTAAGCCTCCCTCGCCACTCTATGAAAGCATATTAGGCATGCCACAAAAGCATACTATCTATCATCTATTTTCCTCTACCAAGCTAGACCCTTACATAGAACTCAGTCAGGGGTTTTCCATATCTATAAAAGACAGCTTCATTAGGCCTACAATATAGATATCCATAGATTGGTCTGTCTCTTTTCTCACTGGCTATGGCCCCACTCGGCCCCCCTAAACTAATGAAAGACCATTTCAAGAGATAAATGACTGTGCCCCTAACAAACAATCTAAATATCCAAATTGTTGTTGTCCTCATCTAATGTCTCGATAGTGAAAGACCATTGGCATGCTGGTTTAGCTCCAGTATTTCTTGTATATGCTCTAACCGACGATGACATATATCCAACGATCTACTATCCTTATTGGGTCCTGATCGCGAAACCTTCTCTCAAAGCCAAGGCAACCCACGAATCCTAAAAATCATTCCATTAGTCTTTTAGCTGCCCATTAGATGAGTGCAGCCAAGGCATACTAAATGGATGGAACTGCAAAGACCTGCCTCTGGGGATACACCTTCATTAGGCCTACCCTAAAGGGCTATCTCAGAGTACCCTCATATCTCGTAGAAGTCTCGCACTTCCTTCCAATCCTATTGAATATTAAGTTGGACTTGCTTCCACCGTATCTCCGGACACCTACAATGATCTGCTCCTTTTGGCTCTTCATTAAAGATTCCTTCGGATTGGTCCAAACACATCTCATTATTTTATTAGACCCTATGTTTAATATTTCGTTATGTGTTTATCTCACTTTTCTTTTCATTAATTGGTATAATTGTTCAATACATTTAACTTGAACTTTAATTACTTGTTTTTCAATTTTATTAGCCATCATAGAACCATCAAATAACTATAGAATGCATAAACATAAGGCCACCATAGAACCACGCTTATTAAACTTAATTCAGAATTTTTGAGTTTATTCATAATAAGTCTTTCTTATTTTTTTTCACTTTTAATTATACCTTTCATGTTATAGTCTTACTTTTACGATAAAACCACAGCCATAGAATTATGCTTATTAAATTTAATTCAAAATTATAATTTTATTTAAAATAAGCCTCCATTTCACTTTTAATTATAACCTTCATGTTATAGTCTTGTTTAAGCATATATCAAAGCTGTCTATTACGATTTACTTTTGTGTCTACATAATTATCATAATATTCTTTTCAACTTATCTTATTATGATATATTTATATGTCCGTACAATTTTGATAATAGGTTACATCCGTTTCTGTCCATCATGCGTTATCTTGACTTCTTACTCTTTTCCATTACATAAAACCTTTTTGTTATATTACTCTTTTACTTACCGTATTTTTACGTTTATCCTTTTAGGAAGTTATGCCTATTCCTAATTGATTGGTTACTGAAAATGTACAAAAATCTATTTTCATAGTATAAGACAATTGAGTCGATATAAATTCATAATTGCAAGACATTTCTTTTTACTTATTTGTATGCTATTGAATAGTATGCAATATGGCTAAACCCCTATTTCGCACTAATCTGTATCCTTTTTCTCTCATTATCATAATTGTAATTTCTATTTTACTTCATACCAAACTATGGAAAAATCCCCTTTTCTTAACCAATCAATCTAGGTTATTCCTACCTTCTTATTGAAATTGGTATACATAAATTCTTGTTCTTAATTTACTTCCCAAATTCGATATATTTGCTGTAAATTTGAACACAATTAAGTTTATACTTGTAACACTTTTCTCAAAAAGCTAACGTAAGGGCTCTTTAGTCCTGTTGGTCAATACAATGTGCTATCTTCTGAGAAGTAAGGGGTTCGAATCCCACTATCGTCATATTTTTCGTTATTTAATTCACTTTCCCAAAATTATTTTCTAATAATTAGTTTTTGTGTACATACAATGAAACACCCCACCTCCGTTAAGGTCACTCTCAAAGGGAATGCCCTAATTTTGGTGGAGGTTTTTCTGAGCTGTTTTGGTCTGTTTGAATTTTAAACTGAATTCTGAAACATCCGGAGGCCATATCTTCCTCATACGGAGTCCGTTTTACGCAAACTCGGACTCTATCTCAAGCAGAATTCCGAGACTAATGCAATGGCGTATCCCGTTTCCCTTAATTCTTTGATTTGAGGTTAGTTATACTTTAATTTGTGAATTTCACTGTTATAGAATACACGGGGTGTTACATACAACTTTGCCAAATTTACAATTAAATTATAGGTTTACAGTAAATAATCCTAATTATAATATGTCAAGTTAAATTACAGTAAATGTTGGATCTCGCTTTATAACGTTCTTATTATGACAACTATACATGTACATATATATCGACTAACTTTATTTTGCAGGAAGAAACTCAACAAATATATTCAAGAGCTCAAATTGAAGATTATACGTGTTTAGAGTATGTTAGTGTTAGTATATACTGTTAAAATCTTTCTTGGTGATACACACACATGCACACTTTAAATTATAAGATTTTATATAAGACATGCAGAAGGCATAGGCATGACACAACAAATAGACGTCTAAAATTTCCAAATCGGATGTATGTTTGATAAAAGAAAAATAATTTTATCACAATATTCAGACGTATGTTCTAAAATATTTAGACGTCTGAATACTGGTTGAAATAATCTATTAATTTTCTATTTGAATATTTATTTAAAAACAGACTTTTGAATTTTTAGTTCAGACAACTGAATACGAATGGATGCAACTATTCAGCAAAGAGACGCAACCCTTAATTCATATCTCTTCATGAATGATTGCAATCATTTGTAAATTAAAAATAGAGAATTTTTTTTTGAAAATTGGTTCACTTTATTAACATTTGAAAAAAAAAATCCGTACACGAGAAAAGTTAGCATACTAACCATTACATTAACAAAAGAGAGAAAAACCGAAAATACAAGGAAAAAAAGCCTAAGCTAACAAATATCTTCCCATGATGAGGTCACCATCCCACTAGCATGCACCACTACACTTTACGAGCCCAAGGCTCCTCATGAGCAAGATCCACAATCGATCAAATCCTGTAGACTATACAATCCAGTACAGCATTTTACTTCAAAATAGGAAGTAGAAATTCCAGTAATAAATCTCTTGGCATTTCAACCATTTCATCCAGAACCCACAAGAAAGTAATCATCTTCAGCTGATCCTCTTCAAACTTCATGAGCATGGTTTCCTATAAATCATAATTTCCATTGAAGAACACAACCCTTAAACACATATAATCGAATCAAAATCCCAAAGGATTCAAACCTAAGCACTAAATCTGGTTGATGATTCACAAACAGCAATGTGAATCCATCTTAGTGCCAGCATCGACAAAATAAGCGTAGAGAATCCAAGTGACGATTCTAATATAAGGACTATAACCAATCAAGGGTGTCCATCCAATACAGCATTTCAGGTTTAGTACAGTGTACACCCCATCAAATCCATGAACAAATTATTAAGCCGCAAGTTAAGAACACCAAAAATAAGAGCTACTTGATGCATGTTGCATTTTCATACTACTAAGTTGCTTCCCAAGTTCCAATAGCCGATGAACAGAAGTTGATAAAGTTGGCATTAGTTCATTGATCAAAACAGTTATAAAAATAAAATAGTTAAATTAAACTATTTTATGCTGCGTTCATGGGTGAGGAACTCTGTCAACTAAGTCAAAAATAAAGTCGATGGGCAGCCTGGTAGCAGAAAAAAGAAATCATTCTGGTGAACAAGATAAACCACTTATACTATAAGCTGTTGACACAAAATTTCCATAGATTGTTGAGGCTTATGGTAGAAAAACCAATGAGCAAGCTACTCCAGCTATCCCTACTTCCGTTACAAAGGCCTGGAATGAATTTCTGAACGATATGGGTTTGGTTTCCAAACTTGGATATTGATTTTCGGACTGATGACAATATAAAATATGTTCAAGCTCCAGCATAAATCATACTGCAAACCCATGAATTCCATTTAATGGTGTTGAAACAACAACTAGCATCACCAGTATCTTCCAATGGCAAATGAAAATAAACATCTGAAATCATAAAATTTTCTCCATACAGAAAACCCCAAATAACTTCTAACAATGGACTAAATCAATTTAACTATTACCACGAATAGTAAAAGTATCAACCCAAATCATGCCGAATTTAAATATATTCTGAGGATCATTTAAATGAACATATTACTCATATAATCCTAATACCAAAGTCTTAGATACAACGGTAGAAGTATCGTTAAAAATAAGGTACTGGAACAAGGAAAGGTGTAGGAATAAATTTCTAGGTACTGGAATCCTTTAAGTGAACAAATAAACCAAAAAGCATTATTGTACTTCCACATCTATCAGTAGATGCGTAGAAATGAAAACCAGACCGCGTTGCCTATTAGGACAATCTGAACCAGATCCAAAATCATACAGGATAATAAAGTGATGTCCAGTAAAAAGAACCCAAATCACGTACCAACAGTACGAAAATGGATGGATAGATAGTAGATCGGTTATGAGGAGTTGGCAGTGATTCACCACTGTCGCCGGCGATGCCAGATCCCAACTCCCCCAAAGTAATCTCCTGCAATCAAACAATATTCGCAGTTGCTAAAGTTAAGTTATGCACTCGATCTAGGTTTTGAACTCGAGAAAAACCCTGTTAAAATTTGGCCGACTTTTTGTGATGAAGAAAAGCAGATCTAAATTTACTTTGTGTAGGCAAAGTGAAAGAAAACATATAGCTTATCGACGAAATAATTCGTTGAAGGTTGCAGAAATAAAATTGATTAGAAGGAAGGTGATAAAATTAGGCTATCACTCATGCATGGAAAAATCAAGCAAGACGCCTGTCGCCTTAACAAGTGAAAAACCAAATCGTAAATAGAGATTCAAACAAATGTTTTTCTTCACCAATTTTTATTCTAATTCTTTCTATCTATTCTATTGCAATCATACTTGCAAGCACATTCTTTTCTACATCTTTATGATTACAAATCATTTTTCAATCTTCCATATTCTTTCACGAACTACACTATTATCATCAAGGAAAGATTATAGGAAGGGTGCACATTAATTTGACATACCCGTGTTATCAAGAACACAAATAGTCAACAAATCTTTTGTATTGTTGAAGACCTCTTCTGCTGTTGAGGCACGAAATCTCATTCGGTTGTTCGGGTAGTTGTAGACCTATTCCTACAGTTTAAGTGAGGGTTGTTAGTAGTGAAATTCCAGAAGGGAGTTTGAGACTGGACGTAGAACAAAGGTTAGAACCAGTATAAAATCTTGGTGTCACTTTTATTGGTTACTGGTAGTCTGCTATCTACACATTACTCTGCTTATACTCCATTTTATATGATCCCACCACTGCATAGACTCTTCAGTGGAAACTAAACTACTATAAATAATCCTAATTAAGCTATACACAAGTTTAACGGGAAATAAACTAATTAATTCTAAATTAACTAAATTATCTAAATTAAACTTAATTAACAGGAATCAAACGATAATATATACCATTACTAAACAAAATAATTTAACTACACTCACCCGTTATCCTAAGCTTTAATTGGTTGCTGAAGATCCCACCTCCAAAATAGGATTATAAAAATATTTAATTTAATAAACCATATCCCCTATGAAAAACTATAGATTGGACTCTTCCAAAAAAGAGTGAACTCTATGGCAGCCAACTCTAAGTCATGGGTAGGGTAGTTCTTCTCATGAGTTCTCAACTGTCTACCTCCATAACATACTACCATTCCTTCTTGCATCAAAACAACACCAAGCCCTATACCACATGCATCAGTGTATACTGCGAACACTTTGCTCCCATCAGGCAAAGTCAAGATTGGGGCTATTGTCAGAGCCCTCTTCAATCGCTGAAAAGCATCCTCACAGTCTATATCCCAAGAAAATATCAGATTCTTCTTCGTTAGTTTGATGAGCGGGGCGGATATTTTTGTGAAGTCCTTAATGAACTTCCTATAATAGCCCGCTAAACATATAAAACTCCTAACCGTCATTGCATTCTTCGGAATCTGTCAATCTTGAACTGCAACTACTTTTGTGGGATCCACTGATATCCCATCCCTAAAGACTACATGCCATAGAAATCTCGCTTCCTTTCCCCAAAAATGATATTTGGAGAAATTTTCCTTAAACTAATGCGCTCAGAGAGTCTTCAAAACCTCCCTTAAATGTAGGGTATGCTCTTCCTCGCTCTTCGAGAAAATCAAGATGTCATCAACAAAGACAACAATGAACTTATTATGAAACTCCCGAAACACCCTACTCATCAGATCCACAAAATAGGCGAGTGCATTCGTCAACACAAAAGGATGACGAGCCACTCGAAGAAACTATCTGGAGTTCTAAAAGAAGTCTTGTCTATACTATCCTCGGCCACCCTTAACTGATGAAACCCTATGGCCAAGTCAGACTAAGAGAAAAACAGATGCACCAACAAGCTGGTCAAACAGATCATCTATCCTCGGAAGTGGGTGCCTATTATTCCTAGTGAGTTTATTCAACTCTCTGTAATCCATGCATAAGTGAAGCGATTAATCCGCATTAGGTGCGAATACGACTGGAGTACCCCATTCAGATATGCCTCTCCTAATAAATCCTTTCTCACGTAGCTCCCTTACTTGCTTGCTGAGCTCCCCCCCTTTCCCTAGGATCCATGTGGCGCATAGGAATTGCGACTGGCTTCACTTTGTCCACTAAGTATATCCAGAAATGAATCTCATTCCTTGGAGGTAAGCCTCTAACCTCCTAAAAAATATCCGAATACTCACAGACTACCAGTACAGATCGTAAGTCATCAACATATGCATCAAGTGATTCTAGGAAACTAAGTATGACAGACCCTTTTGGGTCACAAGAAATCTCGAGAGTCCGCCCATGACAAGTCAAAAGTCTAACGGTCCTCCTCCCACAGTCCAGAATGGCACCATACGTGGCTATCCAACCCATCACTAGAATCAGACCACAACCCATTAAACCAAGCACAGATGCTTTGCACTCAAACTCGATGCCCATCACAGATATCCTCAAACCGCGACAAATCACAAACAGATGATCCAAGCCCACAATGGGGTTTGAGACAACAACGGGATCTGAAACCATACTAATACTAAGGTGCAGATACTCAACCATAGAATCATATATAAAAGAATGCGAAGTTCCATAATAAAAAAGAGTCCTAATAGGATGATCGAAAAGAAAAATCAAACCTTCAACAGAAATTTTCCTACCTTCGTCTGATCCACTGCCCTCGAAAGCATGCATCGGCCCTCTAGAAAATCTCGCCCTTTGGCCCGATCCTTGTTTCTTCGGGCAACCCCTAGAATAGTGTTCGACCTCACCCCAATGAAAACAAGCATTCCTCCTTTTTCTACAACCCTTGACCTAATGACCCAAGCTCCCATAGCCATAACATTTTGTTTTGCCTTTATTTGAATTTATTAGGCTTTCCTTCTTTCATCTATGTTCCCTTCTTGGGACAACATTTTTGTCATCCTTGGGCTGTGCTCCTTTACTTTAACTCCCTTATTCTCCTCTTTACCATCCCTGTGTAGCATGTTAAAAAGTCTCTTGAAATATGCCTCCATCGCGTAGAAATCCTTATGAAGTTTAAGAGAAAATTAGCTGCAGGTGGAACTACTGCAGCTACAAATGGAGGTTGGGTGTTTCCTTGCCCTTCGACATGTGTCATAGTTTTAACATGCCTACAGAACCATGCTGCAATGGGGACACCCTTCGGGAAGAATCGGTTCCCCAGACATGTTGAGAAGAAAAGGAAAAGGGATTCAAGTGGAGAATCAAAAGATATTTCATATGACTTTGGGGAATATGTTTTTCAAAAACAGACTTTTCTTTTGAAAAAGCTTTCTTTTAAAATCTTTTGAAAACAAATTTCAGAACCTTTTTATCCAATCTGGTAACCTTCAGCTCTGATACCAAATGTGACACCCCATGTCTGTTAATGTCACTCTTTAACAGAATGCATTAAGTTTCGTGAAGCGTTATAGATATACAGAAACAGAACATCACAGGATAGATATAAAATAACAGCGGAATTTAAAACTTTATTTTCCAAATAGAAAACATCGTGGTCCAAAACCCAGTTACAACGTAAGTCTGAAGTGCGAAAAACCCATTACATCAATTAAAATATCTGCCTTGTACTAAAATCATCAGAGTACAGTAATATAAAAGCATAGTCCCCAAAAAAGCCATATCAGAGTAGACAGGTATTCCAAGCGGTACACCTAAGCAACTCCAAGAAGAATGAAAGAGAGAATCCTAATCAAGCCTGAGTATTCCCACCCTGAGAACTGAGCGAGAGGAAGAGAGAGAAGGAAACAAAACAGGTCAGACATAAAGTCTGGCGAGTCTAGTTACTTTTAGCATATAAATAAGAAAAAGCATCATGACAAGTATATAAATTGGATGAGAGGTAACAGTATCATAAGACAGGTCTAACAGACTGAATAGGATAAACAGGGTAAACAGAACATAATATACAGCGCTTCCCAAGTACTTTTCCATGCACCAATACTAGTATAACAGAAATAGAATGATCCCAATAGAAACAGATGGTAGACTTAGATGTACTTCTAGTGATGGGTTTTACCCCCAACAATAATAACAAGCAGCCCAACGGAAATGACAGGTGTTACCCTCAACGATAATAACAGACTCGAAAACAAGCAGGACTATATATACCCTAATTACTACCCCAATCGATTGGCTCCCTGTCTTGTAGATACCATGTGCTGGCCCTACAGTAGGATGTATCACTTCCTAAAGTGGCAACCCTTTTTTTTGAGAGGCACAACAATATCTACTGATGTCACAACGTCTTATTATCCCAAGAAAGCGGATTCATGCACGCACATGACTCCGTCGGAATGCGCCGTCAACACCCCTACTAAGATGAACCTCTTATAATCATCTCAATAAGCATGCCTTGACCCCTACCTAGTTCGGTGTCCCCCTTTTGATACCAAGATGGATTACTAACTGATATGGGTCCCACACAACAGATGATACAAGCCACCCCCTAGGCTTGCATCCCCACTACTAGGATTTTGACAGGTTATGCCTAACAGATTAATAAGCCCGCACAACCCCACCATATAAAACAGTTTAAGTTTGTTGGGTTTATATAACCCGCCCCCATAGATTTAACAGATTTACTTAACCCCTCATTGATTCAAGCAAGTTTACTTAACCCTTACAAAGTTTTGACAAGTTCATATAACCCGTACATATTTAAGTAGGTTAAGTATTATAGGTTAACAGGTTGTTATCATTATTTCATTCATGTCTGTTAATGCACTAGATCTCTCACATTAACTCGACCACTTATGGATACTGGATATGTCGGGCGGTTCCGGGAAGACTTTCACCACAAGTCGGACTTAACCTCGTGTTTTAGCACCATTACGTGTACACTTACGCACTAGACCCCTCACATTAGGTCAACCACCAGTGGATGCTGGATTTGTCTGGCTATTCCGGGCAGACTTCTACCACAAGTGTAATCTAACCTTATGTCTAAGTGTGGTAACAGTTTTTATTTACTGTAAATTTAGGCATATCATTCTTAAACAATTGTTCATGTTCATTACAGGTTTTTCATGCCCCTAACCTCAAGTCATAAATCATTATGTATGATATTCCCAAATTGATGTCTTAGGTCATAGTATAGATTATGCCCCCAAATCCTGGTCATGTTTTACAGTACAAGCTATGCCCCAATTTATATTTCCCAACCATTCCCAATTTCGTTTGTTTGCATTTTTCAACGATGGGCCTAGGCTCGAAGGTAGCCTGGCTATAAAAATAAAAGGGAAAGAGGGAGTGAAGAGAAAAAAATAGGCATAATAACAAAATAGGCATATGATAACAGAAATAGGCATAATAACAGAATAGGCATATGGTGACAAAAATGGGAATAATGATAGAATAGGCATAATAGAGATACGCATGTGAGAACTAAACAGTAGATCAGGTGTACAAGTAGTGGAAGATCTGTTTTGTTATGATTCAGGTTATTAACAGGCACAGGTTTACATCCAACTTATAAACATATCAGGATTAATTATTAAATGTTTATATCTAAAAGGAACAAAAACTCACAGGGACTGGATCTAAAGAACAGAGAAATGACTACTGATTTTGTAGCAGAGATTCTTGTAAAAGTATAAGTTGTTATTGCAGTAGAATAAGCTAATTAAATTTGAGTTAGTGTTGCACCTCGTTGTCTCTATTGTTTTTTATGAATAAAACAATAGAAATGAGGTCCTATTTATAGCCTATGGTCAATGAATCTGGTCAAGAAACAAGTCCCGGTTCATAGAATGGATCTGCCCTAGATCTAAGTAGGGTCGACCTTAGGGTCGACACCCATGGGGCATGGGGTCGACCCCTAACGTACCGATTTCCCTCCCTTTCCCGCTCTTCGATTTTGATTTTATGAACTTGATTATATATATATATATTATTTATATGTATACAAACTTCAAATCTTAATAACTTCTTCATACGATGTCCATTTTGCGTGAACTCAGAGTCTATCTTAAGCAGAATTCTGAGACGAATGGAATGGCGCGGTCCCTTTTACGCAATTCCCAATATTTAATTAAGTATTCTTTAGTTTATCATTATAGTGTTCTTTAAAATGACAGGGTGTTACAATTATTACCAATGTTCATTACCTCAGTAGGATTACACTCATCTACTAAAATCTCTAAAGATATTTGTTGTTTCCTATGAAGACCAGAATTACTCACCCCATTTCCAACAGTTTCAACATTCTAACGCTTAACAGTTTCATTCATCAGTTTATCCTGGATCATCTTTCCATCTAGATCCATTCTACTACTAGAATTAGATACAGTCTTTGTAACCCAGACCTTAGTGGACTTACACATTTCAACTGAATGCCCAAAAGTTTTACATGAAGTACATGCATAAGGAACCCACTCATAGATCACTCTTTGCCAGAAAATTTCTCCATTATAATATTGAATATGAATGCTTTCAGGAAAATCAAAATCTATATTCATCATTTTTCTTCAAATGTTATTTTATTATCAATATCCTATGTGTTTATTTTTTTCTAGTGATCATCACAAACACTTAGAAAGAGAATATCGCACTAAACTATTCTATTTTTCAATAATAAGATAAAGTATTACATAGGAATGCAAATCCATACTAAAAGAAAACATGCACTACTACAGTCATTACTAGGTAAAAGATACAACGGAAATTTTTTCTATTTATTAGGACTAGGAGGTCTAGGACAATATCCCCCTCACATAAAAAGGTCATCATCACTAAATCCAAATGACCATAGCGCTCATCTTTTCTACCTACCATTCTCTACAAACTCATGCCGTATATCCCTAGATCTCATTTCACCGTAAAGTGAGACAACATGTCAAACCTTCTATTTTTCTCTAGAAGTGATGAAAAAGGATTTCCATTAATTAAATCCATGTTAATTTCACTTATAAAAAACCCCAACCTTGCTCTTTCTAATACATTTCCTCTTTAGTTCAATCATCCATGTCTTAGGCATTTTCTTAAAAATTTAATCCTTTACCATTATTTTACTAGCTTTCAAGAGAGCCAAATTTGCATGTGAATTGAAAATTCTTTTCTACTTAACTTGTACGCTTCATTAAATTTGTCTTGCAGAATACATCTCATTCTATCCTTTCCACATAAACCATGTAAGTTTGAAAATTACCATAAACTCTCTACATTAAAAAATAACCACTTGAGAGACATTTTTCAAATTTGCTTTTTTCTCAGTTCTCTTACATTATTGTATACCATTTGAGTGTTTACCATCTATCATTCTTACATTTTAATTTCTCACTTAACACTTTTATGATTACCACTTATGTTTTGAGGTTTACTCATGTACTAAATTAATTTTCCAAATTTCCTCTAATTATTCAATTACACTACATAAACCAACTTTAATTCTATTAAATTTTATCTTTTCCAAACCTTTTTCAAAATCTAAAAAATAGGGAAGATAGGCACTATGATTTTCTTCTTTTTAATAGGATTGCACGCTTTAACTCAGTTGGGACTGCATACCTATTTTAACATATATTTCCTTCCAAGAGGAACTAATAAGATCAAGTTTGTATGAGTCTTTTCTTAAGAGGACTTATGTGCTCTGTCTAAAGCAACAAGGAAACTTCATAATTTTAATATTTTTAATTTCTTTTTCGAAATAAGTAGCACAAAATATGATGTTTCACCTATATTTTGTACACCTCTTTCATTGTACATTTCCTTGCCACTTTAACAAAACATGTTTACTAACAAACTTGTCGATCCATAAAAACTTATCTTATAATTCTTCTTGTTCCAATAAGTTAAAGTGTGTCGCAATCTGTTCTTTATGAAAAAAAATATTATTGTTTCTTTCCTAAACAAATCTGTATAATTTTCTCAAAAATTTATTTTAATGCAAATCTCAATATTACAAACCGGTTAGTTTCTGAAATTTGTAAACTTTTAAACTTGAAACTCAAAAACTATTTTAGAAACCTTTATATATATATATATATATCTCAAGTTTTTTTTAAAGTTTAACTATGGAGCTAAGTATAAAGTGATTTCTTATCTGTCTTCCAATTCCTTTGCGCGAAATTATCTCTTCGTCAAAATTTCTCTTTCACACTAATTCTTTTAAGGATGTCACGCCATTTTTGCGCCAAATGTATATATATAAATTCCTAATCCATTTTCCTTCTTATTACAAAACATATTTGCACACTTCATATTCTAATCATTCATGGACTTATTTTCTCTCAAATTTCCTCAACCATTGACTAAATGTACAAAACAGATATTCTAACTTTTTCCATATGTCGCTTCACTTATTTAACGGGTTCCTATATATAATATTTATATTTTGAAAATAAAAATATGCTCACTAATTATCTATATATGTGAATCATAAACTTGAGCTCTGACACCAGATGTAGCAACCTAAATTTCAGCGAGTTCGAATTTTTCGTGAAATGCTAAAATCCAAGTTCCCTGAAACCCAAGTTGATTTGTCTGGTACCCTACAAAAAAACGAAGATAAATATATATGAGCTCATGATAGAATATCTCACAGCGGAACTGAATAAAATATATTAAGTAAATACTTACCATAATAATGACACTGACTAGCAAGTGTCTCTGAGCTTTAAAGTCTCTACCACCTGTCTAACCTGCGGGTTTTATAAGGAGGGGATCAGAACAAATGTTTTGGTGAATGGACAAATTATACTTTCGATAAATAACACTACATGTATTGCTCTATCACTCGCTTATCTTTATTACGTTATTTAGGTTTATTACGCTCTTGAATTTACGCATAAATCGTACATGTCTACTCCCAAGCAGACTAACCTAATAAATATTATGCATATTGAAAATAGGTATGATTTTATTAACTATTAAAACAGCAATACATAATACAGGTTAGCATACTAACCGAAACAAATGCAAGAAACCTATATATAAAGAAATAAACGATATAATTCAAAGCAAATTCTTAGATAAAACAAGCTTGGCCCATGAAGAGGCCAAAATCTCCATAGTTGCCGATGCAACTCTGCACCGCATGAACATAACTGTCGGAAAACATGTCCCATTAACACTCCACAAATTATGCATCAAGCCCTCCACTCCATGTGCCAAAATTGCCGACTAATATCTAAAATTACACCACTTTTTAGCACCATGAACACCATATATATATACATATATATATATGGATATATATATATACATATATATATGGATATATATATATATTGCTCTATTCCCAACATATTAAGGTACTTCCTATAATACCCTCCTCGAAAGGTCTTCATTATCGCACTACGAAAGCATACCAGGTCTCCATCGCCAAACTACAAAAGCGTACTAGGTCACGCTACGAAAGCATAATAAGCCTCCATCGCCATGCTACAAAAGTTTACCAGGCTATGCTACAAAAGCATACTATCTATCATATGAGTTCCGCTATCAGGTTAGATCCTTACATGGAACTCAATCAAGGGATTTATATATTTATAAAGAACGTCATAGTTAGGCTAAAATATATATAAGCATAGATTGTTCTGTCTCTTTTCTCGGTGGCTATGGCTCTACTCGACCCTTCCTCAACTAATGAAAAACCATTTCAGGAGCTAAATGGTCGTGCCCTAACAAATACTCTAAACATCTAAATTGGCATTGCCCCTCATCCAATGTCTCGATTGTGATTGTTAGCCTTATTGGTTTACCCCTAGTCTTTCCTGTACATGAACTGACAATGGTAGGTATCCGACAATCTACTATCCTTATTGGGTCTTAACCACGAAGCCGGCTCCCGGAGCTAAGGCAACCGCCGAATCCTAAAAATCATCCTATTAGTCTCCTAACTACCTCCTAAGAGAATGCAGCCAAGGCATACTCTACGGATGAAACCGTACAGATCTAACTTTGGGGTAAGACTTCGTTAGACCTACCTCAGAGGGCCATCTCAGATTACATCGCGTCCCATAGAAGTCTCGCACTTACTTCCAATCCTATCAAATATTAAGTTAGATGTGCATTCACCATGTCTCCGTACACCTACAATGTTCTGCCCCGTTAGGCTCTTCGTTCAAGATTCCATTGAACTTGCCCAAATTCATCTCGTTATTTTATTATACCCTATGTTTAATCTTTCATTATGGGATTATCTCGCTTTTCTTTTCATTAATTGATATTATTGTTCAATACATTTAGTTTGAACTTTAATTACTTATTTGCCAACTTTAGTGGCAACCATAGAACCATAGAATGCCTAATCACAAGGCCACCATAGATTTATGCTTATTAAACTTAATTCACAATTTTTAAGTTTTTACATAACAAGTATTTTTTATTTCATTTCACTTTTAATTTCAACTTTCATGTTATAGTTTTACTTTTAGCATACGACGTTAGATAGAGAATTATGCTTATCAAATTTAATTCAAAATTTTAGGGTTTTTTGTAATAAGCCTTTATTTCACTTTTAATTATAACCTTCATATTATAATATTGCTTACACATATATCAAAATTGTCTGTTATAATTCATTTTTGTGTGTACACAATTATCATAATATTTTTACCAACATGTTCAACTTGTTTTATTTTGATCTATTTGTGTGTTTGTACAATTTTCATAATGGGTTACATTCATTTTTTTTCATTGTTATCTTGAATTCTTACTTTTTTCCTTTACATAACGACGTTTTATTATGCTATTCTTTTACTTACCATCATTGCACGTTTAACCTTTTAGGAAGTTGTGCTTATTTCTAATTGATTTGATACTAAAATGTACAAAAACCTTTTTTCATAGAATAAGACAATTGTGTCAATAGAAATCCATAATTGCAAGAAAGTTTTATTTATTTGTATGGCACTGAATAGTGCACAATACGGCTAAATCCCTATTTTGCACTAATTTGTGCCTTTTTTCTTTTATGCTTGCAATTACATTTTCTATTTCACTTACATACAAACTATGGAAATATATCCCCTTTTCCTAATCAATCAATCTAGGTTGTTCATAACTTGTT
This sequence comes from Allium sativum, assembly GCA_030737875.1. Lineage (NCBI taxonomy): Eukaryota > Viridiplantae > Streptophyta > Magnoliopsida > Asparagales > Amaryllidaceae > Allium > Allium sativum. Next base: position 737,087,324 of record CM060916.1, read on the forward strand.
ATTATAATAGGTATAAATTGATTCTAGTTCTTAAGTTATTTCCCAAATTTGATATATTTATGTAAATTCGAACATAAATGGACTTATACTTGTGAAACTTTTCCTAAAAAGCTAACATAAAGGCTATTTAAACCTGTTGGTTAATACATTGCGCTACCTCCTGAGAAGCTAGGGGTTTGAATCCCACTATCATCGTATTTACTTTTATTTAATTCCCTTTCCTAAAATTATTTCTGTAATGGCCCGCCCCGCACCAGCCGACATTTCCAATGAAATGCGCTGTGCCGATGTCCAACCAGCACAGGACGGTCGTCAAAGGAAAAGGGGATTGAAACGATGAATCATCAAAGAACCTGTAGTATATCTCACAGCGCATGGAACAAAATATAATAATAACATAACTTGATACAAGATAGGCGAGATAGTGCATAAGCTGAAAACTAAACCATCATAGCAGCGGAAAATTCAAAATACAGCTTATGATCCAAACCATTATTATTACAACTTTTAAAACTGTCTCTAAAGCAAAATAGGAAGGTACACTACTAATGCCCAAAGTAGTGACCAACAACAACACAGGGAGAATATATGGGAATGATACGCATAAGCCTCCTGCTTGTCTCTGGATAGTTACTCGTGCATAACCAACTAACCTGTCTTTAGTCTGCTCATTTAGGAGCACCCAGAGTAATAAGAAGAGACATAAAACTCTGGGTCAGACAAAAGTGTGGTATGAGCGATAAGCAGCAAAACAGAATAATAACATGTATACATAACCATACCTGAACCTGGACCTGCAACCAAAGAGTTAGCACAACAGGATGTACAATACTCTAAGGTGACATTAACACATGGTGTGAAAATAATGGGGAGGAAGTGTGCATGTCATGGTAATAGCAAACATCAAACATAGCAATAATCCTCACATCTCTCTCTCAGTGCGTAAAGTATATGACATCTACCACTTTGATCACCCAATTCTTTACTATGATCACTCTGTCCCATGGAGTCGTGACAGCTCCACTGCACTGATCTATAGCCACTAATCCTTTGCTATGTCTACTCTGCCCCCATGGAGTCATGAAAGCTCCACTGCACCGGCTCATAGCCCTTCTACGATCACTTTACCCTATGGAGTCATGACAACTCCACTGCACTGATCCATAGCCATTATTTGTCTCTCAGTGGTGAGTCAAGCTATAAACATCGATAACCCCTTTGAACACGTCCCGCAGCAAAGTCCAATTCATGAAGTTAACTCATTGGTTCCCATCTGGATCCTGAGTTCAAACTTCTCACTTGAACTTCCTTTGCCTCTCGGGTTTTGGTCGAATTGGAGCTGGTCTTCAGAAAAGTCATCACGTAGAAGTAAGAGTACACATCCGGTTCGGTTCGGCCCATCGGATCGGTTTGGATATACCACACTCAAGCTTTCTGTTCGGTTCATCTGCTCCACTCGATTTGGTTCGGATTACGGTGTTCGAGTTCTCCATTCAGTTCGGTTCTAATGAAACAGTTAGGTTAGGTGCTTCCTCCCCATCTCCAGGTTCCGGTCCAGTCCTTTCTTCCACCTCCGATCCGACCCCAATTCCCGATCTGATCCCGTCTTAGTTCATATGCCCTTCTTGTTGCCATGCTTTACCTCTTGTGCTAGGTTCTAATCTGGTTTGGTTTCTCTGCTCAGTTTATCCGATCCGACCTGATCCCCATAACCTGATCCGATCTAAAACCCTGCACATTTTCCAACAAGCATATATCATCCATATTCGCCATACACCGGCGTTTTCAACCAATCTAACTTTACTAAGCAATCATAAAACATACCAAATAGTGATAGCAACATGCATAATCACCATAAACACCAAAACGATGAATAATCATGTCAATATAGATCAAACATATCCAAAACCCATATTTTTCCCTTTAATTCCCTTAATCATGTTTAATCATAGAATTAGCAAAACATGTCCAAATTAACCCAAATTTCTAACAAAGGCATAAAATATTATTTAAGAATTTTTACATATTTTTCTGGATTTTTAACATGGATAATTTCGGTAATTAACACTAATCACCCCTAATTAACCGTAATTAGTGTAAAAATGTGCAAATCACTCACCTTAGCCATAAATAAAACTTTAGATCTGGAACTCTATTGTCTTGGCGCGGTTCCTAATGCAACATAGTAGCTCTAACTCTGATTTGATGTTATCTTCCTTGATTTGACATAGATTTGGCTAATAAGTGATTAGAAAGTGATTTGGGAGTGATTTAGAAGGTGTAGGCCATTGTTTGGGTTCAAAGGATGAAAGTGGCAGCTAGAAAATTGATAAAAACAAATTTCCCAAACCCTATCAGCCTCCCCATAACCCTAATCCCAAAATAGGTTATGGACCTAGCTACTAATCACCCTAATTAGGCCCGGTTAAGCTGTTTTTCACCTTCCAAACCTTGATTCATCCATATCTCCCAAAGGTAAGTCTGTTTTGCTAATGTGACCACTCTACGGAAAGGTAAACCATCGTCCGAATCCATTGGGAGTGGTTTCAAGTCAAAGATCCTTACCATTAAAAAGTTATAGGCAAAACAAGATTCGCCAGGGGCAAAACGATCTTTTAAAGTTCGGCAAAAATCGTGAACATGAGAATTGACCCCAATAGTCGTTCCCCAAAGTTACATGACCAAACGACTTCATGTGTAAATGAAATAAATATTCTACGACCCTCCGATATGTAGAATGCTGGTCGTTACATTCTCCCCCCTTAAGAAATTTCGCCTCCGAAATTCCTTAATCAGAACATACAATGGTATCCGCATGCCTATCAGCCATACACAAACAATCAAACATACATGATAACACAATAGGTTTATCCTAGTATGCGGTTTACTAACAAGGGAATAACTATATCGCTATAAAAATCTTACCAGGCAAAGAGTTTTGGATATGACTTCCTTATGTTCTCCTTTGTTTCCCAAGTACAGACATTCTCGTTATCACCCCACTGGACCTTGACCTGTCTCACCGTCTTCCTTCGAAGTTGCTTCGTACCGTACTCGACAATACAAATCGGTATGCGGTTTCCAACCGCCTCGGGTTCTACATCTATATCATCTAACTGATCAGGTGAAATAGTCATATCTGTGTCGTATGAACTTCCTTAACTGGGAAACATTAAATACGTTATGAACTCCCTCCATCTTGTCAGGTAATACAACTTTATATGATAAATTTCCAACCTGCATAAGAACTAGAAATGGACCAACAAAACTTGGCGCTAAATTACCTCTTCTACCAAATCGATTCACTTTTTCAACAGAGAGATCTTGACAAATACCAAGTCGCCAACATAGAATTTCAAATCTCTTCATCTTTTATCATCATAACTCTTCTTCCTATCTTGAGCGGCCTTTATTCACTGTGGAATTACCTCGATCTTGTCCGAAGTTTCTCTTATTACATCTGGCCCAAGCACAAACTTCTCACCAGTCTCCAACCAACATGATGGTGAATTGCACGGTCTTCCGTACAAAGCTTCAAATAGAGCCATACCAATAATGGATTGATAACTATTGTTATATGCGAACTCAACTATATGCAAATGGTCATCCCATGACCCTCAAAAATCCAATATACAAGCTCTCAAGAGATCTCTAATACGTGATTCACCCTCTCTGTTTGACCATTGGTTTGAGGATGGTATGCGGTACTGAGATGTAATTCTGACCCTAAAGCTTCTTATAAGCTCTTCTAAAACCCACTAGTAAATAACTGATCTCAGTCACTCACAGTATTTTTAGGTGCTCCATGAATTCTCACTACCCACTTCATATACAGTTCTGCTAACTTAGTTGCTATTCTATTTGACTTGACTGGTATAAACCTTGCACTTTTGTTCAATCGATCCACAATCACCCAAATACTATCGTGGCCTGATCTGGTCCTTGGTAAACCATCAATGAAATCCACTGAGACTTATCCCCATTTCCACTTGGGAATTTCCGGTGGTTATAACAAACCACTAGGCTTCTTTTGGTCGGCCTTAATGAGCTGGCAATTCATGCATTTGGATATAAACTTCCCATCGTCTCTTTTCATCCCTTTCCAGTAGTAGGACTGCTTTATGTCTCGATGCATTTTGTTACCACCGGGATGTATATTCAGTTTTGAGTGATGAAATTCTCTAAGCACTTCATCTCTCAATCCATTGACATTGGGTACAACTAGTCTCCCATTCTTTCGAAGCCATCATTCTCAATCAAGCCCATACTTGTTCATCTCCTCATCGATAACTGTTTCTAACTTGATATGATTCCTAATAGATTAGGATCGTCCCTCTTACTGGAACCAATCCGCTCAATCAAAGTGGGTTTGATCGTCAAACTTGCTAACATTTCCGGATCTAATTAGCACTTCGGTCTGAAATCATATCCTACTATATACTCCAGTTGCTTCCATTCTAGAAACATAGCCCCTAAACTGGCATGTCTCCTACTTAATGCATCAGCTACCGCACTTCCCTTTCTTGGTGTGTATGCGATATCGAAGTCATATGAAGCCAAGAACTCTAACCATTTCTGCTAACGAAGAATTAAATCCTTTTGAGAGAAAAGGTCTTTGATAACTTATGATCGGTAAATAACTCGAACCTTTCTCCCAAGAGATAATGTCTCCACATCTTCAATGCAAATACGATTGCTGCCAATTCCAAATCATGGGTAGGATATCTTTTCTCATGCGGTTTCAGCTGCCGACTAGCGTAAGCTACTACCCTACCTCCTTGCATCAGTACAACACCTAGTCTGGTACCATAGGCATCCGTTTATACTGTCATCTCCTCATTCCCTTTAGGAATAACTAATACTGGTGTACACGTCAACTTTTCCTTTAAATTCTTAAATGGATTTTCATACTTTCCGTCCTAGACGAAAGCTTGATTCTTCTTGGTCAACTGAGTTAACAGTGCTTCTATCTTGGAGAAGTCTTGGATAAACTTATGATAATATCCAGCCAATCCCAAGAAACTTCTCACATCTGTTGCATTCTTGGGCGCAGACCAATCCTGTACCGTAGCCACCTTCGCAGGGACCACAACAATACCATTCTCTAAAATGACATGGCCCAAGAATCTCACTTCTCTCCTCCATAAGTGACATTTAGAAATTTTCACTTTCAATTGGTGTTTTCTCAACACATCCATCACTATCCTCAAATGTTCCTTGTGTTCTTCCTCTGTCCTTGAGTAAATAAGGATATCGTCCACGAACACAAGGACAAACTTGTTCAATTGATCCTTAAACACCTTATTCATAACATCTACAAAATATGGTGGTGCATTGGTGTAACACCCCGCATTTTTAATATAATTAAAAATATGTGTATATGCATAGATAGGTAAATAATGGAGATGTATAATGAAAATTTTATTAATATATGGAAGGGAAGGAAAAATTAATTCGATAACAGTGTACGTAACAGAGAAGACAATAAAATAAGGATACTTAATTTAAATATCAGGAATTAAGTAAAACGGACATAACCACTGCGTTTGTGTCGGAATTCTGCTTGGAATAAAGTCCAAATTTTCGAAAACCGGACTCTGTATGAAAGAGTTATGGCCTTCGGAAGATTCAACAAAAATTCAGAATTTACATAGGAAAATACCTAGGCAGGTCGACCTGGGGGTCGACCTACCCAGGGAGGTTGACCTAGGGGTCGACCTGGGGGTCAACCTACCCAGGAGGTCGACCTGGGGGTCGACCTTAGTGTCGAACGTTCCCCTGATATTTTTTAGATCTGGACAGTGACGATTTTTGGTGTGCTGGACGGACCGAATGGCTTCTAGGGCGATCTAATGGCTCTAATACACTCTCTACACCTATAAAAAGTGCCTAGACCTAACCTAATTCATAAACAATTCCTTCTGACGCCTCCATCCCGCCAAACTTTAACCAAACATGGCTGCCGCCTCAAAACCCTAAATTAATTTGCAAGTTCTTCATCAACTTTGGAGTTTAATCAAATCAAGTAGCAAAGTTCTTCATCAACAATTCATGCTCTTCACCAATAAGAAGATTAAATCAACATTCTACATCAACGACAAATCAATTATTTCTCTAATCCAGTCAAAGTGAGTGGATTTGAACTATATTTGTTGTATAATATTGCTTCTATCGTTTACCATTCCCCATAATGAATAAGATGATAATTTAATAAGATCGGTTATTTTATTTATGCCTACGTTTGAGTTCTCTTCTTTTTATTCTTTCCACTTTTTATTTTTGGATCTAGGTTATCTCGAACCTAGACAAAATCTAATTATATATATGTACGATTGAAATATGGGAATATTGGGGCATAATTTGTCTTATGCAATCGAGGAATATAACCTGTAATCTAGGGATTGTGGCATAACAATTATTATTGCAAATTTTAGGACAATTGGAGGATTGTACATTGGGATTATTCAATGAAATAAAGTCGAATTGGGGATTTTGGAGCGTATTTCAATAATGAATCTTTGGGTATGCTTTGGAAACATGAATCTATGCTGAACAGTGCGCAACTATGAATTTTGATTTATGATGTTAACATGAAATTGTGTAAATTTAATTGGAACTATTGGATATGGAATTGGTATAATTCAATATTAACAACATGTAATTGGATAACATGGATTGGTGAAATTTATTTGTGACTTGAAAAGTAAGCCTAGAGGGTGAATTATATTATAAGTATGAACGTGGGAATGTTGGGATATATATTGGGAAAATATTGATTATATGAAATTGGGGTATAATTGGATATTGGAAATTGGCATGTTTAGGTATGAATAACATGGAATTTATGAATTTGGCTATAATTGGATAATTTGGGTAATATGAAATGGGGCTAATTATTGTGTAATTGGTGTAGTGAATGACAAATTGGAAATAGGCATAAAAATGAAATGAAATTAAGTTGAATTTGGAAAATATGACATAAATTTGGGGTTTGGGTTAAAGACGATTGTTAATGAACGCCTATGACACGAGGTTAGGCACGTTTTTGGTGTAAGACTGCCCGGAACCGCCCGGCAAATCCAGCCACCACAAGCGGACGTCTAATGTGAGAGGTCAACGACAAGAACTGGAGGCGTAATGATTTATGACACGAGGTTAGGCGCGTTGTGGTATAAGTCTGCCTAGAACCGCCCGGCAAATCCAGCAGCCACGAACGGACGTCTAATGCGAGAGGTCATACATCGTTACGACATTATAAATAAATTAAGAAATACTAACCATAATAAGACATGTGGGTGACATGGGTATGGTTAGAGGGATAAGTGGGTGATATAAATGACATGTAAAGCATGACTAATGTGGACTTAACCATTGTAAGACATGTGATGTAAAACATGACCAAGGTAGACTTAATCGTAGTAAGACATGTGTAAAATATGGAAACTAGAATAAAGGGGGTTAAGTGGTACACGGGTGACATATGAAACAAAATTTAGATATGCTTAACCAAATGGGACCCGTGACAGTATCATAAATTAATTGAATTGGGTAAAGTTTAAGTAACGGGTTAAGTAAATGGAAGGGTTAAGTCAAATCTAAAATTAATGACAAGAAATGGGGAATGATAAATAACCTATTACGAATAAACTTGAATAAGGCAAGAAAGGATAATAGGTGGAAATTATAACTTATGGGACAAGATAAGTTATAGGAAACGATAAGGAAGATGAGATAACTTATATGTAAAGGTATACTTTAATTAAGTGGTTTGGAAAGGATAAATGTGAAATTAAAAATGATATAAGTTATATGAGTTGAAAAGAAGTAAATTAGAATCATATATATTGGTTGGGTTGAGTAATTCTCTGGCTGCCAGTCTGATGTTGATTTTGGTCTTCGAGGCTGGTGTTTAGAGGGTTATTCTCCTAATCAGTATGTATGTGGGATAAGGCATACTTAAATGAATTAAGTATAACATGTTGTTGTAACCCAAAAAGGGAATAATTTATGAAATTAGAAAATAACATATTTTGGGCTTGTTAATGGACATAAGTGGGTTAAGTGTAAATTGAATTAATAAGCAAGGGTAACTTGATGAATACGAAAAAAAAGTAAGTTAATGTGAATAACCAAGTTAAATGAGAAAGTTGACGATGTGGCACAAGCATTAAATAAATAGTTAGACTTAGGGTCTAATGACATATAAAACTAAGGCACTTGAAACAGTCCGTACGTTGTAGGATGAATAACCAAACGAGGTAAATCATGATGGTGTCATAAGGCACGAGGAGAGTGCACGTTCGCTATTTCGGTGGCTCCAATGGACTGGAAGGGGAAGCATGCGACTTCCTGAGACGTTAAAGCTGCTCCTGGTAGTCCTGTGTAGTGGTTTATCTTCGGGCTAGGATTACAGAGGTTAGGTCTGTGCGGAACTACCAGGTAGGTAAGCCTTGACTGCACAAGTAGGGGCAGTCAGATTGCTGTACGCGGTGGTATTAAGGGTGGTTCGGCGATTGCCTCAGGCGGAGGTGGAGGGTCAAGACCAAACAATAGCAAGATCATCGGACGCCTGTCACCAGCAGCCTAAGGAATGCGAAAAGACAAGAGCTAACCCCTACAGATCGTTAACCTTTGCTATCAAGGGACGGATGCGGGGAGACCCCACACGGATTTTTAGATTGTTTGCTTGTTAGGGGTGGTCGCTTAGCTCGTGTGGTCTTTACTAGTTAAGGGAGGGGCTGAGGTGGGGCCCTAGCCACCATAGAAAAACCAGACCCGAGGGATATCTGTACATTGGACACTCTTAGAGGTGGGCCCGTACAGATATAGTAAAGCTCCTGACCGAGTTCCGTGTTTTCTGGTGTAGCCCTGCCACGGAACTTGGGTGCACAAGTAGAGGTTATTTGCAGTAGAAACATCGAGTACGATTGATGATACGTACGTGGGAAAGTCTAGGTACAACCATGTCTGCTCTAGGTGGTGTATCGTAGACTAGAGGGCATTATTCGGTGATGGAACCAAACTCGATCGAATAGTTTGAGGATAGCAATCAGTACGCATACGTAGCACAGCGATAGTGGTTCTATGCGGATGTAGCATTGTACATTACTATGGCATAGGATGAGGGACTGCGCATATTACTGTGGCGATATGAAGGAGACCGTGCGAGTGGGGTATCACGGGGTGTACTTCAGTTTGGGGGTAGCTACATATACACTATATTAGGTTAATCTACTAGGGGGTATATGGGTGCGACGTGTGTGTAAGCTTTGAGTGCTAATAGCACGTATAACCTAATAAATAAGAAAATGTAATTGAACGATATATGTAGGATTATTCAAGAAGTGTAGTTTAAATTCATTCACATAGAACTTATGGTTTGACCCTCTCCTCATAACATTCGCAGGTTAGACAGAGACTTATAGCTTTGGGAATACTGATTTAGCAGTATTGTGATTAAGGTAAAGCTATGTTTTAAATATATTATATTTTACTTCTTCCGCTATGAGGTGTTTTCCGAACTCTGACATATCTCTTTTCTCTGTCTTTTTCTGCAGGATACTAGAGCAACCAACTCGGGTTTCGGTGGATTGGATTTTTGTGAAAAAATTGGTCTGTCGGAATCTGGGTTGTTACATCTAGTGTCGGAGCTTCGGTTTAGTGATCTTAGGGTGATAATGAGTGAACGTATTTGTATTTTCTAAAATATAAATATATTATATATATAAGCCTAAATCCATATAGTAGCCCACTAGACCTGAAAAAAGTTGGGATATCTAGTTTGTACACTCAAGGAATGAACATAGGAATTTGGAAACCATCAGGTGGTTGGGAAAGTGTACAATATGACTTGAAGCTAGAGAAAGAAAAGTATCCCATAGGATGGAAATTGAAATATTAGTATTTCAGATTAGAGGGTTTAGGAATAAAACCTTAGATACTAGAAAAGGTTGAAATGTGAAAAATGGATTAGGAATATATATATATATATATATATATATATATATATATATATATAGTTAAGAGAATTGAATTCGTTAAAGTGCCTAAGAAAGTCTAGTTGAGTTGAAGACCCGCCTTGAGTCTAACCCAACGACAAACTTTTAAGAACTTGAATTTGTAAAAGGATTTGTGGTATTTTCCAAGATTTAATCTTAAAAGTATTTTGATAAATGCATGTTGGGTTTAAAAGTAAAGTGGGGTATATTGTGTAAAATAATGATTTCTTGTTTTAAAAGAATTCTCTCATAAAAAGGTGCATACTATGGAGCATAAATAGCTTGCTAGTTTTTATATATAAAAAGAAGTTTTGAAATCTCTATTCGGTTAACAATAAATTTTGATTATTGTTTTAAAAATAAATTTTGTTAGGTGAACAAAATAAGCGGTAGAGTGTAAGAATAGAATAGATATTTGCACTTTAGCAGCCAAAGTTAACAAAATAGAAACAGTGTAACCCATTAGTTGTCCTTGTCTACTCCAGTTTTTGTGATTTGAAAAAAATATTTTGTAATTTTACTTTGTAACATGTTTTTATGGTTTGGCAAAAGCAAGTTTTTGAGAAGAGAAAATAAAGTTTTAACACTTTTAATTTTTGGAAGAAATATGCAATGTAAAGAAGGAGGCCAAACCATACTTTTAAAAGAATGGGGGTAGGTAAGGATTAAGTCCTAGAAAGATCGAGATAAAGTTAAGGCTATGAATTAAAGAAATAAAACCTAACAGGAGATTGGTAGAGTTGAGTGATTCTCTGAGTATCAATCTGATGTTGATTTCAGTCTTTGGGGTTGATGCTTAGGGAATTATTCTCTTACCAATTTCCAGTCAAAGATTAGCTAATATTAAACTAATAGAAAATTCCTGTAGATTACGTAAACATTGATAAACCTAGGTTTGTTGCTTGAGAAAAAGAGATAAAGTATAGGCTAGTAATACACATCAAGAACTAGTAGTGACCACTAGGTAGTGGAAGGGAAAGTAAGTGTAGAGAGTTGGTGGTTGGACTTTTCTTTAGAGAAATAGTCTTATGATTCTTGGCCCTTGGTAGTAGCTGTGTAGGATGTTGTTTGAGTTAAAAATAGAAAAGCTTATTTGGAAAATAAATTTAAGTAATTGGAGTAAGTCAAATAAGCTAAGAAAGAGAATAGCCTAATTAAGAAGAAAGTAACAAATCCAATAAAGCAACAAACTAACGGGGAAAAGAAAATGGAAATCTTAAGAAAAAGATGAATAAATATGAAATTTCTCCAAGATAAGTGGAAAAAGAGAAGAAATTTTCTTATGTGGTTGTACTTGGATAGGAAAATAGGAAATCTTTATAGAATAGTTATGTAAAAATCCAAGTGCAATTAGAAAAGAAAAATGGAGGATGTAAAATTTTCCGTTTTCATAACATAAGAAATCGAATTTGGAAAATTATATTTTTCTAAATTTCGAATTTAATGATGGTTGGTAGGGTTTTGGATGCGAAAATTAGATGAACTATGCTCTTACCCTGTAAGAGTGTAGGAAATTTTGGATGAAAAACATTTTGATTTTTCAAAAATATTGCATTCATATAGAACTGCAAGTATATTTAGGATGTGAGCATCATGTTTTGAAAGAGTTTTTAAAGTTTGCATACATATAGGCGGATCCAACTTAGGCATACATACTTTACTATGATGTATCTCACTTTGCACATGTGCACAATGTTTGCAACAATTGGATGCACACTTGATGGATGGATATTGCGAGGGGTTATCTATTTTACTCTTATCGAATTTCGGGGACGAAATTCTTTAAGGGTGGGAGAATGTAACACATCGCATTTTTAATATAATTAAAAATATGTGTATATGCATAGATAGGTAAATAATGGTGATGTATAACGAAAAATTTATTAATATATGAAAGGGAAGGAAAAATTATTTCGATAACAGTGTACGTAACAGAAAAGACAATAAAATAAGGTTACTTAATTTAAATATCAGGAAGTAAGTAAAATGGACATCACCATTGCGTTCATCTCGGAATTCTGCTTGGACAGAGTCCAAGTTTTCGAAAATCGAACTCCGTATGAAAGAGTTATGGCCTTCGGAAGATTCAACAAAAATTCAGAATTTACATAGGAAAATACCCAGGGAGGTCGACCTAGGGGTCGACCTACCCAGGGAGGTCGACCTACCCAGGAGGTCGACCTAGGTGTCGACCTTAGTGTCGACCTCCCCCCTGATTTTTTTTAGATTTGGGCAGTGACAATTTTTTGTGTGCTGGACGGACCGGATGGCTTCTAGGGAGATCTAATGGCTCTAAAACACTCTCTACACCTATAATATAGTGCCTAGACCTAACATAATTCATAAACAATTCCTTCTGACGCCTCCATCCCGCCAAACTTCAACCAAACAAGGCCGCCGCCTCAAAACCATAAATTAGTTTGCAAGTTCTTCATCAACTTTGGAGTTTAATCAAATCAAGTTGCAAAGTTCTTCATCAACAATTCATGTTCTTCACCAATAAGAAGATTAAATCAGCATTCTACATCAATGATAAATCACTTATTTCTCCAATCCAGTCAAAGTGAGTGCATTTGAACTATATTTGTTGTATAATATTGCTTCTATCATTTACCATTCCCCATAATGAATATGATGATAATTTAATAAGATCAGTTATTTTATTTATGCCTACATTTGAGTTCTCTCCTTCTTATTCTTTCCACTTTTTATTTTTGGATCTAGGTTATCTCAAACCTAGACGTAATCTTATTATATATACGTACGATTGAAATATGGGAATAATGGGGCATAATTTATCTTATGCAATCGAGGAATATAACTTGTAATCTTGGGATTGTGGCATAACAATTATTATTGCAAGTATTGGGAGAATTAGAGAATTGTACATTGGATTATTCAATGAAATAAAGTCAAATTAGGGATTTTGGAGCGTATTTCAATAATGAATCTTTGGGTATGCTTTGGAAACATGAATCTATGCTGAATAGTGAGAAACTATGAATTTTGATTTATGATGTTAACATGAAATTGTGTAAATTTAATTGGAACTATTGGATATGGAATTGGTATAATTCAATATTAACAACATGTAATTGGATAACATGGATTGGTGAAATTTATTTGTGACTTGAAAAGTAATCCTAGAGGATGAATTATATTATATGTATGAACGTGGGAATGTTAGGATATCTATTGGGAAAATATTGATTATATGAAATTGGGGTATAATTGGATATTGGATATTGGAAATTAGCATGTTTGGGTATGAATAACATGGAGTTGGTGAATTTGGCTATAATTGGATAATTTGGGTAACATGAAATTTGGCTAACTATTATGTAATTGGTGTAGTGAATGACAAATTGGAAATAGGCATAAAAATGAAATGAAATTAAGTTGAATTTGGAAAATATGACATAAATTTGGGGTTTGGGTGAAAGACGATTGTTAATGAATGCCTATGACACGAGGTTAGGCGCGTTTTTGGTGTAAGACTGCCCGGAACCACCCGGCAAATCCAGCAACCACAATCGGACATCTAATGTGAGAGGTCAACAGCAAGAACTAGAGGCGTAACGGTTTATGACACGAGGTTAGGCGCGTTGTGGTATAAGTCTGCCTGGAACCGCCCGGCAAATCCAGCAGCCACGAACGGACATCTAATGTGAGAGGTCATACATCGTTACAGCATTATAAATAAATTAATAAATACTAACCATAATAGGACATGTGGGTGACATGGGTATGGTTAAAGGGTTAAGTGGGTGATATAAATAACATGTAATGCATGACTAATGTGGCTTAACCGTTGTAGGACATGTGATGTAAAACATGACTAAGGTAACCATAGTAAGACATGTGTAAGATATGGAAACTAGAATAAAGGGGGTTAAGTGGTACACGGGTGACATATGAAACAAAATTTAGATATGCTTAACCAAATGGGACCCATGACAGTATCATAAATTAATTGAATTGGGTAAAGTTTAAGTAACGGGTTAAGTAAATGGAAGGGTTAAGTCAAATCTAAAATTAATGACAAGAAATGGGGAATGATAAATAACCTATTATGAATAAACTTTAATAAGGAAAGAAAGGACAATAGATGGAAATTATAACTTATGGGACAAGATAAGTTATAGGAAACGATAAGGAAGATGAGATAACTTATATATAAAGGTACACTTAAATTAAGTGGTTTGGAAAGTAGAAATGTGAAATTAAAAATGATATAACATATATGAGTGGAAAAGAAGTAAATTAGAATCATATATGTTGGTTGGGTTGAGTATTTCTCTGGGTGCCATTCTGATGTTGATTTCGGTCTTCGGGGCTGGTGTTTAGAGGGTTATTCTCCTAATCAATATGTATGTGGGATAAGGCATTCTTAACTATGAATTAAGTATAACATGTTGTTGTAACCCAAAAAGGGAATAATTTATGAAATTGGAAAATAACATGTTGTGGGCTTGTTAATGGACTTAAGTGGGTTAAGTATAAATTGAATTAATAAGCAATGGTAACTTGGTTAATACGGAAAAAAGGAAGTTAATGTGAATAACCAAGTTAAATGAGAAAGTTGCCGAGGTGGCACTAGCGTGAAATAAATGGTTAGACTTAGGGTCTAATGACATATAAAACCAAGGCGCTTGAAGCAGTCCGTACGTTGTAGGATGAATAACCCAACGAGGTAGATCGTGATGGTGTCATAAGGCACGAGGAGAGCGCACGTTCGCTATTTTGGCGGCTCCAATGGACTGGAAGGGGAAGCACGTGGCTTCTTGAGATGTTAAAGGCGCTCCTGGTAGTCCTCTGTAGTGGTTTAGCTTCGGGCTAGGATTACAGAGGTTGCATCTGCACGAAACTACTAGGTAGGTGGGCCTTGACTGCACAAGTAGGGGGCAGTCAGAATGCTGTACGCGGAGGCATTAAGGGCGGTTCAGCGATTGCCTCAGGCGGAGGTGGAGGCCAAGACCAAACGATAGCAAGATCGTTGGACGCCTGTCACCAGCAGCCTAAGGAATGCGAAAAGACAGGAGTTAACCCCTTGAGATCGTTAACCTTTGCTATCAAGGGACGGGTGTGGGGAGACCCCACATGGATGTTTAGATTGTTTGCTTGTTAGGGTTGGTCGCTTAGCTCGCGTGGTCTTTACTAGCTGAGGGAGGGGCTGAGGTGGGGCCCTAGCCACCATAGAAAAACCAGACCCGAGGGATATCTGTACATTGGACACTCTTAGAGGCAGGCCCGTACAGATATAGTAAAGCTCCTGACCGAGTTCCGTGTTTTCTGGTGTAGCCATGCCACGGAACTTAGGTGCACAAGTAGAGGTTATGTGCAGTAGAAACATCAAGTACGATTGATGATACGTACGTGGGAAAATCTAGGTACAACCATGTCTGCTCTGGGTGGTGTATCGTAGACTAGAGGGCATTATTCGGTGATTGAACCAAACTCGATCGAATAGTTCGAGGATAGCAGTCAGTACTCTTACGTAGCACAACGATAGTGGTTCTATGCGAATGTAGCATTGTACGTTACTATGGCATAGGATGAGGGACTGCACATATTACTATGGCGATACGGAGGAGTCCGTGCGAGTGGGGCATCACGGGGTGTACCTCAGTTTGGGGGTAGTTAAATATACACTATATTAGGTTAATCTACTAGGGGGTAGATAGGCGCTTCGTGTGTGTAAGCTTTGAGTGCTAATAACACGTATAACCTAATAAATAAGAAAGTGTAATTGAACGGTATATGTAGGATTATTCAAGAAGTGTAGTTTAAATTCATTCACACGAAACTTATGTTCTGACCCCCTCCTCATAACATTCGCAGGTTAGACAGAGACTTATAGCTTTGGGAATAAGGATTTAGCAGTATTGTGATTAAGGTAAAACTATGTTTTAAATATATTATATTTTACTCCTTTCGCTGTGAGGTGTTTTCCGAACTCTGAAATATCTTTTTCTCTGTCTTTTTCTACAGGATACCAGAGCAACCAGCTCGGGTTTCAGTGGATTGGATTTTTGAAAAAATAATAGGTCCGTCAGAATCTGGGTTGTTACAATTGGTCAACCTGAACGGCATGACCAACCACTCATAGAACCCAGACGGCGTTCGGAAAGCCGTTTTAGGAATACTCTCAGCTGCCACTCGGAGCTAGTGAAATCCTGTCGCGAGGTCCAACTGGGAGAACACTCTTGCTCCTTCCTGTTGATCAAATAAATCATCTATCCGTGGAAGAGAGTACTTATTCTTCCTAGTCACTTTGTTCAACTCGCGTTAGTCCACATACAAACGAAGGGAACCATCTGCCTTAGTGGCAAATACAACTGGTGCTCCCCACTCGGAAACACTTCTTCTGATAAATCCCTTCTTCAAAAGATCGCTTACTTGCACCCCGAGCTCTCGCTACTCCCTTGTGTTATACGATGGAGTGGCATCAATATAGGTCTGGCATCTTTCACTAAATCAATACGGAACTCAATCTCTCAGTGTGGTGGAAGTCCGGTCACTTCCTCGAAGATATCCGGATACTGGCCAACAATGGGAACCCCTGAACTCGTCCTGTGGAATGTCGAGGGAATTTAGAAAACTAGCAATCACCTCATCACTAGGTAGGCCACCAAACATTACCGTTCGCCCATCAGCCGTCCTAATAGTCACCGAAAATCCCTCACAGTCTACCATTACCCCGTACCTTTGGAGCCAGTCGACTCCCAAAGTAATGCCAAACCTAGTAAAGCCCAAGATAAAGCAATCACAAGCAAACATACATCCATGACTCGATAGGACCAAATTACGACAATTCATACTAAGGCTATTCGAACCACCGATCGGGTTCGTCACAACTAAAGGTCTATCGACAATCTCAGGTTCCAATCCCAACCTATCTACCAGGTCACTAGATATGAAGGAACGGGAAGCCCTGGTATCAAACAAAACTCGAACAGGAATATGATAAATAGAAAGTATGCCTTGAACAACGACATTCTTTCCTTTCTCCACTGCAGTTGGGGCATTTGATGAAGAAGGAACAACATTGATAGCATATGCTTTCACAATCTACTTCTCTTTAGGAGGTTGTGGACACTTATCCTTATGATGTCCCACTTGGCCACAATTGAAGCACTTCCTATCCGCTGGTTTTGGTGGACATTCTTTAGCATAATGACCCTTCTTGCCAAAGCACTCTATATCTTTCTTACTCTTCTTTTGAACATCCTTAGCCTGGTTTTGTTTCCTCTTATTTTGCAAATTATTCTTGCCTCCACCACTTGCTTGCGGCTTTGGCTCTCCAATAGATGAAATAACGACCTCGGTCTTTGGCTTAGGTTAAAGGCTCTTTGATATCAATGCTTTCCCCACAATAGATTCGAAGGACTCATCGATGTGGTTTATAAGTCTTTCCCCCAAGTACCCATCTAAATTGGTTATGAACTTCTCATTCTTCTTCTTGGCAGTATCGATAAGAGATAATCCATACCTCGATAAAGTATTGAACTCAGCAATATATTCCGAGACTGCTCTACCATTCTGCTTAAGCTCCAAAAATTTCCTAAACAATTCTGATTTTTGAGCAGCTAGGATAAATTTATCATTAAAGCGGGTCTTAAACTGGTTCCAAATAAATTGATCCCCAGGAGTAGTGGCTTTAATAGCATTTCACCAATTCATAGCTCATCCTTGAAGCTGACGGGATGCTAACTTTCTCTTTATTGCATCATCGATCCCTAAGTCCTCGAAGATGCACTCACAACTATCGAGCCAAGCTTGAATATCCGTAGCCGATTCCGTTCCACGGAACGACTTCCCACAAGACTAGTGTAATTCTTGCAAAGTTTGGTGAAATTGGCTCTAGGCATCTGCACTGCTGCACCACCACTGTTAGCAGCATTAGGAACTACCCCCTAAGCATCCCTAAGCATCTCTCGCATGAAGGCAGTGAACATCGTCCTCATATCAGGGACATTCCTATTATTGGCCCCTAAACCCGTACCCCTCGCATATCTGCTCATCGTCCAATCTGTAAAGAGAAAACGATTAACCATCATCTTAGTGGCACCAGTGCAGTGTGACTTTATCCTTAGATATACTAATAGTGTGTATATATTTAGCTTTTGAAAACTAAAGTATCACAAATACACGCTCTCATATATGTATACTATCTCTCCCTAATGTCTTACTCTAGGTTATCTTATACGTATATTATAACAAATACAGCTTATGATCCAAACCATTATTATTACAACTTTAAAACTGTCTCTAAAGAAAAATAGGATGGTACACTACTAATGCCCAAAGTAGTGACCAGCAACAACACAGGGAGAATATATGGGAATGATACGTGTAAGCCTCATGCTCGTCTCCGGACGGCTACTTATGCATGACCAGCTAACCTGTCTCTAGTCTGCTCGTTTAGGAGCAGCCAGAGTAATAAGAAGAGACATAAAACTCTAGGTCATACAAAAGTGTGGTATGAGCGATAAGCAGCAAAACAGAACAATAACATGTATACATAACTATACCTGAACCTGGACCTACAACCAAAGAGTTAGCACAACATGGTGTACAATACTCTAAGGAGACACCAACACATGGTGTGAAAATAATGGGGAGGGGGTGTGCATGTCATGGTAATACAAACATCAAACATAGCAATCAACCTCACATCTCTCTCTCAGTGCGTAAAGTATATGATATCTACCACTTCGATCACCTAATTCTTTGTTACGATCACTCTGCCCCCATGGAGTCGTGACGGCTCCACTGCACTGATCCAAAACCACTAATCCTTTGCTATGTCCACTGTGATAACCCCAAACTTCCACGGGTGAAAGCAGGAGAAATCATTTTTGGAATACAACATAAATACAATAAAACAGAACACAGATACAATATAGCAAAGGAGATTCATAGAGTAATAACATTATAGCAGCGGAAAAATATAATGTCATCAATCACAGAAAATCCACAGTCACAGAATCTAAGCTATTACAACAAGTTCGCAGGAAAGAAATAAGTTTGATGTCTAAAAAGAAAAGAAAAGATGCCAATAGAAACAAAAAGTCTTCAAGCTCCAAGTCATCACCTCTTCTCCCAAGCAGAATCCAAGAGAGAGAAAATAAGCAGCTTCAAAGAAAACTCCAAGCAAAGAATGAACCTGTCTACTTGGCTGCCCGTGTAGAAGAGAGGGCACCCAAGTTTGCAAAAAGGTGAAACAAACTATGGGTCAGTCGTGGGACTGGTGTGAGAATTCTTAAATAACTTATACTACTAAGGCAAATCCAAAGACCACGCCGCTAACGCGGAACGGGTTGTACCAATGGATTGCCGTGCATAACTATAGTGTCAATACAGATAAGTAAAACGTAACAAAACGCAATGTCTTTTGAAAAATGGAACCACCATAAGACTCAGGTCCCATCACACAATGCAACGCACACCAAGAGGATAGAGTTTTACCTTATGGTGGTTAAACATGCTAAATACGCCAAATACGAAACTAATACTATTATTAGTGTATATGGTTTCAAAACAATTCAAATTATAAGTATCAATCCTAGGAAGCATAGGTACCATATATTATGCCTCCAATACTAGTAATACAATCAAATCCGTCGGGGTCGTATTGGAAATTTGGGTTTCCATCATGAGTCCAGGCTAGGGAGGACTCCTTACCGATTCGAGACGCTCTAGTTAACGTCTCAGGATTACCCGCAGTTAACCCTTGGATCCTGCAGGGCCGGTCCTCACATACAGCTTAGAGGATTGGCAATTCCTAAGCACACGTTCCCCGGTCCTATAGGACCTATCCGAGGCGCCTCATTTCATCATCCTCCAAAAGTAAAATGACTACTAACTAGAAAGAAACGTGCTACTTTCCCTGCGTTCCCTTCCCCCTTTTTAGACTCTACCGGTTTGTGAGGCTCGTGAAGTCACGTTCTTCATACCACAAGGTTCTGCTTTTCAACAAGAAACCCTGATCATTGCATCTTAGTATGCCACACCGTCACTCCATACCGTACTATTGATCTTCCGTCACTATATAAACGGGTGTTAAGTAGAGAATAAATTCTCTACCACCAATCGTTTATATATTAACTGAATATCAACAATATAATATTTTGTGGGGTACGATGTCAGACACACTATCCATTTATACCCATGCTCTAGGTCTGAACTAGGGTCAAACCCGTGAAATCAACACGTACGTTTGGGCAATTACCCCGACCCTTGAATTGGGATCAAACCAATTCAGAGTCTTGATCGTTGTCCATTCGAGGGGAGATTTACGGTCTTCATGCGCCGCCTTCATACTTGAATTCTTGAAATCGTACGATCATTTGGAATGGGATTAACCCGGACTTCCCAAATAATCTCGCATTCATATATTTTGAGAAAAACATATTTCATATCGTTATTTTATTTTATAACGATTAATTCTTGCCTTAATTATTTTAATATAATTAATTTCCTTATTTAGCGACGCTTCAGGTCAAGGGCGACCTTGGCGCTGTTTTCAATCAATTTTGTTTTTCACTTTCCTCAAAATCTAACCGTTGGATTTTAGCGTAGCTTATATCGTTGGAAAGATTTTTCCAAGACGGTCCTAACGGTTTCAGTTTTGGGAAAATCTGACGGTCGGATCTTCCGGTATAATCGTTTAAAAGTTCGATTTCAAAACGCGAACTACTGCGCTCGATTCGTTATATTTTAATTATATATATATATATATATATAAATATATATAAATAATTCGTTTAACTTATCGTCCTTACATACAGCTTACATTTCTCGTATCTCCCACTTTTCTACTTACATGATAATGTAGTTTAGGATTAGACGATAATTCTTCTTTTATTTCATTATTGCTTATATTTTATATTTTATACTTTACATTTGAAAAATGTAAATTATAACATACCATTCCATTCATCTCTTTATATATTTCTTCATGAACAATTTCATTATGCATAATGAACACTTCCTTATGGAGTAAATTCCCTTTTATTATGCATAAAAAAAAGTGAATATGTTCTTACAATGCAAATTCTCTTTTTATTTTACATTATAAATAATGTATAAACTTCCTACGGTCAAGTTCTTTAAATCTTAACGTTATAAAATAGTGTAACTATCATACGGTGAAATTTTCCTTTTATTCAACATTGTGAATGATGTTAAATTTACATACACTTCATCTTCCTTTTTATAACATTGAAAATATATTATTAGAAAATATAGATTTCCCAATATCATTAGAAAATATAGATTTCCCAATATTATTCCTTTATCTTTTACATTAAAAAAAATAATGTTAATTCTTTTCATACAGTTTCATTTCTTTTGCTTAACATTAAAAATAATGTTAATTCTTGCATATAGTTTCATTTCTCTTATTTAACATAAAATAAATGTTAATTCTTCCTACGGGGTGAATTCTCTTTTTATTTACATTATAAATAATGCTTATTATCTTACAATGCAAATTCTCTTTTAATAAACATTATAATTAATGTATATTTACATGACATGCATTTTCTATATTGTTGACATGACAAAATATTATTTTTCATACAATACATGTCTTATTTTAACATAACAAAAATATTCTTTTACCTACAATGCATTTATTATTTTCTAACGTAACAAAATAATAGTTTCATACAATGCATTTCTATTTCTCTAACATGACAAAATAATATTTTATGCAATGCATTTCTATTTCTCTAACATGACAAAATAATATATTCATACAATGCATTTCTATTTCTCTAACATGACAAAATAATATTTTATGCAATGCATTTCTATATAACGTTCTAACTTGACAAAATATTATTTGCATACAATGTATTTTCTATTTTTCTAACTTGACAAAAATAATATGCATACAATGTATTTTCTATTTTTCTAACTTGACAAAAATAATATGCTATGCATACAATGCTTTTTTTTCTATTTTGACAAAAATAATATGCTATGCATACAATGCTTTTTTTCTATTTTTCTAACTTGACAAAAATAATATGCATACAATGTATTTTCTATTTTTCTAACTTGACAAAAATAATATGCTATGCATACAATGCTTTTTTTTTCTATTTTGACAAAAATAATATGCAATACATAATATGCATTATATTTTCTATTTTGACAAAAATAATATGCAATACATACAATGTACTATATTTTTTTCTATTTGATAACATGACAAATATGCTATTTTATATAGTGCCATCTTCTATTTTATATAATGGACAAAATATAGTTCATTAACATGCTATGCTATTTTTATTTTATATAATGAACAAAATATAGTTCATTAACATACGATGCTTTCTTCTTTTGATAATGAATAAAATATATTCACTTACATACGATGTTTTCTTATTTTGATAATGAACAAATTATATTCATTCAACATACGGTGCTTGCTTATTGTTACTAATGAACAAAATATTAGTTCATTACATATAGCGACCAATTCTATTTTATATTAACGAACAAAAAATGGATCGTTTCATATAGCGACAAATTTTATTTTGAATAATGACACAAAATATAATTCTTTAACATAGCGACAAATTCTATTTTGTTAATGACACAAAATATAATTCTTTAACATATAGTGCTTTCTTATTTTATAAATGAACAAAATATAATCATTCACATATAACGACCAATTCTATTTTATAAATACACAAATTTGTTCATTCAACATACGGTGCTTGTATTCTATTATAACACAAATTTGTTCATTCAACATACGGTGCTAATTTCTATTATAACACAAATTTGTTCATTCAACATACGGTGCTAATTTCTATTATAACACAAATTTGTTCATTCAACATACGGTGCTAATTTCTATTATAACACAAATTTGTTCATTCAACATACGGTGCTAATTTCTATTATAACACAAATTTGTTCATTCAACATACGGTGCTAATTTTCTTATTTTGATAATGACAAAAATGTCAATTTACATACGGTGTTCATTTTCTTATTTTGATATTGACAAAAGTGTCAATTTACATACGGTGTTCATTTTCTTATTTTGATATTGACAAAAGTGTCAATTTACATACGGTGTTCATTTTCTTATTTTGATATTGACAAAAATGTCACTTCAACATACATGAACAATTTCTTATTTTAATATTGACAAAAATGTCACTTTACAACATACATGAACAATTTCTTATTTTAATATTGACAAAAATGTCACTTTACAACATACATGAACAATTTCTTATTTTAATATTGACAAAAATGTCACTTTACAACATACATGAACAATTTCTTATTTTAATATTGACAAAAATGTCACTTTACAACATACATGAACAATTTCTTATTTTAATATTGACAAAAATGTCACTTTTATCCTACGATGAACATTTCCAACATTTTCTATTTTTAATATATAAAAATGTTAATATAACATACAATGAACAATTTTGATATGTTAACATTTTAACATATAAACATGTCACACAACATACATGAACGATTTTAATTTATTTAATTTTGACATATCAACATGTCACACAACATACATGAACGATTTTAATTTTGACATATCGACATGTCACACAACATACAAGAACGATTTTAATATAATTAATTTTTATATTGTAACATCTCAACATACAGTGGGTTTTGACATAGCATACGCATACAGATTAAGTCATAGCAGATTCACATACATGTATGATTATGAATGCGAACATCCATACTTAAAACATAATTACTTAAATAAAATAAATAGGATTCTCACCTCAATTAGATTAGAGTTTGTTCCCAATTGCTCTGTATTAAAGTGGTATTCGAAGTCACGGTTCCATCGGATCTGAAATTTTCAGAATCGGTGTTTATATGAAAAAGTTATTGATGTTTTAAATCAAACAGACTTTTAACAACTGCTTCTGTCACGCTTAAAAGCGTTACAAAATCTGAAGCATACCTCAATTTCAGAATTTGTTCAAAACTTCAAATCGCGATAACTTTTGATTTACTGAACGGTTTTGGGTGCCGTTTTTTGGAGAATGACCGCCTTGGAGAGATCTTTGCACGGCCAGAAGGGGGTGGAGTTCGGTCGAGCGTGGTGGGCCCGGCGTGGCTGCGACCGGCGGACCTTCTCGGGCTCGGGGCGGGCGGCACAGGCGACGGAAAGGGACGGGACTTGTCGGAGATCGAAGAGCTCGGCGAGAGCTTCGAAACGTGTACTCACACGCTAATTTTCGTTGAGAAATGAAAGAGTTATGAGGGTTTGAAGTTTTCAGCCATGATGGGTTTGTGCGGCTCAGCAAAGAGGAAGAAGATGGACGTGAATAGTGTTTTTATATTAAAATATTAGGTTAAACTAATCATTATTTAATTGGCCCGCTTAAGCCCGTTTTGGTCCGAACTCCGATTCAAGCCTGCTTACTGTCGTTCATACCATTTAGCCCCCGTTCCGAACTCATCTGGATATGTTTCATCAGCCCACGAGATCGTCTTGGCCTTCGTTTTTCAGTTTTAAATATAAATCATTATTTTAAATTCAAACGTACGCAGAAATTCACCGAGGTCACAAATTAACTTCAAAAATCCTCGAAAAATATATTTAGCTATGTTTTGATGCTGTGGACCTATGAAAATTAATTTCGTTTAATTCTGAGCCCGTTTGAATTTTTTTAATGAATTTTAAAGTCAAAAATTTACCCGTTTACACTGAAAAATCGATTATAATTATATATTAATTCTAAAAATTACCAAAAAATCATTTTTAGCTTTGTTTTGATGATACGAATCCAACAAAATTTATTTCGTTCGATTCTGAGACTTTTTGAAAAATGACTATTTTTAAGGCCAGTATATTTAATATTAAAAATACATTTTTAAACAAATATTTTCTGAAACTCGAAACATATAAGTGTTTACTGTTTTTCAATGCAGAAACGTCATTCTGAAACCAATGGAAGTGGTTTCGAGTTCAAATTCCTACATATGTGAAAAGTAGCATTTTTGTCCTTTGCAAATTACCACCGACCTTTCCAAAAATTGAATTAGCCATAACTTTTGATTTCCGCTATGAAATTTCGATTTTTCGGATTCGTTGGAAAGATATTTTTAAATAGATTCTAATATTTTTGGTTTTACTAAAATCCGTTAAATTTTGCATCCTGTATGGTTAGTCAAAGTTCAAGTTTGACTTTTCGAACTACCGCGCCATTTCTAGCTCTTTTTATATTTAAAATTAATTTATTCATTCTAACTTCGATTTGAACCAAATTTGTGATCCTTATTATTTAAAATAGATTATTTTAAATATCAAAGCTCATTTAAAATCACTTAAAATAAATTTAACTTGGCCCCAAAATTCAGGGTCGTTACAGTCTCCCCCACTTAAAAACTTTTCGTCCCCGAAAAGGAAAAAGAAAATAGAAGAGGAGAAGAGGAAGAATAAACACAGAGAATGTTGAAACGTTTTAAACAGAAATAGTACCGCCTATAACATCAGGCCTTCCACCGAAGAAGTTGGTCCTTTCGCTCCTTCGTACACATGTGCCAATTGAGCATCGCCACTTCTCTTAGTCTTCTTCGAACGTATGGTCAAGGAAAGAGTCAAAACAATGGTAAAGGTGATTCTAAAAGATCGAAGGATGAATGAAAAGATGACGATAAAGTGACTGGCTATTATGTATCTCATGAACTGTTCGCCATAGAATATAGTGATTCTATGTAAACGGATTATTATAGATATGTTGTACTCCGCTTTGTAAACCAAAGCTCTGATACCAACTGTGATAACCCCAAACTTCCACGGGTGAAAGCAGGAGAAATCATTTTTGGAATACAACATAAATACAATAAAACAGAACACAGATACAATATAGCAAAGGAGATTCATAGAGTAATAACATTATAGCAGCGGAAAAATATAATGTCATCAATCACAGAAAATCCACAGTCACAGAATCTAAGCTATTACAACAAGTTCGCAGGAAAGAAATAAGTTTGATGTCTAAAAAGAAAAGAAAAGATGCCAATAGAAACAAAAAGTCTTCAAGCTCCAAGTCATCACCTCTTCTCCCAAGCAGAATCCAAGAGAGAGAAAATAAGCAGCTTCAAAGAAAACTCCAAGCAAAGAATGAACCTGTCTACTTGGCTGCCCGTGTAGAAGAGAGGGCACCCAAGTTTGCAAAAAGGTGAAACAAACTATGGGTCAGTCGTGGGACTGGTGTGAGAATTCTTAAATAACTTATACTACTAAGGCAAATCCAAAGACCACGCCGCTAACGCGGAACGGGTTGTACCAATGGATTGCCGTGCATAACTATAGTGTCAATACAGATAAGTAAAACGTAACAAAACGCAATGTCTTTTGAAAAATGGAACCACCATAAGACTCAGGTCCCATCACACAATGCAACGCACACCAAGAGGATAGAGTTTTACCTTATGGTGGTTAAACATGCTAAATACGCCAAATACGAAACTAATACTATTATTAGTGTATATGGTTTCAAAACAATTCAAATTATAAGTATCAATCCTAGGAAGCATAGGTACCATATATTATGCCTCCAATACTAGTAATACAATCAAATCCGTCGGGGTCGTATTGGAAATTTGGGTTTCCATCATGAGTCCAGGCTAGGGAGGACTCCTTACCGATTCGAGACGCTCTAGTTAACGTCTCAGGATTACCCGCAGTTAACCCTTGGATCCTGCAGGGCCGGTCCTCACATACAGCTTAGAGGATTGGCAATTCCTAAGCACACGTTCCCCGGTCCTATAGGACCTATCCGAGGCGCCTCATTTCATCATCCTCCAAAAGTAAAATGACTACTAACTAGAAAGAAACGTGCTACTTTCCCTGCGTTCCCTTCCCCCTTTTTAGACTCTACCGGTTTGTGAGGCTCGTGAAGTCACGTTCTTCATACCACAAGGTTCTGCTTTTCAACAAGAAACCCTGATCATTGCATCTTAGTATGCCACACCGTCACTCCATACCGTACTATTGATCTTCCGTCACTATATAAACGGGTGTTAAGTAGAGAATAAATTCTCTACCACCAATCGTTTATATATTAACTGAATATCAACAATATAATATTTTGTGGGGTACGATGTCAGACACACTATCCATTTATACCCATGCTCTAGGTCTGAACTAGGGTCAAACCCGTGAAATCAACACGTACGTTTGGGCAATTACCCCGACCCTTGAATTGGGATCAAACCAATTCAGAGTCTTGATCGTTGTCCATTCGAGGGGAGATTTACGGTCTTCATGCGCCGCCTTCATACTTGAATTCTTGAAATCGTACGATCATTTGGAATGGGATTAACCCGGACTTCCCAAATAATCTCGCATTCATATATTTTGAGAAAAACATATTTCATATCGTTATTTTATTTTATAACGATTAATTCTTGCCTTAATTATTTTAATATAATTAATTTCCTTATTTAGCGACGCTTCAGGTCAAGGGCGACCTTGGCGCTGTTTTCAATCAATTTTGTTTTTCACTTTCCTCAAAATCTAACCGTTGGATTTTAGCGTAGTTTATATCGTTGGAAAGATTTTTCCAAGACGGTCCTAACGGTTTCAGTTTTGGGAAAATCTGACGGTCGGATCTTCCGGTATAATCGTTTAAAAGTTCGATTTCAAAACGCGAACTACTGCGCTCGATTCGTTATATTTTAATTATATATATATATATATATAAATATATATAAATAATTCGTTTAACTTATCGTCCTTACATACAGCTTACATTTCTCTTATCTCCCACTTTTCTACTTACATGATAATGTAGTTTAGGATTAGACGATAATTCTTCTTTTATTTCATTATTGCTTATATTTTATATTTTATACTTTACATTTGAAAAATGTAAATTATAACATACCATTCCATTCATCTCTTTATATATTTCTTCATGAACAATTTCATTATGCATAATGAACACTTCCTTATGGAGTAAATTCCCTTTTATTATGCATAAAAAAAAGTGAATATGTTCTTACAATGCAAATTCTCTTTTTATTTTACATTATAAATAATGTATAAACTTCCTACGGTCAAGTTCTTTAAATCTTAACGTTATAAAATAGTGTAACTATCATACGGTGAAATTTTCCTTTTATTCAACATTGTGAATGATGTTAAATTTACATACACTTCATCTTCCTTTTTATAACATTGAAAATATATTATTAGAAAATATAGATTTCCCAATATCATTAGAAAATATAGATTTCCCAATATTATTCCTTTATCTTTTACATTAAAAAAAATAATGTTAATTCTTTTCATACAGTTTCATTTCTTTTGCTTAACATTAAAAATAATGTTAATTCTTGCATATAGTTTCATTTCTCTTATTTAACATAAAATAAATGTTAATTCTTCCTACGGGGTGAATTCTCTTTTTATTTACATTATAAATAATGCTTATTATCTTACAATGCAAATTCTCTTTTAATAAACATTATAATTAATGTATATTTACATGACATGCATTTTCTATATTGTTGACATGACAAAATATTATTTTTCATACAATACATGTCTTATTTTAACATAACAAAAATATTCTTTTACCTACAATGCATTTATTATTTTCTAACGTAACAAAATAATAGTTTCATACAATGCATTTCTATTTCTCTAACATGACAAAATAATATTTTATGCAATGCATTTCTATTTCTCTAACATGACAAAATAATATATTCATACAATGCATTTCTATTTCTCTAACATGACAAAATAATATTTTATGCAATGCATTTCTATATAACGTTCTAACTTGACAAAATATTATTTGCATACAATGTATTTTCTATTTTTCTAACTTGACAAAAATAATATGCATACAATGTATTTTCTATTTTTCTAACTTGACAAAAATAATATGCTATGCATACAATGCTTTTTTTTTCTATTTTGACAAAAATAATATGCTATGCATACAATGCTTTTTTTCTATTTTTCTAACTTGACAAAAATAATATGCATACAATGTATTTTCTATTTTTCTAACTTGACAAAAATAATATGCTATGCATACAATGCTTTTTTTTTTCTATTTTGACAAAAATAATATGCAATACATAATATGCATTATATTTTCTATTTTGACAAAAATAATATGCAATACATACAATGTACTATATTTTTTTCTATTTGATAACATGACAAATATGCTATTTTATATAGTGCCATCTTCTATTTTATATAATGGACAAAATATAGTTCATTAACATGCTATGCTATTTTTATTTTATATAATGAACAAAATATAGTTCATTAACATACGATGCTTTCTTCTTTTGATAATGAATAAAATATATTCACTTACATACGATGTTTTCTTATTTTGATAATGAACAAAATATATTCATTCAACATACGGTGCTTGCTTATTGTTACTAATGAACAAAATATTAGTTCATTACATATAGCGACCAATTCTATTTTATATTAACGAACAAAAAATGGATCGTTTCATATAGCGACAAATTTTATTTTGAATAATGACACAAAATATAATTCTTTAACATAGCGACAAATTCTATTTTGTTAATGACACAAAATATAATTCTTTAACATATAGTGCTTTCTTATTTTATAAATGAACAAAATATAATCATTCACATATAACGACCAATTCTATTTTATAAATACACAAATTTGTTCATTCAACATACGGTGCTTGTATTCTATTATAACACAAATTTGTTCATTCAACATACGGTGCTAATTTCTATTATAACACAAATTTGTTCATTCAACATACGGTGCTAATTTCTATTATAACACAAATTTGTTCATTCAACATACGGTGCTAATTTCTATTATAACACAAATTTGTTCATTCAACATACGGTGCTAATTTCTATTATAACACAAATTTGTTCATTCAACATACGGTGCTAATTTTCTTATTTTGATAATGACAAAAGTGTCAATTTACATACGGTGTTCATTTTCTTATTTTGATATTGACAAAAGTGTCAATTTACATACGGTGTTCATTTTCTTATTTTGATATTGACAAAAGTGTCAATTTACATACGGTGTTCATTTTCTTATTTTGATATTGACAAAAATGTCACTTCAACATACATGAACAATTTCTTATTTTAATATTGACAAAAATGTCACTTTACAACATACATGAACAATTTCTTATTTTAATATTGACAAAAATGTCACTTTACAACATACATGAACAATTTCTTATTTTAATATTGACAAAAATGTCACTTTACAACATACATGAACAATTTCTTATTTTAATATTGACAAAAATGTCACTTTACAACATACATGAACAATTTCTTATTTTAATATTGACAAAAATGTCACTTTACAACATACATGAACAATTTCTTATTTTAATATTGACAAAAATGTCACTTTTATCCTACGATGAACATTTCCAACATTTTCTATTTTTAATATATAAAAATGTTAATATAACATACAATGAACAATTTTGATATGTTAACATTTTAACATATAAACATGTCACACAACATACATGAACGATTTTAATTTATTTAATTTTGACATATCAACATGTCACACAACATACATGAACGATTTTAATTTTGACATATCGATATGTCACACAACATACAAGAACGATTTTAATATAATTAATTTTTATATTGTAACATCTCAACATACAGTGGGTTTTGACATAGCATACGCATACAGATTAAGTCATAGCAGATTCACATACATGTATGATTATGAATGCGAACATCCATACTTAAAACATAATTACTTAAATAAAATAAATAGGATTCTCACCTCAATTAGATTAGAGTTTGTTCCCAATTGCTCTGTATTAAAGTGGTATTCGAAGTCACGGTTCCATCGGATCTGAAATTTTCAGAATCGGTGTTTATATGAAAAAGTTATTGATGTTTTAAATCAAACAGACTTTTAACAACTGCTTCTATCACGCTTAAAAGCGTTACAAAATCTGAAGCATACCTCAATTTCAGAATTTGTTCAAAACTTCAAATCGCGATAACTTTTGATTTACTGAACGGTTTTGGGTGCCGTTTTTTGGAGAATGACCGCCTTGGAGAGATCTTTGCACGGCCAGAAGGGGGTGGAGTTCGGTCGAGCGTGGTGGGCCCGGCGTGGCTGCGACCGGCGGACCTTCTCGGGCTCGGGGCGGGCGGCACAGGCGACGGAAAGGGACGGGACTTGTCGGAGATCGAAGAGCTCGGCGAGAGCTTCGAAACGTGTACTCACACGCTAATTTTCGTTGAGAAATGAAAGAGTTATGAGGGTTTGAAGTTTTCAGCCATGATGGGTTTGTGCGGCTCAGCAAAGAGGAAGAAGATGGACGTGAATAGTGTTTTTATATTAAAATATTAGGTTAAACTAATCATTATTTAATTGGCCCGCTTAAGCCCGTTTTGGTCCGAACTCCGATTCAAGCCTGCTTACTGTCGTTCATACCATTTAGCCCCCGTTCCGAACTCATCTGGATATGTTTCATCAGCCCACGAGATCGTCTTGGCCTTCGTTTTTCAGTTTTAAATATAAATCATTATTTTAAATTCAAACGTACGCAGAAATTCACCGAGGTCACAAATTAACTTCAAAAATCCTCGAAAAATATATTTAGCTATGTTTTGATGCTGTGGACCTATGAAAATTAATTTCGTTTAATTCTGAGCCCGTTTGAATTTTTTTAATGAATTTTAAAGTCAAAAATTTACCCGTTTACACTGAAAAATCGATTATAATTATATATTAATTCTAAAAATTACCAAAAAATCATTTTTAGCTTTGTTTTGATGATACGAATCCAACAAAATTTATTTCGTTCGATTCTGAGACTTTTTGAAAAATGACTATTTTTAAGGCCAGTATATTTAATATTAAAAATACATTTTTAAACAAATATTTTCTGAAACTCGAAACATATAAGTGTTTACTGTTTTTCAATGCAGAAACGTCATTCTGAAACCAATGGAAGTGGTTTCGAGTTCAAATTCCTACATATGTGAAAAGTAGCATTTTTGTCCTTTGCAAATTACCACCGACCTTTCCAAAAATTGAATTAGCCATAACTTTTGATTTCCGCTATGAAATTTCGATTTTTCGGATTCGTTGGAAAGATATTTTTAAATAGATTCTAATATTTTTGGTTTTACTAAAATCCGTTAAATTTTGCATCCTGTATGGTTAGTCAAAGTTCAAGTTTGACTTTTCGAACTACCGCGCCATTTCTAGCTCTTTTTATATTTAAAATTAATTTATTCATTCTAACTTCGATTTGAACCAAATTTGTGATCCTTATTATTTAAAATAGATTATTTTAAATATCAAAGCTCATTTAAAATCACTTAAAATAAATTTAACTTGGCCCCAAAATTCAGGGTCGTTACATCCACTCTGCCTCATGGAGTCATGAAAACTCCACTGCACTAGCTCATAGCCCTGCTACGATCACTTTACCCCATGGAGTCATGATAACTCCACTGCACTGATCCATAGCCAATATCTGTCTCTCAGTCGTGAGTCAAGCAATAGATATCGATAATCCCTTTGCACACGACCCGCAGCACAGCCCAATTCATGAAGTTAACTCGTTGGTTCCCATCTGGATCCTGAGTTCTAACTTCTCACGTGGACTTCCTTTGCATCTTGGGTTTTGGTCGAATTGGAGTTGATCTTCAGAAAATTCGTCGCGTAGAAGTAGGAGCACACATCCGGTTCAGTTTGTCCCATCGGTTCGATTCGGATATACCACACTCAAGCTTTCTGTTTGGTTCAGTCTGCTCCACTCGATTTGTTTCGGATATATGGTGTTCGAGTTCTCCATTCGGTTCGGTTCGGCGCTTCCTCCCCATCTCCAAGTTCCGGTCCAGTCCTTTCTTCCACCTCCGATCCGACACCAATTCCCGATCCCGTCTTAGTTCATATGGTCTTCCTTGTTGCCATGATTTTCCTCTTGTGCTAGATTACGATCTGGTTCAGTTTCTCTGCTCAGGTCTCCGATCCGACCTGAGCCCCATAACTCGATCTGATCCGAAACCCTGCACATTTTCCAGCGAGCATATATCGTCCATTTTCGCCATATGACGACATTTTCAACCATTCTAACTTTACTAAGCAATCATAAAATATACCAAACAGTCATAACAACATGCATAATCAACCATAAACACCAAAACGATGAATAATCATGTCAATATGGATCAAACATACCCAAAACCCATGTTTTTCCCTTTAATCCCCCTTAATCATGTTTAATCGTAGGATTAGCAGAACATGTCCAAATTAACCCAAATTTCTAATAGAGACATGAAGTATTATTTAAGAATTTATGCATATTTTTCTGGGTTTTTAACACGGATAATTTCACTAATTAACACTAATCACCCCTAATTAACCGTAATTAGTGTAAAAATGTGCAAATCACTCACCTTAACCATAAATAAAACTTTAGATCTAAAACTTTACTGTCTTGGCGCGGTTTCCAATGTAATACATAAGTTCCAACTTTGATTTGATGTTAATCTTCCTTGATTTGACGTAGATTTGGCTAATAAGTGATTAGAAAGTGATTTGGGAGTGATTTAGAAGGTGTAGGCCATTGTTAGGGTTCCAAGGATGAAAGCGGCGGCTGGAAAAATGATAAAAACTAATTTCCCAAACTCTATCAGACACCCCCAAAACCCTAATCCTGAAATGGGTTATGGGCCTAGCCGCTAATCACCCTAATTAGGCTCGGTTAAGCTAATTTTCACCTTCCAAACCTTGATTCGGCCATATCCCCCAAATGGTAAGTCCGTTTGGCTATTATGACCACTCTAGGGAAAGGTAAATCATCGTCCGAATCCAATGGGAGTGGTTTCAGGTCAAAACTCCTTACCAATAGGAGAAACAAAATTCGCCAGGGGCAAAATGGTCATTTAAAATTCGGCAAAAATCGTGAACATGGGAAATGACACTAATAGTCGTTCCCCAAAGTTACACGATAATACGACTTCGGATGTAAATAAAATAAATATTGTACGACCCTACGATACGTAGAATGTGGGTCGTTACAAATTCTAAATTATCTAAATTAAATTATACATAAGTTTAACGGAAGATAAACTGATTAATTCTAAATTAACTAAATTGTCTAAATTAAACTTAATTATCAGGAATCAAATGATAATATATACTATTACTAAAAAGAAAATTTATAATCCACTCACCCATCATCCTAAGCTTGAATCCTTAGCTACTGAAGATCCTACCTCAAAAATAGGATTATAAAAATATTTAATTTAACAAACCTTCTCCCCTATAATTTCTTTTAGGTCGGGTCCTTCTCCAAAAAAGTGAACTCGAAAGGAAATGAATGTGTTGTAAAGAATTAGCTAGACGTAGGGGTCTACTAATATGCTAGGCTAGGGATCTTACACTGCTGGATTCCTAGATTAAATATAGACCAACCACGTCGTTCAACCAATAGGAATTCGTCACGTCGGCCTAAATTTGAAAATAGGCCAATAGAATCAAGCCATATAAGTAATACATCGCCACTTCGTACCTGGACAAACTAAGGTCCAGGTTCATGGATTTGTTGACACATAAATGGTATAAGTAGACACATCTGGTATAGTTACTACAAAATTGTTAGTAGTGTAGTGGTAATGTGTGCGTTTCTTAAACTTGAGGTCCTAGGTTCGAGTGATAGTAGCCACATGTTTTTTCCTCTTATTTTTTTTCTTGTTTGTTTTGAACCTTCATTTAGTGATATCTTCTTCATTTTAAATCTATCTTCTGCAAACCATATGTCTAAATTGATCAAAAAATTGCCCCAGACTAATGATACTAGTTCCATGACCAAATTCTGAAAATTTTATGAATTATATTATTCAATTTTAAATGTGGGGTGTTATAATAAGTATACAACTAAAAACTACAAAGTCATCATCATATGCAGATTTTTCATAAAGGCCTCCTTGGTACACTGAGACCAATCTTCTATGACAAGGATCAGACTAATGATACTAGTTCCATGACCAAATTCTGAAAATTTTATGAATTATATTATTCAATTTTAAATGTGGGTTGTTATAATAAGTATACAACTAAAATCTACAAAGTCATCATCATATGCAGATTTTTCATAAAGGACTCCTTGGTACACTGAGACCAATCTTCTATGACAAGGATCAGATGATACAATCCCAATGCCTTATTTCTCTAGATAAAGTATATACCATAAAGAAAACAAAATTAGCCACATGTTTTTTCCTCTCATTTTTTTATTTTGATGTTTGTTATAAACCTTCATTTGATGATATCTACTTCATTTTACATCCGTTTTTTGCAAATCATACATCTAAATTGATGAGAAAATCGCCATGGAGCTATAACATATTCGTCTTAAACAAAAATGTCTGTTAGCTCTGTGCTCTTCTCATCACTTCCTATATTAAGCTTGTCGCCTATAACTTCCGAAATTCCTACATGCCCAGATCCTCCTCCTGCACCTCTGCACCCACTACAAACCACCGTTGTTGCTCCAACGATAATGCCAAACCCTTCCACTAAGCAAACCAATCAATGTCAACGCGCTTGGACTTCACTTTTCAATTGCCTTCCACGCAATGCGGGGAAGTATAACCCTGTTGGTATGAAAACAACATTCTTTGGCATTGTTATGAAATATAATGATGAAATGGTACGAGCTAGTGAGCAAGTCTGGATCGATACTCTGGTTGGATTCTTTCTTGACCAACCACTTTCCTACATGACGATAATCCAGAAGCTAAATTTAATTTGGCATCTAAAGGGCTTAGTTATGATCAAATTGAATGGTACAATTTTTTTTCCAATTATCTAATGAAGAAGATAAGCATAAGGTATTAACTACTGACCCTATATTAATGAAGAGTGAAGTATTCATTATAAATCCATATAACTCTGAGATAAGTAATGTTTGTGGCATGGTTAAATCGTACATGTTTGGGTTCAGTTTTCAAATATTCCCATAATCGCTTGGTCCCATACTAGCATAAACTGGTCGGCTAGTAGGTTTGGCAGGCTTATATGCATGGTTGAAATGACAGAGAAGATTTAGAGAATTGAATATGCCAAATGTTTGATATATATTAAGCTAGAAAAAGAACATATGGATGAATTCCTGGTAGAAATACCTGATGGTAGTACACAATTAATCAAAGTAAAGTATCTATGGAAACCAGAAGTGTGCACTGAATGTAAAGTCTTTGGTCACTCCAATGCTACATGTGTCAAGAAAAAGACTATGAAGAAAAAGGATGTTCTGATAATCAATGAAAAGACAAGTAATCTGAGTAATTTTCAAAGCAAAAAACCTTATGTGACGAGAAGGAGTATTGTGAAGCAAGTGCAAAAGTGGCAAAAAGTTGGTAGTAACAAGAGAGGAAATGCCCATTTAAAAGAGCTTTTACTAGCAAATATGTCATTCCAGAAGAAGCAAACATGAGTCACAATGACCATTTGAATGTCCAGAATCAAACTATTTTTGGAAGAAGGAAAGATTGAAATTGAAAAAGAAATGCAACAATGAATGAATGATATATGTGAATTTATTAGGGGAGAAAATAGAGTGAATGAACTTCAAAGTGATACACAATATGAACTTCTAACTGGCACTCTTCAACAAAATATAGTGCCTGAGAACACTAACATCATGCAAAACATTGACATAGTACCTCCTTCAATTGTTAAGCAGATTGATGAACAGACTGTAAATGTTGGGTGCTCAATTGATCATGATGTGCATAACACTGAGGAACAAGGAAATGAACAGGTTAATGATGAACCATACAATGTAGACAATGTGGAAGAACAGGTCAAGCAAAAGAGTACAAAAATAAATGGGTAGGGCACAACCACTGAACATACACATGCAACTTGCTCTAACCCGTTACTTGTCACTGACACTGCTAACATAGTTGCAAATAAAAGTCAATAGCCAATTGAACAATCAAATGGAGATCATACTAACAAAGTGGATACCTTAGTGAACAACAAGTAAAATTTCCTTATGATAACTTTAGCACCACCTGATGCTTACCTCAATTATAAAGAAATTGCTGAAGTCTCCAATGCTACTTCCAAAGCTCCAGTTGCCAACTCCACCAATAAGCATGAGAAGAAAAAGAAAATTGTAGCAACAACCTCCTTACCACAAAGTCCCAGCCTATTGACTAGGCTATAGAAAAAAACAATAGATGATTAGAAGTTTGATCAATGTTACAAACTGTAGGAGTTTGGAACGTTAGAGGAGCTATCAAGGCTTCAATCTTGATGCACGTAAGAATCTCATCTCAACATATAATTTAAGTACTTTGGCTATGTTGGAAACCAATTTAAATACTCTCCTCACTGAAAGGGTAGCTAGGTATATTAACCCCTCTTGGGCATTTATTCACAATCTTGAGAATGCTAACTATGGTAGAATCTGTGTATATTTTGATCCTATAATTCACAATCTTACTAAAATTTTAACAACTGATCAGTTAATACATTGTCACAATCTACATATACCTACCCAATCTCCATACTATCTTACCTTTGTGTATGCATGTAATTTAGTTAATGGTAAGGCAAACATGTTAAATTTATTACCCACTTTTAGACAAAGCACTCACCCCTGGATAGTTTGTGGTGACTTTAACTTCACCTTCAAACTCTCTGATCATTTTGGTGATAGCCCTGTCACATTAATTGAAGTTAACCCCATTAAAATAGCTATATGTGACTCTGACCTCAGTGAGATTAATTCCTTTGGAGTTGAGTATACATGGAATAACAAGAAAAAGGATGTCCCTATAATATTTTCAACAATTGACCATGCATCTTGTAACTATGCTTCAATTATATCATGGCCAACATTAAACAACTTTCTACCACTTTCAAATCTCTCTGATCACACCCCTCAGATCTTATATTTGGGTGATAAAGGCCTTGTAAGGCAACCAAGTTTTAAAGTCTTCAACTTATGGATTAAAGAATCTGATTTTATGAGTTTTGTTGAAGAACACTAGAACAAACCCTACTAGGGAAATCCAATGTATATTCTACAATAAATGCATAAGTTTCTAAAGCATATTTTGAAAGTATGGGTTAGGGAAAGGTTTGGAAGAGGATCAAAACTCTTTGATCAGCTCAATGACCAATTGGTAGATATTCAAACTATGATGCAGAATGACTTAACTAACCCCATACTTGCCACTCAAGAAAGTGTATGCTCCCAAAAACTCAATGATTCCCTATACACTGAAGCACTGATGAGGAAGCAAAAGGCAAGACTTAAATGGATACATAAGGGAGATAAGAATATTGCTTTCTTTCATTCTTCTCTTAAAGCAAAGCACATTAGAGAAAACATTTTCTCCATTTATGATAAAGATGATCAACTGCATGATACTTAGGAAGGTGTGCAGGATGCTTTCATCAGGTACTTTACTTCTATATTTTGCAATGAGCATAAATTTACACCATCCTTTAATGAGTTGAACCCTTCAATCCTCCCGAAATTATGTCAGGGAGACCATGATAAACATAGAATGATGGTTACTGACACAGAAATAAAGGAAGATATTTTTCCAATGAATAAATCATCTTGTGGTGGGCCAGATGGCTTAAATGCCAAATTTATACTACATGATGGAACATTATAGGAAATGATGTATGTAAGGTTGTGTCAACATTCTTCAAAAATGCTTAAATGATGAACTCGTATAATAATACAGTTACTGCATTAATTCCTAAAAACAATAGTGCTAATTGTGTTGATGCTTTTAGGCCCATTGCATGATATAATACTATTTATAAATGTATAGCCAAGGTGAGTGCTACTAGACTAAAAGGTGTATTGTCTGCCACTGTATCATCTAATCAATTAGCATTCTTACCCAATCGCAATATTTTAGATAATGTTCTAATGGCTCACGAATTACTTAAAGGCTATAAGAAGAAAAATATATCCCCTAGAGCTATGCTAAAGTTAGACATTATAAAGGCCTTTAATTCACTTCATTGGGATTTTGTCACGAGAATTTTAGGTTGCATGAACCTCCTATCTAACTTTGTCACATGGGTGCATGCATGTATGTCAACTGTTCACTTTTCTATTTATTATAATGGCAATTCTGTGGGATACTTTAAAAGCAAGATAGAAATTAGACAGGGTGACCCCATGTCTGCATACATTTTCATCATTATCATGGAATTGCTTACTAGACTTTTTTATGAACTTGTTGGTTCTAATAACCTTCATCTTCACCCAAAGTGTAGTGACCCAATGATAACATCACTTCTCTTTGCTGATGACCTTATTGTATTTTGCAAACCTAACCATATGACCATTATTAATATAACGAGTACACTAGAAAATTTCTACAAGATAACAGGTTTGCAAATCAACATTTCCAAATCTAAAATGACTCTTGCTAGTATCTCTGCACATGTTGCTATTGAGCTTTAACTGATCACTGGCCTTAGTATCAATGACAACACTTAAACTGTAACACCCCGAATTTCGGTTAATGCTAAAATTCACTAATTACAGAATAAATAATCTCAGATGTGAGAATTGGGGGAAACGGGCTACGTCGTTGCGTTCGTCTCGGAAAAATACGCGAAATAGAGTCCGAGTTTTCGAAAATCGGAGTCCGTATGGCCCAGTTATGGCCCGATGAAGTTTGCAGAAAATTCAAAACTAAAAACAGAATTAAGAATTTAAAATTCTTATTTTAAATTGGACAGGCGGGGCCAGGCGGGAAGATTCCCGCCCAACCCATGTCGACAGGGCTGTCGACAGGCCTGTCGACAGGGGTGTCGACATGCCTGTCGACTTGCCTGTCGACAGGGTGCGACGCCCAGAGAAACTGGGTGCACCAGTTTGGGTTCTTGGGCTGGCTTGGTGGGCTAGTTCTGGAAGCTTCTTGGATCTGATGGATCTGATGGTCCTAAATTAATCTAGGGTTAATCTAAGGGTCTAAAATGCAACCTAATCCTATAAATAACACCCTAACCCTACCCTAATTCATTCATAATTAAACCTAGTAACTAAACTATGGCAAAATGAAACTTGGTCATGGCCTCCACAAATCAATGAAGAGGAAAGCAAGCTCTAATCAACCTCTAATCCATTCTAAGTATCTTAATCTTCTTCATTAGCTTGCTAATTGTGTTTTGGTGAGTTTATATCACCTTGATGATCTTTTGTTAAACTAAGTAGATGAGATGTGATGGGATTTATGGTTTTGTATGTGGATTAATGAGTCTTGAATCATATGATATGATGTTAGCATTAATCTTATGTTTATGCATGTTGAGTATGTAAGTTTATGTAAGTTTAATATGATGTATGTTATGTTTGCATGATGCTAAATATGCAAGTTGTGGGCTATGTGATCATATGCATGTTATGCAAGTTTATGGTGATATGCTATGCAAGTTACATGTATGTTAATATGCAAGATATGCTATGCAAGTTACATGTTTGTTAATATGCAAGTTACATGTATGTTAATATGCAAGATATGCTATGCAAGTTACATGTTTGTTAATATGCAAGTTACATGTATGTTAATATGCAAGATATGCTATGCAAGTTACATGTTTGTTAATATGCAAGTTACATGTATGTTAATATGCAAGATATGCTATGCAAGTTACATGTTTGATAATATGCAAGTTCTTGGTGATATGCTATGCAAGTTACATGTATGTTAATATGCAAGATATGCTATGCAAGTTACATGTATGTTAATATGCAAGATATGCTATGCAAGTTACATGTATGTTAATATGCAAGATATGCTATGCAAGTTACATGTTTGTTAATATGCAAGTTCATGATGACACATTATGCAAGTCTATGGGTTAATATGCAAGTATATTATGCAAGTGAATATGTAAGTTATGTGACATATTATATGCAAGTTATGTGACATGTTATACAAGATTATATGCAAGTTATGTGACATATTATGCAAGTTTATATGCAAGTTATGTGTTTGTTGGTATGCAAGATGGCACCTTTGAAACATGTTCATTCATATGCAAGTTGGCACCTTTTATATGTATTATGTCATGAGAACGAAATTACGTGGGAACGATGGGGTTAATTAAATGCATAAGTTAATAAGATTGTGTGAAATTAATATGATTATGCATGACATAAAATAAAGGAACATAGTATGGGAATTTGCCTATTAAGTTAGGTGTACCCATACTATGTGTTGGGAATTTACCTATTGAGTTAGGTCTACCCCATGGGAATTTACCTATTGAGTTAGGTCTACCCATGTTATGAAAAGCTTAATATTAATTAGGGATAATTAATTTAAATTATGAGGGTGATTAATTAGGTGTAATTAATTGACTAAGACACGAGGTTGGACTCAGTTGTAGCGTAAAACTGCCCGGACCCAACCGGCTTAACCAGTTGCTACAAATGTTAGCTCAATGTGAGAGGTCTTAGGCACAAACTAAATACGTGATTAATGTAAAGACACGAGGTTAGACTCGGTTATGACATAAGGCTGCCCGGACCCAACCGGCTTAACCAGCGGTCATAAAAGACAGTCTAATGTGAGAGGTCTTTACAAAGGTTACGATCTTAATTAATTAATTAAGAAACACTTAACCACATTAGCATGTAGAGGGACATGAGAGGTTAAGTGGGTGCCTGGGGTGGCATGAGGAAACTAGTGGGTTGCCTTGGGTGGCAATAGAAAACACGATTAGAATACTTAACCAAAGCGGAACATGTAATTAAACATGATTAAGGGGTTAAGTAAGTGCCTCGGGTGGCATGTGGGAATTAAGTAAAGGACTTGGGTGTCATGTGGAAATCTAGTGGGTGCCTTGAGTGGTAATTAAAATATGATTAATGACTTAACCAAAGTATTTATAACATGTAAGTGAACATGGTTAAAGCGGTTAAGTGGGATACACTAGACAAAATAACAAGCTTAAGTGGTAGCTTGTGGGGGCCCATCTCAACCAATATCCCAAACGTATCTTTGTGGGCTCGACCCAAGTCGAGTGACGGGACACGCATATTGGGCTTGACTATAAGAGGCCAAAAACGGGTTAGCGGTGGCAACGTAGGACCAACGGGTTTCATATGCGTGTGTGGACCCGGGCTGGTTAGTAAATCGTTGTTACATCGTGTAGATATAAAGCCGTGCACCGTTGATATTATCAGGTTGCCACTTTGGGGAAATGATACACCCCATTGTGGGACCAGCACGGGTATCTACGTTAGGGAGCCGATCGCTTGGGAGTAGTGGGTACACCTAGTAATGATAGGGGCAGACGGCACCTATGTAGGGGTACTAGAAACTACTGGGTAAAAATTACTAAGTACATTTAGTGGGATCAACCTTTAAGTAGGAATTAATCTTAGGTAGGTAAAACTGGTGTGGTGCAGTGTAGGAATTATCTTTGGGTAGGTCTGGGGCGGTGTAATTTAGTAATTATCCTTGGGTGGGTAAATGCGTCTTTACGGTTATCTTAGTTTATCCTAAGTTTACCAAGCTGCTTAGTGTAGCCATTGATCCCCAGTCGTTACCGTATATCAACTTATGTCTTCTCTGGTTATTTTAATGATTGTATTATTAGGGTTATAGGACTCACTCAGACTTATGTCTGACCCCGTTGTTTTTATCTTTTTCCCCCAACCCCAGGTTATTAGAGTGGGCCTGGTGCTAGTGGGCTTTGATCTGATTGCTGTATCTATCCTATGAAGCTTGGACCTCTGAAGCGAAGCCGAGCTTATCTTTCCTTTTATGGCTATTAGTTGTGTAGTGGGATTATGTACTTCTATTTTATCAAGATGGATATTATGTACTTGACTTTGGTTTATGGTTTTGTGATGTAACCAAACATGTATTACTTTCCGCTGCAATGAAATGATGTTTTAAATTTTCAAGTATTACTTATATCTGTCTTGTTGTAATTTTACTGTTCTATATTCACTTAAAATACTTCACCGAAACTAAGGCATTCCCCTGGTATATGAGTGACCTTAGCGGACGTGGGGTGTTACACGTGGTATCAGAACTTAAGGTTACCGGAACAGATAATTTTTTTTTAGAAAAACTATTTTCTAAGAATATTTTTGGAAAGGAGTATTTTCAAAAACATGTCTTTTAAGAGAAAAGTTTTTGAAAGAAAAGCATAATCCCCGATAGCCATATCTTTATCTTTCGAATTCTCCATTTTGAATCTCTTCCTCTCTCATTTTGAGTTTCCCCTCCGCATATAGATGACCTTTCTAAGATAGATAAGAACGGAAAACCACTTCAAGGGACTTAGACGTTAGTCAGGTTAGAAGTTGGCTCAAGAAGGAGGAGGACTGGTAGGTATCTATTGGATGGACGATGGGAGGAAGGCTCTAATAGTTGATTGGTTAATGAAGGACGAAACCTCATTGATGGGAGGTTACGAGTGGAGAATGGGAAGGAGAAGGCAAGTGGTTATCCTTTTGAGAGGAATAGGACACCTTATTAGGATTGTTCAAAGAAGCAAGGGCAAGGTATGGAATCTTCTGGAGGGTAGTTGTATTCCCTCACGACTAGGGTACCAGATGGGGATACGACCGTCTAGGTTGGAATTTGGATTTCTTTATTATCCGATTCAAGCTTTATTTGATTCTGATATATCGAGTTCGTTTATCCCACCATTGTTAGTTGAGTCACTGCACTTAGACACCAGTTTGGTAGATGATCCCTTAGTTGTTTCAAACCCAGTTGGGGCTCCATGCTATGTTTGGGTTTGAAAGTTTCTATACTTAGCGTTGAGTTTAGATGTGATGCTTGTTGGGCTTTACGGGCTATGGGTTAATTTTGGGCATGGACTGGTTATCCAGTAGGAGTGCTGTTCTTCATTTTGAAGGGAGAGTTGTTAGGCTTATGGGCCGCCTGAGTAACACTCTCGAGATCTCTTGTAATCCCATAGAATCTGTTATGCTAAGGTATCTAGAATCGCCTGACACGTTGGTCTAGAGTCTGCGATCTGTTAGAGCGGTCCGGGAATACCCGGATGTGTTTGAGGAGGTGAAGGGCTTACCTCCGAAGCGGGAGATTGACTTCCGAATATATCGGGTGGATAATGCCAAACCAGTATCTTGGCCAGTGCGCCACAAGGCTCCTCGTGAGAGGAGGGAACTCCATAAGTAAGTAGGCGATTGCTTGAGAAGGGGTTCATAAGAAGAAGTATATCGGAGTGGGGCGCTCCAGTAGTTTTTGTCGCGAAGGTGGATGGGTCCCTCAGACTTTGTGTAGGTTAAAGAAAACTGAATAAACTCACAAAGAAGAATAGACACCCATTACCGAAGATTGATGATCTCTTTGATCAGTTGGTAGGCGCCTCAGTATTTTCGCAGTTGGACTAAGCCACATGGTTTCGCCAGTTGGGAGTGGCTGACGATAGTATAAAGAAGATTGCCTTTAGGACTCCGGATGGTTTTATGAGTGGCTGGTGATGCTATTTGGTTTGATGAACGCCCCCGCATACTTTGTTGATTTGATGAGAAGGGTGTTCAGGGAGTACCTAAATAAGTTTGGGATGGCGTTTGTAAATGACATCTTGGTCTTTTCAAGGAGCATAATAAGTTTTCATATGTGCTCAATAGGGTGAGCAAAGCCAGTTATAGGATAAACGGTGGTTTTGGAGCGAGACTGGCGAGGACATCCAAAGTTGGTCAAAGGCTTAATTGTTTAGCCATTATTATTATTATTTTTAGTATCATCTTACGTAGGTTGCCTGAACTCGAAGGAGATATCCCTTGGGTGTTTGTCTGATATTGGTTTCGGCCTTTGGGGCTTGCATT
This sequence comes from Allium sativum, assembly GCA_030737875.1. Classification (NCBI taxonomy): domain Eukaryota; kingdom Viridiplantae; phylum Streptophyta; class Magnoliopsida; order Asparagales; family Amaryllidaceae; genus Allium; species Allium sativum. The sequence goes on from CM060916.1 coordinate 737,132,208, forward strand.
TGGGGGATGTCGAATTCGACTAGGGTGGTCTGCGTGAGAGATGGACAGTTGTGACGATTTTGGATAGGATTCTTTGCATCTTATGAGTTGAGATAGCGTATACCCCTAACAAGGGAAGCATGGTAGCAGACGCCTTAAGAAGAAAAAGGTTGTCCTTGAGTTCATTGATCGATTAAACGACGGAGCTTAGGGTTTATTTCTATGTTTGACTTTAGACCTTCCGTTGACTTTGTACCCGGTTTGCTAGCCTCCTTGGAGGTTAGGCCTGCTCTTTTGGGACGAGGTGGCGAGGCACAGCAAGACGACCCACAGTTGGTTGAGCTATGAGAGAAGCTCATAAGGGGGAGGGGTCGTCCAGCCATTTGAGTAGGTACACCCTAGATGGTAAGGGATGGTTGCGTAGAGACGGTAGATTTTGTGTACCGCAAGACAGGGGTTTGAGGAAGGCTATACTTGATGATACACATCGGTCGAAGATGACCATTCATCCCGGTAGGGACAAGATGTACCAAGACATGAGGCGAGTTTTCTTTTTGGCCAATATGAAGAAAGACGCGGCCAAGTATGTCGCTAGATGCTTGGTATGCTAACAAGTGAAAGTGGAACAGAAGAAACCCGGAGGGTTGCTTCACCCGTTGGAAGTTCCGAAATAGGAAGTAGGATAGTGCCTCGTTGGATAACCGAAATCAAGGAAGGGTAATACGGGGATTGGGCTTATGGTAGATAGACTTACTAAGTGTGCCCATTTCATACCCGTGAAGAGCAAGAGGACTGTTACATGTCTAGCTTCAGTTTACCTTCGAGAGATTATTAGATTGCATGGTGTACCTCCCAGTATAGTGAGCGATCGAGATCCTATCTTCACTAGTGAGTTTTGGAAGAGTTTGCAAGAGGCGGTAGGGACTCAGTTGTGTTTGAGCACCGCATATCATCCTCAGATGGACGGTTAGGCCGAGAGGGTGAACCGTATCTTAGAATATCTTTCGAGGTTATGTATTTTGGATTTTGGAGGTACATGGGAAGAGCATCTTCCATTGGTGGAGTTCGCATATAATAGCAGCTTTCAGTCCAGTATTGGTATGGCTCCTTTCGAAACTCTTTATGGAAGGCCTTGTTGATCACCTACATGTTGGTGGGAATCTACGGATAAGATCTTGGTTGGGCCGATGTGATTAGAGAGTCTTCAGAGAAGATTGGTTTGATTCGAAGAGGGATGAAAGCGGCGGGATCTTATGTGGACAAGAGGAGAACAGAGCTTGAGTTTGATATTAGGACATGCTTTTTATCAAGGTGTCTCTGTTACGGAATGTGGTTCACTTTGGATCTGTTAGGAAGTGAGTACCAGGGTTTGTAGGGCCATTTCCCATTAAGGAAAGAATTGGACAGATGGCATATAGAGTGGAGTTGCCTGATAAACTTAGTGGTGTACCGGGTGTATTTCATGTGTCCCATTTGAGGAAGTACTTACATAAGACCGCTGAGGTGGTAGAGCCGAGTTTGCTTAAAGAAACAGAGTTAGAGCGCGATGAGACAATTCGACGAGCTCCTACTCGCATCATTGGGTCAGAGACTAGGAAGTTGAGGAACAGAGAAGTTCTGCCAGCTAGAGTGCAATGGGGAGATGACGAAAGAAATGCTACTTGGGAGACGGAAGCGAAGATGCGTTCTTTGTATCCATTTCTTTTTGGAGAGTATGTCTTTTAACTTCTCCTTTATCGCTTGCCTAGTACTTATCTTATCTTTAGTATGTCCTCTCGATTAGTGCTGTTTGACCTTTAGATAGGGAAAACCTATGGTTGAAACATGTGTTTGAGACATGTTATGGTTGATGGATGCAAGTGGATGCAAATGTTTGCTAGTGGTTGCTCGTGGATGCATATATACACACTCTAGGCACTAGATCGGCTCAATCACTTCATATTGCATATTGCATAAAATTGTGTGTAGTTAGCTATATTTATGGATGTATAATGATTGTGTTATCATATGGATGATGCATTTTGGTGAATGATTGTGCACTCATATAGATACTGTATGTGTCGGTAGGGTTATCTCGCATACATATTGGATACATGGCACTATCATGGTTTGCATATGTTCGTACATTAGATAGGGAACATATACACACACTTTTCGCATATGCTTATACATCATTAGAAATTGTTATAAGGACAATGGATGCCCGTGGTTGATGGTTTGAGTAGATGGTTGTTTGGATGGTAGGATATGCATTCTCCTTAGCTTAGAGATTTCGGGGACGAAATCCTTTAAGGAGGGGAGAATGTAACACCCCGAATTTCGGTTAATGCTAAAATTCACTAATTACAGAATAAATAATCTCAGATGTGAGAATTGGGGGAAACGGGCTACGTCGTTGCGTTCGTCTCGGAAAAATACGCGAAATAGAGTCCGAGTTTTCGAAAATCGGAGTCTGTATGGCCCAGTTATGGCCCGATGAAGTTTGCAGAAAATTCAAAACTAAAAACAGAATTAAGAATTTAAAATTCTTATTTTAAATTGGACAGGCGGGGCCAGGCGGGAAGATTCCCGCCCAACCCATGTCGACAGGGCTGTCGACAGGCCTGTCGACAGGGGTGTCGACATGCCTGTCGACTTGCCTGTCGACAGGGTGCGACGCCCAGAGAAACTGGGTGCACCAGTTTGGGTTCTTGGGCTGGCTTGGTGGGCTAGTTCTGGAAGCTTCTTGGATCTGATGGATCTGATGGTCCTAAATTAATCTAGGGTTAATCTAAGGGTCTAAAATGCAACCTAATCCTATAAATAACACCCTAACCCTACCCTAATTCATTCATAATTAAACCTAGTAACTAAACTATGGCAAAATGAAACTTGGTCATGGCCTCCACAAATCAATGAAGAGGAAAGCAAGCTCTAATCAACCTCTAATCCATTCTAAGTATCTTAATCTTCTTCATTAGCTTGCTAATTGTGTTTTGGTGAGTTTCTATCACCTTGATGATCTTTTGTTAAACTAAGTAGATGAGATGTGATGGGATTTATGGTTTTGTATGTGGATTAATGAGTCTTGAATCATATGATATGATGTTAGCATTAATCTTATGTTTATGCATGTTGAGTATGTAAGTTTATGTAAGTTTAATATGATGTATGTTATGTTTGCATGATGCTAAATATGCAAGTTGTGGGCTATGTGATCATATGCATGTTATGCAAGTTTATGGTGATATGCTATGCAAGTTACATGTATGTTAATATGCAAGATATGCTATGCAAGTTACATGTTTGTTAATATGCAAGTTACATGTATGTTAATATGCAAGATATGCTATGCAAGTTACATGTTTGTTAATATGCAAGTTACATGTATGTTAATATGCAAGATATGCTATGCAAGTTACATGTTTGTTAATATGCAAGTTACATGTATGTTAATATGCAAGATATGCTATGCAAGTTACATGTTTGATAATATGCAAGTTCTTGGTGATATGCTATGCAAGTTACATGTATGTTAATATGCAAGATATGCTATGCAAGTTACATGTATGTTAATATGCAAGATATGCTATGCAAGTTACATGTATGTTAATATGCAAGATATGCTATGCAAGTTACATGTATGTTAATATGCAAGATATGCTATGCAAGTTACATGTTTGTTAATATGCAAGTTCATGATGACACATTATGCAAGTCTATGGGTTAATATGCAAGTATATTATGCAAGTGAATATGTAAGTTATGTGACATATTATATGCAAGTTATGTGACATGTTATACAAGATTATATGCAAGTTATGTGACATATTATGCAAGTTTATATGCAAGTTATGTGTTTGTTGGTATGCAAGATGGCACCTTTGAAACATGTTCATTCATATGCAAGTTGGCACCTTTTATATGTATTATGTCATGAGAACGAAATTACGTGGGAACGATGGGGTTAATTAAATGCATAAGTTAATAAGATTGTGTGAAATTAATATGATTATGCATGACATAAAATAAAGGAACATAGTATGGGAATTTGCCTATTAAGTTAGGTGTACCCATACTATGTGTTGGGAATTTACCTATTGAGTTAGGTCTACCCCATGGGAATTTACCTATTGAGTTAGGTCTACCCATGTTATGAAAAGCTTAATATTAATTAGGGATAATTAATTTAAATTATGAGGGTGATTAATTAGGTGTAATTAATTGACTAAGACACGAGGTTGGACTCAGTTGTAGCGTAAAACTGCCCGGACCCAACCGGCTTAACCAGTTGCTACAAATGTTAGCCCAATGTGAGAGGTCTTAGGCACAAACTAAATACGTGATTAATGTAAAGACACGAGGTTAGACTCGGTTATGACATAAGGCTGCCCGGACCCAACCGGCTTAACCAGCGGTCATAAAAGACAGTCTAATGTGAGAGGTCTTTACAAAGGTTACGATCTTAATTAATTAATTAAGAAACACTTAACCACATTAGCATGTAGAGGGACATGAGAGGTTAAGTGGGTGCCTGGGGTGGCATGAGGAAACTAGTGGGTTGCCTTGGGTGGCAATAGAAAACACGATTAGAATACTTAACCAAAGCGGAACATGTAATTAAACATGATTAAGGGGTTAAGTAAGTGCCTCGGGTGGCATGTGGGAATTAAGTAAAGGACTTGGGTGTCATGTGGAAATCTAGTGGGTGCCTTGAGTGGTAATTAAAATATGATTAATGACTTAACCAAAGTATTTATAACATGTAAGTGAACATGGTTAAAGCGGTTAAGTGGGATACACTAGACAAAATAACAAGCTTAAGTGGTAGCTTGTGGGGGCCCATCTCAACCAATATCCCAAACGTATCTTTGTGGGCTCGACCCAAGTCGAGTGACGGGACACGCATATTGGGCTTGACTATAAGAGGCCAAAAACGGGTTAGCGGTGGCAACGTAGGACCAACGGGTTTCATATGCGTGTGTGGACCCGGGTTGGTTAGTAAATCGTTGTTACATCGTGTAGATATAAAGCCGTGCACCGTTGATATTATCAGGTTGCCACTTTGGGGAAATGATACACCCCATTGTGGGACCAGCACGGGTATCTACGTTAGGGAGCCGATCGCTTGGGAGTAGTGGGTACACCTAGTAATGATAGGGGCAGACGGCACCTATGTAGGGGTACTAGAAACTACTGGGTAAAAATTACTAAGTACATTTAGTGGGATCAACCTTTAAGTAGGAATTAATCTTAGGTAGGTAAAACTGGTGTGGTGCAGTGTAGGAATTATCTTTGGGTAGGTCTGGGGCGGTGTAATTTAGTAATTATCCTTGGGTGGGTAAATGCGTCTTTACGGTTATCTTAGTTTATCCTAAGTTTACCAAGCTGCTTAGTGTAGCCATTGATCCCCAGTCGTTACCGTATATCAACTTATGTCTTCTCTGGTTATTTTAATGATTGTATTATTAGGGTTATAGGACTCACTCAGACTTATGTCTGACCCCGTTGTTTTTATCTTTTTCCCCCAACCCCAGGTTATTAGAGTGGGCCTGGTGCTAGTGGGCTTTGATCTGATTGCTGTATCTATCCTATGAAGCTTGGACCTCTGAAGCGAAGCCGAGCTTATCTTTCCTTTTATGGCTATTAGTTGTGTAGTGGGATTATGTACTTCTATTTTATCAAGATGGATATTATGTACTTGACTTTGGTTTATGGTTTTGTGATGTAACCAAACATGTATTACTTTCCGCTGCAATGAAATGATGTTTTAAATTTTCAAGTATTACTTATATCTGTCTTGTTGTAATTTTACTGTTCTATATTCACTTAAAATACTTCACCGAAACTAAGGCATTCCCCTGGTATATGAGTGACCTTAGCGGACGTGGGGTGTTACATAAACATACCTTGGACTACCACTTACAACATCCAAAATCACCATTTCTCAGTGCACTCCTCTTTTTGATAAGATCACTGGTAGATTGGAATAATGGTTAAAAAAATGCTCAATCAGGCAGGTAGATTGACACTTATTAAGTCCCTTATAATCTTGATGCATGTATACTAGTCGAGGACCTACATACTCCCACACAAGTTATTAAAATTGATTAAATCTGTTTTCATCAAATTCTTTTGGAAGGGTAAATTGCATGTTAAATACTCTGCACCCATATCCTTCAACCAAATTGAAAAACCAGTCAAGAAAGATGGCCTTGGCATTTTTAAGACTATACTCTAAAATAAGGCTGCGTTTGTGAAGCACATTGATTGTTTACTTAACAATAAAGAGAGCATTTCGGTTAGATAGTCCAACAAACACATTGTTAAGAATTAACATTTCTGGACTATGCCACCCCCCGAACATGAGTTGGACCTGGACAAGTATTTTTAATATTAGGAAGGACATATTGCCATTTTTTAAATATAATGCTTCTGCATACTCATCTATCAACTACTGGGATGATCCATGGCATGATTATGGTGTGATTTTAAGTAAGATCATCCCTCACCATGAAATGATACTATCTGGAGTGCACAGACAAGCTACTACTGGTAGCATTTTTGTTAACAATAAGGTCAACCTACCTAGAACCTCTACAGCAACATGCACTGAAATCTAGAGAAGAATTGGAAGCATGGATGCATTAGAACCTAATAAGGAGAGGACCGCATGGAAATGGTCAGGTGAGAGCTTCAAGATTAAATTCATATACAATGCACTGAGTGGGGTTAAAGCTATGCCTTTATGCAGGTGCATGATATAATCTGGAAAGGACCATATGAAGCCAAAGAAAATCTGATGCTCTAGAAGGTGATTCACAATGCTATCTTCACGAAGTTCGAATTGGTCTCGCATGCTCAGATGGTATCCATTTACTATGAATTTTGTGGACAAGAACTTGAGAATGTTGCACATCGTTTCTTCGAATGCAAATTCGTATTTGAAATATGGAGGGAAATGATGTGTAGATGTGGCAGGAAAAATGTTATGCAAATGAATTGGAATTGCAGCAGTTACACAGAGATATAAAGAAAGGTGGTAATAAAGCAAGGCCTATTGCTTACATGCTCTAGAAATTTATTCTGCTGGTATGGAAATATGGAAATGAAAGAATTTTTATACCTGAAAAAAACACTTTGAACCAGCTGTTGAAGCAACAATTGATTGAGAAGATAAGAACTAGAATTCTTTTGATGAGTCAAGTCTTTGATCCAGGCATTTGGATATGAAGATTGTTGGCAACTTATTTAATGGAATTTCTTTATGTATGTACTATGTTTGTTCTTGCTGTGGTTGATAACCTTGTTGTCCTTGTATTCTTTTGTTTTTTAGCTCTCTTTGTATCTATGTACCCGACTTTTGGTTATCAATAAAGCGGTAGAACCCACACAACCCCATCGGTTTTTCAAAAAAAAAATGCTATGGACTAATGACACTAGTTCCATGACCAAGTTCTAAAATTTTTGCAAATTTTATTTTATTATTCAATCTAAAATGCAGGTTTTATAATAAGTATACAACTAAATCCATAAAGTTATCTTTGTAAACATATTTTATACAAAGACCTCCTTAATACAATGAGACCAATCTTCTACGACAAGGATAAGAAGATACTTTCCCAATGCCTTATTTCTCTAGATAAAATATACACCATAAGGAAAAGACAACTATCCAAAACTCTGATCACTTTTGCGAACAACATGAACCAAATATTCTCAGCTCTAACCAACAACATATTGATAAGCATCTCTAGATATGGAATTAATATACCCCTGACGGGTCTAGCTAAACCACGAATTGTGCATCCTATTATGTCTTTATTCATTTTTCGATGTTGATGCTACGTCTAACATCTTTTTTTTCTACATCCAACATCTTTAAAAGAATCTTCATTCCTCGAACAAGATATAATTCATTGACCTCTTCCAAAACCAATCTGTGAGTTGTTTTGAAGGAGTATTCGGTAAGTAGAAAATTAACTGATCCTAACTCTTCAAGATTAATTGATGAATTTTTAGCTAACCCGTTTTAGTTCTTAAGAAGTAAAAGAAAGCTAAAGGTGTTTTGAATTAATGCTCCTGCCTGAGGGTTCTCATTGCTGTAAGCTGAGAAGCATTCCATTTACCCATTAAGTTTAGTCAAGTCCGAATGTCAATGAATTGACTATCGAATTTTAAGCACTTGCTTGTGGAAATCAAGGTTCTTCCACTCAATGCATTTTCAACCTCCCAACTTAACTATTCCTCGTCCGGAAAGGAAATCGATATGCTAGATCACTATTTCTCTCTCTTTCCCCATTCGACATCAATCTTGACTCCTACAAATAGAAAAACATTTGTTAATTGTTCAATAATATTAAGCATAATAATACTAACATTTCGTAACCAATCAAGCTAAGCTAAATTATATACGTTACTTATCCAAATCAATTGTATTTTGAAATTACTTATACAAATAAGTTAGAAACTCTTTTTTTAAATGATATATATGTATAGTAGTTTTATTAAATAATTTTGAAATAGGTTAAGAAAGAAAATTAAATAAAAAGTTCATATTTTAGAAAAAATAAATTGTATTATAAAAATTACATATATATAGCTTTAATACTACTTATAAAAATAATATAATTTATTTTAGAAAACATTACTTTTAAAAATAACAACTTAGCACTAGTTTGGAAGTTCCAACTATTTTAAATTCACTACAAGAAAAACCGAGATTAGCGACAACTTTTTAGCAGCGGAATATTCCGTAGCTAATTAGCAGCGGATTTCCGTGGGCTTTGTAAGAGAAAATATTTTGGATTTTATATGTCATCTTATTATAAATTATTACCGTCGAATACTAATTCTGTCGCTAATCAATGGAAATTGCAGCTCTTTACCCTTATATAATATTTGACGCTAAATTTCGTTGCTAATAGAATCGGATTACCGTCGACATAATTTCGAAGTTATTTTTTTACAGTTTTCCAAGAGATTTGAAACGAACTTTTATATTTTTTATTTATTAAATGTTTAAATTTGTGTCATTACTTAGTAATTAATTAGTAAATTTAAATTTTAAATAATTAATGTTAATAATACATTAGTAATTGATAAAAAATAATAACTATTAGAAGTAAATAAAATTCAATAGTTAATATTGATTTTATTTTTGAAAATTAATGCTGATTAATTATTAATTACTATATAATATAAATAAGAGGTAATAGTAATTAATAAAATACATTGTTGTTCGATGTTTATTAAATTTGTTTTGATAATCAATGATAATTTAATAGTCTTTAATACGATTAATTAAATTAATATCAAGAAATTATTAATACATATTTGCTTTTAAGAAATTGATTGGTATGTATTATTTGATAAATAATTAGTAATTAAGAAAAACAAAATGGTCAAAGTTTAAAAATAAGAAGTTAAATAAATATATAAGAATTTCAAAATTCAAAAAATTCATGTTAATAATACACTTACATGATGTAGTTAAATTTTACATAATTAATGTTAATAATACACTTACATGATGTAGCTAAATTTTAAACCTTGCGAACTTTTTGGTGTTATAAGTTTATTATATTCACATTATTTATGAAACAATAAATAGGTATTTATAGTTTTTATTGTGTTAACAAGATTTCTTCATTTACATCATTTACAAAATAATAAGTGTTGACAACAAAGTTTTGTAAAATATTCAAAATCTGAAATTTTATAAATATTAAAGGGTTCCGAAATTCAAAGAATACAAACATTACCATACTAATTATTATTTCCGTCATTTACAAGCTTTCACATGTAATTATCTTCTCTCACACATAGTAAGTGTTGAATATGTTTTCAGTTATGTTGAATCAGTTAATAATTACACATTGAACGTTATGTATTTTTAAAAAACTGATCATTTTTGTTGAAGATATCTTTAATAATCGATGGTCCCGAGTTGGTTTTTACTATAGAATCATTAAAATTACTATTATAATAATAAATTAGTAATTAATTGATTGTCGTGAGTCAATCTTACCTTAAATCTGTTCTAGTTTGTCTGTCTTTATCTCCATACACTTCAAAACCGCCGTTTCTCTTACACTTCACCAACTCCTCTCTCACCAGCTTCGCTCCTTAACCCAAATACGTCTACTTCTTCTAAAAGTCAAGGAACACCTAATGCAAACAATATTTAAAAAATAAAACATAGTATTTATTATAATATTTTATAATCATATTGTTATTCAATACGAATTGTTTAATATTTCATAATTAAAATTTTAAATTTATTTAAAAAAAATGAAATTTTCATCGAATACAAAAATAAAAAGCTATTTGTTAAGTAAAAAAATTAGAAAATTTAAAATTTCAAAATAAATAATAATAATAACTTATTATTTATACCTTATGTTTGATAATTTATAATTAACTTTCAGTAATTAATATGTAGTGATTATTGTTAGTTATATGATAATTAATAGTTAATGAATATAGTAAACATAAATGGTTGATCCTAGCGTATGCAAATAGTAAACATTTTATTGTTTAATAATTGATGTTAGTTATATGATAATATATAATTACTATATATATAATACTAAACATTTAATAGTTGATACTGCACCATAACGAAGAAGCAACGAGTAAATAATAAATGAACTACTATAAAGTCACACCGATCCACATCTTTGTATAGTCACAATTTTAATCCGTCAGATCCAAACAATCAACGTTGTACAAGCCTCCACCTCATCAATCTTCTTCGCTGTCTCCCAACCAATAAAACTCCAAATCCCTAACTCTTATCATTACACCCTTCGCTCCATCGTTTAGTTACTAAGCCAAAACTTTTTCCAGATCTGAAAACCCTAAAATAAAAATACCTAGCTCAGCTCCCTAATCCGACTTCGTCACTGACTTCAGCAACCACGACTTCGCCAATCCGACTTCGTCACTGACTTTGGCAACCACGGCAGCTTCAACTCGGCAAGGGGCGACCGGCAACACCTGTTCAGCAACGGCAAGGGGAGATCGATGACAGGCTTCAGCGCGACAAAGGGACAGGTGCGAACTGCGAAGCTTTCTTGATGAGCTTCGTGCTTTAATTTTTTTTGAACTCCTTAACCATGAAACAAGGTATTTACATATGTTACTATATTGTGGTTCACTCTGAGCTCATGGGAATCATACAGTTATATGTTAGGTGTTTGTTTTTATTTGGTATGGATGGATAGTTATGTCTCGTTCTGATTCTATTGAACTACTTGAGCACAAAGACTCATAATTATAGTAAGAAAATCTAGCCTTAGGGTGCCTAAATCGCTTGCTTATGCCTCCATTCATTGGGTCTTCCAATGGGTATATTCACAAATGAAATCGTTGCTTCGACTTGCTACAACAGCCTGATTTTAAGTGCAAATGCCAAATCTTCCACTAAAAGTAAAATTGCCTCTGAAATCTAGTCGTACGATAGTCTTCGTGCTTTCCATTCCTTATCCCACCAGTCGAAGTAGTAAAGCCCATTGGCAGATTACTTCGCTGGGTGCAACAAAACTAAATCTAGAAACTAACAACATTTGAGGATTCGAAATTTAATAAGTAGTTTTGCTATCTTTGTGAAATGATTCTGGGATATATAGTAACATAGAGTAAGAGTAAGTCAATTTTAAATTGAGAATAGATGAATGTTTTGACAATGTAAATGATCATATTTCACTGGTGATTTCTATTCTAAAATTTAGGAAGGAAAATTGTGCATGTTAAATACTTATAGTTTTCACATACATGGGCACATGCCAAGTTCTAAGGGATTTATGCGTTTGGGTTGTAACATATTTCATTTGATCTCTTTTTATTTGTAAGTGTATCAAGTAATATACTGTTTATATGCTCTTAATATATTCGTTGGTGGTGTGAGATTATCGACAAAACAGAAAATTCACTTTAAATTGGTATCTCAGCAATCCCTTCTCAAGTAGCTCATATTTTTCACAAGTTAACCATTGCTTGGCCACTTAAATATAAATATGGATCCTTTTTTGGTGGACTGTGACAAGATCTTATGAATCAGTTTTGTATATGTAGAAACTGATTATGTGAACACTTAAAAATGGATTTATCATGAAATTAAAATGAAACTGGAAACTCAATATTTAGATTTGCGGAAACTGATTATGTTCTAAGCACTCTTATACTACCATGGCTCATTTTACCTCAATTATCGATAAAATCCATGCCAAGAAATTACAGTAAAAAGACAGGATTTCTTATTGACTCGTGCTTCTGCGACGGATAGGTAGTTATCTTAATGGAGTGGCATATGACAATCCTAGTGCATAGGCATATTATCTAAAGTACATTACAAAACTTACATCTTTATCTTCTAGATAATTTTTTTTTTTGAAATAAATCTGCATAGTTTATTGCATTTGGGCATATACCAATCAATAAATGTCACCTGCTATTGCATGCATCTATCCTTTACAACAAAGAAAACATGCATGCTTGTGAAATTTCAAATTACAGCATAGAAATAGCAAACTTTCAAGTATATATATTTTTTGTATAGAACCATGTGGATTAGCAAGAACTGTCCATGAAGTCGATAAGCAAATCCTGCACCAGACCTCTATCAGGCATCTTTCCCGCTACACCGTACACTAGAGCGAGATCTCCAGCAACTGGACCTGGGTTTGCACTCACAGTTTTTACAGAATCCTTCAAATCTCTCAGGAAGTCTTCGTATACTGGAACATGTTGAAGCGTCACACAGATATGTATGTTGTTATGTCTTATCTTTTAGATTTGTATTCACTTATATCTGCATAGTTTATCTTCTAGATTTGTATTCACTTATATTATCTTTATCTTTTAGCTTTGTATTCACTTATACTGCTTATACAAACCTGGTTACATTCCAAAATGATTAGCACTATGCATCGACAATGCTGAGTGCATTCTATCCTTTTTTTTTCTTAATGTTTGTACAAGTTAACTTTTGATGAAAGTTCTAGCTTGATATTCCTATTTAAACTTACGTCATCATAGATATGATTTTTATTTTTTCCCTATATTTACAGGCTAAATGGATAGAATTGTTTCCAATAATTATTTCCAAGGCATCAACAGTAAATGTAATTGCAAGTGGAACCAACAGTAATTTTTCGCTATACTCAAGGTAATTCCTTCCCACTAAATTCGTGAATAAAGCAATTTAAATTTATAGTATAAAATGTATGCATATATTATAAAAATCTTAGGTAACTTGGGTTGAGCGTATGAAGGTAGATGCGTATATTCAAACTCACCAACTACTTAGTGATTTAGTAGATAGTGGAGCTGCTTTTGGAGCCCAAGGATGGTTAGTAACACTGCAAAGAGCATGTCAGAGGTTTCAGTATTTCATGACAGAAGAACCAAATAGTAGAGATATTGGAGGAGGAGGAGGTATTATTTTAACTAAAAGAAAATTTGTTCATTATTTATGAAATATTATGGATGTATTATATATTTTTGATGTAAGAATGTTTAGTATGTCTATTGTGTAATGTTGAATGTTGATTATGAGAAGAGTGATTAATATAATACATTGATTATTGATTATGAGATGTGTACACTGATATTAATTGTGTTGTATTTAAATTAGGATTGTGTATTGAATGAAACACAAGTTATGTGTGTGGGGTGTGTGTGTGTGTGTGTGTGTATATATATATATATATATAAATATATAGGCAGATCAGAAGGGGAATAGCAGCGGATTACCAACAAAAAAGGGAGGTTAAGTTTGTCTCAATTTAATTTTCGTCGCTAATCCCTTGGTAATTAGTAAGGATTTACCAACGCCTTTTATAAACAATATTTTATTTTTAATTAATTATCCGTCGATAAATAGTCGGTATATAAATTAAAATTAAATTAATAAATAAAATTTTATTTTTATTATAAAATTAGTAAAATGATGGAAAAATGTCGGTAAACTCATGCAAAATTTCGTCGCAAAATATGACACTAATACCGTCACGGTTTTTACCGACAACACCGTTATGTAGGAAATCCGTTGCTAAGACCTGTTTAGCGACGGATTAGAAGCAGATTCTGCCGCTGCCATTTGTTGTTTTTCTTGTAGTGATTTTTAGACTATTTTTGTAAATTACCTTTTTTTAAATTTTCACAATAAATATTAGATGTATATTTAAACTTCAAATATCTTTAGTACACACATATATCTTTTATAATGCTATTTTAAAAGAATTTTATAAAAATATGCAAGTGTAACCTTTTAAAATTAACAAAACTTGTTTATAACGACTATCGTTATATTAACGACAACTTTACTAACTTTGTTTTATAAATAAATTATCTTTTAAACTTTATTCGTTATTGTATTTCATAGTTATGAGAACATAGAAAACAACTTTTTAAGACAAACTAAGAATAAGTTTTGACAAATGAACCACAAGAGAGGATTCTAAATGAGTACATAATGACTATCCTTATAGGGACTATTCCATATTTTGACTATAAACTTAGAACTATTCAATTTTATGAATGTGTGATTGTCATTAAATTCATAACATAACAAGGCATATAGTAACATGTATATCATGTCCAAATTTATGGTTTAACCTTCCATAGATTTACTTACATAAGCAACATAAATCAGGTTTTCAAGTTATGCTACCTAAACGAATTACGTACATTTCAAAGCAAATAGTTTCAAGTTACAACTTTAAGTAGTTAAGATATATTATCAATATAAAAAGCAACAGGGCTTTAACAAGTAAACTAGTATATTACTAGTTTTCATTCTAAAAATGAGATAACTCACCTTAAATCCAAATCCAAGCTAGACCTTTATAGCAAGACTCAATAACAACCACACTATTGATGACAAAAATAGTCGTCACATCCAATGATTCTCTAAACTCGAGAATTAGCATTTTGCATACGGAAAAGAAAAGTTTAGAAAGCAGAAATAACACATAGATTTACAGTGATTCGGTTCGGATTGAACCGGCATCCACTTAGAGGTGTTTATTGATGTTTATTCACAAAAGAAGGTTACAAGCATTGAACATCATAATGACGCTTGTTTACAAACTGTTCTAAGTATTTGGGAGTCGTATTTCTTCATATGTCAAGTCATGGGGAAAAGTATGTATTCTTCTCCTTCCTCAAGAGCTATACTGCAATTAATGGTGTTCTAAGAGCTTGTAGAGTTGCCAAATCAATAAAAATCCAAACCTTGTGAAGAATGAGAAAGGGGTATTTTTAAGTAGCGGAGTAGGTGGAAACAAGTGAGATTTGGGGACCACACAACAGAAATTTACATCCCATAAGTTGGGAATTTCGCATCTCACCCTCTGCTATGTCAAAATTTCACATCCTCCCGAAGGGATGTCGAAATTCGCATCCCAGAGGGATGCAGTTAATGTGATTGCACTCGGTTTAACATGGCCGCATCGCATCCGGTGGATGTGATATATCGTATCAAGAGGGATGCAATATATCACATCCTGGGGGATGCGATTACTTCACATCCGAAGGGATGCGATATTACACATTTTAAGGGATGCGATATTAGGCTTTTGAGGGATGTGGAGATGTGATGCTTGGTGATGCGAGGTGAAGGGATGGGATGTTGGGTGATGCAGAATTTTGAAACGCGATGCTAGGGGGATGCGAAATTGCATTCTGAGGTGATGTGAGGCCTACCATCGTGCAACTCCATCTAGGCTTTGAGTGTCACGCGACGGGCTGAGTCGAGTGGGCCTGGTATGCTTTTGGGAGCCGGACCAAAAGGTCGGTTAACACTTGCCCCCACAAAGTTCGTCTTATCTCTACATGATGTGCTTTGAGTTTGAGACAGTCATTTATAGAAATTGGAAAGATCCGCAAGCTGTTGAACACTTGGTCTTGATCATTCTGTTGAGCGTGTGGAGAATCTTGATCCATTGGTAGCTCTTTTAAACATCCAATTTCTGTTGACTCATGAAATTAAACGTTAATCGTCGACTCTCATCTACGTCGAGATGTAAAGAAGTCGTTGTCGATGTAGTATCGCGTATGCGCTCACACCTTTTTACGTGGTTTTGCGTGATGTGATAAGAATTTGAAAATAAAATATGAGCAGTGAATGTGCTGGTATGCGACTACGCGAGTTGGATTTCGAAAATGATATCGAGTTATGGATTTGACCGCTTATCGTACGTTCTCGAATCATTTAGACTTACGAGCATACGGTTGGTTAGGGGATCGAATCAGTGTCGATTATTGTAATATCGAAAGAACGTATGCATGGTCATAACCGGAGTCTCAATCAGAAATTTCATTCTCGTTCATTGATCATTTTCATATATACATACATATATATACACATACATGCACACTCAAATATACATATATATGTATATACATATATGTAAATGATCGGCCATCATCATCATTTTTTTTGAAAACTCGCATCTCGATGAGGGATACAAAATTTAGCATCCCATAGGCATGCGAATTTCGCATCCCTGATTGGGTACGAAATTTTGTATCCGTAGAGGGATGCGAAATTTCGCATCCCTAATAGGTTGTAAACCATAAAAATGGGCCAAGCCCAATTTTTCTCCCTCCATATAAAAACCGAAAGCGATGCTTCTTCTCCCCACTTTGCCCTTATTTTGGCATCACTGTGAACTCATGTCCGTAAGAATAAATCGAATTTGACTTTGTGACTATTAGGTTGGAACTGATTTTGAGTTTCGAAATCACTTAATCACCTAGCCGCCATAATCGAACTTGAAATCGAGAATTTTGGTGGGTTTGATTTCACGTAAAAGAGGTGGAATAGGTGCAAAGGATAGGGAGAAGGAGAGTGCGAGGAGAATAGGAGGAGAAGGGAGGAACAAAAGAAAGGGGTAGCCAGTGCTTCATATCCCTCCAGTGATGCGATCTCTCGCATCGAAGTGTTGCGAAACTTCACAACTAAGTAATGCGAAATTTTGCATCGCGAGGAATGCAAAAATATGCATCCAAGTGATGCGATTTTTCGAATCCGAGTGATGTGAAATTCCCTATCACGAGGGAAGCAAATTTTTGCATTTGGGTGATGCGGTTTTTCCCACCTGAGTGATGCGATTTTTCGCACCTGAGTGATACGATTTTCTACATCACGAGGGATGCAAAATTTCACATCCGGGTGATCCAGTTTTCAAAACCTGAGTGATGCAAAATTCCACATCGTAAGAGCTGTGAAATTTCGCATCTAGGTGATGCAGAGTGAAACTGGGCTGAAATGTAATGGGTGAGGGGATGCGAGTTCTCGTGGCAAAGAGGAGGGATGCGAAATTTTAAGCCTGAAAGGGATGTGGTTTTTCTTGGTCTCGGGGATGCGATGTTCTCATCCCTGAGGCTTAGAAAATTTTATACCTTTTTGGTTGGGGCGCATCCAACCTTTCCAATGAAGATTCAAATCCCGGGTGTCCCAGTCGTCGAACTCACATCGTTTCCACGACGTTTCATGATTAGATGAGACTTAGGCTTTGCAGGTAGGATTTAAAGCATAAACTCTGACTTTGAACACAAGACCAGACTATCTAAATTTAGTTTGTTTCCCAGTTCCAATCACGATGTAGCCGAGACTCGACGTGAATCTGACGACATCGGTCGATGACGACGATGGTTGCAGTTTTAAGAATTAGTGATCTTCGTCATGTCCTAAGTTCCTTTATTATAATCGTATCAGCATAGCACTTTACTACACGTATATGTTAGTTTACACGAACATGAGGGGTGCAAGTTTTCAATGTGATGTCTAATGCAACTATATTAAAAGTATAGCTTGGGAGACCTCATATCAGGTGATGATGTTGCGGACGACGAAGTTGATCACCCTCTTGGTGGTAATTGTGGTAAGGGCTCAGCTTCTACCCATTTGGTGAAGTAATCAACTGCGATGATAGCATAGCATGCACCGCCTCTGTCATTGGAAGAGTTCCGATGATATTTATTTCCCACATGGCGAATGACCAAGAACTAACCATTTGCGTCAGCTCGGTGTGTGGGGCCCTTTGAATCTTAGAAAACCTTTGGCATTATCGCACTTGCAGGCATAGTCTACGACATATTGGTCGAGTGTGGGCCAGAGGTAACCATACCTGAGATATTTCTTTCTAGAGTCCCCCCCCCAGTGTGGTTGCCGCACTCGCCTTCGTGTACGTCCAGTAACACATGGTCGGTGTCATTGTGGGCTACACAGCGGAGTAATGGAACAGAGAATTCCCTTCATTAGAGCACTCCACCTTGAATGATGTAGCGAGATGACTTGTGAATGAGTCCCCATCTTTACTTGTAACGTTCAGGGAGGATTCCGTGTTGTAGATAACTCTTAATCGGCGTCATCCAAGACTTAGGCTTTGAATCAATCTCCGTCGTTGCTACCAAATTAGTTTGCATTTGATCGATGCTCGCAAAATCGAGCACTTCGATTGGGCTAGCCCCAAGAGTTGCACATCCATAGAGCTTGCCAGCTTAGCTAGTGAATTGACTTTCTTGTTTTGTTCTCGAGGGATGTGCATAATGTTGTAGTGGTCGAAGTTGGTAAGTAGTTCGCAGTCCGAGCAAGGTAGGGAGCGAGTCGTGCCTCCTTGGCTTGGTACTCACCCTGCAGCTGGCGTACGACGGGTTGTGAGTCGGAATAAATCCTGATAGCCTTGATGTTATGTTCAATTGCAATTCTGAGTCCAGCACTCAAGGCTTCATATTTTGCATCATTATTGGTGGCAGGGAAGTCGAGCTTTAGAGCGTAACAAATCGAGCATTCCTAAGGAGTAACGAGTACGACTCTTGTGCTAGAACACTAACTGTCAGACGATCCATCCACGAATAATTTCTATTGAAAGTTCGTAAGCTCGTTGTCTTCCATAGGAAGTACTTCATGAATTGTGAACTCCGTTATGAAGCCTGTATGGGCTTGTCCGAGGATGGCTCGACGAGGGTTGAAAGTAATCTCAATTTGGCTCAGTTCTATTGTCCATTTCAAAAGTCGCCCAGACGCCTTAATTCATTGCATGACCTGTCATAGTGGTTAGTCAATGTAGACTTGATTGAATAAGACTGAAAATATGGTCGTAGCTTCCGGGAAGAGATTAACATGCAGTAAGCAACCTTCTCAAGTTTTGGATAATTATTTTCCATCCCTATCAACCTCTTGCTGACTTAATAAACGGGCCGTTGGACATGATCTTCTATGCGCACAAGCGCCGAGCTAATTGCCTACACAGAAACAACCAAATAAAGGTATAAATCTTCATGGTCCACGGGTTCGACAAAATGGGTGGTCACTCTAAGCGATTCAAAAGGTCCTGGAATGCAGCAATGCACACTGGTGTCCATATGAAGTTGCGCTTCCCTTTTCTGAGAAGTCTAAAAAGGGAATTCATTTGTCTATAGGTTTAGAGATGAATCGACCTAGGGCAGCCACTTTCCCATTTAATCTTTGAACATCCTTGATGCTCTAAGGGGCTTGGATATCCCTAATAGCTTGGATTTTTTCTGGATTGGCTTCGATGCCTAGTAAATTGATAATGAAACCCACGAATTTTCCCAAGGCAACATCAAAGAACATTTCAAGGGATTGAGTTTCATGCCATATTTACAAAAAACATCCAACATTTCGGTGAGGTCGTCGACATGGCCGTTCGATATTCTCGTTTTCATGAGTGTATCGTCAACATAAACCTCCATGGATCTCCCAATTTGGTCCTTGAACATGCGGTTGACTAATTGCTAATAGGTGGCTCCAGCATTCTTAAGACCGAAAGGCATGACGACATAACAATATATCCCAAGGTTGGTTATGAATGAAGTGTGATCCTAGTCTGGAAGGTACATGGTAATCTGGTTGTAGCCTGAATATACATCCATGATGGAGAGAAGCTGGTAGCCGGTGGTTGATTTAACTAGCTGGTCGATGTTTGGGAGTGGGAAGCTGTCATTCGGAAAGGCTTTGTTCAAGTATGAGTAGTCGACACATGTTCGCCACTTGTCATTTTCTTTCTTGACCAAGACCGGGTTGGAGACCCATTCGAGATAGAGGGCATCATGGATAAAGTCATTTTCAAGTATTCTATCCACTTCCTCTTTTAGTGCAGTCGATCTTACAATTCCTATGATTTAACGCTTCTGTTTGACTGGAAGATGCTTCGGGCTGATACTGAGCATGTGCAAGCGATTCCTGGGTCGATGCCACACATATTTGACTGGGTCCAAGCGAATACTTTGAGGTTTCCCTTAAAAAGTCCACGAGCTCTTCCTTTATTGCAGGGTGGAGTTGCGATCCAATCTTCAGGACCCTTATTGGATCGGCGGGGTTGATCGGAGTATTGACTATCAGTTCTATCGGGGTAGCCCTTTCGAAACCAGACTCTTCGTCTTCCCTCGGATCGAGATCGTCGAAAAGACGACAGTGGCATCTGAGCCAGGACTCAAACACTTTTAATTGCTATGCACTGATAGTCTTGGCATAGGAGGGTGCAGGCACTGTCTTTCCTTTCCCCTTGTCGACGACATCCTTCCACTCGACGAGATAGCAGGCTCTTGCAGTTTCTTGATCGCCCTTGACTATCCTGATCCCATTCTCTACTGGAAATTTCATTAGAAGGGGCCACAGTGTTATGCAGACTTGGAATTTTGTGATGAATGGGCATCCGAAGAAGACATTGTAGGGAGATATGACGTCGTTCGCTATGAAGGTGAGGATTCAGACCCAGCTCTGATCCCCATCTCCAGTTTAGACCAGTAGGTCGACCATTCCCACGGGTTGGTTGGAAGAATCGTTGAAGCCGTGGATCATGGCATGGTAGGGCTTCAAGTCATTAGCTTCAAGTTTCATTTGGTCGTAGGTCGACTTGAAAATTATACTAACCGAGCTTACCAAATCAATGAGGATTCTTCGGACATAGGCCGGACCTATGCGTACAGAGATAACGAGAGGGTCTATAGTTGGGATCTCAATTCCCATAGACTCTCAAGCACGGGAGATGATATCGTCCTGCACTGTCTTCTAGAGCTTGGCGGGAACAGACTCGTCTAGAGCAGAGCATGCCTTCAAGCTGGCATGCTTAATAGAATTGGCATACTCTTCCATCTTCCAGAAGTTATCATATGCGGGGTGAGGTCCATCGCAAATAGTATTGTTCTCGACATCATGTGGTCTCATATTGGACAACCGTGGGGTCGTATTAACTGAAGGGAGTGTGGGTGCTGAAGAGCCCACGGTCCCTTCGGGAGCTGTTCTAGACGTTTCTCGCGGATGAGCTTTTCTATCGCATTCTTGAGGTGGCGAAAGTCGGTGTTGTGCCTAAACATGTTATGGAATCTTCAATACTTACCAGATTTCTTCTCACGGTCGGTAGATTCTCTTGTGTTGGGCTTCTTATACTGGATGGTGTTACAGTTTTCTAGGTAGATTGCCTTCAACTCTCGATTGAGCGGAGTGCAGTTCCTGTAAGTGGGATAATGGTCATGCTTCTTGGGGTCTCCAGGAGCCTTGCTGTTATTGTTGCGACCGCTAGGTTTGTCGTTGTTTGCTTTGGGCTTATACGGGACTGCCCCTTTAACCTTGTCGGAAGATTCTCCGGCTTGTTTTCCTTTTACACTTTCTACGGCAGTTCTTGAGTGTGGGTTATTGGGGTGGCTGCCTTGAGCCGCCATGTTACGTTGTGCTTCCTCTTGACACATGAGCTAGCCGGCCTTCTCATAGAAATCTTCCAAAGTCTTAGGCTTCTTATTGTCGATCCACGCTCCAAAATTGGAGCTTGGTAGGATGCCCTTGGCAAGATGGACGAGGACGGTGTGAGGTTCTGGGCTGTCAACCTCAGTGAGGGCAGTGTTGAACCGTTCGAGGTAACTTTTGAGGGTTTTTGTCAGGCCCTGATAGAGGTTGGAGAGAGTGAGAGTATTCTTTGGCCTGGGTACATGTATTTTGAATTGTTAGACCATTTCAAAAGCTAATTTTTCGAAGGTAGCTATGGATGTGCTGGGAGTCAATTAAACTATAGCAGCACTGTGCCTTCTAAGAAAACTGGGAAGCATTTGCACTTGACGGCATTAGTGGCCCGACTGGAGTCCATATGTTATTTATTGCGGTTCAAAAAGTCATAGGGGTCAGTCTTTCCCCTGTAAGGTGCTAGCTGTGGCATGTTAAAATGTCGGGGCCACTCGGCTTCGTGCACGGCCCTGGTAAAGGGGTTACGTCTCATGTTAGTTTCCCACATGTCGTTGACGTTCTCCCGTGTCTCTCTCATGATTATTTGGATCAAGTTGGGGAGATACGCAGGTTGAACCTCCTTTGGAATCCAGCGGTCGTGCTTCACCTTAGGGGTCTTAGGCAGTGGACGTCTTCAGGGACGGATATAGGGGATATCCTCATCCATGTCATCGACATTGTTTTCCTAATCCTGGTATGCTTGATGAGGAAAAGCCGGTTGATTTTGATTATATGGGACTTGGGCCTGTTGGTTTATTGGAAGCAAGGGCCCTAAGTTCAAAGCGACAACGATTGGGTTCCGTCTAGGAGGGGGTCGGTTACTGGGACCTAGTTCATCATTAATAACCAATCAGGAACGACCACATTGACGCATTCCCTCGCTGAAAGTTATGGTAGTCCCTCTACCTTTTCCGTTGCCATTGCCATTGACATTGGCATCAGTATAAGCAAGGCCATGGTGTTAGTAGTCGTCCTCCTTCATTGGTTTCGGCCCCGAGTATCAAAAGAGGAACTTTTCATGGCTTTAAGTGGTAGCCGAGCACTGTTCTGATTACGTTGGAGACGAGAAACATGACATTGATTTTTCTAATGTCAATTCATTAACTCGATGTTTGCCTTTAACGTGTCATTGAGCTCTTGAGTTATATTCTCCAATTTCTTATTAAGCGCGAAGAGCTGCGCTTGAGTTGCGGGAGCATTTGGGTCCATAGAAGGAACAATTTCCATGTTAGTAGGGTTTTCCGTCAGTTGGGGATGATGCGAGGTAGCAGTTTCAGCCGCAGCGGAGGTAAGACCATCGGATTCTTTGCTCGTTTAACCATCGTAAGCGGACTCGAGCGGTAGGTCGACAAAAACTTGAATAGCGCGTCGAAGTCGAGATGGAAGTGCACAGAAAGAATCAAGTTCGAGTTCTCAGTGAAAGTACCAAAGTGTTGATGGCAAAAATAGTCATCACACCCAATGATTCTCTAAACTTGAGTATTAGTGTTTCACATAGGAAAATTATAGTGCAGAAAGCAGAAATAACACAAGATTTATAGTGGTTCGGTTCATATTGAACCTACATCCACTTTGAAGGCGTTTGTTGATATTTATTCAAAAAAGAAGGTTACAAGCACTGAACATCTTCATGACACTTATTTACAAATTGTTCTAAATATTCGGGAGCCATATTTTTCATATGCCAAGTCTTGGGGAAAAGTATGTAGTCTTTTCCTTCCTTAAGAGCTATGCTACCATTAGTAGTGTTCTAGGAAATTATAGAGTTGACAAATCAACAAAAATCCAGCCTTTATGAAGAATGAGCAAGAGGGTGTTTATAGGTAGTGGAGTAGGTGGGAGTGGGTGAGATTTGGGGAACACACAGCAGAAATTCACATCCCAGAAAAGAAGCATTAGGAATTTCGCATCCCTCCCCCGCTATGGCAAAATTTCGCATCCCCCTGGAGGGATACAAAATTTCGCATCCCCTTGGAGGGATGCAGTTTAATATGATTACATCCGGTTTTTGGTCGCGTCGCATCGTGGGGGATGCGATTACTTCGCATCTGGAGGGATGCGATATTTCACATCCGAGGGATGCGATATTACGCTTCTAAGAGAGTGGAGTTGCTATGTTGGATGATATGAGGTGAAGGGATACGATGTTGGGTGATGCCACGCGACGAGCCGAGTCGAGTGGGCCTGGTATGCTTGGGAACCGGACAAAAGGCCGGTTAACACACACGAACAAGAGGAGAATGAGCCAGGAGATCACGAAAAAGTGGAGAATGTTGAAATAAGTGCACAGTCAAGGGTTAGAAGCCTTTACTTGCTCTCGGTTTCAAGTAGAAAAAGGCCGAAGGCTCCATTTTTTTAAATTTTGAGATGGTATAAGCGGTGTTATATGGTATATTAAGATGGTGGTAGAAGTTTGAGATAGTTTGGACTTGTTTTGAGTACTTTGATTATAGAAAGTTATGAAGAGAAGATAACAAAGATGTAGTAATTTTTGAGCTATGACTTTATAAAGAATGAATGAAGTCTCCCCACTTATTCATAAACTTAGGAAATTTAGTGGAAAAGTTTTCTTAGCTCTTAAGCAATAGGGTTTCCACCTTCCAAAACATCAAACATGCATTCATTCTCTACGCTTAACTATGTTCACTTAATTTTCTTAGAATTAGGCTATTTAATCCTTGTAAACATATTCATATGATAACACAGTATTGTACAAATATCCATACAACTTGTATATTTCACAAGGCTGATTTTCTTAACAAAACGTTTTCTAGTCACATTTTCTATATTTATTCGAAGTATATGAAAGAAAACAGTTTTCTATCATTATTATATATCAAGAAGTATTTAACAAGTCGAGTGGGCCTAGTATTCTTGGAAACCGGACCAAAAGGTCGGTTCCCACACACAAACAAGAGGAGAATGAGCTAGAGATCATGAACAAGTGGAGAATGGTGAAATAAGTGCACAATCAAGGCTTGGAAGTCTCTACTTGGTCTCGGTTTCAAGTAGAAAAAGGGTGTGTGCTCCATTTTTTCAAATTTTGAGATGGTATAAGCGATGTTATATGGTATATTAGGATGTTGGTAGAAGTTTGAGATAGTTTGGACTTGTTTTGAGTTACTTTGATTATAGAAAGTTATGAAGAGAAGATAATGAAGATGTAGTATTTTTTGAGTTATGACTTTATAAAGAATGAATGAACTCTTCCCACTTACTTATAAACTTAGGAAATTTAGTGGAAAAGTTTTCTTAGCTCTTAAGAAATAGGGTTTCCACCTTCCAAAGCATCAGACATGCATTTATTCTCTACATTTAACTATGTTCACTTAATTTTCTTAGAATTAGGCTATTCAGTCCTTGTAAATGTATTCATATGATAACACAGCATTGTACAAATATTCATACAACTTGTATATTTCAAAAAGTTGATTTTTTTAACAAAACATTTTCTAATCACATTTTCTATATTTATTCAAAGTATATATAAGAAAATAGTTTTCTATCATTATTATATATTAATAAGTACTTAACGAGGTTATATTCGCACATTTTTAGTATTCAACCACTATCCAAAAGTAAAGATATTCAAAAATAAAATGTTTGAATTTATGAATGGATACGAAAATGTGGGAGGTAAGAGGAAAAAATGTAGAGATGAGAGGTAGATGACGAGCAACTAATAATAATGTAACACCCCGCATTTTTAACTAAAAAAATTTGGTCTGTAGAAATTCGTGTTGTAACATTTGGTATGAGAGATTAGATTTATGTTTCCCATATAAATGGTGAGTGAGCGTATTTGTATTTTTAAAACATATATTATATATATGCCTATATCCATAGAGGAACCCACTAATCAAGTGAACAACACATAGAGGAAGTTAGGGTATTGGTTTTGTACACTTGGAAAATGGTTATGCAAATTGGAGGATAATAGGCCCTTGAAAGGTTGAAATAAAAAGTGTACAATGTGGTTTGAAATAAAAGAGAGAGAAAAGATTCCTTTGTTAATATTTGAAATTTTGGTATTTCTGATTAGTGGATAGGGCCTTGTAAATTGAGAAAAGATTAAGAAAGAGAAAAATGAATTAGAAACTTATATACACACATTTGGCGCAAAAGTGGCGGTAGTCTTATTCTTCAGTTTAGACATAGTTTAGTAGAGATTTATGTTAAGGAGAAAATTTGAACAAAGAAATGTAATTTCATGCAAAGAATTTGAAAAGTGCAAAAGTTAGGAACCACTTTGTACTTAGATCCATAGTTAGAACTTTAAAAAGAACTTGAAAAAAAAATGTAAACATAGAAAAGGATTTATAAAAAAGTTTTCAAGTTTCAAAATTTCAAAAGTTTACAATTTTAGAAATTACTGATTTGTAATATTAAGAGTTGCGTTAAAACAACTTTTGAGAAAATTGTGCAAACTTGTTTTCGAAAAGTATTAAATGTGTAAGCATGTTGTGGGTTAAGCGAAATAAGTGGTTAAGAAAAAGCGCGAATAAATGAATTCGCCATTTGTGATGCATAGGTAACCTTAAGTGAATTAAAACATAATTTTTTTCTTAAAAAGCAGATTGTGACACACTTTAACTTGTTGGGATAATAAGAGTTATAAGATAAGTTTTTATGAATTAATAAACTTGTAAGTAAATATATTTTGTTAAAGTGGTAAGGGAATTTACTTTACTCAAAAACACAAAAGTCCTCTTTAGAAAGGTTCATAAGAAATTAATCTTATTTAATTCAAAGAAATTTGGTGAGAATGTCTCATTAGTGTGCATGGAAGGCTGGTAAAGGTTTGAGAAAATTTTGAAAAGATGTTTCAAGTGGTTACTGTTTAATAGAAAGAAGTAAAAAGAAAATTTAAAACTTGCATAGTATAAGGAAAGAGGATAACGAGGAAATGAATAAAGAAAAATCAAGTCGAGATTCTAATAAGTAAATTTATGAAATAGTTAGTAATTAATTAATAGAAATCCTTTCTGGCATCACTTGAGGAAATAAGAAAGTTTTCTTTTAGTATAAATTTGCATTCCTATGTAGTGTTCTATTTTAGAAAAATAGAATATTTTTCCTAGGTGTTTGTCATGATCGCTTGGTAAGAACAAAAACATAGGATATTGTAAATAAAATGAAAATGAAGGTAAAAGATGAATAACTAAAAGAAAAACAAACAAAGACAACAACTGCAAAAATTGAGAACAACAAAGGAAAATGAATTCTTTTAAGTAAGCTTGGAAAACTGAAAAGAAACTTTTCTTATGTAAATTGTGCTTGGAATGGAAAATTATGAATTTTTATAAGATTGGCAATTAAGGTTTCCATGTATGGGGAAAAAGTGCGTAAAAGTGGATGTAAAATACATAAATTTTCATTTTCTACCCCTTTCTAACATAAGAAATCGAATTTAGAAAATTTGACTTTTCTGTAATTCGCAAATTTAAAGTTGGTTGATAGAGTTTGGATGCAAAAGTTGGATGAACCATACTCTTACTCTATAAAAATGTGGAAAAAATTGGATGAAAAAGTTTTTTTTATTTTAAAAATATTGCACTCATATAGAAATTGTCAGTATATTTAGGATGTGTGCATCATGTTTTCAAAAGATTTTGAAGAAAATTTTGCATTCATATAGGAGGTACCGCTTAGACATTCATTATAGTCATGTCTTATTATGTTATGTTACACTCTACACAAGTGCACAAATGGTTGCAAAAAATAGATGTTCACATAATGATTGTAAATTATGCAAGGGACTACACAATTCTACCCTTATCAAATTTCAAGAACGAAATTTCCTAAGGACGGTATAACGTAACACCCCGCATTTTTAATTAAATAATAAAATTAATTTCATACAATTTTCTGAATTTGGTCACAGAACTAGCGTCATTGCATCCGCGGTGATTTTCTAATCGATTTAGACCTATGTTTGCAGAAAACGGACTTTAAACGAAAAAGAAATCATTAAATGAAGTTTAAGAACACACATAAAAAAGAAGAAAATAACAGGAACACACATAAGACTAAGAGTTTCCAATGTTCTAAACAAAAACAATGTGGTTGTGACACCCCACGTCTGTTAATGTCACTCACTAAGGGAATGCGTTAAGTTTCGTGAAGCGTTATAGGTAAACAGACACAGAATAATTACAAGACAGATATAAATAAGACAGCAGCGGAAATTTTAAATTTTTATTTCAAACATAAATCATAATGTTGTGGTCCATAATACCATTAGTCACAAAAACCAGTACAATAAAATAACTTCTGTCTTGCATCATCAGAGTACATAAGAATATGAAAAACATAATACCCCAATTGAAAGAGTTAAGCCATAGTAGAGACAAGAACTTGAGCCATATTTCAGAAGTAGCTCCTAGAAAGATGATATCTGAGTCCTGACTAAGCCTGAATGTTTCCTCCCTCAGAACCTGGGGGAAATGGAAGAAAGAAGGAGAAACAAAAGGGTTAGACATAGAGTCTGGCGAGTCTAGTTACTTTTAGCCAGTAAATAAATAAAAGTAATATGATAGGCATATAAAGTGGATAAGAGAGATCACTACATAAATGGCAGGTGTGACAAGATAGACAAGGTAAGGTGTATACACTTCTCTAGTGATTACTCTGCACTATTACTAGTATAACTAAAATGAGATGATCTCTTCCATTATAAGTTGGTAGACTTAGGGCATACGTCCAAGTGTACCCTAACCACTATCCTAATCGATTGGTCCCAACTCCGTAGATATCCTATGCTGGCCCCACAGTAGGAGGTATCACTTCCTAAAATGGCAACCCTTAAGATGTGCATAACCATATCTACTGGTGTCACGGTCATCTTATCCCTTCATGCCCGGCTCACGCACGCACATGGCATGGTCAGTTTGCGCCGCCCACACCGTCTTTCTCGTTTGGATCTCTTATAGTCAATCAGTAAGCGTGCCCCTTCTCCTCCTAGCACGGAGTTCTTTATTTGATACCTACTCCGGGTTACTGACTGAAATGGGTCCCACACAATATGATACAAGCTCTCCCCCTTTGTCTTGTATCCCCATTAGGTTTTTCACTGACTATGTGTACCCCTAGATGTCTTTAATTACATCGCCCTATGTCAGTTATGCTTAGCCTAAAGGGTGTCTTTAATTACACAACTTTATTATATTTTTCCACCAGTTATGTATACCGCTAGGTATCTTTAATTACATAACCTTATTGGGTTAAGTTCGTGGGCATATATGTAAATATTGCGCACCACCTCTAATTTACTTAACTCACCCACTACCCATCAAATTTTACTTAACCTTAACTTAAGTTCATAATCATACAACCCTTATGGAATAAATTAGGTTAAGTAGTCCAATTCATTACCATGTCCAATTATGTTTATAATGGTCTAGACCTCCCACATTAGGCCTACAACGTGTGGATGCTGGATATGTCAGTCGGGTCCGGGCAGTCTTATTCCATAGTTGGGTCAAATATCATGTCTTAGCCCGACTCGTATTTACACACTTAGACCTCTCACGTTAGGTTCAACATTAGTGGCTGCTGGATATGCCGGTCGGGTCCGAGCAGACTTCCACCACTAATGCAACCTAACCTCATGTCATAAGTGCAATTACAATTCCTAATTGTAATTACTAGACATTCCATTTTCATTTAAATCTACCTATATCATTATAGGTGATTTTTTCTATGTTTCCCCATTTGAATTATATGTCCAATTCATATAAATATTACATAAATTATGCGAATTATAAATCTCTTTCCCTGTTTCCTAACTAACGTATTCGCACCTATTTTGGCGGCATCTAGGCTATAAAGTAGCCTAGCCATAACAATGAAAAGGGAATATGACAAAGGTGATAGTTTCAACATATCTTGGCATAAACATAAACTAGCATGATAACAAGGTGAATGGACATGTAATTAACATCATAACAAGGTGGACATAAAACTGATGAACTTGTGGCAATTACTACGATGTCAAAGAAAGCATAATGAGATCTATATTAACCATTTAGATGTCCAACTATTTAGATCTAGCATAATTAAGGTGACATTGTAACATGTTTAGATATAAAGATGGATTTTGACATGTCCAAATTAATCACAATATGACAGATGAAAGATGATTTACATAAAGAACTAGGTCCAACCAATGTTACAACTGTCTAATTTAATAGATGTATATTCACCACAATATAGTTGCAAGTCAAGATTCACATAGGCAACATAATAGAATAACCACAATTGTATTAGATCTGGAAAAATAGATCTATCATGTCATAGTATAGGGTTTAACACTAGCATAGAATCACAGTTTACAACATACCCAATTCACGGACTTTCACAATTTTCTTTTATTTATCTAAACCTAAAAGCAACTAGAAACTCACAATGTTAGGTTTAGAGAATTGAGAAAGAACGGGTCTTGAGTTTCCGAATTTGATTTGCAAAGTACGTTGTCGTAGAAAACGGTTCCGTCTCAGTTCGTATCCCGGCAGCATATGGCCTCCATGATTTCCAATGAAGAAAATAGGAGAATAGGACACATATATATAGCTTCCAGACCCCCTGAAACCGAGTGCCACATCAGCCCAAGGGGTGTCGACACATCAAATTCAAACTGTTATGGATAAAATTCTAACTCATCTCTGACTCATGCGTATATATATAATCTTTCTGCGTGTATACAAACTTAAAACCCTCATAGCTTCTTCATACGATGTCCGTTTTACGTAAACCAAATGTCTATCCTAACCATAATTTCGAGACGAACGCAATGGTGCAATCTGTTTCCTCTAATTCTGAATATTAAATTAATTATTATTTAATTTATCCTCTTTACTATTGTTAAAAATTCGGGGTATTACATTCTCCCCTAATAAGGATTTCGTCCTGAAATCTCTAAGTTGAGAAGAATGCATATCCTACCATCCATCGTCCTTCTACTCATCCACCAATCACTGACATCCATTGTCCTTAAAGATTTCTAATGCTTATATGAATATATGCAAAGGTGTATGTATATGTGCCAAAACTAATGCGAAAATCAAGCGGTCTACTTATTCAGTTGACCTCCTTAATGCAATGTATGTAAGTGCCATGAATCCAATATGTATGCAACTTATCCTATTATAACATGTAAGCTCTATATGTGTGCACACTCATTCGTCCAAATGCAACATCCATATGCTAATGCAACCATTTCCATCCATAAAAGAAAAGAAAATGCACACACATCCATATGCAGTATGAAAGTGACTGAGCCGATCTTAGTGCCTAATGTATGTATATGCATCCACAGGAAATTACTAGCAAACACTTGCATCCATCAAACATAACATATTTCAAATACACGTTTACATCCATAGGATTCCTACCTAAAGGCTGAAAAATACTATGGATAAGATATACTCTATTGACAGAAATAAGCACTGATAAAATTTTGAAAAAGGAGTTAAGAACATACCCTCGAAAAGAAAAGGGTACGAAGCATGAATCTTTTCTTTGGTCTCCCAAGTCGCATCCTCTGGGCTATCTCCCAATTGAACCTTTAGCAACTTAATCTCCTTATTGCGCAGCTTCTTAACTTCTGATTCAAGAATACGGGTAGGGACTTGTCTGACTGTTGCCTCCCGTCCTACTTCTACTTCTTCCAACATACTCGGTTCAACAACTTCTGCAGTGTCACGCAGGTACTTCTGTAGATGAGATATGTGGAAAACGTCATGAACACTGGATAGATTTTCTGGAAGTTTCACTCTATAGGCCATTTGGACAATTCTCTCGGTTATGGGAAATGATCCCATAAACCTAGGTGCCAAATTCCCTACAGATCCGAACCGAACCACATTCCTCAAAAGTGACACTTTGATAGAAACCAAGTCTCGTACTTCAAATTTGATGTCAGTTTTTCTCTTGTCTGCATAGTACTTTTTCCTATCTTGAGCTATCTTCATCCACCGTTGAATAAGGTCAATATTTTCGGACGTTTCTCTAACCATATCCGGACCAAGTAAAAATCTTTCTGTAGATTCCCACCAACAAGTTGGCGATCTATAGGGTCTCCCGTACAATGCTTCGAAGGGTGTCATGCTGATGCTAGCTTGATAACTGTTATTATATGCAAATTCTACTAAAGGAAGATGCTCTTCCCAAGTCCCTCCGAAGTCTAGGATACATAGCCTAAAAAGATCTTTAGGAATCCAGTTCACCCTCTCCGTCTGTCCATCGGTCTGAGGATGATAAGCGGTGCTTAAACACAACTGTGTACCTAATGCTTCTTGCAAACTCCTCCAAAATTCGCTAGTAAAGATGGGGTCACGATCCCTTACGATGTTGGAATGTACTCCATAAAGACAAACTATCTCACAAACATAAATTGTCGCTAACCACGATGTCGTCCTCTTACTCTTAATTGGAATAAAGTGAGCGCTCTTAGTGAGTCTATCCACCACAACCCAGATACGGGTGTTTCCTTTCTTCGATCTAGGCAAACCATCTATGAAATCCATAGTGACGCTCTCCCATTTCCACTGCGGAACCTCCAACGGATGAAGTAATCCTCCGGGCTTCTTTTGCTCAGCCTTGACTTGTTAGCAAACTAAACATTGAGAAACAAATTCGGCCACATCTTTCTTCATCCCAGCCCAAAAGAAAACCCTCTTCATGTCCTTGTACATCTTATCACCGCGTGGATGAATGGTCATCTTAAAATGGAGGGATTCTTCTAAGACCACCTTTATTAGGCTTCCAATTTGAGGAACACAAAGCCTTCCATCTCATCGCAACCACCCCTTTTCATCTATGGCATATCTACTGAGGTGACTAGAAGTCTCCCCTCTTTCGAGCTTTTCCATGATGTTTAAAATATATGGGTCACCTTGTTGCGAAGCTCCTATTTAGTCCATAAGATTTGGTCGTATCTCCAAGGATGCAAACAGATCAGGCAAAACCTTGATGAAGGGTCTAAAATCAAAAGCTGATATGAATTCCAAGTTCTTTCTTTCCACAAACAGAGGATTCAAGGCCATCCTCTGCCTACTTAGTGCATCGGACACCACATTACCCTTACCAGGGGTATAACCGATTTCAAAATCATAAGAAGCTAAGAAATCCATTCACCATTGTTGCCTTAAGTTTAGATCTTTCTGTGAGAATAGATACTTGAGAGATTGATGATCAGTGTATAAGTCGAACCTTTCTCCAAGTAAATAATGACGCCACGCATTTAACGCGAACACTATGGCAGTTAGCTCTAGATCATAGGTAGGGTAGTTCTTCTCATGAACTCTCAATACTTTACCCCCATAACATATTACTTTCCCTTCTTGCATCAGAACCGCACCAAGCCCTATACCGCACGCTTCAGTGTAAACTGTAAACACCTTATTCCCATCAGGCAAGGTCGAGACTAGGGCTATTGTCAGAGCCCTCTTTAGTCGTTGGAAAGCAACGTCACGGTCTATATCCCATGAAAATGCAAAATTCTTCTTTGTCAGCCTTGTAAGAGAGGCTGATATCTTCGTGAAGTCCTTAATGAACTTCCTATAATAACCTGCCAACCCAAGAAAGCTTCTCACCCCGGTTACATTTTTGGGAATATACCAATCTTGCACTGCAACCACCTTGGTGGGATCTACAGCCATCCCTTCTTTAGAGACCATATGCCCTAAGAATCTCACCTCTTTTCTCCAAAAATGGCATTTGGAGAACTTTGCCTTAAGCTGATGGTCACAAAGAGTTTTCAAAACTTCTCCCAAATGTTGGGCATACTATTCTTTGCTTTTGGAGAAGATCAAAATATCATCAACAATGACTACAACAAATTTGTTTAGGAACTCTCGAAACACCCTACTCATCAGATCGACAAAATAGGCTGGTGCATTCGTCTGCCCAAAAGGCATCACTAGCCATTCAAAGAAACTGTCAAGAGTTCCAAAAGCCATCTTATCTATGTTGTCCTCAGCCACGCTAAACTGATGGAACCCCATAGCCAAGTCCAACTGAGAAAATACCGAGGCACCAACAAGATGATCAAATAAATCATCAATCCTCGAAAGCGGGTGCCTATTCTTCTTGGTGATCTTAATCAACTCTTTATAGCCAACACAAAAACGAAGTGAACCATCTGCCTAATTTGCGAATACTACTGGAGCACCACATTCAGATATGCTTCGTCTGATAAACCCTTTCTCAAGTAGCTCTCCTACTTTCTTACTCGGCTCCCTCCTTTCCCTTAATGCCATGTGGCGCACTGGTAATGCAACTGACTTTGCATTGTCTACTAGATATATGCAGAAGTCGATCTCACGCCTTAGAGGTAAACCTCGTACCTTATCAAAAACATCGGAATAATCTCGAACCACTGGAACAGATTGCAAGTCATATATAGATGCATCTACATACTCTAGAAAGCTAAGCATAACAGATCCTTGGGATCACAAGATACTTCGAGGGCCTTCCTATGACAAATCAGAAGTCTAACAACCCTCCTCTCACAATCCAGAATGGCCCCATATGTGGTAAGCCAATCCATTCATAGAATCAACCCATAGCCCATAAACCAGAGCATATATGCGTCGCATTCAAATTCGACGCCTTACACAGATATTTTCAAACCCCGAAAAATCATCAATAAATGAGCTGAACCACTAATGGGGTTTGAAACAACTACAGGATCTACTACCATACTAATAATTAAGGGCAGAGAATCAACTACAGAACTAGATATAAACGAGTGCGAAGAGCCAGAATCCAAAAGTGTTCTAACTAGATGGTTTGGAAGAGAAACTAAACTTTCTACGGAAAATTTTCTACCTCTTTCAGGAGCACTGATTGCGAGAGCATGCACTTGCCCTCCAGAAGTTCCTGCTCTTTGACCTTATCCCTGCGATCCCTATTTCTTTGGGCACTCTTTAGAGAAGTGTCCGACCTCTCCGCAATTGACGCAATTGCTCTTCCTTCTCTTACAGTCTTTGATCAAGTGACCCTCCTTTCCACAATTGTGACATTTTCTGTTATCCTTGCCTTTATCATCTTTCTCTCCTTTCTTCTGTTGTTGTTGTTGCCCCTTCTTGGGCCACACCTTCCTATTTTGCGATGTCCCCTCAGCTTTTGCTTCCTTCTTTTCTCCCTTGTGCTCCTCATGCATTAGGTCCATATCAACAAGCTTTTCAAAAGTGGCCCCCTTTGGAATATTGGACATGGCTACCCCATGCAGAGGCTCATTCAGCCGCAAAGCCCTTTTGTCCGGTGTATTCACCAACTCTAACCCAAACCTTGCCAACTGGTTGAACTTGTTCACATACTCCTTCACCGTCAAGTTTCCTTGTTTGAGTGCTAAGAACCTCTCCATCTATATGCTTCTCTCAGCTTGGGAAAGAAATTTCATTTCGAACCTCTATCTAAAATCTTCCCAAGTTTCCACCGGACGTCCAGCTTGGGTGAATTCCCACCAAAATGTGGCTTCGTCCTTTAGTAGCCACGCAACTAACTGAATATTTCTTCGATCCTCTACTTCAAGGATTACGAACAAGTCCTTTGTCTCCTTAAGCCAGTTCCTAGCTTCTACGAATTTCTCGTTCCCATGGAATGTCTTCCCTCCCATAGCACGGAAGTCCTTGCAAATCTTGGAGAAGTTATCTGCTCTTGGAGGAGGAGGAGGAGGAGGAGGAGGAGGAATGACTGGTGCTACTAGGGGAGGAACATCTCTTTGGCCTTCGGCAGGCGACGTGGCCTCCAAACATCTACGGAACCATCCGGTTTTTGTAACGCCCTCTGGGATATTTGGAATATTTTGTTCCCCAGACATTCTAGAGAAAGAAAAAGGAAGAAATTTAGATAAAGGACCGGAGGACATATGGCTTCTTGGGGAACATTTTCAAAATAGACTTTTCTTTTTAAAAATAGTTTCTCTTAAAACCTTTCTGAAAATATTTTTCAAAAACTTTTATCTAATTTGGTAACCTTCAGCTCTGATACCAAGTGTGACACCCCACGTACGTTAATGTCACTCACTAAGGGAATGCATTAAATTTCGTGAAGCATTATAGGTAAACAGACACGGAATAATTACAAGACAGATATAAATAAGATAGCAGTGGAAATTTTAAATTTTTATTTCAAATATAAATTGTAATGTCGTGGTCCATAATACCATAAGTCACAAAAACAAGTACAATAAAATAACTTCTGTCTTGCATCATCAGAGTGCATAAGAATATGAAAAACATAATTCCTAATTGAAAGAGTTAAGCCATAGTAGAGACAAGAACTTGAGCCATACTTCAGAAGTAGCTCCTAGCAAGATGATATCTGAGTCCTGACTAAGCATGAGTGTTTCGTCCCTGAGAACCTAGGGGGAACGGAAGAAAGAAGGAGAAGCAAAAGGGTCAGACATAAAGTCTGGCGAGTCTAGTTACTTTTAGTCAATAAATAAATGAAATTAACATGATAGTCATATAAAGTGGATAAGAGAGATCACTACATAAATGGCAGGTGTGATAAGGTAGATAGGTTAAGGTGTATACACTTCCCTAATGATTACTTTGCACTATTACAAGTATAATTAAAATGAGATGATCCCTTCCACTTTAAGTTGGTAGACCTAGGGCATACGTCCGAGTGTACCTTAACCACTACCCAAATCGGTCGGCTCCCTACTCCGTAAATATCTTGTGTTGGCCCCACAGTAGGAGGTATCAATTCCTAAAGTGGCAACCCTTAAGATGTGCACAACCATATCTACTGGTGTCACGGTCGTCTTATCCCCCTCTGCCCGGCTCATGCACGCACATGGCCCGGTATGTTTGCGCCGCCCACACCATTTGTCTCGTTTGGATCTCTTATAGTCAATCAGTAAGCATGCCCCTTCTCCGCCTAGCACGGAGTTCTTTATTTGATACCTACTCCGGGTTACTGACTGAAATGGGTCCCACACAAAATGATACAAGCTTTCCCCCTTTGTCTTGTATCCCCACTAGGTTTTTCACTAACTATGTATATCCCCAGGTGTCTTTAATTACATAGCCTTATATCAGTTATGCTTACCCTAAAGGGTGTCTTTAATTACATAAGTTTATTATATTTTTCCACCGGTTATGTGTACCACTAGGTGTCTTTAATTACAAAAGTTTATTATATTTTTCTACCGGTTATGTATACCACTAGATGTCTTCAATTACATAACCTTATTGGGTTAAGTTCATGGGGCTATATGTAAATATTGCCCACCCCCTCTAATTTACTTAACCCACCCACTACCCATCCAATTTTACTTAACCCTAACATAAGTTCATAATCATACAACCCTTATGGATTAAATTAGGTTAAGTAGTCCTATTCATTACCATGTCCAATTACGGTTATAATGGGCTATACATCCCACATAAGGCCTACAACATGTGAATGCTGGATATGTCGGTCGGGTCCGGGCAGTCTTATTCCACAGTTGGGTCTAACCTCGTGTCTTAGCCCGATTCGTATTTACACACTTAGACCTCTCACATTAGGTTCAACATTAGTGGCTGCTAGATATGCTAGTCGGGTCCGTGCAGACTTCCACCACTAGTGCAACCTAACCTCGTGTCATAAATGCAATTACAATTCCTAATTGTAATTACTAGACATTCCATTTTTATCTAAATCTACCTATGTCATTATAGGTGATTATTTCTATGTTTCCCAATTTGAATTATATGTCCAATTCATATAAATATTACATAAATTATGCCAATTATAAATCCCTTTTCCCCATTTCCTAACTAACGTATTCGCACGTATTTTGGCGACGTCTAGGCTAAAAAGTAGCCTAGCCATAACAATGAAAAGGGAATATGACAAAGGTGATAGTTTCAACATATCTTGGCATAAACATAAACTAGCATGATAACAAGGTGAATGGACATGTAATTAACATCATAACAAGGTGGACATAAAACTGATGAACTTGTGGCAATTACTACGATGTAAAAGCAAGCATAATGAGATCTAAATTAACCATTTAGATGTCCAACTATTTAGATCTAGCATAATTAGGGTGACATAGTAACATGTTAAGATCTAAAGATGGATTCACATGTCATGTTTACAACATATCCAAATTGATCACAATATGATAGGTGAAAGGTGATTTACATAAAGAACTAGATCCAACCAATGTTACAACTGTTCAATTTAATAGATGTACATTCACCACAATATAGTTGCAAGTCAAGATCCACATAGGCAACATAATAGAATAACCACAATTGTATTAGATCTAGGAAAATAGATCTATCATGTCATAGTATAGCGTTTAACACTAGCATAGAATCACAGTTTAAAACATACCCAAATCATAGTCTTTCACAGTTTACTTTTATTTATCTAAACCTAAAAGCAACTAGAAACTCACAGCATTAGGTTCAGAGAATTGAGAAAGAACGGGTCTTGAAATTTTAAATTTAATTTGCAAAGTACGTTGTTGTAGAAAACGATTCCGTCTCAGTTTGTATCCC
Source organism: Allium sativum (assembly GCA_030737875.1). NCBI lineage: Eukaryota > Viridiplantae > Streptophyta > Magnoliopsida > Asparagales > Amaryllidaceae > Allium > Allium sativum. The sequence continues at coordinate 737,170,428 of CM060916.1, forward strand.
GACAGCATATTGCCTCCATGATTTCCAATGAAGAAAATAGGTGAATATGACACATATATATAGCTGCCAGACCCCCTGAAACCGAGTTCCACGTCAGCCCTAGGGGTGTCGACACACCTGTGGGTGGGTCGATCCCTAGGTCAACACCCCTCTAGGGGGGTCGACCCCCTAGAGCGGGATTTTTGTCGTCTTGACGAATTTTTCAAATTCGAACTGTTCTGGATAAAATTCTGACTCATTTCTGACTCATGCATATATATATATAATCTTTTTGCATGTACACAAACTTAAAACCCTCATAACTTCTTCATACAGTGTCCGTTTTACGCAAACCAGATGTCTATCCTGACCAGAATTTCGAGATGAACGCAATGGTGCATTCCGTTTCCTCTAATTATGAATATTAAATTAATTATTATTTAATTTATCCTCTTTACTTTTGTTAAAAATTCGGGGTATTACAGTGGTCCAGTAGTTGAGCACTTGCCTCCCAAGTTTTAGCATGCGAGTTCAAATCCCACCAACATCATGTTTTCAATTTTTAAGAAGAACAACCAAAAAGGTGCATGTTCTAAGAGAAAAGTATATGTGTATGTATTTATAAGGAAAATTATATATATATGAGTGAGTATGTGTGTACATGTATGTACGTATGTGCATGTGTGTGTGTAGACATGGAATTCAAAAGTAACACGCAATTAATCAAAACAAGTAAGAAATAAATATCGGGATAGTGCCGTTTGAATTTTGAAAACAAATGGAGCTGTGCATAAATATATACGCATAGATTTAAAATTGAAATTAATTTTTTAAACTTGAAACGGAAGGTAATAAATGTGGAATGAATTAAAGTATGCAATAGAATAGCTACGTTTGAAATTCTAACAAATATTAGAAAGGGAAAGAATCGATGAAATAATAACATTTAAGAAACAAAAATTACGCAACTATTAACGGTTGAAATTTTACGAAGTTGCATGCGAATATATACGCATGAATTTAAATTTGGAACCTTAAGCGTGCGCTATAAACATAATATATTAATACAAGAGGAAGAATATTAGGCAAGAAAATTATACGTTAGGTAACATTTTAAATCAGAGGCTAAATCACATACTAAAGGACCCAATATACGATCGAAATTATCGTATTTGGGTCAATCCAGTTCGGGTTAAAATGATGTGGTTTATTCGTTTTGAGTGGCTTGAATTTTATTTGTTTTGATCCAACGAACGTGGTTCTTTTGAGCACCTATAAATAAACCAACTGGTTCGAGCCTCCAACTCATATTTTCTGAGAGGGCGCCATAGCTCTGTAATTTTCTTTCTCCTCCAAATTATTCAATATATATATATATATATATATATATATTGGTTTTAGGATTTCTAGTTCAAGATTTGGAGAAGGTTGTAAATTTAAGCTATAGATGCTCAGTTCCTCTGTCTAAACAGATCTATAAATTCGAATTGAGAAGAAGCAGCGCAGATCCAAATCAGATCTAAAATATTAGAGCGTAAATCTCATGTGAGTGGATTTAAATTATATTTTCCAATAATATTATGTTGTATCGTTTGATTCTTGTTGGAATTTACAATATGTTCTTCTTCTTTTCTGCGTTAGAATATGCAGTTTATATTAAATTTTAGTTATGCGCAAATTGAATAAAATTGTGGTTAGACGCAAATAATTGAATTGTAGTTAAACACCAATTTATTGAATTATGGTTATGTGCATATTAATTGAAATTATGAACAAAAAGGGGAAATGTGATGATCTAGGACTAAAAGAATATATTGTAATAAAATGGAAAATTTGAGGATTTACATATTGTTTGTAAGGAATCACCTTTCAGGGTTAAAATGAAATAATTATAGAGACGGGAAATTGGTATAGGTAATTTTACTTAAGTATTTTCAATATGTTAATTTGAAAATAATAAAAAGAAGAAGACAGGAATCCATTTATACCTATTAATCTAAAAGGTTGGGAATAGCCTAGATAATTGGTTAGGAGAAAGGGAAATGTATTTGCATAGCTTGGTAAGTAAAGAAAAATAGTAAACATGATTGCAAACTAAAATTAAGAATAAATGGAGATTAGTGTGAAATAGGGAGCTAAAGATATTGCGCACTAATATGATGACCTCAAAAATAAAAAAAGAAGTATTTTGCAATCATGTGTTCCTGTTATAGTAATTACATGAAACTATGGAAATGGATTTTATTACATTTTTGGTAACCAATCAGTTTGGAATAGGCCTAACTACCTAAAAAGAATAAATTATAAAGATGAGAAAGAAGGGCAACATAACTAAAAGAGGTTATGAAAAGAAAAGAGATATAAAGGGCTTGCTTTGTAAACTTACAAAGACGGTAAGTATACTAGTGTCATAAATGTAAGGGTTATGTTAAATAATAAGAAACTTGTGAATTATGTAATGAATGTGGAGTATAACCTATTATAATTAATTATATTAGACGGGAGTGTAATATAATAGGGAGACTTGTCATATGGACAAGTAGAATAATAACACACAAGTTATAATTAAATGATGAAATGGAAAGTAAGAGGCCTACTATAAATAAACTTAGACAACGAGGAGTAAATTTAATAAGCAAAATGCACAATTATAGTTGTGGAAATATTATAGCACAAGGTTATAATTAAATGGAAATGAGTAGAGTAGGCTTATTATAAATAAACTTATAATTTGAGAAATTAAGTTTAATGAATATACTAATAAGAGGAGGTTCGTTCTGACAATGAAAGCTGATTAGCGAAAATAAGCAGCCAAGTAAAGCTAATAAGTAAATAACTTGAATACAAAATAAACAAGTGAAATGTTCAAGTTAATTAGCAATGCGGTAATTAAAACAAACATGTAATTTAAAATTGACATAGGGTCTAATAACATAATGATGAGATGTGCTTGGACCAGTCCATACGTTTTGAGATGAAGAGCTCAACGGGTCGGATCATCGTGGGTGTCTGGAGACAGGAGAAGGGTACGTCCAGCTTATTATTCGTCGGGACTGGAAGGAAGTGCAGACTTTAATGGAACGTGAGGATACTCCGTGATGGCCCTCTGCGATAGGCCAAATGAAGCTAAAACGACCCAAACTTCCCCTTACGGGAAAGCCAGGATTGCTTTGAGACCATGACTCATCATAACACAAACATAAGAACATTTCATTGCTATTACAATAATTTACATCAGAGTATAGGAATATCAAAATATGAATAAATATTACATAGTGGAAAAATAAATATCACAGATTTATAAATTACATTGGAAACTGGATTCCATCTATGAGTCGAGGTAAGGGATCATCCTCACCGGTTTCAAGACACTCTAGCAAATGCCTCAGGATCACACCTACGCGCAACCCTGATTAGCGACAGGGACAGTCCACACTTACTTTAGTTGATTAGTTATTCTTGAACACATGTTTCCCGGTCCTGTAGGACCTCCAAAATGATCAGTACATCGACCAATATATCTGAGGTTCCTCGCTATCCATCGTCCACATAAGTGTAAAATGTCTGGACTCCATAGCATGACACAACTTCTAGCTAGAAAGAAATGTCATGTCCTCCTTGAGGTCCTCATCCTATTTTTGACTCATACCGAGGTGTGAGGCTTGCGAATTAACGCTATACACAAAGTTATGCTAATTAAAGCCGTGCTTTAATCATCATCCACAAGACTTTGCTTTTCAAAAAAAGCCTTAATCATTTGCATCTTAGCATGCCACATTGACAATCCATACCGTACCAATGATTTCCCCCATTATATAACCTCTAAGCTAATACGTCTCAGAGAAAGGTGTTAAGATTGAGAATAAATTCTCCGCTACCAAACAAATATATATTTAGCAGAGATCAGCGAATACATTATAAAGGAATACCCATCCATTTGGAAGTCCGTTCTGGGTCTGAACGAAATCGGAGGAACCTTATTACATGTCCCGTATGTCCAATATAGGATAGAGGTCCTAGCATATCCGGTCGATCTCCAAGTACGTCTGGACGATCATCACTTATTAGCTTGTCTTAGGTGTACAGCCTAATCGAGACATCAGTATTCATCCAAACGATGTGAAGATCTCTGGTCTTCAACCACGGTCTTCATCGTCGACTTTTAATCGTCGTAACAATTATTCAGAATGGGTTAAACTCGGTCTTTCCGAATAACTCGTGTATTTTATAATCAATAATCAAGTGCTATAAAACACATTATACGCCTCATTCCAATTCAAAATATTATTTTATTCAAATATTCACATCTTATGGGAATGGTTCCCATTAACTTTATCAAAGATAAGTTCTTTCAAACTGTTTCTTTAATCTTCCTTTGGATATCATTTCAAAAGATTTTATTTTATCCTTTAACAATTCTAAACCAAATTAAGGTTTATCAACTAGTCGGGATTAGCGAATCTTACCGAAGTAATCATTTATTATTTTATTATCCCAATCTCAACCTATTCATCCCATGGAGAAAATCTGGTAGTACTCCATATCTAACACCCATGGTGTTATTGGTAAATTTAATTACCATTTCACAATCAAATCAAATTAAGGATTTAACTATTGCCAGGAGTAAAACTGGCGGTACTCCATTTTCGATTATTTCATGAATTTGATAAATTTAATCATCCCATTCTCATTTTAATATACTTAAAGATTCATTAAAACTCTAGTTCAGTTTTAGTCTCAAAAATCCTTACTTAATGATTATTCAAACTTTAGGAAATTAATCCTGCTTTTAACTGGGTTAAAGAACCAATGTCATTTGAAACAAAGTTCATGATAAACCCAAAACCATCTTCCATCGAAATGAAATCTTCACGGAAATCATAACAGTATATAATCAATATAAATTTCCGTATTAAATCAATATTATAAATGGAATAGCGGCAAAACCTTCTAAATTCCATAAATAGTGACGCTCTTCATTCACAGAAACTCATCTCGATTATTAAATCGAATTCCATTTAATTCCAATTCAATATACTAAATTGGAACTTTACTTTGGAAAATTTCCATTAAATCTTAATAAAAAGATTTATAGATTCCAAATCATATCTTTATTGTTAGTTGGGTTAAAGAACTGATGTTATTTAAAACATCGCTCATGATAAACCCAAAAATCCATTTTTTTATTTTAATTCCAATTAAATTAATTAGTAAACTTCTCTAAATCTTAATGAAAAGATTTATTCTATTCTCAGCTGGATTTAAGAACAGTGTTTTTAAAGACACCATTCACGACAAACCCAAAATCCAATTTGATATTAAATACAAGGCTCTGAATAGAAATTAATATCGGCTTATATTCAATATCAAATTTTGAAACCAATGGATATCGTATTGGGAATAACGATATATATATCTTCCAAATTCCTCAACAAAATCCATATAATCACAGAATCCAATATCGAAATATTCCAAAGATTATTTCCATTCGAATCTCGTTGGAAAATTCTGGTTATTTCAAAACCCATTTACAGTTCCTTTCAGTTCTCTATTCTAGTTGTTAACTAGTTCATTTTGATAAAAATATCATTTATCTTTACAAATATGGAATATTTCATCCAAACTCTTTCCAAATCATTCAATATGATTTAACATAATTTATTCATATTTTTAATGATTTTAATATCGCCATTTCAGTCGATTTCCATATACGGTCATCAAACTGCATTTACAACGACCTTTTCCAAAATTGATTTGGACATATTTTAAAATCTAACCGTTAGATTTCAAATCTCTTATTACCATTCGAAATCTCTTTTCGATACGAACCTAACGGTTCCGGTTTTAGGAGATTTGACAGTCGGATCTCCTGTTACGTCCATTTGAAGTCAATGGTCGAAATTCACGAACAATCGCTGTGTGGCACGTTCTATTCAGGCCATTATAATATATATATATAGTCGTTTTCCATTTAAAACGTATTTTATAAATCGTTTATAAATTCATTTTAAAATGGTTTCAACTTCATTTTCAATTTTAAATCAAAATTGAATATTCTATATCATTATAATATCAAAATGATAATATTTTCAAAATATCTGATTTTGAAATCCATTTGCTTTTCGTATTCATTATAAAATGAATAAAATCAATTATAAACCCGTTCAAGTTAATATAGTGTTTAACTACTTAACTCGGCTTCATATATTTCTATATTTTCATGTCCATCCAAAATCGGACATCAAAATCATATTTTGATTCTCTACTGAATATTATTTTAAAATATTTGTTATTTTATAATATTCGTTATTTTTGAATCAGAATGCGACTCAATCAATTACTGTATAATTTCAGTTATATGGATTTCATACATCATATGTATACAACAATAAAGATAAATAATCATTAAACATTCAACCATCATCCAGAGTGCATTCAACAACCATATAAGCATTAAAATAAATAAATAAATAAATAAATAATGCTTACTACAGTCTGTTAATCAATTGATCAACATGCAACTAAATATTAGGATTAGTGTATGCCAAATATCATCCCAATACCCGTGTATGGTTTTCAAACAACATCAGTCTATTTAAAGAAATCATTGGTTAATAAATTTAACCAATTCCAATTCGGTTTGAATTATTTTTCTACTTAATCAATTTTCACTGTTTAAATTATAACTGGATATATTTATAATTAAACTTCAACAATCAAAAAATGTATCCACATTGTTTGAAATACGAGTGTCGTGTATTCAAACAATGCTTCTTGTGCAAATGATTCGTGAATAGTTCATGTGTTGAACTCAAGCAATGTCACATACAACATATAAAAATCAATACTGGCAATTTATATATATTTACAGTTATAAAATAGATAAAACAACTGTATAAATATTTTAGTGAGAGAATTCTCACATTCGTTTCCACTCCATCAGTCTTTACTTGAAGATTGTATTTTTCAACTAAATTAAACACGTGTTTAATTTAGCTGAAAATCCGAATTGCTCCATTTTCGTTTTGGTCAATTCCATGTTGTAGAGTTTGTTCCCACGATTCCAGTGCTTCTAAAATCACTGAATTTTGATTTTGTTTTGACAAGTTATAAGAGTTTACAATTTAATTACATTAATAATTTAATTAAATATGTAATAAATTCCTAATTACATTTCAATTAAAACCGTGGCTATTTTCTTCGTTAATGATTCCTGGACCGAAAATCCACTGCCGAATTCACTAATCAACTGCCACTCCACCCTTCAGGCCGCCCGCCGCCGATTTGGGTGCACCACTCCGACCACCATCGAGCCGCCATCCATCGCCCTCCACCCCATTGAACTCGCCGCCCCATTGCTTCCCAAAACCCATTCAAACGGAAGCTATTTCGTGCCCAATTTTGCTCATCTCGAAGCCCCATACACGATCACAATCGTTGAGATCGTGGATCTCCTTAGCCTCAATGATTTTCCCTTTGAATGATTTGAATTTTATTAAGTGGATTAGGAGATTTAGGGAGATTAAAATTCAAGAATTTTGGCCTTTGATTGAGTATATGACGGCGGTCCTAATAAGGTTAGGGTTTGGAAGAGAAGGGTTATTTATACCCTTTCATTTTTATTATTTTAATTCCTTTAATTATTTTGTTGTGAAGTTTTATGCACGACCTCTAAACAAGACCCAACGACTATTTCCCCTAGCTAGATACCCCCATTCAAGACACAATGAAATATGTTTCGTAAGCCAATTCGACTGTTTTGATCAGTTTTCGTCAATATTTAAATATATAACATTCAATATTGAATTTGAACACACATTTTGATTTATCAGGGCCACATACTGACTTCAAAAATTATAGAAAAATAAATCTAACTATGTTTTGACGATACGGTCCTAACAAAACTAATTTCATTTTATTTGGAGATCATTTGAAAAATGGCATTTTTCCAGCCGATTAAATTCAAACTGAAATTACCAAACACATTTAAATTCACTACGCTCACATATTAATTCCAAAAATTATAAATTTGAAACCTGACCATAATTTGACATTCCGGATCCAACAAAAGTAGTTTCGTCAAAAAAGGAGGTGGTTTGCAAAATGGCTATTTTTAAGGGCTATATATATATTAAAATTTAAATAAATTCCATAGCGACTATTTTAAATTTTAAATTGGCCATAACTTACAATTTATACAGTGAAATATCATTTTCTTACATTCATTAGAAAGAAATTATTAAATCGATTCAAATTTTTCTGGTTTTACTGAAATCCGATTTTTTTTTAATTCTATACATTCAATTGAAGTTTAAAATCGAATTTTCAAACTACCTCGCCATTTCAAACTCCTTTTATAATTAAATTAAATTCTTACATTCTAATTTCGATTTAAATAAATTTTAATTTGTTAATTCTCAAAATAAATCATTTTAAATAATCAAAATACATTAAAATAGCTAAAATTAAAAAATTTAATTGGTTCAGAAATTCCTGGTTGTTACAATCTCCCCCACTTAAAATCTTTTCGTCCTCGAAAAGGAACGGAGCTGAAAGTTGTTTTACTAATCAACTCAACTTTCATTTTGGTGTTCAATCTTCAATTTTTCAGTTTTTAAGAACTTTCAAATTTCTCAAAATTTGGCTAACACCCTAAATTTTCAAAAAATTTCACCATAACCTCCTTTGTACGGAGAGGGTTTGAAAATTTTATTGGGCCGTATTAGGCACCCAATAAATCAAGAAAAAGCATACACAATTTTTGTGACCTATTTACGCCTAAGGGAGACGTGTAAAGATCATAATCTCACTACCTTGCCCCAATGTTGGAAAAATAAATAATTCACGTACCTTAATTAACAAACAAGAGAGATGTGAATTTTATTCTCATCTCTAGACCTATGTAGGGTTTTTATTAAATCCTACCACGAGCACCGCTACATGTATTCCTTAATTAAGTTCATAATCAGTCTTCTGTTCAACCTGTAATTCAGTTATTGTCATACAAGCATCTCGCTCGTATGGGAATCCAAACCTCATCATATAAGCGCCAAATGCTTATATAGAATATGATATGATATGTTGTCTTCATGCAGTATGCCATGTGGTGTAGTTCAAAATTTATTTTTTGTTATCCTATGGAGTGGTTTATAATCTCACACAGAGCAACCATCACAACGCATCCAATTTCATTCACAGGAGTTTATATAATAATAAAAATGTGCAACCAACTCATTAAGGTGCACCTTCTTGTCGGACACGCAATATATTTATCTACTCAACAACGAATCCATTAACCTGCTCAGCATATATATGTATGCATCTCTATCTACGAATAAACCCCATTCGAGCTAAATTTTTAATTCGGCTTTATATTACATTTGGTTTGGTTTTATTTATCATTCATTCTCATATAGGTATTATTGTTCCAATCTTTTTATTAATCAAACCAATAATCACACATCACGACCAGCAATCAATTAGTTGATTAACTTTTTAAACATATAACTTTAATATACTCAAAAAAAACATATTGTTAAGGCCAAATCACAAACAATAAATTCTAACTATGTTTTTGGTTCTCACACCAGTCAATTGGAATCATATAGACATCCCACTTTCGAAACTCGAACATAAATGTTGATGATGGTATACCGATCATTATAATCATCTCCGGGCAACTAGAGTGTGATTCTATATTTACCCAGTATAATTGAGGCTTCGGATATACGTTAATTACGTATATATTCAAAATATTTATGTACCCGATAGTCCAAATTCAATATAAAATAAAATATTCAAATACCAATAATAGATATAAATTTCAAAACTAAATTTTCTTTTATAAATAATACTCTTCTAACTCATTCTAGGGTATTACTAACCCTATCTCTAACAAGTCACTCTTATAGGATGTTAATAGTCCTATCTCTAACGAATTCTTTTGTTTGATTCTAATGTGCTTGTTCTCAAGCTCTGTAAACCAAAGCTCTGATACCACGATGAAACGACCCAAACTTCCCCTTACGGGAAAGCCCGGATTGCTTTGAGAACACGACTCATCAGAACACAAACATAAGAACATTTCATTGCTATTACAACAATTTACATCAGAGTACAAGAATATCATAGTACGAATAAATATTACACAATGGAAAAATAAATATCAGAGATTTATAAATTACAAAATAGCGGAAAATATAATACATGAATAAAGCGTACAAATACAATGTACAGCAGAAATACACCAACTAACATAACAGTAAGAAATACACAGATACAGTGCTTTCCAAATATAGCTCCAGCTGTAATCCGAGATCTTGGGAAAAGAAATATATGCGAAAACCAAAACTACAGCTGCCCATGTGGAAAATATGGGCACCCAGAGTTTAGGTAGAAACAATAAACTCTGAGTCAGTCATGGGACTGGTGTGAGAACTAAAACAGTTACTAAATCTTTACTTTAAAAGTTGGGAAATCATGGGACAATGCCGTATAACATGGAACGGGTTTACTCCACATGAATCTCAGTTTAAAATAAAACAACGCAATGCTTTTTGGAAAATGAAGCTATTATAAGACCTAGGTCCCATCACACAATGCAACGCAAGCCGAAGGATAGAGTTTTCCCTTATAATTGCCAAACATGCTTAGTATGTTTACAACAAATCATTTTGATATTACTATAAGTGCATAGTGTCAAAACAACGTCAAATGTAAATGTATCAATCCTAGACGACATAGGTACAATATATTATGCTGCATACATAGGTTTACAACTAAAACTAAAAAGTGTCGTATTGGAAATTAGGTTCCATCTATGAGTCGAGGCAAGGGGTCATCCTCATCGGTTTCGAGACACTCTAACAAATGCCTCATGATCACACCTACGGGAAACCGTAGATAGCGACAGGGTCGGTCCACACTTACTCTAGTGGATTAGTTATTCCTGAACACATGTTTCCCGGTCCTAAAGGACCTCCAAAATGGTCAATACATCGACCAATATACCCGAGGCGCTTCGCTATCCATTATCCACATAAGTAAAAATGTCTGAGCTCCATACCATGACATGACTCCTAACTAGAAAGAAACGTCATGTCCTCCCAGAGGTCCTCATCCCGTTTTTGACTTATACCGAGGTGTGAAGCTCGCGAATTAACGCTATACATAAAGCTATGCTAATTAAAGTCATGCTTTGATCATCATCCACAAGACTTTGCTTTTCAACAAAAGCCTTGATCATTTGCATCTTAGCATGCCACATTGACAATCCATACCATACCACAGATTTCTCCCAATATATAACCTCTAAGCTCATACGTCTCAGGGAAGGGTATTAAGCAAGAGAATAAATTACCCACCACCAAACAGATATATATTCAATAGAGATCAACAAACACAGTATAAAGGAATACAATGTCAGACACACCATCCATTTGCAAGCCCACTCTGGGTCTGAACGAAAACGGAGGCACCTTACTCATGTCCCATATGTCTAATACAGGAGAGAGGTCCTCGCATATCCGGTCGATCTCCAAGTACGTCTGGAGTATCACCACTTATTACCTTATCTTGGGTGTACAACCCAATCAATACATCAGTAATCATCCAAACGATGTAAAGTTCTCCGGTCTTCAACCACCGTCTTCATCGTCGACTTTTAATCGTCGTAACAATTATTCAGAACGGGTTAAACACAGTCTTTCTAAATAACTCGTGTATTTTATAATTAATAATCAAGTGTTATAAAAACACATCATACACCTCATTACAATTCATAATGTTATTTTATTCAAATATTCACATCTTATGGGAAAGGTTCCCATTAATGTTATCAAAGATAAGTTCTTTCAAATTATTTCTATAATCTTCCTTTGGATATCATTTCAAAAGATTTTATTTTATCCTTTAACAATTCTAAACCAAATTAAGGTTTACCAACTAGTCGGGATTAACGAATCTTACCGAAGTAATCATTTATTATTTTATTATCCCAATCCCAACCTATTCATCCCATAGAGCAAAACTGGTAGTACTCCATATCTAACACCCATGATGTTATCGGTAAATTTAATTATCATTTCACGTTCAAATCTAATTAAAGATTTAACTATCGCCTGGAGTAAAATTGGCGGTACTCCATTCTCGAACATTACATGAATTTGATAAATTTAATAATCCCATTCTCATTTTAATCTACTTAAATTTTCATTAAAACTCTAGGTCAGTTTTAATCTCAAAAATCATTACTTAATGATTATTCAAACTTTAGGAAATTAATCCTGTTTTAACTGGGTTAAAGAACCAATGTCATTTAAAACAAATTTCACAATAAAACCAAAATCATCTTCCATCGAAATGGAATCTTCACGGAAAGCATAACAGTATATAATCGATATAAATTTCCATACCAAATCAATACTATATACGAATAGCGGCAAGGCCTTCTAAATTCCATAAATAGTAACAGTCTTCATTCACAGAAGCTCATCTCGATTGTTAAATCAAATTCCATTCAATTCCAATTCAATATACTAAATTGGAACTTTACTTTGGAAAATTTTCATTAAATCTTAATACAAATATTTATAAATTCCAAATCATATCTTCATTGTCAGTTGGGTTAAAGAACAGATGTTATTTAAAACATCGCTCACATAAACCCAAAAATCCAATTTTTCATTTCAATTCCAACTAAATTAATTGGTAAACTTCTTTAAATCTTAATGAAAAGATTTATTCTATTCTCAACTTGGCTTAAGAACAGTGTAATTAAAGACACAGTTCACGACAAACCCAAAATCCAATTTGATATTAAATACAAGGCTCTGAATATAGAAATTAATATCGGCTTATATTCAATATCAAATTTTTAAACCAACAGATGTCGTATTGGGAATAACGATATCTATATCTTCCAAATTCCTTAACAATATATATCACGGAATCCAATATCGAAATATTCCGAAGATTATTTCTATTTAAATCCATTCCAATTTTTTCGTTGGAAAATTCTCGTTATTTCAAAAACCCATGTACAATTCCTTCAGTTCTCTATTTTAGTTATTAACTAGTTCATTTTGATAAAAATATCATTTATCTTTACAAATATGTTGATCCAAAATCTTTCCAAATCATTTATTATGATTTTACATAATTTATTCATATTTTTAATGATTTTAATATCGCCATTTCAGTCGATTTTCATATATGGTCATCGAACTGCATTTACAGCGACATTTTCCAAAACTGATTTGGACATATTTTAAAATATAACTGTTAGATTTTAAATCTCTTATTACCATTAAAAAGCTCTTTTTGATACGAACCCAATGGTTCTTGTATTAGGAGAATCCGACCGTCGGATCTCCCGTTACGTCCATTTGAAGTCAATGGTCGAAATTCGCGAACGGTCGCTGAGCGGCACCTTCTATTCAGGCCATTATATATATATATATATATATATATCATCGATTTCCACTTAAAACGTATTTTATAAGTCGTTTATAAATTCATTTTAAAACGATTTCAACTACATTTTCAATTATAAATCAAAATTGAATATTTTATATCATTATAATATTAAAATGATAATATTATCAAAATATCTGATTTTGAAATCCATTTCTTTTTCGTATTCATTATAAAATGAATAAAATCAATTATAAACCCGTTCGAGTTAAAATGGTGCTTAACTACTTAAGTTGGCTTCATATATTTCTACATTTTCATGTTCATCCAAAATCGGACATCCAAATCGTATTTTTATTCTCTACTGAATATTATTTTAAAATATTCGTTATTTCTGAATCGGAATGCGACTCATCAATTACCATATAATTTCAGTGATATGGATTTCATATATTACATGTATACAATAATAATGATAAACAATCATTAAACACTCAACCATCATCCAGAGTGCATTCAACAACTGTATAAGCATTAAAATAAATAAATAATGCTTACTACAGTTGGTCAATCAATCGATCGACATACGACTAAATATTGGGATTACTGTATGTCAAATATCGTCCCAGTACCCGTATGGGGTTTTCAAAAACCAATAGTCTAATTAAAGAAATCATTGGTTAATAAATTTAACAAATTCCAATTCGGTTTGAATTATTTTTCTACTTAATCAATTTTCATTGTTTAAATTATAAATGGATATTTATAATTAAATTTTGACAATCACAAAGTGTATCCACATTGTTTGGAATACGAGTATTGTATATTCAAACAACGCTTCTTGTGCAAATGAGTCGTGAATAGTTCATGTGTTGAACTCAAGCAATGTCACATACAACAGATAAAAATTAATACTGGCAATTTCTATATATTTACAGTTACAAAATGAATTAAATAACTGCATAAATATTTTAGTGAGAGAATGCTCACATTCGTTTCCACTCCGTCAGCTTTTATTTGAAGATTGTATTTTTCAACTAAATTAAATGCACGTTTAATTTATCTGAAAATCCAATTTGTTCCGTTTCCATTTTGGTCAGTTCCATGTTGTATAGTTTTTCCCTACGATTCCAACGCTTCTGAAATCACTGAATTTTGATTTTGTTTGGACAAGTTATAAGAGTTTACAACTTAATTATATTAATAAGTTAATTAAATATATAATAAATTCCTAATTACATTTCAATTAAAATAGTGACCATCTTCTTCGTTAATTATTCTTGGACCGAAAACCCACTGTCGAATTCACTAATCAACCGCCGCTCCACCCTTCAGACCACCCACCGCCAATCTGGATGCACCACTCCGACCACCATCGAGCCGCCATCCATCACCCTCCACCCCAGTGAACTCGCCGCCCCATTGCTTCCCAAAATCCATTTGAACAGCAGCTATTTCATGACCATTTCTGGTCATCACGAAGCCCCATACACGATCACAACCGTTGAGATTGTAGATCTCCTTGCCCTCAACGATTTTCCTTTCGAACGAATTGAATTACATTAAGTGGATTAGGATATTTAGGGAGATTAAAATTCGAGAATGCTGGCCTTTGATTGAGTATATGACTGCAGCCCTAATAAGCCTAGGGTTTGGAAGAGAAGATCTATTTATACCCTTTCATTTTAATTATTTTAGTTCCTTTAATTATTTTGTTGTGAAATTTTATGCACGAACTCTAAACGAGACCCAACGATTGTCGGCCCTAGCTAAATACCACCATTTCGGACACAATGGAATATGTTTCGTAAGCCAATTCGACTCTTTCGATCAGTTTTCATCAAGATTAAAATGTATAACATCCAATATTGAATTTGAACGCACATTTTAATTTACCGGGACCACATACTGACTTCAAAAATTATAGAAAAATAAGTCTAGCTATGTTTTGATGATACGGTCCTAACAAAACTAATTTCGTCTTATTTGTAGAGTGTTTGAAAAATGGCCTTTTTCCAGTCGATTAAATTCATACTGAAATTACCAAACACATTTAAATCCACTACGCTCACATATTAATTCCAAAATTTATGAAATTTGAAACCTAACTATAATTTGACATTCCGGATCCAACAAAAGTGGTTTCATCGAAAATGGAGGACGTTTGCAAATGGCTATTTTTAAGGGCTATATATATATATATTAAAATTTAAATAAATTCCATAGCGACTATTTTAAATTTTAAACTGGCCATAACTTACAATTTATACAGTGAAATATCGGTTTCTTACATCGTTAGAAAGATATTGTTAAACCGATTCAAATGTTTCTGGTTTGACTGAAACCCGATTTATTTTGAATTCTATACATTCAATTGAAGTTTAAAATCGAATTTTCAAACTACCACGCCATTTCAAACTCCTTTTATACTTAAACTAAATTCTTACGTTCTAATTTCGATTTAAATAAATTTTAAATCATTAATTCTCAAAAAAATATTTTAAATAATCAAGATACATTAAAATAACTAAAATAAAATTTTTGAATTGGTTAAGAAATTCCGGGTTGTTATAGAAGCTGTACCTATAGAGGCATGGTCTGTACAGTTCCATCCGATAAGTATGTCTTGGCTACATCTTGGATGATGGGCAACCTAAAGACTGATAAGAGGATGATCTTAGGATGATTCGACGGATGCCTCAAGGGGGGAGGCTTCGTGGTCGGAACCCAACAAAAGATAGTAGATCGTCAAATACCCGTCATCGTCAGTCGAAACGTGTGCGGGAAAGACTGGAGCTAAGCCAACAGGCTAGTGATCTTTTACTATCGTGTCACTAGATGTGGACCACATGTTTTTTTAGATTGGAAGGTAGGGCGGTCATTTAGCTCTTTGAATAGTCTTTCATTAGTAGGGGTAGGCTGGGTGTGGCATTGGAGAGCCACCAAAAGAGACAAACCTGTCTTTGAATGTTTATATTGTAGGCCTAATGAGGTTGTCCTTTACAAATATGTGTAAAGCCCCCGACTAAGTTCCATGGATGAACTCAAGCACAACGGTAGAGGCTTATTCACTTTCACAGCATAGCCTAGTACGCTTCCATATCCTAACATTGGAGACTTGGTATGCCTTTATAGCATAGTCTGGTATGCTTTCTTAGCATGGAGGTGTAGGTCAAGTACGTTTTCGTTGTACGATGGCGAGAGCCACTCGAGGAGGGTACTATGGGGAGTATCTCGATGTATTAGGTATATAACTACATGTATATTATCTATTAGGTTAATATACTTAGGAGTAGATGAATATGATTTATGCGGAAAGAACGAAATTATACAGTGAGACAATACCCGAATAACTTAATAAAATATAGACCGATGATCTAACGATATATGTAATGTTATTTGTAGAAAGTATGATTTATCCATTCACCGGGACTTTTGTTTTGACTCCCTTCTCATAACAAACCCGTAGGTTAGACAAGTGGTTGAGATTCTACAGCTTAGAGACACTTGTTAGATAGTGTCGTAATATGGATAAGTTTTTACCTACTATTATAATTATTCCTTTCCCGTGTGAGATTTCTTTTATGAGTTCTGATATATTTATCTTTGACTTTTTGCAGGATACCAGATAAAGAAACTCGAGCTTCGATAGATTTAGGTCTTTGTAAAAATAATTCAGTCTGTCGAAATTTAGGTTGTTACAAATAACAAATTTTCATGATACGATTTTCGATGGAATATACAAAGAAGAGGAATGTGACCAATGTTAGATTACCGAGGAATGCATTTTTCAGATAATCCTACAGTTAGATTGTACTTTTATGTTTATGGATTCACCATTGATCGATAATGCGAAGAAACACCATCAACGTTAACAACGAAAATTAGGAGAATATATTTTTTGTGAAGTGAAGTTTATAAAGAAAGGAGAAGCGATGATTAATAGAAGGAAGTTTGAGGTTTTCTCATACTGTCCACATCCTGATTTATTAAGACTTATATAATAAAATCTTACAAATTTAGAGAAAATGGAATATGGTAATATTTCATCTTAACGTAACATCTGCGATTTCAGACCATTCAAATCGACAATGATCCTCAATGTCGACTTAAACAGATCAAAAATACAAATAGTTATCAAGATTAATATAAGAAAAAGAGAAGAAAGAGGGAAAGCAAACACAGTACCTCACAGTGAAAGGATAAAATATAATAAATAAATAACAGTTCATAAAGCTGTTAAAACATACATTTGATTTTATTTTACAACAATTATCAGAGTTAACTATCATAAACATACCAATATTTGCAATGGAATAATAATAATAATAAATACGCCTGTTGAGCTCCATCTTCATCTCCATAATGATATCTTCAATACTGAAAAACTCAGGCTAACCTGAGCACAAATGAAAAGACAAAAATACTCGGATCAGAACTAAAATATTCTCATATTATTTAAATCAAATTCATATTTAATTTCTTATTTCATTACCAATTAAATTTTCAACATTTCAATATCAATTTATTTTCAATATTTATTTCTTAAACCATTTAATAACCAGTAGTTTTATATTATTGATTAATCGAGTAATAAATGATGAAAATTTAATATTATCATCAACAAAATCAAAATTCATATATTTTCAAATAATTCTATATATAAATAAAATATAATTCAAAACAATATTATGTCAATGAATCATATTCAAGTGTTTAGGAATCCCTATCGATGCCTTGGCATCCCAAGTACCGACCATAATTCATAAATACTCAATGGAACAAACCAACACAATACAAAATCATTTTATATCAAAATTACAAGTACGTTCTCTCATATACAATCAAACTCATTCTAGAGTATTACTACTCTACTTCTAATGAGTTAATCCCAAATAGAGCCAAGGTTCCGCTAAACCAAAGCTCTGACGCCAAATTTAACATCCGCGTTTTGACCATTCAAATCGACAATCATCCTCAATGTCCACTTAAACAGATCAAAAATACAGATAGTTATTGGGATTTATATAAGAAAAAGAGAAGGAAGAAGGAAAACAAACACAAAACCTCACAGCGGAAGGACAAAATATAATAAATAAATAACAGTTCATGAAACTGTTAAAACATACATTTGATTTTATTTACAACAATTATCAGAGTTAACTATCATAAACATACCAATATTTGCAGCGAAATAATAATAAATACGCCTGTTGAGCTCCATCTTCATCTCCGTAATGATATCTTCAATACTGAAAAACTCAGGCTGACCCGAGCACAAATGAAAAGACAAAAATACTCGGATCGGAACTAAAATATTCTCATATTAGTTAAATTAATTTTATGTTATGATATGATTGTTTTGTTTGTTGTTTGATTGCTTAAACTGCTTATTTGTGCTAATCGGTACAGACATTATAATTCAATTAACTGTTATTATGAATTGTACAGTTAGAATTTAATTTCTAGTTAAAAACTGAATTGAATATGAACTAAATTTATCGAAATTGAATTGTTGATCCATTTTTGATATTTACTTTAAATTAACTTGATTTATAGTAATAATTGAACGGTGAACTCAAGATTTTTATAAACAAATAATTCAAAGTGAGAATTTTTTTGAGCAAAAGATGTGTGATCTTCCAAAAGGAAGAGAGCACACATATATATAATAAAAAGTATAAAGTGATACAAAGATCCAAATATAGACCCAAATCGGGAGTCTCACAAAGTAATGTACTTGGTAATAGATAGATGAGTTCCGGCAAAGCCACCACCCATCATACTTCGTTATCGAATTCCGGCAAGGCCACCACCCGATAAGAAGTATATATCTATACCCATACATATAACAAACTATGTGCAAATAACAAGTGGTGTAAACCATCCACCAAAATTACAAACAACTCCACTCCTCATACATATATCCAACCCAAATCATAAATAATCAAGCCAAACAGCAACTTCAATATCTCCACAATTACTTCTACAACCTGTAATCTGAAAAAACTGAAACAAAATTATCAGTAACTTACACATATATATGAATATATGCCAATATATAAATATATATATGTATATACATATATATGTATATACATATATATAAATATATATATATATATATATATATTTATATATATAGACATATATTCATATATACATGTATAGAGAGAAAAAGCATAAAAAACAAACAAACAATAGGAATGTGTCAACCCAAGTAAAGAAAAATCAACATCCCAGACGATGACTATTACATCTAAAATAGCTATTAATACGAATGAATAAACTCAGGTTTAATCTAACCTTGAGTAGAAAAACCCCAAATTGCAATTCACCAAATAATTTATTGTGCGAATTAGACATCCAAAACAAACAGAAATTTACTATATTGATGATTAATTTATCCTTAGGTATAGAGGTATAATGAAAGATCCTCTGGTTCCTCTCAACCCAAATGAACCAACTTATGAACATTACTAAGGAATCCAATATGTATTTCTGTCTGGAATTGAATCGTAACCTATAGCAATTCCAATAATCAATACAACTACTAAAGGAATTAAAACCATCAAAAGTAAACATCCTAATAATCATATTAAAAACAGAAAAGGTAAAATAACAAGAGTAAAATAAATGATCTACATCCTCCTCTCCAATATTACAAAAACAACATTTTACATTAAAAATAACATTTTTTCTTTTTAATAGCTCAATAGTATTAAGCTTCTTATGGATGATCAACCACATTAGGAACTTTGCATTAGGAGTAGAATTCGATTTCCATAGAAATTTATAAGGATATAATGAAATACCAGAAAAATTAATAAAACTATACATAGAATGAACAGTGTAAACTAAACTCTTTTCCATACCCCAGCTGATAGAATCACCATTTTCGTCCAAGTGATACAATGCTAACTTTGCTTTAAGTAAGGCTAATTGTCTTAATAAATCTTCCTCTAAAATATTATCAAAGGAAAACTCCCACGGAGGATCTAATTCTACTTTGTAAACATCCTTAATTAAAGCATTCTTAAATCTACTAATGTTAAAAAGTTCACTAAATTCAATTTTTAACGGCACTATAGATATCCAAGCATCGTGCCAAAAATAAGCAAGGTTTCCTGAATGAACTAACATTTTGCATCCTACGTTAAAAAAGTCAAAACAAACCAAAACAACCTTCCAAAAGTGAGATAATCTATTATCCCACCCACCACTGTTTTCTACAAAAAACTCTCCTCTTGAATAATAAGATTTGGAAACGATAGACTTCCAAGAAGTCTTCACTTCTGGGCATCTATATTTCCATAACCATTTAGCGAGCAAAGCAGAGTTAAAATTATGTAGATTTATGATCCCCAAACCCCTCTCCAACTTAGATTTACAACACATGTCCCAATTAACTAGACATTTATAACCACTACAACTAGAATACCCATTCCAAAGAAAGTTTCGCCTAATCCTATCAATCTTCTCAATGACCCATTTAGGGAAACGATGAACAGCCATCCAATAAGAAGGAATAGCTGATAGGACCGAATTGACAAGTACTAACCTACCTGCTCTAGACAAAAATCTACTGTTCCAGCTAGATAATTTGTTATTAATCTTATCAATGATAACTATCCAATCTTCCTTCTTAAGTTTTGAAGGTCTTACCTTAAAACCTAAATAATCAAAAGGAAATTTCATAATCGAACAATTCAAAGTGTTAGCCACTAAGGTCTCAATATTATTAAAATCATTAATGACCATCACTGCACTCTTATCAAAATTAATTCTTAGATCAGATAACATCTCAAAACAGTAAAGGATAAATTTAAGAGCAATAATATGCTCTGGCAAATGAGAAGAGAATAACAAGGTATCATCTGCAAATTGAAGGATTGATAATTCATTGTTAAATTCCTCATTCCCAACACTACCTAGAACACCTAAACTCACTGCTCTCTTAATAATTTTTGAGAAGACATCTACTGCTAAATTAAACAGAAAAGGCGATAAGGGGTCGCCTTGTCTAAGACCTCTCTTGGATTGTATCTTCTTACCCATTACCCTATTAACAACAATGTTGGAACAACCAGACCTAAGTAACAACATGATCCAGTTGGTCCATCTAACACTAAAACCCCTAGCCAGACATAATTCACATATAAAGTCCCAATCAATTGAATCAAATGCCTTCTCAAAATCTAGTTTTAAGATGGCACATGTTATATTGTTCTTACAACAGACATTAATATATTCCTATACCGCTGCCATACCATCTACTATATTCCTACCTTTAATAAAAGCTGTTTGGGAGTCATCAATAAGGTCATTCATCTTGCTACTCAACCTATTCGCTAAAACTTTAGAAATGATCTTGACTGAAACATTAATAAGGGAGATAGGTCTAAAATCCTTAAGTGTATTTGCCCCCTCTCTCTTATGAATAAGTATGACATTGGCAAAGTTAAAACTACCTAAACGCAAATCCCCACTATAAAATTCATTAAATAATTCAATAATGTCAAACTTTAAAACTTCCCAAAATTGTTTATAAAAATTAGCAGAGAAACCATCCGGTCCAGGAGCTTTGTCACTAGGCATATCACTAATTGCCTTCCAAATCTCCTGCTCTGAAATTTAATTATTTGAATTATAACTGAAATTTAATTATTTGAATCAAAGTGAGAATTATAACTGAAATTTAATTATTTGAATCAAATTATTAAATCAAATTGTTTGAAATCGAACTGTTGAATCGAATTGAAATATAAACGAGAAGTCAAATCCTTTTGAATTAAGATATTGAAATTTAGTCGAATTAATTTGAAATTAAAATAAGATCTCCAGTTTAGTTAAATTTTGAAGAAACGATTCTAATTCCAACTATAGTATTTTAAACCATTTTATAAACTATTTTTATAATAAGTATTTTCTTTATAAAATATTTACCTTATAACTATTTTATTTTAATACTTATTTTAAATAAACCATTTTAATAATTAACTATTTATTTTATAAACTATTTTAATATTTTAACCATAGATTTTACTAAATCAGAAATTTCTATTTTAAATACAAATTATTTATTTTCAAACTATTTCAATTATATATCTAAACTAATTTAAATATATTTTTAACTATTTTAATATTCAAATTATTTTAAAGTTGGAATTGTTTCAAGATTTTAAGTTTGGTTTTAAACGGAGATTTTATTATGAAATATTTTATCTTGACTATTGAAATGAGTTTAAAGCAAAATCTTATATTTTGATATGAAGTATGAATCAATGAAATAAAAAGAACTAACCGGTGTGAAAAATGTAAACGTTTGGCTGTTAAAGAGACAGAGATCAGATATTATCATACTCTCCGTCAATACCGAAAACCACTTTAACAACTGTGTACGTGGTGGAATTCCAGAATGAGGTAGTTGATTTGGAGGCGATTACTGGATTTGAAGAAAGAGAACGATGATAGATGTCCTTGACCTTCGGGTCATAATTAAAATGACTAAAACAGGGCTATACCGTACCAAGTAGGGTTAGCTACCTCCATCGACAAAACTTCTTCCTTTATTACTATAGTCCCTCGGTTTGATTGATTTGCTTTGATGCGCATCGTGGTTTGAGAGTGTTGCTCGAGGTAGGCAGTAGTCGCGGCTATGAGTTACCACCAATCCGGACGTGCAAATAGTATATTCTTACTCTGGGCATTCCTCGTGTGCCTTGTCATATTATCCTGATCGAGCCCCTTACACCGTTTATAATACCATAGTCTATACAGATACCATAATCCACCATAATAAAATCCACCATAATCCAGTGGATATCGGGGTGTTACAGCGAACTTAGGCTGACAGGGCACATGTGGTTTACATGGAGTCTTATGAAATCGGGGTCTTATATATCCTTGACAGATTGGGTCATTACGGGTTATCAACGTTGATGCATAGTAAGGTAGTGATAGATTTGAATTGTTTGACGGATGTTATGATTGTTACGGTTGCCCATATCTTATTTCTCTTGGTAGAATACCACATCCAGGATTCTAGGGAGAGGATGGGAAGTAGGGCCATGACGGGCTATGGAGATTCTTATATCCTAGGACGGATTCTTCTTTAGTTATTCTGAGTAGCATACACTATTTTGATTTTATGTGTTGACTTTGTGTATAAAGGGACAAGACTCGTATGACTTACCATACCTATGTTCTTTATACTATTACGACTTGTGTAGTATTTTGAGAGTTGTTTATCGCTCACACCATACTATTGTCTGATCCAAAATTTTATGTTTCCTCTTATTACCTTGAGGGCTCGTCAATGACGCGGATATGCATTCGAGGTTGCAGGTTTCAACATTGCTTGGATCAATGGGGGTGGATTTGTAGGAGGCGACACCTTTTCATACTGTACATGCATTAATATTGTTTATTCCGTTGTTTTGGATTGTACAACTTTGACATTGTTATTTATTGTGATACAGTTTATCAATGATATTATTGTTCTTGCATAAGCTCTGTTGTTATATATAACTATATAGGTCTGTAATTTGATTATGTGGTTTGTATAGTTATTATTGTCTCATCTATTATAACTGTGATTAATATATATTATTTGATGCGATGTGAGAAATTTGAAAGGTTCTATATTTGTGATTATGAGTTTTGTTCTCTTCTCCTTTCTCTCATCTCTTCCTTTCTATTTTATTCCCTTCTTTTACTCTTATTTCTTTCTCTTAGCAATTGTTTTGCACTAAAGGTGTAGGACGGTCATTACACTTGATATATTTAGAAATTTAGTTAATAAATGTTTTGTACTTGATATTCTGATATTTTATGGAAATAGATTTCCTGCTTTGTTATGTTTCACTACTATATCCTATGTATATTCATTGTGGGTTATAAGAAAGGCTCTGTTTTGGATTACTTTACTCAATGATCGCTCCATATTGGATCGACCCGGAATTTCAGCAATGTCCAAATAGCCGAAATATCTGTTAGCTATAAATTCGCTAATGAAAACTACTAATTATTGAACAATATTAGATAAATATTCGACACTTCAAATGTATAGTATGCAATTTTAATAATACAACTATCAGAGATTATCTAATCTACAGGATGTGCTGTAATATACAAGAAAACTCAAATAAATAAAGTTCCCGTTGTGATACTCTGATGAGAAGAGTAGAAGAGCTACTCCTGGAAAATTAACAATCAAGTCAAATGCGAAATAATACGGTAACCAGGAAAGATATCACATCATAAGATAAATAACAAACAAACAGAAAAGTTGTGTTATTTTCAAGACTGCATCACCACTACTTCTGACTGCCTACATACCCCTATCTAGTTGGGTACCCAATTAGATACAGGCTCAAGCAGGCTTAGTTCTCCTATTCACAAATAGGACTCATGGAGCCTATAATGTACAAACAATAATACAATTCCCAAACTACCCTTAGGCTTAATCTTCAAATTTAGTTTTGTTAATTCTAATCAACTTCATTTATATACAAAATCCATTCTTTTAAAAATAATCTCTTCGAAATTAAAATCCCAGTTTCATTTTAAATCATTGAAAAAAAAAATCTTTCATATTTAATCATACCTCTTTTAGGGTTTTTTTTTTTAAAAAAAATCATTTTTGAAAATCTTTAATACTCTATAATAAAAGTATATCAACATATATGTCACTAGTTCACGGCTTCTCCCGATAATAAGGCCACTGGGTCCTAGCCATCCTACAGTGAATAAATAGTGTTCCTCTATCACTTTAGAGCAGATAGTCTCCAAGGGTTCCACCGAACCCATGCCCGGTTTTTGGTCATGGGTTACCAAAATCTCCAGTAACATAATAAATTATTTCATATCCCGAAGTTATAAATCATTTCACATCAATAATCATAGTATTATTTTCAAAATATTTTAAATACCAGGATTTAAGTCATCGCAAATCTCTTTATATATAAAACATCTTTTATAAATAATTTATTATCTTCAAAATATTTATTTCCAAGTATTTTCTATTTCTTGAAATCAAACTTTCACTTCATATTATGAAAACCAACTTTCGAAACAATTCATTTATATTTATGTTTACAAATTAAAGGATTCAAATATCATCACTTAACACCTTATAGTCAAATTGTTAAATAAATCACAAGGTCTTTAGCGTACAAATATTTTCTACAAAATCCAATGCTAAATATAAATAGATATTTGCTCATAAACTAGTCAACTGCAATCAAAACAAGTAGTCAACAATAATAATCGACGAAAACAACACAACATTTATTTAATTTAATAGCAGAATGGTGTTTGATTTTGATAATATGTTCCACTATATAATACAAGTGTGACCCCGTGCTTCGCACACAGATGTTGCGATATTATTGCAGTTGCACTATGTATTAGAATTTTGATATATTAATAATGAAAAAAACGTTGTTGAATGATATTGTTACGTCATCAACAACAATTGGTAAAAATAAAGAAAGCATAAATATGTTTAAACGTAAAAATAACAAATAATAATCAAGTTCATTGAAATAACTGTAGTGAATATGTTAAAACTCATAGACTATTTAGGAGATAAAGAACATGTTAAATAATTTAGAATTTGTAAGCATATTAAATATTTTGATTAGTGGAATTCTTTTCAAATATAAGACAAATTTATTTATATAGCAAGATGTTAACACATATTAGAATCAAATTAATACCGACAATTGATTCTTTATTTATTTTGCGTTTATCAAAACTTATTTAGTCATCGATGTGGAAGTAGACCAATGTATATCTTTTCTTTCTTATACGAAGCAACGACCAAGCCCATGTTGCAATTGCATGTAATGTTATTCTATTTGTCCATGGATTAAAGAGTATTAATAGGGTACTTCTATTTGATGTGTACTTATAAAGGAAAAATAAAGAGGATAGAATTATCGGTGCTTAAAATATAATAATAAAAATAAGGATGGATATATACATACATACATTAATTAAAAATAGCTTATTATGAATTTTACTACTATATGGTACTTCATTGTATAAAGAACTTTTCCATCTTGCATCTTCTGAGTTCAATTTCTTGTCTCGCATCTACATTATTAGCTTCGTTTTTTTCAGGCTAGACAACGTTTTGCACAAAATGATTCATCTCTATCTAGAATGATTTACTATAGACCTTTATTACTTCAAATGCAATATTCTGGCCAACATGATTTGGAAGTACTTTTAGAGCATGAAAAGGTACTACAAACCAGGATATTATCGTTAATTTTATGAACATGAAAAGTTGTAGGCAATAAGAAATGGATATAAATATTTTAGCCACCATGATAGGCTTATAAAAGAAAAAAGAAAATTGCATATTAATAATCAAAGAAAATGCCTAAGTAGTAGAAATGGTTCCTGTTGTCGAGGGACAGCAGCGAAACACTTTTTAATATCATTTCAAACATACCGCGCTTCTAGGGTGACTTGTAGGAGAACTCTTTAAGCTTCTTTATGCGTACATACATGAAACCGCATGCAAACAGATTAACAGAGACAAACCCAATAAAAACTGCTCTAATAATATATGAAATCATAGAGTAATTAAAAGGCATGTGTCAAAATTAAAAGTGTATCATCAGAACCCTAAGAAATCGATGTCAAAGCAAATCTTTTGTAATTGAATACTCCTCTGACAGTACTTCGCTTCCGTTCAACTGCTAATTTATGTTAGGATTTCATTATACTTTAACAATACCCAATTGTGAAACCCTAGATCTGAAATGTAACCATATTGATTTAATCGAGAACAAATCATAAAATAGATAACTTGATTAGCGGAAGCGTACCTGAATCTGTATTTAATTATTGCTATACCTGAATCCCATAATTGGTTGCCACAGAGAAGATTATCTATTGTAGAAGAAGAAGAATTTGGTTCGGTCTTCCAAATTGACACAAACCCTAGATTAGATTCAGCTCTCCGTAGAAGAGGTTAGAGAGTTGCTAAGGCTTGTGTAATTCGGGGACCATAACCATTTATTTATAGAGTTGGCATTTTGTAATTCAGCCCTTCAACAAATTATAAAATGCCCCGGTATCTACACATTAGGCCCATGATAACTTAAACTTTAAGCCTATTAATTCTAATCGAAAATTAGATCACTTTAATTAGGCTTTACACCAAAATAGCACAACACGTTTTATTTTACATATGTGACCCAATTGTCGAAATATTCCAACAATCTCCCCCTGGGCCACATATGAAATAACCTTAAAATGTGTTTAACTTTATGAGCTCCAAAATTTGCTATTTATAACATATGGTGTATCTAAAACAATCTCGTCCATTAATTGCGTTGACAAAGGATCAAAGCGGCATTCGTTACATTTATCATAACTAAACCCATCAATGGTCACATATATCAATACAATCAAATGACATAGATCAATCATGGATGCATAGCATGGAAATTACATGAAATGTGATCTATACATGTCTATTTCCAACTGGTCCTTCTTTAGTGAGATCAAATGTTTAATATTTAAACAGCCTGAGTGCAAAGAAAAATTGATTACTTTATTTCTGATCAGAAAAAGAACTTGATATGCATATATCTGTAACTGAAGTATAAAGCAATGAGTCATATGACAATACCAAAT
Source organism: Allium sativum (assembly GCA_030737875.1). Lineage (NCBI taxonomy): Eukaryota > Viridiplantae > Streptophyta > Magnoliopsida > Asparagales > Amaryllidaceae > Allium > Allium sativum. Next base: position 737,198,478 of record CM060916.1, read on the forward strand.
ACAAACTCCCCCTGAACCAAAATATCCTTACATAAAAGTTACACCAATTGAGCTACATGCTCATGAAAGACCTTAGGTGATAACCTTTTGGTAAACGGATCCGCCATAATGGAGTTTGTTTAAATATGCTCTATGATTTACAACATATTTTGCACTCTTCCCTTATTGGAAAATAATATATACTTTACTGTCACGATATTACTTGGTCTTTCAATTCTTTATCAATAACTGGAGTCTTGTGACAAAATTTCATTATTATTTTCCATATTTGGATGTCTTATAATTAACCAAAGATGATATTTTCAAAGTGGTGAAAACTATAAGTGCCTAAGTGACACTTTTCCCTTATATAGTTTCACCCATAAAATATATTATCATTGCTAGAAGTGGATCTTTTACGGTAATGACATCCAAAATATCTGGATCGTAATTCTTTATGATCTCCAACCGATCCGATCTTTTATCTATGAGCATATGATCTTTTATTTTATTCCTTAAAGATATCTCATAACCATTTTGACTACTAAATCAGTGATCCACTTTTAATATCAGTAAGGTATCTGTCAAATAAAATAATACACGCATATCCATATGTGTATATACATTAGTATGCATTGGAATTCAAACTGCAAATGCATGTTTTTTTTTTTTTGCATTTCTTTAGTTTCAAGGATGGCAACATTTATCTGTTTTGGTAAAAGAAAATCAACTGAATCGCAGTTTACATACCAAATCTTTTAAGCATTTATCTTCCTAATTCTTTTGTAATAATCCAAATATCACCCCATGAAAAATAATGGTGTATTTGAATCCCAAATACAAAAGACTAATCCATAAATGAGTTTCTTAAGTAGTTTCACCAATGTCTCCATTGAAACATAACTTTAATCTCCATCAGATAATGCTCAAAAGTACAAACTGTAGTAAGCTCCAAAGCGATCGATTCTAAAGAATCGTTTACTAAGTCCAAAATGAAACATTCTTTAAAGAAAATAAAATTTCCTTTTAATAATAGCGATTTCAATAAAAGTGCCTTATAAAATTCAATATTACCCACTTGATCCCTTTTGGCTTTGAATAGTTATTCATAACCGATGATCTTATTACTTAAGTTAGAGGGAGATTTCAAACTTTATTATCCATATAGATTTAGCTATATGTTCATTTCTTAAATCCACATTTTCAATTAGTACCTTATATGGATTGATGTAAGTCCATAGCATTATCTTTATCAATCCATTATTTATCTTTATGAAGAAATACTACACAATAATCTGAAATAGCATTTCTTCCCATTTAGGTGGATTTCCATAGTGATCTTTCATTTTGAGGTTGTTGAGTTTGTTTTCTTGAAACAGTAACCTTAGCTTATAGAAAAATTTATCTTCAACATCGTCTTATTATGGTTCTTAATTTACTTCTTCCTAATAAAAGAAAACTAATCTTAAACTTTAAGCGAAGAAGTAACCGTAGTTGAATCAAAGATAATGGTTCTCTCTAAAGACAATGATATTACTTTATTTCTCCCCCCAAACTCTACATTCTCAAAAAACTATTGCATTTCCCGCATTAAAACTTTTCCTTAGTGTGGGTTCATAAAGATTATAAACTTTAAATCCCTTAGAATATTAATAAAGTATTTTCTATCCTTATGATATCTCAATCTATTATTCCTCAGTAAACTGAAACAAAAATATATTAGTCACCAAAACAAAATTTGAGATATCATTACATAAGTTATTTAGCATAAGTAGCCATAACTTGTATGAGCTTCAATTACATAAGATTTGGAATTTATTCATAAATTAACATTACTATTTCTTGATGAACAATAATAACCGAATATGTTCACGTTAGAAATATAAAACCGAAATCTGTCTAAATGACAGCATAAAAAATATATCAAATAAATCCAAAAAAAAATGACTTAAATTTCAATAATAACTATAAAATATCAAGTATATTTTACTTTATATGTCTGTATATCTCGTTAAAGAAACAACTATAAAAAAAATTATCCGTATGTTATTTCTTTTCTTTGAGATCCTTAGCGACTTCTTAATCCTTATTCATACATTTATTTATAATGTTTATCAAATGAGTACTTTTCAATCATAAAAAACTTCAATCTCTATTTTAGTTACCAAAGCGCTAAATTAGCCCAATAAGATAACATATTATTCTTAAAATAATTTTAATCTTTAAATGAATATACTGAAAATAGCACCAAAAATAACAATAACTTGAGCGTCTTTAGCTTTTAAAGCAGTATCTTTTTCGTATAGTACTCATTTATATTTCTTTTACTTTGACTTTATGTAATCAAGCACCATAAAGAGTGCTTGATTTCTTTATTGTTTTCACACAAAAAACGTTTCAATTCTCAGTAGATAACTTATACAAAATTAGTTATCGTTACCTATAGCACATCCTTGAAAACTTCTGAAGTATTTACTTAATGAACATTTAACTCTTGCCTTTGAATTCTATCACCTTTCAATATTCTTCATAACATTATAAGAATATTTAACCGTAGTAGGGTTGGCTGTAACCCTCTTAGTTACAAGAGTTAAATCTATAAAGTCAAGAACAATTAACATGCTCTCATACAAATCCTTATATTTATCCCAAAACAAGATGGAAATATTCTTTAAATTGACAGATAATTCAGTTAAATTAGCCGAAAATGAACAAAAAATAAAATGAAGATTGACTGTATATGCTCATAGCCAAATATCAACCATAGTAAATTCAAATAATTGGTAAGTCTCTTCTCAAGATACCTAGTACACATTAATATCAAGTCTTTGGACAGTAATATTAACTGTAAGTGGTACTCTTGTTGTAATGATCAAACACTGACAATAAATTCAAGTCAAATAACAACCTTCCTTTGGGCCGATTAATTATTCACTCGAAATTTTTTATAATTGTCACGTATTTATCATCACACATGTGTCAATGATTCGGCCAAACATTAGCCTTTCTTTGGGCCGACTAATATTCGCATTCATAACTACACACAAATATTAAACATTTTCATGAACCACCAAAATATAGAGGTCACTTTGGTGACATATTATTTCAAAGTTAATTCACTACTAATGTAAAATATTTACAACTGTAAAGAGACGCCAAAATTATATTTGAATTTATCCTTAATATATGTATTAATATATTTTGAGTGTTATAAAACACTCTCAATGCTTTAGGTCTATATGACATCAGAAAAACTCAAAATTATAATAATAGCATAACGAGTTTTAGTCATAATTGTCATAATCTGTTGCTTTAGGTATGCAGTTACATTCATGACATTTCCTTAATAAATATGATACAAGACATCATAAATAAATCACGATATCATAGATGAATGTCATGATCAATTACCACATAAAATTATGTGTAAACGACATAATAAATATCATACTGAATAATCTGAATGACTGAAGTAACCATGATGTATATCCGAAGCATAATATAACATGTGCTTTTTTTATATACTGCCAACCGAACAAAAAAAAAACCTTTTTTTTTAAACCGTAGAAGTTACTGTAGTTTGACCATAATAAAGTAACCTACTAATCATCATCCTAAAATGTAGGTGAATTGGTCAAAGATTCAAACATGATAGCTAATTAGATTGAGCAACACAAATGCAAAATATTATAAACCAAACCCAAAAGGCATAAAATAAAAGCATCATGACAGGTTACCGAAACATCATATACATGCCATGAAACATTATTTGCATATGACAAATAAGTTAATGTGGCATGTCCAACATCCATACAATAAGCAATAATTGTTCCAAACAGTACACATGGTATACCCAAAAAAAAAAAAAAAAAAAATCCTTTTAAAAAAACCCGTAAGGATGGCATGAGATTCGCTCAATAGAGCTTCCGAAACTTTATGCATAAAACGGGTTCAAGACTTGGTCAAAACAAATAATATAGTATAATATATGACATCAGAAGTAATAATAGACCGGCGGCTGCATAATGCAACTTACAACTAGACGTAATAAACATATATTTTTTTTTTTAAAAAAAAAAACAGAACTCGTTGAATTAACCTATTAACAAACTATGTTATATTAACATTATTCATGCTGGATCCATAGAACCAATGAAAGAACGTGAAGGAGATAATAGATCTTAATCCAAATAGATCTGAAACTTAACCCAAATAAAAAAAAACTTTTTTTTTAATTATTAGCCGCAGTTAATAAACTCAACCTGTTGTGAAATGAAAACATAACATATAAACTGTATGAATTGAAAACACAATTCAACCTTTGTTCTGAAATGGCAAAACAACATGTATAAAAGAAAAAAACAAAATTTTCCCAATAGAATCAATAATGGTTGGCTCTGATACCACTTGTTAGGATTTCAGTATACTTTAACAATACCCAATTGTGAAACCCTAGATCTGAAATGTAACCATATTGATTTAATCGAGAACAAATCAGAAAATAGATAACTTGATTAGCGGAAGCATACCTGAATCTGTATTTAATTATTGATATACCTGAATCCCATAATTGGTTGCCACGGAGAAGATTATCTGTTGTAGAAGAAGAAGAAGAATTTGGTTCGGTCTTCCAAATTGACACAAACCCTAGATTAGATTCATCTCTCCGTAGAAGAGGTTAGAGAGTTGCTAAGGCTTGTGTAATTCAGAGACCATAACCATTTATTTATAGAGTTGGCATTTTGTAATTCGGCCCTTCAGCCAATTATAAAATGCCCCGGTATCTACACATTAGGCCCATGATAACTTAAACTTTAAACCTATTAATTCTAATCGAAAATTAGATCACTTTAATTAGGCTTTACACCAAAATAGCACAACACATTTTATTTTACATATGTGACCCAATTGTCGAAATATTCCAACAATTTATTCACCGCTAAGTGTTGCTATGCACCCGGTGTGTTTGAAAATTAATATTGACAGGGGCAATCTGAAGGAATGCAAAGATGAAGGAATTAATTGTGATAGTTCTTTTAATTCTAGCTGGATGATAAAATGCTTTGGTAACTCGATAATATGGTTTTCAATTTTGTCGGCAGTTGTCAAATTATTGAACTCAATACTGATTCTATGGATTGGAAGAAAGTTGTCAGGTGCCTTTGCTACATTACAGTCACAAAGGTACACTACTCCACCAAGTCTGCCATAAAAAAGCGACTGGAATCGTGGCTCGACTACTCCAACCTAAAATAAGATGGATCAACTAATTTGATTAGCTAATCCTTTGACTCATTTTCATTGCCAGTGTGGTTTGCCTGAATCGATCAGTATATGTAGATACAAAAATTATTACTCACTGTAAATCAAGGCTTGACGAACAATGATCACTCCTCTAAATAAAGGTAGGATATAATGAAAAGAGTGAAATCGCTCTTAAATATTCTTATTCCTTAGTGTGTATTATTAGCGCAATGTAAAGAGATGAACATGATCACGCAGTTAACAGACAAAAGAGGAGGGGACGTCAAACATAGGAATACAAATAATACAATGGAAAAGTTATAAGAAACTGGAGAGCTCAACCATTGATTGGTTACTACTAATAAATAAAAACTTCGATTTAATCAATCGGTCTTTAGTTGATAAATATAATAAATAAAAACTGAAATAATATGTGGGTGTAACACTTCGTGAAGAAAATACAACTTCACAACGTGTGAATACTTAGATCACAAAACCAGCGGATACCATGAATATAATAAATTTTTTATCTGAAGACATCCCTAATTATAATTACTATTAATAGAAAATAAATTAATATAGTCTCATGAAACCTGCATAAAATTCAATATATTTCATTTTTTAAGTCAATCATCATAAATAGTAAAAAAAATTAGTTCTCCTTTTTCCCAAAATTAGCAATCATAACTTCCTTTTTAAACATAAGTGTAAAGAAATATCAACTGAAATTCAAAATCAAGTCAACTCACGAACCAGTTATTCAAAAAAAAAAAAATACATTACTTTTGCGTAATTCCTTTGTACTTCACAAATTTTATGTGTGTTATATTTGGGATAACATTTCCGTTTCTATGACGTCATTGCACAACTTATTTGTGGTTGATTTTTATGAGCATCATTTTTTTGTACACACATAATGCTATCAACAACTGACGTTGGATGCACTAAGAACAAAATAACTAAGGATGATATTATCTTAGGTTACATTTGTACATTTTGTTTTCCAATGACTCATCTGCTGCCATTTTTTCATTAATCAGCATGCATATCTTTCAAATGACATATGCTATGTAAATCAGGTATGTAATAGCAATCAATTAGCATTAATATGAGAAAAAGATAATGGTTAGAAATGAATTAATATTCTATCCTTTTTTAAGGAAGCTTTCCATATAAATTCCCATTTATGATATACAACATTTAAAACCATTAATCAAGCATAAGGTTAAGTAACGTTGCAAATAGGAGTAACAAATGTCCGAGCTGAATTCGGAAATACTAAGGTTAAGTAATGTTGCTTATATAAGCAATCATCCTAATAATTTACTTAGTCAGCCTTGTTGCACAGATCTGGCACATGTTATTGTGAGTTGACATAATTTGCAAATTTTAATAAATGTTTACGAATTAGGTTCTTATCTTCCCTTGATATTCTGATAAAACCGTCGTGTGACATATTAAAGTAGGCTTCATAATCTTTGCTCTGTTCATATGTTTAGTATTATATCTACGATCACCAAAAGTCATTCTATTCCTTCAAGATTATTTCTATATCACAAAGTATATATGACCCAAAAGCATTTATATTATTTATTGTAGTGTTTTGAAAAAACACGCAGTGATCCAAATGCACCATATTCATAAATAATGTGCATGATTTCTAAAAATATTAGATCCTTCCCACTTTCTCATAATATAAAGTTCTCCTTACTAGGCAAAAAATAGACATTATGATGAAATTAAAATGAGTTAAATTTCCCAAATCTTGGAAAGGTTCTGGTACAAAGTTAATAAAGACAAAATTTAGGAAGCTATAATGAAATATTAACCACCTAGTAGATCGATGATTGTTAAATATATGTATCCATTCATATGTGTAAATACTGTGTAGATACTGCCACAGAGGTATTGCAGAAATAAGCAGCCTAGGTACCTGGCTATACAGCAAGGAATCTCCGTGGAACTTCCTTATAATTCAACATGACATAGAGATAGTCACAGTTCAAATACCTAATTATCATATGTATTATTCAATATATATTTATATGGAGATACCATAAATTATAAATAATGAATATATGTATTATTCCAAAAGACAGTATTAGAGATGGCATTTTCAGAGAGCAAAGAACATGCTATTAAAATTAAGTGAAATAAAAAGCCTATGGATAGCTGGAGAAGGTGTAGCTCCTGGAAGAGTTCATGTCGCTCAAGGTGCATGGTTAAAACGAGTCATGTCAATAATATACGAGAAGACTTCAGGTCTTCAGCATATATCTATATATTCGGTTATGCATGTAAGCATTCATGTTATTGAAGTGTGAGATTTATATATCTTATATGGCCAAGAAGTGTGTGGTTACTCTAGTTTAATGTAAATATTTAAAAATACCATGATGTAGTGTTTTTATTGTTATTTCAGGGGTGTCGGATCGGATGCAGCAGGTGTAAAATTGATTTTCATAGACTCATGAGAGTGCCATTTTTTTTTAATTTGTAATTATTTTTTTAATCTCTATTCGCTTTCATTGAAGAACAAGTATCATAATATTACATGCTTCTAGCGATTTTTCACTTTTTATGAAATTCTTTCTCATGTGTACATCTCAGGCTGGGAAGTTTATTACAATTGAAACTACATTTTTTTTGCATAAAGAGATGAGAGGTATTGTTACACATCCTCTCTAGTAGAGCCCAAACTGTTGAAATTAATGATTCAAATATTAGTGGAGAAGGAAAGAAATTGATTGATTGTCAATCAATTAATTGGCTTGTTTATGGAAAGGGATAAGAGGAAGATTTTTTTTTGGAAGAAAAATAATTAATAGGCCAATCAATCAATTGATGAAGAAAGGGAAAGAGATTGAGACCATAATTATGCCATCCATTTATGCTCCAATCAAATCAAGGAAGATATTTATTTTTCTTCATGTCCTATAAACTTCTATTCTTTATCTCCAAGAAATCCCTATATAATTAGGGGTCATGTTATTGTATGAAAAAAAAAGAGTAATCCACCATTAGTCTTCTCTCTATTGTAATCTGTTGTACTCATTTCTTCACTGAGAAATAAAGGTTGTTGGGTCTCCGTGGACGTAGGCAAAGCCGAACCACGTTAAAAATTGGTGTGCTCTTTCCTCTATTTTTGTTCTCTCTATAAATTTGTGCCACTTGTTTTTATTTTTGGCGTTGTTGAAATTGTTGACAGACTAGATCATTGGGTTAATTCGTATTCCGCTGCCCAAATCTCTGATTTTGCACTACAGATTGGTATCAGAGCCAGTCGTCCTGTTCAAAGACTTTTTCAAGCATGTCAAATTCCGCAAAGAATAACGGTGGTAGAAGCGCTACAAATTATGGAGTTGCTAGATTTGATGGAAAGGGGGATTTTGGCACATGGAAGATGAAGATGGAAGCGGTGTTGAAGAAAGAGAGGACATTTAAAGTTGTCTCAGATTCAGAGAAATTGAAGAAATTACCACCTGAAGAGTTAGAAGAATTGGAAGAGGATGCTCTTACTACCATCCAACTTAGCCTTTCTGACGAAGTACTTAGAGAGTTTTCTCATGTGAAAACTGCTAAGGAATTGTGGGATGCTCTTCAGAGAAAGTTCTACGACAAGTCTCTCACCAACCGCATCATCTTACAACAACAACTTTATTCTTTCAAAATGAGGCCTGGAACAGATGTATTTGCTCATATAGATGCCCTCAACACACTTGTCATGAATCTTCGAGCAGCTGATGTAAAGATTGAGGATGAGGCGCAAGCTGTTATTCTTTTATGTTCTTTGCCTGCAGAGTATAACACTTTTGTTAACTCTATGATTTATGGGCGTTCGTCTATTTGCTTGGAGGATGTGAAGACAAATTTGCATAATGAGATGTTGAGAGGAAAGTTGGCAAGCATGAGCATGGAGAATGATTCTGAAAGCCTTGTTGCACAGAGAGGAAGAAGTCAGAGTAGACCCAAATATGGTGGAGACAGAGCTAAGTCCAGATCTCAGTCAAGAGGAGCTCGGAAGGGAGTTTGTCATTATTGCAGAAAACCTGGACATTATATTGCAAATTGCCCCAAGTTGGAGAATAAAAACAAAGCTGTTCCCCAGAAGGCTTCAGCATCTACGGCGGAGACATCAGGTTCAGATAATGATCCTGGCATTTTTACAGCCTCTGCCTCTCCTATGAAAAGCACTATGTGGATTATTGACTCGGGTGCATCCTATCACATGACACCGGATAGGCACGTTTTTTCCACTTATCGTCAGTTTGATGGAGGAGAGGTTCTCATGGGAAATAATGCTGCTTGTCGCATGATTGGTATTAGAACAGTAAAAATCAGGATGTTTGATGGTGTTGTTCGCACTTTATGTGATGTCAGGCATGTGCCTGATTTAAGGCGTAGTTTGATCTCCATTGGAGCATTGTGCAATTTTGGCTTAAAGTGTGTAATAGAAAAAGATTCATTAAAAATTACAAATGGCTCATTGATAGTGATGAAAGGGGTAAAAGCTGGAAATCTGTATTTGCTGAAGGGTACAACTGTTGTTGTGGAGTCTGCTTCAGTTATTGATTCAGTTGATTCCGATTCTACCAGATTGTGGCATTTTCGTATGGGCCACATTGGAGAGCGCAGTTTAGAAGTATTGAGAAAGCGAGGCTTGATTGACGGTGTTCATCATTCAAAACTTGACTTTTGTAAAGGATGTGTACTTGGAAAGCAGACGAAGGTTTCTTTTGGCATTGCAGAGCATAAGTCTAAAGATGTTTTAGAGTATGTTCATACTGATGTTTGGGGCCCCGCACCATGCCTATCTTATGGTGGAGCCAGGTATTTCGTTTCATTTGTTGATGATTTTTCTAGAAAAGTATGGGTTTACTTTATGAAGTCCAAAGATGAAACTTTTGATAGGTTTCAAAGTTGGAAATCTCTTGTTGAGAAGCAGTCTGGAAAGAAAGTGAAGGTTCTTCGTTCAGATAATGGTGGTGAATTCACTTCTCAAAAATTCATCAAATTTTGTGAGTCCAAGGGAATCAAAAGACACTACACCACACCAGGAGACCCTCAGTCAAATGGGGTTGCAGAGAGAATGAATCGGACTTTGTTGGAAAGAACTCGTTGCTTACGGCTGACTGCAGGATTAAATAAGAGATTTTGGGCAGAAGCATTATCTACGGCGGTTTTCCTTATCAACCGCACACCTTCTACCGCCATAGATATGAAGATTCCTGAAGAAGTATGGAAGGGAGGGCCTGTATCATATTCTTTTCTCAGAGTGTTTGGTTGTCCAGCTTATGTGCATGAGAGCAAAGGGAAGTTGGATCCAAGATCGCGCAAGTGTATTTTTCTTGGTTATAAGAAAGGAATTAAGGGTTATAGGATGTGGTGTCCTACTACCCAGAAGATTGTTACTAGCAGGCATGTTACATTTGATGAGAAGGCTATGTTGAAGGTGGAGCCTTCTTCTTCAGTTAATGATGATGTTGAGAGGACAAATTCAGAATACCAAACACAAGGCAGATCATCAGACTTTCATACAAGTAAAAATGGTGATTCAGATGACACCGTGGTTGATAGGGAAGAGATAGAAGATCAATCTCAAGGTGGAGCTCAAATTCAAACTCGACCAACGAGAGAGAAGAAAAGACCTACATGGCTTGATGATTTTGTGGGATTAAGCATTGAAGATATTGACTTTGATGACATGGCAGCTTATGCATTAAGCATATTTCATGATGAACCAAGAGACTACAAAGATGCCATTAGTTCAGTTGATAGCTCCAGTTGGCTAGTAGCAATGGAGGAGGAGATTGAGTCTTTGCACAAAAATCACACTTGGGATTTAGTGCCACTTCCTTCCGGCAAGAGAGCAATTGGATGTAAATGGATCTATAAGGTGAAAGATGGCGGCAATGGTGACTTGAGGTACAAAGCAAGATTAGTGGCGAAGGGTTATGTTCAGAAGAAAGATGTGGAGTTTCATGATATTTTTTCTCCAGTCGTTAGACATACTTCCATTCGCATTCTTTTGACATTGGTTGCTCACTTTGACATGGAGTTGGAACAACTAGATGTCAAGACAGCATTCTTGCATGGTGATCTTGAGGAGGACATTTACCTACAGCAGCCAGAAGGGTTCATTGATAGCAGCAGGCCAGGTCATGTTTGTAAACTTAACAAATCTCTTTATGGCTTAAAACAGTCTCCTAGACAGTGGTATAAGAAGTTTATGATCTCACATGGTTACTCTAGAAGCTTTAAGGACCAATGTGTCTATTTTAAAAATTGTAATGATGATATCATCTATTTGTTACTTTATGTTGATGATATGTTGATAGCTTCTAAGAGTATGTCAAAAATTTCGGAGTTGAAAATGGAGCTCAGTAAGGAATTTGAGATGAAAGATTTGGGAAATGCACAAAGAATTTTGGGGATGAATATTCAGAGGGATAGAAAGCAAAGAGTTTTGAGGCTCACTCAAACTCAATACATCGAGAAAGTCCTATCTCGATTCGGTATGGAGAATGCTAAACCGGTGGCTACTCCATTAGGCTCTCAATTCAAGCTATCCAAAGATATGTGTCCCACATCGGATGAAGACAAAAGGGATATGTGTAATATTCCTTATTCTAGTGCGGTTGGAAGCCTTATGTATGCTATGGTATGCACAAGGCCTGATTTAGCTCATGCAGTTGGTGTTGTCAGTCGATATATGTCTAACCCAGGTAAAGAGCATTGACAAGCAGTGAAGTGGATACTCAGATATCTTCGTGGCACTTCTTCAGTTGGCTTGTTATATGGTGGAGTAGATGGAGACATCTCTCTTAGAGGATACTGTGATTCAGATTATGCTGGGGATAGAGATGGACGGAAGTCGGTGTCGGGCTATGTTTTTACACTTGGCATAGGCCCGATTTCGTGGAGATCAAAGTTGCAGTCAATCGTAGCTTTGTCGACTACCGAAGCAGAGTTAATGTCGATTGTGGAAGCAACAAAGGAAGGATTGTACTTACTTCAGTTGTTGGATGATCTTTCAATGGAGCAGCGGACAGTGGAGCTATTTTCAGATAGTCAGAGTGCGATTCATCTTGTTGAGAATCAGGCTTATAGTTCACGGACGAAGCACATTGATGTTAGAGGCTTCTTTCTTATGCTTGAGGAAGAACGAAGCAAGATCAAATTATTGAAGGTGGGTACTTCAGATAATCCTTCAGATATGATGACCAAGTCACTTCCAAAGGACAAGTTTGAGCATTGCTCAAACTTGATCAGTTTGCTTCCTGTTACTTGAGCGCTATGGGGCGCTGGGCCCAACAACTTCTATGTTGATTGTTGAAGATGAGTTAATGAAGAAAGATTGCCATATTTGAATCAAGGTGGAGTGTTGAAATTAATGATTCAAATATTAGTGGAGAAGGAAAGAAATTGATTGATTGTCAATCAATTAATTGGCTTGTTTATGGAAAGGGATAAGAGGAAGATTTTTTTTTTGGAAGAAAAATAATTAATAGGCCAATCAATCAATTGATGAAGAAAGGGAAAGAGATTGAGACCATAATTATGCCATCCATTTATGCTCCAATCAAATCAAGGAAGATATTTATTTTTCTTCATGTCCTAGAAACTTCTATTCTTTATCTCCAAGAAATCCCTATATAATTAGGGGTCATGTTATTGTATGAAAAAAAAAGAATAATCCACCATTAGTCTTCTCTCTATTGTAATCTGTTGTACTCATTTCTTCACTGAGAAATAAAGGTTGTTGGGTCTCCGTGGACGTAGGCAAAGCCGAACCACGTTAAAAATTGGTGTGCTCTTTCCTCTATTTTTGTTCTCTCTATAAATTTGTGCCACTTGTTTTTATTTTTGGCGTTGTTGAAATTGTTGACAGACTAGATCATTGGGTTAATTCGTATTCCGCTACCCAAACCTCTGATTTTGCACTACACAAACGATGATCATAACATAACACATAGATGGATCCAAGTAAATTTCTTGTAATTTTTCTCCCTTTGATATGCAATGGCTTACTGATTTGAATAAGTAGAAAAATTAGAAGTTGAATTAAATACCTTTAAACAGCAGCACAATCGGAGCTAAGGCTGATCATCCGGATGGCTGCAGCAACAGCGGCAGTGACGACCGGGACCTTGACCGTGACCGCGGCCTTCACCTTGACCACGTCCGCGACCGCAGCCCCCATCTCCACCCGGACCGTCAGCATCAGAGTCATTAGACAGAGTGTCTGATTCAGTGTCCGATAATTCAGATTCATAGTCAAAGTCAGATGTGTCGGAGTCAAGATTTAGAGAGGGCGCTGGTGCTGGGCCTGGTGCTGGGGCCGGTGCTGGGGAAGCATTAGCATTTTATGGTGGAAACTAAACTATTGTAAACCGATCTGCTGTCAAAGTATGGATGTTAGGGATGACAATGAGGCGGGTCTAGGGTCAAAACCCGCTTGATCCGCCCCTGTTTTGACCCATTTAGACCCGCCCCATAGGGTCTTCGGGGCGGGTAGACCCGTGACCCGCTTTTGTAGGTCCGGGTCTAGGGTCGGGTCTGGGGCATGACTAACCCGCCCCAACCCGACTCGCATGATTGAAACATCATTAAAACTCTTTATAACTATAATGATTTTTTGTTAATCTTCTTAGATATACATGGTTATAACTTAAACATAACATTTTTCCAATAAAAAAAACTATAAAATTTTCATATTGTTAAGTTGCATCAATGATAACCATATAATAACAATTGCATACATTTTGAACTATTATCTTACAACTCATTTTATTAAATACTCTTATCCTTGTGAACACATTATAATATGTATATAATTTATCATTTAGTGATAAAAATATAAGTATATAAATTTGTGTACATTAAAACACAATATCACTGGGTCGCGGGGCGGGTCGGGTCTACCCTGACCCGTACGGGTTTCGGGTACGGGCAAAATTCCAGATCTGCACCGGGTCCACGGGGCGGGTCTGGGGCGGGGTTTGAAAAGTCCGGGTCGGGTCTGGGGCATGAGAAACCCGCTCCAACCCGCCCCATTGCCATTCCTAATGGAAGTACGAGGCCGAAGCACCCTCTATAAGAGTGTACAACGTATTTGAGGCTCGTGGCCCCCCAGCAAGATTCTCAGACTGGTTGGATACATTGCTGTCTTCTCCCTCATTTGATTGTTCGTCCATTGCAAATCAATTGATGACTTTTGCATCGCTGATAACAGTATTATATAATTTTTCAACTTTTTAATTTGTTTCCATTTTTCAGTGATCAATTACAAAATCAATTTATTCCCAAAAAAAAATTGAAATTAATGAATTGAAAATGCTAATAATTGTCCTAATCAAATCGACCGTTAGGAAGGTTTAGATTTTTTTTTCCTATAATTTGACAATTTCTAACTCATACTGGATCTGAATCTCATTCTGTTTTCTCTGAAGCCAATTACTCCCCCTTCCAAAACCCTAAATATGCATCGCTTGCCCTAAAATCGATATCGCCATGTACCTCGTTCCGCTGCTAGATGCATGAACCCGCCTCCGAATACCTGATGTTACAGCAGCCTCAGCGCCTCCCAATCTTCTTCGTGTGTGTTATTGCCTCTTTCTCCTCGCGTGGACCTAGCTATCGTGGAATATGTAGGAAGGTATCAGGTTTTTCCCCTTTCCTAATGATTTGATCTTATGCTGGGAAAAAATATATTTTTGAAGTTTAAAATTTATTTGTAGTTTTTCTAAATTTAATTGGTTTGATTTATTTTTGGGCTACATGGAAATTTTTGTGATTTTTTGGATGTTTTTTCTTCTTTTTAATCTCACTGTGTGTCGGTGTGTCTAATCAACTGCCTTTGAACAAGCATGCATTCTTAAATTTGAATGAACTATTATTGGAGATATGTCCATGGGTGTTGTCTTCTAACATTAAAGACAACGCCAATTTTGGTAAATCTTATTTTTGTAAGTGAAAGCATGATTAAAAAGTCATCCTTCAATCCACGTATCGTCCTTTTTTATATAGTTCAAATCACTTTTTGATTGTCAAATTTTGAATTAGTCTACTGATTATTATGCACCTCTGAATTTTGATTGTTTAAAATCTCGATAATAAGTTTCGATTGTTTATTTGATTGTGACTTCACCTGTACTTTGTTTATTTGATTCTTCAAAATCACTTTTTGTACAATGTTCACTTAACAAGATTGTGGCTATGTACACTTCTGTGTTTATTTCGAGCAGGCTCAAAACACTTCTTATGATTACAAAATAAAATGAAAAAGATTGACCATTTTAGCATTGATTTTTAGCTTGTCAGCATATATTGGATGCAAGGTTGGAACATAAGCCTTGCTCATGCATCTAATATTTACAGTTTCATTTAATCTCAAATGTTTCTCATATATTGGATGCAAGGTTGGAACTTTCGATTCAGAAAAGGTAAATTCAAATTTCTTGCATACATATTCTATGGTTCAAAAGTATATATTAAAAATGATGAAATACTAATTATAAAATCTGAAGTTATAATTTTGTGTATGTTTTGGTTTTAAAACTAATTTTTTTCATGGTTTAATGGTTTTGAATGCATAGATTAACAAATGTTGGTTACTCATAAGATATTTTTTCTTCTCCCTTGACACTTTTTGCATAGGTTTCAACATTGCAACAGTTCCACAAGGTATTTCTTCTTCTCCCTTGACACTTTTTGCTACCAAAATTGTTGGTTACTCATAAGATTTATTTTGAACTGTAAGCAATTTATCCACAACAACAATATATTCAGCAACCTCAACTGGACATATGACTTGTCGGAGGTGAACGACAGACCTGTAGAGGGACCCAACGTTGAAACCACTATTACTTGTCATCCCTCATCCTCGCTGGATCTGAAACCTATTGCCTTTAGACAATAGGTTTGGATTTGGGTCGATTGTTTATCGTTTGAAATTCGGATTTGGGGACTGTTAAATTCGAGTACGGTGAAGAGAAATTTTAGGCAAATTGGTTTTAGTCGATGGGATTTGGAAGATTACCATAAGATCATCAAAGTTCCTATGGATTTAGGGACTGTTAAATCCAAGTACAGTAAAGGCTTTCATGAAAATTCCTTGGATATTCCAGGTATCTTTTAACGGCACTGTCAATGATATCTTTTGTCCTCGCTACAAAGTCTCTATATGAAGAAAATTTCTCATTTCTTCTTTGGTACAGAAACCAGAAAATCTCCTGAAGCATTTAGGCTTTTTATAGGTTAGTCTCATTTTTACATTTTCACTACCCTTATTGTTTCTTTTGAGAAAAATGTGGCTATTCATGCTTCATAGTTGAACAAACAGAATTAAACTAAGTTACACAACATGCGATGTGTATAACAATCGTTAAAAAAATAAGGTAGTGCTTTTGGTGGGAGATTATGTCATAGCATATTAGATTTCTTTAGGCGAGTTAACAAATTTAACCAATGTAGGCCTTCATGCAAGTAAGCTACACTCCCTGCCATTGCCAATAGGAAATCTCAGAAATGTTGTCAACCTAGATTTGAGTTCAAATAAACTGACATCTCTACCTGATACAATTGGAAATTTAAATGAGCTTAAAATTTTAAATGTTGAGACTAATGAGCTTAAAGAGATCCCCTGTACTATTGGCTCCTGCACGTCAATTATTGAGTTTAAATTAGACTTTAACCAGCTCAAAGGATTGCCTGAAGTAGTTGGTACACTTGAATGTCTTGAAATTCTTACATTACACTATAACAGAATTAAGAGCTTGCCAATTGCAATAGGTTCGTTGAGCAGGCTAATGGAATTAGATGTCAGCTTCAATGAGCTTGAATAAATTCCTGAAATCATATGTTTTTTCCATGAACCTTGTGAAGTTAGAAGTTGGGAGACATTTTGTTGATTTAAGGCCACTTCCCAGATCAATTGGGAATTTGAAGATGCTTGAAATTTTGGATATATGTAGTAGTAATCAGATTAAAGAATTGCCTCAATCATTCAAGTGTCTAATGAATCTTCGAGTGTTTCATGCTGACAAAACTCCTTTAGAGGTGCCACTGAGACAGATCGTTAAGCTTGTAGCTCAGGTGCTTGTTTACGTTATACTGTTTGTATTGCATTATTTACAACAATTTCTCAACAACTGTTGGAATTAGCTTTTCTAGCCTTAAATAGAAGTCCAGTAAGAACATATCCATCTATACACACTCCCATGCAATTTATGGGTACGCATATTCATGTATAAATTGTCTATGTAAATGTATATGTGTCATGTGTGTGCGTGCCTAGGGCATGGGGTACTAGTAGATGTTAAGAGTCTATGTTTCCTCCAACAGTAAACATGTATCCTGTAAATATGATGTTAACATTTTCTTGTTTCCTAGTTATATTATATCACAAAGCACTTATCATTTAGGTTGTCCAACTGAATAACAGATACAAGTATTTTCTTCTTAATAGGAAGTAGTTCAGTTCATGGCTGATATAACTGCAGAGGTGTAATCCCATTTTTAATTCATTGTCTTGCTGTTGGTTGAATCTTTGGTTAGAGTCATTAGTGATATGTTTTCCTTAATTGTTATTTCTACATAATTGTTACTATATAAAATATTATATAATAATTCATTGTAGCTACTCATTGATGACATTATTTCAAAATAATATATTCATACCACCAAAATGTGCATCCACACACTGATAATAAAAGTACTATGAAATTTCATCAAAATTCTTTGTTTACCTATTTATTCCCTAATGTATGTTGTATTAGTCGCCTTAAATGCTACTCTTTTATTTTTATACTTTTATTCCCTAATGCACCTATTTTTTTGGTCTTACAAATGAGTAATCAGAGGAGAATATTAGAACATAACCAAAGTAGGAAATATGTACTTATAATTGCTGTTAATCATTTGTACTTCATATTTCCTTCTTGACTGTAGGAGCAAATAAAGAGTAAACATGAAAGATAATTGCTAATTATTTCCTACCGTAGAAATTTTTATATCCAATTATAAATAGTATTAATTCATTTCATATCCACTTATGGATATTTTCAATTCAGTAACTATTAGATTTACCATTAGTCATTTGTATACGGTTCAAAATCGATTCATATCAAAAGTTAGTTTTTTTTTATACATGCGTACATACATATATATATATATATATATATATACACACACACACACACACACACACACACACACACACACACACACACACACACACATACGTACTACATACATACATACATATACACTATTGGAGTTTAAATTCGTTTTGTTTTTGTGTTATACTTAACAAAAATATTGTATTTAATTCACCTCGGACGTTGCCGTGATTATTTTTCAAAACTTGGATATTCATATGAGAGGCTTGTATTAATGTTGCATTCACTAAATATATTTTTTGGATATTCAAATGGGAATACCAAGATATCTTTCTGATTATTTTTCAAAACTTGGATATTCATATGAGAGGCTTGTATTAATGCTGCATTCACTAAATATTTTTTTTTGGATATTCAAATGGGAATACCAAGATATCTTTCTTTCTAAGAATGAATACTGAGTTTATCTGTATTTAAATAATACGAATATTAAGTTATGTGTTGCTTTAACTATTTTAAAATGTGACAACTCATCCACCTCTCTGTTTGAATGTAGCTAAAATTTGAATTGTGTTCAACTTCATATTACATATTGATTAACTCCGCAACTGTCTGCAAGATATAGCAAAGTTTTCAATTGATAATATATTGTTCTTATAAATTTGTTTGCATAATAATGTAGCAAAATATTTTCTCATCTTCCATTGTTGAGTTGCACGATTTCATTCTTAAATTCATATGCAATGACACACGTGTATGTGTGTGTGTGCGCGCGCGTACGCATGAATGTACATGTATGTAAATGTGTGTACATGTGAGTGCATGTGCCCACACGCATATGTCCTACTTGAAAAGATAGCAAATTTATACCTGATAATGGTAATAAAAAAAACAAAAGCATGAGCCGTTGGAGGATGGCTAGGTTCTTCGATTTTGTTATATTATATTATTATTTCATTAAAAAAAAGCATTAGATGAAATATCATGTCCCTGAGGTCGTTAAGCTTGAGTTTTTTTATTTTGAATTCTGATTCAAATTTGTAAGGTAAGGGTAAGTAGGCAACATTGTCATGGTGGTTTGTGATGTTTTTTGATGATGATGTGGAGTATTTTGATGATAAAATAATGATCCAGTTGCTTACTACACAAGCAGATCATGAGTTGGATAAGAATAGGAAGATATGTGGCAGGAAAAATAAGATTTCTATTTCGACTGAATACCGTGTATAAGTTTACACTGGAAAACAAATTCAAGTTGCATAAAAAACTGAAAGGAACACGAATTGTATCATTTGTTCCTACAATTGATGCACTGAAATTAAAGAAAAAGCACGTAAAAACATGTAACCTCTAATATAATACTGCTCATCTACTGAAGTTTAGAACTTGTAGAAATAATACTGCTTATCTACTGTGGAAATGCTTAAAGGGATTTTTTACAAATGAGAATCTGCAAATTCTACGAGTATCCACTGATATAATTTTGTAAGTGTTATCTACTGCAAAAATGTTCAAGGGGATTTTGATAAA
This sequence comes from Allium sativum, assembly GCA_030737875.1. NCBI lineage: Eukaryota > Viridiplantae > Streptophyta > Magnoliopsida > Asparagales > Amaryllidaceae > Allium > Allium sativum. The sequence goes on from CM060916.1 coordinate 737,218,352, forward strand.
TGAGAATACTGCAGTTATTCCGATAAACTTTGGCAACAAAGATTTATGGGAAGTCAATTTATTATCGTGCAAATTTTGTTGTATTTCATATTTGTCGTAAATCTAAATATGGTTTATACATATATATATTGGTAGTAGCAAGCTATACGTAATATGAGGTTACACTATATGTCCCTATATTATGTCTGCATTAAAACTTGCTGATGTGCAGTGGAATTGCTGGAAAGTGTGATCCCATTTCAAATCTCTAGGAAAATACATTAGTGTAACCAATTTTATACTTGAACTACCAGGCTAAACAACACTTAGCACTGCTTTGTCTCGGAGAAATTGGGCGAAGAAAGGACCTCTGTATGCATGTTGACATAGAAAATATAGTGATTGAGTCGTAGCAAGATTGCATCATAATCAATAATATCACTACTTGATTCCAGACAATCCCCCTTTTTTATTGTCAGTTGCAGCCGCACCTCTTCAATTATATGTTTGCGCATGCACCATTTCACTATTTTCATTTAACAAAATTTTCTCTTCCATATAATCAATGGAGGTGTGAAGAATATTATTTTTCATTGATTTTTCGGTTGGTACTATTTTAGCATCATAAGAATCTGAAAAGCTTATGTTTTTCCATCACTATCCCCTCTTGCCTTAATCACAAAATTTAACAAAGAACGGTATTTTTCACTTTTACACAAAATGTAGAATACATGTATTTCCCTTGTTGGTTCCCAGATATGTAGCTACCCTTAGCAGTAACTTTTTTTCATCGGTTAAATTATGAACATGAACGTTTCTTTTGTTAACTTGTCACCCAAAAAACTCTAAAGTGTTAAATATTATCATTGATCAACAGGATTTTTGAGTATGAGGAGTTAGATGAAGTTCTGCAGCATTATCCTCATGGATACCATGGTGTTGAAATAGATTGAAGACCAGTTTACATTGAAAGATTTGGTAAAGTTGATCCTAGCAAGCTCATGCAAGTAACCACCATGGATCGCTATACTAATCATCATGTAAAAGAGTTTGAAAGGAGCTTCGCATTTAAATTTCCAGCCTGCTAAAGGATACATTGACTCCAATACAACTATTTTGGATGTTCAAGGCGCGGTATGTCACTACATCGTTACTTCTAATTGGTATCACCACAAAATTAACATCGTGGATATGTATTTGGGGTAAGGGAGTTGGATATATATCAAAATTAACATCCTGCAACAGAGTAGTTCGTATTCATCAAATTATGAGGATTTTCAGCATTGTTGTAGTCATTGGATTTTTATTGTAAAGTATCATTACCTACTATTTACTGTATATCTTAGTGTTATACTTTTGGACGATCTTTGGTCAGATTACAGTTGGGAGCTGAAAGTGTTTTTGTTAAGTAATCGATATGCTGGAAGTTCAACCGTTTCTTGTATTTATTGAGAAATGCTAAGCACACTCTCTCTTAGGGAGAGTGAGCTTGTACTTGCCACCTGATTGGTGGAAATGGGTTGGCATTTATTGTATCATGCATGGCTAATGATTGGTGCCAACTCATTTTCACCAATCATGTGGCAAGTACAAACTCACTCTCCCTAAGGGAGAGTGAGCTTAGCATTTCTCAATTAAATAGACCACAAAAATCATTGCACTATATTTTTTTGTCTTTGTAAGCCGCATTTCTATTGCCTTTCTTTAAATGTAAGGCCTTGCATTAAATATTTAGTGCCTTTTTTTCATCAGCCTTCACGTTAACATGGTTTATACGTGGAGCACACATGAAGACAACAAAGCAGATTCTTCCATCCTTCTCCTCTAAAAAAAGTCATGGCAGCTATAATTAAAAATAAATTTAACATGAGAGAAAACGAAAAGTAAATATAGTGAACATACAAATAGATGGAAAGGGAGAAAAGAATCAAATTTGTACGTGCATTTTGCACTCGATTATAAAGGTGATAACACTAAAATAATCCGTTTGACATATAAACTAAAACATCTCATTTAAATGTCATATTTAAATTCTTTGTTTGACCGTGTAAGCACATACCATGTTTACCATTCAACTCCATTTAAACACTCCGCTAAAATGGTCCGTTACCGTTTATAGTAAATGCACGCTAAGTTATGCTTATGTTCTGCATTACTCCCTCCCGTTCGATTTATTAGACGTTTTAACAAATTTCACACAAATTAAGAAAAGTCAAAAAAGCTGCAAAAACATTAAGGTAGCGTTTGGTTTATTTTGTGTTTTGCATTTTTAGTTTTCGGCGTTAATTATGAATGTTGTGAAGATTTGAAGTGTAGCGGTGGTGATGGATCAAAGGAAAAGAGAGTGACGGAGGGGACCGCGGGAATGGTGGATAGACGGATTTATTGTTGTCATTTCCTTGTTTCTTAAAATATGAAAAATAATAAAAAGTTGTTTTCGGTTTTGTGTGCTAACTCCGTTTTGTAAAACGGTCATTTTTCATGATATATGTGCATTATCGGTATTTTTGTATGTGTGAAAACTCAAAATTGAAAAATCTAAACCAAACGCTACCTAAGTTACTGACTACTTCCTCCAGTATGGAGAATAAATTCGCATAGAAAATTTGGAATAAGCTGACATTACGAGGCAGAAATTTGTATGTCTGCAAAAGAAGTCAGAAAAATGGAAGCTTTTTGCAGGTTTTTGCAAAAAAAGTCACAAAACCTGAAGCATAAATTTGGAATAAGCTGACATTACGAGGGAACATAAATGCAGCTGGTGCATTGGGAAAGATGACACTGCAGAACGTCATATAAGAAAAACAGTGAACTTCCCAAAACGTCTAATAAATTGAACCGGAGGGAGTATTTGTATTAGCTTGTCACTCAATTTGCAGGCTTCTCTATTAAATATATACTCATTAATATGTATTGTAGCACGAGCCATAACTAATGATCTTTTAGATGTTTTCCTTGATAAGTATTCGACTTTATATTTTATTGCTATAATTTTTCCATTAAAATCCAATCTAAAATAAATTTTAATAAATAAAATTTTCATTTTCATCTTTTTAAAAACAATACAGTGAATTTTACATTAATTTATTGTTTAAGAAAATAGTTAATATAATTTTTTTTCCATTGATATCATATTACCTAACGGTCGGTTTTCCCACCGTTGTGCGGTAATAATAGTTTATATAATTGTCGCCCTAATTCACGTAATTGGTGAGGTAGAGACCGCTCCAATTCAGGCTAATATATAGATTTTTAAAAGATGCTTATTCTTGAGGGCATGCATTTTTGAAAATTTTCTTTTCTATTTATATTTTTCCTACTAACATGCCAAAATTAAAGTTTCCCAAATAATTGACAGAATTTAGTACATGAACCAAATATAACGTCCCAAACTCCCTGGTATATGTTATTTGGCCACATCCATTCCATATAAATTTTACATTTTTCGCCGTTTTATTTATTTACTAGTATAACCATACAACGGTGAGTAATAGACCGTTAGATTGAATAATTAAAAATAAAACTAGTTTTTTTCATTAGTCTTTGTTAAATACAAGTGTGAACCTGTACGTCACACAAAGTTATAGCGCTATATCGCAAAGATAAAGTGGTGTAAAGCTCAAATTTCGCTGATTGATGTTTAAGAGTTATACTTCATAATATTTTGTGAATATTTAAAAAATTACTGGCATACAATAAAATTATATATATATATATATATATATATATATATATATAATAGACATAAAATTTTAACACTAACTGGAGGACATTAAATCTCAACCATTGGATTGCTCTTTGATTTTCACCCCTCATGTAGGGACAAATGGATCCAATGACTAAGATTTTATATTCCTCAATTTATGTCAAATTTTTATGTTCAACTATATATATGTGTGTATATATATATATTGAAAATTAGTTCACTTTATTGCAAAAACCAATCATATACTTCGCGTATATGCCTCATCAAAACCATATGCCCCCTCTGCGACATAAGGGAAAAAACACATATAAACTCCATATATTAACAATACAGAGTATCAAAATCATCATTACAACAAACCACTCACCACACACTCCTGTCACTCTCAAAATAAAAAGAAAGCGCTGAAACAACGAAAAGAAGTAATATATAAACCTTCAACCAGTATTAAGTAAATCAATACCCAATTTCCTTAAAATCAGCTTCTTCTCCAAAGAAAACTTTGTCTTCCTTCCATTATTCTTCACCAAATACATCACATCTTTTTCTATAATTCCCAGCTTGATCTCCTTAGGCATGCTTTTGCTTTCAAACTGTAATGGCCCGAATTTTCGTACCCTTTGAGTTGACTAATAACACTACACATCCAACCCAAATAACACAGAAATACGAATCATTAGTAGAAAGAAGTTAGAGGATGAGAAATAGAAAGAAAAAATATTAGAATAGAAGAAAACGAAGATTACAAACTCACAGTGGAACGAATAAAATATATTAGATAACATAAACTTTGAAATACAATTCAGTAACTTTATATACATACCATCATCAGAGCACGATAGTTATTTCTGGAACAATTATAAATACTTATTTGCAGATACAATATAGTACACAACGGAAATAAGATAGTCTATATGGAACACCCCGAATTTTCTGTTAACGTTAAATTAACAAATTAAAGTATAATTAATTCTAAATGATGGAATTAAGGGAAATGGGTTATGTCATTGCGTTCGTCTCGGAATTCTGCTTGAGATAGAGTCCGAGTTTGCGTAAAACGGATACCATATGAAGAAGTTATGGACGAACGAAGTTGGGCAGAAAAACCAGAAACGGGCCAGAATGCACTACCGCACTGGGGAAGTGCGCCAGAACAAAATTGCACTGGCGCACTTGGGAAGTGCGCCAGAACAAAATTGCACTAGCGCACTTGGGAAGTGCGCCAGTACAAATTTGCACTGGCGCACCTGCCAAGTGCGCCCAGGCCGAGCAGAAACCTGCTTGGTCAGGCCCTGGCTGGCCTGGTCAGGTTCTGGTCGATTTCTGAGGCTTGGCTATGTCACTAGGGCATACATGTCGCTTTCTGGTTGGTTTCACTTGAGATGGATGGTCTGGATTCACTCTAGCTTCATCGACGGCTCTAATCAGTTTAAAATTCTATAAATACAACTCAATCACACAAACAATATAGTACTAGAGTCGTCATGCTGCTGGGAAGAAACTAGGAGTGGCCGTCAGTTAGAAAGCTTAGAGACAAGCCAATACTAAAGTAAAACACGAATCAAAACAACGTTAGTCTACCCAACGGAAAGCATATCAAATTTAGAACTCAGAATCCAGAATTCAAGTTTGTTGTTCGTTGTAAGTATAGTGATTTTTCCGATGAGAATAAAACTAAGACTTGATTCGATGTAAATTGGAAGTGGAATTGTTCTATTATGTAACGACGATGCTAATTCATATCTATGTATTGAAATGATTGTGTTGTGAATGGAATTGGGATGTTTGTGGTATAATTAAGATTGATGTTGATCCTATTGTACTTTTAAAATGAAAACAACATCACGAGCAAGTTGTGTAGTTCATGTTTATGTGATTATATAGGTTGTTTGTGATTAGAACCTCATGTGTATACTTTATGCTAGAACCTTTATGCCTAAATGGTTATGTTCATATACATGCTTCTATGTTTATATAAAAGTTGCAAGTTCCAAATTAGATCCATGTCAAGATCCACTTTAGTACATGTTTCATGTTGTAATTAGATATGTGATTGGATCTAGTTCACACCCTTGTCATAAAGTTATACATACTTATGAAAATGTCATATTCTTGTCATATGCTAGTGATGTTCGATGTTATGCCTATATCCAAAACATGTTTAGGCTTATGTTGTCTAAATTATATGCTAATTCATGTGACACCTATTTGGTTAGACCCTTATTTCAATGCAAGTTCACATATATGTAAGTTGATTTAGGCTATGTTGCAAATTCACATATATGTATGTTGACTATTTTGCAAGTTCAAACCTATGACATTCATGTTGGCTATTTTGCAAGTTCACACCTATGATGTTCATATTGATTATGCCAAAAATGCCAAGTTTACACCTATGTCATGTTTATGTTAATGAACTTTTTTATGCCAATTTTGTGTACACTAAATTAGGCTATGTTTTTAGCCTAATATTATATGTTGAAAATCATGCGAACGTAAAATTAGGCTAAGATTGTTAGCCTAATATTTAGACGGGGTAAACTGGGAAAATTTAAAAATATATGAAATTGGCATGTTTGTCACGTGCCAAAATTGGTGGCATTTAAACGGTATAAATTCTTATACCAAAAATGTTAAACTTGGAATGTGGGCCATAACATTTAATTGTTGACAAATTTACATATAACAAGTAATAAAGATAAATATGTAAATTTAGAAAATACGAATATGCTTACACGAGGTTGGATTGAGTTGTGATGTAAACCTGCCCGGACCCGCCCGGCTGTCCAGTAGTCACAACATTACCTATCCAATGTGGGTGGTTAAGCATTGAGCCCAATAAGAACCCGAGGTTAGACTGAGTTACGGCGTAAATCTGCCCGGAACCGACCGGCACATCCAGTAACCGTAACAATATCTGTCTAATGTGAGTGGTCGGTGCTTTAAAAAGCTAAGGACAAACAAATCAGGATGGTAGGGTTAAGTTAACTAAAACACTTAACCAATTCAGCATGTTAATTAAACTGATGGGTGGGGTAAGGTAAATACAGACACTTAACCACTTAACATGTTTGACTAGAAAACCCTAGTGACGGGGACCCATTTCAGCAGTAACCCAATTAGGTATCATGGTACCCTGAAACTAGGCAGGGTGGGGCACGATTACTGGGCTGATTGTAAGCGGTCAAAGCGACGGCGGTGGGTGCAACAATGTGGGTTCTAACGGAGTGCGCGCATGCACATGTTGGATCTAGATTAACCCTAGAGGGGGGTGAATAGGGTTTATCACAGTTTTTAACAGAATTAAAATTCTAACGAGATATATAATAATTAACACATCACAGAATATAGCGGAAACGGAACTGCGGAGAATAAATCACACACAGATATACCCAGCTTTGGCAAAACCCTGCCTACTGCTGCATTTCTAAGGTTTCTACTAGGTGATAGAACAGCTCCCGCATACAAGACCATGTACACTCGCAAACCCTGCTCCTATTCTAACCCTACGCTCAAAACCCTAGACTGATCGATATCCCCTCGATCAGATTTCCCCTGATTACAACCCTGTAATCAGTAACCCAGATTTTACAGACTCTGCCAACTGCCAGTTAAACACCTAACTGGTTTTCCCTAGATTTTTGCAGAATTCTAGAAACTGTTTTGACAGTTTACAAAAGAATTGAAAATACAAAATAAATAAAAAGAAAGCAAAGAAACCCCCTCTTTAATACAAACTAATCCCTTTTGACTTATGTTGGCTGCCCATTTTCTTTATTTGTTCAGCCTGATCCTTTGCTTCTAAGGAAATGAACATGGAGGCTATGGGAAAAAGGAATTTTCGGGTTTCTTTGAAATCCTCCAACTCGAATCGATTGATTGATGTTCTGAAAGAAATAATCTCCAAAGCTTCTTCAAATTTATGCTCCTGCTCGATTCACAGTCTTGGATTGCGATCAAAAACGTTTTGTGAGTTCTCTGAATTTGATTAGATTTTTGCTCTTGAAATTTTGGATTTTTGTTTTTGTTTTTGATGCAAATTGCTGATGAGGATAGGTGTTAATATAGGATAATAGAATCCTTTTATTGCTCTGATTTCACTGAATGACTTGACTGATTTGCGTTGCGTGATTTTTTCCCTTTGGTGCCTTGATTGAATCGCCCTTGAAAATTTTCTGGAAACCTTTTTGAATTGTTGCCTTATAACACCTTTGTAAAATAAAGAAATAAAATCTTTGGCCCACTTGATATTATGCCATGAAATCATTTCTGGAAAATGAATAAAGCTTGCCAAAAAAAGGTTTAAATGATATTTCTTGGAAATTCAACATTCTCTTTGCATGATAGCGGCTCTGCCTTTAAATGATTTATTGATTGAATCAGCATTGATAGCAATTCAAGAAAAATATATTTCATTAGCTGTCCCCTTAGAAAAAATTGCCAAACAAATACATATTGATTTGTTTTAAATCTGGAAACATATTGATGCTTTCCTCTTTTTACATCCTTGGCCTTGAAAACTTGCTGTGAACATGAATTGATGAATTCATTGATAAAATTCTTGAAACACAAAGATTTGATTGCATAAATGTTTACTCTGAATTTTGGGAAAGCTGATTTATGTTCTTGGAAAGAAATTATTTATTACTTGCCAAACATGGTTTTGCTAAATTGTGTTTTTCCAAAAAATTGATTCCTTGCCAACATTGACTCTTAAAAACAGTTACAGAAAATCATGAATGGATTTTTAGAGTGTCATTAAAGCTTGACAAATATATGCTTGCTTGCCAAACCTGATTCCTGTAATTTCTGGAAAGACATAATTTGAATTTCTAGAGGACAGATAACACTTGCCACATTTAGTAGAATTTCAAAAAGAAATGTTTGTGATTTCTTTCCAAAAGCTCTTGCATGCACTTGCTCATGTATTATTCTTGTACATCTGGCACATTAATTCACACATGCTTGAGTCTTGCCATTTGTTTGTGAGATGAATTGCACTTGAACATTGAATGCTCATGTTGATCTATTGAACTGCTATAGAACAATTGTTTTGCTGCCAATTTGGTTCTCTTCAATGTTGGATTATGAACTTCAGTCATTTAACTTGTTGCCAAAAACAAATTGAGTTTCTGAAAATAAATTGCCCCAAAAGAATGATTGTCTTGTCAAATGTGAATTTAGATTTCTTGAATAAAATCTTAGCACATTTATTTCCCACTGTATAATTGGAAACCATTGAATTATGGAATATTTTATCAAAGTTCTCCTTGCTAAAAAACTGAACACCTCCCATATATGAGCAAATGCAATGCTTCAATCATGTTGCTTAAACTGGTCCATGAATGAATGAGAAAATGTATTCCTTCCATGATTGTTGTCGTGCTCTCTTTTGTTTTGACCTGGTCATACTGGTTATATACATTAACTTCATTTGCATGTACCATTTGAAAATCTGAAACATTTTGCCATGCTCTTGAAACTTGCCATAATCAACACATAATCTGTGAAACATGAATTGATTCTTGGCACATTAAAAACTTGTTCATTAATATGGACATGTATAGACTGTAGCTCCACTGTGTCGCATACATGCATGTTCCCATATGTCAATTTTTTTTTTTTTTTTTAGCTGCCATGATGCTGAGTTTGCTTGACCTAAACACTTGACATAAATCAGCACCATATTCATTTCTATTGCAGTGTACTGTGTGTGTGTTTCATGTGACAAGTAAGCAGATAATGATTGGATTGACAATGACTGGACTGACAGAACACAGAGACAGAAGATGACAGTGAAAGTATATTAGTGTGTGTAACAGTGAAACTGTAAATGAGCGTCTGAGTGTATGCTTGTATAATCGAGTGTCTGTAGAAAGGAGCTTTGTGTATACTAAAATTGATTGTACAATAATGAATATCAGTGAAATGTACAAATAATGGAGTTTATATTTTTGTACTATTTAATTATTGAAATAAAATATTCTATTTAAATAAAATACAGTTTAATATTTGAATTCGTGTATAGTCGTATTCTATTTAAACATAAATATTATATTTCTATCTGAGATGTGATATAATAGTAACAAACACATTTAAAGTAAAATATACTTGTTTGTTATCACCAAACAAAAATCATATAATTGTGTATACAACTACGTTATATACAACAATCTCCCCCTTTTGACGATGACAACCAAATAAAAGATTTTGAATATATTAAATGTGTTTATTCGTGAATAGTGAAACTCCCCCTAAATGCATGCTCCCCCTACAACTAAACTCCCCCTAGCTCTGATACATATGTGCAAGAGTGAACAGAATAAATCGAATGATTTTTCAAAAGTATTAAAAAAAATTCACTCATAAACCAAAATCTCAACCATTCTCCCCCTTTTGTTATCATAAAAAGGATACAGATTATAAAAGAACGATGAAAATATGACTAAAAATCAGCTTAAGAGAGAATGTTAACCACAATTCTCAAAAAAAATCAAACAAAAATCATAATATTCTAAGAATCAGTGGCAAATTTCACATTTGAGAATGAAGGATTTATGGTGAAATTATAATAATGGAGAGAGCTTTTTAAAAAATGAATTTCAGTTATTTTCAAAATAGACTTTTTTTTTAAACTAAGCACAAAAACAGTGATGGATTTTTCCTATAATTATAAGTTCAACTTAAGTGACAAAATCAAATACTCTCAAATCCCAGTAGCTATCAATCAACAAATCATAATACGTCATAAAATAATAACACATTTCACAAGTTAGAATATGGATTGATAGGCAGGTTATTATACACAGAGGAGAATTTCATATAAGAATTTTTTATTTATTTCAAATTATTTTTCATTTCTTTTCTTTTTATTTAAGAGCGCACTGACCATGCATAACCAGAGCTCGGATTTTTAAATGAGATCAGTCGCCGCTAAAATTATAAGTTGTCTCTTAACCATGCATGACCAGTGCTTGGATTTTTAAATGAGGTTAGAGACATACTTATGTATATTTATCATTTTCAGCTTTTAAAAGAAAAATCTCCTCGGAATATAAAACCAAAATGGATGATAGAAAGATGGTAGGTACAGAGATGATATGTGAAATAAATTTCTAAATTAATCATATTATGAAATATGCTCGGCTGTACCGGGATTTTCAATAATTTTCAATCATCACTAAATCTGAAAAATAATGCAGTCACATTTCCATCACCAATATTTTCACTGTTTACATAAGAAAAAACTCTCCTCATTAATATAAAATCATGATGGATGACAGAAGGATGATAGACATAGAAGATGTTCGTGAAATTAGCGCCAATCCAAAGATATTATAATAACTGTTCAATCATCATGAAAATTTAAATAGAATCCCCTCTTGTTGTGAAGTATGTAGTCATAACTCATCACAGTTTCAAAATCTGATAATAATTTTGATGAATTTAACTACAGTCCAGTTTGGTTATTGATTTCAATTTCTGAATGAATAATCAATAAATAATTTTAAAATTGAAAAATAATTAAGAGGAAATTGAAAGATTTATACAAGACATGAGGTTTTTTTTTTTAAAAATATATATATATATATATATATATATATATATATGTACATGATGAGAATAGATCAAAGAGAACAGCACATCAAAACTGATACCACATGTTTATGTCACAACAATCAAGGATTTGAAATATGACACGAGTGACCTAGACATCCAAGTACAATCATTAGGCCCAAGTAGACAAGACAAATAAATTAGGCATATTCATCAGAGCAACAAACAGTATATACCAAAGCAAGCAGTCATCAAAAAAAAATTCATATCAGTATCAGAGCAGCACAAGAAAATTATCAAGTCAGACTTGTCAAGATGATGGTAAAAAAAATCATGATCCAAGAATTCGATTTATTTGAAATCACTTGAGGGAATATGAAAATTTCAAGATTAAATGAATCGATCACACCAGTTTGTATAATTCAGATTTAGGAAGTGTGCGAGATCCAAGAAATCAATAGTTTCAAATGATTTCAAACAAATATTCAAGCCAATTGATCATGAAATAACAGTGAGTTACAAAATCAGATTTTTGATGAATTTTTCACAAGAAATCTCTGTCAAGCACAAGTAAAATATTCAGATCATTTACATCAAGTTTGAGAATTATTCAAGATCTTAAAATTAAGAAATTATTTATTTGAAATCACATGAATCAATGTCGATTTTTGAGATATAATGAATCCGTCACACAAGATTGGTATATTTTTTAAATTTCAAATTTAAGTGGTGTGTGATATTCAAAATATCAAGAATTTCAGATGATTTCAAATAAACAGATTTCAAAATAAAATGATCACGAATGAATATAGATTTCACGATGTATCACTGATTCAAGACAATTTAACATATTCAAGCCAATCTGAAAATTTCTGAAATTATCACAACTGATAAGTTACAAGATGTACTGTAATGAGTATAGTATTTTAAGCGTTTCCAAAATGAATTGGAAGAAACTCATAACAGCATAAGTGTGAAATTTCATTAATTATTCAGATCTTCAAAAATTTAGAATCCAAAATAACAATGTTCAAGATATAATATTAATGCTTCAGCACTGTTAAGAATTCAAAAAAAACTTCAAAAAACAATTGCAGATATTTACAGAAATAAATTCAAGATCTGGAAAAGATTAAAAATAAGAGAGTTTTATTCACATAAAGCAAATTTCCAGAAAATCATGAATTCTGCAATTTGAAGTTAAGAAAGCCCAGAATAAAAGATACAACAGTGACAAAAACAGAAACAAAAGAACAGAAGGAGGTAGAAGGAGAAATAAACAAAGAAAAAAAAAACTGAGAATATTTACAAAGGTGAGTTTAGATATCATACCAGAATCCAATGTAAATCAGACTCTCTAACTCAACAAGCTTGGCTAAGGAACTGTGAATGATTACAGAAGTACTGAGCAGCTTTAATCCAAATCTCTTTTGTCTAGCAGTTCCTCAGCCACCTCTGGTACCTAACAGTTTATAGAATCAAGTGGTCTAACAAAATTTGTAAAACCACTCACAGTTTTGTTCACAGTTTTAGGTACCCAAACTTGTTTATATAACAAACCATTAGAATTAACTTTCGTACCCTTAGGAACCCAAATCTGTCTGAACTTAACGAAGCCTGTTTTATTTTTTAGGATCCAAGAATGTTTAAATGGTTTATTATAAAACGATTTCTCATCACAATTACGATTCTAAAATCCTTTGAAATTTTTAGAGTTCAAATTTTCAAAGCAGTTCTTTCCAAAGCAATTTGAGAGATTTTTCAAATCATTTGAATTTTGTTTTCCAAAAACATCATTTTTCCCAAAGCCAAGTCCAGATTTATTTCCAATAGAAACTTGGTTTTGTAACAGCATATTCAACGATTTTTCCCCATTGGAAAATTTATCCAAGGTTGATTCTAATCGTTGAATTTCGGATTTTAGATCGCTATTTTCTTTTAATAGATTTGAGCAATTATTTATAGCGATCTTCTGTTCAGCATTGGACTGTTTCAAACCCAAATTCTCATTTTCAAGCAATTTAACTTTGGCTTGGGAATCACCAATTTCAAATTCAAAATATTTTCGACTTTCTGATTCAAAATTCTTGAGTTTTTCAATTTCAATTTCTAGCTCATTAAAAATAGACTCAGTTTTCAACAAGCTTTGTTCTTCAGCAAAAATATATTTGGAATTTTCAGTCTTCTTGAAATTTTCAAATTGCTTTTGCAAACAATTGTTTGTGCTTTCAAACTCTATCTTGTTCTCTTTTAAAAACAAAATTTCATCCTCAAGTTTTTGAACATTTTTATTTTGACGAACAAGATTATTTTTCAAATTTAAACATTTTTTGCAATTAGAATTTGAAAACTTCTTGACATTTTTAAGCTTTGATTCCAAAAGATTATTTTTGCAAATCAATTCAAGTTTTTCAGCTTTCAGAATTTTATTTTTAGACTTCAGGTTCTCAACAGATTCAGTTAAATCATTTAAGCGAGAAATTAAATCTTTACAAGAAAGATCTCCTGTTGAGTCTCCATCTGGATTTCCATCTGTATAACCTGTTAAGTACAGATCTGAAACTGAGTTGACCTTCTGGGGTTTTGAGCTGTTGTCTTCTTTTCCATATAGCGTGTTGAGAGTTGTCCAGATTTCCTGCGCAGTCAAACAATGGGAGATAAGGCTATATTGGACATCATCAATATAAGAATATAAAGTATGAATAGCACGAGAATTAAACCCAATATCATTTCTACTAACTATATCAAATCCATTAATAACAGTATCCCAACATTTAATATCAACAGATTTTAAATATAACTCCATTTCTGATTTCCAATTTAAAAAATCTGTACCATTAAAAATAGATGGAATACGACTGGACTGACTCTCAATGGACTGACAACTAGAATGACCCATTACTCTAGAGTTAACAGAATACCTGCTCTGATACCACTTGTTGGATCTAGATTAACCCTAAAGGGGGGGTGAATAAGGTTTATCACAGTTTTTAACAGAATTAAAATTCTAACGAGATATATAATAATTAACACATCACAGAATATAGCGGAAACAGAACTGCAGAAAATAAATCACACACAAATATACCCAGCTTCGGCAAAACCCTGCCTACTGCTGCATTTCTAAGGTTTCTACTAGGTGATAGAACAGCTCCCGCATACAAGACCATGTACACTCGCAAACCCTGCTCCTATTCTAACCCTACGCTCAAAACCCTAGACTGATCGATATCCCCTCGATCAGATTTCCCCTGATTACAACCCTGTAATCAGTAACCCAGATTTTACAGACTCTGCCAACTGCCAGTTAAACACCTAACTGGTTTTCCCTAGATTTTTGCAGAATTCTAGAAACTGTTTTGACAGTTTACAAAAGAATTGAAAATACAAAATAAATAAAAAGAAAGCAAAGAAACCCCCTCTTTAATACAAACTAATCCCTTTTGACTTATGTTGGCTGCCCATTTTCTTTATTTGTTCAGCCTGATCCTTTGCTTCTAAGGAAATGAACATGGAGGCTATGGGAAAAAGTAATTTTCGGGTTTCTTTGAAATCCTCCAACTCGAATCGATTGATTGATGTTCTGAAAGAAATAATCTCCAGAGCTTCTTCAAATTTATGCTCCTGCTCGATTCACAGTCTTGGATTGCGATCAAAAACGTTTTGTGAGTTCTCTGAATTTGATTAGATTTTTGCTCTTGAAATTTTGGATTTTTGTTTTTGATGCAAATTGCTGATGAGGATAGGTGTTAATATAGGATAATAGAATCCTTTTATTGCTCTGATTTCACTGAATGACTTGACTGATTTGCGTTGCGTGATTTCTTCCCTTTGATGCCTTGATTGAATCGCCCTTGAAAATTTTCTGGAAACCTTTTTGAATTGTTGCCTTATAACACCTTTGTAAAATAAAGAAATAAAATCTTTGGCCCACTTGATATTATGCCATGAAATCGTTTCTAGAAAATGAATAAAGCTTGCCAAAAAAAGGTTTAAATGATATTTCTTGGAAATTCAACATTCTCTTTGCATGATAGCTGCTCTGCCTTTAAATGATTTATTGATTGAATCAGCATTGATAGCAATTCAAGAAAAATATATTTCATTAGCTGTCCCCTTAGAAAAAATTGCCAAACAAATACATATCGATTTGTTTTAAATCTGGAAACATATTGATGCTTTCCTCTTTTGACATCCTTGGCCTTGAAAACTTGCTGTGAACATGAATTGATGAATTCATTGATAAAATTCTTGAAACACAAAGATTTGATTGCATAAATGTTTACTCTGAATTTCTGGAAAGCTAATTTATGTTCTTGGAAAGAAATTATTTATTACTTGCCAAACATGATTTTGCTAAATTGTGTTTTTCCAAAAAAATTGATTCCTTGCCAACATTGACTCTTAAAAACAGTTACAGAAAATCATGAATGGATTTTTGGAGTGTCATTAAAGCTTGACAAATATATGCTTGCTTGCCAAACCTTAATTTCTGGAAAGACATAATTTGAATTTCTAGAGGACAGATAACACATGCCACATTTAGTATAATTTCAAAAATAAATGTTTGTGATTTCTTTCCAAAAGCTCTTGCATGCACTTGCTCATGTATTATTCTTGTACATCTGGCACATTAATTCACACATGCTTGAGTCTTGCCATTTGTTTGTGAGATGAATTGCACTTGAACACTGAATGCTCATGTTGATCTATTGAACTGCTGTAGAACAATTGTTTTGCTGCCAATTTGGTTCTCTTCAATGTTGGCTTATGAACTTCAGTCATTTAACCTGTTGCCAAAAACAAATTGAGTTTCTGAAAATAAATTGCCCCAAAAGAATGATTGTCTTGTCAAATGTGAATTTAGATTTCTTGAATAAAATCTTAGCACATTTATTTCCCACTATATAATTGGAAACCATTGAATTATGGAATATTTTATCAAAGATCTCCTTGCTAAAAAACTGAACACCTCCCATATACGAGCAAATGCAATGCTTCAATCATGTTGCTTAAACTGGTCCATGAATGAATGAGAAAATGTATTCCTTCCATGATTGTTGTCGTGCTCTCTTTTGTTTTAACCTGGTCATACTGGTTATATACATTAACTTCATTTGCATGTACCATTTGAAAATCTGAAACATTTTGCCATGCTCTTGAAACTTGCCATAATCAACACATAATCTGTGAAACATGAATTGATTTCTTGATTGATTCTTGGCACATTAAAAACTTGTTCATTAATATGGACATGTATAGACTGTAGCTCCACTGTGTCGCATACATGCTTGTTCCTATATGTCAATTTTTTTTTTATTTAGCTGCCATGATGCTGAGTTTGCTTGACCTAAACACTTGACATAAATCAGCACCATATTCATTTCTATTGCAGTGTACTGTGTGTGTGTTTCATGTGACAAGTAAGCAGATAATGATTGGACTGACAATGACTGGACTGACAGAACACAGAGACAGAAGATGACAGTGAAAGTATATTAGTGTGTGTAACAGTGAAACTGTAAATGAGCATCTGAGTGTATGCTTGTATAATCGAGTGTCTGTAGAAAGGAGCTTTGTGTATACTAAAATTGATTGTACAATAATGAATATCAGTGAAATGTACAAATAGTGGAGTTTATATTTTTGTACTGTTTAATTATTGAAATAAAATATTCTATTTAAATAAAATACAGTTGAATATTTGAATTCGTGTATAGTCGTATTCTATTTAAACATAAATATTATATTTCTATCTGAGATGTGATATAATAGTAACAAACACATTTAAAGTAAAATATACTTGTTTGTTATCATCAAACAAAAATCATATAATTGTGTATACAACTACGTTATATACAACAGCACACACTTCAGAGCAAACAAATAGGGCACTGGGGGCACCAGTAGTATAACCTATGCATTCTAGTATTGTGTCGAGCCGCCACCATGGGACTTGATACACCCCATGGTGGGACCAGCATAGGTATCTACAATCTTTGGGGGCCGTAAGACACATGTAATTATGCGAGTAGGAGCCGATCTTTAGAAAAAGGGGATCACTTCACCCTCAGCATGGGGTGCCAGTTGGGACAATACAAGTAGGTGCAGAGATATAGTGTGGGGTGCGATAGTATATTCGATTCAAACTGATTTACCTTAGTTTATGATATTTTCCTGTTTCCAGTTTATACTTATCATGTCCTTTTCTTATTCTCATACTGAAGAGTCACTAGACTTACCAGGCTTTATGTCTGACCCTATTTTCTTTCGTCTTCTTTTCTTCCGTTCCTCCCCTCTAGGTCCACAGGGAGGAAACAACCCAGCTTAGTCAGATTCTTTGCAAGCTTCATGATAGTAAATGTACGGTTTGGACTTTCTTTCCTTGGCTATGGCAGTTGTACACACTCTATGGGAATTTATGCAGTTTTAATTATGTTTTTATGCTTCTTTATTTAATAACCAAGGCAGAAATGATGATGCAATGTTTTGGAAGTTGTTTTGTGACAGTTATGGAAATGTCTTTGTATGAACACGTATTTATGAAATAAAAAGTCTGTTTGTTTTCCGCTGCTTATATATGTGTGTTTGTATATTTGTCTTGTGTTTATCTGTGACTTTTACTTAAAAACCTCCACCAAAGTTAAGGCATTCCCTTTGTGAGTGACCTTAATGGAGGGTAGGGTGTTTCACATGGTATCAGAGCATAGGTTTATCATACTAGATAAAAGTTTTTGAAAATATTTTCAAAAAAGAAGTTTAAAGAAGCATCTTTTTCACGAAAAAGTGTTGTTTTCAAAAGGCATAATTCCCCAGAGCCATATGCATTATCCCTCTATCCCTTTATCTTGAATACTTTCCTTTTTGTTCCGGCATGTCTGGAGATCTTAACCTACCAGAAGGAGTACCGATCCCTGGCTAGTTCCGAAGGTACCTAAAGGCTAGGGCCAATGGTGCGGGCCCAGCAGACATTCCTCCTCCTACAGTGGCAGCGGTTCCTCCTCCCCCTCCTCCTCCTCCTCGTGGGAACACTTTCGCGAAGACGTGTAGAGACTTCAAGGATATGGGAGGAAAGGACTTTTATGGAACTGAATCATTTGTGGTAGCAAGGAACTGGCTTAAGGAGACTGAAGATTTATTCGTTATCTTCGAAGTTGATGACAGACAAAAGATACAGCTAGCAGTGTGGTTGCTCAAAGATGAAGCTTCCTATTGGTGGGAAGTTATGCATGCGAAGAGGCTAGTGGAAACATGGGAAGATTTCAGGATGAGGTTTGAGATGAAATTCCTCTCCCAAGCTGAAAGAAGCCTGCAGATGGAGAAGTTCCTAACTCTTAAGCAAGGGAGTATGACGATCAAGGAGTACGTCAATCAGTTTAATCAGCTGGCTAGATTTGGGCTTGATTTAGTAAACACCCAACACAAGAAGGCCCTTCGCTTCGTAAAGGTCTGAATGAGCCTCTACACAGCCTTGCTATGACCCATATACCCATGGGAGCGACCTATGAAAGCTTGGTGGACATGGCGCTGCTACACGAGGAAGATAAAGGCAAGAAAGAGGCAAAGGCGGAAGTGTCTCAAGAAAAGAAAGAGGGTTTACAGGCTAAGAAGACAGACTTCAAGAAAGGCGGGAAGAACAACAAAATCTGTGAAAAGAGAAGGTGCAATTTTTGTGGCATTGTGGGACATATAGCAAAAGACTGCAGGAAGAAGAAGGCAAAGATGAATGGTGGTTGTTTCCATTGTGGAGAGACTGGACACTTGGCTAAGGGCTGCCCAAAGAAGCAGGGGCAGGGACAGAGGACTGGATCCACCTCAGGGGGACAGGTTTACGCGCTGGTGGCACCTCCACATGAACGAGGTAGAAATGTTTGTGTAGAAAGCTTAGTTTATCTCTATGATCACCCAGTTCGCATTCTCTTTGATTCTGGTGCATCACACTCCTTTATTTCATCTGCTTTAGTAGAATCTCTGCACCTAGACACTAGTATGGTAAAAGATCCCTTGGTTATTTCAAATCCAGTTGGGGGGCTCGACTTATTTGTCGATGGTTTGCTTGGATTTGAAAATCTCTATTCTAAGTGTTGAATTTAGATGTAGTGCCTTTGTTTTGGGCTTCTCTGGATATGGACTGATCTTAGGCATGGACTGGTTCTCCAGTAATGGTGCCATTCTTGATTGTGAGAAAAGAGTGGTTAGACTCTTGACTCGGCTCGGTAACACTCTAGAAATTTCTTGTAATCCCTTGAATGTTGTTATGCTTAGTTATCTAGAGTCGCTTGACGCTTCTGTTGAGAATTTGCAGTCAGTTAGAGTGGTCCGGGAATATTCGGATGTCTTTGAAGAGGTGAAAGGCTTACATCCGAAGCGGGAAATAGAGTTCCGCATACATCTTGTGGATAATGCAAAGCCCGTAGCTCTGCCTGTCAGACACATGGCTCCAAAGGAGATAAAGTAGCTCAGTAAGCAAGTTAAGGAGCTTCTCGAGAAGGGATTTATAAGGCGGAGTATCTCGGAATGGGGTGCTCCAGTGGTGTTCGCCACCAAAGCAGATGGTTCACTATGTCTTTGTGTGGACTATAGGGAGCTAAACAAGCTGACTAAGAAGAATAGACACCCACTTCCCTGAATAGACGATTTATTTGATCAGCTTGTAGGTGCGTCGGTCTTCTCCCAACTTGATCTGGCTACTGGGTTCCATCAGCTAAGGGTAGCTGAAGATAGCATTGATAAATTGGCGTTCAGAACCCCATACGGTTTCTACGAGTGGCTTGTCATGCCTTTCGGTTTAACAAACGCACCCGCTTATTTCGTGGACCTAACGAGCAGGGTGTTCAGAGAATTCCTCAATAAGTTCGTGGTGGTCTTCGTAGGCGATATTTTGATCTTCTTAAAATATGAGGAAGAACATGCTCAGCATCTGAAGGAGATCATGGAAACTCTTCGAGCTCATCAGCTAAAAGCCAAATTCTCCAAGTGCCACTTTTGGAGAGAAGAAGTAAGGTTTCTTGGGCATATAGTGTCCAAAAAGGGGTTAGCCGTGAACCCCGCGAAAGTGGTGGCAGTGCAAGATTGGAAGACACCAAGAAATGCAACCGAAGTCTGAAGCTTTCTTGGGCTAGCCGGTTTTTACCGAAAGTTCATTAGGGATTTCGCGAAAATCCCAGCTCCACTCACAAGGCTAACAAAGAAGAATCTGGCGTTCGCTTAGGATTTGGATTGCGAATTTTCTTTCCAATGATTAAAAAGGGCTCTCACAACAGCCTCAGTTCTGAATTTTCCGGATGGAAGCAAGATGTTCACCGTATACATGGATGCTTGTGGTACGGGACTAGGAGCTGTTTTGATGCAAGAAGGGAGGGTAGTAGCTTATGGTGGAAGAAAGTTGAAAGTTCATGAAAAGAACTACCCAACCCACGATCTCGAGTTGGCTACCATTGTCTTTGCGCTTAAGTCTTGGCGCCATTATCTCCTAGGTGAGAAGTTCGAATTATATACTGACCATAAATCGTTGAAGTATCTTTTCTCGCAGAAAGATCTTAACCTAAGGCAGCAAAGACGGATGGAGTTCCTTGCCTCATATGACTTTGAGATTTCCGATACTCCTGGCAAAGGAAACGTAGTAGCAGACGCGTTGAGCAGAAAGAAACTGACCCTAACCCCTCTCTTTGTAGAAAGGCAAAGCTTGGAGTATATAGCCAGTTTTGACTTTAGGCCCTCCTCAGATTTTATACCTGGTTTATTTGCATCCCTAGAAGTACGGCCCACTCTTTTAGACTCGATAGGGCCGCACAACGTGAAGACCCTCATCTCGTGGATGTGATAGATAAACTAATTAGGGGCGAAACTTCCAGTCACCTCAATAGGTACTCCATCGATGATAAGGGTTGGCTGAGAAAAGATGGAAGGTTATGCATCCCACAAGCTAGGGATTTTGTGAAGAAGGTTCTCGAGGAGGCACATCATTCCAAGATGACAATACACCCAGGAGGAGACAAGATGTACAAGGACGTATAGAGAGTTTTCTATTGGAGCGGCATGAAGAAGGACGTGGCAGATTTCGTTTCTAAGTCCGTGACATGCCAACAGGTCAAGGCGGAACAAAAGAAGCCTGGAGGACTGCTTCATCCTCTAGAAGTCCCGCAATGGAAGTGGGATAGCATTTCGATGGACTTCATTGACGGGTTGCGTATGTCAAGAAAAGGAAATACTAGCATTTGGGTAATAGTGGACAGGCTTACTAAAAGCGCCCGCTTTATACCTATCAAGAGTAGAAGGACTGCCTCGTCTCTAGCTTCTCTTTATCTCAAGGAAATAGTTCAACTCCATGGAATACCCTCCAGCATAGTGAGTGACAGAGATCCCATCTTTACCAGCGAATTTGGCGGAGTCTGCAAGAAGATGTAGGCATACAGTTATGCTTGAGCACGGCTTATCACCCCCAAACTGATGGCCAGACAGAAAGGGTGAATAGAGTATTGGAAGACCTTTTGGGACTATGCGTTTTTGACTTCGGAGGGACTTGGAGGATCATCTTCCTTTAGTGGAATTTGCCTACAATAACAGCTACCAAGCCACCATCGGTATGGCGCCCTTCGAAGCTCTATATGGAAGACATTGCTGATAACCAACTTGTTGGTGGGAGTCTACTGACAAGATTATACTTGGGCCAGACATGATTAGAGAGACTTCAGAAAAAGTGGACTTGATACGAAGGAGAATGAAGACTGTCCAAGACAGACAGAAATCCTACGCCGACAAGAGAAGGACCGACCTTGAGTTTGAGGTTGGGGACAGGGTTTTCCTTAAGGTATCCCCTCTAAGGAACGTCGTTCGCTTTGGGTCCGCTGGAAAGCTAACACCAAGATTTGTAGGATTGTTCCCTATCATCGAGAGTTTTGGGAAAATGGATTATAGAGTAGAGATGCTTGAAAGAATGGCTGAAATTCACAACGTCTTTCATGTTTCTCATCTCCGAAAATGTCTGCATAAATCTGCAGAAGTGGTGGAGCCAAGCATTCTAGAAGAAGTCGAAGTGGAACGCGAAGCAACTGTGAGGAGAGTTCGAACTCGAATCGTAGGAACTGAAATCAAAAAGCTACGCAACCGCGAAGTCAAGCTCGTTAAGGTTCAGTGGAGCGACGCCGAGGAAGACGCGACTTGGGAAACTGAGGACAGAATACACGCGGCCTACCCTTTTTTTTTTGAGGGTACATCTTTGACCTCTCTTTTTCCTTAAGTTGTGTTTGTATCTATCTTTTTGGGTATATCTCCTCGATACTATCCTTTATCCTTAGGTAGAAACCCCTTTGGACATAAACATGTATTTGAAACATGTTATGGTTGATGGCTGCAAGTGGTTGCTAATGGTTGCTCATGGATGCATATACACACACAACCTAGGTTTTAGATCGGCTCAGTCACTTCATACTGCATATGCATATATGTATCCATATTTGTATGTGGTTGAAACTTGATATGTCGTCATATGGATGTTGCATTTGTATAAATGGTTGCGCACTCATGTAGAATTATGAGTAAGGACAAAATTGCATACATAATGGATTCATGATACTTACATGATTTGCATTAAGGAGGTCAACTGGATCAGTAGACCACCTGATTTTGCATTAGTTAAGGACATATACACACACTGTGCATATAATCATAAAACATTAGAAGTCTTTTAAGGACAATGGATGCCTGTGTTTGTTGGTTGAGTAGATAGACGGTTGGATGTTAGGACTGACGTTCTCCTAGAATTGAAGATTTCGGGGACGAAATCCTTTAAGGAGGGGAGAATGTAACACCCCGAATTTTCTATTAACATTAAATTAACAAATTAAAGTATAATTAATTCTAAATGATGGGATTAAGGGAAGTGAGTTATGCCATTGCGTTCGTCTCGAAATTATGCTTGAGATAGAGTCTGAGTTTGTGTAAAACGGATATCGTATGAAGAAGTTATGGACGAACGAAATTGGGCAGAAAAAACAAAAACGGACCAGAATGCACTGGCGCACTTGGGAAGTGCGCCAGAACAAAATTGCACTGGCGCACTTAGGAAGTGTGCCAGTACAAATTTGCACTGGCGCACCTGCCAAGTGCGCCCAGGCCGAGCAGAAACCTGCTTGGTCAGGCCCTGGCTGGCCTGGTCGGGTTCTGGTCGATTTCTGAGGCTTGGCTGTGTCACTAGGGCTAACATGTCGCTTTCTGATTGGTTTCTCTTGAGATGGATAGTCTGGATTCACTCTAGCTTCATCGACGGCTTTAATCAGTTTAAAATTCTATAAATACAACTCAATCACACAAATAATATAGTACTAGAGCCGTCATGCTGCTGGGAAGAAACTAGGAGTGGCCGTCAGTTAGAAAGCTTAGAGACAAGCCAATACTAAAGTAAAACACGAATCAAAACAACGTTAGTCTACCCAAAGGAAAGCATATCAAATTCAGAACTCAGAATCCAAAATTCAAGTTCGTCGTTCGTTGTAAGTATAGTGAATTTTCCGATGAGAATAAAACTAAGACTTGATTCAATGTAAATTGGAAGTGGAATTGTGATATTATGTAACGACGATATTAATTCATATCTATGTATTGAAATGATTGTGTTGTGAATGAAATTGGGGTGTTTGTGGTATAATTAAGATTGGCGTTGATCCTATTGTACTTTTAGAATGAAAACAACATCACAAGCAAGTTGTATAGTTCATGTTTATGTGATTATATAGGTTGTTTGTGATTAGAACCTCATGTGTATACTTTATGCTAGAACTTTTATGCCTAAATGGTTATGTTCATATACATGCTCCTATGTTTATACAAAAGTTGCAAGTTACTAATTGGATCCATGTCAAGATCCACTTTAGTACATGTTTCATGTTGTAATTAGATATGTGATTGGATCTAGTTCACACCCTTGACATAAAGTTATACATACTTATGAAAATGTCATATTCTTGTCATATGCTAGTGATGTTCGATGTTATGCCTAGATCCAAAACATGTTTAGGCTTATGTTGTCTAAATCATATGCTAATTCATGTGACACCTATTTGGTTAGACCCTTATTTCAATGCAAGTTCACATATATGAAAGTTGATTTAGGCTATGTTGCAAATTCACATATATGTATGTTGACTATTTTGCAAGTTCACACCTATGACATTCATTTGGCTATTTTGCAAGTTCACACCTATGATGTTCATATTGATTATGCCAAAAATTCCAAGTTTACACCTATGTCATGTTTATGTTAATGAACTTCTTTATGCCAGTTTTGTGTACACTAAATTAGGCTAAGTTTTTAGCCTAATATTATATGTTGAAAATCATGTGAACGTAAAATCAGGCTAAGATTGTTAGCCTAATATTTAGACGGGGTAACGTTGGGAAAACTTAAAAATATATGAAATTGACTTGTTTGTCACATGCTAAAATTGGTGGCATTTAAACGGTATAAATTCTTATACCAAAAATGTTAAACTTGGAATGTGGGCTATAACATTTAATTGTTGACAAATTTACATATAACAAGTAATAAAGACAAATATGTAAATTTAGAAAATACGAATATGCTTAACACGAGGTTGGATTGAATTGTGATGTAAACCTGCCCGGACCCGCCCGGCTGTCCAGTAGTCACAACATTACCTATCCAATATGGGTGGTTAAGCATTGAGCCCAATAAGAACCCGAGGTTAGACTGAGTTACGGTGTAAATCTGCCCGGAACCAACCGGCACATCCAGTAACCGTAACAATATCTGTCTAATGTGAGTGGTCGGTGCTTTAAAAAGCTAAGGACAGACAAATCAGGATGGTAGGGTTACGTTAACTAAAACACTTAACTAATTCAGCATGTTAATTAAACTGATGGGTGGGGTTAGGTAAATACAGACACTTAACCACTTAACATGTTTGACTAGAAAACCCTAGTGACGGGGACCCATTTCAGCAGTAACCCAATTAGGTATCATGGTACCCTGAAAATAGGCAAGGTGGGGCATGATTACTGGGATAAATGTAAGTGGTCAAAGCGACGGCGCTGGGTGCAACAGTGTTGGTTATAATAGAGTGCGGGTGTGCACACACTTCGGAGTAGACAAACAAGGCACTGGGGGCACCAGTAGTGTAACCTATGCATTCTAGTATTGTGTCGAGCCGCCACCATGGGACTTGATACACCCCATGGTGGGACCAACATAGGTATCTACAATCTTTGGGGGCCGTAAGACACATGTAATTATGCGAGTAGGATCCGATCTTTAGAAAAAGGGGATCACTTCACCCTCAGCATGGGGTGCCAGTTGGGACAATACAAGTAGGTGCAGAGATATAGTGTGGGGTGCGATAGTATATTCGATTCGAACTGCTTTACCTTAGTTTATGATACTTTCATGTTTGCAGTTTATACTTATCATGTCCTTTTTCTTATTTTCATACTGAAGAGTCACTAGACTTACCAGGTTTTATGTCTGACCCTATTTTCTTTCGTCTTCTTTTCTTCCATCCCCCTCCCCCAAGGTCCACAAGGAGGAAACAACCCAGCTTAGTCAGATTCTTTGCAAGCTTCAAGATAGTAGATGTACGGTTTGGACTCTCTTTCCTTGGTTATGGCTGTTGGACACACTCTATAGGGATTTATGCAGTTTTAATTATGTTTTATGCTTCTTTATTTAATAACCAAGACAAAAATGATGATGTAATGTTTTGATAGTTGTTATGTGACAGTTATGGAAATGTCTTTGTATGAACACGTATTTATGAAATAAAAAGTTTGTTTGTTTTTCGCTGCTTATATATATGTTTATATATCTGTCTTGTGTGTATCTGTGACTTTTACTTAAAAACCTCCACCAAAGTTAAGGCATTCCTTTTGTGAGTGACCTTAATGGAGGGTGGGGTGTTTCACTATAGCTAACTGATGAAGCCTCATGCTTCTAACTCCTCCAAGTGAATCTGAAAAATCCCGACTACTTGACTGCCCGTACAAATTTGGGCACCCAAGAATTTAGGGAAAAATAAAAAAAATAAACTCTGGGTCACTCATGGTACTGGTGTGAGTAAACTCCAACCACTGGTTTAACTTTCAAAATCCTTTCAAAAGAAATGATAATCGTAAGATCGATCCACACATAAACATGGATGGTTTTTACCTTACGATAACAAAAAATATATTTGATATCAAATCCAATGATATTACAATAGTGTCTAATAAATAGAATCTTGCGGAACGCTTGCATCTTATGCTCCATATATAATATAAAATCAAAAACCGCATTTGGTTATACAAGTTGACGGTAAAGATATGGAGAGCATTTGGTGAGAACTCTAATTTAATTATTTTTAATTTAGCAGAATAACTAGTTATCATTAATTTATAATTATAATAAGTTGATGATGATTGGTTGTTTATGGATGGTTGTGATTATATGTGATGTTTGATTGATGATCATCTAGTTAGAATACACTAGACACTAAGTGTTATTGCTGTAACGCTTTACGCATAATGAAATTAGCCAACTGTTGTTATTTGTTGTGTTTGCAATGGATGAATTAATTCGTATATTGTTGATTATTAATTGATTATGGTTGTAACACATACACATCATAGTCATGGAGTATACAGATAATCAAGTTAAATCTCCTTTCTATAACAATTTTATTATTTTAAATAATTAAATAATAATTGGAAATTTTGGTTTGAATTAATAATTGGAATATTTTGGTTTGAATTTAAATTTCATATGATTTGTAAATCCTGTTATGTATAATAAAAGACTTTCATGAAACATAGAAATGTTTTAAATTAAATTTGGATTCTCAAAGTTAAACAAGTTTTGAAAATTTAATTAAGAAAGTGATTTGGAGTTACATTGGTTTATATAAACATTTGATTCCATTTATCTTTACAATCACTATCCGTAAGTCTTGAAAATTATAAATAAGTTAAAAATATTTTATTAAGTTCGATTTAAAGGGGGGGAGGGGGCTTTGGAAGTATTTTCAAATATTATAAAATGTTAACATTTGAATTGAGTTTTAAGTTGAGTTCGAAGAAATGATTTGAGTCAAATTGCTTTTATTAAAATAATTTGTTTTGAAAATTTGATCGGAGAATGATTTGATATATGTATTTAGTATTAGTTTTGTGTAAACAATTCTAATGATTAATGGTGAGTAATTGAATGAGATTTGAAAAATATTATTTAAGATTTCGATTTAATTTGAATAGTTGGAAATTGGAAATATGGTTTTAAAATCTTAAGTTATGAAAACTTAAGTTTATTTGGAAAGAATTCAGACGATTTATATTAAATCTTGTATAGCTCGAATTGGACGCGTCGTGCAGCGACAGTTTGTTAATATCGATTTTGATTTTCAAATGACAATAACTTGAGTGTTTTAAATCGGACCGACATGAAACGAGAAACGTTGGAGTT
This sequence comes from Allium sativum, assembly GCA_030737875.1. Classification (NCBI taxonomy): domain Eukaryota; kingdom Viridiplantae; phylum Streptophyta; class Magnoliopsida; order Asparagales; family Amaryllidaceae; genus Allium; species Allium sativum. Next base: position 737,246,041 of record CM060916.1, read on the forward strand.
TTATTAATAATAGTTTTTGAATAGAAAAGATATTTTCAAATTTTAACGTATGGTTTTCAAGATATGTTTAACATAAAATTGGGAAAAGTTGTTGTATGTGTAATTCAGCGACCATAAAGGAAAATCGAATAAAGTGGACTTATATAAATGATTAAAAAACTGGGAAAATTATGATAAATCATATTTATTGTTTACAAGTGATGTGAGTTGAAATATTTGAATTTTTGAATAACTTTGAATCTATTTGATATAAATAGCCCTTTTTCAGCACCTTGGGTAATGCTTTTAAAGCTATTATAATTTGTTCTTTGAAATGATTTGGTTTTAAAGAATTTTAAGCCATTAATTATTGTTTAGAATTATGAAAAGAGTTGTTAAATATTTAAAAAGACTTCAAAGAGCTAAAATTACTTCGTATGAAATTTATTTAAACATTACCGACGCTAAGTAATATATTGAAAGTTAGAAAATGTAAAAGGAAATGAGGTTGGTTAGAGTTAATCGAATATTCCATGTAAGAAGGAAATTTTAAATTGTTAAGGCAATCTAATATGTGCTTAAGTGTGAATTGATATCCAATCATAAATCTATTTGACATATCAGTTGGCAGAATTGTTTGGAATGGAATTTAAACCGATTAAGTTTTGGTAATTTGGAAATTTATGAAGAGACACTAACAAATAAAAGAAATATGTTTGAAATATAAGATTTGGGAAGATGAATATTAAATTTCTAGGAAGGATAAGGCGATAATAGGGTTTATGTAAACTGAAATAAATCCAACCTTGATTATAAGTGAATTAATAATGACTGGGAAGGAGATTTAAATTGGAAATCCGAAATAATTCACAACTATTGTTTTTAAATTACGCTTATTACTTGGAAAGACCGGGATTGAATATATATTTGAAAACCATTCCAAGTAATAATACGACGTTATAAAGAAACCGAAGACTTGGAAATCGACAAGTGAAGATCGAGAATCTTCAGATTATTCAGATTGACGGCTGATGTCTCGTTTGGGCCGATCACCTGATACGAGGTTATGAGTGGCATGAGATCTGAATATGTTTGAATATTTTCGGATTGTTATTCCGTTCAGACCCAGAACGGACATGAATGGATTGTGTGTCTGACATTGAAATTGACCGCGTAACACTGATTTTTGTTAATATATATCGGATTTGTGGCAATAAATTATTCTCTTCTCTAAGATATACAAACTTAGAGGTTATGTATTAATGAAATTAGTGACATGTCGTGAATTATCAGTGTGGCATACTCGAGTTATGAAATGAGCTAGTAATGATCAAAGCATAACTTATTGAAGTGTGGCTTTGTGTATATCGTGACATCGACGAACCTCATACCCCTGATTGATGGTAAACTGGCGGTTAGGTTGTATACATAATCTCTAGTGAAAATCGAAAGCTGCGGTGGTAGACCTACCTCGAAACTTGAGAAAATAAAGTATATACACGGTGTCCGATGTTTGGATGAAAACCAGGATATATACTTTCGTGCTATGTATTTGGTGTTCGTGTTTGGATGTTAACCGGGAGATACTTAGCTTCGTGTCCTCGATCGAACCTTCGTGTCAGGAACCATCATGTTGGAAACCCAATAACGAAACGAGTCATTCGATTTGTTTGTAAACTAAGTATGTGGGCATAGTTACTATGCTCTCTAAGATTATTATATTTATTTGTGAAATGGTTTCAACACTATGCACTAATTATAGCATTAAAAGAGGATTTTTCACGTATTAAAGTATTATTGGTTATCATAAGACAAAACTCGCTCATCTGGTGTGCACTCATATTGCTTGATATGGGACTAGCTTATGATGGCTTCATTTTCCATAGTCATTGTGGATTTCTATGCACGGGAATTCACATAGAGTCAACCCATTCCGCGTTGGCGGCGTGATCCGGTGAATTTTCCCAACTTTAAAATAAGCCTGAAATAATAACTGTTTTGACTTCTCACACCAGTCCCACGACTGACTAGGAGTTTATTGTTCCCACCTAAACGCTGGGTACCCATAAATTTTGCATGGGCAGCTAGTAGTTTAGTTTGCAGGTTTAGTTTCAGAGATGATTACTGATTGGAGCTGGTGTCTTATTTGGTTTTACTTCTTCCGTTGAGAGAAAATTTGCCTCCACTGAGCTTACGGTATACTCCGATGTAAAAAATTTGTAATAAAATAAAAAGTTATGTTCTTTGTATTCAATATGCATGTACCCATAATTATCTGTCTTTATGAACGATTAAAGTTGATTTAATTACCGGCGAGAATCGGGCAAAAGGTGGGTCGTTACAATAAGCATGTCCCAAATTTATCAGAGGATGATCAATTGGTGATGGAGGAGGTTGAATATGAATGGGTTCCTATTAAATATTCGAACTATCGCTATTTTGGACATTCAGAGAGTGTTTGTCAGTTAACAAAATTTTAGATTTCTAAGCAAACAACTACTCATAATAATAATATGGAGATTGATCATAATTTGCAAACTTATGATATTCAGACTTATGCAATTCCTTTTTCTCTGGACCCAGTTGCTCCTCACTGCGGTGTGATGGTAGTACTGAAGTACAGGAGTAGCCTCCATTGCAGATTGAAGGTACTTGGCCTTACTCTAATTAAGATGACCTGGATTTTATGGCTACAGAAGATGTGGTAGCCCAGGATGACAATAATCTAGATAATAAAGTTTCAGGACAAATTAGGAAGAGACTGAAGGCGGCTTGTAAAGACACATCTGATGCGACATCTTTGGATTTTCAAGCAGATATGGACTCTAGAGTAAATGAAAATCCGACATGGAATTCTATGGTTTGTCATATCAACGAAAAGAAGAAAAAAGCAAAAGTTTAAGAAAGTGTCGACTCTTTCTTCTTCCGATTCAGGTGCTTCTGTAGTACTGCTATCATTTTTAGTGGGGTAGATCACTATTTGGTTCTCTAGCATATTTAGTTTGCCTCATATTTGATCATATGGATTTAGATTGGTAGTGTCCTTGGATTTTATATCTATAGTTTGTACAATTTGATTCAGTATGAGTGTGTTTTCAGTTGAGCACTATGTCACTTGTTTTAAAGTTGTACAATATAGATATATGTATATATACGTGTGTGTATATATATATACAGACGTATATGCATATATATATATATATATATATATATATATATATGTATGTATGTATGTATATAGACAGCGTTCCACTACACCTTTTATATTGCACGTGAACTCTTCCTTTTAATCTCAGCCACTCACTCTGATTTTAATATTATTTATTAGTGGAAAGAGAGAAAATGAGCGACTGAGATTCAGGGAAGATTTCGCGTGCAATATAAGAGGTGTAAGGGAGCGTTGCCTATATATATATATATATATATATATATATATATATATATATATATATATATATATATATATATATATATATATATATATGAAGTCTAACGAGACAGAAAATTAAATACACAAAATCTGAGTCATTAGATCTCCTTCTGAATTCCACTTCACACATAAAGACAAACAAATCTTATGGTTCAGATTTTATGTTCAATGTTGTGTCCCTATAGTCGCTATGTGTGTGTATGGAACGTCTAATTGAACACAAAATTAGATACAAACATAAAGACATTAAGTCACGATTATTGGATCTTTTTGTCTTTACATGGAGGAGTGGAAATCATGGACCATCTAACGGTGGAAATCAATTGTATCATCAATTATGTCAAAATTTTGTATTTAAATAAATTTTTTCCTTTATATAAAATACCCATTTATTTATTTTTCAACGGTGAGGTCAGTCCGTACGATGCCCTCCGCGTTGTTCTGTTTCGACCAATGCCGGAATGGCCTATTGACAGCACATGCGAAAACACGCACTAACGAATAGAGCATTCAGACGCCCGCACCAAAATTTTCGCACTCTCTAAAACCCTTACTTTCATCCAAATTCTATACGTGACAATCTCAGTGATGTTATCAATCTCTTCTGCCCTAAAACAACCGATTCCTCTAACCTCCAAGTGCTTCGAAAAGCTCAAGAAGTTTGGCAAAAACAAGGTACCGCTATTTCTCAGTTAAACTCCTGACTATGACAAATACGACCTTTTGTTTACCTTGATCACAGAACTTGATTAGCAGCAGAAGAGTAAAAGTTGCGTCATTTAGATCTGAGCTTGGAATAGATGCTCCCTTTGCTGCTGCTATTGGTGCCTGTGTGTTGACTTCTATAGTTTCTCCGATTAGATATAATAACGAAGTTGATGATGAACACGATACAAGTGGACCTATTGATTCTGATGATGCCAGATTTGCTGTTATGGGAATCATTAGTCTCATTCCTTACTTTAATTGGATGGTGAGACCCTTTTTTTCCCTCAATTTTCCCAATCAACTTTCCTTTTTTGGGAATGACAGAAATTTGGTTTTTGTCTATGTAGAGTTGGGTATTTGCTTGGCTTGACACTGGTAAGCAACGGTATCTAATTTATGCTGTGGTGTATCTTGCTCCATATTTGAGGTTTGTGATTTTATTTATGTGCATGTTATTTTTCCTTTTTCCCCCGAAAATGTGTAATGTTGTGGTGTTCTTAGCACTATTGTTATTATTATTCAAATGACATTCTCTCTTTGAGTTTTAAACATCCACGAGCTTAACCATTGTAAAGTCTCTCATCTTCGTCATGTTATCTTTTGCCTACATTGTCTGGAACTCTTGATAGCCGACTCCTCTTCACAAGCACTTTTGTAATAGCTTTGATGACTATAATATTAAAATCAGTTTAAGCAAAATTCAGTACTCTGGCATCTAACTTTTTTTTTTTCAGCTAAAAAAGAGAAAAATCAATGCTTGATGGCATTTTAAGGCGTTACTTTCACTTAGTATTATGATTCGGTTTGCTAAGCAGTGTATTCACTTTTTATTTGTTGTATACTAAATTACCGATCCTGTGAAAAATGATATATTGTTCCACTAGTAACATGTGTCTTTACAAAGAAAGCTGCAACAAGTCAAAGCTTGAGAAATACAATTATAGAAGACATTTTAGAAAGGGATTTGGATTTTGAACTAATGAATATATCAACACACATCTTATTGAATGAGTTGCCTGAATGTTTGGGTTGTATAATGGAAAAATATGTATTATGCACTCAGTAATTAAGCTTTTTTAGTTTTTATTGAAGATAACTAATTAATTGAGTTTTTTCTAACCTAATAACTAGACATATGCAGCTATTTGTGAGTATGGTTGTATGGTTTTCTACTTTCTACAGTTCATTTTATTGCTTAACGAAAATTATTTGCATGTACAGCTGTGTATCTGTTTAAATATATTTAAGACCCACAAATTTAATAATGTCACTGAGGTAGAGAGAGGGGGGGGGGGGGGGGGGGATATTAGAACAGGCCTTAACTAATTGGGGAGTTTGAATTTTTATATTAATAGGAGCCCTATCAATGGTTACCCAAACATATATATTCAAACACATATCGGCATATACCATGATACTAGTAATGGATTTATTGGGACTTATATCAGCTATTGCAATAATTTAAGAGGGAGTGACGATATCATGTGTAGTGGATCATCCGATCGTGGACCTAATGGTTAAGACTTAAGATAAACTGGGTTAACATTATTGGGTTCACTGAGTCCTGTTGGGAATACTGAATTGTTCAAATCTTGACGATGTTAAACATTGTTGTTTAAAATTTTAAACTACCAATAGGCAAACAAACTTAGTTTTCTTGGATGTCTTTGAGGGCCTTTTTGGAAATGGAGTAAATTTCCATGGATATGTGGTATCCTTTAGCAGGATAATTTTGTGCAAAATTTCTGATATTTCAAAATTTTCAACCCGTTTAAAATCATAAATCAACATGAAGTGTCAAAAATATTTTTATTACTCATTGATTTGAAATGTAATTTTGATGACATTAAAAGTTTCAAATCATTCAAAATATTAGATAGATGATCTTGTTGTTGGTCACAACTTATCTTCAAATTTTTATTTTTATTTTGTTTTTCTTATTTTGCTTTGTTTGGGGAAAAGATTGCACAGAAGATGGAAGGGGACATAAAAGGGATTTATAAATAGGGAATCTATATTCATCTCCTATGAAGGAGAGTTTTCAAGGATAGAAACTTTTGTGAAGATGGTTTTGATGGCAAATGGATACCATGGGACAAAAATGGAAATTGGATTCCAAGGATCATGTCAATTAGACACGGAAACTCTCCCACCTACACGCATGGATATGTATATACACATACGCATATGAATATATGCAGAGAGAAGGGATCCATTGCCCTTTTAATTTTTCCTTTCGTTGCCTCTTTCGATTGGTCATTGGATTAGATGAATTAGTGAGTAGAAAACTGACAAAGTACGAGAGTAGGGATGGCAAAAAAATTGGTACCCGCGGATAAAATCCGTCATGGGCATGAAACAGATAGCTAAATGGGTACCCGTGGGTAAATAGACGGATTTTTTTAATATTCATTAATTAATGGGGTGGGTATGGATAGTAAGATATCCCTGTCTGTGGGTACCCATGCCCGTATCGAGTGTTATTTATTGCCAAAGCAAAAAATCATTATTGTTGACTTTTGGTTATTTGGGCGCATGTTTTTATTGAACAATTCAACTCATCCTGCAAAAGTTCTTGCTTCACTCCTCCTCACAGGTTTATATCAATACATTGTCAAATCCAAGCAACGCATTGCCAAACTTCATGCATGGTCTAATTTGATTTTTTGTTGGATGTATTTTTAAACAATTTCAATAGATGGTTAAAAAATAAATTGAATAAAATATCATGGATACCCGCGAATACCCACGAATACCTGCAACTTGTTTAAAATCTGTTTAATGGGTACCCGTGCGGGTACGGGGCAGACACAGGGTAAAAAATTACCTAATGGGGAGGGTGATGGGGGGATACCGGTGCCCGCCCCGACCTGCCCCATTGCCATGCCTATACGAGAAAGCTTCACATCAAATCCATCTATGGATTTTCTGAATCCAACGGTCAATATAAATGGGCTACAAAGGAGCTTAAAAGAAAAGAGGGACATGAACCCGTTTTATATTCATATATGTACGTGTATGTGTAAATGTGAATGTATATGTGTGTAAAGATCCAGATCCCCATAAATCAGTCCCTCCATTTTTCTCCAAACGAAAGCCACATGAGTTAATTTCTTCTATGGCTAGAGACTTTTTTCTTTTTAAGGGGAAACTGGGTACTTATGTACAATTGTAGGTAGTATGCAACATACTACATGCCGATATATGTTCGAGTCACGCTACATAAGATTCGAACATGCGACCTCTTGCGTCCAAGTCAAAGTGTCTAACCTCTTGCGTCCACATCTATGGCTGGATTTAGTTTCCAAGAAATAATTGAACTATACTACCCAAAACAATTTTGCGTGCATAATTAATGCATCTTGTCTCATTACATCATTATTTGTTTTTCTTGCATAGGGATGTTTTGTTTGGAATTTTTTCTAAAACAAGGTGTTTTAATATAACCTGCAGTTAAAATTAACCAAACCTGCACATTTCTGGTCTTTTCACTATATATATATATATATATATATATATATATATATATTCTCGTGTTATTTGATTACCATGTAGAGACTAGAGATGTTAATCATCCATAACTGAAACAAGTAAAATGATTTGCATATTTAAACCATAAACACAAACACAGTATATATATATATATATATATATATATATATTCTCGTGTTATTTGATTACCATGTAGAGACTAGAGACTAGAGATGTTAATCATCCATAACTGAAACAAGTAAAATGATTTGCATATTTAAACCATAAACACAGTAGCTTTCTTGTAATAAAAGAGAGAGAGAGAGAGAGAGAGGAAATAAAGGTGATAAATGAAATGACATTATCATCTTTAATAGTGTGGTGTTAAGGGCACCCCAATATGTTCTTCTTAATACCACGACTAAAAAATACCACAAGAATTAGTATTACACTCTTCTTAATACCACACACTTAAAAAATGGGGATTACCACACTATTTTACCTTATTTCTATTTCGCTCGGTATTCATTCGTCCTCATTTTAAAAGCCGATCAACGAGTTAAACCGTAGATCTATACCCGATCAACAAATTCGACACCGCAATGCCGAGGAATATACAAGAGCCGTGAATAAGGTTTGAATTAAGCAAACTAGAAGAGAAAGTGAGAGATTATGGCTTTCGGATCACCAAACAGTTGGAAGATTACCGTACGAATTTGAATTTTCCCGCGAGAGATGCAAAGAAGACAGTGATTACGAGAGATTAGGGTTTTTAGATTAGCTTAGTACGTGATTAGTTTGGCAAATAATGATTGAGTGAGAGATTAGAATGGAGAGGTAATGTGGTATTAGGAAGCATACAAAATATAATGAGTTTTATTTTTATAATTGCGGTATTAGGAAGAACATATTGGGTTGCCCTTAACATCACACTTTTTATATAACATTTTTATGTAAACAAATTATGGAAAACAAAAGAGAGAATAACATACCATGTATTAATAATGCACAATTTCCTGAACAAATTCAAAAAAAAAAAAAAAAAAAAAAAAGCACAATTTTTCCCAGAAGAACATTTTGGAAATTGTAATATGTATTAATTCAAAATTATACAGTAGGAGGGGCAACGTGGAGGGTTCATGGTTTGGAAATTGTAATATGTATTAATTCAAAATTATACAGTAGGAGGGGCAACGTGGAGGGTTCATGGTCTAAACCCAACAAACTTGCCTTTATTTTGATCCATCAAGATCTGTCCAATGAGGTCACGGGCGCGGGTGAACTCATGACCTACTCGATAGAGCATCGGGTTTAGGGCCGGTTTGGGCTTGGCATAACCGCTCCAAGCCAACCGTATTCTTTGTATATCATAGTATCACTTAATTATGGTAATGATGATTTGTTGATCGACATAAAATAAAAGTGACTACCATAAAAATTATAAAGTTTTATTGAACAAGTATTAGTAGTAAGTTGCATTGTTGCAGATTGTATAGAAAGACATACATATATTTTTAATTTGAAATTTTATCTTTTTATCTCTTATAGTTGTTTGCTCATTTTTATTCATATTTAATCTAGTACTTAATGATCATCTTTCCTACACACAAAAATTTCAGTAATATCAATTAGGAGACAACTTTGAAGAAAGCCTTGGAGCTTCATCGAATCTTACACTGACCTGCACGGGTCTCGGATTGGAGCATAAATCCATACACCTTCATGGTGGATCGGATTTAAGAAACCAGGAGTGGGTCTGGGAAACGAAAACCCACCTCGTTTGTTATTTGTGTTACACAATATCATCAAGAAACATCTGATAGTAGATCATGCGGCTTTTGTTTGGATGAAAATTGAGAAATAGTTTATGGAGATCTAGATACAAACGAACACACGGGAATGTCCAATAGCCTCCCTCGCAAAGGCTGCTAATTTCAGTCACGAGTTCGGTGGAAAGAGAGAAACTACAATATTTAGTTTAAAGAACATTCCCTGGGTGATTAACACTGCCCTCATGTTTTCGGTGCATGGACTTACTTATGTCTCCTTTGTTTAGGTAGTAGCCGTTATTTTACAGGACAAATGAAGCGTTTGAAATATCTACTGAAACATAATTTAATTTACATGCATAACTAATTCTGCAGGACAAATTTGTCACTTTCTCCGGATGATAGTTGGCTACCAATAGCTAGCATTATTCTTTGTATCTTTCATGTTCAGGTGACTACAAATTACATCTTCAAGTATCATCATTATAAGTTCCAAACTGTGTTTTCTGAGAATTCCTACTCTTTTGCAGCTTGAAGCAAGCATTAAAAATGGAGTTATCGGCGACATGCAATTCTTCAGCAAAGCCATGAATTTTTTTGCTCCATCTACAGAGAAAGAGGAAGCTACCCTCGAGTCTCACACGGAATCCTCCAAAAAAATCAGAACTAAAAAGAAGGCAGAAGGTTCTTTTGGTCATAAAATGATAGAATATGAAGAAACTAGGACGAAAGAGCATATGGATGAACATTCAGGCATAGATGAAGACTGATTAGCGAGCGGAGCATTGAAACAATTTGTACGAAGTTTATAAAGTATAATCTAGAGACAGATAGGCAATGCTGAGTATGAGCAAATAAAGCAGAATATTGTGTAGGTGTGTGTGGGGTTTGGAGGGTGGCGCAGCGACAACGTGGTACTCTTCCATTCGTGTCGGCCCAATTTAAATGTTGCTGCGCTTCAACAATTTTTATTAAGTACAAGGCTGATTTTATTCTTTCCTTTTTTGTAGTGCTCTAAGTAGTGTGATGCTATCCATCCTAAAGTACCGCATTTGGAATCAGAATCAACGGCTGATCACGGTGCTCTTAATGTGATGGTTTGGAAATTGCCGGTGCGTTTGATTTATACTTTTTAGTTTTCGATTTTCCCTTCGTCCCCTACATCATTTCCTCCGTCTTTTGGTCCGTCGTTTTTGCCATTTCCAAATCTTCGCATCTTTTGAAATTACCATTATAAACTCAAAATACAAGATAAACCAAATGCTAGTTACTTTTTTCGTTTTCAACTTGTGCTCTAAAATGCTTGGAAGAATGTAAAAACATTTTTTTCACTTTTCGTACTTTCCTCCATTGAAATGAACAAGATTTCCCAGTTTTTTGTCTTCCACGTCACCGTGAGAGGATGTAAAATCTATGGTTTACATCTATATGATCGGTGGGGGAATATTCAAACACCACAAATTATTAGTTATATGGATGTTATGGCTGACAATTAGACTGGAGAACTACAAGGTCGAATCGATCTGTAACGAATGATAAGAAATATAATATATATCCAATTAAATCTAATTCGAACTGATTCGATTTGAAGGACCTGATCAACAAACATTGAAACATGTGTTATTAATGTAACTATTCAATCGGATATAATCCGAAACTTGGACTAGGTGGGATTTAAAATTTTGAAATGCGTAGTTTGAACCTGACTAAAGGGCAGTCCATTCAAAACCGAAACTTGTCGTGTCGGCCTAGCTATCACTCCTAATGAGAACTAGAATTAAATCCGTGCATCCTTTAGTTCTTAGTTTTCATGTGTTATCATTTATTTACATTTTGGACTCTTTGCGGGTTCAATCTTCTGGTGCGCAATTTTGGTGATCTCATGTGCAATCTTCCTGACTTTTGTATTGCCAATAAATTTGTATAATGCTTGAGAGAGATTCTGCATTTGTAAAGAAAATCAGTGAAGCAATTGCTCTTGAAGGTGGTTGGTTGCAAGCGGCATTCCTTATGTCTTTTCTCATACCTCCATTTGTAATTTGTACTACTGACTTGTCATTGCCATTGACTCAATATTTTGTAGATTTTCAACTTGTTGATTTTGACATAGCAAAGGTGTTTGGTTTATCAATGATATAAACTATTTCATCAATTTTTCTCAAAATGGCAAACTCAGTTGATATATGTATTCTTCCATTTCAAAACTTATGACATGCAACCATTTCTTTTCTCTTGTTTCATATTTCAAGCTTAAATGTCAGCTGACTTTGATTCAACCAACAAAATTAATTTGTTTCAATGAGTTGGATTTGATTTCAAATGAAGATATGCTCAATCTATGGTTATTGATTTAGATAAACTGATTAAACTTGGATTTTTATTTTCTAATTTTCTAAATTAGAAATGTTATATTAATTATTATTTTTAGACTAATTCAGTAATCCAGATAAATTTCGTACCTTATCCCATTTCAAAGTTTGAAAATGGATACTCATAGATTACAGGACAGTACATGATAAAGCATTATCTTTACAGCCACCCTCTTACATACATAGATACATACATCGGTAAAAAAAATTCCTTGATCAAACTGAAAAACCCCTTCAAAGTTCATCCCCCTTCCTGTTATCCCCACCCACAACCTTCTCCTTCGCAGCATCTACAGCCTCACTTGCCTTCTGCTTCGCCTTCTCCTTCGCTTCCTCCGCCTTCCGACTCCCCTCTTCCGCCGCCCTCCTACTCTCCTCTTTCGTTGCACTCGCCTTCTCCTTCACCTTCTCCGCAGCCTTCTCCGCCTCTTCCTTCGCCTGTTTCGCCTTCTCCTCAGCCACACTTCCCTTCTCGGACGATTTCCCTTTCACTTTGTCCATCATATCAGACGCTACGTCATAGATGTAACTGCCCGATTCCGACACCTTGTCCTTCGCCTGCCCTGCTTTGTCAGAGATGTATCCTCCTGATTCTGACGCCACGTCGGCCGCTTTGTCTTTACCATACACCGCGCCTTCTTTCGCGCCTTGGTACTTATCTTCAATCAAACATACCAAAACGAAAACATTCAAAACCTCCTTTTCTTACATGTAGGGCACAAAGTAAAGGGTAAGGTACCTGAAGCCAAATTCTGGGCCTTTTCTCTGGTGGTCTTGACACCCTCGCCGACTTTGCTGCCTGCCTCTTCCTCGTCGGTCGGGGCGTGCTTGATGCCGAGTCCTTCAGTTATCTTCTCTTTCGCCCAGCCCGTCCACGACTCGCCTTCGTCGCCTTCGTGCTTTGGTTCTGTTTCGACATGCACTGCAGATGCACGTATTGTGCTCGCTGCAGCGAAGATAACGAGGAGGAAGATCGCCTGGGTGGTGAGTTTTCTTTGTGAAGTCATTTGTTTGAGCGGTTCTGAGAGGTTAGTGGGATATGAAGATCGTATTTAAAGAGGTGGGCTTACACTTTAAGGCTGTGTGATGGCGACACGTTTGACGTTAGATGGCAGGTGGTTACTGGACTGTGGAGCACGTGTTGACGTTGGGCATGCAGGGCTGCGACGTGTTTCGTTTTAAATGTTCTTTTTATCGGCCGACATACGGGATAAATATTAATTGACCTTTTGATATTATCTGTCGACATACGAGATATATAACGAAGGGTTTTGAAACAGCACTTCCCAGTTTAGGGCATCTCCAATCCGAAGACAATGTAATGTCAGTAGAACCTTACGTGGACACAGCATTTCTACAATATGAAGCCTACGTGTCAAAAAAATTAACTTACATAACAAAAGAGACTCCAATGCTAATTTAATGGAAAAATGGAACTGCTCAATGTGGCAGCATATTTTCTGAAGAGAAAGTGGCGGCAAATGAAAAAAAAAATGACATGTTGCCAAGAATAGGTGAAATATGCAGTAGTGGTGCAGAAAAATAGTATAGATAGTGACGTGTATTCTTTTACATTGTCAAAGAAAATGTCTAAAACTAGACAATTCCTTCCACAATGTGAATTCATTTGTGGTCCACGTGAGACGTCACAGCGAAATGAAAATTGGGTTGGAGATGTAAAAAGCGAAAGAAGATGTCCACTGCTTACGTGTATTTCACTTTACACTCTAATTCCTTCAGCATTGAAGATGCTCTTACTCATGCTAATGCGAATTATCTGTAGAATTACGCTAATGCTATTTTAACTGGCATCTTTTCACCGGGTAATCGCGGAAGCAATATGGACCGCATATTTTGCCAACATCCCCCTTATTTGCACGATAAATTACTCATATGCCCCTCCAATTCTTTGTTTTTTTGCTGTGCCGAGCATTCCTGCCGGGTTTACCGCCGGTTGATCCAGCAAAACCCGTAGAATTTTTGCTTGTTTCAGTTCAAACGAAATGTCAGTTTTGGAAAAAAAAAAAAAAAATACAACGTGGGGTGTTTGGTTACGGTTTTAATTTTGGCTTTTCCGCTAATATAAAAATGAAGTGGCGTGAACATGAACTTCAACATATAGAACAAAAATCAATTTTTTATTTATTTTGCGTATATTAAAAAATCAATGGAAGAACAAAAGATAATTCAACTTTCGGTCATTCGTCCAATCTCACTTTTGTGTCTTAAAGCTTCATTTTATTCTCTTCGTCATCCTAATCACCCTTCTTATTATATGTAGTTAAGGTTGAAAATTCAAAAGCAAAAACACAAAATAAACCACACTGCCTACATTTTTGAATATTAAGTTAAAAAACTGAAGTTCTGAAAATACAAACCTCCTCTCCTCCTCTGTTCAACATATGACTTCTCTTTCTATGGACATTTTACATCATTGTATTCGTATCTGATTACAATTTATTTTCGATGAAGAATACGACTAATGAAATTCATGTCATTGTTTTTCTTCTACATTTTTTTTGTCTATTAGAATTTATTTTTAAACTGCATCTTTGTGCTTCTGGATTGTTTTATTGATTCTTTGTCATTTGCATTTCATATTTGCTTTTTATTTATTGAATTACTTTATCTATATTATCAATTAATTTGTTTTTTCGTACTTTATCGTTCGATTACATTTGGAGTGCTATGTATGTGAATTTTTGTAATTTATTTTGTTAATGGATTAAGGTTTGGTGCTTTGTTGATTCCTAATATATACATGTGTAATGTGGATTCTTTGTTTTCTTTCTTTTACATTTTAACCTCACATATGATGGGTTTTTGTGTTTTCCGTGATGATTTTATAAAAGCTTACATTTCGGGTATGATTTATTCATTATGTAGATTTCATCCATTGTACATTTTAGTTTTTGTTACGCTTGAGTAATTTGAATTTTATTAATTTAGATATAATATGATTGCTTTTGCCATATATTTAGTTTGTGTTTTGCATGTTGATTTCTAAAAATATAACTTCTAGTATTGATTTATTCATTTTGAAAATTTAATATTCTACAAATTTACCTCCCATTAGACTTGAATAAATTGTACGAATTTTAGTTATAATGCACTTCTTATTATTATGAATTCAATTCAATTTTCTTTAAATTTTTTATATTCTTAGTTCTAACAATATTTCACTATTAATTGTTTCAAAAATTTATATTGTCCAAATTGCATTATACCTTCCAACAATATTTTGCTACTAATTGTTTTGAAAATCTCTATTTTTAAAATTATGTTCTACCGTTCTATATACGTTAACGGGGCTTTTAAGATTTAGAGATATTATTGAAGTCGAAAGTCGTTATTCTCTAGCATTTAAAAATAATAATATATGCGGCTAATTCGCTTAGTAGTTGCATTTTACGAATTTACTTCATGAATAACCTAGTTAAACAAATATGTAGTTTCTGCACTTTGATTAACATGTTGGTCCGTATAGAGTGGTTTTTAATTTTGTGATTCAGATTTATCCCCTTTCCAATCATAGTAAACTTTCGCAGATAGATGATATTGAGTGCAAGAAATGATAGTTCTAGCAAAACTGTGCTAATGTCTGAATTAATTCAAATGACTTCAAGCTTTATATTTTGTAGGTAGTAACAACTTTCTTTTCGAAGACTTATCAAAATTTATTATCTTTTACCTATTTTGTCTTTTTTATAAAGCATTCCAAATTTCTAATTTAATATAATTTTCTCTTATTGCCTATATATTTAAACCCATTAAAGATGCAAAAATTATGCTTTTATTAATATTAGAAACAATTGTTCGTGTTCATTTAACCACAAATCTACATATTTTGTTTTCATTATTCGTAGGCTTATGGCCATTGCCCTTTCTTTCAACCGACGTTGAAAAAATTTATTCAACCTTTTTTGCAGAAAAAAGGTACTTTATTCTTAGCCCACTGTTCTTTCTGCTCTTCTTATATCAATGGCAAATTTGTACGAATTTGCAGTCCCAAAAATGTTTCTTTTTGCCTTTCTTCGCCCAAATTATACCATATTTGTATATTATATTTTGGAATTTTATAGCTTTTAAATTAGAAATATACAACACTTTCAAACCAATTTAAGTGCTTTATTTATACTTTTAAGATTTTGGTTTTAATGCTTACTTATATTTCTAACTTAAACTTCTCAATTGGAAAAATGAAATTATGCTTCTTTAAAAGGAAAACATGACAAAATTTTCTTACTTTACACAATAAATAGAAGCTCTTGTAAATTCACCTATTGCAACTTCACGATAATTTTCCAATTTTCAAAATTTGGTATTATACATGGCCTTTTAAGGAATAATCTATATTTTATTTAACTTTGTTTAAAAAATTATTCATCCTTCTAATTTGATTTAAAGCATTGTTTTCAAAACCTCATAATCCTATGATTTGAATCCAGTTTCAAATCAAATCTTATTTGAAACTAATTACAAAATGTGTGCAAGCTTTCTAACTTAGATTTTTGAACCTATGATCTACGACTTTAAGTCCCGTTTTGATTTAAAAATTATTTTAATATTTATGATTTGAATCCCATTTTGGTAACTTTTGTTTCAAATATTGTGGTTTTAATTTGATATTCTTAACTATTTAGAATTGAATCCTTTGCAAATGTAGTCCGTTTATATTACATACCTTCAAATAATATCAGACCTATGTTATGGATTTGACTAAGCTTTAAAATTATTGTTTCTCTTATATGTCAATCTTAGTTATTCAACCAATAAAATTAAAGGTATATCAAAAATTAAGAGTGCATGAGGAATCCTCTTAATAGCTATAAACGCGTTTTTATTTTATGTGTGGACTTATACATGAGTTGGATTGGTTAGGTGACATTTCAGTTTTATTTAAAAATATGTACTTCATGTGAATTTTTTAAGGGGTGATCCATCCCTTTCAGCGGAAAAAGCTCAATAGGATCTTGCAATGATGCGATAGAACAAACAGCTTGAAATGATTATCAATCACAGATCACAGAAAAAATAAAGGCAACAGAGAACACACAAATCTATAGTGGTTCCACTATCGCAAGATAGTGTACGTCCACTTCAATGGGAAAGAGATTTTATTAATATTCAAGAGATTACAGAGTTTTTAAAGTAGAGCAAAGAAATGAAGAATACAGATGATCTCTCATGTCATAGGAATAACATCCTCTATGCATCTCTTTAAATAGAGAAAAAATTACTTGGGGATAAGGCAGTTGATTTACGTAAATAAATCAATTCATGGAAGGCTAATATTCCCATTAATTTTATTGTCATATGATTGATTGATAACTTTCCATTTTCTCCATCAATCAATTATTTTCCCAGCTTAATTTCTTTCCATTTCTTTTTTCATGAAACATGACAACAAAATAAATGGCGAATCTCCAATATCCCTTTCTCCTTAATTTTCCCTTCCATTTCTTTCTTGCACAAAACGGGTAACCAAATTACCCCGAATATCTCCAAGAAAATCTATTTGATTTTTGGAAATATTGCATCACAAAAAATTCCAATAATCTCCACCTTGATACAATATCTCTTGCAACTAAGAGTCTTCAATGTGAATGCTTCCCAGTAAGTTCCTGCAAAAGCCATCCCTCATTGCACTTTGTCAGTGAACTCCAGCAAGGCCACCGCCCACCAACAAAGTGTTGGAAGCATTCAAAAAACAAGGTAGACATTGTGCAATCAACTCCTATCTCTTCATACAAGAATAATACCACTTCTTCTCTTGACTTCAACCAAGTCACTCTCTTCCCCATAGTGCCACCATATAGGACTTAGTACTTCATCAAGTGAATCAAGTTCGAGCAATAACCGAACTTAGTAATTGGTAATGCCTTCGTAAACATGTCCGCTGCATTGTTACTTGTGTGAATCTTCTGAAGACGAACTAACTTCTCCTCATTCATAGAGATAAGGAAAGACTCTCTTACCTCTATATGCTTTGTTCTAGAACTGAAAGCTAGATTTTCAGCTAAATGAATTGCACTTTGACTGTCTCAATTCACCAAACAAGCATCTTGCATGAAGCCCAAATCACATAATAATTTCTTCAAATAAAGTGCCTCCTTAGCTGCCTCAACTGCAGCTATCAACTCTGCCTCTGTAGTAGTCAAAGCAACTATAGTCTGCAACCTCGCTCTCCAACTAATAGCTGTTCCTCCAAGTGTGAACACATAGCCTGAGGTTGACTTCCTTCTTTCTCTATCTCAGACATAGTCTGAATCACAAAATCTGACCAAGTTGAAATCTTTATTTCTGCTGCAAAAACAAGCTCATAATCCGATGTTCCTCTACGATATCTAAAAATGTACTTCACTGTGTCCTAGTGCGATTTTCCCGGATTTTCCGTATATCTACTAACTAATCCAACAGCTTGAGCACTGTCAGGTCTAGTGCACACCATAGCATACATCAAGCTACCTATTGCACTGGCATAAGGCACCTTCTTTATATAGGCCTTGTCCTTTTCTAAGATCGGAGAGCTCTGATTAGAAAGCTGTATATGCAAAGACATAGATGTACTGATAGCCGTTGCTCCATCCATGCTAAACCGAGCAAGCACCTTTTGAATATATTCCGTTTGAGTAGGTCTCAAAAGTCCAAGCTTTCTATCTCTTTGGATTTTCATCCCCAAAATTTTCTTTGCTTCTCCAAGATCTTTCATATCGAATTCCGCTTTTAATTTCAACTTCAACGCATCAATTTTAGTTTTATCCTTGGAAGCAATCAACATATCATCCACATACAAAAGCAAATACACCCAATTATTACACTTTAAATGCTTAAAATAAACACATGCATCTTTAGTACTACGATTAAAATCATGTGAAAGCATAAAAGAATCAAACCTTTTGTACCATTTTTTAAGCGATTGTTTTAGATCATAAAGAGATTTCTTCAATTTGCATACCCAATCCGACTTTCCATCTACAATAAATCCTTCTGGCTGCTTCATGTAAATGGTTTCCTCCAAATCACCGTGCAAGAAAGCGGTCTTCACATCAAGTTGTTCTAACTCCATATCGTGAGCAGCAACTATTGAAGTAGGATTCGAATTGAAGTTCGTCTAACAACTGGAGCAAATATTTCATTATACTCTAACCTCTTTCTTTGTGAAAACCCTTTGGCTACTAATCTTTCCTTGTATCTACCATCATCTTTCACCTTGAATACCCACTTGCAACCTATGGCTCGGCTTCCTTGAGGTATTGGTACCAAATCCCAAGTCTTGTTCTTCTGCAAAGACTGTATCTCCTCTTCCATAGCGCAATTCCACTTCAAGTTATGACTCGACTTCATGGCTTCTTCAAGGCTCAATGGTTCATCATGAATTACATGTAAAGCATACTCAAACTAATCATCAAGGCTTAAATTTGCATACTGCCAATCTCCATATCTAATTGGAGCTCTCTTTGGTCTCTGACTAGTCTGAATGGCTATATCGCCCGACTCTCCTTGAGCTACACCTTGAGCTAAATCATCTCTAGCTTCATGACCATCACCATCACTACTAGAGGAAATATGTGGACTACCATGTGATGTATCATCAACTGCTCTGTCACTATTATCAATAGTAATAGCTCTACTTCGGGTTTGAAAACTGGGAATCACGGTCTTTTCAGGCTTCTCATCAACTTAATCTGAATTCTTCGATAAACCTTCCAAAGGTTTAAACATGCTGACTCATCAAAAGTCACATGTCTGGAATGTATAACTTTCTTCGTAATTGGATTCCAAATTCTGTATCGTTTTATACCATCTGTATAACCAAGAAAAACACATTTGGAGGCCCTAGGCTCCAACTTGTCCTGTCCTGTATTGTGAACATAATCTGGACATCTAAATATATGAAAATAACTCAATAAAGTGTTTTTACCTCTCCATAACTCCTCTGCAATGGCTAAGCACGGAATCCGATTAATAATATGTGCTGCAGTCGAAATAGCTTCAGCTCAAAAACCCTTAGACATGCCCGCAGTAAATATCAAGCAACGAGCCTTTTCAAGTAGAGTCTTATTCATTCTTTCAGCAGCACCGTTGGATTGCGGATCACCAGGTGTAGTAAAATGTCTTCTAATACCACGTTGTCTGGTCGAGAAACTCTTTGGAGACATATTCGCCACCATTTTCGGATCTTAGAATCTTCAATTTCTTTCCTATTTGGTTTTCAACAAGAGCTAACCAAACCTTAAACTTCTCAAATATTTTCGACTTAGCTTTCATTACATACACCCAAGCCTTGCGGGAGTAGTCATCAATGAATGAAACAAAATAATACCAATAGAAGCTATAGAGTATGGCCCCCAAACTTCTGAATGCACATAATCAAGTACCCTCTTAGAAGTATGCACACCATCACCAAACGAAACTCTGGTCTGCTTTGCCAATACACACTCCTTGCGAAAGTCCAACTTGTTGAAGATTTCTCCCTTGATCTTTTTCTTCTTACGAAACAACTCTAAGTTCTTCTCCGAATTATGACCTAATCTCATACGCCAAAGCTTGGTAGCATCCAAACTTTTGGAACTATTGACTCCAACGCATAATTCTCCATGGATAGTGGTACCCATTAGTGAATACAGATTTCGCACCATAACACCCTTCATCACTCTAGAAATTCTCAAACCATCTTTGACAATGGTTATCTTGCATCCCAATGATGCCAATTGGCCTAATGATATCAATGAATTCAGAAGACCTGGGACATAGCGAACATTTGAAAGTGTGCGAACAATCCCATCATACATGCGAATGCGGACTGAACCAAATTGTGACACCCCACGTCCGTTAATGTAACTCACTAAGGGAATGCATCAAGTTTCGTGAAGTGTTATAAGTAAACAGAACAGTAATATTACAAGGAAGATTTAAAAGCAATAGCGGAATTTAAATTTTTATTGCAAACATCAGTCATAGCTTCGTGGTCCAAAATACCATAAGTCTGAAAACTACATAAAACCGAATACAATAATATAACTTCTGTCTTGTACTATCAGACATAAATACTTGAAGGAAAACATAATTCCCCAAAAAGAGACAAAGCCATAGTAGAGATAAGAACTTGAGCCATACTTCGAAAGCAGCTCCTAGCATGATGATAACTGAGTCCTGACTAAGCCTGAGTATTTCCACCCTGAGAACCTGGGGGGAGAAACGGAAGAAAGAAGGGGGAAAAATGGGTCAGACTTAAATTCCGGCGAGTCTAGTTACTTTTAGCAAGTAAATAAATAAAAGTAGCATGACATGCATATAAAGTGAATAAGGGAAAGATACACAAAAGGCAGGGATGACAAGGTAAATAAGATAGGGTGTATACGCTTCTAATGATTACTCTGCATACTAGTATATCCATAATGAGATGATCCCTTCCATTGTAAGGTGGTAAAGTTAGGAATATGTCCAAAAGTATCCTAACTACCACCCTTAATCGATCGGCTCCCCAATCCGCGTAGATACTTTGTGTCGTCCCCACCATAGGATGTACCACGCCCTAAAGTGGCAACACTCCGCTGATATGCACAGCCCCATATCTACAGGTGTCACGGTCGTCTTATCCCCTTCTGTCCGGCTCATGCACACACATGGCCCGGTCGGTTTGCGCCGCCCACACTGAACTCCACGTTTGGATCTCTTACAATCAGTTCAGTAAGCGTGCCCCTTCTCCGACCTGGTTCGGAGTAATCTACTCGATACCTATTCCGGGTTACTGACTAAAACGGGTCCCACACAATATGATACAAGCTCTCCCCCTTGTCTTGTATCCCCCACTAGGTTTTTCCATAATTTATATTTACCCTAAAGGTGTCTTTAATTATATAACCCCAATCTTTCTGCCGGTTATGCTTACCACTAGGTGTCTTTAATTACATAACCTTATTGGGCTAGGCCTATATGTGAATATTACCCCACCCCTTAGATTTGCTTAACCCACCCACTGTCCAACCAATTTTTACTTAACCCTAACTTTAGTTCATAATCATACAATCCCTATGGATTAGATTAGGTTAAGTAGTCCAATTCGTTACTATGTCCATTACGGTTTATAATGGGCTAGACCTCCCATATTAGGCCTACAACTTGTGGATGCTGGATATGCCGGTAGGGTTTGGGCGGACTTCTCCCACATGTTGGGCCTAACCTCGTGTCATAGCCTGCCTCATATTTGCGCACTTAGACCTCTCACATTAGGTTCAACATTAGTGGTTGCTGGATACGCCGGTTGGGTCCGAGCAGACTTCCACCACTAAAGCAACCTAACCTCGTGTCATAAGTGCAATAACAATTTCTAGTTGTAATCCTAGGCATTTCATTCTTGTCCAATTTTTACCTATGTCATTATAGGTTATAGGTTATAGATTTCATGCCCCTTTTTTACCCAATTTTGTACAAAGTGAATTATGTGTCCTTATTCAATTTCATTAACCAAGTTATGCCAATTCTAATAACTCCCCCGTTCCCTAACTAACGCATTCACATAATTTTTGGCGGCATGCCTAAGCTATGCAGTAGCCTGACCATAAAAAAAGGGAAAGGTGATAGGAAGATAACAGTAGTGATTATTCCAACATAACAGGCATAAACAAATGTATACGTACTGACATGGTGATAAGGTGGACATATAAGATTAGATCCATGAACTTGTGATAATTAAACAAGATCTAACATAACAAGGGTGTCATAAGAAGCATGAATAGGTTCATATGTCCAACAATGACAGAAATTAACCACAACAAGATGATCTAGATCTAGGCAAAGATTTAACTGTCCAAATAAAGATAGTTCCAAATTTAACCACAAACTTAGATAAAGGTTCAGATCCACAAAGGTGACATGATAAACTAACCATAACTGAATTAGATATATAAAATAGATCTACCATAATAAAGTTTGGGATCCAAGAATAACATAGATTTACGATTCAAGACAGATCCAAATCACCGTACTATCATGTTCTACTTTTAGTCAATTAAATCTAAAAGTAACCTAGAACTCACAGTATTTGGCTAAGAAGATAGAACTAGAAAAGAAGCTTGTTGGGTTGTAGATCCACGCTTGAATCTCTAATTGATTTGCTTTAGTTGATTGTTGTTGAAGATAATGGATCCAATTCAGTTAAGATACCGGCGGCGTTTGGCCTCCACGGATTCTCAATGAAGAAAATAAGAGAAAATGGACCTCTATATATAGCTGCCAGCCTCCAGAATATCGAATGCCACCTCAGCCCTAGGGGAGTCGACCCCCCCCCTTTATAGGGTCGACCCTGGGGTCGGCCCTTTCTTAAGGGGTCGACGCCCCTGCTTAGGGGTCGACACCCCTGGGGAACGCAATTTTTGAAATTTGAGCTGAATTTTGATTTTTCGGACCCTATATATATATATATATATAATTCTTTTGTGCGTATACAAACTTCAAACCTACATAACTTCTTCATAAGGTGTCCATTTTACACAAACCAAATGTCTATTTTGACTAGAATTTCGAGACGGACGCAATGGCGCAGTCCATTTCCTTTAATTCTGATTATTGAATTAATTGTTATTTAATTTGTCCTCTTTAATGTTGACAAAATTACAGGGTGTTACATTCCCTCCTACTTAAAGGATTTCGTCCCCGAAATCTCTAAGTGGAGAAGAATATACGTCTTACCATCCATTACCCATCTACTCATCCATCAATCGCAGGCATCCATTGTCCTTAAGGGTTTCTAATGATTATATGCACTTATGCAAAGGTGTGTGTATATGTCCCTATACTAATGCAAAGATCAGGCGATCTACTGGTTCAATCGACCTCCTTAATGCATTGTATGTCAGTGCCATGAATCCAGTATGTATGCAAATAATCCTATATAACATGTAAGTTCTATATGTGTGCATACTCATTCGTCCAAATGCAACATCCATATGATAATACATCCATTTTCATCCATAAAAAAAGAAAATGCTCACATATCCATATGCAGTATGAGAGTGATTAAGCTGTTCTAGTGCCTAATGTGTGTGTATATGCATCCATAGGCAGCTACTGGCAAACACTTGCATCCACTTGCATCCATCAGACATAACATGCTTCAAACCCATGTTTACATCCACAGGGTTCCTATCTAAAGGTCGAAAATACTATGGATAGGATATATTCAAATGATAGAAACAAGCATAGATAAACTTTGGAAAAGGAGTTAAGAACATACCCTTGAAAAGGAAAGGGTACGAAGTACGAATCTTGTCTTCGGTCTCCCAAGTCGCATCCTCTGGGTTATCTCCCCATTGAACCTTTATCAGCTTGATTTCTTTGTTGCATATCTTCTTAACTTCTACTCCAAGAATATGGGAAGGAACTCGTCTGACTGTCGCCTCCTGTTCCACTTCTATCTCCTCTAATATACTTGGCTCAACAACCTCCGCGGTGTCATGCAAGCAATTCCGCAGATGAGAAACATGAAAAACATCATGAATGCCAGATAGATTTTCTGGGAGTTTTACTCTATAGGCCACTTGGCCAATCCTCTCGGTTATGAGAAATGGTCCCACAAACCTAGGTGCCAGCTTCCCTACCGATCCGAAGCTAACCACATTCCTCAGAGGTGATACTTTGATAAAAACTAAGTCTCCCACTTCAGATTCGATGTTAGTGCTTCTCTTGTCTGCATAGGACTTCTGCCTATCTTGAGTTGCCTTCATCCGACGTCGAATAAGGCCAATCTTTTCAGACGTTTCTCTAACCATATCTGGTCCAAGTAATAATCTTTCTGTAGATTCCCGCCAATAAGTTGGTGATCTACAGGGTTGTCGGTATAATGCTTCGAAGGGTGCCATGCCGATGCTGGCTTGATAGTTGTTGTTACATGCAAAATCTACTAAAGGAAGGTGCTCTTCCCAAGTCCCTCCGAAGTCTAGGATACACAGCCTTAAAAGATCCTCTAGAATTCTATTAACCCTCTCCGTCTGTCCATAAGTCTGAGGATGATAAGCGGTGCTCAAACACAATTGTGTACCTAATGCTTCTTGCAAACTCCTCCAAAATTTACTGGTAAAGATGAGGTCACGATCGCTTACGATTCTGGAAGGCACTCCATGAAGACGGACTATCTCGCGAACATAAATTGCTGCCAACCATGATGCTGTCCTCTTACTCTTTACTGCAATGAAATGAGCGCTCTTAGTCAATCTGTCCACTACTACCCAAATACTGGTGTTGCCTTTCTTTGATCCAGGCAAACTATCTATGAAGTCCATGGAGACGCTCTCCCACTTCCATTGTGGAACCTCCAAAGGATGAAGTAAACCACCGGGCTTCTTTTGCTCAGCTTTAACTTGCTAGCAAACTAAACATTGAGAAACAAATTCGGCCACATCTTTCTTCATCCCAGCCCAAAAGAAAACCCTCTTCATGTCCCTGTACATCTTATCGCCACCTGGATGAATGGTCATCTTAGAATGGTGGGCTTCTTCTAGGATTGCCTTTATCAAACTTCCAGTTTGAAGAACACAAAGCCTTCCTTCTGGTCGCAACCAACCCTTTCCATCTATGGAATATCTACTGAGGTGACTCGAAGTCTCCTCTTTTTTGAGCTTATCCATGATGTCTAAAATTTGTGGGTTACCTTGCTGCGAAGCTCCTATCTGATCCATAAGGGGTGGTCATATTTCTAGCGATGCAAACAAATCAGGCAAAATCTCGATGGAGGGTCTAAAATTAAAAGTTGAGATGAACTCCAAGCTCCTCCTCTCCACAAACAGAGGAGTTAAGGCTATACTCTGCCTACTTAGTGCGTCAGCCACCACATTACCCTTGCCAGGAGTATAAGCGATTTCAAAATCATCAGAAGCTAAGAACTCCATCCACCTTTGTTGCCTCAAATTGAGATCCTTCTGCGAGAACAAATACTTGAGAGATTTATGATCGGTGTATAACTCGAACTTCTCTCCAAGTAAATAATGACGCCATGTCTTTAGCGCGAATACTATGGAAGCTAGCTCTAGATCATGGGTGGGGTAGTTCTTCTCATGAGATCTCAACTGTCTACCCCTATAACCCACCACCTTTCCTTCTTGCATCAGAACCTCACCAAGCCCTGTACCACATGCATCAGTGTACACCGTAAACACTTTGTTCCCATTGGGAAAAGTCAAGACTGGGGCTGTTGTGAGAGCCCTCTTTAAACATTGGAAAGCAACATCACAATCTATATCCCATGAAAATGCCAAGTTCTTCTTCGTCAGCCTAGTGAGAGGGGCTGATATCTTTGCGAAGTCCTTAATGAACTTCCTATAATAACCTGCCAATTCCAGAAAACTTCTTACCTCTGTTGCATTTTTCGGAATCTGCCAGTCCTGTACTGTAATTACCTTTGCGGGGTCCATAGCTATCCCTTCTTTGGAGACTACATGCCCTAAGAATCTCACCTCTTTTCTCCAAAAATGGCATTTGGAGAACTTTGCCTTAAGCTGATAGTCACAGAGAGTTTTCGAAACTTCTCTCAAATGCTGGGCATGTTCTTCTTCGTTTTTGGAGAAGATCAAAATATCATCAACAAAGACTACGACAAATTTATTTAGCAACTCCCTAAACACCCTACTCATCAGATCGACAAAATAGGCGGGTGCATTTGCCAACCCAAAAGGCATAACTAGCCATTCAAAGAAACCATCTGGAGTCCTAAAAGTAATCTTGTCTATACTGTCCTCAGCCACTCTCAACTGGTGAAACCTCGTGGCCAAGTCTAACTGAGAGAATACCGAGGCACCGACAAGCTGGTCAAACAAGTCATCTATCCTCGGAAGTGGGTGCCTATCCTTCTTCGTGAGTTTGTTCAATTCTCTATAGGCCATGCACAAACGAAACGATCCATCCGCCTTAGTTGCGAATACAACTGGAGCACCCCATTCAGATATGCTTCGTCTGATAAATCCTTTCTTAAGCAGCTCCCCTACTTGCTTACTCAACTCCTTCCTTTCTCTCGAAGCCATATGGTGTACTGGTAATGCAACTGGCTTTGCATTGTCCACCAGATATATACAGAAATTGATTTTGCGCCTTGAAGGTAAGCCCCGAACCTCCTCAACAACATTAGAATAATCTCGGACTACCGGAACAGATTGCAAATCATCTATGGATGAATCAAAAGACTCTAGGTAGCTAAGCATAACAGACCCTTGGGGGTCGCAAGAAATCTCAAGGGTCCTCCCATGGTAAGTCAGAAGTCTAACGACCCTCCTTTCACAATCTAGAATGGCACCATACGTGGTCAGCCAATCCATCCCTAGAATCAACCCATAACCCATAAACCCGAGCACATATGCGTCACATTCAAATTCGACGCCTAACACAGATATTCTCAAATCATAGATAAATGAGCCAAACCACCAATGGGGTTTGAGACAACTATGGGATCCACTACCATACTAGTAATTAAGTGCAGAGATTCAACCATAGAACTATATATAAATGAATGTGAAGCACCAGAATCAAAAAGTGTTCTAATAGGATGATTAGAAAGAGAAATTAAACCTTCCACAAAAAAATTTCTACCTCTATCAAGAGCACTAATCATGAGAGCATGCACCTGCCCTCCAGAAGTTCCTGTCATTTGATCCTGTCCCTGTGATCCCTGTTTCTTTGGACGCTCCCTACCAAAGTGTCCGACCTCTCCATAATTGAAGCATGTGTTCTTCCTTCTTTTATAGTCTTTGACCAAGTGACCCTCTTTCCCACAACTGTGACATTTCCTCTTATCCTTAGCCTTGTCATTCTTCCCACTTTTCTTCTTCTGCTGCTGCTGCTATTGTTGTTGCCCCTTCTTGGGCTACACCTTCTTATTTTGCATTGTTTCCTCAGCTTTACGTCCTTCTTTTCTCCCTTGTCTTCCTCCTGCATTAGGGCCATATCGACAAGCTTTTCAAAAGTGGCTCCCATTGGGATATTGGACGTGTCTAACCTATGAAGGGGTTCATTTATTCCTTTAGCAAACTGCAAAGCCTTCTTATGCGGAGTATCCACCAGTTCCTACCCGAAACTTGCTAGCTGGTTGAATTTGTTCACATATTCTTTAACAGTCATATTCCCTTGTTTGAGTGCCAAGAACCTCTCCATCTGCATACTTCTCTCGGCTTGGGAAAGAAATTTCATTTCAAATCTTTGTCTAAAATCATCCCATGTTTCCACTGGACGTTCAGCTTTGGTGACCTCCCACCAGAATGAGGCTTCATCTTTCAGTAGCCAAGCAGCTAACTAAATCTTCCTTCTATCCTCTACTTCAAAGATTACAAACAAGTCCTCGGTCTCCTTGAGCCAATTCCGCGCTTCTACGAATGTCTCGGTTCCACGGAATGGCTTCCCTCCCATAGCACGGAAATCTTTGCAGATCTTAGAGAAGTTGTCTGCACGCGGAGGAGGAGGAGGAACAACAGGTGCAGCTGAGGGAGGAACATTTCCTTGGCCTTCGGCAGGCGCCGTGGCCTCTAGATACCTACGGAACCATCCTGGTATCGTAACACCCTCTGGGATATTAGGAATGTTAGGTTCCCTAGAGATGCTGAAAAGAAAAGGAAAGAGATTTAGACAAAGGACTGAAGGATATTACATATGGCTTTGGGGATTTTTTTTTCAAAACAGACTTTTCATTTGGAAATATTTTCTTTTAAAACCTTTTTGAAAACAGTTTCCAAAAACTTTTATCCAATCTGGTAACCTTCAGCTTTGATACTAAGTGTGACACCCCACGTCAATTAATGTCACTCACTAAGGGAATGCATTAAGTTTCGAGAAGCGTTATAAGTAAACAAAACAGAAATATTACAAGACAGATATAAAAGCAACAACGGAGTTCAAATTTTTATTTCAAACATCAATCATAGCACCGTGGTCGAAAATACCATAAGTCTGAAAACTACATAAAACCCATTACAATAATATAACTTTTGTCTTGCACTATCAGAGTACATAAATACTTAAAAGAAAACATAATTCCCCAAAAAGAGACAAAGCCATAGTAGAGATAAGAAGTTGAGCCATACTTCGAAAGCAACTCCTAGCAAGATGATAACTGAGTCCTAACTAAGCCTGAGTATTTCCACCCTGAGAACCTGGGGGGAGAAACGGAAGAAAGAAGAGGAAACAAAAAGGGTCAGACTTAAAGTCCGGCGAGTCTAGTTACTTTTAGCAAGTAAATAAATAAAAGTAGCATGACAGGCATATAAAGTGGATAAGGGAAAGATAACCACACAAAAGGCAGGTATGACAAGGTAAATAAGATAGGGTGTATACACTTCTAATGATTACTATGTACTATTACTAGTATATCCAGAATGAGATGATCCCTTCCACTGTAAGGTGGTAGACTTAGGCATACATCCAAGAGTATCCTAACTACTACCCTTAATCGATCGGCTCCCTAATCCGCGTAGATACCATGTGCCGGCCTCACCATAGGATGTATCACGCCCTAAAATGGCAACCCTCCGCTAATATGCACAGCTCCATATCTACAGGTGTCACGGTCGTCTTATCCCCTTCTGCCCGGCTCATGCATGCACATGGCCCGGTTGGTTTGCGTCGCCCACACCGAACTCCACATTTGGATCTCTTACAATCAGTTTAGTAAGTGTGTCCCTTCTCCGACCTAGTTCGGAGTACTCTACTCAATACCTACTCTGGGTTACTGACTGAAACGGGTCCCACACAATATGATACAAGCTCTCTCCCTTGTCTTGTATCCTCCACTAGGTTTTTCCATAGGTTATATTTACCCTAAGTGTGTCTTTAATTATATAACCCCAATCTTTCTACCGGTTATGCTTACCACTAGGTATCTTTAATTACATAACCTTACTGGGCTAAGTTCGTGGGCCTATATTACCCACCCCATCAGATTTGCTTAACCCACCCACTGTCCAACCAATTTTTACTTAACCCTAACTTTGTTTCATAATCATACAATCCTTATGGATTAGATTAGGTTAAGTAGTCCAATTCATTACCATGTCCATTATAGTTTATAATGGGCTAGACCTCCCACATTAGGCCTACAACTTGTGGATGCTGGATATGCCAGTCGGGTCCGGGTAGACTTCTTTCGTAAGTTGGGCCTAACCTCGTGTCATAGCCCGTCTCATATTTGCGCACTTAGACCTCTCACATTAGGTTCAACATTAGTGGTTGTTGGATATGCCGGTCGGGTCCGGGTAGACTTCCACCACTAATGCAACCTAACCTCGTGTCATAAGTGCAATAGCAATTTCTGGTTGTAATCCTAGGCATTTCATTCTTGTCCAATTTTTATCTATGTCATTATAGGTTATAGGTTATAGATTTCATGCCCCCTTTTACCCAATTTTGTACAAAGTGAATTATATGTCCTTATTCAACTTCATTAACCAAGTTATGCCAATTCTAATAACTCCCCCGTTCCCTAACTAACGCATTCACATAATTTTTGACGGCATGCCTAGGCTATGAAGTAGCCTGGCAATAAAATAAATAAGGGAAAGGTGATGGGAAGATGACAGTAGTGATTATTCCAACATAACAGGCATAAACAAATGTATACATACTGACATGGTGATAAGGTGGACATATAAGGGTAAATCCATGAACTTATGATAATTGAACTAGATCTAACATAACAAGGGTGTCATAAGAAGCATGAATAGGTTCATATGTCCAATAATGACAGAAATTAACCACAACAAGATGATCAAGATCTAGGCAAAGGTTTAACTGTCCAAATAATGATAGTTCCAAATTTAACCATAAACTTAGATAAAGGTTCAGATCTACAAAGGTGACATGATAAACTAACCACAAGTGAATTAAATCTATAAAATAGATCCAGCATAACAAAGTTTGGGATCCAAGAATAACATAAATTTAAATTCAAGACAGATCCAAATTATAGTACTATCACGTTCTACTTCTAGTCATTTAAATCTAAAAGTAACCTAGAACTCACAGTGTTTGGCTAAGAAGATAGAACTAGAAAAGAAGCTTGTTGGGTTGTAGATCTACGCTTGAATCTCTAATTGATTTGATTTAGTTGATTGTTGTTGAAGATAATGGATCCAATTTAGTTTAGATACCGGCAGCGTTTAGCCTTTATATATTCTCAATGAAGAAAATAAGAGAAAATGGACCTCTATATATAGCAGTCGGCCTCTATAAAATCGAATGCCACCCCATCCCTAGGGAGGTCGACCCCCCTTAAGCGGTTTACCCTCCTTATGGGGTCGACACCCCTGGGGCGGGGATTTTTCTGCCAATGTAATTTTTGAAATTTGAGCTGAATTTTGATTTTCTGGACCCTATATATATATATATATATATATATATATATATATATAATTTTTCTACGCGTATACAAACTTCATACCTACATAACTTCTTCATACGTTGTCCGTTTTACACAAACCAAATGTCTATTTTGACCGAAATTTTGAGGTGGATGCAATGGCGCAGTGCGTTTCCCTTAATTCTGATTATTGAATTAATTATTGTTTAATTCATCCTCTTTAATGTTGACAAAATTATGGGGTGTAACACAATTCCCATAGACTTACATGTAGCATCGTTTCCCATAAGGATGGAACTTCCTTCTTTGGCATCGAACGAAGAAAAATAATCCTTACTTGGGGTCATATGGAATTATGCTCCAGAATCTAGAATCCAGTGGTCTGCAACATCAGATACAAGTGTTGTCAATTGATCATTACCATCTTTCTCCTTCACAATAGATGAAGAACCATCAATCTTCTTTTCCAAATCTGGATAGTCTCTTCTCCAATGGCATGGCTTCTTACAATTAGCACTTTCCATCTTTGGAGTTGCTCCGCGAATTAGGCTTCCTAGAATTGGAACGCCCCCTATTATTCTTCGCTTTCTTCTCTACTCTTCCTCTCTTAACAAATAAGCCTGAACTACTACTTCCTCCACTACTATCACCAACACCAAACTCTTTCATCTGATCTCTCAACTCTTCACTGAGCAAACCTGTCTTTACATCATCTAATTTCAATGTGTCTCTACCATAGATAAGGCTATTAACTAAACCAGTGTATCGCTCTAGAAGCGAGAATAACAGAACCATTACTTTCTGTTCTTCATCAATTTTCAACTCAACAAACTTCATCAACAGGCCATCAAACACACTTAGGCGTGTCTTAATTGAAGTACCTTCCTTCATCTTATGAGTGAAGAAGGTCTTCAATAGGATCAGATGGTTAGTTAGGGATTTCTTTATGTAGAGGTCATCCAACTTCTTCCAAATGCCTTTAGCTATTGTTTCCTGACTGATTTCAGAAATTATATTCTTTCCCATAGCAAGTTGAAGAGTAGTAAAGGCCCATTCTTCCATATCTTCTAATTCCCACTACACCAAAAATAGCTTTTCACAGCGTTTGAAAAACGCTGTAGAAAGATACAACAAAGTTATACAAAACGCTGTATAACGACATGCTGTCTTTGATGCACCTTTTTTAACAGCAGGGGAGAAACGCTGTAAATAAAATGTTTATACAGCGTTGAATTTTTGCTTTAATATTGTTTTATACAGCGTGTACTCTTCGCTGTTTTAAATTTAACACAGCGTTTATAAGTTGTTGTGAGAACATGGGTTCAGGGATTTTTAAGGTTACCACAGCGGTTTGAACACGCTTTATATAGTTGTATCATAACTTTTCAACAGCATGTTTTAACCGCTGTGATTATTTTTTCTTAGCATTTCCTCAACGCGGTCATATTAACTTGATTTATTTTTCCAACACACCAACATCATGTCTTAAACGTTGTCATATCAACATGTTTTATTTTTATCAACACATCAACAGCATGTCTTAAACTTTGTCGTTTAAAGCACATTGCGTCACCTGAATTTACGTATACCATTATTCTGACTGCCTCTAATTTTATTTCAATTTATTAATATAAAAAACATATACAAATTAATATAAAAACAATAAAATAAAAGCATAACAACTGATCATTTCATAAAATATGTCAATACAATATCCATTGACAAAGTTCACTCAAAATCCATGATGAAATTTTTAAACCATCTTCATACAACTAAGACAAAGACACAACATGTACAGTCTTTGCATCAAATATTATTGACAAAACATGCAAACAAAAACTTTTCATATGCTAACTAGGCCGAACCTCCAAAAATCAAAAGAGCGTCTTGTCCATTTCTTGCATCTGAAAACTTCAATCTACCTGTAACAATGAAATTTAAAAGTAATGAAAAACACATTTGAAATGATGAAAAATTACAAAACGAAATGTCAATGAAATCAGGGCAATACTCAGTGCACCGCTTATACATAGATGTATATATATTTTTACTCGAATTTCAATTATTTGCTGTTCGCATATCACTAAAGCTATAATCATCAACAGTCAATGGAATATTCCAAAATAAATAACTATTGTTCAACTTTAAGACCATATAACCGCTTTCCCTGTCCGAGGATTAAGCAACAACTGACAGTAGACCATTATGCCTAAGCAAAGGTTCAGGTGATGGTTCACGTCCGCGAAATCGAACAAATACCTCCAGTGAGGACTTAAATAATCCTTTTCAGGGAAAATAAATTATAATAAAAAACCACTGATAGACTAAACCACCGATAGGCCATTTATCTTAAGATATCAGGACCCAAATGTTTTCTGTGTTTCCTTAGCCTGTTGAGTCAGATTTTGAATTTTTATTCTTAGATAAAACATTGTATAAAATTTTATCATGACAGTCAGTAGCTAATGTACTTGATCAAAGTGGTGCAACTGCTAAATTGCTCAGTATTGTCCATTTTCTGTTCCTCCAGTTCTACTCCCCTACTGAAAATATTAACTGTACATAAAATGTCTCCAGGAGGCTAGTAATAGTTATTAGTATGCTCCAAGTTTTATTCGCAATAACTGCTGGATGATTATAATTGTCTAAAGGATGTAATGCTGACAATGTATGCATGTTGAAATATCCACAGGAGGAAAGGCATGCAAACATGTATGCATGTTGAAGCAGTCTATGTTATTAATTAATTTAAACAATAACCATGTAGCAGGAAGATGTAGGATATATTTGTCAGTTTATAATTTAATTGAAATATGCACAGCATTTGCAACGACGACGTTGTTGAACATCATATATTTCTACTTCCATGAATTTCCATTTGTACTCTTAACTTGTCCTGGAAGGAGTAAATTTTGTATGCTATGCCAATGTACAGAACATTTTAAAATGGAAACCGCTCATTTTTATATATGAAGATGTGTATACCTACTTTGAAATACAAAGTCTTTCACAGTGATCAAAATATAAGGAAACAGACAGGTGTAGTGGAATGTAACGTGATGTCAGTCAAAAAGGAAGTTAAGATTGCTGGTCAACATAAACAAATGTATTTACTGTAGGGTTTATTAGGAACTAGAATTGACAGTTTTTAACACTGCTGAAGAGTGAAAACGCAGCAGATGTGGATACACGTGAGACCGATACATCGTTTATCGAGATGCATTTACTACTATTTTGCAGTGCCGGTACACTTGTAGCTATCTGCTTCAGACTTAAAATGTTCAGAACAACTCGATCCGACTACAAAAAAGTAGTTTGCTTAGGTTCACTTCCAACTATGACCAGTTTTGATCTCTAGGAGACTTCAGTGGTTCGGGAGTGCATGCCCATATGAATTTTAGAACATTCATGATATTTTTTTTGGCCTCAAGTATAGACCATTTTGATTTCTAGTGCATTTTTTACTATTTCTGTATTTAATAACCTAAATCCAATACACATGGTACACGCATGAACAAGCACATAAAGGAGACAATAAGGCTAGGCAACAATCAAATGGGATGGTCACGTTTCAACGAATTAGGTTCATCCAACAAACGCAATAAATATGGAATAAAAAGGTCAGAGCAAGCATGCATGGATGCATACAATAAGATAAAGCATAAGTTAACAAGTCAAGGTAGCTTGGTACATACAAAATTCGATGTAAAATAGAAATACATATGCATATTTTCTTACTATATATATTTTGTATATAGTGAAAAAACACATCTATTCTTCCTCTTCTTCTTCTTCTTCGTAAACCAGTTCAAAGCGGAGCCAAACTAACTATTTGACCATGTTTTAGTGTCCATAGACACAGCAAGCATGATATTTCAATGTAAAGGGTGGTGTTCTACGTGTGCTAGTCTAGTTCAGTTTAGTCTCCTAGAGTGGGCATATATCACAGAATATAACTTTCAATATTTGAGAATTTTTAGTGCTTAACAAGGTAAATATAAATGAAGTTTATTCCAAAAGTCTCGAGAATGAGTTGATAGAAAAAAAAATTACTGTCTGTCTGTTGATATATATTTGTTTGATTGAAGGATTATTGATTAAATCTGTGGATCACTTGTCTATGAATTTTAAGATGCAACCAATGATGAAAGTTTGATTAAATATGAGAACATTTTCAATTTATGCATTGGTCACTCGGATACTCAACCACTTGGTTTCTAGCAACTAGTTGTTTTCCAGATCTTAAGCCCAGTGCGAAAGTGAAGATATTGCATTAAATTTTGAATATTGAGTTAAATACACCCGAACAGTAGCGATATTTCACCTAATGTTTTCACAATGGATAATTTTAACTTAATATTGTATCAAAATCTTATCAAAATATGAAAGATATTATTTTTAAATCAAATATGCAACAAATATTGTTCTTTTTAGATGATACTTTCAGCACTGTTTATAATTTAATGCAGTTCCATACATGAAAAATGCAGGGAACGAAATAAATGCTTCTAATTTAATGCAGTTCCATATAATTAGGTGGATATTTTAAAAGCACTCCTCAAAAAAATTTATACTAAAAAACAACTCTCTATCTGTATCAAGTCTATGGGTATTTCTAATTTAAAACACGTCAAACAGCTTGCACTTGTGCATCAAGAAATTTGATCTAATTTTAGCCTTATATCTGAAAATAGGACAACATACTGCATTCTTGTGTTGAATTTCAGAGTTACAGAAACAAACAGAGTATTGTATTTAATAGCAGAATGATTAGTTGAACTGAAAATTTAATCTAGCAGTGTATAGGCTTATTTACTTCTATTTAGGGAGATAAATGAATTTACGTACTTCATCAGAAATATATATGAGTTTACTTTTTTGTCATAAAGACGAGTAGAATTATTTATTATAAAACAGACAAAAGGGAAGGTTGTAATAACCCGGAAATCCGAGCCAATTTAAATTTTTTTATTTTGGCAATTTTAGTGAATTTTGATTATTTAAAATGAATTATTTTAAATGAAAACGACAAGAAATTTATTTTGAATAGAATTAGAACGTATATATTTATATACGTCGTCGATAGAATATAAATATTTATTTATAATTATAAAAGGAATTGAAAATGGCGCGGTAGTTCGATAATTCGATAATTCAATTTCAAACTTCAAATGAATATATATGATTCAAAATAAACCGGATTTTAGCAAAACCAAAAATATTAGAATCTATTTGAGAATATCTTTCCAACGAATCCGAAAAATTGAAATTCCATATCGGGGATAAAAAGATATGTCCAGTTGAAAATTCAGAATAGTCGCTATGGAATTCTGGCCCTTAAAAATGGGAATTTTGCAAACGACCTCGGTTTTCGATGAAACCACTTTTGTTGGATCCGTGATGTCAAGTTATTGCTAGGTTTCAAATTTCGTAATTTTTTGAATCAATATGTGAGCGTGGAAAAAGAAAACGTGTTTTGACCAGTTTTAGTTGATTTTAATCGACTGGAAAATGGCCATTTTTCAAACGGTCTCAGAATTCGACGAAATTAGTTTTGTTAGGACCGTATCGTCAATACGAAACTAGAAAATATTTTTCTGGAATTTTTCGAGTTAGTATGTGGCCCCGGTAAATTGAAATGTGCGTTTAATTTGAATATATAAATATTTATATTTTAAATTCAATGGAAACTGATCGTAACGGTCGAATTGGCCTGCGATACATGTACAATTGTGTTCGGAATAGGGGTAATTAGCTGGGGACGACAGTCGGTGGGTTCGATTTCGAGTTAGAAGTAAAAAGTTGTTTTTAAAATAAATAAATATATTATATAATATAATATAAATTCCCCTTTATCTCTCCCCTCCCTTACCCGATCCATTTCATTCAGTAAATAAAAAAAAGAGGGAGGAGGAGCCGCCGTCGCTCCTCCCATCGGAGCGCCACCGCGCCATCAGGCGCGGCTTGCCCCAGCCCCCCTCCTCCTTCCCGATCGATGAGCCCCCTTCCGATCCCCAAAAACCCGCGACCCCCCTGAAGCCGACGACGCCGTGCTACTCCCCTCCACCCACCGCTCCACCGCGCCAGCGCGCACCACCAGAACCCGCGACCCCCTTCCCTGCCTCCTCTCCTCCGAGCTCGCAATAGTAAACCCCCTTCCTCCGCAAAGGTGCGTTTTCCTTTATTTAATTCATTTAGTTTTTATGTTTAGTTAAATTAGTTTAGTTATTAAATAAAAACCAGATTTTTATGATTAAGAAAAATCAGATTGGCATGTTAAGAATGATATGATTTTATATAGGAAAGATCAAATTTTATAGAGCAAAAAGATCAAATTTTTAAATCAAAGAAAGTTTAAATTTTTGATGTAGGAAAAATTAGATTTTTAAAGAAGTAAAAATATAATCTTTTGAGAAGTAAAAATATAATCTTTTGAGGAGTAAAAATATAATCTTTTATTAAATAAAGACATGATTTTTAATGTGGTAAAAATATGATTTTTATGTTATAGAAAGAATAAAAATATGATTTTTATTTATAGAAATAGCAGGATAAAAATATAATTTTTATCGATATAGTAGCTATGTAAAAATAGAATTTTTACCGATATAGTAGCTATATAAAAATAGAATTTTTATCTATATAGTAGCGGTGTAAAAATGTGATTTTTATATACATAGCAACAATATTAAAATGTGATTTTTATATATGTAGTGGCTACGGACAATGAAATTGACAAAAGGCGAGCATGGCGAAGATGTTCTACATATGAAGAATCATGGCGTTTGGTTTAGCTAGTCGGTGAGAACTTCTCACTTTTAATTTAATTTTCTAGATAAAATGTATACTAGGATGCAGACGGTGTTTAGTAGCACCCGACACCCGTCGTCCATAGACCATGGACGGCTTGTATGCTTGTTTGTTTGATTTTGATGTGTAGTTGATTGTGTGATGTGATGTGAAATGAAATAAAACATTTTATAGTGGAAAATATTTTATAGTTAAAAATAAAATTTTTAACGTGTATATGAAATGAATATTTATAAACAAATCGACGATTTGTGTATATACACTGATTTGACTGATATTGATTGGGACGATAAATTTTACACATCGCCCAACTGCACAAATAAAATCTGTGTTTGATTGTTTGAAACCCCACATGGGTATTGGGATGATATCTGACGTACACTAATCCAGATTGTTTAGTTGTATGTCGATCGATTGATTGACAAACTATTATAAGCGTTGAATATTTATATTTGATGCTTATACAGTGTAGAATGCATTTTGGATGATGGTTGATTATTTGTCATTGTTGATATATACATGCGTTGTATGGAAATCCATAGAAATAAAATCTATGGTAATTGATTGGGTCTCATTCCAGTTTTGAAATAGAATATTTGAAAAGAAATATTTGAATAAAATATTAGAGAAGAAATATTTGACACGAAATATTTGAATAGAATATTTGAAACGAAATATTGGAATAGAATATTTGAAATAGAAATATAAAAAGCCATGTTGATTAGATTGATGTCATTTAGACGTGAACGATATCTATATCGATTATATTCGTTTTTATAATGAATATTGAAAAGTGATTTCAAAATCGAATATTTTGAAATAAAATTCGAATTAAATTGAATTGAAACAAATTAGAATTCGAATTGAAGTGAAACGAATTCGAATTGAAATTGAATTGAAAACGAACTGAAATTGAATTAAAAATCGATTTGAATTGAAATCAATTCGAAATGAATTTAAAACAAATCTATAAGAAAAAATTCAATTTTGATTTGAATTTGAAATGAAGTTGAAATCGTTTTGAAAACAAATTTAAAACGATTTATAAAATATGTTTTAAAAAGGAAATCGACGAAGTATATATTACATATAATACAATGGCCTGAATAGAACGCGCCGCGCTGCGGTAGTTCGTGAATTTCGACCATTGACTTCGAATGGATATTGCGGGAGATCCGACCATCGGATTCTCCTAAAACCGGGACCGTTGGGTTCGTAAGGAAAAGAGCTTTCTAACGAATATTAGAAATTAGAAATCTAATGGTTGGATTTGGAATTATGTCCAAATCAAATTTGGAAAAGGTCGCTGTAAGTGCAGTTCGATGGCCGTTGATGGAAATCGACTGTACGGGCCTTGATAAAATTATTAAAAATAGTAATAATTTGTGTAAAATCATAAGAAATGATTTGGGAAGAATTGGGATGAAAAACTCCATATTTGAAAAGATAAAAATAGATTTTTATCGAAATGAACTAGTTTTGAACTAGAATTATAATTCTATTTATTTTTAAATAAATAAATTGAATTTGAAAAGGGTTTTAAAAGTAACCAGAATTTCCAATAATTGAATTGGAAGGGATGTGAATCGAAATTGTCTTTGGAATATTTCGATGTTGGATTTCGTGATTATACAGATGTTGTTATGGAAATTTGAAAGATATATGTATATCGTTATTTCCAATACGATATTTGTTGGTCGTAGAATTTGATATTGAATATAAGCCGATATATTTTCTATTCAGAGCCTTGTATTTAATATCAAATGTGATTTGGGTTTGTCGTGAATGGTGTCTTCATTAACACTGTTCTTAAGCCCAATTGAGAAAGAGATTAAATCTTTTTATTTAGATTTAATGAAGTGCACCAATTAAATAATATTTAATTGGAATTGAATTGGTATTGATTTTTGGGTTTATCGTGAATAGTGTTTTAAATAACACTTGTTCTTTAACCCGATAATTAATGGAATGTGATTTTGGGTTTATCGTGAACTGTGTTTTGAATGACACTGATTCTTTAACCCAGTTAAAGATTAAAACTAAAGTGGAGTTTTAATGAATCTTTAATTAGATTGAAAAGATCGAGAGTGGAGTATCCCCAGTTTTACTCCAGGCGATAGTTAAATCATTAATTAGATTTGAACGTGAAATGATAATTGAATTTACCGATAATACCGTGGTGTTAGATGTGAAGTATTACCAGTTTTACTTCATGGGATAAATAGGTTGGGTTTGGGAAATAAAATAAATAATTACTTCGGTATGGTTTGTTAATCCCGACTAGTTTGAAGTGATATTCAAAGGAAGATTAAAGAATAAATTTAAAGAATTTATCTTTGATAAAATTAATGGGAACCTTTCCCAAAGTGTAAGAATATTTGAGTAAAAGAATATTCTGAATTGGAATGAGGCGTATGTTGTGTTTGTGTAACACTTGTTTATTATATACGCGAGTTATTCGGAAAGACCGGGTTTATCCCATTCTGAATAACTGATTCGACGTGGTGTCGAAGATGAAGACGGTGGTCGAAGACCGGAGGTCTTCACGCCGTTTGGGTGATTACTGTTGATCTTGATTGGGCCGTACACCCAAGAGGAGGGAATCAGTTAGTGACTGTCCAGATGTACTTGGAGATCGATGGATATGCGGGGTACTAGGTGCCTCCGGTTTCGTACAGACCCAGAACGGACTTGTAAATGGACTGTGTGTCTGACATTGGATTTTAGTCTGTGTGATTGATTTCTATTAAATATATATCTGTTTGGCGGCAGAGAATTTATTCTCTTGCTTAACGCCCTTCTCTAAGACGTACGAGCTCAGGGGTTATATATCGATGGATATCAATCGCATGGAGTGAATTGCCTATGTGGCATGCCTAAGTGGAAAATGATCGAGGCTTCTGTTGAAAAGCAAAGTCTTGTGGTTGATGATCAAAGCACAGCCTGTGTGGCATAGCTTTGTGTAATGTTGATTCGCGAGCCTCACACCCCGGTTGTGAACCAGAAACGGGAGAGGACATCAGGAGGGCATGCGTTTCCTTCTAGTTAGAAGTGGCGTCAGTGGTTTTACACGCCCTGACGAGTTTGACTTATGTGGTTGTTGCTGTTGCGAGGCGGCTCGGATATATCGGTCGATCCGGGACCGATGGAGTCATTTGTTGGCTCATTTACGCCCCAAAGGGCGGGGAAACGTAGTGTTCAGGCATAATAATCCACATCGGTGGACCGGCCTTGACGATCCAAAGGGTTGATGCGTTCTGATTCTGAGGCTCGGGCTAGAGAGTCTCGAATCGGTTGAGGACGATCCCTGGCCTCGGTTCACAGACGGAAATCCAAATTCCAAATACGTGACTTTGCGGTTTTGATTGTAGAGCCTAGTATGGCGACATGATATATGGTACCCATGCCGTCTATGATTGATATTTATGATTGAAATTGTTTTGACCCTATACACTTATAATAGTATCAAATGATTTGTTTTAAACGTACTAAGCATGTTTGGCTATTATAAGGGAAAACCCTATCCCCCGGCTTGCGTTGCATTGTGTGATAGGACCTGAGTCTTATAATAGCTTCATTTTTCCAAGAAGCGTTGCGCTGTTCGTTTTATGCACTGGTATTCTTGGGAGGAAACTCGTTCCGTGTTATATGGCGTGGTCCCTTGATATATCTGATTTAAAGTAAAGTTTTAAATAACAGTTTTAGTTCTCACACCAGTCCCATGACTGACCTGGAGTTTATTGTTTTAACCTAAAATCTGGGTGCCCCTATTTTCGACACGGGCAGCTAGTAGTTTTGGTTTTGCAGATTTTTATTCACAGGAACCTGGTTTACAGCTGGAATGATATGCAGAAAGCTTTGTATCCGTATATCTCCTTCAGTTGTGCATTGTATTATTTTCCACTGCTATGTAATTTATTGTAATCTCTGATAATTTGTGATGTATATTATTTATTCATACTCTGTATATTCTTGTATTCTGATGGAATTGTTGTAATTAACAATGAAATGTTCTTCTGTCTGCGTTCTATTTTGTCGTGTTCTCAAAACAATCAGGCGTTTCAAACGGTCTTGATCGGTTTAGCGATTGATTCGGATCGAGCGAAATTCCTTTTTCGTTACAGTTGGTATCAGAGCTTTGGTTTACAAAGCTCAGAGAATAAGACACATTAGAACCGAACGAAAGAATTCATCAGAGATTGGATTAGTAATATCCAATGGGAATGACTCGTTAGAGATAGGATCAACAGTATCCTAGAACGAGTGTGAAGAATATATTTTTGAAATGAAAATGAATTTTTGTTTTGAAAATTTAAATCAATTATACGTATTTGATTATTTATTTATATTGATTTGGACAATCAAATATATAGAGATTTTAGTATACGTCTGATCCACGTGTATTGAA
Source organism: Allium sativum (assembly GCA_030737875.1). Taxonomy (NCBI): domain Eukaryota; kingdom Viridiplantae; phylum Streptophyta; class Magnoliopsida; order Asparagales; family Amaryllidaceae; genus Allium; species Allium sativum. The sequence goes on from CM060916.1 coordinate 737,288,318, forward strand.
GCCTCAAATATATTCGATAGATATAGAATCACACTCTAGTCGCTCGGACATGATTTTAATGATTGACGCGTCATCATTAGAATTTATTTTCGTGTTTCGAAAGTGAGATTTCTATATATTTCCAATTGACTGGTGTGAGAACCAAAACTAGATAGGGTCTACTGTTGTGATTTGGCATCAAAAATGAGATTTTTGACTATATATCAAAGTTATGAATTTGAAATGATAATTCACTAATTGATTGATGGTTGTGTTGTTTGATTATACTTGTGATTAATTAAAATTTGAACCATTTAGACGAATTGAATCAAATAGTGAATTGTATTGAAAATTTGTCGCATTTGCTTGCATATACATGTACTTACATTGAACAGGTCATAGCAAGGAGGCTAGAGAAGAGGAATAAAATTGTTTGCCCGACAAATGGGTAAATGTTTATTGTATTTCTTGAGTTTTGGGTGATTTTATGAGCCGATTGGCTAGCCACTTGGCTTTTTCTTTTTCTTTTGGATTGAAGAAGGCCATGGGAGACTATATGAAATATCCCGAAGTCCTCGGTGCAGGGGAGGTTATGGCGAAATTTTTCGAAAATTTAGGGTGTTAGCCAAATTTTTGAAAAATTTGAAAAGTTTTTAGAAACTGAAAAGTTGAAATACTTAAGCCGTAAAGGAAATAGCGAAAGTTGAGTTGATTAGTTAAACAACTGTCGGCTTCGTTCCTTTTCGGGGACAAAAAGTTTTAAGTGGAGGAGATTGTAATAACCCGGAAATCCGAGCCAATTTATAATTTTTATTTTGGCAATTTTAGTGAATTTTGATTATTTAAAATGAATTATTTTAAATGAAAACGACAAGAAATTTATTTTGAATAGGATTAGAACGTATATATTTATATACGTCGTCGATAGAATATAAATATTTATTTATAATTATAAAAGGAATTGAAAATGGCGCGGTAGTTCGATAATTCGATTTCAAACTTCAAATGAATGTACAGGATTCAAAATAAACCAGATTTTAGCGAAACCAAAAATATTAGAATCTATTTGAGAATATCTTTCCTACGAATACGAAAAATTGAAATTTCATAGCGGGGATAAAAAGATATGTCCAGTTGAAAATTCAGAATAGTCGCCATGGAATTCTGGCCCTTAAAAATGGGAATTTTGCAACCGACCTCGGTTTTCGATGAAACCACTTTTGTTGGATCCGTGATGTCAAGTTATTGCTATGTTTCAAATTTCGTAATTTTTCGAATCAATATGTGAGCGTGGCAAAAGAAAACGTGTTTTGACCAGTTTTAGTTGATTTTAATCGACTGGAAAATGGCCATTTTTCAGTCGGTCTCAGAATTCGACGAAATTAGTTTTGTTAGGACCGTATCGTCAATACGAAACTAGAAAATATTTTTCTGGAATTTTTCGAGTTAGTATGTGGCCTCGGTAAATTGAAATGTGCGTTTAATTTGAATATATAAAGATTTATATTTTAAATTCAAGGGAAACTGATCGTAACGGTCGAATTGGCCTGCGATACATATCCCATTGTGTTCGGAATAGGGGTAATTAGCTAGGGGCGACAGTCGGTGGGTTCGATTTCGAGTTAGAAGTAAAAAGTTGCTTTTTAAAATAAATAATTAAATATATATATTATATAATATAAATTCCCCTTTATCTCCCCTCTCCCTTACCCGATCCATTTCATTCAATAAATAAATAAAAAGAGGGAGGAGGAGCCGCCATCGCTCCTCCCATCGGAGCGCCACCGCGCCATCAGGCGCGGCTTGCCCCAGCCCCCCTCCTCCTTCCCGATCGATGAGCCCCCTTCCGATCCCCAAAAACCCGCGACCCCCCTGAAGCCGACGACGCCGTGCCACTCCCCTCCACCCACCGCTCCACCGCGCCAGCGCGCACCACCAGAACCCGCGACCCCCTTCCCTGCCTCCTCTCCTCCGAGCTCGCAATAGTAAACCCCCTTCCTCCGCAAAGGTGCGTTTTTCTTTATTTAATTCATTTAGTTTTCATGTTTAGTTAAATTAGTTTTAGTTATTAAATAAAAACCAGATTTTTATGATTAAGAAAAATCAGATTGGCATGTTAAGAATGATATGATTTTATATAGGAAAGATCAAATTTTTATAGAGCAAAAAGATCAAATTTTTAATTCAAAGAAAGTTGAAATTTTTGATGTAGGAAAAATTAGATTTTTAAAGAAGTAAAAATATAATCTTTTGAGAAGTAAAAATATAATCTTTTGAGGAGTAAAAATATAATCTTTTATTAAATAAAGACATGATTTTTAATGTGGTAAAAATATGATTTTTATGTTATATAAAGAATAAAAATATGATTTTTATATTATAGAAAGAATAAAAATATGATTTTTATTTGTAGAAATAGCAGGATAAAAATAGAATTTTTATCGATATAGTAGCTATGTAAAAATAGAATTTTTACTGATATAGTAGTTATATAAAAATAGAATTTTTATCTATATAGTAGCGGTGTAAAAATGTGATTTTTATATACATAGCAACAGTATAAAAATGTGATTTTTATATATGTAGTGGCTACGGACGATGAAATTGACAAAAGGCGAGCATGGCGAAGATTTTCTACATATGAAGAATCATGGCGTTTGGTTTAGCTAGTCGGTGAGAACTTCTCACTTTTAATTTAATTTTCTAGATAAAATATATACTAGGATGCAGACGATGTTTAGTAGCACCCGACACCCGTCGTCCACAGACCATGGACGGCTTGTATGCTTGTTTGTTTGATTTTGATGTGTAGTTGATTGTGTGATGTGATGTGAAATGAAATAAAACATTTTATAGTGGAAAATATTTTATAGTTAAAAATATAATTTTTAACGTGTATACGAAATGAATATTTATAAACAAATCGACGATTTGTGTATATACACTGAATTGACTGATATTGATTGGTACGATAAATTTTACATATCACCCAACTGCACAAATCAAATCTCTGTTTGATTGTTTGAAGCCCCACACGGGTATTGGGATGATATCTGACGTACACTAATCCCGATTGTTTAGTTGTATGTCGATCGGTTGATTGACAGATTGTTATAAGCGTTGAATATTTATATTTGATGCTTATACAGTGTAGAATGCACTTTGGATGATGGTTGATTATTTGTCATTGTTGATATATACATGCGTTGTATGGAAATCCATAGAAATAAAATCTATGGTAATTGATTGGGCCTCATTCCAGTTTTGAAATAGAATATTTGAAAAGAAATATTTGAGAAGAAATATTTGAAACGAAATATTTGAATATAATATTTGAAACGAAATATTGGAATAGAATATTTGAAATAGAAATATAAAAAGCCGTGTTGATTAGATTGACGCCATTTTGACGTGAACGATATTTATATCGATTATATTCGTTTTTATAATGAATATTGAAAAGTGATTTCAAAATCGAATATTTTGAAATGAAATTCGAATTAAATTGAATTGAAACAAATTAGAATTCGAATTGAAGTGAAACGAATTTGAATTCGAATTGAAATTGAATTGAATTGAAAATGAACTGAAATTGAATTAAAAATCGATTTGAATTGAACTCAATTTGAAATGAATTTAAAACGAATTTATAAGAAAAAAATTCAATTTTGATTTGAATTTGAAATGAAGTTGAAATCGTTTTGAAAACGAATTTAAAATGATTTATATAATAGGTTTTAAAAAGGAAATCGACGAAGTATATATTATATGTATTATATATATAATATAATGGCCTGAATAGAACGCGCTGCGCTGCGGTAGTTCGTGAATTTCGACCATTGACTTCGAATGGATATTGTGGGAGATCCGACCGTCGGATACTCCTAAAACCGGGACCGTTGGGTTCGTATCGAAAAGAGCTTTCTAACGAATATTAGAAATTAGAAATCTAACGGTTGGATTTGGAATTATGTCCAAATCAAATTGCAGTTTGATGGCCGTTGATGGAAATCGACTGTACGGGCCTTGATAAAATTATTAAAAATAGTAATAATTTGTGTAAAATCATAAGAAATGATTTGGGAAGAATTGGGATGAAAAACTCCATATTTGAAAAGATAAAAATAGATTTTTATCGAAATGAACTAGTTTGGAACTAGAATTATAATTCTATTTATTTTTAAATAAATAAATTAAATTTGAAAAGGGTTTTAAAAGTAACCAGAATTTCCAATAATTGAATTGGAAGGGATGTGAATTGAAATTGTCTTTGGAATATTTCGATGTTGGATTTCGTGATTATACAGATGTTGTTATGGAAATTTGAAAGATATATGTATATCGTTATTTCCAATACGATATTTTTTGGTCGTAGAATTTGATATTGAATATAAGCTGATATATTTTCTATTTAGAGCCTTGTATTTAATATCAAATGTGATTTGGGTTTGTCGTGAATGGTGTCTTCATTAACACTGTTCTTAAGCCCAATTGAGAAGGAGATTAAATCTTTTTATTTAGATTTAATGAAGTGTACCAATTAAATAATATTTAATTGGAATTGAATTGGTATTGATTTTTGGGTTTATCGTGAACAGTGTTTTAAATAACACTTGTTCTTTAACCCGATAATTAATGGAATGTGATTTTGGGTTTATCGTGAACTGTGTTTTGAATGACACTGATTCTTTAACCCAGTTAAAGATTAAAACTAAAGTGGAGTTTTAATGAATCTTTAATTAGATTGAAAAGATCGAGAGTGGAGTATCCCCAGTTTTACTCCAGGCGATAGTTAAATCTTTAATTAGATTTGAACGTGAAATGATAATTGAATTTACCGATAATACCGTGGTGTTAGATGTGAAGTATTACCAGTTTTACTTCATGGGATAAATAGGTTGGGATTGGGAAATAAAATAAATAATTACTTCGGTATGGTTCGCTAATCCCGACTAGTTTGAAGTGATATTCAAAGAAAGATTAAAGAATAAATTTAAAGAATTTATCTTTGATAAAATTAATGGGAACCTTTCCCAAAGTGTAAGAATATTTGATTAAAAGAATATTCTGAATTGGAATGAGGCGTATGTTGTGTTTGTGTAACACTTGTTTATTATATACGCGAGTTATTCAGAAAGACTGGGTTTACCACATTCTGAATAACTGAGTCGACGTGGTGTCGAAGATGAAGACGATGGTCGAAGACCGGAGGTCTTCACGTCGTTTGGGTGATTACTGATGATCTTGATTGAGCCGTACACCCAAGAGGAGGGAATCAGTTAGTGATCGTCCAAACGTACTTGGAGATCGATGGATATGAGGGGTACTAGGTGCCTTCGGTTTCGTTCAGACCCAGAACGGGCTTGTAAATGGACTATGTGTCTGACATTGGATTTTAGTCTGTGTGGTTGATTTCTATTAAATATATATTTGTTTGGCGGTGAAGAATTTATTCTCTTGCTTAACGCCCTTCTCTGAGACATACGAGCTCAGGGGTTATATATCGATGGATATCAATCGCATGGAGTGAATTGCCTGTGTGGCATGCCTAAGTGGAAAATGATCGAGGCTTCTATTGAAAAGCAAAGTCTTGTGGTTGATGATCAAAGCACAGCCTGTGTGGCATAGCTTTGTGTAACGTTGATTCGCGAGCCTCACACCCCGGTTGTGAACCAGAAACGGGAGAGGACATCAGGGAGGGCATGCGTTCCTTCTAGTTTGAAGTGGCGTCAGTGGTTTTACACGCCCTGACGAGTTTGACTTATGTGGTTGTTGCTGTTGCGAGGCGGCTCGGATATATCGGTCGATCCGGGACCGATGGAGTCATTTGTTGGCTCATTTACGCCCCAAAGGGTGGGGAAACGTAGTGTTCAGGCATAATAATCCACATCGGTGGACCGGCCCTGACGATCCAAAGTGTTGATGCGTTCTGATCCTGAGGCTCGGGCTAGAGAGTCTCGAACCGGTTGAGGACAATCCCTGGCCTCGGTTCACAAACGGAAATCTAATTTTCAAATACGTGACTTTGCGGTTTTGATTGTTGAGCCTAGTATGGTGACATGATATATGGTACCCATGCCGTCTATGATTGATATTTATGATTGAAATTGTTTTGACCCTATACACTTATAATAGTATCAAATGATTTGTTTTAAACGTACTAAGCATGTTTGGCTATTATAAGGGAAAACCCTATCCCCCGGCTTGCATTGCATTGTGTGATAGGACCTGGGTCTTATAATAGCTTCATTTTTCCAAGAAGCGTTGCGCTGTTTGTTTTATGCACTGGTATTCTTGGGAGGAAACCCGTTCCGTGTTATACGGCTTGGTCCCTTGATATATCTGATTTAAAGTAAAGTTTTAAATAACTGTTTTAGTTCTCACACCAGTCCCATGACTGACCTGGAGTTTATTGTTTTAACCTAAACTTTGGGTGCCCCTATTTTCGACACGGGCAGCTAGTAGTTTTGGTTTTGCAGATTTATATTCACAAGAACCTGGTTTACAGCTGGAATGATATCCGGAAAGCTTTGTATCCGTATATCTCCTTCAGTTGTGCATTGTATTATTGTCCACTGCTATGTAATTTATTGTAATCTCTGATAATTTGTGATGTATATTATTTATTCATACTCTGTATATTCTTGTATTCTGATGGAATTGTTGTAATTAATAATGAAATGTTCTTCTGTCTGCGTTCTATTTTGTCGTGTTCTCAAAACAATCAGGCGTTTTGAACGGTCTTGATCTGTTTAGTGATTGATTCGGATCGAGCGAAATTCCTTTTTCGTTACAACGGTTATTTTTATAAATAAGATATTGTGAAGCTTACGTAGAAGTTGAGTCCACTCTAACATTCGCAGTAGGCCATGCAACCGTCAAACCAATAGCCTCCGATAAGCAATCCATGAATGACGTAGGCCTCCATAGAGGTGCATTTGGGACTTTTACAATATCCACCCAAACTCTTATTGCATTTTGTCCCAGTGGAATAGAATGAACTTTATCATTTGGATCAACTGAAGATACGGTGCCTTCAGCCACTATTTTTCCCATGCCTTCCACGTCAAATAGCTTGCACTTGGCATTCACCATGAAATTTGCACTCTAATCGTACAAAAAAAATGTTGATACACTCTCAAAAAATCTTGTAGATAGATATTAGCAATATAAACATATACTGTAACAGACGCAGGAACACTGCTCACATGAGTGGGTGGTGCTATGTCTTCATAAACCAATTTTGATGTTGGCCATGCTATTTTCTTGCCAACGGCTTCTCCGATGCATGTCATACCTACTATGGGTCTCCACAAAAAGGCATCTTCTTTTTTTGGATTGTCCACCCAAACTATCACGGCTTCAGGTCCAAGAGGAATGCCATTAATAATTTGATTTGAATCACTCAAGTGTACTCGTCTTTCGACAACCAATTATTTGCTTCCAACCCAATCAAATAACTTGCATTTCTTTTCTGTGCTTTCGGTTTTGCTCTATCAAAGGAAACAATATAGTTATCTAATAGAAGTAGATGTAAATATACACAAAAGCATACAAAAATATCATGAAAATCATTTAACCACTTTAATCTATTTTAAACTTGCATTTTCAATATTTGTTATAGTATTTTAAGGCGCTTGTCAAATTTATTTGAAGCTATATTTGCCACTATTCAAGCACTTAGTTATATCTGTAGAGAGTTTATATTTTGCATCATACCTCATTTTCTTTTCCGGAGTTCTCCCTTATGCGGATAACTCTATCCGCTGGCCATGTTATCATCTCATTAGTGGCATCTCCTATATATACCAAACCAGGTGAAGGCCTCCACAAAAAAGCATCAAATTTTATAGGATGCTTTACCAAGATTTTCAAGGCATTCGGGCCTAAAGGTACCCCATTGAAAAGATCATTCTGATCAGTTGACACAATTTTTCCTTTGGCGACAACCTCATCATCATTACCATGCCAATGTAGTAAACTACAATTGTCACATATTTGACTATGTTTACTCTGCAATTAATAAAAAAAAAATCACATAACTATTGATTTAGATATAAAATTTTGTATGATTTTTTGCCCTTAAGATGGTATATTCTTACCATTTGAGATACACTCCCTTCTCCGCAACTTTCTTTATCCTACCAAATCAATAATATTTGAAATATATTAGAAAATTAAAATTTATAATGAATATATAGTGGACATGCAGTAATAAAAGATGATGCACATTTAGAACTTGTAGTAATAACAGAAGGTGCATTTAAGTATTACAATAATTATTATATAGTCAGGACGTAATAACAGATGATGCTAATGAGACCAATAGATCAGTTATTTAAGTGATAGAAACACATTAATGAGAGTAATAGATCAGTGACTTAAGTAATATAAACAAATCAATGTAACCATATTGTAAGTATTAATCTTTACTTAAGCTTAGCCATTGGATTAGCCAAGCATTAAAGATCCTCCTCGGATAGCTGCATGGTTGTACAAAGCCGTCCATAACTTCCTACTGACTAAACACAGACTTATTCAGTAAAAGCCTGGAATGTGTATTTTAGGGAGAACAGGTTGAAGATGCTAAGCATATGGTCTGTAAGCGTAAATACTGGTAACTATTTGGGCTTGATGTCAACTGAAACTTTTGAGTAAAGCGTTGAAATCTAAATCCCTCATGGTGAGACTGTTCTCATCAATCTAAGGTTGCATCGTCAAACAAAAGTTGTAATTTTGTCTGGCATGTTCTATCAACTATTGTATGGTTCATTTGGCGCGAAAGAAATAACATGGTTTTCAACTCTTATCATCAACATAAAACATGCTTTCTTGTAAACGAATACAAATTTTCGTTAACATTAGATCATGTAAATTGAAGAACATGCACAATGAAATCGAACCTTACAATACACATGCTTATCCTTCTCCTGACTATATATTCATTGTCATAAAATTACTGGTTCATCTCCATCGATCGATGCTTATCCTTCTCCTGACTATATATTCATTATCATAAGAATAACGATATATGACTTTTCAATACACATACTTTGCCAATAAAGTACTTTATTGTACATAAACAGTAAGCTATGAATTTTGTGATCGCATATCCACATACAGAGAATTTTGAATTTTTAAAATTAAATGTAATCTATATCTACGTTCGTAGTAGCATGAAATCTTTTAGAATCCCAACATAACCTTACAATTTTCTTGAATGTAAATACAATAGCTTATGTTTGGTTTGTTTGCAATATGAAAACTAAAGGACATGATCATTACAGCAAAAATCGAACTTAAGGGAAGGAACTTCGAAAGAGAATATATGAAAGAGAACTAAGGTGAAAATCGTACCAGATGTTTCGTTAACTTGTGAACCAACTGCTCTAGCTCTGAAATCCTATGTTGACATTGAGCTACTTCCTTATCTTTGATATGAGACAAAACCGCCTTGGTCATGGTTACACCTCTTCCCATTCCTCATAGCCGCCCCGGTCTATCTTGTCCCAATACTAGTGAGAGAGCATCTTCTTTGAACTTACATGTTAAGCTAGATTGTGATTCATTTTCAACATTTTTTATTTTCTCCTACAAAAATGAACACAAAATATATTTTGTAAATGAGTTCTAAATTATATATTTTCAAAAAATATATGCTTAAATAAATAGTACATAGCACTTACAATAGCACTTGCAACATGCATATTCACTGGCTCACCATTTTTTTGAGTGTGAGATTTAATCCAAACATCAGATCTACAAATGGAAGAGGGGCTGATACTTTCCTCTTTCTGCACTAAAAGAGACAACATTAAACATAACTAATAACCATATATTTAATAAATCAAATATTTTTCTCACCAAATCTTTTCAGTTAATCGAGCCATCCCTCAACGACATGTATGTGGCATTTGCCTGTTCTTCATGGATTTGAATTTTTCACTTCGTACTAGATTACAATTTTTTATCACATTGATTAGTTAATGTGCATTTTATGTATGCTTATATATCATATAAGAAATGATAAAAATCTAAATTACAATTACCTTGAAGTCTTTACTCGTCTTTGACTCAATAAACTTCTTCCATTCCTTAATACTTCTGACGTTTTCTGGCTTTAGTTGAAGTTGCTCCTCCTTGGTTTTTGCTTCTAATACTTTTTTGACGAATATGCTTTTTGAACACCTCCAAATGCATCCCATTTGCTAAAAAATGGGAGACTGTTGCCATTCCTCATCTAATTTAAATCTAGCCTGTGACATTTATCAAAATGATAATTAAAAAAAAAAATCGTCACCAAGTAATTAGGGATTCATGGACCTAGCTTAATAGTATATAAATATAAAATAAAATTGTTATTAAAATGTTTTTCTTTAACTACAAAAGCGCTCTAAGAATATTAAATCCAAACCTTCACTCGGCAACTTTGTAAATCTCCATTCCTATGTAATCATAGTTATGAGTGCGTCAGGCGTGTTCTCATTATATATTGGTATAAAGAAATATATTAATTGTGCTTTATTGATTATTATTGCAACATGAAACTTATTAATTGTGCTTTGTAATCAAGGGTTGTCTGTTCATTGAGTAGTCTATTAAAATTTCCTGTCTTGATGTAATTGAGCTGAAGTTTGTAACCTCGCTCCCATTTTTTCAAATATACGTTGTTCGAACAAAAATAAACAAATATAAAAGAATTTTTTTCTTCTCAGATTCTTAAAACTTGTTAAGGTCTTTCTGCACCTTTTCAAACTTTTCAACCTTTACATGAAACCCACAGTCGAGGTTTCTAGTGTTAATGCTACAGTCACAGCTCTAATTGCACAACAGATCGCCTTATAAAAAGGAAAATGAGGAAGCCAAAAGATCTAATTGCTTGATAAATTTCCACCATCATGTAGCGAATATAAAAGCTATCTCAAACATAAAAGAAATGATCTTTCTCTTCAAGAATTAATCAGTCATATGCAGACCGAAGAACTTAACTAGGATAGTGCTAATCTCATGGAAACTGAAAACAAAACCAATGGAAATAAAATCAGGAGCAAAGGGAAAGTGCGTAGAATTTTGCTAACTAGAATGCTATAAAAAATGCAAAAGAAAAGAACTTTCTGCTATGCTTATATTTGGTCAGGCATTTCCTGCTGTGTGCATGCATTCGAAGACAATGGTCATAAATATACGGGAGATTATATTTGAAAACAATTTGATCACATACTTGGTCATGTAACTATAGGATTGTTTCTTGAATTACATCCCTCATATAAAAAAACAAAAACAGAAAAAACCTGTGCTAGTTTTCATCAAGAAATAACTGATACTACACTACCAGGAGGATTGCTTATATTACCTTCATGGAGAATAGGAAGCAGCAAGATATTATTATACAAGATACAACTATTGAGTCACATGCGGGTAAGTGCACATACACAGGGCATAATTAAGTATCTATAAGATCTGAGATGTGCACGATTCCACAGCCTCCGCGTTAGCTGTATTCTTTAATGTCTTGTAGTTTAAGTTCTTAATTATTAGTTCTTTGTTCGTTTTGAAAACAAATATATTAACAAAGGCACTTACAGGCCTATGCACACATTGATGGATGTTGCATTACCTAAGCCATGTTTTAAAATAAAATCAGCTACCCAACCGACGAAATCAAGGAGTTGAATTAAGACAAGCGAGCATTGGCTCCAATTTATTATTTAGCAATAACGAGACGTACTTAACATTTCCTGCCATTCTTTATCTGCCATTATTAACAACCCAGATTTGTTGAGACAAGGATATGCATTGCATTATGCATTCTACTGTTGCAGAAATCAATGGAGTTTGGTGTCAATTTATTTGATCCGGGGCCTTCCCTACGTTGATTTGGGATGTATCTCGTGGCTTTATCTTTCTTACACTTAAATTTGAAAATGAAACATGTAAAAAAGAAAGAACCATGAAAAGACGGATATATGAAATAGTTTTGAAATATCTTCAGTTCTGCAAGTATATCATTAAGAAACATCAAATATGGGCATCAATTTGCTACAAGCTATAGAAGCGCAATGCTATTACGATAAATACTAATCAATTACAGATTATTATAGTTCCCCTAATTATGTTGTGAATAGTCAGCTGGATTGCATAAGCAAATAAGTATAATAACCTATAAGCATATTTTTGTAATGTATAAGTAATTCATGGACCTAGCTTGCATTCATATCAATACATATGAACAAGACTTATATTATTAACCACTTCAGTGTACTATAAGTGATTCATGGACCTAGCTGGATTGCATTAAACTCTATTTTAGTGTACTATACGATAGGTAAAGATTTTGAACAAGACTTGTATTATTAACCATTTTGTTGTTCACAGTTAACACAGATTTTGATCTTAAAGGGAAGCAAAAAGTTGTCCAGGTTTTTCACTGCCTATCTTTAACTGCTCATAACAATACGTGTACTCGCTATGCTTTATACTACTTTAACTGCTCATAACAATACGTATTACATTCAACCAACCCTTATGTTTGTAAAACAAAATGAAGGAAGAGCTTTAAGTTGTGCTTGAAGGGATGAATGATATTATATTATGTGCTACACATACTGTTTACTAACCACATTTTCCATAATTTAAACATAAATTAAAAACGTTTATATATACAATATATATTTTACCTGAACGGATTTCCATAGAACAACTTTCAAATCGTCACCAAGTAGCCTCCAATCATCAAGTGTAAATGGCACGTGCTCACGGACAAGTGACCCTAAATAAGAAGATAATTTCACTGACCCGTTCCCTACCGGTACGCCGAATGAATTAAACTCAATTTCAATTCGACTAGCAGCATCAGAAGGAAGTCTTTTAACTTTAGTTGGGCCTCTAGTCCTCTTTTTTGAACCTTGTTTTGCTTCAACATCTTCGATTGCTCTATCCACTTCCACTGTAGTTTCAGGATTGTCAACGACTTGCATAGCTATGGATACGGTTGGCTTGCTTGCATTTCCAACATCCATATTTTCTGAAGATGGCTTAATATGCTCTTCCATTGCATTAGACCCATCAGATGCATATTCGGATTCTAAAAGTCTTTTTTGAGAGCGAGTAAGCTTCTTGTTTGTTGTCTTCTTCGTATTTTTAACCATTTTCTGCAAGTATTAAAAAAAATCTAAATTAAATAATGTAATCCCAACTTTTTTAATACATTTGTGGACCACTGACATTATGTAAATATCACAGCATTGCTCATTATCTGAACCACATGTATCATCTCTATACTTAGGATCAAAATAAAAAGACATTGGGATCCATTTCAATGTTATTTCATACATCCCAAGTGCTGTGATATTTGAGAAAATGACATAAGCTATGTGGTTTAGATAATGAGATGATTTAATACATTGGGCTAGCATTTTGTAAGCCTCCAATCATTAACTATTTACCGGTGTGCACTGTTTATCAAAAAAAAAAAAAAAAAAAATTCAAGCAGAAAAATGACATGCATTATATCTAACTAAAATGATATAACTGGAGCTTATAAAACCCGTTCTACTTGGGCATCACTTGTTATTAGTTATATGGACTAATACGTCATTAATGCTAAACACATAAAAATGGATATGAACAAATTAATATGTCATTTAGTACCAATCAAATGGATATAAACAAATTAATATTTGGAACTAGTTATTGACACACGCAGCCTTTAACTGCTGTTCATCTCAGCAATTATGACCTGCAGCATGTCTGCACGCGGCGCAAGTTCTAAAACCTGCAACAGTGGATGCCCTTCCAGCCTAGCCCAGATTATTTGTCTAATTCCATAGCAACTACAAACAGCCCACAAGATACAACTACTTTCTTAAGACATTTCTCGTTACATGTACATACACACACACACACACACACTGCCATAAATCTCATACAGAAAGAAACATTAATCTCTCGTTACATGTACAACCTAGCGACTAATCAGTAAGCATTAAGTTATAACACTGACTTATAAAGATGAGTGCATTTAGCAACTATTTTTACTCCAAATATTTCAAAGTTATACCAATAGCGTGATGGGGTTCATTGCGAAGAGCAAGTTGTCGACCATAATATATATATATATATATATATATATATATATATATATATATATATAACATAAAAACTTGATATTTTTTCCTTAAAATTAACCGTAAATCGTTGATTCAATATGCAGGTTGGTAGAAGCATGCATGTTTAGTTCAGATTTATCTATTAATCTGTAATCTTTTGTCTATTAAAATTCAGTTTGTAGCATTGTTTTGCATGGAAAATGGACAATAAACGTCCTCCTGTGTTTTTCTTTTCTTCAATATGCGTACTGGTAGAAGCATGCATGTTTTGTTCAGTTTTGTCTTTTAATCTGTAATCTTTTGACACTTTATTGGTTTTCTAAAAAAATCATGCACAAGATACAAGGCAAACATATATAACAAAGAAATAAATATTGGGTTCTAGAAAATGCTAAGTGTCACTCACATGAGCAATAGTTTTAACATCGGTTGTTGACGTAACTACCAAAAACAATAGGTTTACAATTCAACATTACATAAGACATCAAATCTAATCCAAAGCTACTTATTAACTACCCAAAAGAAACATGACATTAAAACTACTCAAGTATGCCTTCGCAATCGTCCCTAATGTAACTAGCTTCCTCGACCAAGTCATCCTCGAATTCTTCACAATCTCCTCTAACATAGTTTACTTCTTCAACAAAATCATCTACCTCTAATTCATGAAAACCTTGTGGCGGTGCTTTCATCACAACATACCAATTAGAAGATTCATTTTCTCTTGAATAGAAAACTTGTTTTGCTTGAGATGCGAGAATATAAGGATCTCTTGAAAATGAAACCTGACTTTGATGTAAATTAACGAGAGTAAATCCAACTTCAACTTTCACCCCATTTCCTATGTTCGCCCAATGACACTTAAAAAGAGGAATGTAAAAAACATTATAATCTAATAAAATTATGTCGGTCAATATTCCATAGTAAGTAACTACATCAGCCACTTGAGAAATGTCTTTTGCACTTGCTCTGCACATGGTAGTCGCATCATATATCACTCCGTTATTCTGGGTTTCTTTGTCAACATCTTTTATATGAAATCTTTGTCCATTTATTATATATTCTTTGCAGTCCAACGCGGTATTTTTAGGACCATATGCAATCCATTTTAACATTTCATCGCCATCTTTTGAGTCAATAGGTATCCGGAAAAACATATTTAAAATGGATTTTAAAAATAGTATCTTTAGTTCATAAAATAGAAAAAAATTTACAAACCTTTTTTTGATCCACTCAGCGAAATTATCTCAATGGTTCTTCCAAAGTAGTGTTGCATTTTTTTTCTAAACGCTTGTTTGAATTTTGCAACTCATCCAAATGCAAACTAGTATAATGAAAGTGATGTTAAGTTATAATTGTAACTACAAACACAACAAATAAATATGCATAATATAATATGTATACTCACTCCATATATGGTTCCACCACAACCATATTCATTAGCACCGCTAAATGAGCAATTTCTTTCCCCTTGACAGACAACGTAACTGATTCGGACATTGAAATTGGATGTCCTTCAAGTATTGCGTTATCTACATAGTCTTCATTCCAATCTTTTTTTTCTGTATTTATCGATTTACTCAAAAATTCATTAAAAAATCCCATGCATTCTTCTGCAAGATAGCATTCTGCAATGCATCCCTATGGCCGTACATAATTCCTTATGTAATGTTTAAGTGTCTTCATATATCTTTCAAAAGGATACATCCAACGAAATTGAACTGGCCCACACAATCGTGCTTCCCTTCCAAGATGATTTGTCAAGTGTATCATAATATCGAAAAATGAGGGTGGAAAGTATCTTTCAAGTTCACACAACGTTTTAACAATCTCGTCTTCAAGTTGCTGTAATTTCTCTCTATCAAGAACACGTTGACATATTTTTTTGAAAAACGAACATAGACGAGTAATTGCTTTCCTAGGTTTTGTAGGCAATAAACCTCGTAGTGCAACTGATAATACTTGTTGCATCAACATGATAATCGTGAGACTTCAGACCACTAATTTTGCAATCCATCAATGATATGCATTTTTTCAAATTTGAGCAATAACCATCAGGGCCTTTGAAATCATATAGCCTTTTGCAAAATATTTTTTTCCACTTTTGACAATGTATACGGAGCCGGTGGAAGATATGTCTTGGTCCCACGAGGTTGTGCATAAAGACCATGCCGAATTCCCCAATCTTCTAAATCACATCTACAATTAATCCCATCCTTTGATTTGTTGTCATGCAACATTGTACCTAGTAAGCTTTCACAAACATTTTTCTCAACATGCATTACGTCTAAATTATGACGTAATAGAAGTTCCTAGAAAAAAAGTAAAAGTCACGCATTAAAAAAAAATTATTTTATTTTTAATGGACTGATAACGAAAAATGTAACTCAAATACTAACCTCCCAATACGGCAAGTCAAAAAAGATTGATCTTTTTTTCCACTTAGATAGCTCTTTTTTAATAGGATCATTATTGTAACATCCCGCTATTTTTAACAATTTAAATTCTGCTTTAAATTGAATTTTTATTTTTAAAATATTTTATAGTTTTTGGTAACGGGAATTTGGTATTTGAAATACGTATAGTGAGATGTAGCAGTAGTGAAAAATTCGTTGAAAAATTGGAATGTTTGTCGATCGCGCATTTTCAGTGCAAAGATGCACCTAACGGTTCAAATTTTAGCGACCGTAAAATCTCTCTGAAACCAGTTCGGACAAACATGAAATATATTCTATTCATTGTCACGAATCCAACGGTAAAATTCGTTTTGCAAATTTCGGTCATTTTGATCCTCGTTTGATTGTTTTATCGTGCCATTTTTCCTTTTAAAAGCGGTCCGTAATGTCTTTTTGAACGGTACATCATGACACTGCAAACTGTATACCATTGCGACCGTCTCATCGAGCTGATTACCGATATATATTCATTTGTCAGTTTCGGTGCCCGGTTCGCGCTAAAACTGCAAAAATGCATGCACAGTTCATTTTTGAAATAAAGTCATTTGAGTTCGACGTGTCCCTATTTGGATTCTGCATATTTTTCTATCCATATTGGATCTGCAAAACCTGTCCTTTTATTTTAATATATCACCCATTTAAATTTTTTATTTCTGAAGTGGACACTTTTACATGCATTTTCCACCATGCGTGCCTTCCATTTTTCATGTACCCTCTTTAGCATGCATCCACTTCTAGTACATGCGTTCCCATGCAACATGTATATATTCTATTCATGCATGCGTTCACCTATGATTTGCATTTTCTTTACATGCATGCTTGATCTTCTCAAAAACATATTTAATGCAAACCATATGTTACTTTCCAAAGTAATGCGTCCCTTGCATTTTATTTAAAGCCTGCTACCTTTGTCTCTTAATTTACTTTCGTGCCTTTCCCCAAGCCATGCAAATTCCCAAACGTTGTTCCCCTTTCTTTTAATTGCAAAACTTCCGTTTTCTACCGATTGCCTGATCTTCCGCGTCCATATATATATATATATATATATATATATATATATATATATATATATATATATATATATATATATATATATATATATATATATATATATATATACACACATATGTAAAGTCCATTCATTTTTTTTCGAAGAAGCGTTCAAATGGTTGTTCGTTTCCAATGAGAATTTAAACCGCTTCTCTGCTTCGTGAATACTAAAATAGGGAAGCATCCCATCTGTTTCTCCCCATCGGCTCCTATTCCCACATACATTTCTTTTCATTTTCAGATCTGCTCATTTATTTATTTATTTTGCCTCGTGAAGACACAATGGCCAAACAGCAGCAACTTTCCATTTCTCCATTCCATCGCGAGAAAGCTTCCGCATCTCGTTTCTGATCTTGGCCACCGCCTACTTCTCCCACCAACCTCGGCCTTCACCTAAAGCCCGGCTAACCGACTCCGGTTCGAACCCCGCCCTCCTCCTCTCCTTAGCTCCGACCATCGAGCTCTTCCCATCACCCACCTCAGACCAGTTCGCTCCTCCCTGTTGCCAGCCTACACACCACCCCTCCGTGCCCCCGTTGCCAAACCAATCACCAGTCCCACTCGGCCTTCAATGACCATCCGAACAGTCCGAACACTAGTCTTTGCGTGTGTGTGTGAGTTTTCGACGTAGTTGAGTTCAATGCAGGCGATTGCGTTATGCATGATGCATGCAAATGGGTAGCGTGTGTGATTGTGAATTTGTGTTGTGTGTATTGTTTGAATGTGCGTGTAGTTAACGGGTATTTAGTATTCTTATGTGTGTATTTATATATAATTATATGATTTATAATATCTATATACAATGGTTTTGCATGAGTTATATAATTTAAATTACATATACCTATATGGTTTTAAGTATTGTGTGTGTGCGCGTTATGTGTGAAACTGTGTTGTGTGTAGTGTATGTATGATATGGAGTGAGTTGTGTGTTTTGTGGTGTGTATTGTGTGAGTGTTATAAGTGTATGCGTGAGTGTAAGTGTTATTTTTGGAATCCAAATAGATTTGAAAAAAAAATATTTGGTTGTTTGCGTGTGAATATATTTTGGTGTTGAGTTGGCGTTGAGTTCGAAACCATACCCATCCCAATAATCGTACCGATTTGTCGAGAAATTCCCCAACCTCTTCCTATTAAATTAAATAATATTTAGTGATATCGGGTTGAATCTATTCTGAATCGTGCCTAGGAGTCGTTGTTTCAATCTGCGTCAGTCCGTCTGCCATCTTCAATTCTATGCCACGAAAGGTGAGTTTATCTCACACCTGACTCACATTACTTCATAGATGTTAGATCAACTAAATGAACTGTTATGAAATGTATAGGATTGTCAGTAAAAATTGCTTGTTTAAAATATACACTTTCATATGTGACATGATATTCATATGACATGTATGTACACTGATTTTATATGACTATGATGTGATTGATGATATGTGATGATTTGTTATGTTGTAGATACCCCTAGTTTAGGAAAAATCACTAAGGGTTGAAATGATACATACCCGAACGGACATTAGATTAGGGAAAAATCGTTATGGGTTGAAATGATAGACCTGAACGATTTTCACTGAATTTGGGATTACGGGTTGAAATGATAAACCCGTCAAAATTTTATAAATTGCGGGTTGAAATGATAAATATCCGTATCACTTGACCATAGGGTAGAAAACTATATATGGACACCGTTGGTCATGTTTTCGAATTAAAATGATTTGGAAAGTTTGATTGTAATAATATTAATTTAAGATCTTATATTTTATAATTATATTTTAAAGATTTATACTTAAATTTTGTAAATTCTAAATTATATGTTTTAAAATAATTTTATGAGTAAAAATGTATTTAAATGCTTATTTAAGATTTTACTTATAATTTATTTATTTTAAACTATAAAATTTTATCATATATGTACTTTTAACTTTAAATTAATATATTATAATAAATTATTCTTTCTAAACCTATTTCTGAATTAATTTGAACCTATATATGTTTATAAAGTTATTTCCTATATAAATTTATAACTTATAAACAATATTTTCAATGCTTATTTTATATATATTTTATAAACTTTAATAATAAACTCAAAAGGCGGATAAGTTTTGATTTTGCGATTTAAATGCGAGGTTTAAAGAATTAAATTTATATAACGATACTTGATTCAATGAATTTGATTTTTAATAAATGCGAATTTTGAATTGACTTAAATATTGAATTGTATAGGACGTGAATGTGAGCTACGTAGTTAATTGGAATTTGAATTTATAATTGATATGAATATATGAATTCGATTATAAATTGACTGAGTATGAATTGAAATAATTTTATACAAGGAATTGATTCATAAACTGTTTGGTTTGAATTAAAGAAATTTCTAAAATCAATTTATTTCAAGGTATGATTTTATAATGGCCACGGTGTGAAAAATGTAAATGTTTGGTTGTTAAAGAGACCGAGATCGGATATTGTCATACTCTCTGCCAATACCGAAAACCACTTTAACAACTGTGTACGCGGTGGAGTTCCAAAATGAAGTAGGATGGTTTGGTGGCGATTACTGGATTGAAGAAAGAGAACGTTGATGGATAGCCTTGACCTTCGAGTCATAATTAAAATGACTAAAACAGGTGCTATACCGTGATTAAGTGAGGTGGCACCTCCATCGGACACACTTCTTCGAACTATATCTATTACTTTGTGATTTGATTGGTGGCCACCCTTGATTATGGGAGTGTTGTTCGAGGTGGGCGGTAGTTGCGGCTATGCGTTACCACCGGTCCGGGCGTGCATCGGTAGAATCCTACCGTGGGTATTCCTCGTGTGCCTTGTCATATTATTCTGATCGAGCCCCCTACGATTTTGATTTAGCGTTGTCGTATCACGGCGCATCCCTATCCGCCGACGTACTAGTGTGTTATATGCAAACTGTACGATAACGGTATAAACGGTGTAAGGGTAATAATGGTAATCCCGCTTACACTATTTTCAATAGTATATTTAAACATAGACACTATTATAATAGCATATTATATTATATGATATTAGTTTAACGGATCCTTAGAGGATGGTGATCCCAAACATCCTTTAAGTTACTGGTGCATTTCATTGAATATTTCATTTAAGTTGATTTACTTCCATCAGAATGTTAGTCCTGATCCGAGTTGTTTTGTTTTGCATTATTGCTCGGGTCAGATTGAGTATTGCAGTGTCGAGATTTCACCTCTTGAAGCTGGAGACTATTGAAGATATCACTCTACCTGTTGATTCTGGTTATTTCTCCTTTGTATTAGAAATTCTTGTATTTAGACTTCCGCTGTATTAAATTTTGTAACTCTGATATTATGTATAAGTTTTGAATTTTTTTTAGTAGCTTCATGAACTACTATTGTATAATTTAATTATTCCACTGCGAGATATTCTATTTTTCTGTGTCTATGATTCTGTGATTTATTCTATTTACCTCAGAAGCTAATAACATTCTGTCATTTCGAACGGTTTGAGTTGGTTTAATTACCAGCTTGAAGCGGACGAAAGACGGTATGTTACAATTATCCTCATCATCATCATCTTCACTATTGTCATCAATCTTCCTTTTCCTACTTTTCCCTCTAATCTCTCCTTTTTTAGTTTGTCTTGAATCATTTAAGTTCACGCGCTTCTTTTCGTTTTCCGCATCTTTTCCGAAATCATTAGGAAAATCTTTCAAAGTAAGAGAGATATTTTTGCCAGTTAGAATTCTATGCATCTCTCCATCCTCCACGGTGTTATCAAACTAAGTTTTTTTTCCTTAATGGATTTGAAGAGGGTAAAAATCTTCTATGACCCATATAAACAGTTTTCCGACTATATTTCAACCATCGATTATGAGTATTGACACCACATAACGGACAAGCTTTTTTCCCCTTTACACAACATCCAGCAAGATTGCCATAAGCTGGAAATTCATTTATCGTCCACAGTAAAATAGCTCTCATGTTAAAAAGTGTCTTAGTTAATGCATCATATGTCTCAACTCCACTACTCCACAAGTGATGCAAGTCTTCTACTAATGGCGCTAGATATACATTAATATCATTTCCAGGTTGCTTTGGACCTGGAATTAAAAGTGTTATTATAATATTCTCTTTCTTCATGCACAACATAGGTGATAAATTATATGTAACAAGCATTACTGGCCAACAACAATACTTGGAGTTTAACATAGAAAATGGATTGAACCCATCTGTAGCTAGACCAAGTCTAAGATTACGTGGTTCGGCTGAAAATAATTTCCAATTTTCATCAATCATGCTCCATGTTACAGAATCTACAGGATGTCGCATCTTTCCATCACTACTTTTATTTTTGAAATGTCATCTTAATTCTTCGACCATCTTTTCAGATCTGAACATTCTTCTAAATCTTGGGATTATTGGAAAATATCTCAGCACCTTAACTGGGATACCCTGCACGATATCCTTTGTATCTTGATTTATCTTCCATCGCGATGAACCACATTTAGGACAGTTATTTAAATTTTTGTACTCTTTACGGAAAAGACAACAGTCATTCTCACAAGCATGAATCTTTTCAAACCCCATGTCAAATAGTTTGAGAAATTTCTTTACTTCATACAAAGTCTTAGGGAGTACGTTATCCTTTGGTAAAACAAATGCTGGACAGTAAGAAGTTTATCAAAACCAGTATTAGATAATCCAGTTTCACATTTAAGATTATACAAAATAGTGATGGCAGATAACTTTGTATGGTCTTTGCAACCAGGATACAATGGGGTTTCTGCATCCTCCAATTTTTTAAGTAAATCATCATGGCGTCTTTGTGCATCGTCCTTATCTTTGTCATCATCAAAAAAGTATGATTAACATAGTCTTCATCTTCATAGTGAATCATCTTGAGCAAGTCGTACGTCTCGCTCGTGTTAATCTTATTTTCAACATTCACTTGCTCGCCATGATTATACCATGTATCATCTCTATACTTAGGATGCATTCCCTTTATAATCAAGTGCTCAACAACAGTTTCACCATAGTGACGACTAAGATTTCGACAGTCTAAACAAGGACACAATATTTTTTCCACATCTCCTAAATTTTTCTTCGCAACACGCACAAAATTCCGTGCTCCTAGGCCATACTCTCTACTAGTTCTGTGATTAAAATTTAAAAAAAATAGCTTTTATTACCAATACATTAATTCTAAAGTTAAGCATAAATTAGTTACCACATGATTACCTATGTAGACGTAACCAGTCTTTCTCCATTATTGTACACAATATCTAAGCAACTCTGTATCTAAAATTCAAACAGTAATTTATTATCAAGTCAAGAGAAACATTTCGTGCAATGAATAAATAATACCTCTTGAGCAGCAACTATTGTCTTAGAATAAATAATGCACTGAAATAATAATGCTTGATATAAGCAAAATGAGAATTCTTAAAGTAAATTTTTATGGACGTCTACTTATGTATTTTTTTTAGAAAAATTTATCAACTACAATCACTTTACAATACAAGTTACATATTCGAGAAAATTTATATTTTGACTTAAGAGAACATGCGATAATTTTGCGTCTTGGTAACTGGTTGATTTTTTTTCTTTTTCTTATGTGCCTCAGTCTGGCACTAGAACTGAATATATGCTGTTAATGTTTTGAGAATATGTGGTAAGATGGAAGGTGCTTTGGCCAATTTTATTTTCACTTCAATACTGTATAGAAATAAAGATTTTGGTTTGCGATGGGCATCATTATATAAATGGTCAAATATTTAACAGGCAAAATAATGGTCAACCAAATTGCTTTAGTATAGTTAATTTTGACACTTAATTCATGCTTATTAACAAAGCCTAACCAGTTGAATATAATTATATAGATAAATTTGACAAACTTCTACACAAACAT
The DNA here is from genome assembly GCA_030737875.1 of Allium sativum. Taxonomy (NCBI): domain Eukaryota; kingdom Viridiplantae; phylum Streptophyta; class Magnoliopsida; order Asparagales; family Amaryllidaceae; genus Allium; species Allium sativum. Next base: position 737,311,809 of record CM060916.1, read on the forward strand.
AGAGAACTAGTTATCCTGTTTAAGCTTGCTCTATGTTTGCATTTTTTCCCACCAACTTCATAGATTTTTTTTAAATACATAATAAACCAAAGCTTTTGATTGGGCTCTTGGACACAGCTTCAGACAATGATAAACCAAATTGCTTTCGTTTATGATTAACACCAACTTAGTGTAATTGTGTTCAAACGTGGTATTATATATTCATTATTAAACATTTAAGCTTGCATTAACAAATTGACTGCTAGTTGGGGGATGGATTTCTAGTAGCAGAATGGCACTAAACAACACCACACTCCAATAAGTCAGCACTAATCCTTCCACAGTATCCGGTTTTCAATTTTTAGGGTGAAAAGTATCAGGTTTTCAATTTTTTCAGGGGCCAGAAAACTTCCACCTGACAAATGCCTCAATTACTTCAGTTCTGGATTTGGGCACCTTTCAAAATATTTTTTTGTATACAAATGTCAAATATATTAAAAAAGTATGATTTCTATTTAAATGAAAAGCTAAGTTCAATTCTTCAAAAGATTTAAACTTCTGGCTTCAAACAAATAAAACCAGGATCCTTTCATTCATAAGCAAACTCAGTTTTCTAAAATGTGTAAATACTTTATTAGTGTTAATTTCAACATGTATACTGCTACATGGGTATTTAAGGTCTGTATTTAATTTCAACAAATTATAAGTGAGATTTTGGCCGAGTTTCATTGCGTGCAGTGAGTCAGGGTTGAGTGTGCGGGTTTGAATTGAATTGTTATGTTGGTAGTCTGAACTCATGTGTACAAATATGGGCATGTTGTGGCATTGTAAATGTGTGAAAAAACTGAAATAAAAGTTCATTTCAGTTTTTAATTCAATCTCCAATTTGATCATTCAATTCTATGTTGTTGTATGCCATTCTCAATTACATTTAGCTTAGTTAGCTTAGTGATAAACTTCCCTATTAATTCCTGCAATTGATTCTAGTATTCTAGATAATCTAATTGTTATCAAAATCTTGCAATCTTGCAATTTCTTGTAATATTCGTTTAATATCCTTGCTACGATTTTTTTGCAATTAATAATGTTATCTTTCAGCACTGTTATTTCCTTGCAAATTTATACTACCTTTTCTTACATGCCAATTGCAATTTCCACTTTGATGCTTGGATCCTTTTCTTATTGCTTCAGCTTTCTAATTATGAGCAAATTTATTTCATTATGAAACGATAATGTATAAATACTTTATTTGTAATGACCCAAAAATCCGGTCCAATTTGAGCTGACCAAATAACACAAGTCCAACCCCAAATTGCACTGGAAATTCAAGAAATTATTAGAAAGAAGATAGAGGGTGAGGATAGATAAGATAGAACTAGTAGAAAAGAAGAAGAAGAACACAACATCAGAGTAACACGAATCTCACAGCGGAACGAATAAATATATTTCATAACATAACTTTGAAATACAAATCTGTACTTGAATATACATATCATTATCAAAGTACAGCACTTACAACACAGCGGAAATAACTATAGCTATATGATCCTGAAGCCTCCTGCTCCAGCTCTTCAAGTATCTGTAAATCCCGAATACTTGACTGCCCGTACAAAATTGGACACCCAAGAGTTTAGGTAAAACAAAACAAAATAAACTCCGTGTCGGTCATGGGACTGATGTGAGTAAAACAGTTTAAAACAGTTCAAGCAGGCAAATGATATCTCATAAGACCACGCCGTATAACGGAACGGGTTTTTCCCTTATGAGAATCCAAATATCTTTATATCAAAAACCTTTTGATATTATAATAATGTCTATCAACACAATATAATAATCATCTAGCAGAAACGCTTTCATCTCACGTTCTACATATATAGTATACAATCAAAACCGCAAGCACGTATTGGGTAATGGATTTCCAACTATGACAAGGTATGGAACCACCTTTCGCTAGTGTACCTCTAGAGAGGAATACACTGGGTTCAACAAGAACATCTTGCAACCCGGCCACACATGACCGACCACTCATTTCGCTTGAGTGTATCGAATGTATATCACCAACGGTTGGGATCAGCAACCGTTTCTCGAATGGGACAGCATCAACAATAGATTTTTAGCTCTAGATCAGGTGATTATACACCCTACTTCGGTGCGACCGACTTAGCCATGCTGCCTGCCCGATTTCTGTCATTTATCGGATGTGAGGCTAGAAGCTACGCTTATCTTTTACATGTCACATCTTCATCCACTTTGAATGTCACATCGTCATACCTGCCAAATCACAAATTGATTTCCCCAAAAATGCCACGGGTATACAGCTAAGAGAAACGAATTCCTCCGCCACCAAACGTGGATACGTTTGAAGAGATCAACTTACGCAATCTATCAGATATACTCTGTCAGACGTTCTTCCATACAGGTCGTCCTGGGACTTGACAAACCGACGACACTATTCTATAAACAGGATAGCCCTTGCATAACTCCGTCTTCAATTATCTTTGACATATATGATTCGCAACGCTTATGCCATTACATAGTGGTTCTTTGGATAATAATCCAACCGGTCTCTCCATATTAACCACGTTAAAATGGTCGAAAACTTCGATAGTCGATGAGTTAACTATCAAAGAAAAACACATGTGCAACCAACGATATTATTTCCAATTGGAAATTATATCGATCAATCATCAACCATATATATATATATCTTCTCATTTCTATGTTTAGAAAATATACGTTATTAACACTGGAAAAACATTTCCATTTGTTTATTTACATATCACTATCATTCCACAAATATTAGTCCCTAACTGTAAACTAGTAAGAGAGCAATTCCCTAAGTATAAATCCCGAAGGCCGAAACCAACATCAGATAGACACTTAGAAAACCATTCAATTCACTAATCTCTAGTCAGTTTCTAATTTGTTTATCTCTATTTAGGTTAACTCTAATAGAATAACTCTATTTGTTTAACTCTTATTCGATTAACTAATATTCGATTTAACTCCATTCGCTTAACTCTAGATCGCAGCGATCACAATGGTTATGCCTGATTCCCTCACGAAACATCCGACCGCCGTAGGCTATCTGCAGCCCTGCGAATTATGCTAGCAGTCGTGCAAAATGGTAACTTATCCTATATAACTAAGTCTGATTTAATCCTTTTGATAACTACGTTTGATTGACTCCTTTTATAATCCTATTTATTTCCTAAATAAATATTCCTTTATTCTATTCTATTCGTTTTATCGACATTTTTCCCTTTTATAAAACTCTATTCGTTTTATAAACATTTTCCCTTTATTTACTTTCGAAATATTTCTTTTTTATAAAATCTATTGATTTTATAAAATCCGTTTATTTCAATATACGTTGAAATAATTCTTTTTACATCCCAGGCTCTTTTTATTATATTTAAAATAGCAAACCCCAATGATCGATATCGATTAAACACACATAATCAAACAGATTATATATCACATCATATATTACAATATAAGAACAGAACAGTATCATAAATATTGAGGAATCCAGTTGGATTCCTCCAACCTATTTCCTGCATCACAGATGTTAAACAACACAAGTATAAAATATTCTGATAAACAGAATCAATATTCGATTAACGATTTATATATACATCGTTATCGATAATTTCAACCAATACACAAACAATTCAACCAAACAGTTAACGCACAGCAATCAGTCATCATTTATCAGTTCTAAATATACGTTGTAAAAATAGAACTATTCAGAGTTGGTGAGTTTTACTCACATTGGACGATTATCGTTGATAACGGTAACCATCGCTTGATTCAGACGGACAATTTATTTTGCGATAAGTCCATACGATCCCAACGGATCTGACGGTTCGTGATTCTTTTCTTATGGCCCATTTTATCCTTTACCAGCCCAAGCCCGCTTTATCTCTTCTTCCCCAAACAAGACTCCAGTTCGCTCACACCATTCCAGTGTCTTCACACCTCCCTCATTTCCCTTTCACCTCATCGTTCTTCAAATGGAGACAACCATTGAACTCTCCACACAAAACCGCATCAACCCATGCTGATCTTCCTGAACTCGCACGCTTCCGACACAGTTCGCCCTCACGCCATACTGTACAGGTAGCGACGTCTTCTTGCTCCTATCTTCACACAAAAATCACAACCAAACCCAAATCTTACACCAAACCCAACACCAAACTCGAAATCTACCCTAAATGCGTCAATCTTCGAAAAAGGTGAACCCTAACTTACACAGTACATTACCCATCGAGGAACAGTGGCGTCGAAACCCCAAGAACTATATTAGATCGAAGTAAATGGTTAGAAGAGTGTACAAATGTAAGTTTGGGATTTAACGGGATTTTATTCCATTTGTTTGAGAATTTCCAATCTCGTTTTGAACTTAAAAGGAAGAAGGAAAAAAAGAACGGTGGATTCATTTGGCCATAAGAACAATTAGGTCTTAAGGATTTTGTTGAAGTGTATTTATAGGCTATTCCTTTTGGATATTTTCAATTGGATACTTTATAGGTATTTTATTTATTCATTTTATATTTGTTTTGCCATTTTAAAAATCCGTGTGATCATCTATGATACCCAAAAATCACGAAACTGGACATACGACTAGAGTTCGACATTACGGTCCCAACGAAACTGGTTTCGTCGAATTCCGACTCCGTATGCTCACACATCATATTTTTAATCGTCTAAATACTGACTATTTTTCACTCTAAAAATCCGTACGACCACACAGTGACTCTAAAAATCATGAAACTTAGAATCTAGCAAAAATTTGATGTTGCAGATCCAACAAAATTAGTTTCGTCGAATTCCGACTTCGTTTGCAAAAGTGGCTATTTTTAAAGCTCTAAATAGCCTATTTAAATATAAATATTTAAATATAATTAAATTTAATATTTAAAATAAATATTAACGTCTATATTCACATGGAATACCGTACAACTTCAGAATATTCCTATATGGATTTACAACTCGATATTACATCGTCAGAGTTATATCGATGTCCAATTTCTATTTAAATCCTTATATAAAATATAATTAAATCGTTATGGTCAGGGCGCTGCATTTCTGAGAATTTGATTTGGACGTAACTCAAAATCTACACGACGAAATCCCGATTTTTCTCCTCCACTAGAAAGATATACTCCACCAGCTCCTAACGTTTCTTGTTTCACAGAAATCCGATTTAAAACGAACCCTGTATATCCAGTTGAAGTTCAAATCGCCAAATAGCGAACTACCGCGTCGTTACGCGCTCTATTTTAATTATATTAAAATTCTACGTTCAAACTGACGTCGATTGAATATATTCGTCAATATAATTCAACTCTAAGCTGAACTAAATCTTAGGGATGACCCAATTCACAGAATATTGTGATTTCCAATATTTTTGATTATTTCTGAATTAAATATATTATTTAATTAAATTAAATAACCACTTTGATTAATTAAACCACTATTTAATTCACTAAATCCTTATTTACATAATTAAATTAATTATTCCACGGCTAACAATGCGGGTCATTACAATCTTCCCCACTTAAAATAATTTCGTCCTCGAAATTGCTAAGATAGAGGACGACCCTATCTATTTGAATTCCTAAGATTTGTTCACCCCTTATTTCTGATTTCAACTGAACCAATTAATATCGACTAAAATATTTATTCATTCCGACTAACTAAAATTTTCAAAAATTCTGAAAATTTTCTAACACTTTGAACTTTTGGAAAATTTCGCTACAACCTCCTTTGTACAGCCCTATCGGTAAAACCACAACTCGCCTCTCTAGGCCTTCTCTAACCCAAAAGAAAATCAAACAGCCAAGCGGCTTGCCAATTCGGCTCATAAATCTCATGCTTATATCAAATATAAACTTGTACCTTTTTGTCGGGCATATCAACTCTATCACTTCACCTGTCATCAATTCAACATATATCAATGCAATTCCAACTTGATCCCAAATCAATTTATCTTTAACCCACCCATTCGCTTATACCTAAGTCGAATTCAATTTCAAATCGATGCCATTACCAATTTAAATACATTACTTACCAGCCCAATATAATCCCAGATTATCTCTAATCGAGTCTAATTCTACTTGACACCAATCTATTTCAATATGATTTTTACTTAACTGGCTTTTAATTCAATCTCAATTCTATTGGCCTTTACAAATCCTACTTTAATTTGTTTTAATTCACATAATCTGTTTCTGAGAGTTTTTAAACACCCTAACCTTTCCCAAAAATCAAAATATTCAATTTGGAATATCAAAACAACTTTTTTTCTCAAAACAATTCAAAAACAATCTCTTTGGTAGTAATCTGTCACTTACACAGTCGAAAATGAACACCGATGATGTCATGATCAACATCGGAATCTATTTTCAGCTATCGAAGTGAGTTCAATACTATATCACTTTTCAAAACCATTTCTGAATATTCCCATTTTGAAATCGATTCCAAATATCCTTTTACCATGTTATAAACAATTAAAAATCTCCCAGGATCTTAAAATTCTCATATACTTAATCCAGATTCATCTACAACACTTTTCCAATTTCTAGGATTATAATTCCAATTATTTCTGATTTAAATTTAGATTTAACTCATCTGATTTCACCTATTTCACTTATATGAATTCTGATTGGTTATATTTAACCATTTCACATGTTATAATCTTACTCGATTATAATAACAACCAATATATCCCATATATTATGAATTCAATGTCTATATCAAATATACTTTGGGTAAAATTATTTCATTTACCCTCTTTTCAAAACATACCATGACGGTTCATCGTATTTGAGTGTTTAGAAACCCCTACCGATAAACTGGATCAAACTGATCGACCGGAATTCATAAACAATTGAACCAATGAATCTCCCCAATGAAACCCCTACCGGTTGGATTATTATCCGAAGAACCACTCTGTATTGGCATAAGCATTGCGAATCATATATGTCAAAGATAATTGAAGACGGAGTTATGCAAGGGCTATCCTGTTTACAGAATAGTGCCTTCGGTTTGTCCAGTTCCAAGACGACCTGTATGGAAGAATGTCTGACAGAGTATATCTGATAGATTGCGTAAGTTGATCTCTTCAAACGTATCCACGTTTGGTGGCGGAGGAATTCGTTTCTCTTAGCTGTATACCCGTGGTATTTTTGGGGGAATCAATTTGTGATTTGGAAGGTATGACGATGTGACATTCAAAGTGAATGAAGATGTGACATGTAAAAGATAAGCGTAGCTTCTAGCCTCACATCCGGTAAATGACAGAAATCGGGCAGGCAGCATGGCTAAGTCGGTCGCACCGAAGTAGGGTGTATAATCACCTGATCTAGAGTTTCATTTACTTCTAAAAATCTATTGTTGATATTGTCCCATTCGGGAAAAGGTTGCTGATCCCAACCGTTGGTGATATACATTCGATACACTCAAGCGAAATGAGTGGTCGGTCATGTGTGGCCGGGTTGCAAGATGTTCTTGTTGAACCCAGTGTATTCCTCTCTAGAGGTACACTAGCGAAAGGTGGTTCCATACCTTGTCATAGTTGGAAATCCATTACCCAATACGTGCTTGCGGTTTTGATTGCATACTATATATGTAGAACGTGAGATGAAAGCATTTCTGCTAGATGATTATTATATTGTGTTGATAGACATTATTATAATATCAAAAGGTTTTTGATATAAAGATATTTGGATTCTCATAAGGGAAAAACCCGTTCCGTTATACGGCGTGGTCTTATGAGATATCATTTACCTGCTTGAACTGTTTTAAATTGTTTTACTCACACCAGTCCCATGACTGACCCGGAGTTTATTTTGTTGTTTTCCCTAAACTTTTGGGTGCCCAATTTTGTACGGGCAGTCAAGTATTCGGGATTTACAGATACTTGAAGAGCTGGAGCAGGAGGCTTCAGGATCATATAACTATAGTTTATTTCCGCTGTGTTGTAAGTGCTGTACTTTGAAAATGATGTATATTCAAGTACAAAGTTGTATTTCAAAGTTATTTTATGAAATATATTTATTCGTTCCGCTGTGAGATTCGTGTTACTCTGATATTGTGTTCTTCTTCTTCTTCTATTCTAAGTTTCTATCTTATCTTTCCTCACCCTCTGTTTTCTTTCTATTAATTTCCTTATTTTCAGTTTAATTTGGGGTTGGACTTGTGTTTTTGGTCAGCTCAAATTGGACCGGAATTTTGGGTCGTTACATTATTAGTGTTAGATAAACCAAATTAGATGCTGTCTAGTTTTTACTCATCAAAGTTAATTTCATCTGAAAGAAACAAATGTATTCAAGACCATAAGTTCATTACCATTTATGAAACATACATTTATCTGATTAAAACTTTGTATCATAACAAAAACACATTATTAAACCTTGGCTAATATAGGAGTCATCAGCCCAATGTCAACATATCCAGATTTAAATTAGCAACAACAAAATCCATCACCAAACTTAATAGCAACGAATAACGTGTGAATAACTAAATTAGAAACTGTCAAAACATGTATTAAATAAGAGCTCAAGGTTAGAGAGAGAACAAATCAAAAGCAGATGGATTCTTGTGATGATGATCTATTAAGCATATAACTTGATGTTTTAGGGATTCATAAATATTTTAAAACATGTCTAGCATGTAAACCATGGTTCGAGATTCCGTCCGGCACGCCGTAATTCCGACCATTTCGGTCTGGTTCCGACGATGACCGGGACGGAATTCGTCTCGAAATCCGGTTCCGGACGTTGGGAGTGAAATACATAAGTTATCCGTCTGTAATACATATGAGAAGGGAGGCAGTGATAAAGGGATGCAACATAGCTGGAAAGAGAGAGATGCGACTTGTTTCTGAGCATCGTTCTCATCAAAATTTCCCTTTCTAAATTAATCTAGGGTTATTAGCGAATCAGATAGAATTTGGGGAAGAATAGGAAAGAAGCAAATTCTGGATCTGAAGTTAGAACTGGATTGGGCTGTTAAAGTTTTGATCGGACTGTTTATATATCACCTGCGTTTTGGGCTATAATTATTTGGTAAAGAAAATGAATGATGGGCTGCTAATGGAAATTATTGCAGACCAGTTAATTCAAAACAATTGCTGCTAGATTATTATAAAATGATTTACTTAAAATTTACATAACGTTTATATTTTTAAATTATTTGCTTGTAAGAATTATATTAGTTATTCCTATTGATAAAAAGTAGAATCGGAACTTGCACACCGGAATCAAAGCGGAAATTCCGAAACGGAACCGAAATATGAAAATGTCTTGTAGACCGGAACGGAAAGCGGGATTTCGAACCTTGATGAAACATCAATAATATTTGCTTCATTTTATTAAAAGCGGCCTGTTTATTGCTTACTAACATCATAGTACGTCAGTTTGGCAACACGTTTCCATCGATGACTTAGCGATGCTTGTTTGTTGATGTCATAGGATTTAGGAATGTGATAACAATGTGTTTTCACTAATGTCATAATGACAATAATTTACAATACCATATGTTACAGACTTCGTTTTCATAGAGATACACTAATATAAGTGCAAACAGTATGATAATGATTCCTTATTATAAATGCAGATAACACATTGTTTTTTGATGTAGCATAGTTACCGACCGCATAGCTAAATAGTGAAAATTGAAATAAGATTCCTGGATTGGCCTTCACTTGTCATAAAAGTAACACAACATAATACCATGTGAAATCATATGCTCGTGCCAAACAGGCAAGATTATCAATATGCATGATCTCAAGTAACTGTATAACAAAACTGAGAAGTAACTATATTATAAATAATCACAGTCAAGTAGTAGCAAACATACAAGCCAAGTCCAAAAGTATTTGTCAAATAAATATCAAGCCCAACACCGTATATCTCAGCGTTACATGACACGTCAGTCCCGAAAAATAAATTACCTACAGCTTTCAACCGACCAACGCTCATATTATAAGCCGTGGAAACATGGTTTTGTTGTAGTGTCATGTTAATCTTAACTTAGGTATAATGGAAAAATACCTAGTCATTTTTTAAATAAAATGTGATGACTGCTTCTAATAAGATGATCTGAAACAATTCTGACTATGGATTTAAGCTTATATCAGCAATGGTATAATATAAACCCAAACCCATGAAAGTCAAAAAGATCCATGAAAGTCTGTTTGTCAAATACATGAAAGTCAAAAAGATCCACGAAAGTCTGTTTGTCAAATTAGAATGACAGAAAGTAACTAACAATATAATATAAACCCAGAAATTAGATTAAGGGAACTGAACATGTGATAATGTGGGGCAAACGAGAATGAGATAGAGCAGGATGAATGAATGAATGGAAAGCAAATGAATTGAATACACAAAAGATGCCCACGTAATAATCAGTAAATAGGGGCTACAATCATTCTCATCACACTGGAATTGAAACCGAGGACAGTGGGAGAAATATTTGGTCATCTGTCATTTCAGTTTCCATGGATTATTCAAATGAAAGGGGTGATCAACAACCCAAACCCCACTCTACTGAACTAACAATTCAAGTCATTTGACGGTGACTTTTTTTTTAGACTTGTCTATTTACCTGCTCTAAACTGCTTAGTTGCTTGTTTAGACTGTTGTTCTATTTACAGTACCTTCTTAACCGGCCAGTCCTACAGAAGCAAGGATTGAGTTGATCAATTCAAGCAAAGGTTGGTTTACTCAGAAAGACACGATATTACTATATATTTAAAGCTTTTCAGACAAATAGTTATGATTTTGAATGGACAAAATAGATTGTCTGTTCAAAACAGTCATTTCCCATAGCTTACTTTCAACAATACACCTAAATTGACCAATTCAAACAATAAGACATGTTATGTTTTTAGTTTTAGAAATTCTACCACGCATCTAAAATTTTAACTGAAAGGCTTATCATGACCAATTCAAACAGTTTAAAGTGCAAACGGAAGAACACTACTCATATATGTATGTGCGCGCAATTTGGATAAAACTTAAATATGTATGATATAATGTAATTTTGGATCCATGAAAGTCTAAAACTATAAAATATGCACTTATCCTGATTCGGATTAATAACACTCACATCTACAACTCTTTCTAATTTTACATCCAAAATACATTCATCTTTACTAGTACACCCTGTACATCTCAACTGTATATGCCTACTTTGTTATGATATATCGATTTGTTAAAATGTGTTCATGTATTATACATCAACCACAAGTATATATGTTGAAACTTACATCTAAAGACAGTTGAATAACCACAAGTAAGACGCAAACTCAAATTAACCAAGTAATAATTAATCCAACATTCATTACCAAATGGTTTACTGTCTGAGTTAATTAATTCGCATAATTAGTCGTATATCTCAAATAATACACTTCACGGAAAATTTTAGTAAATAAAAAATAATATCACATCCATAAGAACAAAAAAGTATCTGTTAAGCATTTCTTCTCCTATCGCCTTATCCATTAGAGTATCATTGAACTCGGATTTAATAATAAGCAAGGATTCGAAATCCAAATGAAAATAAGGGTAAAAGGGCTCACCAAAGTTTCTACGCTCCGTTGAAGGAATCCAAACCGAAGACAGGGCGAAGGGGGAAGGAAGCAAAACTGAAGATAGGCCAAGCAACCACCGATACAGAAATCGACGAGAAAATCGAAGAGCTAAGCCAAATCTACAAGGAGTATGAAGTGATGAAAATCGAAATCGAAATTGGGGAAAGTGGAAACTGAGGAATAGGAAATGAATTCGGGCCTTATCTTTTTTCTGACGTATGGAGGGAAGTGAAAATTTAGGAGGCAAAACAACGGTACATTTTTCTCAGCGTTACAGGACACGTCAGTTCCGAAAAATAAAGTATCTACAGCTTTCAACCGACCAACGCTGATATTATAAGCTGTGGAAACATGGTTTTGTTGTAGTGTCCACTGATGAAATATCAGTAGGCAATGTCTTTGTATCAAAATACTACTCGATGAACGCGATTTCTTCTCAAAACTGCTTTCATCATCCACTGCCACTTTTCAAAATCTCCTTCACCATTACACTTCTTTATCGTCAACTGTGATCCTGACGCCACATAGGAGATAGAGCAACTACTGGCACTGGCATATTATTTGTATTATTATCATCTCCTCTTGCCATTCTACCAAACAACTTCTTTGCGAATCTAGCTCTGATACCAGTTGTAAGGGGTGATCAATCCCTTTCAGCGGAAAAATCTCAATTGGATCTTGCAATGATGTGATAGAACAAATAGCTTGAAATGATTATCAATCACAGATCAAAGAAAAATAAAGGCAACAGAGAACACATAAATTTATAGTGGTTCCACTATCACAAGATAGCGTACGTCCACTTCAATGGGGAAGAGATTTTATTGATATTCAAGAGAATACAGAGTTTTTAAAGTAGAGCAAAGAAATGAAGAATATAGATGATCTCTCGTGTCATAGGAATAACATCCTCTATGCCTTTCTTTAAATAGAGAAAAATTACTTGGAGATAAAGCAGTTGATTTATGTAAATAAATCAATTCATGGAAGGGTAATATTCCCATTAATTTTATTGTCATATGATTGATTGATAACTTTCTCTTTTCTCCATCAATCAATCATTTTCCTAGTTTAGTTTCTTTTCGTTTCTTTTTTCATGAAACATGGCAACAAAATAAATAGTGAATCTCGAATATCCCTTCTCCTTAATTTTCCTTTCCATTTCTTTCTTGTACAAAACGGGTAACCAAATTACCCTGAATATCTCCAAGAAATCTAACCGATTTATTGAAATATTGTATCACAAAAATTCCAATAATTTTAACTCATCTTAAAGTAATAGATTAGTAAAGCTTGCACACTGCGGAAGTTTCAAGGTGTTTAAGCAAATCAATAGCCGTATATACAACTTTCTCAAAGTGATTATAACCTCTGAAAGTATTACAATCTATCTAGTTGTTTAAAAGGAAAAGTTATATAAAACAAATAATGTCATTTTCTAAAGTCTTATTAGACCAACTCTTTATAATAAAAAAATATTAAAAAATAGTAAAATTTCAAAAAGATAAAAAAAGCTTCATTTGCGGAGGATCCACTGCAAATGCCAACAAGGAAATTCATTCCCTTCTAATCTTCACTTTTCTTCTCGCAGCAATTTCTCCATAGAATTTCTTCCTTCCACTCTCTCGTCCCCACAAGAAACATGTCTTTTCCATTTCCTTGCTTTCGAAATGCATGGTATACTCCTCCGATTCAACCTATATATCATCTACAAATCTAAGCTTTGCCACAATATCTGATCTGAGCTCCAATTTACCTCAATTATTTTTAACCTCATCTACCCTACTCTCTAATCCCATAAATCGCTACGGACAACTCTTCCTTCCACTGTGCTTTGGCTACTTCAGGCAACTACTCATCTCTGGTTATTCTTTTGTGGGGTACCTGGATGTTTTTCATTTAACTGGTGGACTCCGCTATGGAAGTGAGTTTGACACTAATGTAGAGGTCCCGGGTGAGAAGCAACTCCCAAGCGGTTTGATTTGTTTTCGCATCTCGAATTTTTTAGTTTGTGATGGTACTTATTTGCCTTTTGGGTATTCAATGTTTTCTAAGTTTTCATCTTGTTGGTCAGTCTTGTTTTATTTCTGGCTGAAGTGTGTTTTTGTTAGGTGCTTGGTTTTTTTTCCTATGGTTTTCTAGAGCTCAGCTCTTACTCATGTAATGGTACTGACTGCAAGTACCATGACCATGTTTGGCGTCTGCATGGTTAGGTGATCACCATGAATGGCAACTATATACGAGATTCTTAGGCATTGAACTTAGTTGTTGTTTTCGGTGGTGGTTTATGCGTGCCTGTGCAACCACAGTTTCATGGTCATGTGTTTTGCTTTGCGGTTCAATTATGAAATTCTTTGGTGCAAATTGGTCTGTCGAAAGACTGGTGTGCTGGTGCATCTGTGTTCATGGTGTTGTCTACAATACCGATGATGCTTTAGCACTCGACATTGTTAGATACTCGGTGAATATAATTTCCTCCTTCTCTAGATAGATGCCAATTTTGGCTAGTTGGTGGGACATTCAGGCCACTAGCTATGATGCCGACTTGGTACCTACTCTGATGCAATTTCGTGCTCTATACTATACTTGGGTAGAGCTCAAGAAATGTCCTGTTGCAGTTGCGTGTTCACATCGTCCTTGCTTTTTCTGCAGCAGTATGTATACTGTACATGTATGCGTTTTTTTAATCCATGTAATTTGTACACTTTATACTCTGTTTTGGCCTTAGGTTGATATAGTGTTTGGGTGTACGCTGTATGTACGTAGTTCACTACTTTTTGTAGTATGTAATGTAACATGTATTATCCACCCTACGTAGAGTGTTAGTTTGTAATCTAGTAATTTAGCTAACTCTAGCGCTGTAAGCCTGCCTAGGTAGAATGGACGAAACACTTTACACTCCGTAGGTGGTGGATGGTCCACCTTAAAAACCGAATAGTGGATTGTTAACTAACAATCACTTGTACTATACTTATTTTTTATTATTAGTTATAATAAAAGGCGTTTGCGGTCATCTTAAAAACCGGTCAGCTTTGCCAAAAAAAAGATCTAAAAATAACAAATTGTAGTTAAAGAATTTAGAATATGAGAAATTTCTTCATTCAAAGAAAATAGAGCATCAACTGCGAGCATTTCAATAAAGGGGTGTGACCATCAACGAACAAGGTAACCATAAATCAATTTGGAAATATAAAAGTTATTCCTTTTTTCATATGCATGTATTTTTCCAAATACATTAACTAGATAGGAGTTGGAATTGAAAAACTGTAATAATGATTACTATTGATATGTCTACATGTTCATGTGATTCCAAAAAATACTCATTTTCTCCACAAGGGAATCAAAGTAAAACAAAAGGTAAGCAAGTGGTCGTAAGTTACTATAATTAAAAATATTGACTGCCAGACTGAATATCATTCGATTAAAATATAAAAGTATTAGTCTCATGATGAAATATTTATATAAGTCCACCGGCCTTTGAACCAATGGTACCACATAAGAGCTTCCATATTTAGCCACTGTGATAGTAAGCGTGAATGGTAAATAACTTATATTCAATATTTAACTAATTTTCTTAAAATAGTCTATCAATAAATATGCATTGCACTTTGAAATGTAATGTATCTAAACTGATGTAATTAAGAGATAAATAAATTTTATTTGCTCATCCACTATTTTACATGTTTACACTTAACTTTTTATTGAACTTTTTTTCCTTTCTTTCTCGACAATGTGAATCTGGCAGTCACATCTATAATTTTTTTAATAATATTTCATGGACACAAAGCCATTTAATTTAACAAATAAAAGATTATTTGTAATACCAGCCTACCAATATTTCCTACAAATAGAACCGAAGTATCACACAAATATGCAGTAGGCTTGCTCATGTTGTGGCTGTGGCCTAACCTAGATTTAGATGAATCCTTCGCTGTCGTTAAACAATCAACTTTTGTGCATAGATAAAACAAAGGTTTAGTCATACCAATAACAAAATTATCACTTAAGTTTTTTAAGATTAAAAAATTAAATCTACTTCTGTCTAAGAAAATCCTTGTCATCAACAAATCTATTAAATAATAGTAAAGCAGGAAATTTTCCTACTTTCTCCTTGATTCTCTCAAGTCATGTTAAAACTCTCAAGATATTTTATTAAATAAAAGTCATACAACATTATAAATTGCAAAATCCAAATTACAAAATATACAGTTATATATCTGTACAGAAGCACATTCACAGATCTGAATTACAAAATTGAAAAATATATGTACAACAGCACATTCAATTTGAATTACAACAGTTTAATAATTCAAAAAAAACTAAAACGACCTAGCTTGAAACCACCCTCCATGGCAGGTGCTTAAATTATGAAATATACGGTAGTATATCGCAACATAACCGAGCTTGAAACAAAGCTGAAACGACCTGGATTGAAACCATCATAGAGAATAACACCACATGACTCATATATTGGACATAGAACCATCATATTCCTATATTTATAAGCACCTACATATGAAATAAAAATCATACTTTAAAATGTTACTTTTATAGCAAATAAAAAGAGAATAAAATTTGATAACATTGGAAATTGAATTAACCTTTTACCTCAGGAATGATGTAATTCGGGTTGCCACGAGTTGTGTGCAATAATCCATCTGCCTGAAATATATAACAAGGATATAAGATACACTCATTCTAGTCTTCTCCAAAAAAGATTTCTCCGTCTCCTTAAACTTTCCTATATTCCAAATATTATGTGTAGTCTATCAGTTTAGTTTATTGAGAAACCAAAAACAAAAAAGCTTAGCAGTGAATATGCTTACAGTGAAATTCTGATATATGTGGAGGGAAATGCACATTTGAAACTGCACATACACAAGTTTCAACAGAATCACAAATTTGAAGATAACCCTTAACTTCCACCATCGAATTCATCAAATCAAGGGTTGGTGTAACATCCCATATTTTTAGCGATTTAATAATTAATTTATTTAATTATTATAACATATTGGTTTGATGATTTAAATGGTTTGAATTTAAATATTTTGAATATTTAAATAATTTTAACAATGGAATAGTAATTTTAATTTTCGAATGATTGGAAATAAGTAGAATTCGCAATAGTGTGTGAATTGGATAATATATGAGATTTAATTCAGTTTAGAATTGAATTACATTAACGAATATATTTATATACAACAGTTGAACGTATTAATTATAATATAATTAAAATCGAGCTCGAAATGTTGCAACAGTTCGTAATATTTCGATTTGAACTTTAACGAAGTATGTAGGATCCGTTATAGGTCGGATTTCTTCGAAACAAGAAACTTTGGAATTTGTTGAGCTATATTTTTCTAATGGAAGAGAAAAATAGATATTTCACTTTATAGATTGTAAGTTATGTCCAAATCAAATTCCTAGAAATTCGGTATGGAATCGTTATAAGCCATAACGGTTATTTAATTTTAATTAAATATTGGTTTCGAATTTGGATAAGATATTTGAGATGTATACTTAGTTTAATTTATAGAATTTTTCTGTAATTTTTATTTTGGAAAATAAGCACTTTTTATTTTGAATTATTTTACACCCTATATCAACATTTTGGGATTCCACAGAATAAGTTAACTTGTGTATATTATTATATTTTTGGTAGGGTGGCACATTGCTCGACACAGTTGTGTTTTTATTTTTGTCGACGGTCATAAATAAGCGAAATCATGAAAACATATTAGTGGATCTTCGACAAACTCAAAAACATGTAAAATGACAAAATCTGTACATAGGAAGCTGCCATCCTTGTTCCGTCTAATCTTCGGATGATCTTTCACGTCATATTTTTGGGAGAAGTGATGTTGTGCATGAAGTGATGGCGTGAAGGATCGAAGCTGTGATGTTTCGAAAATGGAGGGGTTCGGAAAATTCATTAATGGAGTAGCTGCTGCTGAACACTGGAGCTTGCAAGTTAAAGGGGTTGGCGTTGGGAAAGCAGTGAATGGGGAAAGGGTAATATCAGAAAGGAAAGTGAGGGAAGAAGGGTTGTTAGCTGAAACGAGGTGATTAAAGTGAATGGCCATGGCCATTCGCATAAAATAAACAAGAGGAAGAAGGTTTGTAGTGGGCTTGGTTGCAAGCGTGAATGTTAAAGAAATAGTGGGACAGTATATATATGAGCCCAGTTCAGCAAAGAAAAAAGCCCACTTATAAAAAAGGAGAAAGAGAAAGAAAAGGGTTGGTGGGCGGACTTGTGTTAAAGTACTGAAGGAGTTCGGGACATTTTCTCCTGAAAACGAAGTTGGATTTCTTTGATCTCCAAATTAATGAGCTAGAACGTGGTTGCCGAAAGATTAGAAAAGGCACTAACGTAAGTAATCAATTAATTAATTTATTTAAAGGTTATTTACTATTATTAAATTAAGTTAACTATAATTTATTTAAAATCAATGTTAATATTGTAATGTTTATAACTGCATGGTATGTTTACAGAATCCAACGAAGCTTGTCACGTTGGGATCACAACGAAGAAATCAACATTGTAAAATTAATATAGTTGAGAACCAAACTACTGGAATTTCAGGGACAAATCGAATGTCTGTTGGTTTAAATATAATAAAAACAGAATCGTCAACTGCAAACCAAAGTGAGTAATCTCACTAACTCTGTGCAATATAATTTTATAAACGTTATTTTATATTGATAAAAATTGGTTGAATGCTTGTGTGATGATTGTTTGGATTATTTGTTAAGTAGTTGATTAAAATAATATATACACAGTTATATATATGAATCGTTGATTGAATATCAATGCTGTTATTATTATATTTCATATTAATATGAAATATATACTATTGATGTTGACTAACGTTTGTGGATGCAGGAAAACAGGTTAAACTGGATTCCTCAACAAATATACTGTTGTTTTTATATGTTGCATTATATGATGTGACATATAATCTGGGGATTGATTATTGTGTGTTAGGATATTTAAACAGCATTGACCAGAAATAATTAGTATCTAAATACCGTAAGATACATGAATATATCAGAAAATAAACTGGGGTTTTAAAAAGGGAATTTCTATTTTAAAATAGAAATGATATTTTGATTGGCTCGAATATATTTACTTGTTCAATTATATAAAACAAGTAATTTGATTTATAAACGATATTTATAAATGAAGAGAAATTATTTTTATTAAACAGTTTGGAAATATAAATTTAAGAAGTGAATTTATATAAAAAGAAAGGGGAAATCAGTCAGAAAGAAAAACGATGAACTTATTTCGATGTTCGAAATATGAATAGAATTGAAATAAATTGATAAGGATTTATAATTATAATTCGATGATGACAATGTTATTAGAATAATTTATTTTATAAATATATAAAATGAAATTCAGGATTTGACGAGATAAATAAATATTTGGATTTTGTTATCGAATAGGAAATCGAGATTTAAATTATAACTCAAAGTCGGTAGCCACCAACAACCACCCATGTGCAAAGCACGTGTCTCATCCTAGTTATAACTTATAAAATGAGTTTATGAAATGAAATATGAAGTATGTGTTTATAAAATAACCAGATAAGTGAGATTTTAAACTGTAATGATATTTGTTATTTAAATCAAGATTTGATTTAATAAAATGAGTCCAGATTTCTATAGAAGGAAAATATTCACGTTTAAAGTGAATAATGATTTAAAGAAAACGTTTTGCATATTTAAAAGGAGTTAAGGAAAGTAGAAACTGACTAGAGACTAGTTAAGTTGAACGACTTTCTGAGTGTTGATCTGATGTTGGTTTCGGCCTCCGGGGTTAATACTTAGGAGTTGTTCTCTTACTGGTTTACAGTTAGGGACTAATGGATAGTGATGCGTGAATAAGGTATTGAAATGTTTCCCATTGTTAATAGCGTATTTTTTCGAAATAGGGGAATATAAAGAGTTGTGAATATATGGAAACGTTTTCAAAGAAAACCGTGAGAAGTAAAACGGGTTTTAAGAAATAAATGGGAAATTGGGAAATGAAATGATGATTGATCGGCAAGATTTCCATTTGGGAATACGACCATTATTTGTACACATGTTTTCCTTTGATAGTTAAATCACCGACTATCAAAGTTTTTAACTATTTCCGTTGTCAATACGGAGAGACCGGGATCAGAATTATTATCTGAAACCATTCCGTATAGGCATTATCATTTCGAATCAAATATATCGAAGACAATTGAAGACGGAGTTTATGCAAGGGTTATTCTGGCGATCCTAGGTAGAAATTGCCTAAGATGGATTTACAGAATAATTCCTTTGGTTTGTCCAGTCCCAGCACAACTTGAATGGACGAATGTCTAACAGAGTATATCTGGTAGATCGCGTAAGTTGATCGTTTCAAACATATTTACGTTGGTGGCGGAGGAATTCGTTTCTCTTAGCTTATACTAGTGGTATTCTGGGGAAATAAATTTGTGATTTGACGGGTATGACGATGTGGCATTCAAAGTAAATATAGATGTGATCTGTATAATAGTACGTTATAACCTCAAGCCTCATCGACTGGGAAATGACAAAAATGGGCAGGCAGCATGGCTAAGTGGGTCTCACCCAATTAGGGTATATTGTCACCATTTAGAGAATATTCATATTGTTACTTCTTTCAATTCTGTATCTCCCAGGAACGGTTATGTTGGTATACCAACCGTAAGGTGACAATATATTCGGAACATTCAAGCGAAATGAATGGTCGGTCATGTGTGGCTGAGTTACAAGATGTTCTTGTTGAACTCCAGTGTATCGCTTCTAGAGTACACTGATCGAAAGGTGGTTTCATACCTTGTCATAGTTGGAAATCCATTACCCAATAAGAGCCCACAGTTTTGATTGTATATTATATATGTAAAACGTGAGATGAAAACATTCTGCTAGATTTCTAAGTATTTGTACTAAACACTATTATAATAGCAGAATAATATTGTTTTAGAAAGTGCTTTGGGTTATCGTAAGGTAAAAACCATCCGTTTTTATGTGTGGATCGGTCTTACGATTATCATTGCTTTTGAAAAGGGGAGTTTAAAAGTTAAATCAAGTGATTAGAGTTTACTCACACCAGTTACATGACTGATCCAAAGTTTATTTTGTTTTGTTTTCCCTAAACTCTTAAGTGCCCAATTTTGTATGGGCAGTCAAGTCGTCGGGATTTTTCAGATACGTGGAGGAGTATCGGAGCAGGAGGCTTCACGGTTAGATATATATATAGAGTTTATTTCCGCTGTGATATTATATGATAACAATATGTATGTACAGTTACCAGTTTGTATTTCTAAAGTTGTTATATAATATATTTTATCCGTTCCGCTGTGAGATTCGTGTTTACTCTGTTGTGTTCTTCTTCTTCTTATATTCTAAGTTTTCTTTCTTTTCTATTTCTCATCCTCTAACTTCTTTCTATTAATGATCCGGTATTTCTGATACTTGAATAGTCGATATGGTATTTTATATCGATTTTCAAGGTCGAAAATCCGCATTCGTTACAGTGGTATCAGAGTTGAAGGTTAAGTGATTACCTTGGCTCTGTAGCATAACTTAGTAGAGATGGAGTTAGTAATACCCTAGATTGAGTTTGAGTGTATATATGTGAGTAAATGTATTTGTAGATTGTATAAAAATGGTTTTATATTATAGAGTTTTATTGATTGAGTGGATTATAAATTCCTTATCGACAGTGGGGCACCACAAGGTCGATAGCGGTTTCTAAACGCTTGAATATGATAAGCCAACACAATATGCTTTTGAAAGAGGATAAATGAAATAATTTTATCCAAGGTATATTTTGATATAAAGAAGTATATATATATATATATATATATATATATATATATATATATATTGGAATTATATATATAGGAAGTGTTGGTTGTTATTATAATCAAATTAGATTATAATTGAGATGGTTATAAATAGCGAATAAGAATTTGTATAAGAGTATATATAAATTCAGATAAATTAAATTTGGATTTAAACCAGAATTGAAATTAAAACTCTGGAAAATTGGAAAAGGGTTTGTAAATGAATATTGGATTGAATATATGGGAATTTTAAATCCTAGAAAGATTTGAAAATATTTTCCAAGAGCCGAAAGGATTATTGAAGTGATTTTAATAAGGAAGTGTTTTCAAATAAGTTTTGGGATTGATATAGTATTGAACTCACTCCGATTGCTAGAAAATAATTTCGATGATGATCCGGACATCATCGGTGTGATTTTTGAGTTCCTAAGTGACAGATTACTACCAAAGATTTTGTTTTGTGAATTACTTTGAGAAAATAAGTTGTTCGAAAATTCAAATGTTTTGAATTGTTATTATTATATACCAGGAATTTAAATTTATTATATACCAGGAATTTAAATTTTGAAATTTAAAATTTAACTTATAAAGATTAAAATGGTAAGAGTGATTAAGTAAATTAGAATTTGACTTAAATTAAGTTGAATAAAATTGGATTGGATTTGAAATAATTTGGAATGAAATTGGATTCGTAATTGAGATTTGGAGTTGGAGTTGAAATGGATTTGGCTTAGTTATGAGAAAACGGTTTGGTTCAGGAATAAAATTGAGTGGTGATCAATTGGGAATATGTTATATTTGCTGAAGTGATTGCAAATAGAAGAGATAGATTTGAATGTTCGACAAAAGGCATAAGTTTTTATTATATTCAAATATGAGATTTATAAGCCTGTTTGGCAAGCCGCTTGGCTGTGTGATTTTCTTTTGGATTGGTAATTGCTGGAGAGGCGAGCTGTAGTTGTACCGATTGAGCCGTGTAAAGGAGACGTTGGCGAAATTTTTCGGAAATTTAGAGTGTTAGAAAATTTTCGGAATTTGTGAAATTTTTCGTTAATAGGAATTAATTAATATTATAATTAAAAATAAACTGGTTCAATTTAAACTAAAGTTAATGAGTAAAATAAAAGATTTTAAATCTAGTTAACAAAGTTTATAGCATTTTTCTACCTTAGCAATTTTGGGGACGAAATTCTTTTAAGGGAGAAGGAATGTAACGTCCCGGTTTTTTAGCGATTTAAAAATTAATTTATTTAATTATTATAACATAATTGTTTGATGATTTAAATGGTTTGAATTCAAATATTTTGAATATTTAAATAATATTAATAATGGAATAATAATTTTAATTTACGAATGGTTGGAAATAAGTTGAATTCGCAATAGTGTGTGAATTGGATAATATATGAGATTTAATTCATTTTAGAATTGAATTACATTAACAAATATATTTATATACGACAGTTGAACGTATTAATATAATATAATTAAAATCGAGCTCGAAATGTCGCAGCAGTTCGTACTATTTCGATTTGAACTTCAACTAAGTATACAGGATCCGTTATAAGTCGGATTTCTTCGAAACAAAAAACATTTGAATCTGTTGAGCTTAATTTTTCTAATGGAAGAAAAAATGGATATTTTGCTTTATAGATTGTAAGTTTCTCCAAATCAAATTCCTAGAAAGTCGCTATGGAATTGTTATAAGCCATAACGGTTATTTAATTTTAATTAAATATTGGTTTCGAATCTGGATAAGATATTTGAGACGTATACTTAGTTTAATTTATAGAATTTTTCTGTAATTTTTATTTTGGAAAATAAGCACTTTTTATTTTGAATTATTTTACACCCTATATCAACATTTTGGGATTCCACAGAATAAGTCAACTTGTCTATATTATTATATTTTTGGTAGGATGGCACATTGCTCGACACATCTGTGTTTTTTTTTGTCCATAACGATCATAAATAAGCAAAATCATGAAAGCATATTAGTGGATCTTCGACAAACTCAAAAACATGAAAAATGACAAAATTTGTACATAGGAAGCCGCCATCCTTGTTCCGTCTAATCTTAGGATGATCTTTCACGTCAGTAACGAAAGGTTATATAGTGATAATAAACATATATATTCGTTTCCTTTGTGATTAAGTTTTGTGTAGAGTGCCCCATTTTCAACGCAGCCTATTATTTCACTGAGAAGGAAAATAAAAAAGTCTGCAAACCTATACACTCACACTACCCTATAAACCTATTACTTCCTTACTAAGCTATGTTATGATATAAATACACCATTCCGATTTTCGCTTTTCTTCTTTTGAAAATCCAATGAACTCGCCACCATGATTTTCTTCAGTAATAAAAATAATAATAGTAAAAAGATCTGATCTCGCATAAAAATTTAAAATGAACGAAATCCTTATGTAAAAATGTAGAGGACCAACCACCTTTTTTCTGAAACCGACGCGTGCAACAGGGGAGCTAGGTATAACCACCGCTGGTCTTGGGTGACGTCAGAGAGAAGACCTAAGGTCCAGATGAGGTCGGGGCCGGTGTCAGAGGCGAACTAAACTCGGTGGTGGGGGAAGTAGTGGAGGACACGAAGTGGAAGGGTAAAGTGATTTCTGTTTGAAAATAACGAAGAAAGGGAGGGTATATATCGAAGACGATGTCAGAGGCGAACTAAAATCAATTTTATTCCCAAACCAAACCTTTTTCTCATAACTAAGCTAAATCCATTTCAACTCCAACTCCAAATCAGCAAATATGGGCATTATCGTTTCGAATCAAATACATCAAAGACAACTGAAGACAGAGTTTATGCAAGAGTTATTCTGGCGCCTAGGTAGAAATTGCCTAAGATGGATTTATAGAATAATTCCTTCGGTTTGTCCAGTCCTAGGACAACTTGAATGGACGAATGTCTGACAGAGTATAACTGGTAAATCGCGTAAGTTGATCATTTCAAACGTATTTACGTTGGTGGCAGAGGAATTCATTTCTCTTAGCTTGTACCCATGGTATTTTTGGGGAAATCAATTTGTGATTTGACGGGTATGACGATGTGGCATTCAAAATAAGTATATATGTGATCTGTATAATAGTACATTATGACCTCAAGCCTCATCAACCAGGAAATGACAAAAATCGGGCAGGCAGCTTGGCTAAGTGGGTCGCACCGAATTAGGGTATATTGTCACCATCTAGTGAATATTCATATTGTTACTTTTCCAATTATGTATCTCCCGGGAACGGTTATGTTGGTATACCAACCGTAAGGTGATAATATATTCAGAATATTCAAGCGAAATGAATGGCCGGTCATGTGTGGCTGAGTTATAAGATGTTCTTGTTGAACTCCAGTGTATGGCTTCTAGAGTACACTGATCGGAAGGTGGTTCCATATCTTGTCATAGTTGGAAATCGATTACCCAATAAGAGCCCATGGTTTTGATTGTATATTAAATATGTAGAACATGAGATGAAAACGCTCTGCTAGATTTCTAAGTACTTGAATCAGACACTATTGTAATAGCAGAATAATGTTGTTTTAGATAGTGTTTTGGGTTATCGTAAGGTAAAACCATCCGTTTTTATCTGTGGATCGATCTTACGATTTTCATTGCTTTTGAAAAAGGGATTTTAAAAGTTAAACCAAGTGACTAGAGTTAACTCACACCAGTCACATGATTGACCCAGAGTTTATTTTGTTTTGTTTTCCCTAAACTCTTGGGTGTCCAATTTTGTATGGGCAGTCAAGTAGTCGGGATTTTTCAGATACGTTGAGGAGCTCGGAGCAGGAGGCATCACAGTTAGATATATATAGAGTTTATTTCTGCTATGATATCATATTATAATGGTATGTATGTACACTTACCAGTTTGTATTTCCCAACTTGTTATATAATATACTTTATCCGTTCCGCTGTGAGATTCGTGTTTACTCTGTTGTGTTCCTCTTCTCCTTCTATTCTAAGTTTTCTTTCTTTTCTATTTCTCATCCTCTAACTTCTTTCTATTAATGATTCGGTATTTCCGATACTTGATTAGTGGATATGGTGTTTTATATCGATTTTCAGGGTCGAAAATCCGCGTTCATTACAGATGGATTTGAAACACTGTTATAGGAAATGAAAATAAAGGAAAAGCATGAAAGTTGAATGTTGAAAACAAACTTATTAGTTTAGTAATAAAGTCAACCTAAAAATACAACCAAAGTAATTATAATTTTTAGAGTTATCTGTTGGATCTAGATTAACCCTATATGGGGGGGGGGTGAATAGGAATTATTGAAAATTAAGCAAGATGTAAAGAATATCGGATCACAGAATGCAGCAGAAAATAAATGCAAAAAAGTAAATGACACAAGATATACCCAGTTTCGGCAAAATCTTGCCTACTGCTGCATTCCTAAGGTTTCTACTAGGTGATAGAACAGATCTCGCTTACAAGACCATGTAAACTCGCGAACCTCTCGCTCCTATTCTAACCGTACTCTCAAAACCCTAGACAGATCTATATCCCTAGATCATATTTACCCTTAGCTACAAACCCGTAGCTAGTATCCCTAGTTTTCACAGACTCTTGTAAACTGCTAGTTAATACCCTAACTAGATTCCCTAGAATTTTACAGAATCTAGAAACTGTTCGGATGGTTTACAAAGAAATGAAAATACAACAAAAACAACAAAAGAAAACCCTGGATATTAAAAGAGAAAATAAATCTCCCTTTAAACTTCAACTAGGTCGGCCATGCTTCAAGGTGGTGCACCCAAAATTACTTTGTCCCGATCTCTTTGTTTAAGAAAATAAATGGCGGCGGCAATTGGAATTATTTCTAGGGTTTTTCTCTAATGTCCAAATCTCGACTTCGATGGTGATTTTGATTGATTCTCTGAAGATTGAATTCATGTTGCTCTATCGCCGATTGATTTGGCCAATTGCCTAACAAAAAAAAATCTGTGAGTATAAAAAAAATTCTTCGATATGCTTTGAATAGATTTCTTTGATTTTCGGTGCTTGATTGCCTGTGATGATATGTGCTATTTATAGGGTAAAAGAAACCCTAAATATATTTGATTTCTTGTTAGTTGATTTGTTCAAATTTGGCTTGGCTTCCTCTTTGGATATACTCGATTTAAATTTGATCCCTAGGCTTTGAGATGTTGCGTGATTACCTCGATGAAGTTAGATGATATTCTGGACTTCAATGAAATTCTGATTTGTTCCTTTCGATTTTTACCTTGAATGAAATCCCCAAAATTGTTTGCTGAATTTTTGCTTAGTCAAGAAATTGTCCCACCATTAAAAACTGTTCTCAAAAAGAAAATTGCCTTCCTCTTTTGTTCGACAAGTAATTCTCTAATTGTATTTGTGGGAAAAAATATGCAGAGGAGTAAACTCTTTCCAAAACTGGAAATGCAGTGACTTTCTTGAAATGAAAATTTGCCTTTGATTTGCTTAAATGATATACTTGCATGTTGAGAGATTTCAGGAAACAAATTTGAAAAACTTTCCAGATAATTGATGTCCAACAATGCTGTGCTTTGCTGATTAATACTGAAATCAACACTTTGCCCAATAGTCAACTTGCATCCTTAAACATGTGGAGATCCACTTGAGCATATGTACATCTATATTACTGGTTTGACCATGATTGATAACTTGCTTGTTATGTTGTTGCTCTACCATTTATATACTGCCTTGAATCAATGCTGTTGTACAACAAAAGTTTGTTTATTCTCCACCAAGCTGCCTGTAGCTTCCTTGATCTTTCCATTCTTAACATGTTGAGTCATAACTTGCTTGTGAGATGAATTGCACTTGAACACTGAATACTCATGTTGATCCATTGAACAGCTGCAGACATGTATGCTTCACCCATACTTGAATTTACTGAAACTTATTGTTTACATTTGGCACTTGCTTGTGTGATCTTGACATCATTCATGTACACTCTGTCCATTTCATTTATACTAGTATGTTGATGAACCCTGTTTGAGCTATCTTGCATACTGTTTAGGCACATGGTGTCACCTAACCTGAATTTGGAAACTGGAATACTTGACCCATTTTAAATATGATGTTGTACACTTGATTTTTCCACTACACTTGATCTTGTAGTTGTCCCCTTGTTTATTTATTGTTGCACCATTGTTGTTGAGCTGCTCTGATGGTGTGCTGTGTCCATTGGAATATGGTGTGAGCATGTAATTCATGCTTGACATTACACCCTGCTAAACATTGCTGCATGTACTTTCTTGATACTGTGTGTGACCACTTGACTATGGTTTGACCAATGTTGCATTACATGATCACATTGCTTTGTCCCTTGTCTCGACTATGCATATGTTGCACCATTCATGAAACCATGTTGAATTTGCCACATCACCTTGTTGTTTGTACTATGTTGCTTTGACCATGATGGTTTGACCCTTGAATTTGAATGTTTGCTCACACCATTGCACTGACTTGATTGTGACTTCCACTTTGGCTGTGTCCAAATGCATTGTCCCTGTGATTGTGTGTTGAGTCGAGTTGGTCCACGTGGCTGCTCATCAGTTGCATACTGTATTTTAATTGGCGAGGTAGTGCATGCGTGTATATTTATACACATTTGTATATGCAACCATTCAGAAGAGTTTTCCCTGTCCCTGCACAGTAATATATACATACTGCCTGCCTTGTGATATTTACAGTGTATCACTGTGAATATCACAAGCCGTCTAGACACAGATTGATGGATATATAAATTAGATCAAGTCATGAAAAATGATGAGAAACACACCAAAATTCTGAGGCAAATAAAATTTAAAATTAAATTTACATTTGCATGTATTCAGATTTATTTCTATTGCAGTGTACTGTGTGCTTCACGTGACAGGTAAGCAAATGATGACTGGACTGACAGTGAGCAGTGAAGACAGAAGATAGAAGATGAAGCAGTGTCAGTAAATGAGTCTGTATAATGAGTGTGAAAATGTAAAAATGAGTGTCTGAGTGTTTTTGTAGTGAGGAGCATTGTATGAGTGAAAAAGATTGTACAAAATTGTATATCAGTGAAATTCACAAATAATGGATTATAAAATTTGTACTGTTCAGATGATGAAATAAAATATTATATTTAACAAAATACTATTCGAATATTTAAATTCTTGTCCAGTAGTATTTTATTTAAATATAAGTATTTTATTTCTGTTTGTGTTGTGATATAACAGTACAATTACAAACACATTTGCAGTAATATACATTTGGTTGTTACCATCAAACAAAAATCATATAAATGTGTATACAACAATCTCCCTCTTTTGGTGATGACAAACAAATATTAAGATTTTGAATATAATAAATGTGTTTGATAGTGAAGAATTGAACTCCTCCTATTTGAAAGATCCCCCCTACAACAGAAACTCCCCCTATAACTGTGCATGGGTGAAAATAATGAAAATTGAAATATTTAAATATTTATAAAATATTCACTCATAAATCAAAATAATGAAAATTGAAATATTAAATTATTTATAAAATATTCACTTATAAATCAAAATCTCAACTCATTCTCCCTCTTTTGTTATCATCAAAAGGATACAGAATTTAAAATATAGATGAAAAGTGCCTAATATAATGTTAGCTTAAGAGGAAGAACGGTCATCATAAATCCCAATCAATCAAACAAAAATCATAATATTCTAAGAACTAATGGCATATTTCACATTTTAGATAATGACGGATTTACGATGAAATGTATATAAATGGAGAGAGTTTTAAAACAAATAACTCCAATTATTTTCCAATAAGATTAAAAATGAAGCACAAAAACACTGATTGATTTGGACTATAATTATATATTCAATTTAAGTGACTCAAACATATAATCTCGAATCCCAATAGCTATCAATCAACAAATCATAATATTTCATAAGATTTTAACACATTTTACAAATTAGAACATTGATTGATAGGCTAGTTTTTATACACCAAGGAGGATTTCATATAAAAATTTATTTATAGCCAATTATTCTTTTTTTATTTTTATTTAAGAGCGCATTGACCACGCATAACCAGAGCTTGGATTTTTAAATGAGGTCAGTCGCAAATTAAATTATAAGTAATCTCATAACCATGCATGACCAGATCTTGGATTTTTAAATGAGGTTAGAGACACACTTATGTATTAAGTATGTTTATCGTTTTCAGCTTCAAAGAAAAAACTCCTTGGTACATAAAACCAATATGGATGATAGAAATGTGGTAGGTACAGAAATGGTTTGTGAAATAAATATCTAAATTAATCATATTATGAAATATGCTCAGCTGTACCGGATCATTGAAAATTTTCAATCGTCACTAATTCTGAATAGTAACATAGTCCCATTTCTATCACAAATATTTTCACTGTTTATTCAAGATGATTTTTAAAAATATTAAACTCTCGACATTAATATAAAATCATGATGGATGACAGAATAATTGAAGACAAAGGAGATATTTGCGAAATAATCGCTAATTCATAGATATTATAATAAATGTTCAACCATCATGAAAGTCTAAATAAAATTTCCTCTTGTTGTGAAATATACTGTAGTCACAACTCATCACAATTTTAAAACCTAATAATGATCTTGATGGATTATAAATACAGTTCAATTTGGACATTGATTTCAATTTCTGAATGAATAATCAATAAATAATTTTAAAATTGAAAATCAATCACAAGAGGAATATGCAGATCTATACAAGACAAGAGGGATTAAAAAAATATACAGCAAAAGCAAATTTAGCACTTCTAAACAACTGATACCACTTGATGTCTCAATTAATGAAGATTTTAACACGACACAGGAGACGAGCAAGGATATCTCAGACAACAGAATTTTAATCACAAAGCCTCAACATATAATTCAATAATTTAAAACCATTTATCAGGGAATCAAGGTAATACCAAAAACAAGCACTAGTCTAAAAACATTTTTCAAAATAGTATCAGAGAAGCACAGAAACCAATATCAAAGCAGAGTTGTCAGAGGATGTTTCTGATGGTCACAAAATATGATTCATGATTCAAGATTAAAAGTTCACTTCATTTGAAATCATTTGAGTAAATATAAAAATCTCAAAATTCAATGAATCAATCACACTAGATTATAAAATTCAGATCCAAGATATGTGTGAGATTCAATAAATCAATCATTTCAAATGATTTTAAACAAACAAATATTCAAATCAAATAATCATGAAATAACATGGAGTTTTAAGACCAGATTTTCAAAGTATCTTTCACAAGTATTTTTGACAAGTACAAGAGTAATTTTAGATCATTTACATCAAGCTTGAAAAATATTCATGATCCATAATATTGAAAACAATTTATTTGAAATCACTCGAATCAATGTCAAGTTTTGAGATATAATGAATCGATCACACAAGATTGATATTTTCAAATTTAAGTATTCAAAATATCAAGAATTTCAGATGATTTCAAACAAATAAATTTCAACCATAATGATCATGAATAAAGATGAATTTCAAGATGTATCACTATGATTCGAGACAATTCAAAAAATCCAAGAAAATCTGAAAATCAATGAAATTATCACAATTAAGAAATAGTTGTGTGCATTAATGAGTATAATATTACAAACTTTTCTAAAATGAATTAGAAGGAACTCAAAAACAGCAGAGGTTTGTGAAATTACATCAAATTTTTAGATCTTCAAAAAAATTAGAATTCAAATCAGAAAATAAACTTCAAGTAAATTGCAGATATTTACAAATCTAAATTCAAGATCTAGAAATGATTAAAACATCAGAGTTCTATTCAAATAAAGTGAATTTCCAGGAGATCATGACTGCAATTGGAAGTTAAGAAAGCCCAAGAAGAAACAAAAATATGGCAGTGTCATATCAAACAAAAACAATAGAAGGGATAGAAGGAGGTATAAACAAAGAAAATAAAAACAGAAAATAT
Organism: Allium sativum; assembly: GCA_030737875.1. Classification (NCBI taxonomy): domain Eukaryota; kingdom Viridiplantae; phylum Streptophyta; class Magnoliopsida; order Asparagales; family Amaryllidaceae; genus Allium; species Allium sativum. The sequence continues at coordinate 737,343,208 of CM060916.1, forward strand.
TTACAAAGATGAGTCTAGAGATCATACCTGAAATCGATGTGAACCAGAATCTCTAACTCATTGATCTGGGCTAAGTAACTCTGAATGATTCATAAATATGAAATAACTTGACTTCAAATTCTCTTTTGCAATATGGTTACTTAGCCTCCTTTGGTATCTAGCTTTTGATAGGATAGAATGGTCTAACAAATGTTGTTTTACCACTCACAAATGTGTTCACAACTACCCAAACCTATCTGTATAACAAACCATTTGAATTCACTTTTGTACCCTTAAGAACCCAAATCTGTTTGAATTTAACGAAGCCTTTTTATTTCCTTTTGGGATCCAACAATGTTTAAATGGTCTATTATAAAACACGTTCACATCTCGTTTATGATTTAAAAATCCTTTGAAATTTACAGAATTCAAATTTTCAGATCGATTCTTTTTGAAGAAGTTTGAAGGATTTTTAAAATCATTTCAGTTCCGATTTTCAAAAACATTAATTTTCCCAAAGCCAAGACCACATCTATTTCCAATAGAATTTTGGTTTTGCAACAAAAAATTCAAAGATTTTTACCCATTAGAAAATTTATCCAAAGTTGATTCCAATCGTTTAATTTTGGATTTAAGATCACCATTTTTTTTATTAAATCTGAACTACGATTATTAATGACCTTTCTTTCAACATCACGCTGTTTCAAAACCAAATTTCCAGATTCAAGTAATTTGATTTTGGCTTGGGACTCAGAAATCATAGAATAAAAAAGTTTTCGATTTTCAAATTCAAATTTCTTGAAATTATCAATCTCGTTTTCAAGTTCTTTCAAAATCAAATCAGTTTTCACCAAATTTTCCTTTTCAGCAATTTCAAGTTTGGAATTTACAGCAGTCTTAAAAATTTCAAATTCCTTTTGCAGAAAATTATTCAAACTTGATAACTCAATCTTGTTCTCTTTTAAGATCAGAATTTCATTTTCAAACTTTTGAATATTTTTATTGAGATGAACAAGATTGGTTTCCAATTTCAAACAATTTTTGCAATCTAAATTTGAAGAGTTTTTATAATATTCAAGTTGTGATTCCAAATCATTAATTTTGCTGGTCAATTCAAAATTCTTAGATTTCAGAGATTTATTTTTCAGTTGGAGTTTATCAACAAATTTGGTTAAACCAACACAAAAATAAACCAGATCTTCATATGAAAAATTTCTTATTTCATCATCTGTTGAATCTCCAACACTATCATCATCTGATTCTTCTTTAGTAAATCCTGCTAGACATACTTCTGAATCTGAGTTGATCTTTGCGGGTTTTGAGCGCTTGTTGTCATTTTGTCCAAACTTTGCATTAAGAGTTTTCCAGATTTCCTGCGCAGTCAAACAATGGGAGATAAGATCAAGTTGATTATTACTAAGAGAAGAATAGAGAATATGCATAGCACGAGCATTAATATTCCTATTTATTATATCACCTCCACTGTAAACAACATTCCAATTTTAATAATAACAAATTTCAAATAGGATTCCATTTCTGATTTCCAATTAAAAAAATTAGTACCATTAAAAATGTTTGGAATGTGACTGGACCGACTCTCTCTGGACTGACAACTAGGAGACATGATTCTAGAGTTAACCGAAATTACTAGGCTCTGATACTACTTGTTGGATCTAGATTAACCCTAGAGGAGGGGTGAATAGGGTTATTGAAAATTAAGCAAGATATAAAAAATATCAGATCATAAAATGCAGCAAAAAATAAATGCAAAAAAGTAAATGACACAAGATGTACCCGGTTTCGGTAAAATCCTACCTACTGCTGCATTCTTAAGGTTTCTACTAGGTGATAGAACAGATCCCGCTTACAAGACCATGTAAACTCGCGAACCCCTTGCTTCTATTCTAACCCTACGCTCAAAACCATAGACTGATCCATATCCCTAGATCAGATTTTCCCCTAGCTACAAACTCGTAGCTAAGTATCCCAGGTTTTTACAGACTCTAGTAAACTACTAGTTGAAACCCTAACTAGATCCCCTAGAATTTTATAGACTCTAGAAACTATTCGGATGGTTTAGAAGGAAATGAAAATACAACAAAAACAATAAAAGAAAACCCTAGATATTAAAAGAGAAAATAAATCTCCCTTTAAACTTTAACTAGGTCGGCCATGCTTCAAGGTGGTGCACCCAAAATTACTTTGTCCCGATCTCTTTGCTTAATAAAATAAATGGCGGCGACGATTGGAAATATTTCTAGGGTTTTTCTCTGATGTCCAAATCTTGACTTCGATGGTGATTTTGATCGATTCTCTGAAGCTCGAATTCATGCTGCTCTATCGTCGATTGATTTGGCCAATTGCTTGATCGAAAAAATCTATGAGTATAAAATAAATTCTACGATATGCTTTGAACAGATTTCTTTGATTTTCGATGCTTGATTGCCTGTGATGATATGTGCTATTTATAGGGTAAAAGAAACCGTAAATATATCTGATTTCTTGTTTATTGATTTGATCTGATTTGCCTTTGTTTCCTCTTTTGATATACTCGATTTAAATTTGATTCCCTAGGCTTTGAGATGTTGCGTGATTACCTCGATGAAGTTAGATGATATTCTGGACTTCAAAAAAACTCTGATTTGTTCCTTTCGATTTTTACCTTGAATGAAATCCCCAAAATTGTTTGCTGAATTTCTTCTTAGTCAAGGAATTGTCCCACCATTAAAAACTATTCTCAAAAAGAAAATTGCATTCCTCTTTTGCTCGACAATTAATTCTCTAATTGAATTTGTGGGAAAAATATGTAGAGGAGAAAACTCTTTCCAAAAGTGGAAATATAGTGACTTTCTTGAAACGAAATTTTTCCTTTGATTTACTTAAATGATATACTTGCATGTTGAGAGATTTCAGGAAACAAATTTGAAAAACTTTCCAAATAATTGATGTCCAACAATGTTGTGCTTTCCTGATTGATACTGAAATCAACACTTTGCCCAATAGTCAACTTGCATCCTTAAACATGTGTAGATCCACTTGAGCATATGTACATTTATATTGCTGGTTTGATCATGATTGATAACTTGCTTTTTATGTTGTTGCTCTACCATTTACATACTGACTTGAATCAATGCTGTTATATCACAAAAGTTTGTTTATTCTCCACCAAGCTGCCTGTAGCTTCCTTGATCTTTCCATTCTTAACATGTTGAGTCATAACTTGCTTGTGAGATGAATTCCACTTGAACACTGAATACTCATGTTGATCTATTGAACAGCTGCAGACATGTATGCTTCACCCAGACTTGAATTTGCTGAAACTTGTTGTTTACATTTGGCACTTGCTTGTGTGATCTTGACATCATTCATGTACGCTCTGTCCATTTCATTTACACAAGTATGTTGATGGACCTTATTTGAGCTGTCTTGTAAACTGTTTGTGCACATGGTGTCACCTGACTTAAATTTGGAAACTGGAATACTTGACAGATTTTAAAACTGATATCGTACACTTGATTTTGCCACTACACTTGATCTTATAGTTGCCCCCTTGTTTCTTTGTTGTTGCACCACTGTTGTTAAGCTACTCTGATGGTGTGCTGTGTCCATTCGAATATGTTGTGAGCATGTAATTCATGCTTGACATTACACCCTGCTAAACATTGCTGCATGTACTTTCTTGATGCTGTGTGTGACCACTTAACTATAGTTCGACCAATGTTGCATTACATGATCACATTGCTTTGTCCCTTGTCTCGATTATGCATATGTTGCACCATTCATGGATGAAGCCATGTTGAATTTGCCACATCACTTTGTTGTTTGTACTATGCTGATTTGACCATGATGGTTTGACCCTTGCACTTGAATGTTTGCTCACACCATTAAACTGACTTGATTGTGACTTCCACTTTGGCTATGTCCAAATGCATTGTCCCTGTGATTGTGCATTGAGTCGAGTTGGTCCATATGGCTGCTCCTCAGTTACATATTGTATTTTGATTGGCGAGGTAGTGCACGTGTGTTTATTTATACATATGTGTATATGCAGCCATTCAGAAGAGTTTTCCCTGTCCCTGCAAAGTAATATATACATATTGTCTGCCTTGGGGTATTTACAGTGTATCACTATGAAAAGCACAATCTGTTTAGACAAAGATTGATGGATATATAAATCAGATCAAGTCATGAAAAATGATGAGAAACAAACCAAAATTCTGAGGCAAATAAAATTTAAAATTAAATTTATATTTTCATGTATTCAGATTTATTTCTATTGCAGTGTACTGTGTGTGTTTCATGTGACAGGTAAGCAGATGATGACTGGACAAACAGTGAGCTGTGAAGATAGAAGATGGAAGGTGAAGCAGTGTCAGTAAATGAGTCTGTATAATGAGTGTGAAAATGTAAAAATGAGTGTCTGAGTGTTTTTGTAGTGAGGAGCATTGTATGAGTGAAAAAAATTGTACATAATTGTATGTCAGTGAAATGTACAAATAGTGGAGTATAAAATTTGTACTGTTCAGATGATGAAATAAAATATTATATTTAATAAAATATTGTTCGAATATTTAAATTCTTGTCCAGTAGTATTTTATTTAAATATAAATATTATATTTCTATTTGTGATGTGATATAACAGTACGATTACAAACACATTTGTAGTAATATATATTTTGTTGTTATCATCAAACAAAAATCACATAATTGTGTATACAGCAATGTTATATACAACATTATCAATTTACACAGTCTTCCACTTTTTGCTGAATTCAAATTCCTTCAATTTGAATTTCTTCTACTTCATTCAAATTCCTAAAAATCCTAATATGTTGCCCAGTCTTCCACTTTTTTCTTGGTCAATGCAATTATTCCATTTTAAAAATCTTTTAACCATATCGTGCTTTCTGTATAAATATACAAACAAACTCCACACGTTCACAAACAATTCCTCAAGCATTGCTCCAATTAGTTTTTTAATTTACTGTTCTGATTAATCTTCAATTTATTTATTCTTTCTCTTACTTCTTTAAGCTAAACTTTGCCAAATGTATTGCTCAAAGGTAACAGGAAAGATGAACTTTAACTTTTGCAGTTTACAACCCCTAGATGTATATATAAAGAAATGCAGAATAAAGGTGAGAGTTTCCAGAGTATGGAAGTCGATTAAGTTGAAAAACAACGAAAGTTTCACGATTAATATGTTGCTTATTGATGAAGAGGCAAACATAGAAATGCTACAAGGAACTACAATACATTATTTTAACATACCAATATACATTAATTTTGTTTACCAGCGATGTCAAATGGTTGCAGTTATACCAAAAATTTTAATCGGCAAGTTTCATTCTAAAGTCACGGAGGGATCAATTTTTGTAATCAACAAGTTTGACATCAAAAATCAAAGGCAAACTTATTTGGTCGTGGAAACACCGTACAATATTGAATTTTGTGCTAATACATGCATGATAAAAGTGTTTAATGATGAAACAAATATTCGTAAATACGAATTTGAGTTTTTTCCATTCGATGAAATAGATTCTTAATACGGAAATGACATGTGCTTATTAGGTATAATTATACAAATGTATCAATATATAAGTGTAATACCATTTAGTTAACGATGTATTAGTATTATTTGTAGATGTGATTGAGAAACTATATTAAATGTCGCATATTGAAGAAGTAACCAAGTTTGATCAAGTAAAAAGCAAGTGTTTGAAAAGAGATATTATCATTGCAAATTCCAAGTAGTGTTTATCTTTTTAATTATTAATGTAATTTGTTTTATTTTAAATTTTTATATTCAATCAAATATTATAGACGTGTTTCATTGCTTCTATTTTGTTTAACTATTACTTGGATTATTTTTACTCTGTTTTGGCTTTTTATTCTCCTATGCGATTGGGTATATTGATAACTGTTCGTCTTGGATATCATATGTTTTAATTTTTTACTTCTAACCGAACTAGTTCAGCTGAATAACATTTTGTTGGTTGATATAAAGCAAAATTTTGTATAATTATAATGAAATTAACCTGCAAACTAAACTGAAAGATGCCATTCAACGCAATCTTCATTACAACTTTAAAATTCATGCTTTTTAAATTAAAACATAATTATATAAAAATTGTTAAACTTTAACATTTGTCTTTTATTTACATCATTCTCATTCAATAATAAAATTGGTATGTAGGTTGTTCAGGCTGCTTTTTCTTTTTTTCCTTTCCCTTTCAAATAATAAAATCATATTTTGTTTTCTCCTTTTATAGTGGTACAGAAATTCAAAATACCTTATGGGGTGATTCAGCTGAACAATGCAATTAAGAAATTATATAAAAAACTAAAGGAACTTTTGTCATAATAGTTACATCGACTTCTGCCAAAAATTATGGAAGTAAAGAAGAAAATTACCTATCATATTGCAATCTTTTACTTGCATCAATAAATACTTATTGCTAAACTACTATTTTCTGTAAACATGAACATATTTCTTATAGTTAACAAATGCTACCAAGGTATATATTAATTTGCACATGCCAAAAGTTTCAGCAATGTTAAAAGGTATGTTTTAGGATATAAGTACAAATTTAGTTTTTAAAATTAAATACTTATCTTGTATGCATAGTTAAGTTAACACTTTTAACATCTCAGAGAAGTGGTTGCTTTAAATGACTCGAAAATATAAATTATCAATAAAAAGGATAATACTGCAAAGGCAATTGTAGAGAAACTTTTTTGGAAGAACTACTGATTGAAATTAAAAATTCAGACAACAAAGTATAGATTATCAACGAAAACCAAATTTTGTTTAGACAAAGCAAGCCAATGAATATAATTATTTATTTTATTGTTTCTTTTAGGGAACCAAGTATACCTGCCATGTCATTATACTACAAATTTATGAATATGGTTGGAGTTATTTGTCTTGCCCAAAATGCAAGAAGATGGTGGAAAAAATAGATGAAGTATTTTACAGCAGCAAATGTGATTTTAAAACTAGATGCCCAATTCTATGATAAAAATATTTAAACTCAACATTTTTTGAAAATTTGACATATAATTCACTTATATACTTACTTTTATGTACAATCTCAATATGCTAATTGGTGATGATTCAAGATTAGTCGATTTGATCACATATGAGAAGGAAGTCGAACATTTAACAAAACATACAATGAAAGAGTTAACTGACCTTAAATCAAAGGTTATGTCTTGTATATCATTATTTCCGTATGAAAAATATATTTTAAATATCATTTAAAGTTGAAGTACAATTGTGAAAAAGTGGAAAATGGAAGGGAAACAGTTGCTTCTATGTTCAATGACTTGGCTGGAACAATGATAATCTTCCAAATTAAAAAGAAAATTTACTGCATAAGTTATTGGGAAAAGTGGAAATTAACCGCAAATAAAATTCAAAGAGTTATTGTTGATCAAAAAACTTTTAGCACCGCAAAAGAGAAGAAAAAGGCAAAACAGTATTCCGGATAAGATGATGTCTCAAACTACTCATAATGACATAACAGTTTTAAATTTTCCAGGTAACTAAATCTGAGCTACACAAATTGAAAAGAACAATGGAAGAAGTGAACATTGAAGAAGAAATAACCATGGGCAAAAGAAATTGCAGAGGCGTAGAATAAAATCACAAATTTGTTTTTATGTATTTTGAATACATATTTTGTTTCGTGCTTTAGCATTTATTTCAGGGCATTTTACTAGTTTTATTTATTCAATAACCAACTGGTAGTCAATTCACAAGTTATATTAGATTATTTAAAATCTTTTTGCCACTACTTTTCTCTTGCAACTCGTAGAACAATCGTATCCAAAATGTAATATTATAATCCATCGCATGTGCTCTTTTTTTGTGAATTATAATTATATTACTGGAAACACTTTCAGAAGTTAAAAACAAAAAAAAAGGCATAATGAAGTACCTGGATATTTCTGAGTTCTTCGGAGACAATGCAGTTGAGTATGTTGTTCCATATAAACGGGAAATAAACATCTAACCAACTGTTACAACATTTGATAAAGTTGCTTCTCTAGGCCCCTGTAACACCTGTAGTTATACAAAAAAAATATTGTCAAATGCCAAGTATAACAATATAAAACGAGAAAGGTAGTAAATTTCAACTGGTATTAGTTTATTATGAGTGACAAATAATATATGAGAATAACTCGGTTGTCTGACAACAAAATCTTGCATGTTATACTGATTGAATGATACAAGAGAAGACATCCTAAAACTCAGAAATTAGTTTTTTGATTATGCACTGATTCACAACAATGTTGTTACCCATCACTTTGGTAATAAAGAAGGTAAGGTGTGAAGCAATACTGAATGTTGTACATCCAGCACCTGCTACTTGAGACTGGAGGAGTATAACAATTTACAATACATTAATCAATGAGATTACGTTGTAATTGGTTCTCACAAATTTGTGAATTAGCTTAATCTTTGTATGCTCAATTAATTTGGATGGAGATAGCTCTTTATAACTTTAGGGAAGTTTGGATCGAGATAATAAGACAAAAATTTGGATACAACTTAACCGTAGGCAGCATAAGACATTGAGGTACATAATTGACATTTTTATTTTAAAATGAAGTACTGATATGAAATCCCTGACCAGAGGTTCACAGTATTTACCATGCAAAAATCTTAAGGTATAAAACAGTCAAGCTTTGTTGACAACAGTAACCTTATTCTTAAATAATATACTATCTCTGTAGAGTTTGTAATGTAGAAAATGAAAGAAATATACATGAAACTTAACCAAGGAATAACAACCAAAACAGAACAACATAGAATGAGAAAGGTAGTGCTAACCATTTCACTCCCAGAGTATTGCTTTAATTGACCATGGATTCAACTTTTTTCTAGTAGAAAAATGAGCAAATTATTAAGTCAGCATTAGCAGCTATTAGTTTAACATAGTCTGCATCAACAACTATTATAGGTATTCATAAAGCTATGCATTGAAATTTTATAACTAAAAATGTTATTTAAAACTTTTATTGGTGTGGATTTTTTTTCCAATCTTTTGCATCATTCAGATTTTATTTTAATTAAAGAACATTGGCTCATTAACATGACAGTATTATATATCAATAAAAAATTATATAACAAAAATTAAAGCATTAAAAAAGTTCGTATTAAAAATGGTATTATAAATTAATATAAAAATTAAAGAGTGTACAAATTGATAGATTTTGTTTTATTACCCATTCTATGAATAATTCAAGTAACTAAAATATCTTAATTGCTTTTTTCTTTAGACCAAGATTTTAAATATCCAATTTTTACTATCATATTTTTAATTTAATCTCCCTATGTTGATTACTTCTCTTTTTATATATTTTTGTAAAGAAATATAAATAAAATATCTTTTTTTTTTCTTTCAAAACCTCATATTTATTTCCGTTGTCCATGCACTACCACTAATTGAAGGGATGTAATTATATTTCTAGATGAATATCAAATGATATTACTCATTTTTCTATAGAAATATAAACAAAAGATATTTTTTCCTTTCCAAAACCTCAAATAATATTATTATTTTTCCTATAGAAATATAAACAAAATATATATTTTTCCTTTCAAAACCTCTTTTTTTCTATGGGAATATAAATAGAATATGTTTTTTCCTCTTTCAAAACCCCATATTATATTTCTCCAGTCCATGTACTACCATTGATTGAAGGGATCTAATATACTTCCGAAGGTAGGTATATGATTTGTTTGAATATAACAGTTAAATTAGGGTATGCTAGGTGTTTGTTAGGATATCTATAACAGTATTTTCAATCATATCAAGCAACAAATGGTGAAATGTTGTGCCTTATTTTACATGGTGAAATAACAAATGAACTAAATAGTGTGAATTACCCAAAAATCATAATAATACGTGTTGGTATCATTTCTCATCGATAGCTTTGGAGCAACAAAATAAGTTTATAGATAGAAGCATATTTAATATTACAACATATTTGAAGCATTATTGTTGGAACTGGAATTCTCTATTATCTTTGGATATTAATTGTAACGTGGTCAGTCTTACTTTTCATTCTGTAAATGTAAATTATTTCCATACATATATAATTGTAATTACTATTTGTTATACTTCTATCTCATACAGTATCATCAATACAGATAAATGGTTAAATCCGTGGAAGGAGACAAAGACCAGGTAGCAAGAAAGCAAGGTAAATTTTTAAACAATAATAAAGAACGAAATAAGGAAGACAATGAACAAAGATATCAAAACCATACCCGTGAACGATCCAAAGGACTAAAGAATTCGATTAGATATCGCTCTGCTTTAAATTTCGATGCCACTGAACTAGATTCTACAACAAGAAAAGCAGGTAAAATAATTAATTTATGAGTGTAATTGCTAAAATGAATTACATTTATTGAAAAATTGACCTTTGATACTGTTAGACCAAAATCTGGGCCTAACACCCAAATGCAGTATGAAGTCCTCACAATCACAAATCACAGATCACAGAATGCATAAATAGTAAAATAAAAGGAGACACACGAGGTTTTTTTAGTGGTTCAGCTAAGCCAAGCCTACGTCCACTTTATATTTTCTTAAATTCTAAGAAAGTACAATTACAATGTCGTCTCACAATCCGTGAGGTCTTTTAATACACAATAGCCTTGTGTTATCATGAAGAAGTGGAGAAACGAGAGTGATTTATACACGAAATCCTTGTGTTAGACTGAGTTGAATTGGCCTTGTTAAGCACGCGAAGTCCTTGCGTTGTTAATGGTGGAAGCCATGAAGAAGAATGGCCAATAGTACTTTCATTTTCCCTCAAATGGTGTATTTATAGCCATTTACAGCAGGCAGTTCGCGGAACACGTGACATGCATCCCAAAAATCCCGAAATGAGGTAGAAAACGTGGAGAAATCCTCTCCAATTCGTGTCATGCTATATGTGATGAGATTCGGGTTAGTAGGAGTAGGAATAGCCAAGAAAATAGGTCAAAATAAATGGTTGTCGCTGCTTTGGTACAGGTGGTTTGTGACCCCTATGTGCTCCACGATCGGGTCGTGGTCCAGGGGTGAGTCACGAACTGGTCGGGCGAGTCGGGTCGAGTCGCGAGCCGGAGGTGGGCGAGCGGGTGAGCACGAGCCGGTGAGGGGCGAGCCAGTGAGGGGCGATCCGGTACGGAGCCTAGTCCATGTCAATGTCCATTTTCCAAGTTATTTCTGTTCTGCGCCCGTTTACCGAAATGGGCATAACTTCCAAACCGTAAGTCCGATTGGACCAAACGAAATCTCTACTTGAAGCTAATTCAGAAGGCTACAAGGTTTACTGTGCACAACACCGTAATTGCTGTTTTAGAGCCCAAAAGAGGTCGTCAGATAGGAGTTTCGGGCCATTCTTTGTTTAAGATGCGACTTTAACCATCACTTCATGTCTTCTGACGATGTTCTTCACGCTTGATCGCGTTGCTAGCCAGAAATTCCATATGTGTCGGCTTTGACTAAAAAGCTTGTCAACAGACACAACTGTCCATTGCAACCCAAAAGAAAAGGTGGCAAGAAAGACGTTGTATCCTTTACAACAAATGGAAGGGAAAACAAATATTTCATCATCGAAGAGATGTTTTAAATTCGATAAATATATTGAGTTGATAGCGTAAAATATTTCTTATTTCTTATATAATGTACCTAATATGAATGTTTCAAAGTTAGGTCCAACTGTTGCTTTAGCTATAGAAACAAACAATATTATTTTACCAACTTGAAGAATAAATGAAGACTTGCAAACTACCTATTTTGATCAGACCATTGAATCACAAGCGGTTATTAGAAGAAAAAAAGGTACATGTTAACTATACTATAAAAACAATAAACTGAATATAATAATCATTTATTAAAGTGCTAACCTTGCATGTGATTACAACAGTTCAATGGCATAATCGTCAAACAAGACATCGAATCATGTACAACAAACATAGAATTGCAAATAGTAACGCGCGATATTGGTAACAAATAGTTCAAGTACAATACATTCTTACACTACATTATAGAGTATAAGTCAATTTGTCACCTGTATGTACCTATTCATCATAGCGTTGAACTTAGATCACAATGTTATACACCTAGAAAATATACATAATTCCATGGGGCACATTCAGAAATTCAGTATATACATGGAAGAAGCATCATATAGAATTGTGTTAAAAGTTAAAAGATCTGCTGTAAATAATCAAAATGAACAAATCCAAAAATTGACAGTGCCAGTATCCCAACTAAATATGAAAACATCATATAGAATTGTGTTAAAAGATAAAAAAATTGCTGTAAATAATCAAAATGAACAAGTCGTACTTAACCGTTTTTATTTTACAAACCAAGCAAAAATTAGTTTGCACACATTTTAAATTGCTTAAGACAATTTGAAACGATTTATAAAATGATTACGTAAAAATTGAGCTGCAGAAATACGAGAATTAAAGAAACTGAAAAGTCACAAACAAAGGCAAAATGGGTCGAAACTCGACCGGAAAAGAGCCTGGATGGACCTAAACTATTTCTAGAGATGTCTAAATGTTGTTTCCAGAGACATAGCTCTCTGTCTGTAACTCAAACGTCTGAATTTTCCACCTCAGACATCTGAATTAACATTCACACGTCTGCATTCTGGTGCTCATGTTTTTTAGTTATTCGTAGCAGGTCAGACGTCTGGCTCAAAATATTCAGACGTTTGAATCTGGGCCAGAGCACAATTTGGCATAGAAAACATGTTCAAAATGATATCGGCCAACGCCTGAAGGCATATGATGTTATATACATGAATATGAGGCTTCCAAAACTCACTGATGCAACTCATAACACCAAACTCACATGCACAAACATTCATACAAGAGATTTGCAATGGTTTTGATTACAAGTTCAAAAGTGAACTAAATTCCAAACCGAAGCATGCAAAAGCGATTCAAGCGACTTGTGAAGACTTACACTACACCAGAAAATGACTTTAGCAGCATTTGAAAAAACGCTACCAAAACATTTTGGTAGCATTTTAAAGAACGCTACTACAGATCCCGCTACTAAAAGTCTCATTTTTTTTGTTGCATTTTTATAAACGCTACCAAATCTTCTGTACAGTTGCGTTTTCCTAACACTACTAAAGATTTGTACATGAGTCGATTTTTCTTTTCTATAGCGTTTATTTTGTACTACTGTAAACTTTTCGTTATATTTATTTTATGCTACTAAAAATTCGGTCAGTGTGCTACATTTATTTCTATAACGTTTTAAAAACGCTACAAAAGCATATTGATTGTTTTGTAGCTTATTTTTAAATGCTACTATATACTACTAATGGCTTATATTATTTCCAGCAACAATTATATATTTGTCATAATAAAATCAGCAACAATGAAATAAAAATATAATTTAAATTAATAATCAATCAATCATATAATCATCGTACTCAAATAACTGAGTTATTCAACAAAATCAGCAAATTAACATACCACGAGCATTCAGAAACAAGTTTACACAATTAACATTAACAAATGTCATAATACATATAACAATTAAAATCATGCCCATTGTTGCTAATGGTCTTCACTCCAGAAAGCTAATTACCTGTAGACAAGGTTTGATAATAAACAATAAAAAATTGCCATGAATTATCAAGTAACATTCAAACAATTGTTTATGTCATCATCTATAAATCTAGTTTACATAATTAAAACACATAAATATTAACTATTTACATAAGTTACATAACATGATATTCATAAATAATGATATCATCTAAAGTTACGTTTAAATAATTTTCAGAAACAAAAATAGACCATAAACTAAGTTCATATGACATCCGTTAAATAAAGATACAACATCTATAAACAAAATCACCGTATACATAAAACAATTTTGCATTAAATACTATAACAAAACTTGTTAAAAAAAATGTTCATATGCTTACCATGGATGAAGCACATATCATTTTTTTATTTTTGCACCAATGATCTTTAGTTACCAACAACGAAAAAATCCATAAGTTACCGATTTTGTTAGCAATACACGACATGATTTACTTTTGGTTATTGTTAACACTTTTGAATTATTTATTTAGATTACTTAGAACATGCTTATTACTATTAAGACATTTATACGTACTGGTTGAAACAACAAATAAGTAGATAGACATGCAAAACTTACTACCCAAGACCATGTGTCACCAATGTGATATATATTTTATAATTTAGTGTTAGTAATATTACTATAAACTTAGCTAATTTTATAAAATTTAAATAATTTAATATATTAGTTATAATTACCTTAGCTAAACAATTATTATAAATTTGTTAATTTTTATAAAACTCATTTAACATTATTATTATTATTATTATAAACTTGTTCATTTTTATAAAACTTAGTTAACTTAGTTAAATATTTATTATACTTAGTTAACTTTTATAAGCTTGTTTACTTTATATACATCTCAATTATTATTATTAGTATATTTTTTATATAAAATTAATTTAATTTATTATCATCATTTCTAATACTTAACTTAATTAAATTGTTATTATTAGTATAAATTTAGTTAATTTTTTAAAAGCTTAGTTAATTTGGTCAACATTATATATTTCCGTATTTTAATTTAAACTTAATTTATTATCATTATTATTAGTATTGTTGTTATAAACTTGTTGATTTTTATAAAACTTAGTTACATTAGTTAAATTTTAATAATACTTCATTGATTTTCATAAATCATAAACAATTTTTATAAAATTTAGTTAACTTAAATAAATTATTATTATTAAATATTTATTATATTAGTTAATTTCTAATAACACTTATTTATTTATTAGTATTATTATTTATAAAACATTGTTAACTTAGTTATATTGTTATTATTATTATATAAAGTAATTTAATATAAAATATCATTAACCGTCCTGCTTGGACTATGGAGCTAGAAAATTTCATTTCACGAAAGCAACTTATTTAAAATGTTACTATTGTAACAAAGATGCATTTTGCAAAATACATCATTACATGGCATATTTTTATTGCCTGGACTATGGAACTCAGAAAGTTTGGGGCTAGGTAAGCATATAAAAATTTCTTCCCTTGGAAAATTGCAGTGTAAATAAAAATTGATTCCAAAACATATAAAAAGGGAAGAAAATATGAAAATACTAAAAAGTGCACACTATTCGTAAATATCTTGTTTACTTTATGTTAACCGGCCTTTTGGTCTGGTTCCCAAAATTACGCAAGACATGCTCGACTCAACATATCGCGTGATATTACAGCCCAGAGGCATCGCCAATATCGTCCGGGGTCCAGTACCAGAAGACTCGAGTCTGGCCACTAGCAGGACGTCGCATCCCTTGAACGCGACCTCCATCGATATCCATCCGCATCCGAGCCGAAAGCGAGCCATGCTCCGAGCCGAAGGCGAGCCGTCAAGCGGGTCCGGGAGCAGCGCCGGTGGGGGTCCAGGGCCCCACTGTCCTCCAAACATTGCCAAACAAAGACCTAGCAGTCTGAGCTATGAACCCGAACCGCGGGCCATCAAGACACCTATACCCAGGGCCTTCGCACCACCATAAGGCGACATTCGTACCCCTCGGAGTGCGAATTTCGCACCCTAAGGGGTGTGAAATTAGCATCCAGCAAGGGCGTGAAATTCGCACCCAGCAAGGCGCGAAATTCGTACCCTGTGATACGAATTTCGCACCCCGGGAGGCACGAATTTCGCACCCCCAAGGGGTGCGAATTTCGCACCCCATGAGGTACGAAGATTCACACCCCAGGCTCCAGGTGCGAATTTTGCACCCCACGAGGTGCGAAAATTTGCACCCCAGGCTCCAGGCGTGAAAATCTGGCATATGCAGGCCCTAGGTGCGAATTTCTGGGTGTGGTTCCCTATTTCTACCTACTTCTACCTAACCACTCTCCTATAAATACCCCATGACTTCACACTTCAAAAAGGTTGGAATTTAGGACCTTGGGACCTCTAGAGAGCTCCATTAATGACATCTCCCATTTGAGGATGAAGAAAGGCAAAAATGTCCTTTTCTTAATATAATTAATATATGATAATTATGACATCATATATGAGAAGGATGACATCATGCCTTAGAGGTGACATCATATAGCCTCAAGGATGACATCATATAGCCTAATTATGACATCATCTAACATAAAGATGAATGTAAGGAGATGTAATGGGATGGTCCCACACTTGTAACTTTGAGTGATTAATAATATTCCAACAACGCTTAAAATTGGACGTAGGCCCCTCACGAGGTCGAACCACTATAAATCTCTTATGTTATTTACTGCTTTCTACTCTTGTATGTGCGATCAAAATAACTATTCCTAGTAGTTGGAATCTTTGGTGTTTACGACATTTTTTGTCGTGTACATTTGTTGCTTTCATTGAGAAAACTCGAATTTTGCGCCTTCGTCGCACGTTGCCATCTTGACCCCCGAAGAGCCTGAGGTTCCTTGCTAAACCTGCCGTCGAGTCCACTCACGATGGAAAAGTGACCAAAGAACACAATGGTCGGCTCTTCAGCCGAGGCCGGTACGTCCCAACAACCTCAACCGGCGGACATCCCGGCCACTATGAAACTGTCCCTCCTATTGTGAACCCCAAAGCACCCGCAACACAAGCTCAAATCTGCGCGCTTGATAGGAAATTTGAAAACACAGTGGTCGAGCTTAATCAAGCATTAAGGAATAACATCGAACTTATGCGACAACTTCAAGAAAGTCAGCGCATCGTCGCTCAGCTTCAATTAACTCGGAACAACGCTCGACCCCGACCAACTATCTCGGAAACTTCCTCTTCCGAGTCGAGGGGCCGGCATCAATGGAGGAGGTTTAGCCTCATTAACAACGTCGACACCCACACCAATGCCCTCGATAATGGCAACGGCAATGGTCATGATAACGGCAATGGGACTGACAACGACGACCGTACTACAGTCGCATATAGCGAGAGGGCACAGTACCCAGACCGCTCTCGCGTGATCATCAATGACGGACCAGGTCCTACCAACCAACCTCTTCTTCGACATAACCCAACGACTGCTAATCAGGATGATGGGCCTGCTATTTCAGTGGCCCGCGCTCCTCCAGAACAGGATCCGTTTCATCCTCCTCCACCTCACCAGCCACACCAGGACCCAATCATAGATGTCGAGGACATGGAGGAAGATGATCCGGACGTCCATCATAGAAGACGCCCTTGCAACAGAACTCTGGAACCTTGCCAAAACCTATGGGTCCTAATGGCGAACCCCCATCCAACTTACCTTCCTGACATGGTCCAAAGAATTATGAGGGAAATGCGTGGAAATGTGCATGATTCGTGAGAAGCATACATTAGGCGTAACCCATTCACAAGAAGGGTAATTGAAGCTGAATGGCCGCAACGCTTCAACATGCAATAGATGCCGCTCTACGGCAGCACCACTGACACCTATGCCTTCCTACGTCAATATGAATGGCAAATGGACTCGAGCCGGGGCAACGATCCGGTCAAATACAAGTGCTTTCCAGTTTTCTTATCAGGAACCACTCTATTATGGTTCTCTCGCCTCTCACTTGATTCCATTGACAACCTCGGCCAGTTAGCGACAGAATTGGACAAGCAATTCAGGGTTCATATACCGACTCCAAAGAATGCCCTCACTCTGTCCAACCTATACCAAGGGCCCACTGAGTCGCTCAAAAGCTACCTCTCCAGGTTTAACATCGCCAAGGTCAAGGATCCGGACCCTCGCGCCACACTCTTCCAATTAGCAAAGGGCGTCCTCCCTACTTCCGAATTCGGGGCATGGATTGATCAGAAGTAGCCAAAATGCCTCGACACTTTCCATGAAAAGGCTAGGCAATGCTTATGTCAAGAAGAAGCGAGACGAAACCTGCTCTCCAGGGCCGGTCTACCCAACAATCCACATGTGGATACCATAAATGACAGCGTCAAAGGGAAACGGATAGGGAAGCTCTTCGATAAGGACAAGGGGGAAAGTCCCTACAAACAAAGGACGAATAACAATAGGTAAGGCGGTCGCAACAACGGCCAGGTTCCTACGGAACCCAAGAAGCCTAGCCCGCTCCGGGCATACAAGATCTACACCCCACTGAATAAAGACTTGGAAACAATCTACCTGGAAACATGTAACACGCTTCAATACAAGAAACCTTACAACAGGGAAGCCACTAATCATGAGAAGAATACCGGCAAGTACTGTCAATACCACGACATGTACGGGCATAATACCAGTGATTGCCGTCAACTCAGATACGCAATCGAAAAGCTTATCCGTGAGAAGCGCCTTGAGCAGTGCGTCCAAAAAGCATCACAACTCTCACCGGCATTAAGCAGAATTCCGGAAAAACCTAACGCTCAACCCGTTGGCCGCAATTGACGTTGGTACCTCTCACCAGCCCGAGCGGCAGAGGACCCGTTGGAAACGAATCTCCTTTCACTTGTGGACCCCGAAGTTTATGCGACTCAAGCACGGATTCACATGTTTAATAAGAAATATGAGAATGAAGCTCTCGCGCTAGGCGTTGAAGATTAACATCAACTTTATGTGCCAACTTCAAGAAAGTCAACACATCATCATCCTACTTCAGCTCACTCATAACCGCTTCTGCTCGCTGCGCACCGCATTGGAAGTTTCTTCTTTCGGAGCTGGGAGCCCACGCTGAGGAAGAAGGTTAAGCCTCATTAAAAACATCTTCGTCTGATCCAACACTCGTGCGGCGACAGTAACAACAACAGAAATGAGATGATGATCGAACCATCATCGCTTACGGCTAAGGAATATAGTAACAAACCGGGTCCGAGTAACCAACCTTCTACTCGGAAGAGCCCAACTATCGCCACTCACAACCAGAGTCCCACTCTTCCAGCAGCTCGTCGAGCCAGAGTACTTCCGGACCAGGGTGCACACCAGCTTTCCCAACCTTAACAGCTATACCAAAACGAGACCATCCATGACATGAAAGAGAGCGAGCCGGATGTGTACAACAGAAGACATCGACGGAATGGAACTCCCGAAATTCGTCAAAACTAATGGGTTTCATTAGAAAATCCCCCTCCGGCATATCTCCCCGACGTGGTCCGAATAATCATGAAAGATATGCGAAGGAACACCAACAACTCAAGAGAAACCCACTTGAGGCGTAATCTCTTCACAAGGATCGTACACAAAGCTGAGTGGCCCCGGCGCTTCAACGCCACATGTGGCATTCTATGAAGGCATGACAGACCTCTAATCTCGGCAATGTCAGAATCACCATCAGAATTAGAATGCGTCATCCCAGTCGTCCCTGGCTTTGATGCTCGAGTCTCCGCTAGGTGGACTCAAATTGCTATGAGTCCAAACTTGTCACCTACGCTTCTAGCATCCAACTGGGCCCAAGCTCAATTCAACCAACTTCCACATAATCATGCAATCGAAGTTGGAGACTCATAGATTGCCGAATACCTTCCATCAATAAGGTGTGCTAGGCTCCAAAGTCCTGGGCTAGATCACGACCTTTATAATGCGACAGGATCCCAACCTCTGATTATCGCCAACACGATCCGTGGAATCGTGAGGGAACCACGGTGGCACGCCGCAACGTCTGCAAAACCAGTACAAGGCATAACCCATTCAGATCGGCCACCCTTAATACCGAATGGCGCAAGCGCTTCGACATATCGACACTCGCCCCATACTTAAAGAAGCCATGATTCCCGAAACTTCATTAGCCGCCACAAATGGCACATGGGCTAATTACATGTCGCTCGCGCCATAAAGTGCAAGTTCTTTCCCGTCCTTATCCAAGATGGCTTTATCCGGGTTCTCTCGACTTCCACCTTGAACTATCCCAACTCTCGACTAACTAGCCAAAAGATTGGTCGCGCAATCCAGGTTGCACATCACGATGCCAGAGACATCCTCTCAGTCTCGAACATTTAGCAAGACACCCATGAAAACTCTCAAAGGATATCTCGCAAGATCCCACATCGCCTTGGCTGAAGTCGAGAAACCTACTCCTCGAATCACACTCATCCAGCTCACAAATGGCATACTACCTGATTCCGAACTTTGAGCACGGACTGACCAGAAGCAATCAAAGATTCAGGAGATCATCTACATGAATGCCGGCTACTTCCTACGCCGAAATCTAGCCGAAAGGAATCACGCTCCTACCCTCAACATCCTGCCTCGTGACGACATTCAGAGCTCCAACAACTCTAATCATATCGCTCTGCGTAATCTTGCTCGCGTCGGCAATGTCAAAGGTAGTCGCAGCAATGGATGGAATCGTCTTCGACTCCCATCTTTCCACAGCTATACCGCTCTTAGCAACACCCCCGAGAAAATCCATCTCGCAGTCTGCAACTCCCAACCATGCAAAAGGCCAAGACCTGAAAGTCCGACGAGCACACCAAGGCACTCTACAGGGTATTGTTGGTTCTACAAAATCCGCGGACACAACGCAAACATGTCTCGTCACTTGCAGAACGAACGCGAGGAATTCATCCGCATGGGAGCTCCAAGCCACTTAACACTCATCAAAGACTCCCACTGCACGGGATCTCCGAGCCACTCGATGCTCATCGAAGATTCTCACTACGGGGACCTTCGAGCCGCTCGATGCTCATCGAGGATCCTTACTGCATAGGATCTATGATCTACTCAGCGCTCATCAAAGATTCCCACTAAACAGGACCTCGACCGACAATTAATCCCTCAATATTATCCCTCCACCTCGTCGGGACTGCAGCTTCCGTGGTGCAGTTGACTCTAGGTTGTCATCAGAGATACCAGTTTGCAACTCCTCCCTGCCTCCGCCTCCCTTATTGGAAGTAAAACAGAAACTAAAAGTGAACTTTCTCCTACAAAAGACACCTCCTTCTCGCTGTGCCATGGCCATTTTTTGTCCTCCATACGGCGCTTCCGACCTCCTCCAATCAGCTGGGGGCACGTTGGGAAGCATTACCGCGGGAACGTTTGGAAGCGAGCCTGAGAATTCCAGTTCTCTGTCATCCCAAAGACCTTCGTCTACGATATAGCAATCCCCGAGGTTATCATTGGAGATATCGGCCATCGACTCATTAACATCATCAGCTCGCCTATAAAGAAAAGGAGGCGAGATAAAAGATTCAGTAGCATAATAAGGGCATATACATTAATGTTTAAAGGTCAAAAAATAGCACCTCGATCGTGAGTGCCGACGGAAATGTCTGTTAGTAAAGGGTCGCAACCTTTTCAATAGTCGTTACCGTTGCAATTCAAAAAGAATCATCCATTCACGGATAGGTGCCTCATTTCGGCCTATGTATATATAGGCTGGAAAAAAATGAAATGAAAATGCGAAGCAAGGCCACTTCTCCAAGACACATCTCCTCTTTACTGTATCGTAACCATCCTCCCCCAACTAATGCTCCGACCACTTGGGCCACGACTGGAAGCTCGGCCAAGGGGTCGCGCGAACGCACATTGGCGGCCTCATCTTCAAACGGGCCTTTCCTCCACCTGCACGCCTCACTCCTCGTTAGGAAGGCCCGTACTCATACAACGGAAGCTCAACGATGGAACTTTCAAACTCTCAACCATGGACAGAGCCGAACTCCCAAGGGCACGGAACAAATAACATCTTCGCCTCTACTCTACATAACTTAGTGTACAATTGATTCACGCCTTCCAACGATGTCTTGCTTTCCTGCAATTCAAGGCATTATAAAGGCTACCATTACCAGAGTTGTCATTAGAAATGATGTTCAGTTTCCTATACCCTTCCATGTTTACTCCATGCATGACGTTCATGATGTGTTTGATTAATCCTGACAAACAGTTTGCGTACAAACATTCGATCGCCGCATCGGTGCCCCGAGCGTAGGAGCCGATGCCGCCATCCGAACCTCGATCCAACATCGAGGCCAAACAACACTGGCTACGATCGGCACCCCAAGCATGGGAGCCAACAATGCTACTCGAGTCGCTGGCCCGCGGCGCGACCGAGTATAAATAACCACAAACTCGAACCTTGGCCCCATGCCGAGGCCGAGGATAAATCGTTCCGCGCCCAAGTCCCAAGCGACTTGGGGCCGCCCAACAGACAGCCGGGAGTGATGTAAATTTCTTCCATGGCTACGGGTGTTTGTCGAATCTCGGCGCAGCACCGAGACTGAAAATAAATCATTTTCTCCCCGAAGCTCTAAATGCTTAGGTGCAGCCCATGGCCACGATCGGACCCTACGGGCTAATGATCCGGGCTTTTCTCCGGCGAATAAACGACGTCATCGCTCGCCACAACCCGATGAACGATGGGAGAGCCACACATCGGACATTCCGCACAACGCGACATCGTACGCCTTCGTTACACTTGGGATTAACCTCGAGCAACCCAAACACAGCAGGCGCTCAGCCTAGCTTCACAAACTACGGGTTTCCTGAGCTAAGGGAAACTTACTAGAAGCCTGTGCTCAATCACACCCCTCTGGAATAATTGTCCCAGAACGCGATACACACTCACACCCCTCTGGAATA
The DNA here is from genome assembly GCA_030737875.1 of Allium sativum. NCBI lineage: Eukaryota > Viridiplantae > Streptophyta > Magnoliopsida > Asparagales > Amaryllidaceae > Allium > Allium sativum. The sequence continues at coordinate 737,365,751 of CM060916.1, forward strand.
ATCAACCTAGAGCACGGTCTCCGATTGCATCTCTGTTGGTGTAACAACAAGTACGCTTGTGCAAGTACGAGACGCCGAAAAACATAAGAAGAACGTTCGAGTACTTAACACGAAATGCGATCTTTACTAATTCATATTCCATTTCACACACACACCCCGAATAGACTACATGTCTAACATTTCTTCTTTATGATGATAGGGTGCACATGAAAAAAACACAATACATTTAGGGACCAACAGTGAGGGCGACACTCGCATATACTATCAGTCTACCTAACCCAAAGTATCCATAATTCCTTTAACAATTATTTATGCTACTCATCCTTCTCTTTTATTTTCTTTTTTTCTGTATAGGTTCGGCATTTAGTAGGTCACCACCAGCGAGGGGCCCCTTCCTCCCAGAAGCGCCTCCTCCTTCTCTACTCTTCGCAAGCGTAACGGATTCATGAGACATCGATGTGCGCCTCCCACCATCATCCTCGTCGCTTGTAATTATCGTAACTTCCCTGAGGGCGATACATGGCAATGACTTAGGGACGATGTCAGAAACGAGGACTAACCAATCCTAAGTGTCTCCCCAGGCCTTCTTGGTGCCCAACTTCGCTCTCTTCTCAGCATCTTCGGCGGTCTTCTGATCAACTAAGTCCCTGGCCTGGAGTCACACAATTGCATCTGCTACAAGTTTGCTAAGGTTACCCTCGCCCTCTTTGGTGGGCATCATCGACGGCTTTCCCTTCTCCTAGCCTACTCATAGGCCCTCTCCTTCTCCGCCTCAATATCAACCTACTTCCTCGCCACCACGGCGGCATATTTCTCCTCGGCATCCTGCCTAGCCTTTGCCCATGCATCTTGTATGGCAGCCCCGTCCTATCCCTATTCCCCTCCGGCTCCTCAAACTTTTCCACCAGCCGGGCTTCTTGATCTTCCACCATAGCTTGCATTGTTGGCACACTTACATCAGCAATGCACGTCACATAAGCGCTTCGACCAACCATATCTTTTCCTCTTCCAAGGAGGATCATACGAATGTGGGACCCCGAAGTCCACGGGTTCTCCTACTTCTCCAGAGTATTCCCGCTGTAACTCCAACCGGGACTCAGATGCTTGAGGAATCACAGGGGCAACGCCTGGTGTCGGCTCCACTCCAAGGGGGCAGTCCAGCAAAAGAAGCAACTATTTGACTGCTGAGGGTCCATCTCTCGCATCCTCCTTAGTTAGCGAGTACTCGAGCTCGGGAGCATTCCCCCATCTATCTATGCACCAGCTTACTCATCGCAGGACCTGAGGAGGATCCCCACCAACTTCCGCGCTAGCATTTCCATCGCCACAACCTTCGGGGTAACCATTCTAAAGAGGAACATGCACCTCGCCACGATGATGATCCAGACCCAAAAGCTCAGGTCTCAGAAACTTCTAACCTCCTGCCAATACTAGGCAGACCGGGCGTAGAAGCCCGAAGCAAAGGACAGAGGGAGCAATAAAACCGCCAGTTCCCCAAGGAACTGGAGAATTTAGACAAGGTCTCAGTACGCGAAATAAAAAATTCATATCTCGATGCAAGTTTTCGAGTTTCCGTGGCTGGTTCATTGGGTTCCCATAGTCTCAACGCCTTGCCAGCAAACTCATACTTAAACGCAACGTGAAGTTGACTCACACCCCTCGATGCAACAGCTTCCTGCCTACAAGCTCATTGGAACGTGGTGACGACACCTAGTTCTAATAACTATGGAAGTGATTGTTGGTAACCACCAACACCATTCTCGGGTCGGAAAATGGCTATAACGTAATTGGGTTGGAACTAACAACTCAACCGTATGTTTACATCTTATATGCATATCCGAGTAGTCAGTCTGAATAAGTCAATTGCCAGAATCACTCACCAATCAGTTGTGTTACGTTCAACTTCAACTACCGACCAGACATGAAACATTAAGCAACGATCCGAGCTTGCTAGCTCGTCCTTGACGTTGAGCAGAATCTAGCAAATACCCGGGTTTGGGGGCAACCCTCTACGGATTATCGCACTGGCCTGACAATCATAGGACCCTATTAGATCCACTTCGATCCCTACACTGGCGTCGTCCTCATGGCATCCCTTGGAGCCACCATCTTGAGAGCGCCTTCACCTCGCAGCGAGGGCAATCCAGAGCCAGAGCCCAAGCCCTGGAGGTTTCTCGACTTTTCGATGGTGCCCGGACTCCAGAAAACGGACACTCCGAAACATGATGGCAACCTTTAGCCTTAACAAATAACGCCATGGCCATCACCAACCCGCGGCGCAACGCCTGAGTTAAGGTGTATCTATGTCATGGTTGGGTTATTGATCGATCCCGAGACTAACAACTCAACTATGTGTCGACAACCTATATAATCATTCGAGCCGGCAGTCCAAGCAAGCCCATTCCATGAGAATCGCGTCGCAAGACCGCAACTCCTTAATCATTGTCTGCTCACCTGAAGCCATGCAAATACTAACTCAAGATCGAAGCCAAGACTAAGTCATCGGAGTGCGAAGTTATGCGTCGTGCTCCCACGCACTTGCTAGATTATCACGTCCCTCAAACCAACTTTGACCTCTTGAAAAACCAGGAGGGTCTATTAAGTGCCTGGGATACGAAGCCCAGACCTGTATTCATACATACTTGGCAACCTTTATCCGAATTCCTAATCCCGTTTCCCAAGATCCGCCGCTCCACGTTCTTGAGTGCCAAATCTGAAAGCCCTCTTACTTTCCATATCTTTCTTCCCTTCTCCCGAAAACTAATAACACCTCGAACATCCAAAGTACAAAAGTAGTGCTTTGGTATCCTCCATGCCTTAAGCTGATCTCTGTCCGGAGAAGAGAAGAAAGGAAGTAACTACCATCTGGTGATTGACATACCCCAAACGAATGTTCCGGGATTAGAATTTGGGATCATACACCAAGATACGATCATATTTCGAAGCTCCAACTACTAAGTCAATCACGACTCAGTGACCACTTGTGTACTCACCAAGTGCTCAATCATCAAAGTGCACGCACCCAGCATTTGGATCCAACCTTGCCTCAAAGGAAAATCCATATGAATACATGCCACGACATATGCCAAGTACTGTCCTCACAACGACATCTGCATATGCGAGTTGCCGACACTTTGATTAGTGGGACCAGCTTGGATCGATGAATGACTTTGGTCTCGCAAATCTAAGTGATCCAGCGGATACTCCATGCAATCAAGCTCCATCCCAACGACGTTTCAACAACCCCTTAGGGCGATCATGCGCCTAGGCCATGGCAATGACCATGCATACACGCTTTGGAAACCTCAACCGAGCATACCGACTCGATTCAAATGCATGCCGACAATACTTTAAGGGTTCAAATGTACATACCAAACGGTTGTCTCTCGATCCAAAAACTCCTCGAAAAGATAAAATATGCGATTACAAACCCCATGGCATGCAATTCACTTTCGTGTTACCTATCCCAGCTCAGATCGCATCACACAAAACCACGTGCAAACTTGTGATTGCATACGCAATTATGATCCAATAATGAACCATTTGCACTTCGATGCAATCGGGAGTCGGCAACTAACATTTATTGTCTTTAATCTATAGGAACTAAATGCCTTGGACAGGTTCCAACCTAAGCCGCAAGACTCAAGTAAGTCAAAGTGCTTAGCAATGTTGGAATCCTAAGTTCATATCAGCATATTCCGACAAGGCGTCCCAACCACTCCAAAGTAGTGCGCTCTCGACATACAACTCAAGAGGAAGGTCATAACCAATGGCTAAGCACTGCATGGAGGTGTTGACGTCCATATTAGACTCATCTCACTTCAAAGCACATCCCGTTAACCCAAGACATACTTTGAGGGGGGAAATGTTAACCAACCTTTTGGTCTGGTTCCCAAAAGTACGCAAGACATGCTCGACTCAACATATCACGTGATATTACAACCCAGAGGCATTGCCAATATCATCTGGGGCCAGTACCAGAAGACTCGAGTCTGGCCCCTAGCAGGACGTCGCATCCCACGAACGCGACCTCCATCAGTATCCGTCTGCATCCGAGCCGAAGGCGAGCCATACTCTAAGCCGAAGGCAAGCCGTCAAGCGGGTCTGGGCGCAGCGCCAGTGGGTGTTCAGGGCCCCACAGTCCTCCAAACATTGCCAAACAAAGACCTACCAGTTCGAGCCGTGAACCTGAACCAAGGGCCATCAAGACACCTATACCCAGGGCCTTCGCACCACCCATAAGGTGACATTCATACCCCTTGGGGGGTAAATTTCGTACCCCTAAGAGGTGTGAAATTCGCACCCAGCCGGATGCGAAATTCGTACCCCCGGGAGGCACGAATTTTTCACCCCACAAGGTGCGAAAATTCATACTCCAGGTGCGAATTTCGCACCACACGAGGTGCGAAAATTCGCACCCCAGGCTCCAGGTGCGAAACTCTAGCATGTGAAGGCTCCTGGTACGAATTTATGGGTGTGGTCCCCTTTTTCTACCTACTCCTACCTAACCACTCTTCTATAAATACCCCATGACTTCACACTTCAAAGGGGTTGGAATTTGAGACCTTGGGACCTCTAGAGAGCTCCATTAATGGCATCTCCCATTTGAGGAAGAAGAAGGGAAAAAATGTCCTTTTCTTAATATTTTTATTACATGATAATTATGACATCATATATGAGAAGGATGACATCATGCCTTAGAGGTGATATCATATAGCCTTAAGGATGACATCATATAGCCCAATTATGACATCATCTAGCATAAAGATGAATGGGATGGTCTCACACTTGTAACTTTGAGTGATTAATAATATTATAACAACGCTTCAAATTGGATGTAGGCCCCTCACGAGGCCGAACCACTATAAATCTCTTGAGTTATTTACTGCTTTCTACTCTTGTCTGTGCGACCAAAATAACTATTCCTAGTAATTGGAATCTTTGGTGTTTACGACATTTTTTGCTGTCAACACTTTACATGTTGCATCTGCAAGCTCCTGTTTGAAATGCTAATAATATATGATGAACAAATTTGGACACCTGTATTGTTGTGTTTCTGTAATGTGATAATTGTGTTCTGAATGACTTGAATTAAATTCATCTGCGAAAAGATCTGTAAAGCAAGTACCCCCTCTGAATAAACAAGTTTGATTCTTTTACGATTTAGAACAAAGTGTAGTTTTGTTTCATTCAATTACAGCATCTCCCACAAATTTCCAGTTTGAAGTTACATTTTGTGATATTACAAAATGTAAACTCATTTGCTTTGACAAGTGCTTGGATTTTAGGGTGCTTGCTAGACAAGCACCCATTCGGCTTTCGAAGCGTTATTTTTTATTTTATTTATGCATTTATTAAACAAGCGTTCAAACATCAAATGCCTGTTCAGCGAACGTTTAAACTTTAAGTACTAAACAGTCGACATGCATATATTTTAATAATGATGTTGATCTTTAAGTGTTGTTTTGTAACAATGTGAATAGGAAAGCATACATTGATGTTTATGAGAGATTGCCAGCCAAAGGTTGCTTTGTTGCTTTAGAATTAAAACTGGAACCATATTGCAAACGATATTGGACCGAAGATGTGAATTTGAAAGCCACTATTTTGCGGTATGTCAGTTGATATTAATTTATTGTTGTTACTGTTTAATATATTATTTATACACTCAGAACATAGTTCATATTATATTTCTTATAACTTCGCATTCAATCATGATTGCTTTCTAGAAAGTAGTTATACGAGATTATGTAATTTAAAACCGCTTAAGGTATTCTTGCTACTTTACTATTAAGTTTGACATATATTTCTTCACTGGTAATACATGAATATAAAAGTAAATATCTCTTCTTCATAACGGTGTGTAAGCTGAATAAAAGAAGAATGGAAAGAAAAAATAGGAAATGCTTACCTCAAGGAGTTCACTTAATATTCCTTTGCCTTGTGATCCTAAATCCTTATGTTGCCTGTCCATTTCAACAACAACTTGCTCATCAAATGTGAAGGTAACTATCCCCTGCAAATGAGAAATTTTTATAGTATGAATCAACAAGCTTAAACTAATATTAATGAATGGAACACTATTTGCACTAAATCTGAGATCCAACTAGCTAACCTTGTGAGCAGTTTTTGTAAACTGGGTAGTAGCATAGCCTATGGCATATACTGTATTGGTAGTAAGTCTTTTTGAGCCTTATGACAAGCCATTTAACAGTCCAATGGGGCTATGCAGAAGTTCAGACATATTGCTCAAAACAAATATGGTTACAGGAGAGAGAATATATAAAATACCCTTAATTTCAAGGTATACTACATAGAAGAATCTATATACTACAAGTCGACTTTATGTGCACTAGTATACTAGTGCACATAACCTATTTTTCGAGGTTATTCAGCCTAGTAAATTTCAAAGGTTAAATAACCTAATTGTATTAGTAAGATAATAAATTAGAGTCCTATTTACAATTCAAGAGGTTTACTGAAAACCTCTTGAATTGTAAATAGGACTCTAATTTATTATCTTACTAATACAATTAGGTTATTTAACCTTTGAAATTTACTAGGCTGAATAACCTCGAAAAATAGGTTATGTGCACTAGTATACTAGTGCACATAAAGTCGACTTGTAGTATATAGATTCTTCTATGTAGTATACCTTGAAATTAAGGGTATTTTATATATTCTCTCTAGAGAGAATATTTTACACACCAGACATTCTCTTTTCCGGACACTGAAAGAAAATCCCTGATACCAATCCCAACGTTCCTTTGCAAAGCCAATAGGATTTCCTATAACACCAGCAGATCCACACATCTGCAGGAAGTAAAATGAATCAACTAAATAAGTATGCAATTGAAATACCCTTCCTTCAATACGATGATGGCAATGCAGTGAAACCCGAAGTTCTTCAAATTAACAAATGAAAACTGATCACAAACATCAGAATTCGTTTACATACCCATTTTGCAACACTAACAAAATGGTTTATCTTCCCTTGAAAAAAACCGATGCTACAAAAAGAAAGGACACAACTATCTAAAGCACTGACAGATATGTCTCCAAAATGAATTCAACTGAATTCGATATGATTGTATTTTCATCCAAATAATTTAAATGATTTGATCTTAAGATACAAAAACATGAGCTTATAGGTTTATAGATCCTTTTTTATTTATGTATCTAAATATGATTTTAAAACATTTACGAACGTTCATAAGACCGGAATTGTTTAAGTAATACTTCCAAAGAAACTGTATCTGAAACTCAAATATAATTAGCATGTATCTTTACCAACTAAGAAATTCACGAATAATCCAAGAAGAACTTGCGAAGAAATAAATGATTATTAAGCATCTACAGGCACACATTAGATGGATATACGAAACAAACTGAATTACAAAAGTGCAATTTACCTTGTACATCTCATAAAACACTTGAAGAACATTGTGTGTGGTAATAATTTCTTCGATTGATGTCCGATTGGCCATTAGATGTCTCAAATCCAGTTCTCCCAAATGTATTGGTTCTTCTTCAACATCAATAAGTGCCATTAAACTTCTCTATAATCAATTATAACTTATAAGAGTTAATTAGTTCAATGCTTAATAATGGACTATAAATTTATAATTAAATAATATTTGTGGTTGTTACGTGTTTTAAACACATTGTTTTCCTACGGTTCTCAGAAAAAAAATTAATGCTTGTATACTTTAACAGAATATGCACTAAAACTCCAACATATACTTTAGGTCAATCTCAGAGGTGAGTAAAGGCAGTTGACAGTAACAAGGCTTGGATCTATGACCTTTAAGAATGCTATAAGCCAATCGGGAACTAGGCATATAAAATACGTATGGCTTTGTACATGCATGCGCATGTGTACCTTCTCGAATGCTCGCAATTGGCTTGCCACTGCTCCTGCAGTTCCCATTGCAATTCCTGAGAGAACTCCAAGCAGCATAAACTTATATAAGCTTATTAATATGAAAATGAAAAATAAACAAGTACACTGCTTGTATACGTAAATATCCCTAACTAGAGAGTTCAATATGTATAAAACAAGTTACAAAGTACTTATATATAGATTATACACCCACATATGCAACATACATTTTACTAATAGTGGTACTATGTGAAAACTTGTTGTAATTCTAAGTGTGCTCAAAATATAAATGTGTAACTGAAGTTAAGAATCAGTTTCACGATTCTAAGATATATTACCTATCTGTTAAAAATGAGTAGAATATCAACAAAGTCTAATAAATGATTTAAAAATGTATAGAAGTCTAGCTAAACACAATATGCAATTGTAAGCAAGCAAGTCTCCATTTATAAGACTAGACAAAACTAGAACCACTATTTATAACCAAGTTCTGAAGTACATGAAAATCTTATTTATCAAATCTACAGCTAGAATTCGCAAAGACAATGTTGTTCAAACCTAGTTGATAACCTTAGTTTGAATAAATTTAACCTTCAAGATATTCCTCTATAATAAGTTATCGTTACCTTTAGTTTCTGCACCTCCCTCGCCATTGAAATTACACATTTTGAAGATTTACGCAAGAAACTGGTTGCATCTGTTCGGCTTCCTTTCTGAGCTCTTCAAACAAATCCCGACGACGAGTATTTGTTTCATTACAGTTTCAAATTTCTAGACCTGCTATTTCAGCAGCACCATGTAAGATTATTCCCAAACTCAGTCGTGGTCAATTCTTAGGTCTAGTAGGACTTCAAATTCTATGACCAAATTAACAGCTCAATAATCAGATTGGCCAGCAATCTAACCCCATCAATTTTGATACTTTGGTCAAAATAAACACATATAAGTATCATATTTCAAGTGACATCTATACTAAGTCATTTTTCCTTACCAAGCAAAAAAACAAAAATATTTCACAACCTAAATGGACACATAGTAGGCATGCTTTACTTTGCACTTGTGAAATTAAACATGTATGTGAAGCTGGTTTTCTATGAAGTATGGTGGAAAACAATCCTACTCCAATAAGTATTAGAGAGACTAAAATAAATCAAAGAAAAGAATACATTCAAGTCAAGATAGTTAACAGTTAATACACTTGTGGATTCCTTAGTATCAAAGCAAAAGACATAAAGCCCACAATAAGTGCTTGTTTAATGTGCACAACATGAAGTACGTTGCAACTAGGATAAACTAAAATTATTAACAAGAGCAAACCATGAACCTTAATTCATATTATTCATGGCACATGCACAGACATGTGCAGTGAACACATATAACTACGATTTCTCTTCACCTAACAAAAATCCTTAGCTCAGGATCTTTAATATATCACATCCCCAAAAAGCTCACTCCCTATTTAACGCTCATCTAGTAGCAAGCATACGTTAAGCATAGTAAAGCAAGTTTTTTGCGATATAAACAAGCACAAAACAATCAAAAGACCCCAAAAAAAAACACATTTGACTAAAATTAAAATACATAGCTAACAAGTCCTCGCCTGGCTCATCTGACTGACAAGAAAATCCCTAATCCTTGCCCCTTTAACATCTTCCTTCCCACCAAAATCATGAAACCCCAACTCCAACCTGACCCTATTCTTTTCTTCCTCCGACACATCGGTCTCATTACACTTGATTAAATAATTATGCAACAAACAAATGACCACTACAACACAAGGCAACACCTCCACGCACTCCTCCCTCTGCTCCATCCTCAGTAACTTCCACCTCCCCCTTAACATCTTCACTGCTTTCTCCGCTATCATGGCAATAAGACAGTTATCAGTTTTGTTATATATATTTGCTTATCCCAGATTTATGACTTGATGTTATATATAAGGATTTTACTTACGCCGTGGCAGTTCCTAGAATATTATTTAGACTGGTTTTCCAAGTGAAAGAACCCATCGGACGCATGACACTAGGAAGCCATTGCTTAAGGTTTCCATTATTGGCATGTTCAGAAACCAACATTCTGCTAGTAATATATGCAGGCACAAAAGGAGAGGTCAAACTTTTACATTAGGGTTTGTCAATTAATAATTATGCGCAACTTTATCTCTTCAAGTACATTCAATAATTACAAGGCTATTAGTATGATTATCTAAATGGAAGATTCCTTTAAAGTGTACATGTGCGTGCAAAATGAGTCATTCTCAATGACTATACAAAAAATCCAAAAATAAATATTCTACAGCAACATGGATTTTTTGACAACAACTTATAAGCAAGAAAATACCATATGTTAATTCCTCGACTTGGCATGTACTGAAAGTAACTTACACTACAAGGAAGGGTGCTTTTGGTGTCGGATACTGGCGACGGTTAAAAAAAGCGGCTCTCGCCAGCCGTCGCCAACCGTCGCCCAGAAAAGGATAAATCGGGAGCCTACAGTCCAGATCGATCATTTTCATTTCCCCCAAAACCACCCTCCCTTCAACCAAAAAAAAAACCTCCAGCCCGCCACCGACGCCGAGCCCCAGGCTGCCGCTGACCGACACCTCCCCCCTCTCCAGCCGTCACTTCTCACTCCTCTTCAATTTTAGGTATGATTTCTAACCTAATTTCCTAATTTAATTAATTAATGGTTATTCAAGTGTGTATGTTGTGTTATTATATTATGATTGTTGAATTATTATTGATTTAGTTATGATTGAAAATCCTAAAATGTGAATTTAGTTGTTTACTTGTTAATATTGTATGTTAGTTGATTTTGTGCGTATGTATGTGTTTATAAACCATTATTTTATAGATAATAATCAATTATTGATGTTGAATTTATAAAAATCAATTGATATTTATTTTAAATGGAGTAAATATAAACGGATGTGAATGTGAATTATTGGTTGTAGTGGTATAAAATTGGATGTGATTGTGAATGATTGGTTGCAGTGGTATGAAAGGATCATAATATGGAAATATTGATTGAATATGGGTTTGGCAACCCTATTCCAGAGTGATTGAGTGAAAATAGATTGTAGGGTGAGGATATGAATTGAAATTGATTAGTTTAAGGACATCGGGACAGTGCCGGTTTTAATTACCCTGCCGTTATGCTGCCGGAATTTCCTGAAATATTTACATATGTTTTTTTGTTTTGTTTATAGCTTATATAAAATGTTCATATGTTAGATAAAATGCTAGAACAATAAAAATATCATCTTTATTATATATATATATATATATATATATATATATATATATATACATATATATATAGCTTTCTAAAAATATTTTCATTATAAAAACATCATCTTTATTATATATATAGCTTTCTAAAAATATTTTCATTATTATCTATATAGGTTCATAAAAATATTCTAGTTATAAAAATCTTATCTTTATAATATATATATATATCTTAGTAAAAATGTTCATGTGTTGGATAAAATTCTAGAATGTTAAAAATATCACATTTAACATGTGTAGGAGCTATTAAAAATAGCTAGACCTTGAAATAAATTCTAGTATGTTAAAACCATCACTTTTAACATGTGTAGGAGCTATTAAAAATAGCTAGACCTTGAAATAAATTGTCATATGTTAAAATTATCACTTTTATTATACGTATGAACCACTAAAAATATTCATGCGTTGAATAAATTCTTTGAACAACATATATATGTATGTGTTATCGGAATCACTGACATATATTTTTGAATCAGGAAAAATGTCCAATTATTACGTTGACCGTTGGTGGATGTATGACGTTAGAATTGGAATGAAAGGCTCAGTGAAAGAAGATTCCTTTAATGGTGTAAATGAATTTGTTAGATTTGCAGTATCTAATAATCGAAATTACGAGGAGCTTCGTTGTCCGTGTAGTAAGTGTAAACTGATGAGGTTTCATAAACCAGACACCGTTAAAGTACATTTGTACAAATCAGGTTTTGTGCCAAATTATTATTTATGGGATCGTCATGGAGAACTTGTTGCGCCTACAGTAAATCCTGTAGCGTCGGAGGTCGAATTAGTTACGACGAATCCAATAGAAGATATGGTGGAAGATGCAGCACGGTCAATGTTCCCTATCGGCCAGGTTGAGGACGATGACGTCAATATTGAAGAAGAACCGAACACGGAAGCCAGAAAAATATATGATTTATTGGCTCCAGCTAAGCGGCCATTGTGGAATGGTTGTGAAAGTGGAACTGAATTATCGGTAACCGCTGAGTACATCACCATGAAATCAAATTTTAACCTTACAGAAGCTGCATTTACAGCGGTTGTACAAGCTGCGAAAAGACATATGCCACCCGATAATCTGATGTGCGATAGTCATTACAAAGTGAAAACACTAATGTCGGCTTTTGGTTTGCCGTACCAAAAAATAGATACTTGTGTTAAATGTTGCATGTTGTATTGGAAAGATGATATTAATCTTAGAAACTGTAAGAAATGTGGCGGGGAAAGGTATAAACCTAGAAAAAAGAAAGGTAAAGAAGTTCCGTATACAAGAATGCATTATTTACCAATCATCCCTAGACTACAACGGTTATATGCATCCTCGGTCACTGCATGTCATATGCGATGGCATAGTGTGCGAACACAAGAAGATGGAACGTTGACACATCCATCGGATGGAGAAGCATGGAAACATTTTGATAGGACGTATCCAACATTTGCCGCAGAGAACCGTAACGTCAGACTTAGTTTATGTACAGATGGGTTTTCACCATTTTCTCAGTTTGGTAGTAAATATTCATCTTGGCCTATTATCGTTACTCCTTATAATTTTCCTCCGTGGATGTGTATGAAAACTCCATATATGTTTCTCACTGTTGTCGTTCCTGGTCCTAATGATCCAAAACAAGGCATCGATGTTTATCTACAACCGTTAATCGAAGAGTTGAAAAAACTATGGGATGACGGAGTTGAAACCTACGACATTTCAAAAAAAAAAGAATTTTCGTATGTTCGCTTGTTTGTTATGGACGATTAGTGATTTTCCTGCATATGGGATGCTTTCAGGTTGGAGTACCGCTGATCGTCTATCTTGTCCTTTATGCATGGAAGAATCACAAGCATTTTTCTTACGGTATGGAAGCATTCGTGGTTTGATTGTCACCGTTGTTTTCTGCATACCAATCATACTTTTAGAAGAGATAAAAAAAACTTTAAAGCTAACAGCGGAATGACTTTGCAAGCACCCAAAATTTGGACAAGTGAAGAAATATACGATATTGTAAAGGATTATCCGAAGATCCATGAGACTGGAGAGCAAACAGAAATTCCGAGTAAATCTGACATTCATAATTGGTGTAAACAAAGCATATTCTGGGAGCTACCTTATTGGAAAGATCTCAAACTTCGACATAATATCGACGTTATGCACAATGAAAAAAATGTATTTGATAACGTGTTTAATACTGTTTTGAATGTCAAAGGAAAAACAAAGGACAATATACATTCGAGACGTGACATAGAAGAATATTGTAAACGTCCAGAACTTCATATGAAGCCCAATGACAATAAAAAACCCAAAGGGTGCTATGAACTACACAACAAACAAATAAAACTTGTACTGAAATGGGTTGAGGGACTGAAATGTCCGGATGGGATTTCTTCTAATCTTCGTAGATGTGTTGACTATAAAAACAACAAACTGAGTGGGATGAAAAGTCATGATTGTCATATCATGATGGAATATTTATTACCAGTGGTGTTCAAAGAATTATTGCCTGTAAAAGTGTGGGGTGTTTTAACAGAGTTAACCTTATTCTATAAACAACTTTGTTCGGCAACGTTAAAAATTGATCGTCTCCGTAAACTTGAAGTCGAAATTCCGGTATTGATTTGCAAATTAGAGAAAATATTCCCTCCGGGATTTTTTAACGTAATGGAGCATTTACCTATTCATCTTCCATCCGAAGCTATTCTTCGAGGTCCAGTGCAATATGAATGGATGTATCCTTTTGAAAGGTAAAATTCATGCTTACAATTCAAAGTGACATTAGTGCATATAAATTGAATTAATTTTATTTTAGGTATTTGAATCATCTGAAGAAAAAAGTACGACAAAAAGCACGAGTTGAAGGTTCGATTTGCAAATCTTATCTTGAAGAAGAAGCTTCGTTCTTTTTTTCTCATTACTTCAGTGATCATGTGAACCTATCATTTGTAAGTGGTCCTCGTAATGATGAAACCGTGGAACCCAATTTTTGTCCAACAATGCTATCTGTTTTTAGACAACATGGACGATCTTCTGGAAAATGTGTAGAAATATGGTTAAATGATAGAGATCAACATGTAGCACACACATATGTTCTTCTAAATTGTGCTGAAGTTGCACCATTTGTTAGGTACTAAAATTTTAACTTTATTACAATTATATGTGTACATCAATTGTTAGTTAGTAATAAAATCATTTATATTTGCAGTATTTACGAATCAGAAAATCCAAATGGCGATCTCAGTAAAGATTTTGTAAATGGTTCTCGAAGTACGTTTTCGATCCAATAAACTGCGTCAATGACGAGGGTTTGCAACATCTTGCGCTTGGACCAAAAAGAAATGTTAAGACTTATCCAATATTCTTCGTCAATGGATTCAAAATCAACACCAAAGACCATGGTACTGACAGATTAACATATAACAGTGGTGTATTTGTCAAAGGTAGTGATGATCCCGAAGAGCAAATAAAAGACTTTTATGGCGTCTTGACACAGATTTTAGAGTTGACATATTATGTACAACCCATTGAAAAAGTTGTTCTATTCAAGTGCAACTGGTTCAGCAATGTTCCTGGTACTGGAATCAACGTGCATAAAGATTACAAGCTTATAGAAATAAAGCACACATCGCATTACTATAAGTATGATCCTTTTGTATTGGCAAAGCAAGCATTACAAGTTTACTTTGCTCCGTATCCGTCCTTAAAAAGAGATAAACCAGATTGGTCTGTTGTAATTAAAACAAAGGCAAGATTTACATTTGAAGGAATTGCTATTCCAGACGATGCAGCGTATCAAACGGATGCAAATCAAAGCGATGAAATAATAATTGCTAATGATGTCCATTTAGAGTCTTTAAACGATGAATCAAATGAATTAATAGAAGCTTTTGAGAGTACAGAGGACAACGATATAGAGTATGAGACCGAGACTGAATCAGAAAATGAATAAGAATAATATTATTTGTATATGATGTGCTATGTTGTGAACTTATATGATGTGCTATGTTGTAAACTTATATGATGTGCTATGTTGTGAACTTATATGATGTGCTACGTTGTGAACTTATATGATGTGCTATGTTGTGAACTTATATGATGTGCTACGGTTATCTATTATCTGGTTCTTCTTCTTTTATGTAAATGATTCTTGTAGTTGCATTTGATAATATATGTTGTATGAGTTTATTTGATAATGTATGTGCATAATGATATATGAGTTTTTAATTTCGTGACAGATATGCCTCCTAGACGCCGACCTTCTCACTGTTCAGAGGCAGGTGCGAGCGGTACAGCACTGGATACACGTCCGGTTGTAGAGCTCGTGCCGAAGTCCGCAGGGTAAGTTTTTAATTTCGTAACTGCTTAATATTCAAAAGTTATTAAATGCTAATATCTTACTTTCTGCAGGGGGTTTGATATTATTCCAGGAGAGCTTGTTTTACGTGTGTCTAGACAAGCATATGTCGCTAGGTGGACAGAGGCGTGGCCTCACTGGGATGATATTCCTATGCAGATTAGGAATGCCGTCCTCGCGGAGGTTCTTGTAAGTATAAATAAATTTCTCATTTTCTAAATTATATAAAATTTGTAATACTCTTTGTTTGTTAATTTATAGTGTTCTATACGGGTCCGGGATGAAGATATGGATGTTTTCCTCACCGCTTGGAACCAGAAGATGAGGAAAAATTATTCAGGCAATATATACAAGGCAAAGAAAGCAACAAAGAGGCCTCAGTGGATGAGCGAGGAGTTCTACGCCGATTTCCAGAAATTGTGGGCCACGGAAGCTGCTAGGGTAAATTACTTAAGCTTGTTTTAAAATTTTATTTTGTATATCCATCAATTAATCATATAATTAAATATACAGGAGCTTTCAGAGCGAAATCGAGCAAACAGGCTCAAAAATCCTGCTTTGCATCGGGCTGGGTCTAAGTCCTTCTCCCAGCATCGTCGCGAACTGGTACGAAAGATAAATCACATTTACAAATAGTTCTAAACTTTTTAAATCGTATTGATCAATTCCAAATATATATTTTATCATTTCGGATGTCGACTCTCCAGCGGGAGCCTACACTTGCTGAGGTGTTTACCCAGACTCATGCCATTGAGCGGACAGATTAGGAGGGTAACACCTCATATACATGGTCGGACCCTAAGTCCTGCGAAACGATGGTTAGCATTTCTAATAATTTGTATTTCTAATAATTTGTATAACACAAATATATTTCTAATAATTTGTATTTCGCAGGACAAATACAGGGCGGCATTAGATGCTCGAGCGACGGAGTTAGGCCAAGAGCCGGACGTGGAGGAGTGCAATCGCATCTGGAACAGAATCATCGACCCGCCTACCAGAGGTAGACGCTACGGCTTCGGGAACATAGAGGTGTGCATTTATATTGACAACTCTATTACAATAATTGTATAAAGCATGTATGGTATATAAAAAAACTTTTGACAATGGTTTCTAACTATTTTAATATAATTATAGATGGCGGGGACTCAGGCCTCTTATACGAGGCGTCAGGATGAGGAGGAGAACAACACGCTTCGACAACAGGTTGCAGCCTTAGAAGATTTTCAGAAGAACACGCTCGAGTCTGTGCTGGATGCGCGGATTGCTGCATATCTTCAGGAGCATGGCGTGATGTCGCCGAGTGATCCCGATGATGAGGATGATGAGGACGAGGATGATGAGTAGGTAGGTACTTGTTTTTTTGTTTTATGTTGGACATGTTTTGTAAATATAAACTTTGGTGATGGATTTGAGATGTTCGTAGTATTTTTTGGAGACGATCGATGATGGTATTTTGGACATGGATTGTTTGATGTGGACTTGTTGATGGTTTAGTGATAATTTATCGTTTTTATTTTTGTTTTTTTGGACGTGTTGATGGCATGAGTTAATTTATAGTGTTGATGAGGTGATTGAATGTGAGTTTGAGTTGATGGAGTGCGAAATTGAATGTATATGAGTTGCAGATGAACTGCATTTTGAGTTGTGTGGTTTGATGGCTTGTTAGCTGCTGTGAAATAAAAAAAATGCTACAGATTTGCGACGGCTGGCGACGGCAATCTGGTCAAGCCGAGCGACGGCTAGTGAGGGGATTCTACCCAGTTTTACCACGATTGGCGACGGCTGGCGACGGCATATTTGCAATGCTGGGTGACGGCTGGCGACGACTTGTTAGGGCAAGATTGTGACGGTTTGTGACGGCTTATAGTCGTTGGTACGAATTATAACTGCTTGTCCACGCGGCATCTTCGCCGTCGCCAGCCATCGCAAATTTGGTGACCAAAGCCGTCACCAAGGCCGACGCTATATGCTTAGCGTCCACAATTTTTGTGACGGCATTTGGCGACGGCAGGCGACGGCTAGCGACGGTTTTTGGCCGTCACAAAATGAGCTTTTTCTTGTAGTGTTAGAACTATAAATATCTAACAAGTGAATAAGTCATATGTAATAAGAACTGACTTGTTTCAAGCAAAGCTTTCTCATCCGTCCATATTAATTATATCTCAAACTAAGTTTGCTTGCCCCTATATTAATACATAGTAAATGGTAGTTTCCCAAACCAGATGTAGTAAAAATGAGTTATATAATATTATTTTACAAGTGAGAAAAGAATAATTCACCATGCAACAGCACATCCTGGACCAACTGCTAAGACTAGGCTAGACTATGCCTATTTCCATAATTGAGGAGACGCTGCAAGAGCGTTGATGAAGTACCTGAGGTTGCTCACCTAAAACCTCATTCGAGTATGTAAGTTGTGGCTCCTCAAGATGTCTTGTCATCCTCCTAATTTTCCACCTCTTTAAAACATTAAATATCTAGTCAAAAAGATAAAATAACACTCCAAGTTATCATTAATGTATATTTGGTTTTCATCATAAATGTGTGCTTATAACTCTTGCCTTAAAAAGTTACTTTTCTCTCTGAACTATCTTTTCCGTTCTTCCCCAATCGAGAATGAAGCCCAAGTTGCTTCATGAGCTCTACCAGTTTATATCTTGAGATGCCCTGATTTCGGAAGGTAAGATCTTGGGAAACTTAAAAGAAAATTTGAAGTCAATAGACATCATAGCTAAAAATGAACTATGCCATAAACATTTGTTTATTATTTCCAATTATATGAACCACAATTAAATCTTTATCATAAGCTCTAACACAGAGTACATAAACTTATTAGGCATTATAATCAAAAATAAAATTATTATTTTTGAAAACAAAAATATGTGATCTTCTAAAAAGAAGAGAGCACACATATATAATAAAAAACAAAAAAGGATACAATATCCGACTACAAATCCAAAAGGAGACAAAAGCAATACAAACATGACTATATTAATGCAAAGGAAAGTAAATAGATGAGCTCCAGATAAACCACCGACGATCATACTTCAATATCGAATTCCGGCAAAGCCACCACCCGATATTGAAGTATATCTACTCCAATACGAAAGCTAGTCACACCAAGCTAAATACAACAAAAAGGGAAACAAAACACCCCAAAAACTCTCCGACTCCGCGCACAAAAAAGATACAAAAAAAAATAACAACCGCCAATCCTAACAGCTATCCACAAAGCACCTCAGCTATAACAACCTGCAATCAACCCGGACAACTAACCACAAAGATCCTCAGCAAAATCAACAACCTGAGACCTGAAAAACAAAACTAGCCAAACCATCAGAATTCGACACATATATATATGTAGGTATATGTGTGTGTATATATATATATATATCAAAAAAATATGTATATATATAAATATATATATATATGTGTGTGTGTGTGTGTGTGTGTGAAGAAGAAGAGAAAAAAAGAAAAACTAATAACAAACGGGAGATCTATTATATCTAAAATATCTAATGATTACAAAAAATAAACTCAAATTAAATCTAACCTTAGACAAATAATTCTCAAAAAACGATTCACCAAAAAACTTATAGTGTGAGTTAGACATCCAATCCAGACAGTAAATTACAATCCTAACAATTAAAATATTAGCAGACACAGTGATCGAATGAAAAAAACTCTGATTCCTCTCCAATCAAATGAACCAACTAATGATAATGAGTAAAGAATCCAACACATATCTCTGTCTAGGATTATAAGAGACTCTATAACAATTCCAATAATAAACACAATTGCTAAAGGAAACTGAACTACCAAAAACAAAAATCCTAACAACCATAGAAAAAATATAACTAGTATTACTGCAAAAAGAAAATAAATGATCAACATCTTCATCTAAAAGACTACAGAAACAACACTTAACATCAAAAGTAATATTCTTCTTCTTTAAAAGCTCCATCGTATTAAGGTTCTCATGAACAATCAACCACATAAGAAACTTGGCTTTAGGAGGGGCATTAGATTTCAAAAGAAACTTGAAAGGGTATAAAGAAACACCAGAAAAATTAATGAAATTATACATAGAATTAATAGAGAACACTAAACTCCTATCAAATCCCCAACTAATACAATCTCTATTCTCATCAAGATGATAAAGAGCTAACTTAGCTTTAAGTAAGGCTAATTGCCTTAACATTCCCCCTTATAATATATTATCAAAGGTAAACTCCCACGGGGGATCTAAATCACCTCTATAAACGTCTATAATTAAAGCATTATTAAAGCAGCAATTATTAAAAAGCTCGCTAAATTCAATTTTAAGTGGCAAATGAGAAATCCAAGCAACATGCCAAAAGAAAGTAAGGTTCCCAGAGTGAACAGTCAACATACAACCTAAATTAAAAAAATCAAAACACTTCAAAACAGACTTCCAAAAATAAGATAATCTATTAAACCAACTAAAACTAGAACCAACAATAAACTCCTCCCCAAAATAATAAAATTTGGAAACGATATTCTTCCAAGTAGCTGACACATCAGGGCATCTAAATCTCCAAAGCCATTTGGCTAACAAGGAAGAATTAAAATTAAACAAATTAATGATCCCAGACCCCTGTCCTTCTTGGGTTTACGACACACCTCCCAGTTAACTAAACATTTATAACCTCTACAAATAGAAACACCACTCCAAAGAAAATTACACATGATTCTGTCAATTTTCTCAATAATCCATTAAGGAAATCGATGGACGGTTATCCAATAAGTGGGAATAGTAGACAACACAAAATTAACAAGCACTAATCTACCAGCTCTAGACAGAAATCTATTATTCCAATTCGATAATCTATTATTGACCTTATCAATAATGACTAACCAATCATCCTTCTTAAGCTTCGAAGGCCTAATCTTAAAACCTAAATAATCAAAAGCGAATTTCATGACAGAACAGTTCAATGTGCCGGCAACTAGAGACTCAACATTATCAAGTTCGTTTAGAACCATTAAAGCACTCCTATCAAAAATGATTCTAAGCCCAGATAACATTTCTAAACAATAAAGAATAAACTTCACAGCAATAATATGCTTGGGGAGGGGGTAAATAATAAAGTATCATCCGCAAATTGCAAAATAGATAAATCATTATTAAATTCCTCATTACCAATACGACCTAAGACACCCAATCTAGCATCTCTCTCAATAATTCTAGAGAATACATCAGTCGCTAAATTAAAGAGAAGAGGTGATAAGGGATCACCTTGTCTAAGACCTCTCTTAGATTGGATCTTCTTGCCCACAACCCCATTAACAACAATGCTAGAACAACCAGATCTAAGCCAAAGCATGATCCAATTGATCCATCTGATACTAAAACCCCTAGCAAGACACAACTTACTAATGAAATCCCAATCAACAGAGTCAAACACCTTCTCAAAATCTAACTTCAAAATGGCACAAGACAAATTATTTTTCAACAGACATTAATATATTCCTGAACAGTGGTCACTCCGTCCACTCTGTTTCTGCCTTTAATAAAGGCAGTTTGGGAACAATTGTTCATCTTAATACTAAGCCTATTAGCAAAAACTTTGGAAATAATCTTGACGTAAACATTAATTAAAGAAATAGGCCTGAAATCTTTTAAAGAATTGACACCCTCTCTCTTATGAATGAGAATAACATTAGCAATGTTAAAATTACCTAATCGCAAATTACCACTATAAAAATCATTAAAAAGGTTTATAATATCAAATTTCAGAACCTCCCAAAATTGTTTATAAAAAAGAACAAAAAACCATCAGGCCCAGGAGCTTTATCGCTAGGCATATCGCAGATAGCCTTCCAAATCTCCTGCTCAGAGAAAGGCTTATCTAAATCTATTAACTCAACCTTGGAGTCAAGCGGATAAATGTCATTCCAACTAACATTAATCCTTCTCTTAATCCTAGTTCCAAAAATCTGCTTATAATATCTAGTGAAAGCCTCATTTAATTCCCTCTGAACAGTCACTTCCACATCATTAATAAATATAGAGTGAATCAGATTATCACGCCTCCTCTTATTAGCCACACTATGAAAAAACTTAATGTTTTTATCTCCCTTCTTAATCCATTAGACTCGGGCTCTTTGCTTCCATATGATCTCTTCTTTTTCTAAAGTTAGCTTGATATCATTCCTAAGATAGCAAAGTCTATCCCTCTCATTGGGATTAAGGATCCTAAACTCACTAATCTTCTCTAAGTCTAACAACTCATGCATAATCTTGTCTTTCTTAATTCTAACACTGCCAAAAATATACTTATTCCAATGCTTAAGAAAAAATCTTAACTTACCAAGCTTCGCAATGAAAATCTTCGTAGAATTACCCCTATACAAATTATTAAAATAAGACAATGAATTCCACTTGATAGAAACAAGGTTAATAAAACTAGCATCCAATAACCACATCTTCTAAAATTTGAAACTGTTACTAATAGAAATATTCGACTCACACGATAAGATGATAGGACAGTGATCAGAATATAAAAACGGCAAACCTTTAACTCTACAAATAGTGAATCTATCATCTACCTCAGTACTAATAAAAAAATCTGTTTAATAAAGCAAAAGAAGGACTATCTCGGACATTAGACCACTTGAATGACCTATTATATAAAGGAATCACAATAAAACTACTATCTAAAATGAAATCATTGAATTCCTCCATGCCAGAGAAAACCCCTTCTCGAGGCGATCTCTCCCCTAAAAATCTAGTGACATTGAAATCTCCCCCCCCCCCAATCCATAGATTGGGAACAAGATTTCTAAAATCAGTACGTTCAATCCACAAAAGTCTCCTCTCAAACTTTGTATGAGGACCATACACATTAGAGATGCCCAGAAAAGAATTATCAATAAGAGAGACCAAGATGATGTGCAAAGAATGAGTCTTAGGAATCTGCTGAACTAGCCTAAATTTATTATCTTTCCAACCAATCATAAGCCCTTTAGCACTACCTATGGCAGGAAGACAAGCCCAACTACGAAAAAGGGACCCACCTAACCACACAAAAAAATTGAAATCTGGGTTCTCTATTTTAGTCCCCTGAAGCAAAATAATATCAACATGAAAATCTCTAAAAAAAAGTCCTAACCTTAGCACATTTTTTGGGATCATTTAGACCCCTAATATTCCAACTAACAATCCTCAACATCTCAAAGAACTAACCCTCTCTAATTCCCTACTTCTAATGTATTCCGCATCTAACTCAAAATCAGTAAAAATAAAAGCAATATCGCTAGCCAGCTGAAATAACTGACCAGTCGATAGTTTACCCAAAGCAAAAGGAGTATAATCGCTGTCGTAAACTGGAACCATACCTGAGCCTAAGCCCGAATTACTACAACTAGTATTCGAGCTCTGGGACCAACCATAAGAAGAAGAAGAGTTATTTCTAATCTTCGCACTACGCCTGACCAAACCAAAATTAGGAGTTACTCTCCTGCGCCTCCCGCTCCTAGCCGAAGAAGAGGAAGTACTACTACACAAAGCAAGCCCACTAGTAACCTCCTGCGACCTAGATCCAACTGAAGGACAATAACTATCAACTGAATCAAGCTCTAAAAGAGACACGGTAAACACCGTTTGAAATACACTAAAATCCGGCCTCAAGAACATGGATAGAAGCCTCACGCCCGACTCACTCAAAATGATACAGCAACCACACTTGTCGAACAAACACACAGAACCCCACTTGTCAGAACTGTCAAACATAGAGAAAAGAACGAAAGAACCCTTATTCACAAGAATAAGACTACCACCAAAAGCAAAAAAGTCAACAATACCAACCACACCTCCCAAGTTCTCCACCATATCAACCCCTGTCAAAACAGCCTTGCCACAATCACGCAAAAGTTGACAGTCTCCCCGAACCAAATCTGCTCTATCATCGGCAAGGCAATAACTAACCCCATAACTTCACTCACAGAACTCGCATCCAACCTCTTCTCTAACTCTTGCCTCAAAAACCTCACTGACTTCATTTTCTCCATCCATCCAAATTTAAGTCTTCTAACATTAAACCCTTTCCTCCTCAAAGAGGAGGACTTCCGACAAGCCTTCAAGTGAACCGCTGAAATACCACCTACCTCCTCCTTCCTCAAAAATGACACTTCAACAATATCCTCCAACGACCCAAAACTATTAGATAGAACAATGTCCTCAGCCACACACCAATTTAAACCCTCCTCAACACATGCATGTTGTACAAAACAAGCGTGAGGACCCTAAAAAACAAATCCAGTATCATAACATCTCATATCCACAGAATCGTCCCCTGTCATCACTTCCTCAAGCCTCCCGTTATTATTGATCTTATCACCATTGAGCCATGATCTTTCGCAAAGACCCATACAATTCTGAACAGCAGGGTCAATGATCATCGGATCAAATCACTGCATAGACTAATAAAACCCGACATAACCCACCATCTCTCCTTCAAGAAACACCACTTCACCATCAAACAAAATAGACTCAACAGCATATTCCTTCCCCACCTGGAGTTTAGCATCCGATTGAGAATTTGGAGGAATATCACAGTAAGACGATAACTGAAAATCTGAAGCATTGTGATCACAATTAATAAAAGTATTAATTGTGTAAAAATGCGCTAGAATCCCATCCAACAACAAAAGAACTTTCCGCTTATATCTTACAGACAAATCAACATAGATCCTCCTCAATATTAAAAAATTCAAACAGAAAGAGAAAGCATGATCTATTCTTCCCATCGGACTTGGCAAAGGAGGAAATATAACATCAATATTTTCTCTTTTCCGCCACAAAATCCCATCCACAAGACCCTCCAAAGGCCAACCCAACAACAACATCAAATAAGCCCCATCATTCTCCTTAAAAGGGAAGTCCAAAACGTAAAGATCCAGGAGATCAATCAATTTCTGGCATAACCTCGAGCAGTTGAATAGAAAAACATCAAAAACAAATTTTCCTCTAAAAAACTCTAGACAACTATTCTTCCTGTGACCCATTCCTCCACAATTAAAGCAGCGGATTCCATTCCTGCAGTTCTTCGCTAGATGATGAAGATCACCACATCTAAAACAACCATGAACTCTAGCAATATTCCTATTGGATTACTCTTAAACGAGATCCCATTAGAAGAATAAAGGAGAGGTTCCTTCACAACATCCGCAAAAGAACGCTGAGAAGAAACCCTAGAATCAACTCACGACGAGGACGAAAAAGGAGAGGTAGATTGAATTTGGTTAATAGTCATTGATTGAAACTTCATCTTTCGCTTCTTATTATCCGCTGTCAACCTATTCTGGTTTTATCCTACTAAACACAGATAGGTGCGGTCTCCATGCACCATTCTTGTAGATCAATGTGGTCTCCATCCTAACTTTAATTCAGATCCCCTTCTGACTCAAACCCTTGAAATGCTACACTGTATAAATCATATTTGCACAAAATTTGCATATGCAAATAAGCAAATGACAAAATTAGATAGAAATAGTAGATCGGGTTAAAATATAAAATTCATTTCTATTTAGGGTTTACGTAGAAATCCCAAGCAATTAAGTGTGGTATACGATGAAAACACTTGATTAGGACTAAGGGGCTTGCGCGGTGTTGTTAACGGAAGAATCGGAGGATGGGGGAACTTCATTGAAGTTAAAAAGGAAAAAAAATACAGAGTATCGAAGAGAAATAAAAGAAAGTTAATTTTTTACAGAGTATCAATCATGGAAGAAAATGAGACAAAACCAAGACGAAATACATTTTTTGGGAGTCGTGAAAATTTTAAGGTGGGATGGGCGGTAAATGTTTGGCCACGTTTACAATAGGGGATAATATATTATTGGTTGCTCTTAGTAATAAACGCAGCTACTCATAGCAACCATTGACTAATTTTCTTGTAGTGTTAAGACTTTGCCAGGGCAACAACGGAGCTACATAAGATCGCCAAATCCACTCATAGCGTAAGAATTAGGTCGTGTGAACAATCCTTATCATAATTTTTCAATTCAATGGAACATGAATACATGAAATCGACTAAGTTACACTAGCCTACCCAATTCACTAGCTTATGCAAACTCAAACGAATTCTAAATTACACTTTTACAAGCAAAAAAAATGTGGCATAGATGTGGATTCTTAGGAACTCACCTTTGCTTGTTTACAAACAAGAAATAGATCCAATAGCAAGAAAAGTCGACCTCTCTTCTAATATTTCATGCAAATCTCCGTCTCCTAAGAATTGGGTTATAGGAATCCTCAAAAATAGAAGAGTAGATAGGCTAGAGAAGATGGAGATGATGAAGAGGAGATTACCAAAGCGTCTACACTTGATTTCCTCAAGAATTGAGCTTCTAATTGCAAAACCTAGCTTAGGAATTTAAATTTCCCATTCTTTTCCCCATTTTCTAATTTCTTTTAGGAGTTAGAGTGAATGAGAGAAAAGAGGGCTGATGGAGCTCTTAAGTGAGTGGGCTAGGTTGGCTAACCAAGCCCCAACCAAGGTCCCAATTTTCACAAACTCAAAACATATCGTTGCTTATAGTTTCCGAACATGCAAACGACATTTTGAACTCAATGGAAGTGGTTCCGAGTCCAAATTCGTCCATATGTAAAAAGTGATATTTTGGTCATACACACAAAGAAAAAGACCAAATTTCACCCAACTCTAAAGGTATCGATGTTTATAGTTTTCGAACACGCAGACAACATTTTAAACTCAATGGAAGTGGTTTCATTGAAAACGGAGGTCATTTGCAAAATGTCTATTTTTAAGGGCTATATATAATATTAAAATATATATAAATTCCATAGCGACTATTCTAAATTTCAATTTAGACATAACTTACAATTTATAAAGTGAAATCTAAATTTCTTACATTCACAAGAAAATTTCAATTCAAAATATTCCAATGTTTTTTTTTTATCAAATTCTGATTTATATTGAATTCTATACATTCATTCAAAGTTTAAAATCAAAATTTCAAACTACAGCGCTATTTCAAGATCGTTTTAATTAAATTTTAAATTTATACATTCTAACTTTGATTAAAATATTTTTTAAGTCGTTAATTCTCAAAATAATTCATCTAAAATATTCGATTTCTCTGAAAGTCAATTAAAAATAAATTTTAAATTGGTTCCAAAAATACGGGTTGTTACAATCTCCTCCACTTAAAACTTTTTCATCCCCGAAAAAGAAACAACAACAAAGTAGGAACTAATTAGTAGTGTAACATAACATAAATGTACCTCTCGATAGAGCTAATCAGAGATATCCACTCTGCACTTGGGATATGCCTGTTTAATGCTATCTTCTTTTTCCCATGTACAGTCTCTAGGATCTCCGCTCCATTGCATTTTGATTAAATGCACCTTCATGTTCCTTAGAACTCTGGTTTCTCTGCCAGTAATCTCCATGGCTCTTTATGCATAGTCAAACTCAGAGTGATATCTAATATCAGTTGATTCGCCTCTTCTACGATCAAGTTTGGATCTTGTACATGCTTACGAAGTTGAGAAATGTGAAACACAACATGCACTACGAGCAACCAATCTGGCAATTGAACCCTATAAGAAAGAGTTCCAATCCTCTCGAGTATAGGAAACGAGCCAATATATCTAGGTGCCAACTTCACCGTCTTCCCAAATCGAATTACTCCTCTCATCGGAGAAATTCTCAAATACATGTAATCACCAACATAAAATGCCAAATCTCTTCTTTAGAATCTACATAACTCTTCTGTTGGCTCTGTGTTGCTTGTAGTCGCTTCTTAATGAAATCCACTTTATCTGAAGCTTCTTGGATCATATCTGGACCCAACACTAATCGATTACTAGGCTTTATCCAACATGCAGAAGATCTACATAGTCTACCATACAATGCTTCAAATGGAGATAATTTCAAACTCGCCTGATAATTATTATTATTATATGAGAACTCAACTAAATGTATGTGACCTTCAAGATCCTCCAATATCAATAATATAAGCCCGTAATAATTCTTCTAATATATGATTCACCCTCTCTGTCTGAGGATGATATGCAGTGCTAAAATTAATCTTCATTCCCAATTCAGATTGGAATGCTTCCTAGAACTTACTAGCAAAGATCAGATGACGATCACTAACAATGCTGCTGGGAACTTCATGCAGTCTAACAATCTCTCTCACAAAAATCTGAGTAAGACTCTGAGCTATTCTAGTTGATTTTACTGGAACAAAATGGGCACTCTTTGTGAAATGATCAACTATAACCCAAATATTGTCATTGCCTTTCTTGGTTCTAGGCAAACCATCAATGAAATCCATGAATAACTGGTCCCACTTCCATTTTGGAATCTCCAAAGGTTGCAACAAACCAGCGACCTTCTGTTGATCACTCTTGACTTGTTGGCAAGTAGAACACCTGCTAACATATATAGAAATGTCTCTCTTCATAGACTTCCACCAGAATGTGCGCTTAAGATCGTAATATATCTTACTCACCCCCATAGGAATACTAAGCTTGGATTTGCTGCATTCATCCATTACCCCTCTTCGAAACTCGGGAATATTCGAAACACAGATTCAGCCTAACAATCTCAGAATTCCCTTGCTATCAATTTGGAAACTCGAGACTTCACCTTGTTGAATTCTTTTAATAATTTTCTGAATAAAATCATTGTCCTTTTGAAGAACAGAGATCTTCTTAATCAATGAAGGCGTAATAATAAGATTAGCGATGATTGCATTCTTTCTGCTAAGTGCATCTGCTACAACATTGGTTTTCCCTTGAGTATACAAAATATCAAGATCATATGCTGTAAGAAATTCTAACCAGCGCTGATGTCTGAAAACCAAATATTTTTGGGTGAACAGATATTTCAATGATTTATGATCTGTGTATAATTCAAATTTCTCACATAAAAGATAGTCCCTTCATATCTTCAAAGCAAACACCACAGCTAATAGCTCTAGATCGTGAGTAACATACCTCTTCTCATGTGGCTTCAACTGACGGCTAGCATAAGCAACAACTTGGCGTCTTTGCATTAACCCCACACCTACTCCTTCATGAGAAGCATCCATATAGTCAGTTAAATCTTGATTGCCATCTATAATAGTCAACACTGGAGCATTAGTCAACCTTACCTTCAGCTCTTGGAAAGTTGCCTCATATTATGTCGCCCAATTAAATCTTTCATGCTTCTTTGAAAGCTTCGTCAATGGATTAGCTAGCTTCAAACAATCCTTAACGAATTACCGATAATAGCCCGCCAATCTCATAAAACTTCTAACTTCTGTGGGAGTGCTAGGTTGGTTCCAATCTCTAATGGTTGCAATCTTGCCTAGATCCACAGAAATTCTCTCCTTCGATATGACATGACCGAGGAACTTCACTTCTTCTTGCCAGAATATGCATTTAGAAAATTTGGCTTTCAATACATTCTTTCTTAGAATTTCTAAAACCTGTTCCAAATGCTTCCTATGCTCGCTAGCTGACTTAGAGAAGATTAAAATATCATCAATGAAAACTAGCACAAATTTATTCAACACTCCGTGAAATACTCGATTCATCAAATCAATAAAATGAGAAGGAGTGTTGCATAAGCCGAATGACATTACTAACTACTCATAAAATAAGTCTGGACCTCTAAAAGCTATCAAAGAAACACATTCTTCGGCGATCCGCAGTTGATGGAAACTTGTAGCTAGGTCCAACTTTGAAAACACTCGAGCTCCATTCTAGAAATCTAATAAATCATCAATGCGCAGCAATGGATGTTTATTCTTCAATGTTTGCTTATTGAGATCTCGGTATTCTACGCAAAATCTGAGAGTACCGTCTGACTTAGAAACAAATAATACGGCTGCTTCCCAACTCGAGAGACTAGGCCTGATCAGACCTTTCCATTGCAATTGTCGAGTTTGATCACCCAACTCTTCTTTCTCTTTCAATGTCATTCTTTGAATTGCATGCACAACTGGCCTTGCATTCGGAACGATATCGATTTTGAAATCGATTTCTCTCCGCGGAGATAAGCAATCAACTTCTTTGAACACATCCGCATAATCTCTAACAACTAAAATATTCTCAATAGAAGTAGGAGGAACTTCAAGAGTAGGCCAAAATTCTTTTCTATCTGAACTTGAACCTTCGAAAGGTATACTAATGATACTTCCAAACTTAGTTTTGACTTTAACAATTCTTTGGGCGCATTTAACTTCTGCCTCATATTTCGTTAACCAATCCAACCCAAGTATGATATCAAATTCAAAAAAATTCATAATAATACAAATAAAGCCAAACCGATAACGAGAATAAGAGAGGGACACTCCACAGCACCAACTAAGATCAAGAGATCCTCCTATCGGATTGTCGACACTAATGAGTTTTCTAAGGTTTCTCAATTTTAGTTTCAACTTCTTAACGGTGTTACTCGAAATGAAACTTTGTGATGCTCTCGTATCAAATAATACTTTAACATAATATTATTAATTGTAAGTTTACCTTCCCGTGCATTTGGTCTTCCTTCACCAGTAGAAGAAGCTGGCACATTCGTCCTATCATATACATGAGCTACTTTATCCTTTTTCAGCAATGGGCAGTTCTTGCTAATATGCCCAATCTTACGGCAATTGTAGCATTTTATAGTATCTCGAGGTTTCTGACTAGGGTCAGATTCATTTTGTTTTGGTCTTTTAGGAGCATTGCACTAGTTAGACCAATGCCCATACTGATCACAATTGAAGCATTTTCCTTTTGCTCTTTTACCTTCCTGGGGTTTAGCTGCTTCAGTGCTGCTCGCTTCAGGCTTCTTGTCGGGAAGCTTTCTCTTGTTGCTAGCTTGACTTCTCTCCTTATTCGCTTGAGTATTCCTCTTATCAATATTCTCATATCTACAAGCCATCTCTACAACCTTAGCAAACATAAGCTTATGTGGGTTGTCACTCAATTGTGGTACCTCCTCTGAACACCCTTAATGAACCTCTTGTTTTTCTTAGCTAGGTTCTAAATTAATTCTGGTCCGAAACGAGAGAGTTCGTCGAACCTTTTGACATACTCATGAATAGTCCTGTCACCTTGTTGGAGATTAGCAAATTCATCATACATGCGCTCAACTTCTTGTTATGGGACAAACTTTTCTTCAAAAATTTCTTTAAATCTTGCCCATGTCATATTAGCCCCCGGATTACCCACTGTTACTGCTTCCCACAGAATTAGGGTCTCGTCTTTAAGTAATCAGGATGCTAAAAGCGTCTTTCTGTTATCTTCCAATTCCGGGCCTTCGAAGATCCATTCGCAAGACCTCATCCAAGATTGAGCTTCGGTTACGGTTCTGATGCCTGTGAATGACACTCCGCCCAAGTTCCTATATTTCTTGGCGACAACATCAAGATTAAATCACTGCTGCGACGGTTGTTGCAATACGGGCTCATTATTAGCTGCTGATCCAACCTCATCAAGATCAGGCTGATTATTAACAGCAGGGATATCACCCCTTCCTCGGCCTCTGCATTTTCTGCCTCTGCCTCGTCCACTTATTTCCTTTCAGTTCTGCGGATAGCAAGAAAAGAGCCAGGCCAATAGAAAGGATAGCTTAAGGAATGATAAAAGCATATAGACATATGCATAAATAATGACGGAACAATCAAGTTCTATGCTATTCTAATGTACTCATTCTAGGATATTTCTAGTCCTATCTCTAATGAGTTACTCATCCCAGAATACTGCTGATTCTATCTCTGACAAGTCATTTAATATGTTATCTTCCAGTGCTAAGGTTAACCAAAGCTCTGATACTACTCCTAACAAGCCAAACCCCCGCTCTACGGTGGCAAGGTCGGTCTTTGGAAAATAACACATTAATCACATCAACAGATTACAGAATATAGCATAACACACCAAATTAGAGAATAATTTACATCATAGCTAGCAGCGGAATCATAATCATCATCAGAGTTACACAGATACAGGATCCTACTTAGCACATAGCCAGTTTTATCAAATGGATAATAATTCTACAGCGGAATAAAATATAAACATACATAAGGTAGTGTTTAAAAGTTCAAAAGAAATGCTAAAAAGATAGGTCTTCATCTTCAGCCAAAAGAGCACCAATGCTAGGGTGCATGTCCAAAAGAAAACCAATCACTTTTTCACTTGGTTGCCCGTGTAAAAATATGGGCACCCGAGTTTGCAGGGGAAAAACAAACTACGAGTCAGTCATGGGACTGGTATGAGAATTCCTACATTTACTTAACTTAATTAAGAATAAGGAAAATCACAGGATCACGGCGTATGTCATGGAACAGTTTTACTCCATTGGATTGCGAATGCATAAAATAAAGTACATCAATAAACAACGCAATGCTTTTTAGAAAATAAAGTCGTTGTAAGACTCAGGTCCCATCACACAATGCAATGCAAGCTAGAGGATAGAGTTTTACCTTATAAGGGACAAATATAATTGATACGCGTAAAACAAAAATCAATTGATATTATTATTAGTGTCTAGATGTTGCAAAAACAATTTCAACATAAATGTATCAACCATAGATGGCATAGGTACCATATATTATGTCGTCATATAGGTTTACAATTGTAATCGTATGATGTCGTATTGGAAATTGAATTTCCATCATGAGTAAAGGCGAAGGATGTCTCCTTACTGGTTTCGAGACACTCTAGCAAATGCCTCAGGACTTAGACTCTGGTGAACCCTTGGTTAGTGTCAGGGTCGGTCCGCACCTAACGTTTGTGGATTATTTATTCCTTAACAATACGTTTGTCAGTCCTATCAGAACTATCACTAGGCCATTGGCGACCAATCATATCCAAGCGCCTCTCAATCCATCAACCACATAAGTAAAAATGTATGGACTCCATACCATGACATCACCCATAGCTAGAAAGAAACGCATGTCCTCCCTGAGGTCCTCATCCCGTTTTTGACTCACACAGGCGTAAGAAGCTCGCGAATTAATGCTACAGCGCAAAGCTATGCTATTTTAAAGCCATGCTTTGATCATTAACCACATGACCCTGCTTTTCAACAAAAGCCTTGATCATTGCCTCTTAGTATGCCACATTAACAATTCCTGCCATACAACTGACGTCAACCAATATATAACCTCAAAGCTCGTACGTTTCAGAGAAGGTTGTTAAGAAAGAGAATAAATTCTCCGCCACCAAACAGATATATATTTAATAGAAATCAATCAATACAGAATGAAATCCAATGTCAGACACACAATCTATTTACAAGTCAGTTATGGGTCTGAACGAAACCGGAGGCACCTTATTCCTCATCCCATATGTCCAATATAGAAGAGATGTCCTCGCATATCTGGACAATCAACAAGTACGTCCGGATAACTACCACTATAACCTCTTCAAGGGAGCTACCCATATCTAAGGCATCAGTAGTAATCCATTCAATGTGAAGATTGCCGGCCTTGCACCGTCTTCACTATCCTCGACTTTTAGTCCTCGTTTAATTATTTGAAATGAGATTTAACTTGGTCTTTTCAAATAATTCTCGTATTAAATTTCAAATCAAATTCTTTCCCTTGGTTAAATCATTAGCCTTCACCATTCACTATCTTATGTAAAAAGGTTTAATTGAGAATGTAACTCGGTCATCGAATTAAATACTCAAGTCATAACATATCCATAATTCATTTTATACGTTTTCATGCCAAATTGTACTTAACCATTTTTATTTTACAAACCAAGCAAAAATTGTTTTGCACGCATTTTAAATTACTTAAAACAATTCAAAACGATTTATAAAACGATTACATAAAAATCAAGCTATAGAAATATGTGAATTAGAGAAACTGAAAAGTCACAAACAAAGGCAAAATGGGCCGAAAATCGGTCGGGAAAGAGCCTGGATGGACCTAAACTGTTGACCGTGGTCTTCACTGGTCAACAGCAAAAAAATAGGATTCAGACATCTGAAACAAAAATTCAGACGTCTGAATGCTATTTCCAGAGACATAACTCTCAGTCTATAACTCAAACGCTTGAATTTCCACCTCAGACATCTGAAATAAAATTCAAATGTCTGAATGAAAAAAATCGTACTTCTGAATTCTGGTGCTCATGTTTTTTGATTATTCGTAGTAGGTTAGACATCTGGCCCAAAATATTTAGATGTCTGAATCTGGGCCAGAGCACAATTTGGCCTAGAAAATATGTTCAAAATGATATCGGCCAGCCGGAAGGCCTATGATGTTATATACATAAATATGAGGCTTGTAAAACCCATTGAAGCAACTCATAACACCAAACACACATGCACAAACATTCATACAAGACATTTGCAATGGTTTTGATTATAAGATCAGAAGTGAATTAAATTTCAAACTGAAGCATGTAAAAGCGATCCAAGCGACTTGTGAAGACTTAAGACTTTATCGGGGTGACAACGGAGCTTCAAGATCACCAAATCCACTCAAAGCGTAAGAATTAGATCGTGTGAACAATCCTTATCATAATTTTTTAATTCAACAGAACATGAATACATGAAATCGATTAAGTTACACTAGCCTACCCAATTCACTATCTTATGCAAACTCAAATGAATTCTAAATTACACTTTTACAAGCTAAAAACTTGTGGCATAGATGTGTGCTCTTAAGAACCCACCTTTGCTTATTTACAAACAAGGAATAAATCCAATAGCAAGCAAAATCCACCTCTCTTCCAATAATGCATGCAAATCTCCAATCTAAACACAAACAAATGAGTCTTCTAAGAATTGGGTCATAGGAATCCTCAAAAATAGAAGAGGAGATAAGCTAGAGAAGATGGAGAAGATGAAGAGGAGGCTTACCAAAGCTTCTACACTTTATTTCCACAAGAATTGAGCTTCTAATTGCAAAGCCTAGCTTAGGAATTTTAATTTCCCATTCCTTTCCCCATTTTCTAATTTCTTTGAAGTGTTAGAGTGAATGGGAGAAAAGAGGGCTGATGGAGCTCTTAAGTGAGTAGGCTAGGTTGGCTAACCAAGCCCCAACCAAGGTCCCAATTTTCACAAACATGAAATATATCGATGCTTATAGTTTCCGAACACGCAAACGACATTTTGAACTCAATGGAAGTGGTTTCGACTCCAAATACGTCTATACGTAAAAGTGATATTTTGGTCATATACACAAAGAAAAAGACCAAATTTCACCCAACTCTAAAGGTATCAATGTTTATAGTTTTCGAACACGCAAATAGCATTTTAAACTCAATGGAAGTGGTTTCATTGAAAACAGAGGTTGTTTGCAAAATGGCTATTTTTAAGGGCTATATATAATATTAAAATATATATAAATTCCATAACGATTATTCTAAATTTTAATTTAGACATGACTTACAATTTATAAAGTGAAACCACAATTTCATATGTTCATTAGAAAATTACAATTCAAAATATGCCAGTGTTTCTTGTTTTATCAAATTCTGATTTATATTGAATTATATACATTCAAACTTTAAAATCAAAATTTCAAACTACCAAGCCATTACAAGCTCGTTTTAATTAAATTTTAAATTCATACGTTCTAACTTCGATTAAAAAAATTCTAACTTCGATTAAAATAAATTTGAATTTAATTATTCTCAAAATAATTCATCTAAAATATTTATTTCTCTGAAAATCAATTAAAAATAAAATTTAAATTAGTTCCAAAAATATGAGTTGTTACAACCAACCTAAATTTGCACAGCTTTATATTTATGACACGGAAAATCAATTGTCAAATAGAATGAATGTAGTAGGAACGAACACAGTTCCAGAACTGGATAAAGGTGTAATTAGCAAACTAACGAATATGTTTGATCAATGCAATGAACTAACTAAAACATTTAGAATGGTAAGAGACCGATTTAAGGAAACAAATTTTCAACCTGTATGACTAAGGTTGATTAATTCACTACAAAATGATGGTAGGATGTATAATATGCTGATATCTTCTAGGAGAGCGGTTTTAATAGTAGGTGTTGGTTTTCAAAATGATGCATGAAAGGACATCGTGTTAGAAGAAAAAACGAACTCTTAAGAAGAAGAACTGAAAAGCATCCAAGTTTTATGGCAATTCAATATCCTATATTATTTCCTTACGGTGAAGATGCCTTTAGATTAAATATTCCATATAGATTCATAGATGATGAAGTAACAAAAAATGAAAGTGATCAAAATGACGAGAAAAAGCTTACTATGAGGGATTATTGTGCATTACGTATCCAGCAAAGAGCAAATGAAGGTCAAACCTTGCTTTTAGGTGGTCGATTATTTCAATAATTCTTAGTTGATGCCTATACATGCATAGAAGAAGATAGACTAAGATGGGTATGCAATAATCAGTCTACCATTAGATCTGATCTATATCAAGGTCTCCAAGATGTTGTAATCGCAGGTGATACAAGTGCGGCTTCGATTGGAAAAAGAATGGTCTTACCTTCCTCATTTACCGGTGGTCCTCGATATATGATACAAAATTATCAAGACGCTATTGCAATTTGTAAAGCAGTAGGTCAACCTGATTTATTCATTACTTTCACATGCAATCCTAATTGGGTAGAGACTAAAAAAATTTGTATCTCTTATTCCTGAGCAAACTGTACAAGATAGACCAGATATTGTAGCTAGAGTTTTCAAAATCAATCTCAAACATCCAATAGAGGATTTATAAGAAGGGAAACATTTTGGATATGTTTATGCAGGTATTAATATTTTTGTATTCTTCATTTCAAACTAATTGCCCTAATAATATTAA
The DNA here is from genome assembly GCA_030737875.1 of Allium sativum. Classification (NCBI taxonomy): domain Eukaryota; kingdom Viridiplantae; phylum Streptophyta; class Magnoliopsida; order Asparagales; family Amaryllidaceae; genus Allium; species Allium sativum. The sequence goes on from CM060916.1 coordinate 737,402,044, forward strand.
TTAATTGAATTAAATTAACAGGCATTTAAGATATATAATTAGTACGTTCAATTTGAGAATGGTTTGAATACATAGAAATAAAATTGGCTACAAACCTGTATTTTTTTTATGAAAAAATATATCAAAACATAAAGCAAGATAACAAATTAAACGCAAAGTCCTTCACCCTTTAATTGATTGCTTTATTAACTATATAGTAGATTCATTCCACTTGCTTACATACATGACTGGGCATGTGTGTGCCTAATGTTTACAGATTCTCAAGTTTTTTTAGGCCAATCTGAAATGTATATCGAGACCAGAACTAACCACATTTATAATTTTTATATGCATTTTTTCTATTTGATATTAAAATTTATATCTAACAGTGAATACATAGGATAAATCCAAATACTTTTGCGATTTACCAAATATGCATGATATATATATATATATATATATATAATATCCAAGCACTTGCGACATACATAAAAAATCAAACAATATATAGTCTAAAATGCCAAGAGCATTTTTAAACCTGATCATTATTTTGACCAATCATATATAAAAGAATATTCATATATAAGTTATTATGTTATTAATGATCAATCACAGTATAAAACAGTTTCACGATATGACTGTTTTATAATGTTAATTTATATATAAGGGCTTTACACAACTATTTAATTCATATATATCACAGTATAAAACAGTTTGTATAAAGACCATGATGTTAGAAATATGCTATTAGAAACTACAATAAAACGTTTCACTTACCTTTAACGTTATGCGGTTTATAATCTTAATGAGAACCTATTAATTGAGTCATAAATAGACCGTTTCATTTTCCATTATGAATTTTCTAATCTTAATGTGACCCAATTAATTAGGACGTAAATAGACCGTTCATATTTAGAACGTTAGGTCTGTGATTAATTTTAAGCATTGAATTGGTATATGATGGACGTACCAGATTTAGAGTTAAATGCTATATAAAGGATTGGATCCTTTCTCTCCCTAAGTGAAGAGTTGTATTCTTCTCTATTTAGAAACAAATATGGAAATAAGGTAAGAGAGAAACCGAATTTTGAGAAGAAGAGTAAACATTAGAAGTCAAAGAAAGTAGATGACAACCATTACATTTTCTGTTGCTAATCAAGATACGTCATCTTAAGCAATAGATCGTATTAATTTTCTCCCTTTTGTTTGTGAAATATTCGGTACTGGTGATCCTAGGGCTATTCAATTGAATTATACATCATTAGTCATAAAAGATCAAATAATAAAGAAAATTCTAACATGTGGTATCAGAACAAACAAATAACTTAATACTTCCTATGATTGCAATTGATCTATTATATGCTTTACTCATGATGTTTAATCAAGTATGTGTAACAAGTCATTTATGCACATGAGATTTATGATTTTGTTAATCACCGAAGTAGTCAAAATCAGAATAATCATTTAGTGCATAAGTGATGTAATGATTATTGATAGAAATTGCCAGTTATAATTCTACCAATAAAAAAAATTGGCTTCACCAATGATAGAACCTGAGAACTTACCCAAAGGAAAGTCTTGTTCTATAACTAGTTGACATGATGAAGTTTAATAGACATTTTGATTAAATAAATATTGATCATCCAAAGATATCAGTTCTATTTAATTAAATATATTTATTACTCACTTATGTTTTGGTATTTAGTTATGTTAAGTATAAAATAGTATCTACCCAAAGGAGTGCTATATTATACTGTTATGTACATATTTGAATCTCGTTAGTTATGAGCTTATAGTTATTCTTATTTTTACTTGCAGTAGTTCCCATGAATACACGTGCTTCATCTGTTACATTGTTCGTTGATGTTAATTTTTTTTGAATGGAGAGAACAAGTCAATTCCTATTTAGGAGTTCAGGATCTTGACTTGGCACTCCTTGAGGATAAACCTGTTGCCCTTACAGCAGCTAGTACTGAGGCAGAAAAATCACACCATAAAGCATAGGATTGTAGTAACAGACTTATGTTTATCAATATGACTGTTACTAACAACATCAAGTCAACAATTTCGCAAATAGAAAGTGCTAAGGAATATATGCAGTTTGTGGAAGAGCGTTTTTATTCAGCTGATAAGTCACTTGCTAGTACTCTTATGGCAGAACTCACGACCATGAAGTTTGGTGGTTCGCGAACTATGCAAGAGCACATTATAGAGATGACTAATCTTGCAGCAAGGTTAAACTCCCTTAGGTTTACACTAGAGGATTCTTTTCTTGTTCAGTTTATTCTGAACTTGCTACCTTCTGAATATGGAGGTTTTCAAATTAACTATACCATTATAAATGATAAGTGGAATGTTAATGAATTGGCCAGTAGACTTGTTCAGGAAGAAGGACGTTTGAAAAGTCAAGAGAATCACTCAGTGAATTTTGTGAGTAATAAAGCTGGTAAATAAAAGAATGAAAATCAAGTTATTTCAAAAAGAAAAAGGAACCTGCTAATAATGGGACGGATAAGGAAAAGAAGGACCTAAAGGGCATTCGATGTCATTTTTGTAAAAAAAAGGACATTATCAAAAGGACTGTCCGAAACAGATAGCTTGGTTCGAAAAGAAAGGTAATCATCTAACTTTCATATGTTTTGAATCAAATTTAGTTGAAGTTCCTATTAATACATGGTGGCTTGATATTAGTGCTACAACACATGTTTCTAATAATGTGCTGAGATTTCTTATGATCCGAACTATAAATTCAAATGAAGGACGCTTTCTCTTTATGGGAAATGGAATGAAGTCCATTGGAACTTATCGCCTAATTCTAGAAAGTGGATATATATTAAACTTATAGTGTACCCTTTATGTACCTTCATTATCTAGAAACCTTATTTCCGTAAGTAAATTGGATATTTCTGGTTTGAGATGTATGTCTCGATCTTGTTGTTTTGATTTATATAAGAATATCGATAATGTTGGTTCTGGTATTCTAATTGATGGTCTACATAAACTGAAACTGAATGACAATTATGCGAATTCCTTGTAGAATGTAGTAAATATTGTTGGATGAAAACGTAGCATGTTGAATGAAAATTCTTCTTTCTTATGGCATAAAAGCCTAGGTCACATATCCAAAGAAATAATGATGAGATTAGTACGTAATGAAATTTTGTCAAATTTGGACTTTAGTGATCTACAATTATGTGTGGATTGTATTAAAGGTAAACAAACCAAACATAATAAGAAAGAAGTAGCCAGCTCCGTGAAATAATTCACACTTATATTTGCGAACCTATGGACACTCGAGCCTTTAATGGAGAAAAGAATTTCATCATTTTTATTGATGATTTTTCCCGTTATGGTTATGGCTATTTGCTTCATGAAAAAACTCAATCTGTGAATGTCCTTGAGACGTTTATAAAGGAAGTTGAGAGGCAATTAGATAAAAAGGTGAAAAGGTAAGTTTATCTTAGGTCCCTAAAAGGCTTGGAAATTAGACTCACATTTAGTCAAACTTTTCAAATAAATTAGGTCCCTATTTTTCGAAAAATCATCAAAAATTCACCAAAAAAATAAAAAAATCACGAAAATTTATAATTAAATAAAACAACAAGTCTTCATCAAATTCATCTGTTAAAACCATTAAAAAACGCATCAGAAACAAAAAAAATTAGCGAAACAACTGTATTATGCATCAAAAGATGCACTTATTTGTAAATAGTTGCATATATTTCAGTAATGCATCAAACTGTAGTATAAATGGATATATGTGCAGAAATTGTGCAATAAATGCATCGTTTCGTGCATTTATTCATGGGTGCGTTTTTATAGGTCCCTATTAAGCTTTTAAATTAGGCTCACATCCGGTCATAAACTTATTGTAAATTTATCCCCTATTTTATGAAAATTCATCAAAAAAATATTAAAAAAATCATGTAAATTCGTATTTAAATTAAACATGTACTTGCCCAAAAATTCAACTTGTAAAAAAATCAAAAAATTCATCGAAATCAAAAATAAACAAAAAACAGCGAAAAATGCAGTAATTTGCATCAAAGCATGCACTTATTTGAAATTCTTACATTCATTTGTGCAAGTATTTCACCGTTGAATCTCTTCATTAGCTTTTTTTCATACATGTAAGCAAGTTATACAGATTCTTGCATACAAGTATGCAATAATCTGCAGGCAAAATTTCAGTTTAGTTTTCTTCATGCAATACTTGCATACATATATGCAATTATTTCAAATAGTTGCACACATATATGCATGTTTCAGTACAAAAATTTCAAAGAAATCAGTTGCAGCAACGGTTGCATACATGTATGCAATTATTGGCAAAAGTTTCATTCATAGACGCAACTTTTTTTTTTTTTTTTGCATGGTCTTCTGGGAATATTTCCAAAAGGGCTTTTCAGGCACAAGGAAAAAGCCAACAAAAAATTTATCCAAAAGGACACGAGGCTAAAATTTTAACTTTAAAGACACTTTTTAGTGTAAAGGGAAGAATTCAGGGGCCCACTATCATTTCATACTTTACACTAAAGTTTGTCCTTATTATTAATTTTTCTGCCCCTTGTCCTTATGGATAAATTTTATGTTAATTTTGTCCTACACACTATTTTCCTGTTTCCAAAATTTAGAATTTTTTTATTATTGAGTGTCGCGCCTTTTTTCCAGAAAAAACGAAAAAGGCGGAAAACTGAAAATAGGGGGTGGGTTTAAATGTATACTTAGGGAGGGATGTGAGCCTAATTAAGTTTGGTTTTAGGGATGTGCCCCTAATTTTCACTTTATTCATTCCTTGCCTGTTTTTCAAGCATTCACAGTTTTCAAACATTGTTGCATACATTTCTGCACTTATACAAAATAACTGCATACAATCATGCACATATTCATAAGTGGTCATCCTTTTTAACTTTGTTTCGTATATGTATCCATATATATGAAATAAATGCATACATGTATACAACTATTCGTAACACATGCAGTTCAGTTCAACTTTATATGCATACATTTTTGCAACTATTACCAATATAGCGTACATATATGCATATATTCATCCAGTTTTTTCAATGAAAATGCTGCACGAATATACGCATATATACAGTATAAATGCATAGATGCATGCAACTTTTTTTTTTGGATTGCTTCTGGGAATATTTGAGATTTTTTTTGGGTCAACCAGTGCGATTTTTCCTTTAGAAAACACGTAACATGCAAAACAGGGATCCGCTTTCAATTATAAAGTTGGGGTGGATGTCGCTTTTATTTTGAATAAAAATAAGGATGTATGCCTAATTTTCACAAGGTGAAAATCATAAGGTCTGATAAAGGTGGTGAATATTATGGCAAACATAATGAGTCAGGCCAGTGTCCAGGCCCATTTACAAAATTCCTCGAAAGTCATAACATATGTGTGCAATACACAATGCTAGGTACACCACAAAAAAATGGTATAGCAGAAAGACACAATGGGACATTAATAGATATGATTAGAAGTATGATATCAGATTCTACACTATCTAAGAATTTGTGGTCGTATGCTCTCAAAACCGCTAATTATTTGTTGAATAGGATTCTTAGTAAAGTTGTTTAAAAGACTCCTTTTGAATTATGGACTAACAGGAAACCTAGCTTGAGACACCTGCATGTTTGGGGTTGTCCAGTGGATGTGAGAATTTATAATCCACATGAAAAGAAATTAGATTATCGAACGATTAGTGGGTACTTCTTAGGTTACCCTGAAAAATCTAAAGGGTATGTGTTTTATTGTCCTAATCATCGTCCAAAAATTGCAGAAACTAGTAATGCTAGATTCATTGAGATTGGTGAAATCAATTGGAGAACTAGAAGAGAAATAGTAGAAATAAAGGGAACATGGGTAAATGTTACACTACCTAGAATAGTTCCTCCATTTACTATTACTCCAAATGTTGTTCCAGCTGTTGAAGAACAACATGATGATGGACAACATATAAGTGAAGAAGTACTTCCCGAAGGAAATGACTTACATAATGCTGATGCGCATGAACCATAACAAGTAGCATTAAGAAGATCTCAAAGAGATCGTAAGTCAATTATCTCTAATGATTATGTGGTTTATATGCAAGAATAAGATTATGATATAGGAATCAATAAGGACCCAATTTCATTTTCACATACAATAGAAAGTAAAGAGTTAAAGGAATGAATTAATGCCATGAAAGAAGAACTGAAATTCATGCAACAGAATGAAGTTTGGGATCTCGTTGAGTTACCACATGGGTGTAAAAGAGTCGAATGCAAGTGGGTTTTTAAAACCAAACATGACTCTAGTGGTAATATCAAACAGTATAAAGCTATACTTGTTGCTAAGAGTCACACTCAGAAAGATGGTGCTGACTACAAGGAGACATTTTCTCCTGTTTCAAAAAAAGGACTCACTAAGAATTATAATGGTATTGGTAGCTCATTATGATTTGAAATTGCATTTAATGGATGTGAAAAATAGCCTTTCTGAATGGAGATCTTGATGAGGAAGTTTATATAAATCAACCTGTGGGTTTTTCTATAGAAGGTAAAGAACAATTGATGTGTAAACTTAAGAAGTCAATATATGGACTTAAACAAGCATCCCGACAATGGTATATTAAGTTCAATACCATTATTACGTCTTTTGGTTTTAAGGAAAATACAGTTGATCACTGTTTATACCGAAAGATCAGTGGGAGCTAGTTTATTTATCTAGTCTTTTATGTTGATGACATATTGCTTGCTGCAAATAATTTAAGCATATTACATGAAACTAAGAAATTTCTCTCAATGAACTTTGAAATGAAAGATATGGGAAAGGCATCCTATGTGATTGGAATAGAAATATTTCGTGATCGATCACAAAGAGTATTGGGATTGTCTCAGAAAGGATACATCTAAAGGATTCTAGAGAGATTTGGAATGAGTAAATGTTCATCTGGGGAAGTTCCTGTACATAAAGGTGATAAATTCAATCTCATGCAATGTCCTAAGAATAATGTTGAATGAAAGGAAATGGAATCAATTCCATATGCATCTGTAGTTGGTAGCCTAATGTAAGCTCAAACCTGTACTAGACTGGATATCAGTTTTGAGGTTGGTGTGTTAGGGAGGTATCAAAGTAATCCAAGAAGGGAAGATTGACAAGCTACAAAGAAAGTTTTGAGAAACTTACAAGGCACGAAAGATTACATGCTTATGTATCGTGGATCCAATGAATTGGAGGCATTAGCAATTCAGATTTTGTTGGATGCATCGATACTAGAAAATCGACTTTTGGTTACCTGTTTATGTTTTCTCAAGGTGCCATATCATGGAAAAGTGCGAAACAAACTATTTTTGCTTCATCTACTATGTAGTCAGAATTTGTGGCATGTTATGAAGCCACAATTCATGCATTATGGTTACGGAACCTTATTTCAAGACTTGAGATTGTCGACACCATTAGCAAGCCGTTGAAAATTTATTGTGATAACTCTGCAGCAGTATTTTTTCAAAGAAAAACAAGTACTCTGAAGGTGCCAAACATATGGAACTAAAGTATCTTGTTGTTAAAGATGAGGTTCAGAAACAAAGAGTGTCAATCATGCACATCAGTACATAATTTATGACTGCAAACCCTTTGAAGAAAGGGTTACAGCCAAAATAATTTAAGGAGCAATTTCAAAGAATGGGTCTTGGTTGTATTAATAATGATTGACGTGTGACATTCTGAGCTCTTTTATGCGTTTCTGATATACAATTATGTGACTCTTGTTTAATGCGGTAGTATATACTTTAAGTAAATTTAAACAAGAAAGAGTCTTATAAAGATATTATGTTTAATCATTATGATGTAAGACATTATGCAGACCATTATGCTATTTTATATAAATTATGAATGTAAATTGATGGGTTGTTGGTATTGTAGTATATGGAAGGGAATGCATTGAATTAATAATGCACAACCTCCATAACTCTCAACAATTTATCATAGTATGATGTTCAACACTCGATATTGTGAATAATCAGGATAAGTGGGAGAATATTAGAAATATGATATTAGAAACTGCAATAAAATGTTTCATTTAACTTTAATGTTATATCGTTTCTAATCTTAATAGGACCCTATTAATTGGGTCATAAATAGAATGTTTCATTTTCCATTATGCATGTTCTAATCTTAATGTAAACCGGTTAATTAGGACATAAATAAACCATTCATATTCAAAACATTAGGTCTGTGATTAATTTTAAGCGTTGAATTGGTATATGATGGACGTACCAGATTTAGAGTTAAATGTTATATAAAGGATTGGGTCCTTTCTCACCCTAAGTGAAGAGCTGTATTCTTCTTCATCTAGAAACACATTAGGAAATATGGTAAGTGAGAGCAATCAAATTCTGAAAAGAAGAGTACATATTAGAAGTAAAAGAAAGAAGATGACGGTCATTACATCTTCGGCCGCTAATCAAGGTACGTCATCTTAAACAATAGATCATATTAAGTTTCTCCCTTTTGTTTGTGAAATATTTGGCATTGGTGATCCTAGGGCTACTCAATTGAATTGTACATCACTAGTCATGAAAGATCGAATAATAAAGAAAATTCTAACACATGAAGCTATATTTTTCTACCAAATCTAACAGTTTCGCTCATTATAGCATAAACAACCCTTATACTATTAATAATCAATGATAGTATAAAACAGTTTTCAGTATATATATATCATGGTCTGGCTGAATATTACTTATGTATGTACCATGATCTGACCGATCATTAACTATCATTACAACAAAAAGACCTTTTTATGACATTTGAAAACCGCCATAAAAACTTTCTACGACGATTCTATAAACGTCATATATCAACATGTTATTAAAAGTCTAGTAGATATTATGACATGTAATTCTTGCAATAGAAAACATACTTTTGTTGCACTCTTAAACAAGGCCATATTGATGCAACTGCTTTTCCATAGCATTATGAAATGTTCTATAGAACTTTTATGACGTCATTTGGTTGCTATAATATGTTAGCATGCCATATTATTATGACATCTACGCATGCTACAAAATCATCACATGAAGCTTTTATGATGCAATGATAGGCTATAGAAAATTCATTACTATCTACTATAGCATTGTTTTGTTGCTATAAAAAATGTTTGCTTGCAAAATATTTTCTAGCACTAGCATGATGCTATAGTATAACAAAGCTAACAAAAATATTTCTATTGCACATTTTTACTGCCATAATATTCAAAGCTTACAATTTTCAATTCTACTAATATATTATAACAATTCAAAAGACCACATCTATTACATTTACGTTAAGTACACAAATGAAGTCATAAGCCAAATCACAAAATTTTATATCCACAGTATTTCATATATGAAGAATTAAACATAAATATTTGTGATAAAAATTAACATTGCTTAGCACCCAACGCCTCCTCAATAAATCGACCTCGTCTTCTTTTTCATGAACAAACACGAGTTCGCTCTCTCTACTAGCGGAATACCTCCTTAACAAACTTATGCTCTCCCCAGTCTTTAAACTATTTCACCTGCAAACAGCTTACTTCACACCTACAAAAATATGCCTTCAGACATAAAACTTCCTCTTTAACTTCCCACTCCCCTCACCAATAAGGCAAGCCATCCTCATCACAACAACCTTGAAGTGAACTGTAATGACAAAACATTCACATTGCTCGCCAAGCACAAACAAAATCAATAGAAATAAAAGATGCTACCCCATCAGAAACAACTGGAGATTAAATAGAAATCTTCAACCAAACTACCAAAAATAAACAAAGACAAACCTTGCACTATTTATTTTCCACGCAGCTTTCTTCCTTTTGCTTCTTTCAGCACCTTCACCCATTCCGGACATCCCTGCAGCAATGAAAAAGCTTGAACAACATGTTATGGCATTGAAGCAACCTCAATTTTTTGCCATACATTGCATGCATTTTACACCATCACCCCCAAACACTTCTATTTTGTTAGTAAAACCCGTATGACACGTCTGGTAGAGATTATAGAGTAAAACCTACATACATTCATCCAGTACAGATCATTCAAAATTTTCCATACCGATTTTATCATAATTTCTCATTGCAGCTCCCAAAGAAGATCAATCAGTGCCAACTTCAGTTCCCTTACTTTCCCTGCAGTTTTCAAACATGCAATTGTATATCACAAAAACAAATCTTTAAAAAATCTCATTGAAGCTAGAAGTCCTATGCTTTCTTTTCATTCCAACTTCAACATTAGTATACAATCACTAGCACTCAGCTCACACACACTAATCTAGGCATGTTCACATACACAAGAGTTTCACAAACACACACTTGCTCATACAACCTATCAACTACAAAACTTACAATATGCATATATAGTATGCTGACACTGGAATGCGCACACATAGCACTACATAACACGACACCATGTACAAACGCTCATACAACAACCACTATAGTGAAAGGCTCAATCCTTTAAAGTGTTGCTGCATGCATCAACATACTCTACAAGATTTTATACAAAACTGAATGCATCAATATCCGATTTTGTTAAAAGCTGAAACTGCATGTATTTAAGAAGATTTTATGCGAAACGAGCATAACAGCACGTGCTTTGCGCGTGATCCAGTATACCACAAATACTGTGAACATTATGCAATTGATGTTAAATTTATAACACTGATATTTGTCGATTAAATGCAAATAACAAAATGTTGCAACATCCTATATTCAAGGCTTTTATGAAACACAAAAAAAGGTTAGCTTTATGAAATCAACCAATAGCCCACAAATTCAACATCAGACTTTAATTATCGAATTAAACCAGTAAACTAGTTAAAATAAAAACTAAAATAGTAAAAATTATTTTTATACCAAAAATAAATCATGATTTATTTTTCATTTTAGCTCACGTATTTTTAACGTAATGTCAAATGTAATATGGCAAGACATGACTGAATTGAAAGAAAATAGTGGAAAAGAGTAGCAGTTGTGCAAGTAAAATTTTACATTTGTTTATCACATTACTACGATGTTCCCTTAAAAGACACAAACATTAATTTTCAGATTTGAGCAGAAACAATGAAATAACTTAATGATAATCCTAAGTCCAGCATTTGATGATTTTAAGGCAATGATAAAAAATATGGATATGTTCAATTCTTAATGTAGTGAATCTAACTCATATTCAACGTACATTTTTATTACCTTTATTGATTTAGAATTAACAAAATAGGGACTTTGACCATATTGCACATTATAGCAAACAAAGTAACAACAAATGTTCATATATTGAAAATATCAAATATTTGCAATTATTAGAAACAAATATGTCCAGTATTTAATTGTCAACCTTGTATGTGACAAATATTTCATTTGTTTAAAAACTCATGCTATAGATATCAGAAATACAATCGCATATGCCGTAAAAGATCAAAATAATCATGTTGATTAATAACGAGTATGATTAGGACTTATGGACAAACATAACTCAGTCAAATTTTGATTCACGGTTTGGAAGTTCAAGTTTGAAATCAGCAAACAAAGTTGCAAGCAACACTACAAATCTTGATCACAACCATATTATAAAGATAACCACTTTCCACTGAGTTCATCCTCTGTTGCAAATGACTGGGGAGGAACACATGCGCAATATATATAGAGGATAAACTTTACTTTAACAATGATTAAACAGAGAAGCAAAAGTAAGTATCTAAATTCAAGTTGTTTTGGGATATCTATGTAGTTATTACCATATGCCAACAAATAAACGTGTTAAATCTATAATACCAATTGCTGTAGGGTATATCAACGAATCAACAAAAAACACAATAAATCATGAACACAAATGAAGTGAGAATCATATGTAAGATAGTGAAGTGGCCATCTAACAAAGAAAGTGAACATTTCATCAAAAAATATGTTTTTTCTGTGTATGTATGTATAGAAGAACAAAATCTTACAGCCACATGGTCAATCAATTTGTTTGTTAATCATTCAATTTTTGAACTGTCAAAAATATAAAATAAGTTGTATACCAAACAAACTGCGTTAGAGATTATAAATAAGTTGATACAAAATTCATAACATATTTCGAGATTATTTTTATATAAAATAGAAGAAAAGAACCATGTATGAACTAGAATCGGTGATACATTCCATAAAAGAGCCTCCATAATGCTTCTGCTCCTCGCGCGGATTGAATCAATATTCTGGTTTCTCGCCTAATAGCATAACTTGAAGAGTGGTAGACAAAACAAAATGCCACTCATTATGGCTAAGAGAAAGAACTCCAAATTCCTACAAGCAATGGTAAACAAAAAGTTATGAAGCCTGCATATTACACACAAATACATAAATATAAATATAGCGAGCAATACAATGTCTTACGATATCACAGGAAAATTTAAAATAAAGCATATCTAAAATCTTTAAGAAACAAATAAAATGACACCGTATCTTTTTGTTTCGCTTTTCATATCTGATAGTCACCAAATACCAAAATCCATATAAATCTATGCTCTTAAACAGGAACTTCCATTGTTTTCCATCAAATATTTCTAGAAACCAAACTTTCATCGACAAAAAATTTCACCCTTACTTTGTTGAGGTAAAAAGTTAATTATACACTCGCTTTCAAAAGAATATTGAAATTAAATACGAGAGTAGAGGAAGTCTAGGGTGTTGTAAGATAGCAGCTACCTTAACAAGACTATCTTTCGTCAGGGCAGAATTGAAGTAGCGTGAACAAAACACTTCAGTAACATCAATCACAGACTGCCATACCCAAGGAAACATTGCGAACTGAAATTTAATGTGAAGGCCCACCCCGAACCAGCCGACATTTCCCTGAATTGCACTGTGCCAATGCCCGATTAGCACGGGGCGGTCGTTAAAAGAAAACAGTTTGAAACTATGAATCACTAAAGAACCTGTTGTAATATCTCACAGTACATGGAATAAAATATAATAATAACATAACTTGACATAAAACAGGCGAGACAGTGCTTAAGATGAAAACTAAACCATCATAGCAAAGGAATCCAAATACAGCTTATGATCTAAACCATCATTATTACAATCTCAAAACACTATCTCTAAAAGAAAAGTAGAAAAGGTACACTACTAATGCCCAAAGTAGTGACTAGCAACAACACAGGGAGAATATATGTAAATAGTACGTGGAAGCCTCCTGCTCGTCTTCGGACAGATAATCGTGCATAACCACCTAATTTTTATCTAGTCTGCTCGTTTAGGAAAACCCAGAGTAATAAGAAGAGACGTAAAACTCTGGGTCAGACAAAAGTCTTGTATGAGCGATAGCAGCAAAACAAAACAATAACAGGTATAAATAATCGTACCTGAACCTGGACCTACAACCAAAGAGTTTGCACAACAAGATGTACATTACTCTAAGGTAACACTAACATAAAGTGTAAAGTGGAAGTGTGCATGTCATGGTGATAGCAAACATCAAGCATAGCAATCATCCTCACATCTCTCACTCAGTGCGTAAAGCATACGATATCCACCACTTTGATCACCCAATCCTTTGCTACGATCACTTCCCCTTGGAACTCACAATGACCCCATTGCACTAATCCATAGCCCATAATTTGTCTCTCAGTGGTGAACCAGAATTATGGATATCGATAACCCATTTGCACACGTCCCGCAACAAAGTCCAACTCATGAAGTTAACTTGTTGGTTCCCCATCTGGAACCTGAGTAACACTCCTCATCCGGACTTCCTTTGCATCTCGGGTTTTAGTCTTCCTCGGATCGTATTTCAGTTTCCATTCGGTTCAGCTCATACCCTTCGTCATGTCTCGGTTCGACGCTCAAGTCCTTAACTCGGCTCGCGGTTCTCATATGGACCCGGTTCGTGAATGGCACTTCCTTGACTGCTCGTGGTGGAGGGTGCTTCACGGTCCTGTTCATGGCATCGATTCGTGGGGGACAAGGATGCACGTGAAGGCAAGGGAAACTGGCTCGTGGAGGTGGTTGGCTCGTGAGGGAGGGTTCACGACCGGGGTCGGGTTGTGGTCGTGATGTGCCTCATGATCGGGGACCTACTCCAATTTCCTACAACTTTCCAACAAGCAATTTATGCCATACGACGGCGTTTTCGACCATTTTAACTTTGCTAAACAATCACAAATCATACCAAACAATAATAGCAACATGTATAATCAACCCTAAGCATCAAAACAACAATTTAACATGTTAATATGGATCAAACATACCCAAAGACCCATGTTTCCCTCTTAACCCCTTAATAATGATTTAAATATAGGAATAGCTAAATATGTCCAAATTACCCGAAATTCATATCAAAGGCATAAAATAACATTTTAGAATTTCTACATATTTTTCCACACTTTTCTGAGTCATAATTTCGCTAATTATCACTAATCACCCCTAATCAGCCGTAATTAGTGAGTAAAAGTGCTAATCACTCACCTTAACCACAAATAAATCTTAGATCTGAAACTCTAACTGATTTGGCACGGTTGCCAATGTATTGCAATAGCTCTATCTCAATTTCTACGCTAATCCGCCTTAATTTGATGTTGATTTGGCTAATATGTGATTAGAAAGTGATTTAGGATGAATTTAGAAGGTGGAGGCCATTGTTAGGGTTGAAGAGAGGTAGGTGGCGGCTGTAAAAATGACAAAGAAAGGTTTCTCTAATCCTTTTCAGCCCTTATATAACCTTAATTCCGAAATCCCCAATGGGCTTAGCTGCTAATTACCCAATTAAGCCCAATTAAGTTGTTTTTTCACCTTCCAAACATTATTTCAACCATATCTCCCTAATGGTAAGTTCGTTTGATTAATGTGACCACTCTACGGAAAGGTAAACCATCATTTGAATCTAATGGAAGTTGTTTCAGGTCAAAACTCCTTACCAATCAAAAGTTATAAGTGAAACAAGATTCTCCAGGGCAAAACGATTATTTAAAAATCGATAAAAATAGTGAACATGGGAAATGACCCCAATAGTCGTTCCCCAAAATAACATGACTATATGACTTCGTATGAGAATAAAATAAATATTCTACAATCCTCCGATACGTAGAATGCGGGTCATTACGCTCTCCCCCATTAAGAAATTTCTCCCTCGAAATTCCTTAACTAAGGAAACAACAAAGGTTCCCACATGCCTATCAACCATTTACAATCAAACAAACATACATGATATCACATCAAGCCTATCCTAGCATGCGGTTTACTAACAAGGGAATAACAATCATTATTAAAATCTTACCGGGCAAAAAGCTCTGGATATGACTTCCTTATGTTCTTCTCGGTTTCCTAAGTACAGTCATTCTCATTATCACACCATCGATATTCATCTCTTCCTTGGAGATGATTTCTATTAGGTTAGGATTGTCCCTCTTACTGGAACCAATTCGCTCAATCAAAGTCGGTCTAATCTTCAAACTTGCTAACATCTCTGGACCCAATCTGTACTTAGTTCTGAAATCATATCCCGCGATATACTTCAGTTGCTTCCATTCAAGAAACATAGAATCTAAACTGGCATGTCTCCTACTCAATGCATCAGCTACCACATTTAGTCTGGTACCACAGGCATCCATGTATATCGTCATCTCTTCATTTCCCATTGCCAGAATCCTACAGTGTAGCATACTCGAGAGAAGAAAATAGGAAAACCCATAGCATCCATCAAACAATTCCTATCTATTACCTGCTAAAGCCATGAATACGTCGATACCTGTATGATTGGTCTAACCAATATCAAGGGCCAATGGAAGCCCCGACTCCAAACGGACTACCACACGTCCAACGTATGTTTATGATCCAAGGATAACTAGATCACGTCCAACGGATCCAAGGTAAATGGGTGTCCCCAAATACCCCTGTTGTGAGTCTGCCTAGAACACTCCAAACTATCGACGATTCCTTAGCACCCCATCAGAAGAGCTATCCACAACTCCATTTTTAACTCGAGTCCAACCCAAGTCAATCCATTATCTTGCAGCCTTCTCGAGTCCCACTCGAGTCATCTCATAGCTCTATCGAGTCCAACTCGGGGCAGTCCACATCATCGAACAATCTTATCATGTCACAGCTGCCCATCACTCCTCGAGCAAACCAAGACATCATTCAGTGGTAATCACAACAACTACTTATATCTCACCCAAACCATCATAGTCGAAATCGACATTCCCCAAGCATAAGCCCCAAAGGACTAAATCAATATTAGACAAGCACTCATGGAACATCTCCTCCGAATCCAGACAACTACGTGAGATGACATGAACAAAGCAGCCAAACACTTGAGCACTCAAAATAACTCTGGCTATCCTCACCAATCCTGCTTCGAAACTATCGTTGATCGCATGACAGCCCATGCCATATGTCAAGGGTAAATAGCAAGCCCGGTTCTAACCAGGCTACTGCACGTCCAACGTACATTTTCCTCCCAGAGACTACTAGAACTTACGACAATGATAATCTCTCTATAACTCTAGTCGGCATCGCCGACGACTATCCACAAACTCAGACCCAGTCTCGAGTATCCATTACCCCCAAACTCAAGTCCAGCATGAGTCGTCTCCTTACTCGTTGCATCTTCAAGATTAACGAACAACCATTGTTTACGGGTTCAAGTCCAACATCAATGTCCTAACCTTCGCTGCATCCCCACGATCAACGAACACATCATATCGCTTCGAGATTTCCCCATTGAATTTACTCCGAAGTTATTACCATTCTTGAACCAAAGAGAACATCAACATAAAGTTCTAAACAATCCATAGCAATAACTTATTTACTACGGAATACCACAACGCTTATGTTATTCACCACATCGTTTAAAAATGCTTCCAAAGGCCCTTCCTTCATGAGTCATGGCCGACCCGAATCTCTTTGTTCCCCTAGTTCCAGTTATTATTGCCATCACTAGGTAGGTACCCAATACCACCATATACCCTTGGAGCCAATCAACTCCCATAATAATACTAAACCCAGTAAAGCCCAAACAAAGCAATCACAAGCAAACATAAATCCATGACTCGATAAATCCATATTACAACAAATCATATTAAGGCTAGTCGAACCACCAATCGGGTTCGTCACAACTAAAGGTCTATCGATAATCTCGGGTTCCAATTCCAACCTATCTACTAGGTCACTAGATATGAAGGAATGGAAAGCCCTGGTATCAAACAACACTCAAACTGCAACATCATAAATAGAAAGCATACCTTGAATAACGTCACCCTTTCCCTTCTGCGCCGTAGTTGGGGCATTCGACGAAGAAGGAACAGTGTTGATAGCATATGATTTCACAATCTGCTTTTCTTTAGGAGGTTGCGGACATTTATCCTTGTGATGTCCCACTTGGCCATAATTGAAGCACTTCCTTTCCCTAGGCTTTTCCTGGCAATCTCTTGCATAGTAACCCTTTTTGCCATAGCTGAAGCACTCTCCATCTTTCTTATTCATTTTATTCTAATCATCCTTGGTTTGGTCTTGTTTCCTCTTATTCTGGGAATTATTCTTGCCTCCACCGCTTGCATCGGCTTTGGCTCCTCTGCAGATGTAATAGCAACATCAGTCTTTAACTTAGGGTAAAGGCTCTCAGATCTCAATGTCTTTCCCACAATAGATTCGAAAGTCTCATCGATATGGTTTATGAGTCTCTCCCCCAAGTACTCATCTAGGCCAGTTATGAACTTCTCGTTCTTCTTCTCGACCGTATCGATAAGGGACAATCCATACTTCGATAAGGTATCAAATACAGCAATATACTCCGAGATTGCCCTACCATTCTGCTTAAGCTCCAAGAATTTCCTAAACAATTCTGATTTCTGAGCGGTTGGAATAAACTTTCACTGAATCGGGCCTTAAACTGATTCCAAGTAACTTGATGCTCAGGAGTAGCTGCTTTAATAGCATTCCACCAATTCATCGCTCGTCCTTGAAGCTGACGCGATGCTAGCTTTCTCTTCATCGCATCATCAATTCCCAAATCCACTAAGATGTGTTCACAACTATCAAGCCAATCTTGAACCTGTGTAGCCGATTCTGTTCCATGGAATGGCTTCCCACGAAGACTAGTATAATCCTTGCACAGCTTGGCAAAATCGGCTCTAGGCGCCTGCACCATTGCACCACCACCATTAGTAGCATTAGGAACTGCTCCCTGAGCATACCTAAGCATCTCTCTCATGAAGGTAGTAAACATCGTCTTTATATCAGGGACATTCCAATTATTGGCCCCAGAACCCGTACTCTTCGTATATCGGCTCATCGTTCAATCTGTAAAGAGAAAACGATTAACCATCTCCTTAGTGGTGTCAGTGCAGTGCGACTTCATTCTTAGATATACTAATAAGATATATATATATAGCTTTTGAAAACCAAAATATCACAAATATGCGCTCTCATATATGTATACTATCTCTCCCTGATGTCCTCCCCAAGGTTAACTACGCAACCTAGGCTCTGATACCAAATGTGACGGCCCGCCCTGAACCAGCCGACATTTCCCTAAAATACGATGTGCCAATGCCCGACTAGCACGGGACGATCGTCCAAAGAAAACGGTTTGAAACTATGAATCACCAAAGAACCTGTAGTATATCTCACAGCGCATGGAATAAAATATAATAATAACATAACCTGACATAAAACAGGCAAGACAGTGCTTAAGATGATAATTAAACCATCATAACAGCGGAATCCAAATACAGCTTATGATCTAAACCATCATTATTACAATATCAAAATACTGTCTCTAAAAGCAAAGTAGAAAAGGTACACTCCTAATACCCATAGTACTGACCAGCAACAACAAAGTGAGAATATATGTAAATAGTACGTGGAAACCTCTTGCTCGTCTCCGGACAGCTACTCGTGCATAACCACCTAACTTGTATCTAGTCTGCTCGTTTAGGAGCACCCAGAGTAATAAGAAGAGACATGAAACTTTGGGTCAGACAAAAGTCTGGTATGAGCGACAGTAGCAAAACAAAACAATAACAGGTATAAATAATCATACCTGAACCAGGACCTGCAATCAAAGAGTTAGCACAACAAGATGTACAACACGCTAAGGTAACAATAACGTAAAGTGTAAAGTGGAAATGTGCATGTCATGGTGATAGCAAACATCAAACATAGCAATCATCCTCACATCTCTCACTCAGTGCGTAAAGCATACGATATCCACCACTTTAATCACCCAATCCTTTGCTATGATCACTTTGCCCTTGGGAGTCACAATGACCCCATTGCATTGATCCATAGCCCATAATTTGTCCCTCAGTGGTGAACCAAAATTATAGATATCGATAACCCCTTTGCACACGTCCCATAGCAAAGTCCAACTCATGAAGTTAACTCGTTCATTCCCCATCTGGAACCTGAGTAACACTCCTCATCTGGACTTCCTTTGCATCTCGGGTTTTAGTCTTCCTCGGATCGTATTTCAGTTTCCATTCGGTTCAGCTCATACCCTTCATCATGTTTTCGTTCGATGCTCAAGTCCTTAGCTCGGCTCGCGGTTCTCATATGGACCCGGTTCATGAGTGGCACTTCCCTGATAGCTCGTGGTGGAGGGTGCTTCACGGTCCTGTTCGTGGAATCGATTCATAGCGGACAAGGAGGCTCGTGAAGGCAGGGGGAAACCGGCTCGTGGAGGTGGTTGGCTCGTGAAGGAGGTTTTACGTCCGGGGTCGGGTCGTGGTCGTAATGTGCCTCACGAACGGGGACCTGCTCCAATTTCCTGCAACTTTCCAGCAAGCAATTTACGCCAC
The DNA here is from genome assembly GCA_030737875.1 of Allium sativum. Lineage (NCBI taxonomy): Eukaryota > Viridiplantae > Streptophyta > Magnoliopsida > Asparagales > Amaryllidaceae > Allium > Allium sativum. Next base: position 737,421,827 of record CM060916.1, read on the forward strand.
ACAACGACTTTTTCAACCATTTTAACTTTTTTAAACAATCACAAATCATACCAAACAGTAATAGCAACATGCATAATCAACCCTAAGCATCAAAACAACAAGTTAACATGTTAATATGGATCAAACATGCTCAAAAACTCATGTTTCCCTCTTAAACCCTTAATCATGATTTAAATATAGGGTTAGCTAAATATGTCTAAATTACCTCAAATTCATATCAGAGGCATAAAATAACATTTTAGGATTTTTACATATTTTCCCATATTTTTCTGAGTCATAATTTCGCTAATTATCACTAATCACCCCTAATTAGCCGTAATTAGTGAATAAAAGTGTTAATCACTCACTATAGCCATAAATAAATCTCAGATCTGAAACTCTAACTGATTTGGCATGGTTCCCAATGTATTCCAGCAGCTCTATCTCAATTTCTATGCTAATCCACCTTAATTTGATGTTGATTTGTCTAATATGTGATTAGAAAGTGATTTAGGATGAATTTAGAAGGTAGAGGCCATTGTTAGGGTTGAAGAGAGGTAAGTGGCGGCTGTAAAAATGACAAAGAAAGGTTTCTCTAACCCTTTTCAGCCCTTATATAATCCAAATCCCGAAATCCCCATTGGGCTTAGCTGCTAATTACCCAATTAAACCCAATTAAGCTGTTTTTCACCTTACAAACCTTATTTCAGCCATATCTCCCAAACAGTAGGTCCGTTTGATTAGTATGACCACTCTACGGAAAGGTAATCCATCATCTAAATCCAATGGAAGTGGTCTCAGGTCAAAACTCTTTGCCAATAAAAAGTTATAGGTAAAACAAGATTCGCCAGGGGCAAAACGGTCATTTAAAAATCGGCAAAAACCGTGAACATGGGAAATGACCCCAATAGTCGTTCCCCAAAGTTACAAGACTATACGACTTCGTATGAGAATAAAATAAATATTCTACGATCCTCCGATACGTAGAATGCGGGTCCTTACATTTAATATGAGAAATAAGTAAGTATAGTAGGCTTGAAGATGGCATCTAATAATTGCCTTTCCATCAAAATTTGTCGATATTGATGAGCTTGGTCATGAGGTTGGTTTGCATAAGTAAATGCAGCAATACCAGCAGCTTCCATTGGATAAGTCGACTAGTTTGGAGTTATAATTCCATGAGTTTGGTGTGCCTGTATTAGTAACATAGGATATGAATATATGTATGTAGTGACATATCAGCTTAAAGTAAATTGCAGAATTATTCTCAGATTTGATTTTACTTCATTTCATTGACTTCCTGCTACTGGCCTATAAATGTCATAAGGCCACATAAAAAAGGCAGAAAATAAACCAATAACAAACTCACCTTCACTCCGAGTCCCTGTAATTCTAGGAATATTTGCACTTATAGTGTTATCTACATCAAAAAGAGAGATACAGAATTACAAATTAGTTTACTGATGCGAAGGTAAACAAATTATAAGGAGGGCATTGGGGATGCCATTCCAATAATAATGATGTTAAGTATAGATACGAACCATTCATGTTTGCTGGTTATCTACACATCAAAATCATGCATATCATAGTATAACATTGCCCAAAACCTGTAATAAGATTGCAATATTTGCAGGTAAATATACCAAGAAGGATGTATGTAAAAAACTTAAAGCCGACAAACAAGGTATTTAATTATAAACGTGAAGATTATCCAATTGACTATGGCAACATTAGCAATCTGAAAGAAATATTCAAAAGATTCACAAAAGAAATGTTAGATCCAAAATTGGGTCTAACACCCAAGTTGTTCTGATCTATGAAGAATTATAACTAAAATATGAAGAAAAAGCAGAAAAAACACGAGATTTATAGTGGTTCGGCGTTAACGAGCCTACGTCCACTTTACATGTAGTTGATTATATGTTGAATGCAAGTACAATCAATAGTTTCACTCGATCTCACTCTTACAATTATGATTCTCTCAATAATTTCAGAATAACTCTAAGTAGAAATAATGGAGATATGATAATGGTGGAGTTAGATCTCTTAATTGCCCAAAAAAGATCCTGAAAAATGCCAAGTTCTGGGCTATTTATAGCTGATTTCCACAGACGGATCGCGGTCATACGTGGCACACATCCCGAGGATCTCATACTGGTTCGTAGCTTGATGAAGAAATTGTCAAATTAGCCGTTGTGGACAGGTGTCGCGAGATCCATGCATCTCGGAACATGGGATGACTCGGTCCGTGGCCATCATTGTGTCTTTCGGGTTGGATCGGATCGTGATAGCTGGTACGGTTCGTAGAGAGGGGGCCGATCGCGATCCGTATGGATGGTGTGACCTGGATTTGATAACTTCTGTATTTGAGACCCGATGGAGCATGTGTATCAATCTTGGTGGCTTGGTTCAAAAAGCTAGCCAACATTTTTCCCCCTCGAAGTGTGTTTTATCAAGGATGGAACATGCTTCGAAAGTTCTGAGTTGTCTTTTCACGAAGTGGCGCAAATCAGAGGTCGTGTCTGCCCATCTGTATCGTCGCATCATTTTTAAAGAGTCGCATCCCTCGACTGGTATAAATATCCAGTAAAATCTTCAATCTTTTCTCCGTTTATTGGATAATTTCTATCTCTGGAATTTTTGGAAACTTCGTTGTCGAATTGCCAGGTAAACTCCTGAACTTTCACAAGTATTTCTGAGTTTTCACTTTTTTGACAATCGCTTGTCGGGTCGGATCATCATAATACTTCATGGTCCATGATATGAGGCGCTCGTCTCGCTCCGACCTTCGGGTGGGCCTTAAATACGATGAGCCAACCTTCGTTACGAGTCGATCCAGGGATCGGCCTTCTTCTTCTTTGCTGGGCTCGATGGGCTTGACTCTGCGATCCACTAAAGCCCACGGTCCGAATAAGACAAAAAAAGGGAGACTAATGGTCACAGGTTTGGCTATATAAACCCGAACCCTCCTCTTCTTTTTTCTTTCGTCGCCGCCGCTAGTTCCCTTAAAAGAAACCCTAGCTTTTAAACATCCGATTATCCAATTATTTCATCATTTTCAGAAAGGTAATTATACTCGAAAAGTTTTCATGTGATTTCACTCTCATTTGTCTTGAAGTTTCACTGGTTTGAGAGGAGAAAGTGGTGTAATTTGTGGTGCTCGAGGCTATATTGGCGACCAGATGATGGGTTCAGGCGTTTGCGTAATGGAGCTAGGAGGGATGATGACGAAGAAACGAGGAAGAAGAAGAGGAGCGGGTCAGGTCGGATCGTGGGTGAGGAGGAAAGAAGAGAAAGATGAAGGAGAATGGCGAGGCAGTGGATCGTGGCGATGGCCAGGGAGCGGATCGTGGTGGGAGTAAACGGAAGGAGTAGGAGTTAGAGAGTGGATCAGATCGTGGTGGTAAGCTATGAATAGTAGGGAGTTACAGCGATCCGATCCGGTTCCCGATCCGATGTGATGCACTTTCATGAGTTAACGCTTCTGCTGTGAATCGATGCCTACTTCACGATCCGCAAACATACCACGATTCGAACCCCACCACGCAATCCAGTGATGTACCACGATCCAAATACTGAATGATCCCATGAACTTGTTAAATAAACATTGCAGCTTAACTCTGATATATCAATGGACAGTTAGGTTAGAGCCTTTAAGACGAACTTTCTGGACTGATCAGCAGCATAACTTAACAACGGACAACTACTAATATCTCGATGATCTTGTTAACTTTTATGCTTTCTTCCTATGCATACACAAACACACACTTGCACTTGCACACACGGGGGACGGGTAATTATATTCTAATTTCTCATGTTTACTCGCCTAAACAATAATGTCGGATAATCGTTCTCCTACAAGATCTGAAACAGAGATGGACCTCGAGAGGTCTGAACACCACAGCCCTGAGGTTCTTCCAGTTAATCCAGAGGGTGAGGACTCTGAATCCGAATATGAGGCAGAAACGGAATCGGATTCATCTAAGAGTACCTCGCTTGATGAGGAGTCCGAAGTGGATGACCGAGCTCCCGATGAGATTCCTGTTGCACTAGAAACTGAGAAATTCAATGACTCTTTAGCTTCCAAACTAGACGACATAAAACTTAAGAAAATCTGCTTGAAACAGGGGATCCCCTGGGATGATGTGAGAACACCTAAAAGCGAAGACAGACCTCATCTGGCTCCGTAAGGGTATATGACAGTCAGCCGACTCATGTGCGGAGTAGGCGCTATTCCTCCGTTTCCTCCAATCATCATTGAAACCTTAAAACGATTGGGTATTGCTCCGATGCAGCTTCATCCCAATGCCTACGCAGCCCTATACACTCTATACATCGCGTATGCGGAAATCCTGCAAACTGAGCTCACGTTTAAAGACTTGAAGTTCTATTACCTTTTCAATCATCGTTCTACAGCAACCCCAAATTTTTCTTTCTTCGAGTCGGTAGTCAATAGGAAGGTCTTGTCTGATGGTTATAGGAAGGTCTTGTCTGATGGTTACAGCAACATAGGGGATCCCAAGGCCGATTGGTTCTATATAAAGCGACATGCTGGGTGTGCGAGAAGATGGCTTAAATCAAGTAAATTTTAAACCTTTGAATGAATAACCTGTTTAAGAAATCGAAGCGCTAACATGCTTTTTTTCTCTATGCAGATCACACCTTTCCAAAGACGGAAGGCTCGGTGTATAGTAATCGACTATCCCTTCTTCTCAAAAGCAAATCTGACTTCCTAAGGATCAAGAAATGTATTACTGACGAGAATCTTCACTGGAACCGCCTTCTGGATATAAGATTTAAACTAGGCGCGGGTGGCAAACCTTACAAATATGTGCCCCCGGCCGAGGGAGAAGGAACGTCACAGGCAGCAGAGACAACTAAACTTCATAAGAGTCCTTCACCGATGATTAACCAGGACGATGAAGATTTAAATGTATATAGAGGAGATGAGGCCCGTGCTGACGAGCTTAAGGAAATCCCAACCTCTTCAAGGGATTCCCCCTCAAGGGATTCCCCCTCAAGGGCCTCTCTACCGGTTGAGCCTGCCGCTCCCGATGATTTAACAGAGGAGCAGTTATTTAAGGAATTGGACAAGATTCCTATACCCGATGATGTATATACACAGGAAGATTTCGAAGGGGGGCCATTTTTTCCTATCCCTGAGGAAACAAATGCTCCAGTTGAAGAACGAGAACCACCCAGACGAGCCTAACTTCGGGCCCTGGTCTGTTAGGGGGAATTATATGGGATGCACAAATCACATGAACTGTCTGACCCCACACTTTTATACCAACTGTATTCAAGGTTTTAATGTGTACTTGTTTCTCTTGCAGGAAAGATGACTCGCAAACGATCTTATTCTTATCGCTCCCTTCGTGTAGGCACACCTAGTCTTCATTCAAATCCAAATCCTGCTCGCAGTGATAGTCGAGGAAGGGATAGTTATCGGCTTCGCGACCCTCCTCCAACCTATTCTACACGATCTCGATCTCCTTCCAGGCATGGTTCCGGGAAACCTCACAGTTGTCCACTGCCACCGGCTGAGGGTAAGCAGCTTCCTAGGGACTTAACCCCTCTAAAAAGTGCGCCTTCTCACGTCCAATCTTCCAAGAAACAGCGCGAGTCAGAGGACAAAAATAAAGACGAGGGCAAGATCGTGAAGAAAGGAAAAGAAGCCCCGGTCTCCCCTGATGACCACGACTCTGACAGTCTCGTTGCACGAGATGCTATCCATGGCCCCGAAAATCAGGCTAAATTGGCGCGCTTGCACAAGGAATTCTCCGATATTTTCTTTGAGAGAATGATGTTTGTACCGGGTCTTGAGCCTGTTCCCAGGGATTGGGATACTGAGGTGATAGGATATGTATGCCATGTAGCCAAACAGTACGAGGTAATGAAAAAGCACGCCGTTAACCTTTCAGATGCCATCCGTCACCTAGAAACGGACGCGGCCAGATCCAAGGTGAGAATTGAGAATAATGACAGGGCCAGGAGCAAAATGGAAAAAGACTTGGAAGATGCACAAGCCCGTCTGGCTTTAGCTCAGCAAGACGCAGAGAACTACAAGACAGATTTGGAGGAAGCTAGGAAGCGTTTTCGTAGCGAGCTAGATTCTAACAGCCAAGAACGATTATCTTTGAAAAAGGAAATAGAGGATCTTAGAATGGCCAATGCTGATTTGAGGACAGCGTAGAGTCATTTTGATGCTGAGAAGGCTGCTTGGGAGAAGGAGAGAGCAGACTTGAAAAACAGTCTTGCGGCTGCCAAAAAAGAAAAGGAGGTCTTGAGTGACCAACTTGTTCAGGCTGAGGGGCGAGCGGTTCTTGCTGAGACTAATGCTAGCAGCATTCTTGAATCGGCTTCCACCACTGCCGACAAGCTTGCCGAAGCTGAAAAAGAAATAGAAGGTTTTGGGGAGTTGATATTCGACTTCTTAGGCCAAGTCATCAAAACTCGAGACATTTCTTGGATCCCAGACTACCACGTTACTCTTGCCAACATATGGGATGCAATTGTCGAGGATGAGAAGCAGCGATTGAAGGTCAATGAGATTGATGAAGGCCAGCTAATGCAGAGACTCCTCAAAGGAAAAGAGCCCAATGATTTGGAGGAGGGGAGACACCTAATCCAAGAAGAGGTGGAAAGGGAGAAGACTTAGGCCAAAGGCAAAAACAAACTTGACGAAGGCTTGAGCTCAGCGGTGGAACCCAAAGCCTCTGAAGTAGAGGAGTATAGTCCTGACGATCCGTTGATTCCTTTGCTCCCAACTCCTCCGGCTGTCGGAGCTTCTGCTATAAACTTGGATGAAAAGTCAGCCGAAGGTATTTCCATATTTTCCCCGCAATTTGTCAAAGTAGTTATAACTTGTCGTCGCCTTGCGGAACAGTCCATTGAGGAGACCACATTTTCGTCCAAGTTAATAACTTGTGCTTCTCATAATACAGGTGACAAGCTGATTGAGAAAGATGCAGAAGGTAAGGCAGAGGCGGAGAAAGTTGATGTCCCTTCAGGTATGGATGCTGAAATTTCTAAGATTCCAACGCGAGCTGAGGGTGGTAACAAGGTCACCATGTCTCCTGTGGTATCCAGTACTGATGTTCCTGCGGATGCCGAGGTTATTGCTGCTTTGAAGGGCACGGATGGTGATCATGGTGATGAGGAGGATGACGTTGTCATTACGAATGAAGTCAAGGGCGATGGTGATGAAACCTTGGCTGATAAACAGGCTAAGGAAGAGAAGCAGTTGCTTCTTATGAAAGGGGAACATGATCCAGTATACGTGCCCCCTATCTCTGAAATCGATCCCAAAACTGGGTTGGTCATAAGATTCTCCTCCCGATCAATAACTTCACAACTCGCCTCTCAATCTTCTAGTTCTTCGCCAGAGCGTCTTGTTGATAAGAGGAAGAGGAAAAAAGGTGATCGTTCGGATGTTGACAAGGAGGAGTCGGGGAAGCAGAAGAAGAGCAAGAAGCCAAAATAACCCCCCAAGCATGAGTAGGATGCAGATGTTAGTTCATATTTTGTTCTTAGGATTTTTAGACTTTCCACTGGCCAGAAAATGTAATTGTGAGAATGGCCCTCACTTTTGTTTAGCTATATTATCTTGTATCCCTGCATCTTAGTAAATGAAAATTGATTTTTGTTGCCTATAATTTAATATGCAATGAAGTGATTCCAAGTTCCTTGCATCTCTGTGCAATCTCCTGAGTAGCCAACATAACGGCATGAGGGGATGATTCGTCTTGGTCGACCTTGACTTTCATCCTTATCGTGATGTGAACAGGAGTTTCCCTTCAAGACAAATCGGTCACATAAAAAGGGGAACTAAACCTGCGAACCTGCAATTTTAATTTATCGCATTAGCCACAAATATTTAAACCATAATTAATCGAAAATTAGATCATGAATCGCATTAACAAAATTTTAATTTTTTTGTGCAGAGATGTGATGTGTGTGTATGTGCCCCCAATCAATCATTTAATATGATGCCTGGCCAGGGCTTATTAATGATTGATTAGAGTCATGTGTGTTGCCCCCTATTATGAAAGGTGGGGGAAAGGATTCTTTTAGCGCTAAATTTCTAACAATTTTATACTCTCCCAATCCTTCAGCGGGTTAGAGTTCGAGCTTGTTTCAGGTCTGCTCTCCGATCCTTCAGCGGGGCAGAAATTCTGGGGGTGCTAAATCTCTGGTGCCTTTATACTCTCCCGATCCTTCAGAAGGTTAGAGTGGTGGCAAGGCAGTTTTATCATGGTGCACCTTCACACCTTGTGGATGTCATCTTCGCGTCCTTTATACTCTCTCCTAATTCTGGGGAGTTAGAGTTTGATCGTGGGGTGATTTACTTTGCCGCACCTTGTGGTCCTCGATTATGGTTCCTCTTTCACCTTGTGGCACAATGCATTGGATGTTCCAATATTGCTGCATAATCTGTGACAAATTCAAAAAACAACAATAATTTATATTAATCGAGATAAAGCAAATAGGTAATGGTGTAGTAAAGGTAAATGACACATGATATTTTTATAGTGGTTCGGTCGAATCATGACCTACGTCCACTTTATAATCTTTTGTTCAAGTAACTAGACTATTCTAGGAAAGTCGTGCCTTTTTACATAGTCCTAAAAACAAAAGAATGAAACTGACAATTTCACGTCAGGTAAGGCCGCAAATGCTGGGCGTTCCACACTCTGGGGATTTCGTCTCCATCTATGGTTGCTAGCTTGAAGGTTCCATTATCAAGTCTTCGCAGGATGGAATATGGTCCTTCCCATTTCGGACCCATATGCACTGAGTATGGGAAGACACGTTTTAGAACCAAGTCTTCGGGTTCAAAGGTTCGTGCTCGGACTTTCTTGTTGTAATATCGAGTTATCTGCTGCTTATGTCCTAAGGCACATAAATCGGCTTCGTCCCTCTTTTCTTCGATCATGCCCAAGGATTCAAGGAGCAACTCATTGTTGGTCATCGGGTCGTAATAGGTGACTCGGTGAGAAGGTACTTCTAACTCGACCGGGATGACCGCTTCAGTTCCAAAGGCGAGAGAAAATGGTGTATGGCCCATTGCCGATTTATAGGTCGTTCTATAGGCCCATAGTGCCAAGGGCAATTCATCGACCCATATGGCCTTGGCCTGCTTCAATCTCTTCTTCTAGATGGATTTAATCCTTTATTTGCCGCCTCCACTTGACCGTTCGCTTGCGGATGTGCCACAGAGGTGTACCTTATCCCGATGTGGTATTTCCGGCAAAAATCTCTGAACTCGGTGCTGTCAAACTGAGTTCCATTATCCGTTATGACAATTCTTGGGATCCCAAATCGGCATATGATGTTTCTAACAACGAAGCTGATTACTCACTTGGTTGTTATTGTGGTTAATGGCTCTGCTTCTACCCATTTGGTAAAATAATCCACGACTACGATAGCGAATTTTTCTCCACCCTTTGCTATGGGGAGGCTTCCAATGATATCAATTCCCCAAATAGCGAAGGGACACGGACTCATCACCATCTTCAGCTGGCTTGATGGGGCCCTATGGATCTTAGAAAATCTTTGGCAGGCGTCACAATGTCACGCGTATTTGGCCGCATCCTTATTTACGGTTGGCCAGAAATAACCATATCGTATTATTTTCTTCGCCAATGTTTGGCCTCCCGTGTGATCTCCACATTCGCCTTCATGTACTTCTTGCAATACGCGCTGAATATCGCTGTGGGCAATACACCGGAGGAGGGGCATTGAAAATCCTTGTCTATACAGGACTCCCTCTTGCAACACATACCGAGAGGCCTTCCGAATTATTGCACGCCTCTCACTTTTCTTCGTAGGGAGCGTTCCATACATTAGGAAATTCTTCAAAGGAGTCTTCCACGACTCCCTTTCAGGTTCAACATCAAGTACCGGATCAACTTCCATCTGATCTATACTAGGTGACTGTAAGACTTCCATCGGGACCAGTTCTGTATTTTCAGGACTATCAGAAGTGGCCATTTTCGCCAATTTATCTGCATTTTGGTTCTCTGCTCGAGGAATGTGGGATATGGTGTGATGGTCAAAACCATCCAGCAACTTTTTCACTTTTTCTAAATATGATATCAGCCAAGGACTTTTGGCCTGGAACTTTCCTATGACCTGTTTCACAACTATTTTGGAGTCGCAAAAGATGTCTAACTTTGCAATCTTCAACTCCTTTGCGAGTTTCAAACTAGCAATTAGGGCTTCGTATTCTGAGTCGTTGTTAGTGGCGCGGAACTCCAATCTAAGAGCATAGTATATCAGCCGTTTTTCTGGAGTTTCGAGCACCACTCCGGCACCAGATCGTCTATCGTTCTTTGCTCCATCAGTGAACAACTTCCAGGCACTGGGATCGAGAAGTAGCCTTGGAGGATCGACTTCTTTGCTTATTGTGTCATCTTCTGGGATGGTAAACTCTACTATGAAGTCTGCCAGCACTTGCCCCCTTATTGATCGCCGGGTTTGAAAATTCAAATCGAACTGACTTAGTTCAATGTTCCACTTAAGTAATCTTCTCGAAGCCTCTGGCCTTTGAAGAACTTGTTTTAACGGGTGATCAGTGTATATAGTAATCGGGTGAGCTTGAAAATAGTGGCGAAGCTTCCTTGATGCAATCAACAAACTGTACGCAAGCTTTTCTATCCTTGGATAATTTCGTTCAGCTGCCGCCAACTTCTTACTCACATAATATACTGGTCTTTGCACCTTATATTCTTCTCTAACCAAAGCCGAACTGATCGCATTGGATGACACAGCTAAATATAAGAATAATTCTTCATAATCTACGGGTTTATACAAAATCGGGGGTTTTTCTAAATGATTCAAGAGATTTTGAAATGCTTCAATACAATCAGGGGTCCACTCGAAGTTGCGCTTTCCTCGCTTTATTAATTCGAAGAATGGGATAAATTTATTTGTAGCTTTGGAGATAAATCTACTCAATGCCACTACTTTCCCTGCGAGGCTTTGCACATCTTTAATCTGTCTAGGTTTTTGAATATTCCGGATTGCTGCGATCTAGTCTGGATTAATCTTGATCCCACGCGAATTGACGATAAATCCTAAAAAAATTCCCGATGCTACCCCAAATGAACACTTCAAAGGGTTTAATTGCATTCCATACTTCCGGAGAATTTTAAACATTTCTGCTAAATCGGCAGTATGGTCAGATGATTGTTTGGACTTCACTAACATGTCATCGACATACACCTCCATCGTCTTCCCAATCTGGTTGTAAAACATCTTATTGACCAATCGCTGATATGTAGCACCGGCGTTCTTCAAGCCAAAAGGCATCACTACATTGCAATACAATCCCAAATCTGTAATGAAGCTTGTGTGTTCTTGGTCTGGGACGTGCATAGAGATATGATTGTACCCCGAATAAGCATCCATGAAATAGAGGAGTTCGTGGCCAGCTGTCGAATCCACCAGCTGGTCAATTCTTAGCAACGGAAAACTGTCCTTTGGGCAAGCTTTATTCAGGTCCGAGAAATCAATACAGGTGCGCCACTTTCCATTGGCCTTTTTTACCAAGACCGGGTTGGAAATACAATCTGGATATGTTGAGTCTTTGATGAACCCAATACTTCTCATTTTCTCAACTTCCTCTTTCAAAGCAGCCGACCTCTCCGGGCCAAGCATTCGCCTTTTCTACTTGACAGGAGGATGCTTCAGGTTGATGCTTAGCGAATGAATCATGATCGAAGGAGATATCCCACACATATCTGAGTGCGTCCAAGCGAATACATCTAAATTGGCTTTCAAGAAGTCCGTTAGCTCTCTGGCTCGAATAGGGTCTAACTGGGATCCAATCTTCAGGACCTTCTTTGGGTCTCCATCATCGATTGAAATATCCGCAGTTGTTTCATTGGGAGTTGCCATTCTGCCCCCAGGCTCTTCGGCCTCTCTGGGGCCTATGTCCTCGGGCAGTTCTCTGGGCGACCCTCCCATAGTTATTTTCTTTATTTGCTATAACGTTTCCTCCCTTTCCGGGGAGGAAGCGCCTTCAGTCTCTACATATTTTCCTTTGCGGAGCATCTTCAACTCTGCAATGTAGCATGCTCGGGCCACGACTTGATCTCCTCTTAATATACCTATACCAGCTTCAGTCGGGAACTTCATTAATAAACACCAAGGGGCTATACAAGCCCTGAACTTTGCTAGGGCCGGTCGGCGTAAAAATGCGTTGTATGGGGATTCGACGTGCAGAACCACAAAAGGAAGGATTCTTACTCTCTGGCGCTCCCCTTCCCCAAGGGTTACCGACAAGTCTACATATCCAATTGGAGCAGTTGAGGCTCCATTGAATCCACGTATCCACCCTTCACATGGTTTTAAATCCTTCGGCTCAAGTTTCATTTGGTCGAACGTTTTCTTGAACAAAATGTTGACCAAGCTTCCGTTATCTACCAGAACTTTATGGACTATGGCCGGACCAATTGCGGCTGTGATTACTAATGGATCTTCGGTTGGGGAGTGAATGCCAATGCTATCTCTGTCTTGAAAGATGATGTCATCAGTCGTTGTCTTCTGTTGTTTGACTGGAGCAATGTCCTCAGGGTTACTGCCTTCTCCTGCCATGAGGGGTTGTTTAGCTGCAATGACATACTGGTCCATTGCCCTAAAGCTATGCCCGTCCAGATGAAGCCCTCCTACTATGGTGTTAATGACGATGTTCTTCCCTTTTTGCTGAGAAGTCAGTCGGGGAGTAGGCTGGCTCTGATTCTGATTCTGGTTTTGATTTTGGTTTGGGGCAGATGCGGTTTGCCCCCTGTCTCTGGGTGTGACCCTGTACTCATCAAGTTTTCCTTCTCGGAGTAGCCTCTCGACCAAGTCTCTCAGATGACATCATTCATTTGTGGAATGACCATGGATTTGGTGAAATAGACAGAACTTTCCGGTTTCGCGCTCTTTGTCTGTCGACTCTCTCGGGGGAGGCCTTTTATATGGAAGGACATTATAGGTATCCAGGAAGATATTCTACAATGTATCATTTAACGGTGTGAAACTCTCAAATGGCCTGGGTCGAGATCTTCTCTGAGAATCATTTCCTCGGTTTCTCTTCCGATTATTGCTATTATTGTTTCCCAGTTGGCGACCATTTCCTTGATTTTTATTCCCAACATTGGCTTCAACCTTTCCTAAGCTATCTCCTATCTGCTTGATGGCCACATTGCTCTGGATATCTTCCTTATCAGTAGCCTTCCTTTTTCGATTAGCATATATCTCTTCCTATCGTTAACGGACATTAGGTTTTTCATAAAATATTTCTCTGGTCGGAGGTGGTTTGCCGGCCAGATATCTTCCAAACTCGGTATCCTTATCGACACCGTCAATTAAGGCCATCAACATAGTTTGATCATGCGGATCTTTAACTTCTGTGACTGCTAAATTAAAACGATCCAAGTACGACCTTAAGCTTTCGTCCGGTCACTGCTTAATAAGAGACAGCTCAATCACATTCTTAGATCTTTGAGCGTGAAGGCGGAATTGGTTCACGAACTTCTCACTCAATTCCGTGAAACTGGATATCGACCGGGCGGGCAAGTGAGTAAACCACACTAATGCCATATCTTCCAGAAATATAGGGAATGCCTTACACTTTATCTCGTCTGTAGCTGCGGCGGCATTCATGGACCAGGAACATCGCATCAAATGCTAGATTGGGTCAGATTTGCCCGCATAGCGATTCATTGTCGGCATATTAAAACGTCTCGGGAATGTGACCTCCAATATATCATCGGTAAAAGGCGTATAACTGAGATCTATGCCCCAATCTTCATCCCTATACCCTCGGCTAGCTATCATCTTTTCCCTGATCATTGCTTCAACATCTGCCCGGGTCAAGGTGGACTCAGGATCGGCACTTCTTGCCCGATGGGCTTCTTCAGCATTTCTTTGACGTGCAGCTACAAAGTCTGGGATTCGGGCGGAGCTTCCTTGCCCTCTGTTGCCGAGGTCAACTAAGCGACGAGCGGGGGAATTGGGTCGATTCTGAGCAGGGTCAACCATGTTTCCATTCCTCAGTGGTAAAGCAGGTTCATTCAAGTTACGATTGCTAGTTCCCTGGTTAAGCACTTCTTCTTCCCGAGATCGAAGTTGTTCTATGTTCTCAGCTCTTTCTAGTGGGGGCCAACGTCGGTTTCTTTGGGGCTCCTCAGACGAGGATGTGTGTTCCGGGGAAGGAAGACGGGTTGGTGAGGAAACCGTCTGCCTTATGAGGTCGTTAATTCGCCTGTCCATAGCAGTGAGATTCTGTCGTAATACTGAACTCTCTTGCCGCTGAGCAGCTAACTCGTCAAATAATCTTTCCCACATGTCAATGATGCGAGAGAGATCCCCTTCAGTAGCCGGAGCAGAAGGGTCAAATTGGTCGCCAACATTCTCTCTTATACGTAAAGAGCTTGAGCCAGGTCGAGCAGATGTACCAGCACGGAGGATCGAGCCATAACCTTGTTTCCGGGTCGGGTCGTAGTCTGCTTGTCTTTTTGGATCGCAGGATCCTTACCTCGATAGCTCGGAGCGCCCCCTGGGATCGGATCGCGGAAGTGTTATGGGGACGGTTCGAGACGAGGTCATGGGAGCATGTGGCAACTCCTTCAGCTGGTTGGGTCGACCGATCGGTTCGTCCCCTCCTCTCGGCGATATGTGACCTCCTCCTCGGGCTGCTCGTGCACACTTTCTTCAATTGCTTCATTTTCAACTTCGTTCGCCTGCGAAGCTCGTACTTCCTTAGACTTCTTTCCAGCCATGATATCTGAATTACGCTGAAATCTTCAAAAACTAAAACAGTGGAGTTTTGGACTCTTTTCTTCGGACTTGAGTATCCAAACAATGGAACAACAACACAATGTACTAAAAATTCGTTCTCCGTGAAAGCACCAAAATGTTAGATCCAAAATTGGGTCTAACACCCAAGTTGTTCTGATCTACGAAGAATTATAACTAAAATATGAAGAAAAAGCAGAAAAAACACGAGATTTATAGTGGTTCGGCGTTAACGAGCCGACGTCCACTTTATATGTAGTTGATTATATGCTGAATGCAAGTACAACCAATAGTTTCACTCGATCTCACTCTTACAATTATGATTCTCTCAATAATTTCAGAATAACTCTAAGTAGAAACAATGGAGATATGATAATGGTGGAGTCAGATCTCTCAATTGCCCCAAAAAGATCCTAAAAAATGCCAGCTGATTTCTACAGACGGATCGCGGTCATACGTGGCACACATCCCGAGGATCTCGTACTAGTTCGTTGCTTGATGAAGAAATTGTCAAATTAGCCATTGTGGACAGGTGTCGCGAGATCCATGCATCTCGGATCGTGGGATGACTCGGTCCGTGGCCATCATTGTGTCTTTCGGGTTGGATCGGATCATGGTAGCTAGTACGGTTCGCAGAGAGGGGGTGATCGCGATCCGTATGGCTGGTGTGACCTGGATTTGATAACTTTTGTATTTGAGACCCGATGGAGCATGTGTATCAATCTTGGTGGCTTGGTTCAAAAAGCTAGCCAACAAGAAACCTCCTTTTAAGAGTTTAGACCTTTAAAAAAGCAGAAGAGCAACTTATGATAGAATAAAATTAGAGAAATGTTTATGTGTAAACAATTTTTGTAGTAAAAATGTATCATGAGTTTGATCATTAACTTGGTTTGATGTTTATTAGTATGGATATATACTTAAGAAGCGAGCAAGAAATACGTCAGCGGTCCTCTTCATAAGTTCATGAATAATAATCAGAACATCGACCAACATCCAACTATGTAAAGAAGAAATGAAAATTATAGCCTGAGACGCATGATGGTCGTACCGTTTAAGTAATTCTACAATAATTCCAAGAATCCCAAAAATAGTTCAGTGGTTAAGGAAAAGTAAATTTCTTAGCTTCACTTCCTAATGATATAAACTAAATTGCACAACCATAATTATTGACGACAAAAAATGTCGTAAACACCAAAGATTCCAATTACTAGGAATAGTTAATTTGATCGCACAGACAAGAGTAGGAAAGCTATAAATAACACGAGATTTATAGCGGTTTGGCCTCGTGAGGGGCCTACATCCACTTTGAAGTGCTGTTGGAATATTATTAATCACAAAAAGTTACAAGGTTGAGACCCTCTCATGACATCTCATTACATTCATCTTTATGCTAGATGATGTCGTAGTTAAGCTATATGATGTCATCCTTGAGGCTATATGATGTCACCTCTAAGACATGATGTTGTCTTTCTCATATATGATGTCATAATTATCATATATATTGTATACATGGGAGAGAAGATATTTTATTCCATCTTCTTTCTCAAATGGGAGATGCCATTAATGGAGCCCTATGGAGGTCCCAAGGTCTCAAATTCCAACCACTTTGAAGTGTGAAGTCATGGGGTATATATAGGAAATGAGTAGGTAACGGTTAGGTAGAAGTAGGTAGAAATAGGGGACCACATGCCGAAATTTGCACCTGGAGCTTGCAGATACGGAAAATTCACACCTGAGCCTGAGACACGAAATTTCACACCTCGTGGGTACGAAATTTTGCACCTTGTGGGTGCGAGATTTCACGCCTCGAGGGTGCGAGATTTTGAGCCTCGAGAGTGTAAGATTTCGCGCCTCGAGGGTGCGAGATTTCATGCCTCGAGGGTGCGAGTTCTCGCACCTCGAGGGTGCGAGATCTCGCACCTTGAGGGTGCAAGGTTCCGCACCTCGAAAGCTGCACGGGCGGGAGTTTGGGGTGCCGTGAGGTCCCTGTTGGCGTGATCCCTCTTCTTCCTATTTCTTTTGCTCCTATGCATCCCTTTCGGCTTTAGTTTCACGTGATGCGTTGAGTCGAGCGTATCTTTTGTACTTTTGGGAACCAGACCAAAAGACCGGTTAACATTTGTCCCCTTAAAGTACGTCTTGTATTGACATGATGTGCTTTGGATTGGTTGAATTGGTAATTGAGTCGCTAGTTTATCCTGCAAGTTAAAGGAAAAAGACATGTTGATTGATAGGCTTGTTCGCTGCATGGTGGTGAGCGAGCCGCTACTAGCATAGCGCCATGCTTACGTTGCTAAGTATCCGCAAGGCGTTGCCTCGCGTGTTCGCGAGATCAGTGTGCGCAGGGAATACATATACATGAGTGCATGGCACGAAGTTTCAAACTGGGGAGTTCGGTTTTTTCATCACCCTTTTTTTGGTGGGGTGCGTAATTTCAAACCATAGAGGTTTGAGATTTTGACCTTAGGGGGTTCGAAATTTTTGAACTCATGGGTTCGGAATTTCGAACTCCGGAGGTTCGAAATTTCGAACTCGTGGGTTCGAAATTTCAAAACCGTGGGCTCGAATTTCTTGGGAATGCGAAGGGACTATTTCCTTTTATTATAAATAGCCCCCCCCCCCCTTTATTTTCCTCTTCCACTGTTTTTTCTATCTCGACCGCCGTTAACTCCGAGCTTCGAGGCCTACTGATTTTCGAACTTGGACTTAGGTAATATATGGGGTCGAGGTGCGAAGAGGAAGGAGGTCGAGACATCGAGGTTTGGTCAGAGTGGTTCGATGCGATGGAGAGAGAGGCGAGGGCCTGAACTAGGTTGGAAATTTTGACCTTCTCGAGGTTCGAAGCTTCGAACCTCTGGGGTTCGAACTTTCGAACCCTCGTGGGTTCAAGTTCCCGAAACTCCTGGGGTTGCTACTTCGAATCTGAGGGGTTCGAAGGCCTGGGCCTTTTGGGTTCGGAGTTTCGAACCTTATAGGTTCGAAATTCTGAACCACGAAGATTTCGGGTACTCGAACCTGGGGTTCGAACTCTCGACCCTCTGGGGTTCGAATTTTCGAGCCCTTAGGAGTTCGGATCCTGGTGTTTTGAAGCTTGGACTTTCGAACTTCGAAGCTTGTTGTAGCTCCCTTGCTCATCACGGTATTTTGGTTTGCTACTAGCCTAACTACTTTGTGCCATGCCTTGGTAGGGTATCGTTTTTTTGGTTCAGTACTTCGATCTCCTGACTACACACCCTTAAGTTTACATATCACATACTTTCTTACACGATTGCACGAATGCATATGATGGCAGTTGCGCGGACAAGGACATGAATCTTTCACATAGGATAGCGCATATATCCGAACTATGAATGAAATACTGGACTGTTTGACTTTCCTATGTATACCTTAGTCTTGTATGACACCGCATACACATGCTACTTTTCACCAACACGAGGGGTATAGGTTATTCCAGTGCGATGTCTAATAATAGTGTCTTAAGGTATAGTTAACCATGCAAAGAAGAACAAAGACGCGAAAAATCCTGGAAGCCGAGGCTTCCCCGTTATCGTCACCTTCATCCAATTCTACCAATAGCGGTAGCTCGAGTGGCAGCGAGCTTGAGACTACCAAAGAATCTGTTCCTTCTCAGTCGGCCAGTTCGCCCGAAGTATCCGATCACGAGGAACAAATTGAGAGGCTACATTCCCCGGTCATATGCGATGAGGTTGAGAATGTGAATAGTATGAACGAATATGCACCAGCGAGCCCAGTAGCCCCGGATATGCTACCCGATGTTGTTATCTTGGAAAATCCAACGGACTCGGTGCCATCGCGCCTAGATGCTACAGCGGTTAGGAAAATGGCGCAGTGGTTTAATATACCCGCGGGTGATGCTCATGCGCCGGGAGAAGGTGGAAGGCCTCATGCACCGCCTGATGGTTTAACTGCCTGGAACAGGCAAGCTTGTTTTGTGGGGTTCGTGCCCCCAGCCAATGATTTTATTCGAGACATGTTGTCTTACTTCCGCCTTATGCCTTCGCAACTGCATCCAAATGCTTACTCGTCGTTCCTAGGTACTTATGTTCTATACTGGGAGTATTTGAACATGGAATCCACCGGAGAGGACATTCAGTATTTCTTCAGCCTAAGTAGGACGTCTAGCAAATCGCCTTCCCAATGGTTCCTGGAAGCGACAGCTGCCACCAAATTCTTTAGCGGGACGTGGTTGAGGTCGTCCGTGTTCAAACAAGATTGGTTCTTTGTGTGTTTCCCTCCTGGGTTTGCAAGGAGGTGAATTGAAGGAAGTAAGAACTTACGGACTTTGCTTCCAATTATAAAATTCTTGGATTCCGTGTCTTATCATATCCTTTTTTGATTGCGGTAGGGAATCCAGAGGCACCCACCGGTGACGAGTATGGGCAACGCCTTAATGCCTTGCGGGCGATCCCTGAGGAATTCCGCAAAATGGAAACTGTGATAAGCCAAGAGCGCCTTCGCCGTGTGGGGTTGCTTCCTGAGGATCGGGAAGTAATTAGACTCGAGTGGCTAGCAGTGTACTGAAGAAGGTGGTGGCGAAAGACCCTACGACCTCTGGTTAGAAAAAAAGATGCCCTTTGCTGGGCCCCGACCGGAAAAGGTCGTCAAGTTCCAAGGAGACGTCGGTAGAGTCGGGGCTCGTGGTGAGGAGGCAGCAGCCAGAGATGAGGGCCCGTTGAGTGCTCCCATTCCACCCCTGACTGGAGCGACGGGGTGGGAGAGTCGATCAGGCCATTGTTTCTGGTGGCTTCTTATGGGGCTGCCATACCGCTCAAGGACGAGCGTCAGTTTGATTAAATAAACTTGATCTTGGCGTATCTCTATAGCCGACTCCGGCTATCATGGATGAATTAGCTCTTGCTGCAGAGGGGTTAACTCGTTCGAGTGGACCACCATCTGGTTTGCTGAAAGAACACTTCGATCATACACTCATTATCACTGCATAGCATAATGGTTTATCCGAGCGTGTGACGTAACTGATTTCATTTCATTTCTTTGGCAAGTGACATAGCTAGAGGACGCGGAGGACGAGGCTATGGTCATGGAGGCCGCCGACACCCTAGGAATCCTTTCTTTGAAGGCTTCATAAGAGGGACCAACTTGTATGTCATTCCACCCCTGATCGGTCGTGGCAGTGGACACCGGGATGAGGATTAATCTCGTCGATCTCCAACTCCTCCTCCTCCCCCTCCGATTCGGGTGTTTGAGGGAGACTCTCGACTTGACTTACAAGGTTCTCGGCATCCGTCTTCGATAGCTTCTCCAAGTGTCGCGGTTCCTGCCCCTATTCCGAGGGAGCCACCACTCGCCCAACCGAGATCGAAGAGGGCGACCGTAACCGGGACGTGGGACCTAGCAGCTTCTAAGCAACAAAGGCTTGCTATGGAGGAACAGAGGGCACGCTTGAAAACAACTTTCCCTCGACATTACTTTGATAAGCTGACGGTCCTTCCAGACCTTCGCCCGTATCCCGCTAGCGATTCCGTTGAGGTCTGGATGCATGTGAATGAAGCATACCACCAAGGAGGAAGCTAAGCGGGAATGCAAGGTGGTCCCTAAAACAAGTGACGCTGTGGTCGGGCTCGCTGTTGGAAGTGCCCCCAAGCCCAAGCCGCATGCCCCTCTCATTGATATTACCGAGGTCTAAAGTGGCAATGGAACGGGCGAGAGGTGTGTCTCGACTTCTCATGAATCGACCACTTCTCGGAGGGGCCGAGATGGAAAGAGCGGGTCTGGTAAGAAGAGGCCTGGTGCAAAGGATGAACCATCGAGCACTGAATCTACAAAAAAGAAAAAGCATAAGAGGAAGAAGCATGATTAATGTCAGCAGCCTACGTAGGAGTTACTGCTTTATTTTGGTAGTGTAGGCCGATAGTTTACACGAGTATGGCCCTCGTTTTGGTTTTTCAAGACATGGTGTGGTTCTCATGTACACCCTGTCATTAGAAAGAAAAAATGTTAGACGCGTAGTATGTTATAATGTGTGTGTGTTGAAATTGAAATATGAATTAGTAAAGATCGCAATTTGTGTTAAGTGTTCGGATGTTCCTCTTATGTTTTCAGGCGTCCCGTACTTGTATAAGCATACTTATCGTTGCACTTAACAAAAAAAGTGATTGTGCACCGCGCTCTGGGTCGTTATTCCAGAGGGGTGTGAATGGGTATTGCGCTCTGGGTCATTATTCCATAGGGGTGTGACAGAGCGCAGGCTTCTAGTAAGTTTCCCTCAGCTCAGAAAACCCGTAATTTGCGAAGCCAGGCTGAGCGTCTGCTGTGTTTGGGTTGTCCGTTGTTAATCCCAAGTGTAGCGAAGGCATATAACGTCGGGTTGTGCAGTCCATCCGATTTGGGGCTCTCCCTTCGTTCATCGGTTTGAGGCGAGTCGTAGGTGTCGTTTATTCACCTGAGAAGAGAAGCCTGGATCATCAGCCTGTAGGGTTCGATCATGGCCATGGGCTACCCTTCAGCCTAGAGAGCTTCGGGAAAGAAAAGATTTAAGGATCGGTCTGGGTGCTGCGCCAAGGTTCGACCGACACCCGTAGCCGCGGGAGGGATGTACATCACTCATGTCTTGCTGTTAGGTGGCCCCAAGTTGCTTGGAATTGGGCGTGGAACGATTTATCCTCGGTCTCGGCACGGGGCTGAGATTCGAGTTTGGGGTTATTTATATTCGGTCTCGCCACGGGCTGGCGACTCGAGTAGCATTCCCGGCTCCCGTGCTCGGGGTGCTGGTCGTAGCCATTGTGCTTTGGTCTCGAGGTAGGCTCGAGACTCGGATGGCGACACCAACTTCGTGCTTGGAGGCCGACACGATGACCAATTGTTTGAACGTAAGCCAGTTGTCAGGATTAATCAAATGCATCATGTGCGGAGTAAACATAAACAGGAAGAGATGGGAAGTTGAACATAATTTCCACTAATAATTTTGGCAGTAATATCCTTTGCAATGCATTGAATTGTTATAAGAACAAAACATTGTTGGAAAGCGTAAATAACTGTGTACTAAGTTATGTAAAGTAGCAGCGGAGATGTTCATTGTTCCATGCCCTTGGGAGTTCATCTCCGTCCACGGTTGCGAATTTGAAAGACCCATTGCTGAGCTTCCATTGTATGGAGTACAGATCTTCCCAACGAGGAGCTAGGCCTGTTGGTGGGGGGAAGACCCGCTTTAAGACGAGGTCGCCAACGTTGTGGTCCTTATGGCGGACCCTAGAATTGAAGTATCGGGTGACTCGTTGCCATTGGGCAGCGGCTCATAGATCAGCTTCATTTCTTTTCTCTTCCAGCAAGTCAAGTGAACCTAAAAGTTAATCTTGGTTTGTCCTTGGATCGAAATAGGTGACTCAATGAGACAGAAGCTTGAGTTCGATAGGAATGACGGCTTCTGATCTGTAGGCGAGGGCGAAAGGAGCATGTCTGGTTGCTGTCTTGTGGGTGGTTCGGTATGCCTATAGGGCTAGAGGAAGTTCGTCTGCCCACATGCCCCCAGCCTTTTCCAAGCGCTTCTTGATGACTGAATTAATAACTTTGTTGACCGCTTCAATCTGCCCATTGGCTTGAGGATGAGCCACTGCCGAGAATCTCTTTTCGATGTTGTACCGCTGGCAGAAGGCTTTGAATTTGACGCTCTCAAATTGAGTGTCGTTATCAGAAATGATAGCTTAAGGGACCCCATATCGAGTAATGATGTTTCATACAACGAAGTTGATCATCTTCTTGGTGGTGATTATGGTGAGGGCTTAGGCCTCTGCCTATTTGGTAAAATAATCAACTGCGACGACGGCGTATCGTGCCTCACCTCTGGCCATTGGAAGAGGTCCAATGATGTCGATTCCCTACATGGCGAATGGCCACGTGCTGATCATTTGTGTTAACTCAGTAGGCAGGGTTCTCGAGATCTTTGAGAAATGCTGGCACTTATCGCACTTGCGAGCATAGTCTACGGCATCTTGATCGAGCGTGGGCCAGTAATAACCATGTCTAAGTATTTTTCTGTTCAGGGTTTGCCCTCTAGTATGGTTGTCGCACTCCCCTTCATGCACATCGTTTAGGACTTTGATGGCATTATGATGAGCTACACATCTGAGCAATGGGACGGAGAAACCTTTGCGGTAGAGAATCCCATCCATAAGAAGATAGCGAGCCGATTGGTGGGTGAGTGCTAGTCTTTCCTTGTAGATCCTCGGAAGGGTCCCATGTTGCAAGTAATTCCTGATTGGTGTCATCCAAAATTCAGGTTCGGGTTCGATGCTCATGACTGCCTCAGTCTGAATTTGCTTGATACTAGGGGAGTTGATCACTTCGATGGGGGGCGAACCCCAAAAGTTGCGGATCCTCAGAGCTTGCTAGTTTGGATAGCGAATCTGCTTTTTCATTTTGTTCTCTGGGTATGTGAGTGATGACGAAGCGTTCGAGGTAAGTGAGCAGTTCCTGAACCTTGGCTAAGTAGAGGACGAGTCGTTCCCCCTTAGCTTGATATTCTCCTTTTACTTGACGCACGATGAGTTGCGAGTCAGAGAAGATTTGGATTGTCTTTAGTTTAAGCTCGATCACGATTCTAAGTCCGGCTATCAAGGCCTCATATTCCGCGTCGTTGTTGGTAGCAGGGAAATTTAGTTTTAGCGCGTAGCATATTTGGTGTTCCTCAGGGGTAATGAACACGACTCCGGCCCCGGAGCATTTGTTGTTGGAGGACCCGTCCACGAATAATTTCCATTGAATACCGGGGGCTTCCGTTTATTCTGCTGAAGTCTCCTTGGGGGCAGTGAATTCTACTATGAAGTCAGGGAGAGCTTGTTCGAGGATGGGTCGGTGAGGAATGAACGTTATCTCAAATTGGCTCAGCTCCATACTCCGCTTCGATAGCCATCCAGACGCTTCGGCTCGCTGCAGGACCGATCGTAGTGGCTGAATGGTGAAAACCTTTATGGGATGAGATTGGAAGTATGGTTAAAACTTCCGAGAGGAAATGAGCAAGCAGAATGCTAGCTTTTCCTGCTTCGGGTAATTCTTCTCTGCCCATGTTAATCGTTTGCTTATGTAGTAGACGGGCCGCTGGGCGCGGTCCTCGAGGCGGATTAATGTCGAGTTGATTACCTGCGTAGAAACAACCAAATAAATGTATAAGTCCTCGTGGTCTATGGGCTTCGATAGGTTAGGTGGTTGATCTAAGTGATCCAGAAGTTCTTTGAACGCAAAAATGCATTCTGGGGTACACTCAAAATTGCATTTCCCTTTTTGAAGTAAATCGAAGAAAGGAATGTACATGTCGGTGGCCTCAGATATGAACCGACTTAAAGCGGCGACCTTTCCATTGAAACTTTGGACATCCTTGATGTTTTTGGGGATTTGGATATCCCGAATAGCTTGGATTTTTTTGGATTAACTTCGATTCTCCGGGAGTTGATGATGAAACCCAAGAACTTTCCTAAAGCGACTCCGAAGGAGCATTTCAAAGGGTTGAGTTTCATGTCGTACCGGCGAAGGATATCGAACATTTCAGAGAGGTCGTGGACGTAACCGCTTGATGCTTTAGATTTTACCAACATGTCATCCATGTACACCTCCATGGACTTTCCAATTTGGTTTTTAAAGAGTTGATTAACCCTTTGTTGATAAGTAGCGCCGGCATTCTTGAGGTCGAAGGGCATGACGCGATAGCAGTTAAGCCCGAGGTCTGTTATGAAAGAGGTGTGATCTTAGTCGCGAAGGTTCATTGGATCTGATTGTAGCCTGAATAGGTGTCCATGAAAGATAGCAGCTGGTATCTGCTGGTTGAGTCAACAAGTTGGTCAATCTTTGGAAGTGGGAAGCTGTCCTTGGGACATGCTTTATTTAGGTCGGAGAAGTCAACACACGTTCGCCATTTACCCTTGGCCTTCTTGACCAGAACAGGGTTGGAGACCCACTCGGGGTGGTTGGCTTCGCGAATGAAATTGTTGTTGAGTAGACGGTCTATCTCTTCCTCAAGTGCTTTAGACCTCTCGGGTCCTAAGAAGCTACGCTTCTGCTTAACTGGAATTGTTGTAGGTTCGATACTTAGACAATGGCATGCAATCACAGGGTCGATGCCTTTCATATCGGAATGAGTCCATGCAAACACGTCCAGGTTAGCCTTCAAGAAATCTACAAAATCTTCTTTTATTGCAGGATGGAGTTTCGATCCTATCTTTAGAACTCTGGATGGATCATCGGGATTAACGGGAATATCTGTTGTAGATTCGACTGGGGTATCCCTTTCGTACTCAGGCTCTTCGTCCTTCTGTGGGTCGAGGTCTTCGGAAAGACGACAGTGGCGCCTGAGCCAAGGCCCAGACGCCACTGATTGCTATGCTGAAATATTTTTTGCGCAAGAAGGCGTGGGCACTGCTTTTCCCTTGTCCTTATTGCGTGCGTTCTTCCATTCTATCGCATAACATTCTCTAGCGCTTACTTGATCGCCTTTGACTGTTCCAATCCCGTTTTCTATCAGAAATTTCATTAGGAGAGACCATGGCGATATGCAAACCTGAAACTCTGTGAGAAAAGGGTGCCCAAGGAAATCATTGTAGGGGGAATCAATGTCTATAACCATGAAAGTGAGGATTCGGACCCAGCTCTGATCCCCCTCGCCTAGCTCCATAGGTAAATCGATCGCTCTTACTGGCGAACTAGAAGCCCTATTGAAGCCGTGGATCATGGCACGACATGGCTTTAAGTCCTTTGTTTCTAACTTCATCTGGTCGTAAGCAGCTTTGAAAATGATGTTGACCGAGCTTCCGGAATCGATTAACACTTTTCAAACAGAAGCGGCACCGATCTGAGCAGTGATAACAAGTGGATCAGTGGTTGGGATCTCCACCCCAGTAGAATCTCTTTCGTCGAAAATGATGTCGTCCCGCATGGTCTTTTGGAGCTTGGCTGGGACGGATTTGTTGAATGCGGAGCAAGTTTCATAAGTAGCATGTTTTATCGAACTAACATACTCTTCCATTTTTCGGAAGCTTTCATGTATGGGATAAGGTCCGCCACATATGGTGTTGATTACGATCCCACACCTTGGGTTAGATGGACCCGGAGCTACCTTGGCGGCTGCTTGAGGTGCTGGTGCCCGAGGCTTTGAATTGGCGTCGGGAGGAAAAGGTTCTTGGACATACTGCTCTAGTCGCCTTTCGCGGACAAGCTTTTCGCTTGCGTCTTTGAGTTGACGACAATTATTGGTGTTATGCCCGTACATGTCGTGGAATCGACAGTACTTGCCGGTATTCTTCTCCTAGTTAGTAGGTTCCCTATTGTGTGGTTTCTTGTATTAAAGCGTTTTGCACATTTCCAGGTAGATTGTTTCCAAGTCTTCACTCGGCTGGATGTAGATCTTGTACGCCCAATGAGGACCGGGCTTCTGGGGTTCCGTAAGAGCTTGGTCGGTGTTGCTAGTGGAACCAAGTAGAAGACGAGAGGGCCATAACAAAGCCGTTTCTGATAAGAAGACTGGGAAACATTTGCATTTGACTGGATCATTGCCCCGGCTCGAGTTCATTTGCCATTTATATCAGTTTAGGAAGGCACAGGGGTCGGTAGTGCCGTCATAGCGCGACATCTATGGCATGCTGAAGCGTCGAGGCCATTCAGCTTCGTTCACCCCTCTTGTGAAGGGGTGACGCCTAATGTGCGCTTCCCATGAATCGCGTACATTTCCTCGCATTTCCTACACGATTCTTCGAACCATGTCAGGTAGGTAAGTTGGATGGGGATCTGCCATTGGGACCCATGGGTTTTGGCGAGGTTCTGGAGTTCTGTTGCGAGGGCGTCTCCTATGATGGACGTCCATAACGTCATCCTCCTTGTCCTCGACATCTAAGATTGGGTCTTGGTGTGAACGGTGAGGTGGAGTAGGGTAATGGGATTCCTGTTCTGGAGGAACGCGGGCCATTGGAATAGCGGGCCCATCATCCAGATTAGAGACCGTCCAATTGTGTCGAGAAAGAGCTTGGTTTGTAGGACCTGGTTCGTCATTGATGATCAAGCGAGAGCGGTTTAGGTATTGTGCTCCCTCGCTATGTGTGATGGTAGTTCGGTAGCCGTTCCCATTGCCGTCACAGTTGTCGAGGGCATTGGTGCGGCGGCGACGTCGTTGATGTGACTAAACCTCCTCCTTTGACGCGGGCCCCTTGACTCGGAAGAGGAAGTTTTCGATATAGTTGGTCAGGGTCGAGCATTCTTCTGAGTTAGTCGATGTCGAGCAACGATGCGCTGACTTTCTTGAAGTTGTCGTATAAGGTCTATGTTATTCTTTAATCCTTGATTACGCTCAACCGTTGCCTTCTCATATTTTCATTAAGCACGCGGATTTGAGTTTGTGTCGCAGGCGCTTCAGGGTCCACAGTAGGAGGGACGGTTTCGTTAGTGGTCGGGATGTCCGTTGGTTAAGGATGTTGGGACATACCGGCCTCAGCTGAAGAACCGACCATTGCATTCTTTGGTCGCTTTGCCATCTTAAGCGGACTCGACAGCAGGTTTACCAAGGAACCTCAAGCTCGTCGGGATTCGAGATGACAACGTGCGACAAAGGCACAAAATTCGAGTTCTCTCAGTGAAAGCACCAAATGTTGATGGCAAAAAATATCATAAACACCAAAGATTCCAATTACTAGGAATAGTTAATATGGTCGCACAGACAAGAGTAGAAAAGTTGTAAATAACACAAGAGATTTATAGTGGTTCGGCCTCGTGAGGGGCCTACATCCACTTTGAAGTGTTGTTGGAATATTATTAATCACAAAAGGTTACAAGGTTGAGACCCTCTCATGACATCTCATTACATTCATCTTTATGCTAGATGATGTCATAATTAAGCTATATGATGTCATCCTTGAGGCTATATGATGTCACCTCTAAGACATGATGTCGTCTTTCTTAAATATGATGTCATAATTATCATATATATTGTATACATGGGAGAGAAGATATTTTATTCCAACTTCTTCTTCAAATGGGAGATGCCATTAATGGAGCTCTATGGAGGTCCCAAGGTCCCAAATTGTAATGACCCGCATTGGCAGAGGTATAATAATTTATTTATTTATAAATAGTGATATAGTGAATTAAATGGTGGTTTAATTAAATAATGGTGAATATTTAATTAAAATAATATATTAAATAATATAATTAATTCTGAAATAATCAGAATTGGCTGAAATGGCGATATGGTGTGAAGTGGATCATCTGTGATATTTAATTCAGTTTAGAATTGAACTAGAATAACGAATATATTATTTGAACGAAGTTTGAACGTATAATTATATTATAATTAAAATCGAGCATGAAATGGCGCTGTAGTTCGTAAATTGGCGATTCGTACTTCAACTAAATGTACAGGATTCGTTTTAAGCCGGATTTTTGTGAAACAAGAAACGTGTGGAGCTGGTGGAGTATCTAGTGGAAGAGGAAAATCGGGATTTCGTCATGTTGATTTTGATTTATGTCCAAATCAAATTTTAGAAAAGTCGTTGTGGAATTCCTTTATAATTTATAAAGGAATTATTTATATTTTAAAAAGGAATTTCAATATAAATTGAATATCGGGTTGACCCTGATTTAAAATATCGAGTTAGAATCCATATAAGGTTTTTCTGAAGCTGTATGGTATTCCACTGTGAATATATATGATAATATTTATTTATAAATATTTAATTTAATTATTTTTAAATATATTTAAAGGGGTTATTTAGGACTTTAAAAATAGTCACTTTTGCAAATGAATTCGGAATTCGACGAAACTAATTTTGTTGGATCCGCAATGTCAAATAGTTGTTAGATTTCCAGTTTTCGAGATTTTTAGAGTTACTGTGTGGTCGTACGGATTTTTAGAGTGAGAAACAGTCAGTATTTCGATGGTTAAAAATATGCTGTGTGAGCATACGAAGTCGAAATTCGACGAAACTAGTTTCGTTGGAACCGTAATGTCGAACTGTAGCTATATGTCCATTTTCTTGATTTTTAGGTAGCGTGTGTGAGCACACGGATTTTTAGAAGACGAATTAATGATGGAGAATATACCAGGAATATTCCTTCTATAAAATATCTAGATATTTATGGCTTCTATAAATACCCTACCTTTACTTCTAACCCTAAATTCTTATTCTCTCTGGTCAAAAAGAAATTGCCGCCACCAAAATTTACTCTTACAGTAAATTAATTTGCAACTTCTAAAATCAATAAGAAATAGAATAAAATCCTACAAAGTATAAAATCTCCATATGTGAGTTCCATGAGGGATCAGCTTCAAGTCGATAGCCATTTCAGGGTGTTTGACGTCCCTTTTTGTGCCTGGGTTTTCAACAGCGACGAACTAGGGTTCATAACTGCGAGAGATTGAGGGATTAATTCGAGTTTTCAATGTGATATTCGGGTTCGTGGTTGATTTTGGTTACGGGTATGATAAATTGGTGGAAATCGATTTGTATGGTGGTCGATCTCGTTGCTGTAGCTCACGAGACAATGGCGACGATGGAATGTACTGACGGAGTGCGAGTTGAACTAAAAGGGTGTGGTAGTTGAAGAGAGTGAGATGAGAATCATTGTGGTAGTTTTGTTTTTGGGATTCATGGAGCGAAGGACGGGATTGTGATGGAGGAAGCAAATCGTGAATGACAATGGAAAACAGGTGCGACATTCCTGTTTTTGGGGAAGAAACGTTTCAACGGGTTGGGTATTAGGTAAGTGGGCCGACTAGTGAGAAGGGTAAGGCCCGTTTGGGAATAAAATCAACTTTTTATATAATGTAAATGTTTATAACTTTGTAATATCATAACTTTGTCGTACGATGTCAGAATTGGACGAAACAAGATCCTTTGGGATCATATGGACGGTGGCTACGCATTGGAACTGACTGGGAGTGAATCCGAGCTCGCTACAATTTATTGTAAAATAAATTGTCCGTCGAAATCAAGCGATGGTTATCGTTATTAACGATGATCGTCCAAAGTGAGTAAATCTCACTAACTCTGAACAGTTTATAATTTCATGTTGTATTTTCAGAACTGTTAAATATTGGCTGATTGACTGTGTGTTGACTCTTTGATTGAACTGTTAGTCAGTTAGTTGAATTTCTATATTGATTCTGTTTATCAGAATATATCATATGGAACTGAAAGTGATATTGATTTTATTGTGTAACATCTGTAGATGTAGGGAGACAGGTTGGAGGAATCCAGCTGGATTCCTCAACATTTATTTTACCGTTCTTCATATATATTGTGATATATGATGTGATATATAATCTGTGTCGATTATATGTGTTTGGACGATATTGGTCATCGTGATTTGATATGTTGAATACCATAACATACCGGAATGGTGAAAAGGGGATTTTAAAAATGAATATTGAAAATAGATTATTTATAAAATCAAAGGATTTTATAAAAAAGATAATATTTATAAAAATCAAAGGAGATTTTATAAAAAGGAAATATTTAGAAAATAAATAGAGTTATAAAAAGGAAATTTGTTTATAACCGAATAGGATGTTATAAAAAGGAAAACGTTACTAAAAAGGAAATCATTTGTAAAGTGAAGAACCGTTACTAAAAGTAAATCTTTATAAATGAATAGTTTATTCGATGGAGTTAATCGAATTTAGTTATTCGAATAGAGTTAAATCAAATATGGTATTTGAAGGGAGTCAATCGAATAAGGTATTCGAAAGTTAGTAAATCGAATATGTTATTCGAAAAGGGGTTAGTCGAGTCGAGTTAGCTGAATAGAGTTAATCGAATATTTGTTATTCGAATAAGAGTTAACCAGTTAGAATTAATCGAATAGAGCTAAAGTAAAGGAGTTAATCGAATATAGTTTATTCGAATAGAATCAATCGAGTTAATAGAATATTAGTAATTCGAATAAAGTAAAGGAGTTATCGAATATTAGTTATTCGAAGAAGAGTAAAAAAGGAGTTAATCGAATTTATTTATTCGAATAGAGTTAAATGGAGTTAAAGGAATAAATCGAATATAGTTTATTCGAATGGAATTAGAGGAGTTAATCGAATATAGTTTATTTGAATAGAGTTAAAGGAGTTATCAAATATAGTTTATTCGACAGGAGTTAAGTGAATAGAGTTAATAAAAAGGAGTTAATCGAATAGAGTTAAACAGTTAGAGTTAATCGAATATAGTTACTCGAAAGAAAGGTTAAGTAAGGAAGTTGTTAAAGAAATATAAGGTGAACTTTGTCTATTTCAAGGTTAGAAACGTTGTTCAGTTAAGGTCTGAGAGGTAGTATTACCCCAACTTGATTGACTTCATTTTTAACTAAGGAATGGTTAAGGTTCGATAGTGAAGGTGGGTTAAAGGAATTTAGTTAATAAGAGTAATGGTTTGAGTTGGCATCGCGATGGTTTGTTAAACATTTGTCTAAGCCCAATGAAGGAATTTTGGAAATGTTTTCCAAATAAGAACCAGAAATGTTTTCTGATATAGAAAACAAGAAATGGAAATGTTTTCCAATGGTAATAACATATATTTTCTAAGTTTAGAAAATAAGAAATGTTGAATATTGGGAAACAGGAGATGAAAAATGAACTAAGGAGATAAATGTTTAATGATGGTTGATTGGATAGAATTTCCATCTGGAAATGATATCGTTGTTCGCACACATGTTTTTCTTCGATAGTTAACTCATCGACTATCGAAGTTTTGACCATTTCAACGTTGTTAATATGGAGAGACCTGTTGGATTATTATCCAAAGAACCACTCTGTATTGGCATAAGCGTTGCGAATCATATATGCCAAAGATAATTGAAGATGGAGTAAAGTGCAAGGGCTATTGTATAAGTCTTAGATAACAGTGTCTAAGATGGATGTATTGAATAGTGCCTTCGGTTCATCCTGTTACTGGATGACTTGTATGGACGGATGTCTGACAGAGTATTTCCAGACGATCACGTATATTGATTTCTCCAACCGTACCAAGAGTGGAAGCGGAGAAGGAAAACTTCTTTTAGCTAACACATAATGTATGGTTGAGGACGTCAATCGGTGATTTGATGGATTTGACGATGTGGCATTCAAAGTGAATCTGGTGTGATGATAAAGCGTAGCTTCTAGCCTCACATCCGGTAAATGACAGAAATCGGGCAGGCAGCATGGCTAAGTCGGTCGCACCGAAGTAGGGTGTATAATCACCTAATCTAGAGTTTCATTTACTTCTAAAACTCCATTGTTGATGCTATCCCATTCGGGAAACGGTTGCTGATCCCAACCGTTGGTGATATACATTCGATACACTCAAGTGAAATGAGTGGTCGGTCATGTGTGGCCGGGTTGCAAGATGTTCTTGTTGAACCCAGTGTATTCCTTTCTAGAGGTACACTAGCGAAAGGTGGTTCCATACCTTGTCAGAGTTGGAAATCCATTACCCAATACGTGCTTGCGGTTTTGATTGTATACTATATATGTAGAACGTGAGATGAAAGCGTTTCTGCTATATGATTATTATATTGTGGTTGATAGACATTATTATAATATCAAAAGGTTTTTGATATAAAGATAATTTGGATTCTCATAAGGGAAAAACCCGTTCCGTTATACGGCGTGGTCTTATGAGATATCGTTTACCTGCTTGAACTGTTTTAAACTGTTTACTCATACCAGTCCCATGACTGACCCATAGTTTATTTGTGTGTTTCCCTAAACTCTTGGGTGCCTAAATTTGTACGGGCAGTCAAGTAGTCGGGATTTACAGATATACTGGAAAAGCTTGTAGCAGGAGGCTTCAGGATCATATAGCTATAGTGTATTTCCGCTGTGTTGTAAGTGTTGTACTTTGAAATGATATGTATATTCAATTACAGATGTATATTTCAAAGTTATGTTACATATATTATATGTTATTCGTTCCGCTGTGAGGTTCGTGTTACTCTGATGTTGTGTTCTTCTTCTTCTTCTATTCTAAGTTTATATCTTATCTATCCTCACCCTCTAATTTCTTTCATTAATGACCGGTATTTTTCGATGTTTGGTTAGTCATCATTGAGTTTATGGTGATAACCAAAGTCGACAAAATTCCGGGTCATTACAATTGGTATCAGAGCATAAGGTTAAGTGAATTACCTTGGCTCTGTGGCGTGACTCGGTAGAGATAGGGTTAGTAATACCCTAGATTGAGTTTGAGTGTATATATACGAGTGAACGTATTTGTTATTGATATAAAAATTTGTTTTATATTGTGGAGATTTGTTGGTTGAGTTGTTTATGGGTTCTGGTCGATCAGTTTGATCCACTGTATCGGTAGGAGTTTATAAACACTCGAATACGATGGGTCGTCACGATATGTTTTGAAAAGAGTGTAAATTGAAATAAGTTTACCCAAAGTATATCTTGATATAGAGAAGATATATATCAAAATTATAATATATTGGTTGTTATTATAATCGAGGAACATTTTAAAGTGAAATGGTTATGTAAATAACCAACCAGAATTCATATAAGTTAAATATATGAAATTGAAATGAATTAAATCTGAATTTAAACCAGAAATTGAATTAAAAACTCTGGAAGATTGGATAAGTGTTTGTAAATGGATTTGGATTAAGAATAAGGAAATTTTAAGATCCTGTGAGATTTTAAATTGTTTTACAAGCAGTGTGAATTATATTTTTAAATGAATTTCAAAGTGGAAATGTTTAAAAATGGTTTTATAGTATTGAACTCACTTCGATCGCTGGAAAATAGATTCTGTTGATGACAGCTACATCATCAGTATTCATTTTCGAGTCGTAAGTGACGAATTACTACCAGAGATACTGTTTTGAATTTGTTTTGAGAAAGACAAGTTGTGTTGAATTTCAAAATGGGATTTATAAAATAGATTTGAATATGGAATTTGAATATAGAATTCAAATAGAATTTGAATATAGAATTCAAATAGAATTTGATATACAGAATTTGAATAGAATTTGATATATAGAGTTTGAATAGAATTTGATATATATAATTTGAATTGAATTTGATATATAGAATTTGAATGATAGAATTTGATATATAGATTTGAATAATAGAAGTGATATAAAATTTGAATAGAAATCGAATAGAATTAACTAAGTCAAAGAGGAATTAGTTAATCGAGTTTGAATTTGAAATTGAACTTTGAAAGGTGAATTGGATTTGTAAATGGGTATTCGAAATCGAATATAGAACTTAAATTTGAAATTTGAATTCAAATTAGTTAATAAGCAAGTTAAAATATGTTTGAACGTGTCATGTTCAAATATAAAAGTGAAATAGACTAAAGAGTTAAGTAACAAATTAATTAACGAATTGAGTTAAAACGTTCAGGTATAATTAAAATAGATTGGGTAGGTATAAATATACATGAGATAGGTATGGATAAGGTATATAAATAGAACGCTCGACGAAAAGGAATGTATTTAATTCATATATGAGATTTTATGCGCCGTATCGGCTAGCCGCTTGGCTTTTTCTTTTTCTTTTGGATTGGTGAGGGCCACGGGAGGCTATTTGAAATATCCTGATGCTCCTGGTACGAAGGAGGTTATGGCGAATTTTTCCGGGAATTTTAGGAGTTAGAATATTTTTAAGATAATTTGATAGTTAGAAATCAACGTATCGATATATATATAGAAGTCGATAATTGAACGAACTTAGAAATAGAATTGTAAAAATCAAAAAGGAAGACTAAGAATAAAATCTAGTCAGAATAGAAAGAGGAAGCGTATACGTGTTTAAAAGTGAATAAGTTGTTGTATGGTATTGATTATTCGAGTAAGTAGTCATATCTGTTTTGACGTTATAAATGTTATTCAGTCAAGGTCTGAGAGGTAGTTATACCCCAACTTGATCGATTTCATTATTAACAAATAAATAGTAAGATTTCAGGCTCGAAGATCAATGTTGAATAAGAGTTAGTTGAATATAGTATTTGGGTTGTCGTAACGATGTTTTACACAACATCCGTTTTAACCCAAATAAGTGTAAGCTTGGAAATATAATAAAGAATATTTCCTAAGTATGGAAATAAACGAGATCGGAAAAGAGATAAGTAATTGGAATATTTTCCAATTATAAATAGCATATATTTTCTAAAGTTTAGAAAATAAAGGAAGGCGATATTCGGAAATGTTTTCCAAATAACATAAAAGGCCAATATGACTATTGAAAATATTTGGTTAACAAATATTGATAAAGAAATAGAGAAGTGATTTAAATAATGGAATATTAAGTAAGGGCTCAGTAACATGTTCAAAAGGAAAATTTGATTTTTGAAAAGAGTAAACTGTTTAAAAAAAACTCCCAGGGAAAGACTATTTGAATTAAAAACAAATTTAACAGAAATTTGTGAAAGCAAAGCTGAATTAAAGTAAAGCCAGTAAAGTGGTAACTGAGATTGAATTAGAATGATATCAAGACAAATTGGATTGTGAGATTCAAATTTGAAGTGTAATGTGATAATCAAGTTAAGAGTTGGGAGTCGAGAAGAAACTTGAGTTGAAATGATATTTGGCTCGGATATAAGCGAATGGTTGTGTCGTGGATAAAAGCAGATTGGAATTTGATTGGGATGACCCTTGTATCCGCTAAATTGATAACAGGTGGAAAGGATATAATGATATGCCGACAAAAGGTACAAGTTTATATTTCTATTGGATATAAGATTTATGATCCGAGTTGGCATGCCGCTTGGCTGTTTGATTTTCTTTTGGGTTGGAGAATGCCCAGAGAGGCGAGTTGGAGTTTGACTGATTGACCAGTACAAAGGAGGTGCTGGCGAAATTTTTCGAAAAGTTAAGGAGTTAGAAAATTTTCAGGATTTTTGAAAATTTTTGTTGATAAGAAGAAATAAATAATTTAATTGAATTTAAATTGGTCCAGTTGAAAACTGGAGTTAAGAAGTGAACAAATATGTTCTAACCAGTCGATAGGGTCGTCCTCTACCTTTTAGCAATTTCAAGGACGAAATTATTTTAAGTGGGAAAGATTGTAATGACCCGCATTGGCAGAGGTATAATAATTTATTTATTTAATTATATAAATAGTGATATAGTGAATTAAATGGTGGTTTAATTAAATAATGGTGAATATTCAATTAAAATAATAAATTAAATAATATAATTAATTCTGAAATAATCAGAATTGGCTGAAATGGTGATATGGTGTGAACTGGATCATCTGTGATATTTAATTCAGTTTAGAATTGAACTAGAATAACGAATATATTATTTGAACGAAATTTGAACATATAATTATATTATAATTAAAATCGAGCTTGAAATGGCGCTGCAGATCGTAAATTAGCGATTTGAACTTCAACTGAATGTACATGATTCGTTTTAAGTCGGATTTCAGTGAAACAAGAAATGTGTGGAGCTGGTGGAGTATATCTTTCTAGTGGAAGAGGAAAATTGGGATTTCGTCGTGTACATTTTGATTTATGTCCAAATCAAATTTTAGAAAAGTCGCTGTGGAATTCCTTTATAATTTAGAAAGGAATTATTTATATTTTAAAAAGGAATTTCAATATAAATCGAATATCGGGTTGACCCTGATTTAAAATATTGAGTTAGAATCCATATAAGGTTTTTCTGAAGCTGTATGTTATTCCACTGTGAATATATACGATAATATTTATTTATAAATATTTAATTTAATTATTTTTAAATATATTTAAAGGGGTTATTTAGGACTTTAAAAATAGCCACTTTTGCAAACGAAGTCGGAATTCGACGAAACTAATTTTGTTGGATCTGCAACGTCAAATAGTTTTTAGATTTCCAGTTTTGTGATTTTTAGAGTTACTGTGTGGTCGTACGGATTTTTAGAGTGAAAAATAGTCAGTATTTCGATGGTTAAAAATACGCTGTGTGAGCATACGAAGTCGAAATTCGACGAAACTAGTTTCGTTGGGACCGTAATGTCGAACTGTAACTGCATGTCCATTTTCGTGATTTTTAGGTAGCGTGTGTGAGCACACGGATTTTTAGAAGACGAATTAGCGATAGAGAATATACCGGGAATATTCCTTCTATAAAATATCTAGATATTTATGGCTTCTATAAATACCCTATCTTTCCTTCTAACCCTAAATTCTTATTCTCTCTGGTCAAAAAGAAATTGCCGCCACCAAAATTTACTCTTACAGTAAATTAATTTGCAACTTCTAAAATCAATAAGAAATAGAATAAAATCCTACAAAGTATAAAATCTCCATATGTGAGTTCCATGAGGGATCAGCTTCAAGTCGATAGCCATTTCAGGGTGTTCGACATCCCTTTTTATGCCTGGGTTTTCAACAGCGACGAACTAGGGTTCGTAACTGCGAGAAATTAAGGGAGCGATTCGAATTTTCAATGTGATATTCGGGTTCGTGGTTGATTTTGGTTACGGTATGATAAATTGGTGGAAATTGGTTTGTATGGTGGTCGATCTCGTTGTTGTAGCTCACGAGACAATGGCGACGACGGAATGTACTGATGGAGTGCGAGTTGAACTAAAAGGGTGTGGTAGTTGAAGAGAGTGAGATGAGAATCATTATGGTAGTTTTGTTTTTGGGATTCATGGAGCGAAGGACGGGATTGTGATGGAGGAAGCAAATCGTGAATGACAGTGGAAAACTGGTGCGGCATTCCTGGTTTTGGGGAAGAAACGTTTCAGCGGGTTGGGTATTAGGTAAGTGGGCCGACTAGTGAGAAGGGCAAGGCCCATTTGGGAATAAAATCAAGTTTTTATATAGTGTAAATGTTTATAACTTCGTAATATCATAACTTTGTCGTACGATGTCAGAATTGGACGAAACAAGATCCGTTGGGATCATATGGACGGTGGCTACGCATTGGAACTGATTGGGAGTGAATCCGAGCTCGCTACAATTTATTGTAAAATAAATTGTCCATCGAAATCAAGCGATGGTTATCGTTATTAACGATGATCGTCCAAAGTGAGTAAATCTCACTAACTCTGAACAGTTTATAATTTCATGTTGTATTTTCAGAACTGTTAAATATTGGCTGATTGACTGTGTGTTGACTGTTTGATTGAACTACAGTCAGTTAGTTGAATTTCTATATTGATTCTGTTTATCAGAATATATCATATGGAACTGAAAGTGATATTGATTTTATAGTGTAACATCTGTGGATGCAGGGAGACAGGTTGGAGGAATCCAACTGGATTTCTCAACATTTATTTTACTGTTCTTCATATATATTGTGATATATGATGTGATATATAATCTGTGTCGATTATATGTGTTTGGACGATATTGGTCATCGTGATTTGATATGTTGAATACCATAACATACCGGAATGGTGAAAAGGGAATTTTCAAAATGAATATTGAAAATAGATTATTTATAAAATCAAAGGATTTTATAAAAGAGATAATATTTTTAAAAATCAAAGGAGATTTTATAAAAGGGAAACATTTAGAAAATAAATAGAGTTATAAAAAGGAAATTTGTTTATAACCGAATAGGATGTTATAAAAAGGAAAACGTTACTAAAAAGGAAATCATTTGTAAAGTGAAGAACCGTTACTAAAAGTAAATCTTTATAAATGAATTGTTTATTCGATGGAGTTAATCGAATTTAGTTATTCGAATAGAGCTAAATCGAATATGGTATTTGAAGGGAGTCAATCGAATAAGGTATTCGAAAGTTAGTAAATCGAATATGTTATTCGAAAAGGGGTTAGTCGAGTCGAGTTAGCTGAATAGAGTTAATCGAATATTTGTTATTCGAATAAGAGTTAACCAGTTAGAATTAATCGAACAGAGTTAAAGTAAAGGAGTTAATCGAATATAGTTTATTCGAATAGAATCAATCGAGTTAATCGAATATTGGTAAATCGAATAAAGTAAAGGAGTTATCGAATATTAGTTATTCGAAGAAGAGTTAAAAAAGAAGTTAATCGAATTTAGTTATTCGAATAGAGTTAAATGGAGTTAAAGGAATAAATCGAATATAGTTTATTCGAATGGAATTAGAGGAGTTAATCGAATATAGTTTATTCGAATAGAGTTAGAGGAGTTATCGAATATAGTTTGTTCGACAGGAGTTAAGTGAATAGAGTTAATAAAAAGGATTTAATCGAATAGAGTTAATCAGTTAGAGTTAATCGAATATAGTTACTCGAAAGAAAGGTTAAGTAAGGAAGTTGTTAAAGAAATATAAGGTGAACTTTGTCTATTTCAAGGTTAGAGACGTTATTCAGTTAAGGTCTGAGAGGTAGTATTACCCCAACTTGATTGACTTCATTTTTAACTAAGGAATGGTTAAGGTTCGATAGTGAAGGTGGGTTAAAGGAATTTAGTTAATAAGAGTAATGGTTTGAGTTGGCATTGCGATGGTTTGTTAAACATCTGTCTAAGCCCAATGAAGGAGTTTTGGAAATGTTTTCCAAACAAGAACCAGAAATGTTTTCTGATATAGAAAACAAGAAATGGAAATGTTTTCCAATGGTAATAACATATATTTTCTAAGTTTAGAAAATAAGAAATGTTGAATATAGGGAAATAGGAGATGAAAAATGAACTAAGGAGATAAATGTTTAATGATGGTTGATTGGATAGAATTTCCATCTGGAAATGATATCGTTGTTTGCACACATTTTTTCTTCGATAGTTAACTCATCGACTATCGAAGTTTTGACCATTTTAACGTTGTTAATATGGAGAGACCGGTTGGATTATTATCCAAAGAACCACTCTGTATTGGCATAAGCGTTGCGAATCATATATGCCAAAGATAATTGAAGATGGAGTAAAGTGCAAAAGCTATTGTATAAGTCTTAGATAACAGTGTCTAAGATGGATGTATTGAATAGTGCCTTCGGTTCATCCTGTTCCTGGATGACTTGTATGGACGGATGTCTGATAGAGTATTTCCAGACGATCACGTATATTGATTTCTCCAACCGTACCAAGAGTGGAAGCGGAGAAGGAAAACTTCTTTTAGCTAACACATAATGTATGGTTGAGGACGTCAATCGGTGATTTGATGGATTTGACGATGTGGCATTCAAAGTGAATCTGGTGTGATGATAAAGAGTAGCTTCTAGCCTCACATCCGGTAAATGACAGAAATCGGGCAGGCAGCATGGCTAAGTCGGTCGCACCGAAGTAGGGTGTATAATCACCTGATCTAGAGTTTCATTTACTTTTAAAAATCTATTGTTGATGTTGTCCCATTCGAGAAACGGTTGTTGATCCCAATCGTTGGTAATATACATTCGATACACTCAAGCGAAATGAGTGGTCGGTCATGTGTGGTTGGGTTGCAAGATGTTCTTGTTGAACCCAGTGTATTCCTTTCTAGAGGTACACTAGCGAAAGGTGGTTCCATACCTTGTCATAGTTGGAAATCCATTACCCAATACGTGCTTGCAGTTTTGATTGTATACTATATATGTAGAACGTGAGATGAAAGCGTTTCTGCTATATGATTATTATATTGTGGTTGATAGACATTATTATAATATCAAAAGGTTTTTGTTATAAAGATAATTTGGATTCTCATAAGGGAAAACCCCGTTCCGTTAAACGGCGTGGTCTTATGATATATCGTTTACCTGCTTGAACTGTTTTAAACTATTTACTCATACCAGTCCCATGACTGACCCAGAGTTTATTTGTGTGTTTCCCTAAACTCTTGGGTGCCTAAATTTGTACGGGCAGTCAAGTAGTCGGGATTTACAGATATACTGGAAGAGCTTGGAGTAGGAGGCTTCAGGATCATATAGCTATAGTGTATTTCCGCTGTGTTGTAAGTGCTGTACTTTGAAATGATACGTATATTCAATTACAGATGTATATTTCAAAGTTATGTTACATATATTATATGTTATTCGTTCCGCTGTGAGGTTCGTGTTACTCTGATGTTGTGTTCTTCTTCTTCTTCTATTCAAAGTTTCTATCTTATCTATCCTCACCCTATAATTTATTTCATTAATGACTGGTATTTTTCGATGTTTGGTTAGTCATCATTGAGTTTATGGTGATAACCAAAGTCGACAAAATCCCGGGTCATTACACAAATTCCAACCACTATTTATAGGAAAGGAGTACGTAGGGATTAGATAGGAGTAGGTAGAAATAGGGGTCCACATGCAACAATTCGCACCTGGAGCCTGTACCTACGGAAAATTCGCACCTAAGCCTGAGGCATGAAATTTTGCACCTCGTGAGTGCGAGATCTCGCGCCTCGAGGGTGCGAGTTCTCGCACCTCAAGGGTGCGGTTCTCGCACCTCAAGGGTGCGGTTCTCGCACCTCGAGGGTGCGAGTTCTCGCATCTTGAGGGTGCAAAAGAGATTTCGCACCTCGAGGGTGCGAGGTTCCGCACCTTGAAGGTTGCACGAACGGGAGTTTGGGGTGCCATGAGGTCCCTGTTGGCGTGATCCCTCTTCATCCTGTTTCCTTCGCTCTTATGCATCTCTTTCGTCTTCAGTTTCACGCGATGCGTTGAGTCAAGCGTGTCTTGTGTATTTTTGGGAATCAGACCCAAAAACTGGTTAACAGTAATCAAATGGAAGATAAAAATTTATTTGACAAATCCAAAGATGCCAGTTTCTCCGTTTATGGCTTCTTTTACTTCAGTCTAAATTATTTATAATTTTTCGCTGCGTGGAGCGGTAATGATTATACTTTATTTAATGGTTTATGTACACAAATTTGAGACAAAGTATTATACATTCAATATATATCTACACACACAATTAAAAAATTGATACCTTTAGCTAATTTTCTTTTCTTTTTTGTTACTTTGAAGGTGATTTTTCCCAACCACTGAAAATCTTGTTTTATCAACCCAATAGCACCATTTTATTATTTTTTATGTTAAAAGCAGAATATAATGTACCATAATGACTTTCATCTCCGTAGCGATTATCTTGATAATATAAATCCTTATCAATCTTTTCCACACCTTCATTTCTTCAATGCCAAAGCAATCACATAACCTAAAGCAAAACACATAATACTATAACTTATCAAATGAAAGAATATTATAGGAAATTAGCAAACGAAAAAAATATAGAACTGAGCGAATGTATGTACTTATCCACGAAATAATGGAACATTTAATATAATGTGAACGAATAAAAAAGTTTCAGACGAAATTAAGACAACATGCTTTTATGTTTTTTTAAGAAGGAAAAATCATAAAGA
Source organism: Allium sativum (assembly GCA_030737875.1). Lineage (NCBI taxonomy): Eukaryota > Viridiplantae > Streptophyta > Magnoliopsida > Asparagales > Amaryllidaceae > Allium > Allium sativum. Next base: position 737,463,765 of record CM060916.1, read on the forward strand.
CGGTAATAAATAATGATATTCTTAAAATACCGTTGAAGATATATCGGTCAATCCAAAATGAAACAAAAAGTATTTGGCCCTCCCTACATTAATATGGGAGTATCATAGTCATCATAATCATACCTTGGCCTATCCCTTGCAAGATTACTCACATAAAGAGTATCATAGTCATCATAATCATACCTTGGCCTATTCCCTTTTAGGTATACATGCCCTGTTTCTATCTTCTGCCTCTTCCGACCAGCATTTTGTTTTACTTATACCTGATATATATTTAGCTAAGCATTATATGATTTAATTTATTATAAAAATATCAGTATCCATTAGCGTATTACACACAAATATTAACCTGCATATTACACACAAAGACATATTAACTTATTCCCATTTAGTCTATAAAAACAACCTGCATATTACACACAAAGACATATAATATTCTAAATTCACCTTTTTCTTTAATTCTATTACATTATTACCAGTATAAACACAACGGTTTACATACCTTTTGGTCAAATCCTAATGTCTTTGCAAACACCTCCGTCCAGTATTGAGCAGTGTATTACATAATTATGCATATACTACAGTAAAAAAAGAAAAGAAAAAAAGGATGATGTTATTTTCGGAACTGCACCTAGACAAAACAACATCCAGCATGCATCACTTGTTAGCAAAATCTAGTGTAAACATGAGTTTAGTTGACACGATTTTAGTGATTAAATCTATTTTGCCTTCAACAGGATTTTGGCTGATAGAAATATGCACAGGTCGTTGTTTAAAGAAATAAGGTCTTTTATGGCAACAGTAGAATTAATATGTTAAGTATAGAAGATACAAGTCAACTATTCCAATCTTGTAAATGAAGCATGTTATGAGTCAAAAATGCAACATGCAAAACAAATACTAAAAAAATTAAATCATGTGGACTAAAAATCCATTCACTCCCGCTTGCATTTGGCCTGATGCAGCATTTGTTTAACTTAGTGAGGGTATCATGGTTAACGCAAACATATACGCATGCATGTACCATAAAAAATTAGAAGAAACTAGGTTCGCATGTTCAAGTACTATAGAAATTATAAATTTGAATTGATATTACCACGTACTGTCAAACAAATGCCTTATAGGGTTTTACCAGGAAGAAGCGAAAAAAATTGTCCATGAAAATTTGTCACGTGATTGTAAAATAGACACATTGTAATATCAAATATATATAACATCCAAATATGGGAGAATACAACTAAACTAGAAACAAAAGAAATTGGAACTTCCAATTGTTCCCTTATACCTTGTGGAACTTCTCTACCCCTTGTGCATTATCAGGTCGCTGCCCGTTCCAAATCATCTTTCAATTAGGTGCTGAAATTGATGATTAAATAATAAAGGTGAATATATTGACTTCCAATTATTACATAAAATTATATTAACGTCCAAGTAATGCTATCTGAAAAGTAAGATCTTGTTACTCATTTGAATATAAGTTAGATAATCTTAACTACATATCTTTAATAAAATTTAAGTGTCAACATGAGATATTGAACTGATAATTAGTTCACAATCGCCAAAAATGAGGAATATTGGATAAGAGACAATGAATTCCAATCTTAGAACTTGAACATTGGTATTGGATAAAACTAAGATTATAGTATACAAACTAGTTTAGGTTAATTTCACCCATCTTTTCTTTTGTGAGATTCTACTTACTTCGATAAGTAAAAATTACAACATTAAAATACAATCAATATCTAGTTTTTAGTTATTAATTTTTTTGTAGTGCAACAACGTATAGTTTGGCACCAGAGTACATAAATATTACACAACATAATTACCTTAACCAATAGTAGTCAGTTACTTCTTATAAACATCCAAATGTCTAAATTTATAGATCCTAAAGTGTGTACCAATGCCCAAAATGAGAAAAAAGTCCAAACCACAAATTAGATGAACACCATAGAAGTTCAAAATCATATAGTGAAAATTTAGTGAAGAATCAAATAGATAATTACTTCCACAACTTAAAATTGATTCAAAATGTTGCCATTAAAATTGCTCCAAGGCTAGCTGGCAATGAAGGGGTGTCGGAAGAATATAGGCATAGGAAAGTCCCTCGAAAGCAGTAAGCTAAGCGATAGGTCGAACTACAGGCCGGAGGAAATAGTTGGGAAGCAACACAAACCGACACCTTCCTAAGGGGAGGAACTCAAAGTTTACAAAATGCTCACAGGGCGTGATCAACAGATTTCTTCCGACAGGACCTTTCCAACAGAAGACTTCATAGCGGGAGGCCACCCTAAGACAGGAATTCGGAAGGAAGAAGGTACGAGCTACCCTCCTCAAGATCCTAAAGGGTTGTTAAAAATGATTCGCCTGGATATCAATGCACCCAAAGGCAAGGGCATCGGAAGTGCTAAGCCCAGAGAGCACAAGAATCATCCAGAACCAACTTACGAAGCATCTATCATACAAATACCGAAAGGCCGCATTCATAAATAATAGAAATGGCACCGGAAGCCACCCTCCGAGGATCTCGGCTAACCGCAAAAGCTCCGCCCAAAACGCTAACCGAGACCCAAGCAGAGATACAGGCTACCCGTACTGATTCATCTAGTACTAAAGCCCACAGCAGCTTCGAACCGGCAGTTATCAACGTACATCCTGAGGGCAGGCCCCTCTAAGTATTCACGATAAAGCCGAAGGCCTACATCCGAAAGCTTACGTCCGAGAGCCTACATTCGGGAGCTATTACCAAAGGCTCAAATATCATCCGAAGACCATAACTGATACTCCAAAGACGGTTGGAAGCCAGGCGACCAAAACCAAGGAGGAAGCAATCGACAAAGGCCCTCATAGGCCCAATATCCCAACAACGAAAGGAGCCTAGGATCACTATAAATAAGATCCCAGGGGTCACCTTTGAAGGGGGGTTCTTTTTCTTTGATACTAATACTCTAAAAAGAAGCTTAGTGCTGAGATAAATCAGAGAATTTATCCTATTACATTGATGTACTCCAAATGAAAGTTTAATAAAAAGGGATCTTCTTATAGAAAATTGCTCTGTAAGTATATAACATTACGTTCAATTATCACTATTGTTATTTTACTACTCATTTTCTAGATAAGTATGGATTCCCGTCACAATAGGTCCTCAAATAGGAGGATATATTTCTTCCTTTGAGCTTAAATCTATTCTAGCAATCCTCGGTGATCCCACTCCTCCATATTTCGACATTTAGGGAGGTGATCCGATTTAAACCAAAAGTAGCCAAACCGCCTGTCTTTCCTTCATATCTGCCCCCATTTGGTCCATCCTCGGTGTTGATGGAAAATATCGTTAACTTTTTAGTGCTAGAAGGAGGGCCTGAACCTCCGACCTTGTGGTTAACAACCACATATCTACCTGGGTTGTTCTATCCCGGATCGGACCAGCTTTGAAGAAGCAAAGTTATGAGCGAGAAACCCAGATGAAGGTTTTCAGGATCTCGAGTGGATAAGTCGAGAACCGCTAGCCATATGGTAATGGAGGAGCAAGAGTTAAAAGCAGAAGCCTTGCAGGTAATAAAGAGAAAGAGAAAAATGGAATCACATTCTCATGATACTTGGGATGATAGCTTTAATCACATATGACAAACCTTAGCGCTCCCACCCAGTGGATCTACGTCAGAGGATGCTAGTGTTTTTATCACCTAAAGGATGCTTTCTACGGGAAAATTAAAGGAATGACACTCGAATGAGAGATAATGGACGATTTCAACCACTTCACCAACAAGTGGGTTAAAAAGGTGTCACCGCAATATCAGTATGTTCCGGGAGGAAAGGACGAAAATATGAACACCACAGCTAGGTTAGGCCACAAGAAAATTAAACCCTAGAAACAAAGAGAAGAACCTACGTCGGGGATACCCAAAGAATATTATCTCACTACTTCGATGGAGAACGTTTGCTTCCTAACCAAGCACGAACTCAATTATTGGGCATTCATTAAGAAGAAGCCCAAATACGAAAGGAAAATAGGAGGGCCTTACTGCCATTACTACCTAAGGAATGGACATGAGACTAATCGCTGTAGAACCCTCAGGGAAACCATCGTTAGATTTGTTAGCCAAGGCCAATTACGAAAATTTGTGAAAAGATCGAGGAAAATTCGGTAAGAATCCCCAGGAAAAAGATTACCAAACATGATTAAAGGGTATGGAAAGCCCTCTTCTCGGAAGTCGCAAGAAAACTCGGAAGAAAGTCAAACTATAAACGGATTAAATCCCTCGTAATCGCCAAATTGGTCAGGACGTGGCACCTCCCGGTGGGGGTGACGTGTTAGTCTTTCTCCATGCCAAAATTAGAGGGGGAAGGGTTAAAGCATAAAAAACGTAAGCCTCCATTTCACACCAGAAATGGTCGTGGCGGTGCACCTAACTTTAAGCACGCCCTGCCTCTGCTCGTAGAAGAGTACACCCTGCCTCTGCTAGAACTAAGCACGTCCTACCTCTACTCGCAGAAGAGCGCGTCCTACCTCTACTCGCAGAAGAGCACGTACTACCTTTCCTTATGTTCCGCATTACCCGTAGAAGGGAACGCAAACCCCTATAATCGCCTACGATGGTCAGAATAGGGCGCCGTATAAGCCTCTATCAGAACCTATGATGGTCCGTATAGAGCGTCAAAAGAGTAAACCTTATTTTTATGTCTGCAATGGTCTCGTCTTTGTTTCTAAGACCTTATCATCACCTACAATTGTCAGGATAAGGCGCCTCCTGGAGGGAGGTCGGGTAAGTCCTTGGGCCCTGCTTGTGGATAAGCTATCCAAGCGCTTCAGAAGCACAGGCCCAGAGAGTGGCCAACAAAGCACGTACATCCTCTGCTTTGACGTCAAAAGCCTAAGGAGAGGCTCAAGAAGCACGTACAACCTCTGCTTCATCAATCGAATCCAAAAGGGGATACCAAAACGGCAAATCCCGAAAGAGTTCCTGGCCTTCAATCTTTAAGTACCCGAATCTGGGTGGTTTCAGCTCTTCACAAATACCAGAAGGGGGTTCCGGTCATCTACATATTAATACCCAAATCTGGGTCCATTCAGCTCTTCACAAAATACTGGAAGGGGGTTACGGTCATCTACATATTAATACCCAAATCTGGGTCCATTCAGCTCTTCACAAAATACCGGAAGGGGGTTCCGATCATCTACATATTAATACCTAAATCCGGGTCCATTCAGCTCTTCACAAAATACCGGAAGGGGGTTTCGGTCATCTACATATTAATACCCAAATCTGGGTCCATTCATCTCTTCACAAAATACCGAAAGGGGTTCCGGTCATCTGCATATTAATACCTAAATTTGGGTCCATTCAGCTTTTTACAAATACCGGAAGAGGTTCCGGTCCTCTATATATGCATGCCCGAATCTGGGTTGAATCGATTTCTCAACGAAGTCCTAAAGCAAACCGGCGGTCTTGCATACTGATACCCAAAACCCAAGACAATCCTCAAGCAAATCACCGTCGAATGTGGGACCACCAAGGTTACACCAAACCTTAGAAGAACCCAATTCCTGATCCAAACAAAAAGGAATCGCCTACCCCTCTCGGAAATTCAAGAGGGGACTTAAGGTTTGCCACCAAGGGTGGGCTTATAAACCTCTCGGGGAAGTGTCTTTAACTTATACACCCATTAGTTGGTTTTCTTTTCAACATATCAGTCCTTTACGTAATTCTGAAAATGACATCATATCATAACACCGGTTCAAGGAACAATAGGGAAGAAGATTACAAACGTTTCCAATAGCGCCATATGATTAGCTATCCCTTTATTTGTTCAAAGCGATCTTTCGTTAGGAATGTTTCAAGGATAATTGTTTCATAAAAAAATTCTTTACTGTCACTTAGCACAAGCATATTTCCACTCATTACAACACCCTTGGGACACAATAATATTGTTTTTGATAAAAGCGATACATCATAAAAATCGCTTGACACACTAACAGTTCCACCGGAGGTCGTGATGCAAATCATTACACAGACGAAGTCATTATTTTAAGAAATAAAATTTCCACATCTCAAACATACAGTAAAAATCTCTCATTCCAAATCAGGGTTGCGTAAAGCAAATTCCAAAGAAGCGCAGTTCTCTTTAGCTTTCTTCAACTCATCCTCTAACCTATCGATTTGTTGGTATAATCTACCAACCACCGCATCTGAGCTCTCAGAGGATCATGTTGCTAACTTACGTTGCAAATTGCAAATAGCTTCGTCTTTTTCTTTTAGTTGCTTTTCCAAATAGGACACTTGTTCCTTGAAGTTCATGATTGTCACCTTCTGGAAGTAATACATCCTTTTATAACCCGACAGGGGAGCATCACCAAAGATACCTTGACAACCAACGACGTTCGGACTTTCGTCCCTAAATTGTGAAGTGGGGGTCTGGAATGAGACCTCCTAACCACATACAAGACAAAAATATCGTAATATGTAAATTACCAAGATCAAGTATATGCCAATTACGTCTGACGTCCCAAGGAAAGAAAAACAATCACATAACATTTATCAAGCCACATACACCATAGATGCCACATCCACGCTAGCATTTCACCACAACACCATAAACCATCAAATGTCAAAATCAACACAATTCACAAAACCAAAGAAAACATACGCTTAATACAATAACATTCAAAGTCCCGTATTAAAATTGTTTGCGCTAAACCAGGCTTCTTGAGCTTCTTCCCCTAAATTTCTAAGCATGAGATCTAAAAACATAATTGTAACTCACGTCTTCGAAGAAGCGGAGAATTGCTGTATTATGAGAAGCCTAAATATTAATGAAATTCAAGAGAAAGGAAAACACCTTGAGAGAGAAAGCCATACATGTACGACATCAACATCCGACCGATCGGGAGCCCTCTTCTTCCCGAAATATAAAGAACCTCCGTCCTCAAGGGGCAGCACCTGTGATGTAAGAGTGGATTCTCCAGCGCCTTTTCTGGACCCATCTGGTTGATCCACATGACCTTCTACCTCTCCGTCTACTGCGTTGTTCTCCTCCCCTTCTTCCTCATAATATTCAGCAAATTCATCAATAAACAACAGTGATGTGCGATCTATCTTGTTCGCCGGGGGAACCTTATGCTCCCGTCTCACCTACTCGATCTTCCCTAGGACTCTGTCTCGAATACAGGGATCAATTGAAGTAAAGTTGAATTCCAAAAGTCTTTCATAATTGTCTAAAAAGGCAGGGATGAGGGCATCTTCGTAGTTGTTGACACACTTTTTGGTCCAGCTGTCACACATGGAATTCCTGAATGATAACACGCTCAAGCGATTGGAAACAACGTCTGAAGACATAGTACGATTTGGTCGAAATCACATCATCAATGTAAAATGGCCCGAAACTCCTATCAGACGACCTCTTTTGGGCCCGAAAACATCAATTACGAAGCTTTGCTCTGTAACTCTTGTATCCCTTTGAATTAGCTTCAAGTAGAGCTTTCGTTTGGCTAAAACGGACTTACGGTTTGAAAGTTACGCTCGTTTTCGTGAACGAATGCAGCCTGGCATCAATCAGCAATCATCCGGGTTGCCCCCTGGTTCGTGAGTATGGGCTCAGCTCGCCCCCTCACCCGGCTCGTGATGGGCATAGTGGTCACGAACCGCTCGTGGTGCACATGGCCGTCACGACCCGCCATCACGACCCACCGTCACAACCCTCATCCAGCTCGCAAGCCGGCACCATGAACCGTGACCACGAACCGCCTGCAGCCTCACACTGTTTTGACATATTCTAAAGGCTATTTTCACTCTAACTTGCATGGGTCTGATTACAGTTGGCATACAACGGCTTAGAGAGGATTTCTGGACATTTTCCACCACATTTCGAGATTCTTGGGATGCGTGCCACATGCACGAACGACTATCAGGAAATTCCTATAAATGCACCCTTTGGAGGATTTTCAAGGATCTTTTGGGGCCATTCTTCTACATGGTTACCACCATTACTGAGTGCAAGGATTTTGCATTTTTCTACATCTAATTTCTTCTCTTGTAATCTCAATTAACACACGGATTGTGTGGCTACATGTAACTGATTCTTGTAATCTATCAGTATAACAATAAGATTATAAAGTGGACGTAGGCTACATCTACAGCCGAACCACTATAAAAATCTCGTGTGTTCCCTTTTATTTACTATTTTCTGCATTTTTGTGATCCGTGATCTGCACTTGGGTGTTAGTGCCATTTTTTGGTCTAACAGTAGTACTCTGTGGAAATATTGTTGAGGTAGACGTTCAAAAATTTTGAAATTCTATCATCGATCTCGTAAATAATTCTCTTCGCAGTGGAAAGCTGAGTATCCATCTCGGTAGCATAATCGATCTCCAGTTCCACTTTCTACGCCTTAAGGTCCTCCACCTGCTTCGTTAATTCCTTGTCAACCTTCATTGTCTCCTCTAATGAGTAGGGCTGTCAACGGGTACCCGAAAAATCCGATATCCGTCCGCATCCGTATCCGAAAATACGAAAAATATCCGTTATCCGAGATGCGGATACGGATATCCGATATCCGAAAATTATTTCGGATACGGATATGGTTATAGTGGTATCCGTATCCGAAAAATATCCGTCCGATTTTCTGATACGTGTATGTATGTATATATATTATATAATTTTTAATTTATATTTAAGATTAAATTAATATATAAATTTCCTTAAAATAGCTAACCTAAACTCAACTATTTAATTATAAAGGAAAGTTGTATTTTGTATTATGCAACATTTTAAATCATGTACTCATTTTATTTTGTGGTATGGTTATAATTAAAACATAATTGTGTATGTGCTTCTATGATTTATATTTTGTTTTATTTTAGTCTTAGGGTTGTGTATTTCATATTTTGAACACTTTATGTCTTAAAATATTTGTTGTAAGAAAATTGTTTGATTGATGTCCTGCTTGTAATTTTTAATTAGATGTATTCACATTTTCAAAAAAAATATTTTATGAGCCAAATTTGTATGTGAGTGATGTATTTGTAAACTTTTATTGTTTTATTTTCGGATATTTTTTCGGATGTTTTCGGATATTTTTCGGATATTTTCGGATATATACATCCAATGTACATTTTAAGTTTCGGATACGGATATTTCGGATATTTTCGGATATCCGTATTCGCTAAGGCGGATACGGATATTTTCGGATATCTGTAAATATCCGCGAATACGGATACGGATATTTTTAACTGGTATCCGCGGATATCGGATACGGATACGGATTTTCATTTTCGGATACGGATTCGGATACGGCACTATCCGTATCTGACAGCATCCGTTTACAGCCCTACTAATGAGGCCACCAACTCCTCGCATTCATTATCCTCCTCCGTCTTCTCCCGTTGCATAGCATTCACTTTATCCGATAGCACCTTATTCTCTTCCCTTAAAGTATTGACCTCAGTCACCGAAGTGGAAGCTAATCCCCGGGAGACATACCAAGTTTTCATCATCTAAAGAGGAGGAATGGGTTAAAGATAAAATAAATAAAAGAGAGAGAGAGAGAGGGATGTATTTATGTATAATACCAAGAGTAAATCCCTGATTTGTTGTCTTTAGAAATTTACTGAGTTCAAGGCGGCAAAAGTTGAGGCAATATCCGCTACTTCAGGGGAAAAGAGCTAGTTCCACAAGCTTATCAAAATCTAAGGCCGGCGAAGGAGGTATGGAATGAGAAGCAGGCTGGGAGGAAGACGGTGCCGAAAAATCGAGCCTTCCCTCATCCACTTCACCAACAACATCGAAAGGGGCAAGGTAATTCGTGAATTTACCTTTCCGAGAGACTCCTGGGGAAGCATCAATATCCACCACCTTATCGACAGCTATGGCAAAAGGATCAAAAGTCCGCCTTGTTCTCGGAGTAGCGACAATATCTTTTGAAAAGCTAACCAACTCGTCACACTTGGGCTACTTCGATGGGGGGTCAACGACAGGTTGAGCAAGCCTCTTCATGGCCTGGACATTGGCCCGGCTATAAGCTGCAATGACAGTTGCATCCTGAGAAGCTGAAGGTCCTAAACAAAGAAAAAGATGAATTAGAAAATGCAAAAAGCAAGAAAGAATGACAAATATTGTTGAAACAACCAAATGAATCCCATCTAAAACACCTGGACATATAAGAGAGTTTGCACTAAACGAGTCAGAACCTGGAAACAATCCCTTAGGGCCAGAAAGTTGGATAGGAGGTTGTCCCAATACCTTTTGTTCAGGAGGGAGCAAACCATACTCGCAAAGGTTATCGATGGTCAGGAGGAATGACCTGTACATGTGCTCCACTGGTGCATTGAAAACAACGTCAACCACTAAAGCCACCTTTGGAGTTAAGATCACATATTTGGAGGGGGGGTTCTACGATAGGGGGAAGTTCAAAAAAAAATCACAACTAGAAGATAGTTACTTTCTAAAGGCAAGAAACCTACCTTCATCACTAAATTGTTCTGATATGCCTGGTGGACATTGAACAAGAAAATATTGGTCCTCCCACGACCTAGTTTTACTGATGACGTCAGTAATCAGCCTCTTCACGGGGTTAGCCCTCCAGATCGGTGATTCTAAAGTCTTGGAGAACCAGATCATGTGAGGGATAAGCTTGGGGCTCAAAGAACCCTGACCCGAAGCAAGCGCCAAAGCCTCTAAGCACAAAAGGATCGTATACGTGTTAGGCGAAAGCTGAATAGGTGTGACTTTCAAGTCAACCAAAAGATCATATAGAAATGGCGGGAAAGGTAGAAATCCTTCATGCCAGATATGGATAGCTGAATACGCAAAGAACCCAGCGTTCGTACCCATTATGCCAAAGTTGTCTAATATGGCGTCCACATATTATTAAGATACAATTAGGGATGGCTTAGGAGCGAACACCTTCTTGGGACGGGAGGCCTTGGAATCTTTGATTTTCTCCTTAGCAGGGCTTTTGTGAGACATGATTCTACCAGGTAACATCGTTCCATAACAATGTGATTAGTATGCATTTCTCTTACACAAATGCACATAATACTAGTATTATCAAACATTATTGGGTACCATTACGCCTCGATTAACAAAAGTCAGATAGGCAGAAACCTGAATCAGACTCAAGTAGGGGATATGAGGAAAATTATGTCTTTTATACCCTAGCTAACATATGACTAAGCCAAAATTAATCGTCCTAAAAACCTAAGCAAACCAACCCTAACGAGATTATAATCATTTTCAGCAACAGCAATAAGGTTAACATCTGAGCCTATTCTATGAACAACATAATCCTAACCAACTTTCATGTCATTTTGGACGCATAATTAGGATTGTGATTCATATAGGAAGTAAATGTACTCACAAATAATTGAGCTTGTACCTTCAAAAGAGGGAGAGTTCGGGCATCTTTTTGGGAAAGCAGTAATCTGGTTCAAAAATTTAATTTGCAGGTAAAAGACGAGAACGAGGAGAAAGAAGAGTTTATGTTCAAATTTCAAGATCAATCTAGGCCGTATAGATAAAGACCAAGCAACGCCCCATATCGAAGGAGATCAAAAGACCTTGAAGTGACACTTCAAAAAAAAAAAGATTTACTTGAAAAGTCGAAAACACCCCTTCACTGAGGGGGAAGGCAAATGTTACCATTAAAATTGTCTCCAAGGCTAGCTGACAATGAAGGAGTGTCGGAAGAATAAAGGGGTAGGAAAGTCCCCTGAAAGCAGTAAGCTAAGCGATAGGTCGGACTGCAGGCCGGAGGAAATAGTTGGGAAGAAACACAAACCGACACCTTCCTAAGGGGAGGAACTCAAAGTTTACAAAATGCTCGCAGGGCGCGATAAACAAAGTTCTTCCGACATGACCTATCCAACAGAAGACTTCATAGCTGGAGGCCTCCCTAAGACAGGAATTTAGAAGGAGGAAGGTACAAGCTACCCTCCTCAAGTTCTGGAAGGGTTATCAGAAATGATTTTCCTAAATATCAATGTACCCGAAGGCAAGGGCATCGGAAGTGATAAGCCCAGAGAACACAAGAATCGTCCAGAACCAACTTACGAAGCATCTATCGTACGAATACCGAAAGGCTGCATTCACAAATAATAGAAATGGCACCGGAAGCCACCCTCCGGGGATGCCGTCTACCGCAAAAGCTCCACCTAAAAGGCTAACCGAGACCCAAGCAGAGATACAGGCTACCCATACTAATTCACCTAGTACCGAAGCCCACAACGGCTTCGAACCGGAAGTTATCAACGTACACTCTAAGGGCAGGCCTCTCTAAGTATTCACGATAAAGCCGGAGGCATACATTCAAAAGCTTACGTCCGAGACCCTACATTCGGGAGCTATTACCAAAGGCTCAAATATCATTCGAAGACCATAACTGATACTCCAAAGACGGCCGGGAGCCAGGCGACCAAAACCAAGGAGGAAGCAATTGACAAAGGTCCCCATAGGCCCAATAGTCCAATAGCGGAAGGAGCCTAGGATCACTATAAATAAGATCCCAGGGGTCGCCTTTGATGGGGGATTCTTTTTCTTTGATATTAATACTCTAAAAAGAAGCTTAGCGTTGAGATAAATCAGAGAATTTCTCCTATTACATTGATGTACTCCAAATGAAAGTTTAATAAAAAAAGGGATCTTCTTATAGAAAATTGCTCTGTAATTATATATCATTACATTCAGTTATCACTGTTGTTATTTTACTGGTCATTTTCCAGATAAGTTTGGATTCCCGTCATAATAGGTCCTCAAATAGGAGGATATATTTCTTCCCTTGAGCTTAATCTATTCTAGCAATCCTCAGTGATCCCATTCCTCTAGATTTCGACATTTAGGGAGGTGATTCGATTTAACCCAAAAGTAGTCAATTTGCCAGTCTTTCCTTCATATCTTCCCCAATTGATCCATCCCCGGTGTTGACGGAAATTATCGTTAACATAAAATTTCACAAATACGAACAGAGAAGAAATTCTTGCGTTAATGGATGCTGCAACTACGATGGAATCTAAGGTTTCCCATAACCGACGACGAGAACTAAAGCATTGAATTAAAGAATGAGATAGGGTTTTCTAGTTATTCAAATCAAATTTAAGAAGGGAAATAAGAAAATAAAAGTCGTGCAACCTGTTAACTTTCGCATGACTAAAGGACTGAGGCAATCCAAAGGAAAAAATGGCGATGGCGAAAGCGAGAGTTGAACAACTGAGGTAGAGATGATTGGTTTTAGGTTTTCCTTGATTTGATTGAAAAATTAGAGATCCAAATTAGAGCAAGAGTTATAATTGTAAAAGAAGCAGCCGACGAAATGTTTTCGGTTCCTGCCTATAAAATTGCATACTAAGTTATTTAAGGCACGTATCCTCATCGTTGTTATATTATTTCCATTTGGATATTAGTACCTATAGCTACCATGGTAAACACGTCATCCTATTATGAAATCAAAGATATAATTTCTTGTACTGTATGTTCAGGTGATCAACAATCATTACATAAGGCAATTATACTTAAAAAATCAAACAGTTTGTACATTTCCAAAGTGTATTTCCATACCTGCAGAGAAAACTGCTTAAAGCAGCTATACTTCACAAAATGATGTATATTTGAGAAAACTAGTCTAAGGGAATCTCTGATGCTTCTCCCTCTTTTCTCACCCAAAGATGTGCTGTAAAATAAAAAATGCATTACATTATAAGTAAGTCCTTACACTATTCATAAAAATTGTTAGGACAGAAGAGAATAAATGTAAAAAGAAAAAAAGCATATATACAAACAAAAAGACCATGATACGTACATTAGTGAATGATGAATGCTTTGTTCATTTGTAATAAACTTACAATAACATGATTATATATAAATACAGAATTTAATTTCAGTGTTTTGACAAAGTTTGATCGTATATCATTATCATTCAATTATTTAATTTTGGTTGTACATTTGCATGTTTTTACAGCAGTTTACACAATCGAATTTCTCAAAAGAGATCTTCCATATGCTCATATATTATTGTTCCTCCATTCTAATGATAAGCCTAAAACAACTTCATATGTTGATAAGATAATTACGGTAGAAATAGCAGACAACGTAGTAGACCCGCTAGCATACATTCTTTCTCACAGTTTATGATGCATGAACCATATGGAGCAGCTAATCCACAAAATTCTTGCATGGTCAAAGGTAGATGCTCAAAACATTACCCTAAGGAAAATTGTTCTGAAACAACCTTTGATGATAATGGATTCCCCATCTACATAAGAAGAGTAAATGACAGGTATGTAGCAGCTGTGGATATGAAGTTTGATAACAGGTGGGTAATTCCACACAACATAGATCTAATTTCAAAATTTCAAGAACATATATATGTGGAAATATGCAATTAAACATGATTCTTAAAGTATTTGTTAAAATATATCAATAAAGGGTATGATTGTGCTATAGTTGTGATTGAAGAAAATTGCGAAGTTGGAGGACGAAATGTTCGAGAAGTGGATGAAATTAAAACCTACCTTGATTGTCGATATATTTCAACCAATGAATCTACTTGGCGAATATTTGAATTTCATATTCCGTATCGTACACCTATAGTGCAACGGTTTTCATTTTATTTACCTAATGAACAACCTACTATATTTCGTGATACAGATGACTTGGAAGAAATTGCAAATCGACCAAATGTTAAGAAGTCAATGTTTACAGAGTAGTCGGAAATAAATAGATTGAACGAAGATGCAAGAAACCTCATATATGTTGATTTTCCAATAAAATGGGTATGGTATAAAAAAATATAAAATGGAAAAGGAAACAAAAAGGTAATACAATTGGTAGAATTTATTATGCACATCCAACTTTTGGGGAAAGATACTATTTGTGTTTGTTTTTAAACACAGTGAAAGGACCTATAAATTATGAAGACATAAGAACTTTTAATGGGGTAATTTTCAATGAGTTTAAGACTGCTTGTATGGCGCGAGGTTTGTTGAAAGATGACAATGAATGGAACGGGACTATTGTGGAAGCTGGTCCTCGGCAAAATCCATACGAGAAATGTTTGTTACATTACAATTATTTTGTGAATTTCAAATCCTCTTGAGCTTTGGAACAATCATTAGGAGTTTATTATCCGATGATATCCTCTGGATGCAAAGAAGAGATCTTCAAGACAATATGCTAACTTTAACACAATGTCAAGTGCATAATTACACACTTTACGAAATCGAAAAGAATCATGAATACAAGTAATAGAACTCTAAAAGAGTATCATATGATCCACTTTCCTAATTTGATGTTTCTAGAAAGATTTTAAAACATATTTAAAACAGAGGAACAAATGTACAATCATGATGCACTATATAACGATTACGTAAATATGTCATGTTGCTTAAATCTTCAACTAAAGAAAATATTTGATGAAGTTGTACATGTAGTTGATGGAAATTTTAGTGGATTTTATTTTTATGGTAGTGGAGGTACATGGAAAACCTTTTTGTGGAAAACAATAATATCAAAAGTCCGATCAGAAGGTAAAATTGTATTGCCAGTTGCAACATCGAATATTGCAACACTATTACTACCGGGTGGTAGAACTGCGCACTCACGTTTCAAAATTCCAACAAATTTAGATAAGGATTCTATTTGTGATATTGTAAACCAGTCTTCATTGGGAGAACTAATTAGAAAAACTGATTTAATTATTTGGGATGAAGCACCAATGACGCATAGAGATGCATTAGAAGCAGTAGAAAGAATATTAAGAGATGTAATGGAGCAACATGGAAATGACAGTGAAATTTTTGGTGGAAAAACAATCATACTTGGAGGTGATTTTAGACAAATACTGTCGGTTGTCGATAAAGGTGAAAGAGAGACAATTGTTGGATCATCGATAAATTGATCACGTTTATGGAGTAAGTGTATAAATTTTACTCTTATGCATAATATGCGCCTTGCAAGTGAAGGCATAAGTAACAAGGAGATGATTCAAATTGCAAATTTTTGTAAGTGGATCTTAGACGTGGGGGATGGATTGCTTCTGGTGGCAGAGATGTATGATAATGAGGAGCCAACATGGGTAAAAATTCCAAAAGAAAATTTAAGTGAATGGGATGACAATCCAACAAAAAAGATTGTTAATTGCAATGCATTTACCTAGATTTTGAGAAAAAGGCTTAACAAACAAGACTACTTAAAAAATCGTTGTATGTTAGCACCGACTAATGAATGTGTGGGCAAAGTGAATTCATTTATTACTAACAAAATGCCTGGTCAAATGTGCACCTATCAAAGTGCAGACCCAGTCAGCCCTTTTTCGGAAAGAATTGAAGAACAAAATCTTTTTTATCCCATGGAATTCCTTAATACTCTAAAACTGACATCAATACCAAACCATGAACTTCATTTAACGGTTGGGGTTCCAATAATGCTTCTCCGTAATGTGAATCAAAATTTAGGTCTTAGCAATGGAATGAAAAAATTGATTGTAACACAGCTTACAAACAAAGTAACAGAGGCAGAAATAATAATTGGAAGTAATATGGGAATTAAGGCTTTAATTCCACGAATAGTGTGTTGAAATTTTTCGGCACCCCTAGCATCTTCATGTGCGCGCACTTCGTTCAACGTAGGGGCACTACAAACCGCTAAACAAAGCCCTCTTAATGCTAGCATCCTGATTGGATATCCATACTGAAGGGTTTCTACAGCTTAAAGCAACAACGATTTTACAAAATTCGAAATCCAAATGACTGGATCTAAGCAAAATTAATAAATCAAGTTAGAATTTACCAATTTTGGTTTTACAAAATCTTCGATTTGATGAAAACGGTTGAAGATATCGAATCCACATATTGCGACTGCCACGTATCTGGATGACGTCTCTATAGGAATCCACGAACGACCCCTTTTTGTCGTAGGAATACCTGATGTAGGAAGATATGGTACTAGCCATAGATGGTGAATTTTGTTTTTTTATTATTTTTGATCTGGTTAGTTTTCGATGGTACAACAAGAGGGAGAGGCCTATACGCTTTTAAAATAAATGAGATCCAAAATTATAGCAAAAACATATAAAACGGTGCACCGGTTCTTACGTTAATTTAAGTACCAACGATTGATATTTTAACTGTTCAATGAATGGTTCTCCCTTTTTAAACGTTTTTGGCGTTACCCTATAGGTTATTACAACATTGGCAATAATTTAAAATCATATTTAAAATTGTTAACAGTGAGCGGCATCTAGTAACACATCACTGTTACCCAAGCTTTAAAAATAAAATCAACGATTTGATTCAACCTTTTCTATGACCAGTGTTTCAACGTAATTTAATCCGTTTAACCATTATATCCAAGATTAAACTTAAGGCCTGGAACGTACAATCCTCTTTATAATTTAATCCTTTTATCTTGATTAATGAGTAGATATATAAAACAAATCAATATTTGAGCACGACCATGCATTTCATAATCATACTCAATCAAGAGGCCCATGGATATCTCTACTTATATTGTACGATTAAATTCCATCTAGATCATTCATATTACTTAATCGATTCGAGATTAATTCGACAATCACCTTTATCATTTACTCGGTTAAAAGTAACTTTTAATGATATTAAAACACAAATATCTTCGAATAAAATATATAATGATTTCAGGTCTGAGGACTATTACATCAGTCACTATGAGAATTACTTATGACGCTATTAGTTATATTACATGAAGTTTTCTTATGTTGGGCCAGTCCAATAAACTATTCTACAATACGTATTTATGTATTGACATTAATATCACACATATTAATGATCAATGAGATATGATAATCAGTCAATCAACATACTAGTATCAACGTTTTATTGTTGTCCTATATACAATAAAACTTGACTAGGGACATTTAGGAATTATAATACTTATTATTTTATTACATAATCTCATGTTCAAGTCACTTACTAGAAAATATATAATTCTGTATTTTTATTCTAAGGATTTCTATTATGTTAATATTTACATTACGCAGTAAATATAACATAACAGAATCTTTTATTTAAAATAAAATATAACATCAACAATGTTATTAATTACATCAAGTGGATTGCCTCTAGGCCATAAACTCTAACACTCTTCCCCTTGCACTAGAGTCAATCATTCATGTATCGTATACTCATGAAACTAGTGTGCTTATCATTCTTCAGTTGCGACAGAGTTTTAGTCAGTGGGTCTGCAACATTATTATTTATCGGTACTTTGCAGATATGCATATTTCCTCTACGAACAGTTTCACAGAAGAAATTATATTTCTTAAATATGTGTTTGGATCATTAATGAGATCTAGGTTTCTAGGTCTGATCAATTGCTCCATTGTTATCACAATGTAAAAACCATTGGATCAACAATGGATAAAACTAAGTTCAATAATGAACTTCTTAATCCAAACATCCTCCTTCGTAGAATCAGTATCTATTTCTCGTTTTAAACTAACATCATAAGTAATATGTTATCAACATATAATACTATGAATATAATGTTACTCCCACTAAACTCCTTGTATACACAAGGATCATTGGTATTTTGTGGTTCTCGAGATTTTTCGAGTTCTACTTTATTCTTATTGCTACTTTTAGAGACTAATTCTTATTCAAAAAAAATACCAATTTGAGCAATAAACATTTTATTCTCAGAAGATTTGTAGAAATAATATTCTTTTATTTCTTTCGGATACCCCACAAAATAACATTTGTCAGATTTGGGTCCAAGCTTGTCAGAGGTAAGACGTTTAAGAAACGCCTCACATCCTAAATATTCATAAAAGACGCACTAGGACATTTCCTAGTCCATATCTCATATGGCGTCTTGAGAATAATTTTCACAATATTAGTGTTAAGTATGAATGCAATTGTTTCAATGGCACAATCCTAAATTTTATTGGAAGATCTATATAACTTATTATTGATCGTACCATATCTAATAAGGTGCAATTTCTCCTTTCGGACACACTATTCCATTGGTTGAGTTGTAATACAATTCCACACTCTTTCGATAGTCATTAAATTCTTGGCTTAAATGTTCTCCTCCTCGATCTAGTTGAAGAGTCTTTGTATTCTTTCAAAGTTGGTTTTGAACTTCATTCTTGAATTCTTTGAACTTTTCAAAGGATTCTGATTTGTGTTTCATAAGAGACACACAACCATATCTACTGACAACATCAGTAAATGTAATGAAGTAATAAAACCTGCTTCTAACTGATGCACTCATTGGTCCACGTACATCAGTATGTATAAGCCCAATACATCACTAGCCCATTCACTGTATCCAGTGAAAGATTCTTTAGTTATTTTGCCCAATAAACAAGATTTTCATTCTTCATATGATTCGAAATCAAATGACTTCAAAATTTCATCATTATGGAGTTTTGATTTGTGTTTCTTGTTTATATAGCCTAAATGACAATGTTAAAGGTATGTTGGATTTAAATCATTAGATTTAATCCTCTTAGTATTTAAGTTATAAACCGACACAACAAAGTTAAGAATAAAAAGACCATCAACTAATTGTGTATTTCCATAAAATATTTCATTTAATAAAATGAACAACAGTTGTCCTTTCATTATAAATGAAATCCAAACTTGTCTAAATAAGATACAGAAATTTTAATGGAAAAACAACAATCTTTTAATTCTTAAATTAGGCTTGTAGGTAAGGATGAGATGCGACTTCCTGTAGTAAATGCAACAACACTTGCTCAGCTTCCTACTCGTAAGTCCACTTCTCCTTTTACCGAATTTCTACTCTTTTGCATTTACTGCAAATCTACACATGTATGATCTACATCCAATATCTAATGCCAAATATGTAGAAGTAGATAGATTGACAGTTATAACATTTAAACCTGATTTGGTTGAAGTCATACTTCATCTTTTCTGGTAAGATCTTCTAAATATGCATAATATTTACGTTTTCTATTATTTGAGGACAATCCTCAAATTTCGATGTCAGTTAAGAAATTTGATTTAATTCAATTTATCCTTCTTAAGGACCGATCTTAGTGATAAATATTGGTGTTATTTAACATTTAATATCTACATGAGATAATAAATAATGAAATAATGATAAATGGTATTGCAACATAAATGTACAACATATATATAAATTTTGACAATCAAAACTATATAGAACATTTCACATTTATATAAATATATAAACTAAGTAAATTATGTTCCCACTCAAATCAATATCCCTATATATATATATATATATATATATATATCTTAGTGATCCAAGATCCATATCGAATTATACCTTGAGTTGGCTTTAGCTAATCCCCAAAACAAAATCATTTAGGTAGACATCTCGTGTCGATTATATCATCTATAATTCTTGGATAGAATGATGAATAATTTTGTTCATTTTGAATATTAGATCTTTCATGCTCTTTGTCTCTAAGGCCAAAATCTTATTATGGCAACCTAGTTGAGTTAGACCCAATTATATATTTTGAGTATCACTTTTACTCTATCGCATATAACCAAAATAAATAGTGCACTAATGCTTTGACATTGCTGTAACACACTAAAATTTAATACATTATAAACATAATTTAAAGATAATAAAATGGAAATCACTTAATTAAATATTCAGAATTAAGTAAAACTGGCTTTACCGTTGCGTTCATCTCAGAATTCTGGTTCAGATATACCCCAAGTTTGCATAAAACAGATAACGTTTGAAGAAGTTATGAACCTTAGAAATTTGTATACATATAAGGGGGTTATTACATATATAATTCAAAACAATTCAAACCATAATGCAAAATCAATGCAGAAATAGAACATTATGGGGCGACTCACAATGGGCCTGGGCGACCCAAGTCACGTTGGTTCGATCTAGGGTCGATCCATAGGGTCGGTGGGTCCGGATCAACCCACCCAGATCCGAGGAAAATTATAAATTGTGTATCTGGTTAGTTTTGTGGCCATATTCGTTGCTGACTCAGCGCTGCATGTACGACTTAGATTAAAAACCTAAAAACTAAAGGCCGAGGTTGACTCCATGAATATATAAATAGGCAACTCTCTCCCATTCCAATAAACACATTCTTCATACCTTCTGCCTCTATAAATCTGTTCTGAAAATATATACAATGGGGGAATGTTGTTAAATCCTAGATCTACAGATATAACATTCAAGATTTACATACACAACAAAAGGGATAGAAGTGGACTTTTCTACAATGGCATATATATATATACACACACACACACATATATATATATATATATAATCTCTTCTTCACTAAGACTCGCTATGAGTTTCATGTTATATATATATATATATAATATCTCTTCTTCACCAAGACTCGCTATGAGTTTCATGTTATTTTAAAATCTGATACCTAAAACTATATCATGACAGTTAAATAAAATTGGGTTTAGATTATACAGTGTTTATAGGATAATTTCTATTCCGGTTCTTCACTGTTATTCATCCATGTCATTGTTATAAGTAAACTGTATACTTTTATTAGCATATAATTAATTACTTGTGTGCATATATCTTTCTTTTCCCTATTCCTACTGTTTTAAGTTTATTTCCAGTCTGGCCTATATGCCTATGTGATTTGATTCTATTCTCCTTCCTCTATTTTTTCTTTTTGTTAACGCTAAGCCTAGGCCTTTGAAAGCTTAGGCCATGTCCGATTAGAGTTGCTTATAATTAAGAATTGGGATAATAAGAAATGACATGAAAAGGGGGATTTTGGGCATATCATTAAATTGGGGACTGGTTGATTGTAATTTGGAAATGGAATAATATGCATATATTTGTACTTGCTGTAAATTGGGAATGTAATGAAAAAGGATAATATGCATAAACCTATGTATGCTGTAATTTGGGTTATAATTGAATGGAATAGTATGCATATGCATAAACATGTTATATTTGACTTAATACAAGCATTAAGTAAAAAGGACATGTTAAAATTATGTAAGTTCCAGATGTAGACTAGTAAACTGAATTAGTATGGTAATTATACATACATCTGGGCAGGTGTTTTGGGAAATGGTTGTACACGCATAATAACATGTAATGTTACAACCATGCTTATAAGAAAGCCTAAACCTGCTAGGTTAGACCTGATTATTAATAAGTTAAGAGGTCCCTCATTCTGCTGTTGTATCGGGTTTTGGGGACTCTTAAATCCTAGTTACTTAGGGGCACAAGCATGATGGTTTGGCTTGTGTCATTCTGCTATTCGGAACCCATATCAGTCAGTATCCCTGTTGGTATTTTGTTAGATGACCTCACACTAGATAGGGGCCAGGGCACGCTTTACTGAACTGGATAGACATGAGGAAGATTGGTATGGGCGCGTTCTGACGGAGTCATGAGCATGCATGAGTCCGATTAGTGAAACTAAGTCGCTGTAACACAAGTAAATAGGTCTGTGTTATATAAGTTGCTGAGTTAGGGAGTGATACACCCTACTACTGGGGCTGGCACATGGTATTACGTATTAGGGAGCTGATCGCATAGGTAGCAATTAGGTTACGCCTAATCCTGCTGTTACGTAATTAGGGTAACACCTAATCCTGTTATGTAATTAGGGTATGCCTAATCTTGATGTTTGATTCGGCTAATGCTTCTGTTAAGTAATTAGGTTAACGCCTAATCATGTTATACTAGTATTGGTGCAGACAAAACCTGTTGTAGGGATATAAATGTGTAGCATTACTCAATCACTGTTATTCCTGTTTATCTAGTTTATCTTGTTTTATGATACTGTACTTTCTCATCCAATTTTGTTTACCTGTCTTGATACCCTTATTTTATGCATATTTGAAAATCACTGGGACTCGCCAGACTTTATGTCTGGCCCTTTTTGTTTCGCTTCTTCCTTCCTCTCCCCCCTCAGGTCCTTAGAGTGATAGCACTCCTCAGCGATTAGGACTTTCTTTTTCAGCTTGCATCTGGACTTTCTGAGATGTACCGCTTTGACTTACTCTCTACTCTGTTATGGCTGTCTATGAGGGATATGGTTTTATATTACCGCACTCTGTTATTTTTCATTATGAGATAGATTTGAGATACTTTGTTTTGATGTAACTGGTTTGATGATGTAACATGTTTTGAGACTATGTCTTATTTTTCAATAATGAAGTTAAAATTTTCCGCTGCTTATTTTATATCTGTCTTGTGAATTTCTGTATTGTTTACCTATTGCGTTTTACGAAACTTAATGCATTCTCTTAAGAGTGACATTAACGGACGTGGTGTGTCACAATTACCTACATTTGATTCTGGCATTGATGAGTGTATTCATTGGAAGACGTCACCATGATTTAATATAAATAATTAGTTTGAAGGAATTTTAGAACTCGAGATGGCAAGTCATATTAGTGACATTTTTTTATTGAAATAAAGTTAATATATAAAACAAAAGGAGAATCTAGCTATTCTCCAACAGCTCACAAAATAGATATGTAGAGATGGCTACAAGATTTGTGCACACATAAAAACCAAAACAGAAATACAAACAAAAGCGAAACAAACTACTGGCGAATAACAAAAAACAGAATAAGCAGATGACCAAAGAGGCCAACGACGGCAAGTCGAAACAAGCCTCCGAAGCAAGAAAGCCCATAAGAGCACAACGGTGGAAAACCAGTAGTTAAGTATTATTATTTCAAAGGACAAAAATATTTGATCATTTAATATAAGAACACAAGCGTTTTAAACTATTTGCACTTAAAATATAAAAATAATAAAGAGAATTAAGCAAAGAATAATTAACAATTAGTTGCACAAAATAATATATATGGAACTCTTTTGTGCTTGCATGCACACATGCTTGCACACAAACACAATACGTACATGCATGCACCAATGCTTCCACCCAAGCATATAAATATGCATACATGTATACATGCATATATGTATGTAGAGAAGCACAAAAGTAATTGTATCTACGGGGACAATGAGTTCAAATGGAACTCCAAAAAGATATCTACAAAGAGAATGAAATCAGAGGATAGAAAATATTACAAGTACAAAAACGAGGAGATAAATACAATCTTTGAAGTAGAAATACTGCTTTAGCAATATCAAGAAAGTTAAAACACAAACAGTTCTTCCTCACAATCCAGGAAATGGTAACTAGTTCTCTTTTCATTCCCTTTTTCCCTTCCCTCCGCTTCAACTCCTGTTCACTTTGCCCATTCTCTTCTTCTTTCCTCTTGTTCTTTCCTCCTCTTTTGAACTAGCTTTTGCTGTACCTGGGATTATTGTTAAGTGCTAATTTATCGCTCAGAACTAAGCTATCTTACGTCCTAAATGCTTAATTAGTTAGTCCTGATGATATTCATTGGCCAAGATTTTGCACGAAGAATCGGTCATCACGTTCTGCTGCAACGTCGTTCTGCCTCTACCTCACTACGAGATTGATTTTCAGCTGGCCGAGGTTTTCATGGGTTTTACGGCTTGATGTTTTACTGCTGAGATTGCGATTTGTCTGTGAGTTTTTGTTTCAATGGGTTTGCATCTCCTACTTTTTGGTTTTTTCGTTAGCTTGTTCTTGGATCTGTCCTTCTGGTTGAGTGGTGCTTGGGGTTGTTTGGTTGTGCTTTCTCGTTGGTGCCATCGCCGTTCTTTGCTAATGGCTGCTAATGGCTGTTTGGTTTTATTCTATTTTGTTCACTATAGAATACAATCAGTGGCGTAGCTAGGATGTGATGTTGGGGTAGGCACGAGGTGGAATATGGTTTGAGACAAATGTGAACTTTTTTCAGATGGTGGGTAGGCAACCTTGGGAGATATAACAATGGTGGAGGATTGTTTCTTCAAAAGACGAGAGGTTTCAGGTATGTAAAGTAATGTCAAATGATGGGAGAAGAAGCAGAGGAGGAAAGACAAAGGTACAAGAGTAAAGAAAGAAGGCTATTGATTAACTGAAAGGAGTTGCATGGAAGAGAAAGAAAATGGTAAAGGGGAGTGCCAGTTTCAGGAAGGAAAGACGAGAGGTTTCAAATATGAAAGAGGAGACATCATTCTTTTGTGAAAATCCTGGGTAGGCACGTGCCTACCCCATTTGCAATGGCCCTCCGCCCTTGAATACAATTATCTTATAAAGGATATATTGCTATATTAGAATTTTGAAACGAACTTAACAGCACCTTTTAGTGTATGAAGGGGCACGCGCCTATATTATGTCATAGGAGTATCGTTTCAATATTGAATTTTGAATTCATTTCTTCTCCTCCATTCTATTTTCTACTTTTACATCATCAGAAAACATAAAAGAGCAGTTTTTGGTTGGATCTAAGTAGTACAAACTTCGATATTCGGTTACGTTATTTCAAGGCTTTACTAAATCCTAAAGTTAATAATTCTACAAGTTGCCACTAACTGTTGGGTTGAACTACTGTCTAAAAGAAGCTACGTAGTGTATCATTGAAGTCAGAAGTGTGACAACCTGTTCATTCTTATATTCGAATCATCCATCAATATCTAACATATATTTGAATGGTTTCTGATACAGATATGGACATTGCATTATATAAAAAAGTTTGTGGAAGAAAAAAGAAAAGAAAGAAATGCACTTTGAGGCCAA
This sequence comes from Allium sativum, assembly GCA_030737875.1. Taxonomy (NCBI): domain Eukaryota; kingdom Viridiplantae; phylum Streptophyta; class Magnoliopsida; order Asparagales; family Amaryllidaceae; genus Allium; species Allium sativum. Next base: position 737,489,346 of record CM060916.1, read on the forward strand.
AACCGTAATAAACCCAAATACTTTTTTTTTTTACCGTACGTTCACGTAGCATGTTATCTACAAGCTTTTACATCTTCTTGGGCCTACTGGACCAAATACCAACATCTGCTGGTATAGTTTAGCGATGATATACCTTGTGTTGCAACTTATCCTATGCAGTCTAGGGTAAGCGTCAAACCATAGATAAACCCTAATTATAGACCATCAGATATCGACCGCTACAGCATATCGCCGCCATTTTAACACTTGTAACTCCGACTTCTTCGTAATTAATCTGCAAATGGTGAAGAAAACTATTATCTCCGCTATCTTTCTACTCCTAAATCATCTAAAGAACTCATATTTATGTTTAGATTGTCATTTTGTAGGGTTCAGAAGTAGCCGTGAATCCTAAGGCGTATCCTTTAGCGGACGCGCAATTGACGATTACGATTTTGGATCTTGTTCAACAAGCTGCTAATTATAAGCAGTTGAAAAAGGGCGCTAATGAAGGTAGTTTTTGTGAATATCTTGTTTAGTTTCTCATCCATGTAGTTTTCGTAGTTTTGAGAATTTTCCGTTGTTTTATGTGATTGTAGCGACCAAAACCTTGAATAGGGGAATTTCAGAGTTTATTGTCATGGCAGCCGACACAGAGCCTCTTGAAATTCTGTTACATCTTCCTTTGTTAGCCGAGGACAAGGTATGATTTATATATTTGATACATAAAATCGGTGGAATAATTCGGATAGGTACTTTTGGTTGGCTTGAAATTGATTATACATGCTCATAGAATGGTATATATTGGGTTGTTCATATATTTTAGAAACAGTTTGTAGCTGTAGAATACCAAGCATGAAAACGAAGGGAAATTAACTGGTTTCAGGTATTTGGATTGTTAGTAGACTTTATTTTTAGAACACTGATCGAAATTAAGTACGCGCTGAACTTTGTATGTTGAAATTGCTGACAGTATTATGTTCAATTGTCATTGGTTTTATGGTGTTTTAAACCGTTTTACCCTGAATTCATGTAGGTCTTTCACTCTGCCAAAATAAACAGTTACATGGTATTGAGTTTTTTAGAACATAAATGTCTTGATATTACTCTGAGAAAATTATATATGGTTTCTTGCTATTTAACACCCCTGTTCTGTTTCCATGGCTTGGGAACTGGGATGAACTTGCAAAATAGCCTGTAACTTTAGTAATTAGCAAGGGTGCTGGACTTTTAGAACTAACTTTATTTTGCTTGCCGTTCAAAAAGAATTAAAATTAAAATTTATAGTGTACCATTCTACTCCAATTCTAGATGTATTAGCAAAATGGAAGTGGTATTTTAAACTCAAATAAGAAATCAACCACTGTGATGATAATTTAATATTTGTTGAGCAAATAGGGTTTGCTTAATTGTTGTAATAAAGGTCATGAGTTCGATCTCAAAGATTGACACTTGTGGTCATTAGTGAGTCATGTATGAAAAGGGGAAAAAGTTATTGGATGCATTGCTCTCACACAAATCTTTATTGATTCAACGCAACTGAATCTTGTCCATTATGATTCAATTGTCAAATTTCTATGTATAATTCAACTGAAACAAATATCGAGAAGAGCATTCAGTATATAAATACATAAAAATCATGAAATTTACTCGATTCAACTGTCTGAATTTTTATTCATTTTTAAATAAAGCAAAGCTTGAAAAAAGTCATAGTAGAAGCTCGATTATCATAACGAACTTAATATATTTAAATTATTACAATGAAAAGAATGATTAATGCTTTTACACATTTGTGGTCGTTAGTGAGTCATGTATGAAAAGGGGAAAAAGTTATTGGATGCATTGCTCTAACACAACTTTATGGTTTCAACACAACTGAATCTTGTCAATTATGATTCAGTTGTCAAATTTCTATGTATAATTCAACTGAAACAAATATTGAGAAGAGCATTCAGTATATAAATACATAAAAATCATGAAATTTATTCGATTCAACTGTCTGAATTTTTATCCATTTTTAAATAAAGCAAAGCTTGAAAAAAGTCGTAGTAGAAGCTCAATTATCATAACGAACTTAATATGTTTAAATTATTACCATGAAAAGAATGATTAATGCTTTCACACTTGAATATCATTTAGCAGTCTAGATAAAGAAAGCTTTGTAGCACAACAAGCATATATAAATATGAATACAAATCCTTCAAATCTTCTATTTATGATTTTAACCAATATCGGATTGCCCGTTTTGGAAACTATAGTCGGAGGCTGTTTAGTGGACTTATATCGATAATGCAGATCACCGATTGAATCTTTGGTATGGCTATTTTTAGCTTCTCGATAGTATTGTTGTGTGTATCTATCAATAGCGGATTATTTTCATGTTCAATGTAGCCTAACTAATGCAATATATTATCCAGTGTTATCAAAGCGTACGCTATAGCGCGTTATATTGACAAATAGCGAACAATGTAGAGCTTGCGCTATTGTACTTATAAAGCACCCCTATAGCGTAAAAATAACACGTTATTTTATCATAGTGTAGAGCTCCAAATTGTGCATTATTTTTTTTGTATTTTTTAAATGTTTGGATAGCGAACAAAGCCCAAGATAATACACTATTGTACTTGTAATGACTCAGAGGAAAACGTCGTAGAGCATGACTTGGAAGAAGAAACCGATGATTGTCTAGATAGTTATGATGGTTTTGATTTGGATGAAACTAGTGATTAGGCTTTAAAAGTTTAGAAGTATAATATATTTTTTATTTTTGTTACTGTACACTTCAATCATGTTTGACTTTGTTTATTTGAATCTTATTATCGTTTAGATCTTATATATGTTATTTTCATTTGACATTATTTTCACTTTAACTTTTCTTCTTTATTTTTTTTTTCTTAGTTTGTCACTAGAATTTTTTACGTTTTTAAAGTTTATTTTTCATATAACTTTTTGTAGAGTTTTGTTTCAGCATAAGTCATAAATAGAAATAAATTTAATCATAACTTATTAATATAAGAATAAATTTCAAATCTGTAAGGCACAGATATATTGTATCCATCAATTATTTTCAATGTACAGTATGAAATTATTCATTTTTCTCTTATATAATTAAATTTCACATCAAAAATATATAGTACATGCATGAAGTATGATAGTGTTTTATTTGGAGTCTTGAACAAGTTTGTACATGGTGCCCATAATATGCAAAAAAGGCCAAAAAAAAAAAACGGTTTGGCAACAAATATAATTGGTTTTATCAATATATGCTACAAATCAGATGTCGTATTGATAGGCGATCAGAATCAACTGGACTCTTATCTATGCTGTAAGTAGCAATAGCTAAACATGTTTTGATATTGCAGAATGTTCCTTATGTGTTTGTTCCTTCAAAACAAGCGCTTGGCAGAGCCTGCGGAGTCACGAGGCCAGTTATTGCCTGTTCGGTCACGAGCAACGAGGGGAGTCAGTTGAAAGGCCAAATTCAACAGCTCAAGGTAATTAAGCCTGTTTAGTATATTGGTTTGTAGTGGTTGCCCACTTATTTATCTTCTACTAATAATGTTTATATTCTTTGTGCAAATAGGATGCCATCGAGAAGCTCCTCATATAAGTTTTTATCATACATTTTGGCATGAAGGGCCTCTTTATCGACAAAACCCACACTTCCTTTTGAGGCTTGGACTGAGTGGGATGTTATATCTGTTTACTTTCGTTTGAAGTTGAAGTTTATTTGTTCGCTAGTGTTGTGTTAGTATGTATTTTATGATTCAAGATGCTTGATATTATTAAAAAACAATTGCACTTTTGAGACTATATTGTGATCTTCAGTTTTTGTGTTCTTTGATATCTGTGTCTATTTGCATTTTTGCTTTGGAAGATGGAATAAATCAATAGATGTGTGCAATTTTCATTTCTGGCTCTTTTTTTTTTTTTTTTTCTCCCCGTTTTTAGCCTACTTTTGCAAAATATTGCAAATATAGCCTTCTTCTACGATGTAGGAGAATGCTGTGTTTGATCGTATATAATGGCTCAATCAAAGATTGAGCCAATATGAACAAACCTTTGGGGCGCAATCCAGGATTGCGTCTTGATAGATTTGCTTCAATCTCCCAATCAAAGAAGACACTGTTTTGCTTTTTGTAGGCAACAACTACTCTGCTTTTGCTTTTTTGACCAAAACTTTGGGTTCTTGTCCTAATTCAACACTCCTGAACCATTTACACCTTTATATAACACCTCATTCTCTTATATCCCTTCATTCTCTTATATCACCTCATACACTTATCTCACCTCATACAAAATGCCTTCTTTGCCATCATCCGCAGACTCGGACGAGCAGACGTATGAAGAGATGAGACTACAAGAGCTCGTGGACGAACTCGACTTCCTAATGGGACTTGGGGAACAATCACCGAGCGAATGGACGAACATACAACCTCAACATGAAGATCAAGTGCCACAAGTTCAACTCTCATACGAATAGACGGTCACTCTCAACCAAAATGCAACGACTAATTTCTTGTTTTCTTACGCACTCCTACTTTCCATCTTTGATCACTGGGAAGCCTGGGAGTTGGATCGGTCGACTGGGTTGGCTGAGAAGGACTGGGCACGTGTTCCGTTTGGGAAGGCTTAGATGACGAAGCTAAAGCCTTTTTCCCCTTTCGAGTGGACCTACAAGTGGGAACCGCAGGAGGACGTGCAGATGGAGGCAGTGACGGTCGTGCAATCTTGTTCTTCCTTAAAATCGTCTGGAGAATGCGTTTGATGCCCAAGCACTTTGACTTCGATGACTCCGGCACCTCCGCCACTAACTTGTCAACCAACTCGGCCACATGGTAAATTCCATCAGTCTGTAATACACAAATTATGAGCATGTCAATTTATATACGGTTTGATGTTAAACAAAATGTACATACCAGACTTCTCGCAAGCGGCGCTCTAGGGATGTATGGTTCCGCGCCTTGAGGAACATCTAGAGGCGGGTCTATGGGAATAACAATATAATGGCGCGTGATGTTCCAATACCATGTGTAGTATTCCATATCGGATATCGCAGCCGCACTTTGCTCTTGCACATGATCATAGCGATGGTTCCATGCATTGATTGCCGCCTGATAGGCCTCGTTGTTCCCGGCTTCAACCATGTAGTGCGGTGGGCTCTCAGGAATGTGTTGTAGCAACCCAAATTGTCTCATCGCTCTATCCGGTAGATGATTCGAGACGTCCCGAAAACAAATTAGCGGCACGCGTGCTGTCCGAAGCTGGATAGAAGCAACACACAATGGAGGTAGATGGGGAAATGCCTCGATGTAGGGGGTCCATGAAACAACATCGTAATTGAGTACATCGAACTCGTTATGATAGAACTTAACATTGTGTCTAGGCGTCGCCAACGAGCTCTTCGAGCCGACCCACCTATTAATAACATTCAAGATTTATTACCGCAATTCAAAAAATAACTATCTGCATTTTATAATTCTAGTAATAGTACCTCGAAGCAAAATGCAAAGAAAAATCAATTTCCGACCTCTTCATTGTTATTCTCCCAATTGGGAGATATGACCAAGACCAAGTCTGTAAGCGAGTATATGTATAGTAAAACCTAAGATGCATATGTGTATAATAGAACATAAGATGTATACGTGTAATAAACCATAAGATGTAATACCTGCACCAATGTTAGACAACCTCCAATGGAATCGCCCGCCCTAAAGTCAACCGTGATAGTTCCGCATACGTGTAGCCAAGCACGGCGCTACCCCAAGCATACTGTTGACATACATCAAAATCCTCCAAGTAATGTAGTCATCTAAGACACACCCGAGGTTTCGAATGGTCACATACCAAACGTGACGTGATAATGTGAATTATAATCGTACGCGCACGATGCTCCACCTTTACTTGCGAAGCATTCTCAAGAATGTCTACCGCTAGTTGTGCCCTAAACCACTTCATAGTGATCATCTCAGACCCCCACCATGCATCTCCTTGAGGAGATAATCCTAGCAGTCTCTTGCACATCTCGGCATAATCAGTTGGTTTAGGTAGGGTGAATGGATGACCATCGATTGGTATGCCAAGCAGAACCGCTGCGTCCTCTAATGTGATCGACATTTCACTGCATCTGAGGTGAAATGACGATGTCACAGTTCTCCATCGATCAATCAAAGACGTTATGAGATGGTGGTCAATTTGTATGGATCCAGGTTGATATATCAAAAGAAAGCTCGCTCGTTCAAGAAGTGCTAACATACCGGCATGATTTGAAGTGACCAACTTTAAGGAAGACGAGTGCTCTATGGTTTCAATAGGAGTTTTGCTCTGCCACACAATAAAAAAAATGATTTTTAAACTACTTTAACACACACAATAATAACGAAGGGATGAGTGCTCTATGCTTACCGACATCAATTCCACATTGTTTGGACGATGTTCGGACTGTAAATATAAGATGCTCCCGTTTACGGGTCCGATCAACATCTTCGCGTAATCTACAATAATTCAATGCTAACAAATTTAGTATTATGTTTCTCTAAAACAAATACATGAATACCAATATTCAATTCCACACAAGCTCAGTATAATGAAATCATCTAGCAATATTCAATTCTACAAAACTACCATGGCATTTCAATTTCTATGACTACCCACAACCCTAAATCTAATTTCTTCGAATCTTAATAAAACTATCATGAAATCCACAATTGTGTATTTTATACAACAATAGATCATCATTAACTAGCAATGAATCAACTGTGCACAAAATTCCAAGGATAATCAAGAGACCCTAAATCCAATTTCTGAAAGAACGAGACAAAATTAAAAGAGATTATTACTTAAAGCTTGTTATTGTGTCGAAGAGCTTGCCATTTTAATTGAGAACTTGAATTTAGTTGAAGAAATTTGGTTTTGATTTAATTAAGGTATAGGGGTTTTGGGTTGTAAGCGGAAGAGTTTTAGAAATGAGGAGGAAAGGGTACGTCGGCTGTTTAAAAAAAAAAACAAATCTATCGGGGCGCAATCCTGGATTGCGCCCTAAAAGTTTGTTCATATTGGCGCAATCTTTGATTGCACCAGTTAAACGAATAGACACAACATTCTTCTACGTGGCAAAAGGGGGTTATATTTGCAATATTTTGCAAAAGTAGGCTAAAAGCGGAAAAAAAGAGGGCTAGAAATGAAAAATGCTCATAGACGTAGATGAGCTGTAGTATTAGGTTTGGTATTTCTGAGAGAGTGACGTTTCCTGCAGGTTCCACTTTGATCAAGTGGACGTTTGCTTACACTATTAAGGGTGCGTTTTTGACGAATGGTAACAGAGTATTTGAAAATAACATTTGAGTGTTGCACCGTTGTAAACGGTGAATGCGCTTTTTGCTAGGATTGGGGTATTTATTTGTTTTGAATTAATTTACGCGTTTAATTTTAATTCATGTTTCTTATGTGAATGACAACATTTTGGAAAGATTGTAATATTAGTTTCGAATTGCCAAAACATTATAAGTATCTTGGTATTTGGTATATATATGAGTATGCAAACTACAGTATCAATTAACATAAAACCAAATGAGCTTGAATAAATATGAGGCTTGATACTTATACATATATCTTAAGTGTCAAAGATGAGAACGGATGCGTGCATGCAAACAGATCATGGTTTGGTTCCACCAAACACGCCACGTTCTGAAATTGAACGGTTCTTTTTTTTTTTACATCCGCACGAGCGCTGCTGGGCGTTGCTTAATCACGTTCACGCGTCGGACGCGACCCGAACGGTAACGTGCCAAAATCCAACTGCGAACGGTACCTAATTTCAATTGCTATGATACTATTACACATTTACATGTGGCTTTATATCCTTTTTTTTTTTAAAAAAATATATACTTTGTAAAAGTTTTAGGTAGCATTATAAGAGCATCTCCAACAATCTTACGAAACGTAATATTACGTTTCGTAAGATTAAGGAAAAGATTTGAAAATTTCTCCAATGGTCGTGCGGTGGTTTTTTCACCGTGTGATGAAAAAATCACTAGACATCTATTTTTTAGGTGTTCTACGACGAAGTCAGAAAATTTTCATCTAGGTAAAGTGTCAAAAAAGTAGAAGTCTTACGATAGGCACTTAATTTTTAGGCATCCTACAATAGAACGCTTATTTTTTAGATGTCCGGAGCCAATTCCGAATTCAGGACTGATCCTTGAATATTTTGCTGAATATTACAATTTGTAACGTCTGTTTGAAAGCAAATTGGGTGAATAACTGAATATTGGGAATTCAGAAGCGCATTCTCCTTCTGTTGGAGATGCTCTAACATGTTATATGACAATTGGGTTGAATCCTGCAAAATAAGAGTTGAACTCATGACTTTTTATATCATGTTCGAATGTCTTAATCAGTTTCATTGAGCAATTATTAAAGACATTTTGTTGTCAACCAACTTAAGATTTCGTTTTTCCTCAATTTCATTACTTAATATTAACGATTTGTGCATTGGAACTAGGGATGCACTTAAAATTAGAATAGTATAATTCTAGAATAATGTTTATGTATTCTACAGTAAACATACAAAAAAACATATTTTATGTCAATCCAAACTAGATAGAATCTGACAAATGTATATTAAAGAGCGTTTTAAAATAAAACACTTGTTCTACTGTATAGTAAATTAATTTCATATGACGTGTTTTACAGTAAAATTTTAATAAAATATATCTTATAATGAATCAGTTATTTTAAATGCATTATGCTATCTAAAATCTGATATATTATACCGAATATTTTAGTATTATTTTTATAAAAATCCCTCGTATTCTCATTTTTTATTATATTCAAACAATCAACCCAACCGATATCCAACCTCATATAGGGTCGGATACGGGTTGAACGATCTCAAACTCATACCTATGCAGGTCGGATGAAGTATTTGGTTTAACCCGACCCAACCCATACTTTGTGCAGCTCTAATTGGAACAAGATCAAAATCATGCTTATGCCAAATAATTAAATTAATAGGAGGCATCGTAATTGAGTAACTAAGAATTAACAGGAGAGAGAAAACGCTATTGTTAAAGTGGTTCAATAGAATCTTCAAGTCTGCATCCAGTGCCAATTTTGTTGATGATCCATTCTTGCAATTACAAGTGAATTACAATAGTTTGACGATTCAAGTCGACTGACCTCGAATTTAGCAATTCACTTGCAAAATCAAGAAGGATGCCTTTCCAGTTGTAGGGCATATTTATAGAACAAAAGGATCAATTTACTCTTTTCTAGGCTTACCTAAAATTCTTGTATTCTTCAGTTTTGGTATCCATATTCTAGAATCTAGATTCATTCCTCATCATTCGTTACCCAGATCCATCAAAACCTCTCATTTGATTCAAATGCAAGACAAATACTATGACAACGCACATGACATACTCAACATTTTCCACCCTGTATATATATGCCCTTCACAAAATACACTCGTAAATGTACAGTTAGCGCAATTGTTCAAACTCATGTGGTAAAGTTACAACCTTGAACCACGATTGACATTTGAATATCATTAAAAAAACACAAGCGCTTTTACATATCTACCATATGTTGATCAAATAATCAAACATCACATTAAACTTCTATAGCCCCATATTTTAAAACCTTTTTGTTTCTCCTTGCAATGCAAGTAATAACAGTGCTAAAAAAATTTGTGCATTACAATCTTCAAACTAATCTTGGCTTAAATAGTGAACTTTAATGATATCAACTACCGTTTACTCTTCACAAACTCAAAATCATTGAAAAGTAAGAGCAGCTTTAGCCATGGCCAAGGCACCATCAAAAGTTCTATTGCCGCCTATGAATCCACTCATATGCACAAATACGCATCCAGAGATACCGGATTCTTTACAAAGATCATCATCTCTTAAGCCTCTCCAGGGTAATGGCAGTGCCTTTCTTCTCTCAAAATTTCCTGGGCTTGTTGCAACAGCCTGTACTCTCCATTGCTTCCCCCTTTCATCCTAAAAGATTGATATATACAATTAAAATTTGCACAAAATTTATAACAAGTGATACAATCAAAACAAAGTAGTATATGAATTGTACCTCATAAAGGACATATTTGACGGAAGGATTGACATTCAATTCCTCTTCAAGCTCAAATAAATGAAATTTCCATTGAAAAGGTGAAAAACATTACTATTAGATTTTAAAATTCCACACTCAACAGTAACTCGGTGGTTAATCAAAGAATCGTACAACTGAACATGAAGATGTAGAAATAAAAAAAATTGCAACAACTAAAAACAGTCTACATTCAAATTGAAAATAATAAAATTGAAAACAACTCAGAATCAGTAACCTCTTAAACTTGTCAATATGAAACAATGCAAATAACTTTCCTAAAGTATGCTCATTATTCATAATATCTAACTTTAGAAAATCCGAATTTTAGATTGTATTGACCCAACTTTTTAATCTCCAGTGATTGACGCTAACTCCACTTGCTGTATTCAGATGCCCAAAACCAAGTACAGGAGAGTTAGATGTTACGGGAAAAAGAAAAGAGAAAGAAAAAAAACACGCAACGAAATAATCATATAATAGAAAAATATATAATTTCACACAAAGATGAACTTGAATATTTATCACAGTAGCTAACTTAGATCAACATGGACAGTTATAACACTATGTCATTACAAATGTTGAGACTATTCACAAATCTAAACACTAACTATACTAACATAACACACACAATAACGGAAGGATAACGACTACGAGAATGTCTGAGCCTTTTGCTCCACCCTTAAAGCTTCAAGTATCGAAAGAAACATGAAAACATGTGAAACGACCCGAACTTCCCCGGTAAGGAAAGCTGGATTGAATTGAGGACCAGACAAACCAGAACGCAAACAGAAGAACATTTCATTGCATCTTACAACAATCTCATCAGAATACAAGAATATACAAAGTATGAATAAATAATATACATCACAAAATATCAGAGATTACAATACATTACATAGCAGTGGAAAAATAATACAAAACACAACTGAAAGTAATACACGAATACAGAGCTTTCCTAGTATCGTTCCAACTGTAAACCAGGTTCTTGTGAATATAAATCTGCAAAACCAAAACTACTAGCTGCCCGGGTCAAAATAAGGGCACCTAGAGTTTAGGTTAAAACAATAAACTCCAGGTCAGTCATGTGACTGGTGTGAGAACTAAAGCAGTTATTAATCTTTATTTTAAAGTTAGTAAATCAAGGGAACACGTCGTATAACACGGAACGGGTTTCCTCACAAGAACACCAGTGCATAACCAACAACGCAATGCTAAATAAAGAACAATGAAGCTATTATAAGACCCAGGTCCCATCACACAATGCAACGCAAGCTGGAGGATAGGTTTTTTACTTTATAATAGCCAAGAATGCTTGGTACGTGAAATTTCATGTTTTATTATTACTATAAGTGTATAGTATCAAAACAATTTCAATCATAAACGACATAAGTGCCCCATACCATTATGTCGCCATATATAGGTTATACAATCAAAATCGCAAATGTCACGTATCGGAAGTTGGATTTCCATCTGTGAACCGAGGCTAGGGATCGTCCTCACCGAATTCGAGACTTTCTAGCCCGAGCCTCAGGAACAGCCGCAACTGCCCCATGGATCGTCAGGGCTGGTCCACCGATGTGGATTATTATGCCTGAACACTGCGTTTCCTCACCCTTTGGGGCGTAAATGAGCCAAATGACTCCATCGGCTCCATATAGTCACCGATATATCCGAGGCGCCTCGCAACAGCAACATCCACAGAGGTGAAAATAATATAAATGTCAGGGCTGGTAGGTCACTGACACCACTCTAGCTAGAAGGAAACGCATGCCCTCCCAGAGATCCTCTCTCGTTTCTGGTTCACAACTGGGGTGTGAGGCTCGCGAATTAACGCTACACAAAGCTGTGCCACATAGGCTGTGCTTTGGTCATCAACCACAAGACTTTGCTTTTCAACAGAATCCTTGATCATTTTCCACTTAGGCATGCCACACAGGCAATTCACTCTATGCGATTGATATCCATCAATATATAAACCCTGAGCTCGTACGTCTCAGAGAAGGGCGTTAAGCAAGAGAATAAATTTTCCACCGCCAAACAGATATATATTTAATAGAAATCAATCACACAGAATAAAATCCAGTGTCAGAAACACAGTCCATTTACAAGTTCGTTCTGGGTCTGAACGAAACCGGAGGCACCTTGTACCTCGCATATCCATCGATCTCCAAGTACGTCTAGACGATCACCAACGGATTCCCTCCTCTTAGGTGTACAACCCAATCAAGATTATCAGTAATCACCCAAACGATGTGAAGACCTCCGGTTTTCGACCAACGTCTTCATCCTCGACACATCGTTGAATCAATTATTCAGGATGGGATAACCCCGGTCTTTCTGAATAACTCGCGTATATAATAAACAAGTGTTACACAAACACAACATATGCCTCATTCCAATTCAGAATATTCTTTTATTCAAATATTCTTATTCTTTGGGAAAGGTTCCCATTAATTTTATCAAAGATAAATTCTTTAAATTTATTCTTTAATCTTCTTTTGAATATCAATTCAAACCAAATTATGGTTTATCCAAACTAGTCGGGATTAACGAACCTTACTGAAGTAATCATTTGTTTTAATTTCCCAATCCCAACCTATTCATCCCATGAAGTAAAACTGGTAATACTTCATATCTAACACCACGGTGTTATCAGTAAATTCAATTACCATTTCATGTTCAAATCTAATTAAAGATTTAACTATCGCCTGGAGCAAAACTGGCGATACTCCATTCTCGATCATTTCAATCTAATTAAAGATTCATTAAAACTCCACTTAGTTTTAATCCTCCCAAAAATCAATATCCTGTCTTTAACTGGGTTAAAGAACCAATGTCATTTAAAACACGGTTCACGATAAACCCAAAATCACATTTGATATTAAATACAAGGCTCTGAGTAGAAAATATATCGGCTTATATTCAATATCAAATCCTACGACCAACAAATATCGTATTGGAAATAATGATATAAATATATCTTTCAAATTTCCATAACTATATCTATATAATCACGAAATCCAACATCGAAATATTCCACTAATAATTTCAATTCAAATCCATTCCAATTCAATTATTGGAAATTCTGGTTACTTTTTAAAACCCTTTTTCAAATCCAATTTATTTATTTCAAAAATAAATGGATTATAATTCTAGTTCAAAACTAGTTCATTTCGATAAAATCTAATTTTATCTTTTCAAATATGGATTTTTTCATCCCAATTCTTTCCTAATCATTTCTTATGATTTTACACTAATTATTGATATTTTTAATAATTTTATCAAGGCCTGTACAGTCGATTTCCATCAACGGCGATCGAACTGCACTTACAACGACCTTTTCCAAATTTGATTTGGACATAATTCCAAATCCAACCATTAGATTTCAAATCTCTAATATTCGTTAGAAAACTCTTTTCGATACGAACCCAACGGTTCCAATTTTAGGAGAATCCGAATGTCGGACCTCCCGTAATATCCATTCGAAGTCAATGGTTGAAATTCGCGAACTGCCGCAGCGCGGCGCGTTTTATTTAGGCCATTATATATATATAATATATATTATATATATTTCATCGATTTCCATTAAAAATGTGTTTTATAAATCATTTTAAATTCGTTTTCAAAACGATTTCAACTTCATATTCAATTTCTAATCAAAATTGAATATTCCATATCATTAATCTATAAATGTTAATATTTTCAAAACATTGTATTTTGAAATCAATTACTTTTCGATATTCATTATAAAAATGAATAAAATCGATATAAATATCGTTCACGTCAAAATGGCGTCAATCTAATCAACACGGCTTTTATTCAACACACGAATGTTTATTCTATTCAACACATGAATATTTATTATATTCAACACATGAATATTTTATTTTATTCAACACATGAATATATATTTTATTTCAACACATGAATATATATTTTATTTCAATACATGAATATATATTTTATTTCAACACATGAATATATATTTTATTCAACACATGAATTTGTATTTTATTTCAACACATGAATATATATTTTACTTCAACACATGAATATATATTTTATTTCAACACATGAATTTTCTTTATTTTCCACACATGAATATATATTTTATTTCAACACATGAATATATATTTTATTTCAACACATGAATATATATTTTATTCAACACATGAATTTATATTTTATTCAACACATGAATATATATATTTTATTCAACACATGAATATATATTTCATACAGCACAATCAACAGTCAAATTTCACAACACAGCAATCAAACAAACAAGTCATCCATAGTCTGTGGACGATGGGTGTCGGGTGCTACTAAGCACCGTCTGCATCCTAGTATACATTTCAAACTAGAAATAAATTAAAAGTGAGAAGTTCTCACCGATTAGCTAAACCAAACTCCGTGACTCTTCATATGTAAAAAATCTTCGCCTTGCTTCCAACGAGATCTTATTACGATTTTTATTTTCTTCTACAGAGGAGGGGGTCCACCTGCAGCCCAGAGGTCGGGGAAGGTGGATGGAGGCTGCGGCAGACGGTGATGGATCGGAGGCGGGCCATAGGGGCGGCGGTTCTTTGAAGGGATTGGGTTTGGGCGCGATTTAAGGGAGGAGGGAGAAGAGAGAGGAGCATGACACGAGAGGAGCGCTAGGGGAGAACTCTGTAGATGGCAGCGGCGCCACCTACGGCGCGATGATGGTCAAAAAAGGGGGAGGGGGCAGCGGCTCACTGGCTAGGGCACGCGATTTTTTTTATTCTTCTGATTTTCATTTGAACGACGGGGGCTATGGATGAGATAAAGGGCTTTGGACCAATTATAATAATATATATATTATTTAATTTCACTCCAAAAGTTGAATTTTCCTTCCATCACCAATCGAACCCAACGACTATCGCCCCTAGCTAATTACCCCTATTCCGAATACAATGGGATATGTATCGTAAGCCAGTTCGGCTGTTTCGATCAGTTTTCGCTAAAATCAAAATATAAATATATATATATATATTCAATTTGAACGTATATTTTAATTTACCGGGGCAACATACTAACTCTAAAAATTCCCAAAAAAATATTTCTAGCTTTGTATTGACGATACAGTCCTAACAAAACTAATTTCGTCAAATTTGAAGACCGTTTGAAAAATGGTCATTTTCTAGTCGATCGAATTTGACTGAAACTGTTAAAACACGTTTTCTTTTGCCACGCTCACATATTGATTTCAAAAATTATGAATTTTGAAACCTAGCAATAATTTGACATCACGGATCCAACAATGTTGGTTTCGTCAAAAACCGAGGTCATTTGCAAAATGGCTATTTTTAAGGCCTTTATATATATTAAAAAATATATAAATTCCACAGCGACTTTTCTGAATTTTCAACTGGACGTAACTTTTTATCGCTGCTATGAAATTTTGATTTTTCGGATTCGTTGAAAAGATATTTCCAAATATATTCAAATATTTTTGGTTTTGCCAAAATCTGGTTTATTTTGAATCCTGTACATTCATTTGAAATTCGAAATCGTATTTTCGAACTACCGCGCCATTTTCAATTCCTTTTATAATTATAAATAATTATTTATATTCTAACGACGATTCAAATAAATATATACGTTCTAATTCTATTCAAAATAAATTTCTTGTTTTTATTATTAAAAATAATTCATTTTAAATATTCAATATTCACTAAAATTGCCAAAATAAAAATTTTAAATTGGCTCAAATTTCCGGGTTATTACAATCTCCCCCACTTAAAACTTTTTGTCCCTGAAAAGGAACGAAGCCGAAAGTTGTTTAACCAATCAACTCAACTTCCAGTATTTTCTTTATGGCTTAAGTTCTTCAACTTTTCAGTTTCTAAGAACTTTTCATATTTTTCAAAAGTTTGGCTAACACCCTAAATTTTCGAATTTTTTTGCCATAGCCTCCCCTGCACCGGGAGCTTCGGGATATTTCAAATAGCCTCCCATGGCCCTCATCAATCCAAAAAGAAAAATAAACAGGCAAGCGGCTCATAAAATCATCCAAACCCAATAAATTCGTAAACATGTACCTATTTATCGGGCAAACAATTTTATTCTTCTGCTCTAGCCTCCTTGCTGTGACCTGTTCAATGTAAGTACATGTACATGCATGCAAATGCGATAAATTTTCAATACAATTCACTTTTTGATAAAATTTGGCTAAATGGTCCAAATTTTAATTAAGCAACCAATAATCAAACAACACAATCAGCAATCAATTAGTTGATTAGTTTTTCAAATTCATAACTTTGATACATAGTCAAAAAATCACATTTTTGATGCCAAATCACAA
Organism: Allium sativum; assembly: GCA_030737875.1. NCBI lineage: Eukaryota > Viridiplantae > Streptophyta > Magnoliopsida > Asparagales > Amaryllidaceae > Allium > Allium sativum. The sequence goes on from CM060916.1 coordinate 737,505,763, forward strand.
CAATAGGCCCTGTCTAATTTTGATTCTCACACCAGTCAATTGGGAATATATAGAAATCCCACTTTCGTCACTCGAACATAAATTCTGATGATGAAGCTTCAATCATCAGAACCATCTCCAGGCGATTAGAGCGTGATTCTATATCCACCTAATATATTAAAACTTTGAATACCCATGGATCAGACGTATATGTAAAATCTTTATATATTGGATTTCCTAAATTCAATACAAATAAATAATCAAATACGAATAATTGATTTAAATTTTCAAAATAAAATTTGTTTTCATTTTGATTTTCAAAACACTATTCTTCACACTCGTTCTAGGATACTACTGATCCTATCTCTAACGAGTCATTCTTATTGGATATCGCTAATCCAATCTCTGATGAATTCTTTCGTATGGTTCTAATGTGTCTTGTTCTCGAGCTTTGTAAACCAAAGCTCTGATACCAAAATGAAATGACCCGAACTTCCCTGGTAAGGAAAGCCCAGATTGGATTGAGGACGAGACGAATCGGAACGCAAACAGAAGAACATTTCATTGCATCTTACAACAATCTCATCAGAATACAAGAATATACAGAGTATGAATAAATAATATACATCACAAAGTATCAGAGATTACAATACATTACATAGCAGCGGAAATATAATACAAAACACAACTGAAAGTAATACACGGATACAGAGCTTTCCGAGTATCGTTCCAATTGTAAACCAGGTTACTGTGAATATAAATCTGCAAAACCAAAACTACTACCTGCCCATGTCAAAATAAGGGCACCCAGAGTTTAGGTTAAAACAATAAACTCCAGGTTTGTCATATGACTGGTGTGAGAACTAAAGCAGTTATTAATCTTTATTTTAAAGTTAGGTAAATCAAGGGACCACGCCGTATAACACGAAACGGGTTTCCTCCCAAGAACACCAGTGCATAACCAACATCGCCATGCTAAATAAAGAACAATGAAGCTATTATAAGACCCAGGTCCCATCACACAATGCAACGCAAGCCGAAGGATATGGTTTTTACCTTATAATAGCCAAGAATGCTTGGTACGTGAAATTTCATGTTTTATTATTACTATAAGTGTATAGTGTCAAAACAATTTCAATCATAAGTACCAATCATAAACGGCATAAGTGCCCTATACCACTATGTCGCCATATATAGGTTCTACAATCAAAACCGCAAATGTCACGTAGGAAGTTGGATTTCCATCTGTGAACCGAGGCTAGGGATCGTCCTCACCGAATTCGAGACTCTCTAGCCCGAGCCTCAGGAACAGCCGCAAATGGCCCACGGATCGCCAGGGTTGGTCCACCGATGTAAATTATTATGCCTGAACACTGCGTTTCCCCACCCTTTGGGCGTAAATGAGCCAAATGACTCCATCGGCTCCATATAGTCACCGATATATCCGAGGCGCCTCGCAACAACAACAACCACACATGTGAAAATAATATAAATGCCAGGGCTGGTAGGTCACTGACACCACCCTAGCTAGAAGGAAACGCATGCCCACCCTGATGTCCTCTCCCGTTTCTGGTTCACAACCGGGGTGTGAGGCTCGCGAATTAACGCTACACAAAGCTGTGCCACACAGGCTGTGCTTTGATCATCAACTACAAGACTTTGCTTTTCAACAGAAGCCTTGATCATTTGCCAGTTAGGCATGCCACACAGGCAATTCACTCCATGCGATTGATATCCATCAATATATAACCCCTGAGCTCGTACGTCTCAGAGAAGGGCATTAAGCAAAAGAATAAATTCTCTGCCGGCAAACAGATATATATTTAATAGAAATCAATCACACAGAATAAAATCCAATGTCAGACACACAGTCCATTTACAAGTTCGTTCTGGGTCTGAACGAAACCGGAGGCACCTTGTACCTCGCATATCCATCGATCTCCAAGTACATCTGGACGATCACCAACGGATTCCCTCCTCTTAGGTGTACAACCCAATCAAGATCACAAGTAATCACCCAAACGATGTGAAGACCTCCGGTCCTCGACCACTGTCTTCATCCTCGACACATCGTCAAATCAGTTATTCATAATGGGATAACCCCGATCTTTCTGAATAACTTACGTATATAATAAACAAGTGTTACACAAACACAACATACGCCTCATTCCAATTCAGAATATTCTTTTATTCAAATATTCTTAATCTTTGGGAAAGGTTCCCATTAATTTTATCAAATATAAATTCTTTAAATTTATTCTTTAATCTTCTTTTGAATATCAATTCAAACCAAATTATGGTTTATCCAAACTAATCAGGATTAACGAACCTTACCGAAGTAATCATTTGTTTTAATTTCCCAATCCCAACCTATTCACCCCATGAAGTAAAACTGGTAACACTTCATATCTAACACCACGGTGTTATCAGTAAATTCAATTACCATTTCACGTTCAAATCTAATTAAAGATTTAACTATCGCCTGGAGCAAAACTGGTGATACTCCATTCTCGATCATTTCAATCTAATTAAAGATTCATTAAAACTCCACTTAGTTTTGATCTTCCCAAAAATCAATATCCTGTTTTTAACTGGGTTAAAGAACCAATGTCATTTAAAACAATGTACAAGGTAAACCCAAAATCACATTTAATATTAAATACAAGGCTCTGAATAGAAAATATATCGGCTTATATTCAATATCAAATCCTACGACCAACAAATATCGTATTGGAAATAACGATATAAATATATCTTTAAAATTTCCATAACCATGTCTGTATAATCACGAAATCCAACATCGAAATATTCCACAGACAATTTCGATTCAAATCCATTCCAATTCAATTGTTGAAAATTCTGGTTACTTTTTAAAACCCTTTTTCAAATCCAATTTATTTATTTCAAAAATAAATGGATTATAATTCTAGTTCAAAACTAGTTCATTTCAATAAAAATCTATTTTTATCTTTTCAAATATGGAGTTTTTCATCCCAATTCTTTCCAAATCATTTCTTATGATTTTACACTAATTATTGATATTTTTAATAATTTTATCAAGGCCCGTACAGTCGATTTCCATCAACGACCATCGAACTGCACTTACAGCGACCTTTTCCAAATTTTATTTGGACATAATTCCAAATCCAACCGTTAGATTTCAAATCTCTAATATTCTTTAGAAAGCTCTTTTCGCTACGAACCCAACGGTTCCGGTTTTAGAAGAATCCGACGGTTGGACCTCCCGTAATATCCATTCGAAGTCAATGGTCGAAATTCACGAACTACCGCAGCGTGGCGCGTTCTATTCAGGCCATTATATATAATATATATATTATATATATTTCGTCGCTTTCCTTTCAAAACGTATTTTATAAATCATTTAAAATTCGTTTTCAAAACGATTTCGACTTCATATTCAATTTCTAATCAAAATTGAATATTCCATATCATTAATCTATAAATGATAATATTTTCAAAACATTATATTTTGAAATCAATTACTTTTCGATATTTATTATAAAAATGAATAAAATCGATATAAATATCGTTCACGTCAAAATGGCGTCAATCTAATCAACACTGCTTTTATTCAACACATGAATATTTATTCTATTCAACACATGAATATTTATTCTATTCAATAGATGAATATTTTATTTTATTCAACACATGAATATATATTTTATTTCAACACATGAATATATATTTTATTTCAATACATGAATATATATATTTTATTTCAACACATGAATATATATTTTATTTCAACACATGAATATATATTTTATTCAACACATGAATTTATATTTTATTTCAACACATGAATATATATTTTATTCAACACATGAATTTATATTTTATTTCAACACATGAATATATATTTTATTTCAACACATGAATATATATTTTATTTCAACACATGAATTTTCTTTATTTTCCATACATGAATATATATTTTATTTCAACATATGAATATATATTTTATTTCAACACATGAATATATATTTTATTTCTACATGAATATATATTTTATTCAACAAATGAATTTATATTTTATTCAACACATGAATATATATTTTATTCAACACATGAATATATTTTTCACACAGCACAATCAACAGTCAAATTTCACAGCACAACAATCAAACAAACAAGTCATCCATGGTCTGTGGACGACGGGTGTTGGGTGCTACTAAGCACCGTCTACTTCCTAGTATATATTTCAAACTAGAAATAAATTAAAAGTGAGAAGTTCTCACCGATTAGCTAAACCAAACTCCGTGACTCTTCATATGTAAAAAATCTTCGCGTTGCTTCCAACGAGATCTTATTTCGATTTTTATTTTCTTCTACAGAGGAGGGGGTCCACCTGCAGCCCAGAGGTCGGGGAAGGTGGGTGGAGGCTGCGGCAGACGGTGATGGATCGGAGGCGGGCCATAGGGGCGGCGGTTCTTTGAAGGAATTGGGTTTGGGCGCGGTTTAAGGGAGGAGGGAGAAGAGAGAGGAGCATGACACGAGAGGAGGGAGGAGTGCTAGGGGAGAACTCCGTAGATGGCAGCGGCGCCACCTACGGCGCGATGATGGTCAAAAAAGGGGGAGGGGGCAGCGGCTCACTAGCTAGGGCACGCGATTTTTCTTATTCTTTTGATTTTCATTTGAACGACGGGGGCTATGGATGAGATAAAGGGCTTTGGCCCAATTATAATAATATATATATATATATATTATTTAATTTCACTCCAAAAGTTGAATTTTCCTTCCATCACCAATCGAACCCAACGACTGTCGCTCCTAGCTAATTACCTCTATTCTGAATACAATGGGATATGTATCGTAAGCCAGTTCGGCTGTTTCGATCAGTTTTCGCTAAAATCAAAATATAAATATATATATATTCAATTTGAACGTATATTTTAATTTACCGGGGCAACATACTAACTCTAAAAATTCCCAAAAAATTATTTCTAGCTTTGTATTGACGATACAATCCTAACAAAACTAATTTCGTCAAATTTGAAGACCATTTGAAAAATGGTCATTTTCTAGTCGATCGAATTTGACTGAAACTGTTAAAACACGTTTTCTTTTGCCACGCTCACATATTGATTTCAAAAATTATGAATTTTGAAACCTAGCAATAATTAGACATCACGGATCCAACAAAAGTGGTTTCGTCGAAAACCGAGATCATTTGCAAAATGGCTATTTTTAAGGCCTTTATATATATTAAAAAATATATAAATTCCACAGCGACTTTTCAGAATTTTCAACTGGACGTAACTTTTTATCGCTGCTATGAAATTTTGATTTTTCGGATTCGTTGAAAAGATATTTTCAAATAGATTCAAATATTTTTGGTTTCGCCAAAATCTGGTTTATTTTGAATCCTGTACATTCATTTGAAATTCGAAATCGTATTTTCGAACTACCGCGCCATTTTCAATTCCTTTTATAATTATAAATAATTATTTATATTCTAACGACGATTCAAATAAATATATACGTTCTAATTCTATTAAAAATAAATTTCTTGTCGTTATTATTTAAAATAATTCATCTTAAATATTCAAAATTCACTAAAAATTGCCAAAATAAAAATTTTAAGTTGGCTCAAATTTCCGGGTTATTACAATCTCCCCCACTTAAAACTTTTTGTCCCCGAAAAGGAACGAAGCCGAAAGTTGTTTAACCAATCAACTCAATTTCCAGTATTTTCTTTATGGCTTAAGTTCTTCAACTTTTCAGTTTCTAAGAACTTTTCATATTTTTCAAAAGTTTGGCTAACACCCTAAATTTTCGAATTTTTTTGCCATAGCCTCACCTGCACCGGGAGCTTCGGGATATTTCAAATAGCCTCCCATGGCCCTCATCAATCCAAAAAGAAAAATAAACAGGCAAGCGGCTCATAAAATCATCCAAACCCAATAAATTCGTAAACATGTACCAATTTATCGGGCAAACAATTTTATTCTTCTGCTCTAGCCTCCTTGCTGTGGCCTGTTCAATGTAAGTACATGTACATGCATGCAGATGCGATAAATTTTCAATACAATTCACTTTTTGATACAATTTGGCTAAATGGTCCAAATTTTAATTAAGCAACCAATAATCAAACAACACAATCAACAATCAATTAGTTGATTAGTTTTTCAAATTCATAACTTTGATACATAGTCAATAAATCACATTTTTGATGCCAAATCACAACAATAGGCCCTATCTAATTTTGATTCTCACACCAGTCAATTGGGAATATATAGAAATCCCACTTTCGTCACTCGAACATAAATTCTGATGATGAAGCTTCAATCATCAGAACCATCTCCAGGCGATTAGAGCGTGATTCTATATCCACCTAATATATTAAAACTTTGAATACCCGTGGATCAGACGTATATGTAAAATCTTTATATATTGGATTTCTGAAATTCAATACAAATAAATAATCAAATATGAATAATTGATTTAAATTTTCAAAACAAAATTTGTCTTCATTTTGATTTTCAAAACACTACTCTTCACACTCGTTCTAGGATACTACTGATCCTATCTCTAACGAGTCATTCTTATTGGATATCGCTAATCCAATCTCTGATGAATTCTTTCGTATGGTTCTAATGTGTCTTGTTCTCGAGCTTTGTAAACCAAAGCTCTGATACCAAAATGAAACGACCCGAACTTCCCCGGTAAGGAAAGCCCAGATTGAATTGAGGACGAGACGAATCGGAACGCAAACAGAAGAACATTTCATTGCATCTTACAACAATCTCATCAGACTACAAGAATATACAGAGTATGAATAAATAATATACATCACAAAGTATCAGAGATTACAATACATTACATAGCAGCGGAAATATAATACAAAACACAACTGAAAGTAATACACGGATACAGAGCTTTCCGAGTATCGTTCCAATTGTAAACCAGGTTACTGTGAATATAAATCTGCAAAACCAAAACTACTAGCTGCCCGTGTCAAAATAAGGGCACCCAGAGTTTAGGTTAAAACAATAAACTCCAGGTTAGTCATATGACTGGTGTGAGAACTAAAGCAGTTATTAATCTTTATTTTAAAGTTAGGTAAATCAAGGGACCACGCCATATAACACGAAACGGGTTTCCTCCCAAGAACACCAGTGCATAACCAACATCGCAATGCTAAATAAAGAACAATGAAGCTATTATAAGAACCAGGTCCCATCACACAATGCAACGCAAGCCGGAGGATAGGGTTTTTACCTTATAATAGCCAAGAATGCTTAGTACGTGAAATTTCTTGTTTTATTATTACTATAAGTGTAAAGTGTCAAAACAATTTCAATCATAAGTATCAATCATAAACGACATAAGTGCCCCATACCACTATGTCGCCATATATAGGTTCTACAATCAAAACCGCAAATGTCACGTATCGGAAATTGGATTTCCATTGTGAACCGAGGCTAGGGATCGTCCTCACCGAATTCGAGACTCTCTAGCCCGAGCCTCAGGAACAGCCGCAACTGCCCCATGGATCGCCAGGGTTGGTCCACCGATGTGGATTATTATGCCTGAACACTGCGTTTCCCCACCCTTTGGGCGTAAATGAGCCAAATGATTCCATCGGCTCCAAATAGTCACCGATATATCCGAGGCGCCTCGCAACAGCAACAACCACACAGGTGAAAATAATATAAATGCTAGGGCTGGTAGGTCACTGACACCACCCTAGCTAGAAGGAAACGCATGCCCTCCCTGATGTCCTCTCCCGTTTCTGGTTCACAACCGGGGTGTGAGGCTCGCGAATTAACGCTACACAAAGTTGTGCCACACAGGCTGTGCTTTGATCATCAACTAAAAGACTTTGCTTTTCAACATAAGCCTTGATCATTTGCCACTTAGGCATGCCACACAGGCAATTCACTCCATGCGATTGATATCCATCAATATATAACCCTTGAGCTCGTACGTCTCAGAGAAGGGCGTTAAGTAAGAGAATAAATTCTCCGCCGCCAAACAGATATATATTTAATAGAAATCAATCACACAGAATAAAATCCAATGTCAGACACACAATCCATTTACAAGTTCGTTCTGGGTCTGAACGAAACCGGAGGCACCTTGTACCTCGCATATCCATCGATCTCCAAGTACATCTGGACGATCACCAACTGATTCCCTCCTCTTGGGTGTATAGTCCAATCAAGATCATCAGTAATCACCCAAATGATGTGAAGACCTCCGGTCCTCGACCACTGTCTTCATCCTCGACACATCGTCAAATCAGTTATTCATAATGGGATAACCCCGATCTTTCTGAATAACTTGCGTATATAATAAACAAGTGTTACACAAACACAACATATGCCTCAATCCAATTCAGAATATTCTTTTATTCAAATATTCTTATTCTTTGGGAAAGGTTCCCATTAATTTTATCAAATATGAATTCTTTAAATTTATTCTTTAATCTTCTTTTGAATATCAATTCAAACCAAATTATGGTTTATCCAAACTAATCGGGATTAACGAACCTTACCGAAGTAATCATTTGTTTCAATTTCCCAATCCCAGCCTATTCACCCCATGAAGTAAAACTGGTAACACTTCATATCTAACACCACGGTGTTATCAGTAAATTCAATTACCATTTCACGTTCAAATCTAATTAAAGATTTAACTATCGCCTGGAGCAAAACTGGTGATACTCCATTCTCGATCATTTCAATCTAATTAAAGATTCATTAAAACTCCACTTAGTTTTGGTCTTCCCAAAAATCAATATCCTGTCTTTAACTGGGTTAAAGAACCAATGTCATTTAAAACAATGTTCAAGGTAAACCCAAAATCACATTTGATATTAAATACAAGGCTCTGAATAGAAAATATATCGGCTTATATTCAATATCAAATCCTACGACCAACAAATATCGTATTGGAAATAACGATATAAATATATCTTTAAAATTTCCATAACCATGTCTGTATAATCACGAAATCCAACATCGAAATATTCCACAGACAATTTCGATTCAAATCCATTCCAATTCAATAATTGAAAATTCTGGTTACTTTTTAAAACCCTTTTTCAAATCCAATTTATTTATTTCAAAAATAAGTGGATTTTAATTCTAGTTCAAAACTAGTTCATTTCAATAAAAATCTATTTTTATCTTTTCAAATATGGAGTTTTTCATCCAAATTCTTTCCAAATCATTTCTTATGATTTTACACTAATTATTGATATTTTTAATAATTTTATCAAGGCTCGTACAGTCGATTTCCATCAACGACCATCGAACTACACTTACAGCGACCTTTTCAAAATTTTATTTGGACATAATTCTAAATCCAATCGTTAGATTTCAAATCTCTAATATTCTTTAGAAAGCTCTTTTCGATACGAACCCAACGGTTCCGGTTTTAGAAGAATCCGACGGTCGGACCTCCCGTAATATCCATTCGAAGTCAATGGTCGAAATTCGCGAACTGCCGCAGCGTGGTCGCGTTCTATTCAGGCCATTATATATAATATATATATTATATATATTTCGTCGCTTTCCTTTCAAAACGTATTTTATAAATCATTTAAAATTCGTTTTCAAAACGATTTCGACTTCATATTCAATTTCTAATCAAAATTGAATATTCCATATCATTAATCTATAAATGATAATATTTTCAAAACATTATATTTTGAAATCAATTACTTTTCGATATTTATTATAAAAATGAATAAAATCGATATAAATATCATTCACGTCAAAATGGCGTCAATCTAATCAACACGGCTTTTATTCAACACATGAATGTTTATTCTATTCAACACATGAATATTTATTCTATTCAATAGATGAATATTTTATTTTATTCAACACATGAATATATATTTTATTTCAACACATGAATATATATTTTATTTCAATACATGAATATATATTTTATTTCAACACATGAATATATATTTTATTTCAACACATGAATATATATTTTATTCAACACATGAATTTTTATTTTATTTCAACACATGAATATATATTTTATTCAACACATGAATTTATATTTTATTTCAACACATGAATATATATTTTATTTCAACACATGAATATATATTTTATTTCAACACATGAATTTTCTTTATTTTCCATACATGAATATATATTTTATTTCAACATATGAATATATATTTTATTTCAACACATGAATATATATTTTATTTCAATACATGAATATATATTTTATTCAACAAATGAATTTATATTTTATTCAACACATGAATATATATTTTATTCAGTACATGAATATATATTTCACACAGCACAATCAACAGTCAAATTTCACAGCACAACAATCAAACAAACAAGTCATCCATGGTCTGTGGACGACGGGTGTCGGGTGCTACTAAGCACCGTCTGCATCCTAGTATATATTTCAAACTAGAAATAAATTAAAAGTGAGAAGTTCTCACCGATTAGTTAAACCAAACTCCGCGACTCTTCATATGTAGAAAATCTTCGCCTCGCTTCCAACGTGATCTTATTTCGATTTTTATTTTCTTCTACAAAGGAGGGGGGTCCACCTACGGCGCCAGAGGTCGGGGAAGGTGGGTGGAGGCTGCGGCAGGTGGTGATGGGTCGGAGGCGGGCCATAGGGGCGGCGACTCTTTGAAGGGATTGGGTTTGGGCGCAGTTTAAGGGAGGAGGGAGAAGAGAGAGGAGCTTGATACGAGAGGAGGGAGGAGCGTTAGTGGGTAACTCCGGAGATGGCGGCGGCGCCACCTAGGGCGCGATGATGGTCAAAAAAGGGGGGCTCACTGGCTAGGGCACGCGATCTTTTTTTATTCTTTTATTTTTCATTTGAACGACGGGGGCTATGGATGAGATAAAGGGCTTTGGCCCAATTATAATAATAATAATATATTATTTAATTTCACTCCAAAAGTTGAATTTTCCTTCCATCACCGAATCGAACCCAACAACTGTTGCCCCTAGCTAATTACCCCTATTCCGAATACAATGGGATATATATCGTAAGCCAGTTCGGCTGTTTCGATCAGTTTTCGCTAAAATCAAAATATAAATCTATATATATTCATTTTGAACGTATATTCTAATTTACCGGGGCCACATACTAACTCTAAAAATTCCTAAAAAATTATTTCTAGCTTCGTATTGACGATACAGTCCTAAAAAAATTAATTTCGTCAAATTTGAAGACTGTTTGAAAAATGGTCATTTTCTAGTCGATCGAATTTGACTGAAACTGTTAAAACACGTTTTCTTTTGCCATGCTCACATATTGATTTCAAAAATTATGAATTTTGAAACCTAGCAATAATTTGACATCACAGATCTAACAAAAGTGGTTTCATCGAAAAACGAGGTGTTTTGCAAAATGGCTATTTTTAAGGCTTTTATATATATTAAAATATATATAACTTCCACAGCGACTTTCCTGAATTTTCAACTGGACGTAACTTTTTATCCCCGCTATAAAATTTTGATTTTTCGGATTCGTTGGAAAGATATTTTCAAATAGATTCAAATATTTTTTGGTTTTGCCAAAATCCGATTTATTTTGAATCCTGTACATTCATTTGAAATTCGAAATTGAATTTTCGAACTACCGCGCCATTTTCAATTCCTTTTATAATTATAAATAATTATTTATATTCTAATGACGATTCAAATAATTATATACGTTGTAATTCTATTCAAAATAAATTTCTCATTGTTATTATTTAAAATAATTCATTTTAAATATCCAAAATTCACTAAAATTGCAAAAATAAAAATTTTTAATTGGCTCAGATTTCCGGGTTATTACAACATGCTCGGTCTAACCCATGCATTATAATATAATAACACCTGGATTAGGCTAGTAAACCAACGTGAGAATCTCAGATCAGAGAAAGTTTATTTCTTATTAGCTTATAAAAGCTTTCGAAATAAAAGGTATCTCATAAAATAACGCCGCCCATTAACAATACAGGTTTTTACCTTTCGATAACTAAATCACTTTTATAATAAATCCAATGATATTATAATAATGATTAAATGTAAATACTTATAATCTTAACCGAAATTGTTACATTAATTACATTCAAGCATAATAAGCATACATCTAATACCATAAAAGGCTCGTATTGGAGTTTGGATTCCATAAAATGAATGGATTTTTGGGGTATCAACCGTCATAGTACACGTCTAAAAAACAATATCGAGATCGTATGAACGTCCCGCACCCCTGCTAACACAGGACCGACCCATCACTCAACTTTATGGTACCAAGTATGTCATCATCCTGATTGCTTTTGCAACCCTTTCCCCTAACCGTTTGCGAACGGATTTCCTTGCCCCTGTCAGAGATATTCTCAAAGTAAAGGGTCCAGATTTGATAGTCGGTTATTTAACTATCAAATAACATATGTATTCCCATTAGATCTACAAAGTCTCATTTAAATAATCTCCAATTAAATTCATAGCACAATTATTAACATGCTTATTTTAAAACATAAGTGATTTTTAAGAAAGTTTTTTATTATCAAATCTTATTTGATAAATCTTGAATAACAATTTCATATATGAAAGTAGCACTCAAATTCTAACATTCATCTTCGATCACAAACTAATACTATCTATCGGATACTAATGAAATCGTTCAAGTTGCGGTATTTTAATTACCACTCAGACCTTGAGCCGAGATCATTTTTATCTTAAAGATTAGTAGAAGTTCGCTATCCAACATATTTTTCAAATCAGAGATTTGTAAATTTAAATAATATTTCAACCTTTGAAACATTTTCCAAAACAATAATGTTGTTTGGAACCATTTATTAAGTTAATTTGATTAGGTTGAGCGAACACTTTGATGAAGATTTACTCGTTTGAATAGCGTAAGTAAGACACTTGAATGAGTTTGAGTGTGTTATATACGAGGAGGCATATTTGTTATTTTATAAAATACAGTTTAAAAAGATATTGGATATATGATAAATTTCTATATGGGGTATTAACTGGTTATAAATACTATAGTTAAAACTAGTACGGGCTAGAGTTAATCTTATAAGCGTTAATATTTAATCAAAATGAGACAAGATTAAATTTCAATAGAGAATTTAATGTAGACACGAATGCCTCGTGAATTAAATTTCCCGATTTGACAATAGGGATTCGTTAGACTGCTAACAATTAATAATCTAACTTGATCAGAGAATTTATAAATTTTAATTCTATAAGTATGATACAGGATGCTCTTATTTATATATACTTATAGAGTCTAGTGTTATTAGATAATAATGATGTTGCCCTTGTTTTTCTCAGAGGATGCATAGTACGGAGAGAGGGTGTAATTTGAGATTGCGATTGAGACTTAGATAGTTCTTGTCAAGACAGGGATTTTGGAATTTTTGTGCTCATAATTCCTTAGAGAAGAAAGTTGTGGAGCCTATGGCATTGGCGGGAGGGAGGAACTGGCTGCATTGCCAGCAGTAGAGCCAGTTACACTGCCTAGAGTAGAGTAAGCAATGGAAGTTAAGGAGCCTCATTTTAAGTTTGAATATAAGGAGGAGGTCTACCCGGAGGCCAATTTTGAGGAGTACTCGAATGCTGATACGACGCGGAACCAGATGATGATATGTTTGCAAGACTTCGAGCCCATGGTATATGTCCAGGTGGTGAATGGGAATCCGAGAAGGAGTCTATGTATTTGTATGGTCCACCTGTTGCGAGCCCAGATGTAAAGAGTTCCATAGGCAGTAGTGCTAATGTCTAATTGTATTATTTCTCTCTTAATCTTTTTATCTCGTTTATCTTTTGTGGTATCTTATTTAGGATTTTGGGTATGTAGTACTGATATTTGATATATATATATATATATATATATATATATATACATATATATGATTTTGGGTATGTAGTACTGATATTTGATATATATATATATATACACACACACACACACATATATATATATATATAAAGAGAGAGAGAGAGTGTAACACCCCGTAATTCTGCGACATTAAGATTCTCAAATTAAAGTATAATTAATTTTTAAAAGAAAAATTAAAAGAAAAAGATCCATGCAGTTGTTTAATTTAAGTATTGTAACTAACATGAAAAAGAGAAGTAAGGAGAGAACAATAATTATTATTGTTCTAAGATTTATTAACAAAAGCCTCTGTAGCTCAGTTGGTTAAGGCATTGGATTTGTAGCATGGAGGTCGGGGGTTCGAACCCCGGCGGCAGCATAATTATTTTATCTTTGTTTTAGAGAGGGCCAACTGAACATGCAAATATATGTACGTATACAAATTCAAAATTTGAAAGGATAAGAACGTACATATAAGGAAATAAAGAATATATATATATATATACATATGAGAAATATAAATATATATATATATATATATACACAAAAATATATGTATGCGAAAGATAAAATTCAAGATAAGGCTACAGTCAATGAAATATGGCAACATCATTTGAATTTTGAAAATAAAATGAAAGTTGTGCGTATATATATACGCGTAAAATGGTCGTTAGAGGAATTGTATACATATAAGAATATTTCATGTGAATAAAACAGTTAAATAAATTCCAGAAATTCAAAAGTTTGAAAATCAAACTTTTACGCCAAAATAGCTTGTGGGACCCAATGCTGACTCAGCACTGCATGTATGATAAGGTTTGGCTAGATTCATCTACGTACCTGGACTATTTTCTTAACTAGGTTCAATGCTGACTCAGCGCTGCGTGTACGATAAGGTCTTGAGCAGCTATATAAACAGCCCTAGTCTTCATTCTCTTTGCACCAATTCTCTTCTATCCTTATGCTGCTAAGATTCATGGCTTCTTCCCCTCTTCTAAATTTTCTTAAATAAATAAAATAAAATATGATTCAAGACGAGGAGATGCTGCTAAAAGACTTTTAAGGAGGGATTCAAATCAAAGTTTCAAGTGAAGAATTCAAAGGCTAGCTCAAACAAGTTTCAAGCAACGACGCACGAATCATAGCCATGCTTTCCTTCTTTTCTAGATCTATTTTCTGTAAGTCAGTTATTTCTAGATTTGAACGTTTTTCTTTGTTCATGACATGAAATTAAAGGGATAAAAGAATATGCCAATTCTTTTTTTCTTTCTATTCGAATCTGTGCCTATCTCTTTGGACCTAATTAAGAACTGTCATGATTCAAAGACAAATAAGACCGTGACTATGAAACTATGGACCTAAAACCATATGCCTATGACTATGAACGTTTGCCTATGACTATGGACATTGCCTATGACTATGGACACGGTCTATGACTATGAACATTGCCTATGATTGTGACTATGACTATGAGGATTACTTCCTTGACAAAACCTATGCCTTTAATTAACATAAACTATTGCCTATGACATAACAAGGACATCTGTGATTAAACCTCCATGATTCATGACTAGGAAAGTGTTGCTTAAGTTCTGTGATTTTGAGATTGGGGCTAAACCCGATTATTTATTCTGCTTGTCCTTGGTCTTCTTTGGTTTTAGACTATGGGAATTTACCTATTAAGTTAGGTCTACCCATGTTCTTGAACCTACTCTGTCTATTCTTGGTTTTAGACCTTGGGAATTTACCTATTAAGTTAGGTCTACCCATGTTCTTGAACCTACGTCGTTATTCAAAACCATTTTATGCCAGTTGTTATATCTATCCTTTTCATAGCAATCTTTGGTTCATTCCCTATTTTCTGCGAATCTAGATTTATCTATAATCTAGATTGAATCACGATTATACGAACGGTGGGGATGCGATTTGGGGCAAAATATGAAATTTACTAAAACGTAGTTTAACTTGGAAATTGGCATAAATTGGGAACATGTATTATGGCATGTTCATAGAAATGCAAATTGGATAAATTTGACATAAATTATAAGATGTGTAATTTGAATCTTGTATTGACGTGTAAATCTAGCATTTACATGAATTGTGAACTAGAGTAATAAGTCTAGTTTGACATGAATTAGAATGTTAAATCAGAATTGGATTAGCTAATTTGGCTCGATAAGTATATTGGCATAAACTTGAAAATGGGCCGTAAGAATAAATGTTGACAATTTACATTAAAAGAGAAATTGGGAAATAAGTAAATTAGGATTAATTTACTTATAGAATTTGCCCTAAATGAGGAAATATTGATCTAGACAAATTAAAGATTTATTAATGACATCTCTTTTAATGAAACACCAGAAAGTTCTAGGGTGACAGAGAGGATAGTGTCTAGGCTTGAGTTTGGAAAATACAAGTTTCCTGCTCTCCCTGGCTATCCCTAACTGATCCGAAGGACGGGATGGTTGTTTTCAAAACCAGATTTGGAAATTAATCAAAAACCCTTTGAACTTAGAAAACATGAATATGCCTAACCCGAGGTTAGACTGAGTTGCGGTGTAAACCTGCCCGGAACCGACCGGCACATCCAGTAACCGCAGCAATATCTGTCTAATGTGAGAGGTTGCGGCTTTAATTTATTAATTAAAGCTAGAATGGGAAGGTTAAGGAACACTTAACCAACTTAGCACAGTTAAAGCTAGAATGGGAGGGTTAAGTCCATGGGAATACTTAGCCAAATTAACATGTTGACTAGACTAGAAGGTGGGGAAAGTAAAGTTAATACACTTAGCCAATTTAACATGTTAATTAGACTAGAGGTTGGGGTTAAGTAATACACTTAGCCAAATTAATATGTTAGCTGGACTATACCATAGGGTTAAGTAAACTTGAATGCTTAACCATCAGAATATGATAAATGAATAGGGTTAAGTAAAAAGCATAAAGGGATAACACTTAACCAGTGTGATAGGATAAGGGAAGATGGTTAAGATAGCTTCAATCGACTAAAGACACTTAACCAACCCAACCTGGCGAGAAAGAAAACTAAATAGTAAACCTCAGTTGAAAAAGGGACTAAGTAGTAAAACTTAGTTAAGAAAACAAGGAATTTGGAAACTAAGTGGTAAACCTTAGTTAGTAGAACTAAGTAGTAATTCTTAGTATAACACGAAGGAGCGAACATCCATATGGTTTTAAGAAGGCTCCAACGAATTGGGTTACGAAGCCCGAGGCTTCGAGGGGACGTGAGGGTACTCTTGGTATCCCTCTGTGAGGCTGCAGATGATCATCCTGGGCTCACAGAGGTTAAGGTCTGCGTTAGAAGAACCGAGGGTATGCCTTGGTTGCAATATATATATGTGGCAACCTAAAGACTAGGATGGACCAGCGTGATTCGGCGAGAAGACGGTAGCCCTGTGATAGCAACTCGTCGTCTACCATCCATCTTGAGTCAATCGAGATACGTGAAGCGGAAAGGCGGAGAACTCCAAAAGACCATATACTTGCTATCTAGTTATGGTTGCGGATGGCCATAGGATAGTGGGGCACCGGGGGCCGGCGTATAGTTCTCATTTTACAAGGTGTGCCTTTCATTAGTTGAGGGAGGGGTCAAGTGGGACCATAGCCACTGAAATAAAAACAGACCTTAGCATCTGCATCGGCAGATATCTAAAAGCTCCCGACCGAGTTCTGTATTCCTTGATTTGCCCTGACACAGGACTCGGACCGCACATTACAGGACATGTGCATCTAGACAAGCGATAACGATTCGCGATACATGCGTGGGGAAGTATAGGAACATATACCACTCTAGGTAGTGTGTCCTAGACTTGGGGGCATCGTTCGACAGGTAGCATAATCCCTAGTTGGACTAGGTGGCATAAATCCTGAATCCGAGAAGCATTCAGCAGATAGCGTAAACTCTAGTTGAATCTAGAAAGCACTGGATAGAAAACCCTAGATTAGATCTAGGTAATAAATAATAAATGGATGCTCGAAGGCAATGGAAAATACTGGGATTGGGTTACTAGTTGGGACACTAGTTAGGTGGTGCAGAGATATAGAAACCAGTATAACAAGGAAATAGCGAAGCGGCGAAAGTATTAAAGCGTATCCAGTTTATCTTATCTTAGCATATCTTGTGATTACCTTGTCTAATCTTGTTGACCCTATCGTCATGGTGTAATCTTGTATTCAGTTAATTCATGTCGTTTTGTTTTCCATGTTCACATGCTAGAAGTTACTGAACTTACTCAGGCTTTATGTCTGACTCTGTTTTTCTTTCGTCTTCTTTTCTTCCGTTCCCCCCCCCCCCAGGTAGTAAAGGAGGGAATAGTTTAGCTTAGGTTAAGTTGGACTGCCACTCTTTCCCAGCTTGAAGATTTGTCAAAGTTTGCTTGGATTCTCTTTTCAGATGCTGTGGCTGGCTCTTGCTAAAATCGGGGAATATAAATGTTGTTTTTATGCTTCTTTATTTTGTAAGATAGATGATAATCTGATATTGTAAAGAAACCACTGTACAAACTATTTTATCAATAAAGCAAAGTTTTATTTTCCGCTGTTTAATTTCTGTCTGTTTTGTAATTTATCTGCATCTTTTACCCTAAATGCTCCACATAACTTAGTGCATTCCCTTTTGTGAGTGACACTAACGGATGTGGGGTGTTACACGTGGTATCAGAGCTGAAGGTTACCAGATCAGATAAAGGATTTGAAAAATTATTTTCAAACGGTTTTAAAAGAAGTATTTTCAAAAGAAGAGATTTTTTTTAAAGGCATATTCCCCAAAGCCATACGCACTATCTTCTCTTCCTCTGTTTAAATTCTTGTCTCCTTCTTTCTTGAGTCTCTGGGGCTCCTGGCTTTCTGGGAGGTAACCTCATCGAAAGGCAAAGTAGTGCCCGGCTTCCATCCATAGCCGTAGTTGTTTCATCTACGGGCAGTTTTCTTTCAAAGCTTATAAGGTTTTCCGGACGATGGAGGCAGTTTTCGAGAGATTTGTCAACATGACTACACACAGAAGGGGATGAGGAGTTTGGCTAAGGAGCATAACCCTAGGATGAGGAATTCATGGATGTAGACTTAGCACACGAAGGAGGAAGAAATTATAAAACCTAAGACAAGAGGAAGTATTTTTACTAAGGTATGATAGGGCATATACTTAAGGACAAGGGCAAGAACGAGGACAAGATTTTCAGAAGGACAAGTACATGCTTTCGCCACGAAGCGCACCTAGGAGAAAGGTAGTTCGGTTGGAAGAGTCTAGTTTTCTATTCGTGTTATTTCCTTAGGTTCCAACGCTTCTTAATTGTTCATACCCACTTCCATAGTTGAGTCTCTGCACCATAGTACGTGTATAGTAGAAAGATCCCACTAGAGTCTCAAATCCAATTGGTGGTCCGACCAGTTTTTGGTTAGTAGGGATTTGAGGATAGCTATCGAGTTTTCTTATATCATCTCACGTAGATCGTCTAAATTCGGGGAGATATTCCTTGGGTGCTTGTCTGATATTGGTTTAGGCCTTTGGGGCTTGTACTTGAGGAATGTCGAGTTCGGTTTGGATGGTTTGCGGGAGAGATGAATAGTTGTGGTAGGCACCCCAAAGAGCATGTAGTGACCTTTCGACTCTTATAGTTATGGCATGACGGATAAGAGGGAAACCTCTAATCATCTTAGTACGTATACTTGGTACCGTGATTGACATCTGTTTATTTTGGAATTGGAGGTCGGAAACTTCACAATCGTGAAGTTAAATTGGTTAAGATACAGTGGAGTAAAGCTCAAGAAGGCTAGATACTAGCAACATGCCCTTTTTCCTTAAGGGTGCATTCTTGATTTCTCTGTTTAGGAGCTTTACGCGTAGTTGTTTCTCTCTTTCCAAAGTATATCCTCTAGGTCGTATCTGCAATCCTTAGGTAGAAGCCAATGGATGTAAACATGTATTTGAAACATGTTATGGCTGAATGGTTGCAAGTGGTTGCAAATGGTTGCTTGTGGATGCATATGCATACGTATTAGGCACTAGATCAAGTTCGGACGCTCTCATATTGCATTTACATATATGCATTTGTTTATAAGTTGAACTTGATATGATATCATATGGACGTTGCATATGGATGAATGGTTGTGCACGCATGTAGTATTTACATGACTAGGGATGTTTGCATGCATGATTGGACGCATGGCACTAACATGATTTGCATTAAGGAGGTCAACTGAATCAGTAGACCGCCTGATTTTGCATTAGATAGAGACATATACACACACTATGCATATGAACATGAGAGCATTAGAAATCTTTTAAGGACAATGAATGCCTGTGATTGAATGGTTGAGTAGATGGGTGATTGGATGGTAGGACACATTCTTCCTAACTTGAAGATTTCGGGGACGAAATCCTTTTAAGTGGGGGAGAATGTAACACCCCGTAATTCTGCGACATTAAGATTCTCAAATTAAAGTATAATTAATTTTTAAAAGAAAAATTAAAAGAAAAAGATCCATGCAGTTGTTTAATTTAAGTATTGTAACTAACATGAAAAAGAGAAGTAAGGAGAGAACAATAATTATTATTGTTCTAAGATTTATTAACAAAAGCCTCTGTAGCTCAGTTGGTTAAGGCATTGGATTTGTAGCATGGAGGTCGGGGGTTCGAACCCCGGCGGCGGCATAATTTTTTTATCTTTGTTTTAGAGAGGGCCAACTGAACATGCAAATATATGTACGTATACAAATTCAAAATTTGAAAGGATAAGAACGTACATATAAGGAAATAAAGAATATATATATATATATACATATGAGAAATATAAATATATATATATATATATATATATATATACAAAAATATATGTATGCGAAAGATAAAATTCAAGATAAGGCTACAGTCAATGAAATATGACAACATCATTTGAATTTTGAAAATAAAATGAAAGTTGTGCGTATATATATACGCGTAAAATGGTCGTTAGAGGAATTGTATACATATAAGAATATTTCATGTGAATAAAACAGTTAAATAAATTCCAGAAATTCAAAAGTTTGAAAATCAAACTTTTACGCCAAAATAGCTTGTGGGACCCAATGCTGACTCAGCACTGCATGTATGATAAGGTTTGGCTAGATTCATCTACGTACCTGGACTATTTTCTTAACTAGGTTCAATGCTGACTCAGCGCTGCGTGTACGATAAGGTCTTGAGCAGCTATATAAACAGCCCTAGTCTTCATTCTCTTTGCACCAATTCTCTTCTATCCTTATGCTGCTAAGATTCATGGCTTCTTCCCCTCTTCTAAATTTTCTTAAATAAATAAAATAAAATATGATCAAGACGAGGAGATGCTGCTAAAAGACTTTTAAGGAGGGATTCAAATCAAAGTTTCAAGTGAAGAATTCAAAGGCTAGCTCAAACAAGTTTCAAGCAACGACGCACGAATCATAGCCATGCTTTCCTTCTTTTCTAGATCTATTTTCTGTAAGTCAGTTATTTCTAGATTTGAACGTTTTTCTTTGTTCATGACATGAAATTAAAGGGATAAAAGAATATGCCAATTCTTTTTTTCTTTCTATTCGAATCTGTGCCTATCTCTTTGGACCTAATTAAGAACTGTCATGATTCAAAGACAAATAAGACCGTGACTATGAAACTATGGACCTAAAACCATATGCCTATGACTATGAACGTTTGCCTATGACTATGGACATTGCCTATGACTATGGACACGGTCTATGACTATGAACATTGCCTATGATTGTGACTATGACTATGAGGATTACTTCCTTGACAAAACCTATGCCTTTAATTAACATAAACTATTGCCTATGACATAACAAGGACATCTGTGATTAAACCTCCATGATTCATGACTAGGAAAGTGTTGCTTAAGTTCTGTGATTTTGAGATTGGGGCTAAACCCGATTATTTATTCTGCTTGTCCTTGGTCTTCTTTGGTTTTAGACTATGGGAATTTACCTATTAAGCTAGGTCTACCCATGTTCTTGAACCTACTCTGTCTATTCTTGGTTTTAGACCTTGGGAATTTACCTATTAAGTTAGGTCTACCCATGTTCTTGAACCTACGTCGTTATTCAAAACCATTTTATGCCAGTTGTTATATCTATCCTTTTCATAGCAATCTTTGGTTCATTCCCTATTTTCTGCGAATCTAGATTTAT
Organism: Allium sativum; assembly: GCA_030737875.1. Lineage (NCBI taxonomy): Eukaryota > Viridiplantae > Streptophyta > Magnoliopsida > Asparagales > Amaryllidaceae > Allium > Allium sativum. The sequence continues at coordinate 737,527,771 of CM060916.1, forward strand.
CTATAATCTAGATTGAATCACGATTATACGAACGGTGGGAATGCGATTTGGGGCAAAATATGAAATTTACTAAAACGTAGTTTAACTTGGAAATTGGCATAAATTGGGAACATGTATTATGGCATGTTCATAGAAATGCAAATTGGATAAATTTGACATAAATTATAAGATGTGTAATTTGAATCTTGTATTGACGTGTAAATCTAGCATTTACATGAATTGTGAACTAGAGTAATAAGTCTAGTTTGACATGAATTAGAATGTTAAATCAGAATTGGATTAGCTAATTTGGCTCGATAAGTATATTGGCATAAACTTGAAAATGGGCCGTAAGAATAAATGTTGACAATTTACATTAAAAGAGAAATTGGGAAATAAGTAAATTATGATTAATTTACTTATAGAATTTGCCCTAAATGAGGAAATATTGATCTAGACAAATTAAAGATTTATTAATGACATCTCTTTTAATGAAACACCAGAAAGTTCTAGGGTGACAGAGAGGATAGTGTCTAGGCTTGAGTTTGGAAAATACAAGTTTCCTGCTCTCCCTGGCTATCCCTAACTGATCCGAAGGACGGGATGGTTGTTTTCAAAACCAGATTTGGAAATTAATCAAAAACCCTTTGAACTTAGAAAACATGAATATGCCTAACCCGAGGTTAGACTGAGTTGCGGTGTAAACCTGCCCGGAACCGACCGGCACATCCAGTAACCGCAGCAATATCTGTCTAATGTGAGAGGTTGCGGCTTTAATTTATTAATTAAAGCTAGAATGGGAAGGTTAAGGAACACTTAACCAACTTAGCACAGTTAAAGCTAGAATGGGAGGGTTAAGTCCATGGGAATACTTAGCCAAATTAACATGTTGACTAGACTAGAAGGTGGGGAAAGTAAAGTTAATACACTTAGCCAATTTAACATGTTAATTAGACTAGAGGTTGGGGTTAAGTAATACACTTAGCCAAATTAATATGTTAGCTGGACTATACCATAGGGTTAAGTAAACTTGAATGCTTAACCATCAGAATATGATAAATGAATAGGGTTAAGTAAAAAGCATAAAGGGATAACACTTAACCAGTGTGATAGGATAAGGGAAGATGGTTAAGATAGCTTCAATCGACTAAAGACACTTAACCAACCCAACCTGGCGAGAAAGAAAACTAAATAGTAAACCTCAGTTGAAAAAGGGACTAAGTAGTAAAACTTAGTTAAGAAAACAAGGAATTTGGAAACTAAGTGGTAAACCTTAGTTAGTAGAACTAAGTAGTAATTCTTAGTATAACACGAAGGAGCGAACATCCATATGGTTTTAAGAAGGCTCCAACGAATTGGGTTACGAAGCCCGAGGCTTCGAGGGGACGTGAGGGTACTCTTGGTATCCCTCTGTGAGGCTGCAGATGATCATCCTGGGCTCACAGAGGTTAAGGTCTGCGTTAGAAGAACCGAGGGTATGCCTTGGTTGCAATATATATATATGTGGCAACCTAAAGACTAGGATGGACCAGCGTGATTCGGCGAGAAGACGGTAGCCCTGTGATAGCAACTCGTCATCTACCATCCATCTTGAGTCAATCGAGATACGTGAAGCGGAAAGGCGGAGAACTCCAAAAGACCATATACTTGCTATCTAGTTATGGTTGCGGATGGCCATAGGATAGTGGGGCACCGGGGGCCGGCGTATAGTTCTCATTTTACAAGGTGTGCCTTTCATTAGTTGAGGGAGGGGTCAAGTGGGACCATAGCCACTGAAATAAAAACAGACCTTAGCATCTGCATCGGCAGATATCTGAAAGCTCCCGACCGAGTTCTGTATTCCTTGATTTGCCCTGACACAGGACTCGGACCGCACATTACAGGACATGTGCATCTAGACAAGCGATAACGATTCGCGATACATGCGTGGGGAAGTATAGGAACATATACCACTCTAGGTAGTGTGTCCTAGACTTGGGGGCATCGTTCGACAGGTAGCATAATCCCTAGTTGGACTAGGTGGCATAAATCCTGAATCCGAGAAGCATTCAGCAGATAGCGTAAACTCTAGTTGAATCTAGAAAGCACTGGATAGAAAACCCTAGATTAGATCTAGGTAATAAATAATAAATGGATGCTCGAAGGCAATGGAAAATACTGGGATTGGGTTACTAGTTGGGACACTAGTTAGGTGGTGCAGAGATATAGAAACCAGTATAACAAGGAAATAGCGAAGCGGCGAAAGTATTAAAGCGTATCCAGTTTATCTTATCTTAGCATATCTTGTGATTACCTTGTCTAATCTTGTTGACCCTATCGTCATGGTGTAATCTTGTATTCAGTTAATTCATGTCGTTTTGTTTTCCATGTTCACATGCTAGAAGTTACTGAACTTACTCAGGCTTTATGTCTGACTCTGTTTTTCTCTCGTCTTCTTTTCTTCCGTTTCCCCCCCCCCCCCAGGTAGTAAAGGAGGGAATAGTTTAGCTTAGGTTAAGTTGGACTGCCACTCTTTCCCAGCTTGAAGATTTGTCAAAGTTTGCTTGGATTCTCTTTTCAGATGCTGTGGCTGGCTCTTGCTAAAATCGGGGAATATAAATGTTGTTTTTATGCTTCTTTATTTTGTAAGATAGATGATAATCTGATATTGTAAAGAAACCATTGTACAAACTATTTTATCAATAAAGCAAAGTTTTATTTTCCGCTGTTTAATTTCTGTCTGTTTTGTAATTTATCTGCATCTTTTACCCTAAATGCTCCACAGAACTTAGTGCATTCCCTTTTGTGAGTGACACTAACGGATGTGGGGTGTTACAGAGAGTAACTTCCGTCTAAGGAAGTACTATTATATAGATGTTGATCTTGTGTTCTGTCTCTCTGTTATTTTTATTTTGCGGATTTGATTTGTGGCAAATTCGGAAATAAAATTCATATGGGGGAGAAAATGCAACCCGAAAATTTGTTAATATGAAATTTAAAATATTTAATTGATTCTAAATATTCTATTTAAGATTTAATAATTTAAATTTCTTTTGAAATTAATTTTGTTATAAGAAATTTTATTCCTATCTTTTAAATAAGGGTTATTATCATTAATGGTTGTTTTTATTCTGAAATAAAAAACTTTATTTTTATTTATTTTCAAATAAATGTGGATATATGTATATTTTAAATAAAATACATGCTTATGCATGTATATATATGTGTATGTGTGTAATAATTACTATAATTATATACAATAACTATCTATATATGTATGTAATAAAAAAAAATCAAAATTTTGTATTTCAATTTTTAAGATGCATGATGTAATGTTATAACTTTAAGTGTATATTTTAATTTGTGTAAGAGCATTATTAGATTGTTAACTAAAGCTGATTTAGGCCTTTTATATTCATTTGTATAAAGAGTAGAAAAGTGTGATGTTAACTTAAATAGTAAACCAGGCTACCTAGGCCGGATTATTTTATAGAATTGCATAAGAAAAGGACATGAAGCTTTTTCAAAACTTACATAACCGAGTCAAAACCATTCAAAATAGTGCGAAAACAGAAGCCAGAAGTCTAGGGAGGAAATCGACCCATTGGGGGTCGACCCACGGGTCGACACCATAAGGGGGGTGTCGACACCCATGTTGACACCCCCCAGATCCGGGCGAAATTCATTTTAGTGTATGTGGACTGAATTCTTGGCTAGATTCGTGAACCCTAAGCTATAAATAAGACCCCATTCTCATTGTTTTATTCATTCTAAAAAAATAGAGAACTAGATGTTGCCTCTGCCTAGATTAAAATAGCCTATTCTTCTTCCGCAACAAGAGTTTTCCAAATTCAGAGATATGTTCTTCAATCAATTCCTTGTTCTTAAGATCCAATCATAGTGAGTCTATGTTATTTTTAGATAGAAATAATTAAAATGTAATCTTTACATGCCTATAAGTTTGGATCTAAGACTATGCCTATTGAGTAATCTAAATCATAATAGATCTGTCATTTCTTGTATACCTAACTTGCTGTTTAGATCTCATATGCCTATTACATCCCTATTATGTTAGTTGCCTAATCATGTCACTATGCCTAATCAGTTCTATTATCACATGTTCATCAGATCTGTTCTTATATGCCTATCTTGTTATTATGCCCAATTCCGTCACTATACGCTTATTCAGTTGTTATGCCTATTTCTGCCATCATGTGTCTATCTTGTTAGTATGCTTATTTCTGTTCTATTCCCTTCTTCTTTTCCCTTTTTATTTTATGGCCAGGCTACCTTCGAGCCTAGGCATACCGCTGAAATATAAGGACACGTAAAATTGGGAACGAGGGGAAAACGTAAAAAATTGGGGCATAACTTATATTGGGAAATTTAAGGCATAATTTGAATTGAAAACATGAATATGGATTTGGGGCATAAACCAGACTATGATTAAAGATCTTTATTTAGGGCATATGATACATGATGAATATGATTTAGGAAAGGGGCATGAAAACCTATAATGAAATAGGGATAATTGTTAAAGAATGGACATGCCTAGATTTGCAGTAATTTGAAACTATAACCGCATTTAGACATGAGGTTAGATTACACTTGTGGTAGAAGTCTGCCCGGACCCGGCCGTCATATCCAACGACCACAAGTGATGAATATAATGTGAGGGGTCTAAGTGCATAAACACGTAATGGGCAAAGACACGAGGTTAAGTCGGACTTGTGGAAGAAGTCTGCCCGGACCCGGCCGGCATATCCAGCATCCACAAGTTGTAAGCTTAATGTGGGAGGTCTAGCGCATTATAACCATAAATGAATATACGGTAATGAACTTGTAATACTAAACCTGTTTGAATCCATAAGGATTATATGAACATGTTAACTTGAGTAGGGGTTAAGTAAACTTGTTTGAAACAGTGGATGGATTAAGTAAATCTTGGGGTGGTGGGTAATATTTATATATATAGGCCCACAAACATAACTTGTGGGGTTATGCAATTTTATTACACTGGTAGGCATAACCTATGGAAATCCTAGTAGTGGGGATACTAGCCTAGGGGGAAGCTTGTATCATCTTGTGTGTGGGACCCATTTTAGTACGTAACCCATATATATAGGTAGCAAACGAGCACACCAAACTTGGTCGGAGTCGGGACACGCTTACTGGGCTGATTATATGTGGTCACTTAGGAAAAGGTGTCTGCCAACACGTTCCATCGGGCTCATGTACGTGCATGAGTCCGCCTATCCAGGAAAATAAGACGCTGTGGCATCAGTAGATATGGATGTGCACATCCTGAAAATGAAGGGTTTCCACTTTAGGGAGTGATATATCCTACTGTAGGGCCAGCATAGGGTATCTACGGAGTTAGGGAGTCGATCAATTGGGGTAGTAATTAGGGTACATCTAGTCTCGCTTGTTTAGGAGCCTGTTATTATCCATAGCGGTAACACCGGTATATTCAGTTGGGCTGCCTATTATTGTATGGGGCAAAACCTCTCACTAGAAGTACACCTAAGTCTGCCATCTTGTTGGGGATCATCTTGCTCATATGATACTAGCATTGGTGCAAACAGAGAAAAGTATTAGAGAAGCACTGTACATATATGTTCTGTTTATCATGTTTACCTTGTCATACCTGCCTTACATGTTGTTATCTCTCTTATCCAGTTTATGTGTCTGCCATGATTCTTTTACTTATTTATACGCTAAAAGTAACTGGACTCGCCAGACTTTATATCCGACCTATTTTGTTTCCTCTTCTTTATCTTCTGTTCCCCCTCCCCCAAGGTTCTCAGGGTGGGAATACTCAAACTTGATTAGGATTATTCTTTTATTCTGCTTGGAGCTGCTTAGATGTACTGCATGATTTCATACCTTCTCTATTATGGCTATGTTTTTGGGGATTATGCTTTTTTCATGTTTATTGTACTATGATGATTTTTGTACAAGATAGAAGTTTTAAGTTGATGTACTAGGTTTTATGTATTTCGGACTCATGATGTAACTGTGTTTTGAACCACGATGTTTTCTCCTTAATAAAATTTTTAAATTCCGCTGTTATTTATATCTATCTTGTAATATTTTGGTTTATGTTTATCTATAACGCTTCACGAAACTTAATGCATCCTCTTAAAGAGTGACATTAACGGACGTGGGGTGTCACATTAGGGATTGATGGATAGTGATGCATGAATAAGGTATGGAAATGTTTTTCAATGTTAATAACGTATATTTTTGAAATACAAGAGTAAGAATATATGAAATGTTTTCCAAGGAATCATTAGAGAGAAAGCGAGTTAGGAAAATATTTGGGTAAAGATATTAAAGGGAAATTGGGATATGAAATGATTATTGATAAATCTATTTATAGGGGCTCAATATTGATTGATGGTTGATCGGTAAATATTTCCATGTGGAAATACGACCATTGTTTGTATGTATGTTTTTCTTTGATAGTTAAATAACCGACTATCAAAGTATTTGGCCATTTTTTTTGTTGTCATTACGGAGAGAACGGATCGGATTTATTATCTAAAAACCACTCCGTACGGGCATTAGCATTACGTAACAAATTTATTGATGACGAAGTTTATGCAAGGGTTGTTCTAGCGATCGTAGGTAGAAATTGCCTAAGATGGATTTACAGAATATTGCCTTCGGTTTGTCTAGTCCCAGGACAACGTATATAGACGAATGTCTGACAGTGCATATCTAATAGATCGCGTAAGTTGATCGCTTTAAACATATTTACATTGGTGGCGAAGGAATTCGTTTCTCTTAGCACTATACCCGTGGTATTTTGGGGAAATCAATTTGTGATTTGACGGGTATGGCGATGTGGCATTCGAAGTAAATAAAGGTGTGATCTATTAAAATATACATTATGACCTCAAGCCTCATCAACTAGGAAATGACAAAAATCGGGCAGGCGACATGGCTATGGGTCGCACCCAATTAGGGTATGTTGTCACCATCTAGAGAATATTCATATTTGTTACTTCTGTTATTTCTTTATCTCCCGGGAACAGTTATGTAACGACCCGGAAAATCTGAACCAATTTAAAATTGGGTCAGTTTGGCATAGGTCCCTATTAAGTTTCAAAATTAGGCTCACATCCGGTCCAACTTTTTCATGTAAATTTAGTCCCTATTTTTCAAAAATACACTAAAAACAAAAAAAATCACGAAAATTCGAATTTAAATCAAACATGTACTCACCCAAAAAAATAGCTCGTAAAAAAAATGCATCAAAATCAAAAAACACAATAAAAAAGCGAAAAATGCAGTAATTTGCATCAAATCATGCACATATTTGCAATACTTTCATTCATCTGTGCAAGTATTTCAAATGTTGAATTTGCGTTTGTTTTTTTGCATACATGTATGCAAGGTAAACAGATTCCTACATACAAGTGTGCAACAATCTTCAGGCAAAATTTTTGCTTCATATTTTTACATGCAATACTTGCATACATATGTGCAAGTATTTCAAATAGTTGCATACATATATGCAAGTTTTTTTAACTTCCCTGAACTTCTGTTATTATTTCCAGATTTTAGAATTTTTTTTCATTGTAGCACTTTTTTTTAAATATAAAGAAAAGGTGGAATAAAAAAAAGAGACAAAGTTTCCCATTCGTTTCCGCCCCCTCTTTTTGAGCTGCCGTCTAATAATTTTTGTCCCTTCCGCCTTCTACCTCCTTCCACTTCGCCTCTTCCATTTTTTCACAAAAAAATGCACTCTTGCATTAATTTTTTTTTCTAAAAACTAGAAATATTCCCCTCAGTCCACGCAAATAAAAAAAAGTTTCATACATGTATGCAACTATAACTAATAGTTGCATACATATATTCAACTATTTAAATACACATGCAAAAAAACCGCAAACCTGCTAAATATTTGCATACAAATATGCTGCTATTTAGAATAGCTGCATACTTGTATTCAGTAATGTGTTGAAAGACAGAGGGCATGACAATATGTGCATACATGTATGCAAATATTTGAAATATGTGCATGTATTCATGCATTTTACTGCATATTCCGCTGTTTTGTGTATTTTTTTTATTTTGACTTGTTTATCGATTGTTTTTCCACCAGATTTTTTTGGCGTGAACATGTTTTATTTAGTAATGAATTTTCATGATTTTTTTATATATTTTTATATGTTTTTGAAAAATAAGGACCTAATTTACATGAAAAGTTAGACCGGATGTGAGCCTAATTAAGTTTCGTTTTAGGGATGTGTGCCTAATTTTCACTTTAAAATTTTTAAATTGGCTAAAATAGTGGATTTTAAATAAATAATTTAAATAATAAAGATGAAAACTGAGTTTGAATCGACAATTGAAAAGGAGTATAATTAATTCTAATTATAAACAAGGCCTGAAATGGCGCGGTAGTTTCAAAATTTGAATTCAAATTTTGACTTCAAATTTTGACTGACTGTACCGGGTGCTAAACAAAACGGATTCGAGTAAAACCAAAAATATTTAAATCTGTTAGTGAATACCTTTCTAACGAATCTGAAAAATCGAAGTTTCATAGCGGGATGCAAAAGTTATGGCCAAATGAATTTTCTGAAAGGTCGCTATGGAGTTTATATAGCCCGTGAAAATGACCATTTTGCAAACGAGCTCGAAATTCGACGAAACCACTTTTGTTGGATCCAGGATGTGAAGTTATTGCTAGGTTTCAAATTTCATAATTTTTTAAGCTAGTATGTAAGTGTGGCAAAGGAAAATGTGTTTTGGTCAATTATAGTTAAATTAGATCGACCAGAAATGGGCCATTTTTCAAACAGTCTCAGAATTCGACGAAACTAGTTTTGTTGGGACGGTATCGTCAATACATAGCTAGATTTATTTTTCTGGAATTTTTCAAACTAGTTTGTGGCCCTGGCAAATTGAAATGTACGCTCAAATCGAATATTGAATGTTATATATTTTAAATTGAAGGAAAACTGACTGAAACAATCGAATGGGCCTACGAAACATATCCCATTGTGTTCAGAATGGGGGTAAAACGCTAGGGACGACAGTCGTTGGGTTTGGATTGGGGTTCGTGTGTGAAAGGGGGTATTTTTGGGGGGAAAATACATAAATAAAAAAAAGGGTATTAGACCACGTCAGAACCCCCCCCCCCCCCAATTCTCTCTCCTCGATCGATTGAAGGCGGAAAGCCCTCAAAGCTTCCAGCTCCGATTCCGGCGACTCCGTTCATCGATTGACCCCGACCCTTCACAACTTTTTGAAGCCCTCGCTCCCCTCTTCAAATCCATACCAGTTGCTCCTCCTATCGTGGCTCCATCGACGAGAACCACCGCCCCAAAGTTCATCGCTTCAGACCGCCACCGGCGATGCCAGGGTCCACCGAGCTGGCCCACTCCCCCACGCGCGCGAAGCTCTCTCCTAGCCCTTCGACGCTGCGAAGGCCGATCGTCCTCTAGCTTCACGGATTTCGCGAAATTCCCAACCCTAGTTTCGAACCAAACAGAGAGGTAACGATTTATATATATTAAACTATATTATAGCATTTTAAAAGCGCTACCGTTTATGATTTCACTATAAAAATCATATCTTTTTCGTTTGTTGACGAAATTCAGTGAAACAAGAGACAGTGGACTCATGTGGACGTCTTCTACATTCTAGAAGAGACCGAATATTTTTCTGAACCTTCTGCTATTTTTGGTGGAGTGGAACCCAATATGAGATTTCTAATTTATAAACGATATGGAAAACGACGATGTATAAATTATATAATCGATGTATGAGTTATATAAGCATTGTACACCTCTTGTATAAGCGTTGTATAAGTTGTACGTTCGATTGATAAGTTGTATATGCGTTGTAAAAATCATATATGTGTTGAAATAGAAGTGAAATGCTATATATAAATATATATATATGCCCCTCGTCCACAAACCATGGACGATATTTATTGGTTGTGATTGGTGTGAAAATTGATTGATAGCGAATGGTTGATTGAAATTGTTTGTGGTTGAAATTGATTGATTGTGGTTGAAAAATACCCGTTTGTGGTTGAGAAATATTTGGTTGAAACCACATAGGATTAGTTTGTGGAAATGAAAAAAAAATACATGCCGCCTGCATGCGAACTAGATGCATGATTCCCCACTGTCAAAAGCTGCGAGCCTTTAAGGTAGAGCGAGGAGCCGTACTAGGGACGGCCCCGGTTTTAACTACCATGCCGTTATGCTGCCGAAATTTTGAATAATATTCATGTGTTAGAATTATTTTCATGTGTTGAAACTATATTAGTGTGTTGAATAGAAATTCATTTTTTGAACGACATTCATGTTTTAAATATAAAAATCACCCTTTTATCTATATATACAAACTATAGAAAACCTTCATGTGTTGAATTGAAATTCATTCGTTGAATAGAAATTCATGTGTTGAATGGTATTCATGTTTTAAATATAAAAATCACCTTTTTATCCATATATATAAACTATAGAAAACCTTCATGTGTTGAATCGAAATTCATTCGTTGAATAGAAATTCATGTGTTGAATGATATCAGTGTTTTGAATAAATTGTTTTAACAATAAAAATCACATTTTTACTCTATATATACAAACTATAGAAAACCTTCATGTGTTGAATGGAAATTCATTCATTGAATAGAAATTCATGTGTTGAATGGTATTCGTGTTTTAAAATATAAAAATCACCTTTTTATCTATATATATAAACTATAGAAAACCTTCATGTATTGAATCGAAATTCATTCGTTGAACTGGAATTCATGAGTTGAATGGTATTCATATTTTGAAAGAAATTGTTTTATAATAAAAATCCTATTTTTATCATCAATATGAACTATATAAAATAATCTGTTTTTGAAATAAATTGTTTTATAATTAAAATCCTATTTTTATCACCTATATCAACTATATAAAATAGTCGTGTTTTGAAATAAATCGTTTTACAATAAAAATCACATTTTTACTATATACATGAATTGTTAAAAATAGTGAAGTGTTGAAACAGAAGACAGTTAGATAAAAATATCATTTTTATCAAATGTATGAAAATCATATGATTTTGAAATCGAAGAATCGATATATATATATATATATATATATATATATATAGAATTGAAATATATCGAATAACGAAGCTGCAGTTCGTATTTTGAAACCGTGATTTCAAACGATTAGTGCGGGAGATCCGACCATCGGATTTTCCCGAAACCACAACCGTTGGGTTCGCTTTGGAAATATCTTTCCAACGGCACCAACTTTGTAAAAATCCGACGGTTGGATTGTCTGGAATGTTTAATTCAAATATGAAGAAAAACAGCGCCAAAATCGACTATATATATATACATAAATATAATTATATTAAATCGAATAACGATGCTGCAGTTCGTATTCTGAAATTGAAACTTCAAACGTTATTCCGGGAGATCCAACCGTCGGATTTTCCCGAAACTGGAACCGTTGGATTCGTTTTGAAAAGATCTTTCTAATGATGTAAATTTTGTGAAGATCCAACAGTTAGATTTTAAGATATGTGTAAATCAAATCTGAAGAAAAACATCATCAAGGCCGCGTTATGGCCGAAACGTCGTTTGAATAAATTGGCTATTTTAAAATAAATAAAAATGGCGATAAATCGTTATAAAATATTATAAATGATATGGAAGTGAAATTAGAAACTAACTGAAGGTTGGCTAAGTCGAATGGTTTCCTGGATTTTGATCTGATGTTGGTTTCGGCCTTCGGGGTTAATATTTAGGAAATCGTTCTCTTACTGATTTACGGTTAGCGACTAATGAATTGAAATGATGCGTATGTGTGTTTGTGTTTCACTTGTTTATTATATATGCGAGTTGCTCAGAAAGACCGGGTTTATCCCATTCTGAATAACTGAATCGACGATAAGAAATCGAAGATGAAGACGGTGGTCGAAGACCGGAGATCTTCACCTCATTTGGATGGTAACTGATGTCCTGATTGGGAGGCATCTCGAAATATGGATAATGAGTTGTGATCGTCTAGACATACGTGGAGGTCAATGGGTTTGCGAAGTATATAGTGCCTCCGGTTTCGTTCAGACCCAGAACGGACTTGCAAATGGACGGTGTGTCTGACATCAGAATTTATTCTGTGTGATTGATAGCCATCAATTGCATGGTGTGAATTGCTTGTGTGGCATGCTAAGACGCAATGATCAAGACTTCCGTTGAAAAGCAAAGTCTTGTGGTGATGATCAAAGCACTACCTGTGTGGCGTAGCTTTGTGTATAACGTGAATTCGCGAGCCTCACACCCCGGTATGAACCAGAAACGGGAGAGGACCTCAGGGAGGACATGTGTTTCTTTCTAGCTAGAAGTGGCGTCAGTGGTTTTACACGCCCTGACGAGTTTGACTTATGTGGTTGTTACTATTGCGAGGCGCCTCGGTTAAATCAGACGATCCGGGTCCGATGGAGTCATTCGTTGGCTCACTTATGCCCCAAAGGGCGGGGAAACGCAGTGTTCAGGAATTTTAATCCACATCGGTGGACCGGCCCTGTCGCTCCAAAGGCTTGACTGAGTACTTGCCTGAGGCTCGGGCTAGACAGTCTCGAATTCGGTAAGGACTATCTTTTGCCTTGGTTCATGACGGAAATCCAATTTCCAAATACGACATCGTGCGGTTTTGAATGTATATGTATATGGCGACATGATATATGGTACCCATGCCATCTATGATTGATAGTTAGGATTCGAAATTGTTTTTGAAACATGTAGACACTAGTAATAATATCAATTGCTTTTGTTTTATTCGTATCAACGATATTTTGGCCATTATAAGGTAAAACTCTATCCTCCGGTTTGCGTTGCATTGTGTGATGGGAACTGAGTCTTATAATGGCTTCATTTTTATAAAAAGCATTGCGATGTTTAAAAAATTTGTTTGTTTTTAAAGCACTGGCAATCCGATGGAGTAAACCCGTTCCACAAAAGTGGCGTGGTCCTGTGACTAGCCATATTATAAATGTGTGAACTAGATTTCTCATACCAGTCCCATGACTGACTCGTAGTTTATTTCACTTTCAAACTCGGGTGCCCCCTTTTTCTACACGGGCAGCCTTGTGTTCAGGTTTAGCAGGCTTTTCTGGATAGCTGGAGCTGAAGATGGATTCTATCATTTATCTCTTTTTATTCTATTTAGCTCTTATTGTACATATTTTGTTTGTTTTCCGCTGTAGACATTTATGTATAGCTGAACTGGGTTTGTACTAAGTATGATCCTGTACACTGTGTAACTCTGATGATTATGTTTATCCAGTGTATTATTTGTTCATTATCTGGTGTATTTATTTAATTCTGTTCTGCTATTATCTGTTTATGTGTTATATTCCAAAGATTACCCTTGTCACCATCAGTACGGGATTTGGGGTCGTCACAAGTTATGTTGGTATACCAACCGTAAGTTGAAAATATATTCAGAACATTCAAGCGAAATGAATGGCCGGTCATGTATGGCTGAGTTACAAGATGTTCTTGTTGAACTCCAGCGTATCGCCTCTAAAGTACACTGATCAGAAGGTGATTCCATACCTTGTCATAGATGGAAATCTATTACCCAATAAGAGCCCGCGTTTTATGATTGTATATTATATATGCAGAGCGTGAGATGAAAGCATTCTGCTAGATTGCTATTTACTTGATTTAGACATTATTATAATATAAGAAAATATTGATCTTAAGAAATATTTTTGGTTATCGTAAGGCAAAAAAACCGTCTGTGTTTATGTGTGGATCAATCTTATGATTATCATTTCTTTTAAAAGGATGTTAAAAGTTAAACCAAGTGATTGGAGTTTACTCACACCAGTCCCATGACTGACCTAGAGTTTATTTTGTTTTATTTTACCTTAAACTCTTGGGTGTCCAAATTTGTACGGGTAGTCAAGTAGTTGAGATTTTACAGATATACTTGGAGGATCTTGGAGCAGGAGGCTTCAACATTAGTTATATATATAGTATATTTCCGCTATGATGTTATGTGCTATACTGGTTTGTATATACGGTTATAGTTTTATATTTCAAAAGTTGTTATATAATATATTTGTTCGTTCCGCTGTGAGATTCGTGTTTACCCTCTGTTCTGTTGTGATCTTCTTCTTCTTCTATTCTAACTTTCTTTCTATTTCTCACCCTTTAACTTCTTTCTACCAATGGTCCGGTATTTCCAATACTTGAAAAGCCAACTTGGTGTGTTGTGTTGATTTTCAGAGTCAAAAATCCCTAGTTCGTTACATTATAGCTCCAACTGCCTTATGGTCTCGAAGAGATACTCGATTACCTGATTCATCTCTCTGTATTGAGTGTACATGTACACATTGAAAACTCGATCCACGGTATCTTTATCGGTGTCGCGAGTGATCAAATGAATCTTCGGGATGAACTTCAATGGGATAGATTAAGCATAGCAAACAAGGCCTGGATTTTGCATTTCTTTTCTAGACTCCCAACTTATGGGCCACGACGACTTGAGAGGATTTCGTTTTAGACATCTTAGCATGATAAGACGACTTCCTTTGAATTTTAAACCTGCTTGGTGCGACTCTAACTAGTATGCGCCGGAGGGGAGGAACTTGAAAAGGGGTTTGAGGAGGAACCCTTGACTGCTCGCTACCATGATATCCCTCGTAATGACATGTCAAATTTTCATGCTCTCTGTGAAAAGGGGATTGGAATCTAGAACGATGCTCGTGCTCAGAAGCATGATGCTCTCTCCTCTCACAATTGCAACTATCGTGGCGCCTATACTTTAGCTCTTAAAGGCATTTATGATGCTTGTGTATGCTACTGCCCAGATTATGGCGGTAGTTTTTTTTCTTTACTCATTTTTCTTGCAAAAAGAATACAAATACTTATCAGAATCAACAAATAAAAGAATAAACAAATGCTATGAAGTGCATCGCTTGTGTTGTGGGCATCCTAGTGTCTCCCCGACAGGCCAGTTTCTGAAGCTTTACTGGACGAAGTAATTTCTTCTGCATTAATAAGAGCATTTGTTTCCTATTAACTAGGTAGAGGTGTCAAGATTAATATCCCTAAAACCAAAAATTGAGGTCAGAAGTGGGAGAACGAATAAGCCCTTTTGCATGTCTTCGATTCTGATCGAGGTTTCTTCCTAACTCCCTTTGCTCTTGTCTTGGAGGTTGCGATTGGGCCGATTGTCCCATTGTAAGTTCTACCAACGGAGGAGTCTTTAGAGTAGAAGGTTGGATGTATCCTCTCTATTTTGTTTGTGGCTTGTGACTTAGAGGCGCATCATCGTCTTTAGCCAGACAATCGCCTCTAGTATTGTCCAAAGCCACTTCAGGCTCATGCTTTGAGGCTAGGGGAATGACATAGTTGATGCCTGCCACTAGTCTTCTTCACCTTCGCCTTCAACTTAGGCATCTCCTGACTCTTTGACATCAACATGGCTAACACCCATACCATTCTCCAATAGACCAAATCCACAATGGAATTCACCAATGACGAATCCTTGGTTGCTCCTGAAGTCTACCAGAATGCTACGTAATGTAGTGAGCGCTGCTTCAAATATGTTGTTAGATGGCCTCGCTAGATTTCTTAGATTAAGGAAGAAACTCACATTTGGTAATGAGAATAATATCTCATTAGTCCAAAAGACCGATGTGGTTCTATAATAGCACTTACATCCTTTTATCCATCTCTTGACGAAGCTTTTTGGCAATCAGACATAGAACCATTCCGACTTAAAGCTGCTCAACTTGTTCCGTCCTTCAATCATTATATGATTATTCCGAGTTGCTCCAAAATATGAAAACAACGTTTTCTTCTATCCTTAACGTTGAATATGAATCGGCCATCATTGATTGCAAGCACTCGTCTATTTAATCAAGATATAAAAAGTAGATACAGAGCAGATAGGTATTAGCATTTGGATGGAGCTGCATTTCTGCCTTCTAGAGGCATTTAGATGTATCGGCTATAAGCAGTGTAGCCTTCTATAAGAATGTGTGCCCTATCTCCATTGCTTTAAAATAGAACGTCCTTAAGTAGAATCTCATGTTTAGCGCAAATTCTCTTTAGCTTTACCTCACTAACTGCAAAAGGCATTAAATTGACCATAATTTATAATAATGCAACTCCTTTAAAAATGTAAGGAGGTGGAGCAACATCACCTATTACACCCCACTATGACCTCTTATTGAATATCAAGCTGGCCAATTTGGTGATTGGGAGTCTTTCTCTAGGAGGTTGTAGCCGAGTTGAACTCCACATCAGAATCTCTGCGTTTTGATCCTCTCCTAGCAACTAACTATGGGATGGGATTTAAATGTCTTGGATCCGTTAGCTATGAAACTCAATAAATAATTGCAGCTAGAGAAATTAACCTGTGCTCTATGTGTCAAGTGCAGTCTAGTGTTGTAATTGCATTGTAGTGTAGAAGTCTATAGTTTAAAATTAAAACAACATCGATGATGTGATTCAAATTTCGATCGGGAAGACCGTCATCATTGATCCTCTCACTAGCTTTCAAATCGGGAAGCGTGAGATTTTACTAAGTATCAAGATCAACTATCGACAGTTAAAAGTTCGATGATTGTTCTTAAGTCATCGGTTCGCATTTCCATATGTTTGGACAAATGCATTTATTCTGATTTTTAGTTAGGGAATATGCTCTAATCCTAAGTCCAAGTCCATGATTCAAGTCCCATAATATGTTCAAGTTCACATGTGTATGCGAAGGCGTGTTCAAGTAACGGTTTGAACTAGGTCATACCGATCCGAATTCACCTCTCATCAAGCCAAAGATGGTAGATCCCAATTATCAAATCCTTGTGTCGATTCGACTCTTCACCGAGCTAACTCTACATTGATTAGGATCCAGTTGACCTTCCACTGACCCTGATCTCCTTGATTTGGATCCATTTCTCCATTCTGAATAACCACCACTTCCATAGCCGAACCGAGTCTTCTCACCTTCTCCATCTTTCTCCAAACCATGTCATTTATCCACCTTTCTTTCTCTGCTTCTGCGCTATCATGTCGTCATCTCTGGTTGCACCACCCCGTTTATAGTGCTTTGACCATCGCTACACTCTCATTATTATTCAAACATGGGACTTAAGTCAAAATAATGGTAGAAAGAGATTAGGCCATCTTTGTTAGCACATGTAGAGGAAGACGAATTAAGGCAAGGAGGGACAATTTGGTGTATTGAATGGATCGTCTGAGGAAGATGCTAGTGGAGAAGGACAAGTGAGTGCAAAGTATGGGTTCAAATAGTGTTCTGGTTCAGATGAAAGAAAGACAGGCCTCAGTAAAGCAAGAGGAGAAGATAGGAAGGTATGTGTGTATATAGTAAAGCAAAAACACTTACCGTTACCGTTTTGTCGATAACGGTAAATTACCGTTTCTTAGAATCAGTAGTAATATATTTTTACTGTGCAGAACTAACATGCAAAAAAAGTCTAGAACAATATATTTTATTGAATGCTCAGAACTGAATATGATATCATGTAACAAACTTACATACATCAGAAGAATGAAACCAACATATGTTACAAAATTCTTACAATATTACAAAGAATTATTTAGACATTTCAAATATGGTTAATTATTCAAATAGATGAAAATAAAAATTTCCTCAGAACTGAAAACAAGCGACAACATTTCCTCTTTTTCCAGAAATTTAGAAGTCATTCTTCTCTTTCCAGAAACTTAGAGCATTTCCTCCATTTTGTAGCTCTTGAGCAACTGTACCTGAATTAGTAAACTATTATCGATTTTTCCAAATAATAATCTTGTTTAATCCCTCACTATGTTGTAAATGCAAGTAAGGTAATTCCTATATATTGAATTCCAGTACAACAAACTCAATATAATTATCTTAAGCTAGAAGATAGAAGCATAGTAACTCTTTGATATTATATTGGATTGTTAATATCATGAACTCTCAATTCACATATGTCCAGCAGTTTCTAAACTTGATAATGGAAACAAGGATACTAATAACCATTAAATCCATAGACACATACTTAATCAGTTTCGCTTCAAAAAATTGCCATTTGAAAATCAACTCTAAAGCCTCAAAGAGTTGAAAGTAGAAACACAATAAGCTATTAGTTCAGTATTTTGGGCATAGTAAAGTTGAAGCACAACAGAATATATCAAACTAGGCAAATTCTATTCGAACCCGGCAATATGCTGAGTACCTCCCCAAAGTATGAAAAAACCGGTATACCCCCTAATTTGCTGAGTAGCCCCCCACTAATTTAAAAAAAAACGAAAATACCCTCCCACATAGAGTGAACGCGTGGTTTATCAGTGTACCTCGTAGCAGCCCTATGTGGTTACTTATTGTACCTCATAACAACTCTCCGTGGTTCTTTCAAAGACCACGTAGTGCTACTACGAGGTACACTGATAAACCACATAAGGGGACTACGAGATGTTTAGAAAACTGGGAAAAAAAATATAACATAGAAAGGGCATTTTCATCCTCGTATTTTTAGGTTAAAATGGGGGGCTACTCAACATATTTTTGGGTTGAAATAGAATTTGCCATCAAACTATGGTGGTTTCGGTAACATTATAAAATTGAACCTTAGTGGATTCATACCTTATAAAATTGAATTATAATGCAAACGGTAACAATATAATGCAAACGATTTTCAAAGAACTTAACCTGGACACCTGCAGATCGACGGTCGAATCCAAGCTTGCTCCTCTCGGCTCTGGATGCTTGCTTCGATTGGATGATTTCTATTTTCTTCGTATCTTTAATTCTTTATACGATGCGACTAGAAGTCTAGAAATTAGGCTAATTAGTCGTGAATCGAGATTGAGAAAGCGAAAAATTGAGAGAGGCTCAAAGAGTGACCATGGTAAAGCAAAAATGAAGAAAAAGTAAATAGAAAGAATAAAAAGACGTGGAGGATGCGGTTGGTTTATGTTCTTCAAATCCCAAGAAATCAATTAACAAAGCCATAGATATATGATCCAACGGATCAGAAAAAACTAGGTTGGTAATTTACCGATACCAATGGTTCAGAGGAAAATTACCGTTTCATTTACCGCTCCTGATGGTAAAATTACCGTTACCATACCGAACGTATAGGTATACCATTTTATTTTTAATCAGTAACTGATTTATCGGTAATGGTAAATTTACCGTAACCGTAACAACCCTAGTATGGAGAAATGCTTATAATCCAAACTAGAAGAGCATAAATCATGATTGACATGCCTGGATCGATATGCCACTTATTCTAGCATAAAGTCATAACTTCGAGGATAAAGAAAAGGAATGCGGATTAGCATGACCTCTCTACGATCCCTGATCAATACACATCCGAGAACTCAGATCATAACAAATTGATAAATATAGATCGACGCACTAGAATACAATCACTTCAATGCCCTAGATTAGGGTATAATTCGAAATGTGAAGAAAAGGACAAACCAAAAAAAGGCAAAGCACAAAGTTTAGACCAATTCAAATCACTCAATGGTATAATGAATCCGGATCGACACCGATCCAGATTGCCCAGGTTGATATCGATCTGAAACTCAACCATGAGCAATCTAGGCTGAACTCACCTTACACGATCTCTCAACTACCTCCGACTTCTCCGTTAATTTTCTGGTCGATTCGAGCCCATATCTACTTATAAATACTAATTTCGTTGGAGAGAGATTTGGGACATTTTGGCTCTTGGTTATTTCATTCATTTCTTGTAATCTACATCATCGTTGATTCGAACCTTTATAACCATGAAATCAAACAAAAAATCTAGAATCTAAAAGATGGACACGGGCTCGTTGACGCTGAACTAGTATGAATTTTTTTGTTCCTATGTACTACTATTATCCTCATTTTTCATATATATTTCTTCATTTTCTTCTCCATATGTCTGTTTTTGGGTGTTAGTGCCAATTCTAGCTTTCAAGCTAGTCATATCCAATATTTTTTATCAATGGGTATAATAAACTCAACACAAAGGAGTATGGTGCTAAAAAAATTAACTATGTGTATTTGTTAAAAGTAGAGATGATCCAGATGATTATACATATGACTTTTATGGCATGCTAACGCAGGTTTTGCATTTGACATATTTCACAGGAACTATGGAGGATTTTCTTTTTAGATGCAACTGGTTCAATAATGTTTTACGTTTTGGAATCAACCAGCCCCAAAAATATTATCTTATTTAAATAAAGCATACCTCAAATTATCATAAGTATGATCCTTTTGTCTTAGCCAAACAAGTCTTATAAGTTTATTATGCTGCTTAACCATCTTCGAAGAAAGATAAAGTAGATTGGATGATTGTATTAAAAACGAACGAAAGATTCATGTTTGATGGAAAAAATATTCTAAACAAACAAGCTTATCAGGTAAATGTCGAGAAAAACGATAGAATAATACTAACCAATGATTATATTGATTTTGGCCCTCTAAATTAAGGGTGAGCATAAACTGCTCTATGACACAAAAACTGCCCACGACGGATCGTTAAAACAGTGTGGAAGTCCATATTGAATCTTCTATCCAAAGCAAATACCCTAAACTAGATAGACTCACACTTCAGATACAGATTGGTTTTGGTATGAACAATTAACAACCATATCAAACCAGACCAAATACATGCACTGGTAGTCTAAAGTATAATAAATTTTTATCTTATTTTTTATTCCAGCGATGTATATATTATTTTCAACCTAAGTTGTAATACAAATAATAGTTGTTGTTAGAAGTGAACAAATTTATATTTTTAATATAATATTTTTCATATTATTTTTCTAGATGAATGCTAATTATAATCTTATTTTATATATTTAAATTATTAATTATGCATTGATAAATGTTGATGATTAGTTAATGAACTAAAATAGTATCACATGTAGCTAAATGTAAAATTAAAATATGCTTATAATTATGAACTAATCTTTTAATTTAATATATTATTGTATGTCTTAAGCTTTAAATGAAAAGGCATCGTATGCTCATAAATCGACTTTGATGGGAGTAATTCACTTACATTATATTGAATATGGGTTCAAACCAAACCAAACCCGTTACTCGACCTTTTGTCCCGATTATCAGAAGCAATTTAGACTCATACAAACTTGGACTAAGTGTCAGAATCGATGAATAGCTTGAGAGTCATAAATCAATTCAATTGGGATCGATCATCTCTGGGCATCATCCAATCACTCAGAAAAGGCTTGATCGACTCATAGGATCACTCTGATTATGCTGATTGATCATCTCCAATATTTGATCATTCCTAAATAGACATGGATGTTGATTTCCTACATATTTCATTTAGCAAAAGCGAATTTTTTGACTACTTTTCATTATCTTCTTTACTTCTTCTTATACACTCCATTTTCTTTCTAAATTTCAAGATTTCTTAACCAAACTCTAGCGAAATTCAAAGAGAATCAAACCAGAACATCTCTAGTTTAATTCTCTTCCCCCCCCCCCCTCTCAAAGATATACGTGTTATTCATATTTATTGGAGCATTTGTAATTAAAGATCAAAAGATCAAAGTCCTGTCGAGTCTCTCTATCATACTGTTACTGAAAAGGTTTGGTTGTAGCCTGTTTAAACCGGATATGATTGTAGCCCGTAAGTCAATTAGGTGATCTAGTAACCTGTTTAAATCAAGAGAGCTCATTGTGCTCGGAAGCAATTGGGGGTGGACCTTATGGCCCTGAAACCGATGACTGTCAACATTTATTTGAATTCTCCACAACCTTAAGTTGTGTGGGACTGGATATAGGGTAACTTTGAACCAGTATAAAATCCTAGCGTATTCTTTTATTTAATGCTTGTGCTTGATTCTATAACTGTTACATATCTGTGATTTGGATTTTATTCTAATATATTCAAAAAGATTTCACGTAATTCATAAATTTCATTAAACACTATTCACCCTTCTTTTAGCATTAGGTTATCCTTAAAACCGATAATCCACATTCTCAACATAGTAGCATGTTAGCATGCACTTGAGCACCATTGGAGCTTTTTTATGATCTTAACTGACTATTCTTGTTCCAATTAAAGAACGACTCGTCGAATTACGGGTAACACTGCTTGGAATGAGCCTGGTTTTGGAGGGGTAGGAGAGGATAGCCGATCAGGAAATGCTACACACAATTTTCCAGCTATATTCGAGGCCATGGTGGCATCGATCATGAGAAGGATACCTACTCAGAAGTGGCAGTAGATGGTGGTGCTTCTATGCAGGAACCTAGGACTGTTAAATTTGCTAAACCATGTAAGGATTATACTTCTTTAGGTGGAAAACCGATTATTGGGATGGAATCCTCGATCGAAGTTCAAAATTGGTTGGATACTTAAGTTCAAATCTTCGAAAATTTGGGGATCGATGATGTAATGAAGAGGAAGCTCATGTCGAGGCAATTCAGGGTCGAGCTATGGACTGGTGGAGTTCTATTACTCTTGAGACTCCAGAGGACCGCATTATGTGAGAATAGTTTAGAACTAAGTTTGAGGAGAAGTTCATTTCTACGGCTCAGAAGTCGATTCTCTTCAAGAGATTTGTTGAGTTGAAGCAGGATGAAAGACCTATAACCGAGTATGTGATGGAATTCTTGGCTTTGTTTAAGTATGGACACCCTCTTATCGGGGCTCCTTATTAGAAGAATGAAAATTTATGGATGAGCACCTTGGAGAGAAGCTTGTAGACCATATTGAGATTCCATTTAAGAAGTTAGTCGAGAAGGCTTTGAGACATGAGAATTTATTTCCAAAGAAGGAGAAGCTATTATTGAGAATGCCGAGAAAGGAGAGTCGAAGTCATAGACCTCGGGAATAAGAAAAAAGGGAATGGAAAAAGAAAGCAATAACAACAAGGGAAGAATGTCCAGATGGAACCCAAAGGGGAGGTTACTTGTTATAAATGTCATGAGAAAGGCCATTATTTTAAGGATTGCAAGGCTCCTAAGGCATAGAAGAAGTGCTACAACTATGATAAGACCGGGAATTTGAATAGGAATTTCCCAATTACGCCAAAGGATAAGCAAGTTGTGAATGCATGTGCATTGGAGGCTATATCATCTTCTTTGAAATCTAGCTCATACTACCGCAAAGAAGGGGAAGAGTATTACTATGCAAGGTATGTTTTTTGACAAAGGTATTTCAGTTAGAGTTTTTTTAACACCGGAGCATCACATTATCTATAATGATTTTGTATGCAAGTTAGGTTTAGAACATGAGATTTTTGATAGACCATTGGTTGTGACTATCCCAGTAAGGGATCTTTTAGTCTATGTATGTTTTATCATGGTATAGTCTTATCGAGTCATAGTTGTTATTTTGTGTGTGATTGCTTTGTTTTGAACTTCGCTGGTTTTGGGATTATTTCAAATATGGATTGATTCAAGAGATATATGGCTATAGTGGATTGTGAGAGGCTCGAGGTGAAAGTTGGAAATGTGGAAGGGCGAATGATTGTGGTGCGCTATCAACCAGCTTATCTTTTTATATCCGTTTGCGATTATAGGAGATGGGTTGTCCTTTGCATTGATTGTTAGAGAGTTTTCTGATGTCTTTGACGAGATCAAAGAATTACCATCGTAAAGAGAAATTGAGTTTTGGATTGATCTACTGGATGGATTCAGACCTATTGTCATGCATCTTAAGCAGATGGCACATAGGGAGTAGTGAGAGTTAGAGGTGCAAGTGAATGATCTTTCGAGTAAGGATTCATTTGAAGAAGCATATCCAAGTGGGGTACGCTATTTGTACTTGCAACCAAGGTTGATGGATCTTTGAGATTGTGTGTGGATTATCGTGAGCTAAACAAGGCGACCAAGAAGAATAAGTATACATTATCGAAGATTGATGACTTTTTTTATCATCTTAACCAAGCCAAGTTGTTTTCCCATATGGATTTGGTAGCGGGCTTCACCAATTGAGAGTGGCTTAGGATAGTGTGTCGCAGACTACTTTTAGGACACTATCCGGATTTTATGAGTGGCTGATGATGTCGTTTGGATTGACTAATGTACCAACATATTTTATGGATCTTACGAATTAGGTTTCCAGAGATCAATTGGATAAGTTTTTGCTTGTGTTCGTAGATGATATATTAGTTTACTTCAGGATTAAGGAAGAATATAAGACTCATATGAGGATTATTTTGGAAATCTTGCGAAAGCATTAGTTGAGAACTAAGTTTTCGAAGTGTCATCTCTTGAAGGAAGAAGTGAGATTCTTAGGTCATGTCGTGTATGGACAATGAATAACAGTAGATCCTATAAAGGTAGCAACAATCCAAGATTGAGATCGACCTAAGAATGCTATGGATGTGAGAAGTTTCCTTGTTTGAGCTGGATATTATCGATGGTTTACTACAGACTTTTCGAAGATAGCTACACCATTGTCTGGATTAACGAAGAAGAAATAGACCTTCGTATAAGATGCGAAGTGTGAGAATGCTTTGGTGATCTTGAAAGAGAGATTGACTAATGCTCCTGTGTTGATTATTCTAAATGGAAACAAAGAGAAGGTTGTATATACTGATGTATATGATACTGAATTAGAAGCTGGGCTAATGCAAAAAGGAAAGGTTGTGGCTTATGCAAGTCAACAACTAAAGCCGCATGAAAGGTATTATCTGACTAATGACTTAGATTTATTGCCAATATTGTTTCTCTAAAGATGTGGAGGCATTATTTATTGGTAGTAAGATTTGAGCTATTCACATATCATAAGTCACTGAAGTGTCTTTTCTCCCAAAAGAATTTGAATCTTCGTTAGAAATGGTGGTTAAAGTTTCAAGCATCTTATGATTTTGTTAGAAGCCATGTTTACCGAACAGAAGCACCCAGAGTACTTAACTGGGTTTGATTTCATGTCTCATTGTAAGTCGGAACCTGAGATGTTGGCAAGCCTATCTATTAAATCGAATCTCATCAAACGGATTGGTGAAAGCCAAAGACGTGATGCCAAACTTGTTGAGATTATTAATAGGCTAGGGATGAGAGTTGATCCTGAGGAAATGAAGTGTTACAAAGTTGACCAAGATTGAAACACCCCGCACCCCTTAGTATTCCCAGACTAAGGAATAAAGACCATTGTAACTACAAAAAAACAATTCATGGAGACTAAGATTCACAAGACATATAATTAAAACATCGGAAACATTTATTTTTCAATAACTTACGATTGCAAAACAATACTTACATAAAGTAAGTTACAAAACATATGTCTTACAATCTTAACCCGAATCAGATTACAATAAAACATTACCCCTCTCAAGTACAAGTCTAACCTATGGCAATGAAAATTTTACAAATTTTAATTAGTTAAACAAAAAAGATTGTGGGTCTTCATCAATAATCTTCCCAAAACTGCTTATACCAATCTATCTTTGCCTCGTGAGCTTATTGGGGAAAAAAGGAAGAAAGAGGAGTTGGTCAGACATAAAGTTTAGTGAGCTGTATAAGTACTAGCACGATTGATAAATAAAGGCAATAAACAGAATAATAATTCTAGTGTAACACCCTGTAAATATACCCTAAATAGACATAGGTAATTAAATTAAATGTAAACAATAATAATAAATAATACAGTTATAAAAAATTAATGGGTTGAGAATAAGAATTTTGAATAATTGAGAATTAGGCCATGATATTACCATTGCATTTGTAGTGAGATTTGAGGCCGTTTTCATATTTTATTTGCTGAAAACGTAGTCCTAATGAAGAAGTTATTAATAAACAAGTTATACATAAATTGTTTACGCATAAGATTTGAAATTCAAACTAAATGAATATAAATCTGGAATAAAATTATTTATCAATTAACCTAATGGAATATTCCTTGAAGGTTTGAATTTGTGTGTGTGCATACACACACAAAAGAAATGAACAAGAATAAATAATAATGAAAAGAAACAATGTAATTAATATTGTAACAAATAAAAAGGAACGTTTCAGGAGAATTAAATTCTCCCCACCTTTTTCTTAAAGGAGGCGACCTGGGGGTCGACCGCCCTCCTAGGGAGGGTATCGATCGCCCTTAAGGGAAAAGGGTGGAGATGGTTTGTTTTGTTAAGGGCTTTTATATAGTTTTGCATAAACGGACCATCCAGATTTTATATAACTAATCATACGGTCCACATACACACTAGCAACTATAAAAAGACCTGCGGCATCTTCCCTAATCCTATATTCATTCTCTTCTATGCCTTCATTTTTTCTCTTCGTCATTTTTCTTAAATCCAGAAACATGTTAGTTTTCTTCTCTTCTTCTAACCTATATTATATTCCTTCCAAATCCAAATTCTTATCTAGATTCTTATCTAGATTCTAGAATTAAGTATAATATATGTATATATATGTATGAGATTCTAAATCTGATTCTTATATATAGGAGGATTTGGAGTATGCTGATTCGAAAAGCTCAATCCAAATTTGTTAGATTCTACACCAAATTCACTATTTTTCTCTTCCTATCTCCATTGGTAGAATGTTCATTAGTTTTCTATTTTCTATATTATGTAGTGTAGATTTGTATTTTTTATGCCTAAAGGAGTTTGGATTTTCACAAAAAATGAAACATAAACAAAACCTCAAAATTCCTTAAAATTTGCGGAAATGGTCAATCAACTAGTGTAAATTGGGTTTCGGTTATTAATGTAATAAAAGATAGACTTTTGGGTGTTGTACAATTTCTGATTCACTTCCTTGTAAAATTAAAAAAAAATTATGTATTTGTGTGTAAAGGCATAAGACTTGAGTATTGTAGATTTAATAGGTTTAAGCTTCTATTTTTAAAATAAATGTTTGAACGTATTATATACAAATCACTAAAGTCTTAAGTTTTTGTGTATATGTATAAATCATATGAAAAGTGAAACGATAGCAAAAAGGAGATTCTATATATTGCACTTTGTCTTTCTTTTATTATAAAAATAATCTTTTAAACCTTGGTTACAAGTTTTTATGTATATGTTGTTATTTCTCTGTTGTTAATTAAATGTGAATATACATGTTTATTCCATGTTGATAAAGTTAGGAAATAAACTTGTAAACCTTATTTTGATGTTAGGATTGACATTCCAACGGTTCAGGATGTTTCTTACGTGCGCTTAATTTACATTTTATTTATTACTATTTATAACGTAATTAATGTACTATGAATGCGTATTAAATTCGTAGTAAGAGCATATTAAATGTGTTAAATAGGAAATAAGAATTATTAATGTCCCCATAGGAAATTTGTTTGTATGTGAGTATTAATGGCTTTTATTAGTATTAATGACACATAGACACGAGGTTAATCTAACTTGTAGTAGAAGCCTCCCGGAACCGACCGACTTATCCAACATATGTAAGTTAGTCGAGTTAATGTGAGAGGTTTAGATGCCATGGACCATTATAATTATTACACGAGGTTAAGTCCAACTTGTTGTAGAAGTTTTCCTAGAACCGCCCGACAAATCCAGTATCTACAAGTGGTCGGTTTAATGTGAGATGTATTGTTGTGTGTGTGTATGTGTGTGTGTGTGTGTATCTCTGTGTCCGTGTGTGTGAGTGTGTGAGTAAAGTATGTCTGACTCGAGAAGGTATTAAGTGGTTGACCTACCTTATCAAGATCTTAAGTGGTCATTGGGTCTGCTTTTCTCTAATAAACTTATGAGAAATTAAATGGTACTTAGTAAAAAAATTGACATATGAGTAAGGTAGTTCTCCGCAAGTTGTCTGCTTCTTATCTAGGGGCTATTTGAAGACATACCTAGGGATGGGCAGCATGAAAATTTCTAAGGGAATGCCTGTCTAAGGGAAGTATTAAGCGATTAGGATTTCACATGTAATGACATCTAGATAGCAACGTATGGATCTGCCTTGAGGGTCATAAACGACCATAATTGTCTACCTAAACCTAGTATCAAGTGGTAAATTACCATATCTCAATTTATTTTGAGAGTATATTTTAATAATGATGATGATTATAAGACAAGGCCTTAAGTGACCTTAGAGTAGTTTGCCCAATTAATATATATTAATTGTGTGTTGAATTTGCGTAGATATAATTTGATGAATTTATACTACCAAGTATATGAAATAGACATTCGTTAAACTTATGTCATTTTCATTCATTAGAACTTATTGTTCTGACCTCCCTCCTCATAATAATTAAAAAGTTAGTAGGTGGGAACGCTTGAGCGGTGGATTCATGGAGGCTGGAGCCTGACGAAGGAGATCTTATAGTTATTATTACCGATTTATTATAATTCATGGGATAATATTATTATTGACACCTTTTATAATAGTTAGAATTGAATGTAATTGACATTACTGTGGTTTTATTTAATGGTACATCTATTTTCTATTATTATATTTTATCCCTTATATTGTGAGATTTTGATTTCTTTTAGTTGGCTATGTTTATGTAATCCTTATAAGAACCAACGATCTGTTTAAAATCTCTCTAAGTTCTGATGGCCTTTTCTAGACCGAAATTTAGGCCCATTCCGGCTGGGTTGCTACATTTGATATTAGAGCCAGGTTACCCAATTACGGGGAGACTATACGTATGAGAGACGTACTTGTTATTTTAAAAATAATTTTCAAAAAGTTTTATTATATATAAGTACATTTATTTATTTAATTTACACATATCTCTATAGAGTAGTATCTATATTTCCATCTAGGAGAGGATTGACCTTAATTTCTAGAAATACCCTAGGAACTATATAGTGATTTAGCAACTTCCTTATCAAATTAGAAATCGGTAAGCATATAATGAATGTAAGGACCTCAAGATCGGAAAAGTGGAAATGATTTAAA
This sequence comes from Allium sativum, assembly GCA_030737875.1. Taxonomy (NCBI): domain Eukaryota; kingdom Viridiplantae; phylum Streptophyta; class Magnoliopsida; order Asparagales; family Amaryllidaceae; genus Allium; species Allium sativum. Next base: position 737,556,576 of record CM060916.1, read on the forward strand.
CTCCCTATTTAATAAGCAGTAAATGGAAAATTAAATTGGCGACTTAATTATCATTTATAGGGAGGAATAAATACAAAGAATATGGAATAGGGGTCCGTTTGGATAAGCAGTAATAAGGACAAATTCATGTCTATTTCATAAGAAGACCTTGAGTCTTAAGGAAAAATAGAAGTACAACTTTTGTTAAATGGTATAAACTTCCGTAATAATAAATATGGAATTTCAAAAAAAAATAGAAATATAAAAGAAAATAATTAAGATAAGAAATAAACTTTCATGAAGAAGTGGACGGTAAACTATATTCTCATCCACATGATTATTCTCTTCATCCACCCAATTTTTATATTTAATGTGAATGAATAATTAATTAAAAATTAATTAGTTAATCCGCATTCATTAGTAGTCATGCTCTTTATACAAATTCTATTCTTTTAAGAATTTCATTCTCAAATTAAACCCGATTATAATTTTATTGACTACTGAAGTTACATAACGATAAAAATAGTCAACCTTCATTACTTTAATTAACTGAAAGCATACTACATTTTCGGTAAGAGTGAATACATAGGTGTGACTTGTGTAACTTTGTCACCATGTTTGATTGCAGTCTTGTTGTTCTAATAATGTATGATAGCATGTATATTTTACAGGTCCAAAACAAAGTATAGAAGAAAGAAAGTATTCTTAATCTTGTTTCAAAAATTAAAATTTATCACCATATTGCTTTGGCACGAAGATTGTTTTTAACCTGATGCTGATCTGATCAGAACCATGTTGTACAAAAATATGCAGGAGTTTCAGTAGAAAATTTGTTTAAGCAGGTGTGCTAAGTGTTTTTATTATTATATTTCATAATCATATTTAGTTTACTATTGCAATTGGTGAAAAACACTAAAAGTAAAAATAAACTTTTCACAATTAGTAAGTTTTAATCATATTTAGTTTACTATTCCAGTTGGTGAAAAAAACTACAAGTAAAAATAAACTTTTCACAATTAGTAAGTTTATCCACCGGTGGATGTATAGAATAATAACACGTGGATATACTGAATAAAAAGTAAATGTGGATTAACAGAATAAAACAGGGGATACAAATAAAAATTACCGAAGTGGACATCAATCTTTGTTGAAAAGAGTATAGGTAATATAGGAAAGTTTAAGGGAAAATAATAAATATGTTTTTTCAAATCGGCAAAAAGCTTGCTAGAAAACCTACAAAAATGATTTTTGACATACTATTTCTTCTGTTAGATAAACTATAAATATAAATTTTAGAGAAAACAGGAAATGAATTCTTTAAATGGATAAGAGGATAGAAGTAATCCAATAAATACAAAAGTTTACATCTATGAGCTTTAATAGAAACGAATGTAAGTTCCTTAAAAAATGACAAATAATGAAAATCTTAATGATAATTTTGAACTTGTTGCAGTTTCCATGTAACATCTTCTAAAACTGAAAATTTTACAACAATTTTCAGTTTTCTTGGTTTACCCATATTTTATGTGTTAAGTTTCACATAAAATAAATAAATCTATAAAGTTGTTTCCTTTAAGACTTTTTAATGGTTGTGATTAAGAATGTGAGACTTATTTGAGAATTAACTGGATAGAAGAGGGAATATGGGATTAATAGGCAAGGTATGCTCATATGAAGTAGGAAAGGAATTACTAGAATATGAAAGATAATGGAATAGATACATTTTCCTTGTAATAATGAACATTCTCTGGGTAGTAATAGGAAAAGGATAGCAGTTAACATTAATTACTCCAAATAAATAAATTATATAATTTACGACTATTAAACGAATTTTGTAAAGCATATTTGGAATGTAAATAAATTAGAATGAATGATTATGTTTTTTTAAAAGAAACATTCATAGATAATAAAAATATTTCGAAATTCAAAACATAGATTAGTGTGAGATTTAAAAGACACATGGCAATAAAAGTTCTAATATATATATATATATATGTATATGTATATATATATACACACACACACACACATACGCATATATATATATATATATATAAAGAAGTTATCAAGTCTTATTGCTAAAAGGTATATAGATCTTGAATAAGGTTCAACAAATATTTTTGAGAAGTAATGACATATTTTGAAAGTATAGGAATAAATGTCACTAAACAATTTAAGAAACGAATCATCTCCTAATTCCATTTTGGATGTTTAATTAAGATTCTATTTTTAAAAAATATAATAAACATTTGTTTTACTAGCCATTAAGAAGTTTTTGTGTAAAACCTTAAAATATTTATCATTATTGAAAAATGTTAATAAATATAAATGTTGAAAAGCAAAGTTTTTTCACTCTTATTTTAGAACACTTAGTAAATGCTTTAAAAAGTTTGAAAGGTTTGAAAAGAGACATTCGATAACATTTTAAAATAAAGGAATTCTTATTAAAGAATGTTTTATTTAAAAGATAAATATGAAAATAAGAAGCAATACACTCTTTGTAATGGAGTTACATTTTGAGAGAAATTGAAACTTCAATACTTTCGGCTTTTAATAAGACACTAAAAGGCAAATTTTTGGAATTCATTACATTTTAGTGAGTTCTTTTAACATATATATATATATATATATATATATATATATATATATAATGTAGCAATAACATGTAAATGTATTTGTTTTGCATCACTACTAAGATTATACGTTTACAAAAGAAATAAATTTGAAGTAAATAAGGATGTTTTCTTAAAACAAAGCATGCATTGGTATTTATCCTATCATATATATAGTACTATTAGTGATGTTTTGGCTAATAAATGTCTTTCTTTTTTCATCAAAAAAGATTTTTTTGTAATTTATACAATATAAAAAATAACATATCCTCTAAGTTTTTGAAACATGCATAACCGGTAAGTTTATGCTTGGAAATAATGAGCATTTATTACACTAAAATACTACGTATAAAATATTTGGAAACCTATATGTAGCTACAAAAAAGATGTTTGCTCGGAAATAAATTGGAGTTTAATTTGAAATTTTCATATCATGTCATGTTGGTTTACTATAGATAGTTCAGACATAGTTGAATTAATGCATACATATTATGATTAGATGCAAGTCCACGTAATGCAAGCCCACCTGGACGTGCCTATATACTCGTTATAACAAATAATAACTACAATACGTACAGGAGATTCGCATATCGCCAATCTATTAATAACGGTTTTTAAGGTGGACCGTCCACCACCAACGAAGTTTATAGTGGTAAGTCAACTACAACTAAACAGTCTCATAGCATTGAAGTTGCTTGCTTGACTAGACTATAATAAAGACTCCATGCAGGGAGTAAAATGACTTAGTGTAAAATATTACACAAAACATACAATATCAGATATGACATGACAATAGGTACAAGGTACTTCACAAAGTAAAATACAGAGCACACAATATCACATGACATGACTAGGCTTGCATAGTGTAGCCGCTCTAACCCAAAAGACAACAACAACAGAGTCATCCAAGCAGTGAAAAGACATGCAACGACCTCCTCGTGAATAACAAATAGCCCACGACAAGCAGAGGACACACTGAAAACAACAACAAGATAATTTGATATTGAAGACTTTGACATAGTAAGAGGCAGAAGACCTTCCATTACACTGACTTACACTGAATAATGACATGAATCTTTGAGACTTCAACCATTCCAATGCTAGGGTAGAGACCATCCCAACACAACATATTCCTTGAGAAGTATGTCAACAATACCCAGAAGTCATGCCAGCCCAAACAAATCGGAACCAAGACACAGTTTGGCCAAAACAGTACAAAATAAGGTCGAGCACAACACGGAAAAGGTGAAACATGGGAAAGGGTGGAAACACCACATTACCAGCTTAAAACATGGCAATGCCTTGCAAGTAAAGCCGGAGGAGGTGTTCCTCGATGGATAAACTACCACACAACACCAGAACTCCACCCCAAACAAGATAATCCACATCCAAAAAGCACAAAAACACATCGAAGAACCAATCAAAATAGATGCAGTACACAAGAAAAAACACTCACAGTTAAAGCAGTTCAACCATTAGAATACAACACGAGAAATTCTAGTCCCTCGTTGCTGAAATCAGTCTCTTGTAAGGGACGGATTGAAGAAGAGAGGCTTAGCAGATATCGGTGGTAATTGAGCTACCGCACATGAGTTTTAGGTTGTGAATCATCAAAGAAGTAAATTGGGGGTAGACGAAGTTACGACGCTTCAGATCTAAGAAGGGACGAAGCGGTTGCAGTGGGGAGCTACCGCAATTAACCAGTTTTGGAGAAAGCCAGAACCATTGAGTGTGCAATTGTTGAGAAGAAGTGAATAGATTGCGAAGGAAGGAAGTCAGAGAGAAGAAAAAGAAACGAGGAAGAATTGGTTCCAGTCACCATTTCCGGTTAATTGCGAAGCTCACTCTTTGATGTGACCGTAAAATATCTCAACTTGAATATTCCATTATTATTGGTAGTTTAATGTATGTTATGCAACATTACGCATGTTATTAGTTTGTTGTGTCGGTTTATGAGCAATCCATGCTATGAACATTGGAATAGTATCTCTAGAACCTCAGCTTATTTAAGAGACACTATAGACTACAGTTTATTTTATAAAGGATATATTGTTATATTAGAATTTTGAAATGAATATAATAGCACCTTTTAGTGTATGAAGGCACGTGCGCCTATAAAATGTCATAGGAGCATTGCTTCAATATTGAATTTCGAATTTATTTCTTCTTCTCCATTCTATTTTCTACTTTTACATCATGAGAAATCATAAAAGAGCGGAATTGGCTGGATCTAAGTTGTACAAACTTCGAATTCGGTTACGTTATTTCAAGGCTTTACTGAATCCTAAAGTTAATAATTATACAAGTTGTCCGTAATCGTTGGGTTGAACTATCATCTAAATGAAACTACGCAGTGTATCCTTGAAGTTAGAAGTATGACAAGTTAGAAGTATGACAATCTGCTCATCCTTATATTCAAATTATCCTTTAATATCTAACATATATTTGAATGGTTTCTGATATATGGATATTGAATCATATAAAAAAGATTTTTGGAAGAAAGAAGAAGAAGGAAGAAATGCACTTTGAGGCCAAAACCTTAATAAACCCAAATGCTTTTTTTAATGTAGGTTTATGTAGCATGTTATCGGCAACTTATACACCTTCTTGGGCCTATCGGACCACATACAAACATCTGCTAGTCTAGTTTAGCGATGACATACCTAGTTGTGCAACTTATCCTATGCCTCTAGGGCAAGGCAAATTCTATTTAAACCCAGATATTTGCTGAGTATACCTTGAAAATTAAAAAAAAAATGAATATACCCAAACAATTATTGAGTTTACCCATTTTTACTGGCATGTATTCCACTTGTACCCCTCGCTTCACATAATTACTTCCTACGTGAAAAAACCCTAGAAAACCAACGATGATTCCTTTCATTCAATCGAGGCATAATTTCAACGTTCTTCCTCAAAATCAACTCGTGATTTGTTCATCTATTCTTCCTCAATTCCAGATCATCGTGAATAAAGGATTGTCGAGCGGAGGTATGATCGAAAATTTCATGCTTTAGAATCGTTCAGCGTGAATCAACGTATTTATATGCTTGTAGAATCATTTTTTATGCTTTCAGATCTTCGTGAATCATTAGATTATATGTATTCGATTCCATTGTAGTGTGTGAAGTTTTCATTTAAGATATGGTAAATTTGCGTTGAAAATATATAACCACACACGATATATGCGTGGAAATTTTTTTTCCCACGCAGCTTTTCTGCGTGGTATGCAGAAGTTGGCTTTAGAACTTACGCTTGTTCTTCTTCTTTTTTTTTTTTTTTTTGATTTACGTGTGGAACCTAAGACTTCACTCAAACCATTTCTTGTCGATCTTAGTAAACCCCACGGGTAGTGATATACCCCGATTTTTCAACGACTTCACACTACCTAGGTAGTCACCTCTAGAAATTGGCAGAGGTGACCCTCGAACCTGAGACCTATGTCTCATCCCAATTCGCCCACCTCTAACCAACTGAGCTAGGAGTGTCGGGTACTTGTTTTTCTAATTCATTCATGTGATATGGAATTTATTCATTTGTTTGCGTTTGTCAATTATAATTTGTTTGCATTTGTAATTTTATACTTATATATGATCAACATTCATTCATTTGCATTTGTAATTCTATACTATTTATGTTCCACATTCATTTATTTACATTGAAAGCACCACATTCTATTCTTATTCATGTTCTAATTTTTAATCGTTGTTTGTAGATGACAAATCGAACTCGCATGACGGATTCGTAAAGAAAAAGAAGGGCTGCGGAGCGGGAAAAAAATCAAGGAAAGCACAAGTCGGGATGTAAATGATGATATGAATGAAGATGTTGATGTCGGCGTTGACGAGCATAGAGATAGTGTAGAAAAGGAGGACGGAAAAGGAGCGGAGGAAGAAGTTGAGGATGCGGGCGAAAAAGAAGGAGAGGAGGATAAGGATGATGGAGATGACGAGGACGACGAAGGCGATGAGGAGAGGGAGGGAGACGAGGAAGAGGAGGGAGACGACGAAGAAGAGGGAGATGAGGAGGAGGGGGACGAGGAGGAGGAGGGAGACGAGGAAGAAGAAAAGTTGCAGATAAACATGGTGGACCCAAAAAAATGATGTAGTCAAAGAATTTGATACGCATATTGCATTCAACATATGGAACGACGAGGTATAATTTAATTTATATTATTTATTTTATGTATACAAAGCAATAAAAAATTTAAATTTTAGTTACAAATGTTAATTAAATTTATGTTATTGTTGGAACAGACTCATTTAACATGCGTCAATCATGTGCATAAGGTACTAGAGTGGAAGTTCCCAGTAAATGCTAATAGATTTAGGAACATTATCGAGGAGTCTGGATTGTTTCCTATTGTTCACACGTGCTATAGAAGCGTAAATAAAATCTTGATATCCGCATTTGTGGAACGTTGGTATCCCGAAACAAACATGTTCCATATGCCGTTTGGTGAGATTACCATTACCCTAGATGATGTAGCATCTTTGTTACACATTCCGGTAGAAGAAAAACCCGTGCAAACTCTTTCATGTGATATGGAACAAGCGGTATTTATGTGATAAATTATATTTTCACGCTGATACTCTACGAACTGGAACAAAATTCACGTGCCCATCCTATAGAAGGCGCTACATAAATTGTAACATAAAATAAATAGAATTCAACAAGCATATATACCTATAATGGTTTTCTAATTATTAGTTTTTGCTTCTTCGGTTTGGTCACGCTAACTTGGCTAGATGGATTCTCTGATGAAAGACTCTCGACTAACTCAAATGAAGAAGGCATTCTTTTAGTCGAAGAATTAACTGACTTCTTGCTTTCCCGTCCTTTTGTTTTAACTTTGCTTTTAGGAGAGCCGAGAACAGAAGTTTGTGGTTGGACTACTTCCATTAATTTCTTGTAAATTTGAAGTTGATATGGAGTGTCCATTTATTTAACATCACTTAACAAAATTTCCATTTTTTCTACTAGTCTAGCATGTTTTTCCCCACCTCTTTCCACTAGATGTAGTCTAGACCAATGAATATCAATCAAATGTAGTGGTATTGATGTCGATGGCCCAAGGCGAGCTAGCTCTTGTGCACATGGCAAACCATGTGTTTTACGAAGGATACAGCCACATAAAAATTCATCGTCTCCAATGGAGGACACTCGAAGTAGCTCCGAATGTAGCAAATCAAGAGCTGCAGTAGAAACAACACCTTGCAAAATTTTGAATTCTTTAATATGAAAAACATGTTTAACTCTAGTAAGACTCTGCTTGAACGAAGCTTTTAATTCTGTGAATGATAACTCCAATAATGAATGCATTTTAGTCCAGGCTTGCTCAAAATTACATAGACATGTTGCTACGTGTTTCTTCAACTTCGAATGAGCTACCTCGGCCTTATATTTTACACATAAATATTAGCATAAAGAACAAACATAAAAATATATCAAAAAAACACAAGCAATGGTAAATTAGTATTACCTATTTGATGTATAATTCCCAAAATGCATATTCTCATCAGTCTACAACTGCACAAATCGGTCTTTGTATGGGTCTAGCCAAGTCTCATGCACATATTTCATTAACGAATCATACTTACCATACTTTTCATGTAAGGGAGCCGAATTCTCATTGTATTCAAAATCGTTCTTAGAGCAAACAAGTTGATTCCAATCGCTCAAGAATGCTTTCTTCTCCGTTATGTCCATATCTTTAATATTTCTTTTTTACCCATAAACGTGAGTATGTTAATTTTAATATGTCATTTGCATAACATGTGTGAATAATTTGGAAACACATGAGCAATGGCATTAAGCAAGTCAACTCACTAGTGAATACGCTAGGCAATTTCACCTCACAATCGATCATAACGGATTTCAAACGTTTCAAAGCCCAAATATAATTCTCTTCGCTTTCCGCACATAAGTATGCAATAGCAATATAGAATATCTGATCCGTTGAGGTCACACCGACTATCTCAAGTAACGACATTTTGTACATGTTGGTTTTATAAGTACGATCTAGTATGATAACACGATGAAATGTTCAAAGAAAATCTAAACTAGTTGGATGTGCCCAAAAAATATCCTTAATAATGTCGATGCCGTCTAGAGTCTTCCGATGCCATTGAAAGTAACCAAATTCTTTTAGTTTGCTAAAGAGATACTGCACTTGCGACCGTCCGCCGCTTTCGATTAAATTGTGAGTCTGATGGCATTGTATATTGTTTTAATAGTAGTGTTATTCAAAGGATTATTTCTTTTTAATGTATTTAAAATCTCCTTTGCTTTCACCATATTTCTGTGCATTTCCATGACTAGTTTGATCTCTTCTTCGCTTAACCTTCCTGCAAAGGAATGGCCTTCGGCATGCTTTAATGCTGAATGATTGTGAACACCGTTTACAATTACTAAACGCCAATTGTCCACCGAAGGAACTTTCACACCTTTCAGTCTGAACGGACAATTACATTTCTTCGTACCCGTCGGTCTATAATTGTTTGGATCTTTAGCATTACTTCTCTTATACACTCCACTACGTTCACATGCAAACATTATTCTGGGTTTCATATTAGATGAAGCGCTATTCGATCTCAATATAATTATCAAAAACTCAAGACGTCTTCCAGTGTTACAAAACCCAATCGATTAAATGCTGACGGGACGGACAAATTGCAAACAAACAAAAAACTAATCTCCAACTGTGTAAGGAAGCAAAAGCAAATAAATACAAAACATTGCTTACATCATATATCGTAAATTCATTTGAATAATCTAACAATATTTCATTCTGGTCATCTACATCACTTGAGTAATCTACAATCTGCGGAAGCAACCTATGTGTGCAAAAAAAAAAAAAAAAAAAAAAAAAAAAAAAAAAAAAAAGGTCAAATGATAAGTTACAACGCAAGAAGCACACGAGATTAAGTAGCACATGACGTACGAAACATACGTGGAAAACTTAAATAATCACGCAGAACCAGTGCGTGATTATATTCATTTCCATGCATAGTCTATGCGTAAGTATATTTTATACCCCAAACTTACTCATGTACCATGTTTGCGTGAAGAGAAGCTTAATCAGGTACTAACTATACGTGGAAACTATAACACCCACGCTGATTTAGCACGCGATTAACATTACGAGCGCACCACAAAGCCTCTTCGAAACTGAGGTGGTTTACATTGAAATTTTACTATTCAAAAGTGCAAAAAAATCAAAATTGCCGCATTAATCTTATTTAGATTTGTAGCATCGCCTTCATGATTCAAACCAGCATCGCCTTCATGATTCATGGTTTGAATGTAAAAGGATGAGATTTTGAATTTTTTATGATTTAGGGTTTACTGATCGAAGGAGCAGACAAGTAAAAGAAAGAAGTTACGTACGAAAAATAAAAGGGTATTCTTGTCTCTTGAAATTTCATTAAGTTTGATGGGTATACTCGGCAAATATCTTGATTTAAATAGAATTTGCCCTAGGGCAAACGTCAAACCACAGATAAACCCTAATTATAGACCATCAGATATCGACGCTACAGCGTATCGCTGCCATTTTAACCCTTGTAACTCCGACTTCTTCGTAATTAATCTGCAGATGGTGAAGAAAACTAATATCTCGTGTATCTTTCTGCTCCTAAATCATCTGAAGAACTCATATTTATGTTTAGTTTATCATTTTGTAGGGTTCAGAAGTAGCTGTGAATCCTAAGGCGTATCCACTAGCAGACGCGCAATTGACGATTACGATTTTGGATCTTGTTCAACAAGCTGCTAATTATAAGCAGTTGAAAAAGGGCGCTAATGAAGGTAGTTTTTGTGAATATTTTGTTTAATTTCTCGTCCATGTAGTCTTCAAAATTTTGAGAATTTTCCATTGTTTTATGTGATTGTAGCGACCAAAACTTTGAATAGAGGAATTTCAGAGTTTATTGTCATGGCAGCTGACACAGAGCCTCTTGACATTCTGTTACATCTCCCTTTGTTAGCCGAGGACAAGGTATGATTTATGTATTTAATACATAAAATCAGTGGAATAAGTCAGGATAGGTACTTTTGGTTGGCATGAAATTGATTATACATGCTCATAGAATGGTAAATATTGAGTTGTTCATATATTTTAGAAACAGTTTGTAGCTGTAGAATACCAAGTATGAAAATGGAGGGAAATTAATTGGTTTCAGGTATTTAGATTGTTAGTAGACTTTGATTTTCATTGGTTTTATGGTATTTTATACCGTTTTACCCTGAATTCATGTAAGTCTTTCACTATGCCTAAATAAACAGTTACATGATGTGATATGTAAGTACTACAAAATAATACGCTGTTTTGAGAGTCCTCTAATGGGGAGGGGTTTCCACCGCCTCCTTCTTCCCTCTTTCTGAACTTCCTTTCGTCTTCTCGTTTCTAACCCTCCCTCTCAACGAATCGTCCTCCACTCTCTTTATCATCTCATCCGCGTTTTCTTTTTTGTTGTGTCTGTTTTCGATTTCGATTTTACTCTTGCTTTCGGTCTGTTCTCTTTTCCTCTCACTAATTTTGTTACCGCTTTTCCTCAACCCAGATAGGCCTTTTTGTTCAGATCTGTTTTTCTTGGCTGTTTATATTCAACCGCAGATGCTCTTGAGCCTCTCTTAGCTAGGGTTCCCTGGTTCAGCAAAGTTGTTGGTTGGATTTGCAGCTTCTTCGCAGATCTGGGTTTTCTGTTGCGTTCGGGATCTCCAAGTTTATGTTTTGCTTTGTTTGTGGAACCAGTGCTTTGTCGATCTGCAGGTTCCCTTTCTTCACAACCGCTTCCATCTTCCTGCGTTTTATTGGGCCCAAGCCGATGTTCTTTATCCTAGTCTTGCCTCAGATTTCTTTGCCATTCTCTGTCTTTTCCATGGAGTGCAGTATCGCCTTCATCCATGATCTGTACTCTGTCGCGTCATTCATTGTCTCGTAAGTTGTCTTCTCTCTTGCAGTGTGTTCATCACTTTTCGGTGGACTATTACTTGGCTTGGCTTCATCATACTATGGGTTGATTGTGCTGGCATTTTGTGGTATGGAGGTTTTCTTTGTTACTCTATGATGTTGACTTGTTCTTAACATATTGTGGTCTGTCGCGAGACTGTGGTGGTACTGGTTGTCGATGTTCCTTGGGTCATCATATTCGAAGATTGGATTCTTCTTTGGCTTTGGTTGTTTGGGAGCCTGCCCTTGCTTGTTCTGCTGTGCTATGCTGGTTGTTGCTGGTTATTGGTTTTGCTGATTCCTTTGTTCTTGGTGGGATCTGCTATCAACGACTATTGGTTTGGTGGTACTCAAGATTGGTGAAAGGAAGGATGCTTTGTTTTGTCTGTTTTGTTATGTCTGTTGCTTTTCCTTTTGGTTTATGTTGACTGTGTTGTGTGGAGCTTTTGGCTTCTCTTTCTCTATTTGTATTTGCTGCTGTAGTAGGACTGTAATAGTTTGATGTTGAATGGAAAACTTTTTTGTTGAAAAAAAAAATTGTCTTGATATTAATCTAAGAAAATTAAATATGACTTCTTGCTATTTATGTAACCCTTATGTTTCCATGGCATGAGAATTGGGATGAACTTGCAAAATAGCCTGTAACTTTAGTAATTAGCAAGGGTACCGTACTTTTAGAACTAACTTTATTTATCTTGCCAAAAAGAATTAAAATTAAAATTTATAGTATACCATTCTACTCCAATTCTAGACGTTTTAGCAAAATGAAAGTGGTATTTTAAATCAACCGCTTTGATGATAATTTAATATTTGTTGAGCAAATAGGGTTTGCTTAATTGGTTGTAATAAAGGTCATGAGTTTGATCTCTAAGATTGACACTTGTGGTTGTTAGTGAGTCATGTATGAAAGGGGGAGAAGTTATTGGATGCATTGCTCGCACACAAATCTTTATGGATTCGACGCAACTGAATCTTGTCAATTATGATTCAATTGTTAAATTTCTATGTATAATTCAAACTGAAACAAATATTGCGAAGAGCATCCAGTATATAAATACATAAAATTCATGAAATTTACTCGATTCAACTGTCTGAATTTCATCCATTTTTAAGTACAGTAAAGCTTGAAAAAATTCATAGTAGAAGCTCAATTATCATAACGAACTTAATGTATTTAAATTATTACCATGAAAAGAATGATTGTTGCTTTTACCCACTTGAATATCATTTAGCAATCTAGATAAAGAAAACTTTGTAGCACGACATGCATATATAAATATGAATATAAATCCTTCAAATCTTCTATTTATGATTTATGTAGCCTAACTAATGCAATATATTATCCAGTGTTATCAAAGCGTACACTATAGTGTGTTATATTGACAAATAACTCACAATGCAGAGCTTGCAGTATTGTACTTATAAAGCACACGAGTTCCCTATAGCGTAAAAATAGCACATTATTTTATCCATGGTAGCTAAGGCGCAAGCGTTGAGCCTGGGGCTTTTTTGAGCCTTGGGCTTTTTTGTGTGCCTTTTATATGAGTTTGATCTGCTATTTTACTAACTACAAATTAATTTTTAAACCATATTTTATAATTCATTCAATTATCTACATATTTTATTAATAAGATTTAAATTTTAAACCATATTTTATAATTTATTGAACAATTAATTTTTTTATTTAACTATTTATAGACAATTTTGAATTTAGCCCAAAAAAAATGCGCTTAAACTACAAAAAAGCGCACTCAAATTGCAAAAAGGCGCAAGTCTTGAGCGTTGGGCTTTTCTACGTTTAGGCGCGCCTAAGCGCACGCCTTGATAATTATGATTTTATCATAGCGCAGAGCTCCAAATTGTGCATTATTTTAAATGTTTGGGTAACGAATAAAGCCCAAAATAACACGTTGTTGTACTTATATTGGCTCAAAGGAAAACGTCCTAGAGTATGACTCGAAAGAAAAAGAAATTGATAATTGTTTAGATTAGCGATGATGGTTTTGATTTGGATGAAACTACTAACTAAGCATTGAGCCTGGGGTTTTTTTGAGCCTTGGGCTTTTTTGTGTGCCTTTTATATGAGTTTGATCTGCTATTTTACTAACTACAAATTAATTTTTAAACCATATTTTATAATTCATTCAATTATCTACATATTTTATTAATAATATTTGAATTTTAAACCATATTTTATAATTTATTGAACAATTAATTTTTTTATTTAACTATTTATAAACAAAAATTTGAATTTAGCAAAAAAAAAGCGTTAAACTACAAAAAAGCGCACTCAAACTGCAAAAAGGCGCAAGTCTTGAGCCTTGGGCTTTTCTACGCTTAGGCGCCTAAGCGCACGCCTTGATAACTATGATTTTATCATAGCGCAGAGCTCCAAATTGTGCATTATTTTAAATGTTTGGATAACGAATAAAGCCCAAGATAACACGTTGTTGTACTTATATTGGCTCAAAGGAAAACGTTGTAGAGTATGACTCGAAAGAAGAAGAAATTGATAATTGTTTAGATAGTGATGATGGTTTTGATTTGCATGAAACTACTGACTAGGCTTTAAAAGTTTAGAAGTATAATATGATTTTTATATTTTGTTACTGTACACTTCAATCATGTTTGACTTTGTTTATTTAAATCTTATTATCGTGCAGACTTTATATTGTGTATGCTATTTTCATTTGACATTATTTTCACTTTAACTTTTTTTCTTAGTTTGTCATTAGAATTTTTTTATTGGGAGTCTTGAACAGTTTGTACATGATGTGCATAATATGCCCCCCCCCCACCAAAAAAAAAAAAAAAAAAACACACACACACAATAGTTGGGCAACAAATATAGTTGGTTTTATCAATATATATTGCATATTATTATAAATACAAATCAGCTGGACTCTTGTTTATGTTGTAAGTTGCAATAACTAAACATATTTCGGTGTTGCAGAATGTCCCGTATGTGTTTGTTCCTTCAAAACAAGCGCTTGGCAGAGCCTGTGGAGTCACGACGCCAGTTATTGCCTGTTCGGTCACTACCAATGAAGGTAGTCAACTGAAGGGCCAAATTCAACAGCTCAAGGTAATCAAGTCTTTAGTATATTGGTTTGTAGTGTTTGCCCACTTATTTATCTTTCACTAATAATGTTTATATTCCTTGTGCAAACAGGATGCCATTGGGAAGCTCCTTATCTAAGTTTTTATCGTACATTTTGGCATGAAGGGCTTCTTTATCGACAGAACCCACACTTACTTTTGAGGCTTGGACCGAGTGGGATGTTATGTCTGTTTACTTTCGTTTGAAGTTGAAGTTTATTTGTTCGCTAGTGTTAGGTTAGTATGTATTGTATGCTTCAAGATGCTTGATATTATTAAAAAAAACAATTGCACTTTCGAGACTTTATCGCGGTCTTCAGCTTTTGTGTTCTTTCTTTTGACGGATATCTGTGTCTGCTTGCATTTTTGCTTTTGAAGATAAAACAAATCAATAGATATAGATGAGCTGTAGTAATAGGTTTGCTATTTCTGTGGGGTAACGTGTCCTGCAGGTTTCCCTTTTATCAAGTGGACGTTTGCTTACACTAATTTCAGTTGCTAATCAACTAATTTCAGTAGCTATGATTAGTGATGACAAAAAAAATCTGTATTCGCGGTTACCGACGGATGAAATCCACCGCGGACATGAAATGGATAGCTAACTGGGTACCTATGCATAAAAAACTGTGTTTTTTAATATTCGTTAATTAATGGGGTGAGTACGGATATTATAATATTCATGTCCGTGGTTACCCATATCCGTATTAAATGTGATTTATTACCAATACAGAAATAATTGTTGTTGGCTGTTGGGTATTTGTACGTATGCTTTTATTTAACAATTTATAAGCGGTTGTTGATATTTGTAATAACTATGCATACTGTTAATTAAAACCCTATATATACCTAGATAGAAATTCTCAAATTTCTCATTAATTGTTTCGAATTCCAATCCAGCAAGGAACGCGTCTTTTCTTCTTTTCAAACCTTCTACTCTATTTAGTAAATTCAACACATCCTGCCAAAGTTCTTGCTTTACTCCTCTTCACCGGTTTATATAAATACATTGTCAAATCCAAGCAACGTGTTGTCAAAGTTCATGCTTGATCTAATTTGTTTTTTTTATACCAAATGTAAGTATTTTTAAACAATTTCAATAGATGATTAAAAAATAAATTGAATAAAATATCATGGATACCCGCGAATACCTGCGACTCGTTTAAAATCCGTTTAATGGGTACTCGTACGGGTATATGACGGACACGGGGCAAAAAACTACCTAACGGGGCGGATAATGGGGGGGACTTACTACTCATGCCCGCCCGCCCCGTACCATTGACATCCCTAGCTATGATACTATTATACGTTTACATGTGGCTTTATCATCCCTTTCTTTTTTCAAAAAAAAAAAAGAAAAAAAGAAAAAAGAGCTTTGTATAAGTTTTAGGTAGCATTATAACATGTTATATGACAATTGGGTTGAATCCCGCAATGTGAGAGTTGAACTCATAATTTTTTGTATCATGTTCGAATGTCTTAATCAGTTTCATTGAGCGATTATCAAAGACATTGCTGTCAACCAACTTAAGATTTCTTTTTTCCTCAATTTCATTGCTTAATATTAGTGATTTGTGCATTGGAACATGTTCAAAATCATGTTTATGCCAAATAATTATATTAGTAGGAGGCATCATAATTAAGTAATTAAGAATTAACAGGAGAGAGAAACACAATTGTTAAAGTGGTTCAACTAGAATCTTCAAGTCTGCATCCAGTACCAATTTTGTTGATGATTTATTCTTGTAGTTACAATTGAATTACAATAGTTGGACGATTCAAGTCGACTGGCCTTGAATTTAGCAATTCACTCGCAAAATCAAGAAGGATGCCTCGAATTAAAATGATATTCCTTAAAATAGTTTTATACTTCGGATCAAAACAATGCCTCATTAAAAATCTTTCTATGAAAAACCCAATGGAAAAAATCATAAACGAGGGAAAGAGTGCAATTTTATTTCATCTTTAGGTTACACGTGTTACAATGTTGTAGTAAGTGTTGATATTTCATGATCAAGATAAGGTGGAGCAATCATCATATATGTTTTAAAAGGGACAACTTCAAGTTAGCAGAACATTCAAGATTTTTGAGACGCATATTCAAGGGGAAGTGTTGTAATATATAAAAGTGAATATGCTTTTGTGTCTCACATTATGCGGATATAAGTTTAACGTCAGCTCCAAAGCTTATATATAAAGTAGCCAATGTAATAGAAATTATATACACTTGAATCATTAGAAATAAAAGGCCTTTCCCCTATCGCTTTTGTTCTCTCTAACGACTTCTCTTTTATTATTTATTCTATAACGGTAGACATATTTATAGAACAAAAAGAACAATTTACTCTTTTCTGGGCTTACCTAAAATTCTTGTATTCTTCAATTTTGGTATCCAGATTCATTCCTCATCGTTCATTGTCCAGATCCATCAAAACCTCTCTTTTAATTGAAATGCAAGACAAACGCACTAACAATACGCACGGCATACTCTACATGTAGAGAGAGAGAGAGAGAGAGAGAGAGAGAGAGAGAGGGAGGGAGGGAGAGAACTAAGTTCTATAGCACCCCTGTTGGCCTCCGTATTTTTCACCACAAATTCACATTCTCTCCCCTTCCACTCATTCTCTCTTGGTGCTCCATTTTGAGGTGTAACGGAATGCTCATCATATTTTCCATCACACATTTCCTTCATCTCTCATTCCACTCATTTTCTCACCTCCCACTCAATTTCTTTAATATAAATAAGAGGTGGAAATCAGGGGGCATTTGGAGTGCTCCATTTTTTGGGTGCAACCGAACGCTTGTATATATATATACATATATACATACATACATACATACATACATATATATATATATATATATATATATATATATATATATATATATGAGGAGGGTTATATGGCACTCCATTTTTTTGGCCTCCCTTTTGCACCTCATTTGTAGCCAAGTATTTATAGTTAAATAAGTTAGTGAAGGGAGAGAGAATTAGTGGAAGGAGAGAGAAACAGAAATATGTAGTGGAAATCACACTACACCAAAAATGCCAATTTGGCAGTGCTCATGACCGTACCCAAATGAATTTGATACGGTTTTAAGCCGTATCAAAAAATGGCGTCTCTGTTGTTTTGATACGGCTTAAAACCGTGTCAAATTCATAAAATGATACGGTTTAAAACCGTATCATATTGGTATTTTAATACGGCATAAAACTGTATCAAATTCATAAAATGATACAGTTTAAAACCGTGTCAAATTGGTATTTTGGTACGGCTTAAAACCGTATCAAAGTATGAATTTGCTACAGTTTTAAGCCGTATCAATTGATTAATTTGATACAGTTTTAAACCGTATCAAATATTAAAAAAATATTCAAAAAAAGATACAGTTAGCTTGAAAGCCTGAAACATAATACAATGATACATAATACATATTACATACTAAGATACAATAATACAGGTAATACATATTAAATACTAAGATACAATAATACAGGTAATACATATTACATACTAAGATACAATAATACAGGTAATACATATTACATACAATAATACATAGTATAATGGATTGATACGACTCATAGACTTCAGTTTCACTACTAAGGTACAATATACAGATACATATTACATACTGATATAGTGATACTACTATGGTACTAAGCTGAAAGTATGAAACATACATGTCTCCACTTCCGGTCTTCCACCACTGCTCCTCTCCCAGTCCTCACCTGCGGTTCCAAATGAAGTGGAATGAAAATGAATCAAAACAAGGGTAATCCGGTCTGTGATTTGAAATAAAGTGGAATGAAAATGAAAACATTTCCATACTTCTGACTTCGCAAACTCGGTTCCGGACTGAGTTCGTGAACTCGGTTCCGGATTGAGTTCACGAACTCGGTTCGAAACTGAGTTCGCGATGAATCAAAACAAGGGTAATCCGGTTTGCGATTTTAAATAAAGTGGAATGAAAATGAAAACTTTTCCATACTTCTGACTTCGCAAACTCAGTTCCGGAACTGATTTCGCGAACTGGATTCCGGACTGAGTTCGCGAACTCGGTTCCGGACTGAGTTTGCGAACTCAGTTCGAAACGAGTTTGCTAACTTTTCCATACTTCTGACTTCGCAAACGCAGTTCCAGAACTGAGTTCGCGAACTCGGTTCGAAACTGAGTTCGCGAACTCGGTTCGAAACTGAGTTCGCGAACTCGGTTCGAAACTGAGTTCGCTGCAAACTCAGTTCCGAGACTGAGTTTGCGAACTCAATTCTGGGACTGAGTTTGCGAACTTAGTTCGGGACTAAGTTTGCGAACTCAGTTCACAAGCTAGAGATCAAACTGAAGTCTGAAAATATGTTAGGTAGTTACAATTCTACTGCAAAGCGTCAATCTAATAGTTTAACAGCACAAATGGTCATCTGACAATTTCTAATGACTTTGGCTTCTATAGTTTTGTATCGAAGGGACTTTAATCTATGCATCAACATGTGTTTACTTTCTTAGAAAGTATATGTATCTATATGTACGCATTTCTCATGTTATACAAAAGGATATCATCTAGTTACTTGAAAAATGATACTTACTTAAGGACCAAAGTAGAATAAGCTAAATAGTCGCTCTTAGTAAAGGATGGTTTGCAGCTGGATATTGCATCAAGAATCTGCACAAAGAAAATCAACAGGAAATTAACTAAATGATTTCTCACTATTAAGCTTCAATGTATCAGCTGCAATGTATCAGCTGGTCGCATAAGAAACAACCTAAAACATAATGAAATATAAGTCTGAAGCCCAAAAAAATAAGCATTGATTGAGAGAACTAAGAACAAAAGATATCGGCAGCTAACAAGTACCTTAAGTTTTTGATAGTGTACTACCCATGCAGGTCTTGAATAATTATGCAGCAAATAATTCTTCAAGGTATTATATTCATCAGAATATGTTCCCTGTATAGAAGGTTCAAGTATTCCATCTTGAAGTAGTTGCTGAAAATAAATAAAAGCCTCTGAAAATTATTGGCTTTCAAACATCGTTTTAATACTGCGATGCATATAAAAAAGATGTATTAGATAATATGACAAGACAACTCTTATTTTAAACATGAACAGCACAGTTTATGCAAACTTGCATGTACTTCATGTGGCCTTTTCATTGGTAGAACTTGGGGCTCCCAAGCGTTAGATTGAGGTGAGCCTGTATTCATCATGTCTATATTATAATTATATACACTGTGAATATGTTACACAAACATGAACACAATATGACTTCAAAGCTCTCAAAGACAGATGAATATGTTTGAATTCAAAGTGAACTCAAATATCAATTTTATTTCATCTACGTGAAACTTCAAGTACACACTTGTCATGCTACTGGCTGAGAACTGATGTTACAAGCTTCACTATTAAACATTATAGCAATATGGAACTTCATAAAGAAATTATTTGCTACAAAGCACATAGTGATATCGTCTGGCACAACAAATGTGCCATCCAGATACCGGACCAACGAAGATGGATCGAATATGTAGAGAGGTCTCCATGAAATATTCGAAAAAGTCTTACAGGAAATTGTTCTGTTTATCAAATTACTTGCCACTATAAACAACTTTATGCATTAAGCAATAGGTGTTAGTTTAACAATTCAGTCAAAATACTATGGGACCAAAGTTGAATACCACTGCTACTTATTTCAACTTGTTTGGTGAGTAATAAAGCATACATGTTCGAGATTGGGAGCACACAATTTTGAAATTAGGACTTCCATCAGCAAATAGAAAACATATGAAGAATACCCAAATAATAAATTAAAGTTTATGGTTTTCTAGCACACGAGTTCCAAGTATTTGTTTCTTGCTTCGCTATCTAAGGACATACCTAAGAAACAAATCAGACATGTGAATAGTAAAGTGTTCCTGTGTATCGTCAATAATATGATGATGCCAACAAATAATACATTTTATGCCTGACTCAGACGTATTCTTGAAAAAGGAAGTAACAAAATAAACCTGTTAAATCGTTGGCTTCAACCACAGCTTCAAAACGTGCACAACTTTCTGAATATGATGTTGCAAACCTAGAGCTTGATCGATTGCTTGTGATTTGAAAAGGCTTCCAGAAATTCTGATCCTGGTAAGGCATCTGGCATTCATTTCTTATGTTTCATTAAACCCAATAAATATCTTATGAGTGCTGAATGTGTACTCAAAATAAATATCTTATGAGTTGTGCAAAATATTTGTTTAAGTCAAGGGCTTGGCTAGAATTTCATATTGCACCGGGCTACGCAAAATAATAACAAATACATAGGCATGGGTTAAAAAAGTTGTTGTTATACCTGTTAGATTGTCTTGAAGCCATTTGGAGTTCTTTGGGCTGATTTGGCTATCCCATTACCATGAATACTTTCTTCTTGACTCTCCATAAAGCGATGAACCCATCGTCCCAAAAGGAGATAAAATAGGAAAATCATGATGCTGCTCAATACAAAACTGCAGATACTTGTTCCAGGCCAAAACTGATGCTTTTTTGTTCCTTGACCTTGTAAAATGGTAAAATAATTTTCAACTATTGTGATAAAACTAAATTATAGTCCACTTATTAATGATGGGGAAGATGATAAATCTAATGTTATTGTAACCTGCATAGGATCAAACAGATTGCAAAGGTAAATGTATTAACTGATGTTAGACATATAAAAAAACATGATTGAGAGTATAGAAAAAGGTAACCGATTCAACAAAATCAGTCTTTCAAATCAATATGTCCAAGAAAAACATCTCAATCTACTCTTTATCCAAAATAGCTAGCTCATCAACAGAAGAATCTATACAGGTGCATTCAAACAAAACTGCAAAATAATGAAAATAAAATGGAAACGTATATACATATGCATACACACACGTACCTATGTATGATCAACCTTTAATTGAAGAATGATGAAAAATAAATGAGATTTTATGAAACTATATATCATTCACGGAAATACCGATCAGAACCCTTACTTTATCCATCTTTAAAGTTATGTTTGAATTCAAACCACTCTTTTGTTTTATAAACTTTGATCCATCTTGCATAAGGGCGTGAGTGTATGTTTTTTCAAATCAAAATCATATTTCTTTTGAAACTTAGTTTGCAAACTCAGATTCAAAACTGAGTTCAAACTCAGTTCGGAACTGAGTTTGCAAACTCAGATTCAACATTCAGCTTTCCTAATTTTTGGTTATAATAAACAATTTTTTAGCAAAAACTTGAAATGATTCAACATGTAGCTTGTTTAAGAAAGATAGCGTGAGTTAAAATCACCTTGACTGGTTTGGAAAGGATTTACAACATCTTAGCTTGTCAAAAGGAGGAATTTGAACATGCAAAACCTGTAGAATAAAATACCAATGCATCATTCACTTCAAGTTTGTTGTTGCAGGAAATTCATTTGGTTCTCAATTGCAGAGTTCAGAATTGGTAAAAAAATACGTAGCAATAGTAATTTTTGTTATTTGCTCTAATGATCAATAATGCAAAATCAACTATTTAGGTAAGAACAAAAAAGGATTTCTAGAGCAATGTTGCAAAGTACAATGCAAATCATATGAAAACCAATAAATTATCTAACATATGTAATACTAGGCATAAGCACAATTTCAGACCAAGTAATAAATGCTTAATAAATTGAATATATGTTACATTAATGAACCATTAATTTGTACGGTGATGGTGCACCTATCCAGTTATCAATAATGCATTTATACCAAAATGAATACAATAATAAATTTTAGGCAATGGCTTGTTGTTCCGAACATCAAGCTCTTAGCTTGCTGTTTCCGAACAGCAAGCTTGTTGTTCGGAACAACAATGGCTTGCTGTTCTGAAACAACAATGGCTTGCTGTTCCGAAACAGCATGCCTAAGAGCTTGTTGTTCGAAACAACAAGCAATTGCTTCAAATAGCCAGTCAAGCAAAATTACAGCAAATGCACACCATGCATTGTTGAGAGGAGAAAATGACTAAAGTGTATCATGAACTTTGATCAGTTCAAGGAACAATCTAATGTTGAGAAGATAATATAGAAATAGGTATATAACCAACATGAACATACCCACCAGTAAAATTTATCCATCCTTCCATCACGTATCAATGGTGCATATAATGTAGAAAAATCATTTCCGGTCACTATGATTTGGACTCTGTGTGTGATGTCGGACGCTCTCCATTTCTGCCCAATGCTCACCCGAGTTGGATTATCTGATAAATTCATTAGTGTTCCAGCAACAATTTGGTTGTTGACTGTCATTTGTGTATTACCTGGTTTATTGCAAAACAGGGAACATCAGTGACCAACGACATAGGAAATTTATGACTAGTATGTGTAAAATGTTCATGATATAAAAGGATCATTCGTTGAAAACATAACATGCAACATTATGTAGGGAATTAGACATATGTAGTAAGAAAACATACCTTGTAGTTTGGGAACCGGGAGTTGAATCAAAATCATCATTCCTCCTTAGGGTCGTCTGTATACCACATCCTATCTGCACACACTCATGTGGTTGCTCATATGCTATAGATGGTGAGTTAAACGGAGCACGCCGAGTATCATCTATGTCTTTGTCATTCATTAGATGTTCAGGATTAGACCGTAAAGACTTCTCTCTAGCTGATGCATTAGAATCAAAAATATCATTATCACTTGATTTTAGATAGGAGCGCAATATCGGTCCGATGATCAGTAAATATTGGTCCTAAAATACCAAAATTTAAAAAATAAAATAGATATGAGCAACTTAATCATAACAGCCTTTAACTAAAAAAGGTTGAAAGTTTAGGCATTCGACACCAGATCCTAAAGGCAAAAGCTCAATAGGTTAAATTAATCAAAAGAATCCCCATTACGCTGAAGCATTCATCAAGCAGCTAATTCCTAGATTTTGATTTACTGAAAGGTATACTACATGCTATACTACAAGGCTAAACTAATGATTTCAAACAAATCTGAAGTTTCTACACTTTTTCTAAAAAAGACGTCTGTAAATAACATAACCGATCTTGATAAAGGAATACTGCAAATGAACTTTAAGCATTCATACTCATCCAATATAGCTTTATAGAATTACAAGTAGTCACATTTTCTAACGCAAACCTGATTACTTACCCCAATGTGGTATTTGGTTGGTTTCACTTTTGTTTCATTATAAAAGACCTGATGATTTATCTGAAAATAATTGAATTCCCGTTCATCAAAAGAACGAAGGGTATATTAACATTCGTATAGATTACAATTAGATTGGGGAAATCTAACCTGGTTTTCTTCAGATAATTTTCCTTTTGAGTACCTCCGATGTAGAGACTATCGATCTTGCGGAGATTCAAGTTTGGGCAGAAGCGATGGAGTGAAGATGAAGGTTACTGGCGGAATAAAGACGGGAGAAATAAGGCTAGGGTTATGGAAGAGGGAAACGAAAATAATTAGGAAAGGATAATTTGTGATATCATCGGCCTACGAAAAAACGGAAGAATTCCTCGAAAAGAGAAATTACAATGTGGTTTTGATACGGCCCAAACGTGCATCAAATGAAGTAATCCGAACCTTGGAAGATGAACGGTTAGATTTGAGGCGTTGGGGAGGATGCAGATTGATTGAGTTGTGCCAAATTTAATTTGGTACGGGTATGAGCACTATCAAATTTGATACGCCTTAAAGCCGTATCAAATCTCTACATCTTGGCGTGTCAATTTTGTTGTTTTGGTGTAGTGTCAGAAGGCTAAACGGATGCTACACTATTTGGGGTGTCATTGAACGCTCTTATATATATATATATATATATATATATATATATATATATATAGCGTTCGGTTGCACCCACAAAATGAAGCACCTCAAATGTCCATTTATTTCCACCTCTCGTTTATATTAATTTAAGCGAGTGGAAGGTGAAAGAAGCAGAAATGAGTGGTGGAAATCAAGGGACAAATGGGGCGTTGTACCCAGAGACGGGGGACGTTAGAGCTGGTGAGGTCACTTGGCCTCACCAGAAACGCAGCTCACAATTTTTATTTTTATTTTAAAAAAAAAATCTCAGTAAACAAAACGCAAAAATTGACGAATGCCAGAAAATTCTCGTGACAGACCGAATCACGACCTCCACCACCTTTCGAGCCTCCATTTCCACCTCCATCAAAGCTGCCGACGCAAGCCACATCCTCCCCTAATGAAGTCGGATCAGATGATACTGCGTAAAAGAAAGAACCACTCGAATAAAAGTTTGCCGCAGCGTCCAGGAGATGATTCCGTGCCTTCTAAACTGATGGAGTCGGATCAGCTTCAAGCTACTTCAGCTTCCAAAGAGTGCACAGTTCGATGGTAAAAGGGAAGTAAGGGTTTACCGTACAGCAGGGCTGGGAACAAACAAATTAACAAATTGGCCTTCGACAGCATTCACTCAACCTAAACTGTCACGAAAAGCTGCTGTATTTGATGAAGGAATTTTCAATCAGCAGGAATTTCCTTCTTTAGAAATTGGGAAAAACTTTCAAACTAAAAGGGACACAGGCAAGTCCATCTGGCTTGGAACAGATGCGTGCAAAATGGGTGTCCACAATCTTTGGAAGTTGTCTGGCTTGGAAAGAAATCGTCAAAGGTAACGAGCTTCCAGTTGATTATGTTTTATTCGAAATGCCCCCTGATGTGACCAGCCACCCCCTCACTTTATCCTGGTGTGGCCTCATCAACAATGATTTCTGGCTCCGCCGTTGGTTGTACCGTTTCAGGTGTCATTGAACCTGTCTCTCTCCCTATATATATATATATATATATATATATATATATATATATATATATATATATATATGCGTTCGGTTGCACCCCAAATGCCCTCTGATTTATATTATCTTAGGTGGATGAAAGATAAAAGAGTTAGTAAAAGAAGAGAGAAAGGAAATGTGGTGAAAAAGTGTTAGGCTATTGAGGTGCTCCACTATTTGGGGAACCATTGAACCTACCTCATACATATATATATATATATACATATATATATATATATACATATATATATATACACGAGGTAGGGAAAATGAAACAGTGCAGTACCCCTCACAAACACACATCCATTCCCTCTACCAGACACACTCAGAAATGTGCAGTTAGCGCAATTGTGCAAACTTATGTGGCAAAGTTATAACCTTGAACCACAATTGACGTTTGAATATTATAAAAAAAACCCAAGAGATATATCAAACGAACATCGCATTAAACTTCTATAGCTCCATATTTTAAAACCTTGCTTTTTCTCCTTGCAATGCAAATAATAACAGTGCTAAAAAAATTGGTGCATTACAATCTTCAAACTAATCTCGGCTTAAACAGTGGAACTTTAATGATATCAACTAACGTCTACTCTTTCACAAACTGAAAATCATTGAAAAGAAAGAGCAGCTTTAGCCATAGCCAAGGCACCATCAAAAGTTCTATTGCCGCCTATGAATCCACTCATATGCACAAATACGCATCCAGAGATACCGGATTCTTTACAAAGATCGTCATCTCTTAAGCCTCTCCAGGGCAATGGCAGTGCCTTTCTGCTCTCAAAATTTCCTGGGCTTGTTGCAACAGCCTGTACTCTCCATTGCTTCCCTCTTTCATCCTACAAGATTGATATACATAACTGAAAAATGCACAAAAAAATATAACAAGTGATGCAATCAAAACATAGTAGTATATGAGTTGTACCTCATAAAGGACATATTTGACGGAAGGATTGATATTCAATTCCTCTTCTAGCTCAAACAAATGAAGTTTCCACTGAAAAAGTGAAAAAAATTACTATCAGATTTTAAAATTATGCACTCAACTTGTAACACGATGGTTAATCAAAGAATCATACAACTGAACATGAAGCTTGCAGAAAAAAAAAAATCTGCAACAACTAAAAACCGTCTACATTCAAACTGAAAATAATAAAATAAAAAACATCTCAGAATCACGAACCTCTTAAACTTGTCAACATGAAACAATGCAACTAACTTTCCTAAAGTATGCTCATTATTCATCTTAATATCTAACTTTAGAAAATCCGAATTTTGGATTGTATGCCTAACTTTTCAATTTTCTGTGATTGACACTAACACCACTTACTGAATTCAAATGCCGCAAAACCAAGTACAGGAGAGTTAGATGTTACGGGAAAAAGAAAAGAGGGAAAAAAAAAATTGAATATCACAAGCAACGAAATAATCATATAATAGCAAAATATATAACTTCACACAAAGATGAATTTGAATATTTATCACAATAACTAACTTAGATCAACCTGGACAGTTATAACATTACGTCCTTACAAATGCTGAAACTATTCACAAATCCAAACACTAACAATACTAACATAACATGCACAACAACGGAAGGATAACAACTACGAGAATATGTCTGGGCCTTTTGCTCCACTCTTGAAGCTTCAAGTATCCAAAGAAACATGAAAAACATGCTCGGTCTGACCCAAGCATTATAATATAATAACATCCGGATCAGGCTAGTAAACCAACGTGAGAATCTCAGATTAAAGAGTTTATTTCTTATTAGCTTATAAAAGCTTTCGAAATAAAAGGTATAACGTAAAATCAAGTTGCCCATTAACATAGACAGGCTTTACCTTACGATAACCAAATCACTTTTATAATAAATCCAATTATATTATAATAATGTCTAGATATAAATACCTATAAATTTTAACTGAAATTGTTGCATTAATTACATTCAAGCATGATAAGCATACATCTAATATCATAAAAGGCTCGTATTGGAGTTTGGATTCCATTAAATAACTGGACATTGGGGTATCACCCGTCACAATACGTGTCTAGAAAACAATATCGAGATCGTATGAACGTCCTGCACCCCTGCTAACACAGGACCGACCCATCACTCAACGTGATGGTACCGAGTATGTCAACACCCTGATTGCTTTTGCAACCCTTTCCCCGATAAGCTCACACACAACCAAAAGACAAATGCATGTATTTGAAAAATGACAATCATACACTAACCATTAGTGAACGGATTTCCTTGTCTCTGTCAAAGATATCTTCAGAGTAAAAGGTCCAGATTTGATAGTAGGTTATTTAACTATCAATAACAGATGTATTTCCATTAGACCTACTAAGTCTCATTTAAATAATCTCCAACTAAATTCCTAACACAATTATTAACATACTTATTTTAAAACATAAGTGATTTAAGAAAGTTTTTTATTATCAAATCTTATTTGATAAATCTTGATCTTGAATAACAATTTCATATATGAAAGTAATACTCAAATTCTAACATTCATCTTCGATCACAAACTAATACTATCTATCAGATGCTAATGAAATCGTTCAAGTTGCGGTATTTTAATTACCACTCAGACTTTGAGTCAAAATCATTTTTATCTTAAAGATTGGTAGAAGTTTGCTATCCAACATATTTTTCAAATCAGAGATTTGTAAATCTAAATAATATTTCAACCTTTG
Source organism: Allium sativum (assembly GCA_030737875.1). NCBI lineage: Eukaryota > Viridiplantae > Streptophyta > Magnoliopsida > Asparagales > Amaryllidaceae > Allium > Allium sativum. Next base: position 737,584,713 of record CM060916.1, read on the forward strand.
AAACATTTTCCAAAACAACAATGTTGTTTGGAACCATTTATTAAGTTAATTTGATTAGGTTGAGCGAACACCTTTGATGAAGATTTACTCGTTTGAATAGTGTAAGTGAGCACTTGAATGAGTTTGAGTGTATTATATACGAGAATGCATATTTGTTATTTTATAAAATACAGTTTAAAAAGATACTGGATATATGATAAATTTCTATATAGGGTTTTAATTGGTTATAGATATTATAGATAAAACTAGTATGAGGTAGAGTTAATCTTATAGGTGTTAGTATTTGATTAAGAAGAGACAAGATAAATTTCAATAGAGAATTTAATGTACACACAAATGCCTTACGAATTAAATTTCACGATTTGACAATAGGGGTTCGTTAGACTGCTAACATTTAAAAATATAATTTGATTGGAGAATTTACAAGTTTTAATTCTCTAAGTATGATATAGGATGCTCTTATTTATATATACTTGTAGAGTTTAGTGCTATTAGATGATAAAGATGTTGCCCTTGTTTTTCTCAGAGGACGCGTAGTTCGTAGAGAGGGAGTCATTTGAGATTGCGAGTAAGATTCGAACAGTTCTTGTCGAGACAGGGCTTTCAGAATTTCTATGCTCGGATTTCCTTAGAGAAGCAAGTTGAGGAGCCAGTGACAGAGCCTGTAGCATTGGCGGGAGGGGGGAACTGGCTGCATTGCTGGCAGTAGAGCCAGCTACACTGCCTGGAGTAGAGCAAGCAATGAAAGCTAAGGAGTCTCATTTTGAGTTCGAATCTAAGGAGGAGGTCTACCCGGAGGCCGATTTTGAGGAGGAATATGAGTAGTACTTGAATGTTGATTACGACGCGGAGCCAGATGATGATATGTTTGCAGGACTTCGATCCCATGGTATAGGTCCAGGTAGTGAATGGGAATCCGAGGAGGAGTCTATGTATTTGTGTGGTCCACCTGTTGCGAGCTCGGATGTGGAGAGTTCTGTAGGCAGTAGTGCTACTGTCTAATTCTATTATTTCTATCTTAATCTTTTTATCTCATCTATCTTTTGTGGTAGTAACGCTTGTGTGGTATCTTATTTAAGGGGCTAAAGGGGTGCTCGAATTTTGGGGTGCAACCAAACGCTTGTCATATATATATATATATATATATATATATATATATATATATATATACACACACACACACACACACACACACACATACATACATAGAGAGAGAGAGAGAGAGTTGTATGTAATTAAAAAAAATCAAAATTTGTTTTTTAATTTCTAAATTGCACGATGTAATGTTATACCTTAAGTGTATATTTTAATTTGTGTAAGAGCATTATAGATTGTTAACTAAAGCAAATTTAGGCTTTTTATATTCATTTGTATAAAGAGTATTAGAAAAGTGTGATGTTAACTTTAACAGTAAACTAGGCTACTTAGGCCGGATTATTTTATAAAACTGCATAAGAAAAGGACTGAAGCTCAAAGCTTACACTTCACAATTAATGTCTAAGTACTTAGTTTGACATATGCAAATATTAAAATGATTTCAAGAGATTAAAACAAACATTTCGAATATTTTAATCAAACTCCTTTTCTCTCTTCATAGCCTAGAAGCTATAAACAAAAGAAAATAAAATATAAAATTAACAAAATAAAGAAACAAAGAAGAAGAAGCAAGTAGCAGCAGCAATAAAAACCTGAAAACAACAATCATAACTTACAAAAAGGAAAAATCAAGTCTTGAGTAAGTTTAAGGTGAGAAATCTTAGCAACTTTCTTTTCTTTTAAATGTTGGTGAATGCAAGTTCAAACTAAGCATAACTTCAAGTTCAAATATTTGTTTCTTCTCTTTTTTTTCCCTTCTTACTGTCTTTACAGTAAGAAGATTGGATGTTTGTTCCAATTATAAAATGCAAGTCATTTACTAATTAGATTTGTATGTGTAAGAGTACATGATGCATGACATAAATTTCAAAAAATAATCAATATAATTGCAAATAAGGATTGTTAAAATCTGAAAATTTTCAGAAAGCGATGTCTCTGTTTTCCTGTATTTGAAAATCAAACACTTATCTTACTTTTAAGAATCAATTGCTCCAAATCAGTTTGATGTCAGTAAACGATTTCAACTACAAAGTTGTTACAAATCACTTAAAATTTCGAATATTTAATTGATTTTAAATATTCTATTTGACAATTAATAATTTAAATTCCTTTTAAATTTAATTTTCTTACAAGAAATTGTATTCTTATCTTTTGAATAAGTGTTATTATGATTAATGGTCGTTTCTATTTTGAAATAAAAAACCTTAGTTTGATTTATTTTTAATAAATGTGGATATATGTGTATTTTAAATAAAATACAATTTTAGAACTACATAGCATGTATGTGTGTGTGTGTATATATATATGTATGTGTGTATGTGTGTAAAGCGCTCCGGGGCACCCCAGTTTTGTAGCACCCCTTTAGCACCTCCATCCGTTCGTGGTTTACACTAATCCAGAATTTGTAGATGTTCAATCCACACATATATATATATATATATATATATATATATATTACCATCCATCCAAAATTTAAGCTTGTTCCCATATTCATAGAACAATATATTTGATGCTTAAAATTAACGGTTTGAATAAATATTTAAACAGTGAATAACTGAGCAAAGATTTTGAAAATATTACGAATGTCGGAACAAACTCAAATTTTGGATATATGATTTTATATATATATATATATATATATATACATGGATTGAACATCTAAAAATTCTTGTTGAATTTGGATTGGTGCAGCTCACGAACGAATATGGGTGCTACAAAACAATGTGCCCTAGAACGCTCTTCTCTCTCTCTCTCTCTCTCTCTCTCTCTATATATATATATATATATATATATATATATGTGTGTGTGTGTGTGTGTGTGTACGTAATAATTTGATATATATAGGAGTGTTTCGGGACGCCCCTGTTTTGCGGCATCCATACCTTATCGTGAGCTACGCCATTCCAAATTAAACAAAAATTTATAGATGTTCAATTCACATATATATTATCATATATTCAAAATTTGAGCTCGTTCCGACATTTGTAAAATTAAATATTTTATGTTTAAATTTAACGATTCAAATAAATGTCTGAACAGGGAATAATTGAGCTAAGATTTTGAAAATGTTGTGAATGTTAGAATGAACTCAAATTTTGGATAAATGATAATATATATGTGGATTGAACATCTATAAATTTTTGTTGAATTTGGATTGGTGTAGCTCACGATACGATAGAGGTGCTAAAGGAGTGCTACAAAACAGGAGTGGCTGCGGAACGCTATATATAAGTGCATGATGTGATGTAATAACTTAAGTGTATATTTTAATTTGTCTAAGAGCATTTTTAGATTGTTAACTAAAGTAAATTTAGGTTTTTTATCTTCATTTGTATAAAGAGTATTAGAAAAGAGTCATGTGAACTTAAACAGTAAATTAGGCTACTTAGGCCAGGTTATTTTATAAAATTGCATAAGAAAAGGACATGAAGCTTTTTCAAAACTTACACTTCACAATTAATCCCTTAGCACTTAGTTTGACATATGCAAATATTGAAATGATTTCAAGAGATTAAAATAAACCTTTTGAAATTTTAATCAAAGTCCTTTTATTCTCTCTTTTTCTACATGTGTATATACATGTGTCTTTGCCTTCTTCATTTTCTTCTTCTAGTTTTACATTCTTTTGTCTCTTCCCATTTTAACCTAGAAACTCTAAACAAAAGAAAATATAATATAAAATTAACAAAATATAAAAAATCAAAGAAGAAGAATCAAGTCTTGAGTATGTTTAAGGTGAGAAATCTAAGCAACTTCCTTTTCTTTGAAATGTTTTGGTGAATGCAAGTTTAAACTAAGCATAACTTCAAGTTCATGTATTTGTTTCTTCTCTGTTTGTTTTTCCTTCTTACTGTCATTTTACAGTAAGAAGATTGGTTGTTTTGTTCCAATTATAAAATGCAATCGATTTACTAACTAGATTTGCATGAGTACGAGTACATGATCCATGACTTGACTTTGAAAAATAATCAGTGTAGCTGTGTAGGTGCAAATAAGGATTGTTAAAATCTGTAAATTAGAAAGCCATGTCTCTGTTTTCCTGTGTTAAAAATCAAACACTTATCTTACTTTACAAATCAAATGCTCCAAATCCGTTTGATTTCAATAAATGATTTCAAAATCGCTTGCGCTTTATTTTAAAAATAGTTTACTGATTTTTTTGTCATATGTGTGTGTGTGTGTCTATATATATATAGAGAGAGAGGAGCGTTCAATGACACCCCAAAAATGGAGCACCCCTTTAACCCCTGCTCTTTCCATCTTTCATTTATATTAAAATAAGGTAGTGCAGGGAGAGAGAAACGGGATATGTGGTGGAAAACAAGAGGCTAAAGGAGTGTTAGCACTGTTTGGGGTGCTATTGAACGCTCGTCACACACACACACTATATATATATATATATATATATATATATGTATGTATGTATATATATATATATATGAGGCAGGTTTGAGGGCACTCGTAACAGTGCAGCACCTAGGGCTGTCAACGGGTAACCGAAAAATCCGATATCCGTCCGCATCCATATCCGAAAATACGAAATATATCCGTTATCCGAGATGCGGATACGGATATCCGAAAATCATTTCGGATACGGATATGGTTATAGTGGTATCCGTATCCGAAAAACATCCGTCCGATTTTCTGATACGTGTATGTATGTGGGTATATGTGTGTATGTATATATTTAATTTTTAATTTATATTTAAGATTAAATTAGTATATAAATATCCTTAAAATAACTAAACTACACTCAACTATTGAATTATAAAGGAATGTTGTATTTGGTATTATGCAACATTTTAAATCATGTACTCATTATATTTTGTGGTATGGTTGTAATTAAAACATAATTGTGTATGTGCTTCTATGATTTATGCTTTGTTTATTTTAGTCTTAGGGTTGTGTATTTCAAATTTTGAACACTTTATCTCTTAAAATATTTGTTGCAAGAAATTTATTTGATGTCCTGCTTGTAATTTTTAATTAGATGTATTCACATTTTCAAAAAATATTTTATGAGCCAAATTCGCATGTGAGTGATGTATTTGTAAACTTTTATTGCTTTATTTTCGGATATTTTTTCGGATAAGCACATCCAATGTACAGTTTTAAGTTTCGGATACGGATATTTTCGGATATCCGTATTCGTTAAGGCGGATACGGATATTTTCGGATATCCGAAAATATTCGCGGATACGGATACGGATTTTTTTAACTGGTATCCGCAGATATCGAATACGGATTCGGATACGGATTTTCATTTTCGGATACGGATTCGGATACAACACTATCCGTATCCGACTGCATCCGTTTACAGCCCTAGCAGCACCCCAAATGCCCCTCATTCTCCACCAAGCATTTCTCCTTCTCTCTCCTTCCACTAATTCTCTCACTTCCCACTCACTTTCTTTAATATAAATCGGTGGTGGATACCGGGGGGCATTTGGGGTGCTCCATTTTTTGGGTGTTGCTGATCCCTTGCCTCTCTCTCTCTGAATTCCAAACGGAACTGGTGTAGCTTCGCGCCCTATGCTTTAGCTTTCGCCTCCAATTGAGATTGTCCAAAACTCCATTGCATAGGACAGAGTTAGAATACACACAGAAAAGAATGCACAATGAGTTGGTTATTGACAAGCTCGCAAAATCGTTACATTCTTAGAAAGCTTAGTAAAACTAGGAGTTTGATAGGAAGTCATATAAGATTTTATGTTTGGACGAACTTCCAGTTTTCTTCTAACAGACCATTAGACATTTATATCTGGTAGGTCCGAGTCATCCATATGAGTACCTAGTAAACCTATGAAGCAGAGATGGATAGTCATAACTGCATATAAGACATACATGCATTTGTTTGATTGTGATTATTATGTTTAATAACCATTATGATTGTATTAGCAGAATTTGTTAATTAAGGATACTAGTGAGGGGAAAACTCGTTCAGCTCAGCAACGTGGTCTCATTAGATATTCGTTTATCGAGGTGACATGTTATTCGGACCAGATTTACTATATGAGTTAAGTTTTTATTTTTCCCTTTTGACTCTTGAATACCCATTTGAGTAGATCAATACAAAAGTTTTTCAGGTTGTTAGGTTATAGCGAATAAAGCTTCGAAAAACGTGCATGAGGCATCACTAGTTATTTAGAAGTTATCTTTTGGAATCTAGTGTGTAATGTTTGAATGTTGCAATAATTGTGTATGTCAGTTATTAGTACTTTGATCAATCAAGTCTATCTTCATTTGTCGCTCTTGAAGTATTTATGTTATTATATTTTATTAAAACCTGAGAAGCGTTTGAGATTATATAACGAATATGAATTCAATATATCAAATAATTATTTTATGAAATGAAAAATATATTTTGGAAAATGTGTTTAAGTTTATTTCATATTCACGTGCTATAGGTATTAATATCATTAACATGTCAATACTCGATCGCTGAAAATTAATATTATAGATGAATACAACATCTGCAGCGCTCAGTTTCAGACCTCAAAATGAGGATGTTACATCATGGACGAGTATCGATCCATATGGGCATACCTGATGACTCTTCTAACTTCATGGCTTAGTTTCCATACTCCACTATGCTACACCTACAAAGAAAATTGCAAAAATACCCTTTAAAGTATATGGATTGGTACCGACTCATCGTCTATCGATCAACACTGATTCAAATATGCATATGTGGTGATTCTTCTGACTTTATGGTTTGGTTCCCCTACTCCGTTGCATCGCATCCAAGTCAAATCATGCAAAAATACTTAGTAGATGGATCAATACCGATCTACCCTATGAATTGGTACCAACCAGGCTTTTAAATTTCCCCGAGATCGCCGAGATAAAAATTCGAGATATTAGCCAAAATCCGAGATTTGACAGCTAGTTTAGTTGAAGTGTTTCAAATATCGCCCGAGATATACGAGATACTTTTCCGAGATATTGGCCAAAATCCGAGATTTAAAATCTTGGTACCAACCCCAAAAAATGCCTTTAAAATCTGAACTTGACAGGTATGTTTCAATAGCTTATCAGAGAAATCTTCATCAGAACAAAGATGACTAAAATACCTCCTCAAATCATGGTCATCTCATGAATGCTTCCCAAAATTCCTTGAAGGAGTAACGATCATGTGCTTACGCAACTGGCATAATGACCTATTTCTTCACTTGTTTGATTAGCGACGAGATTCTTTGAGCAGTTCCAAAAGGGGAACTAACTTATTCAATGCCCAATCAACGTCAGGTGAGAGATCATATGTAATGGTAGACCGAAGAAATAGCGGAAATATTCTTCCTTATGAAATCAGCAACAAGCCCAAGAACTCTTTTAACCAGGAAATTATCACAAGAAAAGGAACTTGATACCTCGAAAAACTTTGATCGATAAAATGCATGCCTAGTTATACCTCCAACCTAGGAATTATGGTGGAGACGGAAGACAACAAGAAAGAAAGGGACAAAGAATGAAGATTCGTGCTAAACCAAACTCCATTCACCAATGAAGTTCAAAGAGCAGAATATGCAAAGAAGCTTACTATACCAATTACGCCTTTATACAACAGTACAACTGATCTGAAACAATTTCCTGTTTAAATGTAAGACTGGCATACGTGTAAAGCAAGGGTGACCAATGCAATCTACTGCAAGACCCTCAAGAATTATTAAAGAATGGAACAACTTACTGCTCTAGATGAATATCATTGGAAGGCAAACCAACCTCAAAGACGGAAGGTAGCTCAATTGGCCAAAACAAAACCAGCGCTACGTAATCAATGGAAGAAATCCAGAACGTCGCAATGAGTACAACAAGCTTCGATATCAAAACAACTACTAAAGCGATACCAAAACAACTACTAAAGCAACAAAGTAGAGCAAACATTCTAGAATGTATCGTCGCTACAACAAAACCCATGGGCATGACACCAGTGGATACAAACATTTGAAGAACCGGATTGAAGTGGTAATGCAAAAGGCTTCGTCAGTTTGTCATAGATGATATAACTACTAAATGATGAAGGAGCTACAATGACCTTTTGCTCAAGAAAGCATGTCAAGACCAAACGAAGAAACATCACGACCAAACGATGAAAGATTGAACCATCAAACAACATTCTGGTTAGCTAGCTACAAAGGAATGGGGAATCGATCTAAAGTGATGTATTCCATTCATTCTCATCTATTTCCTCTCTCCAAACCATGATTCGATGTTTCAACCGGAACACCGAAATTCCAACCACCTCGGTTCGATATCGAATAACTCCGGTACGAAAAACTAGACAAAATTTGATCTTGGTCGAAGTAATCAGCAAAAAAGTCTACATACAGTAAATTATAAGCTTCAATCTCGTCATTGATCGAATCTAACTTCGTCGCCATCACTCTCGCCGTTGATTGAATCTAGCTTCATCGCCATCACTCTCGTCGTCCGTTATTGCAGATTGATTAAGTGCTCTAGCTTATATTCACGAGAAGATGAAAACACCAACTAGATGAAAGAGGTTGCTATCCGTTCTCTTGAGTTTTATTTATTTTTGCCGTAGTTTCAAAACACAAAGCAGACGAAAGAGGCAGCTGATACAGAATACGAAACATAGGCTTAGGCATTTTTACTACATTCGAATTGGACAAGGCATTTTTATTCGTTGATAAGAAGACATGGACGTAGGCTAGGCTGTTACATGGGCCATTATTTTATTAGAGTTGGGCTCTATGTATATATTAAAATACATAGCTTCATCTTGATTAAGATCAATTTAATTCATTTCATCCTAGTTTAATATGAGATTTCTACATGCCTCAAATTATTGTCTTTCACATTTTATTTACAACTTTAATTACTGTGTTTTCACTAGAAAAATTACTCATATTCGAAATCGAGACCGAAATTGAAATTAAAACCGAAATTGCCAAAAATTCCGAAATCAGTCGTAATAAATAAAAAAATCGAATGAGCGAAACCGAGACCAAAACCAAATTCTCAAACCTTGCTCCAAACTGATACTTCCAACGCCCCCCCAAGCATACCGCTTAAAGATCCACATTTTTTTTCTTTTGATTCTGTACTATGGAGTAATTTGATAACTTTAACTCCTTATTTGTCCTCTTCATCATTGTCTTTGCCCACTTCAACTTCTTCCATTTTCGTTTCTCATACATAAGCACTTTCATATCAACAATAATAGCAGTGCTTGGAGTATTATGGATATAGGGGAACTTTATGCTTAGATTTCACATATCATCTCAATCGAGAAAAGCTGGTTGTTCAGCACTAGATTGATGACGCCATTGTTCAGCATTAAACGTAAGACGTTGGTTACCTTGTATCATCAACATGATGAACGAAGCATGGTCTTCGTACATTATGTGAACACCAAGTTGATGAAGGATGTGTCGGTGATAGTATTGTTGTTATAGCATACCATAGTATAACACGATTGTTGAAGAGAAATGTTTGGGAGCATTGCAAGAATAAGGTTCAGCATGATGGATGTTTTTATATGGCACATGGTTATATTCATGTAGAAGGAGAAGGAATTGTTGTTAATTAAAAGGACGAGTATCTCGATATTCAAGGTGCATGATTGATGTACTGCTAAAGTTTAGGGTGCAAAATATCTTTTGTTTTAGTTTTGCTGCTGGCGTGTTTTTTACCGGAAAAACACTGGATGACAAGATGGTTTTTGTACTTAGAGAAAACAGTTAGAATAGAAAAATGATGATGAAATGGATGAAAGGGTTTTGATATGATTTAAACGAGATGCGAGAGAAAATAGTCATTTAAATGACCATTAGAGGAGGGTATTGAAACGAAAATGCATGCTGTTTTGTAATTTTAAAAATCAGTCTTCCCGATCAGTTCACTGGCCATGGAGAAGAGTGAAACTAGTCTGAACAAGCCACATCTGGATGCATCATGAACAAGACATTGCTGATTGTGCTTTTATACAATAATAGATATGAAAATTGATATACTATCCAATTCTATTTGAAAAGCGTAAAATGATTTTAGCATCAGGCTGAAGCTGTCTGACTACATTTAACCGTGGGAAAAAATTAAGCCCATAAAATATAGAAAGAAAAGGATCCTAAGTTGTAATTGACAAAGAACACGCTAGAGACATGGCGCTTCTAAAACATTACCCAATCTACGACTCCAACCCCCAATATAAGAATACAAAATCCACAATTCTGTTTTTAAATGGTACCCATGTGCTTTAGAAGGGCAGCGCTTTAGAATCACCCTAAAGACATTCAAACAATGAACCAGATCAAAATGAAAAAAATCGCAGCCAATATACTAGAAGTAAAACTAACAAAAACAAACAACTTAAAAGCAACAGTACAAAAACAAGTAGTGAAAACATACAGGACAAGATTTGTTCAGAACCATGATTTCGCCGGTTGGATGAATGTCTCCCCTTGATGTCAAACACCCTAAAACAATTGATCGTGCAGGTAACCATGACTTCACGTAAAAATGAATGCACTGAAAGTATCAATTAGATATTTAAAGGGATTGTAATTGATCGGGAATGTACTTCTGTAATACAGTATATGATACTGTGGGTATTAAAGGAATTAGAACCTCCAAAAATTCAGTTCCAGCAAGATGCATCGCTTTTTGAAAAGCCGCATTTTCATTCTCAGATGATTGATCAGGGTCCATCCAATCCAGATTAAGTCTCCCAACCCTTGATGGTAAACTCGTATTGCTCACGAACTTTGGAGGTTGATCAGTGTCGTATTTCTTAATCCCATTGTCATCTGCATCAATTGCCTGTAATAAACATGGTATAAGTTTGACTGTGTGGTGCAACTTTCAGGACATGGCTTCAACAACCTTATAATTAAAATAAATATAGTAAGTTCATACAAATACTCATTACCATTGTTGAAACTGGGTCAGCATGCAGCAAAACTTATGGATGAATTTCAAAACAATTTACCCTATTGGTCTTTATTGAATCAATAAAGTCTAACTTATTTAATACATTTTTAAATTTAGTTCCAATAAAACCATGAATTTTATTTAAATTTATAAATGGTAGCATGAAATTTATTACCAATGTGTGTGTGTGTGTGCGCGCACGCGCTTACATTTGTAACATAATAATCCGGTAAATGCCGAGGTTTATATCACAACAGACACATTAGCTCATTTTATACGTATTGTACGTTATCCAAATATATGCATGTGCATATAGTTATAAATTCCAAGTGAGTATACACACACACATACATACATATATATACACATACATATGTTTTATTACTAAAGTATTACAATATACTTAACGTAAAACATATATGTATATGTAGAAATAAGTAAATATCTTAATCTCACTGTTATCTACATCAATCGCCTGTAATAAACATGATATAAGTTGTCTGCCTGGTGCAACTTTCCGGACAAGGATTCAGCACCCTAATAACTAAAATAAATACAATAAATTCATGCAAAAACTCATGAAATAACCAAGGTTTTAAATTCCTTCCGAATTGTCGGAATACCGTTGCTTCCGTTCCGCTTTCGTCATGGACCGGACCGGAATTTCATAAAATTTCCATTTTAGGATTTAAGAGAGATTATATTGGTTTTTATACCATGAAAATCAGTTAGAAACGACAAAACTACCTTAGCCTGAATCATCTATATCGAGCAACGAGTTGAAATTGAACTCATATTCTTGTTTTCTCTTCATGGATTTCAAGTATTTACAATTTATTAGTATTTCCTCTTTTTTCTCCTTTGAAATTTACATGAAATTCAACATTGACTTAAGCTAGGGCACGCATGTATTACGGGATGGTTTCGTTCTTTCATTAACTCGAGCAGAAAGTCAGTAAGTAAGAGAAGAAGAGTTTCTTACTTTTTAAATTCTAGGGTGTTTTAATAAGGCCTGGCTTTGGCTAGTGGGCTGACTTGTTGCTAGATGATTTATTTAAAATGACTTGCATAAAATAATTAAGGAGGGGAACTGATGTGCACGTAAATATGCAAATTTATATTCACACATTTATTCTTAATTTAATTAATTAAATAACATAAAGGGATATTTTTACATGTTTTAAAGCAAAAATCTAAAATTCTCAAATTACCATGCATTCATCCTCATTTAAAGTGTAAAACGGTAAATTGTGCTTGTTTTAATTTGTGATATCATTTACTTGGTCCATGTTGTTGTCTCTTATAGGAAATTTGGAGCAAAAATGATGGTTGCATATGAAGTTATAAAGAAAAGCATGCATATATACAAGAGGAGATGAAATTAATTCATTCACTACTTAATGGAGAACCCCACCTACCTATTATCTCTCCTTCCTTAATGGAAATTTGGAGCAAAAATGATGGTTGCATATGAAGTTATAAAGAAAAGCATGCATATATACAAGAGGAGATGGAATTAATTCATTCACTGCTTAATGGAGGACCCCACCTACCTATTATCTCTCCTTCCTTAATGGTGAAATCAAAGGCCTCATGCAATTTACATGACTCATTAGTGGATGGAAACAAAATTATAGCTTCATGAAGGGGGTACTTTTGGTAGTCCCAACAAATATAACTAGGATTTTAGGGTTTAGAACATGTGTATATATACTCCTTTTATCCACTGTTATTACGGCGCTCGACTAGTCGCGACTAGTCGTCGACTAGTCGGCTAGTCAAATGGGGACCTCGACATGAAACGTCGACTGGCCAAACGTCGACTGGAATTGAAACCGTAGAAATCGGAACCCTAAATCGAAGTCTCGATGTCGATTTGGAACCCTAACTCGAACTCGAACTCGATTTGGAACCCTAACTCGAACTCGAAATCGAACTCGAACTCGATTTGGAACCCTGAATCGAAGTCTCGATCAAGGTTCGAACTTCCGTTTCAGGATCTAGGGCACAAAAAAAATGAAGCAGAAGAAAACGAAGGAGGATCTAGGGCACACAAAAAATGAAGCAGAAGAAAACGAAGGAGAAGAAGAAGAAAACGAAGGATAAGGTTCGAAACTCGATTTGGCCTGATGTTTTGTAAGTTAATAACAATGGACTTCAAAGTTTTGTTACTGTAATTAACTAATTAAGTAATTATGGACCATATAAATTTGAAATTATTGGTCATATAAATTTTGTTTACATTTACCAACTACTTAAAAATACAAAATTTGACTACATAAATATATATTTATTTATCGACTAGTCCGACTAGTCTACGACTAGTCCGACTAGTCTACGACTAGTCGACTAATTGAACCTCCATCGACTCGACTCGACTTGCCGCCGTGATAACCATGCTTTTATCTGATGTAAATCCTCTCGGATTCTCTCTCCTTCTCTATCCTTATCTTTAGTTAGTTTTTAGGATCAGAAAAAAAAAGTTCTTTCTTTTTCTTCAATGGCTTCTTAGTCATTTTTGTGTAATTTCTCTTTTGCAATTTCAATTAGTTATCTTTTATTTAGATGTTCTCTTCTTTTATGCAAATAAAATAGATTTGTACTTTATTTTGCTTTTCTTTTTCTTTTGTTTTTGTTCTATGTTGGAATCTACTTCTGTTGTTAGAATAACAAACATGAGAGGCTAAATCCTTTGATTTAGGGGTAATGAAGCTTTCTTGATTATGTAGATGCAACATATTTTGGTTTTTATGATCTCTTGTTATGCTTAATGGAATGATTGAAGTAGTAATTACATTGTTGTTGAGTTTTGGTTTTGATAGTCTATGTTTGTTGACAACAAAATAGGCTATGCTTAGTCAACATAAACACAAGATTGCCTCTTCATATATATATATATATATATATATATGAATATGGTAATTAAAGTGTGACTGAAATTCAAAATTTGATATTCTATGTTACTAAATTAATAGTAAATAGAATATGCTTAAAGTAAATTTTAGTTTCATTTTTATTGTCATTTCATGAATGTATAATTGTGGATTAGAGAGTGTGTTAGCGTTTGACGGTTTAAGTGTGTTCTCTAATGACACATTAGGCCGTGCTTATGATAAATGCACCAACTAATTACACAAAAGATCAAATGAGAGATCATGAAATCATTGTATGTTGATTTATGTGATCATAAGGGTGAAGTTGCCTCTAAATTGTTTTCATTTCATATTCAGCTCCAAACTTAGTTATAGTTTTTTCATTAGCTTTTATTAATTAAATCTTCACTCGAATTCGGTTTAATTTGATTGATTAAAATTAGAATTGCTTCTTTCCATGTGGATCGACTCGTATTCGCCACGTACTAACAATTGTACGCCGTGCGCTTGCGGTTTATTACACTTCGCGACGGTATTCTAATTCATAGAATATTCGTCGTCGAACAGGAACTTAAATATTTATTGAGTATATGATAATACCGGAATTTTTAACCCGAAATTAAAATGGAATTACCGAATAAAACAAAAAAAATAGAATTTTATTATGACCGATACGGAAACGAAAAAGGGAATTTTAAACCTTGGAAATAACTTTAACATTGCTACATATTCTCTGACAATAAAGCATATCAACAAGCAAATTTACAGCACCATTGATAAACCTAACAAACTTTGTTCATGCATAAATAACTACAGAAAATATAGAACAAACTGGCGAATGCCAAGATATTTACTTACTAAAAAATAAGCCTCTAAGGTGGTGCTCCTATTTACAAACAAAAAAAAAGTCCTCATATGGAAACAGGAATCAAACTAATATTTCCAAAATTATATTTGAGGAATATGGAAGAATTAATTTAGTTTAGGCATATGGAAATCATAGTTGTTAAGATGCACGCCTAAGGCGCAAGCTTTGAGCATCGCTGGTCTTCAAGGTGCCTGGGCTAACGGAGGCGCAAGTATAGCGCGACTTTGGCGCTTTTTCTCGAGGCGCTGAGACTCAAATAAGCGTGCCTCGAGAAATAATTGATTTTATGCCAAGCTTATTTTCGTTTGGACCCGACCGGACTCTCAGCTCCCAAAGTCGAACAAAACTGTTCAAGATTACGTTTTTCCTTCCATTTTAATACATTTGAGACTTTAAAAAACTGCTGCTAGCTCGACTGCCACCGTTGCCACTGCCTCCTCAATTGCTGCCGCCTGCCGTCAGGTATACTTTTTTTTTCAAATATCTACAGCTTTTTTTTTCTAAACTGTCATTCATTTAAATAAATCAGTTTAGAGGTTTAAACTTTAATCTAAACTTGTTAGTTAATTCTACTGAGTTATGTTTTTAAATTTTAAATTAAAATTTGGATAGGTTTTAAAATTTGAAGAGTTATGTTTTAATTTTAAAGTTTAAAGAGTTATGTTTTAAATAATTAAATTTACTACTTTTGTCTTACATTTCAAATTTATTTAAATAAACCAGTTTAGAGGTTCTAAACTATCATTCATTAAAATAAATCAGTTTAGAGGTTTAGACTTTAATCTAAACTTGTTAGTTAATTCACTGAGTTATGTTTTAAATTTTAAATTAAAATTTGGATAGGTTTTAAAATTTGAAGAGTTATGTTTTAATTTTAAAGTTTAAAGAGTTATGTTTTAAATAAATAAATTTACTACTTCTGTATTACATTTCAAATTTAGTTATGTTTTAAATTAATATTTACTAATTTAGTTATGTTTTAAAAATTAAGATTTAATGAGTTACGTTTTGATTTTAAACTTCTAAGTTTAAAGAGTTTTGTTTTAAATTTACTAGTTATATTTCTGATTTCAAATTTAGTTATGTTTTAAATTAAAATTTACTAAGTTATGTTTAAAAAAATTATAGTGTTATGTTCTGGTTATGTTTAAATGATAGTTGGGATTAGTAGAAGTTGAACTTGAATTCCTTTATCATTTCTAGCATTTTGTTATTGTTGTTGTGTTGTTCGTGACTTATAACTTTTATGTTTTTTGTGTTGAAACTTGAATTTGTGATCGTTTTAGTTTCAAAATTGCATTTGTGACTTCATACCAACTAGTTTATGTTTTTTATCATTAAATTTATCATTTTTAGTAGCATTTAGTAGTGCAGAAATTTTTTTTTTCTAGCAAAAAAGCCCACGTTTGTATAAAAATTGCACAAAAAAGCCCAAGGCTCAGGCCTTACGCCTTAACTACTATGACAGAAATTACCAAATCAATAGATTCAAAACGTGGTAGTTATAAGCAATTTGTAATTTAATGATACCTCGATGAAATTTTTATATACAGCAAGATACAAGCGGAGAACATCCTGCTGTCCCTCGTCCTGCTGCAGTTGTCTTGCAATTATCTCCATGCCATAATGCTAAATAAAAATATCACAGTAAGGAAGAGCCAACAAAGCGACGATCAACATTTATATACAAGATATATATTGTTACTGTTCTTACACTGCAGTATTTGCATTAAATAGCACAGTTAAACAATAAGACAACTACAACATGAGACGGTAAACATGGTCAGTTATTTAATTACCAAGTCATTACAGATGTCCGACCAAAACTCTTTGGAATCGTACACGAGCTTGTATGTATAGCCCTACATTCCAGTTACGTAAAGATGCCGTAATCAATGTTTGAACTCTGCACCTCTTACACATATGCGTGGTGCTGGCCAATTCTGTTTCAACCTCCATTTGCTGAGTTTATCCCCCGTAGTATGAGAAAATCAGTATACAACAAAAAAGACTTGAGTTTACCCAAACTGCAGAACTATCCAGTATGTGATGGTTTCTTTCGCAACATGTCAAATGAAGATATTTGTCATCTATCATAATCTCAAACCACAACAGGTTTTCTGTCAACAGTACAAACCGACCCTAGTTACTCACTCTAAATTATGTAACTACCCATTTACATGCAGTTTTCTCAGAAGTGAGGATACAACTTCATATGTAAGATCGGGTCTGATAAACAGTATTCAAATCTTCTGATAACCGTTTTACAGAATGAAAGCAATTGAAGATGTTTTAAAAGCAAGTCTAACAATGGATTGAAAATATGTAATGACATTATATATTCTGCAAAATCTTGGGATATATTCAAATCATGGAAATGTGCTAGTAAGGCTTGAAGTTGAAAGCGATGATGATAGGGAGTCACCGAGTCAGTGGGAAGCTCCTTAGGATGCATGGTGTTGTCTGATTGCATGGTGGTTGGAAACGTTGCTTTTTAGTTCGCTTTATGCATATATATAAGAGCATCTCCAACGGAGAGCAATTCACAGTCATAATTTGTAATTTAGAGAAGAAATCGTCCCCAACAGGTATTCCTATCCGTAATATTCAGCGAAATATTACGGATCCAATTCAGAATTAAGAATTGGCTCTGCACGCCTAAAAAATCGGCGCGCAAACATTCTGCTGCTTTTTTTCACCGCACGCCTATTTTTCGGCGCTGTACACAAACTAAAAATTTTCCACGCTCATTAAATCGGCGCGTAGCAAAGGAGCTGTTGGGATTTTTTTTCAAAAGAAGCCGTAATATTACGGATCGTAATATTTACGATCCTTAATCTGTTGGAGATGCTCTAATAATGCACTTATCTAGCTTTTGCTTCAGCCAAGCATGCTGACTCCTATTATGTATTAAGGCACGGATGTGTATGGCCATGCTACTTTATATGTGCTCTTGCTACTTTTATGATATATGTAACAGAGAGGTTTATATGATTATTTGAATCGCATGCCATTCTGAAAAAACAGCGAATCTGGGTCTAAATAGATAAGCAAATAATGAGTGCTGACTCTGCCTATGGAACAATATAACAATACCTTATATACAAGTCCAGCGCTGCTAAGCTTGGTAGTAAAACCATGCCCAAATGCCTCATTAAACCCTTTCTGATGGTGATCATATCGATCATGTTCAGGATCATAAACACCACCAACGTCAAGAACAGCATCAAGAGTGTCTAGAATCTGCAGCCAATTCTTCAATGAGAGGTTATACTAGAAGTTATGTGCATGAAACATTTTAATACCATAAATTGCATAAAAGCTAGTATGCTATACTCTTTAGACGTAACCCAGCAGCTTATAGAAGCTTCCTGTTTAAAATATATGCTTCACGTAGAGAAACAAAGATATATTATATTATGTACATCTTCAACATTTGTTCTGCGGATATTGTGTTTTATATAATCAAAAAATATGTCTAGCCATCATGTATGAAGTTTGTTGTACGAAGACAACGATATTAATTAGATGGTTTCAGTACTGTTGCCGGTGACACTCAAGATAACGTTGGGCGTTGCAGTTAAAAAACAAATAAGTGTGAATCTTCATATTTCATACAGTTATAGTGAACAACATGAAATCCTATTGTAAATCAACATGGTCTAACCAACCATTTTGATAAACCGGATTTCAAAATCAAAAGAACTTGATTATCTACCACTTAAATAATCGCATTAAACTTCAAGATATCCAAACCAAATATAAGAAAGAAAGAAAGAAAGAAAAATACCTTGGGGTCTCTGGTCCGTACAATCTCAGCATCATGAAACTTATTAGTAAGTCGAATCATGAAGCAACCTAGGGCTTCGTCGCAATGGAAACTACCATTATGGGTTCCGACTCTTTTATTGGAATAATTGGAGCTTGGACTTTCAGTAGAGTATGATGAAACCGCAGAAAGTGATACAGCCGCCATGGAAACGAGAGAAGAGCAAAAGAGAGAAGTTGGAGACTTAAGACAGGTTAACTTGTCAAATATGCCTCGAGCGAACATTTTTGTGCAAAAGAATTAGAACGGCAATATCAAGTTAACAACCATTTCAGCGGTTGAGCCAAAGCATCATTTTACTAACACCGGTAAATTTCCGCATTTCCTGCGTACCGTACGTGCTTCACCGTGTGTCTATCGGAGTCAACGGTCTAAGTCTCCCATGCCGGCGTCCCGATTGAACATTTCATCGCCTCCGATCGAGCATATAATTTGGTATTGAAATCACTTATTATAACAAAAGGAATCCTCATTATTACATGTCACCAATACCATATATAAACCACGATCTTTCTTAATATTTTGCGATGTGAGACAATTCTCCCGTTCAATCCACGCACCTACTCCATTCCAATGCGAGCAACACCTAACAATCTCCACCTTGGCGAGCATTGCTCAAGTGACCTTAGAGTTACACCTTGAGTCCTCTTCACAATTGTCTAGGTTGCTACCCCGAGTTCTCATAAGTAGTGGCGTCAGGCTGCTTTTACCACTGTATCTCCACCTTGACGAGCATCCCATGCTCAAGCCCCTTTGGAGTCATGCTTCGGTCATGTTACGCATACCGGTCTCCTCGAACCATGGAGCTCTGATACCATGTTGTGTTTCGGCATTCTCGGCGTATCGTACACGCTTCACCGTGTCTATCGGAGTCAACGGTCGAAGTCTCTTGTAATGACCCGAAAATCCGGACCAATTTGAGCTGACCAAATAACACAAGTCCAACCCCAAATTGCACTGGAAATTCAAGAAACTAAAAGAAAGAAGATAGAGGGTGAGAATAGATAAGATAGAAACTTATAGAATAGAAGAAGAAGAAGAACATCATCATTAGAGTAAACACGAAACTCACAGCGGAACGAATAAAATATAACATAACTTTTGAAATAAAACAATTATGTATACAATAACACTTATCAGAGTACAACACTTACAACAACAGCGGAAATAATAATAGCTATAGAATCTTGAAGCCTCCTGCTCCAAGCTCCCCAAGTGTATCTGTAAATCCCGACTACTTGACTGCCCGTACAAATTTAGGCACCCAAGAGTTTAAGGAAACAAAACAAAATAAACTCCGGGTCAGTCATGGGACTGGTATGAGTAAAACAGTTTAAAATGGCCTGAACAAGTAAACGATATTTCATAAGACCACGCCGTATAACGGAACGGGTTTTTCCCTTATGAGAATCCAAAATATCTTTATATCAAAAACCTTTTGATATTATAATAATGTCTATGTACAAATAGATATCAATCTAGCAGAAACGCTTTCATCTCACGTTCTACATATAGTGTACAATCGAAAGCACGTATTGGGTAATGGATTTCCAACTATGACAAGGTATGGAACCACCTTCCGATCAGTGTACTCTAGGAACGATACACTAGAGTTCAACAAGAACATCTTGCAACTCAGCCACACATGACCGACCACTCATTTCACTTGAGTGTATCGAATGTATATCACCAATGGTTGGGATCAGCAACCGTTTCCCGTATATATATATATATATATATATATATATATATATATATATATATATATATATATATATATATATGGGACAGCATTGATAGATTAAAGAAGCAAATGAATATTCTCTAGATAAGTGATTATACACCCTACTTCGGAGCGACCGACTTAGCCATGTTGGCTACCCGACTTCTGTCATTTACCGGATGTGAGGCTAGAAGCTACGCTTATCTTTTACATGCCACATCTTCATTCACTTTGAATGTCACATCGTCATACCTGCCAAATCACAAATTGATTTCCCCAAAAATAACACGGGTATACAGCTAAGAGAAACGAATTCCTCCGCCACCAAACGTGGATACGTTTGAAGAGATCAGCTTACGGGATCTATTAGATATACTCTGTCAGACATTCTTCCAAACAGGTTGTCCTGGGACTAGACAATCCGAAGGCACTATTCTGTAAACAGGATAGCCCTTGCATAACTCCGTCTTCAATTATCTTTGACATATATGATTCGCAACACTTATGCCAATACATAATGGTTCTTCGGATAATAATCCAACCGGTTTATCCATATTAACAACGTTAAAATGGTCGAAAACTTCGATAGTCGATGAGTTAACTATCAAAGAAAAACACGTGTGCAAACAACGATATTATTTCCAAGTGGAAATTATATCGATCAATCATCAACCATATATATATATATATATCCTCATTTATATATTTAGAAAATATACGTTATTAACCCTGGAAAACATTTCCATAGCTTGTTCACGCATCACTACCATTCCACAACTACTAGTCCCTAATTGTAAACTAGTAAGAGAACGACTACCCAAGTATAAACCCCGAAGGCCGAAACCAACATCAGATCGATACTCAGAAAACCATTCAACTTACTAATCTCTAGTCAGTTTCTAATTTTGCTTAACTCTATTTCTTTACTCTCTAATTGAATAACTCTATTTGTTTAACTCCTATTCGAATAACTAATATTGAATTTAACTCCATTCACTTGACTCTAGATCGCAGCGATCACAATGGTTACGCTTGATTCCCTCAGGAAACATCCGACCGCCGTAGGCTATCTGCAGCCCTGCGAATTATGCTAGCAGTCGTGCTAAATGGTAACTTATCCTGAATAACTATGTTTGACTAACTCTATTCGACTAACCATATTCGATTAACTCGACTTCGAATAACTAAATTCGATTAACTCTTTCATATCTCGTCAATTTCCTTTTTATACTTCTATTTATTTTCTAAATAAATATTCCTTTATTAATTCTATTTACTTCCTAAATAAATATTTCCTTTATCAACTTTATTTATTTTCTAAATAAATATATCCTTTATAAAATCCTATGATTTTATAAATACTTTATTTTCAAAATATTTCCTTTTCTAAAATCGATTGATTTTATTAAAATTCCTTTATTCTATTTACATCCCAGGGTCTTTTATGATATTTAAAATAGCAAACCACAATGATCGATAACATTTAAACACACATAATCAAACAGATTATATATCACATCATATATTACAATATATGAATAGAACAGTATCATAAATATTGAGGAGTCCAGTTGGACCCCTCCAACCTATTTCCCTGCATCACAGATGTTAAACAATATAATTAACATCGACTTCATTTCAATGTGAAATATTCTGCTAAACTGAATCAATATTTAATTAACGATTTATATATATATCGTTATCTATAATTTCAACCAATACACAAGCAATTCAACCAAACAGTTAACACATAGCAATCAACAGATGATTAGCAGTTATAAAAATAGAACTGTTCAGAGTTGGTGAGTTTTACTCACATTGGACTATCATCGTTAATTAACGATAATTGTCGTTGATTCGGATCGGATAATTTATTTCGCCATAAATTGTAACGAGCTCAGATGGACTTCTAGTCAGTTCCATGACGTAGCCACCGTCCATACAATCCCAACGCAACTTACGGTTCGTCGATCTGATATCGTATGACGAAGATATTGCATTGTAAAGTTAATACACTATTTATTTTTGAATTAAACATGAAATTAATAAAAACTGGGCCTTAGCTTAACTTTTCCCTGACCCAACATCCCTCAAGCCCACTACCAAACCTATAAGCCCAGACCCGCTCGTGGGCTCTTCTCCTACACTCCCTCTTCCTCCAGTAAACGCACAACGCTCCATTACAGAACCTTCCAACTCCCATCAGTCAACCACCACTCCATTGAATTCAAAACCGACATCACCAGTGTTCTTCCCTTAACTGTCTTCATCAACTCAGCGCCACTTTATCACGCTCGAATCAACTTCCTCAACTGCGAGACCGTCCTTCCCAATACAGGTACCGAAATAAAACTGCACCGAATCATCCCAATTTTTGCAATGAGGTGCTATTTCTCCTCGCGAGTTCAACAGCAGTATCCAATCTACAAATCGATGCCCCAAATCGCCACATCGAGGAACCCTAGAACCCTATTGATAACATCGAACTCCAACGTATGCGTCGCACTCGACGAGGAGGGTACAAACTTGAAGCTCAGGCCAAAAGGAGATGATCGAAACTGGTTTCAACACTTAAGGAATTTTCTTTTGATTGTTTTGATTTTTACTTTCTTTTTCTTTTGTTGTGATTGGGTTTTTATACCGTTTGTGTTGAAAACGTGGAGCTCGGTTTGCCTTTTGATAGTGGTGGTTGTAACAGATGATTTGTGTCCTGTTCTTGATCATAGAAAAAATGTTAGGATATTTTTATTTTTATTTTTATATTTTATTCTATTGATTTTAAGTTCGTCTTAGGTTCTTAAAAATCCCTACGATCACATAAAGTACCCAAAAATCACCAAACCGGATAGGTAGCTAGATTTTGACATTACGGTCCCAACAAAATTGGTTTCGTCGAATTCCGACTCCGTATACTCACACAACGTATTTTTAACTGTCAAAATACTGACTGTTTTTTACTCTAAAAATCTGTACGGCCACACAGTGACTCTAAAAATCACAGAACTTGGAATCTAACAACTATTTGACATTGTGGATCCAACAAAATAAGTTTCGTCGAATTCCGACTTCGTTTGCAAAAGTGGCTATTTTTAAAGCTCTAAATAGCCTATTTAAATATATAAATATATTTAAATATAATTAAATTTAATATTTAAAAATAAATATTATCGTCTATATCCACAGTGGAATATGATACAGCTCAGGAAAAATCCTATATGGATTTACAACTCGATATTACATCGTCAGAGTTATATCGATGTTCGATTTCTATTTAAATCCTTATATAAAATATAATTAAATCGTTATGGTCAGGGCGCTGCATTTCTGAGAATTTGATTTGGACGTAACTCAAAATCTACATGACGAAATCCCGTTATTTCTCTTCCACTAGAAAGATATACTCCACCAGCTCCACACGTTTCTTGTTTCACAGAAATCCGATTTAAAACGAACCCTGTATACTCAGTTGAAGTTCGAATCGCCAAATAGCGAACTACCGCGCCATTTCGAGCTCTATTTTAATTATATTAAAATTCTACATTCAAACTGACGTCGATTGAATATATTCATCAATATAATTCAACTCTAAGCTGGATTAAATCTTAGGGATGACCCAGTTCACAAAATATTGTGATTTCCAATATTTTTGATTATTTCTGAATTAAATATATTATTCTGTTATTTAATTAAATTAAATAACCACTATAATTAATTAAACCACTATTTAAATCTCTAAACCCTTGTTTAAATAATTTAATTAATTAATTATTCTGCGGCTAACAATGCGGGTCATTACAATCTTCCCCACTTAAAATAATTTCGTCCTCGAAATTGCTAAAGTAGAGGATGACCCTATCTATTGGATTAAAGTTTATCTGTTTACCCCTTATCTCTTGTTTCTCCGAACCAATTAATATCGACTAAAATATTTATTCATTCCGACTAACTAAAATTTTCAAAAATTCTGAAAATTTTCTAACACTTTAAATTTTCGGTAAATTTCGCCATAACCTCCTTTGTACAGCCCTATCGGTAAAACCACAACTCGCCTCTCTAGGCCTTCTCCAACCCAAAAGAAAATCAACCAGCCAAGCGGCTTGCCAATTCGGCTCATAAATCTCATGATTATATCAAATATAAACTTGTACCTTTTTGTCGGGCATATCACTATGTCCTTTGCATCTGTTACCAATTCAACATATACCAATGTCATTCCAACTTGATCTCAAATCAATTTATCTTTAACATAACCATTCGCTTATACCTAAGTCGAATTTCATTTCAAATCGATGTCATTACCAATTTAAATTCTTTACTTACCAGCCCAATATAATCCCAGATTATCTCTAATCAAGTCTAATTCTACTTGACACCAATCTATTTCAATATGATTTTTACTTAACTGACTTTTAATTCAATCTCAATTCTATTGGCCTTTACAAATCCTACTTTAATTTGTTTTAATTCACATAATTTGTTTCTGGGAGTTTTTAAACAGTTTACCTCTTTCAAAAATCAAATTTTCCTTTTTGAAATTCAATACAACTTGTTTTCCCAAAACAAAATCCTTGGTAGAAATCCGTCACTTACATACTCGAAAATGAACACCGATGATGTCATGATCAACATCGGAATCTATTTTCCAGCTACCGAAGTGAGTTCAATACTATCTTAAAATTCACATATATTAAATCCATATTCATTTACAAACACTTTTCCCATTTCTGGGATTTTAAATTTCAATTCTGATTTTAATTTCATATTTAATTCATCTTATTTCACATACTTTACTTATATAAATTCTGATTGGTTATATATAACCATTTCACATTTTATAATCTTATCTGATTATAATCACTACCAACACATCCAATATATGATAATATATCACATATCCATATTGTGTCGGTCCATCGTATTCAAGTGTTTATAAAACTCCTACCGATACAGTGGATCAAACTGATCGACCAGAATTCATAAGCCACTCAACCAATAAATCTCCACAATATAAAACAAATTTTTTATATCAAATAACAAATACGCACTCGTATATATACACTCAAACTCAATCTAGGATATTACTAATCCCATCTCTATCGAGTTACGCCACAGAGCCAAGGTAATACTTAACCTAAGCTCTGATACCAACTGTAATGACCCGAAAATCCGGACCAATTTGAGCTGACCAAATAACACAAGTCCAACCACAAATTGCACTGGAAATTCAAGAAACTAATAGAAAGAAGATAGAGGGTGAGAATAGATAAGATAGAAACTTATAGAATAGAAGAAGAAGAAGAACATCATCATCAGAGTAAACATGAAACTCACAGCGGAACGAATAAAATATAACATAACTTTTGAAATAAAACAATTATGTATACAATAGCACTTATCAGAGTACAACACTTACAACAACAGCGGAAATAATAATAGCTATAGAATCTTGAAGCCTCCTGCTCCAAGCTCCCCAAGTGTATCTGTAAATCCCGACTACTTGACTGCCCATACAAATTTAGGCACCCAAGAGTTTAGGGAAACAAAACAAAATAAACTCCGGGTCAGTCATGGGACTGGTATGAGTAAAACAGTTTAAAACGGCCTGAACAAGTAAATGATATCTCATAAGACCACGCCGTATAACGGAACGGGTTTTTTCCTTATGAGAATCCAAAATATCTTTATATTAAAAACCTTTTGATATTATAATAATGTATATGTACAAATAGATATCAACCTAGCAGAAACGCTTTCATCTCACGTTCTACATATAGGATACAATCGAAACCGCAAGCACGTATTGGGTAATGGATTTCCAACTATGACAAGGTATGGAACCACCTTCCGATCAGTGTACTCTAGGAACGATACACTGGAGTTCAACAAGAACATCTTGCAACTCAGCCACATTTGACCGACCACTCATTTCGCTTGAGTGTATCGAATGTATATCACCAACGGTTGGGATCAGCAACCGTTTCCCGTATATATATATATATATATATATATATATATATATATATATATATATATATATATATAGGACAACATTGATAGATTAAAGAAGCAAATGAATATTCTCTAGGTAGGTGATTATACACCCTACTTCGGAGCGACCGACTTAGCCATGCTGCCTGCCCGACTTCTGTCATTTACCGGATGTGAGGCTAGAAGCTACGCTTATCTTTTACATGCCACATCTTCATTCACTTTGAATGTCACATCGTCATACCTGCCAAATCACAAATTGATTTCCCCAAAAATACCATGGGTATACAACTAAGAGAAACGAATTCCTCCGCCACCAAACGTGGATACGTTTGAAAAGATCAACTTACGCGATCTATTAGATATACTCTGTCAGACATTCTTCCATACAGGTCGTCCTGGGACTGGACAAACCGAAGGCACTATTCTGTAAACAGGATAGCCCTTGCATAACTCCGTCTTCAATTATCTTTGGCATATATGATTCGCAACGCTTATGCCAATACAGAGTGGTTCTTCGGATAATAATCCAACCGGTCTCTCCATATTAACAACGTTAAAATGGTCGAAAACTTCGATAGTCGATGAGTTAACTATCAAAGAAAAACACGTGTGCAAACAACGATATTATTTCCAAGTGGAAATTATATCGATCAATCATCAACCATATATATATATATATATCCTCATTTCTATATTTAGAAAATATACGTTATTAACCCTGGAAAACATTTCCATGGCTTGTTCACGCATCACTACCATTCCACAACTATTAGTCCCTAACTGTAAACTAGTAAGAGAACAACTACCCAAGTATAAACCCCGAAGGCCGAAACCAACATCAGATCGATACTCAGAAAACCATTCAACTTACTAATCTCTAGTCAGTTTCTAATTTTGCTTAACTCTATTTCTTTAATCTCTAATTGAATAACTCTATTTGTTTAACTCCTATTCGAATAACTAATATTGAATTTAACTCCATTCACTTGACTCTAGATCGCAGCGATCACAATGGTTACGCCTGATCCCCTCAGGAAACATCCGACCGCCATAGGCAATCCGCAGCCCTGCGAATTACGCTAGCAGTCGTGCTAAATGGTAACTTATCCTGAATAACTATGTTTGACTAACTCTATTCGACTAACCATATTCGATTAACTCGACTTCGAATAACTAAATTCGATTAACTCTTTCATATCTCGTCAATTTCCTTTTTATACTTCTATTTATTTTCTAAATAAATATTCCTTTATTAATTCTATTTACTTCCTAAATAAATATTTCCTTTATCAACTTTATTTATTTTCTAAATAAATATATCCTTTATAAAATCCCATGATTTTATAAATACTTTATTTTCAAAATATTTCCTTTTCTAAAATCGATTGATTTTATAAAAATTCCTTTATTCTATTTACATCCCAGGGTCTTTTATGATATTTAAAATAGCAAACCACAATGATCGATAACATTTAAACACACATAATCAAACAGATTATATATCACGTCATATATTACAATATATGAACAGAACAGTATCATAAATATTGAGGAGTCCAGTTGGACCCCTCCAACCTGTTTCCCTGCATCACAGATGTTAAACAATATAATTAACATCGACTTCATTTCAATGTGAAATATTCTGCCAAACAGAATCAATATTTAATTAACGATTTATATATACCGTTATCTATAATTTCAACCAATACACAAGCAATTCAACCAAACAGTTAACACACAGCAATCAACAGATGATTAGCAGTTATAAAAATACGTTATAAAAATAGAACTGTTCAGAGTTGGTGAGTTTTACTCACATTGGACTATCATCGTTAATTAACGATAATTGTCGTTGATTCGGATCGGAAAATTTATCTCGCCATAAATTATAACGAGCTCAGATGGACTTCCAGTCAGTTCCATGACATAGCCACCGTCCATACGATCCCAACGCAACTTACGGTTCGTCAATCTGATATCGTATGATGAAGATATTGCATTGTAAAGTTAATACATTATTTATTTTTGAATTAAACATGAAATTAATAAAAACTGGGCCTTAGCTTAACTTTTCCCTAGCCCAACATCCTTCAAGCCCACTACCAAACCTATAAGCCCAAACCCGCTCGTGGCCTCTTCTCCTACACTCCCTCTTCCTCCAGTAAGCGCACAACGCTCCATTAAAGAACCTTCCAACTCCCATCGATCAACCACCACTCCATTGAATTCAAAACCGACATCACCAGTGTTCTTCCCTTAACTCTCTTCATCAACTCAGTGCCACTTTATCACGCTCGAATCAACTTCCTCAACTGCGAGACCGTCCTTCCCAATATAGGTACCGAAATAAAACTGCACCGAATCATCCCAATTTTTGCAGTGAGGTGCTATTTCTCCTCGCGAGTTCAACTGCAGCATCCAATCTACAAATCGATGCCCCAAATCGCCACATCGAGGAACCCTAGAACCCTATTGATAACATCGAACTCCAACGTATGCGTCGCACTCGACGAGGAGGGTACAAACTTGAAGCTCAGGCCAAAAGGAGATGATCGAAACTGGTTTTAACACTTAAGGAATTTTCTTTTGATTGTTTTGATTTTTACTTTCTTTTTCTTTTGCTGTGATTGGGTTTTTATACTGTTTGTGTTGAAAACGTGGAGCTCGGTTTGCCTTTTGATAGTAGTGGCTGTAACAGATGATTTGTGGCCTGTTCTTGATCATAGAAAAAATGTTAGGATATTTTTATTTTGATTTTTATATTTTATTCTATTGATTGATTTTAAGTTCGTCTTAGGTTCTTAAAAATCCCTACGATCACCTAAAGTACCCAAAAATCACCAAACCGGATAGGTAGCTAGATTTTGACATTACGGTCCCAACAAAACTGGTTTCGTCGAATTCCGACTCCGCGACGTATTTTTAATTGTCAAAATACTATCTGTTTTTCACTCTAAAAATCCGTACGGCCACACAGTGACTCTAAAAATCACAGAATTTGGAATCTAACAACTATTTGACATTGCGGATCCAACAAAATAAGTTTTGTCGAATTCCGACTTCGTTTGCAAAAGTGGCTATTTTAAAGCTCTAAATAGCCTATTTAAATATATAAATATAATTAATTTTAATATTTAAAAATAAATATTATCGTCTATATCCACAGTGGAATATGATACAGCTCAGGAAAAATCCTATATGGATTTACAACTCGATATTAAATCATCAGAGTTATATCGATGTTCGATTTCTATTTAAATCCTTATATAAAATATAATTAAATCGTTATGGTTAGGGCGCTGCATTTCTGAGAATTTGATTTGGACGTAACTCAAAATCTACACAACGAAATCCCGATATTTCTCTTCCACTAGAAAGATATACTCCACCAGCTCCACACGTTTCTTGTTTCACAGAAATCCGATTTAAAACGAACCCTGTATACTCAGTTGAAGTTCGAATCGCCAAATAACAAACTACCGCGCCATTTCGAGCTCTATTTTAATTATATTAAAATTCTACATTCAAACTGACGTCGATTGAATATATTCATCAATATAATTCAACTCTAAGCTGGATTAAATCTTAGGGATGACCCAGTTCACAAAATATTGTGATTTCCAATATTTTTGATTATTTCTGAATTAAATATATTATTCTATTATTTAATTAAATAACCACTATAATTAATTAAACCGCTATTTAAATCTCTAAATCCTTATTTAAATAATTAAATTAATTAATTATTCCACGGCTAACAATGCGGGTCATTACATCACTCATGTCGGCGTCCCGATTGAACATCCCCATCGCCTCTCATCGAGCATATAATTTGGTATTGGCAAGCACTTATTGTAACAAAAGGAATCCCCAATGTTACATGCCACCAATACCATATATATACCATGATCTTTCTTAATATCTTGCGATGTGGGACAATTCTCCCGTTCAATCCACATACCTACTCCATTCCAATGTGAGCCACACCTAATAATTTCTACCTTGGCGAGCATTGCTCAAGTCACCTTAAAGTTACCCTTGAGTTCTCTTCATAGTTGGTTAGGCTGCTACCCCGAGTTCTCATAAGTAGTGGCGTCAGGCTGCTTTTACCATTGTATCTCCACCTTGACGAGCATCCCATGCTCAAGCCCCTTTGGAGCCATGCTTCGGTCATGCTACACATACCGGTCCCCTCGAACCATGGAGCTCTGATATCATGTTGAGTTTCGGCATTCCCTGCGTACCGTACGCGCTTCACCGTGTCTATCGGAGTTAACGGTCGAAGTCTCCTATGCCGGCATCCCGATTGAACATCCCTCATTGCCTCCCATAGAGCATATAATTTGGTATTGGCAAGAACTTATTGTAACAAAAGGAATCCCCAATGTTACATGCCACCAATACCATATATATACCACGATCTTTTTTATTATCTTGCGATGTGGGACAATTCTCCCGTTCAATCCACGCACCCACTCCATTCCAATGCGAGCCACACCTAACAAACACAACTCCACACAAACTCAACAATCAACATCACTCCAACTTCACACGAACTCAGCAAAATTCCACACACATTCGATACAACTCCACAAAAATCAACATACAAATACATAATGCCTCACTCAGAACATGATTCGATTTTTTCTAATTTGGATGATTTAATCGTTTTTAGAGAGTACAATCATGGAAGAATGACTTAAATTCAAAAAATACATACGTCAACATTTACAGACATAGAGTAGGTAGAAAAAATACTTAGTGGGCATATGTTAAACGATATCAAAGAAATTTTCGTATGAAAAGACTTCGTTTTCTCTCGTTGTATGATATGCCGCAAAACTACCATTTGGTTATAACACCACAAATTAGGGCTGCACACAACCAATATTCAATCTGATCCAACCCACCAATCCGATCCAATCCACATAAACCCAACTCATCGTAGTTTGGGTCGGATATGGGTTACAATTTGTAACCCATACTATATATGGGTCGGGTGTGGTATTTTGTTTTACCCAACCTTATTTTAACCCTACCCAACCTTATATTTAAAAAATAATTTAATACCAGCCCACTTAAAATTAAAATAGCCTAATCCTTGTATGATGTTTATGTATTATATAGTAAATATATAAAAGAACGTATTTCATGTCAAATCTAAACTGGATAGAAGTTAACAAATATTTTTTAACGAGATTTTTTACGTATTTTAAAATAAAACACTTATTCTACTATATAATGAATTAATTTCATATGATGTGTTTTACAATGAAATTATAATAAAATATTGGTTATAATGAATCAGTTATTTTTAAATGCGTTATGCCAACTAAAATCCGATATACTATGTTGAATAGTTTAATTTTTTTTAAAAAAAAATCTCTCATATTCTCATTTTTTATTAGTTTCGTGCAACCCAACCCAACCCTACTTGACCCAACCCAACTCATACTTCAATCCAACCTCATATAGGGTCGGATACGGGTTGAACTGCCTTAAACATATACCCATGCGGGTCGGATGTAGTATTTGGTCCAACCCGACCCAACCCATACTTTGTGCAACCCTACCACAAATTCATATTAAAAAACAGTTGCCATATTTCTATATAAATTGTTGCGACATTATCAAAAGACAATTAAACGAAAGGTTTCAGATGTTAGGTAACAGAATATTAATTTATCTTTATACTATTTTAGAAAGTGTATTGTTATTTGCTAAAGACATTATAAAACCGATGATGCTCTATTCAGCCCTATACCAAATAAATTACAAGTTCAAACTGACATTATCCTTATATTAAGAATTGCATAGGCGTTACAGATAGTGTTCATGTAGTGGCGCACTTATTAGACAAAGTTGTATCTTACATTGAACGAAAAAAATATGCTACCCAAATATCTTTGCAATCTTTTCATTCGATTTACAATTTACTTATGTGATGGCTGGGTGGAAAGAGATTGCACGTGATGAAAGAACTTTTAATGTAGTTATAAATTATAGAAATTCGAACTTTCCTCATCCACCATGAGGACGGTATTATTTAGTTGACTTGGGTTATTCTCTTTTAAATGGTTTTTTACCACCTTATTAAAATGTAAGGTACCATATTCCTTATTTTCGAGATACAGTGAATCGACCAAAATCAAACAATAAAGTTTTTAATTTATACTATTCAAGTCTATGTATGAGTATTGAAAGAACCTACGACATTTGAAAGAAAAAAATTGCTATTTTAAAGAGTATGCCAACGTACGGTTTTGAAATTCAAGTTAAAGTTGTTGTTGCTACAATTACATAATTTTATAAGGAAATACAATAACGGTGATTTAGACTTTATGGCATTTTATGATAATCCTGATCCCGTATTGGATGAATATGATGAAAATTATCATAATATGAGTAATAAGACAGGGGGCGATACTCAACGAGTGAAAATATGAGTTAAATGAAGTGGTCGTACTCAGATTTTTGATAAGAGATGAATTAATGCAGCAGAAATGACATAATAGACATGTATAAATATTTTATTTAGTTATTGATGTATTTGCATTTCTTTTATCCACGTATTTCCATCGGTTATTAATATTTAACGGTATTTTGCACAATTCCTTTTTAGCTGTAAAATTTCTATTATACAAAAACTACAAATAAATTAACAGTTCAATGCACCTGTTAGGTTTAAATCGATCTCATCAAAAACCAATTTTAGCATTTTAAACATTTTGAACCAAGGATCTATGTAAAATTAGGTAAATCGAAGAGTCGTGCCTTTTTAAGGTTTTACAAAATCGTTAAAACCCTAATTTCTTCAAATCTGGAAGGAAGTTGGAACCTGCTGAAGTGAATAGGGAGCTCGACAGACGTCGGACCTCTGTTGGTATCCAAGAGAACGTATCCTCCTTCGAATGAATCAAAGAAGAGCAAAAGGGACGCGATCCTAGCCGCCATTAATTAGGTTTTTGAAGAGATACAACGTTGGTTCTTTATTTTTATTTTTATATGATCTTATTAATTGGTTCGCGCGTATTATTATAAAGGGAACAACTTTTCTTTATAAAATTAGACGTGTACCCTAAAATAAGGAACCCACCGACATACCATTTCAACACTAAATAAAATATCAACATATTTGATAATTTATTTATCCAATAAATGTTTTTCCCTTTATAATGTTCTAAGTGTGCGACCCTATAGGTTATTATAACGTTGGTAATGATTTTAAATCGTATTTAAAATCATAAATAGTGATTGGCATCTACCAATACGTCGCCGCTACCCAATGTATAATAAGATCAATGATTCGATACAACCTTTTTGTGACTAGTGTCTCAACGTAATATAATCATTTTAACCATCATATCCGGGATTAAATTCGAGGCATGGAACGTATCACCCTCTTTATAATTTAATCCTTTTATCTTGATCGATGAGTATACTATATAAAACAATTCAATATTTGAGCACGACCATGCATTTCATAGTCTCACTCGATTAAGAGGCCCATGGATATCGCTATAAATATATCGTAGGGTTAAATTTCATCTAGATCATTCATAATTTTCATTCGATTCGAGATGTAACCAATGATCACCTTTATCGTCTGCTCGGTCAAAAGTAACTTTTCATGATATCAAAACACAAATATCCTCGAATATAATTGTAATGATTTCAGGTCTGAGGACCATTACATCACTGTCACTATGAGAATAACTTGTGATACTATTAATTATATTTCATGTAGTTTTCTCATGTTGGGTCAGCCCAATACGCTATTCTCCAACACGTATTTATGTATTGACATTAATATCACGTATATCAATGATATATGATCATCAGTCAATCAACATACTAGTCTCAATGTTTTATTGTTGTCCTTTGTATACAACAAAACTTGAATAGGGACATTTAAGAATTATTATACTTAATATATTATATAATCTCATGTTCAAGTCTTACTCAAACTATATAATTCTGTATTATTATTCTAAGGACTTCTATTATGTTAATGTATAAATTACGCAATAAATATAACATAACAGAATATTTTTTATTCCAAATAAAACAATAACATCGACAATGTTATTAATCACATCAAATGGATTGCCTCTAGGGCATAAACTCTAACAATCTCCCACTTGCACTAGAGTCAATCAATCATGTATCATATACCTATGAAACTAGTGTGATTATTAAACTTCTGCTGCGACAAAGTTTAAGTCGGTACATCTGCAACAACCTTTTGCAACTTTGCATATATGTTTATTTCCTTTGTGAAGAACTTCACATAAGAAATTATATTTCTTGAATATATGTTTGGATCGATAATGAGTTCAAGATTTAGGCCTAAGCAATAGCCACATTGTTATCACAATGTAAATCCTTGGATCAACAATGAATTAAGTTCAATTATGAACTTCTTAACCCAAATGTTTTCTCTTCTTAAAATCAGTATCTATTTCTTGCTTTAAAACTAACATTGTTCACAATAATTGATGTGTTATCATCATATAACATTAGAATTATTGTGTCACTCCCACTTAATTTCTTGTCTATACAAGATTCGGTATTTTGTGGTTTCCGAGACATTTCGAATTCTACTTTATTCACATTGGTATCTTAGAGATCGGCTCTCCTTTCAATACCAATTTAAGTAATAAACATTTTATTCTCGGAGGGTTTATAGATATAATATCCTTTTCCTTCTTTTGGATATTCCACAAAAAAATTATCAGATTTGGATCCGATCTTATCAGAGGCAAGACCTTTAACAAACTCTTCATATCCCAGATCTTCATATTAGACACACTAGGACACTTCCTAGTCCATATATTATATGGCATCTTCAGAATCGTTTTAGTAGGATTAAATGCAATTGTTCTTAATTTAATTTATTGGAAGATCTATATGACTTATCATTGGTCGTACAATATCTTATAAGGTGCGACTTCTCCTTTCAGACACACCATTTCAATATGGTGTTCTAGATGGAGTGACTTGTGGCACAATTCCACACTCATTTGGATAATCATTAAATTATTGGCTTAAATATTCTCTCGATCTGTTTGAAGAGTATTTATTTTCTATAGAAATTGGTTTTGAACTTCATTTTGAATTCTTTGAACTTTTCAAAGGATTCTGACTAGTGTTTCATAAGATACACATATCTATATCTACTGACATCATCAATAAATGTAATGAAGTAACAAAACCTACTTATAGCTTATGTATTCATTACTCCATATACATCATTATGTATGAGACCCAATACTTAATAGCCCATTCACTGTGTCAAATGAAAGGTGATTCAATTATTTTGCCTAACAAACAAGATATGCATTCTTTATATGATTCGAAATCAAATAATTCAAAATTTCCATCATTAGGAAGTTTTGATATGCTTCTCTTGTTTATATGGGCTAACTGACAATGCTAAATGTAACAGCCCGCATTCTACGCACCTAAGGATCGTAGAATATTTGTTTCACTTACATGCGAAGCCGATGGTCGTGAAACTTTGGGAAACGACTATTAGGATCATTTCCCATGTTCACGATTTTTGTCGACTTTTAAATGACCGTTTTGCCCCTGGCGAATCTTGCTTCGTCTATAACTTTTGATTGTAAAGGAGTTTTGACCTAAAACCACTTCCATTGGATTTAGATTATGGTTTACCTTTCCTTAGAGTGGTCACATTAGCCAAACGGACTTACTGTTTGGGAGATATGGCTGAAACAAAGTTTTGAAATGTGAAAAACAGCTTAATCGGGCCAAATTAGGGTGATTAGCAGCTAGTCCCATAACCCATTTCGGGATTAGGGTTATGGGAGGGCTGATAGGGTTAGGGAAAACATTTCATTTCAGAATTCTAGCTGCCATTTATATTCTTGAAACCCTAGCAATGGCCTCCACCTTCTAAATCACTCCCAAATCACTTTCTAATTGCATATTAACTTAATCTACACCAAATCAAGGAAGATTAGTGTCAAATCATAGTTGGAGCTGTTGTGTTGCATTGGAAACCACGCCAAAACAATAGAGTTTCAAATCTAAAGTTTTATTTATGGCTAAGGTGAGTGATTTGCATTGTCTTTCACTATGTACGGCTAATTAGGGGTGATTAATGTTAATTAATGATATTATACATGTTAAAATTTTGAAAAAATATGTAAAAACTTTGAAATGTTATTTTATGCCTTTGTTAGAAATTTGGGTTAATTTGGACATGTTTTGCTAATCCTCATGCTAGATATGATTAAACTTGATTAAGGGGAAAACATGGGTTTTGGATAGGTTTGATCCATATGGACGTGTCAAACTATCGTTTTGGTATTTATGGTTGATTATACATGTTGCTATTACTGTTTGGAATGTTTTGTGATTGCCTAGAACTGTTAGATTGGTCGAAAACGCCGTCGTATAGCGTAAATAGTTTGCTGGAAAGAGATGCAGGAAATTGGTCAAACCCGTTCTGAGTCACACTCCACTCGTGAGTATGTATCACGAACCGACCCCCTCCACTCGTGGACCACCTACTCCCTACGTGTCAACCCTCATGAACCAAATTTCCTGCCTTGAACCAAAATGGAGCACCTCGAGATGTTGGCCATGATCCAATGTCACGAACCGAAGGGCAGACCATGAATCGGTACCACCGAGCCACCCAGGACGGAGACTCACGAATCGAGGAGGAGCACCACGACCCAGATGCTCATCACGAGCCAGAGAAGAGACAGGCCATGAGTCGAACCAAGACGAGTACCATGAGTTGTTATGAAGGTCACGAACTGGAGAATCACGAACCGGGATGATGACCAAAACCCTAGATGCAAAGGTAGTCCAAATAGGAAATTAGAACTCAGGATCCAGACAGAAACCAATGAGTTAACTTCATGGGTTGGACTTTGCTGTGGGATGAGTGCAAAGGGGTTATCGATGCCTATAGCTTTTACTCACCACTGAGAGACGAATCATTGGCTATGGATCAGTGCAATGGAGTTGTCATGACCCCATGAGGCAAAGTGATCGTAGCAGGGCTATGAGTAGTTAGTGGAGTTGCCATGACTCCATGGGGCAGAGTGGACATAACAAAGGATTAGTGGCTATGGATCAGTGCAGTGGAGCCGTCATGACTCCATAAGGCAGAGTGATCGTAGTAAAGAATTGGGTGATCAGAGTGGTAGATATCGTATACTTTACGCACAGAGTGAGAGATGTGAGGATGATTGCTACGTTTGATGTTTGCTATCACCATGACATACACACCCCCTCTCCATTATTTTCACACCATGTGTTAGTGTCTTGTACATCCTGTTATGCATAGGTAGCTGTCCAGAGACGAGCAAGAGGTTTATACGTATCATTTCCATATATTCTCCCTGTGTTGTTGTTATTCACTACTTTGGGCATTAGTTGTATACCTTTCTATTTTGCTTTAGAGACAGTTTTAAAAATTGTAATAAAGATGGTTTGGATCATAAGCTGTATTTGGAATTTTTCCGCTGCTATGATGGTTTAATTTTCAGCTTATGCACTGTTTCGCCTGTTTTATATCAAGTTATGTTATTATTATATTTTGTTCAATGCAATGTGAGATATATTACAGGTTCTTTGATGATACATAGTTTCACACCCTTTTCCTTTGACGACCGTCCCGTGCCGGTTGGACATCGGCACGGCGCATTTCATTGGAAATGTCGGCTAGTGCGAGGCGGGCCATCACACTTGGTTTCAGAGCTCTAGGTTGCATAGTTAACCTAGGGAAAGACATCAAGGAGAAATAGTATACGTATATGAGAGCGCGTATTTGTGATATTTTGGTTTTCAAAAGTTATATATATACTATTAGTATATTTAAGGATGAAGTCGCACTGCACTAGCACCATCAAGGAGATGGTTTGTCGTTTTCTCTTTACAGATTGGACGATGAGCCGATATACGAGGGGTACAGGTTCAGGGGCCAATAATAGGAATGCTCCTGACATGAGGATGATGTTTACTACCTTCATGAGGGAGATTCTCAAGGATGTTCAGGAAGCAGTTCCTAATGCCGCTAACAGTGGTGGTGCAGGCACCTAGAGCCGATTTCGCCAAGCTCTGCAAGGATTATACTAGTCCTGGTGGAAAGCCGTTCCATGGAACGGAATCGGCTACAAATGTTCAAGATTGGATCAATAGTTGTGAGCGCATCTTCGAGGACTTAGGGATCGATGATGCAATGAAGAGAAAGATAGCATCGCGTCAACTGCAAGGACGAGCTATAAATTGGTGGAATGATATTAAAGTAGCTACTCTGAGGATCAAGTTACTTGGAATCAGTTTAAGACTCGCTTCAGTGAAAAGTTTATCCCAGCTGCTCATAAATCCGAATTGTTCAGGAAATTTTTGGAACTTGAGCAGAATGGGAGGGCAGTCTCGGAGTATATCGCTGAATTCGATACTTTATCGAAATATAGGTTATCTCTTATCGATACTGCCGATAAAGAAGAATGAGAAGTCCATAACTGGCCTAGATGAGTACCTGGGGGAAAGACTGATAAATCATATAGATGAGACATTCAAGTCTATTGTGGGAAAGGCATTGAGATCTGAGAGCCTTTACCCTAAGTCGAAGACCGAGGTCGCTATTACATCTTCAGGGGAGCCAAAGGCGCAAGCAAGCGGTGGAGGCAAAAATAATTACTAGAATAAGAGGAAGTAGAACCAAGCCAAGGATGGTCGGAAAAAGAATAAGAAAAACGTTGAGTAGTTTAGCTATGGCAAGAGGGCCACTATGCCAAAGAATGTTGAGCAAAGCCAGTGGACAAGAAGTGCTTCAACTGCGGCCGAGTGGGATATCATAAGGATAAATGTCCACAACCTCCTAAAGAAAAGAAGATTGTGAAAGCATATGCTATAAATGATGCTCCTTCTTCTTCGAATGCCCCAACTGCGGCGGAGAAAGGAAAGAATGTCGTCATTCAAGGTATGCTTTCTATTTATGATGTTCCTATTCGAGTATTTTTTGATACCGGGGCTTCCCACTCCTTTATATCTAGTGACCTGATAGATAGGTTAGGATTGGAACCCGAGATAGTCGATCGACCTTTAGTTGTGATGAACCCGATCGGTGGTTCGACTAGCCTTAGCGTGATTTGTCGAAATTCGGTCTTATCGAGTCATGGATGTATGTTTGCTTGTGATTGCTTTGTTTTGGGCTTTACTGGGTTTGGTATTATTTTGGGAGTCGATTGGCTCCAAAGGTACGAAGTGGTGGTAGACTGTGAGGGATTTTCGGTGACTATTAGGGCTGATGATGGACGGAGGGCAGTGTTTGGTGGCCTATCTAGTGATGAGGTGATGGCTAGTTTTCTAAGTTCCCTCGACATTCCGCAGGACGAGTTATCCGGGGTTCCCATTGCTGGCTAGTATCCGGATATCTTCGAGGAAGTGACCGGACTTCCGTCACACCGAGAGATTGAGTTCCGTATTGATTTAGTGAAAGATGCCAGACCTATAGTGATGCCACTTCATCGTATGGCACCAAGGGAGCAGTGAGAGCTCGGGATGCAAGTAAGCGATCTTTTGAAGAGGTGTTTGCAAGTGGGGAGCGCTAGTAGTATTTGCCACAAAGGCAGATGGTTCCCTTCATTTATGTGTGAACTATCGCGAGTTGAATAAGGTGACTAGGAAGAATAAGTATCCTCTTCCACGGATAGACGATCTATTTGATCAACTGGAAGGAGCAAGAGTGTTCTCCCAGTTGGACCTCATGACAGGATTTCATCAGCTCCAAGTAGCAGTTGAAAGTATTCCTAAAACAGCATTTCGGACGCCGTCTGGATTCTATGAATGGTTGGTCATGCCATTTGGTTTGACCAATGCACCAGCATATTTTGTGGATCTTATGAATAGGGTATTCAGGGATCAAATGAATAAGTTTGTTCTTGTGTTCGCGGACGATATCCTTGTTTACCCGAGGACAGAGGAAGAACACAAGGAACATTTGAGGACAGTGATGGAGGTGTTGAGTAAACACTGATTGAAAGCAAAATTTTCTAAGTGTCACATCCGGAGGAGGGAAGTGAGATTTTTGGGCCATGTTGTTTCAGATAATGGTACTGCCGTGGATCCTACATGGTGGCTACGATACAAGATTGGTCTATGCCTAGGAATGCAACAGACATAAGAAGTTTATTGGGTTAGCTGGATATTATCGTAATTTCATCCAGGACTTCTCCAAGATAGCGGCACCGTTAACTCAGTTGACCAAGAAGAATCAAGCTTTCGTCTGGGACGAAAGGTGCAAAAATGCATTTAAGGATCTAAAGGGGAAGTTGATGAGTGCGGCAGTGTTAGTTATTCCTAAGGGGAACGAAGAGATAACGGTATACACGAATGCCTGTGGTATCAGATGAGGTGTTGTCTTGATGCAAGGAGGTAGGGTTGTAGCTTATGCTAGTCGGCGATTGAAACCACATGAGAGAAGATATACTACCCATGATCTAGAATTGGCAGCGATCATGTTCGCATTGATAATGTGGAGACATTATTTATTGGGAGAAAGATTCACGTTGTTTACTGATCATAAGTCGTTAAAGTACCTTTTCTCCCGAAAGGTTTTAAATCTTCGTCAGCAAAGATGGTTTGAGTTCTTGGCTTCGTATGATTTCAATATCGCATACACACCCGGGAAGGGCAATGCGGTAGCTGATGCATTGAGTAGGAGACATGCCGGTTTAGGGGCTATGTTTCTTAAATGGAAGCAACTGGAGTATATTGCGGGATATGATTTCAGACCTAAGTGCGAATTAAATTCTGAAATGTGAGCAAGTTTAACGATCAGGCCCATTTTGATTGAGCGGATTGGTTCCAGTCAAAGGGACGATCCTAACTTATTGGAAATCATCTCCAAGTTAGAGATGGGTGTCAATGAGGAGATGAACAAGTATGGGCTTGATCGAGAAGGATGGCTTTGAAAGAATGGGAGGCTAGTTGTGCCCAATGTCAATGGATTGAGAGATGAAGTGCTTAGAGATTGTCATCATTCAAAACTGACTATACATCCCGGTGGTAATAAAATGTATCGAGACATGAAGCAAACCTACTACTGGGAAGGAATGAAGAGAGACGTTGGGAAGTTTATATCTAAGTGCATGAACTGCCAGCTAGCTAAAGCCGAGCAAAAGAAGCCTAGTGGTTTGTTACAACCGCTGGAAATTCCCGAATGGAAATGGGAACAAGTCTTAATGAATTTCATTGATGGTTTACCAAGGACTAGGTTGAGCCATGATAGTATTTGGGTGATTGTGAATCGATTGACCAAAAGCGCAGGGTTCATACCGGTTAAGTCAAATAAAACGACCGGTAAGTTAGCAGAACTGTATATAAAATGGGTACTGAGATTTCATGGAGTACTTAAAGGTATTGTGAGTGACCGAGATCCATTATTCACTAGTGGATTTTGGAAGAGTTTACAAGAGGCTTTAGGATCAGAATTACATCTCAGTACCGCATATCATCCTCAAACCGACAGTCATACGGAGAGGGTGAATCGCGTATTAGAAGATCTCTTGAGAGCTTGTATATTGGATTTTGGAGGGTCATGAGATGACCATTTGCATTTGGTTGAGTTCGCATATAGTAATAGTTACCAGTCCAATATTGGTATGGCTCCATTTGAAGCTTTGTATGGAAGACCGTGCAACTCACCATCATGTTGATTGGAAACCAGTGAAAAGTTCGTGCTTGGTATGAATGTAATAAGAGAAACTTCAGATAAGATCAAAGTTATTCAACAGCGAATGAAGGCTGCCAAAGATAGGCAGAAGAGTTATGCTGGTAAGAGGAGAAGATATTTGAAATTCTCCGTTGGCGACTTGGTATTCTCAAGATTTCTCCATTAAAGCATGTAATTCGTTTTGGTAGGAGAGGTAAATTGGCACCAAGGTTTGTTGGTCCATTTCCAGTCCTCGAGCAAGTGGGGACTTTGGCATAAAAGTTGGGTTCCTGACAAGATGGCAGGAGTTCACAACGTATTTCATGTTCCCCAGTTAAGGAAGTTCGTACACGAAGCTGATATGGCTATTTCACCGGATCAGTTGGATGACATTGAAGTAGAGCGCGAGGTGGTTGGGAACCACATACCGATTTGTATTGTCGAGTACGATACGAAGCAACTTCGAAGGAAGAGGGTGAAACCGGTCAAAATCCAATGGGGTGATAATGAGAATGACTGCACTTGGGAAACAGAGGAGAGCATAAGGAAGTCGCATCCAGAACACTTTGCCTGTTAAGATTTTAATAGCGATAGTTATTCCCTTGTTAGTAAACTGCATGCTATGATAGACTTGTTGTGTCATGATGTGTGTTTGATTGTTTATAAATGGATGTTAGGCATGCGGGACCCATTGTATGTTTTAATTAAGGAATTTCGGGGGCAAAATTTCTTAAGGGGGGAGAATGTA
Source organism: Allium sativum (assembly GCA_030737875.1). Lineage (NCBI taxonomy): Eukaryota > Viridiplantae > Streptophyta > Magnoliopsida > Asparagales > Amaryllidaceae > Allium > Allium sativum. The sequence continues at coordinate 737,627,434 of CM060916.1, forward strand.
ACGACTCGCATTCTACGCAACGGAGGATCGTAGAATATTTGTTTAACTTACATGCAAAGCCGTATGGTCGTTTAACTTTGGGAAACGACTATTGGGGTCATTTCCCGTGTTCACGATTTTTGCTGATTTTTAAATGATCGTTTTGCCCCTGGAGAATCTTCTTTCGTCTATAACTTTTGATTGGAAAGGAGTTTTGACCTGAAACCATTTCCATTGGTTTCAGATAATGGTTTACCTTTCCGTAGAGTGGTCACATTAGCCAAACGGACTTGCCTTTATGGAGATATGGCTGAAACAAGGTTTGGAAGGTGAAAAACAACTTAACCGGGCCAAATTTGGGTGATTAGCAGCTAGGCCCATAACCCATTTCGGGATTAGGGTTATGGGAGGGCTGATAGGGTTAGGGAAAACATTTCATTTCAGATTTCTAGCCGCCGTTTACATCCGTTAAACCCTAGCAATGGCCTCCACCTTCTAAATCACTACCAAATCACTTTCTAATTGCGTATTAGCCTAATCTACAACAAATCAAAGAAGATTAGTGTCAAATCAGAGTTGGAGCTATTGTGTTGCATTGGAAACCACGCCAAAATAGTAGAGTTTCATATCTAAAGTTTTATTTGTGGCTAAGGTGAGTGATTTGCATTTTTTTCACTAATTACGGCTAATTAGGGGTGATTAGTGTTAATTAATGATATTATACGTGTTAAATTTTGGAAAAATATGTAAAAAATCTGAAAGGTTATTTTATGCCTTTGTTAGAAATTTGGGTTAATTTGGATAATCCTCATGCTAGATATGATTAAACTTGATTAAGGGGAAAAAATGGGTTTTGGGTTGGTTTGACCCATATGGATGTGTCAAACTATCGTTTTGATGTTTATGGTTGATTATACATGTTGCTATTACTGTTTGGAATGTTTTGTGATTGCCTAGAATTGTTAGATTGGTCGAAAACGTCGTCGTATGGCGAAAACACACTACACCATATCAGCCAATTTGGCACACAACGTTGCGGGGATAAAATACGGTTTATAGCTGTATCATATTTGATAGGTCTTAGAGTCGTAGCAAACTATATTTTGCGATCCGCACCACCCTACACACCATAAATCTGACCGTCTATCGGTGATGCTCCGGATCGGTTCATTTGACACGACCTTTGGCCAATTCTAATTCGTATCATATTGTGCACCCCTTCAGGCACTCCAAACACAAATTTTGGCCGCTCCCTTTTCCTTTTGTTTTAGTTTAATGGTGACCGAAAACCCAAATTAGGGTTTTCGATCGGTGACCAAATCCTGCCTCCACGTTTCTCTGGAATCTACTCCTCCGGCATAGATGATTCGATCTATGTGTCTTCATCTTTGCACTGGTTAGATCACTGGCATCACTGGCACCAATGATCGACCAGCGCAAAGCTAGAGACCCCAAATTTGGGTAATTTGAAGATTGTGGACTTTGGGTAATTTCGATGTGCTAATCAACTTATTCTTAATTTGTATCGTTACATTTAGGTAATTCTTTTTACTTGTTCATATTATCTTAATGTCACTCCCAAGGATGGAGCCAGAATTTTAATTTCCGCCAGGCTAAGTAAAAGATTAATTAAAAAAGGAGCGATCTTGATTATAATAACGTCATTCACAGAGTAGATTTGGGGATAAGAATAAACATTTGTACTTGTAGGCAAATGAAATTTAAATAACCACATTTACTTGGTTCTTCACAGAGTAGATTTGGGGATGTAGTTGGGTTGGCAGTTTTATGTGCTTTGTTAAAAACATAGAAGATTGAAACAGGATATCCTATCTTGAAATGTAAGAAAACCATGCAGGCAGCCAAGTTGCATTGTTTCTATTCTATGTGTAATAATAGATAGATGGATTTCAAGGTGTACAACCCTTCATGTAATATGAGAAGTTGTTAGTGTTTTGAACCGTATAATAGGTTATAACTATGCAGTAAAACCTTAATTGTGTAGGGTCTGCTGGATTGGATTTCTGTCATGGTACTTAGCAGGAAAAATTAGAGCATTTTTGATATAAACTTCAGGTAATATCTCGCTTTTTTCCATCCCCTCATCTCGGATACACTACATTAGCTAGATTAGGGTGATAGAATAGAAAGGGCAAGGCTATAGCAATGTTAAATCTACAATATTACAGCCAAGTGACAAGGAGAATTATAATGAGTTTGTGGTTTAATACTTTTAGAGCGAATTAGTGAGTCATTACGTGAAAATCATGTTTGCGGAGATTTTGGAGAATGAAAAATAAACTGGTTCAAAGCAAAGGAATTGTTTTGGAGAATGAAATCATGTCATGTAGCATTACATAAGCATGTTATACATATAATTGACAAATATGCACACATGAATACAAAGACACGATATGCCCTTCACTGTTATCAGTACGAACACAAAGACATGATATTTTGTGTGCAATCAGGCATAAAATTACTTCTTTTTTCCTGTAGATTTAGGCACTTTTGTGTTGCTGGAACTCAGGGGCTGGCTATCACGATTCAGTTTTACTGCCAATCATTAGATTGGACTTTTAAGTTTTTGTTTTAAACTGCGTACATAGTAACATATATAAATATTTATGCTGTTATATATAAAACTTTATGATCAGCATCATGAGCTAGCTTATTCTCATAGTAGTAATGTTTTGATTTACAGCAAGCACATGGATTTCATCGACATATTGATCAGCACGTACGCTCAATCTTGTCGGCCTCGACTGGAGTTATGTATATATCAGGCTGATCATATGTTTTTACCTTTTTTTGTTAGTTCGTACTGTTATGAAAATCTTTGACAGTTTCCTTTGCATATGTTAGTATGTTATACATTGTGTTCGTGTTATGAAAAATCTTGTAAATGCTTTGAGTATATATATAATATAAATTGTGTTATTCTTGTGTATAAATTGTGGTACATATGCTGTGTTATATGAAAAATATGTGCTACAGTTTTTGTATATATATATAAATATAAATGCATATATATAAATATGTGCACACACAAATGTAATTCGATATGGTTAAAGGCCGTGTCTGAATACTACTTAGATACGTCTATAAGCCGTATGTTATTACTTATGAGATATGGTTTGTAGCCGTATCTAAAAATTTAACATGCCGTTTTTTAATACGGCTATTGGCTGTGTTTAAGAGCCTTAGATACGGCTAGAAACACGGCTTAATCAACATATATGGTGTAGTGACAGTTTGCTGAAAAGAGATGTAGGAAATTGGCTAGAACCCCCTCCACTCGTGGACCACCTACTCCCCACGAGCCAACCCTCAAGAACCAAGTTGCCTGCCTTGAACCAAGATGGAGCACGAACGGTGGGGTACCTCGAGATGTTGCCCACGTTCCAATGTCACGAACCGGAGGATAGACCACGAATCGGTACCACCGAGCCACCCTGGATGGAGACTCATGAACCGAGGAGGAGCACCATGACCCAGATGCTCATTACGAGCTGGAGAAGAGCCAGGCCACGAGTCGAACCAAGACGTTGTTATGAAGGTCACGAACTGAATAATCACGAACCGGATGATGACCAAAAACTCGAGATGCAAAGGTAGTCCAAATAGGAAGTTAGAACTCAGGAGCCAGACGGGAACCAACGAGTTAACTTCATGAGTTGGACTTTGCTGTGGGACGAGTGCAAAGGGGTTATCGATGCCTATAGCTTTGACTCACCACTGAGAGACAGATCATTGGCTACGGATCAGTGCAGTGGAGTTGTCATGACTCCATGGGGCAAAGTGATCATAGCAGGGCTATGAGCCAACGCAATTGAGTTGTCATGACTCCATGGGGCAGAGTGGACAAATCAAAGGAATAGTGGCCATGGATCAGTGTAGTGGAGCCGTCATGACTCCATGGGGCAGAGTGATCGTAGCAAAGAATTGAGTGATCAAATTGGTAGATATCGTATACTTTACGCACAGAGTGAGAGATGTGAGGATGATTTCTATTTTGATGTTTGTTATCACCATGACATATGCACCTCCTCCCCATTATTTTCACATCATATGTTAGTGTCACCTTAGAGTATTGTACATCTTGTTGTGCTAACTGTTTGGTTGCAGGTCCAGGTTCAGGTATGGTTTTGTACACCTGTTATTATTCTGTTTTTGCTGCTTATCGCTCATACCAGACTTTTGTCTGACCCAGAGTTTTATGTCTCTTCTTATTACTCTAGGTGCTCTTAAACGAGCAGACTAGAGACAGGTTAGCTGGTTATGGATGATAACTGTCCGGAGACAAGCATAAGGCTTATACGTATCATTTCAATGTATTCTCCCTGTGTCGTTGCTGGTCACAACTTTGGGCATTAGTAGTGTACCTTCCTATTTTGCTTTGGAAACAGTTTTAAAAGTTGTAATAAAGATGGTTTGGATCATAAGCTGTATTTGAAATTTTTCCGCTATTATGATGGTTTAGTTTCAACTTATGCATTGTCTCGCCTGTATTATATCAAGTTATGTTATTATTATATTTGTTCTATGCGCTGTGAGATATACTACGGGTTATTTGATGATACATAGTTTCAAACCCTTTTCCTTTGATGACCGTGCCATGCTCGTTGGACATTGGTACGACGCGTTTCATTGGAAATGTCGGCTGGTGCAGGGCGGACCGTCACACTAAAGGTGCGATGTATTTAAATCATTAAATTTAATCCGCTTGGTATTTATGTCAAGCACATCATAGTTATGGATTTATAAAGATCATTAACTATATGTGAAATTCCATAAGATATTTCATTTAAATAAAATGAATAACAATTGTTCTTTTATTAGAAATGAAATTCAAACTTGTCTAAACAAGATTCATAATAACATTTATTTTAAATGTAACTTCATACTAATAATATTTTAATTATTCAATCAAGCCAGTATATAGAACAAGAACCAACTTCTTATGTATAATCCAACAACATTTGCTTCATTTCCAATCGTAAGTCCACTTGTTCTTTTGTCAAATTTCTACTTATTTTGCAATTTCTGTAAATATACATCTATGTGATTCATATCTAGTATCTAATGCTAGAGATGTATAAGTAGATTGTTATAACATTTATATCTTATTCGATTTGAAGTCATACTTCAACTTTCGTTTTAGATCTTCTATATTTGTAAAACAATTACATTTTAATATGTTTGAGGACAATTTTTAAATTTCAATGTTAGTCAAGAAATTTGATTTAATTCAATTTATCCTTCTTAAGGATTAATTTTAGCAATAAATTATTGGAGTTGTTTTCATTTAATATCTACAATAGATAATAAATAATAAAACAAAGGTAGAAGTTTTGCAATATTTTGTATAAATTTTGATGATCAAAATTACATAGAATATTGCAAAATAATAATTTAAACTAAAATATGCTCCCACTCAAATTAACATCCCTCTATATATATCAGTGTATATATATATATATATATAATGGTGTTCCAAGATCCATATCTAGTCATGCCTTGACCTAGCTTTGGCTAATCCCCAAGACACAATCTTTTAGGTAGACATCTTATGTCAATTATATCATATATAATTCTTGGATTGCATGATGAACATTTTGCTCATTGAATTATTCATTTGCTCGAATATAGAATAATACATGCTCTTTGTCTCTAAGGCCATAAAGACTATTATGCGGCCTAGTTAATTCAGACACAGTCAGAGTATCACAATTACTCCTACCGCATATATAAGCAAAATAAAAGGATGCAAACGCTTTGGCATTACCTACATCCAATAAGATTAGCATTGATGGGTGTATTATTCAAAGATGTTACCATGACTTAATATAACAAAATTTGCTTCAAAGGGATTTTATAATTCGTAGCAGCGAGCAATACTAATGCCATTTACACATATCAAAATATATGTAATTTATATCCATAATATAAATTGGATTTAATTAAAATATATAAAACATATATATGTATTTAATTTCAACAACACATAAGAATCATGCGTACATATTCCTTTTGAACACTTCAAAACCATTGGCTATTTTAACTATTGTATTAGATACTATATTCGAATTTAATATGAAGTATAGATTAACCAATATTATTTCATACTTATATAACATCCAGCCCAGATAAATTTAGGGCCCAGTTATTAAGAATTCAAGCTCATATTACATTAGTCCGCCATTATATATACTATATAACCATTCAAACTCAAATGAAATATATATTATTCAACACATATATGCTCATGTATGCAGGCAACATCTTACACACACACACACACACACACACACACAACATTCACATATGAAGCAATTTAAAATGCATACAACCTGGAAACATAAAATATTATATGGACATCTTGCAATCATAATATAAATTCACATATTTCAGGAGTGTTTTAAAACACATTAGCCAAACCTTATCATATCAACAGTTAAATTCTGCACATACATACAAACACACACACACACACACACACACATACATATGTATACTAACTTATAAAACACTTGCAGCAGGTAAATAATATATCAATACATATATTTGTATTTTACCCAGTTTTATGAATTTATTACAACATATAAATATATTTCAGACTACATGCATACTCCTATGCACATAAATCATGTAAACTTCATACATTTCATCTCACTGTCCTAGTATAGATGCATGCACATCAGGAATGTAACAGTGAAATTAATTCCACATACATATAGTAACATCTTCAAGACAAAACAAGTCATATTTGTTTTTCTTTGAATTCTTGTTTGTTGCAGCAGCTTGTTACCATCCTTAGGTATTGTATTGCCATTTCTTGCTGAAACAATTTCATCATGGTTGAAATAGCCAAGCACCCTGCAGATCAGAATCAACAAGATCAATAAGCTTGTTTGTGACAATCACACACAGAGGCTTATATATATATATATATATATATATATATATATATATATAAACATTTTATATATTAAACTGAGCAAATGTATAGGTGCATATATTATGTGGTGGTTGCAAATCTTATTTCCATCAAAATTTCATAAAATATATGCAGCAATGTGTACATGTTTCTTTGCCTTAAACTATATGAATCAAATATTCATATATACTAATGATGCTTATAGATACATGTGCAGACTAGCCTGATAGCTTAGATAAATTATGAAATCTTTTATATTTATATATTACCTAAATGCCATCTACTGTAAATATTTATTATCAATGCCACAATTTTAATAAGCATATAATGGCCTATAGGACAGTTACAAAATAAAATGTGAATGTGCAAGGAAGTCCATCAGTGATCCTCATTAATCATGTTGATAATACATATATCAGTATATATGCTATTAACATGTACTTTGAAGGCCTAACTAACATAGTTTAGTCAGGCTTAAAATGATATGTTATATATATATATATATATATATATATATATATCAAATACAAAGGCTTTGTATATAGATGAAAGGATCAGCAAATCACTCTTATCATAAAGTATTTAGATTCAGGCAATAAAGTTCTAGAATTCATATTTCATACCTACCTTAAACGCCCAAATTTTATAATACAAACATTAACAATATGAAAGCAATATTTGATTTGTCTTTCAAGACACTTGTGTAACAACCCAGAATTTTGGGGCCAATTTAAAAAAATTATTTTGGAAATTTTAATGAATTTAGAATATTTAGAATAAATTATTTTAAATAATAGCGACTAAAAATTTATTTTAATCGAAGTTAAAACATATAATGTTTATAAAAGTCTGCTGTTATTTTTCCGATGTGTTGTATTCCCAAAGTTAACATATGCGGGTTTTTAACGATTTTTTGATCGATCTAGCGATCGATTAAGGTCGGGCAAAATGCGTATCGTTACAGTTGGTATCAGAGCTCTGGTTAGCTCAAATCTTTGGGGTACAACTCGTTAGAATTGAACAAAAGACTCATCAGAGATTGGATTAGTAATATCCAATAAGAATACTCATTAGAGATAGGATCAGCAGTATCCTAGAATGAGAAAACTCATTAGAGATAGGGTTAGTATTGCCCTAGAATGAGTTGAGAGTTACAAGTCTGTAATTAATGTATTTGTATAATCCGATCTTAGAAAATATGATTTTTAAATATATAAAAGTTATATATATTTGATAAGTTAATCAATTAATAAAATTATTGAAACAAATAAAGAAAAAATTGAGGTAGAACAATTAAACAACTTTTAGCTTCGTTCCTTTTCGATGACTAAAAGATTTTAAGTGGGGGAGATTGTAACAACCTGGAATTTTGAGGCCAATTAAAAAATTTTATTTTAGAAATTTTAATGAATTTAGAATATTTAGTATAAATTATTTTAAATAATAGCGACTAAAAATTTATTTTAATCAAAGTTAAAACATATAATGTTTATAAAAGTCTGCTGTTATTGTTCCGATGTGTTGTATTCCCAAAGTTAACATATGCGGGTTTTGAACGATTTTGATCGATCTAGCGATCGATTAAGGTCGGGCAAAATGCGTGTTGTTACAGTTCGTTACAACATGTATATTACATCATATCCCATCATCATGGTTAATGAATAGTATACTATAATGTTTCTTAAAACTGCATACAAAATTCTCAAGAAGATTCATCTTATGATGATTTTCATGTGGGTACAACTGCAAACATTTTGCAGTATTTATTAAAACATTTGTTTATCTTAATTATGCAAAACAGAATCCCATATGTGACGACCCCAAAACCCCGTACGACGGTGTCAAGGGTAATCTTTGGAATATAACACATAAACAGATAATAGCAGAACATAATTAAATAAATACACTAGATAATATACAAATAATACACTGGATAAACATAATCATCAGAGTTACACAGTATACAGGATCATACTTAGTACAAATACAGTTCAGCTATACAAAAATGTCTACAGCGGAAAACAAACATAATATGTACAATAGGAGCTGAACAGCATAAAAAGAGATAAATGATAGAATCCATCTTCAGCTCCAGCTATCCAGAAAGAGCCTGCTAAAACCTGAATACAAGGCTTCCCGTGTAGAAAAAGGGGCACCCGAGTTTGCAAGTGAAACAAACTACGAGTCAGTCATGGGACTGGTATGAGAAATCTACTTAACACATTTTATAATATGGTTAATCACAGGACCATGCCACTTTCGAGGAACGGATTTACTCCATTGGATTGCCAGTGCTTAAAACAAGTAAATCTCTTAAACATCGCAATGCTTTTTACAAAAATGAAGCCGATATAAGACTCAAGTCCCATCACACAATGCAACGCAAACCGGAGGATAGAGTTTTACCTTATGTCGACCAAGATATGCTTGATAGGTGTAAAGTAAAATCACTTAAAATGTAAGTTTTATCATTTAATTCTTAATTAGACTCCAACTGTAAATTAGTAAGAGAACGATTCCCTAAGTATTAACCCTGAAGGCCGAAACCAACATCAGACCAATACCCAGGAAACCACTCATCTTAGCTCGTTTCCAGTTAGTTTCTAATTTTATATACAATCATAAATATCAATCATAGACGGCATTAATGCCCCATACCACTATGTCGCCATATATAGGTATACAATCAAAACTGCACGATGTCGTATTTGGAAATTGGATTTCCATCATGAACCAAGGCAAAAGATAGTCCTTACCGAATTCGAGACAATCTAGCCCATGTCTCAGGCGAGCGCGCAGGCAAGCCTTTGGAGCGACAGGGCCGGTCCACCAATGTGGATTAAAATGCCTGAACACTACGTTTCCCCGCCCTTTAGGGCGTAAATGAGCTAACGAATGACTCCATCAGCTTCACATAGTCACCGATATATCTGAGGCGCCTCGCAACAGCAACAACCACACAGGTGAAAATAATATATTTGTCAGCCAGTTTAAGCACTGACACCACCTCTAGCTAGAAGGAAACACATGCCCTCCCTGAGGTCTTCTCCTGTTTCTGGTTCATACCGGGGTGTGAGGCTCGCGAATTCACGTTATACACAAAGCTATGCCACACAGGCCGTGCTTTGATCATCAACCACAAGACTTTGCTTTTCAACAGAAGCCTTGATCATTGCATCTTAGCATGCCACAAAGGCAATTCACACCATGCAACTGATGGCTATCAATCACACAGAATGAATTCCAATGTCAAACACACAGTCCATTTACAAGTCCGTTCTGGGTCTGAACGAAACCAGAGGCACTGTATACCTCGCATACCCATCGATCTCCCCGTATGTCTGGACGATCACCACTCATTATCCATATTTCGGGATGCCTCCCAATCAGGACATCAGTTATCATCCAACCGAGTGAAGATCTCCGGTCTTCAACTACCGTCTTCATCATCGACTTCTTATCGTCGATTCAGTTATTCAGAATGGGATAAACCCGGTCTTTCTGAGCAGCTCGCGTATATAATTAATAAGTGCTACACAAACACAACATATGCCTCATTCCAATTCATCATTCGCTAACCGTAAATCGGTAAGAGAACGATTTCCCAAGTATTAACCCCGAAGGCCGAAACCAACATCAGACCAATACCCAGGAAACCATCCGACTTAGCTAACGGTTAGTTTATAAATTTCACATTCAATCATCAAATATTCAATAAACTGGGTAAATTCGGTTTATTTCCATTCCATATCGTTTATAATATTTTATAATGATTTGTTTCTATTTTTATTTATTTAAAAATAGTCATTTTATTCAAATGACGCTTCGGGCCATAACGCGGCCGTGGCGCTGTTTTTCTTCAGATTTGTTTTACACATATTTGAAAATCTAACCGTTGGATCTCCACAAATTTTATATCATTAGAAAGATCTTTTCAAAACGAATCCAACGGTTTCAGTTTTGGGAAAATCCGATGGTCGGATCTCCCGGTACACTCGTTTGAAGTTTCGATTTCAAAATACGAACTGCAGCGTCGTTATTCGATTTAATTTAATTATATTTATATATATATAATCGATTCTGGCGCAATTTTTCTTCAGATTGGAATTAAACATTCCAGACAATCCAACCGTTGGATTTTCACAAAGCGGATATCGTTGGAAAGATATTTCCAAGACGAACCCAACGGTTATGTTTTCGGAAAAATCCGACGATCGGATCTCCCGCACTAATCGTTTGAAATCACGGTTTCAAAACACGAACTGCAGCTTCCTTATTCGATATATTTTAATTATATATATATATAAATAATCTATTCTTCGATTTCAAAACCATATTCTTTTCATACATTTGATAAAAATGATATTTTTATCCAACAGACATTTATTTCAACACTTCACTATTTTTAACAATTCATGTATATAATAAAAATGTGATTTTTAATGTAAAACAATTGATTTCAAAACATGACTATTTTATATAGTTCATATAGATGATAAAAATATGATTTTTATTATAAAACAGTTTATTCCAAAACACGACTATTTTATATAGTTCATATAGATGATAAAAACATGATTTTTATTATAAAACAATTTATTCCAAAACATGACTATTTTATATTGTTCATATAGATGATAAAAATATAATTTTTTATTATAAAACAATTTATTTCAAAACATGAATGTCGTTCAACACATGAATTCCTATTCAACACATGAATTTTTATTCAACACATGAATTTCTATTCAACATATGAATTTCTACTCAACACAGGAATATAGTTTCAACACATGAAAATAATTCTAACACACGAATATTATTGAAAATTTCGGCAGCATAACGGCAGGGTTGTTAAAACCGGGGCTGTCCCTAGTACGGCTCCTTGCTCTACCTTAAAGCCTCGCAGCTTTTGACAATGGGGATTTCATGCATCTAGTTCGCACACAGGCGGCATGTTTATTTTTTTTTCTTTTCCACAAACTAATCCTATGTGGTTTCAACCAAATAATTCTCAACCACAAACGGATTTTTTTCAACCACAATCAATCAATTTCAACCACAAACAATTCTATTCAACCATTCGCTATCAACCAATTTTTCACACCAGTCACAACCAATAAATATCGTCCATGGTTTGTGGATGAGGGGCTTATATATATATATATAAGTATATATCACTTCTATTTCAACACATATATAATTTTTACAATGCATATATAACTTATACATCGAACGTACAACTTATACAACACTTATACATGAGGTGTACAATGCTTATATAACTCATACTTCGAATATATAATTTATACATCGTCATTTCCATATCGTTTATAATTCAGAAATCTCACATTGGGTTCCACTCCACCAAAAATAGCAGAAGGCTCAGAAAAGTATCCGATCTCTTCTAGAATGTAGAAGACGTCCACACAAGGCTACTGTCTCTTGTTTCACTGAATTTTGACTACATAGCAAAAAGATATGATTTTTATTGTGAAATCAAAAATCGTAGCGCTTTAAAGTGCTATTAAAACAGTTTTAATATTATCAGTCTTTACCTCTCTGAAATCTTCCAAACTAGATTTGAACTTTTCTTGCAATCCGTGAATCGATAGGACGATCGGCCTTCACCACGAAGAAGAGCAAGGAGAGGCGCGCCAGGGGACCCTAATAGCAATGAACTCGGTGGTCTTGGTGGCTCTCGGCGGCGGTTCAAAGTGCGGATGTTCCCGGGGGTGATTCGAACGAAACACCTCACGAAAGAGGGAGTACTTGGTATGGATTTGAAGCTCGTCTCGAGCTCTTCAAAATCCTCAAGTGGGTCGAGGTCTGAATCGAAGTGGTTTGGCCAGAAAATGGACGGGAAGGATGGAAGGGGGTTCCGTCGTTTGCGATGAGAGGGAGAGAGAGAAAGCGGGGAGAGAGAAATGATGTGGCCCAATGATATTTTTTTATATTTATAAATTTTAAAAATCCAAAATACCCTCTTTCACACACGAACCCCAATCCGAACACAACGACTATTGTCCCTAGCTAAACACCCCCATTCCGAACACAATGGGATATGTTTCGTAGGCCCATTCGAATGTTTCAGTCAGTTTCTCTTCAAATTAAAATATAAAACATTCAATATTTAATTTGAATGTACATTTCAATTTGCCAGAATCACATATTGATTCTAAAAATTCCCGAAAAATAAATCTGGTTATGTTTTGACGATACGGTCCCAACAAAACTAGTTTCATCGAATTCTGAGACCGTTTGAAAAATGGCCCTTTTCTGGTCGATCCAATTTAATAGAAATCGACCAAACACATTTTCCTTTGCCACGCTCACATACTACCTTCAAAATTTATGAAATTTGAAACCTAGCAATAATTTGATATCCCGGATCCAACAAAAGTGGTTTCGTCGAATTCTGAGGTCGTTTGCAAAATGCCTATTTTCACGGGCTGTATAAACTTTATAGCGACCTTTCTGAAAATTCATTTGGCCACAACTTTTGCTTCCCGCTATGAAACTTAGATTTTTCAGATTCGTTAGAAAGATATTCACTAACAGATTTAAATATTTTTGGTTTCACTAAAATCCGTTTTATTTTGCACCCCGTACAGTCAGTCAAAGTTTGAATTCAAATTTTGAAACTACCGCGCCATTTCAGGCCTTGTTTATAATTCCAAATAATTATATTTATTTTCAAGCGTCGATTCAAACACCATTTTCGTCGTTATTATTTAAAATATTTATTTTAAATATTTAAAATCCACTAAAATAGCCAATTTAAATTTTTTAAATTGGTTCAGATTTTACGGGTTGTTGCAATCTCCCCCACTTAAAACTTTTCGTCCCCGAAAAGGAACAAAGTCGAAAGTGGTTTGATTAATCTACTCTACTTTCAATCTGGCTTCCATTCTCCAACTTTTCAGTTTCTGATAATTTTCTAATTCTTCAAAAATTTGGCTAACACCCTAAATTTTCAAAAAAATTCGCCATAACCTCTGTTGTATGGGGAGGGGTTTGGAAATTTATTGGGCCGTATTAGGTACCCAATAAAACCTAATAAGCATGCACATATTTATAGTGATATATTCCTGTGTCCACAGGGGAGTGTGTATAGATCATAACTCCAGAGAATAAATTCTCGTCACCCTATAAATGGTTTTTGTGCTTTAATGACCAGAGAGACGTGTTTATTGTCATCTCCAGACCTGTGTGGTTTTTTTTATTAATCTGGCAATTTACCATTATATTTTATATGGTCCATATCAGTCATCAATTCAACCTGTAATATACAGTCATCGCCATACAAGCCTCTCGCTCGTATGGTAAATCTTCAACCTCGTCACACAAGCTCCAAATGCTTATGTGGTATATGATGAAGTATGCCTATCTTCACAAAGTATGCCATGTAGTGTAGTTCAAAATTTATTGTTACTATCCTATGCCGACGTTTGTTATTACACACAGAATAACCAGCACTCTGCATCCAATGGCATTCACAGGAGTTGATATAATAATAAAATTGCGCATCCAACTCATTAAGGTTTACCTATTTGTCGGGCAAGCAAATAAATTCTCTACTCAACGGCTAATCCATCTACCTGTTCAAACATATATAATGCACATGTATATATTTCTATCTATTTTTAAATCAATTCAATACGTGATTTAATTAACTATCATTCTAATCATTTAATTAATCCTATCCACTATCACACAATACCAACAACAACAAATTTGTTTTTAACTTTTCAAAAATATACTAATCGATTCATATACTCTTTTAAAATAATCAGACTATAGAATTAAAAGTTCACATCCATGAAAAGAAAATAACAACAAAGTAGAGAACAAAATGGTAATGCAAAGTATGGTAAATGTACCTTGCACCGGAGTCAATCAGAGATATCCACCCTGCACTTAGGATAGGCTTTCTTAGTGCTTTCCTCTGTTTCCCAAGTACAATCTTGCGGATCTCCACTCCATTGCACTTTGACTAAGTGAACCTTCTTGTTCCTCAGTTCTTTGGTTTCTTTGCCAATAATCTTTAGCGACTCTCTTCTCACAGCCAATTCTGGAGTAATTTCAATATCCTGTTGTGCGGCTTCTTCCACAACCAAGTCTGGGTCATGGACATGCTTTTGAAGTTGAGATACGTGAAATACATCATGCACTTCAGGAAACCAATCAGGTAATTGAGTTCTATAAGCGAGGGTTCCAATCCGTTCTAGTATAGGGAATGGACCAATAAATCTAGGCGCCAATTTCCCAGTTTTGCCAAATCGAATCACTCCCCTCATCGGAGAAACCCTTAGATACACATAATCACCAACAGAAAAGGCCAAATCTCTTCTTCTCGAATCAGCATAGCTCTTCTGTCGGCTTTAAGCGGCGAGTAATCGTTTCTTAACGAAATCGACTTTGTCTGCAGCTTCACGGATCATATCAGGTCCCAATACAAGTCTATTACCAGGTTCGACCCAACAAGCAGGAGATCGGCACGGTCTACCATACAATGCTTCGAATGGTGACATTGTCAGGCTTGCTTGGTAGCTGTTGTTGTATGAGAACTCAGCTAAATGTAAATGGTCTTCCCATGATCCACCAAAATCAAGAACACAAGCCCGCAATAAATCTTCTAGTATATGATTCACTCTCTCAGTCTGACCATCTGTCTGAGGATGATAGGCGGTGCTTAGATTCAACTTCATTCCCAACTCTACTTAAAATACCTCCCAGAATTTTCTAGTAAATATTGGATCTCTATCACTAACTATACTAATCGGCACTCCATGTAGCCTATTTCCTTGAAATATATCTGCGCCAGACTCTGAACAGTTCTGTTCGATCTGACAGGTATGAAATGGGCGGTCTTCGTGAAGCGATCTACGATCACCCAAATACTGTCATTTCCTTTCCTGGTTCTGGGCAAACCATCTATTAAGTCCATGGAAATATGTTCCCACTTCCAACCTGGAACGTCCAACGGTTGCAACAATCCAGCAAGTTTCTATTGGTCGCTTTTGACTAGTTGGCAAGTAGAGCACCTGCTAACATATATTGAAACGTCCCTTTTCATAGCCTTCCACCAGAATGTTCGCTTGAGATCGTTATACATTTTGGTCACACCTGGATGGATACTCAGCTTGGACTTGTGACACTCGTCTAACACTTCCCTTTTTAACTCGGGGATGTCGGGAACACAAATCCTTCCTCTCAATCTTAGGGTCCCATCGTTATCTATTTGAAAACACGAGGGTTCGCCTTTATGAATCCTTCTGATCATATCCTTAATAAAATTATCATCCTTCTGAAGAATAGATATTTTGTCAATCAAGGAAGTCGTAATAATAAAGCTGGCGATTATTGCATTCTTTCGACTTAGCGCATCGGCCACGACATTGGCTTTCCCTGGAGTGTACAGAATCTCAAAATTGTATGCTGCAAGGAACTCTAGCCAACGTTGTTGCCTCAGATTCAAGTCTTTCTGGGTGAATAGATACTTTAGCAACTGATGATCTGTGAACAGTTCGAATTTCTCACCCAGAAGATAGTGTCTCCAGATTTTTAAAGCAAATACAATGGCTAATAACTCAAGATCATGAGTAACGTAGTTTTTCTCATGCGGCTTCAGCTGACGGCTAGCATAAGCAACCACTTGACCCCTTTGCATTAATACTGCAGCAAGGCCTTCTCTAGAGGCATCTGTCCAGACTTTCAAGTCCTGATTGCCGTCGATAATCGTTAACACTGGAGCCATTGTTAATCTTAACTTCAGCTTTTGAAAAGCCTCCTCACATTCTGGAGTCCACTTGAATTTTGTGTGCTTCTTTGTAAGCTTTGTTAAGTGACTAGATATCTTCGAATTTTTTTAACGAACTTCCGGTAATAACTAGCCAATCCAAGAAAACTTCGGACTTCTGTGGGAGTACTAGGTTGTTTCCAATTTTGAATAGCGGTGATTTTACTTGGATCCACAGCAATTCCCTCTTTTGATACGACATGGCCAAGAAACTTTACTTCATCTTGCCAGAATATACATTTGGAAAGTTTAGCTTTCAATACATTCCTTCTCAGAATTTCTAGAATTTGCTCCAAATGTTTTCCATGTTCGACCTTTGACTTAGAGAAGATTAGAATATCATCAATAAAAACCAGAACAAACTTATTCAAGACTCCTCTGAACACTCGATTCATCAAATCGACGAAGTAAGCTGGAGCGTTACATAAGCCGAACGACATTACTAACCACTCATAGAACAAGTGTGGACCTCTGAATGCTGTCATAGTAACACACTCTTTGGCAATACGAAGCTGATGGAAGCTTGTAGCTAGGTCCATCCTTGAAAATACTTGTGCTCCATTCAGACGATCCAATAAATCATCGATTCGCGGCAATGGATATTTATTCTTTATTGCCTGCTTATTCAAGTCACGATAATCCACACATAGTCGCAGAGTACCATCAGACTCTGGGACAAGTACCACTGCTGCTCCCCAATTAGAGAAACTAGGCCTGATCAGACCCTTCCATACAAGCTGTCGAGTTTGATTGTCTAGTTATTCTTTCTCCTTTAGAGTAATTCTCCGAATAGCGTGCACTACTGGCCTTGCATTCAGAATTAAAGCGATCCTGAAATCAATTTCTCTCTGCGGAGGTAAGCTAACAACTTCTTCAAACACATCTTCATAATTCTTTACGACATGAATATCTTTTATGAGGTCCTGTATATTCTCTGTGACTAAGGGATATTTTCTATTTGAGCAGGAGAAACATCCAGAGCTGACCAAAAGTCTTTTCTATTTAAATTCGGACCTTCGCATGGTAGGTTATATAGTTCCTTGATTGGGCCTTTGCCTTAACAACTTTCTCGGTGCATCTAACCTCTGCTTCATATTTGGTTAACCAATCCAATCCCAAAATAAGATCGAATTCAGTAAAATTCATGACGATGGAGATGGTAGGGAACTTATAACAGGAAAAAGAGACAGGCACCCCACAAATCCAACTAAGGTCAAGGGAACTCCCAACCGGATTATGGACAGTGATGGGTTCCTTGAGCTTTCTCAATTTCAAATCTAATTTCTTAACTGCATTCTTTGCAATAAAGCTTCGTGACGCGCCTGTATCAAACAATACTTTAACTGGAATATTTTTGACAGTAAGCGTGCCTTCTAAAACATCAGACCTTTCCTGACCAGATGAAGATGCAGGCACTTCCGCCACTTCATTTACATGTGCTTTGGTCCTTTTCAACAGCCGGCAATCTCTCTTTTTATGGCCATCCTGATGACAAAAATTACACTCTCTAATCTCTTGAAACTTGTTCTTGGATTTAGATTCATTCTTCTTTAGTTTCTTTAAAGATCTGCAATTTCCTTGCAAATGCCCTTGCTTATGGAAGTTATTGCATACGGCGGTCATTACTGGTTCTTTCTCAGATTTAACCCTTTTCCTCTTGGCTTTGGGCTTCCCACTGACCTCAGGCATCGTACTGGCCTCAGGATTATCAGTCTCATACTCCCCTTTGCTACTAGAACTGACTTCCTCTTCGTCACGCAACATACCTTTCTTATGGAGATCTTCATACTGATAAGCCATGTATATCATTTCTGAAAAAGGAAGCTTCACATGCCCCATAACTTTACTTTGGTATTTCTTTGCAGGCCATGAATAAACCTCAGATTCTTCCTCTTCGGATTTTGAATTAGATGAGGGGCAAAGTGAGAAACTTCGTTGAATTTCTTATGATATTCTGGAACGGTCATATCTCCTTGTATCAGATAAGAGAATTCATCACATAACCGCTCAATTGCTTCTGGGGGAGTGAATCTTTCTAGGAAAATCTCTTTGAACCTATCCCAGGTGATATCACCTTCTAGATTATCTTTTATGATCGTTTCCCACCAGATTGAAGCTTCTTCTTTGAATGCCCAAGATGCCACTAATCTTTTCTGATCATCCCTCAACTGTATACGTTCAAAAATTCTTTCAACAGAACTCATCCAAGCTTGAGTTTGAATTATAGATTCATTTCCCGAGAATTGTGCTCCGCCCAGATTTCGATATCTCTTTAATAGAGCCTCTAGATCTGGTTCTGCATTCCTTCTGTTTCTGACACTCATTTTCTAGTACTTCTGCAGATAGCATATCAAGTGTCAGGTTAACAGATTGTTTTTTTAAAGCATAGGGACATATACTTGAATATAAATGCATCTATCAAGGTGTTATTTCATTCTGCTATACTCATACTAGGATATTACTGATCCTATCTGTAATGAGTTATTCGTCCTAGAACACTACTGGTTCTATTTCTGACGAGTTCGTTAATATGTTATATTCCAACACTAAGCTTAACCAAAGCTCTGATACCACGTTGTGACGACCCCAAAACCCCGTACGACGGCGTCAAGGGTAATCTTTGGAATATAACACATAAACAGATAATAATAGAACAGAATTAAATAAATACACCAGATAATATACAAATAGTACACTGGATAAACATAATCATCAGAGTTACACAGTATATAGGATCATACTTAGTACAAATACAGTTCAGCTATACATAAATGTCCACAGTAGAAAACAAACATAATATGTACAATAGGAGCTGAACAACATAAAAAGAGATAAATGATAGAATCCATCTTTAGCTCCAGCTATCCAGAAAGAACCTGTTAAAACCTGAATACAGGCTGCCCGTGTAGAAAAAGGGGCACCCGAGTTTGTAAGTGAAACAAACTACGAGTCAGTCATGGGACTGGTATGAGAAATCTACTTAACACATTTTATAATATGGCTAATCACAGGACCACGCCACTTTCGCGGAACGGGTTTACTCCATTAGATTGCCAGTGCTTAAAACAAGTAAATCTTTTAAACATCGCAATGCTTTGTACAAAAATGAAGCCGAATATAAGACTCAAGTCCCATCACACAATGCAACACAAACCGGAGGATAGAGTTTTACCTTATATCGACCAAGATAAGCTTAATACGTGTAAAGTAAAATCACTTAAAATGTAAGTTTTGTCGTTTAATTCTTAATTAGACTCCAACTGTAAATTAGTAAGAGAATGATTCCCTAAGTATTAACCCCGAAGGCCGAAATCAACATCAGACCAATACCCAGGAAACCACTCATCTTAGCTCATTTCCATTTAGTTTCTAATTTTATACACAATCATAAATATCAATCATAGACGACATTAATGCCCCATACCACTATGTTGCCATATATAGGTATACAATCAAAACCGAACGATGTCGTATTTGGAAATTGGATTTCCGTCATGAACCAAGGCAAAAGATAGTCCTTACCGAATTCAAGACAATCTAGCCCATGTCTCAGGCAAGCGCACAGGCAAGCCTTTGGAGCGACAGGGTCGGTCCATTGATGTGGATTAAAATGCCTGAACACTACGTTTCCCCGCCCTTTGGGGCATAAATGAGCCAACGAATGACTCCATCAGCTTCACATAGTCACCGATATATCCGAGGCGCCTCACAATAGCAACAGCCACACAGGTGGAAATAATATATATGTCAGCCAGTTTAAGCACTGACACCACCTCTAGCTAGAAGGAAGCGCATGCCCTCCCTTAGGTCCTCTCCTGTTTCTGGTTCATATCGGGGTGTGAGGCTCGCGAATTCACGTTATACACAAAGCTATGCCACACAGGCCATGCTTTGATCATCAACCACAAGACTTTGCTTTTCAACAGAAGCCTTGATCATTGCATCTTAGCATGCCACACAGGCAATTCACACCATGCAACTGATGGTTATCAATCACACAGAATGAATTCCAATGTTAGACACACAGTCCATTTACAAGTTCGTTCTGGGTCTGAACGAAACCGGAGGCACTATATACCTCGCATACCCATCGATCTCCCCGTACGTCTGGACGATCACCACTCATTATCCATATTTTGGGATGCCTCCCAATCCGGACATCAGTTATCATCCAACCGAGGTGAAGATCTCCGGTCTTCAACCACCGTCTTCATCATTGACTTCTTATCGTCGATTCAGTTATTCAGAATGGGATAAACTCGGTCTTTCTAAGCAACTCGCGTATATAATTAATAATTGCTACACAAACACAACATATGCCTCATTCCAATTCATCATTCACTAACCGTAAATTAGTAAGAGAACGATTTCCCAAGTATTAACCCCGAAGGACGAAATTAACATCAGACCAATACCCAGGAAACCATCCGATTTAGCTAACCTCCAGTTAGTTTATAAATTTCACATTCAATCATCACATATTCAATAAACTGGGTAAATTCGGTTTATTTCCATTCCATATCGTTTATAATATTTTATAACGATTTATCGCTATTTTTATTTATTTAAAAATAGCCATTTCATTCAAACGACGCTTCGGGCCATAACGCGGCCGTGGCGCTGTTTTTCTTCAGATTTGTTTTACATATGTCTGAAAATCTAACCGTTGGATCTCCACAAATTTTATATCATTAGAAAGATCTTTTCAAACGAATCCGACGGTTTCAGTTTTGGGAAAATCCGACGGTCGGATCTCCCGGTACACTCGTTTGAAGTTTCGATTTCAAAATACGAACTGTAGCTTCGTTATTCGATTTAATTTAATTATATTTATATATATATAAAAATAATCAATTCTAACGCTGTTTTTCTTCAGATTTAAATTAAACATTCCAGACAATCCAACCGTTGTATTTTCACAAAGTGGATATCGTTGGAAAGATATTTCCAAGACGAACCCAACGGTTATGTTTTCGGGAGAATCCGATGGTCGGATCTCCCGCACTAATCGTTTGAAATCACGGTTTCAAAACATGAATTGCAGCTTCGTTATTCGATATATTTTAATTATATATATATATAATCTATTCTTCGATTTCAAAACCATATTCTTTTCATACATTTGATAAAATTGATATTTTTATCCAACATACATTTATTTCAACACTTCACTATTTGTAACAATTCATATATATAATAAAAATGTGATTTTTAATGTAAAACTATTGATTTCAAAACACGACTACTTTATATAGTTCATATAGATGATAAAAATATGATTTTTATTATAAAACAATTTATTCCAAAACACGAATATTTTATATTGTTCATATAGATGATAAAATATGATTTTTATTATAAAACAATTTATTCCAAAACACGACTATTTTATATAGTTCATATAGATGATAAAAATATGATTTTTTATTATAAAACAATTTATTTCAAAACATGAATGTCGCTCAATACATGAATTCCTATTCAACACATGAATTTCTATTCAACACACGAATATAGTTTCAACACATGAAAATAATTCTAACACTTTAATATTATTGAAAATTTCGACAGCATAACGGCAGGGTAGTTAAAACCGGGGCCGTCCCTAGTACAACTCCTCGCTCTACCATAAAGCCTCGCAGCTTTTGACAATGGGGATTTCATGCATCTAGTTCGCACGCAGGCAGCATGTTTATTTTTTTCTTTTCCACAAACTAATCCTATGTGGTTTCAACCAAATAATTCTCAACCACAAACGGGTATTTTTCAACCACAATCAATCAATTTCAACCACAAACAATTCTAATCAACCATTCGCTATCAACCAATTTTTCACACCAATCACAACCAATAAACATCATCCATGGTTTGTGGACGAGGGGCATATATATATATATATATATATAAGTATATATCACTTCTATTTCAACACATATATAATTTTTACAACACATATATAACTTATACATCAAATGTACAACTTATACAACGCTTGTACATGAGGTGTACAACGCTTATATAACTCATACTTCGAATATATAATTTATACATCGTCATTTCCATATTGTTTATAATTCAGAAATCTCACATTGGGTTCCACTCCACCAAAAATAGCAGAAGGCTCAAAAAAATATCCGGTCTCTTCTAGAATGTAGAAGACGTCCATACGAGGCTACTGTCTCTTGTTTCACTGAATTTTGACTACATAGCAAAAAGATATGATTTTTATTGTGAAATCAAAAACCGTAGCGCTTTAAAGTGCTATTAAAACAGTTTTAATATTATCAGCCGTTACCTCTCTGAAATCTTCCAAACTAGGTTTGAACTTTTCGTGCAATCCATGAATCGATAGGACGATCGACCTTCACCATGAAAAAGAGCGAGGAGAGGCACACCAGGGGACCCTAACCGCGATGAACTCGGTGATCTTGGTGGCTCTCGGCGGCGGTTCAAAGTGAGGATGTTCCCGGGGGTGATTCGAACGAAATACCTCACGAAAGAGGGAGTACTTGGTATGGATTTGAAGCTCGTCTCGAGCTCTTCAAAATCCTCAACTGGGTCGAGGTCTGAATCGAAGTGGTTTGGCCAGAAAATGGACACGAAGGATGGAAGGGGTTTTCGTCATTCGCGATGAGAGGGAAAGCTGGGAGAGAGAAATGATGTGGCCCAGTGATTTTTTTTTATATTTATAAATTTTAAAAATCCAAAATACCCTCTTTCACACACGAACCCCAATCCGAACCCAATGACTGTCGTTCCTAGCTAAATACCCCTATTCCGAACACAATAGGATATGTTTCGTAGGCCCATTCGAATGTTTCAGTCAGTTTCTCTTCAAATTAAAATATTAAACATTCAATATTTAATTTGAACATACATTTCAATTTGCCAGGGCCACATATTGATTCTAAAAATTCCTGAAAAATAAATCTAGCTATGTTTTGACGATACAGTCCAAACAAAACTAGTTTCATCAAATTCTAAGACCGTTTGAAAAATGACCCTTTTCTGGTCGATCCAATTTAATAGAAATCGACCAAACACATTTTCCTTTGCCACACTTACATACTAGCTTCAAAAATTATTAAATTTGAAACCTAGCAATAATTTGACATCCCGGATCCAACAAAAGTGGTTTCGTCGAATTCTGAGGTCGTTTGCAAAATGCCTATTTTCACGGGCTATATAAACTCTATAGCGACCTTTTTGAAAATTCATTTGGGCATAACTTCTTCTTCCCGCTATGAAACTTCGATTTTTCAGATTCGTTAGAAAGATATTCACTAACAGATTTAAATATTTTTGGTTTCACTAAAATCCGTTTTATTTTGCACCCGGTACAGTCAGTCAAAGTTTGAATTCAAATTTTGAAACTACCGCGCCAATTAAGGCCTTGTTTATAATTCCAAATAATTATATTTATTTTCAAGCGTCGATTCAAACACCATTTTCGTTGTTATTATTTAAAATATTTATTTTAAATATTTAAAATCCACTAAAATAGCCAATTTAAAAAAAAAAAATTGGTTCAGATTTTACAGGTTGTTACACCATAATTATCATAATAGTTATCATACAACAAAATGAATTCTTATTTTTTCATATTTTTATAGTATGTGTAATTTGATAATCATACCACACATATTACTGTATTTAGATTTCAATGAGTACGATAAAAAAAATCCATTACATATGAACATATATGCCTAGTTTCAGAACATATGTTAATATGCTTATACTATACATATAATCACATAGGACAAATCATATTGATAAAATTAACCCCATAATCCCGGGATTATATGTGTACATATTTAAGTTATAGAACATTCAGCATTATAAAATACATTTCCAGAAAGATTCAAAAGATATTGTGTTTGTGTGTGTATACATAAAGTTCTGCATCAATACATTCATTAATGATTCATAGTGTATGCAACCACGTGTTATTTGATTCTAAAACTAACTCAGTATCTTAATACTGATACCTATAATTGCAGTGTATGTTTAAGCATCAGGTATTACATAAAATGAGGATCTTGTAGATCTTCTATTATATGTAAAAAATAATGTTGGCACTATATCCTTTGCAGCAAAAATGTAAAATGATTTTAAAATCAATATTGTATCTTGATACAAGTATTTATACATATAATATAAAACAATCGTCAAATCATATTTCCTATAGATTTTAAAATCTGATTACATTATATGCATATTTATCATTGTAAATATGGGATTAGTAGATTGCACATTTACATATATGTCAAGTACATATATGTTAATGTATATTTGCTTCTAAAATACATCACATATAAATTTTATGGACTGATCAAATCACAAAACATTTGTTATGACTAGAACTTATTCTGGGTCATGATAAATATAACGAGAAATCGAAACCAAGAAAATTTACGTATGAATCTCTAATTCATGTTGTACAATCTTATTGACCATTTTTGATTTGAAGTCAAAAAATATTATTAAGTGTTATGTTTTCATGAAAACACTGTCTAAATAATTTTTCATATAAATGATTTCATTAAATCGGATACAATTGAAAAATATATATTACTGTTTAGCAATCAGTGAAAAATTGGCCTTTTGAAAATAAAAGGAGGGTATGACATGGTCAAGATTTTAATGTACTTAAATCAAACAAATTTTGATTTCAAATCCAGGTATAAAGATCAAATAAAAAAAAATTGTCTTAACAAAATTTCGATTTCATTAAATCAAAATTCATTTGAAAAGAATCTTACTGATTTATCAATCAGTAAAACCATTCTGATCCATTAAAAAAAAAACAAAGTCCGGTCATAATATCTATCAAACATTTTGATAATATATTTGGCATTCTTAAATACCAAATCAAGTTTATTATGACCAAATATACATATAATATACATATATTTAGGTTTAGTTCTTATATTGATAAAATACTAATTCAAAATCTTTGACTTTCGATTCTACAAATTACAACCTAACACATTTCATATCAGCTCTAAAACCATTTATGTATATATATTAGTATATAAAAACATAAAGAGGCAACAATTAATTAATATGTTTCAAAGTTTTAACAAGTAAAATTGGCAATCCAAATATCATTATTAATATCAAATATTAATTTATATTCTTTCAGATTACCTAACAGAACAAAATTTTCTTATGATGAAACAGTTTAATCTGGGATTCGTGTTTTATGCTACTTGTTACTTCCTATTGTGTTCATGACACACAGATCGAACATTTCAGAATATATCAAATCCACAAAATACGAAATTTTACAAGCCATAGCTTTGATACCACGGTTAGGTTTAAATCGATCTCATCGAAAACCAATTTTAGCATTTTAAACATTTTAAACCAAGGATCTATGTAAAATTAGGTAAATCAAATAGTAATACCTTTCTAGGGTTTCACGAAATCGTTAAAACCCTAATTTCTTCAAATATGGAAGGAAGTTAGAACCTGCTGAATCGAACCTGGAGCTCGATAGATGCCGGGCCTGTATTGGTATCCACGATAACTAATCCTTTTTCGAACAAATCAAAGAAGATAAAAAAGGTGTGTGGTGCTATCCGCCATTAATTAGGGTTTTGAAGAGATACAACGTCGGGTCTTTATTTTTATTTTTATATGATCTTATTAATTGGTTCACACGTGTTATTATTAAGGGAATGACTTTCCTTTATAAAATCAGACATGTACCCTAAAATAAGGAACCAACCGACATAACATTTCAACACTAAATAAAATATCAACAGATTTGATAATTTATTTATCCAATAAATGTTTTCCCTTTATAATGTTCTAAGTGTGTGAACCTATAGGTTATTATAACATTGAAAATGATTTTAAATCGTATTTACAATCATAAACAGTGATTGGCATCTAGCAATACGTCGCTGCTACCTAAGTTATGATAAGATCAATGATTCGATACAACCTTTTTGTGACTAGTGTATCAACGTAATATAATCATTCTAACCATTATATCCAAGATTAAACTCGAGGCATGGAATGTATCACCCTCATTGTAATTTAATCCTTTTATCTTGATCGATGAGTAGACTATATAAAACAATACAATATTTGAGCATGACAATGCATTTCAGAGTCCCACTCAATCAAAAGGCCCATGGATATCACTACAAATATATCGTTGGGTTAAATTCCATCAAGATCACTCATAATTTTCATTCGATTCGAGATGTATCCAATGATCACCTTTATCATCTGCTTGATCAAAAGTAACTTTCGATGATATCAAAACACAAATATCCTCGAATAAAATTATAATGATTTCAGGTCTGAAGACCATTCCATCACTGTCACTATGAGAATAACTTATGATACTGTTAATTATATTCCATGTAGTTTTCTCATGTTGGGTCAGTCCAATATGCTATCCTCTAATACGTACTTATGTATTGACATTAATACCATGTATAATAATTATCAATGAGATATGATCATCAGTCAATCAACATACTAGTCTCATTGTTTTATTGTTGTCTTTTGTATGCAATAAAACTTGACTAGGGACATTTAAGAATTATAATATTTAATATACTATATAATTTTATGTTCAAGTCTTACTCGAACTATATAATTACGTATTATTATTCTAAGGACTTCTATTATGTTAATATTTGTATTACGCAGTAATTATAACATAACGAAATATTTTTTATTCCAAATAAAACAATAACAGAAACAATGTTATTAATCACATCAAATGGATTGTCTCTAGGGCATAAACTCTGACATCGCTCGATTCTCCGCTCACTAGTAACGCTCAATACACCGCTCAATTTTCTCTTTAAATCAAAAAAACACATTGTTCACTCACTTAAATTTAACAACTTAGTTCTTTCCTCGTCCAACCCATTCATTTCAACCGCTCATCATTGTTATGTAAAAATTGCTCTGATACCAGCTGTTGGGTTTTGTGCGCAGCGGAAGTTTGACAAAATGCCAAGAAAAATAGGATGTTTTTTCACCCAATCACTTGAAGATAGATGTGATTGAAAAATAAACAACACCACAAAAATATCGGAAATATGAACGCAAAATATTTCACCCAACTACCCTCTTTATTGATTTGCCAATAAAAAATTGTTTACAATCGATCTCAACTATCGTTACAAGCAATTACAACTTTAACTAATAACCTTATTGAGAAATAGGTAGAGAATATCTAATAGCTAAAAATTTGAGGAGAAAGGTGTAACGACCCGCATTCTACATATCGAAGGGTCGTAGAATATTTATTTTATTTTCATATGAAGTCATATGGTCGTGTAACTTTGGGAAACGACTATTGGGGTCATTTCCCATGTTCACGATTTTTGCCGAATTTTAAATGACCGTTTTACTCCTGGCGAATCTTGTTTCTTCTATAACTTTTGATTGGTAAGGAGTTTTGACCTGAAACTACTTCCATTGGATTTGGATGATAGTTTGCCATTCCGTAGAGTGGTCACATTAATCAAAGGGACTTATCGTTTGGGAAATATGGCTGAAATAAGGTTTGGAAGATAGAAAACAGCTTAACCGATCTTAATTAGGTGATTAGTGGTTAGATGTGTAACCCAATTTGGGATTAGAGTTATGGGAGGGATGAAAAAGGTTAGAGAATGATTCCTTTTCACTTTTTCAGCAACCACAAACATATCTCTGACCCCAGTAATGGCCTCCATCCTCCAAATCTCATTCAAATCGCTAATTAACCAAAACTACATCAAATCAGATATAGAGCTGCTGCTATAAATTTGAATTCGTGTCATATCAGTCATAATTTCAGATCAAAGATTCATTTGTGGCTAAGTTGAGTGATTTGCACATTTATTCACTAATTACGGCTAATTAGGGGTGATTAGTGATAATTAGCCAAGTTATGCATCATAAAAATATGGAAAAATATGTAGAAATTCTAGAATATTATTTTATGTCACTGGTGAAAATTTGGGTTAATTTGGATTAAGTTTGCTAATCTTATAGTTAAAACATGCTTAAAGGGATTAAGGGGAAAATCATGCTTTTTGGGTATGTTTGATCTAAAATATTTCATGTGATTGATATTTTGGTGTTTTTGGTTGATTCTACATGTTACTGCTGTTGTTTGGTATGTTTTGTGACTTCATAGTAAGGTTAGATTGATTGAAAACGCCATCATTTGGTGAAATTAGCTTGATGGAAAAACTGCAGAAAACCGATTCCTGAAGGGGGTATGCCTCATGAACCGCCCAGGAGAACTTCGATTCCTGAAGGAGGTATGTCTCACGAACCACTCCTAGATGATGGTCATGAACCGCTCCAAGATGATGGTCACGAACCACTCCAAGATGATGGTCACGAACTGGGGGGGTCACGAGCCGGGAAGGGGGGGTTTCACGAACCGAGGGGGTCATGAGCCAGGGGGAGGGGTGGTCATGAACTGGGGGGTCATGAGCCACGAACCGAGCCTGACGAAGACAATGACCTGAACCAAGATGATGACTCCAAACCGAACTAGATTCAAACTTCTGCCACACGACGACAATTGTGAACTCTTCTGAAGATTAGCTACAATTCAACCAAAACCCAAGATGCAAACGAAGATCAAATGAGACGTTATTACTCAGGATCCAGATGGGAACCGACGAGCTAACTTCTAGAGTTGGGCTTTGCTGCGGGACGTGTGCAAAGGGTTTATCGATATCTATAATTTTGGTTCACCATTGAAGAGAGGGGGCATGTAGATGAACCAGAGCCCTAGAAGTGTGGACTGGTTGGCCCTTAACCTAGAGCCAGGGATGTGTGAACTGGGTAGGGTTATTGACTATAGACCAGGGAAGTATGGTCATAGCAATAGTTGTACGGAGTTGTCTTCATGGCCCCAATATATTTGGCGATCAAAGCGGTGAATATTGTATGATTTACGCACTGAGTGAGAGACCTTAGGATGATTGCTATGTTTGATGTTTACTATCACATTACACGCACACGCCCATTTTTACACTATATGCTAGTGTTACCTTAGAGTATTGTACATCTTGTTATGCTAACTCTTTGGTTGCAGGTTCAGGTATGATTATTTATACCTGTTATTATTTTATTTTGTTGCTATCGCTCAAACCATACTTTTGTCTGACCCAGAGTTTTATGTCTCTTCTTATTACTCTGGATGCTCCTAAACGAGCAGACTAGAGACAAGTTAGGTGGTTATGCACGAGTAGCTATCCGGAGATAAGCCGGAGGCTTCCACGTACTGTTTACATATGTTCTCCCTGTGTTGTTGATGGTCACTACTTTGGGCATTAGTAGTGTACCTTTCCTATTTTGCTTTAGAGACAGTATTTTGAAGTTGCAATAATGGTTTGGATCATAAGCTATATTTTGGATTCCGCTGCTATAATGGATTAGTTTTCAGCTTATGCACTGTCTCGCCTATTTTATGTCAAGTTATGTTTCTATTTTATTTTATTCCATGCGCTGTGAGATATACTACAGGTTCTTGGTGGTTCATAGTTTCAACCCTTTCTTTTGACGATCGTTCCGTGCTCGTCGGGCATTGGCAGCGCATTTCGAGGGAAATGTCGGCTGGTGCGGGGCGTGCCATCACACTTGGTATCAGAGACAAGGTTGCGTAGTTTAACCTAGGGGAAGACATCAGGGAGAGATAGTATACGTATATGAGAGCGCGTATTTGTGATATTTTGGTTTTCAAAAACTATGTGTGTATATATACTATTAGTATATCTAAGAATGAAGTCGCACTGCACAGGCACCAATAAGGAGATGGTTAATCATTTTCTCTTTAAAGATTTGACAATGAGCTGAAATACGAGGAGTAAGGGTTCAGGGGCTAATGATAGGAATGTCCCTGATATGAGGACGATGTTTACTGTATCCATGCGAGAGATGCTTAAGGATGTTCAGTTCCTAATGCTGTTAATGGTGGTCTTGCGGTAGTGCAGGCGCCTAGAGCCGATTTCTCCAAGCTCTACAAGGATTATACTAGTCTTGGTGGGAAGTCGTTCCATGGAATGGAATCAGTTACGGAGGTTCAAGACTGGCTTGATAGTTTTGAGCACATCTTTGAGGATTTGGGGATCGATGATGCAATGAAGAGAAATCTAGCATCGCGTCAACTTCAAGGACGGGCTATGAATTGGTGGAATGCCACTAAAGCGGCTACTCCCGAGGATCAAGTTACTTGAGATCATTTTAAGACTTGCTTCAATGACAAGTTTATTCCAACTGCTCAGAAATCAGAATTGTTCAGGAAGTTTTTGGAGCTTAAGCAGAATGGTAGGGCAGCCTCGGAAAATATTGCTGAATTCGATACTCGAAATATGGATTATCTCTTATCAATACCGCCGAGAAGAAGAGCGAGAGGTTCATAACTGGCCTAGATGAGTACTTGGGGGAAAGATTCATAAACCATATTGATGAGACATTCGAATCTATTGTGGGAAAGGCATTGAGATCTTAGAGCCTTTACCCTAAGTCGAAGATCGAGGTTGCTATTACATCAACAGAGGAGCCAAAGCCGCATGCAAGCAGTGGAGGCAAGAATAATTCCCAGAATAAGAGAAAACAGAAACAGACCAAGGATGGTTAGAAAAAGAAGAATAAGAAAGATATTGAGTGCTATAGTTATGGCAAGAAGGGTCATTATGCCAAAGAGTGTCGAGCAAAGCCAGGGGAAAAGAAGTGCTTCAACTGAAGCCAAGTGGGGGCATTTTAAGAATGATTGTCTACAATCCTCTACGGAGAAGCAAATGGTGAAAGCATATGCTATCAACATTATTCCTTCTTCGTCGAATGCCCCAACTGCGGTGCAGAAGGGAAAGGGTGTCGTCATTCAAGATATGCTTTCTATTTATGATGTTCCTATTCGAGTATTGTTTGATACATGGTCTTCTCATTCCTTCGTATCTAATGACTTGGTAGATATGTTGGAATTGGAACCCGAGATAGTCAATAGACCTTTAATTGTAACGAACCCGATCGGTGGTTCGACTAGCCTTACTATGATTTGTCGTAATTTGGTCTTATCGAGTCATGGATGTATGTTTGCTTGTGATTGTTTTGTTTTGGGCTTTACTGGGTTTGGCATTATTTTGGGAGTCGATTGGCTCCAAAGATATGGGGTGGTGGTAGACTGTGAGGGGTCTTCGGTGACCATTAGAGCGGACGATGGGCGGAGGGTGGCATTGGGTTGCCTACCTAGTGATGAGGTGATGGCTAGTTTTCTACATTCCCCGACATCCCGCAAGATGGGTTATTAGATGTGCCTATTGCTGGCGAATATCCAGACATCTTCGAGGAAGTGACCGGACTTCCACCACACCGAGAGATCGAGTTTTGAATTGATTTAGTGAAAGATGCCCAACCTATAGTGATGCCACTTCGTCGTATGGCACCAAGGGATCAACGAGAGCTTGAAGTGCAAGTAAGCGATCTTTTGAAGAAGGGATTTATCTGAAGAAGTGCTTTCGAGTGGGGAGCACCAGTTGTATTTGCTACCAAGGCCGATGGTTTCCTTCGCTTATGTGTGGATTACCGCGAGTTGAATAAGGTGACTAGGAAGAATAAGTATCCTCTTCCACGGATAGATGATTTGTTTGATCAACTGAATGGAGCAAGAGTGTTCTCCCAGTTGGATCTAGCGACAAGTTTTCATTAACTCCGAGTAGCAGTTGAGAGTATACCTAAAACGACATTTCAGACGCCGTCTGGATTCTATGAGTGTTTGGTCATGCCACTCGGGTTAACTAATGCACCTGCATATTTTGTGGATCTTATGAATAGAGTTTTTAGGGATCAATTGAATAAGTTTGTTCTTGTGTTCGTGGACGATATCTTGGTTTACTCGAGGACAGAAAAAGAACATAAGGAACATTTGAGGACAGTGATGGAGGTGTTGAGGAACACCAATTGAAAGCAAAATTTTCTAAGTGTCACTTTTGGAGGGGACCCTGCGAAGGTGGCTACGGTGCAAGATTGGTCTACGCCCAAGAATGCAATGGATGTGAGGAGTTTCTTGGGGTTGGCTGGATATTATCGTAAGTTTATTCAAGACTTCTCCAAGATAGCAGCACCGTTAACTCAGTTGACCAAGAAGAATCAAGCTTTCGTTTAGGACGAAAGGTGTGAGTACGCATTTAAGAGCCTAAAGGAAAAATTAACGTGTGCACTAATGTTAGTTATTCCTAAAGGGAACAAAGAGATGATGGTATACACGGATGCCTGTGGTACCGGACTAGGTGCTGTACTGATGCAAGGAGGTAGGATTTTGGCTTATGCTAGTAGGCAACTGAAACCACATGAGAAAAGATATCCTACCCATGATTTGGAATTAGCAGCGATTGTGTTTGCGTTAAAGATGTGGAGACACTATCTCTTGAGAGAAAAATTCGAGTTGTTTACCGATCATAAGTCATTAAAGAATCTTTTCTCTCAAAAGGATTTAAATCTTCGCCAGCAGAGATGGTTAGAGTTCTTGGCTTCATATGATTTCAATATCGCATACACACCCGGGAAGGGCAATGCGGTAGCTGATGAATTGAGTAGGAGACATGCCATTTTGGGGGTTATGTTTTTGGAATGGAAGCAACTGGAGTATATCGCGAAATATGATTTCATACCTAAATGCGAACTGGATCCAGAGATATTAGCAAGTTTGACGATCAGACCAACACTGATTGAGCGGATTGGTTCTAGTTAGAGGGACGATCCTAACCTATTCAAAATCATCTCCGAGATAGAGATGGGTATCGACGGTGAGGAGATGAACAAGTATGGACTTGATCGAGAAGGATGGCTTCGAATGAATGGAAGTATAGTTGTACCTAATGTTAATGGATTGAGAGATGAAGTGCTTAGAGAATGTCATCACTCGAAACTAACTATAAATCCCAGTGGTAACAAAATGTATCAAGACATGAAGCAGCCTTCTACTGGGAAGGGATGAAGAGAGATCTTGGGAAGTTTATATCCAAGTGCATGAATTGCCAGTTGGTTAAAGCTGAGCAAAAGAAGCCTAGTGGTTTGTTACAACTGTAGGAAATTCCCGAATGGAAATGGGAACAAGTCTCAATGGATTTCATTGATGGTTTACCAAGGACTAGATCGGGTCATGATAGTATTTGGGTGATTGTGGATCGATTAACCAAAAGTGCAAGGTTTATACCGGTTAAGTCGAATAGAATGGCAGCTAAGTTAGCAGAACTATATATGAAGTGGGTAGTAAGATTTCATGAAGTACCTAGAGGTATTGTGAGTGACCGAGACCCGTTATTTACTGGTGAGTTTTGGAAGAGCTTACAAGAGGCTTTAGGATCAGAATTACATCTTAGTACCACGTACCATCCTCAAACCGACGGTCGAACAAAGAGAGTGAATCGTGTATTAGAGGATCTCTTAAGGGCTTGTATATTGGACTTTGGAGGATCATGAGATGACCATTTACATCTGGTTGAATTCGCATATAATAATAGTTATCAGTCCAGTATTGGTATGGCTCCATTTGAAGCTTTGTACAGAAGACCGTGTAACTCACCATCATGTTGGTTGGAAACCGGTGAGAAATTTGTGCCTGGGCCATATGTAATAAGAGAAACTTCAGATATTCAATAGAGAATGATGGCTGCCTAAGATAGACAGAAGAGTTATGTTGATAAAAGACGAAGAGATTTGAAATTCTTCGTTGGCGACTTGGGATTCGTCAAGATTTCTCCATTGAAGAGTGTAATCCGGTTTGGTAGGAGGGGTACGTTAGCCCCAAGGTTTGTTGGTCCGTTTCCAGTTCTCGAACAAGTTGGGAATTTGGCATATAAAGTTGGATTGCCTGACAAGATGGCGGGAGTTCACGACATATTTCATGTTTCCCAGTTAAGGAAGTTCGTGATTCTGAAATAACTATTTCACCAGATTAGTTGGATGATATCGAAGTAGAATCCGAGGCAGGCTGGAGACGCATGACGATTCGTATTGTCGGACACGATACGAAACAATTTCGAAGGAAGACGGTGGAACTAGTCAAGGTCCAGTGGGGCGATAATGAGAGTGATTGTACTTGGGAAATAAAGAAGAGCATAAGAAAGTCGTATCCAGAACTCATTGTCTGATAAGATTTTAATCGCGATATAGTTATTCCCTTGTTAGTAAACTGCATGCTAGGATAGGCTTGTTGTATTATTATGTATGTATGATTGTTTGTAAATGGTTGATAGGCATGCTGAACCCATTGTTGTTTCCTAGATTAAGGAATTTTGGGGGTGAAATTTCGTTTTGGGGGGGATTGGGGGGGGGGGGGGAGGAGTGTAACGACCCGCATTCTACGTATCGGAGGATCGTAGAATATTTATTTTATTTTCATACAGAGTCATATAGCCGTGTAACTTTGGGAAATGACTATTGGGGTCATTTCCTATGTTCACGATTTGTGCCGAATTTTAAATGACCGTTTTGCCCTTGGCGAATCTTGTTTTATCTATAACTTTTGATTGGTAAGGAGTTTTGACCTGAAACCACTTCCATTGGACTCGGATGATAGTTTACCATTCCGTAGAATGGTCACATTAATCATACGAACTTACCGTTTGGGAAATATGGCTGAAATATGGTTTGAAAGATGGAAAACAGCTTAACCGGGTTTAATTAGTTGATTAGTGGTTAGGCCCATAACCCATTTCGAGATTAGGGTTATGGGAGGGCTGAAAAGAGTTAGAGAATGATTCCTTTTCACCTTTTCAGCTGCAGCAAACATATCTCTAACCTTAGCAATGGCCTTCATCCTCCAAATCTCATTTTAATTGCTTCCTAATCGCTAATTAACCAAAACTACATCAAATCAAGAGAAATTAGCATCAAATCAGACATAGAGCTGCTGGTATACATTGGAATTCGTGCCATATCAGTCATAGTTTCAGATCTAAGATTCATTTGTGGCTAAGGTGAGTGATTTGCACTTTTATAAACTAATTACGGAAAGTTAGGGGTGATTAGTGATAATTAGCGAAATTATGCATAATAAAAATCTGGAAAATTAAGTATGTTAATCTTATAGTTAAAACATGCTTAAGGGGATTAAGGGGAAAATCATGCTTTTTGGGTATGTTTGATTTAAAATATTTCAAGTGATTGATATTTTGGTGTTTTTGGTTGATTCTACATGTTACTACTATTGTTTGGTATGTTTGTGACTTTATAATAAGGTTAGAATGGTTGAAACCTCCATCGTTTTGCGAAATTAGCTTGTTGGAAAAAGTGTAGAAAACCGGTTCCTGAAGGGGGTATGCCTCACGAACCGTCCAGGAGAACTTCGATTTCCGAACGGGGTATGTCTCACGAACCGCTCCAAGATGATGGTCACAAACCGCTCCAAGATGATGGTCACGAACCAGGGGGGTCACGAGCCATGAACCGACCCTGAGGAGGACCACGACCACGACCCGAACCAAGATGATGACTCCAAACCGAACCAGATTCATACTTCTGCCACGCGACGACAATTGTGAACTCTTCTGAAGATTAACTATAATTCAACCAAAACCTGAGATGCAAAGGAAGTCCAAATGAGAAATTATTACTCAGGATCCAAATGGGAATCGACGAGCTAACTTCTAGAGTTGGCCTTTGCTGCAGGACGTGTGCAAAGGGGTTATCGATATCTATAACTTTGGTTCACCATTGAAGAGAGGGGGCATGTAGACTAACCAGAGCCAGGGAAGTGTGGATTGGTTGGCCCTTAACCTAGAGCCAGGGATGTGTGGACTGGGTAGGGTTATTGACTATAGACCAGGGAAGAATGGTCATAGTAATAGTTGTACGGAGTTGCCGTCACGGCCCCAATAGATTTGGTGATCAAAGCAGTGGATATCGTATGCTTTACGCACTAAGTGAGAGACGTGCAGATGATTACTATGTTTGATGTTTGCTATCACCATGACACGCAAACTCCCATTTTTACACTTCGTGCTAGTGTTACCTTAGAGTATTGTACATCTTGTTGTGCTAACTCTTTGGTTGTAGGTCCAGGTTCAGGTATGATTATTTATACCTGTTATTGTTTTATTTTGTTGCTATCGCTCATACCAGACTTTTGTCTGACCCAGAGTTTTATGTCTCTTCTTATTACTCTGGGTGCTCCTAAACGAGCAGACTAGAGACAGGTTAGGTGGTTATGCACGAGTAGCTGTCTGGAGACGAGCAGGAGGCTTCCACGTACTATATACATATATTCTCCCTGTGTTGTTGTTGGTCGCTACTTTGGGCATTAGTAGTGTACCTTTCCTATTTTGCTTTAGAGACAGTATTTTGAAGTTGTAATAATGGTTTGGATCATAAGCTGTATTTTGGATTCCGCTACTATGATGGTTTAGTTTTCAGCTTATGCACTGTCTCGCCTGTTTTATGCCAAGTTATGTTACTATTATATTTTATTCCATGTGTTGTGAGATAAACTATAGGTTCTTGGTGGTTCATAGTTTCAACCCTTTCTTTTGACGACCGTTGTGTGCTAGTCGGGCATTGGCAGCGCATTTCAAGGGAAATGTCGGCTGGTGTGGGGGCAGGCCGTCACAAAAGGCAATGAAGAATAATGACAAAATTTCCACACCTAATGAAGATGTTAGCTAGGTTTTTGTAGAGTGAATTGCTTCATACTCAAGTAAATTTGGCACCCAAATTATCTTTATATATGTTAAAAAAACTATTTGGATAAGCCCAAATATCTTGCCTTAAATGTCCACAAATATAAAATAAATCTCTCTATAAAATCTAGCAACAAATCTTTCCACAAAATCTAGCAACAAATCTCTCCATAAAATATGTAAGATTATTTGTTGCCCAAAATTTTGATTTGCGTATCACCAATTTCAACGCTCCACCTTGATACCAAATCACAACTTCTCCTCAAAACCTGCCAACTTAGCTCTCACTTTCAACCTTTTCTCAATTAATATCATTACAAACCTCCACCATCGCCCACTAATGATGCATCTCCCTCGTCCGTGCACCGCGCCAATAGCAATCTTCAAAAGCGTTTGTAATACCACAAAAACCTCCATCTCGTCTTTGTGGATTTCACAACTCGACATCCGCCTTCCGTTTGACATGATCACTCCATCTTCGGAATCCCTCGAGCATCATCAACATCTAGACCCTTGTCAATACCATGATCCTCCACCTTAGGACCATCAGCAGTGACCATATTTACCTCTCCACCTTGTTGTGGACTAGGTTCTTCAATCGTCACCTGCCTTCCACTGTTGACTACCGAACCGACCAAACTATATATGTTTCCCTCCTCCAAAACTCCTCGCATCATCACATGACTACCCTTCTTCACTCTCAAAACTCCACCTCGAGTCTCATAAGTGAAAACGCGGCGATCTAACCGACCGAGAGATATAAGGTTACGCGAACAAGTAGGTATGTGCCTCACACCGGCCACTTCTCTCACCACTCCATCATGCATTCGAAACCTAACAGCTCCAACTCCACAAATTAGTATCTCTACTCCATTGGCCGTCTTTATCATGCCAATGCTCTTTTCATACGAAGAAAAAAAATTCACATCACA
Organism: Allium sativum; assembly: GCA_030737875.1. NCBI lineage: Eukaryota > Viridiplantae > Streptophyta > Magnoliopsida > Asparagales > Amaryllidaceae > Allium > Allium sativum. The sequence goes on from CM060916.1 coordinate 737,665,738, forward strand.
ACATATGTGAAAACTGGCTCCTGAATCCATATTCCAAGACTCCACAACACTAAATAGGACATCACATGAAGAACCACTTCCGGTACCTTCAGCAAAGCCTGCTTGTGTCAAATCACTATGATTATCACCTTGGGCCTTCTTCTTCTTCATATCTCATATATATGAATAACAATCATTGTGCTTGTGACCTTCCTTCTTGCAATGGAAACAAGTGATTGCACCTTTTCCCTTGGCTCCCTTCTTCTTCCGAACTGTATATTTCGAGTACCTTGCTACCATCGTCTCACTTTGAACAGATTTCAACTCTGACCCTTTTCTTCTTAGCTCCTCATTCATACTACACCATAACAGCCAATTTGGCACAAAACGTTGCGGAGATAAAATATGGGTTTTACCCGTATCATACTTGATAGTGCCAAGATCCGTATCAAACTACATTTTGCGATCCGCACTACCCTAAACACCCCAAATCTGACCGTCCATCAAGGAAGCTCCGGATCAGTTAATTTGATACGGCTTTGGGCCGAATCGAATGCGTATCATATTGTGCATCCCATTAGGCACTCATAATAAAAAAACTGGCTTCTCCTTTTTTCCTTTGTTTTACTTTATTGGTGGCCGAAACCCCAAATTAGGGTTTTCATTCACCAAATCTTGCCTTCACCTTTCTCTAGAATCTCCTCCTCCGACAGAGACCAACAACCCTCTCCTTCAACAGAAACGCAACAATCCTTGGTCCCTAGCCATCTCCTTCAGCAGCAGGTATATGTTGTAATTGAATTGTGGCTTGCATGCCTGATAGTGGGGAACAAGTTGAAATCTTTGTGTGTTAGCTAATTGTTACTTTGTGTTAGTGTGTTAGCTGTTTCAATTGAATTGGTACGTACGTGTGTTAGTTGATTGCTACTTTGTGTAAGGGACGAATCTGTGGTTATACCCTGGAATCAAAGAAATCAAATTTGAATCATGTTTTATGAAACACATCTAAATTGCTATTGGAAACATGTATGGTATAATTTTAGATTGCGGTATATCCATGAAATAAAGAAATAACAATGAGTTAGTCATAAGTATGCAGTAACCTTTACTAATTTTAAGATGTTTAATGTCAATTGTCCATAACCTAATTCTATTTGCAATAGCTATTTGAGTGTTTGTTGTCCGTTTCTTAAACTAAATGACAAGCCAAGAATATAGTTGTATAATTATAGCTTTGATGTCAAAAATGACAAACATACATAATATATTACCTGACGTGGCGGAAACTGAGCAAATGGATAATTATAGTTCAATATTTGACTATGATTTCATCGTCATTTGACTGTTTGTTTGCCTTATGCTTGAAATTTAAATTGGTTTGTCTTATAACATGTTTACTTTGTTTTGAGAGATAACAGGTTTACTGAAAATATATTAACAGGTTTGCTGAAAATTTTGGTAGATGGATGATTACTCGACTTTCTGATTAATATTTTAATGGGCGATCCACCAGGTGGACGCATTTTAGCTCACACGTAGAGTCATGTACCCATGCTTATTAGCTTCATCCAAATGACGGATGCTGCTGCACTTAACCTTAGTAAAAAGCTGCTTTCACTAGCAACTTTCCCCTACTTTGTAACAGACTGTAGTGTAAGTTAACTTGCACTACACAATCTGCTTCAAAGAAACTGAAAGTTGCAAGTGAAAGTAGCTTTTTCCAAAGGTTAAGTGAAGTGGCATTTGACATTTGAATGAAGCTAATAAGCATGGATTAGTGACCCTGCGCGTGAGCTAAAATGCAGCCACCTGATGTATCGCCCAGTAAATTCTTAATCAGAAAGTCAAGTATGTGTGTCATCCAACGATGATGATTCGATATCTTTAGACGTTGGAGCAGGTATCTATTATTTTACACTTATCTCTATGTAGTATCTTACATAAGAATTGAATGGACATGTACATGTGCGCACATCTCGATTATTCTTTTGGTTTATTTGTTCCTTTTTGTGTGTATAGGAGGATATTCTGTATGCTTGGGTACGAACTACCGGTGTTGCAGATGGACTACACTTCAGATGATTCTTCTTTTTGGTTTGCATTTTTAATGACTATCAATTTTCCAGTCCTATGTATACTTAATTTATTTAAACGTCTATGGTCATAGCAAAACCAGTTTACAATGTGTATTCATTCATTTTTGAGACATATACTGATCGACCATACAAACACATGGACGACGCTCGACTAGTCATCGACTAGTTTACTAATCGAGATCAAACCATCGACATGAAATCTCTGCTTGCTTTTTGTATGAATTTAAGCAGCATGGGTAGAAATTAGTTGACTAACCGACTAGTTGATTCGATTAGGTTATTATTGGTTCCCAGTGAAGTATTTATGCACAAACACACTGATTGATTGTCGTTAAATTACACAAATACACTGATCGACACGATATGCCCTTCACTGTATTAACATTCAATAGCGCATTCTGAATATACTATGAATACAGGTCTTGTAAAGAAGAGGCATTATATTTCATATTTTGGACTGATTCTACAGCAGGATAAATCTATGGAAAACAAAACTCAATTAGTTTCATTTTATATCTGTATTAACATACACTTATCTCTGTATTCATCTTTGCATCTAAGTCTCAGTGAGTTACAATGTCGATCTACTGTCCAGTGAAGTATCTGTAACTTGTTTCTTATATTTTATAGGCAGTCCTACAGGAGGTTATGGTGCTTTTATGCTGCTGGAACTCAGGCTGCAGGCTATATATCACGATTCAGTTTTGCTGCCAAATGAAACTTGAACTCCAGGCTGGTTACCACGCTCAATCTTCTCGGCTTCGACTGGAGTTTTATCAAGCTGATATGTTTTTACCTTTTTTTTTGTTAGTTCGTAATGTGATGAAAATCTTTGACAATTTCCTTTTATTGTATATGTTTGTATGTACATCGTGTTATGACTAACCTTGTAATGCTTTAAGTATGTATATATATATATATATATATATATATATATATATATATATATATATGGGACATTATACATTAAGGGCCTCCTTGAGTTAAACAACAAGTTTAAAGGACACAACTTTACATTAATTATTTTCGAGGACAAAAAATACGAGACGCCTCTTTCTTCAATTTGTTCTTTTGTTTCTTCATTCCGCCATTTCTCAATCAAACCTAAGTTTTACCAAAAATCAATCAATTTCCATTCGGTTTCATCTAAATTCAGTTGCGATCGATTTCACTTTCGCCCTCTCTGATCAATTTCAATCTCTAAAACCTAAGTCGATTCATAACTACCTAAAACCTTAAATCCTTAGTCGATCTACTCAAAAAAAATAATTTTCTAAAACAAGTCGATATTCTCAAAATAAAGACTCGACAGGTATGAATCTAGGTTTTCATCTTTATAATATTTCGTAATTTCTGTTGAATGGTTGCTGAACAAATAAGTACTTATTTATCTTTGTTGTTTGTTGTTCATCGATTATTTGTGTGTGTCCTTGAATTTGTAAGAAGTAAGTTCAATTTTATTCCAACTTTGGTATTTATGCATGTGTGGTGCTTGTTGTTTTGTGATGATATAACATAATATGAAACTGTTTGGTTAATCATACATACATATTCAGTGGTAGATGATATGTTGTTTAATAGCTTAAAAAGCTAAAGGTGTTTATCTTTTAATTTGAATGTTTTAATTACGTATTAAACCTTAGTAATATTTGATAATTATTGATACATGATAAACTTATTTGCTGTTAATTATCTTTTACTAAAATATAATTGCATTTATCTTTTACTAAAATATAACCGTAACTCTTTTACTAAAACAGATAATTGCAATCATCTTTTCCTAATATATATGTTTGTACAAACCTGGAAATGTTTATATATATATAAGTATTGATTTTGTTTTTATAACCAATAGAAGGGCAATGTGTTTGTCAAGGTTGTATATATAGGCCTTATAGGATTTTCTGTTAAAAATAATAAAACTAAATGGTTTTATGAATCATTTATTATTTTTTCTGTTAAAAATATAAGTTATATGATTTTCTGGGAAAAAGATAAAACCGTTGATCTTTTTCTGTTAAAGTATAAGTTTGTTAACTGTATGTACATGATTACTAACATATAACTATACTTTTTATTAATGCAAGATAAAATATGAAAACACGAAAATTCTCTACATTGTTTACAGAGCAGCCACTATGCATTTTCTTCAGTGAAAGAGGACATCAATGCATAAATTTCAGACCTATATCAGGTAATAACAACATTACGTTTATGTGTATGGGAATATCCATTCTAGTATTGCTTTCATCTGTGTTAAATATACATTCTTTTGTTATGTATTCAATAAATACAATTATGTTTCAATGTTTCTATAATCAATATCTACAAAAGATAAACAGATTTATCTTTTACTGTAAATGATTTCATAATATGTTATATTTTACTGTAAATGATTTGCAGGCAAGGCGCTACGGGCTTTGAGGAATGGGACTAGAAAAGCAAGGTAGCAGGAGAGGTTCACTGTTATGCTTCTGCAGAAGCCTTTTTAACCTGATTTTACTACCGTAAAGCACTAGGCTTTTTGTTGTGATTTTGAATTATGTATGTATAATGACAATGGTAAATATGAACCTGCAACTGCAACGGAGTGGGTAAATTTGTGTAGTGAAAGGATTTGAATTGCTTCTGTTGTATATTATGAATCTTTTCATTGTTGTTTCTTCCTGGGTTTGACATGCAGTGCACATTATGCCCCGTTCTCAATCTTTCTGTTTATTTGTAACACCATTTCTTTGTATCTTATTATATTATAAGTGTCTTTGGTCTTTGCTTTGTCTTTTCGTAGCTACTATTTGTTGGTAGTTTAGCAAGGTTCAACCCATCATCTTCTACTAAATTTTTACTATGCCATTACAAAATAGCCCAAGAAGATAAAATTATATGATTTTCTGAGAAACCATTTATCTTTTTTCTATTAAAAGTATAAGTTATATGATTTTCTGGGAAAAAGGATAAAACCGTTTATCTTTTTTCTGTTAAAAGTATAAGTTATATGATTTTCTGGGAAAAGATAAAACCATCTATCTTTTTTCTGATAAAAATGGCGCCCTGAAGTATTTATTTGCCCTGAAATTTGTGAAATGAATGGTCCAGTAGTAATGAGGTTAGTCAGATGGTACGCTTACATATGTAAAAGGTGTATTTTTAGTAAGCACATAATTTGTTATATACATATGTGCTTAGATAGTTTGATATTAACAAACAATCAACTGCATTAAAACTTCAAATAAACACAATTTTTCAAGACAACATTATTTCAATACACAGCTCCAAACATGAACAACAATAAGCAGCAACAAATTGCAAATAAGAAAATATTAACAGACAATCTACTACATTAAAACTTACAACATGCTACCAATTAATCATACACACCAACAAAATCCACCCATTAATTATATACACCAACAAAAGAAAAACAAAAAAACAAATACTATACGATAGAATCGAAAATGATATATGCATTTAGCTTTTTTGCAAAACACAGTTTAATCTTCATTTTCGCTGAGAAAAATATATTATATATGCTATCAACTTTGAACTTCTTCTTAGTATTAAGACTACCAACAAAATTAACTGCCTTCATTGCTGCAACTATCTAAACAATTCAGTTGTTTCCATTCCGGCTCTTTTATAATTCTTTTTGAATTTTGTAATCTTCAAAACTCATTTTAAAGAGTTACCCACTAGTTTGCACCTTTAAAAGGATGAAGCCAATCCTCAACTGAATCAAAAGAGCCCAAAATTATCACATAAATTCATTGGTATTATCAATTGCTGGCAATCATTGCTGATATCATTGATATTTCTTACCACTCGTATCATATACAACAAGTAACATGGCACGCCTTTATGACTTTATGAAACAACAAGTGAAAATAGTAAATTAACAGAACAATTGTAATCATTTTTAAATATAAAAAATAGATGCAATTATCTTTTTTAAATCTGAAATAAAATAAAATATTCAATGTAACTTATCTTTTATCTTTTAGTAAAAGATAGATGCAATTATATTTTTAAAAACAGAAATAAAATAAGATATTCTAGTAAACATTTAAAAATTGTTAATTACAAAAATCCAATTATAAAAACAATTAATATCTTTTTATTATGGAAAAACAAAGAAAAATAAAATGGGATTATCTTTTAGATGAGTAATGTATATTTATACAAAGACATACGTAAAATTATTGAAATATTCTGGAAGATGGAAATGTTTACATATATATATATATTCATATAAATATTGGTTTTGTTTTTATAACTAATAGAAGGGCAATGTGTTTTGTCAAGGTTGTAAACAATAAAATTAAATGGTTTTTTGAGAAAAAGATAAAACCATTTACTTTTTTTCTGTTAAAAATATAAGTTATATGATTTCTTGAGAAAAAGATAAAATCGTTTATCCTTTTTCTGATAAAAATGGCGCCCTGAAGTGTTTATTTGCCATGGAATTTATGAAATTAATGTAAATTTAAAAATTGTTAATTACAATAATATTTACGTATGTTTATTTCAAGATATTTGCAACTAACAATTAACAAAGCACACTAGTCCACTTAGCTGCCTCTTGTCTTCAATTAGACATTTGCATCATAAGCTTAACCCGAATACCATCAAGACATGCAGTCACAGGCAGTGTATACTCAATTTAAGTTTATCACGTATATATTATTATCTTTTTCAGATAAATATAAAAACTTTATCTTTTTTTAAAAAGAAAGAACAAGTTGCAGTAATGATCTAAATCATACTGGCATACTAAATTTACATTAACAACAACAAAAAACTGATTATTGTATATGACATTAAGAGCAAAAAAATTATGATAAAACATTACTGTAAAAAAAAGGCATTACCTGATACACGACAATAGAAAATAACTCGTTTACTCGATTCGTGAAAATCACCTATTTGATGAAGAAACCGAAATCTCCTGGCAATAACGAACTAAAAATCGCTAATCATTTGAAGCACGAGATGTTTTTGACGTAAAAAATCACCTATTTTATTTGATTTGTGAAAATCACATATTCGATACTCATCGATTTATGAAATTGTCAAAATAGCAATGGACTTCAGAAAGTAGGTGGTGCTTTGGTTCTGGATTGAAGTAATAAACGAATTGAAGAGGAGCGATTTGGATAGGGATTGAAGTGGAGGCCATTTTTGTCGATTTGGGATAAAGGGTTTATGCCTGTTTAATTGAAGAATGGAAGGAGCGACATTTTTGTCCTTAAAAAAAATTAGTTCAAAGCGGTGTCCTGCAAAATAATTAAAACGTGTTAAGAAGCCCTTGTGGCAAACTTCCACTATATAAATTGTGTTATTCCTGTGTATAATTTGTGGTATATATGCTCTGTGTTATGAAAGAAATATGCTACAGTTTCTATTTTTATATATACACATATATGATATATATATACATGTATATATATGCGTGTGTACACACACATCTAATCGGACACGGTCAAAGATCGTGTCTGATTAGACTTTAGATACGGCTAAGAGCCGTATGTCAATAGTAGTGAGATACAGTTTGTAGCCCTATCTAATAATTTAACACGCCACTTTTTGATACGGCTTTTTACCGTGCCTAACTGTTTTAGATACGACTAAAAACACAACCTAATTAATGTATATGGTGTAGTGTCAAAAGACTACTTAGAACCGTTTCCAAAGAGATAGTTCCATTAGCATTGGAATTACTCAATGAAACAACCAAAGTCTCCCAGCTTTCCGAAAGAGAACACATCAACAAAAGAGCCGGCAACTCATCATCAAAATTGACCTTCATGTTTGGCAATTGATTGACGACATCCTGAAACTCGTTCAAATGCTCTGCAATAGACTTCTCCTGTAATAACCCGGAAAATCTGGGTCAATTTAAATTTTTTATTTTGGCTATTTTAATGGATTTTGAATATTTAAAATGAATTATTTTAAATAATAATGACGAAAAATTTATTTTCGATGAAGTTAAAACGAATAAATTTATTTTAATTATATAACGAGCCTGAAATGGCGCGGTAGTTTGAAATTTTGATTTCGAATTTCAAATGAATATACAGAATTCGTTTTAAGTCGGAATTGGACGAAACCAGAAATATCTAAATCTGTTTGACGATATCTTTCTGAAGGATGTAAGAAACTAATATTTCACTTTAGAAGTTGAAAGATACGCCCAGTTGAAAATTCAGAATAGTCGCTATGGAATTTCGGCCCTTGAAAATGGAAATTTTGCAAACGACCTCGGAATTCGACGAAACCACTTTTGTTGGATCCGGGATGTCAAATTATTGCTCAGTTTCAAATTTCATAATTTTTGAAGCTAGTATGTGAGCGTGGAAAAGGAAAATGTGTTTGGTCGATTTCTATTAAATTGGATCGACCAGAAAAGGACCATTTTTCAAACGGTCTCAGAATTCGACGAAACTAGTTTTTTTGGGACCGTATCGTTAGTACGAAGCTAGAAATATTTTTTTTAGGAATTTTTAGAGTCAGTATGTGGCCTCAGTAAATTAAAATGTGTGTTCAAATTGAATATATACCGATTTATTTTTTAATTTGAATAAAAGCTGATCGAAACAGTTGAACTGGCTTACGAAACATATCCCATTATGTTCGGAATGAGGGTATTTAGCTAGGGGCGACAGTCGTTGGGTTCGATTTGGAGATCGTATCGATGAACATGTATTTTTGAAATTAAAATAATATTAAATAAAATATATAAATTTCCCTTTTCCACTAAAACCCTAGCATTCTATCAGCCACGCCTCCACTGAAGAAACCGACGACAGAAATCGCTCCACCTTTCTTCTTCAAATTCACACAATAAATTTCCAAACTTTTTAAAGGAAATCGAAGAGCTAAACGAGCTCTATAATCTGACCGGTTGAGATCTGAAAATGTTTTGTGGATTGGGAGATTTCTTAGCCCAAAATCGCCACGTTCGAGACCACTTTGGAGGACTCGGGTTGCACCGAGATTAACTCCAGTGGAGGCGTGGGGTGAGGAGGCTCCGGCCGTCCTCCTAGCGACCGGCGATGATCGTCCGGTTTGAGGATGAAGGGGCGGCAGACGGATTTCACTCGCGTGGCCAGTTCGTGTTTTCCAGATCGAAATAGAATTGGGGAAGACGGCTATTAAGGGTAATTAAGAATTATTTAGGATTTTTATTTAATTAATTATATATTTAGTTATCCAAATGTTTAAAATGCAATAACTTTTTCACATGAAAACGAAATTCAGTGATTTCAGTTGCTATGCGATCGTCTCAGCGAACACTACATTTCAGAAGGGACCAGAACGAAAATTGAGCCAATTAGAATTTCAGGCAATTTCAGACCCGAACCGGACCAGAAATTCAAATCAAAACAGAACTGAAACCGACAACTATGAGAATTTTCTCACTTTAAATTTTCTGTACAGTTATTTATTTTGTAACTACATATATGAACTGCTCCCCGTCGTCCACAGACCATGGACGACTTGTTTGATTGTATTCTGTGTGGAAATTGATCGTGATGTGAAAATGAAATAAATATATATATATATATATATATATGAAAAGTGAAAATATCGTATATATTGAAAGTGAAAATAGCGTAAATATTGAAAGTGAAAATATCGTATATATTGAAAGTGAAAATAAGATATATATATATATATATATATGAAATGAAAACGATATATATATGAAATTAAAGCGATATATATATGAAATGTGAAAACGATATATATATATATATGAAATGAAAACGATATATATATGAAATGTGAAAACGATATATATATGAAATGAAAACGATATATATATGTATATATGAAATGTGAAAATGATTTGATTGTTAAAAATATAATTTTTAACATATTTATACACTGTATAAAATTGTCGTGTACATGGAATATTCAATTTTGATTAGAAATTGAATATGAAGTTGAAATCGTTTTGAAAACGAATTTAAAACAATTTATAAAATACGTTTTAAAAGGAAATCGAAGAAATATATATTATATATATAATATAATGGCTTGAATAGAACGCGCCGCACCGCGGCAGTTCGCGAATTTCAACCCTTGACTTCGAATGGACATTACGGGAGATCCGATCGTCGGATTCTCCTCAAACCGGAACCGTTGGGTTCGTATCGAAAAGAGCTTTCTAACGAATATGAGAAATTTGAAATCTAACGGTTGGATTTGGAATTATGTCCAAATCAAATTTGGAAAAGGTCGCTGTAAGTGCAGTTCGATGGCCGTTGATGGAAATCGACTGTACGGGCCTTGATAAAATTATTAAAAATATCGATAATTTTTGTAAAATCATAAGAAATGATCTGGGAAGAATTGGGATGAAAAATTCCACATTTGAAAAGATAAAAATCTATTTTTATCGAAACGAACTAGTTATTAAGTAGAAAAATAATCCAATGGTTATAAATAAATAAATTGGATTGGATTTGAATTGAAATTATCTTTGGATATTTTTGATATTGGATTCCGTGATTATACAGATATTGTGATGGGAATTTGGAAGATATCGATATCGTTATTCCCGATATGATATCTGTTGGTTTCAGGATTTGATGTTGAATATAAGTCGATACTATCTCTATTCAAAACCTTATATTTAATGTCAATTTTGATTGATTAATTGTTTGGATTGTGCTCGACCAGTTTATGAGAAAAATATGCTTTTACATTTAGCATTGGGTTAGGTAGAAATATCTGTGTGCTAACACCTTGTGAAACACTTCACGATTTGACGATAAGGTGTCTAGCGATGTGTGTTCATTTCAAATTTAATGAATGATTGTAAAATGATATTTTTCTTAAGTGAAAAGAAATGTATTCCCGATTTTGGACAGGGAATGTTTTATAAAAATGTTTTATAAAACAGAAAGGATTTCGAGGCCCAAAACCCGATGATTTCTAAAATAATTTAGAATTGTATTATGTGTTACATTGTGGTTCATCGCATATTCTATTAGTTGCTATTGATAATGTATCTATTTGGTGGCGGAGAATTTATTCTCTTTCTTAACACCTTTCTTTGAGACGTACGAGCTCAAATGTTATGTGATTAATAGTGACTGATCATATGTGTGAAGTACTATATTTTGAAAGTACTTGTGATTATTATGTTGTGAAATGATTTTTCCCTACTTCGGGATATGAAATGATTTAGTATGTTGCTAAAGAGTCGGGTGACCCTGAGACTTAAAGTATGGGTGAGAGGTCGGTGTAGCCTGCTCCTATATGGGGTAGGTGCATCGTCGGTGTAGCCTGCTCCTATGTGGGGTAGGTGCACATTTATATATCGAGTTGCGAGGTGCGTACCCTTTGTCTTGTCGATGGGGAGCACGATATTTGGTTGCATACTTGTTTGTATGCATTGTTATGTTTTGGAATTCATATTTCCAAACGATTTGTTTTGAGATCCCGAAGTGAAATCTTCTTTGATATAGAAAGTCAGATAGGTATTTCAAATGATTTGAAATAAGAAATCGAGAATAAAATCCAAAGGAATAATTTCTGTAAATTGAATTGGATTTGGAAAATCTAAGGGTAGTGATTAATCTAAGTGGTTAGATTGGGATATTGCATGTTGATTGATGCATAGTAGATCCATATATCTATATTGATTGTTGTTTATACACTGGCATTCATGGGGGTAAACCCGTTCCGCGTTAGCGGCGTGGTCCCGTGATATGCCATATTATTAAATAAGTTAATTATAACTGTTTAGAGTTTCTCACACCAGTCCCATGACTGACCTGTAGTTTGCTTTTCCATTGCGAACTCGGGTGCCCCTATTTTCCACATGGGCAGTCGAGTAGTTTTATTTTGCAGATGTATTGAGCAGGATTCTGGATTGAAGCTTTAAGCTGTGTCCAGGCATTTACAGTCTTCCACTGTGTAGTTTATATTTCCGTTGTGCATTGTATTACATTTATTGTAAAATATCTTCCGCTGTATTGATTATATTTCGATATACTCTGATATTCTGTACTCTTATGTAACATTATTATGATGTTTATAGAAGTCTTCTGTTATTTGTTCTGGTGTGTTGTATACCCAGAGTTAGCGTATGCGGGATTCGAACGGTCTTGGTCGGTTTAGCGATCGATCAGGTCCGGGCGAAATCCGTGTCGTTACATCTCCTCATCCAATCGAAGTTGCACCAACTTTCAAACCAGAAAAGTCTTACTTGTAGCACTCCTTGACTCATACAAAGATATTAATTTGTCCCACGCCTTCGCGGATTCACAACTAGCCACATGGTGGAACACCGAATCATCCAAATATTGGCGAATCAACGCAATCGCTTTTTTGTCCATTTTCTTCCACTTCCCCTCATCCATATTCGAGGGCTTCTCCCCATCTCCATTAATGGGATCATGCAAATCATTGAGATATAGAATGTCCTTCATCTTCGGCTTCCATATACCCCAAATTTTCTCATCCAAAATAGCCATATTCGAAAACGTCATCTTCTCCAACATCTACAATCTTCAATTCAACAAACACTCCAAGCTATGCGATGAACTGATCTCTGATACCAATCTGTTATGCAAAAATTACTCTGATACCAGCTGTTGGGGTTTTGTGTGCAGTGGAAGTTTGACAAAACGTTAAGAAAAATAGGATCTTTTTCACCCAACCACTTGAAGATGGATGTGATTGAAAAATAAACAACATCACAAAAATATCAGAAATATGAAAGAAAAATATTCCACCTAACCACCCTCTTTATTGATTCACCAATAAAAAATTGTTAACAATCCAACTATCATTACAAACAATCATTACTACAAAATAGGTCAGTTGCTTCGGTTATTTACCCCCTGTTGCTTCTGTTCTGAAACCGAAGCAACTGCAGACGGCGCAACATACCAAAATTTGTTGCTTCGGACAAATAACCGAAGCAAATAATATTTTTTTGCTTCAGTTTTTTTACCCCATATTACTTCGGGTTAATAACCGAAGCAAATGAAGAAGACGCAACAGGTCTACACCTGTTGCTTCCCTTCTATATAGGAAGCAAAGGGCCAATATTTTGCTTCAGTTGCTCCAAACAACCGAAGCAAATAAGTGGCTGAAGCAAGAAAATAATAGTGTTGCTTTAAGTTTTAATTAAAACCTAAAACATCAAATTGCATTTAAAGTCAAAACAAAAAGCACAACAATATCACTAAACCTGACTGCAATATCAATATAAAACACTGATATAAAACTAAATATCAATACTATATCTACATATAATATTGAATTCTAACTAAATGTCAATGTTACACAATGAAACAAAAATGTAGAATTTGAGTTGGATGAAAATATTACGTATAGAAAATTAACTACAATCCCAAAATTTACATGCACATACCAAATTAATGATCAATTGAAAGAAAGGGACATTAATAGCTGTGTTTAAAGATGCAAGCTAAAGCTACATAGTCCGCCAATCATAGTACTTTTGTGGAAAGTTTGCATTTTTTGTCAATGCATTCCTCATAACATGTAATCCTTTTGTGAGCATAATGGTCCTGCTTTCTTCTTCCTATCAGTAATTGCTAGAGAAGATATCAAACATAGAAAGAAAAAATAAGCGCAAGGTGCATAGCAGTAAGTGAGAAATAAATGAAAATTTTGTTTATGGTACATGAAACTGTAGACTTATTTAGAAATTATTGAAATGGTTACAACTGAAATAAATTTAATCTTATAGCATTAATATATTTTCTCAATTTATATAATCTACTTGATGGGACGAAGAAGAAAAAGGCATTTAGAGGGAGCCAATGTCCTAACCCGGTATAAAATATAGAAGCTAAAATTCATAGTCAGGATATACATGTGTTGAAATCTTCAGTAGTGCAAATGCACTAAAATTAATAGATAATATACATGACTATACCACTTAGGAGCTTTGTGAAAATTAAAATTAAATTTGAAGTTAAGGTATAAGCTTTTGAGTAACTAAGGTAAAGCCTGCTTACTGGAAGTTTCAAAATTCATACAAATTAATGCTTAGAAAAAAATGATAACAGTTTATGAGCAACAAAACAACTAATATTTGACCGCACAGAATATACTCTATAAAGATATTTTCATTCAAAGGGCTTCTTAGTTCAAGCTAATAAGCCTTGAGGACAACACTGCTTTATCTGTTTTTCATTCAAAGGCTACTGATTTTCATTCAAAGTCCTAAAGATTTTGTTAAGAAAGTAATTTTAGTAGCAGACATTCAATTGCTAATTTGTAATTTCACCTGCTTTATCTGATTATTTTATCACTAGAATTTTGTTAACAAAAGTAACTCATGTCAGATTTTTAATACATAAAATTAAATTTTGCAAAATGTTTCTAAAGCAGTGCTCTCGAACATGACATTCCAAATTTTTTAAATATTATATTAGGCAGATCCTTTGAATGCGGTAAATGTTTGTTTCATGCCAGGTTCTAATGGATTGAACATTAACTTAATATTGAATGTGGTAATAACCAGGAATTCTTTTGAATGTTCCTTTAATTTAGCAATGTTGGACGTGAATCTAAAACCAAATGTTAAAAGAAACAGTTTCCGTACTATTTTTTTCTCACATTAACCACATGCCCTTTTGGATTGGCCATTTATGTTAATATTCGACGTATACATACATTAATTTAATTTAATTTTCACAAATATAAATTAAAAATTTAATGTAGATATGTTGGAATTGCTGGATAACAAGCAAATTTGGTGTTATTGGGTTACCTTATGGTTTTCATCATATCGTTAAATATATTGATTTTTTTACTGCATTGTATGTTTAATAGCCTCAACTATGGAATGAACTTAATTTCTTTCCATTTATCACTGCTTTAGAAGCTTGCTGTTCAAATCTTTGCGCTCATTTTCCAGTTTCTATAACAGCTTCTACATATTTATGGATATGTGCACCCAAACAGACATTAAATAGATTGTTATATTCACTTACTCTGTTTTTTCATCCCATGTTTCAGTATCAATTTGGCAAATTTATTACTATGACTTTTCCATTTATTTCACTAACTAGCAACTATTGAACAAAATTTGAATCACTTTCTTTCATGTATAAACAAATAAGCTTTTACACTAACTTTTGGGATTCATCATATCTAATTATACTTTCGTTTATAGTTTTGGTAGCATTGACTATGAAAATGCTTATCATGTCAAAATATAATAAAATCTGTTAAATGTCTGTTGTAAACGGTACCTAATTTCAAGACTAGCCATTTCTGACATGATATTTAACACAATTTTAATATGGTTTTAACACGATAAATTAGAATTTGTGCACTGTCAAAATTATGATCGTAATAAGTATCATGCATCCTTATGAAGGAAATTCAATGCTAACCATAATTTTTAATGACACTTTGTTTCTAGGATTTCACATTAATATATTGTTAGTATTTCAGTAAAACTCCAATTTTTCAATTATGTCAATATAGTAGCACTAGCATTCATTATTTTTGTCTGACTACAAATAAATCCAAAATAACAAGTTTTTATTCATTTTTTTTTTTTGGTTTCTTGACTCTTTGTTCCCCTAAAAATTCATTATATTTTGGGACCTGAAAGAGTACGTACAATTATTATTGGTCACCATGGTTGACTGCTTGGTCTTTGTAATTAAATTACATATGTATTATTCTAGCCTTCCTATGCGTGAATTAGAAAACAACAATGATGCATTCTTCTTTCAACTATGGCATCGCCCACCGGTTAGATCACGTTAAAGAATATGGGCAATCATATTGTTGTGCTGGCTATATTCATGCATCCTCCGACCTTGATAATTATACACATAACATTGTCTATGGTGTGTCGTCTCAAGCCATTATTTTGTGTTTGAGTCAAGATGCATATGCATTTTAGCCTGTAGCCTTTTTGTACTTTTTTAAAGTAGAGTACCATGTTTCAAAAAATAATTGGCAGTAAAAAAAACTTGAAATAATATATGTTAAAAATGTATATTTTTTTCCTTTCTATTTTCATGTTTTTATCTATTACTTCACTTTTAATTATAGTTAGTATTCCTTTCCACCTCTCACGTTACTAACTATTCCAGCACCTATTACTATATTGTGCACCTTATATACATTTTTCATGTTTTGAACAGTTTAGCTATTTTGCTATGAAAATCTGGAAGAAAATGCTAAGAAAATGAAGTTGTGTGGTACTTGGTTTGCGGCATAGTCCAGTTAAAAGAGTAATTGTAAAATTTAAAGTTGGATAGATATGCTTGGTCTTATGTTGGAAACTTGAGTATTGCCAAAGATGCAGGTCATGTTCTTGAAAGATTTGCTACATAACATACTTTTATTTATTTGAATTGAAAGGGAAGGATGAGTGAGTTTGGTAGCTATGTACAGTGTTGTTTGTTCCCATTTTGTCCGTAGCTTTTCAATAAGTGTACATTTCATTGTTTTTCAATTCGACGTTGACTTTTCCCTTTTTTTGATGTACAATTAGCCAAAAGTTATAAAGTTATTTATCTTTATATATGTTTAAGTCAAAGAATGATTTTCCCTTTACGTAAAGAGACATTAGTTCTAAGACCAATAAGTAGAAACACATACACAGCAGAACAAGAAACGCAGCCCAAAACGATACACAGTTATGAAGTTGTTTGTCTGTATATTTATTCTTCATATTATAATAAATATTTGTAACTATACAAAGGAGTAGGTCATATGCTTGCTTCTCAATATGAAGCTAAACCAGTAATAAGATATTCTTCCCTTGAGGTCAATCGTGAAATAATAGTATAATATAATTAATATTTGCTGAAATAATTGTCCTTGTTATTTTCTTCTTATGAGTCAGTCAATTCATCACAAATAATACTCCATCTTTATTAATAATTGTCTTGAAAGTGCAAACTTCTGGTCCAACCATGAAGTACCAAAAATTTCCTTGGATAGAATATTTAAAAAATTGAAATCCTAAGAAAAAAAATTGTTCGATCTTTTTAACGATAAATTGCAGTTGCAAAACATAATTATTTGATATATTCAACGCTTTTTTAAAGCAAACCATCAACTTTTAAAAGATTAAGATCCTAAAAATTTATTCCTTTGATATTTTTAACCATAAATTGTAATTGCGAAAACATAATTATATGACATAATCAACATCCTTTTTAAACAAAGGATCAATAAAAACAACTATGTAAATGTAGCTTCTTTAACTATTTTAGATGAATATTAAATTTCCTCATTCATTATTGTTGCTTGGAAATTGCACTTCAGTACATGTACGCAAGCATAATATGAATTACCTTGGATTCTTATGTTTTGATATATTCTTTGTTTGGATATATGTTACACACTATTTGTGGTACAACGGTCCACGCGCGAAGCGCTTACTTGATCACGCGCGAAGCGCTTGCTTGATCACGCGCGAAGCGCGTGTCGTTACGCTGGTTACCATATAAAAGGACTTTTAATACATAACCTAAATACAATCAAGATACCATTAAGAAACTCAATCCTGCATCACTCATATTTATATGTATGTTATTAAAGGAGGAAATATTCACATGATTGTGCCCATATTTAAACCACGTTTTCTAGCCATTGGTTGGTATATATTTTTTCTTTAGATTGTTATTTTTTCTACCATGTCCTTCATACCATTAACATCCATAAATCTATTACCAAGCATGCACATGAACCTTATATGTGAGTGCACATATAAATTAATTGCATAACTATAATTTAAAATTAAATAAAGTGAAGAAGTTCATGAACCTGATACTGGAAATGAAGAGAATATTCTTTCAACCTAGGGTAAAAATAAAGTCAATCCTTCCCAAATTTATGCATTATTGCAACTAATTCGTCAGGAGTCTATGGATTGTTGAATAAAAAGAGTTGAAGCTTCAGTCTCAGTTGTTTCAGATCAAGATGAGGCAGATAAAACTACCACCAAATCGAGTTTGTTTCAGATCGACGCCGCATAAGGAACTGTTCACGAAGTCAGGAACAATCGAAAGAGTTGAAGCTTCAGATCTCGGCTGTTTCAGATCGATATTCTCAATAATCAATCTGGAAGCAAGAACCAAAAAAAAGAAGAGCAAGGAAAGAAAGGGGGCGGCAGAATGAGAAGTGTGAAAACCTAAAGAGCAGAAGCACGCGAGTATAAGAACTGGTAGAATAATTTGCGAAGTGGGTGGAGATAATATAAGGACCGCAGCTTTGAAGCTTGCATCTAGAAGCCCAACAATTAGAAATTACAAATGATTTGGAAGCGCCTATTCTCAGCTTTGCGAAGCGGGTCTAATGATTTGCGAGCGCCTGTTTTCAGATTATAACATTCAGACTTGTTGCTGATGCCGGTATACCACTTTCTAATGAATAACAATTAGAAATTAATAACTAAACAATACATCTTAATTACTAAATATTACTTATTGATTAAATTTAAAATCTTAAATGTTAATACAGTAAATATTAAGCAGTAGTCTTACTATTTTTACTACTAGTTACTAACTAACTATTAGATTTTATTACTTAACTGTTTTATAGAATTTATTAAAAATCAATATTAATTTCTTCATAATCACAATATATAATAGATATTAATTACTAATTTTTTTTTTGATTTATTAATTTAGAATTTTAAATTTTTAATATTAATATTTTTTGATAATTAAATGTTAAACAAACATTATTATTAGAAATAAATTATTAATTAATAATTCATTTATTAATTATAAAGTGAATTAATAAAAAATAAGTATAATTTATTAAATATTAGTAATTAACTACAACAAGTTATTAAATATAATAATTGATTATTGAGAATAATTTATAGTTATAAATTATTCATTGATAATAATTAATTATAATAAATTGTGAATAATGACATATGTGAGGTTGCTTATGATAATAAATTATGAATAACGACTTTTGTAGGTTGTATATGATTATTCATAAGTATTAAATTACAACATTGATTGCTAAATATTAGTCTTAACTACATTAGTTAATTATTAATGATTAATTATTTAATAGTAATTATTAAATAATAATTATCAAAAATTAATTATTAGATATTACTCCTTACTTAATTATTAAATAATATTAATTAATTTAATAATAAATGTTAAACATTCAATATTAAATATTATTTGTTAACTATTTAGTATTAATTCAATTGTTAATTATTAAATGAAATTAATAAATGTTAACTATAATCTACTAAATATTAGTAATTAACTACAATAAATTATTAAATATAAAATAAAATTATTGATTATTTATAATAATCTGTAACTATAAATTATTCATTAACAATCATTCGTTATAATAAATTATAAATAATAACATATGAAAAGTTGTCTGTGATTATTGATATTTGCATTTGCTTTGGTAAAATAATTCGTTGTTGCTTCGGTGTAGTTGCTTCTGTTTTTGTGGACTGATGCAAATACATTATTTGCTTCAGTGCATTCGCTTCAGTTTCTAAGCAACTGATGCAAATAACCCAATTTGCTTTGGTTCATTTGCTTCGGTTTTTGGTACAACAGAAGCAAATTATACTATTTGCTCTGGTTATTGGCGTAACCGAAGCAAGTAATACGATTTGCTTCGCTGCATTTGCTTATGTTGTTAATAGAACATAAGCAAATGATACTATTTGCTTTTGTTATTAGAACAACCGAATCATATGAGGCGAAGCAACAAACTTGTTTTATAGTAGTGAATTACAATTTGAACCAATAACCTTATTGAGAAATAGGTAGAGAGTATCTAATAGCTAAAAATTTGAGGAGAAAGGAAATGAAGAACAATGACAAATTTTCCACACCTAATGAAGATGTTAGCTAGGCTTTTTATAGAGTGAATTGCTTCATACCCAAGTAAATTTGGCACCCAAATTATCTTCATATATGTTAAGAAAACTATTTGGATAAGCACCAAATATCCTTTCCTTAAATGTCCACAAATATAACAATAATTCTATCCATAAAATCTAGCAACAAACATCTCCACAAAATATGTAAGATTATTTGTTGCCCAAAATTGTGATTTGCGTATCACCAATTTCAACAGTCATTGCCAACAACGGACTTTAAATAGCATAGAGCATAGCTATTGCGGTCAATGACTCTTATTGATGATATATCATTCTTGTGGAATACATGTAAAAAAACATTATATTGCGATCCATCGTAAACCATCGGAAATTTATAACCGTTGTAAGCCATCGAATATCACGAATATACTTCTTCCCCAGACTGAACACGAATTCGGTTCACTTCCTCCTCAAACACACTCCAAAACCCTATCTTCTCTTCAACCTCAATCGTCGATCAACTCACGCACCTCCCGAACAATTACCAGGTTTATCGTTCTCTACTCACAACAGCTCTAGGTCATTCGTTCATCTTCAATCAAGATTTTCTCACAATTGTGATTAGTTTTGATTTGCTAAATCAAGATTAATTTTTGATTCTATTTGTTTACCTCATTGATTATTTCTTATACCTCGTTGATTGTTTCTTATACCTCATTGAATGCTAACTATAGTTATTTCATTTAAATCAAAATTTAATATATTGTTTAATGTGTGCGTATATGTGTTAATTAATTAGTGTATATGCACGTTAGGACTAGCTTAGGCTAACTGGTGTATATGCACATTAGGAATAACTTAGGTTACTGGTGTATATGCGCATTAGAGCTAGCTTGGGTTACTTAGTGTAGATGCGCATAATTTAATATATGCATTTTCTAAAACGTCGCAGATAATAGTTTATTTACATAACCATTTATTACTTTAGATCCTTAAATATGTTAAAAAAAACCTTGTTTGCTACAGTGTATGACATGCGATAAACTAGTGTATAGTATAGCTTAAATTTTAAATGTAATATAATATTCCTAATGTGTTAAGTTTGAAAACATAAAATATTTTATAAAAAAGTTAAATTTATATAATATGCTATATAATTGATATAATATTAAAATATAAACATAATATCCTATAATATGTGGTTATTTTTGTACCAATTAGAGGGTTTAGTTTGGCAATTTCCTTAATGAAAGCTTCTTTGTCTTTTGATCGAGTGCCTTTTCTTTGCCTTGAACTTCTCATTCTCGTATGTGATTGCGTTATTATCATCTTCAAGGGAAGTGGATTTGAAAGACATGCTGTCTAGTTCCCTTCGGAATTGATCTCAAGCCTCATAAGCTCCTTTCTTAGTGGCCTCGAACTTTTTCTTTGCTTCAGCTAGTTTAACTTTATAGTCATGCAACTTTGCATTTAGATGTTTAATTTTGTAATTTGAAAACTACATCAGAATCTCTGTGTTCTGATCCTCTCCAAGCTGCTAACTATAGGATGCAATTTAAATGTCTTGGATCCATTGCTATGAAAGTCAACAAGTAATTGCAGTTAGAGAAATTAACATGTGCTCCATGTGTTATGAAACGACCCAAACTCGCCCTTACGGGAAAGCCCGGATTGAACAGAAGAACATTTCATTGTTATTACAACAATTACATGAGAGTACAAGAATATAACAGAGTATGAATAAATAATATACATCAGAAAAATATTAGAGATTAAAATAATTTAAATAGCAGTGGAAAAATAATACATAACGCAACTGAAAGAGATACACGAATAAGCTTTCTGAATATAGCTCCAGCTGTAATCCATGATATTGGGAAAATAATATCTGCAAAGCCAAAACTACTAGCTTCCCGTGTGGAAAATATGGGCACCCAAAGTTTAGATTAAAACAATAAACTTTGAGTCAGTCATGGGACTGGTGTGAGAACTCAAAAAAGTTATTAAACTTTACTATAAAATTAGGTAAATCATGGGATCATGCCGTATGTCATGAAACGGGTTTCCCCCCATGAATACCAGTACATAAACAATAACCAATAATAGTCATATGGATCTACGATGCATCATACAACATGCAATTCCTCAATCTACCCATTTAGGCTTAATCCCAAATTTAGTTTTTCAAAATCCAATTCACTTTACAGAAATTATTTCTTTGGACTTTATTCCCGATTTCTTATTTCAAATCACTTTGAAATACATATCTAACTTTTATATCAAAGTAGATTTCACTTCGGGTCTCAAACCAAAATCTTTGGAAATACGAATTCCAGAATATCACAATGCATACAAACAAGTATGCAACCAAATATTGGGCTCCCCTTAGACAAGGCAAAGGGTACGCACCTCACCAACTCGATATATAAACGTGCACCTCCCAATATGGAGCAGGCTACACTGACCACTCATCTATTGAGGCCCTGGGTCTCTCTCACCCATACTTTTAATCGTCCGGGTTAGTCGAATCTTTAGCCACATACCAAATCATTTCATATCCCAAAGTAGGGAAAATCATTTCACAACATAATAATCACAAGTACCTTCAAACTATAGTACTTCACATCAGCAATTCACACATATGATCAGTCATTATTAATCACATAACCTTTGAGCTCGTACGTCTCAAAGAAGGGTGTTAAGCAAGAGAATAAATTCTCCGCCACCAAACAGATACATCATTAATAGCAACTAATCGAATATGTGATGAACTACAATGTAACACATAATTCATTTCGAAATCATTTCGGCAACATCAGGTTTAAGCCTCGAAATCCTTTCTGTTTTATAAAACATTTTTATAAAACATTCCCTATCCAAAATCGGCTATACATTTCTTTTCACTTAAGAAAAATATCATTTCAAAATCATTCATTAAATTTTAAACGAACTCAACATTGGTAACACCTCATAGTCAAATTGTTAAGTATTTCACAAGGCGTTAGCATACCAGCATTTCTACCCAACCCAGTGCTAAATGTAAAAGCATATCTTGCTTATAAACTGGTCGAGCACAATCCAGGCAATTAATCAATCACAATCATGAATATCAACAACCAAGTATATTTGGTTTATACCACATCTCAAGTTTTGGCAAATTTAATTACCATTCATTCATTCTAATCTAATTAAAGATTTATTAAAACTCCAGTTCATTTTTAATCTCAAAAATCACAACTTGATGATTATTCAATTTTCTGGAAATTAATCCTGCTTTTACTCGGGTTAAAGAATCAATGTCATTTAAAACAAAGTTCACGATAAACCTAAAACCATCTTCCATCAAAAAATGGAATCTTCACGGAAATCACAACAGTATATAATCGATATAAATTTCCATATCAAACTATTAATATAAATGGAATAATGACAAAGCCTTTTAAATTCCGTATAGAGTAACAGTCTTCCTTTACAGAAGCTCATCTCGATTATTACCAAATCAAACTCCATTCAATTCCAGTTTAATATTTTAAATTGGAAAACTTCACTTTGAAAATTTTCCGTTAAATCTTAATAAAAAGATTTGTAAATTCCAAATCATATCTTCACTACTAATTGGGTTAAAGAACTAATGTTATTTAAAACACAGTTCACGATAAACCAAAAATCCAATTTCAATTCAATTCCAATTAAATATAAATTAATCGGTAAACTTCACTAAATCTTAACTAAAAGACTCATTCTTCTCTCAACGGGGTTTAAGAACAGTGTTAATGAAGGCACCGTTCACGACAAACCCAAAATCCAATTTGATATTAAATATAATGCTTTGAATAGAAATTATATCGACTTATATTCAATATCAAATTATGAAACACCAACAAATATCGTATTGGGAATAATGATATATATATATATATATATATATATATATATATATATATATCTTCCAAATTCCTTAACAATATCCGTATAATCACAGAATCTAATTTCGAAATATTCCGAAGATTATTTCTATTCAAATCCATTCTAATTCATACATTGGAAAATTTCTGGTTATTTTAAAACCCATTTTCAAATCCAATTTATTTATTTAAAAATGGATTTTTTCATCCTAGATCTTTCCAAATCATTTATTATGATTTTACATAATTCTTAGATATTTTAAATAATTTTATTAAGTCTCGTACAGTCCGTTTCTAATAACGGCCACCGAACTACATCCATAGCGACCTTTTCTAAATTTAATTTGGACATATTTCCAAATCTAACCGTTAGATTTCAAATCTCTTATTTTTTCGATACGAACCCAACATTCCGGTATTAGGAGAATCCGACGGTGGGATCTCCCGTTACGCCCATTTGAAGTTAATAGTCGAAATTCGCGAACAGTCGCTGCGCGGCGCATTTTATTCAGGCCATTATAATATATAAATATATATATAATGTATTTTGTCAATTTCTATTTACAACGTTTATAAATGCGTTTTAAAATGATTTCAACTTCCTTTTCAATTTTACGTCAAAATGGAATATTCCATTATATGAAAATTTTAACAGTGCATATATATGTTAAAAATTATATTTTTAACGATCCAATAATTTTTCCATTACATGACAATGTGACAGCCTGCCTCGAACCAGTCGACATTTCCTTTGAAATGCGTTGTACCGATGTCCAACTAGCGTGGGACGGTCGTCGAAAGAAAAGAAAAGAGAAGAAAGGAATTTGAAACTATGAACTAACAAGGAACCTGTAGTATATCTCACAGCGCATGGAACAAAACATAATAATAACATAACTTGATATAAAACAGGCGAGATAGTGCATAAGCTGAAAACTAAACCATCATAGCAGCAGAAAATTCAAAATACAGCTTATGATCCAAACCATCATTATTACAACTTTTAAAACTGTCTCTAAAGCAAAAAGAAAGAGGAACACTACTAATGCCCAAAGTAGTGACCAGTAACAACACATGGAGTATATACGTATATCATACGTGGAAGCCTCCTGCTCATCTCCAGACAGATACTCGCGCATTACCACCTAACTTATCTCTAGTCTGCTCGTTTAGGAGAACACAAAGTAATAAGAAGAGACATAAAACTCTGGGTCAGACAAAAGTCTGGTATGAGCGATAAGCAACAAAACAAAACAATAGCAGGTATAATCCAATCATACCTGAACCTGGACCTGCAACCAAGAGTTAGCACAACAAGATGTACAATACTCTAAGGTAACATTAACATAAAGTGTAAAAGTAATATGGGGTGTGCATGATATGGTGATAGCAAACATCAGCAATCATCCTCACATCTCTCACTTGATGTATAAAGCATACGATATCCACTACTCGATCACCCAATCCTTTGCTACGATCACTTTGCTCCATGGAGTCACAATGACCCCATTCCAGTGATCCATAGCCACTAATCCGTCTCTCAGTGGTGAATTAAAGTTATGGATATCGATAACCCCTTTGCACTCGTCCCGCAGAAAAGTCCAACTCATGAAGTTAACTCATTGATCCCCTTTGGGATTTTGAGTAGTAACCTCTCATTTGGACTACCTTTGCATCTCGGGTTTTGGTCATTATCCCCGTTCGTCCTTCAGTTCAGTTCGTGATCCTCCATATCGACTCGTCTTCCGTACAAAACCTCAAATAGAGTCATACTAATACTGAACTGATAACTATTATTATATGCAAGCTCAACTAGATACAAATGGTCATCCCATGACCCGCCAAAATCTAATATACAAGCCCTCAAGAGATCCTCTAATACACGATTCACCCAAATACTATCATGATCCAGTCTAGTCCTTGGTAAACTGTCAATGAAATCCATTGAGACTTGTTCCCATTTCCATTTGAGAATTTCCAATGGTTGTAACAAACGGCTAGGCTTTTTTTGGTCAGCTTTAACTTATTGGCAATTCATGCACTTGGATTAAACTTCCTAATGTTTCTCTTCATCCCTTCCCAGTAGTAGGTCTGCTTCATGTCTCGATACATTTTGTTACCACCGGGGTGCATAGTTAGTTTTGAGTGATGACGTTCTCTAAGAACTTCATCTCTTAATCCATTAACATTGGGTAAAACTAGTCTCCCATTCTTTCTAAGCCATCTTCCTCAATCAAGTCCATACTTGTTCATCTTCTCACTGTCGATGCCCATCTCTACCTTAGAGATGATTTCCAATAGATTATGATCGTCCCTCTGACTGGAACCAATCTGCTCAATCAAAGTCGGTCTGATCGTCTAACTTGCTAACATTTCTGGATCCAATCCATACTTATGTCTGAGATCATATCCCATGATATACTCCAGTCGCTTCCATTCAAGAAACATATCATCTAAACTGTCATGTCTCTTATTCATTGCATCAGCTATCGCACCAAGTCTGGTAGCACAGACATCCGTGTATGCCGTCATCTCTTCATTCTCTATTACCAGACTCAAGGGAACAAAAATAGGAACAAACATAGCAACCATAGCATCCACCAAACATGTCCTATCTATCAACTGCTAAAGCCATAAATACGTCGATACCTACTTGACTGGTCCGAATATTCCCAAGTCTAATGGAAGTCCCTCCTCCACACATACGTCGATGCCTACCTGATTGGTCCAACCAATCCCAAGGCTAATGGAAGCCCCGCCTCCATACGGACTACCGTACGCCTAACGTACGTTTATCCTCCAAGGATAACTAGATCACGTCCAACGGATCCAAGGTAACGGGCGTCCCTAGGTACCCCTGCTTTGAGTCCGCCTATAACACTCTAAGTATCGACGATTTTTTGGTACTCTCATCAGAAGAGCTACCCACATACTCTGGCCCAGTCTCGAGTATCCATTACTGACAAATCTCAAGTCCAACATGAGCCGTCTCTCTATTCGTTGCATCTCCAAGATCAACGAACAACCATTTTTCTTTTACGAGTTCAAGTCCAACTAGAATCGCTCTATCCCTCGTTGCATCTCCACGATCAACAAGCACATGTTATCCCTTCGAAGTTCTACCATTCTTGAACCAAAGAGAACATCAACATATGGTCCTAAACAATCCATTACCTTGCAGCTTCCTCAAGTCCCACTCGAGTCATCTCCTAGACCTATCAAATCCAACTCGGGGCAGTCCATACCATTGAACAGTCTTATCATGCCACGACTGCACAACAACTACTTATATCTCATGCAAACCATCCTAGTCGAACTCGACATTCCCTAAGCACAAGCCCCAAAGACCTAAACCAATATCAGACAAGCACTCAAGGAACATCTCCTCCGAATTCAGACAATCTACATGAGATGATACTAGCAAGTCAACTAAGCAATCACAAGCAAACATACATCCATAACTCGATAAGACCACATTACAACAAATCATGCAAAGACTAGTCGAACCACCTATCGGGTTCATCACAACTAAAGGTCTATCGACTATCTCAGGTTCCAATCCCAACTTATCTACCAGGTCACTAGATATGAAGGAATGTGATGCCTCGCTATCAACAAAACTAGAACCGAAACATCATAATTAGAATATCTTGAATAATGACGCCCTTTCCCTTCTCCGCTGCAGTTGGGGCATTCGACAAAGAAGGAACAACGTTGATAACATATGTTATCACAGTCTGCTTCTCTTTAGGGGGTTGCGGGCAATTATCCTTGTGATGTCCCACTTGGCCGCAATTGAAGCACTTCCTTTCCCCAGGCTTTTCCAGACAATCTCTAGCATAATGGCCCTTCTTGCCACAACTAAAGAACTCTTTATCTTTCTTGTCCTTCTTTTTCTGACCACCCTTGGTCTGATCCTGTTTTCTCTTATTCAGAGACCCCTTCTTACCTCCACCACTTGCTTATGGCTTTGGTTCCTCTACATATGCAATAGCAACATCGGCCTTTGACTTAGGGTAAAGACTCTCTGATCTCAATGCTTTCCCCACTATAGACTCGAACGTCTCGTCGATGTGGTTTATCAACCTTCCCCCTAAGTACGCATCTAAGCCGGTTATGAACTTCTCGTTCTTCTTCTCGGCAGTGTCGATAAGAGATAATCCATACTTCGATAAAGTATTGAACTCAGCAGTATATTCTGAGACTATCCTACCATTCTGCTTAAGCTCCAAAAATTTCCTAAACAATTCAGATTTGTGAGCAGCTGGAATGTACTTTTCGCTGAAACGAGTCATAACCTGATTCCAAGTAATCTGATCTTCAGGAGTAGCTGCTTTAATAGCATTCCACCCATTCATAGCTCGTCCTTCAAGCTGGCGCGATGCTAACTTTCTCTTCATGGCATCATCGATTCCCAAGTCCTCGAAGATGCACTCACAACTATCCAACCAATCTTGAACATCCGTAGCCGACTCTGTTCCGTGGAATGGCTTCCCACCAAAACTAGTATAATCCTTGTTAAGCTTGGCAAAATCGGCCCTAGGCGCCTGCACTACTGCACCAACACCGTTAGCATCATTAGGAACTGCTCCCCGAGCATCCCTAAACATCTCTCGCATGAAGGTAGTAAGCATCGTCCTCTTATTAGGAACATCCTTATTGTTTGCTCCTGAACCCGTACTCCTCATATTTCGGTTCATCGTTCAGTCTGTAAAGAGAAAACGACTAACCATCTCAATGTGGCGCCCGTGCAGTGCGACTTCATCCTTAGATACACTAATAGTATATATATATATACATAGCTTTTGAAAACCAAAATATAACAAATACGCGCTCTCATATATGTATACTATCTCTTCCTGGTGTCTTCCCCTTGGTTAACTACGCAACCTAGAGCTCTGATACCAAGTGTGATGGCCCGCCTCGAACCAGCCGACATTTCCTTCGAAATGCGTTGTACCGTTGTCCAACTAGCACGGGACGGTCGTCGAAAGAAAAGAAAAGAGAAGAAAGGAATTTGAAACTATGAACTAACAAGGAACCTGTAGTATATCTCACAGAGCATGGAACAAAATGTAATAATAACTTAACTTGATATAAAACAGGCGAGACAGTGCATAAGATGAAAACTAAACCATCATAGCAGCGGAAAATTCAAAATACAGCTTATGATCCAAACCATCATTATTACAACTTTTAAAACTATCTCTAAAGCAAAAAAGAAAGAGGAACACTACTAATGCCCAAAGTAGTGACCAGCAACAACATAGGGAGTATATATGTATATCATACATGGAAGCCTCCTGTTCGTCTCCAGACAGCTACTCGTGCAATACCACCTAACCTGTCTCTAGTCTGCTTGTTTAGGAGCACCTAAACTAATAAGAAGAGACATAAAACTTTGGGTCAGAAAAAAGTCTGGTATGAGCGATAAGCAACAAAACAGAACAATAACAGGTATAATCCAATCATACCCTGAACCTGGACCTGCAACCAAAGAGCTAGCACAACAAGATGTACAGTACTCTAAGGTAACACTAACATGAACTGTAAAAGTAATATGGGGTGTGCATGATATGGTGATAACAAACATCAAACATAATAATCATCCTCACATCTCTCACTCAGTGCGTAAAGCATACGATATCCACCACTCGATTACCCACTCATTTGCGACGATCACTTTGCTCCATGGAGTCACAATGACCCCATTGCACTGATCCATAGCCACTAATCCGTCTCTCAGTGGTGAACTAAAGTTATGGATATCGACAACCCCTTTGCACTCGTCCCGCAGCAAAGTCCAACTCATGAAGTTAATTTGTTGATCCTCTTTGGGATCCTGAGTAGTAACCTCTCATTTGGACTACCTTTGCATCTTGGGTTTTGGTCATTATCCCAGTTCGTCCTTCAGTTCAGTTCGCGATCCCCCATATTGACTCGTGGTGCTTTGAAGCCCCGGTTCGTGATCAGCTTCCTCGGCTCATGGTTCGCCCCTCCTAGATTCGGTTCGTGGTTCGCCCTCCTATCCTCGACTCATGATGGCTTCTAGCTCGTGATGGATCGTGACCATCGGTCGGTTCGTGGTCTGCCTCCTCCAGCTCGTGGTGACCAGTTCGGCTCGTGCAACGTCCAGGTGGTTCATGACATGCAGGTTGGTGCTTCACGAGTGGGAGTGGATCGTGAGAAGGGGACGTGGCTCACGAATGGGGTGGTCGACTCGTGATGATACTTCGGCTCGTAGGGGTGCCTCACGAACGGGTATGACCATTTTCCTGCAACTCCTTCTAGCAAGCTATTTAAGCCATACGACGGAGTTTTCGACCATTCTAACTGTTCTAAACAATCAGAAGACATTCCAAACAGTAATAGCAACATGTACAGTCGACCATAAACACCAAAACAGCCTCATAACATGTAAAAACGGATCAAACATGCCCAAAAACCTTGTTTTCCCCTTAATTATGTTTAAGCATAACTAATGATAGGATTAACAAAACATATCCAAATTAACCCAAATTTTTAACAGAGGCCTAAAATAATATTTAAGAATTTCTAAACATTTTTCTAGAATTTAATAATGTATAATTTCATTAGTTAACACTAATCACCCCTAATTAGCCGTAATTAGTGAAAAACAATGCAAATCACTCACCTTAGCCACAAATAAAATATCAAATCTGAAATCTCCACTGTTTGGGTCGAATTGTAATGCCTAGCAGCAGTTCCAACTCTGATTTGGTGCTATTTCTCCTTGATTTGACGTAGATTAAGCTAATACGCGATTAAAAGGTGATTTGGGATGAATTTAGAAAGTGGAGGCCATTGTTAGGGTTAAAGAGAGGTAAGTGGTGGTTGAAAAATGACAGAGAAAAGGTTTCTCTAACCCTATTCAGCCCTTGTATAGCTCTAATCCCGAAATCCCTCAATGGGCCTAGCTGCTAATCACCCGGTTAAGCCCAATTAAGCTGTTTTTCACCTTCTAAACGTTATTTCAGCCATATCTCCCAAACGGTAAATTCGTTTGACAAATTTGACCGCTCTATGGAAAGGTAAACCATCATCCGGATCTAATGGAAGTGGTTTCAAGTCAAAACTCCTTATAAGTCCAAAGTTACAGTTGAAACAAGATTCGCTAGGGGTAAAACGGTCATTTAAAATTCGGCAAAAATCGTGAACATGGGAAATGACCCCAATAGTCGTTCCCCAAAATGACACGACCATACGACTTCATATGAAAAAGAAATTAGTATTCTACGATCCTCCGATGCGTAGAATGCGGGTCGTTACAGACAATTTTATTCATCGCCTATATAAGCTAAAAATAATATTTTAAACAAACAAACATTTATTTCAAGACATGACCATTTTATATATCGCATATATATATTTTTCACATCGCATATAAATATATTCTATTCACATTACATATATATATATATATATTCTATTCACGTCGCATATATATATATATATATATGTATTATTCACGTTTCATATATATATATATATTATTTACATTTCATATATATATATATATATATATACACACACACATATATATTATCCACATTTCGTATATATATTTTATTTACTTCATATCACATCACAATCACAAGGCAGTACAGTCAATTAAATCGTCCATGGTCTGTGGCCGACGGAGGTGAGCTAACAGGCACCGTATACAATTTGTAATGATTAAACTGATAAAAATCAATACTGGCAGTTCATATATGCAGTTATAAAATAAATACCTGTACAAGAATTTTAGTGAGAAGTTCTCACATTGGGTCCCACTCCGTCATTCTTTAATTGGCAACTGTTATAATAAAATGAACGAGTTACAATCATTTAAACGTTAATCACAAAATTTAATTAATTAAATATTTTGATTTCCAATTTTACCCTCAGCCCTCCTTCCCTTCTATCGTTTTCAGCTGATTTCTAAACCCAAGAACTCCGTCGTCTCTCTCCTCCACGCACGCCTCCTGGAGCATCGTGACCACCATCAGAATGTGTCATCTCGTAGAGCCGACCCCCGCCTCCTTCTCCCTCCGTCCAGTCGAGCTCAATGGCCCAACAAGCCAAGAAATCGGCTTCGAATGAGCCGAGATGGAGCGCAAATTTCAAACAGATCTCTCAACAAAATTCAATCCCACCCGTTCATATTTTACAACTCGATTTCCTCTTTGATTTTGTAATTATAACTTTCTCGAATTAAAGAACGAATAAGAAGAATTTAAGGGATCAAAGTTTGAGAATCATGGTCGCTGAAATGAATTGTGGTGGCGGCTTGTAATGAACTTAGGGTTTTGGATTTTTTTTCACTTTTTATAGAAAATTTAATATTATTTAATTCCTTAAATACTTGTTTATTGTTACGAACTCCAATCGAAGTCCAACGACTGTCGTCCTTAACCAAATACCCCCATCCCGAACATAATGGAATATGTTTCGTAAGCCAATTCGACTGTTTTGACCAGTTTTCATCAAAATTAAAATATAAATTAATATTAATTGAATTCAAACGTACATTTTAATTTGCCGGGGCCACATATTGACTCCAAAAATTTCAGAAAAATTATATCTAGCTTTGTTTTGACGATTCCTAACAAAACTAATTTCATCGAATTTGCAGACTGTTTGAAAAATTGCCAATTCCAGTCGATTATATTCAAACTGAAATTACCAAACAAGTTTAAATCCACCACGGTCACATATTGATTCCAAAAACCATGATATTTGAAACTTAGCAATAATTTGACATTCCGAATCCAACAAAAGTGGTTTCATCGAAAACGAAGGTCGTTTGCAAAATGGATATTTTTAAGGACTTTATATTATATTAAAAAGTATATAATTTCCATGGAGACTATTTTGAATTTTAAACTGGACATAACTTTTAATTTATAAAGTGAAATCTCAGTTTCTTATATTTGTTTTAAAGATATAGTTAATCTGATTCAAATATTTTTTGTTTTGTCCAATTCTGATTTATACTGAATTCTGTATATTCAAATGAAATTAGAAATCGAATTTTCAAACTACCACGCCATTTCAAGCTCGTTTTATAATTAAAATAAATTTATTCGTTCTAATTTCGGTTAAATAAATTTTTAGTCGTTATTAATTAAAATAATTCGTTTTAAATTCTTAAAATCCATTAAAATAGCTAAAATAAAATTTTTAAATTGGTTCTGAAATTTCGGGTTGTTACAATCTCCCATACTTAAATTCTTTTCATCCTCAAAAAGGAATGGGCTGAAAGTTGTTTAACTAACCAACTCAACTTTCATTCTGGCTTTCATTCTTCAACTTTTCATTTTCTAAGAATTCTCCAATTTCTCAAAAATTTGGCTAATACCCTAAATTTTTGGAAAATTTCGCCATAACATCCTTTGTACGGGTTGCTATTTGAAACCGCAACTTGCCTCACAGGCCCCTCATTAATCCAAAAGAAAAATAAAAAGTCAAGCAGCTAGCCAATCGGCTCATAAATCATCGAAACCCAAGAAAATAGTAAACATGTACCTATTTGTCGGTCATACAATTTTATTCCTCTTCTTAGCTTCCAAGCTATGACCTGTTCATTTTACATACATGTACATATATGCAATTACAATCAATTTTCAGTTCAGTCCAATATTTAATTCAATTTGGCTAAATTTACCTTTCATCATTCTTTTATTGGTTTAAACTAATTATCGTTCCCATATTTTTATTAACTAAACCAATAATCACACATCTCAACCAGCAATCATTTAGTTGGTTAACCTTTCAAATATTTCTTTAATATAATCCAAAATCATACTTTTAGTGCCAAATCACAATAATAAACCCTATCTTGTTTTGGTTCTCACACCAGTCAGTTGGAAATATATAGATGTCACACTTTCGAAACTCGAACATAAATACTGATGATGCGACCGCATCACCAGAATTATCCCCGGGCGACTAGAGTGTGATTTTATTTCTACCTTGTATATTTGAGACTTCGTATACACGCTAGATAAGAGTATATGCAAAATCTTCATATACCCGATAGTCCAAATCAATATAAAATAAAATATTCAAATACGTATAATAAGGTTTAAATTTTTAAAACAAAATTTGTTTTCATTTTCATTTTAAAAATAACACTATTTGAAACTCATTCTAGGATACTACTGATCCCATCTGTAACGAGTCATTCCCATGGGATATTACTTATCCAATCTCTGATGAATTCTTTCATTCGGTTCTAATGTGTCTTGTTCTTGAGCTCTGTAAACCAAAGCTCCGATACCAAACTAAAACGACCCAAACTCGCCCTTATGGGAAAGTTCGGATTGATTTGGGAACACGACAAATCCGAACGTAAACAGAAGAACATTTCATTGTAATTACAACAATTACATGAGAGTACAAGAATATAGCAGAGTATGAATAAATAATATACATCAGAAAAATATCAGAGATTAAAATAATTTACATAGCAGCGGAAAAATAATATATAACACAACTGAAAGAGATACATGGATACAAAGCTTTCTGAATATAGCTCCAGCTATAGTCCAGGATCCTAGGAAAATAATACCTGCAAAACCAAAACTACTTGTTGCACGTGTCGAAAACATAGGGCACCCAGAGTTTAGGTAAAAACAATAAACTCCGAGTCAGTCATGGGACTACTGTGAGAACTCAAAACAAATATTAAACTTTACTTTAAAATAAGGTAACTCACATGACCACACCCTATGTCACGGAACAGGTCCCCCCCATGAATACCAGTACATAAACAATAACCAATAATAGTCATATGGATCTACGATGCATCATACAACATGCAATTCCTCAATCTACCCATTTAGGCTTAATCCTAAATTTAGATTTTCAAAGTCCAATTTACTTTACAGAAATTATTTCTTTGGACTTTATTCCCGATTTCTTATTTCAAATCATTTTGAAACACATATCTAACTTTTATATCAAAGTAGATTTAACTTCGGGATCTCAAACCGAAATTTTTGGAAATATGAATTCCAAAATATCACAATGCATACAAACAAGTATGTTACCAAATATCGGGATCCCCTTAGACAAGGCAAAGGGTACGCACCTCACCAACTAGATATATAAATGTGCACCTCCCACTATGGAGCAGGCTACACCGACCACTCGCCGATTAAGGCCCAGGGTCTCTCCCACCCATATTTTTTGTCGTCTGGGTTATTCGAATCTTTAGCCACATACCAAATCATTTCATATCCGAAAGCAGGGAAAATCATTTCACAATATAATAATCACAAGTACTTTCAAACTATAGTACTTTACATCAGCAATTCACACATATGATCAGTCACTATTAATCACATAACCTTTGATGTAATAACCCAGAAATCTGAGCCAATTTAAAAATTTTATTTTGGCAATTTTGATGAATTTTGAATATTTAAAATGAATTATTTTAAATAATAACGACGAGAAATTTATTTCGAATAGAATTAGAACATATATATTTATATAGATCGTCGTTAGAATATAAATATTTATTTTAAATTATAAAAGGAATTGAAAATGGCGCGGTAGTTCGAAAATTCGATTTCAAAATTCAAATGAATGTACAGGATTCAAAATAAACTGGATTTTAGCGAAACCAAAAATATTAGAATCTAATTGAGAATATCTTTCCGACGAATCTGAAAAATTGAAATTTCATAGCGGGAATCAAAAGATATGCCCTGTTGAAAATTCAGAATAGCGGCTATGGAATTCTGGCCCTTAAAAATAGCCATTTTGCAAACGACCTCTGTTTTCGACGAAACACTTTTGTTGGATCCATGATGTCAAATTATTGCTAAGTTTTCAAAATTCATAATTTTCTGAATCAATATGTGAGCGTGGCGAAGTTAAACGTGTTTTGACAGTTTTAGTCAATTTCGATCGACTAGGAAATGGCCATTTTTCAAACGGTCTTAGAATTTAATGAAATTAGTTTTGTTAGGACCGCATAGTCAATACGAAGCTAGAAATATTTTTTCTGTAATTTTTAGAGTCCGTATGTAGCCCCGGTAAATTGAAATGTGCGTTCAATTTCAATATATAGATTTATATTTTGATTTCGATGGAAACTGCTCGAAATAGCCGAATTGGCTTATGATACATATCCCATTGTGTTCGGAATGGAGGTAATTAGCTAAGGGTGACAGTCGTTGGGTCTCATTTGGTGGTCGAATGAAAAGTCAACATTTTGAAATAAAATAAATAATATAATAATTATATAAAAAATATATATGCCCAGCCCTCGTTAAGCTTTCTAAACCTAATCAAATTAGCCCGCCTCTTTTCTGGAATTAAAACCACTCCCCTCGAATCCCAACCCGCCGCCATTGCCGGGGGGAAACCCTTCGTCGTGCCCCCCATAGCCGCGCTCCTCCACCTCCCAAGCCATCCCCCTTCCTCCTCCCTCCTTGCGCAATCTCTTTCCTCTTCTGAAACGATGGAGGCGCCCAAAACCCAAACCCGCGAATGCAGGCCGCCGCCACTACCTGAAGACCACCGCCGCCTCTGGATGGACCACCCCACCGCCTGCGATGCCACCTCTAGACCCCGACGCCTCAGCAAGTCCGGCATCCCCCTCCTCCGAGTAACACAGTAAGATTTCTGATTGATTATTTTTAACAGTATAAAGTTTATATTTTTAACAGTATAAAGTCCAGATTTTTTAACCGTGTAAAGGTTTCATTTCTATTTAAAGAAAGGTTAGATTTTTATAACAAAGAAAGAAGTGATTTTTATACATATACTAGAGTATTAAAAATATGATTTTTATATAATGTAGAGAATAAAAATATGATTTTTATATTATAGAAAGAATAAAAATATGATTTTTATATTATAGAAAGAATAAAAAAATGATTTTTATATAAGAAGTGAATCAAAAATATATTTTTTATATAGGGAGAAGATTAAAAATGTGATTTTGATATACATGACAACAATATAAAAATGCGATTTTTATATATGTAGTGGATACGGTAGACGAAAGTGACAATAAGAAGCAAGGCGAAGATTTTCTACATACGAAAAGTAGCGGCGTTGGGTTTAGCTTCTCGGTGAGAACTCCTCACTTTTATTTTATTTTCTAGTTGAAATATATAGTAGGATGCAGACGGTGCTTAGTAGCACCCGACACCCGTTGTCCACAGATCATGGACGACTTGTGTGATTGGTTGTGTTGTGAAATTTGACTGTTGATTGTGATGTGAAAAATATATTTTCATGTGTTGAAGAAAATATATATTCATGTGTTGAAATAAAATATATATTCATGTGTTTAAATAAAATATATATTCATGTGTTGAAATAAAATATATATTCATGTGTTGAAGTAAAATATATATTCATGTGTTGAAATAAAATATATATTCATGTATCGAAATAAAATATATATTCATGTGTTGAAATCAAATGTATATATTCATGTGTTGAAATAAAATAAATATTCATTTACAAATCGAACGATTTGTTTATGTACACCGATTTGACTGATACTGATTGGGACGATAAATTTTACACATCGCTCAACTGCACAAACAAAAATATGTGTTTGTTGATGTGAAACCCCACACCAGTGTTGGGATTAAATTGGCCATGCACTAGTCCCAATAATTAGCTGTATGTCAATCGATAGGTTGACAGGCCGTTATAAGAGTTAAATATTCATATTTGATGCTTATGCAGTGTAGAATGCACTTTGGGTGATGGGTGCCTATGTTTGATTGTTGTAGGGTACGTGTGTGTATGAAATCCATATAATTAACACTATATGGTAGTTGATTGGGCCTCATTCCAATTTGGAAAATATATATTCATTTGTTGAATAGAAGAAAATTCATGTGTTGTATAAAATATATATTCATGTGTTGAATAGAAGAAAATTCATGTGTTGAATAAAATATATATTCATGTGTTGAATAGAAGAAAATTCATGTGTTGAATAAAATATATATTCATGTGTTGAATAAAAGCAAATTTCATGTGTTGAAGAAAATATTCATTTGTTGAATAGAATAACGAAGTTATTAAAATATATAAAGCCGTGTTAGTTAAATATGCGCCATTTTGACGCGAACAATATTTATATCAATTATATTCGTTTTTATAATGATTATAGAAAAAAGTGATTTCAAAATATAATATTTTGAAAATATTATCATTTGTATATCGATGAAGTGGAATATTCAGTTTTGATTCGAAATTGAATATGAAGTTGAATTCGTTTTGAAAACAAATTTAAAACGATTTATAAAATACGTTTTAAAAGTAAATCGATGAAATATATATATTATATATATAGAATGACCTGAATAGAACGCGCCGCGGTAGTTCGCGAATTTCGACCATTGACTTCGAATGGACATTACGGGAGATCCGACCGTCGGATTCTCCTAAAACCGAACAGTTGGGCTCGTATCGAAAAGAGCTTTCTAACGAATATTAGAGATTTGAAATCTAACGGTTGGATTTGGAATTATGTCCAAATCGAATTTGGAAAAGGTCACTGTAAGTGCAGTTCGATGGCCGTTGATGGAATTCGACTGAACGGGCCTTGATAAAATTATTAAAAATAGTAATAATTTGTGTAAAATCATAATAAATGATTTGTGAAGAATTGGGATGAAAAATTCCAAATTTGAAAAGACAAAAATTGGTTCTTATCGAAATGAACTAGTTTTGAACTAGAATTAAAATCCATTTATTTTTGAAATAAATAAATTGGATTTAAAATGGTTTTAAAGGTAACCAGAATTTCCAATAATTGAATTGGAATGGATTTGAATCGAAATTGTCTTTGGAATATTTCGATGTTGGATTTCGTGATTATATAGATATTGTTATGGATGTTTGAAAGATATATTTATATCGTTATTTCCAATACGATATTTGTTGGTCGTAGGATTTGATATTGAATATAAGCCGATATATTTTCTATTCAGAGCCTTGTATTTAATATCAAATGGGATTTGGGTTTGTTGTGAATGGTGTCTTCATTAACACTGTTCTTAAACCCAGTTGAGAAAAAGATTAAATCTTTTTATTTAGATTTAATGTAGTGTACCAAATAAATGGTATTTAATTGGAATTGAATAGAATGTGATCTTGGGTTTATCGTGAACCATGTTTTAAATGACATTGGTTCTTTAACCCAGTTAAAGACAGGGTGTGATTTCCTAAGTTAAATAATCATTGATAGTGATTATTAGGAAGATTAAAACCCAGTGGAGTTTTAATGAATCTTTAATTAGATTGAAATAATCGAGAATGGAGTATCACCAGTTTTGCTCCAGGCGATAGTTAAATCTTTAATTAGCTTTGAACGTGAAATGGTAATTGAATTTACCGATAACACCGTGGTGTTAGATATGAAGTATGACCAGTTTTACTTTATGGGATGAATAGGTTGGGATTGGGAAATAAAATAAATGATTACTTCGGTGTGGTTCGCTAATCCCGACTAGTTTGAATTGATATTCAAAGAAAGATTAAAGAATAAATTTAAAGAATTTATCTTTGATAAAATAAATGGGAACCTTTCCCGAAGTATAAGAATATCTGAATAAAAGAATATTCTGAATTGGAATGAGGCGTATGTTGTGTTTGTGTAACACTTGTTTATTATATACGCGAGTTATTCAAAAAGACTGGGTTTATCCCATTCTGAATAACTGATTCGACGTGGTTCGAGGATGAAGATGGTGGTTGAAGACCGGAGGTCTTCACATCGTTTGGGTGATTACTGATGATCTTGATTGGAAATTACACCCAATAGGAGGGAATCAGTTGATGATCGTGCAGACGTACTTGGAGATCGATGGATATGCGAGGTACAAGGTGCCTCCGGTTTCGTTCAGACCCAGAACGAACCTGTAAATGGACTGTGTGTCTGACATTGGTTTTTATTCTATGTGATTGATTTCTATTAAATATATATCTGTTTGGCGGCGGAGAATTTATTCTCTTGCTTAACGCCCTTCTCTGAGACGTGCGAGCTCAGGGGTTATATATTGATGGATATCAATCGCATGGAGTGAATTGCCTGTGTGGCATGCCTAAGTCGCAAATGATCAAGGCTTTTGTTGAAAAGCAGAGTCTTATGGTTGATGATCAAAACACGGCATGTGTGGCATAGCTTTGTGTAGCGTTGATTCGCGAGCCTCACACCCCGTTTGTGAACCAGAAACAGGAGAGGACCTCAGGGAGGACATGCGTTTCCTTCTAGCAAGGGTGGTGTTAGTGACCTACCAGCCCTGACATTTATATTATTTTCACCTGTGTGGTTGTTGCTGTTGCGAGGCTCCTCGGATATATCGGTGACTATGTGGAGACGATTGAGTCATAGGACTCATTTACACCCCAAAGGGCGGGGAAACGCGATGTTCAGGCATTTTAATCCACATCGGTGGACCGGCCCTGACGATCCAAAGGCTTGACTGAGTACTTGCCTGAGACATGGGCTAGATTGTCTCGAATTTGGTGGAGGACGATCCCTTGCCTCGACTCATAGACAGAAATCCAATTTCCAATACGTGACTTTGCAGTTTTGATTGTAGACCTATATATGGCGACATAGTGGTATGGGGCATTTATGTCGTCTATGATTGATACTTATGATTGAAATTAATTGGCACTATACACTTATAGTAAAAATAAAACATGAAATTTCACGTACCAAGCATTCTTGGCCATTATAAGGTAAAAACCCTATCCTCCGACTTGCGTTGCATTGCGTGATGGGACCTGGGTCTTATAATAGCTTCATTGTTCTTTATTTAGCATTGCGCTGTTGTTTTATGCACTGGTATTCTTGGGAGGAAACCCATTCCGTGTTATACGTCGTGGTCCCTTGATTTACCTAACTTTAAAATAAAGATCAATAACTGTTTTAGTTCTCACACCAGTCACATGACTGACCTGGAGTTTATTGTTTTAACCTAAACTCTGGGTGCCCTTATTTTCCGCACGGGTAGCTAGTAGTTTTGGTTTTGCAGATTTATATTCATAGGATCCTGATTTATAGCTGGAATGATATCCGGAAAGCTCTATATCCGTATATCTCCTTCAGTTGTGTTTTGTATTATTTTCCGCTGCTATGTAATGTCTTGTAATCTCTGATATTTTATGATGTGTAATATTGATTCATACTTTGTATATTCTTGTAATTTGATGAAATTGTTGTAATTAACAATGAAATGTTCTTCTGTTCGCGTTCGGATCTGTCTTGTCCTCAAAGTATCTGTTCTTTCCTTCACAGGGAAGTTATGGGTTACTATAGTTGGTATCTGAGCTTTGGTTTACAGAGCTCGGTGAACAAGACACATTAGAACCATACAAAAGAATTCATCAGAAATTGGATTATTAATATCGAATAAGAATGACTCGTTAGAGATGGGTTCAGTAGTATCCTAGAATGAGTGTGAAGAGTATATTTTTAAAATGAAACAAGTTTTGTTTTGAAATTTAAATCAATTATTCGTATTTGATTATTTATCTTTATTGATTTGGACAGTCCAGTATATAAAGATTTTGTGTATACGTTTGATCCGCGTGTATTTGAAGTTTTAATATATTGGGTAGATATAGAATCACACCCTAGTCACCCAGGGACAATTCTGATGATGATTGCAACATCATCAGTATTTGTGTTCGAGTTTCGAAAGTGGGATTTCTATATATTTCCTATTGATTGGTGTGAGAACCAAAACTAGGTAGGGCTTATTGTTGTGAATTGACATCAAAAACATGATTTTCTGTATATGTATCAAAGATATGAATTTGAAATGATAATCAACTAGTTGACTGATGATTGTGTTGTTTGATTATTGGTTGGTTAATTAGAATTTGAACCTTTAGCCAAATTGTACCAAATAGTGAATTGTATTGAAAATTAGTCGCATTTGAATGCATATACATGTACTTACATTGAACAGGTCATAGCAAGGAGGCTAGAGAAGAGGAATAAAATTGTTTGCCCGACAAATAAGTACATGTTTACAAATTTATTGGGTTTGGATGATTTTATGAGCCGATTGGCTAGCCGTTTGGCCGTTTCTTTTTCTTTTTGGATTGGTGAGGGCCATGGGAGGCTATTTGAAATATCCTGAAGCTCCCGGTGCAGGGGAGGTTATGGCGAAATTTTTCGAAAATTTAGGGTGTTAGCCAAATTTTTGAAAATTTTGAAAAGTTCTTAGAAACTGAAAAGTTGAAGAACTTAAGCCGTAATGAAAATAATGAAAGTTGAGTTGATTTGTTAAACAACTTTCAGCTTCGTTCCTTTTAGGGGACGAAAAGTTTTAAGTGGGGGAGATTGTAATAACCCGGAAATCTGAGCCAATTTAAAATTTTTATTTTGGCAATTTTGAATTTTTAAAATGAATTATTTTAAATAATAACGACAAGAAATTTATTTCGAATAGAATTAGAACGTATATATTTATATAGATCGTCGTTAGAGTATAAATATTTATTTTAAATTATAAAAGGAATTAAAAATGGTGCGGTAGTTCGAAAATTCGATTTCAAAATTCAAATGAATGTACATGATTCAAAATAAACTGGATTTTAGCGAAACCAAAAATTTTAGAATCTAATTGAGAATATCTTCCCAACTAATCCGAAAAATTGAAATTTCATAGCGGGAATCAAAAGATATGCCCAATTGAAAATTCAGAATAGTCGCTATGGAATTCTAGCCCTTAAAAATAGCCATTTTGCAAACGACCTTTGTTTTCGAAGAAACCACTTTTGTTGGATCCGTGATGTCAAATTATTGCAAGGTTTCAAAATTCATAACTTTCTGAATCAATATGTGAGCGTGGCGAAGTTAAACGTGTTTTGACAGTTTCAATCAATTTCGATTGACTGGGAAATGGCCATTTTTCAAACAGTCTCAGAATTTGATGAAATTAATTTTGTTAGGACTGCATAGTCAATACGAAGCTAGAAATAATTTTTCTAGAATTTTTAGAGTCCGTATGTGGCCCCGGTAAATTGAAATGTGCGTTCAAATTCAATATATAGATTTATATTCTGATTTTGAGGGAAACTGATCGAAACAACCGAATTGGCTTACGATACATATCCCATTATGTTCGGAATGGGGGTAATTAGCTAAGGGCGACAGTCGTTGGATTTCATTTGGTGGTCGAAGGAAAAGTCAACATTTTGAAATAAAATAAATAATATAATAATTATATAATATATATATATATATATTCCCAGCCCTCGTTAAGCTTTCTAAACCTAATCAAATTAGCCCGCCCTCTTTTCTGGAATTAAATCCACTCCCCTCGAATCCCAACCTGCCGCCATAGCCGGGGGGAAACCCTTCGTCGTGCCCCCCATAGCTGCGCCCCTCCACTCCCCAGGCCATCCCCCTTCCTCCTCCTTCCTCGTGCGATCTCTCTCCTCTTCTAAAACGATGGAGGCACCCAAAACCCAAAACCGCGAATGCAGGCCGCCGCCACTGCCTGGAGACCACCGCCGTCCCTGGATGGACCGCACCTACCGCCTGCGATGCCACCGCCAAACCCCGACGCCTCAGCAAGTCCGGCAGCCCCCTCCTCCGAGTAACACAGTAAGCTTTCTGACTGATTATTTTTAACAGTATAAAGTTTATATTTTTAATAGTATATAGTCCAGATTTTTTTTAACCGTGTAAAGGTTTCATTTCTATTTAAAGAAAGGTTAAATTTTTATAACAAAGAAACAAGTGATTTTTATACATATACTAGAGTATTAAAAATATGATTTTTATATAATGTAGAGAATAAAAATATGATTTTTATATTATAGAAAGAATAAAAATATGATTTTTATATTATAGAAAGAATAAAAATATGATTTTTTATATTATAGAAAGAATAAAAATATGATTTTTATATAAGAAGTGAATCAAAAATATAATTTTTATATAGGGAGAAGAATAAAAATGTGATTTTGATATACATGACAACAATATAAAAATGCGATCTTTATATATGTAGTGGATACGGTAGACGAATGTGACAAGAAGAAGCAAGGCGAAGATTTTCTACATACGAACAGTCGCGGCGTTGGGTTTAGCTTCTTGATGAGAACTCCTCACTTTTATTTTACTTTCTAGTTGAAATATATACTAGGATCCAGACGGTGCTTAGTAGCACTCGACACCCATTGTCCACAGACCATCGATGACTTGTGTGATTGGTTATGTTGTGAAATTTGACTGTTGATTGTGATGTGAAAAATATATATTCATGTGTTGAAGTAAAATATATATTCATGTGTTGAAATAAAATATATATTCATGTGTTGAAATAAAATATATATTCATGTGTTGAAATAAAATATATATTCATGTGTTGAAGTAAAATATATATTCATGTGTTGAAATAAAATATATATTCATGTGTTGAAATAAAATATATATTCATATGTTGAAAACAAATATATATATTCATGTGTTGAAATAAA
The DNA here is from genome assembly GCA_030737875.1 of Allium sativum. Classification (NCBI taxonomy): domain Eukaryota; kingdom Viridiplantae; phylum Streptophyta; class Magnoliopsida; order Asparagales; family Amaryllidaceae; genus Allium; species Allium sativum. The sequence continues at coordinate 737,710,050 of CM060916.1, forward strand.
ATAAATATTCATTTACAAATCGAACGATTTATTTATGTACATCGATTTGACAGATACTGATTGGGATGATAAATTTTACACATCGCCCAACTGCACAAATAAAAATCTATGTTTGTTGATGTGAAACCCCACACGGGTGTTGGGATTAAATTGGCCATACACTAGTCCCAATAATTAGCTGCATGTCGATCGATAGATTGACAAGCTGTTATAAGCGTTAAATATTTATATTTGATGCTTATGCAGTGTAGAATGCACTTTGGGTGATGGCTGCCTGTGTTTGATTGTCGTAGTGTACGTGTGTGTATGAAATCCATATAATTAACACTATATGGTAGTTGATTGGGCCTCATTCCAATTTGGAAAATATATATTCATGTGTTGAATAGAAGAAAATTCATGTGTTGAATAAAATATATATTCATGTGTTGAATAGAAGAAAATTCATGTATAGAATAAAATATATATTCATGTGTTGAATAGAAGAAAATTCATGTGTTGAATAAAATATATATTCATGTGTTGAATAAAAGCAAATTTCATGTGTTGAAGAAAATATTCATTTGTTGAATAAAATAACGAAGTTATTAAAATATATAAAGCCGTGTTGATTAAATATGCGCCATTTTGACGCGAACGATATTTATATCGATTATATTCGTTTTTATTATGATTCTAGAAAAAAAAGTGATTTCAAAATATAATATGTTGAAAATATTATCTTTTGTATATCGATGAAGTGGAATATTCAATTTTGATTCGAAATTGAATATGAAGTTGAAATCGTTTTGAAAACAAATTTAAAACGATTTATAAAATATGTTCTAAAAGGAAATCGACGAAATATATATAATATATATATTATATATATAGAATGGCCTGAATAGAACGCGCCGCGCCGCGGTAGTTCGCGAATTTCGACCATTGACTTCGAATGGACGTTACGGGAGATCCGACCGTCAGATTCTCCTAAAACTGGAACCGTTGGGTTCGTATCGAAAAGACCTTTCTAAGAATATTAGAGATTTGAAATCTAATGGTTGGATTTGGAATTATGTCCAAGTCAAATTTGGAAAAGGTCGTTGTAAGTGCAGTTCGATGGCCATTGATGGAATTCGACTGTACAGGCCTTGATAAAATTATTAAAAATAGTAATAATTTGTGTAAAATCATAATAAATGATTTGTGAAGAATTGGGATGAAAAATTCCAAATTTGAAAAGATAAAAATTGGTTCTTATCGAAATGAAATAGTTTTGAACTAGAATTAAAATCCATTTATTTTTGAAATAAATAAATTGGATTTAAAATGGTTTTAAAGGTAAGCAGAATTTCCAATAATTGAATTGGAATGGATTTGAATCGAAATTGTCTTTGGAATATTTCGATGTTGGATTTCGTGATTATATAGATATTGTTATGGATGTTTGAAAGATATATTTATATCGTTATTTCCAATACGATATTTGTTGGTCGTAGGATTTGATATTGAATATAAGCCGATATATTTTCTATTCAGAGCCTTGTATTTAATATCGAATGGGATTTGGGTTTGTTGTGATTGGTGTCTTCATTAACACTGTTCTTAAACCTAATTGAGAAAAAGATTAAATCTTTTTATTTAGATTTAATGAAGTGTACCAAATAAATGGTATTTAATTGGAATTGAATAGAATGTGATCTTGGGTTTATCGTGAACCATGTTTTAAATAACATTGGTTCTTTAACCCAGTTAAAGACAGGATGTGATTTCCCAAGTTAAATAATCATTGATAGTGATTATTGGGAAGATTAAAACCTAGTGGTGTTTTAATGAATCTTTAATTAGATTGAAATAATCGAGAATGGAGTATCACCAGTTTTGCTCCAGGCGATAGTTAAATCTTTAATTAGCTTTGAACATGAAATGGTAATTGAATTTACCGATAACACCGTGGTGTTAGATATGAAGTATGACTAGTTTTACTTCATGGGATGAATAGGTTGGGATTGGGAAATAAAATAAATGATTACTTCAGTGTGGTTCGCTAATCCCGACTAGTTTGAATTGATATTCAAAGGAAGATTAAAGAATAAATTTAAAGAATTTATCTTTGATAAAATTAATGGGAACCTTTCCCAAAGTATAAGAATATTTGAATAAAAGAATATTCTGAATTGGAATGAGGCGTACGTTGTGTTTGTGTAACACTTGTTTATTATATATGTGAGTTATTCAGAAAGACCGGGTTTAACCTATTCTGAATAACCGATTCGACGTGATGTCGAGGATGAAGACGGTGGTCGAAGACTAGAGGTCTTCACATCGTTTGGGTGATTACTGATGATCTTGATTGGGCTATACATCCAAGAGGAGGGAATCTGTTGGTGATCGTCCAGACGTACTTGGAGATCGATGGATATGCGAGGTACAAGGTGCCTCCGGTTTCGCTCAGACCCAGAACAAACTTGTAAATGGACTGTGTGTCTGACATTGGATTTTATTCTGTGTGATTGATTTCTATTAAATATATATCTGTTTGGCGACAGAGTATTTATTCTCTTTCTTAACGCCCTTCTCTGAGACGTACGAGCCCAGGGGTTATATATTGATGGATATCAATCGCTTGGAGTGAATTGCCTGTGTGGCATGCCTAAGTGGCAAATGATCAAGGCTTTTGTTGAAAAGCAGATTCTTGTGGTTGATGATCAATGCACGACCTGTGTGGCATAGCTTTGTGTAGCGTTGATTCGCGAGCCTCACACCCCGATTGTGAACCAGAAACGGGAGAGGACCTCAAGGAGGACATGCGTTTCCTTCTAGCTAGGGTGATGTCAGTGACCTACCAGCACTGACATCTATATTATTTTCACCTGTGTGGTTGTTGCTGTTGCGAGGCGCCTTGGATATTTCGGTGACTGTGTGGAGCCGATGGAGTCATAGGACTCATTTACGCCCTAAAGGGCCGGAAACGCAATGTTCAGGCATTTTAATCCACATCGGTGGACCGGCTCTGACGATCCAAAGGCTTGACTGAGTACTTGCCTTAGACATGGGCTAGATTGTCTCGAATTCGGTGGAGGATGATCCCTTGCCTCGGTTCTCAGACGGAAATCCAATTTCCAATACGTGACTTTGCGGTTTTGATTGTAAACCTATATATGGCGGCATAGTGGTATGGGGCACTTATGCCGTCTATGATTGATACTCATGATTGAAATTGTTTTGACACTATACACTTATAGTAATAATAAAACATGAAATTTCCCGTACCAAGCATTCTTGGCCATTATAAGGTAAAAACCCTATCCTCCGGCTTGCGTTGCATTGTGTGATGAGACCTGGGTCTTATAATAGCTTCATTGTTCTTTATTTAGCATTGCGCTGTTGTTTTATGCACTGGTATTCTTGGGAGGAAACCCGTTCCGTGTTATACGGCGTGGTCCCTTGATTTACCTAACTTTAAAATAAAGATCAACAACTGTTTTAGTTCTCACACCAGTCACATGACTGACCTGGAGTTTATTGTTTTAACCTAAACTCTGGATGCCCTTATTTTCCGCTTGGGCAGCTAGGAGTTTTGGTTTTGCAGATTTATATTCACAGGATCCTGATTTACAACTGGAATGATATCCGGAAAGCTCTGTATCCGTATATCTCCTTCAGTTGTGTTTTGTGTTATTTTCCGCTGCTATGTAACGTATTGTAATCTATGATATTTTATGATGTGTAATATTGATTCATACTCTGTATATTCTTGTAATCTGATGAAATTGTTGTAATTAACAATCAAATGTTCTTCTGTTTGAGTTCGGGTTTGTCTTGTCCTCAAAGTATCCGTTCTTTCCTTCACGGGCAAGTTAGGGTTACTATATTTGAGCTCATACATCTCAAAAAGGGTGTTAAGCAAGAGAATAAATTCTCCGCCACCAAACATATACGTCATTAATAGCAACTAATAAAATATGTGATGAACTACAATGTAATACATAATACATTTCGAAATCATTTCGACAACATCGGGTTTAGGCCTCGAAATCCTTTCGGTTTTATAAAACATTCCCATCCAAAATCGGGAATACATTTCTTTTCACTTAAGAAAAATATCATTTCAAAATCATTCATTAAATTTGAAATGAACTCAACATCGCTAACACCTCATTGTCAAATCATGAAGTGTTTCATAAGGAGTTAACATACCAGTATTTCTACCCAACCCAATGCTAAATGTAAAAGCATATCTTGCTCATAAACTGGTCGAGCACAATCCATGCAATCAATCAATCACAATCATGAATATCAACAACCAAGTATATTTGGTTTATACCACGTCTGGTGTTTTGGAAAATTTAATTACCATTCATTCATTCCAATCTAATTAAAGAATTATTAAAACTCCAGTTCAGTTTTAATCTCAAGAATCACTACTAGATTATTATTCAAATTTTTGGAAATTAATCCTGCTTTTATCGGGTTAAAGAATCAATGTCATTTTAAAAAAAGTTCACGATAAACCCAAAATCATCTTCTGTCAAAAAATGGAATCTTCACGGAAATCACAACAGTATATAATTGATATAAATTTCCGTATCAAACTAATTGAGACGTCCCCAAACCCCGTATTGACGGTGGCAAGGGTAATCCATGGAATATAACACAGAAACAGACAATAGCAGAACAGGAATAAATAAATACACCAGATAATGAACAATAGAATATACTGGATAAAAGTAATCATCAGAGTTACACAGTATACAGGATCATACTTAGTACAAATACAGTTCAACTACACATATATGTCTACAGCGGAAAACAAACATAATGTGCAATAGGAGCTGAACAACATAAAAAAAAGAGATAAATGATAGAATCCATCTTCAGCTCCAGCTACCCAGAAAGAACCAGCTAAACCTGAATACAAGGCTGCCCGTGTAGAAAAAGGGCACCCGAGTTTGAAAGTGAAACAAACTACGAGTCAGTCATGGGACTGGTATGAGAAATCTACTCAACACATTTATAATATGGCCAATCACAGGACCACGCCACTTTCGTGGAACGGGTTTACTCCATTGGATTACCAGTGCTTTAAAACAAATCTTTCTTTTAAACATCACAATGCTTTTTATAAAAATGAGGCCATTATAAGACTCAGTTCCCATCACACAATGCAACGCAAACTGGAGGATAGAGTTTTTACCTTATAACGGGAAAAATATGCTTGATACGAATAAAACAAAGGCATTTGATATTATTGCTAGTGTTTATATGTTTCAAAAGAATTTCAAATCATAACTATCAATCATAGACGACATGAGCGTCCCATGCCACTATGTCGCCAAATATATATGTACAATCGAAACCGCACAATCACGTATTTGGAAATTGGATTTCTGTCATGAACCAAGGCAAAAGATAGTCCTTACCGAATTCGAGACTGCCTAGGCCGAGTCTCAGGATCAGAGCTCGAGTGACCCTTGGATCGTCAGGGCCGGTCCACCGATGTGGATTATTAGGCCTGAACAATACGTTTCCCCGCCCTTTGGGGCGTAAACGAGCCAACGAATGACTCCATCGGACCCGGATCGTCCGATCAAACCGAGGCGCCTCGCAACAGCAACAACCACACAGGTGAAAAGTATATAAATGTTAGGGCTGGTAGGTCAGTTACACCACCCTAGTTAGAAAGAAACGCATGCCCTCCCTGAGGTCCTTCTCCCGTTTCTGGTTCATATCGGGGTGTGAGGCTCGCGAATTCACATTATACACAAAGCTACACCACACAGGCGGTGCTTTGATCATCACCACAAGACTTTGCTTTTCAACAGAAGCCCTGATCATTTGCCACTTAGGCATGCCACACTAGCAATTCATGCCATGCGACTGATGTCCATCGGTACACAACCTCTGAGCTCGTGCGTTTCAGAGAAGGGCGTTAAGCAGAAGAATAAATTCTCCGCCGCCAAACAAATGTATATTTAATAGAGATCAATCAACACAGAATAAAATCTAATGCCAGACACACAGTCCATTTACAAGTCCGTTCTGGGTCTGAACGAAACCGGAGGCACTAAATACCTCGCAAAACCATCGATCACCACGTACGTCTGGACGATCACCACTCATTATCCATATTTCGGGATGCCACCCAATCAGGACCTCGGTTACCACCCAAACGAGGTGAAGATCTCCGGTCTTCGACCACCGTCTTCATCTTCGACTTTCAATCGTCGATCAATTATTTGAAATGAGAATTAACTCGGCTTTTTCAAATAATTCACGTATATTTAGAATTTCAAATCAATTTATTTCAATGGTTAAATCATTCGACAACACCAATTTTGTTCTTTAATGTAATTTTCACACCAAACACACTCAACCATCAAATACCACATAAATCGAGCAAATTCAATTTATTTCCATTCCATATCGTTTATGATATTTTATAACGATTTATCGCTATTTTTATTTATTTTAAAATAGCCAATTTATTCAAAACGACGTTTCGGGCCATAACGCGGCTGTGGCGCTGTTTTTCTTTAGATTTGATTTACACATATCTGAAAATCTAACCGTTGGATCTTCACAAAATTTACATCATTAGAAAGGTCTTTTCAAAACGAATCCAACGGTTCCAGTTTCGGGAAAATCCGACGGCCGGATCTTCCGGTACAATCGTTTGAAGTTTCGATTTCAAAATACGAACTGCAGCGCCGTTATTCGATTAAATATAATTATATATATATATATATAATCGTTTCTGGTGCTGTTTTTCTTCAGATTTGAATTAAACATTCCAGACAATCCAACCGTTGGATTTTTACAAAGTTGGTGCCGTTGGAAAGATTATTCCAAGGCGAACCCAACGGTTGCGGTTTCGGGAAAATCCAATGGTTGGATTTCCCGTACTAGTTGTTTGAAATCACGGTTTCAAAATACGAACTGCACGGCCACATTTCGTTTTAATTTTATTTATATTTATATATTTATATAGATATAGTTCATTCAAAAATTCCTATATTGTTTCCACTTCTAATATTTCACTAACACCTTTAAATTTTGGAAAATTTCTCCATAACCTCCTTTGTACGGGAGGGGCTGGGAAAATTCCCAAATAGCCACACGGGCGTCTCATGTCAAAAAGAAAAAGGAAAAGCCTAGCGGCTAGCCAACAGGCTCATAAAATCATCACCCAAACAAAACAGTAAATGTGTACCTATTTGTCGGGCACAAAAATTTTATTCCTCTTCTCTAGCCCCTTTGCTATAACCTGTTCAATAAATATGCATGTACATATATACAGTTCTTATCACTTATCATTTTCCGTTCAACTTCATATTTGATTCCATTTGGTTTAAAAACATCATTCATTCTAATGTTGCATGCATAGGCAAAAATCATACCATTAGCTAATTAATGAATATTTCAACTCATGCATATTTATTTGAACGAGTTGCTATTTTTAACACTTCACATTTCAACAATTCATGTATATAATAAAAATATGATTTTTATTGTAAAACAATTCATTTCAAAACACTATTATTTTATATAGTTTATATAGGTGATAAAAATAGGATTTTTATTATAAAACAATTTCTTTTAAAACGAGATTATTTTACATAGCCCATATAGTTGATAAAAGGTGATTTTTATTATGAAACAATTTATTTCAAAATATGAATACCATTCAACACATGAATTTCAATTCAACGAATGAATATCGATTCAACACATGAAGGTTTTCTATAGTTTCTATATATAGATAAAAATGTGATTTTTATATTTAAAACACGAATACTATTCAACACATGAATTTCTAATCAACGAATGAATATCGATTCAACACATGAATGTTTTCTATTCAATGAATAAATATAGTTTCAGCAAATGAAAATAATTCAAACACATGAATATTATTCAAAATTTCGGCAGCATAACGGCAGGGTAGTTAAAACAGGGACCGTCCCTAGTACGGCTCCTCGCTCTACCTTAAAACCTCGCGGTTTTTGACAATGGGAATCATGCATCTAGTTCACACGCAGGCGGCATGTATATATTTATTTCATTTCCACAAACTAATCCTATGTGGTTTCAACCAAATATTTCTCAACCACAAATGGGTATTTTTAACCACAATCAATCAATATCAACCATAAACAATCCCAAACAACCATTCGCTATCAATCAATTTTCACACCAATCACAACCAATAAATATCGTCCATGGTTTGTGGACGAGGGGCGTATATATATATGTATTTTTTTTATATAGCAATTCACTTCTATTTCAACACATATATAATTTTTACAACGCATATACAACTTATACATCGAACGTACGACTTATACAACGCTTATACATGAGGTGTACAACGCTTATATAACTCATACATCGACTATATAATTTATACATCATCGTTTTCCATATCGTTTATAAATTAGAAATCTCACATTGGGTTCCACTCCACCAAAAATAGCAGAAGGCTCAAAAAAATATGCGGTCTCTTCTAGAATGTAGAAGACGTCCACACGGTCACGATGTTTCCTGTTTCATCGAATTTCGATAAGAAACGAAAAAGATATGATTTTTCAAAGTTTGCAACGGTTTAAAGGTGTTAAAACTGTTGAAAATATATATAGCCGTATACCTCTATTTTTCTTCAAAACTAGGTTTTGATCTTTCGCCCAAACCGTTGCACGATATTGGAATCGGGTTGCATGAGGTCGAAGAGGGAGGAGAGAGCTTCGAGCGCAGGGGGTGCGGTGGCGTTCGATCGCCTGAGGCGGCGGCGGCGGCGACTTGAACGTCGCGACTTCGGGGACCCGTAACTCGAAGAATACTCAATGAAAAAAAATCCAAACTTGCTATGGATTTGAAGGTCTTGACTAGCTCTACAAAATCGTCAACAGGATGGAGGTCTAATTTTGAGCGGATTGAGAGCAATCGAGGAGAGAAGGGTTGAAGAAGTTCCGCCTGCTATCGACGACGGGGAGAGAGAAAATAGTTTTTTCTGACCAATGATATTTTTTTAGTTTATTTATATATTTTTAAAAATCCGAAAATACCCTCTTTCACACACGAACTCTAATCCAAACCCAACGACTGTTGTCCCTAGCATTTTACCCCCATTTCGAACACAATGGGATATGTTTCGTAGGCCCATTCGACTATTTCAGTCAGTTTCCCTTCAAATTAAAATATAAAGCATTCGATATTTAATTTGAACGTACATTCCAATTTGCCAGGGCCACAAACTGATTCGAAAAATCCCAGAAAAATAAATCTAGCTATGTTTTGACGATACGGTCCCAACAAAACTAGTTTCGTCGAATTCTGAGACCGTTTGCAAAAAGGCCCATTTCTAGTCGATCCAATTTAACTGTAATTGACCAAAACACGTTTTCCTTTGCCACGCTCACATACTAGCTTCAAAAATTATGAAATTTGAAACCTAGCAATAACTTCACATCCCGGATCCAACAAAAGTTGTTTCGTTGAATTCCGAGGTCGTATGCAAAATGGCCAATTTCACGGGCTATATAAATTCCATAGCGACCTTTCTGAAAATTCATTTGGCCATAACTTTTGCTTTCCGCTATGAAAATTCGATTTTTCAGATTCGTTAGAAAGGTGTTCACTAACAAATTTAAATATTTTTGGTTTCACTAAAATCCGTTTTGTTTTGCACCCGGTACAGTCCGACAAAGTTTGAATTCAATTTTTGAAACTGCAGCGCCATTTCAGGCCTTGTTTATAATTATAATTAATTATATTCGTTTTCAATTGTCGATTCAAACTAACTTTTCATTGCCATTATTTAAAATATTTATTTTAAATATTTAAAATCCATTATTTTAGCCAATTAAAAAAAATTTAATTGGTTCATATTTTCTGGGTCGTTATAATCTCCCCCACTTAAAACTTTTCGTCCCCGAAAAGGAACAAAGTCAAAGTTGGTTTGATTAATCAACTCTACGTTCGATCTGGCTTCAATATCCGGGTCAGTGTTACTTCTTCTGTTTTTGGCACTCATTTTCTAGTTCTTCTGCAAGTGGCAGATCAAGTGTCAGGTCACAGAAAAGATATTTCAAAATATAGAAACAAATACTTCAAATGTAAATGTGTTTATCGAGGTGTAATTTCATTCTGCTTTACTCATACTAGGATATTGCTGATCCTATCTGTATAGATTTACCCGTCCTAGAACACTACTGGTTCTATTTCTGGCGAGTTCGTTAATATGTTATATTCCAGAACTAAGCTTAACCAAAGCTCTGATACCAAATGAGACGTCCCCAAACCCCGTACTGACGGTGGCAAGGGTAATCCGTGGAATATAACACAGAAACAGACAATAGCAGAACAAGAATAAATAAATACACCAGATAATGAACAATAGAATATACTGGATAAAAGTAATCATCAGAGTTACACAGTATACAGGATCATACTTAGTACAAATATAGTTCAACTATACATATATGTCTACAGCGGAAAACAAACATAATGTGCAATAGGAGCTGAACAACATAAAAAAAAAGAGATAAATGATAGAATCCATCCCCAGCTCCAGCTACCCAGAAAGAACCAGCTAAACCTGAATACAAGGCTGCCCGTGTAGAAAAAGGGGCATCCGAGTTTGAAAGTGAAACAAACTACGAGTCAGTCATGGGACTGGTATGAGAAATCTACTCAACACATTTATAATATGGCCAATCACAAGACCACGCCACTTTCGTGGAACGGGTTTACTCCATTGGATTGCCAGTGCTTTAAAACAAATCTTTCTTTTAAACATCGCAATGCTTTCTATAAAAATGAGGCCATTATAACACTCAGTTCCCATCACACAATGCAACGCAAACCAGAGGATAGAGTTTTTACCTTATAACGGCCAAAATATGCTTGATACGAATAAAACAAAGGCATTTGATATTATTGCTAGTGATTATATGTTTCAAAAGAATTTCAAATCATAACTATCAATCATAGATGACATGAGCGTCCCATGCCACTATGTCGCCAAATATATATATACAATCGAAACCGCACAATCACGTATTTGGAAATTGGATTTCCGTCATGAACCAAGGCAAAAGATAGTCCTTACCGAATTTAAGACTGCCTAGCCCGAGTCTCAGGATCAGAGCTCGAGTGACCCTTGGATCGTCGATGTGGATTATTATGCCTGAACAATACGTTTCCCCGCCCTTTGGGGCGTAAATGAGCCAACGAATGACTCCATCGGACCCGGATCGTCCGATCAAACCGAGGCGCCTCGCAACAGCAACAACCACACAGGTGAAAAGTATATAAATGTCAGGGCTGGTAGGTCACTGACACCACCCTAGCTAGAAAGAAACGCATGCCCTCCCTGAGGTCCTTCTCCCGTTTCTGGTTCATATCGGGGTGTGAGGCTCGCGAATTCACATTATACACAAAGCTACGCCACACAGGCGGTGCTTTGATCATCACCACAAGACTTTGCTTTTCAACAGAAGCCCTGATCATTTGCCACTTAGGCATGCCACACTAGCAATTCATGCCATGCGACTGATGTCCATCGGTACACAACCTCTGAGCTCGTGCATTTCAGAGAAGGGCGTTAAGCAAAAGAATAAATTCTCTACCGCCAAACAGATGTATATTTAATAGAGATCAATCAACACAGAATAAAATCTAATGTCAGACAAACAGTCCATTTACAAGTCCGTTCTGAGTCTGAACGAAACCGGAGGCACTAAATACCTCGCAAACCCATCGATCACCACGTACGTCTGGACAATCACCACTCATTATCCATATTTCGGGATGCCTCCCAATCAGGACCTCGGTTACCACCCAAACGAGGTGAAGATCTCCGGTCTTCGACCACCGTCTTCATCTTTGACCTTCAATCGTCGATCAATTATTTGAAATGAGAATTAACTCGGTCTTTTCAAATAATTCACGTATATTTAGAATTTCAAATCAATTTATTTCAATGGTTAAATCATTCGACAACACCAATTTTGTTCTTTAATGTAATTTTCACACCAAACACACTCAACCATCAAATACCACATAAATCGAGCAAATTCAATTTATTTCCATTCCGTATCGTTTATGATATTTTATAACGATTTATCGCTATTTTTATTTATTTTAAAATAGCCAATTTATTCATAACGACGCTTCGGGCCATAACGCGGCCGTGGCGCTTTTTTTCTTCAGATTTGATTTACACATATCTGAAAATCTAACGTTGGATCTTCACAAAATTTACATCATTAGAAAGGTCTTTTCAAAACGAATTCAACGGTTCCAGTTTCGGGAAAATCCGACGGTCGGATCTTCCGGTACAATCGTTTGAAGTTTCGATTTCAAAATACGAACTGTAGCGTCGTTATTCGATTAAATATAATTATATATATATATAAATATAATTGTTTCTGGCGCTGTTTTTCTTCATATTTGAATTAAACATTCCAGACAATCCAACCGTTGGATTTTTACAAAGTTGGTGCCGTTGGAAATATTATTCCAAGGCGAACCGAACGGTTGCGATTTCGGGAAAATCCAATGGTCGGATTTCCTGCACTAGTTGTTTGAAACCACGGTTTCAAAATACGAACTGCACGGCCACGTTTCGTTTTTATTTTATTTATATTTATATATTTATATAGATATAGTTCATTCAAAAATTCCTATATTGTTTCCACTTCTAATATTTCACTAACGCCTTTAAATTTTGGAAAATTTCGCCATAACCTCCTTTGTACGGGAGGGGCTGGGAAAATTCCCAAATAGCCACACAGGCGTCTAATGTCAAAAAGAAAAAGGAAAAGCCAAGCGGCTAGCCAACAGGCTCATAAAATCATCACCCAAACAAAACAGTAAATGTGTACCTATTTGTCGGGCACAAAATTTTTATTCCTCTTCTCTAGCCCCTTTGCTATAACATGTTCAATAAATATGCATGTACATATATACAGTTCTTATCACTTATCATTTTCCATTCAACTTCATATTTGATTCCATTTGGTTTAAAAACATCATTCATTCTAATGTTGCATGCATAGGCAAAAATCATATCATTAGCTAATTAATGAATATTTAAACTCATGCATATTTATTTGAACGAGTTGCTATTTTTAACACTTCACATTTAAACAATTCATGTATATAATAAAAATGTGATTTTTATTGTAAAACAATTCATTTCAAAACACTATTATTTTATATAGTTTATATAGGTGATAAAAATAGGATTTTTATTATAAAACAATTTCTTTTAAAACGAGATTATTTTACATAGCCCATATAGTTGATAAAAGGTGATTTTTATTATGAAACAATTTATTTCAAAATATGAATACCATTCAACACATGAATTTCAATTCAACGAATGAATATCGATTCAACACATGAAGGTTTTCTATAGTTTCTATATATAGATAAAAATGTGATTTTTATATTTAAAACACGAATACCATTCAACACATGAATTTCTAATCAACGAATGAATATCGATTCAACACATGAAGGTTTTCTATTCAATGAATAAATATAGTTTCAGCAAATGAAATAATTCAAACACATGAATATTATTCAAAATTTCGGCAGCATAACGGCAGGGTAGTTAAAACAGGGACCGTCCCTAGTACGGCTCCTCGCTCTACCTTAAAACCTCGTGGTTTTTGACAATGGGAATCATGCATCTAGTTCGCACGCAGGCGGCATGTATATATTTATTTCATTTCCACAAACTAATCCTATGTGGTTTCAACCAAATATTTCTCAACCACAAATGGGTATTTTTCAACCACAATCAATCAATATCAACCACAAACAATCCCAAACAACCATTCGCTATCAATCAATTTTCACACCAATCACAACCAATAAATATCGTCCATGGTTTGTGGACGAGGGGCATGTGTGTGTATATATATATATATATATATATATTTATATAGTAATTCACTTCTATTTCAACACATATATAATTTTTACAACGCATATACAACTTATACATCGAACGTACGACTTATACAACGCTTATACATGAGGTGTACAACGCTTATATAACTCATACATCGACTATATAATTTATAAATCATCGTTTTCCATATCGTTTATAAATTAGAAATCTCACATTGGGTTCCACTCCACCAAAAATAGCAGAAGGCTTAGAAAAATATGCGGTCTCTTCTAGAATGTAGAAGACGTCCACACGGTCACGATGTTTCTTGTTTCATTGAATTTCGACAAGAAACGAAAAAAATATGATTTTTCAAAGTTTGCAATGGTTTAAAGGTGTTAAAACTGTTGAAAATATATATAGCCGTATACCTCTATTTTTCTTCAAAACTAGGTTTTGATCTTTCGCCCAAACCGTTGCACGATATTGGAATTGGGTTGCATGAGGTCGAAGAGGGAGGAGAGAGCTTCCAACGCAGGGGGGTGCGGTGGCGTTCGATCGCCTGAGGCGGCGGCGGCGGCGACTTGAACATCGCGACTTCGGGGACCCGTAACTCGAAGAATACTCAATGAAAAAATCCAAACTTGCTATAGATTTGAAGGTCTTGACTAGCTCTACAAAATCCTCAACAAGATGGAGGTATAATTTTGAGCGGATTGAGAGCAATCGAGGAGAGAAGGGGTTGAAGAAGTTCCGCCTGCTATCGACGACGGGGAGAGAGAAAATAGTTTTTTCTGACCAATGATATCTTTTTTGTTTATTTATATATTTTTAAAAATCCGAAAATAACCTCTTTCACACACGAACTCTAATCCAAACCCAACGACTGTCGTCCCTAGCGTTTTACCACCATTTCGAACACAATGGGATATATTTCGTAGGCCCACTCGACTGTTTCAGTCAGTTTCCCTTCAAATTAAAATATAAAGCATTCAATATTTAATTTGAACGTACATTTCAATTTTCCAGGGCCACAAACTGATTCGAAAAATCCCAGAAAAATAAATCTAGCTATGTTTTGATGATACGGTCCCAACAAAACTAGTTTTGTCGAATTCTGAGACCGTTTGCAAAAAGGCCAATTTCTGGTCGATCCAATTTAACTGTAATTGACCAAAACACGTTTTCCTTTGCCACGCTCACATACTAGCTTCAAAAATTATGAAATTTGAAACCTATCAATAACTTCACATCCCGGATCCAACAAAAGTGGTTCCGTCGAATTCCGAGGTTGTATGCAAAATGGCCAATTTCACGGGCTATATAAATTCCATAGCGACCTTTCTGAAAATTCATTTGGCCATAACTTTTGCTTTCTGCTATGAAAATTCGATTTTTCAGATTCGTTAGAAAGGTGTTCACTAACAGATTTGAATATTTTTGGTTTCACTAAAATCCGTTTTGTTTTGCACCCGGTACAGTCCGACAAAGTTTGAATTCAAATTTTGAAACCACAGCGCCATTTCAGGCCTTGTTTATAATTATAATTAATTATATTCGTTTTCAATTGTTGATTCAAACTCACTTTTCATTGCCATTATTTAAAATATTTATTTTAAATATTTAAAATCCATTATTTTAGCCAATTTAAATTTTTTAAATTGGTTCAGATTTTCTGGGTCGTTACACTAATATTATAAATGGAATAAGTCTTCCTTTACAGAAGCTCATCACAATTATTACCAAATCGAATTCCAAATTAATATTTTAAATTGGAAAACTTTACTTTGGAAATTTCCATTAATCTTAATAAAAAGATTTATAAACTCCAAATCATATCTTCACTACTAATTGGGTTAAAGAACTAATGTTATTTAAAACACATTTCTTGATAAACCAAAATTCCAATTTCAATTTAATTCCAATTAAATATTAATTAATTGGTAAACTTCACTAAATCTTAATTAAAAGATTCATTCTTCTCTCAACTAGGTTTAAGAACAATGTTAATGAAGACACCATTAACAACAAACCCAAAATCCAATTTAATATTAAATACAAGGCTCTGAATAGAAATTATATCGACTTATATTCAATATCAAATTCTGAAACCAACAAATATCATATTGGGAATAACGATATATATATCTTCGAAATTCCTCAATAATATCCATATAATCACGGAATTTAATATCAAAATATTCCGAACATTATTTCTATTCAAATCCATTCCGATTCATACATTGGAAAATTTCTAGTTATTTTAAAACCCATTTTCAAATCCAATTTATTTATTTAAAAATCATTTGGATTATTATTCTAGTTATTAACTAGTTCATTTCGATAAAAATATATTTTTATCTTTTCAAAAATGGAATTTTTCATCCTAAATCTTTTCAAATCATTTATTATGATTTTACATAATATTTTTAATAATTTTATTAAGGTCCGTACATTCGGTTTCCAATAACGGCCACCGAACTGCATCCATAGCGACCTTTTCTGAATTTGATTTAGACAAATTTCCAAATCTACCCATTAGATTTCAAATCTCTTATAACCATTCAAAAGCTTTTTTCGATACGAACCCAACGGTTCTGGTTTTAGGAGAATCTGACGGTCGAATCTCCCTTTACGTCCTTTTGAAGTTAATGGTCGAAATTCATCGAACGGTCGCTGCGTGGCGCGTTCTATTCAGGCCATCGTAATATATATATATATATATAATACATTTCGTCGATTTCTATCTAAAACAAATTTTAAAACATTTATAAATTCATTTTAAAATGATTTCAACTTCCTTTTCAATTTTACATCAAAAATGAATATAACAATTTTATACAGTGCATATATATGTTAAAAAAATATTTTTAATGATCCAGTAATTTTCCCATTACACGACAATTTTATTTATCTCCTATATAAGCTAAAAATAATATTTTTAGCGAACAAATATTTATTTCAAGATATAACTGTAACAACCCGTATTTTCAATAACCTGTTATAACGTAAATCGAGGCAGAATTTAATTTAAAAATCTGAATCAAGGGGCCATTGCGTTCGCCTCGGAAAAATACGCGAAATAGAGTCCGAGTTTTCGAAAATCGGAGTCCGTATGACCCGATTAAGGCCCAACGAAGTTTTCAGAAAATTCAAAGTAAAAACAGATTTCAAATTCAAGTTTGAATTTGGAAAATTAGGGCAGATTGGGCCAGGCGGGAAAATTCCCGCCAGAACACCCAAGTCGACAGCCCTGTCGACTTGGGAGTCGACTTGGTTGGACCCAAGTCGACAGCCCTGTCGACTTGGCTGTCGACTTGGTCCAGCCGGGCAGTTCTGCCTGGTGCACCATTTTGGGTTTGTGTTGAGCCTGGGGGCCAGATTCGGTTTTGAGGGCTGAGATTGGAACTAGGGTTTAATCCTAGGGTTGAAACTAATCCTAATCTCTATAAATAAGACCCTAACCTAACCCTAAATCATTATTAATCAATCCTACAACTAAACTATGGCAAAATTATCCCTCTCATGGCCTCCACTCTCTTCATAAAATTCTAAATAAATTTCTATGAGAGATTTTCCATGCATACAAGTGTTTTCAAGCTTGTATGAGCATCATTAGCTTGCATTCAAGTCAAGTTTCTATATTTGCATCATAAAGCAAGGGTTTTGATCATTTTGGCTCAAGGGATTTTCTATTAGAGCTTGCATTTTGGGTTTAATTGATTTTATAAGGGCTTTGTCATATTTTTGTGACTTCCTAAGCATTGTAAGCCCTATTCTACTTTCATACTTAAACTCTAAAGTTAAATGTATGATATGCAAGTTTGCCATGATATGCAAGTTTACTATGTCATGTTATGCAAGTTTGAGATGTTATGATATGCAAGTTTTGTTATGCAAGTATGTCATGTTATGCTATGCAAGTTTGCCATGTTATGATATGCAAGTTTATCATGTTATGTTATGCAAGTATGCCATGTTATGATATGCAAGTTTTGTTATGCAAGTATGCCATGTTATGATGTGCAAGTATGCCATGTTATGATATGCAAGTTCATCAAGTTATGTTATGCAAATTTGATATGCAAGTTTGTCATATGATATGCAAGTTATGTTATGCAAGTTTGGGTTGATCCTTTTGTTCATGTTATCATGTTATGCAAGCTTATCTTGGGTTTATGAGCCTAAAGCTTCAAGCTTTATGCTAAAGGTTGCATTTTGGCAACATGTAGGTTATCATATCTCTTATGATAACTTGCATGTGAGGCTAAATGCGAACTTATGGTCATTTCTACATGTCATTTATCACCATGTATCACCAATATGCTAAGTTTGGTTTTATGCATGCTTTTGAGGCCTAAAAATGTAATATGCAAGTATATGAACACATGTACATTTCATATGCCACCATGTTGAACTTGTGGCTTCAACACCTTTATGTCATGATTATGCCAAGTTCCCTCTTTCTATCCTTTATGCGCTATTGCGATATGTAAGCGATGGGATTGCGTTTGGGGTTGGGTAAACTTAAAAGATATAAAAACATAAGCTTGGGAATTTACCTATTAAGTTAGGTCTACCCTTTGGGAATTTACCTATTAAGTTAGGTCTACCCAAATGCTTGAAAACTTGTAACATGTTTTGGAAACATGATGGACATGACACTTAGAAAAGATAAGTGTGACCAACTCGAGGTTGGGTTGAGTTTGTAGCGTAAACCTACCCAGAACCGACCGGCTTAACTAGTTGCTACAAACAATAGGACCCAATGTGAGAAGTTGGTCATGTTGTACCTTGAACCCGAGGTTAGACCAAGTTGTGGTGTAAAGCTACCCGGACCCGCCCGGCTTAACTAGTAACCACAACAAGGTCTGATGTGAGAGGTTAAGGCGCATTAAATTAATTAATGCCTCGTGATTAGGGTTAAGTCATGGTCCACTTAGTACTTAACCAATTTGGGCTTGGTAGATTAATCGGGGTTAAGTCGTGAACTCATCGTTACACTTAACCAAGTTAATCCATGATTAGCAAGAGGGTTAAACCGTACTTAACCCACTAGAAAAATCCTAGCAATGGGGGTCCACTCCAGCAGTAATCCCAAGTTTGTATCATTAAGGCCCTAGGGTCTAGGCTAGGGAGGGAGCACGATTACTGAACTGGAGGTAAGTGACCAAAAGCGACGGCAGAGTGGTACGCCGGTGTAGTTCCGGGCGGACTTATGGTCGTGCACATAGTCCGAAGCCGGGGAAAACATGCACGGGTACCAGCAGATCGAGACTGTGCATGCATGTTTATGGTGTCCAGGGGTTGCCACCCTAGGGCTTGATACACCCAACGGGAGACCCGGCACAGTCTGACTACAATCATGTTTGGGCCGTATGGACACCAACACGTGACGAGTTAGGCTTATAGGGAGCCGATCGACTAGACCGTTTGGTTAGACCTTGTATTAGGGTCATTTCATGTTATTGGGCCAAAGCTTGGGCCAAGGGATCAATACTTGTTTATTCAAGTCATGTTAGTTTACTAGTACACCTGTGGTGCAAAACCTTAATCCTGATTATGCGATGACACCTTTATCTACCTTGTTAGTTAATCATCATGCTAGTATGTTGTTATCCTTATGTTCATCCCTGCTTCTCATGCCAGTTAACTTTATTAGTTTACATTGATTGTAGTAGGGCTTACTCAGTCTTTTTGACTGACCTGTTTTCTTTCGCCTCTTTTCTTCCGTTTCCCCCCCAGGTTCTCAGGGAGGGAATATTGGAGCTTAGCTTAGATTTCTGATCACTTGCTTGTGGGATTTTAGCTGATGTACGGTCTTGACATGAAGCTAGCTATGGTTATCACTTATTTTGGGGATAGTACTTATGTATTTCAGTTTTTCAGTAATGTTGTTTTTATCTAGACTTGTGTATTTGGAAAGTTGACAATATGCTGTACCAGACTTGTTTTGAAATGGTTTGAAATCTTCCGCTGTTTTATCTATGTTATTTACTCTGTTTACATATATATATATATGTTCTGCCTTGATATATCATTATGCATGTTTACCTGATTCAAACGCCCCTCCAAAGTCAGAGTGCTTGCAAGAGACACCCTGGCGGAGGTGGGGTGTTACATTTGGTATCAGAGCATATGGTTTACTAGAAGGAACAAAAAAAAAGGTTTATAAAACTTTTGGAAAACTATTTTCAAAACCAAGTATAAAGTATTTTCCAAAGAAAAGTCTAGTTTATTTTAAAGGCTATTCCCCAAAAAGCCATTAGCAAAATTCCTTCGTTTTTCTCCATTCTGAATCTATCTTTTTCTTCGTTTTCAGTATGGCCGATAACTTTGCTATTCCGGAGGGAGTACACGTACCTGTTTGGTATAGGAGACTTTTGGAGGCTAGGGCGACCGAAGCCGGCCCCGCAGATGTCCCTCCTCCTCCTCCTCCTCCGGTAGTTAATGTTCCTCCTCCTCCAGTAGTTACTGTTCCTCCTCCTCCTGTCGCTGAGGTTCCTCTTCCTCCTCCACCTCAGCATCCTCAAGATGACTTCGCAAAGACTTGCAAAGATTTCAAAGCAATGGGTGGCAAGAACTTTCAAGGCACTGAGACTTTTGTAGAGGCCAGAAATTGGTTGAAAGAGACCGAGGATTTGTTTGCTATCTTTGGGTTAGACGATCAGAGGAAGATCTTGTTGGCGGTTTGGCTTATGAAGGATGAAGCCGCTTATTGGTGGGAAGTCACCAATGGTACTAGGCCTGTTGAGACTTGGGCCGATTTCAGGGCAAGGTTCGTGCTTAAGTTTCTATCTTCTGCTAAGGAGAATCTGCAAATGGAGAGGTTCATAACTTTGAGACAAGGAGATATGTTTGTCAAAGAGTATGTGAACAAGTTCAATCAGTTAGCTCGTTTTGGCTTGGATATGGTGAATACTCCTCAGAAGAAGGCTCTTCATTTTGCTAGAGGATTGAATGAGCCGTTGCAGGGATTGGCTATGTCACATATTCCCCATGGGGCCACGTTCGAGAGCTTGGTTGATATGGCGTTACTTCAGGGAGATGTCAAGAAAGAGGATAAGATGAATGATACTCAAGCCAAGAAGACTGATTCCCAGTGGAAAGGAAATCAGGGTAATCCAAGTGGTCAGAGCAGTCAAGGCAATCAGAACAAGAACAAGAGTCAAGGCAACAAGGGGAACAACAACAAGGGCAAGAACAACAAGGGGAAGTGCCATTATTGCGGTTCAGTTGGGCTTCTTATTAAGGATTGTAGGAAGAGGAAAAGGAAGAATGGTGAATGCTTTTTCTGCGGTGAGACTGGACATTTCAGCAAAGATTGCCCGAAGAAGCAAGGGCAAGGCCAGGGTCAGACTCAGCGTGCTGGACCTTCAGGAGGGCAAGTTCATGCTCTCAATACCGCTCTAGTTCCCGATCGAGGTAGTATTTCTGTTGAGAGCCTTGTATATATTTCTGATTTTCCAGTTCGTACCTTGTTTGATTCTGGTGCATCGCATAACTTTATCTCATCTGATCTTGTTGATAGTTTGCACCTTAGTACTAGCTTGGTAGATGATCCCGTCTGTGTCTCAAATCCTATTGGGGGTTCCGCCCATTTGTCTATGATATGTGGGGATTTGAGGATCTCTATACTGAGTGTAGAGTTCTTGTGTAGTGCTTATGTTCTTGGTTTTAGGGGATATGGATTGATATTGGGCATGGATGGTTGTCCAGATATGGAGCCATTCTTGATTGTGAGCATAGGGTTGTGAGGCTCGTGACTCGCCTCGGAAACACCCTAGAAATTTCTTGTAATCCGAGAGGTCCCGTCATGTTATGTTATCTTGAATCCCTCAACTCGTCTATCGATAGTTTGCAATCGGTGAGGGTGGTCCGAGAATATCCTGATATCTTGGGGGAAGTGAAGGGGGTTACCCCTAAACGAGAGATAGATTTCCGCATTTATCTGGTCGATAATGCCAAGATAGTTTCGTGGCCGGTTAGGCACATGGCCCCGCAAGATGAGAGTTAAGAAAGCAAGTCAAGGAGTTGCTTGAGAAGAACTTCATTAGATGAAGTATATCTGAATGGGGAGCGCCTGTAGTATTTACTACCAAGGCAGATGGTTCTCTTCGATTTTGTGTTCGTGAGTTAAACAAGGAGAATAGACAACCATTGCCAAGGATCGATGATTTGTTTGATCAGCTTGTAGGAACATCTGTTCCATCAGCTCAAAATAGCTGAGGATAGTATAGGCGAAACTGCGTTCAGAACTCCAGATGGATTCTTAGAATGGCTGGTCATACCATTCGGTTTGACTAATGCACCCGCCTACTTCGTGGACTTGATGAGTAGGGTGTTCAGGGAGTTCTTGAACAAGTTTGTCGTGGTCTTCATAGATGATATTATGATCTTCTCTAAGGATGAGGAAGAGCACGCAAGGCATCTCGTGGAGATGATGGATACGCTTAGAGCGCATCAGTTGAAGGCCAAGTTCTCCAAGTGTCGCTTTTGGAGAAGGGAAGTTAGATTCCTTGGGCATATAGTGTCTAAGCAAGGCTTAGCGGTGAATCCCGCTAAGGTAGTTGCAGTTCAGGATTGGAAGACTCCAAGGAATGCAACCGAAGTAAGAAGTTCTCTCAGTTTAATTAGTTAGTTAGCGTCCCTTGAGTTTAGACCTACCCTTCTGGATCAAGTAGGGACTTCACAGAAAGAAGACCCGCAGTTAGTCGAGATCATGGACAAGTTGACTCGAGGCGAGATGATAAGTCACCTCGCTATAGATGACAAGGGATGGCTAAGACGCGATGAGAGAAAGAAGGCTCTTGAAGAGGCACATCACTCGAGGAGGTGACCGAGTTTGTCCCAAGGTGCTTGTTGTGCCAACAGATTAAAGGCCGAGTCATAGAAGCCCGGTGGGCTATTATATCCATTGGAGGTCCCCGCAATGGAAGTAGTAAAGCGTCACGAAGGATTCCGTGGATGGACTGCCTAGGTCAAGGAAAGAGAATACGAGCATGTGGGTCATAGTAGGTAGACTCACTAAGAGCGCTCATTTCACTCCGGTAAAGAACGAAAGGACTGCATCATAGCCAGCGACAGTTTACTTTCAAGAAATAAAGCGGTTGCACGAGGTTCCCTCAAGTATAGTTAGTAACCATGACTCAATCTTCACTAGCCAGTTTTGGGATAGTCTACGGGAAGTCATGGGCAAACGACTGAATCTAAGTACGGCCTATCATTCGCAGGCGGATGGTTCATTTCGATCAAGCATGAGTTATAGAAAATCACGTTGATAAGAGCAATTGGCAACGTGGATTGATATTTCCAAAGTTTTGCTGCGTGGAATACTTTATGGTAAGTAAACGAGATCCAGGATTCACTAGTGAATTTTGGAGAGCTTGCATGAAACCATGAGGTCATAGTTATGTTTAAGCCAAGAATGATAGAAGAGTAAGTGAAAGAGGAAGACGAGAGGCGACAATGAAATGGGTTCCAACTCATATTTGGAAATAAGAGTTAAGAAGCTAAGAAATCATGAAGTAAAAGACGGTCAAAGCATAGTGGAGTTAAACTCAAGGAAACGTGACTTAGAAGATTGAAGGCTGGATACGCGCATCATATCTCTTTTTAAGAGCATATCCTTGATCCTTGTTTTCCTGTGGAACTTACTCGCATGTTATCTTTTTACGTATATCCTCTCGGTCCCATTCTCGGTCCTATTTCTGTCGGGAGGCATGACTTATTGGCTAGTAATACATGTCAGGGTTTGAAGGGGTCCGTTAGGTTGACTAAACCTTTTGGGCTTTTATGGAATATGGGTTGGGTTAGGAAGGGATTTCTTGTAATCCAAAAAGGAGTATATCTTGCTTATCTTCCCGATCTCTTTGTAGCATATCTTTTGCTATCCATGTTTGTCTGGATTATCTAGTATATCGTGTTAATCTTGTCATGAGAACCTTAGGTAGAAACCCTTTGGATGAAACATGTGTTTGAAACATGTTATGCTTGATGGTTGCAAGTGGTTGCAAGTGTTTGCAAGTGGTTGCAAGTGTTTGCAAGTGGTTACTCGTGGATGCATTATACACGTTAGGCACTAGATCGGCTCACACACTCCTCATATTGCATATGCATGAGTGTTTATGCTTATTCATGGATGAAAATTTTTGTGTTATCACATGGATGTCTCATATGGATGTATGTTATGTGCACACATATAGATGTTATACGTTATGTTAGGAATTGCATACATATGGATTCATTTCACTAACATAATTTGCATTGATGATATTTGCATTAGATAAGTACATATACACACACCTTTGCATATGCTCATACAACATTTAGAATCTTGTAAGGACAATGATTGCTCGTGGATGATGTTTTGAGTAGATGGATGTTGGATGGTAGGATACGTTCTTCCTAACTTGAAGATTTCGGGGACGAAATCCTTTAAGGATGGGAGAATGTAACAACCCGTATTTTCAATAACCTGTTATAACGTAAATCGAGGCAGAATTTAATTTAAAAATCTGAATCAAGGGAAACGGGCTATGCCATTGCGTTCGTCTCGAAAAAATACGCGAAATAGAGTCCGAGTTTTCGAAAATCGGAGTCCGTATGACCTGATTCAGCCCAACGAAGTTTTCAGAAAATTCAAAGTAAAAACAGATTTCAAATTCAAGTTTGAATTTGGAAAATTAGGGCAGATTGGGCCAGGCGGGAAAATTCCCGCCAGAGCACCCAAGTCGACAGCCCTGTCGACTTGGGAGTCGACTTGGTTGGACCCAAGTCGACAGCCCTGTCGACTTGGCTGTCGACTTGGTCCAGCCGGGCAGTTCTGCCTGGTGCACCATTTTGGGTTTGTGTTGAGCCTGGGGGCCAGATTCGGTTTTGAGGGCTGAGATTGGAACTAGGGTTTAATCCTAGGGTTGAAACTAATCCTAATCTCTATAAATAAGACCCTAACCTAACCCTAAATCATTATTAATCAATCCTACAACTAAACTATGGCAAAATTATCCCTCTCATGGCCTCCACTCTCTTCATAAAATTCTAAATAAATTTCTATGAGAGATTTTCCATGCATACAAGTGTTTTCAAGCTTGTATGAGCATCATTAGCTTGCATTCAAGTCAAGTTTCTATATTTGCATCATAAAGCAAGGGTTTTGATCATTTTGGCTCAAGGGATTTTCTATTAGAGCTTGCATTTTGGGTTTAATTGATTTCATAAGGGCTTTGTCATATTTTTGTGACTTCCTAAGCATTGTAAGCCCTATTCTACTTTCATACTTAAACTCTAAAGTTAAATGTATGATATGCAAGTTTGCCATGATATGCAAGTTTACTATGTCATGTTATGCAAGTTTGAGATGTTATGATATGCAAGTTTTGTTATGCAAGTATGCCATGTTATGCTATGCAAGTTTGCCATGTTATGATATGCAAGTTTATCATGTTATGTTATGCAAGTATGCCATGTTATGATATGCAAGTTTTGTTATGCAAGTATGCCATGTTATGATGTGCAAGTATTCCATGTTATGATATGCAAGTTCATCAAGTTATGTTATGCAAATTTGATATGCAAGTTTGTCATATGATATGCAAGTTATGTTATGCAAGTTTGGGTTGATCCTTTTGTTTATGTTATCATGTTATGCAAGCTTATCTTGGGTTTATGAGCCTAAAGCTTCAAGCTTTATGCTAAAGGTTGCATTTTGGCAACATGTAGGTTATCATATCTCTTATGATAACTTGCATGTGAGGCTAAATGCAAACTTATGGCCATTTCTACATGTCATTTATCACCATGTATCACCAATATGCTAAGTTTGGTTTTATACATGCTTTTGAGGCCTAAAAATGTAATATGCAAGTATATGAACACATGTACATTTCATATGCCACCATGTTGAACTTGTGGCTTCAACACCTTTATGTCATGATTATGCCAAGTTCCCTCTTTCTATCCTTTATGCGCTATTGCGATATGTAAGCGATGGGATTGCGTTTGGGGTTGGGTAAACTTAAAAGACATAAAAACTTAAGCTTGGGAATTTACCTATTAAGTTAGGTCTACCCTTTGGGAATTTACCTATTAAGTTAGGTCTACCCAAATGCTTGAAAACTTGTAACATGTTTTGGAAACATGATGGACATGACACTTAGAAAAGATAAGTGTGACCAACTCGAGGTTGGGTTGAGTTTGTAGCGTAAACCTACCCGGAACCGACCGGCTTAACTAGTTGCTACAAACAATAGGACCCAATGTGAGAAGTTGGTCATGTTGTACCTTGAACCCGAGGTTAGACCAAGTTGTGGTGTAAAGCTACCCGGACCCGCCCGGCTTAACTAGTAACCACAACAAGGTCTAATGTGAGAGGTTAAGGCGCATTAAATTAATTAATGCCTCGTGATTAGGGTTAAGTCATGGTCCACTTAGTACTTAACCAATTTGGGCTTGGTAGATTAATCGGGGTTAAGTCGTGAACTCATCGTTACACTTAACCAAGTTAATCCATGATTAGCAAGAGGGTTAAACCGTACTTAACCCACTAGAAAAATCCTAGCAATGGGGGTCCACTCCAGCAGTAATCCCAAGTTTGTATCATTAAGGCCCTAGGGTCTAGGCTAGGGAGGGAGCACGATTACTGAACTGGAGGTAAGTGACCAAAAGCGACGGCAGAGTGGTACGCCGGTGTAGTTCCGGGCGGACTTATGGTCGTGCACATAGTCCGAAGCCGGGGAAAACATGCACGGGTACCAGTAGATCGAGACTTTGCACGCATGTTTATGGTGTCCAGGGGTTGCCACCCTAGGGCTTGATACACCCGACGGGAGACCCGGCACAGTCTGACTACAATCATGTTTGGGCCGTATGGACACCAACACGTGACGAGTTAGGCTTATAGGGAGCCGATCGACTAGACCGTTTGGTTAGACCTTGTATTAGGGTCATTTCATGTTATTGGGCCAAAGCTTGGGCCAAGGGATCAATACTTGTTTATTCAAGTCATGTTAGTTTACTAGTACACCTGTGGTGCAAAACCTTAATCCTGATTATGCGATGACACCTTTATCTACCTTGTTAGTTAATCATCATGCTAGTATGTTGTTATCCTTATGTTCATCCCTGCTTCTCATGCCAGTTAACTTTATTAGTTTACATTGATTGTAGTAGGGCTTACTCAGTCTTTTTGACTGACCTGTTTTCTTTCGCCTCTTTTCTTCCGTTTCCCCCCCAGGTTCTCATGGAGGGAATATTGGAGCTTAGCTTGGATTTCTGATCGCTTGCTTGTGGGATTTTAGCTCATGTACGGTCTTGACATGAAGCTAGCTATGGTTATCACTTATTTTGGGGATAGTACTTATGTATTTCAGTTTTTCAGTAATGTTGTTTTTATCTAGACTTGTGTATTTGGAAAGTTGACAATATGCTGTACCAGACTTGTTTTGAAATGGTTTGAAATCTTCCGTTGTTTTATCTATGTTATTTACTCTGTTTACATATATACATATGTTCTTGTTCTGCCTTGATATATCATTATGCATGTTTACCTGATTCAAACGCCCCTCCAAAGTCAGAGTGCTTGCAAGAGACACCCTGGCGGAGGTGGGGTGTTACAATAACCATTTTATGTATCGCATATATATTTTTCACATCGCATATATATATATATATATATATATATATATATTCTATTCACATCACATATATATATTCTATTCGTATCGCATATATATATTATTCACATTTCATATATATAGATTATTCACATTTCATATATATATATATATATTTATATATATATATTATTTACTTCATATCACATCACAATCACAACACAGTACAGTCAATTAAATCGTCCATGGTTTGTGGACGAGGGTGGTGAGATAACAGGCACCATATACAATTTATAATGATTAAACTGATAAAAATCAATACTGGTAGTTCATATATGCAGTTATAAAATAAATAAATGTACAAGAATTTTAGTGAGAAGTTCTCACATTGGGTTCCACTCTGTCATTCTTTAGTTGGCGATTGTTTTAATAAAATTAAACAGATGTTTAATCTTATCAAAATTTCCATCTGCCTCCGTTTCAGTTCTGGTCTGTTCCGTGTTGTAGCTCTCGTTGAGACGATTCCAACGGATCCGGGTTTGCTGAATTTCGATGTCATACGAACGAGTTACAATCATTTATATGTTAATCACAAAATTGAATTAATTAAATATTTTGAGTTCCCATTTACCCTCAACCCTTCTTCCTTTCTAGCCGATTTCTGAACCCAAGAACTCCGCTGTCTCTCTCCTCCACGCGCGCCTCTTGGAGCATCGTGACCACTATCAGAATGTGCCATCTCGTAGAGCCGACCGCTGCCTCCCTGCTTCCTCCGTCCAGTCGAGCTTGGTGGCCCAACATGCCACAAAACCAGCTTCGAACGAGCTGAGATGGAGCTCAAATTTCAAACAGATCTGTCAACAAAAATTGATCTCTCCCGTTCATATTATAGAACTCGATTTCCTCTTTGATTTTGTAATTATAACTTTCTCGAATTAAAGAACGAATAAGGAGAATTTATGGGATCAAAGTTTGAGAATCGTGGTCGCTGAAATGAATTGTGGTAGCGGCTTGTAGTGAAATTAGGGTTTTGGATTTTTCCCCTTTTTATAGAAATTTTAATATTATTTAATTCCTTAAATACTTGTTTATTATTACGAACTCCAATCAAAACCCAACGACTGTCGTCCTTAACCAAATACCCTCATCCCGGACATAATGGAATATGTTTCGTAAGCCAATTTGACTGTTTTAACTAGTTTTCATCAAAATTAAGATATAAATTAATATAAATTGAATCCAAACATACATTTTAATTTACTGGGGGCACATACTGGCTCCAAAAATTCCAGAAAAATATATATCTAGCTTTGTTTTGACGATATGATCCTAACAAAACTAATTTCATCAAATTTGGAGACCGTTTGAAAAATAGCTAATTTCCAGTCGATTAAATTCAAACTAAAAGTACCAAACACGTTTAAATCCACCACGCACATATTGATTCCAAAAATTATGAAATTTGAAGCTTAGCAATAATTTGACATTTTGGATCCAACAAAAGTGGTTTCATCGAAAACGCAGGTCATTTGCAAAATGGCTATTTTTAAACTATACATAATTTCCAGAGCGACTATTTTAAATTTTAAACTGGACATAACTTTTAATTTATAAAGTGAAATCTTAGTTTCTTACCTTCTTTAGAAAGATATAGTTAATCAGATTCAAATATTTGTTTTTTCATCCAGTTCTAATTTATATTGAATTTTGTATAT
Source organism: Allium sativum (assembly GCA_030737875.1). Taxonomy (NCBI): domain Eukaryota; kingdom Viridiplantae; phylum Streptophyta; class Magnoliopsida; order Asparagales; family Amaryllidaceae; genus Allium; species Allium sativum. Next base: position 737,739,260 of record CM060916.1, read on the forward strand.
TCAAATGAAATTAGAAATCGAATTTTCAAATTACCGCGCCATTTCAGGCTCATTTTATAATTAAAATAAATTTATTCATTCTAACTTCGACTTAAATAAATTTTTAATCGTTACTATTTAGAATAAATTATTTTAAATTCTTAAAATCCATTAAAATAGCTAAAATAAAAAAAATTAATGGTTCTGAAATTTCGGGTTGTTACATGTTAGGTGCAATCCAGTGTTGTAATTACAGTGCAGTGCAGAAGTGTGCAATTTAGAATTAAAACAACATCGATGATGTGATTCGGAATTCTATCAGAAAGACCTGCATCATTGATCTTCTCATCAGCTTTCAAGTCAGGAAGCATGACATTTTACGAATTATTAAGATCAACTATCGGCAGTTTAAGTTCGATGATTGTTCTTAAGTCATTAGTTCGCATTTCCATATGTTTGGACAAATGCATTTATTATGATTTTTGGTTTGGGAATATGCTCTAATCCTAAGACCAAGTCCATGATTCAAGTTCCATAATTTGTTCAAGTTCATATGTGTATGCGAAGGCGCGTTCAAGTGAGTCTGAATTATGTCATATCGATCTGAGTTCACCTCTCATCAAGCCATAAATGGTATATCCCAAATACCCAAGCCTTGTGTTGACTCAACTGTTCACCGATCCAAAATCCTTAAGCCAACTGTGCATTGATATGGATCCAAATGACCATCCACCAACCCTGATCGCCATGATTTGGATCCATTTCTCTATTCTAAATGACCACCGTTTCCATGGCTGAACCGAGCCTTCTCATCTTCTTTCTCTTTCTCTAAATCATGTCATCTCTCCACCTTTCTTTCTTTGCTTCTGCACTATCATGTCACCATCTTTGGTTGTGCCACCCCTTCTGTGGTGCTTTGACCAACACTACACACTCTCATTATCAGTCAAACAGGGAACTTAAGTCAAAATCATGTTAGAAAGAGATTGGACCATCTTTGTTAGCACATGTAGAGGGAAACAAATTGAGGTGAGGAGGGACAATTAAATGGATCGTGTAAGGAAAGTGCTGGTGGAGAAGGACAGGTGAGTGCAAAGTTCGGGTTCAAATAGTGTTCCAGTTCAGATGGAAGAAAGAAAGGTCTCAGTAAAGTAAGAGAAAAAGAAAGGTGTCTGTATAGGTTAATTTGGGTTGGTATGACTCTTTTTCTCCTTAAAATTGGGGAAGAATCGGGATTGGTACTATAGGATTTCAATTGATCGAATCAACATCCAAAATGTGTTTTAAAAAATTTAAAACTAGATCCATTACAAGAACGGTAAATTAAAACTTAATAGAAATTATGGTTTGTACCTATTGTGTCGAATTCCCAAAGAAGCTAGATCGATCTCTAAATTAAAACACGCCGAAGCATCGAATCAGAAGCGTGACAAATCATCGTGCCCTCTATTAGTATTTAACATCATAAATAGTGATTGGCATCTAGCAATACGTCACTGCTACCCACGTTATAATAAGATCAACAATTCGATACAACCTTTCTGTGACCAATATATCAAGGTAATATAAACCTTTTAACCAATATATCCATGATTAAACTCGAGGCATATCACCCTCTTTACGATTTAATCCGTTTATCTTGATCGATGATTAGACTATATAAAACAGATTAATATTTGAGCATGGCCATGCATTTCATAGTCTCACTCAATTAAGAGGCCCATGGATATCACTACAAATATACGTAGGGTTAAATTCCATCTAGATCATTCATAATTTTCGTGCAATTCGAGATGTATCCAATAATCACTGTTATCGTCTGCTTTGTTACAAGTAACTTTAGATGATATCAAAACACAAATATCCTCGAACAAAACTGTGGTAATTTCAGGTCTGAGGATCATTACATTATTTTCACTATGAAAATAACTTATGGTACTGTTAATTATATTCCATATAGTTTTCTCACGTTGGGTCAACTCAATACGCTATTCTCTAATACGTATTTATGTAATGACATTAATATCACGTATATTAATGTTCAATGAGATGTGATCATCAGTCAATCAACATACTAGGCCCAATATTTTATTGTTGTCCTTTGTATACAATAAAACTTGATTAGGGACATTTAAGAATTATAATACTTAACATATTATCTAATCTCAAGTTCAAGTCACTTATTTGAACTATATAAATCCGTATTGTTATTATAAGGACTTCTACTATGTTAAAATTTATATTACGCAGTAAATATATAACATAACCGAATATTCTATTCCAAATAAAATAATAACATCAATAGTGTTATCAATCGCATCAAATGGATTGCCTCTAAGGCATAAACTCTAACAATCTCCCACTTGCACTAGAGTCAATCATTCTTGTATCATATACTCATGAAACTAGAGTGGCTATTGAACTTCTACTGTGACAGAGTTTAATTCAGTAGGTGACACGACCCGAACTCCCCCGTGAAGGAAAGCACGGTGGCGTTGAGTACAAGACAAAATAGAACGCAGACAGAAGAACATTTCATTGCTATTACAACAATTCCATCAGATACAAGAATATACAGAGTATAATTGAATAAATTACATTCGATAAATATTAGAGATTACAATAAATTACATAGCAGCAGAAAATAATACAAAACACAACTGAAAGTGATACACGGATACAGAGCTTTCCGAGCATCGTTCCAGCTGTATATCAGGATCCTGTGAATATAAATCTGCAAAACCAAAACTACTAGCTGCCCGTGTCAAAAATAAGGGCACCCAGAGTTTAGGTTAAAACAATAAACTCCAGGTCAGTCATGTGACTGGTGTGAGAACTAAAACAGTTATTTAAAAACTTTATTTTTAAAAGAGAGTAATTCAAGGGACCACGCCGTATAACACGGAACGGGTTTCCTCCCAAGAATACTAGTGCATAGAATAAACAACGCAATACTTTTTCGAAAAATGAAGCTATTATAAGACTCAGGTCCCATCACACAATGCAACGCAAGCCGGAGGATAGGGTTTTACCTTATAACAGCCAAACATGCTTGGTACGTTTAAAACAAATCATTTGATACTATAATAAGTGTATAGTGTCAAAACAATTTCAATCATAAATATAAATCATAGACGGCATAAGTGCCCCATCTCACTATGTCGCCATTCTAGGCTCTACAAATAAAACTGAAATACACGTATTGGAAATTGGATTTCCGTCATGAGTCGAGGCAAGGGGCAAGCTCCTCTCCGCTTTGAGACACTCTAGCAAATGCCTCAGGACTACACACTCTGGGTAACCCCTGGGATCCTCCAAGACCGGTCCTCTATTACGTTTGAGGATTAATTATTCCTGAACACACGTTTTCCAGCCCTATAGGACCTATAATCGAGGCGCCTCGCATCTAAACCACAAAGGTGAAAAGTATATAAATGTCAGGGCTGGTAGGTCACTGACACCACCCATAGCTATAAAGAAACGTCGTGCACTCCTTGGGTCCTCATCCCGTTTTAGACTCATACCGAGGTGTGAGGCTCGCGAATTCACGTTATACACAAAGCTGCCACGTAGGCCGTGCTTTGATCATCAACCACAAGACTTTTCTTTTCAACAGAAGCCTTGATCCATGCAACTCAGCGTGCCACACAGGCAATTCATGCCATGCGATTGATATCTATCGATATATAACCTCTAAGCTCGTATGTCTCAGAGAAGGGCGTTAAGCAAGATAATAAATTCTCCGCCGCCAAACAGATATAAATTTAACAGAAATCAATCAACACAGAATAAAATCCAATGTCAGACACACAATCCATTTACAAGTTCGTTCTAGGTCTGAACGAAACCGGAGGCACTTTCTTCGCATATCCATCGATCTCCAAGTACGTCTGGACGACCACCAACTATTTCCATCCTCTTGGGTGTACAGCCCAATCAGGATCATCAGTAATTATCCAAACGATGTGAAGACTTCCGGTCTTCGACCACCATCATCATCTTCGACCTATCGTCGAATCGGTTATTCAGAATGGGTATAAACCCGGCCTTTCCGAACAACCCGCGTATATTAAAAACAAATGTTACACAAACACAACATACGCCTCATTCCAATTCATTAGTCACTAATCGTAAATTAGCAAGAGAACAATTTCCCAAATATTAACCCCGAAGGCCGAAACCAACATCACATCAATACCCAGGAAACCATTCTTCTTAACTAACCTACAGCTAGTTTCTAAATTTCACATTCTTAGGGAAAGGTTCCCACTAATTTTATCCAAGATAAATTCTTTAAAATTTATTCTTGAATCTTCCTTTAGATGTCATTTCAAACCAAATTATGGTTTTCCAAACTACACCGAAGTAATTATTTATTTTATTTCCCAATCTATTCATCCCATGAAGCAAAACTGGTAATACTCCATATCTAATACCACGGTGTTATCGGTAAAATTAATTACCATTTCACGTTTAAATCTAATTAAAGATTTAACTATCGCCTGGAGCAAAACTGGTGATACTCCATTCTCGCTCATTTTTCAAATTTGATAATTTAAATTATCAATTCACATTTCAATCTAATTGCAGATTCATTAAAACTCCTTTTACTGGGTTAAAGAATTAATGTCATTTAAAACACAGTTCACGATAAACCCAAATCACATTCTATTTATTATCGGGTTAAAGAACTAGTGTTATTTAAAACACTGTTCACGATAAACCCACAAATCAATTCTATTTAAAACTCGTTTCAAATCCAATTTATTTATTTAAAAATAAACGGGTTTAATTTTAGTTCAAAACTAGTTCATTTCGATAAAAATCTATTTTTATCTTTTCAAATATGGAGTTTTTCATCTCAATTTTTCCCAAATCATTTCTTATGATTTTACACAAATTATTACTATTATTTATAATTTTATCCAGGCCCGTACAGTCGATTTCCATCAACGGTCATCGATCTGCACTTACAACGACCTTTTCCAAATTTGATTTGGACGTATCTCCAAATCCAACCGTTAGATTTCAAATTTCTGATATTCGTTAGAAAGCTCTTTACGATACGAACCCAAACGGTTCCTGTTTTAGGAGAATCCGACGGTCGGATCTCCCGTAATGTCCGTTTGAAATAAATGGTCGAAATCCACGAACTGCCGCGGCGCTTTCTGTTTAGGCCATTATATTATATATAATATATATTTCGTTGATTACTATTTAAAATGAATTTTATAAATAGTTTTGAATTCGTTTCAAAAACATTTTCAAACTTTATTTCAAATTCAAATCAAAATTGAATTTTCTATTATAAATCCTTTTTACTTTTATTTCTATTTGATTTAAATTCAAATCGATTTTTAATTCGATTTGAATTCATTTTCTTTTCAATTTAATTCAATTCGAATTCGTTTTCTTTTCAATTCAATTTGAATTCGTTTTCTATTTAATTCAAATCAAATTCGTTTTCCTATTCAATTCAATTCAAATTTGTTTTCTATTCGATTCAATTCAAATTGGTTTTCTATTCGATTCAATTCAAATTGGTTTTCTATTCGATTCAATTCAAATTCGTTTTCTATTCGATTCAATTCAAATTCGTTTTCTATTCGATTCAATTCAAATTGGTTTTCTATTCGATTCAATTCAAATTGGTTTTCTATTCGATTCAATTCAAATTCGTTTTCTATTCGATTCAATTCAAATTCGTTTTCTATTCGATTCAATTCAAATTGGTTTTCTATTCGATTCAATTCAAATTGGTTTTCTATTCGATTCAATTCAAATTTGTTTTCTATTCGATTCAATTCAAATTTGTTTTCTATTCGATTCAATTCAAATTCGTTTTCTATTCGATTCAATTCAAATTGGTTTTCTATTCGATTCAATTCAAATTCGTTTTCTATTCGATTCAATTCAAATTCGTTTTCTATTCGATTCAATTCAAATTCGTTTTCTATTCGATTCAATTCAAATTCGTTTTCTATTCGATTCAATTCAAATTGGTTTTCTATTCGATTTAATTCAAATTGGTTTTCTATTCGATTCAATTCAAATTTAAAAACGAATATAATCGATATAAATATCGTTCACGTCAAAATAGCGCATCTCTAATCAATACGGCTTTATATATTTCAATAATTCCATTATTATATTCGACAAATGAATCAATATTTTTGTCAACACATGACTAATCTCAACGAATGAGTACTGTCCACGTGTGACTATTTTTGTTATTTAATATATTTTATAAAAATTATGGTATCTATCGTTTGATATCAAATCAGACTCCAACCGTGAATTAGTAAGAGAACGATCCCCTGAATATTAACCCCGAAGGCCGAGATCAATATCCAGGAGACCACTCATCTCATCTATTTTCCAGTTAATTTCTAATTTTATATATGATAAAGATGTAAATTTTATTGTTAAAATATTTCATTCAACACATGACTAATCTCAACGGATGAGTACTGTCAACACATGAACCCTTTTTTTTATAATATTCTTTATTTTCTAAATTGGAATGAGGCCCAATCAATTACGATATAAAGTTAATAATATGGATTCCATACAACACATGTATATGATAGCAACGATAAATAATCAACCATCATCCAAAGTGCACTACACTGTATAAGCATCAAATATAGATATCTAACGCTTATAACAGCCTGTCAATCCATCGATCAACATACAACTAATTATTGGGATTAGTGTATGTCATATATTATCCCAATACCTGTGTGGGGTTTCAAACAATCAAACACAGATTTTTTTTGTGCATTTGGGCGATGTGTAAAATTTATCGTCCCAATCAATATCAGTCAAATCAGTGTATATAAACAAATCGGCCGATTTGTTTATAAATATTCATTTATTCACATTCACGTTAAAAATTATATTTTTAACGATAATTAATTTATTTCAACCATCTACATTTTATTTTCCATTTCACACCAACATCACGAACAATTTTCACAACACATCAATCAAACAAACAAGCCATCCATGGTCTGTGGATGACGGGTGTCGGGTGCTACTAAAAACCGTCTGCATCCTAGCATATATTATAATATAACTAGAAAAAGGAATTTTAAAAGGTGAGAAGTTCTCACAAATAGCTATCCCAACTCCACGACACTTCATTTATAGAAATCTTCATCGTTCTCGCCTTTTGTCACTTCCGTTGCTCGTAGCCACTACATATATAAAAATCGAATTTTTACTTCGTTATTCAATATATAAAAATCGAATTTTTACTTCGTTATTCAATATATAAAAATTGAAATTTTACTTCGCTATTCAATATATAAAAATCGAATTTTTACTTCGCTATTCAATATATAAAAATCGAATTTTTACTTCGCTATTCAATATATAAAATCGAATTTTTACTTCGCTATTCAATATATAAAAATCGAATTTTTACTTCGTTATTCAATATATAAAAATCCTATTTTTCTATTGTAAAGATTTCGCCTTTTCTATTTAAAAAATCTATCTTTTCTATTTTAAAAATCTAATTTTTTCTATTTTAAAAATCTAATTTTTTCTATTTGAAAAATCTATCTTTTCAATTTGAAAATTTTATCTTTTCTATTTGAAAAATCTATCTTTTCTATTTGAAAAATCTAATTTTTTCTATTTTAAAAATCTAATTTTTTTTCTATTTTAAAAATCTAATTTCAGATTTTTCTAAACAATGTTTATATATTTATAACTGGAAATCAAAGAAAAACTCACCGATTTTCGAATGGAGGAGGGTTCGGCGTCGTTAGTGATTTCTGGCGGTGAAGGGTGGCGCAGCGCATTTCAGAGGTGGTGGAGCTCCTTGCAGGCGACGACGCTGGTTGCCTTCAATCGACGGAGGAGGGTTCGCTGGCCAGTGGGTGGCGACTTCAAGGAGGTGGCGGCTTCTAGGGTTGGGCGGCAGTCGGTTTTCTGATGAGGGGGGGGCTGAAATCGAGGAGGGAGGAGGCCAGAGGGGGGCGGGTTCGTGGGTGGCGGCGCTGCCACCTCGGGCGGCGGATCGACGATGGGGAGGCTCGATCGCGAGCTCCCCTTTTTCTTCTTTTTTCTTTTTATTCTGATTCGATTTAGAAAAAAGGGGGGGGGGAGAAGGTATAAGGGAAGAGAGAGATTTTATATATATATATATTATTATTATTTTAATTTCAAAAAGTTGACTTTTACATACGACCTCTAAACGAGGCCCACCGCCTGTCGTCCATAGCTAATTACCCCCATTTCGAACACAATGGGATATGTATCGTCAGCTGATTCGGCTGTTACAATCAGTTTCCCCAAAATCAACATATAACTCTATATATTGATATTGAACGCGCATTTCAATTTAACGGGGACACATACTAACTCGAAAAATTCCAGAAAAATATTTTCTAGCTTCGTATTGACAATACGGTCCTAACAAAACTTGTTTTGTCAAATTCCGAGACAGTTGGAAAAATGGCCAATTTCCAGTCGATTAAAATCCACTAAAACTGGTCAAACGCGTTTTCCTTTACCACGCTCACATATTGATTCGAAAAATTATGAAATTTGGAATCTAGCAATAATTTGACATCACGGACCCAACAAAAGTGGTTTCGTCGAAATCCGAGGTCGTTTGCAAAATTCCCATTTTTAAGGGCCTGAATTCCATAGCGACTATTCAGAATTTTCAACTGGACATAACTTTTGATTCCCGCTATGAAAATTTGATTTTTCGGATTTGTTGGAAAGATATTCCCAAATAGATCCTATTATTTTTGGTTTCACTAAAATTCGGATTGTTTTGCACCTGGTACATTCAATTGAAGTTTGAAATCGAATTATCGAACTATCGCGCCATTTTCAATTCCATTTATAATTATATATAATTATTTATATTCTAACGATGACGTATATAATATATACGTTCGATTTATATTCAAAATAAATTTCTCGTCGATATTATTTAAAATAATTCATTTTAAATGTTCAAAATTCGCTAAAATTGCCAAAATAAAAATTTTAAACTGGTTCAGAATTTCCGGGTTATTACAATCTCCCCCACTTAAAACTTTTCGTCCCCGAAAAGGAACAAAGTCGAAAGTGGTTTGATTAATCAACTTTACGTTCGATCTGACTTCCATTCTCCTACTTTTCAGTTTCTGAGAATTTTCAAAAATTTCAAAAATTTGGCTAACACCCGGAATTTTCGAAAAATTTCGCCATAACCTCCCCTGCACCGGGAGCCACGGGAAAATCCCGAAATTGCCATACAGGCCTTCTGATCTCAAAAAGAAAAAGAAAAAGCCAAGTGGCTAGCCAATCGGCTCATAAAATCATCATCACCCAAACAAAACAGTAAATTATATAGTAAACATGTACCTATTTGTCAGGCAAACAAATTTTATTCTCTACTCTAGCCTCCTTGCTATGACCTGTTCAACGTAAGTATATGTATATGCAAGCAAATGCGACCAATTTCAATATAGTTCAATATTTGATTCAATTAGGCATAATGGTTCAAAAATTATCAAACAACTAAACAAACAACACAAACATCAATCAATTAGTGAATTAGAGTTTCAAATTCATAATTTTGATATATGTACAAAAATCATGTTTTGGTGCCAAATCACAACAAATAAATTTAGCTATATTAGTTTTGGTTCTCACACCAGTCTAATGGAAATATATAGAAATCACACCTTTGAAACACGAACATAAATTTTGGTGATGGAGCTCCATCACCAAAATCATCTCCGAGCGACTAGAGTGTGATTCTATATCTATCCAGCATATTAAAACTTCGAATATACGTTCATGACGCGTATATGCGAAATCTATATTTACTCGATTGTCCAAATTCAAAATAAATAAATAATCAAATACGTTTAAAATGGTTTAAATGTTAAAACAAAATTGTTTTCATTTGAAAAATATACTCTTCACACTCGTTCTAGGATACTATTGATCCTATCTCTAACGAGTCATTCTAATTGGATATTACTAATCCAATATCTGATGAATTCTTTCGTTCGGTTCTAATGTGTCTTGTTCTCGAGCTCTGTAAACCAAAGCTCTGATACCAAACTGACACGACCCGAACTCCCCCGTGAAGGAAAGCACGTATGGCGTTGAGTACAAGACAAAATAGAACGCAGACGGAAGAACATTTCATTGCTATTACAACAATTCCATCAGATACAAGAATATACAGAGTATAATTGAATAAATTACATTCGATAAATATCAGAGATTACAATAAATTACATAGCAGCGGAAAATAATACAAAACACAACTGAAAGTGATACACGGATACAGAGCTTTCCGAGCATCGTTCCAGCAGTATATCAGGATCCCGTGAATATAAATCTGCAAAACCAAAACTACTAGCTGCCCGTGTCGAAAATAAGAGCACCCAGAGTTTAGGTTAAAACAATAAACTCCAGGTCAGTCATGTGACTGGTGTGAGAACTAGAACAGTTATTTAAAAACTTTATTTTTAAAAGAGAGTAATTCAAGGGACCACGCCGTATGACACAGAACGAGTTTCCTCCCAAGAATATTAGTGCATAGAATAAACAGCGCAATGCTTTTTCGAAAAATGAAGCTATTATAAGACCCAGGTCCCATCACACAATGCAACGCAAGCCGGAGGATAGGGTTTTACCTTATAACAGCCAAACATGCTTGGTACGTTTAAAACAAATCATTTGATACTATAATAAGTGTATAGTGTCAAAACAATTTCAATCATAAATATAAATCATAGACGGCATAAGTGCCCCATCCCACTATGTCGCCATACTAGGCTCTACAAATAAAACCGAAATACACGTATTGGAAATTGGATTTCCGTCATGAGTCGAGGCAAGGGGCAAGCTCCTCTCCGCTTCGAGATACTCTAACAAATGCCTCAGGACTACACACTCTGGGTAACCCCTAGGATCCTCCAAGACCGGTCCTCTCTTATGTTTGAGGATTAATTATTCCCGAACACACGTTTCCCGGCCCTATAGGACCTATAATCGAGGCGCCTCGCATCTAAACCACAAAGGTGAAAAGTATATAAATGTCAGGGCTGGTAGGTCACTGACACCACCCATAGCTAGAAAGAAACGTCGTGCACTCCTTGGGCCCTCATCCCGTTTTTGACTTATACCGAGGTGTGAGGCTCGCGAATTGACGTTATACACAAAGCTGCCACGTAGGCCGTGCTTTGATCATCAACCACAAGACTTTGCTTTTCAACAGAAGCCTTGATCCATGCAACTCAGCGTGCCACACAGGCAATTCATGCCATGCGATTGATATCTATCGATATATAACCTCTAAGCTCGTATGTCTCAGAGAAGGGCGTTAAGCAAGAGAATAAATTCTCCACCGCCAAACAGATATATATTTAACAGAAATCAATCAACACAGAATAAAATCCAATGTTAGACACACAATCCATTTACAAGTTCGTTCTGGGTCTGAACGAAACCGGAGGCACTTTCCTCGCATATCCATCGATCTCCAAGTACGTCTGGACGACCACCAACTATTTCCATCCTCTTGGGTGTACAGCCCAATCAGGATCATCAGTAATTATCCAAACGATGTGTAGACTTCCGGTCTTCGACCACCATCATCATCTTCGACCTATCGTCGAATCGGTTATTCAGAATGGGTATAAACCCGGCCTTTCCGAACAAATCGCGTATATTAAAAACAAATGTTACACAAACACAACATACGCCTCATTCCAATTCATTAGTCACTAACCGTAAATTAGCAAGAGAATAATTTCCCAAATATTAACCCCGAAGGCAGAAACCAACATCAGATCAATACCCAGGAAACCATTCTTCATAACTAACCTACAACTAGTTTCTAAATTTCACATTCTTAGGGAAAGGTTCCCATTAATTTTATCCAAGATAAATTCTTTAAAATTTATTCTTGAATCTTCCTTTAGATGTCATTTCAAACCAAATTATGGTTTTCCAAACTAGTCGAGATTAGCGAACCACACCGAAGTAATTATTTATTTTATTTCCCAATCCCAACCTATTCATCCCATGAAGCAAAACTGGTAATACTCCATATCTAATACCACGGTGTTATCGGTAAAATTAATTACCATTTCACGTTCAAATCTAATTAAAGATTTAACTATCGCCTGGAGCAAAACTGGTGATACTCCATTCTCGCTCATTTTTCAAATTTGATAATTTAAATTATCAATTCACATTTCAATCTAATTGCAGATTCATTAAAACTCCTTTTACCGTGTTAAAGAACTAATGTCATTTAAAACACAGTTCACGATAAACCCAAATCACATTCTATTTATCGGGTTAAAGAACTAGTGTTATTTAAAACACCGTTCACGATAAATCCACAAATCAATTCTATTTAAAACTCGTTTCAAATCCAATTTATTTATTTAAAAATAAACGGGTTTAATTTTAGTTCAAAACTAGTTCATTTCGATAAAAATCTATTTTTATCTTTTCAAATATGGAGTTTTTCATCCCAATTTTTCCCAAATCTTTTCTTATGATTTTACACAAATTATTACTATTTTTAATAATTTTATCAAGGCCCGTACAGTCGATTTCCATCAACGGTCATCGAACTGCACTTACAACGACCTTTTCCAAATTTAATTTGGCTGTATCTCCAAATCCAACCGTTAAATTTCAAATTTCTAACATTTGTTAGAAAGCTCTACGATACGAACCCAACGGTTCCAGTTTTATGAGAATCCGACAGTCGGATCTCCCATAATGTCTGTTTGAAATAAATGGTCGAAATCCACTAACTGCCGCGGCGCGTTCTATCCAGCCTTTATGTTATAAATATAATATATATAATATATATTTCGTCGATTACTATTTAAAACGAATTTTATAAATAGTAATTCGTTTCAAAAACAATTTCAACCTTTATTTCAAATTCAAATCAAAATTGAATTTTCTATTATAAATCCTTTTTACTTTTATTTCTATTTGATTTCAATTCAAATCGATTTTTAATTCGATTCGAATTCATTTTCTTTTCAATTTAATTCAATTCGAATTCGTTTTCTTTTCAATTCAATTTGAAATCGTTTTCTATTTAATTCAAATCAAATTCGTTTTCCTATTCAATTCGAATTCGTTTTCTATTCGATTCAATTCAAATTGGTTTTCTATTCGATTCAATTCAAATTGGTTTTCTATTCGATTCAATTCAAATTCGTTTTCTATTCGATTCAATTCAAATTCGTTTTCTATTCGATTCAATTCAAATTGGTTTTCTACTCGATTCAATTCAAATTCGTTTTCTATTCGATTCAATTCAAATTCGTTTTCTATTCGATTCAATTCAAATTGGATTTCTATTCGATTCAAATTCGTTTTCTATTCGATTCAATTCAAATTCGTTTTCTATTCGATTCAATTCAAATTCGTTTTCTATTCGATTCAATTCAAATTCGTTTTCTATTCGATTCAATTCAAATTCGTTTTCTATTCGATTCAATTCAAATTGGTTTTCTATTCAATTCAATTCAAATTCGTTTTCTATTCGATTCAATTCAAATTCATTTTCTATTCGATTCAATTCAAATTCGTTTTCTATTCGATTCAATTCAAATTGGTTTTCTATTCGATTTAATTCAAATTGGTTTTCTATTCGATTCAATTCAAATTTAAAAACGAATATAATCGATATAAATATCGTTCACGTCAAAATAGCGCATCTCTAATCAATACGGCTTTATATATTTCAATAATTCCATTATTCTATTCGACAAATGAATCTATATTTTTGTCAACACATGACTAATCTCAACGAATGAGTACTATCCACGTGTGACTATTTTTGTTATTTAATATATTTTATAAAAATTATGGTATCTATCATTTGATATCAAATCAGACTCCAACCGTAAATTAGTAAGAGAACGATCCCCTGAATATTAACCTCGAAGGCCGAAACCAACATCAGATCAATATCCAGGAGACCACTCATCTCATCTATTTTCCAGTTAATTTCTAATTTTATATATGATAAAGATGTAAATTTTATTGTTAAAATATTTCGTTCAACACATGACTAATCTCAACGGATGAGTACTGTCAACACATGAACCCCTTTTTTATAATATTCTTTATTTTCTAAATTGGAATGAGGCCCAATCAATTACCATATAAAGTTAATTATATGGATTCCATACAACACATGTATATAATAGCAACGATAAATAATCAACCATCATCCAAAGTGCACTACACTGTATAAGCATCAAATATAGATATCTAACGCTTATAACAGCCTGTCAATCCATCGATCAACATACAACTAATTATTGGGATTAGTGTATGTCATATATTATCCCAATACCCGTGTGGGGTTTCAAACAATCAAACACAGATTTTTTTTGTGCATTTGGGCGATGTGTAAAATTTATCGTCCCAATCAATATCAGTCAAATCAGTGTATATAAACAAATCGGCCGATTTGTTTATAAATATTCATTTATTCACATTCACGTTAAAATTATATTTTTAACGATAATTAATTTATTTCAACCATCTACATTTTATTTTCCATTTCACATCAACATCACGAACAATTTTCACAACACATCAATCAAACAAACAAGCCATCCATGGTCTGTGGATGACGGGTGTCGAGTGCTACTAAACACCGTCTGCATCCTAGCATATATTATAATATAACTAGAAAAAGGAATTTTAAAAGGTAAGAAGTTCTCACAAATAGCTATCCCAACTCCACGACACTTCATTTATAGAAATCTTCATCGTTCTCGCCTTTTGTCACTTTCGTTGCCCGTAGCCACTACATATATAAAAATCGAATTTTTACTTCGTTATTCAATATATAAAAATCGAATTTTTACTTCGTTATTCAATATATAAAAATCGAATTTTTAACTTCGTTATTCAATATATAAAAATTGAATTTTTACTTCGCTATTCAATATATAAAAATCGAATTTTTACTTCGCTATTCAATATATAAAAATCGAATTTTTACTTCGCTATTCAATATATAAAGATCGAATTTTTACTTCGCTGTTCAATATATAAAAATCGAATTTTTACTTCGTTATTCAATATATAAAAATCCTATTTTTCTATTGTAAAGATTTCGCCTTTTCTATTTAAAAAATCTATCTTTTCTATTTTAAAAATCTAATTTTTTCTATTTTAAAAATCTAATTTTTTCTATTTGAAAAATCTATCTTTTCTATTTGAAAAATCTATATTTCTATTTGAAAAATCTATCTTTTCTATTTAAAAAATCTAATTTTTTCTATTTTAAAAATCTAGTTTTTTTCTATTTTAAAAATCTAATTTCAGATTTTTCTAAACAATGTTTATATATTTATAACTGGAAATCAAAGAAAAACTCACCGATTTTCGAATGGAGGAGGGTTCGGCGTCGTTGGCGGTGAAGGGTGGCGCAGCGCATTTCGGAGGTGGTGGAGCTCCTTGCAGGCGGCGGCGTTGGTTGCCTTCAATCGACGGAGGAGGGTTCGCTGGCCAGTGAGTGGCGACTTCAAGGAGGTAGCGGCTTCTAGGGTTGGGCGGCAGTCGGTTTTCTGATGAGGGGGGGGCTGAAATCGAGGCGCGGGTCTTGGTTGACGTCGAGGAGGGAGGAGGCCAGAGGGGGCGCGGGTTCGTGGGTGGCGGCGGATCGACGATGGGGAGCCTCGATCGCGAGCTCCCCTTTTTCTTTTTCTTTTTTTTCTGATTCGATTTAGAAAAAAATGGGGGGGGGGGGGGGGGCAGAAGGTATAAGGGAAGAGAGAGAGATTTTATTTATATATATATTTTTTATTATTATTTTAATTTCAAAAGGTTGACTTTTACATACGACCTCTAAACGAGGCCCACCGCCTGTCGTCCATAACTAATTACCCCCATTCCGAACACAATGGGATATGTATCGTCAGCTGATTCGGCTGTTACAATCAGTTTCCACAAAATCAACATATAACTCTATATATTGATTTTGAACGCGCATTTCAATTTACCGGGGACACATACTAACTCGAAAAATTCCAGAAAAATATTTTCTAGCTTCGTATTGACGATACGGTCCTAACAAAACTAGTTTCGTCAAATTCCGAGACCGTTGGAAAAATGGCCAATTTCCAGTCGATTAAAATCAACTAAAACTGGTCAAACGCGTTTTCCTTTGCCACGCTCACATATTGATTCGAAAAATTATGAAATTTGGAATCTAGCAATAATTTGACATCACAGACCCAACAAAAGTGGTTTCGTCGAAATCCGAGGTCGTTTGCAAAATTCCCATTTTTAAGGGCCTGAATTCCATTGCGACTATTTAGAATTTTCAACTGGACATAACTTTTGATTCCCGCTTTGAAAATTTGATTTTTCGGATTCGTTGGAAAGATATTCCCAAATAGATCCTATTATTTTTGGTTTCACTAAAATCCGGATTGTTTTGCACCCGGTACATTCAATTGAAGTTTGAAATCGAATTATCGAACTACCGCGCCATTTTCAATTCCATTTATAATTATATATAATTATTTATATTCTAACAACGACGTATATAATATATACGTTCGATTTATATTCAAAATAAATTTCTCGTCGATATTATTTAAAATAATTCATTTTAAATGTTCAAAATTCGCTAAAATTGCCAAAATAAAAATTTTAAACTAGTTCAGAATTTCCGGGTATTACAGTAGGTCTGCAACCCTACAAACTTTTTCAACTTTGCAGATATGTTTATTTCCTCTGTTAAGAACTTCACATAAGAATTATATTTCTTAAATATATGTTTGGATCAATAGTGAGTTTAAGTTTTTAGGCCTGAGCACTAGCCACATTGTTATCGCAATGTAAATCATTGGATCAACAATGAATTAAGTTCAATTATGAACTTCTTAATCCAAACATTTTCTTTCTTAGAATCAATATTTATTTTTTGTTTTAAAACTAACATTATTTACAATAATTAATGTGTTATAAAATAACATTAGAATTATTGTCACTCCCACTCAATTTCTTGTCTAAACAAGATTCAATGGCATTTCTTGGTTTTCGAGACATTTCGAATTCTATTTGATTCCCATCGGTATCTTAGAGACTGGCTTTCCATTATAAGGGATACCAATTCGAGTAATAAATATTTATTCTCAGAAAATTTATAGAAATAATATCCATTTGTTTCTTGTGGATATTACACAAAATAATTATCTGATTTGGGTCCGATCTTATCAAAGGAAGGAAGTTTAATAAACATCTTTGCATCCCAAATCTTCGCATTAGACACATTAGGACATTTTCAAGTCCATATCTTATAAGGCATCTTTAAACTCGCTTTAGCAGGATTAAATGCAATTATTCTAAATTTAATTTATTAGAAGATCTATATGACTTATCATTAATCATACTATATCTTATAAGGTGTGATTTCTCCTTTCAGACACACTATTCCAATATGGTGTTCTAGATGGAATGAGTTGTGAAACAATTTCAAACTCATGTAGACAGTCATTAAATAGTTGGCTTAGATATTCTCTTTCGACATGTTCGAAAAGTATTTATTTTCTATTAAAATTGGTTTCTAACTTCGCTTTCTATTCTTTGAAATTTTCAAAGGATTCTGATATGTGTTTCTTAAGATACACATATCTATATCTACTGATATCATCAGTAAATATAATGAAGTAACAAAACCTGCCTCCAGCTTATGTATTCATTGTTCCATATACATCATTATGTACGAGACCCAATACTTATCACTCATTCACTATGTCAAGTGAAAGGTGATTCAGTTGTTTTTTGCCTAATAAACAAGATTTGCATTCTTCATATAATTCAAAATCAAATGATCTCAAAATTCCATTATCATGGAGTTTTGATATGCTTTTCTTGTTTATATTAGCTATCTCACTATAGTAAAGGCGTGTTGAATTTAAATTGTTAAATTTAAATCGCTCAGTATTTATGTCAAGTACATCATAGTTAAGGATTTATAAAGATCATTAATTATATGTGGAATTCCACACGATATTTCATTTAAATAAAGTGAATAACAATTGCCCTTTTACTATAAATGAAATTCAAACTTATCTAAACAAGATCTATTATAACATTTATTTTAAATGGAATTTCATAATAACAATTATTTTATTTATTTAATTAAGTCAGTATATGGAACCATAATCAACTTCCTATGGATAATCCAACAAAATTTGCTTCATTTCCAATCATAGGTGCACTTGTCCTTTTATCAAATTTGTACTTATTTTACAATTACTGTTAATTTACATACATTTATGTGATTTATATCTAGTATCTAATACTAGAGATGTATAAGTAGATTGTTATAACATTTATATCTTATCCGGTTGAAGTCATACTTCAACTTTCACTTTAGATCCTCTATATATGTTAAAATAATTACGTTTTAATTTGTTTAAGGATAATCCTCAAATTTCAATGTTAGTCAAGAAATTTGATTTAATTCAATTTATCCTTCTTATGGATTAATTTAAATTATCGAAGTTATTAATTATTTAATATCTACAACTGATAGTAAATAATAATTAATTCTATAGTATTTGTTTAATATAAATTCAAATTTTGACAATCAAAATTTATATAAACATAAATGTATAATTTAAACTAAAATACGCTCCCACTCAAATTAACATTTCTTTGTTTATATATATATATATATCAATATATATATATATATATATCAATATATATATGGTGTTCCAAGACCGATATTTAGTCATGCCTTGACCTAGCTTTGGCTAATCCCCAAAACACAACCTTTTAGGTAGACATCTTATATCATGTATAATTCTTGGATCGCATGATGAACATTTTTTTCAGTATTATTCATTTTCTCAAAATATAGAATAATTCATGATATTGTCTCTAAGCCATAATCTTATTATGCAGCTTAGTTAAGTCAGACTCAATAATACAATTCAAGTACCACCTTTTACTCCGTCGCTTATAACCAAAATAAAAGGATGCACAATGCTTTGGCATTACCTACATCCAGCGATTCTGGACATTGATGAGCGTATTATCGGGAGACCCTACCATGACTTATTATAACAACAAAAAATCTTCTTTAGAAGGATTTTATAATTCGCAGTGGTGAACAATACATGTATCAATGTACATGTAATTTATATTCATAATACAATTGGTTTCAAATTAAAATATATTAAATACAACACTCGTTAATTCAACGTTGTTTAATAAACATCAATATCTTAACGGTCATATAACGTTTTATGTTCTAGCCCATGCATTATATATAATGATTAAAAGGAAATGTATTCAAACCTTTATACAAAATAGCCATAGCCCCTTTGGGAATATGAATAGATTTTAAGGATCTCACATATATATATATATATCAAATGTAACAGTACAACATCTATTACCTACAATAGTATACACAGCGAGAATTAATTCATATAACAGCATAAACTCATATATAAACATTTATACATTGCTTTAGAACAGGAAAATAGTACGAAGGACAAAATGAACAGAAAAATCAGCTATAAAAACAAAAGGTAAAAACATTAGCCATAAGGACAAAGTGTAGTGTAAAGTATGAAATTATAGTGGGCCCCTGAATTCCTCCCTTTACACTAAAAATTGTCCTTGAGGCTAAAATTTTTGGCTCTTGTCCTTATGGCTAAATTTTTTGTTGACATTGTCCTTGTGCCTAAAAATCCCGCTTTAGAAATGCCATATATATATATATCAAAATATATTCATATCCTATATACACGTTTAAAGATGAATCATTCGCTTTAGCAATTACAAAACTGTTTTGTACTAAAGCATTGCATATATTGAACATATATTTTCTACATTTCAGACTTAAGATGAATAGAAACATAGACCATATAAAAGAACTGTAAAGTAAAACATAATTCTTGCATCATATACATATTTAGATTAGACCAAAAAAAAATATACAGTCAGATTATTTGAGTGTATGTACATTTGATTTACATGATATGGTCATAATACAACATTCATCTTTACAATCAAATGATCAATTTTTATAATACAACGTCCTATATCTTTCAACCCTGTTTGATAATACAAAAATAGTAAAACTTCAAAATTAAAATTAAAATCACACTTGCTTCTTGCTTCAATAACAACGAAGGGTACTGCATCATCTTTGCCATCCGTATGACCATACTGGTTCAGTCACACTAATCCATCCATTGGGCATATTCTACATATATTTATCCACATATGTTCAATTTCAGATCGACATCCATTTGAAAATAACAGTGCATCATTGATGCTTTATATATATATATATCAAATATGTATAATATCATAATATATAAGCAAACAATATAAACAAATATTGTATACTAGTGGATAAATGCATTCGTTATATTTTCAGGAGTCAATATCTGTAATGTCTCGGATTATTACTGACGTTGTAAATAAATAATTATGGAATCCATTAATGCTTTGTTTAAATTAAATTACATTAATTTGATTTAATACTTGAGAAATATTTAAACTCGATTTTTTTTAATCCTATGAATGTGTATGTGAAATTATATAAATGTATATATATGTTATATATATATATTAGTTTGCTATATATATTTAATATATGTATATATGTAAATTAAGAGGGTAAATAATGTTTAAACTTTTGTTTACATTTTTATTTGATTTGTAGCTTATTAAAATCTTATGTAAACAATTCATTTATGTAGTTTCCCAGAAAATTCGACTCTCGAATTCATACACTAATAGATCTCGTGTCCAAATATGAGTATCGAAAACCCGAAAGCTAATAGAAAGAAATTAGAGGATGAGAAATATAAAGAAAGAAAGTTTAGAATAGAAGAAATATGAAGAACAACAATACACAGTCTCACATCGCAGCGGAATAAAAAATAATACAGAAATAAATCTTTACTGAAAAACTTAAAACAATACTTACACTTATCAGAGTATAGTAGACATTCATCATATCTGGATAGTTATAACAATCTGTCCACATTTGTAACACACAGCGGAAAAATTTCCAAATACATATCATAAGTCTGAACTCTTCCAGCCCTTCTCATGGAATTTCGTATCATATCCTGAACCTATACAACTCGGACTGGCCCAAGCATTACAAACGCAACAGGTCAGTCTGGTGAACCAGCGTGAGAAAAACTCTCTAAATTATTTATATTATCTAACTTGATTTTACATTAAAAATCCTTTCGAAAGAAAATGATAATCGTAAGACCAATCCACACACAAACACGGATGGTTTTTACCTTACGATAACCCAAAACGTTTTTGAAATAATATCCTTTTCTAATATTATAGTAATGTCTAAATCAAATAAATAATCATCTAGTAGAACGTTTGCATCTCACGTTCAACATATATAATATATATTCAAAAACCGCGAGAGCTTATTGGAGAATGGATATCCGACTATAACAAGGTATGGAACCACCTTTCGATCAGTGTACTCTAGAGGGGATACACTGGAGTTCAACAAGAACATCTTGCAACTCAGCCACACATGACCGACAACTCATTTCTCTTGAGTGTATCGAATGTCTTGTCACCTTACGGTTGGTGTACCAACATAACCATTCCCGGGAGATACATAATTAAAAGAAGTAAAAAATATGGATATTTTCTAGATGGTGACAATACATCCTAATGGGAGCGACCCACTTAGCCATGCTGCCTGCTCGATTTTTGTCATTTTCCGGTTGTGAGGCTTGAGGTTTAACACTACCTTTAGAACACAATATCAAAATTTACTTCGAGTGTCACATTGTCAGATCTATCAAATCACTAATTGACATTCACAAAGATACTCTGGTCGTTAAGCTAAGAGAAGGTGTACATCCTTCTTTGCCACTAACAGAATTACGTTTGTAAGAATCAACGTACGTAATTTTTAAGAAATACTTTGTCAGCTTTTCGTCCATACAAGTCATCCAGGACCAGGATGAACTGAAGGTACCCTCCTATCACATCCTCGGTATCGCCCTATAGATCAGTAGCGAGTAATCCTTGTAATCGGTAGATTTCAACCATGACAGGATTACAGTATATCTCCGACCGCTAAACCCGAGATTTTAAGTAATACTGCCATTTTACAAATATCCACGGTCTTCAATTTCCCCATCTCAATCAGCGTCTAGTATAATCAATGTTTTACGTATTTGCTGGTCGAAATGGTTTTCGAATATAATTTTGATCCCGGTCTTTCCGTACCAACAATTGTATAGGCCAGATTTGATAGTCGGTTATTTAACTATCAAATAAAACAAGCATTCATCTATAAAAGAAAATTGAATTTGTTGCTTCAATATTTAGCTTCTTTAACAAATCATTCCTTAATTAAACTTCTCAATTTTCCCAACACTGAAATACACATTTCTCTTCTTATATTAGTATAAGAATATTCAAAATCGTTCATTTTAAATACTTTTGATCGCAATTCTCATACTGATCATTAATCCCCAACCGTAAACTAGTAAGTGAATAACTTCCTAAATATCAACCCGAAGGCCGAAACCAACATCAGATTGATACTCAGAAAACCATTCATCTCAACTAATCTCCTGTTAGTTTCTAATTCCATTAACTTTATTTTTCTTAACTTTTAAATGAATAAAAATTTCCAATATTAATTATCACTTAAATGAGATTTTTATTTCAACTTAGCCTTATTTCAAATATTTTACTTACAAATATTGTAACACCCCACGTCCGTTAGTGTCACTCACAAAGGGAATGCACTAAGTTCTGTGGAGCATTATGGGTAAAAGATGCAGATAAATTACAAGACAGACAAACATTAAACAGCGGAAAATAAAACTTTGCTTTATTGATAAAATAATTTGTACAAGATTCCTTTACAATATCAGAGTATCATCTGTCTTTACAAAATAAAGAAGCATAAAATACATTTATATTCCCCAATGTAACAAAAGCCAGCCATAGCAATCCAAAGCCGATGTATCCCAGATTCTTCAAGCTTGAAGGGAGCAACCATCCCAAAAACAAGTCTGAGCTATACTATTTCTTCCTTAACTACCTGGGGTGGGGGGGAACGGAAGAAAAGAAGACGAAAGAAAAACAGAGTCAGACATAAAGCCTGAGTAAGTTCAGTAACTTCTAGCATGTGAACATGGAAAAACAAAACGACATGAATTAACTGAATACAAGATTACACCATGACGATAAGGTCAACAAGATTATACAAGGTAGTCACAAGATATGCTAAGATGACTGGATACGCTCTAATACTTTCGCAGCTTCGCTATTTCCTTGTTATACTGGTTTCTATATCTCTGCACCACCTAACTAGTGTTCAACTAGTAACGATAACGTGATCCCAACCCCTGTATTTCCATTGTCTTCAGGCATACATTTATTATTTATTACCTAGATCTAGTCTAGGGTTTTCTATCAAGTGCTTCTTAGATTTAACTATAGTTTTACGCTATCTGCTGAACGCTTTTCGAGTTCAGGGTTTATGCCACCTAGTCCAACTAGGGATTACGCTACCTGTCGAACAATGCCCCCAAGTCTAGGACACACTACCTAGAGTGGTATATGCTCCTAGGCTTCCCCACGCATGTATCGCGAATCGTTATCGCTTGTCTAGATGCACATGTCCTGTAATGTGCGATCCGAGTCCTGTGACAGGGCAAATCAAGGAATACAAAACTCGGTCGGGAGCTTTCGGATATCTGCCGATGCAGATGCTAAGGTCTGTTTTTATTCCAGTGGCTATGGTCCCACTTGACCCCTCCCTCAACTAATGAAAGGCACACCTTGTAAAATGAGAACTATACGCCGGCCCCCGGTGCCCCACTATCCAATGGCCATCCGCAACCATAACTAGATAGCAAGTTTATGGTCTTTTGGAGTTCTCCGCCTTTCCGCTTCACGTATCTCGATTGACTCAAGATGGATGGTAGACGACGAGTTGCTATCACAGGGCTACCGTCTTCTCGCCGAATCACACTGGTCCATCCTAGTCTTTAGGTTGCCATATATATATATATATTGCAACCAAGGCATACCCTCGGTTCTTCTAACGCAGACCTTAACCTCTGTGAGCCCAGGATGATCATCTACAGCCTCACAGAGGGATACCAAGAGTACCCTCACGTCCCCTCGAAGCCTCGGGCTTCGTAACCCAATTCGTTGGAGCCTTCTTAAAACCAGATGGATGTCCGCTCCTTCGTGTTATACTAAGAATTACTACTTAGTTCTACTAACTAAGGTTTACCACTTAGTTTCCAAATTCCTTGTTTTCTTAACTAAGTTTTACTACTTAGTCCCTTTTTCAACTGAGGTTTACTATTTAGTTTTCCTTCTCGCCAGGTTGGGTTGGTTAAGTGTCCTTAGTCGATTGAAGCTATCTTAACCCTCTTCCCTTATCCTATTACACTGGTTAAGTGTTCTCCCTTTATGCTTTTTACTTAACCCTATTCATTTATCATATTCTGATGGTTAAGCATTCAAGTTTACTTAACCCTATGGTCTAGTCCAGCTAACATATTAATTTAGCTAAGTGTATTACTTAACCCCAACCTCTAGTCTAATTAACATGTTAAATTGGCTAAGTGTATTAACTTTACTTAACCCCACCTTCTAGTCTAGTCAACATGTTAATTTGGCTAAGTATTCCCATGGACTTAACCCTCCCATTCTAGCTTTAACTGTGCTAAGTTGGTTAAGTGGAGAATGTTAAGGAACACTTAACCAACTTAGAAGGTTAAGGAACACTTAACCAACTTAGCACAGTTAAAGCTAGAATGGGAGGGTTAAGTCCATGGGAATACTTAGCCAAATTAACATGTTGACTAGACTAGAAGGTGGGGTTAAGTAAAGTTAATACACTTAGCCAATTTAACATGTTAATTAGACTAGAGGTTGGGGTTAAGTAATACACTTAGCCAAATTAATATGTTAGCTGGACTAGACCATAGGGTTAAGTAAACTTGAATGCTTAACCATCAGAATATGATAAATGAATAGGGTTAAGTAAAAAGCATAAAGGGAGAACACTTAACCAGTGTAATAGGATAAGGGAAGAGGGTTAAGATAGCTTCAATCGACTAAGGACACTTAACCAACCCAACCTGGCGAGAAGGAAAACTAAATAGTAAACCTCAGTTGAAAAAGGGACTAAGTAGTAAAACTTAGTTAAGAAAACAAGGAATTTGGAAACTAAGTGGTAAACCTTAGTTAGTAGAACTAAGTAGTAATTCTTAGTATAACACGAAGGAGCGGACATCCATCTGGTTTTAAGAAGGCTCCAACGAATTGGGTTACGAAGCCCGAGGCTTCGAGGGGACGTGAGGGTACTCTTGGTATCCCTCTGTGAGGCTGCAGATGATCATCCTGGGCTCACAGAGATTAAGGTCTGCGTTAGAAGAACCGAGGGTATGCCTTGGTTGCAATATATATATATATATATATATATATATATATATATATGTGGCAACCTAAAGACTAGGATGGACCAGTGTGATTCGGCGAGAAGACGGTAGCCCTGTGATAGCAACTCGTCGTCTACCATCCATCTTGAGTCAATCGAGATACGTGAAGCGGAAAGGCGGAGAACTCCAAAAGACCATATACTTGCTATCTAGTTATGGTTGCGGATGGCCATTGGATAGTGGGGCACCGGGGGCCGGCGTATAGTTCTCATTTTACAAGGTGTGCCTTTCATTAGTTGAGGGAGGGGTCAAGTGGGACCATAGCCACTGGAATAAAAACAGAGCTTAGCATCTGCATCGGCAGATATCCGAAAGCTCCCGACCGAGTTCTGTATTCCTTGATTTGCCCTGTCACAGGACTCGGATCGCACATTACAGGACATGTGCATCTAGACAAGCGATAACGATTCGCGATACATGCGTGGGGAAGCCTAGGAGCATATACCACTCTAGGTAGTGTGTCCTAGACTTGGGGGCATTGTTCGACAGGTAGCGTAATCCCTAGTTGGACTAGGTGGCATAAACCCTGAACTCGAAAAGCGTTCAGCAGATAGCGTAAAACTATAGTTAAATCTAAGAAGCACTTGATAGAAAACCCTAGACTAGATCTAGGTAATAAATAATAAATGTATGCCTGAAGACAATGGAAACTACAGGGGTTGGGATCACGTTATCGTTACTAGTTGAACACTAGTTAGGTGGGGCAGAGATATAGAAACCAGTATAACAAGGAAATAGCGAAGCTGCGAAAGTATTAGAGCGTATCCAGTCATCTTAGCATATCTTGTGACTACCTTGTATAATCTTGTTGACCTTATCGTCATGGTGTAATCTTGTATTCAGTTAATTCATGTCGTTTTGTTTTTCCATGTTCACATGCTAGAAGTTACTGAACTTACTCAGGCTTTATGTCTGACTCTGTTTTTCTTTCGTCTTCTTTTCTTCCGTTCCCCCCCCAGGTAGTTAAGGAAGAAATAGTATAGCTCAGACTTGTTTTTGGGATGGTTGCTCCCTTCAAGCTTGAAGAATCTGGGATACATCGGCTTTGGATTGCTATGGCTGGCTTTTGTTACATTGGGGAATATAAATGTATTTTATGCTTCTTTATTTTGTAAAGACAGATGATACTCTGATATTGTAAAGGAATCTTGTACAAATTATTTTATCAATAAAGCAAAGTTTTATTTTCCGCTGTTTAATGTTTGTCTGTCTTGTAATTTATCTGCATCTTTTACCCATAATGCTCCACAGAACTTAGTGCATTCCCTTTGTGAGTGACACTAACGGACGTGGGGTGTTACAAATATAATTTACAAAACGGTTGCTAACATTATTCATTTTTAATACAGGAAACAAGATTTCCTTATAATGATATATTTTTATTAATCAACTCAATTCCGTTTTAACCTTGTAAACCAAGTTCCAAATAACATCTTGATTCCAAGATAAATCATGAGTCATTCCAGATTTATTTTAATTAAACTTCTTTCCATTCTAGTTATAACTTCTATTTTGAAACATTCGTATATCACTATCATTTGCAAATAATAATTATTTATAGACCATATGTAAAACTCTTTAATATAATCTAAATTATATTATTAAAATTAGTTCTATTTAAATTCAATTAAAATTTATTAATCTCGAAACCCTTTCTAACTTTCTCGTAACCATTCCCTTTTGCAAAATATTTGCTTCAACTCCTTTCACCTCACTCGTGAATAATACTTTTAATACAAATCCTCTCTTAACTTGATTTATTAATTGTCATTTCAAGTTCAATTCTATTATAACTTAAAATTTCCATTTGCATTTGGAAAAATTCAAATCCATTTCAAATATCAATTTTTAACTCACCCATTTATCTTCCAAATTCATACTCAGATTATATTTTCTGAATTCTCTAATAATAATAATAATAATTCACTTCTTTATAATTATTGTTTATAAAATCAACTTCTCGTTTTATTTGTTACAAACAAATCTTTACAGTTCCATTCCATTTGTAATTTGGTTTTAAATTACATTCCTATTTGAAAATATAATCCTCTTTAAACTCTTTTATATTTTCAATTCTGTTTTAAAAATCCATCTATTTTTTGATATTCAAAAATATCAATATCAAGGTCCAATGTCAATATACATCCACACATGTCATACACTATCACAGGTTATCAATCATATCATATAACATTATATATGTGAAAACAAATAAACAAAATGTTGAGGAATCCAGTTGGATTCCTCCAACCTGTGTATCTTCCATCCACAGACGTTAGTCAACAATAATAATACTTATCCTGCTTCGAGGCAGGATATCGCGATATAAAGGTCATCCACTATATACATTGTGGGGCGCATAGGGAAATCATCCGCTAATGGTACTGCGAGCATCCGCTAATGGTACTGCGGGAATTATCCCATCACCAGTCACCAATATTATTATATAATATTATATATGTAGTATTATCACTTTATATCAATCATTTTACCATCCAGCAGGTAGTCAATAAAATTTGAACTATTAAAAATAGCTCCCAATAATTTATCTCAGTGAGTCCAACTCACCTCGATTTTTCCTTGTTTGATATCCAGTTTAATTTCAATCGTCTTGGCTTCAGGTCTATTCAGATCATCTTACCATGAACCTACGATTATTTTATTTTTAATTAACTATTTAATGATTACTAAATTTAAATTAACTCAATAAGTGAATAAATTAGTTATCCTAGGATATGGCTAAGGCTTACAATCGCATGTCGTGGTTCTTCATCATCAAGGTTCTTCGGGCGTTTGGTTTTCCTGAGCCCCTCATTGATGTTGTTTGGAGGCTTATTTCCAACTGTTGGTTCTCCGTTCTCATCAACGGATCAGGCACTGGTTATTTCAAATCCGGGTGAGGTCTTCGTCAGGGGGACCCCCTCTCCCCTACTCTTTTCTTCCTTGCCGCAGAAGCTTTTATAAGGGGCTTACACTCCCTTATAATTGCGGGGCAGATTCATAGGTTCGGCATCCCTAGGGGATGCCCCCTAATCTCTTCCTTGTCCTTTGCTGACGACATTATCATTTTTACTAATGGAAGTCGCCAGTCCTTTCAGGGCCTACTTGGCCTCATTCGGCAGTGTGAGAGATGCTCGGGTCAACTCGTTAACTAATCCAAAAGCTGCTTCATCCCCGAGAAAGATCTGACAACTATAAGAGATGCTTGGATCGAGCCTTATTATGGCTTCAAGGCGGCTTCGCTTCCGCTTCCTTACCTAGGCATAGTCTTATATCGAGGAAGGAAGCTCAACGCCATTTTCGATCCTATCACTGACAAATTTAGGAGGAAAATCCTCAAATGGAATGCGACCCTACTGTCCCAGGCGGGTAGGCTTGTTCTTATTAGGGCAGTCCTAGACTCTATTGGATCTCATATCTTTGCTGCTATGACTCCCACGGCTTCCTTTTTCCGTGCGTACCGTTCTCTTGTGTCATCTTTTTTCTGGGGATCCAAGGATATCACTTCTCGTCACCATTGGATCTCCTGAAGCGTCGTCTGCCGTCCTAAATGCGAGGGAGGTCTGGGCCTTCACAACCCTTAAGACGTTTGTGTGGCCTTTGCTTGCAAGCTTTGGGTACGGTTTGAAGCGGACAATTCCCTTTGGGCTACATTCCTTCACGCCAAGTACCGAAGGATGGCAAGTACGCATTACTTTGGTATCCCGTCCTGCGCTAGTGAGACGTGGAAACGTATGCAATGCGTGAAGGCCATCTCAGATGCTCATGGAGGGGGTACATCTTGGGACGGCAATCACTTCTCTCTCTCTCTCTGCTGCTTGGAATTCCATGCGGAATCCAACGCCAGAGCTTCCTCTTTTCTCCTTCATTTGGAATACCCATATTCCCCCAAAGGTGTCTCTATTTATGTGGAAAACCATGCATAATGGTTTGCCATTAGATGAGAATCTTCAAAGAATCGGTATCCCGCTCGTTTCCAGATGCAGGTGTTGCAGAGCAGGCAGCAACGAAACCTCTTTTCATCTGCTAATCTCTGGGGTTTGTGCTAGGTCTGTTTGGATTTACTTCGGGAACCTGCTAGGTTGCCGTTGTAATGAAAATTCGTTTGAGGACTTCCTAATGTTCTAGTGGACTGGAATTTCAGGTAAAAGTCTACGCGCGAGCCTCTTTCGTCTGATTCCTTGTTTGATTTGTTGGCACATCTGGTGCGCGTGGAACAAGGAAATATTTGGCGAAGTGGCCATGGACCCTCTGACCATCATCCGGAAAATTAGGAATGATGCATTCCTAGCTTTCCTGGGTAGGCCGTTCAGAGGTACGATTGGATCTCGGTCTAGGAGGTTGGCTGTTAACTTTGACATTTCGACGCTAGCAGCCACCCCCAGACAAGGTATTGGTTGATTCTTCTTTTGTACTAGTTTACTTTGGTTGTCCTTCTCTTCTCCCTCCCTCCCCCTGATACTGAATTCGTTTGCTAGTTGTTCAGGTGATGGTTTTCAGGTTGTCGTGTTGGATTTGCTTGGTGCCACGTGTTGGTTGCTTTCCTCCTGCTTGAGCGGACTTCTGGTTCAGCAGGGGCTTCAGTGGTTTTTTGAGATCTTGGATGTGTCTTGAGCTTTTTTGCAGACTCTTTCCAACATGGTTATTGGGATCCTTTTCAGTTTCTTCGCAAGGAGACGAGCCTTCCTCGACGGTCGCTATCTAGCGTGCGCAGCTCCAAGACGGTTTGGGCGCTGCTTTGCTGGTTTGACTCGCCGGTCTTCGGGACTTGTATTCGTGCAGGGCATCAGATCTGTATAGTCATTTTTTCTTCAAGATGTTATGTTTTTGTTTATTTTTCTTTGGAGAGATTATTGTACAATGTAGGAGAAGGATTACTTCACTTTCGGGTGGTGGCCTAGCCGGAACTCGACATTGAAGTAAAATGGGCGGTGGTTTATCCGGAGCTCATCTACCAGTCTCGCTACACGTACATATAGTTATTCACCAACTAGATTTTCCTTGTTAGTTACCTGCTAGGCATGTTGGCAGTTTTTGTACAAATAATATACTAACAAAAATGTTATTTGCGAAAAAAAAAGTTGTCCTAAGTATTTTAACTTTAAAAATAAAATGTATACCTTATAATCAACACAGCCATCCCATTTTCATTACTTAACCAGTCATCTCCATTGACCCAAAATTTGTTGTTTGATCACCCCTGCATTGCTGCTGTCATGCCTCACAACCAACTGTCCCTATTGACCAAACATGCTTCTTCCCCGGCAGTCCACATTTCAATACTGATGTGCATTCATTTTCCCAGTTACGCAATTCAACCTCCCCATCCACCTATCTCCTAACTCCAGTCACCCCAATTTACTACGTTCATTCATATGCATATCATACTACCCTAATATACATCAGCTTGCCACCAGTACACTTGCACCCCTCCATTTCCCAACATTTCAAATGTACTCCCTACTGCAATACTCCAGTCCATCCATTCAACTCCACATCCACCGTTGAGTTCCCCAATTTACCTCAGCTTCTTCTGTCACACATCGCACCAGTTCAACCTCTCCACGCATTGCTCTCCTCTAAATCACAGTGCCTCATTCCTCTCGAAATACACAAACCCAATTCTTCAACAAATATACTTTCGCATTTCCAAAACAAACAGTTTTTAACTTCCCAATCCTTCACTACTGCGCACCCACCCAAACAAACAGATCCCATTATTAGAAATCGAACTCCACTTCTTCATCGTTCCATCACTACATCAATGAACTTCGACAGTAACCCCAAAACAATAAGATTCCTTCCATCGCACCATCCTAAAACGGAATACACAAGCCACATTCTTTTCTGAACTCCAATCACCATCGCTCCACTCAAAACAACATACCCTATTCAAAGATTCACACAAGAACTACATCGCCTTTCCAAATATCCATTACCGCACCCTCAGTTTACCTCGGCATCAACAGTACATCGCACCACCTAAACTGCAAGATTGCATCCACTATAACCATCATCGAACCACCTACTGCCCTAATTGCGAGTACACCAAGCATCTGATTGAGCTTCAGACTTAAGCGATTTCAGATCGCGATGGATTTCGATTCCCCTTTTTATTTCGAAGGTATTGGTTTTAATTTTTGATGGAGGAAAAAACATGGTTTTGGTTTAACTAGAAAATGGGATGAATAAAATCAACAAAGGGGAAAAGAGACTGAAATGTTTATTTATATATATTTAATCGAACGGAGGAATCAAATGAATGATTTGCAGAAGAATGACGAAAATGAGTTAAACGATTTAAATTGTTTTCCAAAATGAAAGAAATAAGGGTAGCGATGGCTAAATATAGAGGCGAAGGGGACAAGAAGTACGAGAGCAATTCAATCCTATTTTCCTTAATGATGAAGGTAGGGAACTAGGGTACACGGTGAAGTGAATGAAGGAGATCGTGAAGTGAAAGAACGAGAGCAGAGTAGGTATGCAGAGTTTTCTTCGGTATGAAGGAATAAGAGTGTTGTCTTTGTTAGTAAGGGTTGGCTATCCTATTTTATCCGAACCGATGTAAGTCTCTTTAATTAAAATATTGTGTCAATTTCTAACTCCTCTTTAAACGCACGAAAAGCATTTCTAGGGTAGTACTGTTATTCTAAACTCACCGGAATGGGGTTTGAAGCCCCAATCTATCGTATGGAAAAGGTGCTAGTTTAAACTAACGATTTATAATTAAATTCAACTGCATATAAATAGATTCAAATAACAAATAAGTTATTACTATTACATAAACTGAATTAAATATCCAAAACTCCAGTGATAAAAATACGGGACGTTATATTCCTTCCCCCTTAAAAGAATTTCGTCCCCGAAATTACTAAGTAGGTAAAACAGCTATATCTAATTAACTTCCCACAATCCACCTATGCAACTCGACACTCACCTAAACATTCTAACTACATAACCAACTCCTTAGTTCACTCAAAAATTCTTAACTTCAATTTCCAATTGAACATTATCTTTTTGTTAAAAAATTTTTTCGAAACTGTTGAAAATGTTTCTAACTCCCTAAATTTTTGAAATTTTTTGCCAGCACCTCCTTTGCACGGGCTAATCAGTACAACTACAAAATGCCTCTTCGGGCTCTTTTCAGTCGAAAAGAAAATCAAAAAGCCAAGTGGCTTGCCAAATAGGCTCATAAATTCCCATATTAAAGTAAACATGTACCTTTTTGTCGAGCAACGCATAATATTTTTCACACTCGCTTCCATTTAATAAACCTGCTCAATCATATACACCTGTATTTCTAACTGATTATAAACAATTTTAACTTCCTACTTCCAGTTCACCAATTCATCCACTAACTTGTTATCTTACTCAACTCATGAAAATTCAAACCTTCATGTTCAAATGTATATACATTTGCTTATAAACAAGTTGGGTTTATTTATAATCCAAGTTCCATGTTTTTAAATTTTAAAATCCTAGTCCATTTACATTTGAGTTCAAATTTACATTCAGTCGACTCAATTTGATTTATTCTTCCAAGTTACATATTACTATATTCATTCGAATTGGATTCATTTTAATTCACTTTTTATTTCTCTCAACATATTTAAACGATATGTGTCGAGCTCTTTTAAGATTATCAATATTTAATTTATTGATGTATCAACTTGAATTCAGGCATTTTCATTTCATATTGATTAAATAATTCATTTTAGTTTAATATGGTTTCAATCCAAATCTATTTAACTTATTTTCCAAACAAGTTTCAATCCATTTATTTATATTGGAATTTGTTTTCCATAGCTTCCAATTTTATATTTCAAGTTCTGATTTTATTTCAACAATCGTTTACTTTATCTTCTGGTATATCAACCCATTTTAATTCCAAAATTCCATTTGAATATCATTCGAATCAATCCAACAATCCAATAGCAATATAATTTAAGAAAACTATTTCTTTTCTATACCGAAAGAATAATTTAGGCAAAATTATTTCATTTAGCCTCTTTACAAAACAATACTGTGTCAGTCACCAATTCAAAATTGAACCAATCGAATAACACAATACAAAACATTTTTATAAATAAAATATACAAATACGCTCTCATATATGTACGTATATACACTCAAACTCAATCTAGGGTATTACTAACCCCATCTATATCGAGTTATACCACAGAGCCAATGTTATTCCTAAACCATTGCTCTAATACCAACTGTAGCATCCCGGAAAATTCGACTTTCGAATTCAGACACTAATACATCTCGTGTCAATATTCGAGTATTGATAACCCGAAAGATAATAGAAAGAAATTAGAGAATGAGAAATAGAAAGAAAGAAAGTTAAGAATAGAAGAAGGAAGAAGAACAACAATACATAGTCTCACATCACAGCGGAATAAAATATAATACATAAATAAATCTTTATTAAAAAAAACTTACACTTATTAGAGTATAGTAGACATCCATCATATCTGGACAGTTATAACAATATGTCCTCATTTGTAACACACAGCGGAAAAATTTCCATATACGTATCATAAGTCTGAACTCTTCCAGCTCGTCTCCTGGAATTTCGTATCTTATCCTGAACCTGTACAACTCGGACTGGCCCGAGCATTACAAATGAAATAGGTCAGTCTGGTGAACCAGCATGAGAAAAACTCTCTAAATTATTGGTATCATCCAGCTTGATTTTACGTTAAAAATCCTTTCGAAAGAAAATGATAATCGTAAGACTAATCCACACATAAACACAGATGGTTTTTACCTTACAATAACCCAAAACGTTCTTGAAATAAAATCCTTTTCTGATATTATAATAATGTCTAAGTCAAATAAATAATCATCTAGTAGAACGTTTGCATCTCACGTTCTACATATATAATATATAATCAAAAATCGTGGGCGCTTATTGGAAATGTATATCCAACTATAACAAGGTATGGAACCACCTTCCGATCAGTGTACTCTAGAGGAGATACACTGGAATTCAATAAGAACATCTTGCAACTCAGCCACACATGACTGACCACTCATTTCTCTTGAGTGTATCGAATGTCTTGTCACCTTACGGTTGGTATACCAACATAACCGTTCCCGGGAGATATATAATTAAAAGAAGTAACAAACATGGATATTCTCTAGATGGTGATAATACACCCTAATTGGAGCGACCCACTTAGCCACATTGCCTGCCCAATTTTTGTCATTTTCCGGTTGTGAGGCTTGAGGTTTAACACTACCTTTAGAATACCATATCACAATTTACTTTGAACATCACAATATCAGATCTATCAAATCACTAATTGATGTTCACAAAAATACTCTGGTCGTTAAGCTAAGAGAATGTGTACAGCCTTCACTGCCACTAACAGAATTATGTTTGTAAGAATCAACGTACGTTATTTTTAAGAAATACGCTGTCAGCCGTTCGTCTATATAAATCATCCAGGACCAGGATGAACCGAAGGTACCCTCCTACCACATCCTAGGTATCACCCTATAGATCAGTAGCGAGTAATCCTTGCAATCCATAGATTTCAACCATGAAATGATTACAGTATATCTCCGGCCGCTAAACCCGAGATTTTAAGTAATACTGCCATTTTATAAATATCCACGGTCTTCAATTTCCCCATCTCGATCAGCGTCTAGTATAATCAACGTTTTACGTATTTGCTGGTCAAAATGGTTTTCGAATATAATTTCGTTCTCGGTCTTTCTATACCAACAATCATATAGGCCAGATTTGATAGTCAGTTATTTAGCTATCAAATAAAACAACCATTCATCCATAATAGAAAATTGAATTTGCTAATTCAATATTTAGCTTCTTTAATAAATCATTCGTTAACTAAACTTCTCAATTTTCCCAACATTAAAATACACATTTATCTTCTTATATTAGTATAAGAATATTCAAAACCGTTCATTTTAAATACTTTTGATCGCACTTCTCATCTTGGTCATTAATCCCTAACCGTAAACTAGTAAGTGAATAACTTCCTAAATGTCAACCTTGAAGGCCGAAACCAACATCAAATTGATACTCAGAAAACCATTCATCTCAACTAATCTCCAGTTAGTTTCTAATTCCATTAACTTCGTTTTTCTTAACTTTTAAATGAATAGAAATTTCCAATACGAATTATCACTTGAATGAGATTTTTATCTCAACTTAGACCTATTTCAAATATTTTACTTATAAATAATGTACAAAATGGTTGCTAACATTATTCATTTATATACAGGAAACAAGATTTCCTTATAATGATATATTTTTATTAATCAACTCAATTCCGTTTTAACCTTTGTAAACCAAGTTTCAAATAACATCTTGATTCCAAAATAAATCATGAGTCATTCCAGTTTTATTTTAATAAACCTTCCTTCCATTCTAGTTATAACTTCTATTCTGAAACATTTGTATATCACTGTCATTTGCAAATAATAATTATTTATAAACCATATGTAAAACTCTTTAATATAATCTATATTATATTATTCAAATTAGTTCTATTTAAATTCAATTAAAATTTATTAATCTCAAAACCCTTTCTAACTTACTTGTAACCATTCCCTTTTGTAAAATATTTTTTTCAACTCCTTTCACCTCACTCGTGAATAATATTTTTAATACAAATCCTCTCTATAACAACCTGCACCTCCGTTCATGCAAGATATTGTCCCCAACTTAGCCACCGCATAGGTGTGGGGTTTTGTTCCTCAAAAGGCCTCGGCGTTAGTAAGAGATGGGCTGTACTATATAAGTACTCACTTCACACAGGCTTCCACGATGTGGGACTTAGGGGTGTTACATTCTCCCCTCCTATAGAGCCCAACGTTCCCGTTGGCTCACAAACACCTCACCCAGGCACTGTGGTCAACATAGGGGCCACAATTCTGACTGGGTATTGGCTCTGATACCATTGTAACAACCCGCACCTCCATTCACGCAAGTTATTGTCCCCAACTTAGCCACCGTATAGGTGTCGGGTTTGTTCCCCAAAAGGCCTCGGCGTTAGTAAGAGATGGGCTGTACTATATGAGTACTCACTTCACACAGGCTTCCACGATGTGGGACTTAGGGGTGTTACACTCTCTTAACTTGATTTCTTAATTGTCATTTCAAATTCAATTCTATTATAACTTAAAATTTCCATTTGCATTTGGAATAATTCAAATCCATTTCAAATATCTATTTTTAACCCAATTCCCATTTAACTTCCAAATTCATACTCAGAATATATTTTCTGAATTCTCTAATAATAATAATAATAATTCACTTCTTTATAATTATTGTTTATAAAATCAACTTCTCGTTTTATTTGTTACAAACAAATCTTTACTGTTCCATTCCATTTGTTTTTTGGTTTTAAATTACATTCCTATTTGAAAATATAATCCCCTTTAAACTCTTTTATATTTTCAGTTCTGCTTTAAAAATCCATCTATTTTTTTTATATTCAAAAATATCAATATCAAGGTCCAATGTCAATATACATCCACACATGTCATACACTATCACAGGTTATCAATCATATCATATAACATCATATATGTGAAAACAAATAAATAAAATGTTGAGGAATCTAGTTGGATTCCTCCAACCTGTTTTTCCTGCATCCACATATGTTAGTCAACAATAATAATATCTATCCTACTTCGAGGCAGGATATTGCGGGATAAAGGTCATCCACTATATATATTATGGGGCGCATAGGGAAATCATCAGCTAATGGTATTGCGGGCATCCGCTAATGGTACTTCGGGCATCCGCTAATGGTAATGTAGGAATTATCAATCACCAATATTATTATATAATATTATATACAGGAAAATGGGCTGGAGGAAGTTTTGTTTTATTTTTTTGGGCCTACGGACGCGGCTCTTTTTTTTCGTTTGAAGGATGCGGTGTTTAAAATTTCGTTCAAAGGAAAAATAGTCAGCAAGATTTAAATTTTTATTAGTTTCTTCTAAACGTCATTGCTGATCATCTTCAACCTCATTTCTCGATTCAAGACAACTGCGCACTTTTTTATTTTTTTATTTGATTTCTCCATTGTCGCTCGATCTTTGTCTTCTTTATTTACTTTAGATCTTCATTGGCAATTTCGATCTTCATCAAACAATCTTGCTAAATTTAGGTATGTTGTTTTATTTCTTTCGATTATTTTTAATTTTCGTTTCATATAATTGTTTGTTGATAAATAATCACATTTTTTTTCATCTAGGTTATACGGCAATTTCTTTTTCCGGTTATAAATCTCGACTTTGGATTTATATAAATGGAAAAGTTAGATTTTTATGCCTATTTTTATATTTCTTCACATATGTTTATAGTTTTATAGTTTTATTGTGTTCGATCGTTCCTGTGGATATTATTTGTGGTTTCTTAATTTATGCTATGTTTATATTTGCCGTGATATGTTTTTCAAATTAATGTATTCTTGTTTAATTCAATAGTAAAATTGATTTTATTTTTTTAATGGTATGTTAATTTAGCATTTTCTATTATTGTTTTGTTCATTACAGTGTTTTAATTGGATTTTTTTCTCCAGTTATAATGCAATCAATAATGAAGCAAACAGTGTGCTGATTATTTTTGAACATCATGAGAACTGTTATTCAGCTCGACTTACCATAGGCTCTTCTTTATTTGGTGTTAAGAGTGAAATTTGTGATGTTTGGCCACACCTTAATCGGTTTTCCATTGAGCTATCTTACGTTCTTGAGAATAAGAATATAATTTTGGACACTGATTCAGACTTGCTTAGCATTTTGTGTTTTCTTATTTTTAAGAAGAGTCAATATTTTAAGTTTACGGTTAAGGAGAATGTTGGTGCTATGAGAGCTGATATTGGTGGATGTGGTTTGAGTTCTACAAGTGTACAAAGCACTTTGATTGGCAATAATTCTGGAACAAATTATGAGTCACATGCTGATTCACCACATTATTTGAAAGATATGCTAAAGAAAGGTTCTCAAAAAATATTGTGGATTTTATTGGTTTTTGTTTTAATGGTGCTGAGGATTTTAGGGAGTTTTTAATGGCGTATCAAATAAAGAATGGTTATGATTTGATTTTTGTTA
Organism: Allium sativum; assembly: GCA_030737875.1. NCBI lineage: Eukaryota > Viridiplantae > Streptophyta > Magnoliopsida > Asparagales > Amaryllidaceae > Allium > Allium sativum. Next base: position 737,777,860 of record CM060916.1, read on the forward strand.
GAAACTCTCCCGATAGAATTCTGTTAATTGCTCTTGGATTAAGGATGGTTGTAAGTTTTATCTTAATACTTCTTCGAATCCGGGCATACTCTCTCGGTTTTTTATTAGAACCTACAATTTTGATCATTCGTGTAGAGCGGGTCTTGGAGATGTCAATAAAATTACTATCCTAGTAGATTTGTTAAATCTTTAATTATGGATCAAATTTGTGATGCTCCTATGAAGAAGCCGAAGGATATCATAAAGGAATTTAGAAGAGAGTATAATTTCAATCTTTCATACTATTATGCATATAGCGGAAAACAGTTGACATTAAAAGAGATATATGGGGATGATGCAATGTCTTATAATGATTTAGGTTTGTATATGGAGGCATTGCAAAAGTATAATCTTGGTAGTTATGTGTCTATAAATGTTGATTCGTCAACCAATCAGTTTGAGAGAATTTGTATTGCTTTTGGTGCTTGCTTGCTTGGTCTTCAACACTGTCGACCTTTAATATTTTTGGATGCTGCTCATTTAAAGGGAAGACCTGGAGTTTTGTTAGCTGCTACTTCTAAAAATATTAACCAAGGTATGTGTTTCATTTTACTTTTGTTTTCTTTTTCTTGGTTATTTTTGTAGTTATCATATATGAAACTGTCATTGTTCTACACATCACTTAATTTTAATGCAACAATGCTTACAATAGATTTGTTCGCTTTATTTATTGCTGCTTCTATTGGAAGTGTTTGTAGTATTAATGTTTGGACAGTAAGGTGCTAAAAGACTGATATATAATATACGATATGTTCATATATCATTTTGAGTCTAATTCAATTGTGTTTGTCATACATTACTATCATTTATTCAAGTTTGATGTTTACTATGGTTCATGTATCTTTGTATTGAGAGGTCAATAATTATTTATTTTGCAAGTTTCTTTCCTCTTGCTATGGGTATTGTTTCATATGAAAACGAATCTAACTGGTCTTGGTTTTTTTCCCATTTGAAAGAAATGCTAAATGAAGACCAGTCTCTAGTTTTTATGTCTGATCGTCACGGGGGTCTCATTTTAGGTGTTCCTAAAATATTTCCTTCTTCATATCATAGCTATTGTTTGCTTCACATGGAATAAAATATTGGTAGTGTTGTGAAGCAGCTAAAGGTGATTCTTCTGTTGTAGAGTTATTCAAACTTTGTGCTAGAGTTTCTAGTATGTATTATTTTGAGCGATATCTTTATAAATTTAAGGAAACTAGGGGTATGACTGCAGAAAATTTTCTACAAGATATACCATTTGATCATTGGGCAGATTTGTTTTTTCAAGGAAAGAGGTATGGTGAATATTCTTCAAATGTTGCAGAAAGCTTCAACTCTTGGATTTTGGAAGATAGAGTAATGCCTATAACTTCTTGTTTGGACGGTATTCGAGTGAAAGTTATGGAACAAATGGCTAGGCGAAGGGAGGAATGTCGTTTGTGGACGATGACTCTTTGTCCTGTTATGAAGGTACGCTTGTCTAAGTTAGTAGATGATGGCTTCGGTTGGGATGTTTTCAAGTCTTCAGACTTTGTTTTGAAGTAAAATCCCCTAAGTCTCGTGTTGTTGACCTCAAAAATCATTTATGTAGCTGTAATCAATGGAGAGTTACTGGTTTCCATGTGCACATGCAATCAAGTGTATTAATAAGTCTAGGTTATCAGTTTATGACTTTGTGGAGGAATATTTTACTGTTAATGCTTTCAGTTCTTCATATGCTTATGATATCAATTGAATTTCATATTTTGATAAGCCAACGATTGTTAAAAATGATGTTTTGATTAAGCCTCCTAAACAAGTTCGTGGTGCAGGAAGACCATCTACAAAGAGGCGTGGTGGATTTGGATATTCTCAAAATAAAAGAAACAGATGCAGTCATTGTAATGAAGGTGGCCATAATAAAAGGAGCTGTCTTGCTTCTTCTAAAAAAAAATCATGTTATTTGTTAGTGTAACAGATTTTTTTATTGAAAAGCTGCTACAATTTATAGTAAATTGAAGTCAGTATTTGTGAATTGTTTGCAAAATGAAAAATGAAGTGTTATGTTATCTGTTTTGTTTAATTTTTAATGTCTGGTATTGTCTAACGTCTTTTGCTTTGAAGTAAGGTTATTTTTTTTAAATTCAGGTTATTTTATCAATGCTAACTGTACTTTAGTTCAGTGCATGAGTTCAGCATTTCATTTTTACCAATTCTTTTCAATGCTACCTGTACTTATCATTTCAGTTGAATGCTAGTTGTAACCAGCATTCCTTTATCATTATATGCATCTTGTATGAAATACTTTTAATAGATCAGCCAATAGGCCTAATACTACAAGCTGTTATATCTCATATGCTCTTTTACTAGGAAAACTCTTTTAATTTATTTGAGGTTAAGTTGTGATGTGCTGATATGATGGGCATCATGGGAAGCCTACTGTAAAAATGAATTAAATGTTTACATTATTTGGTGAATTTAAGGTTGTTTTGTTCAATTATAATTGTAATTTAGATGAATTCATGAGTTTATTGTACGAGCCTACCTGTAGTTAGCATTTCAGTCGAATGCTATGAATGCTAAATTTAACAAGCATTCCATTATAAGTAGTATGCATTTTACGTGACATATAATTTCAACATTGAAAACTCTAATCAGAGTTTCTATTTACCATAATGATACTGAACTATCACAGAATAATTTTATTTTTCACATAATGCTTGTTTTACATAGCATTTCAATATAAGCTATTAACACCACATCAAAAATACAGAAAACGCATTTAAATTGACGTGACAATTACATTTGCATATACTCCTAGTAGTTTGTATAATGAAAGTACAACGAAAAAAGACAATTAAAACTTCAATCCATCAATTACAATCCTATTTGAGCAGTTCATACAGGCAAATTAAAATCAATAGAAAAATTATAAGACTATCTATCATTAGTTGTTATCAGCAACAACTTTACTCGTCATCATGCTTAATGTTTGTCTAGTGACCAACTGTATTTCCTGTCGTTCAGTACATCAAAAGCAACTGCAACTCTTAGCATTCTTATGGTCTCTTTTGTGTAACACGGCGGCAATTCTTCCTTGTCCAATTTTTTTATGTTTGCCATCACGATGAAACCACAATCAAGTCTGTGTCAAATGTAGAGATAGTAGTTAATATTACAGTATAAACTTATGCTAAATTAAGTTATCATTCTTTACTTCAGAACTGTCATTTTGCATATTTATTCATTCCAGTAAAATAAAAAAATAAAAAAAATGATATTTTGGCTATCAGTTCGAATTTTTAGATTAGTATGTATGCTAGTGTAAACAATCATTTGGATTTTGATAATTGTATATGAACTAAAAAAATTAGATGATAGTTTGAACTATCATTACCGATTTTATGCACACTGTATTTTTCAATTGAATGTTTTCCTATGATTTTGATCATCACGATTGGTCGGCTGTATTTTTCAAAATAAAAACAATAACTAAATAAACATACACTATGATCTCGTATTCTCATATGATGCATGTAAATAAAATGATATATTGAATTATCATTCAATTACTGTACATATAATTATTGTCTATTGTTTATTAAATATTGATATTCTACTTTCATGTATTATCAATCAATGTATCCTAACACATACATTTAATAAATTGAGAATAAAATAAGTTACTTATGAATCAGAATCTTGTAGTGGACTTTTAGGCAGCTGCACTACTGGTTCGTTGAATTTCTTGTTCATTATACCTTCTTTTACCCATGCATCCTTGAACAACGACTCAATCAAATTTTTCTGCAATATATATATATATATATATGTGTGTGTGTGTGTGTGTGTTGACTTTTACTTGTAGAGTTTTTTAAAAAAATAAGAATTTTCTTATAGTGATGATGGCTTGGTTGTAGCTGGGGTTTGATGTCCTTGTTGATCTGGTTTTAGGTTTTGTTGAGTCGTAATGACTCCACTGCATTATTTCATAATTTAGTACCATCAAGGTCCAACGGTTTTTGAAATGCAGAGGGAAGAAAATTTTATTGCACAACTCATCTTTAACAATCTTTTGTATTGTTGGCATGACTATATCATTGATCACTGTTTTCTGATCATTTGTTATAGCATTCTGCATATTCATATGTATTAGAACAGAGTTTTTTTTAAAGCATTTTTAATTGAATGTTTATACTTACCACCATGATTGTAGTGAAGTAATAACCATGCAGGTACATTTCTTGATTGTAGTAAAACCAGTCAATCAGCTGTTTAACAAAAGAAAGGAAGTTTTAAGTTTTATCGAATAATTAAAATTTCTAAATTCTTAAACCAGGGCTTTTAATTCTTGTTTTCACTACCATTTACTTGTCTACTGCACTGAATAATGCAAATGATAGTTTAAACTAGCGTCTTGGATATTCAATATTGTAACGACCCGGGAAAAAGACGACCTTGATTATCCGATATACAACACATATCGAACATCAAGGGTCGACAATTACCGAATAGTTAATGAAAGAATTTAGAGGGTGAGGATAGATAAGATAGAAAATTAGAATAGAAGAAGAAAAAGAAGAACACAACATCAGAGTAACACGAATCTCACAGCGGAACGAATAAAATATAATATATCACATAACTTGAAATCAAAAGCAGTATATGCATACAATACCATTATCAGAGTACAACCCTTGCATCACAGCGGAAATAAACAATAGCTATATAAGTCCTGAAGCCTCCTGCTCCAAGCTCTCCAAGTCTATCTGTAAAATCCTGACTACTTGACTGCCCGTACAAATTTGGGCACCCAAGAGTTTAGGGAAAACAAAACAAAATAAAACTCTGGGTCAGTCATGGGACTGGTGTGAGTAAACTTCAATCATTTGGTTTAACTTTTCAAAATTCTTTTCAAAAGAAAAGATAATCGTAAGACCAATCCACTCATAAATACGGATGGCTTTTACCTTACGATAACCCAAAACACTTTGGAAATCATATATTATCTGATATTATAATAATGTCTAATCACAAGTAATTAAAATCTAGTAGAACGCTTGCATCTCACGCTCTACATATATAATATACAATCAAACTCGCAGGCACTTATTGGAGATTGGATTCCAACTTGACAAGGTATGGGACCACCTTCCGAACGTGTATCTCTAGAGGCAAATACACTGGGTTCAACAAGAACATCTTGCAACCCGGCCCACACATGACCGACCATTCATTTCGCTTGAGTGTATCGAATGTATATCACCAACGGTTGGGATCAGCAACCGTCTCCCGATAAGGGACAGCATCGATAGATTTAAGAACAAAAGGAATTTCTCTAGATAGGTGATCATACATCCTAATGGGTGCGACCCACATAGCCATGCTGCCTGCCCGATTTTTGTCATTTCCCGGTGGATGAGGCTTGAGGTCATAACGTATCTTTTGACAGATCCCACCTCCATTACTTTGAATGCCACATCGTCATACCCGCCAAATCACAAAATGATTTCACCAAAAATACCACGGGTATACAGCTAAGAGAAACGAATTCCTCCGCCACCAAACGTAAGTACGTTTGAAGAGATCAACTTACGCGATCCTTTGAATATACTCTGTCAGACATTCGTCCATTCACGTTTGTCCTGGGACTGGACAAACCGAAGGCACTATTCTGTAAATAGGATAGCCCTTGCATAACTCCGTCTTCAATATATTCAGCATACTTGATTCGCAACGCTTATGCCAATACGGAGTGGTTCTCTGGATAATAATCCGACCGGTCTCTCCATATTAACAACGTTAAAATGGTCAAAACTTTGATAGTCGGTGATTTAACTATCAAATAAAAACATGTCGGTGTGCAAACAACGATATTATTTCCAGTTGGAAATTCTATCGATCAATCATCAATCATCATCAAATTATCATAAATTTACCCTTTTCCTTATTCTTGTTTTCCTATATTTCTTATTTACTATATTTAGAAAATATACGTTATTAACAATGGAAAACAATTCCATTTCTCATTTTCTATATTCAGAAAACATTTCTGATTTTCATTTGGAAGACATTTCCAAATCTCCTTCATTGGGATTAAACTGATGTTTGAATAAACATCGCTATGCCAACACCAACCATTTCGCTCATTAACTAAATTCACCTAACCCCTTTCACTCTCGAACCTTATCCACTTCTTAGTTAAAAACGAAGTCAATCAAGTTGGAGTATAATTACCTCTCATACCTTAACTGAACAACATTTCTAACTTCGAAATAGACAAAGTTCAAACTTTACTCTTTAAGAAACTTCCTTGCGAACTCTCGGATTCTATTTATGAATCCACTTCCTTTACTGAATCATTTGATTATAACTATAAATGTTATAATTCCATGCTTTCAAAATATGTTAACTTAAATATATTTCCATATCTTAATTTGGATAAATAAACAACCAACTACTTTATTAACAGATAATTAAAACTTGATTTGAAATGGAAAGTAAACATTACTTCCCTTGATTCGATATAATCGAATTTCCATGTATGATTCACTCTCGAATAATCGCTATCCGATAATTCTCTTTCGAATAAACTATATTCGATTCCCCTGTTCGAATAACTAATATTCGATAATCCTTTTCTTCGAATAACTAATATTCGAAAAATCTCACTTCGAATAAACCATATTCGATAATTCTCTCATTCGAATAACTATATTCGATTTAACACACTTCGAACGAACTATATTCGATTACTCTTCTCGAATAAACTATATTTGATAACTCTACTTCGAATAGGTGATATTCGATTAATTCCCTTTTTGACTAACCCTACTTAATTTACTAATACTCGACTAACTCGACTTAATTAACTTCTATTGATTAATTACTATTTGATTTAACACCATTTGCTTGACTCTAGATCGCAGCGATCACAATGGTTACGCCTGATTCCCCCAGGAAACATCCGACCGCCGTAGGCTATCTACAGCCCTGCGAATTACGCTAGTAGTCGTGCTAAATGGAAACTCATCCTTAAATAACTTTGTCTATTTTTAACTCTATCTCGAATCATTAGATTCGATCAATTCTAATTGAATAACTAATATTCAATTAACCCTTATTCGATTACTATATTTGAATAACTCTAGTTCGATTTGACTCAAAACGATTAACTCTAACTGATTTACTCTAACTGGTTAATTCTAACTGAATAACTCTAACTGGATAACTCTAACTGAATAACTCTAACTGGTTAACTCTAACTAACTAACTCTAACTGTTTAACTTTACGGTTTAACTCTGACAGTTTAACTTCAACGGTTTAACTCTAACAGTTTAACTCCAACTGTTTAACTCTAACAGTTTAACTCCAATGGTTTAACTCTAGTTGATTAACTCTTTTGAATTAATCCCTTTGACTTTTCTCTTTTGAATAATTCCTTTGGAATAATTCCTTTGAATTACTTCCCTTGAATAGATTCTTTTTCTATTCGTTTACTCAACAAATAACTATTCTCTTTTCGCTTCTATTTATTTAACAAATAAATATTCCCTTTAAATTTTCTATTTATTCAACAAATAAATATTTCTTTTAACTTTTCTATTTATTTAACAAATAAGTACTTCTGTCAACTTTTCTTTATTCCCTACATGAATATTCCCTTTTCAATTCCATTTGTAAATACTTTTACGAATGTTTCCCTTTTTATTTCTATTTGTAATCGTTTCACAAATATTCCCTTTCTATTTGATTTCACCAATATTTTCCCTTCTATTTGATTTCACCAATATTTGTTTTTTTTACAAATGCTTTGATTCTATAATCATTTTCTCTCATGAAATTCTCTTCCTTTTATATATAAAATCTATTGATTTTATATAAATAATTTATTTTCAAAATAAACTTTGAAAATCCCTTTTCACTTTCTAGTATCACTTATGGTATAAAAATACCAAATCAAAAGGTTCAATCATCATCCAAACACACAGGTTCAACAACAGATGATATAACACATCATATATCAGAATATATGAAAAACGGTAAATAAATATTGAGGAATCCACTTGGATTCCTCCGACCTGTTTCCCTGCATCCACAGATGTTACACAATATAATTCACATCAATTTCATTTCAATATGAGGTATTCTGATAAACAAAATCAACATCGGTTAACGATATATATAACTATATCGGTATTTTCAATCAATTGACTAGCAGTTCAACCAAACAATCAACACTCAGCAATTCAACCAATAATTATCAGTTCTAAAAATACTTTATAAAAATATAAAGTGTTCAGAGTTAGTGAGATTTACTCACCTTGGACGGTTTATCGTTGAATAACGATAATCGGTCATTGATTTGGTTCAGACGTTAAATTTCACCATAAATCCAAACGAGCTCCAATCCACTTACGGTCAGTTCCATTGCGTAGTGCTCGTCCATACGATCCCAACGGATCCTGTTTCATTAAATTTCGTTAATGTATGCAACAATTATGCTATTTACAATATTTACCTAATTTAAATGAATATATATTTAATTAAATTAATTAAATTATTTTTATCTTAATTAATTTCTAATCGCGTTATTAGCCAAATTACCTTCCCTGCCCTTCTAAAAAATCATACTTTCCCATCTCTAGCCATATCCAATTTTTTTTAAAATTGAAAAACCATTTTAATATTAATTAAATTTAATTTTCAAATAAAATATTTAAAAATATTCATTTAATTATAACTTAAAATTTTTAACCCGGATCAAAAATCTGCTTCCACTCATTTTAAAGTATTTTCCGATAAGAATCCAACGGTCCTTGTTTCGTGGAAATCCGACTTGTTTTGAAAAAGTTATAAGCTTTTAAAGTTTATGGTTAAAAATTACGAAAATGCCCCTGGTCTGTTTTAAATTCAAATTAAATTCAAATTAAATTTTAAATTTAAATTTAAATTAATCATCCCATCCGTCGGATCAGTTAGGGATTGCCAGGGAGAGCAGGAAACTATATTTTCCAAACTCAAGCCTTAGACACTATCCTCTCTGTCACCCTTAGAATGTTCCGATATTTAATTTTTACAAATTCTATTTTAATTATAATATATATATATATATATTACACAAATAAATAAATAAATATTATTTAAAAACTTACCCCGCGAAGCCTAAGCCTCTGCCTAAGAGTCCCTAGCTCCCCGTCTTGCCCTCCTTTCTCCCTTCCTTCCTTTTCCCTATTTCCTATTATTTTATTATTATTTCTGCCATTGCCAAAGCTTGAAAGAGGAGGAGGAGTGAGTTTAAAATGAAGGGGGGGGGGGCTATTTATAGCCGAAGGAGTCACATGGATTGCTGAGGTGGCGCGAATCCAACGGTCAAAAATGGATGGCTAGGATTAATCCTTAAATTAATTAAATTATAAATAAATTTAATAATTTATGAATAGTAAAGTGTGTTTTCTCAACCCTATTCGGACGTTAATTTAACTTACTTATTGATACCTTATCCAAAATCTTTTTCAACCATGTTGTTCAATTTTTCTTGCTCTTCAATAATATATAAAAATATTTAAATTTTGAATTCGTTTGAACTTTCAAATAATTTGAATTCAAATTCAAAATAGTGTTTTGTGTTAGTTTCAACACCTTCCGGTCTCATGTTGGAGTATCAAACGATAACGGTTTTCAGAAATTTTCCACCATCTGATCCGGTTTTTAACGTACTTCAATCCTATGTATTCAAATCAAAAATCGGAGTTCGTTTAGATTTTCAAATAATTTATTTAAATTTTGTTTCCTTGATAACTATCTATATCCGTTATAGGATTTTCCCAGATTTCATATATAGCTAATATCCTATGTTCAGAATTTTCCTGGCTAGGTCTCCGGTTCCAGTTTTGCCGTTAGCATTAGCAAATTCCAATTACCGTCAAAATTTAGTTCAAATTTTGGCCTTTTATTTTTTCTTTTCCACATACGGATGCCATTTTTGACGTAACTTGGTTGGTTACCTAATTTCATCATTTCAGATTTAATGAAACTGATTTCATCGAAATCCGAGTTCGTTAGCTACTACATCCTTTGTAAACGTACTATTTTAAATTAAAAATTTATCCTTTTATACTGCCAGTTCACATTATATTGCAGATCCACTAAATTTCTACCATTTCGAAATAAAATAAAATATTCAAAATTATTGAAATTAAACCATTTAGAATTCCAAAATAATAAAAAAAACATTTTTAAATAATAACTAAATGGTCAAAAAATCTGGGCCGTTACATTCTTCCCTCCTTAAAATGATTTCGTCCTCGAAATTGCTAAGGTAGAAAAATGAACTTTATAACTAGGTTAAAATTAATTGGTTACTCTGATTTCACTAAACCAATCTATTCTAATTAATTTATTAATTTATTTCTATAAACGAAAATTTTCAAAAATTCTGAAAATTTTCTAACACTCGAAATTTCTGAAAAATTTCGCCAGCACCTCCTTTGTACTGGTCAATAGCTCAAACTCCAACTCGCCTCTCTAGACCTTCTTCAACCCAAAAGAAAATCAAACAGCCAAGTGGCTTGCCAAACAGGCTCATAAATCTCATCAAACTCATATGAATATATACGTGTACCTTTTTGTCGACATTCAATTCTGCTATCAATTTAGCATATACCACTATCATCCCAATCAAACTCCCAATCACTTTTATCTTCAACACAACCATCCGCTTATAACCAAGCCAAATTTCAATCAAACTGCAATTCCAATCTCAATTCAAATTTCTTGCTCGAGCATCCATTTCTATCCCAAATTATCTCTAATCCATTCCAATTCTACTTGGTACCATTCTATTTTAATTCAACTCAATTTCCACTGAACTGCCTTCAATTCAATTTCAAATTTGCTTTCACAAATTTCTATTTAATTTGTGTTTATTTCAATAATCTGTACCTGGGAATTTCAAATAGCTTTGCCTTTTCCAAAAATCAAATATCCCTTTGGAATATCAAAACAACTCGGTTTCTCAAAACAATTCAAAAACAAAATCTTTGGTAGTAATCCGTCACTTACAAACTCGAAAATGAGCACCGATGATGTCCGGATCAACATCGGAATTTATTTTCCAGCTATCGAAGTGAGTTCAATACTATAGCACTTTCAAAACCCATTTTTAAACATTTTCATTTTGAAATTCATTTTGAAATATCCCTTTTCAATGCTTGTAACAAATTTAAAATCTCCCAGGATTTTAAAATTCACATATATTCAATTTAATTCCATTTACAACGCTTATTCAAATTTTAGCAATTTTAATTCCAATTTTGAACTTAAATTCAGATTTAATTCATCTGATTTCATATATTTCACTTATATGAATTTTGCTTTGTTATTTACATAACCATTTCACATTTTATAATCTTATTCGATTATAATCACAACCAACACATTCAATATACTATAATAATTTCAAATATCTATACTTTGCTTATATCAAAATATAATTTAGGTAAAATTATTTCATTCACCCTTTTTCAAAACATACTGTGTCGGTTCATCGAATTCAAGCGTTTAGAAACCCCTATCGATACAGTGGATCAAACTGATCGACCAGAATTCATAAACAACTCAACCAATAAATCTCCACAATATAAAATCATTTTATATCAAATAACAAATACGTTCACTCGTATATATACACTCAAACTCAGTCTAGGGTATTACAAACCCCATCTCTACTGAATCACGCCGCAGAGCCAAGGTAATACTTAACCTTCAGCTCTGATACCACTATAACGACCCGGGAAAAAGACGACCTTGATTATCCGATATACAACACATATCGAACATCAAGGGTCGACAATTACCGAATAGTTAATGAAAGAATTTAGAGGGTGAGGATAGATAAGATAGAAAATTAGAATAGAAGAAGAAAAAGAAGAACACAACATCAGATTAACACGAATCTCACAGCGGAACGAATAAAATATAATATATCACATAACTTGAAATCAAAAGCAGTATATGCATACAATACCATTATCAGAGTACAACCCTTGCATCACAGCGGAAATAAACAATAGCTATATAAGTCCTGAAGCCTCCTGCTCCAAGCTCTCCAAGTCTATCTGTAAAATCCTGACTACTTGACTGTCCGTACAAATTTGGGCACCCAAGAGTTTAGGGAAAACAAAACAAAATAAAACTCTGGGTCAGTCATGGGACTGGTGTGAGTAAACTTCAATCATTTGGTTTAACTTTTCAAAATTCTTTTCAAAAGAAAAGATAATCGTAAGACCAATCCACTCATAAATACGGATGGCTTTTACCTTACGATAACCCAAAACACTTTGGAAATCATATATTTTCTGATATTATAATAATGTCTAATCACAAGTAATTAAAATCTAGTAGAACGCTTGCATCTCACGCTCTACATATATAATATACAATCAAACTCGCAGGCACTTATTGGAGATTGGATTCCAACTTGACAAGGTATGGGACCACCTTCCGAACGTGTATCTCTAGAGGCAAATACACTGGGTTCAACAAGAACATCTTGCAACCCGGCCCACACATGACCGACCACTCATTTCGCTTGAGTGTATCGAATGTATATCACCAACGGTTGGGATCAGCAACCGTCTCCCGATAAGGGACAGCATCGATAGATTTAAGAACAAAAGGAATTTCTCTAGATAGGTGATCATACATCCTAATGGGTGCGACCCACATAGCCATGCTGCCTGCCCGATTTTTGTCATTTCCCGGTGGATGAGGCTTGAGGTCATAACGTATCTTTTGACAGATCCCACCTCCATTACTTTGAATGCCACATCGTCATACCCGCCAAATCACAAAATGATTTCACCAAAAATACCACGGGTATACAGCTAAGAGAAACGAATTCCTCTGCCACTAAACGTAAGTACGTTTGAAGAGATCAACTTACGCGATCCTTTGAATATACTCTGTCAGACATTCGTCCATTCACGTTTGTCCTGGGACTGGACAAACCGAAGGCACTATTCTGTAAATAGGATAACCCTTGCATAACTCCGTCTTTAATATATTCAGCATACTTGATTCGCAACGCTTATGCCAATACGGAGTGGTTCTCTGGATAATAATCCGACCGGTCTCTCCATATTAACAACGTTAAAATGGTCAAAACTTTGATAGTCGGTGATTTAACTATCAAATAAAAACATGTCGGTGTGCAAACAACGATATTATTTCCAGCTGGAAATTCTATCGATCAATCATCAATCATCATCAAATTATCATAAATTTACCCTTTTCCTTATTCTTGTTTTCCTATATTTCTTATTTACTATATTTAGAAAATATACGTTATTAACAATGGAAAACAATTCCATTTCTCATTTTCTATATTCAGAAAACATTTCTGATTTTCATTTGGAAGACATTTCCAAATCTCCTTCATTGGGATTAAACTGATGTTTGAATAAACATCGCTATGCCAACACCAACCATTTCGCTCATTAACTAAATTCACCTAACCCCTTTCACTCTCGAACCTTATCCACTTCTTAGTTAAAAACGAAGTCAATCAAGTTGGAGTATAATTACCTCTCATACCTTAACTGAACAACATTTCTAACTTCGAAATAGACAAAGTTCAAACTTTACTCTTTAAGAAACTTCCTTGCGAACTCTCGGATTCTATTTATGAATCCACTTCCTTTACTGAATCATTTGATTATAACTATAAATGTTATAATTCCATGCTTTCAAAATATGTTAACTTAAATATATTTCCATATCTTAATTTGGATAAATAAACAACCAACTACTTTATTAACAGATAATTAAAACTTGATTTGAAATGGAAAGTAAACATTACTTCCCTTGATTCGATATAATCGAATTTCCATGTATGATTCACTCTCGAATAATCACTATCCGATAATTCTCTTTCGAATAAAGTATATTCGATTCCCCTGTTCGAATAACTAATATTCGATAATCCTTTTCTTCGAATAACTAGTATTCGAAAAATCTCACTTCGAATAAACCATATTCGATAATTCTCTCATTCGAATAACTATATTCGATTTAACACACTTCGAACGAACTATATTCGATTACTCTTCTCGAATAAACTATATTTGATAACTCTACTTCGAATAGGTGATATTCGATTAATTCCCATTTTGACTAACCCTACTTAATTTACTAATACTCGACTAACTCGACTTAATTAACTTCTATTGATTAATTACTATTTGATTTAACACCATTTGCTTGACTCTAGATCGCAGCGATCACAATGGTTACGCCTGATTCCCCCAGGAAACATCCGACCGCCGTAGGCTATCTACAGCCCTGCGAATTACGCTAGCAGTCGTGCTAAATGGAAATTCATCCTTAAATAACTTTGTCTATTTTTAACTCTATCTCGAATCATTAGATTCGATCAATTCTAATTGAATAACTAATATTCAATTAACCCTTATTCGATTACTATATTTGAATAACTCTAGTTCGATTTGACTCAAAACGATTAACTCTAACTGATTTACTCTAACTGGTTAATTCTAACTGAATAACTCTAACTGGATAACTCTAACTGAATAACTCTAACTGGTTAACTCTAACTAACTAACTCTAACTGTTTAACTTTACGGTTTAACTCTGACAGTTTAACTTCAACGGTTTAACTCTAACAGTTTAACTCCAACTGTTTAACTCTAACAGTTTAACTCCAATGGTTTAACTCTAGTTGATTAACTCTTTTGAATTAATCCCTTTGACTTTTCTCTTTTGAATAATTCCTTTGGAATAATTCCTTTGAATTACTTCCCTTGAATAGATTCTTTTTCTATTCGTTTACTCAACAAATAACTATTCTCTTTTCGCTTCTATTTATTTAACAAATAAATATTCCCTTTAAATTTTCTATTTATTCAACAAATAAATATTTCTTTTAACTTTTCTATTTATTTAACAAATAAGTACTTCTGTCAACTTTTCTTTATTCCCTACATGAATATTCCCTTTTCAATTCCATTTGTAAATACTTTTACGAATGTTTCCCTTTTTATTTCTATTTGTAATCGTTTCACAAATATTTCCTTTCTATTTGATTTCACCAATATTTTCCCTTCTATTTGATTTCACCAATATTTTCCCTTCTATTTGATTTCACCAATATTTGTTTTTTTTACAAATGCTTTGATTCTATAATCATTTTCTCTCATGAAATTCTCTTCCTTTTATATATAAAATCTATTGATTTTATATAAATAATTTATTTTCAAAATAAACTTTGAAAATCCCTTTTCACTTTCTAGTATCACTTATGGTATAAAAATACCAAATCAAAAGGTTCAATCATCATCCAAACACACAGGTTCAACAACAGATGATATAACACATCATATATCAGAATATATGAAAAACGGTAAATAAATATTGAGGAATCCACTTGGATTCCTCCGACCTGTTTCCCTGCATCCACAGATGTTACACAATATAATTCACATCAATTTCATTTCAATATGAGGTATTCTGATAAACAAAATCAACATCGGTTAACGATATATATAACTATATCGGTATTTTCAATCAATTGACTAGCAGTTCAACCAAACAATCAACACTCAGCAATTCAACCAATAATTATCAGTTCTAAAAATACTTTATAAAAATATAAAGTGTTCAGAGTTAGTGAGATTTACTCACCTTGGACGGTTTATCGTTGAATAACGATAATCGGTCATTGATTTGGTTCAGACATTAAATTTCACCATAAATCCAAACGAGCTCCAATCCACTTGCGGTCAGTTCCATTGCGTAGTGCTCGTCCATACGATCCCAACGGATCCTGTTTCATTAAATTTCGTTAATGTATGCAACAGTTATGCTATTTACAATATTTACCTAATTTAAATGAATATATATTTAATTAAATTAATTAAATTATTTTTATCTTAATTAATTTCTAATCGCGTTATTAGCCAAATTACCTTCCCTGCCCTTCTAAAAAATCATACTTTCCCATCTCTAGCCATATCCAATTTTTTTTAAAATTGAAAAACCATTTTAATATTAATTAAATTTAATTTTCAAATAAAATATTTAAAAATATTCATTTAATTATAACTTAAATTTTTTAACCCGGATCAAAAATCTGCTTCCACTCATTTTAAAGTATTTTCCGATAAGAATCCAACGGTCCTTGTTTCGTGGAAATCCGACTTGTTTTGAAAAAGTTATAAGCTTTTAAAGTTTATGGTTAAAAATTACGAAAATGCCCCTGGTCTGTTTTAAATTCAAATTAAATTCAAATTAAATTTTAAATTTAAATTTAAATTAATCATCCCATCCGTCGGATCAGTTAGGGAGAGCAGGAAACTATATTTTCCAAACTCAAGCCTTAGACACTATCCTCTCTGTCACCCTTAGAATGTTCCGATATTTAATTTTTACAAATTCTATTTTAATTATAATATATATATATATATTACACAAATAAATAAATAAATATTATTTAAAAACTTACCCCGCGAAGCCTAAGCCTCTGCCTAAGAGTCCCTAGCTCCCCGTCTTTCCCTCCTTTCTCCCTTCCTTCCTTTTCCCTATTTCCTATTATTTTATTATTATTTCTGTCATTGCCAAAGCTTGAAAGAGGAGGAGGAGGAGTGAGTTTAAAATGAAGGGGGGGGGGGCTATTTATAGCCGAAGGAGTCACATGGATTGCTGAGGTGGCGCGAATCCAACGGTCAAAAATGGATGGCTAGGATTAATCCTTAAATTAATTAAATTATAAATAAATTTAATAATTTATGAATAGTAAAGTGTGTTTTCTCAACCCTATTCGGACGTTAATTTAACTTACTTATTGATACCTTATCCAAAATCTTTTTCAACCATGTTGTTCAATTTTTCTTGCTCTTCAATAATATATAAAAATATTTAAATTTTGAATTCGTTTGAACTTTCAAATAATTTAAATTCAAATTCAAAATAGTGTTTTGTGTTAGTTTCAACACCTTCCGGTCTCATGTTGGAGTATCAAACGATAACGGTTTTCAGAAATTTTCCACCATCTGATCCGGTTTTTAACGTACTTCAATCCTATGTATTCAAATCAAAAATCGGAGTTCGTTTAGATTTTCAAATAATTTATTTAAATTTTGTTTCCTTGATAACTATCTATATCCGTTATAGGATTTTCCCAGATTTCATATATAGCTAATATCCTATGTTCAGAATTTTCCTGGCTAGGTCTCCGGTTCCAGTTTTGCCGTTAGCATTAGCAAATTCCAATTACCGTCAAAATTTAGTTCAAATTTTGGCCTTTTATTTTTTCTTTTCCACATACGGATGCCATTTTTGACGTAACTTGGTTGGTTACCTAATTTCATCATTTCAGATTTAATGAAACTGATTTCATCGAAATCCGAGTTCGTTAGCTACTACATCCTTTGTAAACGTACTATTTTAAATTAAAAATTTATCCTTTTATACTGCCAGTTCACATTATATTGCAGATCCACTAAATTTCTACCATTTCGAAATAAAATAAAATATTCAAAATTATTGAAATTAAACCATTTAGAATTCCAAAATAATAAAAAAAACATTTTTAAATAATAACTAAATGGTCAAAAAATCTGGGCCGTTACAAATATACTTACATGCACTCAATAAATACTAATGCGACTTTTAACTCTCATTCTGTTATTCAATACATTTACATTCAATTTGGAAGTCTGAATGCAAGTTCAAACTATCAGTCTATCATCCTATACACATATACACTAAAAACTGTTAGTGGTAGTTTTAATTATCATTCTCCCATCCTATACATTCATAGGTATCTAACATATAGTGATGCTACTTCTAGCTTTCATTCCCTCATTCAATTCATATATATACTAAGAATACTACTCAAAATATATGAAAAGATGAATGATATGTTTACCAACCATTATCTAATCTTGTACACCCTATTAGTCTTTTTTTTACTGTCAAAATTCTAGTTTGATATATACCTGACCGTCGGTAAGCCCATCATAAAGAACATCCTCTTGCATTGATTTCACTATAGTTATTCCTCCTTGCTTTCCTTCGTCATTGTGGTATGCTATAGTGCTGCAATTGATTATCAACATTTTATAAGTCATTTTTTTTATTCAAAGCTCACAATGTTACAAATATAAAGAAAGAAAGCAAGTGGCAAATCTTACTTCTCATTTTCCTTGAATTTGAAGAAAGTGATAATCTTTTGTTGCTGTGCTCTAGTCAATAATTTCAGGAAATGGTTTTTTGTGATATCTTTGCTTTTGTAACCTTTTCTTGTTGGCGGATATCTATCAATATCAATCATCTCTTCATTTTCATGTGTTTCAGATTCAGTTTCAGTTTCCTCTTTATAACCAGACTGTTCATTTTTCTTCTTCTTTTACTTGTTCAGTTTGCTCACTTTCTTCACTTTCTTTAGCTTCTTCAACCTCTTCAGCTTCTTCACGATCTCCACCTTCTTTATTTTCACCTACATCATCTTCTTCAACTTCGTCATCTTCACCTTCTTTATTTTCTTCAACTTTTGTTTTCTTCTTGTTATATTTTTTTTTCTTTTGAATTAATTTTACTGGGATTCCAAATCAAATGTACTCGTTCGTTTTGCGGCTTTTAACCCTCTGAACTAAAGGGCTTGGTTTTTTCATTGTTTTTGCATTCTTTTTCAGAATTTCCTTTTTTTTACTTTGAACTTTTGTGTTTCTTCTCTTGTTTTTTTCCCACTTTCAAGGACTTCACCAGTTGTGTCTTGTTTTTTTTCCTTGTTGCAGCATTAGCGTTTGCTATGTTACATCAAGATTAAATGTTGGTGGTTATACTTCTTGTAATTTTTTTGATACCAACATTGTTACTTTCTTTCTTAGCTCTACCACAAGGGCTTCAACATCCCTTCTTTTCTGCTGCTCAATTTCAAATTCTTCTTCATTCTTCTTTAATTTCTGTTCCAAATCCTTGTTATACTGTTGCAAAGACTCTACTTGTTTGCTCAATGTCTCTATCAGACTATTTGTTGGTTGCATATCCATATGTTCATTGGTTTCAATCTGAAGATGTTGATGTTGGGGCCTTTTTTCAAGAAGAGTCTTTTCATCTTCTGATATGTTTCTCAATTCAACAAAAATCTGTATAATAACATATATAAAAATGACCGAGTAACACCCAATAAATTAACTAAAGCTATGTGTAATTATCATTCTCCATTTTATGCTATATATAACTTTCATTCTTTAGTATTAAGTACATTGAATTCTATTTCTGCATTAACGATAGATGTAACTATTATTTAGACTATGAATGTATTATAATAACATGACTACTATCACTATATTCCAAGTTAACATTTACTGTATGTATGTATTTTGTTTGTGTGTTAAAATATACCTTTTCATCTTTCATGTTTGCCAAAATATTTCTTGATACAACCTTCTTTAAGCTAGAAATATTCCATCTTCCAAATCTTGGCAATGTTGAAGAGTAGTTTGGAAATGGAGATATCAAACTAACATGCTCACATAGAAAAAACTGAAAATAAAATTTTATTTGTTAAAATAAAGAATATACATAATTTAATTTACAGAAATAAATGCATGAATATAAAGTAAAAAATGATGTACTTACCATTGGAAGCATGGAACAACCTGCCATGTTTCTTGGCTTTGTTTTAAAAGCCGTCAAAGATCTAATCAAAGAATAATTTATTGAAACTGGCCAAGATATTGAGTTCATTTTCCTTATATCAATGATATAAGGAATGTATCCCCATGGAAAATATCTTTGATTATCGGGAAAAAAGAAGGTGGTCATTGCAAGAATTAAGATTAGTTTTGGAAAATCAGTTTCAGTTTTTTTGTCTCCAGCACATTGTTTATTTTAGAAATTGTAAGGTCTTTCGAGATTTTCTCTACGACACCAAAATTTCTTAAAACAAAGTCTTTACAATTTTCAGGAAGAACTTGCAAACTCATTTTAGGTACTGGAAATAAATTAATTCCATACATAGGTAATCCGAAAAGAATTGAAATATCCTCTGGTTTCAATTTTAGAAAAACATTCCCAATTTTGAAAGCTTGTTCCTCAATAGAAAATGTTTCTACTATATCATCTAAGGTTGAAGATGATTTAGTGAAAGCCGAAATGGTTAAAAAAAATTTGAAAAGGATATGAACAAACTTTTCAAATGGGGTTTGGTTTAAAAAATTAAAGTAATTTGCAAGATCATCACCTTTTTGGATAATTTTTATCATAGGCAGCAAACTACAACGATATTGAATTTTTTCTTGAGATGCCTTTTTTTCTTTTTTCGTTGTTGCTGCCTTTAACTTCTTCATTCTTTTCCCTGTTGATTCCTGCACAATATTTTTCTGAATGAATCAACATATATATAATTAACTTTAATGCTATTTACATCTATCATTAGTAAACAAGTATATGATATGTGAAACTATCATTTCCAATGTCATGTACATATTACTAGTAAACAATAATATGATATATGAAACCATCATTCCAAATGTCATTTGCATGTCTACCATTAGCACCTAGTATATGATATATGATAGTTACGAATGTCAATTTCACTTATCATTAGAACCTTATATGATAAGTGAAACTTTCATTCACATCTATCAATAGCACCCAAGTATAAGAAAAGTGAAAGTTACATCTATCATTAGTACACAAGTAATAATGTTTAAAAAAGAGAGTAATATAGTGTATAAGATTAGATAATGATTGGTAAACATATCATTCATCTTTTCACATATTTTGAGAAGTATTCTTAGTATATATATGAATTGAATGGGGGAATGAAAGCTAGAAGTAGCATCACTATATGTTAAATACCTACGAATGTATAGGATGGGAGAATGATAATTAAAACTATCATTAACGGTTTTTAGTGCATATGTGTGTAGGATGATAGAATGATAGTTAGAACTTGCATTCAGACTTCCAAATTGAATGTAAATGTATTGAATAACAAAATAAGAGTTAAAAGTAGCACTATTATTTATTGAGTGCATGTAAGTATATTGAATATCCAAGACACTAGTTTAAACTATCATTTGCAATATTCAGTGTAGTAGACAAGTAAATGGTAGTGAAAACAAGAATTAAAAGCCCTGGTTTAAGAATGTAGAAAATTTAATTATTCGATAAAACTTTAAACTTCCTTTCTTTGGTTAAACAGTTGATTGACTGGTTTTACTACAATCAGGAAATGTACCCGCATAGTTATTACTTCACTACAATCATGATGGTAAGTATAAGCATTCAATTATAAATGCTTTTTAAAAAAACTCTGTTCTAATACATATGAATGTGCAGAATGCTATAACAAATGATCAGAAAATAGTGACCAATGACATAGTCATGACAACAATACAAAAGATAGTCAAAGATGAGTTGTGCGATAAAATTTTCTTCCCTCTGCATTTCAGAAACCATTGGACCTTGATGGTACTAAATTATGAAATAATGCAGTGGAGTCATTATGACTCAACAAAACCTAAAACCAGATCAACAAGGACATCAAACCCCAGCTACAACCAAGCCATCATCACTGTAAGAGAATTCTTATTTTTTTTAAAACTCTACAAGTAAAAGTCAATACTAATATATATATATATATATATATATATATTTGCAGAAAAATTTGATTGAGTCGCTGTTCAAGGATGCGTGGGTAAAAGATGGTATAATGAACAAGAAATTCAACAAACCAACAGGGGACAATGACATAGTTTGATGAGGGTGTAGGGAACTATGCAGGTTGTGATGTAGTGAGTTATGGGGGAGGTTTGTGTAAAGAAGGTATAAAGAAGGTAAGAGCATTTCTAACAAAATAAAAGATTCATGGGTAAGCAAATATGGGACAAGAGTTAAAATGAACATTAGTAAACAGAATAGTACAAATGTTTGTTGGCATCATTTAAGACATGTCTAAAATCAGACTGTGGTTATGGGGGAGGTTTGTGTAGGGTATGCAGTAAGCGGGGGAAGTACCGGTGATTGTGCATGCAGTGGGATGATGGTTGGAGTTTGGTGTATGTGGTATGTTGGAGGTTGATGGAGTAGGTATAGGAAGAAGTTGTGACAGTGCAAAGTTGATCAAAATCCGTGAAATCCAAATAGAGGAACATGTATTAATTCTTCATATTCAACAAAAAATAGCGTAGATAATATGAGAGTCGCCACGAGAAGGATTGTAGCTGTCGAGAATGAGCTTGGTTAAAGATGAGGTGAAAGACAAGTGGAAAACAAGGTTGTGGGAATCTAAGTTTAGGAAAAAGACTGTCAAATAGTTCACAAAAACGAAAGCTAACAACAAGTCTGGAGAAACGGAGAGAAGATTAGCGTGAGAGAAGATTTGAGGGAGAGTGGAACAATGATTAAGACGTAGAGGGAACGAAGAAGGGTAAAGTATCGTCAGTAAATGGATGAGAAATATTAAGTTTATGGCTTTGGTTGCAAATATATAAGGCTATTAGATCAATAATTTTAGGCTTGTTGACTTTATTTAATTCATTATGGAGGATGAACTTACATAGTGCATGTTTTTACATGTGTATATGTGAATATAATGGATAGTAGAAGATCAACACGGAAAAAAATAAAATTAATAACAAATGTATCTTATCCCGTTTTCCTTTCTCCAATTCAGTTGTCTTTTTCCCTTTGAAGTTGCTAGTGACAATTTTGTCGAAACAACCTGATTTTCATTTTCCATCATTAATCATTACACAATAAAAAACATCAAACAATGTGACATATTCAACTATCAGTACGTAATGCTATATTTGTCTACCATTTTTTTTTCAAAGCTGAATTTACTTATCAATCCATAACTATCCATCTAACTTTTATAGATCATTTTCCAAACATTGAATGATATGTTTGTATATCGTTTCTCATACCCCATAGAGCACATAGCCAAACAATTTGACGTATTCAACTAAACTTTTTCCATGATATATTTGTATATCATTTTCTTAATGCTATGTTTACAAATCATTTTACAACTATGCATATAACATTTCTGTATAATGCTTGCAACTAATAATATGATACATTGAACTACCATTTTAATAATATGTATAATGCTTCCAAACATTGAATGATATGTTTGTATATCATTTATCATTCCCCATAGAGCACACAGCAAAATAATTTGACGTATACAACTAATCTTTTTCCATGATATATTTGTATATCATATTTTTAATGCTATGTTTACAAATCATTTTACAACTATGCATATAACATTTCCGTATAATGCTTGCAACTAATAATATGATATATTGAATTATCATTTTAACATGATATATTTCTGTAAAAAATATAGATCTAATGTTATACCTTTGATTTCCTTTTCCTACTTATTATTTCATCGCACAACTCTTGTTGCTTTAGTTGGTCTTGTTCTCGATCTCAGCTGCGAATAATCTTCTCGATTTTCTTCTTTTCACCTGAATATTACTCGAATCGACTGATTTTGATGTTCGCGAAGAAGACCTAGTGCTTGGAGAAACTGGTTTTGACGTTCGTGGAGAAGAACTAGTTCTTGGAGAAACCCTAGTTTTGGAGAGGTTTGAATCTTCGGTTTTTTGTGAAAAATCGGAGGAAGTCGGCGAATTCTATTGCATTGCTAGAGTCGATTGCGTGAGAAATCTAGTTTATAATAAGAGAAGAAGTTTAGAGCGAGACTAGGGCTGCCATTTTTTTTGAAGATTGAAAAAGTAGTTTCGTAGAAGAAAATAAAACTAATTAACGCGATGGAGAATTTGCCGCCTGTCCTTCAGACGGAAGTTAAAACTTAACGTCCGTTAAATTTAAATATTATTAAACTTTTTCCTTTAAACTAATTTTCTCTATTATATATATATAGTATTATCACTTTATATCAATCAATTTATCATCCAACGGGCAGTCAATAAAATTTGAACTATTAAAAATAGCTCCCAATAATTTATCTGAGTGAGTTTAACTCACCTCGATTTTTTCTTGTCAGATATCCAGTTTAGTTTCAATCGTCTTGGCTTCAGGTCTATTCAAATCGTCTTACCATGAACCTATGATTATTTTATTTTTAATTAACAATTTAACAATTACTAAATTTAAATTAACTCAATAAGTAAGTAAATTAATTATCCTAAGTATTTTAACTTGAAAAATCCCATTTTTATTACTTAACCAGTCATCTCCATTGACCCAAAATTTGTTGTTTGATCACCCCTGCATTGCTGCTGCCGTGCCTCACAACCCACTGTCCTTATTGACCAAACATGCTTCTTCCCAGATAGTCCACATTTCAATACTGATGTGCATTCATTTTCCCAGTTACACAATTCAACCTCCCCATCCACCTATCTCCTAACTCTAGTCACCCTAGTTTACTACGTTCATTCATATGCATATCATATTACCCCAATATACATCAGCTTGTCACCAGTACACTTGCACCCCTCCATTTCCCAACATTTCAAACCGTACTCCCTACTGCAATACTCCAGTCCATCCATTCAACTCCACGTCCACCGTTGAGTTCCCCAATTTACCTCAGCTTCTTCTATCACACATCGCACCAGTTCAACCTCACTATGCATTGCTCTCCTCTAAATCACGGCGCCTCATTCCTCTCGAAGTACATAAACCCAATTCTTCAACAAATATACTTTCACATTTCCAAAACAAATAGTTGTGAACTTCCCAATCCTTCACTACTGCGCACCCACCTAAACAAACAGATGCCATTATCAGAAATCGAACTCCACTTCTTCATCGTTCCATCACTTCTTCATCGTTCCATCGCACCATCCTAAAACGGAATACACAGACCACATTCTTTTCTGAACTCCAAACACCATCGCTCCACTCAAAATAACATACCCCATTCAAAGATTCACACAAGAACTACATCGCCTTCCCAAGTATCCACTACTGCACCCTCAGTTTACCTCGGCATCAACAGTACATCGCACCACCTAAACCGCATGACTGCATCCACTAGAACCATCATCGAACCACCTACTGCCCTAATCGCAAGTACTCCAGGCGTCTGATCGAGCTTCAGACTTACGCGATTTCAGATCGCAATGGGTTTCGATTCCCCTTTTTATTTCGAAGGTATCGGTTTTAAATTTTGATGGAGGAAAAAGCATGGTTTTGGTTTAACTAGAAAATGGGATGAATAAAATCGACAAAATGTTTCTTTATATATATTAAATCGAATGGATGAATCAAATGAATGATTTGCAGAAGAACAGCGAAAATGAGTTAAATGATTTCATTTGTTTTCCAAAATGAAAGAAATAAGGGTAGCAATGGCTAAATATAGAGGCGAAGGGGACAAGAAGTACGAGACCAATTAAATCCTGTTTTCCTTAACGATGAAGGTAGGGAACAAGGGTACGTGGTGAAGTGAATGAAGGAGATTGTGAAGTGAAAGGACGAGAGCAGAGTAGGTATGCAGAGTTATCTTTTGTATGAAAGAATAGGAGTGTTGTCTTTTTTAGTAAGGGTTGGCTACCCTATTTTATCTGAACCGATGTAAATCTATTTAATTAAAATATTACGTCAATTTCTAACTCCTCTTTAAACGCACGAAAAGCATTTCTAGTGTAATATTGTATTCTGAACTCGCCGGAATGGGGTTTGAAGCCCCATTCTATCGTATGGAAAAGATACTAGTTTAAACTAACGATTTATAATTAAATTCAACTGAATATAAATCGATTCAAATAACAAATAAATTATTACTATTACATAAATTGAATTAAATATCCAAAACTCCATTGATAAAAATATGGGACGTTACAATTAACCTCATGTATAAGAAACAAATGGACAAATGCAACATTTAAAACCACTGCATGCTTCAGATTCTCAAATCAATAAACAAAACTAGTTGTTTAAGGGCAAAGAAGCATTTTGTAAACCATACATGCTTGTGATGTGTAGTCAATCTCTTGTTTTCTAATCAAATGTATATAGGCTACTAGTAATAGCTTTACTTAAGAAGTAACTATACCTGTATTTGCACATGGACTCTTACTCTTCTACACTTCAATCAATCAGCAAAGTAGGCTAGTTCCCTTAATCAAAACACTATAGCAGCCATCTCTCCACATTTTGCACATGGCCTTCGGTACGTTTTTGTACTTCCTTCTTCCTACACTTAACATCTAAGAATTCAAATCCAACTAGCCTTAGTCTTAACACCTTAGAGATTGGTGACAACCCATGTTTCAATCAAAGGAGCAGTAACATGCTACTTAGGAACCAAGCACCATTGTTTAAACCAATCCTTGCATATGTTTAGTGTAAAATATTTGTACTTATTCCAGCCTAGCTACATATCACCTAAGAATAGGATATAAGACTTGAAAAGCCTTCACATAACCCTCTTCAATCACTAGTATTCAGAGTAATGGAAGAACAACTCAGCTGCTCCTTTTCAATCAACACACACAGCTAAACTAGCTCCAGCCTACTTTATTTATACCCTAAGCCAGAAATTAAATCCTCATTTGTTTATTTTAATTTTTTTACCTTACACCTCATCATTTTGCATAAGCCTTTCGGATTGTAACTAAGTAAGGAATCTGTAATGCAGGAACCAGACACAAGTCTAAGAATAGAAAACCCATAACTGTGAGTAAACATTCTCCCATTTATCTTGCAAACATATATACATGCATTTATGTACCGAGTGTCTTGTTTTTATGTAATTATATCTCACTATTAAACCTGGAACTGAATCATGGAATGAAAATGGAAAAAAAAATCTGAAACTACATATATTAGCAGAAAATGGAAGTATAAAACAGTATAGTTAGGTGATGTATTATATATATAAGCCATACTGCTGAGTTATAAACTGGTCAAAGCAAAGAAAATCATAGATCGGAAGAAAATGGAATAAATTAGAAAACACACTAGCTCATTGAGTAAGAACCTCACTTTACACTTTATTTAACTTATTCTTGGAATTTTATGTTGCATGGTATGAGTATATAAGTTCATATAAATACTTGTTTATGATATATATATATATATATAGGGTATGAAGCAAATACTTATGGTTTGTTTAAAACTGTCTTTTGCCTATGTCAATTAACACGGGGTTAAACAATTATCTGTCACTTAAAAATCCATAGCTGGAATCCTAAATTGTTTCAGAACGTATGATCATCACAGAAGTAGCTTGAAATTGCATACGGTTTATTTTAAAATTAGTTTCCCGTTAACTAAAGAAGTATATTTGTAAATATATGTCATACGTAGTAAGGTAAGTTTAAACATGATTATTCCACTTTTATTTCAAGTTCCAGATATACGAATGATTTTAGGAAGTAATTTCACGATTTTTAATGACGGGAGTGAAGAGATCTGCTGAAATGATCAGAAAAGGGAAACGAGGCCATTTCTGGTGATCCCGAGGTTCGAGCACTAGGGTATGAATTCAAGAGTAGTGTAAGGGTCCAGTAAACACACAAAAAATGTTCAAAGATTTTTATACTGAGGGTTTGAGCGAACGAAGTGGAAATAAGGTTTTTGGATACTATTTTACGCTCGACTTTGACAGTGAAATACACCATAAGTGATGATCCGAGTTGGCCAAAATTTGGTGTAGAGGTGCGACCAAGGATCAAGGCCAGACTGGTGAAATTTGAATGGAAACGACGTTGTGTGGTGATGGCAGCAAGGGATTTCGTGATGAGGGCTTGGGGTCGTGTTTTCTCAAACTGGGTTGATCATTGAAATTAGGAAGCAAGGGGTTAACGGATGGTCTAAGTGCATGGGTGGTCTCAGCAGATGATGATGCGTGTGTAGGAGAATTCA
Organism: Allium sativum; assembly: GCA_030737875.1. Lineage (NCBI taxonomy): Eukaryota > Viridiplantae > Streptophyta > Magnoliopsida > Asparagales > Amaryllidaceae > Allium > Allium sativum. Next base: position 737,805,746 of record CM060916.1, read on the forward strand.
TGATCAAAGAATTGATGTTCGTTTGCATGTGCACACCGGTTGTTGTGCACTGTGAAAAGTATTGAAACCATAAATGAAAAAGAAGAAGAGGAAGCAGTTGATCAAATAGAAGGGAGGAGAGAGAGAGAGAGCTGCGTGAGTTTGGGTGGTTACACCATGCTGACGTGGATGGATAAGGGGTTGGACAAGTTCGGTAAGCAAAATAGGGAAGGTAAGGAGTATGGAAGGGAGCAGTAACATTTTGTATAAGAAAGCATCAGAATTAAGAAAAGAGGATAAGACGTGTGGGCATAGGGTAATTGGGCTAGTTGGGCCACGTAAAAGAAATAGAAAATTAAAATAAAATAAAGGAATATGGGCCAGGAAGATGGCCCTCAGGCTAAGATTTAGAAAATAAAAAGAAAAAAAATAAAGGAAAGGGACAAAAGTAGTAATGTAAAATAAGAGAAGAAAAGGAAAAAAAAGAAAAGTAGTAAAGAGATTTAGGTAGAAAATAAAAGTGAAACAAATAAATGTTGTTATTGTAAACTAAATATCTTGATTTAAATTTACAAAATATAATTTAATTGATTGTTTCAAATATAATAGTGATATAAATATATATAAAGTGATATTATTGTATTGACTTCGTAAAAATGAAATAAAATAGTGAAAAGAAGTCGTCGATAATAAAATATGAAGTCAAAGGGTTAGCTAAATTTATTAACCTAAGTTGTAATAAATTAAAGTGGTGATTAAATTATTGGTTTGAATAATTTAAATAACTTAGAAAGGATATATTATTCGAATCACACTCAATACCAAGAAAGTAGTATAGGGTATTAAAATCAATGATATGTCGTGATATGAGCAGATGGATTGACTGTCAAAGATACCGTATAATAATGAACCCAAATGGATGAATTAATAATATAATTAATATATATATATATATATATATATATGAAATAATAAAAACATATCAATTATGTTGAACATCAATGACCGATGTGACCATTAGGATACAATCGATTGTCTGGAATAATTTATGCACAGTGAGTTAAAATGTTTTGTAATAAACAGTGAATGCTATTAGAATTAAATCAACTTAGATCAATAACCGTTTTAAAATAAGAAAAACGAATTGCAAACTCAAATAAACAACCAAATAAATTGAAATATTGAATTGGAATATAATAATCTGTTCCCTTAAGTATCACTTGACCTTAATAGATATTAACGTTGATCGTTTTGAGGAGTCTAGAATATATATTCCACTTCAGTTCGATCATTACGAATCAGAGATTATTGAAGATAATCGAAGACGAAGTTTTGAAAGGGTTGTTCTGTTAATCCTTGGTAGAAATTGTTAAAATGGATTTACAGAATAGTGCCTTCAGTTTGTCCAGTCCCAGGACAACTTGTATGGACGAATGTCTGACAGAGTATATCTAACCCGATCACGAACGTTGATCTCTCCAAACATACTTATGTTGTTGGCGGAGGAATTCGTTTCTTTTCGCTTTATAACCATAATATATTTTTGGGGAAATCAATTAGTGGTCGGCAGATTTTGACGATGTGACATTCAAAGTAAATAGAGATATGAGATATCTATAGGTAAGTATAGCATCAAGCTTCACAATCAGGAAATGACAAAAATCGGGCAGGCAGCATAGCTAAGTGGGTCGCTCCCAATTAGGGTGTATTGTGACCATCTAGAGAATATTCACTTTGTTACTTCTTTCACTTTTGTATCTATGGGTAACAGTTAAGTGGGCCCAATCGTCGGTGATAATATATTCGATACACCAAGAGAAATGAGTGGTCGGTCATGTGTGGCCGGGTTAAAAGATGTAACGACCCGAGGATTTTCGGCCCCGAAAATCAACATAAATACCTTTACCGTAACTCATGTCGACCTTCCAAACACCAAAAACACTGGAATGTTATTTGAAAGAATTTAGAGGGTGAGATAAGAAAGAGAGAAATATTAGAATAGAAGAAGAAGAAGAACCAACACAACATATAATCTCACATCGCAACGGAACAAAATATAATATAGAACAAATCTTTATTGAGAGCTTTTAAAATACTTACAATATCAGAGTACAGCACACTACTGGACAGTTATAATAACCTGTCCTCACTCCTCACACACATCACATAGCGGAATAGTAGCTATATAATATCATACGCTTGGACTCTTCCAGCTCGTCTCTGGACTCCACAACATTCGATAACCTGAACCTGTACACCCCGGGCTAACCCGAGCATTTACAAAACACCAGGTTGTCTGGTGAACTAGAATGATTAAAACTCGCGCAGTATTAAGGGTAAATCATCCAACATGATTTTAAAGTTCAAAAATCTTTTCAAAAGAAAAGGATAATCGTAAGACCAAATCCACACATAAACACGGACGGTTTTTACCTTACGATAACCCAAACCATTTTTGGAAACCAATATCTTATCTGATATTATAATAATGTCTAAATACACGTAAATAGAAATCTAGTATAACGCTTGCATCTCACGCTTCACATATATAATATACAATCAAAACCGTGGGCGCATATTGGAGATTGGATTCCGACCTTGACAAGGTATGGGACCACCTGCCGACAGTGTATCTCTAGAGGCGAATACACTGGGTTCAACAAGAACGTCTTGCAACCCGGCCCTCACATGACCGACCACTCATTTCGTTTGAGTGTATCGAATGTATATCACCAACGGTTGAGCTCAAACCACCGTTTCCCGAAAAGGGACAGCATCGAAATAGATTAAAAAAGCAATAGGGATTTCTCTAGATAGGTGATTATACACCCTAATGGGAGCGACCCACATAGCCATGCTGCCTGCCCGGTTTTTGTCATTTCCCGGTTGATGAGGCCTGAGGTTTGAGTTTCCTTTCAGAACATCTGGTCATCATTTACTTTGAATGCCACATCGTCAGATCCGTCAAGTCACTAATTGACGTCCACAAATACACTCTGGGTATAAAAGAAGTGCCCCTCTTTGCCACCACTCGGTATATTTGTAAAAATCAATGTACGTGGTTTTCTGGAAATACTCTGTCAGACATTTGTCCATACAAGTCATCCAGGGAACAGGATGAACCGAAGGTACTATCCTACTGCATCCAATATAGGAATCACCCCATGGATCAGTAGCGAGAAGTTCTTGCAACCCGTAGATTCCAACCACGACGGAACCACGGTTTATCTCTGGCTGCTAAACCAGAGATTCACTCGGTATATTTGTAAAAATCAATGTACGTGGTTTTCTGGAAATACTCTGTCAGACATTTGTCCATACAAGTCTTCCAGGAACAGGATGAACCGAAGGTACTATACTACTGCATCCAATATAGGAATCACCCCATGGATCAGTAGCGAGAAGTTCTTGCAACCCATAGATTCCAACCACGACGGAACCACGGTTTATCTCTGGCTGCTAAACCAGAGATTATTAGTAGTTCTTCCGTGAAATGAAGATCTACGGTCTTCAATGCTCCATCTCGATCATCTTCTGATATCTTCACGTATTTTTTGGTCGGAATGGTTTTCGAACCTAAGTTCGATCCCGGTCTTTCCTTACCAACAATCGTATTGGCCAGATTTGATAGTCGGTGATTTAACTATCAAAATAATCAGCGTTTCAATCATGACGATCCAACGAGTTCACTGGTTCAGTATTCAACACCACTTGGCCTTTTCAATTAAAAACAACTGTGAAATCAAAAATCTTAAATCCTTCGATATTATAAATATAGTTTCGCTTCTTATTTAACATAAGGTTTATCTTTAAACAAATTCATTCTTATACTTAGGAAAATCTCAGATTGAGTTCAGTTGTCTATATTTCACTTACAAAATATTAACCACATTATTATCTAATATTGGAAATCAATTCAATTTATTACTCGTAAAACAATATTACGAAATATCCTTTATTTCATTACTTGAAACAATACTCCACGCTTATTCTTACTGAATAACTACTTCAATACTAAATTTTACATTTCCTTTTAACCTTGCGGATATCGTTATAATTTTACGCAATCTCCCTTTTCCCCTTTTTCTTTGACATCATCAATTTTCTATATATTTTCCCAAATCTTCGTCAAAGATGTTGCGTTATTATTTCTTTAATGAAATAATAAATTTTTACCAACCTCTTTCACCATTACAACTTATATCATTTTCAGATAATTCTAAGGTCGTTCAAGTTGGGGTATTTTAATTACCTCTCAGACCTTGATCAACAACGTTCATATCTAAAGATAAATATAGGTTGTAATCCAAAAACAATATTTCATTCCAATCTCCCACTTTTATTTAATCACATCCTTAATTAACGTTAATTTAGAATTAACGATATAACGCCTCAAACCTCTTTCATATAACTTTGGTTTATTATAAAACCTTTTACCTCAATTTTCCTTTACTTAATTCGAATAATTAAGTGACATTTATTTAAGCTATAATATTTGCTTAAAAATCCCTTTTTATAACTTTGTTATAAAACTCAGGTTTAAACAAAACCTGTTGATAAACCTCTTTCACGATCAATTGGATTTCTTTCACTTAGATTACTATTAAATGAATTCCCATGAAAAAAGGTAATTTTCTAAATTATTATTAAAAATAATAATTTATTCAATCATTAACTACATTATAGTTAACTCCTTTATTAACTAAATAAATAATAAATCCTTTTTTTAAATCTTATTAAAATCTAAACAATATTCATTAAACTCATCTATTGGGTTAATTCAATACAAACTAATTTAATGGTCAATCCCAGTTAAAACTGTTAACTTAGTCAACTTAAATCTGATTATCTCATTAACCGATTCAATTCATTTCTCCTTTGTAATTAATTTATAATATAATTAATTAATTAAGATAATTTCATTAAATTGTTTCTTAACAAAACCATTATCCAAATTTAACCGTTAGGTTAATTTCTATTCACGTATCTCTAATTCTGATTACCATCAACATTTGTCTTTATAAAATCAATTATTGACTTAAATAATAAATAATATATATTTATTTTCTTTATAAACTTTTATTCAAAATATATATTTCAAAACCTATCTTTAGTTATAAAATAAATTTTATAACTTCAGTTCTATCAATTTACCTGACAGTAAATCGATATCATTTCTTTAAGGCCATTCACTGCCGATTACTCAACCAATATAGCACATTGGTTAAAACACCACACGGGTTAACTTTTCATTCAATGGTCACTACCAAACTCAATAATCCAATCATGACAGTTCATATATGATAATATGAAAAATAAATAATATATTTGAGGAATCCTGTTGGATCCCTCCAACCTGTTCTTCCCTGTATTCAGAATGGTTATCTCAAATCAGATCATTCAACCAAATAACGACCATTTAATTCAACCACAAGCAATTCAAACAATTCAATCAATTAAACACGTTTATTTTATAAATGTGACCAACAAGGTAAGTTACCTTTATTGGATCTAATCGTTAAAATAACGATTTGGTATTTCACTGAAATTAAACGACGATTTAATTTCATCAGTTAAATCAACAAATAAATATATAACTAGTAAACAGTCAACCATTGGCAAGCAGAGCACACAAAATAGAAACCCAATTTATATAGAATATAAATGGGAAAAACTGAGTGAGTTTAACTCACCTTGATTTCATTTCACTGTTTAATCAGCTCGTTTCAGTTAAATTAAAGAAGCATTTAATTTAACTGAAAATCCCATCTGATTCAAACCGCATCCAGATCAGTTCCTTGATGTAGTGCGCGTCACTGTGGCTCTAACGACACCATGTTTGTCCAATTCTGATCACACACGAATGAGTTATGAAAATTTAAATCTAACGATCTATTTATATTTGAATTATTTCTAAAGTGTTTCAATGTTGACTGATTACTTTTGTTGGGCAAACAAATCGGCCGACGATGTTCCCTTCCCTTCATGCTCAAACCACCGACTTTTGTATCCTGTATGTTTCCATATGATAATAGCTAATTAAATAAACAATTCTTCCTTATCAATTAAACAAATTTTAGACTAATTACTTGATTAACTAATTATCCTCTTAAATAAAATTAACTTTAAGGCAAATTACTTTTTAAACTATACAAAGTTCAGCTGATTCTTCTTGTGAGGTCCTTGTTTCACGTTCCAGGCTTCAAATATCAAAAGCCTGTACAAATACATGAGTTACTATAAGTAAATTAACTGCTTTAAATTTAAATATCTTAAGTCCAGTTTAATTATAAATTGCCAACTAATTAGACTAGTTACCCTTAAATTAAAGTAACACAGGCCAACCACGTTCTGCCCATGCTTTTGACCTATTCCGTCCTGTTAACATGTACTGCGGGTTTAATTAACATATGATATGATAGATTTAACTAAGGATTAAATAAAGTTAATTATATTATTCACGCAATTACTTGGTTCAGGGAATTACGGCCGGTGGAATTTTGTCTTCCTGCTCATTATATCCTTCTAAAGCCCACTTTCCACGTCATACTAGCCTTCTCATTCCCAGTCCCCGAACTCTTTGATCTAATCCCTTTCTTCAAATTAACAATTCCTTAACCAACGTTCTTCACTGCTTTGAGTCCCCAACTGTTCAACACTAATTTAATTAAATGATTATTCTTAATGATATATTATATTATCTTAACCATGGTATAATACAAATTATGTTTAATAAAAGAATTAATTTCTTCCATCCTAGTTCTCGTTGCCTTGGCCTCCTACACAGCAATTCACGGTTTCGGTTAATGGTTTTATTAAACACCTAAATTTCTTAATTAACTATAACATTAAATACTTACGTTCGTAAAAACTGAATCAGGGCCGAACCCTTGTATTACTTCTTTTTCTTTCTTCGTATGAACCACCGAACCCATGCTAAAAAACAAGAGCAGGTCACTCCGCCCCCATACTTTCCCCAGCCGATCATCGGTGGTTGCCAGTACGACCCCCTCACCTAGCTCGACCACCGCCTCGACCCTCGCCAATTCCGGTTCCTCCTCTCGCCCGCTACAGCCACCACAAGTCGACGACTTCACAGCCAAATCCCAGTCGATCCACCACCCTATACCTCATCATAACCGTTGGCTTGATCGATCTCGACCAGCTCTACGTAATTGCAGTTGAAAAACCCCGCGGATTATTTTGTGGATGTGGAGTTAAATCGGTGGAAAGGTGGGAAAACATTGTTCGTTGGTTTTTGGTAAGTGGCGACTCAAAGGCCGGTTGACCACGCAGATGCTGAAATTAGGGTTTGACCCCTTTGCTTCTTATTTATAGTGGATGGAAGATTAAAATATTATTTTACGAAACTTCATGGTGAAGTAATTGATAAAAAACCACCACAATTGATTTCTGTTTACCGATAAAAAAGCTAATCTTAGTGTAAAAAGGTATTCCGGACCCAGTGGGACAAGTTTCATCGAAATCCGAGGTCGTATGAAAAAATTTCCTTTATAAACCAGAAATAAACACGCGTTTAATTTTTCCATGGTCACTAGATAAATCGAATCAACTTGAAATTTTGAAATCCTATAATAATTAATCAATACGAACCCAACGGCACCAGTTTCGTTGCATTCTCAGACTGTTTTCCCGGTAGGCTATTTTTACGCGCACCGCAATGCCATTTTTAACGCCAAATTACCCGGTCTCCAAAAATAACAAACTATAAACCTATTCTGACTGTATTCGACGATACGAACTCAATGGAATTGGTTTCGCGGCCTAATTCGATCGTATGTTCAAGTTACACTCAAATATCTCTATATTGAATTAATTACGCACTATAGAAAATAACTAGGCGTTTACGGCTACCGTTTCCACATACGACATCGGTTTTCCACACCATTTAACACCGTGCAATAATTTAACGTTACAGTCCCAATGAAACTGATTTCGTCGAAAACAGAGACCGTTTGTAAAATGGCCATTTTAAAGGCCGATAGCGATTTCCATAGTGATTATTTCAAATTTTGATTTGGCCATAACTGACAATCTATAACACGAAGTCTGGATTTTTCTCTTTCATATGAAAATTATCATCAACACGGTTCCAATGTTTCTCGTTTCACAGAAATCCGACTTATATCGGACTCTGTATATCCAGTCGAAGTTCAAAACTCCATATTACGAACTTCACGCCATTTTCAAGCTCGATTTAAAATTATATAAATATATAACGTTCAAACTTCGTTTTAAATAACGAATAAAATATTAAAATTCATATATATTACAAATATAATGTTTAAAATAATAAATCTAAATTAAATATTTGACTGCCAAAAATACGGGATGTTACAAAAGATGTTCTTGTTGAACCCTGTGTATTCGCCTCTAGAGATACACTATCCAAGACGGCCCAAACTTCCCCTTACGGGAAAGCCCGGATTGAATTGAGAACACGACGCGTCAGAAAATAAACAATAAAACATTTCATTGCTATTACAAAAATTACATCAGAGTACAAGATATCAGAGTATGAATAAATATTACACAAAAAAATATCAGAGATCTAAAATACATAGCAGCATAAATAAAATGTATAAATATAATGCGTAACAGAAGTACATCAACTAGCACAACTGAATGAAATACACGGATACAAAGCTTTCCGAATATAGCTCCAGCTGTAATCCAGGATCCTGGGAAAAGAAATATCTGTGAATACCAAAACTATTAGCTACCCGTGTGGAAAATATAGGCACCCAAAGTTTAGGTGAAAACAATAAACTTCAAGTCAGTCATAGGACTGGTGTGAGGACTAAAATAGTTATTAACTTGATTTTAAAGTTAGGTAAATAAATGGACCACACCGTATAACACGGAACAGGTTTACTCCTAAGAATACCAGTGCATAAAACAAACAACGCAATGCTAAATAAAAGAAAATGAAGCTATTATAAGACTCAGGTCCCGTCACACAATGCAACGCAAGCCGAAGGATAGAGTTTTACCTTATAATAGCCAAATATGCTTTATACGCGAAATTTATCTTTTATTACTATAAGTGTATAGTGTATAAATCAGTTTCGAAAGTAAATGTATCAGTCCAAGATGACATAACACTTCATCCTATTATGTCGCCATATATATGTATATATGTGTGTCGCCATATATATGTATATATGTGTGTGTGTGTGTATATACACAACAAAAACCGCAAAGCTCGTATTGAAAAGTTAAATTTCCATCATGATGGCTACTGATTCGAAAGATCTAACACGTATTGGTATTCTTCGCATCTTACGTCCAGGGCTTTTGGAAAACACAGTAATGCACATCCGCCATATCATATGGGAATCGGGGGAGAGGGGGAGGGGGTGTGACCCTATCCCTACTGGTGTGGGGCGACCACACCCATCATCATCTCGATCGACTGAATCCATGACAACCCTAAGGGTGTTTATCCTCATCTCTAAAGCACAGTGACCTGACCACCAGTTCACCATCATACCGGTGTGTGAGGCTCACGAATTAACACTACACAAAGCTATGCTAATTAAAGCTATGCTTTGAACATCATCCACCAAGCTCTGATTTTCAACAAAGCTTGGATCACTGCAACTCAGCATGCCACACTGTCAATCCATACCATATCATTGATCTCAACCAGTATATAACCTTTAAGCTCGTACGTCTCAGAGAAGGGTGTTAAGCAAGAGAATAAATTCTTCACCACCAAATAGATATATACTAGGTTAGTCCCTGTGCGATGCACGACTGAAAAAATACACTTTAGATTAACTCATTTTATATACTATAAATAATATATTATTTTTAAAATGATTTAAATTAATTCATTTTATATTTAATTCAGGCACGTACAATTCAAAGGTAAATCAATAATAACTATTTTAATGCATGAAGATTACATAGATATTTTGGTGTTAAAGGTAACACAGTACATTAAAATAAAAGGCTAAGTCATAATATTATTGACTTGAGAATATTTTCAAAGGATAAAGCAGTGATTGGTTCTAATATTAGTATAGTCCCATGGGTTGCACGACTGCCTTTATTGAAACATCCAACAAATACTACACCAAATAAATTGAATGTCAAATATTGCTTTGGTTTAGATTAAACCAACCTAGTTAACTGTTACACTAAAAAAATATCTATTAATATTGTTTGAGAACTTCAACGATCAAATTGTAGCTCAGTATCAACACAATTCTATGCAAACGTTACCTTATTCATAATTCAACATCTATTCAATATTTAAGTCATAATTTGAGAACTTCAACTAATAAAATGTAGCCCAGTATCAAGAAAAATAATACCATCGTAATTAGCTTCATCCGTCCCATTTGATACCCAAGCAGAGCAAATAAGGAAGCCATGCGCTAATAAATCTTGTTTGAGTACATCAACATGTTGAAAGCTAAAAACTTCAGCACATGCACCATATCAGGAAACAACTACAACTTATGGAGCATACATGTGAAACAGATGAGTAAAACCATTTAACAACGGTCTTACTCTTAAATTTACAGCTTTTCAGCCCTAAATTTTTTTAGTTGAACGGACGTAACAGTACATAAGTTGTTAGTGCAATTTTAAACACACATGAAAAGAAAATTATTGCCTGTACAGGGAATATTTTTCCTCCTGTATCAGTGGTGCTGGTATTTTGCCTTGTCATCGAAGATCATTAATAAATTTCTACAACTATAAGTGATCAGATGGTGATTATATAGTACTATTATATGCTTTCTCAAAATTAACCGGTTGAACAGAAAACAATATATCTTCTCAAAACATGCATGGTTGACCATTTTCCTGTACTGGAAAAGATACAAGAAATGTACTGGAAAAACACATAAGAAATGTACAGTAAAACGTAGCCTTGCACGACTGCATCGAGCTGCCAGCATTGATTTGAAAAAGCATTCGGTCATATATATGCATTTGGCAGCTTATTTTTTTTATTATTTGTTTTTACACGATAAACGATCCCCAACAACAACTCATCATATACAATTCATAAATCTAATCCGGTAAAGAAACCATATGCAAAGCAAAGAGTCCTCAATTCTTATATTATCCAACACAAAATATAGACAAACATAAGATACCATCATTCAACTCAGCGAGTTCTCCTGCTGGCTGCTGGTTTACCTGACTGAGGGTTTTTAGCCCTTGCAAAATCAACCAAGTCTTTGAAAAGATCATCCTCGGTTTTGGCAGGGCTACCCTTCTTACTGTTACTGCTACCACCTCTGCTTACTGGGTAAGCATCATCATCATCGATTAGACCTAAATCGCGTTGTTAACTCATGTATTACATTAGTATAATAAAGCTCACCGCTATAATTCAATAGCCAGACTTCTTATTTACCTAAATCGCGTTGCCAAGAAAAAGACTGGAACACTGCATGTTTATTCATCTAAATACGCATTATGAATTGCAAATGATAGGAGAATGGAATAGTGAAACAAACCTGAATGGTTGGCTATCATGTCCATTCTTTTCTTCATCACATATAAATTATTGCCTACTCAGAAGGACAGGAGTGATGAATTCAGATCATCAGAAGTGATGAATTCATATTTTATTACCTCATTATCCTTGGAGAAAAAACTAAGGAATAATACATTACCATATAAGTTAGATTGTGTTTCAGGAAAAACTTGGTATATTCATCCTTGGTGTCATCAACCCTGTTAAAGAAAAAAATAGAAAATATTACGCTAGCGGGAAACAACTCTGATTATATATGTGTATCATATGATATTGTGCTGATTAGATACAAAATATAGATAAAAATGTAACATAATGATTCTTCATCATTGAATTGCCCTCTGTTTTCCGCCTTCAATATAAGCCCAAAATGATCTAACAGTTTTGACCTTATGTGCCCCAGCTCATTCTACGTTTGTAACTAAATAGCTGCTTACATATTTCAGGTTGATGAATATAGCCACACCAAAGTCAGTAAAATTATTACAAATTAGATCAATTAACCAATTTAACACATCAGTTATTTCTCAGAAAGCGTGTAAATTTTCAGATCAATATTATCTCATGTTGTAGACGATAATGAATTTTGATGCCATATCTCTGGAGAACTCCTTAATATTACTGTTATTTAAACTTATCATTAATCTTATGGGAAGCATAATTTCATTTCAAACAACATGATAAACGACTTACAGATGAAGAAAAGCTAAAGATAACAAAGAATCAAAGCCAGCAACCCACAAACCTTGCAGCGGCTACCATGTTGAATTTAAGAGCCACTTCGTAATAAATACCATTGCATCACCTTGATAAATAAAGAGAACATGGCCACAAATTATAATAAATTAAATGAACCTTTGAAAATTACGCTATACTTGTTTACAATAAATTCAAAAAGGCTTGGAAGAAAAACAACCTTAAATTGTTTGAGTAGTAATCTATACGCTAAAAGAAAGATCAAACAGTGAACCTTTGTAATAAAAAGTGACATCAAAGCCTTTGTTATGGCAGACAAAAATAAAAACAGTTGTAAGACGCTCAACCATGCCAGTTAGATTATTCACGCAATTATGACTATGTAGCTACAAAGGAACAAACACTAACAAAAATTTATGTAATTAAAATTTATACAATTAAAGTGGTATAAACTCCACATTTAGATGGAAGAATAAGTTTCTTCTAGCAAAAAATATACTCTCTTCCTACATTATAATAAATCGGCCAAGCCTTTGTTTCCAATTTGGAAGTTCATAATTTTGTTAAATTGTAATTTTAAAGAGTAAATAATATTTTTACTATTATTTGACTGCAAAAGTAATATGGTACAATTGTAAATATTTGATGTGAAAAGCAAAAGGTAGATCGACCAAATATTCAAGTTTTCATCTTTGAGCAAATTATAATGTAAACTATAGAAAATACGTAAAGTATAGAAAGAAACGTATACCTCTTTAATCACAATACACAAAGTATATGATTAACAGTTTGATGATGCTTAGAAGTGCACCTGTAACATATGAGTAGATGAACACATTAATATTACGAATTACCACCATAACTTTCATGGAAAAATAAAGATTGTACTTTTGCAGAATAGCATCAACAACATTCATGTGTATAGCTTATTCACTTAGCATCTCTTTTGGTTTCCAATATATAAAATATCCCAGCACTTTCTATAACATGAAAAAATGGGTAACTCCATACAAATTATCCCCAGAAACTCAATGAAATAAAAGCCCATGCCAATGGTTGTCTGGACAACGAAAATGGGGGAAAAAACAAGTCATAAAACTAATCAAAACTCTTGTTAAAGCAGTGGGATTTTTGGTTAATAGATAATACTCAATTGACAAATAAATCTAGATTTGTTTGTTCCTTACTGGGCATGTGTAACACCCCGTGTATTCTATAACTGTGGAATTAACAAATTAAAGTATAATTAATTTGAAATCAAAGAACTAAAGGAAACGGGATATGCCATTGCGTTCTTCTCGGAAAAATACGCGAAATAGAGTCCGAGTTTTCAAAAAACGGAGTCCGTATGAAGAAGATATAGCCTCCGGAAGTTTCTGAATTAAGTTTAAAATTCGAACAGCTCAGAAAACAAGTTTAAAATTAAAAATCGGGCCCAATTGGCCAGGGCGGGAAAATTCCCGCCTAAGGCACCCAGGTCGACTGGGCTGCCGACCTGGTCTAGCCAGGTCGACAGGGCTGTCGACAGGGCTGTCGACAGGGCTGTCGACCTGGTCCAGACCCAGGTCGAACCCAGTCCACCCTGGCTGGCCTATTCTATGTTGGTCGATTTTCTGTGGTCTGCTTTGTCATTAGGGCTAGGTGGCAGGCTCTAATTGGTCCCTCTTGCGAATGAATGGCTACGATCAATCCAAGCAACATCGATGGTCCTAATCAGTTCATAAACTCTATAAAATGACCCTAGACTCTACCTAGGTTTCTTACACAATTCTCTAGCCTCCATTGCTCTCTTCTTCTAATTAAAAATAAAAATGGCGTCTCTGCTCTGCTGGAATTAAAACTAGAAGATAATCAACATCAGCCTAAGCAACTCAATTCAAACTAGAGATTAAAGTTTCTGCAAAGATTCTACAACAAGTTAAAGTTCTTTCTTTAATCCAATCAAGGCAAGTACAGTTATTCTCCGCTATAAACGTTAATTATAATTTTGATATGCATTTAAAACTGAGTTTGAGGTTGTATATATATTCTCTTCTGTTGGATCTGTTTTCTGTGACTGTTCTGTATTCCTTTCTTCTTTTCTGTTTCTATAGCCAGGCTACCACGAGCCTGTGCCCAATCTCATAAAGAGATTAACGTATGAACGCGAAATTTGGGACAATTAATGAATGATGCGAAATTTGACAAGACTAAATTGAATGTATGACTTTAGGTCTGAGGCATAAAATATATTGGACATGTGACTTGGGATTGGATGCATAAATTTGACTATGAACATGTAATTTATGCATGTTGTATGCATAGTTATGTTGTAATTTAGATCTGTAATTAATTAGAAAAATAAGCATATGTTATAAACTAGTTTTAGACCTATGCATATTCTGTGATAAAAGAAGAAGAGGAACCACTGTAAGATTACATATGATTTGAGACTTTGAACAAAATGCATATAAAAGTCAAGATTTGATTTTTAGAAGATATGATTTAAAGATTTAGATTGTTGGGTATAGTTTGCATAATGATTCATGACTTAAAAAGAAGAAGATATGGAAGCTTAGGTGTAAAAGATTTGCATTAATTAGGATATCTATTATTGTGATTACACCTAAATAGGGATTTTTGGATATATGGCATGCATTGGAATTAATGGTTATATTTGGTATAATTTATATGTGAATCTGCTGTAAAATGCTAGTTTAACAAAAATTGGAACATATGTTATAGGGTAAATTATGTCCATATTCTGCGCTATGTAAATGTATGCAAACATGGAAGTATATGATCATATTGTGAATCATGACATTATTTAGGCATATGAACTTAGGCCTAATTTATGGTTAGGCAAGGCATGTAAATAGAACCTTTAGAAATATTAAATTTGCTAAATCTGCTAATTTGCCAAGTTGCCTAAACTGCTAGTTTTGTTATATTGCCTAGACTGCTAATTAGATTGAAATGCCTAATCTGTTAAATTTGTCGGTTGAAATGCCTAACCTGTTATATGCCAAAATCTGCTAAGTTGCTAAATCTGTTAAATCCGTTAAGTCATATAAAATCTGTTATCTGCTATGTTGATATAATCATCCTGTTATTGATATAATCTGAATTGGCATATATATTGGGCGTGCGCATAAACGGTAAATTATTAATTAATTGGCCGCAAAGATAAACATGGCTAACTCGAGGTTAGAATGAGTTTGCGGCGTAAATCTGCCCGGAACCGCCCGGCACATCCAGTGGCCGCAAACAATAGGTTCTAATGTGAGAAGTTAGTCATAACATGCGTAAGACACGAGGTTAGGCCTGGCTTGTGGCAGAAGTCTGCCCGGAACCGCCCGGCATATCCAGCGGCCACAAGCTACCGACCTAATGTGAGAGGTCTGTGCATTAATAATTAATTAATGCAAATCTAAGATAAGAATGACGTCTAAAACGTATTGGGGAAAATAGGGTTAAACAAAAGGGATTAATAGATGTAGTAAAACCCGTCCATGAATCTGTAGGCCCAATACAAAGTTAGACAAATCTGAAAAATCTGTACATCTGACCTGTTAGTCTGAAAACTTGTTAACTTAATTTGTGAATTAGTAAACCTGAATTCTGTATGTCTGAACTTGTAAACAAGTTAATCTGAAATCTGTTAGTCTGGGGACACAAGGTTAGGAGGGGAATTACTTGTGTCATCTGTTGTTTGGGACCCATATTAGTCAGTAACCCTTTCTGGTATCAAAACTTTGACCCAACAGTAGGTAGGGTCCGGGCACGCTTACTGAACTAATTATAAGTGGTTCATTCTGATAATGGCGAGGGGTGTTGATGGTGCGTTCCAACCGGGTCATGTGCGTGCATGGATCCCGGTCTGCCTCTGAGGATGTAGGACGCCGTGACATCTGTAAATAGGTCTGTGCCAATTGGTTGTCACTTTAGGGAGTGATACACCCTACCGTGGGGCCGACACAGGATATTTATGTATTAGGGAGCCGATCGCTTGGGGTAGGGTTTTAGGGTACGCTTAGTTCTGTCTGTTTCTGTTGGTACCGTCCGTTTCTGTTGGGTGGTAACACCTGTCTGTTTCTGTGTGGTACCGTCTGTTCGGGTGGTAAAGGCCCATTACTAGTGTACACCTAATTCCACATTCTGTCTCCATAGGGATAAATCTGTTTCTTCTTCTGTCTGTTTCTGATCGGGTAGTAAAGGCCCATTATTAGCATTCTGTTTCTGTTAAAGTATTCTGTACCCGTTCCTGCTTCAATTTAGACATTAGGGTGACACCTAATTCTGCTATACTAGTATTAGTACAGAGAAGTGTAAAACAATAGTTTATATCATTCTGTTTTTCTGTTATATCTGCTACACCTGTTATAGTTATCTCACATCCAGTTTTATGTTCATATCATATTATTATTATCTGTTCATATGCTGAAAGTCACTGGACTTGCCAGACTTTTTGTCTGACCCTTGTTGTTTCGCCTCCTTTCTTCCGTTTCCCCCCCAGGTTATCCAAGGAGGGAAATACTTTAGCTTGATCCGGATTTCTCTTTGCTTGAAGTGCTTAAAGTATGGCTTGGCTCTGTATAGCTTCCGTTCCATGGGGATTATGATTTTAAACTATGCATTTTGAAGGCTTTTGTACAAGACTGATATTTTGTACTTGAATTCTGAAATTGAAAGGATGTAACCATATTAATTTTCTGTTTCCGCTGTAATAAAGTTAAAATTTTTCAAGTACTGTTTTATCTGTCTTGTAAGTTTCTGTTCTGTTTACTAAAATGCTCCACCAAAGTTAAGGCATTCCCTTTGTGAGTGACCTTAACGGAGGTGGGGTGTTACACTTGGTATCAGAGCTAAAGGTTACCAGATTAGATAAAAGTTTTTGAAAACTATTTTCAAAAAGGTTTTAAAAGGAAGTATTTTCAAAATTAAAGCTTATTTTGAAAAACATGATCCCCAAGAGCCATATATCTTTCTTTCAGTCCTTTTTGTATTGAACCTTTCCTTTTTCGTTTCAGCATGTCTGAAGCATCTGAGATACCAGAGGGTGTCCATGTACCCGGTTGGTTTCGTCAATATCTTGAGGCTAGGACCGCCGCTGCAGGTCCAGCAAATGATCCCCCTCCCCCACCCCCTCCTCGTGCAATTGCTTTCTCAAAGATCTGTAGAGATTTTAGGGCCATGGGTGGAAAGGATTTCAAAGGAACTGAATCATTCGTAGAAGCGAGGAATTGGCTCAAAGAAACTGAGGATCTATTCGTTATCTTCGAGGTGGACGATAGGCAGAAGGTACAGTTGGCGGTATGGTTGCTCAAAGACGAAGCTTCCTACTGGTGGGAAGTCACTAACGCCGAGAGGCCGGTCGAGACATGGATGGATTTCAGAACAAGGTTTGAGACAAAATTCCTCTCGCAAGCTGAAAGAAGTTTACAACTAGAAAAGTTCTTATCTCTTAAGCAAGGAAGTATGACGGTCAAGGAATACGTCAACCAGTTCAACCAACTGGCTAGGTTCGGATTGGATTTAGTCAACACTCAGCATAAAAAGGCTCTCCGCTTTGTTAAAGGATTGAACGAGCCACTGCACAGCTTAGCCATGACCCACGTACCTATGGGAGCGACTTACGAGAAATTGGTGGACATGGCACTACTGCATGAGGAAGACAAGGGCCCGAAAGAGACAAAGAAGGAAGAACCACCAAATAAGAAAGCGGGGCCCAAAAAGGAAACACAAAGGAAGGATGAGAAGACTGAAGATAAAAAAGGGGAAAAAGTGCTTTACTTGTGGAAGCTCGACTCATCTGAACAAGGATTGCAGAAAAAGGAAGGGCGCTTGCTTTAACTGTGGGGAGATGGGACACTTCACTAGGGACTGCCCAAAGAGACGAGGACAAGGAGGGCAGGCGAATAATCTTGAGGCTAGTGGCTAGGATAGAAATAGGAAAATTTCTATAGTAGGTTTAATTTCTTTATCTGATTATGGAGTTAAGACTTTTTCTGATTCTGGTATTTTGATTTTGTAATCGATACTCTGCACTTTAATACTAGTATTATTTCTGAATTCCGCTGTAGGCTCAGACCCATAAGGGTTATGGCCCATCTGTTTGAGATTAAGGTTTGAGGGATATCTGTGTTAGGCGTCAAATATGACGCATATATTCTGAGTTTTTGTGGGATATGATTTTATCATGCTTAGCTTCCTAAGAATCATTAGGGAACCTGATCTGTATCAGTAGTCTGTAAATATCTGAATAATTATGATTTCCAGTTTTGACATTGTCTAAAGAAGGTAATCCTCTGAGTGTCAATCTGATATTGATTTCGGTCTTTGGGGTTGATACTTAGGGGAATTATTTTCTCAACCAATGTCTAATGGGAACCAAGTCTTCATTCTATCTGTACTCGCTTCCATCACTAGACTCTATCCTATCGATCGAGTGTTCAACTTATAGATAGGAATCCTAATGGGTGTAAACATGTGTTTGAGACATGTTATGTTTGATGGTTGCAAGTGGATGCAAGTGGTTGCTAGTGGTTGCTCGTGGACGCATATACACACACTAGGCACTAGATCGGCTCGAAAACACTCTCATACTGCATATGGATGTGTGAGCATTTTCAATTCTTGTGGATGCAAAATAGTTGATTCAGCACATGGATGTTGCATTTGAGTGAATGGTAGTGCACTCATATAGAAATAATATATATCATCAGAATTCTATTGCATACATGTTGGACTCATGGCACTGACATAATTCGCATTAAGGAGGTCAACTGAATCAGTAGACCGCCTGATTTTGCATTAGATAAAGAACATATACACACACTTTAGCATATGTTCATACAACATTAGAAGTTTTCTAAGGACAATGGATGCTTGTGGATGATGGTTGAGTAGATGGGTGATTGGATGGTAGGACGCATTCTTCTTAACTTGAAGATTTCGGGGACGAAATCCTTTTAAGTGGGGGAGAATGTAACACCCCGTGTATTCTATAACTGTGAAATTAACAAATTAAAGTATAATTAATTTGAAATCAAAGAACTAAGGGAAACGGGATACGCCATTGCGTTCGTCTCGGAAAAATACGCGAAATAGAGTCCGAGTTTTCGAAAAACGGAGTCCGTATGAAGAAGATATAGCCTCCGGAAGTTTCTGAATTAAGTTTAAAATTCGAACAGCTCAGAAAACAAGTTTAAAATTAAAAATCGGGCCCAATTGGCCAGGGCGGGAAAATTCCCGCCTAAGGCACCCAGGTCGACTGGGCTGTCGACCTGGTCTAGCCAGGTCGACAGGGCTGTCGACAGGGCTGTCGACCTGGTCCAGACCCAGGTCGAACCCAGTCCACCCTGGCTGGCCTATTCTATATTGGTCGATTTTCTGTGGTCTGCTTTGTCATTAGGGCTAGGTGGCAGGCTCTAATTGGTCCCTCTTGCGAATGAATGGCTACGATCAATCCAAGCAACATGGATGGTCCTAATCAGTTCATAAACTCTATAAAATGACCCTAGACTCTACCTAGGTTTCTTACACAATTCTCTAGCCTCCATTGCTCTCTTCTTCTAATTAAAAATAAAAATGGCGTCTCTGCTCTGCTGGAATTAAAACTAGAAGATAATCAACATCAGCCTAAGCAACTCAATTCAAACTAGAGATTAAAGTTTCTGCAAAGATTCTACAACAAGTTAAAGTTCTTTCTTTAATCCAATCAAGGCAAGTACAGTTATTCTCCGCTATAAACGTTAATTATAATTTTGATATGCATTTAAAACTGAGTTTGAGGTTGTATATATATTCTCTTCTGTTGGATCTGTTTTCTGTGACTGTTCTGTATTCCTTTCTTCTTTTCTGTTTCTATAGCCAGGCTACCACGAGCCTGTGCCCAATCTCATAAAGAGATTAACGTATGAACGCGAAATTTGGGATAATTAATGAATGATGCGAAATTTGACAAGACTAAATTGAATGTATGACTTTAGGTCTGAGGCATAAAATATATTGGACATGTGACTTGGGATTGGATGCATAAATTTGACTATGAACATGTAATTTATGCATGTTGTATGCATAGTTATGTTGTAATTTAGATCTGTAATTAATTAGAAAAATAAGCATATGTTATAAACTAGTTTTAGACCTATGCATATTCTGTGATAAAAGAAGAAGAGGAACCACTGTAAGATTACATATGATTTGAGACTTTGAACAAAATGCATATAAAAGTCAAGATTTGATTTTTAGAAGATATGATTTAAAGATTTAGATTGTTGGGTATAGTTTGCATAATTATTCATGACTTAAAAAGAAGAAGATATGGAAGCTTAGGTGTAAAAGATTTGCATTAATTAGGATATCTATTATTGTGATTACACCTAAATAGGGATTTTTGGATATATGGCATGCATTGGAATTAATGGTTATATTTGGTATAATTTATATGTGAATCTGCTGTAAAATGCTAGTTTAACAAAAATTGGAACATATGTTATAGGGTAAATTATGTCCATATTCTGCGCTATGTAAATGTATGCAAACATGGAAGTATATGATCATATTGTGAATCATGACATTATTTAGGCATATGAACTTAGGCCTAATTTATGGTTAGGCAAGGCATGTAAATAGAACCTTTAGAAATATTAAATTTGCTAAATCTGCTAATTTGCCAAGTTGCCTAAACTGCTAGTTTTGTTATATTGCCTAGACTGCTAATTAGATTGAAATGCCTAATCTGTTAAATTTGTCGGTTGAAATGCCTAACCTGTTATATGCCAAAATCTGCTAAGTTGCTAAATCTGTTAAATCCGTTAAGTCATATAAAATCTGTTATCTGCTATGTTGATATAATCATCCTGTTATTGATATAATCTGAATTGGCATATATATTGGGCGTGCGCATAAACGGTAAATTATTAATTAATTGGCCGCAAAGATAAACATGGCTAACTCGAGGTTAGAATGAGTTTGCGGCGTAAATCTGCCCGGAACCGCCCGGCACATCCAGTGGCCGCAAACAATAGGTTCTAATGTGAGAAGTTAGTCATAACATGCGTAAGACACGAGGTTAGGTCTGGCTTGTGGCAGAAGTCTGCCCGGAACCGCCCGGCATATCCAGCGGCCACAAGCTACCGACCTAATGTGAGAGGTCTGTGCATTAATAATTAATTAATGCAAATCTAAGATAAGAATGACGTCTAAAACGTATTGGGGAAAATAGGGTTAAACAAAAGGGATTAATAGATGTAGTAAAACCCGTCCATGAATCTGTAGGCCCAATACAAAGTTAGACAAATCTGAAAAATCTGTACATCTGACCTGTTAGTCTGAAAACTTGTTAACTTAATTTGTGAACTAGTAAACCTGAATTCTGTATGTCTGAACTTGTAAACAAGTTAATCTGAAATCTGTTAGTCTGGGGACACAAGGTTAGGAGGGGAATTACTTGTGTCATCTGTTGTTTGGGACCCATATTAGTCAGTAACCCTTTCTGGTATCAAAACTTTGACCCAACAGTAGGTAGGGTCCGGGCACGCTTACTGAACTAATTATAAGTGGTTCATTCTGATAATGGCGAGGGGTGTTGATGGTGCGTTCCAACCGGGTCATGTGCGTGCATGGATCCCGGTCTGCCTCTGAGGATGTAGGACGCCGTGACATCTGTAAATAGGTCTGTGCCAATTGGTTGTCACTTTAGGGAGTGATACACCCTACTGTGGGGCCGACACAGGATATTTATGTATTAGGGAGCCGATCGCTTGGGGTAGGGTTTTAGGGTACACTTAGTTCTGTCTGTTTCTGTTGGTACCGTCCGTTTCTGTTGGGTGGTAACACCTGTCTGTTTCTGTGTGGTACCGTCTGTTCGGGTGGTAAAGGCCCATTACTAGTGTACACCTAATTCCACATTCTGTCTCCATAGGGATAAATCTGTTTCTTCTTCTGTCTGTTTCTGATCGGGTAGTAAAGGCCCATTATTAGCATTCTGTTTCTGTTAAAGTATTCTGTACCCGTTCCTGCTTCAATTTAGACATTAGGGTGACACCTAATTCTGCTATACTAGTATTAGTACAGAGAAGTGTAAAACAATAGTTTATATCATTCTGTTTTTCTGTTATATCTGCTACACCTGTTATAGTTATCTCACATCCAGTTTTATGTTCATATCATATTATTATTATCTGTTCATATGCTGAAAGTCACTGGACTTGCCAGACTTTTTGTCTGACCCTTGTTGTTTCGCCTCCTTTCTTCCGTTTCCCCCCCCCCCCCAGGTTATCCAAGGAGGGAAATACTTTAGCTTGATCCGGATTTCTCTTTGCTTGAAGTGCTTAAAGTATGGCTTGGCTCTGTATAGCTTCCGTTCCATGGGGATTATGATTTTAAACTATGCATTTTGAAGGCTTTTGTACAAGACTGATATTTTGTACTTGAATTCTGAAATTGAAAGGATGTAACCATATTAATTTTCTGTTTCCGCTGTAATAAAGTTAAAATTTTTCAAGTACTGTTTTATCTGTCTTGTAAGTTTCTGTTCTGTTTACTAAAATGCTCCACCAAAGTTAAGGCATTCCCTTTGTGAGTGACCTTAACGGAGGTGGGGTGTTACAGCATGCCACTGCACCATGAAGAGTCAATCTATCCATTGATTTAATATTGAAACTAAAATATTAAGCGAAGGCACAAAATAAAACCATGGAAAAACATTTGTAGTTTTCACATGGAGCAATGTACTTACTGAATTGTAAAAGGAATATAAGTAATTAATGCTTAATCTCAATCAAATCAATAACAATTTAATTTATGTTCCATTAAGTGAATAAGAAGTATAAAGTTAATAATATGAAAGTATATAATTTAAGAAAATAGCATTGAAATACTGGCGTTCAAATCCATTATCCTACTGTAACATTGAAACTAATTTGAAAGTTAAAAATCTATAGAAACAAACTGATATAGTGGACTAATTGATGATCAAGTCCAAAAATAATAAAAAACAAGAGAGGCATAAACTATCATCCAAACAGAGAACAGATTGTTTAATGAATAGATTATTGAAGCAATTGTCAATTCATAGATGATAAGTTTACAATCTGAAATGGCATTAAGGAAATTGAGTTCAGTAAATCCAGTAAATACACGGAAATTGAGTTCAGTGAATCCATTTACTTATTATTTTTCGGTTAAGAATTTAAAATACAGGGAAAAATGAATTATAGGAAAGAACAATATATATCACTATAATAATGGCGCAATTGATCGATTTAATAAAATTAAATCTGGCAGTTTTGTCTTTTAAATTGAATTTCAAAACTATGTAATAAGCATAAAACCGAAAATAGAAGACACTTTCCACTTTTACATTATACATAATAAGTCAAGGAGGAAAATGTAAAATTATATATCAAGGCTATAGCATATAATCAGCTAGAATACAAAGTTGTTTAACAACTTCTCTCTGTGTGTGTGTGTATATATATTAATAAACATGGTATATCGATAATAATTTCAATCCCGTTGAAATGGAAAATCAAAAGAGTAGGTATATATTAATGGGAAATCAATCTGAATGTATAAGCAATGCAGTTATTGTCATAGTAATAAAATTAGACATATAAGTCAAATCTCAAAAGAACTGAACTTTCACAGAAGATTAAAAAAGGGAGGTTGATGATAAAAACTACAATTTTAGACTTAAAAAACAACAAATGCCAAATAAAAACTAATATAAGAGGCAGAAATCCATACTTTAAACATGAGGAAAAATATAAGATATTTTCACCTAAGCTTTAAAAACAAACAGAGAAATAACTCAAAACATTAACTAAAAACATAATATTCATATGCTCTTAGCTATTCACCAAGAACACAAAAATGCATTTAAGAGTAAAATAAGCACCGACTCTTGATGCCTCTAACTTTGCCATAGCTCAAAACCCAAGAATTGTCAATCATAATGGATAAAGGATGGCAAAACATGCATTGCCAAAGAATGAGCAAACATACCGCAGTTACTACCAAAAAATGGATAAAGGATGGTAAAATATGCATTGCCAAATAATAGGCAAACATGCCATAGTCAAGTTTTTTTTCCTTCTTTATAAATAATTTGTAAATCATGCCAACTCAACAGTCAGATGTATATAAAATAATATCATGTTCATTTGTAAATCATGCCAACTTAACAGTCAGATGATTAAGATAATACCATGTTCATTTGTAAATCATGACGAAAATAAAAAACTTCCATACTGACATTTTTTATGTGTCAACTTAGAATTCCATTGTCTTTGACTCTGGATCTCCACTGACTGTTCCAACTGGTAGCGTAGCACAAACTTAGAAAAAGCAATAGCCTGCAGTGACAAAAAAAAACAATAGTACAATTGAATTCCAGCAATAAAATTGACCACAACCTATAAGATAATACCGTGTTCATTTGTAAATCATGACAAAAATAAAAAAAATTACATACTGACATTTTTTATGTGCCAACTTAGGATTCCATTGTCTTTGCCTTTGGAGCTGCACCGGCTGTTCCGACTGGTAGTGCACCACAAACCAACAGCTGCAGTAAAAAACAGTCATACAAATGAATTCCAGCAATAAAATTGAGCACAACCCAAACCCTAATACACGTTATTCACCTGATTGCCTCTTCCAGTATACCCAAGAAGGCAACAATCGAACCCAGTCCTTCTCCTAAATAGACTGTGAATCTCACGGGCCACAACGTCATCAGGAAGCCTGATGATGAAGTAAGCGCTGATATCGGATTTGATTTAGGGTTCGTGTGTTGACAGTCAGCGAAACAACTTTTCTTCGATTTAGGGTTTGATTTAGGGTCAGATAGTATAAAATAAAATAGTTAAAGAAGGAAGATGAGAAAAGATGGGGACTGGGGAAGGAGAAATGGCCATCATCGTATCTCATTAATAATTTAATTATACTCAATGAAAAAGAAGGCTCCGCAGTTCTCTGGAAAAGTCGGTAAATAGATTAAAGAAGAATGTACATCAGATAGTAGGTTTTTTTAATTATTAAAATGGATGTGCATCTTAAAAATAAAAAATAGTAATAATTGTAGGTGTTTTTTATTATTAAAAAAGTAGCTTGTGTCTTGTGCGGAAACTAAATCCAGTAATGATTCTAGGTTTTTTTATTGTTGATAGCATTAATTTTGTCCTGTAGTTTTCGTCCTGTTATATGTGAGGAGTGAATGGGAGGGATTTTTTTATTATTATTTATTAGTGGTATTGTGGAGGGGAAAGGGTCAGCTTTGGAGGGAATACTATTATTTAATTAGTGGTGTTGTGGCGGGAAAAATGTGAGTTTTGGAGGGAAAGTTGGCCTTGCTTTAGTATATTGTAAGATTTAGCAGAGATCAATGAATACAACATAACGGAATACAATGTCAGACACACCATTCATTTGCAAGTCCGTTCTGGGTTTGAACAAAATCGGAGCCACCTTATTCCTCGTCTCATATGTCCAATACAGGAGATAGGCCCTCGCATATCCGAACAACCAACAAATACATTCGTACGGCTACCACTATAGGCCCTTTAAGGTAGCTACTCCAATCATGGGCATCAGTAGAAACTCACCCATTCGATGTGAAGATAGTCGGTCTTGCACCATCTTCAATCTCTTCGACTGTTAGTCGTCATAACAATTATTCAGAATGGGTTAAACCTAGTCTTTCCAAATGACTAGCGTATCTTATAATTAAGTGTTATAACAGCACATCATACGCCTCATTCCAATCCATAATATTCCTTTATTCGTATTTCTTTATTCCGGAAAGCTTCTCATTAATCTTATCAAAGATTATCACTTTTGAACACACTGTTTAATCCATTTCTTTGGAAATCATTTCAAAAGATTTTATAGTATCTTTTCACAATTTAAACCAAATTAAGGTTTATCAAACTAGTCGGGATTAACGCCTTACCAAAGTAATCATTCATTTTATTATCCCATCCCAACCTATTCATCCCATGGAGCAAAACTGGTAGTACTCCATATCTAACACCACTGGGTTATTGGTAAATTCAATTACAATTTCACGTTCAAATCTAATTAAAGATTTACCTATCACCTGGAGTAAAACTGGTGGTACTCCACTTTCGATCACCTTCTTGAATTTGATAATTTTAATTACCACATTAACATTTCAATCTAATTAAAGATTTATTAAAACTCCGTCTTGGTTTTAATCTTCAAAAATCATTATTTAATCATTATTTAAAATGCAGTTCACGAATATCGTCAATTGATCAAAGGTTATAATGCAAAAAATTTATCCCCTAGAGCCATGGTTAAACTTGGCATTAGGAAAGATTTGATACTATTCAGTGGTCCTCTATCATAAGAATACTTAGTTCATGAACTTTCCTGTATGTTTACGGCCTGGGTATACTCTTGTATTAGTACAACTCACTTTTCGATCAATGTTAACAGCTCTCCGGTAGGATTTTTTGAGAGTATACAAGGAATCAAACAAGGAGACCCTATATCTTCTTATTTATTTATCACAGCCATGGAGATGTTAACAAGAAAGCTAGATAATCTGGTAGACAATGACCTTTTCGACTTACATCCTAAATGCACTGATCCACGCATCACCTCCCTCTTGTTTGCCGACGACTTGATTGTTTTCTGCATACCGAATGATAAAACGTTAACTAATATCATGTCTACACTACAAGATTTCTACAAGTTAACAGGTTTGAAAATAAATTATGACAAATCGAATTTAATGCTTTTCGGTGTGTCTCAATCACGTATACCTGAGATACAAGGCTACACGGGCATAAATTGTAGTGACTCAACCTTATCGTACCTTGGATTGCCGATGGCAACTTCAAGAATCACCACTCTGCAGTGTCTTCTTTTGTTTGAAGGAATTACTAAAAGACTTAACTGTTGGTCCACTACCTTTCTTAGTCAAGCTGGAAGGCTAACGCTCATCAAATCTGTTATTATTTCTATGCAAGTGTATTGGTCTCGCACTTATTTACTTCCTAGTAAACTGCATAATATGATACGTTATGCCTGCATGATTTTTTTTTGGAAAGGTAATATGCATTCTAAGTACCTTGCCCCATATCGTACACTAAGCTTACTAGACCCTTGAATAATGGTGGGCTAGGTTTAATTAATACCAGTCTTTGGAATAATGCAGCTATAGCTAGATTAATTGACGATATTCTAAACAGCAATGCTAGTCTTTGGGTCCGTTGGTCTAATAAACATGTATTGAAACAACAAAGTCTTTGGTATTTACGTACGCTTCAAGGTTTTAGCTGGACCTGGAAGTGTATTAACAGACAGAAACACAAGATTTTACCTCACTTTAAATTTGGTTTTGCTACTTTTGACAGGATCAAGTTTTGGGAAGACCCGTGGCTTGATCATCGTATTATACTAAATGACAGTATGACCTACCTGGAAAAACAAGGAACTGGAGTAAACAAAGATGCGACTATCGGAGACTTTATAATTCAAGACAAGATTCGCTTGCCCAATTCAGTTTTGCGACATGCACACTTGCCGTGGAGTAAAATTGAAGAAATTAATTGCCATCCTGCTTCTCAGCGCAACACTGTATGGAATTGGATAGGTGAGGACTTCAATATCAAGAAAATGTATAGTGCTTTGTCAGATTTTACTACACTACCAATTTGCAGATAGAGCAAAAGGATTTGGAAAATGGATAATATTGCCAAAGAGAACATGCTGTTTTGGAAGGTGATCAATCAAGCAATTATGACGAAGGAGCGTCTTGCGGAGCTTGGAATGGAAATTCAGGCTCTTTGCATTCTATGCAGCAAGGCTACAGAGAATCACCAACACCTTTTCTTTGAATGTGAAGTGGTCCATCACTTGAGTACTGAAGTGTTGCAACAAATCAATCTAACTGGCTTCCTTGTAACCAGCGAAAACCAATGGAGTTTCTTCAAACAAAGGACAGGAGTAAACAATCATACTAAGAGGCTCAACACATACATTCTAAAGAAGATCACGCATGCAATTTGGATGAAATGCAATGCTTGCACTTTTGACAGAACGCAAGTCATGAATTACACCGACTGGAAGCATCAGTTATGGTAGGAGACAAGAGATGGTCTAAAGTTCCTCAAATTTACCTACGATCCTGGGATTTTTGAGTGATTAAGCTTGCACTAATTTTTGTAAATAAGTGTTTTTTGTCTTCTTTAGTTAGCGGTCGATACGCTTGTTCTCTCCGTACTCTATTTTTGCTTTTTCTGCTTTTGTTTCTATGTAATCGTCTTAGCGTATCAATAAAAGTGGTAGGGGCCCACTCAACCTCGTCAGCTTTGCCAAAAAAATGCAGTTCACGATACACCCAAAATCATATTCCATCAAACTGGAACTTTCACGAAAAACAGATCAGTATATGTTCGATATAAATTTCCGTATCAGACGAATAATATAAATGGAACAACGACAAAGCCTTTTAAATTCCATATATAGTAACGGTCTTCCTTCACAGAAGCTCATCTCGATTATTACCAAATCGAATTCCATTCAATTCTAATTTAATATACTAAATTGGAAATCTTTACTTTGGAAAATTCCATTAATCTTAATTAAAAGATTATAAATTCCAAATCATATCTTCACTGTTAATTGGGTTAAAGAACAAATGTTATTTAAAACATTGTTCACAATAAACCCAAAAATCCAATTCTTTTATTCAATTCCAGTTAAATATTAATTAATTGGAAAACTTCACTAAATCTTAATTTAAAGATATATTCTTTTCTCAACTAGGTTTAAGAACAGTGTTATTTAAGACACCGTCCACGACAAACCCAAAATCCAATTTAGTATTAAATACAAGGCTCTGAATAGAAATTATATCGACTTATATTCAATTTCAAATTCTGAAACCAACGAATATCGTATTGGTATAATGATACCAATATCTTCCAAATTTCCATAACAACATCCGTATAATCACGGAATCCAATATCGAAATATTCCTAAGATTATTTCCATTCAAATCCATTCCAATTTGTTCATTGAAAATTTTGGTTATTTTAAAACCATTTTCAAATCCAATTTATTTATTTCTAAAAATAATTGGATTATTATTCTAGTTATTAACTAGTTCATTTAGATAAAAATATACTTTTATCTTTTCAAAACTGGAATTTTTCATCCAAGATCTTTCCAAATCATTAATTATGATTTTACACAAATTTTCCATATTTTTAATAATTTTATTAAGGCCCTTGCAGTCGGTTTCCAACAACGGTCACCGAACTGGGTCCATAGCGACCTTTTCTTGAAATTGATTTGAACATATCACAATATTTAACCATTAGATTTCAAATCTCTTATATTCATTGGAAAGCTCATTTCGATATGAATCCAACGGTCCTGGATTTAGAAGAATCCGACGGTCGGATCTCCCGTTACGTCCATTTGAAGTTAATGGTTGAAATTCGCGAACAGTTGGTGCGCGGCGCGTTCCATTCAGGTATATATATATATATATATATATATATAATATCGTCGATTTCTATTCAAAATGTATTTTATAAATTTGTTTTAAAATGATTCTCACTTCTATTTCAATTTTAAATCAAAATTGAATATTCTATATCGTTATAATATTAATATGATAATATTATCAAAATATCAGATTTTGAAATCACTTTTCGATATTCATTATAAAATGAATAAAATCGACAGAAAATCCCATTCGTGTTAAAATGGCGCTTAACTGCTTAACATGGTTTCACATTTCAATTTTTTCGTGTCCATCCAAAATCGGACATCAAAATCACGCTTTGATTATTAACTGAATATTATTCTAAAATATTCGTTAATTCTGAACTGGAATCAGATTCAATCAATTACCATATAATTCCAGTTATATGGATTTCATACATCGCATGTATACACCAATAATGATAAACAATCATTAAAAATTCGTACAACATCCAAAGTGCATTTTACAACTATATAAACATTAAAATAAATAAATAACGCTTATACAGTCTGTCAAGTCATCGATTGACATACAACTAGACAGTTGGGATCAGTGTATGTCATATATCATCCCAATACCCATACGGGGTTTCAACCAACAAATGCTGTTTATTATTTGTGCAGTTGAGCGATGTGTGAAATATTATCATCCCAATCAATGTCAGTTAAATGGGTGTACATAAACTAACCGTCCGATTTGTAAATGAATATTTATTTTATTTCTTTTCATGATAATTTTTATATACATTTTGTATAAATAATTTTATATACATAACAATATCAATCAATGACAATCCTAATCACAATCCAAACAAACAATCAACCATGGTCTGTACAAAAAAGTAGTGTTAGAGCTACTAAGCCCCATCTGCAACCTATTATATAATAATTGTAAAATAATTTGAGTGAGAAAGAGTTCTCACAGTCGGTTTCTAATATGTCATTCTTTATTTGAAGATTTTATTTCTGTTCGGATTTGAATTTGCTTGAAATTTTAATATGCTTCGTTTCTGTTCTAGTCAGTACCATTGCGAAACTCTCTTCATCACGATTCCAGCGAATCTGAAACCGTCCAATTCCATCCTCATATGAAATAGTTATGATATTATTTACATACCATTACAAAAATCAAAATAAATATAATTAATTAATTTTACATCTTCTTCTGCTTTTTAACACTGCCAACTTTTGGAAAACCGTTCAATCTGAAACTCCATCGCCGTCGCGTGGGGATTTTCTGATGATCAGTGTACCATCATCAGTATTCATGTTCGAGTTTCGAAAGTGGGATATATATATATTTCCAATCGACTGGTGTGAGAACCAAAACTTAGATAGAGTTATTGTTTGTGATTTGGCATTTAAATATGATTTTTGACTATATATGAAAGTTACGTGATTGAAAAGTTAACCAATTAATTGATTGATGGTTGTGTTGTATGATTGTTAATTTAACTAATAAAATCATTGAAACCAATATGAAAAGGAAAGCTAAATTTAGCCAAGTAGTGTCAAATTTTGAGCTGAATTGAAAATTTATTTCAATTGCATACATATACATGTATATATATGAACAGGTCATAGCGTGGAAGCTAAGAAGAGGAATAAAATTGTATGCCCGACAAATAGGTATATGTTTACTATATTCATTGGGTTTAATGATTTTATGAGCCGATTGATAAGCCGCTTGGCATTTTCTTTTTCTTTTTGATTGATGAGGCCCCTGTGAGGCAAGTTGCGGTTTTACCGATCAGCCCGTACAAAGGAGGTTATGGCGAAAATTTAAGGCGTTAACTAAATTTTTATCTTAGAAACTGAAAAGTTGAAGAATGAAAGCTAGAATGAAAGTTGAGTTGGTTATTTAAATAACTTTTAGCTTCATTCCTTTTCGAGGACGAAAAGATTTTAAGTGGGGGAGATTGTAACAACCCGGAATTTCTGAACCAATTTAAACTTTTTATTTTAGCTATTTTAATGGATTTTTTATATTTAAAATGATTTATTTTAAATAATAACAAATATAAATTTATTTAAATCAAAGTTAGAACGTATAAATTTATTTTAATTATAAAATGAACTTGAAATGGCATGTTAGTTTGAAAATTCGATTTTAAATTTCAATTGAATATACAGAATTCAATATAAATCGGGTTTCAGTAATATAAGAAACATTAGAATCTATTTAACTATATCTTTCTAACGAATGTAAGAAACTGAGATTTCACTTTATAAATTGTAAGTTATGCCCAGTTTAAAATTTAAAATAGTCACTATGGAATTTATACATATTTTAAATAATATATAGGCCTTAAAATAGCCATTATGCAAACAACCTCCGTTTTCGAAGAATAGAACATTTCCTTGCTATTATAACAATTACATCAGAGTACAAGATATCAGAGTATGAATAAATATTACATAGAAAAATATCAGAGATTTAAAATACATAGCAGCGGAAATAAAATGTATAAATACAATGCGTAGTGGAAGAACATCAACTAGCACAACTGAATGAAATACATGAATAAGCTTTTCGATTATAGCTCCAATTGTAATCCAGGATCCTGGAAAAAGAAATATCTGCGAATACCAAAACTACTAGCTGCCTGGGTGGAAAATACAGGCACCCAGAGTTTAGGTGAAAACAATAAACTCCGAGTCAGTCATGGGACTGGTGTGAGGACTAAAGCAGTTATTAACTTGATTTTAAATTTAGGTAAATCAAGAGACCACGCCGTATAACACGGAACGGGTTTACCCCCAAGAATACCAGTGCATAAAACAAACAGCACAATGCTAAATAAAAGAAAATAAAGCTATAATTAGACTCAGGTCCCATCACACAATGCAACGCAAGCCAGAGGATAGAGTTTTACCTTATAATAGCCAAATATGCTTGATAAGCTAATTTATCTTTTATTACTATAAGTGTATAGTGTATAAATCAGTTTTGAAAGTAAATGTATCAATCCTAGATGGCATAATACCCTATCCTATTATCTCTCCATATATATATATATATATATATATATATATATATACAGCAAAAATCGTAAAGCTCATATTGGAAAGTTGGATTTCCATCATAATGGCTGTTGATTCGAAAGATCTATCACGTAGTACAATTCTCCACAGCTTACGTCCAGGGCTTTTGGAAAACACCGTAATGCACATCCGCCATATCATATAGGAATCCAGGGGGGAGGGGGTTGTGCCCCTATCCCTACTGGTGTGGGGCGACCACACCCAGCATCATCTCGGTCGACCGAATCCATGACAACCCTAAGGTTGTCTATCCTCATCTCAAAAGCATATTGACCTGACCATCAGTTCACCATCATACCGGTGTGTGAGGCTCGCGAATTAATGCTACACAAAGCTATGCTAATTAAAGCTATGCTTTGATCATCACCCACCAAGCTCTGCTTTTCAACAAAGCTTGGATCACCACAACTCAGCATGTCACACTGTCAATCCATACCATATCATTGATCTCAACCAATATATAACCTCTAAGCTCGTACGTCTCAGAGAAGGGTGTTAAGCAAGAGAATAAATTCTCCACCAACAAATAGATATATATTTAGCAGAGATCAATGAATATAGCATAACGGAATACAATGTTAGACACACCATCCATTTGAAAGTCCGTTTTGGGTCTGAACGAAACCGAAGGCACCTTATTCCTTGTCCCATGTGTCCAATACAAGAGAAAGGCCCTCGCATATCCGAACAATCAACAAATACGTCCGGACGGCTACCACTGTAGCCCCTTCAAAGTAGCTACTCCAATCATAAGCATCAGTAGCAACCCATCCATTTGATGTGAAGATCGTTGGTCATGCACCGTCTTTAATCTCTTCGACTGTTATTCGTCGTAACAATTATTCAGAATGGGTTAAACCCGTTCTTTTCGAATAACTCGCATATCTTATAATCAAGTGCTATAACAACATATCGTACGCCCCATTCCAATCTAGAATATTCTTTTGTTTATATTTCCTTATTTTGGAAAGGTTCTCATTAATCTTATCAAAGATTATCACTTTTAAACACACTATTTAATCCATTTCTTTGGAAATCATTTCAAAAGATTTCATAGTATCTTTTCACAATTTAAACCAAATTAAGTTTTATCAAACTAGTCGGGATTAACGCCTTACCGAAGTAATCATTCATTTTATTATCCCATCCCAACCTATTCATTCAATGGATCAAAAGTGGTAGTACTCCATATCTAACACCACTGCGTTATTGGTAAATTCAATTACCATTTCGCGTTCAAATCTAATTTAAGATTTACCTATCGCTTGGAGTAAAACTGGTGGTACTCCATTCTCGATCACCTTCTTGAATTTGATAATTTTAATTACCAAATTAACATTTCAATCTAATTAAAGATTCATTAAAACTCCATCTTGGTTTTAATCTTCAAAAATCATTATTTAATGGTTATTCAACTTATGAAATAAATCCTGTCTTTAACTGGGTTAAAGAAAGAATGTCATTTAAAACACAGTTCATGGTTAAAGAACGAATGCCATTTAAAACACAATTCACGATAAACCCAAAATCGTATTCCATCAAAATGGAACTTTCACGGAAAACAGATCAGTATATATTCGGTATAAATTTTCGTATCAGACTAATAATATAAATAGAATAACGACAAAGCCTTTTAAATTCCATATAACGGTCTTCCATCACAAAAGCTCATCTCGATTATTACCAAATCAAATTCCATTTAATTCTAATTTAATATATTAAATTGGAAATCTTACTTTGGAAAATTCCATAAATCTTATTTAAAAGATTATAAATTCCAAATCATACCTTCATTGTTAATTAGATTAAAGAACAATTGTTATTTAAAACATTGTTCATGATAAACCCAAAAGTCCAATTCTTTTATTCAATCCCAATTAAATATTGATTAATTGGAAAACTTCACTAAATCTTAATTTAAGGATTTATTCTTTTCTAAACCCGGTTTAAGAACAGTGTGTTATTTAAGACACCGTTCATGATAAACCCAAAATCCAATTTGATATTAAATATAAGGCTCTAAAAAAAATTATATCGGCTTATATTCAATATCAAATTCTGAAACCAACGAATATTGTACTGGGAATAACGATACCAATATCTTCCAAATTTCCATAACAACATCTGTATAATCCCAGAATCCAATATCAAAATATTTCGAAGAATATTTCCATTCAAATCCATTCCAATTTATTCATTGGATATTCTGGTTATTTTAAAACCATTTTCAAATCCAATTTATTTATTTCTAAAAATAATTGGATTATTATTCTAGTTATTAACTAGTTCATTTAGATAAAAATATATTTTTATCTTTTCAAAAATGGAATTTTTCATCCAAGATCTTTCCAAATCATTAATTTTTATTTTACACAATTTTTCCATATTTTTAATAATTTTATTAAGGCCCTTACAGTCGGTTTCCATTAACGGCCACCGAACTGCATCCATAGCGACCTTTTCTGAAATTGATTTGAACACATCTCAAAATCTAACCGTTAGATTTCAAATTTCTTATATTCATTGGAAAGCTATTTTCGATACGAACCCAAAGATTCCGGTTTTAGGAGGATCCGATGGTCGGATCTCCCGTTACGTCCATTTGAAGTTAATGGTCGAAATTAGCGAACGGTCGTTGCGCGGCGCGTTCTATTCAGGCCATTATATATATAATATATATATATATGGTCTATTTCTATTCAAAACATATTTTATAAATTCGTTTATAAATTCTTTTTAAAACGATTCCCACTTCTATTTCAATTTTAAATCAAAATTGAATATTCTATATCATTAAAATTATAATATTATCAAAATATCAGATTTTGAAATCACTTTTCCATAGTCATTATAAAATGAATAAAATCGACAGAAAATCCCAATTGTGTTAAAATGGCATTTAACTGCTTAACATGGCTTCACATTTCAATATTTTCGTGTCCATCCAAAATCGGACATCAAAATCACACTTTGATTATTCACTGAATATTATTTTAAAATATTTGTTAATTCTGAACTGGAATCAAACTCAATCAATTACCATATAATTTCAGTTATATGGATTTCATACATCGCATGTATACACCAATAATGAAAAACAATCATTATAAATTCGTACAACATCCAGAGTGCATTTTACAATTGTATAAGCATTAAAATAAATAAATAACACTTATACAGTCTGTCAACCTATCGATTGACATACAGCTAAACAATTGGGATTACTGTATGTCAAATATCATCCCAATAGCCGTGCGGAGTTTCAACCAACAAATAATGTTTATTATTTGTGCAGTTGGGCGATGTGTAAAATGTTATCGTCCCAATCAATGTTAGTTAAATGGGTGTACATAAACAAACCGTCCGATTTGTAAATGAATGTTTATTTTATTTCTTTTCATGATAATTTTTATATACATTTTATATAAATAATTTTATATACCCAACAATATTAATCAATGACAATCCCAATCACAATCCAAATAAACAATCAACCATGATCTGTACAAAAAATAGTATCAGGAGCAACTAAGCCTCATCTGTAACCTATTATATAATAATTGTAAAATAATTTGAGTGAGAGAGAGTTATCACAGTTGGTTTCCACTCTGTCATTCTTTATTTGAAGATTTTATTTCTGTTCGGATTTGAATTTGCCTGAAATTCTAACGTGCTCCGTTTCTGTTCTAGTCAGTACCATTGCAAAGCTCTCTTCATCACAATTCCAGCGGATCTGAAATCATCCAATTCTGTCCTCGTATGAAATAGTTATGATATTATTTACAAACCATTACAAAAATTAAATTAAATATAATTAATTTTACATCATCTTCTTCTTTTTAACACTGCCGACTTCTGGAAAACCGTTTGATCTGAAACTCCATCGACGTTGCACTCCTGGACCACCGGAGCTCCATCGGACCACCCCACAACGTCGAGCTACGATGAACTCGCCATCACCTCCCGTGTCAGAATCCCCTTCGAACGACGAAGGTTTTCAGCCCAAATTCTCACCGAATATGTAACTAAAATTTATCAACCCCATATGGATCAAAAGCCCTTAAGATTCTCTTCGATGTTCACTTTGAAAATTCTTTGAATTGATTTGAGGATTCGAAGAAAAATCGATTGGAAATTGGGAGGTTTTCAACCCTCAATCCCATAGGGAGGCGGCTTGTAGAGGCGTTGACCATGGCAAAGAGAAATGGAGGGTTGTGACCAAATTTGACTTATATAATATAATTTAATATTATTAAATTTGGCAATTTACTTGTTTAACGCACCGAACTCCAAATCAAACCTAACGACTGTCGCCCCTAGCTAATTACCCCCCTTTCGAACACAATAGGATATGTCTTGTAAGCCAATTCGAATGTATCAATTAGTTATTATCAAAATTAAATTATAAATCAATATATATTGAATTTAATCATACATTTTAATTTATCGGGGCCACATACTGACTCCAAAATTTGCAGAAAAGTAAATCTAGCTATGTTTTGATAATACGGTCCTAACAAAACTAATTTCGTTCAATTTGGAGACCATTTGAAAAATGTCCTTTTCTGGTCGATCTAATTCAAACTGAAACTAAGGCTGTAAATTTTGTACAAATGTCCGACGTTCGTTCGTGTCTGTGACCGAAATATGTCCGTCCGAGTTCAATCGATTCTCATTTAGGACACGAGTTAGAACAACTAAATTTGTACGAGAAAAAAATCACGTCCAGTCCATGTTCGTTCGAATTCGTCTGATTTTCTTGTAATTCAATATATGGTCAAGAGAAAACCTAACAAAAAGTATAAAATATGATATAAATAGCCATGTCCGACTGTGTCCGCTCGTATTCGTATCCGAAAAACGTATGTCCATGTCCGACCAATTTTTTTTAGGAAACGGGTTAGGACAAGAAGATTTGTTCAAGAAAAAATTTCGTCCGATCCGTGTTCAGTCCGATTTTTTTTAGGACAGAAACTGAACACGCCTTCGTCCGGTCCGGTCCGACCGATTTACACCCCTAACTGAAACTATCAAAACACGTTTAAATTTACCATGCTCACATATTAAATCCAAAAATTATGAAATTTAAAACCTAATAATAATTTGATATTCCGGATTCAACAAAAGTGGTTTCGTCGAAAACGAAAGTCATTTGCGAAATGACTATTTTAAGGCCTATATATTATTTAAAATATATATAAATTCCATAGCGACTATTTTAACTTTTAAATTGGGCATAACTTACAATTTATAAAGTGAAATCTCAGTTTCTTACATTCATTAGAAAGATATGGTTAAATAGATTTTAACATTTCCTATTTTACTGAAATCCGATTTATATTGAATTCTGTATATTCAATTGAAATTTAAAATCGAATTTTCAAACTAACACGCCATTTTGAGTTCAATTTATAATTAAAATAAATTTATATGTTCTAAATTTGATTTAAATAAATTTATAGTCATTATTATTTAACATAAATCATTTTAAATATTCAAAATCCATTAAAATAGCTAAATAAAAAGTTTAAATTGGTTCAAAAATTTCGGGTTGTTACACTCTTGGAAGGTGGTTCCATATCTTGTCATAGTTCGAAATCCATTATCCAAAAGCACCAAGTGGTTTTGTTTGTATACCATATAATAGAATGTGAGATGCAGGCATTCTTCTAGATTCTAAATTATTTGTGGAAAACTGTAGACATTATCATAATATCTGATTTAAATATACAAACAGATTTGGTTCTCATAAGGTAAAAACCCGTTCTATATTAACGGTGTGGCCTTATGAGATACTGTTTATTGCTTAACTTGTTTTAAAATCGTTTACTCATACCTGTCCCCTGACTGACCCGGAGTTTATTTTTCTGTGTTTGTCCCTAAACTCTTGGGCACTCATAATATTTGTTATGAGTAGATAAGTGAACTGGGTGTTGGATAACTTTTTGGACTTAAATGGATGGGATGGTTTCTGCAAGGCGGTCTATATATTATATCTGTGAAGTTTGCAAGCCAGTTATCAGTATCTATATATAATTATGAAGTTTGTAAGTTGAAATGGAAATATATCCATGTATCCGATGTACTGTACTATGATGTATTATGACTCAAATGTATCATATTATATTATATTATATTTTGTTCAAGTTCCGCTGTGAGATTCTGATGTTTTTCATTAGTTCTATTTTTTTATCTATTCTTATTCTTGAATAATGGCACGACTTCCAAGGTGTTCGAAAGTCAGATCGTTACAGTTGGTATCAGAGCTTAGGTTACTGAATACCTAGGCTTTGGGTGAGTATTGAGAGAGCGTATTTGTAATTTTATAGTATTATATAATTATATATAAGATATATAGGAGGATCAAATTGAGTAATATACTTAAGTCAGTTTTATCCAATCAAGTCTTGATTATCGACCTATTATATTCAGGTGATTAAGTCATGAGTAGCTGTGGATGAAGAGGTCGATCTAGTGGAACAACCACTACCAATGGACATGCCACCAACCAGAATCAAGTAAAAAATATGGAAGAAGTTATCCCAGTTCAACTAAGGTCAAATTTCGCAACTATCTGTAAGGATTATACCACTCCAGGAGGAAAAGTTTTCAACGGAACTGAATCGTTTATAAAAATTCAAGCATGGTTAAGGTCTTGTGAAAGAATTTTTAAGGGGTTGAAATTAAACGACAAGCAGAAACGACTATTAGCTTCATGGTAACTCCAAGGAGCTGCTGCAATCTGGTGGGATGCACATACTGCGAATGTTCCTGAAGAAGACTTTACTTGGGAAAAATTCGAAGAGGAGTTTGAGGCACAATTTCTTCCTGCAACGGGTAAGACTAGGATGTATCGGGATTCAACATATCTCAAGCAAGGAAACACGTCGATAGCTGAATACGAGAATAAATTTAATGAACTTTCCTATTTTGGACCGGAGTTATCAACACTTCGCTAAAAAAAATGAGATGTTTATAGCAGGTTTGAAGGATAGTTTACAGGTTAAGATGATTGTACATCTGAAGGATCCATTCGTTGACTTAGTGGACATGGCTATTCGATATAAAGCACTAGATGCAAAAAAACCAGTGGAAAAGGAGAAGACTGGAGAAAACAATGGAGGGAATCCTAACAAAAGAAAATTCAATCCAAATTGGAAAAGCATGGAAAAGGGAAAAGTCGAAGAGGAGAAGTCCCACGATCGTTACAAAAATTTGTTGTGCTACAACTATAAAGAGAAAAGACACATTGCAAGGTTTTGTAAAAATTTAGAAGTGAAGAAGCCAGAGCTACCTCAGCAGCAACCACAAGGACCGGTAATGCTATTGTATGGAAGATTTTATGCTATAAGTGTCATCAGCCTAGACATTTGATCAAGGATTGTCCACTTATGAAAATGGGAACGCAACAAAAGGACTATGCCTTAATGGATAAGCCGTCAACCTCTTAGGATGTCGAAATGGAAGAAGTTCTGGAAGGCACTCTATCTTTTAATAAAAGGAGTTAAATTTATTAGGGTCGGCCTTAGGATAAATTGAATAAGGTTGAATTAAATTAGAATGATATTTAATTATACTGATATAAGAAATAAAGTTAGAATTTTAAAATTGAGTTAAAATTTGACATTTCCATTAAATTAAAGTCCAGACTCAACTGGATGTGAACTCATGGAAAATAAACAAGCTGATTTTTGAAATAAAATCATATTTCTAAGTTCGAAAATAGAGATAGCTAATTTAAGAATAAATTAGTTAAGGAAGACTGTGAATAAAACTTAACGTGATTAAGTGAATTAGCTTAGTTAGTTGAATAGGGGGTTGAGTTTAAAAGAGAATTTGGAGCAGATAAATATATTTGAACGGATTGATTCGAAGCAATGAAATAGATAAGATTTGGAATTTAACTTCCAAATATAATCAAGGATATTTTGGAGTAATGTAGGTTAATATGGGATTAAGATTTTGGGTTAAGAATTGAAACCTAACTGAAGATTGGTTAAGTTGAATAATTTTCTGGGTATCGATCTGATGTTGATTTTGGTCTTCAGGGTTGAAACTTAGAGGGTTATTCACTTACCGATTTACGGTCAGGAACCAATGGATATTGAGGAAAAATAATGCAGAAATGGAAATGATTCTAATGACAGCGACAAATATTTCTAGTTATAAAAATGACTGCAATAAATAACAAATTAATGATGTGTGTTATAACTCTAATTAACTGGAACCTACTCGTTAATCTTTAATTTCGAGGATGAAATTATTTTAAGGGAGGGTAGATTGTAATATCCCAAATTTTTACTGACTTTGTAAATTGATAATTGTGGATTTCATTAATGCTTTGTTTAAATTAAATTAAATTAAATTAATTTGAGTTAATACTTGAGAAATATGTAAACTTAATTTTTTAATCCTATGAATGTGTATGTGAAATTATATTAATGTATATATATATTAGTTTGCAATAAATATTTAATATATATATGTGTGTGTGTGTGTGTGTGTGTGTGTGTGTTAATTAAGAGGGTAAATAATGTTTTAACTTTTGTTTACATTTTTATTTGATTTGTAGCTTATCAATATCTTATGTAAACAATTCATTTACCTCATGTATAAGAAACAAATGGACAAATGCAACATTTAAAACCACTGCATACTTCAGATTCTCAAATCAATAAACAAAATTAGTTGCTTAAGGACAAAACAACATTTTGTAAACCATACATGTTTGTGATGTGTAGTCAATCTTTTGTTTTCTAATCAAATGTATATAGGCTACTACTAATAGCTTTACTTAAGAAGTAAGAATACTTGTATTTGCACATGGACTCCTACTCTTCTACACTTCAATCAATCAACAAACTAGGCTAGTTCCCTCAATCAAAACACTATATGCTGCTATCTCTCCACATACATTTGCACATGGCCTTCGATACATATTTGTACTTCCTTCTTCCTACACTGAACATCTAAGAAATCAAATACAACTAGCCTTAGCCTTAGCACCCTAGAGATTGGTGAGAGCCCATGTTTCAATCAAAGGATCAGTAACATGTTACTTAGGAACCAAGCACCATTGTTTAAAGCAATCCTTTCATATGTTTAGTATAAAATATTTGTACTTATTCTGGCCTAGATACATATCACCTGAGAGTAGGATATAAGACTTGAAAAGCCTTCACATAACCCTCTTCAATCACTAATATGCACAGTCATGAAAGAACAACTCAGCTGCTGCTTTTCAATCAACACACACAGCTAAAACTAGTTCCAGTCTACTCTGTTTGTACCCTAGCCCAGAAATTAAATTCTCATTTGTTTATTTTAATTTTTGTACCGATAAATACCCGTCTACACCTTACCATTTTGCACAAGCCTTTCAGATTGTAACTAAGTAAGGAATCTGAAAAGAAGGAACCAAGCACAAGTCTAAGAATAGAAAACCCGTACCTGTGAGTAAACTTTCTCCCATTTATCTTGCAATGTGTTGTTTTTAAGTAACTATACCTCACTGTCTAACCCGGAACTGAATCATGGAATGAAAAAGGAAAAAAATCTGAAACTAAATATATTAGCAGAAAATGGAAGTGTAAAACAATATAGTTAGATGATGTATTATATATAAAAGCCATATTGTTGAGTTATAAAATGGTTAAAGAAAATAAAATCATAGATGGGCAGAAAATGGAATAAGACAGTTAACACACTAGCTCATTGAGTAAAAAACTCACTTTACATTTTATTTAAGTTATTCTTGGAATTTTATGTTGCATGGTATGAGTATATAAGTTCATATATATACTTTTTTATGATATATATATATATATACATATAGGGTATGAAGCAAATACTTATGGTTTGTTTAAAACTGTCTTTTGCCTATGTCAATTAACAGGGGGTTAAACAATTTCGTCACTTAAAAATCCATAGATAGAATCCTAGATTGTTTCAAAACGTATGATCATCACATAAGCTGCTTGAAATTGCATACGGTTTATTTTAAAATTAGTTTCCCATTAACTAAAGAAGTGTATTTGTAAATATATGTCATACGCAGTAAGGTAAGTTCAAACATGATTCTTCCACCATTTTAATTTCAAGTTCCAGATATATGAATGATTTTGTAGTTCCAAAACATGATTTTAGGAAGTAATTTCACGATTTTGAACGATAGGAGTGAAGAGATTTGTTGAGATGATCAAAAAAGGGAAAAGAGGCCATTTCTAGTGATTCCGAGATTTGGGCACCAGGGTATGAAGTCGAGAGTAGTGCGAGGGTTCAGTAAACACAACAAAAATGTTCAAAGATTTTTATATTGAGTGGTTTGAACAAACGAAGTGGAAATAACATTTTTGGGTACTGTTTTACGGTCGACTTTGATGGTGAAATAAACCATAAGTGATGAACCGAGTTGGCCAAAATTTGGTGAAGAGGTGCGGCCAAGGGTTGAGGTCAGACTGGTGAAATTTGAATGGAAATGACGTTGTGCGGTGATGGCAACAAGGAATTTCGCGATGAAGGCTTGGGTTCATGTTTTTTTCAGACTGGGTTGATCATTGAAATTAGGAAGCAAGGGGTTAAGGGATGATCTAAGTACATGGGTGGTCTCAGCAGATGATGATGCATGTGTAGGAGAATTCATGATCAAAGAATTGAGGTTCATTTGCGTGTGCATGTGCACACCGGTTGCTGTGCACTGTGAAAAGTATTGAAAGCAGGAATGATAAAAAAGAGGAAGCATCCGATCAAATATAAGGGAGGAGAGAGAGAGAGAGCTGCGTGAGTTTGGGTGGTTACACCATGTTGACATGGATGGATAAGGGGTTGGACAAGTTCGGTAAGCAAAATAGAGAAGGGAAGGAGTATGGAAGGGAGCAATAGCATTTGTGGAAGAAAGCATCAGAATTACGAAAAGAGGAGGAGATGCGTGGGCTTAGGGTAATTGGGCTAGTTTGGCCACATAAAAGAAATAGAAATTTAAAATAAAATAAAGGAAAGGAATATGGGCCAGGAAGATGGGTCGCAGGTTAATATTTAGAAAAAAAAGGAAAAAAAAGGAAAGGAACAAAAGTAGTAATATAAAATAAGAGAAGAAAAAAAAAAGTAGTAAAGAGATTTAGGTAGAAAATAAAAGTGAAACAAATAAATGTTGTTATGGTAAACTAAATATCTTGATTTAAATTT
The DNA here is from genome assembly GCA_030737875.1 of Allium sativum. Lineage (NCBI taxonomy): Eukaryota > Viridiplantae > Streptophyta > Magnoliopsida > Asparagales > Amaryllidaceae > Allium > Allium sativum. The sequence continues at coordinate 737,849,685 of CM060916.1, forward strand.
ACAAAATATAACTTAATTGATTGTTTCAAATATAATAGCGATACAAATATATAAAGTGATATTATTGTATTGACTTCGTAAAAATGAAATAAAATAGTGAAAAGAAGTCGTCGATAATAAAATATGAAGTTAAAGGGTTAGCTAAATTTATTAGCCTAAGTTGTAATACATTTAAGTGGTGATTAAATTATTGGTTTGAACAATTTAAATAACTTAGAAAGGATATATTATTCAAATCACACTCAGGACCAAGAAAGTAGTCTAAGGTATTAAAATCGATGATATGTCGTGATATGAGGAGATGGATTGACTGTCAAAGATGCCGTATAATAGTGAACCCAAATGGATGAATTAACAATAATATATATATATATATATGATATAATAAAAACATATCGATTGAATATCAATGGACGATGTAACCATTAGGATACAATCGATTGTCTGGAATAATTTATGCACAGTGAGTTAAAATGTTTTGTTATAAACTGCTATTAGAATTAAATCGACTTAGATCGATAACCATTTTAAAATCAGAAAAACGAATTGTAAACTCAAATCAATAACAAATAAATTGAAATATCGAATTGGAATATAATAATCTGTTCCCTTAAGTATCACTTGACCCTAAAAGATATTAATATTGATTGTTTTGAGGAGTCTGGAATATATATTCTACTTTAATTTGATTATTATGAATCAGAGATTATTGAAGACAATCGAAGATGAAGTTTTGAAAGGGCTGTTCTGTTAATCCTAGGTAGAAATTGCCTAAAATGGATTTACAGAATAGTGCCTTTGGTTTGTCCAATCCTAGGAAAACTTGTATGGACAAATGTCTAACAGAGTATATCTAACCCGTTCACGAACGTTGATCTCTCCAAACATATTTATGTTGGTGGCAGAGGAATTCATTTCTCTTAGCTTTATACCCGTAATATATTTTTGGGGAAATCAGTTAGTGATTGGTAGATTTTGATGATGTGACATTCAAAGTAAATAGAGATCTGAGATGTCTAAAGGTAAGTACAGCCTCAAGCTTCACAACCAGGAAATGACAAAAATCGGGCAGGAAGTATGGCTAAGTGGGTCACTTCCAATTAGGGTGTATTATCACCATCTAGAGAATATTCACTTTGTTACTATTTTCACATCTGTATCTTCTTATAATGGTTATGTTGGACGTCGATGACAATATACTTGATACACTCAAGAGAAATGAGATGTCGATCATGTGTGGCCGGGTTACAAGATGTTCTTGTTGAACCCAATGTATTCGCCTCTAGAGATACACTATCGGAAGGTGGTTTCATACCTTGTCATAGTTGGAAATCCAATATCCATAAGCACCAAGCTGTTTTGTTTGTATACTATATAGTAGAATGTGAGATGCAAGAATTCTTCTAGATTCTAAATTATTTATGGAAAACCCTAGAGATTACCATAATATCTAATTTAAATATACAAATAGATTTGGTTCTCATAAGGTAAATCACGTTTCGTATTTACGGCGTGGTGTTATGAGATACTATTTATTGCTTAACTTGTTTTAAAATCGTTTACTCATACCAATCCCCTGACTGACTCCGAGTTTATTTTTCTGTGTTTATCCCTAAAATCTTAGGTACTCATAACACTTGTTATGAGTAGACAAGTGAACCATGTGTTGGATAACTTTTTGGACTTAACTAGATGGGATGGTTTCTGCAAGGCAGTCTATATATTATATCTATGAAGTTTGCAAGTCAATTATCAATATCTATGTATAATTATGAAGTTTGTAAGCTGAAATGGAAATATATCCATGTATCCAAAGTACTATATTATGATGTATTATGACTCTGATGTACCGTATTATGTTATATTATATTTTGTTCAAGTTCCGCTGTGAGATTCTGATGTTTTTCATTACTCCAATCTTTTATCAATTCTTATTCTTAAACAATGGCACGACTTCCGTGGTGTTTGAATGTCGGGTCGTTACAATATCCTTTAATATATGAACTATATAAACCCATTTCAGTATCTCTAATTTTGTTATATGCATATATATATAGATACACATATTTAGAGGTGCAGAGATGTCACATTTAACATATAATTAAATTAAAATTAATCTGTATAATTCATGTAATTAACAACATATATCTAAATATGTATATTTGTATATATTTGTGTATATATATATCAGATCTAACATCTAACTAAATATATACAATTTGGCAAGATAGACAATTCATACAAATACATGTATGTATGTAACACCCCACCTCCGCTAGGGTCACTCACAAAGGGAATGCCCTAGTTTTGGAGGGGTATTATCTAGTAAACAGGCACAAAGATAACACAAGACAGAACATAGATAAAATAGAGTATATAAAGCAGCGGATATAAACTTTAAAACCAAATCTCATTACTGAAAAATAGAGTCAAAACCTCTTACATCAAAATGCCAAGTCATTATTTCATTACATCAAGTTCTAAAGAAGCAAAGTACTTAAAACAACATAAGTAAAATAATATTCCCCAAAAAGTGCATGAGTCCAGCCATAGCATAGCTCAAGACCAAACCGTACATGAGCTGTCAGAAAGCAAGCAAAGTCCAAGCTAAGAGCTAGAGTTTCCTCCCTGAGAACCTGGGGGGGGGGGACGAAAGACAAAGAGGCGAAAGAAAACAGGTCAGTCAAAAAGACTGGTAAGCCCTACTGACTATCAGCATAGAAACTAGTAAAGTTAACAAGACATGAATAAACTGGAATTAAACATAGGAATGATGATAAGTCTGACATGATAACTAAGCTAACAAGATAACTCAAGTCTAATATTGCGTATTCAAGGTTCGCCATACCAACTATACTGGTATACTAATCCCGTGTCAACTATTAATCAAGAAATAATCCCTTGGCCCAATATCGTGAAGTGACCCAATTCAGGGTCCAACGGTATGATTTAATCGATCGGGTCCCTACAAGCCTAGCTCGTCGTGTGTCTGTGTCATATGGCCCTATCACGAATGTAGTCACCTGTGCTAGGTCCACCATAGGGTGTATCAAGCCCTAGGGTGCCAACCACCGACACGAATCAAGAATGCACAGATAATCCTACTGATGCCCAATGCCTGCTTTTTCTACTCCGGACTAAGTGCACGACCCTAGTCCGTCTGAACCTACAATGGAGAACCAACTCAGCCGTCGTTCTGGTCTCTTACAACTAGCCCAGCAATCGTGCCCCACCCTGCCTAGTCCCAGGGTACCGTGATACATCTAGTGGGTTACTGTTGAAAAGGACCGCGTAACTAGGGTTTCGTTCAGCAGGTTAAGTTGTCATTTAAAATCGAGACTTAACCCCATCTACGTGTCATGTCAAATTGACTAAGTGTGTCGTTCTAGTTCAAGACTTAGTCCTACGAATCATGTGTCAGGTTGGTTAAGTGTGTTCAAGCGGTTCATGACTTAACCCTATCAAATCAACGTGTCAAATTGGTTAAGTATATTCAAGTGGTCCATGACTTAACCCTATCCAGTGGCATTAATTTACTTAATGCACCCCTAACCTCTCACATTAGACTTGGTTATGGTTACTAGATGTGTCGGCCGGGTCCGGGCAGTTTTACACCATAACCTAGTCTAACCTCGGGTTTCGAGTGTGATATGACCAACTACTCACATTGGGTCCTATTGTTTGCAGTTACTGGATTCGCCGGGCGGTTACGGGCAGATTTATACTGCAAACTCAACCCAACCTCGAGTTGGCCACGTTCAAGTTATCTAAGTGTCATGTCCCAAATTCATATTTTCAAGTATAATTTCATGTCAAGTTCATGTTCCTATCCAAGCTCAAGTTATAACGATATTCATGTTTTCAAGTTCATACTAAATTCAGGTTTTCCTAAACTACCCAAATCGCATCCCCAACGCTCGTGAATTCGAATCAAGGCAATAGATGTAACTAGGGAATAACATAACAAGGATGGGTATAAAGTGGCAAAGGTGATTTCAAGACAAGCATGGTGTAACTTGAGATATGATCATAACATCACTGGCATATGAAATAGGGTGATAAACATAGCTATAAATGACATAAGATGATAATCCTAAACTTGTGACTAGCAATAGTTTCAACATCACAACATCACAGGCATGTTAAAATAATGATAGGGTTTAGGTTATGACAAGAACAGGCCCCTAAATCAAGTTCTTATCAGTATTCCCCAAATCAAGGTTCAATATGAACGGTACTAGGTTCAAGGTGAATAGATCTAGGGTGAACAAGAGTAGATCTAAAATAATAGATCAAAAAGGAATAGTCATAGATCAAAGATATACAAGAGTAGGTCTCAAGTAGTTATCATGTTTATGTTCAACTTCAGTTTACACATGTCCATATTAAGTTTAGAGTTTAGATCTAAGAGTAACTGGGGCTTATAGATCGTGATTTTTGAGAACTAAGAACAGAAATTGTCATAGGATTGTTGTTGAGATGTTGATCTATTCCCTTGAATTGTTGTAGAAACGTTGGCCTTCGATTTGGATCTAGTTTGAATGTTTAAGCTTCAAGTTGGAGGCGGTGGCCATGGTTCAAGAGGAGACTTAGCAGCATAATGGTGTTAGAAAGATTTGTTGTGGATTAGCCTAGGTCTTAGGGTGTTTTTATAGTTGCAACAACTAGTTTAGGCCATAGGATAAACCCTAGAATCGATCTGAACCGCCAAAAATCGTCACAGGCCCTTAAACAAGCCAACAGGGTCAAGCAGGAGCAACCAGGCCCAAACCAGGTTCGGGGACCAGGTCGACACCCAAGTCGACTGCGCAGTCGACCTGGTCCTGGGGGTGTCGACTGCCCAGTCGACTCCCCAATCGACCTGGGGTGCTGGGCGGGAAATTTCCCGCCCAGTCTGTATGGGTTTTGAAATTCGAATTTGAACTCGAATTCGAACTGTTTTGAACTCTGAAAATTTCCGAAACTTTGGGGAGCCATAACTTGGTCATACGGACTCCGATTTTCGAAAACTCGGATTCGATTTCATGCAGAATTCCGGGACGAACGCAATGGCGTAACCCGTTTCCCTTGGTTCTTATTTTAAAATTTAATTCTACCTAGATTTATGGTTATAACACGTTATCAAAATACGGGTTGTTACATTCTACCCTACTTAAAGGATTTCGTCCCCGAAATCTCTTAGTTAGGAAGAACGTATCCTACCATCCATCATCCATCTACTCAAAACATCATCCACAAGCAAACATTGTCCTTAAGAGATTTATAATGCTGTATGAACATATGCAGAAAGTGTGTGTATATGTTCCTTATCTATTGCAAATGATCAGGCCTGATTGATCTTTCTAATGCAAAATATGTTTAGTGTCATGAATCCAACATGTATGCAAATAATCCTAGTCACGTAAGCACTATATGTGTGCACAAACATTCATCCATATGCAACATTCATATGATAACACATTCAATTTCATCCATAAATAAGTATAAACACTCATGCATATGCAATATGAAAATGTGTCTGAGCCGATCTAGTGCCTAATGTGTGTTATGCAACCACGAGCAATCACTTGTAACCACTTGCAACCATTCGCAAACATCAAGCATAACATGTTTCAAATACATGTTTACATTCATAGGATTCTACCTAAGGTTCTCAAGACAGGATCGAAAGGATATACAAGATAAAACAGAGTATTTAGGGAAAAGAAGTTAAAGATATACCCCTAGAAGGTCCTTCTTGCGGGGCTTGCCCTTGCTTCTTAGGGCAGTTCTTGCTGATGTGTCCAGTTTCACTGCATTGAAAACATGCTCCTATCTTCGTCTTCTTCTTCCTACAGTCCTGGACTATATGCTCGTCAATACCACAGAAGTTGCATTTTCTTTTCTCACGTGACTTGTCATTCTTGTTGTTGCTGTTCTTTCCTCCTTTCTCGGAGTCTACCTTCTTGTCTTGAGACTCATTCGCCTTGACCTTCATCTTGCCATTCTCGTCTTCTTCATGAAGTAGGGCCATATTAACCAAGCTTTCAAAGGTTGCCCCCATGGGTACATGAGTCATGGCCATAGTGTGGAGTGGCTCGCTCAATCCTCGAGCAAATCGTAGAGCCTTCTTCTCAACCGTGTTGACTAAGTCCAAACCAAACCGAGCAAGCTGATTAAACTTATTCACGTATTCCCTAACTGACATGTCCCCTTGCTTGAGTGCCAGGAACCTCTCCATCTGAAGACTCGCTTCTGCGGATGATAAAAACTTAAGCCCAAACCTCTCTCTAAAGTTTGCCCAAGTCTCAATTGGCCTGGTAGCGTTGGTGACTTCCCACCAAAATGCAGCTTCCTCTTTCAACAACCATGCTGCCAATTGAACTTTCCCATGATCCTCCATATCGAAAATAACAAACAAGTCTTCAGTCTCTTTTAGCCAGTTTCGCGCCTCAACGAAGGTTTTAGTTCCAACGAAGTTCTTGCCGCCCATTCCTATAAAGTCCTTGCATATTTTGGCGAAGGCGGTACCCGGAGGAGGAGGAGGAACCGTGGTCACCGGGGGAGGAGGAGGAGGGATATCTGCCGGGCCCGTGCCGTTGGCCCTAGCTTCCAGGTATCTTCGGAACCAGCCAGGTATGGGTACTCCCTCAGGAAGGTTAAGATCAGACATGCTAAAAAGCGAAAAGGAAAAAGATTCAAAAGAGGAAACAAAGAAAAGTGCTAATGGCTTTTGGGGAATAGCCTTTTCTTAAAAATAAAACTTTTCTTGAAAAATGCTTCTTTATAAACGGCTTTGAAAATAGTTTCAGAAGGTTTTTAAAACTTTTGCCCAGTCTGGTAACCTTCTGCTCTGATACCAAATGTAACACCCCACCTCCGCTAGGGTCACTCACAAAGGGAATGCCCTAGTTTTGGAGGGGTATTATCTAGTAAACAGGCACAGAGATAACACAAGACAGAACATAGATAAAATAGAGTATATAAAGCAGCGGATATAAACTTTAAAACCAAATCTCATTACTGAAAAATAGAGTCAAAACCTCTTACATCAAAATGCCAAGTCATTATTTCATTACATCAAGTTCTAAAGAAGCAAAGTACTTAAAACAACATTAGTAAAATATTATTCCCCAAAAAGTGCATGGGTGCAGCCATAGCATAGCTCAAGACCAAACCGTACATGAGCTGTCAGAAAGCAAGCAAAGTCCATGCTAAGAGCTAGAGTTTCCTCCCTGAGAACCTGGGGGGGAATGAAAGACAAAGAGGCGAAAGAAAACGGGTCAGTCAAAAAGACTGGTAAGCCCTAGTGACTATCAGCATAGAAACTAGTAAAGTTAACAAGACATGAATAAACTGGAATTAAACATATGAATGATGATAAGTCTGACATGATAACTAAGCTAACAAGATAACTCAAGTCTAACATTGCGTATTCAAGGTTCGCCATACCAACTATACTGGTATACTAATACCGTGTCAACTATAAATCAAGAAATAATCCCTTGGCCCAATATCGTGAAGTGACCCAATTCGGGGTCCAACGGTATGATCTAATCGATCGGCTCCCTACAAGTCTAGCTCGTCGTCTGTCTGTGTCATACGGCCCTATCACGAATGTAGTCACCTGTGCTAGGTCCACCATAGGGTGTATCAAGCCCTAGGATGCCAACCACCGACACGAATCAAGAATGCACAGATAATCCTACTGATGCCCAATGCATGCTTTTTCAACTCCAGACTAAGTGCACGACCCTAGTCCGCCTGAACCTACAATGGCGCACCAACTCAGCCGTCGTTCTGGTCGCTTACAATCAGCCCAGCAATCGTGCCCCACTTTGCCTAGTCCCAGGGTACCGTGATACATCTAGTGGGTTACTGCTGAAAAGGACCGCGTAACTAGGGTTTCGTTCAGCAGGTTAAGTTGTCATTTAAAATCGAGACTTAACCCCATCTACATGTCATGTCAAATTGACTAAGTGTGTCGTTCTAGTTCAAGACTTAGTCCTACAAATCATGTGTCAGGTTGGTTAAGTGTGTTCAAGCGGTTCATGACTTAACCCTATCAAATCAACGTGTCAAATTGGTTAAGTATATTCAAGTGGTCCATGACTTAACCCTATCCAGTGGCATTAATTTACTTAATGCACCCCTAACCTCTCACATTAGACTTGGTTATGGTTACTGGATGTGCCGGGCGGGTCCGGGCAGTTTTACGCCATAACCTAGTCTAACCTCGGGTTTCGAGTGCGATATTACCAACTACTTACATTGGGTCCTATTGTTTGCAGTTACTGGATTCGCCCGGCGGTTCCGAGCAGATTTATACTGCAAACTCAACCCAACCTCGAGTTGGCCACGTTCCAGTTATCTAAGTGTCATGTCCCAAATTCATATTTTCAAGTATAATTTCATGTCAAGTTCATGTTCCTATCCATGCTCAAGTTATAACGATATTCATGTTTTCAAGTTCATACTAAATTCAGGTTTTCCTAAACTACCCAAATCGCATCCCCAACGCTCGTGAATTCGAATCAAGGCAATAGATGTAACTAGGGAATAACATAACAAGGATGGGTATAAAGTGGCAAAGGTGATTTCAAGACAAGAACGGTGTAACTTGAGATATGATCATAACATCACTGGCATATGAAATAGGGTGATAAACATAGCTATAAATGACATAAGATGATAATCCTAAACTTGTGACTAGCAATAGTTTCAACATCACAACATCACAGGCATGTTAAAATAATGATAGGGTTTAGGTTATGACATGAACAGGCCCCTAAATCAAGTTCTTATCAGTATTCCACAAATCAAGGTTCAATATGAATGGTACTAGGTTCAAGGTGAATAGATCTAGGGTGAACAAGAGTAGATCTAAAATAATAGATCAAAAAGGAATAGTCATAGATCAAAGATATACAAGAGTAGGTCTCAAGTAGTTATCATGTTTATGTTCAACTTCAGTTTACACATGTCCATATTAAGTTTAGAGTTTAGATCTAAGAGTAACTGGGGTTTACAGATCGTGGTTTTTGAGAACTAAGAACAGAAATTGTCATAGGATCGTTGTTGAGATGTTGATCTATTCCCTTGAATTGTTGTAGAAACGTTGGCCTTCGATTTGGATCTAGTTTGAATGTTTAAGCTTCAAGTTGGAGGCGGCGGCCATGGTTCAAGAGGAGACTTAGCAGCATAATGGTGTTAGAAAGATTTGTTGTGGATTAGCCTAGGTCTTAGGGTGTTTTTATAGTTGCAACAACTAGTTTAGGCCATAGAATAAACCCTAGAATCGATCTGAACCGCCAAAAATCGTCACAGGCCCTCAAACAAGCCAACAGGGTCAAGCAGGAGCAACCAGGCCCAAACCAGGTTCGGGGACCAGGTCGACACCCAAGTCGACTGCGCAGTCGACCTGGTCCTGGGGGTGTCGACTGCCCAGTCGACCTGGGGTGCTGGGCGGGAAATTTCCCTCCCAGTCTGTCTGGGTTTTAAAATTTGAATTTGAACTCGAATTCGAACTGTTTTGAACTCTGAAAATTTCTGAAACTTTGGGGAGCCATAACTTGGTCATACGGACTTCGATTTTCGAAAACTCGGACTCGATTTCATACAGAATTCCGAGAAGAACGCAATGGCGCAACCCGTTTCCCTTGGTTCTTATTTTAAAATTTAATTCTGTCTAGATTTATGGTTATAACACGTTATCAAAATACGGGTTGTTACAATGTATATCAATTATGTATATATCATACTGTTGTATTTCTACTATACATCTTAATGCATACATATATGTATATATATATATCATACATATATATATATATATATATCAATACCAATCAATTTTCCATGCTACCAATTATGCAAATATTATCAAATATTTCAATTATGTAAATATTATCATCTTTGTTATGATACATAAATTCATTTCGAAACCATTTCAATATTTTCATATTTATATATTCTTGATACTGTTCATAACACTGTTTGTATGATAAATGGACCAATAACCCAATTGTGCCCAAACTCAATTGTCATACGACTAAAGTAAATGAACATGATTTGCCCTTTTAATGTTAAATGCTTAGCATGGTATTTCATATACCATGTATTTAACACTGCATCTAATATAATCATGAATGTATATCTAAATTCAAAACTTAAACTAAGGAAAATAGCATGGAGCAAGTAATGATCAGGCATTATATTAACGGTTTCTTACAACAACCTATCATACAATTATTTGTACTAACTAAATCAAGTCTCAATTTTTTTTAGCTAGTATACAGTATTAAATATACATATTCATATCATTTTAAATTCTAAATTCAAAATGAAAACAACCCATTATCATTGAAACAGAGTAAAACAAAACCATTTATGTGGTTCTTAACCATTGGGTTAGGCTCAATGTTTAAAACTATGATATGTTTTTTGGCTTTAGTATATAGGTAAAACTGCTAAAATAATAATGTACTTCTAACAAGGTATATTTACTACTTTCTTTATTTATAACTACCAATTGAAAATCAAATTTGCACTGGTATTCATAAAATAATCAGAAGTATAAAATTGTTCATTAACATATCAAACATATGTACAATGTTGTATGAACAGATCTTATATCATGTAACTTGTATAACTTAGGTCAATATAACATCTGCAAGTCATATATGTAATTTTGTTAGCTATTTTATAATATATATGAAGGAGAATATACATATATATATATATGTATGTATATATATATATACACAGACACTTGTATAAATTCTCGCTGCATCACATTATAAGAATCTGGTATCATTTAAGTATTTTGATTTAATCATTTATACTCGTAGTATAAGGCAAAAAATAATAAGATAAATAGGAAATCTTGTTTCCTACAATTTCCCCCCTTTGAAATCAAACTCTATTATATACTTATCGTAATAAATATATAATCGGTACTTTTAATTCCAGATGCATTTTATACAACAGGTTAATTATCTATATGTCAGTACATATATGCTATATATATATACACACACACTTATATAAAACACATTATATATATATATATGTATTTTAAAGATCTAACGAATCATATACGTATGTTATGAATTTAAGCTGGTCAGTACATTATCTATATAATGTAAATGTAAAACCATGGGGACTTTTATATATATGAGTTTCAAACACAAAACTTTTGAATGAACAAATAAGATAGAGTTAATTTTGAAATCAAAATAAATCAGCTTTATTTATTTATTTTACAAATAAAACAGAAAATGTGTCATAATAATAATTAATTTCATTAGATTAAATATTATTAAAATAAAAAACTGAAAAATCAAACAATTGAAAAATGGTCTTTGATCAAAATCAAATACATGCATTATTGAGTGATAACTTTAATCTCCATGTGAATCAAATATTTTGATTATAGATTTTACAGCGTTTACGCATCCACACAGATCTAACTAACAATTAAATCATATGGTTAAGAGACCCATCTTCATATTAACTATTTAATATTCTAGGATGAAGTAATGTCGAAATAGGAATCAATATCTCGTATTAATTCATGTTTAGAATGAAACAGTTTTATTTCATAAACAATCATTTTCAAGTTCTATCACCTCATCAATAAATTTGTAACAAGTTCATGTATTGCTAATTTACAGAAACAAATCAATTTACTGCTAGCTACCAAATCGATATTTGTATTGATGGCTTAATCATCTAAAATCTAGTAAATAAAATTAATTTCTGATGTTAAGTCGTAGTAACAGAAAACAATTTTATTTCAGTAATAAATGGATTCAATAATCCCTACCACTCTAATCAAAGTCAAATCCCTAAAAAAAATCAATTCCAATTCTTTATACAGCGAATCATATATTCACAAAACCAAAATTATAGTTCAACATACTATATCTTGCAAAAACCTCGCTCTGATACCACTGTAGGATTTCAATCGATCGAATCAACATCCAAAATGTGTTTTAACAGATTTAAAACTAGATCTATTGCAAGAACCGTAAATTAAAACTTAATATAAATTAGGGTTTGTACCCATTTTGTCGAATTCCCAAAGAAGCTAGATCGATCTCTAAATTAAAACAGACCAGAGCATCGAATAGGAAGCGTGACAAATCATCGCGCTCTCTTTGAATTACCCAAACTTCCCCTTTCGGGAAAGCCCGGATTGATTTGAGAACACGACGTATCAGAACAAAAACAATAGAATATTTCATTGCTTATTACAACAATTTACATCACAGTGAAAGAATATAACAGAGTATGTGTAACGAACTGGGATTTTCGACCCAGAAAATCAACATAAAACCCGTGTTAATTATTCAGGTATCGAACATTCCAGATCATTAATAGCAAGAAGTTAGAGGGTGAGAATAGATAAGATAGAAAATTAGAATAGAAGAAGAAGAAGAACACAATCAGAGTAAACACGAATCTCACAGCGGAACTAATAAAATATATTATAACATAACTTTGAAATAAAACAATATATGTATACAATAACATTATTAGAGTACAATGCTTACACACAGCGGAAATAACAATAGCTATAAAATCCTGAAGCCTCCTGCTTCAAGCTCCTCCAAGCATATCTGTAAAAACCTGAACTACTTGACTGCCCGTACAAATTTGGGCAGCTAAGAGTTTAGGGGGAAACAAAACAAAATAAACTCTGGGTCAGTCATGGGACTAGTGTGAGTAAACTCAAATCATTTGGTTAACTTTTCAAAATCCTTTTCAAAAGAAAAGATAATCGTAAGACCGATCCACACATAAACACGGATGGTTTTTACCTTACGATAACCCAAAACACTTTCAAAATCAATACTTCTCTTGATTTTATAATAATGTCAAATCACAAGTAGTTATCAATCTAGCAGAACGCTTGCATCTCACGTTCTACATATAGTATACAAACAAAACCACGGGCGCTTATTGGAGATTGGATTCCAACTATGACAAGGTATGGGACCACCTACCGATAGTGTATCTCTAGAGACGAATACCCTGGGTTCAACAAGAACGTCTTGTAACCCGGCCCACACATGACCGACCACTCATTTCTCTTAAGTGTATCGAATGTATATCACCAACGGTTGGGAGCTACCCACCGTCTTCCCGAAAAGGGACAGCATCGATAATAGATAAAGAATGAATTGGATTTTCTCTAGATAGGTGATATATAGCCTAATGGGTGCGACCCATTTAGCCATGCTGCCTACCCGATTTCTGTCATTTCCCGGTTGATGAGGCTTGAGGTCATGATGTATCTTTTGACAGATCATATATTCATTTACTTTGAATGCCACATTGTCATACCCGTCAAATCATAAATTGATTTCTCCAAAAATACCACGGGTATAAAGCTAACAGAAACGAATTCCTCTGCCACCAAACGTAAGTACGTTTGAAGAGATCAACTTACGCAATCCATTAAATATACTTTGTCAGATATTCGACCATTCACGTTGTCCTGGGACTGGACAAACCGAAGGCACTATTCTGTAAACAGGATAGTACTTGCATAACTCTGTCTTCAATATTTGATCGCAACGCTAACGTCCATACAGAGTGGTTTTCAGATAATGAATCTGATCCCGGTCTCTCCGTATTGACGACCGGAAAATGGTCAAAAACTTCGATAGTCGGTGATTTAACTATCAAAGAAAAACAGGTGTGCAAACAATGATATTATTTCCAGATGGAAATTCTATCGATCAATCATCAATCCACCTTTATCTCTTTCTATAAAATTATCTTTAATTTATCCATTTCCCCATTTCTATATATTTGTAAATGCTCATTTTCTAACTTTAGAAATGTTTCTGGTTCTTATTTGAAAACATTTCCAAACTCCTTTATCGGATTTAAACTGATGTTTAAATAAAACAATCGCTTCGCCCATTCAAGTCATTTCACTCACTAACTTAATTCACTTAACCAATCTTCACAATCAAACCTTAACTACTCCTTAGTTAAAAACGAAGTCAATCAAGTTGGGGTATAATTACCTCTAACTGAACAACATTTCTAACCTCGAAATAGGCAAAGTTCATCTTATAACCCTTCAACAAACTTCCTTATGCAAACTCTCGGATTCTATTTACGAATCCACTTCTTTATTTTAAAACATTGGTTATAACTATAACGTTATAATCCCTTCTTCTTAAATATCTAACTTCAAAATATAACTTTTATTCCTTAATTTAACTAAATAACTAAACCACTAATTTATTAATTAATAAGTAAACCTTGATTAAAACGGCACGTAAATATTACTTTCCCGAATTTCGATATAATCGAATTCAACGTATAATTCTCTTTTCGAATAATCTCTACTCGATAACTCCTTTTCGAATAAACTACATTCGATAACTTTTCCTTCGAATAACTATATTCGATAATCTCTCTTCGAATGATTTACATTCGATTAACCCTCTTCGAATGATTTACATTCGATTAACTCTCTTTGAATGATTTACATTCGATTAACTCTCTTCGAATGATTTACATTCGATTAACTCTCTTCGAATGATTTTCATTCGATTAACTCTCTTCGAATGATTTTCATTCGATTAACTCTCTTCGAATGATTTTCATTCGATTAACCTCCTTTCGAATAAACTATTTTTGATTAACTCCCATAATTATGTTCGAATACTATTTCGAATAACTCCTTTAATTCTATTCAAATAAACTATTTCGAATAACTCCTTTGGATTAACTCGTTTTGATTAACTCATCTTGACTAACCCAACTAAATTAACTCAACTTGATTAACTTACTTGATTAACTCAACTTATTTAATTCCTATCGAATAACTAATATTCGATTAACTTATATTCGAATAACTATGTATATTTTAACTTTATTTCAAATGGCTAATCTTCGATTTAACTCCATTCGTTTGACCCTAGATCGCAGCGATCACAATGGTTACGCCTGATACCCTCAGGAAACATCCGACCGCTATAGGCTATCTGCAGCCCTACGAATTGCGCTAACAGTCGTACGAAATGGCAACACATCCTTATTAACTATGTTTGACTAACTCTATCTCAAATAACTATATTCATCAATTCTAATTGAATAACTAATATTCATAAATTTCTAATTCGCTTAAATCTATCTAATTAATCTTAACTGATTAACTACTTTGATTCACTCTAAGTTTATTCAGTTTAAATATCGATGTTGAAATCGAATCTTACTTCTCTATATAAGTCCTGACTTATATATTCTATTTATCCAATGATAAATATTTCATTTAATTTAAAAATATTATTTATAAATTTATCTTCTTACTTTATCTAGTAAAAACAGATTCTATTTGAACCTTTGTTGTAAATCCATATCAAGTTATACCCGTGTGCGAAGCACGGGTCTAAACATTTCAAATGTAAATTCTCCCTTTAAAATCAATTTATTTACCAAATAAATTCCTTTTTGATAATTCTATTTACTTATAAATTATTTTCTTTTTATATAAAATCTATTGATTTTATAAGTAATTTCTTTTTGATAATCAAACTATTTCTTTTCCTATTTACTTTACATGCATTTTCCCTTTCTATTCTATTTATTTTTCATATAAATATCCCTTTCAATTTAATTTGTAAATAGTTTACAAATATTTATTTTTCAATCCTATCTATTTGATTAACAAATAAATATCCCTTTTTAAATCTATTATTTTCTAAATAAATATTTTCTTTTTATAAAACCTTTGATTTTATAAATATTCCTTTTTCAATATAACATTGAAAATTTCCTTTTTAACATTCCAGTATTCCATATGGTATTTAACATACCATACAACAATGATAAACATCATTCAACCATACAAAATCAACAACAGGTTTTATATCACATCATATAACAATATATGAAAAAAAAGGGTAAAATAAATGTTGAGGAACCCAGTTAGGTCCCTTCGACCTGTTTCCCTGCATCCACAGATGTTAAACAATAAAATTAACATCAATTTCATTTCACTATGAAATATTCTGCTAAACAGAATCAATATTTGCTTTACAATTTATATTTATATCGTTATCTATATTTTCAATCAACTGACTAGCAGTTCAACCAAACAGCCAACACATAGCAAACAACCATCATTTATCATTTCTAAAAATACTTTAGAAAAATATAACTGAGAAGAGTTAGTGAGTTTACTCACCTTTCGCATTAACAGTTAAATAACTATTTGCGTTAGTTGATTTTGATCAGACAATTTATTTCGCCATAAATTATAACGAGCTCGAATCCACTCCTAGTCAGTTCCAGTGCGTAGTGCTCGTCCGTACGATCCTGTCGGATCTTGTTTTACTAAATTCCAATATCATACGAGAGAGTTATGTATTTTTAAAGTTATACGTATTTTAAATATAAGTTTATACTTGTTTAAATCCTACGGGGCTTTACCTTATACATTGGGCCCAACACCACGTTTAAAGGCCATATCCGTACTTCATCTCTCTACCGTATGAACTCCTTCTTCCTACGATAACCAATTCCAGGAAAAACATTCAGAACCATTTTCGCATTCTTCAATCCACATCGCTACTTCATTCTTCCACAAAATTTGAAATTCGAAAACACCAAACAGACCCTCATCAAAGTCTCACCATCGCTGACACCACCTTGATCACCTCGTCTTCTTCACGACGACCTCGATGAATGGCCAGTTCGAGCACAATAGCGGTTTCGTGCGTTACTTTTTGTCACCAAATCAACCAATTTCTTCTACATAGGTACGGTTTCACCTCGTGAGTTCAGAAATGATAACTAAAACACAAATCTATGCTTAAACATATCGAACCCTAAAACCCTAGCGTCGCTGCCAAATTCCTAAACACGGAAACTGACGTCGAGTACAATAACATAGGTATAAGGTGAAAGCTATTGGTCTAAAGAACACAAATATATGAACTTTGAGATTTTAGGATTTTGTTTGGATTTTTCTAGGATTTATGGAAGTAGCGAATTGGTTTTGGTTTGTTGGAAAATTTGACGGCGGAAATGTGTTTGACTTCTGAGGAAAAGAGATTAGGTTTAGGTTTGTTAAGAGGATTTATAGGGAAAAATATTATTTTTATATTCATTATTTTATTTTATTTTAAGCTACCGCTATTTGTATTGTTGAATAAAAATTCCTATAATCACATACGATACCCAAAAATCATGAAAATTGGCATGCAGCTACAGTTCGACATTACGGTCCCAACGAAACTGGTTTCGTCGAATTCCGACTTCGTTTGCTCACACAGCATATTTTTAAAGGTCGAATTATCGACTGGTTTTCATATTAAAAATCAGTACGGCCAAATACTGACTTCGAAAATCACGGAAATTTAAATCTAGCAATAATTTAATATTGCGGATCCAACAAAATTAGTTTCGTCGAATTCTGAAGTCGTTTGCAAAACTGGCTATTTTTAAAACTCTAAATAACACTTTTAAATATGTAAATATATTTAAAAACATTTGAATTTAATATTTAAAAATAATTATTATCATATATATTCACAATCGAATATTATACCGCTACACTGGGATTTATAACTCGATATTTCAAATCCAGTGTTACATCGATATTCGATTTATATTAAAAAATCCATTTTAAAATATAAATAAATCGATATAAATTATAAAGGAATTCCATAGCGAAATTTCTAAATTTTGATTTGGACATAACTAAAAATCTACACGACGAAACCTCGATTTTTCTCTTCCATCAGAAAAATATACTTCACCAGCCCCTAGCGTTTCTTGTTTCACAGACATCCGAATTAAAATGGACCCTGTACATTCAGTTGAAGTTCAAATCGCCAAATAGCGAATTGCCGCGCCATTTCGAGCTCGATTATAATTATATTATAATTATACGTTCAAACTGTCATTCAAATAATATATTCGTTTTTCTAATTCAATTCTAAACTGAATTAAATATCACAGTTGATCCAATTCACACCATTTTGTGAATTCCACTATTTCTGACTATTTCAGAAATTAAATATATTATTTATTTTAATTAAATATTCAAAAATATTTAATTCATGACTTTTAACATTCTAATTCATATTTTGAATAATTAAATAAATTAATTATTATATTGTAGAAATGCGGGTCGTTACATTCTTCCCCCCATAAAATAATTTCGTCCTCGAAATTGCTAAGGTAGAAAACAGACCCTATTAACTGGGTTAAAAATTATTCGTTCACTTTTAACTTCAGTTTCAACTGAACCAATTTATTTCAATTAAAATGTTCATTTATTTCTATTAACGAAAATTTTCAAAAATTCTGAAAATTTTCTAACACTCGAAATTTTCGAAAAATTTCGCCAGCACCTCCTTTGTACCGGTCAATAGTTCAAACCCCAACTCGCCTTTCTAGGCCCTTTCCAATTCAAAAGAAAATCAAACAGCCAAGCGGCTTGCCAAATTGGCCCATCACCGAATCCATAAAAAAAACGTGTACCTTTTTGTCGGGCATATCATTAAATCCTTTTATTCTGCTGCCAATTCAGCATATACCAAAGTCATCCCAATCAATCTCTGATCAATTTATCCTCAACACAACTATTCTCTTAAACAAGCCAATGACCATTTCAAACTCAAGTTTCATTCTTGATTCCAATTCCTAACTCATCGATTTAATACCATTTCAGATTTTCTATCACATAATTCAAAATCTGATTCTACTTGATATATTATATTCTAATTAAATTTCCAGTTTATTTGTTTCAATTCAACGCATATTTGCTTTCACAAATTTCTTTAATTTGCTTTTAACTCATGCTATCTTCCTGGGATTTTTTTTAAACAGCTTAGTTCTTTCAAAAGTCAAAGATTCCTTTTTAGATTTCGAACAACTTGTTTTCCTCAAACAATCCAACACAAATCTTTGGTAGTAATCCATCACTTAGAACTCGAAAATGAATACTGATGATGTAACCATCATCATCAGAGTTATCTCCCAGCGATCGAAGTGAGTTCAATACTATATCACTTTTCAAAACCATATTTAAACATTTCCATTTTGAAACTTTTTCAAACTATCATTCATGATGCTTGTAGACCAATTTAAAATCTCCCAGGATCTTAAAATTCTCATAAACTTAACTCAAATCCACTTACAAACACTTTTCCCCATTTTAAAAATTTTAATTCCAATTTTGATTTAATTCAGATTTAATTAATTTGCTTTTATATTATACGAACTCAAATTGGTTATTTATATAACCATTTTCATTATAATCAACCAACACATCCAACATACTATAATAATTCGAATATAAATATTTTCTTTATATCGAAATATATTTTGGGTAAAATTATTTCATCTACCCTTTTTCAAAACATACTATGTCGGTTTATCGTACTTGAGTGTTTAGAAACTCCTATCGATACAGTGGATCAAACTGATCGACCAGAATTCACAAACTACTCAAAAAATAAATCTCCACAATATAAAATCATTTTTATTCAATCTACAAATATGTTCACTCGTATATATACACTCAACTCAATCTAGGGTATTACTAACCCCATCTCTACTGAGTCACGCCACAGAGCCAAGGTAATCACTTAACCTTCAACTCTGATACCACTGTAACGAACTGGGATTTTCGACCCAGAAAATCAACATAAAACCCGTGTTAATTATTTAGGTATCGAACATTCCAAATCATTAATAGCAAGAAGTTAGAGTGTGAGAATAGATAAGATAGATAATTATAATAGAAGAAGAAGAAAAACACAATCAGAGTAAATACGAATCTCATAGCGGAACTAATAAAATATATTATAACATAACTTTGAAATAAAACAGTATATGTATACAATAACATTATCAGAGAATAAAGCTTACACACAGCGGAAATAACAATAGCTATAAAATCCTGAAGCCTCCTGCTTCAAGCCCCTCCAAGCATATCTGTAAAGACCTGAACTGCTTGACTGCCCGTACAAATTTGGGCACCCAAGAGTTTAGGGGGAAACAAAACAAAATAAACTTTGGGTCAGTCATGGGACTGGTGTGAGTGAACTCAAATCATTTGGTTTAACTTTTCAAAATCCTTTTCAAAAGAAAAGATAATCGTAAGACCGATCCACACATGAACACGGATGGTTTTTACCTTACGATAACCCAAAACACTTTCAAAATCAATACTTCTCTTGATATTATAATAATGTCTAATCACAAGAAATTATCAATCTAGCAGAACGCTTACATCTCACGTTCTACATATAGTATACAAACAAAACCGCGGGTGCTTATTGGAGATTGGATTCCAACTATAACAAGGTATAGGACCACCTACCGATAGTGTATCTCTAGAGACGAATACCCTAGGTTCAACAAGAACGTCTTATAACCCGGCCCACACATGACCAACCACTCATTTCTCTTGAGTGTATCGAATGTATATCACCAATGGTTGGGAGCTACCCACCGTCTTCCCGAAAAGGAACAGCATCGATAATAGATAAAGAATGAACTGGATTTTCTCTAGATAGGTGATATACACCCTAATGGGAGCGACCCACTTAGCCATGCTGCCTACCCGATTTGTGTCATTTCCCGGTTGATGAAGCTTGAGGTCATGACGTATCTTTTGACAGATCATATATTCATTTACTTTGAATGCCACATCGTCATACCCGTCAAATCACAAATTGATTTCTCCAAAAATACCACGGGTATAAAGCTAAGAGAAACGAATTCCTCCGCCACCAAACATAAGTACGTTTGAAGAGATCAACTTACGCAATCCATTAGATATACTTTGTCCGACATTCGTCCATTCACGTTGTCCTGGGACTGGACAAACCGAAGGCACTATTCTGTAAACAGGATAGTACTTGCATAACTCTGTCTTCAATATTTAATCGCAACGCTAACGTCCATACAGAGTGGTTTTCAGATAATGAATCTGATCCCGGTCTCTCCGTATTGATGATGGAAAAATGGTCAAAAACTTCGATAGTCGGTGATTTAACTATCAAAGAAAAACAGGTGTGCAAACAATGATATTATTTCCAGATGGAAATTCTATCGATCAATCATCAATCCACCTTTATCTCTTTCTATAAAATTATCTTTAATTTATCCATTTCCCCATTTCTATATATTTGTAAATGCTCATTTTCTAACTTTAGAAACGTTTCTGGTTCTTATTCGAAAACATTTCCAAACTCCTTTATCGGATTTAAACTGATGTTTAAATAAAACAATCACTTCGCCTATTCAAGTCATTTCACTCACTAACTGAATTCACTTAACCAATCTTCACAATCGAACCTTAACTACTCCTTATTTAAAAACGAAGTCAATCAAGTTAGGGTATAATTACCTCTCAGACCTTAACTGAACAACATTTCTAACCTTGAAATAGGCAAAGTTCATCTTATAACCCTTCAACAAACCTCCTTACACAAACTCTCAGATTCTATTTACGAATCCACTTATTTATTTTAAAACATTGGTTATAATTATAGCGTTATAATCCCTTCTTCTTAAATATCTAACTTCAAAATATAACTTTTATTCCTTAATTTAACTAAATAACTAAACCACTAATTTATTAACAAATAAGTAAACCTTGATTAAAACGGCAAGTAAATATTACTTTCCCGAATTTCGATATAATCGAATTCAACGTATAATTCTCTTTTCGAATAATCTCTATTCTATAACTCCTTTTCGAATAAACTACATTCGATAACTTTTCCTTCGAATAACTATATTCGATAATCTCTCTTCGAATGATTTACATTCGATTAACCCTCTTCGAATGATTTACATTCGATTAACTCTCTTCGAATGATTTAAATTCGATTAACTCTCTTCGAATGATTTTCATTCGATTAACCCTCTTCGAATGATTTTCATTCGACTAACCTCCTTTCGAATAAACTATATTCGATTAACTCCCTTAATTCTGTTCGAATACTATTTCGAATAACTCCTTTTATTCTATTCGAATAAACTATTTCGAATAACTCCTTTGGATTAACTCATTTGGATTAACTCGTTTTGATTAAGTCATCTTGACTAACCCAACTAAATTAACTCAACTTGATTAACTTACTTGATTAACTCAACTTATTTAATTCCAATCGAATAACTAATATTCGATTAACTTATATTCGAATAACTATGTATATTTTAACTTTATTTCGAATGGCTAATCTTCGGTTTAACTCCATTCGTTTGACTCTAGATCGCAGCGATCACAATGGTTACGCCTGATTCCCTCAGGAAACATTCGTCCGCTGTAGGCTATCTGCAGCCCTGCGAATTACGCTAGCAGTCGTACGAAATGGCAACACATCCTAACTAACTATGTTTGACTTACTCTATCTCAAATAACTATATTCGATCAATTCTAATTGAATAATTAATATTCATAAATTTCAAATTCGCTTAACTCTATCAAATTAATCCTAACTGATTAACTCCTTTGATTCACTTTACGTTTATTCAGTTTAAATATCGATGTTGAAATCGATTCTTACTTCTCTATATAAGTCATGACTTATATATTCTATTTATCCAATGATAAATATTTTATTTTATTTATAAAATATTATTTATAAATTTATCTTCTTACTTTATCTGGTAAAAACAGATTCTATTTAAAACCTTTGCTGTAAATCCATATCAAGTTATACCCGTATGCGAAGCATGGGTCTAAACATTTCAAATGTAAATTCTCCCTTTAAAATCAATTTATTTACCAAATAAATTCCTTTTTGATAACTCTATTTACTTATAAATTATTTTCTTTTTATATAAAATTTATTGATTTTATAAGTAATTTCTTTTTGATAATCTAACTATTTCTTTTCCTATTTACTTTACATGCATTTTCCCCTTCTATTATATTTATTTTCCCTTTCAATTCAATTTGTAAATAGTTTACAGATATTCCTTTTTCAATCCTATCTATTTGATTAACAAATAAATATCCCTTTTTAAATCTAATATTTTCTAAATAAAAATTTTCTTTTTATAAAATCTTTGATTTTATAAATATTCCTTTTTCTATATAACATTGAAAAATTTCCTTTTTAACATTCCAGTATTCCCTATGGTATTTAACATACCATACAACAATGATAAGCATCATTCAACCATACAAAATTAACAACATGTTTCATATCACATCATATAACAATATATGAAAAAAAAACAGTAAAATAAATGTTGAGGAACCCAGTTGGGTCCCTTCGACCTGTTTCCCTGCATCCATAGATGTTAAACAATAAAATTAACATCAATTTTATTTCACTATGTAATATTCTGCTAAACAGAATCAATATTTGCTTTATGATTTATATTTATATCGTTATTTATATTTTCAATCAACTGACTAGCAGTTCAACCAAACAGCCAACACATAGCAAACAACCAAAAATACTTTAGAAAAATATAACTGAGAAGAGTTAGTGAGTTTACTCCCCTTTCGCGTCAACTTTTAAATAACGATTTGCGTTAGTTGATTCTGATCAGACAATTTATTTCACCATAAATTGTAACGAGCTCGAATCCACTCCATCAGTTCCAGTGCATAGTGCTCATCCATACGATCTTGTCGGATTTTGTTTTACTGAATTCCGATATCATACGAGAGAGTTATGTATTTTTAAAGTTAAACATATTTTAAATATAAGTTTATACTTGTTTAAATCCTATTGGGCTTTACCTTAAACATTGGGCCCAACACCACGTTTAAAGGCCATATCCGTACTTCATCTCTCTTCCTTATGAACTCCTTCTTCCTACGATAACCAATTCCAGGAAAAACATTCAGAACCATTTTCGCATTCTTCAATCCACACCGCTACTTCATTCTTCCACAAAATTTGAAATTCGAAAACACCAAACAGACCCTCATCAAAGTCTCACCATCGCTGACACAACCTTGATCACCTCGTCTTCTTCACGACGACCTCAATGAATGGCCAGTTCGAGCAAAACAACGGTTGGTGTGTTACTTTTTGTCACCAAATCAACCAATTTCTTCTACATAGGTGCGGTTTCACCTCGTGAGTTCAAAAATGATAACTAAAACACAAATCCATGCTTAAACATCTCGAACCCTAAAACCCTAGTGTCGCTGGTATGAGGTGAAAGCTATTGGCCTAAAGAACTCAAATATATGAACTTTGGGATTTTAGGATTTTGTTTGGATTTTTCTAGGATTTTTGAAAGTGGCGAATTGGTTTTGGTTTGCTGGAAAATTTGACGGCGGAAATGTGTTTGACTTCTGAGGAAAAGAGATTAGGTTTAGGTTTGTTAAGGGTATTTTATAGGAAAAAATATTATTTTTTTATTCATTATTTTATTTGTTTTTAAGCTACCGCTATTTGTATTGTTGAATAAAAATTCCTATAATCACATACGATACCCAAAAATCACGAAAATTGGCATGCAGCTACAGTTCGACATTACGGTCCCAACGAAATTGGTTACGTTGAATTCCGACTTCGTTTGCTCACACAGCATATTTCTAAAGGTCGAATTATCGATTGGTTTTCATATTAAAAATCAGTACGGCCACTTACTGACTTCAAAAATCACAGAAATTGAAATCTAGCAATAATTTAATATTGCGGATCCAACAAAATTAGTTTCGTCGAATTCTGAGGTCGTTTGCAAAACTGGCTATTTTTAGAACTCTAAATGACACGACCCGAACTTCCCCGTGAAGGAAAGGGCGGATAGCGTTGAGTACAAGACAAAATAGAATGCAGACGGAAGAACATTTCATTGCTTATACAACAATTCCATCAGATACAAGAATATATAGAGTATAATTGAATAAATTACATTCGATAAATATCAGAGATTACAATAAATTACATAGCAGCGGAAAATAATACAAAGCACAACTGAAGGTGATACACGGATACAGAGCTTTCCGGATATCATTCCAGCTGTAAACCAAGATCCTGTGAATATAAATCTGCAAAACCAAAACTACTAGCTGCCCGTGCGGAAAATAGGGGCACCCAGAGTTTAGGTTAAAACAATAAACTCCAGGCCAGTCATGTGACTGGTGTGAGAACTAAAACAGTTATTTAAAATTTTACTTTAAAAGAGAGTAATTCAAGGGACCACGCCGTATAACACGGAACGGGTTTCCTCCCAAGAATACCAGTGCATAGAATAAACAACGCAATGCTTTTTCGAAAAATGAAGCTATTATAAGACCCAGGTCCCATCACACAATGCAACGCAAGCCAGAGGATAGGGTTTTCCCTTATAATAGCCAAACATGCTTGGTATGTTTAAAACAAATCATTTGATACTATAATAAGTGTATAGTGTCAAAACAATTTCAGTCATAAATATCAATCATAGGCGGCATAGCTACCATCTACTATGTCGCCATACTAGTTCTACAATTAAAACCGAATCACACGTATTGGAAATTGGATTTCTGTCATGAGTCGAGGCAAGGGGCAAGCTCCTCTCCGCGTTCGAGACACTCTAGCAAATGCCTCAGGGTTACGCACTCTGGGCAACCCCTGGATGCTTCAGGGCCGGTCCTCACTTACGTTAGAGGATTAATTATGCCTGAACACACGTTTCCCGGTCCTTACAGACCTATAATCGAGGCGCCTCGCATTCCAACAACCACATAGGTGAAAAGTATATAAATGTCAGGGCTGGTAAGTCACTGACACCACCAAAGCTAGAAAGAAACGTCGTGCTCTCCCTGCAGTCACTATCCCGTTTTTAACTCATACTGAGGTGTGAGGCTCGCGAATTCACGTTATATACAAAGCTGCCACGTAGGCGTGCTTTGATCATCAACCACAAGACTCTGCTTTTCAACAAAAGCCTTGATCATTGCATCTTAGCGTGCCACACAGGCAATTCATGCCATGCGACTGATGTCCATCGATATACAACCTCTGAGCTCGTACGTCTCAGAGAAGGGCGTTAAGCAAAAGAATAAATTCTCCGCCGCCAAACAGATGTATATTTAATAGAAATCAATCAACACAGAATAAAATCCAATGTCAGGCACACAATCCATTTTCAAGTCCGTTCTGGGTCTGAACGAAACCGGAGGCACTTTCCTCGCATATCCATCCATCTCCAAGTACGTCTGGACGACCACCAACTATTTCCATCCTCTTGGGTGTACAGCCCAATCAGGATCGTCAGTAATTACCCAACCGATGTGAAGACTTCCGGTCTTCGACCACCGTCTTCATCTTCGACTTATCGTCGAATCGGTTATTCAGAATGGGTATGAACCCGGACTTTCCGAACAACCCGCGTATATTAAAACAAATGTTACACAAACACAACATACGCCTCATTCCAATTCAGAATATCCTTTTATTCACGAAATCACATTTTTAGGGAAAGGTTCCCATTAATTTTATCCAAGATAAATTCTTTCAAATTTATCCTTTAATCTTCCTTTGGATGTCATTTCAAACCAAATTATGGTTTTCTGAACTAGTCGAGATTAGCGAACCACACCAAAGTAATTATTTATTTTATTTCCCAATCCCAACCTATTCATCCCATGAAGCAAAACTGGTGATACTCCATATCTAATACTATGGTGTTATCGGTAAGATTAATTACCATTTCACGTTCAAATCTAATTAAAGATTTAACTATCGCTTTGGAGCAAAACTGGTAATACCCCATCCTCGCTCATTTTCTAAATTTGATAATTTAGATTACAAATTTACATTTCAATCTAATTGCAGATTCGTTGAAACTCCTTTTACTGGGTGAAAGAACTAGTGTTATTTAAAACACAGTTCACGATAAACCCATGAATCAATTCTATTTAATTCAAATAAAATATATTAGGAATTCCGATTATTTAAAACCCCCTTTTAAATCTAATTTATTTATTTAAAAATAAAAACCCGGGTTTTAAATTGAGTTCAAACTAGTTTATTTTGATAAGAATCTATTTTTATCTTTTCAAATATGGAGTTTTTCATCCCAATTTTTCCCAAATCATTTCTTATGATTTTACACAAAATTATTGATATTTTTAATAATTTTATCAAGGCCCGTACAGTCGATTTCCATAAATGGCCATCGAACTGCACTTATAGCGACCTTTTTCAAATTTGATTTGGACGTATCTCCAAATCCAACCGTTAGATTTTGAACTTCAAATATTCGTTAGAAAGCTATTTTCGATAAGAACCCAACCGTTCCGGGTTTAGGAGAATCTGACGGTCGGATCTCCCGTAATGTCCGTTTGAAATAAATGGTCGGAATTCACGAACTGTCGTGGCGCGGCGCGTTCTATTCAGGCCATTATATTATATATATAATATATATAATATATATTTCGTCGATTTCTATTTAAAACGAATTATATAAATAGTTTTAAATTCGTTTCAAAAGCAATTTCAATTTCCATTTCAAATCAAAATTGAATCTTTCCTTATAAATTCGTTTTAAAATTCATTTCTATTCAATTCAAATTTCAATTCAATTTGAATTCATTTCAATTCGTTTTAAATTCAATTTGAATTTGTTTTCAATTTGATTCAATTCAAAGTGGTTTTCTATTCGATTCAATTCAAATTGGTTTTCTATTCGATTCAATTCACAGTGGTTTTCTATTCGATTCAATTTAAATTGGTTTCAAATCAAATTCATTTCGTTTTCTATTTGAACCAAATTCATTTCGTTTTCTATTTGAATCAAATTCATTTCGTTTTCTATTTGAATCAAATTCATTTCGTTTTCTATTTGAATCAAATCCAAATTGGTTTTATATTAAATTCATTTCAAAATCGTTTTATATTCAATTCATTTCGAAATCGTTTTCTATTCAATTCATTTCGAAATCGTTTTCTATTCAATTCATTTCAAAATGAATAAAATCGATATAAATATCGTTCACGTCAAAATGTCGTTAATCTAATCAACACGACTTCATATATTTCTATTTACAAATATTCTATTTCAAATATTTCTATTTCAAAATATTTCTTTTTCAAATATTTCTATTATTAAAATATTTCGTTCAACACATGACTAATCTCAACGGATGAGTACAGTCAACACATGAACCTTTATATTATATTGATAAAGATGTAAATTTTATTATTAAAATATTTCGTTCAACACATGACTAATCTCAACGGATGAGTACAGTCAACACATGAACCTTTATATTATATTGATAAAGATGTAAATTTTATTATTAAAATATTTCGTTCAACACATGACTAATCTCAACGGATGAGTACAGTCAACACATGAACCTTTATATTATATTGATAAAGATGTAAATTTTATTATTAAAATATTTCGTTCAACACATGACTAATCTCAACGGATGAGTACACTCAACACATGAACCTTTATATTATATTGATAAAGATGTAAATTTTATTATTAAAATATTTCGTTCAACACATGACTAATCTCAATGGATGAGTACAGTCAACACATGAACCTTTATATTATATTGATAAAGATGTAAATTTTATTATTAAAATATTTCGTTCAACACATGACTAATCTCAACGGATGAGTACAGTCAACACATGAACCTTTATATTATAATATTCTTTATCTTCTAAATTGGAATGAAGCCCAATCAATCACCATATGATGTTAATTATATGGATTTTCATACATCACACGTATATAATAGCATTGAAAAATAATCAACCATCAACCAAAGTGCACTACACTGAATAAACATCAAATATAGACATAACGCTTATAACAGCCTGTCAATCAATCGATCGACATATTCAATCTATCAGGATGAGTGAACTTCAAATTTCATCCCAACACCCGTGTGGGGTTTCAAATCAACAAACACAGATTTTATTTGTGCAGTTGGGCGATGTGTAAAATTTATCGTCCCAATCAATGTCCTTCAAATAGGTGTACATAAACAAACCGTCTGGTTTGTAAATGAATATTTTATTTATTCACATTCACTATATTCATATTCACGTTAAAAATTATATTTAATAAAATGATATTTTTATTTTTCTAACTTATTTTAGAAAATTTCGGCGGCATAACGGCACGATACTAGAAACGGGACAAGGCCTAGCCTTATCCCCGGTCTAGTGAAGGCCCACGCCATTCACACATCAATCAAATTCACCAAACAACCAAATTCCAATCAAATCATCCAACTAATTTATGCAACCAAACAAACAAGTCCATGGTCTGTGGACGATTGTGTCGGGTGCTACTAAGCACCGTCTGCATCCTAGTATATATATATATAACTTAGAAAAGAAATTGAAAGGTGAGAAATTCTCACTGAAAGCTATCCAATCATCTTGACTTTTCTTTGATAGAAATCTTCATCGTTATCGCATTTTTGTCATCTTCGTTGCTGTAGCCACTACATATGTAAAAATCGAATTTTTTATTATGCTATTCAATATATAAAAATCGAATTTTTACTTCGCTATTCAATATATAAAAATCGAATTTTTACTTCGACGCTATATGGATAAAAATTCTATTTTATCACGCTATTCTCTATATAAAGTTTCCGCCTTTTCAAAAATAGATCTTTCACCTTTTCTACAATAAAGATTTCGCCTTTTCTAAAATAAAGATTTCGCCTTTATAAAAATATAGACTTCGCCTTTTCAAATTTATAGATGATATTTCTAATATTCCTATCATGTAAAAATGATATTTTTAATCCTCTACACAAACAAGAATCATATTTTTACATCTTCTATATAGTAAAGATTATATTTTTAATACTTTAAAAATATAAAAATCATATTTTTAATACTTTAAAAATATAAAAATCATATTTTTACTATCCCTATTATATATATAAAAATGTATATATATATATATATTCTCTACATTTTTACCTAAGTTAAAAATATAAACTTTCTATTAATAAGAATAAACTTTTTCCCATATACAAATAATCAGATTTTATAACTAAATAATAATTATAAAAACTCACCTTTATATGTATAAGCACAAATCCTACCCCTATCATGATGCTCATCGAATAAAAATCCTCTTTTTTATCATTAAAAATCATCAAAACTTACGTTTTTCGGTCGGAAAAGGGAGAAGGAGGGGCTGAGGTGGTGCCGGAGCTCGCAGGCGGTCGGTGGCGTCGATTGTGGTGGCGGCGGCTGCTCTCACGAGGGGTGTGGCTGCTAGGGTACGAGTTTGGGTTGAAGGGGAGAGGGAGGAGGGCTGCGTCGGCTGTAGGGGAGGGTGGTGGCGGATCGGGTGGCGACGGGGGTGGCGGAGACGAGGGGGCGACGGGGTTCGATTTGTTTTTTTTTTTGTTCTGCTGAAACGAAATGAAAGGGGGGGGGGGCAACGTGATTTAAGGAGGAGAGGAAAGATTTTATTTTTTATATTTTTTTTATTATTTTATTATTCAAAAAGTTGACTTTTGCATACGACCTCGAAACGAGGCCCACCGCCTGTCGTCTATAGCGTTTTACCCCCATTCTGAACACAATGGGATATGTATCGTAAGCTGATTCGATCATTTTGATCAGTTTCCGTTGAATTTACATTTAAATCGCTATATTGAATTTTAAACGTACATTTCAAATTACCGGGGTCACATACCAACTAGAAAAATTCCCGAAAATTATTTTCTAGCTTCGTATTGATGATACGGTCCTAACAAAACTAGTTTCGTCAAATTCTGAGACCGTTGGAAAAATGGCCAATTTCCAGTCGATTAAAATCAACTGAAACTGGTCAAACGCGTTTTCCTTTGCCACGCTCACATATTGATTCGAAAAATTATGAAATTTGGAATCTAGCAATAACTTGACACTGCGGATCCAATAAAAGTGGTTTCGTCGAATTCTGAGGTCGTTTGCAAAATTCCCATTTTTAAGGGCCTGATTTCCATAGCGACTATTCAGAATTTTCAACTGGACATATATTTTGATTCCCGCTATGAAATTTTGATTTTTCGGATTCGTTGGAAAGATATTCCCAATTAGATCCTAATGTTTTTGGTTTCACTAAAATCTGGATTGTTTTGCACCCGGTACATTCAATTGAAGTTTGAAATCGAATTATCGAACTACCGCGCCATTTTCAATTCCATTTATAATTATATATAATTATTTATATTCTAACGACGGCGTATATAATATATACGTTCGAATTATATTCAAAATAAATTTCTCGTCGATATTATTTAAAATAATCTATTTTAAATATTCAAAATTCGCTAAAATTGCCAAAATAAAAATTTTAAACTGGCTCGGATTTTCGGGTTGTTACACTAAATAACCCTTTTAAATATATAAATATATTTAAAAACATTTAAATTTAATATTTAAAAATAATTATTATCTTATATATTCACAATATAATATCATACCGCTACACTGGGATTTATAACTCGATATTTCAAATCTAGTGTTACATCGATATTCGATTTATATTAAAAAATCCATTTTAAAATATAAATAAATCAATATAAATTATAAAGCAATTCCATAGCGACTTTTCTAAAATTTGATTTGGACATAACTAAAAATCTACACGATGAAATCTCGATTTTTCTCTTTCACCAGAAAAATATACTTCACCAGCCCCTAGCGTTTCTTGTTTCACAGAAATCCAATTTAAAATGTACCCTGTACATTCAGTTGAAATTCAAATCGCCAAATAGCGAATTGCCGCGCCATTTTGAGCTCGATTATAATTATATGTTCAAACTGTCGTTCAAATAATATATTCGCTATTCTAATTCAATTCTAAACTGAATTAAATATCACAGTTGATCCAATTCACACCATATTGTGAATTCCACTATTTTTGACTATTTCAGAAATTAAATATATATATTATTTATTTTAGTTAAATATTCAAAAATATTTAATTCACGACCTTTTAACATTCTAATTCATATTTTAAATAATTAAATTAATTAATTGTTATATTGTAGAAATGCGGGTCGTTATAGTATGAATAATTATTACACATTGGAAATACAATATCAGAGATTTTAAAATTTCAAAAGCAGCGGAAAATAATACATAAATATAATGCGTAGCGGAAAATAACAACTGACACAACTGAAAGAGATATACGGATACAAAGCTTTTCGAATATAGCTCCAGCTGTAATCCAAGATCCTGTGAAAAGAAATATCTGCGTAAACCAAAACTACTAGCTGCCCATTTGGAAAATATGGGCACCCAGGTTTAGGTAGAAACAATAAACTCCGAGTCAGTCATGGGACTAGTGTGAGAACTAAAAACAGTTAATAATCTTTATTTTAAAAGTGGGGACATCATAGGACCACGCCGTATAACACGGAACGGGTTTACTCCACATGAATCTTAGTTTAGAATAAAACAACGCAATGTTGTTTAAAATGAAGCTATTATAAGACTAAGATCCCATCACACAATGCAACGTAAGCCGGAGGATAGAGTTTTACCCTATAATAGCCAAATATGCTTGGTACGTTTTAAAACAAATCATTTTGATATTACTATAAGTGTATAGTGTCAAAACAACTTTAAATATAAATGTATCAATCATAGAAGACATAGTACCCCATCCTACTATGCCGCCATACTAGTCCTACAATTAAAACCGAAAGGCTGCGTATTGGACATTGGATTTCCATTTATGAGTCGAGGCTAGGAATCATCCTCACCGATTTTGAGACACTCTAGCAAATGCCTCAGGACTCGGACGCTGGCGAGCCCTGGTTAGCGGCAGGGCCGGTCCACACATACTTTAGTGGATTAGTTATTCTTGTACAATAGTTTTTTGGTCCTATCGGACTATCTCTGAGCTACTAGGGACTCTATAACGACCCGAACTTCCCCGTGAAGGAAAGCGCGGATTGCTTTGAGGACAGGACGAATCAGAACACAAACAGAAGAACATTTCATTGTTTATTACAACAATTCCATTAGAATACAAGAACATACAGAGTATGAATAAATATTACACATTTGACAAATATCAGAGATTACAATAAATTACATTTAAGTACATAGCAGCGGAAAAATAATACAACACACAACTGAAAGGAGATATATGGATAGATAGCTTTCCGAATATCATTCCAGCTGTAAACCAGGATCCTGTGAATATAAATCTGCAAAACCAAAACTGCTAGCTGCTCGTGTGGACAATAGGGGCACCCAGAGTTTAGGTTAAAACAATAAACTCCAGGTCAGCCATGTGACTGGTGTGAGAACTAAAACAGTTATTATATTTGATTTTAAAGTTCGGTAAATCAAGGGACCATGCCGTATAACATAGAACGGGTTTCCTCCCAAGAATACCACTGCATAAAACAAACAGGGCAATGCTAAATAAAGAAAATGAAGCTATTATAAGACCCAGGTCCCATCACACAATGCAACGCAAACCGGAGGATAGGGTTTTTACCTTATAATAGCCAAAAATGCTTGGTACGTTAAAAACATATTATTTTGATATTATTATAAGTGTATAGTGTCAAAACAATTTCAATCATAATGTATAAATCATAGACGACATAAGTGCCCCCATCCCACTATGTTGCCATACCAGGCTCTACAATCAAAACCAAAATGTCACGTATTGGAAATTGGATTTCCGTCATGAGTCGAGGCAAGGGGCAAGCTCATCTCCGTTCGAGACACTGTAGCAAATGTCTCAGGACCACACACAACGATCCTTGGAACCTCCAAGGCCGGTCCTCTCTTACTTTTGAGGATTAATATTCCTGAACACATGTTTCCCGGTCCTATAGGACCTATATCTGAGGCGCCTCGCATCCAACAACCACACAGGTAAAAATAATATAAATGTCAGGTCTGGTAGGTCACTGACATCACCCATATCCAGAAAGAAACGTCGTGCACTCCTTGGGTCCTTATCCCGTTTTTGACTCATACCGAGGTGTGAGGCTCGCGAATTAATGCCATACACAAAGCTATGCCACATAGGCCGTGCTTTGATCATCAACCACAAGACTTTTCTTTTCAATAGAAGCCTTGATCATTTGCCACTTAGGCATGCCACACAGCCAATTCATGTTATGCGATTGATATCCATCAATATATAACCTCTGAGCTCGTACGTCTCAGAGAAGGGCGCTAAGCAAGAGAATAAATTCTCTGCCGCCAAACAGATATATATTTAATGGAAATCAATCACACAGAATAAAATCCAATGTCAGCCACACAGTCCATTTACAAGTTCGTTCTGGGTCTGAACGAAACCAGAGGAACATTATTCCTCGCATATCCATCGATCTCCAAGTACGCCTGGACGATCACCAACTGATTCCCTCCTCTAGGGTGTACAGCCCAATCAAGATCATCAATAATCATCCAAACGACGTGAAGACCTCTGGTCTTCAACCACCGTCTTCATCTTCGACTTATCGTCGAATCGGTTATTCAGAATGGGTATAAACCCGACCTTTCCGAATAACCCGCGTATATAATAAACAAGTGTTACACAAACACAACATACGCCTCATTCCAATTCAGAATATTCTTCATTCAAATATTCACATTCTAAGGGAAAGGTTCCCATTAATTTTATCAAAGATAAATTCTTCTAAATTTATTCTTTAATCTTCCTTTGGATATCATTTCAAACCATGTTAAGGTTTTCCCTAGCGAACCACACCGAAGTAATTATTTATTTTATTTCCTAGTCCCAACCTATTCATCCCATGGAGCAAAACTGGTAATACTCCATATCTAACACCACGGTGTTATCGGTAAATATTAATTACCATTTCACATTCAAATCTAATCAAAGATTTAACTATCGCTTTGGAGCAAAACTGGTGATACTCCATTCCCGATCACTTTAATCTAATTAAAGATTCATTAAAACTCCACTTAGTTTTAATCTTCCCAAAAATCAATATCCTATCTTTAACTGGGTTAAATAACCAATGTCATCTAAATCACGGTTCACGATAAACCCAAAATCACTTTCCATTGTTAATCGGGTTAAAGAACAGGTTTTATTCAAAATACCGCTCACGATAAACCCCAAAAACCAATTTAAATTCAATTCCAGTTAAATACTAATTAATTGGACAATTTCACTAAATCTTAATTAAAAGATTTATTCTTTTCTAAACTGGGTTCAAGAACATTGTTGTTTAATACACCATTCACGACGAACCCAAAATCTCATTTGATATTAAATACAAGGCTCTGAATAGAAAATATATCGGCTTATATTCAATATCAAATTCTGAAACAAACAAATATCGTATTGGAAATAACGATATAAATATATCTTTCAAATTTCCACAACCATATCTGTATAATCACGAAATCCAACATCGAAATATTCCAAAGATAATTTCGATTCAAATCCATTCCAATTCAAATATTGGAAATTCTGATTATTTTTAAAACCACTTCAAATCCAATTTATTTATTCAAAAATATTGGATTATAATTCTAATTCATAACTAGTTCATTACGATAAAAATATATTTTTATCCTTTTTAAATATGGGATTTTTCACCCTAATTCTTTCCAATTCATACATTATGATTTTTTACAAATTATTAATATTTTTAATAATTTTTTCAAGGCCCGTTCAGTCGATTTCCAATAACGGTCGTCGAACTGCACTTACAGCGACCTTTTTCAAATTTGATTTGGACATAATTCCAAGTCCAACCATTAGATTTCAAATTTCTAATATTCATTGGAAAGCTCTTTTCGATATGAACCCAACGGTTCCGGTTTCAGGAGAATCCGACGGTTGGATCTCCCGCAACGTCTTCGAAGTCAAGGGTCGAAATTCGCGAACTGCCGCGGCGCGGCGCGTTCTATTCAGGCCAATAATATATATATATATATATATATATAAAATATATTATATATATTTCGTCGATTTCAATTCAAAACTTATTTTATAAATCGTTTTAAATTCGTTTTAAAAACAATTTCAACTTCATATTCAATTTCAAATCAAAACTGAATATTTCATATCATTAATATATAAATGATAATATTTCCAAATTATTAGATTTTGAAATCACTTCCTTTTCTATATTCATTATAAAAACGAATATAATCGATATAAATATCGTTCGCGTCAAAATGGCGCATATCTAATCAACACAGCTTTATATATTTCAATAACTTCCTTATTCTATTCAACAAATGAATATTTTCTTTAACACATGAATATATATTTCTCAACACATGAGTATCGTCAACACATGACTATTTTTGTTATTTAATATATTTTATAAAATTATGATTTCTATCGTTTAATTCTTAATCAAACTCCAACCGTAAATTATTAAGAGAACGATTCCCTAGGTATTAACCCCGAAGGCTGAAACCAACATCAAATCAATACCCAGGAAACCACTCATCTTATCTAGTTTCCAATTATTTTCTAATTTTATATATGATAAAGATGTGAATTTTATTTTTAAAATATTTCGTTCAACACATAATAAGTTTCAACACATGAATATTCTCAACACATGAGTATCGTCAACACATGACTATTTATTCTATTCAACACATGAATCTTTATTTTATAATATTCTTTATTTTCCAAATTGGAATGAGGCCCAATCAATTACCATATAATGTTAATTATATGGATTCCATACAACACATATATATAATAACAACAATAAATAATCAGTCATCATCCAAAGTGCACCACACAACTGCATAAGCATTAAATATGACTAATTAACGCTTACACAGTCTTTCAATCAAACGATCGACATACCATTAAATAATTGGGATTAGTGTACATCAAATATCATCCCAATACCCACGTGGGGTTTCAGTCAACAAACACGGATTTTTATTTGTGCAGTTGGGCGACGTGTAAAATTTATCGTCCCAATCTATATCAGTAAAATGGGTATACATAAACAAATCGTCTGATCTGTAGATGAATATTTATTTGTTCACATTCACGTTAAATTTATATTTTTAATGATAATTGATTTATTTCAACACATGAATATATATTTCCATTCATTCCACATCACAATCAATTTTCACAACAACGTAAAATCAAACATACAAGCCATCCATGGTCTATGGACGACGGGTGTCGGGTGCTGCTAAGCACCGTCTGCATCCTAGTATATAATTTTAACTAGAAAACAAGAATTAAAGTGAGAAGTTCTCACCTAGAAGCTAAACCAAACGACAAGACTCTTCATATGCAGAAATCTTCGTCGTGTTTCCAACGAGATCTGTTCAACACCGTTTGTGTTAAAAAATATATTTTTAACCACGCTACTTCCTACATAAAGATTATATTTTTATATCGTTGCTTCATATAAAAAATCATATTTTTCTCTCGCTGTTCTCTATATAAAAATCACATTTTTATATATAAAGATCGTATTTTGATATCTCTACTACATATGTAAAAATCACTCCTTTACACCACTACTTCTATGATAAAAATTATATTTTTATCTTGCTAGTATTATAATAAAAATTATATTTTTACTCCTGCACATACATAAAATTGTATTTTTAATTCACTACATAAAACAAAATCATATTTTTACTTCACCATTTACCCTATATAAAGATTCAAACTTCTCTAATATAAAAATTCGATTTTTATACTATAAAGATTCAATTCTTTTCTTGTTTAAAAATATAATCTTTACTAAATTACAAATCAAATCTTTTTATTATATAAAGATCAAATCTTTTCGTTCTCTAAAAAGATCATATTTTTAAATAAAAACTGAGATTTAAACCTAATTTAAAAATTAAAAAAAATCACCTTTGCTGGAGGGCTGCTGCACCATCGTCGGAGGGGGTCAGAGCGGAGGCCGTGGGGGTGGAAACTGGCGTAGGCGGCGGGCTTGGGGTTGGGGCGACGGTCTTCTTCAATTTGGGAGGTGGTTCCGCGGTTTTAGGGGAAGAAAGAGAGGAGCGGTGGGGGAGGTTGTGGCAGCGTTGACGTGGGGTGGGGCGGAGCAGCGGGCGGCGAGGTAGGTGGGGCACGAGATCGATCATCGGAGCTTTTTTTAGTTCCTCTAAAAACCGACGGGAGGAAAGTAAGTGAAGGGGAGAGAGAGTAAAGGGTTTGACCGTATATATTAATATATTTTTATATTGTTTTAAATCCCAAAAAGTAACTTTAAATTTCGATCTCCAAACGAGACCCACCGCCTGCCGTCCCTAGCTAATTACACCCCATTCCGAACACAATGGGATATGTATCGTAGGCTGATTCGATCGTTTCGATCAGTTTCCGCCAAAATCAAATTATTAATCTATATATTGAATTTGAACGCACATTTCAATTCATCGGGGCCACATACGGACTCTAAAAATCCCCAAAAAATATTTTCTAGCTTCATATCGACGATACGGTTCTAACAAAACTAATTTTGTCAAATTCCGAGACCGTTTGAAAAATGGTCATTTTCCAGTCGATTAAAATCAACTGAAACTGGTCAAACGCGTTTTCCTTTGCCACGCTCACATATTGATTTGAAAAATTACGAGTATCTAGCAATAACTTGACATCACGGATCCAACAAAAGTTGTTTCGTCGAAAACCCAGGTCATTTGCAAAATTTCCATTTTTAAGGGCTAGAATTCCATAGCGACTATTCTGAATTTTCAAATGGACATAACTTTTTATTCCCCCTATGAAATTTCAATTTTTCGGATTCGTTGTAAAGATATTCTCAATTAGATTCTAATATTTTTGGTTTCGCCAAAATCCGGTTTATTTTGAATCCTGCACATTCATTTGAAATTTGAAATCGAAATTTCAAACTACCGCGCCATTTTCAATTCCTTTTATAATTAAAAATAATTATTTATACTCTAACGACGATCTACATAAATATATACGTTCTAATTCTATTTAAAATAAATTTCTTGTCGTTATTATTCAAAATAAATCATTTTAAATATTCAAAATTCACTAAAATCGCCAAAATAAAAACTTTAAATTGGCTCAGAATTTCCGGGTTATTATAGGCTCAATATCCGAGGAGCCTCATTCCATCATCCACATAAGTAAAAATATCTGGGCTCCATACCATGACACCACTTCTAGCTAGAATGAAACGCATGCTCTCCCTACGGTCCTCATTCCGTTTTTGACTCATACCGGGGTGTGAGGCTCACAAATTAACGCTATACACAAAGCTATGCTAATTAAAGCTGTGCTTTGATCATCAACCACAAGACTCTGCTTTTCAACAAAAGTCTTGATTATTTGCATCTTGGCATGCCACACTGACAATTCACGCCATACAACTTATGTCTATCAATATATAATCTCTAAGCTCGTGCATCTCAGAGAAGGGTGTTAAGCAAAAGAATAAATTCTCTGCCACCAAATAGATATATATTTAATAGAAATCAATTAGTACATAATGAAATCCAATGTCACACACACATCCATTTATAAGTCCGTCCTGGGTCTTAACGAAATCGGAGGCACCTTATTCGTCGTCCCATGTGTCCAATACAGGAGAGAGGTCCCGCATATCCGTTGATCTCCAAGTATGTCTGGACGATCACCACTTATTACCTTGTCTTGGGTGTACATCCCAATCAAGACATCAGTAATCATCCAAACAATGTGAAGAACTCCGGCCGACTTTTGGTCATCATATTAATTATTCAAAATGGTTTAAACCCAGTCTTTCCGAATAACTCGCGTATTTTATAATCAATAATCAAGTTCCATAAAAACACATCATATGCTTCATTCCGATTCAGAATATTCTTTTATTCCAATATTCACATTTTTAGGGAAAGGATCCCATTAATTTTATCAAAGATAAATTCTTTTAAATTTATTCTTAAATCTTCCTTTAGATACCCATTTGAAAAGATTTTATTTTTTCTTTTCACAATTTTAAACCATATTAAAGTTTGTAAACTAGTCGGGATTAGTGAACCTTACCGAAGAAATCATTTATTATTTATTATTCCAGTCCCAATCTATTCATTCCATGGAGAAAAACTGGTAGTACTCCATATCTAACTCCCACTGTGCTATCGGTAAATTCATTACCATTTCACGTTCAAACCTAATTAAAGATTTAACTATCGCTTGGAGTAAAACTGGTGGTACTCCATTCATGGTCGTTTCATAAATTTGATAGATTTAATCCTCTCATTCACATTTTAATCTAATTAAAGATTCATTAAAACTCTAGTTCGGTTTTAATCTCAAAAATCATTACTTAATGATTGTTAAAATTTTTGGAAATTAATCCCGTCTTTAACTGGGTTAAAGAATCAATGTCATTTAAAACACAGTTCACGATAAACCCAAATCATCTTCCATTAACTATGGAATCTTCACGGAAAACAGATTAATATATAATCGATATAAATTCTCGTATCAGACCAATAATATAAATGGAATAGGGGCAAGGCCTTCTAAATTCTTTAAATAGTAATGGTCTTCATTTATAGAAGCTCATCCCGATGATTAAGTCGAATTCCATTCAATTCCAATTCAATATATTAAATTGGAAACCTTTATTTGGAAAAATTTCATTAAATCTAAATAAAAAGATTTATAAATTCCAAATCATAACTTCACTGTTAATTGGGTTAAAGAACAAATGTAATTTGAAACATTGTTCATGATAAACCCAAAACTCCAATTTTAATTCATTCTAATTAAATATTGATTAATTGGTAAACTTTTATAAATCTTAATTAAAAGATTTATTCTTTTCTCAACTGGATTTAAGAATAGTGTTATTAAAGACACCATTCATGACAGACCCAAATCCAATTTATTTAAAAACATTGGATTTTTATTCTAGTTAATAACTAATTCATTTAGATAAAAATATAGTTTCATCTTTTCAAATATGGAATTTTTCATCCGAAATCTTTCCAAATCACTTATTATGATTTTACATAATTTTCCCATATTTTTAATAATTTTATTAAGGCCTTTACAGTCGGTTTCCAATAACGACCACCGAACTACATCCATAGCGACCTTTTCTGAATTTGATTTGGACATATTTCCATATTTAACATTCGTATTTCAAGTCTCTTACATTCATTGGAAAGCTCTTTTCGATATGAACCTAAAGGTTCTAGTTTTAGGAGAATCCGACGGTCGGATCTCCCATTATGCCACTTTGAAGTTAATGGTCAAAATTCACAAACGGTCGCTGTACGACGTGTTCTATTCAAGCTATTATATATATATATATAATATAGTCGATTTCCCTTTTAAAACGTATTTTATAGAATATTTATAAATTCATTTTAAAATGATTTCAACTCTATTTTCAATTTTAAATCAAAATTGAATATTCTATTTCTTTATCAAATTAGAATGATAATATTTTCAAAACATTAGATTTTGAAATCACTTCTTTTCGATATTCATTATAAAATAAATAAAATTGATGGATAAACCTGTTCGGGTTAAAATAGCGTTTAACTACATAACTATTTTTATTGTTCAAACATTTTATTCAACACATGAATATTTTATATAGTTTATACATTCAATAAAAATGATATTTATAGTGTTCAAACATTTTATTCAACATATGAATATTTTATATAGTTTATACATTCAATAAAAATGATATTTTTATTGTTCAAACATTTTATTCAACACATGAATATTTTATATAGTTTATACGTTCAATAAAATTGATATTTTTATTGTTCAAACATTTTATTCAACATACGAATATTTTATGTGAAATATTCATTACTTTAAAATATTCTTTATTTCTGAATCGGAATGCGACTCAATCAATTACCATATAATTTCAGCTATATGGATTTCATACATCGCATGTATTCAACAATAATGATAAATAATTATTAAACAGTCCATTCACATCCAGAGTTAAATTTACCACTGTGTAAGCATTAAAATAAATGAATAACGCTCATACAACCTGTCAACCCATCAATTGACATACAACTAAATATTGGGATTAGTGTATGTCAAATATCATCCCAATACCCGTGTGGGGTTTTCAAACAACAACAGTTTATTTAAATAAATCTTTGGTTAATAAATTTAACCAATTCTAATTCGGTTTGAATTATTTTTCTACTTAGCCAATTTTACTGGTTAATATTATAAATAGATATTTATAATTTAATTTCAATTATCACATTAATGTCAACATTATTTTTAATGTGTTAATCATCACAACATCACAAACAAAACTCAATACAATCAATTAAATTGTCCATGGTCTGTGGACGAGGGAGGTGAGCTAACAATTTATAATGATTAAAACTGATAAAAAACCTATGTTGGCAATTCTATATATTTTTATACACGAATAAAATAATATGATAAAATATAATTTAGTGAGGAGTACTCACCTTGGTTACCACTCCGCCAGTCTTTATGCAAAGGTATGTTACCTTTTTAGCTCCACCGTCACATACGATATCCAAATCACTCCAAATCAATTTTATTACAAATCTCTCGTCGATATGGCTCCAACGCATCTCGTCTCGCTGAAATCTGAGTTCGTACGAAAAAGTTATGCTTTTTACAAAATTGTATACATATACTATGTCATTAACATTTTACTTAATAATTAATTAGTAACTAATCTCTTCTAATTACCTTCTCTAATCCTCCTTCCCCACCGTTACACATTCAAAAACCGGCTGCTCACCATGCCATTAACGCACCATTCTTCCTCTCGTTCTCCTTCTCCACTTGCTTTAAAATCAAAATAAATCACCATAATTCTTCTCTTCTTCTCCTCTTCAACCTCATACCATCAACATACATTTCGCATGCATCCATAAAATCATGTCTCTAGGCCTTTTTCATGCTGCGAGCTAAAGGTCCCAATGCAAAAACTCATGAAATCCACCCAAAATTTGCACACAAGTTCCATTTCATCTCCTGAATCCAATTCTAATAATGAAAACCATAATCGAAGCTTCAATCTTCCTATGTGACGAACCCTCGCTCGCATGAAACCAAAAAAAAGAACGTTGTATATTTTACAGCGTAAAAAAACTTCTTTGAACCCCATAAACTTCATACCAAATCGAAGAGCATACTCCAAGGATCACAAAGATATTTGTTTTGGAATTTATCGATTTGTTTTGGATTTGTTTTGATTTTCTAAAGGTTGCAAAATTAGGTCTAGGAATGAAGAAAGGGTCTGCCGTGTAAATGAGGCATAGAATTAGGTTAGAATGTGTTTACGATGTTATATAGTGGGTGCAAATTATTATTTTTATTAGTTTTATATTTTATTATACTCAATTTTCGCTTATTTTCATCGTTTAAAAATCTGTATACTCTCCTACGGATCCCGCTTTCAATTAAAATTGACATGCAACTACTCTCTGACATAACGAAACTGGATTCGTCAAATTCCGAGTCCGTATGCGCAAACAGTGAATTTTTAAAGTCAAAATATTGTTTGTTTTTCACTTTAAAAATCACGCCCGGTCATATACTAATTTTAAAAATCATGAAATTTGGAATCTTACTATTATTCGACACTACAAATTCAATAAAAAAGTTTCGTCGAATTCCGAGGTCGTCTCAATAACGTTCCTTTGTAAAACTGCTCAAATTAGCTTAAAAATGCGATTTTAGCGTACATTTTCTTCTACGCCCAAACGCTAACTCCAAAAATTATGCCCTTTTGGATTTAACCATTATTTGACAATACAAATCTAGAGAAAAAAAAGTGGAATCGAATTCAGAGATCGTCTCAATAATGTTCCTTTGTAAACTGACTGCATGTTTTTGAACAAATGGTTTTGCTTCGCACGGACACATACTGACTCCGTTCGATGCGCATTTTGGAACTCAATAATGATTTGTCATTATGAATCCATAAAAATTTATTTCGTCGAATTCTGAGCTTCCTAGCAAAATTTAATTTTTTTAAGGGCTATGCGATGATTTTAAGAATTGAATTTTTAAAATTTCCAAAACAAAGCTTATATCAATTTAATAATTTTACTGCGTTTGTTTAAGTCAAATAAAATAAAATAAAATAAAAATCTAATTTAAAAATTGTTCTCAAATTTTATTTAGCAAAAATAACCAATTTATATTTACAAATTCCTTAAAATAGCTTAAATTAAAATTTTAAATTGGTTCTGAAATATCGGGTTGTTACAATCTCCCCTACATAAAATCTTTTTCGTCCTTGAAAAAGAACGGAGCTGAAAGTTGTTTAACTAACCAACTCAACTTTCATTATGGCTTTCGTTCTTCAACTTTTTAGTTTCTAAGAATTTTCTAATTTCTCAAAAATTTGGCTAACACCCTAAATTTTCGAAAAAATTCGACATAACCTCCTTTGTACGGGTTGATAGGTAAAATCGCAATTTGCCTCACCGGGCCATCATCAATCCAAAAGAAAAAGTAAAAGCCAATCGGCTGATAAAATCATCAAACCGAAGAAATACAATAAACATGTACCT
This sequence comes from Allium sativum, assembly GCA_030737875.1. NCBI lineage: Eukaryota > Viridiplantae > Streptophyta > Magnoliopsida > Asparagales > Amaryllidaceae > Allium > Allium sativum. Next base: position 737,894,123 of record CM060916.1, read on the forward strand.
ATTTGTCTGGCATACAATTTTATTCCTCTTCTTAGCTTTCATGCTATGACTTGTTCATATATACACATGTATATGTGTGCAATTCCAATCAAATTTCAATTCAGTTCAATATTTTACTTGATTCGGTTTAATTAACTTTCATTTTCTTATTGGTTTTATTAATTTTATTAGTTAAACTAATAATCAAACAACACAACCAGGAATCAGTTAGTTGATTAGCTTTTCAGATATATAATTTTCTATATATACATAAAAATCATATTTTTAGTGTCAAATCACAAACAATAGACTCTATCTAAGTTTTGGTTCTCACACCAGTCAATTGGAAATATATAGACATTCCACTTTCGCTACTCGAAAATAAATATTGATAATGCTGTAGCATTATCAGAATTATCCCTGGGCGACTAGAGTGTGATTCTACATCTATCTAGTATATTTAAGGCTTCGTATATACGCTAGCTAGGCGTTTATGCAAAATCTTCATATACTCGATTGTCCAAATTCAATATAAAATATTTAATCAAATACGTATAATAAGACATAATTTCAAAATTAATTTTGTTTGAATTTTTTAATAATGCTCTACAAACTCATTCTAGGGTATTATTAACCCTATCTCTAACGAGTTACTCTTATAGGATGTTATTAATCCTATCTCTGATGAATTCTTTTGTTCGGTTATAATGTGTCTTGTTCTGGAGCCCTGTAAACCAAAGCTCTGATACCAAATGAAACAACCCAAACTTCCCATTTCGGGAAAGCACATATTGAGTTGAGAACACGACGTATCAGAACACAAACAATAGAATATTTCATTGCCTATTACAATAATTTACATCAGAGTACAAGAATATAACAGAGTATGAATAATTATTACACATTGGAAGTACAATATCAGAGATTTTAAAATTACAAAAGCAGCGAAAAATAATACATAAGTATAATGCGTAGCGGAAAATAACAACTGACACAACTGAAAGTGATATACAGATATAAAGCTTTTTGAATATAGCTCCAACTGTGATCTAAGAAAAGAAATATCTGCGAAAACCAAAACTACTAGCTGCCTGTGTGGAAAATATGGGCACCCAAAGTTTAGGTAGAAACAATAAACTCCAAGTCAGCCATGGGACTGGTGTGAGAACTAAAAACAATTATTAATATTTATTTTAAAAGTGGGGAAATCATGGGACCACGCCGTATAACACAGAACGGGTTTACTCTACATGAATCTTAGTTTAAAATAAAACAACGCAATGTTTTTTTTTGAAAAATGAAGCTATTATAAGATTCAGGTCCCATCACATAATGCAACACAAGCCGGAGGATATAGTTTTACATTATAATAGCCAAATATGCTTGGTACGTTTTAAAACAAATCATTTTGATATTACTATAAGTGTATAGTGTCAAAACAACTTTAAATATAAATGTATCAATTATAGACGGCATAGTACCCCATCCTACTATATCGCCATGCTAGTTCTACAATTAAAACCAAAAGGTCGTGTATTGGAGATTGGATTTCCATCTATGAGTCAAGGCTAGGAATCATCCTCACCGATTTCGAGACACTCTAGCAAATGCCTCAGGACTCGGACGTTGGCGAGCCCTGGTTAGCAGCAGGGCCAGTCCACACATACTTTAGTGGATTAGTTATTCCTGAACAATACGTTTCCCAGTCCTATCAGACCTATCTATGAGCCATTAGGGACTCAATATCTGAGGCGCCTCATTCCATCATCCACATAAGTAAGAATGTATGGGATCCATACCATGACACCACTTCTAGCTAGAAAGAAACGCATGCCCTCCCTGCGGTCCTCATTCAGTTTTTACTCATAGCGGGGTGTGAGGCTCACGAATTAATGTTATACACAAAGCTATGCTAATTAAAGTTGTGCTTTTGATCACCAACTACAAGACTCTGCTTTTCAACAAAAGTCTTGATCATTTACATCTTGTCATGCCACACTGACAATTCATGTCATACGATTGATGTCTATCAATATATAACCTCTAAGCTCGTACGTCTCAGAGAAGGGTGTTAAGGAAGAGAATAAATTCTCCGCCACCAAACACACATATATATATATAATTAATAGAAATCAATTAGTATAGAATGAAATCCAATGCCAGACACACATCCATTTACAAATCCATCCTGGGTCTGAACGAAACCAAAGGTACCTTATTCCTCGTCCCATATGTACAATATAGGAGAGGGGTCCTCGCATATCCGTCGATCTCCAAGTACGTCTAGACGATCACAACTTATTACTTTATCTTGGGTGTACATCCCAATCAAGATATCAGTAATCATCCAAACGATGTGAAGAACTCATGTCTTCAACCAACGTCTTCATCGTCGAATTTTGGTCGTCGTATTAGTTATTCAGAATGGGTTAAACCCGGTCATTCCGAATAACTCGCTTATTTTATAATCAATAATCAAGTGCCATAAAAACACATCATACGCCTCATTCCAATTCAGAATATTCTTTTGTTACAATATTCACATTTTTAGGGAAAGGTTCCCACTAATTTCATCAAAGATAAATTCTTTTAAATTTATTCTTAAATCTTCCTTTGGATATCCATTTCAAAAGATTTTATTTTATCTTTTCACAATTTTAAACCATATTAAAGTTTATCAACTAGTCTAGATTAGTGAACCTTACCGAAGTAATCATTTATTATTTATTATCCCAGTCCCAATCTATTCATTCCATGGAGCAAAACTGGTAGTACTCCATATCTAACTCCCACTGTGCTATCGGTAAATTTCATTACCATTTCGCGTTCAAACCTAATTAAAGATTTAACTATCGCTTGGAGTAAAACTGGTGGTACTCCATTCTCGATCATTTCATAAATTCGTTAAATTTAATACTCTCATTCGCATTTCGATTTTAATCTCGAAAATCATTACTTAATGATTGTTAAATTTTCTGGAAATTAATCTTGTCTTTAACGAGGTTAAAGAACCAATGTCATTTAAAACACAGTTCGCGATAAATCCAAATCATCTTCCATTAACTATGGAATCTTCACGGAAAACAGATCAATATATAATCGACATAAATCCCCGTATCAGACCAATACTATAAATGGAATAGCGAGAAGACCTTCTAAATTCTTTAAATAGTAATGGTCTTCATTCACAGAAGCTCATCTCCATTATTAAATCAAATTCCATTCAATTCCAATTCAATATATTAAATTGGAAAACTTTATTTTGGAAAATTTTCATTAAATCTAAATAAAAATATTTACAAATTCCAAATCATAACTTCACTATTAATTGGGTTTAAGAACAAATGTTATTTAAAACATTGTTCACGATAAACCCAAAACTCCAATTTTAATTCATTTCGATTAAATATTAATTAATTGGTAAACTTTTCTAAATCTTAATTAAAAGATTTATTCTTTTCTCAAATGGGTTTAAGAATAGTGTTATTGAAGACACCATTACGACAAACCCAAATTCAATTTATTTATTTAAAAACATTGGATTTTTATTCCAGTTAATAACTTGTTCATTTCGATAAAAATATATTTTCATCTTTTCAGATATGGAATTTTCCATCCAAAATCTTTCCAAATCACTTATTATGATTTTACATAATTTTAATAATTTTATTAAGGCCTTTACAGTCGGTTTCCAATAACGGCCACCATACTGCATCCATAGCGACCTTTTCTGAATTTGATTTGGACATATTTCCCAATCTAACCGTTAGATTTCAAGTCTCTTATATTCATTGGAAATATCTTTTCGATATGAACCCAACGGTTCCGGTTTTAGGAGAATCCGACGGGCGGATCTCGCGTTACGCCAATTTGAAGTTAATTGTCGAAATTCGCGAACGGTCGCTACGCGGTGTGTTCTATTCAAGCTATTATATATATAATACCATCGATTTCCCTTTTAAAACGTGTTTTATAAAACATTTATAAATTCGTTTTAAAACGATTTCAACTCCATTTTCAATTTTAAATCAAAATTGATTATTCTATATCTTTATCATATTAGAATGATATTATTTTCAAAACATTAGATTTTGAAATCACTTCTTTTTGATATTCATTATAAAATAAATAAAATTGATCGATAAACCTGTTCGGGTTAAAATAGCGTTTAACTACATAACTATTTTTATTGTTCAAACATTTTATTCAATGCATGAATATTTTATATAGTTTATACATTCAATAAAAATGATATTTTTATTGTTCAAACATTTTAATCAACACATGAATACTTTATACAGTTTATACATTCAATAAAAATGATAATTTTATTGTTCAAACGTTTTATTCAACACATGAATATTTTATATAGTTTATACATTCAATAAAAATGATATTTTTATTGTTCAAACATTTTATTCAACACATGAATATTTTATATGAAATATTCATTATTTTAAAATATTCTTTATTTTTGAATCAGAATGCAACTTTATCAATTACCATATAATTTCAGTTATATGGATTTCATACATCGCATGTATTCAACAATAATGATAAATAATTATTAAACAGTCCATTCACATATAGAGTGAAATTTACAACTGTGTAAGCATTAAAATAAATGAATAACACTCATCACAGCCTGTCAACCCATCGATTGACATACAGCTAAATATTAGGATTAGTGTATGTCAAATATCATCGCAATACCTGTGCGGGGTTTTCAAACAACAACAGTTTATTTAAATAAATATTTGGTTAATAAATTTAACCAATTCTAATTCGGTTTGAATTATTTTTCTACTTAGCCAATTTTACTGGTTACTATTATAAATAGATATTTATAATTTAATTTCAACTACCACATTAATGTCAATATTATTTTTAATGTGTTAATCATTACAACATCACAAACAAAACACAATATAATCAATTAAATCGTCCATGGTCTGTGGATGAGGGAGGTGAGCTAACAATTTATAATGATTAAAACTGATAAAAAACCTATGCTGGCAATTCTATATATTTTCATACATGAATAAAATAACATGATAAAATATAATTTAGTGAGGAGTTCTCACCTTGTTTCCACTCTGTCAGTCTTTATGCATAGGAATGTGACCTTTTCGGCTACACAGTCTACATACGACATCCAAATCACTCCAAATCAATTTGTTACAAAGTTCTCGTTGGTACGGTTTCAACGCATCTTGTTTCGATGAATTCTGAGTTCGTACGAAAAAGTTATGCTTTTTACAATAGTGTATACACATATTATGTCGTTAACATTTAACATAATAATTAATTAGTACGTAATCTCTTCGAATCACCTTCTCTAATCCTCCTTCCCCTCCATTACACGTTCAAAAACCTGCTGCTCACCATGCAATTAACGCACCATTCTTCCTCTCATTCTCCTTCTCCACTTGCTTTAAAATCAAAATAAAATCACCATAATTCTTCTCTTCTTCTCCTTTTCAACCTCCTACCATCAACATACATCTCGCATGCACCCATAAAATCATGTCTCTAGGCCTTTTTCACGTTGCGAGCTACAGGTCTCGATGCAAAAACTCATGAAATCCTCCCAAATTTTGCACACAAGTTCTATTTCATCTCTTGAATCAAATTCCAATAATGAAAACCACAATCGAAGCTTCTATCTTCCTATGTGACGAACCCTAGTTCGCATGAAACAAAAACAAAAAAAGAACGCTGTTTATTTTACAACGTACAAAAACTTCTTCGAACCCCATAAACTTCATACCGAATCGAAGAGCATACTCCAAGGATCATAATGATATTTGTTTTGGAATTTATCGATTTGTTTTGGAATTATTTTGATTTTCTAAAGGTTGCAAAACTAGGTTTAGGAATGAAGAAAGAGCCTACCTGTTTGCGAACAAATTATACAATTGTAAACAACTGTAAAATCCGTTCGGCTTTCCTAAACAACAAGGATTGTTGTAGAGGGTGTCGAACACTGGGACCAAAAATATTTAAACTAGTAAATCCAATCAAGTTATTCCAAGATTTTGATTGATTGAAAACACAGAAAATAACAGCAATTAAATAAAGAAGAGAGATTTATCTAATAAGAGAAAGCAATTAGGGAGTGATGACATAAATTAGATTAATATTCATCAATAGCCAAACAGATTAATCAGATCTAATTCACGGTTCTGTCACAAACATGAATCAACGGTAATTAGGTTTCTAGAAACAAATATGTGAATAACAACAAGCATAGCCTATGCAGGAGCTCAGCTCTTAAACAACCATAGGCTATCAGGACAGATTCACTAATTTATTTCTAAAACCCTAAATATTAGATCTATATATGATAAGCGTTAGATCGAACACGAATATACCCTGTGAAGGAGCACAGCTCTTAACCGACACAGAGTATGAAGGTTCAGATCTAACCCTTGGTTCAGATCTAGATCTACATACATGAAGTTCTAATCTCTTTGGCTATGAGATTCATATCGAATCATATCTATTAGCGTCATCACCCCCTAATTAAAGGGGATTAGCCAGACATAGCTAAAGCAGAATAGAAAATAAAATAAATAACATAAACAAAAATAAAATAAAATAACAACAGAGAAGAGAAAGAAGAGTTTTATTCCAAGAACAAGATTACAGAATAAAACTAATTGTTGTTTTACAATGAATGAGATGCCATGTATTTATAGCTGAGATTACAAAGATTTCTTGGCAAATTCCACAATGTGGGACTAAAGAATTAGCCCAAATGACACATAAGCAAGTGTGAACAGGGTTGTAGAGTAAGAGGCCTTGTAAGTGAGCCAGTGTGAACGCGTACAGTGCATGAATGAGAAGCCTTGCAAATGAGCTAATGTGAATGCAGTATAAGTAATCATTGATCCAAATCTTCTCTATTTGCAACCGTTCTTCAAGATTTAAACTCTTCAAGCTTTAGTAATTTCAACTTCACTCATCTTAAGTAAATTCTTCATGCTTTATCCATCAAATGCTCTAAACCAAGCTTTTTATCAACAATCTGAAAAACACAGCTATAAATACACAATATCAATTATTTAAAAGATAAAATAAGATAAATATGCGGATAAAATATACACATTTACGTGTATATCACTACCGTGTAAATGAGGAATAGAATTAGGTTAGAATGTGTTTAAGATGTTATATAGTGGGTGCAAATTATTATTTTTATTATTTTTATATTTTATTATACTCAATTTTCACTTATTTTCATCGTTTAAAAATCCGTGCACTCACCTATGGATCCCGTTTTCAATGAAAATTGATATACAACTACTCTCTAACACTACAGACCCAACGAAACTGGTTTCGTAAAATTCTGAGTCCGTATGCACAAACAACGAATTTTTGAAGTCAAAATATTGTCTGTTTTTAACTTTAAAAATCACGCCCGGTCACAGACTGATTTTAAAAATCATGAAATTTGGAATCTTACATTATTCGACACTACGGATTCAATAAAAACAGTTTCGTCGAATTCCGACGTCGTCTTAATAATGTTCCTTTGTAAAACTGCTCAAATTAGCTTAAAATACGATTTTAGCGTACCTTTTCTTCTTATACGCCCAAACGGTAACTTCAAAAATTATGCTATTTTGGATATTACCATTATTTGACGATACGAATTCAGAAAAAAAGTGGAATTGAATTCAGAAATCATCTCAATAAAGATCCTTTGTAAACTGACTGCCTATTTTTGAACAAATGGTTTTGCTTCGCACGGGCACATATTGACTCCGTTCGACGCGCATTTTGGAACTCAACAATGATTTGTCATTATGAATCCATAAAAGTTTATTTCGTCGAATTCTGAGCTTCCTAGCAAAATTTTATTTTTTAAGGGCTATGCAATGATTTTAAGAATCGAATTTTTAAATTTTCCAAAACAGGGCTTATAAATCAATTTAATAATTTTACTGAGTTTGTTTTAAGTCAAATAAAATAAAATAAAAATCTAATTTAAAAATTATTCTCAAATTTTATTTAGCAAAAATAACCATTTTAAATTCACAAATTTCTTAAAATAGCTTAAATTAAAATTTTAAATTGGTTATGAAATTCCGGGTTGTTACACCTCTATTGGTTATCCACACGAACTTCTTCTTCAAATTGTCATATGAATTGAAGGGGAGGGGAAAATAAACGGTGCTGGCCGCCATTTCTTATTTTTATTTAGGTTTTTCTAAATGAATCGATAATAATGAAAAAATGTATCCGTATCTTTTATAAAAGAAGTAGACCCCATTTTAATGTATATACATGTACAATAAAGTGAAAATTAGGCTCACATCCTTAAAACTAAAGTTAATTAGGCTCACATCCTCCCCTTTTGAAACATATAAATCTCATCCCTATTTATAAAACACGGCTTTGATTTTTCCGGAAATGCCCTCATTCAAATTTACAATGTAATTAACGTTTATAGGTTACGTATTAGGGTTTTATTTTTTCCAAAAACATAATTCTCGTATCCATGGCGGCGGCGATGTCATTGATATAATTTTGCAAAAGGGGATTCTTTTCGTTTTCATTTTTAGTTTAGTGATTTAGTTTTTTCTTCCTTGTTAATGGCAGTGACATGTGCTTTCAGAATTTCTCAACTTCGAATTCTTGCGATATAAAATTCAGTTTCATCGGCAATTTTTCCAAAGAATTTTTTTGATCGAGCTTTTATTTATAAAATGGATCTGTCCTCATCAAGGTAATTTATACTGTATAATTTTTTTTAAATTTTGTAAACTGATTTCATATTTGCAATTGATTTTTGTTGATCCATTATTCTGTCCATCTAAAATTTACGTTTCTCGGCAAATTCTTCACAGATGCAACTAATATTAGATCACTTTTGTTTGCATGTACTCAGAAAAGTTGAGTATAAGTATGCATATATTCTAGATATATGAATACAAATGTGCATATATTTTAAATATCTGGTTTCAGCATTTCTTTTAAAAAGTTGCCTATAAATCAGCATCTATTCATAATATATGCATATCTGTATGCAACTTTTTATCAGACATGCAGAAAAACAGATATTTAAAAAATATGCATATTTGCATGCATGTATACAGTATACTAGCATATAAACATGCAGATATTATTGTTATTTTACTGAATTGTACCCATCTATTTATATTAATCTGAAGCTGTTTATGTAATTTGATTATTGCACATTAGGCTTATTAATGTTGAATTTCTTTTTCGTATAACAGTGTTCCTGCGGATATTGGTGTATTGGTGTTGTTGAAGATTGGGAATGATAGTTGTTCTGTTCGTCATTGTTTTGATAGTTCTGTTGTTATCGCTATTATAGCTCCTCCAAAAGGTACGCGAATGCCTGGTCACCACGAAAGAACTTGTTCTTCAAAAGACCATCAGATCTGCTATATTATTTTATTTTATTTTTAAGACACTTGGTTTTAATGTTTACTTTTACCATTTGTGGTAAACAATTATGTCACGTAATAAAATCAATTCAGTATTTTTTTGTAAATTTGTTTGTGATTGCCAGTTTTTTTTTAAGCTGAAATGTATGCAAATTTATATTTGAATAACTGTATGTTGTATTTGCAATTTACAATTACAGGGACGTGTGATGTACAAAATCTTACTACACATCAGTCTTTTTGGTATATGTTGTATTTTTTTGTTACATCTTACTACGCATCAGTTATAACTCTGCAATTTGCTCTGTAAATGTTTTGAACTTATGCTCTTCTAGTTAGTATTAATAATAATATTGGTAGCCGTTTCTTCTTGACTAATTGTGCAAATTTATGTAGTAATGCATGCAATTGTTCCACATAAATGCATAAATATATGCAACTACGGAAATTATATGCACGCAATTAGTATTTGTATTGTTCGCATTTTTGTATGCAACAATTAACAATAATTTCATATAAGTACGTTATTATTTTTTTCTGCAATTCAAATTTTCATGATATTTGCATACTACGATGCTGATATCTTGAATAACTGCACACCAGTAAGCAAAAATTCCAGTCTATCATATGGAACCAAAATAACTTCAAACCCTAAGTAATATTCCCCTGTAATTCATTTTCGTGATTAATAATCAACAGACCGTGGTTAGAAAATAAAATACAATTACAAATATTCACAAAAAAGGCTAAACATCAAATTTTTCCTGTTTTATTTCACGTTGTTTGCATTCAATAGCAACCAGTTCTGTGTCATGTCTTGACTTGGATTCCAGCTGTGTGGTTTGTAGTACAGAATTTTGTATGCAAGCATCGGTCTTTGTAAATCAACAACCGAAGCATTGTAAATTTCATCTTTCTTGTCCAGTCCTTTGCTCTCACTTCTTTTATCCATCATGTTCATTACAAACACTACACACTCAACACTGAATTTTTTTACAAAACATCACTAACAGTTAGTTGCATAATAGGCTTTGTTAACAAGCTATTTAAAATATTTGCATAAAAGAATGGAATAGTTTTTAAGAAATGCATAGCAGTATTCATAATTGTCTGAAGATATTTACTTACTTTTAACTAATGCTTTCTCGTGCTCTCTATCAACTTCATCATCACTTTCTATATTAGGTCTCTACAAAACAAGAAAGAACAATTTTAAATAACCATGTTTAAATGCACATATTTTATGAAATAACCAATGGATATACGCACACTTGAATGCAACAATTATTACTTCATCAATAGATTCATGAAACAATTGTGTGATAACTGCACCCTTGCAATCTAAAGTTCTGATGAACTGCACAAATTTATGCACTATTTGTTGATGGTTGTCGAATTGCAGCCATCACATCTAATTAAATGCATACAATAACGCAAAATTCATGTGATAAATGCACATTAACATGCAACTTTTACTACAAAATTTGTTTGTCTAATATAATAATCAGGTAATAACTACATAGTCGCATGCAAGAATTGTTAACAACATTCCTACACTATAACAAAAACACCATATTACAACTTTAATATTACAACGGTGGTAAAAGCACCGTTGTAATAAATGTTTTTTACAACTTTTTTCTAGAAAAGTTGCAATAAACTTATTTTTAACAACTGTGTTATTTTGACAGTTGTAATAAAAGTCTATCACAACTTTTATTTTTTGACTGTTGTAATATATGACTATATTTTAATATAATTAACAACTAATAATTAATATTTAATACATTTATATTGATTATTTATAATTAATAACTAATCATTACTATTAATAATCAATTAGGAAGTAATAATTAATAATCAATCTGTAATATTTAATACTTAGCAATTAAGAAGAATAAATAAAAATATAGTTAATATTACATAATTACTATTAAATAGTTAATAATTAAAATATAATAATTAATGTTAATCATGAATAATCAATGATTGTTATTAATAATTAAGAAGTAGAGATTAATAATCAATTTATAATAACAAACGATTAATAAGAAATCTTTAATAACTAAAAAGTAATACTTATTATTATTATTTAATATTTAATAGTTATGGGTAATAATTATATTTAACATCTAATATTTAATAGTTTATAATTACTCTTAATAATTATTTTGTAATTTCCTTGAAATAAAAATATAAAAATTTTAGCTATTCAATTTTCCTAAAATTAAAAAATATAGAAAAATTAGTAATTGTTTTTTTCAATGTTTGTTACTTAATCTTCATAACAAGCTTTTCTCGAAATCAAACCTTTTAAATTAAATTACAATTTCAGATCTTATATTATTTATCACTATGTATAAATTTATAAATATTATTTAATAAATATAAATCTTTCAATGTACATTTTACAATAAGTGAACGATCAAACTTAAATAAACCATCAGGCCTGCATTTTACGGTTTTACAAACAAACAAAAAAGGCGTCCTCCAAAAATTTCAATGCCCGCTCTAATTTCAATTTCGCCGCCTAACCCAATTTTCATTTCGACCTAAATCCCAAAGCGGATCCACATTTTCCTTCTCCATTGTTTAATGTCTTACAGCTACCCCGCTTTCTTCACTTATCAATCCTAATTCCTAAATCGGAAATCGCTAGCCGGGTATTCCTTCTCTAACTTTATCAATTCTAAATCTCAAATCCAATTTAACGATTCACTACCTTCTTCATGCTTCTCAGCAGCATCTCAATGCGGATGTCATGTTAAATATCAGCTTCCGGTTGCTTTATGGTGGCGGAAGTTATTGATTGAGGTAGTCTTCATTTCTTTCATCACTTATGATCCAAAAGTTCAGTGTAATTGTAACACCCCACCTCCGCCAGGGTGTCTCTTGCAAGCACTCTGACTTTGGAGGGGCGTTTGAGTCAGGTAAACATGCATAATGATATATCAAGGCAGAACAAGAACATATGTATATATGTAAACAGAGTAAATAACATAGATAAAACAGCGGAAGATTTCAAACCATTTCAAAACAAGTCTGGTACAACATAATGCCAACTTTCCAAATAAACAAGTCTAGATAAAAACAACATCAACTGAAAAACTGAAATACATAAGTACTATCCCCAAAATAAGTGATAACCATAGCTAGCTTCATGTCCAACCGTACATGAGCTAGATCCCACGAGCAAGCAATCCGAAATCCAAGCTAAGCTCCAACGTTCCCACCCTGAGAACCTGGGGGGGGGGGGGGGGAAACGGAAGAAAAGAGGCGAAAGAAAACAGGTCAGTCAAAAAGACTGAGTAAGCCCTACTACAATCAATGTAAACTGATAAAGTTAACTGGCATGAGAAGCAGGGATGAACATAAGGATAACAACATACCAGCATGATGATTAACTAACAAGGTAGATAAAGGTGTCATCGCATAATCAGGATTAAGGTTTTTGCACCACAGGTGTACTAGCAAACTAACATGACTTGAATAAACAAGTATTGATCCCTTGGCCCAAGCTTTGGCCCAATAACATGAAATGACCCTAATACAAGGTCCAACCAAACGGTCTAGTCGATCGGCTCCCTAAGCCTAACTCGTCACGTGTTGGTGTCAATACGGCCCAAACATAATTGTAGTCGAACTGTGCCGGGTCCACCCTTCGGGTGTATCAAGCCCTAGGGTGCCAACCCCTGGACACCACAAACATGAGTGCACAGTCTCGATCTACTGGTACCCATGCTTGACTTCTCCAAATACGGACTACGTGCACGACCATAGTCCGTCCGGAACTACATCGGCGTACCACCCTGCCGTCGTTTATTGGTCGCTTACCTCCAGCTCAGTAATCGTGCCCCCTCCCTAGCCTAGTCCCTAGGGTCTTGATGATACAAACTTGGGATTACTGCTGGAGTGGGCCCCCATTGCTAGGATTTTCTAGTGGATTAAGTACGGTTTAACCCTCTTGCTAATCATGGATTAACTTGGTTAAGTGTAACAATGAGTTCACGACTTAACCCCGATTAATCTACCAAGCCCAAATTGGTTAAGTATTAAGTGGACCATGACTTAACCCTAATCATGAGGCATTAATTAATTAATGTGCCTTAACCTCTCACATTAGACTTTGTTGCGGTTACTAGTTAAGCCGGTCGGTTCCGGGTAGCTTTACACCACAACTTGGTCTAACCTCGGGTTCAAGGTACAACATGACCAACTTCTCACATTGGGTCCTATTGTTTGTAGCAACTAGTTAAGCCGGTCGGTTCCGGGTAGGTTTACGCTACAAACTCAACCCAACCTCGAGTTGGTCACACTTATCTTTTCTAAGTGTCATGTCCATCATGTTTCCAAAACATGTTACAAGTTTTCAAGCATTTGGGTAGACCTAACTTAATAGGTAAATTCCTAAAGGGTAGACCTAACTTAATAGGTAAATTCCCAAGCTTATGTTTTTATGTCTTTTAAGTTTACCCAACCCCAAACGCAATCCCATCGCTTACATATCGCAATAGCGCATAAAGGATAGAAAGAGGGAACTTGGCATAATCATGACATAAAGGTGTTGAAGCCACAAGTTTAACATGGTGGCATATGAAATGTACATATGTTCATATACTTGCATATTACATTTTAGGCCTCAAAAGTATGCATAAAACCAAACTTAGCATATTGGTGATACATGGTGATAAATGACATGTAGAAATGTCCATAAGTTCACATTTAGCCTCACATGCAAGTTATCATAAGAGATATGATAACCTACATGTTGCCAAAATGCAACCTTTAGCATAAAGCTTGAAGCTTTAAGCTCATAAACCCAAGATAAGCTTGCATAACATGATAACATGAACAAAAGGATCAACCCAAACTTGCATAACATAACTTGCATATCATATGACAAACTTGCATATCAAACTTGCATAACATAACTTGCATATCAAACTTGCATAACATAACTTGATGAGCTTGCATAACACATCATAGTAAACTTGCATATCATGGCAAACTTGCATATCATACATTTAACTTTAGAGTTTAAGGATGAAAGTAGAATAGGGCTTACAATGCTTATGAAGACTCAAATGAGTATAAGCAAATATAAGATTGAGAAAAGCCCTTATGCAATCAAATAAACCCAAAATGCAAGCTCCAAATCAATAAAAACCCTTGCTTTATGATGTAAATGTAGAAACTTGACTTGAATGCAAGCTAATGATGCTCATACAAGCTTGAAAACACTTGTATGCATGCAAAATCTCTCATAGAAATTTATTTAGAATTTTATGAAGAGAGTGGAGGCCATGAGAGGATTGATTTTGCCATAGTTTAGTTGTAGGGTTGATTAATGATGATTTAGGCTAGGTTTAGGGATCCTTTTATAGAAGTTTAGGTTAGTTTAGGCCATAGGATTAACCCTAGTTTAGATCTAAACCATCAAAAATCGTCATAGGCCAGCAGAACAGACCAGAGAACCAAAACAGGTGCACCAAGCCAGCCAGGGTCAAGCCAGAAAGCTGTGCAGGTTTCTGGCTCGACACGGGCGCACTTCCCAAGTGCGCCAGTGTATTTTTGTGCTGGCGCACTTCACAAGTGCGCCAGTGCATTCTGGCTTGTTTTCGGTTTTTCTGCCTAACTTCGTTCGTCCATATCTTCTTCATAAGGACTCCGATTTTCGAAAACTCGGACTCTATTTCGCGTATTGTTCCGAGACGAACGCAATGGCACAGCCCGTTTCCCTTGATTCAGATTTTAGAATTAAATTCTGCCTCGATTTATGTTATAACAGGTTATTGAAAATACGGGTTGTTACATTCTCCCCTCCTTAAAGGATTTCGTCCCCGAAATCTTCAAGTTAGGAAGAACGTATCCTACCATCCAACATCCATCTACTCAAAACATCATCCAGGAGCAATCATTGTCCTTACAAGATTCTAAATGTTGCATGAACATATGCAAAGGTGTGTGTATATGTACTTATCTAATGCAAATATCATCAATGCAAATTATGTTAGTGAAATGAATCCATATGTATGCAATTCCTAACATAATGTATAACATTTATATGTGTGCACATAACATACATCCATATGCAACATCCATGTGATAACACAAAAATTTTCATCCATGAATAAGCGTAAACACTCATGCATATGCAATATGAGGAGTGTGTGAGCCGATCTAGTGCCTAACGTGTATAATGCATCCACGAGTAATCCACTTGCAAACACTTGCAACCACTTGCAAACATCAAGCATAACATGTTTCAAACACATGTTTCATCCAAAGGGTTTCTACCTAAGGTTCTCATGACAAGATTAACACGATAAACTAGACAAACGTGGATAGCAAGGAGAAAGAAATGCTAACAAAGAAAAGAGATTGAGAGTGTACCCTCAAAAAGGAATGGATAAAGCCCACGCATCTTCTCCTCGGTTTCCCAAGTTGCGTCTTCTTCGGCTTCACCCCATTGAACCTTCACCAACTTGACCTCTCGATTCCTTAGCTTCTTGGTCTCCGTCCCCAAGATACGAATCGGAGCTCTCCTCAAGGTAGCCTCTTTCTCCACTTCCACATCTTTCAGAACACTTGGCTCAACAACCTCTGTTGATTCATGTAAACACTTCCGGAGATGCGAGACATGAAAAACATCGTGTACTCCGGCAAGCTTCTCGGGCAACTCAACTCTATAAGCTATCTGCC
This sequence comes from Allium sativum, assembly GCA_030737875.1. NCBI lineage: Eukaryota > Viridiplantae > Streptophyta > Magnoliopsida > Asparagales > Amaryllidaceae > Allium > Allium sativum. The sequence continues at coordinate 737,910,223 of CM060916.1, forward strand.
CGATCCTCTCTATAATAGGGAATGGTCCAACAAACCTCGGTGCCAACTTCCCAATGGCTCCAAATCGGACCACATTCCGCAAAGGAGAAACCTTCACGAAAACAATATCCCCAACGTCAAACTCCAAATCAGTTCTTCGCTTATCAGCATAGGATTTCTGTCGGTCTTGGGCCGCTTTCATCCGTCTCCGAATCAACTCGACCTTCTCGGATGTATCTCTGATCATATCAGGCCCAAGTATAAGCTCATCTGTAGTCTCCCACCAACATGTAGGCGACTTGCACGGCCTCCCATATAAAGCTTCAAATGGTGCCATCCCTATGCTTGCCTGATAACTGTTATTATATGCAAACTCAACAAGAGGAAGATGGTCTTCCCAAGTACCACCAAAATCCAGAATACAAAGCCTCAACAGATCCTCGAGTACCCTATTCACCCTTTCGGTTTGACCGTCCGTCTGTGGGTGATAAGCAGTACTTAGATTCAACCTCGTGCCCATGGCTTCTTGCAAGCTATTCCAGAACTGGCTTGTAAAGATTGGGTCACGGTCACTGACTATACTAGAAGGGACTCCATGTAGTCTCACAATCTCACGAAGATATACAGACGCTAGCCAAGATGCGGTCCTCTTGCTCTTCACCGGAATGAAATGAGCACTCTTCGTAAGTCTATCCACAATAACCCAAATGCTCGTATTCCCTTTCCTTGACCTTGGTAGCCCATCGATGAAATCCATGGAAATACTCTCCCACTTCCAGAGTGGAACGTCTAGAGGATGCAATAGCCCACCGGGCTTCTTCGACTCGGCCTTAACTTGCTGGCAAATGATACACCTAGAGACAAACTCTGCCACATCCTTCTTCATCCCAGGCCAAAAGAAAATGCGCTTCATATCTTTATACATCTTATCTCCGCCTGGATGTATAGTCAACTTAGAGCGATGCGCTTCCTCAAGAACTTTTCTTACTAAATCTTCTACCATTGGAACACATAACCTTCCGTCTCTCCTCAGCCAACCCTTGTCATCAATAGAATATCGAGCGAGATGACTAGACGCCTCTCCTCGAATCAGCTTATCCATAATCTCAACTATCTGAGGGTCTTCTCTCTGCGAAGCCCCAACTTGATCAAGAAGGGTAGGTCTGAGTTCCAGAGATGCTAAAGAACCGGTCATCGACTCAATCGCCAAAGAGAAATCAAAGGTTGCCACATACTCTAAATTCTTCATCTCAACGAATAGAGGACTTAGGGTCAACCTTCTTCTACTCAATGCATCTGCTACCACATTCCCCTTGCCAGGGGTATAAGCTATCTCAAAATCGTAGGACGCCAAGAATTCCATCCATCTTTGTTGCCTCAGATTCAGATCCTTCTGAGAAAAGAGATACTTCAATGACTTGTGATCGGTATAAAGCTCAAATCTTTCTCCCAGAAGATAATGGCGCCAAGCCTTGAGTGCATATACTATTGCTGCCAACTCTAAGTCATGAGTGGGGTAATTCTTCTCATGCACTTTGAGTTGTCTACCGCCAAAGCATATCACTCTTCCTTCTTGCATCAAAACAGCTCCTAACCCCGTGCCACATGCATCGGTGTATACTGTAAATAACTTCCCTCCATCGGGCAAAGCTAGAACAGGTGCTGATGTGAGGGCTCTCTTGAGCTTCTGAAAAGCAAGCTCGCATTCTATGCTCCAAGCAAAAACTAAATTCTTCTTCGTCAATTTAGTGAGAGGAGCAGAAATCTTCGCGAAGTCCTTGATGAACTTCCGGTAAAAACCCGCAAGACCTAGAAAACTTCTCACTTCGGTTGCATTCCTTGGAGTCTTCCAATCCTGAACTGCAACTACCTTAGCGGGATCCACCGCTAAGCCTTGCTTAGATACTATATGCCCAAGGAATCTAACTTCCCTTCTCCAAAAGTGACACTTGGAGAACTTGGCCTTCAACTGATGCGCTCTAAGCGTATCCATCACCTCCACGAGATGCCTTGCGTGCTCTTCCTCATCCTTAGAGAAGATCAGAATATCATCTACGAAGACCACGACAAACTTGTTCAAGAACTCCCTGAATACCCTACTCATCAAGTCCATGAAATATGCGGGTGCATTAGTCAAGCCGAACGGCATGACAAGCCATTCGAAGAATCCATCTGGAGTCCTGAACGCAGTCTTGTCTATACTATCTTCAGCTACCCTGAGCCGATGGAATCCAGTAGCAAGATCAAGCTGAGAGAAAACAGAAGCACCGACAAGCTGGTCAAAGAGATCATCAATCCTCGGTAACGGGTGTCTGTTCTTCTTAGTCAGCTTATTCAACCCTCGATAGTCAACACAAAGTCGGAGAGAACCATCTGCCTTGGTAGCAAATACCACAGGCGCTCCCCATTCAGATATACTTCGTCTAATGAAGTTCTTCTCAAGCAACTCCTTCACTTACTTACTTAGCTCCCGCCTTTCACGCGGAGCCATGTGCCGAACGGGCAAAGAAACCGGCTTTGCATTATCCACCAGATAAATGCGGAAATCAATCTCTCGCTTAGGGGGCAACCCCCTAACTTCATCGAAAACATCCGGATACTCTTGAACCACTCTCACAGACTGAAGAGTTTCCATTGACGAGTCGAGTGATTCAAGATAGCATAGCATGACGGGACCTCTCGGTTACAAGAAATTTCTAGGGTGTTTCCGAGGCGAGTCACGAGCCTCACAACCCATTGCTCACAATCAAGAATGGCTCCATATCTGGACAGCTAATCCATGCCCAATATCAATCCGTATCCCCTAAAACCAAGAACATAAGCACAGCACAAGAACTCTACACTCAGTATAGAGATCCTCAAATCCCCACATATCATAGACAAATAGGCGGAACCCCCAATAGGATTTGAGACACAGACGGGATCATCTACCAAGCTAGTACTAAGGTGCAAACTATCAACAAGATCAGATGAGATAAAGCTATGCGATGCACCAGAATCAAACAAGGTACGAACTGGAAAATCAAAAATATATACAAGGCTCTCAACAGAAATACTACCTCGATCGGGAACTGGAGCGGTATTGAGAGCATGAACTTGCCCTCCTGAAGATCCAGCACGCTGAGTCTGACCCTGGCCTTGCCCTTGCTTCTTCGGGCAATCCTTACTGAAATGTCCAGTCTTACCGTAGAAAAAGCATTCACCATTCTTCCTTTTCCTCTTCTTACAATCGTTAATAAGATGCCCAACTGAACCGCAATAATGGCACTTCTCCTTGTTGTTCTTGCCCTTGTTGTTGTTCCCCTTGTTGCCTTGACTCTTGTTCTTGTTCTGATTGCCTTGACTGCTTTGACCACTTGGATTACCCTGATTTCCTTTTCCCTGGGGATCAGTCTTCTTGGCTTGAGTATCATTCATCTTGGTTTCTTTCTTGACATCTCCCTGAAGTAACGCCATATCAACCAAACTCTCAAACGTGGCCCCATGGGGAATATGTGACATAGCCAATCCCTGCAACGGCTCATTCAATCCTCTAGCAAAACGAAGAGCCTTCTTCTGAGGAGTATTCACCATATCCAGGCCAAAACGAGCTAACTGATTGAACTTGTTCACATATTCTTTGACAGACATATCTCCTTGTTTCAAAGTTATGAACCTCTCCATTTGTAGATTCTCCTCAGCAAAAGATAGAAACTTAAGCATGAACTTTGCCCTGAAATCAGCCCAAGTCTCAACAAGCCTAGTACCATTGGTGACTTCCCACCAATAAGCGGCTTCATCCTTCATAAGCCAAACCGCCAACAAGATCTTCCTCTGATCGTCTAACCCAAAGATAGCAAATAAATCCTCGGTCTCTTTCAACCAATTTCTGGCCTCTACAAAAGTCTCAGTGCCTTGAAAGTTCTTTCCACCCATTGCTTTGAAATCTTTGCAAGTCTTTGCGAAGTCAGCTTGAGGATGCTGAGGGGGAGGAGGAAGAGGAACCTCAGCGACAGGAGGAGGAGGAACATTAACTACCGGAGGAGGAGGAGGAACATCTGCGAAGCCGGCTTCGGTCGCCCTAGCCTCCAAAAGTCTCCTATACCAAACAGGTACGTGTACTCCCTCCGGGATAGCAAAGTTATCGGCCATACTGAAAATGAGGAAAAAGATAGATTCGGAATGGAGATAAACGAAGGAATTTTGCTAATGGCTTTTTGGGGAATAGCCTTTAAAATAAACTAGACTTTTCTTTGGAAAATACTTTATACTTGGTTTTGAAAATAGTTTTTCCAAAAGTTTTCTAAAAAACTTTTTGTTCCTTCTCGTAAACCATATGCTCTGATACCAAATGTGACACCCCACCTCCGCCAGGGTGTCTCTTGCAAGCACTTTGACTTTGGAGGGGCGTTTGAGTCAGGTAAACATGCATAATGATATATCAAGGCAGAACAAGAACATATGTATATATGTAAACAGAGTAAATAACATAGATAAAACAGCGGAAGATTTCAAACCATTTCAAAACAAGTCTGGTACAACATAATGCCAACTTTCCAAATAAACAAGTCTAGATAAAAACAACATCAACTGAAAAACTGAAATACATAAGTACTATCCCCAAAATAAGTGATAACCATAGCTAGCTTCATGTCCAACCGTACATGAGCTAGATCCCACGAGCAAGCAATCCGAAATCCAAGCTAAGCTCCAACGTTCCCACCCTGAGAACCTGGGGGGGGGGGGACGGAAGAAAAGAGGCAAAAGAAAACATGTCAGTCAAAAAGACTGAGTAAGCCCTACTACAATCAATGTAAACTGATAAAGTTAACTGGCATGAGAAGCAGGGATGAACATAAGGATAACAACATACCAGCATGATGATTAACTAACAAGGTAGATAAAGGTGTCATCGCATAATCAGGATTAAGGTTTTTGCACCACAGGTGTACTAGCAAACTAACATGACTTGAATAAACAAGTATTGATCCCTTGGCCCAAGCTTTGTCCCAATAACATGAAATGACCCTAATACAAGGTCCAACCAAACGGTCTAGTCGATCGGCTCCCTAAGCCTAACTCGTCACGTGTTGGTGTCAATACGGCCCAAACATAATTGTAGTCGAACTGTGCCGGGTCCACCCTTCGAGTGTATCAAGCCCTAGGGTGCCAACCCCTGGACACCACAAACATGAGTGCACAGTCTCGATCTACTGGTACCCATGCTTGACTTCTCCAAATACGGACTACGTGCACGACCATAGTCCGTCCGGAACTACATCGGCGTACCACCCTGCCGTCGTTTATTGGTCGCTTACCTCCAGCCCAGTAATCGTGCCCCCTCCCTAGCCTAGTCCCTAGGGTCTTGATGATACAAACTTGGGATTACTGCTGGAGTGGGCCCCCATTGCTAGGATTTTCTAGTGGATTAAGTACGGTTTAACCCTCTTGCTAATCATGGATTAACTTGGTTAAGTGTAACAATGAGTTCACGACTTAACCCCGATTAATCTACCAAGCCCAAATTGGTTAAGTATTAAGTGGACCATGACTTAACCCTAATCATGAGGCATTAATTAATTAATGTGCCTTAACCTCTCACATTAGACTTTGTTGCGGTTACTAGTTAAGCCGGTCGGTTCCGGGTAGCTTTACACCACAACTTGGTCTAACCTCGGGTTCAAGGTACAACATGACCAACTTCTCACATTGGGTCCTATTGTTTGTAGCAACTAGTTAAGCCGGTCGGTTCCGGGTAGGTTTACGCTACAAACTCAACCCAACCTCGAGTTGGTCACACTTATCTTTTCTAAGTGTCATGTCCATCATGTTTCCAAAACATGTTACAAGTTTTCAAGCATTTGGGTATACCTAACTTAATAGGTAAATTCCCAAAGGGTAGACCTAACTTAATAGGTAAATTCCCAAGCTTATGTTTTTATGTCTTTTAAGTTTACCCAACCCCAAACGCAATCCCATTGCTTACATATCGCAATAGCGCATAAAGGATAGAAAGAGGGAACTTGGCATAATCATGACATAAAGGTGTTGAAGCCACAAGTTTAACATGGTGGCATACGAAATGTACATATGTTCATATACTTGCATATTACATTTTAGGCCTCAAAAGCATGCATAAAACCAAAATTAGCATATTGGTGATACATGGTGATAAATGACATGTAGAAATGGCCATAAGTTCGCATTTAGCCTCACATGCAAGTTATCATAAGAGATATGATAACCTACATGTTGCCAAAATGCAACCTTTAGCATAAAGCTTGAAGCTTTAAGCTCATAAACCCAAGATAAGCTTGCATAACATGATAACATGAACAAAAGGATCAACCCAAACTTGCATAACATAACTTGCATATCATATGACAAACTTGCATATCAAACTTGCATAACATAACTTGCATATCAAACTTGCATAACATAACTTGATGAACTTGCATAACACATCATAGTAAACTTGCATAACACATCATAGTAAACTTGCATATCATGGCAAACTTGCATATCATACATTTAACTTTAGAGTTTAAGTATGAAAGTAGAATAGGGCTTACAATGCTTATGAAGACTCAAATGAGTATAAGCAAATATAAGATTGAGAAAAGCCCTTATGCAATCAAATAAACCCAAAATGCAAGCTCCAAATCAATAAAAACCCTTGCTTTATGATGTAAATGTGGAAACTTGACTTGAATGCAAGCTAATGATGCTCATACAAGCTTGAAAACACTTGTATGCATGCAAAATCTCTCATAGAAATTTATTTAGAATTTTATGAAGAGAGTGGAGGCCATGAGAGGATTGATTTTGCCATAGTTTAGTTGTAGGGTTGATTAATGATGATTTAGGCTAGGTTTAGGGGTCCTTTTATAGAAGTTTAGGTTAGTTTAGGCCATAGGATTAACCCTAGTTTAGATCTAAACCATCAAAAATCGTCATAGGCCAGCAGAACAGACCAGAGAACCAAAACAGGTGCACCAAGCCAGCCAGGGTCAAGCCAGAAAGCTGTGCAGGTTTCTGGCTCGACACGGGCGCACTTCCCAAGTGCGCCAGTGTATTTTTGTGCTGGCGCACTTCACAAGTGTGCCAGTGCATTCTGGCTTGTTTTTGGTTTTTCTGCCTAACTTCGTTCGTCCATATCTTCTTCATACGGACTCCGATTTTCGAAAACTCGGACTCTATTTCGCGTATTTTTCCGAGACGAACGCAATGGCACAGCCCATTTCCCTTGATTCAGATTTTAGAATTAAATTATGTGTAACACCCCACCTCCGCCAGGGTGGCTCTTGCAAGCAACTCTGATTTTGGTGGGGCGTTTTAAAACAAGGTAAACGTGCATAATGATATATCAAGGCAGAACAAGAACATGTATATATATGTAACCAGAGTAAATAACATGGATAAAACAGCGGAAGATTTTCAAACCATTTCAAATCAAGTCTTAGTACAACATCATGTCAATTTTCCAAATAAAATGAGTCTAGTACATAAACAACATCATCTGAAAACTGAAAAGAAAACATAAGTAGCTATCCCCAAAGCAGAAAAACCATAGCGAGCTCAAGTCCAAAGCATACATGAGCTATCCAAGAAAGCGGGTAGGATCCAAGCTAAGCTCCTGTATTCCCTCCCTGAGAACCTGGGGGGGGGGGGGGAACGGAAGAAAAGAGGCGAAAGAAAACAGGTCAGTCAAAAAGACTGAGTAAGCCCTACTACAATCAATGTAAACTAATAAAGTTAACTGTCATGAGCAGCGGGTATGAACATAAGGATAACAACATGATAATTAACTATCAAGGTAGATAAAGGTGTCATCGCATAATTAGGATTAAAGTTTTTCACCATGGGTGTACTAGCAAACTAACAGAACAAGTATTGATCCCTCAGCCCAAACTTTGGCCCAATAACATGAGGTGACCTTAATACAAGGTCCAGCCCAACGGTCTAGTCGATCGGCTCCCTATACCCCTAACACGTCAAGTGTTGGTGTCCATACGGCCCACATATGGTTGTAGTCAGACTGTGCTGGGTGCACCTTCGGGTGTATCAAGCCCTCGGGCGTCAACCCCAGACACTGAAGCAATAATGCACAGTCTAAACCTACTGGTACCCGTGCCTCGAGTTTGTCCAATACCGGACTACGTGCACGTCCGTAACCCGCATGGACCCGCATTGCTGTACCACTCGGCCATCGCTTTGGTCGCTTACATCAGTCCAGTAATCGTGCCCCGCCCTAGCCTAGCCTCTAGGGTTGTGATGATACCAAACTGGGATTACTGCTGGAACAGACCACGTTGCTAGGGTTTCCTAAGAGGGTTAAGTGCGATTTAACCCTTCACTAATCATGGATTAAATTGGTTAAGTGTAACCGACAGTTCACCACTTAACCCCATTTCAATCCCTCGAACCCCCAAATGGAATAAATTGGTTAAGTGTAACCAACAGTTCACAACTTAACCCCATTTCAATCCCTCGAACCCCCAAATGGAATAAATTGGTTAAGTGTAACCAACAGTTCACAACTTAACCCCATTTCAATCCCTCGAATCCCCAAATTGGTTAAGTATTAGTGGGCCATGACTTAACCCTAATCACGAAGCATTAACTTAATTGTACCTTAACCTCTCACATTAGACTTTGTTGCGGTTACTAGTTAAGCCGGTCGGGTCCGGGTAGCTTTACACCATAACTTGGTCTAACCTCGGCTCCCAGGTACACATGACCAACTTCTCACATTGGGTCCTATTGTTTGTAGCAACTAGTTAAGCCGGTCGGTTCCGGGTAGGTTTACGCTACAAACTCAACCCAACCTCGAGTTGGCCACACTTATGTTTTCTAAGTGTCATGTCCACTTTAATTTCAAAACATAATTACAAGTTTAACAAATACTTGGGTAGACCTAACTTAATAGGTAAATTCCCAAGGGGTAGACCTAACTTAATAGGTAAATTCCCAAGTTCATGTTTTTATGTCTTTTAAGTTTACCCAACCCCAAACGCAATCCCATCGCTTACATATCGCAATAGCGCATAATAGGATAGAAAGAGGGAACTTGGCATAATCATGACATAAAAGTGTTAGAGCCACAAGTTCAACATGGTGGCATATGAAAGATTCATGTGTTCATACACTTGCATATTACATTTTTAGGCCCAAAAGCATGCATAACATGTTAACATGAACCACATGACCATCCCAAACTTGCATAAGCATACTTGCATATCATATGACAACTTTGCATATCAAACTTGCATAATAAAACTTGCATAACATATATCAATTTTCATATCATACATGCATAAACAAACTTGCATAACTTATGGCAACTTGCATATCATACTTGCATACTAAACTTGCATAACTTATGACAACTTGCATATCATACTTGCATACTAAACTTGCATAACTTATGACAACTTGCATATCATACTTGCATACTAAACTTGCATAAACAAACTTGCATATCATACTTGCATACTAAACTTGCATAAACAAACTTGCATAACTTATGGCACTTGCATATCATACTCGCATACTAAACTTGCATAAACAAACTTGCACACTTGCATAAATAAACTTGCATAAACAAACTTGCATACTTGCATATCATGCATTTAACTTCAAAGTTCAAGTATGAGAGGAATAGGGCTTACAATGCTTATGCGGACTCAATTGAGTATAGCAAATGTAAGAAACCCCTTATGCAACAAATTAAAACCCAAAAATGCAAGCAAACTTGATCAAGACTCCTCCTTTATGATGACAATAGTGAAACAAGACTTTAATGCAAGCTAAAGAGGATCATACAAGTCTAAATACACTTGTATGCATGGAAATCTCTTAGAAATTTGGTTAGGAGTTGTTTGAAGAGAGTGGAGGCCATGAGAGGATGGATTTTGGCATAGTTTAGTTGCTAGATTGAATAATGAGTGATTTAGGGTAGGTTAGGGTCTTATTTATAGATTAGGTTAGTGATTTAGACCATAGGATTAACCCTAGGTTGAATTAGGTCCATCAGATCTCGGAATCCTCTAGAACCAAGCCACAAGACCAGACCAAACCCAAAATGGTGCGCCAGGCAAAACTGCCCGGCCACCCTGTGTCGACAGGGCTGTCGACAACCTGGGGACCCTGTCGACATGCCTGTCGACATGGGGGTCCTGGCGGGAATTTTCCCGCCTGCGCCAGTTTGCCCTAATTTCCATGTTTGAACTTGAAATTCAAATCTGTTTTTACTTAGGAATTTTCTGAAAACTTCAATGGGCCTTAACTGGGTCATACGGACTCCGATTTTCGAAAACTCGGACTCTATTTCGCGTATTTTTCCGAGACGAACGCAATGGCATAGCCCGTTTCCCTTGATTCAGATTTTAGAATTAAATTCTGCCTCGATTTATGTTATAACAGGTTATTGAAAATACGGGTTGTTACATTCTCCCCTCCTTAAAGGATTTCGTCCCCGAAATCTTCAAGTTAGGAAGAACGTATCCTACCATCCAATCATCCATCTACTCAAAGCATCATCCACGAGCAATCATTGTCCTTACAAGATTCTAAATGCTGGATGAACATATGCGAAGGTGTGTGTCTATGTACTTATCTAATGCAAATATCATCAATGCGAATTATGTTAGTGAAATGAATCCATATGTATGCAATTCCTAACATAATGTATATCATCTATATGTGTGCACATAACATACACCCATATGCAACATCCATGTGATAACACACAATTTTCATCCATGAATAAACACTCATGCATATGCAATATGAGGAGTGTGCGAGCCGATCTAGTGCCTAATCGTGTATAATGCATCCACGAGCGACCACTTGCAAACACTTACAACCACTTGCAACCATCAAGCATAACATGTCTCAAACACATGTTTCATCCAAAAGGGTTTCTACCTAAGGTTCTCATGACAAGATTAACACGATAAACTAGATAAATAGGGATAGCAAAGAGAAAGATACGCTCACACAGAAAAGAGATTGAGAGGGTATCCTCAAAAAGGAATGGATAAAGCCCACGCATCTTCTCCTCGGTTTCCCAAGTTGCGCCTTCTTCGGCTTCACCCCACTGAACCTACACCAGCCTGAACTCTCGATTCCCTAGCTACTTGGTCTCCGTCCCCAAGACACGAATCGGAGCTCTCCTCAAGGTAGCCTCTCTTTCTACTTCCACATCTTCCCAAAACACTTGGCTCCACAACCTCTGCTGATGTAAACACTTCCGGAGATGCGAGACATGAAAAACATCGTGTACTCCGGCAAGCTTCTCGGGCAACTTCACTCTATAAACCATCTGCCCGATCCTCTCAACAATGGGGAATGGTCCAACGAATCTCGGGGCTAACTTCCCAACGGCTCCAAATCGGGCCACATTCCGTAAAGGAGAAACCTTTACGAAAACCATATCCCCAATATCGAACTCTAAAGCGGATCTTCGCTTATCAGCATAGGATTTCTGTCGGTCTTGGGCCGCTTTTATTCGTCTCCGAGTCGACTCGATCTTCTCGGATGTATCTCTGATCATATCAGGCCCAAGTATGAGCTTATCTGTAGTCTCCCACCAACATGTAGGGGACTTGCACGACCTCCCATATAAAGCTTCAAATGGTGCCTTCCTATGCTTGCCTGATAGCTGTTATTATATGCGAACTCAACAAGAGGAAGATGGTCTTCCCAAGTACCACCAAAGTCCAGAATACTGAGCCTCAATAGATCCCCGAGTACTCTATCCACCCTCTCGGTTTGACCGTCCATCTGTGGGTGATAAGCAGTACTTAGATTCAATCTCGTGCCCATAGCCTCTTGCAAGCTATTCCAGAACTGACTTGTAAAGATTGGGTCACGGTCACTGACAATACTAGAAGGGACTCCATGAAGTCTCACAATCTCATGAAGGTATACGGACGCTAGCCAAGATGTGGTCTTCTTGCTCTTCACCGGAATGAAATGAGCACTCTTCGTAAGTCTATCCACAATAACCCAAATGCTCGTATTCCCTTTTCTTGACCTTGGAAGCCTATCAATAAAATCCATGGAGATACTCTCCTACTTCCAAAGTGGAACGTCTAGAGGATGCAATAGCCCACCGGGCTTCTTTGACTCGGCCTTAACTTGCTGGCAAATGATACATCTAGAGACCAACTCTAAGTCATGAGTGGGATAATTTTTCTCATGCACTTTGAGTTGTCTATCGCCAAAGCATATCACCCTTCCTTCTTGCCTCAGAGCAGCTCCCAACCCCGTGCCACTCGCATTGGTGTATACCGTAAATAATTTCCCTCCATCGGGCAAAGCTAGAAGGGTGCTAATGTGAGAGTTCTCTTGAGCTTTTGAAAAGCAAGCTCGCACTCTAAGCTCCAAGCAAAAACTAAATTCTTCTTCGTCAATTCAGTGGGAGGAGCAGAAATCTTCTCGAAGTCCTTGATGAACTTCCGATAAAAAAAACCCGCAAGACCTAGAAAACTTCTCGCCTCGGTTGCATTCCTTGGAGTCTTCCAATCCTGAACTGCAACCACCTTAGCGGGATCCACCACTAAGCCCTGCTTGGATACGATATGCCCAAGGAATCTAACTTCCCTTCTCCATAAGTGACACTTGGAGAACTGGGCCTTCAACTGATGCACTCTAAGCGTATCCATCACCTCCCCGAGGTGCCTTGCATGCTCTTCCTCATCCTTAGAGAAGACCAAAATATCATCTACGAAGACCACGACAAACTTGTTCAAGAACTCTCTGAACACCCTACCCATCAAGTTCGCGTAATATGCGGGTGCCTTAGTCAAACCAAATAGCATGACTAGCCATTCCAAAAATCCATCTAGAGTCCTAAACTCAGTCTTGTCAATTCCATCCTCAGCCATCCTAAGCTGATGGAATCCGGTAGCTGGATCAAAAGAAAACAGATGCTCCTACAAGCTGATCAAACAAATCACCGATCCTTGGTAACGGTTGTCTATCGTTCTCACATAAGCGAAGCAAACTGTCCACATTAGTAACGAATACTACTGGAGCACCTTACTCGAAAATGCTTCGTCTCAGGAAGTTCTTCTCAAGCAACTCCTTGACTTACTTTCTTAACTCTCATCTCATGAGGTCATGTGCCTAACCGGCCACGAAACTGGCTTGGTATTACCAACCAGATAATGCGGAAATCTATCCCACGTCTAGGGGTAACTCCTTTACTTCCCCCCCAAGATATCAGGATATTCTCGGATCACCCTCACAGATTGCAAACTATCGATAGACGAGTCGAGGGATTTCAACATAACATAACGGGATCCATAGGGTTACTAGAAATTTCTAGGGTATCACCGAGGCGGATCATGAGCCTCACAACCCTATGCACAAGAACCAAGAATGGCTCCAAAACAGGACAACCATTCCATGCCCAAAACCAACCCATATCCCCTAAAACCGAGAATATAAATATCCCACGAAAACTCTATACTCAAGATGGAAATTTTCAAATCCACCCAGACCACAGACAATTGGGCGGGACCCCCAATTGGATTTGAAACACATACGGAATCATTAACTAGGCTAGTACTAAGGTGCAAACTGTCAACAAGATCAGATGAGATAAAACTATGCGATGCACCAGAATCAAACAAGGTACGAACTGGAAAATCAGAAATATATACAAGGCTTTCAACAGAAATACTACCTCGATCGGGAACTGGAGCAGCCTTGAGAGCATGAACTTGCCCTCTCGAAGGTCCAACACGCTGAGTCTGACCCTGGCCTCGCCCTTGCTTCTTCGGGCAATCCTTACTGAAATGTCCAGTCTCACCGCAGAAAAAGCATTCACCATTATTCCTTTTTCTCTTCCGACAATCCTTACTAAGATGCCCAACTGAACCGCAACAATGGCACTTCCTCTTGTTGTTCTTGCCCTTGTTCTTGTTCTTATTGCCTTGACTGCTCTGACCGCTTGGATTACCCTGATTTCCTTTCCACTGGGAATCAGTCTTTTTGGCTTGAGTGTCATTTATCTTGATCTCCTCCTTGTCACTCCTACTCTCCTCATTAAGTAGGGCCATATTCACCAAACTCTCAAAAGTTGCCCCCAAGGGTATATGAGTCATGGCCAAACCATGTAATGGCTCGTTTAATCCTAGAGCAAAGTATAGGGCCTTCTTCTGGGCTGTGTTAACTAAGTCTAAACCGACCTGAGCCAGTTGGTTAAACTGATCTACGTATTCCCTAATAGTCATGTCCCCTTGCTTCAGTGATAAGAACCTTAGTCCAAACTTTCCCCGAAAGTCTTCCCAAGTCTCAATTGGCCTAGTAACGGTGGTGACCACCCACCAATGTGCAGCTTCTTCCTTTAACAACCATACTGCTAATAGAACCTTCCTACGGTCACCTATATTAAAGAAGGTAAAAAGGTCTTCGGTTTCCTTCAACCAATTCCTTGCCTCCACATAAGTCTCGGTTCCAAAGAAATTTTTGCACACCATCGCCTTAAAACCTTGACAAATCTCTGCGAAGTCAGTCTGAGGATGCTGAGGGGAAGGAGGAAGAGGAACCTCAGCGACAGGTGGAGGAGGAACATCAACTACCGGAGGAGAAGTAATATTTACGGGGCCGGCATCAGTCGCCCTAGCCTCCAAAAGTCTCCTATACCAGACAGGTACGTGTACTCCCTCCGGAATGGCAAAGTTATCGGCCATACTGAAAACGAGGAAAGAGATAGATTCAGAATGGAGAAAAATGAAGGAATTTTGCTAATGGCTTCTTGGGGAATAGCCTTTAAAATAAACTAGACTTTCCTTTGGAAAATACTTTATACTTGATTTTGAAAATAGTTTTTCCAAAAAGTTTTCTAAAAACCTTTTTGTTCCTTCTCGTAAACCATATGCTCTGATACCAAATATAACACCCCACCTCCGCCAGGGTGGCTCTTGCAAGCAACTCTGATTTTGGTGGGGCATTTTAAAACAAGGTAAACGTGCATAATGATATATCAAGGCAGAACAAGAACATGTATATATATGTAACCAGAGTAAATAACATGGATAAAACAGCGGAAGATTTTCAAACCATTTCAAATCAAGTCTTAGTACAACATCATGTCAATTTTCCAAATAAAATGAGTCTAGTACATAAACAACATCATCTGAAAACTGAAAAGAAAACATAAGTAGCTATCCCCAAAGCAGAAAAACCATAGCGAGCTCAAGTCCAAAGCATACATGAGCTATCCAAGAAAGCGGGTAGGATCCAAGCTAAGCTCCTGTATTCCCTCCCTGAGAACCTGGGGGGGGAACGGAAGAAAAGAGGCGAAAGAAAACAGGTCAGTCAAAAAGACTGAGTAAGCCCTACTACAATCAATGTAAACTAATAAAGTTAACTGTCATGAGCAGCGGGTATGAACATAAGGATAACAACATGATGATTAACTATCAAGGTAGATAAAGGTGTCATCGCATAATTAGGATTAAAGTTTTTCACCATGGGTGTACTAGCAAACTAACAGAACAAGTATTGATCCCTCAGCCCAAACTTTGGCCCAATAACATGAGGTGACCTTAATACAAGGTCCAGCCCAACGGTCTAGTCGATCGGCTCCCTATACCCCTAACACGTCAAGTGTTGGTGTCCATACGGCCCACATATGGTTGTAGTCAGACTGTGCTGGGTCCACCTTCGGGTGTATCAAGCCCTCGGGCGTCAACCCCAGACACTGAAGCAATAATGCACAGTCTAAACCTACTGGTACCCGTGCCTCGAGTTTGTCCAATACCGGACTACGTGCACGTCCGTAACCTGCCTGGACCCGCATCGCTGTACAACTCGGCCATCGCTTTGGTCGCTTACATCAGTCCAGTAATCGTGCCCCGCCCTAGCCTAGCCTCTAGGGTTGTGATGATACCAAACTGGGATTACTGCTGGAACAGACCACGTTGCTAGGGTTTCCTAAGAGGGTTAAGTGTGATTTAACCCTTCACTAATCATGGATTAAATTGGTTAAGTGTAACCGACAGTTCACCACTTAACCCCATTTCAATCCCTCGAACCCCCAAATGGAATAAATTGGTTAAGTGTAACCAACAGTTCACAACTTAACCCCATTTCAATCCCTCGAACCCCCAAATGGAATAAATTGGTTAAGTGTAACCAACAGTTCACAACTTAACCCCATTTCAATCCCTCGAATCCCCAAATTGGTTAAGTATTAGTGGGCCATGACTTAACCCTAATCACGAAGCATTAACTTAATTGTACCTTAACCTCTCACATTAGACTTTGTTGCGGTTACTAGTTAAGCCGGTCGGGTCCGGGTAGCTTTACACCACAACTTGGTCTAACCTCGGGTCCCAGGTACACATGACCAACTTCTCACATTGGGTCCTATTGTTTGTAGCAACTAGTTAAGCCGGTCGGTTCCGGGTAGGTTTACGCTACAAACTCAACCCAACCTCGAGTTGGCCACACTTATGTTTTCTAAGTGTCATGTCCACTTTAATTTCAAAACATAATTACAAGTTTAACAAATACTTGGGTAGACCTAACTTAATAGGAAAATTCCCAAGGGGTAGACCTAACTTAATAGGTAAATTCCCAAGTTCATGTTTTTATGTCTTTTAAGTTTACCCAACCCCAAATGCAATCCCATCGCTTACATATCGCAATAGCGCATAATAGGATAGAAAGAGGGAACTTGGCATAATCATGACATAAAAGTGTTAGAGCCACAAGTTCAACATGGTGGCATATGAAAGATTCATGTGTTCATACACTTGCATATTACATTTTTAGGCCCAAAAGCATGCATAACACGTTAACATGAACCACATGACCATCCCAAACTTGCATAAGCATACTTGCATATCATATGACAACTTTGCATATCAAACTTGCATAATAAAACTTGCATAACATATATCAATTTTCATATCATACATGCATAAACAAACTTGCATAACTTATGGCAACTTGCATATCATACTTGCATACTAAACTTGCATAACTTATGACAACTTGCATATCATACTTGCATACTAAACTTGCATAACTTATGACAACTTGCATATCATACTTGCATACTAAACTTGCATAAACAAACTTGCATAACTTATGGCACTTGCATATCATACTCGCATACTAAACTTGCATAAACAAACTTGCACACCTGCATAAACAAACTTGCATACTTGCATATCATGCATTTAACTTCAAAGTTCAAGTATGAGAGGAATAGGGCTTACAATGCTTATGCGGACTCAATTGAGTATAGCAAATGTAAGAAACCCCTTATGCAACAAATTAAAACCCAAAAATGCAAGCAAACTTGATCAAGACTCCTCCTTTATGATGACAATAGAGAAACAAGACTTTAATGCAAGCTAAAGAGGATCATACAAGTCTAAATACACTTGTATGCATGGAAATCTCTTAGAAATTTGGTTAGGAGTTGTTTGAAGAGAGTGGAGGCCATGAGAGGATGGATTTTGGCATAGTTTAGTTGCTAGATTGAATAATGAGTGATTTAGGGTAGGTTAGGGTCTTATTTATAGATTAGGTTAGTGATTTAGACCATAGGATTAACCCTAGGTTGAATTAGGTCCATCAGATCTCGGAATCCTCTAGAACCAAGCCACAAGACCAGACCAAACCCAAAATGGTGCGCCAGGCAAAACTGCCCGGCCACCCTGTGTCGACAGGGCTGTCGACACCCTGGGGACCCTGTCGACATGGGGGTCCTGGCGGGAATTTTCCCGCCTGCGCCAGTTTGCCCTAATTTCCATGTTTGAACTTGAAATTCAAATCTGTTTTTACTTAGGAATTTTCTGAAAACTTCAATGGCCCTTAACTGGGTCATACGGACTCCGATTTTCGAAAACTCGGACTCTATTTCGCGTATTTTTCCGAGACGAACGCAATGGCATAGCCCGTTTCCCTTGATTCAGATTTTAGAATTAAATTCTGCCTCGATTTATGTTATAACAGGTTATTGAAAATACGGGTTGTTACATTATGCCTCGATTTAGGTTATTGAAAATACGGGTTGTTACAGTAATTGGAATCATTTTTTGCGGATACCCCCATATTTCATATGGATCTGTGGCGTTTATTGTATTAAACCTACTTCCACGAAGTAGCGCGGAAATGAGCAAAGTTTTTTTTTCTTTTTTCTTTTCTGATGCATGGGTGAGTTCTGATTTGGCTGCCACCTTCGCTCTTCGGCTCCAGTTGATATTGGATTAATGAGTTTTGTCTTTGATTTGTCTGATAGTACTTGGTATTGGATTAGCCTTGGAGCAACCTCCAGCTGTACACATGACTCCTAGTAAGTTCATCTTGTGATTAAACCTTATTTCAAGGCTTTTAACTGCAAATGAAATACTGTTTATAAAATGGGAATTCTGTTTGATTTGTTGTTGACTATCATGTGCTTTTGCCTATCTGTCGTTGCTTCCATATTAAACACTATCTTGCACGCTGCCTTATTTCCTTGTTGCCTTTTATGCAAATCACCGATTCAGCGTTCCGTTTATTTGAAATAACATGGCTTCAGTTACATTACTAGTTACTTTTGTTTATATGGCAGAGATAACTTGTCTGTAATTTGAGTGTTTGGATTGTATACCTGAGAATGGTAAGTAGTAGGATCCTTGTAGCACTCATAATCCCTTCATAACCGCACTGTACAATGTGCATCCACCCAATTATGATCTGATATATTGTTATCTAATTATATAAAAGGTTAAGTGTTTAGACTTTTATTTTGTGTGGTGTATTTCTTTTGGAAACATACATATATTTCTTGGAGAAAAGGTTATGGGTATATTCAGCATTAAAGTTTGGCTAAGATAACTGGGGAAGCATGGTATTTTAGACCCATATTCAGCGTTAAAGTTTGACGAAGATAACTGGGGAAGCATGGGATTTTAGAAGGTATCCATATGTAAGTTTAGATGTAGGGTGGGCTAATACAAATCATTTCATACACTTAAATATTTTATGTGCTTTCACCTTGTGGAATCTGCAGCCTACGAGTTAGATCCAGATCACGGTCTTGCTGTATGTTTCTTCATACACCCAAGTTGATCCGCTAACATCTCTCTCTCTCTCTCTCATATTTTCTCTTTCTGATAGCATATCAATTCTCACCTCTCTATCTCCTACCCAACCTTAGATCTGAATCCTTTGTACCTCCTCTTATCTTCTAGCCCCTGTCCCTTTTCTTCCTTTATCGATAGCTTCTTCGAAGGCTTTGCTGGCTATTGAAGATGCTAGTGTCTTCTTTATGCTGACTGCATCTACAGTTCACCATCGAAAGCCTCCCTCTCTTCATCTGACCATTTTGTTGCTAGCGACATTATGGTAGAAGCTTGTGCAGTATTGGTAAGCTTTATTTTTCTTTGCTAGTTGTGTAATGGTGTTGAATAAGTTGGACATCAGTCTCCGGTTCCCTGTGAGTTTCGTAACCTTTAAGTGTTTGTCGTCTTGAGCTTTTGGGTTTGTTCGAGTGGTGTTTTTGGTTTTCGTATTTAGGTATATTATGGCTTCTCCCTGGATCTATCTCTGTTTGATGTTTGCCAGTAGCTGTATTCCACCGTTTGTTGTTTACTAGTGCCTTTCAATATTTGAATTTGGCTTCAACTCTTGCACCTACACTTCAAAATCTGCATCTGCTCTTCGTTTACTCTGCAGTAGTCTTTGTGCTTGTGGTTTTAGCCGTTTCTTGTGGTCTGTAAGTGATTCCAGTGCTGCTTCAGGATCTGCTTACTTCAATTCCCATTTTGGTTAACAGCATCTTTTAATAGCTTCTTGCCCTGGGTATACTTGATATGGATCTATTGCCTAATCTATATGGATGGGAACAAATATCACACATTCTCGTATCATCCAAGTATGCGGTAATATGTTTGAACATCGAGTACCACTACTGCAGCAAACTCATCCATTTTTTACTTAGAAAAAAGAAGGGTTCTAACTGCAGTCTATCTCGGATGGATTTGGTTCCCAATGGAGAGTGCCTTTGCTGCTGGGATTAGGAGTATACATGTAAGTCTCTTATTTTCAAACTGTTAGTGTGTCATTAGTCATATTGTCTTGCCCCTGTATGGTTGTGACTTCACTTTCTATGTTAAGTTCTATATGTAATTTTCTTGTGTACTGCATGGAGGGATAAATATATATTTTTAATTGTATAATAACACTTGGTCGGATGGAAAAATATATAAACATGCAATTTGATATATACGTGAGGCACATGCTAATCCAACTTGTGCAGGACACTTCAAAATTAGATCATGAATGAGCATAGGCTGACATACTATCATGTTTTCCATTGAAGAAGGCAGTAGTATATTAAAAAAAATAGTCTTTTTCTACTCAGTAGCTATATTAATTGATGAGTTACATGAGCTATTTGAATGCTCAAATATTCTTTGTCACTTGCAATGAAATCCATGTTTTCTCATTATTAATGCTCGTAACATAGGAATATTTTGGTAATCTGGTGAACACATTGAGCTGTCTGATTGTCTAATATAAGTAATACTTACCGCTATCGGTGCAAGATAAGAAACTATCCGGCTCCATTTGTAAATATTGATTTCCTTTGCAATGGTACTGATATTTCATTTTAATTTTCCAGAGAATAAAGATGAAGTGAAAAGAATAGAAAAGGAGACCGAAAAAATGAACTCAGAGGAACAAAAATCACATCTATCAGTGCAAGATATGCCATCTTTAGAACTTAACCAGTACCAGGTGCTTACTCGATCCTCTGAATTGTCTTAGGGTTTTTATTTAAAAGATAATTTCACACAAACTTATGATCATTCGCTCTATATTTTGGTGGATTTTGGCTAGGTTCTTCTAGGTTTGAATCCCTTATGCTTTCTTTCATTATGGTGCTCGAATGGGTAGTTCATAACTCTTAGTACCGCCTGCTATATAGAATGAATGGTGTTCACCTAAACATGGTCTCTCTCAATTCAAGCAATCCTTATCGCTTCTTAACCTAATCTTGTATTTACAGCAAATATAGAACGAATGGTTAGTTCTATATTTCTTATTTCGTGATTATTAAGTATAATATTATTATTAATTGTTTGGGATTTCATTTTGATTTATATTGGTGGAAAATGACTGGAAGTAGCAGAAAGCAAAGGCAATATGTATAGCTGGAAGTTGTTCTTTAGTGAAAATAAAAAATCAGCATGATAAACTTACCAAATATTTTTTTCTTGCTGCAGTTTCTCCTCATCAATCATTTTAAGGACCTAAGGTATCTCATTTTTCATTTTTTTTACACTATTTCATTGTTGCAGCATATTTCCAGTCTGATTTTCTCACTCGGTACTTAGGGAAAAACATATGCTCATTTATGGATGGATGGTCGTCGGCAACGTAGGGTATTCTTATGTATCTTTGGTGGACAAAATTTCTATCTTTCTTATGTATCTTTTGTGTTAGATCGATGTATGTATTTTGAAACGGTTATGTCTTTTATGACGGGTTTAGTTGGTGATGTACTATGTGTATATTGATCGAATATTATGTTAATTAATATATATGAATGATTTCGTATAGTTGTATTTGTTGCATTGAAATATGAATCATATTATTATTAATATATGTGAATTATTTATATTAGTAAGGTGTTTGTAAGTTACAACAGCAAAAAAAGTTGTAATAAAATATTTTACAACGGTGTGAAATAGTTGTAATATTCTGGAAGTCACAACTGTAATAACCAGTTGTCATACATATGCTTTGATGTTACAACATAATATACAACAACACGGAATAAAAGTTGTAATAAAATATTTTACAACGGTGGAAAAAGGTTGTAAAATATACATATTACAACGGTGTTGCAACAGTGCAAAAAAGTTGTAAAAGATATTAGTCTATTACAACTTCTTAATACACGACGGTTTGCCCACCGTTGTAAAATGTATATTACAACGGTGTTCCACCGTTGTAATAGGGTCATTTTGTTGTAGCGCTACATGAATGATATAATAATTATGACATTCAATAAGCTAAGAAAATTTTCTATAAATATTAATGGTTGCAGGAAATTATGTCAAATATAGTCATCTATTTACGCAACTGAATTGAATATATGCATGTATGTTTGCATATTTTCTGAATATATGCATATAATTTTAAATTTAGTGAAAATACGTGCATACTTGATAGAAACATTAATTTACACAGTTTATTCTACTGGTTTTATATGACTTTATTGTTATAACTGCACACTAGGAACATTCAGCACATATAATCATGCAACAGTCGTATAATAAATGCACAATTTTATGCGAGAAATATCATTACGTGCATATAGGCAACCACCATTCAGGGGATAAATGGACACTTGTACACAACATTTCTGATTATCTACATACAAACATGCAACTATATGTGGCCAACTTGCGTTCAACACTTCATATTTGAATTCATAGATTTCTTCAATAATCAAACAATAACTTCACAACTATATTTTTAATCAAACAATAACTTCAATAATTGGATACATACAATTATGCAACATACGTGTTCTAAATAGAAACTTGCATGCAGTATATCTGAATATCTGCATATAATTGTGCTACTATTTGTCTATTGTTGCATACTAGCATGCAACAATTTTTAATTAATTAACATACTACGACTTAAAAATATGCATTCACAAATGTAAGAATTTTGTAATTTTGTACACAAGTATGCAAGTAATTTTGAATTTCTAAATATTCAAACATTTAATTATTATGCATACTAGCATACAATCATACAGATTTACTGAATAAAAATCATACAATCAAGTAAAAATACCGTACAAAATCATAGTGCTTTGCAATAATTAGTTGATAAGTAAATAACAACATACGGTTATGCTAGATTTCTTACTAACAACATACAGTCAGATATGAAATAAAGCAATAAGATTTATACCTTTTTCCCCCATTTCTTGTTATACGATGACGATGACAGCGAATTTGGAGCAAAACAGGACGATCTTGATTAAAATGATGACCACCGGCTTTTGATTCATAAACACGATTTATTGATCGACTGTTTCGTCGAATTAGGGTTTTGAACGCGATTTTAGGAGTGGTTTGACTGAATAAAAGACGACGAATCATTTTTGGTGGGTTTGTTAACTGCGTAGGGTAGAGCTGGAATTTTTTCAGTGGAATTTCAAAATTAGGGATGTATTCTATATTCTTTTTATCACCGGTTTTTTTTTTATATTTTGAAACTTAATAGGGACCTATAAAAAACGCACCCTTAATTAAATTCTAAGATAATCAAATGAAATAATAATAAATTATTATTATTGAAAATATCCAAATAAAATATTATATATAGCTTCAAATATAAACAGTGTGGATTTTACAACTCAATATTGACATTTCAAGTTAACAATATCTATATTTTATTGAAATCCTTATTAAATTTATTAAATAAACGTTATCGTTTATTAACGAAATCCATAGCGACTATTTTAAAATTAGATTTGGACATAACTAACAATCTATAACACGAAATCTGAAATTTTCTCTTCCATATGAAAATTATAATCAATAAGATTCCAACGTCTCTTGTCTCACAGAAATCCGACTTAAAACGGATTCTGTATATTCAATTGAAGTTCAAAACTAAACATTACGAACTACCGTGCCATTTTGAGATCGATTTATATTAAATATAAATTTAACGTTCAAACTTCATTTTTGATATACAAATTAAATATTAAAATCCATTAATATTTCTAATATAATATTTATATCAAGTTTTAAATATTCAAATGACCAAAAATCTAAGTCGTTACATTCTCCCCCCCCCCTTAAAAGAATTTTGTCCCCGAAATTATTAAGGTAAGAAAAATGCTGCAAACCCATTATTTTAAAAATCCAATTTATTATAAATCAAAACCCAATTCAGTATTGTTAATAATATTTTCCAAAAATATCGAAAATTTTCTAACACCTGAAATTCTCGGAAAACTTCGGTAGAGTCTGCCATGTACGGAATGACATCTGCGATATCGTAGGAACAAATAATATCTATACATCAACTCACATGGTCGGATAACAAAAACCAAAAACCAAAATTTATAATTTCGCGTAGGCGTACCTTATGCGAGTGTTATTGAGCATACTTTCTCAATTACGTGCAATCTATGCAACTAACTTAATTCTCTAGCCTTCTAGCACCTGTACTTAACTCAATTCAACATATAAGCAACAGATATATGAAATTCTTATATAATACTTCACTAATCATCAAGTAGAACAACACGAATTCCAAAATCAAATAGGTAGCATCAATTCACTTTTAAAAACAGGGGTAAATCATAAATTTCCATTCATATGCATTTTCATTCCAACTTAATTATACTAAAATTTATTCTTTAGTTTATAATTCATTCATCTCCATAGAATTGTTTATTATTTCTATTCAAACAATCTACCATCCAATAACAAGCAATTCACAATTAACAACCAATACACAACCAAATCAACCAACCATTCAGTCAGAACTGTTCATATAATTTTGATATGAGAATAAATAACATTTAATATATTTGAGGAATCCAGTTGGATCCCTCCAACCTGTTCTTCTCCGCATCAGAATAGATTATCTCACTTAAATTCATTTTAACTGATTATTTCAGTAACAGTAAATAACGGCTATTTATATCAACCAATTTATTTAACATCACACACAATTCAAGCAATTCATTAAATTAAACACGTTTATAATATAAACGAGACCAACAAGGTAAGTTACCTTCATTGGGTCCAATCGTTAAAATAATGATTTGGTTTTAATTGAAATTAAACAACGTTTAATTTCATCGGTTCAATCAATATATGAATATATATTTAACAAACAGTCAACCATTGGCAACCATAACACACAAAATAATAACCCGACTTGTATAAAATACAAGTGGGAAGAACTGAGTGAGTTTAACTCACCTTGATCTGATTTGTTGTTGAAATGGTTCGGTTACATTTAAATTAAACATTCATTTAATTTAACTGTAAATTCCTATCGTCTCCGTTCCTATCCAAATTAGTTCCATAATATTCTGCTCGTTGCCACGATTCCATTGGAACTTGTTTGGTCGGATTCTGATAATATTTGGATAAGTTATTACCATTCTAAATTATGCATATTAAATTAAGTTAATTAAATAATTAATTAAACATTAATTTACTTATTACATTTAATATAATATTTCCAACTGTTTCCTATTCTACCGAATGCATGACCCCTTTTCTCCAATGCTTCATTCCATCTGCATCGACCACAATAATTTAATTAATTTATTTTGTTATTAATCACCAGATTAGTTTAGAATTAACAACTCATAAATATAAAATAGGTTATAAAGGGGTCAGCCCATCTAAGTTTCTTCCTTTCGCACCTTCGTTATTTATGCTTCAACACCTTAAGACATGCGCACACCTTGTTCAAAAGCACGATTTTTAATTTAAAACTAATTAAATTTTAATTATATTTTAATTTGAACCTTGATTTCTTTGGTTTATCAACCGATCATCACTTCATTAGAGAAAGTACGCCCAAGCCCAACGTTCAGCTACTTCGTGCTAGTACACAGCTTCTTGTTCGAACCCAAAAACCACGTCTTCCATCATCACAACCGCACTGTCGTCCCTTCCACCATTCGCCAATCCAACACCTCCAGATGAAGCGCCTAAGGCTAGTCCCCCTTCTTACTGAGTCTTGACCTTCCAGGACCCCCCCGATCGTTGGATAGTAGCCAATGACTGTCGCCGACTTCGAGTCAAATTCCGATCAGCAAGCGCCTTAATCACGGATCATCTCCGTTCATCTCAAAGTACTCGTTGAGATCTACAAACTTTCTGCTGGAGGATTCTTCTATAGGTCAAAGGATTTGAAGATAAATTGGGAAATAGGATTAAAGAACGCTGGCTGTTTATTTTGTTAGTGGCGGCTATGGCTTCAGTTAACTACAAATGAGAGTTTTTGACTTCAACGTATGATGTATATATAAAGAATGGATAGAATGTATTATTATTTTAATAAACAAAACTTTGCGGTGAAGTAACAAGTTGAAAAAAGAATGGCCAATTTAGACAGGGATTTTAATAAAACTGCAAATGTCCATTCGAGATGAAACTCCTAATCCTAACATAAAAAAATATTCTGAACCCAATGGGATAGGTTTCGCCAAATTCCGAGGTCGTTTGTGAAAATCCCTTTATAATTCACAGGCTAAAAATCACGCGTTTAAATTTCCTACGATCGCGAAATAAAATAAATCAACTTGAAACTTTGAAATTGTACTAGACCTTTTCCTTACGGATCCAATGAAATTTGTTTCGTTAAATTCGAAGTTTGTTTGGCCAATCGTTTATTCGTTTAAAGTTACCCCTGTCTAAATTGGCCAAAATAATATAAATGATTAAATAAAAAGAAGGGCGTTAGGCGCTGCCATAACCACATGGTTAATCGGATTACTACCAAATTTGAAATGTAACAATAATTTACTAGTACGGATCCAATAAAACTCATTTGTTCGAAATCCGACTCCGTTTGGAAAACGACGATATTTTATAATTTAAATTGTTTATCGGTTTGGAAATCCAACTTCCAATACGACAAACATACATTGGAGCAATAAGTGATGGCGTCCTCCTTCTTTAATGGCGTTCGAAGTCTCATGGCGTCAGCTTCCAACTTAATTTATGAAAACCTAATCACAACGGATATTTCATACACCAAACCTCACGTGACTTTCAAGGAAGCATTACTAAATAATCCAACTTCGAATTTCGAGGAAAATAAGATGCAAGATTCAAGAAAACTTGTCGATTCATATTCTACTAAGCTGAATTATGTCAAATCAAAGAAAGGTTGCTTTAGGTGCGGAGAATCTGATCACTGGATTAGGGATTGCAGAAACCCAGTAATTTGTTTCAAATGCAAAAAGATAGGTCACAAAGGTTATTAGTGTTTTGAGAATAAGAAATCGCAAAGAAATTCTCTAAATTCTTCAGAAGTTCCGCCTAAAATCTCTTCACAGAAACCACAAAATCCGTATCAAAAGAAAAGAAGAATGGTGATAAGAAACGAAATAC
Organism: Allium sativum; assembly: GCA_030737875.1. Taxonomy (NCBI): domain Eukaryota; kingdom Viridiplantae; phylum Streptophyta; class Magnoliopsida; order Asparagales; family Amaryllidaceae; genus Allium; species Allium sativum. Next base: position 737,937,318 of record CM060916.1, read on the forward strand.
ATATCTCTCAATTTACTTGGGGTAACGATTTTGGAGAGACTCAATTCTTGGGTGGTTATTTCAATTGTAAAAGGTGAATTCTCGATGAATCATGTGGAGCAATGCTTAAAGAGGGAGTTTAGCTATTTGCATCAATGGGTTTGGAGTGTGAAGCGTTTCAACAATAATTTTGTGGTGAAATTTCCTCGGAATTTCTTGGATGGTGAAAGAATTTTAAATGTTAAGAGGGGTATTCTTTGTTTGAGACCTTGTAGTCTTTGCTTTAAATCTGCTAAACCCAAGGAGATGACAAAAATCTCGGTCACGTTGAAGAATCTTCCGCTCATCTTTCGCAATCGTTGGATGGTTAGCTTGATTCTGATGAAAGTAGGAGAGGTTACGAATCTACAGCAGAAGGTTTGGGATGTAGTTGATCTATCATATCTTAGGGTGGAGGCTGAAGTTCCTATGCCAGTTTATTTGCCAGTTTATTTGTCAACCCGTGGGCCGATTAGCTCAAATGCAGATTTTGCATTTGATTGGTTCTCATGGTTCAGGGTTAATCTAATGGTCCTAAATAACTTCCTACACCTATAAATACATCCTAATGCTAACCCTAAACCTAATTAAAATAGAATAGTTACCGTCATACCATCGCCATGGAAATCAATGGAGCCGCCGCCAAATTAGAAAGAAGAAAAGCAAATTAAATTCTAATTCTCTCAACCCTAAAGCAAAGCAAAACTCTCTCTTTTCTTCTCTAAATTGTGAGTATGATGATCTTAACAAGATTATTATCATTTTAATTAGGTTGAGTTATGAATGGATTATGAGTAGATGATGTGAATTATCATATATGTTGTTATAAACCCCTTTTGTTATCATGTATATTGTAAATCCAATGTTATGTGATGATGATATCTTATATGTTGTAAATCATGCTATAATGATGTTATGTATGTTGAAAGTTTCTATGCTAAGTGGCGATGAATCATACATGTAAAAATCCATGATGTTACTATCTATGCTAGTTAGTTCATATTAATTAAATCATCATGTTTGGGTTATGTTGATCTATATGACAAGTCACATATGCAAGTTAGATTGATTAGAAAAGTTATGAACATATCCAAGACATCTATTATGATATCTAGAATTATGCTATGACATATGTGATATCCTATGCTAGTTCACACCATCATTATGTTGCCTAAAAACCCCATATGCAAGTTTATGTATAGATTTGGGCTATGATCATATCATATAAATTGAGACATTTAACAAGTTGACACCTTTTGATCCTTAACATGTGTAGTTTATGCAAGTTTCACCCCTATTATGATTAGATTTATTTTAATTGTCTATATGTTGTGATAATTTATCTTTGTGCTAGGTGTTAGACTATACAAGTCTAGCCTATATTATGCATTGAATAAGCGAACGTATAAACGTGGGGTAGGGGTAATATTAAGGATTTAATATTAAAAAGTTGGGGTGCAATTGATATGATTTTGCATGCCATAAGTGGATGTCCATAATTGAGTCAATTATGGACATCATTAAAAGTTGACTTAATTAATAATTTGAATAGGGAATTATTAAAACTGGGGTAAAAGATTTTAAGTGTTAATCAATGCTTAGGACACGAGGTTGGACTCGTTTGTGACGTAAACCTGCCCGGACCCGCCCGGCAAATCCAGTGGTCACAAATGTCAGCCCAATGTGAGAGGTCCTAGGCCTAAACTAAAGCATAACGGTTGTAAAGACACGAGGTTAGACTCTTTTATGGTGTAAGACTGCCCGGACCCGCCCGGCAAATCCAGCTGCCATAAATGCCAGTCTAATGTGAGAGGTCTTTATGAGGTTATGGCCGGAATGAATTAAGAAATACTTAACCAGATAAACATGTAAGGTGGGACATGGGGGTTAAGTAGGTGCCTTGGGTGGCATGAGGAATCTAGGGGGTGCCCTTAGTGGCATGTGAAATACGATTAGTAAGACTTAACCAAACACACATGTAAATTAACATGTCTAAGAGGGTTAAGTGGGATATACTAGTGACAAGCTTAGGTGGGTGGCTTGTGGGGGCCCATTTCGACTAGTATCCCAAACGTATCTTTGTGGGCTCGACCCAAGTCGAGGACGGGACACGCATGCTAGGTTCGACTTTAAGAGGCCAAAACGGGGAGCGGTGGCAACGCAAGTCCAACGGGTTTCATATGTGTGTGTGGACCCGGGCTGGTAGGTAAGACGTTGTTGCATCGTGTAGGTATAAGCCGTGCATTCTCAAGTTGTATCGGGTTGCCACTTTAGGGGAGTGATACACCCCACTTTGGGGCCAGCACGAGTATCTACGAGTAGGGAGCCGATCGAAAGTGGGTAGTGGGGTACACCTAGTGGAGATAGGGGCAGACGGCACCTATGTAGTCAGCTAGGGGTACGTAAGGCTATTTATAAAGTTTCTATGTGAAGCAAGTGGGATCAAACAATAGGGTGACTGGTGTGGTGCAGTGTAGTAATGTGCGGTGCAGTGTAGTAATCATTCGTTAGTAATTAGGTGTGCCTTTACTGTTATCTTTAACGTTATCTGAAACGCTATCTTTATCTTCCTAAGAGTTCATAGACATTTACTTATCTTCCAGCTTATGCCTTAGTCTAGTTATTTTGATAATAGTATTGTTAGAATTATCATACTCGCCAGACTTTATGTCTGACCCCCTCTATTTCTATCCTTTTTCCCCCTCCAGGTCCTCGGGTTGGGCCCAGCTCTAGTGGAGTTTGATTGAATTGCTTCATCTCTCTTTGGAAAGCTTGGACCGTTGAAGTAAAGTCCAGCTTGTTATCTTTTTAATGGCTATTTATGTAATGGGATTATGTATTTTGTTTTTATGAAGATGGATATTGTACTTGGTTATGATCTATGGTTTTATGATGTAACAAACATGTTTAATTTCCGCTGCAATAAAATGAAGTTTTAGATTTCCAAGTACTATTTATTATCTGTCTTGTTGTAATTTTTCTGTTCTATATTCACTTATAACCTCCATGGAAGTTAATGCATTCCCTTTGTGAGTGACATTAATGGACGTGCGGTGTTACACAAAAACACAGGTTATTTTCATCGAACAACCAATAGGAGAAGACATTCAAATATGATTTGCAGTATTGATTATGATGGTGTGGAGATTTCTAAGCAGGAGGATTTGAATAAAATTTTGACAGATTTTTATGGAAAGCTGTTTGGTTCATGTAGAAGTATCAGTATGGAGGTTGATTGGAAAGCTTTTTATCCAACTAATTTGGATCTATCTTATTTAGATTCAAGTTTTTCTGAAGATGAGATTTTTTTTTGCCTTAAACGAAATGCCCAATGACAAAGCACCAGGTCCAGATGGCTTTCCAAATTTTTTCTTTAAAAAATATTGGAACTGGATCAAGGTGGACATCATCAATTTGTTCATAGATGTAGAGAAGGGTTCTATTAATTTTGAGAAGATTAGTTACACAAATGGTGTTCTTATTCCAAAGAAAGAGGGTTCCTTATCTCCATCAGATTTTAGACCGATTAGCTTATTAAATAGTACTTATAAGATAATTACTAAAGTACTTGCTAATAGGCTAAAAGCGGTCATGGAAAAACTCATTGACAAGTCACAAACTGCAAAGGCAGACATATTCTTGAAGGGGCAACCATGGTCCAAGAGATTGTATCATATTGTACACATTATTCTTTACCTTGTGCTCTCCTGAAACTGGATTTTGCTAAGGTGTTTGACACGGTGGACTGGAAATTTATTCTGATATTATTGGAAGCCATAGGTTTTAGCAGGAAATGGATAGGGTGGATTAGTGGCATTTTTGAGGCAAGCAAGGCAAATGTGTTTTTCAATGGAGTGGCTGGGAAGACTATCAGTTCTAAGAGGGGCTAGAGGCAAGGTGATCCGTTGTCATCATTTCTTTTTGATTTGGCAGCAGATGTTTTTACTCAGATTTTGAAGATCAGTTATGTGAATGGGATTTTGAAGAGCTTTGGTGATGATTTCGTAATGGGAGGTATCACATCTCTGCATTACGCTGATGATACGATAGTCTTCAGTAAGCCTGACTGTAAGTATATTGCGGCTCTCAAATTTATTCTTTATGCTTTTGAGAGTATTTCTTGACTGCAGATTAATTTTCATAAAAGCTCAGTTTTGGTGGTTGGGACAAACAATCGAGTTGCTGATGATATTGCTGAAATGTTGAATTGCAAAGTTGGCTCATTTCCTTTGAATTATTTTGGCCTTTGTATCAGACCAGGCAAATTGTTAAAGGATGGTTGGTATACACTAATTAATAAGGTGGATACTAGATTATCCAAGTGGAAGGGAAGATCTTTATCTAAAGCAGGGAGATTAATATTGGTTAACTCTGTTCTTTCAGCTACTCCTTTGTATTGGCTGTCTTTCTATAACTTTCCAGACTGGGTTATCAAAAAGATTGATACGGTGCGAAGAAATTTTCTTTGATCAGGGGAAAGAAATGCTAGTGTTGCTGTTTGTTTAATTTCTTGGAAGCAAGTGTGCAAATCTAAAGAGCAAGGGGGGTTGGGAGTTTTGAATTTGAGGGAGATGAATAATGCATTACTATGCAGATGGTTATGGAGTATTTCATGTCACAAAGATACGTTTTGGTGTGAATGGGTTGTTAATACATGTTATGATGGGTTTTTTTCACTTTATAAAAATGTTGATCGTCCATCAGCCTTCTGGAAGGGTGTTTTAAGCCGTCCTCACATTTTTAAAGTGCATTTTAATTTGAAAGTGAAAAATGGGAGATGGAGCTATTTTTGGCTAGATAAGTGGCTTCTTCCAATTGCATTGGTCTCAGAATTTGATGCTTTATATGAAATTTCTTGTGATAAGTTAGCCATGGTTTCTGAAGTTTATGATTCTTCAGCTGATGGCTTCAAGTGGAAACTGAGTTTTAATAGATTAATTGAAGGGAGGGCATTACTTCAGCATTTGAAGCTTTTCAGACTTTTGGAGAATGTGGTTCTCATGGACGAGGAGGATGAGTGTTTGTGGAGAAATAAAAAGAAATTCTCAGTAAAGTAATGTTATGCTCTCATGAATTTCTCTGGTAGAAAACTAACGTGTTTTTCCTGCATGTGGAGTTTTAATGTCCCGATGAAGGTTCGAATGCATATGCGGATCGCACTACATGGAAAATTAAATACAAAAAGTTTGCTGAGAAGGAAGAATCTTAATGTTGATCCTGCATGTGTGTTCTGTAGAGCCAAGGAAGAGGACTGTACCCATTTATTTCATGATTGTGATATGGCTTTCTATGTTTGGGTTAAATGTTTAGTTATTGCTAACAATGACCTAATATGGAAAGACACTCTGCGTGACCAGTTTCTATTTTGGGAAAATGTTCCTTCAAAACAACTTGCTTTGCTTAATTTGTCTTTTTGTTGGGTTATTTGGTACGAAAGGAACAACAGGTGCTTTAAAAATTCTGCTACATCATCAAATGCAGTACTGTTTCAAGTTTTGAAGTTTTACTACAAGTGGATGGGCATTTGCAGTTGGTTATTTGTTGATTTTGTTACAGATGGCAGCGGAGCATGGTGATTAGCTCCACGCTGCTTGGAGGAGATGTTGTTGGCCACTTTATTTTGCTTTCTATCTTCTTTTTATGGCTGATGCTTATTGTAACACGCCGTAATTTTATAACATTAAAATTCACAAATTAAAGTATACTTAATTTTTAGAAAAGAATTAAGTGAAATGGGTTGCGCAGAGAAATATATATATATTGATATATATATAAATTAAAAATTAAATAAATAAATATGCGAAAAAGTTCAAAACAGCGAATTGGGAGGGGGAATAACCGAACCGGCCCATTTTTGAGGTCGAACCTAGTCCCACTGGGTCGACTAGGGTTAATCCAGGGTGTTTGGCTGTCAACCCGTGGGCCGATTCACTCAAATGCAGATTTTGCATTTGATTGGTTCTCATGGTTCAGGGTTAATCTAATGGTCCTAAATAACTTCCTACACCTATAAATACATCCTAATGCTAACCCTAAACCTAATTAAAATAGAATAGTTACCGTCATACCATCGCCATGGAAATCAATGGAGCCGCCGCCAACTAAGAAAGAAGAAAAGCAAATTCAATTCTAATTCTCTCAACCCTAAAGCAAAGCAAAACTCTCTCTTTTCTTCTCTAAATTGTGAGTATGATGATCTTAACAAGATTATTATCATTTTAATTAGGTTGAGTTATGAATGGATTATGAGTAGATGATGTGAATTATCATATATGTTGTTGTAAACCCCTTTTGCTATCATGTATATTGTAAATCCAATGTTATGTGATGATGATATCTTATATGTTGTAAATCATGCTATGATGATGTTATGTATGTTGAAAGTTTCTATGCTAAGTGGCGATGAATCATACATGTAAAAAGCCATGATGTTACTATCTATGCTAGTTAGTTCATATTAATTAAATCATCATGTTTGGGTTATGTTGATCTATATGACAAGTCACATATGCAAGTTAGATTGATTAGAAAAGTTATGAACATATACCAAGACATCTATTATGACATCTAGAATTATGCTATGACATATGTGATATCCTATGCTAGTTCACACCATCATTATGTTGCCTAAAAACCCCATATGCAAGTTTATGTATAGATTTGGGCTATGATCATATCATATAAATTGAGACATTTAACAAGTTGACACCTTTTGATCCTTAACATGTGTAGTTTATGCAAGTTTCACCCCTATTCTGATTAGATTTATTTTAATTGTCTATATGTTGTGATAATTTATCTTTGTGCTAGGTGTTAGACTATACAAGTCTAGCCTATATTATGCGTTGAATAAGCGAACGTATAAACGTGGGGTAGGGGTAATATTAAGGATTTAATATTAAAAAGTTGTGGTGCAATTGATATGATTTTGCATGCCATAAGTGGATGGCCATAATTGAGTCAATTATGGACATCATTAAAAGTTGACTTAATTAATAATTTGAATAAGGAATTATTAAAACTGGGGTAAAAGATTTTAAGTGTTAATCAATGCTTAGGACACGAGGTTGGACTCGTTTGTGACGTAAACCTGCCCGGACCCGCCCGGCAAATCCAGTGGTCACAAATGTCAGCCCAATGTGAGAGGTCCTAGGCCTAAACTAAAGCATAACGGTTGTAAAGACACGAGGTTAGACTCTTTTATGGTGTAAGACTGCCCGGACCCGCCCGGCAAATCCAGCTGCCATAAATGTCAGTCTAATGTGAGAGGTCTTTATGAGGTTATGGCCTAAATGAATTAAGAAATACTTAACCAGATAAACATGTAAGGTGGGACATGGGGGTTAAGTAAGTGCCTTGGGTGGCATGAGGAATCTAGGGGGTGCCCTTAGTGGCATGTGAAGTACGATTAGTAAGACTTAACCAAACACACATGTGAATGAACATGACTAAGAGGGTTAAGTGGGATATACTAGTGACAAGCTTAGGTGGGTAGCTTGTGGGGGCCCATTTCGACCAGTATCCCAAACGTATCTTTGTGGGCTCGACCCAAGTCGAGGACGGGACGCGCATGCTGGGTTCGACTATAAGAGGCCAAAACGGGGAGCGGTGGCAACGCAAGTCCAACGGGTTTCGTATGCGTGTGTGGACCCGGGCTGGTAGGTAAGACGTTGTTGCATCGTGTAGGTATAAGCCGTGCATTCTCAAGTTGTATCGGGTTGCCACTTTAGGGGAGTGATACACCCCACTATGGGGCCAGCACGGGTATCTACGAGTAGGGAGCCGATCGAAAGTGGGTAGTGGGGTACACCTAGTGGAGATAGGGGCAGACGGCACCTATGTAGTCAGCTAGGGGTACGTAAGGCTATTTATAAAGTTTCTTTGTGAAGCAAGTGGGATCAAACAATAGGGTGACTGGTGTGGTGCAGTGTAGTAATGTGCGGTGCAGTGTAGTAATCATTCGTTAGTAATTAGGTATGCCTTTACCGTTATCTTTAACGTTATCTTAAACGCTATCTTTATCTTCCTAAGAGTTCATAGACATTTACTTGTCTTCCAGCTTATGCCTTTGTCTAGTTATTTTGATAATAGTATTGTTAGCATTATCATACTCGCCAGACTTTATGTCTGACCCCCTCTATTTCTATCCTTTTTCCCCCTCCAGGTCCTCGGGTTGGGCCCAGCTCTAGTGGAGTTTGATTGAATTGCTTCATCTCTCTTTGGAAAGCTTGGACCGTTAAAGTAAAGTCCAGCTTGTTATCTTTTTAATGGCTATTTATGTAATGGGATTACGTATTTTGTTTTTATGAAGATGGATATTGTTAGACCCAAATGTGGTTCTAACACCCAAATTGATTAGAAACAAGATAAAATAAAACAGAAATAAAGATGAACACACAAGATTTATAGTGGTTCGGCGAAGAAATGCCTACGTCCACTTAGTTTTCACTATATTCAGTAATTCAGTTACAAATGCAATGTAAGATTCACTCACAACTCACTTTTGTTCACTCAAATGATTAAAACAAGAAATGAAAGATGATTTGGATTCTCCAGGAGTAAAGGAGTTCGGATGATGGAGGTACTTGGATTCTCAAAAGTGCTAAAAAAAAGATCCTTCTCTTTGTCTCTAGATGGGGTATTTATAGGTGTGAATTTGCCTGAGATTCGATCCGGGTCGGAACACGTGTCATCCATCGCACACTCTTCGGGTTCGGATGAACTATCAAGCTGACAACACATCAAAGAGATGGACGTTAGGGGTAGGAATTAGTCATATCTGGTCCGGTTCTCCAGGCGATTTTATAGGAAATTAACATAGATCATGGGCGCGGGTCGGAGATATGCAGTTAAGGGGTTCGGATCGGGATACCCGATCCGACCCGGATTGGTTTGGGCGCCACTCCTTCTCTAACCTATTCCGCTCCGCTCCTGTGCTACGGCGAGCAGATGACCTTCCGATCCGTTCGAGATTTATTGGCCTTCCGATCCGATCAGATATGCTTTGCCAATTTACCCAGTAAGAGCCATCCGTTCCGAACAAGGAACTCTATCCGATCCGAACCAATATGCTGCTATCAATCTGAATTGTGGTGTTTTCTTCCGATCCGAACCGGAGTCTTATGACTTAAAATACTCTTCAATGGTTGGTTTCTTGACTTTGTGTTGCCTAGTTCACAAAGTAGGCTAACATTTTGCCCCCTCAAAGGATGCTTTCGTTGTACAAAGCGTGCTTTGATGTCGTTTAACCAGAATTGTCAGGAGTAATGCACAGATTTCTGTTCGGTTCGGCGTCCGACCCGAACACATTTTCTTCATTTCTGAGCAAATTTGGGAACTCATCTCGCCATGTAATGCTTCTTGCAGGTATGCTCCTCCTTTACTCTCCTTCTTTTTAATTCGAGTCAGATGCTGAATTAGCGCGTGAAATTTCCACTCGGTTCGGATTCCGATCCGAAGCGTTTTCGTGGATTTAGCTCTTAGACATTGGGCTTTCAGAGAGAATTGTGCTTCTGGGCCTTCATTCCGGTCCGAGCGGGTGAGACAAAATAGGAAGATGAGGAGTCAACACCATTCCCTATATAAATTCACTACTGCCTTCGTTCCTTTCTCCTTCGTTTCTATTGCCGCTCCCGACCATAGCATTGAAAACTTCAAAAACTCTAAAACTCCGAAATCATTTCTTGTAGATTTCTCAAATCAAGCACATAGGTAGCTTTTTAATCTCGAATAACATCATAGTAAACGTACTTGATTTCAATTTGCGGTCGATTGGAATGGTTTAATCATAGGCTTCGCTTGAACCCTCCGCCGTCGCTGGTGGGTGCGCCATCGCTTCGAGGCGTTGCGAGGCTGGAGAGGGCAAATATCTGCCCTTAACGATTGCTTTGGTGATAATACGGACTCGTTTGTGAGTATGGGGGAATGAGGAAGGAGACGAAGAGTGGGACGACACACTGGAGTCGATTCGGGTAGAAGACGGAGGATCAAAAAAGGAAGGAGAAGGAAAGGGGATCGGCTCGGATTGCACATTTTAGAAAGATGGGAGGAAGGAAAACGTCGGTTCGGGTCGGAGAAGTGAATGGGATAAGAGGTTGAAGTAAATGGATCGGTTGAGTGGTGCTAGTTCGGTTCGGATCGGGTCACCCGATCCGATCAGATCAGTCCTGCTCCCGAACCCACTGTCTCCCTTGCCTTGAACTGTCCAAGCCTTAACGATGCACCCGAACCGACTGTCTTCTGTATTGAACCGATCATCACATGCACATCCGAACCGAACCGAACGCATCAAATTTGGCACATAAAGACTATCCAACTAATTCAACTAACACTTATTCTAGACGAACATGCTTCGCAGACAATTAGGATAGTGCCTTGTGAACATAAACGAGAATTAAGAACAACTCTGACTATCACCTTCTCTTTAAAGCTTCGTCTTACATTGCTGTACTTTTACTTCGTATTTCCCACATTTGCTGCACACACTTTAGTTCACACACATACACGAAAAGGGGGACACGGGATAATTTACTCTAATCCGTACTATTGCTTCTTCAATAGTTTCATGACAATGAGGCCCAGACGCTCTTCTCGTCTAGCTGAGAGGAAAGAAGCTCCGGAAGCTTCCAACAAAACCACTCTTGAGGATATATCTTCTTCATCTGACCCAGAATGGGACAGCGAGGGTCCGGATTACGGAGTTGGTTATCGGGAAAGCGATGAAATGTCTTCAGACAGCGAAGTTTCTCTAGGCTTTGAGGAGGAAGGAGGGATTGGTGACCATCGAGCACCCGACGAATTTGACTCAGCCATTATATTGGAGTCGCCTCCAGATTCCGTAGAATCGACAATCGACAATGACCGACTTGTGAGAATTTGCTTGAAGTATGGAATAATGAAGAGAGACACTTTAGTGCCCTCACGTTCTGACCGTCCCCATAACCCTCCAGAAGGATATATGACGGTTACTCGACTGATGTGCATGGTTGGCGCCATTCCTCCATTCTCGCCTTTCATCGTCGACTTCTTAAGACAAATGCGGATTGCCCCCATGCAGCTGCATCCCAATTCATATGCCTATCTGCATACCTTATTCATAGCATATCGTGAAATTTTAGGCGTGGAGCTCACGTTCGACGATGTTCATTTCTTCTATAATTTCAAACATCGGACTAGAGAAACCCCTTCTTTCTGTTACTTTGAATCAGTCCCCAAGAGGAAGATAATCTCTACGCCGTTTAGCAGTAAAGCTGGAGATTCCAGACTAGAGTGGTTCTATATAAAGCAACAGTCTGGATGCGCCAGGAGATGGACAAAATCAAGTAAAGCACTGATCTTCTGAACCCGGACTCTATACACTTGAATCATCACTCTGACCTGTTTTCCTTTTTTGTTTGCAGTCGACAATCCCAAACAGATATCAGACCAAGTATTCTTTGATCGGATGCACCGTCTTCTCAATGGCGACCAAAAATTCCTGACTATTGATGAGGTCCTTAAAGACGAGTACCTTCATTTTCACGGGCTGCTATCCGTTTTCCGTAGCATCGGTCATGGGACGGTTCCCTATGCATATATTCCTCCAGTGGAAACAGTTCCAGAAATAGGAGAAGGCTCGGGAATTCCTGCAGCTCCTCTTCAAACTTCACCCTCTCCCTCTTCCACTCAAGATGATGAACTGGCTAATCTGGCCAAAAAACATCGTGAAGGGTATATTGCCCCCGAGGAAACTACCTCGCTAGACAAATCAAAATCTCCCCAAGGATCGCCACTTCACGCTTCCGAAGGGGATGTTCCTAGCACCGACGAGCACATATTTTAGGGTTTGGGGGATCTCCCCTTACCCGAGACTATATATACTTCAGAAGATTTCAGAAAGGACCCTTTAGTCTTCACTTCTTCTGAAGAAACTACTCCTGCTAAGGCCAAAGAGCCTGCCCGCACCAGTCTAGCTTCAGACTCGGGTTGGTTGGGGGCACACACACACACCACATAGGATGCACTTTACACCATAGCACTAGCATTCATTGCACTTCTTTCTCCATGGATCCGTCGATTCTAAACTTCGTTTAATTTATCGTGCAGGTACAATGTCTCGATCCTCTTATGATATAAGAAAGCTTCGCCGTAGCATGTCCAATCCTCCTCAGGATGCTGAGTATAATCGCCGGGATGACCGTGGTAGGGAGGAAAGAAGACCCTATGATCCTTATCGATCTCGATCCTCACGCTCCCGCTCACCAGTTCGACCGGAACAAGAAAAATACAAAAGCTGTCAAGGTCGTAGGGAGGAGGATAGACCACAATCTAGGGATTCCACTTCCTCCCATGAAAAGCGGAGTAGAGAGAAAACTCCTCCAAAGGAAACTGGGTCTAGAAGTAAGCAAAAAGTCCCTGCTACTAAGCGACCTCGGACAGACAAGGGTTCTACAGAATCTTCTTCAGGAAGGGACACTGAACTAACAATCCTCGCCCCTCCTCCACCAGATGCGGGAACCGCAGTAAGGCTGGCATATTTAAAGGAGCAATTTCCCGAGCACTACTTCGAGACTCTGACCTTTCTACCTTCCCTTGAACCTATTTCTTCTAATTGGGCAGAGGAGGCCAGAGCAAAGATTGATTTGGTGGAAAAACAATATACCGAGATGTTCAAGTATTCCCGCACTCTTTCTAGAATCATCCGCACTCTAATGACAAATGCTGACTCAATGCAAAAGACTGCAGAGGAGGATGCTAAGGCCCTAAAAACCTTAGGAAAAAATTTAGAAGATACTCAAGCTCAACTAGCTATCGCTCAGAAGAACGCTTCTAACTTCAAACAACAGTTTGAGGACATGCAAAAGCGCTATCATGATTTGCTAGAATCCCACACTCAGGAGCGTTCTGAGTTGAAAAAACAAGCTGACGAGGCCAAATCAGAGGCTGCGAAGACACGCCTTGCTTATGCTGAGCTTGAGCAGAAAAACGCCGAGTTAGCGAAAAGGAGTGCCGAGTTAGAAAAGAAAAACGCAGACTTGGCTTCAAAATTATTGGAGGCGGAAAACAGGGCTGCTCTGGCTGAGGGCAATGTGGAATGCGCTATTAAATCTGCGGAGGAAACCCGCAAACAACTATCAGAGGCGGAGGCCGATATTCAGGGCTTCGGCGAGCTAATGATCGAATTCTTCGCGCACATTATTCGTCGTCGAAACATTTCCTGGATCGAGGACTATCCATCCACTTTGGTTCATGTGTGGAATCAAATCATCGAGTGGGAAAAAGAAGAGCTTAAGGTCGATTCCCTCGATGAAGATAAGTTGATGGAGAAGTACTTGAGAGACGACGAACCGGAGCGTCTAGCTGAAGGGCGCCGTCTAATTGCTGAGGCCATGGAAGAAGAGAGGCGGAAGTCTAAACAGCAAACCATTCCTGAAGCTGGTTCCTCTTCTTCTGCTCCTGTAACTCCAGAAGTAGAGGGGTATGATCCCGAAAACCCGGGAATTCCCCGAACCACTTTGCTATCTCCTATCCCTGAAATAACTCCAGAGGTAGTAGTCACCCCCGCTGAAAAGTCTTCAGAAGGTATCCCTATCTTTTCTCCTCAATTTGTCAAGGCTACTACTACCTTTGGCTACATAACCGAACGTTCGATGAGAAATCCTTTGCTCTTGCCTGAGTTGATAACCGATGTTTCTCATTTTGTAGGCGTTGAATCATCCACGAAGACAAATGTAGCTCAAGGAGCTACCGCTGGGACAAAGCCCGCTGATAGGGTCAAAGAAGGGGAAGACAAGGCTGCTTCAACAGACCTGGGGGAAAGAAGTGAGCCAACTAAGGTCACTACTCCCCATGATGAAGAAATGATTGCAGCTTTAAAAGACGACGGAGGAGACGAGGGGCATGATGAGGAACCAGAGGTTACAATAACCGGGGAGTCAAAAAGCGCCGATGACGTTACCTTGGCGGCCATGAAGGCTGATCAAGACAAGCGCTTGCAATTAAAAGCTGAAGAATTAGATCCTGAGGTCCTCAAGCCCCTCGCAGTTGTGGATGCAGGTTCAAGGTTAGTTGTTAAGCTCTCAACTAGATCTATTACCGAAGAACTTGCTAAAAAATCTTCTCTTGATTCCAGTGCCCCGCCCTCCGGGAAGAAGTCTGCTGGCCCCAGTACTACATCTTCAGGGAAAAAGAAATCAAAGCGGATCTTGACTGAAGCCGAGAAGGAAGCAAAAAATGCAGAAAAAGCTGCCAAGAAATCGAAGGCTCATCCCAAACCCAAATAGTGGGTTCTCCTGTGTCCTTTTAGCATCTTTGTAAATCAATAAGTGCTGCCACAACAGCAGCTCCCGCACTTTCTTTTTTAGTTATTTCCCTGTACAAATTCATTCATTTGTAAATAAAAATAATTCACTTTTTGCAATGTTTATTTGTTAGCAGTTCTGCACTTATGTAAGAATGCATATCTATAGTTATGAAACAAAGTCGTGGAGAGGGGAGATATGTGTATGTATATGTGTCCCCAGTCAATCTCCATAAGTTATTCAGTGCTTAACCATGCAATCTGAATGCTCCCGATTCTCTAACGGGATAGCATTTCCTGTGTCATCAATACCTGTTGTTTTTTCTGGCATTTCTTTTATACTCTCTCTCATTCTCTTGAGAGTTAGAGTTCGAGTTCAATTATTTGTTTATTCCCCGGTCGTTCAACGGGAAAAGATTTCTTTCTCGGCGCTCGGTCGGAGACGCCTTTATACTCTCTTTCTCTCTGGAAAGTTAGAGTTCGGAGTTGAGTCTCTTTCTCAGCGCTCAGTCGGAGACGCTTTTATACTCTCTCTTTCTCTGGAGAGTTAGAGTTAGGAATAGAATTTCTTTTTCAGCGCTCAGTCTGAGACGCTTTTATACTCTCTCTCTTTCTCTGGAGAGTTAGAGTTAGAATGTCGTTTTCTCATTCTTTCACGTCTTATCGCACAAATAATCATTGTGCTTCTTTTTATGTCCAGACTGTTTTCAACCTTTTTTAGGCTCTCAGTTGTCCTGTATTTTATAATCACAACAGAACAACTAATGAATGTAAATGCATAAAAGTAAATGACACACAATGTTTTTATAGTGGTTCAGCTAAGTCATAGCCTACATCCACTTTATAGTCCTTTATTCATATCATCAGATTTTCCCAAGGCAAGTCGTGCCTTATTACAGAGTTTACAGGAAGAACAGCAAAAAGTATAGCATTTCTAATCCAAATATCGCATTAAGTGTTGGGCATTCCATGCTCGAGGGACTTCTTCGCCATCTACGGTCGTTAACTTGAATGTTCCTTTATCAAGTTTCCGTTGGATGACAAAGGGTCCTTCCCATTTTGGGCCGAGGTGAGGAAGGGATGGAAAAACTCTCTTTAGCACCAAATCTCCTGGTTCAAAAGTTCTGAGGCGAACTTTTTTGTCATGATAGCGTGCCATCTGACGCCGATGTCTTGCTGCACGCAAGTCCGCTTCGTCCCTTTTCTCTTCGACTTCATCAAGAGACTCAAGTAAAAGTGCCCGATTCGTCATCGGGTCATAATACGTCACCCTGTGGGAAGGAACTTCCAATTCAACCGGAATTACTGCTTCTGAGCCAAAGGAGAGAGAGAAAGGGGTATGACCGGTAGCCGTTTTAAACGTTGTTCGGTATGCCCACAAGGCTAGGGGCAATTCATCAACCCATTTTGCCTTTGCACGCTCTAATCGCTTCTTGAGGATAGATTTTATTACCTTGTTTATCGCCTCTACTTGCCCATTCGATTGCGGATAGGCAACTGCAGTATATCGTTTGTCTATCTTATATTTCTGGCAAAAATTTCTGAATTCAGTGCTATCAAATTGGGTCCCGTTATCAGTAATAATCGTCCTTGGGATTCCGAATCGGCATATAATATTTCTGACCACAAAACTTATCACCTTTCTTGCGGTGATCTTAGTCAAGGGCTCAGCTTCCACCCACTTTGTGAAATAATCCACGGCTACTATGGCATACTTAGCTCCCCCTTTAGCAATCGGTAAAACTCCAATGATATCGATTCCCCATGTGGCAAATGGCCAAGGACTCACCATCGATTTAAGCTGGGTTGACGGTGCCCTGGGGATTTTGGCGAATCTCTGGCACTTATCGCAGCGTCGTGAATAATCAGCTGCGTCTTTGTTGATCGTAGGCCAGAAGTATCCGTACCGCAATATTTTCTTTGCTAAAGTTTGACCTCCTGTATGATCCCCACACTCACCTTCGTGCACTTCTCTCAGTACACGCTTGATGTCGTCGTGTGCGATACATCGTAACAGGGGCATAGAAAATCCTTGTCTATAGAGAGTATCGTCTTGCATAACATATCTGGCAGCTTTGCGAACTACAGCTCTTTTCTCACTTTTCTTCGATGGGAGTGTCCCATTCTTAAGAAAACTCTTGATTGGAGTCATCCATGACTCCTTCTCTGGTTCCGCTTCAAGGACGAATTCCACTTCCATTGACTCAAAGCTTGGCGACTCCAACGTTTCAATTGGAATTACCTCAGTCTCTTCTGGATTGTCAGAACTAGCCAATTTTGCTAGTCTATCCGCTTTCTGGTTTTCTACTCTGGGAATATGAGTTATGTTGTACCGCTCTAAGCTACTCAATAGCTCTTTCACTTTCTTGAGGTAAGCGACAAGTCGAGGTCCTCGAGCCGCGAATTCCTCTCGCACTTGACAAACAACAATCTTAGAGTCACAAAATATGTTCATCATTTTTACTCCGAGGTCTTTAGCGAGTTTCAGCCCGGCAATCAGGGCTTCATACTCAGAGTCATTGTTTGTTGCCGAAAATTCTAATCGCAGGGCGTAATATAACGACCGTCCCTCCGGAGTGACTAAGACAATTCCAGCTCCGGATCTTCGGTCATTTTTAGCTCCATCTGTATATAATTTCCACGGACTCATCTCTAGCTTATCCTCGGATTTGACCACTCGGTCATTGATTATTTCTTCCTCTGGAATGGTGAACTCCGCAATAAAGTCTGCTAGAGCTTGCCCCCTGATTGACTTTCGTGGTTGAAAATTCAAATCAAACTGGCTTAGTTCTATGTTCCACTTAATCAACCTTCCCGACGCTTCGGGTCTCTGCAACACCTGTCTTAACGGCTGATCGGTGTATACGGTTATTGGATGGGCTTGGAAGTAATGACGAAGTTTTCGGGATGCAATCAGGAGGCTGTAAGCAAGCTTCTCGATCTTTGGGTAATTGCTCTCTGCCGCGGCTAATTTCTTACTCACATAGTATACTGGCCTTTGTACTTTGTCTTCTTCTCGAACCAGAGCTGTGCTGACAGCGTGAGCCGAGACTGCTAGATAAACAAATAGTTCTTCGTGATCTACGGTCTTTGATAAGACTGGCAGTTTTTCTAACAGCTCTAATAGATTCTGAAAGGCCTCGACACAATCGGGAGTCCACTGGAAGTTCTTCTTTCCCCTTTTTATCAAATCAAAAAATGGAACACATTTATCGGTGGCTTTGGAGATGAATCTACTCAGCGCCGCTACCTTCCCTGACAGACTTTGGACGTCTTTAATTCTCCTTGGTTCTTTGATATTTCTAATCGCCGCTATCTGGCTAGGGTTGATCTCAATTCCTCGGGAACTCACAATGAAACCAAGGAACTTTCCCGACGCCACTCCAAATGAACATTTTAAAGGATTCAATTTCATACGGTATTTTCGCAAGATACCAAACATTTCTGCTAAGTCTTGCGTATGGCTGGAGGACTGCTTTGATTTAACAAGCATATCATCCACATAAACTTCCATAGTTTTTCCTATTTGATCATAAAACATTCTATTTACCAACCGCTGATAAGTAGCTCCAGCGTTTTTTAATCCGAACGGCATTACAACATAACAATATAATCCCAAATTCGTAATGAAACTTGTACGCTCTTGGTCTGGTACATGCATAGGAATTTGATTGTATCCAGAGTACGCATCCATGAAAGAGAGAAGTTCATGACCTGCTGTCGAGTCTACAAGCTGGTCAATCCTGGGAAGTGGGAAACTATCTTTTGGGCAGGCCTTATTTAAATCTGAAAAGTCAATACAAGTTCGCCACTTTCCGTTTGGCTTCTTTACCAAGACGGGATTCGATATCCAGTCGGGATAAGTCGAATCTCGAATAAATCCATTTTGCTTCAATTTCTCTACTTCTTCTTTGAGAGTAGCCGACCTCTCTGGGCCCAGCATGCGTCTCTTTTGCTTTACAGGTGGATGCTTCGGATTTACATTCAATTTGTGACTGATAATGGAAGGCGATATCCCACACATGTCAGCATGGGTCCAGGCGAACACATCTAAGTTTGCCTTCAAGAAGTCTGTCAGCTCTTCAGCACGACGTGGATCCAGTTGAGAACCAATCTTCAAAACTTTCGTCGGATCAGCTTTATCAACAGGAACTTCCACTGTCACTTCATTAGGAGTTGCATTCCTAGCCTCTGGTTCCTCGTCTTTTCTAGGATCCAGGTCTTCAGGCGTTCCTTTGGGCAACTCCCTTGGGTTCAATCTCTCTAATTGCTATGCCGAGTCCCCCTTTGAGGGAGATGAGGCATCTTTACTCTCAGCATTAACTCCTTTCATCAACATCTTCAGTTCGGCCACATAGCAGGCCCGTCCAGAAACCTGATCCCCTCTTATTACTCCAGTCCCGGCTTCGGTTGGGAACTTTAGTAACAAGCACCAAGGGGCGATACAAATTCTAAACTCAGCGAGGGCAGGTCTCCCTAAAAATGCGTTGTATGGCGAATCTACGTCCAGTACTACAAACTGAAGCATTCGCACTCTTCTACGTTCTCCTTGCCCTAGGGTCACGGGCAACTCTATATATCCCATGGGAGCTGTCGTCGCTCCGTTGAAGCCTCTAATCCATCCTTCACAAGGTTTTAGATCTTCGGGCTCAAGCTTCATCTGATCAAATGACTTCTTGAACAAAATATTAACGGAACTTCCGTTGTCTACTAATACCTTATGGACCAAGGCCGGCCCAATAATGGTAGTAATAACCAACGGATCGTTGGTGGGAGATTGTATCCCCGTGTTGTCTCGGCTGCGAAATACTACGTCGTCGAACATGGTTTTTTGTTGTTTTATAGGGGTGACATCTTCCAAATCGTCACCTTCATTCATATCTAGATGCTTGGCAGCATTCACATATTGGTCCATTGACCTAAAACTTCGGATTGCCGGGTGAGGTCCGCCTACTATGGAGTTGATGACGATCCCTTTACCTTTCTGCTGCGTGGTAGGCTTAGGAGCAGGTAGGATCTGTTTTGGAGCCTGCTCTCCTTGCCCCCTGTCCCTCGGGGCAACCTTGTACTCATCCAACTTTCCTTCACGCAGCAGCTTTTCAATTACATCCCTCAAATGCCGACACTCATTGGTCGAATGTCCATGTGTTCCGTGAAACAAGCAAAATTTCCCTGTCGCCATTTCTTTCTCGGTCGAATCACGAGGTGGCGGTCTTTTGTACTGCAACACATTGTACGTGTCCAGGTAAATATTTTCCAGGGTGTCATTCAATGGTGTGTAGTTCTCGTAGTTCTGGAATCGGGGCCTTTTGTTTGGGTCGCTTCCCCTATTCCTGTTTCTCCTGTTACCGTTCGAATTACGGTTGTTGTTGTTTCCCCCGTTTCCAGTATTGCTGTTTCCACCCTTGTTTCCTACATTTACCTCGACCTTGCCAGAACTTTCCCCAGACTGCTTCACGGCAATATTACTCTGCACATTCTCCTTTGAAGCTGTCTCAGACTTTCTTTTTCGGTTTGCCCTGGCTTCCTCTCGTCTCAGATAAATATCGGCTTTTTCGTAGAATATCGCCCTTGTGGGAGGTGTTTTCCCAGAAAGGTAGTCTCCAAACTCGGATTCAGGATCGACTCCTTCCTTCAATGCCATCAGAATAGTGGGCTCGTGCGGGTCACTGACCTCAGTTACAGCTTGGTTAAAACGATCTAAATATGCCCTTAAAGACTCTCCTGGTGCTTGTTTGATTCTCGACAATTCAATAACACTCTTGGACTTTCGGGCATGTAATCGGAACTGGTTCATGAAACGCTCGCTTAGTTCTTTGTAATTAGAAATTGAACGAGGAGGAAGTCGGGTAAACCAAAATAATGCCACATCTTCTAGGTAGATTGGGAACGCTTTGCACTTTACTTCATCAGGGGCAGCAGCGGCATTCATAAGCCACGAATACCGCATCAAATGCTGTCCTGGATCAGTCCTTCCGTTATATTTATCCATCTGTGGCAAGTTAAAGTGTCGGGGAAACTGGAAGTCTAGGATATCGTCAGTGAACGGAGTATGGCTTCGCTCAATGCCATAGTCTTCATTTGTATAATTCCGGCTCTCGGACATAATTCGGCGAACCATTTCCTGCACATCGGCACTCGTTAGGGGCTGCTCAGGTTCCCTGGCCCTAGTGTCCGAGTTCCTTCGGGGCTCTTGCTCAGGAGATGCCCTTCTTCTTCGAGCTGCCTCTGCTCGATTCCTTTCCCTGCGTTCCCGGTCGATCTCGAGAAGAGGGGACTGGAGTCTTTGCCCCCGAGTGGGGCTATCGTTTCCTAATGCTCGTGCGATATCCTCGCGAGATCCCAAAGATCCAAATGTTAGCTGCTCCACGTTCTGAGGTCGTTCGAGTGGCCTTCGTTCACGGGGCCTCTCTTCCTCGGAAGATGAAGATTGATCTACGGGTGTGTGACGAACCGGTGATGGAGTTCTTTGCCGGCGGAGCTCATTGATCTCCCGACTCATGAGCCTCATATTTTCCTGCATCATGAGATTGGTGCGCTCATGAACTCTCATAGCTTCTCTCGTGCTCTCAAGCATATCAAGCAAGCGCGAGAAATCTCCTTGAGTGATGGGAGCAGATGGATTGACCTGGTCTCCAACCCTGGCGGCTGGAATTGGAGCATTCGTGGGGACTCGAGTAGATGTTCCAGCTTCACCAAGCATCGGGTCGGATCGGAGGTAGGAAGTCGGGTCGGATCGGAGCTGGGGTGCCTGGTCGGATCGGTGTGCAGCGAGCAACTCGGGTCTGTTCAGACTGGGGGAGTGCACTGCTTCGGAGTCTCCTACCCGGATCGGATCGGAGCTCTCCCCTTGCTGTCGGTTCGGATTTCCTGCATTGTTTCTTCCTGCTGCTGAACTCTGCCCCCGAGACCTTGTTACAACAGCATGTTGCTGATCTTCACCAGCTCCATTTCCTTGAACAGACTGAACTTCTTTGCCTTTTCCTTTGGCCATAAGTCTTTGACAATTACTTCAACGAATGTAAGAAAGCGGAGAAACTTAAGGATTCACTTCTTTGAACTCAACGGTCCAAAAAGTAGAAAGAGATCCCGGAAAATAAAGAATTTAGATGAGGGTTCTCAGTGAAAGCACCAAAATGTTAGACCCAAATGTGGTTCTAACACCCAAATTGATTAGAAACAAGATAAAATAAAACAGAAATAAAGATGAACACACAAGATTTATAGTGGTTCGGCGAAGAAATGCCTACGTCCACTTAGTTTTCACTATATTCAGTAATTCAGTTACAAATGCAATGTAAGATTCACTCACAACTCACTTTTGTTCACTCAAATGATTAAAACAAGAAATGAAAGATGATTTGGATTCTCCGGGAGTAAAGGAGTTCGGATGATGAAGGTACTTGGATTCTCAAAAGTGCTAAAAAAAAGATCCTTCTCTTTGTCTCTAGATGGGGTATTTATAGGTGTGAATTTGCCTGAGATTCGATCCGGGTCGGAACACGTGTCATTCATCGCACTCTCTTCGGGTTCGGATGAACTATCAAGCTGACAACACATCAAAGAGATGGACGTTAGGGGTAGGAATTAGTCATATCCGGTCCGGTTCTCCAGGCGATTTTATAGGAAATTAACATAGATCATGGGCGCGGGTCGGAGATATGCAGGTAAGGGGTTCGGATCGGGATACCCGATCCGACCCGGATTGGTTTGGGCGCCACTCCTTCTCTAACCTATTCCGCTCCGCTCCTGTGCTACGGCGAGCAGATGACCTTCCGATCCGTTCGAGATTTATTGGCCTTCCGATCCAATCAGATATGCTTTGCCAATTTACCCAGTAAGAGCCATCCGATCCGAACAAGGAACTCTATCCGATCCGAACCAATATGCTGCTATCAATCTGAATTGTGGTGTTTTCTTCCGATCCGAACCGGAGTCTTATGACTTAAAATACTCTT
This sequence comes from Allium sativum, assembly GCA_030737875.1. Classification (NCBI taxonomy): domain Eukaryota; kingdom Viridiplantae; phylum Streptophyta; class Magnoliopsida; order Asparagales; family Amaryllidaceae; genus Allium; species Allium sativum. The sequence goes on from CM060916.1 coordinate 737,959,572, forward strand.
CAATGGTTGGTTTCTTGACTTTGTGTTGCCTAGTTCACAAAGTAGGCTAACAGATATTGTACTTGGTTATGATCTATGGTTTTATGATGTAACAAACATGTTTAATATCTGTTGCAATAAAATGAAGTTTTAGATTTCCAGGTACTATTTATTATCTGTCTTGTTGTAATTTTTCTGTTCTATATTCACTTATAACCTCCATGGAAGTTAATGCATTCCCTTTGTGAGTGACATTAATGGACGTGGGGTGTTACACGTGGTATCAGAGCTTAAGGTTACCAGAACAGATAAAAATACTTTAGAAAAATAGTTATTTTTGGAAGAAGTATTTTCAAAAACATGTTTTAATGAGAAATTTAAAGAGAAAAGTTTTTAAGAAAAACATAATCCCCAATAGCCACATATCTTTATCTTTCGAATTCTCCATTTTGAATCTTTCCTTTTTTCGTTTCAGCATGGCTGAAGATCTTAATCTACCCGACGGTGTAACGATACCAGGATGGTATAGGAGGCTATTGGAGGCTAGGGCCGCTGCAGGTCCAGCCAATGTTCCTCCACCACCAGTTGCACCCATTCCTTCTCCTCATCCTCGCGTAGATACTTTTGCAAAGACGTGCAAGGAATTCAAGGCTATGGGTGGAAAACCATTTCAAGGGTCAGAAACGTTTGTGGAAGCTAGAGATTGGCTTAAGGAGGTGGAAGAATTGCTAGAAATCTTTGAAGTAGAAGAAGGGAGGAGAGTTCGTTTAGCAGCTTGGTTGATGAAGGGAGAGGCCTCGTTTTGGTGGGAGGTCACTAATGGGGAGCGTCCTGTTGACTCTTGGGCGGATTTCAGACGTAGGTTCGAGGCGAAGTTTCTCTCAAGGGCGGAAGAAAATCTATATATGGAAAGGTTCTTGACATTGAAGCAAGGAAGCTCATCAGTGAAAGAATATGTCAATAAATTTAATCAGTTAGCAAGGTTTGGCTTGGATTTAGTAAACACGCCGGAGAAGAAGGCTCTAAGGTTCGTGAATGGCTTGAATGAACCATTGCAAGGGTTGGCTATGACCCACATCCCGATGGGGGCCACCTTTGAGAAGTTAGTAGAAATGGCGCTCATGCATGAGGAGAAAAGCGCTAAAGCTGATAAGGCACCCGAGAAGAAGGGGGATCAGAAGAAACCACAACAGCAAAACAAGAAGGGTGGAAAAGACAATAATGGCAAGGGAAAGAAGAAGTGCTTTAACTGTGGAACCCCAGGCCATCTCAGCAAGGATTGCCGAAAGAAAAAGAAGACAGGTTGTTTTCATTGTGGCAATGCGGGACATTTAGTGAAGGACTACCCAAAGAAGGGGCAGAAGGCAGGAGCTACCTCGGGAGGACAGGTGCAGGCTCTTATGGCACCAGGGCAGGCTAGGGGACAAGTTCAGGCTCTCGCGATCCCACCGCTGCAAGAACGAGGTAGAACCATTTCTGTTGAAAGCTTAGTTTTTCTGTTTGATCATCCTGTCCGTACCTTATTCGATTCGGGCGCATCACATTCGTTTATCTCTACATCATTAGTTGAATCACTGCACTTAAACACCAGTTTAGTAGAGGATCCCTTAGTTGTTTCGAATCCAATAGGGGGCTCAGCTTATTTGTCCATGATGGGTTTGGATTTGAAAATTTCCATACTTAGCGTTGAATTTAGATGTGATGCTTATGTGTTGGGCTTCACGGGCTATGGGCTAATTTTAGGAATGGATTGGTTATCCAGAAATGGGGCCGTTCTTGATTGTGAAAGGAGAGTAGTTAGGCTCGTGACTCGCCTTGGCAACACTCTCGAAATCTTCTGTAATCCCATAAATTCGGTTATGCTAAGTTATCTAGAATCGCTTGACGCGTCTGAGGAAAATCTACGATCTGTTAGAGTGGTCCAAGAATATTCGGATGTGTTTGAGGAGGTGAAGGGCTTGCCTCCGAAGCGGGAGATAGATTTTCGAATATATCTTGTGGATAATGCGAAACCAGTATCTTTGCCAGTACGCCACATGGCTCTACGTGAAAGGAGGGAACTCGATAAGCAAGTGAAGGAGTTGCTTGAGAAGGGGTTCATAAGACGAAGTATATCGGAGTGGGGTGCTCCAGTAGTATTTGCCACGAAGGCGGATGGGTCCCTTAGACTGTGTGTGGACTATAGAGAACTTAATAAACTTACTAAGAAGAACAGACACCCACTGCCGAGGATTGACGATCTCTTCGATCAGTTAGTTGGCGCCTCAGTGTATTTGCAGTTGGACCTTGCCACTGGGTTCCATCAGTTGAGAGTGGCTGAGGATAGCATAGACAAGACTGCCTTTAGGACTCCGGACGGTTTCTATGAATGGCTAGTGATGCCCTTCGGTTTGACAAACGCCCCAGCATATTTTGTTGATTTGATGAGTAGGGTGTTTAGGGAGTACCTTAACAAATTCGTGGTAGTCTTTGTAGATGACATCTTGATATTTTCTAAGGATGAAGAAGAACATGCCCTACATCTTAGGGAAGTGTTGGAGATCCTACGAGCGCATAGCCTTAAGGCTAAATTTTCTAAGTGTCACTTCTGGAGGAAGGAAGTACGGTTCTTGGGGCACGTGGTTTCCAAAGAAGGGATAGCCGTGGATCCCGCGAAGGTGGTGGCCATCCAAGATTGGAAGGTCCCTAAAAATGCTACCGAAGTGAGAAGTTTCTTGGGGTTGGCTGGCTACTATAGGAAGTTTATCAAAGACTTCGCAAAGATATCGGCTCCATTGACACGTTTGACGAAGAAGAACCTAGTTTTCACATGGGACGTAGATTGTGATGATGCATTCCAACGTTTAAAGAGAGCTTTGACTTCAGCCTCAGTCTTAGTATTGCTAGACGGGAGTAAGCCGTTTACCGTTTATACTAATGCTTGTGGGACAGGACTAGGCGCAGTCTTAATGCAAGAGGGTAGGGTAGTAGCCTATGGTGGAAGGCAGTTGAGAGCGCATGAGAAAAATTATCCTACACATGACCTAGAATTGGCCGCTATTGTTTTTGCGCTTAAGTCTTGGCGTCATTATCTTCTTGGCGAGAAATTCGAATTATTCACTGACCACAAGTCTTTAAAATACCTATTCTCTCAAAAGGACTTGAACTTAAGGCAACAAAGGTGGATGGAGTTCTTAGCGTCCTACGACTTCGAAATAGCCTATACCCCTGGCAAGGGTAACGTGGTGGCAGACGCCTTAAGTAGAAAAAGATTATCCTTAAGTCCTTTGTTTGTTGAGCGGCGAAGTTTAGAATTCATTTCGATGTTTGACTTTAGACCTTCCGTTGACTTCGTACCCGGTTTGCTAGCATCCTTGGAGGTCAGACCTACGCTTTTGTGACGGATTGGCGAGGCACAGTGAGACGACCCGCAGTTGGTTGAGTTAGTAGAAAAACTCAAATGAGGGGAGTCATCAAGCCATCTCCGTAGGTATACCCTAGACGATAAGGGTTGGTTACGTAGGGACGGTAGACTTTGTGTACCAAAAGACGATGACCTAAGGAAGACTATTCTTGACGAAGCACATCATTCGAAGATGACCATTCATCCCGGCGGGGACAAGATGTACAAAGACATGAAGAGAGTTTACTTTTGGGCCGGCATGAAGAAAGATGTGGCCGAGTATGTCGCTAGATGCTTGGTGTGCCAACAAGTAAAAGCGGAGCAAAAGAAACCCGGTGGGTTTCTTCACCCATTGGAGGTTCCACTATGGAAGTGGGAAAGTGTCTCGATGGATTTTGTGGATGGGTTACCGCGATCAAGGAAGGGTAATACGGGAATTTGGGTTATAGTAGATAGACTTACTAAAAGCCCCCATTTCATTCCCGTAAAGAGTAAGAGGACTGCTCCATGGTTAGCCTCCGTATACGTTCGAGAAATAGTTCGTTTGCATGGTGTTCCTTCTAGCATAGTGAGCGACCACGATCCTATTTTCACTAGCGAATTTTGGAGAAGCTTACAAGAGGCGGTAGGGACTCAGTTATGTTTGGGCACCGCATATCATCCTCAGACAGACGGCCAGACCGAGAGGGTGAATCGCATTCTAGAGGATCTGTTGAGGCTATGTATCCTAGACTTTGGGGGTACGTGGGAAGAACTTCTTCCATTGGTGGAGTGCGCATATAATAACAGCTTTCAGTCCAGCATTGGTATGGCACCATTCGAAGATCTTTATGGACGACCTTGTCGTTCACCTACATGTTGGTGGGAATCTATGGATAAGATCTTACTTGGGCCCGATATGATTAGGGAGACTTCGGAGAAGATCGACTTGATTCGAAGGAGGATGAAAGCAGCACAGGATAGGCAGAAATCTTATGCGGATAAGAGGAGGACAGATCTCGAGTTTGAAGTTGGGGACATGGTCTTTGTCAAAGTGTCTCCATTACGTAACGTTGTTCGCTTTGGGTCCGTTGGGAAATTAGCACCAAGGTTTGTAGGGTCGTTTCCTATTAAGGAGAAAATTGGACAGATGGCGTATAGAGTGGAGTTGCCCGAGAGACTTAGTGGTGTACACGACGTATTCCATGTGTCACATTTGAGGAAGTGCTTGCACGAGACCGCGGAAGTGGTAGAGCCGAGCTTTCTTAGAGAGGTGGAGATAGAGCGTGATGCGACAATTCGACGAGCTCCTACGCGCATTCTTGGGTCGGAGATCAAGAGGTTGAGGAATCGAGAGGTCAGACTAGTCAAAGTGCAATGGGGAGATGATGAGAGCAACGCTACTTGGGAGACAGAAGAGAAGATGCGTTCACGATACCCTTTTCTTTTTGAGGGTATGTCTTTTAATTTCTCCTTTATCGCTTAGCTTGTACTTATCTTATCTTTAGTATATCCTCTCGCTAGTATCTTTGACCTTTAGTTAGGATAATCCTATGGTTGAAACATGTGTTTGAGACATGTTATGTATGGTGGATGCAAGTGTTTGCTAGTGGTTGCTCGTGGATGCATATACACACACTATTAGGCACCAGATCGGCTCAGTCACTTCATATTGCATATTGCATATATATGGATGTATTTAGTAAAATGGATGTATAATGGTTGTATTATCATATAGTTGCTGCATTCGGGTGGATGGTTGTGCACGCATATAGAATTAATATGTATCATTAGGAATCTTTTGCATACATATTGGACGCATGGCACTATCATGAATTGCACTAAGGAGGTCGACTGAATCAGTAGACCGCCTAATTTTGCATTAGATATGGACATATACACACACTATGCATATAAACATTAAAGCATTAGAAGTCTTTTAAGGACAATGGATGCTGGTGTTTGATGGTTGAGTAGATGGACGATTAGATGGTAGGATATACATTCTTCTTGACTTGGAGATTTCGGGGACGAAATCCTTTAAGGAGGGGAGAATGTAACACCCCGTAACATTAAAATTCACAAATTAAAGTATACTTAATTTTTAGAAAAGAATTAAGTGAAATGGGTTGCGCAGAGAAATATATATATATATTGATATATATATAAAAATTAAAAATTAAATAAATAAATATGCGAAAAAGTTCAAAATAGCGAATTGGGAGGGGGAATAACCGAACCGGCCCATTTTTGAGGTCGACCCTAGCCCCGCTGGGTCGACTAAGGGTTAATCCAGGGTGTTTGGCTATCAACCCGTGGGCCGATTCGCTCAAATGCAGATTTTGCATTTGATTGGTTCTCATGGTTCAGGGTTAATCTAATGGTCCTAAATAACTTCCTACACCTATAAATACATCCTAATGCTAACCCTAAACCTAATTAAAATAGAATAGTTACCGTCATACCATCGCCATGGAAATCAATGGAGCCGCCGCCAACTAAGAAAGAAGAAAAGCAAATTCAATTCTAATTCTCTCAACCCTAAAGTAAAGCAAAACTCTCTCTTTTCTTCTCTAAATCGTGAGTATGATGATCTTAACAAGATTATTATCATTTTAATTAGGTTGAGTTATGAATGGATTATGAGTAGATGATGTGAATTATCATATATGTTGTTGTAAACCCCTTTTGCTATCATGTATATTGTAAATCCAATGTTATGTGATGATGATATCTTATATGTTGTAAATCATGCTATGATGATGTTATGTATGTTGAAAGTTTCTATGCTAAGTGGCGATGAATCATACATGTAAAAATCCATGATGTTACTATCTATGCTAGTTAGTTCATATTAATTAAATCATCATGTTTGGGTTATGTTGATCTATATGACAAGTCACATATGCAAGTTAGATTGATTAGAAAAGTTATGAACATATACCAAGACATCTATTATGACATCTAGAATTATGCTATGACATATGTGATATCCTATGCTAGTTCACACCATCATTATGTTGCCTAAAAACCCCATATGCAAGTTTATGTATAGATTTGGGCTATGATCATATCATATAAATTGAGACATTTAACAAGTTGACACCTTTTGATCCTTAACATGTGTAGTTTATGCAAGTTTCACCCCTATTATGATTAGATTTATTTTAATTGTCTATATGTTGTGATAATTTATCTTTGTGCTAGGTGTTAGACTATACAAGTCTAGCCTATATTATGCGTTGAATAAGCGAACGAATAAACGTGGGGTAGGGGTAATATTAAGGATTTAATATTAAAAAGTTGGGGTGCAATTGATATGATTTTGCATGCCATAAGTGGATGGCCATAATTGAGTCAATTATGGACATCATTAAAAGTTGACTTAATTAATAATTTGAATAAGGAATTATTAAAACTGGGGTAAAAGATTTTAAGTGTTAATCAATGCTTAGGACACGAGGTTGGACTCGTTTGTGAAGTAAACCTGCCCGGACCCGCCCGGCAAATCCAGTGGTCACAAATGTCAGCCCAATGTGAGAGGTCCAAGGCCTAAACTAAAGCATAACGGTTTTAAAGACACGAGGTTAGACTCTTTTATGGTGTAAGACTTCCCGGACCCGCCCGGCAAATCCAGCTGCCATAAATGCCAGTCTAATGTGAGAGGTCTTTATGAGGTTATGGCCTGAATGAATTAAGAAATACTTAACCAGATAAACATGTAAGGTGGGACATGGGAGTTAAGTAGGTGCCTTGGGTGGCATGAGGAATCTAGGGGGTGCCCTTAGTGGCATGTGAAATACGATTAGTAAGACTTAACCAAACACACATGTAAATGAACATGACTAAGAGGGTTAGGTGGGATATACTAGTGACAAGCTTAGGTGGGTAGCTTGTGGGGGCCCATTTCGACCAGTATCCCAAACGTATCTTTGTGGACTCGACCCAAGTCGAGGACGGGACACGCATGCTGGGTTCGACTGTAAGAGGCCAAAACGGGGAGCGGTGGCAACGCAAGTCCAACGGGTTTCGTATGCGTGTGTGGACCCGGGCTGGTAGGTATGACGTTGTTGCATCGTGTAGGTATAAGCCGTGCATTCTCAAGTTGTATTGGGTTGCCACTTTAGGGGAGTGATACACCCCACTGTGGGGCCATCACGGGTATCTACGAGTAGGGAGCCGATCGAAAGTGGGTAGTGGGGTACACCTAGTGGAGATAGGGGCAGACGGCACCTATGTAGTCAGCTAGGGGTACGTAAGGCTATTTATAATGTTTCTTTGTGAAGCAAGTGGGATCAAACAATAGGGTGACTGGTGTGGTGCAGTGTAGTAATGTGCGGTGCAGTGTAGTAATCATTCGTTAGTAATTAGGTGTGCCTTTACCGTTATCTTTAACGTTATCTTAAACGCTATCTTTATCTTCCTAAGAGTTCATAGATATTTACTTGTCTTCCAGCTTATGCCTTAGTCTAGTTATTTTGATAATAGTATTGTTAGAATTATCATACTCGCCAGACTTTATGTCTGACCCCCTCTATTTCTATCCTTTTTCCCCCTCCAGGTGCTCAGGTTGGGCCCAGCTCTAGTGGAGTTTGATTGAATTGCTTCATCTCTCTTTGGAAAGCTTGGACCGTTGAAGTAAAGTCCAGCTTGTTATCTTTTTAATGGCTATTTATGTAATGGGATTATGTATTTTGTTTTTATGAAGATGGATATTGTACTTGGTTATGATCTATGGTTTTATGATGTAACAAACATGTTTAATTTCCGCTGCAATAAAATGAAGTTTTAGATTTCCAAGTACTATTTATTATCTGTCTTGTTGTAATTTTTCTGTTCTATATTCACTTATAACCTCCATGGAAGTTAATGCATTCCCTTTGTGAGTGACATTAATGGACGTGGGGTGTTACACTTACTGTATTTTGGAGGTGATGCTTGTTGTATTTTGTATGCTCCTGCGTGAGCTGGGTTTATGATGTTATATTTTGGCTCTTATGAGAGCGGTTTAGGTTGTAATATGGTGGCCAACTAGATGTTATTTCTTTTGTGTAGTATTTATATATGGTGGGGCAACGGTAAATTGCCTCTACCTTTCTGCTAAAAAAAAAAATCTTATCGGTTTACAATTAAATTTTGTAACTCACATATTAACTCCGTTTGGCCCCAAAATTTGCCGCACGCTATGTTTTGATGTTCCGAATCTAACAAAATCCGTTTCATCGCAAACAGAAGTGGTTTGAAAATTGGCTATTTCTAAGGCCTTTAAAATATCGATAAAATATTAATTAAATTCCAAAATAATCAAACGATATAATAATAAATTATTATTATCATAAATATCCAAATAAATTATTATATACAACTTCAAATATAAATAATATGGATTTTACAACTCAATATGACATTTTGAGTTAACGATATCTAAATTTTGTTGAAATCCTTATTAAATTTATTAAATAAACGTTATCGTCTATTAACGAAATCCATAGCGACTATTTTAAAATTTTATTTGGACATAAATAACAATCTATAACATGAAATATAAATTTTTCTCTTCCATATGAAAATTATAATCAACAAGATTCCAATGTTTCTTGTTTCACAGAAATCCAACTTAAAACAGATTCTGTATATTCAATTGAAGTTCAAAACTAAATATTATGAACTACTACGCCATTTCGAGCTCGATTATATTAAATATAGATTTAACGTTCAAACTTCGTTTTTAATATACGAATTAAATATTAAAATCCATTAATATTTCTAATATAATATTTAAATCAAGTTTTAAACATTCATATTCAAATGACCAAAAATCTGGGTCGTTACAGGTGCATTCCGATGATGCAATGAGTGTGAGTGTGAGTGTGCATTCATGACAGAAATTAAGTCACTATTGAATCCAACAACATTTAATTATGTCTTTACTGATCGGTCGAGTCGGATAAAGCCCCAGATCCACAACGACATAAGCTACCATGCGAGATGGTAATCTAGTAGCCAATCAATGGGTAATATTAATAATTTATCCTAATCTTGTTCATCTTGTTTAGTAATTAATAAAGTGCAAACAATCGAACAAATCTTTACTTGTACAGTTCAAGTATATTTCCTTGTACATCATTCCAATATGTTCACTTTTTGTAGCTGTACGCGGACACATACCCTATCAGACACTAGAACTATTAATGAGTCTATTTTTCTTACTCAATCATGATAGTAATTGCATCATTCACCGGATTTTATGTCTAATCTGCTCCTCTTTCTTCCTTTTTTTTTCCCACCAGGCTACTAGGGTGGAGGTGATTAGTTCAGATTTCGTGGAGGATCATACTTGAAGACTTGTTCTAGTTGCTGATATATTCAACTTCGGTTTTGTATTATCATGGAGTTGGTTTTACTATTGGCTATTTTAAGAGATATTCATGTTATTGTACTCTGATTAGTGACTAATATATTATTTTCATAAGATATGTAGGAGTTTATGGTTTGACTGAAATGATTAATGGTTTTTGTAATAAATGTTATGTTTTTAGTTTTAATTTTTTTTCCATTGTATTTATTATTTTATATCTTGTAAATGTTAGTTTATGTGATATATGTCTTTATATCTATAAGACTTCACATTTCTTAGCATGACCCTATTTTGCGGAATGTTAAGGGGTGCTGGGTGTTTCAACTGGTCTAGCACAACATACATCACACTTTTCCTTTAGTTTGGTGTAGGAAATAGGGGAGATCATCACAATAGCCCCGACTCTTTGGAGATAAAAAACTAATCATGTTTACAAATTAAAGAAGGCTCTGTATAGTCCTGAAATAGGCATCAATAGCTTGGTATGACAAACTTTAATCATTATCTATTACAATCAGACTTTGAAATAGGCAAAGTAGTTCTACTCATTATAGATAAAGATATAAAAATGAAATGATATTTAATTAATACAAATATATGTAGATGATATCATTTTTTGATCTACCAATGATTATCTAATAAAAAATTCTCAAAAATAATGATTAAGGAATTTGAAGTGAGTCATATGGTAAAACTAAATTATTTTCTAGGATTATAAACAACTAAGCAATGGAATTCACATTTGCCAATAAAAAAATGCTAAAGATTTAGTTAAGAAATTTAGTATGAAAAACACCAGTTGTAATATGATCTCATGGCAACTAATGAAAAAATAAATAAAGAAGAAAATTCGAAATGTGTAGATCACAAGTTATATATCGGAATGATTGGATCACTACTACATATAATTGCTAGTAGACCTGATATAGTAGTGTTTGTCTCTGTGTAAGATATCAAACTCAACATAAAAAAATCATCTGAAATCCATAAGAGGAAATTTAAAATATGTCAACAACATACTGGACTATGGACTCTTTTACCTAAAAGATGACTCCTTTGAATTAATTTCATATAGCAACGATGACTTGTAAATTACGCCGAAAATGTACAAGTAAAACTTATCACTTTTTAGGGAAATCTTTGGTTTTCTAGTTTAGTAAAAAGGAAAACATTGTCACTCTGTCTACAATAAAAACACTATATATATATATGTAGCTTTAGCATATTCATTGGTTATTTATGTACAACAATGATAAAAAGATTTTGGTTTATACTTTACCAAATCACTAATATACTGCGATAATATAAGTGCGATAAATCTATCTAAAAATTAAACTCATCATGATAGAACTAAACATATTGAAGACGTCATTTTCTAAGAGAGATAATGTAAATAAAGAATAATTTTACTTGAATGTATACATACAGGAAATCAAACAGCTGATATATTAGCAAAACCCTTGAATCAAACAACTTTCATTAAGTTATGAAGAGAGTTAGGATTATGTTCTCTAATATAAGTATAAGTAAAAACAACAATAATCAAAATTATAATATGATGTCGACATACTCTAGCACCATATGTCTACATATAACTGTAAAAATAGTTTTACAAATTTCCCTCAAAAATACAAACTAGTGGTTAAATAATCAAATCATTCGAGTTTTTTCTTCATTTCTTTGCATTCTCTTTGTCCTAAGCTTCTGAATCAAATAATCTATAGCCTCCTCTTCTCATCACAACAAAAATTCTTTTTACCTTTTATTTCCCTCTCCTACCCAAAGCCCCTTCCCGAACTCTATCATTACCAAATTTATCAAATTGGAGGGCAAGATGAAGTATGTTACATAGATGTTAACTAAAATACAACTTGTAAAACTTTGTATTAAAAGAAAGAGAAGAAAGAAAAAAGAATACTTCGTAATTTGCAGAAATATCTATCAGATAACCCTACAAATCCAACAGTTATTGAGGATGATTCTGCAAACTCAGCCGTTCTGTAATCCTTTTTATAGCAGCGAAGAGGAGGAAGAGGAAAAGAAAGAAGAGGGAGAATAAGACGAAGAAGAAGATGTCCATCGCGTCGAAGAAGTATGTTTCGATCGAGATGGAAATATCATCGAAAAAAGGGAAACTTTTTCCACCATTATCATCATTATTCTATTCATAAATCCCGATCATTAGAAAATCACGGTAGAGTAGTGTTTTTTATAGAATTAATTGTATGTGGTGTGTATTTAATTTTCTCTAAATGAGTATTAAGATATGGATGACTATGATATGAATGAATATATAGATTGGCTTGTTCAATATTAATGTTTAAAATATTCACACTTGTCATATATCATTCTTATTTTATTTCATGGTTATCTTATTCTTTAGTATATAGTGTTTTACTTAGGGGGAGCTAATGTTAGGGTTAGAATTATATTTTTAGTTAGTTGTTTTTTATTGATGACTATAAAGAAGAGATTGTTAGTACCTTAGGTATTGGTTTTGATGACAACTTTAGAAAAGGTAATTTTTATTCTAATCCACATTTTTAATAAGTTAATCCACCATATTACTTTAATAAGTTGATCCACAACAATTTTGTAAGTTAATCCACGAGCGGATTAACTCAAAGATTTCATGTTTTTGTTCATTTGAACCATATTTTTACTCATTCAGTTTGTAGTTTCTCCTCTTGTAACTGATATTTACTAATGTTTTGGATTTTGGTACCAGCATAACAAAAGTATTGAAAACGCTTAATTTGTTTTCATATATGTCTCTCCTTTTGTAACAGACAAATCTGAAGAAAAAAATCTGATAAAAATGACTTTGAGGCTAGACAACAAATACTATATGGTATTTAATTAAGTAATAGCAGACGAATTCGGGATGCTAATTGTATTTCGCGAACAAAAACATTTCTTCAGTTAGCAATCATTCTTGCACCTTTTGCGTCCTATATCTACCAGAAGCCGCTGCTTGAATGGTATAAAAACATATCACGTCCCTTATGCTACCCTCCTCGCTTTACATCAAAAATGTCTTTTTGCAATGCCTAAGCGAAAGTGATCATTGTATGGTTGGAATATGAATAGATTGCTTTATGCCCTCAAATCATTTGACATGGTTAATGGTATGCAGTCCATGGTAAGGATGTCAGATGTCGCAGCTTTCGCTTTCTTGGTTTCGAGTACTACTAACTGTTCATATTCAAGATCAAAGTGCAAGAATTCACCATTAAAACTTTCCAGCATTTTTGCCAATTCTCACACATTTTTGATTAATTTTCCATTGAAAGAAAGCACCAGAGTGTTGACAATATCTTCATACCCAATATTACTATCATCTACAAGCACGTGAGAAGAAGAACAACAGTTACAACATCTTAAAGTGCAGGAAGCGATCCAAACTCTAGAGGAGAGACCCCCTCCCAGAATCATCGTCCCTTACGGTCAACGAAGGGATGTCATATTTCGTTCTAGCAGCCAATACTTGGATTTAGATGTGGGATTTCAGAAATAAGAAATAAACGAAGCAAAAAGAGAAGAAGAACGAAGAACAGAGAAAAAAGAATTTTGATGTTTTTTTTAGGTGGATTAACTAATTAAAACTTAAATATTATTAAAAGTCAAAGATCCTAATTTATTGGATGGATTAACTTAATAAAAGTGTGGATTAGAATAAAAATTACCTTTAGAAAATGATATAAAATATAAATACCAATGTTCTAACAAGATATACATAGTATATAATACATGTTATTAGACATGCATTGACTATGAAGACTGTACATTATCAAGTGTAGAATCAAGATTTTAATAAAGTCAAAGATGCTCATATAGGGACTCAAAAGTTAGAGAATGAAGACTCATGAGTATTAAAAATTTCAAGAAATCAAGATGTCTCGAATAAATTATTAAATCTTGAATTAATGGTAAACTCTATATCACTTTCCCAACGCCTCTCTCTCTCATGTTTTGGCAAAGCCACGGGGTTGAATGACCCCTATCATTTTATATATGAGGAATTACTTTTAAAGGCCAAACTTAGCAATTTTCTTTGTGAAAAGTATGCTAAGTTCGGATTTGAGTAGAAAGGCACAATTTAGTGCAAAAGTGGAAATCAAGGGGCCCACTGTCCTTTCCACTTTTGCACTAAATTGCGTTTCTCCCTAGTTCCCAAACTTAGCGTATTTTTAACCAAAAAAAATGCTAAGTTTGGCCTTCTCACTATTTTCCACTTTATATATATTATAAGAGAAACTTACAACATAGATATTGTGAAAAGTTACAAGAAATATAAAATAAGAAGGGGAAGGCATATCCATTTGTTTTTTTTACCTAAGCATAAAAAACAAAAGAGGACATCAATATTTCATTGCAGATGCTGCCAGATATATCATGATATACATGCAGCTTGTTGTTCTTCTTGTTGTTGAAGATACGTAGATTTATTTATTTCCATACTTCGTTGACCACCACCCTGTAATCAATAGCTCATAGGATGTTTCATGCTTCCTTTTGGAAGAATTATATTGTTTATCCAGTCTTCATTGCTGAGGAAGAAGGGAGATGCAAATCCACCTATATTTTTTATCTTCCTCCATAAGAATTGTGTAAATGGGAATCTAAAGAATAGATGATGTGTATCTTCCTCCCCCGTCCTATAGAATGTACAAAGCTTCGAGACATTCATTCCTTTACGAGCAAAATTCGATAGCGTTTGAAGGTCATTCTGATACACTTTCCAGAGTAGAAAGTTCAGTCTTTCATTGCTTTTAACATTCCATATTCTCTTGTACCATGGGCATTTTCTCATTTGGTCTTCACCAGTCAAAGACGCATACACTACATTAGTCGAGTGTTTATTATTTCCTTCTGTTCAAACATATGTTTCCATCTATGAAAGTGTGTATGATGTCTCATTGTATTGCTGCCATATACTATTAACTATGCTGTTACTAATGCGAGGTAGGTTAAATTTTCAGTTGATTACATAAGAGTTTGTTTTAGCATTCAAAGGAATGCCACTTAGGATTATGTCATCGTGATCTAATTTCTGAAGTAGAATTAGACCTTTCTCAAGCCAAGTGGTGGACCAAAATTTTTCTTTGTTGTCACTGGATATTTTCATCAAAGAGTGAGGCTTCATCTTGTCTCTTACTTTGAGCATAGTCTTCCAAACCCAGCTATGTGATAGTTTAGGTTCCATTATCCAGATTTCATCTTTTTTCTTGTTGTTCCTAGTGCTCCATTCTACCCATAACGAGTTATTTCTCAAAACAAAGTTCTCAAAATGTTTAGATAGATCAGCTATGTTCCATTGTTTGATATTCTTAATACCAACTCCCATTTATTCTTTCGCTTTTCAAGTTTGTGATATGTATTCGAGATAGATTAGGGTATGGATTGAGCCTGACCAAAGGAAATTTCTCATTGTTGTTTTCATTGCAAGCAGCTTTGTAGGAAGCAAGAATGTTCTACACCAATATACTGTCATGGAGAAAATCACAGCATTCAATATTACAAGTCTACCAGGTTGCGATAAGAATATGTTTTCCCATCTTAAGAAGACTGATGTGATTTTTTCATATAAGGGAAGACACCGTGCCGTAGTTATTCTCTTATGTCCAAAGGAATCCCCAAATATGACATATTAGAGGCCATTCCAAACATGTTGGTTATGGATAGACATTCTTGTTCTTGTTGTTGGGAAAGGCCAGCTACTTTGGGATTTATTTTGATTCATTTGTAAACCCGAGAAGGAGTGAAGGATAGGTTATGCATAATGGTTTGTAGTGAAAAGGGGTTTGATTTAGTGAATATTAACAAATCATCAGCAAACACCAAGGTAGTGATCATTGTTGATTTACATTTAGGATGAAGAAGAAAAAAATTTAGACTCGCTTGCCTAACCAATTCAATAGTTAGAGTTTCCATCATCATTATGAAATGACAAGCTGATATGGGGTTGCCCTATCTCAAGCCATTATTGCCTTTGAAGTATCCAACGGTATGTACATTGAAAAAAGGGAGTACCTTACTGTTGAAACATAGAGGTATATCCAATAAATAAATTTGTCTAGAAATTTCGTTTTTGCCACTATACAAGTAAGGGTAGACCAATTTACCGAATCAAAGGCCTTCTTGATGTCTACTTTAAGCATTGCTCGAGGGGATTTATTTTTAGCAGAGTAGCCATTGAGGAGCTCATGTGTCAAGAGGACATTGTCAAGGATATTACGATTTGGAAGGAAGGCAGCCTGGTTTAGTGAAATTGTGGTTTGTAGCACATCTTTGAGTCTCTTGGCTAATATTCTGGATATGGATTTGTATATCACATTGCAACAAACTATTGGTCTGAATTGTGTGACATCTATGGGGTGTTGAGTCTTGGGTATTAGGGCTAGATGGGTGGAGTTTATGGAGCTTAGGATTTTGTTTTTTCAAAGAATCCATTGAACTGCTTTTAGCACAACTGGAGATATGATATGCACATAATGAATAAAGAAGGAGATAGTAAATCCATTAGGACCTGGAGAAACATATTTCTCATTGTAAAGATTGATTCCTTAATGCCTTCATCAGTAACTTGTCTAGTACTGTGTACCTCTATTTTATTGGAGACAATGTGTAGAGGTAGGTTATTAATAAAAGAAAGGTTATGCTCAGATGGTTGTTTGCCAACTAGGTCAGTGAAATAGGTTAGGAAGGCTTCATCAACTGAAGTATAGGAGGTGTGACTTTGACACTGAATATCTTCTATCTGGTGTATGTATTCTTTAGCCTGTTTTATCTTCAGAGAAGCATGATAAAGTCTAGTATTTCTACCACCATGAGCTGATCATTGTTGTTTATTCTTATAATGTGTCAGTTTTGCTTCAAACTCAAGAGCTTCTTCAAGTTGCAATATTAATTCTTTCTCTCTTTGATAGCAGACTTGGTCAACATTGGAAAGGAGAGTGAGTTGTTGGACTAGTACGAGTTTTTCAGTTATTTTAGTGGAAATTTCATTACCTTTTCCATAAATTTCTTTAGTCCAATTGTTCAAGGCTTCTTTGGTATTATTCATTTTCTTCTGCAAATTTAACATAAGGTTTCCAAAGGCGCGTATGTTCCTCGCTTCTTCTACCACCTAAAACATAGAAGCATCATTGTCCATTCATCAAAAAAATGAATTTTACCTGCTTAAAAGATGTTATCGAGACAAATGTCAGGATCAAACGGAAGTGGTATGAAAGAAGGAGCATTGTGATGTTTATGATTATAGAAGGCCAGGTTGTTAGGGATGTAATGTTCATTAGGTCATGGTCAATTTTTGTAAGTATGCGAGGACCATTTGTGCTTTTATCTGACCAGGTGAATGGAGAGCCTGATGAAAGGATGTCTATTAGAGAAGCTTGATGCATAGCATTTTTTAGAGAGTTAGTTCAACAATACTCATAGGGATGCCACCATGTTTATGTGATGACTGATGGAAGCAATTATAATCACCAATTACTATCCATGAGTGAGAAGTTTGGATAACGTAGGGAAGATAGTCTAGCATTTTTTGCCTCACTATAGGAGTGTTACTGGAATAGATGAAATTTATATACATGGTGGTAGAGATAGGAATATAAAAGGCTTTAGAGTAACTAAATTGGCAATCTAGGAGTATAGGAGTGAGTATGAAACAGTTGGGGTCATATAAAATAAGCAGCATGCCATAGTGAGCTTGGTCATGACTGGTAAGGATATCCAGCTTGGGTTTATGTATGTAGAAGCTTTGGCACAGAGAGGGGTTTAGTTTAGTTTAAGATAAGGAAATGAGAGAAAGGTGGTGATCATGAATAAGAGTTTTAATTTGATCAAGCTTTTCTTTCTTGTGGGCTTCCCTAATATTCCATGTTGCAATGTTGTTCAACATGATTAAACTGTCAAGGGTTTTGCTAGTGCTTCTTGTTCTTCTTGGAGAAGATGAAGGGGAGTTACATGGGAAGGTTTGGTGTAAGGTGTCTGTGTCACAATCAGAGTCAATTGTAGTTATGTCATATGCTTCTGGTGTTATTTTATTTCTTTTCTTTTTCCCTTATTTCTTCTTCTTGCTTGGAATTGGGTCAGGTTCTTTAATTTTCTTCTTCTTTATTGGTTTGGATTTCTGCTTGATACAAAGTTCAGAGAGAGGGGGATTTTTTGCATGTGTAGAGGTAGATAGAGAATATTTTCGTGTGGATCAAGCAAGGTTTTGGATGTTTTTGAGGAGGGTTTGGTTGGAGAGATAAAGGTAGATGTTTTATATGCATTGGTGGAAGTCACTAGTGGTAGAGGAGTAATGGGTTGAATTGATTGAGCATGAGAGTTCTATTGCATTTGGGTAGTTGGTGTAGGAAGCAGACGAGGCACTATAGTGGCAAAAGTGGTGAGGAGAGGTGAAATGGGTTGGTTGGGGCTTGGATTTGTTTAGAATGTTGGTAGGGTCTGCAGTATTCGGTGAGATCAAATCCTCTATCCCCAAATTTCCATATCCTTCTGTGCTCAACCAATCAAATTCTCTAATTTTTACATTTTTGCAATTAAGTCAGAAATAAAAAAAAGAGTTATTTGCATAAGGTGGAAATCAGAGGGTCCTGATTGATTGGGTACAGGGGTACAGAGAATAATAGGTACAGGTGATTTCATTCGGTATTCAGTTGTGTTGGCATTGCTTTATTATTGCATTCAAGTGCATTAACTTTGCCATGCACTAAATCATTAATACATGCACGTGCTCTGCCTTATCCGCATTATGTTGGCTCTTTTCTTCTTTGCTTTTATCTATTCCAATTTCTTAGCTCTTTGCTTTTCATTCCTAATGTGCTCAGTGTTAGCCACATTTTAATTTGTATATCATCTTTTTCATATTGCTCAGAGAATATCAAAACTCCATCACCATTTCCATTCCTTTTTTCTCTTTATCATGTTTTCCTTGTGCCTGTATTTTCATTTTCCACTTTTTTTTCTGTTACATCAAGTGAATATAGGGTTGAAAACCTATTGAATACTTATATTCTAGTTGTTGTTCCAGTTTGCATCCTTGCAGTTTTACTTATAGAGAATTTTATGTTGTTTGCACTATAGTCTACTTCTATTTGCTTCACATTAGCATGTTTTATTCTTGTTGGTTGGTATACATTTATTCCCTTTCTGTTGGCTGATACTTCTTTCATTCATGTTATCTTTTGCATAACTGCAGGTGTTGGTCTTATTGTTTGCTCCGCATTTTCCTTATTTTCTTTTGTTTGTACTTTCTCAACTTCTCTTTCTTTTCCAGCTTCACTTGTTTCTTTATCTTCCTTACATTTTATACTCTTGTGGCCAAAAAAATTGTTGTGTACATATATGTCTGGCGGCCACAAATATGCTACTTGAATCAACTACGTTGGCCATCTGGATTTTGAAATGGAAAGGAATTAACTAGCTCATTATCAGGAGTAATTTCTATTAAGCACTTAGCATCTTGTATTCTGGTCATAGCTTCAGTTACACCATCTAAAAATACTACTTCCCCAATTGTTTTGCTAACCAATTTATACCAAGTAGAGACCATAAATTAATTGGTTGACATTTTCACGCAAATAGGAACAACTTTAATCGATCCACGCACGTTGCTGACATTGGGATCCAACTGTTTGGTTATGAAGAGCTTATTCTGCATTATTATCGGATCTCCCCTTATTTTCCTCTTTTTGTCTGAATCATCAGAGAAATGAAACAAAAACAGGGTGTTGTCTTATTTTATCTTGATATTACATTTCATCTTCCATCTTCGTTTTAGTGTTCCATCACCATAGTATATGATAGCGGTTTATAATAAAGAAACCCACTACACAATTTTTCAAGACGTGTTCTCCGGCATCTTTTATGTCAGGGGTATGTACCATTTTCTCTCCATTATAGGTTATTTTTAATTGAACAGACATGTATTAATAGCATCACGAGGTATATGTTGGAAAACTGGAGGGGAAGTCCAGGTTTTTTCAATTAGAGGTTTGGTTGGATTTGATGGGTTAGAGGCAGTTGGGTTGTTCCTGACTAGGTTAGAAAGGGATGAAATGTTTATACGTTTAGATATTGAGTCTGGAGGGTTCGACACTGGCATGGATTGAGTACGCATAGGGTCAGGAGGACGTTAGGGAGGAGGAGGAACATGGTTCAGTACAGGCGACATTGTGGCAAAGGAGAGAGAGGGATGGGTTTGGATTTGACAGGGTAGGATTTGGCTCAACAGCCATGAAAATTGAAAAAGTGGACAAAAAATTTCACTTCGGGTCCTAATTTCTGACTATCTCTTATGTTTTTTTAAAAAAAATTCAAATAATTCTATTTTCAAAAATAATATTTCCAAACTATTTCTCAAAATAATATTTTAAAATTAATTTTCAAAATTGTTTTCATAATTTTTATACAATTCTGAAAACCGGCAAGCGTTTTTTGCTCGAAGTAGTTTGAAAAATAGCCTTGGATACGGAGAAGACTGTCAGTGCACTTTGCTACAGTAGACATTTTGGTGCCATTTTTTGACTCTCATATGTCAGCTTTTTGTTATTCTTCAAGGAATCGTGTGAATGTTATTTTGCAACCTCTTCGGTTTGCTAGTGTCTCATGTAACTACTGTGAGTATTAGCTTCTGCGAGTTCCCTATGTCAAGTTGTTTATTGTCAAGTTGTAAACCAAGGTTTCTGTTTGGTTGTATCTACGAATACACTAGGAAGTGAAGTTTTCCTTTCGGAAACTCTTTTTTTAGTCAAAAAAAGAAATATATAAATAAAAAATAATAAAATAGCCATTCTCTGATGGTTGACAAAAACAGATCAATAGTAATGCATACTAAACCGAAACTGTGGATACAGGACATACAACTAAAAACAAAACAAAATACATAACAAACAAACCCCAAGAAAACCAAAGGAAAACACAAACACAACCCCCAAAGGCCTAACAAAAAGGAAAATGAAGCCAGCATCGAAAGCCCGCCTACAAAGCCTCCCTAGAGGGACCAACTGTTGAAAACAAATGCTAATCGTCAAGAAAACCACCAGTTGTAGAACCAATAACCGATGAGAGCTCTAGGAAAGAAGAAAGCACCCAATAGGAGAGAAACTAGCAATCCGACCAAGCTCTAAAGTGGGACCAACGGGAAGACCAAAGCAAACCGCTCCAGCAACCATCCACGAAGCCTCCAAATGGATAAACAAAGCAAGCTCCGTAACCAAAGAAGCTTCAGACAGCAGGAAGAAAACAACTTCCAACATATAAAAAAGGTTAGTAGGGGTGAGGGTGGAGAAGGGGGGAGGAGAAGAGCATCACCCAACACCAGCTTGAGGAAGTGGACCTGTACCAATAGCGAAAGCATGAGCCAAAGCTACGGCCTGGAAGGAAGAAGACCCAAAAAAGGCCTAGCGCAAAAAGCAAGAAACACGACATCCTTAAACTTCCTAATGATGGAGCCAGATTCCATAGGAAACTCATCAAACGAAGCCCTGTTAGGCGAGCACCAAAGGTGCCAACAGACCAGGCTCAGAATAAGACGGAAAAGGACAAACCGAAAAGTCCTCACGGTCGATCCCTCCTACCAGAGTCTAACCAAATCGGGAAGGGAGTTGGTGTTACCCCCAAGACTGACCAAAGAACCGAAGAATGACCAAATCGCTTGAGCACAATGTAACACCCCACGTCCATTAATGTCACTCACAAAGGGAATGCATTAACTTCCATGGAGCATTTTAAGTGAATATAGAACAGAAAATCACAACAAGACAGATATAAAGCAGTACTTGAAAATTTAAAACTTTATTTATTGCAGCAGAAGGTAAATATGTTTAGTTACATCATCAAAAACCATAAACCAAAGTCAAGTACATAATATCCATCTTGATAAAACAAAGTACATAATCCCACTACTACAAATAGCCATAAAGAAAATGATAGCCTGAACTTTACTTCAGCAATCCAAATCCAAGTGCTCCCAAAGAGATCCCAATCAAGCTCCACTAGTACTAGTCCCACCTTTAGAACCTGGGGGGGAAGGAAGAAAAGAGGTGGAAACAAAGGGGGTTAGACATAAAGTCTGGCGAGTCCGATAACTCTAACAACATAATTATTAAAGCAATATGATAAGATATAAGATGGAGAATAAGGTAATGACTGTGTGAACCACATGGGTATGGCAAGGCAATCAAGAGAAACAGAGATAACATTAATGGCGCTTCCTAATCAATATAGGATAATTACTATACTCTACCGTACTGTACTGTACTAACACTAACTGCACCCCTACTAGTCACTCTAGAAATTTGATCCCTCTTGGCTAAATAGAACGATGATAGCTTCGTGTACTACTAGATGTACCCACTATCCTCCATGTTTGACTGTATATCTCTAGTTGCTATCATAGGTACCCAGCGTGTACCTATCCCCACTAGATGTACCCCTTCAATAAGTAATAATGGTAATTCCATGTACTCCTAGCTGACGTCATAGGTGCCGCCTGCTCCTATCTCCACTAGGTGTACCCCCTTAATAATTATTAATAATAGTGGTAGCTTCGTGTACCCCTAGCTGACTACATAGGTGCCATCTGCTCCTATCTCCACTAGGTGTACCCACTACCCTGCCCCATTCGATCGGCTCCCTAACTCGTAGATACTCGTGCAAGTCCCACAGTGGGGTGTATCACTCCCCAATATGGCAACCTTATACAACGCAAGGATGCACGGCTTATAACTACACGATGCAACAACGTCTTACCTACCAGCCCGGACCCACGCACGCATGTGACCCCGTTGGACTTGCGTTGTCACCGCTAACCCGTTTTGGCCTCTAACAATCAGACCCAGTAGGCGTGTCCCGTCCTCGACTTGGGTCGAGCTCACAAAGATACTTAATGGGCTACTGGACTGAAAAGCCCCCCCCCCCCCCATGCTTGACACAAGCTTTCCACCTAGGCTTGGTCCCCTCTAGTACATCCCACTTAACCCCCTTCATGTCCACTTACATATTTTAAATTTGGTTAAGGGTTTCTATTAGTAATTCCACATGCCACCCAAGGCACCCACTTAACCCCTATGTCCCACTTACATGTTTTACCCTTGTTAAGTGTTACTAATCATATTTCCTCATGCCACCCAAGGCACCCACTTAACCCCCATGTCCCACCACATGTTTTACTTTGGTTAAGTGTTTCTTAATTTATTACTACCGTAACCCCTGTTGGACCTCTCACATTAGACTGGCATTTGTGGCTACTGGATTTGCCGGGCGGGTTCGGGCAGTCTTACACCACAAACGAGCCTAACCACGTGTCCATACAATTGTTACACATTTAGTTTGGGCCTTTGACCTCTCACATTGGGCTACCATTTGTGGCTGTTGGATTTGTCGGGCGGGTCCGGGCAGTCTTACACCACAAATGAGTCCAACCTCGTGTCTTAGGCAATTAATTATACATAATTAATTTTCCCCAAATTTGAATTACTTTCCCTATTCAAATTTCCATATTTATTTATGTCCATAATTTATCAACTAAATTATGCTCATCTATTTATGGTATATAAATTATACCAATTTCATCACTAATTATTTTATTCCTTAAAATTAATTACATGCCTTTTTAGGCCATTACATGCCAAATTCACAATATGTGTGTATCCACTATTATCCCCATCGTACCCCCGTCATTCGTTCGCTTAACATGACATATACATATTAGATTAGCAAATAGTCTAATACTTAAAAAAAGGGAATAAACGTCACAAAATCGCATACATGCAATAATAGATCTAATTTGCATCTAACTTGCAATTAAGAATTACAACATACTTGCATAGTCTTTGTATTATCAAGGATCCAAAAATCATAGATCTAAAAGGTGTGAACTTGCATGTATGAACATAGTTTTACACCCAACTAGCCTAGGTAATTATCACAAACTTACATAAACTATGTATGTCGTCAACCTAAACATAAAGGTGTCATCTTACATAACTATGGATCCAATAAAAGGTGTTAACCTGAGTAAACTATGGATCCACATAAAGGTGTAAACTTGCATAACTATGCATGTCATAGTTTCAACATAAAAATGTCAACTTGAATATGGATCTAAATTTTAAAGGTGTGAACTTGTATATATGTGAATCCAATTATCACTTAAACTTGCATATGAACATAATACTTATACGAACTAGCATATGTTCCACATCCATATTCGCATAAAACTGATGTTATAAACCTAGGTGATTGGATTATAAAAAAGGATTCATTGACACAAGTTAACATCATGAACTACTAGCATATATTTTAGATCCAAACTTACATAACATCATATAACTCGCATACAACTTGCGTGATCCTATTAACTTGCATAACATCATATGTACAACATGCATAATCATATTAACTTGCATAACATCATATATGAAACTTGCATAATCATATTAACTTGCATAACATCATATATGAAACTTGCATAATCATATTAACTTGCATAACATCATATATGAAACTTGCATAATCATATTAACTTGCATAATCATATTAATCTTGCATAACATCATACATGAAACTTGCATAACATCATATATAAAACTTGCATAACATCATATAATATGAATCAAGTTAGAGCATCTCCAGTCGTTGGAATTAAGGGCTGAATATTCAGCCTTTTCCCTTCAGTGGAAGAGATAAGGCTGAATATTCAGCCTAATCTTCAGGATCCTGAAGACGATCCAGGCCCCTAGTTATTAGGCGCCAGCTTCTGGCGCCTAATAACTAGGCGCCAGAAATCCCCCCCCCCCCCCCCCCCCCCCGCCCTTTTTACCCTTCCTCCACCTTTTCTCTCTTCAAACGGCTATAAACGGTCAAATTTTTGAACTACCAATAGCTATAAACGGTCGTATACAAGTTTCAACGGCCATAAACGGTCATATTTTTTATCTTCCTATATATAATGGTATGAGTGCCTCATTGTAAAACATAAAAACTTCTTCATTCAAATCCACCATACTCTTTATCTAGCAGTAAACAATGTCATATCCATTCCAATTCAATAACGAAGCGATGAATACGAGTAGTTGGGATTTTGATTCTCAACCAACTGAAAGTCTTACCCCTCCTTCAGCTCCAACAGTCTCGTTTCATTCTTCTGCGCCGTGGACCAACGACGAAGATAAAGATCTCTGTTTAATGTACTGCCACTTTTCAAATGATTCGGTCAAGGGAAATGATCAAAGTGGGGAAGCATTTTAGTCAAAAGTTATGGCTGCTTACAACAAAAAACACTTAGAAAGGACAAGATCAGTGTACGCACTTTCCGGTCGATTTGGGAAGATTAATCAACAAACCCAATTCTTTGAGTCTCAAGTTCACAAAATTAGAACTGAAAATCCTAGTGGAATGGGTAAAGAAGCTGAATTGGTAATAATTTGTAACTCTCTAATTCGGTTGTCGATTTTTTATTTTACCCACCATGAAAGAATACCAACAATCATTGTTTTATTGTTTGTAGAAGCGGATGGCGAACGACCAATTCTTGAAATTATTTCCTAGAGAAAATGGTGCGAAAAAACCGCATTACTACCAGTTCGGTAATTGCTACGAATTGCTCGTTAGTCATCTGAAATGGAGTTCTAGTAACGCGAAGAGCTTAAGAGATGTTCAAACGAAGACAAAAGCAAAGCTAAAAGCATGCCGAAATTCCTATACGTCAAGTCCAGGAGAATCTTCGCAGAGAGATTCTAATACTGCTGAAGATGCAACTCCTGAATTTGATGAAGATGACAGACCTATGGGCCAGCGTGCTGCGAAGAAGAAAAATGATGTTCAAACCCAATTTAATTCTCGGTGGGCGCAGATGCAGGAGAAGCATGCCAGAGAAAATGAAGAACGTCAAAAACATAGTGCTAAAAAACTTGAGGTCTTAAAACAGTTAGCCGAGATTGAACGTGGAAGGTTTGAGATTGAGCAGCATCGGGAAGATACTTTAGTAATGCAAATGGATGTCACCGGAATGGACCCACTAATGAAACAGTACTGGATGGATTATAAACAGCGTATTGTTGGTAGTCATGCTGGATCTAGGCGTATGTAGTTTTATTATGTAGTGTTGTACTGCCTCAATTGTTTTCATCTATGTATTGTTTTCTAGTCTGAAATAACCAATGGTAACTTATTTTCTTTAACGCAGTGTGTATGTATCGAATAATTAAAAATAATTCAATGAATTACGTATGACAAAGCTAATACACTTCAATGCAAACACATCCGTACGTTAATATTACATCAGTACGTTAATATTACATATAATACGTATAAACCACAAGTGGAATACCAAAGTGCAGAGAAGACAAATTACAACAGTACGTTAATAATACATCAGTACCACTAAATAGGAACACAACAATACACTGGTATGAAGTCAAAATACAATAGTCCCCTAAATAATACATACAAACAACAAAAGTGCAGAAAAAAGAAAATACAACGGTCTGTTAATAATACATCAATAACACTACATATGAATGCCTCCATCGCCGTCGCTTCCATCATCGTCGCTCCCATCTTCTCCGTCATGATCATCAACATCCTCAGCCAGGTCGTCCTCCTCCTCCTCATCATCATCAACATCGTGTGACTGAGCAACAGCGTCATACTCATCATCAGCATGGCTCGACAAGTCATCGATACCAATGTCCTCACTGACGTCTCTAGTCCTAGATCCACTGGTCCCATCATCTGCAAATGGCTCATACACGGCAAGTCTGGCTGATAACTGATCAATTTAAGACTCCAACATCTGTGTATGACTAAGATACATATCGTGCATCGTGTGCGTGTGTGCAAGAGTCATATCTTGAAAGCCGGCAAAGGTGGCTCTTGACTGATCCAACCAATATGCGTACTATAAAGACATGTGATGTGCGTTATGTAAAGTACCATAAATAAGATCTGTACATAAATAGACAAATGTATTCAAGATACCTGGTATGGAGGGTACAAGCCGGCCGAGGGTACTCCAGAAAGACTGAGGGGATCTGGAAGCACTACGAGCTGCTCAATAATGGTACCCGTAATATCGTACGCTCTGAAACTACAATCAGCTCTATCTGCATGGGAGGCTGTGAAAACTGGGATGGGGTAGGATCAAATGATACCTGAGGTATCTGCACTCTACCGGCTCCTATATGAGGTCCTAAATGATCGGAGTTAACCCCCCGGGCATAATCAGGACATCTAAGTCTACGTGGAGCCACTCTAGCCCAATAAGAATCGTAATGGCCAGCAATGAAGAATGGGCCAATGTCAACCCAACCAGCCTCCCGTAGGGCCTGCATGTACTGCACTCCAATCAACCTACCTCTACCGGTCACCCCATCTATAATCTCCGGTCTCTTCGAATAAGAAGTGATGTACTGTTGTAGGTAAGTCAACGTAACTGCACCACTACTAATTCTGGAAGCATCAAAATGGGGTAAGAACTCGGAAAACACGTTGGATGACTCATATAACTCATCAAAGGGAACCGGTCTACGATCAAGATGACCAATCTCTATACCAGTCAGCATATACAAATCGACAGGAGTGACACCAAGCTCAAAGTCAGAAAAATGGAATGTATGTGTGGTCGGCCACCACCGCTCACATAGTGCATGTACCAAGGGTCTGTCGAATGACTTCATAGGTATAATAGATAAAAATTGACCAAAGGGACTAAGCTGTAGTCTATCCTTAATAGGAGTGGAAAGGCCGTCATAAAATGAAATGCATTTCGGCCAACTGCCTCTACAATGAACATACTTCTCCTATATATAACGAAATAAGCAATGTTTTTCAATTCATGCACACTTATTGAAGTCATACGAAGATATAGGTCGAGTAATAGTAGAAATCATAGACGTATAAATTATACCTGTATCATGGGTAAAGCAGTATCAGCTCTGTGCTCGTATCCCTCTGGAAGATCATGAAGGACACGAAGCTCATCAGCTGTTACACCAGAAGCCGGAGGCGTGTGCATTGGACCCGTTTGCTCGTCTGCCAGCCTCGGAGCAATTCTCCTTCCAACTCTAATTCTTTTCGGCGGCATTTGGACTCAATTTTCTATTAAAAACAAATTTAAAATGAAGCTTAAAGGAATGAACTGGAAAAAAAATGGGGGGGGGGGTTTATAGGCGCCTGAATTCAGGCGCCTACTTTTTAGGCGCCTGAATTCAGGCGCCTACTTTTTAGGTGCCAGAATTCTGGCGCCTAAAAAGTAAGCGCCTGGTTCTGGCACCTAAAAAGTAGGCGCCAGAACCACTGGCGCCATACTCCCCATTAAGGCCTGAATATTCAGGACCCTGAATATTCAGGCCTTAATCCACTGGAGATGCCCTCAACATACATGATTAAACATATGAATTAGATTCACAACCACAACTTATAATCCAACGTATATCACATCATAATTAATTTAGCAATTATTTTTGTTAAAGTGATCGAACTCACAACTCAAAAGCGGTCTTGAGTTCTGAATTCTGATTTCTGAAGTTGTATTAGCTCTCCTTTGAAGAAGATTCGTTGTTAGGGTTGAATAGAACTGATTTGATTTGCTATTCTTCCTCTCTAATTGGTGGCGGCTGCTCTAGGGTTCAAGACAACAGCATGACGGCCATAGTTTTAGTTTTAATTTTGATTTAGGGTTTGAGTCTATGGGTCTTTATATAGAGTTTTGAATTTATTTACAGCCGTCAGATCACTCTAGAATCCATCTAGGCCTTAGAAACCAAGTAATGATGTCAACAGACCAACCAGAAATAGCCACCTAAGCCCTAAAACATAAAATTTCGTCATAGACCATTTAGGGCCGACGGGATCAATTCCAAACCTCCTGAGTCGACCCTGGGGTCGACCCAGCGAGTCTCGGGTCGACCCATAAAATAGGTCGGTTTGGTGTTTTGCCTTCCCGCTTCCGCTGTTTTGATTTTTTTTCTTAAATTTTAGGTTGAATTTTATTTTATTTTTATAAATATATCTATATATATTTCTATCTTCCTGATTAACCATTTTCACACTAAACTACTTTTTGAACCGCGTTCACATTAAGCCGCTTTTTAGCCGTTCCCCTAAAACAAAAATATGGCGTTGGCGGGGATCGAACTCTGTACCTCATGTATGCAAGTCACATGTACCAACCAAATGAGCTACTTAGTCTTTTGCTTACAAACCTTAGAACAATGCTAAACATTTATTCTTTAATTTAGTTAATTCGATTATTTAAAAATCCGGGGTGTCACACACAATTACTAGCAAAAAACAAATGAGCAGTCGATTCCACATCTCCTGCTCAACAACACTGACAATAAGATACGATAGGAATGCTTATCCTCTTTAAGTTTTCATCCAGTGGTATGCTCCCATGGAGGATTTTCCACATAAGGATAGAAACCTTAGAAGAGATACGTCAGTCCCAGATAAAAGAAAACATGGGAATTCTAGGCACCGAAATCCTAGCAAATTTCCATGTAGCCCGAAGAGAGAAAGGGCCTTTATTCCGCATAATACATCCCCCATGCGAGTCTGAAGAAATTTTGATAGATTGCATCCTTTTCCACGTCTCGCTCGCATAAGAAATGTACCTCGATAAAATCAGCCAACAAAAGCCGTCAGTACTTAGCATGAAGAAACGACGTCAAAAGAGAGTCATTAGAGCGAAACATAATCCACATCTTACAGGCGTAAGCCTTACAAATATCCCTAAGATTCTGAATCCCCAGACCCCCCTCACGTCTGGGGGGCAGATGACATCCCAAGAAACCCAATGGTGTCACAAGCATTGTCCTTTTCCCCCAAAAAAAGGATGATGCCAACGAACAGAAAGAACAAAAAAACGATGAAGTAGGTGTAATGGCAGCAAAAATATGAGACCCAATAGAGTCAAGCACCAACTTGATGAGAACAAGTCGGCCAGCCTGGGAAAGGATAGAAGAGTTCCAACGAATAATCTTCCACCCAGCTTTATCGGTTAAGGAATCGAAAATAACATTGAGCTTGTGCCCATGATAAAGATCCACTCCAAGGTAAGGTAAAGGTAAGGAAGAAACCCAGAAACCGAAGACAGATTCTATCCAGGAAATCGTTTCAAGAGTCATCGACTTTGCTGGAACAAAACAACTTTTGGCAGAGTTGCTGAGTTGGCCCAAAAACCTCTCATACTTCCGAATAAAGGACATTATGCGACTAATGGACCGACGATGACCATTAGTGAAAATAACGACGTCATTAGTAAAAGATAACAATGAAATAATAGAGCACCTACAAGGGATACCAAATTGATGGATTTGTCCCGAGATCGTAAGCGAATGAACACCGCGCATGAAAGCCTCGGTGGCAAGGACGAACAACGTCGAGAAGTGAGGATCTCCTTGACGCGGTCCCCTACTAGAATGAAAGAAAACTTTGGTTGATCCGGTGACAAAAACGGAAAACCAATAGTTTGAGATGAGCCTCCATACAAGGTCAATTAGGGACTCAGGAAAACCAAAAGCACGAAGGACCCTTATGATGAAAAACCAAGACATGCGATCGTAAGCCTTCGCCATATCTAGTTTTATCACCAGATTAGATCCCTGAACCTTGCAATCTAACCGAGAAATGAGTTCCTTTGCTAGGAAGACATTGTCTGTAATGATACACCCTTTAACAAAGCCCGCTTGGGAAAATGAAATAACACGATCAAGAATAGGTGCAAGCCTAGAAGTTAACACCTTGGAAATGACCTTGTTCGAGAAATTTCACAAGCTAATAAGTATATAGTTAGAACACGGCCTGGGTTCTCACATTTAGGGATTAGAACAAGATTGGTGGAGGTCCAACCATATCGAAGATCACCACCCAAAAAAGAACTGGATAGCCAGACAGAAGTCCAATTGAATGGTCGACCAGACACTGCGGTAAAACCTCCCGTTGAAGACATCTGCGCCACTCAAACCGTCCTTACTAAGCGCAAACACACACGACCTAATATCCTCAGTGGAGTGGGGGAAAGAAAATATTATCAGACTCGCTCAGCAAAACCATGCTAAGGATAAAAGCCAAAAGAGCCAAGTTAGGAAAAGAGACAGAAGGACAACCAAGAAAGGATTCAAAATGAGAAAGGATGGTCTCTTTGACCTCCTCAGAAGAGGAAGCCAGGGAAAGATCAGGGTGAAGGATATGGTGGATGAAAAGATGTTGTTCTTCTTACGGATTGAAGAATTGAAATTTTTTGGAGTTCGAGTCTGCATTGACAATCCATTTGAGATGAGCCTTTTGACGAAGGAAATCATTTTCGACTCGCAACTCAAAAGAAAAGGCGAGTTGGGCCTAACCCATTCCTCCTTATGAGAGACTGAAAGGTCTTCATTGTAAGAAGATTCTACTAAAATAAGAATCTCTTCTACTGCACGAACCCTATCAAAGATATTCTTGAAGAACGAAGAATCCCAAACCTTGAGATAAGCTTTAAGACGCTTAAGCTTATAAGATAAAACAATAATAGGGTTACGTAAAACAGAAGCAGATCAAGAGTCCCCTACTACTTGAAAGAAAGGTTGGTGAGATCTCCACATCGATTGAAAACAGAACGAAGAAGGTCTCGTAGAAGCAAATGGGGCACGATGTAACAACATCGAAGCGTGGTCCGAGTTAGTATGATGGAGATGAGCGACCGAGAAGGGAAAGGGTTGGTTAAACCAACCCTCTGATCCAAAGACCCAATCGAGACGAGAGAGAACCCTATTAGGACCATCTTGGTTGTTACACTAAGTGAAGACCGAGCCTACAAAAGACACCTCCGCTAATCCAGATTTAATGATGAAAGAACTGAAATTGCCTACCGCCAATCAGTTAATAAAGGTTCCCTTGCGCTTCTCAACCTAGCATGAAACGACATTGAAATCGCCACCGATGACAAAGGTCACAGGACCCATGCTCGAAAGAGAAAGGATATCAGGCCAAAGACAGAGGCGCTCAACACGGTAACACTTGGCGTAAACGGCGGAAAAGAGGAAAGAAGAGGGAAAAGCAGGGAGTGAAACTTCCACCGAGAGAAGTTGGATAAAGTCGAAGAGGAGACGAACCGAAATGTCTTTTTGCCCAAAGAAAACAAATCTTATTGGATAAATTGGACAAACCTCCCCCAAAATCTAAAGAAATGAATGAGTTGGAGAGCACCTCAGAATCCATGAGAGGTTAAAGAATTGCCACCAGGAAGATGGAATGTTCCTTGATGATGCATTTAAGACGCGTGAGGGAGGCATCGTTTTCGTTCCCTCGGATGTTCCAAAATAGAAAATGCGATGTATTAAAATAACAACCCAACAAGACAAAAATAAGGACTGAAGATAAAAATAAAACAAGAAAAGGGACGGGAAAAAACTAAAAAGGAAAGGTAGAAAAAGGGACACGGAAAATGAGATCGGACAAGATATAGGGTGTTTCGAGTAAACCTAACGATCTACTCGACCGCTGCTATAGAGCGAGTGTGAATGGTGCAAGGAGTATGAAGAATTACCCTCGATCACCCACACGAAGGACGGAAAGAAGAAACCCTCGAGCGAATAAGAGAGCTCCCCTTAGCAAAGGCAAAGAAGACGAATCGTCATCCGCAGAACCAGAAGAAGCAGACAAAGCAACGAGTCTGACAGCATTGGAGTTCTTAGCAATGCGAGATAGTCGATCGTAAATGATCGAAATCTCGGCCTTGCTAAGAAGAGGGAGAGTGAACGAAGAAGAGGAGGAGACCAATGATGACGGAGCGACAGGAACTGACATAAGGCAAGAAAAGAAAGGAGAAAAGCAAGGGGAGAACGAAGAATAAGAAGAGGAGATCACTAGCAAGGAGGGAGCGACTGGAACTGAAACATGGAAAGAAAAGGAAGGAGAAAAGCATGTAGGAGCACGCCTTACGTGCTCTAAGCGCGTTACTAGTTACTATGAGGCCACTTCCAAAGCCGAATTGTCATCAGATTGACAACCCCGCACTAGCGGAAGTGTCATACTACCAACCGGGTTCATGAAACGAAAGAGTCTAATGGGCTGAAGGGGAAACCGACAACCCCTCAAAAGCAGTAAAAAGCTGAAATAACCAAGAATGGGAAACACCGGTATTGACTGTATAGATATCACCAAATGTGAACGCTATACGGCCACACCCGGGAAACCAACCCACAACAGTCGAGACAAATCGAAAGATCAACCAGAAAAATCAACATAAAACCCACAACCATCCACGAGAAAACCTAGTCACAAACATCACATAAGAGATCTTACAGTGACAAGCCGACACCAAACGAAAGGAACAGAGAAAAAGTCCTAAAGAAGAAGCCGAGCACAAAAAACAGAAACCACTCCAAACACAAAAGGACAATTCCCAAAATGAAAGCCGACAGCTAACACCATTGGGAACCAGAAGAAAGCAAAAAAGATCATACCACTAAGGTCGTGGAAGCAGACTGAAATCTGCAGTGATACAACTGTAGTATGACCATGACTGAGGAAGGACCACACCGATAAGGCAGAAACCCTCACACGTAAGCAAGGAACACGCGAAACCACAGGGTACAAAAGGGAGCAATCAGAACAAACAGACAACCGAGAGGGATGATCTCGATGACCACAAACACATGATCAACACGACAAGCTAAGGGAAGAACAACAGAATAAGCATCAACACCAGAAGCAGGAAAAGAAGACCATACCTGTCGTGGGAGGAGAAGGCCAAACTCAAACCGAAAGCAACCAAAAACCTCCGCTCCAACTTGGATCACATAAACGATCTATGTTGCCTCTCCAAATACATGACACATTGGCTACATACAGAGACACGTAGGATCCCAAACCTCAACTGAACTCAAACGAACAGAGTCACGCCATCTGCTGAACTTGGCACCACGAAGCCAGTGCTGACTGGGCACCATAGATGAAGCCACCGCGCAGCAAGGCTCTTCCACATCAATCTCAACTGAAACCAACACAAGAGCACCAAAACTATTGGAAGTACGGAGTGGAGAGAATGCACGAGCATGTGCATGAGCAATAGCATTCATCCCTATGCCCGAAACAGAAACCGAACTGAGAGAGTCGCGAGAGGGAGAAAGGGTAGCTGCCCCTAAAGCATCAGTCAAACATCAAGATTGACGATGACCACAGGGATGCTTAGAAGAACCACTTTTCTCGCCTAACTTAGGCCACTCATTCACTGGCCAAGGAAAGTATTGCAAACACTTAGGAAGGTAGCGGATTAGGAGATCAATTCCCTTGATCCCTGACCTTCCTCATATGCAGAAGCAACAACATTGAAACAGAGAACACCATCCAAAAAATCATAGTGATCCTTCCCCAACAAAAAGGTGGAACCCATAACCGGTCGCAAAAACTCGATGTTGCACAACCCGCAATGGACTTAGGTAAGAACTGGATTGGGGGATCAAATCCCCAACACCGTTTCTTGCACAATTAAAAGCCACTACAGATCCATAATGGACAACAAAAGCAACGACCAGAGGCGGATCCACTAAAGGGGAAACTGTGACGACCGGGAATTTCGCTCGATCCGATTCAGTCGTTAAACCGATCTAGACCGTTCGAAACCCCTGAACGTTGAGAACAGGACAAATCAGAACACAAATAGAAGAACATTTCATTGTATATTACAACAATGCATCAGATTACAAAAATATACAGAGTATAAATGAATAAATATTACACAGAAATATCAGAGATTTAAATTACATTTAAATACATAGCAGCGGAAAATAATACAAAGCACAACTGAAGGTGATATACGGATACAGAACTTTCCGGATATCATTCCAGCTGTAAACCAGGATCCTGTGAATATAAATCTGCAAAACCAAAACTACTAGCTGCCCGTGCGGAAAATAGGGGCACCCGGAGTTTAGGTTAAAACAATAAACTCCAGGTCAGTCATGTGACTGGTGTGAGAACTAAAACAGTTATTTGAAACTTTACTTTAAGAGAGAGTAATCCAAGGGACCACGCCGTATAACACGGAACGGGTTTCCTCCCAAGAATACCAGTGCATATAGAATAAACAACGCAATGCTTTTTCGAAAAATGAAGCTGTTATAAGACCCAGGTCCCATCACACAATGCAATGCAAGCCGGAGGATAGGGTTTTACCTTATGACAGCCAAACATGCTTGGTACGTTTAAAACAAATCATTTGATACTATAATAAGTGTATAGTGTCAAAACATTTCAATCATAAATATAAATCATAGACGGCATGAGTGCCCCATCCCATTATGTCGCCATACTAGGCTCTACAAATAAAACCGAAATACATGTATTGGAAATTGGATTTCCGTCATGAGTCGAGGCAAGGGGCAAGCTCCTCTCCGCGTTCGAGACACTCTAGCAAATGCCTCCGGGTTACGCACTCTGGGCAACCCCGGATGCGGCTGGGCCGGTCCTCACTTACGTTAGAGGATTGGTTATTCCTGAACACACGTTTCCCGGTCCTTACAGACCTATAATCGAGGCGCCTCATTCCAACAACCACAAAGGTGAAAAGTATATAAATGTCAGGGCTGGTAAGTCACTGACACCACCATAGCTAGAAAGAAACGCCGTGCTCTCCCAGCGGTCCGTATCCCGTTTTTAACTTATACCGAGGTGTGAGGTTCGCGAATCCACGCTATACACAAAGCTACGCCACAAAGGTCGTGCTCTGATCATCAACCACAAGACTTTGCTTTTCAACAGAAGCCTTGATCCATGCATCTTAGCATGCCACACAGGCAATTCATGCCATGCGACTGATGTCCATCGATATACAACCTCTGAGCTCGTACGTCTCAGAGAAGGGCGTTAAGCAAAAGAATAAATTCTCCGCCGCCAAACAGATGTATATTTAATAGAAATCAATCAACACAGAATAAAATCCAATGTCAGACACACAATCCATTTACAAGTTCGTTCTGGGTCTGAACGAAACCGGAGGCACTTTCCTCGCATATCCATCCATCTCCAGGTACGTCTGGACGACCACCAACTATTTCCATCCTCTTGGGTGTACAGCCCAATCAGGATCGTTAGTAATTATCCAAGCGATGTGAAGACTTCCGGTCTTCGACCACCGTCTTCATCTTCGACATATCGTCGAATCGGTTATTCAGAATGGGTATAAACCCGGTCTTTCCGAACAACCCGCGTATATTGAAAACAAATGTTACACAAACACAACATACGCCTCATTCCAATTCATTAGTCACTAACCGCAAATTAGCAAGAGAACAATTTCCCAAACATTAACCCCGAAGGCCGAAACCAACATCAGATCAATACCTAGGAAACCATTCTTCTTAGCCAACCTACAGCTAGTTTCTAAATTCCACATTCTTAGGGAAAGGTTCCCATTAATTTTATCCAAGATAAATTCTTTAAAGTTTATCCTGTAATCTTCCTTTGGATGTCGTTTCAAACCAAATTATGGTTTTTCTAAACTAGTAGAGATTAGCGAACCACACCGAAGTAATTATTTATTTTATTTCCCAATCCCAACCTATTCATCCCATGAAGCAAAACTGGTAATACTCCATATCTAACACCACGGTGTTATCGGTAAAATTAATTACCATTTCACGTTCAAACCTAATTAAAGATTTAACTATCGCTTTGGAGCAAAACTGGTAATACTCCATTCTCGTTCATTTTCTAAATTTGATAATTTAGATTACAATTTACATTTCAATCTAATTGCAGATTCGTTAAAACTCCTTTTATTGGGTTAAAGAACTAATGTCATTTAAAACACAGTTCACGACAAACCCAAATCACATTCTATTTATTATCGGGTTAAAGAACCAGTGTTGTTTTAAAACACAGTTCACGATAAACCCACAAATCAATTCTAGTTCAATTCAAATCAAATATATTGGGAATTCCGATTATTTAAAACCCCTTTTTAAATCTAATTTATTTATTTAAAAACAAATCGGGTTTTAAATTTAGTTCAAACTAGTTCATTTCTATAAAAATCCATTTTTATCTTTTCAAATATCGAGTTTTTCATCCCAATTTTTCTCAAATCATTTCTTATGATTTTACACAAATTATTGATATTTTTAATAATTTTATTAAGGCCCGTACAATCGATTTCCAACATTGGCCATCGAACTGCACTTACAGCGACCTTTTCCAAATTTGATTTGGACATAACTCCAAATCCAACCGTTAGATTTCAAATTTCTAATATTCGTTAGAAAGCTCTTTTCGATACGAACCCAACGGTTCCGATTTTAGGAGAATCCGACGGTCGGATCTCCCGTAATGTCCGTTTGAAATAAATGGTCAAAATTCACGAACTGCCGCGGTGCGGCGCGTTCTATCCAGGCCATTATATTATATATATATAATATATATAATATATATATTTCATCGATTTCTATTTAAAACGAATTATATAAATAGTTTTAAATTTGTTTCAAAAGCAATTTCAACTTCCATTTCAATTCAAATCAAAATTGAATTCTTCTTTATAAATTCGTTTTAAAATTCATTTCTATTCAATTCAAATTTCAATTCAATTTGAATTCATTTCAATTCGCTTTCAATTCAATTTGAATTCGTTTTCAATTCAATTCAATTCCAAAGTCGTTTTCTATTCGATTCAATTCAAATTTGTTTTCTATTCGATTCAATTCAAATTTGTTTTCTATTCGATTCAATTCAAATTGGTTTTCTATTCAAATTAAATTCATTTCTAAATCGTTTTATATTCAATTCATTTCGAAATCGTTATATATTCAATTCATTTCGAAATCGCTTTATATTCAATTCATTTCGAAATCGTTATATATTCAATTCATTTCGAAATTGTTATATATTCAATTCATTTCGAAATTGTTATATATTCAATTCATTTCCGAAATCACTTTATATTCAATTTATAATGAATAAAATTGATATAAAGATCGTTCACGTCGAAATGGCGTCAATCTAATCAACACGACTTCATATATTTCTATTTTCAAATATTCTATTTCAAATATTTCTATTTCAAATATTTCTTTTTCAAATATTTCTATTTCAAAATATTTCTTTTTCAAATATTTCTATTTCAAAATATTTCTTTTTCAAATATTTCTATTTCAAAATATTTCTTTTTATCAACACACGACTAATCTCAATGAATGAGTACCGTCCACGTGTGACTATTTTTGTTAAATTATTTCGTTCAACACATGACTAATCTCAACGGATGAGTACAGTCAACACATGAACCTTTATTTTATATTGATAAAGATGTAAATTTTATTATAAAAATATTTCGTTCAACACATGATTAATCTCAACGGATGAGTACAGTCAACACATGAACCTTTATTTTATATTATCCTTTATTTTCTAAATGGGAATGAGGCCCAATCAATCACCATATAATATTAATTATATGGATTTTCATACAACACATGTATATAATAGCATTGAAAAATAATCAACCATCAACCAAAGTGCACTACACTGTATAAGCATCAAATATAGATATTCAGCGCTTATAACAGCCTGTCAATCCATCGATCGACATATATAATCAATCAGGATGAGTGAACTCCAAATTTCATCCCAACACCCGTGTGGGGTTTCAAACAACCAAACACAGATTTTATTTGTGCAGTTGGGCGATGTGTAAAATTTATCGACCCAATCAATATCAGTCAAATCAGTGTATATAAACAAATCGGCCGATTTGTTTATAAATATTTATTTATTCACTTTCACGTAAAAAATTATATTTTTAACGATAAAACAATTTATTTTAACATATGAATTTCTATTCAGTTCATTCTTTAAGTAAAATGATATTCTTATTTTTTTTTTCTAACATATTTTAGAAAATTTCGGTGGCATAACGGCACGATACTAGAAACGGGACGAGGCCTAGCCTTATCCCCGGTCTAGTGAAGGCCCACGCCATTCACACATCAATCAAATCCATTCATTTCACCAAACAATTCAATTCAAACCAAATATTCTAACTAACTACACAACCAAACAGTTAAACAAACAAGTCATCCATGGTCTGTGGATGACGGGTGTCGGGTGCTACCAAACACCGTCTGCATCCTAGTATATATATATATAGCTAGAAAAAGGAATTGAAGAGTGAGAAGTTCTCACCAATAGCTAATCCAATGCCACGACTCTTCTAATGTAGAAGTCTTCGCTGTTCTCGTCTCTTATCACTTTCTTCGCCCGTAGCCACTACATATATAAAAATCGAATTTTTACTATGCTATTCAATATATAAAAATCATATTTTTACTTCGATGTTCAAGATATAAAAATCATATTTTTACTTCGATGTTCAATATATAAAAATCATATTTTTACTTCGATGTTCAATATATAAAAATCATATTTTTACTTCGATGTTCAATATATAAAAATCATATTTTTACTTCGATGTTCAATATATAAAAATCTCGCCTTTTCTAATATAAAAGTTCTATCTTTTCTGATGTAAAAATTCCATCTTTTCTAATGTAAAAATTTCATCTTGATTAGATAAAGATCCCGCCTTTCTACCGATAAAAATTTCATCTTTCTATACTAAAAATTAAATCTTTCTTGATTCAAAAACCTAATCTTTTCGTTACCATTCGAACAAATAAAAACCCATTTTTATGTATGTATAAAAGATAATTTTTATAACTTAAAAACTGATTTCATTAAGTAAAAATGAAAAATAAAATGTACACTCACTGTTTTGGGTTGTCGGAGGCTCCACGGCCAGAGGGGGAGTAGCACCAGCGTCTCTAGGTGGCAGGAGAGGCGAAGCAGTCCTCCTGATGGCGGTGGCGGCGCCTCAGGCTCGCGGTGGGGCCCTCGTATGCTGGTGGCTTTCAGAAGAGATGAGGGGGGGTCTCGATCTCGGCGTCAGTCTCCAGGAGATTCGGAGGGGCGCGAGGGTCGTCGTTCAACGGATTTGGGTCGATGAGGGCTGAGCGATGGAGGGGGGTCTACGGCGAATGGAGGAGGAGGCGGTGAAGCGGAGGTGGGGCTACTGGCGTCGCGGTTGGCCATTCGAGGAGCAACGATTTTCCTATCGGGAAAATCTGATTTGGGGATCGACTAAAGTTAATGTTTGGGGGGGGCCAGGTATAGAGTGAGGGGAGGAGGGAGATTAAATAATTTTTTTTTTTAATTTATCACTAAAAAGCAACTTTCATTTTCTACCTCAAAATCGAACCCGCCGACTGTCGTCCCTAACTAATTGCCCCCATTTCGAACACAACGGGATATGTATCGCAAGCTGATTTGATCGTTTTGATCAGTTTCCGTTGAATTTACATTTAAATCACTATATTGAATTTTAAACGTACATTTCAAATTACCGGGGTCACATGCTAACTCGAAAAATTCCAGAAAAATATTTTCTAGCTTTGTATTGACGATACGGTCCTAACAAAACTAGTTTCGTCGAATTCTGAGACCGTTGGAAAAATGGCCATTTTCCAGTCGATTAAAATCAACTGAAACTGGTCAAACGCGTTTTCCTTTGCCACGCTCACATATTGATTCGAAAAATTATGAAATTTGAAACCTAACAATAATTTGACACCACGGATCCAACAAAAGTGGTTTCGTCGAATTCTGAGGTCGTTTGCAAAATGTCTATTTTTAAGGGCCTGAATTCCATAGCGACTATTCAGAATTTTCAACTGGACATATCTTTTGATTCCCGCTATGAAATTTCGATTTTTCGGATTCGTTGGAAAGATATCATCAATTAGATCCTAATGTTTTTGGTTTCACTAAAATCCGGATTGTTTTGCACCCGGTACATTCAATTGAAGTTTGAAATCGAATTATCGAACTACCGCGCCATTTTCAATTCTATTTATAATTATATATAATTATTTATATTCTAACGATGACGCATATAATATATACGTTCGAATTTCAATTCAAAATAAATTTTCGTCGATATTATTTAAAATAATCTATTTTAAATATTCAAAATTCGCTAAATTTGCCAAAATAAAAATTTTAAACTGGTTCAGAATTTCCGGGTTATTACAATCTCCCCCACTTAAAACTTTTCGTTCCCGAAAAGGAACAAAGTCGAAAGTGGTTTGATTAATCAACTCTACGTTCGATCTGGCTTCTATTCTCCAACTTTTCAGTTTTTGAGAATTTTCAAATTTTCAAAAAATTTGGCTAACACCCTAAATTTTCGAAAAATTTCGCCATAACCTCCCCTTTACCGGGAGCATCGGGGAATTTCAAATAGCTTCCCCGGTCCTTCTAATCTCAAAAAGAAAAAGAAAAAGCCAAGCGGCTAGCCAATAGGCTCATAAAATCATCATCACCCAAACAAAACAGTAAATTATGTAGTAAACATGTACCTATTTGTCGGGCAAACAAATTTTATTCTTCGGCTCTAGCCTCTTTGCTATGACCTGTTCAATGCAAGTATATGCAAGCAAATGCGACCAATTTTCAATAATATTCAAAATTTGATGCAATTAGGCATAATGGTTCAAAATTATCAGACCAATAAACAAACAACACAAACATCAATCAATTAGTGGATTAGAGTTTCAAATTCATAATTTTGATACATATACAAAAAATCATGTTTTTGATGCCAATTCACAACAATGTGTTCTAGCTATATAAGTTTTGGTTCTCACACCAGTCTAATGGAAATATATCGATATCACACCTTCGTTACTCGAACATGAATACTAATGACAACTAGTCAATCATCATAATCATCTTCGGGCCACTAGAGTATAATTCTATATCTATCCAGTATATTAAAACTTCGAATATACGTTCATGACGCGTATACGCAAAATCTTTATATACTCGATTGTCCATATTCAAAATAAATAAATAATCAAATACGTATAAAATGATTTAAATTTTCAAAACAAAAATTGTTTTCATTTGAAAAATATACTCTTCACAGTCGTTCTAGGATACTACTGATCCTTTCTCTAACGAGTCATTCTAATTGGATACTACTAATCCAATATCTGATGAATTCTTTCGTATGGTTCTAATGTGTCTTGTTCTCGAGCTCTGTAAACCAAAGCTCTGATACCAAATGTGACGACCGGGAATTTCGCTCGATCCGAATCAGTCGTTAAACCGATCTAGACCGTTCGAAACCCCTGAACGTTGAGAACAGGACAAATCAGAACACAAACAGAAGAACATTTCATTGTATATTACAACAATGCATCAGATTACAAGAATATACAGAGTATAAATGAATAAATATTACACAGAAATATCAGAGATTTAAATTACATTTAAATACATAGCAGCGGAA
This sequence comes from Allium sativum, assembly GCA_030737875.1. Classification (NCBI taxonomy): domain Eukaryota; kingdom Viridiplantae; phylum Streptophyta; class Magnoliopsida; order Asparagales; family Amaryllidaceae; genus Allium; species Allium sativum. The sequence goes on from CM060916.1 coordinate 738,001,611, forward strand.
AATAATACAAAGTACAACTGAAGGTGATATACGGATACAGAGCTTTCCGGATATCATTCCAGCTGTAAACCAGGATCCTGTGAATATAAATCTGCAAAACCAAAACTACTAGCTGCCCGTGCGGAAAATAGGGGCACCCAGAGTTTAGGTTAAAACAATAAACTCCAGGTCAGTCATGTGACTGGTGTGAGAACTAAAACAGTTATTTGAAACTTTACTTTAAGAGAGAGTAATCCAAGGGACCACGCCGTATAACACGGAACGGGTTTCCTCCCAAGAATACCAGTGCATATAGAATGAACAACGCAATGCTTTTTCGAAAAATGAAGCTGTTATAAGACCCAGGTCCCATCACACAATGCAACGCAAGCCGGAGGATAGGGTTTTACCTTATGACAGGCAAACATGCTTGGTACGTTTAAAACAAATCATTTGATACTATAATAAGTGTATAGTGTCAAAACATTTCAATCATAAATATAAATCATAGACGGCATGAGTGCCCCATCCCACTATGTCGCCACACTAGGCTCTACAAATAAAACTGAAATACACGTATTGGAAATTGGATTTCCGTCATGAGTCGAGGCAAGGGGCAAGCTCCTCTCCGCGTTCGAGACTCTCTAGCAAATGCCTCCGGGTTACGCACTCTGGGCAACCCCGGATGCGGCTGGGCCGGTCCTCACTTACGTTAGAGGATTGGTTATTCCTGAACACACGTTTCCCGGTCCTTACAGACCTATAATCGAGGCGCCTCATTCCAACAACCACAAAGGTGAAAAGTATATAAATGTCAGGGCTGGTAAGTCACTGACACCATCCTAGTATATATATATATAGCTAGAAAAAGGAATTGAAGAGTGAGAAGTTCTCACCAATAGCTTATTCAATGCCACGACTCTTCTAATGTAGAAGTCTTCGCTGTTATCGTCTCTTATCACTTTCTTCGCCCGTAGCCACTACATATATAAAAATCGAATTTTTACTATGCTATTCAATATATAAAAATCATATTTTTACTTCGATGTTCAAGATATAAAAATCATATTTTTACTTCGATGTTCAATATATAAAAAACATATTTTTACTTCGATGTTCAATATATAAAAATCATATTTTTACTTCGATGTTCAATATATAAAAATCATATTTTTACTTCGATGTTCAATATATAAAAATCTCGCCTTTTCTAATATAAAAGTTCTATCTTTTCTGATGTAAAAATTCCATCTTTTCTAATGTAAAAATTCCATCTTGATTAGATAAAGATCCCGCCTTTCTACCGATAAAAATTTCGTCTTTCTATACTAAAAATTAAATCTTTCTTGATTCGAAAACCTAATCTTTTCGTTACCATTCGAACAAATAAAAACCCATTTTTATGTATGTATAAAAGATAATTTTTATAACTTAAAAACTGATTTCATTAAGTAAAAATGAAAAATAAAATGTACACTCACTGTTTTGGGTTGTCGGAGGCTCCACGGCCAGAGGGGGAGTAGCACCAGCGTCTCGAGGTGGCAGGAGAGGCGAAGCAGTCCTCCTGATGGCGGTGGCGGCGCCTCAGGCTCGCGGTGGGGCCCTCGTATGCTGGCGGCTTTCAGAAGAGATGAGGAGGGGTCTCGATCTCGGCGTCGGTCTCCAGGAGATTCGGAGGGGCGCGAGGGTCGTCGTTCAACGGATTTGGGTCGATGAGGGCGAAGAAGAAAGCGGAGGGCTGAGCGATGGAGGGGGGGTCTACGGCGGATGGACGAGGAGGCGGTGAAGCGGAGGTGGGGCTACTGGCGTCGCGGTTGGCCATTCGAGGAGCAACGATTTTCCTATCGGGAAAATCTGATTTGGGGATCGACTAAAGTTAATGTTTGGGGGGGGGGGGGGCAGGTATAGAGTGAGGGGAGGAGGGAGATTAAATAATTTTTTTTTGTTTAATTTATCACTAAAAAGCAACTTTCATTTTCTACCTCAAAATCGAACCCGCCGACTGTCGTCCCTAACTAATTGCCCCCATTTCGAACACAACGGGATATGTATCGCAAGCTGATTTGATCCTTTTGATCAGTTTCCATTGAGTTTACATTTAAATCACTATGTTGAATTTTAAACGTACATTTCAAATTACCGGGGTCACATACTAACTCGAAAAATTCCAGAAAAATATTTTCTAGCTTCGTATTGACGATACGGTCCTAACAAAACTAGTTTCGTCGAATTCTGAGACCGTTGGAAAAATGGCCATTTTCCAGTCGATTAAAATCAACTGAAACTGGTCAAACGCGTTTTCCTTTGCCACGCTCACATATTGATTCGAAAAATTATGAAATTTGAAACCTAACAATAATTTGACACCACGGATCCAACAAAAGTGGTTTCGTCGAATTCTGAGGTCGTTTGCAAAATGTCTATTTTTAAGGGCCTGAATTCCATAGCGACTATTCAGAATTTTCAACTAGACATGTCTTTTGATTCCCGCTATGAAATTTCGATTTTTCGGATTCGTTGGAAAGATATCATCAATTAGATCCTAATGTTTTTGGTTTCACTAAAATCCGTATTGTTTTGCACCCGGTACATTCAATTGAAGTTTGAAATTGAATTATCGAACTACCGCGCCATTTTCAATTCTATTTATAATTATATATAATTATTTATATTCTAACGACGACGCATATAATATATACGTTCGAATTTCAATTCAAAATAAATTTTCGTCGATATTATTTAAAATAATCTATTTTAAATATTCAAAATTCGCTAAATTTGCCAAAATAAAAATTTTAAACTGGTTCAGAATTTCCGGGTTATTACAGAAACCCCCAAACCAAAATAGCAAGAAACAAGCTCCATGAAAACATCCCCAATGAAAACATACCTGTGCCTAGAAATTGCATGAAAAGGGCGGAGGTAGGGCAGATCGCCGCTACCACCACCAAAGGACTAGTAAAGGTGGAAATCGCCTCCACACTTCACTCAATAGCCGGGAAAACACCAGTAAACGAACCCATGACATGAAAATTGAAGCCAAACCCTATCGACGCCATGGAGAAAGACTCCAAAAGAGCCACTCAACGCTGGAGAAAGAGCGAACAAGTGATAACCAAAAATAAATAACTGAAGAGTGAAGACAGCGAACCCGAAGATTCGAAAAAAGTAAACATGGAAATTGCTTTAGAAGAGAGGAAGAGTGGACGCCATTTTTAGAGGAAATAAAGTTGCATATATGTTTCTTATGGAAACTCTGTGTTGGCCTCTCGTTAGGTAAAGTGATGCAATGTGGTAGGTGATTTGATGGTGGGTATTTGGTGTTGTACTGCCGTGGAGATTTCCTGAGATGTGATGTTATGTTGCTACACTGTTGTGTGTATTTCAATGCTGCCGAACTAGGTGTCCCTATATCTGGTGGTGAAGGACCGTGCTGTTATTTTTGTGATGTAATGCAGTCCTTACATGGGCATTGCTATATGTCACTGGAACCATCCCACCTTCGCTTCTTTTTCCTTTCTATACCTTCCGTCAATTCGAAATCTTTTCACATCTTCTCTCCTTCTCCACATTTATCAGTTCCATCTTTTTCCATGTCTCATTATTTACGGCAGCTCTCTACTCTAAACAACTTCGTCACATCTCAAATCCGAAGCGCTTTACTACCATCTATCCCAGATCTTCTTTTCTGATTATTCACATTCTTTAATTCCTTCACGGTAGCTCAGTTTACCACCGAGATATGTAAGGCCTCTCATCTTCATTTTCATCCCTCAAAAGAGATTGTTTCAGCAACCGAGGGATTGGAAATTTCCGGTGATGTATTTTATGGTGCTTTTACTGCTTTGACCGTGAATACTTAATCTTTCTGTACTGCGTCTGTGAAAGTTTTGGTTTGGATGTATATATTGTGCTTTTCGAATCTGGTTTTTCTTATTGGAGTGCAGTTTGGGTACTGCGTGGCTTGTTGTTCAGTCGTGGTACACCTCCTCCGCGCTCCGCTTTATATGTGAGGCTATATACCCTTATTTAAGCTAGTTGTGTGGTGTGTTCCCCTTTCTTTGCCATGTCTTATCTGTTCTTGTGTAGTGTCATCCCTTGGTTTCAAGCTGTGCTGGCCAAGCAACGTCTTAGCTATATTTTTGTTTTGTTTGGCACTGCATCTGGGTTGTATTGTCATGATGTTAATGGAATTTGTTGTGAGTTGGGTAGGGGATTTTTGTATGTGATATTGTGACTGACCTTGCTTTGGTGTTGGGTTGGTTTCATGTGATGATATATAGTGTTTTTGTCAAATTTTCAAGTCATTTTCACCGTGTCTAGTGAATATTAGTGTGGTTGGTAGGTGCTCGGCCTTTTGCCTTGTCAACGTTTAAAATGTCATCTCCTCCTCTTGTCGTGTTCAATTGTGTCCCGTTGTCATCTCTTTGGTGATGTAGTGGGCACCCTTCTGTTCAAGAAAAGGATGTAACATGTCTTTTCTCTACACTTGGATGGTTTTGTTGTTGCTTTCTTCTAGGGAAGGGGCAGCTGCATTGTTCCCCTGCCTGGTCAAGTCATGCGTACGTAAAAGAATCTTGCACTGTGTGTTCATAGTGTTTTGTTACTGTGTACATTGTACTCTGCTTTTGTTAAGTACTTTTGTACCTAATGTCATGTCATATATGATGTAGTATGTATTGTGTATTGTTATACACTAAGTCAATTGCTCCCTGCATGGAGTCATTTAGTAGTCTAGTCATGTAGGCTAGCTCCTATACTATGAGCTTGTATAGTTGCAGCGGACGGACCACTATAAATTATGTATGTATATGATGGACGATCTAGCTTGAAAACCGATAGTAGTAGTTAGATAATTTGTCTAACTTCTGTAATGATTTATTTATTATTTGTTATAATAAAAAGTATTACATATCGGATTTGCCAAAATTTTCAATTTCACGTTGTTGCATATAAAAAAAATGACTGCTTCGTTTCTCAATGGTAACTGGAGTTTTTTTCCTCCTTTCTTATTGTTTCTGTCTCGATCTCTCTTCCATCATCTGTAACTTCTCCATCGACTCTTCTATCTCCTCAAAACTCCGTTTTCTCCTTTCTATTCCAATTTTCACTACTGTGGTCTTAGCATTGTTGTTTCCCTTTTTCAGGTCTAGTTGATCTCTCTTCGTGCTTCCCAGATCTGTATATACGTTTTCTTTTTCTCGAGCCTCATCGTCTAACCCTTCCCGTATTGTTGCTTTTCCTTCTCCCTGCTCCCTACTGTGATTCCTCTCCCTAACCTCCTCCCAATCTTGTGCTCACTTATTTTCATGACTTCTCACTTCAGGTGCTTGCTATTTTCACTGTTCTCATCTTTGTCGTGCCCCTACCGAAAAGCAAGCCTACGGGACGTGGATCGATTGATCTGTTTTTGGGTGCTTAGTTCAGAGATGATTGTGTGTTCTTCGTGTTTCACCACTATTTTCAAGATTCAGCAAACATATGAAACATTGCTCTAATCTTGCTAGTTTATGTGGGTGGTTTGATTTGCTTTCATTTTCTCGATCTTTGGATGGTGTTACTGGATAGCTCTTTGGCGTTTTGTGCTCTATTGTAAGCGTTGGTTTCGTTCAACTCTGGCTTTGGTGATGGTTTTACATCCAGGGCTTTTGGTTGGATTTTGCTATGCTTATTTTCACTTCCTATTATTGCTTTGTTGTGCTTTCCTTTGGTTCATGTGATATATCTTTCTAAGGAATTAGTGTTTTTGTCTTTGGAGTTTTTCAATTTGCTCTTCCCAGTTTTTGTTTTTGTGCTAACCTACGGCCACAGCGTGCTACGGTAGGTGGTGGTTTGGTTGATGGTGCAATGCACTTTGCTTTTGCGTTTGAACTTCATCTTTGCAAGCTTTGGTTTTGTCAGTTTGATAGGTCAAAAGTACATGTTAGATTTTTAATTTTTGCTGGAACGTGATGGTGTATGCTACTATGTTCCATGTTGTAGGTCTTTGGCATGGTACAAGTGAGGTTCTCGACTCGAGAAACATAGGATACTTTGTGTTGTCCCTTCCCTAGTCATAGTGCTTGGATATATTTCTCTATATATGATTTGTTGTTGTGTCCTGTATAGCTTGTTATCTATTGTTCATATTGTACTTCTATGTCTTAATGTTTTTGCTTATGACAGTATATGCTGTTTCACTCCCTGAGTCGAGTATGAAAATGTGTAGTAGTCTAGTTAAATTGGCTAACTCCTACGTTGTAAACTTGTATAGATTTAGTGGACGGTCCACTCTAAAAACCACAGTGGTGGACGAACACCTTAAAAACCGATAATAGTAGTTAGACATTATGTCTTTCTTCTGTAATAATCTATTTATTATTTGTTATAATAAAAAGCGTTACAGATCACTTTAAAAACCGGTCGGTTTTGCCCAAAAAAAGATCTGTGTCTGTTAAACTTTATCAAATCATACTGCTATAATTATGGGTGTGACTATAACATGTAAATCACTTGGATGTGACTGTAACCCCGAAAATCAACTAAGTGTGATAGTAGCTCTGAAAATCTAGTTGGTGTGCTAAGTAAGCCCGAAAATCTAAGTGCCTCTACCCAAGGGTCGAAAATTCTAGATGGTGTATCTCGTAGTCATGGAATCGAGCTTGTATTTCGACATTTTATTAAAAGAAAATCCGCACAAGGAATTTTGTGCATAACTAGATGTTTGTAACTTCGAACCAATATGAAATCTTGGTATATTCTTTTCTTTTACTTCACAGCATTTACTTTTATCTGTGTTTTGATTCTGCGATTGTTTCTCGGATTGTTAATTGTATAATTACAAGTATATTCTTAAAAAAATTCACAAAATGATTTATGTAAATTAGAAATACTATTCATCTCCCCTCTAATGTTAATTCAACTTTATATCCCTCTTTCGCAAACCAACACTAGGATGGGTTGGATTGGGTCGAATTGGTGGGTCGGACTGGATTCAGTATGGACACCCCAAATAGCTAAATTGTATGTTTTGCTGAAAATTCATGAAAGGTCAATGTTCAAGAACATGTGTTGTTGTTCATATTGCACTACATTCATAAATAGATTGTTGTAACCATGAGATGAATTCCTTATGAAGTATTCATGGTCATCGCCAATCTAGAATAATCTTCAATACCATAGTTAACTACAAGTGTTGATACAGGTTGTTATACCACCAACCTTTTATTTTATTTTCTAGAAAAACAACTCAGCAAATTTAGAGATGACAGAAAACATTAATTTAACATCGTCATGGTCAATAATTTATATTACTTCAGGTCCGTAATCGGTCAGCCAATTGCAAACCAAATCAGTACCAAGCTCCTCCTAATTTATCTTAGTTGTTTTGTAGACCGATTCTTTTAATTGTTCTAAGTTAAATTTTTACAATCTTTTGTCAGTTTGTAATAACCATCAACATGCTTTTTACACATTTGATCATCAATAACCAATTCATCATCAAAATAGCATATAGTTGAAATAAAATCAGTAGTCATTCTACAATAATAATAGATACAACATTGCACAATTTCCATTTGCAAATCTACCGAAAAATACAAGGTTTATAAATTCATAATATGATTGATCCAATATAAGAAGATGTTATTTATAAAGAAGATCTGTTAAAACACAAGCTTCGATTGTATTTAATGCAAATCGTAAAAGATTTCAGATAAAGATAATGGAGAGCATTGAATTTTTTTTTAGTTTGGAATTTGCTGAAGTTAAGAATGAGGAGAGAAGAGATGGGGTACCATTATGCATAGATCAGGAAAATTGATATTTCAAAAATCGCCTAATGACGACTTTTCAAAAGTTGTCCAAGTGTTTTTATGATAAAACATAATGGGAGACTTTTCAAAAGCCGCCACTATATTCAACAAAAAATTACTAACGGCATTTGAAATATTGACTGTATACTTTTATTAATTCAACTCTGAACCGATCAAAACATATGCAGTTAAAAACCTTAGCGATTCTATACCGGTAGAGATGCAAAAAGTTATAACGCGGATAAAGCGATGACATAACGAAAAATAACAAAGTTGCAACAAACTTCATTAGATAAAAAACAAAATAATGTCAATTTACTCTCATTCTCACGTTATTTGTATAGAAAAAATAAATATTGTTGAGTTTTATATATTGTTTAATTTTATATAACAAAATATAAGAATGTTACGATTCTTACGAACTAGATATGGTGACTAAAATAAATTTCTAATTTATAATGATTACTCCTGCTTTAAACTTTTTTTTTTCTTTTGGTTAATTTTATTAATTTGATTTAAGATAAAACCAGTCGAATCAATCAATTTGTATTGATTTTGGTAGAATAAACATTAAAAAAAACCTTTAGTTAGCAGATATAACAAAAAAACAACGGAATTTAAGGCACATCTATTGCTCCAAAGAGCTAAACTACAAAAAGAAAAATCAAAAGGTTGAATAGTAATATATGCTACAACGGAAATTTTACCGGGCTTCAGGAGTGCAAGCCGAAAGCAACCAAAGTTTGCAATAAATTCACAAATGTGTTCAAACTCCAAAAGTTAAACCAGCTTAAGGGAAACAAATCCTTCAAATAAAGATTTGATGACAACTAAATGAAAATCGAGTTAAACGAACAAAGTTCGGCCCCTTTTGTCATTCATATCGTTTGCTATCATCGTACTGTGAAAACCGTGTGCTATTTTAATCTTTCTTCTCTATTTGATATAAAAGGCTGCAGTTTGAAGCACACGTAACGCATAAGGTTCTAGCTAAAGAATAAAAATTAAAGATCATATTTGTTTATTGAATGGGCATGGTTCTTTGGCCTTTCAGCTTTAACTTAAAAACCTTATAAAATAATCCTCCATGCCTTAAACCGAACGAAAAAAAAAATGCAGTAAAAAGATTTGCATAACTAAAAACTAAAAAATGTACTGAAAAAAAAAAGGGAAGGGTAAAGAGAGAGCATATCCCATAATGGTACCAAATTATTATAACAATAGTAAAATTGTGAAATTGGGTGACAGATTACACCACACAAACAAGGTACAATTAATTTTAACATAAAAAAGATCCATCAAAAAATAATTAACAGCCTGATAAGCTTATCAAACCAAATCCTTTCAGAGGCTTGATAAATGCATAAATCAAGCAAGACTACTATGCACAAAAACTATGAGCAATTGGCTTTTCTGTAAACAGATTTTGAGCGAACCTAATTCACTGAAAGAAGTATATTTATGCCTTGATTTTGCCACAACCTGAGAAGACACGCCCAAAATGGTCCGCAAAATTTACCGCATCATTTCTAGTGAATTTGAGCTCATAAATCCTCCATTTCATCTTGACGGCATATTGCATTGTACTGTTCTTGTAGCTACAAGCAATGAAGTCAAGGGGGTCAGTAGATTACAGTGCTATGGTGTTCCTCACAAATTTGACACTTAATGGACGTATTATCAAATATATTCGGCTCAGCCGCAATTTAAGAGGACCAGTTCAAACAACTAATTAAAATACTCCAACAATTTTTTCCCTCGGAACATATAAATGAAACTACTGCTTTCAAATTTGACAGTTGATCTGTCATGTTACCTAAGTTTAAAATTTGACGGTTAATCTGCTGTTTCATATACCATCATTTAATTCAAATAAAGCATATGGAGATAGTGAGGAACCCAGGATTTTGAAAAGGGGGGGGGGGGGGGGGGGACTACAACTTTTCAACGAATTATGTAGAATAGTCCATGAGAAAATGGAAGGTTAAAGAAACAAATTAATTGGTCAATTTAAGGTTATTTTAGGCATCTGTACGTAAAACATTGAGTAAAAAGTCTGATGTGTACATATCATTGACTTTAGACATGACATCTAGAATACTACACATATAAACAGACGGGTTGGGATCACCTGGACCAGGGAACCCCTGGTCCAGACAAATGAAAATCCCCCATTTGGGGGGTTTTGCACTTTGGCCCCCTGAATTCAACCCGAATTTCAGGGAGCAAAGTGCAAAATCCTCCAAATGGGGGATTTTCATTCGTCCGGACCAAGGGGTCCCCGGTCCAGAAGATCCGCTCCCTAAACAGACATTATACATGATATTTCATCATATATACCAGGTAACCGCATCGTACTTTCACTGGATAGAGTAATAAATAATGATGTTCAGACTGCACAGATGAACGAAAAACTAAGGTAGCGTTTGGTTTAGATTTTTCAATTTTGAGTTTTCACACATACAAAAATACCGACAATGCACATATATCGTGAAAAATGACCGTTTTACAAAACGGAGTTAACAAACAAAACCGAAAACAACTTTTTATTATTTTTCATATTTTAAGAAACAAGGGAATGACAATAACAAATCCGTCTATCCACCATTCCCGCGGTCCCATCCGTCACTCTCTTTTCCTTTGATCCATCACCACCGCTACACTTTAAATCTTGACAACTTTCATAATTAACGCCGAAAACTAAAAATGCAAAATACAAAATAAACCAAACGCTACCTTAGGTAGCGTTTGGTTTAGATTTTTCAATTTTGAGTTTTCACACATACAAAAACACTAACAATGCACATATATCATGAAAAATGACCGTTTTACAAAACGGAGTTAACACACAAAACCGAAAACAACTTTTTATTATTTTTCATATTTTAAGAAACAAGGGAATGACAATAACACATCCGTCTATCCACCATTCCCGCGGTCCCCTCCGTCACTCTCATTCCCTTTGATCCATCACCACCGCTACACTTAAAATCTTCACAACTTTCATAATTAACGCCGAAAACTAAAAATGCAAAACACAAAATAAACCAAATGCTACCAGTTAACAAGGCTTTTCCTACTTGGTCAATGTACATAATTTATTTATTGCTCTTTGTGCATGATTTAAAAAATTAAAAGGGGGAGAGGGGGGCATGGCCCCTACCCCCCCCCCCCCCCCCCCCCCAGTTTTGTCCTTGTATGGAGTGGAGACATTACATATGAACCTCGTATCTGTGATTGAAACAAAAACATCAGGGTACACATGCTATTACACTTCACGATTTTAATTATTATATTATAAAAAATGTATAGGCATATGCATCTCCTATGGTGGTCACAGACATTAATGAATCCAACATTAGCGTATCAAATAAGCTATGTTGTAAAATTCCTTGTACACTCTCGTCTAGGCATTATACTAGCCTTACGGCCTAAAAATTTGTCTAGTCCGTCTAGTGAGACCTACTGCATTGTCTAAGCATATAAACAGGTTTATAGGCACCAATTTAGAGTTCATACCTCTTATAAGCAATAAAATGTTTGCTTCAAACGATTTTTTTCTCCATACGTAAGTTTACCAAAAACACTGGTTAATCTCCACTTAAAGGATTTGATCCTTAGTCCATTTTTACTGTCTAACATCCACCTAGCGGTTTTTACAACCTTACAAATAAGTAAATGGAAAAATTTATATAGACAAAAAATAAACAATAAATTTGACTTAACGAATCTTGGCCATTGGCTCGTCTTCTGAAGTCAACCTCAAATGGAAAGTAGATGAGATCAACCGGTTAAGGCATCTTGTGTCAAATTTAATGTTTTATTCAAGTCTCGATAACCTCTCCTAAGCAAATTGTGAGATCTCATTTTATATGTATTTAGTTATGTGAAAAAGGACACATCCCTCTTTTGTAAACTTAATTGGTTTACATCCTTTCTTTTTAAAAACATATTTTCTATATCATATATTCTGAATTTCTCTCTCTTTTACTTATTTCAAATTTACAAATGGCCAGACATGTATTACAACGGGTATGAGTTATAGATGTATATTCCAAATTCGAATGTTAAAATTAGTAAAATTACTCGAATACCCAATAAATAATGGTAACCAACATTTTTCAAGGCCGCTAAAAATTGAATTTGAATACATCAATTGCTCAATCATCATGGCAGATAGCCCGAAGAGATGGTCAAATTGCATAAGATTCAAGCACAGATTATGATATGCCAGCTATGGATGGACGAGCAAATCTACTCAAATGAGATTATGGAATCAGTAAAGTGCGAATTTGCACAAGACTGAACTTCGGGGACAAACCGGTACACATGGAATCCTGATCGACGAAGATCCAAGACATCATAACTTAAACACAACTTCAACCTTCATCGTGTCAAAACTTGAAGACAAAGAGCCGAAGTGGAGAAGCGATGCAAATGACCTGCCCCGTGTTACTTCGACACGTGCATTGCTGTCAAAAATTTTAAAATCCTACGATTTGAATCCCGTTTCAAATCAAATCTCTCGCTTCACGATTCGATTTAAATTCCGATTCAAATCTAGCTAATACCGCAGTTTAGGAAATCATTAAATCCAATGAATATGTCAAACATACTTATTTGAATCTACAATTCCAAATCTAATCATTTCCAAAAAGAATAATTGGAACAAAAGACAAAATGATGCTTTTAATGTTTAGAAATATATGTTAAAACATAAAAATCAATTCTAAAATGTGTGCAAACTTTGAAATACAAATTTTTTAAATTTATGATTTGAATCCCGTTTCGATTTATAGTTTGAATTTTGCGATTTACGATTTGAATTTCAATTTGAAAACCTTGCACGTGTCCAATCGGTACAAATGGGCGACAAGGGGCCCCACTTTGTAGGTTCGGTCATCCTGACATCCCAGGGTCCTCTGCGAGTTTTATGGCCAATCTTACTCCATGATCAGCTATAAATAGATCATTATGATACTTTCAAATGATATTCTTCTTCTTTGAAAAACACGCGGGAGCTCTGCCATTTTTCCAGACCAATGTCATCTTTTATTTCTCTACATCCTTACTCAAACAAATAATCGTATTTATAATTTAACATATAAACAAAAGATTGTCAAAGTGAACATAAACTAGTATATGCCGAAACACTATAAAATTTGGTGTTTTCTTTACATTTTTTTGCATTCTGTAATATGTTTGTGTTATTATCATCATCAGTTTGGGGTGTTGGTGTCAAATTTGATGCGGCCATTTTTGATGCGCCAGGAAGCGAGCACTTGAACTTCAGATTAAACTTGAAAAAAAAAACTTAAAGGAGTTAGCAATAGCTAGAAATAAGAAGGCTATTATATTACCCAAGGAGAAGCAGTTGATCATTGAAGGAATCAACAAGCTTGCTCAAGAGAAAACCAATCTTCCCTCTACCTTAGTATAGAGGATATGGATAATATAGTGAATCTATTGCAAAAAAAGCTGGAAAAGTAATAACATATGCTATAGAGGCAGGAGTAGATGACGACGAATTTACTCCAAATCGGGCAAGTAGGACTTGCTGGAAGTCAGAAGAAGGGCAATGAAGTCGGACTTAACAGGCAAAAGGCAGTGGCACACAGCATAAGGGTAACTCCGAATCGATACCGATTCGGATTCTCGGATCGATACCGAAACGGTTGATTCGGATTCTCGGATCGATACTGAAACGGTTCGAATAAGATCACACCCGAGACATTTAGAGATAAATACTAGAACTGATGGAGTTCAAAACTTGGAGCTTGGAGCAGAAAACAGAGTGCATCAAATTGGCTTGAAATGACCGGGGGGAAACCTCGGTCGAGACTTTGGATCGATACTGAATCGAACCCTCAATTCGACACTGATCCGGATGTCATCCTCGGAGGACGAGTCGGCTTAGGAAATGCTAGTACTTAGACTATGGAGGCTGGCAATGATGATTGGAAACTACTTCTGGACAATAGTGACTGGTTTGCGAACGTCATCAGGCGAGCTATGAGAGATTTGATGAATTAGGATGTGGAAAGCGTGTACTGAAATCCTTTCACTTTGAATATCAGGGCTACAAGAAATCCACCGGAGTTCAAACTTCTGGTGCTGGAAGCATACAACGGAAGAACGGATCCTACCGTTCACTTGAGATATATGAGACATATGAAAGTACTGGGAGCATCTAAGGAAATCATGGTGAAATGCTTTCCCTTGCACTTATGAGGTATTGCAGCTTTATGATTCAAAAAGTTAGAGAATGGATATATCGCGACTTGGGCAGAGCTAATCGATAGATTCATGAGAGGTCAACATGAACATCACACGAACCAAGAATATAATAACTCTTGCAACAATCAATCAGAGGACAAACAAAACTCTACGAGCTTTTTTAGCCATATTTAGTGCAACCGTTGTTGGGTGGATCGGCCAGCTGGGTCTGTCGATGATTCTTATGGCTACCGACTTTGGAATTTTGGATAATACCAATTTCAAAATATCCTTGGAGAAAGATCCTCCAAGGGATCTTGGAGAGTTTACCATGAGGAGGATAAATTCTTGACAGGAAGACGCAAAAGCGAATAGTGAAGGATTGAAAGTAAACGTTAAGGACGAAGGGCCTTCCGGATCAGATTAGATAAAAGAACATGAAAACGTAAAACTGAGGAAGGATATGATTGGTCGAAAAGACCAAGGAGAGAGCTAAAGTTCACTTCTTATTCAGACTTAAATACAACTTTAAAGCAGATTTATCTGGAAATTTGAGAGTGTATTCCATTCCAAAAGCCAGTAAGGAATGAGCCCACAGAGTGCATACGAGCATCTAAAAAGCACTGTTTGTTTCATGAAATTGATGGGCATGATACAAACGAGTGCAAGCACTTGAAGAATATCGTTGATCAGAAATGGACAACTGACACAATATGTTCGGAATATAGCAGCAGCGACGAAGGAAGAACGGACATCAACTGTACGTAATCATAGCGGGCCTAGCTCGCTAGTTGAAATAACAATCAATTAATTGGCTTGGATTCGATCGGCTTTGCCTTGAACGGAATTGGTCGATCTTGCCTAACTGCTTCACCTTGAGCAAGTTCGGTCGGATTTGCCTTGAGCAAATATGAGTAATAAACGGCTAAGTCGTTAATACATGTACGGGGACTAGAGAGACCCATAGACATGCTCTGAGACAACGATAAACTATTGGGACCTTTATTTGTTTTATCAAACAAACTTGTAATGAGATGGTTAAGCCACTTACGTTTGTATGAGAAACAAAGAAATCTTAGGTAAGCTTTAAAATGGCGATAAACTAATATTTTTCGGGTGCAATAAAAACTTCGTTTTGTTATTTTAAACAATTAATTAGCAAGTATGGCTTATGCTTGTTGAGTACGGAACTGACAATTGAACTTCAACTTTAAGAACTCATTGATCGTCATGTATGGTTGAAAAAAAATGGAATCACTTAGGTCATCACGTATGGTTTATGCATGACAAAGGGTGCGTTGTCTTGGAAATGAGGACGCTCACTTAGCTCGTCGAATATGGCTTATGCCTAGCAAAAGATAGGTCATCTTGTCAGGTCTTGACAAGGTCGTCAAGTACGGATTGTGCTTTAGCAAGAAATAGGTTGTTCTGGTAACATGATCGCATACCAAGGTCGTCGAATATGGCTTATGCTCGGTAAGAGTAAGACTGTCTTGTCAGGTCTTTGGCACGACCGCCTACTCAGATCAGCAAGTGTGGACTATGTTAGGCAGAGGTTGGGTCGTTTCGCCGCAACTTGCTGAGTCCGCTCAATCAGTCGTCAGGTATGGATTATGCTCCATAAAAGCCCGAAGAGGCTACGGTCGTTGGTGTGGACGACGCTCGGCAAAAGCTCGGAAAGGCCAAAGGTTGTTAAATATGAATTGTGCACAACATAGGTTCAGAGAAACCAATGATTCGCCCAAAAAGCAACGGATCCGGATATCAACTTGGAACAGTTGCGAACTTGGATTTTGATCTGATAAGTTGACCAGGAGACAACAAACCTGGATTTGGATATGGATCACACAAACCGATCTGATTAGATCGTGGACAAAGACTCGGATATTGGCTTTGGGATCCAGCGAACAATCAAGTGAGATCATGCATTTGGTTATCGGCTCAGAGTGGCATCAAGATTTTCGGATAATTCAAAAAGTTTGAATATTTGGCTTAACATTGGACTATATTTTGGACTGTCAAAACTCGAACCGTACATGTTATGGATTTTGGACTGATGACAATATAAAACACACATTCCACAACAAGATATGTTTTGAGCAAGTCTTTTTATAAGGTTGTTACACATCGAATTTGGATGCATGGATTGATCACTCATCATAGCAGATAGTCCGCAAAGATAATTAGATGATTTAGGATTCAAGCATGGATGATGATATGAAGCTGCGAACGAGCAACTCTACTCAAATGAGACTATGAAATCATCTAAGTGTGCATTTGAACAAGATTAGACTTTGGATCAGGTGCGAACTGGTACACATGAAATCCGGATCGGCGAAGGTCTGAAGCACTGCAACTTAAACTTAACTTCAACCTTCGTCGTGCCAAAACTCGAACACGACGAGGCGAAGTGGAGAAGCGATGCAAGTGACCTAACCCGAAGGTAATGGATGACCTAACCCGAAGGTAATGAAGCACCCCCGAACCAGATCACATGTGTCAATTTTAATGCGTGCCCGGATGTACCAATCAAGAGCCCAATGATGGACGATCTGACCCTATTTTGTGGTCTCGATCATTTTGACATTCCGTAGTCTCCGACGAGTTTTTTGGCTGATTAGACTTCATATGCAGCAGCTATAAATAGACCACCAATGAGACCTGAAAAGGGTTCTTCTCTGCAAAACACACAAAAGCTCTGCTATTTCATATTAACGACATCTACTCTACATTCTTACTCAAACAAACTATATTTGTAATCTTACAGTATTACTAAAAGATTATCAAAATAGATGTAGGCCAATGTTTGCCGAATCTCTCTACCTCCCTCCCTCCCTCCCTCCCTGTGTATATATATAAGAAGCGTTCCGCGGCACCCCTGTTTTGCAGCACACATACCCTACCGTGAGCTATAAAAATCCAATTCCAACAAGATTTTGTAGATGTTCAATCCACATATATTATCATCTATCCAAAATTTGAATTTGTTCCGACATGCGTAACATTTTCAAAACATCAGCTCAATCATTCACTATTCAGACATTTATTTGAACCGTTAAATTTAAACATCAAATATAATATCATACAAATGTCGGAATGAACTCAAATTTTGGATAGATGATTATATATATATATATATATATATATATATGGATGGATTGAACATCTACCAAATCTTGTTGGATTTGTATTGGTATAGCTCGCGGTAAGGTAGAGATGCTAAAGGGGTGCTGCAAAACAGGGATGCCCCGGAACGCTCGTATATAAATATATAGCTATTCGTACAACCTAAAATTTATAAGCAACATTGCAAAATTGTTAGGTTTTACAACGATGAGTCACATATTAAATATGAACAGAAATACGTGGAATGTATATTATCACTGTGAGAATATTCTGCCAGTTAAATGAAGAATAGTTGAAAAAGATAACAGTGGTACATGCTGTTAGGACTTATGATTGTCTCGCATGTTGTTAAGGTAGGAATGACGGTTTGAATAAATAGTCCCACATCATGGAATAAATTGAAGGATTTGTGTACAAATATGACTTAGTAGGCACGTAACAACAAGAATTCCTTTTGTTACAAGATGTGTGTGCCAACTCATATCTGTGCGCCTTATATGGAAGAGAGAGCTTTGTTCCAACCGTCGTTACATAACAGAGGTATCAGAGTCGAAAGTTACGGACTGGGCCATGCATGTAAGGCAATGCTCTCAAAAGATACTCGTAGGATGCGAGTCAAGGGGGAGACTGTTAGGATTGTCTCGCATGTTGTTAAGGTAGGAATAACAGTTTGAATAAATAAACTCACACCATGGAATAAATTGAAGGATTTGTGTACAAATATAAGTTGGTAGACACGTAACATTAGGGATTCCTTTTGTTACAAGATGTGTGTGTCAACTCATATGCGTGCACCCTATGTGGAAGGAAGAGGATTTTGTTCCGACCGTCGTTACATAACGCAGGCAGAGTAGGTGACCAATATTAATTTATATACTTACCAGCCAATTTAGAAACTCGGTGTTCTCTTTACATTTTCTACATTACGTGGTTTATTTTGTGATTGTGGCATTATCATCATTAGTTTGGGTGTGGATGTCAAATTTGACGCGAACAAATAGGGATATAATCTATAAATGATAATTTGAAGGGACCTAATGCTATTTTTTTACAATAATAAGGATGCATGCCAAAATTTCACTTTAGTTACTGTGCCAAGCAAGTTAAGATCCAGTATTTTGCTTGGAAAATGTGGACAATAGATGTTAGCTAATACCTTAAAAGACTACTTTGATATTAAATCTAATTCTACAGCTCACCTGATTATTTTTTAGTCTTTCTGCAGCCAATTCATCGGTGAGACTAAACATCCTGCATAAAATGAAATGACCAAAATAAATGTTCAGTTTCTATTATCAATACGCGCAAAGGAGCATCTAAGATAACTGCACCATAAATCATGAATTAAATGTTTGTAATAACTTATCAGATGTTAGGAGAATCAAAACATGAACCCATCTACCAAAGAAGTATTGAAGTACACTTTCGTACAAACACCTTACTCAAGATTCAAAATGCACAGCCGGCCCTCTAAAATGGGCTTTGAAAGGAAAAAACCTCTACTTTTAAGTTTCAGGATATCTGCAAAAACTCAACAAATATTTGCAAAGAACTCTGCAAATATTAATTGATAACTTGCATTTACTTATTTATTTTAATAACAAAGAAAGAAAAAAAAATGCTTTGATTATAGAAACATGCAACTAATGTTCAGATTTAATTTCCAAAAAAAAAAAAACTATTTTTTAAACCGAAAATGAAAAAAAATAGGTGTCAATTATACCATGTTTTTGGAAAGGTTTTCATGTACCAAATCTAAAAATGAGGGATGGAACCAAATTTCCGCAAAGTGTTATGGAATCAAAAAATTGTGACAAAGCTGATAAATTTTTGGTTAAAAATATCCACTTATCCAAAGGAATGTTTAAGGATGTTAACTGCATCCATGAAATTCAAAGATACTGCATATTTTACTTCTTCTGTGAGCCTGCTCAACGTTGCAGTCAATAGTAAACACTAATTGCCTATAAGTTTACTAAGTAGTGCCTATAGTACCAATCAAAAAATGTTAGTTGTCCCTGGAAGCTAGTTTCGGGTCTAGCTGTTGAAATCTAAAACCTTAAAATAGGAGCACAAAACAAGCCTAATAGCTTTAGTTCGAGCATCTCCAACCATATCACATTGCAATGTCAAGGACCATGTGAAAATAATTATTTGACATTATCAAATAAATGCAGCAATAATTTGTTCCAAATGACAAATTTTGTACCCTGCAAGTGTATTAAAAAGCTAATTTCATTTAATGTTGCTTATGTGGATTGTGGATTGAATTTGAAATTGTGAAATAAATGTCTGCTAAAAGAATTTCGTTTCACAATGACTACTGTAACGGTTGGGAAGTCATATTCTATGTTCAATTCACATAACCATTGGAGGTACATATTAAGAAAACCATGGAATATCTATGTGTCGTTTATTTGGCATCGTAACGCATTGAGGTTGGAGATGCTCTTATATAGATTACCAGTGTTTTTAACACTAAACGTCCCTAAAGAAATATTTCATTTCGCAGAATTATAGCTTTATTTAAACTAAATACCCGATTCACAATTATACAATTAATGTGTGATATTAATCATGGTAAGAAAAACCAATGTTTTATCACTTATCATGAGTTTGAGATCGAGACAAGGCCCATTGAGATATTAATCTATTTCAGTGGTTACACCAGTATATATAATTATTACTAAGGTGTGATACAATCGCATATCTTTCTAATACAAACAAACATATACCTTCAACAACATTGGTTGATATATATTAATGTGCATTTATTGGTTGACCTAGCATGTGGTGCAAGAAAAGCTTCTCATTTGTAAATAACATGATACAATTTCACATACCTTGTTTGTAACTCTTCAATTTTGTAAAGCAATAGACGCTCTCTTTCTGTAGTCCCAGTTTCAGCCTACCAAAAATGTAATAAATCATTTACCATGTGATCAGAATGAACACTGAACTATTAATAACAATTATGTCCGCATTTTATATTCTTAGAAGAAGTTTTAATTTCATTTGATCATGTTTAGTAGTGCAGGAAAATTAAAAAGCGACCATACCCTTTTGTTGTTGAGGGAAACGAGAAAGAAACTAAAAATAATATTCGATGAAATTGATTCAAAAGATCTTGACTTGGCAACGTCAAGTATATTATGGCAATGCCCAATTTTCCTGTTGTCAAAAGCCTACAAAAAGCTGACTCAATCGATCTACTTGTGTGACCCACCCAATCGATCTACTTGGAATACTCTCAAAGGAGCAACCTAATTCAGCGTACTTATTCAAACAAAATTTGACCACGGCAATTGAGAATTTTAAGTTGTTAAATTTACACAAGACTTTTAAAAAGAACATCAAATTTTCAGTTCATTTGGTTTACTTTTTGTTTGACATGCTTCCAAATATTGATGTACGGATAACATAACATTTGAAATACTAATGATATTCACTAGCAAAACCGACTAATCCATTGGACAGGATTGGTTTCTGTTCAACGTAGAATATTAGTAGACATATTTAAGATGGATATTTATGTTCAGTACTTTCCTTGAATATTGTAGCAGTACTTAATAACAGAGTAAAGGTACTCGACAAGTACAAAGACATACATGTGTATGGAAATATAGCTAAATTGGCAAAACCGTAAATATAATATGCAAATTTTATGTTTACTTAAAGCACTGTGTGTGGTTATTTAGGGCCGTCAATGGTCAGATACGGACAGTGCTATATCCGTATCCGCATCCGAAATCATTTTCGAAATATTGGATATCCGTATCCGCAGATATGGATGGATATCGAATAAGTATTCAATCTGCCAAGGATTGCTAAATCAAGAAATATAAATGAAAATTTTTAGTTTAACAAAAATGTTTTTCAATTTCATTGATCATAAAAGTGTTAAAAATAAACAGATATGAAGAAATTAAATATATTTGAGTAGTTAGTATGCATTTAGTGCATATAATACGAACCTTCGACTTAATAAAGCAATAAATAAATCTCATTCATTGTACCAAAATACATATAATTTTGAGCATAATGTTAAAAAAACCGGACGGATAATTTTCGGATGCGGATATCTATGTATCTGTATCCGCATCTGTTTTTCGGATATCGGATATTTATCTGCTTTTCGGAGATGGATGCGGACGGATTTCGGATTTTTCAGGTATCCATCGACAGCCCTAGGTTATTCAAGTATGAGTACTTACACTTCAAATTTAAAGGTAAGCCAAGTGCAGAGTGGTCATGTTGTACCCGAGGAGGACAAATGACTACCGTAAGGATCATTTTCCTAAACAGACAAGATATTATTGTTAAGATCACAGCTTATTTTTCTCCTCACTTTTTTTTTAGGTGAGGATAAAAGAGGGGAGTTAACTTGAAGAAGATGAACAGCAGTGTTCTGAGGTAATTAATGTGTACAACTTTATGGGGTTGTTTACCAATATATATTTACTTTTTGTTAATAGGTAGGTGGGTTCGACAATTAGTAGCCTTTTTAATCATTTTGTATTATCTGTCAGAAATACAGTAGAATTAGCAAATACTAATACTTTAAACAAGATACTTTCTTTGAAGTATATTAATTAAATTACATTAGAAATATTGGGTAAGTTTAACTATGTGTGTGTGTGTGTGTATATATATTTGGGGTGGAAAAAAGTGTACTAATTGATGCTTTCTCTTTGTACGTCTCTGCTATTGTCAATAACAATTACTACAACTCTGATTATTATTTCATTTTTGGATTTTCTATCAAAGTTACACAGTAATTGGTTGCTATATTTATTTGAAGATATTTTTCAGTACATACTATTTATATAAAAGTTTATGTAGTTTTGGTGAAGTACTTTATATGGGAGACAATTGATGTCAGAGCATCTAGATGATTGGTAGAGCATCTAACCGAACTCCTAAAGCTGATTCCGCCACTGGTCATGAGAAGTAGAAGTATACTATTAGTATAGTATGACTGATGGAAAATAAATAAATGAAAATTACATAGGCGTCCTTATTTCCAAACTTAATCCATTTCCACACCCACTGAAAAATGCAGTCCATGAAGCATCGGTGGAATTAGTTCCGAAAATTTTGTAGTTTTTAGTGCAGGTATTTTATTTATTTTCCCCCAAAAATTTGTAGTTTTTATTGCAAATATTATTATTTCTTGAAAAAGGAAATGAACTTCTTCAATATTTGCTCAGAATAAGTTGCGATGTAATGCGGATACAGGTTAAAAAAAGGGAGGGGAAATAGTCAAAATAATTTGGAAATTGTTTAGTGTAATGTGTTTTGGAAGGGAAAATTGACATATATTGAAACACTTCTGAAGAGTATTTGACAAATTTTCCCAATAAATGTTCAGGCATGAAAACTTCTTCTGTTTAGCAAAATGCTAAACATCGTAAGCAAGGAAGTTATTCATATACTATCATGGGGTTAACATAATCCACATGAAAGTATACAGACATTTACAAGTCTTGGAGAAGAAGGTCACTATTCCTTTGTAAAGCAGAATGATGTGCGACTAGACACATTCAACAAATGGAAGTAGCTAAAAGAATATCATAAAGATAAATGAATGCAGCTAAAAAATAAAGGAATTAAAGCAACAAACTTAGTCATCTTATAAGGAATGCCTAGAAAATCATCCTAATACCCAATTGTTCTAAATGGTTATACTGGACTCAGCAAGCATACAAAGAACTTGTACGATGTTATAATTAAGAGCAGAATAGTAACCATTTCATCCTCTGGGATGGTAGCTTGGAGAGGCACACCGGTTTGCTGGCCTGCAGAGGTGGTGATGTATTGGTCAAAACATAGAGAAGGAATGAAATAATTGTTGAAAATAATTGATTTTCACATACCATCGCCTGGTTCATGCGATTGTAAACTATTTAACAAATTCATGATCAACTCCTGAAAATTAACAAAGAACTACTCAATACCATCATATCATATAGACAAAGCAGAGCAAATACTTAATAGTGATTTTGGTACTTGTTGAAACGAAGTTTGCTGAAATAAATTCTGAAGATGAGGCATGAGAACTGAAGCTGGTACTGAGCTGTTGTTAGTTTCTTTGGGGAGTGAAGTGGAGGGCTGTAAAATATCAGAAAAGGTTAACATTTGCACCGACTCTCGTTAATTTATATTTATAGCAAGTCCAATATAGAACTGTTTAAGAAGGCTACAGAATAATAATTATACTGATAATAAAAGTTCACATGGTGATACTAAGCGTAAACTTAATCACATTCTACAAATTTGTTCAGCACTCAAAAGTCTTTATGATTTATAAGTTGTAATCTCGTATTAACAATCAACATTTTCATTAGACTAATAACTTTGATATAACATTACAACCAATAAAATATCAATGCCAAAAAACACATTAAGTAAAATAAGTGTATACCAATTGTCTTGACTGAACGATCCAATCACCGACGCTGGCTGATTTTCTTAAGGAAGATCCCTAGCGAAATCACAATGTCCAAATAAAACAAATGCACTCAGTGATTGAAATAATCAGTTTCGATACAAGAAAAAATATTGCTTCATGCGTAATGGTACCTGAGCTGGTCTTTTTGAAACTACCGGGACATCCTACAAATGTAAAATCGAGTCAATAGAAGCGGTCAAATTGAAATAAGAATATTATCATAGTTCAGAGCTGACCTTTACAAGATCAACATTTTCAGAGGTAACTGAGAATCGGCCTTTTATTTGTACCACGTTAGATTTGTTGGACTTCTCCTCTAGTGGATCTCCATATCCTACAGGAATGTTACATGACAATCCATAATCATTAAGAATACAAAAAAGGCTTACTCCAGAAGGAAAAAATATGCAGAAGCTTGCATCAACTTTTGTTATGGCTTCTTTTTACATGGATAATAACTTTTGCTTTTACCCAAATATAATGATTGTGATAATCATAACATTAACTAGTTAAATAGACAGTGCATGACTACAGCTAGAGCCTTTGTATCAATACCGTCTGCACCAAATACGCCCTTTATAGATATTAGTTCTTTGAAGATGGCACACATGTGCATCCATTTAAAGCTTAAGGTCTCGACAAAATACCCTGCATTGTTGCTCTCACCTGAAGATGTGTTTACTGTATGGCATTATTGCACTTTAAAATCCAAATGCATCTGTGTTGCTCAGTTGCCTAAAACTTAAGATCTCAAAAGTGGTCATGGTTGCGCTTCAACGGCCGAATGCTATTTTTATTACAATACCTCAATTAGCTGAACAACGCACTAAGATAATACCTGTTGTCCATTTGGTTTTTTCCTCGGTCTTACTCTTACACACCTAAATGCTTCTATAAGTTATAATTAAAAAGGTTTTTTATAATTTAAAATTATCCATGTATTAACAAGATAACAAGAGTTATTAAAAGATTAGAACACGACCATAGGAAACATTATTAAACCTGAGTCCAATAACAAAAGATGAAACATTTTGTTGCAGTTTATAACAATCAAACACAAAAATTTTGACAGCAAGAGTATATAAAGTTATTACATGTTATCTTACCTCCTGATCTTGTAGGAGCCGATAAACTATTAGCGGAAGCACGATTAGGAAGCATCAACGGACCACTTAGGTTTTGCGGCTTGCGTGAATCGCGTTTATATTTCTCTGAGGCGGTTTGATTGTCAACCTCAGCCCTGATATGAGTGTGTTAATGTTATGAATATGCTTGAATAATGCCATAAATTAAATATTTACTGATACAAAAAGATAAAACAAAATCTTCAATCAAGCAGTGAAAGAAGCAATCGATTAGTAATATTCATGCCTTTGTAAGGTGAAACAATCTGCATATAGCGCAATTATGTGTAATACCCAGGCAATTATATGTCCAGTTATTACGTGATTGTGTCCACGTGCTCTCATACACTGTACATGTGATGCAGACAGATAAACATCCATTGTCAAGAAATGAGATATCAATTCGTTTATGTCTTAATGGCCTGTGTGCCACACTTCACATTTATCAAGCAAGTATCCATTGCCTCACCGTATCACAGTCTTACTTAGATGGTATACCTTGAACATTTAGTCCAGAGGCAACAAATTATGGTCATATGTGGGATCAAGCCAAGCAAACTACAAAGACAGCTCATGTGCTGTAGAGATAAATATAATATATCAGGATACACTTAAAAGGATTTTTACGGTTGGAGGTAATGCCATGGTCAATTAGATTCACAAGGAAGAAAAATAATGATCAAACAAATTCCAGTGCATCTTCAATCATTTTTGAATTAACAGAGTAAATCCACCACAAGTGTACTAGTCTGCTTCTCAACATTACGTGCATCCATAGATGAGATAACAAGGCAAATCCGTAAGAGATGAAATTTCCCTCACATCGTTAAAAGCCAAACACAGTACACAGATAATTAATTACTTAATGGTTTACACTTTTAAGGTAAAACACAAAAACAAGTAAAATATACATTATTTTTTTAGCAGAATAAAAGGCATGACAAATAATAGAACATAGCCAGAAAAGCAGAGACTAACTTTATTTTGTTCCTCACCTCGAATATCTAAGTCATTAGCCATTCAAAAAAAAACATGGATCTTTCCACACGTGCTTGGCTGTTTACCCTTAATCGGGTTTTCTAGTGAAATCAATGACCACATTTCAAAATAGTACTAAACTATTTTTCGTCTATTTTACAATTAATGGCAATAGAATGAATATCAAATGCATAGAGATCTGAAAGTGTGGAAACCTATTCGAGACATACCCTCTTTCAGAGGTTGAGTTGCAATGACCTCCAGATTGGATAAGTGGGCCACTGTAAGTTGAGTGTTTTTTTTCATGTCGGATCTTCCAGTTATTATCAAGGCCTTGTTTGCATATAAATCGTTTCGACTCATTCTTGAATTGGCTTTTCTCATCATATGGCAACACTCTTTCTTGTATTTCATCTACTTCGCTTGGCAATTTAGTACCAGACCCTTCTGCATCATAGACATTATCTCTGCATGTGTTATATTTTATACTCATTAGCATTCATATTGTGTTGAACTAACTTTTACTAATACACACTGTTCTATACACAAAAATGCCCTGAAACAAATTATAATATGGAGATAGAGTTTACAGATTTTATTTGGACAAGAAATATGAGACCATACATACACGGTAGAATAGACAAATGAGATTGATCCAACCTTCCAAGTTGTCCCTATACATTTCGCTAAGCCACTTCCATATTTGCAACAACAACAAAAAGGAAGATTGGTGGCAAATGATTAACAACCCATCTACTTTCTGACAGAGGTCCCCATAATTGTAGAATACCCACTTGAGTAAAGCATTCAAGAGAGATGAAAACAAACCAACTCGAGTAAAAGACTTGATCATGGTGGAGATTTAATGAAAATTCTAATATGCCAACCAATTTAACATGCTTTACCTTATGATGCTCAATGTTGAGCTGTCAAAAGAAACATAAAAAATAACAGGATTTTGGTACAAAAACAAACGCTTATTTGTGTGCAGCAACGAAAAAGAAGCGGTAAGAGAAGATATGCAAGAAAAATTAGTCATAATATTTATAGGAGAAAAGAAGAGAGATCATTTTTGAAGGTTTAGCTATCTGCATAGAAGATCAAAAGGCAAAGCGTGTATTTCTAACATTTTTGATTGTTAGAGATATTGCAGCATGCATTTCTAACATAGGAAAAAAAAACAAGAAGCTTAAATAACGGATGGATAGGAGGAGTTACAAGGAAGGACTGCAGCAATATGAATTAATTAATTAATTAATTAATTAATTAAATGTTCGTTTTAGACCACAAGATATCGAAAATTGATGTTCATAAACAAAACCTGGAACAGTTGATTACAACCAACCCTAGCTCAACGGGACTATGCTGATGATGAATATGCATTTAGAAACTCCTTATTGAGAATGTGTAATTAGTAATTACTAAGTTATAGAAGTGCACAAATGGAAAACAATAAGAGTCAAGGATCAGATTGCAGTGTTTGATTCCGTTTCATTTTGATTAGAATTTTCTAATTTTAGTCAATTTTGAAATTCCATCTCTAGCCAACCCCAACTTGTTTGGGATTAATGGTTGAGTTGTTGTTTGTTTGTTTGTTTGAAATTCCAAAAATTTCAGCTATGCCATTTTCTGATTTTAGCACTTACTATCGATTTACACTTTGCATACTTGTAACTACAAAAATAAAAATGTTCACTACTTAAAATTGTTGATTTAATATTTACTTTTTTATTTTAATAATGTTATTTCAGCAAATTGAGTTGGAACTGATAAAAATATCATCTCATTTTCTCAACCTACAGAACTTGTGCAGTTTTTGTATTATCACGTTTGATTGCTACCATCTTTATTTTTCCACATGTATTTTATCCCAATTTCTGCTATAAATTTGCTACTATTTTTTTAGCACTTGACCAAAAAATGGAATGCATATAGAATTTGTTTCAATCGACGTCGTCGGAACTGGTCCGGGACGGTCAGAATTTTGGTCCATGATAAGAATATGGTGGGAAAACTTAGGAAAAGTACATGAAGAACACTCAAAGCAAAGAATCCAGAATGATTAGTTCAGAAGAGTTAGTAGTACCTAAAGTTCATCTCATCTGTAAATATTTGTTTTCCATGACTAGAGCTAGCAGCAGATGGATCCTGGTTGTTAAAAAAACAAAGTCCTTTATAATAAGCTACTTTAGATAGCATAAAAACAAAATGGTGCAAAAATCTGGAATATTCTTAATAGAATTCTCAAGTCATTCAATTTGCTGCAAAAAACTAGACAAATTAGCAAATATAACAGAACTTATTGTACTTGTGAGAAATGGTTAGGGTTACCTTCAGGCTAGATCTCAAAGCACCATCAGCTTCTTTTGGCACACAAAGCTCCTCGTCATCCAATATCTATACAATTCCAAATTAACTTTTAATCATATAAATATACATAAACACACACGCACGCACACGCGTGTGTGTGTGTGTGTGTAATGTGTGTGTGTGTGTTTATGTGTGCATTTTCTTGTATCACTTGGTGAAAGATCTGATGATTGACATTTCTTGTATCACTTGTTTTGTGATCTATTTATGTCCAAATAGATTTTCCCATATATGCATGCGTACACACATATTGTGGTAACTGATAACTGGTACGAAAGAGACGGAAGTGAAACTTACCAATGATGCTTGGGCTTTTAGATCTTCTATATCAAAATTCCATGCACTTACACCTCTTTGGTATTCGCTCTGTCAAAATATTGTTCAGACTGGATAATCAGAATAATCTAATACATAATAATTTATAAGGAAATATGAATTTATCATACACTGGATCTAGTGGCAGATAATATTAATCTTTTACTAGACAAGCAAAATGATAGACAGATGTCTAGTTTAGTGGTAGGTTGTTGTTAGGGAAAGAATTAACAGAACTAATTACAAACTCAAGGATATAGATTATATAAACACTGTAGCATATCAAATTCACCGAGGTACTTACAACAATCAACACGATAGTAGATTATAAGTGGGAAAAGAATGCATTTTCAACTTAATATTCACAAATACAGAAACACAATCTAAATAAATGAAAATAATAGAAAGATAGATGTGTTCCTATAAGGGTTTTTTTTGGGGGGGGGGGGGGGGGGGGGTGTTAAAGTGCATTGCAACACATAATCAACTGACCATCGATAGAGCTTCCTGTTCCGCTGAAGGCATTTTCTTCAAAGCCAGCTGTGCAGCATCTTTGAGCTAAAAAGACTTATATTATATTATAATAATAATAATATATTTTGGAAAAGGGTAATAACAGGTTACAACTTTAAAGGTGACTAACCTGGAGTTCTTTTACACGGTCCCAAAGAGGTGGCAAGCCAGACAAAAGGCTTTTAACAGATAACTCAGGAGGTTTTGCATTCTTGAAAAAAGAATGTTTTAACAATTTTTCTGATGTTGGCCTTTTTGTTTGGTCTTTCACCAGACACATCGCAACCATTTCTTTGAAAGACTGATTTAAACTGAAAGTCAATTATTAGACAGTAATAAAACGAGCTATTTAATAGCTCAGAAATAACTCGGAGAAACTGCAAGATGGCATGATTGATGGATCTTAAGAGAGTGGCACCATCCAAATACTAAAAGATTGATAACAATATGCTTCCGTGTTTGATCTTTCACCAACCACATCATGACCAATTGCCAGTAGCTATGTAATAAATTTATGACATACTCCTCCAAATTTTACGACACTCCCCCAAATTTTATGTTTCCATATGATATCAGATTGTGAATTTTGTGTGGTCATGTTCACTAAAAAATAATTTTAAGGGTGGGGAAATCAACAAAAGTGTATTTCAAGCTAAACAATATTCACATCAGAAGCTACAAAATGCCGGGGAATATAACACTGAATGTGGCCATACCATGATACAGCACATGCATATGTGAATTCGTCAATGGTGTGATAAAACAAATGGCATCCCATTCATTTCATTCTTAACGGTTTGGGAAAACATTTTCTCTTCTATTTATTAGTTTATTATGTTTAAAAAAGAACTACCCAAAAAATTGCCGTCAGTTTCATTAAAGCATGTGCAAAAAGCAAAACAAGGAAGACGTGGGGAAAAAATAAAATAATTACATTATCGACTTATAAAACCTAATTAGTTATGCCAACTTAAGCTACCAAAAGCATAAGTTAGATGAAAAAAGAGATACATCAACAAAAACAAAACAAAAAATCCCGATTTTTATTAGCTTACAAGACGTGTAGTACCTTGGAAAATCTTTTATCTCGATCATAGTCCAACCCAGGAGGAGCATTTTGAAGGGTCATTAGAAGAACCTGTATGGAAAAGTCTAGTTGAGGGTAATCAAATATCTAACTCTGGTTAAATTGACTAGATCAAACCATTTGTCATGCCAAAAAATAATACAGGTAAAGTATACACTGAAGTTACAGTTATTTACCAAATACATAGGTAGTTGCACAAAACCAACTAAAATAGTGTGAAACATATATATTTTGCGGAAAGCGATGCAGGAATGACAGCCTTCCTAAGGTACCATTAGCCAGGGCTTTCGTTTTCATAAATTCCTCTAATAAAGTATAATATGTGATCTTGTAGTGCAATTTTAAAATTGGAACACATTTTGAAGCCTAAAGTAAATTATATTAGTTATGCCACGTTTCTGCACTGAAATACTGAACCTTGCTGAAGTTCTTGGAGTTTAGTTATTCTTACTATTGATTTGCAGGCCCAAGCAAATTAAATTTTAATATTGCAATGTAGATACTGAGAAGAGAGAACCATTTCTAAAAGCATATCTGAAAGTGTTGCGATTTGCAAACATTTTGCTGAGACCAAGATGTTCAGTGCTGCAATACAAGCATTTTGCACGCATAGAAACACACACAGACGCACACACATACATGCATATACATTATACGCATATGAACGCACCTTCATCGGAGGATATTTTGAGAAAGGAGCATGACCATGTGCCAACTCAAGCGCAGTTATTCCAAATGACCAAATATCAGCTCTGGAAATCAGCAAAATGAACAGAACATTATTTTCAGGGTCGTTGATAAGTATTATTTCCAATACTAACATGATATTCCCAACTCTTTCAAGACTCAAGTAATATACATACAGAAAGCTAGGGTCAAATGGCACTTAAACTTTAGCACCTCTTTTGCACCTTAGTTTCATCCATTAAATTCATGTAATGAACAAATATTGCCAAGTCACTAGTTATCACTGGTTATATCCAAGTTGTAAAAATCACTAGGCGGTGAGCATAGACTATGCATTAATCGTATAGACGGGGATTACTCGAGGGTTAATCAAAGCAGAGCGTTTACGATAAACTCATGCATTCGGATGAAATTTTAGTATTTTGTGTAGTATTAACTAAACCACGTTAGGATATCATGAATTTGAATGGGTTTGAAAACAACCATTAAGACAAAAATCACTTGAAACAAACATTTTGATTATTATAAAACACTTCAAGCTTAAATTGAACCACAGACGATGCTTATATACTTAGATAATGCAATAACTCTTATTCAAGTGGATTAATCAATTCTTTAGATGGCAAGGCTAGCCTAGCGTCAAGATGGACCTAAGCAGAAAGCCTAGAAGGATTTTTACAACAAAGGTTATATCATTTGAACCAGCTAGGTATATCACGTTTAGGTGTAGCAAAATTGAGGTGTAATCAATTTTTATCCTCACACAAACTCTACTATTA
Source organism: Allium sativum (assembly GCA_030737875.1). Taxonomy (NCBI): domain Eukaryota; kingdom Viridiplantae; phylum Streptophyta; class Magnoliopsida; order Asparagales; family Amaryllidaceae; genus Allium; species Allium sativum. Next base: position 738,033,029 of record CM060916.1, read on the forward strand.
TGTGAAAGGACACAGCAATAAAAAAAATTAACTTCTATTCAGAGACTTTCATTGTCTTGATGAATCTCTTAGATTTTATTCATTTATTTGGAATTGCAAAAAATAAATACCATGTTTAAATGCTTCATAACATGGTGAATAAAAGCATTTTTTGAAGGCTACTAAATGTCATCAAAACTTTGATTATTTATAAGGTTGTCAAGTCTCATGATACGACTGAACACTAAAATAATGATTATCTAAAGGATGCAAGCCCTCGTGATATGATCCTTCAATTATGCCTAATTTTTTAAATGCCGCATGGGATTAAATTTGTAGCCTTTTTTTGTTGCACATTACTTTTTTTCCTCCTTTTTGAGTATGTATAGAATGTTTATATTTATGCATTTACTATATCTTGGTTGGATATATTTGTACTTTGCTGGATATGTTAACTATTAGGTTTCACTATGAATGTGTCATTAATTGTTTATTTGGATAGATGAATAATTGATACACAATAGTCATAGGCACACAACATACATATACATATATACACATCTACGCATTGTATTCTATATAAAAGAGAATCTCCAACCAATTTTATTATTTACTCTAGGTCGTTCTCGGCTTCAATACTCAATTCCCTCAATTTTGAGGTGAACTCGCATCCAAGTCTTTATATATCTTCTTTTTTCAAAATGCCAAAAGCTTTAAACTCTAAAATTTAATGAACATTAATTAATGTCATATTCTTTATAGCTCGTTTTTTTATGTTGACCTCTTCTTTCTAACAAGCTTAAATAGACTTTTTGGAAGAAGAAAAATCCATATTTTAACATTTGTGCAAATTCTACCGTTATTGCTTATTTCTCTTTCAATTTCAATGCAACTCTCAAAAAATAAGAAATATGAATTATCTTCAAAAGAAAAGGATTATTTATTGAATATAACAAATGCAATTTGATTAGACATATTTGAAGAAGCTCAATCCACTATATCTTTGTCCCTACTTTTCTCCAATCAATTTTTTTAGTCCTATATGTACCTCAATTTTAAGTTTGTTCAATAATAAAGACATGTAAGTTTGAATTGCTAAATTTTGCGTTAAATGATTTTCTTAAAGAAAAAACCCTTTTCTTTGAATATAGCAAAGACAATTTGATTCCACATATCCGAAGAAGTTGAATCCCGTTTATCTTAGTTTCTACCTTTTTCGATTAATTTTTTAAATCCAATATTTATCTCAATTTTAAATTTGTTTGATACTGAAGATGTGAATGCATAACTTGCTAAATTTTACGTTAAATTCAGTTATGGATTTTATTTTAGTGTTGTATATTTTTAACTATATTACAGGAAAACTGAATTGAACTGTTAACCTTATGGCATATTAGAAATTTCTCTTTGGTCTGTAATTTACTATATATAAAAGAAAATATGTATCAAACTGAAGTAATTTCAAAATTGATTTTTTTTTTTTTTTTTTTTGATTATTCTCACAATCTTCCACATTTCAACATTGAGTAGTAAAGTGGACATGTTGAGAACATTCAATGTAAGACTCAACTATTAAATATATTTATTTTGTGTTTTGTTTACCTTTTATATGGCCATTATCAATTTCTTATATATTTAGTAATGACAAGACCAAATTTAAGAATGCAAGGGTCTCATATTTTCAAATTTGTATACTTATTTATGCTCATTTTCTCTTTTAGTTTTATTAGGCAAACATCTTCATGAAAATAAATATAAAATGATTATGCTTTAGCAATTATATATCAATTTCAATCATACACTCGATCAGATTATTGACATTATTGTTTGTTTTATTACGGCTACTTTTAACTACTATCCATTTATGTTTATCACAATTAATTGTAATAGATGTCTAAAAAAGTTTGCCTAAACATTTTATTTATAAACTTAATTTCTTAATTTAATATCAGAGAAATTAATTATGATCACTTTTGAAATTATGTGAAATCAAGTGAATGATCATCAGAGAAATTCAAATGGAATTTTGCTAGTCTAATTGTTTTCTGCTATCGTACGGGAAGCCTCGTGCACTGGGTTCCACCTTTAATCGTTTTTTGTTCGTTTATGGTATTGTTTTTTTGGTATGCTAACTTTGCATTGAAATTTATTATCATATTTATTCACAGCTATATTTACTTTTCTATCATTTACTTAAATAGATCATTGACTTTGTTATTTGTTTCAAGTTTAACTTCTTCTTAACTATTGTGCATTTATATTTGTATTGTATGGTTGTAACTAAATATACTGCTTAGCTGTAATGGATGTCTTTCGATTTTAATTGCCCGTATATTTGTGTAGTTTTATTGTTTATGTTTCAAATTTTCAGTGTTCATGTTTATCATACAAATTTTGGTGATCATACTTAACACCACTTGTTGATAAAGGACTAACTGTCTTGGTTTATTATAAAAACGCCAAATGCGTTTAAGGTTGAAGGGGCTTTTGATATATAAGTTACATGTTCTTATTATAGATGCTCTTCGATATTATAAAGGATTGAATTTCCCTCCTGTTGTTTATCTTTTATGCTCGCTATTTTTCAAATTTATTACTTTTATTCAAATCTTTGTTTCCTTTTTTCCACTAGGAACGATTTTGCATCGGTTCGATATTGATTGTAATAATGCTTCTCGAATGTGAATGAGAAAAAGCAATATTAGAGAGAATTCAAATTCTAGTATTAAATAAAACATGATACTCGTAAACAATAAGACCATTATGATTAATTGTAATTTATTATAACTTAATTTGTTAATTTCACAATAAATACATTTGCTTTTTTTTGTAATAAATATGTTTGTTTCACATTAAATGCATACATCCTATCTAGTTATTACATATAAAAAAATATGAGACTATTAGTCTTCTCTATTCACAACGAAACTCAAATGATATTCGCACCTCTTTTTAGTCTAAGCAAAAAAATTATCATTAGTCTATCTAAATTATTTTATATACAATCAATACTATTACTATTTACCTATTCTGGAAAATCAAGGTCATATCTTCCCTTCAGTTATTTCAATTATTTCAGTACCACTCTTTCCCATTAACTTTTTACTGCTATGGTCAAATTTATTCCATTTTCACACCTCCTCATGTTAATGGCTTTTATATTTTCACCCTGATATAGCCGTCTTTTACGCTCTACTGCATCCTTGATACTTTCGACGGCTCGATGTGCCTTCTTCGCTATGTTATGCGTTCGAATTTTATTGTTTTCCAGTAAAATCTGAGTACATCCCATTTTATTTATCCTCACAAAAGGTTTCTTTTCATTCTTCCAACTGAATATTTTCTCCATCAAAATCTGATTTTATTGTAGACTTTAAGTTATGATCCTCACTTTCATTTGTTTGCTAGATTTTCTAATACCATTCTGCAAGTGCATTCATTATCACCTTATTTAGTTTGTTTGCTGGATTATTTAATATCATTCTACAAGTGCCTTCATTATCACCTAATCTAATTTTGCTAAATATATGTTATAAACATTTATATTTTATTTCTTGACGAACTTCAATATAAGAGTGATGCTTTAGGTTTGTTAAATTGTAGTATAACTGATTTATTTTAGTTGTTCAGGTTTTAATAATTTATTTTTCTTAATTTAGTTAAAAAATAAAAAATGAGCTGAACGTGGTAGCACTTTGATCCATTATATATTTATCGTTATGGAACATGGTTTATTAATGTTTGTATATTGACAATAAGCAACATGGTTTGATCCTAATAATGAAAAAAGGATTTGTGAATCATAATTGCCTCTGCTTGAAATACGACGTTACAGAAGTCATTACATATATTCCCTAAAATAAACAATAAATGAAATGTTTAACATATAATTAACTCAAACACACACACACACACACACACACACACACACACACATATATATATATATATATATATATATATATATATATATATATATATAGCGCTAAGATCAACAGCTCCCCTTCATTTAGCATCATTTATAGCCCCCTAATATCAACCACACGTTTGTATTTAAATATTTGATTTCCATCACAGAAGAAAGAAAAAACAGGTAATTAAATATAAACATGTAGCAGGTATTATAGGGCTGCAAAATCATGCTATATGAGGGAAGATATTGAGCTTGTCTTTTATATATACATACATGTGTGTGTGTGTGTATATACATGCATGTGTGTGTGTGTGTGTGTATATATATATATATATATATATATATATATATATATATGCATGTATAATTCAACCTTCCACGGTTACTGCCTCTTTTGTCATTCTACTCAATTAAAATGTTGATTCCTCCTTGTGATATTTTCACTTAGCCCCTTAATTCATTTTGCTTCTTAACTTTCCCAATTTCAAAATCGGTTCTTCATTTACATATCGTCCATTATCTAAATTGTATCTACTCCCCTCTATATAATAGGAGTATGTGAATGTATTCTTGCTTCTCGTTCATTCTCATTCACAATTCTTTTTTTCACTTTGATCAAATGATATTTTTTCACTTTATTATGGTTATTTATCATTTCGAACTTCAAAATAAATTTTCATTACAAGCTAGGTACCATAAACTACAATGAAATCTTGTGAATTGATAGTAACTGCTGATGTCAAAAATAGCGTAAAAACTCTAATTCTTATGAAAGCACTGCAATCTAATAAATTCAAGCTTACAACAGAATATAGTAGAAAATAAAAATAAAGAATGTAAAATGGAAACAGTAAGAAATTGACATAACAAATTTATAATGGTTTGGCCGACTCTGACCTACGTCAACCTAAAAAATATCTTTTTTTTATTTTTATAGTACTTTGATTCCGGTTACAATCCGATATAAACCAAAAATAAAAATGGCAGAGCCTACTTGTGGAAAAAGAGGATCCCTTGCTCTCTCTCCAAAAGATTGGTATTTATAAGTGAAGATGATCAGAGATCCACCTAAAAATTTGCAGAGAAGACCGGAAGATGGAGTTGAGCACCCCCAAAAATATGGGTCCCATTTGGCCTACTATAGAGGATCGGCACTGACCACAAAGGATGGCACTAATCCCTTGCATGGTCAAATTTGGGATTGCGACCCTCAGGGTGGGTCCCTCGTGAATTATACTTTGAGTCTTCGTTGTTAGTTCGCGTGGCCACAACATAGTAGTCAAGGCGCTGCGCAAGCATTGAGCCTAGAGCTTTTTTGTGTGCCTTTTTTTAAGTTTGATCTGATATTTTACTAACTACAAATTAATTTTTAAACTATATTTTATAATTCATTCAATTATCTACATATTTTATTAACTAGAATTAAATTTTAAACCATATTTTATAATTTATTGAACAATTAAATTTTTTATTTAACTATTTATAAACAAAATTTTGAATTTAACAAAACAAAACGCCTCAAACTACAAAAAGGTGTGCACTCAAACTGCAAAAAGGCGCAAGCCCTGAGCCTTGGGCTTTTCTGGGCTTAGGCGCGCCTAAGCGTGCGCCTTGATAACTATGGGCCACAGAGGATGGGGTTAATCCCTTGCATGGTCAAGTTAGGGGTTGCGACCCTCATGGTGGGTCCCTCGTGAATTATACATCGAGTCTTCGTTGTTAGTTCGTGTGGCCACCTACATGATATTGTGAGATACCAAGTGATTTTTGTTGAGTTGAATTGTTGATTTAATTGGGTAAGTTACGACTATCCAATATGATTCCTACATATTATGATGACGATCCGATCTGATCCTCTTTCTAGGGGAAGTGATAGATGCCCGAGATCTCTTGCCGAAAATGCAAATCCATACTTAGGCAATTTCATAGTGACATTTGAGTGATTTTGCTTAATCATAGCTTTGTATGTTCCATACTTGATTTCCGAATCAATCAATCATCCCTCTAAGTTTTCTACCTCGATAGTTGTAAAATTCATTTAGCCAAATCCAATGTGTAATGGTCTTGCAAAAAGATGGGTTAACAGTAACTAACGTGAAATTTATAAATAAAAAAGAATATATAACCATATGTATTTCTCATTCACAATCTTTTTCTTTCCTTAATTTGAGTAACAAATTTTCAATTATTTCTATAATCGTAATTTACCATTTCATACTCCAAATTAATTTTTTATTATAAGCTTACAACCATAACCATGGATTTTTAAAAAAGTTATCAATTGGTGGTAAACCTAATATATGAAACTACTGGAACTGAAAAAATAAATATATAAGGAATAAATTACTACCAATTTCAATTGAACTAGACTTTAATCTAATTTGAGCATTAACTACAACAAATTATTTTAATTTATGAGTATTAAATTTTATTAAAAATTTGACCTTACGTATCATGATTCTTCGTTGACTTTGAACAGTATACTCGCTTCCTATTCATTTGAAAACGCTTTTCACCATTACCTCCTCCATTTTTTGTCACTTCCCATTTGTTCATTCTAATTGTTTACTTTAGCTTTGTATCTTCCTCCATATCATTTTATTAGGAGAAATAAATGTCTTATTTTTTTATTTCTCACTGCATCTTTATTATCATTATCATAAATTAAAAGATTTTTTTCTAAATGAAATCTAATCACTTGAAAGATAGAATGTTAGTAAATGATGAAAGCTTCTACTATACCACTATAGTTCAAGGTATTGGTAAATTTTCCTTCGTTAGTTTGGCTACTTGAGTTATAATTAAGCATCTGCTCTTTTCCATACTCATCGCTTCTATCTTTTATTTGTTTGTCTTATGTTCGTCCACATTGGTATGGATCCACCGATGTTTGAATTTGAATATGGTTTTAGATTTGTTCAATTTTTCAAATCATTTGAAATATAGTTGTTTACTGCAATTTTTAGGTCTTTGGTTTATCTATTTATTACAAATTATTGTGGAGAACATACATGTCATTGAAGTTCTATAACTTTGATTAATTTCACTATCACCATGAATTTATTTTAATCAATAATTTGGTGTTGTGTAAGGGTGATAGTGTTAATAAGAAAGAAAGTTCGTTGTCGATTCTTTTTTGTAGTTATACCTCCTCATATGTGACATTTGTCGCTTTTCATCACTATTAAAACTCACAGTTCAACTATTTATTCCAACTTATCATTTTGCTCCATAAAATTTACCCTTTATTGAGGTGATAAATCCCTTCCATCTTTGTATTTTCCATTGCATCTTCATTATCATTCACATCAACTCAAAGACATTTTTTTTCCCTTAAAGACCTATTATTCTTTCATCAACAATAAACATGAACAATAAAAAATGACGAACACTCCTACTAAACACTTTAGTTCAAAGTAATGGTCAAGTTTTTCCTTTTGGTTAGTCTAATCATTTAATTTATAATTGAATATTTACTCTTTTCCATTCTCAACATTTTCTATGTTTTATTTGTTTGTCTTACTTTCATCTTTGTTAAAACGAATCCACCAATGTTTGGATTTTGAAATTTTTTTGATGATTACTATTTTGTTTCATTTTTTTTTTAATAATTGGAAAATATTCTTATTATTTGGGTTTCTAACCTTTTAGTTTATCAATTACTGCAGGTTATTGCAAAGAGCAATGCATGCATAAGTTTCTATGTTAGTGAAGGTAAATTACTATTTTGATTAATATCATCATCGTCATTAATTTGCTACTAACTAAAAATTTATATTTGGTGTCTTATATTTGATAATAGTGCTAACAAGAGTGAAGTTCAATTTCTACAGTATAAACAAATCTTTATTACTTTCACATGTATTTTGATATTTTATCATTTGTCGATATTTATGTTAAAGTGCCCTTTGTTAAAGGTATAGCGATCATTTTCGTTATGCGTACGACCAATTATTGGGTAAGCATCAAGGTTTTAAATCTCGAATTTCAATCGCGTCTCGTATAAATAACATTTCGTATTGGACGAGATCTCGAGTGTACATCTCAGATGTTAAAGTCTGCCTTAGGACTATCTCGAAGTAACTTAAGCGTTCAAAATTGACAATTTGAAGATTATTATGATTACCATTATCTAAATATATTTATTAACATACACAATTCATGAAAAAAATACAAAAATTTCTTTTGGAGGATAGGCTTTACAAGATTATTTTGATATCGACTAAATGAATTCTACTCTAGTGAACATTAAAAATAAACAAAATTTATATATATGTTTGTTTGCACTCATTAAAAAATAAAATTAAAGAGCCAGTAAAAAGTCATCGTAGTGCAATTTCCTTTGATCCCACATAAGAAGTTAAAGAAATATATGTATGAAAAAAACATTTTCGAATAGAATCTTCTAATGAAATTTATTTCAAATTGCACTTGATATTAATATCTCGGGCGAGATGAGTGTCACATATGATATGAACAAAATTTAATATCTTATTTGGCCAAATCTCATTTTGTCCAAGTTCAAAAATGTGATCTCAAGAGAGATAACCAAGAACTGAAAGATGGTAAACAATATGTTATGTTTGAATTAAATTGCATTGAATACTAAATGCCAACACAATTGGCATAAAATTTAACATGCTTATTTTACTTCCTTATTCGTTATTTCAAGTTTTCAACAAAATAATTGGTTGTCAATTATTTTAGCTTTCATTCAAGGTTCGTATAGCTATAATGATGTGTGTGCTTCGATTATTCAAACAAAATTTTTAAACTAACTTTGATTTTTGTACGGTATTATTCACCTTTATCAGAATTATTCAAGTTTGTTTTTCAATAATTTAATTTTACATATACGACCAAATAACAGGTTAAGATTTGTTGATATGCAAATGAAAATGTATTAAATATTTTATTAAAGATTATGATAATTTAGAAGCTATCAAATCGTATTTCATCCCTAATGGAGATTGTCGGTTAAAAGTAGTCACAACTAAACTTTTGGAATATCTACATGTGAAAGAACAGATGAATTTTGAGAATGACAAGTCTACAAATCCTAAACGATCTAGATATGTTTCCATTCAAAGAAAATAGCTCATAATGTTTCAATAAATATAGCAAGGTATGGAAATTATGTTAAGAACATCTATTTGTTTAATTGTATAAACATTCTTTTTGTTGTTTGACCATTGTCAAATTGTTAAACAACGATAGCAACTTGATATTCCTTACTTTTGTAATATTATACTTAAAGTAATCATCTTGAACATTTTCTGCTTAAAATTTAATATTTATACATACACAAATTTGGTTTCGACTCTATTGTAACTTCATATGCAAAAATCGGGTTCCTACTAGTTATATAGGTTCAATTTTTGTCAATTTATATTCTCTCTTTTTTTCATAATTTTAAAAACAAATCCTATTTCCCTAGCATCTTTATTTGTCATATTTCCCCTTACAACGCTCTTATTTCCATCTACCAATTTTTGCATTCATTATTTTTATTTAATTAATTGAGTTTTCTTCATCTTCTTGACGCATTTGATATTTACAACCAAAAAAATTCCTATTCCCTTATATTTTCTTATATTTAATATTCTATTTATATAAAAGAGAATTCTTGAACATCTATATTTTTGCTCTTATTTATTCTCAACTTCAATACTCAATTCTCTTTAATTTTGAGATACATTTGCATTGAAGGCTTTTTATTTCTTCGCTGTTTTTCAAAATGCCAAAAGCATTAAACTTTAAATTTTAATGGCCATGAATTAATCATATACCCATCCTTTATAGCTCACGATGGTCTCTTATTCTTCCTAATAAGTACATATAGACATTTTAAATTTATGTAAAATCTACTTCTCCTTTTTATTCACTCAAATTCAAAGAACCTCTCAAAAGCTAAGAAATATGAATTTTATTTAAAGAAAAAGCTTATTCATCGAATATAACAAAGGCGGTTTGTTAAAAATATTTGAAGTTCAATCCATTTTATTTTTGTACCTACCTTTTTGTCAATTAATTTTAATCATATATTTATCTCGATTTTAGATTTGATTGACATCGAAGAGGTGAATGTTTGAATTGCTAAATTTTAAATGAATTTATTTTTCAAAGAAAAAACTGTTTCTTTGAATATAACAAAGACAATTTGGACAAGCACCATTGTCTAAGTGGTTAAACCAATTAGCCAATTCAACATGGTGCGAGATGTCACATATTTGAATCCCACTCTGTGCGATTTGAACCTACTTCCATGTGGTATGTTGCATATTACGTAGACTTGTACATAAGTATCCAACATTCAAAAAAACAAAGAAAATTTGATTCAAAAGGTTCGAAGAAGTTCAGTTCATCTTATATTCGTTCATATCTTTCTTCCAACTAATCTTTTTAATCCACTATTTATCTCAACTTTAAATTTGTTCAATATTAAAAACATGAATGCTTGAATAGCTAAATTTGTGTTAAATTCAATTATGGATTCTATTTTAAGGTATATATTTTTAACAATATCGTAGGGAAATTGAATTAACCAAATAAATTATAACGTATGCAAGGAATATCTCTTTGGCTTGTAATCTATCATATACGCACGCGCGCGCACGCACACACACACACAAATACATATATCTTTATTAATGGTTGTTACGCATTTGGTGTCATATTTTTTTAGTATCAACGTTAACTACCTAAAATGTTCTTGCATGGCTAAAACCAAATCTTGATATCACTTAAAATTACGAACTTAAAATTAAATTAAATTAAATTAACCAACTCAAAATTCTCATCTATAAAAATTATTACACTCTCATATCGTTTGAAAATAGGATCTAATAAATCAATTTTATTTACAAATTCATGAAAATTTAAACTAACAAACACATGTTTCAAATTAAAAATAAAAACAAAAACTAATTACACGTGAATTCAATGCAAAAAAATACATAAATAACCATGTAAATCATTTTCTCTTATTAAATCGTCAAACGTATGAAATATTCACGTGCGAAGTGTGTGTTGTTGCGTTTGTATATGATAAAGGAAACTCATGAAAGCAGTGTGATGTTGGCAGATAGTTAATGGGGTGTGTGTGTGTGTGTGTGTATATCTTAACTCTGTACACTTCCTCCTCGTTTCACGTGTCCCTAGGATCATAATTCTTCGCTATTTTTGAAAATGTTAAGTTCAAATAAGTATTTGAATTTTATACTTTCATGGTCATGGCAAGGAATAAAGTAACTTAAAAGATGGGTGGTCTTCATATTTCATATGCTAGGTATCAGATTTGGACAGTTCTCAATGCAAAGGGATGGAAGTGAGCAACAATTACAATAACCACGTATAAAAAGAAAACTCATGGTTACATGATAACAATGATGGATGTAGGAAGCATGGGTGGTTGTGGGATGATTTGAAAAAGATGAAGACAATGGTGTTGAAGATCTACAATTTTTGATGTTCTATTCCCTACTGAAATCCATCTTGGAAATTCTAGTATGAATGCAAAATTAATAGTTGCTGATGGATGTCATCGTTGAACTCTTTATATTACATTAGCGCCTCGCGAATTCGGGATTATGTCTATGTCCAATAGTTGAGAGAGAAACAGTCACGTGGTTAACCAGGAAGCATGTTTGAGTTACGTAAAGAGTGTGATGTTATTTCTACCAGTTCAGGAAAGTTATAATGGATCTGATACATGAACAAAATATAATCTAAAGGCTTAGAAGAAAATGGATTCAAGGTAGATCCTACTGGAATATAGCTTAGTTCACATAATGCTTTATTTATTTTATTGTTTTGTAAGTGTAGCATAACTTGTGAGTGCGATTTAATGTATTAGTGTATTGTACTCTGTATTTTTCGATACGGAAATCAATAAAGAATCAAGTTTCTATATATACATAAGAAAATATGCGTCAAATCAAAGTAATTTTAAACTCAAATTATTTTTGCTCTCGACCTCCAATGTTTTATCGTCAAGTGATGAACAGAACACGTTGAGAACATCTCAAAGTAAAATTCAACTATTAAATTAATTAATTTTGGATTTTAATTAGCTTTTTTACTATCGTTATTAATTTCTTCTATTCGATAATGATAAATTTAGAATTACGAATCCGATGTTTTTTTTCAAGTTTGTACATTTAGTTATGCTTTCTCTTTTAACTTCATATAAATAAATAAATAATTTAAATGGTTATGGTTTAGCAATTGTATACCGTTTTTAATCATAAACTCAATTAGACTACTAACATTGTTATTTGTTTCGTTATTGTTGTTTTTAACTACTATCCATTTATGTAATTTTAAAGTTGTAATAGATGTAAAAAAAAGTACATCCAATTTCAAAATTAATTTTTCTTATATATTAAATTATTATAAAAATTAAGTTTGTAAATTCAACGTTGTTTTTCCAAATTTGCAAATTTAGTTATTATCACTTTTAAATCATGTGAAATCAAGTGAATGATCATCGGAAAAATATAATTGTAATTTGGTAAGTCCAATTGTTTTTTATTAGCTTATGATACTATTATTTTTTGCTAACTTTGTATTGAAATTCATTACCATATTTTTCACAATTCTATTCACTTTTCTATAGTCACTAAAATGTATCATTTGCTTTGTCATTTGTTTCACGTTACCCACTTTTTAGCTATTACGCGGTTGTATTTGAATTGTTTTATCATAATAGATGTCTTCCAATTTTAAGCGTTTACACGTTTCGAGTCATTTTATTTATTATATTCGTTCTAACTTTGTATTTTCAGTGTTTACCATGAAACTTTGGTAATTATATTTGAACACCATTTATGGGTAAATAACTAATTGTTTTGGCATATTACAAAAATGTCATATGTGCTTAAGACTGATGCATTCTTGATATATAATTATTTATTATTGCCATAGATGTTATTCACTTGGATTTTTCCTAATGTTCTTTATTTGCCAATTTAAGTTGAATTTGCTTACTTTTAATTGTATTATTTTATTCAAAAAAATATCCTTTTTTCCATAGTGATGATCTCACATCAATTCCATATTGGTTGCAATATTGGTTCGCTTAAAAGGGAGGGAAGAAGTACAATTACTTATTATTGCTATAGATGTTATTCACTTGGATTTTTTCCAATGTTCTTCTTTATTTGCCGATTTAAGTTGAATTTGCTTATTTTTTAATTTATTATTTTATTCAAAAAAATCTCTTTTTTCCGTAGTGGTGATTTCTCAATTCTATAGCGGTCGCAATATTGGTTCGCTTAAAGGAGAGGGAAGAAGTACGTACAGTTACAAAAAAATTCAAATTTTAATGTTGGATATGAAAGATAACATTAGTCATATATAGGAGGACTGTTATTATTCATCAAAATTTATTAACTTGTTTAATTAGTTTGCTCATCTTTGTTGTAATAAATACGTTTATTCCACATTAAATGTGTCTATTCTAACCCGCAGATCTAGCGGAGATTGCAAGAGTTCCCAGCTCCCAGCAAGAGGTTTGAACCTTACAACCTCACTTTAGTCGTGTGTTGTTGGCGTAGGCATGTAATAATCCCTAACACAAGCGAAAATCATAGGATTAAAAAGTGTCTCTGTGAGAGCCTAGGTCGACGAGAGCGGGTCAATCGAATTCTTTAGCTCTACTCTTCGAACTAGGGTTCATAAAAAAATGTATATATTTTATTATATAAAAGATGTGATTTTTTAACCGCTTGTTTTCACATTTCTCACAATTTTGAAAATAAATCTTAGTTTTCTAGCATCTTTATTTGCCACATTTCCCATTACAATATTCTTGTTTTCATTTATCACACTTAGTGCATTCATTGCTATTTTTTAATCCAATTGAGGTTTATTTCCTCTTCTTGGCACATTTAATATCTAAAAGAAAATCTTATTTCCCAAATTTTCCTGTCTTCGATTTCTTCTCACCTCACACAATCGTGTTTTTCCCATCTTTATCTTCATTGAAAAACATAATTTCTTTTAAAGTTTCTTTCCATGTTATTTATTTGCTTATCTCATACATTTATTAACATGATTATAATTTAATTTAATTCATAGACAGTTTTCACCTTTAGTATTCATGGTAATTGTTTTATTTGTTTTATTCATATTGTGCATTGGTTGCGTTTCTACTTGTTGTTTTTAAGGTTATAATTGTTATGGAAAATTATCTAAATGATGCCAAACGAATTTGACTTGCTAGATTAAGCATCTCGATCAAAAGGCTATATCTTTATTTTGTTATGTCTTTTCTATTAATTTAAGACAATCTGATGTTTTAATCCTAAATTTACGATTTCATTTAAGTGATTCGAAATTTGTTCTAAATTTTGGTAACCTCTGGTTTTTGTTTCTATTAGCATATTTACGGACTAGGTTTCATCGTTTATTTTGCAAGAGCTTATTGGATTTATTATTTCACAAGCACGATAAAAGCTTCAATTATTCTAATATATAAAATATATTTTGTAGGGAGTGGCTTTGTTAATATATAGAAACCAAAAGAACCTCATTCTCAAATGTAAATATGTAGAAAATCAAGTTAAAAGAAAAATATTACATATGTAGTAAAATGATATTCAATAATAAACTACATATTGTATCATGAGAAGCATAAATATACAAGCAACAACTTCTAATTTTTGTTAAAGTTGGTGTTTGGTAAGCAAGCTTACTTTAAATGCTCAGACAGTATAATTTTTTTTATGTTAATTATACCATTGTACTTCTTAATCGATCTAGGCTTTTAATCTTTCGATATTATGTTTTTTAATAAGCTACGTAATGTTTTTTTGGTTAAAATCATTCATGGTTACCGTCGAAATTTAAGTGATCATATACAACATTGAGTTGTTTTGGTAGTGCATTTTGGTAATTTTTACAAATAACATAAATTATAGGTATAGTTATTCATAATATGCCAAAAAAAAAGGATCATACAAAATGTATTTATCATGCAACTAAATAAAAGTAGCTCGTTACTCCTTCCTTTAAATTTGGATCAATATGAATTTAAAGTTAAAATTAAATGATAATTCAACTAAACATGAGAAACATATACTTATTAAGTTTCTTTCGTGCTAAAAAATATAAAAATAACATTTAAACAATTAATTCTTTTTATTTATTTCTTTTTTATCAACATTCAAATGCATAATAACCTACGAAGCTTCTACTGTTCTATAAAATCCGTTATAGGTAAAGTTCAACTATTTTTTCTTTTTCACGTTTTATATCAAATTTTATTTCCGTTTTCTCCATGGGTAAGACTACAAATTTAGGTTCCTTCATTTATTTTAGCATGGGGATAGTTTATTAATAAATGGATACAAAAATCATTAAATTTTTCTAATAATCAGATCAACGATCTTTATTCCATTCTTAAACATAAGTTTAAAAGAAGATCAGGTTGGAAAAAGAAAAATTATATCTAATGCAAAATAAAATATTCAAATAATAAATGACATTATTATATTCCGGGAAAATTGTAAATGTATAAGCAATAATTTCGTTCTTCTTTCGAAGTATAATTTTAAATTTTGATTCACACTTAATTTTAAGTATGTTTTTGAGAACTTATTTATATACAAATGCTTTATAAATTTTACGTCAAACTGGGGGGAAAATACAAAATTATGGCATTATACTTTTTAGTTTATCTAGACTTCTAATATTATTATATTGTGTTATTTAATGAAATATGACATTTGTATAAGTGATGCAATCATGGTTATCATATAGTCTAGGTGCTCTTACGCAATCATGGGATAATTAGTTATGAAATTTGTTTTATATTAAGTTATTTTAAAATTTTCCGGTTCAAATAATTTACTTTCATATCGTAATGGTTTTGAGTGAACTATTTTTAAGTAGGAATGATCATATCAAATATAATTACCATGCAGTAAATAAAAGGAATTAATAGGTTTCAGTTACGATCAATTTGAATTCAAACTAAAAATCAATTCAATTTAGTGGGATAATGACATATTAGTTGTCTTCAGTGCTAGTTGGTCGTAAAATTCACATGTAATCAATTTATTTCATTGTATTGGCACCGTTTCGGATGCATCTCCATGAAGAAATATGTAACATGAATTGTTCTAAAACTTTCACAAATTTAAGAAGTACTTGAATAAAAGAGAAATGGTAACGTAGGAAGTCATTACCTATTTACAATAAATATTTTCCTTTTAAAAAGTGTATGTGCATAAACTAAAATGATTGAGGAAAGATGTAATTATAAACTAATTTTTAAGAAACTTATCAAATAGTACAAAGGTAATACTTGTTTTTGCTTTTAAGGCAGCACACTATTTTTGGCATATTGTTTATTCTTGAGGAAACATTATATATTCAATATATTTTAAAACACAATATAATTTTCGAGGCACAACAATTATAGAGTTATAAATATTATATTGTATCAGTGTTGATGTACAAACAATTTTTTTATAAGCATTCATAATGGCATATGATTGCACAATATTTTAATAGTTTGCTACATTGATTGAGTT
Organism: Allium sativum; assembly: GCA_030737875.1. NCBI lineage: Eukaryota > Viridiplantae > Streptophyta > Magnoliopsida > Asparagales > Amaryllidaceae > Allium > Allium sativum. The sequence goes on from CM060916.1 coordinate 738,049,460, forward strand.
TCCTTATGGCATATCTTAAATGTTGAGTGATATATATATATATATATATATATATTGTGTAACAAAGGCAATTTTCCCCATGGTGATATATTATCTCTTTGAATTATTCTAAATTATGTAATTTTCAATTATCATGGTGATATAATTCTTTGGAAAAAAAACATAATTATTAGCTTGTTCTAAAAATTAGACAATGATGCCTTGGTTAGTAGCTTGGCATTAGAGAAATGAAAAGGTGTAATGGTCGGTTCTCAACGCCAACATTAAATCAATTTGTTAATTACCCAATATGGATTATGTGGTGCACTCTCTTAAGTGTTAATGAAACTATTTGATTCACGCAAGTATTCGAAAACGATGGCCTACATGATGTTTATGATTTATGTATATTTCTCATGTTATATTATGCTATATACATTTTAAAAAAAATTTGTCAAACTTCTAAAATATTTTTCTAATTCAATTAGTATTGGATAGTATGAAAATGTACAAATGCAGTTGCCAAAATATTGATTATTTCAACAAATTTAAAACATTATTTATCGCTTAGCATACTTCTTTATGCCACATATGGAACATTATCATCACATCAAATGTGTGAATATTTAAATTTATATTCTATATAAGACAAACCCATGTTGAACATATGCATTGCATAATTAACAGGCATGCTTGGCAATGTAATACTTACCAAGTAAGAAATAATTTGGTAGGGACATTAGTGTTTTTTGTATAAATCCATTGTTCTTTAGGAAGTGTTGTTATAATTTGCATGTTTCATAGTTACTTAAGTAGATTTATTAACATGTGTGCATGTCTATATCTATATATATTTATATGTGTGTGTGTGTTTGTCAATAGTGTACTTAAAAAAAAAAAAAAAAAAAAAAAAAAAAAACTAGATAAATTCAGTCCATGAACCTATTTTCTTATTTCCATACAACCAATGGAATCTAAAATGTATCGTTGAATAAATTATGCTTCATTTGGTTTTGAAGTTATATTGGCATCCAGTGCCTTAATTTTTGCCCTAGAAGCTATATAGCAGTGACACAAATAGTTGCACTCTCAAGAATTGCTAATCTACATGGCAATAACATAAGAAGACAGCAAGAGATTTAGAATAATAATCTTAAGGTGACATCCATTCACATGAAACATTTTGAAAGTCAGCATATTATACATGGAAACGTATTGAAACACGCCACACTTAGATAACAATCACAAAAATTGTACTCAGCTTAATCGTTTCAGCTACATGCTGTGTCATGTCAGTGCATGAGTCAGTGTTCATCAGAAATCGACCTATTTATGAAAATGGTCAATATTCAAATAGTCATTCATAGTGGTCAGCTGCAGATGTGAGACTTGATATTTAGCCATGAATGGTATAGTTATCTACCTCAAAAAGCCTGGTTTTATCGTTTGTCAAGCCTTACAAATATAACACCCTCTAACAAGCGCATGAGGATTAAGAATACTCCCGTATTGAACACATGAGTTGATGATAATAATTGTTGTGCTTATAATCCTATATAAAACGTAGTTGTGGTTGCACGTGAATAAATTCGTACTTCATACTCGCTGATAAAACTCTTAACAAAATGTTATGACCTTGCAATGTGGTTGAAAGCGGGACTATAATATCATTTGTAACATCATCATTGTCTAACAAAATTATTATACTAAACTTAGCAGTATAGTTGTTAAGGCGCGCGCTTAAGCGCGCCTAAGGCTCAGGCGCAGGCTTTGCGCCTCGCTGGCCTTCAAGGCGCCTCAACTAACTGAGGCGCAAATAAAGCGCGCCTTTGGCACTTTTCTCGAGGCGCTAAGGCTCAAATAAGCGTGCCTTGAGAAATAATTGATTTTATGCCAAGCCCACTTTCGTTAGGACCCGATCCGACTCTCAGCTCTCAAATTCGAACAGTTTTGTTCAATTTTTAGGGTTTTCCCTTACATTCTAAGTTCTAACGCAATTGACACTAAAAAAACTGCCACCGCTGCTGCTGCCACCATCAGGTGTGTCATGTGTGTATATATATACATACTATATGTGTGTGTGTGTGTGTGTGTGTGTGTGTGTGTAAGCAGCAGTTTTTTTTTTTTCATTTAAATTAATTAGTTTAAAGGTTTAAACTTTAATCTAAACTTGTTAGTTAATTTACTGAGTTATGTTTTAAATTTTAAATTAAAATTTATTGACTTATGTTTTAATTTTAAAGTTTAAAAAATATATTTTAAATAATTAAATATATTGAATTTGTGATCGTTTTTATTTCCGAAATTGCATTTGAGACTTTGTACCTACTAATCTATGTTTTTTTATCACTAAGTTTATCGTTTTTAGTAGCATTTTGTAGTATTGTTTTTTTCTACCAAAAAAGTCCACACTTATATAAAAGTCGCACAAAAAAGCCCAAGGCACAAAAAAGCCCAGGGCTCAAGCCTTGCGCCTTAACTACTATGCTTAGCAGCGTATTTAACAAGGACATAAGGTCAAATGAGTAAGATAACTTTGAACCAACTTGTCCTTACATCTGCCTAAACATTAACAACATGCTACAGCCGATATATTTAAGGGAAACATGTTTACATATCATTGTGATGCACCAAACTTGTGACTTAAATTTTGTAATACAACTTAACCACATATACTACATAAGCCAAGTAAAGACGTGTTTTTATTTCACAAAACCCTTTGGTATTGTCTGTAAAGAGTAAGCAATATTTATATTAGTATTCCTAGTATTTAAATATCAAAATGGATTTATCTATGTATTTTAGAGTTAACAGATCAAAATCATACATGGTTTTCATTTTGCAGTCTCATGTTCTATATCCATTTTTATTGTGCAAGATGTCACAGTCTTTTGTAGATTAATATAAAGACCGCTATCTTTTCTTATTGTGCAAGATGTCAGCCTGCAGTATATCTAACATACAGATCACCTATATTGACAAAATTTGAACTTGTACAACTCAAGAAATATTATTATTAAACGAACAGTATGCAAATATGATGAATGCATGATGTTTTAACATTGTGAACAACTCCAAAATGGAGATCTCATACAAATTTGTTCCAGATCTCCAAGGCCACTCCTCCCTTCATTCCACTAAATTTTAGTTGCTTTCCTACTCGATACATGTGACAACACAAAATAATATGTACAGGGTGGAATCGTGGTAAGCATGAATAAAATTTATAAATGGGAATAGTTTCCTACTGCCCATTCTGTTGCCACTGGCTGTTACGATGCGCGACTTGCGTGAAGGAGAAATGATAGGGTTATTCATTCAATTTATTTTCACTACCAGAGATGGTCCAAGAATTATTGCTGTTGTGGTGGTGGTTATTACCATTACCATTACTGGGTGTGTGCATGCGCCTGTGTGTCTATCTATGTGACACAGCAAGTACGCAGTAAGAGATGTGATGGTGAAATCTTACTCCATTATCAACAAAGATATAAGCTGAATAACCAGTGCCAAACAGTCACTCCGTGCCACTAATTCTGGTTTATCTTCTAATAAAATGAAAATGTTTTTGCTTTGAGTTTGGTTATAGATAACCATATGCATGGAATTTCAATTTACAGGGAATACTTAGCACAAGATCTTTCGCCACACACTGACTGAAGATCCACTTACTTAAAGTCGTATCCCCCTCCTGGTTGCAATACTTCTGGAGCCATCCTGATGAGGGCAAGGAAATTCATTAAAACGTATATTACCAAAAATTGTAAACATCAACTCACAAACATCATAACATAAATCACTTTGATAACTAACCAACATGGAGTGCCTACAAATGTATTCCTTGATCGTTGTCTGTCACCCTTGTCAAACATGCAAGCAGAAACGCCAAAGTCACCCAGCTTCACCAATCCCGAACTGTCAAGAAGGATATTTCCAGCCTACAGTTTGAACCTTTGTTGAGCAACAACATAGACAAACAGTATAACATGAACAATTAATCCTTAGCACTAGTGTGCACATTCTCTTGGTTGTAAAGTATGTACATACTTACAGAAATATTTATACGTCAACGTGTGTACATGATAATCTAGATTTTTTTTGGCAAAGCAATAATCTAGATTTTTTCTAGATAAGTCATATAAAATAATGCTTATACCAAATGTGTCCCCTAATCAAAAAAGGAGTTTATCTTGGTTCGAATAGAAAGGAGAAGGTCAGCAATAATATCTTTAAAGCTGAAAAGGATAGTACAAGAAAAAGGTATTTGTTGAATTGGGGAGTGATAGCTGCATCGAACCATAGAGTTAAAACATAAATGATACTTCCTCGGTCCACCAAAACAGCTTAATTTTTTGTCACGTAGGACAACATATTAAAATGCATAATATGTTGATAGTAAAAATGACGCTGTGCTTGGGTAACTTAGAACTAGTGCAAAACTATAAAACAGTTTGTTTTGAGTGAGAGGGAGGATAAGATATAACAGAATGTCAAAGACCGTACAGCATTCTAACAATAGGTAAACTTTCAGCCAACCTTGACATCACGATGAATATGCCCATGCCTGTGAAGGTATTCCAACCCCTTCAGAGTCTCTTTAAGGATAGAGCAAATAACATACTCCTCAAAGCCATCTGGATATGCTATCTTCATCAAGTGCAAACATGAACCCTCCGTCATGAATGGCATGACTACCCACAAAGAATGTTCCACAACAAATGAGCAGTATGCACTGATCAAATTTGGATGGTCTATTAATCTCATTGTTTGAGCTTCCCTTCTTATGTCATCCTACATAGAGTTCCGGTTACTTGATTCAACGAAAAGTAGAATTTAAATGTTTGGCCAATTATAAATTGTATTGCTAGCATTGATGGTAACCATTTTATAAATGCTTTTTCACTTACCGTGATACGTTAGCAAATCAGGAAATGAAATTCTAAAATATATATGTTCCACGAAAGTGTGTGTTTCTACAAAATGTACACACACACAAGAGTGTCCGCCACCACATAAAAAAAAGGCCCAAAAAACTCCCCTACACCCCAAAAATTAAAAAAGTCAAACCCCCACCAGTCCCTTTTTTGGCAAAACTCAGGATTGAAAATGAGTTTTTATAGATATTTTAACAAGGAAGATCACCTATGCAAAATTTGGAATCACTCAAAATTTTCTAATCCTTCAACATTACATTTAGAATCAATGGTTTAAATAAATTCGTTTGATCGGGATAATACTGGCTTCCAATTTTGAAAGAACTGAAAGTTTCAAAACAATTAGCATAGATGATCTAGCAAATGCACATAACATGTCTATGACTCGATCCCAAAAAATTGCAAAAAGAAGACAAAAGGGGGACATTGCAACCTTATGAAAAAAATGATAACCAATATAACACAAGTGCTCTTTGAAATCACTCAATCAACATTATGAGACTTGTGCCACTTTATTCTCTTGCACAATTAAACTATTCAATCATCAAATAGAATTGTTCTCTTAATTTGAATAGGCTTGTCGTAAACTGATGAAAACATTTGAGACACAGTGAATTATTTAACTACGTTTACTGGTTTCCGCTTGAGCTTAAATGTTTAATAGACTTGTGCCTTATACTATATATATATATATATATGTATATATATATGTATATATATATATATATATATGTATATATATATATATATATATATATATATATAGAGAGAGAGAGAGAGAGAGGTAAAACTAGGAAATTGACTTTTTGAGCATTTTCACCTCAATGATGATTCACAAGTTTGGCAAGATGCTATATTAGCAGTTCAAAGACTTATCATGTAATGAGATACAAGAACATAAAGAAGCAAAGTGATGATGTAAGCTACCCTTACTGAACTAGATAGTCGGTTTCAAACCTACCAGTTCAAATCCAGATTTAATCATGCATAATTAGAGACAGAGATCAGATACAATTCATCCAAAAATACTCACAAGATTACTATTGCATCGATCAAGATCCACGCACTTAACAGCGACAATCTCATTCGTTGGTAAAAAAATTGCCCTATAAACAGTCGCGCTCGATCCATTCCCAACTTCTTCTAGGAGCTTGTAATCGTCGGCTGAGGTGGAGAAGTTGATGCTGCTCCTAAAGTTCTTCCCGGTTGCCCCGCTTACCTGGCTGCTCCTCCCTAAGTTTCCGCTATTGCTGCTTCTCCCTAAATTTCCACTGAATCCACTCCTCCCTAAGCTTCCGCTATGGCTGCTCCTCCCTAAGCTTCCGCTAAAGCTGCTCTTCCCCATCCCTTTCTTCCCTGACCACGGTCAATTTCTTAATCAAAAACCGAGACTTTAGATATTTTTGTTGTCAAGCGTTGACCGCCGCCATGATTCGGAGAACAGAAGAGATCTTTTATGAGACGAGGAAGAGTATGGAATGGCGGAGATGGATGATGACGTGGCAGAATACTGGTATGGCCCACTTGTATTCGCAGTACGGTCGGGTTCGGTCCAGAATATTGCGTGCTATTCGTGTAGTTTTTCACTCTATTTTCTACAAGAGCTCTTCTATTCCACAGTCATCCCGAGAGTCATTCAGGATGGTCATACCTTTTTTTTTTTGTTTTTTTTTTTTTCGTGCTCCACTGCTTTCTGTAGTGGGGTCCGCGAGTACAGCACACTCACACGAGTGTGTTTAGCTTTTTTCTTTCTATAAAACAAGAACGGCGCAGGCTTCGCATGTGATAATAAAACACAATTTGCGGATAAATAGATTTTAATCGAGCTATATACGATTATCATATTAAATACTAATAATTTATTTATATATTTAGTCATGTACTTGCATTGAAATTATATGCAGTTACGTTGAATTTTTATTTCTAAATTGTGAATTCTTTATTTTACTAAGTTGAAATTTTGTTTTGTTATCAAGTAATAAAAAGCGGAAATGTATGAAAATTTTAATTGTTAGATCCAACATTAACTGATATTAAGTTTTAGTAATATATGCAAAAGAGCGTTTTGAATTTATTAAAATGTATATTTGTTATATCATATTTTTAAGTGCTATCCGCTTTTGGCAATATGCATAGAGAGGTGTTTTTGACAATGCACACTGATACCAAAAGTTTTACGTCTAAGCTATTATATGTGAGTCCTAATAGCGTGCTTTATGCGCATGCATTTAAGTAGCACATACAACTTATGTTTCAGAAGTGTAAGAATATATGAATTAAACATCAATAAAAGATCAGATAATTATGTACGTATATTTGTTGATATGTCATTGTAAAGCATTCCGGTGTGTTTTTTTTTTTCCAACGTCATATGTTCGTGTATTATTTCGAACTTCATAATAGTATGCATAGGTCAGCTACTCTCTAGATGTGTGCATCTATGTCTTATGTATGTATATTTGGGTGATATCATTGTAAAGCATTCAGACGTTTAGTAGTTTATTTTTCGTTTCTATCGTCATATTATTATTTTTTTCAAAAAACAATATGTTTTGTTCTATATCTTTAAGTAACTGCCAATAGATTCTTATTAAGGATTAGTGGTTGTGGTTTATTACTTAGAAAGAGAATATTTAAAAATAGACAAATGAAAGTTTCATAAACATATCAATGACCCATAAAATTGTACAATGTTCTTTTGAATTATTACGTATCTCAAGGTGAGTAAATAAAGATTGTCATTGTTCCTTCATTGTGAATTAAATGTTGACTGGTTGATCAATATGATATAATGTAGTAGTGAATGTTGCACATCCAATATCACTGATCTGATTCTTCTCTCTAAAAGCATGAAGAATTTGAGTAGCCTCTTCCTCCAAAGAACCAACTGCATTCGAAATTATGCGAAGTTTAACTTTAATAGAACACCAAATGAAGGTAGAATACTCACACATGAAGAACAGATGCCTTGTTGATTCTTCATTAATAATACACACCTGTTCTCATCAACCACTCCAAATCTTTACAAACGATCCTTTGTGCTTAACCTATCCATAACAGCAAGATAGGTAATAAACGCCATCCTTCTTGAATTTTTTTTTTAATGTCATATCACTTTAAAATACTTTCTAACTGGATGCCTTTCTCGAGCTTTCTCTCATGCCTTATGAAATGTAAACACCCGTCTATCACATCATTCATAAAAGTCATTCTAAACATTATGATTTACAACTACTCTCTCAACATGTTGTTGCACTTCCCATGTTACTGGATGCAAATTGCTACATAAGCTTCCATTTCGGATTATTGATGAAACATGCTCATTCTGTCTACCCAGAGCTTGAATTCTTGAAATGCCAATCAAATCAACTAACATTTACCATTAACCCATGACTCAAACCACAAAAGAGTTTAAGTCCCTGAAGAGATAACCTTGTTGAAAAGTTGTTTACTATTTGATCTCAATCGTAATATAGCTTTCCACGTGCTAGATAAATTATTATCAATACTCATATTCCCAAAAAAAAAAAAAAAAAAAAAAAAAAAAAAAAAAAAAAAAAAAAAAACCTCTATAGTATTTCATGTACATCCATTTACACCAAAGAGATGAATCAACAAGAAACATCCACATTAATTTCATACATGCAGCTTTCTTAAGTTCTTTAAAAGACTCTAGTCCAATTCCCCCTTCATTCTTAAGAGAACATAGGATTTCCAATCTAACGTTATGCTTAGAACCACCACCACCCCCCCCCCCACCCCAAAAAAAAAAAAAAAATCTGAACACATAGTATTTGTTGTATTTTCAGACTATAGTTTTTATTGTTTTGCATGATCATACTGTGAATATATCGAGTTTATATGTACTCTTTTTCCTTCTTGTCGCACCAATTTAGGCTAGGGGGCGCAAGGTTTTGATGAGGCATATAAACGAAGTATATGATTGGTATTTCGTGATAAAGTGTGCCAATTTTCAATATGTATATATATATATATATACACACACACATACACACGCACACACACGCGCGCGCGCACACACACACACACACACACACACATATATATATATATATATATATATATATATATCTTTAATTATAGTTGTAATTATCTAATATCCTTAAAAATAGAAATATACTTTATGTATATTACCAAATTTCCTTGGAAATAGGATCTAATCAATAAGCTTTATTTACAAATTCAAAACTCTTCTCTATACATATTTTCAAATCTTAATGTCCCTTAAAGATATGATCTAATATCGAATCTAAGAATTAATATCCCTTAAATACAGGATATAAAAATTTATTTATTTTTACAAATTCATAACGTATCTATCTACATAATAATAATAATTTAAAAATATGACACAACAATTGAACTTTCTACAAATAAAACGCTCATCTAAAAATATTATCAAATCTTATTACTTAAAAATATATCTCACAAATAAGCTTTCTTTGCGAAATTCATTTAAAAGTGATTTTTGTGTAAAAATATGATTAAATATTTGTGTTAATCATTTTCTCTTGAATGTGCTAAATATGTATATAATTTATAAAAAAAAAACAAGTTATACATGAAGAATGTTATGTCATGCGTGAAAACGTGTGTGGTAACGCTTGTATTAATAATTGTCTTTGAAGCGCAAACTCTTGGTGAAACCGTGAACTCCCCAAAATGCCCTTATGTATGAGTTTTTAAATATATTAAATTGTTTTTTTTTTACGAAATGAAAATATAATATAACAAAAGGAAGAATTTAGTCATTCTCCAATGGCTCAATAAAACGGTTTCCACACATTGCAGAAACCGTGCATGCACACATACAAAAAAACTGATCAAAATACAAGAAAAACAAAGAATGGAGTACAATCTAGTACTAGCAAAACAGCGGCCAATGTAGTGCAAGACTCCACAGAAAGACACCATAGCGAGGATAGGTAGTGAAAACCCCGAGCTCCACATGAGACGTGAGCAGAGCTATATCAACCGGCATGTAGTGGGAATACCGAGCTGACTGCCCAGAACCTCTGAAATCTCCTGCTCCACAGCTCCATCAAATCCGAGGTGACTAGCGAAGACAGAGAAAAGCATCAAAACTCCTAATACACCAATAGCTCCAGCCGTACTTGCTCCGTAGATCCCATCAATAGAGGAGAAACTAAAGCACCATCCAGCATTAAGCAGACTAAATCCAACAACCTATAAACCAGGATCTGCACAACTAGCAAACAACATTAGATCTATTGGGGGTGTGAGAAAGAGGTAAAATCAAGAGATAAAATAAACATATTAAATAGTTTTTTTTAACTTAATCCCCCAATAAATCAATAGATAAAATATCATTTAATATCACTTAAAATATTATAATAATAAACTTTTTTTTCACAAACTCAAATCATCCCTCTAATATCGCTTAAAAAGAGGATCATATAAATAGAATTTCAATAAAAATTCAAACCGCTTCTTTATGAATATTAACAATACTTAATAGTACTTAAAAGTAGGATCTGCCAAATAAAAATCTTTTATAAATTCATTTATTACTAAATAGTACAACAACTTAAATTTAAATGAACATTAGATGTTATAACATAGAAATAAAAACTTGAATTACTTACGCATTTCAACATTAGATGCAATGATCACTCGCGAAGCACGTGCCATAACGCTCATGTGTTGTGTGTGCGTACATACATATGGGGGGGATCAAGAACACCTCAAACAGTGCAGCACCCTTGTAGTTCGTTTGATTTTCACGACATATTCTCGTTTCTCTCTTTTTTCATTAACTTATTTAAATACGAGTGAGTGACCCAAGTTGAGGAGCAATTGAGGTGCACGGAAATAAGGATGACATAGTGTGTGTGTGTGTCTCCATATATATATATATATATATATATATATATATATATATACACATACACATATGTATGTGTGTGTGTATATACACACACATGTGTATATATATGTATGTGTATATATATATATACAGAAATAAATAATGACTTTAATTTTCATTTACAATTTGTCCATTGATCCAGAATATTATATGTTTTTATTATATACATAAGCTTTACGGAATTCGTTTTGCATGTGAGTTTGATATATGCATTGCGCGTGAATTACTATTTTAAAAATTGTGCATATACGTTCAAAAAAAAATTCACATGAATTTTCAATTATATTTTTAGCTGAAATCATGTGCAGTTAGCTTGAATTCGTATTTCTATGTTGTAATATCTAAAATTTGGTTAGTTTCAATTTATATTTATGTTATTAATTAACAAAAAAATGATGTTGTAAAATATGTTATTTGTTAGAACCTACATTTAAATGATCAATGTTTTTTATTTTATTTTTTGTAGAAAGATGGTTTGGATTTGTAAAACAACTTTAATTGTTATGTCGTATTTTTAAGTGATATAAAGATAAGGTATTTTTTTAAACTCGTGGTTGAACCAAAAAAATTCGCATCCAAGTCAACTAATGCGGTATTTCGCAAGGATGAGTTCAAAGAAAACAAAATCTATGTCATATAATTATAAAATTAACTGAGTTTCACATTAAAATATAGCAATAAAAATTAATTATGTGCGGATTAATGCTTCTTACAGGAAAATACCCTGAAGAACAAAATGAAAAAAAAAATTGTTTTATGAGTACAAGAGGCTAGAATTTTGTCCATAAGGAAAAATCTTAGTGTAGAGCGAGGAATTATAGTGGACCCTTGAATTCCTCCCTTTATACTAAAATTTGTCCTTATAGATAAAATTTTAGCTCCTTGTCCCTATGAAATAATTTTATTTTTTCATTTTGTCCTTGAGTCAACTAATTTATATCTTATACATTACATTTGATTGTTGGTTTAATTAGCAACAGAGGTTAAGATAAAACTACTTGTTGTGCACAAATGTATATGTTATTAAGTTTTTATTATAATTTATTAAGTCGTTTTTGTTGTTCTTACTACTACTGCTACTATCATTAATGTTTGGATATGTCATATTTTCAATGGATCTTAGACTTCACATAACAAAATCAATGAAAATTGATAGGGATTACAAAGTGAAAATAGGTATAAAATATAAGGTTGTTGAATTTGAGTTTGTATTTTGATTGAAATTGATAAGCAATAAGGAAATTAGCAGAAGAAGGTAAAGTTTCATAAGCGATTACAAAATGTATTATGTAAAATAAGGTTAATAAGATTCAAATTTGTGTGCTTAGGAATAAAATACTTCAACAAAAGTGGGGTTATTAAATATACAATAGATACCAAAGATTAGAATTACTTATAATGCATACCATGTATGTAACAACCCAACATTTTAATGATTGAATATTTCATTAATTTTAAATATTGGTTTAAGAAATTAAATAATTTTGAATTCAAAATACGAGTAAACTGATTGATTTAAATGATAACGTAATACGAAAATTCCACAAATTGATGGAATTTTGAGTCTAATAAAAATTTGAATTATTATGAAAACTTAACTAAGTTACGATAATAAGAAATTATTATCATTGAAATTTAAGTGATCTGAAATCGTTTAATGATAAATCGTTTTAATTAACGTGTAAATTTAACAATTTTGCAAGTAGTCTTAGATTTAGATGAATTCAATTTCATCCGTATCCGAAATAATAAATTATTATATAATGTCAAGTTTTATGACGATCGGACATTCCACGCAATCGTGCATGATTAAAACGCTCAACGAAATTATAAATAAATAAATAAACTAAAAGAAAACTAAAACGCCTTTAAATACATCTAAGTTTTGACTTAATCCATCCACTTCTTTTTCAATCTTTGTAAGTTTTTATCCCAAGTCATCGCTTCCCTTATTGAAATACTATGCTAAAAATAATCATTAAATCCAAGCATCCTTTGAAGAAATGTTCTGTGGTGCCTCACCTCTATACCCGCATTAGCCAAGGACATTACGATGTAATGTTGTCAACTAACCCGAACAACAAGGTCGTTGAGGAGAAACCATCTATATATTAGCTTTGAACGAGTGTTAAACATGTCAAATGATATGGTCTTACTTTTTCTCGCAAGAGGAAGTCCGACACATTTAATTCAAGTTGAAATCAACTACAAAGTGGCTATATATAATTCAAAAATCAATATAAAATAACATAACAACATAATCAGAGTCAGACACATATATTCACATCATGAAGGAGGAAATAGATATGAATATAACACATAAGTTTGTACACAAAGATAATGGTCATACTCAATCCACTATACAACAAAAGAATAGGTACAAAATCTACAAAAGGTAATATGTATACAAAGGAGTCTCGATCTCATATACATATAACCAAAAACTATAAATGCTAATGTAGTTAGCCAAAAGTCAAGGAATGGTCCCCGCTAGAAGTCATATGGAAGCATCGATAATTACTCGGTCTGACCGGAGCATTATTAATAAGAAAATAAACAATAAACTGATCATTCTAGTTGTACTCATCATAATAAACTGAGATAGAATAAGAGATATAAAAAGATAAATATATATATATATATATATATGCAATATTAACAATGTTCACATGTAAATGTGAAGTCCTAAACATATCCACACAACATCTCAAAGAAATTTCGGTGCTATAAAAGAATATCTTATTATAAATTATATAGCTACTCAAAAGAAATGATATCACCTATCAAATCAACCTAAGATTGATAACATAGTATCAAAAGAACTCAAAATTGATATCACATATCAAAACTCAAAATTCCAGAAATCAATAATTCAAAATCTAGAAAATCTCATAAAAAAGGGGGACGTGTTGACGACAAAAATGATCGTTCTAACACTCTTACATCCCTTAATGTCACCTATACGAGGACGCGTTAAGTTCTGTGAAGCGCAATAGATATAAAGTAATAATAAAGAGGCTAAAATTCACAAAACAGAATATAAAATGCAGCGGAAAACTTTTCAAACTTTTACTATTAAACTAAGTACAACATTACAGTTTCAAATACCATAAAGTCATAGTCATAAAACATATGTCTCGTGGAAACATAAACCATCAGAGTACAAGTACAAAACCATAAAAATCACATCCCTCATGAGTCATAACAATAATCATATAACATAAATCGAAACAATACATGGAGTAAGAAATATTCCAAGTCCAAGTTGAATCACATAATCACTGTAACGACCTACCATTTTGACCGCCCCAAGTCGGTAATTAAACCAGCTCGAAACGTTCAAAACGACGGATTGCTTTTGGCTTAAGGGGTTTAAACAAAATTAAACACAGATTCTGTTTGCGAACAGATTAAATAATTGTAAACAACTGTTAAATTTGTTCGGCTTTCCTAAACAACAAGGGTTGTTGTAGAGGGTGTCGAACTCTAGGACCAAAAATATTTTAATTAATAAATCCAATCAAGTTATTCTAGAATTTTGATTGGTTGTAAATTAATAGAAAATCAACAAAAAACGAGTTTCTAAAAATAAAAGAAAGCAATTAGGGAGCAATGACATAAACTAGATTAATATTCATCAATAGCTAATCGAATTAATACAGATCTAATTCATGTTTCTATCACAAACATGAATCAATGATAATTAGCTTTCTAGAAACAAATATGTGAATAACAACAAGTATAGCCAATGCAGGAGCAAGCTCTTAAACAACCATAGGCTCTAAGGCCAGATTCACTATTTTATTTCTAAACCCTAAATATTAGATCTAAATCTGATAAACGTTAGATCGAACTTGAATATACCCTATGAAGGAGCATAGCTCTTAAACAACACAGAATATGAAGGTTCAAATCTAACCCTTGGTTCAGATCTAGATCTATATATATGAAATTTTAATCTCTTTGGTTATGTGATTCATATTGAATCTAATCTAAGCGTCATCACCCCCTAATTAAAGGGGATTAGCTAGACATATCTAAAAGAAAAGAAAATAAAAAGAAAATATGAAATATGAAATAAAAACTAAAGACAAGTTAAGAAGAGTTTTATTCCCAGAGAAAGATTACAGAATAAAACTAAGTGTAATTCTAAATGAACAAGATACAAGTGTATTTATAACTGATATGACAAAGACTAATTGGCTAATTGCACAATATGTGACTAAAGATTTAGCCCAAATAACACATAAGCCAGTGTGAACGCAGCTGTAGAGTGAGAGGCCTTGCAAATAAGCCAATGTGAACACAGCATGAGTCTTTAGTGCGCCAAATCTACCTAACTGGACTCTATTTGCAACCGTTCTTCAAGCTTTAAACTCTTCAACCTTTAGTAATTTCAAACTTCACTCTTTTTAAGCAAATTCTTCATGCTTTATCCATCAAATGCTTTAAACCATGCTTTTTATCACAATCTGAAAACATAGCTATAAATAAACAATATCAATTATTTTAAAGGGAAAACAAGTACATAACCGGATAAGATATACACATTTACGTGTATATCAAATACCCCCACACTTATCTTTTTATTCATCCTCGAATAAACTAAACTAAGATATGTCACATTTTCGTAGGAAATACGATTGCATTTAGCATATGCAACAAGTCGTTAAACCCCTAGGTGTCCCTAGTAGGACGAGTGTTGTCTCGTGAGGGTTTTCAGTGGATACTACCCACAAAATCCAAAGTGTCTTTTAATCAAATGATATATTTAAGGTCTTTCACATTCCAAGGACTTTACCTAACTTCAATAATAATGGTTTAGTCCCAAATTGTCCATCCCATTATTGGTGCAAAAATGAATAAAAAATTTCAAGCTGAATCGTAATTCCTTGATAACACTGTAATTGCCATGAAGGTTAAGAGCATGGTGTTAACCAAAGTTCTGCACATCGACAATGTGCACCCAATCATTTATTCATTTTTTTTCCTTTTGAATAATTTTGCACCACTGTAACTGTAATGTATTGGATGTAAGTTATGCGTAGATGAAGGAAAATTTTTGTAAGTTCTAATAATGTTATAGATAAGAGGGCAAGTGTATTAGTTGAACTTCAAGCTACAAAAGATAAAGTAATACTAAGGCGCATGGAGGACCATGAGCTCTTCCTCTTGGTTGGGTATGGGTTCCAAGTAAGGTTTCAGTTGTTGACCATTGACCTTATAATATGATCCATCGGTTGGATTCTCAATTTCTACCGCACCATACGGAAAAAGGGTCCATACAGTGTAAGGTCCTGTCCATTTGGATTTTAACTTACCTGGAAATAAATGCAATTTTGAGTCATACAACAGAACTTTTTGACCTGGCATGAAAGTTTTATGTAAAATTGATTTATCATGAAAAACTTTCGTTTTGTCCTTATAAATTCATTCATTTTCATAAGCATAATTTCGAATTTCATCAAGTTCATTAAGTTGAAGCTTCCTAAGTTCACCTGCTTGCTCTAAGTCAAGATATAGAGTTTTTATTGCCCATAACGCCCTATGTTCTAGTTCAATTGGCAAGTGACATGGCTTACCAAAAATCAACCAATAAGGGGACATACCTAAGTTTGTTTTGAAAGTGGTGCGGTAGGCCCAAAGAGCGTCGGTTAACTTTTGGGACCATTCTTTACGATTTCGATTCACAGTTTTCTCAAGGATTTGTTTAATTTTCCTATTCGATACTTCAACATGCCCACAAGTTTGAGGATGGTAAGGAGTGGATAACATGTAGGTTATCGAATACTTTCTCATGAAGGCTTCAAAAGAACGATTACAGAAGTGTGTCCCGTTGTCGCTGATTATTGTGCGAGGTGTGTCAAACCTAGAAAAGATGTTTTTTTAAGAAGCGCACAACAACCTTGTTATCGTTTGTTTTGCATGGAACAACTTCGACCCATTTAGAAACACAATCGATAGCTAAGAAAATGTAAAGGTTCCCAAAAGAAGTAGAAAAGGGTCCCATGAAGTTTATACCCCAAACATCAAAAATTTCGACCTCTAGAATGGGGTTTAAGGGCACCATATTTTGTTTACCAATTTTCCCTAAGAATTGACATCGATCACAAGTTTTGCAAAATTAATAAGCGTCTTTGAAAAGGTTGGGCCAGTAGAAACCCGATTGGAGAACCTTTTCGATTGTCTTTTTGGGACCAAAGTGACCACCATAGGCTTGGTCATGACAGAAAGAGAGGACACTGTGAGTTTCAGTGTCGGGAACACACCTTCGAATGATTTAGTCGGGACAATACTTGAAAAGATAGGGGTCGTCCTAGAAAAAATGTTTCATTTGGGAAAAGAATTTGTGTTTATCCTGCTTGGACCAAAAAGAAGGGGTCTGCTTGGTGACTAAGTAGTTGACAATGTCAGTGAACCAAGGATCGGTGCATAAAGAAAAGAGCTGTTCATCTGGAAAATTCTCGTTGATTGGAAGAGAAGAAGACGGGGAATTTAGAAGACGAGACAAGTGGTCTACAATAACATTTTCGGATCCTTTCTTATCCTTTATGGTAATGTCAAATTCTTGAAGTAGAAGGATCCAACGAATGAGACGAGCCTTAGCGTCCTTTTTAGAGAAAAGATACCTAAGTGCGGAATGATCGATGTGAACAGTGATGTATGAGCCAGCTAGATAAGGTCTAAATTTTTCTAGAGCGAAAACGACTGCCAAAAGTTCCTTTTCAGTGGTCGTATAATTAATTTGAGCATCATTCAAGGTCTTACTCGCATAGTAAATGACATGAAGAATTTTATCAATACGTTGTCCTAAGACAGTGCCTACAGCGAAATTCGAGGCATCACACATGATTTCAAAAGGCAGCTTCCAATTAGGAGAACAGATGATCGGGGGAGAGACAAGTTCATTTTTAAGATGCTCAAAAGATGAAATGCAATCAGAATCGAAGTCGAAAGGAACATCCTTACCTAGAAGAGTAGTCAAAGGTCGAGTGATTTTGCTAAAATCCTTTATAAAGCAATGGTAAAAGCCAGCATGACCTAAAAAGGATCAGATGTCCTTAATAGATTTGGGAATGGGAAGATTAGAGATAACTTCGTTTTGGCTTTGTCTACTTCAATTCCTTTATTAGAGATGACATGTCCTAGAACAATGCCATGTTTGACCATAGAGTAACATTTTCCCCCATTATAAGTCAAGTATTTATCTTTGCAACGGTTAAGAACAAGATTAAGGTGATGTAAACACTCAGTGTCAGAATTCCCGAAGATGGAAAAATCATTCATGAAAACTTCCAAAAATCGCTTGATCATATCAGAAAAAATGCTAATCATGCACCTATGAAATGTTGCGGGTGCATTACAGAGACCAAAAGGCATACGATGGTACGCAAATGTACCGAAGGGACAAGCGGAAGTGGTTTTCTCTTGGTCCTCAAGAGCGATAGGGATTTGATTATAGCTCGAGTACCCGTCAAGGAAACAATTGCACTTGTGACCGGCTAGTCGTTCTAACATTTGATCAATAAATGGCAGAGGGAAATGATCCTTACGTGTTGCAGCGTTAAGTTTCCTATCGTCTATGCAAACATGCCAACCAGTCTGGGTACGGGTTAGGATAAGCTCATTAGCTTCATTTTGGATCACGGTTATCCTTGATTTCTTAGGTGCGACATGAATCGGACTAACCCATTGACTATCGGAAGTCGGATAGATGATTCCATTGTCAAGACATTTAAGGATTTCAGCACGAACCGCTTCTTTCATATGGGGTTTAGTCGACGCTGGGGATCACGAGTGGGTTTGGCATCATCTATAAGGTGGATTTGATGTTGGACAATCGAAGGACTAATCCCCTTAATATCAGCCATAGACCAACTAATTGCTTCCTTATTTTTCTTAAGGATGGGAAGGAGCAATTGTTCCTGCTCTCTAGTAAGGTCAGAAGCGATAATGACAGGAAGAGTTTCACTGTCTCCTAAGTAAGCGTACTTAAGATGATTGGGCAGCACTTTGAGTTTGGATTTTGGAGACGAATCAACTGAAGAAATTAGTTGAGGGATAGACTCAATTGTGAGCGGCTCGACAGGAATCGAATCAGAGACATTTTCGGGAATATCTTGAAACAAGGTTTCGTAATTCGATTTAGTTTCGTTATTCAGATGGCCGAGCTCAGGTTCATTGTCATGGACTGCATGGATTTCAGAAAACTGATCCACATAAGAGTTAGGAGATTTTTCGATTCTAAAGATGTTTAGCTCGACGGTCATGTTACCGAAGAAAGTTTCATAGACCCATTTCTACAGTTGATAAAAGCATTAGAGGTTGCTAAGAAGGGTCGTCCTAGAATCGAAGGGATCTGTTTTGTAGGATTGCTTACCTGTTGAGTTTCTAGGACAATGAAATCAACCGAAAAGATGAATTTGCCTATTTTGATCAATACATCCTCGATTTCACCCACAGGTTTCTTAATTGAACGGTCAACAAGCTGAAGGGTAACTTGGTGGGTTTCAGTTCTCTTAATCCTAATTGGCGGTAGACGGAATATGGAAGCAAGTTAACACTAGCACCTAAGTATCACAGGAATCTATCGATTTTCTTGTCCCCAATAGTACATGATATTGTGGGGCAGCCAGGATCTTTGTATTTCACTGGCATTGACTGGGACACGGCTTCGCTTAGAGTTGCCGCTAGAAGAACTTTCTTAGGTACATGTGTATGACGTTTTTGAGTGCACGAATCTTTTAGAAATTTCGCATACTGTGGAACTTGTTGTATAATATCTAAAAGAAGAATGTTCACTTTAACTTGCTTAAATATTTCTAGGATCTTTTCTAGCTGATCCGTCTTTTTCCTAGGTCGGAGTCTATGAGGAAATGGAGCAGATAACTCAGTAGGTTGGGCTACTTGAGTTTCAGGATGGTTCTTATCAGAATTTGGCTCAATGTTTTGATCTGAGTTGGTCGAATTTTTGGTAAGGTTTGGAAAATCGTCCGGTAAACCATTTGGATTGACCACATGGTTGTCAATCTTTTTGCCGGATCTAAGAGTCGTGACCGCATTCAAGTGACTAACATTTGAATCTTTAATGATGTGAATTTGGTTGGGGTTTTAATTTTGTCCTCTAGGGTTTTGGATGGTTTGACTTGGAAACGTACCCTTTTCCTTTTCACTTAATCTAGCGTTAAGTTAAGACATTTGTTTTTGAAGTTCACCCATTTGTTGATTCGTGTTTTGCATGTATGAGTGTAACGAGTTGTCTAACTTGTTTTGATTTTCAACACTTTGCTTAGTCATTTGCACTAATAGTTGACTCACCTCAGTTAAATTCCCCTCAATCATAGAAAGGCGTTTTTCAGATTGGGGTGCAACTGTTTGATGGGATTTTTGGAAAGGTTCATGGTTTGAATTGTACTGATTTTGCCTAAACAGAGGGTTCAAAGCATTGTTCGGAAATGCTTGATTCGAAGGTCTGTTCATCAAAGGGTTATTTGGACCATAAGAAAGATTTGGGTGGTTGTTAGGTCTATTGAAAGCATTTACTTGCTCAAGGGACTAGGGACAGTCATCAACCATGTAATTGGAGTCAAGACATATGTGACACATAGCTTGGGAAACGTTATTAACTTGAGTGCGTGTTCTAACAACCTTCAGTATGACATCAACAAGATAATTAGAAGAAGAAGAGGATTCAATAGAATTACTAATGGAACGCGAATAGAGAGATTCTTCATTAATTCGTTCCCATTGTTTCGATTTTTCTGCTAACTCGTCCAGAAATTCCCAAGCTTCTACATCTGTCTGTTTTAGAAAATTGCCCTGACACATAGACTCTAACATTTGCCTAGAACCATTATCGAGTCCATCGTATACAGTTTGACATATTGACCATATTTTGTAACCATGATGGGGACAACTTAACAATAGTTCTTTAAATCTTTCAAAATATTTCCAAAAAGATTCGCCTTTTTTGGTGGAAATTGGTGATTTCGTTTCCAACTCTAGCTATTTTTTCTAGGGGGGGTAGAACTTTTTTAAGGAAAACCGTTGTAAATTCATCCCATTTTTTAATTGAATTTGGAGGTAAGCTGAGAAACCTTTTTTTTGCGGTGTCAGTTAGTGCGAATGGAATCAAACGAAGTTTAATACCATCCTCACATAACTGTTGTAATTTAAAGGTTGCACAAGCATATTCAAATCTCGTTAAGAAACTATATGGTTCGTCATGAGAAAAATTACTGAATTTGGGGAGGATACTTATCTAACTCGACCGGATTTCAAAGTGATTACCCACGGGATTGGGTAACTAAATGCAAGAAGGGACAAAAACTCTATCGGGAAGAATTATGTCCATTAGGGTACGAGGTGCGGGTTCATTACCCATTTCGAAGGGTTGTTCGAGTGAAATGGGTTTTGAGGAAAGAGAAGGTGGTCCGATTCGAACTAAACGATGATATTCTTGGTCATGAGTCCAAGTTTGCATGCACCAGAAAGAAGAAGAAAAGACTTCGCTAGAAAAGAGTTTTGAAAATGGGAGGTTTTTTCTTCTTAAAGTACGATCTACAGAATTAACGAGCGCTAAAGAAAAAAAGTTAAAATATTTTTGTTTGTTTTTTTTCGTTTTTGAGGAGTTTTTTTTTCTCAATTCACAAAACAATTAGGTACACGTGAGTTAGCTACAATAAAACTTTATGCTCTTAATAGCTCCTAACCCAAAATTATATAGTGACACGTTTGATTACTTAGAACAAAAGATTTCTCAGCTAGTTAACGAACAGGAGTTATCGGTGCATCAGGAATCACCCTAGCAATGCAGCCGGAGGTTTAAGTACCTTCAGAGTAATAACCGATATAATATTTACGAATCACCATGATATTTATAAACGGTTATTTCTCTGCCGTAGTCTAGACACCAAGAAATAATTTGTTCCAAATAAATCAACTATCAAAATATGATTAAGCCCTAGACGAGCTCGCGAATCCCTTAAGTCCAACGTCTAACCGTTATTATTAGTCAGATTCTATGATGAAATGCAATTTGTGGGCTAAGGAAAGGGTGATGAAATCCCTCATCTTATGTGAATTGGGATATTGCCCTTAACAGAATGAATAAAGATGTAGAAACAACAATTACAGAAATTAAAAGATTTTACAAGCAAGCCGCTGCCCCTGCAGAAGATTTTTACAAGCAATGTCTATGTATTTTTTAGCAGCAGAGCACTTGTAGAGTTTATAAAATTCTCACCTAGATCGGTAGTCCGTCCAGTGCAACTGAGTAGCGCTAGCGCGTTCACACCCCACTTGATGTGCAACCGCTCCAACAATTCCAATTCTACAAATCGCTTGACTTCTGAAATCCCTATTTGTTGATTGAACTCCTTTTTGTTTAGGCCCTTGTTTCCTTTTCTTTGAGTGATTCCATTTTTTTAAATGAAAGAGAAAACCACAATTAGACTAAGCCCAACACGCTCTAAAACAAGAGCAAAACACAAAACTTAAGACTAGAATAAAACAAAACTAAAAATAAACAAAACAAGGCCTGACTGAAATTCTCCCTTAAAAAGAACGTTAAAATAAAAATGAAGAGATAATTTTTTTAGTCAAATATTTCACACCTAGAAATAAAAGACAAAAGAAATGAAAAACAAATAAGAAAAGGTTCGCAGCCCCCAAAATCTTAAAAACAAGCCCCCTAGCCCGAAGTCCAACTCAGTAAAAATAAATAAATCACGCAGTCACCCTTTCTCGGATCAAAAACAAATCTCCGACTAAAAAAAACAAGAAGAAATAAAATAAAAATCGTCTTTTATTTGAAACTCGGGCTCTATTTGGGCTCGGCTGATTTCGAATTCGAAAGAGGATGGTTTTGAGTGATTGCGGTGGTATTTGAGGGGTTCACGAAGACGACCTTGTTTTTCGGAGATGAAATTAAGGTGGATTTGGGCAACTGGCATTCGATTGTTAAAAGATGGTCGGTTTGAGGGTGCTCGATGGTTATTGAGGCGGTTGAGAGTTCTGGAATTGCATAGGGAGTTCGCGATTGGGATGTTGGGGATTTTGTCCGAGGGGAATTGGTGAATGGGTTTGGATTGGAGATTTTTTGTAACACCCCGTATTTTCTGTGAACATTAACGAATTAAAGAATACTTAATTTTAAAAGTGGGAATTAAGTAAAACGGGTTACCCCATTGCGTTCGACTCAGAATTCTGCTTGAGATAGAGTCCGAGTTTGCATGAATCAGACTCCATATGAAGAAGTTATAGAGGTTAGAAGTTTCCAGGTTTAAATTAAAATAATAATTAACAATCAGATTAATATTTTGAAATTTGAAATTCAGTCAGAACAGCTGAGCGGGAAATTTCCCACTCAGGGGTGTCGACCCCCGCAGGGAGAGTCGACATAGGCGTCGACCCCCCTGTAGGGAGTCGACCCCTTTGAGATCCAATTCCTATGATGAATTTTTATAGCCCTGAGCTGATGTGGCCTTCTCTGATTGGCCCGATGACCAATTTCTGAGGTATTAGGGCTTATGTGTCGTGCTGTGGTTGGCTGGATGACACATCTCTTTGGTTTGGATGGCTCTGATTACTCCTAGACTAATCTAAAAGCTAGAATTAATCCTAGACTTCTATATAATCACCTCAAACCTCAACCCTAGGCCTCATAACCCTATTCTATGAAGCCGTCATGCTGTCCATGTCTAAGCTAGCCTGGCCTCCATCTTCTCAAAACTAGAAATCAAGTTAGAAAGCTCCAAACCAAATCCAAACTAGAGAATCAAACGTCTACATTAAAGGATAGCTTAACAAATTCAGAAATCAGATCCCAGAATATAAGATTCGTCCTTTTTCTGTAAGTTCGGTTATTATTCCGATTTAAACACCTAATAGAAATCATGATTGTAGTAATCAGATCTAGAACTATGCCTAATTCTGATTCATGCCTATCCTTTTGTCAAATCTGAATTGCCTATGCCTATGAGACTATTGTGATTGATGTAATGACACCTATCATGCCTATGAGACTGTTGTGATTGATATGATGGAACCTATCGACTTATCATGTTGTACATCAAATTAGTGATTCTCTTAAGTCCAATTCTATCTAATACTTATACCTATGGTGTAAATTGCTTAGCTTGCCCACACTTATTATTAAATGTACAACATGCCTATTGAAACATGATTCTTGAATTGGGTACAGCTTTACATGCCTATTTTTCCTTATGTCAATTCTTATGCTCCTTCTCTATTTTTCCCTTTTTTACCTTCTTTTGTGGATACTAAGTTCATTCGGAACTTAGATTGAATCTCGTTGTACGTGCGATTATAACGCGACAATATTGGGTATAATTTAATTGAGTAAATTTTGGGCATAGCATGTGAATGTGGAATAAAACTTTTACTGACTACACTTGGGGATTTATGCTGCTTTACTACTGTTTTTATGCTTCTTTATGTACTTGGAGTTTTTAATCAAGACAGATGCTTTCTTGTAATAATTTAGAAGTTGAGCTTTGAGACAATGCTTGTAACGTTTTGACTGAACCACACTATTTATGAAATGATTTCAGTTTTCCACTATTTATATGTCTATCTTGTAAATTATCTGTGTCTTTTACCTAAAATGCTTCACCAAAGTTAATGCATTCCTTTTTTGAGTGACCTTAACGGAGGTGGGGTGTTTCACTTGGTATCAGAGCGATGGTTTACCAGATCAGATAAAAGTTTTTGAAAACTATTTTTCAAAAAGAAATTTAAAGAAGCATTTTCAAGAAAAGTGTTGTTTTATTTTAAAGGCATAATCCCCAATGCACTATCTTCCTATCCTTTGTTTTGAACCTTTTCTTTTCGTTTCAGCATGTCTGGGGATCTTAATCTTCCCGAGGGTGTACTGATACCTGGCTGGTTCAGAAGGTATCTGGAGGCTAGGGCTAATGACGCAGGCCCAACAGACGTTCCTCCTCCCCTAGCTGCAGTCATTCCTCCTCCTCCTCCTCCACGTGTGAATGCTTTCTCGAAGATATGTAGAGACTTTCGGGCCATGGTGGAAAGAACTTTAATGGGACTGGGTCATTTGTGGAAGCAAGAAACTGGCTCAAGGAAACAGAAGATTTGTTTGTTATCTTCGAGGTGGACGATAGGCAGAAGATACAATTGGCTGTATGGTTACTTAAGGACGAAGCCTTTTACTGGTTGGAAGTTACTAATGCTGAGAGACCAGTTGAAACTTGGGAGGATTTCAGAATAAGATTTGAAATGAAGTTCCTCTCGCAAGCTAAACGAAGCCTACAGATGGAGAAGTTCTTAGCACTCAAACAAGGAAGCCTATCGGTTAAGGAATACGTCAACCAATTCAACCAACTGGCTAGATTCGGAGTGGAGTTGGTAAACACTCCGCATCACAGCCTAGCTATGTCCCATATACCTATGGGCGCGACTTTTGAGAGACTGGTGGACATGGCACTGTTACAGGAGGAAGACAAGGATGGCAAGAAAGAGGCAAAGGTGGAAGAACCTCTAGACAAGAAAGTGGAGGTATCACATAATAAGAAGACGGATTCCAAGGCGGGAAGAATAACAAACCTCGTGACAAGAGGAAGTGTAAGTTTTGTGGCATACCTGGACATCTAATTAAAGACTGCAGGAAGAAGAAGTGGAAGATGGGTGGTTGTTTTCAATGCGGTGAGACAGGACATATAGCTAAGGATTGCCCAAAAAGGCAACGGCAAGGGCAGAGGGCTGGATCTACTTCTGGAGGGCAGATTCACGCTCTCATAGCACCTCCGCAAGAAAGAGGTAGAAATATTTCTATTGAGATTTTAGTTTATCTTTCTGATCATCCAGTTCATACTCTTTTTGATTTTGGCGCATCGCACTCTTTTATATCTACTGCTTTAGTTGAATCTCTGCACCTGGATACTAGTATAGTAGAGGATCCCATGGTTGTTTCAAATCCAATTGGGGGTTCGGCTTATTTGTCAATGATTTGTTTGGATTTGGAAATTTATATACTAAGCGTTGGGTTTAGATGTAATGCTTATGTTTTGGGTTTCACAAGCTATGGGTTGATTCTAGGCATGGATTGGTTATCCAGTAATGGTGCCGTCCTTGATTGTGAAAGGATAGTGGTTAGACTTATGACTCGCCTCGGTAACACTCTCGAAATCTCATGTAATCCCATGAATTCTGTTATGCTTAGCTATCTAGAATCTCTTGATGCATCTGTTGAAAACTTGCAATCTGCTAGAGTAGTCCGTGAATACTCATATGTCTTTGAAGAGGTGAAGGGTTTACCTTCGAAGCGAGAGATAGACTTCCGCATATACCTTGTTGATTATGCAAAACCTGTTGCTTTACCCGTTAGACACATGGGTCCAAGGGAAAGGAAAGAGCTCAGCAAGCAAGGTAAAGATTTGCTTGAAAAGGGGTTCATAAGGCGGAGTATTTCTGAATGGGGTGCTCCAGTGGTGTTTGCAACCAAAGCGGATGGTTCACTTCGTCTGTGCATGAACTATAGGGAGCTAAACAAGCTGACCAAGAAGAATAGGCACCCACTTTCTAGAATAGATGACTTGTTCGACCAACTCGTAGGTGCCTCGGTTTTCTCCCAACTAGATCTGGCCACCAGATTTCATCAGCTAAGAGTGGCTGAAGACAGCATAGATAAGACCGCGTTCAGGCCCCAGCTGGTTTCTTCGAATGGCTTGTCATGCCTTTCAGCTTGACAAACACACCCGCCTATTTCGTAGACTTGATGAGTAGGGGTTCCTTAATAAATTTGTAGTGGTCTTCTTGGACGACATTTTGATTTTCTCAAAAAGTGAGGAAGAACATGCTTTGCATTTAAGGGAAGTCATGGATACTCTTCGTGCATATCACCTAAAAGCAAAATTCTCCAAATGCCATTTTTGGAGAGATGAAGTAAGGTTTCTTGGACATGTGGTGTCCAAAAAAGGGATAGCTATGGATCCCGCAAAAGTAGTTGCGGTGCAAGATTGGAAGATTCCATGGAATGCAACCAAAGTACGAAGTTTTCTCGGGCTAGCGGGTTTTACAGAAAGTTCATTAAGGACTTTGCGAACATCTCAGCCCCACTTACTAGGTTGACAAAGAAGAACCTAACTTTTGCTTGGGATTTGGATTGCGATGTTGCTTTCCAATGATTGAAAAGGGCTCTAACAACAACCCCGGTTCTGACATTGCCTGATGGGAATAAGATGTTTACTGTATACACAGACGCATGCGGTACATGATTGGGCACTGTCTTGATACAAGAGGGCAATGTAGTTTGTTATGAGGGAAGGAAGTTGAAGGTACATGAGAAAAACTACCCAACTCGTGATTTAGAACTAGCTGCCATTATTTTTGCTCTTAACTCATAGCGTCATTACCTACTAGGAGAAAGGTTTGGATTGTTTACTGACCATAAATCGTTAAAGTACCTTTTCTCACAGAAATATCTTAACTTAAGACAACAAAGGTGGATGAAATTTCTTGCCTCATACGATTTTGAGATTGCTTATACCCCTGGCAAGGGCAATGTGGTGGCAGATGCCTTAAGTAGGAAAAAGCTGACCTTAAGTCCTCTCTTTGTAGAAAGGCAAAGCTTGGAGTACATAGCAAACTTTGACTTTAGACCCCCCTTTGAATTTGTACCTGATTTGTTAGCATCGCTAGAGGTGCGGCCTACTCTTTTGGACTCAATAGGAACCGCGCAACGAGAAGACCCTCAGCTAGTTGATGTGATGGATAAGCTAATTAGAGGTGAGACTTCTAGTCACCTCAATAGATACTCCATCGATGACAATGGTTGGTTGAGACGGGATGGAAGACTATGCGTCCCACAATCAAGGGATTTGGTGAAAACTGTTCTCGAAGAAGCACACCATTATAAGTTGACCATACACCTAGGTGGGGACAAGATGTATAAAGATATAAAAAGGGTTTTCTTCTGGAATGGCATGAAGAAGGATGTAGCCGAGTTTGTCTCTAAATGCTTGATATGCCAGCAAGTCAAGGCAGAGCAGAAGAAGCCTGGTGGTCTGCTTCATCCTCTAGAGAGTGGAAATGGGATAGCATTTCGATGGACTTTATTGATGGGTTGCCTAGGTCAAGAAGGGGAAATACCAGTATTTGGGTAATAGTGGACAGGCTCACTAAAAGCGCTCACTTTATACCTGTTAAGAGTAGGAGGACTGCCTCATCGTTAGCATCCATTTATCCTAAAGAGGTAGTTCGACTGCATGGAATACCCTCTAGCATAGTAAGTGATCGAGACCCTATCTTTACGAGTGAGTTTTGGAAGAGTTTGCAAGAGGCTGTAGGCACACAGCTATGCTTAAGCACTGCCTATCACCCTCAAACCGATGGTCAGACGGAAAGGGTGAACAGAGTTAGAAGATCTTTCGAGATTGTGCATTCTTGATTTTGGGGGAGCACGGGAGGATCACCTTCCTTTGGTATAGTTCGCCTACAACAATAGCTACCAAGCCACCATGGGCATGGCACCCTTTAAGGCTTTATATGGAAGACCATGTCGATCTCCAACTTGTTGGTAGGAGTCTACAGACAAGCTCGTACTTGGGCCTGACATGATCAGAGAAACTTCAGAGAAGGTGGACTTGATACGAAGACGAATGAAGACCACACAAGATAGACAGAAGTCCTACACTGATAAAAGAAGGGCCGACCTTGAGTTTGAGGTTGGAGACAGAGTTTTTCTTAAGGTATCTCCTTTGAAGAATGTCGTTCGCTTTGGGTCTGTAGGAAAATTGGCACCAAGATTTGTAGGGCCATTTCCAATCATTGAGAGGATTGGGACGATGGCTTATAGAGTAGAGCAGCCCGAAAGATTAGCTGGAATACATAATGTCTCTCATGTACGAAAGTGCTTACATGAGTCTGCGAAAGTTGTGGAGCCAAGCATACTAGAGGAAATAGAAGTGGAATGAGAAGCAACGGTGAGAAGAGTTCCAACTCGTATCTTGGGTACAGAAGTTAAAAAGCTATGCAATCGTGAGGTCAGGCTAGTTAAAGTATAATGGAATGACGCTGAAGGAGACGCGACTTGGGAGACTGAAGACAAGTTACACGCAGCCTACCCTTATCTTTTTGAGGGTACATTCTTGATCTCTTTTTCCATAAGTTTATGCATGCTTTCATCTATCTTTTAAGTATATCTCCTCAGGGCCTATTCTTGATCCTTAGGAAGAAACCAATGGATGTAAACATGTATTTGAAACATGTTATGATTGATGGTTGCAAGTGGTTGCTCGTGGATGCATACACACACACACACACTAGGTACTAGACCGGCTCAGTCACTTTCATATTGCATATGCATATATGTATTTATATATGGATTGAAACTTGATGTGTTATCACGTGGACGTTGCATTTGTATGAATGATTGTGCACTCATGTAGAAGTTATGATTACGAATAATTGCATACATGATGGACTCATAGCACTGACATGATTCGCATCAAGAAAGTCAACTGAATCAGTAGACCGCCTGATTTTGCATTAGATAAGAGATATACACACACTATGCATATGATCTTGAAAACGTTAGAAATCTTTTAAAGGACAATGGATGCCTGTGATTGATGGTCGAGTAGATGGATATTGGATGTTAGGATACATTCTTCTTAACTTAGAGATTTCAAGGACGAAATCCTTTAAGGAGGGGAGAATGTAGCACCCTGTATTTTCTGTGAACATTAACGAATTAAAGAATACTTAATTTTAAAAGTGAGAATTAAGTAAAACGGGTTACGCCATTGCGTTCGTCTTGGAATTCTGCTTGGGATAAAGTCCGAGTTTGCGTGAATCGGACTCCGTATGAAGAAGTTATGGAGGTTAGAAGTTTTCAAGTTTAAATTAAAATAATAATTAAAAGTCAGAAAAACAGTTTGAAATTCGAAATTCGGTCAGAACAGCTGAGCGGGAAATTTCCCGCTCAGGGGTGTCGACCCTCCCCCCCCGGGGGAGTCGACATAGGTGTCGACCCCCCTGTAGGGAGTCGGCCCCTTTGAGATCCAATTCCTGTGATGAATTTTTATAGCCTTGAGCTGATGTGGCCTTCTCTGATGGGCCTGATGACCAATTTCTGAGGTATTAGGGCTTATGTTTCATGCTGTGGTTGGCTGGATGACACATCTCTTTGGTTTGGATGGCTCTGATTACTCCTAGACTAATCTAAAGGCTAGAATTAATCCTAGACTTCTATATAATCACCTCAAACCTTAACCCTGGGCTTCATAACCCTATTCTATGAAGCCATCATGCTGTCCATGTCTAAGCTAGTCTAGCCTCCATTTTCTGCAAACTAGAAATCAAGTTAGAAAACTCCAAACCAAATTCAAACTAGAGAATCAAACGTCTACAACAAAGGATAGCTTAACAAATTCATAAATCAGATCCCAGAATACAAGATCCGTCCTTTTTCTGTAAGTTCAGTTATTATTCCGATTTACACACCTAATAGAAATCACGACTGTAATAATCAGATCTAGAACTATGGCTAATTTTGATTCTTGCCTATCCTTTTATCAAATCTGAATTCCTATGCCTATGAGACTATTGTGATTGATGTAATGACACCTATCATGCCTATGAGATTGTTGTAATTGACATAATGGAACCTATCATGCCTATGAGACTGTTGTGATTGATATGATGGAACCTATCATGTTGTACATCCTATGCCTATGAGTCTATTGTGATTGATATAATGGGACTTATCATGTTGTACATCAAAATTAGTGATTCTCTTAAGTCCAATTCTATCTAATATTTATACCTATGGTGTAAATTGCTTAGCTTGCCCACACTTATTATTGAATGTACAACATGCCTATTGAAACATGATTCTTGAATTGGGTACACCTTTACATGCCTATTTTTCCTTATGTCAATTCTTATGCTCCTTCTCTATTTTTCCCTTTTTACCTTCTTTTGTGGATACTAAGTTCATTCAGAACTTAGACTGAATCTCGTTGTACGTGCGATTATAACACGGGAAAATTGGGTATAACTTAATTGAGTAAATTTTGGGCATAGCATGTGAATGTGGCATAAAACTTGTACTGACTACACTTGGGGATTTATGCTGCTTTACTACTATTTTTATGCTTCTTTATGTGCTTGGTGTTTTAAATCAAGACTGATGCTTTATTGTAATAATTTAGAAGTTGGGCTTTGAGACAATGCTTGTAATGTTTTGATTGAACCACGCTATTTATGAAATGATTTCGGTTTTCCGCTGTTTATATGTTTGTCTTGTAAATTATATGTGCCTTTTACCAAAAATGCTTCACCAAAGTTAATGCATTCCCTTTGCGAATGACCTTAACGGAGGTGGGGTGTTTCATTTTTAGAGTGAAAATTTGGACTGTGACGACGAAATAAATTTGTGGTATTTTGTGAAGCAGAATTTGTGAGTGGCTCGGAGTTCTGAGTTGTGGGATGATCAGGTGAAGGGACTGTTGAGCAGAAGTGGATGTAAGCGCTGAATGCTATAGTGATATGGTGGGCTGTGTAAGTATCGGAGAACCGAAGTTGTTGCTTGTGACGAGGGAAGGTAACAGGAATTGTATGCATTTGTGATGGTTGAGCCGATGAACTTGGTTTTAGAGGGGTTTTAGAAGTGTTGGTTTTGAGGTTGTCATAAGGCACTGTATGTGGTGATGGTATGTTCTGGACTATGATGTTGTGCGGTATTTGAGTATGGAGGATGGATTATTTGTGGACGTGAGGAAGGCTATTCGTAGTGTGAATGAAGAAGGTGTTGTTTGGTTGCGGTGCTATGAGGTCTGGTGCTTCAAATTGTGGTGGCAGTGAAGTGAAGTTTTGGCTTGAATGGTGATGAACCTTATTAGAGCTTGTTTGCTGTGAGGTTGTATGTATTGAGGGGGATGTTTGATGAAGTGTAGTGCTTGCAGGAGTGGTTGCTGTGCGCAGGTTAAGGGAAATGCTGACTTGGTGAATTGTGGAGTTATGGATGCGTGAGTTTTTTTGTGGACAACAATATGAAGATGATGTCGCGTTTACAGCGATGCCAATAGACATGATCTGTGAAATTGCTTTAGAATTTGTGGAAGGAATTGGCAAGAACGTGGGTTGGATTTGATGGTGCTGGTTGTGATGTTCAAGAATTTCTGTTGGTATTGAATTGTGGAAGAAGGTGAGGGGTATGAACCAGGGGGTTATGGTGAGGCAGTTGGAGCTGTTGTGGTGAAGAAGTTAAGTAGGTTGTGACGCAGTGCTGTAAAGATGGTAAGGCAAAAGATGAAGGGGGGATTTATGATCAGAGAAGTGGTGAGAGACGGCAGTCAAGAAGAAAATAGGGAAAAAAAGGAAATTTTGTATATATTTTTATTGTAAAGAAGAAAATAATTGTACAAAGAGAGAAAGAAATAAATGGTAAAAAGGAAAGAAATTGAAAAACAAAAAGCAAGATTTTTTTTGAAGCAGAGAAGGATTTTTTTTTTCAAAAAAGGATTTTTTTTTTTTTTTTTTTTTTGTAGAAACTTGTACAAGAAAAAATATCAAATGTAAAAGGAAAACAAATAAGTGAAAGAGGGAATGAAATTGTAAACAAAAGGCAAGAAATAGAAAAATCTGGCAAGTATATTTTTTTTCTCTTGTTCTGAGATTGTAGTATCAATAGATAATACCAAATCACCAAACAAGAATTTTCTCCTATATATGAAAGAAAATACAAGGAAAATAAAAATATTTTTTTTTATAAAGGAAAAATAAAGAGAGAAAAAAAATAAAAATATAATCCGAAGGATTTACTAATAAAAATTAATTTGGTACCCGGCAACGGCGCCAAAATTTGTTTGCGAATAGATTAAACATTTGTAAACAACTGTTAAATTCGTTCGGCTTTCCTAAACAACAAGGGTTGTTGTAGAGGGTGTCGAACTCTAGGACAAAAAATATTTTAATTAATAAATCCAATCAAGTTATTCTAGAATTTTGATTGGTTGCAAATTAACATAAAATAAACAAAAAACGAGTTTCTAAAAATAAAAGAAAGCAATTAAGGAGCAATGACATAAACTAGATTAATATTCATCAATAGCTAATCGAATTAATACAGATCTAATTCATGTTTCTGTCACAAACATGAATCAATGATAATTAGGTATCTAGAAACAAATATGTGAATAACAATAAGTATAGCCTATGCAGAAGCAAGCTCGTAAACAACCATAGGCTATTAGGACAGATTCACTATTTTATTTCTAAACCCTAAATATTAGATCTAAATCTGATAAACGTTAGACTGAACTTGAATAATCCATATGAAGGAGCATAGCTCTTAAACAACACAGAATATGAAGGTTCAAATCTAACCCTTGGTTCAGATCTAGATCTATATACATGAAGTTCTAATCTCTTTGGCTATGTGATTCATATTGAATCTATTCTAAGCGCATCACCCCCTAATTAAAGGGGATTAGGTAGACATAGCTAAAAGAAAATAAAATAAAAAGAAAATAATAAACATGAAATAAAAACTAAAGAGAAGAGTTTTATTCCCAGAGAAAGATTACAGAATAAAACTAAGTGTAATTCTAAATGAACAAGATACAAGTGTATTTATAGCCGATATGACAAAGACTAATTACACAATGTGGGATTGAAGATTTAGCCCAAATAACACATAAGCCAGTGTAAACGCAATTATAGAGTAAGAGGCCATGCAAATGAGCCAGTATGAACGCAGCATGAGTCTTTAGTGCGCCAAATCTACCTAACTGGACTCTATTTACAACCGTTCTTCAAGCTTTAAACTCTTCATGCTTTAATAATATCAAATTTCACTCTTTTTAAGCAAATTCTTCATGCTTTATCCACCAAATACTTTAAACCATGCTTTTTATCACTATCTGAAAACACAATTATAAGTACACAATATCAATTATTTTAAAGGGAAAACAAGATAAATAAGCGGATAAAATATACACATTTACGTGTATATCAGAATCACATAGTACAATAATTGCAGTAGAATAAATTTTATATGAATGTCAGAGTTTATGCAGTATTTTGCACAGTGGAAAAATAATAAAATACATGGATTTTAAATGAATAAAATTTTACAATTTTGTCGAGCTTGCACGCGCATGCGACTTCACGTTCCTCTCTAAGTTTCAAGCTGAAAAATCCTTTTAACTGCAACATTTAGGGTCTGACCAGAGCGTTCCATGCAAAACATAAAACACCCGAGTCAGGATTAAACTTATTTCAAGTAAGTCACTTCGAATAAACATATAAATATAATCAGTTTAATCCCAAAAAATTTCGAGTATAACACCCCGTGACTGCACCAGTATACATACCATAATGGATCAAAGTACTACATGAATCAAACAGTGGTGTAGGCAACAACAGACGAGTGGCATGTTGCATGGTCCAGTAATAATTCTAAACCAGGATACAATAACAAATATATATGAACCGGAACAAGCATGCATATGGGCACAAGGCAACCATATCCTAAACGCATGACACAACCGACAGAGCCTGTCTTGAGACTTATGATGCCCGGTGCGATATTCTAAATGATGCCCCCAAGGCTAACAAAATTACAACTATACTAAATAATTTTCATATTATAAGGCATTAATATTTGAAAATTCAATGCTGTTATTATAGGTTAATAATGATGCATTATAAATAAAAATAATGTGTCCATAATGCAAAAAATCATAAATAACAAGCCTAAATATGAAGAAATTTTACATACAAGACTTGAGTTATTTCAATTACTAGAAATCCACATTTGCTTCTTTTGTACCACTAGAAAGCTAACACTCCATATATCTGCAAATTATGATATGGATAACTTGGTCATTTGTGAAAAGTATAATTATAAAGTAATAGACATAGTATAACGTTATTTTAATAATAAAAGTAAACAACATGTGAAGAAGTGTTTCCAAGTACCTTCTTTCCTAACAAGACGCCTCCCATCCTTGAAGCATCCCCACGTTCTCCCAAACATTGGCTTACTGCTCCATACTACAGATCGTGGGTAAGCCAATCCTTTAGGCAATTACATCTACCAAGCCAGAAACTCATGCCTTGATACACGGGAAAACTGTCTTACTGCTCAAATTCTCAAAGTAACTTGGATCATCTGCAGTTGTAAATTTAGCTCCACTGTGCTTATCTTAAAAGCTGTTTTGATACATCAACGGATAAAGAAAATGAAAGTATATGTCCTTCACTCCATCCTTCTTCTAGAATTTGATACTTATGTAGTAGCGATATTTCCGAACTGAAATTGCGTAATAACCCAAATTTGAAACCTGTCCACCATCTGCTAACATAATATTAGACAATGCTTATCAAAATTCATGAAAGCAATTATAAAAACAGCAAAGATAGTGGAATTGAGTTCATAAACTGTTATGGAAATTGCATCATAAAATATAATCTATTACTACTCTATTGATCATCTATGTCTTGATGTTTCGTTTACATCTGACAACTGTTGTAAATGTAAATCGAGTCATGTAAGAATGCTTTTGAAACTTGTCATCTCAATTATCTCCAGAATTGTTAGCATAACAGATCGAGACATAGTTTAAACTTTAGTTCGACAAAAGTTTGATAGTAGGAACCATTTTGCCATTTAAGTGAATAAGCCCAAAAATAAATAATTGAATCTCTCTGGCTTTCAAACAAAATAATAACCTCAAATTCAAATCATATACGCTGAGATCGATTTCAGAAATCATACTCATTAAAATCCGAATCAGATGAGTCAATGATTTCACAGATTGCTTCTCCCTTTTCCCCAACTCCCCATTCAATTTCACGAGTTCCTCTTCCGTTTTTTATTCGCTGTATACGCGATTCCATTTTCATGCCCTAGGTGGTTTGCTGCCCAGTGCGTAAGCCCCGTTTGCACTAGGCCAGGGTCGTCTGTGACAGTCGAATGGAATAACTTAGAAGAATGTAGTAACAACATAGGTGGTTCAAAGTACACATAGTTTAGATTAGATAGTAGGACACATATTAAACTATATTGTAAATCAATAGTGCAGTATATTTATATTTACACACACACACACACACACACACACACATATATATATATATATATGCATGAGTTATTGGACAAGTACCAGTGAGATAACAATGGAATAAGCACATGAGCAAGTGCTACAGCAAGTACTTGTGTCAACAAGAAAATCTAACATGCATGGTAGTGGAAGTCTCATGGAAAAATCTAACAGCAGGCTCTCATAGGGTAGCATAGTCAAGTAACAAAAAAAAATTCAAATGGAGCAAAATGAAGTGAATCACTACACTTATTTCAAGTTCAAGGAAAATGGGATGTCCTTTTCTCTTCTATTATAAGACATAACAAGATGAAACAACAACTGACCAATATCTCTTGTATTTAACTACATATATATGGCGCTAACACACATGTATGAATATGTGTGTGTGTGTGATAAAATATGCAGTAGGCATATAAATAATTCAACAAGGAAACCTGAACCCAAAAGCATAATACAAACACGCATTCCTTTATTTAACCATGTGTAAGGTAAGTCTTTGCTCTATTGGGACAAGAGAGAGCAAAAAAATGAAGGTATTCTTTTATCATGCATGCACAGGAAGCATGCAACATAAAGGGGAGCTCAGGCAACACGTGACGAAGATGACAATAGAAATGTGTTAACAACAAATCAGGGTGTCCATACCAACGTGAATACTTGAAACATAAGTCGGATAACACATGTACACGTAGCCAAACATGCATCATGATGTAGATAAAGCAGTAACAAAGAAAATAACTAGGACAGAAGTACTCACCCCGCACAGTCAACCGAACAGCCCACAACAAAATATATTCATTGAAATACGAAGTAGCAAACTTGAAATAAATTTAATCGTAAGGTAAACTTACATTGAGTCAGGGTAGTCACAATGCACATCGTCGGAAATGGGTATTAGGTTCAAACAATACGTTGGTGGCCCGACTGTAGGCGGCTCACGCGCTGACGAACGTAGAGGCGGCGATGTAGGGCTATCTGGGCTAGCCTACTCGCTGGAAGGAAGAACCTCCAATGGAGAAGGTAGGAGCGAAGTTGGTGGTTGCGTCCGGTGCGATGTGTGGCCTATGGTGGTGGCTGCGGGGTTCCGGAGTCGCTGGTGAGGAGTGGAAGCAAGTTCGGGGTTCAGCGAGGTGCAAGAGGGAAGCTTCGGAGTTGAGGAAGGGCTACCGGAGCAACAGCGGTGACAGCGTCAGGTGATGGGTTGAGGTGCGTGAGGCGGCACCGTTCACGGTGGTAGGCACAATGTGGTTTAGGGAAGAAAGCTTTAACGTGAAGAGAAGCTATGTTAATTTCAGCTTCCAAGCATTCGAATTTTGCCTACTTCCATTCCCTATTATTTCCTTTTGTTTTGTTTTTTTTCGAAAAGAGTACGATTTGATTTTGGGGAAGAAACTAATTTGGGAAAAAATAATTTTCGGTTGGAAGATTTGGGAATGGAAAAAAATGAGGGAGCAAATTTGCTTTTACAGCCAACGAAAAGGAAAGGGGCATGGTGGGGACACGTTAAAACAAAAGGAAACACGTGTAAATTTTTATAGCATATTTTTAACAGGTGTCCATATATAATTTCAGCAAATTAGGACAAATGGCAAGAATCCATTAAACAAATATTTCCCAAGGTAATATACTTTTATATTATACCAATATTTTATACAATGTGCATACATGCAATGTACACACTCAAATACAAGTTTTAAATTAATTAAAATCCAATTTCCAATTAATAAATTAGATTAAAATTCTCAAAATTAATTTATATTTCAAAATTTATAATTTCTCAATAATATATCTCAATTAGTTTTAAAATATTAATATCGTTTAACATAACAAAACTATTTAGATCAGTAAATTTTAAATTTACACATACAAAATTAATTCAAAACCAAATTAAACATAGATTAGATCTAAAATTATAATTAAGTTTTTAGTATAAACATTAATTTCAACACTAAATTAAATCAACTCTAAAATTTTAAATGCCGAAAATTCTGGTTAATTACAATCTCCCTCACTCAAAGCTTTTCATCCTCGAAAAGGAGAGTTGTTAAAATTATACTTAGGATTAATTATCAAGAATAATCCGAAATTTAACGTGTTTTCCCATAATAATCCCAAGTTTGGATTATGTCTGAATAATCCGAAGTTTTGGGGGTGTCTTCCCATATTAATCCCATTTAACTTGGTTCTTCCCATATTAATCCGAAGTTTGGGGGTGTCTTCCCATATTGATCCCAAAATAACACGTCAGAGGGTCATTGGGATTAATATGGGAAGACAACTCCCAAACTTCGGATTATTCAAAAATAATCCAAACTTGGAATTATTATGGGAAGACACGTTAAACTTCGGATTATTCTTGATAATTAATCCTTATACTTATGTATGTAACAATTTATTTATTTAATAAGCTCATATATAGTTTTTAAACTTGTAAGAATATATAAGTTACTTTTCAACTTTAAAAAAAATACTAATGCCCGGATTTACGGAAAATTTCGGCCGCATCTCTGGTGCACGGTTCGATCGGGAAAATTTCCCTTACGCAAAAACATCAAAAGCACAAAATATATATCTCATCTACACAATGAGGCATCCCTAAACAGGGGAAACAATATATATAAACCCAAATACCATTTTCGACCCGAAATGCGTACCTTTTAATTAGCAATTTAAGCATATTTTCTTATATTTTACTGATGAGTGCAACAACAAGCTCTAAATTGAAGCGCATGTCATTGCAACCTACTAAAATACTTACCAAACAAGTAAGAAGCAAGTGTGTATGTATAAGCAACAAACTTAAATATATATCGTAAACAATAAATACATGACACAAACGACAATTACTAAAGCAAACATTACTTAACTATAACCAAAAAATGCTTAAAGCCAAATTTATTCATAAAATCAGATGCTACATACAAATAATCAAAATTTTCTGCAATCACATTCGATTTACTTGTCTTTTATGTTATACAAGTTTACTTTACTTAAACTTTCATTAAATCCATGTACACATTTATTATAAGAGTCCATTTTGTTAATATTCATTCTATGTAATGTTTCATTTTGATAACATTTTTCTTCACTTTCATATACTCTATTTATTTTTATTCAACGTTCATTTTCCTTCGACAACTTTTTATTTAAATCAACTCAACTCATGGATTCCATTTTAGTTCATCTATTTTTTTCATTCAATAGTCATTCATATTATCCATTCTGAAATTTTACTTGCATTAAGTTGGTTCACATACAACTCATCTAATTTCCATTTATTATTGAAACATCTCATTTATCTTTTTTATATGAATCTAAATTTTACAAGGCTCGTTTGTTATTCAACTTTGGTCATTAGGTTCATTTACAATAAAGTCTATTTATTGAATTCAAAATCTTTATTTAATCCTTTTTATTAACTTAAATTTCTCATATCCAAACTTTAATTATTATAACAAAACTTAAATTTGAAAATACGATTCTCAAATCTAAAATAATTTTAAAATCAAAAACATATATTTAAATTCAAAACTGTTGCTGTTTTAAAACAATTAAAATTTTTATTTTTTAGTTTATTACGTTGAAGTTGTATAAATTTAATTTCAAATCATTGATTGGTTATTTCAAGTTTGAGAATACATAATCACTTGCAGTTTGACAAGTATATTTTTGTTCTCATAGAAGTTTTGAACATGCGTCGTACCGACGCATGACCAAAACGTCTCTAAGTACGCAATATACTTGCTTCAACTCCAAGTGAAACTCTTAGAACATTTTTTTGTATTTTAAAATATATATGGCAAGTACAATCCAAACAAGTCGGACCATGGATCGCGAATACACAATGGTTAAGTCTGGTTTCCCCATATAACATCCATTGTAACCAAGGTTTTAAATCTCGGATTTGGCCAATATCTCGGCTCTCTCGGGCGATATTTGAAACACTTATAACTAAACTAGGTGTCAAATCTCGGATTTTGGCTAATATGTCGGATTTTTCATCTCGGTTTAAAAGCCTGATTGTAACAACCCACATTTTACGTATCGGAAGATCATAAAATATTTTTATTTTATTCCCGGAGGGTTGGAACATTATCATATTTTAATACGTTGCATATGGGGATGTGAGACATGTTCATAATTTTTTACCAATTTTGTTTGTAACCATTTTTCCCCTGTGAGTCTTGTACAGGGTTTAACTTTTGACTCAGGTCAAATCAGGTGGTGAGACCTGTGCCATTGGAAAGGAAATGATGATTGTCTTTCCGTAAAGTGGTCACATTAAAGAATTGACTCAGCGGTTTGGAAGGAATCGTTGTTTTAACGTTTTTCAGTTGGTTGTTCTGGTTTGGAGAGCCATAATGGGATGATTTGGGAAGGCCCATTGATGGGCTAGTGGAAGGATATAAATAAGGGGTGGGAGGTATGAGAAATGTTTTAGCTTCTCTATTCTCTCATTAGGTGGCATATGTTTCTCCTTCCTCTAACACCTTTCCACCATTAAAATCAACCTCTAAAGGAAGGAAATCGAAGATCTACATCGTTGGAGGCTAGATCTACATCAATTTAAGAAGGAGTTCATCGGATCAAGGGGTCTGGTTCGAATTGCTTGCTGTCCGAAATCTTATTGCATCGATTTTAGCTTGTTTGGGAGAATCGGTGAGTGGTTTACATCTCTCACATGGATTCAATGAAGTGTATGGGTGTTTGACCATGTTTTTCATCAAAATAAAATGTTCTCTCATAGATCTATGCATTGGTAAGTTCATTTTCATATATATCCCCTTAGGATCTAATTTAGCAAGACTAAACGGGTAATTATTATGCTATTTCATATGATTTTGCAAGTTAGATCTATAATTTTGTTCATATGATCATTCATTATGATTTTGGAGTGATTTGCATAATTTTGGTGAAAATCGTAGTATTCATGTTGATAATGGTTTCATACCACATTTGTGGTCGTATTTGATGATTTGGACGATTTGGTTTCATCGATTCCATCGTTTGGCGAAGTTTTGGTCGAAATTGGAGTTGAATTCCAATATGCAGGTTTTGGGTCGGTCATGGGTGGGTCGGTCGAGCCAAAATCATGTCTTGGGGAGCAAGTTAGGAATGGGTCGGTCTCACTTTTGGGTTGGGTGATGGTGTGACTTTGAAGTAAATTCAAGTCGGAAGGTTCAAAGTAAATTCAAGTAGGAAGGTTCGAAGTGTTGAAAGGTGTTCGTTGACCGGCGTAGAACAACGAATGAGGTGACAACTCAAAGGTCGTGAGTTGGTGGATAATGGTTGCTTGAGAAGGTTGCTTGAGCTATGAAAAGCCATCGGGTTGGATGACTAGAGATGCGAAGGCCGAGAGATTATCGTTGTCGTAAATTCTAGCAGGCTCAAAGCAGGGGTACGATAGGGGCACCTAAAAGACCAGTTATAGGTCGAGTATTATGGGTATCGTTGAAATCCCTAGTTGTCAAGGTTGGACATGCATACGTATCGTTGAAAGGCGTATGGAGT
Source organism: Allium sativum (assembly GCA_030737875.1). Taxonomy (NCBI): domain Eukaryota; kingdom Viridiplantae; phylum Streptophyta; class Magnoliopsida; order Asparagales; family Amaryllidaceae; genus Allium; species Allium sativum. The sequence continues at coordinate 738,090,886 of CM060916.1, forward strand.
TTATGCTAGAACTGGTTACCATTAGCCCTTGACATATGGCAAGGTTGGCCATCATACGACTAACGATGGTTTCAAAGCAGAATTGGCGGTGATAGCTAGAGTCTGTCATGGATGATTGGTCGCTTTGTTTGAAACATCTCATGTAGATTGTCGAACGTTGAAGGAGATGTTCCTTGGGTGCTTGTCTGATATTGGTTTAGGCATGTGGGGATTGTGCTTGAGGGATGTTGAATTCGATTAGGATGGTTTACATGAGATACATATAATCTGAATGTTATGAGTGCTTTACCATGATTGAATGGGTGTTCTAGTTTCCATGGATGAATGGTTGAATTGTTTATGGTAAAACTATCACTGTCCGATGTGGGGAAGATAGGGTTGAGTTCTTCTCCGATGTTGTGGGTAGATTAGTATGTTTATTTATCCATCCTCATGTACCTTATTTTGAAGTTTGTTAGTTGTTCTATTGCTCACTATGACTGTTGTCTGACCCAAGGTTTTATGTTTCCTCTTATTACCTTGGGTTATTCATCCGGTTGTGGATAGGCAGACTAAGTAGCAGGTGATAAGTGATTAGTAAGGACGATGCTGCTGTGCGAAGGAGAGCAGGAGGCTGGCGTATTACTTTTACTACTATCTAGTATTTCTGTTTCTGCTGTTTGAGTTGCTTTATGAGTGTTGTAGTAAGGCCTTATGTACATACTCTACATTTCCTATGATGTTGGGATAATCTTTCAGGATGTTGTGAAAGTTTGAAAAGTTTGCTATATGATGCTTCACTACTATTGCCTATTGTATATGTTCTATTATATTTTGTCCTTAAGCTCTTAGTTTTACGATAGGTGCCAATTATTTTTATCTATTCTGATGATCGTCCATAGTTGTCGTGCAGACCTTTCAGCGCATTATTCCTCTTATTTAGTGCGGGGGCTGTGGGTGGTCGTCACATTTGGTATCAGAGCTCTGGCTAATGATTTTTAGCCAAAGTTCCGATACGTAATTACGTATGAGAGACATACTTGTAGATTTCAGTTGGATGCTTACTATATATTAGCATATATAGTAGTAGCGGTTGTATTCTTTTAGCAATTTTTCTTGGAAGTGGCTAATTATTCTAAATTGCAGATTTAGAATGAGTAGACGACCATCAAGACACGCTGCTAGGGTAGCTAATATTGGAGGGGGAAATGGTGGTGAACCAGAATACCCTACCATGTTTGAAGCCATGATGGAGGCATTCATGCGAAGGGTCCCCGCTCCAGTGGCAGCTACGGTGGACGTAGGATATCAGTTGCCTAGAGTTGTGGACTTTGTCAAGCTATGCAAAGATTATACATGTCTAGGAGGAAAACCATTCAAAGGATTTGAGCCAGATGAAGAGGTTCAGAGATGGATGGACTCTTGTGTACGTATCTTTGGAGACTTGAGTTTGGATGGTGAAACCAAGAGAAAGCTTGCATCAAGGCAACTGCAAAGCAGGGCCATGGAATGGTGGAATTCGGTCACGCTTAAGACTCCAGAAGAAGAAATATCATGGGAGCAATTCCAGGCTAAGTTTGAAACAAAATTTATCTCTACTTCTCAGAAGTCAGCTTTGTTTAAGAAGTTCGTGGAGCTGAAACAGAATGGTCATTCTGTGCTTGACTATGTTTCTGATTTCGAGGTGTTGTCTAAATACGCTCGTTCATACATTGATACACCTTATCAGAAGAACGAGAAGTTTGTTATGGGTCTGGATGCCTATGTTGGAAGGTCATTGGTGGATCATCTTGATGATTCATTCGAGAAGATTGTGGAAAAAGCTATTCGTCGTGAGAGCTTGTTTCCTAAGGAAGCAAATGTTGTCGTTGCAACCGAAGAGGTTCAGAAACCACAACAGAGTGGTAATAATAAGAAGAGGAAGAAACAACAGCAGAAAGGAAGGGATGGCCAGAAGAAGCCTAAGAGTGAGGTGGTTTGCTTTAACTGCCAATAGAAAGACCATTTTGCTAATGAATGCAAGAATCCCAAAGCTGAGAAGAAGCGCTTCAAGTGTGGGAAGCCTAGGCATGAGAAGAAAGACTGTCCAGAATCAGCTAAGGGCAAGCAGGTTGTGAAGGCATATGCTTTGGAAGCCGTGCCAACTTCTTCAAGAGCTCCTACTGCAGAGGAAAAGGGAAAGGGTGTCATCGTGCAAGGTACTCTTTCTGTCCGAGGTGTTTCTGTTCGAGTTTTGTTCGATACTGAGCATCTCATTCTTTCATTTGCAATGAGCTTGTGTGCCGCTTGGGTTTGGAACCCGAGATTTGTGATAGACCTTTCGTAGTGACTAATCCAGTTGGGGGTTCGTCCAATCTTTGCATGATTTGTCGTGGTCTAGTGTTGTCGAGTCATGGTTACTCTTTTGTGTGTGATTGTTTTGTTCTTAACTTCGCTGGGTTTGGGATCATCTTGGGCATGGATTGGCTCAAGAGGTATGCGGCAAGAGTGAATTGCGAGAAGCTAGAGGTGAGGGTCCGTGATGTGGAAGGGCGAAAGGTGTTGGTTAGATGTAAGTACGAAGAGGGTGTCTTCGTGAGCTATCTACATTCGCTTGGGATTCCACATGAAGACTTGTCATCTGTGCCGATCGCTAATTAGTATGAGGATGTCTTTGACGAGGTCAAAGGGTTGCCATCGCATCATGAAATCGAGTTTAGGATCAATTTGGTCGAGGGTGCTAGACCAATTGTTATGCCTCTTAGGTGGATGGAGCCTAAGAAACAGCGAGAGTTGGAGGTGCAAGTTCGTGACCTTTTGGGAAAAGGGTTCATTCTGAGAAGTGTTTCCAAATTGGGTGCACCAGTGGTGTTTGCAACCAAAGCAGATGGCTCGTTAAGATTGTGTGTGAGTTATCATGAGCTGAACAAGGTGACCAAGAAGAACAAGTATCCGTTGCCGAGGATTGATGACTTGTTCGATCAGCTTCATGAAGCCAAAGTGTTTTCGCAGATGGATTTGGCAACGAGATTTCACCAGTTGAGGGTGGCAAAGGATAGTGTGCCAAAGATTGCTTTTAGGACACCATCCGGTTTCTTCGAATGGTTGGTGATGCCATTCGGGTTGACTAAAGTGCCAGCGTACTTTGTGGATCTCATGAATAGAGTTTTTAGAGATCAGTTGAACAAGTTCGTGCTTATGTTTGTGGATGACATTCTGGTTCACTCTCAGAATGAAGAAGAACACAAGACACACTTGAGAGTTGTGTTGGAAATCTTGCAAAGGCATCAGCTGAAAGCTAAGCTTTCGAAGTGTCACTTCTGGAAGAGGGAAGTGAGGTTCTTAGGCCATGTTGTTTCTGGAAATGGAATAGCGGTTTACCCCGCTAAGGTAGCAGTAGTCCAGGGTTGGGATCGACCTAAGAATGTGACGGATGTTTGGAGTTTTCTTGGGTGGGAAGGATATTACCGACGATTTATCAATGATTTCTCAAAGATAGCTGCACCGTTGACAGGATTGACAAAGAAGAACCAAGTGTTCATATGGGATGCAAAGTGTGAACAAGCTTTTGAAGTCCTGAAAGAGAGACTAACCAGTGCTCTTGTGTTGACCATTCCAAGTGGGAATGAAGAGATGATTGTGTATACCGACGCATGTGGCACTAGGCTTGGAGCAGTGCTAATGCAGAAGGATAAGGTTGTGGCCTACGCGAGTCTACAGCTGAAGCCGCATGATAGAAATTACCCAACTCATGATTTAGAGTTGGCGGCGATTGTGTTTGCTCTGAAGATGTGGAGACATTACCTATTGGGAGTTCGATTCGAGTTGTTCACGGATCATAAGTTGTTGAAGTATCTTTTCTCCCAAAAGAATTTGAATCTTCAGCAACAGTGGTAGTTAGAGTTTCCAGCGACGTCGTATGATTTTGGTATTTCCTATAGTCCTGGCAAAGGCAACACAGTGGAAGATGCGTTGAGTCAAAGACACACAAGATTGGGAGCGATGTTTTCAGAATGGAAGAGCCTTGAGTACTTGGAGAGGTACGATTTCAGGTCAAGATGTGAATTGGAACCTGAAATGTTGGCAAGCTTATCGATAAGACCTACTCTCATCGAAAGAATTGGTGAGAGCCAAAAGAAAGATGCAAAGCTTGTCGAGTTTATCCAGAAACTGGAACTAAAGAATAAAGAGTTCGAAGGCGATCGAGAAGGTTAGCTTCGAAAGCTAGGACGATTTGTTGTTCCTGATATCTACAGATTGAGAGATGAGGTTCTGAGGGAATGTAATCACTTAAAGTTGACGATTCATCCTGGCAGTAATAAGTTGTGTCAGGACATGAAGCGAGTCTACTACTGGGAGAGGATGAAGCGAGATATTGGAAAATTCATTTCCAAGTGCATGAACTGTCAATCGGTGAAAGCTGAATAGAAGAAGCCGAGTGGTTTGCTTCAGCCATTGGAAGTTCCTACATGGAAGTGGGAGCAGATATCGATGGACTTTATCGATGGACTACCTAGAACTAGGGCAGGAAACGAAGGGATTTGGGTCATTTTGGATCGCTTGACCAAAAGTGCAAGGTTCATTCCTGTCAAGTCGACTAGGACGACATCGAAATTGGCTGAACTTTATGTGAAGTGGATAGTTCAATTCCATGGTATCCCGAGGAGCATAGTGAGTGACTGAGATCCATTATTTACGAGTGGATTTTGGAAGAGTTTTCAAGAAGCTTTGGTAACCGAGTTGTGTTTAAGTACGGCTTACCATGCCCAAACTGATGGTCAAATCGAGAGGGTCAACCGAGTTTTAGAAGATCTCCTAAGAGCTTGTGTGTTGGATTTTGGGGGATCATGGGAAGACCAACTGCATCTAGTTGAGTTTGCATATAATAATAGCTACCAATGTAGCATTGGGATGGCATTATACGAGGCGTTGTATGGGAGACTATGCAATTCTCCAACATGTTGGTTAGAAATTGGAGATAAGTTGGTACTTGGGCCAGAGATGATTAGAGAGACCTCGGACTATATCGAGATCGTTCGGCAACGAATGAAGGCGACCCAAAATCGTCAGAAAAGTTATGTGATAAACGTCGTAAAGATTTAGAATTTGATGTTGGCGATATGGATTTCGTGAAGATTTCGCCATTAAAGCTTGTGGTTCGATTCGGAAGAAAAGGAAAGTTAGCTCCAACGTTCGTTGAACCATTTTCGATAGTCGAGCGAATTGGAAAGCTCGCATATAGATTGGAGTTACCCAAGAAGATGTCGAGTATGCATAATGTTTTCCATGTACCGTTCCTACGGAAGTTCGTGTATGATTCGAATGTGGTGGTACCTCCAAAGCAGTACAAAAACCTAGAAGTAGAGACCGCAGTTGCGAAACCTCGTGAGTCGCTTCGTGTTGTGAGGAATGACATGAAACAGCTTAGGAGGAAGACGGTTAAGCTAGTCAAGGTACAATGGAGTGAAGATGGAGACGATTGTACGTGGGAGAAGGAAGAGAGCATGAGGGCGACCCATCCAGAACTCTTCGTCGGTAGGACCATATGATATCGTATCATCGTTATATCATTATATCTTGTTATTATTTGATAGAATTCCGCGTGTTAGGATAAGGCTATGGATGCATGGCTTAATGGTTGCTAGTTTGGGTGATGGAATTGGTTTCTCATGGATGATAGTCATGCAGAACTATTGTGGTTGCTTGGAAATTCGGGGGCGAAATTCTTAAGGGGGGAGAATGTAACATCCCGCATTTTACATATCGGAAGATCGTAAAATATTTTTATTTTATTCCCGGAGGGTTGGATCGTTCTCATATTTTAATATTTTGCTTATGGGGATGTGAGACATGTCCATACTTTTTACCAATTTGTTTGTGACCATTTTGCCCCTTCAATCTTGTACAGGGTATAACTTTTGACTTAGGTTGAATCAGGTGGTGAGACCTGTGCCATTGGAAAGGAAATGATGATTGTCTTTCCGTAAAGTGGTTACATTAAAGATTTGGCTTAGCGGTTTGGAAGGAATCGTTGTTTTAAGGTTTTTCAGTTGGTTGTTCAGGTTTGGAGAGCCACAATGGGTTGATTTGGGAAGGCCTATTGGTGGCTAGTGGAAGGATATAAATAGGGGGTGGAAGGTATGAGAAATGTTTTAGTTTCTCTATTCTCTCATTAGGTGGCCTATGTTCCTCCTTCCTCTAACACCTTTCCACCATTAAAATCAACCTCTAAAGGAAGGAAATCGAAGATCTACACCGTTGGAGGCTAGATCTACATCAATTTAAGGAATTCATCGGATCAAGGGGTTTTGTTCGAATTGCTTGCTGTGCGGAATCTTATTGCATTAATTTTAGCTTGTTTGGGAGAATCGGTGAGTGGTTTACATCTCTCATATGGATTCAATGAAGTGTATGAGTGTTTGTGTTTGTCATCAAAATCAAATGTTCTCTCATAGATTTATGCATTGGTAAGTTCATTTTCATATGTATCCCCTTAGAATCTAATTTAGCAAGATTAAACCAATAATTATTATGCTATTTCATATGATTTTGCAAGTTAGATCTATAATTTTGTTCATGTGATCATTCATTATGATTTTGGTGCGATTTGCATAATTTGGTGAAAATCGTCATATTCATGTTGATAATGGTTTCATACCATGTTTGTGGTTGTATTTGATGATTTGGACGAGTTGGTTTCGTCGAATATATCGTTTGGTGAAGTTTTGGTCGAAATCGGAGTTGAATTACAATATGCAGATTTTGGGTCGGTCATGGGTTGGTCGGTCGAGCCAAAATCATGTCTTGCGAAGCAAGTCAGGAATGGGTCGGTCTCACTTTTGGTTCAGGTCGGTCCATGCTGGTCGGTCCTCTTCTGGTTTGGTCGGTCTGGAGTGGGTCGGTCATAAAGTACGAAGGTGAAGTGGACAGGTTGGGTCGGTCGGCTGTTGTGAGGCGGGTCATTCCTAAAGGAGAAGGTGGGTCTGTCCTTCATGAAGCAACTAGGTCGAGCAAGGTGGGTCGGTCGTGCACACATGAAAGGGGGTCAGACTCTGGTGTAATGTTGATTAGGTCGGTCGTTTACCTAGATGAAGGGTCGGTCGTACACCCAGGTGAAGGGTCGGTCACAGGGTCGTTTTCTAAAAATTTATATTTTCCGGTATGACTCGGATTTGAAGAAAAGAGTTTGAAATTTTTTTTTTTGGGGCAACCTCCGAACCCTAGCCGCAACGCAGTGATGTAATTGGCTTGGTGATGATGTGACTTCGAAGTAAATTCAAGTAGGAAGGTTCGACGTGTTGAAAGTTGTTCGTTGATCGGCGTAGAACAACGAATGAGGTGACAACTCAAAGGTCGTGAGTTGGTGGATAATGGTTGCTTGAGCTATGAAAAGCCATCGGGTCGGATGACTAGAGATGCGAAGGCCAAGAGATTATCGTTGGAGTACCGTGGGTATCGTTGAAAGGCCTAGTTGTCAAGGTTGGACATGCATACTTATCATTGAAAGGCGTATGGAGTTTATGCTAGAACTGGGGTTACCATCAGCCCTTGACATATGGCAAGGCTGGTTGTCATATGATTAACGATGGTTTCAAAGAAGGATTGGCGGTGATATCCAGAGTCTGTCATGGATGATTAATCGCTTTGTTTGAAAGATCTCATGTAGATTGTCCAACGTCGAAGGAGATGTTCCTTGGGTGCTTGTCTGATGTTGGTTTAGGCCTCTGGGGCTTGTGCTTGAGGGATGTTGAATTTAATTAGGATGGTTTACATGAGATACATATAATCTGGATGTTATGAGTGCTTTACCATGATTGAATGGGTGTTCTGGTTTCCATGGATGAATGGTTGAATTGTTTATGGTAAAGGCTATCACTGTCCGTTGTGGGGAAGACATGGTAGAGTTATTCTCTAGTGTTGTGGGTAGATTAGTATGTTTATTTATCCATCCTCATGTACTTTATTGTTGAAGTTTGTTAGCTGTTCTATCGCTCACTAAGACTGTTGTCTAACCCATAGTTTCATGTTTCCTCTTATTACCTTGGGCTATTCATCCGGTTGTGGATGGACAGACTTGAAAGTCTATGATAGGATCGTCGATGTGTCTAAACAGTAGCAAGTACTAAAATAATGCAATAGTAAGCAGTAAAGATAAAATAAAAGATAATCACACTAATATTTTATCCTGTTTCGGACCTCCCGTCCTACATCCAGTCCCCAAGCTCCCCTTCGGCCTTTCAACTATCAAAAACTGTCCTCACTTCACACGGAGGAATAGGTTTACAGATGAATAGAAATCTTGATAATCTTGTGTTCTTTACAACACTGATATTGACTGAATCGTACAAGTTGCTCCTATAATCTCCTTGAGTTGATATGAGAATTGAATCACTTAGAGAATAGGAGTATTTAGTGCTTGATTGAAATTTAGAGAATTTGGAAATCAAGAGCTTTAGAATATAGAATAGATCGAGAAAGAATAAGTGATTTGAGAACTCGAATCTTTGATCTATTTATAGAAAACAAAGAGTTTTTATGAAAGGTTATGATTTCTGCATAAAACCCTTTGTTTGGGAAGATATTTCTTTAGAAAAATCGTTTTGAAGAAGAAGAGATAGAGTTACAACTGTTCAAACTAAAAAATGTTACCTGGAAAATATAGGTCGTGTGCCAGGACAGACGTCTGTCAACTTTGATCAGACATCTGTCTTTGTAATCTGATATTACTTAGATACATAGATAGACGTCTGTTCTTAGGATAATAGACGTCTATGTGTGCAGGAAAATCATCCCGAGGCTTGCAACAGACGTCTGTTATATATATACCAGACGTCTGTGCTGAGTGATGAATATTTTTCTTGCTATAGTGACAGACGTCTGTTATATAATGTGACAGATGTCTGACATTTGCACAGACTCTATGCCATGATGTTTTTCTCATATTTAGTCAAGGAGATTTTACATAACATCTAATACTATAAATATGAAATTCTTCGAGCAATCATACAATCTTGAGTTGATTCCTGCATGAAAGTATATATATATATATATATATATATATATATATATATATGTTTGTGTATTGTATAGTATGTCGTCATCAAAATCAAGGATCTAACATTCTCCCTCTTTTTGATGATGACAACTATACTATAATAGAGCTCCTGAAACACCCCACCTCCGTTACGGTCACTCTCAAAGGGAATGCCCTAATTTTGGTGGAGGTTTATAAGTATAAGTCACAGATACACAAGACAGATATAAATACACATATTTTTGAACAGCGGAAAACAACAGCACTTTTATTCCATCAAAATACGTGTTTACACAAACCATGCCATAATTGTCTTATAATACTTCCAAAAACCATTACATTTTCATAACTGTCTTGATTTCATAACTTAAAGAAGCATAAAAATAAAAGTAAACTGCATAAGTCCCCATAGTTGCAATCCAAAGCCATAGTCCAAAACGAAAGAGATCCAAGCAATACATTCTTTCTCTTCAAGCTGGATGTAAAATTGGTCAAGCTGCGGTATTCCCTCCCTGTGGAGGGGGGGGGGGGGGGACGAAAGAAAAGTAGAGTCAGACATAAAGTCTGAGTAAGTCTAGGACTATTCAGTCTATGAATAAAGAATTGGGCATGATAAGTATAAACTGGAAATGGGAAAGCACCATAAACTAAGTTAAGTTGTATAGAGTCGAATATACTACCGTACCCCATATTAATCTCTGCATCCATATAAACTAGTTCCCAACAGGTACCCCATAATCAGGGTGAAGTGATCCATTTCTAATGATCGGCTCCTACTTGCATAGTTACATGTGTCTTACGGCCCCCGATGTTGTAGCTACCTATGCTGGTCCCACCATGGGGTGTATCAAGTCCCATGGTGGCGGCCCGACACAATTCTAGAATGCACAGGTATACTACTGGTGCCCAGTGCCTTATTTTTCTGCGCCGGAGTGTGTGCACGCCCGCACCCCGTTAGAACCTACACTGCTGCACCACCGCCGTCGATTTGACCTCTTACAGTCAGCCCAGTAATCGTGCCCCACCCTGCCTAGTTTAGGGTATCCTGATACACCTTGTAGGGTTACTGCTGAAAAGGGTCCCCCGCTACTAGGTTTTCTATTTTTAGCCAACATGCTAAGTTGGTTAAGTGTTTTGTAAACCTAACCCCCAATCAGTCTGTATAGTTTAGCATGTTCCATTTTGATTAAGTATTAATTCAATTTACTTAATCCTATCAATCCTGACTCAGCCTTAATTGTCTTATTAAAGCCTCGACCTCTCACATTAGACAGGTATTGTTGTGACTGCATGTTGCCGGTTGGTTCCGGCCAGTCTTACATCACAACTCAGTCTAACCTCGGGTCTTTATTGGGCTCAATGTTTAACCACCCACATTGGATAGGTATTTTTGTGACTACTGGACAGCCGGGCGGTTCCGGGCAGCTTTACATCACAACTCAATCCGACCTCGGGTTAAACACATCGTATTTTCTAAATTTACATATTTTGTCTCTTTTCTTTTTATATGTAAATATTTGCGGCTCATAATCCAAATTCATCTTTATTGGGTAAAATTAATTAATACCACTTAATTGTTTTCAAGGTCGTTGGCATGCGTCAAACATGCCAACACATATGTTTACATTTTAACCCAAACGTCATTACCCCCGTTTTATACGTTCGCTACAATATAACATATGTTGGGTTTAACATTTAAACCCAACTTAGCCACATGAAAAAGGGGAGGCTTAGAATATGGTGTTTATATATTCTAAGTAACATCAAAAGGGGAGTGTGAACGCATGAACTTGCAACATAACGATCTACTTAACATAAATTAGGCACTTGTGAACTTGCATTGTAATAGCATATAGTCATGGCATAAACATACCTAAACATGGATCATGGTTTTTAATCTATTCATATAATCATGGCATAAACATACCTAAACATGAATCATGGTTTTTAATCTATTCATGTAAACTTGCAATTGGAATGTAAAACTAACTTAATTATGTGTCACATAAAATTATCATATGAGTTTGATAACAACATAGGCCTAAAACATGTTTCCAATTAGGCATAACACCAAACGTAATCTAGTCATGTTCATAGGATTAACATAAGTTCACAAAGATGCTTGCTTTTGTCACTAATACAAAGTATGGTTTTACACTTGAATCATGACGCCAATTCCAACATAAATTCATATAAATCATAATACCCAAATAGATTCAACTACACTAAAATTGATCATAAAAATATACATCATGTTGGCATAATAGCGAACCATATACTTGCATGAATCTCAAATAAACTGCCACAAACATATAGTCGTTAACTTTCAACATGAATCATATACTTGCAATTATCCAATAGGTGTTGTAATAAACTACCACAAACATATAGTTGTTAACTTTCAACATGAATCACATACTTGCAAATATCCAATAGGTCTAACATCGTTACACCACAACATCCCAAATTGATTCATAATTAGAATCATAGCAACATACAATTATGAATTATCATCACCACAAACTAAGTGCAATTCCATTTCTCATTTACACAAATCAAAACACAATTATTCATTTATATCGGAATATCACTCTACTTACAACGTATGACGAATCTTCAATTCAGGTTTCTGAATTCTGAATTTGGAGATGCTATCCTTTGTTGTAGGCGTTGTTTTGATTTATTTGTCGTTGCTTTAGGCTTTTGAATTGTCTCCTAATCGTCTCTCAATTTTGACGGCTACTTCTAGTCTTTCCTCAGTAGCATGATGGTCTCATTCTAATTTTTATTTGTATGAATTAGGTGGAGTCTTAGGTCTTTTTTATAGAGTTTGTGAATTGATTAGAACCATTGATGGAGCTTGGATTAATATTAGCCATTCGTTTGAAGGAGAGACCAATCAGGAGCTGACACCTAGCCCTAGTGACAAGGCAAGGCTCAGAAATTCGGCCAAGCACAGACCAGGCCAACTAGGGGGGCTGGGTTCGACCTGGCTCAGGGGCCAGGTCGACTCCCCAGTCGACCCCCGTGTCGACTTGGTAGTCGACCTGGGTGCCCCAAGTCGACTACCCAGTCGACCTGGGTAGCCCAGGTCGACTACCCAGTCGACCTAGGTGCCTTGGGCGGGAAAATTCCTGCCCTGGCCAATCCGGCCCGATTTTTGAAATTTGAATTGATTTTCTGAGCTGTTTGAATTTTAAACTGAATTCTGAAACTTCCGGAGGCCATATCTCCCTCATACGGAGTCCGTTTTACGCAAACTCAAACTCTATCTCAAGCAGAATTCCGAGACGAACGCAATGGCGTATCCCATTTCCCTCAATTCTTTGATTTGAAATTAGTTATACTCTAATTTGTGAATTTCACTGTTATAGAATACATGGGGTGTTACATTCTCCCCCAATTAAAAGGATTTCGTCCCCGAAATCTTCTAGTTTAGGAAGAATGTATATCCTAATATCCAAACGTCCATCTACTCATCCATCAAACACGAGCATCCATTGTCCTTAAAAGACTTCTAATGCTTCATGATCAAATGCGAAGTGTGTGTACATGTACTTATCTAATGCAAAATCAGGCGGCCTACTGATTCAGTTGATCTCCTTAATGCAAATTATGTATGTGTCATGAATCCCTTATGTATGCAAATTTTCCTATTCATGATTCTACATGAGTGCATAATCATTCATATATAAATGCAACATCCATATGACAACACATTAAACTTCAACCATATACAAATGCAAACATATATATGTGCATATGCAATATGAGGTGACTGAGCCAATCTAATACCTAGATTGTGTGTGTATATGCAACCACGAGCAACCACTAGCAATCACTTGCAACCACTTGCAACCATCATCCATAACATGTTTCAATTACATGTTTTCATCCAAAGGGTTTCTACCTAAAAGATAAGGTCGAGGAGATATACCTAAAAAGATAGATAAAAGCGCAACTTAAGGAAAAAGAAAGATCAAAGATGTACCCTCGAAAAGAAAAGGGTAGGCTGCGCGTATTCTAGCTTCAGTTTCCCAAGTTGCATCTCCCTCAGCGTCGCTCCACTGAACTTTGACGAGCTTGACTTCGCGGTTGCGTAGCTTTTTCACTTCCGTTCCTAATATGCGGGTTGGAACTTTCCTCACGGTTTCTTCGCGTTCCACTTCAGCTTCCTCAAGGATGTTTGGCTCTACCACTTCAGCAGATTCATGTAGACATTTTTGGAGGTGCAAAACATGGAAAACGTTGTGAACTCCAGCCAGCTTTTCGGGTAGCTCTAATCTATAGGCCATTTTCCCAATTTTCTCGATGATAGGGAATGGCCCTACGAACCTTGGTGCTAGCTTTCCTGTGGTTCCAAAACGAACAACGTTCCTTAGCGGAGATACCTTAAGAAAAACTCTGTCCCCAACCTCAAATTCAAGGTCGGTCCTCCTCCTGTCGGCGTAGGATTTCTGTCTGTCTTGGGTTGTCTTCATCCTTCTTCGTATCAAGTCTACTTTCTCTGAAGTCTCTCGGATCATATCTGGCCTAAGTATGAGCTTATCAGTAGACTCCCACCAACGAGTGGGCGATCGGCACGGTCTTCCATATAAAGCTTCGAAGGGCGCCATTCCGATGGTGGCTTGGTAGCTGTTGTTGTAGGCAAATTCCACCAAAGGAAGATGGTCTTCCCACGTCCCTCCGAAGTCAAGGACGCACAGTCTTAAAAGGTCCTCCAAAATTCTGTTCACTCTTTCCGTCTGGCCGTCGGTTTGGGGGTGATAGGATGTACTCAAGCATAACTGTGTGCCTACCGCTTCTTGCAGACTCCGCCAAAACTCACTTGTGAAAATAGGGTCTCAGTCACTAACAATGCTGGACGGTATTCCATGGAGTCGAACAATTTCCTTGAGATAAAGAGATGCTAGGGATGAGGTAGTTCTTTTACTCTTGACAGGTAAAAAGTGGGCGCTTTTAGTAAGCCTATCCACTATTACCCAAATGCTAGTGTTGCCTCTTCTAGACCTAGGCAGCCCATCAATGAAGTCCATCGAGATGCTATCCCACTTCCACTGCGGGACCTCTAGCGGATGGAGCAAACCGCCAGGTTTCTTCTGTTCTGCCTTAACCTGTTGGCAAACCATACACTTTGAAACGAATTCTGCCACGTCTTTCTTCATGCCGCTCCAAAAGAAAGTTCTCTTTATGTCCTTGTACATTTTATATCCGTTTGAATGTATCGTCATCTTGGAGTGATGTGCTTCCTCGAGAACCGTCTTTACTAAATCCCTTGTCTGTGGGACGTATAGTCTTCCGTCTCGCCTTAGCCAACCCTTATCGTCGATGGAGTATCTGTTGAGGTGACTTGAAGTCTCACCCCTAATTAGCCTATCAATCGTCTCCACAAGCTGAGGGTCTTCGCGTTGTGCTGTCCCTATCGAGTCCACTAAAGTCGGGCGTACTTCGAGAGATGCTAGCATGCCCGGTACAAAATCGGAGGAGGGCCTAAAGTTAAAATGGCTATAAACTCTAGGCTTTGCCTTTCAATAAACAGCGGGCTTAGGGTCAGTTTCTTTCGGCTCAACGCGTCTGCCACTACGTTGCCTTTGCCCGGAGTGTAGGAGATCTCGAAATCGTACGAGGCAAGAAACTCCATCCATCTCTGTTGCCTCAAGTTAAGATCTTTCTGCGAGAAAAGATATTTCAACGATTTATGGTCAGTGTAAAGTTCGAACTTCTCACCTAGGAGATAGTGTCGCCAAGACTTGAGTGCAAAGACGATGGCAGCTAACTCAAGATCGTGGGTCGGGTAGTTCTTTTCATGCACTTTCAACTGTCTCCCGCCATGAGCTACTACCCTTCCTTCTTGCATTAAGACAGCGCCTAGTCCTGTCCCACATGCATCTGTATAAACTGTGAACATCTTGCTTCCATCTGGCAACGTCAGAACTGGGGCTGTTGTAAGATCCCTTTTTAGTCGTTGGAAAGCAAACTCGCAATCCAAGTCCCAATTGAACACTAGATTCTTCTTTGTCAGCCTTGTGAGTGGAGCTGATATTTTTGCAAAGTCTCTGATGAATTTCCGATAGAAGCCTGCTAGCCCGAGGAAGCTTCGGACTTCTGTTGCATTCCTTAGTGTCTTCCAATCCTGTACCACTACTACCTTAGCAGGGTCCACAGCTAACCCTTCTTTGGATACTATGTGCACAAGGAACCTCACTTCCTCTCTCCAAAAGTGGCATTTGGAGAATTTGGCTTTTAGCTGATGGACTCTCAGAGTTTCCATGATTGCCCTTAAGTGCTGAGCATGTTCTTCTTCACTCTTTGAGAAGATCAAGATATCGTCTACGAAGACCACTACGAACTTGTTGAGGAATTGTCTGAACACCCTACTCATCAGGTCCACGAAGTAAGCGGGTGCGTTTGTCAGGACGAAAGGCATGACAAGCCATTCAAAGAAGCCATCTGGGGTTCTAAATGTTGTCTTATCGATACTATCTTCAGCCACCCTTAGCTAATGAAACCCGGTCGCTAAACCGAGTTGGGAGAAAACAGACGCTCCTACAAGCTGATCAAACAGATCGTCAATTCTGGGGAGAGGGTGCCTATTCTTTTTCGTCAGCTTGTTGAGCTCCCTATAGTCAACACATAGACGGAGTGAACCATCCGCCTTTGTGGCGAACACCACTGGAGCGCCCCATTCTGAAATGCTCCTTCTAATGAACCCCTTTTCTAGAAGCTCTTTAATCTGTTTACTGAGCTCTTTCCTTTCCCGTGGAGCCTTGTGTCTAACGGGCAACGCAACGGGCTTTGCATTATCTACAAGATATATGCGGAAGTCTATCTCTCGCTTCAGAGGTAAGCCCTTCACCTCTTCGAAGACATCCGGATATTCCCGGACCACTCTAACCGATTGCAAACTTTCAACAGAAGCATCTAGCGATTCAAGATAACTAAGCATAACCGCATACGAGGGATTATAAGTAATTTCCAGAGTGTTACCGAGTTGGGTCAGAAGCCTAACCACCCTTTTCTCACAATCAAGGATGGCACCATTACTGGATAGCCAATCCATGCCCAAAATCAAATCATATCCCGAGAAGCCCAAAACAAAGGCACTACATCTAAATTCTACGCTTAGAATAGAAATTTTCAATCCCACACAGATCATAGACAGATGAGCTGGGCCCCCAATTGGATTTGAAACAATTAAGGGGTCCTCTACCATACTAGTTTCTAGGTGCAGAGATTCTACTAAAGCAGATGAAATAAAGGAGTGTGATGCGCCAGAATCAAATAAAGTGCGAACTGGGTGATCATAAAGATATACTACACTTTCTACAGAAGTATTTATACCTCGCTGTTGCAGAGGTGGCGCTTCTAGCACATGAACCTGTGCCCCTGAGGTGGATCCAGTCCTCTGCCCCTGCCCTCGCTTCTTTGGGCAATCCTTAGCCATATGGCCTATCTCACCGCAAGAAAAGCACCCACCATTCATCTTGGCCTTATTTTTCCTGCAATCTTTCACTAAGTGCCCCACTTTGCCACAGAAATTACACTTCCTCTTCTCTTTGTTGTCTTTCCCGACCTTCTTAAAGTATGTCTTCTTAGGCTGTAAACTCTCTTTCTTCCCTTGAGAGCTTTCTGCCTTTGTCTCCTTCTTGCCCTTATCCTCTTCGTTCAGCAATGCCATCTGCACCAACCTTTCATACGTAGCTCCCATGGGTATGTGGGTTATAGCCAAACTGTGTAATGGCTCATTCAATCCCTTGACAAAGCGGAGAGCCTTCTTGTGCGGAGTGTTGACTAGGTCCAGTCCGAACCTAGCCAGCTGATCGAACTGATTAACATACTCTTTGACTGTCATATTCCCTTACTTAAGAAATAAGAATTTTTCCAACTGAAGACTCCTTTCAGCTTCTGAGAGAAATTTAGTCTCAAACCTTGCCCTAAAGTCCTCCCATGTTTCCACTGGTCTTTCTGCATTGGTAACTTCCCACCAGTAGGAAGCCTCACCTTTAAGTAGCCATATTGCCAGTTGTACCTTCCGCCTATCTTCTACCTCAAAGATGACGAATAAGTCCTCGGTTTCCTTCAACCAATTCCTGGCTGCCACGAAGGACTCGGTTCCATGAAAGTCCTTTCCTCCCATAGCTTTAAAATCTTTACATATCTTAGCAAAAGTATTACCCCGCGGAGGAGGTGGAGGAAGAGGTGTTGCTGCAGCCGGATGATTTCCTGCAGCTGGGGGAGGAGGAACAGTGGGACCTGGCTGATTGGCCCTTGCTTCTAAGAATCGTCTAAACCAACCAGGTATTGGTACACCCTCTGGCAAGTTAAGTTCTTTGGACATGCTGAAACAAAAAGGATAGATTCAAAACGAAGGATAAAAGATAGTACCTATGGCTTTGGGGGACTTTTCCTTTTTAAAATAAAATAACATTTTATCTTTAAAAATGCTTCTTTAATTTTTTTTGAAAATAAATTTTCAAAACTTTTTATCTTATCTGGTAAACCTATGCTCTGATATCAAGTGAAACACCCCACCTCCGTTAGGGTCACTATCAAAGGGAATGCCCTAATTTTGGTGGAGGTTTATAAGTATAAGTCACAGATACACAAGACAGATATAAATACACATCTTTTTGAACAGCGGAAAACAACATCACTTTTATTCCATCAAAATACGTGTTTACACAAACCATGCCATAATTGTCTTATAATACTTCCAAAAACCATTACATTTTAATAACTGTCTTGATTTCATAACTTAAAGAAGCATAAAATAAAAGTAAACTGCATAAGTCCCCATAGTTGCAATACAAAGCCATAGTCCAAAATGAAATAGATCCAAGCAATACATTCTTTCTCTTCAAGCTGGATGTAAAACTGGTCAAGCTGCGATATTCCCTCCCTATGGACCGGGGGGGTGGGGGGGAGGGAACGAAAGAAAAGAAGACGAAAGAAAAGTAGAGTCAGACATAAAGCCTGAGTAAGTCTAGGACTATTCAGTCTATGAATAAAGAATTGGGCATGATAAGTATAAACTGGAAATGGGAAAGCACCATAAACTAAGTTAAGTTGTCTAGAGTCGAATATACTACCGTACCCCATATTAATCTCTGCATTCATATAAACTAGTTCCCAACAGGTACCCCATAATCAGGGTGAAGTGATCCATTTCTAATGATCGGCTCCTACTCGCATAGTTACATGTGTCTTACGGCCCCCGATGTTGTAGCTACCTATGCTGGTCCCACCATGGGGTGTATCAAGTCCCATGGTGGCGGCCCGACACAATTCTAGAATGCACAGGTATACTACTGGTGCCCAGTGCCTTATTTTTCTGCGCCGGAGTGTGTGCACGCCCGCACCCCGTTAGAACCTACACTGTTGCACCACCGCCATCAATTTGAACTCTTACAGTCAGCCCAGTAATCGTGCCCCACCCTGCCTAGTTCAGGGTATCCTGATACACCTTGTAGGGTTACTGCTGAAAAGGGTCCCCCGCTACTAGGTTTTCTATTTCTAGCCAACATGCTAAGTTGGTTAAGTGTTTTGTAAACCTAACCCCCAATCAGTCTGTATAGTTTAGCATGTTCCATTTTGATTAAGTATTAATTCAATTTACTTAATCCTATCAATCCTGACTCAGCCTTAATTGTCTTATTAAAGCCTCGACCTCTCACATTAGACAGGTATTGATGTGACTGCCTATTGCCGGTTGGTTCCGGCCAGTCTTACGTCACAACTCAGTCTAACCTCGGGTCTTTATTGGGCTCAATGTTTAACCACCCACATTGGATAGGTATTGTTGTGACTACTGGACAGCCGGGCGGTTCCGGGCAGGTTTACATCATAACTCAATCCAACCTCGGGTTAAACACATCGTATTTTCTAAATTTACATATTTTGTCTCTTTTCTTTTTATATGTAAATATTTGCGGCCCATTATTCAAATTCATATTTATTGGGTAAAATTAATTAATACCACTTAATTGTTTTCAAGGTCGTTGGCATGCGTCAAACATGCCAACACATATGTTTACATTTTAACCCAAACGTCATTACCCCCATTTTATACGTTCGCTACAATATAACATATGTTGGGTTTAACATTTAAACCCAACTTAGCCACATCAAAAAGGGGAGGCTTAGAACATGGTGTTTATATATTCTAAGTAACATCAAAAGGGGAGTGTGAACGCATGAACTTGCAACATAACGATCTAATTAACATAAATTAGGCACTTGTGAACTTGCATTGTAATAGCATATAGTCATGGCATAAACATACCTAAACATGGATCATGGTTTTTAATCTATTCATATAATCATGGCATAAACATACCTAAACATGAATCATGGTTTTTATTCTATTCATGTAAACTTGCAATTGGAATGTAAATCTAACTTAATTATGTGTCACATAAAATTATCATATGAGTTTGATAACAACATAGGCCTAAAACATGTTTCCAATTAGGCATAACACCAAACATAATCTAGTCATGTTCATAGGATTAACATAAGTTCACAAAGATGCTTGCTTTTGTCACTAATACAAAGTATGGTTTTACACTTGAATCATGACGCCAGTTCCAACATAAATTCATATAAATCATAATACCCAAATGGATCCAACTACACTAAAATTGATCATAAAAATATACATCATGTTGGCATAATAGCGAACCATATACTTGCATGAATCTCAAATAAACTGCCACAAACATATAGTCGTTAACTTTCAACATGAATCATATACTTGCAATTATCCAATAGGTGTTGTAATAAACTACCACAAACATATAGTTGTTAACTTTCAACATGAATCACATACTTGCAAATATCCAATAGGTCTAACATCGTTACACCACAACATCCCAAATCGATTCATAATTAGAATCATAGCAACATACAATTATGAATTATCATCACCACAAACTAAGTACAATTCCATTTCTCATTTACACAAATCAAAACACAATTATTCATTTATATCGGAATAGCACTCTACTTACAACGTATGACGAATCTTCAATTCAGGTTTCTGAATTCTGAATTTGGAGATGCTATCCTTTGTTGTAGGCGTTGTTTTGATTTAGTTGTCGTTGCTTTAGGCTTTTGAATTGTCTCCTAATCGTCTCTCAATTTTGACGGCTACTTCTAGTCTTTCCTCAGCAGCATGACAGTCTCATTCTAATTTTTATTTGTATGAATTAGATGGAGTCTTAGGTTATTTTTATAGAGTTTGTGAATTGATTAGAACCGTCGATGGAGCTTGGATTAATATTAGCCATTCGTTTGAAGGAGAGACCAATCAGGAGCTGACACCTAGCCCTAGTGACAAGGCAAGGCTCAGAAATTCGCCAAGCACAGACCAGGCCAGCCAGGGGGGTTGGGTTCGACCTGGCTCAGTGGCCAGGTCGACTCCCCAGTCGACCCCCGTGTCGACTTGGTAGTCGACCTGGGTGCCCCAGGTCGACTACCCAGTCGACCTGGGTAGCCCAGGTCGACTACCCAGTCGACCTGGGTAGCCCAGGTCGACTAGCCAGTCGACCTGGGTGCCTTGGGCGGGAAAATTCCCGCCCTGGCCAATCCGGCCCGATTTTTGGAATTTGAATTGATTTTCTGAGCTGTTTGAATTTTAAACTGAATTCTAAAACTTCCGGATGCCATATCTCCCTCATACGGAGTCCGTTTTACGCAAACTCGGACTCTATCTCAAGCAGAATTCCGAGACGAACGCAATGGCGTATCTCGTTTCCCTTAACTCTTTGATTTGAAATTAATTATACTTTAATTTGTGAATTTCACTGTTATAGAATACACGGGGTGTTACAGCTCCCCCTGAGTTAATGATCCCTTAACTTTCCTCCCCCTTTGGCATTATCAAAAAAATAGTAGAACAAGCCAAAATATATAAAGCAAAAGCTAAAGATGTCAAGCATACATAGTTAAGTACAATACCAACAGAGTATCATACGATAAAAGTTATAGATACAGACCATAGAATACTAATAATAGATAAAATAAGATAAGACCAAGCGTCCATGAAGTACCCCCATAGATCTGAAGCTTGGTTAGAGGAATGATCGCATTGTTAATTGTCATAATAAATGACATTCTCAGGAAAAGGAAAAGCATGAGTTGTAGTATGAGTGTCATTATGTGGTTCACATTCAGATTCCTCTCCATCAGATGCTACAGGCTCCTTACCAGGTGCATGTTGTTCAGGTTGAGATGTGTCATGAGGTGTAGTAGGCACAGGTAGAATGTAGCTAACCAAGGTTCCAGTAGGAGGTGGAGCTGGTGATGAGGAACTAGAAGAGGATCTACCACGAACTTTGCGAAGAATCTTTCCAAGCGAGCGAACGACCTTTTTCAAAGTGTTTTCAACCTTTGTTAACCGAGTAGAGAATGATTGTTCGAGATGAGTTACTTTCTTTCCTAGGATTTGTTGGTTTTGAGAGAGTATCCTTTGATTTGCTAAGGTTACATTTTGAATATTCTGTCCAGGCTTGATTTCTACCCTAGTTTCTTGTTTTTCGGGATCAGAATGATATTCGGAAGGCTCGCTTGGTTCAGCGTGATGTCGTTTTTAACGTTGTGGGGTTTGAATAGGTCGCTGGAGATGTCCTTGCTGAACTTGCCATTGGTCAAACGAAGTGATGTTTGGTGGTCGATCGGGTAATTTCATTAAGGCCGCAAAACGTATGCCACTATTTTCAATCGGGATTTCCGGATATGATGAAAGGTAAAGATCGATATTTTTCGACCGAAAGGTACACATTAGATATGCTCCATAAGGAATTGTTCGCTTACTTGATGTCCAGAAATCACAAATTTTCTCAAAGATATATTGTGACTAATTTACACGTGTAGGCTCAAAAATTGCATATAGGACCTTATGATCATTTGGATACACTTGTTCATGACTCCCAAGTCTTGGAAAAACAGTGTTAATAAGCATCCGATTGATAAGTCATGGTCTAGGTCGAAATTAAGATGGAGTCATTTTTGTAAAATCATCCTACCATATTTGGTGTGTAACTCGATCTCGAAGTTTAAATCGCATATCGGGAAGATCTTGGAGGCGAGTACCAGTGTATGATGTTAAGATTTGGCCTAGCATCTCGATGTTAAATTTCACTACTTGACCATATACCATGGAACACCCAATTTTCAGGATCTGATGGAGACCATACCAAAAGCGAACACAAGTTTGCGAAGAATAAATAGATTGTAAGAGTATCAATCATACCTTTGCTGTCGTCAAACTCAATCAAATGAATAAGCTTTGCTCGATTAAGGATGGAATTAACATCATAGTGGATCAATTGTAGAAGGGGATAGAAAGGTTCTTGATGAATTGACTTCTTCTTCTTCAAGGATTCTAATCATTCTGAGTCATATTTCTCCATTATCCAATCTTTGATTTGTTGATCCGTGGCGTAATTAGGAGTTGGTTGAGAGGAGGATCCTTTGATAATCTTCTTTCGTTTAGTGGAGGGCTTTCTTGGAGCCATTGAAATTTCGAAATTTTGAAGATTTAGGGATTAGGGTTTTCTTATGTTGGAAGAAAATGGTAGAGGTAAAAAGTGAATAAGTAAAAGGTGAAAAGATGTTATATAGTAGGGGAGTAAAAATGGTTTAGAGGGAATTCAGACGTCTGTGAGGTAGCGTACAGACATCTGGCACTACAGGGAAAAATATCCTGAGAGTTGGAACAAACGTCTGGTTTGAGGATAACAGACATATGTGCTGAGTATATTTTAAAAAAGAAAATATTGATAGACGTTTGATGGATGCTGGTTCAGACGTCTGTGAGTACAGGGGTTGTAACCCGAGAGTTGCTACAGACGTCTGAATGATGTATTGCAGACGTCTGTGCTGAAGGAGTTTTTAAAGCTAATAATGGGCCAGATGTCTGTGGTGTTCAAGGATAGACGTCTGTTTTATTAAAAAAGCAAATGTTAGAACAAAGGCATATTATTTATTTCCATAAGATATTATTACAAATAAACATAATAAATTGTAATATAAATGCATTATGACAATGCACATTTATTTATATTAAGAAATTCCAATTCTTGAACTTTAGCGATTTGATGAGAAAGGTGGCCTTTTTGGAGAAGTCCATGGGTTAACTGGATTGTGTGACATACGATAAGACGAGGATGGATCCAGTTGATTAACCGGTCGTGGAAGAGTTCGGAAACATCTTTTAGTTTAGAACTACAAAACTTCAAACAACTTGGCGTAGGTAACTCAATATAGTAGTCATAGTTTTCTGTTCGAAATAAAACTCTTTTTGAAGTTCCAGTTGTTCCTTTTGATAGTGATAAATTTCATCAATCTTCCGTTTAGTATCCGGTGATGTGAATAATGCTCTCTTAGCTCGTTTGGAATCTGGAGTGAAACCAGTATGATAATCCTGCCATTGTACACCGGTTCATGTTTTGATATTGGAGTCGGATCACGTGGTGTATCTGCAGAGCTATCAGTAGTGAACATGATGTTGGTTGACGAAGTAGATTTATTTGACATTCTTAATAGTTGTTTATGTGTATATAATTTTAGTTAAGTCAGAGTAAGTTATTTATAGATGAGAATTTGCTAAATGATATTCCTTAAAGAAGGCAAAAGTTATCTTATAACCATCCAAAAATTATGGTGAGGAGAAAATTAAGGTGAGGACAAAAATTATATATCGGGGAGAAAGCAAATCCCTAACTCTCTACATAAGTGTATAAAAGTATTTTCATTTAATGGTTTAGTGAATATATCTGCAACTTGATTGTTAGTATTTACAAATTCCGAAGTAATATTTCCTTTTTCAATGTGATCGCGTAAGAAATGGTGTCTGATATCAATATGCTTAGTTCTAGAATGGTTAATATGATTTTTGGAGAGATTAATGGCACTAGTATTGTCACAGTATATTGGTGAATTAGTAATTAATTTTCCAAAATCTCTTAAGGTTTGTTGCATATAAGTTACTTGAGCACATGCGAGTGCAGCAAATATATATTTTGCTTTACATGTTGATAATGAAACTGAGTTTTGCTTCTTACTGAACCATGATACAAGAGATTGAACGATAAAATGACATGTGCCACTCGTGCTTTTTCTATCAGACTTGCATCCTCCGAAGTCTGCATCACTATATGGTACAAGGTCGAAGGAACCACCAGTTGGATAAAAAAAGTCCGTAATCACGCGTGTTAGTTAAATATCTCAAAATTAGTTTGACCGCTTCATAGTGTGATTCCTTTGGTTGTGCTTGAAAGCGTGCACGTAGACAGACATTCATCATAATGTCTGGTCTACTTGCAGTTAGATATAACAGTGAACCAATAATACTTCGATATAATTTTTGATCAATTTTTTTTCCATGTTCATCCTTTTCTAAATGAGCAGTTGTGCTCATTGGTGTTGGTTTTCCTGACGTCTTTTCCATGTTAAATCTTTTTAAAAGATTGTTACAATGTTTTTCTTGATTTAGAAAGATTCTGTTTTTCTTGATTTAGAAAGATTCCATTTTTGAGTTGTTTAATCTGTAATCCTAGAAAGAAATTTAGTTCTCCCATGTGAGACATTTCGAATTCATTTTTCATTATTTCGGAAAATTCATTACATAAAACTTCATTAGTTGATCCGAAGATGATGTCATCAACATAAATTTGAACAACTAAAATACCATTTTGAATTCTCTTTATAAAAAGTGTTGTATCTACTTTTCCAATTTCAAATCCAGAATTTATTAAATGTGATTTTAATCTTTCATACCAAGCACGAGGTGCTTGTTTTAAACCATACAAGGCCTTTTTTAATTTATAAACATGGTTAGGAAATTATTCGTGTATAAAAAGAGGAGGTTGTTCAACATAGACTTGTTCTTTTATGTATCCATTTAAAAAAGCACTCTTAACATCCATTTGAAATTGTTTTATTTTGTGATGACCTGCAAAAGCTAATAAAATACGAATTGCTTCAAGACGTGCTACTGGAGCAAAAGTTTCTTCATAATCAATTCCTTCTTCTTGGTTGTATTCTTGTGCAACTAATCAAGCTTTATTACGAATTATATTTCCATTTTCATCAGGCTTATTTTTATTGACCCATTTTGTTCCAACTACAGATTGTTTTGTTGGTCGAGGGACTAATTCCCAAACTTCATTTCTTTCAGATTGATTAAGTTCTTCTTGCATTGCTAAAATCCATGATTCATCATTGGCTACTTCCTTATAGTTTTTAGGTTTTAATGATGAAATAAAAGCCACATGACTCATTTGATTAAGTTGATGTCTAGTAGAAACTCTTGAGTTTAAGTCTCCAATAATATTATTTGTCGGATGATCTTTTAGAATACAAGGAGGTGATCTTAGAATAGTATTAGTTTCTGGTTCATTAAAGTTAGTGTTATTTTGTAATTCATTTTCGTCTCCATCATAAATTTTTATATTTTGAAAGTTTACATCAAAATAAACATGTAAACTTTTCTCAATAGAATTAGTTCTTTTATTAAAAATTCTATAGGCCTTACTTCGATCAGAATATCCAATAAAAATTCCTTCATCAGCTTTTGGATCAAAATTTTCAAGGTTATCTTTTGTGTTTAATATAAAACATTTTGACCCGAATGTCTTGAAGTATGATACATTTGGTTTCTTACCATAGAGCATTTCATAACAAGTATTTTTAGTTAATGGTCGAAGAGTTACTCTATTTAAAACATAACAAGCTGTAGCTATTGCTTCAGCCCAAAATGATTTTGGTAAGCCACTATTATTTAAAAGAGTCCTGGCACATTCTTGTAAAGTACGATTCTTCCTTTCTACAACACCATTTTGTTGTGGTGTTCGTGGTATTGAAAAGTATGACTAATACCTTTCTTGTTAGAAAAATCATTAAAAAATTCATTTTCAAATTCTCCTCCATGATCGCTTCGAATCTTTTTAATTTTTAAATCAAGTAGATTCATTATACGTTTAGAAAAATTTTTAAATAATCCAAAAGTATCACTTTTATGTTTTAAAAATAGAGTCCATGTATATTTAGAAAAATCATCTATAATAACGAAAACGTTTTTATTATGGTTTAATGAACGAGTTTGAGTAGGACCAAATAAATCTAAATGTAATAGTTCTAGAGGTTGTTTTGTAAAAAAATTATTTTAAGATTTGAAAGAACTCCTTTTAAGTTTACCAATTTGACAATCATCACATAGATTATTTACCTTAAAGTTAATTTTTGGTAAACCCTTAACTAATTCATTTTTAGATAATTTATTAATATATTTGAAATTTATATGGCAAAATCTTTTATGCCATAGACACGGATCTTCATGGTTTACGGTTAAACATAAGTTTGTTTTTTGTTTTGATTTCATATTTAAAATGTATATATTTTTATTTCTAACTCCTACAAAAATTACAGTTTTATGTTCATCAAAAATGTTACATTTATCTTTTTCGAAAACCTTTATCACAAAGCTGACTTATACTTAAAAGATTATGTTTTAGATTTTTGACTAACAGCACATTAGAAATAACAGGAGAGTCAGATATACCAGTGTTTATGAATTCACCAATGCCAATGACATATCCTTTTGAATTGTCCCCGAAAGTAGCAGTGCCGCCTTCCATATATTTTATATTTGACAACATGTTCGCATTTCCTGTCATGTGCTTGAAGCAGCCACTATCCAAGATCCATTTCTCCTTTTGTCTCAATTTGGGTACCTATAAGATAGAAAGAATTTATTGGTACCCACTTCCTCTGTTAGGGTCTTAAATGTTAGGTGGAGAAGGTAGCCATACCCTTGTGGGTTTGGGACCTTCAAAAACATAATTTGAATTGTATATAACATTTTGAAAGAAATTTTTAATATGTTTTTGCTTAATAAGCTTGTTATTAGTTTTAGGAATCCATATTTTTATTTCTTTTGGTATCTTAGTCCTTTTAGAACTTATTTCTTCTTCGTTATGTATTTCTTCCTTTTTATGAACATTCTTTTTCTTAACTTTTCTATATAGAAAACTATGCTTTTTGGACTTACCATCCTTTTTAAAACCTAAGCCATTTCTATTTCCTGATGGTTTTGAAGTTTTAATTAAATTTTCTAAATTCTGCTTACCCTTGTTGAACTTTGAAACATTGGCAGTGATTTTTTCTAATTCACTTTTAAGTCTTAAATTTCCAGATAGTGAAATTTCTAAATCACTACTTACTTTATTATATTTTTCTAAAATATCTTCATTTTCTGATTCAATTTTTCTTAACTTGCTAGATAAAGAGTCATTTTCTAAAGATAATTTGTTATTTTTAAATTGTGCACTTTCTAGTTCTTCTTCTAGAATGGTTTTCTCATCTTTTAGTAGACCAATCTCAATTTCCATTCTATTTATCTTAGAAATAAGATCCTTATTTAGCTTCTTTTGTTCTCTATATTTATCGTCTAGTTCCATACCGATTTCTAAGATTTCATTATAAGTGAGTTCAGGACATACCTCATCAATATCAGCCATAAAGCATACATTTGCTTGGTCTGAGTCACTATCACTATCAATTTCTGATGAGGATGAATCTGAATCATCCCATGTAACTTGAAATGCTCTTCATTTCTTTTTAAACTTCTCTATCTTTTGTTTCTTCTTGCATTCTTTGAACAATCTTTCTTTATGTGTCCGTACTCATCACAATTAAAGCATTTGACCAAGGTCTGGGTTTTTGAATTTGGTTTCTGTTCTTCTGAAATCTCATCATTTTTCTGAATTTCTTGAATTTGTTGTTGTAACACCCCACCTCCGTTAAGGTCACTTTCAAAGGGAATGCCTTAACTTCGGTGGAGCGTTTTAAGGTACAAGATGCTAATAAATTACAAGACAGATAATTAAAGCAGCAGATAATTAAAGCAGCGAAAAAGAAACCAACTTCGTTCCATAAATACTTGTTCAATACAACATTTCAACAAACAGATTCAATCTTCCAAATTATTACATCTGTCTTGAAAACATAAAGAACAATACTGAAAATAAAATGACATGAATCCTCAACATGTCTTTGACCATAGCCATAGCTCAAAAAAAGAAAGTCCAAGTCTTACATCTACGGTCTTCAAGCTTTGATTTGATCTGGTCAAGCAGAAGTGTTCCCTCCATGCGGACCCGGGGGGGGGGGGGGGGGGGGACGGAAGAAAAGAGGCGAAAGGAAAATGAGTCAGACATAAATCTGGTAAGCCCAGTTATTTAATAGCATGTAAACAAGTAAAAGACTGTGACATGAATAAACTGAACTTAGAATGATACCACAAGGATAGGGTAGTCCTAAAACAAGATGAGGTAAGGCTTGACTAGATTGGGCTATCGCACCCACCTTTACTTCCCTGCACCCACCAAGAACTTGTTTAACTAGCAATGTATGTTCAAGATAAAGTGATCCCATTTATGTATTTATCGGCTCCTACTCGCATTCATGTATTCTCGGTGTCATGCAGCCCAACGTGATTATAAAGTACTTGTGCTGGTTCAATTATAGGGTGTATCAAGTCCTATAATGTCAACCCCTGACACGATTCTAGATGCACAAGTGTACGCTTGGTGCTCAGTGCCTGCTTTTTCCACTCCGAAGCCCGTGCACGCCCCTACTCATTCGGAACCTACACTGACGCACCTAACCGCCACTCTTTTGACCTCTTATATTCGGCCCAGTAATCGTGCCCCACCCTGCCTAGTTCAGGGTACCTTGATACGTTCATGCGAGTTACTACTGAAACGGGTCCCCGTTACTATGGTTTTTCTAGTCAATATGTTAAATTGGTTAAGTGTTCTTGACTTGACTTAACCCCTATCAATCTTGCCTAGTTAACATGTTGATTTGGCTAAGTGTTTTCTTAATTACTTAACCTCACCAATCTTGTCTTGTTCACATGTTAAGTTGGTTAAGTGTTTTCTTAATTACTTAACCTCACCACTCCTGTCTTGTTAAGTTGGTTAAGTGTTTCCTTAATTACTTAACCTCACCATTTCTAGCCTGATTGTTCATGAGCTTTAACTAATTAATTAATTAAAGCACCAACCACTCACATTAGACAGGTATTGTTGTCGTTACTGGATGTGCCGGTCGGTTCTGGCCAGGTTTACACCACAACTCAGTCTAACCTTGGGCTTTTCTGGGCTTGATGCACTAACCTCTCACATTAGACATGTATTGTTGTGGTTACTGGATGTGCCGGTCGGTTCCGGGCAGGTTTACACCACAACTCAGTCTAACCTTGGGTTAGGCATATTCGTCTTTTCTAGATTTACATTTTTATATATGCAAATTTCTACAAGTATTTCATGTCACATGTTTTAATTCAAGACTAATGGTATATAAATTATACCATTCATGGCCTTAACCAATTACATGGTTTTGGGCCCACCTACATATTTACATGTTTTGATTTAATAATTACCCCCAAAGTTACCCCCGTTTGTTCGTTCACATTAATCACATAAAGCCATTGGGCCCACTAATTGGCCCAATCTATAAACGAGAGATAAAGGGGGAACATGCATAACATAGGTTCAATCAATATATATCATGTAATTTGGCATCAACATCAGTTATAGACTAGCATGTGACATAATCATGACATGTCCAATTCCAAGACATGTATAATTATAACATTAACATATAGGTGTAAACTAGATCTAATAAGGTGAACTTGCATAAATTCTCTTCACAAACTTGCATATAAACATGAGTCTAGTTTAGGATCTAACATGTAACTTGCATACGACATATATATATATATATATAATTAGATCGTAACTTGGATCTATCATAAATTATATAACTTGCATTAATCATGTGAACCTAAATGGATCTTAATGTGGATCCTGTAACACCCCGTAATTTTCAATATTAATGTTCACAAATTAAAGAATAATTAATCTCAGATGCGAGAATGAAGGGAAACGGGTTGCGCCATTGTGTTCGTCTCGGAATTCTGGTTGAGATAGAGTCCGAGTTTGCGTGAAGGACTTCGTATGAAGAAGTTATGGCCATCGGAAGTTTCACTAAAATTCAAACAGATTTCAAAATTCAAATTTCAAACTCAGGTGGTCTAGGCAGGAAATTTCCCGCCATGGGCCAGGTCGACCAGGGGGTAGACCTGGGGGTCGACCTACCCACACAGGTCGACCAGGGGGTCGACCTAGGTGCCGACCTGCCCCCCCGGGCAGATTTAAAAGATGACGATTTGGTGATTATTTGCTGAGTCATTAGGGTTTCTGATCTGATCTGAATGGCTGGGGTTAATTCTGGGTTGATCGGATGGCCTAAATTAATTCTAAACTCTATATAAACACATGTAGACAAACCCTAAAATCAAATAAAAATTAGAATCATGGCCGTCATGCTATCACCTTGCAGCCTAGATTAGCCGTCACCAATTAGAGAGGAAGAAAAGCTAATCAATTCAATTCTATTTAACTCTAATCTAAACAACAACGAATCTACTACAAAGGCGAGCTAAACCAATTTTAGAACTCAGATTCTAGAACTCAAGACCTTCTTTGAGTTGTGAGTTCGATTTCTTTAATAAGATAATTAACAATTTAATTTGGTTGAGTTATGATTTGGGATTATATGGCTATGTTGTGAATCATTGACCGTTATGTTATTATCTATGTTGTAAATCTGTTATGCTACTATCCATGTTGTTGTTATCTATGTTGTAAAGCTGTGATGTTATTTTGTAAATCTATGTTAATTATTGGCTTATGTACAATCAATTCATATGCTAGTTTGGTTATGTTTGTGGAACTGATTCATATGTTAAGTCATATGTAAGTTTAACTTGATAATTCTACATACAAGTTAGGATGTTAATTGAGGCATGGATCATATGCAAGTTAGTGAAAATTATATACAACCTTACATGTTTCATGACATCTATTTTACGTGTAAATTGGATCTAAAGTTAGGCTATGGCATGTGTGAGTTATATGCTAGTATACAAAATTCTATATACTAGTTTACATGTAGATCTTATTTTACATGTTTAGATGCAAGTTTACATCATAGTTTATGTTGCATAAATCACATATGCAAGCATGTATATATGTTTGGAGTATGAATCATGGTTTATGCAAGTTTGTGACTATTACCTAAACAAGTTTACACCTTTAGATTTAGATCGATGACATATGTAGTTTTTTGAAAGTTTGTGACTTTGACCTATGCAAGTTTTAGATGAAGAACCTTATTCACACATGCAAGTTCACCCCTTATGTTTAGATCTAGTTTTATTTCTATGTATGTTGTGATGCTTTCTCTTTATTCCATAAGTTAGACTATTCGAGTCTAACGTAGATTTCACGTTAAACGAACGAAAGTACAACGTGGGGCGAAGGGATAATATTAAAAGATTTAATATTGAGAATTAGCATAAATGCCTTAAATGGCATAAAATTAATTTGTGATGATAATTGGTATAATTTTACATACCATAAATAGATGGACATAATTGAGTCAATTATGGACATAGTAAAATTTGGAATTGATTGATAATTTGAATAGGGAAATTAATTCATATTGGGGAATAATTAATTATGTGTAATTAATCGCCTAAGACACGAGGTTAGGCTCTTTTGTGGTATAAGACTGCCCGGACCCGCCCGGCATATCCAGCAGCCACAAATGCCAGTCTACTATGAGAGGTCAAGGGCATGAATTAAATGCGTAACAGTTGTAGGGACACGAGGTTAGGCTCGTTTGTGGTGTAAGACTGCCCGGACCGACCCGGCAAATCCAGCTGCCACAAATGCCAGTCTAATGTGGGAGGTCCTTACAAGGTTACGGTGTTAATAAATTAAGAAACACTTAACCCGATAAACATGTGGTGGAACATGGGGGTTAAGTGGGTGCCTTGGGTGGCTTGTGAAATATGATTAGAAACACTTAACCAAAATTGAAACATGTAAGTGGACATGAATAAGAAGAGGGTTAAGTGGGATGTACTAGAGGGGACCAAGCTTAGGTGGACAACTTGTGTCAAGTAATTGGGGGCCCGTTTCAACCAGTAACCCATAAGTATCTTTGTGAGCTCGACCCATGTCGAGGACGGGACACGCATACTAGGCTTGATTGTAAGAGACCAAAACGGGTTAGCAGTGGCAACGCGAGTCCAACGGGTTCATATACGTGTGTGGGCCCGGGCTGGTAAGTAAAACGTTGTTGCATCGTGTAGGTATAAGCCGTGCATCGTTGGTGGTATCGGGTTGCCACTTTGGGGAGTGATACACCCCACTGTGGGGCCAGCACGGGTATCTACGAGTTAGGGAGCCGATCGCATAGGGGTAGTGGATACACCTAGTGGAGATAGGGGCAGGCGGCACCTATGAAGTCAGCTAGGGGTACACGAAACTACCATTATCACTAATAAGTTATGTAGGCGGGATCAACTTTTAGGGTGTTTAGTGTGGTGCAGTGTAGTAATTATCTTATAGTTACTAGGTGCGCCTTTATCGTTTTCTTTGTTCATCTTATTTCCTTTTGTTTGCTCTGCCATACCCAATTGTTCATAGTCATTTCCTTATTTTCCAACTTATGCCTTAGCCTAGTTATTTTGATAATTATATTGTTAAAGTTATCGCACTCGCCAGACTTTATGTCTGAACCCCTTTGTTTCCACCTCTTTTCTTCCTCCCCCCCCAAGGTGCTAAGGGTGGAACTAGCACTAGTGAAGCTTGATTTTGGACAGCTGTATCTCTTGCTTTTAGAAGTTTCTTGGATCGCTGAAGTAAATGTTCAGCCTATCTTATTTATGGCTATTTTGTGTTGGGGCTATGTCTTTCAATTTATGTACTTTGATTTAGTCAAGATGGATATTATGTACTTTGACTCTGGTTTTTGATGATGTAATCAAACTTATGTGTTTACCATTGCAATGAATAAAATTTTAATTTTTTAAGTACTGTTTATATCTGTCTTGTTGTTAAGTTTCTGTTCTATACACACTTAAAACGCTCCATAGAAGTTAATGCATTCCCTTTGTGAGTGACATTAATGGACTTGGGGTGTTACACGTGGTATCAGAGCTGAAGGTTACTAGAACAGATATGAATTTTGAAAAACTATTTTTCAAAAGCACTTTTATAAAGAAGTACCTTCAAAAGTATGTTTTAAGGAAAGTATTTTCAAGAGAAAAGCTTATTTTAGAAAGCATAACCCCAAGAGCCATATATCTTTCCTTCTATCCTTTTGTATTGAATCTTTCCTTTTCCGTTTCAGCATGTCTGGAATTCCCGAGATACCCGAGGGGATATCGATACCAGGATGGTTTAGGAGTAATTTGGAGGCTTAGGCCACTACCGCAGGTCCAGCAAATGCTCCTCCTCCTCATGTCGACACTTTTGCAAAGATATGTAAGGACTTTCAGGCAATGGGTGGAAAACCTTTTCACGGGACGGAGACATTTGTTGAAGCTCGAAATTGGCTAAAGGAGGTGGAAGAATTATTTAGGATCTTTGAAGTAGAAGATGGAAGAAAGGTCCAGTTAGCTGCCTGGCTAATGAAGGATGAAGCCTCGTTTTGGTGGGAGGTCACTAATGGAGGGTGTCCAGTTGATACATGACCAGATTTCAGACGTAGGTTTGAGGCAAAGTTTCTCTCATGGGCTGAAGAGAATCTATGCATGGAAAGGTTTTTGGCATTGAAGCAGGGGAATCTATCTGTGAAAGAGTACGTCAACAAGTTCAATCAGTTGGCGAGATTTGGCATGGACTTGGTGAATACACCAGAAAAGAAGGCCCTGAGATTTGTTAAGGGTTTGAACGAGCCGCTTCATGGGTTAGCTATGACCCACATCCCTATGGGGGCTACCTTTGAGAGACTAGTTGACATGGCGCTTATGCAGGAAGAGGAGAAGGGCGCCAATGCTAACAAGGAACCTGAGAAGAAAGGGGATCAAAAGAAACCGCAACAACAGAACAAGAAAGGTGGTAAAGGCAACAATGGTAAGGGAAAGAAAAGATGCTTTAACTGTGGGACACCAGGCCATCTAAGCAAAGATTGTAGGAAGAAAAAGAAGACTGGCTGTTTCCACCGTGGCGAAGCTGGACATCTGATTAAGGACTGCCCAAGGAAAGGGCAGAGGGCAGGGTCTACCTCAGGAGGGCAGGTGCAGGCTCTCATGACACCAGGGCAGGCAAGGGGGCAAGTTCAGGCTCTCGTGGTCCCACAGCTGCAAGAACGAGGTAGAACGATTTCTGTTGAAAGTTTAGTTTTTCTGTTTGATCATCCTGTCCGTACTTTATTCGATTCAGGCGCATCACATTCGTTTATCTCTACATCATTAGTTGAAACACTGCACCTAAATACTAGTTTAGTTACAGATCCCTTAGTAGTCTCAAATCCTATTGTTGGTTCGGCTCATCTTTTTACGATTTGTCGGGATTTGAGAGTGTTTATCTTGGCGTTGGGTTTGAATGCAACGCCTTTGTTCTTGGCTTCATGGGCTACGGCTTGATTATAGGTATGGATTGGCTAACTAGATGCAGGGCCATTCTAGATTGTGAAAGAAGGGTAGTTAGATTATTGACTCGTTGTGGAAAGACCCTTGATATTTCTTGTGGCCCTAGAGGTCCAGTAATGCTTAGCTACCTAGAATCCCTTGACGCATCCGATGATGATTTACATTCTGTTCGTATAGTCCGTGAATATGTTGATGTCTTTGATGAGATGAGCGGTCTACCCCCAAAACGTGAGATAAACTTTCGAATATATCTAGTAGATAATGCAAAGCCAGTTGCATTGCCAGTGCGCCACATAGATCCCAGAGAGAGAAGAGAACTCAGTAAGCAAGTGAAAGAATTATTTGAGAAGGGGTTCATAAGATGTAGTATATCGGAGTAGGGTGCTCGAGCAGTATTTGCCACGAAGGCGGATGGGTCCCTTAGACTTTGTGTGGACTGTAGAGAACTTAATAAGCTTACTAAGAAGAATAGGCACCCACTGCCGAGGATTAACGATCTCTTCGATCAGTTAGTTGGCGCCTTAGTGTTTTCGCAGTTGGACTTAGCCACTGGTTTCCATTAGTTGAGAGTGGCTGAGGATAGCATAGACAAGACTGCCTTTAGGACTCCGGACGGTTTCTTCGAGTGGCTTGTGATGCCCTTCGGTTTGACAAACGTCCCCGCATACTTTGTTGACTTGATGAGTAGGGTGTTTAGGGACTACCTTAATAAATTCGTGGTAGTCTTTGTGGATGACATCTTGATCTTTTCTAAGAGCGAGGAAGAGCATGCCCTACATCTTAGGGAAGTGTTGGAGACCCTTCGAGCGCATATCCTTAAAGCTAAATTTTCTAAATGTCACTATTGGAGGAAAGAAGTGCGATTCTTAGGGCACGTGGTTTCCAAAGAGGGGATAGCTGTGGATCCCTCGAAGGTAGTGGCCATCTAAGATTGGAAGGTCCCTAAAAATGCTACCGATGTGAGGAGTTTCTTAGGGTTGGCTGGCTACTATAGGAAGTTTATCAAAGACTTCACAAAAATATCAGCCCCATTAAGACGCTTGACAAAGAAGAACCTAGTTTTCACGTGGGACGTTGATTGTGATGATGTGTTCCAACGTTTAAAAAGAGCTTTGACCATAGCCCCAGTCTTAGTGTTGCCAGATGGGAGTAAGCCATTTACCGTTTATACCGATGCTTGTGGGATAGGACTAGGCGCAGTCTTAATGCAAGAGGGAAGGGTAATAGCCTATGGAGGAAGGCAGTTGAGAGTGCATGAGAGAAATTACCCTACACATGACCTAGAGTTGGCCGCTATTATTTTCGCGCTTAAGTCTTGGCGCCATTATCTTCTTGGCGAGAAATTCGAACTGTTCACTGACCACAAATCGCTAAGATACTTTTTCTCTCGGAAGGACTTGAACTTAAGGCAGCAAAGGTGGATGGAATTCTTAGCGTCCTACGATTTCGAGATAGCATATACCCCTGGCAAGGGTAACGTGGTAGCAGATGCCTTAAGTAGGAAAAGGTTGTCCTAGAGTCCGTTGTTTGTTGAGCGGCAAAGCTTAGAGTTCATCTCTACGTTTGACTTTAGACCTTCCATTGACTTTGTACCATATTTGCTAGCATCCTTAGAGGTCAGACATACGCTTTTGGGACGGATTGGTGAGGCACAGCGAGATGACCCACAGTTGGTTGAGTTAGTAGAGAAGCTCAAAAGGGGGGAGTCATCGAGCCATCTCATTAGGTATGCCCTAGATGATAAGGGTTAGTTACGTAGGGACGGTAGACTTTGTGTACCACGGGACGAGAATTTGAGGAAGACCATTCTTGATGATGCACATCGTTCGAAGATGACCATCCGTCCCGGCGGGAACAAGATGTACATGAGACAAGTTTACTTTTGGGCCGGTATGAAGAGGGATGTGGCCGAGTTTGTCGCTAGATGCTTGGTGTGCCAACAAGTAAAAAATAGAGCAAAAGAAGCCTGGTGAGTTGCTTCACCCATTGGAGGTCCCACAATGGAAGTGGGAAAGTGTCTCGATGGACTTTATTGATGGGTTACCGAGATTGAGGAAGGGTAATACGGGGATTTGGGTCGTGGTAGACAGACATACTAAGAGCGCCCATTTCATTCCCGTAAAGAGTAAGAGGACTGCTCCATGGTTAGCCTCCGTATACATTCGAGAGATAGTTCATTTGCACGGTGTTCCTTCTAGCATAGTGAGCGACTGCGATCTTATCTTTACTAGCGAGTTTTGGAAGAGCTTGCAAGAGGTGGTAGGGACTCAGTTATGTTTAAGCACCGCATATCATCATCAGACGGACGGCCAGACCAAGAGGGTGAAACATATTCTAGAGGACCTATTAAGATTGTGTGTCCTAGACTTCGGAGGTACATGGGAGGAACATCTTACTCTGGTGGAGTTCGCATATAGTAATAGCTTTCAGTCTAGCATTGGCATGACACCGTTCGAGGCTCGTTATGGACGGCCGTGTCGTTCGCCTACATGTTGGTGGGAATCTATGGATAAGATCTTGCTTGGGCCCGATATGATAAGAGAGACTTCGGAAAAGATCGAGTTGATTCGAAGGAGGATGAAGACGGCACAAGATAGGCAGAAATCTTATGCGGACAAGAGGAGGACATATCTTGAGTTTGATATTGGGGACATGGTCTTTGTCAAGGTGTCTCCAT
The DNA here is from genome assembly GCA_030737875.1 of Allium sativum. Lineage (NCBI taxonomy): Eukaryota > Viridiplantae > Streptophyta > Magnoliopsida > Asparagales > Amaryllidaceae > Allium > Allium sativum. The sequence continues at coordinate 738,128,071 of CM060916.1, forward strand.
TACGGAATGTTGTTCGCTTTAGGTCCGTTGGGAAGTTAGCACCAAGGTTCGTAGGGCCGTTTCCTATTAAGGAAAGAATTGGACAGATGGCGTATAGAGTGGAGTTGCATGAGAGACTTAGTGGTGTACATGATGTATTCCTTGTATCACATTTGAGGAAGTGCTTGCATGAGACCGCGGAAGTGGTAGAGACGAGCTTGCTTAGAGAGGTGGAGATAGAGCATGGTGCGACGAGCTCCTACGTGCATTCTTGGGTCGGAGATTAAGAAGTTGAGGAATCGAGAGGTCAAGCTAGTCAAAGTGCAATGGGGAGATGATGAGAGCAACGCTACTTCAGAGACGGAAGAGAAGATACATTCATTGTACCCTTTTCTTTTTGAGGGTAAGTCTTTTAATTTCTCCTTTACCACTTAGCTTGTACTTGTTTTATCTTTAGTATGTCCTCTCGCTAGTATCTTTGACCTTTAGATAGGATAGTCCTATGGTTGAAACATGTGTTTGAGACATGTTATGTATGATGGATGCATGTGGATGCAAGTGGTTGCTCGTGGATGCATATACACACACTTTAGGCACTGGATCGGCTCAGTCAATTTCATATTGCATATAAATGGATGTATTTAGTAAAATGAATGTACATTGAATGTGTGTATCATATGGATGCTGCATTTTGGTGAATGGTTGTGCACACATGTAGAAGTAATATGTATCGATAGGACTCTTTCGCATACATAATGGACGCATGGCACTATCATGGTTTGCATTAAGGAGGTCAACTGAATCAGTAGACCGCCTAATTTTGTATTAGATAAAGAACATGTACACACACTTCTTGCATATGTTCATACAGCATTAGGAATTTTATAAGGACAATGGATGCCTATGTTTGATGGTTGAGTAGATGGTTGAATAGATGGTTGTTTGGATGTTAGGATATGCATTCTCCTTAACTTGGAGATTTCGGGGGCAGAATCCTTTAAGGAGGGGAGAATGTAACACCCCGTAATTTTTAATATTAATGTTCACAAATTAAAGAATAATAAATCTCAGATGTGAGAATTAATCGAAAGGGTTGCTCCATTGTGTTCGTCTCGGAATTTTGGTTGAGATAGAGTCCGAGTTTGCGTGAATTGGACTTCGTATGAAGAAGTTATGGCCATCGGAAGTTTCACTAAAATTCAAACAGATTTCAAAATTCAAATTTCAAACTCAGGTGGGCTAGACAGGAAATTTCCCGCCATGGGCCAGGTCGACCAGGGGGTCGACCTGGGGGTCGACCTACCCACACAGTTCGACCTGGGGGTCGACCTGCCCCCCCCCCCCCCCCCGGGGCAAATTTGAAAGATGACGATTTGGTGACTGTTTGCTGAGTCATTAGGGTTTCTGATCTGATCTAAATGGCTAGGGTTAATTCTGAGTTGATCGGATAGCCTAAATTAATTCTAAGCTCTATATAAACACATGTAGACTCAAACCCTAAAATCAAATAAAAATTAGAATCAAGGCCGTCATGCTATCACCTTGCAGCCTAGAGTAGCCGTCACCAATTAGAGAGGAAGAAAAGCTAATCAATTCAATTCTGTTCAACTCTAATCTAAACAACAACGAATCTACTACAAAGGCGAGCTAAACCAATTTCAGAACTCAGATTCCAGAACTCAAGATTTTCTTTGAGTTGTGAGTTCAATTTCTTTAATAAGATAATTAATATTTAATTTGGTTGAGTTATGATTTAGGATTATATGGCTATGTTGTTAATCATTGACCGTTATGTTATTATCTATGTTGTAAATCTGTTATGCTACTATCCATGTTGTTGTTATCTATGTTGTAAAGCTGTGATGTTATTTTGTAAATCTATGTTAATTATTGGCTTATGTACAATCAATTCATATGCTAGTTTGGTTATGTTTGTGGAACTGATTCATATGTTAAGTCATATGTAAGTTTAACTTGATAATTCTACATACAAGTTAGGATGTTAATTGAGGCATGGATCATATGCAAGTTAATGAAAATTATATACAACCTTACATGTTTCATGACATCTATTTTATGTGTAAATTGGATCTAAAGTTAGGCTATGACATGTGTGAGTTATATGCTAGTATACAAACTTCTATATGCTAGTTTACATGTAGATCTTATTTTACATGTTTAGATGCAAGTTTACATCATAGTTTATGTTGCATAAATCACATATGCAAGTATGTGTATATGTTTGGAGTATGAATCATGGTTTATGCAAGTTTGTGACTATTACCTAAACAAGTTTACACCTTTATATTTAGATCGATGACATATGTAGTTTTGTGCGAGTTTGTGACTTTGGCTTATGCAAGTTTTAGATGAAGAACCTTATTCACACATGCAAGTTCACCCCTTATGTTTAGATATAGTTTTAATTCTATGTATGTTGTGATGCTTTCTCTTTATTCCATAAGTTAGACTATTCGAGTCTAACGTAGATTTCACGTTAAACAAACGAATGTACAACGTGGGGCGAAGGGATAATATTAAAAGATTTAACATTAAGAATTGGCATAAATGCCTTAAATGGCATAAAATTAATTTGTGATGATAATTGGTATAATTTTACACACCATAAATAGATAGACATAATTAAGTCAATTATGGACATAGTAAAATTTGGAATTGATTGATAATTTGAATAGGGAAATTAATTCATATTGGGGAATAATTAATTATGTGTAATTAATCGCCTAAGACACGAGGTTAGGCTCTTTTGTGGTATAAGACTGCCCGGACCCGCCCGACATATCCAGCAACCACAAATGCCAGTCTAATGTGAGAGGTCAAGGGCATGAATTAAATGCGTGACAGTTGTAGGGACACGAGGTTAGGCTCGTTTGTGGTTTAAGACTACCTGGACCCGCCCGACAAATCCAGCTGCCACAAATGCCAGTCTAATGTGGGAGGTCCTTACAAGGTTACAGTGTTAATAAATTAAGAAACACTTAACCAGATAAACATGTGGTGGGACATGGGGGTTAAGTGGGTGCCTTGGGTGACTTGTGAAATACGATTAGAAACACTTAACCAAAATTGAAACATGTAAGTGGACATGAATAAGAAGAGGGTTAAGTGGGATGTACTAGAGGGGACCAAGCTTAGGTGGACAGCTTGTGTTAAGTAATTGGGGGCCCGTTTCAACCAGTAACCCATAAGTATCTTTGTGGGCTCAACCCATGTCGAGGATGGGACACGCATACTGGGCTTGACTGTAAGAGGCCAAAACGGGTTAGCGGTGGCAACGCAAGTCCAACGGGTTCATGTGCGTGTGTGGGCCCGGGCTGCTAGGTAAGACGTTGTTGCATCGTGTAGGTATAAGCCGTGCATCGTTGGTGGTATCGCGTTGCCACTTTGGGGAGTGATACACCCCACTGTGGGGCCAGCACGGGTATCTACGAGTTAGGGAGCCGATCGAATAGGGGTAGTGGATACACCTAGTGGAGATAGGGGCAGGCGGCACCTATGAAGGCAGCTAGGGGTACACGAAACTACCATTATCATTAATAAGTTCTGTAGGTGGGATCAACTTTTAGGGTGTTTAGCGTGGTGCAGTGTAGTAATTATCTTATAGTGACTAGGTGCGCCTTTAACGTTATCTTTGTTCATCTTATTTCCTTTTGTTTGCTCTGCCATACCCAATTGTTCACAGTCATTTCCTTATTTTCCAACTTATGCCTTAGCCTAGTTATTTTGATAATTATATTGTTAAAGTTATCGCACTCTCCAGACTTTATGTCTGACCCCCTTTGTTTCCACCTCTTTTCTTCCTTCCCCCCCAAGGTGCTCAGGGTGGAACTAGCACTAGTGGAGCTTGATTTTGGACAGCTGTATCTCTTGCTTTTAGAAGTTTCTTGGATCGCTGAAGTAAAAGTGCAGCCTATCTTATTTATGGCTATTTTGTGTTGGGGTTATGTCTTTCAATTTATGTACTCTGATTTAGTCAAGATGGATATTATGTACTTTGACTCTGGTTTTTGATGATGTAATCAAACTTATGTGTTTACCGCTGCAATGAATAAAATTTAAATTTTTTAAGTACTGTTTATATCTGTCTTGTTGTTAAGTTTCTGTTCTATACACACTTCAAACGCTCCATAGAAGTTAATGCATTCCCTTTGTGAGTGACATTAATGGACGTGGGGTGTTACAGATCCAATCATAAAGTTTGTAACTTGCATATGGACATATGGATCTAACATAAAACTTGCAACTTACATATGAACATATAGATCTAACATAAAACTTGCAACTTGCATATGAACATATGGATCTAATCATGTAGCATAAGGATCTAACATAAAACATAGGAATATGTACATGTAGATCTTGACTTGGATCTAATATAAAACTTACAACTTGCATAAAAACATATACATGTAGATCTTTACATGAAACACATAACTTGCATATGATATTGATAGTTTCAAATAGATCCAATACCAAATCCAATAATCCACAATCATTCCAATTCATTATAAAATCATCACAATAAATCGATATGATTAACATGGTATAATTCTAATTTCACTTTATATCAAATCATGTCTTAGATTTATTTACGACTAAAAGATAACTGCGCTTACAACGAACGAAGGTCTTGATTTCTAGATTCTGAATTCTGGAGTTGAAATGCTCGCCTTTGATGTAGACAATCATTGTTTTGATATAGTTTGGTTCGTCTCTATGTTAGCTTCAAGTGGTGGCTACTCTAGGTTGTCTAATGGCAGCATGACGACTCTAGGTTCAATTTTTAATATGATTTAGGGGTGAGGTATTAGGTTGCTTTTATAGAGATTAAATTGAATAGGAGCCATCAGATCATCTCAGAATAAATCAAGACCATTAAGACAAGATAGAGTTATCTAGAACATCCAACTCAGCCCCTAATGACTCAGCAGTGAGTCATAATTCGTCTTTTCTAAATTCACATATTTTCTATATATGTCTAATTATATATGTAAATTAATCTTAATTGAATCATGCCATAATTATTCTTTAATTATGCTCACAATAAATGGTATACCAAATATACCATTTCATGAACCAATCTATGCCAAGAAATTTTCATGATTTCCCTTGATTCTCGCATTTATAATTAAGTATTCTTTAATTTGTTATTACAACATTAAAAGAAAACACGGGGTGTTACATTCTCCCCTCCTTTAAGGATTTCGTCCTTGAAATCTTCAAGTTGAGAAGAACGTGTATCTTACCATCCAATCGTCCATCTACTCAACCATCAAACACAGGCGTCCATTGTCCTTAAAAGACTTCTAATGCTTCATGATCTTATGCATAGTGTGTGTACATGTCCTTACCTAATGCAAAATCAGGCGGTCTACTGATTCAGTCAACCTCCTTAATGCAAATTATGTCAGTGCCATGAGTCCATTATGTATGCAATTTTCCTATCCAAAATTTCTACATGAGTGCACGATCATTCATACAAATGCAACGTCCATATGATAACACATCAAGTTTCAATCCATATACAAATACATATATGCATATGCAATATGAAAGTGACTGAGCCGATCTAATTCCTAACGTGTGTGTATATGCATCCACGAGCAACCACTAGCAACCATCAACCATAACATGTTTCAATTACATGTTTTCATCCAAATGGGTTTCTACCTAAGGATAAAGGATAGGATCGAGAAGATATACTCAAAAGGATAGGTATAAGCATAAATTTAAGGAAAAAGAGATCAAGGATGTACCCTCAAAAAGAAAAGGGTAGGCCGTGCGTATTCTGTCCTCAGTTTCCCAAGTTGCGTCTTCCTCGGTGTCGCTCCATTGAACCTTGACAAGCTCGACTTCACGGTTGCGTCGCTTTTTGACTTCTGTGCCCAAGATACGACTTGGAATCCTCCTTACAATTGCTTTTCGTTCAACTTCTACTTCCTCTAACATGTTTGGTTCCACCACTTCCGCAGACTCATGTAAGCACTTTCGCAGGTGAGAGACATGAAAGACATTATGAACTCCGGCCAATCTTTCGGGCAGCTGTACTCTATAAGCCATCTTCCCAATCTTCTCAATGATAGGAAACGGCCCTACAAATCTTGGTGCTAACTTTCCTGCGGATCAGAAGCGAACAACGTTCCTCAAAGGGGATACTTTAAGAAACACCTTGTCTCCAACTTCAATCTCAAGTTCGGTCCTTCTTTTGTCGGCGTAGGACTTCTGTCTATCTTGGGCAGTCTTCATTCTCCTTCGTATTAAGTCTACTTTCTCTGAAGTTTCTCTGATCATGTCTGGTCCAAGCATGAGCTTATCTGTAGACTCCCACCAACAAGTTGGTGATCGGCATGGTCTTCCATACAAAGTCTCGAAGGGTGCCATGCCTATGGTGGCTTGGTAACTATTGTTGTATGCGAACTCCACTAAAGGAAGATGATCCTCCCATGTACCTCCAAAGTCAAGAATGCACAGTCTCAAGAGATCTTCTAGTACTCTGTTCACCCTTTTCGTCTGACCATCGGTTTGTGGGTGATAGGTCGTGCTTAAGCATAGCTATGTGCCCACAACCTCTTGCAAACTCCTCCAGAACTCGCTTGCAAAGATAGAGTCTCGATCACTCACTATGCTGGAGGGTATCCCATGGAGTCGAACTATCTCTTTAAGATATATGGATGCTAGAGATGAGGCAGTCCTTCTACTTTTGACAGGTATAAAGTGAGCGCTTTTAGTAAGCCTGTCCATTATTACCCAAATGCTGGTATTGCCCCTTCTTGACCTAGGCAACCCATCTATAAAGTCCATCGAGATGCTATCCCATTTCCACTGTGGGACCTCTAGAGGATGGAGCAGACCACCAGGCTTCTTCTGCTCCGCCTTGACTTGTTGGCATATTAAACACTTAGGAACAAATTCAGCTACGTCTTTCTTCATGCCATTCCAAAAGAAAAATCTTTTGATGTCTTTATACATTTTGTCTCCGCCTGGGTGTATGGTCAGCTTGGAACGGTGTGCCTCTTCTAGAACCGTCTTTAACAAACTCCTTGCTTGTGGGACACATAGTCTTCCATATCGTCTCAACCAGCCCTTGGCATCAATGGAGTATCTATTGAGGTGACTAGAAGTCTCACCCCTAATTAACTTGTCTATCGCATCGGCTAAGTGAGGGTCTTCTCTTTGCGCGGCTCCGATTGAGTCTAATAGAGTTGGTCGCACTTCTAACGTTGCTAGCAAGACAGGTACAAAGTCAGAGGAGGGTCTGAAGTTAAAGCTTGCTATGAACTCCAAGCTTTGCCTTTCCACAAAGAGAGGGCTTAAAGTCAGCTTCTTTCTACTCAAGGCGTCTGCCACTACATTGCCCTTACCAGGGGTATAGGCTATCTCAAAATCATATGAGGAAAGAAATTCCATCCACCTTTGCTGCCTCAAATTAAGATCTTTCTGAGAGAAAAGGTATTTTAATGATTTATGATCAGTAAATATTTTGAACCTTTCTCCTAGCAGATAATGACGCCATGATTTAAGGCGAAAACGATGGCAGCTAGTTCTAAATCACGAGTTGGGTAATTCTTCTCATGAACCTTCAACTGCCTTCCTCCATAGCAAACTACTTTGCCTTCTTGCATTAGGACAGTGCCCAATTCTGTTCTGCACGCGTCTATATATACTGTAAACATCTTGCTTCCATCAGGAAATGTCAGAACTGGGGCTGTTGTCAGAGCCCTTTTTAAACATTGGAAAGCAATGTCGCAATCCAGATCCCGAGCAAAAGCCAAGTTCTTCTTTGTCAATCTTGTCAGCAGAGCTGATATCTTCGCAAAGTCCTTAATGAACTTTCGATAATAGCACGCCAGCCCGAGAAAGCTTTGGACTTCGGTTGCATTTTGCAGAATCTTCCAATCTTGCACCGCGACTACTTTTGCAGGGTCCACGGCTGTCCCCTCTTTGGACACCACATGTCCAAGAAACCTTACTTCTCTCCAAAAGTGGCATTTGGAGAATTTTGCTTTCAGCTGATGTGCTCGAAGAGTATCTAACACTTCCTTTAAATGCACAACATGTTCTTCCTCGCTTTTTGAGAAGATTAAGATGTCGTCTACGAAGACCACTACAAATTTATTGAGGAATTCCCGGAACACCCTGGTCATCAAGTCTACCAAATAGGCAGGTGCGTTTGTCAAGCCGAAAGGCATGACAAGCCACTCGAAGAAACCATCCGGGGTCCTAAATGCAGTCTTGTCAATGCTATCCTCAGCCACTCCTAGCTGATGAAACCCAGTAGCCAGATCTAGTTGGGAGAAAACGGATGCACCTACGAGTTGATCAAACAGATCGTCAATTCTTGGGAGGGGGTGCCTATTCTTCTTAGTCAGCTTGTTCAACTCCCTATAATCTACGCATAGGCGGAGTGAACCATCAACTTTAGTCGCGAATACTACTGGAGCACCCCAATCAGAAATACTCCGTCTTATGAACCCCTTTTCAAGCAGCTCTTTAATTTGCTTGCTGAGCTCCTTTCTCTCCCTTGGGGCCATGTGCCTAACGGGTAAAGCAACGGGCTTTGCATTATCAACAAGGTATATGCGGAAGTCTATCTTCCGCTTCGGAGGTAAGCCCTTCACCTCTTCAAACACATCTGAGTATTCACGGACTACTCTAACGGACTGCAAATTCTCAACAGATGCATCAAGTGATTTAAGATAACTAAGCATGACAGAGTTCATGGGATTACAAGAGATTTCGAGAGTGTTACCGAGGCGAGTCATGAGTCTAACCACTCTCTTTTCACAATCAAGGATGGCACCATTACTGGATAGCCAGTCCATGCCTAGAATCAGCCCATAGCCCGTGAAGCCCAAAACAAAAGCATTACATTTAAACCTAACACTTAGAATAAAGATTTCCAAATCAAAACAAACCATTGACAAATAAACTGAGCCCCCAATTGGATTTGAAACAACCAAGGGATCCTCTACTATACGGGTGTCTAGGTGCAGAGATTCAACTAAAACAGTAAATATAAAAGAGTGCGTTGCGCCAGAATCAAAGAGAGTATGAACAGGATTATCAAACAAATAAACTAAACTCTCAACAGAAATATGACTACCTCGTTCCTGCAGAGGTGCTACGATAGCATGAACCTGCCCTCCAGAAGAAGCTCCAGTTCTCTGTCCTTGCCCTTGCCTTTTGGGGCAGTCCTTAGCCAAGTGTCCTGTTTCCCCGCAATGGAAACAAGCGCCCAACTTCCTCTTTTTCTTTCTGCAGTCCCTAGCCAAATGTCCAGGTATGCCATAGTAATTGCACTTCAGCTTCTTACAGGATTTATTATCCTTCCCGCCTTTCTTGGGGTCCGCTTTCTTATTTTGAGATCCCTCTCCTTTCTTATTTTGAGACTCTTCCTTCTTCACCTCCTTCTTGCCATCTTTGTTCTCCTCTTGCAACAGAGCCATGTCCACCAGCCTTTCATAAGTTGCTCCCATGGGTATATGGGACATTACCAGGCCTTGCAGTGGCTCATTCAGTCCTTTGGCAAAATGGAGAGCCTTCTTGTATTGAGTGTTGACTAACTCCAGTCCAAATCTGGCAAGCTGATTGAATTGATTGACATATTCTTTGACTGATAGGTTGCCCTGCTTAAGTGATAGGAACTTCTCCATTTGCAGACTTTGCTCAGCTTGTGAGAGAAACTTCATTTCAAATCTCGCCTTGAAGTCCTCCCAAGTCTCTATCGGTCTTTCAGCATTAGTGACCTCCCACCAGAAGGAGGCCTCATCTTTGAGCAACCACACCACCAACTGTAGTTTCTGCCTCTCATCTACTTCAAAGATAACGAATAAGTCTTCAGTTTCTTTGAGCCAGTTTCTGGCTTCTACGAAAGATTCACTACCCTTAAAGTCTTTTCCACCCATGGATCTAAAATCTCTACAGATCTTTGAGAAAGCATTTCCTATCGGAGGAGGAGGAGCAGCAGTTGGGGGAGGCGGAGGAATGCCTGCTGGGCCTGCTTCATTGGCCCTAGCTTCAAGGTACCTTCTAAACCAACCAGGCACTGGCATGCCCTCAGGTAGGTTAAAGTCCCTAGACATGCTGAAACAAAAGGAAAGATTCAAAACGAAGGATAGAAAGATAGTGCATATGGCTTTGGGGATTATGCATTTTTAAATTTAAAACAACACTTTTCTTGAAAATGCTTCTTTATGACTTCTTTTTGAAAAATAGTTTCAAAATTTTTATCCATTCTGGTAACCTTTAGCTCTGATACCAAGTGTAACACCCCACCTCCGTTAAGGTCACTCTCAAAGGGAATGCCTTAACTTCGGTGGAGCGTTTTAAGGTACAAGATACTAATAAATTACAAGACAGATAATTAAAGTAGCGGATAATTAAAGCAGCGGAAAAGAAACTAACTTCATTCCATAAATACTTGTTCAATACAACATTTCAACAAACAGTTTCAATCTTCCAAATTATTACATCTGTCCTGAAAACACAAAGAAGCAATACTGAAAATAAAATGACATAAATCCCCAACATGTCTTTGACCATGGCCATTGCTCAAAAAAAGGAAAGTCCAAGCCTTACATCTACGGTCTTCTAGCTTTGATTTGATCCGGTCAAGCAGAAGTGTTCCCTCACAGCAGACCTTTGGGGGGGGGGGGGGGGGGACGGAAGAAAAGAGGCGAAAGGAAAATGAGTCAGGCATAAGTCTGGTAAGCCCAGTTATTTAATAGCATGTAAACAAGTAAAAGACAGTGACATGAATAAACTAAACTTAGAACGATACCACAAGGATAGGGTAGTCCTAAAACAAGATAAGGTAAGGCTTAACTATATTTTCTGTAACACCCCTAAGTCCCATATCGTGGAAGCCTGTGTGAAATGGGTACTTATATAGTAGAGCCCGTCTCTTACTAATGCCGAGGCCTTTTGAGGAACAAAACCCCACACCTATACGGTGGCTAAGTTGGGGACAATATCTTGCGTGAACGGAGGTGCGGGTTGTTACAGTGGTATCAGAGCCAATACCCAGCCGGAATTGTGGCTCCTGTGTGGACCACAGTGCCTGGGTGAGGTGTTTATGAGCCAACGGGGACGTTAGGCTCTGTAGGAGGGGAGAATGTAACACCCCTACGTCCCACATCGTGGAAGCCTGTGTGAAGTGGTTACTTATATAGTAGAGCCCATCTCTTACTAACGCCGAGGCCTTTTGAGAAACAAAACCCCACACCTATACGGTGGCTAAGTTGGGGACAATATCTTGCGTGAACGGAGGTGCGGGCTGCTACAGTGGTATCAGAGCCAATACCCAGCCGGAATTGTGGCTCTTGTGTGGACCACAACGCCTGGGTGAGGTGTTTGTGAGCCAACGAGGACGTTGGGCTCTGTAGGAGGGGAGAATGTAACACCCCTAAGTCCCATATCGTGGAAGCCTGTGTGAAATGGGTACTTATATAGTAGAGCCCGTCTCTTACTAATGCCGAGGCCTTTTGAGGAACAAAACCCCACACCTATATGGTGGCTAAGTTGGGGACAATATCTTGCGTGAACGGATTCTCATGAACATTACATGTTGAATATGTTTAATAATTAATATAATAGTAAACAATTGAAATTAGCAACAATAATTAAGACTAATAAATAATAATTATTAGTAAATAATTGAAATTGTGATCGAAACATGAAATAGTTACTATTAATAATGATTCTTTAGTAACTAATATAATAGTAATTAAAAAATAAAGATAAGTAATTACTATTAAACAAAAAATAAGGATTAATTTTTAATAGTTAGCATTAATAATTTATAAATAAGAACTAATATTTAATAATTAATAAATAAGAACTGGGGATGTTACAGTTATGACAACCGTCAATTTTACCACCAACCGTAATCGCAACCGTTGTTGATGGTTAGCCAATTTATAACTGTTACCATAACTGTCTAACCATTACCTCAACTATTACTATAAATTTACATTATTATCCATAAATAATTCAAATTCTAACATTTTTCTTAAGAATTAGTTTGTTCATCTATGAAACAAATCATCCATGTACATTTTGTCTATAAATAAAAACGCAAATAATTTATACATATGTTATTTCTCTAGCTTAAGTTATTAAAAAACCATATATGTTTTTATGAAATATTACAAAAAGATCATGTATGGTTGGTATGATTTACCACGGCTATCATAATCCACGACCGTTATCGTCACTGTTACCGTAGTAGACGGTAACCATATAAACAGGTGGTACGGTTTGACGGTTGAACGGTTCAACCGTAACATCCTTAATAAGAACTATAGTTAATAATTAATAAATAAGAACTAATAGTTAATAATTAATAAATAAGAACTAATAGATGGCAATTTTATAGTGTTCACACAATGCTCCTTGTAACAGATGTCAATTTTTAACGATCATAAAATGACCATTGTAAAAGGTTCCTATTTTAACAATTGTTCTTTTACGCCACTTGTAATTGATACTTATTTTTAACAATTCCTCCTTTTTTCAATTGTAACAATTAGTAATTAAAAATAATATCTAGCAACAATTAGTAATTAAAATTTAATAATAATAATTAATCTATAATAAATATTTAATCTATAATTTATACATAATAATTATTATTAAATAATAGTAACTAATAATCATGTAAAAATAATACCTAGACTGATAGCCCCAAGAATAAAGTGTGATGTTCCTAGCGCCACGCTAATTTTAGGCAGTAAACATTGATCTTTATAAACATGTAAAAAAACTTACTCATAAAATGATAAACAACCATTATTTTATCCACTAGAATACATAATAAGTAACTCGAATTTTAAGCGAAATGGGTGAAATACGGGTAAATATTGATGTTTTCATTTTACTTGTTTACAACCGTACATTGACCTCAGCCTTGTTTGCATAAGATATTATGTGTTAACGCGCAGAAGCTTTACTTGGCTCCAAAACCGAAATTTTGGCTCCAAACCTATGATTTCAATTTTCACGTATACTCACCGGCCACCACTCCCTTTTTCTTTCTTCCTTCATAATTTCAATCGCCGCTTACCTCCATCTTTGTTCCTCCCCTCATAATTTCAATCGCCACTTACCTCCAACTTTCTTCATCCAAAACTAAATCGGACAATATGCTAACATCTGCCAACTCGAATCTAAAGGCACGGATCTGGTTTCTATTGTAAACTTTTTAGCAGAGGGGATGTTGATTTTTGTTTAGGATTCGAAAGTGAATCCTCTATCGGGTTCGGATCTAACTCCATCTCGATGCAGCTGATCTCAACTGCTTGCCTGAGGCTTCAAATGACAACAATTGGATCCACAACTCCTCGAACTGGTTCGAGGGATATCAAGGATGTGGCAAACCATGTCAGAGTGCCACAACATGCAAAAGCAAGCAATAGACAATGCCAAGCATCTGATAGCGTCCACCTCATTCCCAGCAGCCACCAAAGGCTCGGATTCGTCGCCACCCAAACCGCCTCGGGATGACACTAACTTGGAAACAGAGCTCCGCAACTGGAGATTCGCTTTCTGCCACTGGATCGCATCCCAACGGGCCTACACCCAAGCCCTCTCCAAATGGGCCCACTGGTGCTACATTGAGGATCCATCACCAACTGTGGAGTGGGCCAATCTCATGGAGTCCCTCAATGACGCGCCTATGGTGGATGGTTTGGATTTCTTCGCGTCGGGGATAGGGTCAGTGTACGGGGTTGGGGAGGAGGGGGAGGAGGCGATGAGCTGGAAATTGAAGGCGGAAAAGACTGCTGAGCTAGTGGGTTGGGTTTTGTGTTCTGGAATGTCGGTGGCGGTGGGGAGTTTGATGGAGTTTACTAGTACGGCGGCCGATGGGCATGTGGGGTTGGGGAGGGGAGGGTAGTTTCGGCATATTTCATCTGTTTTCTTCATTGCGTTGGTAGAGAATTAGATAAAGATGTAGACTGTATGTTTCAATTTTATTGTTTTGATTTTGTTGGTTTAATTTATTTTTCCTACTCTTAAAATTATGAACTAATACTTGGATTTTGGCTGAGGTTTGGTTTGGTGTGCAGCCTGGTGGTTATGTAAGTATCGTGATGCTTGATTCAGATGAATACAGGAGAATTTACATCCATTTTTGTTTTCTAGCCAGACCACTGATGTACTCGGTCTGAAGGTAAAATAGTATAGTATTTAGGAAGTATTTCCAACGACATACACCAATTTCTCAAACCACGCTTCAATGAGAAAAAATGGCACAATTATTTAAGTTTACCTGTTGAAGCTCAGTTATTTGATTCTTCTCAACTCTTGTCCACAAAAAACATTTGAAGAAATACGTTTTATTTTATCTACTTCAATAAGTCTTCTTTGTTTTGATTTGATTTGAGATACACGAGCAATATTGTCTTCATGTTAGAGTATGTCTTTCTTTGATTGCCGATGAACTTTGAACTTTCATAAAGCCATGACTAGAACTTTTGTGTCTTTAGTAACTGATGATAAATCCAGCTTGTTTGAAGCAAAATCTGTAAAAGCTGACCTGCATAAGTAAGGTAACCAATTATACTTCTCAAATATTGCATGGTACATAAATAAGCATATTGCAAACATTTACTAAAATATTATAGATTTCATAAAGTTGTGTAGCAAACTTGATTATCTATTAGAGCTTTCTAATTGCTAATGCTTGCTTATTTTTATGTTGTAGAGCAATAACAAGCTCTCATTGAATATGGGTGGACTATTTTTTTACAACTATTTCTTCAGAAAGAGCATATGCTTTACCAAACCTATATCATTACTAAGGTATACTTAAATTTCATTTGAAAAAAAAAAACTATTTTTTAATGACAGGCTATCACAAACTATGTGTCTTACAAAGTAGCTACATGACTGTGCATATTGTTACTCTTGCTCAAGCTAAGCAAGCAGGATCCGCATTGGTATGTAATAGCAACCTTTGATTCTATATCAACTGAATCTAGCATTGGCCAAGTTTATGCCGGCCCGAGGCCATAAACTAGACCGACCCTGATTGAAGCCAGGAATCCAACGCTTAGTTTGATGCACTGATACATAAACTATGATAATTATATACTTCACATACTGATTTATGATGTGAGAAGTAACTGGTTTTTAGTTTGATCTGTGACTATAAAGAGGTAAACATATGATATAATCACATGAAACGGTTGTGTTGAAAATGAATCCCGCTGTTTTTTGCTCTTAGTTTCGATGTACAGAGACTGCTGAGATAGGTTTAGATAGTGAAAGACTTGAAATGAATTTGGATTACTTATTATGTACAAGTTGACCAAGTGAGCATATTACTGTTTTGTTAAATGTAATTATCTGTGTGTTACTCAACGGGATACTGTTCATGATTGAAACTTCCTCTCCCTTCTCGCCTCAATTGACAGATAAGAAACTCAAAAGTGTATATAAACATCTGTTGTTAATTAGGAACTGCATGGTATTGTTAGGTATTGTATGTACTTAACATGTATCAGTTGAGTTCACGCAGTATATATTGGTGTATTTCCAGTGTCTGCGTATTGGATGTAACTAAGAACTTCATTTTTATTGTGGAATTTTTATTTTATTTTATTTTTTAAAATTTTAAAAAGGGATCCATGAATGATTTTATGACGAACATGGTTGTAATTTTTGAGAGCTCTTGTGAAGGTCTGTAAGTCAATTTCATCTAATAGTATGCCACTTACTAAGCTTGTCAACCTCATTCAGGGGAAATGGTTTGCCAGTTTGGGCTGGTTTTTTTTCTTTTGGCACATAATCATCTAGAAATCCTAATATTTATCCATAAAACACCTTGATGTATTGGAATTTCCACCCATGATCCTTAAATCCACATTCGAAAGTCCTTGCTATGTGATGAATGTCTACATAATGCTTTGAAAAACTGCATAATGCATTTGTGAATGCTGGGGATGTATACAATGATGCTGATTTTATATTTCATAAGAGATGATGTATCTGTGGTGTTGAAAGAAGATACAAACAGTTTAGGAGACGCATATACAGGGTATTGTCAATTATCTGTTTTGCCTTCAGTATTTATTATTTTGTAGTTTTATGTTATTATTTTGACCGTGATATTGTTCTGCATACAGATATTAGAAGAGGAAGGACGTCTGAAGAAAGATGAAGAGGAGACAAAGGAGATGTGGAAATGAAAACGTGAGCATGAGGAACAGTAGGAAGGGACAAGGGAACAACGTGTATGTTCATAGTTATTAGTTGACATTATATTATGTGAAATGTATGTGCACTGTCCTGTTAATGTAATAGTCGTGTTCGTTCTGCAAAAATACAACTTCGTTTAAA
Organism: Allium sativum; assembly: GCA_030737875.1. NCBI lineage: Eukaryota > Viridiplantae > Streptophyta > Magnoliopsida > Asparagales > Amaryllidaceae > Allium > Allium sativum. The sequence goes on from CM060916.1 coordinate 738,144,412, forward strand.
AACCATCTTTTTTAAGGTCTAGCTTATAACTTGAATTTATCTTTCCTGTGCTTTCTGTGATGATTTTGCTCAAACCTTCTATTCAATTATACAGGTCGGATATGTAGAAAAACATGCAAGCACTTAGGAACATATTGTGGAGGAAACAAGCAGATATGCAAAACAAAGTAATTGAAGTAGTGGAACCAAATATTCATCCACCCACATTTACAATACATGTAGAAATCAACCACTCCACAGTAAGTATACTTCTATTTAGTGGTTCATGCGGAATCATCCATCCTTTTGTACTTGAGTTAATGTTATATTTCGTTACTGCTGTAGCTTTATGGATTGTTTGACATGGTTTAGATTGCATATCTACTTGGAGTAGAGTATGGTAGGCTTTATGTAGATGTTTGTTCAGTGTTTTTGGTAATGAATGGGAGTATTGAACATTTATTTGTAATTATTTGTTTGTTTGATGCTTTTTGTTAATAAGCTGAATGGTATTGGTTGCATCTGCACATGATTGTTGTCTTTTTGCATCATTTGGTTTGTTGTTGGCTCATTTTTTAGTTGTGGATGAGAAAAGTCTGAATGTTTTGAGATGGATGCTTGTAATGACTTAAAATATACGTATTGAATGATATGCAAATTTTTATTTGTATCTTAATTAAATAATATATTGTAATTATATATGCATGTATGTATATATATATATATATATATATATATATATATATATATGTTGGTAAATCAGAAGGGGAATATCGATGAATTTAAAACAAAAAAGTGAGGTTAAGTTTTCTTCATTTTAATTTTCGTCGCTAATCTCTTGGCAATTAGTGAGGGTTTACCCACTTCTTTTTTAAATAATAATCTATTATAAATTAATTCTCCGTCGGTATATAAATTAAAATTAAATTAATAAATAAACTTTTATTGTTATTATATAATTAGTAAAATGACGGAAAACTGTCGGAAAACTCATGCTAAATCCATCGCAAAATTTGACACAATTACCATCATGTTTTTTACCGACCACCATGTTATGCAGGAAATCTGTTACTAAAACCAATATAGCGACAGATTAGAAGCGGATTATGCCGCTGCTATGTGCGGTTTTTCTTGTAGTGAAATCAACAGTGCAGTATATACACACACACACACACACACACACACACATATATATATATATATATATATATATATGCGTGAGTTAGGACAGGTACTAGTGAGATAACAATGGAATAAGCACATGAGCAAGTGCTACAACAAGTACTTGTGTCAACAAGAAAATCGAACATGCATGGTAGTGGAAGTCTCATGGAAAAATCTAATAGTAGCTCCCATAAGGTAGCATAGTCAAGTAACAACAAAATTCAAATGAAGCAAAATGAAGTGAATCACTACACGTGTTTCAAGTTCAAGGCAAAATGGGATGTCCTTTTGTCTTCTTCTCTTATGTTATAAGACATAACAAGATGAAACAACCACTGACCAATATTTGTATTTAACTACATATATATGGTTATAACACACACATGTATATATATATATATATATATATATATATATATATATATATATATATATATATATATGTGTGTGTGTGTGTGTGTGTGTGTGTGTGTGTGATAAAATATGCAGTAGGCATATAAATAATTCAACAAGGAAACCTGAACCCAAAAGCATAATACAAACACACATTCCTTTATTTAACCATGTGTAAGGTAAGTCTCCGGTCTATTATGACTAGTGAAAGCAAGAAACAATGAAGGTACACTTTTATCATGCATGCACAGGAAGCATGCGACATAAAGGGGAGCTGAGGAAACACGTGATGAAGATGACAATAGAAATGTGTTAACAACAAATTAAGGTATGCATACCAATGTGAATACATGAAACATAAGCCAGATAACACTATACACGTAGCCAAACATGCATCATGATGTAGATAAAGCAATGGTAAAGCAAACAACTAGGACAGAAGTACTTACCCCACACAGTCAACCGTACAACCCACAATAAATTATATTCACTGAAATGCGAAGTAGCGAACTTGAAATAAATTTAATCGTAAGGTAAACTTACATTGAGTCAGGGCAGTCACAGTGCACGTCGTCGGAAATGGGTACTAGGATCGAACAATACGTTGGTGGCCCGACTGTAGGAGGCTCAGGCACTGGCGAACGGAGAGGCGGCGATGACGTAGGGATGTCTGGGCTAGCCTACTCACTGGAAGAGAACACCGCCAATGGAGAAGGTCGTATCGGAGCTGGTGGTTGCGTCTGGTGCGGTGTGCGGGCTATGGTGGTAGCTGCGGGGTTCCGGAGTCGCTGGTGAGGAGTGGAAGAAAGTTCGGGATTCAGCGAGGTGCAAGAGGGAAGCTTCGGAGTTGAGGAAAGGCGACCATAGCAGCGACGGTGATGGGTTAAGGTGCGTGAGGTTCCACCATTCACGGTGGTGGGCACAACGTAGTTTAGGGAAGAAAGCTTTCACGTGAAGAGAAGCTATGTTAATTTCAGCTTGCAGGCATTCGAATTTTGCCTACTTCCATTCCCTTTTCATTTTTTTAGAAGAGAGAACAATTTGATTTTGGGGAAGAAACTAATTTGGCGAAAAGTAATTTTCAGTTGGAAGATTTGGGAATGAAAAAAAATAAGGGAGTAAATTTGCTTTTACAGTCAACGAAAAGGAAAGGGGCACAACATAAACAAAGAAAGGGGACACGCTAAAACAAATGGAAACACGCGTAAATTCTTATAACATATTTTTAACAGGTGTCCATAATTTCAGCAAATTAGGACAAATGGCAAGAATCCATTAAACAAATATTTCCCAAGGTAATATACCTTTATATTATACCAATATTTTATACAATGTACATACATGCAATGTACACACTGAAATACAAGTCTTAAATTAATTAAAATCCAATTTCCAATTAAATAAATTAGATTAAAATTCTCAAAATTAATTTATATTTCAAAATTTATAATTTCTCAATAATATATCTTAGTTAGGTTTAAAATATTAATATCGTTTAATTTAACAAAACTATTTAGATCAGTAAAATTTAAAAATTTAAATTTTACACATACAAAATTAATTCAAAACCAAGTTAAACATAGACTAGATCTAAAATCATAACTAAATTTCTAGTATAAACATTAATTTCAACACTGAATTAAATAAACTCTAAAATTTAAATGCCGAAAATTCTGGTTCGTTACAATCACGGTCAGCACTGCAATCCACCACCCTGAGAACTTGGGGTGGGGAAGGAAGAGAGAGAAGGAAAAACAAAATAGGCCAGACACAAAGTCCAACGAGTTCTAGTGATTTTTAGCATAAGCATAGGGTAAAGAAGTATCAAAACAGATCAATAATATAGGACATGAAATTACAATAAACATACAAGTACGAAATAAACGAGATAAGGTAAGATCGGATAAGCTTCTCATTCATATCCTAGAACAGGATTTCACACCAACTATCAGAATATTAGGATTAAGTTTTACCCTAATTACTATCCAGTGATCAGCTCTCTAACAGATAAAAATAACCCGTGCCAGCCATGGCAGTCGCAGATATCAGTCTCGAATCCATCAACTTTAAAAGACACAACCCTATATGTCGGCGTTACCGGTTCTTATCTTCCCTTATCGGACCCATGTACGCTCATGATTCTGTCGGAATGCTCCCGTATCCACCTCTAAAATTTGGAAAATCATCCATCAGTAAAGCATGCCCTAGTCCCTACCTAATGCGGGACTCATTTGATAACAGGAGGGTACCGATTGATATGGATTCTAAGCAAACAACATATTGACACAAGCCACCCCTACACTTGACCCTTAAGTAAACTAGGATTTTAGGAGTCCCCCAAAAATAATAACAACAAACATGGACCTCTTATGCTTATTAATCAGACATGTTTAACTTAACAGGTTTAAGTTCATTAATAAGCTTAATATAACCCCATGTTATATTCCACGGTTGTAAATGACATTTCTTATTACATGCAACAACCCTTTCCAAATCAGACAGGCACCTGCTCAGATGTTTATAGATCATAGTAACCTGTTTTACTTAATTTACATATGATTCACGTAACATGTTCTACTTAATATAGTATTAAGTCCAATCTATTCAGATTAACATGTTTGCATTTTCTTCCTCTGTAATTATCCCAATTATATAGTTAATGGTTCTCATATTCCAATATGCCCAAATCTCCTTTTTATTGACATTACATACTATTCCAATTTATCCTAATTTTACGCAATTCTAACGGAAAATGCCTAGGCTCTCGTTGGCCTAGGCTCAACGCAAAATAAAAGAAAAAGAAGAAATATAGCCAAACTCAGATATGAACAAACTGACAAAATAGACATAATAAGACTGTAAATAAAATAGTGACAAAGAGGGGAAAAGGAAGACAAATGTACATATAAACAAGTAATAACTGAAAATGAACAGGTAATTGACAGTATTGAAAGAACGATAACATATAGGAATAAACTTATAAACATTGTAACTTTTCAGATCCATTATATATTTACTGTGTCAAAATCATTCTCAAATTGTAAATATGAAAATAACGTGAAATCACAATGATTTGTATTAGATCTAGAGGGATATCCTCGGGTCTAAAGGGATATCCTCCTTACTTCACGTAACATGTGGTGTATTTTGCCTTCTCATTACTTTGTGGCCTAAAGGGATATCCTCCTTAGTGATTTATTTACTTATTGTTCTTGTATAACTTATATTGTTTCAAGTTAGACTAACCCATGTGTGTATTCCTCGGGTCAGACTGAGATGTCACCGGCTAGTTGCCGTGCTTGGGGTTAGCTGTGTCGGTACTGGACTATCTTACCTGTTGATGTTCCTAGTTATGTATATGAGTTTTGAGTGTATTCTTCCATATGTATCTAATTGTATGCGTAATGGTTTATGTTTAACCATTTGTTTTTAGCACATGCATTCGTTGTATTCTATTGTTGTAACAATACGTGAACTATTTTGTGAGCTGTAATTTTGTATATAAATGTATTGTGTTCTGAGCTGATTCTATATCCATCACAAAGTTGTATTATGCAAGTATTAAGTATGTCGAGCCACATAGAAAAAAAACTAGAGAGTACATCACTGACGTACTTAAGACTTGTTAATGCAAATCTACGAATGGTCGTTCCTATCAAGCCCTGTTTTCCACTTTAATAGACGACATTACTTGTTAATGCTCCTTATTAGGGTAGGTTTCGGGGTCGGGCATTACAGTTGGTATCAGAGAAGAGTTTCAGAACAAAGTATGTTAGACACATAACCAGAATAGTTCATGTGTTACAATGTAGAAGGGTAACAATCGTGTCTACATTATCAGTTCCTTTGTTATCCTTATCTTGTGTTTCAGACCGACGAGTCATGTGAAATCTTGTTGTAAAGAATACACTTAGGAATGAATAGTTCATTCCATAATATTCCATTTTTTGGTGTTTGTTGACACGCTTTTTGATCAAAGTCGTCACACATGAAATCTCTGGGTAACAATTCACTCAAGTATTGCGAACATCGTCAGAAGACAGAAAGCTATTTGGTTGAAGTCATATCGCAAACAAAGAATGGCCCAAAACTCCTATCAGATGACCTCTTTTTGGCCCGAAAACATCAATCATAGGGCTTTGCACAATAACTCTTGTAGCCCTCTGAATAAGCTTCAGGTAGAGCTTTCGTTTGGTCAAAACGGACTTACAGTTTGAAAGTTACGCACGTTTCCATGAACGTGCGCAAAATTGGAATAACAGGGAAGCTTGGATTTTGGAATTGAGTTGACCCAACCAGGTCGGATCAGACAAAGTGGGTCGGATCAGTGAAGAGGGCCCCATGGCACAGTTCGGCACTTGGATCTTGGAATGGCTTGGCCTCAGATGAAAGTCGCACCGGCTCGGGCCGAGGAGGTACGAACCGACCCACCTTCGCGTACATGGATTCTAGCTCGAGCACCTTTGGTTCGGTTCGGAGGAGAGGACCCGATCCGCCTGAGACAGAGCTCCGCCCAGCTTTGTTGACCACTTCTTAAGGAGTAACCGCCTCCTACTAGCATGGATCGACTTCCACATAGCATGGAACGAATTAGAGAAGATCTCTCCACCACTTCCACTACATTTCAGGATTCTAGGGATGCGTGCCATGTGGCACCCGAACCAGAACCCCCTAGAGCCCCTCTACGGGTATAAATGCACCACTTGAAGGCAAATTCAAGGGAGGTTTTGGACACTAACTCCTCAGGCCTTCCACCATTATTCTTCGCAAGGCTATTGCACAACGTAGAAGCCAAATTCTACATTACAACATGAGGATTTCGTGTATAATCTTCCCTTTCTCGTTTCTTTTCATTGTAAACACGAGGATTTTGTGTATAAATCGAGAGAATTGTACTTGTAACTTCTTAGGATTAAAGAAGAGATAAAGTGGACGTAGGCTTAGTTTGAGCCGAACCACTATAAAAATGTAATAACCTGGAAAATCTGAACTAATTTAAAATTTTATTTTGGCAATTTTAGTGAATTTTGAATATTTAAAACGAATAATTTTAAAAAATAACGACGAGAAATTTATTTGGAATAGAATTAGAATGTGTATATTTATTTGAATCGACGTTAGAATATAAATATTTAATTTTAATTATAAAAGGAATTGAAAATGGCGCGGTAGTTTGAAATTTCGAGTTCAAATTTCAAATGAATGTACATGATTCAAAATAAACCAGATTTTAGCGAAACCAAAAATATTAGAATATATTTAAAAATATCTTTCCAACGAATCCTAAAAATTGAATTTTCATAGTAGGAATAAAAGTTATGTCCAGTTGAAAATTCAGAATAGTCGTTATGAAATTTTGGCCCTTAAAAATGGAAATTTTGCAAACGACCTCCATTTTTGACGAAACCACCTTTGTTGGGTCTGGGATGTCAAGTTATTACTAGATTCCAAAATTCATAATTTTCAGAATCAATATGTGAGAGTGGCAAAAGAAAACGTGTTTTGTCAGTTTTAGTCAATTTAGATCGACCAGAAAATGATCATTTTTCAAACGGTCTTCAAATTTGATGAAATCAGTTTTGTTAGGACTGTATCGTCTATACGAAGCTAAAAATAATTTTTGGGAATTTTTAGAGTTAGTATGTGGCCCCGGTAAATTAAAATGTGCGTTTAAATTAAATATAAATTGATTTATATTTTAAATTAAAAAAATACCGATCGTAATGGCCGAACTGGCTTACAAAATATATCCCGTTGTGTTCGGAATGGGGGTAATCAGCTAGGGGCGACAGTCGTTGGGTTTGAATTGGGGTCCGAAATAAAAGGTCACTTTTTGGATTTAATTAAATATTAAAATAAATAAATATATTATTATGAACCCCCTCCCCATTAAAATATCTCAACCCCGTTCATTTTTCTGAACCTAAATTGAAAAAAAAACCGCGTTCCCAATTTCAGAGCCGCCGAACCTCCCCGAGCCGCCACCTGCGCGCCCCTCCCCTCCGTACGGCGCCGCGTCGCCGGAGAACCCGTCATTCCCTCTCTCCTCCTCCCCCTCTCGCTCCATTCTCCCTCTCCTCTTCTGTACACTGTTAACCCCTTCCACCCCAAACACAACCACCGTATGAAGGACGCCGCCACCCCTCCGCCCAATTCGACCTTCGAATACTCCCCCTCCTCCCATAGCCGACGTGAAACCCCCCCTTTTCATACGCTGCAAGTTTTTTTTTTACTTTATTTGTTTCGTTTTAGTTTTTTTTTGAGTAATCATCCTTCAAATACAAAAAAAGTTGATTTTCAGTTTAAATAAAAATCTATTTTTTATATGTAAGATTTGAAAATAAAAATCCAATTTTTATATGTATGATTTGAAAATAAAAAGGCGATTTATATGTAAAGATGGGATTTTTAGTGCAGAAAAATATGATTTTTATGTATGTATGATATGATTTTCATTATATAAAAATATGGTTTTTATTCATATGAATAACGTTAAAAAGATTTGATTTTGCTTATTTAAAAGATTTGATTTTTTTTATTTAAAAAGCTTCGATTTTTAATTTAGAAAAGATACAATTTTCAGCCATTAAAGATGTGATTTTTATTTATATGAATACCATATAAAAATGTGATATATATATATATATATATATATATATATATAATAGCCATATAAAAATACGATTTTAGTTAGAAGAAAGATACTATTATTGTTTATGTAAAGATAGGATTTTTAAAATAAAAAGATTGAATTTTTATATATATGAAGTAGCGATAAAAATTCGATTTTTATATATATGAAGTAGCGATAAAAATTCGATTTTTATATATATGAAGTAGCGATAAAAAATCGATTTATATATATATGAAGTAGCGATAAAAATTAGATTTATATATATATGAAGTGGAAATAAAATAATGATTTTTATGTACATGTAGTGATAATAAAAATGTGATTTTTAATATGAATAGAGTAGGAAAGTATGCGAGAGAACTGACTGAAAGCCGAACGGAATACAGACCGTTCAGAAATAAAGAATGGCGGAGTGGAACCCAAAAGTGAGAAATTCTCACTTTAATTTTATTTCTAGTTAATATATATACTGGGATGCAGACGGTGTTTAGCAGCACCCGACACCCGTAGTCCACAGACCATGGACGACTTGTTTATTTGTTTGGTTATGTTGTGAAAATTGATTGTGTGATGTAATGGAATAAAATATTTTATAGTTAAAATATTTTACAGTTAAAAATATAATTTTTAACGTGTAAATGAATAAAATAAATATTTACAAACAAATCGGACGATTTGTTTATGTACACACATTTGACTGATATTGATTGGGATGATAAATTTTACACATCGCCCAACTGCACAAATAAAATTCATTATTTGTTGATTGAAACACAGGTATTGGGATGAAATTGGACATACGCTAATCCCAATATTTAGTTGTATGTCGATTGATTGATTGACAGGCTGTTATAAGCGTTGAACATTTATATTTGATGCTTATGTAGTGTATAATGCACTTTGGATGATGGTTGACTGTGTTTGATTGTTGTTGTGTATGTGTATTGTATGAAATCCATATAATCACATTATATGGTAATTGACTGTGTCTGATTCCAGTTCAAAAGGAATGAATATTTTAAAATAACGATTATTTTAAAATAACGAATATTTTAAAATAATATTCAGTAAAAGATCAAAATCTGATTTTAATGTCCGATTTGGGATGGACACGAATATATTTAAATATATAAAGCCGTGTTGATTAGATTAACGCCATTTTGATGTGAACGATATTTATATCGATTTTATTCATTTTATAATGAATATTGAAAAGGATTTGATTTCAAAATCTAATGTTTTGAAAATATTATCATTTATATATTGATGATATGGAATATTCAATTTTGATTTGAAATTGAATATGAAGTTGAAATCATTCTGAAAAAGAATTTAAAACGATTTATAAAATACGTTTTGAATGGAAATCAAGGAAATATATATAATATATATATTATATATATAATGGCCTGAATATAACGTGCCGCGCAGCGGTAGTTCGCGAATTTCGACCATTGACTTCGAACGGACACTACGGGAGATCCGACCGTCGGATTCTCCTGAAACCGGAACCGTTGGGTTCGTATCGAAAAGAGCTTTCTAATGAATATAAGAGATTTGAAATCTAATGGTTGGATTTGGAATCAAGTCCAAATCAAATTTGGAAAAGGTCGCTGTAAGTGCAGTTCGATGGCCGTTTATGGAAATCGACTGTACGGGCCTTGATAAAATTATTAAAAATATCAATAATTAGTGTAAAATCATAAGAAATGATTTGGGAAGAATTGAGATGAAAAATTCCATATTTGAAAAGATAAAAATAGATTTTTTTTTTATCGAAATGAACTAGTTTTGAATTAGAATAATAAATCCAATATTTTTAAAATAAATAAAATGGATTTGGAATGGTTTAAAAAATAACCAGAATTTCCAATATATAAATTGGAAATGGATTTGAATCGAAATTGTCTTTGGAATATTTCGATGTTGGATTTCGTGATTATAAAGATATTGTAATGAAAATTTGAAATATATAATTATGTCGTTATTCCCAATACGATATTTGTTGGTCATAGAATTTGATATTGAATATAAGCCGATATATTTTCTATTCAGAGCCTTGTATTTAATATTAAATGGAATTTGGGTTTGTCGTGAATGGTGTCTTCATTAACACTGTTCTTAAAACCAGTTGAGAAAAAAAGATTAAATCTTTTTATTTAGATTTAATGAAGTATACCAATTAATTAATATTTAATTGGAATTGAATTGGAATTGATTTTTTGGTTTATCGTGAACGGCGTTTTAAATAACATTTGTTCTATAACCGGATAATTAATGGAATGTGAGGGTTTGTTGTGAACTGTATTTTAACGACATTCGTTCTTTAACCCGATTTATAGTGAAATGTGATTTGGAATTTATAAATCTTCTGTTAAGATTTAAAGGAGATTTTCCAAAGTAAAGTTTTCCAATTTAATAAAATAAATTGGAATTGAATGGAATTCGATTTGGTAATAATCGATGTGAACTTCTGTAGTGGAAGACTGTTAATATATAGGGAATTTAAAAGGCCTTGCCGTTATTCCATTTATATTATCGGTTGGATATGGAAGTTCATATCGATTATATATATTGATCTGTTTTCCGTGAAGATTCCATAATTAATGGAATGTGATTTGGGTTGTCGTGAATGGTATCTTTAACAACACTATTTTTAGATCCAATGGAGTTAAGAAAATCAGAAACTAGCTGGAGGTTAGTTAAGTTGAATGGTTTTCTGGGTATTGATCTGATGTTGGTTTCGGCCTTCGGGGTTAATACTTAGGGAACTGTTCACTTGCTAATTTACGGTTAAAAGCTGATAGAATGGAATGTGATTTTGGGTTTATCGTGAATCGTGTTTTAAATGACATTGGTTCTTTAACCCAGTTAAAGACAGGTTATGGGAATATGATTTCCCAAGTTAAACAATCGTTAATATTGATTTTTGGGAAAATTAAAACCAAGTGGAGTTTTAATGCATCTTTAATTAGATTGAAATGATATCCAAAGAAAGATTAAAGAATAAATTTAAAGAATTTATCTTTGATAAAATTAATGGGAACCTTTCCCAAAGTATAAGAATATTTGAATGAAAGAATATTCTGAATTGGAATGAGGCGTATGTTGTGTTTTTATAGCACTTGTTTATTATATACACGAGTTATTCGGAAAGACTGGGTTTATCCCGTTCTGAAAAACCGATTCGACGTTATGTCGAGGATGAAGATGGTAGTTGAAGACCGGAGGTCTTCACATCGTTTGGTTGATTACTGATGTCTTGATTGGGCTGTACACCCAATACGAGGTAATAAGTGGTGATCGTCTAGACGTACTTGGAGATCGACGGATATGCGAGGGCCTCTCCCCTGTATTGGACATATGGGGGAGGAATAAGGGGCCTCCGGTTTCGTTCAGACCCAGAATGAACTTGTAAATGGATGTGTGTCTGACATCGGATTTCATTATGTGTGATTGATAGACATCGGTTGCATAGCGTGAATTGCCTGTGTGGCATGCTGAGATGCAAATGATCAAGGCTTCTGTTGAAAAGCAGAGCCTTGTGGTTGATGATCAAAGCATGACTTTAATATAGCATAGCTTTGTGTAGCTTTAATTCACGAGCCTCACACCCCGGTGTAAACCAGAAACGGGAGAGGACATCGGGGGGGGGGGGGGGGGGCATGCGTTTCTTTCTAGCTAGGAGTGGTGTTTTGGGTTTTGCACGCCCGGACATTTTACTTATGTGGATGATGGATTGCGAGGCGCCTCGGTTATATCGGTCGATCCGAGACAGATGGAGTCATTTGGTTCATTTAAGCCCCATAGGGAGGGGAGACGTAGTGTTCATGCATTTTAATCCACATCGAGTGGACCGGCCCTGACGATCCAAAGGCTTGACAGAGTACTTGCCTGAGACATGGTAGGCTAGATTGTCTCGAAGCGGTGAGGACGATCCCTTGCCTCGGTTCACAGATGGAAATCCAACTTCCAATACGTGACTTTGCGGTTTTGATTGTAGAGCCTACTATGGTGACATAGTGGGATGGGGCACTCATGCAGTCTATGATTGATACTTATGATTGAAATTGTTTTGACACTAAACACTTATAGTAATAATAAAAGATGAAATTTCACGTACCAAGAATTTTTGGCTATTATAAGGTGAAAACTCTATCCTTCGGCTTGTGTTGCATTGTGTGATAGGACCTGAGTCTTATAATAGCTTCATTATTCTTTATTTAGCATTGCGTTGTTGTTTTGTGCACTGGTATTCTTGGGGGTAAACCTGTTCTGTGCTATACGGCGTGGTCCCTTGATTTACCTAACTTTAAAATCAGATTTATAACTGTTTCAGTTCTCACACCAGTCACATGACTGATTTGGAGTTTATTGTTTTAACCTAAACTCCAGGTCCCCCTATTTTCCGCACGGGCAGCTAGTAGTTTTGGTTTTGCAGATTTATATTCACAGGATCCTGGTTTACAGCTGGAATGATATTCGGAAAGCTCTGTATCCATATATTCTTTTCAGTTGTGTTTTGTATTATTTTTCCACTGCAGTATTGTAATTTAAAAACTCTGATATTTCTCTGATGTTTAATATTTATTCTTACTCTGTATATTCTTGTATTTTGATGGGATTGTTGTAATAAGCAATGAAATGTTCTTCTGTTTGTGTTCTAATTTGTCGTGTTCTCAAAGCAATCCGGGCTTTCCTTTATGGGGAGGTTCGGGTTGCCACATTTGGTATCGGAGCTCTGGTTTACAGAGCTCGAGAACAAGACACATTAGAACCATACAAAAGAATTCATCAGAGATAGGATTAGTAATATCCAAAAAGAATGACTTGTTGGAGGTGGGATCAGTAGTATCCTAGAACGAGTGTGAAGAGTATATTTCTAAAAGTGAAAACAAATATTGTTTTGAAAATTTAAACCTTATTCAATGTATTTGAATATTTATTTGTACTGAATGTGGACAATCCAATTTATAAAGATTTTGCATATATGCCTTGCAAACGTGTATTCGAAATTTTAATATACTGGATAGATATAGAATCATACTCAAGTCGCCCGGAGATGATTCTGATGATGCCGCGGCGTCATCAGCATTTGTGTTCGAGTTTCGAAAGTGGGATATCTATATGATTCCAATTGACTGGTGTGAGAACCAAAACTAGATAGGGCTTATTGTTGTGAATTGGCATCAAAAACATGATTTTTTGTATATATATCAAAATTATGAATTTGAAAAGATAATCAACTAATTGATTGTTGATTGTTGATTGTGTTGTGTGATTATTTATTTAAATCAACATGTGAAAGAAAGGCAAATTTAAGCCAAATTGTACTGAATATTGAACTGTATTTAAAATTGTTTGGAAATGCATGCATGTACATATATATGTGTGAACATGTCATTGCAAGGAGGCTAGAGCAGAAGAATAAAATTATTTGCCCGACAAATAGGTACATGTTTACAAATTTATTGGGTTTGGATGATTTTATGAGCCGATTGACTAGCCGCTTGGCTGTTTCTTTTTCTTTTTGGATTGGAAAGGCCTGCATGGCGATTTTGGGATTTTCCCGGTGCTCCCGTGTAGGGGAGGTTATGGCGAAATTTTTCGAAAATTTAGGGTGTTAGCCAAATTTTTGAAAAATTTGAAAAGTCCTTAGAAACTGAAAAATTGAAGAACTTAAGCCATAATGAAAACAATGAAAGTTGAGTTGGTTTGTAACAACTTTCAGCTCCATTCTTTTTCAAGGACGAAAAGATATTAAGTGGGGGAGATTGTAATAACCCGGAAAATCTGAACAAATTTAAAATTTTTATTTTGGCAATTTTAGTGAATTTTGAATATTTAAATTGAATTATTTTAAATAATAACGACGAGAAATTTATTTGGAATAGAATTAGAATGTATTTATTTATTTGAATCGACGTTAGAATATAAATATTTTATTTTAATTATAAAAGGAATTGAAAATGGCGCGGTAGTTTGAAAATTCGATTTCAAATTTCAAATGAATGTATAGGATTCAAAATAAACTGGATTTTAGCGAAACCAAAAATATTAGAATCTATTTGAAAATATCTTTCCAACGAATCCGAAAAATTGAAATTTCATATTGGGAATAAAAAGTTATGTCCAGTTGAAAATTCAGAATAGCCGCTATGGAATTTTGGCCCTTAAAAATGGAAATTTTGCAAAACAACCTCCATTTTCGACGAAACCACTTTTGTTGGATCCAGGATGTCAAGTTATTGCTAGATTCCAAAATTCGTAATTTTCTGAATCAATATGTGAGCGTGGCAAAAGAAAACGTGTTTTGTCAGTTTCAGTCAATTTGGATCGACCAGAAAATGATCATTTTTCAAACAGTCTTCAAATTTGACGAAATTAGTTTTGTTAGGACTGTATCATCAATACGAAGCTAGAAATAATTTTTGTGAATTTTTAGAGTTAGTATGTGGCCCCTGTAAATTAAAATGTGCATTTAAATTAAATCTAAATTGATTTATATTTTAAATTAAAGAATTACTGATCGTAATGGCCGAACTGGCTTACGAAACATATCCCGTTGTGTTCGGAATGGGGTAATCAGCTAGGGGCGACAGTCGTTGGGTTTGAATTGGGGTTCGAAATAAAAGGTCACTTTTTGGATTTAATTAAATATTAAAATAAATAAATATATTATTATAAACCCCCTCCCCATTAAAATATCTCAGCCCCGTTCATTTTTCAAAACCTAAATTGAAAAAAAAAACCGCATTCCCAATTTCAGAGCCGCCGCTCCTCCCCGAGCCGCCACCTGCGCGCCCCTCCCCTCCGTACGGCGCCGCCTCGTCGAAGAACCCGCCACTCCCTCTCTCCTTCTCCCCAACTCGCTCCATTCTCCCTCTCCTCTTCTGTACACCGTTAACCCCTTCCACCCCGAACACAACCACCGTCTGAAGGGCGCCGCCACCCCTCTGCCCATTCCGGCCTCCGACTACTCCCCCTCCTCCCAAAATATGATTTTTATGTACGTATGATATGATTTTCATTATATAAAAATATGGTTTTTATTATGAATAACATTAAAAAGATTTGATTTTGCTCATTCAAAAGATTTGATTTTTTATTTAGAAAAGCTTCAATTTTTAATTTAGAAAAGATACGATTTTCAGACATATAAAGATGTGATTTTTATTTATATGAATACCATATAAAAATGTGATTTATATATATATATATATATATATATATATATATATATATAATAGCGATATAAAAATACGATTTTGGTTAAAGGAAAGATACTATTTTTGTTTATGTAAAGATAAGATTTTTAAAATAAAAAGATCGGATTTTTATATATATGAAGTAGCGATAAAAATTCGATTTTTATATATATGAAGTAGCGATAAAAATTCGATTTTTATATATATGAAGTAGCGATAAAAATTCGATTTTTATATATATGAAGTGGAAATAAAATAATGATTTTTATGTACATGTAGTGATAATAAAAATGTGATTTTAATATGAATAGCGTTGGAAAGTATGCGAGGGAACTGACTGAAAGCCGAACGGAATCCAGACCGTTCAGAAATAAAGAGTGACGGGGTGGAACCCAAAAGTGAGAACTTCTCACTTTAATTTTATTTCTAGTTAATATATATACTAGGATGCAGATGGTGTTTAGCAGCACCCGACACCCGTCGTCCACAGACCATGGACGACTTGTTTGTTTGTTTGGTTATGTTGTGAAAATTGATTGTGTGATGTAATGGAATAAAATATTTTATAGTTAAAATATTTTATAGTTAAAAATATAATTTTTAACGTGTATATGAATAAAATAAATATTTATAAACAAATCGGACGATTTGTTTATGTACACACATTTGACTGATATTGATTGGGATGATAAATTTTACTCATCGCCCAACTGCACAAATAAAATTCATTATTTGTTGATTGAAACCCCACACGGGTATTGGAATGAAATTGGACATACACTAATCCAATATTTAGTTGTATGTCAATCGATTGATTGACAGGCTGTTATAAGCGTTGAATATTTATATTTGATGCTTATGCAGTGTAGAATGCACTTTGGATGATGGTTGACTATGTTTGATTGTTGTTGTGTATGTGTGTTGTATGAAATCCATATAATCACATTATATGGTAATTGACTGTGTCTGATTCCAGTTCAAAAGGAATGAATATTCTAAAATAACGATTATTTTAAAATAATGAATATTTTAAAATAATATTCAATAAAAGTTCAAAATCTGATTTTGATGTCCGATTTGGGATGGACACGAATATATTTAAATATATAAAGCCGTGTTGATTAGATTAACGCCATTTTGATGTGAACGATATTTATATCGATTTTATTCATTTTATAATGAATATTGAAAAGGATTTGATTTCAAAATCTAATGTTTTGAAAATATTATCATTTATATATTGATGATATGGAATATTCAATTTTGATTTGAAATTGAATATGAAGTTGAAATCATTCTGAAAAAGAATTTAAAACGATTTATAAAATACGTTTTGAATGGAAATCAAGGAAATATATATAATATATATATTATATATATGATGGCCTGAATAGAACGTGCCGCGCAGCGGTAGTTCGCGAATTTCGACCATTGACTTCGAACGGACAATACGGGAGATCCGACCGTCGGATTCTCCTGAAATCGGAACCGTTGGGTTCGTATCGAAAAGGGATTTCTAACGAATACATGAGATTTGAAATCTAACGGTTGGATTTGGAATCATGTCCAAGTCAAATTTGGAAAAGGTCGCTGTAAGTGCAGTTCGATGGTCGTTTATGGAAATCGACTGTACGGGCCTTGATAAAATTATTAAAAATATCAATAATTAGTGTAAAATAATAAGAAATGATTTGGAAAGAATTGGGATGAAAAATTACATATTTGAAAAGATAAAAATAGATTTTTATCAAAATGAACTAGTTTTGAATTAGAATAATAAATCCAATATTTTTAAAATAAATAAATTGGATTTGGAATGGTTTTAAAAATAATCAGAATTTCCAATATATGAATTGGAAATGGATTTGAATCGAAATTGTCTTTGGAATATTTCGATATTGGATTTCGTGATTATACAAATATTGTTATGTAAATTTGAAAGATATATTTATATCGTTATTCCCAATACGAAATTTTTTGGTCGTAGAATTTGATATTGAATATAAGCCGATATATTTTCTATTCAGAGCCTTGTATTTAATATCAAATGGAATTTGGGTTTGTCGTGAATGGTGTCTTCATTAACACTATTCTTAAACCCAGTTGAGAAAGAAAAAAAGATTAAATCTTTTCATTTAAATTTAATGAAGTACACCAATTAATTAATATTTAATTCGAATTGAATTGGAATTGAATTGGAATTGATTTTTGGGTTTATCGTGAACGGTGTTTTAAATAACATTTATTCTTTAACCTGATAATTAATGGAATGTGAATTGGGTTTGTTGTGAACTGTGTTTTAACGACATTCTTTCTTTAACCCGATTTACAGTGAAATGTGATTTGGAATTTATAAATCTTTTGTTAAGATTTAAAGGATATTTTCCAAAGTAAAGTTTTCCAATTTAATAAAATAAATTGGAATTGAATGGAACTCGATTTGGTAATAATCGAGGTGAGCTTCTGTAGAGGAAAACTGTTAATATATAGGGAATTTAAAAGGCCTTGCCGTTATTCCATTTATTTTATCGGTTGTATATGGAAGTTCATATCGATTATATATATTGATTTGTTTTCTGTGAAGATTCCATAATTAATGGAATGTGATTTGGGTTGTCGTGAATGGTATCTTTAATAATACTATTCTTAGATCCAATGGAGTTAAGAAAATTAGAAACTAGTTGGAGGTTAGTTAAGTTGAATGGTTTTCTGCGTATTGATCTGATGTTGGTTTTGGCCTTCGGGGTTAATACTTAGGGAACTGTTCACTTGCTAATTTACGGTTAAAAGCAGATAGAATGGAATGTGATTTTGGGTTTATCGTGAACCGTGTTTTAAATGACATTGGTTCTTTAACCCAGTCAAAGACAGGATATGGGAATATGATTTCCCAAGTTAAACAATTGTTAATACTGATTTTTGGGAAGATTAAAACAAAGTGGAGTTTTAATGCATCTTTAATTAGATTGAAATGATATCCAAAGGAAGATTAAAGAATAAATATAAAGAATTTATCTTTGATAAAATTAACGGAAAGTATAAGAATATTTGAATGAAAGAATATTCTGAATTGGAATAAGGCGTATGTTGTGTTTTTATAGCACTTGTTTATTATATACTCGGGTTATTCGGAAAGACTGGGTTTATCCGATTCTGAATAACTGATTCGAGGATATGTCGAGGATGAAGACGGTGGTTGAAGACCGGAGGTCTTCACATCGTTTGGATGATTACTGATGTCTTGATTGGGCTGTACACCCAAGACGAGGTAATAAGTGGTGATCATCCAGACGTACTTGGAGATCGACGGATATGCGAGGGTCTCTTTCCTGTATTGGACATATGGGGGAGGAATAAGGTGGCTCTGGTTTCGTTCAGACCCAGAACGAACTTGTAAATGGATGTGTGTCTGACATCGGATTTCATTCTGTGTGATTGATAGACATCGGTTGCATAACATGAATTGCCTATGTGGCATGCTGAGATGCAAATGATCAAGGCTTCTGTTGAAAAGCAGAGTCTTGTGGTTGATGATTGAAGCACGACTTTAATATAGTGTAGCTTTGTGTAGCGTTAATTCGCGAGCCTCACACCCTGGTGTGAACCAGAAACGGGAGAGGACGTCAGGGAGGGCATGCATTTCTTTGTAGCTAGGAGTGGTGTTTTAGGTTTTACACGCCCGGACATTTTGCTTGTGTGGATGATGGATTGCGAGGCGCCTCGGTTATATCGGTCGATCCAGGACCGATGGAGTCATTTGGCTCATTTACGCCCCATAGGGCGGGGAGACGTAGTGTTCAGGCACTTTAATCTACATTGAGTGGACCGACCCTGACGATCCAAAGGCTTGACAGAGTATTTGCCTGAGACATGGTAGGCTAGATTGTCTTGAAGCGGTGAGGACGATCCCTTGCCTCGGTTCACAGATGGAAATCCAACTTCCAATACGTGACTTGGCGACATATTGGGATGGGGGCATTCATACCATCTATGATTGATACTTATGATTGAAATTGTATTGACACTATACACTTATAGTAATAATAAAAGATGAAATTTCACGTACCAAGCATTATTAGCTATTATAAGGTAAAAACTCTATCCTCTGGCTTGCGTTGCATTGTGTGATGGGAACTGAGTCTTATAATAGCTTCATTATTCTTTATTTAGCATTGCGTTATTGTTTTATGCACTGGTATTCTTAGGGGTAAACCCGTTCCGTGCTATACGGCGTGGTCCCTTGATTTACCTAACTTTAAAATCAGATTTATAACTGTTTTAGTTCTCACACTAGTCATATGACTGACGTAGAGTTTATTGTTTTAACCTAAACTCTGGGTGCCCCTATTTTCCGCACGGGCAGCTAGTAGTTTTGGTTTTGCAGATTTATATTCACAGGATCCTGGTTTACAGCTGGAATGAAATTCGGAAAGCTCTGTATCCGTATATTCTTTTCAGTTGTGTTTTGTATTATTTTTCCACTGTAGTATTGTAATTTAAAAACTCTGATATTTCTCTGATGTTTAATATTCATTCATACTCTGTATATTCTTGTATTTTGATGGGATTGTTGTAATAAGCAATGAAATGTTCTTCTGTTTATGTTCTAATTTGTCGTGTTCTCAAAGCAATCCGGGCTTTCCTTCACGGGGAGGTTCGGGTTGCCACAAAAAATCTCATGTGTCTCATGTGATTTACTGTTTTCTATAATATGTAATCTGTGATTGTGAGGGCTTCACATTGCATTTGGGTGTTAGTACCAAATTTTGGTCTCTCATTTTGGCATGCCAGAAAGAGGGTTCCCAATACAACTTCCTCTACTAGCTTGAAAGGAAGTGGATTATTTGGCTATTGGATCGATGGTCAAACGAAAGATATTCCGAGCAGATGATGTTGGAGCTCAAGGCATGAGAAACGAGGCAAGCCAAGATGCTTCCTCTCATGAAAATCCATCAGCATACTTAACCATAGAAGAGATGGATGGCGTTCTCACTAAACTGAGAGCTCAGATGGCAAGGCAAGATGTTCTCCTCTGGAAACAACAGGAGATGAAGGACGAATTTTTCACTCGGATAGAAGGCAGGTCGAGTGGCAACGATCAGATCGCTGGAAATAATGTTGAACAGATCGGCACGACAACTGAATCGGCTTGGGTAGGTAACACCAACCGAGTCGGATCGGTCCTTCTGACACGAACCGCCTTACGTGATGTGGAAACAAATGAACTCGAGGGCACTCGCCCCCTCTCTGGGAATGAACAGCGTGCACCGCTCATTGTTTTGGACGGGAACAACTGCAACTTTGGAAATATAGACTCAAGTCGAGCACGACCAACATCTTCTCTGGTTCGGATAGGAAATACAATGGCACAACAACAACACGAACCTCCCCGGGTCGAGGCTCGGGGACCGGGTTAGTTTGGTTCCTTCGACCCACAGACCACCGATCCGCACTGGATGACATTCCCGGTACTCCATCACTCTTCTAGACTTAACGCTGGGGGCATCAGCTCGGATCTTGGCGACTTGCAACAACTTTTTAAAGGCGACCAGCTCGCCAATATCATTCAACGCCTCTCAAAAGGACGAACCTATCATAATGACGTGGATGACATCAATCACAATCCATTCACACAGGAATCAGGAATTCCCGCAATTCCCCGGATTTTAAACTTCCAGTTTTGGAGCCTTATAACGCCAGGACAGATCCTTCCGCGCATCTGATGCGATAAAATGGCATACGGAAGTTCAATCGGCATCAGAAAACATCATGGAAAAATGCTTCCCCCTTATTTTTGATCGATATAGCTGCTATGTGGATCCGGCAGCTAGAATCTGAGTCGATCAACAGTTGGAACATGTTGGTCACTCGCTTTATCGAGCAATTCCTGGTCCACATCGCTCGACCCAAGAACGTAATGTCGCTCACTACAATCAAGAAAATACCTAGAGAAACTCTGCGCTCATTTCTAGAAAGATTCAATGTTGTAGCAATGTCAGTTGATCGACTTGAACCATCGATGGTACTGATGGCAGCAGTATCCGGTATTCTGGATAACTCGGAATTCAATAAATATTTACACCGAGAACCACCGTGAAACCTCGGCGAATTCTACCTTGAAGCAGACAAATTTCTATGGGAAGAAGATGCAACTTTCGAGAATAGCGTTCTCGAAGTCAACATGCTTAATGATGGAGGACCGTCTGATTCTGGAAAAGGCAAGGGAATAGCTGCTGTCAAGAATGACCGCAACATTCAGCCCCGAAGAGGGCCAAGATATGAAAAGTACGTTGTACTTAGTGCTTCACTCATCGACATTTACATGGACAAAAATGGTGCCATCTCCTACCCAAAGCTTCCCCAAAGGGAGCCATTGCAAAGAGAACGTGATTCTGGAAAACACTGCATATTCCATGATATGGATGGTCATGACACAAACGACAGCAGACATCTGCGAGATTTCATTGAGGAACGAGTTAGACGTGAAGAGCTACCCGAGTATGTGAAACAACCAACAACGCCTGAATCTGCGCTACGACCACCTGCTCCCTGGAGAGGGAATGATCCTGGATCGAGCTCTCACGGGCTCATCATCAACTGATCTAGATTGGATCACTCAGCATTTGCTGCATTTCTTAGGATTTAAGATATGGTTTTTTCTTTCTTTAGGTTTTCCAATTGGCTAAATCGGAGTACACACATAGCCCAAAAGTGTGCTCTGCACTTGATGACAAACCAATCAGGATTTGCTTTGGTTTTGTACTTTGAATTGAATAAGGAAGGACTTTCCGAGCATGGATTTTGTTTGGAAAATTTAAGTATCTTGTCAGGTTGTGACAGGATTCTTAATCTCAATTAAAGTATGGCTTATACTTATCTCGAAATCCTAGGTACAGATTGTGCCTAGGGATGGACTATCTTGTCAGGTTGTGGCAAGTATAGCTCTATCTCAGTATGAGTATGGATTGTATTCCGTTGGATTCCCAAGTATGGATTATACTTAGGAACGACGAGTGGTCTTGTCAGGATTTGGTAAAGAAACTCAATAAAGCTCGAGTATAGCTTATGCTCAGTTTGAACTTCCCAGTATGGCTTATGCCTAGAAGGTTACCTCCCTCCCCAGGTCTTGCCAGGATGATTCGAACGTCCCTTGAGTATGGTTTATGCTCAACAGGATGCCCAAGCATGGTTTATGCTCGAAAAGGTTAAGCAAAGCTGTCAGGATTTAGCACACCATTTTCGTTCTTATTCTTTGCAGGTATGGATTATACTTGCAGCTGGCAGGCCCGGCGTGGCCTTGGATTTCTTGGATTATCCAGAACACATCTTCCTTCATTCAGCAAGATATGTTCCAGAGGGAAAACATGTTGACACACTTTTTGATCAAAGCCGTCACATGTGAAATCTCTGGGTAACAATTCACTCAAGTATTGGGAACATCGTCAGAAGACAGGAAGCTATTTGGTTGAAGTCGTATCGCAGGAAAGATGGCCCGAAACTCCTATCAGATGACCTCTTTTGGGCCCAAAAACGTCAATTATGGGGCTTTGCCCGGAAATTCTTCTATCCCTCTGAATAAGCTTCAGGTAGAGCTTTCGTTTCCTCAAAACGGATTTACGGTTTGAAAATTACGCCAGTTTTCATGAATGTGCGCAAAATTGGAATAACAGGGAAACTTGGATTTTTGAATTGAGTCGACCCAACCGGGTCGGATCGGACGAAGCGGGTCGGATCGATGAAGAGGGCCCGACCACATGGCACAATTTGGCACTTGGATCTTGGAATGGCTTGGCCTTTGATAAAAGCCTGTAACGACCCAGAAAATCTGAACCAATTTAAAATTTTTAAATTGGCTAAAATAATGGATTTTAAATATTTAAAATAAATATTTTAAATAATGGCAATGAAAAGCAAGTTTGAATCGACAATTGAAAACGAATATAATTAATTCTAATTATAAACAAGGCTGGAAATGGCGCTGCAGTTTCAAAAATAAATAAATAAATTGAATTCAAACTTTGTCGGACTGTACCGGGTGCAAAACAAAACGGATTTTAGTGAAACCAAAAATATCTAAATCTGTTAGTGAATACCTTTCTAACAAATCTGAAAAATCGAATTTTCATAATGGAAAGCAAAAGTTATGGCCAAATGAAATTTCAGAAAGGTCGCTATGGAATTTATATAGCCCGGGAAATTGGCCATTTTGCATACGACCTCGGAATTCGACGAAACCACTTTTGTTGGATCCGGGATGTGAAGTTATCGCTAGGTTTCAAATTTCATAATTTTTGAAGCTAGTATGTGAGCGTGGCAAAGGAAAATGTGTTCTGATCAATTACAGTTAAATTGGATCGACCAGAAATGGGCCTTTTTGCAGACGGTCTCAGAATTCGACGAAACTAGTTTTGTTGGGACCGTACCGTGAAAACATAGCCAGATTTATTTTTCTGGAATTTTTCGAATTAATTTGTGGCCCTGGAAAATTGAAATGTACGTTCAAATCAAATATTGAATGTTATATATTTTAAATTGAATGGAAACTGACTGAAACAGTCGAATGGGCCTACAAAACATATCCCATTGTGTTCGGAATAGGGGTAAAACGCTAGGAACGACAGTTGTTGGGTTTGGATTGGTGTTCGTGTGTGACAAGGGGTATTTTAGAAATTTTAAAAATATATAAATAAAAGAAAAAATATGATTGGCCGAGATCTTTTCTCTCTCCCCGACATTTCTAAATCGCGAACGACGGAAGAGGGTTCCGAGCTTTGCCCCTCGTTTTCTCCTCCTACACGCATCGATAGCCTTCGACCCAGTTGGGGTTTTTGAAGAGCTCCCCTCAAGCTTCAAATCCATGGTCGTGGCACCCCCTCTCGTCTGGTGAATCGCGAGATCCAGGCCTTCAAAGTCGCGGCCTTTCAACCGCCGCCGCCATCACCTGGGTCCACCGAGCTGGCCCACTCCCCCACGCGCGCGAAGCCCTCTCCTAGCCCTTCGACGCTGCGAAGGCCGATCGTCCTCTAGCTTCACGGATTTCGCGAGAGATCGAAACCTAGTTTCGAACAAAACAATGGAGGTACGGCTGTTAATTATTTAACTGATTTCGACAGTTTAAAACCGTTGCAAACTTTGAAAAATCATATCTTTTTGCTGTGTTAACGAAATTCGATGAAACAGGAAACATCGTGACCATGTGGACGTCTTCTACCTTTTAGAAGAGACCGCATATTTTTCTGAGCCTTCTGCTATTTTTGGTGGAGTGGAACCCAATGTGAGATTTCTAATTTATAAACGATATGGAAAACGACGATGTATAAATTATATAGTCGATGTATGAGTTATATAAGCGTTGTACACCTCATGTATAAGCGCTGTATAAGTCGTACGTTCGATGCATAAGTTGTATATGCGTTGTAAAAAAAAATTATATATGTGTTGAAATAGAAGTGAATTGCTATATATAAATATATATATATATATATATATATATATATACGCCCCTCGTCCACAAACCATGGACGATATTTATTGATTGTGATTGGTGTAAAAAATTGATTGATAGCGAAGGGTTGTTTGGGATTGTTTGTGGTTGATATTGATTGATTGTGGTTGAAAAATACCCGTTTGTGGTTGAGAAATATTTGGTTGAAACCACATAGGATTAGTTTGTGGAAATGAAATAAATATATACATGCCGCCTGCGTGCGAACTAGATGCATGATCCCCATTGTCAAAAACCGCGAGGTTTTAAGGTAGAGCGAGGAGCCGTACTAGGGACGGTCCCGGTTTTAACTACCCTGCCGTTATGCTGCCGAAATTTTGAATAATATTCATGTGTTTGAATTATTTTCATTTGCTGAAACTATATTTATTCGTTGAATATAAAACCTTCATGTGTTGAATCGATATTCATTCGTTGATTAGAAATTCATGTGTTGAATGGTCTTCGTGTTTTAAATATAAAAATCACAATTTTATCTATGTATATAAACTATAGAAAACCTTCATGTGTTGAATCGATATTCATTCGTTGATTAGAAATTCATGTGTTGAATGGTCTTCGTGTTTTAAATATAAAAATCACATTTTTATCTATATATAGAAACTATAGAAAACATTCATGTGTTGAATCGATATTCATTCGTTGAATTGAAATTCATGTGTTGAATGGTATTCATATTTTGAAATAAATTGTTTTATAATTAAAATCCTATTTTTATCACCTATATAAAATATATAAAATAATAGTGTTTTGAAATGAATTGTTTTACAATAGAAATCACATTTTTATTATATACATAAATCGTTGAAATGTGAAGTGTTAAAAATAGCAACTCGTTCAAATAAATATATATGAGTTGAATATTCATTAATTAGCTAATGATATGATTTTTGCCTATGCATGCAACATTAGAATGAATAGTGTTTTTAAACCAAATGGAATCGAATATGAAGTTGAACGGAAAATGATAAGTGATAAGAACTGTATATATGTACATGCATATTTATTGAACAGGTTATAACAAAGGGGCTAGAGAAGAGGAACAAAATTTTGTGCCCGGAAAATAGGTACACATTTACTGTTTTGTTTGGGTGATGATTTTATGAGCCTGTTGGCTAGCCGCTTGGCTTTTTCTTTTTCTTTTTGACATGAGATGCCCGTGTGGCTATTTGGGAATTTTCCCAGCCCTCCCGTACAAAGGAGGTTATGGCGAAATTTTCCAAAATTTAAAGGCGTTAGTGAAATATTCGAAGTGAAAACGATATTGAAATTGTTGAATGAACTATATTTATATAAATATATAAATATAAATAAAATTAAAACGAAATGTGGCCGTGCAGTTCGTATTTTGAAACCGTGATTTCAAACAACTAGTGCGGGAAATCCGACCATTGGATTTTCCCGAAACCGCAACCGTTGGGTTCGCCTTGGAAATATCTTTCCAACGGCACCAACTTTGTAAAAATCCAACGGTTGGATTGTCTGGAATGTTTAATTCAAATCTGAAGAAAAACAGCGCCAGAAACGATTATATTTTTATATATATATATATATATATATATAAATATAATTATATTTAATCGAATAACGACGCTGCAGTTCGTATTTTGAAATCGAAACTTCAAACGATTGTACCGGGAGATCCGACCGTCGGATTTTCCCGAAACTGGAACCGTTGGATTCGTTTTGAAAAGACCTTTCTAATGATGTAAATTGTGTGAAGATCCAACGATTAGATTTTCAGATATGTGTAAATCAAATCTGAAGAAAAACAGCGCCACGGCCGCGTGATGGCCCGAAGTGTCGTTTTGAATAAATTGGCTATTTTAAAATAAATAAAAATAGCGATAAATCGTTATAAAATATCATAAATGATATGGAATGGAAATAAACTGAATTTGCTCGATTTATGTGGTATTTGATGGTTGAATGTGTTTGGTGTGAAAATTACATTAAAGAACAAAATTGGTGTTGTCGAATGATTTAACCATTGAAATAAATTGATTTGAAATTCTAAATATACGTGAATTGTTTGAAAAGGCCGAGTTAATTCTCATTTCAGATGATGGACCGACGATTGAAAGTCGAAGATGAAGACGGTGGTCGAAGACCGGAGATCTTCACCTCGTTTGGTTGGTAACCGAGGTCCTGATTGGGAGGCATCCCGAAATATGGATAATGAGTGGTGATCGTCCAGACGTACGTGGTGATCGATGGGTTTGCGAGGTATTTAGTGCCTCCGGTTTCGTTCAGACCCAGAACGGACTTGTAAATGGACTGTGTGTCTAACATTGGATTTTATTCTTTGTTGATTGATCTCTATTAAATATACATCTGTTTGGCGGCGGAGAATTTATTCTTTTGCTTAACGCCCTTCTCTGAAACGCACTAGCTCAGAGGTTATATATCGATGGACATCAATCGCATGGCATGAATTGCCGTTAAGGCATGCTAAGATGCAGTGATCAGGGCTTCTGTTGAAAAGCAAAGTCTTGTGGTGATGATCAAAGCACCGCCTGTGTGGCGTAGCTTTGTGTATAACGTGAATTCGCGAGCCTCACACCCCGGTATGAACCAGAAACGAGAGAAGGACCTCAGGGAGGGCATGCGTTTCTTTCTAGCTAGGGTGGTGTCAGTGACCTACCAGCCCTGACATTTATATACTTTTCACCTATGTGGTTGTTGCTGTTGCGAGGCGCCTCAGTTTGATCGGACGATTCGGGTCCGATGGAGTCATTCGTTGGCTCGTTTACGCCCCAAAGGGCGGGGAAACGCAGTGTTCAGGAATTTTAATCCACATCGGTGGACCGGCCCTGACGATCCAAGGGTCACTCGAGCTCTGATCCTGAGGGGCGGGCTAGAGCGTCTCGAATTCGGTAAGGACTATCTTTTGCCTTGGTTCATGACGGAAATCCAATTTCAAAATACAACATCGTGCGGTTTTGATTGTATATATATATGGCGACATGATATATGGTACCCATGCCGTCTATGATTGATAGTTATGATTTGAAATTGTTTTCAAAACATATAAACACTAGCAATGATATCAATTGCCTTTGTTTTATTCGTATCAAGCATATTTTGGCCGTTATAAGGTAAGACTCTATCCTCCGGTTTGCGTTGCATTGTGTGATGGGAACTGAGTCTTATAATGGCTTCATTTTTATAAAATGCATTGCGTTGTTTAAAAGGAGGATTTATTTTAAAGCACCGGCAATCCAATGGAGAAAACCCGTTCCACGAAAGTGGCGTGGTCCTGTGATTAGCCAAATTATATATGTGTTGAGTAGATTTCTCATACCAGTCCCATGACTGACTCGTAGTTTGTTTCACTTTCAAACTCGGGTGCCCCTTTTTCTACACGGGCAGCCTTGTATTCAGGTTTAGCTGGTTCTTTCTGGATAGCTGGAGCTGAAGATGGATTCTATCATTTATCTCTTTTTATGCTGTTCAGCTCCTATTGTACATATTTTGTTTGTTTCCGCCGTAGACATATATGTATAGTTGAACTGTATTTGTACTAAGTATGATCCTGTATACTGTGTAACTCTGATGATTACTTTTATCCAGTATATTCTATTGTTCATTGTCTGGTGTATTTATTTAATTATGTTCTGCTATTATCTGTTTCTGTGTTATATTCCACGGAATACCCTTGCCATCGTCAGTACGGGGTTTGGGGTCGTCTCAAAGCCGCACCGGCTCGGGTCGAGGAGGCACGAACCGACCCACCTTCGCGTACATGGACTTATAGCTCGGGCACCTTCGGTTTGGTTCGGAGGAGAGGACCCGATTCGCTTGGGACAGAGCTCCGTGCAACTTTTTGACCACTTCTTAAGGAGTAACCGCCTCCTACTCGCATGGATCGACTTCCACATGGCATGGCACAAATTAGAGAAGATCTCTCCACCACTTCCACTACATTTAGGGATTCTAGGGATGCGTGCCACGTGGCACCCGAATCAGAACCTCTTAGAGCCCCTCTACGTCTATAAATACAACACTTGAAGGCAAATTCAAGGGAGGGTTTGGACACTGACTCCTCAGGGCTTCCACCATTATTCTTTGCAAGGCTATTGCACAACGTAGAAGCCAAATTCTAAATTACAACACGAGGATTTTGTGTATAATCTTCACCTTTCTCATTTCTTTTCATTGTAAACACGAGGATTTCGTGTATAAATCGAGAGAATTGTACTTGTATCTTCTTAGGATATAAGAAGAGATAAAGTGGACGTAGGCTTGGTTTGAGCCGAACCACTATAAAAATCTTGTATGTCTCATATTATTTGCTTTTTCTATATTTTGTAATCTATGATCTGTGATTGTGAGGGCTTCACATTGCATTTGGGTGTTAGTACCAAATTTTGGTATAATAGTGTTTATCTTTCGTAGCATGATTTGATAGGAGAATTCTTCCATCCTTTAAATCTTTAGGTGCTTAAATCTTTGGGTAAAGTTCTTGGAGATTATTTTTTACCATATCTTTAGTATTTAGGTTGATTTTTTTATCTTGGTAAGTTGAAAATTTAATGGTTTTTATATAAATTAAATCTAAAAGTGGTTTCCACTTCAAGTGGTGATCGTTGAATTAAAATAGATGAAACTGGAGTTGTGCAACGGAAGCATGTGTATAGCTTTAGCTGTGCTAAATTTGAAATGGTTGGTCATGGGGTTATGGGATGGATAATAAAGATGAATATAAGTGTTGATGTGCTAATTGTTCTGTATCCTGGGCATTAACTAGAATTAGGTCTCGGGGTGGGGAGTACAATGTGTATTAGAATATAGGGTGTTACATTCTCTACTCCTTAAAAGTTTTCGTCCACGAAATCTCCAAGTTAAGAAGAATGTTATTAATCAATCAAAACCTACACACATCTATTTATTCATCAACCACTTCATTCATTGTCCATAAAATTTCTAATACTTTGTATGAATATATGCAAAAAGTGTTGTATATATGTCCCTAAATAAATGCAAAATTTAGACGGTCTATTGGTTCAGTTAACTTCCTTAATGCAATTTATGTTTGTGCCATGCATCCAATATGTATGCAAAAGAATTCTGGTAGTACATATAAGTTCTATATGGGTGCAACAACCATTCACCAAAATGCAACATCCAAGTGAGGATTCAACCATTTCCATTCATTAGAAATTAATATGCACACACATTCATATGCATTATGAAAGTGCTCTTGTTTACCCGATCCCTAATCTAGTACCTAATATGTGTGTATATGCATCCACTAGAAAACACTTGCATCCAGTTGCAACCATCAAACATAACATGTCTCAAACACATGTTTTCAACCATAGGCTTCTACCTCAGATTGAGATTCAAACGATAGGAAAAAACAGATTTGAATTCAAAAGCTTAGATAGGAATTAAGAACGTACTCTTAAAGAGAAAAGGGTAAGAAGTGTGAATCTTGTCTTTGGGTTCCCATGTCGCATTGTCATGATCTTCTCCCCATTGTACTTTCATCAATTTGATATCCTTATTGCGTAGCTTCTTAACTTATGATCCAAGTATACGGGTAGGTACTTCTTTGACTGATGCCTCCTTTTCTACTTCAACATCCACTTAGCTCTATTGCCTCCGCGGAATCATGTAGACACTTCCTCAAGTGGGAAACATGGAACACGTCGTGAACTCCCGCCAGTCTCTCTGGTAGTCTAACTCTGTAGGCCATTTGACATATCCCCTGAACTATGGGATTTGGCCCTACAAACCTTGGCGCCAACTTCCCTACCGAGCCAAAGCAAACAATGTTCCTCAAAGATGACACCTTGATAAAGACCATATCTCGTACCTCGAACTCTAAGTCAGCCCTTCTCTGATCAATGTACGACTTCTACCTGTATTGAGTTGCTTTCCTCCATCCGCGAATAAGGTCTACCTTCTCAGTAGTCTCTCTAACCATCTTAGGCCCGAGTAGAAGTCTGTCTGTAGACTCCCACCAACATGTAGTTGACTGCAAGGTCATCCATAAGGTGCCTCGAAGGCAGCCATACCAATAAACGACTGATAACTATTGTTGTAGGTGAACTAAACTAATGGGAGATGCTTCTTCCAAGTCCCTCCGTAATCTAGGATACATAGTCTCAATAAATCCTTGAGAACCCTATTGACCCTCTCAGTCCGTCCATCGGTTTGAGGGTGATAGGCGGTGCTAAGTCGTAACTGCGTCCCTAGTGCCTCATGGAAGCTCCTCTAAAACTCATCAAAAATATGGGGTCATGGTCACTAACAATGCTGGAGGGTACCCTGTGAGGTTAGACAATCTCTCTAAGGTATACTGATGCTAGCTAAGCTGATGTCCTCTTTCTCTTGACTGGGATAAAGTAAGCGCTCTTAATCAATCTACCTACTATAACCCATATACTAGAGTTTTCCTTCCTCGATCTAGGCAAACCATCAATAAAATCATAGAGACGCTCTCCTACTCCACTGTGGAATATCTAAAGGCTGGAGCAATCCTCCAGGTTTCCACTATTCAGTCTTTACTTGCTGGCAAGTCAAACATTGGGCCATAAACTCTGTAATGTCCTACTTTATACCAGTCCAATGAAAAACTCTCTTCATGTCTCGGTACATTTTATTACGCCCGGATGGATAGTCACTCGAGACTGGTGAGACTCTTCAAGAACTGATCTCAACAAGTCTCCAATTATGGGAACACACAATCTCCTATCTCGACGTAGCACCCTTTCTTGTCTAAAGAATGTCTAGCTAGGTGACTAGAGGTATCTTCTCTATTGAGTCTATCTAAGATAACCACTAACTGCTCATCCTCACGCTGAGTGGATCCAATGCGCTCCAAAATAGTAGGTCGCACCTCTAACGATGCCAACAATCCGGGTGTAAAATCCGTAGATGGTCTAAAATCAAAGGTCGAGTTAAACTCCAAGCTCTACCTCTCTACGAATAAAGGACTCAAGGTCATCCTCTTCCTACTCAATGCGTCTCCAATCACATTCCCCTTGCCTAGGTATAAGCTATCTCAAAATCATAGGATGCAAGGAACTCCATCCATCGTTGCTGTCATAAATTAAGATCTTTATGCGAGAATAAATACTTGAGCGACTTATGATTCGTGTAAAGCTCGAACCGCTCACCAAGTAAGTAGTGTCGCTAAGACTTGAGTGCGAACACCATTGCTGCCAACTACAAATTGTGAGTGGGGTAGTTCTTCTCATGTACCCTCAACTGTCTACTTCCATAGCAAACTACCCTACCTTATTGCATCAACACATGCTTAAACCCATGTTGCAAGCATCATTGTAACAGTAAACATCTTGGAACCATCGGGAATTCTTCGAACCAGAGCTGAAGCAAGAGCCTTCTTAATCTTTGGAATGCGTCCTCGCAATCAATATCCCAAGCAAAAAACCAGATTCTTCTTCGTCAAATGGGTGAGTGGAGATGAGATCCGTGAAAAGTCCTTAATGAACTTTCTGTAGTAACTAGCCAACCCCAAGAAACACCTAACCTATGTTGCATTCTTAGGGGCTTTCCAATCTTGAACTGCGACAACTTTAACGGGATTCACCGCTATTACATCCTTGAAGACAACATGCCATAGGAACCTAACTTCCTTTTACTAGAGATGACACTTAGAAAACTTAGCCTTAAGTTGGTGCGATCTGAGAGTGCAGAGAACCTCTCCTAAGTATAGGGCATGCTCTTCCTCGCTCCTCGAGAAAACCCAAATATCATCCACGAAAACCACTACAAACTTGTCAAGGTACTCCCTAAACAACCAATTCATCAAATCCACAAAGTACATTGGTGCATTGGTCAACCCAAAAGGCATGACTAGCAACTAAAAGAATCTGTCTAGAGTCCTGAAAGCAGTCTCGTCTATGCTGTCATCTGATACCCTCAACTAATGAAAACCGGTGGCCAGATCCAACTATGAGAAAACCGAAAAGCCTACTAACTGGTCAAACAAGTCATCTATCCTCGGGAGTGGGTGCCTATTCTTCTTGATGATCTTATTCAGCTCCCTATAGTCCACGCATAGACGGAGTGAGCCGTCAACCTTGGTTGCAAAGATGACTGGAGCTCCCCACTCAGAAATGCTATGTCCAATGAATCCCTTCTCGACTAACTCACCCACTTGCTTGCTAAGCTCCCTCCTCTCCCTAAGAGCTATGTGATGCATTGGTAAAGCAACAGGGTTCGCCTTCTATACCAGGTATATCCGGAAATCCATCTCTCGTCTGGGAGGTAATCCTCTCACCTCATGAACACATCTGGAAAATCTTTGACTATGGGTACCGATCAAAGATTGTTAACAAAAGCATTAAGGGAATCTAGGAAACTGAGCATAACTGACCCCCATGGGTCACAAGTAATCTCAAGAGTTCTAGCATGGCACATTAGAAGCTTGACAACTCTCCTTTCACAATCTAGAATGGCACTATACATGGCTAGCCAATCCATTCCTAGAATAAGCCAGTAACCCATAAAGCCAAGAACATATGCGTTGCACTCAAACTGGATGCCCAAATAAGAATTTCTCAACCCCTAAAATCATTGACAGGTGAGAGGTACCTCCTATGGGTTTTAATACCACAACAGGATTAGAAACTATACAAGTATCTAGGTGCAAACTATCTACCATAAAATTAAATATGAATGAATGAAAAGCACCAAAGTCAAACAGGGTCCTAATAGGAGAGTTAAAAAGAGAAATCAAACCTTCTACAGTGTTTTTTCTACCTCAATCTGAACCTCCAGCCTGAGCAACTTGCCCTCCAGATGATCCTGCTTCTGATCTTGTTTGTTAGGGCATTGCTTGGTGTAATGTCCAACTTGACCATAACTGAAACAAGCATTATTAGCCTTCCTACAGTCCCTAACAAAGTGCTCCATATTTCCATAGCCATGACGCTTGACTTTCATCTTTATTTGTGCCTTACCAGGTTTTCCTCCTTTTTTGCTACCCTCTTCTTGGGCTACCACTTCCTCTTCTCAGTCTTGGGATTAGCCTCTTCATTCATAACCTCTTTACCATCCTCAAGCATCAAATCCCAATCCACTAGCCTCTTAAAAGTAGCTCCCATAGGGATATGTGTTAAAACCATTCCTTGGAGAGGTTGATTCAACCCTTTAGTGAATTTTAAAAGCCATCTTGTGAAGAGTGTTTACTAAATCCAAGCCAAACCTTGCTAATTGATTAAAGTTATTAACATATTCCTTTACTGTCATACTTCCTTGCTTTAGATTTAAGAACTTCTGCACTTGCATTCCTTCCTCAGCTTATGATAAGAACTTCATTTTGAATATATTCTTAAAATCATCTCAAGTGGCCACCACCTGCCCTGCCTGAGTCATCTCCTGTAATCCCCAAAATTTAATACACTATAACCATACTTTAAAGATAATAAAATGGTAATTACTTAATAAATACTCAGAATTAAGTAAAATCGGCTATGCAATTGCGTTCGTCTCGGAATTCTGGTTCAGGTAGACCCCAAGTTTGTGTAAAACGGACAACGTATGAAAAATTTATGGGCATTAGAAGTTTGTATACATATAAGAGGATTATATATAAATATAATTCAAAAATATTCAAACTATAAAAATGAGATGAAGTGGGAAAATAACCGGGAATCTAGACCGTTGTGGGATGACCCACGTTCGGCCTGGGTCGACCCAAGCATGGATGGGTCGAACAAGCGACGATCTGGGTAGGCTCAGATTTCTGTATCTGGACTATTTTCTAGCTAGTTTTATTGCTGACTCAACGCTACATGTATGGTTTGGATTAAAACCCTAGAATCTAAAGGCTGAGGTTAACTCTATGAATATATAAATAGACAGCTCTCTCCCATTCCAATATACACATTCTTCATACCTTCTGCCTTTATGAATCTATCCTATACACACACACACACACACACACACACACACACACAACGGGGGAATGCTACTGAAGCCTAGATCTATAGAGAAAACTCAAAATACAAGACTTGCATACAAAAACAAAAGGGATAGGATTGGACTTTTCTGCAATGATACATATACATATATATATATATTATATATATATATATATATATAAGAGATTTAATCTCTTCTTCGCCAAGACCCGTTGTGAGTTCCTTATCATTTTCAAAACTGTTTTCTTAGACTATAACATGACAGTTAAATAAACTTGGGATTAGGATATACAACATTTATAAGATAATTGCTATACCCGTTCTTCACATTTATTCACCTTTGGTGTTGTTATAAGTAAAACATATGTCTTTACTGTTGGATAATTAACAAGTTATACGTATCTATCTTCCTTTTCCCTATTTCTACTATTTTAGTTTATTTCTTGTCTTGCCTATGTGATTCTATTCTATTCTTCTCCCCCCATTTTCCTTTTAGTTTACGCCAAGCCTAGGCCTTTAGAAGCCTAATCCATGCCCGATTAGAATTTGCGTATAATAAAATTTGGATAATAAGAAATGGCATAAAAGAGGAAATTAGGCATATTGTTTAATGGAGGACTGTCTAAATATAATTTGGGAAAAGGATAATATGCACATGTTTATACTTGCTGTAAATTGGTAAAAAGGGGTAATGTGCATATACTTGCTGTAAATTGATAAAAATGGATAATATGCATAAACCTGTACATGTTGTAATTTGGGGACATAATTGGATGAATAGTATGCATATGTATAAACATGTTAGGTTTGACTTAATATAGACATTAAGTAAATGACATGTTGGAATATTGTAAGTACCAGATGTAGGCTAATAAATTGAATCACTATAGTAGTTATATATAAATCTGGGCAGGTATTTTAGGGAAGGGTTGTACGCACATAATAACATGTAATATTACAACCATGCTTATTAGTAAACCTAAACCTACTAGGTTAAATCTGATTATTAATAAGCTAAGAGGTCCGTCGTTCTATTGTTATATCGGGTTTTGGGGACTCTTAAATCCTAGTTACTTGGAGGCACAAGCTTAGGGGGTTTGGCTTGTGTTAATCTGCTATTTGGAACCCATATCAGTCAGTATCCTTGTTGGTATTTTGTTAAAGGGCCTCGCACTAGGTAGGGGACATGGCACGCTTTACTGAATTGGATAATAAGAGATTCACATGGGGAAGGTGGGTACGGGCGCGTTCCAGCGAAGTCATGAGCGTGCGTGAGTCCAAGTAGGGAAACTAAGCCGCTGTAACCCCAGTAAATCGGTCTGTGTTTTATAAGTTGTTGGATTAGGGAGTGATACACCCTACTGTTGGGGCTGACACAAGGTATTTACATATTAGGGAGCCGATTGCATGGGTAGTAATTAGGGTATACCTAATTCTGTTGTTATGTAATTAGGATAACACCTAGTCCTGTTATGTAATTAGGGTCTGCCTAGTCTTACTATTAATTTTGTTGTTTAATTCTGTTGTTAATCATATTGTTATGTAATTAGGTTAAATACCAAATCCCATTAATCCTATTATACTAGTATTGGTGTAGATATAACCTGTTTAGGATATAAATGTGAAGAATTACATGGTAAGAATTTATTCATGTTATTCATGCTGTTTTGTTTAGTTTATATATTACCTTATATGATACTGTACCTTTCTCACCCAGTCTTGTTTACCTGTCTTGTGCATACTGAAAATCACTGGAACTTGCCAGACTTTATGTCTGACCCTTTTTGTTTTTGCTTCTTTCTTCCTTTCCCCCCTCAGGTCCTCAGAGTTGTAGCATTCCTCAGTGATTAAGACTTTCTCTTTCAGCTTGGATCTGGACTTTCTGAGATGTACCTTTTTGACTTTCTCTCTACTCTATTGTGACTTTCAATGAGGGATATGATTTTATATTGCTACACTCTGATGTTTTGTTTTATGAGATGTTTTATGAGACAGATTTGAGATAGTTGGTTTTGTTGTACCTGGTTTGGTGTAACCTGTTTGAGACTATGTTTTATTTTTAATAATGAAGTTGAAATTTTTCGCTACTTATTTTATATCTGTCTTGTGAATTTCTATATTGTTTTCCTATTGCACTTCACGAAACTTAATGCATTCTCTTATGAGTGACATTAACGGAAATGGGGTGTCAAATTTTGTATCAGAGATGAAGGCTACAAGATCAAAGGAAAAGTTTTTAAAAATTATTTTCAAAATCAAAGTATTTTCAGATAAAAATTTGTTTTTGAAAAACATATCCCCTCAATCCATATTCAACATTCTCTTGATCTCCCGTTGAATCCTTTTTCTTTTCTTTTTATCATGTCTAGGGAACCCAATCTTACCGAGGGCATTTCACTGCCGACATGGTTCCATAGGTATCATGAGGCTACGGTACCTACCGGAGGTCGAGGAGATGCCCCACCTCTAAGTGCAAACGTTGTAGCTCCACCTCCACGAGTAGATAATTTTTCTAAGTTATGTAAAGACTTTTGCGCTATGGGAGGAAAACTATTTCGTGATACCGAGAGCTTTGTTGAAGCACGAAATTATATAAGATAGATGAAGAACATGTTTGGTCGTATTGAGATCGATGACAGAAGGAAGAAATAGTTGGACCCATGGTAGCTGAAGGATACAGCTTCTCACTGGTGGGAAGTAACGCAGGCAAGACAACTAGTGGCTACTTGGGAAGATTTCCGACAGAGATTCGAGATGAAGTCTTTATCTCAGGAAGAAGAGGGATTCCAAATGGAAAGACTCTTGACTTTGAAACAAGGGGACATGTCTGTTAAGGATTATGTGGATAAATCCAATCAGTCGGTGAGATTTGGTTTGGACTTGGTGAATACACCCGATAAGAAGGCGCTTATATTTGCGAGAAGGTTGAATCAACCTCTACAAGGACTTGCATTATCTAATGCCGATGGGGGCAACATTTGAAAGGCTGGTTGACATGGCTCTTATGCACGAAGATGGCAAGGTTGAGAAGAAAGACAATAAGACTGAAGAGACACAGGGTAAGGGCGAGAAACAGAAATGATGGCCCAAGAAAGGAAATCAAAAAAAAGAGGAAAGCCTACAAGGCTCAAATCAAGAAAGATATCAAGTGTCATAGTTGAGGAGTTATGGGTCATTTTGTGAAGGACTGCAGAAAGTCAAAGAAAGCATGTTTTAATTGTGGGCAATTAGGACACTTCACTAAGTAATACCCTAGCAAGCAAGGACAAGAGGTAGGAAATTTTGGACAAGTACATGCTTTAGAGGATAGTGGGCCTAATCGAGGTAGGAATTCACGGTTGAAGGTTTGATTTCCCTTTTTGGCTATCCTATTAGAACCCTATTTAATTCTGGTGCTTCACATTTGTTTATACCTAGTTCTGCAGTGGATTGTTTGCACCTTAATACTGGTATAATTTCTGATTATATAGTAGTCTCAAACCCTATAGGAGGATCGTCTCATTTATCCATGATGTGTAGGGATTTGAGAATTTCTATCTTAGGCATCAAGTTTGAATGCGACGCATACGTGCTGGGTTTTATCGGCTATGGTTTGATTCTAGGAATGGATTGGCTAGCCACATATGGTGCCATTTTTGATTGTGAAAAGAGAGTAGTTAGACTTCTTACTTGTCATGGTAGAACTCTTTAAAGTTCCTGTCACCCACGGGGGTCAGTGATGCTCAGTTTTGTAGAATCACTTGATACTTCTATTGACGATTTATGATATGTACCCATAGTCAGAGATTATCCGGATGTGTTTGAGGAAGTTAAGGGACTACGTCCAAGGTGTAAGATAGACGTCCGGGTTTACTTGGTAGAGAACGCGAAGCCAGTTGCTCTACCAATGCGCCACATAGCTCTTAGAGAGAGGAGGGAGCTTAGCAAGCAAGTAGGGGAGCTATTCGAGAAAGATTTTATTAGACATAGTATATCAAAGTGGGGAGCTCCAATCGTCTTCACAACTACGGCTGACGGTTCACTTTTTCTATGTGTGGATTACAGGGAGTTGAATAAGCTCACCAAGAAGAATAGACACTCGCTACCAAGATTTGACAACCTGTTTGATTAGCTAGTAGGTGCATCAGTTTTCTTGCGAATGGATTTGGCCACGGGATTTCATCAGCTGAGGGTAGCGGAGGACAACATTGATAAGACTGCATTCAGAACTCCATACAGTTTCTTCGAGTGGCTGGTTATGCCTTTTGGGCTAACCAATGCACCTGGCTATTTTGTGGACTTGATGAGTAGGGTGTTTAGAGAGCTTCTGAATAAATTTGTGGTGGTCTTTATGGATGATATTCTAATATTCTCAAAGAATGAGGAGGAGCATGCCCAACACTTAGGACAGGTTCTACGCATTCTCAGATCGCATCAGCTCAAGGCAAAATTTTCTAACTCTCACTTTTGGAGAAAGGAGGTAAGGTTCCTATGGCTTGTGGTCTCCAAGGATAGGATAGCAGTGGACCCCGCTAAAGTCGTCGCAGTTTAAGAATGGAGGGCTCCAAAGAATTCGATGGAGGTGAGAAGTTTTATAGGGTTGGCGGGCTATTATAGAAATTTTGTCAAGGATTTTGCAGGAGTATCGACTCCGCTCACCCGATTGACAAAGAAGAACTTGGATTTTCATGGAGCATTGATTGTGAGGATGCCTTTTAGAGATTGGGAAAGGGCTCTAACAATAACTCCAAAAAGATCTTCACGGTCTACACAGATGCTTGTGACACATACATTTGTGTCGTTCTAATGCAAGAGGGAAGGGTAGTATGCTATGGTTGCAGACAGTTGAGGGTTCATGAGAAGAACTACCATACCCATAATCTAGAGTTGGTTGCAATAGTGTTCGCATTGAAGTCTTGGCGACACTATCTACTTGGAGAAAGATTTGAGCTATACACGGATCATAGGTCGCTCAAATACTTATTCTCACAGAAGGATCTCAACCTAAGGAAGCAACAGTGGATGGAGTTCCTAGCGTCATATGACTTTGAGATAACTTATACCCCGGGCAAGGGTAATGTAGGGGTAGACGCATTAGGTAGGCAGAGGATGACTTTGAGTCAAATATTCGTAGAAAGGCAGAGCTTGGAGTATATCTCGACCTTTGATTTTAATCCATCTACGAATTTCACACTGGGATTTTTAACATTGTTGGAGGTGCGGCCTACTCTATTAGAGCATATTGGATCTATGCAGTGGGAAGACCGACAGATATCAGACATCTTGGACAAGCTTGGTAGAGGAGAGGCTTTTAGTCACCTAGCTAGATACATTGTTGACGAAAAAGGGTGGCTAAGACGAGATGGAAGGCTGTGTGTCCCTAGGATTGGGGAATTGCTAAAGGCAGTGCTTGAGGAAACCCATCATTCTTACCATTTTTATTTCACTTTATCTTCCTTCATAAATTGCCTTCTTTGCATGCCTATTTTTCTTTTAATTTACTATTGTTACATCAATTTTCGGTTTTCTTCAAACTTATCATTCTTCTTAATATTTTTCACTTTTTAGGGACCCACCATAATCTAGGGAGGTGACATTTGATTTTTATTCTTTTCGCACATAGTCCATTTCATATTTTTCATAAAAGACGGGACTTTGCGCAATGTTCGTAATTACAAGTCATTTTTCCTTTTATTTCATTGTAGGCTGTACAAAATACATCTATCATATATATTTTCCGTTCTTTTGAAAATATCCGGTTTCTTGTAATTACATCCATATCACCTTTAATTGGTAAACTAAAGATATGGTAATTTATCCATCTTAACATTCTTTTACAACAAACAAAAGTATCATCTAAGCCATAAAAAGTGAAATTTAGATTAGTTTCCCTTGTAATTTCCATAAATATTACTTAAAATATTTACCTAAACATAAGTTTAACATCAAAATTTTCTATGTCTTTCAATTTCGGATTAAATTATTTAAAGTAACAAACAATTTAAATATTTTTACATTTATTTTCATCCAGTAATTAGCATATTTGCATTTGCACTTTTCAAGAATTATAGTTTTATTCATAGAACCATCAAAAAAAAATACTATAGTCTATTAACAAAAAAAATGAAATGGGAGTTCAATGATATATTATATCATTATATGAAAAGATATATAATCTATCCATCCTCCTTTCTTGCTTTCTAAAACTCTAAATTCAATCCAGATCGAATTCTATTAGCCGCATTCCTTCTTTTGTAATACGTAATTTATATTTGTAAATGTCATTTTTGATGATCTATTGGATCAGATTAAAATAAAGAATTTGGATTTTAATGAAAACCAGATCTAAAACCTTACCTAATTAGAATATCTTTCTAATTGGAAACTTCTTTCTAATTTCTTCTAATCTTCTCCTCTAATTTGAACCTAATAACCTAAGCCAATTTTTTATAGTTTTAAGAGCATTGGAGAAAGAAGAAAAATGGCATAGCTTCCGTGCTCATATGAATAAGAATGAGTTTGGAATGTAGCCATGTAAGTTTATTTAAAGAAGTTTATATTAGTGTGATGACCCCAAACTTCTATGGGATGAAAGCAAGGATAATCATTGGAATATAACATATTTACAACAATAACAGATCTCAGATAATATCATAACACATAAATAATTGTAGCGGAATAGAATTGTCATAAAACATCACAACAACCGAACATCAGAGTACGCAGTTACAGGATACACTTAGCAAATAGAAAATCTCAATGGGAAGAAAATAAGTCTGAAAACTCCATCAAATTACATCATAAATAAGAGATGTATAATGTCTCACTAGCAGAAATAAAGATAAAAGAAAGGATCTTCGTCTTCTTCCAAAGCAAGCTCCAATCCAGAAATGTATCCAAACCTAAACCTGTTACTTAGCTGCCCGTGAGAAAAAGAGGGCACCCGAGTTTGCAAGGTGAAACAAACTATGAGTCAGTCATGGGACTTGTATGAGAAATCTTTTTTACCTAATCTAATAATGTGGCTAATCATAGGACTACGCCGCTAACGCGGAACGGGTTTATTCTATTGGATTGCCAGTGCATAAATTAAATAAATTTTATTACAAAACAACGTAATACTTTTTTATTTGGAAAAATGAAATCATTATAAGACTCAAGTCCCATCACACAATGCAATGCAAACTGGAGGATAGAGTTTTACCTTATAATGATCAAACATGACTTGATACGTATAAAATAATATTTTAATATTATTATTAGTGTCTAATCAGTTTTAGAAAATATCTCAAAGTAAATGTATCAATCCTAGACGGCATAGTACCCCATCCTACTAGGTCGCCGTATATAGGTTTACAATCAAAACTGTAATATCGTATTGGAGATTTGGTTTCCATCATGAATCAAGGAAAGGGATCGTCCTCTCCGATTCGAGACACTCTAGCAAATGCCTCAGGATTCCCCACAGTGAACCCTTGGA
This sequence comes from Allium sativum, assembly GCA_030737875.1. Classification (NCBI taxonomy): domain Eukaryota; kingdom Viridiplantae; phylum Streptophyta; class Magnoliopsida; order Asparagales; family Amaryllidaceae; genus Allium; species Allium sativum. The sequence continues at coordinate 738,186,653 of CM060916.1, forward strand.
TTTTCAAGGCCGGTCCACAAATAACGTTAGTGGATTAGTTATGCCTGAACACACGCTTCCCGGTTCAAAAAGAACCTATATCATGGCCACTAACAACCTATAAAAACTGAGGTACCTCATAATCCATCATTCACATAAGTAAAAATGTCAGGGCTGGTAAGTTGCTGACACCACTTCTTAGCTTGAAAGAAACGTCTGCACTCACTACAATCCTATTCCCATTTTTGACTCATACCGGGGTGCGGGTTTCGCGAAGTCACGCTATACACAAAGCTATGCCGAAATAGGCTATGCTTTGATCATCAACGACAAGGCCCTGCTTTTCAGCAAAAGCCTTGATCATTTGCATCTTGGCGTACCACATTTACAATTCACGCCATGCGATCAGTAACTACCAATATATACCCTCTGAGGGTGTAAAGCAAGGGAATGAATTCTCCGCCACCAAACGGATATACATTAAATATAAACCAATTAAATTAACATGGAATTGAAATCCAATGTGGACACGCATTCATTTACAAGTCCGTTCTGGGTCTGAACGAAACCGGAGTCACCTCATTCCTCGTCCGTATGTCCAATACGGAAGAGAGGTGCTTGCTAATCCGGACAATCAACAAGTACATTCGGACAGCTACCACTGTAACCTTTTCAAGGCAACAACTCCTATCAAAGGCCTCAGTAGCCGTCCATTTAATGTGAAAATTGCCGGTCTTCAATCACCGTCTTCAATATATTCGATTTAATTGCCGCATATTTATTTGAAATGAGTTGAACTCGGTCTTTTCAAATAATCCTCGAATAATTATTATTTAAATCATTTTATATCGTTTATATTTGTTTATAACGGTTTATCGCTATTTTTATTTATTTAAAATAGCTCAAGATAATCAAACGACGCCTCGGGTTGATGGGCAGCCCTGGCGCTGTTTTTACCAAAGTTTGATTTACACATATCTTGAAATCTAACCGTTGGATTTTGACGAAATTTATTTCGTTGGAAAGATCATCCGAAAGCGGTCCTAACGATTCTAGTTTTGGGAAAATCCGACGGTCGGTTCTTTCGGTATAATCGTTTAAAGTTACGATCGCCGAAACACGAACTACCGCGTGTGATTCATTTAATTTATAATTTATATTTATATATAAAAATAAATTATATATCGTTGGTTATTTCAACTATTTTCAATCAATACATCTAAAATGTAACTTTAAAATCTATTCTTTTTATCGCATTTAAAATGATGATAAAAATGTAATTTTTAATTCTATCATTCTTGTTACATCTAAAATGACATTAAAATGTAACATTTAATTCTATCCTTTTTATTGCCTCTAAAACGACAATAAGAATATAACATTAATTTCTATTATTTTAATCGCATCTAAAATGACGATAAAAATGAAACATTAATTTCTGTTCTTTTTATCGCATCTAAAATGACGATAAAGATGTAACATTAAAATCTTTTCTTTTTATCGCATCTAAAATGATGATAAAAATGTAACATTAAAATCTTTTCTTTTTATCGCATCTAAAATGACGATAAAAATATAACATTAAAATCTTTTCTTTTTATCGCATCTAAAATGGCGATAAAAATGTCACATTAAAATCTTTTCTTTTTATCGCATCTAAAATGACGATAAAAATGTAACATTAATTTCTATTCTTTTTATCGCATCTAAAATGACGACAAAAATGTAACATTAATTTCTATTCTTTTTATCGCATCTAAAATGACGATAAAAATGTCACTTTTAATTCTATTCTTTTTTTATTACATTTAAAATGTCAATAAAAATGTAACTTTAAAATCTATTCTTTTATTTACATCTAAAATGTAAATAAAAATATAACTTTTGATTCTAATCTTTTTATAACATTTAAAATGTCAACAAAAATGTAACTTTAAATTCTATTCTTTTATTTACATCTAAAATGTAAATAAAAAAATAACTTTTGATTCTAATCTTTTTATTGTCTCTAATTTGACAATAAAAATATAACATTTCAATCTACTCTTTTTGTTACTTCTAAAATGTAAATCAATATGTCACTTTTAATCAAATCTTTTTATTTACATCTAAAATGTAAATACAAATGTAACTTTTTAATCTATGTTTTTATTTACTTCTAAAATGTAAATAAAAATGTAACTTTTCAATCTTTGTTTTTATTTACTTCTAAAATGCAAATAAAAATGTAACTTTTTAATTCATGTTTTTATTTACTTCTAAAATGCAAATAAAAATGTAACTTTTTAATTCATGTTTCTATTTACTTCTAAAATGCAAATAAAAATGTAACTTTTCAATTTATGTTTTCATTTACTTCTAAAATGCAAATAAAAATGTAACTTTTTAATTCACTCTTTTCCTTAGCATTAAAATTGTATATTTTGATGAATTTATGTTTGATTAAAAACATGAACAATTTTTCTATTTACATTCTTAACATTAAAATTGTATATTTTAATGATTTCATATTTTGATTAAAAACATAAACAATTTTTCTATTTACATAAATTTTCATTTTTGTTGCAAGTTTAATTACAACAACAAAAATCAATATTTTTATTTGATTGAAAGCTCTAGTTCAATCAAAAAATGACAAAGTTGATATTTTTATTTTGAATTGGAAGTTCTAATTCAATTCAATAACAAAACAAAGTGATATAATTATTGCATTGAAAATTCTAATTCAATTCAATAACACAAACAAAGGTGAGATTTTTATTGAATTGAAGTTTCTAATTCAATTCAATAACAAAACAAAGTGATATTATTATTGAATTGAAAATTCTAATTCAATAACACAAACAAAGGTGAGATTTTTATTGAATTAAAGATTCTAATTCAATTCAATAACAAAATAAAGTGATATTATTATTGAATTGAAAATTCTAATTCAATTCATCATAATCAAAAGGTGATATTTTTATTGAAATGAAAACTCTAATTCAATTCAATAACACAAACAAAGGTGAGATTTTTATTGAATTGAAGATTCTAATTCAATTCAATAACATAACAAAGTGATATTTTTATTGAATTGAAAATTCTAATTCAACTCATCATTATCAAAGGGTGATATTTTTATTGAATTGAAAACTCTAATTCAATTCAATAACACAAACAAAGGTGAGATTTTTGTTATTGAATATATATGATTAAATAAAATATCACCAAAAATGATTCCATAAAATATTAGGCAAAATGATTCATTCTAATTTATCCATCACATACAGATCTATAATTTAACTAACAGATCTATACTAATACATCACAAATCAACAGATCAACCATTCAAAATTTCATCACATCGCAGATCTAATTCATTTACATACTTACAACTATTTAAATAGCGAGAAAAATAATTAAATTGATTTAATTATTTAAATCAGAAATCTCACTGTCATGTTGCAAATTTGGCCAAAATTCTATCAGCTTAGAATTGCTCCTTTTCAGTCTAGAAACGTCGATCTCTGTTGTACGATCGCAACGCTTTGAAAATCATTCCGTTCTGAGTCAGTATGAATGAGATACGATTTAATTAAGATGGATACTATTTTTATATTAAATTGTTAAAATAATTAATTAGAAAATATACCCTTTCTTCTTATCAGAAACACAGGCCTTGGTTTTTACTATCTTGTTCGATCCTAGGGTTGCCGATTGCACGCAATCTAAGGCGTTTGCTGACGATCAGAAACTTCCACCTCGACCGCCTCCGTGTGCCGCCCCTACGCCCCCCTTTACGTTGAACTCGATCGCGCCTAGGCTGGTGGGCGTCACTGTAACCGGCGACAATTGGAGGGGTCATTTCTCCTCGGGTTCACAACGAAAGCTTGGCAAATTCATATAGATATGTAGTTTATGGAGTCCTCTACTTTAAACTCCAATGGACCGATGAATTTCAGTGAGTGGATCGTGAGATTTTAGTGGATGAAGTGTTGAGCAATATCGGCCCTGTAATGAAACGATGGCGGCGGCTGTATATTTATGGATTAGGGTTTTGTATTTGATTTAGTGAATATTTATAATATTTTAATTGTTAATTTTGCAAATAAACCCGTACACTCTTAACAACTCCGATTCCAGTCCAACCAGAGTTGATCCCACCCAATAGCCCCCATTCCGGATCCAATGGGCTAGGTCTCGCCAGCCCAAACGACAGTCTATGGCCTGTGTTCTTTAATTTAATATTTAAATCTTTTATTTAATTAATACGATCGTACATTTAAATTCACTGGGGCCACATACGAACTCTAAAAATTCCAGAAAAATTATTTCTGGCTTTGTTTTGACGATACGGTCCTAACAAAATTAATTTCATCGAATTTCGAGACCGTTTGAAAAATGGCTATTTTTCAGTCGATTAAATTTGACTGAATTTGACAAAACACATTTTCTTTCGCCACGCTCACATATTAATTCGGAAAATTCTGAAAATTGAAACCTAGCAATAATTTGACATTCCGATTCCAACAAAAATGGTTTCATCGAAAACGGGGGTCGTTTGAAAATTGACTATTTTTAATGGCTTTAATATTATTTAAAAATGAAAATTTAAATTCTGGCACATTTTCTAACCAAATTATTTAAAATAAATTTTTTAAATTGGTTCTGATTTTTCGGGTTGTTACAATCTCCCCCACTTAAAAGCTTTTCATCCCCGAAAAGGAAACAAAGTAAAGTAGGAAACAAAACGGAAAATGTAAATATTATAAATGTACCTCAATACAAGAGTTAATCGGAGATGTCCACTCTGCACTTGGGATAAGCCTATTTGATGCTATCCTCGGTCTCCCATGTATAGTCTCTAGGATCTCCGCTCCACTGCACTTTAACTAGGTGGATCCTCTTGTTCCTCAGAACACGGGTCTCTTTGCCAACAATTTTCACCAGCTCCCTTCTTACTGCTAAGCTCGGGGTAATCTCCAAATCTTGTTGTGCCGCTTCCTCCACAACTAAGTCTGGATCATGAACATGCTTCCAGAGTTGGGACACATGAAATACATCGTGAACCCCTGGCAACTAGTCGGGCAACTACACCCTATAAGGGAGAGTTCCAATCCTTTCGAGAATAGGAAATGGACCAATGAATCTCGGTGCCAATTTCCCAGTCTTCCCAAAACGAACGACACCTCTCAATGGGGAAACCCTCAAGTATACATAATCGCCAATAGAGAATTCTAAATATCTTCTCGGTGAGTCTGCATAGCTCTTCTGTCGGCTCTGAGCAGTCAGTAGGTGCTTCTTAATAAAATCAACTTTCTCTGCTGCTTCGCGAATCATGTCAGGACCCAAGACTAATCGATTGCCCGGTTCCACCCAACATGCAGGAGATCTGCATGGCCTGCCATATAATGCTTCGAATGGCGACATTTGCAGGCTTGCTTGGTAACATTTATTATAAGAGAACTCAAGCAAGTGCAAGTGATCCTCCCATGAACCGCCAAAATCTAGAATGCACGCTCGCAACAGGTCTTCTAATATGCGGTTCACCCTCTCAGTCTGGCCATCTGTCTGAGGGTGATAGGCAGTGTTCTGATTCAACTTGGTCCCAAGCTCTTCTTGGAAAGCTTCCCAGAACTTGCTAGCAAATATCGGATCATGGTCACTGACAATGTTATTGGGAACTCCATGCAGTCTGACAATCTCTCTGAAATAAAGTTGCGCTAAACTTCGAGCTGTTCGATTGGATTTGACAGGGATGAAGTGGGAAGTATTTGTGAAGCGATCTACAATCACCCATATACTGTCATTCCCTTTTCTGGTTCGGTGAAAGCCATCAATGAAGTCCATAGAAATTTGGTCCCACTTCCAAGTTGGAACCTCTAGTGATTGCAGCAATCCTGCGGGCTTCTGTTGAACGCTCTTGACTTGTTGGTAGGTGGAACATCTAGAAACATGTATAGAAATGTCTCTCTTCATCGCCTTCCACCAAAATGTGCGCTTAAGATCATGATACATCTTGCTCACCCCTGGATGAATACTGAGCTTAGATTTATGACATTCATCCATAACTTCTCTTTTTAGCTCGGGACTATCTGGCATGCATATTCTCCCTTGCAGTCTAAGGGTCCCCTTGCTGTCTATTTGGAAGCTTGATGCTTCGCCCTTTCGAACTTGCTCACTAATCATCTGAATAAATTTATCATTCTTCTGAAGAGAAGAGATCTTATCAATCAAGGAGGGTGTAATAATGAGATTGGCGAGGATAAGATTGGTGCTGGCCGTATTCTTCCTGCTGAGTGCATCAGCTACAACATTGGCTTTCCCTGGAGTATATAGGATATTGAGGTCATAGGCTGCAAGAAATTCAACCAACGTTGCTGCCTCAAATTCAAATCTCTTTGGGTAAATATATGCTTCAAGGATTTGTGATCCGTATATAGTTCGAGCTTCTCACCCAAGAGATAGTGCCCTTATATCTATAGAGCAAATACAATGGCCATTAGCTCAAGATCATGAGTGGCGTAATTCTTGTCATGCGGTTTCAACTGACAGCTAGCATATGCAACTGCTTTGTCCCTTTGCATTAGCACTGCACCAATACCTTAAATAGATAAAAGGATAACATGTTAAAATGAGATTTATCATTTAAAAATTTCATCTCTAACATGTTGGTTTATATAAAAAGAATAACCTTCTTTAGAAGCATATGTCCAGACTTTCAGGTCCTGATTGCCATCAATAATGGTCAACATAGGAGCTGTGGTCAACCTCCTTTTCAACTCTTGGAAAGCTGCCTCACATTTGGGTGTCTATATAAACTTTGTATGCTTCTTAGTTAGCTTCGTCAATGGACAAGATAGCCTTAAAAAATCTTTGATGAATTTCCGATAATATCCAGCCAGTCCTAAGAAACTTCTGACTTCGATGGGAGTTCTAGGCTGCTTCCAATCTTGGATGGCTGAGATCTTTCCTGGATCTACTGAAATGCCTTCCTTTGATACAACATGGCCGAGGAATTTCACTTCTTCTTGCCAGAATATGCATTTGGAGAATTTGGCTTTCAACACATTTCTTCACAAAATCTCCAAGACTTCTTTCAGGTGCTTTTCGTGCTCAGCAGTGGTTTTAGAAAAGATTAGGATGTCGTCGATGAACACAAGCATGAATTTATTTAAAACATCTCGGAATACTCTATTCATCAGATCTACAAAGTATGCTGGAGCATTACATAGACCAAAGGGCATTACTAGCCATTCATAAAATATACCCAGTCCTCTGAAAGCTGTCAAAGGAACACACTCTTCTGCGATGCATAGTTGGTGGAAACCTGTAGCTAGGTCCATCCTAGAGAATACTTGTGCTCCATGTAAGCGGTCCAGCAGGTCATCAATACGTGGCAGTGGATATTTATTTTTCAGCGTTTGCTTATTGAGGCCACGGTAGTCCACACACAGTCAGAGGGTACCGTCTGACTTTGGGACAAATACCACTGCTACACCATATTCTGAGAAGCTAGGCCTGATCAGACCCTTCCACAAAAGCTGTTTAGTTTGATTTCTTAGCTCTTCTTTTTCTTTTGGCGACATTCTTCGAATAGGATGCACGACTGGCCTTGCATTCGGAGCTAAGTAATTTCTGAAGTTGATTTCTCTACGCGGAGGTAAGCTATCAACTTCGTTGAACACATCAGCATAATCTTTGTCGATAGGAATATCCTCAATAGAAGTGGAAGTGACTTCTAGAGAAGACCAGAATTCTTTTCTGTCATTTGCTGAGCCGTGGCATGATATATTAATATTTACGAGCTTAGTTTTAACCTTGATAATTCTTTTAGCACATACTAACACAGCCTCATACTTTGTTAGCCAATCCATTCCCAGTATGATATCATAACCGGAGAAATTCATGACGATCAAATTAAAAGGAAACTGGTAGCAAGAGTAGGAGATCGACATTCTACAATATTGATCGAGAATAAGGGAACCTCCTAACGGACTATGAGCTCTAATCAATTCTTTAAGTTTTCTTGGTTTCAATTTTAACTTTTTAATTGTGTCACTAGAAATAAAACTTCGTGAAGCACCAGTATCAAACAATGCTGTAATAGGAATGTTCTTAATGTTAAGAGTACCTCCTAAAACATCAGGTTTACCTGCTCCTTCTGACGAAGTTGGGGCAGCCGCTCCCTCGTAGACATGTGCCACTTGAGAATTCTTCAGCAATGGGCAGTTTGGCTTGATGTGCCCTTTCTGGTGACAATTATAGCACTCTCTCTTATCCTGAGGACTCTGGCCATGATTCTAACTAGGTCCAGACTCATTCCTCTTGGCCCTCTTTGGAGATCTACACTCATAGTCAAAATGTCCAGTCTTCTGGCAATTGAAGCATTTCACCTTGGACCTGTCTCTCTTCTTTCCTTGAGGTTTAGCGGCAGAAGAGTTGCTCGCCTCAGGTCTCTTGTCCGCCTGCTCCTTCTTGTTGCTATTCTGATTTTTCACCCGATCTTGCTTTGCAGCCAGGTCATTCTCCTCATAGTGACAGGCCATCTCGATCACTTCATTAAATGAGAGATTAATGTGAGCGGTGACTCTGTCCAGGTACTTCTTAGAAAGGCCCTTAATGAATCTTTTGTTTTTCTGGACTGGATCCTGAATCAACTCTAGAGCGTAACGTGAAAGTTCCTCGAACTTCCACACATATTCTGAGATAGTTATTCCTCCCTGCTGCAAATTTGCAAATTGATCATGGAGCCTCTCTACTTCCTATGGAGGGATATACTTGTCATTGAAAATCTCTTTGAATTGCCCAAGACATGTTGGCCACATCATTGCCAATTTTGACTGTATCCCACCAATGTTCGGCTTGGTCCTTCAATAGCCATGTTGCCATAAAGTGCTTGCGTTGATCTTCCAATTCCAAGCCTTCAAAGATTTTCTCGCTGTCCTTTAACCATGTCTGTGCCTCGATCACAGTCTCACACCAGGTAAAGGATACGCCCCCTAAGTTTCTGAACTTCTTGGACATTCTCTCCAAGTCAAATGGCTGTGGAGGAGGTGGTGGTGGTGCTACGATCACGGGGTCGGGCTACTCCTGAATAATAGGGGTCTCATCTCTGACTGGCCCTCTGGCTCCACCTCGGGCTCCACCTCGGGTTCTTGCTCTAGTGCTCATTTTAAATCAGTATGTACCATCAAGGGAAGAGTCGGACCAACAGAAATGATAAATTTAAAGGAAAGGTAAAGGTAGGAACAAATGGAAAGATGATGATGTAATGACTGATTAATATGTGCTATTCTACTGTCTCATTCTAGAACATTACTAATCCTATCTCTAATGAGCTACTCGCCTTAGAATACTGCTGATTCTATCTAGACGAATTGTTTTAAATATGTTATACTCCGAAGCAAAGGTTAACCTTTAGCTCTGATACCAACTGTGATGACCCCAAACTTCCGTGGGACAAAAGCAAGGATAATCGTTGGAATATAACATATTTACAACAATAACAGATCTCAGATAATATCATAACACACAAATCATTGCAGCGGAATAGAATTGTCATAAAACATCACAACAACCGAACATCAGAGTACGCAGTTACATGATACACTTAGCAAATAAAAAGTCTCAACGGGAAGAAAATAAGTCTGAAAACTCCATCAAATTACATCATAAATAAGAGATGTCTAATGTCTCACCAGCAGAAATAAAGATAAAAGAAAATATCTTCGTCTTCTTCCAAAGCAAGCTCCAATCCAGAAATGTATCCAAACCTAAACCTGTTACTTGGCTGCCCATGAGAAAAAGAGGGCACCCGAGTTTGCAGAGTGAAACAAACTATGAGTCAGTCATGGGACTGGTATGAGAAATCTTTTTTACCTAATCTAATAATGTGGCTAATCACATGACCACGCCGCTAACGCGGAACGGGTTTATTCCATTGGATTGCCAGTGCATAAGTTAAATAAATTTTATTACAAAACAACTTAATGCTTTGTTTTGGAAAAATGAAATCATTATAAGACTCAAGTCCCATCACACAATGCAACACAAACTGGATGATAGAGTTTTACCTTATAATGATCAAACATGACTTGATACGTATAAAATAATATTTTAATGTTATTATTAGTGTCTAATCAGTTTTAGAAAATATCTCAAAGTAAATGTATCAATCCTAGATGGCATAGTACCCCATCCTACTATGTCGCCGTATATAGGTTTACAATCAAAACCGTAATGTCGTATTGGAGATTTGATTTCCATCATGAATCGAGGCTAGGGATCGTCCTCTCCGATTCGAGACACTCTAGCAAATGCCTTAGGATTCTCCGCAGTGAACCCTTGGATCTTCAGGGCCGGTCCACAAACAACGTTAGTGGATTAGTTATGCCTGAACAGACGCTTCCCGGTTCTTTTGAACCTATAATATGGCCACTAACAACCTATAAAAACCGAGGTACCTCATAATCCATCATCCGTATAAGTAAAAATGTCAGGGTTGGTAAGTCGCTGACCTACTTCTTAGCTAGAAAGAAACGTGTGCACTCCCTGCGGTCCTACTCCTGTTTTTGACTCATATCCGAGTGTGAGGTTTGCGAAGTCACGCTATACACAAAGCTATGCCGAAATAGGCTATGCTTTGATCGTTAACCACAAGGCCCTGCTTTTCAACAAAAGCCTTGATCATTTGCATCTTGGCGTACCATATTGACAATTCACGCCATGCGATCAATAACTACCAATATATACCCTTTGAGGGTGTTAAGCAAGAGACTAAATTCTCCGCCACCAAACGGATATACATTAAATAGAAATCAATTAAATTAGCATGGAATGAAATCCAATGTCGGACATGCATCCATTTACAAGTCTGTTCTGGGTCTGAACGAAACCGGAGTCATCTTATTCCTCGTCCGTATGTCCAATACGGAAGAGAGGTGCTCGCTAATCCGGAAAATCAACAAGTGCGTCCGGACAGCTACCTCTGTAACCCTTTCATGGCAGCAACTCCTATCAAAGGCATCAGTAGCCATCCATTCGATGTGAAGCTTGCCGGTCTTCAATCACCGTCTTCTATATATTCGATTTAATTGTCGTATAATTATTTGAAATGAGTTGAACTCGGCCTTTTCAAATAATCCTCGAATAATTATTGTTTAAATCATTTTATATCATTTATATTTATTTATAATGGTTTGTCGCTATTTTTATTTATTTAAAATAGCTCAATATAATCAAACAACACTTCGGGTCGATGGGCGGCCCTGGCGCTGTTTTTTCCAAAGTTTGATTTACATATACCTTGAAATCTAACTGTTGAATTTTGAAGAAATTTATTTCGTTGGAAAGATCTTCCCAAAGCGGTCCTAACGGTTCCAGTTTTGGGAAAATCCGACGGTCGGATCTTTCGGTATAATCGTTTAAAGTTACGATTGCCGAAACGCGAACTACCGCGCGCGATTCGTTTAATATATAATTTATATTTATATATATAAATAAATTATATATCATTGGCGATTTCAACTGTTTTAAATCAATACATCTAAAATGTAACTTTAAAATCTATTCTTTTTATCGCATCTAAAATGACTTTAAAAATATAATTTTTAATTCTATCATTCTTGCTACATCTAGAATGACATTAAAATGTAACATTTAATTCTATCCTTTTTATTGCCTCTAAAATGATAATAAAAATATAACATTAATTTCTATTCTTTTTATCGCATCTAAAATGATGATAAAAATGAAACATTAATTTCTATTTTTTTTATCGCATCTAAAATAACGGTAAAGACGTAACATTAAAATCTTTTCTTTTTATCGCATCTAAAATGATGATAAAAATGTAACATTAAAATCTTTTCTTTTTATCGCATCTAAAATGATGATAAAAACGTAACATTAAAATCTTTTTTTTTATCGCATCTAAATAATGTCACATTAAAATCTTTTCTTTTTATCGCATCTAAAATGACGATAAAAATTTAACATCAATTTCTATTCTTTTTATCGCTTCTAAAATGACGATAAAAATGTAACATTAATTTCTATTCTTTTTATCGCATCTAAAATAACGATAAAAATAAAATGATGATAAAAATGTAACATCAATTTCTATTCTTTTTATCGCATCTAAAATGATGATAAAAATGTAACATTAATTTCTATTCTTTTTATCGCATCTAAAATGACGATAAAAATGTAACATTAATTTCTATTCTTTTTATCGCATCTAAATGACGATAAAAATGTCACTTTTAATTCTATTCTTTTTTTATTACATTTAAAATGTCAACAAAAATGTAACTTTAAAATCTATTCTTTTATTTACATCTAAAATGTAAATAAAAATATAACTTTTGATTCTAATCTTTTTACAGCATTTAAAATGTCAACAAAAATGTAACTTTAAAATTTATTCTTTTATTTACATCTAAAATGTAAATAAAAATATAACATTTGATTCTAGTCTTTTTATTTGACAATAAAAATATAACATTTCAATCTACTCTTTTTGTTACTTCTAAAATGTAAATCAAAATATCACTTTTAATCAAATCTTTTTATTTACATCTAAAATGTAAACACAAGTGTAACTTTTTAATCTATGTTTTTATTTACTTCTAAAATGTAAATATAAATGTAACTTTTCAATCTATGTTATTATTTACTTCTAGAATGCAAATAAAAATGTAACTTTTTAATTCATGTTTTTATTTACTTCTAAAATGCAAATAAAAATGCAACTTTTTAATTCATGTTTTTATTTACTTCTAAAATGCAAATAAAAATGTAACTTTTCAATTTATGTTTTTTTTTATTTACTTCTAAAATGCAAATAAAAATGTAACTTTTTAATTCACTCATTTCCTTAGCATTAAAATTGTATTTTTAATGAATTCATGTTTGATTAAAAACATGAACAATTTTTCTATTTACATTCTTAACATTAACATTGTATATTTTAATGATTTCATGTTTTGATTAAAAACATGAACAATTTTTCTATTTACACAAATTTTCATTTTTGTTGCAAGTTTAATTATAACAACAAAAATCAATATTTTTATTTGATTGAAAGCTCTAGTTCAATCAAACAATGACAAAGTTGATATTTTTATTTTGAATTGGAAGTTCTAATTCAATTCAATAACAAAACAAAGTGATATTACTGTTGCATTGAAAATTCTAATTCAATTCAATAACACAAACAAAGGTGAGATTTTTATTGAATTGAAGATTCTAATTCAATTCAATAACAAAACAAAGTGATATTATTATTGAATTGATAATTATAATTCAATTCAATAACACAAAGGTGAGATTTTTATTGAATTGAAGATTCTAATTCAATTCAATAACAAAACAAAGTGATATTATTATTGAATTGAAAATTCTAATTCAATTTATCATTATCAAAAGGTGATATTTTTATTGAATTGAAAACTCTAATTCAATTCAATAACACAAACAAAGGTGAGATTTTTATTGAATTGAAGATTCTAATTCAATAACATAACGAAGTGATTTTTTTATCGAATTGAAAATTCTAATTCAATTCATCATTACCAAATGGTGATATTTTTATTAAATTGAAAACTCTAATTCAATTCAATAACACAAACAAAGGTGAGAATTTTATTATTGAATATATATGATTAAATAAAATATCACCAAAAATGATTCCACAAAATACTAAGCGAAATGATTCATTCTAATTTATCCATCACATATAGATCTATAATTTAACTAACAGATCTATACTAATACATCACAAATCAACAGATCAACCATTCAAAATTTCATCACATCGCAGATCTAATTCATTAACATACATACAATTCTTTAAATAGCGAGAAAAATAATTAAATTGATTTAATTATTTAAATCAGAAATCTCACTATCGTGTTGCAAATTTGGCCAAAATTCTATCAGCTCAGAATTGCTCCTTTTCAATCTAGGAACGTAGATCTCTGTCGTACGATCGCAACGCTTCGAAAATCGTTCTATTCTGAGTCAGTATGAATGAGATACGATTTAGTTAAGATGGATAATATTTTTATATTAAATTATTAAAATAATTAATTAGAAAATATACCTTTCTTCTTATCAGAAACACAGGCCGTGGTTTTTACTATCTTGTTCGATCCTAGGGTTGATGATTGCACGCAATCCAAGGCATTTGCTGACGATCAGAAACTTCCACCTCGACGGCCTCCGTGTGCCGCGCCTATGCCCCCTTTCACGGTGAACTCGATCGCGCCTAGGCTGGTGGGCGTCACTGCAACCGGCGGCAATTGGAGGGGTCAGTTCTCCTCGGGTTCACAACGAAAGTTTGGCAAATCCGTATGGATCTGTGGTTTATGGAGTCCTCTGCGATAAACTCCAAAGGACCGATGAATTTTAGTGAGTGGATCGTGAGATTTTAGTGGATGAAATGTTGAGCAATATCGGCCCTGTAATGAACGATGATGGCGGCTATATATTTGTGGATTAGGGTTTTGTATTTGATTTAGTGAATATTAATAATATTTTAATTGTTAATTTTGCAAATAAACCTGTACACTCTTAACAACTCTGATTCCAATCTAACCAGAATTGATATCACCCAATAGCCCCCGTTCCGGATCCAATGGGCTAGGTCTCACCAGCCCAAACGACTGTCCGTGGCCTGAATTCTTTAATTTAATATTTAAATCGTTTATTTAATTAATACAATCGTACATTTAAATTCACCGAGGCCACATACGGACTCTAAAAATTCCAGAAAAATTATTTATGGCTTTGTTTTGATGATACGGTCCTACCAAAATTAATTTCGTGGAATTTCGAGACCGTTTGAAAAATGGCTATTTTCCAGTCGATTAAATTTGACTGAATTTGACAAAACACATTTTCTTTTGCCACGCTCACATATTAATTCGAAAAATTCTGAAAATTGAAACCTAGCAATAATTTGACTTTCCGGTTCCAACAAAAGTGGTTTCATCGAAAACGGAGGTCGTTTGAAAATTGACTAATTTTAATTGCTTTAATATTATTTAAAAATGAAAATTTTAAATTCTGACACATTTTCTAACCAAATTATTTAAAATAAAAATTTTTAATTGGTTCTGATTTTCCGGGTTGTTACAATTAGCGTTGGTCGTACGATCGAAAATTGTCAAAACTAGTTCATACGCATTTTTATAACAAGTTTATCATATTTTCATTTAATATGTCTAATTTCTATTACATTTTTTGACCCGTACATACACACTCATTATTGTTACTCCATTCATTTATCCATCAAAATTCGTTATCTCCATTAATGTCACTATAATATTTTCTAATTACATTCACACATTATGAAATTCAAATTGTTGGAGAATGGAATGTTGATGATGTTTTGATGACAACAACCTTTTTTCAATCATTATCATTATTGATTGTAAAATATATACTAACACTTTTATATAGAATATATATATATATATATATATGCATATATATGAATATGCAGGATTTATATACAGGTAATAGATATTGAAGACTGTATCGTTAAGAGTTTTAGAGATTCAAGATTTCAAAGAAGATTCAAGACTCATGAGTATCAAGATATTAAGATTTCAAGATTATCAAAGTAATAGAGTCTAGTTAGTTTGTAAAACTCTGGTTAGCACTCTCAAAATTCTGTCTTCAAATTATCTTTTTTAAATTGATTTCAAATTATTTCAAGCTCTTTTCAAAATGATTTTAATTCATCTAATTTTTTTTACTAGTGATTTCAAATCTATAAGTTTCTTGTATAGTTTATATATATTATAAAGTTGAACAATTATATTATATATGTTTATAATTATATAGTTTTATATCATATATAAATTGTTTTTATATTATATATATATATTTAAATAATAGTTTATATGTTTTTATGCTTAAGAAATTATATTTTAAGCAACTAGTTTTGATTCAGGAATTTTCATAACTTATATATATATATATATTGATTTAAATACTTTAAAACATGATTTAAAATTAAAAAACCTAGCATATGTCGACATACAACTTCTTAAACGGCGACATATAACCGTCACTTTTTTAAATTCAAAAGGAAGTGTCTTTTCATATTTTAAAACGTTTTATAACTGTTGTGACCTTTGAAACACTATATATAGGCCTCATTTTCGAAATTTTAAATAACCAATCTTCTCTTTCTTCATCCTTTCTCTTACCACCCTTATTCTACTTTAAATTCTTGATTTCTACACTTATACTCTGTCGATTTCAATACAAACTATATGATTCTCTTTCTATTCTCAATCCCTATCAAATACTCTCTATTTGGAAGTGTTATCAAGAGTTCTAGGGCTATTTGTAAGTGTTAAGGAAAGGGTGCGTTCCTTGTAGCCTGTAAATTAAGGAAAGGGAGCGGTGTTAACCTTGTAGCCATGAAATCAAGGGGGTTGAGTCAGTGTTAACCTTGTAGCCGTAAAATCAAGGGTTTTGAATTAGTTTTAACCTTGTAGGCATGAAATCACGGGGATTGTAATTGGATTCTGATATTAACAAAACTCTGTGCACTCCAGCGTTGCGTTGGACTAGACGTAAGGCTATCAATGGGTCGGGTCGTGTTCGGGTTGAGTTCGGGTCGTGTCAGCTCAACCCGTTTATTAAACAGGTTGGTTTCGGGTTGACCCATTTATAATCGTACGGGTTTCGGGTTTGATTCGTGTAACCCATTAAGAAAAATATTTGTATAAAAAGATGAAAACATGAAAGAAGGGTGTTGTCGTCATTCACTTGTTGCAAGCTAAGTTGAGAATAAAAATGTAAAAAGTTTTTAATGTGGGAATAAACATGAAAACGTGAAGGAGTGAATCCGTGAAGAGGTAGAACCGTAAAAATTAGAATGACTAAATGAGTGGTGGCTTGGTAATTAGTAAATTAGGGTAAAGCGGCAGATGGGTAGTGGACTGGGCTGGACTTATGTTTTGTAGATTGTAGAGTAATAAAAATATGTTTTATATTAAATGGGTCATGACGGGTCAGAAACGGGTTCACGGGTCGGGTCGGGTCAACACGTTTATTAAACGGGCCAGAGCGGGTTGACCCGAAATTGACCCATTTAAGGATGGGTCGGGTCGGTTTTTTTTTTGTGCGGGTTACAAGTCGTGTTTCGGGTCGTGTTAGAAATTGATGGCCCTAACTGGGCATAAAGTAATCCGAACTAGTACAAAATCCGGTGTGTTCTTTCCTTTTCTACATTTTATTTCCATTTATATTTGCATATGTAATTGTTTATGTTGTGATATTCATTCTGTGATTCATATAGTTATTTGAGTAACCATTAATGTTTAAGTTTTCTATAATCGCTTTAAAACACTATTCATCCCCCTTCTGGTGTTAGTTTTGCCTTAAGATCCTTAATCCGCATTTCCAACAATTGGTATCAAAGCGTAGGTTTCAAAATTTCTTCATCTGAATTTTGGAAAAATTAAATGGCAAATTTTGAAATGATTTATAACACTAGTTTAAATTTATGCATTGCATCAGTATTAGATGAGTCTGCATTATATTATGTTGAAAAATCAAGTTATCATAATCTGATTTTTTTTGGCAATTTTTTAACACTATTTTTCATATGGATATGTCACAGTATCATCATGATGTTATTATTTAAAATAACAATTAGCTATTTTGAAAAGTCACTTGGTTCTTTAAAAAGTTGTGTTGTTTTGTAGGGAAGAGTTATGTCGGATGACTACTGGACAAAATACACCAAGATGATCGTTCACCAATCAAGAAGAGAAAGATGGATATGTAATTGTCAATCTACAGTGAAATGGGTACCTGATCTAGAAAACTATTTTTCTTCTTCAATTTGATTCAATGCTATACTTCTCTCCATCTGCTCCACAATGCTTCTGGTTTCGTGCAAATCCATCAAGAAATGACCAAGTTATGATCTAATGAAGTTTTGGTGCACAAAGGGAAAAAGAAACCAAAACTATCATTGATTTTCTTCATATTTCACTCAGATAATTGAAAGATTTCATCACAATTCCTTTTCAAGATTGAAGTTCTTGTTCTTTCGGTCGTTTTGATGGGTAGTTCATCAAATTCCGATCAAAATTGAGTGAGATATGGTAGTTTGAAGTTGACTATCCAAAACAGAAAATTATATACATAATTTTCTGTTTTCCTCTCACTAATTTACCCTGCTGCACCATAATATCATCCAAATTCTTCACCAAACTATTACTGAATCGTATCCCATGCTTCCCTCTTTGAATTGCCGCTGGTTTCATCCAATTCCGTTAAGAAACGAAGAAGTTATACTTCCAAGAAGATTGATTGAAAATGGAAAAACGAGAAGAAAAAGAAGAGAATTGGTTATGAAGGGATATGACTATTGAGCCTATTTATAGTAGTTGAAGTGTCCTTTCATTCAAATTTTTGGCGCCAAGATGGTTAAACTACTAAATCATCAATATCTTTCTCATATGATCTTCAAATTCAGCAAATGAATATACAATGCTGATCAGAAAAAAGATCCAGTCGCAACAAAGCAGATCTCATCGTCAAATTCTGGAAGATGTGAATGTGTGGTTCATGACAATGCAAGAACAACAAAAAGAAGGATTACAAGAAAAGGTACTGTAACAACCCGAAATTTCTGAACCAATTTACAATTTTAATTTTAGTCATTTTAATGGGTTTTGAATATTTTAAATGATTTATTTAAAATACTAACAACTACAAATTTATTTCAATCGAAGTTAGAACATACAAATTTTATTTTAATTATAAAACAAACATGAAATGACGCGGTAGTTTGAAAATTCGATTTTAAACTTCAGTTGAATATACAGAAGTCAATATAAATCAAAATCGGACGAAACGAGAAACGTTAGAATCTGTTTAATTATATCTTTCTAATGTATGTGAAAAATTTAGATTTCACTTTATATGTTGGAAGTTATGTCCAGTTTAAAATTTAAAATAGTCGCTATGGAATTTATATATATTTTAATATAATATATAGCCCTTAAAAATAGCCAGTTTGCAAACGACCTCTGTTTTAGATGAAACCACTTTTTTTGGATTCGGAATGTCAAATTATTGTTAGCTTCCAAATTTCATAATTTTTGAAACTAATATGTGAGCGTGGTAAATTTAAATGTGTTTGGTAACTTTAGTTTGAATTTAATCAACTAGAAAAAGGGCCATTTTTCAAACGGTCCCCAAATTTGACGAAACTAATTTTGTTAGGACCGTATCATCAAAACATAGTTAGATTTATTTTTTTGTAATTTCTGGAGTTAGTATGTGGCCCTAGTAAATTAAAATGTACGTTTAAATTCAATATATATTGATTTATATTATAATTTAGATGACAACTGATTAAAATGATCGAATTGGCTTACGAAACATATCCCATTGTGTCCGGAATGGGGGTATTTGGCTAGGGGCGACAGTCGTTGGGTTTGATTTGGAGTTAGGACATGAAATTTCATATTTAAGAAATAAATTAATAAAGGGTAGAAATATTAAAAATCCGAAAACCCTAGCCATTCAGTAAGGAGCCGCCTCCATTTATTTTCGGCGATCCAGATTATACAATACTTTCCTCATTTAAAACTTCCAATCAACAATGAATCGATCAAAACTCATAAAACAAACATGGAAGAGCGTATTGAGATCTTCATTTCTACTGGATGTGATCGAGTATGGCTTGCTAATTTAAGAGAATTTCTATCCCAAATTCATGATGTTCACACCGGATTTTATGGGCCCTGGAGCTACCGAGTTCATCTCCATCACAGGCGGTAGGGGAGCGGAGCAAGGCGATTCTGGTGGTGCTCTCCGATTTAGGCCACGACGATCGTAGTTGGTGCGAATTGGAGCCCTAATTGGTCACGACGGGTTCGAGCGTGTTTCCAGAAATGTGAACGGCGATGGAAAGGGGAGAGAGAATAGTTAAGTGGAATATTAAATTAATTAATTAATTAATTATTAAAGTGATTAATGTTTAAAATACAATAACTTCTTCATATGAGGTCGGATTTCGATGATTTTTTATTTTTGGAATCGTGGGACCGAACTCTACAACATGGAACTGACTAGAACAAAAACGGAGCACGTTAGAGTTTCAGGCAAATTTTAACCCCAACTGTATAGAAATCTTCAAACAAAGACTGACGAAGTGGATTCCAAAGTGAGAATTCTCTTACTAAAATTTTGTACAGTTATATAATTTATTTTATAACTATAAATAGAAATTGCCTGTATTGATTTTTATCTGTTGTATGAAGTTCAACACATGAACTCGCACAAATCACATAAATTGGAAGCGATGTATGGATATTAGCGACACTCGCATTTCATACTCTGCGAGTGGCCACTTGTGGCACCATAAATGACATTGGGTAGTTGAGTATTTATTTATATGGATGATATGGTTGAATTATTGTGTTATGATTGTGATTTTGAAATGTTTAATATGTTAGACAAATAATTATAAAATTATTGTGATAGCTAAAATGGACATAAATTATTTATTTATAATTTAAACTGTGAAAAATTGGTTAAGTAGAAAAATAATTCAAACTAAATTAGAATTGGTTAAATTTGTTAACCAATAATTTATTTAAATTGACTGTTGTTATTTGAAAACACCACACGGGTATTGGGATGATATTTGATATACACTAATCCCAATATTTAGTTGTATATCAGTTGTTAGGTTGACAGACTATGATGAGCGTTATTTATTTATTTTAATGCTTATACAGTTGTGGAACGCACTCTGGATGATGTTTGATGGTTAATGATTATTTATCATTATTGTTGAATACATGCGATGTATGAAATCCATATAACTGAAATTATATGGTAATTGATTGAGTCGCATTCCGATTCAGAATATGAACGAATATTTTAAGATAATATTCAATAAAGAATCAAAATAATATTTCAATGTCCGATTTTGGATGGACATGAAATGTGACACCGCATGTCCGTTAATGTCACTCACAAAGGGAATGCATTAAGTTTCGTGAAGCGTTATAGGTAAACAGAAACAGAAATATTACAAGACAAATATAAAATCACAGTGGAATTAAATACTTTATTAATCATAAAGCATTGTGGTTCAAAAACATCACATGTCTGAAATACACAAAAATCATTACATCATAAAAACTACTGTCTTGTACTTTAAAACATCAGAGTACATAAAAGAAGTAAAATTCCCCAAACAAAATATAGCCAAAGATAGGAGCTTGAGCCATACATCTAAGCATCTCCAGAAAAATGTAAGCAGAATCACGGTCAAGCCTGAGTATTCCCACCCTGAGAACCTGGGGGGAAGCGAAAGAAAGAAGAGGAAACAAAAAGGGTCAAACATAAAGTCTGGCGAGTCTAGTTACTTCTAGCAATTAAATAAGTAAAAGTAGCATGATAGGCATATAAAATGGATAAGAAAGATAACACTATATAAGGCAGGTATGACAGGTAAACATGATAGAGTGTATAGGCTTACATAATGATTACTCTGATTCTCTACACTAATACTATTATAACCAAAAACGATATGATCTCAACAACTATCAATCGGTAGACTTAGGCATACGTCCAGAGGTATCCTAACTACTACCCTAATCGATTGGCTCCCTACTCCGTAGATACTCTATGTCGACCCCACTGTAGGAGGTATCACTTTCCTAAATTGGAAACCCTTTGTTGATGTGCATAGCCATACCTACCGGTGTCACAATCGTCTTAGCCCCCTCTGCACGGCCCATGCACGCACATGTTCCTGGTCGGTTTACGCCGCCCACACCGTCCTCCTCGTTTGGATCTCTTACAATCAGCGTAGTAAGCGTGCCCTAACTCCGACCTAGTTCGGAGTACTCGTTTGATACCTATTAAGGGTTACTGACTGAGATGGGTCCCACGCAACATGATACAAGCTCTCCCCTTATCTTGTATCCCCACTAGGATTTCCATTGATTATACATACTATTAGGTGTCTTTAATTACATAACCCTTCCATTTTTACAAGTTATGCTTACCCTAAAAAGGTGCCTTTAATTACATAACTCTAATATTTCCATCGGTTATGTATATCACTAGGAGTCTTTAATTACGTAATGCTATCAGGTTAAGTTCATGGGCCTATATGTAAATATTACCCACCCCCTCAGATTTACTTAACCCACCCTCTATTCAACAAAATTTACTTAACCCTAAATTAAGTTCATGTTCATACAATCCCTATGGATTCAACTAGGTTAAGTGTTTAAGGTTTATTACCATATTTTCATTTATGGTTACAGTATGCTAGACCTCCCACATTAAGCCTACCATTTGTGGATGTTGTACATGCCTGGCGGGTCCGGGAAAACTTATTACTCAAATTGGGCTTAACCTCATGTCTTAGCACGTCTCGTATTTGTGCACCTAGACCTCCCACATTAGATTCACCACTTGTGGTCGCTGGATATGCCTGGCGATTCCGGGCAGGCTTCCACCATGAGTGTAATCTAACCTCATGTCTAGGCATAATTACAGTTTCTAATTACGGTAATCCTAGGCATTTCATTATTAGCCAATTTTAACATATGTCGTTATAGGTTATAAGTTTCATGCCCCTTTTTTCCTAATAATGTTCATAGTGAATTATATGTCCAAATTCATATACATAAACATTATTCAAGTTATGCCAAATTTCCCCTTTTCAAGTTATGTCCAATTCTACGTTTTCCCCCGTTCCCAAACTAATGCATTCACATAATTTTAGCGGCATGCCTAGGCTCGAGAATAGCCTGGCTATATAAAATAAAAGGGAAAGGCGAAGGGAAGATGACAGAGATGATTACTCTAAAAAAACTGACATAAGCATATGATGGCATAATGTTAAGATGAACATATAAGAACAGATTGGTGAACTTATGATAATAAAAAAGATTCTAACATAGTATTGATGTCATAATAGGTACGATTAGATATAAATAATAATTTAGATGTCCAACTAGTTCGGATGCAATATGATAGGCACAAGATGATCTAAATAATAAGCTAGAACTAAAATCAAAAGTAGATCTGATATAATAAAGGTTAAGATCCACATCATGGTTATGTCAGAATGTCATAAATCCACAAGTTACAATAGATCCAATATGATAAAGATTGAGATCCAAGTCATAACTAATTCAAAATGTCATAGATTCACAATTTACAATAGATTTGGTATAACTCAATCACAGGAATGGATCCAAACTATAGTCATATCATGTTTACTCTTAATCATTTAAATCTAAAATTAACTTAGAACTCACAATGTTTGGATTTAGAAAATAGAACTAGAAAAGAAGATTGTTGAGTCACAGATCTACACTTGAATCTCTATTCTTTGATTGCAGAAGAATAAAAGGATTTGATTCAGTCCAAGCACCGACAGCATTTGGCCTCTATTGATTTCAGTATAAGAAAACAGGAGAAATGGACCTTTATTTATAGCTGCCAGCCCCAGAAATCGACTGCCACCTCAGCCCTAAGGGGGTCGACCCACCCCTTAGGGGGTCGACCCTGGTGTCGACACCCCCTTTGGGGGGTCGACCCAGGGGTCGACTTCCCTAGGCGGGAAATTTGCCACCTTATGAGAATTCGATTTTTGAACTGTTTTTCTTATTTCTGATTATATATATATATATATATAATTCTTCTGCGTGTACACAGACTTCAAACCCTCATAACTTCTTCATACGGTATCCGTTTTACGCAAACCAAATGTCTATCTTGACTAGCATTTCGAGGCAAATGTAATGACGCAGTCCGTTTCCCTTAATTCTGAATATTAAATTAATTATTATTTAATTCATCCTCTTTTAGTGTTGTTAAAATTATAGGGGGTTACATTCTCCCCTACTC
Source organism: Allium sativum (assembly GCA_030737875.1). Lineage (NCBI taxonomy): Eukaryota > Viridiplantae > Streptophyta > Magnoliopsida > Asparagales > Amaryllidaceae > Allium > Allium sativum. Next base: position 738,210,539 of record CM060916.1, read on the forward strand.
AAAGGATTTCGTCCCCAAAATCTCAAAGTTTAGAAGAATGTTTATCCTACCATCCAACATCCATGTACTCATCCATAAATCACAGGCATCCATTGTCCTTAAAGACTTATAATGCTTATATGAACATATGCAATGGTGTGTGTATACGTTCCAATACTAATGTGAAGATCAGGCGGTCTACTGATTCAGCCGACCTCCTTAATGTAATGTACGATAGTGCCATGAGTCCAACATGTATGCAATAATCCTATTATATTATGTAAGTTTTACATGGGTGCACAAACATCCATCCAAATGCAACATCCATATGATGATACATTCAATTTCATTCACTAAAAGAAAAGAAAATGCACACATATCCATATGCAATATGAGAGTGATTGAGCCGATCTAGTGCCTAATGTGTGCGTATATGCATCCACGAGCAACAACTAGCAAACACTTGCATCCACCTGCATCCATCAAACATAAATGTCTTAAACACATGTTTACATACATGGGATTCCTATCTAAAGGTCGAATATTCAATCGATAGGATATACTTAAATGATAGAAACAAGCATAAATGAAAGTGTAAGAAAAGGAGTTAAGAACATACCCTCGAAAAGAAAAGGGTATGAAGCAAGAATCTTATCTTCGGTCTCCCAATTCGCATCCTCTGGGTTATCTCCCCATTGAACCTTTATCAACTTGATTTCTTTGTTGCGTAGCCTCTTAACTTCTAACCCAAGAATATGAAAAGGAACTCGTCTGACTGTTGCCTCCCGTTCCACTTCCACTTCCTCTAATATAGTTGGCTCAACAACTTCTGCGGTATCATGTAATCACTTGCATAAATGAGAAACATGGTAAACATTATGAAAGCCAGATAATCTCTTGGGTAGCTTTACTCTGTAGGCCATTTGGCCAATCCTTTCTATTATAGGAAATGGCCCTACAAATCTTGGAGCTAGTTTTCCTACAGATCCGAAGCGAACCACGTTCTTCAGAGGTGACACTTTAATGAAAGTCATATCTCCTACTTTGAATTCAATGTCAGTCCTTCTCTAGCCAACGTAGGATTTTTGCCTATCTTGAGCGGTCTTCATTCGCCATCTAATAAGATCAATCTTCTTGGACGTTTCTCTAACCATATCTGGTCCAAGTAATAGTCTTTCTGTAGATTCCCACCAACAAGTTGGTGATCTGCAGGGTCGTTCGTATAAGGCTTCAAAAGGTGCCATGCCAATGCTTGCTTGAAAACTATTGTTGTAGGCGAATTCTACTAAAGGAAGATGTTCTTCCAAGTACCTCCGAAGTCTAGAATACATAGCCTCAAAAGATCCTATAGAACTCTGTTCACTCTCTCCGTCTGCCCATCGGTCTGAGGATGATAAGCGGTGCTTAAACGTAACTGTGTACCTAATGCTTCATGCAAGCTTCTCCAAAATTCACTAGTGAAGATGGAGTCATGATCGCTGACGATACTGGAGGGTACTCCATGAAGACGAACAATCTCACGAACATAAACTACTGCCAACCATGCTACCGTCCTCTTACTCTTAACTGGAATGAAATGAGCGCTCTTTGTAAGTCTATCTACTACCACCCAAATACTGGTGTTGCCTTTCTTTCATCTAGGTAAACCATCTATGAAGTCCATAGAGACGCTATCCTACTTCCACTATGGAACCTCCATAGGATGAAGTAAATCACCGGGCTTCTTTTGCTCAGCTTTGACTTGCTAACATACTAAACATTGAGAAACAAACTCTGCCACATCTTTCTTCATCCCAGCCCAAAAGAAAATACTCTTCATGTCCTTATACATTTTATTGCCACCTGGATGAATAGTCATCTTAGAATGATGGGCTTCTTCTAGGACTGCCTTTAACAAACTTCCAGTTTGAGGAACACAAAGCCTTCCGTCTCGTCGCAACCACCCTTTATCGTCAATGGAATATCTATTGAGGTGACTAGAAGTCTCCCCTTTACTAAGCCTTTCCAAGATGTCTGAAATCTGTGGATCATTTCGCTGCGAAGCTCCTATCTTATCCATAAGAGTTGGTCGTATCTCTAGCGATGCAAACAAACCAAGCAAAAGCTCGGTGGAGGGTCTAAAGTCAAAAGATGATATAAACTCCAAGATTTTCCTTTCTACAAACAAAGGACTTAAGACCATCCTCTGTCTACTCAGTGCGTCTACCACTACGTTACCCTTGCCAGGGGTATAAGCAATCTAAAAATCATAAGAAGCTAGGAACTCCATCCACCTTTGTTGCCTTAAATTGAGATCCTTCTGCGAGAACAAGTACTTGAGAGATTTATGATTGATGTACAATTCGAACCTTTCTCTAAGCAAATAATGACGCCACATCTTAAGCGCAAATACTATGGCAGCTAGCTCTAAATCATGGGTAGGGTACTTCTTCTCATGAACTCTCAGTGCCTACCCCCATAACACACTACCTTCCCTTCTTGCATTAGAACCGCACCAAGCCCTGTACCTCATGCACCAGTGTAAACAGTAAACGCTTTGTTCCCATCGGGAAAGGTCAAGACTGGGGCTGTTGTCAGAGCCCTCTTCAGTCGTTGGAAAGCAACATCACAATCTATATCCCATGGAAACGATAAATTCTTCTTCGTCATCCTGGCGAGTGGGGCTGATATCTTTCGAAGTCCTTAATGAACTTCCTATAATAACCTACCAATCCCAAAAAGCTTCTCACCTCCGTCGCATTCTTTGGAATCTGCCAGTCCTGAACTGCAACCACCTTTACGGGATCCACCGCTATCCCATCTTTGGAAACCACATGCCCTAGAAATCTCACCTCTTTTCTCCAAAAATGGCATTTGGAGAACTTTGCCTTAAGCTGATGTGCACGAAGGGTTTTCAAAACTTCCCTCAAACGTTGGGCATGCTCTTCTTCACTCTTTGAGAAGATCAAGATATCATCAACAAAGACCACGAAAAATTTATTTAGAAACTCCCGAAACACCCTACTCATCAGATCAAAAAAATAGGCGGGTGCATTCGTCAACCCAAAAGGCATTACAAGCCATTCAAAGAAACCATCTGGAGTCCTAAAAGCGGTCTATTTTATACTGCCCCAGCCACCCTCAACTGATGAAATCCCATGGCCAAGTCTAACTGATAATATACCTAGGCACCAACAAGCTGGTCAAACAAGTCATCTATCCTCGGAAGTAGGTGCCTATTCTTCTTAGTGAGTTTATTCAACTCCCTATAGTCCACACACAAGCGAAGCGAACCATCCGCCTTAGTTGTGAATACCACTGGAGCCCCTATTCAGATATGCTTCGCCTAATAAACCCTTTTTCAAGTAGCTCCCCTACTTGCTTGCTAAGCTCCCTCCTTTCCCTTGGAGCCATATGGCGCACATGCAATGCAACTGGCTTTGCATTGTCCACCAAATATATACAGAAATCGATCTTGCACCTCGGAGGTAATCCCCTTACCTCATCAAAAACATCAGAATATTCCCGGACTACTGGAACAGATTGCAAATCATCGATAGATGCATCAAGAGACTCTAGGAAACTAAGCATAACAGATCCTTGCGGGTCACAAGAAATCTCGAGGGTCTTCCCATGACAATCAGAAGCCTAACGACCCTCCTCTAACAATCTAGAATGACAACGTACATGGTTAGCCAATCCATTCCTAAATCAACCCATAGCCCATAAACCCGAGCACATAGGCATCGCACTGAAACTCGATGCCTAAGATAGATATTCTCAAACCCCGAAAAATCATGGACAAATGAGCCAAACCACCAATGGGGTTTGAGACAACAATAGGATCCACTACCATACTAGTATTTAAGTGCAGAGATTCAACCACATAATTAGATGTAAATGAATGTGAAGCGCCAGAATCAAAAAGAGTTTTAATAGGATGACTGGAAATAGAAATCAAATCTTCCACAAAAAATTTCCTACATCTATCCGGAGCACTAGTCGCGAGAGCATTCACCTTCCCTCCAGAAGCTCGTGCCCTTTGACCTTGTCCCTGTTTCTTCGGGCACTCCCTAGCAAAGTGTCCGACCACTCCACAATTGAAGCAAGTATTTTTCCTTCTTTTACAGTCTTTAACCAAGTGACCCTCTCGTCCACAACTGTGACACTTCCTCTTATCCTTAGCCTTGTCATTCTTTCCGCCTTTGTTTTGTTGTTGTTGTTGTTGTCCTTTCTTGGGCCATACCTTCTTATTCTGCGTTGTTTCCTCAGCCTTAACTTCCTTCTTCCCTCTTTTGTCTTCCTCATGCATCAAGGCCATATCAACAAGCCTTTCAAAAGTAGCTCTTGTTGGAATATGGGACATAACTAACCCATGAAGGGGTTCATTCAGCCTTTTAGCAAACCGCAAAGCTTTCTTATGCGGAGCGTCCACCAGTTCCAATCCAAACCTTGCTAGCTGGTTGAATTTGTTCACATACTCTTTAACAGTCATGTTTCCTTGTTTAAGCGCAAAGAACCTCTCCATTTGCATTCTTTTCTCAGCTTGGGAAAGAAACTTCATCTCAAACCTCATTCTAAAATCTTCCCAAGTTTCCACCGGACGCCCAGCTTGGATAACTTCCCACCAGAAAGAAGCTTCATCTTTCAGTAGCCAGGCAGCTAACTGAATCTTCCTTCGATCTTCCACTTCAAATATTACGAACAAGTCCTCGGTCTCCTTGAGCCAATTCCTTGCCTCTACGAATGTTTCGGTTCCACGGAATGGCTTCCCTCCCATGGCACATAAATCTTTGCAGATCTTAGCGAAGTTATCTGATTTTGGAGGAGGAGGGGGAACGACTGGTGCAGCTGGGGGAGGAACGTCAGCATGACCTTCGACAGGCGCCGTGGCCTCCAGATACCTATGGAACCAGCCTGGTATCGTAACGCCCTCAGGAATATTAGGTTCCCCAGACATGCTGAAATGAAAAGGAAAGATATTTTAGACAAAGGATAGAAGGATATTACATATGGCTTCGGGGAATATGTTTTTCAAAACAGATTTTTCTTTCTAAAAATGTTTTCTTAAAACCTTTTTGAAAATAGTTATCAAAAACTTTTATCTAATCCAGTAACCTTCAGATTTGATACCAAGTGTGACACCCCACATCCGTTAATGTCACTCACAAAGGGAGTGCATTAAGTTTCGTGAAGCGTTATAGGTAAACAGAAACAGAAATATTACAAGATAGATATAAAATGACAGCGGATTTAAAAACTTTATTAATCATAAAGCATCGTGGTTCAAAAAACATCACATGTTTGAAATACTCAAAAACCATTACATCATTAAAACTACTATCTTGTACTTTAAAACATCAGAGTACATAAAAGAAGCAAAGTTCCCCAAACAAATTTACAAGAACACATAATTTCTACTGTAATTTTTTTCAGAACAAATTTCATTGGTTGGTTAGGCAGTCACTCTTATGTGTGAAACTATCATGTTTACAACTTTGGTTACTTTCCTTAATTCATATCCGCCTTTGGTGATTTCGTACATTAGTTTCACAATTTTGTGATTTTGAAGTAATTTCCAATTTACAACATTAACCACACATCTTACTTAAAACGCCAAAAAATATATTGATACTCAATGCCTTATGTAAGTCATAAGAGTGCCATCAAAGAATTTTTTATACTGCAAAAATAAAACATAGTAATACTTCATCACACAATAAATACGAGGAAGAACATACATAAAAATTTAAATAAAAAACTCACAAAACACCTCACAGTTATCTATCCAACCTGTTTATTTTACAACTACCCGTATGCGTAGCACGGGTCACACACTAGTATAAAATAAAAGGGAAAGGCGAAGGGAAGATGACGGAGATGATTATTCTAACAAAACTAACATAAGCATATGATGGCATAATGTTAAGATGAACATATAAGAACATATCGATAAACTTGTGATAATAAAACAGGTTCTAACATAGTAGGGATGTGATATTAGGCATGATTAGATCTAAATAATAATTTAGATGTCCAGCTAGTTCAGATCCAATACGATAGGCACAAGGTGATCTAAATAATAAGTTAGATCTAAAATCAAAAGTAGATTTGACATAATAAAGGTTAAGATCCACATCATAGTTATGCCAGAATGTCATAGATCCACAAGTTACAATAAATCCAATATGATGAAGATTCAGATCCAAGTCATAACTAATTCAGAATGTCATAGATTCACAATTCACAATAGATCTGGTATAATTCAGTCACAGGAATAGATCCAAACTATAGTCATATCATGTTTACTCTTAATCATTTAGATCTAAAAGTAACTTAGAACTTGAAGAGAAGATTGTTGAGTCACAGATCTACACTTGAATCTCTAATCTTTGATTGCAGAAGAAGAAAAGGATTTTATTCAGTCTAGGCATTGACAACATTTGGCCTCCATTGATTTCAGTGTAAGAAAACAGGAGAAATGGACCTTTATTTATGCTGCCAGCCCCCAAAAATCCACTGCCACCTCAGCCCTAGGGGGGTCGACCCTGGTGTCGACATCACATTTGGGGGGCCGACTTAGGTGTCGACTCCCCTGGGTGGGAAATTTGCCGCTTTTTGAAAATTCGATTTTTGAAATGTTTTTCTTATTTCTTATTATATATATATAATTCTTCTACACGTGTACAAATTTCAAACCCTCATAATTTCTTCATACGGTGTCCATTTTACGTAAAGCATATGTCTATATTGACCAGAATTTCTAGACAGACGCAATGGCGCAGTCCGTTTCCCTTAATTCTGAATATTAAATTAATTATTATTTAAGTTGTCCTCTTTTAGTGTTGTTTAAATTACGGGGTATTACACGAAAATATATAAAAATATGAAGCCGAGTTAAGTATAGAAACGCCATTTTAACCTGAACGGGTTTATCGGTCGATTTTATTCAATTTAAAATAATATCGAAGAGAATTGATTTCAAAATCTGATATTTTGAAAATATTATCATTTTAATATTATAATGATATGGAATATTCAATTTTGATTTAAAATTGAAATAGAAGTTGAAATTGATTTAAAATAAATTTATAAACGATTTATAAAATACGTTTTAAATGGAAATCCACGATATATATATAATATATATTTAAATGGCCTGAATAGAACGCGCCCCGCAGCGACCATTCGCGAATTTCGACCATTAACTTCAAATTGATGTAACGGGAGATCCGACCGTCGGATTCTCCTAAACCCAGAACCGTTGGGTGCATATCGATAAGAGCTTTCCAATGAATATAAGAGATTTGAAATCTAACAGATAGATTGTAAGATATTTCCAAATCAATTTTGGAAAAAGGTCGCTACGGATGTAGTTCGGTGGCTGATATTGGAAACCGACTGTAAGGGCCTTAATATAACAATTAAAAATTTGGAAAAAATTATGTATAATCATAATAATGATATGGAAAGATTTTGGTTGAAAAAATTCCAAATTTTAAAAGATAAAAATATATTTTTATCGAAATAAACTAGTTATTTACTAGAATAATAATCCAATGTTTTTAAATAAATAAATTGGATTTGAAATGTTTTTGATATAACGAGAATTTTCCAACGTATGAATTGGAATGGAAATAATCTTTGGAATATTTCGATATTGGATTCCATGATTATACAGACATTGTTGAGGAATTCGGAAGATATAAATATCGTTATTCCCAATACGATATTTGTTGGTTTCAGAAATTGATACTGAATTAAGCCGATAAAATTTCTATTCAGATCCTTGCATTTAATATCAAATTGGATTTTGGGTTTGTCATGAATGGTGTCTTAAATAACACTGTTCTTAAACCCAGTTGAGAAAGGAATAAATCTTTTAGTTAAGATGAATGAAGTTTTTCCAATTATATTTATAAATTGGAATTAAATGGAAGAAGATTTTGGATTTGTTGTGAATGATGTTTTAAATGACATTTGTACTTAAACCCGATTAACAATGAAGTTATGATTTGGAATTTATAAATCTTTTTATTAAGATTTAATGGAGATTTTCCAAAGTAAAGTTTTTCAATTTAATATATTAAATTGGAATCGAATGGAATTCAATTTAGTAATAATCGAGATGAGCTTCTGTGAAGGAAGACCGTTACTATATATGGAATTTAAAAGGCTTCGCTGTTATTCCATTTATATTATTAGTCTGATATGAAAATTCATATTGATTATGACTGGTCTGATTTCCGTGGAGATTTCATTTTGATGGAGCTGTGTTTTAAGTGACATTGGTTCTTTAACCCAATTAAAGGCATAATTGATTCCTAAACTTGAATAATCATTAAATAATGATTTTTAGAAAGATTAAAACCAATTGGAGTTTTAATAAAACTTTAATTAGATAGGAATGAGAATGGGATAATTAAATTTATCGGATTCATGAAATGATCGAGAATGGAGTACCACCAGTTTTACTCCAGGTGATAGTTAAATCTTTAATTAGATTTGAGCGACAAGTGGTAACTAATTTTACCGATAACACATGGGGTGTTAGATATGGAGTACTACCAGTTTCGCTCCATGGGATTGATCGGTTGGGGTTGGGATTAATAAAATAAATGTTTACTTTTGTAAGGCTCGATAATCCCAACTAGTTTTATAAACCTTAATTTGGTTTAGAATTGATAAAGGAAAAAAATCAATTAAATCTTTTGAATTGATATCAAAAGGAAGATTAAAGAATTTATCTTTGATAAAATCAATGCGAACCTTTCCCTAAATAAGTGAATATTTGAATAAAAGAATATTCTGAATTGGAATGAGGCATATAATGTGTTTTTATAGAACTTAATTATTGATTATAAAATATGCGAATTATTCGGAAAGACCAGGTTTAACCCATTCTGAATAACTAATATGACGACTAAAAGTCGACGATGAAGACGGTGGTTGAAGACCGAAGATCTTCACATTGTTTGGATGATTACTAATGTCTTGATTGGGCTGTACACCCAAGACAAGGTAATAAGTGGTGATCGTCTAGACGTACTTGGAGATCGACTGGATATGCGAGGACCTCTCTCCTGTATTGGACACATGGGACGAGGAATAAGGTGCCTCCGATTTCGTTCAAACCTAGAATGGATTTATAAATAGATGGTGTGTATGACATTGTATTCCTTTATGCTGTCTTCGTTGATCTCTGCTAAATATATATCTATTTGGTGGTGGAGAATTTATTCTCTTGCTTAACACCCTTCTCTAAGACGTACGAGCTTAGAGGTTATATATTGGTGGAAATCAGTGGTACAGTATGGATTGTCAATGTAGTATGTTGAGAAGCAAATGATCAAGGCTTTTTTTGAAAACCAGAGTCTTGTGGTTGATGATCAAACCACGGCTTTAAGTAGCATAGCTTTGTTTATTGCGTTAATTCGCGAGCTTCACACCCCGGTATGAACCATAAACGGGTGAGGACCGCAGGGAGTCCATGTGTTTCTTTCTAGCTAGGAGTGGTGTCATGGTATGGAGCTCAGACATTTTACTTGTGTGGTTGTTGGAAAGCAAGGTACCTCGGATTTGAGTCCTTAGTGGCTCTTGATATGGTCGACATACTGACTAGATTTTATGCCCCATAGGGGAGGGAAACGTATTGTTCAGGAATTACCAATCCACTAAAGTAAGTGTGGACCGGCTCTGCCTCTCCAGGTGTAGTTGTCGGCTGAATCCTGAGGCACGGGCTAGAGTGTTTCGAATCGGAAGGAAGATCCCTTGCCTTGGTTCATGATGGAATCCAATTCCAACACGCGACTTTTTGGTTTTAGTTGTAAACCTATATGGCGACATAGTGGGATGGGGCACACATGGCGTCTATGATTGACACATTTATATTTGAAGTCGTTTGATACATTATGACCTAATAATAATATCAAATGATTTTTGTTTTATACGTATCAAGCATGTTTGGCTATTATAAGGTAAAAATCTATACTTCGGCTTACGTTGCGTTGTGTGATGGGACCTGAGCCTTATAATAGCTTCATCTTTCGAAAAGCATTGCGTTGTTTACCAACTATTTTATTTCAGAGTATTCATAGGAGTGAACTTGTTCCGTGTTATATGGCATGGTCCCTTGATTTACCCAAATTTTAAAGTAAAAGTTAATAATTGTTTTAGCTCTCACACCAGTCTCATGACTGACTCGGAGTTTATTGTTTCAACCTTAATTCTGGGTGCCTATATATTTCCACACGGGTAGCTAGTAGTTTTGGTTTTTCACAGATATTTCTTTCCACAGGATCCTGGATTGCAACTGGAGCTATATTTGGAAAGCTTTGTATCCGTGTATTTCATTCAGTTGTGCTAGTTGCTGTATTTTCCGTTGTACATTGTATTTATGCATTTTATATTTAAATGTAACTTAAATCTCTGATATTTTTCCGCTGTGTAATATTTATTCGTACTATGATATATTCTTGTACTCTAATATAATTATTGTAATAGCAATGAAATGTTCTATTGTTTATGTTCTGGTTTGTTGTGTTCTCAAAGCAATCCGGGCTCCTCCGTCTCCTCGGGGATCGGGGAAGTCTGGATCGTTAAAGTTGGTATTGGAGCTTTGGTTTACATAGCTCGAGAATAAGACAAATTAGAACCGAACGAAAGAATTCATCAGAGATAGGATTAGTAATGTCCTATATGAGTGACTCGTTAGAGATAGGGTTAGTATACCCTAGAATGAGTATGAAATGTATTGGTTATAAAAATAATTTTAGTTTTGAAAATTAAATCTTATTATACATATTTGTGTATTTTACTTTATTATATTTTGGACAATCGAGTATATAAAGCTTTTTCATATACGCTTCATGAACATATATTCGAAGTCTCAAATATACTGGATAGATATAGAATCACACTCTAGTCACCCAGAGATGGTTCTGATGATAGCACGTGCATCATCAGTATTTATGTTCGAGTTTCGAAAGTGGGATATCTATATATTTTCAATTGACTGGTGTGAGAACCAAAACTTAGTTAGAAATTATTGTTTGTAATATGGCACTAAAAATCTGATTTTTAAGTATATATAGAAAGTTATATGTTTGGAAATTTAATTAACTAAATGATTGATTGTTATGATGTTTGATTATTAGTTTAACTAATAAAAATATTGGCATGATAATTAATTTAACCAATATGATAATAAATGATAAATATAGCCAAATCAAATTAATATTGAATTAAATTGGAAATTTAGTTCGAATTGAATTTATATATTAGATAGATATGCCTATATTTATACATGCTGAGCAGGTTATGGATTTACTGTTGAGTAGAGAAATATATTGCGTGCTCGACAAATACCTTAATGAGTTGGTTGCACAATTTTATTTATTATATAAACTCCTGTAAGTGTTTTTGGATGCGGTGTGATGGTTGTTCTGTGTGAGATTATAAACATACGCCATAGGATAGAAACAAACAAATTATGAATTACACCACATGACATATATTACATGAAGACGACATATCATATCATATTCCATATAAGCATTTGGCGCTTATACGACGAGGTTCGGATGACCATAAGGGCGAGATGCTTGTATGGCGATGACTGAATTACAGGTTGAACAGAAGACTGATTATGGACTTAACTAAGGAATACATGTAACGGTGCTCGGGACAGGATTTAATAAAAACCCTACAAAGGTCTAGAGATGAACATAATTCACGTCTCCCTTGTTGTTAATTAAGGAACATGGATTATTTTATTTCCAACACTAGGGGAAGGTATGAGATATTATTTTTTACACTCTCTCTTGGGCATAGAATAGGTCACAAAAATTGTATATGTTTTTTTATTGATTTATTGGATGCTTAATACGGCCCAGTAAAATTTTCAAACCCTCCCCGTACAAAGAAGGTTATGGCGAAATTTTTCAAAAATTTAGGATGTTAGCCAATTTTTTGAGAAATTAGAAAATTCTTAGAAACTGAAAAGTTGAAGAATGAAAGCAAGATTGAAAGTTGAGTTGGTTAGTTAAACAACTTTCTACTTCGTTCCTTTTCGAGGACGAAAAGATTTTAAGTGGGGGAGATGGGAACAACCCTGAATTTCTGAACCAATTTAAAATTTTAATTTTAGCCATTTTAATGGGTTTTGAATATTTAAAATGATTTATTTTAAATAATAATGACTATAAATTTATTTCAATCAAAGTTAGAACGCATAAATTTTGTTTTAATTATAAAACGAACTTGAAATGGCGCGGTAGTTTGAAAATTCGATTTTAAACTTCAATTGAATATACAGAATTCAATATAAATCAGAATTGGATGAAACAAGAAACGTTAGAATATGTTTAATTATATCTTTCTAATGAATTTGAAAAATTTAGATTTCACTTTATGATTTGAAAGTTATGTCTAGTTTAAAATTTAAAATAGTCGCTATGGAATTTATATATATTTTAATATAATATATAGCCCTTAAAAATAGCCAGTTTGCAAACGACCTCCGTTTTTCGACGAAACCACTTTTGTTGGATCCAGAATGTCAAATTATTGTTGGGTTTCAAATTTCATAATTTTTGGAACTAATATGTGAGCGTGGTAAATTTAATTGTGTTTGGTAATTTCAGATTGAATTTAATCGACTGGAAAAAGGGCCATTTTTCAAATGGTCTCCAAATTTGACGAAACTAATTTTGTTAGGACCGTATCGTCAAAACATAGCTAGATTTATTTTTTTGTAATTTTTGGAGTCAGTATGTGGCCCTAATAAATTAAAATGTACTTTTAAATTTAATATATATTGATTTATATTTTAATTTAGACAAAAATAGATCAAAACGATTGAATTGGCTTACGAAACATATCTCATTGTGTCTGGAATGAGGGTATTTGACTAGGGGCGACGGCCGTTGTGTTTGATTTGGAGTTGGGACGTGAAATTTCATATTTATGAAATAAAAGAATAAATTAATAAAGGCTATAAATATTAAAAATCTGGAAACCCTAGCCATTCAGTAAGGAGCTGCCTCCATCTATTTTCGGTGATCCATATCGCACGATCCTTTCCTCATTTCAAACTTCCAATCCACAATGAATCGATCAAAACTCATAAAACAAACATGGAAGAGCGTATTGAGATCTTCATTTCTACCGAATGTGATCGAGTATGGCTTGCTAATTTGAGAGAATTTATGTCCCAAAGTCACGACGTTCGTACCGGATTTTATGGGGCCTGGAGCCACCGAGTTCATTGCCATTGCCGACGGTAGGGGAGCGGAGCAAGGCGGTTTCGGCGGTGCTCTCCGATCTGGGCCACGACGATCGTAGGTGGTGCGAACTGGAGCCCTAATTGGTCACGACGGGTTCAAGCGTGTTTCCAGAAATGTGAACGATGATGGAAAGGGGAGAGAGAATAGTTAAGTGAAATATTAAATTAGTTAATTAATTATTAAAGTGATTAATGTTTAAAATGCAATAACTTCTTCATACAAGGTCGGATTTCGATGATTTCTGATCCGTTGGAATCGTGGGATCGAACTTTACAGCGTGGAACTGACTAGAAAAAAAAGGAGCACGTTAGAGTTCTAGGCAAATTTTAACCCAAATTTTACTGAAATCCTCAAATAAAGACTGATGGAGTGGATCCCAAAGTGAGAATTCTCTCACTAAAAATTTGTACAGTTATTTAATTTATTTTATAACTGTAAATGTATAGAAATTGCCAGTATTGATTTTTATCTGTTGTATGGAGTGCAACACACAAATTCACACAAATAACATAAATTGGAAGCGATGTATGGATGTTAGCAACACTCGCATTTCATACTCCTTGAATGGCCACTTGTGGCGCCTTAAATGGCATTGGGTAGTTGAGTATTTATTTATATGGATGATATGGTTGAATTGTTGTGTTATGATTGTGACTGTGATTTTGAAATGTTTAGTACGTTAGAAAAATAATTATAAAATTATTGTGATAGCTAAAATGGACATAAAATATTTATTTATAATTTAAACCGTGAAAAATTGGTTAAGTAGAAAAATAATTGAAACTGAATTAGAATTGGTTAAATTTGTTAACCAATAATTTATTTAAATTGATCGTTATTGTTTGAAAATCCCACACGGGGATTGGGATGATATTTGGCATACACTAATCCCAATATTTAGTTGTATGTCAATCGATGGGTTGACAAACTACAATGAGCGTTATTTATTTATTTTAATGCTTATACAGTTGTGGAACGCACTCTGGATGATGTTTGAATGGTTAATGATTATTTATCATTATTGTTGAATACATGCGATGTATGAAATCGATATAACTGAAATTATATGTTAATTGATTGAGTCTAATTCCGATTCAGAATATGAACAAATATTTTAAGATAATATTCAATAAAGAATCAAAATAAGATTTTGATGTCCAATTTTGGATGGACACGAAAATATATAAAAATACGAAGCCGGGTTAAGTATAGAAACGCCATTTTAACCCGAACGGGTATATCGATCGATTTTATCCATTTTAAAATAATATCGAAGAGAATTGATTTCAAAATCTGATATTTTGAAAATATTATCATTTTAATATTATAATGATATGGAATATTCAATTTTGATTTAAAATTGAAATAGAAGTTGGAATCGTTTTAAAATAAATTTATAAACGATTTATAAAATATGTTTTAAATGGAAATCAACGATATATATATATATATATATAATATATATATTTTAATATCCTGAATAGAACGCGCCGCGCCACAACCATTGCAAATTTCGACCATTAACTTCAAATTGATGTAACGGGAGATCCGACCATCGGATTCTCCTAAAACTAGAACCATTGGGTGTGTATCGAAAAGTGTTTTCCAATGAATATAAGAGATTTGAAATCTAATGGTTAGATTTTAAGATATGTCCAAATCAATTTCGAAAAAAGGTCGTTATGGATGTAGTTCGGTAGCCGATATTGGAAACCAACTGTAAGGGCCTTAATAAAATTATTAAAAATATGGTAAAATTATGTAAAATCATAATAACCGATTTGGAAAGATTTTGGGTGAAAAATTCCAAGTTTGAAAAGATAAAAATATATTTTTATCGAAATGAACTAGTTATTTACTAGAATAATAATCCAATGTTTTTAAATAAATAAATTGGATTTGAAATGCTTTTAATATAACTAGAATTTTCCAACGTATGAATTAGAATGGATTGGAATGGAAATAATCTTCGGAATATTTCGATATTGGATTCCGTGATTATACGGATATTGTTGAGGAGTTTGGAAGATATAAATATCGTTATTCCCAATACGATATTTGTTGGTTTCAGAAATTGAAATTGAATATAAGCAGATAAAATTTATATTCAAAGCCTTGTATTTAATATCAAATTGGATTTTGGGTTTGTCGTGAATGGTATCTTAAATAACACTGTTCTTAAACCAAGTTTAGAAAGGAATACATCTTTTAGTTAAGATTAATGAAGTTTTCCAATTATATTTATAAATTGGAATTAAATGGAAGAAAATTTTGGGTTTGTTGTGAACGATGTGTTAAATGACATTTGTTCTTAAACCTAGTTAACGGTGAAGTAATGATTTGGAATTATAAATCTTTTTATTAAGATTTAATGAAAAATTTCCAAAGTAAAGTTTTCCAATTTAATATATTAAATTGGAATCGAATGGAATTCGATTTGGTAATAATCGAGATGAGCTTCTATGAAGGAAGACCATTACTATATATGGAATTTAAAAGGCTTCGTCGTTATTCCATTTATATTATTAGTCTAATACGGAAATTTATATTGATTTTGACTGATTTGATTTCCGTGGAGATTCCATTTTGATGGAATAGGATTTTGGGGTTTATCGTGAACTGTGTTTTAAGTGACATGGTTCTTTAACCCAATTAAATGTAGAATTGATTCCTAAAGTTGAATAATCATTAAATAATGATTTTTAGGAAGATTAAAACTAATTGGAGTTTTAATAAATCTTTAATTAGATTGGAATGAGAATGGGATGATTAAATTTATCTAATTCATGAAATGATTGAGAATGGAGTACCACCAGTTTTACTCCAGGTGATAGTTAAATCTTTAATTAGATTTGAACGGTAAATGGTAAATAATTTTACCGATAACACAGTGGGTGTTAGATATGGAGTACTACCAGTTTCGCTCCATGGGATGAATAGGTTGGGGTTGGGGTTAATAAAATAAATGATTACTTCGGTAAGGCTCGAGAATCCCAACCAGTTTTATAATAATTTGGTTTAGGATTGATAAAGGTAAAAAAACCAATCAAGTCTTTTGATTTGATATCAAAAGGAAGATTAAATAAGGAATTTAAAAGAATTTATCTTTGATAAAATTAATGGGAACCTTTTCCTAAAGAAGTGAATTTGAATAAAAGAATACTCTGAATTGGAATGAGGCGTATGATGTGTTTTTATAGCACTTGATTATTGATTATAAAATACGCGAATTATCCAAAAAGACCGGGTTTAACCCATTCTGAATAACTAACACGACGACTAAAAGTCGACGATGAAGACGTTGGTTGAAGAACAGAGATCTTCTCATCGTTTGGATGATTACTAATGTCTTGATTGGGTTGTATACCCAAGACAAGCTAATAAGTGGTGATCGTCCAGACGTACTTGGAAATCGACCGGATATGCGAGGACCTCTTTCCTTTATTGGACATATGGGACGAGGAATAAGGTGCCTCCGGTTTTGTTCAGACCCAGAACGGACTTGTAAATAGATGGTGTGTCTGACATTGTATTCCTTTATGCTGTATTCGTTGATCTCTGCTAAATATATATGTTTGGTGGTGGAAAATTTATTCTCTTGCTTAACACCCTTCTTTGAGACGTACGAGCTTAGAGGTTATATATTGGTGGAAATCAGTGGTATGGTATGGATTATCAATATGGCATGCTGAAATGCAAATGATCAAGGATTTTGTTGAAAAGCAAAGTCTTGTGGTTGATGATCAAAGCACAACTTTAAGTAGCATAGGTTTGTGTATAGCGTTAATTCGCGAGCTTCACACCTCGGTATGAACCATAAACAGGTGAGGACGTAAAGAGTGCATGTGTTTCTTTCTTGCTAGGAGTGGTGTCATATTATGGAGCCCAGACATTTTACTTGTGTGGTTGTTGGAAAGCGAGGTACCTCGGATTTGATTCCTTAGTGGCTCTTGATATGGTTGACATACTGACCTGTTTTTATGCCCTATAGGGCAAGGAAACGTATTGTTCAAAAATTACCAATTCACTAAAGTAAGTGTGGACCATCCCTGTCGCTCCAGGTGCAGTTGCGGCTGAATCCTGAGGCACAGGCTGGAGTGTCTCAAATTGGAAGGAAGATCCCTTACCTTGGTTCATGATGGAATCCAATTTCCAATACGCGACTTTTTGGTTTTACCTGTAAACCTATATGGCGACATAATGGGATATGGCGCTCATGCTGTCTATGATTAGTACATTTATATCTGAAGTTGTTTGATACACTATGCACTAATAATAATATCAAATGATTTTTGTTTTATACGTATCAAGCATGTTTGGCTAGTATAAGGTAAAACTCTATCCTCCGGCTTGCGTTGCATTGTGTGATGGGACCTGAGCCTTATAATAGCTTCGTCTTTCGAAAAGCATTGCATTGTTTACTAACTATTTTATTTCAGAGTATTCATAGGAGTGAACCCGTTCCATGTTATACGGCGTGGTCCCTTGATTTACCCAAATTTTAAAGTAAAAGTTGATAACTGTTTTAGTTCTCACACCAGTCCCATGACTGACTTGGAGTTTATTGTTTCAACCTAAACTCTGGGTGCCCATATATTTCCACACGGGTAGCTAGTAATTTTGGTTTTCGTAGATATTTCTTTCCATAGGATCCTGGATTACAACTAGAGCTATATTAGGAAAGCTTTGTATCCATGTATTTCATTCGGTTGTGCTAGTTGTTGTATTTTCCATTGTACATTGTATTTATACATTTTATATTTAAATGTAATTTAAATCTCTGCTATTTTTCCACTGTGTAATATTTATTCATACTTTGATATATTCTTGTACTCTGATGTAATCATTGTAATAGCAACGAAATGTTCTATTGTTTGTGTTCTGATTTGTCGTGATCTCAAAGCAATCCGGGCTCCTCCGTCTCCTCGGGGATCGGGGAAGTTTGGATCATTAAAGGTACGCTTTACAATTATTGCATAATTATCATTGAATTTAGGAATATACATCTATGTACGTAGTTAGGTAAGTAATTTAACTCTTTTATATGTCTAGATATTTTGGTTCATATGTTGATACACCACAATATACATACATATATCAATCTACTTAAAATTTATCTCTTTTCTTATTCTAAATTTAAATTTCACTACTCTTTGTTTTGATTTTGAAAAATTGAGAGGATGTAACAACCCGGAAAATCAGAACCAATTTTAAAATTTTTAATTTGGCTATTTTAGTGGATTTTTAATATTTAAAATAAATTGTTTTAAATAATAACGACTTAAAATTTATTTGGATCGAAGTTATAGTGAATATATTTATTTCAATTATAAAACAAGGACTGAAATGGCGCGGTAGTTTAAAATTTTGAATTCGAAGTTTGACTGACTGTACAGGATGCAAAATTAAACGGATTTAGAGAAACCAAAAATATATGTATCTGTTTGAAAATATCTTTCTAAAGAATCTGAAAAATCGAAATTTCCTAGCGGGAATCAAAAGTTATGGCCGAATGAATTTTCAAAAAGGTCACTGTGAAATTAATATAGCCCTTGAAAATAGACATTTTGCAAACGACCTCCATTTTCGATGAAACCACTTTTGTTGGATTAAGAATGTCAAATTTTTTCTAGGTTTAAAATTCCATAATTTTTGAAGTCAATATGTGAGCGTGGCAAAGGAAAACGCGTTTGGTGATTTCAGTTTGAATTGGATCGATCAGAAAATGGCCATTTTTCAAACGGTCTCTAAATTCGACGAAATTAGTTTTGTTGGGACCGTATCGACCAAACAAAGCCAGATATAATTTTTCTGGAATTTTTAGGACCAGTATGTGGCTCCGGCAAATTAAAGTGTACGTTCAAATCTGAATTTGAATGTTTTTTATTTTAATTTGAAGAATAATTAACTGAAACAGTCGAATGGGCTTGCAAAACATATTCCATTGTGTTCGGAATGGGGGTAATTAGCTAGGGGAGGCAGTCGTTGGGTTTGAATTGGAGTTCGTATGGAGGAAAGGGTATTTGTGGATTTAATAAATTAAAAATAATTATAAAATAAACCGGCCAATAGAATTCCTCCATCATTCCGCGTTGACCAAGAAGAAAATCCGCTCCTCTTCAACCGGACGGCGGAAGTTATCAAATCCTTCTCCCCTCGTTTCTTCTCCAACCGCTTAGTAAATTTCATCGATCCTTCAGACATTTTTGTAGAGGACATCTCCATCTACAAATCCAGACCAGTCTGGACCTCTCTAGTTCCGTGTTCGTGAAGAATCATCCTACCAAAGCTCGCTTGCGTCGGCGCCGATTCCTCCCTCCTCAGGCCGGCGAGTTGAACGTGGTGGTGGCTGGATGCACGCCTCTCGGAGCGCTACAAGGTGGTATACTCTGATCAGCCCCTAACGTAACAGATTGAGCGCAAATTCAAACCCTAAGTTTGAATCAAAGACTGAAAGGTACAGCCTTGGCTATTTTAAACTGAATATAACACTTGAAAACGTTGTAAAATACGATTAACTTATAAAAATTGTATCTTTTTGCTATATATGGTCGAAATCCAGGGAAACAAGAGATACCGGGACCGTGTGGACGTCTTCTACATTCTAGAAGAAACCGGGGAATTTTTAGAGCTTGCTACATTTTTTGGCAAAGAGAAAAGCAATTTGAGATTTCTAAATTATAAACGATATGGAATGGCGATGTATAAATTATATAATTGATGTATAAGGTATATAAGCGTTGTACACCTCATATATAAGCGTTGTATAAATTATATGTGCGATGTATAAGTTATATATACGTAAAAATCATATGTGAGTTGAAATGAAATTGAAATATATTTGTATACGTATATATATATATATATATATATATATATATATATATATATATATGTATGTATGTATATACTCCCCTCGTCCACAGACCATGGACGATATCTATAGGTTGTGATTGTTTGGATTTTGGTTGACGTGAAATTTGGTGAATAATATGAATGGTTGATTGTTGATTATGGTTGATTGTGGTTGAAACGAAATAGGATTAGTTTGTGGGAAAATTCGTCTACGTACGAACTAGATTATAGAAATCCCCCTTGTCAAAAACTGCGAGGCTTAAAGGTAGCGCGAGGAGCCATACTCGGGACGGTGCCGGTTTTAACTACCCTGCCGTTATGCTGCCGAAATTTTCTGAATTGCATTCATGTGTTTGAATTTTATTCATGTGTTGATAACATATTCATGTTTAAAATAAAATTGTTTAAATGATAAAAATAACATTTTTATTGTATGTACGAAGTATATAAAATATTCATGTTTGAAATAAATTGTTTTAACAAAAAAAATCACATTTTTATTATATATATGAATCGCTAAAAATATTCATGTTTTGAAATAAATTGTTTTGACGGGAAAAATTACATTTTTATTATATACATGAAGTGTTAAAAATAGTCATGTGTTGAAATAAATATTTGTTGGATAAAAATATTATTTTTACCACATATGCGAAATGAAAATGATTTGGAAATCGAAGAACGAATTATATATATATGTATAATTAAAATAAAATGAATAACGACGCTGCAGTTCGTGTTTTGAAATCATGATTTCAAACGATTATCGCGGGAGATCCGACCGTCGGATTTTCCCGAAACCAAAACCGTTGGGTTCGCTTTGAAAACATCTTTCCAACGAGACCAAATTTGCAAAGATCCAACGCTTAGGTTGTGTGAAATGTTTAATTCAAATCTGAATGAAAACAGCGCCAAAATGAATTATATTTATATATATAAATATAATTAAAATAAAATGAAAAACGATGCCGCACGTATTTTGAAATCGTAACTTCAGACGATTGTACCGGAAGATCCGACCGTCGGATTTTCCCAAAACTGGAACCGTTGGGTCCATTTTGAAAAGATCTTTCCAATGGTATAAAATTTGTAAAGATCCAACGGTTAGATTTTCAGATATGTGTAAATCAAATCCGAAGAAAAACAGCGCTATGGTCGCGTTATGGCTTGAAGCATTGTTTAAATAAATGGGCTATTTTTAAAATAAATAAAAATAGCGATAAATTGTTATAAAATATTATAAACGATATGAAATGGAAATAAATTGAATTTACTCGGTTTATTGGATATTTGATGGTTGAATGTGTTTGACATGAAAATTATATTAATGAACTGAATTATGGATGTCAAATAATTTAACCAGGAAATGAATTGATTTGAATTCTAAATATACGTGAATTATTTGAAAATTCTCATTTCAAATAATTGATCGACGAT
This sequence comes from Allium sativum, assembly GCA_030737875.1. NCBI lineage: Eukaryota > Viridiplantae > Streptophyta > Magnoliopsida > Asparagales > Amaryllidaceae > Allium > Allium sativum. The sequence goes on from CM060916.1 coordinate 738,232,075, forward strand.
TGGAAGTCGAAGATATGAAGACGGTGCAAGACCGATGATCTTCACATCGAATGGATGGCTACTGATGCCTTTGATGGGAGTTGATGCCCTGAAGGGGTTACAGTGGTGGTTGTCCGGACGTACTTGTTGATCGTTCGGAGGTGCGAGGACCTTTCTCCTGTATTGGACATATGGGACGAGGAAAAAGGTGCCTCTGGTTTCGTTCATACCCAGAACGGACTTGTAAATGGATGTGTGTCTGACATTGTAGATTGACAACGTGGCATACAGAGATGCTGTGATCAAGGCTTTTGTTGTAAAGCAGAGCCTTGTGGTTGATGATCAAAGCATGTGTAACGACCCGAATTTTTGGTCGATTAATTTTGAATATTTAATACTTATTTTAAATATTGATTTGATAATATAAATGAATTTTTATATTTAGTTATCGATTTAAAAATCGATTTCGATTTAATATCGAATATATTAAATTATCGTAATACAAAAACAAAGTGTAATTTAACTCAGAGTTAAAACTAAATCAAAAATAATTCAGAGGATCAATATAAATTATATGTGAATATAAACAATGATAATTGTTAGACCCAAAAGTGGTTCTAACACCCAAATTGATTAAGAACAAGATGAAATGAGATAAAAATAAAAATGAACACACAGGATTTATAGTGGTTCAGCGAAGAAATGCCTACGTCCACTTATCTTTCACTATATTCAATAATTCAGTTGAGAATACAATGTAATTGTCACTTGACTTCACTCACAACTCGCTTATATTCACCCAATAGAATAAAACAAACAATTAAAGATGATTTGGATTCTCCGGGAGTAATGGAGTTCGGGTTATGGAGGTAGTTGAATTCTCAAAGTGCTGAAAAAAGATCCTTCTCTTTGTCTCCAGACGGGGTATTTATAGGTGTGAATTTGCTTGAGACTTGATCCGGGTCGGGCCACGTGTCATCCATCGCACTCTCTTCGGGTTCGGATGAACTATCATGTTGACAACGCATCAAAGGGACAGACGTTATGGGTAGGAACTGGTCATAGCCGGTCCGGATATCCAGGCGCCGTTGCAGGAGAATAACAGGGAGCATGGGTTCGGGTCGGAGGCGCGCAGATAAGGGGCTCGGATCGGGATAACCGATCCGAACCGGATTGGCTTAGATGCGACGCTCTCTTCTTCTCTAATCTGCTCCGCTCCGATCCATTTTCGTGGCCAACAGGTGGCTTTCCGATCCAATCGAGATTTAGTTGCCCTCCGATCCGATTAAATATACCTTACCAATTCACTCAATAGGAGTTCACCGATCCGAACAGAGGACTCTTTCCGACCCGAACCGATGGTTTGCTCTAACCCGATCCGAACAGCTGCTGCTATCTAATCTAGATTGTAGTGTCTTCTCCAATCCGAACCGAAGTCTTCTAATTAAAACTATCCTTCAACGTTTGGTTTCTTGACTTTGTGTTGCCTAGTTCACAAAGTAGGCTAACATGTTGCCCCCTCAAAGGATGCTTCTGTTGTATACGAAGCGTGCTTTGATGTCGTTTGAAATGCTAGTCCTTGAATCAGAACAGTCAGAAAGTCACTTCTGTTCGTTTGTGAAGATGCGTTGCTTCATGAAGACATGTCTCTTATTGCTTATATATATGTCGTGAAACACCTGATTCATTTTCTTCATTTTTGAGTCAAGTCCAGAAGTCCTTCTCAACATATAGCATTCTTCTCAGGTATGTTCTTTCCTAGTTTTTCTTTTAAATCCAATTTGAATGCTAGAGGAATGCACAGATTTCTACTCGGCTCGGTGGTGCGACTCGGTTCGGTGGCGCGACTCGGTTCGGTATCTGACTCGATCACCTTTTCTTCCTGTTTCGCTTTGCACTGGGTTGATGGGCCAGAAGATGTGGGCTGGCTTGGACGCGGTCCGAACGGAGTGAGATACGGGGAATACAAAGAGCCATCTCAAGTATTATATAAACTCACTCACCCATACTCTTCTTCCTTCTTTACTCCCACAATTCTTGTTCTCCTATTTTTACACCGAAACCCCACTTCCTAAAAAATCTAAAAACTCCAAACTCCTTGTTTCAATCTTCGAATAAAACATCTAGGTATTTTAAATCTTCAATTGTTTATGTAATAACTGATTTCAACTAGAATTTGCGTTTAAATCGAGCGATTGGAGTGTGGTGTTTGTTGAACTCTGACGCCTGGGTCTCCTCCACCGTTTGTCATCGTCGTTGATGGTGTCTTCGCCGCTTCGAGGTAGCAACGGGGGTCTTTGGGGTCCAACGTTAAACGTTCAAGCACATACACATAAACACTTAACTTTGTTTGGGTCTAGTGAAATTTGAAGACGAGAAAGGGGAGAACAGAAATGGGGTTCGGTTCGGGTAAGGAAGTGCTGAAGCAGCGGAGGTGAGGACAAGTTCATATGTCAGGATCGGGTCGGAATGAAATGCGATGTGGAGAAAGCCATGCTGGCCCGACCAGGTCGGATTGGAGGAAAAGATAGAGAAAGGAAAAGGACGTATGGATCCTTTTGTTTGCTGAGCCGCTCCGGATGCTTATTCCGATCCGATTTTAAACTGCTAAATATGAACATCTTCTCCGAACCGAACAATGCACAGACCCGAACCGATCCCAACTATATGCACATCCGATCCGAACCCAACAATGAACGCACCCTATCCGAACTGAATGATATGCATATTCCAACTCAAAGCACTAGACTTTATCCAACCAGGGTTAATCAATGCTTGACATAATCTTCAACTTAATGAACAGTTAGGATAGTGCCTTGCGGACATAAACGAACATTAAGAACAACTTTGACTATCACTTTTTCTTCAAAGCTTCGTCTTACATTGCTATACTTTTATTTTGCATTTCCCACATTTGCTTCACACATTTTAGTTCACACACATACACAGGGGGGCACGGGATAATTTACTCTAATCCGTGCTATTGCTTCTTCAATAGTTCTATGATAATGAGGCCCAGACGCTCTTCCCGTTTAGCTGAGAGGAAAGAAGCCCCCGGAAACTTCTAACAAAATCACTCTTGAGGATATATCTTCTTCGTCTGATCCAGAATGGGACAGTGAGGGTCCAGATTACGGGGTTGGTCATCGGGAAAGCGACGAGGTGTCTTCAGAGAATGAAGTTTCACTGGGTTTCGAGGAGGAAGGAGGGATTGGTGACAATCGAGCACCCGATGAATTTGAATCAGCCATCATATTGGAATCACCCTCGGACTCCGTTGAATCAACAATTGACAACGATCGACTTGTTCGAATTTGTCTAAAATATGGAATAATGAAAAGGGACACCCTAGTGCCCTCGCACTCTGACCGTCCCCACAACCCTCCAGAAGGATATATGACGGTTACTCGATTGATGTGCATGGTTGATGCCATTCCTCCATTCTCTCCATTCATCGTTGATTTCTTAAGACAAATGCGGATTGCCCCCATGCAGCTGCATCCCTATTCATATGCCTATTTGCACACCTTATACATAGCATATCGTGAAATCCTAGGCATAGAGCTCACGTTCGATGACGTTCACTTCTTCTATAATTTCAAGCATCGGACTCGAGAAACTCCATCCTTCTGCTACTTTGAATCAGTTCCCAAGAGGAAGATAATCTCTGCACCATTTAGCAGTAAAGCTGGGGATTCCAGACTTGAATGGTTTTACGTGAAGCAACAGCCTGGATGCGCCAGGAGATGGACAAAATTAAGTAAAGCATTGATTTTCTGAACCTGGACTCTATACACTTGAATCATCACCCTGACCTGTTTTCCTTTTTTGTTTGCAGTCGACAATCCCAAACAGATATCAGATCAGGTGTTCTTTGATCGGATGCACCGTCTTCTTAATGGCGATCAAAAATTCCTGATTATCGACGAGGTCCTTAAAGATGAATACCTTCATTTTCACGGGCTGCTATCCGTTTTCCGTAGCATCGGTCATGGGACGGTCCCTTATGCATACATCCCTCCAGTGGAGATAGTTCCAGAGACAGGAGAAGGCTCGGGAATTCCTACGGCGCCTCTTCAAACTTCACCTTCTCCATTTTCCACACAAGACGATGAATTGGCTAATCTGGCCGAAAAGCATCGTGAAGGGTATATTGCCCCCGAGGAAACTACTTCTCTAGACAAGTCAAAATCCCCAGCAGAGTCGCCACTTCATGCTTCCGAAGGGGATGTTCCTAGCACTGATGAGCACATATTTCAGGGTTTGGGGGATCTCCCCTTACCTGAGACTATATATACTTCAGAGGATTTCGGGAAGGATCCTTTAGTCTTCACCTCTTCTGAAGAAACTACTCCCGCTAAGGCCAAAGAGCCTGCCCGCACTAGTCTAGCTTCAGACTCGGGTTGGTTGGGGGGACACACACACCACTTAGGATGCACTTTACACCACAGCATTAGCATTCGTTGCACTTCTTTCTCCATGAATCCATTAATTCTAAACTTCGTTTATTTTATCGTGCAGGTTCAATGTCTCGATCCTACTACGATATAAGAAAACTTCGTCGTAGCATGTCCAATCCTCCTCAGGATGTCGAGTATGATCGCCGGGATGATCGTGGTAGGGAGGAGAGAAGACCTTACGATCCCTATCGTTCTCGACCCTCACGTTCCCGCTCACCAGCTAGGCCGGAACAAGAGAAATACAAAGGTTACCAAAGCCGTAGGGAGGAGGACAGACCACAATCCAAAGACTCCTCCTCTTCCTATGAGAAACGCAGTAGAGAGAAAAGTCCTCCAAAGGAAACCGGGTCTCGAAGTAAGCAAAAGGTCCCTGCGACTAAACGACCTAGGACAGACAAAGAGATTACAGAATCCTCTCCAGGAAGGGACACCGAATTGACAATCCTCGCTCCTCCCCCACCAGATGCGGGAACTGCCATAAAGCGGGCATATTTGAAAGAGCAATTTCCCGAACACTACTTCGAAACTCTGACTTTTTTACCTGCCCTTGAACCTATTTCGTCTAATTGGGCAGAAGAGGCCAAAGCAAAGATTGATGCGGTGCAAAAACAATATACTGAGATGTTCAAATATTCGCGCAATCTTTCTAGAATCATCCGCACTCTAATCACAAATACTGATTCAATGCAAAAGACCGCGGAGGAGGATGCTAAGGCCTTAAAAGCTTTAGGAAAAGATTTGGAAGACACTCAAGCTCAGCTAGCGGTTGCTCAAAAGGACGCTTCTAATTTCAAAAAACAATTCGAGGATATGCAAAAGCGCTATCACGATTTGCTTGAATCTCATACTCAGGAGCGTTCTGAATTAAAAAAGCAAGCTGACGAGGCCAAGTCAGAAGCTGCTAAGACACGCCTTGCTTATGCTGAGCTTGAGCAGAAAAACGCCGAGTTAGCAAAGAGGAGTGCTGAATTAGAAAAGAAGAATGCTGACTTGGCTTCAAAGTTGTTGGAGGCAGAGAACAGGGCTGCTCTGGCCGAGGGCAATGTGGAGTGTGCTATTAAATCGGCGGAGGAAGCCCGCAAGCAACTATCAGAGGCGGAGGCTGATATTCAGGGCTTCGGCGAGCTAATGATTGAATTCTTCGCACACATTATTCGTCGTCGAAACATTTCTTGGATCGAGGACTATCCATCCACTCTGGTTCAAGTATGGAATCAAATCGTTGAGTGGGAAAAAGAGGAACTTAAGGTCGATTCCCTTGATGAAGATAAACTGATGGAGAAATACTTGAGAGACGATGAACCGGAGCGCCTAGCTGAAGGGCGCCGCCTTATCGCTGAGGCCATGGAAGAAGAGAGACGGAAGTCTAAACAAAAAAACATTCCCGAAGCTGGCTCCTCTTCTTCTGCTCCTGCAACTCCCGAAGTAGAAGGGTATGATCCCGAAAACCCGGGAATTCCCCGAACAACTTTGCTATCTCCCATTCCTGAAATAACCCCAGAGGTAGTGGTCACCCCCGCTGGAAAGTCTTCGGAAGGTATCCCTATCTTTTCTCCTCAATTTGCCAAAGCTATTACTACCTTTCGCCACATGATTGAACATTCGATGAGAGACCCATTGTTTTCGCCTGAGTTGATAACTGTTGCTTCTCATTCTGTAGGTGTCGAATCGTTCGAAAAGACAGATGTAGCTCAAGGAGCTACTGCTGGGACAAAGCCCGCAGACAGGGCCAAAAAAGGAGAAGACAAGGCTGCTTCTACAGACTTGGGAGAAGGAAATGAGCCAACTAAGGTCACCACTCCCCGTGATGAAGAAATAATAGCAGCTTTAAAGGACGATGGCGGAGACGAGGGGCATGACGAGGAACCAGAAGTCGCAATAACCGGGGAGTCAAAAAGTACTGATGACGTTACCTTGGCTGCAATGAAGGCCGACCAAGACAAGCGTTTGCAATTAAAGGCCGAAGAACTAGACCCTGAGGTCCTCAAGCCCCTCGCAGTTGTGGATGCGGGTTCAAGGTTAGTTGTTAAGCTCTCAACTAGATCTATTACCGAAGAACTTGCTAAAAAATCTTCTTTTGATTCCAGTGTCCCGCCCTCCGGGAAGAAGTCTACTGGCTCCAGTACCGCATCTTCAGGGAAAAAGAAATCGAAACGAATCTTGACTGAAGCCGAGAAGGAAGCAAAGGATGCGGAAAAAGCCGCCAAGAAATCTAAGGCTCATTCCAAACCCAAATAGTGGGTTCCCCTGTATCTTTTTAGCATCTTTGTGAACCAATAATTGCTGCTACAAAAGCAGCTCCTGCACTTTCTTCTTTAGTTATTTCCCTGTACAAATTCATTCATTTGTAAATAAAAATAATTCACTTTTTGCAATGTTTATTTGCTAGTAGTTCTGCACTTATGTAAAAATGCATGTCTATGGTTATGAAACGAAGTTGTGGAGGGGGGAAATATGTGTATGCATATGTGTCCCCAGTCAATTTCCACAAGTTATTTAATGCTTAATCTAGCAATCTGAATGCTCCCAATTCTCTGACGGGATAGCACTTCCTGTGTCGTCAATACCTGTTGTTTTTTCTGGCATTTCTTTTATACTCTCCCTCTTTCTCTTGAGAGTTAGAGTTCGAGTTCAGTCATTTGTTTATTCCCCGGTCGCTCAACGGGGAAGGATTTCTTTCTCGGCGCTCAGTCGGAGACGCCTTTATACTCTCTTTCTCTCTGGAAAGTTAGAGTTAGGAGGAGAATTTCTTTTTCAGCGCTCAGTCGGAGACGCTTTTATACTCTCTCTCTTTCTCTGGAGAGTTAGAGTTAGGAAGAGAATTTCTTTTTCAGCGCTCAGTCAGAGACGCTTTTATACTCTCTCTCTTTCTCTGGAGAGTTAGAGTTAAGAATGTCGTTTTCTCATTCTTTTATGTCTTATTGCACAAATAATCGTTGTGCTTCTTTTTATGTCTAAACTGTTTTCAACCTTTTTAGGCTCTGAGTTATCCTGTATTGTATAATCACAACAGAATAACTAATGAATGTAAATGCATAAAAGTAAATAACACACAATATTTTTATAGTGGTTCAGCTAAGTCGTAGCCTACATCCACTTTATAGTCCTTTATTCATATCATCAGATTTTCCCAAGGCAAGGCGTGCCTTATTACAGAGTTCACAGGAAAAATAACAAAAAGTATAGCATTTCTAATCCAAATATCGCATTAAGTGTTGGGCATTCCATGCTCGAGGGACTTCTTCGCCATCTACGGTCGTTAACTTGAAGGTTCCTTTTTCAAGTTTCCGTTGGATGACAAAGGGCCCTTCCCATTTTGGGCCAAGGTGAGGAAGGGATGGAAAAACTCTCTTTAGCACCAAATCTCCGGGTTCAAAAGTTCTGAGGCGAACTTTTTTGTCATAATAGCGTGCCATCTGACGCCGATGTCTTGCTGCACGCAAGTCTGCTTCGTCCCTTTTCTCTTCGATTTCATCAAGAGACTCAAGTAAGAGCGCCCGATTCGTCATCGGGTCATAATACGTCACCCTGTGGGAAGGAACTTCTAGTTCAACTGGAATCACAGCTTCTGAGCCAAAGGAGAGAGAGAAAGGGGTATGACCGGTAGCCGTTTTAAACGTTGTTCGATATGCCCACAAAGCTAGGGGCAATTCATCAACCCACTTTGCCTTTGCACGCTCTAATCGCTTCTTGAGGATGGATTTTATTACCTTGTTTATTGCCTCTACTTGCCCATTCGATTGCGGATAGGCAACTGCAGTATATCGTTTGTCTATCTTATATTTCTGGCAAAAATTTCTGAATTCAGTGCTATCAAATTGGGTCCCGTAGTCAGTAATAATCGTCCTTGGGATCCCGAATCGGCATATAATATTTCTGACCACAAAACTTATCACCTTTCTTGTTGTGATCTTAGTCAAGGGCTCAGCTTCCACCCACTTCGTGAAATAGTCCACGGCTACTATTGCATACTTAGCTCCTCCTTTTGCAATTGGTAAAACTCCAATGATATCAATTCCCCATGTGGCAAATGGCCAAGGACTCACCATCGATTTAAGCTGGGTTGACGGTGCCTTGGGGATTTTGGCGAATCTCTGGCACTTATCGCAGCGTCGTGAATAATCAGCTGCATCTTTGTTGATCGTAGGCCAGAAGTATCCGTACCGCAATATTTTCTTTGCTAAAGTTTGACCTCCTGTATGATCTCCACACTCACCTTCGTGTACTTCTCTTAGTACACGCTTGATGTCGTCGTGTGCTATACATCGTAACAGGGGCATAGAAAATCCTTGTCTATAGAGAGTATCATCTTGTATGACATATCTGGTAGCTTTGCGAACTACAGCTCTTTTCTCACTCTTCTTCGATGGGAGTGTCCCATTCTTAAGGAAATTCTTAATTGGAGTCATCCATGACTCCTTCTCTAGTTCCGCTTCAAAAGCGAATTCAATTTCCATTGACTCAGAGCTTGGCGATTCCAACGTTTCAATTGGAATTACTTCAGTCTCTTCTGGATTGTCGGAACTAGCCAGCTTTGCCAGTCTATCCGCTTTCTGGTTTTCAACTCTGGGAATATGTGTTATGTTGTACCGCTCTAAGCTATTCAATAGCTCTTTCACTTTCTTGAGGTAGGCGATAAGCCGAGGTCCTCGAGCCACGAATTCCTCTCGCACTTGACAAACAACAATTTTAGAGTCACAGAATATGTCTAACATTTTTACTCCAAGGTCTTTAGCAAGTTTCAGCCCGGCAATCAGGGCTTCATATTCAGAGTCATTGTTAGTTGCCGAAAACTCTAATCGCAGGGCGTAATATAACGACCGTCCCTCGGGAGTGACTAAGACAATTCCAGCTCCAGACCTTCGGTCATTCTTAGCTCCATCTGTATATAATTTCCACGGATTCATCTCTAGCTCATCCTCGGATTTAACCACTTGGTCATTGATTATTTCCTCCTCTGGAATGGTGAACTCCGCAATAAAGTCTGCTAGAGCTTGCCCCCTGATTGACTTTCGTGGTTGAAAATTCAAATCAAACTGACTTAGTTCTATGTTCCATTTGATCAACCTTCCCGATGCTTCGGGTCTCTGCAATACCTGTCTCAAGGGCTGGTCGGTGTATATGGTTATTGGATGGGCTTGGAAATAATGACGAAGTTTTCGGGATGCGATCAGGAGGCTGTAAGCGAGCTTCTCAATTTTTGGGTAATTGCGCTCTGCCGCTGCTAATTTCTTACTCACATAATACACCGGCCTTTGTACTTTGTTTTCTTCTCGAACCAGAGCCGTGCTTACAGCATGAGCCGAGACTGCCAAATAAGCAAATAATTCTTCGTGATCTACGGGCTTTGATAAAATCGGTGGTTTCTCTAGCAGTTCTAACAGATTTTGAAAGGCCTCAACACAATCTTGAGTCCACTGGAAGTTCTTCTTTCCCCTTTTTATCAAATCAAAAAACGGAACACATTTATCTGTGGCTTTGGAGATGAATCTACTCAGCGCCGCTACTTTCCCTGCTAGACTTTGAACGTCTTTAATTCTCCTCGGCTCTTCGATGTTTCTAATCGCTGCTATCTGGCTAGGGTTGATTTCAATTCCTCGGGAACTCACAATAAAGCCAAGGAACTTTCCCGATGCCACTCCAAATGAGCATTTCAGAGGATTCAATTTCATCCGATACTTTTGCAAGATGCCAAACATTTCCGCCAAGTCTTGCGTATGACTGGAAGACTGCTTTGATTTGACAAGCATATCATCCACATAAACTTCCATAGTTTTTCCTATTTGATCATAAAACATTCTATTTACCAAGCGCTGATAAGTAGCTCCAGCGTTTTTTAACCCGAATGGCATTACAACATAACAATATAACCCCAAATTCGTAATGAAACTCGTATGCTCTTGGTCTAGTACGTGCATAGGAATTTGGTTGTATCCAGAGTATGCGTCCATGAAAGAAAGAAGTTCATGACCTGTTGTCGAATCTACAAGTTGGTCAATCCTGGGGAGTGGGAAACTATCTTTCGGGCAAGCTTTATTTAAATCTGAAAAGTCAATACAAGTTCGCCACTTTCCGTTTGGCTTCTTTACTAAGACGGGATTCGATATCCAGTCGGGATATGTCGAATCTCGAATAAATCCATTCTGCTTCAACTTCTCTACTTCCTCTTTGAGAGCGGCCGACCTCTCTGGGCCCAGCATGCGTCTCTTTTGCTTCACAGGTGGATGCTTCGGATTTACATTCAATTTGTGACTTATAATGGATGGCGATATCCCACACATGTCAGCATGGGTCCAGGCAAACACGTCCAGGTTTGCCTTCAAGAAGTCCGTTAGTTCTTTATCTCGACGTGGATCCAATTGAGAACCAATTTTCAAAACTTTTGTCGGATCAGCTTTATCAATGGGAATTTCCACTGTCGCTTCATTAGGAGTTGCATTTCTAGCCTCTGGTTCCTCGTCTTTTCTAGGATCCAGGTCTTCAGGTGTTCCTTTGGGCAACTCCTTTGGGGTCAATTTCCCTAATTGCTATGCCGAGTCCCCTTTTGAGGGAGACGAGGCATCCTTACTCTCAACGTCAAGTCCTTTCATCAACATTTTTAACTCGGCCACATAGCAGGCCCGTCCGGAAACCTGATCCCCTCTCATTACTCCAGTTCCGGCTTCGGTTGGGAACTTAAGTAACAGACACCAAGGGGCGATACAAACTCTAAATTCAGCGAGGGCAGGTCTCCCCAAAAACGCGTTATAAGGCGAATCTACGTCCAATACTACGAACTGAAGCATTCGCACTCTTCTACGTTCTCCTTGCCCCAGGGTCACGGGCAACTCTATGTATCCCAGGGGAGCTGTCGACGCCCCGTTGAAGCCTCTAATCCATCCTTCACAAGGCTTCAGATCTTCGGACTCAAGCTTCATTTGATCAAATGACTTCTTGAACAAAATATTAACGGAACTTCCGTTGTCTACTAATACCTTATGGACCAAGGCCGGCCCAATGGTGGTAGTAATAACCAACGGATCATTGGTGGGTGATTGTATCCCAGTATTGTCTCGGCTTCGAAATACCACGTCGTCGAACATGGTCTTCTGTTGTTTTATAGGGGCGACATCTTCCAAATCATCACCTTCATTCACGTCTAGATGCTTGGCAGCATTCACATATTGTTCCATTGACCTAAAACTTCGGATTGCCGGGTGAGGTCCGCCTACAATGGAGTTGATGACAATTCCTTTACCTTTCTGCTGCGCTGTAGGCTTGGGAGCAGGTAGGATTTGTTTTGGTGTCTGCTCCCCTTGCCCCCTGTCCCTCAGGGCAACCTTGTACTCATCCAACTTTCCTTCACGCAGCAGCTTTTCAATTACATCCCTCAAATGCCGACATTCATTGGTCGAATGCCCATGAGTTCCGTGAAACAAGCAAAATTTCCCTATCGCCATTTCTTTCTCGGTCGAATCACGAGGTGGCGGTCTTTTGTACTGCAACACATTATACGTATCCAGGTAAATATTTTCCAGGGTGTCGTTCAATGGTGTATAATTCTCGTAGTTCTGGAATCGGGGTCTTTTGTTGGGGTCACTTCCCCTATTTCTGTTTCTTCTGTTACCGCTCGAATTACGGTTATTGTTATTGTTTCCCCCACTTCCAGTATTGCTATTTCCACCTTTGTTTCCTACATTTACTTCAACCTTGCCAGAATTCTCCCCCGACTGCTTCACGGCGATATTACTCTGCACATTCTCCTTTGAAGCCGTCTCAGACTTTCTCTTTCGATTTTCCCTGGCCTCCTCTCGCCTTAAATAAATATCGGCTTTTTCGTAGAATATTTCCCTTGTGGGGGGTGTCTTCCCAGAAAGGTAGTCTCCAAACTCAGATTCAGGATCGACTCCTTCCTTCAATGCCATCAGAATAGTGGGCTCATGCGGGTCACTGACCTCAGTTACAGCTTGGTTAAAACGATCAAGATATGCCCTTAAAGATTCTCCTGGTGCCTGTTTGATTCTCGATAATTCAATAACACTTTTGGACTTTCGGGCATGTAGTCGGAACTGGTTCATGAAACGCTCGCTTAGTTCCTTGTAATTAGAAATCGAACGAGGAGGAAGTCGGGTAAACCAGAACAATGCCACATCTTCTAGGTAGATTGGGAATGCTTTGCACTTCACTTCATCTGGGGCAGCAACAGCATTCATGAGCCACGAATACCTCATCAAATGCTGTCCCGGATCAGTCCTTCCGTTATACTTGTCCATTTGTGGCAAGTTAAAGCGTCGGGGAAATTGGAAGTCGAGGATATCATCGGTGAACGGAGTATGGCTTCGCTCAATGCCATAGTCTTCATTTGTATAATTCCGGCTCTCGGACATAATTTGGCGAACCATTGCCTATACATCAGCATTAGTTAGGGGCCGCTCAGGTTCCCTGGCCCTAGTATCCGAGCTCCTTCTGGGCTCTCGCTCAGGAGATGCTCTTCTTCTTCGAGCTGCCTCTGCTCGATTCCGTTCCCTGCGTTCCCGGTCAATCTCGGGAGGAGGGGACTGGAGTCTTTGCCCCCGAGTGGGGTCATTGTTTCCTAATGCTCGTGCGATATCTTCACGAGATCCCAAAGATCGAAATGTCATCTGCTCCACGTTCTGAGGTCGTTCGAGTGGCCTTCGTTCACGGGGCCTCTCTTCCTCGGAAGATGAAGATTGGTCTACTGGTGTGTGACGAACCGGTGATGGAGTTCTTTGCCGACGGAGTTCACTAATCTCCCAACTCATGAGCCTCATATTTTCCTGCATCATGAGATTAGTGCGCTCATGAACTTTCATAGCTTCCCTTGTGCTCTCAAGCATGTCAAGCAAGCGCGAAAAGTCTCCTTGAGTGATGGGCGCAGATGGATTGACCTGATCACCAACCCTGGCAGCTGGAATTGGAGCATTCGTGGGGGCTCGAGTAGAGGTTCCAGCTTCACCAAGCATCGGGTCGGGTCGGAGGTAAGAGGTCGGATCGGATCGGAGCTGGGGTGCCTGGTCGGATCGGTATGCAGCGAGCAGCTCGGGTCGGTTCAGATTGGGGGAATGCACTACTTCAGAGTCTCCTACCCGGATCGGGTCAGAGCTCTCCCCCTGCTGTCGGCTCGGATTTCCTGCATTGATTCTTCCTGCTGCTGAACTCTGCCCCCGAGACCTTGTTACAACAGCATTTTGCTGATCTTCGCCAGCTCCATTTCCTCGAAAAAACTGAACTTCCTTACCTTTTCCTTTGGCCATGAGTCTTTGACAATCACTTCAACGAATGTAAAAAAGCGGAGAAACTTAAGGATTCACTTCTTTGAACTCAACGGTCCAAAAAGTAGAAAGTGATCCCGGAAAATAAAGAATTTAGATGAGGGTTCTCAGGGAAAGCACCAAAATGTTAGACCCAAAAGTGGTTCTAACACCCAAATTGATTAAGAACAAGATGAAATGAGATAAAAATAAAAATGAACACACAGGATTTATAGTGGTTCAGCGAAGAAATGCCTACGTCCACTTATCTTTCACTATATTCAGTAATTCAGTTGAGAATACAATGTAATTGTCACTTGACTTCACTCACAACTCGCTTATATTCACCCAATAGAATAAAACAAACAATTAAAGATGATTTGGATTCTCCGGGAGTAATGGAGTTCGGGTTATGGAGGTAGTTGAATTCTCAAAGTGCTGAAAAAAGATCCTTCTCTTTGTCTCCAGACGGGGTATTTATAGGTGTGAATTTGCTTGAGACTTGATCCGGGTCGGGCCACGTGTCATCCATCGCACTCTCTTCGGGTTCGGATGAACTATCATGTTGACAACGCATCAAAGGGACAGACGTTATGGGTAGGAACTGGTCATAGCCGGTCCGGATATCCAGGCGCCTTTGCAGGAGAATAACAGGGAGCATGGGTTCGGGTCGGAGGCACGCAGATAAGGGGCTCGGATCGGGATAACCGATCCGAACCAGATTGGCTTAGATGCGATGCTCTCTTCTTCTCTAATCTGCTCCGCTCCGATCCATTTTCATGGCCAACAGGTGGCTTTCCGATCCAATCGAGATTTAGTTGCCCTTCGATCCGATTAAATATACCTTACCAATTCACTCAATAGGAGTTCACCGATCCGAACAGAGGACTCTTTCCGACCCGAACCGATGGTTTGCTCTAACCCGATCCGAACAGCTGCTGCTATCTAATCTAGATTGTAGTGTCTTCTCCAATCCGAACCGAAGTCTTCTAATTAAAACTATCCTTCAACGTTTGGTTTCTTGACTTTGTGTTGCCTAGTTCACAAAGTAGGCTAACAATAATAATAATTTATTATCCAGGAATTTAATTGTTTTGAAATTAATTTATCGGTTTAAATTAACATCTTCTGCGGATGATCAAATGAGGCTTTGAAACCTGTCCTAGTGTGTTCAGAATTGTGGTATAACCCAAAAAATGTCAGTTGTTGGGTTCAGTAAGGAGTTCAGAATCAAGGGTTATTTAAAATTAAAGGATACCCGTTAATTAAAGTTATAATAAAATAGAACAAAAATAAAAAAAGGTTTCCTTCCTTCCTAAGTAATTCACAAAGGACACTGCGAACCTACCACACTTCAGTCTATTCCTACTTCTACCGGAAAGACGTCGCTCATATCTTCTAATTCTCATTTATATATATCGCAAATCTCTCCATCCCTTTTCTGTTGAAAACAAAAACTAAAATGGCCGATCCTGTTCAATAATAATGTCGCACTTCATTGTATTCTCAAATCAAAATACAAGGCTTCCTAGAAACAAAAATGGCATCACTTCAGCACCTCGTATATTTAGAAGGGGAAAGTCGAATTCGAAATTGGATTCACATCTCGAATCAGAGTATGATACTAATGCCACACGATGAAGGAGAATCTCGACTAAGTAGAATCCCGGGTTGAGACGCGATGTTAGGAACGGTCGATTCAGTTTCAATGGAGAAACTTAGGGCATGGGTTCGTCGACGATTAGAGTGGAATTAGGTTGTGTCGACAATTGCTGGAGTATAACAGCAGGAAGCCGCGATTGGTGATAACATGAGAGTTTGATTTGTCAAAATTGGGTGAGCTTCCGTTGGAATTGAGTCGCACCTGTGCTAAAGGGGACTGATGATCACCGCGTGAAGGAAGGGGTGTTGAGTCAAATGATGGTGGAGATGGAGTTCGTTCTTGGAGCAGAGTTGTATTGGGAAAGGACTGGATTGCATTCGATTATCGGATTTAGGAGAAGTGAAAACTGTTTTGCTTGATGAGCATGGTGTTGACCTTAACAAGAGAAGGTGGAATGGAGATGTGCGTATGTGGGTTTGGGGTGGTAGCGTTCATGTAGAAGTCCATAGTTTTGTGGCCTGGATTTCATATCAAGGTGTTGACTGTAGTGAGAGAGTTGAAAGAAGGTCATTGGGTATGTTTATGTGTACAGGCAGTGAGTGTTTTGCAATGATGAGGAGTGCGCCAGGTCATTGTTAGATTTGTTTTTGAGTTGGGGTTCTGATGTTGAAAATTTGTTTGGTGTTAACAGTAGGAAATTTGTTTGTTGTTCGATCTTTGATTTGGAGTGGTCTATTGCGATTTCGGGCATGGTTTGATGGAAATTATGTTCAGATTTGTTTTAATGGAGGGGTGGTTTACTGTAAGGAATGACGGGATTTCAAGTCATGATAATGGTGGTTGGTTGACTTGAGAAGGAGGCTGCTAGGATCATTTTGGGCTCGACAACAAGGTGAAGGCAATGTCAGTTTGCCTGTATGGAAAAGGAGTAGAAGGCACGTTGCTACAAGTGGAATGGAAGAATGATAGGGGCAGCAAGGATTTATAGGTTTGTTTTACAGTAAGGTATAGAATCCAATTTTTAAAAGTTAAAATTCACATAATATATAGTTTTATAAGCTAAGTGGTCAGGTTTACTAATTTTAGTATAAAATGGGAAACTAAAAACTTACTGATCTTTTATACAAAGGAAAATTCATATAGTATGAGCTAGTTGGAGTATAGAAATGGATTATGCTGCATCTAGAAGTAACTTTGAGTCGGTTGGGGACAACTGAGAATTTAACAGTTAAAGTCAAGATGGATAGCAAAAGAAAAATCATCGGTGAGTAAATCTCACTAATATTTTATTTTAGAATTATTTTATTCTTTGAAATAATTGTTCGTTGGTTGTTTGCATGCACTGAAATATTTTTGTGGCTATTAAATATATATTAGTTATTTAGGATTGGTGTTTGTGGTTATATATATATAATATATATATATATATATATATATATATATTGGTGATTGGATAGTTCCCACAGTACCATTAGCGGATGCCCGTAGTATCATTAGCGGATCACCATATACGCCCCACGCTATGATAGTGGATGACCTTCTATACCGCGATATCCTACCTCGAAGCAGGATGGGTATTCTTTATGTTGGCTGACATCTGTGGATGCAGGAAAACAGGTTGGAGGGATCCAACTGGATTCCTCAAAAATATTATTATTTGTTGGTTTCATATATATTATCTGTTGTATATAACGTAGTTGTATATAACAATTATATGATTTTTGTTTGATGATAACAAACAAGTATATATTATCTTAAATGTGTTTGTCACTGTACTGTTTTATATTCACATCAAACAAGAATATAATATTTATATTTAAGTGAAATACTACTGTACAGACATTCAAATATTAACACAGTATTTTATTTAAATAGAATATTTTATTTCAATATTCAAACAGTACAACTATTTGTAACTCCACTATTTATACATTCACAGAATATTTGTACTTGTATAAACAGAATAAAATAGACAAGTTCGTTTGACAACAATAAAATGATATTTTATTTCAATCAAACTTGTTTATTACAGACATCAGTACATTTCATATATACACAGCTCCTCACTGCAACACTCATACATTCATTCAGTTTACATTTCATATATATCCATTTTCACTTGTATATACAGACACACTGACACTCTGTCCTTGTCTTCTATCTTCTGTCTTCACAGCTTTCTCTGTCAGTCTAGTCATCTACACCTGTCATACATAGAAACACACACACAGTACACTGCAATAGAAATAAAAATTGAATACATGCAGATTTGAATTTTAGTTTTTGAAATTTTATTTGCCTCAGTTTTCTGGTGTGTTTCTCATCATTTTTCTGACTTGATCTGATTTGTATCAGCCTCAACATACTACACTGGTTTGCTGATCAGAACCAGTTGATTCTGATCAGCCACAACACAGTGCAGTAGTCTGCTGATAAAATTCACGTATATACACACATGTATACACACACATACGTGCATATATACACATATGTATACGTAAAAGAAAATACATGTCAAACAGCAAAAGTGAACTGTCAAAAATAATCAAAGCTGCTCAAAACTTCAAAACTGGTTCAAGCATGTGAACAAGCAAGAGGCAACAATAAAGTATATGGATGCACAAGTATATATGGTGAAACAGAACAGGCCAAAGTGGTGCAACATGCACAAGTCAGTGGAAGTGCAAGCTCAGAGTAACATTGAACATGAAGTTCATGTGCAAACAATAGTAGCATGTAGGTGAAGTAGCATTTCAGTATGCAGCAGCGATGGTTGAAATGTCTTTCAACATGGTTCT
The DNA here is from genome assembly GCA_030737875.1 of Allium sativum. Classification (NCBI taxonomy): domain Eukaryota; kingdom Viridiplantae; phylum Streptophyta; class Magnoliopsida; order Asparagales; family Amaryllidaceae; genus Allium; species Allium sativum. The sequence continues at coordinate 738,250,166 of CM060916.1, forward strand.
ATGAAGACAAAGCAGTCGAGTGTAAGAATGATCAAGCACAACAGTAAAAGCAACAAAACAAATGTCAACCAGCAAATGTCAAAGCCAACAAAAGTCAATACAAAAGCAGTTTCAATGTGGTCGAGCAAAACATGAAACCAATGAAATCATCAACAAACATATGGAGCTGCAACATGGGGTTTAGCATATTCATGTCGAGGGACAAGCATCAACAATAGCAACATTGTCGAGCTCAATACAGCATGGCACAAATACAAAGCAACATGGTTCAAAAGTTTCAGAAATGCAACAACTCAATTGAATCTGTTTTAATGATCATTGGTTAGATAGTAACAATAAGGTAGCATGGTCAACCACTTCAAGTATACATGGTCAAGGCAGGTTCAAAACAAATGGGCCACAACAGCAATGGTTAGTGGCTCATGCAAACAGGAAAGTGGTCACAAGTTCAATCCAAGCCAGGAGACACACACGGTTCATAAAGCAAATGGACTACATGACAATGTGTTGCCAATGTCATTGCAACACAGTTCAGGTGCAGTTTTCAAAATGGTCAAGGAATAACACTATTCTAACAAATGCATGAATATAAGATGGTGCAGTAGTGTGTTTCAGCATGTCGAGGAACAATTGCAACTAGAACATGCCAAAGAAGAACAAACAAATGCAAAGATGGTGCAACAACAAGGTGGTGCAGCTTCATGTATTCACACAACAAGGCATGGGGATGTAACATGCATGTACAGCCATGGTTAAAGCAAACAAGTGTACAAATGTGCAAAATCTACATGAGTATCACAATGATACAAGGCTGTGCACAAACATGGACTAATGCTCAAGACTGCATGAATACAATGAAGCAAGACAAGCCAGCAATGCTCATGGGCAGGAAAGCAGCTCAAAAATGTCAAAGCAGCATTAATTTTGACAAGAAACAAATCAGCATGGCTATATAGGTGAAATCAAATCGAGCTTTTAAAGGCAAAAATTGGCAAGTATTTATGATTCAATTTCAAATCAGCTCATTACAATTTTATGGCAAAAAATCCACCATCATATATGGAATGTGTTACACAAATCATTTCTACATTATTTTCAGTTTTTCAGAATCTATTTTTGCCAAGATTTCTTTCCAGATTTCAACAAGTCAGTTGGCATTTCTATTTGGCAAATCTTTGGCAAAGTATGAAATCAAGGGAGACCACAAAGTCAAGTTATTGAATTCCAGAAATCACACTGTATTTTGAGCAAGTTTTTCTTTGGCCAAAGACATATTTCCAGTGTTGAGCAGATAAATTTTTATACGGCATCATTTCAGCAGAGGATTAATTTTTTAGAATTTAAATCGAGCAAGTGATCAAATTACACAAGGGATTATCACAAGGGGACACAAAAACATTTTTTTTGTTTCCTGAATGGTTCACAGCAAATTGGGAAAGTCAATTGGAGTTGCAGATTTTACTCAAAGTTTTTTTTGGTAACTATTTCATTCTAGGAAACATTAAAAAGTCACACAATTCTTTTTTTGCCGAGAAAATCAATGTTAAATCAAAGGACCACAAGCATGTCCAAATATGCGCATGAATTTCAAATTAATTCATGAATTGTTCAAGGCAACAAATTGATTTCAATGCCGGAATTTCAAAAAGGGAAAGCTACAAAAATTCAGATCAAATCATTCTAATAAAATCAGAGTGTTGATTTATAGACTTTCCAAATCCTATTTTTTTTATACATCCATTACATCATCGGCAAGTGAGTGAAATCGAAAAATTCAGAGCAACAAAATCATAGAGCATACAGAGATATCATTTTTAAAAAATCACTCACATCGGAAGCCAAGCTAAAACAGAATCGACGATTCAAGCTACACGAGTTCAAGCTTCAGAGAATCATCTATCATCGTTCGAAGTCGATTTGTTTTGGAGGATTTCAGAAAACCCTAGTTTCTAATCGCCGCCGCCATTTTTTTTTCCAGAGCAAAAGCAAAAGTAATCGGGCAAATAAACAAATGGGCCGGCCAAGATAAAAAGAGGCTTTGGATTTGTTTAAAGGGGATGACCCCTTTAATATAAACTCCTTTATTTTTATTTTTATTTTAAAAATTAGGGTTTATATTTTTGTCTTACATTCTGTTGTTTTATTTAAATTGTGTTGTAAAATCATTTCTGAACAGTTCTAGGTCTGTAAAATCTAGGGGGATTTAGTCAAGGAGTTGACTGTCAGTTTCAGAGTCTGTAAATCTGAGTTATGAGTTACAGGGTTTGTAATTCGGGAAATCTGATCTAGGGGTTTAGATCAGTCTAGGGATTTGAGCGTAGGGTTAGAATAGGAGCAGGGTTTGCGAGTGTACATGGTCTTGTATGCGGGATCTGTTCTATCACCTAGTAGAAACCTTAGAAATGCAGCAGTAGGCAGGGTTTTGCCGAAGCTGGGTATATCTGTGTGTGATTTATTTTCTGCATTTCTGTTTCTGCTATATTCTGTGATTTGCCTATTATTTTAATATCCTGTCAGTTTTTCAATTTTATTTAAAAACTGTGAAAAACCCTATTCACCCCCCCTCTAGGGTTATTCTAGATCCATCAGTGGTATCAGAGCCTGGTAATTTCATTAACTCTAGAGTCATGGGTAACCCTTGCTGTCAGTCCACAGAGAGTTAGTCCAGTTCATCTCCAACTATTTTCACTGGAACAGATTTTTTAAATTGGAAATCCGAAATGGAATTTTATTTAAAATCTGTTGATATTAAATGTTGGGATGTTGTTATCAATGGGTTTGACATGGTAGATAAAGCTTCTAATTCTCGTGCTACACATATTCTGTATTCTCACCTTAATGATAATCAATACAGTCTGATTTCTCATTGTTTAACTGCGCAGGAAATTTGGACAGCTCTAAATACAAGATATGGAAACGACAGCAACTTCTCAAAACCCTCAACTGACAACTCAGATTCAGATCTTTGTTCAACAGATGAATCAGCTGATGAAGACTCAACAGATGATGAGATAAGAAATTTTTCATATGAAGATCTGGTTTATTTTTGTGTTGATTTAACCAAATCTGTTGACAAGCTTCAATCGAAAAATAAATCTTTGAAATCTATAAATTCTGAGTTGACCAACAAGATAAATTGTTTGGGATCGAAATTGTCAAATGTCGTGAAATTTGAAAATTCTAATTGTGAAAATTGTTTGAAATTAAAAACTGATCTCGTTCATTTCAATAATAATATTCGAAAGCTTGAAGAAGAAATTTTAATTTTAAAAGATAACGAGATTGAGCTAAAAAATGCAAACAATTGTTTACAAAAGGAATTTATAAATTTCAAGGCTATCAAAAATTCCAAACATGAAAACGCTGAAAATGATAGTTTGTTGAAAACAGATCTGTTTTTGAAAGAGCTTGAAATCGAAATTGAAAATTGGAAGAAACTTGAATCTGAAAGTCGAAAATATTTTGATTCTGAAATGGCTAAGTCCCAAACCAAAATCAAATTGCTTAATGATGAAAATTTGGTTTTGAAATCTGAGTTTGAAAGATGCAAGATCACTAAAAGTCGTTGTTCAGATTTAATAAAAGAAAACGATGATCTTAAAACTGAAATTCAACAACTTGAAACAATTCTATCTAAATTTTCAAACGGTGAAAGATCTTTGGATATGTTGTTGAAAAACCAACTTTCTGTTGGAAATAAACGTGGTCTTGGTTTTGGGAAGAATAATGTTTTTGGAAAACAAAATTCAAATGATTTGAAAAATCCCTCAAATTGCTTTGGAAAGAACTACGTTGAAAATTTGAACTCTGAAAATTTCAAAGGTTTTTTGAATCAAAATTGTGATGAGAAATCGTTTTATAATAAACCATTTAAACAATCTTGGATCCCGAATAAAAATAAAATGACTTTGACTAAATTTAAACAGATTTGGGTTCCTAAGGGTACAAAGGTTAATTCTGATGGTTTGTTATACAAACAGGTTTGGGTACCAAAAGTGGTAAACGTATTTCAGAGTGGTTTTACAAATTTTGTTAGACCACTTAATTCACTCAACTGCTAGGTACCAGTGAAGGCTGAGGAACTGCTGTGCTGAAAAGAAATTTGAAATCAAGATTGTCTATAATTCTGTGTCATTTACAGTTCCTTAGGCCAACATTTGTTGAGTTAGAGATTCTGCTTTACATTGGATTCTGGTATGATCTCTAAACTCACCTTTGTATATTCTCTTTGTTTTTATTGTCTGTTTTTATTCCTTCCTCTATCTCCTTCTTTTTTTTGTTTTTGATTTGACACTGCCATATTCTTCTTTGTCTGTACTTCTTAAACTTCCAGTTGCAGAATTCATGATCTTTTTGGAAATATGCTTTATTTGTATAAAATCATCGTGTGTTAATCATTTCTATTTCCTGAATTTAATTTTGTAAATATCTGCAATTGTTTTTGAGATTTTTTTTATTTCTGAATTCATAACAGTGTTGATGTATTCATGTCATATCTTGAACATTGTTAATTTGAATTCTAAATATTTGAAGATCTGAATATCTAATGAAATGTCACACACCTTTGTTGTTCTGAGTTTATTCTAATTCATTTTAGAAAAGCTCAAAATATTATACTCATTACAACACTCTGTTATTTATCAGTTGTGATAATTTCATTGATTTTCAGATTGGCTTGTATCAGTGATACATCTTGGAATTCATCTCTATTCATGATCATTATAGTAAAATATGTTTGTTTGAAATCATCTGAAATTCTAGATATTTTGAATATCACACACCTCTTATTTTTTTAAATTGTCAATCTTGTGTGACTGACTCATTATATCCCAAAACTTTACATTGATTCATGTGATTTCAAATAAATTATCCCGATCATGAATATTTTCAAATTTGATGTAAATGACCTGAAATTTCTCTTGGGCTTGTCAGAAATGGTTTTGAGAAATTCTTGAAATTTCTTTTTGAAAATGGTCTTTGAAAATCATTGTTATTTCATGATTATTTGATTTGAATATATGTTTGTTTAAAATCATTTGAAATTATTGATTTATTGGATCTCACACATATCTTGAATCTGAAATATAACCTGGTGTGATTGATTCATTAAATCCTAATACTTTCACATTTCTTCAAATGATTTAAAATAGAGTATATTTGCAAATCTTGGATCATGAACCACCTTATGTGACCAACATCTTGACAAGTCTGTTGTGATACTGATTTCTCTGTGCTGCTCTGATACTGTTTTTGAAAAATGTTTGTTTTGAAATCATGCTGCTATGATTATAAGAAATTGATTTGTAAATATTTTTTTTGGACTGCTTGTTTTTGGTATCAAAGGTTTATCGTGCTTTGATAAATAAAATTTGTGTGCTTGAGTTGCTTGCTTTGTAATTAAGTATTTTCTGTTGACTGAGGTACCATTTGTTTGCCACCGGGGTGTCATTAAAATCCTCGAGAAAGCGAGAACATTTGGTATCAGAAGCGCCTTATATTTGTCTCATCCATCTGTTCTGATTTTTCACTTTGAAGAGACACCATGTGGTATCAGTTTAAAAGTGCTGCATATTTTTTTTGCTGTATATATATATTTTTTTCCCTCTTGTCATGTATAGATCAGCATATTACACTTGTAATTGATTTTCAACTTTAAAATTATTTATTGATTATTCTTTCAGAAATTGAAATCAATATCCAAATTAAACTGTATTTATAATTCATCAAAATTATAATCAGATTTAGAAATTGTGATGAATTGTGACTGCAGTATATTTCACAACAAGAGGAGAATTTTATTTAGATTTTCATGATGGTTGAATATTTATTATAATATCTTTGAACTGGCAATTATTTCACGGCCATCTTCATTACTTATCATCCTTCTGCCATCCGTTATGATTCTATATAAATGTGGAGAGTTTAATTTTTTTCTTAAAATCATTTTAAATAAACAGTGAAAATATTTGTGATGGAATTGTGGTTATATTATTATTCAGAATTAGTGATAATTGAAATTTTTTCCAATAATCCCGGTACAGTTGGTCATATTTCATAATATAATTAATTTAGAAATTTATTTCACAGTACATTTCTGTACCTACCACATTTTCTATCATCCATATATTGGTTTTATACCAAGGAGTTTTTCTTTTTAAAAGCTGAAATGATATATATATGTATAATAAATAAGTGTGTCTCTAACCTCATTTAAAAATCCAAGCTCTGGTCATGCATGGTTAAGAGACAACTTATAATTTAAGCTGCGACTGACCTCATTTAAAAATCCAAGTTCTGGTTATGCGTGGTCAGTGTGCTCTTAAATAAAAAAAAATGTGCTAAAAACTGAAATAAAATTGAAATTCTCCTTGGTGTGTAAAAACCAGCCTATCAATCCATCTCTCTAATCTGTGAAATGTGTTAATACCTTATGAAGTATTATGTTTTGTTGATTGATAGCTACTGGGATTTGAGACTATCTGATTTTGTCACTTAAGTTGAATTTAATAGTCCAAATACATCACTATTTTTGTGCTTTATATTTATAAAAATCTTTTGAAAATAATTGAAAATGAATTGTTTTTTAAAAAACTCTCTCCATTTTATATAAAATTCATTGTATATCCGTCATTCTCTACAATGTGAAATATGCCACCTGTTCTCAGAATATTATGATTTTTGTTTGACTGATTGTGATTTATGATGATTGTTCTTCCTATTATGCTGATATTATATTTCTAGTCACTATTCATCTATATTTTAAAATTCTGAATCCTTTTGATGATAACAAAAGGGGGAGAATGGATTGAGATTTTGATTTATGAATATTTTATAAATATTTTTAATTTTGGAAATTTATTAAATTTGTTTGTTTCACTCATACACAGTTCTAGGGTATTTTTTAATTTTGGAAATTTATTAAATTCGTTTGTTTCACTCATGCACAGTTCTAGGGGGAGTTTAGTTGTAGGGGGAGCATTCAAATAGGGGGAGTTTCACTATTCACGAACAAACACATTTATTATATTCAAAATATTTTCATTTGTTTGTCATCATCAAAAGGGGGAGATTGTTGTATATAACGTAGTTGTATATAAAAATTATATGATTTTTGTTTGATGATAACAAACAAGTATATATTATCTTAAATGTGTTTGTCACTGTACTGTTTTATATTCACATCAAACAAGAATATAATATTTATATTTAAGTGAAATACTACTGTACAGACATTCAAATATTAACACAGTATTTTATTTAAATAGAATATTTTATTTCAATATTCAAACAGTACAACTATTTGTAACTCCACTATTTATACATTCACAGAATATTTGTACTTGTATAAACAGAATAAAATAGACAAGTTCGTTTGACAACAATAAAATGATATTTTATTTCAATCAAACTTGTTTATTACAGACATCAGTACATTTCATATATACACAGCTCCTCACTGCAACACTCATACATTCATTCAGTTTACATTTCATATATATCCATTTTCACTTGTATATACAGACACACTGACACTCTGTCCTTGTCTTCTATCTTCTGTCTTCACAGCTTTCTCTGTCAGTCTAGTCATCTACACCTGTCATACACAGAAACACACACACAGTACACTGCAATAGAAATAAAAATTGAATACATGCAGATTTGAATTTTAGTTTTTGAAATTTTATTTGCCTCAGTTTTCTGGTGTGTTTCTCATCATTTTTCTGACTTGATCTGATTTGTATCAGCCTCAACATACTACACTGGTTTGCTGATCAGAACCAGTTGATTCTGATCAGCCACAACACAGTGCAGTAGTCTGCTGATAAAATTCACGTATATACACACATGTATACACACACATACGTGCATATATACACATATGTATACGTAAAAGAAAATACATGTCAAACAGCAAAAGTGAACTGTCAAAAATAATCAAAGCTGCTCAAAACTTCAAAACTGGTTCAAGCATGTGAACAAGCAAGAGGCAACAGTAAAGTATATGGATGCACAAGTATATATGGTGAAACAGAACAGGCCAAAGTGGTGCAACATGCATAAGTCAGTGGAAGTGCAAGCTCAGAGTAACATTGAACATGAAGTTCATGTGCAAACAATAGTAGCATGTAGGTGAAGTAGCATTTCAGTATGCAGCAGCGATGGTTGAAATGTCTTTCAACATGGTTCTATGAAGACAAAGCAGTCGAGTGTAAGAATGATCAAGCACAACAGTAAAAGCAACAAAACAAATGTCAACCAGCAAATGTCAAAGCCAACAAAAGTCAATACAAAAGCAGTTTCAATGTGGTCGAGCAAAACATGAAACCAATGAAATCATCAACAAACATATGGAGCTGCAACATGGGGTTTAGCATATTCATGTCGAGGGACAAGCATCAACAATAGCAACATTGTCGAGCTCAATACAGCATGGCACAAATACAAAGCAACATGGTTCAAAAGTTTCAGAAATGCAACAACTCAATTGAATCTGTTTTAATGATCATTGGTTAGATAGTAACAATAAGGTAGCATGGTCAACCACTTCAAGTATACATGGTCAAGGCAGGTTCAAAACAAATGGGCCACAACAGCAATGGTTAGTGGCTCATGCAAACAGGAAAGTGGTCACAAGTTCAATCCAAGCCAGGAGACACACACGGTTCATAAAGCAAATGGACTACATGACAATGTGTTGCCAATGTCATTGCAACACAGTTCAGGTGCAGTTTTCAAAATGGTCAAGGAATAACACTATTCTAACAAATGCATGAATATAAGATGGTGCAGTAGTGTGTTTCAGCATGTCGAGGAACAATTGCAACTAGAACATGCCAAAGAAGAACAAACAAATGCAAAGATGGTGCAACAACAAGGTGGTGCAGCTTCATGTATTCACACAACAAGGCATGGGGATGTAACATGCATGTACAGCCATGGTTAAAGCAAACAAGTGTACAAATGTGCAAAATCTACATGAGTATCACAATGATACAAGGCTGTGCACAAACATGGACTAATGCTCAAGACTGCATGAATACAATGAAGCAAGACAAGCCAGCAATGCTCATGGGCAGGAAAGCAGCTCAAAAATGTCAAAGCAGCATTAATTTTGACAAGAAACAAATCAGCATGGCTATATAGGTGAAATCAAATCGAGCTTTTAAAGGCGAAAATTGGCAAGTATTTATGATTCAATTTCAAATCAGCTCATTACAATTTTATGGCAAGAAATCCACCATCATATATGGAATGTGTTACACAAATCATTTCTACATTATTTTCAGTTTTTCAGAATCTATTTTTGCCAAGATTTCTTTCCAGATTTCAACAAGTCAGTTGGCATTTCTATTTGGCAAATCTTTGGCAAAGTATGAAATCAAGGGAGACCACAAAGTCAAGTTATTGAATTCCAGAAATCACACTGTATTTTGAGCAAGTTTTTCTTTGGCCAAAGACATATTTCCAGTGTTGAGCAGATAAATTTTTATACGGCATCATTTCAGCAGAGGATTAATTTTTTAGAATTTAAATCGAGCAAGTGATCAAATTACACAAGGGATTATCACAAGGGGACACAAAAACAATTTTTTTGTTTCCTGAATGGTTCACAGCAAATTGGGAAAGTCAATTGGAGTTGCAGATTTTACTCAAAGTTTTTTTTGGTAACTATTTCATTCTAGGAAACATTAAAAAGTCACACAATTCTTTTTTTGCCGAGAAAATCAATGTTAAATCAAAGGACCACAAGCATGTCCAAATATGCGCATGAATTTCAAATTAATTCATGAATTGTTCAAGGCAACAAATTGATTTCAATGCCGGAATTTCAAAAAGGGAAAGCTACAAAAATTCAGATCAAATCATTCTAATAAAATCAGAGTGTTGATTTATAGACTTTCCAAATCCTATTTTTTTTACACATCCATTACATCATCGGCAAGTGAGTGAAATCGAAAAATTCAGAGCAACAAAATCATAGAGCATACAGAGATATCATTTTTAAAAAATCACTCACATCGGAAGCCAAGCTAAAACAGAATCGATGATTCAAGCTACACGAGTTCAAGCTTCAGAGAATCATCTATCATCGTTCGAAGTCGATTTGTTTTGGAGGATTTCAGAAAACCCTAGTTTCTAATCGCCGCCGCCATTTTTTTTTCCAGAGCAAAAGCAAAAGTAATCGGGCAAATAAACAAATGGGCCGGCCAAGATAAAAAGAGGCTTTGGATTTGTTTAAAGGGGATGACCCCTTTAATATAAACTCCTTTATTTTTATTTTTATTTTAAAAATTAGGGTTTATATTTTTGTCTTACATTCTGTTGTTTTATTTAAATTGTGTTGTAAAATCATTTCTGAACAGTTCTAGGTCTGTAAAATCTAGGGGGATTTAGTCAAGGAGTTGACTGTCAGTTTCAGAGTCTGTAAATCTGAGTTATGAGTTACAGGGTTTGTAATTCGGGAAATCTGATCTAGGGGTTTAGATCAGTCTAGGGATTTGAGCGTAGGGTTAGAATAGGAGCAGGGTTTGCGAGTGTACATGGTCTTGTATGCGGGATCTGTTCTATCACCTAGTAGAAACCTTAGAAATGCAGCAGTAGGCAGGGTTTTGCCGAAGCTGGGTATATCTGTGTGTGATTTATTTTCTGCATTTCTGTTTCTGCTATATTCTGTGATTTGCCTATTATTTTAATATCCTGTCAGTTTTTCAATTTTATTTAAAAACTGTGAAAAACCCTATTCACCCCCCCTCTAGGGTTATTCTAGATCCATCATTATCATATATGATGTGTTAGAAAACCCGTGGTTGATAATTGTGTGTTTTTGATTTGGTTGAATATCAGTGGCCCTGAATATTGATTTATAAAAATATCGTAATAAGGATATTTGGAGATTAAAAAGGGAAATCTATTTTTCTAAAAATAGAATTCGAATATTGAATGGACTAGAAATATTAACTTGTTTTGAATAAATAATACAAGTATTTAATTTATAAACGATGTTTATAAATTAATATATATATATGAAATTGAAGTGATTAATTTATAGATGATGTTTATAAATTAAATAATATAGGAAAATTGAGGTAAATTTATAAACGGTAGTTATAAATAAAATGGAATGATTTTCATTGGATAGTCAGGGAATTGATATGAATTTATAAATAAAGTAGAAAAATTATCATTTGATAATTTGAATATTTAAATTCAAATGTGAATTTAAAAATAGAAATGGGGAATCGTTTTAAAGAAGTAAACGATGAAATTTATTCTGATGTTCAGAATATATATTGAATTAAAAATAAATCCGTATGGATTTATGAATTGAATCGATTAGATCGAATTTGTTTAAATATAGTATTTCCAGAAAAGAATATTTAAATCGTATTAGATATAAAGTAAAATTAAATATGCAAATAGATTCTATATATAGATAAGTTAAAAGAGATAGAATATTCCAAAACAAGATTTTGGTTTTAAATAGATTTCGAAAGGCACTTGTTTAAATGTAAAAGAAGTAAATTTATAAACAATGTTATAAATATGGTGAATTAATTATCAATAGATAATTGGTAACTACAAATTCAAGTGTGAATTTAAAAATAAAATTTGAAATCATTTAGAAAAGAGAATGATTGTTTTATTTTGGAATTCGGAATATAAAATGAATTGGGTTTCAAATGGATTTGAAATGGAAATTTGTTTTAATATACAAAACAAAGAAGCTGAATTTATAAATGATATTTGTAAGTCTGGTGAAAATAAATTATCATGAGATATTGTAGCTGTTTAAATTCAAATATGAATTTAAAAATGAATTGGAAAGTGTTTTGAAATAGGATGATTGATTATATTTCAGAATCCAAAATATGAATTTGAATTGAGAAAAATCCAACGGATTTATAAATGAAATTCGATCTATATCGAATTTTATAAAATAATTAGTTAGAGGGATTTGGAATCGAAATTGGCTTTGATAAGTGAATTGGGTTAATAAATTCATATTCGAAATCGAATATGAAACTGGAGTGAAAATGGAATTCAATTGGTTCATAAGCAAATTAAAATCATGTATGAATGCGATATGTTTAATTAAAAATGAAATAGGCAAAGAGCTAATTTAAAGAATAAATAAGAGAATTGAATTAAAATAATTGGACTGAGTTAGAATAAATTGGGAATGGACGTATATAGGTTAAGCAGGTTTGGAATGAAGTATATGAAGATTATAATTTGTATGCCCGACAAAATGGTGCACGTTTAAATTCCATATGAGATTTTATGCGCCCAATCGGCAAGCCACTTGGCTTTTTGATTTTCTTTTTTGAATGGAAAGGGCCTAGAGAGGCGAGTTGAGGTTTGAACTATCGACCGATACAAAGTAGATTATGGCGAAATTTTCCAAAAATTTAAGGAGTTAGAATATTTCTAAAATAATTTGATAATTAGAAATCTATATATCAATATATGTAGAATCTAGCAAGGAAACGAACTTAAAAATAGAATATTATAAACAAAAAGGAAATCGAAAATCTGGTAATAGAAAGAGAAATATATATATATATATATATATATACGTTTTAAAAATGAATAAGTGGTTTTTATGGGGTTGATGATTTGAGATAAGTGGTCTTGTCTGTTTTGGAGTTAAAGATGATATTCAGTCAAGGTCTGAGAGGTAATTATACCCCAACTTGATTGATTTCATTACTAACTGATAAACAACAAGATTCAATCTCAAAGAGAGATGTTTAAAGAGTTTAGTTGAATGTAGTATTTTGGGTTGTTGTAACGATGTTTTATACAACATTCGTTTTAACCCAAGTAAGTGGAAATTTGGAAATATAATAATAAATATTTCCTGAGTATAGAAATAAATGAATGGTCGTGGAAGAGATAAGTAATTCGAATGTTTTCCAATTCTAAATAGAATATAATTTCTAAGTATAGAAAATAAAAGAAGGCGATATATGGAAATGTTTTCCAAATAGCGTAAGAGGTATGATTATCGAAAATATCGTGATAACGAATATGGATAAGGAATGGAGAAGTGTTTTAATTAATGAAACATTAATTAAAAGGCTCAGTGATTTGTTTGATGCTTTGGTTGAATGTTTGTTTTTCTTCGATAGTTAAATAAACGACTATTGAAGTATTTGCCAATAATCGTTGTCAGTATGGAGAGACCGGTTGGATTATTATCTGTGAACCACTCCGTATTGGCAGTAGCGTTGCGAATCAGATTATATGAAGATAATCTAAGATGGAGTAAAGTGCAAGGACTTTTTCTATTAATAGAAATTGTGCCTTCGGTTTCGTTCAGTCCTAGAACGAAGTGTATGGACGAATGTCTGACAGAGTATTTCCAATGATCGCATATGTTGGTCTGTATAAATATATATGGTGGCGGAGAATTTATTCTCTTAGCATAATATCTAGAATATATTTATGCAAATCAATTAATGATTAACGGATCTGACAATGTGGCATTCATAGTGATTGTGTTATAAATAAATTGCAAGTAATCGTAGCCTCAGGCCTCAGCAGCCGCGAAATGACAAAAATCGGGCAAGCAACATGGCTATGTGGGTAGCTTCCATTAGGGTGTATTATCACCTATCTAGAGAAATTCATTTAATTCCTTATTCTATTCGATGCTATCCCATTCCGGAAATGGTTGCTGATCCCAACCGTTGGTGATATACATTCGATACACTCAAGCGAAATGAATGGTCGGTCATGTGTTGCCGGGTTACAAGATGTTCTTGTTGAACCCAGTGTATTCTCCTCTAGAAATACACTATCGGAAGGTGGTTCCATACCTTGTCATAGCTGGAAATTCATTACCCAATAAGTGCTCGCGGTTTTGATTGTATATTATGTAGGTGGAGCGTGAGATGAAAATGTTCCACTAGATTTCTATTTATTTGATTTAGACACTATTATAATATCAAAAGAGTTTTGATATAAAGATTATCGTTTCTTTCAAAAGGATTTGGAAAGTTGAATCAAGTGTTTTGGATTCTCATCAGGGAAAAACACGTTCTGTATTATACGGCGTGGTCTTATGAGATATCGTTTATTTTCTCAAACTTTTTTAAACTGTTTACTCATGCCAGTCCCATGACTGACCTGGAGTTTATTTTGTTTTGTTTTACCTGAAATCTTGGGTGCCCAAATTTGTACGGGCAGTCAAGTAGTTCAGGATTTTACAGATTTACTTGGAGGAGATGGAAGCATAAGGCTTCAACGTTATCTAGTTATTGTTATTTCCGTTGTGTTGTAAGTGTTATACTCTGATAATAGTATGTATATGTATACAGAAAATTTTGTATTCCAAAAGTTACGATATATTATATTTTGTTCCGCTGCGATGTGAGATTCTGTGTTGTTATTTCTGTTCTTCTTCTACCTTTTTCTTCTAAAAAAATGATTCGTATTTCTGTGATATTTGGGTTGCACGTGTGATGTATGTAGTCAACTCAGATAGTACGGATTTGCGGGCCATTACAGTTGGTATTAGAACTTAGGCTGAGCGAATACCTAGGCTTTGGGATTGTGCTCATTAGAGATAGGGTCAGTAGTACCCTAGAATGAGTTGAGTGTATAAATATGAGAGAGCGTATTTGTTAATCGATATAAAAAAGTTATTTTATATTGTGTTGGCTAGTCTGTTGAGTGAGTTATGAATTTTGATCGAATCGTGGGACGCCACGACGTCGATAAGAGTTTATAAACACATAAACAGAGAATTCGATATGATATTGTTTTAATGTGGGCAAATGGAATAATTTTACCCAAAAATTTCTATTTTGATATAAATAGAATAATTTTTTTGAAATTGTTATAATATACAGATATGTTGGTTGTTGATATTATAATCCAATGAGATAAAAATTGGAAATGGTTATATATAACCAAATAAAATTTGTTTGTAAATGAAATATACAAATGAGATGAACTGGAATTTGATTTTAATTAAAAATTTAAATTTAAATCCTGGGTGTTGGAAAAATATTTTCTAAAGAATATAGCTTTATTTTGAAAGGGATTTTTGAATAAAAATCATTTTAGATGGATTTTGAAAGTGATAAAGAACTGAACTCACTTCAGTGGCTGAAAATAATACTGATGATGATCGCGACATCATTAGTGTTCATTTTCGAGTTTCTAAGTGATGGATTGCTACCTTAGAAAAGTTTTTGATGGAAATTTGTTTGAAAGAAAACAAGCTGGGTTGAAAAATTCAAATGTTTTGAATTTGAAATGGAAATAAATATATGTATATACCTATATGATTTCAAAAAGGGTCTGAAATAAAAATCTGGGAATTTGAATTCTAGAATTTAAATTTAACTTAAGTTAAATGGATTGAAAAGAATAAATTAATTAGAATCAATTTAAATCAATTCTAATGAATAGTTCGAATTAAAAGAATGAAAACCCAAAGTTTTGGTGGAATTGAAGTTGTAGAAATAGGAAATGTTGATCTTCAACATAAGCGAGTTTTTGAAAAGTAGCGGGTTTGTAACATTTTTCCTACCTTACTAATTTCGAGGACGAAATTCTTTAAGAGGGGAAGAATGTAATGACCCGGATTTTTGATCGATTAATTTTGAATATTTAATATTTATTTTAAATATTGATTTGATAATATAAATGAATTTTTATATTTAG
This sequence comes from Allium sativum, assembly GCA_030737875.1. Taxonomy (NCBI): domain Eukaryota; kingdom Viridiplantae; phylum Streptophyta; class Magnoliopsida; order Asparagales; family Amaryllidaceae; genus Allium; species Allium sativum. Next base: position 738,265,844 of record CM060916.1, read on the forward strand.
TTATCGATTTAAAAATCGATTTCGATTTAATATCGAATATATTAAATTATCGTAATACGAAAACAAAGTGTAATTTAATTCAGAGTTAAAACTGAATCAAAAATAATTCGGAGGATCAATATAAATTGTATGTGAATATAAAAAATGATAATAATAATTTATTACCCAGGAATTTAATTGTTTTGAAATAAATTTATCGGTTTAAATTAATATCTTCTACAGATGATCAAATGAGGCTTTAAAACCTGTCCCAGTGTGTTCAGAATAGTGGTATAACCCTAAAAATGTCAGTTGTAGGGTTCAGTAAGGAGTTCAGAATCAATGGTTATTTTAAATTAAAGGATATCCGTTAATTAAAGTTAAAATAAAATAGAACAAAAATAAAATAAAAAAGGGTTTCCTTCCTTCCTAAGTAATTCACAAAGGACACTATGAACCTACCTCACTTCAGTTTATTCCTACTTCTACCTGAAAGACGTCGTTTATATCCTCTAATTCTCATTTATATATATCGCAAATCTCTCCACCCCTTTTCTGTTGAAAACTAAAACTAAAATGGCCGATCCTATTCAATAATAATGCCACACTTCATTGTAATCTCAAATCAAAATATAAGGCTTCCTAGAAACAAAAATGGCAGCACTTCAGTAACTCGTGAATTTAAAAAGGGGAAAGTCGAATTCGAAATTGGATTCACATCTCGAATCAGAGCACGATACTAATGCTACACGATGAAGGAGAATCTCAACTAACTAGAATCTCAGGTTGAGACGCAATGTTAGGAACGGTCGATTCAGTTTCAATGGAGAGACTTAGGGCATGGGTTCGTCGACGGTTAGAGTGGAATTAGGTTGTGTCGACGATTGATGGAGTGTAACAGCAGGAAGTCGCGATTGGTGATAGCAGGAGAGTTCGATTTGTCAAAATTGGGTGAGCTTTCGTTGGAATTGAGTCACACCTGTGCTAAAGGGGACTGATGATCACCGCGTGAAGGAAGGGGTTTTGAGTCAAATGATGGTGGAGATGGAGTTCGATCTTGGAGCAGAGTTGTATTGGGGAAGGACTGGATTGCATTTGATTATCGGATTTAGGAGAAGTGAAAACTGTTTTGCATGATGAGCATGGTGCTGAGCTTAAGAAGAGAAGGTGGAATGGAGATGTGCGTATGTGGGTTTGGGGTGGTAGCGTTCATGTAGAAGTCCATAGTTTTGTGGCGTGGATTTCATATCAAGGTGTTGACTGTAATGAGAGAGTTGAAAGAAGGTCATTGGGTATGTTTATGTGTACAGGCAATGAGTGTTTTGGCAATGATGAGGAGTGCGCCAGGTCATTGTTGGATTTTTTTTTGAGTTGGGGTTCTGATGTTGAAAATTTGTTTGGTGTTGACAGTAGGAAATTTGTTTGTTGTTCGATCTTTGATTTGGAGTGGTCTATTGCGATTTCGAGCACGGTCTGATGGAGATGATGTTCAGATTTGTTTTAATGGAGGGGTGGTTTATTGTAAGGAATGATGTGATTTCAAGTCATGACAATGGTGGTTGGTTGACTTGAGAAGGAGACTGCTAGAATCATTTTGGGCTCGACAATAAGGTGAAGGCGATGTCAGTTTGCCTGTGTAGAAAAGGAGTAAAAGGCATGCTGCTACAGGTGGAATGGAAGAATGATAGGGCAACAAGGATTTATAGGTTTGTTTTACAGTAAGGTAAAGAATCAAGTTAAAATTCGCATAATATATAGTTTTATAAGTTAAGTGGTCAGGTTTACTAATTTTAGTATAAAATGGGAAAGTAAAAACTTAATGATCTTTTATACAAATGAAAATTCATATGGGATGAGCTAGTTGGAGCATAAAAATGGAATATGCTGCATCTAGAAGTAACTTTGAGTCTGTCGGGGACAACTGAGAATTTAACAGTTAAAGTCAAGATGGATAGCAAAAGAAAAATCATCGATGTGTAAATCTCAATAATATTTTATTTTAGAATTATTTTATTCGTTGAAATAATTGTTCGTTGGTTGTTTGCATGCACTGAAATATTTTTGTGGCTATTAAATATATATTAGTTATTTAGGATTGGTGTTTGTGGTTATTATATATATATTAGTGATTAGATAGTTCCCGTAGTACCATTAGAGGATGCCCGCAGTATCATTAGCGGATGACCCTATACGCCCCACGCTATGATAGTGGATGACTTTCTATACCGTAATATCCTGCCTCGAAGCAGGATGGATATTATTTATGTTGGCTGACGTCTGTGGATGCAGGAAAACAGGTTGGAGGGATCCAACTGGATTCCTCAAAAATATTATTTTTTGTTGGTTTCATATATATTATCATATATGATGTGTTAGAAAACCCGTGGTTGATAATTGTGTGTTTTTGATTTAGTTGAATATCACTGGCCCTGAATATTGATTTATAAAAATATCGTAATAAGGATATTTTGAGATAAAAAGGGAAATCTATTTTTCTAAAAATAGAATTCAAATATCGAAAGGACTAGAAATATTAACTTGTTTTGAAAAAATAAAATAAGTATTTAATTTATAAACGATGTTTATAAATTAAAAAAATATATATATATATGAAATTGAAGTGATTTATTTATAGACGATGTTTATAAATTAAATAATACAGGAAAAATGAGGTAAATTTATAAACGATATTTATAAATAAAATGGAATGATTTTCATTGGATAGTCAGGGAATTGATATGAATTTATAAATAAAGTGGAAAAATTATCATTTGATAATTTGAATATTTAAATTCAAATGTGAATTTAAAAATAGAAATGGGGAATAGTTTTAAAGAAGTAAACGATGAAATTTATTTTGATGTTCAGAATATATATTGAATTAAAAATAAATCCGTATGGATTTATGAATTGAATCGATTAGATTGAATTTGTTTAAATATAGTATTTCCAGAAAAGAATATTTAAATTGTATTAGATATAAAGTAAAATTAAATATGCAAATAGATTCTATATATAGATAAGTTATAAGAGATAGAATATTCCAAAATAAGATTTTGGTTTTAAATAGATATCGAAATGGACTTGTTTAAATGTAAAAGAAGTAAATTTATAAACAATGTTATAAATATGGTGAATTAATTATCAAGAGATAATTGGTAACTATAAATTCAAGTGTGAATTTAAAAATAAAATTTAAAATCATTTAGAAAAGAGAATGACGGCTTTTATTTCGGAATTCGGAATATAAAATGAATTGGGTTTCAAATGGATTTGAAATGGAAATTTGTTTTAATATATAAAACAAAGAAGTTGAATTTATAAATGATATTTATAAGTCTGGTGAAAATAAATTATCATGAGATACTGTAGCAGTTTAAATTCAAATATGAATTTAAAAATGAATTTAAAAATGAATTGGAAAGTGTTTTGAAATGGGATGATTGATTATATTTCATAATCCAAAATATGAATTTGAATTAAGAAAAATCCAACAGATTTATAAATGAAATTCGATTTATATCGAATTTTATAAAATAATTAGTTAGAGGGATTTGGAATCGAAATTGGCTTTGATAAGTGAATTGGGTTTGTATATTCATATTCGAAATTGAATAAGAAACCGGAGTGAAAATGAAATTCAATTGGTTCATAAGCACATTAAAATCATGTACGAACGCGATATGTTTAATTAAAAAGTGAAATAGGCAAAGAGCTAATTTAAAGAATAAATTAGCGAATTGAATTAAAATAATTGGATTAAGTTAGAATAAATTGGGAATGGACGTATATAGGTTAAGTAGGTTTGGAATGAAGTATATGAAGATTATAATTTGTGTGCCCGACAAAAAGGTACACGTTTAAATTCCATATGAGATTTTATGCGCCGAATCGGCAAGCCACTTGGCTTCTTGATTTTCTTTTTTGAATGGAAAGGGCTTAGAGAGGCGAGTTGAGGTTTGAACTATCGACCGGTACAAAGGAGGTTATGGCGAAATTTTCCAAAAATTTAAGGAGTTAGAATATTTTTAAAATAATTTGATAATTAGAAATCTATATATGAATATATATAGTATCCAGTAAGGAAACGAACTTAAAAATAGAATATAATAAACAAAAAGGAAATCGAAAATCTGGTAATAGAAAGAGAAATATATATATACGTTATAAAAATGAATAAGTGGTTTTTATGGTGTTGATGATTTGAGATAAGTTGTCTTGTCTATTTTGGAGTTAAAGATGATATTCAGTCAAGGTCTGAGAGGTAATTATACCCTAACTTGATTGATTTCATTACTAACTGATAAACAACAAGATTCAGTCTCAAAGAGAGATGTTTAAAGAGTTTAGTTGAATGCAGTATTTTTGATTGTTGTAACGATGTTTTATACAACATTCGTTTTAACCTACGGTAGTGGAAATTTGGAAATATAATAATAAATATTTCCTGAGTATAGAAATAAATGAATGGTCGTGGAAGAGATAAGTAATTGGAATGTTTTCCAATTTTAGATAGAATATATTTTCTAAGTACAGAAAATAAAAGAAGGCGATATATGGAAATGTTTTTCAAATAGCGTAGGGCTCAGTGATTTGTTTGATGCTTTGGTTGAATGTTTGTTTTTCTTCGATAGTTAAATAACCGACTATTGAAGTATTTGCCAATAATCGTTGTCAATATGGATAGACCGGTTGGATTATTATCCGTGAACCACTCCTTATTGGCAGTAGCGTTGCGAATCAGATTATATAAAGATAATCGAAGACGGAGTAAAGTGCAAGGACTTTTTCTATCAATAGAAATTGTGCCTTCGGTTTCGTTCAGTCCCAGAACGAAGTGTATGGACGAATGTCTGACAGAGTATTCCCAATGATCGCATATGTTGGTCTGTATAAATATATATTGTGGCGGAGAATTTATTCTCTTAGCATAATATCCAGAGTATATTTATGCAAATAAATTAATGATTAACGGATCTGACAATGTGGCATTCATAGTGATTGTGTTATAAATGAATTGCAAGTAATCATAGCCTCAAGCCTCAGCAACTGGGAAATGACAAAAATCGGGCAGGCAACATGGCTATGCGGGTAGCTTCCATTAGGGTGTATTATCACCTATCTAGAGAAATTCATTTAATTCCTTATTCTATTCGATGCTATCCCAATCAGGAAACGGTTGTTGATCCCAACCGTTGGTGATATACATTCGATATACTCAAGCGAAATGAGTGGTCAGTCATGTGTGGCCGGGTTATAAGATGTTCTTGTTGAACCCAGTGTATTCTCCTCTAGAGATACACTATCAGAAGGTGGTTACATACCTTGTCATAGTTGGAAATTCATTACCCAATAAGTGCTCCCGATTTTGATTGTATATTATGTAGGTGGAGCGTGAGATGAAAGCGTTCCACTAGATTTCTATTTATTTGATTTAGACACTATTATAATATCAAAAGAGTTTTGATATAAATATTATCGTTTCTTTCAAAAGGATTTGGAAAGTTGAATCAAGTGTTTTGGATTCTCATAAGGGAAAAACCCGTTTCGTGTTATATGGCATGGTCTTATGAGATATCGTTTATTTTCTTAAACTGTTTTAAACTATTTACTCATACCAGTCCCATGACTGACCCGGAGTTTATTTTGTTTTGTTTTAACTAAACTCTTGGGTGCCCAAATTTGAAGGCAGTCAAGTAGTTCAGGATTTTACAGATTTACTTGGAGGAGCTGGAAGCAGGAGGCTTCAGCGTTATCTTGTTATTGTTATTTCCGCTGTGTTGTAAGTGTTATACTCTGACAGTGATACTCTGATAATAGTATGTATATGTATACAAAAAAATTTGTATTCCAAAAGTTATGATATATTATATTTTGTTCCATTGCGATGTGAGATTCTGTGTTGTTATTTCTGTTCTTCTTCTACCTTTTTCTTCTAAAAAAAATGATTCGTATTTCTGTGATATTTGGGTTGGACGTGTGATGTATGTAGTCAACTCAGATAGTACGGATTTGCGGGCCATTATAGCATGGCTTTAATACAGCTAGCTTTGTGTATAGCTTTGATTTGCGAGCCTCACACCCCGGTATGAACCGGAAACGGGAGAGGACATCAGGGAGGACATGCGTTTCCTTCTAGCTAGGAGTGGTGTCTGAGTTTTACACGCCCGGATATTATACTTACGTGGATGATGGATAGTGAGGCGCCTCGGTTATATCGGTCTCTGCGGAGCCGATGGATGGTTTGGTAGATATACCGGCCAATTTGATGCCCCATAGGGCGGGGAAACGCAGTGTTCAGGCATTTTAATCCACTCCATGTGGACCAGTCCTGACGATCCAAGGGTCACTCGAGCTCTGATCATGAAGGGCGGGCTAGAGCGTCTCGGAGCGGTAAGGACGATCCCTTGCCTTGGTTCATGACGGAAATCCAATTTCCAAATACGACATGTGCGGTTTTGATTGTAAACCTATATATGGTGACATGATATATGGTACCCATGCCGTCTATGATTGATAGTTATGATTCAAATTGCTTACGAAACATATAAACACTAGTAATAATATCAAATGCTTTTGTTTTACACGTATCAAGCATATTTTAGCCATTATAAGGTAAAACTCTATCCTCTGGCTTGCGTTGCATTGTGTGATGGGACCTGAGTCGTATAATGGCTTCATTTTCGTAAAAGCATTGCGATGTTTAAATGATTTACTTGTTTTAAGCACTGGCAATCCAATGGAGTAAACCCGTTCCACGTTAGCGGCGTGGTCCTGAGATTGGCCTTATTATAAAATAAGTTTAGTAGATTTCTCATACCAGTCCCATGACTGACTCGTAGTTTGTTTCACTTGCAAACTCGGGTGCCCTGTTTTCTACATGGGCAGCCTTGTATTCAGGTTTTAACAGGCTCTATCTGGATAGCTATGGAGCTGAAGATGGATTCTATCACTTCTTTTATACTGTTCAGCTCCTGTTATGTATATTATGTTTGATTCCGCTGTAGACATTTTATATAAAGCTGAAACTGTATGTTGTACTAAGTGTGATCCTGTATATTGTGATACTCTGATGATTTTGCTTATCCAGTGCATTCTGTTGTCAATTATCTGGTGTAATTATATATTTCTGTTCTGCTGTATTTGTTTATGTGTTATATTCCAAAGATTGCCCTTGCCACCGTGGAACGGGGGTTTGGGATCGTCACACGTGGTATCAAAGCTTTGGTTAAACTTAGTTCTGGAATATAGCATAATAATGAACTCGTCAGAAATAGAACCAGTAGTGTTCTAAGACGAATAACTAATTTCAGATAGGATCAGTAATATCCTAGAATGAGTGTAGCAGAATGGAATGCACCCCTATAGACACATTTACATTCAAGTATATGTCTCTATGCTTTCAAATACCTTTCTTGTTGGTCTGACACTTTGTTTGCTACTTGTATACGTAGAAAATATGAGTGGCAGAAGTAGAAGAGGTAGGTCGGAACCAGATATTGAAGCTTTATTTAAGAAGTATCGAAATCTGGGTGGAGTACCTTTCTCGGGCAATGAATCCATTATTCAAACACAAGCATGGATGCGCTCTACTGAGAATTTTTTTTAAAGTTCAAAGCTGAGAGATGGTCAAAAAAGATTACTGGCGTCTTGGGCACTTAAAGATGAAGCTTTAATCTGGTGGGAAGCAGTTATTAAGGATAATCCAGAAGGTAATATTACCTGGGATAAATTTAAAGAAATTTTTAATGAAAGATTTACTCCTCCAGAAGCAACTAAGCGGTTAAGTGATGAATTCTACTATCTAATACAAGGAGATATGACCATTCCGGAATATCATAAGAAATTCAATGAACTTTCTCATTTTGTCCCGCATCTAATTAAAAATCCTAAGGGGAAGAATCTGAGGTTTATTAATGGGCTCCAAATAAAGTATCAAAGTAGGGTAACTGCACATGTGAAACTTCCTTTTTCAGAAATGATATATATGGCTTACCAGTATGAAGATCTGGATACGCAAGGTCTTTTGGAAGACGAAGAGGAAGTCAGCTCTAGAAACAAAAGGAAATTTGAAACTGATAGCCCAGAGACAAGTATGCGGCCTAAGGCAAGTACGACGTCTGGGGTCAGAAAGAAGCCTAGAGTCAATAGGAAAAAGGTTAAATCTGAGGAAGAACCAATAACGACTGCCACATGCTCAAGCTGCAATAGGCAAGGACATTTGGCGATAAATTGCAAATCTTGGAACAAACAAAAGAAGGATAAATCTAAATCTAAGAGCAAGTTTCAAGAGATTAGAAAATGCAATAGACTGGTCATCTTTCAAAGGTTTGCCGGTTATTAGAGAAATCTGAAAAGGTACATGTAAATGAAGTAGCAGAAATTCTGGCACCCTCAATCAGTCAAGCGAGGCCAGATGTTTTAGAAGGCATACTTACTGTCAAAAATATTCCAGTTAAAGTATTGTTTGATACAGGCGCGTCACGAAGCTTTATTGCAAGTAATGCGGTTAAGAAACTGGATTTGAAACTGAAAAAGCTCAAAGAACCCATGACTGTCCATAACCCGGTTGGGGGTTTGCTCAATCTTAGTTGGATTTGTGGGGTGCCGGTTTCTTTTTCCTGTTATCGGTTCCCTACCATCACGATCGTCATGAATTTTACATAATTTGATCTTATCTTGGGATAGGATTGGTTAACCAAATATGAAGCTGAGGTTAAATGTGCCGACTGAGTCGTTAAGGTGAAGATTAAATCAGGGAATTATACAACCATACCATGTGAAGGTCCAAATTCTAATAGAAAAGACTTTTGGTCAGCTTGATGTTTCTCCTACTCAATTGGAACCTATTATTTTCGTTATGGAGAATATTCTGATCGACATAGAAAATATTCTTGTCGTCAAGAATTATGCGGATGTGTTCGAAGAAGTTGTTAGCTTACCTCCGCGTAGAGAAATATATTTCAAAATCGCTTTAATTCTGAATGCAAGGCCAGTAGTTCACGCTATTCGAAGAATGACCTTGAAGGAAAAAGAAGAGTTAGACAATCAAACTCGACAACTTGTATGGATGGGTCTGATTAGACCTAGTTTCTCTGATTGGGGAGCAACAGTGGTGTTTGTCCCAAAGTCAGACGGTACTCTCAGACAATGTGTGGATTATCATGACTTGAATAAGCAGACATTAAAGAATAAATATCCATTGCCGCGAATTGATGATTTGTTGGATCTTCTGAATGGCGCACAAGTATTTCCACGAATGGACCTAGCTACAGGTTTCCGTCAGCTTCGTATTGCAGATGAGTGTTTCTTTGACAGCAATTAGAGGTCCAGATTTATTCTACGAGTAGTTAGTAATGCCGTTCGGCTTATATAACCCTCCAGCGTATTTTGTCGATCTAATGAACATGGTATTCAGAGAAGTATTGAATAAATTTGTTCTGGTCTTCATTGATGAAATTCTAATCTTCTCTAAATCATAGAGCAAGCATGCAAAACATTTGGAGCAAGTGTTGGAGATTTTGAGAAAGAATGTTCTAAAGGCAAAATTTTCCAAATGTGTATTCTGGCAAGAAGAAGTCAAGTTTCTTGGCCACATTATATCAAAAAAAGGAATTTCTGTGGATCCCAGTAAGATCACATCTATTCAAAATTGGAAGCAGCCAACTACACCCACAAAAGTCCAAAGTTTTCTCGGATTGGCTAGTTATTATCGGAAGTTCGTTAAAGATTTTTCAAAGACGTCTAGTTCCTTAACAAAGCTTACTAAGAAACATTCAAGGTTCAATTGGACTCCAGAATGTGAGATAGCTTTCCAAGAACTGAAGTTAAGATTGACAACTGCTCCAGTATTAACAATTATCGATGGCAATCAAGACTTGAAAGTCTGGACTGATGCTTCCAAAGAAGGTCTTGGTGCAGTATTGCGCAAAGAGGCCAAGTAGTCGCTTATGCTAGCCGTCAGTTGAAGCCCCATGAGAAGAATTATGCAACTTACGATCTTGAATTGTTAGCCATCGTGTTTGCTACGAAAATATGGAGGCACTATCTATTGGGTGAGAAATTTGAATTATATACTGACCATCAATCATTGAAGTATCTATTCACCTAGAAGGATCTGAATATGAGGCAGCAGCGTTGGTTAGAATTTCTCGCGGCATATGATCTTGATATTTTATATACTCCGGGGAAAGCCAATGTTGTGGTTGATGAGCTCAGCAGAAAGAATGTAATCATCGCCAATCTTATAATCACGCCTTCATTGATTGATAACATATCTGCTCTTCAAAAGGATGATCACTTCATTCAAAAGATTAGAGAGAGAATTCAGAAAGGAGAGGCCTCGAGTTTTCAGATTGATAACGAGGGGATTCTGAGGTTAAAAGGCCGAATTTGTGTTCCAAACATTTCTGAGCTCCGAAAAGAAGTGTTGGATGAATGTCACAAATCCAAACTTAGTATCCACCCAAGGGTGAGTAAAATGTATAATGATGTCAAACGCACTTTCTGGTGGAGATCTATGAAAAGAGACATTTTCTTGTACGTTAGCCGGTGTTCTACTTGTCAACAAGTCAAAAGCGATCAACAGAAACTCGCCGGATTGTTGCAACCGTTGGAAATTCTAGGTTGGAAGTGGGAACAAATTTCTACGGATTTCATAGATGGTTTGCCTAGAACCAGGAAAGGAAATGACAGTATTTGGGTGATCATAGATCTTTTCACGAAGACCGCCCATTTCATACCTGTCAGATCAAATAGAACCACTCAGAGTCTGGCGCAGATTTATTTTAAAGAAATTTTTAAACTTCATGGTGTTCCCATGAGTATCATTAGTGATCGTGACCTAATTTCCGCTAGTAAATTATGGGAAGTATTCCAAGCAGAATTGGGAACAAAACTGAACTTGAGCACTGCTTATCATCCTCAAACAGATGGCCAAACTGAGAGGGTGAATCGTATTCTAGAAGATTTATTGCGGGCTTGTGTTATTGATTTTGGCGGATCGTGGGAAGACCATTTGCATTTGGCTGAGTTCTCATACACCAACAACTACCAAGCGAGCCTGAAAATGTCATCATTTGAAGCACTGTATGGTCGACCTTGCAGATCTCCCGCTTGTTGGGTAGAACCTGGTAATAGGCTTGTATTGCGACCTAATATGATTCGCGAAGCTTCAGACAAAGTCGATTTCATTAAGAAGCGACTACAAACAACTCAAAGCCAAAAGAAGAGCTATGCATACTCGAGAAGAAGAGATTTAGCATTTGTTGTTGGCGACTATGTGTATCTTCGAGTTTCTCCGATGAGAGGAGTAATCCGATTCGGTAAAACAGGGAAATGGGCGCCTAGATTTGTTGATCCATTTCCTGTGCTCGAACGGATTGGAACTCTTGCTTATTGGGTTCAATTGCCTGATTGGTTACCTGGAGCACATGATGTGTTTCACGTATCTCAACTTCGAAAGCATGTGCATGATCCAGACTTGGTTGTGGAAGAAGCCACGCAACAAGATTTGGAAATTACTCCAGAATTGGCAGTGAGGAGAGAGCTGATAAAGATTATTGGCAAAGAAACTAAAGAACTGAGGAACAAGAAGGTTCACTTAGTAAATGTGCAATGGAGTGGAGATCCGCTAGACTGTACTTGGGAAACTGAGGAGATCATTAAGCAAGCCTATCCCAATTGCAGGGTGGATATCTCGGATTAACTCTGGTGCAAGGTACATTTACAGTATTTTGCATTTCCGTATTGTTTTCTACTTTGCTGTTGTTTTCTTTTCATGGATGTAAATTTTTTAATTATATAGTATGAATGATTTTAAAAGAGTATATGAATTAATTAGTATATTTTTGAAAAGTTAATCAATAAATTGATTGCTGTTTGTGTTGAGTGATTATGAATTTAACTAATCAAAATATTGGAATGATAATTAATTTAATCAATAAGAGAATGAAGGTAAATTTATGCAAATTGAATCAAATATTAAACTGATTTGAAATTGATTGAAATACATGCAAGTACATTATATATGTTTGAACAGGTAAATGGATTTGCTATTGAGTAAAGAATTTATTTGTGTGCCCGACAAATAGGTAAACCTTAATGAGTTGGATGCACAATTTTATTATTATATCAACTCCTGTGAATGCCATTGGATGTGGAGTGCTGGTTGTTCTGTGTGAAATAATAAACATCGCCATAGGATAGAAACAATTAATTTTGAACTACACTACATGGCATACTTCTTGAAGATAGCATACCCTATCATATACCACATAAGCATTTGGAGCCTGTGTGACGAGGTTGAAGATTTACCATACGAGCGAGAGGCTTGTATGGCGATGACTATATTACAGGTTGAACCGAAGACTGATATGGACTATATACATTGTAACGGTAAATTGCCAGATTAATAAAAACCCCTCACGGGTCTGGAGATGACAATAAACACGTCTCCCTAGTCATTAAGGCACAAAACCCATTTATAGGGTGACGAGAATTTATTCTCTGGAGTTATGATCTATACACACTCCCATGTGGACACCGGAATATATCACTATAAATATGTGTATGCTTTTTAGGATTTATTGGGTGCCTAATACGGCCCAATAAATTTCCAAACCCCTCCCCGTAAAAAGGAGGTTATGGCGAAATATTTCGAAAATTTAAGGTGTTAGCCAAATTTTTGAAGAATTAGAAAATTTTTAGAAACTGAAAAGTTGAAGAATGGGAGCCGGAATGAATGTTAAGTTGGTTAGTTAAACAACTTTCAGTTTCATTCCTTTTCGGGGGCGAAAAGATTTTAAGTGGGGGAGATTGTAACAACCCGGAAAATCAGAACCAATTTAAATTTTTTAATTTGGCTATTTTAGTGGATTTTGAATATTTAAAATAAATTATTTTAAATAATAACGACTAAAAATTTATTTGGATCGAAGTTATAGTGAATATATTTATTTTAATTATAAAACAAGGCCTGAAATAGCACGGCAGTTTGAAAAATTGAATTCGAACTTTGACTGACTGTACAGGATGCAAAATAAAACGGATTTTAGCGGAACGAAAAATATTTAAATCTGTTTGAAAATATCTTTCTAACGAATCCGAAAAATCGAAATTTCATAGCGGGAATCAAAAGTTATGGTCGAATGAATTTTCAGAAAGGTCGTTGTGAAATTAATATAGCCCTTGAAAATAGACATTTTGCAAACGACCTCCGTTTTCGACGAAACCACTTTTGTTGGATTCGAAATGTCAAATTATTACTAGGTTTAAAATTCCATAATTTTTGAAGTCAATATGTGAGCGTGGCAAAGGAAAACGCGTTTGGTGATTTCAGTTTGAATTGGATCGACCAGAAAATGACCATTTTTTAAATGGTCTCTAAATTCGACGAAATCAGTTTTGTTGGGACCGTATCGACAAAACAAAGCCAGATATAATTTTTTTGGAATTGTTAGAATCGGTATGTGGCCCCGACAAATTAAAGTGTACGTTCAAATCTGAGTTTGAATGTTTTATATATTAATTTGAAGAATAACTGACTGAAACAGTCGAATGGGCTTGCGAAACATATTCCATTGTGTTCGAAATGGGGGTATTAGCTAGGGGAGACAGTCGCTGGGTTTGAATTGGAGTTCGTATGGAGGAAGGGGTATTTTTGGATTTAATAAATTAAAAATAATTATAAAATAAACCGGCAATAGAATTCCTCCATCATTCCACGTCGACCAAGAAGAAAATCCGCTCCTCTTCAACCCAACAGCGGAAGTTATCAAATCCTTCTCCCCTCGTTTCTTTACAAATCTAGACCGGTCTGGACCTCTCTAGTTCCGTGTTCGTGAAGAATCGGCCTCCTAAAGCTCGCTCGCATCGGCTCCGATTCCTCCCTCCTCAGGCCGGCGAGTTGAACGTGGTGGTGGCTGGAGGCGCGCCTCTCGGAGCGCTACAAGGTGGTATACTCTGATCGGCCCTTAGCGTAACAGATTGAGCACGAATTCAAACCCTAAGTTTGAATCAAAGACTGAAAGGTACGGTCTTGGTTATTTTAAACTGAATATAACACTTAAAAGCGTAGAAAAATACGATTAACTTATAAAAATCGTATCTTTTTACTACGTGGTCGAAATCCAGGGAAACAAGAGACACCGGGACCATGTGGACGTCTTCTACATTCTAGAAGAGTCCAGGGAATTTTTAGAGCTTGCTACAATTTTTGGCAAAGTGAAAAGCAATGTGAGATTTCTAAATTGTAAACGATATGGAATGGCGATGTATAAATTATATAATCGATGTATAAGTTATATAAGCGTTGTACACCTCATGTATAAGCGTTGTATAAATTATATGTGCGATGTATAAGTTATATATACATTGTAAAAATCATATGTGAGTTGAAATGAAATTGAAATATATTTATATACGTGTGTATATGTATACTCCCCTCGTCCACAGACCATGGGCGATATATATTGGTTGTGATTGTTTGGATTTTGGTTGACATGAAATTTGGTGAATAATACGAATGGTTGATTGTGGTTGAAACAAAATAGGATTAGTTTGTGGGAAAATTTGTCTGCGTACGAACTAGATTATTGAAATCCCCCTTGTCAAAAGCCGCGAGGCTTTAAGGTAGCGCGAGGAGCCGTACTCGGGACGGTGCTGGTTTTAACTACCCTGCCGTTATGCTGCCGAAATTTTCTGAATTACATTCATGTGTTTGAATTTTATTCATGTGTTGATAAAAATATTCATGTTTAAAATAAATTTGTTTGAATGATAAAAATAACATTTTTATTGTATGTACGAAGTATATAAAATATTCATGTTCAAAATAAATTGTTTTAACAATAAAAATCACATTTTTATTATATATATGAATCGCTAAAAATATTCGTGTTTTGAAATAAATTGTTTTGATGATAAAAATTACGTTTTTATCATATACATGAAGTGTTAAAAATAGTCATGTGTTGAAATAAATATTTGTTGGATAAAAATATTATTTTTACCACATGTGTGAAATGAAAATGATTTGGAAATCAAAGAACGAATTATATATATATATATAATTAAAATAAAACGAATAACGACGCTGCAGTTCATGTTTTGAAATCATGATTTTAAACAATTATTGCGGGAGATCCGACAGTCGGATTTTCCCGAAACCGAAATCGTTGGGTACGCTTTGAAAATATCTTTCCAACAATACCAAATTTGCAAAGATCCAACGTTTTGATTGCGTGAAATGTTTAATTCAAATCTAAATGAAAACAACGCCAAAATGAATTATATATATATAATTAAAATAAAACGAATAGCGATGCTGCAGTTCGTATTTTGAAATCGTAACTTCAAAAGATTGTACCGAGAGATCCGACCGTCGGATTTTCCCAGAACTGGAACCGTTGGGTTCGTTTTGAAAATATCTTTCCAATGTTATAAAATTTGTAAAGATCCAATTGTTAGATTTTCAGATATGTGTAGATCAAATATGAAGAAAAACAGCGCCATGGCCGCGTTATGGCCTGAAGCGTCGTTTTAATAAATCGGCTATTTTTAAAATAAATAAAAATAGCGATACATTATTATAAAATACTATAAACGATATGGAATGGAAATAAACTGAATTTACTTGGTTTACTGGATATTTGATGGTTTAATGTGATTGACATGAAACTTATATTAATGAACTGAATTATGGACGTCAAATAATTTAACCAGGAAATGAATTGATTTGAATTCTAAATATACGTGAATTATTTGAAAAGGCCGAGTTAATTCTCATTTCAAATAATTGATCGACGATTGGAAGTCGAAGATATGAAGACGGTGCAAGACGGATGATCTTCACATCGAATGGATGGCTACTGATGCCTTTGATGGGAGTTGCTGCCCTGAAGGGGTTACAGTGGTGGTTGTCCGGACGTACTTGTTGATCGTTCGGAGGTGCGAGTACCTCTCTCCTGTATTGGACATATGGGACGAGGAATAAGGTGCCTTCGGTTTCATGCAGACCCAGAACAGACTTGTAAATGGGTGTGTTTCTAACGTTGCAGATTGGCAACATGACATACAGAGATGCTGTGATCAAGGCTTTTGTTGAAAAGCAGAGCCTTGTGGTTGATGATCAAAGCATGGCTTTAATATAGCTAGCTTTGTGTATAGCGTTGATTCGCGAGCCTCACACCCCGGTATGAACCAGAAACGGGAGAGGACATCAGGGAGGACATGCATTTCCTTATAGCTAGCAGTGGTGTCTGGGTTTTACACACCCGGGCATTTTTCTTATGTGGATGATGGATAGCGAGGCGCCTAGGTTATATCAGTCTCTGCGGAGCCGATGGATGGTTTGGTAGATATACCAGCCAGTTTGACGCCCCATAGGGCAGGGAAACACAGTGTTCAGGCATCTTAATCCACTCCGTGTGGATCGGCCCTGACGATCCAAGGGTCTTTCGAGCTCCAATCCTGAGGGGCGGGCTAGAGCGTATCGACGTGGTAAGGACGATCTCTTGCCTTGGTTCATGACGGAAATCCAATTTCCAAATACGACATGCACGGTTTTAATTGTAAACCTATATATGGCGACATGATATATGGTACCCATGCCGTCTATGATTGAAATTGTTTTCGAAACATATAAACACTAGTAATAATATCAAATTATTTTGTTTTAAACATATCAAGAATTTTTAGCCATTATAAGGTAAAACTCTATCGTCCGGCTTGCATTGCATTGTGTGATGAGACCTGAGTCTTATAATGGCTTCATTTTCGTAAAAGCATTGCGATGTTTAAAAGATTTACTTGTTTTAAGCACTGGCAATCCAATGGAGTAAATCCGTTCCGCATAGCGGCGTGGTCCTGAGATTGGCCTTATTATAAAATAAGTTTAGTAGATTTCTCATACCGGTCCCATGACCGACTCGTAGTTTGTTTCACTTGCAAACTCGGGTGCCCTATTTTCTACACAGGCAGCCTTGTATTCAGGTTTTAGCAGGATCTATCTGGATAGCTATGGAGATGAAGATGGAGTCTATCACTTCTTTTATGCTGTTCATCTCCTGTTATGTATATTATGTTTGATTCCACTGTAGGCATTTTATATAAATCTGAAACTGTATGTTGTACTAAGTGTGATCCTGTATACTGTGTAACTCTGATGATTATGTTTATCCAGTGTATTCTGTTGTACATTATCTGGTGTAATTATATATTTCTATTCTGCCATATTTATTTATGTGTTGTATTCCAAAGATTACCCTTGCCATCATGGAACGGGGGTTTGGGGTCGTCACAGAGGACATCTTTTCAGTATGAAAATGTAACATCCCGTAATTTTATCAGTTTGTACTTGAATATTTAAATCAGTTTAAATATTGAATTCATAATATAAGTGAATTTATATATCAAATAAAACGAAGATGAGCATATAAAAATATATATTAAATATAATCGAGCTTATAACATCGCTGTAGTTCATAATTTAACGTTTTGAACTTCAACTAAGCGTACAGGATCCGTTACAAGTCAGATTCCCTCGAAACAGGAAACGTTCAAATCAGTTGAACTATATTTTCCTAATGGAAGAGAAAAATTGGGATTTCGGATTATATGTCGCAAGTTATGTCCAAATTATATATTCAGAAAAACAGCGATATATTCATTTGTGGCCATAACGGTTATTTAAACATAATTAAATATTGGCTTCAATTTTGGACAAGCCCTTTTAGACGTAGTGATAATTTAATTTTTAGAATATTACTATAATTTTTAATTTATTAAATACGCATATTTTTATTTGAAGTATTTTGCACCCTGTATCAGTATTTCGGGGTTTCACAATATAAGTTAACCTACCGATATTATTATATTTTTGGGATCGTGGCACCTCAGTGGACACGACTGTATTTTTATTTCTGTCTATAGCCATATGTAAGACAAATGAAATTTTGTATTGAAGACCGTAAAACTTCACTTTGGAAACATTATTTTAAATATCTTAAAACATAAACGACCGTTCCATAATACCCAATGATCTAAAATCAATAATGGAGAAAAACCACTGCGAAGCACATAACTTATTTATATTTCTACAATTAAGAATCTACAGTACTGAGATAATCTGATAAAAAGGGGTACAAACTAGACAATAACATGTGCAACCATAGCCGATATTTTCTTTATAGCCACATCTTGAAAATATAAACTACCTCCTTATGCCCTATATTGCATGGCTACCTGTCCTTATTACTTAGCAGCTAAGAGACGTTGTATAAAACAAAAGAAGAAGCTCCTCCCTAACCTGAACTGCCCCTATATGCTATCGACAATTCATGCTAAAAATAAAGATGCAGACTAAAGGAGAGATGAGATCTAATTAAATAGCTACCCTACCGCTAGTTACTTAATACCAAAGTAACAAGGCAATAGTATAATTTCATTTCAAAGCCACACCCTAAATAGAAGAACAATACCAGACTAATCCCTGTTCCTTGCCTACGAAGTATTACTCCACCGTGATTTCCAAGGAAATGAAGTGTATATATACACAGTTGCTCCTTTCCATTCGGTCTTTCTCGTTCTGACCATGCTGAAGTAAATGGCGGAAAATAAAAGAGAAAAAATAAATAAATAAAGGAGGGGAGGATCGACAAAGCAGTATGGAAGTAGCCATTTTACTGCAGCATGGTGGATTGCGGAATCTGGAGTGGAAATATTGGGAAAAAAAGTGTAAGCTATCTTCATCACCACAGCGAGAAGGAGGCAGTCGACGGATGTTGATGCGTGATCTTGAGTGCTGTGTGGCGGGGTTAAGATGGTGGTTGCGGAGAGGAGAGGAAAGGGAGTGTAGCGGTGATGTAGCTTTGTTGAGTAGTGAAGGTTGGAGAGAGATAAAGGGTGGAGAAGTTCCGGCGTTGTAGTATTATGTAGAAGAATATGTGCGTACTTTGCGGATGCATGTGGTTTTAAGGAAGTTTTGAAGAAGTAGAGGTTGCGTATGGAAATACTGACGAGGAGAGAGATGTGTGGTTGGTATAAAACAAGAGCACGGGTTTACATTTTGGAGGAAATCTGGTTTCGTGACTTTTATGGGAAGACGGAGCGTGTATGGGGAGGCACAGTGAGGTGTTTGGATGAGGCTAATGTGGAACGTTATAGGCAAAAGAAGAAGAAAAAAATACAAGTGAGAAGCTTGTGGGATTTTACGTGGAAGGGGACAGTACGTTCATAGGAAGAGGGAGTACTGGAGTTTTCTTTCTTTTTGGGGTTGGCACTTAACAGTTTACTGGATGGGAAGGAAGTAGTTCCTGGGTATTTTGCGAAGAGGAGTTGTTGACAAGTAAGGGAACAAAGAAGAGAGGGAGCATCCACTGGTAATGGAAACGTAAATTGGTAGTTGGTTTGAGGGATTAAGTGAAGTCCACGTATGAACTTGGGATGGCTTCGGTTTTCAGTAGAATGGAGGAATTAGCATGGAGTAAGGACATGAGGAGCGAGTTTTGTATGTTCTAATGAAAGTGAGGCGCAAGTAAAATGGCGTTGGTTTTGGTGCTTAAAGAAAAGAATGGGAGGACGTGAATAGTAAGGATGTTCAAGTTTGTGAAAAAGAGAATGGTGCTGTGAGGAATACATGCGTGTGTCATTAAACCTTAAGATAATAAGGAATTAGCTTACTGTTCTTACATTGGAATGTATATGTTTGGAGTATAAGATGAGGCCGATTTGTACTAATACTTTGGTGTATTATTACGATGTCTTGGTAACTAAATTTGTAGTGATGCAATACACGATGCAGAACAATGGAGTATGGGGTAAGGATCGAAAAGGGGGCAATGGACGTTACTATGTGCAGAAGTAGGATGAGAACGTGATAAATGGGTTTGGGTAATGGCAAGTAAAGATGGTGTTATGTGGACCTGTTGGTCGGCGTTAGAAGAGCTCGATAGCGGCACACTGGCGGTAGCAAGGACGAGTGGTCCGGTTATCGGATGGGAATGATGTTAAATTATTGGTGATGTGCTGAAGGAATGTAAACGGTGAAGAAGCAGTAAATCACCATAAGGAAGGGATTTGTGAAGTGAAAGTGACCGGATCCGTTAGAAATCGAAATGGAAAGATCTACATAGTGAAACAGATTTCGTGGAGAACGGAGCGACTGGAACTTCATGATATAATCAACCGACGCAAATCGTTATTTAACGGTTAACGCGCGAAGGTGAGTAAATTCACTCACTCTGTTTTATTTTAAAATATTATACACATATTTTAACAGTGATAAATAATGGTTGAATGCTGTGTGAATGTCTTTTAGCTAGATTACAATTAAATTGGTTGATATATATATATATCGTTGCATATATACACATCATTGGTTGGATATTGATTCCATCGTTTATAATATTCCCTAGTATGGAACTAGTGTAAATTGTATGGACTAACATCTATGGATGTAAGAAACCAGTTGGAGGAATCCAACCGGATTCCACAATATTTATATATACTGTTGTTTTATATTGTTGATATATATGCACTGTGTGAACCCCAAAAACATTGAAAACCCGTTGGATATTAATGTTGAATGGAAATTCAATGTTAGTGTAATTTAATCAATAAACGGTATTGATTAAGGAATTGGCAGCAACCGACCATAAATCCATCTTTTTGTTAAGACGTGAGTTGCCGTAAAGCGAATCAACGAAGGAAATTATAAAAATTATATTTTTATAATTGAAGCAAAGATTAAAATTTATAATAGAAGTTCTATTGTAAACAAATATTTTATAGTTAGTTTTTATAAAGAATATTTAGACAATGGTTTGACATTTAGATCAGTTTATAAGGAAGTGAAGCTGTAATTATCCTACTAGTTGACATTTTGGATAATTATTTTAAGACAAACAATTCAGAATATTATTAGATTAATTATATTAATCTAACGGTAAGAAGTAATTAAAATTAGTTAACAAATTAACTGGTAATCTGAAGTTGACTAAATAAACTGTTTTATTGGAAAATGATTATTAAATTATTTGGTCTTCATTCGATCTAATGATAATAACTTGGAAATTAATTGTTCAAAACTAATAAGATTTCTTATCAATACCTTTTCAATTAAAAAAGTTTGAATATTGAACAAGTAGAATCAATCATTGTTTAATAAAGTAAGCAACCATCTAGTTAAATTGATGATGAAGTAAATCGTTTTACTTCATTTAGGGTGAAGTTAATTTCTATGTAATTATTTTAATTAAATTAATTGTTCTTAAATGGAATTCATTTAAGATAATATTGAGTTGGTATGAGATGTTTACCTGAATCAGATGAAATGATTTGAATGGAAAGTTAAATCTCAGAAGATAAAGAGCACTAATGATTTTTGATAAAAGAAGTTATAAATGGAATTGTATAAGTAAGATGAAGCAAAGAATTAATATTTACTATAAATAGTTATGAACAACCAAGTTTCAAAGTAAGGATATGGTGTTATAAAACCATATTTCAAATTAAACCAGAAAATACGGTCTGATAGATATTATAAGCAATAAGGAATTAGAGTTACAAACGTATATCTGTTCTAAGATAAGTACGTTATCGATCAAGGTCTGAGAGGTTAATAAAATACCCCAATTTGAACGACTTCACTATTATCGAGGGATGGTATTAGTTTGTAACGGACAGAGACGTCGAGATTAGTTATAAAGAGGAATATGCAGCGTATGGCATTAGTTATAAAAAGGGAAATATTATAGCGTATTGCATTAGTTATAAAAGGGGAAATATTACAGCATATGATAAGTTTTTGAACTATAACGATAAATTAGCGTTGTTGATCAAGCTTAAGCGTGATTTTTATATATAGCACTACTCCATAGGAAATGAAAATAGTTTGGGTTGAAATCCACTTATTCTAAAGTAATAAGTAGCGACGTTTGTCTAAAGAAATATGTGACGACCCCAAACCCCCGTACTGACGGTGGCAAGGGTAATCTTTGGAATATAACACATAAACAGATAATAGCAGAACAGAATTAAATAAATACACAAGATAATGTACAATAGAATACACTGGATAAACATAATCATCAAAGCTACACAGTATACAGAATCATACTTAGTACAAATATAGTTCAGCTATACATAAATGTCTACAGCGGAAAACAAACATAATATGTACAATAGGAACTGAACAGCATAAAAAGAGATAAATGATAGAATCCATCTTCAGCTCCAGCTATCCAGAAAGAGCCTGCTAAAACCTGAACACAAGGCTGCCCGTGTAGAAAAAGGGGCACCCGAGTTTGCAAGTGATACAAACTACGAGTCAGTCATGTAAGAAATCTACTTAACACATTTTATAATATGGCTAATCACAGGACCATGCCACTTTCGCGGAACGGGTTTACTCCATTGGATTGCCAGTGCTTTAAAACAAGTAATTCTTTTAAACATCGCAATTCTTTTTACAAAAACGAAGCCGATATAAGACTCAAGTCCCATCACACAATGCAACGCAAACCGGAGGATAGAGTTTTACCTTATAATGGCCAAAATATGCTTGATACGAATAAAACAAAAGAATTTGATATTATTACTAGTGTTTATAGGTTTTAAAAACAATTTCAATCATAACTATCAATCATAGACGACATGGGTACCATATATCATGTCGCCATATATATATATATATATATATATATATATATATATATATACAATCAAAACTGCACGTTGTCGTATTTGGAAATTGGATTTCCGTCATGAACCAAGGCAAAAGATAGTCCTTACCGAATTCGAGACAATCTAGCCCATGTCTCAGGATCAGAACGCATCAACCCTTGGATCGTCAGGGCTGGTCCACCGATGTGGATTATTATGCCTGAACACTGCGTTTCCCCGCCCTTTGGGGCGTAAATGAGCCAACGAATCACTCCATTGGCTTCACATAGTCACCGATATATCCGAGGCGCCTCGCAACAGCAACAACCACACAGGATAAAATAATATAAATGTCAGCCAGTTTAAGCATTGACACCACCTCTAGCTAGAAGGAAACACATGCCCTCCCTGATGTCCTCTCTCGTTTCTGGTTCATACTGGGGTGTGAGGCTCGCGAATCAATGTTATACGCAAATCTATGCCACACAGGCCGTGCTTTGATCATCAACCACAAGACTTTGCTTTTCAACAGAAGCCTTGATCACTGCATCTTAGCATGCTGCACAAGCAATTCACGCCATGTAACTGATGACTATCAATCACACAGAATGAATTCCAATGTCAGACACACAGTCCATTTACAAGTCCGTTCTGGGTCTGAACGAAACCGGAGGCACTACATACCTCGCATACCCATCGATCTCCACATACGTCTGGACGATCACCACTCATTATCTATATTTGGGGATGCCTCCCAATCAAGACATCAGTTATCATCCAACCGAGGTGAAGATCTCCGGTCTTCAACCACCGTCTTCATCATGGACTTCTTATCGTCGCTTCAGTTATTCAGAATGGGATAAACCCGGTCTTTCTGAGCAACTCGTGTATATAATAAATAAATGCTACACAAACACAACATGCGCTTCATTCCAATTCATCATTCACTAACCGTAAATTAGTAAGAGAACGATTTCCCAAGTATTAACCCCGAAGGTCGAAACCAACATCAGATCAAAACCCAGGAAACCATCCGACTTAGCTAACCTTCAGTTAGTTTACAAATTTCACATTCAACCATGCAATATCCAATAAACTGGGTAAATTCGGTTTATTTCCATTCCATATCGTTTATAATATTTTATAATGATTTATCGCTATTTTTATTTATTTAAAAATAGCCAATTTATTCAAACGACGCTTCAGGCCATAACGCGGCCATGGCGCTGTTTTTCTTCAGATTTAATTTACACATATCTGAAAATCTAACCGTTGGATCTTCACAAATTTTATATCATTAGAAAGATCTTTTCAAAACAAATCCAATGGTTTTAGTTTTGGGAAATTCCGACGGTCGGATCTCCCGGTACACTCGTTTGAAGTTTCGATTTCAAAATACGAACTGCAGCGTCGTTATTCGATTTAATTTAATTATATATATATATAAAAATATAATCGATTCTGGCGCTGTTTTTTTTCTTCAGATTTGAATTAAACATTCCAGACAATCCAACCGTTGGATTTTCACAAAGTGGGTATCGTTGGAAAGACATTTCCAAAGCGAACGCAACGGTTTCGGTTTCGGGAAAATCCGATGGTCGGATCTCCCGCACTAATCGTTTGAAATCACGATTTCAAAACACGAACTGCAGCTTCATTATTCGATTTATTTTAATTATATTTACATATATACATATATATAATATGTTCTTCGATTTCAAAACCATATTCTTTTCATACATTTGATAAAAATGATATTTTTATCCAACAGACATTTATTTCAACACTTCACTATTTCTAACGATTCATGTATATAATCAAAATGTGATTTTTAATGTAAAACAATTTATTTCAAAACACGACTATTTTATATAGTTCATATAGATGATAAAAATATGATTTTTATTATAAAACAATTTATTTCAAAACACGACTATTTTATATAGTTCATATAGATGATAAAAATATGACTTTTATTATAATACAATTTATTTCAAAACACGACTATTTTATATAGTTCATATAGATGATAAAAATATGATTTTTATTGTAAAACAATTTATTTCAAAACATGAATGTCGTTCAACACATGAATTTCTATTCAACACACGAATATAGTTTCAACACACGAAAATAATTCTAACACATGAATATTATTGAAAATTTCGGTAGCATAACGGCAGGGTAGTTAAAACCGGGGCCGTCCCTAGTACGGCTCCTCGCTCAACCTTAAAGCCTCGCAGCTTTTGACAATGGGGATTGCATGCATCTAGTTCGCACGCAGGCGGCATGTTTATTTTCTTTTCCACAAACTAATCCTATGTGGTTTCAACCAAATAATTCTCAACCACAAACGGGTATTTTTCAACCACAAACAATTCAAATCAACCATTCGCTATCAACCAATTTTCACACCAATCACAACCAATAAATATCGTCCATGGTTTGTGGACAAGGGGCATATATATATATTTATATAAGTATATTTCACTTCTATTTCAACACATATATAATTTTTACAATGCATATATAACTTATACATCGAACGTACAACTTATACAACGCTTATACATGAGGTGTACAATGCTTATATAACTCATACATCGACTATATAATTTATACATCGTCGTTTTCCATATCGTTTATAATTTAGAAATCTCACATTGGGTTCCACTCCACCAAAAATAGCAGAAGGCTCGGAAAAATACGCGGTCTCTTCTAAAATGTAGGAGACGTCCTCACGGTCCCGGCGTTCTTGTTTCACTGGGTTTCTACCACAAACGAAAAAGATATGATTTTTAATTGAAAATCAAAATTCATAGCGCTTTAAAACGTTATAAACAGTTAAAACTATTCAGGCTGTTACCTCCCTTAGATGATTCAAAACTAGGTCTTCATTTTTCTTGAAATCCGCGCCACTTCCAGACGATCGGCCAGCGCAGCATTGTAGAGCTTCGAAGCAGCTCTCCGGCGCCACCAGCCTTGCTCAGATCGACGGCGTGTTGGGGCTCCGGCGGGGCTTTGAACGCGGCGGTTTTGGAGGCTTCAATCTCGACGTACACTGCGCGACGAAGGGCGAGATGGGTATGGATGTGGAGCTGGGGATGAGATCTACAAAAAGCTCCAAAGGAGGGGTGGGTTTCGTTGCATGGATGAGGAGAAAAAGAGGAGAGAAAGGAAGAACGAATTCCGCCGTGCGTAGCTGATGAATCGGGGAGAGAGACGATGAAGTGGAGAGTTGTGATTGGATGAGGGTTTTATAAATATTTTTAATTTATTTTAAATCCGAAAATACCCCTCTTCACATATGAACTCCAATCTAAACCCAACGACTATCGTACCTAGCTAAATACCCCCGTTCCGAACACAATGAGATATGTTTCATATGCCCATTCGACTGTAATAATTAGTTATTCTTCAAATTAAAGTAGAAAACATTCAAATTCCGTTTTGAACGTACATTTTAATTTGCCGGGGCCACATACTGATCCCAAAAATTCCAGAAAAATAAATCTAGATATGTTTTGATGATACGGTCCCAACAAAACTAGTTTCGATGAATTCTGAAACCGTTTGAAAAATGGCCCTTTTCTGGTCGATCCAATTTAACAGAAATCGACCAAACACATCTTCCTTTGCGACGCTCACATACTAGCTTCAAAAATTATGAAATTTGAAACCTAGCAATAATTTGACATCCCGGATCCAACAAAAGTGGTTTCGTTGAATTCTGAGGTCGTTTGCAAAATGGCCATTTTCACGGGCTATATAAACTCTATAGCGACCTTTCTGAAAATTCATTTGGCCATAACTTTTGCTTCCCACTACGAAACTTCGATTTTTAAGATTGTTAAAAAGATATTCACTAACAGATTTAAATATTTTTGGTTTCACTAAAATCCGTTTTATTTTGCACCTGTTATAGTCAGTCAAAGTTTGAATTCAAATTTTGAAACTACCGCGCCATTTCAGGCCTTGTTTATAATTAGAAATAATTATATTCTTTTTCAAACATCGATTCAAACTTACTTTTCGTCATTATTATTTAAAATATTTATTTTAAATATTTAAAATCCACTAAGATAGCCAATTTAAAATTTTAAATTGGTTCAGATTTTATGGGTTTTTACAAAATATAAGAATGAGTTTAGAAAGAGAATTGGAGAATCGTTTCAGAAAACGATAACATCATTTCGATGTTTGGAATATGATTAGAACCAAATAAACACTATTAGGAATTGGAACTAAAACTCGACGATGTCGAATGTATTAAAGTGAATAATGTTTTAAAAATGAAGTTGGTAGATTTAAAATGTTTATAATGAAATTGGAAATATTTTTCCAATGTAGATAGGGCATATTATCCAAGTGTAAGAAAATAAAGACTGTGAAAAGAATGGAAATATTTTCAACATTAATAACATATATTTTCTGGAACATGGGAGAATAAGAGTCTGTAATAACTGGGAATGTTTTCCAAGAAGTGTGAAAAGGCTAAAACGGGATTTGAGAAAATATCTAGTAAGATATGGGAATTTGAATAATAAAAATGAATGTTAAATAAAAGTGCCTGTGATTGTATGATATTTAGTTATTATACATTTGATGGATGGCCACATCATCAGTATTCATTTTCGAGTTTCGAAGTGACAAATTACTAACAAAAGATTTTGTTTTTGAATTGTTTTGAGAAAACGAGTTGTTAAAAATTCAAATGTTTTGAATTTCTATTATTATATGTAATTATGTATTATTTCAAACTGATTTGAATTAGAACCCAGGAATTTGAATTCCGAAATTTAAAATTTAACTTGTGAAGTTAAATGAATTGAAATGATAAAAATTAAATAAATGAATTAGAGTTTAACTTAAACTAAGTTAAATAAAAATTGGAATTGAATTGAAGTCGATTAAGTGGAAATCGTAATGGAATAGGATTTAACTAGGCATAGTAGTTGAAATTGTGAATTAAGATTTGGAATGGAACCGAACTTAGTTGTGAAAGAGTTTGGAATGGAGAATGAAACTAGAATTGGAAGGGAATTTGGCTCAAGCATAAGCAAATGATTTAATCAAAGGATAAGTTGATTGGAGATCAATATTTGGAACGCATGGGCATATGCTGATGGAATATCTAACGGAAGAGTTAGAACTGGATGCCCAACCAAAAGTGTACATGTTTATATTTATACGAGTATGAGATTTTTTTGGTAAGTCGTTTTGCTGTTTGATTTTCTTTTGGATTGGAAAATGCACAGAGAGGAAAGTTGTAGAAGTACCGAATCAGCCTTATAGAGGAGATGCTGGTGAAATTCTCTGAAAATTTAAGCTATTTGGAAATTTTCAGAATTTTCGAACATATTCGGTAATTAGAAGAAATTAATATTTTAATTAATTGGTTCAGTTGAAACTAAATTTCGGAAATTAAATATAAGATTTTTACCCGGTTATAATAGAGATCATAGCATTTTTTCTACCTTAGTAATTTCTGGGACGAAAATCTTTTAAGGGGGAAGGAATGTAACGTCCTGCATTTTTATCAGTTTGTACTTGAATATTTAAATCAATTTAAATATTGAATTCATAATATAAGGGGATTTAGATATCAATTAAAACGAAGATGAGCATATAAAAATATATATTAAATATAATCGAGCTCATAACAACGCTGCAGTTCATAATTTAACGTTTTGAACTTCAACTAAGCGTACAGGATCCGTTACAAGTCGGATTTCCTCGAACCAAGAAATGTTCGAATCAGTTGAACTATATTTTCCTAATGGAAGAGAAAAATCGAGATTTCAGATTATATATCGCAAGTTATGTCCAAATTAAATATTCAGAAAAACAGTGATATATTCGTTTGTTGCTATAATGGTTATTTAAACATATTTAAATATTGGCTTCGATTTTGGACAAGCCCTTTTAGATGTAGTGATAATTTAATTTTTAGAATTTTACTGTAATTTTTAATTTATTAAATACGCAGATTTTTATTTGAAATATTTTGCACCTTGTGTCAGTATTTCGGGGTTTCACAATATAAGTTAACCTACCGATATTATTATAATTTTGGGATCGTGGCACCTCACTGGACACGACTGTATTTTTATTTCTGTCTATAACCATCCGTAAGACAAATGAAATTTTGTATTGAAGACCGTAAAACTTCACTTTGGAAACATTATTTTAAATATCTTAAAACATATACGACCGTTCCAGAATATCCAATGATCTAAAATCAACAATGGAGAAAAACCACAGCGCAACACATAACTTATTTATATTGCTACAAATAAGAATCTACAGTACTGAGATCATCCGATAAAAAGGGGTACAAACTAGACTATAGCATGTGCAACCATAGCCGATATTTTCTTCACAGCCACACCTTGAAAATATAAACTACCTCCCTGTACCCTATATTGCATGGCTACCGGTCCTTATTACTTAGCAGCTAAGAGAAGCTGTATAAAACAAAAGAAGAAGCTCCTCCCTAACCTAAACAGCCCCTATATGCTATCGACAATTCATGCTAAAAATAGAGATGCAGACTAAAGGAGAGATGTGACCTAATTAAACAGCTACCCTACCGCTAGTTACTTCATACCAAAGTAACAAGGCAATAGTATAATTTCATTTCATAACCACACCCTAAAAAGAAGAACAGTACCAGAATAACCCCTATTCCTATCCTACGAAGTATTACTCCATCGTGATTGCCAAGGAAATGAAGTGTATATATACACAGTTGCTCCTTTCCATTCGGTCTTTCTCGTTTTGACCATGCCGAAGTAAATGGCGGAAAATAAAAGAGAGAATAAATAAATAAATAAATAAATAAATAAAGGAGGGGAGGGAAGGATCGAAAAAGCAGTGCGGAAATAGACATTTTACTGCAGCATGGTGGATTGCGGACTCTGGAGTGGAAATATTGGAAAAAAAAAGTGTAAGCTGTCTTCATCACCACAGCGAGAAGGAGGCAGTCGACGGATGTTGATGCATGATCTCGAGTGCTGTGTGGCGGGGTTAAGATGGTGGTTGCGGAGAGGAGAGGAAAGGGAGTGTAGCGATGATGTAGCTTTGTTGAGTACTGAAGGTTGGAGAGTGATATGTAACGTCCCGCCTTTTTGACCACTTCAAATTGGCAATTAAACCAACTTAAAGCGTTCAAATCGATGGATTGTTATTAGCTTATAGAGTTTAAAGGGGAATCAACACAGAAAATACAGAATAAATAGAGGACGCATTATTGGACAGGAAACTAGAACTTTTATATATTATCAGGATTTTTGATACAAATCTTTCTATACAGCGGAATTTGAAAATTTTGAATACAAGAAATGTTCATTGTTTTAAACTCTTCAGAACGCGCATGCCTTTGGAATCCCCAGCTTCACCGGTCTTGAACCCTAAGCTGAAATTTTTAAATCTGAAATGCTCAGGGTCTAACTCGAGCATCTCATACAAAACATAAAAATACTCGAGTCAGGATTAATCATAGTTCAAGTAAATTAATTTCAATAGAACTGAAATATAATAGTCAAGACTAACTTCCAATGTGTCATACAAACTATATGGTGTATTCCTTATATTAGAGCAATTCCAGAAGCTTGCATATACACACATGTACATGTACCCGTGTGTACTGCCTCAGCGTTCCGGGACCACAACACTGCAAGTGCAGCCGAGATCTCAAAATAGTGGTGGAGAATATGTATACAAATAGGCAGTCAAGTGTCAAAATGCACATAGAAGAATAGGCGTTTCAAGTGCCAATCGGGGAATACATGCTGAACAGAAAATATGGGTTCAAAATGACCAACAACATATAAAAAAATGGGTTCAAAGTGCCACAGCATGTATCTAAAAATGAGTTCAAAATGCTCACAGCATGGCAGCGGATATGGACACACATTATACAGTAATCATGACTGAACAAATGTAGCCTGAAGGCTTTTAAATGCTAGCAGCAAACAAATGGAGGCGCAGCATAAATTCAAAGGAAAACAGAACATGATTGGTCAAAGGCATATTATAGTTTGGTTTAAATGACTACCTACTGACCTAAAGCAAGTGTAGGCATATATCAACCTGGTTTGAATCCATACTTTTTAATATAGCCGCAATAACAACTATGACATGCAACATAAGGCACAAGTGGATGCAATAGAGAATTAGTCTTGTGGGAAGGCCAATACACCTCCGTTATTTATACCATACTGTAAACATACTGGTTACAAGGGTCTGCATGAAATCTAGACATATTTTCTCAAAACAATCAGCACCAAATTTCTCATCATCTATGTATATATGTACATATATGCTCTGATTTGCAGGAGGTAACATCATTGACAAATAAGTGGGCAAATGAAGGTATAGGTGGATAATTTTTGAAAATTTTCCATTGTCAACAAAAAATAATGTATGGTGTCTTATATATTCAAGAACCCCACCAGTTTAGTTCAAATATCAACAATTAATTCATGAACGAAATGCTAACAGCAAAGGACTGAATG
Source organism: Allium sativum (assembly GCA_030737875.1). Classification (NCBI taxonomy): domain Eukaryota; kingdom Viridiplantae; phylum Streptophyta; class Magnoliopsida; order Asparagales; family Amaryllidaceae; genus Allium; species Allium sativum. The sequence continues at coordinate 738,297,004 of CM060916.1, forward strand.
TGAACAACATGTTTATATGTGAACAACATGTTTATATGTGAACATCATGTTTATATGTGAACAACATGTTTATAGTATACCAACTAATCCAGCATTCACATAATCATGTTTAGCCTAAAATGCAGTTAAGCAAACTGAGTAAAAACTGACAAGTGTGTCCTGAAAACATAGCCAAACATGTATGTTTCTTTTCTTTTTCTTTCTTCCTTTTAATTACCATATGTTTCTAAGTTTCAGTATTTAGAATAAGATACAAATCTTCAATATTTGTTCCCAATAAATTATATTATATCCAACATATATAAAAGTGCAAAATACATCAATGCAAGTACATATACCAATATATCTATACTCCAATTTCAAATGGACTGGTATACCTCTCATGCAACCTAGTATACATGTGAATAGCTATTATATATATATATATAAATATATGCATGCCAAGCTGACACATGTATAGAGACAAAATGTGTTCCAGATTTTATTTATTTCAAGTTTCAGATCATCACAAAACATAGCAGAGTATAGATACATATCTCAAGTTTCCAAACCATCTTAATATGTTCCCAGTTCATCATCTAATCAAGTAAGTAACAAAAGTGATAGTGGAAAACATGCCTGCACAAATATGCAGACTCATCTACCGCTTTTATAAGAACACGTATATGTGCACTTAGAACATCACATTTCAGGTTAGCCTTAAAGGTACAGGGGTATTATTCAGAAGTGACAACTAATCAAACAGCTATTAAAGTATTTGTCCAAGTGTCGACTCAAATAAAACGCAGCCAAACCAAAGTAGTTGTCTTTGGGTTTATATATTGTGGAACAAGTGTTTTCCCTCCCTCATATTTCTTTAAAAAAAAACTGTCAAATGTCAAGTATATATATATTAAAATAATTGGGGCAGCACTACAGATCATGACAATATCAAGGAAAAATCATAATTGTGCCAAGGCAATAGGGATATACCTGAGTCCGCATGCATGTATATATATAAAAGTATGCACATACATATGTTAACCCAAAATTACTGCATATATACAGACATGGTGATGTGTATCTATATATATATATATACACACGATTAAATATTCTAGTGCAGCAGCTTGTTGTATTTTAGTATGCAACCCGGACGAACCAACCCAACAGACTCGACTGGAACAGGGTCAACCAATCACGTGTAACATCTGGTTATCAGTTTATCCAAATGGGTGGTACCAGTATTATCAGGGTAATATATATCGAACCCAAAATGCAAATTTGAAGTAACAAGGCAACCCAGCAGCAAAAACAAAGGACGACTACCATATTCAGTATGTGTTGAAATTAAATTACTCGAAACAATGATTAATCAATCTGAGTTTAAATACTCACCTACGACCGTGAGCTCGAAGGTGACGTGCTCTAGCAGCGATGGAACGTGGAGGTGCTCGGCTTTCCAATGGCGATTTGATTCAGCAATTTTGCTAGGGTTTCGATTTAGGAAAAAGAATCCATCTTTGATGTGCCCTCTGATGTTCAAATTCATGGAGACAGCTATGGCGACGAGGTGTGGCTTCGAAGTTTGATTTTTCAGGCAGCTCTGATTTCCGAAGTGGGTTAGGGTTTCAATTTTGACGAGGAAGGAGGGATCCGATTTGGGTAAATAGAACTGGCTTCGGCCATTAATTTAGAAAGAAAGAACAATTTTTTTTCTCTCTCTGAATGAATTAGGGAAACGATTTATGCTGGGGAGAATGATTTGTGCTGGGGAGAATGAAACGAGGGCAAGCTTTATAGAAGAAAACATAGAGGATAAGAACAACGTCACTCAATATAGGTTTTTAGGTATGCACCTTTAGATGATAGATCGGCATGTGATTTACTGAGGGAGGTAATAATTTGGGTAAGTTATATTTTCATTTAAATATTAAACTGCACCGTAAACTGATGTTGAATACTCAATATTCGTACCGTAAACACAGCCCCCATATACGATAAAAATTATACGTACTCCTTCGTTTCAACGTTATGAATTCAATAAAATTAATTAAATTGTAACCTGACTTCATCTGTGTACAACGTTATTCTATTTTTAATTATTTATTGGTTCGCCAATTTTTTTTATTTTGCTTGTCCACCAATAGCTCCGTTCGTTTTCAACAACTTCTTTGTTCGATTCAAAATTTGAAACGTTCAGTTTCCCATTTCTTAATATACACAAACATACACATATCTAAGCCAAATTTCATATATTTAAACGAATGCAATTCCCCAATTTATTTAACGTCAACTACGTTTATTTTTAACTTCAATCGTTTATATTTTTCAGTCGAGTTTCAAATCTAACTCAAGTATTCAACCTAATTCAATTCAAACAATACAAATTTGATTATCAACTAACCATTTAAGTCAACTCATATTCAAAACCATATATTTGATTTTTTTTTTATATATATTTCTTACTCCGGTATCAATGATCATTAATAGTTAAATTTTATTTAATCAAATATTCCCGTTGTCGAAATTTCTAGGTCGTTACAATCTCCCCCCTTAAAACTTTTCATCCCCGAAAAGGAGGAATTGTTAGCGTTATATTAATTCATACTTCAAATTTTCATATTTTTGTGAAATTCTTCCACAACTAGATTAACTATCGATATTTTGATCCTCTTCGTTTGTCCATCTTATTCACTCAACTCGAAAATTTAATTTTCCATTTCAAAAACTAATCTCTTTTTTAATTTATAATTTCTGCATAAGTTGGATTCCTGCATCTCAGGTTATTCTAAATTTCTTTATAAACCTTATCTGTCGATGTTCACTTGTCCATCGTTTCATCAGTTCAACCACATCTCCTTATATTCAATCCATTTAATCTTTCACAACACTCATTATAGGAGTGTAAATAACATCTCTTTTCAAGTACAAATTGTTGACTTGAAAATTTCCAAAAATCTGAATTTCTTTTATAACTTCTATACAAAATTTATGCGGAAAATATTTGTATTATTATTCCAAAGCTATGGGTTTGAAAATATTTTGTAATTCTCTTTCTTACAATCTTATGATAAGTATAATTTAATTTCAAAATTATTTATTTAAAAATATTTGATAACTCGAAGTTTGACAAGTCTATTGTTGTTCTTACAGATGTTAGGCATACGCTGGCCAGGCGCACGACTAAAATCTCCAAGTACTGAATATCCTTGCTTCAACTTCCAGTGAAAAATATTTCAAAAATTCTCTTTAAAAACAGATACGGAATGTACCAATGTGATATTGATATGTTGATTGTTCATGAATCGCAGATACACAATGGTTTCGTCTGGATCCCCCAGAAAACATCCGTATCCGTAGGAATTCACTTCCCTGCGAATTTCGTGATGGACAGATCAACGGAAGATATTTAAGAATCAAAAGACAATCTGAGGTCACTGAGCGTTGGCTGCTCTATCTCAGAGTCACAAAACAAATCATGGAATTATAAAGACGTCATGAGGACAAATCAAGTCATAAAGACAAATCAGGTCATGAAGACCTATCAAGTCACGAAGACACAGTGCTGCATCAAACAGGTGGCTCTACATCACTAAGATATCTCAAATATTCACATGGCTCATCATATTACCTTTAGTAACTCTAGTGGTTACATCTCTTTCACCGGTAGACAATTTACTGCGTGGACCGCAGGTACACAATGGTTACGTCTGGGTCCCCCAGGAAACATCCATACCCGTAAGCTTTCACAGCTCTGTGGATTACGCCCTTATATTTCGACTGTAGATCGCAGTAGTCACAATGGTTACGCTTGGTTCCCCCAAGAAACATCCGTCCGCCATAGGCTATCTGCAGCCCTGCGAATTTCGCTACACGGTCGAATTCCAACGACTCTAGATCGCAGCGATCACAATGGTTACGCCCGATTCCCTCAGGAAACATACGACCGCCGTAGGCTATCTGTAGCCTTGTGAATTACGCTAGCAGTTGTGCTCAACGGCAACTCATGAGTTTTATGTCCGGGCAACCTACTGCCACCAACAGCCTATTTCAGCTAAGCTCAAGATTCAAAGGAAAAGGAAGGTACTTTCCTTAGTTTTTTTTTTTGAAAACTTATAATACTACATACATATAGTACTTCATTTCATATTTCACAAAAATCATACTTATGTTAACTCATAAGATTTTCTTTTCAAATCATGTTTGCAAACATCTCCTTCTTATATAAATTCTGTTATATAAGATTTCATTTCAACTCGATTACCTTACAAATCAATAGTCTCCAAATTCGCTATATTCTTATATATATTTTCATATAAGTTCCAAAAATTTCTATATCAATATCTAAAATCAATTATCCTTAAATTCTATTACAATTTCAAAATTTTAGTTTTGATCTCTTAATTGATTCAGATATTTGATAATTTCTCAACTCCGATTTTTATGAATCCATTGGTTATAAAACCAAATTTTCTTCCCAATTTCCAATTACTATATACATCACTAAATTCAAATCTTGATGCTCTCACCATCTCAAAATTTTCATTCTAATAACATGTTTTCTTATTCACACATCATTGTTCTTCTACATCAATATCCTTCGACCGTAAATTAGAAGCGAACAACTCCCTAAGTATCAACCCCGAAAGCCGAAACCAACATCAGATCAACACTCAGGAAATTATTCACATAACTAATCTCCAGTCAATTTCTAAATCCATTAACTCCAATTCTTAAATTTTTACCAAATCATTTCTTACGTAACTCTCAGATTCAATTTACAAATCCACTTCTTTGCCCTTTGTCATCGTCGTGCGACTCTTTATTCTTCAGTTTTCACCATTATGACTTATCAAAACCTGTTAGCCTCTCAAGATCCTTTAAAAACATTTCCAATTATCCTATTTATTTTCTATACTATTTATCAAATCTCTTATTTAAATTGGGAAAAACATTTCCATATATTCACAATTCTTTACTTCCAATATCATATATACTTTTACTCTTATGTGAAACATTCCTAATTCGTTATTTGGATCAAAACATATGTTCAATAAAACAACGTTATTCTCATCCAACTGTTGACATTTCTTAACTTTCTTCACTTAACCAATTCTTACTATTGAATCTTATCCATTTCTTAGCCAACAATGAAGTCCACCAAGTTGGGGTGTATTTACCTCTCAGACCTTAACTAAACAACATTATTAACTTGGAAACAGATAAAATTCACCACTTTAAACACCAACAAACTTCTATTCTCGAAATTTTTGATTTCAAGTTAAGAATTTACTTCTTGTAGAATAATCCTTGACAATACTTCACACCTTCGAAATATTTAAAATATACTTTAATCTTTAATCTGGATATATAAATAATTAATCAGTAATATATTAAATTTTTATGAATGATGGAAAGTAAATGGTACTTTCCTGAAATTTGACATAATTGATTCCCACGAATAACTTCCTTCGAATAATCTCTTATTCGATAGTTCATTCCGAACCTGGGAAAAATCTCATTTAATTTATATTCTGACCTTCAGAATAAATTTATCGTACTAGTCCACTCCATTTCCTTTATTTCCAATTCCATTTCAACATTATCGCTTTCCAATGTTATTTACTTCCAAAAAGTAAATATTATCCCTTTTTATACGAATCTGGGCTCGTCACATCAAATTAACTTTTGATTCATTTAAATATAGGTTCATATCGCTTTAAAATCTTCATTCATATCTTGCTTCATTCATTTACGATTCTCATAATTTAAAACTCCCGTTAACCGTTCACTTCTCGTTTATTTATTAACAATTTTATACCTTCCTATCGAATTCATATATTCGATTATACCTTATTGGTTTGAAACCAATTATAATTCATCATGCCAAGTTAATAATACAATTTAACATAATCGAATTCCAAATATAACATTCTTGATTTTATTATCATTCATTTATATTCTGTATATCGAAATAAAATTCATCATTTCATTTTTGAAGCGATTTCAAATTCCCTCTTTATCATTCAAATTTCTAATTGAATTCTTACTTCCAATAAATTTCAGTTACCTTTTGTTGCTAAAATACATGATTAGAGAATTAAATTCGTCGATTTTCTTATACTTTTCTTTCTTGGATACCATTCGATGGTGGATTCAAGATTCAAATCTAAGGGGATCTTATCGAAGAATAATTCTCGCAAACCTGGATTCGAAGACTTCTGAAGACTGGGGATTCCGAACAAAATTTTAAATCTCAAAATACTTTTTCCGCTGTACTAGTTTCAAAATAATAGTCTCAAAAATAATTCTTTGAAAATATTATTTTTCCTTCAAAATCTATTTTAAAATCATTTTCGTTTTCAAAATTCATATTTCGAAACCTTTTTATTTTCAAAATTCACTTTTCTAGTGTCGATCCTACTTATTCAAACTCGATAAGCTAAGCTTTGAATAAACCAAAGCTCTGATACCAACTGTAACATCCCGCCTTTTTGACCACTTAAAATTGGCAATTAAACCAACTTAAAGCGTTCAAACCGACGGATCGTTATTAGCTTACAAAGTTTAAAAGGGAATCAACATAGAAAATACAGAATAAATAGAAGACCCATTATTGGACAGCAAACTTGAACTTTTATATATTATCAGGATTGTAATGACCCACATTTTCAGCGGTATAATAATTTAATTATTTAAAAGGTAATTAAAAGGATTTCATGGTCGTTGGATTAAATAATAGTGAATATTTAATTAAAATAATAATTAAATAATATATTTAATTTTGAAATAATCAGAATTGGCGATATGGTGTGAATTGGGAAATTCAAATTATATAATTCAGTTTAAAATTGAATTACGATAACGAATATATTTAATTAACGAAGTTTGAACGTATAAATTATAATATATTTATCATCGAGCTCAAAATGGCACTGTAGTTCGTAAATTGGCGATTCGAACTTCAACTGAATGTACATGATACGTTTTAAGCTGGATTTTTGTGAAACAAGAAACGTGTGGAGCTGGTGGAGTATATCTTTCTAGTGGAAGAGAAAAATCGGGATTACGTCGTGTAGATTTTGATTTACGTCCAAATCAAATTTTAGAAAAGTTGCTATGGAATTCCTTTATAATTTATAAAGGAATTATTTATATTTTAAAAAGGAGTTTCAATATAAATCGAATATCGGTTGACCCAGATTTGAGATATCGAGTTAGAAATCCATATAAGATTTTTCTGAAGCTGTATGGTATTCCACTGTGAATATATACGATAATATAAATTTATTTATATTTAATTTAATTTTATTTAAATATATTTATAAATTTAAATAGGTTATTTAGGGCTTAAAAAATAGCCACTTTTGCAAACGAAGTCGGAATTCGACGGAACTAATTTTGTTGGATCCGCAACATCAAATTATTGCTAGATTCCAAGTTTCGTGATTTTTAGGGTCACTGTGGCCGTACGGATTTTTAGAGTGAAAAACAGTCAGTATTTCGACGGTTAAAAATACGCTGTGTGAGCATACAGAGTCGGAATTCGACGAAACCAGTTTTGTTGGGACCGTAATGTCAAACTCTAGTAGTATGTCCAGTTTGGTGATTTTTGGGTATCGTGTGTGATTACAGGAATTTTAAAGGATAAAATAAAACTGCAGTTGATGATAAATTAATATAATAATCAAAATAAAAATATCTAAAATTCCTATAAATACCCCACAAAATCTCCCTATAACCTAATTCAACTCATTCACAAGTCAAAGAAAAATCCGCCGTAACTTTTTAGCTTCAGGAAAGTTATTTCCATCTTTGTAAAATCAAAATCAAATAAAGCAAAATTCTCTAAATCAATACGAATACATATTCGAGTTGCTGGTGAAATGCTCTCCGTTTGGGTATTGAAATCGTAAAGCTCGATGGGTTTTCCCGGAGTCCGAACAATTGCAGCGTGGATAGGGTTGAGCTAGGGTTCGAATTCATGGAGGTTTGGGCTGCAGATTCAAGTTTTGGTTATTTTCTTTGGACTGAGGAAGTCGAATGGCAGCTCGTGTGTGAAATTAGGGGGTATCGACACCACTTAGTATCGCCGTGTTGCTATAGCACAGGCTGAAGACGCGACTTGCAGAGGAAGGCCGAGTCCTGTGTGATGCTGACGTATGCGTAAAGAAATGGAAGGGGATTATTGTGATAAGATCTTTTTATGATTTCGGAGCAGAAAAAAGAGGGGAGAGGGATGGGAAGGCAGCGAAAATGGAGGAGTATAGATTACTGGAGCTCGTCGTTTTCACTTGGGGAAGAAAGAAGAGCAAGCGGGTTTGGCCTTTAGAGGTAGTTGGGCCGGTTTTTAATTGAAGGGGTAAGGCAAAAATAGTGAATTAAATTAAATTGTTTTTATTTAAAACCATTTATAACTTGTATAATACATAACTTTAGCATACGTTATCAGAATCTGACGAACCAAGATCCGTTGGGATCGTATGGACGGACACTACACAATGGAACTGACCGCGAGTCAATTGGAGCATGTTACAATTTATAGCAAAATAAATTGCCCGTCTGAATCAAATCGAGCGATGGTTATCGTTATTAACGATGATCGTCCAATGTGAGTAAATCTCACTAACTCTGAACAGTTTATAATTTCATGTTGTATTTTTAGAACTGTTAAATATTGGATGATTGACTGTGTGTTGACTGTTTGATTGAACTGCTAGTCAGTTAGTTGAATTTCTATATTGGATTCTGTTTAACAGAATATATCATATGGAACTGAAAGTGATGTTGATTTTATTGTGTAACATCTGTGGGTGCAGGGAAACAGATTGTGACGTTATCGCGAAATCCGGTAGGCTTTGCAACCATCCATTCATCCTCCAGTACAGCAGGTGAAACCCACCGCGGCTCACAATGGTCCCCCAGTCCCTTGTTTTACGGTGACCCTCCCGAGTCTCCCGGCCACTGCCAAACCAACCCTCAACAGGGACATGTAGGGGTAAGAGTCTCCCGTTCGCCACCAAACTGCGAAGCGAGAACCCTCTATCATGTGTACCCAGCCTACTCAGGACCAGCAATAAGGACTGGTATGGTTATATATTTCCCTGATTGGGCCTTTGCCTTAACAACTCTCTCGGCGCATTTAACCTCTGCTTCATATTTGATTAACCAATCCAATCCCAAAATAAGATCAAATTCAGTAAAATTCATGACGATCGAGATGGTAGGGAACTTATAACAGGAAAAAGAGACAGGTACCCCCACAAAGCCAACTAAGATTGATGGAACCCCCAACTGGATTATGGACAGTGATGGGTTCTTTGAGCCTTTTCAAATTCAAATCTGGCTTCTTAACTGCATTCTTTGCAATAAAGCTTCGTGACGCGCCTGTATCAAACAGTACTTTAACTGTAATATTTTTGACATTAAGCGTGCCTTCCTAAACATCAGACCTTTCCTGAGCAGACGAAGATGCAGGCACTTCTGCCACTTCATTTAGATGCACTGCTTCAGGTTTTCTGAATAGCGGGCAGGCCTTTAAAAGATGACCAGTCTGATGACATCCACCACATTTTCTATTCTCTTGAAACTTCTTCTTGGATTTGGATCCACTCTTTATTCGTTTCTTCGAGGGTTTGCAATTTCCTTGCAAAAGCCCTTGCTTATGGCAGTTATTACATATGGCAGTCGTTACAGGTTCTTTCCAGATCTGGCCCTTTTCCGATTGACTTTAGTCTTCTTACCGACCTCAGACATCGTACTGGCCTCAGGATTATCAGTTTCAGACTCTTCTTTGTTACTAGAACAGACTTCCTCTTCGAAGCGCAACATACCTTTCTTGTCGAGATCCTCATACTGGTAAGCCATGTATATCATTTCTAAAAAAGAAAGTTTCACATGCCCCATAACACTATTCTGGTATTTTCTTTGCAGGCCATGAATAAACCTCAGATTCTTCCTCTTTGGATCTTGAATCAGATGTGGGGCAAAGTGAGAAAGTTCGTTGAATTTCTTATGATATTCATATCTCCTTGTATCAGGTAACTAAATTCATCACATAGCCGCTCAGTTGCTTCAGGAGGAATAAATCTTTCACTGAAAACCTCTTTGAATCTATCCCAGGTGATATAACCTTCTGGATTATCCTTAGTGATTGTTTCCCACCAGATTAAAGCTTCTTCTTTGAGCGCCCAAGATGCTACTAATCTTTTCTGATCATCACTCAGCTGGAAACGCTCAAAAATTCTTTCGGCAGAACTCATCCAAGCTTGGGTTTGAATAATTGATTCATTGCCCGAGAATTGTGCTCCACCCAGATTTCAATATCTCTTAAATAGAGCCTCTAGATCTGGTTCTGCATTCCTTCTATTTCTGACACTCATTTTCTAGTACTTCTGCAAATAGCAGATCAAGTGTCAGGTCAATAGAAAAGGTATTTTAAAACATAGAAACATATACTTGAATGTAAATGTGTCAATCGGGGTGTACTTCATTCTGCTTTACCCATACTAGGACCTTACTGATCCTATCTGTAATGAGTTACTAGTCCTAGAACTCTACTGGTTCTATTTCTGACGAGTTCGTTAATATGTTATATTCCAGCACTAAGCTTAACCAAAGTTCTGATACCACGTTGTGACGTTACCGCGAAATCCGGTAGGCTTTCCAACCATCCCTTCATCCTCCAGTACAGCAGGTAAAACCCACCGCGGCTCACAATGGTCCCCCAGTCCCTTGTTTTACGGCGACCCTCTCGAGTCTCCCGGCCACTACCGAACCAACCCTCAACAGGGACATGTAGGGGTAAGAGTCTCCCGTTCGCCACCAAACCGCGAAGCGAGAACCGCTATAACGACACAGATTTTATTCTCGATTTCTTATTTCAAATCATTTGAAATACATATCTAACTTTCTATATCAAAGTAGATTTCACTTTGGGATCTCAAATCAAATCGTTTGGAAATATGAATTCCAAAACATAACAATGCATACAAACAAGTATGCAACCAAATATCATGCTCCCCATTGGCAAGGCAAAGGGTACGCACCTAGCAACTCGATATATATAAATGTGCACCTACCCCACATAGGAGCAGGCTACACCGATGATGCACCTCCCACACATGAAGAGCATACACCGCCCTCTCAACTCATTCTAAGGCATTTCTAACCCCATCTATACCGAGTCACTCATTCTAGAATGCTACTGATTCTATCTCTAATGAGGATTCTTTCATAGGATATTACTAATCCTACCTCTGATGAGTCTTTTATTCTGTTCTAACGAGTTGTACCCCCAAAGATTTGTGTTTAACCAAAGCTCTGATACCACTGTAAGGACCCATAACTTCCCCGGTAAGGAAAGAGCAGATACTTTGAGAACAACACACAAAAGAACACAGACAGAAGAACATTTCATTATATATTACAACAATTCCATCAGAATACAAGAATATACAGAGAATGAATCAATATTACACTTCATAAAATCTAAATAAAAAGATTTAATCTTTTTCTCAACAGGGCTTAAGAACAGTGTTAATGAAGACACCATTCACGACAAACCCATATCCCATTTGATATTAAATACAAGGCTCTGAATAGAAAATATATCAGCTTATATTCAATATCAAATTCTACGACCCACAAATATCGTATTGAAAATAACGATATAAATATATCTTTCAAATTTCCATAACAATATCTGCATAATCACGAAATCCATCATCGAAATATTCCAAAGACAATTTTGATTCAAATCCACTCCAATTCAATTATTGGAAATTCTGGTTACTTTTAAAACCATTTCAAATCCACTTTATTTATTTTAAAAATAAATCGAATTATAATTCTAGTTCAAAACTAGTTCATTTCGATAAAAATCTACTTTTATCTTTTCAAATATGGAATTTTTCATCCCAATTCTTCACAAATCATTTCTTATGATTTTACACAAATTATTGATATTTTTAATAATTTTATCAAGGCCCGTACAGTCGATTTCCATCAACGACCATCGAACTGCACTTACAGCGACCTTTTCCAAATTTGATTTGGACATAATTCCAAATCCAACCGTTAGATTTCTTCCTCATATTCTTTGGAAAGCTCTTTTCGATACGAACCCAACGGTTCTGGTTTCAGGAGAATCCGACAGTCGGATCTCCCATAATGTCCATTCGAAGTCAATGGTCGAAATTCGCGAACTGCCGCAGCGCGGCGCGTTCTATTCAGGCCATTATATTATATATATATAATATATATTTCATCGATTTCTTTTTTAAAACATATTTTATAAATTGTTTTAAATTCGTTTTCAAAATGATTTTACCTTCATATTCAATTTCAAACCAAATTGAATATTCCATATACACGACAATTTTATACAGTGTATATATATGGTAAAAATTATTTTTTTAACAATCAAATCATTTTCACATTTCATATATATATATGTATATTATTTCCACCTTTCATATATATAATATTTTCACTTTTCAATATATACGATATTTTCACTTTCAATATATACGATATTTTCACTTTTCAATATATATGATATTTTCACTTTCAATATATACGATATTTTCACTTTTCAATATATACGATATTTTCACTTTCAATATACACGATATTTTCACTTTCAATATATACAAGTTTCAATTCATTTCAAAATATCAGATTTTGAAATCACTTTCGATATTCATTATAAAATGAATAAAATCGATATAAATATCGTTCACGTCAAAATGGCGTCAATCTAATCAACATGGCTTTTAAAGTTCAGTAAATCAAGGGACCACGCCGTATAACACGGAACGGGTTTCCTCCCAAGAATACCAGTGCATAAAACAAACAGCGCAATGCTAAGTAAAGAAAAATGAAGCTGTTATAAGACCCAGGTCCCATCACACAATGCAAAGCAAGCCGGAGGATAGGGCTTTACCTTATAACAGCCAAAGAATGCTTGATACGCGAAATGTTATCTTTTGATTCTTAATCAGACTCCAACCGTAAATTAGTAAGAGAACAATTCCCTAAGTATTAACCCCGAAGGCCGAAACCAACATCAGACCAATACCCAGGAAACCACCCATCTTAGCTCGTTTCCTATTAGTTTTTGATTTTATATACAATCATAAATATCAATCATAGGCGGCATAAGTGCCCCAAATCAATATAAAATAAATAATCAAATACGAATAATTGATTTAAATTTTCAAAACATTTTCAAGGATGGACCTAGCTACAGGCTTCCATCAGCTTCGTATTGCCGAAGAATGTGTTCCTATGACAGCATTCAGAGGTCCAGACTTATTCTATGAGTGGTTAGTAATGTCGTTCGGCTTATGTAACGCTCCAGCTTACTTCATCGATTCGCTGTGACGACCCCAAAACCCCGTACGACGGTGTCAAGGGTAATCTTTGGAATATAACTTATAAACAGATAATAGCAGATCAGAATTAAATAAATACACCAGATAATGTACAAATAATACACTGGATAAACGTAAACATCAGAGTTACGCAGTATACAGGATCATACTTAGTACAAATACAGTTCAGCTATACATAAATGTCTACAGCGGAAAACAAACATAATATGTACAATAGGAGCTGAACAGCATAAAAAGAAATAAATGATAGAATCCATCTTCAGCTCCAGCTATCCAGAAAGACCCTGCTAAAACCTGAATACAAGGCTGCCCGTGTAGAAAGAGGGGCACCCGAGTTTGCAAGTGAAACAAACTACGAGTCAGTCATGGGACTGGTATGAGAAATCTACTTAACACATTTTATAATTTGGCTAATCACAGGACCACACCACTTTCGCGGAACGGTTTTACTCCATTGGATTGCCAGTGCCTTACAACAAGTAAATCTTTTAAACATCGCAATGCTTTTTATAAAAATGAAGCCATTATAAGACACAGTTTCCATCACACAATGCAACGCAAACCGGAGGATAGAGTTTTTACCTTATAATGGCCAAAATATGCTTGATACGAATAAAACAAAAGTATTTGTTATTATTACTAGTGTTTATATGTTTCAAAAACAATTTCAAATCATAATTATCAATCATAGATGGCATTAATGCCCCATACCACTATGTCTCCATATATAGGTATACAATCAAAACCGCACATGTCGTATTTGGAAATCGGATTTCCGTCATGAACCAAGGCAAAAGATAGTCCTTACCGACTTCGAGACAATCTAGCCTATGTCTCAGGCAAGTACTCAGTCAAGCCTTAGGAGCAACAGGGCTGGTCCACCGATGTGGATTAAAATGCCTGAACACTGCGTTTCCCCGCCCTTTGGGGCGTAAATGAGCCAACGAATGACTCCATCGGTCCCGGATCGACCGATATATCCGAGGCGCCTCGCAACAACAACAACCACACAGGTGAAAATAATATATATGTCAGCCAGTTTAAGCACTGACACCACCTCTAGCTAGAAGGAAACGCATGCCCTCCCTGAGGTCCTCTCCCGTTTCTGGTTCATACCGGGGTGTGAGGCTCACGAATTCACGTTATACACAAAGGTACGCCACACAGGCGGTGCTTTGATCATCAACCACAAGACTTTTCTTTTCAACAGAAGCCTTGATCGCTGCATCTTAGCATGCCACACAGGCAATTCACACCATGCAGCTGATGGATACCAATCACACAGAATGAATTCCAATGTCAGACACACAATCCATTTACAAGTCCGTTCTGGGTCTGAACGAAACCGGAGGCACTATATACCTCGCATACCCATCGATCTCCATGTACGTCTGGACGATCACCACTCATTATCCATATTTCGGGATGCCTCCCAATCAAGACATCAGTTACCATCCAAACGAGGTGAAGATCTCCGGTCTTCAACCACCGTCTTCATCTTCGACTTCTTATCGTCGATTCAATTATTCAGAATGGGATAAACCCGGTCCTTCTGAGCAACTTGCGTATATAATAAACAAGTGCTACACAAACACAACATACGCCTCATTCCAATTCATCAGTCACTAACCGTAAATCAGTAAGAGAACGATTTCCCAAGTGTTAACCCCGAAGGCCGAAACCAACATTAGATCAAAACCCAGGAAACCATTCGACTTAGGTAACCTTCATTTAGTTTCTAAATTTCACATTCCATATCGTTTATAATATTTAATAATGATTTATCGCTATTTTTATTTATTTAAAAATAACCAATTTATTCAAACGATGCTTCAGGCCATAATGCGACCGTAACGCTGTTTTTCTTCAGATTTGATTTACCCATATCTGAAAATCTAACCGTTGGATCTTCACAAATTTTATATCATTAGAAAGATCTTTTCAAAACAAATCCAATGGTTTCAGTTTTGGGGAAATCCGACGGTCGGATCTCCCGGTACAATCATTTGAAGTTTCGATTTCAAAATACGAACTGCAGCGTTGTTATTCGATTTAATTTAATTAATTAATTAATTATGTATATATATATATAATCGATTCTAGCGATGTTTTTCTTCAGATTTGAATTAAACATTCCAGACAATCCAACCGTTGGATCTTTACAATGTTGGTGTCATTGGAAAGATATTTCCAAAGCGAACCCCACGATTTTGGTTTCGGGAAAATCCGATGGTCGGATCTCCCGCACTAATTGTTTGAAATCACGGTTTAAAAACACGAACTGCAGCTTCGTTATCCGATTTATTTTAATTATATATATATAAATATAATTTATTATTCGATTTCAAAACCATATCCTCTTCATACATTTGATAAAAATGATATTTTTATCCAATAGACATTTATTTCAACACTTCACTATTTTTAACAATTCATGTATATAATAAAAATGTGATTTTTAATGTAAAACAATTTATTTCAAAACATGACTATTTTATATAGTTTATATAGATGATAAAAATATGATTTTTATTATAAAACAATTTATTTCAAACACGAATATTTTATATAGTTTATATAGATGATAAAAATATGATTTTTATTATAAAACAATTTATTTCAAACACGAATACCATTCAACACATGAATTTTTATTCAACGAACGAATTTCTATTCAACACATGAATGTTTTCTATAGTTCGTATATATAAAATAGAAATGTGATTTTTATTGTTAAAAATTTTTATTTAGAACACGAATGTCATTCAATACATGAATTTCTATTCAACTCATGAACTTCTATTCAACACACGAATATAGTTTCAACACATGAAAATAATTCTAACACATGAATATTATTCAAAATTTCGGCAGCATAATGGCAGGGTAGTTAAAACCGGGGCCATCCCTAGTACGGCTCCTCGCTCTACCTTAAAGCCTCGCAGCTTTTGACAATGGGGGTTTCATGCATCTAGTTCGCACGCAGGCGGCATGTATATTTTTTTCTTTTCCACAAACTAATCCTTTGTGGTTTCAACCAAATAATTCTCAACCACAAACGGGTATTTTTCAACCACAATCAATCAATTTCAACCACAAAAAATTCTAATCAACCATTCGCTATCAACCAATTTTCACACCAATCTCAACCAATAAATATCGTCCATGGTTTGTGGACGAGGGGCGTATATATATATATATAGGTATATTTCACTTCTATTCAATACATATATAATTTTTACAATGCATATATAACTTATATGTCGAATGTACAACTTATACAACGCTTATACATGAGGTGTACAACGCTTATATAACTCATACATCGACTATATAATTTATACATCGTCATTTTCCATATCATTTATAATTTAGAAATCTCACATTGGGTTCCACTCCACCAAAAATAGCAGAAGGCTCAGAAAAATATGCGGTCTCTTCTAGAATGTAGAAGACATCCACACGAGTCCACTGTCTCTTGTTTCACTGAATTTCGTCAACAAACGAAAAAGATATGATTTTTACAGTGAAATCAAAGACCGTAGCGCTTTAAAGTGCTATATAATAGTTGAAATTAAATCAGTCGTTACCTCTGCTGAATTCTTCAAAACTAGGTCTTCAATTTGCGATCGAACGGTGTAGCGTTGCGTCGATCGGAGCACGCCACCAGGTAGAGCTAGGAAGGGCGCCTGTTCGCCGGAAGTGGGGCCCACTTCGGTGGCCTCTGGCGTTCACGACGGCGCTTGAAATGGTCAGACTTTCGAGCCCGAGATCTCCATGAAAACTCCACGAAAAAAATCCAATCTTCATATTGATTTGAAGCTTGAGTGATCCTCTACAAAATTCCTAACTAGACCCTTGAATTTTATTGAGTATTTTGCGCGAGATCGAGGAGAGAAGGTGGAATGTTGTTTCCGCCGTGCGTCGTGGAGCTTACGGGGAGAGAGAATGATGTGTGAGCCAATCAGATTTTATTTATTTATTTATATATTTTAAAATCCGAAAATACCCCTTGTCACATAGAACACCAATCCAAACCCAACGACTGTCGTCCTTAGCCAAATACCCCCATTCCGAACACAATGGGATAAGTTTCGAAGGCCCATTCGACTGTTTCAGTCAGTTTTCCTTCAAATTAAAATATAAATCATTTAATATTTAATTTGAACGTACATTTCAATTTGCCGGGGCCACATACTTATTCTAAAAATTCCCGAAAAATAAATCTAGCTATGTTTTGACGATACGGTCCCAACAAAACAAGTTTCATCGAATTTTGAGACCGTTTGGAAAATGGCCGTTTTCTGGTCGATCCAATTTAATAGAAATCGACCAAACACATTTTCCTTTGCCACGCTCACATACTAGCTTCAAAAATTATGAAATTTGAAACCTAGCAATAATTCGACATCCCGGATCCAACAAAAGTGGTTTCGTCGAATTCTGAGGTCGTTTGCAAAATAGCCATTTTCATGGGTTATATAAACTTTATAGCGACCTTTCTGAAAATTCGTTTGGCCATAACTTTTGCTTCCCACTATGAAACTTCGATTTTTCAGATTCGTTAGAAAGATATTCACTAACAGATTTAAATATTTTTGGTTTCACTAAAATCCATTTTGTTTTGCACCTGGTGCAGTCAGTCAAAATTTGAATTCAAATCTTAAAACTACCGCGCCATTTCAGGCCTTGTTTATAATTAAAATTAATTATATTTATTTTCAAACATTGATTCAAACTTACCTTTTGTCGTTATTACTTAAAATATTTATTTTAAATATTTAAAATCCACTAAAATAGCCAATTTAAAAATTTTAAATTGGTTCAGATTTTCCGCGTTGTTATAATCTCCCCCACTTAAAACTTTTCGTCCCCAAAAAGGAACAAAGTCGAAAGTGGTTTGATTTATCAACTCTACTTTCAATCTGGCTTCCATTCTTCAACTTTTTAGTTTCTAAGAATTTTCAAATTCTTCAAAATTTTTGGCTAACACCCTAAATTTTTGAAAAATTTCGCCATAACCTCCTTTGTACGGGGAGGGGTTTGGAAATTTATTGGGCCGTATTAGGTACCCAATAAATCCTAATAAGAATGCACATATTTATAGTGATATATTCCAGTGTCCACAGGGTAGTGTGTATAAATCATAACTCCAGAGAATAAATTCTCGTCACCCTATAAATGGTTTTTGTGCCTTAATGACCAGAGAGATGTGTTTATTGTCATCTCCAGACCCGTGTGGGGTTTTTATTAATCTTTCTGTTTACCGTTACATTTTATATGGTCCATATCAGTCATCAGTTCAACCTGTAAAATATAGTCATCACCATACAAGCCTCTCGCTCGTATGGTAAATCTTCAACCTCGTCACACAAGCTCCAAATGCTTATGTGGTATATGATGAAGTATGCCTATCTTCACGAAGTATGCTATGTAATGTAGTTCAAATTTAATTGTTACTAGCCTATGGCGATGTTTATTATTACACACAGAACAACCAGCACTCCGCATCCAATGGCATTCATAGGATTTGATATAATAATAAAATTGCGCATCCAACTCATTAAGGTTTACCTATTTGTCGGGCACGCAAATAATTTCTTTACTCAATGCTAATCCATTTACTTGTTGAAACATATATAATGCATATGTATATATTTCTACCTTATTTTAAATCAGTTCAATGTGTGATTTAATCGAATAAATTCTACCCTTCATTTTCTTATTGATTAAATTAACTATCGTTCTAATAATTTAATTAATCGAATCCACTATCACCCAACACAAACAACAATCAATTTGTTTTTAACTTTTCAAAAATATACCTTTAATATATTCAAAAATCATATTTCTAAAACCATACTGTATATATAATCACAAATATATTATTTATAAACATATTACTCTCAACTCGTTCTGGGGCACTTCTGACCCCATCTCTAACGAGTTATTCTGATTCTGCTATACTCATACTAGGACATTACTAATCCTCTCTGTAATGAGTTCTTTGTCCTAGAACACTACTGGTTCTATTTCTGACGAGTTCGTTAATATGTTATATTTCAGCACTAAGCTTAACCAAAGCTCTGATACCACGCTGTGAGGACCCCAAAACCCCATACGACGGTGTCAAGGGTAATCTTTGGAATATAACACATAAACAGATAATAGCAGATCAGAATTAAATAAATACACTAGATAATGTACAAATAATACACTGGATAAACATAAACATCAGAGTTACGCAGTACACAGGATCATACTTAGTACAAATATAGTTCAACTATACATAAATGTCTACAACAGAAAATAAACATAATATATACAATAGGAGCTGAACAGCATAAAAGGAAATAAATGATAGAATCCTTCTTCAACTCCAGCTATCCAGAAAGAGCCTGCTAAAACCTGAATACAAGGTTGCCCGTGTAGAAAGAGGGGCACCCGAGTTTGCAAGTGAAACAAACTACGACTCAGTCATGGGACTGGTATGATAAATCTACTTAACACATTTTATAATTTGGCTAATCACAAGAGCACGCCATTTTCGCGGAACGGGTTTCCTCCATTGGATTTCCAGTGCCTTACAACAAGTAAATCTTTTAAACATCGCAATGCTTTTTATAAAAATGAAGCCATTATAAGACTCAGTTCCCATCACACAATGCAACGCAAACCGGAGGATAGAGTTTTTACCTTATAATAGCCAAAATATGCTTGATACGAATAAAACAAAAGTATTTGATATTATTACTAGTGTTTATATGTTTCAAAAACAATTTCAAATCATAAGTATCAATCATAGACGACATTAATGCCCCATACCACTATGTCTCCATATATAGGTATACAATCAAAACCGCACATGTCATATTTGGAAATTGGATTTCCGTCATGAACCAAGGCAAATGATAGTCCTTACCGACTTCGAGACAATCTAGCCCATGTCTCAGGCAAGTACTCAGTCAAGCCTTTGGAGCGACAGGACCGGTCCACCGACGTGGATTAAAATGCCTGAACACTGCGTTTCCCCGCCCTTTGGGGCGTAAATGAGCCAACGAATGACTCCATCGGTCCCGGATCGACCGATATATCCGAGGTGCCTCGCAACAGCAACAACCACATAGGTGAAAATAATATATATGTCAGCCAGTTTAAGCACTGACACCACCTCTTGCTAGAAGGAAACGCATGCCCTCCCTGAGGTCCTCTCCCGTTTCTGGTTCATATCGGGGTGTGAGGCTCGCGAATTCACGTTATACACAAAGCTACGCCACACAGGCGGTGCTTTGATCATCAACCACAAGACTTTGCTTTTCAACAGAAGCCTTGATCGCTGCATCTTAGCATGCCACACAGGCAATTCACACCATGCAACTGATGGATATCAATCACACAGAATGAATTCCAATGTCAGACACACAGTCCATTTACAAGTCCGTTCTGGGTCTGAACGAAACCGGAGGCACTATATACCTCGCATACCCATCGATCTCCACGTACGTCTGGAAAATCACCACTCATTATCCATATTTCGGGATGCCTCCCAATCAAGACATCAGTTACCATCCAAACGAGGTGAAGATCTCCGGTCATCAACTACCGTCTTCGTCTTCGAAAAATGACCCCAAAACCCCGTACGACGGTGTCAAGGGTAATCATTGGAATATAACACATAAACAGATTATAGTAGACCAGAATTAAATAAATGCACCAGATAATGTACAAATAATACACTGGATAAACTTAAACATCAGAGTTACGCAGTATACAAGAACATACTTAGTACAAATACAGTTCAGCTATACATAAATGTCTACAGCGGAAAACAAACATAATATGTACAATAGGAGCTGAACAGCATAAAAAGAAATAAATGATAGAATCCATCTTCAGCTCCAGCTATCCAGAAAGACCCTGCTAAAACCTGAATACAAGGCTGCCCATGAAGAAAGAGGGGCACCCGAGTTTGCAAGTGAAACAAACTACGAGTCAGTCATGGGACTGGTATGAGAATTCTACTTAACACATTTTATAATTTGGCTAATCACAGGACCACGCCACTTTCGCGGAACGATTTTACTCCATTGGATTGCCAGTGCCTTACAACAAGTAAATCTTTTAAACATCGCAATGCTTTTTATAAAAATGAAGGCATTATAAGACTCAGTTTCCATCACACAATGCAACGCAAACCGGAGGATAGAGTTGTTACCTTATAATGGCCCAAATATGCTTGATACGAATAAAACAAAAGTATTTGATATTATTACTAGTGTTTATATGTTTCAAAAACAATTTCAAATCATAATTATCAATCATAGATGGCATTAATGCCCCATACCACTATGTCTCCATATATAGGTATACAATCAAAACCGCACATGTCGTATTTGGAAATCGGATTTCCGTCATGAACCAAGGCAAAAGATAGTCCTTACCGACATCGAGACAATCTAGCCTATGTCTCAGGTAAGTACTCAGTCAAGCCTTAGGAGCGACAGGGGCGATCCACCGATGTGGATTAAAATGCCTGAACAGTGCGTTTCCCCGCCCTTTGGGGCGTAAATGAGCCAACGAATGACTCCATCGGTCCCGGATCGACCGATATATCCGAGACGCCTCGCAATAGCAACAACCACACAAGTGAAAATAATATATATGTCAGCCAGTTTAAGCACTGACACCACCTCTAGCTAGAAGGAAACGCATGCGCGCCCTCCCTGAGGTCCTCTCCCGTTTCTGGTTCATACCGGGGTGTGAGGCTCACGAATTCACGTTATACACAAAGCTACGCCACACAGGCGGTGCTTTGATCATCAACCACAAGACTTTGCTTTTCAACAGAAGCCTTGATCGCTGCATCTTAGCATGCCACACAAGCAATTCACCCCATGTAACTGATGGATATCAGTCACACAGAATGAATTCCAATGTCAGACACACAGTCCATTTACAAGTCCGTTCTGGGTTTGAACAAAACCAGAGGCACTATATACCTCGCATACCCATCGATCTCCACGTACGTTTGGACAATCACCACTCATTATCCATATTTCGGGATGCCTCCCAATCAAGACATCAGTTACCATCCAAATGAGGTGAAGATCTCCGGTCTTCAACCACCGTCTTCATCTTCGACTTCTTATCGTCGATTCAGTTATTCAGAATGGGACAAACATGGTCTTTCTGAGCAACTCGTGTATATAATAAACAAGTGCTACATAAACACAACATACGCCTCATTCCAATTCACCAGTCACTAACCGTAAATCAGTAAGAGAACGATTTCCCAAGTGTTAACCCTGAAGGCCGAAACCAACATCAGATCAAAACCCAGGAAACCATTCGACTTAGCTACCCTTCAGTTAGTTTCTAAATTTCACATTCCATATCGTTTATAATATTTTATAACGATTTATCGCTATTTTTATTTATTAAAAAATAGCCAATTTATTCAAAAGACGCTTCAGGCCATAACGCGGCCGTGGCGCTGTTTTTCTTCAGATTTGATTTACCCATATCTGAAAATCTAACCGTTGGATCTTCACAAATTTTATATCATTAGAAAGATCTTTTCAAAACGAATCCAACGGTTTCAGTTTTGGGGAAATCCGACGGTTGGATCTCCCGGTACAATCGTTTGAAGTTTCGATTTCAAAATACGAACTGCAGCGTCGTTATTCGATTTAATTTAATTATATATTTATATATATATATATAATCGATTCTGGCGCTGTTTTTCTTCAGATTTGAATTAAACATTCCAGACAATCCAACCGTTGGATCTTTACAAAGTTGGTGTCGTTGGAAAGATATTTCCAAAGCGAACCCAACAGTTTCGGTTTCGGGAAAATCCGATGGTCGGATCTTCCGCACTAATCGTTTGAAATCACGGTTTCAAAACACGAACTGCAGCTTCGTTATTCGATTTATTTTAATTATATATATATATATATATAAATATAATCTATTCTTCGATTTCAAAACCATATCCTCTTCATACATTTGATAAAAATGATATTTTTATCCAACAGACATTTATTTCAACACTTCACTATTTTTAACAATTCATGTATATAATAAAAATGTGATTTTTAATGTAAAACAATTTATTTCAAAACATGACTATTTTATATAGTTTATATAGACGATAAAAATATGATTTTTATTATAAAACAATTTATTTCAAACACGAATATTTTATATAGATGATAAAAATATGATTTTTATTATAATACAATTTATTTCAAACACGAATATTTTATATAGTTTATATAGATGATAAAAATATGATTTTTATTATAAAACAATTTATTTCAAACACGAATACCATTCAACACATGAATTTCTATTCAACGAATGAATTTCTATTCAATACATGAATGTTTTCTATAGTTCGTATATATAAAATAAAAATGTGATTTTTATTGTTAAAACAATTTATTTAAAACACGAATACCATTCAACACATGAATTTCTATTCAACACATGAATGTTTTCTATAGTTCGTATATATAAAATAAAAATGTGATTTTTATTGTTAAAACAATTATTTAAAACATGAATGTCGTTCAACACATGAATTTCTATTTAACACATGAATTACTATTCAACACATGAACTTCTATTCAACACACGAATATAGTTTCAACACATGAAAATAATTCTAACACATGAATATTATTCAAAATTTTGGCAGCACAACGGCAGGGTAGTTAAAACCGGGGCCGTCCCTAGTACGGCTCCTCGCTCTACCTTAAAGCCTCGCAGCTTTTGACAATGGGGATTTCATGCATCTAGTTCGCACGCAGGCGGCATGTATATTTTTTTCTTTTCCACAAACTAATCCTACGTGGTTTCAACCAAATAATTCTCAACCACAAATGGGTATTTTTCAACCATAATCAATCAATTTCAACCACAAACAATTCTAATCAACCATTCGCTATCAACCAATTTTCACACCAATCTCAACCAATAAATATCATCCATGGTTTGTGGACGAGGGGCGTGTGTATATATATATATATATATATATATGTATATTT
The DNA here is from genome assembly GCA_030737875.1 of Allium sativum. Taxonomy (NCBI): domain Eukaryota; kingdom Viridiplantae; phylum Streptophyta; class Magnoliopsida; order Asparagales; family Amaryllidaceae; genus Allium; species Allium sativum. The sequence goes on from CM060916.1 coordinate 738,321,434, forward strand.
CACTTATATTCAACACATATATAATTTGTACAACGCATATATAACTTATACATCGAACGTACAACTTATACAACGCTTATACATGAGGTGTACAACGCTTATATAACTCATACATCGACCATATAATTTATACAATGTCGTTTTCCATATCATTTATAATTTAGAAATCTCACATTGGGTTCCACTCCACCAAAAGTAGCAGGAGGCTCAGCAAAATATGCGGTCTCTTCTAGAATGTAGAAGATGTCCACACGAGTCCACTGTCTCTTGTTTCACTGAATTTCGTCAAGAAATGAAAAAGATATGATTTTTACAGTGAAATCAAAACCCGTAGCGCTTTAAAGTGCTATAATATAGTTTAAATAATTTACAGTCGTACCTCAGCTGAATGGTTCGAAACTAGGTTTCGATTTTACTCGAAATCCGTGGAGCTTGAAGAGGATCGGGCTATGCAGTGTCGAAGGGTGAGGTAGGGCGCACGTGCGCAGGGGGGTGCGGTGGCGTTCGAACGCCTGAGGCGGCGGCGGCGACTTGAAGTCCCTGACTTCGGGGCGTCCGTTCTCCTTGAATGTTGAACGAAAAAAATCCAATCCTGGTATGGATTTGAAGCTCGTCTCGAGCTCTTCAAAATCTTCAACTAGAGCTTTCGATATTGGTAAGTGGATTGGCCAGAAATTAGGAGAGATGGTTTCTACCCTTTTCCGTCGTCGGTTTCAGAGAGAGTCAGGGAGAGAGAAGAATGAACGGGCCAATAGGATTTTTTTATTATTTATAAATTTTAAAAATCCAAAAATACCCCTTATCTCATACGAACTCCAATCCAAACCCAACGACTGTCGTCCCTAGCTAAATACCCTCATTCCGAACACAATGGGATATGTTTCGTAGGCCCATTCGACTGTTTCAGTCAGTTTTCCTTCAAATTAAAATATAAAACATTCAATATTTAATTTGAACGCACATTTCAATTTGCCAGGGTCAAATATTGATTCTAAAAATTCCCGAAAAATAAATCTAGCTATGTTCTGACGATACGGTCCCAACAAAACTAGTTTCGTCGAATTCTGAGGTCGTTTGAAAAATGACCCTTTTCTGGTCAATCCAATTTAATAGAAATCGACCAAACACATTTTCCTTTGCCACGCTCACATGCTAGCTTCAAAATTATGAAATTTGAAACCTAGCAATAATTTGACATCCCAGATCCAACAAAAGTGGTTTCGTCGAATTCTGAGGTCGTTTGCAAAATGGCTATTTTCACGGGCTATATAAACTCTATAGCGACCTTTCTGAAAATTCATTTAGCCATAACTTTTGCTTCCCGCTATGAAAATTCGATTTTTACAGATTTGTTAGAAAGATATTCACTAACAGATTTAAATATTTTTGGTTTCACTAAAATCCGTTTTGTTTTGCACCCGGTACTGTCAGTCAAAGTTTGAATTCAAATTTTGAAACTACTGCGCCATTTCAGGCCTTGTTTATAATTAAAATTAATTATATTCATTTTTAAACATCGATTCAAACTCACTTTTTGCCGTTATTATTTAAAATATTTATTTTAAATATTTAAAATTCACTAAAATAACCAATTTAAAATTTTCAAACTGGTTCAGATTTTCCGAGTCGTTACAATCTCCCCCACTTAAAACTCTTCGTCCCCGAAAAGGAACAAAGTCGAAAGTGGTTTGATTAATCAACTCTACTTTCAATCTGGCTTCCATTCTTCAACTTTTCAGTTTCTAGGAATTTTCAAATTCTTCAAAAATTTGGCTAACACCCTAAATTTTCGAAAAATTTCGCCATAACCTCCTTTGTACGGGGAGGGGTTTGGAAATTTATTGGCCCGTATTAGGTACCCAGTAAATCCTAATAAGCATGCACATATTTATAGTGATATATTCCAGTGTCCACAGGGTAGTGTGTATAAATCATAACTCCAGAAAAGAAAATAACAACCAAGTACAGAACAAAATGGTAATGCAAAGTATGGTAAATGTACCTTGCACCAGAGTCAATCGGAGATATCCACCCTGCACTTGGGATAGGCTTTCTTAATGCTTTCCTCTGTTTCCCAAGTACAATCTCGCGGATCTCCACTCCATTGCACTTTGACTAAGTGAACCTTCTTGTTCCTCAGTTCTTTGGTTTCTTTGCCGACAATCTTTAGCAGCTCTCTTCTCATAGCCAATTCTGGAGTAATTTCAATATCCTGTTGCGCTGCTTCTTCCACGGTCAAGTCTGGATCATGAACGTGCTTTCGAAGTTGAGATATGTGAGATACATCATGCACTCCAGGCGACCAATCCGGTAATTGAATTCTATAAGCGAGGGTTCCAATCTGTTCTAGTATAGGGAATGGACCAATAAATCTGGGCGTCAACTTCCCAGTTTTGCCAAATCGAACCACTCCTCTCATCGGAGAAACCCTTAGATACACATAATCACCAACAGAAAAAGCCAAATCCCTTCTTCTCGAATCAGCATATCTCTTCTGTCGGCTTTGAGCGGCGAGTAATCGTTTCTTAACGAAATCGACTTTGTCTGCAGCTTCGCGGATCATATCAGGTCCCAATACAAGCCTATTACCAGGTTCAACCCAACAAGCAGGAGATCGGCACGGTCTACCATACAATGCTTCGAATGGTGACATTGTCAGGCTCGCTTGGTAGCTGTTGTTATATGAGAACTCAGCCAAATGTAAATGGTCTTCCCATGATCCACCAAAATCTAGAACACAAGCACGCAATAAATCTTCTAGAATACGATTCACCCTCTCAGTTATACCATCTGTTTGAGGATGATAGGCGGTGCTTAGATTCAGCTTTGTTCCCAGTTCTACTTAAAATGCCTCCCAGAATTTGCTAGTAAATATTGGATCTCTATCACTAACTATACTGAGCGGCACTCCATGTAGCCTAACAATTTCCTTGAAATATATCTGCGCCAGACTCTGAGTAGTTCTGTTCGATCTGCCAGGTATGAAATGGGCGGTCTTCGTGAAGCGATCTACGATCACCCAAATACTGTCATTTCCTTTTCTGGTTCTAGGCAAACCATCTATGAAGTCCATGGAAATATGTTCCCACTTCCAACCTGGAACGTCCAGCAGTTGCAACAATCCAGCAAGTTTCTGTTGGTCGCTTTTGAATAGTTGGCAAGTAGAGCACCTGCTAACGTATATTGAAACGTCCCTTTTCATAGCTTTCCACTGGAATGTTCGCTTGAGATCTTTATACATTTTGGTCACACCTGGATGGATACTCAGCTTGGACTTGTGACACTCGTCTAACACTTCCCTTTTTAACTCGGGGATGTCGGGAACACAAATCCTTCCTCTCAATCTAAGAGTCCCATCGTTATCGATTTGAAAAGACGAGGGTTCGCCTTTCTGAATCCTTTTGATCATATCCTTAATAAAATTATCATTCTTCTAAAGAATAGATATTTTGTCAATCAAGGAAGTCGTAATAATAAAGTTGGCGATCATTACATTCTTTCTACTTAGTGCATCAGCCACAACATTGGCTTTCCCTGGAGTGTACAAAATCTCAAAATCGTATGCTGCAAGGAACTCTAGCCAACGTTGTTGCCTCAGATTCAAGTCTTTCTGGGTGAACAGATACTTTAACGATTGATGATCTGTAAACAGTTCAAATTTCTCACCCAAAAGATAGTGCCTCCAGATTTTTAAAGCAAATACAATGGCTAACAACTCAAGGTCAAAAGTAACGTAGTTTTTCTCATGCGGTTTCAATTGACAGCTAGCATAAGCAAACACTTGACCTCTTTGCATTAATACTGCACCAAGGCCTTCTCTAGAGGCGTCTGTCCAGACTTTCTAGTCCTGATTGCCGTCGATAATCGTTAACACCGGAGCCGTTGTTAATCTTAACTTTAGCTTCTCAAAAGCCTCCTCACATTCTGGAGTCCACTTGAATTTTGAGTGCTTCTTTGTAAGCTTTGTTAAGTGACTAGATATCTTCGAAAAATCTTTAACGAAGTTCTGGTAATAACTAGCCAATCCAAGAAAACTTCGGACTTCTGTGGGAGTACTAGGCTGTTTCCAATTCTGAGTAGCTGTGATTTTACCTGGATCCATAGCAATTCCCTCCTATGATACGACGTGGCCAAGAAACTTTACTTCATCTTGCCAGAATATACATTTGGAAAGTTTAGCTTTTAATACATTCCTTCTCAGAATTTCCAAAACTTGTTCCAAATGTTTTTCATGTTCGGCTTTTGACTTAGAGAAGATTAGAATATCATCAATAAAAACCAGAACAAACTTATTCAGGACTCCTCTGAACACTTGATTCATCAAATCGACAAAGTAAGCTGGAGCGTTACATAAGCCGAACGGCATTACTTACCACTCATAGAATAAGTCTGGACCTCTGAATGTTGTCATTGGAACACACACTTCGGCAATACGAAGCTGATGGAAGCCTGTAGCTAGGTCCATCCTTGAAAATACTTATGCTCCATTCAGACGATCCAAAAAATCATCGATTCGCGGCAATGGATATTTATTCTTTATTGTCTGCTTATTCAAGTCACGATAATCCACACATAGTCGCAGAGTACCATCAGACTTTGGGACAAACACCACTGCTGCCCCCAATCAGAGAAACTAGGTCTGATCAGACCCTTCCATACAAGCTGTCAAGTTTGATTGTCTAGTTCTTCTTTATCCTTTAGAGTCATTCTCCGAAAAGCGTGCACTACTGGCCTTGCATTTGGAATTAAAGCGATCTTGAAATCAATTTCTCTCTGCGGAGGTAAGCTAACAACTTCTTCGAACACATCCGCATAATTCTTTACGACAAGAATATCTTTGATGAGGTCCGAAATATTCTCTGTGACTACAGGGATATTTTCTATTTGAGCAGGAGAAACATCTAGAGCTGACCAAAAGTCTTTTCTATTGGAATTCGGACCTTCGCATGGTATGGTTATATAATTCCCTGATTGGGCCTTGGCCTTAACAACTCTCTCGGCGCATCTAACCTCTGCCTCATATTTGGTTAACCAATCTAACCCCAAAATAAGATCGAATTCAGTAAAATTCATGACGATAGAGATAGTAGGAAACTTATAACAGGAAAAAGAGACAGGCACCCCACAAACCCAATTGAGATTGAGGGAACCCCCAACTGGATTATGTACAGTGATGGATTCTTTGAGCTTCTTCAAATTCAAATCCAGTTTCTTAACCGCATTCTTTGCAATAAAGCTTCGCGACGCGCCTGTATCAAACAGTACTTTAACTGGAATATTTTTGACATTAAGCATGCCTTCCAAAACATCACACCTTCCCTAACTAGCTGAGGGTGCTGAAGTTTCTGCCACTTCATTCACTTGTACTGTTTCAGATTCCTTTGATAGCTGGCACTCCCTTGGAACATGACCTGTTTGGTGACACTTATGGCATTTCCTTTCCCCATGTGGGTTCTTTTGCTTCTAGGTAGGTTTAGATCCATTCTTTCTTTGCTTCTTTAAATATCTGCAATTTCCTTGCAAATGCCCTTGCTTCTTGCAATTATTGCATATGGCAGTCGTTACTGGTTCTTTCTCAGATCTGGCTCTTTTCCGATTGACTTTAGGCTTCTTACTGACCTCAGATATTGTACTGGCCTCAGGACTATCAGTTTCAGGCTCACCTTTATTACTAGAACTGACCTCCTCTTCGTAACGCAGCATACCTTTCTTGTCGAGATCCTCATACTGGTAAGCCATGTATATCATTTCAGAAAAAGGAAGCTTCACATTCCTCATTACGCTATTCTGATATTTTCTTTGCAGGCCATGAAGAAACCTCAGATTCTTCCTCTTTAGATCTTGAATTAGATGCAGAGCAAAATGAGAAAGTTCATTGAATCTCTTATGATATTCTGGAATGGTCATATCTCCTTGTATCAGATAAGAGAATTCATCACATAACCGCTCAGTTGCTTCAGGAGGAGTAAATCTTTCCATAAAATCACTTTGAATCTGTCCTAGGTGATATTACCTTCTGGATTATCCTTAATAATCGAATCCCACCAGAACAAAGCTTCTTCTTTGAGTGCCCAAGACGCCAGTAATCTTTTCTGATCATCTCTCAGCTTTAAACCTTCAAAGATTTTCTCAGCAGATTGAATCCAAGCTTGTGTTTCCATAATGGATTCTTTGCCCAAGAATGGTGATCCACCCAGATTTCGATACCTCTTTACTAGAGCCTCAATATCTGGTTCTGTATTCCTCTTGTTTCTGATACTCATTTTCTAGTGCGTCTGCAATTAGCAAACAAAGTGTCAGGTCAACAGAAAAGATATTTCAAAGCATAGAGACAAATACTTGAATGTAAATGTGTCTACTGGGGTGTATTTCATTCTGCTATACTCATACTAGGATATTACTGATCCTATCTGTAATGAGTTATTCGTCCTAGAACACTACTGGTTCTATTTCTGACGAGTTCGTTAATATGTTATATTCCAGCACTAAGCTTAACCAAAGCTCTGATACCACGCTGTGACGTTACCGCGAAATCCGGTAGGCTTTGCAACCATCCCTTCATCCTCCAGTACAGCAGGTAAAACCCATTGTGGCTCACAATGGTCCCCCAGTCCCTTGTTTTACGGCGACCCTCTCGAGTCTCCCGGCCACTGCCGAACCAACCATCAACAGGGACATGTAGGGGTAAGAGTCTCCCGTTCGCCACCAAAACGCGAAGCGAGAACCCCCTATCATGCGTACCCAACATACTCTGGACCAGCAACAAGGACTGGTATGAATTTGAAGCTAGTCTCGAGCTCTTCAAAATCTTCAACTGGAGCTTTCGATATTGGTGAGTGGATTGGCCAGAAATTAGGAGAGATGGTTTCTACCCTTTTCCGTCGTCGGTTTCAGAGAGAGTCGGGGAGAGAGAAGAATGAACGGGCCAATAGGATTTTTTTATTATTTATAAATTTTAGAAATCCAAAAATACCCCTTATCTCATACGAACTCCAATCCAAACCCAACGACTATCATCCCTAGCTAAATACCCCCATTCCAAACACAATGGGATATGTTTCGTAGACCCATTCGACTGTTTCAGTCAGTTTTCCTTCAAATTAAAATATAAAACATTCAATATTTAATTTGAACGTACATTTCAATTTGCCAGGGTCACATATTGATTCTAAAAATTCCCGAAAAATAAATCTAGCTATGTTTTGACAATACAGTCCCAACAAAACTAGTTTCATCGAATTCTGAGGTCGTTTGAAAAATGGCCCTTTTCTGGTCGATCCAATTTAATAGAAATCGACCAAACACATTTTCCTTTGCCACGCTCACATACTAGCTTAAAAAATTATGAAATTTGAAACCTAGCAATAATTTGACATCCCAGATCGAACAAAAGTGGTTTCATCGAATTCTGAGGTCGTTTGCAAAATGGCTATTTTCACGGGCTATATAAACTCTATAGCGACCTTTCTGAAAATTCATTTAGCCATAACTTTTGCTTCCCGCTATGAAACTTCGATTTTTTTTTAGTTTCGTTAGAAAGATATTCACTAACAGATTTAAATATTTTTGGTTTCACTAAAATCCGTTTTGTTTTGCACCCGGTACAGTCAGTCAAAGTTTGAATTCAAATTTTGAAACTACCGCGCCATTTCAGGCCTTGTTTATAATTAAAACTAATTATATTCATTTTCAAACATCGATTCAAACTCACTTTTTGTCGTTATTATTTAAAATTCACTAAAATAGCCAATTTAAAATTTTCAAACTGGTTCATATTTTCCGGGTCGTTATTGTAACAACCCGAAAATCCGAGCCAGTTTAAATTTTATATTTTGGGAATTTTAATGAATTTTGAATATTTAAAATGAATTATTTTAAATAATAATGACCATAAATTTATTTTGAATAAAATTCTAACGTATGTATTTATATAGATCGTCGTTGGAATATATATATTTTAAATTATAAAAGGAATTGAAAATGGCGCGGTAGTTCGATAATTCGATTTCAAAATTCAAATGAATGTACCGGGTGCAATATAAACCTGATTTTAGTGAAACCAAAAATAGTAGAATCTATTTGAGAATATCTTTCCAACGAATCCGAAAAATCTAGATTTCATAGCGGGAATCAAAAGATATGTCCAGTTAAAAATTCAGAATAGTCGCTATGGAATTCTGGCCCTTAAAAATGGAAATTTTGCAAACGACCTCGATTTTCGATGAAACCACTTTTGTTGGATCCGTGATGTCAAATTATTGCTAGGTTTCAAAATTCGTAATTTTTTGAATCAATATGTGAGCGTGGCAAAGGAAAACGCGTTTGACCAGTTTTAGTTGATTTTAATCGACTGGGAAATGACCATTTTTCAAATGGTCTCAGAATTGGACGAAATTAGTTTTGTTAGGACCATATCGTCAATACTAAGCTAGAAAATATTTTTCGGGAATTTTTAGAGTCCGTATGTGGCCCCGGTAAATTGAAATGTGTGTTCAAATTTAATATATAGAGTTATATTTTGATTTTGGTGGAAACTGATCGAAATAGTCGAATCAGCTTACGATATATATCCCATCGTGTTCGGAATGGGGGTAATTAGCTATGGACGACAGTCGGTGGGTTCGATTTTGAGTTCAAAATAAAAAGTTGCTTTTTGAAATTAAATAAAATTAATTAATTATAATTAAACCCCCCGCCCCTTTATATCCTATTCCCAAAGTCTAACCCCCCCCCCCCCCCCCCCGGGTTAAAAATCAAACCAGAAAGAAGAAAATAAAAAAAAGAAGAGAAAAAGGGGGATCGGGATCGAACCCTACCCCATCGTTGGCTGCCCAGCGTTCCACTAACGCCGTCATCGAGCCGTCGCCCGACCCTTCTGCTCCGCCATGTCCCTCTAATCGAAATTGCCGTTCTCCTCCAGTCGCGAGCGTGAGAACCGAGGCTCCCCCACCCTTTCCTCCAGTCAACCGCGACAACACACCCCACCTAGCTGTCGAACCCCTCTCAAGCTCCATCCTCCTCCGTTCGAACCTTGACACCCAAGATAGCGCCTGAACCCTAACTCCGACAAAGAAGCTTCGATTTTGACAATGGAGTGGCTACGGGCAACGAAATTGACAATAGGCGAGCACGACAAAGATTCCTACATATGAAGAGTCGAGGCGTTTGGTTTAGCTATCGGTGAGAACTTCTCACCTTCAATTTTCTTTTTCTAGTTAAAAATATATACTAGGATGCAGACGGTGTTTAGTAGCACCCGACACCCGTCGTCCACAAACCATGGATGGCTTGTATGCTTGTTTGATGTGTTGTGAAGTTTGTTTGTGATGTTGGTGTGAAATAGATAATGAAAATATTCATGTGTTGAAATAATATTCTGTTTTTTTGGATTGAAACCCCACACGGGTATTGGGATGATATCTGGCGTACACTAATCCCAATTATTTAATTGTATGTCGATCGATTGGTTGACAGACTGTGTAAGCGTTAATTATTTATATTTGATGATTATGCAGTTGTGTGGTGCACTTTGGAAGATGGTTGATTATTTATCGTTGCTATTATATACATGTGTTGTATGGAATCCATATAATTAACATTATATGGTAATTGATTGGGCCTCATTCCAATTGGGAAAATAAAGAATATTATAAAATATAGATTCATGTGTTGACAGTACTCATTTGTTGAGATTAGTCATGTGATGAAAGAAATATAGATTCATGTGTTGAACGAAATATTTTAACAATAAAATTTACATCTTTATCATATATAAAATTAAAAACTAACTAGAAAATAGATTAGATGAGTGGTCTCCTGGGTATTGATCTGATGTTGGATTCGGCCATTGGGGTTAATGCTTAAGGGATCGTTCGCTTACAAATTTACGGTTAGAGTTTGATTAAAAATTAAACGATAGAAATCATAATTTTATAAAATATATTAAATAACAAAAATAGTCACGTGTTGACAGTACTCATGCATTGAGATTAATTATGTGTTGAAAGAGATAAATATTCATTTGTTGAATAGAATAACGAGGTTATTGAAAAATATAATGCCGTGTTGATTAGAGATGCGCTATTTTGACGTAAACGATATTTATATCGATTATATTCGTTTTTATAATGAATATTGAAAAGAGATTCAAAAATCGAATATTTATAAAATGAATTCGAATGGAATTGAATATAAAATGAATTCGAATTGAATTGAATATAAAATGAATTCGAATGGAATTGAATATAAAATGAATTCGAATTGAATATAAAATGAATTCGAATTGAATTGAATATAAAATGAATTCGAATTGAACTGAATATAAAATGAATTCGAATTGAATTGAATATAAAATGAATTCAAATTGAAATGAATTCAAATCGATTTGAATTGGAATCAAATAGATATGAATGTAAAAAGAATTTATAATGGAAAATTCAATTTTGATTTGAATTTGAAATGAAGGTTGAAATTATTTTTGAAACAAATTTGAAACGATTTATAAAATTCATTTTAAAAGGAAATCGACCATATATATATAATATATATATATATATATATATATATATATATATTATATATAATGGCCTGAATAGAACGCGCCGCGACAGTTCGTGAATTTCGACCATTGACTTCGAACGGACATTACGGGAGATCCGACTGTCGGATTCTTCTGAAACTAGAACCGTTGGGTTCGTATCGAAAAGAGCTTTCTAACTGATACAAGAGATTTGAAATCTGATGGTTGAATTTGAAGATATGCCCAAATTAATTTCAGAAAAGGTCGTTGTAAGTGCAGTTCGATGACCGTTATTGGAAATCGACCATACGGGCCTTGATAAAATTATCAAAAATACCAATAATTTGTGTAAAATCATAAGAAATGATTTGTGAAGAATTGGGATGAAAAACTCCATATTTGAAAAGATGAAAATAGATTTTTATCGAAATGAACTAGTTTTGAACTAGAATTAAAATCCAATTATTTTTAAAAAAATAAATTGGATTTGAAATGGGTTTTAAATAACCAGAATTTCTCATATATGAATTGGAATGGATTTGAATCGGGATTGTCTTTGGAATATTTCGATATTAGATTCCGCGATTATACAGATATTTTGAAGGAAATTTGGAAGATATATTTTATATCGTTATTTCCAAAGCGATATTTGTGGGTTTCAGAATTTGATATTGAATATAAACCGATATATTTTCTATTCAGAGCCTTGTATTTAATATCAAATAGGATTTGGGTTTGTCGTGAATGGTGTCTTCATCAACACTGTTCTTAAACCCCGTTGAGAAAAGATTAAATCTTTTTATTTAGATTTAATGAAGTATACCAATTAATATATTTAATTGGAATTGAATTAGAATTGATTTGTGGGTTTATCGTGAACTGTGTTTTAAATGACATTAGTTCTTTAACCCAGAAAAAGGAGTTTTAATGAATCTGTAATTAGATTGGAATGTGAATTGATAATTTAAATTATCAAATTTGGAAAGTGAGCGAGAATGGAGTATCACCAGTTTTGCTCCAAAGCGATAGTTAAATCTTTAATTAGATTTGAACGTGAAATGGTAATTAATTTTTACCGATAACACCGTGGTGTTAGATATGGAGTATTACCAGTTTTGCTTCATGGGATGAATAGGTTGAGATTGGGAAATAAAATAAATAATTACTTCGGTGTGGTTCGCTAATCCCGACTAGTTTGGAAAACCTTAACATGGTTTGAAATGACATCCAAAGGAAGATTAAAGAATAAATTTTAAAGAATTTATCTTTGATAAAATTTATGGGAACCTTTCCCTAAGCATGTGAAATTTAGAAACTAACTGTAGGTTAGCTAAGAAGGATGGTTTCCTGGGTATTGATCTGATGTTGGTTTCGGCCTTCGGGGTTAATATTTGGGGAATTGTTCTCTTACTAATTTACGGTTAGTGACTGATGAATTGGAATGAGGCGTATGTTGTGTGTTTGTAACATTTGTTTATTATATACGCGGGTTGTTCGGAAAGGCCGGGTTTATACCCATTTTGAATAACCGATTCGACGATAAGTCGAAGATGAAGACGGTGGTTGAAGACCGGAAGTCTTCACATCGTTTGGGAGATTATTGATGATCTTGATTGGGTTTTACACCCAAGATGAGGGAATCAGTTGGTGATCGTCCAGACGCACTTGTAGATCGATGGATATGCGAGGAAAGTGCCTCCGGTTTCATTCAGACCCAGAATGAACTTGTAAATGGACTGTGTGTCTAACATTGGATTTTATTCTGTGTTGATTGATCTCTATTAAATATACATCTGTTTGGCGGCGGAGAATTTATTCTCTTGCTTAACGCCCTTCTCTGAGACGTACGAGCTCAGAGGTTGTATATCGATGGACATCAGTCGCATGGAGTGAATTGCCTGTATGGCATGCCTAAGTGGCAGATGATCAAGGCTTCTGTTGAAAAGCAAAGTCTTGTGGTTGATGATCAAAGCACGACCTACGTGGCATAGCTTTGTGTATAGCATGGATTCGCGAGCCTCAGACCTCGGTATGAGTCAAAAATGGGATAAGGACTGCAGGGAGAACACGATGTTTCTTTCTAGCTAAAGGTAGTGCCAATGCTTAAACTGGCTGACATTTATATTATTTTTACCTATGTGGTTGTTGGGATGTGAGGCGCCTCGGATATAGGTCTGTTAGGACCGGGAAACGTGTATTCAGGAATTGCCAATCCTCAAACGTAAGGGAGGACCGGCCCTGAAGATCCAGAGGCTACCCAGAGAGAGTAGTCCTGAGACATTTGCTAGAATGTCTCGAAGCGGAGAGGAGCTTGCCCCTTGCCTCGACTCATAACGGAAATCCAATTTCCAATACGAGATATTTCGGTTTTATTTGTAGAGCCTAGTATGGCGACATAGTAGCATGGGATACTATGCCGTCTATGATTGATATTTATGATTGTATATAAAATCAGAAACTAACTGGAAACGAGCTAAGATGGGTAGTTTCCTAGGTATTGGTCTGATGTTGGTTTCGGCCTTCGGGGTTAATACTTAGGGAATCGTTCTCTTACTAATTCACGGTTGGAGTCTGATTAAGAATTAAAAGATTAACTTTCCTGTATCAAGCATTTTTGGCTGTTATAAGGTAAAATCCTATCCTCCGGCTTGCGTTGCATTGTGTGATGGGACCTGGGTCTTATAACAGCTACATTTTCTTTACTTAGCATTGCGCTGTTTGTTTTTGCACTGGTATTCTTGGGAGGAAACCCGTTCCGTGTTATACGGCGTGGTCCCCTGATTTACCGAACTTTAAAACTTGAATTAATAACTGTTTTAGTTCTCACACCAGTCACATGACTGACCTGGAGTTTTTTATTTTAACCTAAACTGTGGGTGCCCTTATTTTCGACACGAGCAGCTAGTAATTTTGGTTTTGCAGATTTTATATTCACAGGATCCTGATTTACAGTTGGAACGATGCTCGGAAAGCTCTGTATCCGTGTATTACTTTCAGTTGTGTTTTATATTGTCTTTTCGCTGCTATGTAATTTATTGCAATCTCTGATATTTTTCTGTTGTATAATATTTATTCATACTCTGTATATTCTTGTATCTGATGGAATTGTTGTAATTAACAATGAAATGTTCTTCTGTTTGTGTTCTGATTGTCTTGTCCTCAATTCAATCCGTGCTTTCCTTCACGGGGAAGTTCGGGTCGTCTCAGCTGATTTCACAATCATTCATTAAATTTGAAATGAACACAACATCGCTAAACACCTTATCATCAAATCGTGAAGTGCTTCACAAGGTGTTAGCACATAGATAATAAAAATGTGAATTTTATTGTAAAACAATTTCTTTCAAAACACGACTATTTTATATAGTTCATACAGATGATAAAAATATGATTTTTATTATAAAACAATTTATTTCAAAACACGATTATTTTTTATAGTTCATATAGAAGATAAAAATATGATTTTTATTATAAAACAATTTATTTCAAAACACGATTACTTTATATAGTTCATATAGATGAGAAAAATATGATTTTTATTATAAAACAATTTATTTCAAAACACGATTATTTTATATAGTTCATATAGAAGATAAAAATATGATTTTTATTATAAAACAATTTATTTCAAAACATGATTATTTTATATAGTTCATATATATGATAAAAATATCATTTTTATCAAATGTATGAAAAGAAAATGGTTTTGAAATCGAAGAATAGATTATATTTATATATATATAATCAAAAAGGAATCGAATAACGAAGCTGCAGTTCGTGTTTTGAAACCGTGATTTCAAACGATTAGTGCGGGAGATCCGACCATCGGATTTTCCCGAAACCGAAACCATTGGGTTCGCTTGAGAAATATCTTTCCAACGACACCAACTTTGTAAAGATCCATCGGTTGGATTGTCTGGAATGTTTAATTCAAATCTAAAGAAAAATAGCGCCAGAATCGATTATATATATATAATTAAATTAAATCGAATAACGACGCTGCAGTTCGTATTTTGAAATCGAAACTTCAAACGAGTGTACCGGGAGATCCGACCGTCGGATTTTCCCAAAACTGTAACCGTTGGATTCATTTTGAAAAGATCTTTCTAATGATATAAAATTTGTGAAGATCCAACGGTTAGATTTTCAGATATGTGTAAATCAAATCTGAAGAAAAACAGCGCCACGGCCGTGTTATGGCCTGAAGCGTCGTTTGAATAAATTGGCCATTTTTAAATAAATAAAAATAGCGATAAATCATTATAAAATATTATAAACGATATGGAACGGAAATAAACCGAATTTACCCGGTTTATTGGATATTTGATGGTTGAATGTGAAATTTATAAACTAACTAAATGTTAGCTAAGTCGAATGGTTTCCTGGGTTTTGATCCGATGTTGGTTTCGGCATTCGGGGTTAATATTTGGGAAATCGTTCTCTTACTGATTTACGGTTAGTGACTAATGAATTGGAATAAGGCGTATGTTGTGTTTGTGTAGCACTTGTTAATTATATACGCGAGTTGCTCAGAAAGACCGGGTTTATCCCATTCTGAATAACTGAATCGACGATAAGAAGTCGATGTTACAGACGGTGGTTGAAGACTGGAGATCTTCACTTCGGTTGGATGATAACTGATGTCCTGATTGGGAGGCATCCCGAAATATGGATAATGAGTGGTGATCGTCCAGACGTACGTGGAGATCGATGGGTATGCGAGGTATATAGTGCCTCCGGTTTCGTTCAGACCCAGAACGGACTTGGAAATGGACTGTGTGTCTGACATTGGAATTCATTCTGTGTGATTGATAGCCATCAGTTGCATGGTATGAATTGTCTGTGTGGCATGCTAAGATGCAGTGATCAAGGCTTCTGTTGAAAAGCAAAGGCTTGTGGTTGATGATCAAAGCACGGCCTGGGTGGCGTAGCTTTGTGTATAACGTGAATTCGCGAGCCTCACACCCCGGTATGAACCAGAAATGGGAGAGGACCTCAGGGAGGGCATGCGTTTCCTTCTAGCTAGAGGTGGTGTCAGTGCTTAAACTGGCTGACATTTATATTATTTTCACCTGTGTGGTTGTTGCTGTTGCGAGGCGCCTCAAATATATCATTGACTATGTGAAGCCGATGGAGTCATTCGTTGGCTCATTTACGCCCCAAAGGGCAGGGAAACGTAGTATTCAGGAATTTTAATCCACATCGGTGGACCGGCGCTGTCGCTCTAAGGGTCACTCGAGCTCTGATCCTGAGACATGGGCTAGATTGTCTCGAAGTCGGTAAGGACTATCTTTTACCTTGGTTCATGACGGAAATCCAATTTCCAAATATGACATTGTGCGGTTTTGATTGTAAACCTATATTTGGCGACATAGTGGCATGGGACGCTCATGTCGTCTATGATTGATATTTATGATTGTTTTATAAAATTAGAAACTAACTGGAAATGAGCTAAGATGGGTGGTTTCCTGGGTATTGGTCTGATGTTGGTTTCGGCCTTCGGGGTTAATACTTAGGGAATCGTTCTCTTACTAATTTACAGTTGGGGTCTGATTAAAAATTGAACGATAATGTTTACATTTTAAGTGATTTTACTTTACACGTGTTAAGCATATCTTGGTCGATATAAGGTAAAACTCTATCCTCCGGTTTGCGTTGCATTGTGTGATGGGACTTGAGTCTTATATCGGCTTCATTTTTATAAAAAGCATTGTGATGTTTAAAAGATATACTTGTTTTGAGCACTGGCAATCCAATGTAGTAAACCCATTCCGCGAAAGCGGCGTGGTCTTGTGATTAGCCAATTATATAATGTGTTAAATAGATTTCTCATACCAGTCCCATGACTGGCTCGTAGTTTGTTTCACTTGTAAACTCGGGTGCCCTTATTTCTACACGGGCAGCCTTGTCTTCAGGTTTTAGCAGGCTCTATCTGGATAGATGGAGCTGAAGATGGATTCTATCATTTATCTCTTTTTATGTTGTTCAGCTCCTATTGTACATATTATTTTATTTTCCGCTGTAGACATTTATGTATAGCTGAACTGTATTTGTACTAAGTATGATCCTGTATACTATGTAACTCTGATGATTACTTTTATCTAGTGTATTATTTGCGCATTATCTGGTGTATTTATTTAATTCTGATCTGCTATTATCTGTTTATGTGTTATATTCCAAAGATTACCCTTGACACCATCGTACGGGGTTTTGGGGTCGTCACACAGATTGGAGGAATCCGACTGGATTCCTCAACAGCTATTTTATTATTTTCGTATATTGTGATATATGACGTGGTTTATAATCTGCTGTTTATTATATGTGTATGGACGATATTTGACATCATGACTTGATATGTTAAACACCATAACATACCGAAATGTGAAAAAGGGGAATTTTCAAATGGTATTTGAAAATAAAATATTTATGAAATCAAAAGGGTTTTATAAACGAAATGTTATAAATGAAATATTTATAAATAGAAATCTTTATAGGTGAAATTATATAGAAAGGGGAAATCTTTATAAATGAAATATTTATAAAGAAAAGGGAATATTTATAAAATCATAAGATTTTATAAATGAGATATTTATTGGTTAAATAAATAGGAGATGTTAAACGAGATACTTATTTGTTAAGTAAATAAGTTATAAAAGAGATATTGACTTAGGAAACAGAATAAGTTATTAAAAGGATTATTTATTAGTTAAATAAATAGAATAAGAAAAGGAGATATTTATTTGTTAAATAAATAAGATAAGATATAAGGAAAATTTATTTATAAAATAAATAAGATATTAATAAAGGAATATTTATTTAGAAAATAAATAAGATATTAATAAAGGAAATACTTAGGATAAATAAATAAGGTTAATGAAGGAAATATTTATCTTTGGATAAATATATATATATATAAGTCAGGACTTATATAAAGAAGTAAAAATCGATTTCAACATCGATGTTTGAAACTGAATAAGGACAAAGAGTTAGTCAGTTAGGGTTAACCAGTTAGAGTAAAACCATTAGGGTTAACCAGTTAGAGTAAAACCATTAGGGTTAACCAGTTAGAGTAAAACCATTAGGTTTAACCAGTTAGGTTAAACCGTAGAGTTAAACCAGTTAGAGTTAATCAGTTAGAGTTTAATTGATAGAGTTAAATCGAACTAGAGTTATTCAAATGGAGTTAGTCGAATTTAGTTTATTCGAATAGAGTTGAAATGAGTTAATCGAATTTAGTTATTCGAAGTGAGATAATCGAATCAGAGATATTCGAAGTGAGATAATCGAATCAGAAATATTCGAAGTGAGTTGATCGAATCTAGTTATTCGACAGGAGTTAAATCGAATAAGATTTATTCGAAGAAAGAGATTTTCGAATATAAGTATTCGAAAGTAGGCAAATTGAATATAAGTTATTCAAATAAGTTATTCGAATAAGTTATTCGAATAAGAGTTAATCAAGTAAGAGTTATTAGGTTGGAGTTATTCAAATAAGAGTTATAGATTAGAGTTAACCGAATAGGAGTAAATAAATTAGTTGTCGTTATATTATTCGAGTTAGGAAATAAAAGTCATATTAAAGATAATATATTTCGGATGCAGGAGATTATAACACCATTGTTATAATCACGTAAACTTGTAAAAGAAGGGGGTTCGTAAATAGAATCCGAGGGTTCGTAAGGAAGTGTTAAAGGGTTAAAAGATGAATTTACCCTATTTCGAGATTTGAAATGTTGTTCAGTTAAGGTCTGAGAGGTAGTTATACCCCAACTTGATTGACTTCGTTTTAAAATTTAGAAATGCTTAAGGTTTTAGAGTGAAAGTGGTTAAGTGAATTTAGTAAATAAGTATAGAGGTTTGAGTTGTTGTTGCGATGTTGATTTAAACATCTGTTAAATCCAAGTAAAGAAGATTTGGAAATGTTTTCCAAATAGAATCAGAAATGAAATCAAATATTGAAATTTGAAATATGAACTAGAAAAGGAAATGTTCATGTACAAGGAGTTAAGAAATGGAGTTAAGCTAAATCAGAAATTAACTGGAGACTGGTTATGTTGAATGGTTTCCTAAGTGTCTATCTGATGTTGGTTTTGACCTTCGGGATTGGTACTTAGGGAATGGTTTTCATACTAGTTTACAATCAGAGACTGGTAGTTCTAGAAGAATAGTGATACGTAAATAAGTTATGGAAATGTTTTCCAGCGTTAACGTATATTTTCTAAACATAGAAAATAAGGAAAATATGAATATATATATATATATGATTGATGATTGATTGATAAAATTTCCATCTGGAAAAAATATCGTTGTTTGCACACCTGTTTTTCTTTGATGGTTAAATCACAGACTATCGAAGTTTTGACCATTTTAACGTTGTTAATATGGAGAGACCGGTTGGATTATTATCCAAAGAACCACTCTGTATTGGCATAAGCGTTGCGAATCATATATGCCAAAGATAATTGAAGACGGAGTAAAGTGCAAGGGCTATTGTATAAGTCTTAGATAACAGTGCCTAAGATGGATGTACTGAATAGTGCCTTCGGTTCATCCTGTTCCTGGATGACTTGTATGGATGAATGTCTGACAGAGTATTTCCAGAAAGGTCACATACATTGATTTCTTCAACCGTACCAAGGGTAGAAGCGAAGAAGGAAACTTCTTTAGCTAACATGTAATGTACTGTTGTAGATGTCAATTAGTGATTTTTGATGGATCTGACAATGTGGCATTCGAAGAGAATCTGATTTGATGATAAAGCGTAACCTCAAGCCTCATCAACCGGGAAATGACAAAAATCGGGCAGACAGCATGGCTATGTAAGTTGCACCTATTAGGGTGTATAATCACCTGATCTAGAGTTTCATTTATTTCTAAAAATCTATTGTTGATGTTGTCCCATTCGGGAAACGGTTGCTGATCCCAACCGTTGGTGATATACATTCGATACACTCAAGCGAAATGAGTGGTCGGTCATGTGTGGCTGGGTTGCAAGATGTTCTTGTTGAACCCAGTGTATTCCTTTCTAGAGGTACACTAGCAAAAGGTGGTTCCATACCTTGTCATAGTTGGAAATCCATTACCCAATACATGCTTGCGGTTTTGATTGTATACTATGTATGTAGAACGTGAGATAAAAGCGTTTCTGCTAGATGATTATTATATTGTGGTTGATAGACATTCTCATAATATCAAAAGTTTTTTGATATAAAGATATTTTGGATTCTCGTAAGGAAAAAACCCGTTCCGTTATACGGCGTGGTCTTATGAGATATCGTTTAATGGCTCAAACTGTTTTAAACTATTTTACTCATACCAGTCTCATGACTGACCCAGAGTTTATTTTGTTTTGTTTTCCCTAAACTCTTGGGTGCCCAATTTTGTATGGGCAGTCAAGTAGTCAGAATTTTACAGATATACTTGGAGAGCTTGGAGCAGGAGGCTTCAGGATCATATAGCTATTCTTTATTTCCGATGTGTTGTAAGTATTGTACTTTGAAATGATATGTATATGCAAGTACAGAGTTATATTTCAAAGTCATGTTATATATTATATGTTATTTGTTCCGCTGTGACGTTCGTGTTACTTTGATGTTGTTCTTCTTCTTCTTCTATTCTAAGTTTCTATCTTATCTTTCCTCACCCTCTAATTTCTTTTATTAACTACCGGTATTTTCGATCCTTGGATGTTCGATATGTGTTGTATATTGGATAACCAAGATCGCAAATTTTCGGGTCGTTACAGTTGGTATCAGAGCAAAGGTTAAGTATTACCTTGGCTCTGTGGCTTGACTCAGTAGAGATAGGGTTAGTAATACCCTAGATTGAGTTTGAGTGTATATATACGAGTGCGTATTTGTAATTTGATATAAAGTGGTTTTATATTGTGGAGATTCATTGGTTGAGTTGTTTTTGGGTTCTGGTCGATCAGTTTGATCCACTGTATCGGTAGGAGTTTATAAACACTCAAATACGATGGGTCGACGCGATATGTTTTGAAAAGAGGGTAAATTAAAATAAGTTTACCCAAGGTATATCTTGATATAGAGAAGATATATATATATATCAAAATTATAATATAGTGGATATATTGGTTGTTATTATAATCGAGTAAGATTATAAAAATGCGAAATGGTTATGTAAATAACCAATCAGAATTCATATAAGAAAGAAATATGAAAGCAAATGAATGAAATCTGGAATTCAAATCAGAATTGGAATTAAAACCTGGAAATTTGAATAAGTGTTTGTAGAGAACATAGATTAAATATATGAGAATTTTAAGATCCTGGGAGATTTTAAATTTGTTTAAAAACATTGGAATGATATTTTGAAGTGATTTCAAAATGGAAATGGTTTAAGAAATAGTTTTGAAAAGTGATATAGTATTGAACTTACTTTGATCATTGGGAAATAAATTTCGATGGTGCATCATCGGTGTTCATTTTCGAGTTTCTAAGTGACAGATTACTACCAAAATTTTAGTTTTGAATTGTTTTGAGAAAAAACAAGTTGTTTGATTCCGAAAGGGAATATTTGATTTGTGAAAAACAAAGTTATTCAAAACTCCCAGGAATAGATTGTTGGATTAAAAACCAAATTTGAACAGAAATTTGTGAAAGCAAATTGGGATTAAAGTAAAGCCAGTTAAGTGGTAGTAGAAATTGATTTGAAATGATATTGTGTTGGTGAGTTAAGGATTCGGGATCAAGAATGAAACTTGAGTTTGAAATGAAAATTTGGCTGGGTAAAAAGCGAATGGTTGTGTTGGAGATAAAAGTGATTTCAGAATTTGATTGGGATAACATTGGTATATGCTGAGTTGATAGCATATGGAAGTGATAGAGTTGATATGCCCGACAAAAAGGTACAAGTTTATATTTCATATGGTATGAGATTTTGATGAGCCGAATTGGCAAGCCGCTTGGCTGTTTGATTTTCTTTTGGGTTGGAGATGGCCCAGAAAGGCGAGTTGGAGTTTGACCTATTGACCAGTACAAAGGAGGTGCTGGCAAAAAATTTCGAAAAGTTAAGGTGTTCGAAAATTTTCAGAATTTTTGAAAATTTTCGTTGATAAGAATTAATTAATATTTAATTGAAATTAAATTGGTCCAGTTGGAAACTGAAGTTAAGAAGTGAACAAATAAGTTATAACCAGTTAATAGAGTTGTTTTCTACCTTAGCAATTTTGAGGACGAAATTATTTTAAGTGGGGAAGAATGTAATGACCCGCATTTTCAGCAGTATAATAATTTAATTATTTAAAAGGTGATTAAAAGGATTTCATGGTCGTTGGATTAAATAATAGCAAATATTTAATTAAAATAATAATTAAATAATATATTTAATTCTGAAATAATCAGAATTGGCGGAAATGGCGATACGGTGTGAATTGGTAAATTCAAATTATATAATTCAGTTTAAAATTGAATTACGATAACAAATATATTTAATTAATGAAGTTTGAACGTATAAATTATAGTATATTTATAATCGAGCTCGAAATGGCGCTGCAGTTCGTAAATTGGTGACTCGAACTTCAACTGAATGTACAGGATTCGTTTTAAGCCGGATTTCTGTGAAACAAGAAACGTGTGGAGCTGGTGGAGTATATCTTTCTAGTGGAAGAGAAAAATCGGGATTTCGTCGTGTAGATTTTGATTTACATCCAAATCAAATTTTAGAAAAGACGCTGTGGAATTCCTTTATAATTTATAAAGGAATTGTTTATATTTTAAAAAGGAATTTCAATATAAATCGAATATCGGGTTGACTCAGATTTGAGATATCGAGTTAGAAATCCATATAAGATTTTTCTGAAGCTGTACGGTATTCCACTGTGAATATATACGATAATATAAATTTATTTATATTGAATTTTATTTTATTTAAATATATTTATAAATTTAAATAGGTTATTTAGGGCTTAAAAAATATCCACTTTTGCAAACGAAGTCGGAATTCGACGAAACTAATTTTGTTGGATCCACAACATCAAATTATTGCTAGATTCCAAGTTCCGTGATTTTTAGGGTCACTGTGTGGCCGTAGGATTTTTTAGAGTGAAAAACAGTCAGTATTTCGACGATTAAAAATACGCTGTGTGAGCATACGGAGTCGGAATTCGACGAAACTAGTTTCGTTGGGTCCGTAATGTCAAACTCTAGCAGTATGTCCAGTTTGGTGATTTCTGGGTGTCATGTGTGATTACAGGAATTTTAAAGGACAAAATAAAACTGTAGTTGATTATAAATTAATATAATAATCAAAATAAAAATATCTAAAATTCCTATAAATACCCCACAAAATCTCCCTATAACCTAATTCGACTCATTCACAAGTCAAAGAAAAATCCGCCGTAACTTTTTAGCTTCAGGAAAGTAATTTCCATCTTTTTAAAATCAAAATCAAATAAAGCAAAATTCTCTAAATCAATATGAATACATATTCGAGTTGCTGGTGAAATGCTCCCCGTCTTGGTATTGAAATCATAAAGCTCGATGGGTTTTCCTGGAGTCCGAACAATTGCAGCGTAGATAGGGTTGAGCTAGGGTTCGAATTCATGGAGGTTTGGGCTGCAGATTCGAGTTTTGGTTATTTTCTTTGGACTGAGGAAGTCGAATGGCAGCTCGTGTGTGAAATTAGGGGGTATCGACACCACTTAGTGTCGCCGTGTTGCTGTAGCACATGTTGAAGACGCGACTTGCAGAGGAAGGCCGAGTCCTGTGTGATGCTGACGTATGCGTAAAGAAATGGAAGGGGATTATTGTGATAAGATCGGTTTATGATTTCGGAGCATAACAAAGAGGGGAGATGGATGGGAAGGCATCGAAAATGGAGGAGTATGGATTACTGGAGCTCGTCATTTTCACTTGGGGAAGAAAGAGGAGCAAGCGGGTTTGGGCTTTAGAGGTAGTTGGGCCGGTTTTTAATTGAAGGGGTAAGGCAAAAATAGTGAATTAAATTAAATTGTTTAAATTTAAAACCATTTATAACTTGTATGATACATAACTTTAGCATATGTTATCAGAATCTGACGAACCAAGATCCGTTGGGATCGTATGGACGGACACAACAAAATGGAACTGACTGGGAGTCAATTGGAGCATGTTACAATTTATAGCAAAATAAATTGTCCGTCTGAATCAAATCGATTGATGGTTATCGTTATTAACGATGATCGTCCAATGTGAGTAAATCTCACTAACTCTGAACAGTTTATAATTTCATGTTGTATTTTTAGAACTGTTAAATATTGGCTGATTAACTGTGTGTTGACTATTTGATTGAACTACTAGTCAGTTAGTTGAATTTCTATATTTGATTATGTTTAACAGAATATATCATATGGAACTGAAAGTGATGTTGATTTTATTGTGTAACATCTGTGGGTGCAGGGAAACAGATTGGAGGAATCCGTCTGGATTCCTCAACAGCTATTTTATTATTTTCGTATATTGTGATATATGACGTGGTTTATAATTTGTTGTTGATTATATGTGTATGGACGATATTTGACATCATGACTTGATATGTTAAACACCATAACATACCGGAATGTGAAAAAGGGGAATTTTCAAATGGTATTCGAAAATAAAATATTTATAAAATCAAAAGGGTTTTATAAATGAAATGTTTATAAATGAAATATTTATAAATGAAATATTTATAAACAGAAATCTTTATAGGTGAAATTATATAGAAAGGGGAAATCTTTATAAATTAAATATTTATAAAGAAAAGGGAATATTTATAAAATCATAAGATTTTATAAATGAGATATTTATTGGTTTAATAAATAGGAGATGTTAAACGAGATACTTATTTGTTAAGTAAATAAGTTATAAAAGAGATATTGACTTAGGAAAAAGAATAAGTTATTAAAAGGATTATTTATTGGTTAAATAAATAGAATAAGAAAAGGAGATATTTATTTGTTAAATAAATAAGATAAGATATAAGGAAAATTTATTTAGAAAATAAATAAGATATTAATAAAGGAATATTTATTTAGCAAAATAAATAAGATATTAATAAAGGAAATACTTAGGATAAATAAATAAGGTTAATAAAGGAAATATTTATCTTTGGATAAATAGATATATATATATAAGTCAGGACTTATATAAAGAAGTAAAAAATCGATTTCAACATCGATGTTTGAAACTGAATAAGGACAAAGAGTTAGTCAGTTAGGGTTAACCAGTTAGAGTAAAACCATTAGGGTTAACCAATTAGAGTAAAACCATCAGGGTTAACCAGTTAGAGTAAAACCATTAGGGTTAACCAGTTAGGTTAAACCGTAGAGTTAAACCAGTTAGAGTTAATCAGTTAGAGTTTAATCGATAGAATCGAACTAGAGTTATTCAGATGGACTTAATCGGATTTAGTTTATTCGAATAGAGTTGAAATGAGTTAATCGAATTTAGTTATTCGAAGTGAGATAATTGAATCAGAGATATTCGAAGTGAGATAATCGAATTAGAAATATTCGAAGTGAGTTGATCGAATCTAGTTATTCGACAGGAGTTAAATCGAATAAGATTTATTCGAAGAAAGAGATTTTCGAATATAAGTACTCGAAAGTAAGCATATTGAATATAAGTTATTCGAATAAGTTATTCGAATAAGAGTTAATCCAGTAAGAGTTATTAGGTTGGAGTTATTCAAATAAGAGTTATAGATTAGAGTTAATCGAATAGGAGTAAATAAATTAGTTGTCGTTATATTATTCGAGTTAGGAAATAAAAGTCATATTAAAGATAATATATTTCAGATGCAGGAGATTATAACACCATTGTTATAATCACGTAAACTTGTAAAAGAAGGGGGTTCGTAAATAGAATCCGAGGGTTTGTAAGGAAGTGTTAAAGGGTTAAAAGATGAACTTACCCTATTTCGAGATTTGAAATGTTGTTCAGTTAAGGTCTGAGAGGTAGTTATACCCCAACTAGATTGACTTCGTTTTAAAATTTAGAAATGGTTAAGGTTCGAGAGTGAAAGTGGAAAAGTGAATTTAGTAAATAAGTATAGTGGTTTGAGTTGTCGTCGCGATGTTGATTTAAACATCTATTAAATCCAAGTAAAGAAGATTGGGAAATGTTTTCCAAATAGAATCAGAAACGAAATCAAATATTGAAATTTG
This sequence comes from Allium sativum, assembly GCA_030737875.1. Taxonomy (NCBI): domain Eukaryota; kingdom Viridiplantae; phylum Streptophyta; class Magnoliopsida; order Asparagales; family Amaryllidaceae; genus Allium; species Allium sativum. Next base: position 738,347,098 of record CM060916.1, read on the forward strand.
AAATATGAATTAGAAAAGGAAATGTTCATGTATAAGGAGTTAAGAAATGGAGTTAAGCTAAATTAGAAATTGACTGGAGACTGGTTAAGTTGAATGGATTCCTAAGTGTCTATCTGATGTTGGTTTCGACCTTCGGGATTGGTATTTAGGGAATTGTTCTTATACTAGTTTAAAATCAGAGACTGATAGTTGTAGAAGAATAGTGACACGTAAATAAGTTATGGAAATGTTTTCCAGCGTTAACATATATTTTCTAAACATAGAAAATAAGGAAAATATGAATATATATATATATATATATACATACATATATATATATGATTGATGATTGATTGATAAAATTTCCATCCGGAAAAAATATCGTTGTTTGCACACCTGTTTTTCTTTGATGGTTAAATCACAGACTATCGAAGTTTTGACCATTTTAACGTTGTTAATATGGAGAGACCGGTTGGATTATTATCCAAGAACCACTCTGTATTGGCATAAGCGTTGTGAATCATATATGCCAAAGATAATTGAAGACGGAGTAAAGTGCAAGGGCTATTGTATAAGTCTTAGATAACAGTGCCTAAGATGGATGTACTGAATAGTGTCTTCGGTTCATCCTGTTCCTGGATGACTTCTATGGATGAATGTCTGACAGAGTATTTCCAGAAAGGCCACGTACATTGATTTCTTCAACAGTACCAAGAGTGGAAGCGGAGAAGGAAACTTCTTTAGCTAACACGTAATGTACTGTTGTAGACATCAATTAGTGATTTTCGATGGATCTGACAATGTGGCATTCGAAGAGAATCTGATGTGATGATAAAGCGTAGCCTCAAGCCTCATCAACTGGGAAATGACAAAATTCGGGCAGGCAGCATGGCTATGTAGGTTGCACCTATTAGGGTGTATAATCACCTGATCTAGAGTTCCATTTATTTCTAAAAATCCATTGTTGATGCTGTCCCATTCGGGAAACGGTTGCTGATCCCAACCGTTGGTGATATACATTCGATACACTCAAGCGAAATGAGTGGTCGATCATGTGTGGCCGGGTTGCAAGATGTTCTTGTTGAACCCAATGTATTCCTTTCTAGAGGTACACTAGCGAAAGGTGGTTCCATACCTTGTCATAGTTGGAAATCCATTACCCAATATGTGCTTGCGGTTTTGATTGTATACTCTGTATGTAGAATGTGGGATGAAAGTGTTTCTGCTAGATGATTATTATATTGTGGTTGATAGATATTATTAATATCAAAAGGTTTTTGATATAAAGATATTTTGGATTCTCATAAGGGAAAAATTCGTTCCGTTGTACGCCGTGGTCTTATGAGATACCGTTTAATGGCTCAAACTGTTTTAAACTGTTTTACTCATACCAGTCCCATGACTGACCCAGAGTCTATTTTGTTTTGTTTTCCCTAAACCCTTGGGTGCCCAATTTTGTAAGGGCAGTCAAGTAGTCAGGATTTTACAGATATACTTGGAGAGCTTGGAGCAGGAGGCTTCAGGATCATATAGCTATTCTTTATTTCCGCTGTGTTGTAAGTGTTGTACTTTGAAATGATATGTATATGCAAGTACAGATTTATATTTCAAAGTTATGTTATATATTATATGTTATTCGTTCCGCTGTGAGGTTCATGTTACTCTGATGTTCTTCTTCTTCTTCTTCTATTCTAAGTTTCTATCTTATCTTTCCTCACCCTCTAATTTCTTTCATTAACTACCGGTATTTTCGATCCTTGGATGTTCGTTATGCGTTGTATATCGGATAACCAAGATCGCAAATTTTCGGGTCGTTACAAGGATTTTTGATACAAATCTTTCTATACAGCAGAATTTGAAAATTTTGAATACAAGAAATGTTCATTGTTTTAAACTCTTCAGAGCGTGCATGCCTTTGGAATCCCCTGCTTCACCAGTCTCGAACCCTAAGCTAAATTTTTTGAATCTGAAATGCTCAGGGTCTAACTCGATCATCCCATGCAAAACATAAAAATACTCGAGTCAGGATTAACCATAGTTCAAGTAAATTAATTTCAATAGAACTGATATATAATAGTCAAGACTAACTTCCAATGTGTCATACAAATTATATGGTGTATTCCATATATTACAGCGATCCCGGAAGCTTGCATATACACACGTGTACATGTACCCGTGTGTACTGCCTCAGCGTTCCGGGACCACAACACTGCAAGTGCAGCCGAGATCTCAAAATAGTGGTGGAGAATATGTATACAAATAGGCAGTCAGTGTCAAACTGTACATAGAAGAATAGGCGTTTCAAGTGCCAATCGGGGAATACATACTAAACAGAAAATATGGGTTCAAAATGACCAACAACATATATAAAAAATGGGTTCAAAGTGCCACAGCATGTATCTAAAAATGAGTTCAAAATGCTCACAGCATGGCAGCGGATATGGACACACATTATACAGTAATCATGACAGAGCAAATGTAGCCTGAAGGCTTTTAAATGCTAGCATCAAACAAATGGAGGCGCAGCATAAATTCAAAGGAAAACAGAACATGATTGGTCAAAGGCATGTTATAGTTTTATTTAAATGACTACCTACTGACCTAAAGCAAGTGTAGGTATATATCAACCTGTTTTGAATCCATACTTCTTAATATAGCCGCAATAACAACCATGACATGCAACATAAGGCACAAGTGGATGCAATAGAGAATTAGTCTTGTGGGAAGGCCAATACACCTCCGTTATTTATACCATACTGTAAACATACTGGTTACAAGGGTCTGCATGAAATCTAGACATATTTTCTCAAAACAATTAGCACCAAATTTCTCATCATCTATGTATATATGTACATATATGCTCTGATTTGCAGGAGGTAACCTCGTTGACAAATAAGTGGGCAAATGAAGGTGTGGGTGGATAATTTTTGAAAATTTTCCATTGTCAACAACAAATAATGTATGGTGTCTTATATATTCAAGAACCCCACCAGTTTAGTTCAAATACCAACAATTAATTCATGAACAAAATGCTAACAGCAAAGGACAGAATGTGAACAACATGTTTATATGTGAACAACATGTTTATAGTATACCAACTAATCCAGCATTCACATACTCATGTTTAGCCTAAAATGCAGTTAAGCAAACTGAGTAAAAACTGACAAGTGTGTCCTGAAAACATAGCCAAACATGTATGTATCTTTTCTTTTTCTTTCTTCCTTTTAATTACCATATGTTTCTAAATTTCAGTATTTAGAATAAGATACAAATCTTCAATATTTGTTCCCACATATATACAAGCGCAAAATACATCAATGCAAGTACATATACCCATATATCTATACTCCAATTTCAAATGGACTGGTATACCTCTCATGCAACCTAGTATACATGTGAATAGCTATTATGTATATATATATATATATATATATATATATATGCATGCCAAGCTGACATATGTATAAAGACAAAATGTGTTCCAGATTTTATTTATTTCAAGTTTCAGATCATCACAAAACATAGCAGAGTATAGATACATATCTGAAGTTTCCAAACCATCTTAATATGTTCCTAGTTCATCATCTAATCAAGTAAGTAACAAAAGGGATAGTGGAAAACATGCCTACACAAATATGCAGACTCATCTGTTGCTTTTATAAGAACACGTATATGTGCACTTAGAACATCACATTTCAGGTTATCCTTAAAGGTAAAGGGGTATTATTCAGAAGTGACAACTAATCAAACAGCTATTAAAGTATTTGTCCAAGTGTCGACTCAAATAAAACGCAGCCAAACCAAAGTAGTTGTCTTCGGGTTTATATATTGTGGAACAAGTGTTTTCCCTCCCTCATATTTCTTTTTTTCTGAAAAAAAACTGTCAAATGTCAAGTATATATATTAAAATAATCAGGGCAGCACTACAGATCATGACAATATCAAGGAAAAACCATAATTGTGCCAAGGCAGTAGGGATATACCTGAGTCCGCATGCATGTATATATATAAAAGTATGCACATACATATTTTAACCCAAATTTACTACATATATACAGACATGGTGATGTGTGTGTGTGTATATATATATATACGATTAAATATTCTAGTGCAACAGCTTGTTGTATTTTAGTATGCAACCCAGACGAACCAACCCAACCGACTCGACTGGAACAGGGTGAACCAATCACGTGTAACATCTGGTTATCAGTTTATCCAAATGGGTGATATCTGTATTATCAGGGTAATATATATCGAACCCAAAACGCAAATTCGAAGTAACAAGGCAACCCAGCAGCAAAAACAAAGGACGACTACCATATTCAGTATGTGTTGAAATTAAATTACTCGAAATAGTGATTAATCAATCGTGAGTATAAATACTCACCTACGACCGCGAGCTCGAAAGTGACGTGCTCTAGCAGCGATGGAACGTGGAGGTGCTCGGCTTTCTGGTGGCGATTCGATTCAGCAATTTTGCTAGGGTTTCGATTTAGGAAAAATAATCCGTCTTTGATGTGCCCTCTGATGTTCAAATTCATGGAGACAGTGATGGCGACGAGGTGTGGCTTCGAAGTTTGATTTTTCAGGCAGCTCTGATTTCCGAAGTGGGTTAGGGTTTCAATTTTGACGAGGAAGGAGGGATGCTATTTGGGTAAATAGAACTGGCTTCGGCCATTAATTTAGAAAGCAAGAACAATTTTTTCTCTCTCTCTGAATGAATTGGGGAAACGATTTATGCTAGGGAGAATGATTTATGTTGGGGAGAATGAAACGAGGGAAAGCTTTATAGAAGAAAATATACAGGATAAGAACAACGTCACTCAATATAGGTTTTTAGGTCTGCGCCTTTAGATGATAGATCGGCATGTGATTTACTGAGGGAGGTAATAATTTGGGTAGGTTATATTTTCGTTTAAATATTAAACTGCACCGTAAACTGACGTTGAATACTCAGTATTCGTACCGTAAACAAAACCCCAAATACGATAAAAATTATATGTACTCCTTCATTTCAACGTTCTGAATTCAATAAGATTAATTAAATTGTAATCTGACTTCATCTGTGTACAACGTTATTCTATTTTTAATTATTTATTGGTTCGCCAATTTTTTTATTCTATTTGTCCACCCAGCTCTGTTCATTTTCAACAACTTCTTTGTTAGATTCAAAATTTGAAACATTCAGTTTCCCATTTCTTAATATACACAAACATACACATATCTAAGCCAAATTTCATATATTTAAACGAATGCAATTCCCCAATTCATTTAACGTCAACTACGTTTATTTTTAACTTCAACCGTTTATATTTTTCAGTTGAGTTTCAAATCTAACTCAAGTATTCAATCTAATTCAATTCAAACAATTCAAATTTGATTCTCAACTAACCATTTAAGTCAATTCATATTCAAAACCATATATTTGATTATATATATATATATATATATATTTCTTACTCCGGTATCAATGATCATTAATAGTTAAATTTTAATTAATCACATATTCCCGTTGTTGAAATTTCTAGGTCGTTACAAGATAAAGGGTGGGGACGTTCCGGCGTTGTAGTATTAAGTAGAAGAAGATGCGTGTACTTTGCGGATGCATGCAGTTTTAAGGAAGTTTTGAAGAAGTAGAGGTTGCACATGGAAATACTGATGAGGAGAGAGATGTTCGGTTGGTATAAAACAAGAGCACGGGTTTACATTTTGGAGGAAGTCTGGTTTCGTCACTTCTATGGGAAGACGGAGCGTGTATGGGGAGGCACAGTGAGGTGTTTGGATGAGGTTAATTTGGAACATTATAGGCAAAAGAAGAAGAAAAAATACAAGTGAGAAGCTTGTGGGATTTTAAATGGAAGGGGACAGTACGTTCATAGGAAGAGGGAGTACCGGAGTTTTCTTTCTTTTTGGGGTTGGCACTTAACAGTTTACAAGATGGGAAGGAAGTAGTTCCTGGGTATTTTGCGAAGAGGAGTTGTTGACAAGTGAGGGAACAAAGGAGAGTGGGAGCATCCACTGGAATGGAAACATAAATTGGTAGTTGGGTTGAGGGATTAAGTGAAGTCCACGTATGAACTTGGGATGGCTTCGGTTGTCAGTAGCATGGAGGAATTCACATGGAGTGAGGACAGGGGAAGCGAGTTTTGTATGTTCTAATGAAAGTGAGGCGCAAGTAAAATGGCGTTGGTTTTGGTGCTTAAAGAAAAGAATGGGAGGACGTGAACAGTAGGGATGTTCAAGTTTGTGAAAAAGAGAATGGTGCTGTGAGGAATACATGCGTGTGCCATTAAACCTTAAGATAATAAGGAATTAGCTTACTGTTCTTACAATGGAATATATTTTTTTGGAGTATAAGATGAGGCCGATTTCGACTAATACTTTGGAGTATTATTACAATGTCTTGGTAACTAAATTTGTAGTGATGCAATACACGATGCAGAACAATGGAGTATGGGGTAAGGATCGAAAAGGGGGCCATGGACGTTACTATGTGCGGAAGTAGGATGAAAAAGTGAAAAATGGGTTTGGGTAATGGTAAGTAAAGATGGTGTTATGTGGACCTGTTAGTCGGTGTTAGAAGAGCTCGGTAGCGGCACACTGGCGGTAGCAAGGACGAGTGGTCCAGTTATCGGATGGGAATGATGTTAAATTATCGGTGACGTGCTGAAGGAATGTGAACGGTGAAGAAGCGGTTAATCACGATGAGGAAGGAATTTGTGAAGTGAACGCGACCGTGTCCATTAGAAATCGAAATGGCAAGATCTACATAGTGAAACTGAGCGACTGGAACTTCATGATATAATCAACTGATGCAAATCGTTATTTAACGGTTAACGCGCGAAGGTAAGTAAATTCACTCACTCTGTTTTATTTTAAAATATTATAAACATATTTTAATTGTGATAAATAATGTTGAATGCTGTGTGATGGTCGTTTAGCTAGACTACAATTAAATTGGTTGAAATATATATATATATATATATATATATATATATCATTGCATATATACACATCATTGGTTGGATACTGATTCCATCATTTATAATATTCCGTAGTATTGAATTAGTGTAAATTGTATAGACTAACATCTATGGATGCAAGAAACCGGTTGGAGGAATCCAACCGGATTCCACAATATTTATTTGTACTGTTGTTTTATATTATTGATATATATGCACTGTGTGAACCCAAATAACATTGAAAACCCATTGGATATTAATGTTGAATGGAAATTCAACATTAGTGTAATTTAATCAATAAACGGTATTGATTAAGGAATTGGCAGCAACCGACCATAAATCCATCTTTTTATTAAGACGTGAGTTGCCGTAAAGTGAATCAATGAAGGAAATTATGAAAATTATATTTTTATAATTGAAGCAAAGATTAAAACTTATAATAGAAGCTATTGTAAACAAATATTTTATAGTTTGTTTTTATAAAAGAAAAAATAGACAATGGTTTGACATTTAGATCAGTTTATATGGAAGTGAAGCTATAATTATCCTACTAGTTAACATTTTGGATAATTATTTTAAGACAAGCATTCAGAATATTATTAGATTAATTGTATTAATCTAACGGTAAGAAGTAATTAAAATCAGTTAACAAATTAACTGGTAATATGAAGTTGACTAAATAAACTGTTTTATTGGAAAATGATTATTAGATTATTTGGTCTTCATTCGATCTAATGATAATAACTTGGAAATTAATTGCTCAAAATTAATAAGATTTCTTATCAATACCTTTTCAATTAAAAAAGTTTGAATATTGAACAAGTAGAATCAGTCATTTTTTAATAAAGTAAGCAACCAATCTAGTTAAATTGATGATAAAGTAAATCGTTTTACTTCAGTTAGGGTGGAATTAATTTCTACGTAATTATTTTAATTAAAGTAATTTTTCTTAAATGGAATTCATTTAAGATAATATTGAGTTGGTATGAGATGCTTACCTGAATTAGATGAAATGATTCGAATGGAAAGTTAAATGTCAGAAGACAAAGAGAACTAATGATTTTTGATAAAAGAAGTTATAAATGGAATTGTATATGTAAGATGAAGCAAGGAATTAATATTTAATATAAATAGTTATGAACAACCAAGTTTCAAAGTAAGAATATGGTGTTATAAAACCATATTTCAAATTAAACCAGAAAATACAGTCTGATAGATATATAAGTAATAAGGTAATAGAGTTACGGACGTATATCTGTTCTAAGATAAGAACATTGTGAATCAAGGTCTGAGAGGTAAATAAAATACCCCAACTTGAACGACTTCACTATTATCGAGGGATGGTATTAGTTTGTAATGGACAGAGTCGTCGAGATTAGCTATAAAGAGGAATATGACAGCGTATGGCTTTAGTTATAAAAAGTGAAATATTACAGCGTATTGCATTAGTTATAAAAGGGGAAATATTACAGCATATGGTAAGTTTTTGAACTATAACGATAAATTAGTGTTGTTGATCAAGCTTAAGCGTGATTTTTATATATAGCACTACTCCCTAGGAAATGAAAACAGTTTGGGTTGAAATCCACTTATTCTAAAGTAATAATTAACGATGTTTGTCTAAAGAAATATAAGAATGAGTTTAGAAAGATAATTGGAGAATCATTTCAGAAAACGATAACATCATTTCAATGTTTGGAATATGATTAGAACCAAATAAACACTATTAGGAATTGGAACTAAAATTCGACGATGTCGAATGTATTAAAGTAAATTATTTTTAAGAATGATAATCTGATAGAATAGTTAATACTTAGTTTTAAACCAATAAATTATAATAGGATATGTAATCAATATTTAGTTATAAACTTGATATTGATGTAACAAGAAGTTGACTTAGAAACAGAGTCTATAAAGTGGAATAGGAATATAAAATTTTGAAAGAGATTTTGGTAAACAAGATGAGGGTAATTATTACTTGAATAAAGAGTTATTCGATAAAGGTGTTCAGATTTATATAATAGGGATGATATTCACATTTTAAAGTGAATAATGTTTTAAAAGTGAACATTTGGTAGATTTAAAATGTTTATAATGAAATTGGAAATATTTTTCTCATGTAGATAGGGTATATTAACCAAGTGTAAGAAAATAAAGAATGGAAATATTTTGAATGTTAATAACGTATATTTTCCGGAACATGGGAGAATAAGAGTCTATAATAACTGGGAATGTTTTCCAAGAAGTGTGAAAAGGCTAAAACGGGATTTGAGAAAATATCTAGTAAGATATGGAAATTTGAATAATAAAAACGAATGTTGAATAAAAGTGCCCGTGATTGTATGATGTTTAGTTATTATATATTTGAATGAATGTTTGTTTTTACTTCGATAGTTAAATAACCGATTATCGAAGTATTTAGACCATCGTTGTCAATACGGAGAGACCGGTTGGATCTATTATCCGAAAACCACTCCGTATAGGCATAGGCGCTGCGAATTAGATTATGCTGAAGATAATTGAAGACGGAGTGAAATGCAAGGGTCGTTCTGTTCCAGAATGGTGTTTTCTGTTTGTCCAGTCCCAGGACAACTTGTATGGACGACTGTCTGACAGAGTATACCTAATAAATCACGTATGGTTGATCTTTTAAAGGTATTACGTCTGGTGGCGGAGGAATTCGTTCCTCTTAGCTTTTTATACCCGTAATATTTTGGGAAGATCAACTAGTGATTTGAAGGGTTTGACGATGTGGCATTCAAAGTGAATGGTGACTAGATGTTCTAAAAAGATCAACGTAGCCTCAAGCCTCACAACCAGGAAATGACAAAAATCGGGCAGGCAACATGGCTAGGTGGGTCATTCCCAAGTAGGGTATATTTATCACCGATCTAGAGAAAATTCATTATTTATTCTTCTTTCGATTATGTATCTTACGTATTTCGGTTGGACGGCCGACAACCGTGGGTGACAATATATTCGATACACTCAAGCTAAATGAGTGGACGGTAATGTGTGGGCCGGGTTGCAAGATGTTCTTGTTGAACCCCAGTGTATCCCCTCTAGAGTACACTGATCGGGAGGTGGTCCCATACCTTGTCATAGTTGGAATCCAATCTCCAATAAGCACCCTGCGGTTTTTATTTTATACTATGTTTGTGGAGCGTGAGATGCAAGCGTTCTGCTATTTGGTTATTTACTTGATTAGACATTATTATAATATCACTGGAATTTGATATCAAATATTTTGGGTTATAGTAAGGTAAAAGCCGTCCATGTTTATGGGTGGGCTGGTCTTACTATTATCTTTTTGTTTCAAAAGGATTTTCAAAGTTAAACGATATGGTTGGAATTTACTCACATCAGTCCCATGACTGACCCAGAGTTTATTTTGTTTGTTTTCCCTAAACTCTTGGGTGCCCAAATTTGTACGGGCAGTCAAGTGTTTCAGGCTTTGCAGATTCACTTAGAGGAGCTGGAAGCAGAAGGCTTCACCATTAGTTAGTTAGAGATTATTTCTGCTGTGATGTATATGAGTTATACTCTGATATGATATGTAAGCACAAATTCAGATTTGAAATTCAAAGTTATGTATATAATATATTTTATTCGTTCCGCTGTGAGTTTCGTGTTTACTCTGATTTACTTTAGTTATGATCTTTTTCTTCTTCTATTCTATTAGTTATACCTTATCTTTCTCATCTTCTAACTTCTTTCTATTAAAGATCTGCATTTTCGTGCATTTTGAGTTGAATGTATAGGATATTAGTTAGCTCAAATTGGTACGGATTTACGGGCCTTTACAGAAAATGTCAGTTCAAACTCTAGTTATCAATTTTTTTCATTTACTTATGTTTCATATATGTTCCAAAAATGCATATTGAAAGTATATAAATCAATAAAATTATATAGTACAAAGATATGTTAATATGCTTGAAATAATTAAAATTTTCAAACATTTGATATTGTTATAAAATATAAATTTATATATCTTTATGTGAAGTATAAACATACATAGTTTAACTTGTGCTAATTTTCATCAAAATAACTTTACTATAACCACAGACTTCTTTTAAAGTTTTAACATATAAATGGTTCTTTAGAAGATTAGTATGTACTGATTTAGTTTAAATTTAAAATTGATTTGTATTAAAATATTGATGTATGTCTCATAATAAATTAAATTTTAAGTCCTTTTTAAAATAAGTTTTTGTCATAACCCGAACTTCCCCGTCAAGGAAAGCACGGATTGAGTTGAGAACAAGACGAATTAGAACACAAACAGAAGAACATTTCATTGTATATTACCACAATTCCATCAGAATACAAGAATATACAGAGTATGGATAAATATTACACATCATTAATTATCAGAGAATTAAATTACATTACATAGCAGCGGAAAATAATACAAAACACAACTGAAGAAGATATACGGATACAGAGCTTTCCGGATATCATTCTAGCTGTAAATCAGGATCCTGTGAATATTAATCTGCAAAACCAAAACTACTAGCTGCCCATGCGGAAAATAGGGGCACCCAGAGTTTAGGTTAAAACAATAAACTCCAGGTCAGTCATGTGACTGGTGTGAGAACTAAAACTGTTATTTAAAACTTTACTTTAAAGTTAGGTAAATCCAGGGACCACGCCGTATAACACGGAACGAGTTTCCTCCCAAGAATACCAGTGCATAAAACAACAGCGCAATGCTAAATAAAGAACAATGAAGCTATTATAAGACCTAGGTCCCATCACACAATGCAACACAAGCCAGAGGATAGGGTTTTATCTTATAATAGCCAAAGAATGCTTGATACGCTAAATTTCATCTTTTTTTATTACTATAAGTGTATAGTGTCAAAACAATTTCAATCATAAGTATCAATCATAGACGGCATGGGTACCATATATCATGTCGCCAATACTAGGACCTACAATCAAAACCGCAAATGTCACGTATTGGAAGTTGGATTTCCATCTGTGAACCGAGGCTAGGGATCGTCCTCACCTCTTCGAGACAATCTAGCCCATGTCTCAGGAACAAACGCAACTGCCTCATGGATCATCAGGGTCGGTCCACCGATGTGGATTATTAAGCCTAAACACTGCATTTCCCCGCCTTTTGGGGCGTAAATGAGCCAAATGACCCATCGGCTCCATATAGTCACCGATATATCTGAGGCGCCTCACAATCCAACAACCACACAGGTGAAAATAATATAAATGTCAGGGCTGGTAGGTCACTAACACCACCCTAGCTAGAAGGAAACGCATGCCCTCCCTGAGGTCCTCACTCGTTTCTGATTCACAACCGGGGTGTGAGGATCGAGAATTAATGTTGCACAAAGCTATGCCACACAGGCGGTGCTTTGATCATCAACCACAAGACTTTGCTTTTCAACAAAAGCCTTGATCATTTGCCACTTAGGCATGCCACACAGGCAATTCACACCATGCGACTGATGTCTATCGATATACAACCTCTGATCCCTTACGTCTCATAGAAGGGTGAAGTAAGGGAATGAATTCCCCTTCACCAGGCAGATGTATATTTAATAGAGATCAATCAACACAGAGCAAAATCCAATGTCAGACACACAGTCCATACAAGTTCATTCTGGATCTAAACGAAACCGGAGGCACCTTATACCTCGCATATCCATCGATCTCCAAGTACGTCTAGACGATCACCAACTAATTCCCTCCTCTTGGGTGTACAGCCGGCCTTCACATCCGGCCTTCAACCACCGTCTTCATCCTTGACACATCGTCAATTCAGTTATTCAGAATGGGATAAACCCGGCATTTCCGAATAACTCGCGTATATAATAAACAAGTGTTACACAAACACAACATACGCCTCATTCCAATTCAGAATATTATTTTATTCAAATATTCTTATACTTTGGGAAAGGTTCCCATTAATTTTATCAAAGATAAATTCTTTAAATTTATTCTTTAATCTTCTTTTGAATATCAATTCAAACCAAATTATGGTTTATCCAAACTAGTCGGGATTAGCGAACCTTACCAAAGTAATCACTTGTTAAATTTCCTAACCCCAACCTATTCATCCCATGAAGTAAAACTGGCCATACTTCGTATCTAACACCACGGTGTTATCGGTAAATTCAATTACCATTTCACGTTCAAATCTAATTAAAGATTTAACTATCGCCTGGAGCAAAACTGGTGATACTCCATTCTCGATCATTTCAATCTAATTAAAGAGTCATTAAACTCCACTTGGTTTTAATCTTCCCAATAATCACTATCAATGATTGTTTATCTTGGGAAATCATATACTGTCTTTAGCTGGGTTAAAGAACCAATGTCATTTAAAACACGGTTCACTATAAACCCAAAATCACATTCCATTAATGATGGAATCTTCATGGAAAACAAATCGATATATATAATCGATATAAACTTCCATATCCGACTAATAATATAAATGGAATAACGGCAATGCCTTTTAAATTCCAAATATATTAGCAGTCTTCCTCCACAGAAATTCACTTCGATTATTACCAAATCGAATTCCATTCCATTCCAATTTATTTTATTAAATTTGAAAACTTTACTTTGGAGAATCTCCTTTAAATCTTATCAAAAAGATTTATAAATTCCAAATCACATTTCACCGTAAATCGGGTTAAAGAACGAATGTCGTTAAACCACAGTTCACAACAAACCCAATTCACATCCCATTAATTATCGGGTTAAAGAACAAATGTTATTTAAAACACCGTTCACGATAAACCCAAAAAAAATCAATTCCAATTCAATTCCAATTAAATATCATTTAATTGGTACACTTCATTAAATCTAAATAAAAAGATTTAATCTTTTTCTCAACTGGGTTTATGGACAGTGTTAATGAAGACACCATTCACGACAAACCCAAATCCCATTTGATATTAAATACAAGGCTCTGAATAGAAAATATATCTGCTTATTTTCAATATCAAATTCTAGGACCAACGAATATCGTATTGGAAATAACGATATAAATATATCTTTCAAATTTCCATAACGATATTTGTATAATCACGAAATCCAAAATCGAAATATTCCAAAGACAATTTCGATTCAAATCCATTTCATTTATTGGAAATTCTGGTTACCTTTAAAACCCTTTCAAATCCAATTTATTTATTTCAAAAATAAATGGATTATAATTCTAGTTCAAAACTAGTTCATTTCGATAAAAATCTATTTTTATCTTTTCAAATTTGGAATTTTTCATCCAAATTCTTTCCAAATCACTTCTTATGATTTTACACAAATTATTGCTATTTTTAATAATTTTATCAAGGCCCGTACAGTTGATTTCCATCAACGGCCATCGAACTACACTTACAGCGACCTTTTCCAAATTTGATTTGGACGTAATTCCAAATCCAATCGTTGGATTTCAAATCTCTAATATTCGTTAGAAAGCTCGTTTCAATACGAACCCAACGGTTCCGGTTTTAGGAGAATCCGACGGTCGGATCTCCCGTAATGTCCGTTCAAAGTCAATGCTCGAAATTCGCGAACTGCCGCGGCGCGGCGCATTCTGTTCAGGCCATTTTATATAGTATATATATATATATATATATATAAATATTTCGTCGATTTCCTTTCAAAACGTATTTTATAAATCGTTTTAAATTCGTTTTCTAAATGATTTCAACTTCCTATTCAATTTCTAATCAAAATTGAATATTCCATATCATCAATATATATATATATATATATATATATAAACGATAATATTTTCGAACGTTATATTTTGAAATTACTTCCCTTTATATATTCATTTTAAAATGAATATAATCGATATAAATATCGTTCGCATCAAAATGGCGCAAATCTAATCAACACGGCTTTATATCTTTCAATAACTTCATTATTGTATTCAACAAATGAATATTTTCTTCAACACATGAATTTTCTTTTATTCAACACATGAATATATATTTTATTCAACACATGAATTTATTCTATTCAACACATGAGTTTTCTATTATTCAACACATGAATATATATTTTATTCAACACATGAATTTATATTTTATTCAACACATGAATATTTATTCTATTCAACATATGAATTTTCTTTTTATAATATTCTTTATTTTCCAAATTGGAATGAGGCCCAATCAATTACCATATAATGTTAATTATATGGATTCCTTACAACACATGTATATAATAGCAACGATAAATAATCAACCATCACCCAGAGTGCACCATATAACTGCATAAACATTAAATATAAATAATTAACGCTTACACAGTCTGTCAACCAATCGATCGGCATACAACTAATTATTGGGATTAGTGTATGTCCAATATCCTCCCAATACCCGTGTGGGATTTCAAACAATCAAACACAGGTTTTATTTGTGCAGTTGGGCAATGTGTAAAATTTATCGTCCCAATCAATATCAGTTAAGTCAGTGTATATAAACAAATCGTCCGATTTGTTTATAAATATTTATTTTATATACACGTTAAAAATTATATTTTTAACTATAAAATATTTATTCAATCCACATCACACAATCAATTTTCACAACACATCAATCAAACAAGTCATCCATGGTCTGTGGACGACGGGTGTCAGGTGCTGCTAAGCACCGTCTGCATCCTAGTATAATTTTCAACTAGAAAAATAAATTAAAAGTGAGGAGTTCTCACCTAGAAGCTAAACCAAACGCCGCGACTCTTCATATGTAGAAAATCTTCGCCGTGTTTTATTCCTCGTATATATAATCTGAAAATCATATTTTTTTTATTGAATTAAAAGTTATTCTATGACATGACTATTTTATTAATAGTGTGCATAGGCTAAAAATCCTATTTTTACCTTTCTAAAAATATTTTCATGTCATACTCTAGTTAAAATCATATTTTTAACTTACTAAAAATATTTCCTTTACAGGATAAAAATCGTATTTTTACATAACTAAAAATCTAATCTTTTTATGTTCTGAAAATCAATTCTTTTCATGTTTTAAATCATAAAAATCATATTTTTATTAGCATAAAGATCACATTTTTATTCGCTTCTACATAGAAACGATTGTATTTTTATTTCGCTAAAAATTATATTTTTATACTACTAAAGATCATATTTTTACATACTTAAAAATCATAACTTTATATTTCAAATCTCTTCATATAAAAATCAAATTTTTCTTGTTCAAAAATCACAACTTTCTTGTTTAAAAATCATCTCTTTTCATATGGTAAAAATTTAAATTTTCATGGCATAGGAATCTAAACTTTCATATTATAAAAATCTAACGTTTTCAAATCTTATCTTTTCAAATCTAAAAATCTAATCTTTTCTTCTAGAAAAATCTATTCTTTCCACGATAAAAATATAAACCTTATGTAAATAAAATATAACTGTTATGTAAATAAAAATAAATCTGATTTCATATAATTAAATATTATATAAAAAGAGACTTACTGTAAACGGAGGAAGGAGGGGGGGTTTCCTGCGCTACCGGAGGAAGAGGGGAGGTCGAGCGGATGGAGGGTGGTGAATGGCGGTCGCGGCAAGGGGCGGTGGCTCTCCGGTGGAAGGGCGGCAGATATCGTTTGGGTGGAAGGGTTTGGCGCGGTTTACATTAGAAGGGAGGACAGAGAGAGTAGCTGAGAGGGGGGATCGAGGACGGAGGCGGGGGTGATCCTCCGGCGTGGAGCGGCGGCGGCGCTCCAGGTTGAACGACGAGATCTCGTTGCTTTTTCTTTTCTTTTATCTATTTCACGGTTTCGATCAGAAAGAACAAAAAGGGGGGGTGGGTTTGACCGGTCATAAAGAGATAAAGGGGAGAAGAAATTTTATAATTTAATTATTTAATTTGATTTAATTCTTCATTAAAGTTGACTTTCCATTAAACCTCCAAACGAAACCCAACGACCGTCACCCCTAGCTAATTACCCTCATTTCGAACTCAATGGGATATGTATCGTAAGCTAATTCAATCGTTTCGATCAGTTTCCGTCCAAATCAAAATATAAATCTATATATTGAATTTGAACGCGCATTTCAATTTACCGGGGCCACATACAGACTCTAAAAATTCCCGAAAAATATTTTCTAGCTTCGTATTGACGATACGGTTCTAATAAAACTTATTTCGTCAAATTCCGAGACCGTTTGCAAAATGGCTATTTTTAAGGGCTATATTTCCGCATCGATTTTTCTGAATTTTAAACTGGACATATCTTTTTATTCCCGCTATGAAATTTTGATTCTTCGGATTCGCTGGAAAGATATTTTCAAATAGATTCTAATATTTTTGGTTTTGCTAAAATCCGATTTATTTTGAATCCTATACATTCATTTGAACTTTGTAATCGAATTTCCAAACTACCGCGCCATTTTCAATTCCTTTTATATTTAAAAATAAATATTTATATTCTAACGACGATCCATATAAATATATTCGTTCTACTTCTATTCAGAATAAATTTCTCGTCGTTATTATTTAATATAATTCATTTAAATATTCAAAATTCATCAAAATTGCCAAAATAAAAATTTTAAATTGGCTCAGAATTCCGGGTTATTACAATCTCCCCCACTTAAAACTTTTCGTCCCCGAAAAGGAACGAAGCTAAAAGTTGTTTAACTAATCAACTCAACTTTCACTATTTTCATTATGGCTTAATTTCTTCAACTTTTCAGTTTCTAAGAACTTTTCTAATTATTCAAAAATTTGGCTAACACCCTAAATTTTCAAAAGTTTTTGCCATAACCTCCCCTGCACGGGAGCACCGGGAAAATCCCGAAATTGCCATACAGGACTCTCTAATCCAAAAAGAAAAAGAAACAGCCAAGCAGCTAGCCAATTGGCTCATAAAATCTTCCAAAACCCAAGAAATACAATAAACATGTACCTATTTGTTGGGCAAACAATTTTATTCCTCTTCTCTAGCCTCCTTGCTATGACCTGTTCAATGTAAATACATGTATATGTATGCAAATATGACAAATTTTCAATACAATTCCCTGTTTGGTTCAATTTGGATAAAGGTTCAACATTTAATTAATCAAACAATAATCAAACAACACAATCAGCAATCAGTTAGTTGATTAGTTTTTCAAATTCATAACTTTGATACATAGTCAAAAAATCACATTATTGGTGCCAAATCACAACAATAACCCTAACAAGTTTGGGTTCTCACATCAGTCAATTGGAATCATATAGAAATCCCACTTACGTCACTCGAACATATCCATTAATGATGATATATCAATCATCAGTATTATCTCCGGGTGACTAGAGTGTGATTCTATATCTATCCAGTATATTAAAACTTCGAATGCACGTGGATCAGACGTATATGCAAAATCTTTATATATTGGATTATCCAAATTCAATACAAATAAATATTCAAATACGAATAATAAAGTTTAAATTTTCAAAACAAAACTTGTTTTAATTTTTATTTTAAAAACATCACTCTTCACACTCGTTCTAGGATATTACTGATCCCATCTCTAACGAGTCATTCTCATTGGATATTACTAATCCAATCTCTGACGAATTCTTTCATATGGTTCTAATGTGTCTTGTTCTCCGAGCTCTGTAAACCAGAGCTCTGATACCAAGCTGTTACAATCCGTGCTTTCCTTGACGGGGAAGTTCGAGTTGTAACAGTTTTTATATATACAATTATGAATATATGTTTATAGTTTACTTCATATGATAAAATTTATATTATCTTAAAAAGAAGATCTTCAATATTTACTATATTATTTTTAAAGAAGCATCCTACTAAGATTATTAACTCCACATTTCTCATAGAATTATTCTAAATATTTTACTACCTATCATGAATATATTTTAATGACCATTAAAATTCTATCTTTACTATTCTTCAAATATTTTTCATTAGTATCATTAACCTAAGTCTAGAAATTAATGATTAAAATAATTTATAATATATATATGTATATGCATAATAGTTAGATAGTACTTTGAATATCTTTTACTGAAATAGATCACCAAATCATTCTGCATATTATCATTACACATCTTATTGCATATCGTACATCATTATTATAAATTACAGTGCATCTCAAATTAAAATCATTCACATCACAAGTTCCATTTCATTCAATATATCATTTCATATTGCTTTGCATATGACATTATAACCAACATACTGCATACACTGCATTACATGTTAGCTTTTAACTCCACACATCACCAGTATACTGTATAGGGAACTATTGTCATAGAAATGTATAGGGTTATTAATTAAAAAAAAATGCAACATATTTACTTTAGCTTGATTGAATTGTTTGACTTGATTGACTTGTTTCAATTGTTTAATTTGATTTACTTGTTCGAATTGTCTGATTTGACTGACTTGTTTGAATTATTTGACTTGATTGATTTGTTTGACTTAATTGACTGGTTTAATTTGTTTGACTTGAATAACTTGATTAACATATTTGACATGGTTGAATTTGATTTGTGTGTAGATAGGTTTGTCTGAAATATACTTATACATGTGTAGGTATTAAATAATATAACTGTACTCATCTTTTTCAGATTTCATTACTTCACTTTTATATAGTTTTTCTAGTATTAGATTAAAGAAGGAGCTTTATAAATTCTTAGGATAAATAGAAGTTACAAAAAATGTTTGACTTTATGTTTGAATTTTGTATGACTGATTTGAGTTGATACTTTGTGACAACAAGACTTAAATTGGTTTATTAGTTGGATTAAAATATACAATGATTGTACTCTTGTATAGTTTACTTGGTAGAATTACAATAGTATAGCCATAAATTTAGGGGGAGTTATAAGAAAATTATAAATTTAGGGAAATTATAGATTTATGGAGAGTTATAAATTTAGGGTGAGTTATATATAGATTTAATCAGTAGGATTATTCCAAGTTTAGATAGATATACTGTTTATTGATGACAAAGGGGAGAAATTATAAAATAGGTATAGTTTAATGGGGAGTTAGAAGAAATTCATGGTGAAAGGGGGAGTAATCGAAGAATCAGACATGTATGAATATTTTATAAACCAAGGTTTTCATCATCAAAAAGGGGGAGATTGTTGGAGAATGGAATGTTGATGATG
Source organism: Allium sativum (assembly GCA_030737875.1). NCBI lineage: Eukaryota > Viridiplantae > Streptophyta > Magnoliopsida > Asparagales > Amaryllidaceae > Allium > Allium sativum. The sequence continues at coordinate 738,367,157 of CM060916.1, forward strand.
TTTTGATGACAACAATCTTGTTTCAATCGTTATCAATATTGATTATAAAATAAATACTAACACTTATATCCAGAATATATATATATATAAGTATATATATATATCCACGATTTATATTGTAATAACCCAGAAATGCTAGCCAATTTAAAAATTTTATTTTGGCAATTTTGATGAATTTTGAATATTTAAAATAGATTATTTTAAATAATAGCGACGAGAAATCTATTTTGAATAGAAATAGAAGTATATATTTATTCGGATCGTCGATAGAATATAAATATTTTATTTATAATTATAAAAGGAATTGAAAATGGCGCGGTAGTTCGATAATTCGATTTCAAAATTCAAATGAATGTACCGGGTGCAAAATAAGTCAGATTTTAACGAAACCAAAAAATATTAGAATCTAATTGAGAATATCTTTCCAACGAATCCGAAAAATTGAAATTTCATAGCGGGGGTAAAAGTTATGTCCAGTTGAAAATTCAGAATAGTCGTTATGGAATTCTAGCCCTTAAAAATGAAAATTTTGCAAACGACCTCGGTTTTCGACGAAACCACTTTTCCTGGATCCGAGATGTCAAATTATTGCTAGATTCCAAAATTCATAATTTTTCGAATCAATATGTGAGCGTGGCAAAGGAAAACGCGTTTGACCAATTTCAGTTGATTTTAATCGACTGGAAAATGTCCATTTTTCAAACGGTCTCAGAATTCGACGAAATTAGTTTTGTTAGGACCGTATCGTCAATACGAAGCTAGAAAATATTTTTCGGGAATTTTTAGAGTCCATATGTGGCCCCAGTAAATTGAAATGTGCGTTCAAATTCAATATATAGATTTATATTTTGATTTTGACGGAAACTGATCGAAACGATCGAATCAACTTACGAAACATATCCCATTGCATTCGGAATGGGGGTAATTAGCTAGGGGCGTTAGTCGTTGGGTCTTGTTTGGAGTTCGAATGTGAAATCACTGCTTTCGAATTAAAATTAAATTAAAAATAAATATTATATAAACCCTTATTAGTTGGCAAACCCTAGTTAAACCAGTCAAAATTAAAACCCGCCCCTAGATAAAAAGAATGGCGGATATTTTTTTCCTTTTCTTCCCAAAATCGATCATCGAAACTCTCGAATTGGATTTCAATCTCTAAACCAAAATTGCAACACAAGGTTGGATCTTCAAATGGGTATGGTCGAGACCGTCCTTCGTTCAATGTTTTGGGTGACTTTCTGCCACGAAGTTCATTGTGTTGCATGCGATTCTAGACAAGATGAGGGGGCCGAGTTCAACGTGCTTCCGGGTGGTGGCAGGTGTAGTCGAGGCGCGCGAAGGGGCAGGTCTCAATCGTCATCCGGCGTCTCGAATCTCGAGCTATCCGGAGCCCTTCTTTTGAACAACGGGTTCATCTTCCTGAGGAAAGATAAACAGTGACCATTTCTTATTTTATTTTTATAACAATGTTTTTTTTAAAATCAGTTTTGAAAATATATATGCAGAGTTTGAAATCAATTTTGAAAATAAATACAGTGATTTAAAAATCAGTTTTAAAAATAATAATGTTTGAAATAAATATAGGATTTTTATATAAAGATAGCATAAATAGAAATGGTTTTCAAAAATATAAAAGCATGGTTTTTTAAAAAATATAAAAGCATGGTTTTTAAAATATAAAATCAAGGACTTTAAAAATATATAGAACAGTTAAAAATGTGATATTTATCTATATAGCATTGTCAAAATAAAAATGTTATTTTTAATATAAATCACGTGAAAACAGATTGCGTTGGAATCACAGTGAAGAACACAACGTACCGGAACAAATCAAAATCCAAACCATTTGGAAATAAAACTGGCGGAGTGGAAACCAAAGGTGAGAATTCTCTCACTATAATTTTCTGTTCAGTTATTTATTTCATAACTACATATATGAACTGTTCCCCGTCGTCCATAGACCATGGACGACTTGTTTGTTTGGTTGTATTCTGTGTGAAAATTGATCATGATGTGAAATGAATTATATATATTAGAAGTTTATGAAATATATATATGATGTGAAATAATATATATATATATATATATGAGATGAAAACAAATATATATATATATATATATATATATATATATATATATGTGTGTGTGTGTTGAATAAAATATATACGATGTGAAATGAAAATATTATATATATGAAAAGTGAAAACATTGTATATAGAAAAGTGAAAATATTGTATATATGAAAGTGAAAACATTATATATATGAAAGTGAAAATATTATATATATGAAAAGTGAAAATATTATATATATGAAAAATGAAAACGATGTATATATGAAATGAAAAAGATATATATATATATATATATATATATATGAAATGTGAAAATGATTTGATTGTTAAAAATATAATTTTTAACATATACATACACTGTATAAAATTGTCATGTATATGGAATATTCAATTTTGATTAGAATTGAATATGAAGTTGAAATCGTTTCGAAAACGAATTTAAAACGATTTATAAAATATGTTTTAAAAGGAAACCGACGAAATATATAATATATATATATATATTATATAATGGCCTGAATAGAACGCTCCGCGCCGCGGCAGTTCGCGAATTTCGACCATTAACTTCGAACGGACATTGCGGGAGATCTGATCGTCGGATTCTCCTAAAACCGGAACCGTTGGGATCATATCGAAAAGAGCTTTCTAACAAATATTAGAGATTTGAAATCTAACTGTTGGATTTGGAATTATGTCCAAATCAAATTTGGAAATGGTCGCTGTAAGTGCAGTTCGATGGCCTTTGATGGAAATCGACTGTACCGGCCTTGATAAAATTATTAAAAATATCAATAATTTGTGAAAAATAATAATAAATGATTTGGAAAGAATTGGAATGAAAAATCCCATATTTGAAAAGATAAAAATAGATTTTTATCGAAATGAACTAGTTATTAACTAGAATAATAATTTATTTATTTTTAAATAAATTAATTGGATTTGAAATGGTTTTAAAAATAACCAGAATTTCCAATATATGAATTGGAATGGATTTGAATCGAAATTATCTTCGGAATATTTCGATGTTGGATTTCGTGATTATATAGGTATGGTTGTGGAAATTTGAAAGATATATTAATATCGTTATTTCCAATACGATATTTGTTGGTTTCAGAATTTGATGTTGAATATAAGCTGATACTATTTTCTATTCAGAGCCTTGTGTTTAATATCAAATTGGATTTGGGGTTTGTCATGAACTGTGTTTAAATGACATTAGTTCTTTAACCTACGTAAAAGCAGGATTAATTTCCAAAAAAAGTAGAATAATCAATATGAAATGATTTTAGAGATGAAACCAATTGGGGTTTGAATAAATCTTTAATTATATTTGGATGAATAAATGGTGATTAAATTTACCAAAACACGTGATGTGATTAAACCAAAATTTACTTAGTTGTTGATATTGATTGTGGTTGACTGATTGTTTGGATGGTGCTCGACTAGTTTATGAGCAGAATATGCCTTTACATTTAGCATTGGGTTGGGTAAAGATATCTGTGTGCTAACACCTTGTGAAACACTTCACGATTTGACGATAAGGTGTTTAGAGATGTTGTGTTCATTTCAAATTTAATGAATGATTGTGAAATGATATATTTTTCTTAAGTGAAAAGAAATGTATTCCCGATTTTGGATAGGAAATGTTTTATTAAAATGTTTTATAAAACAGAAAGGATTTCGAGGCCTAAACCCGATATTATCGAAGAGATTTTGAAATGTATTATGTGTTACATTGTGGTTCATCACATATTTGATTAGTTGCTATTAATGATGTATCCGTTTGGTGGCGGAGAATTTATTCTCTTGCTTAACACCCTTCTTTGAGACGTACGAGCTCAAAGGTTATGTGATTAATAGTGACTGATCATATGTGTGAATTAGTGATGTGAAGTACTATATTTTGAATGTACTTGCAGTTATTATGTTGTGAAATGATTTTCCCTACTTCGGGATATGAAATGACTTAGTATGTGGCTAAAGATTCGGGTAACCCTGAGACTAAAAGTATGGGTGAGAGGGCGGTGTATGGTCTCCATGTATGGGAGGTGCATCGTCGGTGTAGCCTGCTCCTATGTGGGGTAGGTGCACATTTATATATCGAGTTGCTGGGTGCGTACCCTTTGCCTTGTCGATGGGGAGCACGATATTTGGTTGCATACTTGTCTGTATGCATTGTTATGTTTTGGAATTCATATTTCCAAACGATTTGATTTGAGATCCCGAAGTGAAATCTACTTTGATATTGAAAGTTAGATAGGTATTTCAAATGATTTGAAATAAGAAATCGGGAATAAAAATCCAAAGGAATAATTTCTGTAAATTGAATTGGATTTGGAAAATCTAAGTGGTAATTAATCTAGATGGGTAGATTGGGATATTGCATGTTGATTGATGCATAGTAGATCCATATCTATATCAGCGATTGTTGTTTATACACTGGCATTCATGGGGGTAAACCCGTTCCGTGTTAGTGGCGTGGTCCTGTGATTTGTCATATGATTAAATAAGTTAATTTTAACTGTAGATTTTCTCACACCAGTCCCATGACTGACCTGTAGTTTGCTTTTCCCTTGCAAACTCGGGTACTCCTATTTCACACACGGGCAGTCGAGTAGTTTGTTTTGCAGATACTTATTTTGAGCAGGATTCTGGATTGTAGCTTAAAGCTGTGTCCAGTGCATTCATCGTCTTCCGCTGTGTTATTTTATATTTCCGCTGTGCATTTATTGTAAATAAATCTTCCGTTGTATTGTTATATTTCGACATACTCTGATATTCTGTACTCTGATGTAACATTATTATGATGTTTGTAAAAGTCTTCAGTTATTTGTTCTGATATGTTGTATACCCAGAGTTAGCGTATGCGGGATTCGAACGGTCTTGGTCGATTTAGCGATCGATTAGGTCCGAGCGAAATCCGTGTCGTTGCAGCTGGTATCAAGCTTTGGTTAACTCAAATCTTTGGGGTACAACTCGTTAGAACCGAATAAAAGACTCATCAGAGGTAGGATTAGTAATATCCTATGGAAAAAAATCCTCATTAGAGATAGAATCAGTAGCATTCTAGAATGAGTGACTTGTTAGAGATGGGGTTAGAAATGCCTCAGAATGAGTTGAGAGTCATATGTTTATAAATATCGTATTTGTGATTATATATATAATCTAGTTTTAAAAAAAAATGATTTTGAATATATAAATGTTATATGATTGAAAAAATAATCAACTAATTGATTACTGGTTGTGTTGTATGATTATTGGTTTGATTAATTAAAATTTTGAACCATTAGCCAAATCGAATCAAAACATTGAACTGTATTGAAAATTGTTTGACATGCATATACATGTACTTATATTGAACAGGTCATAGCAAGGAGGCTAGAGCAGAGGTATAAAATTGTTTGCCTGACAAATAGGTACATATTTATTGTATTTCTTTGGGTTTGGATGATTTTATGAGCCAATTGGCTAGCCGCTTGGCTTTTTCTTTTTATTTTGGATTGAAGAAGGCCATGGGAGGCTATATGAAATATCCCGAAGTCCCCGGTGCAGGGGAGGTTATGGCGAAATTTTTCGAAAATTTAGGGTGTTAGCCAAATTTTTGAAAAATTTGAAAAGTTCTTAGAAACTGAAAAGTTGAAGAACTTAAGCCGAAAAGAAAATAATGGAAGTTGATTTGATTAGTTAAACAACTTTCGGCTTCGTTCCTTTTCGGGGACGAAAAGTTTTAAGTGGGGGAGATTGTAATAACCCGGAAATGCGAGCCAATTTAAAAAATTTATTTTGGCAATTTTGATGAATTTTGAATATTTAAAATAGATTATTTTAAATAATAGCGACGAGAAATCTGTTTCGAATAGAAATAGAAGTATATATTTATTCGGATCATCGATAGAATATAAATATTTTATTTATAATTATAAAAGAAATTGAAAATGGCGCGGTAGTTCGATAATTCGATTTCAAAATTCAAATAAATGTACCGGGTGCAAAATAAACCGGATTTTAACGAAACCAAAAATATTAGAATCTAATTGAGAATATCTTTCCAACGAATCCGAAAAATTGAAATTTTATAGTGGGGGTAAAAAGTTATGTCCAGTTAAAAATCCAGAATAGTAGCTATGGAATTCTAGCCCTTAAAAATGGAAATTTTGCAAACGACCTCGATTTTCGACGAAACCACTTTTCTTGGATCCGGGATGTCAAATTATTGCTAGATTCCAAAATTCATAATTTTTCGAATCAATATGTGAGCGTGGCAAAGGAAAACGCGTTTGACCAGTTTCAGTTGATTTTAATCGACTGGAAAATGGCCATTTTACAAACGGTCTCAGAATTCGACGAAATTAGTTTTGTTAGGACCATATCGTCAATACGAAGCTTGAAAATATTTTTCGGGAATTTTTAGAGTCCATATGTGGCCCCAGTTAATTGAAATGTGCGTTCAAATTCAATATATAGATTTATATTTTGATTTTGACGAAAACTGATCGAAACGATCGAATCAGCTTACGAAACATATCCCATTGCGTTCGGAATAGGGGTAATTAGCTAGGGCGATAGTCGTTGGGTCTTGTTTGCAGTTTGAATGTGAAATCACTGTTTTCGAATTAAAATTAAATTAAAAATAAATATTATATAAACCCTTATTAGTTGGCAAACCCTAGTCAAACCAGTCAAAATTCAAACCCGCCGCCAGATAAAAAGAACGGCGGATATTTTTTCCCTTTTCTTCCCAAAATCGATCATCGAACCTCTCGAATTGGATTTCAATCTGTAAACCAAAATCGCAGCACAAGGTTGGATCTTCAAATGGGTATGGTCCAGACCGTCCTTCGTTCAATGTTTTGGGTGATTTTCTGCCACAAAGTTCACTGCGTTGCACGCGATTCTAGACAAGATGAGGGGGCCGAGTTCAACGCGCTTCCGGGTGGTGGCAGGCATAGTCGAGGCGCGCGAAGGGCAGGTCTCGATCGTCATCCGGCGTCTCGAATCTCGTGCTATCCGGAGCCCTTCTCTTGAACGACGGGTTCATCTTCCTGAGGAAAGATAAACAGTGAGCATTTCTTATTTTATTTTTATAACAATGTTTTTTTTAAATCAATTTTGAAAATATATATGCAGAGTTTGAAATCAGTTTTGAAAAATAAATACAGTGATTTAAAAATCAGTTTTAAAAATATAATAATGTTTGAAATAAAAATAGGATTTTCATATGAAGATAGCATAAATAGAAATGGTTTTCAAAAATATAGAAGCAAGGTTTTTTAAAAAATATAAAAGCATGGTTTTTAAAAATATAAAAGCAAGGACTTTAAAAATATATAGAGCAGTTAAAAATGTGATTTTTATCTATATAGCGTTGTCAAAATGAAAATGTTGTTTTTAATATAAATCACGTGAAAACAGATTGCGCTGGAATCACAGTGAAGAACATAACGTACCGGAACAAATCAAAATCCAAACCATTCGGAAATAAAACTGGCAGAGTGGAAACCAAAGTTGAGAATTCTCTCACTATAATTTTCTGTTCAGTTATTTATTTCATAACTGCATATATGAACTGTTACCCGTCGGCCATAGACCATGGATGACTTGTTTGTTTGGTTGTATTCTGTGTGAAAATTGATCATGATGTGAAATGAATTATATATATTAGAAGTGTATGAAATATATATACGATGCGAAATAATATATATATATATGTATGAGATGAAAAAATATATATATATGTGTTGAATAAAATATATATGATGTGAAATGAAAATATTATATATATGAAAAGTGAAAACATTGTATATAGAAAAGTGAAAACATTGTATATAGAAAAGTGAAAACATTGTATATATAAAAGTGAAAACATTATATATATGAAAGTGAAAATATTATATATATGAAAAGTGAAAATATTATATATATGAAAAGTGAAAACGATGTATATATGAAATGAAAACGATATATATATATATATATATGAAATGTGAAAATGATTTGATTGTTAAAAATATAATTTCTAACATATATATATACACTGTATAAAATTGTCGTGTATATGGAATATTCAATTTTGATTAGAAATTGAATATGAAGTTGAAATCGTTTCAAAAACGAATTTAAAATGATTTATAAAATACATTTTAAAAGGAAACCGATGAAATATATAATATATATATATATATATTATATATAATGGCCTGAATAGAACACGCCACGCCGCGGCAGTTCGCGAATTTCGACCATTAACTTCTAACGGACATTACGGGATATCCGACCGTCGGATTCTCCTAAAACCGGAATCGTTGGGATCATATCGAAAAGAGCTTTCTAACAAATATTAGAGATTTGAAATCTAACTGTTGGATTTGGAATTATGTCCAAATCAAATTTGGAAAAGGTCACTGTAAGTGCAGTTCGATGGCCTTTGATGGAAATCGACTGTACCGGCCTTGATAAAATTATTAATAATAACAATAATTTGTGTAAAATCATAATAAATGATTTGGAAAGAATTGGGCTGAAAAATCCCATATTTGAAAAGATAAAAATATATTTTTATCGAAATGAACTAGTTATTAACTAGAATAATAATTTATTTATTTTTAAATAAATAAATTTGATTTGAAATGGTTTTAAAAATAACCAGAATTTTGAATATATGAATTGGAATGGATTTGAATCGAAATTATTTTCGGAATATTTCGATGTTGGATTTCGTGATTATACAGATATGGTTGTGGAAATTTGAAAGATATATTAATATCGTTATTTCCAATACGATATTTGTTGGTTTCAGAATTTGATGTTGAATATAAGCTGATACTATTTTCTATTCAGAGCCTTGTGTTTAATATCAAATTGGATTTGGGGTTTGTCGTGAACTGTGTTTAAATGACATTAGTTCTTTAACCCGCGTAAAAGCAGGATTAATTTCCAAAAAAAGTAGAACAATCAATATGAAATGATTTTAGAGATGAAACCAATTGGGGTTTGAATAAATCTTTAATTAGATTTGGATGAACGAATGGTGATTAAATTTACCAAAACACGTGATGTGATTAAACCAAAATTTACTTAGTTGTTGATATTGATTGTGGTTGACTGATTGTTTGGATGGTGCTCGACTAGTTTATGAGCAGAATATGCCTTTACATTTAGCATTGGGTTGGGTAAAGATATCTGTGTGCTAACACCTTGTGAAACACTTCACGATTTGACGATAAGGTGTTTAGCGATGTTGTGTTCATTTCAAATTTAATGAATGATTGTGAAATGATATATTTTTCTTAAGTGAAAAGAAATGTATTCCCGATTTTGGACAGGAAATGTTTTATAAAAATGTTTTATAAAACAGAAAGGATTTAGAGGCCTAAACCCGATATTATCGAAGAGATTTTGAAATGTATTATGTGTTAAATTGTGGTTCATCACATATTTGATTAGTTTCTATTAATGATGTATCTGTTTAGTGGCGGAGAATTTATTCTCTTGCTTAACACCCTTCTTTGAGACGTACAAGCTCAAAGGTTATGTGATTAATAGTGACTGATCATATGTGTGAATTACTGATGTGAAGTACTATATTTTGAAAGTACTTGTAATTATTATGTTGTGAAATGATTTTCCCTACTTCGGGATATGAAATGATTTAGTATGTGGCTAAAGATTCGGGTAACCCTGAGACTAAAAGTATGGGTGAGAGGGCGGTGTATGCTCTCCATGTGTGGGAGGTGCATCGTCGGTGTAGCCTGCTCCTATGTGGGGTAGGTGCACATTTATATATCGAGTTGCTGGGTGCGTACCCTTTGCCTTGTCGATGGGGAGCACGATATTTGGTTGCATACTTGTCTGTATGCATTGTTATGTTTTGGAATTCATATTTCCAAACAATTTGATTTGAGATCCCAAAGTGAAAGCTACTTTGATATAGAAAGTTAGATAGGTATTTCAAATGATTTGAAATAAGAAATCGGGAATAAAAATCCAAAGGAATAATTTCTGTAAATTGAATAAGATTTGGAAAATCTAAGTGGTGATTAATCTAGATGGGTAGATTGGGATATTGCATGTTGATTGATGCTTAGTAGATCCATATCTATATTACCGATTGTTGTTTATACACTGGCATTCATGGGGGTAAACCCGTTCCGCGTTAGCGACGTGGTCCTGTGATTTGTCATATGATTAAATAAGTTAATTTTAACTGTAGTGTTTCTCACACCAGTCCCATGACTGACCTGTAGTTTGCTTTTCCCTTGCAAACTCCAGTGCCCCTATTTTCCACACGGGCAGTTGAGTAGTTTGTTTTGCAGATACTTATTTTGAGCAGGATTCTGGATTGATGCTTAAAGCTGTGTCCAGTGCATTCATCGTCTTCCGCTATGTTATTTTATATTTCCGTTGTGCATTTATTGTAAATAAATCTTCCGTTGTATTGTTATATTTCGACGTACTCTGATATTCTATACTCTGGTGTAACATTATTATGATTTTTATAAAAGTCTTCTGTTATTTGTTCTGATGTGTTGTATACCCAGAGTTAGCGTGTGCGGGATTCGAACGGTCTTGGTCGATTTAGCGATCGATTAGGTCCAAGCGAAATCTGTGTCGTTACGTATATACAAGTAATAGATATTGAAGACTGTATAGTTTAGAGTTTTAGAGATTCAAGATTTCAAAGAAGAATCAAGACTCATGAGTATGAAGATATCAAAATTTCAAAAGTTCAAGATAATCAAAGTAATAGAGTCTAGTTAGTATGTAAAATTCTGTTTAGCACTCTCAAAATTCTGTTTTCAAATTGATTTCAAATTCTTTTCAAAATGATTTTAAATCATTTAAAGATTTTTACTTATTATTTCAAATATATAAGTTTCTTATATAGTTTATATATATTATAAAGTTAAGCAATTATATTATATATGTCTATAGCTATTTAGTTTTATATCATATATATATGGTTTTTATATAATATGTTTAAATAATAGTTTATATGTTTTTATACTTAAGAAATTATATTTTAAACAACTAGTATTGATTCAAGAATTTTTATAATATATATTGATTTAAATACCTTAAAACATGATTTAAAATTTGAAAACCTAGCATATGTCGGTATACAACTTCTTACATGTTGACATATAACCGTCACTTTTTTTAAATTCGAAAGGAAGTGTCTTTTCATATTTTAAATTTTTTTGGAACTATTTGACCTTTGGAACACTATATAAAGGCCTCATTTTTGAAATTTTAAATAACTAATCTTCTCCTTCTTCATCCTTTCTCTTACCACCATTATTCTACTTTAAATCCTTGATTTCTACACTTATATCCTACCAATTTCAATACAAATTATATCATTCTCTTTATATTCTCAATCTTTATCAAATACTCTCTGTTTGGAAGTGTTACTCAAGACTTCTAGGGTTATTTGTAATTGTTAAGGAAAGGGTGTGTTCCTTTTAGCCCATAAATAAAGGAGAGGGAACAGTGTTAACCTTGTAGCCGTGAAATCAAGGGTGTTGAATCATTGTTAACCTTGTAGCCGTGAAATCAAGGGGATTGTAATTGGATTCTAATATTAATAAAACTTTACTTAATCCAATGTTGCATGGGACGGGATGTTGGATTAATCTGAACCAATATAAAATCTGATGTGTTCTTTTCAGCATTTTATTTCTGTTTATATTTGCATCTATGATTGTTTTTGTTATGATATTCATTTTGTGATTCATATAGTAGTTTGAGTAATTATTATTTGTTTAAGTTTTCCATAGTCTATTTAAAATACTATTCACCATTGTCAGTTATTCCTTAAGATTCGTGATTCTCATCCCTAACACAAATTTCAAACATATATAACTTAAACTAGCAAATCTATTAATTAATGTCATGCATTTTACAATTAATTTTCTTAATTGATTGCTTACTCAATTTGACTATTCTCTCCATTAGTTCTCGTCCTTACAACATTAGTTTGTTAACCGTCACATTCTCCCTCCTTAATTCTTCCATTATAATGTACACGTTTGAAGAATTCAAACTTTAAGCATATACAACCAATTAAACAATGTATATTTTTATAAAATTATCTAATTCACTTCTTTCTTATGTTTGCAACATACGTTATGACATCTAGGACCAAGGTAATACAAAGGGATAAACTTATGTATATATATGGGAGAGGCTATTTATACACAAAATTAGACATAATTTAGTGGACACACAATTTTAACCTTTAGATCCTTTTATCTTTACATGGATGACTGGAATTCATGGGATGATCCAATGGTGTAAATTCATTATATCACCAATTATGTCCAAAACTTATGTCCAAATAGACTTTCCCTATATATATATTCATTACTAAATATACTAGGTCGGATCTACTAAGGAGTAGATGGATGAGGTATGTGCACGGTAATGGAGTCTAAACGATTTTACTAGTCACCGGAATAGTTATCTTTACCCCTCCTTAAAATAACCCACGGGTTAGGTAGAAGACATGTGTTGGTAATCTGGAAAGAATTGGAGTTATTAGAGACACTTGGTTTAAAAGTCTCAATTTTTGGTAAGTATTTATTTATTATATCTTAATTATTTCTCCATTCTTTGTTTACTTGAGCTCTGATAAATTTATTTATTTATTTGTAGGATACCAAACAAATTATTCGTGTTTCAATGGATGTAACAACCCGGAAATTCTTGGCCAGTTTAATTTTTTTATTTTGGCGAATTTAGTGAATTTTGAATATTTAAAATGAACATTTTAAATAATAACGACAAGAAATTTATTTTAAATGGAATTCGAACGAATATTTTATATAGATCGTCGTTAGAATATAAATAATTATTTATAATTATAAAAGGAATTGAAAATGGCGTGGTAGTTCGATAATTCGATTTCAAAGTTCAAATGAATGTACATGATTCAAAACAAACCGGATTTTAGTGAAACCAAAAATATTAGAATCTAATAGAGAATATCTTTCCAACGAATCAGGAAAATTGAAATTTCATAGCGGGAATCAAAAGATATGTCCAGTTGAAATTTCAGAATAGTCGCTATAGAATTCAGGCCCTTAAAAATGGCCATTTTGCAAACGACCTCGGATTTCGACGAAACCACTTTTGTTGGATCCGCGATGTCAAATTATTGCTAGCTTTCAAATTTCGTAATTTTTCGAATCAATATGTGAGCGTGGCAAAGGAAAACGCGTTTGACCAGTTTCAGTTGATTTTAATCGACTGGAAAATGGCCATTTTTCAAACGGTCTCAGAATTCGACGAAACTAGTTTTGTTAGGACCATATCGTCAATACGAAGCTAGAAAATATTTTCTGGAATTTTTCGAGTTAGTACGTGATCCCGGTAATTTGAAATGTACGTTTTAAATTCAATATAATGATTTAAATATAAATTTGATGAAAACTGGTGGTAACGATCGAATCAGCTTACGATATATATCCCATTGTGTTCGGAATGGGGGTAATTAGCTATGGACGACAGGCGGTGGGTCTCGTTTCGAGGTCGAAAATAAAAGTTGCTTTTTGGAAATTAAATAATTAATTAAATAAACCCCCTTCACTTCCTTTCTCTCTCCCCGACCATTTCTGAAATAAAAAAAAGGAAAGAAGAGAGAGAAGGAGGAGTAGCCGTTGCTCCTCCGTTCAGCGCGCCATCGCATTGATGAACGCGCCGCCCTCCCCTCCTTCCCCTCTTCTCCTCCATCCCAATCCATCTCCTCTCAATTGTAAAACCCGCACCCCCAAATCGAAGCACCACCAGACCTCGCACCAAGTATCCGTCATCCCCCTCAGTCTAGTCGCGCGCCAGAGACCCCACCATTCCACTGGAGCACCAACCACCAGGCCGCCACCTCAGGCGCCCCTCCGCCGCGCTCCAGTCATCGTACGCCGCCCCTGCGCCGCCAGTTCATCACCTCAGCCCCCCTCCCCCCCCCCCGGTCTCGCTGAAAACAAAGTGAGTTTTATTTACTTGTCTATGCAATTAAAAATTCGATTTGTATACCTGTATTAGCGAGACAAGAACATGGTTTTCATTTATATAAAAGAACGATGTTGAGAAATATAATGACATGTTTTTTTTTTTTGATCTAAATAGTGAACAAAAATTTGATTTTTATTTATATGAAAGTTGAGATTTTCTTTTATCTATGACCTAATTTTTATAAACAAAGCTTTGATTTTTAATTTAGTAAAAATATAATCTTTTATATTGTAGAAGTATAAAAATATAATCTTTTATATTGTGGAAGTTTAAAAATATAATCTTTTATGTTGTAGAAGTATAAAAATATAATCTTTTATATTGTAGAAGTATAAAAAATATAATCTTTTATATTGTGGAAGTATAAAAATATATTCTTTTATATTATAGAAGTATAAAAATATAATCTTTTATATTGTGGAAGTATAAAAATATAATCTTTTATATTGTAGAAGTATAAAAATATAATCTTTTATATTGTAGAAGTATAAAAATATAATCTTTTATATTGTAGAAGAATAAGAATATAATCTTTTATATTGTAGAAGTATAAAAATGTGATTTTTTTTATAGCGAGGAAATGAAAATTCGATCTTTATATAAGAAGTAGAAATATAAAAATATAATTTTTATATAGAAGGAGCGTTGTAAAAATGTATGAAGAAGAAATAAAAATATGATTTTTATTTATTGAATGAAGCAATAAAAATGTAATTTTTATTTGAACAGCGTGAAAAGAACTACATTGGAATTTCAAACCGATCCGGATGGTTCAGTAGTTCAAAAGCAAAGCACGGCGGAGTGGAACCCTCTGTGAGAATTTCTCACCTTTTAGTTTAATTTTCTAGCTAAAATATATACTAGGATGCAGACGGTGTTTAGTAGCACCCGACACCCGTCGTCCACAGACCATGGATGACTTGTATGCTCGGTTGTTTGATTTTGATGTGTAGTTGATTGTGTGATGTGCTGTGAAATGAAATAAAATATTTATATAGTTGAAAATATTTTATAGTTAAAAATAGAATTTTTAATGTGTATATGAAATGAAATAAAAATAAACAAATTGGACGATTTGTTTATATACACTGATTTGATTGACATTGATTGGGACGATAAATTTTACACATCGCCCAACTGCACAAATAAAATATGTGTTTGATTGTTTGAAAACCCCACACGGGTATTGGGATGATATATGACATACACTAGTCCCAATAATTAGTTGTATGTCGATCGATTGATGGACAGACTATTATGAGCGTTAAATATTTATATTTGATGTTTATACAGTGTAGAATGCACTTTGGATGATGGTTGATTATTCATTGTTGTTATTGTATACATGTGTTGTAGAAAATCCATATAACTAACATTATATGGTAATTGATTGGGCCTCCTTCCAGTTTTGAAAAAGAAATATTTGAATAGAAATATTTGAAAAAGAAATATTCGAAATAGAATATTTGAAAATAGGATATATGAAGCCGTGTTGATTAGATTGACGCCATTTTAACGTGAACAATATTTATATCGATTTTATTCATTTTACAATGAATATCGATAGTGATTTCAAAATCTGATATTTTGAAAGGAATTGAAATTCGAATTAAATTGAATTGAAATGAAATTCGAATTAAACTGAATAGAACTAAAATTCGAATTAAATTGAATTGAAATGAAATTCGAATTAAACTGAATAGAATTGAAATTCGAATTAGATTGAAATAGAATTGAAATCGTTTTGAATTGAATTTAAAACGTATTGAAATTGAACTGAAATTGATTTGAATTGAAACCGATTTGAATTGAAATAGAATTGAAATGAATTTAAAACGAATTTATGTTGAAAAATTCAATTTTGATTTGAATTTGAAAAGGGAGTTGAAATCGTTTTGAAAACGAATTTAAAACGATTTATAAAATACGTTTTAAAAGGAAATCGACGAAGTATATATTATATATATAATATAATGGCCTGAATAGAACGCGCCGCGCTGTGGTAGTTCGCGAATTTCGACCATTGACTTCAAATGGATATTGCGGGAGATCCGACCGTCAGACTCTCCTAAAACCAGAACCGTTGGGTTCGTATCGAAAAGAGCTTTCTAAGGAATATTAGAAATTAGAAATCTAACGGTTGGATTTGGAATTATGTCCAAATCAAATTTAGAGAAGGTCGTTGTAAGTGCAGTTCGATGGCCATTGATGGAAATCGACTGTACGGGCCTTGATAAAATTATTAAAAATAGTAATAATTTGTGTAAAATCATAAGAAATGATTTGTGAAGATTTGGGATGAAAAACTCCATATTTGAAAAGATAAAAATAGATTTTTATCGAAATGAACTAGTTTTGAACTAGAATTATAATTCTATTTATTTTAAAATAAATAAATTGAATTTGAAAAGGGTTTTAAAAGTAACCAGAATTTCCAATAATTGAATTGGAATGGATTTGAATCGAAACTGTCTTTGGATTATTTCGATGTTGGATGTTTTTTTGATGTTGGATTTCGTGATTATACAGGTATTGTTATGGAAATTTGTAAGATATATATATCGTTATTTCCAATACGATATTTGTTGGCCGTAGAATTTGATCTGGAATATAAACCGATATATTTTCTATTCAGAGCCTTGTATTTAATATCAAATGTGATTTGGGTTTGTCGTGATTGGTGTCTTCATTAACACTGTTCTTAAGCCCAGTTGAGAAAATGATTAAATCTTTTTATTTAGATTTAATGAAGTGTACCATAAAATAATATTTAATTAGAATTGAATTGGTATTGATTTTTGGGTTTATCGTGAACAGTGTTTTAAATAACACTTGTTCTTTAACCCAATAATTAATGAAATGTGATTTTGGGTTGTCGTGAACGGTATCTTCAATAATACTGTTCTTAGACCCAAAGGAGTTAAGAAAATCAGAAACTAACTGGAGATTGGTTAAGTTGAATGGTTTCTGGGGTATTGATCTGATGTTGGTTTCGGCCTTCGGGGTTAATACTTAGGGAATTGCTCACTTGCTAATTTACGGTTAGGGACTGATTGGAATGGAATGTGATTTTGGATTTATCCTGAACTGTGTTTTAAATGACATTGATTCTTTAACCTAGTCAAAGATTAAAACTAAGTGGAGTTTTAATGAATCTTTAATTAGATTGAAAAGATCGAGAATGGAGTATCCCCAGTTTTGCTCCAGGTGATAGTTAAATCTTTAATTAGATTTGAACGTGAAATGGTAATTGAATTTACCGATAACACCGTGGTGTTAGATATGAAGTATAACCAGTTTTAATTCATGGGATGAATAGGTTGGGATTGGGGAATTAAAACAAATGATTACTTCGGTAAGGTTCGTTAATCCCGACTAGTTTGGATAAACCAAAATTTGGTTTGAATTGATTTTCAAAGGATGATTAAAGAATAAATTTAAAGGAATTTATCTTTGATAAAATTAATGGGAATCTTTCCCTAAGAATGTGAAATTTAGAAACTAACTGTCGGTTAGCTAAGCAGAATGGTTTTCTGGATATTGATCTGATGTTGCTTTCGGCCATCGGGTTTAATATTTGGGGAATTGTTCTCTTACTAATTTACGGTTAGTGGCTGATGAATTGGAATGAGGCGTATGTTGTGTTTGTGTAACACTTGTTTACTATATACGCGAGTTATTCGGAAAGACCGGGTTTATCCCATTTTGAATAACTGATACGACGATAAGTCGAAGATGAAGACGATGGTCGAAGAACGGAGGTTTTCACGTCGTTTGGATAATTACTGATGATCTTGATTGGGATGTACACCCAAGAGGAGGGAATCAGTTGGTGATCGTCCAGATGTACTTGGAGATCGATGGATATGCGGGGTACTAGGTGCCTCCGGTTTCGTTCAAACCCAGAACGGACTTGTAAATGGACTGCGTGTCTGACATCTGATTTCATTCTGTGTGACTGATATCGGTTGCATAGAGTGGTTTGCCTGTGTGGCATCCTAAGATGCAAATGATCAAGGCTTCTGTTGAAAAGCAAAGTCTTGTGGTTGATGATCAAAGCACGGCCTTTGTGGCATCGCTTTGTGTAGCATTGATTCGCGAGCTTCACACCCCGGGGTGAACCAAAAACGGGAGACGGACCTCAGGGAGGACATGCGTTTTCTTCTAGCTAAAAGTGGCATCAGTGGTTTTACACGCCCTGACGAGTTTGACTTATGTGGTTGTTGCTGTTGCGAGGTGCCTCGGATATATCGGTCGTTCTCGAACAGATGGAGTCATTTAGTTGGCTCACCTACGCCCCAAAGGGCGGGGAAACGCAGTGTTCAGGATTTCGTCTAATCTACATCGGTGGACCGGCCCTGTCGCTCCAAGGGACGATGCGTTCTGTTCTTGAGACACGGGCTAGAGCGTCTCGAATCGGTAGAGGACTATCTTTTGCCTCGTTTCACGGATGGAAATCCAACTTCTAATACGTGACGTTTCGATTTTAGTTGTAATCCTATATATGGCGACATAGTGTGATGGGGCGCTTATGCCGTCTATGATTGATACTTATGATTTGAAGTTGTTTTATACACTATGCACTTATAATAGTATCAAATGATTTATTTTAAACGTATCAAGCATTCTTGGCTATTATAAGGTAAAAACCCTATCCTCCGGCTTGCGTTGCATTGTGTGATGGGACCTGGGTCTTATAATAGCTTCATTGTTCTTTATTTAGCATTGCGCTGTTGTTTTATGCACTGGTATTCTTGGGAGGAAACCCGTTCCGTGTTATACGGTGTGGTCCCTTGATTTACCTAACTTTAAAAATAAAGATTAATAACTGTTTTAGTTCTCACACCAGTCCCATGACTGACCTGGAGTTTATTGTTTTAACCTAAACTCTGGGTGCCCTTATTTTGAGGCGGGCAGCTAGTAGTTTTGGTTTTGCAGATTTATATTCACAGGATCCTGGTTTACAGCTGGAATGATGTCCAGAAAGCTTTGTATCCGTATATCTCCTTCAGTTTTGTATTGTATTATTTTCCGCTGCTATGTAATTTATTGTAATCTCTGATATTTATCTAATGTATTTCATTTATTCATACTCTGTATATTCTTGTATTCTGATGGAATTGTTGTAATATACAAGGAAATGTTCTTCCGTCTGCGTTCTATTTTGTCGTGTTCTCGAAACAATTAGGCGTTTCAAACGGTCTGGGTCGGTTTAGCGACTGATTCAGATCGAGCGGAATTCCTTGTTGTCACATTTGGTATCAGAGCTTTGGTTTACAAAGCTCAGAGAACAAGACACATTAGAACCATACGAAAGAATTCATCAGATATTGGATTAGTAATATTCAATGGGAATGACTCGTTAGAGATGGGATCAGCAGTATCCTAGAACGAGTGTGAAGAGTATATTTTTAAAATTGAAAACAAGTTTTGTTTTGAAAATTTAAATCAATTATTCGTATTTGATTATTTATTTTATATGGAATTTTGACAATCCAATAGATAAAGATTTTGCATATACGCCTTGCAAACGTGTATTCGAAGTTTTAATGTATTGGATAGTTACAGAATCGCACTCTAGTGCCCGGGGATAATTCTGGTGATGGGGCACCATCGCCAGTATTTATTTTCGAGTTTCGAAAGTGAGATTTCTATATATTTCCAATTGATTGGTGTGAGAACCGAAACTAGATATGGCTTATTGTTGTGATTTGGCATCAAAAATGTGATTTTTGACTATATATCAAAGTTATGAATTTGAAAAGCTAATCAACTAATTGATTGATGGTTGTGTTGTGATTATTGGTCGATTAATTAAAATTTGTACCCTATAGCCAAAATGTTCAAAAAGTGAATTGTATTGAAATTTGGTCGCATTTGCTTGCATATACATGTACTTACATTGAACAGGTCATAGCAAAGAGGCTAGAGCAGAAGAATAAAATTATTTGCCCGACAAATAAGTACATGTTTACCATAATTTACTGTTTTGTTTGGGTGATGATGATTTTATGAGCCGATTGGCTAGCCGCTTGGCTTTTTCTTTTTCTTTTTGAGATCAGAGGGCCTGTATGGCAATTTTGGGATTTTCCTGGTGCTCCCGGTGCAGGGGAGGTTATGGCGAAATTTTTCGAAAATTTAGGGTGTTAGCCAAATTTTTGAAAATTCTGAAAGTTCTTAGAAACTGAAAAGTTGAAGAACTTAAGCCGTAACGAAAATACTGGAAGTTGAGTTGAATTGTTAAACAACTTTCGGCTTCGTTCCTTTTCGGGGACGAAAAGTTTTAAGTAGGGGAGAATGTAACAACCCGGAAATTCTGGGCCAGTTTAAAAATTTTATTTTGGCGAATTTTGTGAATTTTGAATATTTAAAATGAACATTTTAAATAATAACGACAAGAAATTTATTTTGAATGGAATTCGAACGTATATTTTATATAGATCGTCGTTAGAATATAAATAATTATTTATAATTATAAAAGGAATTGAAAATGGCGCGGTAGTTCGATAATTCGATTTCAAAGTTCAAATGAATGTACAAGATTCAAAATAAACCGGATTTTACTGAAACCAAATATATTAGAATCTAATTGAGAATATCTTTCCAACAAATCAGGAAAATTGAAATTTCATAGCGGGAATCAAAAGATATGTCCAGTTGAAATTTCAGAATAGTCGCTATGGAATTCAGGCCCTTAAAAATGGCCATTTTGCAAACGACCTCGGATTTCGACGAAACCACTTTTGTTGGATCCACGATGTCAAACTATTGCTAGGTTTCAAATATCGTAATTTTTCGAATCAATATGTGAGCGTGGCAAAGGAAAACACGTTTTGTAACGACCCATGTTTTTCGACCATTTGAATAAAATATTTAAAATTGATTTTTAATATTTTATTTGGAATATAAATGTATTTTAATATTTAAATCGCTATTTAAACGAAGGTGAATGATATATATTCATATATTAAATAAAACGAGCTCAGAACAGCGCTGTAGTTCGTAAAATAGAGTTTTGAACTTCAACTGGACATACAGAGTCCGTTTTAAATCAGATTTCTGTGAAACAAGAAATGTACGGAGCAAGTGAAGTATATTTTTCTAGTGAAAAAGAAAAATCGAGATTTCGTTGTGTAGATTGGAAGAAATGCTCAAATCAATTTGGCAGAAAAACAGCACCATAATCGTTTATCGACAGTAACGGTTTATTTGAAATAACTCCATACCGGATTCGAATTTGGACAAGGTTCTTTTGAGACATAGTGTTAATTTAATTTTTAGAATTTTACTGTAATTTTTAATTAATTTGATATGCAACTTTTTATTTGGAGTATTTTGCACCCTTAAGCAGCGAATTTGGGTTTTCACAATATAAGTCAATCTACCGGTATTATTACATTTTCGGAATCGCGACACCTCGTTGATCACGACTGTACTTTTTTTTCAGTCCGCTACGCTCATATAACCGTACATAGTGGTGTGGGTGACTTTATTTGAATGGTTAACTGGTCAAACGAACTCAAAATTCAACGAAACAAGTTTCATACGAAACCTTAGAAAGAGGTCTAGTGAAACGTTAAGGTCTCATATTTTTAGGATTTTTTCTGAAATTTTTAGGAATTAAAGCTCGGTGTTTTTCATCGATATTTTCTAAGGGATTTTCGCAAACGGTGTCGGAATTCAACGAAACCTGTCCCATTGGGTCCGGAATATCTTTTTATGCTAGGATCAGGTATCTTTTTTTTTATTAAGAGTCAAATGAGATGTAAATTTTAAAAAAAAACTCCATGCAAATGTCATTGTAATAAAATATTATTAAAACAATCCAAACTCTTCTTTTTTTTCTTTTTTTTTTCTCACGCACTCTTTGTCTTTGCATCTCACGTCCAGATACCTTGCGCCCAAAATTTCTAAGGTCTTGCGTCCCAAACCATTTAAGTGCGGTGCCTTGCAATCTACTAAAAACCGTGTCCACCAAGTTTTGTCAGGGAATCCCAGCTACCCTACACTTTAGTCTCTTACTTTATGTATTTTTTTTAGCAAAATGAGAAGCCTTGCCGACAAAGCTTTCCAAATGAAAGCGACATATCAGATCCTTGCCGACCACGCTGTTTGTTTTCGTGCCTTGCACGCCACTACAACCGTGATCCCCAAGCTTCTTCATGTATATATACCCTCTCGCCCCTCCTGTTTTGTCCATTTCTTTTTTCGCTGTGTTTCCCCTCCTGACTGAAACCGCAAACTTACATTCTATAAAAAAAAAAAAAGAAGAAAGAGGGAAGGAAGTTGGTATGGGAAGTAGGATTGTAGTTGTGGGAAGTGCCTGTAGCATGTATTTCGTGAGAAGAAGATTAGAAGAGGGAGTGCCAGCTAAGGGAAGTGCAAGCATACAGTGAGATTGCATGCGCAGAAAAAAAAAAGAAAAAAAAAAAAGAAAGAAAGATGTAGAACGTAAAAGAAGGATGGGGCATGGAAGGATGGACGGTGTTTTACTGGGCGTTTCTATGTGTAGCGGTGGAGAAGGTGGAATAAAAGGGCGGAAATGGAGCTGTGATTGTCTGAAACAGGTGCGTTCGGTAAAAGGAGAGATCAGACCACGTCATTGATTAGTAATTAGTAGTTAGGGTAATTAATTTAATTATTAATTTATTAATGATTCATTAATTACCTTAATCTTTTAATGCGTATCTTCGGTGCGTTCGTGAACAGAATTGCACGAAACAAATGTCGTTGGAATCATGGAGAAAAGCAGTACGCTGCCGAGCTGAATCGAAAAGGGATTTGAAAGCAACCGGAATTTCATATATCTTTAAACGCTTGTTTAAATATATATGAAACAACGCTGAATTGATCGTCAATCCAAAGAATGGTGAGTTGATTCTCACACTTTTCTGGACTACTATGATGTGATAAATCCATTTAAAAATAAATACTGTTTGATTGGCTGCATTGGTTGCTTATGGTTGATTAGATGGTTGTTTGTTTTATTATTGCTGTTAAATTATTTATTTAAATGTTATAACCATCTGTGATGCAGAGAAGGACAGGTTGGAGGGATCCGACCGGATTCCTCAAAATAACTTGTGTGTGTTGTTTATTTTTATACTGGTTGCACATAACTGTTTGAACCCCAATTGACATCAAAACCTGTTGATTGTTGAATTGATGTGACCGTTGATGTGATTTTTAGTTGGTCGACAGTGGTTGGCAGTGAGAGTTTAAATCTATTGTTTTCAAAGCATCGTTTTGCCGTCAGGCGAACAAACGCAGTTTCAAGTTATAAAATTTATTTTATAACTGAATTAAATCTTTGGGGTTTATTTTATTTTATTTTTAATGAATAAGAAGTTTTATAAAAATATTTATAATTAGAATCATGTTTTACAAACATGATTATTTATAAGTTATACAATGAATTTTTACGCTGTTTACGAACAGAAAAGTAAGGAGCTAGTATATGAATCAGTAAACAAAAAAAAAATGTTTATACAATAAGCAAAGTGATGTTTTTAAATAAATTAAAGTATTTATTTATGTTATATGGAAAAATGTTATAATTTTCCTTATATGTTTATAATCAGTGTCAATAGAGTTTTTAATACTGCAGTCGAAGCTAACATACAGTTAGTGAAAAGAAATAATTGTTTTTACAAAACAATTAACCGATGTTTTAAATTAATTAAGTTATTTAATTAATTTAAGAAGAGAAATTGAATAGAAGTCAGTTAGCCGCTTAACCGAGGGTTATGGTTGGCAGGAACCAACTGTTTATCCTGATATTTATGAATTGCAGTCATTCATGAACTGCGGTCAGGAACTAACCTACGGGTTAGTGAAATGAAATAATTGTTCTTATAATCAATTAACTGATGTTTTAAATTTATTAAGTTATTTAATAAATTTAAGAAAGAAATGATAACGTAAATCAGTTAATGGTTAACTGATATGTACGGTTGGCGAAAATCAACCGTTTAAAGTTGGAATTTGACGATTGTGTCAATTTGTTTTAAATTGATCAAATCAAAGGGGTTGACATTTAAAAGACTTGAAATTTCCTTTAAAATAAATATAAGTTATGGATAGATTAGTATGAAAGGGATTTGAATTTGTTTCAAATCGTATAAACAAGATTTGTAAATATGGGTGCAACCTAAGGCGTACATTCCAATCAGAGTTTTGCTCAATTAAGAAAAAGAAATTAATATGAAAAGTGGGTTTTCAAATGAAAGAAAATGGTTTATAAAACCAAGATAAATGGAAATGGGAATAAAATATTGGATTATTGAGATGATTTGACATTGGTTTTAAATTATAAGCTTTTATCTATCTTGAGATAAGAACGTTGTCGATCAAGGTCTGAGAGGTAATTAGAATACCCCAACTTGAACGGCTCCGCTATTATCGAGAGATGATATTTGTTTGTAATGTATAGAGAAGGGATTATCGAGATGTTTTGCGATAAATGGAATTTATCATTTATTTAAAACAAACCTTTAAAAATGGATTAGCAATCGAAAGGAATTGAATCTAATTCAAATCGTATAAACGAGTATGAAAAGGGGTTTTACCCAAAACAAGGATTTTAAAACAAGCATTCACCTAGGAACGAAATTAAGCGAAGTGGTTTAATCATGATAAGAAAGAGATTTTGGTAATTAAATATTTGTCGTTGATCGAATAAGAATATAACGATATGAAAATGATAAAGAAAAAGGGAAAGTGGATTTATAGAACTATAACCAGGATTTCAAATCAAAGAGAAACTCAAAAGGGTTTTGAGGTGATTATACGATGTTAACGACCAAAGAGGAAATAAAAACTGATTTATAAAATATGGCAATATTTCCAAACAAAGGAAATGAAAAAAAAGAGCTTGGTAAATATGTTGTTCTAAAGCGAGTAGCGAGTAATGTTTTCAAGTAACGAAACCCATAAGAGTTTTGTTAAGATAAAGTTATGAAGTCGATTATAAGAAATCGATAAATTGGTTTTATGAGATATTTCATATAAAGGACCTGAGCTGCCAGTCCACTGAGATACACTGTTATGATTTGATAGTTAAATCACCGACTATCAAAGTTTGGCCTTTTATCGATTGTTGGTACGGAAAGACCGGGATCGAATTTATATTCGAAAACCATTCCGACCAGCAAATATGTAACGTCGAAGATATCAGAAGATGGTCGAGATGGAGCATTGAAGACCGTTGATCTTCATGAGCGGAAGAACTACTCGTTGGATTTCTAAAGGTCGCTCCCGAAGATATTTTGACTTGTGATTCTGTCGTGATTGAAATCTTCGGATTGCAAGGACTTCTCGCTACTGATCTATAGGGTGATACCTAGGATGCGGTAGGAGAATGCCTTCGGTTCATCCTGTTCCTGGATGACTTGTATGGATGGATGTCTGACAGAGTATTTCCAAAGAGGTCACGTACATTGATTTCTTCAGCCGTACCAAGAGTGAAGCAGAGAAGGAAACTTCTTTAGCTGACACGTAATGTATTGTTGTAGACGTCAATTAAGTGATTTCGATGGATCTGACAATGTGGCATTCGAAGTGAATCGGATGTGATGATAAAACGTAGCCTCAAGCCTCATCAACCGGGAAATGACAAAAATCGGGCAGGCAGCATGGCTATGTGGGTCGCTCCCATTAGGATGTATAATCACCTATCTAGAGAAATTCCTTTTGCTTCTTGTATCTATCGATGCTGTCCCTTTCCGGGAGACGGTGGTTTGAGCCCAACCGTCGGTGATATACATTCGATACACTCAAGCGAAATGAGTGGTCGGTCATGTGTAGGCCGGGTTGCAAGACGTTCTTGTTGAACCCAGTGTATTCGCCTCTAGAGATACACGTTCGGAAGGTGGACCCATACCTTGTCAAGTTGGAATCCAATATCCAATAAGCGCCCGCGGTTTTGGTTTGTATACTATATATGGGGAGCGTGAGATGCAAGCGTTCCTCTAAATTGATATTTACTTGTATTTAGACACTATGATAATATCAGAAAAGATATTGATTTCAAAAATGTTTTGGGTTATAGTAAGGTAAAAACCGTCCGTGTTTATGTGTGGACTGGTCTTACTATTATCCTTTTATTTCAGAAAGGATTTTCAAAAGTTAAACAAGTTGTGTGTGCTGTGAATTTATTACTGAAAGTATTCCAGACTGACCCGGTGTGTTTTTGTTTTAAATCAAATGTGCTCGGGTCAGACCAAGCATATTTACAGGTCAGGTTTCGCTTGGAGTTTCAGGAGCTGAAAGCAGGAGGCTTCACCACTAGTTATACATATTCCCGCTGTGTTTGATGTATGTTGTACTCTGATAAATGGTATGTATATATACAGTTTCTTTTATAAAGAGATTTGTTATATTATATTTATTCGTTCCGCTGTGAGATTCTGATGTGTTCTTCTTCTTTCTTCTATTCTAAATTTCTTTCTTCCTATTTCTCATCCTCTAACTTCTTTCTATTAACAGTTTGGGGTTCGATACTTGGATTTTTGACAAGTAATACGGGATTAAGTATTGTTGTTGAAAATTCGAGCGTCGAATTTTCCCGGGCCGTTACAGTTGGTATCAGAGCTATTAGTTTAGTGATAACCTTGGCTCTGTGGCGTGACTCGATAGAGATAGGGTTAGTAATGCCCTAGATTGAGTTTGAGTGTATATATGAGAGCGCGTATTTGTAATTTCTTATAAAATTATTTTTAAATAGTTTTGCCCGGATTATATTTTGTTATAAATATATTTTCTTAATCGATTATAAAACAGATTTGTTTGAATAACTTGAATAAGAATTCAAATCGGAATATTGAACTGAAATAAAGAAATTTCACTGGTGAAATCGAGTAAAGGATAATTGAATGGAATTAATCCAATGTAAATCAATGGATGTGAAAAACAAAGTAAAAGCAAATGAGAAATATTAACCAAAATGGTTTTGTTGAATTGAATGCCTTGGTTGTTGTTTGATATTGGAAGGAGTATATAGAAATTACCAACTGTTGGTTGAAACCAATCTGAACTGATCAAGTAAAAGAATTAAACCAAGATTAATTTGAATGGATGTTTAAAATAAATGGATTGCTAAGTCCATCAGAGTTGAATAAAGTGATGTGGTTAATTCCAATTGTTGGAATTGGATGATGTGGGAGATATTTGGATCAAATTGACTTTGGTTTGAATACTAATGGATTTTATTAGAGTTGAGTACAGGTACAAAGTTAATCCAAGAAAAACTCTGGAGAAATTTGAATCTAGTTTGGTATGCTAGTCGAGTAAGCAAACACATATATATCGCTAATTGCGTAATAGCGCTCGCAAAAAGGTACGCCTACGCAAAATATAAAATTTCGATTTTTGTTTGGGTTTTGAGTTTGGATTTTGGATTTTCCCGACCCTGTTGGTCGATGTATAGATAGTTCTTGAACCTGCGATAGTGCAGATGTCCTCCGTGCAGGGGAGACTCTGCCGAAATTTTCCAGAATTTAAGGTGTTAAATTTTTTAGAAAATTTTGGAAAATTTTGTTATTTGAAATAAATTGTTTTTGAAAACCAGTTGGCTTAGTCTGAAACGAAACTGAGTTTAATTAAATATTTTTTCGTAAAGATAACGAGACTGCCACTTTCATCTACCTTAGCAATTTCGAGGACGAAATTATTTTAAGGGGGGAAGAATGTAACGACCCATGTTTTTCGACCATTTGAATAAAATATTTAAAATTGATTTTTAATATTTTATTTGGAATATAAATGTATTTTAATATTTAAATCGCTATTTAAACGAAGGTGAATGATATATATTCATATATTAAATAAAACGAGCTCAGAACAGCGCTGTAGTTCGTAAAATAGAGTTTTGAACTTCAACTGGACATACAGAGTCCGTTTTAAATCAGATTTCTGTGAAACAAGAAATGTACGGAGCAAGTGAAGTATATTTTTCTAGTGAAAAAGAAAAATCGAGATTTCGTTGTGTAGATTGGAAGAAATGCTCAAATCAATTTGGCAGAAAAACAGCACCATAATCGTTTATCGACCGTAACGGTTTATTTGAAATAACTCCATACCGGATTCGAATTTGGACAAGGTTCTTTTGAGACATAGTGTTAATTTAATTTTTAGAATTTTACTGTAATTTTTAATTAATTTAATATGCAACTTTTTATTTGGAGTATTTTGCACCCTTAAGCAGCGAATTTGGGTTTTCACAATATAAGTCAATCTACCGGTATTATTACATTTTCGGAATCGCGACACCTCGTTGATCACGACTGTATTTTTATTTCAGTCCGCAACGCTCATATAACCGTACATAGTGGTGTGGGTGACTTTATTTGAATGGTTAACTGGTCAAACGAACTCAAAATTCAACGAAACAAGTTTCATACGAAACCTTAGAATGAGGTCTAGTGAAACGTTAAGGTCTCATATTTTTAGGATTTTTTCTGAAATTTTTAGGAATTAAAGCTCGGTGTTTTTCATCGATATTTTCTAAGGGGTTTTCGCAAACGGTGTCGGAATTCAACGAAACCTGTCCCATTGGGTCCGGAATATCTTTTTATGCTAGGATCAGGTATCTTTTTTTTATTAAGAGTCAAATGAGATGTAAATTTTAAAAAAAAACTCCATGCAAATGTCATTGTAATAAAATATTATTAAAACAATCCAAACTCTTCTTTTTTTTCTTTTTTTTTTCTCACGCACTCTTTGTCTTTGCATCTCACGTCCAGATACCTTGCGCCCAAAATTTCTAAGGTCTTGCGTCCCAAACCATTTAAGTGCGGTGCCTTGCAATCTACTAAAAACCGTGTCCACCAAGTTTTGTCAGGGAATCCCAGCTACCCTACACTTTAGTCTCTTACTTTATGTATTTTTTTTAGCAAAATGAGAAGCCTTGCCGACAAAGCTTTCCAAATGAAAGCGACATATCAGATCCTTGCCGACCACGCTGTTTGTTTTCGTGCCTTGCACGCCACTACAACCGTGATCCCCAAGCTTCTTCATGTATATATACCCTCTCGCCCCTCCTGTTTTGTCCATTTCTTTTTTCGCTGTGTTTCCCCTCCTGACTGAAACCGCAAACTTACATTCTATAAAAAAAAAAAAAAAGAAGAAAGAGGGAAGGAAGTTGGTATGGGAAGTAGGATTGTAGTTGTGGGAAGTGCCTGTAGCATGTATTTCGTGAGAAGAAGATTAGAAGAGGGAGTGCCAGCTAAGGGAAGTGCAAGCATACAGTGAGATTGCATGCGCAGAAAAAAAAAAAAGAAAAAAAAAAGAAAGAAAGATGTAGAACGTAAAAGAAGGATGGGGCATGGAAGGATGGACGGTGTTTTACTGGGCGTTTCTATGTGTAGCGATGGAGAAGGTGGAATAAAAGGGCGGAAATGGAGCTGTGATTGTCTGAAACAGGTGCGTTCGGTAAAAGGAGAGATCAGACCACGTCATTGATTAGTAATTAGTAGTTAGGGTAATTAATTTAATTATTAATTTATTAATGATTCATTAATTACCTTAATCTTTTAATGCGTATCTTCGGTGCGTTCGTGAACAGAATTGCACGAAACAAATGTCGTTGGAATCATGGAGAAAAGCAGTACGCTGCCGAGCTGAATCGAAAAGGGATTTGAAAGCAACCGGAATTTCATATATCTTTAAACGCTTGTTTAAATATATATGAAACAACGCTGAATTGATCGTCAATCCAAAGAATGGTGAGTTGATTCTCACACTTTTCTGGACTACTATGATGTGATAAATCCATTTAAAAATAAATACTGTTTGATTGGCTGCATTGGTTGCTTATGGTTGATTAGATGGTTGTTTGTTTTATTATTGCTGTTAAATTATTTATTTAAATGTTATAACCATATGTGATGCAGAGAAGGACAGGTTGGAGGGATCCGACCGGATTCCTCAAAATAACTTGTGTGTGTTGTTTATTTTTATACTGGTTGCACATAACTGTTTGAACCCCAATTGACATCAAAACCTGTTGATTGTTGAATTGATGTGACCGTTGATGTGATTTTTAGTTGGTCGACAGTGGTTGGCAGTGAGAGTTTAAATCTATTGTTTTCAAAGCATCGTTTTGCCGTCAGGCGAACAAACGCAGTTTCAAGTTATAAAATTTATTTTATAACTGAATTAAATCTTTGGGGTTTATTTTATTTTATTTTTAATGAATAAGAAGTTTTATAAAAATATTTATAATTAGAATCATGTTTTACAAACATGATTATTTATAAGTTATACAATGAATTTTTACGCTGTTTACGAACAGAAAAGTAAGGAGCTAGTATATGAATCAGTAAACAAAAAAAAATGTTTATACAATAAGCAAAGTGATGTTTTTAAATAAATTAAAGTATTTATTTATGTTATATGGAAAAATGTTATAATTTTCCTTATATGTTTATAATCAGTGTCAATAGAGTTTTTAATACTGCAGTCGAAGCTAACATACAGTTAGTGAAAAGAAATAATTGTTTTTACAAAACAATTAACCGATGTTTTAAATTAATTAAGTTATTTAATTAATTTAAGAAGAGAAATTGAATAGAAGTCAGTTAGCCGCTTAACCGAGGGTTATGGTTGGCAGGAACCAACTGTTTATCCTGATATTTATGAATTGCAGTCATTCATGAACTGCGGTCAGGAACTAACCTACGGGTTAGTGAAATGAAATAATTGTTCTTATAATCAATTAACTGATGTTTTAAATTTATTAAGTTATTTAATAAATTTAAGAAAGAAATGATAACGTAAATCAGTTAATGGTTAACTGATATGTACGGTTGGCGAAAATCAACCGTTTAAAGTTGGAATTTGACGATTGTGTCAATTTGTTTTAAATTGATCAAATCAAAGGGGTTGACATTTAAAAGACTTGAAATTTCCTTTAAAATAAATATAAGTTATGGATAGATTAGTATGAAAGGGATTTGAATTTGTTTCAAATCGTATAAACAAGATTTGTAAATATGGGTGCAACCTAAGGCGTACATTCCAATCAGAGTTTTGCTCAATTAAGAAAAAGAAATTAATATGAAAAGTGGGTTTTCAAATGAAAGAAAATGGTTTATAAAACCAAGATAAATGGAAATGGGAATAAAATATTGGATTATTGAGATGATTTGACATTGGTTTTAAATTATAAGCTTTTATCTATCTTGAGATAAGAACGTTGTCGATCAAGGTCTGAGAGGTAATTAGAATACCCCAACTTGAACGGCTCCGCTATTATCGAGAGATGATATTTGTTTGTAATGTATAGAGAAGGGATTATTGAGATGTTTTGCGATAAATGGAATTTATCATTTATTTAAAACAAACCTTTAAAAATGGATTAGCAATCGAAAGGAATTGAATCTAATTCAAATCGTATAAACGAGTATGAAAAGGGGTTTTACCCAAAACAAGGATTTTAAAACAAGCATTCACCTGGGAACGAAATTAAGCGAAGTGGTTTAATCATGATAAGAAAGAGATTTTGGTAATTAAATATTTGTCGTTGATCGAATAAGAATATAACGATATGAAAATGATAAAGAAAAAGGGAAAGTGGATTTATAGAACTATAACCAGGATTTCAAATCAAAGAGAAACTCAAAAGGGTTTTGAGGTGATTATACGATGTTAACGACCAAAGAGGAAATAAAAACTGATTTATAAAATATGGCAATATTTCCAAACAAAGGAAATGAAAAAAAAGAGCTTGGTAAATATGTTGTTCTAAAGCGAGTAGCGAGTAATGTTTTCAAGTAACGAAACCCATAAGAGTTTTGTTAAGATAAAGTTATGAAGTCGATTATAAGAAATCGATAAATTGGTTTTATGAGATATTTCATATAAAGGACCTGAGCTGCCAGTCCACTGAGATACACTGTTATGATTTGATAGTTAAATCACCGACTATCAAAGTTTGGCCTTTTATCGATTGTTGGTACGGAAAGACCGGGATCGAATTTATATTCGAAAACCATTCCGACCAGCAAATATGTAACGTCGAAGATATCAGAAGATGGTCGAGATGGAGCATTGAAGACCGTTGATCTTCATGAGCGGAAGAACTACTCGTTGGATTTCTAAAGGTCGCTCCCGAAGATATTTTGACTTGTGATTCTGTCGTGATTGAAATCTTCGGATTGCAAGGACTTCTCGCTACTGATCTATAGGGTGATACCTAGGATGCGGTAGGAGAATGCCTTCGGTTCATCCTGTTCCTGGATGACTTGTATGGATGGATGTCTGACAGAGTATTTCCAAAGAGGTCACGTACATTGATTTCTTCAGCCGTACCAAGAGTGAAGCAGAGAAGGAAACTTCTTTAGCTGACACGTAATGTATTGTTGTAGACGTCAATTAAGTGATTTCGATGGATCTGACAATGTGGCATTCGAAGTGAATCGGATGTGATGATAAAACGTAGCCTCAAGCCTCATCAACCGGGAAATGACAAAAATCGGGCAGGCAGCATGGCTATGTGGGTCGCTCCCATTAGGATGTATAATCACCTATCTAGAGAAATTCCTTTTGCTTCTTGTATCTATCGATGCTGTCCCTTTCCGGGAGACGGTGGTTTGAGCCCAACCGTCGGTGATATACATTCGATACACTCAAGCGAAATGAGTGGTCGGTCATGTGTGGGCCGGGTTGCAAGACGTTCTTGTTGAACCCAGTGTATTCGCCTCTAGAGATACACGTTCGGAAGGTGGACCCATACCTTGTCAAGTTGGAATCCAATATCCAATAAGCGCCCGCGGTTTTGGTTTGTATACTATATATGGGGAGCGTGAGATGCAAGCGTTCCTCTAAATTGATATTTACTTGTATTTAGACACTATGATAATATCAGAAAAGATATTGATTTCAAAAATGTTTTGGGTTATAGTAAGGTAAAAACCGTCCGTGTTTATGTGTGGACTGGTCTTACTATTATCCTTTTATTTCAGAAAGGATTTTCAAAAGTTAAACAAGTTGTGTGTGCTGTGAATTTATTACTGAAAGTATTCCAGACTGACCCGGTGTGTTTTTGTTTTAAATCAAATGTGCTCGGGTCAGACCAAGCATATTTACAGGTCAGGTTTCGCTTGGAGTTTCAGGAGCTGGAAGCAGGAGGCTTCACCACTAGTTATACATATTCCCGCTGTGTTTGATGTATGTTGTACTCTGATAAATGGTATGTATATATACAGTTTCTTTTATAAAGAGATTTGTTATATTATATTTATTCGTTCCGCTGTGAGATTCTGATGTGTTCTTCTTCTTTCTTCTATTCTAAATTTCTTTCTTCCTATTTCTCATCCTCTAACTTCTTTCTATTAACAGTTTGGGGTTCGATACTTGGATTTTTGACAAGTAATACGGGATTAAGTATTGTTGTTGAAAATTCGAGCGTCGAATTTTCCCGGTCCGTTACACGTTTGACCAGTTTCAGTTGATTTTAATCGACTGGAAAATGGCCATTTTTCAAACGGTCTCAGAATTCGACGAAACTAGTTTTGTTAGGACCGTATCGTCAATACGAAGCTAGGAAATATTTTCTGGAATTTTTCGAGTTAGTACGTGACCCCGGTAATTTGAAATGTACGCTTTAAATTCAATATAATGATTTAAATGTAAATTTGATGAAAACTGGTCGTAACGATCGAATCAGCTTACGATATATATCCCATTGTGTTCGGAATGGGGGTAATTAGATATGGACGACAGGCGGTGGGTCTCGTTTCGAGGTCGAAAATAAAAGTTGCTTTTTGGAAATTAAATAATTAATTAAATAAATAAACCTCCCCTCACTTCCTTTCTCTCTCCCCGACCATTTCTGAAATAAAAAAAAGGAAAGAAGAGAGAAAAGGAGGAGCAGCCGTTGCTCCTCCGTTCAGCGCGCCATCGCGCTGATGAACGCGCCGCCCTCCCCTCCTTCCCCTCCTCTCCTCCATCCCAATCCGTCTCCGCTCAATCGTAAAACCCGCACCCCCAAATCGAAGTACCACCAGACCTCGCACCAAGTATCCGCCATCCCCCTCAGTCCAGTCGCACGCCAGAGACCCCGCCACTCCACCGGAGCACCAACCGCCAGGCCGCCGCCTCAGGCGCCCCTCCGCCGCGCTCCAGTCATCGTACGCCGCCCCTGCGCCGCCAGTTCATCACCTCAGCCCCCCCCCCCCCCGTCTCGCTGAAAACAAAGTGAGTTTTATTTACTTGTCTATGCAATTAAAAATTCAATTTGTATACCTGTATTAGCGAGACAAGAACATGGTTTTCATTTATATAAAAGAACGATGTTGAGAAATATAATGACATGTTTTTTTTTTTGATCTAAATAGTGAACAAAAATTTGACTTTTATTTATATGAAAGTTGAGATTTTCTTTTAGCTATGATCTAATTTTTATAAACAAAGCTTTGATTTTTGATTTAGTAAAAATATACTCTTTTATATTGTAGAAGTATAAAAATATAATCTTTTATATTGTGGAAGTATAAAAATATAATCTTTTATATTGTGGAAGTATAAAAATACAATCTTTTATATTGTAGAAGTATAAAAATATAATCTTTTATATTGTGGAAGTATAAAAATATAATCTTTTATATTCTAGAAGTATAAAAATATAATCATTTATATTGTGGAAGTATAAAAATATAATCTTTTATATTGTGGAAGTATAAAAATATAATCTTTTATATTGTAGAAGTATAAAAATATAATCTTTTATATTGTAGAAGAATAAAAATATAATATTTTATATTGTAGAAGAATAAGAATATAATCTTTTATATTGTAGAAGTATAAAAATGTGATTTTTTATAGCAAGGAAATGAAATTCGATCTTTATATAAGAAGTAGAAATATAAAAATATAATTTTTATATAGAAGGAGCGTTGTAAAAATGTATGAAGAAGAAATAAAAATATGTTTTTTATTTGTTGAATGAAGCAATAAAAATGTAATTTTTATTTGAACAGCGTGAAAAGAACTACATTGGAATTTCAAACCGATCCGGACGGTTCAGCAGTTCAAAAGCAAAGCATGGCGGAGTGGAACCCTCTGTGAGAACTTCTCACCTTTTAATTTAATTTTCTAGATAAAATATATACTAGGATGCAGACGGTGTTTAGTAGCACCTGACACCCGTCGTCCACAGACCATGGATGGCTTGTATGCTTGGTTATTTGATTTTGATGTGTAGTTGATAGTGTGATGTGCTGTGAAATGAAATAAAATATTTATATAGTTGAAAATAGAATTTTTAATGTGTATATGAAATGAAATAAAAATAAACAAATCGGACATTTGTTTGTATACACTGATTTGATTGACATTGATTGGGACGATAAATTTTACACATCGCCCAAATGCACAAATAAAATCTGTGTTTGATTGTTTGAAAACCCCACACGGGTATTGGGATGATATATGACATACACTAGTCCCAATAATTAGCTGTATGTCAATCGATTGATGGACAGACTGTTATGAGCGTTAAATATTTATATTTGATGCTTATACAGTGTAGAATGCACTTTGGATGATGGTTGATTATTCATCGTTGTTATTGTATACATGTGTTGTAGAAAATCCATATAATTAACATTATATGGTAATTGATTGGGCCTCATTCC
This sequence comes from Allium sativum, assembly GCA_030737875.1. Lineage (NCBI taxonomy): Eukaryota > Viridiplantae > Streptophyta > Magnoliopsida > Asparagales > Amaryllidaceae > Allium > Allium sativum. The sequence goes on from CM060916.1 coordinate 738,402,873, forward strand.
AGTTTTGAAAAAGAAATATTTGAATAGAAATATTTGAAAAAGAAATAGTTGAAATAGAATATTTGAAAATAGGATATATGAAGTCGTGTTGATTAGATTGACGCCATTTTGACGTGAACGATATTTATATCGATTTTATTCATTTTACAATGAATATCGAAAGTGATTTCAAAATCTGATATTTTGAAAGGAATTGAAATTCGAATTAAATTGAATTGAAATGAAATTCGAATTAAACTGAATAGAATTGAAATTCGAATTAAATTGAATTGAAATGAAATTCGAATTAAAATGAATAGTATTGAAATTCGAATTAGATTGAAATAGAATTGAAATTGTTTTGAATTGAATTTAAAACGTATTGAAATTGAACTGAAATTGATTTGAATTGAAACCGATTTGAATTGAAATAGAATTGAAATGAATTTAAAACGAATTTATGTTGAAAAATTCAATTTTGATTTGAATTTGAAAAGGGAGTTGAAATCGTTTTGAAAACGAATTTAAAACGATTTATAAAATACATTTTAAAAGGAAATCGACGAAGTATATATTATATATATTATATATATAATATAATGGCCTGAATAGAACGCGCCACGCTGCGGTAGTTCGCGAATTTCGACCATTGACTTCAAATTGATATTGCGGGAGATCCGACCGTCAGATTCTCCTAAAACCGGAACCGTTGGGTTCGTATCGAAAAGAGCTTTCTAAGGAATATTAGAAATTAGAAATCTAACGGTTGGATTTGGAATTATGTCCAAATCAAATTTAGAGAAGGTCGCTGTAAGTGCAGCTCGATGGCCATTGATGGAAATCGACTGTACGGGCCTTGATAAAATTATTAAAAATAGTAATAATTTGTGTAAAATCATAAGAAATGATTTGTGAAGATTTGGGATGAAAAACTCCATATTTGAAAAGATAAAAATAAATTTTTATCGAAATGAACTAGTTTTGAACTAGAATTATAATTCTATTTATTTTAAAATAAATAAATTGAATTTGAAAAGGGTTTTAAAAGTAACCAGAATTTCCAATAATTGAATTGGAATGGATTTGAATCGAAATTGTCTTTGGATTATTTTGATGTTGGATTTTTTTCGATGTTGGATTTCGTGATTATACAGATATTGTTATGGAAATTTGAAAGATATATATATATAGTTATTTCCAATACGATATTTGTTGGTCGTAGAATTTGATCTGGACTATAAGCCGATATATTTTCTATTCAGAGCCTTGTATTTAATATCAAATGTGATTTGGGTTTGTCGTGAATGGTGTCTTCATTAACACTGTTCTTAAGCCCAGTTGAGAAAATGATTAAATCTTTTTATTTAGATTTAATGAAGTGTACCGATTAAATAATATTTAATTGGAATTGAATTGGTATTGATTTTTGGGTTTATCGTGAACAGTGTTTTTAACACTTGTTCTTTAACCCGATAATTAATGAAATGTGATTTTGGGTTGTCGTGAACGGTATCTTCAATAATATTGTTCTTAGACCCAAAGGAGTTAAGAAAATCAGAAACTAACTGGAGATTGGTTAAGTTGAATGGTTTCTGGGGTATTGATCTGATGTTGGTTTCGGCCTTCGGGGTTAATACTTAGGGAATTGCTCACTTGCTAATTTACGGTTAGGGACTGATTGGAATGGAATGTGATTTTAGGTTTATCGTGAACTGTGTTTTCAATGACATTGATTCTTTAACCTAGTCAAAGATTAAAACTAAGTGGAGTTTTAATGAATCTTTAATTAGATTGGAAAGATCGAGAATGGAGTATCCCCGGTTTTGCTCCAGGCGATAGTTAAATCTTTAATTAGATTTGAACGTGAAATGGTAATTGAATTTACCGATAACACCGTGGTGTTAGATATGAAGTATAACCAGTTTTACTTCATGGGATGAATAGGTTGGGATTGGGGAATTAAAAAAATGATTACTTCGGTAAGGTTCGTTAATCCCGACTAGTTTGGATAAACCAAAATTTGGTTTGAATTGATTTTCAAAGGTTGATTAAAGAATAAATTTAAAGGAATTTATCTTTGATAAAATTAATGGGAATCTTTCCCTAAGAATGTGAAATTTAGAAACTAACTGTCGGTTAGCTAAGCAGAATGGTTTTCTGGATATTTATCTGATGTTGGTTTCAACCTTCGGGGTTAATATTTGGGGAATTGTTCACTTACTAATTTACGGTTAGTGGCTGACGAATTGGAATGAGGCGTATGTTGTGTTTGTGTAACACTTGTTTACTATATACGCGAGTTATTCGGAAAGACCGGGTTTATCCCATTCTGAATAACTGATACGACGATAAGTCGAAGATGAAGACGGTGGTCGAAGACCGGAGGTCTTCACGTCGTTTGGATAATTACTGGTGATCTTGATTGGGATGTACACCCAAGAGGAGGGAATCAGTTGGTGATCGTCCAGACGTACTTGGAGATCGATGGATATGCGGGGTACTAGGTGCCTCCGGTTTCGTTCAAACCCAGAACGGACTTGTAAATGGACTGCGTGTCTGACATCGGATTTCATTCTGTGTGACTGATATCGGTTGCATAGAGTGGTTTGCCTGTGTGGCATGCTAAGATGCAAATGATCAAGGCTTCTGTTGAAAAGCAAAGTCTTGTGGTTGATGATCAAAGCACGGCCTTTGTGGCATCGCTTTGTGTAGCGTTGATTCGCGAGCCTCACACCCCGGGGTGAACCAAAAACGGGAGACGGACCTCAGGGAGGACATGCGTTTTCTTCTAGCTAAAAGTGGCGTCAGTGGTTTTACCCGCCCTGACGAGTTTGACTTATGTGGTTGTTGCTGTTGCGAGGCGCCTCGGATATATCGGTCGTTCTCGAACCGATGGAGTCATTTAGTTGGCTCACTTATGCCCCAAAGGGCGGGGAAACGCAGTGTTCAGGATTTCGTCTAATCCACATCGGTGGACCAGCCCTATCGCTCCAAGGGATGATGCGTTCTGTTCTTGAGACACGGGCTAGAGCGTCTCGAATCGGTAGAGGACTATCTTTTGCCTCGGTTCACAGATGGAAATCCAACTTCCAATACGTGACGTTTCGATTTTAGTTGTAATCTTATATATGGAGACATAGTGGGATGGGGCGCTTATGCCGTCTATGATTAATACTTATGATTTGAAGTTGTTTTATACACTATGCACTTATAATAGTATCAAATGATTTGTTTTAAATGTATCAAGCATTCTTGGCTATTATAAGGTAAAACCCTATCCTCCGGCTTGCGTTGCATTGTGTGATGGGACCTGGGTCTTATAATAGCTTCATTGTTCTTTATTTAGCATTGCGCTGTTGTTTTATGCACTGGTATTCTTGGGAGGAAACCCGTTCCGTGTTATACGGCGTGGTCCCTTGATTTACCTAACTTTAAAAATAAAGATTAATAACTGTTTTAGTTCTCACACCAGTCCCATGACTGACCTGGAGTTTATTGTTTTAACCTAAACTCTAGGTGCCCTTATTTTGAGGCGGGCAGCTAGTAGTTTTGGTTTTGCAGATTTATATTCACAGGATCCTGGTTTACAGCTGGAATGATGTCCGGAAAGCTTTGTATCCGTATATCTCCTTCAGTTGTGTATTGTATTATTTTCCACTGCTGTGTAATTTATTGTAATCTCTGATATTTATCTAATGTATTTCATTTATTCATACTCTGTATATTCTTGTATTCTGATGGAATTGTTGTAATATACAAGGAAATGTTCTTCCTTCTGCGTTCTATTTTGTCGTGTTCTCGAAACAATCAGGCGTTTCGAACGGTCTGGGTCGGTTTAGCGACTGATTCGGATCGAGAGGAATTCCTTGTTGTCACAATGGACTTGGGTTTTCTCTTTTCACAAAAATTCAGGGCCATTGGGTGCAGGAAGTTACGTTTGGTATCAGAGCTTAGGTTAATAGATATTATAAATATAGAGAGTGAATATATTGCATTATATATATTATACTAAGATTTGAGTAATCCTATTTATACAATAGTAACATGCAGAACGAATTTGGAAATGGATTTCTAAATGATTTTCCATTTGGGATAAGATATGCATAAGCTTTTGGTCCTAATGTGACTGCTAATTCATGATGTACAATAACTAGAGAGAAAATAATTGAATATTCATATGTCATAGGTAGAAAGAATATAGAATATTAGGAAAAATAGGTGAAAGAAAAGGATTTTAGTAAGGAAGAAAGATTAATGATAATTGGAAAGGAAATTGTTTTAGGATTTATAAGATTTTGGAAGCAAATGTTCCTGAAGAAATAAAAGGAAGTTGTAAGCCCGCTTATATTCTAACCCGATATAAGATTTTTCTTTTTGAAATTAGGTTTGGGTGTCATCAACTTGAAAAATATGAACTCTGCATTACTTTGTAAATGGCTTTGGATTATGCTTAGCGAAAAGAAAGTTCTCTGGAAGGAGTGGATCTTAAACACTTGCTATGGTGGTAGATTTGACTGGAATGCGGACGTTACCCATTGCTCAACATTCTGGCGTGGTGTTATGGCAAATGTTCACTGGATGAAGATTGGGACTGAGATTGTAGTTAAAAACGGCCGAAGCATCTCTTTCTGGTATGACTGTTGGTTGCTTCCTATCCCTTTGCGTAATGAATTTGCCGATCTGTTTGATATTGCATGCAACAAAAGTGCTTCAGTCTGTGCAATGTTTAATGCGAATTCTGCCAACTTTAAATGGAACCTGTCCTTCAGTCGTATTGTAGCTGGTAATGCTCTGCTTCAACTTTGTGGCCTAATTCGTTTGTTAGAAGATGTACACCTTCATAGTAATGAGGAGGATGACTTTGTGTGGAAGATTGGTGGTAACTTTTGCGTGAGTGCACTCTATAAGTTGATGAACTTCGCAGGAAGAAAGTACGATGGATTCATAAGAATGTGGAGTTTTAAGGCCGTACCTGCTAAGGTCAGGATACATATGTGGACGATCATGCACAACAAACTCAATACAGTGAAAAGATTACGGCTAAAGGGTGTTCAAGTTACTGGGGGATGTGTTTTCTGCACTGACGATGACGAGGATTATCAGCATCTTTTTGTTGATTGCGATTTCGCCTTTTATGTGTGGACGAAGTGTTTAGTTAGCCTTAATATCTGCTTAGACTGGTCTTACCTCATCTCTGACCAATTTCTTTTCTGGAATAGCACTATTATTACATTACCTGACACTGACATGCGCCATATGTTTGCTCTTTTGAACTTTGCTTATGTTTGGATCCTCTGGCATGAACGCAACTCACGAAAGTTTAAATGCAAAATGAAACAGCCCAACTCAGTAATTTTTCGCATACTTAATTTTGTTTCTCTTTGGTCAGGCAAGGAAGAAATCAGGTTTGTTGACACAATCGGAGCTAGAGTGATGGACAGGGCTCGTGGTAGCAGAGCTTGATGTTGCCATGTTTCGCTTTACTGGGCTTGCATGCTGTTTCTCTGTTGTAGTTTCATAAAAATTTTGGGCTCTATGTAAACATGCCTGCGTGCATGTAATTTGATTGTACATATTTATGTAAATATATGTAACTATTGTAACTAGCTCTATGTATGCTGAACACGTTGTACTAGTTTTATGCTTAATGAATGAATGAAGGCGTGAATCTAGCGATTCACTACCTTTTTGCATCAAAAAAAAAGAAATTAGGTACTTATATACAAATTTGGATAGTATGAAGCATACTATCTTGGCAAAATGGTCTAACATAATCGAACACATAACATCTTACATCTTGCTCCTACACTCTAACCAGTTGAGACAAGAATGCTTGTCCCCATATTTGTTTTTGAAAATGAAATACTTTAAAATAAGGTGCTTTGAAATGAAATTCTTGTTATTTGAACCCATAAAAATTTTAATTTTTCCAAAAGGTTTTTAATAGGCAATATAAAGAGTAAATTGGAATTATAACATGAAATTTGGAAATTTTATAAAGAAAATATACTTTTACGAGATTGGACAATATAAGCGGAATGGTTAAGTGAATTTTGGAAAGAAAGTTTTGATAACTCCACTCTTTTGAGAAAAAGAAGTTGTAGGAATTTGGAATAGTGTAAAGTAAGTAGAGAAGAGGGTTTAGAATAGTGAAATTAATCCATCAGAGATTGCATTAATTTTGTAGGAACCATAATAAAAAATGGGGTTTGTTATTGACACTCCAATTTCAGTTAAGGGGGGTCAAATTTTAAGGACACTACACTTTTATAAAATGGCTAAGGTTGGGTCAATCTAAGGATCTAATTTTTAAAATTCTTACGTTTTTACCCTTGCTCTTTCCCCAGAAACTCACTCAACGTAAAAACATTGGTTTCCTAAATCACACGGGAACCCTAAATCATTTCAACTGAAAATTAATTCAGGGGAAACTCGAAGAAAAAATGGTGAGAACGAAGGACACATCACTATACGCTCTACCAGATCGTGGGGTAGTGAAGATACTAATCGAAAGGTACGTGATATCAATTCTGGAGTAGTTAATCAAATCGATTAATCTAAGTTTTAAAATATTGGGGAAACACTGGCAATTTTACGTTCAGGAGGTATCGAGTTACCGAATGATTTTGGTATCGAGTTACTGAATCATTTCAGTTCGATTATTTTTTGTTACTTCGGCATAGGGATGTCGTGATAACGAATTTTTTTTGGTCGGAGGGGAATGTAATACATGCAGAGTATTTCGATGGGGAGATGTCAATTTTTTTCCTTAGTTTAGCATTGTCTTTCATGTTATTAAAATTAGCTCGGTACAGGGTTGTTGAGTTGTTTGTGTCTTCCTCATCACTTTCTGTTTATCCCAGTGTAGTTAAGAGGAAATTTTTACCATACACTTTCATACTAAGAATTGTCTTAGAGTACACTATAACAGATACAAGTTTTCTTTGACTATATATCCTAATCATTAGACCAAAATTTTGTTGCTGAGAACTGTCCTCTTATCTCCATAGTGATTATAAAGGTGTAGTCAACTTAATCTTAACTTTAGTCATTGTAATATATTGTGTTATAGCTATAATATCTTCCTTTAAGGGTTTTGAAGAGCCACACCTTTTGTTGTAATACTTTGAATTTTGTTCCCACTTTTGAACTTTTTCTTTTTGGAATCTTGATAGATCTCAATTTTTATTTAATTGAAGGAACACTGTTATTTTCCATGAATCCTGTGACATTTTAGCTTTAAAACCCATTGATTGTATAATGTTAATATTGGGATACATCCATGTCCAGATATTTTTTGATTGATTTAGCAAGTCAAAAAGCTATCTTTTTAATACGCAATCTTATTCTAGTATAACAGTGCAACACAAATTGTTGACACTAACAACATTTCTAACAGTTCGGTGTGAACCAGAAAATGATACAACAGCTCGCCGAGTCACTTCACTAATGCGTCTAATCTTATTTTATAGAGTAGACAGTCGAAGCTTCATGTTCATTAAGTAAGATTTACTTTTGATCAAAATATTACACAGCCCCTTCTAGAGTTATACACAGGTAACATGCTTATTAGTTTTTTTCATCATGTATAACTTCTGTAATCCTATATATTTCTTTGCATAGATCATAACTTTGGTTCTTTCTAATTGCAGCTCATGTTAAGACATTTTGAGAGTCCTTGAGTAGTTGATCATGTTAAGTACTTCAAACTGAATTTATATACACTTTTCAATGTTTAAAATCTAATTTAACCCGCCCATTTTTTTATGTATACGTGTGTCATCCTCAACCCTTGGGTTGTTAATTGTTTTTGTTGTAGTTTTTAATGTTTTTGTTTTTGGTTTCTAGTAAAAAAAAACCATGGACATGTTAAAATTATGTATTTATTTGAAATCACACTAATGTGAAGATAAAATCATACAAATCAAGCATAGTCTAATAATAAAACCATATAAAGTGGCAAAGACACATTATTACGTTGACGTGTACCACAGTGTGCATGAGTTATGAATGCACACTAAAAAAAGAAAAGTCCCATGCCTTTAAAAATAACGAAAGTGGACTGTCACACATATGAGTCTGCTTGCAGTAACAAGAAGAAATCCATTTTGATAAAGGTGTTGATCAAACCAAAATGAACAATATATAGAGTCGATGCTCAATTAGTTATGCTCACTATGACTATAATTGCTAGGTCGAGCGTGAATTTTGTTTTTGTCTATGTACCATATCACTTCTGCTTGAGTAAAAATATACTGGTTCTAAAATATAACGTCTGAGTATAAATATATTGTCTTTAGTAAAAAAAATATAGACATGCACTTTTCCAATTTTTTTGTACCATATCACTTATGTCAACAGTCGGTTTCAATGTATGCAGTAAGAGTGGAAATGTCAAATCATCAAATACTAGAATTCAACCTATGACATCCAATCACGAAAGATTAGCATTGGAACGATTGAAGGCTAGAGTAGATGAGGAAAGATTAGGCATTGATAAACCTAACAATAGTAGTATAAGCACAAAATAGGATGATAGGGAAAATGAAGAAGAACATGAGAATTAAGTTGAAGAGGAAGATGAAGAACAAAATGAGCAGGAAGTTGAAGATGAAGTTGAGCTGGAAGACAAAGAACAGCATGAGCAGGAAATTGAACAACATCATGAGCATGAAATTGAAGACCAGTATGAGCACAAAGTTGAAGAGCAACATGAGTTTGAAATTGAAAAGGTGAGAAGGAAAAATAAAGGTAAGAAGGTAATGACTGAAGCTCCAACCGATAGTAGGCAAACCGATCTTCAATCTTCCTTGCTATTCGCTTTTGAGGATCATATTGCTAGTTCTATTTGGAATGCCAAGGTTTCTTTTATACTTCGTTGTATATGTAATAAACATTTAGTTATCATAAGTACGTGTTGACTATAACTATTCTTGTATGTAAGAACCAAGGGATGAAGCTAGAATCACAAAGCTTCACAGTCACGTTGGAACTCAGAAACGTTGGGATTTGAGTAACAAATGTGAGTTTGGGAAGAATGCAGCAGCAAAATCGGGATTTTAGAATATGATAAAATATGTGCATGAGCGAATTGACAAGGTTTTGATAAATGCATTTCTAGAGAGATTTTACCCAGAGATAAATACATTTCATCTTCTATTCAATGAAATGGGAATTAGTATTGATGAAGTGTTTTATATCACTGGTCTTCCGGTTGAGGCAAAGCTGTTACAGGACCACTTGCAAGTTCGAGAGGGATAAGTGATGACAATGTGTATGATATGTTGGGTGAATGCTTCAGTATTGATTCAAAAGCAGCTGATGATCTGTTGAGTGGGGAGAAAAAAGTGAGGTTGGAGTGGTTAAGAACGAAGTTTTCTGGTTCTCAAGAGCAAGATACAGCAGAGAGTAAACGACAATGTGAAATTGCATACCTACTTTATACCACGTGTTTTAGTTTGTGGAGATAAATCTGGGAACAGAGTGTTGATGCATTTTCTACAATGTTTACATGATTTAAGAGAAGTGCGCACATATTCATGGGGGACTGCATGTTTGAGTTGGCTATTTTACAACTTGGCTTAGGGTACGAGAAAAGGAGTTCGTCAAATTGTCGGGTGTATGACTTTACTTCTGGTATTTTTATGTTTATATGTTAGTTACTTGGTTTTTATTATATTTATAATAATTGTTTCACCAATAGGTATGGATATATAAGCACTTTCCGATATTGAGGCGACATAATCAGAGTGTTCGTGTAGTGCTAGGTGAACCGAGATCCGCCTTTTATTTTACAATTGAACCAAGTAATCGTCTATCGTCTGATTTAGTCACTCTTAGGGAGAAGATTGACGAATTGCAAGCTACTGATGTTGTTTGGGATTGTCGTAAGGACATTAGACAACAATATCCATTTCAGCGGTGTTCATTGTATAATGGTTTCATTGTAGGCTTTGAAGTTGTGGAGTTGTATTTGCCACAACGATTTCTTCGTCAGTTTGGATACGTTCAACCTATACCTTCTAACCTCTCTTCAATATAGACAAGAAGAAATTGGAATCTTCGTCAAAGGGATACAAGGCCGTATACTCAAATTTAGGAGATTTTGCACGGAATGAGTGGAGAAATCATCTTCGACATGACGATTTAACATCAAGGCAAGTAGTATGCCCTTCAGATTGCGATGGCCAATATATGGAGTGGTATTTGTATGTGTCACATCCGTTCGTAGCCAATCCACAATCTCATGTTACGAAACTTGTCCGCTCGAGCGAACAGAACTCGCTTATGGGTCGCCTTGTAAGTTATTTTGCTTGTTTACTTTTGTTTAACTACATTTTATTAGTGTTATATTGTGAGTCTGTGACTGACATACGAATTAAAAATTGTAGAAACGGAGACTTCGTTGCATTGCGGAATTCATTAAAAGTTGTACATCTAGTGATGCTATATCTCAACTCTCAAGTGCTGGAAAGAGTTGAACGGATCGAGGAAGATGAACCGCTAGATCTCTACGGGGAATATGTTTGTAAAGAAGAACAACCTGAAGGAGCAAAGGCGAAGAAAACCAAAAGCGCGGCTATTGGAGAACAAACTTCTTCTAGCGTTAAAAAGGCAAACCAGAAAGCGCAGGAAAAGAAGAACAAGAAAGGCGCAGTTACTAAACAAGTGAAAAAACGGGGAACAAAGTGAAGTAGTTGATGGTCATTGTATTTTGGTTTTAATGGTCTGGACATTGTGTTGTCATTTTGTTTTGAACAGCTGGTGGTTTAAATTTATTTGGTATATGGTCATGTAATGATACTGATGTACTTAATTTGCCAATACACATGCACCCCACTGTCAATATGTTTTTTTAGCAACTTGTTTGTCTGTGTATGTGTTATTTTATACAGTATTTTATGTAATTGGTTGTGATTATATTATGCTTTTCGTGTATGTTGAAAATTTGAATTATGCATTCCATTTTGTGGGAAAGTTTATGGAGGAATTAATGATTAATTTGGTTTATTACACATCAGACATGCATTGGACTTATGAGACTTTATTGTTGCAACTCTACCATATAAGTATTAAAACATTACATGGTCCTGCTCTGGTTTATGTCATATGAGATAATTTTTGCTCTATTTATCACCACTAGATTTAAACATATGGTCCTGCTGCCTTTTTCAGGGAATCCTTATTTATTACAACAGGGTCTCCTACTTTAATTTGTTTAAACATAACATCGCACTTGTATCCTTATTTTTAATTGTCTGATATCTTGCAAATGATGTTTGTATTCATATGCAGAAACTCTTTAGTTTGAAATGTTTGGACATCTGGACATGATATTCGATGGGGGGGAGGCACATACCAAAAGCAGGTGCAATGCGTTATTGCCAAAGATGGAAACGAAGGGGGGATTGTCGAAACTATAGTCGACATATACCCACCGAAAATTCTATTCCAATACGGTCTCACACCATCGAAACTTAGGTTGCAACCAAACATTTAACACAATAATTAAATTACAATGATGTTTTTGATGGGGGGGGGGTACGCTGTGTCACTAGCAGGTTCGGTAATGGGCTATCGAGTTATGGCATAATAGGGTGGAACATTCGATAATGTCATGTCGAAATGGGCAAAAAATATCAGGAACGATATAGGTGAATCAAACAATTACCCTACAGACGATGCTCAAATATCGAATATGTTAAATTATTTTGAACAAACTCGTTCCCTACTGTTTCGATAGGGAGAAGGCACTATTCAGTAGCAGTTTCGACATGGGGTCATTGAATATAATTTTTTTTCACGACCGATCCCCTAGGAATGTGCATAAATGGAAATTGGCACATGATATTTTCAATGAGGGGAGGGACCTTCCAGAAGCAGGTTCGATACGTAGTTGCCGAAGATGGATTTTCTATACAATTAAATTGGATAGATATGATAATATCGAAAACAACCAAATATCTCGGAACGAAGGGGGCTGATCGAAACTTAACTGTACAGTCGATATAACCCCATTAAAACGTCTATTCTTGCTTGGACTTACCCCATTGAACCACATCAAAAATTACGAACAATTAGCAGAATGAGATTAATATAAAATGCAAGTAAACTACAATGAGAGCAACTAGAATAATGAGATCAACAGTCAAAGTACAATGAAATTAATACCACCAAATTAAATACCATCACTTTTAAGATCAATGAGAATAATAATGTAGACTAGAGCAATGAGAACAATCAAATACTACAAAATTTTATTTTCAACCATATACCAAAATATCGTATTCATCGTCAAATACAATTCGTAGTCAAAAAGTACATATGATCTGTACAAAATCCGCCTAGTCTATGTCAAATACCCCAATATTCAATGGTCATACAAAACTCTTACTCATAAGTTGATCACGGTGGTATCCTCTTCATGGCCATCCATCGAAGCTACATACTTTTTCAATCGTTCCATGTAAGGCTTAATCCAATCTTTTGCGTTTATATTATGTAATTGTTGAAAGTATGCATACTGAGATGTAGGTGGCAAAGGAGAGTCTGCAGTAAGCTTAATACTAACAAAATGTGAGCTATTTACATTACCCAGGACTACCATCCTATTTTGATTTAACATAGTCGCGTGAATAGTCGTGGGAGCAAAGGTACAACTCATATGCTTACTTAACAATACTACAACAGTGCCAAATGTCTCGCCGATGACAAATCCTGATTCAGGAATCTGTATCCACTCGTTAATCCCACCCTCATTAGTACATTGTATCCTTTCCTTCATTTCATCATAATCTGTGTCATCCCACATCCTTCTATACATTTGTGAGTGTAGCACTAAATTGTCAGCCATAGCTTCACGTACATACTTACTAGGATTTTTCGGTCTTCTACTATGGAGATTCAGTTGAATAACCATAACCCAATAATCACAATTACCATCGCTTGGCATATCCTCTGTAACAATTATGTATTGTCTCATGTTTTCGGGAAATTGCACCAAATAATAATCATCAACTTGATTTTACTTGGATGCTTTATTCTTTACGTCAAGCTTTATTAAGTAATGACAAACCGGCATAAGATTTGAATTGAAAGACAGCGACAATTCAACTTGTTCAAAGTACGAAGGATCTCTTTTAGTTGACTTTTTTTTGGAGGTCTTCCCTTTTTTATAGTAGCTATTGGGGGTTCTAATATAGTGGTTGTTTGAGGGAATGCTATCAATTTCAGTTGCTGTTGCATATCAAGTCTCACGTTATAGGAGATTCATCGTACCTTCTTTTCAATAATTGTATTTCGGGAAAATCCAGGAAATCCAGAGTAGAATGATGTAATGTGGGAGGAGTACATGACAATTGCTTCCAATAAGAATCTACAACACTAAGAGGGATAAAACCGTTTGAATGTCTAAATTCCACAAGCATATGTGCACATGGTAGTCCATTTACTTGCTATAAAACACAACCACAATTCTCGATACTCAATCCCATGGTTGAAATGCTCCGCAGCTCTTCTAGTAGTAAACAAAGTGCTTTGTAAGATACAAAACCCTAGAGGTCTTTAAACATGGGTTGGGTTCGAAATCTATGCATTGTCCTAGACGTACTTAATTCGAATGCATTTTCAATTGCAACTAGTTCATTCTCACAACAAAGATGTGTACTACTCCAACATTGCACAAAACAACCTGCAGCTGAATCGAAGTACAGTTTCAAAAGTGTGTGTGCACTTTCAATTATGCTCGTTGAGACATTGTATAGTGTTTCACCTTGTTTGCCCAAGCCAAAACAAACATCTCCTTATATTTACTAAGCCAGTTTTTCAGTACGTACGTGATAGCTTTTTTCTGTTTCCCTATCCATGCACCACAAAACAATTTTAAGTTTCAATGGTACTCTTCTTCGGATAAAGAATTAATCACATTTACCCAATCATCCCAAAATTGTTCATACTATTTTTTCTTCCTCATTCTCTAGCACTACTTCTTTATCATTAACTATTATCTGTTTCTTCTTTATGCAATTAGGTTTGCAATTCGCTTGAACATTCTTCGAGATATGCCATGCACTAAGAATATGACGTGTCATTGGAAATACACTTGCGACAGCATTTAAAAGAGAAATTTCAGCATCTGTGATGATAACATTTGGAATTTCTTTATCTTTATAACACTTTCGCACACATTCAAGTGCCCATATATATGAATCTGCAGTCTCACGGCTAATAAAAGTAAGTGCCACCATAAAAGAAGCCCCGGTTGACGTTTGTGACACCATATGAAAGCAAGGTAGCTTATGTCGGTTTGTCTTGAACGTGAAATCTAAGAATAAAATTTGATGAAAACATTGAGCTAGAACGACACATCTGGGATGGCTAAAGAATAAGTCAAAAACATCATTGCTTGTACCATTAACTCTACGGTGCACAGAATAATTATGACTATGAACCAATTTCGTGAATTATCGATCATCCTTCTATACTATGCCGTTTAAGCTTTACCTTGGCATTATAAATACTTCTTGTGGTCGACTGGTTCTCCGGATTGTTACTTTTGATAGCAGTTAATATATTTCAAGGCCTAACACCACTTTCTGTCATTGTTTTAAAGGTTTTCACTCATGCTCTTTCAACCTCGAAACATACAGATGCCCGATTAGTACATTCGAAAGTAGATGATTATGGCATTCATCCTTCACAGTTAATACCACCTACCATCATATATACAATGTGCACTTAATTCAAATGGACATCCGCATTTTCTACTTCCAGACCTTCATCTTTTTTGTTGGATTTTTGGAGCTTGACCCTTTGGTTTGTGATCGATATACTCGCCGCTTCTTTCACATACTAAAACCATCCAAAAGCCTTTTCTGTTTGACAACAAATTTCTCATTCTAGTTCTTTTTCTCATAATAATACAATTTGCAATAATGCCACAATTCATGCACCATTCTCTTACATTTTCTTTTGAATTAAACAGCTGCATCATAAAAAAAGAACATGAATCAGAATAACATAAGTTAAGTATCAAAATAAATTAAAAAATATTTAAATGTACCATTTTAGTAGTGAAATGAGAAGTTAGGTCGGGATAATCGGTAGGAGCCATGGTAACTTCTTCATTTTGGTTGTCATTGTCAACATCCTTGTCGATTTTATTTGAGCAACTGCAATCATCGTTTGATGCATCTTCGAATTCTTCGTCATTCTCCACTTGATTTGGTTCATTATTCCAATCATCATATGTCATTTGTGGACAATACAAATTCAACACATTCAAATGTGCATTAGAGAAATGACGTTGGACAATGTTTCTACATATTTTATGAATTTAGTCGTATTAAAACACCATTGATGAGGATTTGGATGGAGTCTAAATAACGGCTTATAAAGTAGTAAATGTAGATTACAAGTTATTTATATAACTATACAGTTTGGTATCGACCTATTAAATAAAAAAATAGAAACTAATATTGAGAGAATAATGCTTGTACTGCACCTTGTATTTCGTTGTATGTAACGCCATTTTTGCACTAGGATAGGAAATAAGAAAATATGAAATGGTAGTTATTATATGAACTATTATCAAATTTCACTGGTTAATTCGAGTTTGGCAACTAAAGGTAAAAACAGGTACTGTATAGTGTTCCAAACTAATTCAAAGAAGAATAGTTGTATACACTAACATAAATATTTAGTGTGGTGCTAATGGCACCCCAATATCCTCTTCCTAATACCGCAATTAAAAAATAAAACTCATTAAATTTTGTATGCTTCCTAATACCACATTACCTCTCCATTTTAATCTCCCACTCAACCAGTATTTGCGGAACTAGTCACGTAGTCAGCCATAATCTGATAACCCCAATCAACAACAATCGTTGTCTAATTCATCTTTCCCACGAGAAAAAACATTTTTTTTACCGTTTGAAGCCCTAAACTTACTTGATTAAGTTGACAGGGGTTGAGACGACGACGTATCTGCAGCTTTCTTCTTTCTCGGCATTGCTGCGACATCGAACAATTTATCGTTGATCATCTAATTGAAGAAGTAGGGTTTTAGAATGGAATGAACGAGGAACGAATATGAGACGAGATAGAAATAAGGTAACGGTGGTGCGAGAGCTCCTATTTATTACGTGAGGTATTAAGAAGAGTGTAATAATAATTCTTGTGGTATTTTTAGTAACGGTAATAGGAAGAGTAAATTGGAGTGACCTTAGCACCACACAATATTTAAATCTACAGGGACATATCTAGTGTAAGAATATTTCGGCAAAACCATGTCGTTATAGATTAATACAAACGAGGATGGGTCTCTAAAAAGAATTCCTACCATATGTGATACAAATATCGGCAATAACTAGTTGAACTAAATTGCTATGTTTGATATGGTCAGTTCGGTTTTGAGCTAGTGCCAAATAATTTTACACCGTTATTTACGCGATCATCATCGTAATCCTTCATTAAACCCTAAAGACTAAAATTTCTTGAATTAAACGAAAACAAACCTTCTGATCAGAAGATTGAATAATTCCTACGTAACGTTCACTTTCTTGAATCAATATCGCATTGTTTTCCTTCTCCTCCACGTGGACTTCATTAGGGTTTACTTTCTTCATTAGGTTTACACTCATAAGAAAAAAGAAGATTACTATAGGTAATTAGCCAAGGGTAATTTAGTAAAATTATTATTTACTGTTAAGGGGAGCCTATTACTAATTGTACGCCTCTTAACATTTTTTTTTTGAAAAGTGACCCCCTTAACCGAAATTGGAGCGTCAACAACAAACCCCTAAAAATTTTACATGTGGTTTGATGTACTTTAATTCATTGGGATGAAAAGATTATAATATGAGCCTCTACGAATCAACTAATTATAAGTAAATATATTTTGTTGAAGTACCGAGGAATGTAAATGTAGCGAAAGATATTTACAAAATATAGTATAACACAATATTTTATACTTTTTATTTCAATAATTAAATGAAATAAAAAATCCTTGTTGCTTCATACAAAACTTCCACTAAAATGATTCATAGAAAGTCATCGTTAAAAAAAATTCTTAAAGAATGTTGTTTCACTACATTAAAGTTAATAATCATTAGAATGTAATAAAATTTGTGGTAGTCGATAGGTCAAAGTAAAGGCAATATAGAAAACATAAAAATAGGCTAAGAAAAGGAAAGTGCACATTTTTGTTTGTTGTGCGCATTTAGTTGATGCCTCAGGAAGTCCCTATTTAAGATAAACTCAAACTTTGACAATATTTAAAGGTTGAAAATTTTATCTACTCCAATTTTTATAATATGAAAATTTTGAGAAG
Organism: Allium sativum; assembly: GCA_030737875.1. Lineage (NCBI taxonomy): Eukaryota > Viridiplantae > Streptophyta > Magnoliopsida > Asparagales > Amaryllidaceae > Allium > Allium sativum. The sequence continues at coordinate 738,420,181 of CM060916.1, forward strand.
TGTTTTTAAATAATAGAAAAGTGTTTGTGAAAAGGATGGTTTGGTAAGAATAAATAAGTTTTTGAAAAAAGTATGTAATTAAGACTTTAAAAGATAAATGTTTTGGGAGTTTGTAAGTTAATTTTTTTTAAAAGCTTTAATTTTTGGAAAAAAAATAAACACTAAACCAAAATTTTAAATGTATAGTGGATAGAATTAACACATTGATAACACTTAGGAAAAGGAATTTGAATATAAACAAGATAACAACGATTACTTTTGAAAATAGAAATAAGGAATCCTCATGTTGTATAGAGTATAAATATAGAAAAATCTAGGGATAATTTACAGATTCATGGGCCATAAAATGGATATTAAACAATATATCTACAAGCCTTGGAATATGCTTGTATGAGGATTTTAAATTAAGGAAATATCATGCTTTTAAGATACTATAAAGAGGAATGATATTAAAAGAGGAGAATAGAAGATGGTTAACACATGTAAAGCTTAACGGTAAACTTGAGTTTATATAAAATGGAAAAAGGGTGCTGTACTTACTTGTGGTATGGAAAATACTTTTGTGAGTTTTTGTGTATTGATTATTATTGAAATTTGTGAATGCTATCAAAAATATTCTTTTTTACATATTTTCTTTGTGGACCGCTGTCTATAAAGAAAACAAGAAAACAAGAAAATTTTATAAGGAGGTCATTTAACTAATACAAAAAAATGATTTTTTTTTTTAAGATTGGAAGGTAATAACAATTTGAAACACGAATATTAAAACAACAACATAAAGAAAAATGAAAGGAAAGGTATTTAAAGAATGAATTTTAAAATAGAAAAGTTTATGCAGAAACAAAATTTTTACTTTTGCAAACTGTACTTGGAAAAGTTGGAAATTTAATGGGATCACAAGAAAACGTTCCAATGTACAAGGAAAAATGATACATAAGAGAACAATAGAAATATGTATTTTTCCACTGATAATTTTTCTAGTCTAGGAAACTAGATTTAGACAGTTTAAATTTTCTAAATTTGGAAGTTTAGTTTGTTAAGGTTTTGGATGATAAATTTGGAAGCAAAATTGGTTGAACTATGCATCTATCGAAGTGTGAGAAAAATTAGAGGAAAACTATTTTTTGGATTTCAAAAATTGCATTCATAAAGAAGTACCGGTATGTTTAGGATGTTTACATCATATTTTAAAAAGAATTTTTTTATATAAGAAGCATTCATATAGGAGGTGCCATTTACAACTACATGTTCAAGCATATCATACATATTGTAGTGCACCATACCTTGTTGCACTAGTGGTTACAAAGTTGGATGTACACTAAGTGGCTGTTAGTATAGAACGTATGTGCGAAAGTTTACGTGATATATCCCTTATTGGATTTCGGGACGAAATTCCTAAAGAGTGAGAGAATCAAATGCTCAACGTCCTTGAATAATTAATTAAAATGAATTTAATTAACAAAATAAGAAAATGCAATTTTTTCAAATACTGGAAGTTGGCCATGAAACCTGTGTTCGTAGTGATTTTCTGGTTAATTTTCATATGTATCATTTTTCGAATGAAGTTCAAATGGAGAAGCTACGACTGTACGAAGTTTTAGCGCTGAAAACAATTGAGTTTATGAAATTGGTAATTTAAATTAATTATAATTGATTAATTGATAGTTGTTAATATTCAAAATTTAAATTTGAGGATATGTATGAAGTCAGCAATGAGTCATAAAAATTTATTAAGAAATGTAACTTGTTAAGAAGACAAATAAGAATTGGAATTAAAATGAATTAATAACTTACACGTATATGTCTATTTCGAATTTAAAATAAAGTTTATTGAAAACAAAATTATGGGATGTATACATATACATATATATACAAGGAGAGAAACCATAAAAAAATTAGTAATAATTAATGTATGTTTTAATTTTAATTAATGTACATTACAACATAAATTACTGTATATTAATTAGAATTACAACACACATTAATTGTTATCAAATCTTATATAAGCAGAGAAACAGTAAAAGATTTAATGACAGTTAATATATGTTATAATTTCAATTAATGTACATTATAACAAAAATTAATGTACGTTAGTTAAAATTGTAATGTACATTAAATGTTTTTAAATCTATTACCATTTCCCTTTATACATACATACATACATATATATATATATCATACTTTTTTCTCAACAAACTTTTTTTTTCAAATTTGAAATGTGAATATACACGTAAGTTATTAATTTAGTTTTACTCAAATTCTTATGTATCTTCTTAATAAGTTTCCCTTTTCGGTAACTCTACTGACTCACTACATGTCCTCAATTCCAAATTTTGGGTACTAACACCTACTAGCAATCGATCAATAAATCATAATTAATTTAAGCTACCAATTTCACATATTTAATTATTTCCTATGAAAAACTTAAACGGTCATAATTTCTCTGTTTGAACTCCACTCCAAAACATTATAAATGAAATTTGATTAGAAAATCTACACGAACACAATGGTGTAAGTTAAATTCAAACATTTACAAAATGTCCAATTTCTTATTTTATTAATTATTTAAAAATTTGGGGTGTTATAGTCTTTAGATATTTCATTGATAAATCATTTAAGGGAGAAATTAAGACTCTGAGATTTTCCTGAGGATTAATGAAAAAAGTTAACAAGAATTTAACTGAAAATTAAATTGTAATTTAATGAGAAATAAAAAATTAACTAGAATAAGGACTAAAGAATTTTTTCCCAAATATTCGAACTAGACTGTGAAACCTTCATTTTTGCATTCGCAGTAATTTTCTAGATGATTTTCATGTCTAACACTTTGTAATTTAATTTAGTATGAATAAGTTACAAACATCTGAAAAATGTACAGGTCGACCCTAAATAATCTACATAAAATTTTGATTTTTCCTTGCACATAAAGTAAAAAGGTAAGAGGTTTGGATCTTCTAATAAAATGATCTAATGATCCTAAATCCCAGAATAACCTTATAGATAATTCTCAAATCTAAACCTTAATTTTGGGCATTGTTATTGACACTCCCAATATTGTAATGGGGGAGTCAAATTTTTTTTTTAAGGGGAGTACCAATGAGGAAAGTAGCTCCTTAATAAATAAATGTAATTTTACCTTATTACCCATTTAGGCTTAATTTCACTCTTTGGTTCATTAATCTAATGTTTAATGGTTAATCAACACCATTAGTTGTGGAGAAATCAAACTCTGACCCAAAAACATGAACGAAAAAGAAAACAATATGATATTGACATAGAAGAGTGAGCGTTATTTTGGAGTTGATCAGAGTGATGAGATGGTAGGATCTAATTTTAGTTTATGAAATCGTGTGCACATATTTTTAAGGTTAAGTTAGTGTCGTTTCAGGCTTGATTCGGTTATTGGTAGTAATGTTGATGTGCAAGGGCCATAGAAAAAAAAAATTTGATTCGCATATATCAATTTTATTTAAACCCTAAAGGATAAGCGTTTTCGGAGGAACAGGATCAAACTATTTTTTTGATCGACATAAATATGCCGAATTTTATAATTATGGAGGCAATGCACCGAAATGATTATTAATTTTCGACATATGATTGTCGAATACATATATCATTAATTACGTGCTACATTCGGCGAAATGGTGACGAACTGCTTATTTTAATTCGGTTTCCCTTGCCGAATAAGTTTTTTTCAATTTGGTTTTAAGGGACAATCTGAGAATAATGAGTAGCGTGAAATAATATGTTTTTGTAGCCCCTTAACAAATTTTCAAAGAGTGGAGTGTTTTTAAAAAATGCCTCCCTCAACAATAGTTCGAGTGTCAATAAACATGCTTCAATTTTTTGTTAGGACAATCAATAACTAAATGTTGCCAATTTCTTTTCTCAAACTCTAAAATCCTTTAGACTCTATAATCAATCAAATTCTAAAATCAATTTCTAGTTTCTAAGTCGACTCCATTTATCCAAATCGAATGCTAATCTCAACCGAATCAAATATAAAAAGGATACCTAATTATTAAAAGGGGATATAAATGGATCTAGGAAAGGAAATTAGCAGCATTGAAACCAGATCTAGAGTCAAGGACAAAGGCAAGTTGGAATAGATTTAGCAAGCTAATTAAATAAAATTAAATTGATTTTAGTTCTACACTATTACTAGATTGCAAATTCTGGACTTGGTCTGTTTAATTTGAAAACTTGAAATAATGGATCTTTTTTTCAGGTTGCAATGAAATATACAAATTTTAAATCCTTAAATCGTATGTTGAAATTCGATTTAACATTGATAAATTATAGAATTGAGATAATGAAATGATTAGTTCTATTATTTTGAAAACAAAACGATTAGACTACAAAATGATTAGATCTGTTATAGCAAAAACATAACGATTAGACTACGGAATGATTAGATCTAATGTTGTAGAAACATGATAATTAGGCCGTGTAATGATTAAATTTTAATTTGTTTTGAAGATTGTTGATTAATTGCATAGGTTAGTTGTAATGCTTGTTAGCAACCAAAATAATAATGAAATATGAATTATATATCATGTAAAATGATAATGTATGGATTATGGGAAATCGACCTTAGACTAACATAGATTAACTATCATTAATTATGTTGACTTAATAGACTACTTAGGGTCTCCACCGTCACACCATGAAAGCGTATGCAACTATCATCCTACACTAGAGCGATGTACAGATCTCTATGAAACTATACCATGTTCAGCACGAAACTACCATCGTCATTCTATGCAAGCATACAGAATGCCATATCCACATTTCTCGGCCAATCTCGGTCTTAACACGGAGTAATGCCCTAGCGTCTATGATTCATCGCCCAGTGCGGCGTGCATGTATCTAGAACCTCACACGTATGTACTGTCTACTATACCCCATGTTTCGTAATAGGGCTACATCTTAATGCACGGAACTAGGTCTGGAGCCATTTCCATATCAGTATAGGTTTGCCAAAGAGGCCTAAAGTACAAATATCTAAACTATGTGTAACAACCCGGAAAATGCGAGCCAGTTTGAAAATTTTAAATTGGCAATTTTAGCGAATTTTGAATATTTAAAATAGATTATTTTAAATAAAATCGACGAGAAATTTATTTTGAATATAATTCGAACATATATAGTTATACACGTCGTCGTTAGAATATAAATAATTATATATAATTATAAAAGGAATTGAAAATGGCGCGGTAGTTCGAAAATTCGATTTCTAATTTCAAATGAATATACAGAATTCAATATAAGTCAGAATTGAACGAAACAAGAAATATTTGAATCTGTATAACTATATCTTTGTAACGAAGTTAACAAACTGGGATTTCATCTTAGAAATGATAAGATATGTCCAGTTTAAAATTAGAAATAGTCGCTGTGGAATTTATATATATTTTTATATATATAAGGCCCTTAAAAATAGCCGTTTTGCAAACGACCTCGGATTTCGACGAAACCAGTTTTGTTGGGTCCGTGATGTTAAGTTATTGCTAGGTTTCAAATTTCATAATTTTTCGAATCAATATGTGAGCGTGGCAAAGGAAAACGTGTTTTGACCATTTCAGTTGATTTTAATCGACTGGAAATTGGCCATTTTTCCAACGGTCTCGGAATTCGACGAAACTAGTTTTGTTAGGACCGTATCGTCAATACGAAGCTAGAAAATATTTTTCTGGAATTTTTCGAGTTCGTATGTGGCCCCAGTAATTTGAAATGTACGTTTAAAATTCAATATAATGATTTAAATGTAAATTTAACGGAAACTGATTCAAACAATCGAATCAGCCTACGATACATATCCCATTGTGTTCGGAATGGGGGTAAAATGCTAAGGACGTCAGGCGGTGGGCCTCGTTTAGAGGTCGTATGTGAAAGTCAACTTTTTGAGCAAAATAAAATAATTAAATTAATAAATAATATAAATACTCCTCCCCCCCTTTATCTTCATTGCCCCCCCCCCGTTCGTTTTAATTCCAAACGAAAAAAGAAAAAAAAAAACCTAAAGCCTATCGACGGCCGCCCCCCCCCCCCTGAAGCGCCGCCGCCCATCACCGCACCCCCCTCTCCCTCGTACGACGAACTCCCACCGAAGCCCCCCCCAGATCGCACGAGACCCGAAGCAGCGACGCCCCCCTGGAAGCGAACGCCTTACCGCCGACGAACTGCGAAATTCTCCTCCCCCCCCCCTGTAAGTATTTCTTTATATTTTTATTATTTTATTTTTATATTTTTTTTATATAAACGTAATTTAAAAAAACTGATTTTTAAATGTTGAGAAAACTGATTTTATTTTGTTTAGAAAACTGATTTTATTTTGTTTAGAAAACTGATTTTATAATGTTTAGAAAACTGATTTTATAATGTTGAGAAAACTGATTTTAAAGAATTTAAAACTGTTTTTTTTACATTTATAAAAACTGTTTTGTTTTTAAAATTTAAAAACCGATTTTGTTAAAGTTAAAACAGAAATTTTTATAAAGTTTAAAACTGAATTTTTAAAAAGAAATAAAACTGTTTTTGAAATAAAAGTAAAAAACATATTTTTATATGTTGAAAGCAAAAGAAAAAAAAACATATTTTTATATGTTGAAAGCAAAAGAAAAAAAAACATATTTTTATATGTTGAAAGCAAAAGTAAAAATCATATTTTTATATATTGAATAGCATCGTAAAAATTCGATTTTTACATATGCAGAGAATACGGGTGAAAGCGACAAATTGGCGAAGATTTCTATTAAGAAGAGTCTTGAAGTTGGATAGCTATTGGTGAGAACTTGTAATAACCCGAAAATCTGGGCCAGTTTAAAATTTTTATTTTGGCAATTTTAGCGAATTTTGAATATTTAAAATGAATTATTTTAAATAATATCGACGAGAAATTTATTTTGAATGGAATTCGACGTATATATTTTATACGTCGTCGTTAGAATATATAATAATTATATATAATTAAAATAGAATTGAAAATGGCGCGGTAGTTCGATAATTCGATTTCAAACTTCAATTGAATGTACCGGGTGCAAAACAATCCAGATTTTAATGAAACCAAAAACATTAGGATCTAATTGATGATATCTTTCTAACGGATGTAAGAAACTGAGATTTCACTTTAAAAATTGAGAGATATGTCCAGTTGAAAATTCTGAATAGTCGCTATGGAATTCAGGCCCTTAAAAATGGACATTTTGCAAATGACCTCGGATTTCGACGAAACCACTTTTGTTGGGTCCGTGATGTCGAGTTATTGCTAGGTTTCAAATTTCATAATTTTTCGAATCAATATGTGAGCGTGGCAAAGGAAAACGTGTTTTGACCATTTCAGTTGATTTTAATCGACTGGAAATTGGCCATTTTTCATACGGTCTCAGAATTCGACGAAACTAGTTTTGTTAGGACCGTATCGTCAATACGAAGCTAGAAAATATTTTTCTGCAATTTATAGAGTTAGTATGGGACCCCAGTAATTTGAAATGTACGTTTAAAATTCAATATAGTGATTTAAATGTAAATTTAACGAAAACTGATTGTAACAGCCGAATCAACTTACGATACATATCCCATTGTGTTCGGAATGGGGGTGAAACGCTATGGACGACAGGCGGTGGACCTCGTTTAGAGGTCGTTTGAAAAAGTTGACTTTTTGAATTAAAATAAAATAATTAAATAATTAAATTAATAAAAAAAATATATATAATCCCTCTTCCCTCCCTATACCTCCAGGCCCCCCCCCCCCGTTTCATTCGAACAGAAAAAAAATAATAAATAAAAAAAAAAAAAAAAAGGGGGAAGGCGACGTTCGCCATCGCCAGGGCGACGCCCTCAACGCCGCCACCCCCCCAGAGCCGTCGCGCAGCGCCCCTCCTCTTCCCTCTCCACTCTCCTCCTCCAACGTGAAGAACCCTAATTCCGCACCCCCTTGCTCACCTGAACCCTAGCCGCCGCAACCAGACCCCCTCCACCTCGCCTCGTAGCTCCGCTGCTCCCTCCTACTCGCGAACCCCCAAAGCGACGGAAGCCACAGCCCCCCCCTGGACCCAAAACCGATGATGAACCCCCCCCCCCCTGTAAGTATTTTCTGATTTTATTTATTTTATTTACTGATTTTATTTGTTTTATTAACTGAATTTTATTTGCTTATTAATCTGAATTTTTTTAAATTTTAAAAACTGATTTTATTTATTTTAAAACAGATTTTATTTATTTATTTTAAGACGTGACTTTTAAAACAGAAAAGATTTAATTTTTAAAAGTAATATAATACGATCTTTATATTTTTAAAGTGATAAAAATATAGTTTTTATATTTTTAAAGAATTAAAAATATAATCTTTTATATGGTAGGAAGATAAAAATATAGTTTTTATATTTTTAAAGTATTAAAAATATAATCTTTACTATATAGAAATATTAAAAATAGGATTTTTATATTTTTAAAGTATTAAAAATATAATCTTTATAGGATAGAAAATATAAAAATATCATCTTTGTATATGTAACGAAATAAAAATCTGATTTTTATTTTATATACGTTGAAATCAAGTGATTAAATTTAAAAAGGTGAAATCTTTGAATTTAAAAAGGTGAAATCTTTGAATTTAAAAAGGTGAAATCTTTGAATTTAAAAAGGTGAAATCTTTGAATTTAAAAAGGTGAAATCTTTAAATGTAAAAAGGCGAGATCTTTATATATAGAATAACGATGTAAAAATAGAATTTTTATCTATATAGTAGCGGTGTAAAAATAGCATTTTTATCCATATAGCGTGAAAGTAAAAATTCGATTTTTATATATTGAACTTCGAAATAAAAATATGATTTTTATATATTGAATAGCGTAGTAAAAATTCGATTTTTAAATATATGAAGTGATTATGAAAATATGACCTTTAAATTGAAAGTGAATAAATAAAAATGTGATTTTTATTTTAAAAACATCGAAATATAAAAATGTGTGATTTTTATATATATAGTGACTACGGGCAATGAAGATGGCGAGGATAGGATAACGACGAAGATTTTCTACAAAAGAAGTGTCGTGAAGTTGGATAGCTACTTGTGAGAACTTCTCACTCTTAATTCTCTTTTTCTAGATATATATATATATATACTAGGATGCAGACGGTGCTTATTAGAAGCACCCGACACCCGTCCACATACCATGGACTTGTTTGTTTGGATGTTTGGTGATTGATTGAGATATTGGTTTGAATGTGGTTTGTGGTGTGAAAAATCGAATCGATAAATTGATTAGGATTAGACGTGCGCCGTTATAAGGCGAAGGAGTAAGGCTAGGTTAGACCCTTACTCCAAATTTTGTGGTTTGCATAACGAAAGTGAATTTGATTGATGTGTGAATGGCGTGGGCCTTCACTAGACCGGGGATAAGGCTAGGCCTCGTCCCGTTTCTAGTATCGTGCCGTTATGCCGCCGAAATTTTCTAAAATATGTTAGAAAATAAAAATATCATTTTTATTGTGTAAATGAAATGAATAGAAATTCAAGTGTTGAAATAGAATATTTTATCGTTAAAAATATAATTTTTAACGTGAAAGTGAATAAATAAATATTTATAAACAAATCGGCCGATTTGTTTATATACACTGATTTGACTGATATTGATTGGGTCGATAAATTTTACACATCGCCCAACTGCACAAATAAAATCTGTGTTTGATTGTTTGAAACCCCACACGGGTGTTGGGATGAAATTTGAAGTTCACTCATCCTGATTGATCAAATATGTCGATCGATTGATTGACAGGCTGTTATAAGCGTTAGATATCGATATTTGATGCTTATACAGTGTAGTGCACTTTGGTTGATGGTTGATTATTTTTCGACGCTATTATATACATGTGTTGTATGGAATTCATATAATTAACGTTATATGGTGATTGATTGGGCCTCATTCCAATTGGAATAATGAATATTATAAAAGAAAATTCATGTGTTGAATATAAAGAAAATAGTCATGTGTTGACGATGTTCATGTGTTGAGTGAAATATTTTAAATAAAATAAATTACATCTTTATCACATTTAAAATTAGAACTACTTCCCAGTAGAAGTCTAATTGAAAATCAAACGATAGATACCATAGTTTTATAAAATATTTCACATAATAAAAATAGTGATGTGTTGACAGTACTCATGTGTTGAGATTAGTCGTGTGTTGAAAGAAATATAGGTTCATGTGTTGAATTGAACAGAAGTTTTTGAAATATATAAAGCCGTGTGGATTAGAGATGCGCTATTTTGACGTGAACGATATTTATATCGATTTTATTCGTTTTACAACGAATATTGAAAGGTGATTTCAAAACTAAATATTTTGAAATGAAATTCAATTGAATTAGATTAAAATTCGAATTGAATAGGAAGTGAATTTAAATTTGAATTGAATAGAAATGAATTGAATTGAAAACGATTTCGAAATGAATTGAATTGAAAACGATTTCGAAATGAATTGAATTGAAAACGAATTCAAATTGAATTGAAAGTGAATTGAAATGAATTCAAATTGAATTGAAATTTGAATTGAATAGAAATGAATTTTAAAACGAATTTATAGAGAAGAATTCAATTTTGATTTGAATTGAAATGGAAGTTGAAATCGCTTTTGAAACGAATTCAAAACTATTTTTTTTAAAATTCGTTTTAAAAGGAAATCGACGAAATATATATTATATATATTATATATATAATATAATGGCCTGAATAGAACGCGCCGCGCCGCGGCAGTTCGTGAATTTCGACCATTTATTTCAAACGGACATTGCGGGAGATCCGACCGTCGGATTCTCCTAAAACCGGAACCGTTGGGTTCGTATCGAAAAGAGCTTTCCATTGAATATTAGAAATTTGAAATCTAACGGTTGGATTTGGAATTATGTCCAAATCAAATTCGAAAAAGGTCGCTGTAAGTGCAGTTCGATGGCCGTTGTTGGAAATCGACTGTACGGGCCTTGATAAAATTATTAGAAATATCTATAATTTGTGTAAAATTATAATATGTGAATTGGAAAGATTTGGGCTGGAAAATTCCACATTTGAAAAGATAAAAATAGATTTTTATCGAAATGAACTAGTTTTGAACTAGAATTGAAATCAATTTATTTTTAAAATAAATAAATTGAATTTGAAAGTGATTTTGAAAATAATCGATAATTTCCAATATGTGGATTGGACTGGAGCTGAATCGAAATTATCTTCGGAATATTTCGAGGTTGGATTTCGTGACTATACAGATATTGTTATGGGAATTTGAAAGATATTTTATATCGTTATTTCCAATACGATATTTGTTGGTTTCAGAATTTGATATTGAATATAAGCCGATATATTTTCTATTCAAAGCCTTGTATTTAATATCAAATGTGATTTGGGTTTGTCGTGAATCGTGTTTTGATGACATTGGTTCTTTAACCCAGTTAAAGGCAGAATATTGATTTTTTTTGTGAAGATTAAAACTAAGTGGAGTTTTAATGAATCTTTAATTAGATTAAAATGTGAATTGATAATTTTAATTATCAAATTTGAAAAGTGATCGAGAGTGGAGTACCACCAGTTTTGCTCCAAAGCGATAGTTAAATCTTTAATTAGATTTGAACGTGAAATGGTAATTAATTTTACCGATAACACAGTGGTGTTAGATGTGGAGTATTACCAGTTTTCTCCATGGGATATAGGTTGGGATTGGGAAATAAACTAAATAATTACTTCGGTGTGGTTCGTTAATCCCGACTAGTTTGAAGTGATATCCAAAGGAGGATTAAAGAATAAATTTAGAAGAATTTATCTTGGATAAAATTAATGGGAACATTTCCCTAAGAATGTGATTTTGTGAATAAAAGAATATTCTGAATTGGAATGAGGCGTTTGTTGTGTTTGTGTAACATTCGTTTATTATATACGTGGGTTATTCAGAAAGGCCGGGTTTATACCCATTCTGAATAATCGATTCGACGAGATGTCGAAGATGAAGACGGTGGTTGAAGACCGGAAGTCTTCACATCGTTTGGGTGATTACTGATGATCTTGATTGGGCTGTACACCCAAGATGAGGGAAACAGTCGGTGATCGTCCAGACGTACTTGGAGATCGATGGATATGCGAGGAAAGTGCCTCCGGTTTCGTTCAGACCCAGAACGGACTAGTAAATGGACTGTGTGTCTGACATTGGATTTTAGTCCGTGTGATTGATCTCTATTAAATATATATCTGTTTGGCGGCGGAGAATTTATTCTCTTGCTTAACGCCCTTCTCTGAGACGTACGAGCTCAGGGGTTATATATTGATGGATATTAAGCGCATGGAGTGAATTGCCTGTGTGGCATGCGTAAGTGGCAATTGATCAAGGCTTCTGTTGAAAAGCAAAGTCTTGTGGTTGATGATCAAAGCACGGCCTGTGTGGCATAGCTTTGTGTATAACGTGAATTCGCGAGCCTCACACCTCGGTATGAGTTAAAAACGGGAGACGGACCGCTGGGAGAGCACGACGTTTCTTTCTAGCTAGGGTGGTGTCAGTGACCTACCAGCCCTGACATTTATATACTTTTCACCTGTGTGGTTGTTGGATATGAGGCGCCTCGGATATAGGTCTGTAAGGACCGGGAAACGTGTGTTCAGGAATAACTAATCCTCAAAAGTAAGAGAGGACCGGCCCAGCCGATTCCAAGGATCAAAGTGGGGTCCTGGGACATTTGCTAGAGTGTCTCGAACGCGGAGAGGAGCTTGCCCCTTGCCTCGGCTCATGACGGAAATCCAATTTCCAATACGTGTATTGCGGTTTTAATTGTAAAACTAGTATGGCGACATGATAGATGGTACCCATGCCGCCTATGATTGATACTTATGATTGAAATTGTTTTGGCACTATACACTTATTATAGTATCAAATAATGTGTTTTAAACGTATCAAGCATGCTTTGGCTGTTATAAGGTAAAAACCCTATCCTCCGGCTTGCGTTGCATTGTGTGATGGGACCTGGGTCTTATAACAGCTTCATTTTTCTTTATTTAGCATTGCGCTGTTTGTTTTATGCACTGGTATTCTTGGGAGGAAACCCGTTCCGTGTTATACGGCGTGGTCCCTTGATTTACCGAACTTTAAAATAAAGAATTATAACTGTTTTAGTTCTCACACCAGTCCCATGACTGACCTGGAGTTTATTGTTTTAACCTAAACTCTGGGTGCCCCTATTTTCCGCACGGGCAGCTAGTAGTTTTGGTTTTGCAGATTTATATCCACAGGGTCCTGATTTACAGCTGGAACGATGCTCGGAAAGCTCTGTATCCGTGTATCACTTCTAGTTGTGTTTTGTATATTTTTCCGCTGCTATGTAATTTATTGTAATCTCTGATATTTGTTGAATGTAATTTATTCATTTATACTCTGTATATTCTTGTATCTGATGGAATTGTTGTAATAACAATGAAATGTTCTTCCGTATGCGTCCTTTTGTGTATTGTTCTCAAAGTATTCGTGCTTTCCTTCACGGGGAAGTTACGGGTTCCTACAGTGGTATCAGAGCTTTGGTTTACAGAGCTCGAGAACAAGGCACATTAGAACCATACGAAAGAATTCATCAGATATTGGATTAGTAATATCCAATTAGAATGACTCGTTAGAGATAGGATCAGTAGTATCCTAGGACGAGTGTGAAGAGTATATTTTTCAAATGAAAACAATTTTGTTTTGAAATTTAAATCGTCTTACACGTATTTGAATATTTGTTTATTTTGAATATGGACAATCGAGTATATATAGATTTCGCGTATACGCGTCATGAACGTATATTCGAAGTTTTAATATACTGGGTAGATATAGAATCACATTCTAGACACCCGGAGATGGTTCTGATGATTGATATATCATCATCAGAATTTATGTTCGTGTTTCGAAGGTGTGATTTCTATATATTTCCATTAGACTGGTGTGAGAACCAAACTTATATAGTTAGAACACTTTGTTGTGAATTGGCATCAAAAACATGATTTTTGTATATATGTATCAAAATTATGAATTTGAAACTCTAATTCACTAATTGATTGCTGTTTGTGTTGGTTGTTTATTTGTTTGCTAATTTTTAACCATTTATGCCTAATTGAATCGAATATTGAATTATATTGAAAATCGGTCGCATTTGCTTGCATATACATACATTGAACAGGTCATAGCAAGGAGGCTAGAGCCAGAGAATAAAATTTGTTTGCCCGACAAATAGGTACATGTTTATTACATAATTTCCTGTTTTGTTTGGGTGATGATGATTTTGTGAGCCTATTGGCTAGCCGCTTGGCTTTTTCTTTTTTCTTTTTGAGATCTGAAGGACCGGGGAAGCTATTTGAAATTCCCCGATGCTCCCATTGCAGGGGAGGTTATGGCGAAATTTTTCGAAAATTTAGGGTGTTAGCCAAATTTTTGAAATTTTAAAAAAAAATTCTCAGAAACTGAAAAGTTGGAGAATGGAAGCCAGATCGAATGTAGAGCTTATTAATCAAACCACTTTCGACTTTGTTCCTTTTCGGGGACGAAAAGTTTTAAGTGGGGGAGATTGTAATAACCCGAAAATCTGGGCCAGTTTAAAATTTTTATTTTGGCAATTTTAGCGAATTTTGAATATTTAAAATGAATTATTTTAAATAATATCGACGAGAAATTTATTTTGAATGGAATTCGACGTATATATTTTATACGTCGTCGTTAGAATATATAATAATTATATATAATTAAAATAGAATTGAAAATGGCGCGGTAGTTCGATAATTCGATTTCAAACTTCAATTGAATGTACCGGGTGCAAAACAATCCAGATTTTAATGAAACCAAAAACATTAGGATCTAATTGATGATATCTTTCTAACGGATGTAAGAAACTGAGATTTCACTTTAAAAATTGAGAGATATGTCCAGTTGAAAATTCTGAATAGTCGCTATGGAATTCAGGCCCTTAAAAATGGACATTTTGCAAATGACCTCGGATTTCGACGAAACCACTTTTGTTGGGTCCGTGATGTCGAGTTATTGCTAGGTTTCAAATTTCATAATTTTTCGAATCAATATGTGAGCGTGGCAAAGGAAAACGTGTTTTGACCATTTCAGTTGATTTTAATCGACTGGAAATTGGCCATTTTTCATACGGTCTCAGAATTCGACGAAACTAGTTTTGTTAGGACCGTATCGTCAATACGAAGCTAGAAAATATTTTTCTGCAATTTATAGAGTTAGTATGGGACCCCAGTAATTTGAAATGTACGTTTAAAATTCAATATAGTGATTTAAATGTAAATTTAACGAAAACTGATTGTAACAGCCGAATCAACTTACGATACATATCCCATTGTGTTCGGAATGGGGGTGAAACGCTATGGACGACAGGCGGTGGACCTCGTTTAGAGGTCGTTTGAAAAAGTTGACTTTTTGAATTAAAATAAAATAATTAAATAATTAAATTAATAAAAAAAAATATATATAATCCCTCTTCCCTCCCTATACCTCCAGGCCCCCCCCGTTTCATTCGAACATAAAAAAAAAAATAAATAAAAAAAAAAAAAAAAGGGGGAAGGCGACGTTCGCCATCGCCAGGGCGACGCCCTCAACGCCGCCACCCCCCCAGAGCCGTCGCGCAGCGCCCCTCCTCTTCCCTCTCCACTCTCCTCCTCCAACGTGAAGAACCCTAATTCCGCACCCCCTTGCTCACCTGAACCCTAGCCGCCGCAACCAGACCCCCTCCACCTCGCCTCGCAGCTCCGCTGCTCCCTCCTACTCGCGAACCCCCAAAGCGACGGAAGCCACAGCCCCCCCCTGGACCCAAAACCGATGATGAACCCCCCCCCCCCCTGTAAGTATTTTCTGATTTTATTTATTTTATTTACTGATTTTATTTGTTTTATTAACTGAATTTTATTTGCTTATTAATCTGAATTTTTTTAAATTTTAAAAACTGATTTTATTTATTTTAAAACAGATTTTATTTATTTATTTTAAGACGTGACTTTTAAAACAGAAAAGATTTAATTTTTAAAAGTAATATAATACGATCTTTATATTTTTAAAGTGATAAAAATATAGTTTTTATATTTTTAAAGAATTAAAAATATAATCTTTTATATGGTAGGAAGATAAAAATATAGTTTTTATATTTTTAAAGTATTAAAAATATAATCTTTACTATATAGAAATATTAAAAATAGGATTTTTATATTTTTAAAGTATTAAAAATATAATCTTTATAGGATAGAAAATATAAAAATATCATCTTTGTATATGTAACGAAATAAAAATCTGATTTTTATTTTATATACGTTGAAATCAAGTGATTAAATTTAAAAAGGTGAAATCTTTGAATTTAAAAAGGTGAAATCTTTGAATTTAAAAAGGTGAAATCTTTGAATTTAAAAAGGTGAAATCTTTGAATTTAAAAAGGTGAAATCTTTAAATGTAAAAAGGCGAGATCTTTATATATAGAATAACGATGTAAAAATAGAATTTTTATCTATATAGTAGCGGTGTAAAAATAGCATTTTTATCCATATAGCGTGAAAGTAAAAATTCGATTTTTATATATTGAACTTCGAAATAAAAATATGATTTTTATATATTGAATAGCGTAGTAAAAATTCGATTTTTAAATATATGAAGTGATTATGAAAATATGACCTTTAAATTGAAAGTGAATAAATAAAAATGTGATTTTTATTTTAAAAACATCGAAATATAAAAATGTGTGATTTTTATATATATAGTGACTACGGGCAATGAAGATGGCGAGGATAGGATAACGACGAAGATTTTCTACAAAAGAAGTGTCGTGAAGTTGGATAGCTACTTGTGAGAACTTCTCACTCTTAATTCTCTTTTTCTAGATATATATATATATACTAGGATGCAGACGGTGCTTATTAGAAGCACCCGACACCCGTCCACATACCATGGACTTGTTTGTTTGGATGTTTGGTGATTGATTGAGATATTGGTTTGAATGTGGTTTGTGGTGTGAAAAATCGAATCGATAAATTGATTAGGATTAGACGTGCGCCGTTATAAGGCGAAGGAGTAAGGCTAGGTTAGACCCTTACTCCAAATTTTGTGGTTTGCATAACGAAAGTGAATTTGATTGATGTGTGAATGGCGTGGGCCTTCACTAGACCGGGGATAAGGCTAGGCCTCGTCCCGTTTCTAGTATCGTGCCGTTATGCCGCCGAAATTTTCTAAAATATGTTAGAAAATAAAAATATCATTTTTATTGTGTAAATGAAATGAATAGAAATTCAAGTGTTGAAATAGAATATTTTATCGTTAAAAATATAATTTTTAACGTGAAAGTGAATAAATAAATATTTATAAACAAATCGGCCGATTTGTTTATATACACTGATTTGACTGATATTGATTGGGTCGATAAATTTTACACATCGCCCAACTGCACAAATAAAATCTGTGTTTGATTGTTTGAAACCCCACACGGGTGTTGGGATGAAATTTGAAGTTCACTCATCCTGATTGATCAAATATGTCGATCGATTGATTGACAGGCTGTTATAAGCGTTAGATATCGATATTTGATGCTTATACAGTGTAGTGCACTTTGGTTGATGGTTGATTATTTTTCGACGCTATTATATACATGTGTTGTATGGAATTCATATAATTAACGTTATATGGTGATTGATTGGGCCTCATTCCAATTGGAATAATGAATATTATAAAAGAAAATTCATGTGTTGAATATAAAGAAAATAGTCATGTGTTGACGATGTTCATGTGTTGAGTGAAATATTTTAAATAAAATAAATTACATCTTTATCACATTTAAAATTAGAACTACTTCCCAGTAGAAGTCTAATTGAAAATCAAACGATAGATACCATAGTTTTATAAAATATTTCACATAATAAAAATAGTGATGTGTTGACAGTACTCATGTGTTGAGATTAGTCGTGTGTTGAAAGAAATATAGGTTCATGTGTTGAATTGAACAGAAGTTTTTGAAATATATAAAGCCGTGTGGATTAGAGATGCGCTATTTTGACGTGAACGATATTTATATCGATTTTATTCGTTTTACAACGAATATTGAAAGGTGATTTCAAAACTAAATATTTTGAAATGAAATTCAATTGAATTAGATTAAAATTCGAATTGAATAGGAAGTGAATTTAAATTTGAATTGAATAGAAATGAATTGAATTGAAAACGATTTCGAAATGAATTGAATTGAAAACGATTTCGAAATGAATTGAATTGAAAACGAATTCAAATTGAATTGAAAGTGAATTGAAATGAATTCAAATTGAATTGAAATTTGAATTGAATAGAAATGAATTTTAAAACGAATTTATAGAGAAGAATTCAATTTTGATTTGAATTGAAATGGAAGTTGAAATCGCTTTTGAAACGAATTCAAAACTATTTTTTTTAAAATTCGTTTTAAAAGGAAATCGACGAAATATATATTATATATATTATATATATAATATAATGGCCTGAATAGAACGCGCCGCGCCGCGGCAGTTCGTGAATTTCGACCATTTATTTCAAACGGACATTGCGGGAGATCCGACCGTCGGATTCTCCTAAAACCGGAACCGTTGGGTTCGTATCGAAAAGAGCTTTCCATTGAATATTAGAAATTTGAAATCTAACGGTTGGATTTGGAATTATGTCCAAATCAAATTCGAAAAAGGTCGCTGTAAGTGCAGTTCGATGGCCGTTGTTGGAAATCGACTGTACGGGCCTTGATAAAATTATTAGAAATATCTATAATTTGTGTAAAATTATAATATGTGAATTGGAAAGATTTGGGCTGGAAAATTCCACATTTGAAAAGATAAAAATAGATTTTTATCGAAATGAACTAGTTTTGAACTAGAATTGAAATCAATTTATTTTTAAAATAAATAAATTGAATTTGAAAGTGATTTTGAAAATAATCGATAATTTCCAATATGTGGATTGGACTGGAGCTGAATCGAAATTATCTTCGGAATATTTCGAGGTTGGATTTCGTGACTATACAGATATTGTTATGGGAATTTGAAAGATATTTTATATCGTTATTTCCAATACGATATTTGTTGGTTTCAGAATTTGATATTGAATATAAGCCGATATATTTTCTATTCAAAGCCTTGTATTTAATATCAAATGTGATTTGGGTTTGTCGTGAATCGTGTTTTGATGACATTGGTTCTTTAACCCAGTTAAAGGCAGAATATTGATTTTTTTTGTGAAGATTAAAACTAAGTGGAGTTTTAATGAATCTTTAATTAGATTAAAATGTGAATTGATAATTTTAATTATCAAATTTGAAAAGTGATCGAGAGTGGAGTACCACCAGTTTTGCTCCAAAGCGATAGTTAAATCTTTAATTAGATTTGAACGTGAAATGGTAATTAATTTTACCGATAACACAGTGGTGTTAGATGTGGAGTATTACCAGTTTTCTCCATGGGATATAGGTTGGGATTGGGAAATAAACTAAATAATTACTTCGGTGTGGTTCGTTAATCCCGACTAGTTTGAAGTGATATCCAAAGGAGGATTAAAGAATAAATTTAGAAGAATTTATCTTGGATAAAATTAATGGGAACATTTCCCTAAGAATGTGATTTTGTGAATAAAAGAATATTCTGAATTGGAATGAGGCGTTTGTTGTGTTTGTGTAACATTCGTTTATTATATACGTGGGTTATTCAGAAAGGCCGGGTTTATACCCATTCTGAATAATCGATTCGACGAGATGTCGAAGATGAAGACGGTGGTTGAAGACCGGAAGTCTTCACATCGTTTGGGTGATTACTGATGATCTTGATTGGGCTGTACACCCAAGATGAGGGAAACAGTCGGTGATCGTCCAGACGTACTTGGAGATCGATGGATATGCGAGGAAAGTGCCTCCGGTTTCGTTCAGACCCAGAACGGACTAGTAAATGGACTGTGTGTCTGACATTGGATTTTAGTCCGTGTGATTGATCTCTATTAAATATATATCTGTTTGGCGGCGGAGAATTTATTCTCTTGCTTAACGCCCTTCTCTGAGACGTACGAGCTCAGGGGTTATATATTGATGGATATTAAGCGCATGGAGTGAATTGCCTGTGTGGCATGCGTAAGTGGCAATTGATCAAGGCTTCTGTTGAAAAGCAAAGTCTTGTGGTTGATGATCAAAGCACGGCCTGTGTGGCATAGCTTTGTGTATAACGTGAATTCGCGAGCCTCACACCTCGGTATGAGTTAAAAACGGGAGACGGACCGCTGGGAGAGCACGACGTTTCTTTCTAGCTAGGGTGGTGTCAGTGACCTACCAGCCCTGACATTTATATACTTTTCACCTGTGTGGTTGTTGGATATGAGGCGCCTCGGATATAGGTCTGTAAGGACCGGGAAACGTGTGTTCAGGAATAACTAATCCTCAAAAGTAAGAGAGGACCGGCCCAGCCGATTCCAAGGATCAAAGTGGGGTCCTGGGACATTTGCTAGAGTGTCTCGAACGCGGAGAGGAGCTTGCCCCTTGCCTCGGCTCATGACGGAAATCCAATTTCCAATACGTGTATTGCGGTTTTAATTGTAAAACTAGTATGGCGACATGATAGATGGTACCCATGCCGCCTATGATTGATACTTATGATTGAAATTGTTTTGGCACTATACACTTATTATAGTATCAAATAATGTGTTTTAAACATATCAAGCATGCTTTGGCTGTTATAAGGTAAAAACCCTATCCTCCGGCTTGCGTTGCATTGTGTGATGGGACCTGGGTCTTATAACAGCTTCATTTTTCTTTATTTAGCATTGCGCTGTTTGTTTTATGCACTGGTATTCTTGGGAGGAAACCCGTTCCGTGTTATACGGCGTGGTCCCTTGATTTACCGAACTTTAAAATAAAGAATTATAACTGTTTTAGTTCTCACACCAGTCCCATGACTGACCTGGAGTTTATTGTTTTAACCTAAACTCTGGGTGCCCCTATTTTCCGCACGGGCAGCTAGTAGTTTTGGTTTTGCAGATTTATATCCACAGGGTCCTGATTTACAGCTGGAACGATGCTCGGAAAGCTCTGTATCCGTGTATCACTTCTAGTTGTGTTTTGTATATTTTTCCGCTGCTATGTAATTTATTGTAATCTCTGATATTTGTTGAATGTAATTTATTCATTTATACTCTGTATATTCTTGTATCTGATGGAATTGTTGTAATAACAATGAAATGTTCTTCCGTATGCGTCCTTTTGTGTATTGTTCTCAAAGTATTCGTGCTTTCCTTCACGGGGAAGTTACGGGTTCCTACAGAACTTCTCACTCAAAATTCTTTTTCTAATTATATATATATACTAGGATGCAGACGGTGCTTAGTAGCACCCGACACAATCGTCCACAGACCATGGACTTGTTTGTTTGGTTGCATAGATTAGTTATATGATTGGATTTGAATGGAATTGTTTGGTGATTTTGATTGATGTGTGAATGGCGTGGACCTTCACTAGACCGGGGATAAGGCTAGGCCTTGTCCCGTTTCTAGTATCGTGCCGTTATGCCGCCGAAATTTTCTAAAATAAGTTAGAAAAATAAAAATAGCATTTTATTTAAAGAATGAACTGAATAGAAATTCATAGGTTGAAATAAAATGTTTTATTGTTAAAAATATAATTTTTAACGTGAAGTGAATAAAATAAAATATTCATTTATAAACCGGACAGTTTGTTTATGTACACCTATTTGACTGATATTGATTGGGTCGATAAATTTTACACATCGCCCAACTGCACAAATAAAATCTGTGTTTGATTGTTTGAAAACCCCACACGGGTGTTGGGATGAAATTTGAAGTTCACTCATCCTGATTGATTAAATATGTCGATCGATTGATTGACGGGCTGTTATAAGCGTTAGATATCTATATTTGATGCTTATACAGTGTAGTGCACTTTGGTTGATGGTTGATTATTTTTCAATGCTATTATACATGTGTTGTATGAAAATCCATATAATAACTTTATATGGTAATTGATTGGGCCTCATTCCAATCGTGAAAATAAAGAATATTTTAAATAATAACAAATATTTTGATAATAGGAAATATTTGAAATAGAATATTTGAAAATAGGAATATATGAAGCCGTGTTGATTAGATTGACGCCATTTTGACGTGAACGATATTTATATCGATTTTATTCATCTTAAAAATGAATATTGAAAAGCGATTTCGAAATGAATTGAATTGAAAGCGATTTCGAAATGAATTGAATTGAAAACGATTTCGAAATGAATTGAATTGAAAACGATTTCGAAATGAATTGAATATATAACGATTTCGAAATGAATTGAATATATAACGATTTCGAAATGAATTGAATTGAAAACGATTTCGAAATGAATTGAAAACGAATTCAAAATGAATTGAAAACGATTTCGAAATGAAATGAATTGAAAACGATTTCGAAATGAAATGAATTGAAAACGATTTCGAAATGAAATGAATTGAAAACGATTTCGAAATGAAATGAATTGAAAACGATTTCGAAATGAATTGAATTGAAAACGATTTCGAAATGAATTGAATATATAACGATTTCGAAATGAATTGAATATATAACGATTTCGAAATGAATTGAATTGAAAACGATTTCGAAATGAATTGAAAACGAATTCAAATTGAATTGAAAACGAATTGAAATGAATTCAAATTGAATTGAAATTTGAATTGAATAGAAATGAATTTTGAAACGAATTTATAAAGAAGAATTCAATTTTGATTTGAATTGAAAAGGAAGTTGAAAATGTTTTTGAAACGAATTCAAAACTATTTATATAATTCGTTTTAAATAGAAATCGACGAAATATATATTATATATATTATATATATAATATAATGGCCTGAATAGAACGCGCCGCGCCGCGGCAGTTCGCGAATTTCGACCATTTATTTCAAACGGACATTACGGGAGATCCGACCGTCGGATTCTCCTAAAACCGGAACCGTTGGGTTCGTATCGAAAAGAGCTTTCTAACGAATGTTAGAAATTTGAAATCTAACGGTTGGATTTGGAGATACGTCCAAATCAAATTCGAAAAAGGTCGCTGTAAGTGCAGTTCGATGGCCATTGATGGAAATCGACTGTACGGGCCTTGATAAAATTATTAAAAATAGTAATAATTTGTGTAAAATCATAAGAAATGATTTGTGAAAGTTTGGGATGAAAAACTCCATATTTGAAAAGATAAAAATAGATTTTTATCGAAATGAACTAGTTTTGAACTAGAATTATAATTCTATTTATTTTTAAATAAATAAATTGAATTTGAAATGGTTTTGAAAATAACCAAAATTTCCAAAGATTGCATTGGAGTGGATTTGAATCGGAATTGTCTTCGGAATATTTCGATGTTGGAATTCGTGATTTTACAGGTGTTGTTATGGAAATTTGAAAGATATATATTTATATCGTTATTTCCAATACGACATTTGTTAGTCGTAGAATTCGATATTGAATATAAGCCGATATATTTTCTATTCAGAGCCTTGTATTTAATATCGAATGTGATTTGGGTTTGTCGTGAATGGTGTCTTCACTAACACTGTTCTTGAACCCAGTTGAGAAAAGATTAAATCTTTTTATTTAGATTTAATGAAGTGTACCAATTAAATGATATTTAATTGGAATTGAATTGGTATTGATTTTTGGGTTTATCGTGAACAGTGTTTTTAAATAACACTTGTTCTTTAACCCGATAATTAATGAAATGTGATTTGGGTTTGTCGTGAATGGTGTCTTCACTAACACTGTTCTTGAACCCAGTAGAGGAAAGATTAAATCTTTTTATTTAGATTTAATGAAGTGTACCAATTAAATAATATTTAATTGGAATTGAATTGGTATTGATTTTTGGGTTTATCGTGAACAGTGTTTTAAATAACACTTGTTCTTTAACCCGATAATTAATGGAATGTGATTTTGGGTTTATCGTGAATCGTGTTTTAAATGACACTGATTCTTTAACCCAGATAATGATTAAAACTAAGTGGAGTTTTAATGAATCTTTAATTAGATTTGAACGTGAAATTTAGAAACTAACTGTCGGTTAGCCAAGCAGAAGGGTTTTCTGGATATTGATCTGATGTTGGTTTCGGCCTTCGGGGTTAATATTTGGGGAATTATTCTCTTGATTAATTTACGGTTAGTGACTAATGAATTGGAATGAGGCGTATGTTGTGTTTGTGTAACACTTATTTAAAATATACGCGAGTTATTCGGAAAGACCGGGTTTATCCCATTCTGAATAACTGATACGACGATAAGTCGAAGACGATGGTCGAAGACCGGAAGTCTTCACGTCGTTTGGGTGATAACTGATGATCTTGATTGGGCTGTACACCCAAGAAGATGGAAACAGTTGGTGATCGTCCAGACGTACTTGGAGATCGATGGATATGCGGGGTACTAGGTGCTCCCGGTTTCGTTCAGACCCAGAACGGACTTGTAAATGGACTGTGTGTCTGACATTGGATTTCATTCTGTGTGACTGATATCGGTTGCATAGAGTGGTTTGCCTGTGTGGCATGCTAAGATGCAAATGATCAAGGCTTCTGTTGAAAAGCAAAGTCTTGTGGTGATGATCAAAGCACGGCCTTTGTGGCGTAGCTTTGTGTAACGTTTACTTCGCGAGTTTCGCACCCGGTATGAACCAAAAACGGGAGAGGACATCAGGGAGGACTTGCGTTTCTTTCTAGCTAGAAGTGGCGTCAGTGGTTTTACACGCCCTGACGAGTTTGACTTATGTGGTTGTTGCGGTTGCGAGGCGCCTCGGTTATATCGGTTTCGGCCGAATGCATTCTGGTCGGCTGACGGACCAGACTTACACCCCATAGGGTGGGGAGACGTATTGTTCAGGTATAATAATCCACTCCGTGTGGACCGGCCCTGACGATCCAAGGGGCAGTTGCGGCTGTTCCTGAGGCTCGGGCTAGACAGTCTCGAATCGGTTGAGGACTATCTTTTGCCTCGGTTCATAGAAGGAAATCCAATTTCCAAATACGTGACTTTGCGGTTTGATTTGTAAACCTATATATGGCGACATGATATATGGTACCCATGCCGCCTATGATTGATACTTATGATTTGAAGTTGTTTTATACACTATGCACTTATTATAGTATCAAATGATTTGTTTTAAAACGTATCAAGCATTCTTTGGCTGTTATAAGGGAAAACCCTATCCCCCGGCTTGCGTTGCATTGTGTGATAGGACCTGGGTCTTATAACAGCTTCATTTTTCTTTATTTAGCATTGCGCTGTTTGTTTTATGCACTGGTATTCTTGGGAGGAAACCCGTTCCGTGTTATACGGCGTGGTCCCTTGATTTACCTAACTTTAAAAACAAAGATTAATAACTGTTTTAGTTCTCACACCAGTCACATGACTGACCTGGAGTTTATTGTTTTAACCTAAACTCTGGGTGCCCTTATTTTGACACGGGCAGCTAGTAGTTTTGGTTTTGCAGATTTATATTCACAGGATCCTGGTTTACAGCTGGAACGATATCCGGAAAGCTTTGTATCCGTATATCTCCTTCTAGTTGTGTATTGTATTATTTTCCGCTGCTATGTATTTAAATGTAATTTAAATCTCTGATATTTCTGTGTAATATTTATACTCTGTATATTTTTGTAATCTGATGCATTGTTGTAATATACAGTGAAACGTTCTTTTATATGCGTTCTGTTGTGGTTTGTTCTCGAACTATCCGACGCTTTCCTTTCCGGGGAAGTTGCGGGTTTTTACACTATGGTTTGCATTTCTACGGTGGCTATGGTCCCACCTCGACCCCTCCCTCAGCTAGTGAAAGACTACATCAAGAGCTAAGTGGCGTTCCCCTAACAAACATTCTACATCCAAATTGGAATGTCCCGCAACCGAATTCTCGATAGTGAAAGATTGATGGTCTATAGGTTTAGCTCTAGTCTTTCCGCGTCACACTGACTATCGATGATGGGTACCCAACGACTACTATCGTTTATTTGGTCTTGACCAGCCTATTTGTAGGCAAATCGTCGAATCACCTAACACTACCCAGCATCCTTTTAACTGCCAAACTACTGTTGCAGTCAAGGTATACCCACCGGGTGGTTACGCGTAGACCCAACCTCTGCGAGTACAACCCGAGCACTGCCACCGCACAGTGGACCACCACAGAGTACCCTACCACGTCTCTTGGAAGTCGCGTGCTTCCTTTTAGTCCCATAGAGCAAGCAAGCAGAATATCAACAGAAGTATCAGATGGACGTGCCCCTTTCGTGTCTCCAGACACCTTAGTGATCTACCCTGTTGGGTTCTTCACCTTCATACGTGCGGACTAGTCCCAAGTGCATCACACCGTCGTGTTATTAGATCCTATGTCTAATCTTTTAATCGTGGGCTTGTCTTATCTTATCAGATTTCCAATTAACTTGATTGTTCACACTCTATCTTATATTCAAGTTACCAGGTTTTCTCTGAGCCCCTTATATCTCTAACGAATGGGCCCTCTCTCTTACTAATTCAGTGATATAACTTAGCCCATTTAAGTTCATTAATAAGCCTACAACATGTTATTCCCTTGGTTGTAATTAATGAGAGTAATCTACAATTTCTTTATATTATTACCATGTAATTCATTGTCCGATTTCATAGTTACAATAACATGTTCTACTTAATATACAATTAAATATATTTTATCTCAATCCATATGTTTTCTGTAAACATGTTACTTATTATATATGATTAAATATAACTTATTTCATACCATAAGTGTATCCCATTCTTCCTTATTTAATCATACCCTCATCTTACACTTTCATTCTAGCTAGTTGTTTTTACTTATTAGCTTAGTTCTCTCAACTAATGTTTATTAATAAGTTTACCTTTTTATTAATTATAACACATGTTATTATTCCACTTATCCCTAGGACAAGCCTACCTTTAATATAACATCCTCACTAATGTAATTAATTATAATAGGTTATACTCCACGTTTATCACATTTCCTTTGGTCCTTTACATTAACCAAACTTTTACTGTTGTAACATTTATCTCTTTACTGTTTTGTGAATTTCTTACACATTCTATTTATGTATATATATTTATATTTAATTAGGCACCAGATCTGTCACATTATGTTGACCACTTGTGGATGTTGGATTTGCCGGGCGGTTCCGAGCAGGCTTCTGTCACAAGTTGAATTTAACCTCGTGTCTCAATGCGGTTACAATTTCCTAATTACTAAAAATTTTCCATACAATTTAAGCATATCTATTCTTCCAAATTTTCTTTAATTTATTCACAACCTTTTTGGCATAATAATATTCTTAAGCAATTATTCATATTTGTGATAAATTCCATAATTACAACATTTGCAGTAATTTCCCATTCAGACAGATGATTACTGGAAAGAGGCTTATATAACAGAAATGTTCTCAGCAGATTTAATCCCAATTACCACAATTATTCGCAATTTCATTATAACTTTATTTACAATATCCAGTTAACAGGTTCTTAGAATGAATTTATATACAACAATAATCTTTCAACATACCCTAAACAGGTTTAATAATCAATTTCCACAATTATAAATTGTACAGCAGATTAAACATAACAGGGAATACTAACAATTGATGTACCATTATTTAAAATGGTATAATTTAGATCCAGTCACCTAACAGCTTTCCAATCCACGAATCTGATCCAGATTTGTTGATCTGTGGCATTCCTAATTGAATTCATTATCAAAAAAATCTTGGGCTCATAAATCTAATACTAAAAGAGGAGGAAAAGGAGAAAGAAACCTATGTAAACCAGACCAAGGACATACCTCACGATGAACAGAATTTTGAACACCTATTTGTAGATTTATACTCTTTTATCTCCAAATATTGAATCAGAATTACCTTAAACTAGTTGAGAATATTTGGGGAGAAAAGAGAATGGCAGAGCCTAGATAGCATCTCAGAAAATATGAGATTTAGGCTTGGTCCTGCTAGTTTATTTATAAGTGTACGAGAAAGTATGAATCGTCGGTTTCAATTCATAAATATCTGAACCGCACACGTCATAGATTACACGTCACAAAATACACATAGACCACGCTTGGGTCGACCTCTCTATCGGTGGGTCGACCCATGCACAACCGGGTCGACCCATTTGGGTCCAGGCATGCTTGTTTGATGCTGTTTTTGTTGTACTTAACATTTTTAATGAAACGTTGATTATTTTGCCCCTTTACTTTCTTTGATTTATTTTACACTTCTTATACATCATCACTAAGTTTGAATTTCAAATCTGTGCGTGTATATACGCATGAAATCTTTCAGTTCCTTGCCCGATAATAAATACACTTAATATTTCGATCAGTTAGTTGTTTTATTCCTCTTAATTCACTCTAATTTCAAAGGCAGTTAATTTCTTCATTCATTTTCCATTTATTATGCATTAATTATATTCTTCTTTTAACTTGCACATTTTGTCTCAACATTTTAATTTATACGTATATATATACGCGCAACTTTTATTTCTATTTTAAAATTCAAACGGCATTATACTGTCATTTATATCTTAAGTATTTTCATTGATTGCAGGTTTATTTTTTATTTCTCTTTTATATGTATATATTTTTGCACACACATACGCATATATTTACATATGCGTGTAAACATATATTTTTATACTCACCTTTATGTATAATTTTCCTTATTTGTGCATTTATACATAGTTTCTTCTTAGAATATGCCTTATTTTAGTCGTTCCTCTAAAATAAAAATATGGCGCCGGCAGGACTCGAACTTGCGCCACTCACTTGGTACAGACATTTCTTTACCCACTGAGCAACATAGACTTTTGTTAACAAGGCTAAAAACAACGATGTTCATTGTTCTTTTCTTATACCTTCTTTTCATGTTTGTTGTAATATTTCATTTAAAGGTATCTTTTTCATCTTAAATATGTTTCCTGCAAACCATAGGTCTAAATTGATTAGAAAATCGTCATGGACGCAATGACGCTAATTCCGTGACTAAATTACGAAAGCTTTTCAAATTTTATCTTACTATTTGATTTAAAAATGCGGGGTGTTACATTCTCCTGCCCTTAGAAAAATTCATCCTCAAAATTTGGTAAGGGTAAAATTAAGTAATTCCTCATATAATTCACAACCATCATGTGTACATCCAATTTTACAACCATTTGTGTACTTGTGCAAATTGTATTTCAACAAAATAATACATGAATGAAATGAATGCCTAAGTTGTACCACCTATATGAGTGCAAATTTTTCTTGAAAATCTTTTTGAAAATATGATGCACACATCCTAAATATACTGGAAATTTTGATATGAATGCAATATTTTGAAATTAAAAATACTTTTTTATCCAATTTTCCTACACTCTTATAAAGCAAGAATGTGGTTCATCCAATTTTTGCACCTAAACCCTACCAAACAACTTTAAATTTGTTAATTATAGAAAAAAAATCTAATTTGCTGAATTCGATTTCTTATGTTATAAAAAGGTGGAAAACGGAAAATTTCACATCTCCCGTTTTTATTCTATGTACCTTTTTTAACTGTACCTAGATTTTTAAGCAACTATTATACAAAGATTCTCTATCTTCCTATCCAAGCACGGTTCACATAAGAAAATTTACTCTGTTATTGATTTTCTTTTTCAACTTACTTAGGAGAAATCCATTTTTTTTTCAACTATCATGTTTGTTGCTTTACTGGATTTTTTGTATTCATTTTAATTATGCAATTGCCCTTTCTTAGCTTATTTAACTTTATCCATTAATGTAAGTTTAATTTTCAAATAAGCCTTCTAATTATTCAACTAAAACAGGAAAACAAGCACCTTACACAGCTAGTACCAAGGGCTAAGTATCCTAGGACCATGTCCCCTCCGATAAAGAAAAGTCCAAAACGAAGGATCTAAAAACTTACTTACCCTTTACCATCTAGTAGTCACCACTAGTCCTTGTTGTGTACTAACAGACTTTTCCAAGCAACAACCTAGGCTCTATAATGCTTACGCATTCTACGGGAACTTACCCCTGTTTCCAAAATAATCTTGTTATTTACTTCATATCCTCAAAATATTTCCTGGCTTCCCGAGGTAGTAATTCATTGCTTACTCTATGGTTTAAAAAAACGTGGTTTGACTTTCTCATTTCATTTTTCTTCAAAAAATTAAAAGTGTCAAAACTTTATTTTTCCATATTAAAATTTTCCTTTGCCAAACAATAAAAATATTTCATCCAAAAAAAAATCATTTTTTTTTCAGATCACAAAAACTGGAGTAGAGAAGGACAACTACTTCTCTATTAGTTTCACTACCGTTCATGTTTATAATGTCAGTTCAATAACTTACAATTAGGTGCAAACATCTACTTTATCCTTAATTCTTACAATTTATTTTGTCCACCCAACAAAATTTTATGTCAAAACAATTATAAAAATTATTGTCAAAAGAATGGAGAACTTCAAAATTTTCTTTACCGAAAATTTTAGTTTTTAACAAAATGCAATCTTTTCTATGCTTTTCTTTTTATTCCTTTCATACTTTATAACTTGAAAACTAGTGAGTTATACATGCTCTATAATATGCACCTTTTTCTAAAAGAATTCATTTTAGACAAAAATTTCACAAGAAATCACTATTTCCAAAATATACCCCATTTTTCTTCAAAACTCAATATGTAATTTTCAAATATGTTACTTACATTTTTTTTCAAACATCAAAAATACCTCTTTTCTTTCAAAGATTGTTTCTACACAATTTAGCTAGTACATATTTCAAAATTGTAACTTTTAAGGTCAAAACTTGAAAACACCATAAACTACCACCCAAATGCTTTTAAACTTTCAAGTTCTTAAAAGTTAGCAATGGGGCTAGACTCAAAGTGGGTTTCTAACTAATTTAAACCTCTCTAAATATTACCACAAAGTCATTTTTCTCAAATATATATATATATATATATACATATATATTCCTAATCCATTTCCCCAATTTCTAAGGCTCAACTGTCAAACCCACTAATCCAAAGCACTTACATATGGGATACATCTTTCTTCATTACCAATTACATTGTACACTTTTCACCCAAACCACCTAAGGGTCTCAAACTTACATAATCAATCCTTTAGTGTACATAACTGAAATCCCACATCCATCCATAGGCCTCTCTTCCTATTTAGTGGATTTCTTTATGGATCTAGGTGTAGATATGTAATATATTTATATTTATTAGAAATACAAATAAATTCACTCACTATCTATACAGGAATCCTAAACCTAGGCTTTGCTACCAGATGCAACAACCCAAATTCCGACAGACCGGTTTTTTTTCTTTCAAAAATCCCAAATCTATCGAAACTCGAGTTGGCTTGTCTTGTATCCTGCACAAAAGATAGAGATATAAAATATATCAGAACTCAGGAAACATTTCACAGAGGAATGGAATATAATATAATATAATTAAATATAGCCTTACCAAGGTAATAATATTGCCTAACCGGTATCCAAAGCTATCATATCTCTGCCATGAACCTAAGCTGCGAGTATGTTATAAGGAGGGGGTCGAAAAACAAATTTTGGTGACTGGAATAAATTATACATTCTAAAATAACCCTACATATACCATTCAGCTATGTCTTTCTTGTTTATTAGGTTATTTCGGGTTAATAACACTTAAGGCTTTACACACATGTTGTACCCATATACCTCCCAGTAGATTAACCTAATATAGTATATGTAGTTATACCAAATATGAAAGTACTTCTCATGGTACCCTCCTCGCATGGTCTCCACCGTCACGCCATAGAAGCATATGAAACTCTCATCCTATGCCGGAGCAACATACAGATCTCTATGAAATTACACCACATTATGCACGGAACTACCATCGCCATGCTATGCAAGCGTGCAGACCGCCATGTCCACATTTCTTGGCCAGTCTCGGTCTTAACACAGTGTAATGCCCTAGCGTCTACGATACACCAGCCGGTGCGGTGTGCATGTATCTAGACATTTACACGTACGTATTGTCTACTATACCCCAAGTTCCGTAATAGGGGCTGCATCTGAATGCATGGAACTCAGTCGGGAGCCTTTTCCATATCTGTATTGGTTTGCCAAAGAGGCCTAAAACACATATATCTAAACTATGGTCTGCATTTCTATGGTGGCTATGGTCCTACCTCGACCCCTCCCTCAACTAGTGAAAGACTACATCAAGAGCTAAGTGACGTGCCCCAAACAAACAATCTACATCCAAATTGGCATGTCTCGCAACCAAAGCCTCTATAGTGAAAGATTGATGGTCTATAGGTTTAGCTCTAGTCTTTCCGTGTCACACTGACTGCCAATGACGGGTACCTGACGACTACTATCCTTTATTTGATCTCGACCAGCCTATCTGTAGGAAAATCATCGAATCACCCAATGCCGCGCAACAACTTTTTGACTGCCAAATTACCGTTGCAGTCAAGGTATACCCACTGGGTGGTTTCACGCAAACCCAACCTCTGCGAGTACAGCCTGAGCGCTGCCACCGCACAGAGTACCACTACGGAATACCCTACCGTGTACCTCAGAAGTTTCATTCTTCCTTTCATTCCCACAAAGACATCAAGAAGAATATCAACAGAAGTATCAGATGGATGTGTCCCTTTCGTGTCTCAAACACCTCGATGATCTACCCCGTTTGGTTCTTCACCTTAAGACGTGCAGACTGGTCCAAGCGCATCAGACCGTCGTGTTATTAGATCCTATATCTAATCTTTTAATCGTGCACTTGTCTTATCTTATCAGATTTCCAATTTACTTGATTGTTCACACTCTATCTTATATTCAAGTAATCATGTTTTCTTCAATCCCCTTATATCTCAAAGGAATGGGGCCCTTATACAAAATATATCTAACAAATTAATCTTCTGTTTCGGCCATGGCGTCATCATCGTCTCCCTCTTCCATTCCTTCTCTTCCCCCTCTTTTGTCTCACTTTCCAGCCAAATACAAACCTTTCCTTTTTCCTCGTTCATCATTGCGGTCCTCCTCCTCGTCTTATCGTCCTCAATCTTCTCTTCGTCCCTCCTTTCATCCTCAATCTCCTCGTCTTTCTCCTTCCGTACTTCATTCGGTCCCAATGCCGCATAATCAGTCAACTTCAGCTGACTATGGTTATAATCGTCCAAATCATAATCGTTCACTTGTTCGTCCAAATCACAATCGTTCACATGTTCGTCCAAATCAAAATCTTTCTCGTCCTCCAGTTTTATCGAATCGAGTCTATGCTCTTTCAGATCTACCAACCAAACCCCCGCCTCCCTTGGCTAATCAGGTTAGGTCTTATGCACAAGTGACCAGAACTCCTCCACCCGTTGAAACGACAAAATCACCACCAAAGAAACCTAGAAACCCGTTACCAATTTTTAAATCCATTTTTCAAACAGCCAGCTTTTTGAAAAAAGAAAAACGTTGCTTGCGATGTACATGTAGCAAAAAATTGTTGGGAACCAACAATATGTTATTATTGTGGTTTTTTTTGGACATGCAGCTCCACGTTATCCAGGCAAAAATAAACACACGCACGCTTCGTCTTATGAACAACATCAAGGCAACAGGAATAATGACATGAAAGTACACTGGGTCCGTAGAAAATATGCTCAAACGCAGAGCCATCACACCACACATCTCCTAGAAAAGCCACCTATCATCATAATTACCACAACTTTTTAAATACTAACCCTAAAACAGTTGTTAATCATCACTCCCCATAGCCTTTCTCCTCAAAAACTGAAGCTTCAATTCTCTATCATACGACGGATTCAGCTAAATGCATCACGGCTATTGTCCTTAACGGCAAATGGAGCATCAAATATCTCCACTATTACTACAAAAGACTTTGCAACATGATTGCTGGCCAATGACGATGATTAGAAACAATTCCTTCCTTGTTTACTGTCCCGCTAACTAACACATGACCATGCTCTTCACCTTAAGATTCTTACCAAACCTAGAGCTGCAATCAGTTTGGATGCTTGGGATGATAGCATAAGTGAGCCAGAGCCAGCTCTAGAGGATGAATCTTGGGCTAAAATTGAAGGTATACCTAAATTCCTAAAACATAATGAAGATGCAGTGGCAGAAATACAAAAGCCCATGGGGAGAGTCTTAGCTTTTGATGATTGTGACTGGTGCCATATGGATAATCGTCAATTTCTAGTCAAAATTCAATTTTTCGAAGGTATTGGTGCAATAAGTTCCTTTGCAGCTTATTTTAATAACAAAACCCACATTATTAAGGTGAAAAGATGCAGCCACTCACACCCTGGCATAGGGCATGAGCAAATGTTCTTGGGTAATGATGATGAACAGATTGTACCATGCATGCATGAAAACCACTCACCAGTGGACACTAAAGAAAGATTTGATGCTATGATTAACGAAGCAACTATGCTCCCCCCTCTTCCACCTATTTTCCATGAAAATGTGTTCAATGCCTATCCTAACCCTAACCCACCTGATTTTGAATCCCATGAAGTCAATCAACCAGACCCTATTGAATTTGATCAAGTAATGGAGGACAATCCAAGTACGCCTCTGAACCAACTTATTCCCTTTCCATCTGACTTCTATCCTTCGCCATTCAACTTCGTTGTCCTTCTCATCCAATCCTTTCCACCAGTTGAAATTCCTCCCCCTCAATCTCCACAGCAACAACAATGGATGGATGATCAGGATTGGCCTCAATATCTTTCTCCAATCTTCGTTCGCCTAAGTGCCAGACACAACAACCCCAACACATCTGGTAGCTTTTTAACCCCTGTTGTTTTTTCATCATCTAATGAACGTTTAAATAAAAGAATTGCAGACTGTATGGGTGTGAGTTTGTGTGACTCACATTATGAGGCCATGCATGCATTAGAACAGGAGCGTATCAATAAGCATCAATGAAATTAGTCACGTGGAACGTACGTGGTTTGGGCGACTACTCAAAATGCCATGCAATTAACTTTGTTTTATCCCCGCTTAATTTAGACATTTTAATGCTTCAGGAATCAAAATTAGTTGATCCTACCAATTATCATTTCAGACTTGTCGGTGGATCCTTCTTAACTGGAAGGATCTACGTTAATGCCATTGAATCAAGGGGAGGTCTTATAACATTATGGAAAAAAATATGTTTGGTCCCTACATCAATCTTTCTCAAACCAATCGGCCTTACATGTTGCCCTTAAACACATAGCTTTGAACACTATCTATTTCTTTTCAAATATTTATGGTCCTCAAAACACTCAGGAGAGAATAAATCTTTGGGAGCATTGTAAACATCTTGCAAACCAATTTAATGGTCCATGGGTCATTGGTGGAGACTTTAATACCACAAGAACAGTTTTTGAGAGAAACACTGGCAATATATCATCAGATTCTGAAGCTTTCAATGCATTCATCTTTAATTGAAGTTTAACTAAGCCCCCAATTAGCAACCGCTCATTTACTTGGTCTAGCCATAGATCTGATCCAACTCTTGTCAAGCTTGATCGCTTCCTTTTCAATTCATCATGGGAAGATCATTTCCCTTTATCAATGGTCCACGGTCTAGCCACCATTATCTATGATCATTGTCCCATCTTACTAGATACTGGCTCAATCAATTTATCTAATCGTCCCTTCAAATTTAAACGATTTTGGCTCCTTGAACCATCTTTTTCGGATTTTTTCAAAATAGTTTGGGCCTAACCTGTTCAAGCCCAATCCGCGGCCCATCGTATTGTTTTAAAACTGATATCATTGAGGAAATTAATTAAACCTTGGGCCAAACAAATTTGGGGATCCATTCGATCACGTATCTATGATATTTAGGATGCAATACTTGACCTTAATATCACGGAGGAATCTCGTCCCCTGAACAACGATGAAAGAAATTTAAAAAAAAAATCTAGAAAATGAATTAGACAGACTCTTTAAACAAGAAGAAATTGGGTGGAAAAAAAGATCAAAAGCCAAATGGATTGAGAAAGGGGATCGAAATACGGCTTATTTTCATTGACTAGCCAAGGGTAGAAAGCGATCATCCATCATCTCTGTAATAATTCATAATGATCAACCGATTACTGACCAGTCCCTCATTCTTTATCTCTTTTCAAGCTACTATCATTCAATTCTTGGCAATTCTCCTCCTCTTTTACCACCTACTGACTGGCATTATCTATACCCTAACCCCTCTTCTCTTTCCATCGACCAACCATTCACTAAAAACAAGATTTGGGCCACAATTAAAGAAATGGATGATGATAAGGCTCCTGCGCCTGACGGGGTTGGGCCATCCTTTTTTAAACATTTTTGGTCCATCATTAAACGTGATATCATTGATATGTGCATGGAATTTTATGAAAACCCTAATCAAATATCTAGATTAAACTACGCTAACATTGTTCTCATTCCAAAATTCATTGGTGCTAACTTTCTTTCATCCTTCTGCCATATCAGCTTGCTTAATACTTCCTTCAAAATCATTACCAAAGTGCTTGCAAATCATCTTCAATCTATCATTTCCCCCCTCGTTGGTCCTGAGCAGTCAGCTTTCATCCATGGCCGAAACATTCTAGACTGCGTTCCAGCAACACAAGAAGTCATATCCTTCTGTCACAAGACCTCAAACCTTGGAGTTCTCTTGAAATTGGATTTTTCCAAAGCTTTTGAGTCTATCAATCGGGATTTCATTATGCATATGATGAAACATGGAGGCTTCTCAGCTATATGGTGCAATTGGATGGAAAACATTTTGAACACAAGTTTCTCATCCATCACAATCATTGGTAGTTCAGGTAGTTTAATCAAATCAACCAGAGGACTTAGACAAGGAAACCCATTATCCCCACTCATATTTGTTCTTATAGTTGATGTCTTTAATCAAATGATGAAAAAAGCCATTGCCAATAATCTTCTTGATGGTATTCATCTCCCAAATTCTACAATTTCAATCACCAACTTGCAGTTTGCTGATTATACCATCATCTTCTCCTCACCTGATCTGAAACACATTCACTGCCTCAAAGTCCTGTTGTATGTTTTTGAATTGGTCTCTGGCCTCTCAATTAACTTTTCCAAAAGTTCAATTATCATGTTGGGGAATTCTGATCACTTGAGTCATGCAATATCTTCTCTCCTTAACTGTCCCATTGAACATTTTCCCATTTCTTACCTTGGCATTCCCCCTAGACCCTCAAAATTACTGAAAAATGATTGGTATCCTCTCATTCACAAGATTGAATCAAGACTATCTGCATGGAAAGCCAACTCTTTATCTTATGTCGGACGTGTTGTACTTGTAAAATTGTTGCTTTCTGCAATCCCCACTTATTGGATGTCTTTTCATAAGTTACCTATATGGGTAATTAACAAAAATGATTCGATCAGAAGTTCTTTCTTATGGAATGGCGGCAACATCAAGAGACTTGGCAGCAACATCAAGAGACTTGTTAATTGGAGAACTGTATGCTTACATAACAATCAAGGAGGTTTAGGCATTGTTAACCTTTCAAACTTCAACATAGCACTTCTCTCAAAATGGATATGGCGCATAATCTCCCCTGATTCTTTTATTTGGAAATCATGGATTCTTTCTCTTTATTATTCCTCTAATCCCCATTTTGTTTTACATTTCTTCCCTTCATCTAAACCATCTTCTTTTTGGTCAGGTGTTATCTCATCCTTACCTAGAATAAAAAATTTGTTTCATGTCAAATTGGGCAATGGTTCTTCGTGTCTATTTTGGTTCGACATTTGGCATGATGAGCTTCCTCTATCTATTCATTTCCCTGGTCTCTTCTCCACTGCCAATCGTTTGTTTAGCTCTGTTGCTTCAGTCTCATCTTCTGGCCCCTTTTGCCTCACCCCTCCTCTATCTTTGGCACTCCTATTTTCCTAAACCGTCTCACTGTTGCCAATTTGTTTCGCCAGATTCACTTATCTGATTCTCCTGATTGTTATTTTTGGGCTTTATCCCCTTCTAAAGGCTTAACTGTTGCATCTCTATACCATTTCCTCAACTTTGCAGGGAGATCTTTTAACTGTTCAAGAGTTTGGAAATGTAAACTGCCCCCAAGAGTTATCTTCTTTCAATGGTGCCTCATTCATGAAAGAATAAACACTAGAGCTAGACTCTATAGGCATAATTTAATATCAAACCCTAATTGTGCCCTATGTTGCAATCAGGAAGAAACTTTATATCGCTTTTTCTTCGACTGTGATGTATCATACCCCATCGTTGCTACAACTAGTGCACATTTACTTGGTCGCATCCCTGCTATTTCATCAGTTTTTGACTACTGGCAGTATAATCGGATTGATCCCTCTCTAGATTTTTTTAGCCATTTATTGTTGGTGCATATGGAAAGAAAGAAATGCTTCAGCATTTGATAAACCTCGTAAACACTTTGACGGAATATGCAGACTCATTATTCATCTCTATTGTAATTGGACAGGTTCGGCAGCTCAGGCACAATTCAGACTGGTTGTGCCTCTTCCAAATAGCCCCACTGAGTCTGTTGGATCTAACCAGGGAAGCTCCAGTCCGGATTTACACTAAATGAATACACATGTGCAGCTTGAAAGATTTAGTGGTGAAATGCAGTTTATCTATGTACATCATATTATGCATATATATGGTGTGTAGGTTATTGTGGGGTTGTAATGCCTTGAACATTGCTCATTCGGCTTGATTTGCCACCAGTTGGGCTTGTCAACTGGCTTATCTATTATATATATAATATTAATTGGTTGGGTAGCTCCACGCTACTCATCCGTCTTCCTCAAAAAAAAAATTAGTGATATAACTTAGCCCATTTAAGTTCATTAATAAGCCTACAACATGTTATTACCTTGATTGTAATTAACGACGGTAATGTACAATCTCTTTATATTATTACCATGTAATTAATTATTCGATTTGATAGTTACAATAACATGTTCTACTTAATATATAATTAGGCATATTTTATCTTAATCCAAATGTTTTCTGTTAACATGTCACTTATTATATATGATTGAATATAACTAATTTCATTCCATAGGTTCACCCCCATTCTCCCTTATTTAATCATACCCTCGTCTTGCACTATCATTCCAGCTAGTTGTTGTTTACTTATTAACTTAGTTCTCTCTACTAATGTTTATTAATAAGTTTCCCATTTTATTAATTATAACACATGTTATAATTCCACTTGTCCTTAGGATAAGCCTACCTATTATATAACATCCTCATTAGTGTAATTAATTATAATAGTTATACTCCCTGTTTATCACATTTCCTTTGGTCCTTTACATTAACCAAACTTTTACTGTTGTAACATTTATCTCTTTACTGTCTTGTGAATTTCTCACACATTCTATTTATGTACATATATTTATACATATTTACGCACCAAATCCCTCACATTAAATTGACCACTTGTGGATGTTGGATTTGTCGAGCGGTTCCAGGCAGGCTTCTACCACAAGTTGAATTTAACCTCGTGTCTCAGTGCAGTTACAACTTCCTAATTACTGTAAGTTTTCCGTACAATTTAGGCATATCTATTCTTCCAAATTTTACTGTAATTCTATTCACAACCTTTTTGGCATAATAATATTCTTAAGCAATTATTCATGTTTGTTGTAAATTCCATAATTACAACATTTACAGTAATTTCCCATTCATGATAGATGATTAATGGAAATAGACTTATATAACAGAAAAGTTCTCAGCAGATTTAATCCCCATTACCATAATTATTTGCAATTTCAATGTAACTTGATTTACAATATCCAATTAACATGTTCTTAGAATGGATCTATATACAATAGTAATCTTCCAACATACCCTACACAGGTTTAATAATCAATTTCCACAATTATCAATTGTTCAACAGATCAAATATAAAGGGGAATACAAACGATATATATATATATATACCGCTATTTAAAATGGTATAATTTAGATCCACTCACCTAACAGCTTTCCAATCCATAAATCTGATCCATATTTGTTGTTTCGTGGCATTCCTAACTGGATTCATTATGAAAACAACCACGGATTCACAAATTTGATACTAAAAGAAGAGGAAAAGGAGAAAGAAACCTATGTAAACTAGATCCAAGGACATACCTCATGCTGATTAGAATTCTAAACACCTATTTTTAGATTTATACTCTTTTATCTTCAAATATTGAATTAGAATTACCTAAAACTAATATTCTAATTTTCTGAGAAGATTTGGAGAGAATGGCAGAGACTGGTCAACATCTCATAAAATATGAGATTTAGGCTAGGCCCTACTAGTCTATTTATAGGTGTACGAGAAAGTCTGAACCATTGGATTCAATTCATAAAAATATAAACCGCATACGTCATAGATTACATGTCACAAAACACCCTAGACCACGCTTGGGTCGACACCTCTGTCGGTGGGTCGACCCATAAGTTGACCTATGCACAACAGGCCGACCTATCTAGGTCCAGGTGTGCTTGTTTGACGCTGTTTCTGTTGTACTTAACATTGATTATTTTCCCATTTTACTTTCTTTGATTTATTTTATACTTTTTATACATTATCACTAAGTTTGAATTTCAAATATATACGTGTATATGCGCATGAAATCTTTCAGTTCCTTACCTGATAATTAATGCAACTCATACTACCATCAATTAGTTGTTTTATTCCTTTTAATGCACTCTAATTTCAAAGGCAGTTAATTTCTTTGTTAATTTTCCATTTATTCTAAATTAATTATATTCTTCTTTTAACTTGCTCATTTTGTCTCAACATTTGAATTTATACGTATATATATACGCGCAATTTTTATTTCTATTTCAAAATTCAAACGGTGTTGTACCATTATTTATTTCTTACCTATTTTCATTGATTGCAGGTTTATTTTGGATTTCTCTTTCATATGTATAAATTTTTGCATACACATACGCATATATTTACATATGCGTGTATACATATTTTTTTATACTCACCTTTATGTATAATTTTCCTTATATGCATATTTATACATATTTTCTTCTTAGAATATGCCTTATTTTAGTCGTTCCTCTAAAATAAAAATATGGCGCCAGCGGGACTCGAACTTGCGCCACTCACTTGGGAGAGACATGTCTTTACCAACTGAGCTACATAGGCTTTTGTTTACAAGACTAAAAACAATGGTGGTCATTGTTCTTTTATTATACCTTCTTTTCATGTTTGTTGTAATATTTCGTTTAAAGGTATCTTTTTCATCTTAAATCCGTTTCCTGCAAACCATAGGTCTAAATTGGTCAGAAAATCATCATGGATGCAATGGCGCTAATTCCGTGACTAAATTCTTAAAGCTTTTCAAATTTTATCTTATTATTTAATTTAAAATGCTAGGTATTACATGCCTTTACTTGGTGTAACACCTGACATAGGCCAAACCGTATTCTCTCTAGACTTGATAGAGTTTTCGCTTCTGAAGGGTGGTTCAACCTACCCTTCACGTTCTCTATCTCACATCTACATTGTACCTTCTCTTACCATGCTCCTATGGTTCTTAGTTGTTCTCCTCTTTCCCTCTTTATCCCGTCCTCCTTTAGGTTCCAAAGTATATGGAGATATCACCATACATTCCATAGTGTTGTGGAAGATTCCTGGAATTCTACAGTGAGTGGTCCCCCGTGTGTTGTGTTTTCGTAAACTGAAGCATCTTAAGGCTTGCCTTAAGGCGTGGAATCTTCTGGTTTTCAAGAATATCTTTGGCCGCGTTCGTGCGATCGAAAAATCTCTTGTTCTAGAAGAAGCGTCTTTTGATGGGGATCACTCTACTGCCAACAAGGATGCGTGGGCATTGGCCCAGCTAGCCTTGACGTCGGAGCTTCGTATCGAACATGACCATCTTCGTCAAAAGGCGAGGATTTAATGGATTGTTAAAGGTGATACAAACTCCAAAATTTTTCACTCGTCTATTCGTTAGAAGAATAGTCTTCTCACGATTCTCCAGATCCAGCGCCTTGATCTCTCAATGGCTTCTGCCCTGGATGAAGTCAAAGGAACTATTCTGTCCTATTTCTCTTCCTTCCTTAGATCTCCCTTGTGACGGCCCACCCCTAACCAGCCGACATTTCCTTCGAAATGCGCTGTACTGATGTCCAACTAGCACAGGACAGTCGTCGAAAGAAAAGAGAAGAACGGAACGTGGAACTATAAACTAACAAGGAACCTGTAGAATGTCTCATAGCGCATGGAATAAAATATAATAATAACATAATTTTGACCTGAAACCACTTCCATTGGATCTGAATGATAGTTTACCTTTCCGTAGAGTGGTCACATGTGAAAAACGGGCCTACCGTTTGGGAGATATGGCTGAAATAAGGTTTGGTGGGTGAAAAACTGCTTAACCGAGCCAAATAAGGTGATTAGTGAATAGGCCCATAACCCATTTCGGGATTAGGGTTATGGGTAGGCTGAAATGAGCTAGGTTTTGATTCTATTTCAGTTTTCTACCCACCATTTACCTCCTAGGAACCCTAACAATGGCCTCCACCTTCTAATTTCATCCCAAATCGCTCCTAATCGCTTTCTAATTGAAGATTAAGCCAAGCTACGTCAAATCAAGGGATAATCAACACCAAATCAGAGTTGGAGTTGCTGTGTTTCTTAGGAATTCGACCCAAACAGTAGAGTTTCAGATCTTATATCTTAATTTGTGTTAAAGGTGAGTGATTTGCATAGTTCCTCACTAATTATGGTTAATTAAGGGTAATTAGCGTTAATTAGCTAAATTATACATGTTAAAATTCTGGAAAAATGTTTATAAATTTCGAAATATTGTTTTAGGCCGCTGTTAGAAACTTGGGTTAATTTAGATAAGTTTTGTTAATCCTATCAATAGATTTGCTTAAACGTGATTAAGGGGAAAACATGAGTTTTTGGGTATGTTTGATCCATATGAACATGTTATATTGTTGCTTTGATGGTTATGGTCATTTTTACATGTTGCTATGACTGTTTGGAATGATTTGTGATTGTATAAAAAGTTAGATTGGTCGAAAATGCCGTCGTATGGCGTAAATAGCTCGCTGGAAAAGTTGCAGGAATTTGGACCGGAACGGATCGCCCCTCACACCCCGATCATGGGGAATGACCACGAACCCCACACCTCGATCGTGGGGAATGACCATGAACCGCACACCCCTATCGTGAGGAATGACCACGAACCGCACACCCCGATCGTGAGGAATGAGCACGAACCCCACACCCCGACCGTGAGGAATGATCACGAACCTCACACCCCGACCGTGAGGAATAGGATGAACCACCTAGATGTTGCACGAGCCAAAT
Source organism: Allium sativum (assembly GCA_030737875.1). Lineage (NCBI taxonomy): Eukaryota > Viridiplantae > Streptophyta > Magnoliopsida > Asparagales > Amaryllidaceae > Allium > Allium sativum. Next base: position 738,463,577 of record CM060916.1, read on the forward strand.
CGGTCACCACGAGCTGGAGGAGGCAGACCACGAGCTGCGAACCGATGTTGGAGCATGACGTCACGAGTCAAGAGTGGAAGGAGGGACCACAAGTTGTACTTGGGGCGAACCACTAGCCGAGGAAGCTGAACACGAACCGGAGCTCTAAAGCACCACGAGTCGATATGGAGGATCACAAACTGAACTGAAGGACGAACGAGGATGATGACCAAACCCGAGATGCAAAGGTAGTCCAAATGAGAGGTTATTACTCAGGATCCCAAAGGGAATCAACGAGTTAACTTCATGAGTTGGACTTTGCTGCGGGACGTGTTCAAAGGGGTTATCGATATCCATAACTTTAGTTCACCACTGACAGTGGTTTTGTGGCTATGGATTAGTGCAATGGGGTCATTATAACTCCATGGAGCAAAGTGATCGTAGCAAAGGATTGGGTGATCAAGTTGTGGATATCGTATGCTTTACGCACTGAGTGAGAGATGCAAGGATGATTGCTATGTTTGATGTTTGCTATCACCATGACATGCACACCCGTTCCCCTATTACTTTCACACCATGTATTAGTGTTACCTCAGAGTACTGTACATCTTGTTGTGCTAACTCTTTGGTTGCAGATCCAGGTTCAGGTATGATTGGATTATACCTGTTATTGTTCTGTTTTGTTGCTTATCGCTCATACCAGACTTTCGTCTGACCTAGAGTTTTATGTCTCTTCTTATTACTCCGGGTGCTCCTAAACGAGCAGGCTAGAGACAGGTTAGGTGGTGATGCACGAGTAGTTGTCCGGAGACGAGCAGGAGGATTACACATACTATTTACTCATATATACTCCCTGTGTTGTTGCTGGTCACTGCTTGGGCATTAGTAGTGAACCTTTTCTTTCTTTTTCTTTAGAGACAGTAATTTGGACTTGTAATTATGATGTTGGATCATAAGCTGTACTTTGGATTTCCACTGGTATGATGGTTTAGTTTTCATCTTTTGCACTGTCTCGCCTGTTTCATGTCAAAATTATGTTATTATTATATTTTGTTCCATGCGCTATGAGACATTCTACAGGTTTCTTATTAGTTCATTGTTCCACATTCCTTTCTTCTCTTCTCTTTTCTTTTCTTTCGACGACCGTCTCATGCTAGTTGGACATCGGTACAGTGCATTTCAAAGGAAATGTCGGCTGGTTCGGGGCAGGCCGTCACATTTGGTATCAGAGCTCTAGGTTGCGTAGTTAACATAGGGGAAGACATCAAGGAGAGATAGTATACGTATATGAGAGCGCGTATATGTGATATTTTGGTTTTCAAAACCTATATACATATATATACTATTAGTATATAAGGACGAAGTCGCAGTGCACGGGCACCACATTGAGATGGTTAATCGTTTTCTCTTTACAGACTTAACGATGAGCCGATATACAAGGAGTAGAGGTTCAGGAGAAAACAATAGGGATGTTCCTGATATGAGGATGATGTTTACTACCTTCATGCGAGAGATGCTTAGGGATGCTCGGGGAGCAGTTCCTAATGCTGCTAACGGTGGTGGTGTAGTAGTGCAGGCGCCTAGGGCCAATTTCGCCAAGCTTAAAAAGGATTATACTATTCTTGGCGGGAAGCAGTTCCATGGAACGGAGTCGGCTACGGGTGTTCAAGATTGGCTGGATAGTTGTAAGCGCATCTTCAAGGACTTGGGAATCGATGATGCCATGAAGAGAAAGTTAGCACCGCGCCAGCTTCAAGGACGAGCTATGAATTGGTGGAATGTTATTAAAGCAGCTTCTCCTGAAGATCAAGTTACTTGGAATTAGTTTATGACTCGTTTCAGTGAAAAGTTCATTCCAGCTGCTCAGAAATCTGAATTGTTTAGGAAATTCTTAGAGCTTAAGCAGAATGGTAGGGTAGTCTCGGAATATATTGCTGAGTTCGATACTTTATCAAAGCATAGATTATCTCTTATCGACACCGCCGAGAAGAAGAACGAGAAGTTCATAACCGGCTTAGATGAGTACTTAGGGGAAAGGCTGATAAACCATCATTCGGATCCAATGGAAGTGGTTTCAGGTCAAAACTCCTTACCAATCAAAAGTTATGGACAAAACAAGATCAACTAGGAGCAAAATGGTCATTTAAAAATCGGCAAAAATCGTGAACATGGGAGACGACCCCAATAGTCGCTCCCCAAAGTTACACGGCCATACGACCTCGTATGAAGACAAAATAAATATTCTACGATACTCCGATGCGTAGAATGCAGGTCGTTACATTCTAAACCCCTTAAGAAATTTCGCCCCCGAAATTCCTTAACCAAAACATACAAAGGTTCCCGCATACCTATCAATTATTTGCAATCAAACATACATAACAAACACAAGCCTATTCTAGCATGCAGTTTACTAACGAGGGAAGAAACAATCACTATTAAAAACTTACCAGGCAAAGAGTTCTAAATACGACTTTCTTATGCTCTCCTTTGTTTCCCAAGTACAGTTTTTCTCATTCCCACTGGACTTTGACTAGTTTCATCGTCTTCCTTCGAAGTTGTTTTGTATCATGTCCAAAAATACGAATCATCTTGTGGTTCTCAACCACCTCGAGTTCTACCTCGATATCGTCCAACTGATTTGCTAAAATAGTCACATTAGGGTCATGCACAAACTTTCTTAACTGGGGAAACATGAAATACGTTGTGAACTCCTGCCATCTTGTCTGGTAATTCAACTCTATACGCTAAATTCCCAACTCGCTTGAGAACGGGAAATGAACCAACAAACCTTGGTACCAACTTGCATCTCCTACCGAATCGAATCACATTCTCCAACGGAGAGATCTTGACGAATACCAAGTTGTTAACGAAGATTTCCAAATCTCTTCGTCTTCTATCCGCCTAACTCTTCTGCCTATCTTGGGCAGCCTTCATTCACTGTTGGACAACCTTGTTCTTATCTGATGTTTCTCTTATTACTTTTGGTCCAAGCATAAATTTCCCATTGTTTTCTAACCAACATGATGATGAGTTGCACGGTCTTCTATACAAAGCTTCAAATGGAGCCATTTCAATACTAGACTGAACAACTATTATTATATGAAAACTCAACTAGGTGCAAATGGTCATCTCATGACCCACCAAAATCTAATATACAAGCCCTCAGGAGATCCTCTAATACATGATTCACCCAAATACTTTCATGATCCAATCTAGTCCTTAGTAAACCATCAATGAAATCCATTAAGACTTGTTCCCATTTCCATTCGAGAATTTCCAACGGTTGTAACAAACCACTAGGCTCCTTTTGCTCAGCGTTAACTAGTTGGAAATTCATGCACTTGGATATAAATTTCCCAACGTCTCTTTTCATCCCTTCCCAGTTGTAGGTTTGCTTCATGTCTCGATACATTTTGTTACCACCGGGATGTATAGTCAGTTTTGAGTGATGACATTCTCTAAGCACTTCATCTCTCAATCCATTAACGTTGGGTACAACTAGTCTCCCTTTTTTTCCGATGCCATCCTCCTTGATCAAGTCCATACTTGTTCATCTTCTCACTATCAATGCCCATCTCTACCTTGGAGATGATTTCCAATAGATTAGGATCGTCCCTATGACTGGAACCAATTCGCTCAATCAAAGTCGGTCTGATCGTCTAACTTGCTAACATTTCTGGATCCAATCCATACTTACATCTAAGATCATATCCCATGATATACTCCAGTTACTTTCATTCAAGAAACATAGCACTTAAACTGGCATGTCTCCTACTCAATGCATCAGTACAACACCTAGTCTGGTACCATATGCATCTGTGTATATCGTCATCTCTTCGTTCTCTATTACCAGAATCCTACAGGTGATAGTCTACTCAACGGAATAAAACAGGGAAAACATAGCAACCATAGCATCCATCAAACATGTCCTATCTATCACCTGCTAAAGCCATACACACGTCGATACCTACTTGACTGGTCCAACCAATCCCAAGGCTAACGGAAGCCCCGCCTCCATACATACATCGATGCCTACTTGACTGGTCCAACCAATCCCAAGGCTAATGGAAGCCCCGCCTCCATATGGACTACCGTACATCCAACGCACGTTTATCCTCCAAGGATAACTAGATCACGTTCAACGGATCCAAGATAACAGGCGTCCCCAGATATCCCTGCTTCTAGTCCGCCTAAAACACTCGAGTCCCACACAAGTCTATCCATTATCTTGCTGCCCTCTCGAGTCCAAATCGAGCCAATCCATTTCCTTGCAGCCTTCTCGATTCCAACTCGAGTCAATCTATTACCTCTAAACTCATACCCAGTCTTGAGTATCCATTACTGATAAACTCTAATCCAGCGTGAGTCGTCTCCCTATTCGTTGCATCTCCAAGATCAACGAACACCTATTTTCTTTTACGAGTTCAAGTCCAAGTTGAGTCGTCCTAACCTTCGTTGCATCTTCCATGATCAACAAACACATCCTATTCCTTCAAAAAGAACATCAACATAGGGTCCTAAACAATCCATTACTTTGCATCTTTCTCGAGTCCCACTCGAGTCATATCATAACCCTATCGAGTCTAACTCACATCAGCCCATACCATTGAACATTCTTATCATGTCACGGCTGCACATCACTCCTCGAGTAAGACGAGATATCATTCAATGGAAATCACAACAACTACTTATATCTCACGCAATCCATCCTAGTCGAACTCGAAATTCCCTAAGCACAAGCCCCAAAGGCCTAAACCAATATCAGACAAGCACTCAAGGAACATCTCCTCCGAATTCAGACAATCTACGTGAGATGATACTAACAAAACAACTAAGCAATCACAAGAAAACATACATCCATAACTCGATAAGACCACATTACAACAAATCATGCAAAGACTAGTCGAACCACCTATCGGGTTGATCACAACTAACGGTCTATCGACTATCTCAGGTTTCAGTCCCAACTTATCTACCAGGTCACTAGATATGAAGGAATGGGATGCCTCACTATTAACAAAACCAGAACAGAAATATCATAAATAGAAAGCATACCTCGAATAATGACGCCTTTTCCCTTCTCCGCCGCAGTTGGGGGCATTCGACGAAGAAGGAACAACATTGATAGCATATGCTTTCATAATCTGCTTCTCTTTAGGGGGTTGCGGGCAATTATCCTTGTGATGTCCCACTTGGCCGCAATTGAAGCACTACCTTTCCCAGGCTTTTCTTGACAATCTCTAGCATAGTGGCCCTTCTTGCCACAGCTAAAGCACTCGCCATCTTTCTTATTCTTCTTATTCTGACTATCCTTGGTTTTGTTCAAACTCCTTACCAATCAAAAGTTATGGACGAAACAAGATCAGCTAGGGGCAAAACGGTCATTTAAAAATCGGCAAAAATCGTGAACATGGGAAATGACCTCAATAGTCGCTCCCCAAAGTTACACAACCATACGACCTCGTATGAAGACAAAATAAATATTCTACGATCCTCCGATGCATAGAATGCGGGTCGTTACATCCCTCTATGTCGGTTTCTGACCCATCCCTACTCGCCGTCATTCCTAGACTGGTCCTCCCTTCGGATAGCTACAATCTTGCCGCACATCCTTCCTCGAAAGAAATACGTGCTTGCGTATTTGCTCTAAGTAAGGACAGTGCGAGTAGGCTGGATGGATTCAACAGTTTTTTATAGGAGTTTGTGGCCGGTTATTCAGGCGGACTTTGTCTCGCTATTATGTCCTTCTTCTCTGGTAGAGATCTCCTTGTGGGTTGGACTCCACCAACTTGGTCCTTATCCCAAAATGCGACCATCCTAGCTCTTATGTGGATTTTCGACCGATCAGCTTGTGTAATTTCTCAAACAAGGTAATCTCTAAGGTTTTAACCTCTAGGCTAGCACAGTTTCTATAGCGTCTTATATTTTCTTTGCAGGTTAGGTCTGTAAAAGGATGTTTGATCACTAATAACGTCCTTTTAGCCCATGAGCTAGTTTCTTAGATCAATAAGAAGGTCTGAGGCTCTAATGTGGTCGTTAAGCTGGATGTGGCTAAGACTTACGACCGCATGTCTTTTTTCTTCATCATCAAGGTTATGAGGGCTTTTGACTTTCCAAAACCTCTTATCGATGTCGTTTGGAGGCTTATCTCCAACTGCTGGTTTTTCGTTCTCATCAACGGATCGACTATCGGTTATTTCAGGCTCAGGAGGGGTCTTCGATAGGGAGACCCCTCTCCCCTTCTCTGTTAGTCTTAACTGCCGAGGCTTTCGTTCGAGGACTGCACTCTCTAATGATAGCTAGGCAGATTCATGTGTTCGGCATCCCTAGGGGATGTCCTCTTATCTCTTCCTTGTCTTTCGCTAACGACATCATCATTTTGACTAATGCTAGTTGTCGATCTATTTATAGCCTTATGTGTCTTATTCGACAGTATGAGAGATGCTCGGGGTAACTCGTTAACTCATCTAAAAGCTGGTTCTTGCTCGCGAAAGACCTTTCTTCAATTAGATTGTCCTGGATTGAGACATTTACCGGTTTCAAGGCGGCCTCGCTTCTATTTCCTTTCCTCGGTATTGTATTATATCAAGGCAGGAAGCTCAACGCCGTCTTCGATCCCCTAACTGACAAAGTAAGGGCCAAGATCATTCGTTGGAATGCAACCCTCCTCTCTCAGGATGGTAGACTGGTTCTCATTAAGTTTGTCCTAGACTCTATGGGATCTCGTATCTTTGTTGTTATGACTCCCACTGCTTTCTTCTTTTGCTCTTACAATTCCTTGGCTTCTTCCTTTTTCTGGGGAACCAAGGACAACGCTTCTCGCCACCACTGGATTTCTTAGAAATCCATTTGTCATCCCAAAAGTGAGGGAGGCATGGGATTCCGCAACCCTAAGGATATATGTTCGGCCTTTGCTTGCAAGCTTTGGGCGAGGTTTGGAGCGAACGACTCCCTTTGGGCGACATTCCTCCACACTAATTACCGTAGGCTGTCTGGAACGAATTACACCGGTGTCTCGTCCTACGCTAGTGAGACATGGAAATAGATGCAATTCGTGAAGGCCTTAGCGGATGCACATGGTGGTGGAACCGTTTGGGGGCGGTAGTCCCTTTTCGCTTAAATCGGCATGGAATTCAGTAAGGACACTGAGTCCACGTCTCTATCTTTCCTTGTTCGTTTGGAATCTCCATATTCCCCCGAAGGTCTCTCTGTTTATATGGAAAACCTTGCATGATGGGTTATAGATAGATGAGAACCTCTAGAGAAACAACATCCCTTTCATGTCCCGTTGCAGGCGTTGCAGTTTTGAATGCTCGGAATCCTCTTGTCATTTGTTGTTATCTGGGGCTTGTTCCAGGTCTGTCTAGAACTACTTCGAGAACCTGATGGGTTGCCGAGGTAATGCACATCGCTTGAAGGTTTACTGAGATTCTGGTGGTCTGACATCTCAGACAAATCTTTTCACTCGATCCTGCTTCGTCTGATTCCTTGTCTTGTCTGCTAGCGCATCTGGTGCCCGCGGAATAAGGCAGTATTTGACGAAGTGGCTATGGATCCTCCTACCATTATCCAGAAAGTAAGGAACGATGTATTCCTAGCGTTTCAAGATAGGCCTTTCAGGGGTGTCTTTGGCTCTCAGTCTAGGAGTTTGGATGTTACCTTTGATGTCTCCTCGGTCTTGGCCACTCCCATGGCAGGTATTAGTTGTTTGTTTGTATGTATGTTTACAGCTACTCCTGTCACATTCTCACATTACCCCCATCGATCCTATGTCATTTAATAGTTCAGCAGGGCCTGTATTATAGGTTATTGGATTGGTTTGTCTTGAGCTGGTTGATGCTTTCAGCGCTTTATCCCAGCTAGGTTTATTGGAGAAGGTGGAGCTGGAGAGTTAGGCTGAGCTGGAGTTTTAGTGCTTTTGTCTAATGTCTCTCGCCACCATGGATACGATGGAGTGTATGAAGCTGGAGCTATTGGAGATATCGGAGATTCAGGAGCGATAATTTGGACTTCCCAGTCTTTGCCTGTGGTTTTCCTTAGAGGGCACGTCCGTTGCTCTCACTACACCAAAAATGCCAATTTGGCAGTGTTAATGGCCGTATTAAAAGCGATTTGATACGGTTTTAAGCCGTATCAAAAATGGTGTCTCTGTTCAACTGATACGGTTCAAAACCGTATCAATTGAGATATTTGATACGGTTTTAAACCGTATCAAAATCCATAATTGATACGGTTTAGAACCTTATCAAATTTGTCAATTGGTACGGCTTAAAACCGTATTAAATTACTAAATTGGTACTGTTTAAAGCCGTAGTAATTGTTCAGTTTGATACGGTTTTAAACCGTATCAAACTAGCATGCGGGCACTCTCCAGCTTCTAATTTGATACGGTTTTAAGCCGTATCAAACTGAACAATTGCTACGGCTTTAAACCGCCTCAAATTGTTATGCTTGCACTGCTAATTTCATAGATTGATACGGTTTTTAGCCATACCAGTATACCAGTTTGATACGGCTTAAAACCGTATTAAACTGGTATACTGATACGGCTAAAAACCGTATTTAATGCCTCACTCCTACAATGATAACAATGAATTAGATACGGCTTTTAACCGTATCAAAATCGGTATATCATATATGCAATATACAAAATCACTGCACCCATTGATATATATATATGCACAATAAAGAAGATACGCTACACTCATATAGCAGTATATAAAGAAGACACGCTAAGAATAATTCGATTAATACATAAATCATAACTTCAGTTAATACATAATGTTCACAGTTCTTTCTCTAAAAAAAAATCAACAAAACTGCAGTTGTCGAGCCCATACAACTCATGCTTGTTCCAACGCCTGAAAAGAAAAAAAATAACAAACATCAGTTTAGTTTCGCCTCCACAACAACAAGACCTGGTTCAAATAGTAATTAAAAAAATCAATGCAGCGAAACTGAGCCGTAAGGCTCAGTTTCAGCTGAGCATTACGGCTCAGTTTCGCTGAGCCGAATGCTCAGTTTCAGCTGCGCCGAAGATTCAGCGAAACTGAGCCGTAAGGATCAGCTGCAGCTGCCCCTTCGGCTCAGCGAAACTGAGCCGTAGCTCAGTTTAAGCTAAGCATGAATTCAAAGATTTCTATAGCTTCAAATACATGCTTAATTCGCCTGTCCAATTATTGTTTGTACTTCAATCCCTGCCGTATAAATCTTTTGTATATGCAAGTGAAATAGCTGGGGCTTGCACTCTAAATGTTTGTTACTGAAAAGTGCAATGTTGATACTGGTTCGAAAACGCTTGCTTGTCGGGGATTTCACCTCAAACCTAAAACTACTGCAGCATTACCCATCTACAAACATTAGTCATCTTCTTTACGTTGCTAACAAATTACAAAATTTGAAATGTTGTGACATAAGCATGTATTGTGCCCACTACAATTAATAAGGATGAATATTTGGCTTCTCTAGAGCAACCAATGTTGTGACATAAGCATGTATTGTGCCAACTTTATCAAACTGAAAACCGCAACATTTACTTTAGTACGAGGACAACATGTTTATTTAGACTCGCTGTGAGAATAAGATTAACCATTATGCTCCAATCGCCTCAACTATATTAAACATGAATACAACTAGTGAAACTGAGCCGTAAGGCTCAGTTTCAGCTGAGCATTACGGCTCAGTTTCGCTGAGCCTTACGCGAACAGAAAGGCCGGTGCAACAAAAGAAATTAGAAGAAGAAGAAGAAGAAGAACAGAAAGGCTGGTGCAGTAAAACACTGATAGCATGAAGTAAAAGATATGGAGATGGACTACGGAAAAAAGGAGAATGAACTAGCATGCATTGATTTTCGTTTAGATCTTCATAAAAATCTGCCATATCTTTAAATCGAAGATCGGAAATTAATTAAAATTATTATAAATATGTGATTTATACTCTGGCTCAATTCCGTTTCTCGTTCGCTTCCTCTCTTTATCTCCGAGATCTCCTCCATTCTCAGGGCTTGATACTATAGAAGTTTCATTATAATGGGTGTGGAAGTTGAAGCAAAAAATGACAATACCGAGTTTACTTCTGAAGTGGCAGATGATAAAGTAGTAAATTTGGAGAAAGTTGATGATTCAGTAAAGAACAGTGCAAAGCCAAAAGAAGGGAATAAGTTTACAACTCCCAACAATGCCAATGAATTTCCTGCAAAGAAAGATGCATCGGCATTAGAATCACTTTCTAACACTGAGGTTGAGAAATTCTTGTCCCAATGGAATACTAGCAAGGTCTTCAGAGATGATTATGAAAGGCGCATACTGAACTCACTCAATTATAGGCAGCTAAGCAGAGATGGCCGAATGAGAAACTCTTATGAGAAACCTATTATTACTGCAACTTCACAGCAAGCTAAAGTAGAGACTCCGTCAAATATAGTTAATCCTAAACAAAATGCAACAGCATCTATTACACCCCCTGTTTCCAAAGAAGTTGTCCCTGATAATATAACTAAAACTAAAGAGAGTAAGAAACCAACTAAGTCGGCTGATAAAGAAAATGCGAAAAGCATAGAAGTGGAGGAGATTGGATTATCTTTGGACACACCAAAACCTGAACCGGTTGATCCTGAGAAATTGAAGTAGACCAAAAGAGAGGAGGATATTGCAAAGAATAAATTGGCGTTAGAACGCAAGAAAAAGCAGCAAGAAAAAGCAGCTGCCAAGGCTGCTGCTAAAGCCCAAAAGGAAGCTGAGAAGAAACGCATGAAAGAGGAGAAAAAAGCGAAAAAGAAGGCTGGAGTGACTGAACCTGATTCTGTTGAACAACCCGAAGCTAAAACAAACACTGAAGAAGCAGAGACAGAGGCTGATGCAAAACTCAATGGGAATCAAATTCTGGAAGAGAGTGAAGAACAGAAAGGTACGAGTAAAGATCAGAAAGCTCGACACAGGAAACCCATTGTTCAGCCAAAAATGAAAGCTCAACTTCCTAGAGCCATTCTAAAGAAAAAGAAGTCCCAAAAATACATGTAATGGGCCATTCCTGCTGGAGTATTAGCTGTGGTGCTTGTTATACTTATTGGATTATACAGCTCTGGTAAAATCTAGTTAAATTGGTGATAAGTGGATCGGAGAGTTTGGTGATAAGTGGATCGGAGAGTTTCAACTCAATTCCGGAACGAGTTTGCAAACTCAGTTTCGAACTGAGTTTGCAACAAACTCGTGCAAACTCAGTTCCGGAAACTCAGTTCCGGACTGAGTAAAAAGCGACAAGATCCCAACGCAGTTGTAAATTAGCACAAGAAAGAAAAACCAACCTGAAATGTTGCTATCTTTTGTTTTCCAATACCTCTTTAATGGTGTGAGCATAAAATGGTTAGAGTTATTTGTGTTCATTACATTCTCTTTACCTTTCACATCCTAAAACATAATGAAATATAAGTCTGAAGCCCAAAAAAATATGCATTGATTGAGAGAACTAAGAACAAAAGATATCAGCAGCTAACAAGTACCTTAAGTTTTTGATAGTGTACTACCCATGCAGATCTTGAATAATTATGCAGCAAATAATTCTTCAAGGTATTATACTCATCAGAAAGGTTCAAGTATTCCATCTTGAAGTAGTGGCTGAAAATAAATAAAAGCCTCTGAAAATTGTTGGCTTTCAAACATCGTTTTAATACTGTGATGCATATAAAAAAGATGTATTAGATAATATGACAAGACAGCTCTTATTTTAAACATGAACAGCACAATTTACGCAAACTTGCCTTAAAGGATCATTATCTGTATCCATAGAAGCTAGATGTCTCTTTAATCGTCGTTTTTCCTCATCTGTCATGTAATTTTCTAGGACCTCAAAGTTGACAACATCCTGTTTAAATATATGACAAGCCATGTCAAAATCAAGGCTTATAAATAATAATGCATAAATAAATGCAAGTTTTCTTCTTTTCTTAACATGGGAGTTGACGAAGTTCATACATTCGAAGTTCTGATATCTGTCGTGTAAGTGCCATGAATTATCATAATGAAAAAAGTAGCCCTGTTCATTTTGTACTTGAATTAAGTGCACCAGCAATGGATGATGGTGCAAGAGCGTACAAGTCAGGGAAGTGCACAAATGAAGCTGGTTAGAAGCACACATTCATACAAGGCAGCAAGTATGAATTAACCCATGCATACATGTATAGCATTAATCGCCAGAAACACAAATCCAAGACACATAAAAGGATGTAGCATCAGATCAGAGGCATAGAGGACAACAAGCACCCAATTCAAGCAAAAAACATGGACAAAAAATGCTTCAACATGTAACAGGAACTAGCACATTCGATTTATGGGATTCAAACAAGAATACAATGCATATCCATAAGCATGAAATGTTGCTTAAACTTAGGAAAAGACTACTACTTCATATTCAAAGGCAGACACAAATAAGCCCAGAAGAGAAATGGGTTAACAGGAGATAGTAAACTTGTGATAAGAGTGAACTCAAGGGAGGCACTAAACAATTAAAGCAACAACAATATCAATGTCAAAGTTAAGTACAAAGCATCAGACATGTTTGAACGAAGCTTAGGAATATGATATCAGTGAAACCAATTAATTAAAGGCCAAATTTAGAAAACTGACGATTGGAAAAAAATGTCCAAAATATATTCAAATATATGCAGCAATAAATTTGGCACTATTTAACAAATCTGCAGCAGGTTCAAGTACAATCATTACTTGGCAAAAAAATTCGTTAATTATTCGTCAGTACTCGTTTATAGAATCTTGACACTCAGTCCGCGACTTCGGAACTGAGTTTGTACTCAGTCCGCGACTGAATTTGCACTCAGTCCGCGACTGAGTTTGCACTCAGTCCGCGACTAAGTTTGCAAACTCAGTCCGGACTGAGTTTGCAAACTCAGGCGCGATACCTCAGTCCGCAACTGAGTTTGTACTGCCTAAGCATGCTTAAGCGCACACCATGACAACCTTGCTCAACTAACTAATTCAACTACAACGATCTTAAGTTAATAGGGAATTGATCGAAAATATACAAGGGCAAGGATTCTGCTACGCCGATCGAAAGTATACACACACCTATCCTCTTTTCTCTAAATCCGCTTAAATTTCTCAAAAGTTTGATGTATCCAAAGGTTTTGAAATGCAACTTGTTTGTTTTTATATGGTCATGTTACAGTCAAGGACATCCATAAAATTTCATCTTGTTTTGAAACATTTATCATACTCAAATATATAAATTAATATGAGTCATTGAAAATATTGATATTTTTTTTGTTCATTCAAATTCGATTTGAACAAGTTATAAGTTTTGAAATGATACAAAAACTTGTGGAGATAATTTCGAAAGCAGATTAATCGCATTTCAATTTATTTTTGCTCAAACAAATAAAATATCGTGGGGATAAATAAGAAGGGTTTTGGATACACACACAACCACACCAAAGACATGAAAATAGATAGCACCATAGAATTGTCTGTTGCAATGGGAAGTAAAATATCTGCAAAGCCAACATCTGCAGTATAAGAAACATTGAAGAAATGTGTATCAAAAGAGTTATCACTCATAACCGGAAGGGAAAAATCTATATAACTTAATTCACATCTTAGAGCACGTCATATATTCATCTTAGCCAATACATGGATCGCCATTGCGAGACAGATTGACTAATATTTCATCAAAGGAATTCATAAATACCTGCATTAAAGAACACTAAGTATATGTTGAACCTTTTCAGGATCAGCTGCATCCTTTTGAATCCTAAAAAATGCACTCAAACTTAGAAATGAAACTTCTGAAAGAGGAGAAGAAGAATGCTTAGTGAGGACGCTGATAGACCACACTGACTACATGTATACCAAAAATCATAAACCTTAAGCTTTCGCTAATTGTTCGGTGTACTATGTAACTAAATACCACTGGTTTGGTTATTGGTTAAGGTATAGTATAAAATTGCTTAAGCGCTGTGAAATGGCCGGTGTAATGTATTGCAATTTGATGACAACAGATGTAGTGTTTCTCCTTATATTTGATGGTAAAAAATGCACGCATGTCTTTATTAAATCAAAAGGATATAAGTTCAATATGGAAAAAAGGGCACAACATAAATGACGATGATATCTTAATCAGGAATTTCCAATAAAACAGAAAACCACATTAAAATGATTCTACTCCATATATTAAGGTTTTTTTCTGGTTTCTCCAACTTCAAATGTATGAACCTCGTCAACTCCCATGTTAAGAAAAGAAGAAAATTTTAGTACCTCACAAAAGAATCTCTTGAGTTATGAGAGTTTTCCCTGAAATTAGTACCCCGTATCAATAAATTCTTCCTCTGAAGCAGAACGCAGAAGATCATAGAATCGCCAGCTATTGTAATCGAGCAGCTATTGGAATTGAGAAGCTATCTTGGAATCGCCAGCTATCATAGAATCGAGCAGATGGCTGCGGTGGAGGAAATAAGGCAAGGGTTCTGGAAGAGGGAAACGAAAATAATTGGGAAATGAGCGGCCTGTAAAAAATGTAAGGGTCGATGGAAAAGAGAAAAAATAAGATGCGGTTTTGATACGGGTGAAGCTCGTATCAAACGAAGCAATCCGAATGTTGGAAGATCTGCGGTTAGATTTTAAAGATTAGGGAGGTGCGGATTGATAGAGTTGTAGCAAATGAAATTTGATACGGCTTAAAGCCATATCAAATTTGATATGGCTTAAAGCCGTATTAAATCTCTATATGCTGGTGTGCCAATTTTGCTATTTTGGTGTAGTGTCTTGCTATTTGCGCGACTTATGTGAAGCTTTGGAGTTTTCAGTGGCGCTTTTGTCTATTGCATCTGTCTGCCTCTCCTGCTACCTTGTTATCTTTCCGACTGTTGAACGTCTTTTTTATATGTATATTGTTCTGTTTCTACTGTTTGTGTGTGTGCACAGTTTCTGCATTACGTAGAAATTGTTTTTGTGAGCCATTGGAGAATGACTTGATTCTCCCTTTTGTTATATTATATATCCCTTTCTGGTAAAAATAAAATATATACATCATATCTCAATCCTTTCTTTTACTCTTATAGCATTCTTCCACATCTTACCAAGGATCGTGTGCAGATTTAAGGAAGTAAGATGTGGAGGTGCGAAAATAAAACGTTAATCTTGGAGGAGGAAGCAACATAACTAATAGAAATGTCAAGCCAATACTTGGATAAACCATGGTCAATAATTAAATGTTGATGCTAATAAGGTTGTTGGGGCACCGCTAGTAGATATGGGAGCTATGTATCAGTTCTTTATTGATTTAGTATAAGATGAAGCTGTTGTTGGGATGTTTGAAGGAAATGATGGAGGAGCAATTTTCGAAGTTCCTATCAACAATTATGCTGCTTTGAGTCAGGACAATGTTAGGTTTAGAGGAAAACTAGTTACCAGAATGAAAGATGTTATAGAAATAGAAATTTGGTTACATCACCATGAAAGAATATTTGTTGAATTAAGACTGAACGAGGAACATAAGAGGATATTAATTTCCAAGAATTTGCAAGAAGTTGTAGTGTACTGGTGAAATAACATTATCGTTGGAGCAACGAAAGATATCATGGCTTGGGACTTCCATAAAGGTTTGAAGAGAGGTTATGTCACAGTTTGTTAAGTCAATTTTCCTTAGGAAGTTCATGGAGTTAAGGCAAAGATATACGATAGTAGTTGAGTATGCAAATATGTTCGTGGAGTTAGGTCAAAAAATTCAAAAAAGGCTAAAAATAAATATTTTTAATACAAAAAAAATTGGCTATAAAAGTATTACTATTGTGTTTGTGGTGAGATTCTAATTCGTTTCACATTTTATTTGTTGAAAATGGAATCTATGTGAAGAAGACATGAATAGAATGAGTTTGGAATTTATATAAATAAATGTGAAGATTTGAATTTGAATTTAAATTTAGTAAGTATGGAAAGCAAACAAATAAAACTAGCATAAAAGAATATTCCATACTCGAATTCAAAGTTGTGTGTGTATATATATAATAAAGACACTACAAAAGATAACAACAAATTAATTCCTATTTATCAACAATAAAATAAAGACATGTGAACTAAATCCACCACTCCTAGAATAGAAGGGAAGTCGATTTCCGCTCCACTATAGGGGACGACCGCTATGTGAGGTCAAGAGATGGTAGCGAGTAGGTTTTAGGTTATATATTTTTTGGGTTTGATTTGGATGTTCATATTTCATATTTTTAATCTGACGATCCCTACAGACTTTGACATCTATAAATAGAGCCATAAACCCACAGTCTTAACTCACATTTTCTATGGCTATCTTCCTCCATTCTTCTCCTTCTTTGTCTCTTTTTAAATCCAGTTCTTAGGACATGCTAGTTTTTTCCTCCTCTCTTCCTTATTGTATTCTATTTTATTTTAGAATTTCTAGATCTAACTTATATATGTGTATATGATTCTTTGCTGACTCTTATACATATGAAATTTTAAAGGCAGGATAATTGGAAACTTTTTGTGTAGCAGTATTCTAGAAACTAGGAATAAACACAGCTTCCTCTTTATCAAGCTGTGAGTGAGATCTTTATGTTTTACCTTTGTTTCTATACCTTGTCTAGTATGAAGGTATGCCTATGAGGTTTGGATTACGAAAATCAAACACAAAACTCCTTAAAATCTCTAATTTTATGGAAGTGTTAATCTACGCTCATTATTTAGGTTTGGATTAGATATATGAATAAGAAAAATGATTTTTTTTTCTTGTTCCTCATTTAAATCGAAGTAATATTTTACTTCGTTTTCTTTCCCTTCTCATCTAAATCTTATATTCACAAGAAACTATTGGATTTGGGTACAGTAAATTATGTGTAGTCAAATCCCTGTTTCATTTATAAGATAACAGATTTGTGTACTATAAACTACATGGAACCAAAATCCTTACTTTCGTGTAAAATTTACCTAAAATGGAATGAAAGTAAAATTAGACTGAAATGAATATACGCAATTGGGTTTGTAACTTACCTCTTTATTTACTAATGCAATCTAAAAACATAAGAATACAAGTCTATCCTTAAGATATGTTATTGATTTTTCCTTACTGAATTTGTGAATCTTAAATGAGATATTATAGCCATGATATGAATTGTAGTGAAACGACCGAAAATTCCGCTCGATCCGAATCAGTCGCTAAACCGACCTAGACCGTTCGAAACGCCTGATTGTTTTGAGAACACGACAAATTAGAACGCAGACGGAAGAACATTTCATTGTTTATTACAACAATTCCATCAGATTACAAGAATATACAGAGTATAAATGAATATTACACAGAAATATCAGAGATTTAAATTACATTTAAATACATCGATGCGGAAAATAATACAATACACAACTAGAAGTAATACACGGATACAGAGCTTTCCGAGTATCATTCCAGCTATAAACCAGGATCCTATGAATATAAATCTGCAAAACCAAAACTACTAGTTGCCCGTGTCAAAATAAGGGCACCCAGAGTTTAGGTTAAAACAATAAACTCCAGGTCAGTCATGGGACTGGTGTGAGAACTAAAACAGTTATTAATCTTTATTTTAAAGTTAGGTAATTCAAGGGACCACACCGTATAACACGGAACGGGTTTCCTCCCAAGAACACCAGTGCATAAAACAACAGCGCTATGCTAAATAAAGAACAATGAAGCTATTATAAGACCCAGGTCCCATCACACAATGCAACGCAAGCCGGAGGATAGGGTTTTTACCTTATAATAGCCAAGAATGCTTGATACGTTTAAAACAAATCATTTATTATTACTATAAGTGTATAGTGTATAAGACAACTTCAAATCATAAATATCAATCATAGACGGCATGGGTACCATATATCATGTTGCCATACTAGGCTCTACAATCAAAACCGCAAAGTCACGTATTTGGAAATTGGATTTCCATCTGTGAACCGAGGCAAAAGATAGTCCTCTACCGATTCAAGACTGTCTAGCCCGAGCCTCAGGATCAGAACGCATCAACCCTTTGGATCGTCAGGGCCGGTCCACCGATATGGATTATTATGCCTGAACACTACGTTTCCCCGCCCTTTGGGGCATAAATGAGTACAATGATTCCATCGGTCCCGGATCGACCGATATATCCGAGCCGCCTCGCAACAGCAACAACCACATAAGTCAAACTCGTCAGGGCGTGTAAAACCACTGACGCCACTTCTAGCTAGAAGGAAACGCATGCCCTCCCTGATGTCCTCTCCCGTTTCTGGTTCACAACCGGGGTGTGAGGCTCGCGAATCAACGTTACACAAAGTTATGCCACACAGGCCGTGCTTTGATCATCACCTACAAGACTTTTCTTTTCAACAGAAGCCTTGATCATTTTCCACTTAGGCATGCCACACAGGCAATTCACTCCATGCGTTTGATATCCATCAATACATAACCCCTGAGCTCGTACGTCTCAGAGAAGGGCGTTAAGCAAGAGAATAAATTCTCCGCCGCCACACAGATATATATTTAATAGAAATCAATCACATAGACTAAAATCCAATGTCAGACACACAGTCCATTTACAAGTCCGTTCTGGGTCTGAACGAAACCGGAGGCACCTAGTACCCCGCATATCCATCGATCTCCAAGTACGTCTGGACGATCACCAACTGATTCCCTCCTCTTGGGTGTACGGCCCAATCAAGATCATCAGTAATCACCCAAATGACGTGAAGACCTCTGGTCTTCGACCACCGTCTTCATCCTCGACACCACGTCGAATCAGTTATTCAGAATGGGATAGACCCGGTCTTTCTGAATAACTCTCGTATATAATAAACAAGTGTTACACAAACACAACATACGCCTCATTCCAATTCAGAATATTCTTTTATTCAAATATTCTTATACATTGGGAAAGGTTCCCATTAATTTTATCAAAGATAAATTCTTTGAATTTATTCTTTAATCTTCTTTGAATATAAATTCAAACTAGACGGGATTAGCGAACCACACCGAAGTAATCATTTATTTCCCAATCCCAACCTATTCATCCCATGAAGTAAAACTGGTAATACTTCATATCTAACACCACGGTGTTATCAGTAAATTCAATTACCATTTCACGTTCAAATCTAATTAAAGATTTAACTATCGCCTGGAGTAAAATTGGGGATACTCCACTCTCGATCATTTCAATCTAATTAAAGATTCATTAAAACTCCACTTAGTTTTAGTCTTTAACTGGGTTAAAGAATCAGAGTCATTTGAAACACGGTTCACGATAAACCCAAAATCACATTCCATTAATTATTAGGTTAAAGAACAAGTGTTATTTAAAACACTATTCACGATAAACCCAAAAATCAATACCAATTCAATTCCAATTAAATATTATTTAATTGGTACACTTCATTACATCTAAATAAAAAGATTTAATCTTTTTCTCAACTGGGCTTAAGAACAGTGTTAATGAAGACACCATTCACGACAAACCCAAATCACCTTTGATATTAAATACAAGGCTCTGAATAGAAAATATATCGGCTTATATTCAATATCAAATTCCACGACCAACAAATATCGTATTGGAAATAACGATATAAATATATCTTTCAAATTCCCATAACAATACCTGTATCACCACGAAATCCAACATCGAAATATTCCAAAGACAATTTCGATTCAAATCCATTCCAATTCAATTATTGGAAATTCTGGTTACTTTTAAAACCTTTTCAAATTCAATTTATTTATTTAAAAATAAATAGAATTGTAATTCCAGTTCAAAACTAGTTCATTTCGATAAAAATCTATTTTTATCTTTTCAAATATGGAATTTTTCACCCTAATTCTTCACAAGTCATTTCTTATGACTTTACACAAATTATTACTATTTTTAATAATTTTATCATGGCCCGTACAGTTGATTTCCATCAACGACCATCGAACTGCACTTACAGCGACCTTTTCCAAATTTGATTTGGACATAATTCCAAATCCAACCGTTATATTTCTAATTTCTAATATTCGTTAGAAAGCTCTTTTCGATACGAACCCAACGGTTCCAGTTTTAGGAGAATTCGACGGTCAGATCTCCCGCAATATCCATTCGAAATCAATGGTCGAAATTCACGAACTACCGCAGCGCGGCGCGTTCTATTCAGGCCATTATATTATATATATAATATATACTTCATCGATTTCCTTTTAAAATGTATTTTATAAATCGTTTTAAATTCGTTTTCGAAACGATTTCAACTTCAATTTCAATTTCAAATCACGATTGAATTTTTCAATATAAATTCGTTTTAAATTCATGTCAAATTGATTTCAATTTAAATCGATTTTTAATTCAATTTCAGTTCGTTTTCAATTCAATTCAATTTCAGTTCGAATTCAATTCTATTCAATTTCAATTTAAATTCATTTCAAATTGATTTCCATTCAATTTCAATTCTATTCAAATTCATTTTCAAAATATTCGGTTTTGAAATCACTTTTCAATATTCATTATAAAAACGAATATTATCGATATAAATATCGTTTGCGCCATAATGGCGTCAATCTAATCAACAGGGCTTCATATATTTCTATTTTCAAATATTCTATTTCAAATATTTCTATTTTCAAATATTTCTATTTTCAAATATTCTATTTCAAATATTTCTTTTCAAAACTGGGATGAGGCCCAATCAATTACCATAGATTTTATTTCTATGGACTTCCATACAACGCATGTATATATCAACAACGTCAAATAATCAACCATCATCCAAAGTGCATTCTACACTGTATAAGCATCAAATATAAATATTCAACGCTTATAACAGTCTGTCAATCAATCGATCGACATACAACTAATTATTGGGATTAGTGCATGTCATATATCATCCCAATACCCGTGTGGGGTTTCAAACAATCAAACACAGATTTTGTTTGTGCAGTTAGGCGATGTGTAAAATTTATCGTTCCAATCAATATCAGTCAAATGTGTGTATATAAACAAATCGTTCGATTTATTTATATTTATTTCATTTTAAATACACGTTAAAAATTCTATTTTCAACTATAAAATATTTTAACTATATAAATATTTTATTTCATTTCACATCACACAATCAACTACGCAGCAAAATTAAACAAACAAGCATACAAGCCGTCCATGGTCTGTGGACGACGGGTGTCGAATGCTACTAAACACCGTCTGCATCCTAGTATATATGTTAACTAGAAAATTAAATTAGAGGTGAGAAGTTCTCACCGACTAGCTAAACCAAACGGCACGACTCTTCTTATGTAGAAATCTTCGTCGTGCTCGCCTTTTGTCAATTTCACTGCCCGTAGTCACTACCTATATAAAAATCACATTTTTATATTGTTGCTATGTATATAAAAATCACATTTTTAGACTACTACTATATAGATAAAAATTCTATTTTTACACCGCTGTTCATATAATAAACATTATATTTTTATCACGCTATTCTCTATATACAAATTATATTTTTGCTTCTTCTACATAATAAAAATTATATTTTTATATCTCCTACATAATAAAGATCGAATTTTTATTATCTATATAATATAAAAAATATATTTTTATCCTTCCTATCATATAAAAATTATATTTTTTATTCTTTCTATCATATAAAAATTATATTTTTTATTATTTCTATCATATAAAAATTATATTTTTATTCTTTCTATCATATAAAAATTATATTTTTTATTATCTCTACTATATAAGAATTATATTTTTATAAATAAAAATATAATCTTTTCACTCTTATAACGATGTTTACATAATAAAAATCTCAACTTCCATAACATATAAATCCAAATTTTACCGCTCTAAAAATCTTTACTTTTATATGATAAAAATCTATTCTTTTTCTATTTAAAAATCTAAGCTTTAGTCAAATAAAAATCAAACCTTTTAAATTATAAAAACCCAAATTTTATTATGCTACAATGAATATAAAAACCGATTTCATAAAAAAAAGAAAAATAAGATTTTTATCTCATAAAATCAATTTCCTTTTATAAATAAAAATACACAAGAAAAATAAATTAAAACTTACAGTTTTAATCGGAGGAGGGGGTTCGTCAGTGCATCAGAGGAGCTGAAGGGGGGGGGCTCTGCGGTCGCGCGCTGGCGGCGGTGGGAGGCCGATGCGGCACAGGAGGGTGCGGTCTGAGGGAGTGAGATCGAGAGGGGGGGTGCGAGTTTGGGGTGCCTGGCTTGCGATAGGAAGGAGGTGAGAGGCGGAGAGAGAGAGTGAGGCGGTGGTGAGGTTGCGTCAGCTAGGGTTGGAAGGGGGGCTAATCGATGGAGTGGAGAGAGAAGGGGGGTCGCCGTCTTCTTGGGTGGCGGCGCCGGAGGTGCGCCGCCCTTGGTGGCCGCGGCGGCGGTCTTCCCCGACCATCGTTCGCCCTTTTTCCTCTTTTTTTTATTTCTGTTGATTTTGAAAAGTAAACGTGGGGGCTGAGAGATAAAAGGGATGGGGCTAATTATATAAATAAATATATTTTAAAATTCCTAAAAGCAACTTTTTAACTCGACCTCGAAATCAAACCCACCGCCTGTCGCCCATAGCTAACTACCCCTATTCCAAACACAATGGGATATGTTTCATCAGCTGATTCGATTGTTTCGATCTATTTTCGTCAAAATCAAAATATAACTCTATATATTGAATTTGAACGCGCGTTTCAATTTACTAGGGTCACATACTAACTCGAAAAATTCCCGAAAAATATTTCCTAGCTTCGTATTGACGATACGGTCCTAACAAAACTAGTTTCGTCGAATTCTGAGACCTTTTGAAAAATGGCCATTTTCCAGTCAATTAAAATCAACTGAAACTAGTCAAACACGTTTTCCCTTGCCACGCTCACATATTGATTCGAAAAATTATGAAATTTGAAACCTAGCAATAACTTGATATCATGGATCCAACAAAAGTGGTTTCGTCGAAATCCGAGGTCGTTTGCAAAATGGCCATTTTTAAGGGCCGAAATTCCATAGCGACTATTCTGAATTTTCAACTGGACATATCTTTTGATTCCCGCTACGAAATTTCGATTTTTCGGATTCGTTAGAAAGATATTCTCAATTAGATTCAAATATTTTTGGTTTCGCTAAAATCCGGTTTATTTTGCACCCGGTACACTCATTTGAATTTTGAGATCAATTTATCGAACTACCGCGCCATTTTCAATCCCTTTTATAATTTAAAATAAATATTTATATTCTAACGACGACGTATATAAATATATACATTCTAATTCCATTCAAACTAAATTTTTCGTTATTACTATTTAAAATATTTTATTTTAAATATCCAAAATTCACTAAAGTTGCCAAAGTAAAAAATTTAATTTGGCTCGGATTTCCGGGTTATTACATGTAGGGAATATAGCTTGTGAATTTTTTTCTTGTGTACAGATTGGCATTTCATCTGTTAGTGCATTTTCTTTCACATTTTCAATTTATTTAATATTAATTTATATTTATTATATAGCATAGTCTGCATATCTTAAATACATTTTTGTCGCATTTAATTAGGAGTTTCGAGTTGAATATCCCCATTAGGAAATTTATGTGTTTGTATGTGAGTTAATAGCCTTTAGTTAATATTTAATGACATGAGGATGCAAGGTTAACCCCTCCTTGTAGTAGAGAATTATCTGGACAACCTAACTACCAGTAGCTACAAGAAGGTGGGTTAATATGGAATGCCTAGTGCCATGAACCATTCAACGGTTGATAGTCATGGAAGGTTTTAAGTGACTAAGCCGCCTCTTAGAGTATAAGTGGTTGGACTCATCCCTCTTCTAATGGTTTTATCCTTAGGAGTTCAAACTGTATTCTTTGGAACCGCCCTTATTAAATGGTCTCGGATGAGTTAGGTTATTCTCTAGAAGTTGTCTTCTTATTCTCAGTGACTACATGGTGAGCTCTACCTAGGGGATAGGCTAATAATAGTTTTGCCTAACATGTAAGGGAGACTACACAAGAGGGGTCATAAATGATAAAGATAATTCTACCTAAAAACACGATATTAAGTGGCTATATACAATCTCTTGCATTATCTTGAGAGCAATTATAAAGTTACGAGGTATACTAGTAGGAAACAAGGTTTTAAGTGATTAGGGTCGGCCAAGGGGTATTAAGTTGCGTGAGAATCCCCTATATTTTATTTGGTCTTAAATGACGAAGGATTCACCTATTTCCATTTAATATGTGTATTAGTAGACAAACATCTGCATATGTGTCCATGGTTACCTAGACATAACCTTGATAGTTTTTCTATTGCTATAGGAAAAAGGTTTTGAGCTTAAAGATTTTATTTACCATAACCGTTGTTTTTTGACTCCCCTCTCCCATCCCTCTTCTTAACAACAAAGTTTAGGTAGGATGGTTTGGTGGAGCAAGCTTGAAGATGATGATGGGCGGCGATAGCGACTACTGTCTCATTTTATTAGTATTAGAATGTATTTCAATTATATAATGGTTTTGTACCAAGATTTATTTTTTGTGACACTTCAGCTATGATGTATTCCAACAATATGATGGTTTTATGATACAGTACATCTGTTTTATTATTAATTTTGTTTATCCTGCTCTGAGATTTGATTTGGTTATAGCTGGCTATAACATCCAGAGATCTTGAGTTTGTTAAATTAATTATTTAATCAGGTTCCAAAATGTAATTTATGAAAATAATTGAAGTTGACCATGAAATTTTCTCGGTTGCACTCGTGACAGAATTCTAGTCAACTTTAATGTTTGAAACTTTGCGAACAAGGTCTGTAAGAAAAAGTTATGGACTAAAAACGAATAAGGATACATAATAATTTAATAAATAAAATTCGTTAACTCCTACCTTGAATGATCTGTCCCCATTAGAGAAAGGTTGACCAGAGATTGACCGCTATATCGAGCACTTGGTTGATTTCTCCAATGGAGGCTAGGGTTTTAAGGTGACTAAAATTCATATAAATGGATGGATTTTTATGAAATGAAATATGACGATTTTAGGTCATTCCAACGTATATAAATAAAGGCCTAGACCCTCTATCTTTTCCTCTCATTTTATGGAGGCAGTAGCAAACTCCTGTCATTTTCATTTCTCTATTTTGTTTTGAAGTTTCTTAAATAAAACAGATTTCTATTCAGACAACAAGAATTGGAGATAATGAATCCAGATTTACAAGAAAATACAAGTTTTGGCACGTAAGGTAATCTTTTAGGTTTTCTATTGTTCATTTCCGTTCCCTATTACAATTCTTATTTAAATCTATACATTTCAATATGTATACGTATTCTTTTTTATTAGATATTATATAAATCTATAAGGATTTAGGAATATAATCTAAAAATTGTAGTTCAGATCTGAGATTTAGGGAAAGCTTTATAGGTGAGTGAGAAATCAATTTATTGGTTATAGTATTAGATTTCTTTCATTGGTGTAGTTTGGATTTATTTGCCTAAATCTGATAAATAGTTTTTTTGGCAAAGCCGATCGTTTTTAAAAGTGACTCGTAACACTCTCTTATTAAAATAAGAAAAATGATTACAGGTGCTAAGTACAGTACTTACCAACTAGTTGTTGTCTTTACCACGCAGAGTATAAAGACCAAGCAAAGTACAAAATATGTTTAGGAAAGCATAAGAAAAGGATACATAGTAAGTCCAAATATCACACATTATAACAATACATATTTTTAATCCACGCCGCAACAAAGAGAATATGCTACTAATAGCTCCTCGTCATTTATTCATTATCATAAAGGCTACCTACCCCCATCACACTCTTTTTTCTCCTCGTGATGTAGCTTGGGTGTGATGCAGAGATGGGTGAGTGAGGCGTAGTAACATTATCTGACCTTGGTGGGGGTTCCTTACATCCCGGGGACACCGGAATGTTTGCATATGGGATCGATTTTGTTGTTATTTTTTCCTTAGCTCCAGTTGTTCCCACATCAGTTGCTGATTCAGTCCTTGTTGCAGTGAGCTTGTTGTCATGTTTGGGGCGAGCCGGGGATTTGTTCAAGAAATCTGGTTTGATCGATGCATTCGGAGAATTGGCCTTAGCTGCTTGAACTACGCAAGCCGATTTCCCATTTGTTACCAGTGGAATATCAACATTAACACTGGAGTTACCTTGCTCAGTGTACACGTAAGTTGTACTCAACAAATAGTTTTTCCTGTGCTCGTTAACCACATCGGAAGCTTCACTGAATGGAGTAAAGACACTAGTTAAAAGCTCACCAATACTTCGAATTTATCCTTCTTCAAAATCCTGATCATACTCCTCATTTTCCACTTCTGTATCCATGCCTTTTGACAATGCAGCAAAGATGTTCTTTTCACGCAAATCCACTCCATTCACAACAGTTTTGTTATCACATTCAGAAAACATTGTGTCCAGCTCTTTCTTCTTATTGACCACCTTTGTCTAAATCTGCCTCATCGAAACATTATTGTTGTCATTTCTATTAGTCTGTTTTCCCACAGTACTCAGAGTTACCAGACATGCTAACCGCAACATTGCTAACTACAACATTACTTGGTTTGATTTTGCATCTATCAGCTGTGTGCCCAAAACAATTGCACACTGTACATATATCCGGTCTCCAAATATATACCCCACCCCCACACACATTTTGAACTGAACCATCAGGTAAGAGAGCTGCAAATTCATCGAGCAACAAACTCTTAGGCGTGACCTCAACTAGGGCCTTAGCAAACGATAACCGATCAAGAGTCTCAGTTGCAACATCAAGGCATAAGAACCTACCTATATGTGTTGATAGCCAACATATTTCAGTTTTGGACCAAGCATATAGTGGAATATTGGATAATTTGATCCACATCGGCACACTCTTAACACAGTTGCTACTAACACTACAATCCCATGGTTTAACGATGAAAAACCTTACCTCGAATAATGATCGGATATGAGCAGAGTATTTGTTGCCTATCCTCAGGGTCAGAGAAAAGGGAAAAGGGAAAAGAAGACAGTACCCGTTGATTTTATCTTAGTACTTCCTCGCGGCTTCCACAGGTTTCGAAGACGAGTAGTGATAGCTGTGAAAGATAAAGGGGAGTCTAAGAGGAAACCCACCAAATAATGACTCCACACCTCTTTCCCCTCCTCATAGATCTCATCAGTGGGTTTCAGTGCATTCCAGAGTACTGAAGCTGCATAGGCGGGTGTGTAAAGACTCCAGCATTCTTGAGCTTCTTCATTAAGAGAGTTTTCCATTGGCGATTCTCAGTTGCTAGGGTTTGGGGATCTGGTGGTGTGGAGGCAGCGTTGTTGAGGGGTGACGGTTCAGGAGATGGTGGAAAAGGTTGTGGTGGTGGATCAGAAAGCGGTAGGGTAGTATGATTTTGGGTGGGACTCAAGGTATCATGAGAAGTGAGGACGTGATGGTTGCCATTAAAAAAGAGGAAGATAGGACATGCTTGTGATTGAATTCTGTGTTGTTGTTGTTTCGTTTCAAATACTGTAAAATTCGTTGTAATTGTAGGATTCGTGTCAATTTTCCTTTTTAGCTTAAGAGTCTATTTTTGTTTTGAAATGCTTAAGGATTTGTTTAATTTTTATAAATTAGCCCTTCTTTGTTTTTGTTTATAGAAAGACCACATTTGAAATTATAAGGATAATGCAAATAAACAAAAGGAAGAGGTGTATAGATTTAAATGCTTTGCGCATAATTTGGGATGCCTATTTCAGATAAAAGAACATATGTTCCTCGTAATTTTGAATAAGTAAATAATTATTCTTTTTGTAAAGTTGAGCAAATTTATGGAAATTATATTAAAAGATAGTTTAATGGATTTTAAACCTCAACAAGACAAAACATAGAAATATTGCTCTAGTCAGTAGTTTGGACTAGAATATAAAATAGTTGGAATTATTAGACTAATAAATATAGAAATATGGAATAAGTGTGTACGCATTAAGTACGCTAATATATATACACACTTTATCCGTCCAAATCATATGTAATTAACATTAGTTAATGTTATTAGGTAGACATTTAAGCTAGGTTTGAATTGGGTAGTTCTACATTAATTATAAGTATAGGATAATATTACCTGCAATAAATGAAGAATTTATGGTTGTAACCTTAGTAATTGTGGGAAATAAATATAGTAATAAACTAAATGATTTTAAGAAAGTAACAACTAGTGTAAATAAGAATCAAATATTGTAACTCCAATTTTGGGGCAATTAATATAATAAGTTTATACTATTTAAGGAATTTAAAAGATGACTATACTATCTTCAATGGCTTCCATCAATGGCTTCCATCTCAATGCTGCCGTCAACGGCTTCCGTCACATCGATGATCCACCGTCAGCGCCGCCAATCCTGCCCTCAGTGCACCCTCCTCCTTCGGCTCCTCCTCCGCTTCTGTCTATGTCCCCCATATCACCCCCAAACCTGCTTCGCTACCTGCTGACCCTATGATAACCGAATGCTTAATTAGCTGCAAACCTCCACCACCGCGCCAATAGCTTTCTCCACCAGTTTCCAGATCAAACACCTTCCATGAACCCCCCCCCCCCCCCCCACACACGAGGTTCCAGACTCTTTGCTTACAGCTTCCTCAGCCAAGCTTTCGCCACTATTACCCATACTACCAGATTCCCAGTGTTTATCTTACGTGGTCGTGCTGTCACGTGGATCCAAGAAATCGTCTACGGACCCTCGTGCGCCTCAGCTGGCATCGACATTCAAAAGGGGGTTGTTGCCTTTGTTCAAATCTTTTGCCAATGTTGTTCAATTTTTGAAATCAAACCGCAAATGTTACCACTGTGCTTCAAAAGGACATGTGGCAGGTAATTGTAGGAACGCCAGGATATGCTATAGATGTGGATTTTTTTGGCATGACAATAAAAGCTGCACACGAACGATTAAAAACAAACAAACAAATGCAGCTTTGGTTCCCGTAAAGGCCCCTGCGTATTTCCTCTAAAGCAAATCTCACGACTGTCACATCGAAACCTCTCTCCTAACACGTGCCTGCAATCGACGCTCAGCATCCTCTCTCCGTCAAATCGGATTCTCGCTTTAAAGCCTATGCGCCTTCCCCATTCAACCATTCATCTCTAGAGAATTCCAATTTTACTCCTTCTGCAATGGCGCTTCCAGCCGATGCCGTACAACTGGTGAAGACCTCAGTCCTCAAAGGCTACTAGACCATCACTTCCATCAGCGCCACCCTCTCCGATTTCTACCGCCACTTCGACTGGAACGTCTTCATTATTGGTGATCAGAGCTTCCTCATCCAATTTCCCTCCGTCGAGCTCTACCATGATGCTCTAGGTCGCCGTACTCTGAAGAAGCCTAGATCTGTGCTTATCCTTGAAGCTTGGAATCAGGCGTTTGAAATAGTAGTCAGAGAATTCTGGCCCATCACCCGGGTAAGAATTAGGTGTTTTCCTATCCATCTCCTCTACCACAACTACTGTCTCACCTTCGGTATCTACCCAGTTGGCCTCTTCCTCCGTGCAGATGACTGTATCTGGGCTCAGTTAGACATCAGGTTTGTTTTTGCGAGAGTTAGATTGCTCAAGGCAGTGACCCTTCCATGTACTTACTCAGTTTACCTCCATAACAACCATTATGTCCTCACGGTGGAGGATTGGGACCGCTTCCACCCATCATTAAACCCAAACGACCTGCTTATTGGTAACCACTGGGAAAACAGCAGGGAATTTATGACGGAGCCCTTCCAGTTTCCCTTCCCAATGTCCTCTAACACTGATGAGTTAGATAACCACTTCGATGCTATGATTGCGGAGTCCTCAATTCCCGAACCTTGGCTTCCCATTTCTGCGAACCCTCCAGCCACGCGAGATAGCTCCATGGAAGTTATCGGACCCAGGGGTGGGACCCATGGCCCTCTGATGAACCTAAATAGGATCCCTTTCATGACCTGGACCTCTTTGAGCTGTTCCCTTTGGCAGCCGCAAAAAGCCCTTCAGACATGCAGATAGTCCCACAAGCCTCAACACCGCCTCCTCCACTGCCACCGACAAGTAACGGAGCTACACCCTTGATTGCACCGGCTTTATCCTCTTCTGCTGTTAGATGCAGTGCCGGGCTTAATGCCTCCAGTTCTAGTAAACCCTCCCCTGACTCTGGTAGTTTTTTTCAGCCAGTTATCTTTACTAGCAATAACTTCTCCTTAAACAAGAAGCTTGCTCGAAGCTTGGGTGTTAACCTCTCTCAAGACCTTTATTCTAACATGAAAACCCTGGAATTGGAGAGAGCGTCCTCCCTCCCATAAAGATCCTCCTCTCCTGGAATGTGAGGGGGCTGGGAGAACCTTCCAAAAGATTTGCTATCAAATTTCTCCTGCAGTCCCTACATCTTGATATCCTCCTTTTCCAGGAATCTAAACTTGAAGACCCATCCCTCATTGCCTTGTGCCTACCTTCTTCCTTTTCTGATTGGGAATTTATTAATGCTGAACGCTCGCGTGGGGGCCTTATCACCGGGTGGTCCGGAAGCAATTGGTCGCTCATCCACTCAAGAACACCTCTACTCTCCACATCTTCCTCAAACGAATCCCTTCCAATGAGGTCTTCCTTTTCACCAATATCTACGGTCCCCTCCACAGATATGAGAGGAGAGTTCTCTGGGCGGCATGCTCTGATGTTGGAGCCTCACATGTTGGCCCCTGGCTGTTAGGGGGCGATTTCATCGTCATTAAGGGTCCTTCTAAGCGCAACAACCTAACCCAGACCACCGACTCTGCAGACTTCAATGACTTCATCAACTCTAGTGCGCTTCTTGACCCGCCTATCAATAACAGGAGATTTACTTGATCCAGTAACAGGGAGATTGCCACGCTGGTTAAACTTGACTGCTTCCTTTTCAACACCAGATGGGATAGCCTCTACCCACTTTCCTTTGTGAAAGGCCTTGCCTCTTCTATTTCGGACCACTGTCCCATCCTCTTGACCAGGGATGGCTTCCATCCACCTCCTAAGCAGTTCCAGTTCGAGAGAATCTGGTTGCATGAACCTAGTTTTGCTGAGTTCATCAAGCACGCCTGGAATTGTTTCCCTGTGCAGACTGAGCCTTCAGCCACTTTGGTCGCCAAATTGCACAGCCTTCGACGTCTGATCAAACCTTGGGCCAACAATGTTTGGAGCTCTATCTCTAGACGTATAGCTGAAATCCAAAGGGATATTCTTGATCTCAACATGTTGGAGGAGTCTTCCCTGCTTAGCTCTCAGGACTCTGGCAAACTTGCTGAGTTGCGAGATGAGCTCCAGAGGCTCCTCCGTTAGGAGAAGATTGGGTGGAAATAACACGCGAAAGCCAAGTGGCTGGCCGAGGGTGACTTGAACACGGCGTTCTTCCACAGATTCGCCAACGGCAGAAGATATAACTCCTTCATCACAGAATTACATGTTGAAGAGTCTAACTTCCACTCCTCTGATCCTTTCTCCATAAACTGTCACTTCACCGTTTTCTTCAGGAATATTCTTTGTGCCAGACCCCCCCACCCCATGCCTATTGTTGACTGGTCCCTACTTTACCTTGCACAAATCGCCCTACCCCTAGACTTTCCCTTCTCCGAGGAGGAGATTTTGTCTGCCTTCAATGGCATGGACGTCAATAAGGCATGTGGTCCAAACGGGTTCGGACCGTCCTTCTACTGCGGCTTCTGGGATACGATTAAGCCCGACATTATTAACCTCTTCAACGCTTTCTACTCTAACCCTACTGCGATTAACCGGCTCAACTATGCCAAAATCATCCTCCTTCCTAAACATGAGGGAGCCAACCACCCCAACAGTTTCAGACCTATCAGCCTCCTCAATTGTTCCTACAAACTCATTACCAAAGACCTTTCCAACCACCTCCAACCTCTCATCCATGATTTGATTGGTGTTGAACAGTCTGCTTTTGTTGAGGGCAGGAACATTCATGACTGTATTGCTTCTGTTTAAGAGCTAACCTCTTTCTGCCACCGAACCAAGACGGATGGTTTTCTTCTTAAAATTGACTTCCGGAAAGCTTGTGATACTGTTAGCTATGACTTCATCCTCCAGATTCTCTCTGCTTAGGGCTTCCCCCACCACCGGTGCCGCTGGATTGAGGCGATTATCAATTCCAGTTTGTCGTTTGTGCAGTCAAGCGGTCTAGACGGTGGCCTCATTAAGTCTAGAAGGGGTATTCGTCAGGGGGACCCCTGTCCCCTTACCTTTTTATCCTTGTGGCGAACGCCCTTAATCAAATGGTTAGACTTGCGCTCCTCAACAACCATCTTTCTCCTATCTTCCCCAGCACCCCCGTAGCCAACATCCAATTCGCCGATGATACCATCCTGTTTTCCACACCCACCCCGCAAAACCTGCACTGTATAAAGCTCATCCTATACCTCTTTGAGTTGACTTCTGGCCTCTCCATCAACTTCGCCAAAAGCTCGGTCTTCATGCTTGGTGACATTGCTCACCTCGGCTCTAGTGTGGCCAGCATGCTTAACTGTAAAGTCCAACAATTCCCTATGTAATACCTTGGAGTTCCTGTTAGACCTACCAAACTGCTCTGTGGCGACTGGACAACTTTAACCTTGAAAACTGACCTCATGCTTGCGCGTTGGAAGGCCTCCGCCCTATCTGCGGCTGGTAGACTGGTTCTGGTCAAAGCTGTTTTGTCGACCCTCCCCATTTACTAAATTTCCATCCACAAAGCTCCTCGATGGGTTATCAATCACATAGATCATGCCCGTCGCTCCTTCCTCTGGGATGGAGGACCTGCCAAGTCTCTCGTGAACTGGAAGACTGTATGCTTGAGTATCAACACGGGTGGCCTTGGCATCAAAGACATTCTCATCCTGAACCATGCCTTGCTTGCAAAATGGATCTGGAAGGCCCTTACTCCATGTGATGCACCCTGGAAATCCCTCGTCCTCTCCTCCTACTACAATAAATAACCCTTAGTCATCCTCCACACTCACCCTCTCAACCGGACATCTCCGTTCTGTTTGGGTGTCCTGAGATCCCTCCCCCCGTTTAAAACATCTATTCACTATCTCTGTGGACAACGGTCTAAACTGCAGTCTTTGGTTAGACTCTTGGATCTATAGCTTCCCTCTAACACACTTCTTTCCTAAACTTTTTTCCATCTGCCTTAATCCGAACATTTCTGTGTATGATGCCAAGCAGCAAGGAGCTTCTGCCCTCACCCCCAACACATATTTCTTGACCAACTTCCTATATGATCTCCACAAACTCTTGTTGATCATCCAAACCACGACTCTATCTTAAACCCCCGACAGTGTCTTCTGGCCCTTAAATAGTTCTCGTTTGTTCTCGGTTAAATCTTGTTATCTCTTCTTAGCAAATCCCAGCAGGTTGTTCTCTTTCACCAGAATTTGGAAGGTCAAGGTTCCTCCAAGAGTCTGTTTCTTCCTCTGGAGCCTAGCGCACGGTAAAGTGAACACTAAGGATCATCTGAACCGGAAAGGAATCCCCATCTCTCCAACTTGCACTTTATGTCATCTTGACATCGAAGACTTAAACCATCTCTTCTGCGATTGTGACATTACCTTCTATGTTTGGGTTTCTTCTTCCAGTCACACGCTTGGCCACTTCTCACCTCCCCCACATCACCTCGATTATTGGCAGTATTCCTCCGCCTCTCCAACTATGGACGTTCTTTTCGCTGCGTTCTCCTACTCTATATGGCATGAAAGAAACAACAGATGCTTTAATGGGCTTTCCAGCTCTCTTTTAGGGTTAACCAACAAGGTCACTTACTTTTACCATCTCTGGATAGGTACCCAAATGCAACCTTTCACGCTGTTGATCCTGGACGTCGCGCAACTTTGGGAAGAATCGGTTGGCAGCATTCAACTTGGTAGTGTTCAACAGCAGTCGCAGTACCCAAGGCTATGGTAAAAGCTCCACCCACCAGACGTTGTGTAAGCCCCTTCGTTTTATCATTGTTTTTGTGGTTAGTGATGTCGATCAGTTATTATGTAAGCTTGTTTTGGTTTGCCACGCCGTACTTTCAGTTGGTGGTAGTGTTTGTATGTATATTTTGGTAAAGTTGTAGTCGTTCTGTCAGTGCTTGCGCTAGGCGCAAAGCTTTACTTCTGCATGCTATTTGCGTGCATATTTTATCGTCTTATGGCCAGCGATCAGGCCTCTTGATCGCTTAGAACTATCTTATTAATATTATGTTTTAATCGGGTACGTAGAATCGCTCTACACAACCGTCTAGTTCAAAAAAATAATATAATAAGTTTAGAGAAGATTAGGAGTTATAAGTAATAAGGAATTAGTAAACATAAATAGGACTGATATAAATAACATTGGTTGCTATGTCTATTACTTTAAGGAAAAGCGACATTATGCATATCAACGACATATGGCAGTCATGGTAATTAAATTAAATGGGAATTTGGTTAGAATTACCGTAATAAATACTAAGTCCAATAAATCATCTTAGAGTTATAAACCTTATCTTAGGAATATAAATCTAATATTATCTCTAATTTAATTCTTAGACTAACACCTTTAGATAATATAAGAATTGGACTTAGTAGGTTGATGATGCGGGATCAGTTAAGTTATATGATTGAAGTTTGCGCTTTCCAATGGTCGCATATATGTACAACTAATGTGAGGTGTCATTGATCGTAAGAACCCATGACGATTATATTATAGTGGTGTGGAATGTTCTTAATGGTTTACTATAGTCATTGAGGTCTTAAGTCACTATAGGATCTTCCTTCTTTTTGAAAGAAGAACCATAAATGGCATTTAGTATCGTGGCCTGCTTCGGAATTTAGGGCTTAAGTTATTTTGGTATTTCCTCTTAGGGTATTATGTGATTAGGCTCACCTTTTCCTTAATATTTCTCTTAAGAAGTAAAGGTAGAGTCATAGGGTTCGCCATAGAAAATTATTAAATGATCTGATAACTTGCTTCTTTCCAGTGAGAAATATTAGATAGCCAATTCGGTAGGAGTTTGGTAATCTTTGGAAGGGTCCACTTTCTTTAGGCAATAAGTGATTGGGTTGTGAGTCCACTTTGGGATATGGTTTTAAATAATGGTCATGAAGGAACCAAAGGTCTTCCTACCCTACAGGAAGTGTTAAGTGGCTCAGAGATTATCCAATAAGATTAGTTAGATAATAATTAGAGGTACACCAGGGAATGTCTTAAATGGAAAGAAGTCGTTTGCCAACCCTGAGATCATAAGTGCTAACTGTATCTCGCCTTCTACGGGGATGGGATACCCAAATGACTGAAATATTAAATTATTGGTTCGAGAACTAAGTAGCTAGAGTCTTATAATTTATAATAATGTGTTAGTAAACCACCTATCAATGTATTAAATGATCAGTTGATCCACCTTAGCTTTAAATGATCATAAGAATCTACCGTAAACACTGTATTTCGATTGAGCTCATAAGTGGCTTTAGAACCCACCTCTTCGATTTAAGGAGGTATTAAGTGGTTAGGAAGTTTTCCTCTTAGTTACTGGTTTGTAGGGTAGTTTAAAAGCTTCAAATATGTGTGTAAAGATTCCATCTCATAATCTAAATATCTATTTTTGTAGTAAGTGCTACCTTGGATACAACAGTTAATCATTGTGCGCAGCTGTGCAAGGTTTGGTTAGAATCACTAACCTTATTAGACTTTTAACTTGGGTGAAACCAAACGTGATATATTTTTATATTACAATAGTATTTATCATTTTCACCTCGTCATGCTTGATGTTCTGACTCCCCTCCTTATAACAACTCTCAGGTTTAACTTAGAGGAGATGGCTCTTTGGAAGTGTTCGCTCTTGGTTTTATATATTTTTTTCTCTCATGCTCAGTATTGTATGGCGATTCACTATTAAGGAAGTTGTCATTGTCAATACTTATTATCCTTTTTTTTTCTCTGTTGTGATCTTTGGTTTACTATACTCTGATTATGCTCATTATTTTTAGGTGCCAAACTTACACTATCCGTGCTTGGATGGGTTTGAATTTCGATTTTTATCGAAATCCAAGCTCAGAAAACTGCGGGTTGTTACATTTGGTATCAGACCTTAGGTTAGGAATCAATAAATTAAGATTTTGTGAGAAAACGTATTCGAGCTTTCTTTCCTCTTTTTTTCTTTGGATTCTTATATCTGACTCTATATGAATTTAGACGACATAATCGAAGTTTTACCTCATAAGGGTAAACCAAATAATTAGGAGTTATAGATATTTTAGAGTTTGGGTTTCTATCCAACCCCAAGTTACCCATGGTGCGTTTACTGCTTGTCCTGACGAGCATGAGGATGACATATGGTTGAATCCCATGGATTTGAGATTTGAGACTGGATGAAAAGTTAGCTATAGTAATCTTTGGCTAGATCAGGAAAATTATATTGGAAATCCAAATCATTTTGAGAGCGTTTCCTCGAAATGGAGACCTTCTCAAATCCCGCTAACACTATCCAGCCGCCAGCTCCCCACAACCTTACCTCGTCAGATCAGCCTCCAGAGCCGATACCCCCCTTACCGGATCCCCCTTCCCACCGTCAATCCACCACCACCTCCTCCGCCTTCGCAACCTCCACCACCAATTCCAACCCCTAACCCACCTCTTCCAGCAGTAAGATGGATGTCTCTTTTTGCATCAAAACCACGCAACGCCGGCGTCTTTTCCCCTCCGCCACTAACTCTCAAATATGATGGAAAACGTCTTGTCCTAACTGCAGACATTATCGATGCTAGCGTGGTTGAATGGCAAGCATATTTGGCTGGTTTCTTCCTAGATTCAACACTATCGTACACCCTAGTCGTCTCTCATCTTTTTAAGCACTGGAATCCAAGAGGCTCGATTAAGGTTAAGTCAAACGATAGCATTTTTTTCTTCCTTGTTGATGATAAGGATGATAGGAAACGCATATTGGAGGCTGACCCTATTGTGATTAGAAATAAAGTTGTTATAATTAAGAAATGGTATGTTAATATGGGGCTATCAAGGAAAGGAATCAGGAATGTGCCCGTTTGGGTTAAAATGACCAACCTCTCGATGGTGGCATGGTCGAAGATAGGCATTTGCTGGTAAGCTTCTCACGTTGGCAAGTTTCTCTGTATGGATCAAGTCACTGAGAGTCTCGACTGGTTAGGGTATGCTAAATGTTTAGTCGAGATCACTCCAGAGAGCGAACTTCCAAACATGATTACCGTTCTCCTACCTGATAGTACTGAACATGATGGTTACATTAGCTACGTTTGGAAGCTGGACATCTGCTCCACATGTAAAGGTTTTGGACATTTGAATACTAAATGTCCTCTTGCCAAATGCAACGAAACAATCGAAATGAATGTTAGCAATAACGCGGCTGGTGCCGACATCGGTGATCAAAAGATAGGGCAGAAAATTCATGAAGTGACAAGTGGTGCTGGTAATAAAGCAGCTATGAATCATCAAGTCAGAGGAATACCAGTGAGAAGCGGTTCAAAAGTGAGTGTTAATCCCAATGGAAATAATCAGAAATGGAAAAGAGTTGAAAGTCGAACCACAAGTCAGAGCACTGGCGATCCTATACCAACAGCTAATAGTTATGGAGTGTTAAATGAATCATATGCCAATGGTAAGCACTTTATAAATTCTCACATATATGAAGAAGGTGAGATAAATGATGCTTTGGAGGATTGTGTGATGGAAAGGTCTGAGAATAACAGTTTGGATGAGAATGTTGAAGGTAACTTTAATGAAAATGTTAACCAGCAGATCATTGAGGAAAATGTTGTAGTGCAATTCCCAAACCAGCGTAGTACACCTGGTAAAGCTGCCAGTCTCAATGTTAAAATTGTTGAGCAACTCACTAGGGAAGGAACCATGCATGCAATGCAAACTATCATTAAAGATGTAACTGAGTTTGACAATAACATGAATTCAGGAGGGTTTGATGTTCACGTTCCATTTACTGCTACTGATTTTCAGATGAACAATGAGTTTGGCTTTAAGCCAGGTTTTTTTGCAAGCATCTCCTCCTCCCGACAAGCAGCAAAAAGGTAATTCATTGCATAACTCAATGACAGAGCATTTAGTTAATGATGTGAATGCTGATGGGCAATCTACTACAGTCAATGATGCGCATGAGAAAATTGGTGGTCGTGATAGCTTTCTACAGGAAAACTTCAACTTCACGGCTGGTTCTGGTGAATACAAAGCCAAGCAACCAAAAATAAAAGCGACACTGAAACCAAATATTGAGAAAACAATCCTTGAAATCATTGCAAGCCTAGGAGTTGTAATTGATAGTGGGACACTTGATCCTTTCATTTGTAACGAAAAAAGAAAGCTTATGGAGCTTATGTCGAAGAATCACTCTGCCTTACAAAAACGAAAAGCTCTGATTGAATCTGGCAAGAAACAAGCTGCAAACCCTTACGCAAACATTCCTCCGCCACCTGGCTACAAACTGAGACCCCCTGATATTATTGTTGCTAGTGCATCTACCTCAACTTCAGTTGGAGTTGGTAGCAGTGCCGACAAATCTCCTATAACTCGCAGCAAGACTAGAGCTGGGGGGCATACCCTATTTGACAATGGTTAAAGTGCTTTGGTGTATTTTATGCAGTTTTTTGGCACAATGGAAATAATATGAAATGTAGTAACATGTAGCTGGAGGTATGAAAACAATGTATTAGTGGTTTTTCCCTATGAGGAAATGTATGTGTAGTTGATATACACTTGGTATATCACCTGTATGCGTTGTATCTTTCTTTTTTTAATAATAAAGTGTTACGGATCACTTTAAAAACCGGGCAGCCTTGCAAAAAAAAGGTTAGCTATAGTCGCAATTTTTAGTTGTTGCTTGGAGATCTCTAGTCCATGACCTTTTGTTTGTTTACAAGAAACAAGGAATTTAAGTTTATATGTTGTATATGTTCAAAGGCACATTAATGAGCTATGTTGTATATGTTCAAAGGCACATTAATGAGCTATGCTCAGTCGATACGTTATTATGGAAAACCGAATATTCTTTTATTTGAAGTATTTCCTTAAAGTTTCTTAGTCTTGTAGTAGGGAGAAATATTATCTTGAACTTGTTTAAAAAAGAGAAGGTTTCAAAAATTTTAAATTAATTTTCTAGAATATTTACATTTTAAATAAAACAAGATTTGATTTGAAAATACAATAATATAAATATGTATATATAGTACGAGACCCTTTGCTTGTAAGCCAAACTTGAATTTCAAAAAGGTTTCCCAAATTTTATCTCAAAAGGACTAAGAATTTATTTTGTCTAGCTGGAAGTATTTTGTCCTCAAATTTCTGTTTAGCCCTCGATAAGATAAAGGGATAATTTCATATGAATTTAATACAAAATACCAGCTGAATTATTCTCAGTTATTTGTTTGATTGATTGATCGCAATTATTTTTTGAGGCGAATGAGAAGTATGATGGAGAAGATCTCTCCACTTGTTAATTGGTGGTTATGGATGTGGAATAGTCTGAGATGTCGGGGAAAGTTCAACTGAAAGAGGAAGGAGGTACGATTCGATTTTAACTTTTCTATTTTGGATCGGCTCTTAAGGTCTAAGTTTAGACTACGCCCAAAACTGAGCTAGCCATCAACTGCTAGGTTAATTGGCCTCCCTGTAAGAGATCAACTGCCATCTAAATTAGGGTGCAACCCAAACTAATAACGTGAGATATTCTCATGTCCAAACTCAAGCCACGTCACGTTTTCTAACAACTGAAATTCATTTTCCCCAAATCTCCACCTCCAAACTCAAGCTTCCAACCTTTATTTCTCCACTAACCACCATCAAACCTTCGCGTATTAGATCTATCCACTCCCTTTCTGCCTAATTTAATTGTTTTTCTACGGCTCCACCCTGCACCTATAATGTCACCCGTGCCACCCCAATCTCACTCTATAATAGGTTGCGCGGTTAGATCATAACGAATAGAAGATTTACGTTTACATGGAAATAGAAAACTATGCGTTTCACCGAGGGTGTCCAGAGAAATTTATGGATTTCGCTCCTTTCATCTTGACAATCTTTTTGTAACTACAGGCCTAGCATTAATCCTATGCTACAGTAACTTTGAACGTGAGAGTAACAACCCGCATTTTATGTATCGAAAGATCATAAAATATTTTTATTTCGCTCTCTAAGGGTTGGATCATTCTCATCTTTTAATATGTTGCTTATGGGGATGTGAGACATGTCCATAATTTTTACCGATTTTTTGTGTGACCATTTTGCCCCTGTCAGCCTTGTACAAGGCATAACTTTTGACTCAGTCGAACCAGAGGGTGAGACTTGTGCCATTGGAAAGGAAATGATGATTGCCTTTCCGTAGAGTGGTTACATTAAAGATTTGACTCAGCGATTTGGGAGAAATTGTTGTTTTAAGTTTTTACAGTTGCCTATTCAGGTTTTGGAGCCTTGTTGGAATCCTATAAATAAGGGGTGAGAGTGGAGGGAAAAGGTTTGCTTTCCCATTCTCTCATTTGGAGGCATTGATCTCCTTCTTCCTCTAACACATTTACATCATTAAAAATCCAAATCTAAGGAGGGAAAATCATAGACCTACACGATTGGAGGCTAGATCTACATCATTTCAAGTAAGGATTTATCAAATCAAAAGGCTAGGAGCTATCTCTTCGTAGTCCGGAATTCTATTTCATCATTTTGCTTAGTTTTGGATAATTGGTGAGTGATTTACATCTCTCAAGTGAATGCAATGAAGTATATGAGTGTTTGTGCATGTTTCTCATCAAATTGGAATGTTTTACCATAGATTTACACCATTACAAGTTCATTTTCATATGCATCACCCTATGATCAAATCTAACAAGTTTATGTTAGTTAGATCTCTCATTTTGATCATATGTTCATTTTAATGGTTTTTGGTGAGTTTTACATCATTTTTTTGTGGTAATCGTCATATTCATGTGGTTAGTAATGTTATGATATGTTTATGATTGTGTTTGATGATTTTGGTTGAGTTGGTTTCGTCGGATTCGTCGTTTGGCGAAGTTTTGGTCGAAATCGGAGTTGAATTGCAATATGCAGGAATTGGCTCGACCATAGATTGAATCGGCCAGAAGTTGGCTCAGTCAGGAGTTGGCTCGGCCGTAGGATGAATCGGACAGGAGTTGGCTCGGCCGTAGGTTGAATCGGCCAGAAGTTGGACCAAAATGGAGTTGGATCGGACAGGAGTGGATCGGATCGGGCCACAAGTGGATCGGGTCAGTCATGCTAGGGATTGGGTCGGTCGTCTTGGTTCGGATCGGTCATTTAGGGGATTGGATCGGTCATCTTGGTTCGGATCAGTCATTTAGGGGATTAGATCGGTCATCTTGGTTCAGATCGGTCATCTTGGATCAGATCGGCCTAGTTTGAGTCGGGTCAGTTTGAAAGGGGGCGGATCGACCATGTTTTTAGAAGCGCTTTTAAACGTTGTGGTTGATAGTGACGATGCTATGGTTTGTTTCCAACAGGGTTATTTTCTGAAAAAGTACATTTTTCGGGTACAACTCAGATTTGGAGAAAAGGTCTGGAAAAAAATTCAAGTAGGAAGGTTCGAAGTGTTGAATGTGTTCGTTGATCAAGGTGGAACAACGAATGAGGTGGCAACCCAAAGGTTGTGAGTTGGTGGATAATGGTTGCTCAAGAAGGTTGATTGAGCTATGAAACATCGTCAAGGTTGGATGACTAGAGATGCGAAGGCCGAGAAGTCATCGTTGTCGTAAGTTCTAGCAGGCTCAAAGCAGAGGTACAATGGGGACACCCAACAGACTGGAAGGTTGCTGGTCGAGTACCTTGGGTATCATTGAAAGGCCTAGCTGTCAAGGTTGGACATTGTCAAGGTTGGACATATGAAGTTTATGCTAGAACTAGGGTTAACATTAGCCCTTGACATATGGCAAGGTTGGCCGTCATACGATTAACGATGGTTTCAAAGAAGGATTGGCGGTGATAGTTAGAGTCAGTCATGGATGATTGGTTGTTCTGTTTGTACCATCTCATAAAGATTATCCAAAGTCGAGGGGGATGTTCTTTGAGTGCTTAACTGATACTGGTTTAGGCCTCTGGGGAGAGTACTTGGGGAATGTTAAACTCAATTAGGGTTGTCTATGTGAGACCTATGTAATCTGTAACAACCCAGATTCCGACGGACCGATTTTTTTTCAAAAATCCAATCCACCGAAACCCGAGTTGGTTGCTCTGGTATCCTACAGAAAAAGAAAAAGAAAAGAGATATGTCAGAGTTCGGAAAACACCTCACAGCGGAAGGAGTAAAATATAATATATTTAAAACATAGCTTTACCTTAATCACAATACTGCTAAATCAGTATTCCCAAAGCTATAAGTCTCTGTCTAACCTACGAATGTTATGAGGAGGGGGTCAGAACATAAGTTCTGTGTGAATGAATTTAAACTACACTTCTTGAATAATCCTACATATACCATTCAATTACACTTTCTTATTTATTAGGTTATACGTGTTATTAGCACTCAAAGCTTACACACACGTCACACCCATCTACCCCCTAGTAGATTAACCTAATATAGTGTACATGTAGCTACCCCCAAACTGAGGTACACCCCGTGATACCCCACTCGCGCGGTCTCCTCCGTATCGCCACAGTAATATGCGCAGTCCCTCATCATATGCCATAGTAATGTACAACGCTACATCCGCATAGAACCACTATCACTGTGCTACATAAGCGTACTGACTGCTATCCTTGAACTATTCGATCGAGTTTGGTTCCATCACCGAATAATGCCCTCTAGTCTACGATACACCACCCAGAGCAGACATGATTGTACCTAGACTTTCCCACATACGTATCATCAATCGTACTCGATGTTTCTACTGCACATAACCTCTACTTGTGCACCCAAGTTCCGTGGCAGGGATACACCAGAAAACACGGAACTCGGTCGGGAGCTTTTCTATATCTGTATGGGCCCGCCTCTAAGAGTGTCCAATGTACAGATATCCCTCGGGTCTGGTTTTTCTATGGTGGCTATAGCCCCACCTTAGCCCCTTCCTCAACTAGTGAAGACCACACGAGATAAGCGACCACCCCTAACAAGTAAACAATCTAAACATCCATGTGGGGTCTCCCCGCACCCGTCCCTTGATAGCAAAGGTTAACGATCTCTAGGGGATAGCTCTTGTCTTTTCGCATTCCTTAGGTTGCTGATGACAGGCGTCCAACGATCTTGCTA
Organism: Allium sativum; assembly: GCA_030737875.1. Classification (NCBI taxonomy): domain Eukaryota; kingdom Viridiplantae; phylum Streptophyta; class Magnoliopsida; order Asparagales; family Amaryllidaceae; genus Allium; species Allium sativum. The sequence continues at coordinate 738,506,788 of CM060916.1, forward strand.
TCGTTTGGTCTTGACCCTCTACCTCCGCCTGAGGCAATCGCCAAACAACCCTTAATGCCACCGTACAGCATTCTGACTGCCCCCTACTTGTGCAGTCAAAGCCCACCCACCTGGTAGTTCCGCGCAGACCCAACCTCTGTAATCCTAGCCCGAAGCTAAACCACTACAGAGGACTACCAGGAGCACCTTTAACGTCTCAGGAAGCCGTTTGCTTCCCCTTCCAGTGCGTTGGAGCGACCAAAATAGCGAACGTGCGCTCTCCTCGTGCCTTATGACACCATCATGATCTACCTCGTTGGGTTATTCATCCTACAACGTACGGACTGCTTCAAGCGCCTTAGTTTTATATGTCATTAGACCCTAAGTCTAACCATTTATTTCACGCTTGTGACACCTCGTCAACTTTCTCATTTAACTTGGTTATTCACACTAACTTCCTTTTTTCGTACTCACCAAGTTACCTTTGCTTATTAATTCAATTTATACTTAACCCACTTAAGTCCATTAACAAGCCGACAACATGTTATTTTCCAATTTCATAAATTATTCCCTTTTTCTGTTACAACAACATGTTATACTTAATTCATAGTTAAGTACGCCTTATCTCACATACATACTGATTAGGAGAATAACCCTCTAAACACCAGCCCCGAAGACCGAAATCAACATCAGACTGGCACCCAGAGAGTTACTCAACCCAACCAACATATATGATTCTAATTTACTTCTTTTCCACTCATGTAACTTATATCATTTTTTATTTCACATTTCTCCTTTCCAAACCACTTAATTTAAGTATATCTTTACACATAAGTTATCTCATCTTTCTTATCGTTTCCTATAACTTATCTTGTCCCATAAGTTATAATTTCCACCTATTATCCTTTCTTGCCTTAATCAAGTTTATTTATAATAGGTTATTTATCATTCCCCATTTCTTGTCGTTAATTTTAGATTTGACTTAACCCTTCCATTTACTTAACCCGTTACTTAAACTTTACCTAAATCTACTAATTTATGATACCGTCACGGGTCCCATTTGGTTAAGCATATCGAAATTTTGTTTCATATGTCACCTGTGTCCCACTTAATCCCCTTTATTATTTGCACATGTCTTATTACGGTTAAGTCTACCTTAGTCATGTTTTACATCACATGTCTTACAACGGTTAAGTCCACATTAGTCATGCTTTTCATGTTATTTATATCACCCACTAAACCTTCTAACCATACCCATGTCACCCACATGTCTTATTATGGCTAGTATTTCTTAATTTATTTATATTGTCGTAACAATGTATGGCCTCTCACATTAGATGTCCGTTCGTGGCTGCTGGATTTGTCGGGCGGTTCCGGGCAGACTTATACCACAACGCGCCTAACCTCGTGTCATAAACCGTTACGCCTCTAGTGCTTGCTGTTGACCTCTCACGTTAGATGTCCGCTTGTGGTTGCTGGATTTGCCGGGCGGTTCCGGGCAGACTTATACCACAATGCGCCTAACCTCTTGTCATAAACTGTTACACCTCTAGTTCTTGCCGTTGACCTCTCACATTAGACGTCCGCTTGTGGTTGCTGGATTTGCCGGGCTGTTTCGGGCAGTCTTACACCACAAACGCGCCTAACCTCGTGTCATAGGCGTTCATTAACAATCGTCTTTCACCCAAACCCCAAATTCATGTCATATGTTCCAAATTCAACTTAATTACATTTCATTTTTTATGCCTATTTCCAATTTGTCATTCACTACACCAATTACATAATAGTTAGCCAAATTTCATGTTACCCAAATTATCCAATTATAGCCAAATTCACCAATTCCATGTTATTCATACCCAAACATGCCAATTTCCAATATCCAATTATACCCCAATTTCATAAAATCAATATTTTCCCAATATTCCTACGTTCATACATATAATCTAATTCACCCTTTAGGCTTACTTTTCAAGTCACAAATAAATTTCACCAATCCATGTTATCCAATTACATGTTGTTAATATTGAATTATACCAATTCCATATCCAATAGTTCCAATTAAATTTACACAATTTCATGTTAACATCATAAATCAAAATTCATAGTTGCGCACTATTCAACATAGATTCATGTTTCCAAAGCATACCCAAAGATTCATTATTGAAATACGCTCCAAAATCCCCATTTCGACTTTATTTCATTGAATAATCCCAATGTACAATTCGCCAATTGTCCCAATATTTGCAATAATAATTGTTATGCCATAATCCCCAAATTACAGGTTATATTCCTCGATTGCATAAGATGAATTATGCCCCAATATTCCCATATTTCAATCGTACGTATACATAATAAGATTTCATCTAGGTTCGAGATAAACTAGATCCAAAAATAAAAAGGGGGAAAGAATAAAAAGGAGAGAACTCAAACGTAGGCATAAATAAAATAACTGATCTTATTAAATTATCATCATATTCATTATGGGGAATGGTAAACGATAGAAGCAATATTATACAACAAATATAGTTCAAATCCACTCACTTTGACTGGATTGGAGAAATAAGTGATTTTTCATTGATGTAGAACGCTGATTTAATCTTCTTATTTGATTATTGGTGAGGAGCATGAATTGTTGATGAAGAATTTTGCTACTTGATTTGATTAAACTCCAAAGTTGATGAAGAACTTGCAAATTAACTTAGGGTTTTGGGGCGGTGGCCATGTTTGGTTGAAGTTTGGCGGCATGGAGGTGTCAGAAGGAATTGTTTTTGAATTAGGTTAGGTCTAGGCACTATTTTATAGGTGTAGAGAGTGTTTTAGAGCCATTAGATCGCCCTAGAAGCCATCCGGTCCGTCCAGCTCATCAAAAATCGTCACTGCCCAGATCTGGAAAAATCAGGGGGGAGGTTGACACTAAGGTCGACCCCTAGGTCGACCTCCCTTGGTAGGTCGACCCCCAGGTCGACCTCCCTGGGTCGACCTGCCTGGGTATTTTTCCAACGTAAATTCTGAATTTTTGTTGAATCTTCCGAAGGCCATAACTCTTTCATACGGAGTCCGATTTTCAAAAACATGGACTCTATTCCAAGCAGAATTCCGAGACGAACGCAACGGTGATGTATGTTTTACTTAATTCCTAATATTTAAATTAAGTATCCTTATTTTATTATCTTCTCTGTTACGTACACTGTTATCGAATTAATTTTTCCTTCTCTTCCATATATTAATAATTTTTTCATTATACATCACCATTATTTACCTATCTATGCATATACACATATTTTTACATATTTTTAATTATATTAAAAAATGCGGGGTGTTACATCCTCCCACCCTTAAAGAATTTCGTCCCCGAAATTCGATAAGAGTAAAATAGATAACCCATCGCAATATCCATCCATCAAGTGTGCATTCAATTGTTGCAAACATTGTGCACATGTGCAAAGTGAGATACATCATAGTAAAGTATGTATGCGTAATTTGGATCCACCTATATGTATGCAAACTTTAAAAACTCTTTCAAAACATGATGCTCACATCCTAAATATACTTGCAGTTCTATATGATGCAATATTTTTGAAAAATCAAAACGTTTTTCATCCAAATTTTCCTACACTCTTACGAAGTAAGAGCATAGTTCATCCAATTTTCGCATCCAAAACCCTACCAACCATCATTAAATTCGAAATTTAGAAAAATCTAATTTTCCAAATTCGATTTCTTGTGTTTTGAAAATGGAAAATTTTACATCCTCCGTTTTTCTTTTCTAATTGCACTTGGATTTTTACATAACTATTCTATAAAGATTTCCTATTTTCCTATCCAAGTACAACCACATAAGAAAATTTCTTCTCTTTTTCCACTTATCTTGGAAAATTTTCATATTTATCCATCATTTTCGTAAGATTTCCATTTTCTTTTCCCGTCAGTTTGTTGCTTATTGGATTTGTTATTTTCTTCTTAATTAGGCTATTCTCTTTCTTAGCTTATTTGACTTACTCCAGTTACTTAAATTTATTTTCCAAATAAGCTTTTTTTTAACTCAAACAACATCCTACACAGCTACTACTAAGGGCCAAGGATCATAAGACTATTTCTCTAAAGAAAAGTCCAACCACCAACTCTCTACACTTACTTGCCCTTCCACTACCTAGTAGTCACTAATAGTTCTTGCTGTGTATTACTAGCATATACTTTATCTCTTTTTCTCAAGCAACAAACCTAGGTTTCTCAATGTTTATGCAATCTACGGGAATTTTCTATTAGTTTAGTATTAGCTAATCTTTGACCGGAAATTGGTAAAAGAATAATTCCCTAAGCATCAACCCCGAAGACCGAAATCAACATCAGATTGATACTCAGAGAATCACTCAACTCTACCAATCTCCAGTTAGGTTCTATTTCTTTAATTCATAGCCTTAATCCTTACCTACCCCATTCTTTTAAAAGTATGATTTGGCCTCCTTATTTGCATTGCATATTTCTTCCAAAAACTAAAAGTGGTAAAAAAATTATCTTTTCTCAAAAACTTGCCTTTGCCAATCCATAAAAACATATTACTAAATAAAAATGCAAAACATTTTTTTTTTCAAATCACGAAACTGGAGTAGACGAGGATAACTATCGGGCTTACATTTTTTCTAATTACAATGTTAATTTAACTACTTGCTATAAGGTTCAGACATCTATTATATTCCTACAACTTATTTTGTCCACCCAACAAAATTTCTTCGTAAATCAATAATCAAAATTTATTGGTAACAGAATAGAATTTCAAAACTTCTTTTCATATATGAAAACTTGCAAGCTATTTATGCTCCACAATATGCACCTTTTTATGAGAGAATTCTTTTAAAATAAGAAATCATTGTTTTACACAATATACCCCACTTTACTTTAAAACCCAACATACATTTATCAAAATACTTTTAAGATTAAATCTTGGAAAATACCATAAATCCTTTTATAAATTCAAGTTCTTAAAAGTTTATCATTGGGTTAGACTCAAAGCGGGTCTTCAACTCAACTAGGCTTTCCTAGGCACTTTCACGAATTCAATTCTCTCGACTATATATATTCCTAATCCATTTTTCATTTTTCAACCTTTTCTAGTTTCTAAGGTTACACTTCTAAACCCACTACTCTAACATTTTAGTTTCCACTTTATGGGATACTTTCTTTCTCCAATGCCAAGTCATATTGTACACTTTCCAACCAATCCTCTTAGGGGTCTTAAAATTTCTATGTTCAATCCTTGAGTGTACAAACTAGATATCCCAATTCTTTTCATGTCTAGAAGGCCACTATATGGATCTAGGTTTATATATATTTATATTTTTGAAAATACAAATACGCTCACTCGTTATCTATACAGGAATCGTAAACCTATGCTCTGATACCAGATGTAACAACCCAGATTCCGACAGGCCGATTTTTTTCAAAAATCCAATCCACCGAAACCCGAGTTGGTTGCTCTGGTATCTTGCAGAAAAAGACAGAGAAAAGAGATATGTCAGAGTTCGGAAAACACCTCACAGCGGAAGGAGCAAAATATAATATATTTAAAACATAGCTTTACCTTAATCACAATACTGCTAAATCAGTATTCCCAAAGCTATAAGTCTCTGTCTAACCTGCGAATGTTATGAGGAGGGGGTCAGAACATTTGTGTGTGAATGAATTTAAACTACACTTCTTGAATAATCCTACATATACCGTTCAATTACACTTTCTTATTTATTAGGTTATACGTGTTATTAGAACTCAAAGCATACACACATGTCACACCCATCTACCCCCTAGTAGATTAACCTAATATAGTGTATATGTAGCTACCCCAAACCGAGGTACACCCCGCGATACCCGACTCGCGCGATCTCCTCCGTATCGCCACAGTAATATGCGCAGTCCCTCATCCTATGCCATAGTAACGTACAACGCTACATCCGCATAGAACCACTATCGTTGTGCTAAGTAAGCGTACTGACTTCTATCCTCGAACTATTCGATCGAGTTTGGTTCCATCACCGAATAATGCCCTCTAGTCTACGATACACCACCCAGAGCAGACATGGTTGTACCTAGACTTTCCCACGTACGTATCATCAATCGTACTCGATGTTTCTACTGCACGTAACCTCTACTTGTGCACCCAAGTTCCGTGGCAGGGCTACACCAGAAAACATGGAACTCGGTCGGGAGCTTTTCTATATCTGTACAGGCCCGCCTCTAAGAGTGTCCAATGTACAAATATCCCTCGGGTCTGGTTTATCTATAGTGGCTATGGCCCCACCTCAGCTCCTCCCTCAACTAGTGAAGACCACACGAGCTAAGCGACCACCCCCAACAAGAAAACAATCTAAACATCCATGTGGGGTCTCCCCACACCCGTCCCTTGATAGCAAAGGTTAACGATCTCTAGGGGTTATCTCTGGTTTTTTCGCATTCCTTAGGCTGCTGGTGACAGGCGTCCGAAGATCTTGCTATCGTTTGGTCTTGACCCTCCACCTCCACCTGAGGCAATCGCTGAACCACCCTTAATTCCACCGTGTACAGCATTCTGACTGCCCCCTACTTGTGCAGTCAAGGCCCATCCACCTGGTAGTTCCGCGCAGACCCAACCTCTGTAATCCTAGCCCGAAGCTAAACCACTACAAAGGACTACCATGAGCACCTTTAACGTCCCAGGAAGCCGCGTGCTTCCCCTTCCAGTCCGTTGGAGCCGCCAAAATAGCGAACGTGCGCTCTCCTCGTGCCTTATGACACCATCATGATCTACCTCATTGGGTTATTCATCCTACAACGTACGGATTGCTTCAAGCGCCTTAGTTTTATATGTCATTAGACCCTAAGTCTAACCATTTATTTCACGCTTGTGCCAACTCATCAACTTTCTCATTTAACTTGGTTATTCACACTAACTTCCTTTTTTTCGTACTTACCAAGTTACCTTTGCTTATTAATTCAATTTATACTTAACCCACTTAAGTCCATTAACAAGCCCACAACATGTTATTTTCCAATTTCATAAATTATTCCCTTTTTGGGTTACAACAACATGTTATACTTAATTCATAGTTAAGTATGCCTTATCTCACATACATACTGATTAGGAGAATAACCCTCTAAACACCAGCCCCGAAGACCGAAATCAACATCAGACTGGCACCCAGAGAATTACTCAACCCAACCAACATATATGATTCTAATTTACTTCTTTTCCACTCATGTAACTTATATTATTTTTTATTTCACATTTCTCCTTTCCAAACCACTTAATTTAAGTATATCTTTACACATAAGTTATCTCATCTTCCTTATCGTTTCCTATAACTTATCTTGTCCCATAAGTTATAATTTCCACCTATTATCCTTTCTTGCCTTAATCAAGTTTATTCATAATAAGTTATTTATCATTCCCCATTTCTTGTTATTAATTTTAGATTTGACTTAACCCTTCCATTTATTGAACCCGTTACTAAAAGTTTACCTAATTCAATTAATTTATGATACCGTCACGGGTCCCATTTGGTTAAGCATATCTAAATTTTGTTTCATATGCCACCCGTATCCCACTTAACCCCCTTTATTATAGTTTCCATATCTTGCACATGTCTTACTACGGTTAAGTCTCACATGTCTTACAACGGTTAAGTCCACATTAGTCATGCTTTACAAGTTATTTATATCACCCACTTAACCTTCTAACCATACCCACATGTCTTATTATGGCTAGTATTTCTTAATTTATTTATATTGCCATAACGATGTATGACCTCTCACATTAGACGTCCGTTCGTGGCTGCTGGATTTTCCGGGCGGTTCCGGGCAGACTTATACCACAACGCGCCTAACCTCGTGTCATAAACCGTTACGCCTCTAGTTCTTGCTATTGACCTCTCACATTAGACGTCCGCTTGTGGTTGCTGGATTTGCCGGGTGGTTCCGGGCAGACTTATACCACAACGCGCCTAACCTCGTGTCATAAACCGTTACGCCTCTAGTTCTTGCCGTTGACCTCTCACATTAGACGTCCGCCATTGGTTGCTGGATTTGCCGAGGGGTTCCGGGCAGTCTTACTCCACAAACGCGCCTAACCTCGTGTCATAGGCATTCATTAACAATCGTCTTTCACCCAAACCCCAAATTCATGTCATATGTTCCAAATTCAACTTAATTACATTTCATTTTTTATGCCTATTTCCAATTTATCGTTCACTACACCAATTACATAATAGTTAGCCAAATTTCATATTATCCAAATTACCCAATTATAGCCAAATTCACCAATTCCATGTTATTCATATCCAAACATGCCAATTTCCTATATCCGATTATACCCCAATTTCATAAAATCAACATTTTCCCAATATATATCCCAACATTCCCACGTTCATACATATAATCTAATTCACCCTCTAGGCTTACTTTTCAAGTCACAAATAAATTTCACCAATCCATGTTATCCAATTACATTTTGTTAATATTGAATTATACCAATTCCATATCCAATAGTTCCAATTAAATTTACACGATTTCATGTTAACATCATAAATCAAAATTCATAGTTGCGCACTATTCAACATAAATTCATGTTTCCAAAGCATACCCAAAGATTCATTATTGAAATACGCTCCAAAATCCCCAATTCGACTTTATTTCATTGAATAATCCCAATGTACAATTCACCAATTGTCCCAATATTTGCAATAATAATTGTTATGCCACAATCCCCAAATTACAGGTTATATTCCTCGATTGCATAAGATAAATTATGCCCCAATATTCCTATATTTCAATCATACGTATACATAATAAGATTTCGTCTAGGTTTGAGAAAAACTAGATCCAAAAATAAAAAGGTGGAAAGAATAAAAAGGAGAGAACTCAAAAGAAGGAATAAATAAAATAACTGATCTTATTAAATTATCATCATATTCATTATGGGGAATGGTAAATGATAGAAGCAATATTATACAACAAATATAGTTCAAATCTACTCACTTTAACTGGATTGGAGAAATAAGTGATTTGTCGTTGATGTAGAACGCTGATTTAATCTTCTTATTTGATTATTGGTGAGGAGCATGAATTGTTGATGAAGAATTTTGCTACTTGATTTGATTTAATTCCAAAGTTGATGAAGAACTTGCAAATTAATTTAGGGTTTTAGGGCGACGGCCATGTTTGGTTGAAGATTAGCGGCATGGAGGTGTCAAAAGGAATTGTTTATGAATTAGGTTAGGTCTAGGCACTATTTTATAGATGTAGAGAGTGTTTTAGAGCCATTAGATTACCCTAGAAGCCATCCGGTCCGTCCAGTACATCAAAAATCGTCACTGCCCAGATCTGAAAAAATCAGGGGGGAGGTCGACACTAAGGTCGACCCCTAGGTCGACCTCCCTGGGTAGGTCGACCCCCAGGTCGACCTCCCTGGGTATTTTCCTATGTAAATTCTGAATTTTTGTTGAATCTTCCGAAGGACATAACTATTTCATACGGAGTCCGATTTTCAAAAACTTGGACTCTATTCCAAGCAGAATTCCGAGATGAACGCAATGGTGATGTCCGTTTTACTTAATTCTTAATATTTAAATAAAGTATGCTTATTTTATTATCTTCTCTATTACGTACACTGTTATCGAATTAATTTTTCCTTCTCTTCCGTATATTATTAATTTTTTCATTATACATCACCATTATTTATCTATCTATGCATATACACATATTTTTACATATTTTTAATTATATTAAAAATGTGGGGTGTTACATAATCTGGATGCTATGAATGTTATTAATGCTTGTTCTGGTTCCCATGTATGAATTGTTATTCCTTTGGTTGAATAGATTGTAAAGGCTATCACTGTCCGATGTGGGGAAGATAAGGTTGAGTTCTTCTCTGGTGTCGTAGGTAGATTAGTATGTTTATCTATCCCCTCTCATACACTTTATTGTTGAAGTTTGTTAGTTGTTTTATCGCTCACTAAGACTGTTGTCTGACTCAAGGTTTTATATTTCCTTTTATTACCTTGGGTTGTTCATCCGGTTGTGGATGGACAGACTAAGTAACATGTGATAGGTAATGCTTTAGTGAGGATGACTGTGCTGATCGATGGCGTGTAGGAGGCTCACGTACCAGTTTTACTACTATATAATAATTGGATTTTCGTTGTTTGCTTTTCTGAGTGATGTAGTGAGGCAACTTTGTACAGACACTATTTCCAAGTTGTCGATATTACTTTCTGTTTGTATGAAAGTCTTGTGTTTCTGCTTCACTATTACTTCATGTTGTATATGTTCTATTATATTTTATCCTTGCGCTATGAGCTTACGATAGTTTCCGCTTGTGTTTACATACTCTGATGATCGTCCATGACTGCCTGGCACATCCTTCAGCGCATTATTCCTCTTGTATAGTGCAGGTGTTATGGGCGGTCGTCACAGTGAGTGCTATCCTCACTGTATTCATCTTTTGGATGCTCAGATGGATGTTGATTTTGATGAGGGCGCTAGCTTGATTAGGTTAGATGTGAATGGAACTCCGATCGAGTTTTCCGACCACGACCTAGCAAAGATTTTGGGTATATCTATGGTCGGAGTGGATTTAAAGACTATCAAGGTGAATGACCTTAGATCATTGAGCACATTTTTTTGGAAGATGTCGGCATTTGGAATGTTGGTAATCTATTACCATCCGCCTGTCTAGTTGTATGTATCGTTCAGCATAACAACATTCTTAAGATAGGAAGCCTAGATCTGGTTTGCCTTTCAAATAGAAAGACCACTTATGTCATATTGGCAACATGGTCGTCAACTGGGCCAGAGTATTGGTGATCCACCTTTCAGAGCCTCTTGTCATCACCCAAAGATTTATTTTCCTTATAATCATCTTCTCACTCATGTTTATCAACACTTAATATTGCCAAGGAGTCGTTATTAAGAAAACTCCTACACCCATTAATAGAGCCATCCTTAGGAGGATGGATATCCCACTGTTTCCATCTCCATCTCCAATGCTTTCGGCTCTAGTTCAGCTGTAACAGCCTCAGCATCAGCCGGGTGCAGCAGGATGTGAGAGCCACAAGCTTGCCACTCTTCATGAGATCTAGGTAGAACTCTGTGAGATCATAAAGAGCAGCGGCGATAGGCACATGGGATAGGTTGTATTTCCTCCCTACTATGATCATAGCGAGGATTTAGCGACTGAGCAAGTTTCAGCCATGGATCTCGATCTTCTCGCAACCTCTAGGCGTTATCTTTAGTGTTTGTTATATCTTCCCCTTTCCATCATTTGTTTTTTTGTGGTAGTTGTATGTTTGTACTATTAGCATCCTTATGAAATCACACAATGATGTTATCGTATTTCTATCTTTTGAAAATATTGTGTATGCCATTCGCACTTATTTACGATTTGAATGGGAAGCGAAATATCTAATTTTAATCCAACTAATAGTAAATGCAAAGCTGGAAAATTATGATCTTTAAGCAGTAAATTTAGCGAATGAAAATTTAAGGGTTGTTTTATCATGAGTAATTTTTTCGCATGTTCCTTAAAAGCTAAAATTTCATCTTTGGGTATTGTCCTTTTTGTGAATGTCCAATTTTTGGGTAGAATTAGTTGAGTTTGGTCTGTGCATTTTCCACCTAATCGACTTTCGTCTACGTTGAACTATGACCTAAATCGTATAAATTTCTGAAAAGTGCTTTTAGAAACTTTTTCCTAATGCCAATAAAAAAAGAAAAAGATATTTAAATTTGAAATTAAATTTTTACTAAAGAAAAAGAATGCATGTTTACACTTTTTGAGCTAACTTTTCTAAAATAAAATGCAATTTTAAGAAGCAAAATTTTATTTCATTTTTCAAAAAATCATAATTTTTAAGGTTAAATGTGAAGCATAGGAAAGATGATTAGATTTTTTGTGGTTTTATCAGTGCATTTCAGTCGGCAATACGTTCAAATGCTAACGTTAACAAGAGAAAATCTATTTTTAGCTTTGGAAACACTGTTCCCATACCTTGTCAATGACGTTCATGGGTTATTATTAAACTCATTTATGTTTTAGAGCATGTTACAAGCCTCCCTGCATGATTTGCATGTGCAAATTTGTAGGGTAAACAAGGTAAAATTCCAACTATAGACCATAGATTGGAAAATTTCAAAGTGGGAACAATGTTAAATTCTCCACTAAAAATTCCTTTTTGAGCATAGGAGAAATAATTAGGAAGCAATTTTAGATGTGTTGACATAATGGATGTTAGGATTTGAATGCAAAATTGGTTACTTCATACTTCTATTTGTAGCCGTGTGAAGGTTTTGATTGATATCTTTTTCAAAAGAAGCATACATATAGAACTGCCTGTAAATCTTAGGATGCTTGCATCATGTTTTGAGAAATATTTGGAGAAAGATAGTGTCTTCATATTTGAGGATCCAGATTAAAATCATTATGCATGCATATAAACATATTTTCATGGTTGTTACTCACTATGCACACAATACACATGTGCATGTTTGGTTGTAAAATTGGTTGTACACAAATTGGTTGCATAGTTCAGAATAATTAGATGTCAGAACCATGACATAGTCAATGGTAAAATTTATGGGATAAAATTTCTTTTAAGGACGGAAGAATGTAACACACCAAAATCTAGCGTTAGTTATTTAGTTAGGCATCAAAAATGAAATTTGTGCAAACAATGGTATTTGACCATGAAATTTGACAGTTGCATTAGTGACGGAATTCTAGTCAATTATCATGTTTGGAATTCCATGAAAAGATTATGTATGAAAAAGTTATGCATGAAACGAATGTGGATGGATTATAATATATTAAATAAAATTTGTCAACTCCTGCCTAAAATGACCTGACCCTTTGGAACGAGTTCGATCAAGATGGTCAATGGGGTAGTCGACCTCTATATCGACCACTTGGTCGATTTCTCTAGTGGTGGCTAGGGCATTAAGGTGAATAAAATTTATATAAATGGATAGATTTCTAGGAAATTAAATCCAATGTTTCTGGATCATATCAGCACTTGTAAATAAAGATCTAGACCCCTTATCTTTTCCTCATATTTTTGTAGGTGGCAGTAAAGCTATGCCTTTTTCATTTCTCCAACCTCTTCCAAACTTTCTTAAATAAGATAGATTTCTATTCAAACAACAAGAATTGAGGAGAATGAATCCATATTTATAAGAAAAGATAGGATTTTGCACGTAAGGTAATTTCTTACTTTTTCTATTATTTATTTTCTTTTCCTATTCCAATTTTTTTCTAGATCTATAAATTTTAATATTTATAATTAACCCCTTTTTATACATATTATATAGATCTGTAAGGATTTGGGGAAAATCCTAAAAATTGTAGTTTAGTCTGAGATTTGGAAAAAGCTTCACAAATGAATGGGAAATCAATTTATTGTTTATAATATCGGATCTTTCTCGTTGGTGTAATTTGGATTTATATGCCTAAGTCTAATAAATAAATTTGTACACTTTGCAATTATAAATATATAAATCTTTCCTATAATTCTTCTGTGTCTTTTGGCTAGTATTTACACCTAAATTTCAAATCAGTCCCTGAATTTTATTGAGGTTTGCATTGTTTTGTTCCACATCTTGTCAAATTAGATGTAATTGTAGGATTCATGTGAATTTCCCTTTTAGCTTAAAAATCTATTTATGCCTTGAGTTGTTTAAAGATTTGCTTAATTTTTGTAAATAGTTATTATTGCTCTTTTTCTATAAAAGGTCTATGTTTGAAATTATAAGGAACATGCAAATAAACAAAAGGAAGAGATGTGTAAATTTATGTGTTTTGCGCATAATTTACACTATCTATTCCAAATTAAAGAAAATTCATTCATTGTAATTTTGAAGAAGTCAATAATCCTTCTTTTTGTAATTTAGGGAAAATTATGGAAATTATAGAAAAAGACATTTTATGGGATTTTTAACCTCAGCAAGTCACAACATAGAAAGATGTTCTAGTCGGTAATTTGGACTAGAATGTAGAACAACTGGAATTAGGAAACTAGTAAATTAATAAATAAAGAAATATGAAAAATAAGTAAGTACGTAGTGCACTAATATATATACACAACATATATATACTATGTCCATCAAGATCTTATGTAGTTAACATTAGTTACTATATCATTATGTAGACGTTTAAGCTAGGTATAGATTGGGTTGTTCTCCGTTATTATAGGTATATGTTATAATTACCCATAATAAATGGATAATTTAAGAGAAATAAATGTAGTAATAAGTTAAAATATTTTAAAAAGGTTACAACTATTTTAAATAAGAATTAAGTATTGTAACTCCAATGTAGAGGCAATTAGTATAATAAGTTTGGAAAAGAATTATGAGTTACAATTAATAAGAATTAATAAAAACAAATAGGACTGAAATAAATAACACTGATTGCAATGTTATTGCCGTAGGAAAAGTGATTGTTATGGTCATTAATGGCAGTTACGGTAATTAAATTAAATGGGGATTTGGGTGGAATTATCATAATTAATACTAAATCCAATAAATCGTCTTAGAGTTGTGAACCTCATCTTAGGAATATAAACCTTATCTTATCTCTAGATTAATTCTAGTATTAACATATTTAACTAAAATAAGAATTATACAAAGTAGGTGGATGATGCGAGGTCAGTTGATTCTTTCGACAAAAGGTTGCACTTTCCAACAGTCGGATATACTTACAACTAATGTAAGATATCATTGATCATAGGAACCCATGATAATTATATTATTGTGGTGTGGAATGTTCCTAATCATTTACTTCAAGCGGTGAGCTCCTAAGTAACTATAGGGTCCAGCTCCCTTCTGAAAGAAGAAACCTAAAGGAGCATTTAATGTTGGGCCTACTTCGGAATTTAGGTCTTAAGTAGTTTTAGGATCCGCCTCTTGGGGTATTAAGTGATTGTACTAGCCCTTTCCTTAATATTTCTCTTAAGAAGTAATGGGAGGATAGGATCCATTTTTTCGACATTTAGACGATAAGGTCCGCCCTAGATAGGCAATAAGTAATCAGATAACTCACCCTTTTTCAATAAGAAATATTAAATGGCCAATTGGATACAAGTTCAGTAATCTGTGGAAGGATCCGCTTTCTTTAGGTTGTAAGTGACTGGTTAGAGTTAGCCTTGGGATATAGTATTAAATGACCCCCACGGAGGGACCAAAGGTCTAACAATCCTATGAGAAGTATTAAGTGGCTTAGGGATTATCCAATCAGGTTATATAGATAATAGTTTAGAGGTCCACCAAAGTGGTAGGAAGTTGTCTACCTATCCTGAGGTCATAAGTAAATGCGTCCTATATCTTGCCTTATGCAGGGTTAGGATACGTGAATGATTGAAGACTTAAATTAGTGGTTAGAGAACTTAGTATCTATTGTCCTCTAATTTATAATAGTGCATTAGTAAACCACCAATCAAGGTATTAAGTGATCAATTGATTCGCCTTTAGCCTTAAGTGATCATAGGAATCCGTCGTAAACATTATACTTCGAGTGAGGTCAAAAGTGGTTATAGAACGCACCTCTTTGATTTAGTGAGGTATGAAGTGGTCGGGAAGTGCGCCTCTTATTTGTTGGTTTGTAGGGTTTCCTAAAGGATTCATATAAGTGTATAAGATTATATCTTAATATTTAAAAATCTGTTTTTGTGGGGAAGTGCTACCTCGGGTATGGTAATTAATCATTATGTGTAACGGTGCAAGGTTATGACTAAATCACTAATCTTGTTAGATATATAATTTAGGTAAACCAAACATGATATATTTGTATATTGTTGACAATATTTTTCAGTTTCATCTCACCGGACTTGTTCTGAACCCCCTCTCCATAACAACTCTTAGGTTTAACTTTGGGAGACGGGTCTTTGGAAGTGTTCATGCTTAGTTTTCTATACTTGTTCTCCCATGCTCAATATTGATGTGGAGATTCACTATTAAAGTAGTTGTCATAGTCGATACTTATTATCGTATCTTGTTTCTGCTCATTTTCTGTAGGTTCCAAATTTACACGATCCACACTTAGATGGGTTTCAGCTTCCCTTTTAGTCGAAATTTGAGCTCAGAAAAGTGAGGGTTGTTACATTGGCTCTGTTTAGTTTATTTCTTATAGAAATAAATGACCTATTTAGAGTGGCTCGAAGTTCCGATGGGTAATTTCTGGGTCGGGATTTAGACACGTTCCGAGTCTCTTTACTAATATGCAACTATGGATGCAATACTTAAGAGGAGCGAGAAGTTTATCCATGAATTGAAGTTAGAGCTTACTAATGGAACTTTACCGTACATTGTAGATCCATAAAATGTGGTAGTAGGGATGGTGCTAAGGAATGGAGAGATGCTTGTTTTCGTTAATAACAAGGGAGCTTGAAAGATTGGGATTACCAAGAAGGGTTAAACTGAGATTGTTTGTTACAAATGTGATAAGAAGGGACATTATGCATTTAATGAATGTCACTTAAGAGATGGGAAGGAAGTCACTGGGAAGAAGAATTTAACGACCCGGGGAATTTGCGACCTTGGTAATCGACATAAAACCCACGTCGATTATCCAAACATCGAAAATACCGGAACATCAATAGAAAGAAGTTAGAGAGTGAGAATAGATAAGATAGAAAAATTAGAATAGAAGAAGAAGAAGATCACAACTACAACAACATCAGAGTAACACGAATCTCACAGCGGAACGAATAAAATATAGTATACAACATAACTTTGAAACACAATTCTGTGTTTGCATATTTGAGTACAACACTTACATCATAGCGGAAATAAACAATAACTATAAAATGCTGCTGAAGCCTCCTGCTCCAAGCTCCTTCTAGTGTATCTGTAAATCCTGACTACTTGACTGCCCGTACAAAATAGGGCACCCAAGAGTTTAGGGAAAACAAAACAAGATAAACTCTGGGTCAGTCATGTGACTGGTGTGAGTAAAATCCAACCATTTGTTTAACTTTTATAATCCTTTTAAAAGAAAGAATAATCGTAAGACCGATCCACAAATAAACACGGATGGTTTTTACCTTACGATAACCCCAAACATTCTTTTAAAAATCCATACTTTTCTGATATTATCATAATGTCTAAATCAAATAAATAGAAATCTAGTAGAATGCTTTCATCTCATGTTCTACATATATAATATACAATCAAAAACCGCGTACTCTTATTGGGTAATGGATTTCCAACTATGACAAGGTATGGAACCAACTTCCGATTAGTGTACTCTAGAAGCGATACACTGGAGTTCAGCAAGAACATCTTGCAACTTGGCCACACATAACCGGCCATTCATTTCGCTTGAATGTTCCGAATATATTGTCACCTTACGGTTGGTATACCAACATAACCATTCCCGGGAGATACAGAATTGAAAGAAGTAACAAATATGAATATTCTCTAGATGGTGACAATATACCCTAATTGGGTGCGACCCACTTAGCCATGCTGCCTGCCCGATTTCTGTCATTTCCTAGTTGATGAGGCTTGAGGTCATAACGTATCTTTTAAAATATCACCCCCCTTTATTTACTTTGAATGCCACATCATCATACCCATCAAATCACAAATTGATTTCCCCAAAAATACCACGGGTATAAGCTAAGAGAAACGAATTCCTCCGCCACCAATGTAAATATGTTTGAAACGATCAACTTACGCGATCTACTAGATATACTCTGTCAAACATTCATCCCTTCAAGTTGTCCTGGGACTAGACAACCCGAAGGCACTATTCTGTAAATCCATCTTAGGCAATTTCTACCTAGGATTTATTGAACAACCCTTGCATAACTCCATCTTCAATTATCTTCATCATATTTGTTTCGCAATGCTAATGCCAAACAGAGCGGTTTTCAGATAATATATCTGATCCCGGTCTCTCCGTATTGATAACGGAAATGGTCAAAAACTTTGATAGTCGGTGATTTAACTATCAAAGGAAAACATATGTACAAACAACGGTCGTATTTCCAAATGGAAATCTTACCGATCAATCAACATTTTTCCTTTTTAAATTAATTTATCGTTAATTTGTTCATTTTCCCGTTTCCATATATTAGTCAATGCTTATTTTCTAATTTTAGAAAATATATATTATTAACTTTGGAAAACGTTTCCATTTCTGATTCACGCATCAATATCTTCCCAACGCTATCAGTCTCTAACTGTAAATTAGTATGAGAACAACTTCCCAAGTATAAACCCCGAAGGCCGAAACCAACATCAGATCGATACCCAGAAAGCCATTCAACTCAACTAATTTCCATTCAGTTTCTAATTTTAGTAATTCCATTTAAATTCCTAATTCAAACCCCAAATTCCTTTATAATAATTTATTTGCAAAATATTTACTTTAATCTAATTTTTCATATAGAATGTGAATAACATGTCTATATATAATCAAACAGTTTGATTTTGTATTTTAAAAACAATATCCCAAATCCAATTTCTTTTCATACTTCTATTTATAGAATTTCATATAAAAACTTATTTTGTACTTCTAACGCTAAAATCTCATTTAATTCCCTTTAAAAATGCTAAGTTCAAATTCCATTAAAACATCGGTGTTAAAACCGATTTTCACTCTCTATATAAATTCAGATTTATATATCCAAATTATCCAATGATAAATAATTTATTTAATTTATAAACATCGTTTATAAATTTATCTTTCCAATTTATATATGTTAAAACATATTTTTGTTTAATATCTACTATAAATCAATATCATGTCACACCCATGTGCGAAGCATAGGTCTAAACCTTCCTAATGTAAAATTCTCTTTTTATAAAATTCTATTCATTTTCCAAATATTTCCTTTTATAATTCTATTTACTTTCCAAATAAATATTCCTTTTATAATTATATTTATTTTCCAAATAAATATTTCATGTATAATATCCTATATATTTGCTATAAATATTCCATTTATAATATCATATTTATTTCCTATAAATATTTCATTTTCAAAATATACTTTGAAAATTCTCTTTTTAAATTCCAGTATTTCTTATGGTATTTAAAATACCAATTAAACAAACCAGTGTCATCATAATCAATCACAGGTTTTATATCACATCATATATCACAATATATGAAAACAAATAATATTATAGATATTGAGGAATCCAGTTGGATCCCTCCAACCTGTTTCCTTGCATCCACAGATGTTAAACAATATAATTAACATCAACTTCATTTCAATATGAAATATTCTGATAAACAGAATCAATATTTGTTTGACGATATATATATATATATATATATATATATATATATATATATCGTTATCTATAATTTCAACCAATCAACTAGCAGTCCATCCAAACAACAACACACAGCAATCAACCATCATTTATCAATTCTTAAAAATATGTAAAAAAAATATAAACTGTGCAGAGTTAGTGAGATTTAATCACACTGAATGATCATTTTTAAATAACGATAATTGTTGGTTGATTCAGACAGACAATTTATTTCGCTATAAATTGTAATGAGCTCCAATTTACTCCCAGTCAGTTCCATGGTGTAGCCTTCGTCCATACGATCCCAAGGATTCAGTTTTGCTAAATTCGGATAAAGTATGACAAAGATATTAATTTTACAAGTTACTGTACTATATTAATTTTAAAATAAGAACTTAATTTATTTTTAGAATCGGTCCTCACCAAAATGTAACGGCCCACTACCCTTTCATTACCAGACCCGCTTGCTACACCCCCCGTCTTCATCATCTAGAAAACATCCTGCTCGCTGCTCATATTCAGACATTAAACCAACGCTTTCAAATCTTTTACCCCCATCGTTCTTCCTTTTTAATACATGAAATTCCACAATAACTTCACCAATATTCCTCTCGGATATCCCTTTATCTCCTCATACCCATATTGCTTAACTCGATCACTGCTTCAATGTTGCGGCTCCCCAGCAATACCTCACGCCATAGAAGAAGAAGGCGCGACATTTTTATTTTCCAGAATATTTCAAAAACTCAAGGCGAGTGCGGTTCCATACCTTAAACCCGAATATAACCATGAAATCTCACATCGATGCTCCATCTCCATGAATCGGCTAACCCTAGGACCTGCTGTTGAACAACAGCGAACAGAAATGCATTCGAACACAGAAATCTTTATATTGAATTATAGAGGATCATCTCAGGAACCATAAAATATTTATTTCGGGATTTGTATATTTTATTTTGATTTGTTTAGGATTTTTGAACTTTCATTTTTTGTTGGAAAAATGAAGATAGCAGCGGCAAGAGTGAAGTTGACCACTAAAGAAAATAATTTAGGGTTAGAAAAGGATGTAGTGGTATTTATAGGGTATATTTGGCTTGTATTAGAAGCTTCCTTCATTTATTTTTTTAATTTATACAATTACTACTACTAGTATTTGTCTTCTAAAAATCCGCATGATCACACACGATATCTAAAAATCCTGAAAATAGGCATGCAGCTATAGTTTGACATTACGGACCCAACGAAACTGGTTTCGTCGAATTCTGACTTCGTTTGCTCACAGAGCGTATTTTTAAAGTCAAATTATTGACTATTTTTCAAATTAAAATCCCGTACGACCACATACTGACTCCAAAAATTGCGGAAATTGAAATCTAACAATAATTTAATATTCCGGATCCAATAAAATAAGTTTCGTCGAAAACGGAGCTCGTTTGTAAAAATGGCTATTTTTAAAGCTCTAAATAACCTATTTAAATATTAATATATTTAAAAATAATTAAATTAATATTCTCGTATATATATTCACATACGATATCACATAACCCCAAAATAAATATATCAGAATTTATAACTTGATATTTCAAAATTCCAGATTATGTCGATATTCAATTTATATTAAAATCCTTTTACAATATAAATAAATCGTTATAAATTATGAAGGAATTCCATTGCGACTTTTCGAAAATTCGATTTGATCATAAATCAAAATCTACACGACAAAATCCCAATTTTTCTCTTCCTTTAGAAAAATATACTTCACCAGCTCCGAATGTTTCTTATTTCACAGAAATCCGATTTAAAACGGCTTCAGTATATTCGTTTAAAGTTCGAATCGCCAAATTACGAACTGCCGCGCCATTTCAAGCTCGATTATAATTATAATATAATTTATACATTCAACTGACATTTATAAATAAATTCGTTAATATAATTCAATTCTAAACTGAATTATATATTTTAAATTGTCTAGTTCACGAAATATTGTGAATTCTGTTATTTCCGATTATTTCAGAAATAAATATATTATTCTATTATTTATATTAATTAAATATTCAATATTATTTAATTAAACAACAATTTAAAATTACTAAACCATTATTTAATAATTAAATAAACTAATTATTTAACCGTTAAAAATACGGGACGTTACATTCTTCCCCCCTTAAAATAATTTCGTCCTCGGAATTGCTAAGGTAGAAAACAAACCCTATTAACTGGGTAAAAATTATTTCTTTACCTCTTAACTCCAGTTTCACTGAAACAATTTATTTTGACTAGATTATTAATTCATTTCTATTAACAAAAATTTCCAAATTTCCGAAAATTTTCTAACACCTTAAATTTCTGAAAATTTTCGCCAGCACGTCCTTTCTACGGCTCAATCGGTACAACTACAATTGCCTCTCTAGGCCTTCTCCAACCCAAAAAAAAAAAATCAAACAGCCAAGAGGCTTGCCAAATCGCCTCATAAATCACCAAAATCATATTAAAATAAACTTGTACCTTTTTGTCAGGCATTTAACTCTATCACTTCCATTTGTTATCAATCTAACATAAACAAATGTCATCCCAACCAATCTCCAATCAGTCATCCTCAAATCTAATCATTCGGTTATAACTAAGCCGAATTAACTCGAGTTCCATTCTCGATTCTAAACTCTTAACTCACAAATCCAAAACCATTTCAGATTCTTATTTCAACAATCCAATTTTGATCGATATCGTTCTATTTCAATTCCATTTCCACTTAACTGGCTTCAATCCAATTTCAATTTACTTGCACAAATTTCTATTTAATTTGCTTTTAATTCAAACAATCTCTTCCTAGGTGTTTTAAACAGCTTTGCTTTTCTCAAAAATCAATTATTCCCTTTCGAGATCCAAAACAATTTGTTTTTCTCAAAACAATTCAAAATCAAAATCTTTGGTAGTAATCTGTCACTTAGAAACTCGAAAATGAACACTGGTGATGTGCCTAGCATCATCAGGGTTATTTACCAGCGACTGAAGTGAGTTCAATACTATATCACTTTCAAAATCGATATTTAAACATTTCCATTTTGAAATCAAATTCAAAATATCTTTCATCATGCTTGGAAAACATTTTCAAATCTCCTAGGAACTTAAAATTCCCATATACTTAATCCAAATTCATTTAAAAACACTTTTCATGTTTCCGTAATTTTAATTCCAAGTTCTAATTTTAATTTCAGATTTTAATTCATTTGATTTCACATATTACACTTATATGAATCCGATTGGCTATTTACATAACCATTTTATTTTTATAATCTCATTCGATTATAATAACAACCAATATATCTAATATATTATAATAATTCCAATATAAATCCTTTATATCAAAATATAATTTGGGTAAAATTATTTCATTTACCCTCTTTTCAAAACATACCGTGTCAGTTCATCGTATTCAAGTGTTTAGAAACTCCTACCGATATAGTGGATCAAACCGATCGATCAGAATAATTAAACAACTCAATCAATAAATCACCACAATATAAAAAAAAATTTATAAAATCTACAAATATGTTCTCTCATATGTATATACACTTAAACTCAATCTAGGGTATTACTAACCCCATCTCTACTGAGTCACGTCACAGAGCCAAGGTAATTACTTAACCTTCAGCTCTGATACCACTGTAACGACCCGGGGAATTTGAGACCTTGGTAATCGACATAAAACCCACGTCGATTATCCAAACATCGAAAATACCAGAACGTTAATAGAAAGAAGTTAGAGGGTGAGAATAGGTAAGATAGAATAATTAGAATAGAAGAAGAAGAAGAAGATCACAACTACAACAACATCAGAGTAACACGAATCTCACAGCAGAATGAATAAAATATAGTATACAACATAACTTTGAAACACAAATCTGTATTTGTATATTTGAGTACAAAACTTACATCACAGTGGAAATAAACAATAGTTATAAAATGATGCTGAAGCCTCTTGCTCCAAGCTCCTTCTAGTGTGTCTGTAAATCCTGACTACTTGACTGCCCGTACAAAATAGGGCACCCAAGAGTTTAAGGAAAACAAAACAAGATAAACTCTGGGTCAGTCATGTGACTGGTGTGAGTAAAATCCAACTATTTGTTTAACTTTTATAATCCTTTTAAAAGAAAGAATAATCGTAAGACCGATCCACAAATAAACACGGATGGTTTTTACCTTACGATAACCCCAAACATTCTTTTAAAAATCCATATTTTTCTGATATTATCATAATGTCTAAATCAAATAAAAAGAAATCTAGTAGAACGCTTTCATCTCATGTTCTACGTATATAATATACAATCAAAAACCACAGACTCTTATTGGGTAATGGATTTCCAACTATGACAAGGTATGGAACCACCTTCCGATCTGTGTACTCTAGAAGCGATACACTGGAGTTCATCAATAACATCTTGCAACTCGACCACACATGACTGGCCATTTATTTCGCTTGAATGTTCCGAATATATTGTCACCTTATGGTTGGTATACCAACATAACCATTCCCGAGAGATACAGAATTGAAAGAAGTAACAAATATGAATATTCTTTAGATGGTGACAATATACCCTAATTGGGTGCGACCCACTTAGCCATGCTGCCTGCCTGATTTCTATCATTTCCTAGTTGATGAGGCTTGAGGTCATAACGTATCTTTTAACATATCACCCCTTTATTTACTTTGAATGCCACATCGTCATACCCGTCAAATCACAAATTGATTTCCCCAAAAATACCATAGGTATAAGCTAAGAGAAACGAATTCCTCCGCCAACAATGTAAATACACTTGAAACGATCAACTTACGCGATCTACCAGATATACTCTGTTAGACATTCGTCCATTCAAATTGTCCTGGGACTGGACAACCCGAAGGCACTATTCTGTAAATCCATCTTAGGCAATTTCTACCTAGGATTTATTGAACAGCCCTTCCATAACTCCGACTTCAATTACCTTCATCATATTTTATTCGCAACGCTAATGCCAAACAGAGTGGTTTTCAGATAATATATCTGATCCCGGTCTCTTCATATTGACAACGGAAATGGTCAAAAACTTTGAGAGTCGGTGATTTAACTATCAAAGGAAAACATATGTACAAACAATGGTCGTATTTCCAAATGGAAATCTTACCGATCAATCATCAATCAACATTTTTCCTTTTTAAATTAATTTATTTATTTTCCCGTTTCCATATATTTGTCAATCCTTATTTTCTAATTTTAGAAAATATATATTATTAACTTTGGAAAACGTTTCCATTTCTGATTCACGCATCAATATCTTCCCACCTCTATCAGTCTCTAACTGTAAATTAGTATGAGAACAACTTCCCAAGTATAAACCCCGATGGCCGAAACCAACATCAGATCGATACCCAGAAAGCCATTCAACTCAACTAATTTCCAGTCAGTTTCTAGTTTCAGCAATTCCATTTAAATTCCTAATTCAAACCCCAAATTCCTTTATAATAATTTATTTGCAAAATATCTACTTTAATCTAATTTTTCATATAGAATGTGAATAACATGTCTATATATAATCAAACAGTTTGATTTTGTATTTTAAAAACAATATCCCAAATCCAATTTCTTTTCATACTTCTATTTATAGAATTTCATATAAAAACTTATTTTATACTTCTAACACTAAAATCTCATTTAATTCCCTTTAAAAATGCTAAGTTCAAATTCCATTAAAACATCGGTGTTAAAACCGATTTTCACTCTCTATTTAAGTTCAGATTTATATATCCAATTTATCCAATGATAAATATTTTTAATTTATAAACATCGTTTATAAATTTATCTTTCCAATTTATATATGTTAAAACAGATTTTATTTAATATCTACTTTAAATCAATATCATGTCACACATGTGTGCGAAGCACGGGTCTAAACCTTCCTAATGTAAAATTCTCTTTTTATAAAATTCTATTCATTTTCCAAATATTTCCTTTTATAATTCTATTTACTTTCCAAATACATATTCCTTTTATAAGTATATTTATTTTCCAAATAAATATTCCTTTTATAATTATATTTATTTTCCAAATAAATATTTCATGTATAATATCCTATTTATTTCCTATAAATATTCCATTTATAATATCATATCTATTTCCTATAAATATTTCATTTTCAAAATACACTTTGAAAATTCTCTTTTTACATTCCAGTATTTCTTATGGTATTTAAAACACTAATTAAACAGACCAGTGTCATAATCAATCATAGGTTTTATATCACATCATATATCACAATATATGAAAACAAACAGTATTATAGATATTGAGGAATCCAGTTGGATCCCTCCAACCTGTTTCCCTGCATCCACAGATGTTAAACAATATAATTAACATCAACTTCATTTCAATATGAAATATTCTGATAAACAGAATCAATATTTGATTGACGATATATATCGTTATCTATAATTTCAACCAATCAATTACCAGTTCATCCAAACAATCAACACACAGCAATCAACCATCATTTATCAATTCTTAAAAGTACATAAAAAAAATTAAACTGTGCAAAGTTAGTGAGATTTACTCACACTGAACGATCATCGTTAAATAACGATAACTGTTAGTTGATTTAGACAGACAATTTACTTTGCTATAAATTGTAATGAGCTCCAATTCACTCCCAGTCAGTTCCATGGTGTAGCCCTCATCCATACGATCCCAAGGATCCAGTTTTGCTGAATTCGGATAACGTATGACAAAGATATTAATTTTACAAGTTACTATACTATTTTAATTTTAAAAGAAGATATTAATTTATTTTTAGGATCGGGCCTCACGAAAATGTAACGGCCCACTACCCTTTCATTACCAGACCCGCTTGCTACCCCCCCCCCTCCGTCTTCTACATCTAGAAATCATCCTACTCGCTGCTCATATTCAGACATTAAACCAATGCTTTCAAATCTTTTACCCCCATCGTTCTTCCTTTTTAATACATGAAATTCCGCAATAGCTTCACCAATATTCCTCTTAGAAATCCCTTTATCTCCTCATACCCATATTGCTTAACTCGATCACCGCTTCAATTGTGCGGCTCCCCAGCAATACCTCACGCCACAAAAGAAGAAGGCGCGACATTTTTATTTTCCAGAATTTCACGAAAACTCAATGCGAGTGCGGTTCCATACCTTAAACCCGAATATAACCATGAAATCTCACATCGATGCTCCATCTCCATGAATCGGCTAACCCTAGGACCTGCTGTTGAACAACAGCGACCAGAAATGCATTCGAACACAAAAATCTTTATATTGAATTGTAGAGGATCATCTCGAGAACCATAAAATATTTATTTCGGGATTTGTATATTTTATTTCGATTTGTTTAGGATTTTTGAACTTTCATTTTTTGTAGGAAAAATGAAGATAGCAGCGGCGAGAGTGAAGTTGACCACTGAAGAAAATAATTTAGGGTTAGAAAAGGATGTAGTGATATTTATAGGGTATATTTGGCTTGCATTAGAAGCTTCCTTCATTTATTTTTTTAATTTATATAATTACCGCTACTAGTATTTGTCTTCTAAAAATCCGTATGATCACACACGATATCTAAAAATCCTGAAAATAGGCATGTAGCTACAGTTCGACATTACGGACCCAACGAAACTGGTTTCGTCGAATTCCGACTTCGTTTGCTCATACAGCGTATTTTTAAAGTCAAATTATTGACTATTTTTCAAATTAAAATACCGTACGACCACATACTGACTCCAAAAATCACGGAAATTGAGATCTAACAATAATTTAATATTCCGAATCCAAAAAAATTAGTTTTGTCGAAAACGGAGCTCGTTTGTAAAAATGGCTATTTTTAAAGCTATAAATAACCCATTTAAACATTAATATATTTAAAAATAATTAAATTAATATTAATAAAATTAATATTCTCGTATACATATTCACATACAATATCATATAACCCCAAAATAAATATATCAGGATTTATAACTCGTTATTTCAAAATTCCAGATTATATCGATATTCAGTTTATATTAAAATCCTTTTATAATATAAATAAATCGTTATAAATTATGAAGGAATTCCATAGCAACTTTTCGAAAATTCGATTTGATCATAAATCAAAATCTACACGACGAAATCCCATTTTTTCTCTTCCATTAGAAAAATATACTTCACCATCTCTGAATGTTTCTTGTTTCACAGAAATCCGATTTAAAACGACTTCAGTATATTCATTTAAAGTTTGAATCGCCAAATTACGAACTACTGCGCCATTTCAAGCTCGATTATAATTATAATATAACTAATACATTCAACTGCCATTTATAAATAAATTCGTTAATATAATTCAATTCTAAACTGAATTATATATTTTAAATTATCCAGTTCACGAAATATTGTGAATTCTGTTATTTCTGATTATTTCAGAAATAAATACATTATTCTATTATTTATATTAATTAAATATTCAATATTATTTAATTAAACAACCATTTAAAATTACTAAACCAATATTTAATAATTAAATAAATAAATTATTTAACCGTTAAAAATACGGGACGTTACAAAGAACATTAAGGTTTTAACTGTAATCAGTTTGGGCATTACAATAATAAGTGTCCGCAAGCAATAAGGAAAATTAAGAGGAAGGTGTTTATTTTGGAACTGTCATCTTTTGGACCATCCTCTACATAAAAGGGAAGTGTATGGTGCAAGGTATGCTTTTGATTCATAGTACACCAGTTAGAATATTATTTGATACATGTGCATCAGATTCATTTATCTCCGGGTGTTTGATATATAAGATATATTTAGAACCATCATACCTTATTACTTCTTTTAGGATAGCTAGTATAGGATGTTATGCGACTCTAGGAATGAGATGTGATCATCCAGAGTCTGAATTGATAGGTTATGTTTTTACTTACACTTTATATATGTTTGATTCATGGATTTTAGGTTCATTTTGAGTATGGATTTGTTAGATCATTACGATGCTAGGATATTCTGCCAA
The DNA here is from genome assembly GCA_030737875.1 of Allium sativum. NCBI lineage: Eukaryota > Viridiplantae > Streptophyta > Magnoliopsida > Asparagales > Amaryllidaceae > Allium > Allium sativum. The sequence goes on from CM060916.1 coordinate 738,535,086, forward strand.
GGTAGGAAAATATCATTGAGACACCTTAGTTGTAGTAACTGAATTGCATACTCAATCAATAATGCAAGTTTGAAGGTCTGTGCATTATCAAGTGCAATAGAATTGGAAGTTAGAATAAGTCAAGTTCCAGTTGTGAAGGAGTATGCATATATATTTGACCAGTTATAGGATTACCACCAAAGATAGCCAATAGTTCAGAACTGATCTTGTACTTGGATTCAACCCTATAAGTAGACCACCTAATAAGAAAACACCAACCAAGGTAAAGGATTTAAAGGCGTAATTAGTGGATTTATAAGGAAAGATCTTTATAAGACCAAAGACTTCGCCTTGAGGAGGCGTCGCGGTGTTCATGAGAAATCCCGATATATCAATAATATGTCAACCGTCGGAAATTGAATGAGAAAAATATAAAAACGAGACATCTTTTATTGAAAATTAATGACTTATTTGATCAGCTAAGCAGAGCTAAACTGTTTTCTCGGTTAGATTTAGATACAGCATTCCATCAATTAAGAATGGTTGAAGATAGTATTCCATTGACAACATTTAAAACTAAATATGGGCATTACGAGTGGTTAGTTATGCCATTCAAGCCAACTTATACGCCTGACTTCTTTGCATACTCGATGAATCAAACCTTTTGAGAGCATTTATATAAATTCTTATTAGTACTCAAAGAAGATATTTTGATCTATTCAAAGAATAAATGAGATCATGAAGTTCACCTTAGGATATTAATCAAGACCTTGAGGCAACATTATTTAAAGGTTATGTTCTCATAGTTAACTTTTAGGAGATAGAGGTGAAGTTTCTCCATTATGTAGTTTCAGAGAGAGGATTAGCAATATACCTAGTAAAGATTGAAGCTATTAATAATTGGAAGAGACATATATAAATTAGAAATGATGTAATGTTTGTTTGAATTGATAAGTGCGAGGAATCATTCTAGAAATTGAAACACTTGTCGACCCATCCCTGTTAGTTATTACCAGTATGAAAATCAAGATTTAGTCATCTAGGTAGATGCATATGGGATAAATTAGGAGTGTTTGTATGTAAAAAGGTAAAGAAACTACTTATGCTTCTTGATAGCTCAGACAACATGTGGTTAGATATCTGACTCGTGATTTGCAGTTAGCTACCATTATCTTTTCTCTAAAGATTAGGAGATAGTACCTCTTAGAGGTGAGATTAGAGTTGTCAATAATTATAAGTCTTTGAGGTATTTATTCTTTCAGTAAGAATTAAATAAGAGACAACAAAAATGGATAGATCTCTTGGTGTCTTATGAGTTTGGACTTAAGTAAAGGACAGGAAAATAGAATAAAGTTGTTGATGCACATAGGTGGAAACATCATAATATAGTTTTGGCAATGATGGAAAAATGAAGAGGTCTAGAAGTATTGACTACTTGTAGTATTTTGGTAAGGACTAAGGCTAGTTCTAATCAAGAGATGGCTATTTTATCATGCTTAGTTCCTAGTAATGATCGATAAAATAACATCTAAGTAGGAGGATGATCCAATGTTAGCTGAACAAGTCAGAGAATTAGAAAATGGAATTGAGAAGGATAAGATTAATGATTTTAGCTTGGACCAAAATGGATGGTTAAAAAAGAAAGGTTAGTTATATGTTTCAGATATCAGAGATTTTAAGAAGGAAGTTCTTAAGGAATATCATAGATTAAAGTTTACCATTCATCCTGGAGAAACAAAGATATATTAGGACATGAATAGAAGTATCTTATGGGTAGGTATAAAGAAAGATGGCATCTTATAGGTAAAACAGTGTTTATTTTGTCAACAAATAAAGGTCTAACATCAGAAACCAAGCGGGATACTTCAGTTTTTGGAAGTTCCAGTTTGTAAATGAGATTCAATTCCTATGGATTTTATAGATGGACTGCCAATTTCAAGAACGGGGAAATGAGAGTATATTGGTCATGGTAGATAGAATAACCAAGAGTACTCATTTCAATTTCGTTAGGTTGACTAGGAGTGCATCTGTATTTGCTAAGTGGTTCTTGAAGAATGTAGCTAGACTACATGAGATTCCAAATAGTGTAGTTACAATGATAGATATCCATTATTCACTAGCAAGTTTTATAAAAGTGTGCAAGAAGTTTTAGGTACCAAGCTCAAGATAAGTATCGCTTATCACCGATAGACTGACGGGAAAACAAAAGGAGTCAATAAAATTTTAGAAGATTTGTTAAAGGCTTGAATGGTTGATTTTAGAGGCTCAGAAGAGGACCTTGCATGTAATGAGATTTTCCTATAACAATATTTATCATACTAATACTAGAATGACATCATTTGAGGCTTTATATAGAAAACAGTGTAAATCATTAGTTTGTTGGATAGAGGCTAGAGATAGAGAAGTTCTTGGACTGGAAATGGTTAAACAGGCTACAAAAAGATTAAATCAAGCTAGGATGAAAAAACTAAATCTAGGAAGAGAAAGTTACGTAGATAAGAGATATAAAGACCTGGTGTTTTTAGCTGGAGACTAAGTTTTCATCAAAGTGTCACTAATGAAAGGTACAGTTGAATTTGGAAAGTCAGGAAAGCTAGCATCAAGGTTTGTAGGATCAATCCCTAATATTGAGAAAATCGAGAAACTCGTTTATAGTATAGAGTTACCAGAAAGATTAGTTAGGGTTGCATAATGTGTTTCATATTTCTCATCTTAAAAGACGTGTTTGGTTTGAAATCTAGAGATTATAGTAGATCTGAAACATTAGAAGATTAATTAATGGAACCGGATACGGCCATCGTTAGACATCCTATAAGGATAGTAGCTAGATATGGGAAAAAATTTACGAACAATATAACCATTTTAGTGAAAGTACGGTAGAGTGACGATGACAAAGGCTATACTTGGGAAATTAAGCCCAGGATCATGGCTACTTAACCTGGTTTTCTTAATGGTATGTTCTACCTCTATGCTTGATTGTTGATGTGTGTATCTTATTGTAATTTCAAGAATGAAATTATTTAAGAAAGGGGGTTGTAACATCCCTGTTTCTATGGTCACGTTATTAGGATATTTAATTAAGTAAATTAAATAAAATAATGTATGATGATGGGAAGAATGAGGTTTGATTAGTATTTAGGTCATGCATTAATAAATAATCAAATGTAATACATTAGAAGAAGTAAATAAGAAACATAAGGAAGGGAAAAATAGGAAAAGGACATTTCCAAATACCTAAAACCTTACCATCTCTCATTCTCTCTCCACTTTCGTTTCATAAAGAAAAGAAACCTAAAACTAGGTTTGGTTATAACCATGGGGGCCAAGGAAGGAAAAGCTAGAAGATAAGGAATCAAAGATTAGGAATTCGAGCCAACCCAAACTTATTCTTTCTCTAATCCAATTAAGGTTGATAAAGATAACCTTTTGTTATGTGCTATGTTTCATTCTCCCCTAAGTATAGATCTGAATTAGTGTGTGTTTTCATGAATTATTGTACCATATTAAGATATCAAATGATGATACATATGCCTATTGATGGTTATATGGTTAAGTCATGGAATTATCATGTAGCTTTAAGTTAGAAACCTTATCTTATGACATCAAATTGTCTATAATTTTTGATATAATGTGATAAAAATTATTTTGGAAGTGAGTTTCTGATTTCATAATTTTCAAAGCAAGTATGAATATTTGATGAATTTTTTAATATAGAAAAATACATTACTTCGGTTTTAATTGTTTAAAATTTAAATAATGATTTTGGGTTTGAAATTAATACATAATGAAATATATAAGAAAACGGATATAATATGATTTTGTGGTATTTTTACCATTTTTTATGATTTAATATAATTTTCTAAAATAGAAAATCTTACGAGAATAATTATCTAATTAAAAATAATTAAGGGTTTGCAACTATTTTGAATATCTAGATTTGGATAGATGACGTAGATTTGAAAAGCAATTGATATAGAAGTTTATTTACCAATTAGAATTTGTCAAATATTAAGAGGTTGATAAAAAGAATTGCTTTTATGTAAAATGCAGCTTTTATATAAATAATGACTATGACACATGCCGAAGCATTGCTTCACTTTGTCTTTTTTATTCGCTTCGCTTCTTCGCTTTGTTTCATTTCTCTGTCATTCCTTGAAGAAGCACATGATACTAATAAGAACGATGAGAAGGAAATTTTTTAGAAGTGATAATTACTTCGAGCTAGGGGAATCCTCATTTTAAATAATCCAGTTCCCTTTGTTTAATTTCAGTGTCAATATAAATTGTGTTGCTCTGCTTTTAAATATGGTTTCGAATCGTATCTTTTATAGTGTTGTGTCTCTATTTTAAAAAGCTAAAGTAGCTCGGGTCAAAGAACTTGGTCATTCTACCCTATCTAATTCATTTTGAAGCAGTGCCAACTTTAGGTTTCATTACTGACATTATGTAGGTGCAAAGCTGTAATGGCCCTTGAGTTAACTAAATACACCACATGTCCAACCCAAATTGCTCAGAAATATGGGTCATTTTTGATAAAGAAGAAAAAGATGGAAGAAGAACAGAAATGACAACACATAATCTCACATCGCAGTGGAATAAAATATTATATATATATATATAACAGCATTTGGAATATAAAAGTTGTATCTGTACATACATACATCATCATAGTATATCACATATACAACACAGTGGAAATAACACTAGATAACTAACGTTGACGCCTCCTGCTCCAAGCTCCTCCAAGTATATCTTAAAAATCTCGACTACTTGACTGCTCGTACAAATTTGGACACCAAAGAATTCAGGGTAAAGCAAGAAAAAAACTTTGGTACAGTCATAGGACTAGTGTGAGTAAAATGCAACCATTTGATTTAACATTCAAAAATCCTTTCGAAAGAAAAGATAACCGTAAGACCGATCCACACATAAACACGAATGGTTTTTACCTTACGATAACCCAAAATATTCTTTGTATCAAAACTACTTTGATATTATAATAGTACCTAAATCAAATAAATACAATTTAGAGGAGCGCATGCATCTCACGCTCTACATACATGGTATATAATCAAAATCCGCAGGGCGCTTATTGGAGAATGGATTTCCAACTATGACAAGGTATGGAACCACCTTCCGATGGTGTATGTCTAGAGAGGAATACATTGGGTTCAACAAAAACATCTTGCAACCCAGCCACACATGACCGACCAATCGTTTAACTTGAGTGTATCGAATGTATATCACCAATGGTTGTGATCAGCAACCATTACCGAAAGCATACAACAAAGATAGAATAAGAAGCAATTGAATTTTCTCTAGATCAGATGATAATACACCCTAATGGGTATGACCCACATAGCCATGCGGCTGCCCGATTTTTTTCATTTCCCGGTTGATTAGGCTTGAGGTCACGATTACCTTTTTAGAACATTACATCAAGTTTTAATGCCACATCATCAGATCCGTCAAATCACTAATTGACGTCCATAAAAATACTCTAGGTGTTAAGCTTAGAGAAGTTTCCTTCTCCGCCACCAACTATGGTACGTTTGAAGAATCAATGTACGTGACCATCAGGAACTACTCTGTCAGACATTCGTCTATGTACATTGTCCTGGGACTGGATAAACCGAAGGCACCGGCTCATCAATCCATCTTAGGCAATTTCTACCTAGGATTTACATAACAACCCTTACACTTCACTCTGTCTTTAACTATCTTTATATAATATAATTCGCAGTGCTTATGCCTATACGAAGTGGTTTTCAGATAATAAATCAAACCAGTCTCGCTGTATTGACATTGATGGTATTAAATTGGTCAATACTAAGATAGTCGGTTATTTAACTATCGAAGAAAAATAACCATTCAACCAAAGATTCTATTTCCAAAAGGAAATACTGCTAATAAGCATCAAACAATCACTGAGACCTTTTTAATTAATATTTCGTTGATTAAATTCTTCCTAGTATTCATTCCCAATCTCTTTACCAAGATATTTCAGCCCCGCTTGGATTCTCAACATACTTGGAAAACATTTCTGTATTACACATCCTTTATTTTCTATATTTAGAAAATATCTTATATTTATAATTGGAAATAATTTCCAATTACTTATCCCTTCCATAAAACCATTCATTTATGTACTTAGGAAATATTCATTATTATATTTCCAAAATCACACTTACTTGGGTTAAAACGGATGTTGTATTATACATCGTTACAACAACCCAAAATACTGCCAATTATCCACGTTTAAACGTGTATACGTTTTTCTTCCAACCTTTCACAATTAAATCTTATAAATTTCCTTTTTACTTATAAACTTCTATTATAAGTTTATTCTCTTATCAAATTCCATATGTAATCGGTAAATCAATTTCTAGTTATTAATTTTTCTAAAAAAATTCTATCTCCTTAAATTTTAGAAAAATTTCGCCAACATCTCCTTTGTACGACTCAATCGGTACAACTAAAAATCGCATCTCTAGGCCCTTTCCATTCAAAAAGAAAATCAAAAAGCCAAGCGGCTTTCCCAATAGGCTCATAAAATCTCATATTCATATAAATACGTACCTCTTTTGTCGGGCATTCTATTTATATCTTCCATTGGCTTCATTCCATACCAGTTTAACACATATTCACTATTCCTAATTTATCCCAACTCAATCCAATCGTTTTAACTCAATTCGCTAATTTATTCTCAAATTAGCTTTTTTGCCAAATCCCTTTTTTATTTGAACATATCATGTTCAAATATATTTTTAAGTTACTTATAATCCAATCGAATTCCATTTTTAACTTGAGTTTCATACTCGATTTCAATTTTAAATTCACAAATCTAATTTACTTAAGTAATGGTTAAGTTCAATCCAAAATCTTCTTTAACTAATTAATTTCTAAACAGTTAACTTCATTCAATAATTAAAAATATGATTTTCATTTCGAAAATCAATTCATGTACACCACTTGAGTTCATATTTATTTTATAACTCAAGTCTGGATTTTATAATGGAAATCCAAATTTTATTTACTTAAAATCCTTTTGTTTTATCCAATTAATTATTATGGTTCATAAATGTTTATGCCAGTGTTTTTCCCTTCCATTACAAAACTATTATTCAATAGGTCCTGACGATTCATGTTTCAAAGTATTCTGACTTATATTGAGTTTTTATATACTCAGTTCGAAATGTAATACTAAGAACTACCACTTTGCGGCGAGCTTGTTATATTTAAATTTAAGTATAAACGTTTAAACTAGAACTATACAGTTTATAAGCATCACTCATTAAAACAATGGTTGTTAGCTCTGCTCCTCTCACATCATCAACGAGCTTGCGCCTGTCCTCCCTCCTCAAAATCACCACTCTCTGTACCTCCCCCAGCGCCGCCAAATTTTCCGCATGCACCTGCGGCTCTGACTGTAGCTAGCGAAACACATCTGACAAGAATACTATCCTATGTCAACACGTTTGAACTTTATTGTTCAATCATCTTCCATGAAATTCAGGCAAGTACAAACCCATTGAAATGAAACAAATATTTAATGGCCAATATATGAAGTACACTAAAGAGATTGTGAAAGAAGGAGAGAAAGTCCGGTTAGACACTTTGTTTTTTTTCCTCAATCAACCATTATTATATATGATAGTTATACATAACTGGAATCGATCTGGGGACTCAAAGGATCAGTTAAAACCAAATCTGATGGTAAAATCTTCCTTTTTCAACTTTCTAATGAGGAAGATAGGCAAAAAATTCTAACTTCAGACCCGATTATTATTAAAAATAATCCCTTCATTATAAATCCATTCAATTCTATGATCAGTAATGTATGTAGTATGGTAAAATCAATGCCAATGTGGGTGCAATTTCATAATATACCCATATTTGCTTGATCTCACATAGGCATAAATTGGCTAGCTAGTAGATTGATATTTATGGATGAGATGACAGATAGAATGGAGCGGGTTTAATTTGCCAAATGTTCGATTGATGTTAATCCTCTATAAGAATTGGTCGAAGAATTTCTGGTTGACACACCAGATGCAGGAGCATAAATGATAAAAGTGATTTACATTTGGAAACCAGATGTATGTACAACATGCAAAGTATTCGGGAACAACACAGATGTTTGTGAAAAAAAGGATAACAACAAAAAGACCGATGTGTCCAATGTTAAAGAAAAAGACCTAGAGGCAATCATAGTCAAGGCAAGAAAAGCACAAGTGATCAATCTAGAACCCAAGAAAAGTTTTAACCATCTGAGAAAAGATACAAATTTAGGCAGAAGAAAAGTGGTGAAACCAGTTTAGAAGTGGTAAAAGGTTGGTAAAAATAAGTTAAGCACAACTGCTTTTAAGCGTGTACATATAGCCAAAGCAATGGAAGTTGGCAATGTCAATTTGAATTTCATGGAACAGGTGAATGAAAGTGAAAAATTGCAGGATATACAATACCACTCTAGAAGATGGTGAGATTGATATTGATAAGGAAGCACAACAAGAAATGATTAAATTATTTGGGATGATTGAAGAAAGAAATAAGTAATATGCAATGCAAAGAAACGAGCAAGTTAACATTGCTAACAATACTATTGAAGTAAATACAGTGCAACTTACCTCTGAAAGCACTAGAGCACCTGTTATTTATCAACAAACTCCACATACTACTTATGCCATTGCAATTGTTACATCCTTTAGCAGTTCTACTATAAATCTAGTGCAGGAGCAACACACTCTAAGATGTGGATCATACCCCCATTACACAAAGCATTACTGAGGTAGAAGTGCAAGATGGCATTGGAAGTAACAAAGATCAAGGAAACCTTTCAGAGTCTCAAACCACAAATGACGAAGTGCTGGAAAAGCAATCTAAAAACATAGAAATATTGAACATTGTTAGCGATCACACCAAGACTCATGAAATGAATCAAACATTGATCCCCCAAACAAGAAGGATGAACAGGTTGACAATATGACTGATGTTGCTGCTGCTGATGTTGCAAATGCTGATGTTGTTACTCAAGAGAAAATGAATACATCCATTGTAGTGGGAAAATATCCATATCAAGATATTGTGCCACCTGAAGCATACCTTACTGACAAGGAGATAGAAGAAGTTGCCAAAGGTTTCTCTGTAGATGCACTTAACGACAAAACAACTAGCAAGAATGATAGGAAAACGAAGCCAAACAATACAAGAAGTGCAAGCTCAGTGACCAGGCTTATGACAGAGAAGGCAGAAGAACAGAAATTTAATCAATGTTACAAAATATAGGTATATGGAATGTGAGAGGTGCCCATCAAGATTTTAAGCTTGATGCATGCAAAAATATGATTCACAAGCACAATTTAAGCATTATGGCAATACTTGAAACAAAACTTAACACCCTTTTGACTGAGAGAGCTGCAAGATATATCAACCTACCTGGTCTTTGATACATAATCTTGAGGAAGCAACATACAGTAGAATTTGTATCCTTTTTGATCCAAGCATCCACAAACTTACTAAGATCCTATCTTCTGATCAATTAATACATTGTCATAATGTACATTTACCCACCCAAATTTCATATTACATCACATTTATCTATGGTTGTAATTCCATCAATGCAAGGGACAAAATGTATAAATTGCTACTCAATTTCAAGCAAAGCACACATTCTTGGATAGTTAGTAGGGACTTCAACTCCCTCTAAAACTGTCTGATAGATTTGGTGGTTCATAGGTTCCATTATGTGAAATTCTCCCTATCAATATAACCATCAATGATAATGAGCTAATTGAGTTTAATGCCACTGGTGTAGAATTCACATGGAATAACAAGAAAAGAGATGAGCCGAGGACTTTTTCCAGAATTGACCACTCTTCCAATTATCAATCTCTCATAACTTGGCCTTCACTACACAATTCCATTCCACTTCCTTACCTCTCTAATCATTCTCCTCAAATACTCACCTTGAGTAATCAAAGCATTATTAGAAAGCCAACCTTCAAATTCTTCAATATCTGGCTCAATGAAAATGATTTTAGCAATATGGTTATGTCAACATGGAATCAACCATATTATGTAATAGCATGTATGTTCTTCATAAATGGCATAAGACTTCAAAACATGCATTAAAAGTTTGGGCTAAGGAAAGATTTGGCAGAGGTTCAAAATTATCTGATGTGCTTACTGATCAGTTTGATAACATACAAACTGCATTACTTGTTGATGCCTCTAATTTGGATCTTACTGGCAAGAAATTCGATGTTCACAAAACTTAAAAGAAGCTATGTACACTGAAGCACTGGTGAGAAAGAAGAAAGCAAGATTGCATTGGATTCAAGATGGGGATAGAAACACTTCTTTCTTTCATAGTGCTCTCAAAGCTAAGCATAACAGAGAGAATATCTTCTCCATCATTGACAATGAAAATTAGCTGCATAGCACGCAAGAAGGAATTCAGAAGGCATTTATCAGGTACTTTACAAACTTATCTGGAAATGAAAATCATTTTACACCATGCTTTACTGAACCGAACCCTTCAATTCTTCCCATACTAAATCAGTCTGGTCATGATAAACTGAGATCACTGGTCACCAATGAAGAGATTAAAGAAGCTATGTTTTCATTAAATAGGAAATCATGTGGTGGTCCTGATGGCTTTAGTGCCACTTTCTATACCTCATGTTGGAACATTGTAGGTAGTGAAGTTAGCAAGGTAGTGCCTAATTTTTTTATGAAAGCCAAACTTGTGGATTCCTATAATAACACTATTCTGGCTTTGATCCCTAAATTTAAGAATGTCAATCATGTGAATGAATTTTGACCTATTGCATGTTGTAACACAATTTACAAATGCATAGCCAAAATTATTGCCAACAAGTTAAGAGTGTATTACCTAATATTACTTTCCCAAATCAAACTGCCTTCTTATCAAATAAAAATATTTTAGATAATGTGCTCATGGCACATGAGTTGCTTAAAGGTTATAATAGGAAAAACATTTCACCTACTGCTATGCTTAAGCTTGATATTAAGAAAACTTTTGACACTTTGCATTGGGATTTGATTACTAGAATTTTATCTTATAAGAATTTTCTTGCCAACATGATTTCTTAGATTCATGCTTGTTTATCCTCTGTTCATTTTTCAATCTATTTAACTGGTAGCAATGTTGGTTATTTTAAAAGCAAAATTGGCATAAGATGGGGGGCCTATGTCTGCATACATCTTTATCATTGTGATGGAATTACTTACCAGATTATTTGATGAATCAATGGGGAATAACAACTTCTAGCTCCACCCTAAATGTCATGATCCCAAAATCAATTCCCTGCTCTTTGTAGATGACTTAATTGTCTTCTGTAAACCTAACAAAGATACCATGATTAATATCATGAGTATTTTAGATAAATTTTACAGGATCACAGGTTTACAAATTAATCTTGCGAAATCTGAGTTAAACATAGCTGGAGTCTCTCCTGAAGATGCGAATAAATACAAGTGATCTCGGGAATTCACATAAATCATAATACTACATCGTACCTTGGATTGCCCCTCACTTCATCGAGAATCACAACTGTACTGTGTATTCCTCTCTGTGAATAGATCATTAGCAGGCTTGAATGTTGGCAGACTAAGATGCTCTCGCAAGCAGGTAGGTTGATTTTAATTAAATATGTTATAATAGCTATTTACACATACTATTTTAGAACATATATCCTCCCACAGAAATTGTTGAAAATGTTAAAAACTGCCTTTATGAAGTTCTTTTGGAAGGGTAGTATACATGTTAAATACTCAGCTCCAGTCTCTTTCAAATATATAGAAAAACCAATAAGTAAGGGTGGGTTGGGCATAATTAACTCTATTGTGTGGAACAAGTCTGCATTTGTGAAGCATATAGGTAATTTACTTAACAATTGTGATAGTATTTGGATTGGTTGGTCCAAAAAACACATCTTGGGTGATCATATTTTCTGTACTATGGCACCCCCACCAAATATTAGTTGGACTTGGATTTGCATTTTTAAAATCAAAGCTAATATAATGCATCTGCATATATGAATATAAGTTACTAGTACGACCTATGGCACGAGCATGGGATCATACTAAACAATGTAGTACCATATCCAGAGAAAACTCTCTCTGGAATCCACGATCAGGCCACTGTTGGAAGTTTATTTGTTGTTAACAGATGCACTTTGTTGAGAATGGCAACTCCATGTTGTGCTGAAATCTAGAAAAAGATATATGCCTTACCTCCTTTGGATCCAAGCAATGTCAGAACCTCATGGTCATGGTCAGGTGAGAAATACTCCATTAAGCATACGTATTATACTTTGATGGGTGTAACGACCTGGCTTTTTGACCGCCTTAAGTCGGTGATTAAACCAACTCAAATCGTTCAAAAGGACAAATTGTTATTGCTTATGAAGTTGAAATACAAATCATCACAAAATCGGAGACGCAAAACACAGAATATCTCACAGTGGATGTAAAATCTATACAATATCACAAAATCTTTTAAATTTACATGATATCAGAGTGCAGAAGTAAATACGGGTATAGTGGAAGACTGAATACAGAATCATAATGATATATGAATATACTGGCAGAAGTGCGGGTAACTGCGTAATAATATATGGATGACTGGATCTCCAACAAATCTCAAGCTCTAACAGATATATCTCCAAGCTGAAATACTCGGTCTGACCCGAGCATTTTGCAAGAAATAAGACAAACAAAATACCCGAGTCAGGACTAACATTCTCATATAAGTGAATTAACTCAAGTGACATGTCAAAATGGAATGCATCAGTAACTTAAAGGATGGTTGGGATTTCCATCCCCTAAGGATATGTGAAACTAATATATATATATATATATATAGTATAATATTCTATTACAATAGTATCTATTCAGTAAAGTAAATATATCAAACTAGTGTAAGCGGGGTTACCATATTACCCTTACACTGTTTATAAGCCTTGTAGTCTATACAGTACCGTAAATTCACCGCACTGGTGTTATCAGAGGGCACTCCATAGAAAACAATGCCAAATCGAAATCGTAGGGAGATCGATAAGGATAAATATGATAAGGCATCGAGGCAATACTCAGGGTAGGATTCTACCAGTTGCACTCCCGGACCGATGGAAACGCATAGCAGCAACTACCGCCCACCTCGGAACACACACCCATAATCAAAACGGTGCACCCAAATCAATCGCAACTATAATAGAGATGGTATCAAAGAAGCGTGTCTGATCAGAGGTGCTACCTCAATTAGTCACGGTATAGTTCTTGTTTTAGTCATTTTAATTATGACCTGAAGGTCAAGGCCAATCCATCAGCGTTCTCTTTCTTCAATCCAGTAATCGCCTCCATACCATCTTACTTTGTTTCTAGATTCTCTACCACGTACACAGTTTTTAAAGTGGTATCGGTATTGGTAGAGAGTACGACATCTACCGACTCCAGTCTCTTTAACAACCGAACGCTTATATTATTCACACTGTGGTCATTAGCTTTGAAATCATATTTCGAGTATCGCAAATTGATATTTTTTTTCAACATTGCCTTACCACGATTACTCAAATTAATTTATCATTAGTTCAGTTAGATTCCCAAATCCGATATTTACAATAATACCTTGTCAAACCATTCAAGCTTGGATTTCAATTTTCCACAAATATCACTATCCCCTGAAATTTCCACCTTAATCCCTTGGATTCATTTTTTTTAGTAGAACAGATGTGTAGCGCGAGACTACACAGCCGATTAAGCATAATATTAATATATAATCCAGTTGACAAGCCCAACTGGTGGCTAATAGTACGAAAGTTTAAAAGAGATAATTATACAATAGGTTACACCATAACATTAATTACAGCAAAAGCAAAACATCCCAAGAACAACTTCGATAATATGCAGTACCATTGCTAGCCAAAATATGAAACCATAGAAGAAGAACATAGATTAATGAAATATGGACTTGAATCACCATGATTAGAACCCACTGATTCAGCTGGGCTATTAGACGCTGGTAGAGCAAGCATGAACTTCACCGGAGAAGAAGAAGGTTGACCTGTCCAAGAGTTAAAGTAGAAAATAATGAGTCTGCTTAATCCTCCTAACCGCTTCAGTGGTTTATTAAAAATCACCGCATTCCTTTCTTTCCAAATGCACTAACAATATATTGCTAAAAAGGAATCTAAAGCAACATTAGCAGCGTTGAATTCCCAATAATCAAACACTGAAACAATGCTAGGCACAAATCCAAACAAATGAGAGCTAGTGGCTGCAAGGATAGGAAATGAGAATTCACAATCAAAGAAAAGAGGATCTATAGTCTTTGCATGATTTGCACAAAAAGCACAGAGAGGACTCTCAATCAAGTTAAGTCTTTGCAACTTAGCTCTGGTATTGATTTTACCATGAATCAAACACCAATTAAAGAAGAGAACCTTTGGAGGCAGACGAATTTTCCAAAGTCTTGGGAAAGAGAATACTCTATCAGTGAAATTAATGAAATTTTACACTAAAGCAACTGAAAGTCCTTTTCTTGGAGATAAAGCCCAAAGGTAGCAATCAGGAGAGTGAGAAGAATGAGTGTGCATGATCAAATTAGAAGCATCCAGGAGATCATCAAGGACATGAACATCAAACAAAGTTGATGGGCAAAGCGCAGAGGGACCGATATGAATCAAATTTGCCACTGAATAGAACTCATTGGAAGTAAAAGGTAAAAGAGAAGAAAATGCTTGATAAAGAGGAAAATGACCACGCCAAATGTCATGCCAAAATAAACAAGATTCACCATTCCCCAACTTAACGTGAAATAAGTTTCTAATACGAGGAATACAAGATATTACACCAGACCAAAAAGGAGAAGGCTTAATAGAGGGGGAAGAGTGCAATACTAAATGGGGATTACTTGACTAACAAAGAGAAAGGATCCAGTCTTTCCAAATGAAGGAACCTAATGATACTGTACGCCATAACCATTTTGATAGAAGAGCCACATTGAAATTAGAGAGATTAACAATACCCAAACCCCCCGATTAATATGTAAGCATACAGTTAGCCAATTAACCAGTTTTTTGACCTTACTTCCGTCCCAAAGGAAAGAACTCCTTATTGAATGAATTTTCGAAATTACCCACTTAGGAAGTTTGTGAAAAGACATCCAATAAGTTGGCAAAGCAGATAAACCCGCTTTAACCAACACTAAACGACCAGCAGAAGATAGAGAATTAGCCTTCTAGGAAGATAACCTCTGTTCGACCTTGTGAATGAGTGGCAACCAATCTGATTTATGAAGTCTAGTGGGTCTGAGAGGGATTCCCAAATACTGAATTGGGAACCTATGGATAGAACAATTAAGGATGGAAGAGATGGAAGGACCAAGATGATCAGCATTCCCTAACATAATGATTGAGCTTTTAGAAAAGTTAATAGACAGACCCGAGATAAGCTCAAATATATAAAGCACCACTTTCAGACAATGAATGTGATTTAGGTCAGGAGAGGAAAAGATAATTGTATCATCCGCAAATTGGAGGTTAGAAATTGCTAAAGAGGAATTAGGAAGATGAATTCCATCAAATAGATTGTTAGCAATCACTCTCTTAACCATCCGGTTAAAAACACCTGCAATTAGAAAAAATATGAGGGGAGATAATGGATCTCCCTGTCTCAGTCCCCTGTTGGATTTAATTAAACCACCAATTCTGCCATTAATAGAAATAGACGAATAACTCGTTTTAAGAATACATTCAATCTATATGTTTGTATATATGTACCTTAAAAACTGTTAGCCATTTCTTTGCAATGTTCCCAAAGAGTTATTCTTTCATGAGATTCATTTATTTGGATTGGTCATGAATCATTTAAAATTTAAAGAATATTTAACAGTGTAATATATTAAATTTGAAAATAGTTTTCATACATATATACTTATGAAGGTAGTTGTAAAACAACATAAAATCAGTAGTGTAAAATCTTTTAATATTTAAAAATGGTCGTAGGCTTATATTAAAAATATGCTTAGAAAACTTATATAGTATAAGTATATATAAATAGTTATAAATTAGTTGTAAAATAGTTATAAAGATCATATAGTCAAAATAGTTTAAGTTTATTTGTTAAGGAAATATAGTTTGTAAAACCAAGAAATATGGGAAAATTTATTTTTGTACAAATATAGTTTTGGTTTAAATCTCATGATCCAATCTGATCCAAAGTCATATCTCAACACTCAATCAATTTCCTTACTTATTTGGTTTGAATTCAAAATCATCTCAAGACTGGAACTATTTTCAAATCATTATTTCCCAAGTGATTTTACTTTCATTATGAATTTACTCAATATATAGTATTTCAAAATAGTTTCGACAATTTTTTTTTATGTAGTCACTTAAGTCACTATTGAGTAAATCCCAAACTTACTATTTTCTTTTCATTCAAAACCATAGGTCGAGCTCCCTTAAATAACCCATTTTGCATTTGGATTTAATCCATAAATTTCCATTTTAACATTTACATCATTAAACAATTTCATAAATTTGTCAAATCAGATCTTGATATCTCAAAGGAATATTTCATTTAAACCTTTAAATCAAACTGATCTCTTAGAAATCGACACCTGAAATTTTCATTATACGGATCTATACATAATTGATTCCATTACATTTCGTTTACCTCAAACCATGATTTAAATATAAATCTTGTGAAATATTTCAAATGATGTAATTAAATGAAACCTTACTTACTCTACCAATTTTAAGTTAAGCCAAGGAAGATTCTTCCACCCTTCTCTGTATGATATTCAGTCTCATTTAGTTCTCTTAAAACTATATTCACAAAATTTATTAAATCAAATCTTTATATTAACTGAAATATGGTACGACTTTAAAACCAAATCTTTAACTAAATTATTTTTCATTGAGTCAATCACTTTAAATAAAGAAAGTCTTCGTTATATTACAAAATTGAGATGGAATAAAATCTTGTTAAAACAACATTAAGTTGAATCTTAAAATTTCAAAATAAAACAATCATGAATTCCAAATATTTAAATTTACAGGATCACATTTTATTAAAAAAAAATTAAGATCTACTTCAAGAAATTTCACCATATTTCCTTTATTCAGAAAAAATCATTCCAAAAATCCATTTATAAATTTATAGGTACTTGTAACCATTTAAAGATAGAATTGTATTGACCACAGCGTCCGTATATAATTTTCTATCCTATGATCAAGCAATACGGATATGTATCATTTCAACTCGTCTTGAAGTAAAAATTCGAATCCCAGGTATGTATCATTTCAACCTGCATCCCAAATCGATTTGAATTTATTTTCAAATCCATGCAATTATTGGGTATGTATCATTTCAACCCATGATGATTTTTCCTATATCTAGGGGGAACTGGCAAGGTGAGAACAACATAAATATAGCATATCATACATCGCATCCAAATCGTGTCACACAAGGGAATAGTGTGTGTCACATGTGCATCATCACATAACAAAACATTTCTAGAGCAACTAACATTTCATTCCACGTCTCACATCATTAATTCACTTAATCATAAGTTAGTCTATGAGTGAGGGAAAACTCACCTTTCGAGGCTTGGAGATGAATGCAAAGTGGACATAGAAATTTAAGTAGGAAACTAGATAGCCACTCGACGAATATACTTCCAAAAATTCATACACATATATACGTTTGTATATATGTACATGGATGTAATATAGAAAGTGTATGAACGCCATTTCAACTTGACCCTGGACCGCTACGATTCCTAATAAAATTTCACTAAATATTTAATCAAACCCATCCATATCATATTTATAAATATTCCACTTATAAAAATTTAATTATTAACAAATGGGGTTTAAGAAATATACCAAAGCTTTGAACCGTAACAACCAGCCACTGGTTTACTGTACTGATCTCACAGCAAGTCCCAAACTAGCTGGATGAAGTCCGGTACAATTCAGACCATTTATCAGACATAAGCCCAAGCATCTTGAGTGCAAGGACCCATAGACAAAGGTGGCTCGAGGTCACGACACTATTAGAATCGGGACTCCAGGGCTCGCGATTTAAGGAAAAGGATACCACGAGACCGTTAGAACTCTAACCTCGATTTGCTTGCAGATCTATGAGGCCAAGCGTTCATCAATTTGAGGAGGAGATGAGTGAAGGAGGAGGTCGCGGTGGTTTGTCAACGCCGGCTGGGCCAAGGCAACGGCTGTTGGTGCGCTGGCAACTAGGGTAGGCGATGCCCTAATGCAGGTCACGGTAGCGCCAAGGTGCACACTTGTTGGTTGTAGGTGGCGACTGTCAACAATCCAATGGATCACGACGACCAGATGATGATGGCGGTGGGTTCGGCAGGGGCTGAGTGCGCGAGGGTGGATGGGTGGAGCGATGAGGTTGATCAAAAGGACGGTATCCATTGACAGTGGTCATTACGGTGGAGAAAACGCGACTTTCAATTTTGGGGGAATTGGGAGCTTTGATTCTACTGAATGGTTCTTGAGGCACGAGAAATGAATAAAGTAGGGAAGGCTATAGCCATCTCTTTCAATTTGAGAAGGAACATTTCTCCGTTTTCAATTGTGATAGGCAGATAAAAAGGAGACAAAGGACAACCAAGAACATAGTTTGCGTGAAAGAGTTAATTTAACGTTGGAGCTACTGACAGAAGGAGACTTTAATATCTTGTACAGTGTTTTCGAAATCTTTGTAACAAACAAAGGAAGATATCGAACATCTTTGGGCATTGTTTCAAATCCTTGTAAGTGACAGAGGAAGATTTTAGATCTGTTGCCATATTTTTAGGAAGAAGCAAAATTTCAGATTCAAATAGTAACGTGGAGAAATATTAAGTAGAAGGGACACTTTTTTGCTTAAACCCAATGTGGAGACAAGTGTTATTTTGGCTGAAATTTATTTACAATTGTATTAAAGCTTTGAAATTTAAACCAGAGTGTCTACCGTTCATTTCTTTCCTTTTTATTTGTTAACATGTTTAAAGAATTATAAATTTTTACACCAACATAAAGACACGAACGGATTTTTCATCGAACGCGATAATGAACACTATTTATTTTACGCGTGTTTCCTTTTATTACAGATGCGCTCTACGGATAAGCAAGACTTAATATTATTACATTGAATTTCTCGGACGCTTTGATTTTTTTTCTTTTTAGACATTTAATAAAATAAATTTCAATTTCTCAAATTGTAATGGGTTATATTTCCACATTACAAATCTAAATTATGCTAAAATGTTAGTTTCGTCATACATTCATATTAAAACAACCAAAGAATTCTAACTTTAAACATTCCATTTAGTTGATAGTGTAAATCATGTTTAATTGATAAAGCGTTATCATTAGAAATTTAATTTACAAAAAAAAAATTAAACACTTTCATAATATGTAAAACCAAAGTATAAATATTTATTTCAGTGATAAATTCTTAATTTAATTTATATTTAAAATGTCAAAATTATTGGTTCGTTACAATGGGAGAGAGAGTATGCCACGTTGCAGGTGGCAGAATGTCATATGGAAAGGAAATAATGAGGCTAAAGAAAAAAATCTTTGGAAAGTTGTACATAATGCTCTCTTCACAAAAGTCAAACTTGTAGCTAGACGAATGCTGATGCCAATCTACTGCACCTTTTGTGGGATTGAACCTGAGCATATAGGACATCTTTACTTTGAATGCGAGCTCATCAAGGATATATGAAGGAGGCAATGGCTAAAGCTGGAAGAAATCAAAGTGCTCATCAAAGTGCTAATGAATGGAACTTAGTTCATCAACATATTATGAAAGGAGACACACAAGCTGAGTTAATCTCCTTTTGTACCGAAGATATTCATCCTGATAGTCTGGAAGATCAGAAACGAGAGAATATTTAGGCTAGAGAACTAAATTGCCAATTCTCTGATGAAAGTGCATGTCATATTAAAGATCAGAAATGGAATTCAAATGATGTCTCTTGTCTTTGATCCTGGCATATGGTGCTGAAGTGATTCTCGACTGAAAAAATGGCTCTTTTGTTTGTGTGTTTTTGTGTTGTCTTCTTGTGATTGATAACCTTGTTACTATGTATTCTTTTTTCTTTTTTTCCCTTTTATGTTACTTTGTAATCTTTCTTTGGTTATCAACAAAGTGGTAGGGGTCCACGCAACCCCGTCGGCTTTGCCACAAAAATGTTTAAACTTCGTTTATTAAATAGATTTCAACTCCACACTTCCATATTTTAATATAAATTAAACGAGTTTCCCAAATTTAACTTTTACATTTTGATTATCCAAAATCATCGATTACTTCATTTAAAATTCATAACTCGGTTATAAATTATTCACAACTCAATTTCTATATTAAATTCTAGTTTCCTTGGACTTTTTTTAGAAATTTGATATAATCAAATTCCAATTATAAATCTCTTGGATTTAGCCCAATTCAGTTTATATTCTGAATTCCGAAATAAAATTTATCATTCCCTTTTTGGAATGATTTCCAATTCCTTGGAACAATAACCATATCTTTATATAAATAGAATAGCGTATTCAACAACTCCCTTTATTTCTTTTACTTTAAAACAATTGCTATAATTACATAAAAACCCATTTTATTTCCTTTGCCTTGGAAATATTACTATATTTCACAAATCCCTTTTTATTTCCAGTAATAACCGTATTTCCAGTACCATTCTGTTTTCATTTCTTGAAAATAGCGCTATATACTTAACTGAATGGTATAAGTATAATAACACTTCATGTCTGAGGCAAACAATGTTAAACTATACATTATTCACTTTAAAACCCAGTAGTTTTTATTATATTCTCATAATCTTGCAAATAAGTTGCAATATTTCTTTTATGGAAGTAATCAATTTATTCAACATTCTTTACCATTACAAACTAATACCATCTCTTGATAATAGTGAAGTCGTTCAAGTTGGAGTATTTTATTTACCTCTCAAACCTTGATCGACAATGTTTTTATCTTGAGATAGACAAAAAATCGTAATTCAAAAACTGATATTACTTATGCGACCCTAACCATCTCATTTTCTATCTTATTTGAAATATGGTTTTTAAATGCCATTTCTTACATTTGGAAAATTTATTCCTAATTACCTGATGAAAATTACATCATTACATTTATAAACAGTATTTATAAATTAACTTCTTTATTTTATACATTAGAACAAGTTTCCATTTGAAACTCAATTCCCATTTGGAATATTTTATTATTATAACTTTATAAACATAGAATTTATTTTCCATGTTTAAATACTGAAATATTAGCTTCTTAAGATTTATAGTTTCTAAATTATAATTTCTACTAAATATAATTCTAATATCCTTCCTGGAAATAATTTACTTCTATAAATTCGACATGGTTAAATTCTAATAATAAATCAGTATGGATTTATTTCAATTCAATTTACACTCCGAACATCGGAAATAATTTCATCGTTTCCCTTTCCCTAAACGATTCCCAACTATAAATCCCATTTTTAAATTCATACTTGAATTCACATTTCCTAAATTATCCAACGATAATTTATTGCACTTCATTCATAAACATCATTTATAAATTAACTACTTGTTTTATTTATTAAAAACAAGTTTATTTTTCCAAGTCCATTCGGAATTCAATTTCTGTTTGGAAAAAAATCCTTTTAAAAACTCAAAATTCCTTTTCTTTTCATCTGAATATACTTTTATGGTATTAAATACCAATCTTTAGGGTCAGTGTTATTCAAATATTCAAAACACCCAATAATCAATCACAGGTAACTTATCATATCGTATAACACTATGTATGAAACAAATAATAAAATTGTTAAGGAATCTGGTTGGATCCCTCCAACCTGTTTTTCTGCATCCACAGATATCAAACAACATAAATAATACCAATCCTACCTCAAGGCAGAATATCGCGGTATGGAAGGTCATTCACTATATTTATTATGGGACGCATAGGATCATCTGCTAATAGTACTATGGGAAATATCCAACTACCAAGCCTAAATATAACTAATATATATATATATATATATATATATATATATATATATATATATATATATATATATAATAACCACAATCGATCAACAATTATTCAATGCATCTAAACAACCAACAAAATGCATATAAAAATTATACACTAAATAAAAATTCATTTATAATAAATTATAAACGAATCCGAAGAGTGAGTTTACTCAAATTGATTTTTAATTCAAAATAGTGTTTTTTTGATTAAATTAAACAAATTTTTAATTTAATCAAATCTCAGCTGACTTCAATCTATTTCAATCCAGTTCCAGAATGCAAACAATTATACTACGATTGCAATGCAACCAATCGTGTTTCAATCTGATTTTGATTTGAATTATACGAAATCGAACAACTAAAATAAAATTAAAAACTCAATTATTTAATTAAATCCTAATTACCCTGATATAAATCACAAATTAGGCGTAGCTAAGTTTTCTTCCATCTCCCGTATACTTTGAACCACTCTTTGCCATTACCCCACCTTTAAGCTTCCCAATGCCACACAACTGCACTCTAATTTCCAGAAATAAAAATCACTGCCTAGGCCTTTTTTCCCCCAACCATCAACCTCCAACTCGGATGCTCCAGGAAATACACGCACAAACCATGATCATATATCATCAACTCTACTTCATCGACCAGCACAGAGTTTGATATACACGAGTTCACCAATACGCTTCTTCGTTCGAAACTCCATCTCTTCACCACTGGTAATCCACACCCGAATCCATCCATCACCAATAACTAAAAACTCGATGGCCCCTCCAGAAATATAATCCCAGCACTATCATGCACACTTCATGTTGCAACCCCCTACTACCACTAAAATCCACCAACTCCTGCCACCGATCCATCTCGCCACCATGACACCTCGCCAATCACTGCTTCACCCAATTTTTCCCCAAAACCGAAGAGATCGATAGCCCAAGTTCAACAGTAGTCAAATCGAATTTCATCAATAAGCATCGCACCCTTCTTTGAATACACAAAATCGAAGCTTTTGATTTCAGGAATTCAACGAATCAAAAATCATTTGATTTCGTTGAATAACGATTTTTATTTTATTTTTGAAGAATTGTAAATCATGGTTTTGGGGATTTTGATTCGTGGAATGTCTATCGAACGAGATTGAGGAGAGAGTAGGACTTCGTGTGTTATATAGATGAGGCATTATATTATAACGTTACCTTATATTCACGCATGATTTTCATTTGATGTTTTTAATTCGTATGATCACATACGAAATCCGATCGCCATGAAAATTTACATCCTGCTATAGTTTGACGTTCCGGACCCAATAAAACTAGTTTCATCGAATTCTAACACCGTTTGAAAATAAAACTGTATTTTAACTGTTAAACCATTAGTTGATACGCATTTAAATTGTGCACACTCACATAACAACTCCAATTGACACGAAATTTGAAATCTAGCAACAATTAACTATTATGGATTTTATAAAATTGGTTTCATTGAAATACGAGATCAT
Organism: Allium sativum; assembly: GCA_030737875.1. NCBI lineage: Eukaryota > Viridiplantae > Streptophyta > Magnoliopsida > Asparagales > Amaryllidaceae > Allium > Allium sativum. Next base: position 738,558,651 of record CM060916.1, read on the forward strand.
TTGAAAAATGGTATTTTAACACGTCGATTAAATCGATGATTTCAATAATAAACAAAATCGTTTAAATTTTCGTTTGAAAACTCTACGAACATAATTCAAATTCAACTAGAATTTATATAAATCATTAGAATCGTTTCAATTCATTTTTAACTTAGAATTCAATTATTTCTCGTTCTCGTATTATGATAATTCGATATATTCGTAATTAAATCGCATTTCGTTTATTTACTCGATAAACTCGATGTACAAATCCATTTATATCATCAACTAAATATTTAAAATAATATTAAATGTTGAAAATAAATCGACTAAAAATCTAGGTCATTATGAAAGTACTCTTGTTTCACAATTAAGCTTTTAAGTCTCTAGTTTTCCTTCATTTCGGCCTTATATCATGTTACTAAGGAAGGGCAAAGCCTTTGAAGCAATAAGATCATATCACATTGTTTTAAATGGTTTTGGCTTCATGAGCTTACGTTTGAAGTATGTTTACTTCTAAAACGGTACTAATCATCATCAACAAAGAATATAAAGCATATTTTTTAGCATAAGGATTTATATAGTGAAGGGTTATGAAATTCCCTTGTTTAAAAGACAGATTTTCAAAGAATATAAATATGACTAATATTTTTAAGAAAATATTAAGTGTAATTTACCCATTATTTTACTATAAATATTATGTTCCTATAACCATTAGATAGATGGGACACGGGTAGATTAGACTTGAAGATTACAAAATCAGATGAGACTGATATAGGGTAATGCACTATACTTTAGCGATCACCCTAATTAAAATTGTCAAAAATCACAATGCTTAGGGTAGAGTTAGGGTAAAACTAAAAGTAGATTACACATAAAAAAGAATACATGTTGAGATAGTTATTGGTCAGCCTAGAAAAACTAAGAGGTAGAAAGCATTGAAGTTGATTTTGGTCAATCGAACGAAAACACCCAAATCCGGTAATAAGCACAAAAAAGCAAATTAAATCCAGTCACAAAGCAATCACAGAGTGCATAAATAAAAAGAGACATAGAATTTATAGTAGTTCAGCAAATCGTGCTTACGTCCACTATGAGATACTCTTCGTTTATACCGTTTGATTACAATTATAGTTCATTTTGATTACATAAATATAAAGTAAAATAGGTCAAACATTAGGGCAGAGTCCCTGCATATGATGGCCAAAAGGTTAGAAGATGACCCCCAAAAATGTCCATGTATTAGTGTATTTATAGGTGTTGTATAGCTTGGTTCGGCCTACAGAAGTGGAATGAAAATTGGATCGCGTACTGACTAGTTCTAAAGGCGGGAAATACGTCAGATCAGCCATTCTCATGTCACATTGGATCGGTACCGATCCGAATGAGTGCTCAGACCTAGCACTTGTCTTGCCTTGATAAGTTGAACCCAATCCAAACCTTGTTGAATCCAAAGGCTTACGTCCTGAGTTTGTACAGATCCCATCCTTTTAACTTTATACCAATCCGAAGTGGGTCGATTGCACCGATCCACGGCAATCTATGTATGCTAATCCGAGGGAGAAAAGGGAATATAAATTCAAAGAAGCTCCATATCCATATCGATACAAGGCTATCGTAATAATATAGATCCAAACCATTGTCACCCACACTTCGATTTTTTGTGAAATCTGTTGCTACAACTAAGCTTTTCCAAGTTTATATGAGTCTGTTCACAAGTCCTGAATGATCCAATAACTAGAAATCCAAAGCATTACAGCTAGGGGTGTAAACGGGTCGGACCGGACCGGACGGAGGTGTGTTCAAGCTCTGTCCTATAAGAATTCGGACGGACACGGACCGGACATCATATAGCCTCGGACCGAGCCGGACAACGGATTGTCCTGTCCGATATAATAGAAAAACATCATCGGACAGAAAACTAGTGTGTCCAAGCTCTGTCCTATAAGAGAATCGGACGGACACGGACCGGACACCTTATAGCTTCGGACCGAGCCGGACAACGGACTGTCCTGTCCGATATACAGCCCTAATTACAGCCTTGTAAAAAGGCGGGTCAACATTTACCTTCCAAAACATGTCTTTCAGCAGAAGACGTGTTTTGATAATCTGAAAATCCAGAAGCCGTAGCCCGAGAGAAGTCCAAATTAAAATCCAATTAACAAAGGCTAGAAGTCCAGAAAGCCATGATCATGTCGGATCGTATAAGTGGGAAACCAGATTCCAAAATCCAAAGAATCTAACAACTTTTTTAGATCATATTATAAAAGAAGAACAAATCCGAAATGTATGAAATCCAAATTCAAAAAAATCCAAATATCCAAAAAAACCAAAGAGATCTGATAAATCCAAGAAATCAAAATCCAAAATATTCAATCCAAAGTCCATATCCAAAATATGCGGCCTCTCCGCACCTAGCCGACACGGTATAATATATACCTACGAAAAACCAAGGAAGTTTCTTCGCTAAGTCCTGACAAAACAACTCAAATCCAATCGAGTATAATCCTTACTCGAGCCTTGACTAACAGTCTTGCCAAATCCTGACAAAGTGACACAGCTCTTTTCAAGCATAATCCATACATGAGGACAAGTTATTATAGTCTGAAATCCCAATTTTCAATTCAATATTTCACAAGCATAGTCAATACGAGTGAAGTAAATTTATTAAAGTTCAAAATTATAAGTTGTTACAAATCCAAAAAAACAAATGGTTTATCGTCGGGTACAGAGCACTCCTAGAGATTACATCCTAATATTGTACATGGATGGATTGAATTAGCCATTTTTTATTACAAATTTATTGCCTAAAAGGGTGGATGGTTTATTGTTAGGTACAGAGCATGCTTAGGGATTAAATCCTAATCTCTTACATTGATAGACCAACGTATCCACCCAAAACCAAAATCCCAAAGACAAAAAATCCAAAATCCTAAAAACCAAAATCCAAAAAAGCAAGAATCCAAATAATCAAAATATGGAGAATCTAGATCAGTTGATGATCAACGCATGTGATCTAGGTCCTAGCTCATTCCTAACCTTGGGGGAATAGGCGGTTACACCTATTCCACTAGTGCAGTCCTATTTCTAAGGTACTGTACCAGCTCTCTACATCTGACATGATCATATCCGACAAATGTCGACACTCATTTGTATTATGACCATCCAGTCGGAATTATCCTTGAGACATGCATGCATATGATTGTTTATTGATTATTATGTTTAATAACTATTGTGATTTCAAATGAAACATTAATTGATATAATTAAGGACATTAGTAGGGAAAGCCCATTCTGCTTAGCGTTGTGGTCTCATTAAATATCCACGTATTACGATGACATATTATTATTCACAATTGATTATTTGACCTAATTTTTTTTCTCCTTTAACCTTTAGGTGCTCGATGGTGTAGACCGGGAATAAGATCTCAGGTTTCCAGGTTTTGACGAATAAAGCTTCTGAAGATGTGCCAGAGGCATCCCTAACTATTTAGGAATTATTTTTTGGAGTCCATTGTGTTTTTTTGTTTAATGTTGTAATAATTGTTGCATGTCATTTATTACTATTCTAATCAGTCAATGTGGCTTCTTCATATGTCTCTTTTGAAGTATTTATGTTATTATATTTTATCAGATGATGAGAAGTGTTTAAGACTACGTAATGAATACGAAATATTGCTTTTATGAAGCGAGAAATGGATTAGGAAAACATATTTAAATTTATTTCATATTAATATGCTATTAGTATTGATATCATTAACATAACTGTGTTATATTCCAAAAATTAATATTAATATGGCTGCAACATTTGTAGCATTTAGTTTTAGGCCTTAGAATGGAGGATGTTACACAATACAGTTTTGTTCACTTTGTCCTCTCATGCACCACTGTCTCCTTCTTCTTTTTTAGTTGCATTGTCGAAGGGATGGCTTCATCAAAGGCCTGGATATGAAGCTAGGAATGAAGGGAATAGAGTTCAAAAAGAGTATAGTAAAATTATATGGAAGCGAGGTTATTTATATTCATCATCCAACACAGTTGTCTTTTTTCCTTCGGATATGAAGACCTACTTGTGACATCCTCTAGAACCTTTTATTGCTAACCTTGCATTACATGGTATTTAATTGGAATCAACATTTAATAAACTAATTCTTAGCTTCTTAGTCTATCAAAACGCCATATAACTATTATGCCTTATCGTGCTTGATTTCAAGCTTGAAATATATAATTAGAAAACAACCACATGTCAATACAATATTTTTATTAATTTATTATTAATCTATAAAATTTATGAACTAATTTTATTCTCGGTCGACTTCGGGATAACTAACAATGTGGTTGATATATTCGCTAGTGTGAACTCAATACAAAGTTAATATTTAAACAATTTAAATATTAAAATTTATACAGACTTTGTTAAAGTACAATATATTATCAAGTTCAACACTTAAATGATCATTTAGAAGAAATTGTATTTTTGATCTAGTATAAACCCATTTAGTAGTAAGTTGTACATTTAAACTCTTCGCCATTAATATATCACTTAGATACCTAGTTAGGTCCAAGGTCAAAATTTTATTAATATCGTTGATGGTTGCCCACATCAATTTTGAAGTCATTGGTTCAATTCAATAACATATATTGATTAGTCGATTTGCTCTAAGATTTTGACTTAAATTTAAATATCAATTACAGACTTACAGTAGTAACAACCTTCTATTATGAAGGAGCATCTTTTGATTATTGTTTTATTTTAAGTTTTTCAACTTGTACCAATTGAGGTCGTAACATGATCGCTGGGAACTATGATTGTCATCAAAGTATAGTCTGTTGTGCAAAAAGGTTGCACAGGTGCGGAAGAACAATAACAAAATCTAGATTTGCCAATTGAACATGAATCTAATCTGACAGCAATTATTCTATTACATCAAACAAATAGTAAATAACTATAACAGAGAAACAAAGAGACACACAATATTTATACTGGTTCCACTATCATCGAGATACTGTATGTACAGTCCAAAAGAGAGAGATTTTATTTCACATGAGGAAATTACGAAAGGTTACAAAATAAGAGTTTACATATCCAAACCTAAAATAGGCTTAACAAGAAGATACACCATTGGGGATCACTGGTTCCATGCCAGGATGAGTTTACAAAGAAGTCTACCCCTCAATATATAGCAAGTGCAAATCTATGTGAGTCATCAATTAAATTACCAACATATGGTAATAAAATAATGGAGGCTAATCACAATAACAACAAATGTGCACACATAGAAAGTAAATGAATCCCTTTCCTTATGGTAAATGGAAGAAATTAATGCCTGCATTTATTTCTTTCCTTATCTTGCAAATGCAATCAATTAATTCATGCATTTCCATATTAAACAAATATTTACTTTCCATCTATTTGTGATTTTATATCACCTAAATTTAACACTCCATCTTGATGGAAAATCACATATCTTCAATACCCCATCCCGAATCAGATTTTCTTGACACCTAAAACTCTTCAACAGAACTCCACCTTAAATCAAAATCTCACAATGAGATAGAAACCAAAAATGAATATTTACCTAATGGGTTCCAGCAAAGCTACCCCTCATCACACCATGTCAACGAGCTCAGACTCTGTCCCCGCCCGCCAACAAAATGTTGCAAATATCCAAAATAAAAAAGGCAGATTCCAAAATAATCTCAACACCATCATGACCAAAAAATAATTCTCTCAATCAAATTCAAATACAGAGTCAAAATCCAAATCTCTGTAGGCAAGATAAATCTCTCTTCTTCCACATACCTGCATGTAGCAACACTTCTTTAGGACGACATCACAAAATCGACAATATACAACAATGGCACCAAATCCGCCAAAATCAGCTCTATGAGATGAACACTCCAAGACGGCATCACAAGTCGATAAGTTTGAGTGGCGTCAAATCCGTCACCAAAATCAGCTACATCAGATACAGTTTCTAAACTCTGTGGTCCCTTCAACACATTAAACTCTTTATCTCTCATACAATGCGAGCATTTCTCAACTAAACTCGAAGTTATACAGTTCTCAAACACTTGGAAAGGTCGCTAACACCTCCAGTGGTTCGTCTTTGGTCGCTACCACCTCTAAGCAATTTCTCCAAGCTGTTATCTACGAAGTCGCATTTCTACGGTTGGTCAGGCCACGTTCTAACATATAACTCCACCCTAGTGAGAATCCAAAGCTCAAGCTACATCAAAGTTCCAAGCCTAGAACAGTCTTCTCTCTCAACATAATCTTCTCCATCAAAGTCTCCTTTTCTCCCAAAATGGTAATAGCATAATCACCACTGAATCTACCAACCTTTGTAGAAATAATTGATGCACAATTTAAAACAAATCGCCTTGCTCCGATACCAATCTATTGTGCGAGAAGATTGCGCAAATGAGGAAGCACAATAACAAGATCTAGATTCGCCAAAAGTACATCAATCTAATCTGACAGCAATTATTCTATTACATCAAACAAATAGTAAATAACTATAACAGAGAAACAAAGAGACACACAATATTTATACTGGTTCCACTATCATCGAAATACTGTACGTCCAGTCCAAAAGAGAAAGATTTTATTCCACATGAGAGAATTACAAGAGATTACAAAATAAGAGTTTACATATCCAAACCTAAAATAGGCTTAACAAGAAGAGGCACCATTGGGGATCACTGGCTCCATGCCAGGATGGGTTTACAAAGAAGTCTACCCCTCAATATATAGCCAGTGCAAATCTATGTAAGTCATCAATTAAATTACCAACATATGGTAATAAAATAATGGAGGCTAATCACAATAGCAACAAATGTGCACACATTGAAAGTAAATCAATCCATTTCCTTAGGGTAAATAGAAGAAATTAATGCCTGCATTTATTTCTTTCCATATCTTGCAAATGCAATCAATTAATTCATGCACTTTCATATTAAATAAATATTTACTTTTCATCTATTTGTGATTTTGTATCACCTAAATTTAACATAGTTTACATACTTAAATTTGATAGTACTAAAAGGTAAGAAGACTACTTTGTTTGTACGTAGTTACACTGAGATCTTGTATTTTGATTAAGTTATATAACTTACAGAAGGCATTCGTTTAGTCATCCATTGATCTTTCCAAACCAGCATAAGCATTGTAACCCCTTGAGTCCATAACGATCACAAGTGAATCATCATCCATCATATGTAGAGCATTACATACAATAACCTCAATAAAATATTTATATCATTTTCATGATAATTCTCAATTAGGAATATTTATTGAGTTATGCTTGTTAATGATCCTAAGCAATTTATACTAATATATGTTTATTATATATTATTTCATACTTGTATCATAAATAATAAACACATATAATACAAAACAAAGTCGAAAACATATTTTATTTTGAATAAGATCATTCAAAAAATTAAGATTATATAACTATTATATTACTTCTCATAAGGCATACTGTTAATCACATATCTGCAGGAGTGGACGCAGTGTTGGTCTAGCAAGGGCCAATGCCCTTGTTGAGAAAACTTTTTTATGGCAAAATCATGTGCCATTTGGATTTTGCCCTACCTAGAACTTGATGGCTCGCCCTATCTAAACGAGGAGAAGGCCTCATTTCAGGCAACAAGAGGCTCTGCCTAACTGATTTGTAATGAGTAAGTATTTGTTGATATATATGTAGAAAACTTTGTATAGGTTTTGCAATGTGGGACTAAAACTATATAAAATTTTGGCCCTAGCTCAATCTAAGAGCTAGATCCGCCACTGCATATCTGTTTATGATTTCAAGCAAAGCAAAAAAGAAAACTTATTTATTTTGAATTTTTATGTTTGAAGCTCTAACTCTACATCCTTACTGTTTGCATTCTCATTTGGTCTTTACGCTTTCATCTTTGATCATTTACCGATCCACTAATTTTCTTTTCTTTTATGCTTTCATCTGAAGACCATCCACTATGTTATTGATGATCGCACCAAAAAGAATACATTTATAGCAAGATACAAAAGGTATGTGAACACACTATTGTAATAAAGTCTAAATCATGTTGTAGAGTCATTAGTCTATTAGAAAAGTCATGTTTAGCAATGCATGAAAGGTCGTTTTAAACATATCCCTCCGAGTTAAGTAAAGGCCAAGTCAGTAAATTTACATATAGATGTTTCAGGACTATATGTAGAACGAAAATTCGAAGAAGAATAAAATTCTCCATATGATCTATTTTATTTGTTTATTTTAGTTCCCAATATTCAGTTTCATTCAACTTGTTAATTTATTTTCTAAAATAATGTTTATAATTTAGGTAATTAATTTGCTGGGTAGTTTAACCCTCAGGCTTTTAGATTACACTAAACAATTTGATTTATCCTAATGTTTGTTTGAAGCAATCTTAGGATGGCAAAACTATGATCTCAGTACCACTTCCTTTTGCTAGGATTTTTTTTTAGTTCGTTAAAGATAAATCTTTGATAATTCCATCATACATGATTGAGCTAAGAATTTTTTTGGATATGCATCCTACATCTGAATTGAATTCTTTTTGCTTAAAGAATCTCTTTATAGTTGCTCTAGAACAATTAGGAAATTCTCTGGAAGAGATATAGGGTTTACTTCAAGAGTCCATTGATGAAAAGTGACTGAGGAAAGGTTGAACCCAAATCTTATGGTGATGGATATAAGTGCAGCTGAAATTCTTAGGGAGTTATACATTCGTGTATTGGTAAAACCACTGTTATTTTCTATTTGATCTAAGCTAACCGTCTTTCTATGAAAGAATCGATAGAAGCGAATATCGTTATAACTACAAGCATTTTTTATTTTATTTTTAATTTTAACTTTGATAAGGAACTTGCAAAATGAATACGTTTTCCATAAAGAGATTCGTTGTTACTTACCCTGCTTCATCTTAATTGTTATTTGAATTAAAAAAATCATAAACCTTTTGGTAAAAGTTATGTTTTGATTCGAGTGAGTCGTCTACATGTCTATGAAGTTTTTAAAAATTCAAACATCTCATAGGTAGATATAGAGATGAGAATTTATTGAGCGAACAACACTCTAAATAAATTTTGGCTAGAATAACTAATCGAAGAAATCAAAGAATTCTTTTGATAAACTCCAGTAGTTTAACGTTTTACAAATGATAGACTAGATTTGTTATCGTAACCTTTCAACGACTTCTGTATGAGAAAATATTAATTTTCATTGAATGCTAGTAGAGTTGTTGAAAATAAGAGAACATCAAATCCATATCATTTGAGGTGTACAAAATGACAAAAACCAATTTATCAAATTAACGCTCGCAGCACAAGTCAACCATTAAGATCATCACAAAATTTTGATACTTTTGCGGTCGTATTGAGTTCAAAAGAAAGAGGGTCAGCCTTAATGAATACATCTACTGTGAACCCCAAAGAGTACATTATACTTGTATCTCAAAAGTACATTAACTATCGAACTTAGTCACATGCTGCAATTTTATTAGCTCTAAAATCACATGCTCTTTTGCTGATTGAGTTTACAACAATCAATGTACATCAACAAATAATACAAACTAACTGCAATAATAAAGGATCTTACAAAAGTATCAATAATAAAACTAATACATATACCATAATCAATACAGCAGTAAGTATACTGAAACAGCCAACGGCTACACTATACTATCGTACCCACCCTCTTGTTTTAGACCTATCCGTCTCCTTATTTCCATCATCCTTAGCAATCCTTCCTTGCGGCATCAACCTTTGTTGTGTTGGTAATACACCCTTTGCTTGCCTATTAATCCTTCCATGTGCCCTCGTCACATCCACCACTTTTCTCGTTCTGCTCGGTTCAGAAGACACATTCATCTTCTTCTCCGCAAGACTAGTGTTATTGTTTTCGAATTCTCTCTTTCTTTTAACTTCATGCAAGGACTCTCTTCGTTTTAAACTGACCATAGGAGAACTGCAATTCATCGTTTGCCTGTTGATGTTTGAGTTGGAACTTCTAAGTATTTGCGGATCTACATCAGTCATGACTACATCTCTTGAAGGCGCTGGTGTCACCATTCTTTCTTCTTTCTGCTTCTGCTCTAACTCCTTGATCTTCGATTTCATGGAGGACCATTTGAATTATATATGAATGTTGGTTATGTTTCAAAATATAAATGAAAAAAAAACAGTTATATACCTTTTGCTGAAGCATTGATTCGAATTTGTCCCACTGGTCTTGAAGCTTAAATTCCAGCTCTTTCACCTTGAAATCATATTATGGTGATTTATAAGTAATCTTAACTATCTCAAAGTATATTTCTTTGTTCTGTTCATCTATTCATTTTTACCTTCTGTGAGGCCACCTGTTCAGATTGCATTTGTTCCTTGAGTTTGCATTCTAGTTCCTTATTCTGTAATGGTAATAACATAAAGTTATAAAATTAGACACACAATTTATTGCTAAATTAGTTGAAGACTAAAAGAAAAAAGAGATCGGAACCTTCTGTTGAAGAATAATTGACTCAGAGTGCTGTTGATCTTTCAGCTTGTGTTCCAGTTCTCTTATCTGAGCAAAAACGAGAATATATGAATGCCCTGTTGAATCTTTATTACGCTTGAAATGACAACAATAAAAACATATTTAAATTAATTATAGATATAACAAAATGAAGTCGATGTACTCCTAAAAATATTACCCTTTGTTGAAGTGCTAAACACAATTCTTCTTTAGCCTTCAGCTTATCTGAAAGCTGCCAATTTTGTTTCTCTTGCAATTGCACTTTGGACTCGAGCTGGTTTTCAAGCTCTTTGTTCTACAATATTAAATGTCATGACCATTACCAATGGGAAAAATGAAATGGTTAAGGTAAGTGAAATTTTAAAATTAAGGGAAAAAAATACTAAAGGGAAATAAGGTAAATATGTGCTTAAAATAAAAATGTAATTACAGAAGCACAAGTATGGTACTTTGCCCGCATTTTCTTCTTCCATACAATTCCATTAAAACTCCAATTTTTAAAGTTTTCCATCAAAAAATCATATTTACTGAGATTAAAATAATTCACTGAAGCCATAATATACAAAGATATGCAAGAAAATGGAATTTGATCGTGTAGCTTCAATGTAAGATTGAAGATAATTCAATTGAAAATGATTAGGAGATTTTGACAGAGGCTGAATGAAATATTATGTCATATATTGTCATATATATTCTTTAATTTTTCATTTCTGACAAGGGGAGTTAGTGAGATGAGGGATTTTTAGAAGATGTGGTGATATATTTTAGCCAGGCATCTTTTGACGTTCTACAATAAAAACAAAAGATGGCAACTTAGAGCCGCCATTCCCAAATATAAATAGAACAAATGCACAAAATGAAGAAAAAAATTGCCTATCAAATATTTTGTGTTTTGTTTCCTACGTCTACAAAATTCAGTCCTCTTCAATTTTGCTTTCTCTCGTAGTAACGGCCCAAATCATTTGATCTAGTAATAAAAATACCTTTTCTTGCAAGTTCTTAAATTGTTGCTCTCTTCCTTTAAACTTGCTCTCCAAATTCTGGCAGTTTTCTTCGTATTTGCGCAATGATTCATCTTTCGTTCTTAGCTCTTGTCTAGCTTTTTCAAGCTTCAAAAAAGAAAGAATTTTTTTTTAAAAAAAAAAATAGAAATTCACAGTTATTATAACAAGACTATTGTTGTAATAAAATGAAAATTAATGGTAAAATGGTATAATAGTCGTACTTAACATAGTATATAAAAAAAAAAATGTTGACTTACCATCTGTTTTGTTTTTTGAATCTCTCCGTTGTCAATTTGCTTTCTTGCTGGACCCAATTCAATTCCTCTAACCCTACTAGCAAAGTTTAATGAACTCGTAGTTTCACTCAAGTCATTTTCACTTGGGCTTATTTGAACAAACATAAGTGCTTTAGAGTCTCCCCCTGTACAACAATTTATACAATAAAATAGCTATCTTGAACAAATGTTAAGTACATTTTCAGACTTTAAAGATATTATATGAAAAATACCAAGAGAATCTTGCAACAAATGAGTCAACTTGGAATTCCTGATTCAGCAAATATAAGATAAGCTACAAAAGCATAAAGGGAATAGTGTCAAAAATAAACTTCAAAACTTCAACTTACCTGTATGGTATATGGCTGTTTTTTGTGGCAAGAGCAGATATTACGTCACCAAGAGCCGAAAGCGATCTGTTAATATTTTGAGCTTCCTTCAGCCTTTCCCCCTGGGCATCAGTTTTGGCTAGCCTTTCACTACCTGCCAAATCTACAAGCCAGAGCTTGCTATTGGTGCACTCACCACTAATTAAATTCTTTGATTTCACCATTATACATAGCATGCTGTTCAGGAAAAAAAAATGCATTATAGCAACACTCATCTGTGCTATGACACATAAATTATTATGTTCTATAAGTTTGTGCAAACCAGTGAGAGCGACTGCTATGTTCATTGATATTATTTGATCCAACAGCTCTAGCATTACTACCAGCTTTTAAAACATCCCAAACTTCCTTAATATTTTCGACTTTTGCCTCCACAATGCCCGGAACGTTATGATTTCCTTGAGATCCTTGTCTGACCTCCAGCCTAATTTATGTTCAAAGATTAAATCATATAAAATATCAACATAAACTACTTATAAAATATGCAATGAAAGTTACTTTTTCGATGATGGGGATGTTGCTAATAGGTCCCTGATTTGCTCGTTATATACTTCAAGTACGCTGACTGAAATGCTATAGTTAAAAGTTTCCTTCTTTTCGTTAGCAATATTGAACAGCTCTTCAAGAGTTCTATAATTAACTCCTCTGCTATGTTCAGAACCTTCCATTGTAAATGTTTTTCCTGTTCCTGTTTGTCCATAGGCAAAAATGCAAACGTTGTATCCATCTAGAACTGATGTTACCAATGGTGATGCATCTGCATATACATCTTCTGCACAATAAAGGGCTAGATTAACACAATTATCAGACAAGAGTTATTTTATATATATATATATATATATATATATATATATATATATATATATATATATATATATATATACAGGTTCAATGACACTGGAAATAGTGGACCCCTTTGGCCTTCCTATTTTCCACCATACATTTCCTCCTCTCCTTCCACTCATTCTCTCTCCTCCCACTCACTTTCTTTAATATAAATGAGAGGTGGAAATCAAAGAGCATTTGGAATGCTCCATTTTTGGGGTGCACCCGAATGCCATACATACATACATACAACTGAATGCTATATATATATATATATATATATATATATATATATATATATATATATATATGAGGAGGGTTCAACGACACCCCTATTTCGTGGCATCCCATTTGCCACTTGCTAAGAACCACTCATTTATAATTAAATATGTTAGTGGAGAGAGAGAATATAGAATGTGTGGTGGAAATCAGGAGGCTAAAGGGTGTTGCACTTGATTCTATCCCTATGATCCTTTAAATCAGAACACGTGGCTGAAATCAGGGGGATTCGGGAGGAGTGTGTGTAGGCATGCTTCACAGCATCCCTATTTTGCGGCACCCCTGTTGCCCCGCATTCCCAGCCACCTATCCCTATATATATAAGCATGATCCTTTAAGTCGGAACATGTGGCTGAAAGCCGGGGGATTCGGGAGGAGTGTGTGCGTATGCATGCTTCACAACATCCCTATTTTGCAACACCCCTGGTTACCCCTCATTCCCAGCTATCCCCGTTTACCATTTGAATAATGTGTCAGTGGGAGAGAAACTTTCTAGTGTGATGGAAATTAGACGGCAAGTAGAGGAGCTGGTGCAAAACACTATATATATAAATAAATATATATATATATATATATATATATATATATATGGCGAGCGTTCAATGGCACCCCAAATAGTGCAGCACCCCTAAATGCCCCCTGATTTCCACCACATATTCCGTTTCTCTCTCCCTCCACTCATTCTTTCACCTCCCACTCACTTATTCTAATATAAATGTTTGGTTTATATAGAGGAGCAAATGGGGTGCTCACTATTTGGGGTGCCATTGAACGTTCCTCTCTCTCTCTCTCTCTCTCTCTATATATATATATATATATATATATATATATATATATATATATATAAGGAGCTTTCCAGGGCACCAATCTTAGTAAATTATTCACCGTTCAGACATTTATTCGAACCATTAAATTTAAACATCAAATATACTATTCTACGTGTCGGAACGAGCTCAAATTTTGGGTAGAAACAGGAATGCCCCTGAACGCTCCTATATATATATATACACACACACACATATATATGTATGTATGTATACATACATAGACACACACACACAAAATACTATTTTCAACTTCTACAATAATGGTCATTTACATAAGTTCTTTTATTAAGACCGAGAAAAACAATCTTATGCTTGTAAACTTTGAGGTGGTATACACCAAACTCACAATATATTCCGGTTAAACCACACGATGGACCGATGTTATGTCCATTGTGGTTATCGATTATACAAGCCATAATAGATGAGTTTCAAGTAATACTGAGTTAGGATTACATGAGTCGTAATACGTAAACTTTTAGTGCTTCTGAGTAAGGATGGATTTTGCATTTTCAGTTGTATAACATTTATGTACATTATGCAGTAAAGTCCATAGAAAGTTTAATTTCATTATCTTCAGGGGAAAAAACTTGTCAAATGTATAATCTGTCTGCTAAGAGCCTTTTATTCATAATTCCAATATCTCCTACCATTATCTTTATAAAAACTGGAATACATACTTCTACTCATTTCATATTAGGATTTATTTTCATTTCCACAACTATAATACGCTTGTGTTTATATTTCTGAAGTAGGATCTGCACTTTAAGTTCGATAACATTGATGTATAAATTTGCGTATTTAAGTCCATAGAAATGCATTTGTGATGTTATAATGTACAATTAGATTGTCATTGGAGATAAAAAGATAAAAACTCAATAACAGTGATGTATAAACTTGTGTATTTAAATCCGTAGAAATGCGTTAGTGATGTAATAATGTTTCCTCTCTTGCATTTTAAGTTGGTGGAAAGTTTAATGAGATTGTCATTAGGGATGAGAACTCTATCAAATTTATATTTTTTCAACAAAGAATCTACATTTTTCCAGATTCCAATATCTCCACCTTCATTTATTTGTCCACCACACGCCGTTTATCCTCCACATAGGTTGTAACATCTGTATTTCCAGCAAGTTTAATTAGGATTTAAATCTTATGTCCTACAAAACTGATATGATTGCATTTAAGTTCAGCATTATTGTTGATGTATAATCCTGTGTATTTATGTCTGTAGAAAGCATTTAATTGTAATTTTCTCAGGGTAAAATTATAAATCGGCCAAACTTATAAAAAAATTAGTTACTTTCAATTAGGAATTTAGGATATAAAATTTCAGTTCAACAACGTTAATAGGCGTTTTTTTATACTTCCGAATTACGATTTATATTTTCAGTTCAATATCACATCGATATAGACATTTGTGTATTTTAAGTCTGTACAAAGTTTAACCTGATTATCTTTTAGGATAAAATCTCAATCAAATTTATAAACTATCCAGTGTTTTGAATCAGAATTTATATTTACAGTTCAACAACGTTAATATGCTTATGTTTTATACTTTAAGATTAACAGTTTCAATTCAATAACAAATTATGTTCATTTTCATTTCAATAACGCTTAGTAATATTTTTGAATCTGTTTACGTTATGTATTTTTAAGTCTAACATTTTTACCTTGATTATCTTTAGGGGTAAAAACTCGATCAAATTTATAAATTTTCTTTGAAGAGTCTCTATTTACAATTCCAATATCTCCATCTTTAGCCCCTTCAAAGTCCACGATATTTGCATAACCGGATGCTGCCTCTTCTTTACTCAATGGGCGGCACCTGCAAAAAACCCTTATATTTCCTGCCACAAAAGCAGATCAAAGTGTCAAATTTTGATCAATAATGATTAGAACTAAATGAACATTTCTTTAGATAATTAAAAGTAAGAATCTAGCTGCATATACCTTTTGCCTCTTGGACTAGGTTATAAAGCCTTTTTCTCTTAGCAATTTCATCATTGTACTTCACTTTCAAATCTTCGCACTGTGCAACTGTATACATGGAAAAAGCGGTAAGAAGATCAAATGTTATAAATACTTGTGAAATAGTTTAGCATACCCATGGCCTGGACTGCATCAATCATTTTATTCATATCAGGGATCGAGCTGGCACATTCGTGTGCTTCTTGAGCAATATTACAGTGCTCTTGCTTCAATGCCTGGTTTACGTTAAACTTCAGTATACTATGAACACTAGAACAAAGATAAAATTAATGTTCAGTACATAAATTTTACCTTAATCTTTTCATCTAAATCTTTTATAGCAGCAAGCCAGAGTTTCTTGTCATGCTCATACTGGTCTGTTATTCTTCTCAGTTTATCAGCTTGTTGTTCTATGACTTGTTCTAAATAAATATATAAACAAGATTTAGTTTAAATTCTGATCTCTTTTTCAAAAGCAATTCTAACATAAAATTGCCAACAGAACACGTTCATTTTCTATAGAATAATACCTAGAGTTTCAGTTTGAAATAACTTAGCATCATGCTCCATCCTAAGCTTCTCTAACTCATCATTAGTAGCCGTCAGCGCTAACCAAGCCTGATAGCACTCGTCTGATTTTAATTTGCATTGGTTGGTTAACTCCTCTAATTTTTTCTCATACTTCTCAGTTATTTTCATACTCCTCGCTCTATTCTGCAAAAGTTATTGTCACATATGGTATTAGAAAACAATCCCAGTTCAGAAATTTTGCATTTATATCACGTTCTTACCACAAATGGCGAGGTTTCAATCTCAGTAGCACACTTGATGCAGACCACAGTCTCAGAACTCACCACAGCAGCTGCTATAATATGGGGGGAAAAAACTAAACTTTTACCTATATCTCAACGGACAGTGAAATAAAGGTATTCGCACAAATTGCTATCTTTTACTTACGTGTTAAATTTGGAGCTCTCCTGATGCACAATCCGGAAAGTATTGGGTTATTTCCTTGAAATTTTATAACTAAAGCTTCGTAAGCTCCACCAACCGAGACTCGAACATCAACAATCTGTAGAGGCTTATTAGCTCCAACAAGAGCATATATGTCGACTTCAGACAATACCTGCATTTCCAAGTTATAAAAATAAAAAATAAAAGTCTACACAGTATAAAGTGCGCTTGGCAAATAGATATAAGTAGTTAAAACTGCTTGTGAATACCTTGTTTGAATTGTAGCGTTTGAGAACTCTTTATAAGAACTTTGCAAAAGTAGCTTAAAGGTATGAATTTTGAAAACAACAATGCTGATATTGCGCGTACAACTTGTGAGGAAATTTCATATTTAATTTTGACAAAGCAAATAACTGAAAAAGCCCTATGGAAATGCACATCATTTGCATACATAGACATATTCAGTGTATGTAATTTATTGTATATTCATTACTCTCGAAACACCCGAACATTACAGTTAACTTATTTTAACTTGAATGTCGAATTACCTTCAAGCGCCTTACCTAGAAGTTCTTACTCAAAATACTAAGAAATTACTCTCCGAAACTTCTTTTAAGAATATAAAATAAGTTGCTGCCGAACGGACTAAAGCGTGGTATTTACCTTCTCATCTTGCATGAAAACATCAAAGACTCTGATGCCTTTTGGTCCAGCTATATTAACAATCTCTGCAAAATGAAAATCTACAAAGTATTCTCCAGGAGAGAGGCCATTGATTTTATACGAAAAATCTCCAAAGCGTGCTGTTTGATAAAGAGAAGGGTAATCACCACCCTCTATTATAGGCACATCGGTTCCTATTACATCTCCACCTTCAAAATTAGTATCTCCCTCAAAATTCACATTTGACTCCTGAGCTTGAATATGATGGCCACCAGCATTGATGAAAATTAAACACTCATCTGATATTAACAAAGGCAGATCAAGAATTCAGAGCACGATTGAATAAAATAATAGATTTGGTTTGAAACAAAAAATAAATTAAAATATTTTGTTTCTTCATAAGATTTTGTTGGAAAAATTACTAGTCAAGCCGCTTTTTAAGATTATTTACAATATTATTTACAGTAGAAAATGATGTTGGTAGAAATAGGTGGACACATAGGAAGCTGCTTACTAAAATTGTAAGTAGAGTTTATGACAGCTGTTGGAATTTGAGTATAGCATTTCTTAATCTCTATCACTGTGCCTTGTATTTGTAAAACATGAAGATAGCAAATGTGTAACAAGAATTATAAGAGCATCTCCAACAGATTGAGGCTCAGAATATTACAGCACGTAATATTCAGCCTGACAGTTCAAAAAAAAATCACTAGGCATCTATTTTTTAGGTGCCTAGCGATAGACACATAAAAAATAGATGTCCAACAGTAATGCCAGAAATTTTCAGCGATGTAAAGCGCCAAAAAAATAGACACCCTACGATAGGGCAGTTATTTTTTAGGCGCCCTGCGGTGTTTTACAATAATAGGACGCCTATTTTTTAGGCGTGCGGAACCAATTCCAAATTCAGGATTGGTCCCTGAATTTTCCCCTGAATCTTCAAGGAAGAACGAACCATTGGAGCTGCTTTTTCCTCTTAATTCCCAATTCAGACTTTGAATTTCCGTCTGTTGGAATTGGCCCCGCACGCCTAAAAAATAGACGTGCTACTATAAAGTACCGTAGGGCGTCTAAAAAAATAGGTTTCCTATCGTAGGGCATCTATTTTTTCGGCGTTTCATTCAGAGCCTTAATCTGTTGGAGATGCTCTAAACCCCATCATAGCTCAATAACTGAAGGACTAAAATTAAGATTTAAATTTGATTAATTCATAGCTCAAAGAAACTAGTCATCATTTCAGCTGTACCCTGAACATTACACAATAGAATAAATTCAAATGATTGATAAAATCATCTCAAGAAATGAAAAAGCATGACTATCAATGATAATAATTAATCAAACTATCCAGCCTACAAATCCAGGGCTCCATAATATGTATACTATCAGCTTAAGGATTTTATGGCTATGTATTGTATCAATGAACTTAAAATCCAGAACTTCTTATTTATTAGCGATATCGATTCCCTAAGATAAATAATCAAAATAGATAAATAGTAGATCTGTGGTTACAAACTTCTGGCTTTTAATGCTATAATCACCAAAATTAAACACAACCAATTATTAATTCAAACTGAAAACAAGAAAGTTCAAAATTGCAATTTGAATTTCGCAGAACTAAGGATAATCAAGAAGTTACCTTTGCAATCTACATTCTTAAACCCATATTGGACTAATCTAGACCCAGGAACACAAAGCATGGAATCGAAAGGATCTTGAAGGAAAATATCCATATTCGTTTCGCAAATCGAAGTCGGACATTCACTATCGAGTTTATTATGGGCTTCCATGGTTTTTTCAATTTTGAGAGACTAAAATATTTCAGTATGAAAGAAAAATATTAAAAAACAGAGATCGTTTTGGGGGGAATTCCTTTCGAGTTTCTTTATTTTTCTGGTAGGCTCCTTTCGAAGTTGCAAAACATGACCGTTGAGAAATCCATACGTTGTGTATCATACTTTTGGCCTGTGTTAAACGTAGGAAAAGATCGACCGTCAATTTTGAATTGAGTGGTTGATACGGTAGTTCGAATATTAATAATACATGTCAAAATGACAAGAAAAATCACAATCACCATTCACCATATACAAAACCTAGTTCTATTTCCACTATATTCATTTTCGCTTTTATTTCTGTCATACTCACTCATTTTCAATAAAATAGAAAATTATCCATCACTCTTAGCTCTCATCATTCTCTTTTTCAATGTAATCTTTAATTATATTTTTCATGTTTACATGTAGTTCCATTGTCTTTCCAAATAAAATCTTCATTACTTATTGTGAGACTGTGAGTTTTGCATAATCATTCTATCTAAATTTTTAATAACACTAATCTATGCTTATTTTTAGTAACAACCCATTTGGAATGGACCTAAATTCCGATCCATAAAAGACCAATCAGAACTTAGTCATTCTAAACGGAATGTTGGTTCATATAAGGACTACATGAACAGAACCAAACTAATAATGGCATCATAATCTCACAGCGGAAGGAATAAAATATAATAATAGAAAATAGATGTATCATTAATTAAAACTCATAAAATGTTGATTACATAAAATCTTAACTGTCAACAAGGGTACAACGATAATAATAATAATATCCCAAAGGTACATCAGTACTACCAAACATGATAATAGCTAAAGATCCTCCTTCGTCAGGCTTCAACATTCATGACTGCATCAATCAATTGTTCCCACCTACTAACCTGATTATTTGTTAAGATGAGGGAGGTCAGAACAAAGATTTTGGTGAATGAAAATCATATAAGTTTAAAGAATGTCTATTTTCTATACATGTTAGTATAAATTCATCAAATTATGTCTATGCAAGTTCAACACACAATTTCACATATATTAAATAGGTAAACTATTCTAAAGTCACTTAAGGCAAAATGTTTATTTATAAGGGAGGATTCTATTATTACTTAATAACCTACGAGGAAGATTACCATTTGGTCGCTTAAGGCCATTAGATAAATATATCAACGGGTGGATTCCTTTGATCACTTAAAACCCTATGGCGGACCCTAGTCACTTAAAACATCGTCTTATAATCATCAACGTTATTAATATCTTTTCTCTTGTAATACGAGAAATAGTAATCATCCACTTATACCGCTTTAGGTGGGCACGCATTGTCATTTAAGACCCTTCGCAGACCCATACATTATTATTTAAGTGGTATTACGAGTGAACTCCTAGCCACATAATACTTTTCTTAAACAGATAGTCCCTTAGAAATTTTCATACTGTTCATCCCTCTAGATACGCCTTCACACTGGCCCTAGAGAAAAAGCGGACAACTTCCGGAGGATTACCCCACTCAAACATATATCATTTATCACTTTATGATCATTTAATACCTTTTTAAGAGAAAGGCAGACATAATGATCACTTAAGACCTTTGTAAGGATGGGTCTCATGACTTGGGTCCTAAACCAAGGAATGAACCTTAGGAATGGACTTATTCCTAACCACTTAATACCCAAGCAAGGTAGGTCAGACACTTAATACCATCTCGAGGCATACCCACTTCATACACACACACACACATACTTACACACACAAAAAAAACATTTCACATTAAACCGACCACTTGTAGATGTTGGATTTGCCAGGCGATTCTGGGCAGGCTTCTACTATAAATTAGGCATAACATCACATCCTTGTGTAATAATCAAAATGGCCCATGACACTTAGACCTCTTCAATTAACCCTACTAACTTGTAGATGTTGGATTTGCCGATCGGTTTCGGGCAGGTTTCTATTACAAATAACGATGAACCTCGTGTTTACGTGTCATTAATATTAATAAAAGCCCTTAACACTCACATACTAACTCTAAAAATCACGAAACTTGACATCTGACAATAATTTAACATTGCGGATCCAACAAAATTAGTTTCGTCGAATTCTGAGGTCGTTTGCAAAACTGGCTATTTTTAAAGCTCTAAATAACCCTTTTAAATATTAAATATATTTAAAAACAATTAAATTAAATATTTATAAATAAATATTATCGTATATATTCACAACATAATATCATACAGCTTCAGAATATTCCTATATGAATTTCTATCCCGATATTTCAAATCCCGATTAAATCGATATTCGATTTATAATGAAATTCCTTTTTAAAATATAAATAATTCCTTTATAAATTATAAAGGAATTCCATAGCGACTTTTATAAAATTTGATTTGGATGTAAATCAAAATCTACACGACGGAATCTAGTTTTTTCTCTTCCATTAGAAAAATATACTCCACCAGCTCCACACATTTCTTGTTTCACAGAAATCCGACTTAAAACGGATCCTGTATTTCCAGTTGAAGTTCAAATCGCCAAATCGCGAACTGCCGCGCCATTTCGAGCTCGATTTTAATTATAATATATATTATACGTTCAGACTTCGTTTAAATAATATATATTCGTCAATATAATTCAATATAAACTGAATTATATATTTTATATCGTCCAATTCACACCATATCATGAATTCTGTTATTTCCGATTATTCTAAAATATTTTTTCTATTATTTATATTAATTAAATATAAATATTATTTAATTTCAGTTATCGATATCGTTAAATCGATAATTAATAATTAAATAAATAAATTATTCGACTGCTAAAAATGCGGGTCATTACAATCTTTCCCCCTTAAAATAATTTCGTCATCGAAATTGCTAAGCTAGAAGACGACCCTATCTACTGGGTAAATATTTATCGGTTTAACCCTTAACTTCAGTTTCAACTGAAGCAATTAATATCAACTAAAATATTAATTTATTTCGACTAACTAAAATTTCAAAAATTTTGAAAATTTTCTAATGTCTTAATTTTTCGGAAAATTTCGCCATAACCTCCTTTGTACAGCCCTATCGGTAAAACCACAACTCGCCTCTCTAGGCCTTCTCCAACCCAAAAGAAAATCAAACAGCCAAGCAGCTTGCCAATTCGGCTCATAGATCTCATATCCATATAAAATACAAACTGGTACTTTTTTGTCGGGCATATCGTTATATCTTTACACCTGCTACCAATTTAACATATACCAAAGTCCTTTCGGTCAAACTCCAATCACTTTTATGTCAATACAACCATTCGCTTTTAACTAAGACAAATTCCATTTTCAATTCAATCGTTTGGTTTTATCCGAGCCAAACTTCATTTCAAATTCAAGTATTATCCTTGATTCCAAATTCCTATCAATCCAACTTGATATCATTCTAATCCAATTCAGTTACCACTTAACTGGCTTTATTTTTAATTCCAATTTGCTTTCACAAATTTCTATATAATCTGGTTTTTAATTCGAACAATCTCTTCCTGGGAATTTTAAACAGCTTTGCTTTTCAAAATCAAATATCTTCTTTTTGAATTCAACACAACTTGTTTTTTCCAAAACAAATTCAAAACAGTATCTCTGGTAGTAATCCGTCACTTACAAACTTGAAAATGAACACTGATGATGTGGCCAGCATCATCAGGGTTATTTCTCAGCTATTGAAGTGAGTTCAATACTATATCACTTTTCAAAATCATTTATAAACACTTCTATTTTGAAATACATTTCAAAATATCATTCACAATGTTGTAAAACAATTTAAAATCGCCCAGAATTTTAAAATTCTCATATATTTGATCCAAATTCATTTTCAAACATTTTACAAATTTACAGAGTTTTAATTTCATTTTTGATTTAAATTCAGATTTAATTCATCTGATTCCACGTATTTCACTTATATGAATTCTGATTGGTTATTTACGTAACCGTTTAATTTATAATCTCACTCGATTATAAAAACAACCAATATATCCAATATATATATATATATATATATATATATATATATATATCTTCCTTATATCAAAATATACTTTGGGTAAAATTATTCTGTTTACCCTCTTTTCAAAACATATCATGTCGACCCATCGTATTCGAGTGTTTAGAAACTCTTACCGATACAGTGGATCAAACTTATCGACCAGAATTCATAAACAACTCAACCCATAAATATACATAATATAAAACCACTTTATATTAAATAACAAATACGCTCTCTCGTATATATACACTCGACTCAATCTAGGGTATTTCTAACCCCATCTCTACTGAGTCACGCCACAGTGCCAAGGTAATTATTAAACCTTAAGCTCTGATACCAACTGTAACGATCCGGTTTTTATCGACTTTGGTTATCGCCATAAACTCAATGATGACTAACCAAACATCGAAAAATACCGAAAAGTTAATAGAAAGAAATTAGAGGGTGAGAATAAATAAGATTGAAACTTAGAATAGAAGAAGAAGAAGATACAACATCAGAGTAATAGCAATCTCACAGCGGAACGAACAACATATAATAGATAATATATCCTTGAAATAAATCAGTATATGTATACAGTAACATTATCAGAGTACAACACTTACAACACAGCGGAAATAACCATAGCTATATAATCCTGAAACCTCCTGCTCCAAGCTCTCCAAGTATATCTGTAAAATCCTGACTACTTGACTGCCCGTACAAATTTGGACACCCAAGAGTTTAGGGAAACAAAACAAAATAAACTCTGAGTCAGTCATGGGACTGGTATAAGTAAAACAGTTAAAAACAGTTTGAATAAGTAAACAATATCTCATAAGACCACGCCGTATAACGGAACGGGTTTTTCCCTTATGAGAATCCAAAACATCTTTATATCAAAACCTTTTGATATTATAATAATGTCTATCTACCACAATATAATAATCATCTAGCAGAAACACTTTCATCTCACGTTCTACATATATAGTATACAATCAAAACCACAAGCACGTGTTGGGTAATGGATTTCCAACTATGACAAGGTATGGAACCACCTTTCGCTAGTGTACCTCTAGAGAGGAATACACTGGGTTTAACAAAACATCTTGCAACCCGACCACACATGGCCGACCACTCATTTCGCTTGAGTGTATCGAATGTATATCACCAACGGTTGGGATCAGCAACCGTTTCCCAAATGGGACAGCATCAACAATAGATTTTTAGAAGTAAATGAAACTTTAGATCAGGTGATTATACATCCTAATAGGTGCGACCTACATAGCCATGCTGCCTGCCTGATTTTTGTCATTTCCCGGTTGTGAGGCTAGAGGCCACGCTTATCTCTGACAGATCACACATTTATTCACTGTGAATGCCACATTGTCATACCCGCCAAATCACAAATTGATTTCCCCAAAAATACCACGGGTATACAGCTAAGAGAAACGAATTCCTCCGCCACCAAACATAAATACGTTTGAAGAGATCAACTTATGCGATCTATTAAATATACTCTGTCAGACATTCTTCCATGCAGGTCGTCCTGGGACTAGACAAGCCGAAGGCACTATTCAGTACATCCATCTTAGGCAATCTTTACCTAAGATTTATACAACAGCCCTTGCACTTGACTCCGTCTTCAATTATCTTTGGCATATATGATTCGAAACGCTTATGCCAATACGGAGTGGTTCTTCGGATAATAATCCAACCGGTCTCTCCATATTAACAATGTTAAAAGGGTCAAAACTTCGATAGTCGGTGAGTTAACTATCAAAGAAAAACACATGTGCAAATAACGATATTATTTCCAGGTGGAAATTATATCGATCAATCATCATTGAACATTTATCTCTTTAGTTCATTAATTTATTTATCTCCTGTTTCCATATATTCTAAATTCTTATTTTCTAATTTTAGAAAATATACGTTATTAACAATGGAAAACATTTCCATTTCCTGTTTTCTATATTAGAAAACATTTCTGATTTCTTATTTGGAAAACATTTCCAAAGTTCCTTCATTGGATTTAAACAGATGTTTTAAATAAAACATCGATATGCCAACTCAAACCATTTACTAAATTCACTTAACCATCATTCACTATCAAACCTTACCATTCCTTAGTTAAGAAGGAAGTCAATCAAGTTGAGGTATAATTACCTCTCAGATCTTAACTGAACAACGTTTTAATTTCGAAATAGTCAAAGTTTATCTTTTAAATCTTTAACAAACTTCCTTACTAAACTCACGGATTCTATTTACGAATCCCCTTCCTTTATAAAACATTGGTTATAACGATAATGTTAAAATCCCTACTTTCGACATTTCTAACTTCCATTATAACTTTTATTCTTTAATGTGAATAAATAAATAAACACCTGATTTATAAATAAATAAATCTTGATTTAAACACCGGAAAGTATAAGTACTTTCCCGAATTCGATATAATTGAATTCGACGATTAACTCTCTTCGGATAACTAATATTCGATTAACTCACTTCGAATAACTAATATTCGATTACTCTTTCTTTCGAATAAATGATATTAAATAATCACTCTTTTCGAATACTATATTCAATTACTCCTTTTCGAATAACTAAATTAGATTAACTCCTTTCGATTAAACTAAACGATAACTCCTCTCGAATAACTAAATTCGATTAACTACTTTCGATTAAACTAATCGATAACTCCTTTCGAATAACTAGATTCAATAACTCCTTTCGATTAAACTAATCGATAACTCCTTTCGAATACCTAAATTCGATAACTCCTTTTTACTCGATTCAAATAACTAATATTCGATAACTCCTTTTAACTTGATTCGAATAACTAATATTCGATAACTCCTTTCGAATAAGTAGATTTGATAACTCCTTTTTACTCGATTCGAATAACTAATATTCGATAACTCCTTTTAACTTGATTCAAATAAGTAGTATTCGATAACTCCTTTTAACTTGATTTGAATAACTAATATTCGATAACTCCTTTTAACTTGATTCGAATAACTAATATTCGATAACTCCTAATTCGACCAACTCTAATCGATTTATTCTAATTCGATTAACTCTATTTAATTACTCTATTGGTTAACTCTAACTCTAACTGGTTAACTCTAACTGATCAATTCTAACTAGTCAACCCTAATTGATTAACTCTAACTGGTTAACTCTAACTGATCAACTCTAACTGGTCAACCCTAATTGATTAAATCTAACTGGTTAACTCTAACTCATTTAATTTATTCGATTAACTCTTATCGAATAACTAATATTCGATTAACTCATTTCGATTAACTCTCTTCGATTAACTCTTTTCGATTAACTCCTTTGATTTATTCCTTTGAATTATCTCCTTTGATTAATTCCTTTGAATTAACTCCTTTGATTAATTCCTTTGAATTATCTCCTTTTCTATTTGTTTACTTAACAAATAACTATTCCCTTTTCAATTCTATTTCTTTAACAAATAAATATTTCTTTTCTCTTTTCTATTTATTTAACAAATAAATATTTCTTTTATCTTTTCTATTTATTTAACCAATAAATATGTCTTTTAACTTTATTTATTCCCTAAATAAATATTTCCTTTTCAATTTCATTTGTAAATGTTTTACAAATATTCCCTTTCAAATTCTATTTGTAAATGGTTTACAAATATTTCCTTTTTATATTTATTTTATTTATTTTCTAAATAAATAACCCTTTTTATACTTCTATTTATTTCTTGAATAAATATTCCATTTTAATTCTATTATTTAACAATTAAATAATTCTTTTCTCTTTTCTATTTATTTAACAAATAAATATTTCTTTTCTATTTGTTTCCACAAATATCCCTTTTCTATTATATTTGTTTTCACAAATATTTCCTATTCAATTATATTTGTTTCCACAAATATTTCCAATCTATTATATTTGTTTTCACAAATATTTTCCTTTTATAACTTATCCTTCGATTCTATAATTATTTTCTTTTAAAAATCCTTTTCCTTTTATATATAAAATCCATTGATTTTATATAAATAATTCATTTTTCAAAATACACTTTAAGAATCCCCTTTTCCGCATCCCAGTATTTCTTACAGTATTTAAAATACCAATTCACAATGATCGATATCATTCAAACACACATAATCAATAATAGATTATATATCACATCACATATTATAATATATGAAAAACAGAAAAATAAATGAGACGACCCGAACTTCCCCGGTAAGGAAAGCCCGGATAGAATTGAGGACAACAAACATCGGAACTCAAACAGGAGAACATTTCATTGTTATTTACAACAATTCCATCAGATTACAAGAATATACAGAGTATGAATAGATATTACACATTTGACAAATATCAGAGATTTAAATTGCATTTAAATACATAGCAGCGGAAAAATAATACAACACACAACTGAAAGAAATACACGGATACAGAGCTTTCCGAGTATCGTTCCAGCTATAAACCAGGATCCTGTGAATATAAATCTGCAAAACCAAAACTACTAGCTGCCCGTGTCGAAAATAGGGGCACCCAGAGTTTAGGTTAAAAAATAAACTCCAGGTCAGTCATGTGACTGGTGTGAGAACTAAAACAGTTATTAATATTGGTTTTTTATGTTCGGTAAATCAAGGGACCACGCCGTATAACACGGAACGGGTTTCCTCCCAAGAATACCAGTGCATAGAACAAACAACGCAATGCTAAGTAAAGGGAAATGAAGGTGTTATAAGACCTAGGTCCCATCACACAATGCAACGCAAGCCGGAGGATAGGGTTTTACCTTATAACAGCCAAAGAATGCTTGATACATGAAATTTTATCTTTTGATTCTTAATCAGGCTCCAACCGTAAATTAGTAAGAGAACGATTCCCTAAGTATTAACCCCGAAGGCCGAAACCAACATCAGACTAATACCCAGGAAACCACCCATCTTAGCTCGTTTCCAGTTAGTTTCTGATTTTATATACAATCATAAATATCAATCACAGGCGGCATAAGTGCCCCATCCCACTACGTCGCCATACTAGGCTCTACAAATAAAACCGAAATATCTCGTATTGGAAATTGGATTTCCGTCATGAGTCGAGGCATGGGGAAGCTCCTCTCCCCTTCGAGACACTCTAGCAAATACCTCAGGACTACGCACTCTGGGTAACCCTTGGAATCGGCTGGGCCGGTCCTCCCTTACGTTTGAGGATTAGTTATTCCTGAACACACGTTTCCCGGTCCTTACAGACCTATAATCGAGGCGCCTCGCGATCCAACAACCACAAAGGTGAAAATAATATAAATGTCAGCCAGTTTAAGCACTGACACCACCATAGCTAGAAAGAAACGTCGTGTTCTCCCAGCGGTCACTATCCCGTTTTTGACTCATACCGAGGTGTGAGGCTCGTGAATTCATGTTATACACAAAGCTGTGCTACGTAGGTCGTGCTTTGATCATCAACCACAAGACTTTGCTTTTCAGCAGAAGCCTTGATCATCTGCCAGGCAATTCACTCCATGCGACTGATGTCCATCGATATACAACCTCTGAGCTCGTACGTCCCAGAGAAGGGCGTTAAGCAAGAGAATAAATTCTCCGCCGCCAAACAGATGTATATTTAATAGAGATTAATCATCACAGAATAAAATCCAATGTCAGACACACAATCCATTTACAAATCCGTTCTGGGTCTGAACGAAACCAGAGGCACTTTCCTTGCATATCCATCGATCTCCAAGTACGTCTGGACGATCACCAACTGATTCCCACATCTTGGGTGTACAGCCCAATCAAGATCATCAGTAATCACCCAAACGATGTGAAGACTTCCAGTCTTCAACCACCGTCTTCATCTTCGACATATCGTCGAATCGGTTATTCAGAATGGGCATAAACCCGGCCTTTCTGAATGACCCGCGTATATAATAAACAAATGTTACACAAACACAACATACGCCTCATTCCAATTAATCAGTCACTAACCATAAATTAGCAAGAGAACAATTCCCCAAATATTAACCCCGAAGGCCGAAACCAACATCAGATCAATATCCAAGAAACCATTCTTCTTAGCTGACCTATAGTTAGTTTCTAAATTTCACATTCTTAGGGAAAGGTTCCCATTAATGTTATCAAAGATAAATTCTTTTAAATTTATTCTTTAATCTTCCTTTGGATGTCATTTCAAACCATGTTAAGGTTTTCCAAACTAGTCGGGATTAACGAACCACACCGAAGTAATTATTTATTTTATTTCCCAATCCCAGCCTATTCATCCCATGAAGCAAAACTGGTAATACTCCATATCTAACACCACGGTGTTATCGGTAAAATTAATTACCATTTCACGTTCAAATCTAATTAAAGATTTAACTATAGCTTTGGAGCAAAACTGGTGATACTCCATTCTCGCTCACTTTCCAAATTTGATAATTTAAATTATCAATTCACATTCCAATCTAATTACAGATTCATTAAAACTCCTTTTACTGGGTTAAAGAACTAATGTCATCTAAAACACAGTTCATGATAAACCCAAATCACATTCTATTTATTATCGGGTTAAAGAACAAGTGTTATTTAAAACACCGTTCACGATAAACCCAAATCCCATTTGATATTAAATACAAGGCTCTGAATAGAAAATATATCAGCTTATATTGAATATCAAACTCTGAAACCCACAAATATCGCTTTGGAAATAATGATATAAAATATATCTTCCAAATTTCCTCCAAAATATCTGTATAACCGCGGAATCTAATATCGAAATATTCCAAAGACAATTTCGATTCAAATCCATTCTAATTCATATATTGGAAATTCCGGTTATTTAAAACCCATTTCAAATCCAATTTATTTATTTAAAAATAATTGGATTTTAATTCTAGTTTAAAACTAGCTCATTTTGATAAAAATCTATTTTCATCTTTTCAAATATGGGATTTTTCAGCCCAACTCTTTCCAAATCATTTCTTACGATTTTACACTAGTTATTAATATTTTTAATAATTTTATCCAGGCCCGTACAGTCGATTTCCAATAATGGCCATCGAACTGCACTTACAGTGACCTTTTCTGAAATTGATTTGGACATAAGCAATAACTTGACATGACGGATCCAATATGGGATTTTAATTCTAGTTCAAAACTGTCTCATTTTGATAAATTCTATTTTTATCTTTTCAAGTATGGGATTTTTCAGCCCAATTCTTTCCAAATCATTTCTTATGATTTTACACTAATTATTAATATTTTTAATAATTTTATTAAGGCCCGTACAGTAGATTTCCAATAACGGCCATCGAACTGCACTTACAGCGACCTTTTCTGAAATTGATTTGGACATATCTCCAAATCCAACCGTCAGATTTCAAATCTCTTGTATTCGTTAGAAAGCTCTTTTCGATACGAACCCAACGGTTCCGGTTTTAGGACAATCCGACGGTCGGATCTCCTGTAATATCTGTTCGAAGTCAATGGTCGAAATTCACGAACTACCGCGGCGCAGCGCGTTCTATTCAGGCCATTATATATATAATATATATATTATATATATATTTCGTCAATTTCCATTTAAAATGAATTTTATAAATCGTTTCAAATTTGTTTCGAAAACAATTCCAACTTTCATTTCAAATTCAAATCAAAATTGAATCTTCCATTATAAATTCTTTTTACATTCATTTCTATTTGATTTCAATCCAAATCGATTTCAATTCAATTTCAGTTCGTTTTCAATTCGATTTGAATTCATTTCAATTCGAATTCATTTTATATTCAATTCACTTCGAATTCATTTTATATTCTATTCAATTCGAATTCATTTTCTAAATATTCGATTTTTAAATCTCTTTTCAATATTAATTATAAAAACGAATATAATCGATATAAATATCGTTCGCGTCAAAATAGCGCATCTGTAATCAACACGGCTTTATATTTTTCAATAACTTCGTTATTCTATTCAACAAATGAATATTTATTCTATTCAACACATGAATCTATATTTCTTACAACACATGACTAATCTCAACAAATGAGTACTGTCAACACGTGACTATTTTCGTTATTTAATATATTTTATAAAATTATGATTTCTATCGTTTAATTTTTTTTATCAGACTCCAACCGTAAATTAGCAAGAGACCAATTCCCTAAATATTAACCCCGAAGGCCGAAACCAACATCAGATCAATATCCAAGAGGCTACTCATCTTATCTATTTTCCAGTTAGTTTCTAATTTTATATATGATAAAGATGCAAATTTTATTGTTAAAATATTTTGTTCAACACATGAATCTATATTTCTTGCAACACATGACTAATCTCAACAAATGAGTACTATCAACACATGAATCTTTATTTTATAACATTCTTTATTTTCCCAATTGGAATGAGGCCCAATCAATTACCATATAATGTTAATTATATGGATTCCATACAACATATGTATATAATAGCAACGATAAATAATCAACCATCATCCAAAGCGCACCACACAACTGCATAAGCATTAAATATAAATAATTAACGCTTACACAGTCTGTCGACCCATCGATCGACATACAATTAAATAATTGGGATTAGTGCACGCCAAATATCATCCCAACACCCATGTGGGGTTTCAATCCACAAACACTAAATATTATTTGTGCAGTTGGCGATGTGTAAAATTTATCGTCCCAATCAATGTCCTTCAAATAGGTGTACATAAACAAACCGTCCGATTTGTAAATGAATATTTATTTGTTCATATTCACGTTAAAAATTATATTTTTAACGATAAAATATTTTTAACTATATAAATATTTTATTTTATTTCACATCACACAATCAATTTTCATCACAACAAACAATCAAACATACAAGCCATCCATGGTCTGTGGACGACGGGTGTCGGGTGCTACTAAACACCGTCTGCATCCTAGTATATATTTTTAACTAGAAAAGATGATTCAAAGTGAGAAGTTCTCACCAAGAGCTAAACCAATACACCGCGACTCTTCATATGTAGGAAATCTTCATCGTGTCTCCAACGAAATCTGTTCAACACCGTTTGTGTTAAAAATTATAATTTTAACAACGCTACTTCCTATATATAAAAATCGAATTTTTATCTCTTCTTTCTATATATAAAAATCGTATTTTTATATCGATGTTCATATGATAAAAATCATATTTTTCTAATCTCTACTATATAAAAAATTCTATTTTTATAACGCCCTTTCTATAATCAACATCATATTTTCTTTTCACTCTTCAGATAATAAAGATCATATTTTCATTTTGTGTTTGCATATATAAAGATCATAACTTTATCGTTATAAAAATATATACTTTATCACCATAAAAATCTATACTTCTATATGGTAAAACTCTATTCTTTTTCGATTCTAAAAATCAAATCTTTCCACAAGCAAAAATCCTATCTTTCCATATATACAAATCCTAACTTTCCATAAGTTAAAAATCGTAATTTTTTTATAATAAAAATCCTATTTTTTCTAAATCAAAAATCATATCCTTTATTTCCAATGCTATCTTTAAAATAAAAATTATATTTTCATGCTTCGTATAAAATAAAAATCACGTCTTTATGTTGTAAAAGAAACCATTACTTAATAAAATCCTACCTTTCATATAAATAAATAAATATTAGATTTTTAAACTAATTTAAAGTAAATAAATTAAAGTAAAAACTCACTAGCTCCACTTGGAGGAGTTTGCTGTCGAGGGGGGGGGGATTTCCTGCTGAGCGTTCAACGGAGGAGGGAGGGTCGCGGGTGGTCAGGCGCGGTGGCCTGGAGGTGGGCCAGGGAAGGAGGAAGCGGCGGTCTTAGGGCTGTAGGTTTTTCTGCGGAGGAAGGGGGAAATCGAGGAGGAGAGAGAAGGAGGGGGAAGGGGCGATCGACGCGGTGGCGTCGCTGATCGAGGTGCGGCGCGGGGAGCGATGGTCGGAGGCGCCAGGGTGGAGGGTGGCGGTTCTTCAGCTTTTTTTTATTAAACTTCGAACTGAATGAGGGCGGGGAAAGAAAAAAAAGGAGGAGGGCTTAAGTGTATATATTAATTATTTTATTGTCCTTTTAAAGTTGACTTTTCTTTCGAAACCCAAATCGAGCCTAACGACTGTCGGCCCTAGGGTAATTCCCCATTCCGAACACAATGGGATATGTATCGCAGGCCAATTCTATCGTTATAATCAGTTACCGCTAAATTTAAAATATAACTCAATGTATATTGAAATTGAACGCACATTTCAATTTACCGGGGCCACATACTAACTCTAAAAATTCCTGAAAAATTATATCTAGCTTCGTATTGACGATACGGTCCTAACAAAACTAATTTCGTCAAATTCCGAGATCGTTTGAAAAATGGCCATTTTCCAGTCGATTAAAATCAACTCAAACTAGTCAAACGCGTTTTCCTTTGCCACGCTCACATATTAATTCGAAAAATTACGAATTTTGGAATCTAGCAATAACTTGACATCCCGGATCCAACAAAAGTGGTTTCGTCGAAATCCGATGTCGTTTGCAAAATTTCCATTTTTAAGGGCCAGAATTCCATAGCGACTATTCTGAATTTTCAACTGGACGTAACTTTTGATTCCCGCTATGAAATTTCGATTTTTCGGATTCGTTGGAAAGATGTTCTCAAATAGATTCTAATATTTTTGGTTTCGCTAAAATCCGGTTTATTTTGAATCCTATACATTCATTTGAACTTTGAAATCGAATTATCGAACTACCGCGCCATTTTCAATTCCTTTTATAATTATAAATAATATTTATATTCTAACGACGATTCAAATATATATACGTCTACTTCTATTCAAAATAGATTTCTCGTCGTTATTATTTAAAATATTTCATTTTAAATATTCAAAATTCATTAAAATTGCCAAAATAAAAATTTTAAACTGGCTCGCATTTCCGGGTTATTACAATCTCCCCCACTTAAAACTTTTCGTTCCCGAAAAGGAACGAAGCTGAAAGTTGTTTAACTAATCAACTCATTTCCATTATTTTATTTACAGCTTAAGTTCTTCAACTTTTCAGTTCCTAAGAACTTTTCAAATTTTTTTAAAAATTTGGCTAACACCCTAAATTTTCGAAAAATTTCGCCATAATCTCCCCTGCACCGGGGACTTCGGGATATTTCATATAGCCTCCCATGCCCTTCTTCAATCCAAAAGAAAAAGAAAAAGCCAAGCAGCTAGCCAATCGGCTCATAAAATCATCCAAACCCAAAGAAATACAATAAATATGTACCTATTTGTTGGGCAAACAATTTTATTCTCTGCTCTAGCCTCCTTGCTATGACCTGTTCAATGTAAATACATGTATATGCATGCATTTTCAAACAATTTTTAGTACAGTTCAATATTCGGTTCAATTAGGCTAAATGGTTCAAAATTTTCAAACAAATAACCAAACAACACAACCATCAATCAATTAGTGAATTATCGTTTCAAATTCATAATTTGATATATATACAGAAAATCATGTTTTTGATGCCAATTCACAACAATGTATTCTAGCTATATTTTGGTTCTCACACCAGTCTAATGGAAATATATAGATATCACACCTTCGAAACACAAACATAAATACTGATGATGTCCGGACATCACCAGAATTATCCACGAGCGACTAGAGTGTGATTCTATATCTATCCAGTATATTAAAACTTCGAATATACGTTCATGACGCGTATATACAAAACCTTTATATACTCGATTGTCCAAATTCAATACAAATAAAATATTCAAATACGTATAATTGAATTTAACTTTCAAAACAAAATTGTTTCCATTTGAAAAATATACTCTTCACACTCGTTCTAGGATACTACTGATCCTATCTCTAACGAGTCATTCTAATTGGATATTACTAATCCAATATCTGATGGATTCTTTCGTTCGGTTCTAATGTGTCTTGTTCTCGAGCTCTGTAGACCAAAGCTCTGATACCAAACTGAGACGACCCGAAACTCCCTTGTAAGGAAAGCCCAGATAGAATTGAGGACAACACACATCGGAACTCAAACAGGAGAACATTTCATTGTTATTTACAACAATTCCATTAGATTACAAGAATATACAGAGTATGAATAGATATTACACATTTGACAAATATCAGAGATTTAAATTGCATTTAAATACATAGCAGTGGAAAAATAATACAACACACAACTGAAAGAAATACACGGATACAAAGCTTTCCGAGTATCATTCCAGCTGTAAACCAGGATCTTGTGAATATAAATCTGCAAAACCAAAACTACTAGTTGCCCATGTCGAAAATAGGGTCACCCAAAGTTTAGGTTAAAACAATAAACTCCAGGTCAGTCATGTGACCGGTGTGAGAACTAAAACAGTTATTAATATTGGTTTTTAAAGTTCGGTAAATCAAGGGACCACGCCGTATAACACGGAACGGGTTTCCTCCCAAGAATACCAGTGCATAAAACAAACAGCGCAATGCTAAGTAAAGGAAAATGAAGCTGTTATAAGACCCAGGTCCCATCACACAATGCAACGCAAGTCGGAGGATAGGGTTTTACCTTATAACAGCCAAAGAATGTTAGAGAAATTTTATCCTTTGATTCTTAATCAGACTCCAACCGTAAATTAGTAAGAGAACGATTCCCTAAGTATTAACCCCAAAGGCCGAAACCAACATTAGACCAATACCTAGGAAACCACCCATCTTAGCTCGTTTCCAGTTAGTTTCTGATTTTATATACAATCATAAATATCAATCATAGGCGGCATAAGTGCTCCATCCCACTATGTCGCCATACTAGGCTCTACAAATAAAACCGAAATATCTCGTATTGGAAATTAGATTTCATTCATGAGTCGAGGCAAGGGGCAAGCTCCTCTCCGCTTCGAGACACTCTAGCAAATGCCTCAGGACTACGCACTCTGGGTAACCCTTGGAATCGGCTGGGCCGGTCCTCCCTTACGTTTGAGGATTAGTTATTCCTGAACACACGTTTCCCGGTCCTTACAGACCTATAATCGAGGCGCCTCGCGATCCAACAACCACAAAGGTGAAAATAATATAAATGTCAGCCAGTTTAAGCACTGACACCACCATAGCTAGAAAGAAACGTCGTGTTCTCCCAGCGGTCACTATCCCGTTTTTGACTCATACCGAGGTGTGAGGCTCGTGAATTCATGTTATACACAAAGCTGTGCCACGTAGGCCGTGCTTTGATCATCAACCACAAGACTTTGCTTTTCAGCAGAAGCCTTGATCATCTGCCAGGCAATTCACTCCATGCGACTGATGTCCATCGATATACAACCTCTGAGCTCGTACGTCTCATAGAAGGGCGTTAAGCAAGAGAATAAATTCTCCACCGCCAAACAGATGTATATTTAATAGAGATAAATCAGCATAGAATAAAATCCAATGTCAGACACACAGTCCATTTACAAGTCCATTCTGCGTCTAAACGAAACCGGAGGCTCTTTCCTTGCATATCCATCGATCTCCAAGTACGTCTGGACGATCACTAACTGATTCCCTACTCTTGGGTGTACAGCCCAATCAAGATCATCAATAATCACCCAAACGATGTGAAGACTTCCGGTCTTCAATCACCGTCTTCATGTTCGACATATCGTCGAATCGGTAATTCAGAATGGGTATAAACCCGACATTTCTGAATGACCAGCGTATATAATAAACAGATGTTACACAAACACAACATACGCCTCGTTCCAATTCATCAGTCACTAACCGTAAATTAACAAGAGAACAATTCCCCAAATATTAACCCCAAAGGCTGAAACCAACATCAGATCAATATCCAAGAAACCATTCTTCTTAGCTAACCTACAGTTAGTTTCTAAATTTCACATTCTTAGGGAAAGGTTCCCATTAATTTTATCAAAGATAAATTCTTTTAAATTTATTCTTTAATCTTCCTTTGGATGTCATTTCAAACCATGTTAAGGTTTTCCAAACTAGTCGGGATTAACGAACCACACCGAAGTAATTATTTATTTTATTTCCCAATCCCAATCTATTTATCCCATGAAGCAAAACTGGTAATACTCCATATCTAGCACCACGGTGTTATCGGTAAAATTAATTACCATTTCACGTTCAAATCTAATTAAAGATTTAACTATCGCTTTGGAGCAAAACTGGTGATACTCCATTCTCGCTCACTTTCCAAATTTGATAATTTAAATTATCAATTCACAATCCAATCTAATTACAGATTCATTAAAACTTCTTTTACTAGGTTAAAGAACTAACATCATTTAAAATACAGTTCACGATAAACCCAAATCACATTCTATTTATTATCTGGTTAAAGAACAAGTGTTATTTAAAACACCGTACACGATAAACCCAAATCCCATTTGATATTAAATACAAGGCTCTGAACATAAAATATATTACCTTATATTCAATATCAAACTCTGAAACCCACAAGTAACGCTTTAGAAATAACGATATAAAATATATCTTCAAAATTTCCTCCAAAATATCTGTATAATCGCGGAATCTAATATCGAAATATTCCAAAGACAATTTCGATTCAAATCCATTCTAATTCATATATTGGAAATTCTGGTTATTTAAAACCCATTTCAAATCCAATTTATTTATTTAAAAATAATTGGATTTTAATTCTCATTTAAAACTAGCTCATTTTGATAAAAATCTATTTTTATCTTTTCAAATATGGGATTTTTCAGCCCAGTTCTTTCCAAATCATGTCTTACGATTTTACACTAATTATTAATATTTTTAATAATTTTATCAAGGCCCGTACAGTCGATTTCCAATAACGGTCATCGAACTGCACTTACAGCGACCTTTTCTGAAATTGATTTGGACATAAGCAATAACTTGACATCGCGGATCCAATATGGGATTTTAATTCTAGTTCAAAACTAGCTCATTTTGATAAAAAATCTATTTTTATCTTTTCAAATATGGGATTTTTCAGCCCAATTCTTTCCAAATCATTTCTTACGATTTTACACTAATTATTAATATTTTTAATAATTTTATCAAGGCCCGTACAGTCGATTTCCAATAACGGCCATCGAACTGCACTTACAACGACCTTTTCTGAAATTGATTTGGACATATCTCCAAATTCGACCGTCAGATTTCAAATCTCTTGTATTCTTTTGAAAGGTCTTTTCGATACGAACACAACGGTTCCGGTTTTAAGAGAATCCGACGGTCAGATCTCCCGTAATATCCGTTCGAAGTCAATGGTCGAAATTCACGAACTACCACGGCGCGGCGCGTTCTATTCAGGCCATTATATATATAATATACATATTATATATATTTCGTCGATGTCCTTTTAAAACGAATTTTATAAATCGTTTCAAATTTGTTTCGAAAACAATTTCAACTTTCATTTCAAATTCAAATCAAAATTGAATCTTCCATTATAAATTCTTTTTACATTCATTTCTATTTGATTTCAATTCAAATCGATTTCAATTCAGTTTCAGTTCATTTTCAATTCGATTTGAATTCATTTCAATTCAAATTCATTTTATATTCAATTCACTTCGAATTCATTTTATATTCTATTTAATTCGAATTCATTTTATATTCTATTCAATTCGAATTCATTTTCTAAATATTCGATTTTTAAATCTCTTTTCAATATTCATTATAAAAATGAATATAATCGATATAAATATCGTTCGCGTCAAAATAGCGCATCTCTAATCAACACGGCTTTATATTTTTTAATAACTTCGTTATTCTATTCAACAAATGAATATTTATTTTATTCAACACATGAATCTATATTTCTTACAACACATGACTAATCTCAACAAATGAGTACTGTCAACACGTGACTATTTTTGTTATTTAATATATTTTATAAAATTATGATTTCTATCGTTTAATTTTTTTATCAGACTCCAACCGTAAATTAGCAAGAGAGCAATTCCCTAAATATTAACCCCTAAGGCCGAAACCAACATCAGATCAATATCCAGGAGACCACTTATCTTATCTATTTTCCAGTTAGTTTCTAATTTTATATATGATAAAGATGCAAATTTTATTGTTAAAATATTTTGTTCAACACATGAATCTATATTTCTTACAACACATGACTAATCTCAACAAATGAGTACTGTCAACACATGAATCTTTATTTTATAATATTCTTTATTTTCCCAATTGGAATGAGGCCCAATCAATTACCATATAATGTTAATTATATGGATTCCATACAACACATGTATATAATAGCAATGATAAATAATCAACCATCATCCAAAGTGCCCCACACAACTTCATAAGCATTAAATATAAATAATTAACACTTACACACTCTGTCGACCTATCGATCGACATACAATTAAATAATTGGGATTAGTGTATGCCAAATATCATCCCAACACCCGTGTGGGGTTTCAATCCACAAACACTGAATATTATTTGTGCAGTTGGGCGATGTGTAAAATTTATCGTCCCAATAATGTCCTTCAAATAGGTGTACATAAACAAACCGTCCGGTTTGTAAATGAATATTTATTTGTTCACATTCACGTTAAAAATTATATTTTTAACGATAAAATATTTTTAACTATATAAATATTTTATTTTATT
Organism: Allium sativum; assembly: GCA_030737875.1. Lineage (NCBI taxonomy): Eukaryota > Viridiplantae > Streptophyta > Magnoliopsida > Asparagales > Amaryllidaceae > Allium > Allium sativum. The sequence continues at coordinate 738,598,779 of CM060916.1, forward strand.
TCACATCACACAATCAACTTTCATCACAACAAACAATCAAACATACAAGCCATCCATGGTCTGTGGACGATGGGTGTCGGGTGCTACTAAACACCGTCTGCATCCTAGTATATATTTTTAACTAGAAAAGAAGATTTAAAGTGAGAAGTTCTCACCAAGAGCTAAACCAATACACCGCGACTCTTCATATGTAGGAAATCTTCATCGTGTCTCCAACGAAATCTGTTCAACACCGTTTGTGTTAAAAATTATATTTTTTAACAATGCTACTTCCTATATATAAAAATCGAATTTTTATCTCTTCTTTCTATATATAAAAATCATATTTTTATATCGATGTTCATATGATAAAAATCATATTTTTCTAATCTCTACTATATAAAAAAATTCTATTTCTATAACGCCCTTTCTATAATCAACATCGTATTTTCTTTTCACTCTTCAGATAATAAAGATCATATTTTCATTTTGTGTTTGCATGTAACGACATGGATTTCGCCCGGACCTAATCGATCGATAAACCGACCAAGACCGTTCGAATCCCGCATACGTTAACTCTGGGTATACAACACATCAGAACAAATTACATAAGACTTTTATAAACATCATAATAATGTTACATCAGAGAACAGAATATCAGAGTATATCAAAAATAATACACAGCGGAAGATAAATTTACATAAATGTAATACAATGCACAGCGGAAATATAAACTACACAGCGGAAGATAAATGCCTGGACACAGCTTAAAGCTTCAATCCAGAATCCTGCTCAATATATTTGCAAAATAAAACTACTCGACTGCCCTTGTGGAAAATAGGGGCACCCGAGTTTGCAAGGGAAAAGCAAACTACAGGTCAGTCATGGGACTGGTGTGAGAAACTCTAAACAGTTATAATTAACTTATTTAATAATGCGGCATATCACGGGACCACGCCGCTAACGCGGAATGGGTTTACCCGCATGAATGCCAGTGTATAAACAACAATCAATATAGATATATGGATCTACTATGCATCAATCAACATGCAATATCTCAATCTACCCACTTAGATTTTCCAAATCCAATTCAATTTACAGAAATTATTCCCTCGGATTATATTCCCGATTTCTTATTTCAAATCATTTGAAATACCTATCTAACTTTCTATATCAATGTAGATGTCATTTCGGGATCTCAAATCAAATCGTTTGGAAATGTAAATTCCAAAACATAACAATGCATACAAACAAGTATGCAACCAAATATCATGCTCCCCATCGACAAGGCAAAGGGTACGCACCTCGCAACTCGATATATAAATGTGCACCTACCCCACATTGGAGCAGGCTACACCGACGATGCACCTACCCCACAAAGGAGCAGGCTACACCGACCTCTCACCCATACTTTTAGTCTCAGGGTCACCCGACTCTTTAGCCACGTACTAAATCGTTTCATATCCCGAATCATTTGACAACATAATAATCACAAGTACTTTCAAAATATAGTACTTCACATCAGTAATTCACACATATGATCAGTCACTATTAATCATATAACCTTTGAGCTCGTACGTCTCAAAGAAGGGTGTTTAGCAAGAGAATAAATTCTCCGCCACCAAACGGATACATCATCAATAGCAACTAATCGAATATTCGATGAACCACAATGTAACATATAATACATTTCTAAATCATTTTAAAATCATCGGGTTTTGGGCCTCGAAATCCTTTATGTTTTATAAAACATTTTTATAAAACATTCCCTGTCCAAAATCGGGAATACATTTCTTTTCACTTAAGAAAAATATCATTTCACAATCATTCATTAAATTTGAAATAAACACAACATCGCTAAACACCTTATCGTCAAATCGTGAAGTGTTTCACATGGTGTTAGCACACAGATATTTCTACCCAACCCAATGCTAAATGTAAAAGCATATTCTGCTCATAAACTGGTCCAGCACCATCCGAACAATCAATCAATCCAATCTGACATTAAATATAAGGTTTTGAATAGAGATGGTATTGACTTATATTCAACATCAAATCCTGAAACCAACATATATCATATCGAGAATAACGATATCGATATCTTCCAAATTCCCATCACAATATCTGTATAATCACGGAATCCAATATCGAAAATATCCAAAGATAATTTCAATTCAAATCCAATCCAATTTATTTGTTTATAACCATTGGATTAGTTAATAACTAGTTCGTTTCGATAAAAATCTATTTTTATCTTTTCAAATATGGAGATTTTCATCCCAATTCTTCACAAATCATTTCTTATGATTTTACACAAATTATCGATATTTTTAATATTATCAAGGCCCGTACAGTCGATTTCCATCAACGGTCATCGAACTGCACTTACAGCGACCTTTTCCAAATTTGATTTGGACATAATTCCAAATCCAACCGTTAGATTTCAAATTTCTCATATTCTTTGGAAAGCTCTTTTCGATACGAACCCAACGGTTCTGGTTTCAGGAGAATCCGATGGTCGGATCTCCCGTAATGTCCATTCGAAGTCAATGGTCGAAATTCGCGAACTGCCGCAGCGCGGCGCGTTCTATTCAGGCCATTATATTATATATATAATATTATATTATATATATAATATATATTTCGTCGATTTCTATTTAAAACGTATTTTATAAATCGTTTTAATTTCGTTTTCAAAACGATTTCAACTTCATATTCAATTTTTAATCAAAATTGAATATTCCATATACACGACAATTTTATACAGTGTATATATTTGTTAAAAATTATATTTTTAACAATCAAATCATTTTCACATTTCATATATATAATATATCGTTTTCATTTCATATATACATCGTTTTCACATTTCATATATATAATATATCGTTTTCATTTCATATATACATCGTTATTCTCACTTTCAGTATATACGATATTTTCACTTTCAATATATATATACACGATATTTTCACTTTCAATATATATATATATACACGATATTTTCACTTTCAATATATATATTATTTTCACTTTCAATATATATATTTCATACACTTCTAATATATATAATTCATTTCACATCACGATCAATTTTCACACAGAATACAACCAAACAAACAAGTCGTCAATGGTTTGTGGACGACGGGGAACAATTCATATATGCAGTTATGAAATAAATAACTGTACAGAAAATTATAGTAAGAGAATTCTCACCGTGGTCGGTTTCATTTCTGAGTTTCTGTTTTGATTCAATTCACGTTCAAATTTGCTTGAAATTCCAAAGTGCTCAGTTTTGGTTCTGGTCACTTCTGAAATGTAGAGCTCGCTTCTACCCTTTCAACACAATTTAAATCGTTCAAATCGGTTGCTGTTTGAATAAGATATAGCAATTTAAATATTAAACACTTTAATAATTAATTAAATAATTAATTAATTTCCTTAATCACTTTGTTAAGGGTAATTACCCTTGCTCATCGTTTCTTCCCCTTTCCCTGTACATCGTCACCTTGTTAAACCCATATCGACCTCGTCTTTAGCCTGAGCGCGCGCCACCAAACCCACCGGACGACGATCCACCATCACCACTTGAAAGCCCCCACCATGCGCTACCCTTTTACTCCAACCTTGGCAATCCCGATCCCCATCTCGGCCAGAAAACCCAATTTGAACGAAGGGACTTTGAGGAAGAAATTCAGTCCCCACACGTTGTAAATTCCGATCATGGCCGTTGATCTGAAGGGTCTCGGCGAGAAGAACAAGGTTGCAGAAGAATTTCCTCGATTCGATTGACGGATTCTGAGAATTAAAGGAGAATCTGTCGCGAAATTTGGGCCATCGTTTTTTATCGTGGCGGCTGATAAAGGAAATGGAGAAGTTAGGGTTTCTAGGGTTATATATAATAATAATTTATTAATTTTTAATTCTTTTTATTTCTAAAAAGTGAATTTCACCTTCGAACTCCAAACGAACTCTAACGAATGCTGCCCCTAGCCAAATACCCCCATTCCGAACACAATGGGATATGTTTCGTAAGCCAATTCGATTGTTACGATCATTTTTCCTTTAAATTAAAATATAAATCAATACATATTCAATTTAAACGTACATTTTAAATTACCGGGGCCACATACTGACTCTAAAAATTCCCGAGAAATTATTTCTAGCTTTGTATTGACGATACGGTCTTAACAAAACTAATTTCATCGAATTCTGAGACCGTTTGAAAAATGGCCCTTTTCAGTTCGATCAGATTTGACTGAAACTGACAAAACATGTTTTCCTTTGCCACGCTCACATATTGTTTCGAAAAATTACGAAATTTGAAACCTAGCAATAGTTTAACATCCCGGATCCAACAAAAGTGGTCTCGTCGAATTCCGAGGTCGTTTGCAAAATGGCCATTTTCATGGGCTATATGAACTCTATAGCGACCTTTCTGAAAATTCATTTGGCCATAACTTTTGCTTCCCGCTATGAAACTTCGATTATTCAGATTCGTTAGAAAGATATTCACTAACAGATTTAAATATTTTTGGTTTCACTCAAATCCGTTTTATTTTGCACCCGGTACAGTCAGTCAAAGTTTGAATTGAAATTTTGAAACTACCGCACCATTTTAGGCCATGTTTATAATTAGAAATAATTGTATTCCTTTTAAAACAACGATTCAAACCAACTTTTCGTCGCTATTATTTAAAATATTTATTTTAAATATTTAAAATCCACCAAAATAGCCAATTTAAAAATTTTAAATTGGTTCAGATTTTACGGGTCGTTACATTGCATATATAAAGATCATAACTTTATCGTTATAAAATATATACTTTATCACCATAAAAATCTATACTTCTATATGGTAAAAATCTATTCTTTTTCGATTCTAAAAATCAAATCTTTCCACAAGCAAAAATCCTATCTTTCCATATATACAAATCCCAACTTTCCATAAGTTAAAAATTGTATTTTTTTATATAATAAAAATCCTATTTTTTCTAAATCAAAAATCATATCCTTTATTTCCAATGTTATCTTTAAAATAAAAATTATATTTTCATGATTCCTATAAAATAAAAATCACGTCTTTATGTTGTAAAAGAAATCATTACTTAATAAAATCCTACCTTTCATATAAATAAATAAAAAATAGATTTTTAAACTAATTTAAACTAAATAAATTAAAGTAAAAACTCACTAGCTTCACTTGGAGGAGTTCACTATCGAGGGGGGGGGGGTTCCTGCTGAGCGTTCAACGGAGGGGGGGTCGCGGGTGGTCAGGTGCGGTGGCCTGGAGGTGGGGCCAGGTAAGGAGGAAGCGGCAGTTTTGGGGATGGTTTAGGGCTGTGGGTTTTTCTGCGGAGGAAGGGGGAAATCGAGGAGGAGAGAGAAGAAGGGGGGAGGGGCGATCGACGCGGTGGCGTCGCTGATGGAGGTGCGGCACGGGGAGCGATGGTCGGATGCGCCAGGGTGGAGGGCGGCGGTTTTTCAGCGTTTTTTTTAATTAAATTTCGAACTGAATGAGGACGGGGAAAGAAAAAAAGGAGGAGGGCTTAAGTGTATATATTAATTATTTAATTATTTTATTGTCCTTTTAAAGTTGACTTTTCTTTCGAATCCCAAATCGAGCCTAACGACTGTCGGCCCTAGGGTAATACCCCCATTCCGAACACAATGGGATATGTATCGCAGGCCAATTCTACTGTTACGATCAGTTACCGCTAAATTTAAAATATAACTCAATGTATGTTGAATTTGAACGCACATTTCAATTTACCTGGGCCACATACTAACTCTAAAAAAGTTCCCGAAAAATTATATCTAGCTTCGTATTGACGATACGGTCCTAACAAAACTAATTTCTTCAAATTCCGAGATCGTTTGAAAAATGGCCATTTTCCAGTCGATTAAAATTAACTGAAACTGGTCAAACGCGTTTTCCTTTGCCACGCTCACATATTGATTTGAAAAATTACTAATTTTGGAATCTAGCAATAACTTGACATCCCGGATCCAACAAAAGTGGTTTCGTCAAAATCCGATGTCGTTTGCAAAAATTTCCATTTTTAAGGGCCAGAATTCCTTAGCGACTATTCTGAATTTTCAACTGGACGTAACTTTTTATTCCCGCTATGAAATTTTGATTTTTCGGATTCGTTGGAAATATATTCTCAAATAGATTCTAATATTTTTGGTTTCGCTAAAATCCGGTTTATTTTGAATCTTGTACCTTCATTTGAACTTTGAAATCGAATTATCGGACTACCGCGCCATTTTCAATTCCTTTTATAATTATAAATAATATTTATATTCTAACGACGATTCAAATATATATATATACGTCTACTTCTATTCAAAATAGATTTCTCATCGTTTTTATTTAAAATATTTCATTTTAAATATTCAAAATTCGTTAAAATTGCCAAAATAAAAATTTTAAGCTGGCTCGCATTTCCGGGTTATTACAATAAATGTTGAGGAATCCAGTTGGATTCTTCTAACCTGTTTCCCTGCATCACAATGTTAAACGACATAATTAACATCGATTTCATTTCAATATGAAATATCCTGTTAAACAGAATCAATATTTGATTAACGACTTATACATATATCGTTATCTAAAATTTCCACCAATACACAAGCACTTCAACAAATAGTTAACACATAGAAATCAATAGATAATTATCAGTTCTAAAAATACGTTATAAAAATATAACTGTTCAGAGTTGGTGAGTTTTACTCACATTGGACGATCATCGTTAATAACGATAACCATCGCTCGATTCAGATGGACAATTTATTTTGCTATAAATTGTAACAAGCTCCGATGGAATTCCAGTCAGTTCCATTTTGTAGTTGTCGTCCATACGATCCCAACGGATCTTGTTTCGCTGAATTTCGATCACGTATGATAAAGTTATGATGATTACAAATGGGTATACCTTATAAAATTAAATAAACACTTATATTAAAAATACTGATGGGCTTTACCCCTTAATTAAATGTCGGCCCAATACCAACCAAACCCGCCAGAACAATATTTCTTCCCCATTGAAGAAATCACTCCGCTCCTCCTAAATACAGCAGCCATAGGCGATCTTTATCAGCCATTATCTCCCCCATTTCTTAACTAAATTCAAAACCACAAACTCCATCGAGCTCCACTTCAAAATCTCTTTCAACCAACCCTAATTTGGCTAAACTCGAGCTCATCGAGTACACCGCGACTTTCACCAGCGCTACAGTGACCGCGTCACTTTTGTTTCCAGTAAATGCCCAAAAAAATCACATGGCTACGATTCTTCTTACTGAATCCGAAAACAACAGCCAATTCGTGAATCAAAGCTTATACACCTCGAATCTTCCAACCCTAGCTCGCCACACCCACTGTTCATGATTTTCAACGAACAAAAAACTATGTTGAACCCAACCAAAGTGATACTAACTTGATGAGCAGCTTGCCAGAAAGCTAAATAAACTTGCTTTGGATTTTTACAATTTCTCTTTGGTTTTATCTTGATTTTTAAAGGTTGCGTTTTGGGTCCTTTTGAAAAAAAATGTTTTCGGCTGAGAGTTTTTATTTTATAACGGGGACAGGGTTTATGTGTGGCTGAAAAGGAGGTGTACGTAGCCTCTTCTAGGCTTTAGAAAGGTTTTAGATATTTATTTTTATATTCAAATATTTGTTTCTACACTCTAAAAATTCCTACGAACACACACGATACTTAAAAATCATGAAAATTGACATGTAGCTAGAGTTTGACATTACGGTCCCAACGAAATTAGTTCTTCGAATTCCGACTCCGTTTTCTCACACAGCGTATTATTAACTGTCAAAATATCGACTGTTTTTCACATTAAAACCCCGTACGGCCACATACTGACTCTAAAAATCACGAAACTTGACATCTAACAATAATTTAACATTGCAGATCCAACAAAATTAGTTTCATCGAATTCTGAGATCGTTTGCAAAACTGGCTATTTTTAAAGCTCTAAGTAACCCTTTTAAATATTAAATATATTTAAAAACAATTAAATTAAATATTTATAAATAAATATTATCGTATATATTCACAATAGAATATCATACAGCTTCAGAATATTCCTATATGAATTTCTAACTCGATATTTCAAATCCCGATTAAATCAATATTCGATTTATAATGAAATTCCTTTTTAAAATATAAATAATTCCTTTATAAATTATAAAGGAATTCCATAGCGACTTTTCTAAAATTTGATTTGGATGTAAATCAAAATCTCACGACGAAATACATATTTTTCTCTTCCATTAGAAAAATATACTCCACCAGCTCCACACGTTTCTTGTTTCACAGAAATCCGACTTAAAACGGATCCTGTATTTCCAGTTGAAATTCAAATCGCCAAATCGCGAACTACCACGCCATTTCGAGCTCAATTTTAATTATAATATATATTATACGTTCAAACTTCATTTAAATAATATATATTCGTCAATATAATTCAATATAAACTGAATTGTATATTTTATATCGTCCAATTCACACCATATCATGAATTCTGTTATTTCTGATTATTCCGGAAATATAATTTTCTATTATTTATATTAATTAAATATAAATATTATTTAATTTCAGTTATCAATATCGTTAAATCGATAATTAATAATTAAATAAGTAAATTATTCGACTGTTAAAAATGCGGGTCATTACATATATCAAGGATGTTCACAAGTTGTCGTTTGAAACTTTGGGATGTTCCAACATTCACTTCTATCTGAATTCTGTGAGAGCTAATCCTCTGTCTTTAAAGTTCTCTGTCCCCTTATACCCAACTAATAAATATCTCTGAGTTTTATCTATCTACAATTAAGCCTAAGAATAAAAGAGGTTTTAATTGGAAAAAGGTGGAATTTAGGGGGTGTTGATTGGTTGAGTATAGGTGGACAGATAAATTTAGGGATATATGATTTTATTTGGAATTCTGTCAACCTCGTCAGTTATTTTTGCTAAGATCTCATGTGAGGCTGAATGATCACCTAGGGAACTGTATAGAATATCCACTCTGACATGAATACGCCGATTGATCTCTCTCAGGACACTATCGCTATTGATATCTAAGCCGTTTGAATACTCCTAATTTCACCCTCTTTTACTTCATTTTCTACTACTGTTGTTATATCCTCATTAAAACGTTTGTCTTCAGTTTCATTTCTTTTTGTATTTCCATTGTCAAGGACTGAACACTCACCTTCCTTATCAAAGTCAGAGCAGTCACATTCCTTGTTTGATATTTCCTCCTTCAATTCATCATTTCCACTATCCATGTTGCTATCATTACAAACTGCATTTCCTTTCTGAAGTAACAAATTCTCCTCAGCTAAATCCAAGTTATGTCCTAGCTATATTCCATGCAAATCAAATATGTTCACCGATTCATCTTACTTAACATCAACAGAGCATTCAATCGACACCTTCATTTAATGTTTCTCCTTTACTTTCTTTTTCACTTCTCTACGTCGAAGTGCCTTCCTCCATTTAATCAGTTTCCTCGAGAAAGCTCTGTTGCTTGAGGCAATGTCAAAATCATTGTTTTCATCCTTGCTCTGCTCACTCTCTTGTTCATTACTGTGCTTAAGATCTTCAATAAGGTTCTCATTCTTTTTCCCAAACAAATGTATCATAGATTGATTTTCATTAGCCAAGTATTTTATCAGCTAGCATATCAAACTTATTACCTTCAGCAATGGTCGTAATTGGCGCTGCAAATGTTTTCCTTTTCAATGTTTTATAAGCCTTATCACATAAGCTATCAAAGTTAACTGGTGCAATAGATACTCCATCTACATCATTACAATCCAGGTTCATGCCATCATCAACTAATTTTTCCTTACCTCTTATCTTATCAACACATAAACTATCTTTTGTAGGGATTTTCTTCCACCGCAGCCAAATAATAGGGGCATAAATGACAGTTTGTTTCTATGGAGCAACAACAACATTTTTTTCCTTGTTCTTAACTTCCCTATGAAAGGAAATATATACTTTACTTTTCTTATGACTACAGTTCTCTAAAGTATGCTCAAATTCATTGCATAAAGTACATAGATCTGGCTTCCATAGGTAAGCGACTCTAGCAATGTGCTCTGTGCCATCTCCTAATAACACTAGCTGGTTCCAGGGCTAGGCTTCACAGGCGCCCGCTTGGAGCAACCCCCCGGAAGGGGGCAACGATTTGGTGGTGGTCCTTTTGTATTAATATCATCTTATATATAATGTTATGTAGCAATAGTGAACAATTTTGGTAGGTGGCCCAGTGGTTATGGAGCTATGCTTGTCATGTGTGGTTATGTGTTCAATTGCCTGCAGCGGCGTAAAGTTTTCTCTCCTACCTAATAGACCTGCCTTCCTCCTAGACAAAGCTTTATTTTTCCCTATTTCTTCTCCCCTGCTTTCACATTTTTGCTTAAACATGGGGAATTTTTTTTCTCTTTTGTTTGTGCTCAGCTTCGCTCTGCCTTGGGCAGCCCATTAAATCGAGCCGACCCTGAACACTAGGAAGGATTCTGGCATATCATTGCTAGGTGTAACTTCCAGCATGCATTTAGCATGTTCAAGCCTCTTTAATTTCTCTGTATTCAAGTCCATGCATAAAAATTTACCCACTCGGATAGCTAACAAGCTTATTCCCATATTTGACCAAGTAATTATTGGTATATCATACAAGTTATTCCATATAGGAACTTTCCTAACTCGAGAACTCGAACTGCACAAAGCTACATGCCTTCTCTTCACAATAAACATCTTGTTTCTAATGATGATTGGATCATCCTCTTCAATCTTATTTCTAGCTTCTAAACTGGACATAAAGAAGAAAAAGAATTTACTGTTGAATTTTACTTTAATGGGGCCATTCGTTTTCCAGAGTCGATGTATGTGTTGGACTACAGTCGTATAAGAAAGCGAGGAATCGAGGAAGTATCTGACAAGGTAATCCTTTTAGACATCCACGCTAGCTTGATAACTTCTTTATATACATTAGAACTTTTATTGCCATATGTTTTTTGAATCTCACATTAATCTATATTTTAAATTTTGAATTTTGAAAGACGTTTATAATCCATTAATGTTTCTTTTAAAAGCATAACCATTTATTCTAATTTATTTGCATTTTCAAAGATGCTTTTCAAAATTCATTTATAGCCATAAGTTACAAAATTTATTTATTTGGAGTAATTAATGGAAACTATTATCCTTTTCCTATTACTCCCTGCAAAATTCTCATTATTATAGGAAAAATGTTATCTATTCCATTATTTCCCTTATTCGAATACTAGTAATTACTCTCTTATTTCAAATGAGCATACCTTGCCTATAAATCCTATATTTCCTCTTCTACCTAATTAATTCTCAAATAAGTTTCACATTCATAATTATGACCACTCCCAAATCTTGAAGTAAATAAATTTATGGATTTATTTATTTTATGTGGAACTTAAAATAGGGTAAAACAAGAAAACTAAATGTTTAAATTTTAAAAGCTATTACATGGAAACTGTAACAAAAGATTTTCACTGTTTATTGTTGTTTAAAGTACTTACATTTCTTTCTAATAAAGCTCATAAATGTAAACTTTTGCAATTATTGGTTTTCTATTAACATTTTACTCTTTTAAAGAACTCATCTTCTGTTTCCTCTAAAATTTATATTTGTATAACAGAAGAAATAATGAACTTTTCAAATTCTCCAAAAACATTTATGTTTTCAAAAATCATATTTCCAATTTCTTTCTGAATAGAACTATTACATACTTTGAGCCTATCAATGGACCACATTTATTTCAAAGTTTCATTTTACAAAATGGCTCAGTGATATGTCAAAAATCACTTTTGTAGGTTTGTAATAAAGCTTTTTGCCAGTTTTTGAAAAATATATTTATTCTTTTCCTTCAAACTGTCATATTCTACCTACTCTCTTTTCAAAAAAGATTGATGTCTAATTTTCACAAAAGTTTGTTTCTTAACTTTTTTCTTCTGTATTCCTATTATTTCATCTCTTAACATTCCTAATAGTTGCCTTAAAATGTTTTTTATGTCCATTTTAGCCCGTTTAAGTAATGCTTGTTCTTATGGATATTTATTATCAAATTCCAAGTAAAATATTAAAATTTTCGCATAAATGGTTTTATTTACTCCATTAATATTTTTATTTACAATATTCTTTCAGTTATCGACCATTTAGCGCACTTTCAAATTTTAGACTTCCATATTTATTATTACGAATGTTTATACCATTTAGTAAAAGTTATACTTCCGTTTTTCCTTAATACATAAGATATTCTTATGCAATGGATATAAATTTGTCCTTATTATTGGTTATCCAAACAAACACCTATTCTAATTCTTTCTATTTTTTTCTTCCTTATCCTCCATATAAATGATAATTAAGTCACAAGTTTGATTTCCACTTACTGCCTATTGAATATGGACTTTAAATCCTTTCCAATTTTCTAACCTTTTAGTCCTCATAGCCATTATATGCTCTCAGATATCTAGATCGATAAGAAAGTAGCTAAATCACTATATGGTTTATAGGGTATTTATAGAAATTAAGTTCAATCCTCTCCTTGGTGGACTTACAGATACTTCTCTATAGAGAAACGCGTGCTTTAAATAAACATATACACCTATATATAATTAAAAAATTGAAAACTCTTTTTCAAAATAACAAGTGCGTCTCTTATACGTATTTTTCCCGTAATCGGATAACCTAAGCTCTGATACCAAATATAACAACCCACCCGGAATGGGCCTAAATAGGTATCAAACGAGTACTTCGAACTAGGTCGGAGTCAGGGCACGCTTACTGAGCTGATTATAAGAGGTCACTTACGAAAAGGTGTCTGATGATGCATTCCATCGGGGCCATGTGCGTGCATGAGTTCGCCTGCTCGGGAAAATAAGATGTTGTGACATCAGTAGATATGGTTGTGCACATCCTGTAAACAAAGTGTTTCCACTTTAGGAAGTGACACATCCTACTGTTGGGCCAGCACAAGGTATCTACGGAGGGAGGGAGCCGATCGATTAGGGTAGTAATTAGGGTACATCTAGTCTCGCTTGTTTAGGATCTCGTTATTATCCTTAGGGGTAACACCGGTAAGATCAGTTGGGCTGCCTGTTATTGTATGGGGTAAAACCTCTCACTAGAAGTACACCTAAGTCTACTGTAATACCCCGTGTTTTCTGTAACTAACGAATTAAAGAATAATTAATTTTAAATGTGAGAATCAAGGGAAACGGGTTACGCCATTGTGTTCGTCTCAGAATTCTGGTTGAGATAGAGTCCGAGTTTGCATAAATTGGACTTCATATGAAGAAGTTATGGTTGTCAGAAGTTTCCAGAAATTCGAATTTAAATTCAAAAATGAATTCAGACTCAGAACTGGGCAGGGCGGGAAATTTCGCTCCCAAGGCCAGGTCGACCAGTGGGTTGACCTTAGTGTCGACCTCCCCTATACAGGTCGACCTTAGTGTCGACTTGGGGGTCGACCTGCCCCTCCCCCACCCCCCCACCCCCGGCAAATTTGAAAGATGACGATTTTGTGACTTAGTGCTGAGTCATTAGGGCTGAGGTGTCACCCTATCTTGACTGGATGGTCTTGATTGATTCTAGGTTGATTGGATGGCCTAAATTAATCCTAAATTCTATATAAACACATGTAGACTCAAACCCTAAAACCTAATCAAAATTAGAACCATGGTCGTCATGCTATCACCTTGCAACCTAGAATAACTATCATCAACTAGAGGAAAAGTAAAGCTAATCAACTCAATTCAAATCAAGTCTATAACAACTACAACAACTAATTTGTCTACTTCAAAGGCGAGCTAAATCAATTTCAGAACTCAAGACCTTCTTTGAGTCGTGAGTTCGATTTTTTTAATAAGATAATTAACAAGTTAATTAGGTTAAGTTATAATTTGGGTTATATGGCTATGTTTGAAAAACATTGGAAAAAATGCAATATTTTGTGAATGTATACGAGTTGTTCTTGATGTTAGTTTTTTTTGTGAATCCCTTTGTGTATACCCAATCATCTGTGTTCAACCTGATTCATGTTTGACATCATTGTATATGCAAGTTTGAGTGTAGATTATATGCTAGTTTCTATATGAATTGTATACAAGATTTCATGTGAATCAAACAAGTGACTATATGCAAGTTTAGGTAGAAATTGGATTCACATATATGCAAGTTTACCCCCTTTAGACTTAGATATATGACATACATAGTTTTATGCAAGTTTGTGACTATGGCTTATGCAAGTTTTGAGTGAAAACTATATTTGTATATGCAAGTTTTGGGTGAAAACTATATTCGTATATGCAAGTTTTGGGTGAAAACTATATTTCATATATGCAAGTTCACACCTTTAGGCTTATGTTTAGATTCATGACAATACCAAGTTTATGTTGTAATCCTTATTTGTAAGTTAGATCCAATTTGTGTGATATACAAATTTGCGATGTTTCTTCCCTTTTACGTCATTAGACTAATTGCTAGTCTAATATATATATATATATATATATATGTGTGTGTGTGTGTGTGTGTGTGTGTGTGTCATGATAAGCGAACGAACAACGTGGGGATGATGGGGGTAATATTGAATATTCACATATTTAGAGTTGGAATAAATGGCCTTAAAAAGGCATATAATTAATTTAAGACATTAATTGAAAAATTGGTATTTATGGACATAATTTAGGTGACAATTATGGACATAAGTATATTTGAATTTATTTACAAATTTGAATAGGGACATTAATCCAATATGGGGTTAAATAAAGATGTGTAATAATAAACCTCCTAAGACATGAGGTTAGTCTCTTTTGTGGTGTAAGACTGCCCGGACCCGCCCGGCAAATCCAGCAGCCACAAATGCCAGTCTAATGTGAGAGGTCAAAGGCATGAATTAAATGCGCAACAGTAGTAAAGACACAAGGTTAGGCTTGTTTGTGGTGGAAGACTGTCCGGACCCGCCCGGCAAATCTAGCATCCACAAATGCCAGTCTAATGTGGGAGGTCTTTACAAGGTTACGGTGTTAATGAATTAAGAAACACTTAACCAGATAAACATGTGGTGGGACATGGGGGGTTAAGTGGGTGGCATGTGAAGTTAAGAGGGTGCTTTGGGTGGCATGAGAAATACGATTAGATGCACCTAAACAAGACTGAAACATGTAAGAAGACATGAATAAGAATGGGGTTAAGTGGGGAAAACCTTAGAGGGGACAAAGCATAGGTGGAAAGCTTGTGTCATACATGGGGGCCCTTTTCAGACCAGTAACCCATTAAGTATCTTTGTGGGCTCGACCCAAGTCGAGAACGGGACACGCGTACTGGGTTTGATTGTAAGAGGTCAAAATGGGTTAGCGGTGGCAACGCAAGTCCAACTGGGTCATGTGTGTGTGGCCCCAGGCTGGTAGGTAAGACGTTGTATCATGTAGATATAAGCCGTGCATTTTTGGTGGTATCGGATTGCCACATTGGGGAGTGATACACCCCACTGTGGGGCCAGCACGGGTATCTACGAGTTAGGGAGCCGATTGAATAGGGGTAGTGGATACACCTAGTGGAGATAGGAGCAGGCAGCACCTATGAAGGCAGCTAGGGCTACACGAAACTACCATTATCATTATTAAGTTTGGTAGGCTGGATCAACTTTTAGGGTGTTTGGTGTGGTGCAATGTAGTAATTATCTTATAATGATTAGGTGCACCTTTAACGTTGTCTTTGTTCATCTTATTCCTTTGTTTGCTCTGACATGCCCGTTGGTTCACAGTCATTTCCTTATTTTCCAGCTTATGCCTTATCCTAGTTACTTAATGATTATATTGTTAAAGTTGTTGCACTCGCCAGACTTTATGTCTGACCCCCTTTGCTTCCACCTCTTTTCTCCCTTTCCCCACTAGGTGCTCAGGGTGGGACTAGCACTAGTGGAGCTTGATTTGGACAGCTTTATCTCTCTCTTTTTGGAAGTTGCTTGGATCGCTGAAGTAAAGTTTAGCCTATCTTATTTATGGCTATTTTATGTTAGGGTTATGTCTTTTATTTTATGTACTCAGAACTTATTTTTCAAGATGGATAATAAGTGTATTTGGTTTTGTAGTTGGTTTTTGATGTGGTGTAACCAAACTATTTCTCCGCTGCAATAAAAGTGGTTTTTGTTTTCCACGTACCAATATATTTATCTGTCTAGTTTACTTTTCTGTTCTATACACAATAAACGCTCCACCAAAATTAAGGCATTCCCTTTGTGAGTGACCTTAACGTATGTGGGGTGTCACACGTGGTATCAGAGCTGAAGGTTACCAGACCAGATATGAATTTTGAAAAACTATTTTTCAAAAAGCATTTTATAAAGAAATACTTTCAAAAGTATGTTTTAAGGAAAGTATTTTCAAGAGAAAAATTTGTTTTAAAAACATAACCCCCAGGAGCTATATATCTTTCTTTTGAATTCTCCGTTTGAATCTCTTCATTTTCTTTTCAGCATGTCCGGAATTCCCGAGGTACCCGAAGGGATACCGATACCAGGATGGTTTAGAAGGTATCTGGAAGCTAGGGCCAATGTCGCAAGCCCAACAAATGCTCCACCTCCTCCTTCCCGTGTTGATACTTTAGCAAAGATATGCAAGGACTTTCGAGCAATGGGCGAAAAACCTTTTCACAAGTCGGAGACGTTTGTTGAAGCTCGAAATTGGCTAAAGGAGGTGGAAGAATTGTTTGGAATCTTTGAGGTAGAAGATGGAAGAAAGGTCCAGTTAGCTGCCTGGTTAATGAAGGATGAGGCCTCGTTTTGGTGGGAGGTCACTAATGGAGAGCGTCTAGTTGATACATGGCCGGATTTTAGGCAAAGGTTTGAGGCAAAGTTTCTCTCACGGGCCGAAGAGAATTTATAGATGGAAAGGTTTTGGCATTGAGGCAGGGAAATCTATCAGTGAAAGAGTACGTCAACAAGTTCAATCAGTTGGCAAGATTTGGCTTGGACTTGGTGAATACACCCGAAAAGAAGGCCCTGAGATTTGTTAAGGGTTTAAACGAGCCATGACATGGGTTAGCTATGACCAACATCCCTATGGGGGCCACCTTTGAGAGACTAGTTGACATGTCGCTTATGCGTGAAGAGGAAAAAGGCGCCAATGCTAATAAGGCAACTGAAAAGAAAGGGGATCAAAAGAAACCACAACAGCAACAGCAGAACAAGAAGAGTGGTGAAGACAACAATGGCAAGGGAAAGAAAAATGCTTTAACTGTGGGACACCAGGCCATCTGAGCAAAGACTGTAGGAAGAAGACTGGTTGTTTCCACTATGGCGAGGCATGACATCTGATTAGGGACTGCCCAAAGAAAGGGCAAAGGGCAGGGACTAACTCTGGAGGGCAGATTCAGGCTCTCATGGCACCAGGAAAGGCAAGGGGGCAGGTCCAGGCTCTCGTGGCCCCACCGCTGCAAGAACGAGGTAGAACGATTTCCGTTGAAAGTTTAGTTTATCTTTTTGATCATCCTGTTCGCACACTCTTTGATTCTGGCGCATCGCATTCTTTTATATCTACTGCTTTAGTTGAGTCACTACACCTAAACACCAGTATAGTAGAGGATCCCTTAGTTGTTTCAAATCCAATTGGGGGCTCAGCCTATTCGTCGATGATTTGTTTGGATTTGGAAATTTCTATACTTAGCGTTGGGTTTAGATGTGATGCTTATGTTTTGGGCTTCACGGGTTATGGGTTAATTTTGGGCATGGATTGGTTATCCAATAATGGAGACGTCCTAGATTGTGAAAAAAGAGAGGTTAGGCTTATGACTCGCTTGGGCAACACTCTCGAAATCTCTTGTAATCCCATAAATTCTATTATACTAAGTTGTCTAGAATCGCTTGATGCGTCTGTTGATAATTTGCACTTTGTTAGAGTGGTCCATGAATACTCAAATGTCTTTGAGGAAGTAGAGGGCTTGCCTCTGAAGCGGGAGATAGACTCCCGCATATATCTAGTTGATAACGCAAAACCCGTTGCTTTACCCATTAGGCATATGGCTCCAAGGGAGAGAAGGGAGCTTAGCAAGCAAGTTAAGGAGATGCTAGAAAAAGGGTTTATAAGGCGGAGTATTTCTGAATGGGGTGCTCCAGTGGTGTTCGCAACCAAAGCGGATGGTTCACTTCGCCTATGCGTTGATTATAGGGAGCTAAACAAGCCGACAAAGAAGAATAGGAACCCACTGCCAAGAATAGACGATTTGTTCGATCAGCTTGTAGGTGCAACAGTTTTCTCCCAATTAGATCTGGCTACCGGGTTTCATCAGTTGAGAGTGGCTGAAGATAGCATTGATAAGACCGCGTTCAGAACCCCGGACGGTTTCTTCAAATGGCTCGTCATGCCTTTCGGCTTGACAAACGCACCCGCTTATTTCGTCAATTTGATGAATAGAGTGTTCCGGGAATTTCTCAATAAATTCGTGGTGGTCTTCGTATATGATATTCTGATTTTCTCGAAGAATGAGGAAGAGCATGCTTTGCATTTGAGGGAAGTCATGGATACTCTCCGTGCACATCAGTTAAAAGAAAAATTATCCAAGTGCCACTTCTGGAGGGAAGAAGTAAGATTTCTTGGGCACGTGGTGTTCAAAGAAGGGTTAGCTGTAGACCCCGCAAAAGTAGTTGCGGTCCAGGATTGGAAGGTTCCAAAGAATGCAACCGAAGTCCGAAGTTTTCTTGGACTAGCAGGCTTTTATCGCAAGTTCATTAAAGACTTTGCGAAAATCTCAGCTCCACTTACAAGGTTAACGAAGAAGAACCTGACTTTCATTTGGGATTTGGATTGCGAAGTCGCTTTCCAACGATTGAAGAGGGCTCTGACAACAGCCCCAGTTTTGACATTACCAGATGGGAGCAACATGTTTACGCTATACACAGATGCATGCGGTACGGGACTAGGCGATGTTTTGATGCAAGAGGGGAAGGTAGTAGCTTATGGTGGAAGGCAATTAAAAGTGCATGAGAAAACTACCCAACCCACGATCTAGAGTTAGCAGCCATCGTTTTTGCTCTTAAGTCTTGGCGCCACTATCTCTTAGGTGAGAAATTTGAGTTGTATACTGACCATAAATCGCTGAAGTACCTTTTCTCGCAGAAGGACCTCAATCTAAGGCAGCAAAGATAGATGGAGTTTCTCGCCTTATATGACTTCGAGATCTCCTATACTTCTGGAAAGGGCAATGTAGTAGCAGACGCCCTAAGTAGAAAGAAGCTGACCTTAAGTCCTCTCTTTGTAGAAAGACAAAGTTTGGAGTACATAGCAAATTTTGATTTTAGACCCTCTGCTGATTATGTAACTGGCTTGATGGCAATGCTAGAGGTGCAGCCAACTTTGTTGGACTCAATAGGAACCGCGCAACGTGAAGACCCTCAGCTAGTTGATGTGTTAGATAAGCTGATTAGGCGAGAGACATCTAGTCACCTCAACAGATACTCCATCGATGATAAGGGTTGGTTGAGACGGGATGGAAGACTATGCGTCCTGCAAGCAACAAATTTGGTGAAGATGGTTCTGGAAGAAGCACCATTCCAAGATGACCATACACCCTGGTGGAGACAAGATGTATAAAGATATCAAAAGAGTTTTCCTTTGGAATGGCATGAAGAGGGATGTAGCTGAATTTGTTTCGAAATGCATGATATGCCAGCAAGTCAAGGCAGAGCAAAAGAAGCCTGGCGGTTTGCTTCATCCTCTAGAAGTTCCGCAATGGAAATGGGAAAGCATCTCGATGGACTTTGTTGATGGGTTGCCTATGTCAAGAAGGGGCAATACTGGTATTTGGGTAATAGTGGACAGGCTCACGAAAAGCGCTCATTTTACACCTGTCAAGAGTAGGAGGACCGCCTCGTCTTTAGCCTCCATTTATCTTAAGGAGATAGTCTGACTCCATGGGATACCCTCGAGCATAATGAGTGACCGAGACCCTATCTTTACAAGCAAGTTTTGGAGGAGTTTGCAAGAGGCTATAGGCACACAGCTATGTTTAAGCACAACCTATCACCCTCAAACCGATGGTCAGATGGAAAGGGTGAACAGAGTACTGGAAGATCTTTTGAGATTGTGCATTCTTGACTTTGGAGGATCATCACCCTTTGGTGGAATTCGCTTATAACAATAGCTACCAAGCCACTATAGGCATGGCACCCTTCGAAGCTTTATATGGAAGGCCATGTCGATCACCAACTTGTTGGTGGGAGTCCACAGATAGACTTATACTTGGGCCGGACATGATTAGAGAGACTTCAGAGAAGGTGGAATTGATACGAAGGAGAATGAAGACTGTCCAAGATAGACAAAAATCCTACGTAGACAAGAGAAAGACCGACCTTGAGTTTGAAGTTGGGGATAAGGTGTTCCTTAAAGTATCTCCTTTGAGGAATGTCATCCGCTTTGGGTCCATAGGAAAGTTTGCATCACGATTCATATGACCATTTCCTATCATCGAAAGTATTGGAACGATGGCCTATAGAGTAGAGCTACCTGAAAGACTGGCTGGAGTTCATAATGTTTTTCATGTCTCTTAGCTACGAAAGTGCTTACATGAGTCAGCAGAAGTTGTGGAGCCAAGTATACTAAAGGAAGTCAAAGTGGAACGAGAAGCGACTTTGAGGAGAGTTCCAACTCGTATTTTGGGGATGGAAGTCAAAAAGCTGCGCAACCGTGAAGTTAAGCTTGTCAAAGTTCAATTGAGTGACGGCGAGGAAGACGTGACTTGGGAGTCTGAGGCCAAGTACGTGCAGCCTACCCTTTTCTTTTTGAAGGTACATCTTTGTTCTCTTTTTCCTTAAGTTTATTCAAGCTTGTATCTACCTTTTTAGTGTATCTCCTCAGTCATATTCTTTATCCTTAGGTAGAGGCCAATGGATGTAAACATGTATTTGAAACATGTTATGATTGATGGATGCTAGTGGATGCAAGTGTTTGCTAGTGGTTGCTCGTGGATGCATATACACACACATTAGGCACTAGATCGGCTCAATCACTTTCATACTGCATATAAATGTGTGTTTATTTAGATTAATGGATGTATAATGGTTGTGTTATCATATGGATACTGCATTCAGATGAATAGATGCACACACATGTAGAAATAATATGTCTCATTAGGGATCTTTTGCATACATAATGGACGCATGGCACTATCGTAATCTGCATTAAGGAGGTCAACTGAATCAGTATACCGCCTGATTTTGCATTAAATACGGACATGTACACATACTGTGCATATAAACATGTAAGCATTAGAAGTCTTTTAAGGACAATGGATTCCTATGTTTGATGGTTGAGTAGATGGACGATTGGATGGTAGGATATGTATTCTTCGTAACATGAAGATTTCGGGGTCGAAATCCTTTAAGGAGGGGAGAATGTAATACCCTGTGTTTTCTGTTAGCATTAAACTAACGAATTAAAGAATAATTAATTTTAAATGTGAGAATCAAGGGAAACGGGTTACGCCATTGTGTTCGTCTCGGAATTCTGGTTGAGACAGAGTCCGAGTTTGCGTAAATTGGACTTCATATGAAGAAGTTATGGCTGTCGTAAGTTTCTAGAAATTCGAATTTAAATTCAAAAACGAATTCAGACCCAGAACTGGGCAGGGCGGGAAATTTCCCACCCAAGGCCAGTTCGACCAGTGGGTCGACCTTAGTATCGACCTCCCCTATACAGGTCGACCTTAGTGTCGACCTGGGGGTCGATCTGCCCCCCCCCCCCCCCCGAGGCAGATTTGAAAGATGACGATTTTGTGACTCAGTGCTGAGTCATTCGGGCTGAGGTGTCACCCTATCTTGACTGGATGGTCTTGATTGATTCTAGGTTGATCGGATGGCCTAAATTAATCCTAAATTCTATATAAACACATGTAGACTCAAACCCTAAAACCTAATCAAAATTAGAACCATGGCCGTCATGCTATCACCTTGCAACCTAGAATAGCCGTCATCAACTAGAGGAAAAGTAAAGCTAATCAACTCAATTCAACTCAAGTCTATAACAACTACAACAACAAATTTGTCTACTTCAAAGGCGAGCTAAATCAATTTCAGAACTCAGATCCCAGACCTCAAGACCTTCTTTGAGTTGTGAGTTCGATTTCTTTAATAAGATAATTAACAAGTTAATTAGGTTGAGTTTTAATTTGGGTTATATGGTTATGTTTGTAAAACATTGGGAAAAATGCGATATTATGTGAATGTATGCTAGTTGTTCATAATGTTAGTTTTTGTTGTGAATCCCTTTGTATATACCCAATCATCTATGTTCAACCTGATTCATGTTTGATATCATTGTATATGCAAGTTTGGGTGTGGATTATATGCTAGTTTTATATGAATTGCATACAAGATTTCATGTGAATCAAACAAAGTGACTATATGCAAGTTTAGGTAGAAATTGGATTCACATATATGCAAGTTTACCCCTTTAGATTTAGATCTACGACATACATAGTTTTATGCAAGTTTGTGACTATTGCTTATGCAAGTTTTGGGTGAAAACTATATTCGTATATGCAAGTTTTGGGTGAAAACTATATTCGTATATGCAAATTTTGGGTGAAAACTATATTCGTATATGCAAGTGTTGGGTGAAATCTATATTCATATATGCAAGTTCACACCTTTAGGCTTATGTTTAGATTCATGACAATGCCAAGTTTATGTTGTAATCCTTATTTGTAAGTTAGATCCAATTTGTGTGATATACAAATTTGCGATGTTTCTTCCCTTTTACGTCATTAGACTAATTGCTAGTCTAATATATATATATATATATGTGTGTGTGTGTGTGTGTGTGTGTGTGAGTGTGTGTGTGTGAGTGTGTGTGTGTGTGTCATGATAAGCGAACGAACAACGTGGGGACGATGGGGGTAATATTGAATATTCACATATTTAGAGTTGGCATAAGTGGCCTTAAAAAAGCATATAATTAATTTAAGACATTAATTGAAAAAATTGGTGTTTATGGACATAATTTAGGTGACAATTATGGAATCAATATATTTCGAATTTATTTACAAATTTGAATAGGGATATTAATCCAATATGGGGTTAAATAAAGATGTGTAATAATAAACCGCCTAAGACACGAGGTTAGACTCTTTTGTGGTGTAAGACTGCCCGGACCCGCCCGGCAAATCCAGTAGCCCCAAATGCCAGTCTAATGTGAGAGGTCAAAGGCATGAATTAAATGCGTAACAGTTGTAAAGACACGGGGTTAGGCTCGTTTGTGGTGTAAGACTACCCGGACCCGCCCGGCAAATCCAGCAGCCACAAATGCCAGTCTAATGTGGGAGGACTTTACAAGGTTGCGGTGCTAATGAACTAAGAAACACTTAACCAGATAAACATGTGGTGGGCCATGGGGGGTTAAGTGGTTGCCTTAGGTGGCATGTGAAGTTAAGAGGATGCCTTGGGTGGCATGAGAAACACATTTAGATGTACTTAACTAAGACTGAAACATGTAAGAAGACATGAATAAGAATGGGGTTAAGTGGGGAAAACCTTAGAGGGGACCAAGCATATGTGGAAAGCTTGTGTCATACATGGGGGCCCTTTTCAGACCAGTAACCCATCAAGTATCTTTGTGAGCTCGGCCCAAGTCGAGGACGGGACACGCTTACTGGGTTTGATTGTAAGAGGTCAAAACGGGTTAGCGGTGGCAACGCAAGTCCAACGGGGTCACGTGCATGTGTGGCCCCGGGCTGGTAGGTAAGACGTTGTTGCATCGTGTAGATATAAGGCGTGCATTTTTGGTGGTATTGGGTTGCCACTTTGGGGATTGATACACCCCACTGTGGGGCCAGCACGTGTATCTACGAGTTAGGGAGCCAATCGAATGAGGGTAGTGGGTACACCTAGTGGAGATAGGGGCAGGCGGCACCTATGAAGGCAGCTAGGGGTAGACGAAACTACCATTATCATTATTAAGTTTGGTAGGCGGGATTAACTTTTAGGGTGTTTGGTGTGGTGCAATATAGTAATTATCTTATAATGATTAGGTGCGCCTCTAACGTTATCTTTGTTCATCTTATTCCTTTGTTTGCTCTGACATGCCCGTTGGTTCACAGTCATTTCCTTATTTTCTAGCTTATGCCTTATCCTAGTTACTTAATGATTATATTGTTAAAGTTATTGCACTCGCCAGACTTTATGTCTGACCCCCTTTGCTTCCACCTCTTTTCTCCCTTCCCCCCAGGTGCTCAGGGTGGGACTAGCACTAGTGTATCTTGGTTTGGACAACTTTATCTCTCTCTTTTTGGAAGTTTCTTTGATCGTTGAAGTAAAGTTCAGCCTATCTTATTTATGGCTATTTTATGTTGGGGTTTTGTCTTTTATTTTATGTACTCAAAACTTATTTGTCAAGATGGATAATAAGTGTATTTGGATTTGTAGGTGGTTTTTGATGTGATGTAACCAAACTATTTCTCCGCTGCAATAAAAGTGGTTTTTGTTTTCCAAGTACCAATATATTTATCTGTCTAGTTTACTTTTCTGTTCTATACACAATAAACACTCCACCAAAATTAAGGCATTCCCTTTGTGAGTGACCTTAACGGAGGTGGGGTGTCACATTAACCATCTTGTACTTGTTGGGGATCATCTTGTACTTGTTATACTAGTATTGGTGCAGACAGAGAATAGTATTAGAGAAGCGCAATATATTCTATTCTATTTTATCATATTTACCCTGTCATTCCTGCCTTATACGCTGTTATCTCTTCCCAACTTATATGCCTGCCATGATGCTTTTACTTACTTATATGCTAAAATTAACTGGACTCGCTATACTTTATGTCTGACCCATTTTGTTTCCTCTTCTTTCTCTTTCGTTCCCCCCCCCCCAGGTTCTTAGGGTGGGAATACTCAAGCTTGATCAGAATTCTTCTTTCCTTCTGCTTGGAGCTGCTTAGACGTACTTCCTGACTGCGTATCTTCTCTACTATAGCAATATTTTGGGGATTATGCTTCCTTTATTACTGTACTCTGATGATTTTAGTACAAGAGAGAAGTTTTAAGTTGATGTACTGGGTTTGATGTATTTCAGACTTATGATGCAACTATGTTTTGGACCATGATGTTTTCTACTTAATAAAGTTTTAAATTCCGTTGTTATTTTATATTTGTCTTGTAATATTTCTATTTCTGTATACCTATAACACTTCGCAAAACTTAATGCATTCTCTTAAAGAGTGACATTAATGGACGTGGGGTGTCACACTTGGTATCGGAGCTGAAGGTTACCAGATCGGATAAAAGATTTTGAAAATTATTTTCAAAAAGGTTTTAAAAGAAAAGTCTGTTTTGAAAACATTTTCCCCAAATCCATATGTAGTATCTTTCAATTCTCTGGTTGAATCCCTTTTTCGTTTTCTTTTCAGCATGTCTAGGGTACCTAATATTCTGGAGGGTGTTACGATACCGGGTTAGTTCCATAGGTATCTTGAGGCCACAGCGCCTGCCATAGGTCAAGCAGATGTTCCTCCCCCAGCTGCACCCGTTGTTCCTCCTCCTCCTCCACGTGTTGATAATTTCTCTAAGATATGCAAAGATTTCTGTGCTATGGGAGGAAAGCCATTCCGAGGAGCTGAGACTTTTACAGAAGCAAGGAATTGGCTTAAAGAGACGGAGGATTTGTTTGGAATTTTCGAAGTTGACGATCGTAGGAAGATTCAGTTGGCTGTTTGGTAGCTGAAAGACGAGGCTTCGTTCTGGTGGGAAGTGACGCAAGCAGGGCATCCAGTGGAAACTTAGGATAATTTCCGTCACAGATTCGAAATGAAGTTTCTTTCTCAAGCCAAGCAAAGCATGCAAATGGAAAGGTTTTTGGCACTTAAGCAAGGAGCCATGTCCGTGAAAGAGTATGTTAATAAGTTTAACCAATTGGCAAGGTTTGGTTTGGAGCCAGTGAATACCCTGCATAAGAAAGATTCGAGGTTTGCTAGGGTTTGCTAGAGGATTGAATGAACTCCTCCATGGGTTGGCTATGTCTCATATTCCAATGGGAGCAACTTTTGAGAAACTTGTTGATATGGCATTGATGCATGAAGAAGATAAAGGTGAAAAGAGAGAAGCTAAGGCTAAGGAAACACAAAATAAGAAAGTGTAGCCTAAAAAAGGACAATAACAACAACAACAAAAGAAGGGTGGAAAGGATGGCAAGGCTAGAGATAAGAGGATAATTGCGGACGCGGGGGTCAGTTGATCAAGGACTGCAAAAGAAAGAAGAATGCTTGCTTCAATTGTGGAGAGGTCGGGCACTTTTCTAAGAAGTGCCCATAGAAGCAAGGACAAGGCTACTAATGGGCAGAATCTTCTGGAGGGCAAATGCATGCTCTCATTGCCTGTGCGCTAGATAGATCTAGGAAAGTTTCCATTGAAGGTTTGATTTCTCTTTCCAATCATCCTATTAGAACTCTTTTGGATTCAGGCGCTTCGCATTCATTTATATCTGATTCTGTGGTTGAGTCTCTGCACCTTAGTACCAGTATGGTTTTGGATCCTGTAGTTGTCTCAAACCCCATTGGTGGTATGGCTCATTTGTCTATGATATGTCGGGGTTTGAGAATATCTGTGTTGGACGTCGAGTCTGAGTGCGATGCATATGTGCTTGGTTTCATGGGCTATGGTTTGATTCTAGGGATGGATTGGCTAGCCATGTATGGTGCCACTCTGGATTATGAGAGGGGGATCGTTAGAATTTTGACTCTCCATGGGAGGAGCCTCGAGATTTCTTGTGACCCTAAGAGGCCTGTGATGCTTAGTTTCCTAGAGTTGCTTGATGCATCTATCAATGATTTATGATTTGTACCAGTAGTCTGTGAGTATCCTGATGTTTTTGAGGAGGTTTGGGGCATACCTCCGAGGCACGAGATTGATTTCTGTATATACATAGTGGACAATGCAAAGCCAGTTGCATTGCCTGTGCGCCATATGCCACTAAGAGAAAGGAGGAAGCTTAGCAAGCAAGTAGGGGAGCTACATGAGAAAGGGTTTATTAGGCGAAGCATATCTGAATGGGGTGATCTTGTAGCATTCGCCACTAAGGTGGATGGTTCGCTTCGCTTATGTGTGGATTACATAGAGTAGAATAAACTCACTAAGAAGAATAGACACCCACTTCCAAGGATAGATGATCTGTTTGACCAGCTTGTTGGTGCATCTGTTTTCTCTCAGTTAGACTTGGCCATAGATTTTCATCAATTGAGGGTGGCCTAGGAATGTATAGACAAGCCGCTTTTAGAACTTCAGATGGTTTCTTCGAGTGGCTCGTCATGCCTTTTGGGTTAACGAATGCACCCGCCTATTTTGTTGATTTGATGAGTAGGGTTTTTCGGGATCTTCTAAATAAGTTCGTTGTCATCTTTGTTGACGACATCTTGATTTTCTCGAAGAGCATGCCCGACATTTAAGGGAGGTTTTGAAAACTCTTCGTGCTCATCAACTTAAGACGAAATTCTCCAAATGTCATTTTTGGAGAAAAGAAGTGAGATTTTTAGGGCATGTGGTCACTAAAGATAGGATAGCAGTAGACCCCATGAAGGTAGTTGCAATTCAAGATGGGAAGATCCTAAAGAATGCAATGGAGGTGAGAAGTTTTCTTGGACTAGCAGGCTATTATAGGAAGTTCATTAAGGAGTTCGCAAAGATATCAGCCCCACTCACCACACTGACGAAAAAGAATCTGACATTTTCTTGGGATATAGATTATGACGATGCTTTTCAGCGATTGAAGAGGGATCTGACAACAGGCCAGTCTTGACCTTGCCTGATGGGAACAAGGTGTTCATAGTATACACTGATGCATGTGGTACAGGGCTTGGTGCGGTTCTGATGCAAGAGGGAAGGGTAGTATGTTATAGAGGTAGATATCTAAGAGTTCATGAGAAGAATTTCCCTACCTATGACTTAGAGTTAGCTGACATAGTATTTGCGCTTAAGACTTGGTGCCATTATCTACTTGGAGAGAAGTTTGATTTGTATACCGATCATAAATCTCTCAAGTACTTGTTCTCGAAGAAGGATCTTAACTTAAGGCAACAAAGATGGATGGAGTTCCTAGCGTCCTATGACTTTGAGATTGCTTATACCCATAGCAAGGGTAATGTGGTGGCAGATGTATTGAGTAGGCAAAGGATGACTTTGAGTCCTCTGTTTATGGAGGGGAAAATCTTGGAGTTTATATCGAATTTTGATTTTAGACCGTCCACAGAGCTTACACCTGGTTTATTAGCATCACTAGAGGTGCGACCTACTCTTTTGGATCAGATTAGGAACTTCACAGTGAGAGGATCCACAGATTTCAGACATTTTGGATAGGCTTAATAGAGGGGAGACTTCTGATCACCTCAATAAATATTCCACGGATGATAGAGGGTGGTTGCGACGAGATGGAAAGCTTTATGTTCCCTGAGTTGGGAGTTTTTTAAAGACAGTCCTTGAGGAAGCCCATCATTCTAAGATAACTATTCATCCAGGTGGTGATAAGATGTATAGAGACATGAAGAGGTTTTTCTTTTGGGCTGGGTTAAAGAAAGATGTGGTAGAGTTTGTTTCTCAATGTTTGGTTTGCCAACAAGTCAAAGCTGAGCAAAGGAAGCCCGGTGGTTTACTTCATCCTTTGGAGGTCACACAGTGGAAGTGGGAGAGCGTCTCGATGGATTTCGTTGATGGTTTGCCTAGATCGAGAAAGTGCAACACCAGTATTTGGGTTATAGTTGGCAGGCTTTCTAAGAGCGCTCATATCATCCCCGTTAAGAGTAAGAGGACAGCAGCATGGTTGGAAACAGTTTATCTTCGTGGGATAGTCCGTTTGTGTTGCGACCCGAACTTCCCAGCCAGCCTAAACCGAACAAGAAGACGGACTGCTTTGAGAACAAGAATAAACGGAATGCAAACAGAAGAACATTTCATTGCTTATTACAAAAATTACATCAGAGTATGAGAATATAACAGAGTATGAATAAATAATATACATTTGATAAATATCAGAGATTTAAATTACAAAGCAGCGGAAAAATAATAAATAACACAACTGAAAGAAATACACGGATACAGAGCTTTCCGAATATAGCTCCAGTTGTAAACTAGGATCCTATATAAAGAAAAATCTACAAAACCGAAACAACTGACTGCCCGTGTGGAAAATAGTGGCACCCAAAGTTTAGGTTAAAACAATAAACTCCTAGTCAGTTATGGGACTGGTGTGAGAACTCAAAACAGTTTTTAAACTTTTCTTCAAAATAAGGTAAATCACGGGACCATGCCGTATAACATGGAATGGGTTTTCTCCCAAGAATACCAATGCATAAAACAAACAACGCAATGCTTTTTAGAAAAATGAAGTTATTATAAGACTCAAGTCCCATCACATAATGCAACGCAAGCCGGAGGAAAGAGTTTTCCCTTATAATAGCCAAACATGCTTGGTACGTTTAAAACAAATAATTTTGATATTACTATAAGTATATAGGGTCAAAATCACTTCAAATATAAATGTATCAATCATAGACAACATAGTATCCCATGCTACTATGTCGCCATACTAGGCTCTACATTCAAAACCGAAATGTCACGTATTGGAAATTGGATTTCCGTCATGAGTCGAGGCAAGGGATGTACTCCTCGTCGGCTTCGAGACACTCTAGCGAATGCTTGAGGATACCTCGCAGTGAACCCTTGGATCTTGCAGGACCGGTCCACACTTACGTTAGTGGATTGCGAATTCTTGAACACACGTTTCCCGGTCCTATCGGACCTATCCATCGGCCCCGTAGTGACCGATATATCCGAGGCGCCTTGCTATCCATCATCCACATAGGTAAAAAAATATAGATGTTTGGGCTCCATACCATGAGATCACCCATAACTAGAGAGAAACGCCATGCACTCCCTGTTGTCCCTTACCCCATTTTTGATTCATACCGAGGTGTGAGGCTCGCAAATTAACGCTATACACAAAGCTATGCTATTTAAAGTGGTTCTTTGATCATTAACCACAAGACTCTGTTTTTCAACAGAAGCCTTGATCATTTGCATCTCTGCATGCCACATCGACAATTCATGCCATGCAGCTAATATCTATCGATATATAACCTCTAAGCTCGTACGTCTTAGAGAAGGGTGTTAAGCAAGAGAATAAATTCCCCACCACCAAACAAAAATATATTTAACAGAGATCAATCAACACAGAATAAAATCCAATGTCAGACACACATCCATTTACTAGTTCGTTCTGGGTCTGAACGAAATCGGAGGCACCTTCTTCCTCGTCCCATATGTCCAATACAGGAGAGTGGTCCTCTCATATCCGGTCGATCTCCAAGTACGTCTGGATGATCACCACTTATTACCTTGTCTTGGGTGTACAACCCAATCAAGACATCGGCAATCATCCAAACGATGTGAAGATCCTCGGTCTTCAACCACCGTCTTCATCATCGACTTATCGTCGAATCAATTATTCAAAATGGGTATAAACCTGGTCTTTCCGAATAACTCACGTATCTTACAATCAAGTGCTATAAAAAACACAACATACGCCTCATTCCAATCAAAAATATTCTTTTATTCAAATATTCTTTTCACAATTTAAACCAAATTAAGGTTTTCCAAACTAGTCGGGATTAGCGCACCTTACCGAAGTAATCATTTGTTTTATTCATTTGTTTTATTTCCCAATCCCAACCTACTCATCCCATGGAGCAAACTGGTAATACTCCCTATCTAACACCATAGTGTTATCGGTAAAACTAATTACCATTTCACGTTCAAATCTAATCAAAGATTTAACTATCGCTTGGAGTAAAACTGGTAGTGCTCCATTCTCGATCATTTCTCAAATTTGATAATTTAAATTATCACATTCACATTTCAATCTAATTAAAGATTCATTACAACTTCACTTACTTCTAATCTTCCAACAATCATTATTAATGATTATTTAACTTTGGAAACACAAACATGTCGCATCGACAATCTACACCGTACCACTGATTTCTACCAATATATAACCTCTAAGCTCGTACGTCTCAGAGAAGGGTGTTAAGCAAGAGAATAAATTCTCCGCCACCAAACAGATATATATTTAGCCGAGATCAACAATACAGTTCGAAATACAATATTAGACATGTAATCCTGTCTTGTACTGGGTTAAAGAACCAATGTCATTTAAAACACAGTTCACGATAAACTCAAAATCACATTCCATTAATTATGGAGTCTTCACGGAAAAACTGATCAATATATAACCGATATCAATTTCCGTATCCGAATAATAATATAAATGGAATAACGACAAAACCTTTTAAATTCCATATATATTAACAGTCTTCCTCCACAGAAGCTCATTTCGATTATTACTAAATCGAATTCCATTCAATCCCAATTTATTTTATTAAATTGGAAAACTTTACTTTGGAAAATTTCCATTAAATCTTAATAAAAAGATTTATAAATTCCAAATCACATGTCACTGTTAATTGGGTTAAAGAACGAATATCATCAAAAACACAGTTCAAAATAAACCCGATTCACATTCCATTATATTCCGATTACTAAATATAACTGGAAACTCTGATAATCTTAATTAAAAGATTTATTCTTTTCACACGGGGTTTAAGAACAGTGTTACTAAAGAAACCATTCATGAAAAACCCAAAAATCCAATTTAATATTAAATATAAGGATCTGAATAGAAATTATTTCGGCTTATATTCAACATCAAATTCTGAACCAACACATATCGTATGGGGAATAACGATATATATCGATCTTCCAAATTCCTCCACAATATCCGCATAGTCACGGGATCCAATATCGAAATCTCACGAAGATGATTTCTATTCAAATCCATTCCAATTTATAGATTGGAAATTTCTAGTTATGTTAAAACCCGTTCTCAATACAATTTATTAATTTAAAAATTATTGGATTTCAAATCTAGTTAATAACTAGTTCATTATGACAAAAATGTATTTTTATCTTTACAAACGTGGAATTTTTCATCTCAATTCTTTCAAATCAATTATTATGTTTTTACAAAAATTATTAATATTTTTAATAACTTTATTAAGGCCCTTTCAGTCGATTTCCATAAACGGTCATCGAACTGCATTTACAGCGACCTTTACCAAATTTGATTTGGACATAATTCCAAATCCAACAGTTAGATTTCAAATCTCTTATATTTGTTAGAAAGCTCCTTTCGATGCCAACCCAACGATTCCAGTTTTAGGAGAATCCGACGGTCGGATCTCCCGTAATATCAATTCGAAGTCAATGGTCGAAATTCGCGAACGGTCGCGGCGCGACACGTTCTATTCAGGCCATTAAATATATATATTACATACATTAAATATATTTTGTCGATTTCCATTTAAAACGTATTTTATAAATTGTTTATAAATTCGTTTTAAAATGATTCCCACTTTCATTTCAATTTTAAATCAAAATTGAATACTCCTTATCATTATAATATTTAAATGATAATATTTTCGAAATATCTGATTTTGAAATAATTTCCTTTCCAATATTCATTATAAAAATGGATAAAATCAATATAAATATTGTTCGCGTTAAAATGGCGCATATCTAATCAATGCGCTTGATGTATTTCAGTATTTCCGTGCCCATCCAAAATCAGATATCAAATCATATTTTAATTCTTTATTGAATATTATTTTAAAATATTCGTTATTCTTGATTTGGAATCAGACGCAACCAATTACCATATGACTATTTATATGGATTTCAAACAACACATGTATATAGCAACAATGATAAACAATCAACCATCATCCAGAGTGCATTACATAACTGCATAAGCATTAAATATAAATAATTAGTGCTTGCAATAGTCCATTAACCAATCGATTGGCATACAACTAAACAATTGGGATTAGTGTACGCCAAATATCATCCCAATACCCGTGTGGGGTTTCAACCAACAAATAGGCGATTTGTAAAATTTACCGTCCCAATCCATACATAAACGAATCATACGATTGGTAAATGAATATTTATTTCTATTTCAGGAGAATTTTATGTCGTTCATATATACGTTAAAAATTATTTTTTTAATGAAAAAAATATTTATTTCAACACTTGAATATTTTCTATAGTTCATACATTCAATAAAAATAATATTTTTATTGTTCAAACATTTTATTCAACACATGAATATTTTATACAGTTCATGTACACATTAAAAATTATATTTTTAATGAATAAATATTTATTTCAGAAAATTTCGGCATTATAACGGCGCGATATTAAAACCGGAGTAATGTTTAGCATTACCCCTCTCCTGATACTAGCTCGCGCCATACGTAACAATCATTCCAATCCACAAACCACAATACAATTCATTTCATCACAATACATTCAACTTTCCTAAAATTCAATCCAAGCAAACAAACAACCACGGTTTGTACAAATAAATATTTTAACTGTAAAGTAGTTTGAGTGAAAAAGAGTTCTTACATTGGGACCCACTCCGCCGTTCTTTTCTGACATTCTGATTTGCTGTTCTGGTTCCAGAATTTGCAAACTTGCTCCAATCTTCACGCTGTCTTTTTTCTAGCTTAAGCACGCCGTTCTGAACAACTTTCGTCTAGTGGCCTTTCTTCCGAAATTGGTCCATTTCTCCAGAAATCGCGAAAAGACATAAATCAGACAATAGATTTCGGACGCATTTTCTGATCAATTCCGTAATCCAAAATATGACTTCCATATAGCCAAATCGAAGAGAAAAGTTTGCTCTTCGACTTTGGCATTGTTGAGTTTTGGCCATAGGGGCTCGGTTTGGAAGATATTGGCTAAGACAGTTCAGCGGTGTTTTTGCAAAACTGAAAAATGTTAAAAATTGGATTTTTTGTCGGAGGGGGCCCCACGGCCGGAACTGGGTTGAGGGGAGGTGGCGGTGGGGTTGCTGAGGGGTCCGGGGTGATATACGAGGCGGCGGCGGGCCCACAGTGGTGTGAGCGGTGAGTTTTAGGGAGTTTTCAATTGAAGAAGAAGAGGGGGCGGAGGAAGGAGGAGAGGGGGCAGTCTATGGTCGGGGAAGGCGACGCTCGGCCGGAGGCAGTGCCAGGGTGGACGGCGCTGGCAGATCGGAGGGACGACGGGCGAGTTTTTTCATTTTTTTCTTTCTTTGAAATGAACGACGGGTAAGGAGAAAGAGAGAAGGTTAACCTTATATTTAATTTAATTATTTTATTCCAAAAAGTTACTTTTTCGTTCGGACTCCAAATTGAACCCAACGACTGTCGCGCCTAGCCATATACCCCCATTCCGGACACAATGAGATATTTCCGGTAAGTCAATTCGATTATTTCGATCATTTTTCATCAAAATTAAAATATAAATTTATTTAACGTTCAAAATTGATTTCAATGTACATTTTAAATTACCGGGGCCACATACTGACTCCAAAAATTCCTAAAAAATAAATCTAGCAATTTTTTGATGATATAGTCCTAAAAAAACTAATTTCATCGAATTTGGAGATTGTCTGAAAAATGGTAATTTTCCAGTCGATTAAATTCAAACTGAAATGACCAAACGCATTTAAATTCACCACGCTCACATATTAATTCCAAAAATCATGAAAATTGGAATCTAGTAATAATTTGATATTCTGGATCTAACAAAAGTGGTTTCGTCGAAAATGGAGGTTGTTTGCAAAATGGCTATTTTTAAGGGCTATTTATTATATTAAAATATAATTAAATTCCATAGCAACTATTTTGAATTTTAATCTGATCATAACTTTTAATTTATAAAGTGAAATCTCAGTTTCTTACATTCATAAGAAAGATATAGTTGAACATGTTCAAATATTTCTAGTTTTACTGAAATCCGATTTATTTTGAATCCTTTACATTCATTTGAAATTTAAAATCGAATTTTCAAACTACCGTGCCATTTTAGGCTTGTTTTATAATTAAAATAAACTTATACATTCTAACTTCAGTTTAAATAAATTTTTAGTCATTATTATTTAAAATAAATCATTTTAGATATTCAAAATCCATTAAAATAGCTAAAATGAAAATTTTAAATTGGTTTTGAAATTCCGGGTTATTACAGTCTACTTGGAGTACCTTCCGTTATTGTGAATGATCGTGACCCCATATTCACCAGTGAGTTCTGGAGGAGCTTGCAAGAAGCATTAGGTATACAATTGTGTTTAAGCACCGCTTATCACCCTCAGACCGATGGATAGGCAGAAAGGGTGAACAGAGTTCTTAAGGATCTTTTAAGACTGTGTATCCTAGACTTCGAAGGGACTTAGGAGGAGCATCTTCCTTTAGTAGAGTTCGCCTATAACAACAGTTATCAGGCTAGTATTGGCATGGAACCCTTCGAAGCATTGTATGGGAGACCCTGTAAGTCACCAACTTGTTGGTGGGAATCTACAGAAAGACTTCTACTTGGACTTGAGATGATTAGAGAAACTTTAGAAAATCTTGATCTTATTCGCAGGCGCATAAAGACAGCTGAGGACAGGCAGAAATCCTACGCAAATAAGAGAAGAACTAACATTGAGTTTGAGGTGGGAGACATGGTTTTCATCAAGGTATCGCCTTTGAGGAATGTAGTTCATTTTGGATCTGTAGGGAAGTTGGCACCAAGATTTGTAGGGACATTCCCCATAACAGAAAGGATTGGCCAAATGGCCTATAGAGTAAAGCTACCAGAGAGACTGTCCGGCGTTCATGATGTTTTCCACGTTTCTCATTAAGAAAGCGCTTGCACGACACCGCAGAGGTAGTTGAACTGAGTATGCTTGAGGAAGTAGAGGTGGAACGGGAAGCAACAGTTAGACGAGTTGCTACCCGTATTCTTGGATTAGAAGTTAAGAAGCTATGCAACCGAGAAGTCAAGTTGATAAAAGTTCAGTGGGGAGATAACCAAGAGGATGCAACTTGGGAGACTGAAGACAAGATTCGTGCTTCGTACACTTTTATTTCAAGGGTACGTTCTTACCTTCCTTTCCAAAGCTTTTATTCATTCTTGTTTCTATCATTTAAGTATATCCTATCGATCAAATCATTGACCTTTAGGTAGGAATCTCATGGATGTAATCATGTGTTTGAGACATGTTATGTTTGATGGATACAAGTGGATGCAAGTGGTTGCTCGTGGATGCATATACACACACATTAGGAACTACATCGGCTTAGTCGCTCTCATACGGCATATGGATAAGTATGCATTTTTCTCCTTTTTATGGATGAAAATGGCTGTATCATCATATGGATGTTGCATTTGGATGAATGATTGCGCACACATATAGAACTCACATGTTATAATAGGATTATCTACATATATATTAGATTCATGGCACTGACATACATTGCATTAAGAAGGTTAATGAAACACCCCACCCTCCATTAAGGTCACTCACAAGGGACTGCCTTAACTTTGGTGGAGGTTTGTAAGTAAAAGTCACAGATAAAACACAAGATAGATATAAACACACACACACACACATATATATATATATATATACATATATATATATATATAAGCAGCGGAAAACATCAGACTTTTATTTCATAAAATACTTGTTCATACAACACATTTCCATAATTGTCTCATAACAACTTCCAAAACATTACAACATCATTTCTGTCTTGGTTTTTAAATAAAGAAGCATAAAACGTGATTAAAACTGCATAAATCCCCATAGAGTGTGTCCAACAGCCATAGCCAAGGAAAGAGACTCCAAACCGTACATCAACTATCTTGAAGCTTTTAAAGAATCTTACTAAGCTGGGTTGTTTCCTCCCTGTGGACCTTGGGGGAGGGGGACGGAAGAAAAGAAGACGAAAGAAAATAGGGTCAGACATAAAGCCTGGTATGTCTAGTGACTCTTCAGTATGAAAACAAGAATAAGGGCATGATAGGTATAAACTGGAAACAGGAGAGTATCATAAACTAAGATAAAGTAGTTTTGAAACGAAGATACTATCGCACCCCACACTATATCTCTACACCTACATGCATTAGTTCTAAACTGGCACCCATGCTAAGGGTGAAGTGATCCCCTTATTTTAACGATCGGATCCTACTCGCTTAATTACATGTGTCTTACGGCCCCCAAATATTGTAGATACCCATGCTGGCCCCACCATGGGGTGTATCAAGTCCCATTGTGGCGACCCGACACAATACTTAGAATGCATAGGTTATACTACTGGTGCCCCCAGTGCCCTGTTTGTCTGCTCCGAAGTGTGAGCACGCCCGCACTCCATTAGAACCCACACTGTTGCACTCAACGCCGTCGCTTTGACTGCTTACAATCAGCCCAGTAATCGTGCCTCACCCTGCCTAGTTTCAAGGTACCATGATACCTAATTGGGTTACTGCTGAAATGGGTCCCCGTTACTAGGGTTTTCTAGTCAAACATGTTAAGCGGTTAAGTATCTGTATTTACCTAACCCCACCCATCAATTTCATTAACATGTTGAATTGGTTAAGTGTTTTAGTTAACTTAACCCTACCATCCTGACTTGTCTGTCCTTAGCCTTTTAAAGCACCGATCACTCACATTAAACAGATATTGTTACGGTTACTGGATGTGCCGGTCGGTTTCGGGAAGATTTACACCGTAACTCAGTCTAACCTTGGGTCCTTATTGGGCTCAATGCTTAACCACCCACATTGGATAGGTATTGTTGTGACTACTGGACAGCCTGGCGGGTCCGGGCAGATTTACATCATCCAACCTCGTGTTAAGCATATTCATATTTTCTAAATTTACATATTTGTCTTTATTACTGAATATATGTAAACTTGTCAACAATTAAATGTTATGGCCCATATTCCAAGTTTAACATTTTTGGTATAAGAATTTATACCGTTTAAATGCCACCAATTTTTGGCATGTGACAAACTTGCCAATTTCATATATTTTTATGTCAAGTTTTACTAATATCCCCAACGTTACCCCGTTTAAACATTAGGCTAACAATCTTAGCCTAACTTTTGTTCGCATAGTTTTAGCATATAATATTAGGCTAAAAACTTAGCCTAATTTAGCGCACACAAATAGGCATAAGGGAATTCATAAACATAAACATGACATAGGTATAAACTTGGCATTTTTGGCATAGTCAATAACATCATAGGTGTGAACTTGCAAAATATCCAACATGAATGTCATAGATGTGAACTTGCAAAATAGTCAATATACATATATGTGAGTTTGCAACATAGCCTAAATTAACTTACATATATGTGTATTTGCATTGAAATAAGGATCTAACCAAATAGGTGTCACATGAATTAGCATACGATTTAGACAACATAAGCCTAAACATGTTTTAGATCTAGGCATAACATCGAACATCACTAGCATATGACAAGAATATGACATTTTCATAAATATGTATAACTTTATGACAAGGGTGTGAACTAGATACAATCGCATATCTAATTACAACATGAAACATGTACTAAAGTGGATCTTGACATGGATCCAATTAGGAACTTGCAAGTTTTGTATAAACATAAGGGCATGTATATGAACATAACCATTTAGGCATAAAGATCCTTGCATAAAGTATATACATGAGGTTCTAATCACAAACAACCTATATAATCACATAAACATGTACTACACAACTTGCTTGTGATGTTTTTGTCATTCTAAAAGTACAATAGGATCAACATCAATCTTAATTATACCACAAACATCCCAATTTCATTCGCAACACAATCATTTCAATACATAGATATGAATTAACATCGTCGCTACATAATAGCACAATTCCACTTCCAATTTACATCGAATCAAGTCTTAGTTTTATTCTCGTCGGAAAAATCACTATACTTACAAAGAACGACGAACTTGGATTCTGAATTATGAATTTGATATGCTTTCCTTTGGGTAGACTAACGTTGTTTTGGTTCATGTTTTACTTTAGTATTGGCTTGTCTTTAAGCTTTCCAACTGACGGTCACTCTTAGTTTCTTTCCAGCAGCATGACGGCTTTAGTATTATATTATTTGTGTGAATTTAGGGTTAGACTTGAGTTGTATTTATAGAATTTTAATCTGATTAGAGCCATCGATGAAGCTAGAGTGAATCCAGACCATCCATCTCAAGAGAAGCCAATCAGAAAGTGACATGTAAGCCCTAGTGACTTAGCCAAGCCTCAGAAATCGACCAAAACCTGACCAGGCCAGCCAGGGCCTGACCAATCAGGGTTTCTGGCCTGGGCGCACTTGGAAGGTGCGCCAGTGCTAAAATTGTACTAGCGCACTTCCCAAGTGCGCCAGTGCATTCTGACCCGTTTTCTGGTTTTTCTGCCCAACTTCGTTTGTCCATATCTTCTTCATACGTTATTCGTTTTACGCGAACTCGGACTCTATCTCAAGCAGAATTCCGAGACGAACACAATGGCGTAACAATTTTCCCTTAATTCCATCATTTAGAATTGATTATACTTTAATTTGTTAAGTTACAGTTAACAGAAAACTCGGGGTGTTACATTCTCCCCTTCTTAAAGGATTTCGTCCCCAAAATCTTGAAGTCTAGGAGAACGTAAGTCCTAACATCCAATCGTCCATCTACTCAACCATCAAACACAGGCATCCATTGTCCTTAAAAGACTTCTAATGCTTTATGATTATATGCACCATGTGTGTATATGTCCTCAACTAATGTAAAATCAGGCGGTCTACTGATACAGTTGACCTCCTTAATGCAAATCATGTAAGTGTCATGAGTCCATTATGTATGCAAATTTGTCCTTACTCATAATTCTACATGAGTACGCGACCATCAATACAAATGCGACATCCATATGACAACATATCAAGTTTCAACCACATACAAATATGAATACATATATGCATATGCAGTATGAAGTGACTGAGCCGATCTAAAACCTAGGTTGTGTGTATATGCATCCACGAGCAACCACT
Source organism: Allium sativum (assembly GCA_030737875.1). Lineage (NCBI taxonomy): Eukaryota > Viridiplantae > Streptophyta > Magnoliopsida > Asparagales > Amaryllidaceae > Allium > Allium sativum. Next base: position 738,638,775 of record CM060916.1, read on the forward strand.
AGCAACCACTTGCAACCACTTGCAGCCATTAACCATAACATGTTTCAAATACATGTTTACATCCAAAGGGGTTTCTACCTAAAGATAAAGGATAATATCAAGAAGATATACCTAAAAAGATAGATACAAGCACAACTTAAGGAAAAAGAGAGGTCAAAGATGTACCCTAAAAAAGAAAAGGGTAGGTTGCGCGTATTCTGTCCTCAGTTTCCCAAGTTGTGTCTTCCTCGGCGTCGCTCCACTTAACCTTAATGAGCTTCACTTCGCAGTTGCGTAGCTTTTTGATTTCAGTTCCTACGATTCGAGTTGGAACTCTCCTCACAGTTGCTTCGCGTTCCACTTTGGCTTCTTCTAGAATGCTTGACTCCACCACTTCCGCTGATTCATGTAGACATTTCCGGAGATGAGAAACGTGAAAGACGTTGTGAATTCCAGCCAATCTTTCAGGCAGATCTACTCTATAATCCATTTTCCCAATCTTCTTGATGATAGGGAACGGTCCTACAAAGCTTGGTGCTAGCTTTCCTGCGGATCCAAAACGTACAACGTTCCTTAAAGGAGATACCTTAAGGAAAACCCTGTCCCCAACCTCAAACTCAAGGCCGGTCCTTCTTTTGTTGGCATAGGATTTCTGTCTGTCTTGGGCAGTCTTCATTCTTCTTCGTATCAAGTCCACTTTTTTTGAAGTCTCTCTAATCATGTCTGGCCCAAGTATAATCTTGTCAGTGGACTCCCACCAACAAGTTGGTGATCGGCAAGGTCTTCCATACAAAGCTTCGAAGGGCGCCATACCGATGGTGGCTTGGTAACTGTTGTTGTAGGCGAATTCCACTAAAGGAAGGTGGTCCTCCCAAGTCCCCCCGAAGTCAAGAACGCACAGTCTTAGAAGATCTTCTAGTACTATTTTCACCCTTTCTGTCTGACCATCTGTTTGGGGGTGATAGGCCGTGCTCAAGCATAACTGTGTGCCGACAGCTTCTTGCAGACTCCGCCAAAATTCGCTCGTGAAGATGGGGTCTCTGTCACTCACTATGCTGGAGGGTATTCCATGGAGTCGAACTATTTCCTTGAGATAAAGAGAAGCTAGAGACGAAGCAGTACTTCTACTCTTGATAGGTATAAAGTGGGCGCTTTTAGTCAGCCTGTCCACTATTACCCAAATGCTAGTATTGAAATGCTATCCCACTTCCATTGCGGGACTTCTAGAGGATGAATCAATCCTCCAGGTTTCTTTTGTTCCGTCTTGACCTGTTGGCATGTCATACACTTAGAAACGAAATCTGCCATGTCGTTCTTCATGCCGCTCCAATAGAAAACCCTTTTTACGTCCTTGTACATCTTGCTCCACCTGGGTGTATTGTCATCTTGGAATGATGTGTCTCCTCGAGAACCTTCTTCACTAAATCCCTAGCTTGTGGGACGCATAGTCTTCCATCTCGCCTCAGCCAACCCTTATCATCGATGGAATATCTATTGAGGTGACTGGAAGTTTCACCCCTAATTAGTTTATCAATCACATCCACAAGCTGAGGGTCTTCTCGTTGTGCGGCCCCTATCGAGTCTAAAAGAGTGGGCCGTACTTCTAGGGATGCCAATAAACCAGGTATAAAATCTGAGGAGGGCCTAAAGTCAAAACTAGCTATATACTCCAAGCTTTGCCTTTCTACAAAGAGAGGGCTTAGGGTCAGTTTCTTTCTGCTCAACGCGTCTGCTACTACGTTGCCTTTGCCAGGAGTATAGGAAATTTCAAAGTCATACGAGGCAAGGAACTCCATCCACCTTTGCTGCCTCAAGTTAAGATCTTTCTGCGAGAAAAGATACTTCAACGATTTATGGTCAGTATATAATTCGAACTTCTCACCTAGGAGATAATGGCGCCAAGACTTAAGCGCAAAGACGATGGCGGCCAACTCAAGATCGTGGGTTGGGTAGTTCTTTTCATGCACTTTCAATTGTCTTCCACCATAAGCTACTACCCTCCCTTCTTGCATCATAACAACGCTTAGCCTCATACCACAAGCATCCGTATATACTATGAACATTTTGCTTCCATCTGGCAAAGTCAGAACTGGGGCTGTTGTGAGAGCCCTTTTTAATCGTTGGAAAGCAAACTCGCAATCCAAATCCCAAGTGAATGCCAGATTCTTCTTTGTTAGCCTTGTGAGTGGAGCTAAGATTTTCGCGAAATCCCTAATGAATTTTCGGTAAAAACCGGCTAGCCCAAGAAAGCTTCGAACTTCGGTTGCATTTCTTGGTGTCTTCCAATCTTGCACTGCCACCACTTTCGCGGGGTCCACAGCCAACCACTCTTTGGACACTATATGCCCCAAAAATCTAACTTCCTTTCTCCAAAAGTGGCACTTGGAGAATTTGGCTTTTAGCTGATGTGCACGGAGAGTATCCATGATCTCTTTCAGATGCTGAGCATGTTCTTCCTCATTCTTTGAGAAGATCAAAATATCGTCTACGAAGACCACCATGAACTTATTGAGGAATTCTCTGAACACCCTGCTCATTAGGTCTACGAAATAAGCGGGTGCATTCGTCAAACCGAAAGGCATGACAAGCCACTCGAAGAAACCGTCTAGGGTTCTGAACGTCGTTTTATCAATGCTATCTTCAGCTACCCTTAGCTGATGGAACCCAGTAGCCAGATCAAGTTGGGAGAAGACCGACGCACCTACAAGCTGATCAAACAAATCGTCTATTCGGGGAAGCGGGTGTCTATTCTTTTTAGTCAGCTTGTTTAGCTCCTTATAGTTAACACAAAGACGTAGTGAACCATCTGCTTTGGCGGAGAACACCACTGGAGCACCCCATTCCGAGATACTCCTTCTTATAAACCCCTTCTTGAGAAGCTCCTTAACTTGCTTACTGAGCTCCTTTATCTCCTTTAGAGCCATGTGTCTAACAGGCAGAGCTATGGGCTTTGCATTATCAATAAGATATATGCGGAAGTCTATTTCCCGCTTCGGAGGTAAGCCTTTCACCTCTTTAAAGACATCCGGATATTCCCGGATTACCCTAACCGACTGCAAATTCTCAACAGAAGCATCAAGCGACTCTAGATAACTAAGCATAACAACATTCAAGGGATTACAAGAAATTCCTAGAGTGTTACCGAGCCGAGTTAAGAGCCTAACCACTCTTTTCTCACAATCAAGAATGGCACCGTTACTGGATAACCAGTCCATGCCTAAGATCAGTCCATACCCTGAGAAGCCCAAAACAAAGGCACTACATCTAAATTAAACACTTAGAATAGAGATTTTCAAATCCAAGCAAACCATCGACAAATAAGCCGAGCCCCCAATTGGATTTGAAACAACCAAGCGATCTTCTACCATACTATTGTCTAGGTGCAGAGATTCTACTAAAGCAGATGAAATAAAGGAGTGTGATGCACCAGAATCAAAGAGAGTGCAAACTGGATGATCATACAAATAAACTAAGCTTTCTGCAGAAATATTTCTACCTCGTTCCTATGGAGGTGCCACCAGCGTGTGAACTTGTCCGCCTGAGGTAGATCCAGTCCTTTGTCCCTGCCCCCGCTTCTTTGGGCAGTCCTTAGCCAAGTGTCCAGTCTCGCCACAACTGAAGCAACCACCATTCATCTTTACCTTCTTCTTTCTGCAGTCTTTTGCTATATGTCCTACAATGCCACAGAAATTGCACTTTCTCTTTTCACGGGATTTGTTTTTCTTCTTGCCTTTCTTGAAGTTTGTTTTCTTAGCCTGTAAACCCTCCTTCTTTTCTTGAGGCACTTCCGCCTTTGCCTCTTTCTTGCCTTTATCTTCCTCGTTTAGCAGCGCCATGTCCACCAAGCTTTCATAGGTCGCCCCATGGGTATATGGGTCATAGCAAGGCTGTGTAGAGGCTCATTCAGGCCTTTGACGAAGCGAAGGGCCTTCTTGTGTTGGGTGTTTACTAAATCAAGCCCAAATCCGGCCAACTGATTAAACTGATTGACATACTCCCTGATCGTCATACTCCCTTGCTTAAGAGTTAGGAACTTCTCCATCTGCAGACTTCTTTCAGCTTGGGAAAGGAATTTTATCTCAAACATTGTCCTGAAATCTTCCCATGTTTCCACTAGCCTCTCCGCATGCGTAACTTCCCACCAATAGGAAGCTTCATCTTTGAGCAACCACACTGCTAGCTGTATCTTTTGCCTGTCATCAACTTCGAAGATAACGAATAAATCTTCAGTCTCCTTCAGCCAGTTCCTTGCTACCACAAATGATTCATTTTCCATAAAAGTCCTTTCCTCCCATAGCCTTGAAGTGTCTACACGTCTTAGCGAAAGTGTTCCCACGAGGAGGGGGAGGAAGAACCGCTGCCACTGTAGGAAGAGGAATGTCTGCTTGGCCCGCACTATTGGCCCAAGCCTCTAGGTACCTTCGGAACTAGCCAGGGATTGGTACTCCTTCTGGAAGGTTAAGATCTCCAGACATTCTGGAACAAAAAGGAAAGTATTCAAGATAAAAGGATAGAGGGATAGTGCATATGGCTCTGGGGAATTATGCCTTTTAAAAACAACACTTTTTCTTGAAAAAGATGCTTCTTTAAAAAAAAATATCTAGTCTGGTAAATCTAGGCTCTGATACCAAGTGAAACACCCCACCCTCCGTTAAGGTCACTCACAAGGGACTGCCTTAACTTTGGTGGAGGTTTGTAAGTAAAAGTCACAGATAAAACACAAGACAGATATAAACACACACACACACACACACACATATATATATATATATAAGCAGCGGAAAACATCGGACTTTTATTTCATAAAATACTTGTTCATACAACACATTTCCATAATTGTCTCATAACAACTTCCAAAACATTACAACATCATTTCTGTCTTGGTTTTTAAATAAAGAAGCATAAAACATGATTAAAATTGCATAAATCCCCATAGAGTGTGTCCAACAGCTATAGCCAAGGAAAGAGACCCCAAGCCGTACATCAACTATCTTGAAGCTTTTAAAGAATCTTACTAAGCTGGGTTGTTTCCTCCCTGTGGACCTGGGGGGGGGGGACAGAAGAAAAGAAGACGAAAGAAAATAGGGTCAGACATAAAGCCTGGTAAGTCTAGTGACTCTTCAGTATGAGAATAAGAATAAGGGCATGATAGGTATAAACTGGAAACAGGAGAGTATCATAAACTAAGATAAAGTAGTTTTGAAACGAAGATACTATCGCACCCCACACTATATCTCTGCACCTACATGCATTAGTTCTAAATTGGCACCCCATGCTAAGGGTGAAGTGATCCTCTTATTTTAACTATCGGCTCCTATTCGCATAATTACATGTGTCTTACGGCCCCCAAATATTGTATATACCTATGCTGGCCCCACCATGGGGTGTATCAAGTCCCATGGTGGCGACCCGACACAATACTTAGAATGCATAGGTTATACTACTAGTGCCCCCAGTGCCCTGTTTGTCTGCTCCGAAGTGTGTGCACGCCCGCACTCTGTTAGAACCCACACTGTTGCACCCACCGCCGTCGCTTTGACCGCTTACAATCAGCCCAGTAATCGTGCCCCACCCTGCCTAGTTTCAGGGTACCATGATACCTAATTGGGTTACTGCTGAAATGGGTCCCCGTTACTAGGGTTTTCTAGTCAAACATGTTAAGCAGTTAAGTGTCTGTATTTACCTAACCCCACCCATCAATTTCATTAACATGTTGAATTGGTTAAGTGTTTTAGTTAACTTAACCCTACCATCCTGACTTGTCTGTCCTTAGCCTTTTAAAGCACCGACCACTGACATTAGACAGATATTGTTACGGTTACTGGATGTGCCGGTCGGTTCCGGGAAGATTTACACCGTAACTCAGTCTAACCTCGGGTCCTTATTGGGCTCAATGCTTAACCACCCACATTGGATAGGTATTGTTGTGACTACTGGACAACCGGGCGGGTCCGGGCAGATTTACATCACAACTCAATCCAACCTCGTGTTAAGCATATTCGTATTTTCTAAATTTACATATTTGTCTTTATTACTGAATATATGTAAATTTGTCAACAATTAAATGTTATGGCCCACATTCCAAGTTTAACATTTTTGGTATAAGAATTTATACCGTTTAAATGCCACCAATTTTTGGCATGTGACAAACATGCCAATTTCATATATTTTTATGTCAAGTTTTACTAATATCCCAAACGTTACCCCGTTAAACATTAGACTAACAATCTTAGCCTAACTTTCGTTCGCATAGTTTTAGCATATAATATTAGGCTAAAAACTTAGCCTAATTTAGCGCACACAAATAGGCATAAGGGAATTCATAAACATATACATGACATAGGTGTAAACTTGGCCTTTTTGGCATAGTCAATTTGAACATCATAGGTGTGAACTTGCAACATAGCCAACATGAATGTCATAGATGTGAACTTGCAAAGTAGTCAATATACATATATGTGAATTTGCAACATAACCTAAATTAACTTGCATATATGTGTATTTGCATTGAAATAAGGGTCTAACCAAACAGGTGTCACATGAATTAGCATACGATTCAGACAACATAAGCCTAAACATGTTTTGGATCTAGGCATAACATCGAACATCACTAGCATATGACAAGAATATGACATTTTCATAAATATGTATAACTTTATGACAAGGGTGTGAACTAGATCCAATCGCATATCTAATTACAACATGAAACATGTACTAAAGTGGATCTTGACATGGATCCAATTAGGAACTTGCAAGTTTTGTATAAACATAGGGGCATGTATATGAACATAACCATTTAGGCATAAAGATTCTTGCATAAAGTATATACATGAGGTTCTAATCACAAACAACCTATATAATCACATAAACATGTACTATACAACTTGTTTGTGATGTTGTTGTCATTCTAAAAGTACAATAGGATCAACATCAATCTTAATTATACCACAAACATCCCAATTTCATTCGCAACACAATCATTTCAATACATGGATATGAATTAACATCGTCGTTACATAATAGCACAATTCCACTTCCAATTTACATCGAATCAAGCCTTAGTTTTATTCTCATCGGAAAAATCACTATACTTACAAAGAACGACGAACTTGGATTCTGGATTCTGAATTTGATATGCTTTCCTTTTGGTAGACAAACGCTGTTTTGATTCGTGTTTTACTTTAGTATTGGCTTGTCTCTAAGCTTTCCAACTAACGGCCACTCCTAGTTTCTTTCCAGCAGCATGACGGCATTAGTATTATATTATTTATGTGAATTTAGGGTTGGACTTGAGTTGTATTTATAGAATTTTAATCTGATTAGATCCATCGATGAAGCTAGAGTGAGTCCAGACCATCCATCTCAAGAGAAGCCAATCAGAAAATGACATGTAAGCCCTAGTGACTCAACCAAGCCTCAGAAATCGACCAGAACCTGACCAGGCCAGCCAGGGCCTGACCAAGCAGGGTTTCTAGCCTGGGCGCACTTGGCAGGTGCGCCAGTGCTAAAATTGTACTGGCGCACTTCCCAAGTGCGCCAGTGCAATTTTGTTCTGGCGCACTTCCCAAGTACGCCAGTGCATTCTGACCCGTTTTCTGGTTTTTCTGCCCAACTTCGTTCATCCATATCTTCTTCATACGGTATCCGTTTTACGCAATCTCGGACTCTATCTCAAGAAGAATTCCGAGACGAACGCAATGGTGTAACCCATTTCCCTTAATTCCATCATTTAGAATTGATTATACTTTAATTTGTTAAGTTACAGTTAATAGAAAACTCGGGGTGTTACAGTTAACTAAATCAGTAGACCGCCTGATTTTTCGCATTAGTATAAGGTCATATACACACACCTTTGCATATGTTTATATAAACATTAGAAATCTTTAAGGACAATGGATGCCTATGATTGGTGGATGAGTAGATTGATGATGGATGTTAAGATATACATTCTTCTTAACTTGGAGATTTCGGGGATGGAATCCTTTAAGTAGGGGAGAATGTAACACCTTGTAATTTTAAAAGACATTATAATGATAAATTAAAGAATTCTTAATTAAATATTTGGAATTAAGTAAAACGCACTGTGCCATTGCATTCATCATGGAATTCTGCTTAAGATAAACTCCGAGTTTGCGTACACGGGCATCGTATGAAGAAGATATTAAGGTTTGAAGTTTGTATACGCATAAGAGAATTATATATATATATACAAAACAGCTCAAAACATTAGAAATGATTCGAAATCAAAAGATGTGGGCTAGGGCGGGAATTTAGACAATTAGGGGTCGACCCTACCCTAGGGGAGTCGACCTATGGGTCGACATCACAACAAGGGTGTCAATACCCATGTTGACGCCCCCAGATCCATGACAATTTTAGTTCTGCGTATGTGGACTTGTTTTCTGACCAAGTTCGTTGACCCTAAGCTATAAATAGGACCTTAATCCCACTGTTTTAATCATCTAAATCAATGGCGATAACGATGTGCTGCCTCAACATAGTTTGATCTAGCCTTCTCCTTCTTCAACAACAAGTTATTCGTATTCAAAGGTCTGTGCTACAACATCTACAATCGTTCTTCTGTTTCTTAGATCCAATCACAGTGAGTCTATGTTAATTTTAGATATAAACACCTAAAATGTAATCTTGGCATGCCTATAAGTGTGGATCTAAGCCTATGCCTATTAATAATCTGAATCCATACCAGATTTGTTATTAGTTGTGTATCTAATTCATTGTTTATATCTCATCATGCCTATATATGATATCCCTATTCTGTTCATCATGTCACCTTATGCCTATTATGTTAGTTTTCTTAATCATGTCACTATGCCTATTTTGTTTGTATGACCAATTCTATCATCATATGCCAGTTCTTATTTTCTATGTCTATACTTGTTCTCCTCTTCCCCTTTTTCCCTTATTTATAGCCAGGCTACCTTCGAGCCTAGGCCTATCGCTGAAATACACAAACGCGCGAAATTGGGAACAATTAGGAATGGTTAATTTGATGCATAATTCATATTGTAAAACATGATTGGGAATTTTGGGCATAATTTGTAGCTTGGGCCAAAACTTGGGATTTGGGGGCATAATTTAGATCTTGATCTAAATTCAGGGCATGACTTGTATCGTAGATCGGACGGGGAATTGGGGAATAATGAAACATGATAATTGGTTAATAATGAAAATGTCTAGATTTACAGTAATTAGAAACTGTAACGGCGCTTAGACACGGGGTTAAATTACACTTGTGGTAGAAGCCTGCCCGGACCCGACCAGCATATCCAGCGTCTACAAGTGGTAAATCTAATATGAGGGGTCTAAGTGCATAAACACGTAGCGTGCTAAGTCACGAGGTTAAGTCCGACTTGTGTAAGAAGTCTGTCCGGACCCAACCAGCATATCCAACATCCACAAGTGGTAGACTTAATGTGGGAGGTCTAGCACATTATAACCATAAATGAATAAATGGTGATGAACTTGTAATACTTAGCCGGTTCGAATCCATAGGGATTACATGAACATGTTAACTTGAGTAGGGGTTAAATAAACTTGCTTGAATCAGTGGTAGGGTTAAGTTATTCTTAGGGCGGTGGGTAATATTTATATATAGGCCCACAAACTTAACCCGTGGGGTTATGCAATCTTATTAAACCAGTAGGTATAACCTATTGAAATCCTTGTAGTAGGGATGCAAGCCTAGGAGGATGCTTGTATCATCTGGTGTGTGGGAACCCTTTCAGTCAATAACCCATATAGGTATCAAATGAGTACTTCAAACTTGGTCGGAGTCGCGGCACGCCTAGGGGGATGCTTGTATCATCTGGTGTGTGGGATCCGTATCAGTCAGTAACCCATATAAGTATAAAACGAGTACTTCAAATTAGGTCGGAGTCGAGGAATGCTTATTGAGCTAATTATAAGAGGTCACTTTGGGAAAAGGTGTCCGACGGCGCGTTCCATCGAGGTCATGTGCAAGCATGAGTCCGCCTGCTCGGGAAAATAAGACGCTGTGACATCAATAGATATGGTTGTGCACATCCTATAAACGAAGGGTTGCCACTTTAGGAAGTGAAACATCCAACTGTAGGGCCAACACAGGGTATCTACGGAGGTAGGGAGCCGATCGATAGGGGTAGTAATTAGGGTACGTCTAGTCTCGCTTGTTTAGGAGCCCGTTATTATACTTAGGGGTAACACCAGTATGTTCAGTTGGGCTGCCTGTTATTGTATTGGGTAAAACCTCGCCTTTGTTGGGGATCATCTTGTTCTTGTTATACTAGTATTGGTGCAGATAGAGAATAGTGTCAGAGAAGCGCAATATATTCTATTCTGTTTTATCATATTTACCCTATCATACCTGCCTTATACACTGTTATCTCTCTCCAACTTATATGCCTGTCATGATGCTTTTACTTATTTATATGCTAAAAGTAACTAAACTCGCCAGACTTTATGTCTGACCCAATTTGTTTCCTCTTCTTTCTCTTCCATTCCCCCTAGGTTCTCAGGGTGGGAAACTCAAGCTTAATCAGAATTCTTCTTTCCTTCTGCTTGGAGCTGCTTAGATGTACTACTCAATTTCGTATCTTCTCTGCCATGGCTATATTTTGGGGATTATGCTTCTTTTATTACTGTACTCTGATAATTTTAGTATAAGACAGAAGTTTTAAGTTGATGTACTAGGTTTTATGTATTTCGGACTTATGATGTAACTATGTTTTGGACCGCGATGTTTTTTTACTTAATAAAGTATTAAATTCCGCTGTTATTTTATATCTGTCTTGTAATATTTCTGTTTCTGTTTACTTATAACACTTCACGAAACTTAACGCATTCTCTTAAAGAGTGACATTAACGGACGTGGGGTGTCACCAGAGAAGAAGAAGGAAAACCAAGCAAAACAACTACCATAGATCTTTTTCCCTTGTGGCAATCCTGAGAGTTATTGTGGGGAGGGGGTCAGAACAACAAGCCGTGGAGAGTAGAAAAGTTATAAAATTAGATCCAAACGAATGGAACATATTTTGGATGATTAATAAAATATTTTGGGTGCAATAAGGATGTGGATAGCTTAAGCTATGGAAGCAAATCTAGATCAAGATTTGGATTTTTACCAACAATGCAATGTGAGTGGATTTAAATTATACCTTTTGATAATGGTATATTTTTCGCCTAAATTCCCCATAGTTCTTAACGTAATAAATAATTGTAATTATGGTATAATCCATATCCTAAGTATGTTAAGAATGTTACTGTTGTATGAATCTATCCCATTAACTTCCTATTTGGGTTTAAGAATTACCGTAAAATTAAAATTATGAATCTTACAGTGATTACACATATATTCTTAAGATGGTAATTCAATGGTAAATTATGTATGTTCCCACATTATATTGTTTAGAATATAATGAAATTGTAGGGTAAAGAAAGATTGTAGTAAATTGTAGGTAAAATGGAATAAGAATTAGCAAGCCTAATTTTGTATGGAAACTTACTGTGATTAAATTGGAACTAGGAATTGCGTATGAAAACAGGAAATAATATAACTTGGAAAGAAAAGGGGAATTGGTGCGGACTGAGTTAATTAGAGGTAGAAAAGAGATACATTTCCATAATTATCATTACGGTAAATTACAAAGAATGTAGTTGCAAGAAAAAGAAATGTAATAAGGATTTGTGTGAAATAGGGTTTTTGTCGTACTACACACTAGTCAAATATATATATATATACACACACACAGATGATGTAATAAAAAGAAATATCTTGCAACTACGGATCTTAATTGATGTATATTATGGAAATAGATTTTGATACATTTCCACCAACCAAATTAATGAGGTGTGTGAAATATTTCCTGTAATAATGAAAATGTATAAGATGGTAAATGAAGAAAGGTTACAACAATAAAGGTTTGGTCAAATATTATGGAACCTACCAAGTCCAGTATATTAATTGGGCGGTGCGTATTAGACTTGAGAGAGCAGGCCCATAAACAAAAATGATCGATTCAACCATATTATGGGCCGGAAGTTTTCAAGAAACTGCTAGAGTTAGGAAAAATGTGATGAACGGGGAATATAACCTATTAAAATTAATTATATGAATGGGAAGGAAATATAATAGGTAGGCTTGTCCCAGGGACAAGTGGAATTATAACATGGGTTGTAATTAATAATATAAAAGAACTTATTAATAAACCTTAGTTAAGAGAACAAAGTTAATAAGTAAACCCATAGCAACAGTTATGGTAACGATGTAACGTATGTTATAATAAGAGGTGAGATGAGAACTTATTAATAAGCCTTAGTTAGAGGAACTAAGTTAATAAGTAAACCCACGAATGATTGTGGTAACTGGATAACATGAAGTTATAAATAATTTGAAAAATTAAAAGAAAGAAGAGGCTTATTATTAGTAAACTTATGAATGGGAAAATATTATGTTTAATGAATGTAATAATAGGTGGCTAATATATAGGGTCTGTTTCTGCAGCGCGAGGCTGATTAGGTAAAATAAGCGGCCAAATGCAAGCTAATAAACTAGTAACTTGAATAGGAAATGAATGTATAAATAATCAAGTTAATTAGCAATGTGATAAGTTGAAGCAAGCACATGATTAAAAGATTATACATAGGATCTAATAAAGTAACGGCGTAATGCACTTGGACCAGTCCATACGTATGGAGATGAAGAACCCAACGGGTAAATCATCGTGGTCTGCAGACACAAGAGGAGCATGTCTAACTGATTATTCTATGAGAATGCAGGGAAGAACGAGGCTTCTGCGGGATGTGGTAGGGTACTATGAGATGGCCCTCTTAGGAACAACCAAATGAAGTCGTCACTCGGTGGTAGGTCTGTTGCACCATCTAGGGTATATCTTGGCTACAACTATGGTTTGGAAGTCAGAAGGCTATTACAGATGACGATGGGTGATTTGCCAACTTGCCTCGCTTTGGGAGGATATGGTCAAGACCAAATTAAGGATAGTAATGGTCATCGACAGTCAGTGGGATGCGGAAAGATTAACCATCATACAACTGATCTTTCACTATCGAGATGTTGGTTGAGGGACACGCCAAATTGGATGCTATATTGGTTGTTAGGGGCACGTCATTATCTCTTGATGTAGTCTTTCACTAGTTGAGCGAGGGGCCAGGGTGGGGCCATAACCACCATGAAAAATGATAGACCATACATTGATATATGTATTGTAGGCTTAACGAAGTTGTCCTTTACAAATATTGTAAGATCGCAACCGAGGTCCGAGCATTGGATGCAACACTATTATGGGACTCGAGTATAGTAGGTAGTACATTCGGGTGAGGGTCTAGATACATGCACTGGGTGTTGTATTATAGACGGTAGGGCATTACTCCATGCTGAGATGTGATTAGACTGAGGAATTGGTATATGAGGATCTGTACGCTTACGAGACAAAGCGATGGTGGCTCTGCACGATTACGTGGCATATCAATAAAAAATTCTGTATGCGGTTTGGCATAGGATGGAGGTTGTGCATGCTTTCATGGTGTGACGACGGAGACTGCACGAGGAGGGTACTATGAGGAGTACCTAGAGATGTGATGTAGCACAAGCTATAGTGGAATCGATGTGGAATCGATATGGAATCAGTAGCACTATCGGTATCGTATTCATTGTTTTTGACTGAAGTTGTTTCAACATCAAATAAGTTTCTTTGTTGATTTCCTGTTTGGGTCATCAGTTCCGGTATCGCCATCTCATATTTTCTTTAATTCGGTATCGATACCGATGTCATCTATTTTGAGGATTCTGCTTCGGCTCTAGCAATAATAGCCTTCTGAAAGTTTCAATTTCGACTCCAGTTCAAAAGGGATTTACTTTCGGCTTCGATTCCATGGTTCTGGGTTAACTCTTTTAGTTTGTATTGGTGTTGTTCACTTTTATTTCTATGTTGTTTTTGTTTTGGTATCGAACTGTTGGCATTCTGCTTTCGGTAACGTCCTTTTGGTGTTGCAGTGCTGGTGTCAGCCTAATCTTTTGAGTCTATAAATATGCCAGTTGTGAACTTTGTAATAGTTAGTACATTTTTCTAATCAAAACTTGGCATCGCCATTGTTGGGAGCTTCGTTTCTTTTTCCCCACTTTCGGTATCCATTTAAGGATCAACGAATTGGAAGATCATCTTTCCGGCATCAGCGTATCAACAGAGCATTTGTGATCACATTTCTGGCATCTTTGGACCAATGAAAATTGTGTTTTTTGTTCATCTCAAATTTGACGAGATCTACAGAATTGAATACCTTTCTGGTATCGAAATCGATCAACGAATGGGGAGTTATCTTTGTTTCATCTGTATTTGGATTTCATATTGTTTCATTACAGATTCGAGATTTGTTGTTGAGATCATCCAAGTTTCGAATATAATTCGAATTTGTTATTGTTTTCAATACGTCAGTTTGGTACTAGAGCTAAAGTGATTCCTAGTTCGTCGTTGTACCGGTTTGGTTCATTGATCGACAGTGAATCTAGATTGGTTCGTTGATTTCATCATTGTTTGAATTGATTTTGAAGGTTGTGTAACAACCCGAATTTTTAGCAACGTGTTAAGACAAGAATCAAGGCAGAATTAAATTATAAAATCTGAATCAGGATAAACGGGTTGCGCCATTGCGTTCGTCTCGGAAAAATACGCGAAATAGATTCCGAAATTTCGTAAATCGGAGTCCGTATGAAGAAGATATGGACGAACGAAGTTAGGCAGAAAAACCGAAAACAAGCCAGAATGCACTGGCGCACTTGTGAAGTGCACCAGCACAAAAATACACTGGCGCACTTGGGAAGTGCACCCGTGTCGAGCCAGAAACCTGCACAGCCTTCTGGCTTGACCCTGGCTGGCCTGGTGCACCTGTTTTGGCCCTTGGTCTTGTTTTGGAGGCTTGTGACGATTTTTGAGGGCTGGGATCTATCCTAGGGTTAATCTAACGGCCTAAACTACCCCTAATCTCTATAAAAAGACCCCTAACCTAGCCTAAACCCTCATTAATTGATCCTACAACTAAACTATGCCAAAATTTCTAGTGATCATGGCCTCCACTCAAAACCCTAGCCTCCATCCTCTTGCCAAAATGCTATCTTCATTTCTATGAGAGGTTTCATGATCATGAGAGTATTAGAGAGTCCCTATGTTAGTATGAGAGCTCCTCAAGTTGATTTCAAGGCAAAAGTTTTGGTCTTTGTTAATAAAGATGGTGTATTTGTTGATTTGGAGCATCCATCTTTGGGTTTTTGGATGATGGCATGCATAAGCTTCATCACAAGCTTTAGTTTAATCGATTTAGGCCTTCATAGCAATGTAAGCCCTTTCCCTACTCTTAGATATTAACTATGAAGTTAAATGTTCATGTTGCAAGTTTGGGTTTGATCATTGAGTATGATATATGCTATCATGTCATGCAAGTTTATGAAGTCATTATCTTGATCTTGTGAGCAAAAAGCCACAACCTTTATGTTTAAATGTTGCATTATGCAACATGAGAATCTTCATAATCATTATGTCAACTTGCATATGAAGTCATAATCCTTATATGATGATATATGCGAGTTTCTAGCCATCATTCCATGTCTTTTGTCACCATGATTCGCTTATGTACCAAGTTTGGGTTTATGCATGTTTTTGAGGCTTAAGAATGTAACATGCAAGCTAATGAACACATTTGTGCCTCATTTGCCACCATGATTAACTTGTGGCTTAATACCCATTTTTGTCATTCCTTTGCCAAGTCTCTTCTTTTAATCCATCACGTTGTTGCGAACGTATATGCTAGTTTAAAAAGCGTTGGGGTCACATTATGGGGAAACATAATGACATGAATATGACTTGGGTAAATGGGTATAAACATGACAACATGTAACGTTAAATATGACATGTGTTTATACTTGAAAACATGACTTGAAATATAACATGGAAGTTGACATGTAAGTATGCATAAAAACATAAGCTTGAGAATTTACCTATTAAGTTAGGTCTACCCATTGGGAATTTACCTATTAAGTTAGGTCTACCTAATTGCTTGAAAACTTGACTATGAACATGACACTAGACTAAACATGAAAGTGGCCAACTCGAGGTTGGGTTGAGTTTGCAACGTAAAACTACCCGGAACCGACCGGCCTAACTAGTGGTTGCAAACAATAAGACCCAATGTGAGAAGTTGGTCATGTTGTGCTTGAACCCGAGGTTAGACCAAGTTGTGGTGTAAAGCTACCCGGAACCGACCGGCTTAACTAGTAACCACAACAAAGTCTAATGTGAGAGGTTGGGGTGCATTAAGTAATTAATGCCACATGATAGGGTTAAGTTAATTTGATTAATGACTCTTAACCAAATATGACATGGGTAAATGGGTTAAGTAAATTGGTTAGGCTAATGATACTTAACAAAACATGACAAGGTTGGGTAGGTTAAGTGATTTGATTTGCCTAATGACGCTTAACCATTTTTATACGACTAGTGGACGGGGATTAAGTTAACCAACACTTAATCAATCCAACATGATAATTTTACAAGGTTAAGTAAGTTTTCTTAATGACACTTAACCATACAAGATGATTAGGGGATGGGGTTAAGTAATTTACACTTAACTAATCCGACACGGTAATTAGATGGGGTTAAGTAATCCACACTTAACTAATCTAAACACGGCAATTCGATGGGGTTAAGTTAAACACTTAACCAATTTAAACTCGGTAATTCAATGAGGTTAAGTAACCAATACTTAACCAACTTAACGTGACAATTTAATGGGGTTAAGCAACTTATACTTAACCAATTATACATGATGATTTGATGGGGTTAAGTAACTTACACTTAACCAATCTAATACGCGGACCTGATAAGGTTAAGTCACAAGACCTTTTTAGAATATACTTAACCATTATAGTACGATTAGAGGATGGGGTTAAGCCAACCTATACTTAACCAATCCGACTCGATAATTTGATGGGATTAAGATAATCTATGCTTAATCGATCTAGCAAGATAATCCGATAGGATTAAGGTAAGCTAGTACTTGACCAATTTGACTTGATAAGGTTAAGTCATGAGCCTCTGGGTACACTTAACCAACTTGTGGGACTAAGTCTTGAACTTAAATACTTAGCCAATCTTTGACGTGATTCGTGGGCGGGTTAAGTCATGGACTTGAATGATAACACTTAACCCAATAGACAAACCCTAGCTAGAAGAACTAGGTAGAAAACCGTGGTTAATCAAGGGTAACGGGAAAGGAAGCTAAGTGGTAAACCTTAGTTAAGGGTAACTAAGTAAAAACTCTTAGCTAAGGACATAGGACTAATTCTCAAAACGATGAGTAACCTGATACGGTAAGTCATCGCTTAGTATACGAGGGGGAGCAAGTTATCTGACTTGGATAAAAGCTCCAGCGCACTGGGTGCCGAAGTGGAAGCTTCGGGGGACGTGAGGATATTCTTGGGATCCCTCTGTGGGCTGCCAGGTAATTATACTAGGCCCATGAGAGGTTAAGGTCTGCGTTAGAAGGACCAAGAGTATGCCTTGGTTGCTATGCGAGCAACCTAAAGACTGGGATGGATTAGCGTGGAGTCGACGATTCTTTTTTTTGCCCTGGATAGCGCATCGCCGACTACCTACCATCTTTAGTCAATCGTGTACGTGCGGAAAGGCAGGGAACCCCCAACAGACCATGTGCTTGCTATCGAGTCATGGGTGAGGTTGGCCCGTAGGAAAGTGGGCTATAGTGGGGCCGTGGAGTGGTTCTTATACATGATTTTTCTTGGATTGCCTTTCAGTAGTTGAGGGAGGGGTCACGTGGGACCATAGCCACGGGTACAAAAACAGACCTTGATATCTGCATCGGCAGACGATTTAAAGCTCCCGACCGAGTTCCGTATTTCTTGATTTGCCCTGGCAAGGAACTCGGATGGCACATTGGGGAACATGTGCATCTAGACATGGAAAACGATTCGCGATACATACGTGGGATCAAGGGCGCGGTTGACGGGTGGCGTAATCCCTAGTGGTCCTAGGTGGCCAAAACCCAAACCGAGACACGGAAACGTTCATTAGGTAGCATAATCCCTAGCGGTCCTAGGTGGCATAAATCCTAAGTGGACGCGCGATAGTTCATGGTAAGGAAACACAACTAGATCAAGGGTTGCAGTCCAAAACAACTTCAAGGATAAACCGTTTACATGGGAAAGCCCGTACAGCCTACGGCAAAGAACTGAACTTATACATGGAAAGAAACATATGAGTTGAGTAACCTATATATGCGGCATATTAGGTTGACATGGACCATTACACGACTTTTGAGTAAGGGTCATTCACGAATAACACGTGATACAATTGGGATACTAGTACGGTAGGTGTAGAGCGGGCATACAGGATAGATACCATGGGATGTTATGCGTGATAGATATCTTGGGATATTATACTTGATAGAAACCTGACGATGTGATGCCTTGTTTCATTTTGACATCGTAATTTATCATGACACTTTAGTTTATCTGAGTTCAGTAGTTCATCCTGTTATTTTGATTTAGCTTGTCTATCTTGTTATCATGCTCATGTTCATCTCAGTTCCTCATGACAGTTAACTTTACTAGTTTTTATACTAATAGTAGATAGGGCTTACTCAGTCTTTTTGACTGACCCGTTTTGTTTTGCCTCTTTTCTTCCGTTTCCCCCCCAGGTTACAGGGAGGAAATACTGTTGTTTAGTTCGGACTTCTCCTGCTTGAAGGTCATCATGGATGGCTTGGACTTTTCTTGGCTATGGCTACTTTACTGTTTTTACTTGGGGAATAATTTATGAAAATGTCTTTATGCTTCTTTACTATTGCAAGACAGGTTTTGATGTACTCTGATGTAAAAGGCTTTAGACCTTATTTATTCATGTTATGAAAGGTTGATTTTACTTCCGCTATTTTATATGTTCTGTCTTGTGATATTTCTGTGCATGTTTACCAATAATGCCCCTCTAAAGCTAGTGCATTCCTTTGCGAGTGACCCTAGCGGAGGCGGGGTGTTACAGGTTGGATTATCAGAATCATCATCAATTCAGATCATCATCACTGTATCAAAGTTGGAACATTGATTGTTGTAGTTCGACTGGATTTTGTTGTTCATTATGACAAGATAATAGTATTGTTTGATGATTGGTGTATTGATTTCATTGATTCAAAGCGATCGATTGTTTCAATAGACGTCCGGGTTTTCAAGATTGATTAATTGACATTGTTTGAAGTTTAAGTTTGAGAATTTTCCATTTCAAATCAAAAAATGCCACCAAGACGAGAAAATATAAATCAGAATGTTTATGATTTTTATGGGCAAGAAGATGCAATTCAAATGGCGGAATATCTTAATGCTAGAATTTATGACGGTATTAGACGTTTGGAAAGAATGATTTTGGACATGAATTAGAGTCAAAGGCATATAACTCCACCTATATCGGAGAATATGTTTGGTGAGGTTGATGGTCATGGAAGTTATCAATCTAAACATCGAGAAGATATGAGATTGCAAATCCAAACTCAAGTAATGAATAGGCGATTGGAATTGGGTATAAGAATAGAAATTCCAGAATTCAAGGATGGTATGCAAGCAGAAGAATTTTTAGATTGGATTTCCTCCATTGAAGAAATTTTTGAATATAAAGGAGTACCACAAGAGCCTCGAGTTTGATTGGTTGCTACGAGATTGAGGGGTAAAGCTAGGGCATGGTGGCAGCAAACGAAGTTGACTCAAGCGAGGATGGGAAAACCTTAAGTGGTTACATGGGAGAAAATGAAGAAGTTAACGAGAGCTATGTTTTTGCCTTTATAATTACCAATCCCTGATGTATCATGATTGTGGAATATAAGGCAAGGAACTCATTCAGTTGTTGATTATATAGAAGATTTTATTCAACTAATTGCCTGTAATGATATTTCGGAGATCGAAGAGCATTTGGCTGCGAGATATATTGGAGGATTTAGAAGTCAAATTTAAGATATGGTCAATATGTTTGATGCAAAATTAGTTGTCGAAGCACATCAAAGATCTCTTACAAGGGACGAACAGGGTAGACGAGGGGGTAGTTTCTTGACTTCAAACAGTCATAGTAAGAATGTTGGAAGTTGTGCTCCGATCAACAAACCGAGTATTCCAAATCCTTCCAAGGAAAAGGGAAGTAGTAATTTGAAGTGTTTTAATTTCCAAGAGATGGGTCATAAAAGTTATGATTGTACAACGCCTAAGAAAAGAACTATGGTAGCAGAGGATAGTGCAGTTTGTGACGAAGAGGTAGAGTTTGATCCTACGACTCGTCCACGGTTTAATGAAGAGCCAAAAGAAATTGTAACTAGAGATGAAGGGTTTAATCTGATGGTGAGGAGATCCTGTCTAACTCCAAAGTCAAATGATGAATTTGAATGGTTACGAAGCAACATTTTTCAATCTAGATGCACTATTTTGGGAAAAGTTTGTTGATTCGTGATTTATGCGGAAGCTATGACAACATCATTTTGGAAGAGGCTATTCAAAAGCTTGGAATTAAGACAGAAAGCATCCTAGACCCTACAAGCTAGCATGGTTGAAGAAAGGAGGAGAGGTAAAAGTTTTTAAATGAGGTTTTATTCCTTTTTCTATTGGCCTAAAATATACAGATGAATTTTGTGTGACATGGCAATATGACAGAGCTATAAAACATGATGGGTGCACAAACAACTATAACTTCATATTTGAAAGCACTAAAATCACTTTAGTTCTGAAGAAGCGTGATCAAATTGAAGCTAAACCAGCCAAGAAAATGAAGGCTGTCAGTTTGCTTTCAGTGAACGATTTTGTGGATGAGGTGAAAGATGGTGGTGAGATGTACTTGTTAATGGGATTTGATTCTACAAAAAATGCTGAAATTCCCGGGCCAATAAAGCCATTGTTGTGTGAATTCGCAGATGTGTTTTCGAAAGAGCTACCAAATGGTTCACCGCCGCTAAGAGGCATCAAACGTCAAATTGATTTGGAACCAGGTGCGGTCTTACATCACAGGCTGCATTACAGAATGATTCCTACGGAACACAAAGAGTTACAACGACAAGTGGAGGATTTGTTAAGTCAGGACCATGTTCGAGAAAGCTTTAGTCCTTGTGATGTGCCTACATTGTTAGTTCCAAAAGAGGATGGTTCTTGGAGGATGTGCACATATAGTCGAACTCTTAACAAGATTACAGTGATATATTGCTATCCTATTCCACGACTTGATGATTTACTAGATCGGATTCGTGCGTCAGTTGTTTTCTCAAAGATTGATTTGAAGAGTGGATATCATCATATAAGAATTAAGGCAGGTGATCACTGGAAAACTGCTTTTAAGACACGGGAGGGGTTATATGAATGGCTTGTTATTCCCTTCAGGTTATCAAATGCACTTAGTACGTTCATGAGGGTGATGAATCATATTTTCAAGACTTATATCAGGAAGTTTGTGCTTGTATATTTCGATGACATTCTCATTTATAGTGCTAGTCCAAGTGAGAATCTACAACACTTACGTACAGTTCTGATCATCCAACATCAAGAACATTTTTTATGCCACGACAAAGAAATGTACATTCATGACTTCGGGTGTACTATTTTGGGGTCTATTGTTTCTAAGGAGGGTTTCCAGGTTGACCAGAATAAAATTGCAGCAATCAGAGATTGTCCACAGTCAAAGACAAATACAGAAGTTCGTAGCTTTCATGGTTTGGCGTCTTTTTATAGGTGATTCATTCCACATTTTCATAGCATTACGGATCCAGTGATAGATTGTATGAAAGCAAAACAGTTTGAATGGACTGAGAAGACAGAACATGCTTTTGAGAATATTAAGAGTCTATTGACTTCTGCGCCTATTTTAGTATTTCCAAACTTCCATCTTCCATTCAAACTTCATATTAATGCTTCAAAAGTTGGGATTACAGGAGTGTTGAGTCAAAATGGAAGACCTATTACTTATTGCAGTGAGAAATTATCAGGGGAGAAGATGAGATACAATATTTACAATGTTGAATTTTATGTTGTAGTACAAGCTATCAAGCATTGGAGACATTACCTTTTTCATATATAATTCGTTTTGTGCATGGATCATGAAGCGTTGAAACATCTCCAAGGTCAATACAAAGTAGCAACTAGACATGCGTCATGGTTTACCTATCTATAGCGGTTCACATTTGTAGTCAAGCATAAGGCAGGAGTGACAAACAGAGTTGCCGATGCATTAAGCCAGAGGAGTAATCTTTTGACCACAATGAGAGTGGAAGTAATTGGATTTGACTCGCTTTTATAATTATTGACTACCAATTCTTATTTATCAAATTTAGAAAAGGTCAGGAAAGGTGAAATGATAGAATTTTCAATGATGGAAGGTTCTCTATTCAAAGGAAATCAGTTGTGCATTCCAGATTGTAGTCTTCGAATGAAGATAATCAAAGATCTTCACGGTGAAGGCCATGTTGGTAGAGACCATACACTATAATTGATCTTGGGATACTATTTTTTGCTATCAATACGTAAGGAAGTTGAAAAGTTCTTTAAAGGTGTCACATTTGTCAAGTGTGCAAGGGGACGACAACTAGTGCGGGGTTGTATATTCCATTACCCATTCTTTTTTACTATGGGTAGACATGAGCATGGATTTTGTTTTGGGTTTGCCAAGAACACAGCGAGGCAACAATTCCATTTATGTAATCATTGACCTATTTTCAAAAATGGTTCATTTTATTGCTTGCAAAAAACTGCAAATGCAGTGAATGTGGCTCAATTATTCTTTCGAGAGATACATTGAATTCATGGATTACCAGAGTCAATTGTGTTAGATCGTGATATTCATTTCTTGAGTCAATTCTTGTTGAGTTTTTGGAAGATGGTGGGGACAGGACTGAATTTTAGTAGTGCATATCATTTGCAAATAGATGGACAAAACAAGGTAATGAATAAATCGTTGGGGAACTTAATGAGAAGTCTTGTTAGTGAAAACTTGAAAAGTTGGGATTCGAAGTTGTGTCAGGCTGAATTTGCATGTAATCATGTTATTAATTGTAAAGACCCGCAACTTCCCCGTAAAGGAAAGTGTCGGATAGTTCGAGAACAAACCACAACAGAACGCATACAAAAGAACGTTTCATAGTATATTACAACCATGCATCAGATTACAAGAATATACAGAGTATAAAAGAATATTACACAGAAATATCAGAGATTTAAATTACATTTAAATACATCGCAGCGGAAAATAATACAATACACAACTAGAAGAGATATACGGATACAAAGCTTTCCGGATATCGTTCCAGCTGTAAACCAGGATCCTGTGAATATAAATCTGCAAAACCAAAACTACTAGCTGCCCGTGTCAAAATAGGGGCACCCAGAGTTTAGGTTAAAACAATAAACTCCAGGTCAGTCATGTGACTGGTGTGAGAACTAAAACAGTTAATCTTTATTTTCTAAGTTAGGTAAATCAAGGGACCACGCCGTATAACATGGAACGGGTTTCCTCCCAAGAATACCAGTGCATAAAACAAACAGCGCAATGCTAAATAAAGAAAAATGAAGCTGTTATAAGACCCAGGTCCTATCACACAATGCAACGCAAGCCGGGGGATAGGGTTTTCCCTTATAACAGCCAAAGAATGCTTGATACGTTTAAAACAAATCATTTGATACTATAATAAGTGCATAGTGTATAAAACAACTTCAAATCATAAGTATCAATCATAGGCGGCATGGGTACCATATATCATGTCGCCATATATAGGTTTACAAATAAAACCGCAAATGTCACGTATTTGGAAATTGGATTTCCGTCTATGAACCGAGGCAAAAGATAGTCCTCAACCGATTCGAGACACTCTAGCCCGCCCCTCAGGATCAGAGCTCGAGTGACCCTTGGATCCTCAGGGTCAGTCCACCGATGTGGATTAAACTTAAACCCTGAACATGCGCTTCCCCGCCCTATGGGGCGTAAACGAGCCAACTAAATGACTCCATCGGTTCGAGAACGACCGATCAATCCGAGGCGCCTCGCAACAGCAACAACCACATAAGTCAAACTCGTCAGGGCGTGTAAAACCACTGACGCCACTTCTAGCTAGAAAGAAACGCATGCCCTCCCTGACGTCCTCTCCCGTTTTTGGTTCATACCGGGTGTGAAACACGCGAAGTAAACGTTACACAAAGCTACGCCACAAAGGCCGTGCTTTGATCATCACTACAAGACTTTGCTTTTCAACAGAAGCCTTGATCATTTGCATCTTAGCATGCCACACAGGCAATTCACTCCATGCGATTGATATCCATCAATATATAACCCCTGAGCTCGTACGTCTCAGAGACGGGCGTTAAGCAAGAGAATAAATTCTCTGCCGCCAAACAGATATATATTTAATAGAGATCAATCACACGGACTAAAATCCAATGTCAGACACACAGTCCATTTACAAGTCCGTTCTGGGTCTGAACGAAACCGGAGGCACCTAGTACCCCGCATATCCATCGATCTCCAAGTACGTCTGGACGATCACCAACTGTTTCCATCTTCTTGGGTGTACAGCCCAATCAAGATCATCAGTTATCACCCAAACGACGTGAAGACCTCCGGTCTTCGACCATCGTCTTCATCTTCGACTTATCGTCGTATCAGTTATTCAGAATGGGATAAACCCGGTCTTTCTGAATAACTCGCGTATATTTTATAAAAGTGTTACACAAACACAACATACGCCTCATTCCAACTCATCAGTCACTAACCGTAAATTAATCAAGAGAATAATTTCCCAAATATAAACCCCGAAGGCCGAAACCAACATCAGATCAATATCCAGAAAACCATTCTGCTTGGCTAACCGACAGTTAGTTTCTAAATTTCACATTCATAGGGAAAGGTTCCCATTAATTTTATCAAAGATAAATTCTTGAATTTATTCTTTAATCTATTTTTGAATATCAATTCAAACTAGTCGGGATTAGCGAACCTTACCGAAGTAATCATTTGTTTTAATTTCCCAATCCCAACCTATTCATCCCATGAAGTAAAACTGGTAGTACTTCATATCTAACACCATGGTGTTATCGGTAAATTCAATTACCATTTCACGTTCAAATCTAATTAAAGATTTGACTATCGCCTGGAGCAAAACTGGTGATACTCCATTCTCGACCATTTCAATCTAATTAAAGATTCATTAAAACTCCGCTTAGTTTTAATCGTTAACTGGGTTAAAGAATCAGTGTCATTTAAAAAAACACGGTTCACGATAAACCCAAAATCACATTCATTAATTATCGGGTTAAAGAACAAGTGTTATTTAAAACACTGTCTACGATAAACCCAAAAATCAATATCAATTCAATTCCAATTAAATATCATTTAATTGGTACACTTCATTAAATCTAAATAAAAAGATTTAATCTTTCCTCTACTGGGTTCAAGAACAGTGTTAGTGAAGACACCATTCACGACAAACCCAAATCACATTTCATTAATTATCGGGTTAAAGAACAAGTGTTATTTAAAACACTGTTCACGATAAACCCAAAAATCAATACCAATTCAATTCCAATTAAATATCATTTAATTGGTACACTTCATTAAATCTAAATAAAAAGATTTAATCTTTTCTCAACTGGGTTCAAGAACAGTGTTAGTGAAGACACCATTCACGACAAACCCAAATCACATTCGATATTCAATACAAGGCTCTGAATAGAAAATATATCGGCTTATATTCAATATCGAATTCTACGACTAACAAATGTCGTATTGGAAATAACGATATAAATATATATCTTTCAAATTTCCATAACAACACCTGTATAATCCCGAATTCCAACATCGAAATATTCCGAAGACAATTTCGATTCAAATCCACTCCAATGCAATCATTGGAATTTTGGTTACTTTTAAAACCCTTTTCGAATTCAATTTATTTATTTAAAAATAAATAGAATTATAATTCTAGTTCAAAACTAGTTCATTTCGATAAAAATCTATTTTTATCTTTTCAAATATGGAGTTTTTCATCCCAAACTTTCACAAATCATTTCTTATGATTTTACACAAATTATTACTATTTTTAATAATTTTATCAAGGCCCGTACAGTCGATTTCCATTAACGGCCATCGAACTGCACTTACAGCGACCTTTTTCGAATTTGATTTGGACGTATCTCCAAATCCAACCGTTAGATTTCAAATTTCTAACATTCATTAGAAAGCTCTTTTCGATACGAACCCAACGGTTCCGGTTTTAGGAGAATCCGACGGTCGGATCTCCCGCAATGTCCGTTTGAAATAAATGGTCGAAATTCACGAACTGCCGCGGCGCGGCGCGTTCTATTCAGGCCATTATATTATATATATAATATATATAATATATACTTCGTCGATTTCTATTTAAAACGAATTATATAAATAGTTTTGAATTCGTTTCAAAAACATTTTCAACTTCCTTTTCAATTCAAATCAAAATTGAATTCTTCTTTATAAATTCGTTTCAAAATTCATTTCTATTCAATTCAAATTTCAATTCAATTTGAATTCATTTCAATTCGTTTTCAATTCAATTTGAATTCGTCTTCAATTCATTTCGAAATCGTTTTCAATTCAATTCATTTCGAAATCGTTTTCAATTCAATTCATTTCGAAATCGTTTTCAATTCAATTCATTTCGAAATCGTTTTCAATTCAATTCATTTCGAAATCGTTTTCAATTCAATTCATTTCGAAATCGTTTTCAATTCAATTCATTTCGAAATCGTTTTAAAATTCATTTCATTTCGAAATCGTTTTCAATTCAATTCATTTCGAAATCGATTTCAATTCAATTCATTTCGAAATCGTTTTAAAATCGATATAAATATCGTTCACGTCAAAATGGCGTCAATCTAATCAACACGGCTTCATATATTGATATTTTCAAATATTCCATTTCGAATATTTCTATTTTAAAACTGGAATGAGGCCCAATCAATTACCATATAAAATTAATTATATGGATTTTCATACAACACATGTATATAATAGCATTGAAAATAATCAACCATCAACCAAAGTGCACTACACTGTATAAGCATCAAATATAGATATTCAACGCTTATAACAGCCTGTCAATCAATCGATCGACACATTTAATCAATCAGGATGAGTGAACTTCAAGTTTCATCCCAACACCCGTGTGGGGTTTCAAACAATCAAACAAATATTTTATTCGTGCAGTTGGGCGATGTGTAAAATTTATCGTCCCAATCAATGTCCTTCAAATAGGTGTACATAAACAAACCGTCTGGTTTGTAAATGAATATTTATTTATTCACATTCACGTTAAAAATTATATTTTTAACGATAAAACATTTTATTCCAACATATGAATTTCTATTAAGTTCATTCTTTAAATAAAATGATATTTTTATTTTTCTAACACATTTTAGAAAATTTCGGCGGCATAACGGCACGATACTAGAAACGGGACAAGGCCTAGCCTTATCCCCGGTCTAGTGAAGGCCCACGCCATTCACACATCAATCAAATCAATTTCGTTATGCAAACCACAAAATTTGGAGTAAGAGTCTAACCTAGCCTTACTCCTTCGCCTTATAACGGCGCACGTCTAATCCTAACCAATTTATCGATTCGATTTTTCACACCACAAACCACATTCAAACCAATATCGCAATCAATTACCAAACAGCCAAACAAACAAGTCCATGGTCTGTGGACGATTGTGTCGGGTGCTACTAAACACCGTCTGCATCCTAGTATATATATATATAACTAGAAAATAAATTGAAGAGTGAGAAATTCTCACTTATAGCTATCCTAGCTCCACGGCACTTCTAATGCAGGAAATCTTCGCCAACTCGCCTTTTTATCGCCTTTGTTGCCCGAAACCACTACATATATAAAAATCGAATTTTTATTTCAAAGTTCAATATATAAAAATCGAATTTTTCCTATGAAGTTCAATATATAAAAATCATATTTTTACTATATATAAAAATCAGTTTTCACTTTATATAAAAAATCAGTTTTACTTTATATAAAATTTCAGTTTTACTTTACATAAAATTTCAGTTTTACTTTAAATAAAATTTCAGTTTTACTTTAAATAAAATTTCAGTTTTACTTTAAATAAAATTTCAGTTTTATTTTAAATAAAATTTCAGTTTTACTTTAAATAAAATTTCAGTTTTTAAGATAAACAAAATTCAGATTTTAAGTAAAATAAAATTCAGATTTAAGTTAAAATAAAATTCAGTTTTTAAGATAAATAAAATAATAATAATAAATAAAAAAACAGTCACTTACAGGGGGGGCTGGAGCGTCGGAGGTGGGTCAGGGGGCAGGCGGCGGTCGGAGGTGGCTCTGGGTTTTGCGGCGTTCGCGTTCTTCGATGCAAAGGGGGGGGTGTGGGTTTATCGAGTGACAGAGGAGAGAGAAGCATGGGAGGAGGGGGTCGTGTTTGGCCAGAGGCGGCGGCTAGGGTTCGGCGCTCTGTCGGAGGTAAGGGTCGCGATTTGGGGATACAGGCTGAGCGGGTATTGAGGAGAAGGGGGACTGGGGGGGCGGAGGCGTTGCCGATCGAAGGGGGAGGGAAGGGTTGCGCCTCGCTGGCGGCGGTGTCCCCCGAGGGTGGCGGCGGGTCTTCGAATCGCTTTCTCTCTTCTTTTTTTTTTTTTATAAATCGTTTTCTGTTGAACGTGGGGGGGGGGGGGCAGAGATATAAAGTAGGAAGAGATATATTTTTTTTTTATTATTTTATATTATTATTTAATTATTAAAAAGTTGACTTTCACATACGACCTCTAAACGAGGCCCACCGCCTGTCGTCCATAGCGTTCTACCCCCATTCTGAACACAATGGGATATATATCGCAAGCTGATTCGATCGTTATAGTCAGTTTCTTTTTGAATTTTCATTTAAATCATTATATTGAATTTTAAACGCACATTTCAAATTACCGGGGTCACATACTAACTAGAAAAATTCCAGAAAAATATTTTCTAGCTTCGTATTGACGATACGGTCCTAACAAAACTAGTTTCGTCCAATTCTGAGACCGTTTGAAAAATGGCCAATTTCCAGTCGATTAAAATCAACTGAAACTGGTCAAACGCGTTTTCCTTTGCCACGCTCACATATTGATTCGAAAAATTATGAAATTTGAAATCTAACAATAGTTTGACATCCCGGACCCAACAAAAGTGGTTTCGTCGAATTCCGAGGTCATTTGCAAAATGTCCATTTTTAAGGGCCTGAATTCCATAGCGACTATTCAGAATTTTCAACTGGACATATCTTTTGATTCCCGCTACGAACTTTGGATTTTTCGGATTCGTTGGAAAGATATTCACTATTAGATTCCATTACTTTTGGTTTCACTAACATCCGGATTGTTTTGCACCCGGTACATTCAATTGAAGTTTGAAATCGAATTATCGAACTACCGCGCCATTTTCAATTCTATTTATAATTATATATAATTACTTATATTCTAACGACGGACTATATAAATATATACGTTCGAATTCTATTCAAAATAAATTTATTGTCGATATTATTTAAAATAATTCATTTTAAATAATCAAAATTCGCTAAAATTGCCAAAATAAAAATTTTAAACTGGCCCAGATTTTCGGGTTGTTACATTAATCGCAGTGCTGCTCCTTTCAACATTGTGTACCCAGTGGTACCAAAGGGGCCCTTGGATTTAACTCCATTGTACAACAAGATGAAATGCAGAGAAAAGACATTGATCTTATTTCAGGGTTACAGGAGCTCCATCATATGGTACATGAACAGTTGGTTGAAACAAGTCAAAAGTATAAGCAAGCTGCTGATTCAAAGCGTCGACATGTTGAATTTTAGGAAGGTGATTTTGTGTGGGATATGCTGACTAAATACTAATTTCCAGCTGGTACATATAGCAAACTAGCTTCTAGAATGATTGGCCCTATAAAGATTATCGAGAAAATCAACCCCAATGCTTAACAATTGAAGTTACCAAGTCATATTCGCACTAATGTTTTCAATGTTAAACATTTGATACCATGCTTTGAGGATGATTTAGTGGAAGAGACTACTTTGAATTCATGGAAAAATTCTTTTTAACCTGGGGAGGATGATGCAACATAGGTTATAAGTGGTATCAGTATCGAATCAGTAGCAGTATCGGTATCATATTCATTGTTTTTATTTGAAGTTGTTTCAGCGTCAAATAAGTTTTTATGTTGATTTCCTGTTCGGGTCATCAGTTCCGGTGTCACCATCTCATATTTGCTTTATTTCGGTATCAGTACCGTAGTCATCTATTTTGAGGATTCTGTTTTGGCTCCAGTAATAAAAGCCTTCTGAAAGTTTTTGGTTTTGACTCCAATTAAAATGAGATTTGCTTTCGGGTTCGATTCCGTGGTTCTAGGTTAACTCTTTTAGTTTGTGTTGGTGTTATGCATTTTTATTTTTATGTTGTTTATAGTTTTAGTTTCGGTATCTAACTATTGGTACTCTAATTTCGGTATCGTTTTATTGGTTTTGTAGTGCCAGTGTCGGCCCAGTCTTCTGAGTCTATAAATAGCCCAGTTGTGAACTTTGTAATAATTAGTTTATTTTTGTAATCAAAACTTGGCATTGCCATTGTTGGGAGCTTCATTTCTCCTTCCCCACTTTCGGTATCCATTTGAGGATCAACAACATGGAAGATCATCATTCCGACATTAGCGAATTAACGGAGTTGGTGGATCACGTTTCCGACATCTTTGGATCAACAGAAATTGTGTTTTCTATTCTTCTCGAATTTAACGAGATCTACAGAATTGAGTACCTTTCCAATATTAACTTCGATCGATGAAATTGGGAATTATCTTTATTTCATCTGTATTTGGATTTTGTATTATTTCATCAGAGATTTGAGATTTGTTGTGGAGATTATCCGAGTTTCGAATATAATTCGAAATTGTTATCGTTTCTACTACGTCAAGATGTTGGGCATATCTACATATATATTATATTAGGTTTAATCTACTAGGAAGTAGATGGGAGTGACGTGTGTGCATAGCTTAAAGTGCTATTAACCCAAATAATCTAATAATTAAGAAATGTAACTGAATGACATATGTAGGGTTATTTTAGAATGTATAATTGGCCCTCTCACCAGAACTTGTCTTCTGACCCCTCCTCATAACATACTCGCAGGTTTGATTTACGTTAGAGGTCTGGTAGCCTTTGGAAACTTGCCAGGCAGTGTCATTATTCTAGTATGGCTATATTTGATTATTATATTTTATCCATTCTACCATGAGATGTTTTATCGAGCTCTGATATATTTATTATCTCTGTCTTTTCTGCGGGATACCAAACAAGCCAACTTTAGCTTTGATAGATTGGGATTTTTGAGAAAAATTCAGTCTATCGAAATTCGGGTTGTTGCATCTGGTATCAGAGCTTTGGTTTGGGATTCATATATAGATAGTGACAACGCATATTTGTATATTTAAAATAAATAAATAAATATAAATGTTATATATACCTATAGCAATACAGGAATCCACTAATCAAGTGAATGACACATGTTAGAAGTTAGATTAAGTTTTGTACACTTAGGAAATGGTCATAGAAGTTTGAGGATTTTAGACCCATGAGTAGCTAGTTTAACGACCCACATTCTATGTATCAAAGGTCGTGGAATATTTCTTTTTCATATGAGGTCGTATAGTCGTGTAACTTTGGGGAACGACTATTGGGGTCATTTTCCATGCCCACGATTTTTGCCGATTTTTAAATGACCGTTTTGCCCCTAGCGAATCTTGTTTCACCTATAACTTTTGATTGGTAAGGAGTTTTGACCTGAAATCACTTCCATTAGATCCGGATGATGGTTTACCTTTCCATAGAGTGGTCACATTCACTAAACGGACTTACCGTTTGGGAGATATGGCTGAATTAAGGTTTAGAAGGTGAAAAACTGCTTAAGTGGGTTGATTGGGGTAATTAGCAAGTGGGCCCATAACCCATTTCGGAATTAGGGTTATCGAGAGACTGAAATGAGTTAGATTTTCATTCTATTTCAGTTTTCTAGCTGCCATTTACCTCTTAGAAACCCTAATAATGACCTCCACCTTCTAAAATCATCCCAAATCACTTTCTAATCAAGTATTAAGATAATCGGCATCAAATCAAGTCAAAATAACATCAAATCAGAGTTGGAGCTGCTGTGTTGCATAGGAAAATGCCCTAAAACAGTTTAGTTTCAGATCTAAAGTTTTATTTGTGGCTAAGGTGAGTGATTTGCATTATTTTTCACTAATTACAGTTAATTAGGGGTGATTAGTGTTAATTAGCGAAGTTATGCATGAAAAAATTCTAGAAAAATGTTTAGAAATTCTACAATATTGTTTTAAGCCTCTATTAGAAATTTGGGTTAATATGGATATGTTATACTAATCCTATCATTAGTTATGATTGAGCATGATTAAGGGGGAAATATGGGTTTTAGGTATGTTTTATCCATTTTGACATAGTTATTCATTATTTTGGTGTTTATGGTTGATGTTCTATGCTGCTATGATTGTTTGGTATGATACGCCGTCGTGTGGCGTAAACAGTTGCTGGAAAAGTTGCAGGAAACAGTGCAGGATTTTGACTTGAACGTGATCAAATTGGTGGGGGACGAACCGACCCGCTAGTGCCTCATGTGTTGAACCGCTCACACCAAAAGCCCCCAACCCGAACCACCTCCTCCGAACTGAGTTGAATTGGAGCTACGACTTTGGCATGGCGGCATAACCTGACCCGGATGTTGCCAACGAACCAAGAAGTCAGCTCCGAACCGAACCGAACCGAAGAGGAATCACGAATTTAACTGATCAGAACTTTGGAGCTCACGATCCGAACTAATAGGGGAAGCCGACCCGACCCAATGCGATGACCACAAACCGACCCGGAGTTCACGAATGGGAGAGAGGCAACCACGACCGATCCGAACCCAATGGGGGTATCACGACCCGAATCGTGGATGCATAGAACCGAACCGATGATGGCTGGGGCATTTAAATGACTGTGAACCGAACCAAGGGGCTTGGACATGAGACGTGAACCACAAATCAAATGGAGACCGATCCGGAGGAGTCCAAACCCCATATGCAAAGGTAGTCCAAGTGACGAGTTGTAGCTCAGGATCTATATGAGAACCAACGAGTTAACTTCATGAGTCGGACTTTGCTGCGGGACGTGTGCAATGGGGTTATCGATGTCTATAGCTTTGATTCACCGCTGAGTGACGGGTTAGTGGCTATGGATCAGTGCAGTGGGGTTGTTATGACTCCATGGGGGAAAAGTGACCGTAGCAGGGCTATGAGCCAGTGCAGTGGAGTTGTTATGACTCTATGGGGCAGAGTGGACATAGCAAAGTATTAGTGGTCACAGATCAGTGCGGTGGGGCCATTATAACTCCATGGGGAAGAGTGATCGTAACAAAGAATTAGGAAAGAATTGGGTGATCAAAGTGATGGATATCGTATGCTTTACGAACTGAGTGAGAGATGTGAGGATGATCGCTATGTTTGGTGTTTGTTATCACCATGACATGCTTACCCCCTCCCCATTATTTTCACACCATGTGTTAGTGTCACCTTAGAGTACTGTACATCCTATTGTGCTAACTCTTTGGTTGCAGGTCCAGGTTCAAGTATGGTTATGTACACCTGTTATTGTTCTGTTTTGCTGCTTATCCCTCATACCAGACTTTTGTTTGACCCAGAGTTTTATGTCTCTTCTTATTGCTCTTGGTGCTCTTAAACGGGTAGACTAGAGACAGGTCAGGTGATTGTGCACGAATAGCTATACCGGAGGCGTGCAGGAGGCTTCCACGTATGATATATATATATATAATCTCCCTATGTTGTTGCTGGTCACTACTTTGGGCATTAGTGGTGTACCCCTTTCTTTTGCTTTAGAGACAGTATTTCTAAGTTGTAATAATGTTGGTTTGGTTGATAAGTTGTATTCTGGATTTCCGCTGCTATGATTGTTTAGTTTTCAGCTTATGCACTGTCTTACCTGTTTTATATCAAAGTTATGTTATTATTATATTTTATCCCATGCGCTGTGAGGCATTCTACAGGTTCCTTGTTAGTTCAAATTCCTTTCTTTGGCGACCGTCCTGTGCTAGTCGGGCATTGGCACAACGCACTTTCATTGGAAAGTCGGCTGGTGCGAGACGGGCCGTCACACTTGGTATCAGAGCTCTAGGTTGCGTAGTTAACCTAGGGAAAGACACCGGCGAAAGATAGTACGTATACGAGAGTGCGTATTTGTGATATTTTGGTTTTCAAAAGCTATATATATATATTATTAGTATATCTAGGGACGAAGTCGCACTGCACTAGCACCACTGAAGGGATGGTTAATCGTTTTCTGCTTACAGATTGAACGATGAGCCGACATACGAGGGGTACTGGTAGAGGAGCTAATAATAAGAATGCTTCTGATATGAGGACGATTTTCACTGACTTCATGAGAGAGATGCTTAGGGATGTTCCGAGGGCAGCTCCTAATGCTGCAAATGGTGGTGGTGCGGCGGTGCAGGCGCCTAGGGCCAATTTCGCCAAGCTCGGTAAGGACTACACTATTCTTGGTGGGAAGCCGTTCCACAGAACTGAATCGGCTACAGATGTTCAAGATTGGCTTGATAGCTATGAGCACATCTTTGAAGATTTGGGGATCGATGATGCGATGAAGAGAAAGCTAACGTCCCGTCAACTGCAAGGACGGGCTATGAATTGGTGGAATGCTATTAAGGCAGCTACCCCTGAGGATCAAGTTACTTGGGATCAGTTCAAGGCCCGATTCAGTGATAAGTTTATCCCAGCTGCCCAGAAGTCAGAGTTGTTTTGGAAGTTCTTGGAGCTTAAACAGAATGGTAGGGCAGTCTTGGAATATATTGCTGAGTTTGATATTTTATCAAAGTATGGAATACCCCTTATTGACTCTCCGGAGAAGAAGAGTGAGAAGTTCATAACAGGCTTAGATCAATACTTGGGGAAATCCTTATAAACCATATTGATGAGACTTTTGAATCGATTGTTGGGAAAGCATTGAGATCAGAGAGCCTTTATCCTAAACCCAAGGCTGAAATTACTGTTGCATCTGCAGAGGGGCCAAAGCCGCAAGCTAGCGGTGGAGGCAAGAATAATTCTCAGAACAAAAGAAAACAGAATCAGACTAAGTATGGTCAGAAAAAGAAAGATAGGAAAGATGTTGACTGCTTTAGCTATGGCAAGAAGGGCCATTATGCTAAAGAATGTCGAGCAAAGCCAGCGGACAGGAAGTGCTTCAATTGCGGCTAAGTGGGACATCACAAGGATAAATGCCCGCAACCCCCAGAGAGAACAGATTATGAAAGCATATGCTATTAATGTTGCTCCTTCTTCGTTGAATGTCCCAACTACGGCAGAGAAAGGAAAGAATGTCATCATTCAAGGTATGCTTTCTGTTTATGATGTCCCTGTTCGAGTACTGTTTGATACTGGGGCTTCCTATTCCTTCATATCTAGTGACCTGGTAGATAGGTTGGGATTGGAACCCGAGATAGTCGATAGACCTTTAGTTGTGACGAACACGATTAGTGGTTCGACTAGCCTTAGCATGATTTGTCGTAATGCGGTCTTATCGAGTCATGGATGCATGTTTGCTTGAGATTGCTTTGTTTTGGGCTTTACTGGGTTTGGCATTATTTTGGGAGTCGATTGGCTCCAAAGGTACGGGTGGTTGTTGACTGTGAGGGATTTTCGGTGACTATTAGGGTGGGTGATGGGCGGAGGGTAGTGTTTGGTGGCCTACCTAGTAATAAGGTGATGGCTAGTTTTCTAAATTCCCTCGACATCCCGCAGGATGAGTTAGCAAGAATTCCCATTGCTAGCCAGTATCCGGATATCTTCGAGGAAGTGACCGGTCTTCCACCACACCGAGAAATTGAGTTCTGTATTGATTTGGTGAAAGATGCCAGACCTATAGTAATGCCACTTCGTCGTATGGTGTCAAGGGAACAGCGAGAGCTTGGGGTGCAAGTAAGTGATCTTTTGAAGAAGGGATTTTGTCCCAAGGAGTGTTTCCGAGTGGGGAGCACCAGGTTTATTTGCGACCAAGGCAGATGGTTCCCTTCGTTTATGTGTGGACTATCGCGAGTTGAATAAAGTGACTAGGAAGAATAAGTATCCTCTTCCATGAATAGATGATTTGTTTGATCAGCTAGAGGGAGCAAGAGTGTTCTCCCAATTGGACCTCGCGATAGGATTTCATCAGCTCCGAATAGCAACTAAGAGTATACCTAAAACGACCTTTCGGACGCCGTCCAGATTCTATGAGTGGTTGTTCATGCCATTCGGGTTGACCAATGCACCAACATATTTTGTGGATCTTATGAATAGGGTATTCAGGGATCGATTGAATAAGTTTATTCTTGTGTTCGTGGACGATATACTTGTTTATTCGAGGACCGAGGAAGAACACAAGGAACATTTAAGAGTAGTGATGGAGGTGTTGAGAAAACACCAATTGAAAGCAAAGTTTTCTAAGTGTCACTTCTGGAGGAGGGAAGTGAGATTCTTAGGCCATGTTGTTTTAAAGAATGTTATTGCCGTGGATCCTGCGAAGGTGGCTACGGTACAAGATTGGTCTATGCCCAAGAATGCAACAGACGTAATAAGTTTCTTGGGGTTAGCTGTATATTATCGTAAGTTTTTCCAAGACTTCTCCAAGATAGTGGCACCATTAACTCAGTTGACCAAGAAGAATCAAGCTTTCATTTGGGACGAAAGGTGTGAAAATGCATTTAAGAGTCTAAAGGAAAAGTTGACGTGTCCGCCAGTGTTAGTCATTCCTAAAGGGAATGAAGAGATGATAGTATACACGGATGCATGTGGTACCAGACTGGGCGCTGTATTGATGCAAAGAGGTAGGGTTGTAGCTTATTGTAGTCGACAGCTGAAACCGCATGAGAAAAGATATCCTACCCATGATTTGCAATTGGCAGCGATCGTGTTCGCGTTGAAGATGTGGAGATATTATCTCTTAGGAGAAAGATTCGAGTTGTTTATCGATCATAAATCGTTAAAGTATCTCTTCTCTCAGAAGGATCTAAATCTCCGACAGCAAAGATGGTTAGAATTCTTGGCTTCCTATGATTTCGACATCACATATACACCTGGAAAGGGCAATGCAGTAGCTGATGCATTGAGTAGAAGACATGCTAGTTTAGGGGCTATGTTTCTTGAATGGAAGCAACTAGAGTATATCGCTGGGTATGATTTCAGACCAAAGTTCGAATTGGATCCAGAAATGTTGGCAAGTTTGACGATTAGACCCACTTTGATTGAGCAGATTGGTTCGAGTCAGAGGAACAATCCTAACCTATTGGAAATCATCCCCAAGTTAGAGATGGGTGTCGACAGTGAGGAGATGAATAAGATTGGACTTGATCGAGACGGATGGCTTAGAAAGAATGCAAGATTAGTTGTACCCAATGTTAATGGATTGAGAGACGAAGTGCTTAGAGAATGTCATCACTCAAAACTGACTATACATCCCGGTGGTAACAAAATGTATCGAAACATGAAGTAGACCTATTACTGGGAAGGGATGAAAAGAGATGTTGGGAAGTTTATAATCAAATGCATGAACTGCCAGCTAGTTAAAGCCGAGCAAAAGAAGCCTAGTTATTTGTTGCAATCATTGGGAATTCCAGAATGGAAATGGGAACAAGTCTCAATGGATTTCATTGATGGGTTTACCAAGGGCTAGATCGGGCCATGATAGCATTTGGGTGATTGTGGACCGATTGACCCAGAGTGCAAGGTTTATACCTATCAAGTTGAATAGAATTGCAGCTAAGTTAGCAGAACTGTATATGAAGTGGGTAGTGAGATTTCATGGAGTACCCAAAGGCATTGTAAGTGACCGAGATCCGTTGTTCACTAGTGGATTTTGGAAGAGCTTACAAGAGGCTTTAGAATCAGAATCACATCTCAGTACCGCGTACCATCCTCAAATCGGCGGTCAAACAGAGAGGGTGAATCAAGTATTAGAAGATCTCTTGAGAGATTGTTTATTGGATTTTGGTGGATCATGGGATGACCATTTACATCTAGTGAAGTTCGCATATAATAATAGTTATCAGCCCAGTATTGGTATGGCTCCATTTGAAGCTTTGTACGGAAGACCGTGCAACTCACCATCATGTTAGTTAGAAACCGGTGAGAAGTTTATGCTTGGACCAGTTGTGATAAGAGAAACTTCAGACAAGATCGGGGTTATCCAACAGCGAATGAAGGCTATCCAACATAGGCAGAAGAGTTATGCTGATAATAGGCGAAGAGATTTAAAATTCTCCATTGGCGACTTGGTGCTTGTCAAGATTTCTCCGTTAAAAAGCGTGATTCGATTTGGTAAGAGAGGTAAGTTAACACCAAGATTTGTTGGCCCATTTCCAGTTCTCGAACAAGTTGGGAATTTAGCATATAAAGTTGAATTACCTGACAAGATGGAGGGAGTTCATAATGTGTTTCATGTTTCCCAGTTAAGGAAGTTCGTGCACGACCCTGATATGACTATTTCACTAGATCAGTTGGATGACATCGGAGTAGAACCTGAGGCAGCTGGGAATTGCAAGCCGATCTGTATTATCGAGAGCGATACGAAGCAATTTTGAAGGAAGGCAGTGAAACTGGTTAAGGTTCAGTGGGGCGAGAATGAAAATGACTGTACTTGGGAAACAGAGGAAAGTGTAAGGAAGTCATATCTAGAACTCTTTACCTGGTATGATTTTAAATTGCGATTTAGTTATTCCGCATGCTAGGATAGGCTTGATGTGTTTGTAATGTATGTTTGATTGTTTGTAAATGGATGTTAGGCATGTGGGACTCGTGGTACGCTTTAATTAGGGAATTTCGGGGGCGAAATTTCTTTAGGGGGAGAGTGTAACGACCCACTTTCTACGTATCAAAGAATTGTAGAATATTTATTTCTTTTTCATATGAGGTCATATGGTCGTGTAACTTTGGGGAACGACTATTGGGGTTATTTTCCATGTTCACAATTTTTGTCGATTTTTAAATGACCGTTTTGCCCTTGGAAAATCTTGTTTTGCCTATAACTTTTGATTGGTAAGGAGTTTTGACCTAAAACTGCTTCCATTAGATCTGAATGATGGTTTACCTTTCTGTAGAGTGGCCACATGAATCAAACGGACTTACCGTTTGGGAGATATGGCTGAATTAAGGTTTAGAAGGTGAAAAGCTGCTTAAGTGTGCTGCTTGGAGTAATTAGCAAATGGGTCCGTAACCCATTTCGAGATTAGGGTTATGGGGAGGTTGAAATGAGTTAGGTTTTCATTCTATTTCAGTTTTCTAGCTGCCAATTACGTCTTAGAAACCCTAACGATGGACTCCACCTTCTAAAATCACTTTCTAATCAAG
Organism: Allium sativum; assembly: GCA_030737875.1. NCBI lineage: Eukaryota > Viridiplantae > Streptophyta > Magnoliopsida > Asparagales > Amaryllidaceae > Allium > Allium sativum. The sequence continues at coordinate 738,678,269 of CM060916.1, forward strand.
GATTCAGCAAAGCGGCATCAAATCAAGTCAAAATAGCATCAAATCAGAGTTGGAGTTGTTGTGTTGCATTGGAAAATGCCCCAAAACAGTAGTTTCAGATCTAAAGTTTTATTTGTGGCTAAGGTGAGTGATTTGCGTTGTTTTTCACTAGTTATGGTTAATTAGGGATGATTAGTGTTAATTAGCGAAGTTATGCATGATAAAATTTTAAAAAAATGTTTAGAAATTCTTAAATATTATTTTAAGCTTCTGTTAAAAATTTGGGTTAATTTGGATATGTTTTGCTAATTCTATGGGGAAAATATGGGTTTTGGGAATGTTTGATCCATTTTGACCTAGTTATTCATCATTTTGGTGTTTATGGTTGATGTTCTATGTTGCTATGACTGTTTGGTATGATTTATGATTGCTTAGAACAGTTAGAATGGTCCAAAACGCTATCGTGTGGTGTAAACAGTTGCTGGAAAAGTTGCAGGAAATAGTGGAAGATTTTGACTCAAACCGGATCGGATCGGTGGGGGACGAACCGGCCCGCTAGTGCCTCATGTGTTACAAACCAATCACACCAGAAGCCCCCGACCCGAACCACCTCCCCTGAACTGAGTTGAATTAGAGCTACGACTTTGGCATGGTGGCACGACCTGACCTAGATGTTCCTAACGAACCGAGAAGCCAGCTCCGAACCGAACCGAAGAGGAATCACGAACTTAACTGACCGAAACCTTGGAGCTCACGATCCGAACCGGTGGGGGAAGCCGACCCGACCTGATGTGATGACCACGAACCGACCAAGAGTTCACGAATGGGAGAGAGGCAACCATGACCGATCCGAACCCAATGGGGGTATCACGACTCGAATCGTGGATGCATAGAACCGAACCGATGATGGCTAGGGCATTTAAATGACCGCGAGCCGAACCAAGTAGCTTGGACATAAGACGTGAACCACGAATCAAATGGAGACCGATCCGAAGGGGTCCAAACCCCATATGCAAAGGTAGTCCAAGTGAGGAGTTGTAGCTCAGGATCAAGATGAGAACCAACGAGTTAACTTTATGAGTTGGACTTTGCTGCGGGACGTGTGCAAAGAGGTTATCGATGTATATAGCTTTGACTCACATTGAGTGATGGATTAGTGGCTATGGATTAGTGCAGTGGGGTTGTTATGACTCCATGGGGAAAAGTGATCGTAGCAGGGCTATGAGCCAGTGCAGTGGAGTTGTTATGACTCCATGGGGCAGAGTGGACATAAGTATTAGTGGTTACGGATCAGTGCAGTAGGGCCATCATAACTCCATAGGGCAGAGCGATAGTAACAAAGAATTGGGAAAGAATTGGGTGATCAAAGTGGTGGATATCGTAAGCTTTACGAACTGAGTGAGAGATGTGAGGATGATTGCTATGTTTGATGTTTGTTATCACCATGACATGCTTACCCCTCCCCATTATTTTCACACCATGTGTTAGTGTCACCTTAGAGTACTATACATCCTGTTGTGCTAACTCTTTGGTTGCTGGTCCACGTTCAGGTGTGGTTATGTTTACCTATTATTGTTCTGTTTTCCTACTTATAGAGCATACGAGACTTTTGCCTGACCCAGAGTTGTATGTCTCTTCTTATTACTCTGGGTGCTCTTAAACGAGCAGACTAGAGACAGGTCAGGTGATTATGCACGAATAACTGTATCGGAGGCGAGCAGGAGGCTTCCATGTTTGATATATATATATATATATATATATATAATCTCACTGTATAGTTTAAGATCTTCTAGAGAGTCAGAATTCAGAGATGATTCAAGACTCGTGAGTATTCAAGATTTCAAGAGTTCAAAGGTTCAAGACAAATATAGCAATAGAGTTTAGTTTATGGAAGACTCTGAATAGCACTCTAGGTTCAAATTCAAATTCTGTTGTTCAGTTTTCGATTTCAAATTCTATTTTTAAATTCTATCTTCAATCTCTATCATTTCTATTTTACCTTCTTTACTTTACTTTTGATTTCAAACTCAAGTTTTATAAGATTTATATATTTATACTTTTATATACTTTATATTTATATAGTTTTATAATTTTATAATTTTATAAATACGTTCATATACCTTAAGTTTATGTTTTCATATGATTTTCTACTTTATAATATTCATTTATAACACTATGTTTTATTTCAAGAATTTCTATTTTTTTTTGAAACTAGGTGCTTTATTGATGAAATATAAACTAGGAGCATGCTTGAAATAATGCGCTCCCTACAGTACATCTCGTTACAAAGAGCACAAAGCCGAAACATATTACCGTATTTTAAGTGCACACCCCTTCTACAAGCAAATAACAACAAACAATTCTTCCCCAAAAAGAAGTAAACAGTGACTATAGAAAGGTGGAAACCTCAAACCTAAAATCAACCAGGATCCAACAATTCTATTCCCCACCGCCGTAGGTAACCTTTCTCCTTCGTGCTAGCTCGACTCGACGATATTGCAACTGCAACCGAACATCGATCCCTACCAATTTGAAGCACTGATCAGTGGAGCACGTCTTCTGCTCAAACCACCGAGGATTCCTCTCCATCCAGAGGTGATGGATCAGTGTTGCTGCAGCTGTGTACACCAGATCTTGTACTATTGAGATGCTCGGGAACCACTGCACTAGGAATGAAAATAGCTACAGGGACTCAAAACAAGCAGGAGGAAGATCCAATCTTTCCATGAAAGATTGCCACAGATAAATACTATACACACATTGAGTAAAAACATGTGAATGGTTTACATACTCATCTGAGCACAACACACAACGTAAATCTGGTTGTAACCCCTAGTTTACAAGCCAATCCCATGTAGGTAGCTGATTTTGGTAAGCTGTGTATGCCGTAAAAGAAAATTTTCGTGCAGTAGTCCTACGCCAGATTAATTTGTAGTCTAATTTCACATACACATGTCATCTAATAGAATCCCACACGTCACAAAAAATGAATTTGTTATGTTGAGGAATCTCCCAAAAATCCTGTGGTTGCGAACTATATATTTGCACTTGACGAATCTCATTTGCGAGTTCTCTGGTTTCATGTAACACCTGCGGTTGAAACGTGTTGTTCATGATAATACAACTCACTGTATTCCTAGCTGTACCACACACATGCACTTTACTCCACCCTAAGCAGTCGACCAATGACTTGTGATTGATCCAAGAATCGAACCACAAGGAGGTGTTCTCACCATTTATAATTTCCCTGTGCATAAGTTTTCGTGCAACGTCCCTCTGTCGTAAAATAGCCTTCATCATACCGGGCTGATTTGCGGTAATTGGCATAACCCAAAATTATTCTTTGTGACATATTTAGCTATCATCCATTTGTTCCACAGGTACTCTTTAGTTAACAGCATCCACAACATCTTTAATCTAGCTGTTGTGTCCAAATCTGCGAATTTGTGCAAACCAATTCTGCCTTCCAACTTGGATCTACAAAAAATGTCCCACAAAATTTTATGTAACTTACCACACCAATTTTTTTTGCACATAGTCTATCAATTTTGTGTAAAATAGAAACTGGTAGATGATAAATACACAGCCAATACATAACTATCAGGGTAATAGTGCTATGAATTAATTCCGCCCTGCCCGTTGTTGTTAATAGCTTACTATCCCAAGTGTCTAATCTTGTTGTTATCCTGTTCAGGAGAGGGATGCAATGAGCAACATGAATGTAGTCGGATGTCAGCGGAACACCAAGATACTTCACTGGTAAGTCATGCATAGGGATATGTAGAATATTGCTGATTTCATTTTTAATAGCCACGTCTTTGTTGGAAAAAAAACTGAGATTTAGTTTGATTTGTCTGTAGTCCCACTGTAGATTTCAATTGGTCAAAAACAGTATTCATGTGCGTCGCGTTATCAACCGTACCAGTAAGAAAAATCATCACATCATCCGCATGTAGTAAATGAGTAATACTAGGCTGAATTTTAGTCACAGGCTGCAGACACCCATCACTTTGCCTTGCATCCATTAAAATAGAAAAAACTCCATCGTAATGCAAAATAAATATGGGAATAAGGGGTCACCTTGACGTAGTCCCCGATTAGATGTAATATACCCTTCTGGTCGGCCATCCACCCTAATTGAGAAAGTTGGAGTCGAGATACACTCGTGAATGAGTTGAATTAATGAGATTGGAAAGCCCATCAAATTGAGCATGTGGCAAACGAAATCTCGGTTGACCATATCATAGGCCTTCTGCAAGTCAACCTTTATGCACATTTTCCCACTGCCTTTTTTTGCAAAATCCGTAACCAGTTCATGTGCCAGCAACACGTTTTCACCAATATTCCGGCCAAGAATGAAGGATGATTGGTTTTTTGCAATTACAAAAGATAGAATTTTTTAATTCTATGACATATCACTTTAGCATCGATTTTATACAGAACATTTGCACAAGAGATAGGTTTGTAATCTGAAATTGCTTGTGGCTTGTCCTTCTTTGGAATAAGAGTAACAAAATTATGATTAAGTCCCTTCGGCAGTCGCTTTGTGTTGAAAATTTCTGATATCACTTCATGTAAATCACGCTGCAGGAAATCCCAGTGGTTCTTGTAGAACTTGGCTGTGAAACCATCCGGACCCAGGCTTTTTGAGTCGTCAATAGAGAACAAAGCCTTTTTAATTTCTGCCTCGGACACTGGAACAGATAAGTAACCTTTTCCCACTTTATTTATATGCATTCACAGTTCAATATCCAGGAAAGTAGTAGTAACTTCTCTATTAAACAAGTTATGATAGTAATTAATAGCCTCCTCCTTTATGGTTACCGGATCATATACATAGTTGCCATGTTCATCTAGCAAAGCATGAATTTTATTCCTGTGTCGCCACATTGACATTTTAGCATGGAAGAACTTAGAATTAATGTCTCCATGTTGCATGCATAAGACTTTGCTTTGTTGTTTGAAAAACTAGAATTGTTTGTGGATCTGATCATTTAACTGCAAGCTTTTAAAATACATGTCGTCGTAAAGGTCAACATTTTCTGGATTGTGGTTACATTCCTGAAAAACTGCATTGAACTCCTCCTGTAGTATGTGAACTATATATTCTTTTCTCTCACCTGATTCCATTGTTTCAATTTGTTTTTGATATTCCTTAATTTGTGCATAAATCTGTGCGCAGTCGTCCCCTATGTGTCTGTAGCATATCCCTCCTTAATACAGTCGCTATACCCATTCATATAACATCAGTTGTTAACGTATCTGAACGGTGTACCTTTCCCTATCCTTTGTCGAGCATTGAGAGTTATTAGAATTGGTGTGTGATCACTCACGGCATTCAGCAAAGCGATGGTGCTGAATTGGGGTATAGTAGACATGAATTCATAGTTCATCAATACTTTGTCTATGTTTGTTGCGATACCTCTTCATCTCCATGTGTACTTGCATCCCTGCATATGTGTTTCAACTAAACTGCAATTGTATGAACAATTTTTGAAAGAATTTAATACGGTAAAACGGATTGGCAGACCCCCTTTTTTATCGGTCCGGTTGAGAGCATTATTAAAATCCCTCATTACCATCCACGGCTGACTGATAGATCGGGCGTCGATACTTAGCAAGTCCCAAAATTTCAATCGCTCGGAAAAGGAGTTACTTGCATATATCGCAGTGCAAAATAGTTGCAAACCACCTCTGTTAGTAGTGAGAAAAGAAATATGATGTTGTGATAAACTGATGATGTTATATGACCATACTGCCTTGTCAATCAGTAATAAGATCCTACCCTTGCTGCCTGTGTCATTATTATGAATGATATCCCAGTTTGCAAACCGTAGCCTTCACTCGTCAATAGCTCTAGTCAATAGCTTATTCTCAACCAAATTTAAAAAAGTTAGGTTGTGCTTCGTAAGGAGTGCGAAAACATGACCAACTTTATCGTCGGTGTTCAGACCCCTTACGTTCCACATCATCATGTTCACCTATCAACAGAAGTGCTCCTTGTTTGCCTTTTAGGAGGAGCTTTGATTGAAACTTTGGGATTTGGCTTAGTTTCCCGCTTCTTCTTGTACTTTGGGTTTGTCGTCAACATGGGGGAGACATTTAAAACTAGAGCTTGGCCTATCACCTACTTCCTGTATATCAAATGTACTAATAGAATTGATATCTACATCTGTCGATAGATTGATGTTGGTTGAGTTTATATTTTGTAGATCGAGATTAACACACTTGGGTTGCACTGCTGTTTCCTCTGTTTCAGGTCCTGCAGGATTGGAAATGTTGTCTTCACTCATAGTTAGCAGCACGAAAAATGGATTACGTCGTGGAATCTCCCTGTCTCCAAACCTCATATTCGTTGTGGTGCTAAAGTTAGGCGAATTAGATTGGGTCTGCTGTGTATATTGTGTATTGTCTTCCGGTTGTACTATTTACACTAGCATCACACGTATTTGTATCATTGCTTTGTGAATTTTGTTCATTATAACTCCCCACTGCAGTATAGCCACTGAGTGATGTACTCTCTACTGTATCAGAATTTACCCCATGTGGATCCTCAAGGGCTGTTGGTTTACTTTTTGGTTGCCAAATTTATGATGTGGAGATTGTGCAGTGTCCGAAACCATTATAGTTTAATATATATATATATATATATATATATTAAAATACTTGAAAATTGCTCAAAAATCAATTTTGAATAAGGATATGTCGACATATAACTGTCATTTTTTCAAAATTGAAAGGAAGTGTCTTTTCACTATTTGTAACGTTCCAGAAGCGTTGCAACCTTTCAAATCTTATAAATAGGGGATGATTTCGAAGTTTTTCATCATTCTTCTTCTCCATCTTCATCTCCTTTCTCTACACCATTATATTTTCTTATTTTTATGATCTACACTTATACTCTGCCAATTCAATTCTATTTATATAAAACTTCTTCTCTTCTCATTCTCTACTCATTACTCTCTGAATCAAAGTGATATTAAAGAGTTATAGGGCTATTGTAATCGTTTGGGAAGTGTTTGGGTAATCTATGTTTTCTTGGTAGCCGTGAAATCAAGGAACGTGAGCGGTGTAACCTTTGTAGCCGTGAAATCAAGGAAAGAATACTTGATCAAGTGTGTGGAATCGGTGTTACCCTTGTATCCGTGAAATCAGGGAGGTTGTAATTGGATATTGATATAGTGATAAAACTATGCGCAATCTAGCATTGCGTGGGACTGGACGTAGGAAAAATTCCGAACTAGTATAAAATCCGTTGTGTTCTTTCCTTTTCTGCATTTTATTTTTGTTTATCTTTGTGTTTGTATTTGATTCTGTGTTTGTGATTGTTTCTGTAGTGTGTGATTCATATAGTAGATCATATAAGTTCTAAATTTTCTTTAAATTCTCAAAAACTCTATTCATCCCCTCTTATGTCAGTTTTTCCTTTAACGATTCATTCTGCAATCCCTAACAATAAAAATTTAATCTTAATTAATCAAAAATAATTTAGTGAGAAAGGATCTTATTAGTGTGCATGGACAGTTAGTAAAGGTTTGGGGAAATTTTGAAAAGATGTTTCAATTGGTTACTATTTAATAAAAAAAGAAAGTTGAAGTTTTTACAAGTAAATTTATGACAAGGTTAGTAATTAATAGAAATCCTTTTTAGCACCCTTTGAGGAAATCGGAAAGTTTCTTTTAGTACAGACTTGCATTCCATTGTAGTGTCCTATTTTAGAAAAATAGAATGATTTAGTTGGATATTTTCTTCCTAGGTTTTTGTAGTGATCGCTGGGTAAGAACAAAAACATTGGATATTGTGAATATAAAATATAAAGGAAGATTAAAGATGAACCACTAAAAGAAGACAAACAATGATGACAACTGCAAAAATAAATAACAATAAAAGAAAATGAATTATCCCAAAGTAAGTTAGGAAAACTGAAAATAAAATTTTCTTATGTAGACCATGCTTGGAATAAAAAATAGGAATTTTTGTAAAATTAACAATTAAGTTTCCCAAGTATGGAGAAAAAGGTACGTAAAAGTGGATGGAAAATATGTAGTTTTCCATTTTTTATCTCTTTCTAACCTAAGAAATCGAATACATAAAATCAGACATTTTTGTAATTCACAAATTTAAAATTGGCAGGTAGGGTTTGGATGCAAAAATTGGATGAACTATGCTCTTACTTTGTAAGAATGTGGGAAAAATTGTATAAAGAAGTGTATTTGATTTTTAAAATATTCATTCATGTAGAAATTGCCGTTATATTTAGGATGTGTACATCATGTTTTCAAAAGGTTTTCAAGAAAATTAGCATTCATATAGGAGGTACCAATTAGGTATTGGTTGGATTCATGTATTATTATTTTGTGTTACACTTTGTACAAGCGCACAAATGGTTGCAAAAATTGAATGTACACATGATGGTTGTAAATTATGGGGGAAATTACTTAATTTTACCCTTACCAAATTTCGGGGATGAAATTTCATAACGGGGGGAGAAAGTAACACCCTGCATTTTTAATTGAATAGTAAAATAAAAATTGGTAAAATCATCAGAATTCGGTCACGACGTCATTCTGTCCGTGGCGACTTTCTGAACAATTTAGACCTATGGTTTGCAGAAAAAGATTTAAAACAAAGAAGATATATTTAAATGTTGTTTTAGAAAAAATGTGAAAAGTAAGATATGAGAGGAACACAAATAAGAAGAATAGCTACAAATGTTTTTAGATTTGTAAATAAAAGCCAAGTTAGGTGAGTTGCTAAGGCATGCACTTCACAAGGTGAATGTCAAAAGTTCGAGTCTTATCAACGTCATGTTTCTAATTTTAGAGGGACAACTAAAGAGATGCATGTTCTAAGATATATATATATATATATATATATAGGTACATATAAGAAAAATTATATATATATATATATATATATATAGGTGAGTATATATGTGTATATACATGTGTGTGTAATATATATATATATATATATATATATATATATTATATGAAATCCAAAAGTGTCCTGCAATCAATCAAAATGAGTAGGAAATAAATGTCGGCATAACGCTATTTGAATTTTGAAAAAAATGAAGTTGTGCGTAAATATATACACATAAATTTAAAAATTGAAATTAAAGTGTAATTTAAGGGCGGAAAGTAATAAATGTGGAATGAATGAAAAATAGGTAAGAGAATAGCTGCGTCTGAAATTTGAACATATGTTAAAAAGGAAGGAATAATGAATATGCAACATTAAATAATGACATTTATTGCGCCGCTATTAACGGATAAAGATTTGAAGAGTTATACGTACATGCGCATAAGTTTGAAGTGGAAATTTTGGATATACCTTATAAATGGAAGAAAATAATTTACATAACAATAATATTAACAAAAGGAACCTTGTAGCTAATGTTAAATGTATCCGTGTAATTAATATAATGAATTTAGATAACATATATTGCTACAGTAATTAATTACGATGTTAATTAACCTGTTAAAAGCTGCAAGGAATATAACACATATAAAGAACAAATGAGAGAGAGCAAATAAATTGTACTTATTTGCAATTTAAGGGTTAGGAATAACTGACAAATGCTATAAATAAAGCCTTAGGTTAACCTAAATAAAAACAATAACGGATCTACAAAATCGACGATTTCTAGAGAAAGGCTTTGAAACTAAGGTAAGTGAATATATTTTGAATAAATACAATATGTAAAGTTTGTTCTTTTCTTTTTTATTTAAACCAGTATAGTTTTATTCTTATTTACTCTTTCTTCTTCAGATCTGGATTCCTATTAAGAATAATTCACAATTAACCAAATCCATTGATTTGGTGCTAGTTTTACATATTTTAATGTATCAGTTTTAATTTGTGAATTAGATTCTCTTATACTTTTGGTTTTATTTCCAAATCTAAAATTAAATAGTAGGTAACTGGTATTTACCGATTTAAATTAAAAAGGATAGGCATGTTCACTTTTAAAATAAACCTTATTTGTAAATCAGGGAAAAATTAGATCCAAACGAATGGAACATGCTTGGATGATTAATAAAATATTTTGGGTGCAATAAGGATGAATTGGATAGCTTAAACTATGGAAGAAAATCTAGATCAATATTTGGAATTTTACCAACAATGCAATGTGAGTAGATTTAAATTATACCTTTTGGTAACGATATATTTATCATTCAAATTCCCCGTAATTCTTAACGTAATAAATAATTGAAATTGTGGTAATTGTGATAATCCATTCTCTAAGCACGTTGAGAATGTTACTATTTTATGATTTTATCTCATTAACTTCCTATTTGGGTTTGAGAATTACTATAATATTAAAATCGTGAAAATGACAATGATTATGCATATATTCTTAAGGCGGTAATTCAATGGTAAAATATGTATGTACCCAAATCATATTGTTTAGACTATAATGAAATTGTTGGGTTTAGAAAGATTATAGTAAATTGTGGATAAAATGGAATAAGAATTAACAAGCCTAATTTTGTACGGAAACTTATTGTGATTAAATTGGAATTAGGAATTGTGTATGAAAACAGGAACTAATATAACTCAGAAAGAAAAGGGGAATTAGTAGTGGACTGAGTTAACTCGAGGTGGAAAAGGGATACATTTGCATGATTACCATTACGGTAAATTACAGAGAACGCAGTTACAAGAAAAAGAAATGTTATAAGGATTAGTGTGATATAGGGTTTTTTGCCGTATTGCACACCAATCAAATATATAACACACACACACACACACCGTGTAATATAAAGAAATAACTTGTAACTGCGTATCTTAGTTGATGAATTTTATAGAAATAGACTTTTATACACTTCCACCAACCAAATTGATGAGGTCCTGTAATAATAAAAATGTACAAGACGGTGAATAAAGAAAGGTTACAATAGTAAAAGTTTGGTTAAATATTAAGGAACCTTAGGAAAATGTGATGTACATGGAATATAACATATTATAATTAATTATATGAGTGGGAAGGAAATATAATAGGTAGGCTTGTCCTAGGGCCAAGTGGAATTATAACATAGGTTATAATTAATAATGAAAGGAGAACTTACTAATAAACCTTATTTAAGGGAACTAAGTTAATAAGTAAATCAATAGCAACAGTTGTTGTAATGATATAACGTTGGTTATAATAAGAGGTAAGATGAGAACTTATTAATAAACCTTATTTAGGGGAACTAAGTTGACAAGTAAACCCACAACAACAGTTGTGGTAACGATATAACAGAAGTTATAAATATCTTGAAAAATTGAAAGAAAGAAGAGGCTTATTATAAATAAACTTATGAATGAGAAAATATTAAGTTTAATGTGTAATAATAAGTGGCTTATAGGTAGGGTCCATTCTGGCAGCATGGGGCAGATTAGGGAAAATAAGCGGTCAAATGGAAGTTAACAAACAAGTAATTTGAATAGAAAATGAATGTGTTAATATTCACTTTAATTAGCAATATGATAAGTTAAAGCAATCACATGATTAAAAGATTAGACTTAGGATCTAATAACGCGATAACATGATGCGCTTGGACCAGTCCGTATGTATGGAGATGAAGAACCCAACGGGTTAGATCATCGTGGTGTCTAGAAAGAGAGGAGAATGTTCAACTAAGTATTCTACAAGACTGGAGGGAAGCGTGGGGCTTCAGGGGGACATGGTAGGGTACTCTGCTATGAACCTTTAAGGAACAACCAGATGTACTCGTCGCTTGGATGCAAGTCTGTTGTACCATCTAGAGTATACCCTGAAAATTCCCGATCGAGTTCCGTACATTGGATGCAGCCCTATTACAGGACCCAAGTTACTATAGGTAGTATGTTTAGGTGAGGGTCTAGATACACACACTGGATGGTGTATTGAATACGGTAGGGCATTACTCCGTGTTGAGATGTGATTCAGCTTATGAGACCGGATATGTGGGTTTGTACGCTTACGTGGCATAGCGATAGTGGTTCTGTTTGATTACATGGCGTAACAATATAAATTTCCATGCGCGGTTTGACATAGGATAGAGGTTGTGCATACTTTCGTTGTGAGACGATAGATACTATATGAGGATGGTACCATAGGAAGTACCTTGAGATATTGGACATAACTGCATGCATATTATATTAGGTTCAATATACTAGGAAGTAGATGGGTGCAACGTGTATGCAGGGCCAAGAGTGCTATTAACCCAAATAACCTAATAATTAAGAAATGTATTTTAACGGTATATGTAGGATCATTTCAGAATGAATAATTTGTCCTCTCACAAGAACTTGTGTTCTGACCCTCTCCTCATAACATACTCGCATGTTAGATTTATGGCAGATATTTGGTAGCCTTTAGATACTTCTTAGGCAGTTTCATTATTTCGGTAAGGCAATATTTGATTATTATATTTTGTCCATTCCGCTGTGAGATATTTTATCGATCTCTGGTATATTTATTATGTCTGTCTTTTCTGCAGGATGCCAAACAAGACAACTCGAGAAATGACAGTTTGGGATTTTTGAGAAAAATTCGGTCTATCGAAATTCGGGTTCTTATAAGCTAGACCTAGACTCTAGTGGCTTCTACACACTGGAAGTTTTGGCATAGTGGATCAACGTTGTGCTTTTGCCCTTCTCTTTGTTGATGGTGTCTTTCCTTTCGGCGAGATAGTAGGCTCTATGGTGGCTTGGTCACCCTTGACAATTTCTGTCCAATTCTCTATCAAAAATATCATGAGAAGAGACTATTGTGCATTGTAGACTCGGAAATTCTACAAGGAAGCGACGTCCTGGGAAGACATTGTAAGGAGAAGTAACATCGATAACCACGAAGGTAAGGATCTAAACTCTTCTACTGTCCCCCTCTCCAAGCTCGACCGGCAGTTCTACCAACTCAACTGGCCGGTTGGAGGAGCCATTGAAGCCGTGGATGGTGGCGTGCCATGGCTTCAAATCCTTGGCCTCCAGATTCATTTGGTCGTAGTCCTACTTGAAGAAGATATTGATGGAGGTCCCCGAATCTACAAGGATTCTTTGGACATAGTTTGGGCCTATCTGTGTAGAAATGACAAGAGGATCTATGGTAGGAATCTCAATTTTGGTAGCATCTCTGATATGGAAAACTATGTCGTCATGCATAGTCTTTTCGAGCTTCGCCGGGATAGATTCATCCTGGGCAGAGCATGTCACCAAGTTGGCATGCTTGATTGAGTTGACCTATTCCCTTATTTACTGGAAGCTTTCATTGTGGGGTGAGACCCACATCAAATAGTTTTAATCACGACACCCCCATGAGGAGATCTTGTATTGGACTACCCAGAGGTCAATTAAGCTAGAGGAAATGCGGGCATTGAAGGGCCTGCGGCTGCTTCTTAAGGAGTAGGGTTCTGAGTATACTACTTTATGGACTTCTCTAAGATGAGCTTCTCGATTGTATCCTTGAGGTGATGATAATCATTCATATTGTGGTCAAACAAGTCATGGAATCTGCAATATTTTCCTAAATTCTTCTCCTAGTCAACGATGCCCTGGTATTTGGCTTCTTGTACTGAATAGTGTTGCATCTCTAAATAGATTGCTTATAAATCAGAGTTGAGTAGAGTGTAAACCTTGTAAGTTGGGTATCGTTCGCGCTTTTTCGGATCTCCAGGTTGCTGGTTGTTGCGGCCGCCCAACTTGTTGTTATTAGGCTTGGGCTTGAATGAGGCTACCCTTTTACCCTTGTCGGAAGATTCCCCGATTTGTTTTCCCTTGATGCTGTCTTGGACAACGCTTGGGTGTTGGTTGTGAGGAGAAATTTGTTAACCTTTTCTTAGAAAGCCTCCAGGGTCATCGGTTGCTTCCTGTCGATCCATTATCCAAATTCGGTATTTGGTGTAATGCCCTTAGCGAGTTGAACCAAAATGGTATGAAGATCTGGGTATTCGATTTCCTCTAAGGCATTATTGAAGCATTCGAGGTAACTCTTGAGAGTTTCTCTGTGCCATAGTAGAGGCTATATAGAGTCAAGGTGTCCTTCGGTCTCACGACATGCATCAGAATTGTTGCACTAGCTCGGAAGCGAGCTGGTTGAAAGTAGAGATGAATCTTGCTGTTTGTCGAGAGAACCAAAGATGAACAGAGCCTTCAAGGAAAACTGGGAAACACTTGGACTTAATGGTGTTGTTGGCTTGGCTTGAGTCTATATTCCACTCATAATGGTTCAAGAAGTTAAAGAGGTCAGTCTTCCCTAAGTAAGATATCAGTTGGGGCATATTGAAGCGTCGAGGACACTCGGCGTCGTTGACGTCCCAAGTGAAGGGGTTACGCCTGTATTAGTTCCCAAATGACAGTGAAATTCCTCGAGTTTCTCTCATGATCCTTCAAACTATGTCGGTGAGAACCGTGGGTTGAACCTCCATAGGAATCCTGTGGTCATGGCCTAGCTCGGGAATTCAGGGTCGTGGGCGTCTTCTTGGATGAACATTTTCATCGTCTTTAGGTAAATCTTCAACCTCGATGATTTGATTCTACTGAGGTTGATTGGGAGGAATTTGGGCATGACCGACCGCTGGATGTGTAGGCTCCATGTTCTAAGTGACGACATGCATATTCTATCATAGAGGGGATTGGGTACTCGTTCCCTAACCATCATTGTTAGGACCAAACCAGAAGCGATTGCATTGATGTGTTCCCTCACTGAGGGTAATGGTTGTTCTGTTACCATTACCGTTTCCATTGATATTAATCCTCGTTCTTTGGCTACGATTTCCATGGTAAGTATCAGAAGAAGAGCTTTCCAAAACATTTGGTTGAGGACGAGGATTTCTATTTGCTTCAAGGCGAGCAACATCGCATTGAGTGTTCTCTTGAATTCGTTACATCAACTTGATGTTTGTCTTCATTTTTTCGTTAAGCTTTCTCATCCTCTCTTCCAACTTCTTATTAAGCTCGAAGAATTGGCCTTGAGTGACCGGAGTGTCAGGGTTGAAGGAGGCAATTATTTCCATATCAACTGGAATGTTTAAATGTTAAGGCTAAGGAGAAATTTCTATATCAACAGCAGTGGAGGTTCCACTCATAGGGTTCTTTCCATTTCTAACTATTACAAGCAAACATAAGAGGTAGGTCTAAGGGACCTAAGTAGCGCTTCTAGTTTGAAACGGAAGATGGTCGGAAAGAGGTAAGGTTTCGAGTCTTCGAGCTCTCAATGAAAGCGCTAGAAAGTTAATGCGCAAAATTAGCTCAACACCCAAAGATTTCCAAAATAATTGAAAATAAAGCTCCGCGTAAGAAAAATGTGCGGAAAGTAATAGGCATGATATTTATAGCAGTTTGGTTCGGGTTGAACCTATGCCCATTTTGAAGGCTTTACTAATTTAATTCACTATTGAGGAATTACAATGGTGGACATCATCATTACAAGGGATTACAATGATTACTTAAGTTTTATTAATCCTTATTTTCGGAAGTCTTCAATGTTCGGGAGTTCAAAGCTTCGAGAAAGAGAGAATTTCTTCTTCTCAAAGCCTCAAGAGGCCTTAATGGTGTCTAAGGTCAAGAATTCGCTTCTAAAGATGTCAAATCAGCCAAATGCTAACCTTTTTCACATTGAAAATGGAGGGGTATTTATAGATACTGGAGTAGGTAAGAAACGGGGCCCGCTGGCCAAATTTCATATCCCGAGATGGCATGCCTCTCTTTGTATCCAAGGGGATACGAAATTCGAATCCTAAGGCATACAAGATATGGGGATGTCAGGGAATATGTGGGATATAAAATTACACCAGCAAAAGTTTTCTTGAGGAGTTGAGAGGTCTACACTCACACGACTCCCTCTAGGCCTAAATCCCGAGTATCTTGGTGACACTTAAGGCTTTTATATCATACGATGGGCAACGTCATGTGGGTTTATAGTGCTTTTGGGAACCACGCCAAAAGGTCAGTTAACAACCATAACAATATATATATATATATATATATATATGCATAATGATTCTAAATCGGATTATCCAATGTGAATGCATTTTCTATTTAAAATATTTTTTAAATCACGTTGCAAAAGATACTAGCATATCTATGTGTATGCATCTATCAAAAAAAAATAACCAAAACCTTCACATGATTACGAATAGAAGTATGAAGTAACCCGTTTTCGCATCCAATTCTTTATATTCAAAACGAAAACTCTTCTAAAAATGCTTCCTACTTGTTTCTCTTATGCTCGAAAAATGATTTTAGCAGGGAATTTAACATTCTTACCACTTTGAACATTTCTCATTCTCGTTATATAGTGGAATTTTCATCGTTCTCCCCCAATACTCAAAAAATTCCACATGTAAACTGTATAAGGAGGCCTAAACTTAAGATATGGAATGTAAGTGAAATAATAACTCACGCACGTCATTGGAAAGACATGTAAACAATGTTTCCATGGCTAAAACAACTTTTCTCTTGTTACCATTAGCATTTCAGACGTATCGCCAGCTCAAATAAACTGCTAAAATCATAAAATTTATTTCTAATACCTTTCCTACGATTCACATGTGACCTTAACACCCGCGATTTTCATAATAATATATTTTGTTTCTCAAAATTACACTTTATTTTGGAAAAATAGCTTACAACGTGTAAACATGCATTTCTTTCAAAAATAGAAAATAAAATTTAAATCGGAATCCTTTTCTTTTACTTTTCAAAGCATTAGGAAAATGTTTCTAAAAGTATTTTCCAGAAATTTAGATGATTCAAGTCACAATTTGCGATAGACGAAAGTTATTTTAGGTTTGGGCAAAAATTATGTAAACCAAATTCAACTAATCGTATCCACAAATTAAAAATTTTCTATAAGGAACAATACAAAATAATTACCTATGACAAAATCAATTCTTAACTCGTCCTTCGCTAAAATTTACTATCTAAAGATTAATTCTTCTAGTTTTGCAAATATTGTCAGTTAGATTCAAATTATGAGATTTCATTTCCAATTTATATCATAAACAAGTGCGAATGACATACTCAACATCTTCAAAAGATAGAATTTCCATTATATCATTGTGTAATTTTACAAAGACAGTTAACAACTAACAGTCACAAGACGTCTTGCCCCGCGCCTAAAGCTTGGACCATTTCTACGACCTCTGACTAGTCATATCATGGTAATTAAATGCTCAATCTCGTGTGGTAAACATTGCTGGTGTCATTAGAGGTTTCCACATCATCGTTTTTGAAACACCCCGCATCCCTTAATGTTACCTAAAGTAAGGTCCCGCAAAAGAATATGAAGCACTATATGTATAAAGACATAGAGAATACCACAAAGACAAGGATTCACAAGACATAAAGTAATTAAAAATAGTGGAAAAAGAAGACAATTTAAAATAGCAACGTTACATTTGAAGCCAAATACTATGTCTCATGGAAAGAAAATACCAGAATACATAAATGAATCACTTAAATAGTCATAGATACAACCAAACCATGGAAAAGAAATAACAAAGAGCAATACATCTATTGCAAAGAAAATCCTCAAAGATAGAAGCCGAACAATCTGAACTATGCACTTCCACTTTGCGAGCCTAGGGGAAAAGAAAAAAGAAAGAATGAAGGAAAATTGGTCAGACATAAAATCTGGTGAGCTGTTATGATTACTAGCACGATTATTAAGCAAAGGAAACAGATAAAACAATAGTTTCTAGTGTTAGATAGGATAAGTGTACACCTAAAGTGAACATATATAATGACATAAAAGATTAAAGATAGGGTTAACTTTTCTCACTCCATAGAATTTTGACTATTTGAACTTCTATAAATTTCAAAATATAATACAATCAGTAAAAATTTCCCTATTACTACCCAACGATCGGTTATTAATACCATAGAGTGATAACATATACTCATTATGGGTCTTGGGCTTATCAGACCCAACCCATTAGCAAAAAGACATAACATTACCACATGCGTAGTGTATTTATGATCATTGTCCTAAGACTCTCTTTTGAAATCGTGTGATTGGATGTGATTCGAGTCTTAAGACATGTCACATCTTATCTTATATTATGATCCCATGTTTAGTCAATCAAATTTATTTAAGTTCATCTTTGGTAATCTTGGCCTAGAGTCCCATCCTTTTCATGAGTAGGAATTCAGATTTATTTCCTATTTTGAGTTGAAATTATCTTTAGGACTTGTTCCTGAGGACTTTTAAATTATTTTATAAAACGGTCTAATAAAGTAATTTTGTCTAAGTAATATACTAATTCGTTTGAGATTATCTTTGTGGGTTGAAAGAGGATAAATTATTTCCACTAAGCATTATGAAATGGTTGTTTATTTATTTATGATTGAAAAGTTAATTCATGAATAAGAAGATACATCTTCAATTATTCATTCACGAGTTTGCATCCCTATATAGACGTAGTTTTTTATTGCGTTAATTTTCCCATGAATTATGTTATGAATTCTGGTTGAGACGTGGGGCGCCACTATATCGTTAAAGATATCTAAACTCTTCGACGTGCCAAATTCTGATATAACAATTTTGCATTTTGATATTTAAGAATGCAATTTTGAGTATTAAATATTAATAATGTGCATAGACATAGAGTTTTAGCATTTGTAGTTTGCAATCATTGAGCGTTTAGTCTTGGTATATCTAAGGAAAATAGTGTTGATGATGACTGCAACATCATCGAGATTCATTTTCGAATTTCTAAGTAAGAACTTGCTATGATGGATGCATTTAGTTTATATATTAGAGTTATATAATTTTTCATCTTGGTTGATGCGTTGTTTAGTGGATTTCATCTATATATGAAATGGAAGTGTGGTTTATATTATAACCGAGAGTAAATGTTGTTTGAATTGGTTTCTATTCTGCTTATGCTTGGCTATGATGGCTATTTTGAACTTTCTCGATTAACCCTTAGGTTACACCTTTTTCAATTTGGTTATGATCATTTTGCATTTTATAGTGGATTGCAATTTGTTCGTAAATATTTAAGTTAAGTCATTGGCTATGAAACATTTGGCTAAACTCGCCTATTTGCTAGCTTAATGTAAATTACACATTCTTTATTGATCGTTGATGACTACTTTATGGTTTTGATCTTTTGATCCTTTGTGGAGTATTTGAGTTTTCTAGACTCATGACTGTTTGTGGATCTTCGGCTCATTTGTATGGGTCAGCAACTTTCCGTTAAGACGAAACTGCTCGGATAGGTGTAATCTATGCAAATTCACCTCATGGTGCTTGTATCTTTATGTGCTACTCATGATTTCACCATTTTTCGTGATGACTACTATTATATGTATAAGTATATATATAGCTTCGAGCTATTGAAGTAATTGTGTTTATATGGTGGCTTCAGTGATCCTTATGATTTATGGATTTGCACGCTCACACTTGTTATGGTTTGATTGTCTTTCCATTTTATATTTTCTATATTTCTTTGGGTAAATTCTATAATTTTGGTGATTTTAGTTTTCATTAAAAATTATCTAGAATCTTCTTTTGAAAAGTACTAAGCTATATTTTTCTTATTGATCTTAGCCTCTTATTTTCAGATTTCGATTGTTGATCTCCAGGCTTTCGTGATTAGGAATCCTGCATGATTCCTATTTTTTATCTTTTGTGTATTAAATTGTGTTTAGTGTTTCAATAGATTAGCTTTACAAAAAGTTGCTAAAGCGTGAATTATCCTTAAGGCTAACTTCTGTGGGATTAATAAAATCGCATTTTTATGGATGACGTCCTTTACGTGAATACTTTTTCCATGCATATTTGCATAACTTGTGTGTTCTCGTTTCGTGGTAATTTTAAGGAAAGGGTAGGCCTTACATATTGAGGCTCACCTTTTTACCTTATATGTGAGATAAATTTCTTTTATTCTTAACAATTCTAGTTTGGATTTGTTAGCTTCCTTAAGTTTTCTAAAGTCTCATAGAAATGAGAATGGAATTGAGGAAGATGTGTTTCTGTAATTCATGTTACTCATGAATTTTCTGGAATCTTTGCTCCCATTTCCGGATGACCACCTTGATGGGAATTGAGTTAGAAATTGATTCTTATTTTTGTGGTTCAATCTATTTACTTATCCTCCTTAGTGATCAACCACCAAGGACAATGAGATCTATATTTGTGGGGAGATCCAATAGAACGTTTAGGCTTTGCGAAAACCATGCCAAGCATGATAAATTCCTTGCCTCGTATTGATGATTTATTCAATAGGTTAGTAGTGCTAAAGTCATTTCACCAACTTTTGATCAAAAAAGGATAGGCTTCCTTTGGCTTCTTTTTGTGCTTGTTTATTCATTTAGGATTAACAAATACTTCAATTTATTTTGTTAACATTAACGAACCAAATTTTCGAGGTCACATCCCGATTGGTTGACCTAATCTTTGTTGGTGATATTCTTGTGTATTTTGAAAACTAAAGTTTTGTGAAATTCTTTCAACTTCTACCATTTATCATGTTCTCATGATTTAGAAGTTGTGCTTGTGAAATAATAGAGGACATGCTAATATTTCAAATTGGGGGTGTGTATCCCAGATTCTTGTTTCATGATCTTGTTTCCTCAACGGGATCCCTCATCCTTGTGAATGAGATATATATGACCATCATATAGATCCTTTTGTTTTTCAAGAAAAAATTATAAGCTAGAATATTTTTGAGAATTTTTTATGGGATGAATTTTCTAGCTAAAATGTGATAGGAAAATAATGGAAAATTGTTTCCTAGGTTATCCTTAGTGTAACGCCCTATAATTTTCCGTATATTTAAATTTAAATTTAGAATAAACAAATTGAATAATATTGGTTAAAAAAAATTTGGTTGATTATAAATGGTGAAGGCTGAAATTGATTATAAACAGATTTTAAATTTGAGTTTATATTTAGAAATGCTGCAATTTAGAATTTAATATATAAATAATTTAATAAATTTGAGTTGTTTAATTTATAAATGGAATTCAAATTTAATTTGGTAGATGGTGGAATTCTGAGATTAATATTAGAATAATTGAAGATAAATCGAGTTCATTTATCTGTAATTGCAGTTCAAATTTAAATTCAAAATAATCTAATTCGGGAACTTAAAACTCATGAAATCAATTTATAAAATTTATTTATGTTGTAATTGGATTAAAATGAAATTTAATGAATATTTAATTTGAATTAAAAAAGTTAAACAAATAACTGAATATTTTATTAATTAATTAACAGTGGAATTTAGCTATTTTGGCGACCGTCTTGAAATTCGAAGAAACCAGTTTCATCGAATCCAGAACGGTGAATTATTGTAGAATTTCAAATTTCATTATAACAGGACTTGTCGTTTGATCGTATGGGTTTGAAACGTAAAGAGAATTAATATATAGTTCAACCTGATAAATGCTTATTCCATTTTTGGGCTACCTTAATATAAATAAATTGCTGATCTAAGCCGATAAATTTATTTTCTCATTCCTGTACGTCCTATTTGTTCTCCACTTCCTTTTTATCGATGGTAGACAGAAATCCAAATTCCAAGCCCTAGTTCAAATAAAAATTTAAACTTTAAATTCAAATCTCCACAAAACCGAGCAAATTATATATCCATTCGAAGCTCTTGACAATACGAAGCTTCTGGTATGATTTATTTCGACATGCAATGCTTGGATTTTCCGAAAATCATGGTCAAAGGCTGCAGTTTCGGAACCCTAAGTGCAAATTTAGGGGGTTTTGATTAAGGGTTTAATCGAGGAACTGGGGATATGGGTTTTGTCGAGGTAGTTGTTAGCAATCGATTGACGATGGTCGGAGGTTATATCGTGGGGTAAATCATGTGACTTTTGTCATTAAATGGTGAAAATCCACCTCATTCGTTTCGCCGCCGGCAAGGGAGGAGGCCATCGGACGGGCGATGCTTGGAGGGGGAGTTGCGCCTGGGTTAGGGCGTTCGAACGCCGGTGATCTCAAAGCAAATGTTGGCCAGAGTTGACGGCCACGGCTGGTCAAAGTGGTGCGTTGTTTTGGGTTCCTCTGTGTATGGGTTCTGCAGCAAAATGGGGAGCGGGAAGGAAGTGAAACTCGTGCTGACGTGGAAATTAGGGTATATTATATTATTATTTATTTATTTAATATATGTGTATATCAATTGTTTTAATTCGAATAACTTGCACATACCAGGTCAGATTCGAGCGCAGTTTGTTGAGTTAGGATCATGGCGAAATTGCGGAAGTTCTGATACTAATTTGGCTGCGTTTGGGGACTATGAATTTTTAGGCTTTGGTTGGACATTCGTTTAACTAAAGACCCAAAAGTGAGTGAATTTCTCGCTCACAACTAACTGAATGGTTCCCGTATTTATTAAATTAAATTATGAAATAAATTTGAATGTCTGGTTGTGATTGATGGTTGATGGATTACTTAAATTGATATACAAGTTAAATACAGTGTTAATTTAGAATCGACATTAAACTATTTATTCGAAATTAAATTACTAGTCTGAAACTCCGACATTTGTTAACTAGTGAAACGACATGATGTTGACTGTTTGGATGGAATGGTTTGATGGGTGTCTTGTACTTATTACTGAATGGACATCGTTAATGTAAATTGTTCCTGTTATTCAGTATATGATATGTATGTTTATTTGTGCCAATTACTCCAAAATAAATTGGTAATTTGGAAATGGGATATTTTAATTACCAAAAATTTAACTGTTTAAAGCTGGATTTAATAATTCTCTTTGAATTTAACTTAAAATAACAGTATTCAACGATTTTTGGAAGTGTTGAGATTTGATTACATATGAATTTAAATCCTTTTAACTTGAAAGGTCGGGTTGGATGTTGTTTTGAAATCGAGATATGGAAATGGAATAAACTTTATCGAAGCTATAATATAAATTTTAAGTTAGTGAAATATGGAAGAAAGAAACAATTATGGTTTTAAAAATTAGTTAACTATAGATATATATACCTATAGCTTTTGAAATAAATTATATTATCTTATGTTTTTTATTTAAAGATTTTTTTGTAAAGCATTTAACATACATATACCTATAATTCAAAATAATGTATATTATTTATTATTTAAAGATTATTTTAGTAAAGCATTTAATATAAGTATATATAGTGATTTAAATTATTTTATTTTACTTCAATTATTTAATATACTTATTTTTTTTCATAAAAAGGCTTTATTTAAAATTATCTACTTTCATGCTATTAAAGATTTTGTAATTTCTTCCTAAATTGGAATTGTTCCCGATTTAAACAAATGATTCAGATTGAGATTCGAAATAAAAATATATTCTCCTTTGAAGATAAATCGATTTTGAAAGGACTATGACATTATGAGTAGAAAGAATATTCTACTTTGAATATAAACCAATTTTGGAAAAATCATGATATTGATATGAAATATTATTCGATTTTGAATATGAATCGATTCTGAACTTTTTGACGTTTTGAAACAAATTTTACCTTATTTTGAATGTAAATCGATTTTTAAATGTTTACGATATCTCGATATGAACTATATTATATTTTGAGAATAAACTGGTTTGGAATGTAAAACTGGAAAATGAATATTGAATGTCACGAAAGGGGTTAAAGAGATATCGGGGTTTATGGGAACTGGAATTAAACAAACCTTGATTTTAACTAAATCTATAACAATTTAGAAGGAGATTTAAATGGGAAAGCCAAAACGATCCATAACTATGGTTTAAAAAAAATATGCATACTACTTGGAAAGAACGGGATCGAATATTTGTTCGAAAACCATTCCAAGTAGTAATACGATGTTATAAAGAAATTGAAGACTTGGAATCGATAAGTGAAGACCAATATTCTTAGAATTGTTTGGATTGATTGTTGATGTCTCGTTTAGGCCGATCACCCGATATGAGGTTATAAGTGGCATGAAATCTGAATATATTTAGAGGTTTTCAGATTGTTGTTCCGTTCAAACCCAGAACGAACTTGTATAGATGTGTATCTGACAATGAAATTGACTGTGTATCACTGATTTCCGTTAATATATATATCAGATTTGTGGCAATAAATTATTCTCATCTCTAAGACCTATGAGCTTAGAGGTTATATATCGATATAAATCAGTGACACATCGTGAATTGTCAATGTGGCATACTCGAGTTATGAAACGAACTAGTGATGATCAAAGCATGGCTTTCTAAAGCGTAGCTTTGTGTATATTGTGACATCGTCGAACCTCACACCCCAGATTGATGTAAACTGGCGGTTAGGTTGTATACATAATCTCTAGTAATAATCGAAAGCTGCGGCGACAGATTTACCTCGAAACCTGAGGAAATAAAGTATATACAGTGTCCGTTGTCTGGATGAAAACCGGGATATATACTTCACGTTATGCATTCGATGTCTGCTGTCTGGATATTAACCAGGAAATACTTAGCTTCGTGTCCTCCAATGATCTTTCGTGCCAGGAACCATCGTGTTGGAAAACCCAATAACCAATATGAGTTGTTCGATTTGTTTGTAAACTACGTATGTGGGCATAGTCACCATGCTTGCTAAGATTAATATATTTATTTGTGAAATGGTTTTCAACACTATGCGCTAATGATAGTATTAAAAGTGGATTTTCACGTATGAAAGCATTTTTGGATATCATAAGACAAAACTCGCCCATTTGGTGTGCGCTTGCATTATATGATGTAGGATGAGCTTATAATAGCTTCATTTTTCGTAAATAATTTGCGAATTTCTATGCACGAAAATTCACATGGAGTAAACCCGTTCCGCGTTAGTGGCATGGTCGGTTGAATTTCCCATAACTTTTCTTTTGATTACTGCACCTATAACACTCATGCTATTTCATATTTTAATTTGACTAATATGAGAATGATTTAGTTCTGATCCGAGTGTTTGTTGTGTTTCTTTTTATGCAATATGCTTGGATCAGATACGAGTTGCAATTAGCGAAGATTACCTTGCCTCGACGAATGAAGACGAAGATTTGGTATATCAACTATATATATGTATTTCACACTACACTTTGTTTCGGCTGCCTAGTTGTGTATATCTGTATATGTATAACTCTGATCATCATTGTATATTATAAACACATGTATATATTTTAACCACTTTTGAACTGTTAACTATTTATTATATGTTGTACTTTCGCTGTGAGACTCTGTTATTGTTTTCTCTTCTTCCTTGGTTTTTTTTTTATTTTCCCAATACTACCTGCATTTGCGATTTGTTTGGGTCGGCATGAGCTGATCATTGTTGATTTGAACGATCAAAAATCTAGGTCGTTACAACGTGGTATCAGAGCTTTGGTTAGCGATAACCTGTAACACACCGTATTTTCTGTGAATATTAAAGTGACGAATTAAAGAATACTTAATTTATGGGAATTAAGTGAAATGGGTTACGCCATTGCATTCGTCTTGGAATTATGCTTGAAATAGAGTCCGAGTTTGCGTAAATCGGACACTGTATGAAGAAATTATAAGCCTTAGAAGTTTGTATACATGTAGGGGAGAATATGTATATATATGTACTGGGTTCAGTACTTCAGAAATAGGCGTAGGAAGTCAAAAATGGGTTCGAAAATCAAAATCAGCCAAAAACAAGCTGGGCGGGAAAATTCCCGCCAGAGGGTGTCGACCCCCTCTAAGGGGTGTCGACATAGGTGTCGACCCCCCCATAGGGGTGTCAACCCCGGTGTTGACCCCCCCAGATCTAGGTGAAATACTTTGTTTTGTACTTGGCTGACGAGGCAGTGACGAATTTCTGAGTCGTAAGGCTGCGTGGCGACTTCTGATTGGCCTGATGACGCATTCTCTTGGTCTGGATGGTTTAGATGGACCCTATATTGATCTAAAGGCTCTTAATAATCCTAGACATCTATGTATACACTCATAACCCAACCCTAATTATATTGCTCAAAGGTTATCGCGTCGTCATGCTATTCATCCCAAAACTAGTCTAGCCGTCATTCTTCAACCTAAATACAAGAAGAAAATTAGAGAGCCTCAAATCAAATTACAAGACTAGCTTTGCTACAACAACAACGATTCAATTATCTTTTCTTAATCCTAGCAATGTAAGTTCATGTTATTTGCAGATTTGAACACCTGGTTGTAATCTTGACATGTAATAAAATTAATCGAAGTCTATGCCTGATTGTAAGATAATCTTTTCAGATATATCCCTATACTTCTATTGATTCTATGTCTTTACATGCCTTCGAGGTTATTTTTATTGATTAAATCAGGCCTATCTTTGTTGTACATCAGGTTTATAATCCTCTTTGGTTCGTGATGTTATTTTTATGCCTGCAATAATTATTGTATCAGTTTATTCAAGAATTTATCTTTGTTGGATCTAAATCTCTTGTATTAGGTCTGTTGTTACATGCCTATTTTTATGCTTATTCTTATTTTATGCTCCTCTCTCTCTTCCCCGATTTCCTTTTTCTTTTATGAACCTGGTTACCTTCGAACCTAGGCTGAAATCGCGAAATACGAATGATTGGAATACAAAGAATATTTTGGGTAAACATTGGGCATAATGTATTCGGTGAAATAATTGGGCATAACATATTCGGTGAAATTGTTGGACATAATTTGTAACTTGTGATTTGGGGTATAAATGTTATTGTTGCGAACTTGGGGTAAATTGAAATATTAAATCTAGATTGGAAGGAAAATGTAAATTGGAATATTAAATCTAGATTGGGCGAAACTATTGGTTGGGACGCCAAGCATACTGTATATTGCGATTTTGGGCATGACTATTATTGCAATTTTGGGAAGATTTGGTGTAACCTATTTTGAGTAATAACTTGTAGTTGAATTTGTTGGGCATAACTTGGGAATTGGAACATGACTAGTTTGGTGAATTTGGGATAATTAGCATATAAAATCTAAACTTGGACATGTATAGTATATATGTAAATTGGCTAAAGATGAATGTGCCTAACCCGAGGTTAGATTGAGTTGCGGTGTAAGACAGCCCGGAACTGCCCGGCACATCCAGCGACCGCAACAATATAGATCTAATGTGAGAGGTTAGCGCATTAAGCCCAAAACCCGAGGTTAGAATGAGTTTGCGGTAGAAGTCTGCCCGGAACCGCCCGACACATCCAACAACTGCAAACAACAGTTCTAATGTGAGAGGTTGAGGCATTAATGAATGAATTAATGCAAATGAACGGGCATGCTAAGAATGGTAGGGTTAAGTTAACACAAGAGGGCAACACTTAACCAATATAACATGATGTGTGATAGGGCAACGCTTAACCAATGTAACATGACAAGTGGTAGGGTTAAGTAACATAAGAAGGCGACACTTAACCAATGTAACATGACAAGTGGTAGGGTTAAGTTAGCACAATAGGGCAACACTTAACCAATATAACATGATGAACGAGTGGGGTTAAGTTAATGGGAAACACTTAACCAATATAACAGGATAAACGAATGGGGTTAAGCTAAGGGGAAACACTTAACCAATATAATATAATGAATGAACAGGGTTAAATTAATAGCAAATACTTAACCAATTACAACATGATGAATGAGAAGTGTTAAGTTAATAAGAAACACTTAACCAACATGACATGACGTGTGGATGGGTTAAGTTAACTTGAATGGATGGATAACACTTAGCCAATTTGGGGGATATACGAATATACCCTAGGAAACCCTAGTAACGGGGACCCATTTCAGCAGTAACCCACATAGATGTATCACGGTACCCTGAACTAGGCAGGGTGGGGCACAATTACTGGGCTGATTATAAGTAGCCAAAATAGCGGTAGGGGGTACGTCAGTGTAGGTTCCGACGAATTACGGGTGTGCACGTACTCCGGAGTGGAAAAAGCAGGCACTGGGTACTAGTAGTTATACACTGTACATCTTGAATCATGTCGGGTTGCTATCATAGGGTTTGATACACCTTATGGTGGGACCAGCACAGGGTATCCACACGCAAGAGAGGGTCGATTGACACAGACACAAGGAAAATTAATACAAGTAGGGGGCCGATCGATAGGGTAGTAAGGGTACATCTAACATCTTCATGGCAATTAGGCTGATTGAGGTAAGATCCTCATACTAGATATACACCTGAAGGCTACCACAATTGCGGGGTTGGGATCACCTTATTATATAACATAGGATACTAGTTGGGATATTAGTAGGGGATACAGATCGTTTTTCATAGGATAATTGTTGGGACACTAGTAGGGAATACGAATCATTCTATAAAAGACACTAGTTAGGATACTAGTTGGGTGGTGCAGAGAACATAGGGAATCAGAGAAAGAACGGAACCGCATTCAGTGTATCTTACCTTGTCATATCTAACGATCATCATTTGTTGTCTTTCTATGCTTATTATCATGGTTATGACTGGTATCCAGTTTATTCATGTCATGATTCTTTTACCTATTTACATGCTGAAAGTCACTGGACTTACCAGGCTTTATGTCTGAATCTGTTTTGTTTCGCTCTCTTTTCTTCCGTTTCCCCCCTCCCCCCCAAGGTTCACAGGGAGGGAATATTACCACTTAGCTAATTTTTCTTTCCAAGCTCGAAGATAGACGATGTATTGCTTTGGGCTGTCCTTTCCACAGCTATGGCTGGCTCATGCTTTATTGGGGAATATCATTGTCATTTCATGCTTCTTTATTTTGTTAAAAAAGACCGATGCTTTGTTGTAATGGGTATTGGTGTTTTGGTGCTGGAAAACAATCTTTGTACAAGTTGTTTTACCAAGTTGTTGTTTTATCAATAAAGTAAAGTTTTATTTATTTTCCACTATTTAAATTTTGTTTGTTTTGTAATTTATCTGTTCTATACTCTTATGATGCTCCACTGAAGTTAATGCATTCCCTTTGTGAGTGACCTTAATGGAGGTGGGGTGTTACACGTGGTATCAGAGCTAAAGGTTACCAGAACAATTTTTTTTTTCAAAAGCATATTTTAAAAGGGGTGTTTTCTAAAACATGTTTTAAAGAAGTGTTTTTCAAGGGAAAGGTATTATTTTTAAAGGCATATTCCCCAATGCCATATGCACTATCTTTCGATTCTCTATTTGAATCTCTTCTTCCTTTCTTTTCTCCATAGTTTCGTAGGCATACGGCACATGTCGAGGGCGAAGTAGTGCCCAACCTCCATCTGTAGCCGCAGTAGTTTCACCTGGGGCTAATTTTCTTTCATGCCTTGTAGGTTGTCGTGCGATGGAGGTAGTTTCGAGAAACTAGTCAACAAGCTACACAAGGATAGTAAGGATGAGAATAAAGGAGTTTGGGCTAAGGAGCACAAGCCCAAGGATAAGAAGCTTGTTGAAATGGCTTAATCCACGCAGAAGGAGAAAGTTGAAAAGAAAGAGGTCAAAGTGGAAGAATAAAAAACAAGGGATTGGAATATAAGAAGGGTGGAAGAAATAATAGATCCTACGACAAGAAGTGTTTTTTCTGTGGTATAACGGGTCATTTAATTGTAGGAAGAAGAAGACAGGTGGTTGTTTTCAGTATGGTGAAGCAGGCATCTTATCAAGGATTGCCCGAAGGATAAGGACAAGGGACAAAGAACATTATCTTCGAGAGGGCAATTGCATGCTCTCACTGCTAGTGTACCTAAGAGAGATAGGAACGTTTCTGTTGAAAGTTTAGTCTTTCTTTTCAATCATCCTATTAGAACTTTGTTTGGTTCTGGCGCTTCACATTCTTTTCTATCTGCTTCCATAGTTGAGTCTCTGCACCTTAGTACTTGTATAGTAGAAGATCCCATTATTCTCCCAAATCCAATTGGTGGTTCGGCTCATTTATCTTTGGTTTGCAAGGATTTGAGAATAGCTATATTAAGTATTGAGTTTAAGTGTAATGCTTATGATGGGCTATGGGTTGATTCTAGGCATGGATTGGTTAGCTAATAATTGTGAAAGGAGGGTAGTTAGACTTTTGACTTGCCTCGGGAAAACCCTCGACATTTCGTGCGATCCTAAGGGATCAGTTCGGCTTAGCTACCTAGAATCACTTGATGCATTTATCGACGATTTGCGATCCGTTGGAGTAGTCCATGAGTACGCAAATGTTTTTTTATTAAGTTAGGGGTTTGTCCCCTAAAAATGCGAGATAGACTTCCGCATATATCTAGTAGACAATGCAAAGCCAGTTGCATTACCTGTATGACACATGAATCCAAGGGAAAGGAAGGGCTCAGCGAGCAAGTTAAAGAGTTGCTTGAGAAGGGGTTTATTAGGAAAAGTATTTCTAAATGGGGTGCTCCAGTAGTGTTCGCTACTAAGGCGGATGGTTCACTTCGCCTATGCGTGGATTATAGAGAATTAAACAAGCTGACTAACGAAAATTGACACCCACATCCAAGAATAGATGATTTGTTTGATCAGCTTGTAGGTGCATCTATTTTCTCCCAAATAGATGGCTATAGGGTTTCATCAGCTAAGAGTAGCTGAGGACAGTATAGACAATACTGCTTTTAGGACCCCTGATGGTTTCTTTGAGTGGCTCGTCATGCCTTTCGGTTTGACGAATGCACCCGCTTATTTTGTTGACTTGATGAGTAGGGTGTTTAGGGAGCTCCTTAGTAAGTTTTTATTAGTCTTCGTGGACGATATCTTGATTTTCTCAAAGAACAAGGAAGAACATGCTTTTCATTTAAGAGAAGTCATGGATACACTTCGAACACATCAACTTAAGGCGAAGTTCTCCAAAATGCCATTTTTGGAGAGAACAAGTAAGGTTTCTAGGACATGTGGTGTCCAAAGAAGGGATAACAGTAGATCTCGCAAAAGTAGTTGCGGTGCAAGACTGGAAGGTCCCAAGGAATGCAACATAAGTAAGAAGCTTTCTTGGACTAGCGGGCTAATATAGGAAGTTTATTAAGAACTTTGCGAAGGTATTAGCCCCACTTACTGGATTAACGAAGAAGAATCTAACCTTTGCTCGGGATATTAATTGTGATGTCGCTTTCCAACGATCGAAGAGGGCTCTTACAACGGGTCCAGTTTTTACTTCTACCTTACAGTAGTAAAAGGTTTACGGTATACACGAATGCATGCGGCACGGGACTATGCGCCATTTCGATGTAAGAAGGATGGGTAAGGTCGTAGCGGATGCCTTAAGAAGAAAAAGGTTGACTTCAAGTCCTCTTTATGCGAAAAGGAAAAGTTCAGAATATATATCAACCTTTGATTTTAAAACTTTTGGTTAAGTTAGTAGTTAGCGTCGCTAGGAGTAAGACCTACGCTTTTGGATCAAATAGGGACTTCACAAAGAAAATACTCTTAGATAGTTGACGCAATGGATAAGTTAAGTAGAGAAGAGAACTCTAATCACCTTAATAACTACACCTGGTAAAATGGTTAGCACCTGTTTGTTTCAAGAGATAGTTCTTCCACATGGAATACCCTCTAGTAAACTTTGGAAGACCTTTTTAGCATGACACAGCAGAAGTTGTAGTGCCGAGTATACTAGAAGGAAAAGGGGTGGAACGAGAGACGACAGAGAAATGAGTTCCAACTCATATTTTGGAAACAGAAATTAAGAAGCTACGCAATCGAGAAGTTAAGACAGTCCGAGAACAATTGGGTGGAGCTCAAGAAGATGTGACTTAGAAGGATGAAGACTAGATACACGCATCATACCGTTTTTGAGGGTATAACCTTGATCTCTCTTTTTTTGTAAAGTTTATTTGCACGCTAGCCTTTATCTTTTAAGTAAATCCTCTCGGTCCTATCCTTGATCCTTAGGTAGAAGCCAATGGATGTAAACATGTGTTTGAGACATGTTATGTTTGGTGGATGCAAGTGGATGTAAGTGTTTGCTAGTGGTTGCTCGTGGATGCATATACACACACATTAGGCACTAGATCGACTCAGTCACTTTCATATTGCATATGCATATATGTATTTGTATATGGATTGAAACTTGATGTGTTATCATATGGATGTTGCATTTGTATGAATGATTGGGCACTCATGTAGAAGTTATAAAATATGATTAGGAGTAATTGCATACATGATGGACTTATAGCACTGACATAATTCGCATTAAGGAGGTCAACTGAATCAGTAGACCGCCTGATTTTGCATTAGATAAGGTCATGTACACACATTATGCATATGATCATGAAAGCATTAGAAATCTTTTTAAGCACAATGGATGCCTGTGATTGATGGTTGAGTAGATGGATGTTGGATGTTAGGATACATTCTTCTTAACTTAGAGATTTAGGGGACGAAATCTTTTAAAGCAGAGGAGAATGTAACACACCATATTCTCTGTGAAGATTAAAGTAACGAATTAAAGAATACTTAATTTTAAAAATGGGAATTAAGCGAAACGGGTTATGCCATTGCGTTCGTCTTAGAGTTCTACTTGAAATAGAGTCCGAGTTTCATAAATCTGACACTGTATAAAGAAGTTATAAGCCTTAGAATTTTGTATACGTGTAGGGGAGAATATATATATATATATTGGGTTTAGTACTTCAGAAATAGGTCCAGAAAGTCAAAAATGGTTTGAAATTCAAAATCAGCCAAAAACAGGCTGGGCGGGAAAATTCCCGCTAGACGGCGTCGACCCCCCTTAAGGGGTGTCGACATAGGTGTCGACTGCCCCATAAGGGTGTCGACCCCCTCCCCCCAGATCTGGGTGAAATACTTCGTTTTGTATCTGGCTGGCGAGGCAGTGACGAATTTCTGAGTCGCAGGTCTACGTGGCGACTTCTGATTGGCCTGATGACGCATTCTCTTGGACTGGATGGTTTGGATGGACCCTATGTTAATCTAAAGGCTCTTAATAATCCTAGACATCTATATATACACTTATAACCCAACCCTAATTCTATTGCTCAAAGGCTATCGCGCCGTCATGTTGTTCATCCCCAAACTAGCCTAGCCGTCATTCTTCAACCTAAATTCAAGAAGAAATATAGAGAGCCTCAAATTAAATTATAAGACTAGTTTTGCTACAACAACAACGATTTATTATCTTTTCTTAATCCTAGCAATGTAAGTTCACGTTATTTTCAGATTTGAATATCTAATTGTAATCTTGACATGTAATAAAATGAATCGAAGTCTATGCCTGATTATAAGATAATCTTTTCAGATATATCCCTATCCTTCTATTGAATCTACGTCTTTACATGCCTTAGATGTTATTTTTATTGATTAAATCAGGCCTATCTTTGTTGTACATCAGGTTTATAATCCTCTTTGGTTCGTGATGTTATTCTCATGCCTGCGATAATGATTGTATCAGTTTATTCAAGAATCTATCTTTGTTGGATCTAAATCTCTTGTATTAGGTCTGTTGTTACATGCCTATTTTTATGCCTATTCTTATTTTATACTCCTTCTCTCTCTCTCTCTCTCTCTCTCTTCCCCTATTTCCTTTTTCTTTTATGAACCTGGGTTACCTTCGAACCTAGGCTAAAATCGCGAAATACGAACGATTGGAATACATGGAATATTTTGGGTAAATATTGGGCACAATGTATTCGGTGAAATAATTGGGCATAACATATTCGGTGAAATTGTTGGACATAATTTGTAACTTGTGATTTGGGGTATAAATGTTATTGTTGCAAAATTGGGGTAAGTTGAAATATTAAATCTAGATTGGGCGGAAACAGTAAATTGGAATATTAAATCTAGATTGGCATAATTATTGGTTGGGATGCCAAGCATAATGTACATTGAAATTTTGGGCATGACTATTATTGCAAATTTGGGAAGATTGGTTGTAACCTATTTTGAGTAATAACTTGTAACTGAATTTGTTGGGCATAACTTGGGAATTGGAACATGACTAGTTTAGTGAATTTGGGATAATTAGCATATAAAATCTAGACTTGGACATGTATAGTATATATGTAAATTGGCTAAAGATGAACGTGCCCAAACCGAGGTTAGATTGAGTTGTGGTGTAAGACTGCCCGGAACCGCCCGACACATCCAACGACCGCAACAATATAGATCTAATGTGAGAGGTTAGCGCATTAAGCCCAAAACCCGAGGTTAGAATGAGTTTGCGGTAGAAGTCTACCCGGAACTGCCCAATACATCCAGCAACCGCAAACAACAGTTTTAATGTAAGAGGTTGAGGCATTAATGAATGAATTAATGCTAAAGAACGAACATGCTAAGAATGGTAGAGTTAAGTTAACACAAGAGGGCAACACTTAACCAATATAACATGATGTGTGATAGGGCAACGCTTAACCAATGTAACATGACAAGTGGTAGGGTTAGGTAACACAAGAGGGCAACACTTAACCAATGTAACATGACAAGTGGTAGGGTTAAGTTAACACAAGAGGGCAACACTTAACCAATATAACATGATGAACGAGTGGGGTTAAGTTAATGGGAAACACTTAACCAATATAACATGATGAACGAATGGGGTAACCAATATAATATGATGAATGAATAGGGTTAAGTTAATAGAAAACACTTAATCAATTATAACATGATGAATGAGAAGGGCTAAGTTAATAAGAAACACTTAACCAACATGACATGACGTGTGGATGGGTTAAGTTAACTTGAATAGATGGATAACACTTAGCCAATTTGGGGGGTATACGAATAGACCCTAGGAAACTCTAGTAACGGAGACCCATTTCAGCGATAACCCACATAGATGTATCACGGTACCCTGACTAGGCAGGGTGGGGCACAATTACTGGGATGATTATAAGCGGTCAAAATAGCGGCAGGGGGTACGTCAGTGTAGGTTCCGACGGATTACGGGCGTGCACATACTCTGAAGTGGAAAAAGCAGACACTGGGTACTAGTAGTTATACACTGTGCATCTTGAATCATGTCGGGTTTCTATCATAGGGATTGATACACCTTATGGTGGGACCAGTATTAGGTATCTACACACAAGAGAGGGCCGATTGACACAGACACAAGGAAAATTAATACAAGTAGGGAGCCGATCGATATGGTAGTAAGGGTACATCTAACATCTTCATGGCAATTAGGCTGATTGAGGTAAGATCCTCATACTAGATGTACACGTGAAGGCTACCACAATAACGGGGTTGGGATCACCTTATTATATAACATAGGATACTAGTTGGGACACTAGTAGGGGATATGGATCCTTTTTCACAGGATACTAGTTGGGACACTAGTAGGGAATACGAATCGTTCTATAAAAGACACTGGTTAGGATGCTAGTTGGGTGGTGCAAAGAAAATAGGGAATCAGAGAAAGAACCGAAGTGCATTCAGTGTATCTTACCTTGTCATATCTCATGATCATCATTTGTTGTCTTGCTATGCTTATTATCATGGTTATGACCGGTATCCAGCTTATTCTTGTCATGATGCTTTTACCTATTTACATGCTGAAAGTCACTGGACTTACCAGGCTTTATGTCTGACTCTATTTTGTTTCGCTCTCTTTTCTTCCATTTCCCCCTCCTCCCAGGTTCACAGGGAGGGAATATTGCCACTTAGCTCAGTTTTCTTTCCAAGCTCGAAGATAAATGATGTCTTGCTTTGGACTCTCCTTTCCACAGCTATGGTTGGCTCATGCTTTATTGGGGAATATCATTGTCATCTCATGCTTTTTTATTTTGTTAAACAAGACAGATGCTTTGTTGTAATGGGTATTGGTGTTTTGGTGTTGGAAAACAATCTTTGTATAAGCTGTTTTACCAAGTTGTTGTTTTATCAACAAAGTAAAGTTTTATTTATTTTACCAAGATGCTGTTTTATCAACAAAGTAAAGTTTTATTTATTTTCCGCTGTTTAAATTTTGTCTGTTTTGTAATTTATCTGTTCTATACACTTATGACGCTCCACTGAAGTTAATGCATTCCCTTTGTGAGTGACCTTAACGGAGGTGGGGTGTTACATAACCTTTGCTCTGTTTGGGAATTATTTCATTAGAGATAGGGTTAGTAATGCCCTAAAATGAGTTGAGAGTATATAAAAGAGAGCGTACTTGTATTTTTGATATAAAATGGTTTATATTGTGTTGATTTGTTCTATGGAATGTTTATGAATTTTGGTCAATATATGGGATGCCAAGGTATCGATAGGAATTTCTAAATAATCGAATAGAGTGGATCGACATAATATTGTTTTGGATTATATTTTTAATGTATTAAATATATTATGGGTTTTAAGTTTATATGCATTTGTTATTAGTAAGTAATAATATTAGGTTATTATCTATTATGGTTGATTAAATAATAAATCTAATGGGGAAAACTAACTGGTTTTAGAAATATTTGAAAATGAAATCTCTTAAATAAATGGTCGCAAAATGTATTTTGCAAATAAATTGGAAATGAACCTGAGAACTCAATTTGGTGCTTTTGAAAATAGATTTGCCAAGATTTTGAAATAATATAGTATTATAAGTAAGTACTTTCGAAATGGAAATGATTTCATACGATTTTAATTTTTAAACGGAATAAGAGTGTAATCCCTTCTCAAACTGTAGAAATAATTTCGGTAATGAGTGCACGCATTATCGACATTTATTATGGAAAGTCTGAGTAGGGAAGATCACTCCGTAATTTTATAATTTGCTTTGGTAATGGGTTTTGGAATTTATATAAAAAAAATTCTATGGTATGATTTTCGATACAACGACGTATGTGAAGATTATTTAAATTTCAAATTGAAATAAGCCCAGAATCAGAATTCTTGAGTTTTCTACTAACCAAAGATTCAATTGAGCCCAAATAAACTTGAATCATCATCAGCTTCAGGTGTGAAACAAAGAAATCAAGGATAAATTTTAGGGAGTGTGAATTATAGTTGAAACCCCTGGATATAGGAAAATTTATTAAGTCTGGGCTTATTAAATAAATGGTAGAAGAAAATTTTAAATTAAGAAGCGAAAGGGAGATTAATTTAAGCAGAGTTAGATTAATGAAAATTATGTTAGCATAAGAAAATGAATTTAATTGAAATTCTTAAGATAGACAATAATTGTGTTGAGCCAGGTTCAAAATTTATCGAATAGGAGTTTTAATGGAATCTAAGATAAATTAGGATTTAATTTGAGTTAAATGAATGGAATCGAAAGAACTTGAATCGTCGTGAGCTTTAAGGATGGTAGATGGAATAAAAGTTGGTATAAGTAAATATAATAGGAAACAAACCTATTTTGTATTGAAATCTTGAAAATTTCGATAGGAGATGAAATAAAATTGGTTTCTTTGGTTAAATAAAACTAATTGAATAAAAAAACAGCCCAGAAAGAGAAATGATACAGATGTACTATTAGACCATAAATTGGTTCTAACACCAAAATTAGCTATGATTTCAATGAAATAGAATTAAAAAGCAACAAAGAACACGCGATTTATAGTGGTTCGGCGTTAAAGAGCCTACGTCCACTTTGTTTTCTTTTAATTGATGATTTGGATACAAATACAGCAATGATTCTCACTCAACTTCACAATTACAATGCATAAACTCACTTAAATCTCTCAAAAATAGACTTTAAGAGATGATTTTGATCTGAATATGATTGCAAACTTCAGCTATGAAGGAAGTTAGAACTGATAATTTGCCAAAAGATCCTTTCAAATGCCTCTAGATGGTGTATTTATAGGTGAAAAATCTCTTCGAAGTGGCTTCGGTTCGGAATTGCGTGGCACCCATCCCATAAGAGTCGGGTTCGGAGGCTTCCAAATGGTGATAGTGCATCGATTTAGGGGGAGATCGTGGGAGAAATGGTCATGCTTGGTCCAAGTCTTCAGGAAACGTGTGTAGCAACGGTCACAGGCTCAGAGAAAGGGGTTCGGATCGGCTGCCTCCGATCCGATGAGGCCACTCGCTATCTTCTGATGTTGCTGACGTACTCCTCCGATCCGAACCGATATGGTTTCTGCGTCTTTGATCTTTACTTTTCTCCTGCGCTATCTTCCTCCGATCTGAACTGATATGGTATCTTTGTTCTTGAACTCTACTTACTTCCTGCGCTATCTTCCTCCGATCCGAACCGGTTGGTGTCTGCGTTCTCACTATTTGCTCTTTGTGTAGCCTAGTTCACAAAGTAGGCTAACATTTTGCCCCCTTGAAGTACACTCTTATTTAAGATAAAGTGTGCTTCGAAGCAGTTTACAAAACATGCTTTGAATTAGAACCATTGAATGATCGCCTCCATTTACTTGTAGTGTTGTGTCGCTTCATAAAGTCGTGGCTTTTGCTGCTTATATATATCCACAATCCATATGAATTACTTTCTTCATTTTCAAACAACTTTGAGAGCTCCTTTTAATGTCCAGTGATTCTTCTAGGTGAGCTTTTTCTTTACTTTTCCTCAAATTCACCCAACGCGTCAAATCAATGTATACGGTCCCTTTCGGTTCGGATTCCGATCCGAATGGATTTCCTGCAGTGGCACACCCGGATGGGCCCTCCAGTATTGCTTCACCATGGACTAATAGGCCAGAGTGCCTTTGTGGGCCTGAATCCCGGTCCGAACGGGGCAGAAAGATTAGGAATACGAGTGGTCACCGCAAATTTATATAAGTTCTCCTCCCATCTTTTCCTTTCTCTCCTTCTTCTATTGCTCTCGCCCAACAGTTTTTACATCGAAACCCAAAAACTCAAAAAACTCTGAAACTCTCTCGTTCTTTTTTAAATTAAATATCTTGGTAGGTTTAAAATCTCGAATTGCCTTGCTGTAATCGTTTTCAGTTTAGGTTTGTGGTAAAATTGAGCGATTCGAACATGTTATTTGTTTAATCCCAACGCCGCCGC
Source organism: Allium sativum (assembly GCA_030737875.1). Lineage (NCBI taxonomy): Eukaryota > Viridiplantae > Streptophyta > Magnoliopsida > Asparagales > Amaryllidaceae > Allium > Allium sativum. The sequence goes on from CM060916.1 coordinate 738,716,978, forward strand.
CTTCTCTCTCCTCGCCTTCGTCGTTGGTGGCTCTGTCATCACCTCGAGTCGTTGGGAGACGGGATTAGGAACTTAATGGATAGTTGAGCACGTAAGTGCTTGGTTTTAATTGGGGTTTGTGAGATAGAGTTGGGTTCAGTATCGGTTAAGAGAGATGGAGAATGAAGGAGATGAAGGAGAGGAGAGGAACTGGGATTGGCTCTAGTGGAGGAACGTTGGAATGAAGGAAAGGGAAGATGTTCACAAGATCGGATCGGGTCGGAGCAAAAGAAAGAACAGGAAAGATGTTTACAAGGTCGGATCTGGTCGGAGCAAAAGAAAGAACAAAAAAGGGAAAACAAAGCCTATCTGACCGGGTCGGAGTAAAAGACAAGAAGGAAAAGAGGCATGATCATTTAAATCAATCTGAACCGATCCGGTCCCCTACGTCCGAACCGATCTGGTTGCCTACTTCCGAACCGATCCGGTTTTACTTTCTTGGTGTGAATACATGCTTCAGATCGAAACATGACTTTGTTCTCCAATCCGATCCCACTGCACATACCCGAACCGAAACAGTCCATCTCAATGCACGAGAATTTATCCAATTAGCTTAATCAATGCTTGGCATAACCTTTAACTTGATGAACAGTTAGGATAGTGCCTTATGAACATAACAAACATCAAGAATTATTCTGAAACATTATTACTTCTGTGAATCTTCATATCACGCTCTCATGTGCTTGCTTTGCACCTTTATTACACGTAGCACACACTTTAGTTCACATACACACACAGGGGACACGGGAAACTTTACTCTAATTCTTGCTATTGTTTCTTCAATAGTCTAGTGATCATGGCCGAGAGACATTCATCTAGGTTAGCAAAGAAGATGGAAGTTGCGGAAACTTCTGAGAAAGTTACCATTGATGACATATCTTCTTCTTCAGACCCTGAATGGGACGATGAGGGCCCAGATTATAAAGTAGGAGCACATAACAATGAAACGACTTCCAATAGCGAAGTTTCTCTGGGCAATGAGGAGGAAGGAGGGATTGGAGATAATCGAGATCCTGATGAGTTTGAGTCTGCCATTATATTGGAGTCACCCAAAGACTCTGTTGAATCAACGATCGATGATGACAGACTTGTTCGCATATGCTTAAAGCACGGGATACTGAAAAGGGATACCCTGGTGCCATTGAAAACTGACCGTCCTCACAATACCCCAGAAGGATTATGGCAGTTACCCGATTGATGTGTATGGTTGGTGCTATTCCACTGTTTCCTCCTTTTGTTGTCGACTTTCTAAGACAGATGCGGATTGCCCCCATGCAGTTACATCCTAACTCCTATGCTTACTTATATACTTTATACATAACATACAAAGAGATTTTAGGTACAGAGCTCACTTTCGACGACGTCCACTTTTTTTATAATTTCAAGCATCGGACTCAAGAGACTCCTTCCTTTTCCTATTTTGAATCAGTCCCGAAAAGGAAAATTATTTTAGGTCCATTTAGTAGCAAGGCCGGCGATTCTAAGCTAGAATGGTTTTATATCAGGCAACAGCCGGGGTGCGCCAGGAGATGGACAAAATCAAGTATGGCATCGATTTTCTAGATCTCAATTTTGAATGTTCATGTCAACACATTAACCTGCTTTCTCTTTTGTTTGCAGTTGATAACCCAAAACAAATATCGGGTCAAGTGTACTTTGATCGGATGCATCAGCTCCTCAATGGCGATCAAAAATTTCTAACCATCGATGAAGTTCTTAAGGATGAGTACCTCCATCATCACGGGTTATTATCCATTACCCGTAGCATAGGTCATGGGTCAGGTCCATACGTATACATCCCCCCAGTGGACATAATTTCTGGAACGGGCGAGGGCTCGAAAAGTCCAACAATGCCTCTTCGGACTTCACCTTCTCCATCTTCAACTCAGGACGATGAATTGGCCAACATAGACGAAAAGCACAGAGAAGGGTACGTCATCCCTGATGATGCTATCTCTCCTGAGAAGTCAATGTCTCCTAAAGAACTGCCAATAGACGCTTCTCAAGGAGATGTCTCCACTACCGATGATTCCACATTTCAAGGTTTAGGAGATCTCCCCCTACCTGAAACCATCTACACTTCAGAGGATTTTGGCACAAATCCTTTAGTTTTCACTTCTTCACAGGAGACTACTCTCGTTAAGGCCAAAGAGCCCACTCACGCTGGTCTGGCTTCGGACTCGGGTTTGTCGGGGGGAACACCACTTAGGATGCACTTAACACAGCAGCACCACACTTCACAGTACTTACTTCTTATGAGAATACTGATTCTGAATTCCACTTACATTGTTGCGCAGGTACAATGTCTCGCCCTTACTATAACATCAGGAAAATACGTCACAACATGACTAGACCCCCTTCCAATGTCGAGCACGAACGTCGTGAAAGTCGGGGTAGAGAGGACATAAAGCCTCATGATTCTTATCAGTCGCGCACATCGCGCTCTCGCTCCCCCGTCCGGTCGGATCCAAACCGATATAAAAGCTACCAGAGTTGTCGAGGAGAAGACACATCGTAGCCCAAAGAACAAACTTCTCCTCAAGACAAACACAGTCGGGAAAGGAGCCCGCCGAATGATACCGACTTACGGGGCAAACATAAGGTTTCTGATAAGCGGCCTAGGAAGGGTGATGCAGCCATCGTGCCCACTAAACATAAGGATACTGAGCTAACATACTGCGAACCTCCACCACTGGATGCTGAATCTAAAGTTAAGCGGGCATATCTGGAGAAGCAGTTCCCCGACCACTATTTTGAAAATCCGACTTTCTTACCTGCTCTCGAGCCTATTTCCTCAAAGTGGGCGGATGAAGCCAAAGCGAAGATTGATGCAGTCGAGAAGCAATATTCGGAGATGTTCAAGTATTCACGTAACCTCTCCAGAATAATTCGAACTTTAATTACAGATGTTAATTCGATGAAAAAGACTGCAGACGCCGACGCAAAAGCCTTGAAAAATTTGGAGAAGGACCTTGAGGACACACAGGCCCTACTTGTCATCGCTCAACGAGATGCTACCAACTTTAAACAGAAATTTGAAGATCTACAGAAGCGTTATCATGACTTGCTAAAATCTCATAGTCAAGAGAACTTGGAGTTGAAAAAACAAGCAGAAGATGCTAAGTCGGATAATGCCAAAATGCAACTAGCTTACAATACTCTTGAGCGAGAAAAAGCCGAGTTAGCAAGAAAAAATGCTGAATTGGAGAAGCGAAATGCTGACTTAGAATATAAGTTGATGGAGGCCGAGAATAGAGCTGCCCTAGCGAAGGGGAATGTGGAAAATGTTATTGAGTCCGCCGAAGAGACCCGTAAACAGCTATTAGAGGCTCAGGGATAAGTGCACGGTTTTGGCGAACTACTAATTGAATTCTTCGCGCATATAATTCGTCGCTGAAACATCTCTTGGATTGAAGATTATCCGACTACCTTGGTTCACGTATGGAGTCAAATTATCAAATGGGAGAAAGAGGAGCTTAAGGTAGACTCCATCGACGAAGACAAGCTTATGGAAAAATATCTAAGAGATGATGAGCCAGCACGTCTAGCTGAGGGGCGTCGCCTCATCGCCGTTGCTATGGAGGAGAAGAAGCGGATGTCCAAACAAAAGAATATCCCTGAGGTTGGTTCTTCTTCTACTACAGCTGAAACTTCCGAGGTCGAGGGATATGATCCTGAGAACCCAGGGATCCCTCAGGCATCTCTTTTATCTCCCATACCCGAGTCAGCGTCAGAGACGGCGGTCACTCCAGCTGAGAAATCATCGGAAGGTATTTCTACCTTTCCACCTCAATTCGTCAAGGCCGTCTCCACTTTTCACCACATAATTGGGCAACCGACGGAGGATCCTTTATTTTCCCCTAAGTTGATAACTGTTGCTTCTCATTCTGTTGGTGTTGAACCGACCGAGAAGACTGGCCGGCCTCAAGGAACCACTAACGGAGCAAAATCCATGGAAAATGCTAAAGGAGAAAAGGATAAGGCTGCCACTGTAGAGTCAGGAGGGGGAACTAAACTGTCTAAGGCTGATTCTCCTCATGATGACGAGATGATAGATGCCTTGAAAGACGATGGCGGTAGCGAGGGACATGAGGAAGACTCTGATGTGGCTATAGTTGGGGATTCAAAAAGCGCTGATGACATCACTTTGGCTGAAATGAAAGCCGAACAAGACAAACGTATGCAGCTAAAAGTTGAAGACCTGAACCCCGAAAGCCTTAAGCCTCTTGCATTGGTGGATCCTGGATCAAGGTTAGTTGTTAAGCTTTCGAATAGGTCTACTACAGAAGAGCTTGCTAAAAAGTCTTCTCTTGATTCCAGTGTTACGACTCCTGGGAAAAAATCAACCGATTCTAGCACTTCGGTTGTAGGGAAGAAAAAGCCAAAGCGCATTTTGAATGATGCTGAAAAAGAGGCTAAGGATGCTCAGAAGGCTGCCAAAAAATCCAAGTCTGCTCCAAAGCCCAAGTGATGAAGTGCTTTGTTTTACTTTGGCATTTAATTGGTTCGCAATTGTTGCAGCGAGTGCGGCCCTTGCACCTTCTTTTTTGCTTGTTTTCCTTGTACAAACTCACATGTTTGTAAATAAAAACAGTTTATTTCCTGCAATGTCTGATAGTCATTAGTTCAGCACTTAAGTGAAAATACAAAAGTAGGTCATGTTAAAGTTATATAATAGAGTCATTGTTGAGGGGAATATGTATGCACATATATACCCCCAGTTATTCTTGGATTACTAAGCCAGAATTATTCAAGATTGATTAAATAAAAAAAATCCAATTCCCCCCGATTCTCTGACGGGGCCATATTCCTTTTGTCATTGATGCCTATTCTTTCTAGCATCTTTATACTCTCCTGTCTCATTACCAGGTTAGAGTTTCGTTGAGGCAGTCTCTCATCTGGGTGCACCTTCACGCCTCAGGAGACGTCGTCTTCCCGTACTTTGTACTCTCTCTCAATTCTTGAGAGTTAGAGTTAAGAATGTCGTCTTCCCATTCTTCTGTGTTTTATCGCAAAATCAGTCATTTTATTTGCTCCTGCACACCGGTCATCTCCAACTTTCCAAATTTAGTTTAACATTTCGTGTTTCACAGTCATGATAGAATAATTGTTGAAGATATAAATAATGCAGGAAAGTAAATGACACACGATATTTTTATAGTCGTTCAGCCAAGTCGTAGCCTACATCCACTTTATAATCCTTTGTTCACATAAACAGACTTTTTAAGGCAAGTCGTGCCTTTTTACATAGCTTATGAAAACAAAAGAGATGACATTTCACATTTAGCTCAGGTATCGTCGTAGGTGCTGAGCATTCCAAGCTCTGGGAATCTCCTCACCGTCCACGGTCGTTAGCATGAATGCTCCTGTATCAAGCTTCCGTTGGAATGGTGTATGGCCCTTCCCATTTTGGACCCAATTAGGTCGAAGGCGGGAAGACTCGTTTCAGTACTAGGTCTCTTGGTTCAAAAGTTTTGAGGCGAACTTTCTGGCCATAATAACGTGCCACTTGATGTCGATGTCTCGAGGCACGCAAGTTAGCTTCATCTCTTTTTTCTTCAATCATATCAGGAGATTCTAGGAGGAGTGCTTTATTTGTCATCGGGTCATAGTACGCAACTCGATGAGAAGGGACTTCCAATTCTACCGGGATCACTGCTTCTGACCCAAAAGAAAGTGAATAGGGAGTATGGCCGGTAGCCGTCTTAAAGGTCGTCCTGTAGGCCCATAAAGCTAAAGGCAACTCATCTACCCATCTAGCTTTAGCCTGCTCCAACTACTTCTTTAGAATTGATTTAATGACTTTATTCACGGCTTCGACCTGGCCATTTGACTGCGGGTGAGCCACTGCAATATATCATTTATCAGTCTTATATTTCTGGTAGAAGTTTTTGAACTCGATGCTGTCAAATTGAGTCCCATTATCGGTTATGAAGGTCTTTGGAATCCCAAATCGACAAATAATGTTTCTGACCACAAAACTGATCACCTTCCTTGCCGTAATGATTGTTAGAGGTTCAGCTTCCACCCATTTTGTGAAGTAGTCCACGACAATGATCGCGTACTTAGCTCCTCCTCTGGCAGTAGGTAGCACTCCAATAATGTCAATTCCCCTCATGGCAAACGGGCACGGACTTACCATCGATTTGAGTTGGGTCAGAGGCGCTCTGGGAACTTTAGCGAATCTTTGACATCTATCGCAGCGTCGTGAATAATCAGCCGCGTCTTTATTAACGGTAGGCCAGAAATATCCGTACCGTAACATTTTCTTTGCTAGGGTTTGGCCCCCAGTGTGATCTCCACACTCACCTTCGTGCACCTCTTGCAGTACACGTTTAATGTCGTCGTGTGCGGTACACCGTAATAGGGGCATTGAAAACCCTTGACGATAAAGGATGTCGTCCTGCAAAACATATCTTGCCGCCTTGCGTCTTACAGCTCGTCTTTCGCTCTTTTTCAAATGGAGGGTTACATTCTTGATGAAATTCTTAATTGATGTCATCCAGGATTCTCTTTCTGGTTCAACTTCCAAGGCTAGCTCTGCTTCCATTAGGTTGAAACTTGGTGAATCCAACACCTCTATCAGAACCATTTCGGTTTCTTTAGGATCATCAGAATTCGCTAGCTTCGCCAGTCAATCTGCTTTCTGATTTTCCGCTCTTGGGATGTGTTTATGCTATAATGCTCCAAACCTTCCAATAACTCCTTTACCTTTTTGAGACAAGTGATGAGTCGAGGTCGTTTAGCAGCAAATTCTTACCGAACTTGACATATAACTATCTTGGAATCACAATATATATTTAGTGTCTTCACTCCCAAATCTTTGACCAGTTTCAGCCCGGCAATCAGGGCTTCATACTCGGAATCATTGTTAGTAGCAGCGAGCTCTAACCATAATGCATAGTAGATAGACCGTCCTTCAGGAGTTATCAAAACAACTCCGGCGCCAGACTTTCTATCATTCTTGGCCCCGTCCGTATATAATTTCCACGGACTGAGTTCTAACTCTCGGTCCAAAGCAGCTACCTTGTCACCTACCGTTTCCTCTTCAGGGATTGTAAATTCGTCTATAAAGTCCGCCAAGGCTTGCCCCCTTATTGATCTTCGTGGTTGAAAGTTCAAATCAAACTGACTTTGCTCGATATTCCATATAAGTAACCACCCCGATGCTTCGGGTTTCTGCAACACTTGTCTCAAAGGTTGATCGGTATATACAACTATCGGGTGTGCCTGAAAATAATGGCGAAGTTTGTGGGAAGCAATCAGGAGGCTATAAGCAAGCTTCTCTATCTTCGGATAGTTACGTTCTGCAGCAACTAGTTTTTTGCTTACGTAATACACAGGTTTCTGGACTTTATCCTCTTCACGTACTAGTGCTGCATTGACGGCGTGAGATGATACCGCCAAGTAGACGAACAAATCCTCATGTTGCACAGGCTTTGATAATATTGGAGGCTTTTCTAAGAAGTCTAACAGATTCTAGAACGCCTCCACACAGTCGGGAGTCCACTCAAAATTTCGCTTTCCCCGTTTTATGAGATCGAAGAAAGGTACACACTTGTTTGTTGCTTTGGAGATGAATCTGCCTAGTGCTGCAACCTTCCCAGCTAAGCTTTGAACATCCCTAATCTTTCGCGGCTCCTCTATATTCCAGATTGCTGCTATTTGGTTCGGATTGATTTTGATTCCTCTGTAACTCACGATAAAGCCAAGAAACTTGCCTGATGCCATGCCAAAAGAACACTTCAAGGGGTTCAACTTCATCCCATACCTTCGTAGTATGCCGAACATTTCTGCTAAGTCCTTCGTATGATCGGGAGATTGCTTGGATTTCATGAGCATATCATCTATGTAAACTTCCATGGTTTTCCCGATTTGATTGTAAAACATGTGGTTGACTAGGCGCTGATACGTGGCTCCCGCATTTTTTAACCCAAATGGCATTACCACGTAACAATACAACCCCAAGTCTGTGATAAAGCTTGTATGCTCCTGATCTGGTATGTGCATGGGAATTTGATTGTACAAAGAATAGGCGTCCATAAAGGATAAGAGTTCATGCCCTGCTGTCGAATCTACTAGTTGATCAATTCTGGGAAGAAGAAAGCTATCCTTCGAGCAAGCCTTGTTCAAATCAGAAAAGTCGATGCATGTTCTCCACTTCCCGTTTGACTTTTTGACCAGGACAGGATTCGATATCCAGTCGGGATATTTCGAATCCTTAATGAATCCATTACCTTTTAATTTCTCTACTTCTTCTTTCAAAGCTGTTGACCGCTCTGGGCCAAACATCCATCTCTTCTGCTTGAATGGTGGGTGCTTTGGATTAATACACAAAGAGTGGCTCATGATGGCAGGCGAAATCCCATGCATGTCAGCGTGAGTCCAGACAAACACGTCCAGATTTGCCTTTAAGAAATCATCCAATTCCCTTGCTCTAACTGGGTCCAGTTGCGAGCCGATCTTTAGTACTTTTGTTGGATCTGTTTCATCAATAGGTATATCGATTGTTATTTCGATGGGAGTTGCCTTCCTATCCCCGGGTTCTCTATCCTCTCTGGGATCTATATCCTCGAGCGCGTCTGAGGGCGACTCTCTTGGGGCAAGACCCCTTAATTGCTATGCTGAGGTCTCCTTTGGAGGGGCGGAATCATCTTTAGCATCTATATTCAACCCCTTCATTAACATCTTTATCTCTGTCACGTAACAAGCTCGTCCCGTAACTTGGTCGCCCCTCATCGTCCCAACTCCCGAGTCAGTCGGGAATTTAAGCAGCAAACACCAAGGCGCAATACATGCCCTGAATTCGGCAAGGGCTGGTCGACCTAGGAAGGCATTGTAAGGCGACTCCACATCCAAAACTACAAACGGCAGGATCCTTACTCTCTGGCGATCTCCCTGCCCTAGTTTGATTGCTAATTCCACAAAACCCATCGGAGCTGTAGGTGCTCCGTTAAAGCCACATATCCATCCTTCACACGGCTTTAAGTCTTTTGTTTCGAGCCTCATTTGTTCGAAAGCTTTCTTGAAGATGATATTGACCGAGCTTCCGTTGTCCACCAACACCTTATGGACTAAAGCAGGGCCAATTGTCGTGGTGATCACTAATGGATCGTCGGTTGGAGATTGAACTCCAGAATCATCTCTACTGCGGAATACGACATCATCTGACATCGTTTTTTGTTGTTTTATTGGAGTGATGTCTTCATGGCTACTGCACTCTCCTACTTCAAAGTGCTTAGCGGCGTTGACGTACTGGTCCATTGCTTTAAAACTACGACCAACTAAGTGAGGTCCGCCTATAATAGTATTAATGACGAACCTCTTACTTTTTTGCTGAGCTGTGGGTTTTGAAGCAGCTGGTCTTGGTTTGGGGCTTGTCCCCCTTGCCCCCTGTCCCTTGGGGCGGCCTTGTACTCATCCAACTTCCCTTCTCGCAGCAATTTTTCAATGATATCTCTCAAATGATGGCACTCATTGGTGGAATGACCGTGAGTACCATGAAACAAGCAAAACTTTCCTGTTGCAATCTCTTTCTCAGTAGAATCTCTGGGTGGTGGTTTTTTGTACTGTAATATGCTGTATGTATCTAAATAAATGTTCTCCAACGTATCATTTAACGGCGTGTAATTTTCAAAAGTCTGGAATCTGGGTCTTTTATTAGAGCTGTTCCCTCGGTTTTTGTTCCTTCTATTGTCGTTCCCATTTTTGTTGCTATTACCACCACTCTGGTTGCCAACATTTACTTCCACCTTCCCTGAACTGTCACCAGATTGTTTCACAACAACATTACTCTTGACACCTTCCTTCGAGGCCCCTTTGGACTTTCTCTTTCGATTTGCCTTAGCTTCTTCTCACCTTAAGCAGACATTAGCCTTTTCATAGAACAATTCTCTTGTAGGAGGTGGTTTTCCAGCCAAGTAATCCCCGAACTCTGTGTCAGGATCTACCCCTTCTATCAAGGCCATCAGGATAGTAGGCTCATGGGGATCACTAAATTCGGTAACGGCCAGGTTGAAGCGATCCAAATATGACTTCAAAGATTCTCCTGGGGCCAGTTTAATCCGTGACAATTCTATAACGGTCTTGGACTTTTGGGCATGGAGTTGAAATTGATTCATGAAACGCTCACTCAATTCTGTGAAATTTGATACCGACCGAGGAGGGAGTCGGGTGAACCACATTAAGGCTACGTCTTCAAGATAGATTGGAAAAGCCTTGCATTTTACGGCATCCGGAGCTGCTGCCGCATTCATGAACCATGCATATCTCATCAGAAGTTGCTCTGGGTATGTTCTTCCTGAATATCGATCCATCTGAGGCAAGTTAAATTGTCGGGGGAACTGGAAATTCAGGATGTCATCTGTGAAAGGGGTATGACTTTGTTCAATGCCCCAATCTTCATTAGTATACTGCCGACTTTCGGACATGATCTTGCGCACCATTGCCCATACATTGGCGTTTGTTAATGTCTGCACAGGCTCTCTTGATCTGATGTTCGGATTACCCCTGGGTTCCTAATCAGGGATGCCCTCCTATTTCTGGCAGCAGCTGCTCTACGTTGCTCTCTGTTTTCCCGGTCGATCTCAGGAGGTAGAGGTTGGAGAAGTTGTTGCTGCGTAGGGTTGGTAATATGAGGATCCCTGGGTAAGACGTGGGATCCGCGCATGGGTAGCAACATAGGCTATTGTAGGCTCGGGTCATCAGGGCCCAATGCACGAGCCGCGTCTTCTCGGGATCCCAAAGATCCAAAAGTCAATTGATCAAGGTGTTGAGGTCGTTCAAGCGACCTCCTCACATGAGGGCGTTCCTCCTCCGAAGAAGATGAATCATTTGTAGTAAGACAACGTGTTGGGGAAGGAGACTTCTGCCTTCGGAGCTCCTGTAGTTCTCTACCCATAGTGATCATGTTTTCCTACATGCGAAGGTTGTCACGCCTTTGGGCTTCCAATGCTTCTTTAGTGCTCTGAAGCATGTCAAGAAAACGTGAAAAGTCTCCCTGAGTAATGGGTGCAGATGGATCAGACTGAACATTAGTAATCATGGCTGGAATCGGAGCATTGGAGGGAGCTCGAGTAGAAGTTCCAGCTTCATTCTAGTTCGGATCGGATCGGTTCATAGCAGCCTGGTCGGGGCGGTTCGGATGGAGAGAGTGGGAGCCCTTGACCTCATCAGACCGGATCGGATCGGTGCCTTCCACCCGGTTCGGATCGGCGCCTCCCATCAGGTTCGGATCCTCCTGATCGGAGCGGTCTGCTTTAGAGCTTAGAGCGCGTGACCTTGTTGACACAATAGCTTGCTGATCTTCTCTGGAATCATTTCCCCTAGCGCCTTGCACTTCTTTTCCTTTGGACTTAGCCATGATACTTGATTCTTCAACGGTTAGTCAATAAGTACTGGGAGATGTCAGAGACAAGGGATTAACTTCTTTGAACTTGAAAGTCCAAATAGTAGAATGATAATCCCAAAAAAGCTGAGAATTCGAAGGTTCTCGGTGAAAGCACCAAAATGTTAGACCAAAAATTGGTTCTAACACCCAAATTAGCTATGATTTCAATGAAATAGAATTAAAAAGCAACAAAGAACATGCGATTTATAGTGGTTCGGCGTTAAAGAGCCTACGTCCACTTTGTTATCTTTTAATTGATGATTTGGATACAAATACAACAATGATTCTCACTCAACTTCACAATTACAATGCATAAACTCACTTAAATCTCTCAAAAATAGACTTTAAGAGATGATTTTGATCTGAATATGATTGCAGACTTCGGTTATGAAGGAAGTTAGAACTGAGAATTTGCCAAAAGATCCTTTCAAATGCCTCTAGATGGTGTATTTATAGGTGAAAAATCTCTTTGAAGTGGCTCCGGTTCGGAATTGCGTGGCACCCATCCCATAAGAGTCAGGTTCGGAGGCTTCTAAATGGTGACAGCGCATCGATTTAGTGGGAGATTGTGGGAGAAATGGTCATGCTTGGTCCGAGTCTTCAGGAAACGTGTGTAGCAACGGTCACGGGCTCAGAGAAAGGGGTTCAGATCGGCTGCCTCCAATCCGATCCGATTAGGCCACTCGCTATCTTCTGATGTTGCTGACGTACTCCTCCGATCGGAACCGATATGGTTTCCGCGTCTTTGATCTTTACTTTTCTCCTGCGCTATCTTCCTCTGATCCGAACCAGTTGGTGTCTGCGTTCTCACTATTTGCTCTTTGTGTAGCCTAGTTCACAAAGTAGGCTAACATGTACATTTATCGATTCGGAATAAGTTGGAATGAATAAATTACAATATAAATCTTGGAAATTGGACCAAGAAAATGTAAACAGGTGTATATAAATGAATGTGGTAGAAATTTTATTTTGAGGTGAAACCAATGGGAATAAATTGGAAATTAACAAAATGAAGACCCATTTTATGAAATGAAGGGTAAATGGCTTGGTGCCTATGATGGCTCTTGAAATCTAAAGTTCAAAATGTTTAAACTTGGAAAATAAACTCAATGTTGTTGTACAATATAAAATGTACAATACAAGCTAAAGTAAAATGACCATAATTTTTAAATGGATGATCGAAATTCGATGATTCTAGACTTTTTGGAAACGTTAGAAGCTAAACTAAAAGTTTTGTTAATAGTGCCTTGTCAATTTTTCATGTTTATTAGGTTGAAATCCCAGCGTTGGTCATAGTTCTGTGCGCAGAAAATAAAAACCTGAAGCGTATATCAATATTGTTTTGACCGTAACTTCCTAACGGATCATTGGATTTTGATGTGCTAATACAATTCGGAGCTCAGGATCTAAACTAAAACTTTTCTTCAATATGCTTAGTAAAATATTAATGTTTAAAAGGTTGAAAACTGGGTTGAACAATTCAGGCCTGCATTTTTATTTGTTTGGGTTGAAGCGTTCGCTTTCGCTAAAATGGTCGTAACTTTTGAACGAATTATCCGAATTCAACGAATCCGGGCAATCGGAAAGCTTGAAACGAATACAATAACTTTTGCCTAATATGCTTTGGGCAAATTCCATCATTTAAATGGTGATAAACCTCGATTTGTTCGCTGGCCTATCACTAATATTTTGGTTTTGTTGTTGAAATGATTAATATATGCTATGCAAGTTGTGTACTTTTGCTATTTATTATATGTTTGATTCTTATGCATATTTGAGTACTTGGCAGGAGTAAGGAATTTGCGCTATGCTTTGGAGCACGCTTTGCGCTAAATGCTAAATTGCTAAATAAATAAACTTGCGAATAATGCTAAAGAAGGTACATATATGTGTTATATAGTTTTGCGGTTATATATATATATTTCTTTCCCCATTTTGGGATGCCTCATCATGTGATGAGATGTATATTTGGATTTATATATATATATTGTGAATTTTTTTCGGACCTCTTCGTCTAGAGTAGATGCTGCCGAAATTTTCTGTGATTTCGGGAGTTAGAAAATTTATGAGATTTTATAACTCGATAACTTATTTTGTAAATGCTATTTTATAAGTTATAGTTTTGAAAATATATATATGTGCTCAATACCTTATTTCATTCTCTTTTTGTGGACGAAAATATGTGAGTGGAGGAGAATGTAATGCCCTATAATTTTCCATATATTTAAATTTAAATTAATAAATAAATTGAATAATATTGGTTAAAAATCAATTTTGGTTGATTATAAATGGTGAAGGTTGAAATTGATTATAAACAGATTTTAAGTTTGAGTTTATATTTAGAAATGTTGTAATTTGGAATTTAATATTTAAATAATTAAATAAATTTGAGTTGTTTAATTTATAATTGGAATTTAAATTTAATTTGGTATATGGTGGAATTCTGAGATTAATATTAGAATAATTGAAGATAAATCGAGTTCATTTATCTGTAATTGCAGTTCAAATTTAAATTCGAAATAATCCAATTCGGGAACTTAAAATTTGTGAAATCAATTTATAAAATTTATTTAAGTTGTAATTGGATTAAAATGAAATTTAACAAATGTTTAAATTGAATAAAAACAGTTAAGTGAATAATTGAACATTTTATTAATTAATTAACTGTAGAATTTAGCTATTTTGGTGACTGTCTCGGAATTCGACAAAACCAGTTTCATCGAATCCAGAATGGTGAATCATTGTAGAATTTCAAATTTTGTTATAACCGGACTTGTCGTTTGATCGTATGGGTTTGAAACGTGAAAAGAATTAATATAATTCAACTTGATAAATGCTTATTCCATTTTTAGGCTACCTTAATATAAATAAATTGTTGACATAAGCCCATAAATTTATTGTAACACCCCGTAATTTTAAATATTAAAATTAACAAATTTAAGAATACTTAATTGTTAAAGTTAGAATTAAGAGAAACGGGTTACACCATTGCATTCGTCTCGAAATTCTGCTTGGAATAGAGTCCATGTTTTCGAAAATCGGACTTCGTATGAAGAAGTTATGGCCCTCAGAACTTTCGGAAATTTATATAAAACAATCCAGAAAATTAAATACCAAGGCAGGTCGACCTGGGGGTCGACCTACCCCAGGCCAGGTCGATCAAGGGGTCAACCTCCTTATATACAGGTCGACCTGGGGGTCTACCTACCCCCCAGGTAGATCTGAAATGTGACGAAGTTTTGACTCACTGCTGAGTCATTAAGGCTGAGGTGGTTATTCTATCTTGTCTGGATGGTCTTGATTTCTTCTAGATTAATCTGACGGCTCTTAATTAATTAAAATTCTATATAAGCAACCTAACCCTCAACCTAAAATCACACTAATTCATACCAAGAGCCATCATGCTGTCAATGGTGAACCTAGAGTAGTCGCCGTTCTCTTTCAACTCAAAAGCAAGATATAAGCAAGAATCAAAATCAAATCTAATCTAAATTAGAATAACAATTAGTCTAATTATGATTAATTAATTAATTATTTCTTTCACAATATAATTAATAAATTAATTATGATGGGTTGTAATTGGATTATGAGAACATGTATGTTGAATCACGTGATGTTGTTTAACTTTGTTATCTTATGTTGGTAGATCTATTTCATATTTAACTTGATTCATTTTATATGTTAATTTTATGCAAGTTTGGGATGTTAAATCATATGTTAATTCATATGTGAATTTTATGCAAGTTTGGGATGTTAAATCATATGTTAATTCATATGTGAATTTTATGCAAGTTTGGGATGTTAAATCATATGTTAATTTATATGTGAATCTTATGCAAGTTTGGGATGTTAAATCATATGTTAATTCATATGTGAATTTTATGCAAGTTTGGAATGTTAAATTATATGTTAATTTATGTGTGAATCTTATGCAAGTTTGGGATGTTAAATCATATGTGAATCTTAAGCAAGTTTGGATGTTAAATCATATGCTAATTCGTATGAGAATTTTATGCAAGTTTGGGATGTTAAGTTGTAAGTTAGTTTGAATATGAATCTTATGCAAGTCTATATATGAATTGTACACAAGTTTATATGTGAATCAAGTATATACGTATGCTAGTTTATATGCAAAAACATGTGGTAAATTCATATGCAAGTTGTAGAAATCCATATGGAAGTTTAGGTGAAAAACTATATTCACATTTTTGGGTGAAAATTATATTCACATATGCAAGTTAACTGAGACCCATAATTTATATATGCAAGTTCACAATTTCATGTTTAGATCTATATTTAGATCCATGGTAGTTTATGCAAATATATGATTCTATATGACCATTGTCTATGCAAATTAATGGCTATGCGAATTTATGTTATAATTCCTATTTGCAAGTTAGATCTATTTTTATGTGCTATGCAAGTTGTGATGTTTCTTTTCTTTTTATGAGTTAGACTATTTGCGGGTCTAACATATTTCATATTAAACGTGCGAACGACGTGGGGGCAATGGGAAAATATTAAATATTAATATTGTGAATTGGCATAAAAATGGATTAAAAGCATATAATAAATTTGAGACACTAATTGGCCTAATTTATATGCATAGAAATTATGGACATAATTTAGGTGACAATTATGGACATAGATTAATTTGGAAGTTATTGACAATTTGAAATGGAGATTTTAATTCAAATTGGGGTCGAATAATAATATGTAATAATAATGCCTAAGACACGAGGTTAGACTTGTTTGTGGTGTAAGACTGCCCGGACTCGCCTGGCAAATCCAGCAACCACAAACGGTAGTCTAATGTGAGAGGTCAAAGGCATAAATTAAATGAGTAATAAAGGCCTAAAACACGAGGTTAGACTCGTTTGTGGTGTAAGACTGCCCGGACTCGCCCAGCACATCCAGCAACCACAAACGTTAGTCTAATGTGAGAGTTCAAAGGCATAATTAAAAGAAGCTTAGACACGAGGTTAAGTCTGGCTTATGGTGGAAGTCTGCCCAGAACCGCCTGGCATATCCAGCGGCTACAAGCAATCGACTTAATGTGGGAGGTCTGTGCATTAATAATCAATTAATCTTGATAAAAGAAGAATATGAATGACAAACAGAAGTTTGGTTGAGTGGAGTAATTATCTGAGTACCAAACTGATGTTGATTTCGGTCTTCGGGGTTAATACTTAGGGAGTTATTCTCTTAACCAATGTATTTGTGAACTAAGATGCACTTAATCATAAATTAAGTAAAGCATGTTGTATGATATATATATATATGATACATAACATGATAAGTGGATAGGGTTAAGACCAGCTTAACTAATAATCTGATAAGTGGATAAGGTTAAGACCAACTTAATCAATAATCTGATAAGTAGGTAGGGTTAAGACCAGCTTAACCAATAATATATATTAATTTGATAAGTGGGTAGGGTTAATTCTAGCTTAACCAATAATATATTTATATATTAATCTGATAAGTGGATAGGGTTAAGGCAAACTTAACCAATAATACATATTGATCTGATAAGTGGGTAGGGTTAAGACCAGCTTAACCATATATATATATATATATATATATATATATATATATATATATATATATATATATATATATATATTGATCTGATAAGCGGATAGGGTTAAGACAAGCTTAACCAATAACACATGTTGATTTGATAAGTGGGTAACATGGGTGACATGTGGGATATAATCATTAACACTTAACCAAGATAAACATGTGGTGGGACATGGGGGTTAAGTGGATGACATGGGAGACATGTAAAATACAATTAGAGACACTTAACCAAATTGAAACATGTAAGAAGAAATGAATAAGAAGGGGTTAAGTGAAAAATTCTAGTGGGGACCAAGCATAGGTGGAAAGCTTGTGTCAAGCATGGGGGAACCATTTCAAACCAGTAACCCATTAAGTATCTTTGTGAGCTCGAGTTAGATCGAGGATGGGACACGCTTACTGGGTTTGTTCGTAAGAGGTCAAAACGGGTTAACGGTGGCAATGCAAGTCCAACGGGGTCATGTGCGTGCGTGTAGGGGTGAGCATTCGGTCGATTCGGTTGGTTTGGACGTAAAAAAACTCAAATCGAATTAAAACCGAAAATTTTCCAAACCGAACCGAACTGAACCGAAATAATTTCGGTTAACTTGGTCGGTAACCGATTAAACCAAACTTAAAGGATGCATTACTTTTCAATTGATGAATTCACTCAAAGTAAAACATAAATTCATGTTTATAGAAATTTTATATAGTAAATTTTAATTTTATGACAAGATTTGATCTATTTGCAACAAATGCATTTGTATTATATAACTAAACTAATTTTTTAAAGTACTACATTACATAAAATTAGATAATAAATTAAAAGTTTGGTTAATTCGGTTAAACCGATAACCAAAAAAATTTATTTTACAAGCCAAATTCAAACCGATTTAGTTTAAAACCGAACCGAACCGACCGAAATAAATTGGTTTGGTCGGTTAATTCGGTTTGAACCAAATATTGCTCACCCCTACGTGCGTGGGCTCGGGCTAGTAGGTAAGACGTTGTTGCATCATGTAGATATAAGTCGTGCATCTTTAGTGGTATCAGGTTGCCACTTTGGGAAGTGATACGCCCCACTGTGGGACCAGCACGGGTATCTCTACAATTTAGGGAGTCGATCGAATGGGGAAGGTAGTGGGTATGACTAGCGGAGATAGGGGCAGGCGGCACCTATGACAGCAGCTAGGAGTACAAGAAACTACCATATTATGAATAAATGTTGTAACTAGACTGGGGAGGGTAGTGGGTACAACTAGTGGAGGTAGGAGTAGGCGACACCAATGATAGCAGCTAGGAGTACACGAAACTACTATTATTATAATTATGATTAGTAAGAGGGATCAACTTCCAGTATGGGACTAGTAATGGTGCGGTGTGATTAGCATTGGTGCAGTATAATAATTATCCCATAGCGATTTGGAACGAGATTAACGGCAGAATATTCCTCCTATTAGTTTTGACTTGCCCACTTGTTTCACAGTCATTCCTTGTTTTACCAGTTTATGCCTTATCCTAATTACTTTAATAATTATATTGTTAAAGTTATTGTACTCACCAGACTTTATGTCTAACGCCCTTGTTTTCGCCTCTTTTCTTCCTTCCCCCTCCCCCGGTTCTCAAGGTGGGACTAGTACTAGTAGAGCTTGATTTGGATCTCTTTCTCCCTCTTTTGGAAGTGCTTGGATTGTTGAAAGTAAAGTTCAGCTCATCTCTTTTATGACTACTTATGTTGGGGTTGTACTTTTTTACTTTATGTACTCTGAAAACAATTTGTCAAGATGGATATTAAGTGTACTTGGTTCATAAAGTTGTTGAAATCAAACTATTTCTCTGCTGCAATAAAAGTTGTTTCAAAATTTTTCAAGTACCAATATGTGTATCTGTCTTGTTATATTCTGTTCTATACACTAATAATACTCCATGAAAGTTAATGGTTGACATTAATGGACATGGGGTGTTACACGTGGTATCAGAGCTGAAGGTTAACATAAAAGATAAGAGATTTTGAAAAAACTGCATTTCAAAAGCATTTTATAAAGAAATAATTTCAAAAAGTATGTTTTAAGGAGAGTATTTTCAAGAGAAAAGTTTGTTTTAAAAACATAACCCCTAAGAGCCATATATCTTTCCTTCGATTCTCCATTTTGAATCCCTTCCTCTTTCCTTTTTTGAATTTCTTCTCCACGTATAGATGAAGATATGTAAGAACTTTCGTACGATGGGTCGAAAACTGCTTCATGGGACTGGGACATTTGTCAAAGCTAGAAGGAAGCGGAGGACTTGTTGGTACCTTTAAGATGGACGATGGGAGGAAGGTTCAATTAGCCACTTGCTTAATGAAGGACGAAACCTCATTTTGGTAAGAGGTCACGAATGGAGAATGTGCAGGAGAGACATAGATAGTACACATGATAAGAAAGTAGATCCAAAGAAAGGCGGTAAGGATAACAAGGGGCCAAGATAAAAGGAAGGGCCACACTTGTAAAATACCTGACTACTTAAGTATAGATGTTAGAAAGAAGAAGACTAGCTATTATCGTTACGGAGAAACAGGACATCTTACTAGGATCGTCCAAAGAAGCAAAAGGCAAAGGTAAGGGCCAAGTACAGGAAATTCTAGAGCGCAGATGCATTCCCTCACGGTTGGCATACCTAATAGAGGTAGAAATATCTTGGTTGCAAATTAGGATTTTCTTTTTGATCATCCTGTTCGAACCATGTTTGAATTCTGGCACTTCACACTCGTTTGTATCTGCTTTGTCAATTGAAAACACTGCACCTAAAGACTAGTCTAGTTACGGATCCCATAGTAGTCTCAAATCCTATTGGCGGTTCGGCTCATCTTTCGATGATTTGTTGGGATTTGAGAGTGTCTATCTTGGGCGTTGGGTTTGAATGCAACGCCTTCGTTCTTGGCTGCTTAGGCTATGGCTTGATTCAAGGCATGGATTGGCTAGCCGGATACTGTGCCATCCTAGACTGTGAAAGAAGGGTAGTTAGATTGTTGACTCGTTGTGGAGAGACCCTTGATATTTCTTGTGACCGTAGAGGTCCGGTGATGCTTAGCTACCTAGAATCTCTTGACGTGTCCAACGATGATTTGGAATTTGTTCGTGTGGTTCGTGAATATGGTGACGTCTTCGATGAAGTTCGGGGTTTACCCCGAGGCGCAAGATAGACTTTCGTATATACCTAATAGATAATGCAAAGCCAGTTGCATTACCAGTATGCCACATGGCTGCGAGAGAGAGAGAGAGTAAAACTCAGTAAGCAAGTGAGAGAGTTGCTTGAAGGGGTTCATAAGAAGGAGCATTTCAGAATGGGGATAGCTATGGATCCCGCAAAGGTGGTGGCAATCCAAGATTGGAAAATTAAGAATGCAACAGAAGTAAGAAGCTTTTTAAGGCTAACTGGTTATTATACGAAGTTCATTAAGGACTTCGCGAAGATATCAGCCCCACTTACTCGATTAATGAAGAAGAACTTGACTTTTGCTTGGGATGTTGACTATGATGATGCTTTCCAGCATTTGAAGGGGACGTTGACGGCAGCTCCAGTTTTAGTTTTGCCAGATGGAAGTAAGCCATTCACAGTGTATACCGATGCTTGCGGGACAGGGCTTGGAACAGTTTTCGATGCAAGAGGAAAAGGTGATATGCAAAAGGCGACAAGTACAAGCATTGCTTATCATCCACAGACGGATGGATGGACAGAAAGGGGTGAATAGAATCCTTGAAGATCTTTTGAGGTTATGTATCCTAGATTTTGGAGGGACATGAGAAGAGGCAACGAGCTTTGTGGTATTCACGATGTGTTTCACGTATCGCATTTGCGGAAGTGTTACAAGATACCGCGGAAGTAGTGGAGCCGAACATGCTTAGAGAAGTGGAAGTAGAGTGAGATGCCACAATTAGACGAGCTCCTACATGCATCCTTGGGATGAAGGTATTAGAGCTATGCAACAGAGAGGTCAAATTGGTCAAAGTGGAATGGGGAGATGATCAAGAAGATGCGACTTGAGAAACGGAAGACGAGATTTTTAACTTCTCCTTTTCTACCGCTTTGTTGATACTTGCCCTATCATTTAGTATGTCTTTGCGATGATATCTTCGATCTTTAGTTAGGGAAAACCCTATGGTTGTAAACATGTGTTTGAGACATGTTATGTTTGGTGGATGCAAATGGATGCAAGTGGTTGCTAGTGGTTGCTCGTGGATGCATGTACACACACATTAGGCACTAGATCAGCTCAGTCACTTTCATATTGCATATAAATATGTGTGCATGTTTAATTAATGGATGTGTTATGGTTGTATCATATGGATGCTGCATTTTGATGAACGATTGTGCACACATGTAGAAATAATATGTATCGTTAGGATTCTTTCGCATACATAATAGACGCATGACACTATCATGATTTGCATTAAGGAGGTCAACTGAATCAGTAGACCGCCTGATTTTGCAATGGATAAGGACCATATACACACACTTTTTGCATATGTTCATACAGCATTAGAAACCTTGTAAGGACAATGGATGCTTGTGTTTGATGGTTAAGTAGATGGATGATTGGATGGTAGGATATACATTCTCCTTAACTTGGAGATTTCGGGGGCGAAATCCTTTAAGGAGGGGAGAATGTAACACCCCGTAATTTTAAATATTAAAATTAACAAATTTAAGAATACTTAATTGTTAAAGTGAGAATTAAGAGAAACGGGTTACGCCATTGCGTTCGTCTCGAATATTCCTCTTGCTAGTTTTGACTTGCCCACTTGTTTCACAGTCATTCCTTGTTTTACCAGTTTATGCCTTATCCTAATTACTTTAATAATTATATTGTTAAAGTTATTGTACTCGCCAGACTTTATGTCTGATGCCCTTGTTTTCGCCTCTTTTCTTCCTTCCCCCCCTCCGGTTCTCAAGGTGGGACTAGTACTAGTGGAGCTTGATTTGGATCTATTTCTCTCTCTTTTGAAAGTGCTTGGATTGCTGAAAGTAAAGTTCAGCTCATCTCTTTTATGGCTATATGTTGGGGTTGTGCTTTTTTACTTTATGTACTCTGAAAACAATTTGTCAAGATGGATATTAAGTGTACTTGGTTTATGAAGTTGTTGTAATCAAACTAGTTCTCCGCTGCAATAAAAGTTGTTTCAAAAATTTTCAAGTACCAATATATGTATTTGTCTTGTTATATTCTGTTCTATACACTAATAATACTCCATGAAAGTTAATGCATTCCCTTTGAGAGTGACGTTAATGGACATGGGGTGTTACATTTATTTTCTCATTCTTTTACGTTCTATTTGTTCTCCACTTCCTCTTTATTGATAGCAGACAGAAATCCAAATTTCAAGCCCTAGTTCAAATAAAAATTTAAATTTCAAATTCAAATCTCCAAAAAACCTAGCAAATTATATGTCTATTTGAAGCTCTCGACGATACGAAGCTTCTGGTATGATTTACTTCAACATGCAGTGCTTGGATTTGCCAAAATCGTGGTTAAAGGATGCTGTTTTCGGGACCCTAAGTGCAAATTTAGAGGTTTTTGATTTAGGGTTTAATCAAGGAATCAGGGATATGGGTTTTGTCGAGGTAGTTGTTAGCAATTGATTGACGGTGGTCGGAGGTTATATCGTGGGCGTAAATCGTCAGAATTTGGTCACTAAATGGTGAAAACCCACTTCGTTCATTTCGCCGTCGGCAGGGAGGAGGCCATCGGACGGGAGATGCTTGGAGGTGGAGATGCTCCTGTGTTCGGGCGTTCTAAAGCCAGTGGTCTCGAAGCGAATGGTGACCGGAGTTGATGGCCACGGCCGGTCAAAGTAGCGTGTAGTTTTGGGTTCCTCTGTATAGGTTCTGTAGCAATTCGAATGGGGAGCGGGAAGGAAATGAAACACGTGCTGACGTGGAAATTAGGGTATATTTTATTTATTTATTAAATATATGTGTATATTAATTGTTCAAATTCGAATAATTTGCACATACGAGGTCAGATTCGAGCGTGGTTTATTGCGTTGGGATCGTGGAGAAATTGTAGATGTTCTGATACTTTTTTAGATACGTTTGGAGATTGTAAAATTTTGGGCTTTCGTTGGATGTTCGATCAACTAAAGAACCAAAGGTGAGTGAATTTCTCGCTCATAACTAACTGAATTATTCCCATATTTATTAAATTAAATTGTGAAATAGATTTGAATGTCTGGTTGTGATTGATTGTTGATGGATTACTTAAATTGACATACAAGTTAAATAAAATGTTAATTTAGAATTGACATTAAACTATTTATTCGAATTTAAATTGCTAGGCTGAAACCCTAACATTTGTTAACTAGTGAAACAACATAATCTTGACTATTTGGATGGAATGGTTGTGATGGGTGCCTTGTACTTATTACTGAATGGATATTGTTAATGTACATTGTTCCCATTATTCAGTATATGATGTGTATGTTTATTTGTGCCAATTACTCCAAAATAAATTAGGAATTTAGAAATGGGATTTAAATACGATTTTGATTACCAAAAATTTAATTGTTTAAAACTAGATTTAATAATTCTCTTTAAATTTAACTTAAAATAAGTGTCTCCAACGATTTTTGGAAGTGTTCGAGATTTAATTACATATGAATTTAAATCCTTTTAATTAACTTGAAAGGTCGTGTAGAATGTTGTTTTGAAATCGAGATATGGAAATGGAATAAACTTTATTGAAGCTGGAATATAAATTTTAAGTTAGTGAAATTTGGAAGAAAGAAACAATTATGGTTTTAAAAATTAGTAAACTATAGATATATATGTACATATAGTCTTTGAAATAAATTATATAATCTTGTATTTGTTAGTTAAAGATTATTTTAGTAAAACATTTAACATATATATACCTATAATTTGAAATAAAGTATATTATATTAATTATTATTTATTATTTAAAGATTATTTTAGTAAAGCATTTAATATAAGTATATATAGCGATTTAAATTATTTTACTTTACTTCAATTATTTTAATATATATATATATATATATATATATTCATAAAAAGGGTTTTATTTATAATTATCTATTTTCAGACTATTAAAGGTTTTGTATATTCTTTCTGAATTGGAATTGTTCCTGATTTAAACCATTGATTCAAATTGAGATTTGAAATAAAAATATATTCTCTTTTGAATATAAATCGATTTTGAAAGAACTATTGCATTACGAGTAAAAAGAATATTCTATTTTGAATGTAAACAGATTTTGGAAAAAATCATGCATGAAATGTTATTCGATTTGGAATATGAATCGATTCTGAACTTATTATGACATTTTGAAACAAATTTTACCTTATTTTGAATGTAAATCGATTTTTAAATATTTACGATATCTCAATATGAACTATATTATATTTTGAGAATAAATTGGTTTGGAATATAAAACTGGGAAATGAATATTGAATTTCACGAAAGGGGTTAAAGCATAACGTGGTTTATGGGAACTGGAATTAAACAAACCTTGATTTTAACTAAATCGATAACAATTTTAAAAAAGATTTAAATGGGAAAGCCGAAACGATCCATAACTATGGTTTAAAAAATTACGCATATTACTTGGAAAGACCGTGATCGAATATTTGTTCGAAAACCATTCCAAATTGTAATACGACGTTATAAAGAAATTAAAGACTTGGAATCGATAAGTGAAGACTGAGAATCTTCAAATTGTTTGGATTGATATTTGATGTCTCGTTTGGGTCGATCACCCGATATGAGGTTATAAGTGGCATGAAATCTGAATATATTTAGAGATTTTCGTATTGTTTTCTGTTTATGCCCAGAACGGACTTGTATGGATTATTTGTCTAACATTGAAATTGACCGCGTAGCACTGATTTTCGTTAATATATATCATATTTGTGGCAATAAATTATTCTTGTCTCTAAGACATGTGAGCTTAGAGGTTATATATTGACAGAAATCAGTGACACATTGTGAATTGTCAATGTTGCATACTCGAGTTATGAAATGAACTGGTGATGATCAAAGCTTGGCTTTCTAAAGCGTAGCTTTGTGTACATCGTGACATTGTCGAACCTTACACCCCGGATTGATGGTAAACTGGCGGTTAAGTTGTATACATAATCTCTAGTGAAAATCGAAAGCTCTGGCGGTAGATCTACCTCGAAACCTGAGGAAATAAAGTATACACGGTGTCCGATGTCTGGATGAAAACCGGGATATATACTTTGCGTTATGTATTCGGTGTCCGTTGTCTAGATGTTAACCGGGAAATACTTAGCTTCATGTCCTTCAATGATCTTTCGTGCCAGGAACCATCATGTTGGAAAACCCAATAACCAGTACGAGCCATTCAATATGTTTTTAAACTACGTATGTGGGCATAGTCACTATGCTTGCTAAGATTAATATATTTATTTGTGAAATGTTTTCAACACTATGCACTTATGATAGTATTAAAAGTGGATTTTCAATTATGAAAGCATTTTTGGTAATTTTAAGACAAAACTCGCCCACTTGGTGTGTGCTTTCATTGTATGATGTGGGACGAGCTTATGATAGCTTCATTTTTCCAAAATCATTTGTGAATTTCTATGCATGGAAATTCACATGGAGTAAACCGTTCCGCGTTAGCGGCGTAGTCCGATGAATTTCCCACAACTTTTCTTTTGATTACTGCACCCATAACACTCATGCTATTTCGTATTTTAATTTGACTAATATGATAATGATTTAGTTTTGATCAGAGTGTTTGTTGTGTTTCTTTTTATGCAATACGCTCGAGTCAGATACGAGTTGCAGTTAGCGAAGATTACTTTGCCTCGGCGAATGAAGATGAAGATTTGGTATATCAACTAAATATATAAATTTCCCACTACACTTTGTTTCAGCTGCCTGGTTGTGTATATATGTATATGTACAACTGTCGTCATCACTATATATTATAGACACATGTATATATTTTAACTAATTTTGAACTGTTAACTGTTTATTATATATTGTACTTCCACTGTGAGACTCTGTTATTGTTTTCTCTTCTTCCTTTTCTTTTATTTCCCTAATAACAACCTACATTTGCGATTTGTCTGGGTTGGCATGTGTTGATCATTGTCGATTCGAACGGTTAAAAATCTAGGTTGTTACACTTAGGGATTTTAATAAAATGGAATGTTCGACGATTTTGGATAGTCGATATTTCCAAGTTGAATTTGAGTGTTTAACTAGCTTATGTTGAAAACATAAGAGAATAAGTTTATAATTTATAAACTTAATGAATGTTAAACAAATTAATTAAATTTAATTAAAACGAGCTCATCGCATAGCGACAGTTCGTGATTTTGAGAATTGAAGTTCAAGTTAATGTATAAGATCCATTATAAGTCGGAATTGTTTGAAACAAGGATCATCCGGATCTATTGGATTATAGTTTTATATCGTATTGTAGATTTTGAGATATGTCTAAATCAAATTTTTAAAAAAATCATGGTTTGGTAGTTCGCAATTTAAAATAAAAATAATTAATGAAATGGAGGTTTAGAATATTTAGAATTTAAGCAAGGAAAATTTTAATTTGCTAAAAGCACTTATGAGAAGAGTAAATTAGTTGCTTGTATATGTTCATAAGTTTTATTGGAACATTATACATGTAAAAACTTAAGTTATGTAATGATCTATAACGCAAACTTAAATTTTAAGAAATTATTCATAAACGATAGTAGTATAAGAATGATATAGTAAATATGAAAACATAATTGAATTTCCTGATTTAATCTATTTTTTATTTTGTGATGCTTGGTTGTTACTTTTTGGGTTGTTTCTTAAATAACTATAGGGTCACAATTTCTTTAAGGAGAGGTGTCTGTAACAATCCACATATTTCACGATAACATATTTAATTTTTTTATTTAAATATAACATTGTTAATTGAGTATATGTTCGTAATATAACTTTTCACATAAAGTTGAATATGGACACCCATTGAGTTCAGAATGTCGTTTATGATATTTAAAACTGTAAACATCGATATTTTTAGAGTTAGTAAAATTAAGGACATGGGATGGAGCTTCATTTGCAAAGACTAGCCCAATGCCTTATATCCCACTCAACCAAACTCCCTCATTCATTCCCAACACTTGAAGAAAACTGAAATGGGAGGAATATGATAAATAAAAATTCCTAAACCCTAGATTGATCTTAGGAATCCTATTCATGTAGGAATCAAGTAAAAATTGAAAGAGAAATTTAGGTAATCTCAATCTCAATCTTCTCTAACTCAAATCGTCTTAAATTCTTGTGATTTCCTAATACTTAACTCTTAAGATTCTTGTGTATATGTGCTTAGATTGGAGAGTCTAGAGTATTGTTTGAAAAGAAGTTGATCTTGCTTAGTTTTAGAGCATTGCCTTGCTTTTAATAATTAAAGGTGAGTTCTTACGAACTCACATCTTTATAATCATGCTTATAAGATTGGCATGTGTGCCTTTAGCACTTTTATGTTGTGTATGCATTGGGTAAATCAGCTTGTTTGTGTGTAAAGTTTCCAATTTTTGAGTTTTGATTTCATTTCGATGAATTCTAATGTAAATCATATTAGTGGGTTCTTTAGCTTTTTGGTGTGTCTTAGAAGCTTCATTGTTGTTTTGATAATTGTGACACCCCACGTCCGTTAATGTCACTCACAAAGGGAATGCATTAAGTTTCGTGAAGCATTATAGGTAAACAGACACAGAATAATTACAAGACAAATATAAATAAGAAAGCAGTGGAAATTTAATTTTTATTTCAAACATAAATCATAACATCGTGGTCCAAAATACCATAAGTCACAAAAACCATTACAATAATACTTTTTCTGTCTTGTACCATCAGAGTACATGAATATAAAAAGCATAGCATAATTCCCCAAGAAAAAGAGCTAAGCCATAGTAGAGATAAGAACTTGAGCCATACTTTGGAAGAAGCTCCTAGCAAGATGATAACTGAGTCCTGACTAAGTCTGAGTATTCCCGCCCTGAGAACCCTGGGGGGAGGGGGAAACGAAAGAGAGAAGACAAAACAAAAAGGGTCAGACATAAAGTCTGGTGAGTCTAGTTACTTTTAGCAAGTAAATAAATAAAAGTAGCATGACAGGCGTATAAAGTGGATAAGAGAGAGATCTACATAAATGGCAGGCGTGACAAGGCAAACAGGGTAAGCTTATACACTTTCCCGATGATTACTCTGCACGATTACTAGTATAACCAGAATGAGATGACCCCTTACACTTCAAGGTGGTAGACTTAGGCATACGTCCAAATATACCTTAACTACTACCCTAATCGATCGGCTCCCTACTCCGTAGATACTCCGTGCCGTCCCCACAATAGGATATATCATGCCCTAAAGTGGCAACCCCTCACTGATATGCACATCCCTATATCTACAGGTGTCACAATCGTCTTATCCCCCTCTGCCCGGCTCATGTACACACATGGCCCGGTCGGTTTGTGCCGCTCACACCGTCATCCACGTTTGGATCTCTTACAATCAGTCAGTAAGCGTTCCCCTTCTTCGCCTAGTATGGAGTACTTTGTTTGATACCGTCTCCGGGTTACTGACTGAAATGGGTCCCACACAACATGATACAAGCTCTCCCCTTTGTCTTGTATCCCCCACTAGTTTTCACTGAAACTATGTATATCACTAGGTATTTTTAATTAAATAGCCCTATTCATTTCTACTAGTTATGCTTACCCTAAAAGGTGTCTTTAATTACATAATTTTTATATTTTCCATTGGTTATGTATACCACTAGGTGTCTTTAATTGCATAACCTTATTGGGTTAAGTTCGTGGGACTATATGTGAATATTACCCACCCCCTCAGATTTACTTAACCCACCCACTGTCCAACCAATTTTTACTTAACCCTAACTTAGGTTTAAGTTCACACAATCCCTATAGATTTGGTTAAGTATTCTAATTCATTACCATGTCCATTTATGGTTTATAATGGGCTAGACCTCCCATATTAGGCCTACAACTCGTGGATGCTGGATATGTCGGTTGGGTCTGGGCAGACATCTTCCACAAGTTGGGCCTAACCTCGTGTCATAGCCTAATTTGTATTTGCGCACTTAGACCTCTCACATTAGGTTCAACATTAATGGCTGCTGGATATGTCGATTGGGTCCGCGCAGACTTCCACCACTAATGCAACCTAACCTCGTGTCATAAGTGCAATTACAGTTCCTAATTGTAATTACTAGACATTTCATTATAAATTAATAAATTCATTAAAACTATGCCTTTATAGGTGTTAGCGCCCATTTTACCCAATAATTTGAATTAGATGTCCAATGGTTTTTATATTCAAATTAGGCCAATATTAACCTTTTTCCCCCGTTTCCTAACTAGCGCACTCACAAAATTGGCGGCATGCCTAGGCTAGATAATAGCCTAGTCATGAATGATAAAAGGGAAAAATAATAGGAATATGACAAAAGTGAATGTTTTAATCATAACTTGGCATAAACAAAAACTAGCATGGTGATAAGGTGGACATATGATCATAAATCTAATGAACTTGTAGCAATTACTAGTTCTAACATAAATTTGATGTCATAGTGAGCATAATAAGATCTAAATTAACCATTTAGATGTCCAACTATTTAGATCTAACATAATAGACACAAGATGATAAACTAGATCTGATGAACAAATCCAATGTCCACACAATTTAGATCCAACGGTTTAAAAGTAGATCTACATAATAGGATTTAAGATTCACATCATGAAATGTCGTAGGGGTTACAACAAATCCAATAAGAAAGAGATTTAAATCCAAATCCTAACCAATTCAGAATGTCATATGTTTATAATTTACGATGGATCTGATATAATTTAGGCATATGAACAAATCCAAGTCATAGTCATGTCATATTTACTTTTAAATATTCAAATATAAAAGCAATTAGGAACTCACGGTGTCTGGATAAGAATAGAGGACTAGAAAAGATTGGATTTTGAATCTCCAATTGATTTGCTTTAGTTGAAGAAGATAACAGATCCAGATCAGTTCAGGTACCGGTAGAGTTTGGCCACCGTGAATTCTCAACGAAGAAAATATGAGAAACGACCACATATATATAGCTGCCAGACCCCATGAAACCAACTGCCACATTAGCCCTAGGGGTGTTGACACCCCTGTGGGTGGGTCGACCCTGGTGTTGACACCCCTTAAGGGGAGTCGACCCCGACACTGTAACATCCTGAATTTTCTGTGAATATTAAAATTTACAAATTTAAGAATACTTAATTATTAAAGTGAGAATTAAGGGAAATGGGTTACTCCATTGCATTCGTATCAGAATTTTGCCTAAGATAGTGTCCTAGTTTGCGTGAATTGGACTCCGTATGAAGAAGTTATGGCCTTCCGAAGTTTTAGAATTCAAATAAATTAAAAATAGTTTAGAATAAAATAAATTCGAAATTCAAATTCAAACAGGGGAGCAGGCTGGGCGGGAAATCTCCCGCCCAAGGGCCAGGTCGACCTAGGGGTCGACCTACACGTACAGGTCGACCTAGGGGTCGACCTACACGTACAGGTCGACTAGGGGGTCGACCTACCCCCCGGGCAAATCTGAAATGTGACGATGTTTTGACTCACTGCTGAGTCATTAGGGCTGAGGTGGTTATTCTATCTTGTCTGGATGGTCTTGATTGCTTCTAAGTTAATCTGACGGCTCTTAATTAACTAAAATTCTATATAAACAACCTAACCCTCAACCTAAAATCACACTAATTCATACCAAGAGCCATTCATGCTATCAATGGTGAGCCTAGAGTAGCGGTCGTTCTCTTTCAACTCAAAAGCAAGATAGATGCAAGAATCAAAATCAAAACTAATATAAATTAGAATAACAGTTAGTATACATCAAAGGCAAGCAATTCAGTTTCAGAATACAGATCCCAGAAAAACAAGACTGTTCTTTTGTTTGTGAGTACTATTTCTTTTATAATATAATTAATAAATTAATTATGATGGGTTGTAATTGGATTATGAGAACATGCCTGTTGAATCACATGATGTTGTTTAACTTTGTTGATCTATTTCATATTTAACTTGATTCATTTTATGCAAGTTTGGAATGTTAATTCACATGTGAATCTTATGCAAGTTTAAGATGTTAA
This sequence comes from Allium sativum, assembly GCA_030737875.1. Taxonomy (NCBI): domain Eukaryota; kingdom Viridiplantae; phylum Streptophyta; class Magnoliopsida; order Asparagales; family Amaryllidaceae; genus Allium; species Allium sativum. The sequence goes on from CM060916.1 coordinate 738,748,149, forward strand.
ATCATGTGATTCAAGTTTGGGATGTTAAACCATATTTGAATCAAGTATATACATATGCTAGTTTATATGCAAAACATGGGACATTAATTTACATGCTTAGATCCATATGCAAGTTTGTAGGAATCTATATGCAAGTTCATATTTTTATATTAGATCTATATTTAAGATCCATGGGTTTAGGTGAAAAACCATATTTATGCACAAGTTCCCATTTTTATTAGATCTATATTTAGATCCATATTAGTAACATACTTATGTAAATTTATGACCATTTCATATGCTAGTTTTGTATGTGAATCATATGCTAGTTTGAATATAAATTTGTATGAAGTTCATATGCAAGTTATAGGAAAACCATATCCATATATGCAAGTTCACGATTACATGTTTAGATCTATATTTAGATCCATGATAGTTTATGCAAATTTATGTTATATACATATATATATATATATATATATCTCCTATGCAAGTTATTGGCTATGCAAACTTATGTTATGATTCTTCGATCTATTTTATGTGTTATGCAAGTTGTAATGTTGCTTTTCTTTTTATAAGTTAGACTATTTTCGAGTCTAACATATATCGTATTAAAAACGTACGAATAGCGTGGGGACAATGGGAAAATATAAATTTTGCAAAATTGTGAATTGGCATAAAATGGCCTTAAAGGCATATAATTAAATTGAGACATTAATTGGTATAATTTTTATACCTAAAAAGTATGGACATAATTTAGGTGACAATTATGGACATAATTAATTTGGAAATTGTTGGAAAATTGAATAGGGATAATTAATTCATATTGGGGTAAAATAATGTGTAATAATAAACGCCTAAGACATGAGGTTAGACTCGTTTGTGGTGTAAGACTGCCCGGACCCGCCCGGCAAATCCAGCAACCACAAATGGTAGTCTAATGTGAGAGATCGAAGGCATAAATTGAATGCATAACAGTTGTAATGACATGAGGTTAGACACGTTTGTGGTATAAGACTGCTCGGACTCGCCCGACAAATCTAGCAACCACAAACGGGAGTCTAATGTTAGAGGTCTTACAAGGTTACGGTTATAATGAACTAAGTAACACTTAACCAAGATAAACATGTGGTGGGACATGGGGTTTAAGTGGATGACATGGGTGGCATGTGAAATACGATTAGAAACACTTAACCAAATTTAAACATGTAAAGAAGACATGAATAAGAGGGGGTCAAGTGGAAAATTCTAGTGGGGGCCAAGCATAGGTGGAAAGCTTGTGTCAAGCATGGGGGACCCATTTCAAACCAGTAACACATTAAGTATCTTTGTGAGCTCGAGTTAGATCAAGGACGGGACACACTTACTAGGTTTGATTGTAAGAGGTCAAAACGGGTTAACGGTGGCAACGCAAGTCCAACGGGTCATGTGCGTGCGTGGGCCCGGGCCGTTAGGTAAGACGTTGTTGCATCGTGTAGATATAAGTCGTGCATCTTTAGTGGTATCGGGTTTCCACTTTAGGGAGTGATACACCCCACTGTGGAACCAGCATGGGTATCTATGAGTTAGGGAGCCGATCGCAAGGGAGTAGTGGGTACAACTTGTGGAGATAGGGGTAGGAGACACCTATGAAGACAGCTAGGGGTACACGAAACTACCATTATGATTATTGTGTTCAGTAGGCGGGATCAACTTTTAGGGTGGCTAGTAGTGGTGCAGTATAGTAATTATCCTATAGTGATTGGGAGCGAGATTAACGCCAGAATATTCCTTCCGTTGGTTTTGCCTTTCCCACTTGTTTCACAGTCATTCCTTGTTTTACTAGTTTATGCCTTATCCTAATTACTTTAATAATTATATCGTTAAAGTTATGGTACTCGCCAGACATTATGTCTGACCCCCTTTGTTTTCGCCTCTTTTCTTCCTCACGCCCCAAGGTTCTCGGAGTGGGACTAGTACTAGTGGAGCTTGATCAGGATCTTTCTCTCTCTCTCTCTCTTGTGGAAGTGCTTGGATTGCTGAAAGTAAAGTTCATCTCATCTCTTTTATGGCTACTTATGTTGGGGTTATGCTTTTTATTTTATATACTCAGAAAACAATTTGTCAAGATGGTTACTAAGTGTACTTGGTTTTTCTGTTGGTTTGTGATGATGTTGTAATCAAACTATTTCTCCGCTGCAATAAATGTTGTTTTGAAAATTTTCAAGTACTAATATATGTATCTGTCTTGTTATATTCTGTTCTATTCACTAATAATACTCCATGAATGTTAATGCATTCCCATTGAGAGTGACATTAATGGACGTGAGGTGTTACACGTGGTATCAGAGCTGAAGGTTAACAGAATAGATAAGAGATTTTGAAAAACTATTTTTCAAAAGCGTTTTATAAAGAAATACTTTCAAAAGTATGTTTTAAGGAGAGTATTTTCAAGAGAAAATTTGCTTTAAAAACATAACCCCGAAGAGCCATTTATCTTTCTTTTGAATTCTCCATTTTGAATCTCTTCATTTTCTTTTTAGCATGTCTAGGTTACTTGAAGATACCCGAGGGAATACCGATACCAACCTGGTTCAGAAGGTATCTGGAGGCTAGGGCCATCGCCGTAGGCCCAGCAGACATCCCTCCTCCCCCAGCTGCAGCTGCTCCTCCTCCTCCCCCTCCCTGTGTTGATACTTTTTCAAAGATATGCAAAGACTTTCGAGCAATGGGCGGAAAACCTTTTCACGAATCAGAGACGTTTGTTGAAGCTCGAAATTGGCTTAAGGAGGTAGAAGACTTGTTTGGTATCTTCGAGGTGGAAGATAGAAGGAAGGTCCAATTGGCCGCTTGGTTAATGAAGGACGAAGCCTCATTTTGGTTAGAGGTCACGAATGGAGAATGTCCAGTAGAGACGTGGATGGATTTCAGACATAGGTCCGAGATGAAATTTCTCTCACGAGCAGAAGAGAATTTATATATGGAAAGATTCTTGGCATTGAAGCAGGGGAATTAATCAGTAAAGGAGTACGTCAACAAGTTCAATCAGTTGGCGAGGTTTGGCTTAGACTTGGTGAACACACCTGAAAAGAAGGCCCTGAGGTTCGTTAAAGGTTTAAATGAGCCGCTACATAGGTTAGCTATGACCCACATTCCTATGGGGGATACCTTTGAGAAACTAGTTGACATGGCGCTTATGCATGAAGAGGGGAAAGGCGCTAATGCTAATATGGCACAAGAAAAGAAAGGGGATCAAAAGAAGTCACAGCAGCAACCTAAGAAAGGTGGTAAGGACAACAATAGCAAAGGAAAGAAAAGGTGCTTTAATTGTAGAACACCAGGCCATCTGAGCAAGGACTGTAGGAAGAAGAAGAAGACTGGTTGTTTCCATTGTGGAGAGGCAGGACATTTGATTAAAGACTTCCCGAGGAAACAGGGAAAGAGCAAAGAACTGGGTCTACTTATGGAGGACAGATTCAGGCTCTCATGGCACCAGGGAAGGCAAGAGCGCAGGTTCACGCTCTTATGGCACCAGGACAGGAAAGAGGTAGAAACATTTCTGTTGAAAGTTTGGTTTTTCTGTTTGATCATCTTATTCGTACTTCAGTTGATTTTGGCGCTTCTTACTCGTTTGTGTCTGCTTCATTAGTTGAAACACCGCACCTAAATACTAGTCTAGTTACGAATCCCATAGTAGTCTCAAATCCTATTGGTGGTTCGACTCATCTTTCAATGATTTTTTGGGATTTGAGAGTGTCTATTTTGAGCGTTGAGTTTGAATGCAACGCCTTCATTCTTGGCTTCACCGGCTATGGATTGATTCTAGGCATGGATTGGTTATCCAGTAATGGTGCCATCCTCGATTGTGAAAAGAGAGTGGTTAGACTTATGACTCTCCTTGGCAACACTCTCGAAATCTCTTGTAACCCCATACATTCTGTTATGCTTAGTTACCTAGAATCTCTTGATGCATCTGTTGAAAACTTGCAGTCTGTTAGAGTAGTCTGTGAATACTCAGATGTATTTGAAGAGGTGAAGGGCTTACCTCCAAAGTGGAGATAGACTTCCGTATATACCTTGTTGATAATGCAAAACTCGTAGCTCTACCCGTTAGACACATGGCTCCTAGGGAGAGAAAAGAGCTCAGTAAGCAAGTCAAAGAGCTGCTCGAAAAGGGGTTTATAAGGCGGAGTATTTCTGAATGGGGTGCTCCAGTAGTATTCGCAACCAAAGTAGATGGTTCACTTCATCTATGCGTTGATTATAGGAAGCTAAATAAGCTGACCAAGAAGAATAGGCACCCACTTCCTAGAATATATGACTTATTTGATCAGCTTGTAGGTGCGTCTATTTTCTCCCAACAAGATTTGGCTATTGGGTTCCATCAGCTAAGAGTGGCTGAAGATAGCATTGATAAGACTGCGTTCAGAACCCAGGACGGTTTCTTCGAATGGATTGTCATGCCTTTCGGCTTGACAAACGCACCCGGTTACTTCATTTACTTGATGAGTAGGGTGTTTAGAGAATTCCTTAATAAGTTTGTGGTGGTCTTCGTAGATGACATTTTGATTTTCTCGAAGAATGAAGAAGAGCATGCTTTGCATTTAAGGGAAGTCATGGATACTCTTCGTGCACATCAGCTGAAGGCCAAATTCTCCAAATGCCATTTCTAGAGAGAAGAAGTGAGGTTTGTTGGACATGTGGTGTCCAGAGAAGGGCTAGCTGTAGACCCCACAAAAGTAGTTTTAGTGCAAGATTGGAAGGTTCCACGGAATGCAACCGAAGTCTGAAGCTTTCTCGGGCTAGCGGGCTTTTACCGAAAATTCATTAAAGACTTTGCTAAAATCTCGGCACCACTCACAAGATTAATGAAGAAGAACCTAACTTTCGCTGGGGTTTTGGATTGCGATATTACTTTCCAACGTTTGAAAAGGGCTCTAACAACAGCCCTAGTTCTAACATTGCCGGATGGGAGCAAGATGTTTACCGTGTAGACGGATGCATGTGGTACGGGACTAGGTGTTGTCTTGATGCAAGAAGGGAAGGTAGTAGCTTATGGAGGTAGATAGTTGAAAGTACATGAGAAAAACTATCTGACCCACGATCTAGAGTTGGTTGCCATCGTCTTTGCTCTTAAGTCTTGGTGCCATTATCTCCTAGGTGAGAAGTTTGAATTATATACCGACCATAAATCGTTGAAGTACCTTTTCTCGTAGAAAGATCTTAACTTAAGACAACAAAGGTGGATGGAATTTCTGGTCTCTTATGATTTTCAGATTTCCTATACCCCAGGCAAGGGCAATGTCGTAGCAGATGCCTTAAGTAGGAAGAAGCTGACCTTGAGTCCTCTCTTTGTAGAAAGGCAAAGCATGGAATATATAGCAAACTTTAATTTTAGACCCTCCTCTGAAATTGTGCCTAGTCTGTTAGCATCACTAGAGGTGCGGCCTACTCTTTTGGACTCAATAGGAACCGCACAACGAGAAGACCCTCAGCTAGTTGATGTGATGGAAAAGCTAGTTAGGGGTGAGACCTCTAGTCACCTCAATAAATACTCCATCGATGATAGGGGTTGGTTGAGATGGGATGGAAGGTTATGCGTCCCACAAGTAAGGGATTTGGTGAAGACGGTTCTCGAAGAGGCGCACCATTCCAAACTGACCATACACCCAGGCGGAGACAAGATGTATAAAGATATAAAAAGGGTTTTCTTTTGGAATGGCATGAAGAGTGATGTAGCTGAGTTCGTCGCTAAGTGTTTGATATGCCAGCAAGTCAAAGTGGAGCAGAAGAAGCCCGGTGGTCTGCTTCATCCTCTCGAGGTCCCACAGTGGAAGTGGGATAGCATTTCGATGGACTATGTTGATGGGTTGCCCAGGTCAAGAAGGTGCAATACCAGTATTTGGGTGATAGTGGACAGGCTCACTAAAAGCACTCACTTTGTACCTGTTAAAAGTAGAAGGACTGCCTCGTCCCTAGCATCCATTTATCTAAAAGAAATAGTTTGACTCCATGGGATACCCTCTAGCATAGTGAGTGACGGAGATCCTATCTTTACGAGCGAGTTTTGGAAGAGTTTGCAAGAGGCAGTAGGCACGCAATTATGCTTAAGCACGGCCTATCACCCCCAAACCGATGGTCAGACGGAAAGGGTGAACAAAGTATTAGAAGACCTCTTGAGATTGTGCATTCTTGACTTTGGAGGGACATGAGAGGATCATCTTCCTTTGGTGGAATTCTCCTACAACAATAGCTACCAAGCCACCATAGGAATGGTGCCCTACGTAGCTTTATATAGAAGACCGTGTCGATCACCAACTTGTTGGTGGGAGTCTACAAACAAACTTGTAATTGGCCCAGACAAGATTAAAGAAACCTCCGAAAAGGTGGACTTGATAAGAAGACGAATGAAGGCTGCACAAGACAGAAAGAAGTCCTACGCAGACAAAAGAAGGACTGACCTTGAGTTTAAGGTTGGAGATAGGGTGTTCCTTAAAGTATCTCCTTTGAGGAATGTCATTCGCTTTGGGTCCGTAGGAAAGCTAACACCAAGATTTGTAGGTCCATTTCCTATCATTGAAAGGATTGGGATGATGGCTTACAGAGTAGAGCTACCCGAGAGACTGGCTGGAGTTCATAATGTTTTTCATGTTTCTCAACTACGAAAATGCTTACATGAATCTACGGAAGTGGTGGAGCTAAGTATACTAGAGGAAGTAGAAGTGGAATGAGAAGCGACTATGAGAAGAGTTCCAACTCGTATCTTGGGTACGGAAGTCAAAAAGCTACGCAACCATGAAGTCAAGCTTGTTAAAGTTCAATGGAGTGATGCTGAGGAAAACGCGACTTGGGAAACTGAGAGGAAAATATGCGCAGCCTACCCTTTTCTCTTTGAGGCTACCTCCTTGATCTCTTTTTCCATAAGTTTATTCATGCTTAAATCTATCTTTTAAGAATATCTCCACAGTCCTATTCTTTAGCCTTAGGTAGAAACTGATGGATGTAAACATGTATTTGAAACATGTTATGATTGATGGTTACGAGTGGTTGCAAGTGGTTGCTCGTGGATGCATGTACACACACTTTAGGCACTAGATCGGCTCAATCACTTTCATATTACATATAAATGTGTGTGCATATTTAAATTAATGGATGTATAATGGTTGCATTATCATATGGATGCTGCATTCTGATGAATGGTCGTGCACACATGTAGAAGTAATATGTATCATTAGGATTCCTTTGCATGCATAATGGACGCATGGCACTATCATGATTTGCATTTAGGAGGTCAACTGAATCAGTGTGCCGCCTGATTTTGCATTAGATAAGGAACATATGCACACACTTTTAGCATATGTTCATACGACATTAGAAATCTTGTAAGGACAATGGATGCCTGTGTTTGATGGTTGAGTAGATGAATGATTGGATGTTAGGATATACATTCTCCTTAACTTGGAGATTTCGGGGGCGAAATCCTTTAAGGAGGGGAGAATGTAACACCCTGAATTTTCTGTGAATATTAAAATTTACAAATATAAGAATACTTAATTATTAATGTGAGAATTAAGGGAAATGGGTTATGCCATTGCGTTCGTCTCAGAATTCTACTTAAGATAGAGTCCGAGTTTGCGTGAATTGGACTCCGTATGAAGAAGTTATGGCCTTCTGAAGTTTCAGAATTCAAATAAATTAAAAACAGTTCAAAATAAAATAAATTCGAAATTCAAATTCAAACAGGGGAGCAGGCTGGGCGGGAAATCTCCCGCCCAAGGGCCAGGTCGACCAGGGGGTCGACCTACCCATACAGGTCAACCAGGGGGTCAACCTCCCTATATACAGGTCGACCTACCCCTCGGGCAGATCTGAAATGTGACGATGTTTTGACTCACTACCGAGTCATTAGGGCTGAGGTGATTATTCTATCTTGTCTGGATAGTCTTGATTGCTTCTAGGTTAATCTGACGGCTCTTAATTAATTAAAATTCTATATAAGCAACCTAACCCTCAACCTAAAATCGCACTAATTCATACCAAGAGCCATCATGTTGTCAATGGTGAACCTAGAGTAGTCGTCGTTCTCTTTCAACTCAAAAGCAAGATAGAATCATGAATCAAAATCAAATCTAATCTAAATTAGAATAACAATTAGTCTGCATCAAAGGCGAGCAATTCAGTTTCAGAATACAGATCCCAGAAAACAAGACTATTCTTTTGTTTGTGAGTACTATTTCTTTCACAATATAATTATTAAATTAATTATGATGGGTAGTAATTGGATTATGAGAACATGTTTGTTGAATCACATGATGTTGTTTAACTTTGTAGATCTATTTCATAGTTAACTTGATTCATTTTATGCAAGTTTGGGATGTTAAACCATATGTTAATTCATATGTGAATCTTATGCAAGTTTGGGATGTAAAATCATTTGCGAATCTTATGCAAGTTTGGGATGTTAAACCATATGTGAATCAAGTATATACATATGCTAGTTTATATGCAAAACATGTGACATTAATTTACATGTTTAGATCCATATGCAAGTTTGTAGGAATCTATATGCAAGTTCATATTTTTATATTTGATTTATATTTAAGATCCATGGGCTTAGGTGAAAAACCATATTTATGCACAAGTTCACATTTTTATTAGATCTATATTTAGATCCATGGCAGTAACATACTTATGTAAATTTATGACCATTTCCTATGCTAGTTTTGTATGTGCATCATATGCTAGTTTGAATATAAGTTTGTATGAAGTTCATATGCAGGTTATAGGAAAACCATATCCATATATGCAAGTTCACGATTACATGTTTAGATCTATGTTTAGATCCATGATAGTTTATGCAAATTTATGTTATATATATATATCTCCTATGCAAATTATTGTCTATGCAAACTTATGTTATGATTCTTAGATCTATTTTATGTGTTATGCAAGTTGTAATGTTGCTTTTCTTTTAATAAGTTAGACTATTTTCGAGTCTAACATATATCTTATTAAAAACGTACAAAATACGTGGGGACAATGGGAAAATATTAATTTTGCAAAATTGTGAATGGGCATAAAATGGCCTTAAAGGCATATTATTAAATTGATTAATTGGTATAATTTTTATACCTAAAAAGTATGGACATAATTTAGGTGACAATTACGGACATAATTAATTTGGAAATTATAGGAAAATTGAATAGGGATAATTAATTCATATTGGGGTAAAATAATGTGTAATAATAAATGCCTAAGACACGAGGTTAGACTCGTTTGTGGTGTAAGACTGCCCGGACCCGCCCGGCAAATCCAGCAACCACAAACGGTAGTCAGATGTGAGAGGTCGAAGGCATAAATTAAATGCGTAACAGTTGTAATGACACGAGGTTAGACACATTTGAGGTATAAGACTGCCCGGACCCGCCTGGCAAATCCAACAACCACAAACGGGAGTCTAATGTGGGAGGTCTTACAAGGTTAAAGTTATAATGAACTAAGTAACACTTAACCAAGGTAAACATGTGGTGGGACATGGGGGTTAAGTGGGTGACATAGGTGGCATGTGAAATACGATTAGAAACACTTAACCAAAATTAAACATGTAAAGAAGCTATGAATAAGAGAGGGTTAAGTGGAAAATTCTAGTGGGGACCAAGCATAGGCGGAAAGCTTGTGTCAAGCATGGGGGACCCATTTCAAACTAGTAACCCATTAAGTATCTTTGTGAGCTCGAGTTAGATCGAGGACGGGACACGCTTACTGGGTTTGATTGTAATAGGTCAAAACAGGTTAACAGTGGCAACGCAAGTCCAACGGGGTCATGTGTGTGCGTGGGCCCAGGCTGGTAGGTAAGACGATGTTGCATCGTGTAGATATAAGCCGTGCATCTTTAGTGGTATCGGGTTTCCACTTTAGGGAGTGATACACCCCACAGTGGAACCGGCACGGGTATCTACGAGTTAGGGAGCCGATCGCAAGGGGTAGTAGGTACAACTAGTGGAGATAGGGGCAGATGACACCTATGAAGACAGCTAGGGGTACACGAAACTACCATTATGATTATTGTGTTCAGTAGGCGGGTTCAACTTTTAGGGTGGCTAGTAGTGGTGCAGTATAGTAATTATCCTATAGTGATCGGGAGCGAGATTAACGCCAGAATATTCCTTCTGTTTGTTTTGCCTTTCCCACTTGTTTTATAGTCATTCCTTGTTTTACCAGTTTATGACTTATCCTAATTACTTTAATAATTATATCATTAAAGTTATGGTACTCGCCAGACTTTATGTCTGACCCCCTTTGTTTTCGCCTCTTTTCTTCCTTCCCCCCCAGGTTCTCAGGGTGGGACTAGTACTAGTGGAGCTTGATCAGGATCTTTCTCTCTCTTTTGGAAGTGCTTGGATTGCTGAAAGTAAAGTTTAGCTCATCTCTTTTATAGATACTTATGTTGGGGTTATGCCTTTTATTTTATGTTCTCAGAAAACAATTTGTCAAGATGGTTACTAAGTGTACTTGGTTTTTCCAGTTGGTTTGTGATGTTGTTGTAATCAAACTATTTCTCCGCTGCAATAAATGCTATTTTGAAAATTTTCAAGTATCTGTATATGTATCTGTCTTGTTATATTCTATTCTATTCACCAATAATACTCCATGAAAGTTAATGCATTCCCATTGAGACTAACATTAATGGGCGTAGGGTGTTACAGACACCCTCTAGAGGGGTCGACTGCCTAGAGCAGGAAAACTGTCGCCACTTTTTCTTTTTTAAATTCGAACCGTTTTGGATAAAATTCTGACTCAGCTCTGACTCATACGTATATATATAATCTTTCTACGTGTATACAAACTTAAAACCCTCATAACTTCTTCATACGGTGTCCGTTTTACCCAAACCAAATGTCTATCTTGACCAGAATTTTGAGATGGACACAAAGAGGAGCGCATGTCCACCTAGATATTCTTGTAGGATCCAATGGACTGGGTTAAGAAGCACGCGGATTCCGGGGACATAGGGTACTCTTAGTATTCCTGTGTGAGTGGCAGATGATCCACCTGTACTCACAGAGGTTAGGTCTGCATTGGTGAACCAATGAGTATGCCTTGATTGCAATATTAAGGGGAAATCAAAAGAATAAGATGGAGCAGCGTGATTCGGCGAGACCAGTTAGTGCCCTGTGATAGCAACTCATCGTCTACCTACCATCTTCAGTCAGTACGTAAAGCGGAAAGGCGGAGAACTCCAAAAGACCATATACTTTATTATCTAGTTATGGGTGAGGTTGGCCAATAGGTTTGAAGGGCATAGGGGGTCGGGGTTAAGTTCTCATTCTTGATATTCTTGGGTGCCTTTCATTAGTTGAGGGAGGGGTCTAGTGGGACTATAGCCACAGTAAAAGAAGACCTTAGCATCTGCAATCGGCAGATATCTGAAAGCTCCCGACCGAGTTCCGTGTTTCTTGATTAGCCCTGCCACAGGACTCGGGCGCATATGTAGAGAAATGTGCAATAGAAATCGAGAACGATTGACGATATGTACAAGGGAAAGTCTAGGTACACTCATGTCGCTCTGGGTGGTGTATCTTAAGACTAGAGGGCTTTATTCGAGGATGGAACCTAATTCGATCGTATGGTTCAAAGATGGCAGCCCGAACGCTTACATAATATAGAAGTAGTGGTTCTTTACAGACTTAGCGTTGACATATATACAGAAATCCATACGACATTTGGGGATTAGGATTAGGGACTGCTATATTCCTGCGATGATACGGAGGAGACCGTGCGAGTAGGGTACCATGAGGTGTACCTTAGTTGGGGCTGGCTACATATACACTGTATTAGGTTAATCTACTAGGGAGTAGATGTGTGCGACGTGTGTAAGCCTTGAATGCTAATAACACAGATAACCCAATAAATTAGAAAATGTAATTGAATGATATATGTAGGATTATCCGAAAGTATAATTTAAATCCACTCACACAGAACTTATGTTTTGACCCCCTCCTCATAACATTCGCAGGTTAGGTTCTTGACAGAGACTGTATAGCTTTGGATACTGGTTTAGCAGTATTATTATTAAGGTAAAGCTATGTTTTGACTACATTATATTTTATTCCTTCCGCTGTGAGATGTTTTCCGAACTCTGACATGTTTTATGTCTATGTCTTTTCTGCAGCATACCAGAGTAAACCAACTAGGGCTTCGATGGATTGGATTTTTGAAAAAAAATCGGCCTATTGGAACGCGGGTTGTTACATCTGGTATCAGAGCTTCGGTTTAGGGTTTCTAGGGAAATAATGAGTGAGCGTATTTGTATTTTCAAAAATATAAATATAAATATATGTAAACCTAGATCCATAAGGAGCCCACTAAATAGAAAGAGAAAAAATATGAAAGAAATTTGATATCTGTTTTGTACACTAAAGAAATGAATATAGAAAATTTGAGACCCTAGGTGGTTTGGGTGTATAGTGTACAACATCTTTTAGAGGAAGACGAATCCCATACGATGGAAACTGAAATGTTAGTATTTCAGATTAGTGGGTTCAGAAGTGAAACCTTATAAATTAGAAAAAGGATAAAAAGTGGAGAATGGATTAGGAATATTTATAGTTGAGTTAGAGACCAACTTTGAGTCTAACCCAATGATTAACTTTTAAGAACTTGAAATTATAAAAGTTTTGGCAAAAAGGGTTTGCGGTGTTTTCAAGTTTTAATCTTAAAAGTATTTTTGATGTTTGAAAAAAGAGAGGTCAAACCATGTTTTGAAAAAAAATGGAGTAGGTAAGGATTAGTGTCTAGAAAGAACAAGAAGAAGTTTGAGGCTATGAACTAAATAACAAGGACCATCTTGGAATAGTGGAAAATTCCCAGTGCATAAGCATTGTGAGGCCTAGAGTTGTTGCTTAAAAAAATGTAGGCTAGTAATACATAGCAAAGACTAGTAGTAACTACTAGATAGAGAAGGGCAAGTGAGCATTGAGGGTTTGTGGTTGGACTTTTCTTTAGTGAAATAGTCTTATGATTCTTGGCACTTAGTAGTAGCTGTGTAGGAAGATGAAAGGGCTTATTTAAAAACAAACTTAAATCGTTGGATTAAGTAAAATAAGCTAAGAAAGAAAAATAGCCTAACTAAAAAGAAAACAATAAAGCCAGAAAAGCAACAAATATGACGGGAAAAGAAAATGAAAATTTTAAGAAAAGATGAAAATTAATAAATCTTTCCAAGATAGGTTGAAAAAGAAAACTACAACAAAAACATCATATTACAACTTTAATTTTACAACTGTGGTAAACGCACCGTTGTAATAAATGTTTTTTACAATTTTTTCTAGAAAAGTCGTAATAAACTTATTTTTAACAACTGTGTTATTTTGACTGTTGTAATAAAAGCCTATCACAACTTTTATTTTTTGACTGTTGTAATATATGACTATATATTAATATAATTAACAACTAATAATTAATATTTAATACATTTATATTGATTATTTATAATTAATAACTAATAATTAATATTAATAATCGATTAGGAAGTAATAATTAATAATCAATCTATAATATTTAATACCTAGCAATTAACAAGAATAATTAAAAAATATAGTTAATATTACATAATTACTATTAAATAGTTAATAATTAAAATATAATAATTAATGCTAATCATGAATAATCAATGATTGCTATTAATAATTAGGAAGTAGAGATTAATAATTAAGAAGAAGAGATTAATAACTAAGATTATATTTAATAATTAATTTATAATAACGAACGATTAATAAGAAATCTTTAATAATTAAAAAGTAATACTTATTATTTGTATTTAATATTTAATAGTTATGGGTAATAATCATATTTAACATCTAATATTTCAAAAAAGTTTAAATTAGATTAGAAAGTTGTTTAAACTTATTTTTATTAGTTCTTTTTTCTATTTGTTGCAATAGAGACCTATTAAATATTAATAACAACTAATTTTTAATGATTAGTAATATTAACATTTGAGAATAATTGATAATTAATATTCAATGATAACTTTACAAATTAATACTAATTATTGTTAATTACTATTAGATAATTAATACTTAATAACCGGACGGTCCTGTTAATGGTAATGCAAAACAATGAAATAAATTTGGTAAAACTTAAAATTTTTATTGCAACTGATGGAAAATTGAGGTCGCGAGCGAAACAATGAAACAAAGGCAGCAAAACCAAAAATTTGGATCCAAAGTAAATCCGCATCGTATTTCCAGTGGGCTTCAAAGTAAATCCGCATCTTCTAGAAATTGGATCCCAATTCCTCTTCCTTAGAATCGATCCCAATTCCTCCGCCTAAATCGATCCCAACATATATTCAATAATCTCCTTTTCTCTTCCATATGTCAAAATCGATCCTAATTCCTCCTTCATCAGAAAAACTTATGCCTCAATAACTCCAATTGCTAATTGCCTCAAAATCGATCCCACCTCCGATGAAGGGGTCACTGAAGCGCGAAACAACAACAAGCTTGAGCCAAGGGGAAACGATAGAGAAGGTCGATGTAGCTCTGGTTGTGTGAGGTAGAGTATCGAATCATATTCCAAATCTACGCTTATCCAGAAAAATTGGTGCTTTAATTTTATTGCTGGAATGGGTTTGCCTCTTTGGGTAATTTCTAGCTAATTTTTTTTAATACTTTTGTAACTTTAGGTAATTCGATGCTTTCGAACAACAACATGACTGTATACCACTACTTTTGTAACATCGGTTAATTTTCTAGTTTTAAAATTACTTCCTTTGCTTGCGTTGTTTTTTCAATAATTCTTATGCCACTTCATGGAAAGACAGGGATGGTAAACGTATATTGGTGGAGGATATGAGGAAAACTCAAAATCCGATAACACTAATCTAGATTATTTAGTTTAACCATTTACGTATTTGTATAGTCATGACATAAAACTTGAACTATATATGCTACGATCTGCTTATCAACATTTGTGATAAAGCATTTTAATTATATCTAACTGTAAACTCTGTTTTCCGTCCCTTACATTTAGATTTATCTTATATACATATATGAAAATCATCAACAATTGACCAAAGTGTGTTATTACGAAATTCTAACAAGCCTAAGGAAACAGAAATTTCTTTCTTATTTATGTTGACTTTTGAATGTCGTGAAATGAACAATTTTGACATTTATGGCACATCAATCTTTGCATCACATCTTTAGGACAAGTGTGCTTGCAGGGAATACATCAGAGCTGGACTAGAAGGCCTTGCTTGAGAGGAAGGCCAATGTTAAGAATGCTGCTGATAAGGAAGAATAAGGTAAGTTTTCTGTTGAGGAAGTTGCTGTTGGAGGCGTCTCTCTTTAGCAGATCGATTAGCTCTTACAATACTGCAAATGTAAGTGTCTTTGCTTCTGAATGGTTGTGCTGTTAAAGTAGCCAAGCGACATAACCTCTTTTTTAATTTTTTCCTTCTATTTTTCACTTGTATTGATAATGTTTGGAGCTTATGCAAACTGGTGTTGCTCGTGTTGGTTGCAAATTGTGGAATTTATGTTCATTACTATTACTTGGGAAAAGCAACATGGACTGCATTGCATAGGAAAAGGATTGAAGGTATGCAAGCAAAAGAAATGCGGCATGCAAGGTGCATTTCACATGGTAGAATTGATCGTCTTTCTGACTGAAAACACGATCAAACCTGAATTTCTTCTTAGCACCAAGAAGTAAGTTTACTTTTGCTTGTTAATGGTTGTTTGATACAGACTACTTATTAGTAAAGAGGCATTAAGTGTTTGGATCTGTCCTCTTGAATGATACCTTTTGTTTTCCATGCTCATATAAAACTATTCAACCACCACTATCTTTTAAGTTCTATTTAGGTTGGAATTAGAATTTTTTTACATCATAACCATTAACCCAATCATGATGTTATTTAGGATTTTTCACCTTTCCCGATTGCTGAAGTTCTATCCATGCTATCCCATATGGGAAGATGATTAAAGTTGGCCTGGCAGACAAATTCTGGCCTATGATCCTGCTCCTACTTCAACATAGCCAAGATGGTTGTACACAGAGTGATATGCTTTGTAATGGTCAAGTATGTAATAATGTACGAAATGTTGTCTAAAACTTATTGTTTGTAATACTGAATATTTGAGTATTTTAATAAATTAATTTTCAAATAACTGTAATATCTGATTTGCTTATGGAGTATTGCTATATTTAGTGTATTGTTCTTTTCGGTTGCAAAAGATGTTTATTTTTTTTAAAACCCAAATGTCAATCACAACGGTGCATAATAGTTGTAGTAGATTTTATTACAAGGGTGCATAACTGTTGTAATAAAGTTTATTACAAAGGTGGGAAAAAGTTGTAAAATATACATATTACAACGGTGTTGCAACAGTGCAAAAAAGTTGTAAAAGATATTAGTCTATTACAACTTCTTAATACACGACGGTTTGCCCATCGTTGTAAAATGTATATTACAACGGTGTTCCACCGTTGTTATAGGGTCATTTTGTTGTAGTGAGAAAAAGAAGTTTTCGTATGTAGTTGTGCTTAGGTAGGAAAATAGGAAACATTTTATAGAATAGTTATGTAAAAATCCTAGTGTAATTAGAAAAGGTACATAAAAGAAAAATGGAAAATGTAAATTTCTCCATTTAATACCTTTTTGTCACATAAGAAATTGAATTTGGAAAATTAGATTTTTCTAAATTTTGAATTTAATAATGGTTGGTAGGGTTTTGGATGCAACAATTGGATGAACTATGCTCTTACTCAGTAAGAGTGTGGGAAAATTTGGGTGAAAAATGTTTTGGTTTTTATAAAAAAATATTGTACTCATATAGAACTGCAAGTATATTTAGGATTTGAGCATCATGTTTTAAAAGAGTTTTTGAAAGGTTGCATGCATATAGCTGGTACCAAATTAGGCATACATGCATTACTATGATGTATTTCACTTTGCACATGTGCACAATGTTTGCAAAAATTGGATGTGCACATGATGGATGTATAATATGCGAGGGATTATTTGATTTTACCCTTACAAAATTTCGGGGAAGAAATTTCTTAAGGGTGGCAGAATGTAACACCCCGCATTTTTAATGTAATTAAAAATATGCATACATGTATATATTATTTGCGTAGATACATTTAAAAGGAAAAATTAAATAATATATAAGTGCATTGAAATGAAGGAAAATGAATTGTATGCAATATATATATATATATATATATATATATATATATATATAAAGAAGTTAATGCAAGGAAAAAAGTATGCAATACAATTGCGCATGTAATAATGTTAAAAAGGAAAAGGAAGTACATGCATGTAATTATGATAGAGAAAACAATTAATAAAGAGAAACGTTAATGTAATTAACGTAAATGGTAAAAAGGTGAATTAATAAAATTTCATGCAACAATAAATGAGAAGGGGGATATGTGTATATATGTTATTTGAAATTCAAAATTTTGTAGGAAGATAATACATGCACTAAAAATAATAGGAATGTGTAGATGCATGAACCTAAATAAAAAATAATAGAAATGCGTAGACGCATGAACCTAACTAAAAAAGAATTAATGTCATGCAAATAAAAGAAAAAGAATATAGAATGCAAGCATGTCAATTATGCAATTAAAGCATGCATAGAAAAAAAAGGTTTAGAAAGATGAACCAAGCAATTTAATGCGTTAAAAAGACGTAACATATCAAGTGCATGAAACGGGAAAGCATTAACGCATTTAAATAAGAATATTAGAAACATATGCAACAATGAAATAATGTCACATGCGAAAGTTTAAGGCATGGAAAGAAGTTAAAAAATAAACATAAATAGATTCAATTAAAGCAAGCTAATGTCAAAAGAATTAATACAATTCATATTATATATAAAATAATGACACATGGAAGGATGCATTAATGGAAAAGAAACGTACTGTGCATATATTAAGGAACATTTAAGATTTTGCTTGTACAAAAAGAAAAGAAACCGCATATAGGAAGGTGTCAACACCATCGGTGTCCACGCATGCGTATGGGTGCAACGCACCTGGGTTGGTTTAGCCTACTCTAGAATGTTTTTTTAGCGAGGTAAAAGGTTTAGATGGATTCTATTTAATCCTAAGGCCCTAATTCACCTACTAAAGCTATAAATAAACATCAAACCCAACCCTAATCTCATCTATCTCTTTAACCCTAGCCTCCATGTTGCTAAATTCTCAACTAACCTAGCCTCTACCTTCAAGTAGAGATTTTTAGAGACAAGTTCTTCATCAACAATCAATTTTGAAGGTTAATCAACATCAAAGTGTTACAACAACGATTTATCTCTTTTCTAATCCTAGCAAGGTGAGTTGGTTTAAATTACCCTTATGAATAATTGTATGCATATCGTTTATAAATTCCCCAAATTAAAATGTTAAATTCAATTAAAATCTTATAGCTTTTACTTTTTGCCTATTCTGTTCTTCTTCCCGTTCCTTTTTATTTTTATAGACTAGGCTAACTTCGAGCCTAGTCCAGATCTCGTTGAAAAGCATAGGTACGAACAATATTGTAATAGTGGAAGGATATTTGGGAAATTAAAACAACTTGCATGATGGATTTTGGGTAAAACCTGTGATTGGGGAATTGTTGTACAACTTATAAAATACTTGGAATTAAGTGGGTTGGTAATTTGGAGCATAACTATAAATATTAATCTGGGACATTAGTGAAAATATGTGCAAATTAAGTTGGAACAATTTAGAATGTTGGGATAATTGGGAAGTGCATGGATTAATAATGGACATGAATAAGCAAGACTGTAATTTGAGCGCAACTTAAGGTTGGGTAATTTGGGGCAAAACTGATAGGTTGGAATTTTGGAGCATAACTTCAATGAATATGAACAATTGGTAGAATTGGAATAATTTCACTTTATTGAAGTTAATTAAATGTAAGAAGAAACGCGACATATATGGGGAATTGGGTATAACTATGCTTGGAATTATGAATATAATTAGCGCGGGATTAATGTATATAAATCAAATTGGAATTATGAACATGAAATTGGGATTATAAGTTGAATTGGGATTATAGGCATAATCTGTTGATAGGATTATAAGAATAAATGTGAATTGAGGGTTTATGGGTAATTGACATATATTATAATCCAAGATTTCAATTATGAGTATAAGTTATAATAAGAACTTATATGCCTAAGCCACGAGGTTAGATTTGATCTGCGGTAGAAGTCTGCCCGGAACCGCCCCGCATATCCAGCAAACGGTAATCTAATGTGAGAGGTCTTAGGTGGAAATTGGACCCGTAATGGTGTCAAGACATGAGGTTAGATTCGGATGCGGTAGAAGTCTGCCCAGAACCGCCCGGCATATCCAACAACCACAAACGGCAATCTAATGTGAGAGGTCTTGCGTGTTTACGGACATAATAAATAATAATGAACACTTAACCAAGACGACACATGTAGGGTTGACATGGATATAATAAAAGGGGTTAAGTGGGTTACATGGGTAGCATGGTAATTTGTTAAATTGGAATACTTAACCTAATTAAATCTGTAATGGTGTTACGAACCAGTTAAACTAAGTAGGGGTTAAGTAAATTTGCTAAAGAAATGAGAAAGGTTAAGTTAATCTTAATTAATGCCAAAATGGGAAATGATGATAATAACCTATTATGAATGAACTTGAATAAGAAAGATAATAGGTAGGCTTGTCCTAGGGACAAGTGGGAATTATAACTTATGAAATAAGATAAGTTATAAGGAATGATAGGGGAAAATGAAATTATTCTCTTACCAATGTATCTGTGAATTAAGATGTACTTAACTATAAATTAAGTAGAACATGTTATGGTAACCATGGGATGGAATAATAAAGAGATTATGAGAATAACACGCTGTAGGCTTATTAATGAACTTAAATGGGTTAAGTTATAAATTGAATTAATAAGCGAGGGTAACTTGGTAAACTTGAAAAGGAAGTCAACGTGAAGGAGAATAACCAAGTTAAATGAGAAAACTCACGAGGTGGCGCAAGCATGTGATTAATGGTTAGATGTAGGGTCTAATGACATATAAAACTGAGATGCTTGGACTAGTCCACATGTTAGAGGATGAATAACCATAAGGGGTAGATCATCGGGGTGTCAAAAGACACAAAGAGGAGCGCATGTCCACCTAGATATTATTGTAAGCTCAAACGGACTGGGCTAAGAAGAACGCGGATTCCGGGGATGTAGGGTACTCTTGGTATTCCTCTGTGAGTGGAAGATGATCCGCCTGTACTCACAGAGGTTAGGTCTGCGTAGGTGAACCATTGAGTATGCCTTGATTGCAATAATAAGGGGCAATCAAAAGACTATGATGGACCAGCGTGATTCGGCGAGACCGGTTAGTGCCCTATGATAGCAACTCGTCGTCTACCTACCATCTTCAGTCAGTACATAAAGCGAAAAGGCAGAGAACTCCAAAAGACCATATACTTTGCTATCTAGTTATGGGTGAGGTTGGCCAATAGGTTTGAAGGGCATAGGGGGCCGAGGTTATGTAACACCCCGTAATTCTGTTAATATTAATAATCACAAATTAAAGAATAACTAATCTCATACATGAGAATTGTGGGAAACGAGTTGCGCCATTGTGTTCGTCTCGGAATTCTGGTTGAAATAGAGTCCGAGTTTGCGTGAATTGGAGTTCGTATGAAGAAGTTATGGCCATCGAAAGTTTCAGAAAATTCAAAACAGCTCGCAGAAAATTTAAAAATTCAAACAGAAAAGTGTTCCCGCCCAGGCAGGTCGACTGGGGAGTCGACACTAGTGTCGACCTCCCCCCCAAGTCGACTTCCCTGTCGACTCCCCCCCCCCCAAGTCGACTGTAGTGTCGACCTGGGTGTCGACACGGGTCTGGCGGCTAGGGTTTATGGCTGACCTGTTTTTAATGGGCTAATGACCCATTAGGGTTTCTGACCTAATCTGGTTGGCTGGGATTAATTCTGAACTGATCTAACGGTCTAAAATAAGTCCTAACTCTATAAATACCTAGGTAGTCTCTCACCCTAATTCATAAGAAAAATAGAATAGTTACCGTCATACCGTCGCCATGGAAATCAATGGAGTCGCCGCCAACTAAGTAGGAAGAAAAGCCAATTCAAACCTAATTCTCTCAACTCTAAAGCAAAGCAAAACTCTCTCTTTTCTTCTCTAAATTGTGAGTATGATAGTCTTAACAAGATTATTATCATTTTAATTAGGTTGAGTCATGAATGGATTATGAGTAGATGATGTGAATTGTCATATGCTATCATGTATGTTACAAATTCTATGCTATGTGGTGATAATATCCTATATGTTGCAAATCATGCTATGATGATGTTATGCATGTTGAAAGTTTCTATGCTAAGTTGTGATGAATCATACATGTAAAAAACCATGATGTTACTATCTATGCTATTTAGTTCATATTAATTAAATCATCATGTTTGGGCTATGTTGATCTATATGACAAGTTACATATGCAAGTTAGATTGATTAGAAAAGTTATGAACATATGCCACGACATCTATTATGACATCTAGAATTATGCTATGACATATGTGATATTCTATGCTAGTTCACACCATCATTATGTTGCCTAAAAACCCCATATGTAAGTTTATGTATAGATTTGGGCTATGATCATATCATGTAAATTGTGACATTTAACAAGTTGACACCTTTTGATCCTTAACATGTGTAGTTTATGCAAGTTTCACCCCTATTATGATTAGATTTATTTTAATTGTCTATATGTTGTGGTAATTTGTCCTTGTGCTATGTGTTAGACTATTCAAGTCTGGCCTATATTATGCGTTGAATAAGCGAACGTATAAACGTGGGGTAGGGGTAATATTAAGGATTTAATAATAAGATGTTGGGGTGCAATTGATATGATTTTGCATACCATGAGTGGATGACCATAATTGAGTCAATTATGGGCATCAATAAAAGTGGACTTAATTAATAATTTGGATAGGGAATTATTAAAACTGGGGTAAAAGGTTGAAAGTTATCAATCAATGCTTAGGACACGAGGTTGGACTCGTTTGTGATGTAAACCTGCCCGGAGCCGCCCGGCAAATCCAGTGGTCACAAATGTCAGCCCAATGTGAGAGGTCCTAGGCCTAAACTAAAGCATAACAGTTGTAAAGACACGAGGTTAGACTCTTTTATGGTGTAAGACTGCCCGGACCCGCCCAACAAATCCAGCTGCCATAAATGCCAGTCTAATGTGAGAGGTCTTTATGAGGTTATGGCCTGAATGAATTAAGAAATACTTAACCAGATAAACATGTAAGGTGGGACATGGGGGTTAAGTAGGTGCCTTGGGTGGCATGAGGAATCTAGTGGGTGTCCTTAGTGGCAGGTGAAATACGATTAGTAAGACTTAACCAAACACACATGTAAATGAACATGACTAAGAGGGTTAAGTGGGATATATTAATGACAAGCTTAGGTGGGTAGCTTGTGGGGGCCAATTTCAACCAGTATCCCAAACGTATCTTTGTGGGCTCGACCCAAGTCGAGGACGGGACACGCATGCTGGGCTTGACTATAAGAGGCCAAAACGGGGAGCGGTGGCAACGCAAGTCCAACGGGCTTCATATGCGTGTGTGGACCCGGGCTGGTAGGTAAGACATTGTTGCATCGTGTAGGTATAAGCCGTGCATTCTCAAGTTGTATCGGGTTGCCACTTTAGGGGAGTGATACACCCCACTGTGGGGCCAGCACGGGTATCTACGAGTAGGGAGCCGATCAAAAGTGGGTAGTGGGGTACACCTAGTGGAGGTAGGGGCAGACGGCACCTATGTAGTCAGCTAGGGGTACGTAAGGCTATTTATATGTTTCTGTGTGAAGCAAGTGGGATCAACCTTTAGGGTGACTGGTGCGGTGCAGTGTAGTGGTGTGCGGTGCAGTGTAGTAATTATTCGTTAGAAATTAGGTGTGCCTTTACCGTTATCTTTAACGTTATCTTAAACGCTATCTTTATCTACCTAATAGTTCATAGACATTTACTTGTCTTCCAGCTTATGCCTTAGTCTAGTTATTTTGATAATAGTATTGTTAGAATTGTCATACTCGCCAGACTTCATGTCTGACCCCTCCATTTCTATCCTTTTCCCCCCTCCAGGTCCTTAGGTTGGGCCCAGCCCAAGTGGAGTTTGATTGGATTGCTCATCTCTCTTTGGAAAGCTTGGACCGTTGAAGTAAAGTCCAGCTTGTTATCTTTTTAATGGCTATTTGTGTAATGGGATTATGTATTTTGTTTTTATGAAGATGGATAATGTACTTGATTCTGATTAATGGTTTTGTGATGTAACAAACATGTTTAATTTCCGCTGCAATAAAAATGAAGCTTTAGATTTTTCAAGTACCACTTATTATCTGTCTTGTTGAAATTTTTCTGTTCTATATTCACTTATAACCTCCATGGAAGTTAATGCATTTCCTTTGTGAGTGACATTAATGGACGTGGGGTGTTTCAGGTTAAGTTCTCATTCTTGATATTCTTGGGTGCCTTTCATTAGTTGAGGGAGGGGTCTAGTGGGATCATAGCCACTGTAAAAGCAGAACATAGCATCTTCAATCGGCAGATATTTGAAAGCTCCCGACCGAGTTCCATGTTTCTTGATTAGCCCTGCCACGGGACTCGGGCTCACATATAGTGAACATGTGCAATAGACATCGAGAATGATTGAAGATACGTGCATGGGAAAGTCTAGGTACACTCATGTCGCTCTGGGTGGTGTATCATAAGACTAGAGGGCATTATTCGAGGATGGAACCTAATTCGATCGAATGGTTCAAAGATGGAAGTCCGAATGCTTACGTAATATAGAAGTAGTGGTTCTTTGCAGACGTAGCGTTGACATATATACAGAAATCCATATGACATTCGGGCGCAGGATTAAGGACTACTATATTCCTGCGATGATATGGTGGAGAATATGCGAGTAGGGTACCATGGGGTGTACCTTAGTTGGGGGTAGCTACATATACACTGTATTAGGTTAATCTACTAGGGAGTAGATGGGTGCGACGTGTGTAAGCCTTGAATGCTAATAACACAGATAACCCAATAAATTAGAAAATGTAATCGAACGGTATATGTGGGATTATCCAGAAGTATAATTTAAATCCAATCACACAGAACTTATGTTCTGACCCCCTCCTCATAACATTCGCAGGTTAAGTTCTTGACAGAGACTGTACAGCTTTGTATACTGGTTTAGCAGTATTATTATCAAGGTAAAGCTATGTTTTAACTACATTGTATTTTATTCCTTCCGCTGTGAGATGTTTTCCGAACTCTGACATGTTTTATGTCTCTGTCTTTTCTGCAGGATACCAGAGCAAACCAACTTGGGTTTCGATGGATTGGATTTTTGAAAAAAAAAATCGGTCTGTTGGAACGCGGGTAGTTACATAATCAAACAACAGTTATCGTTATTTAACGATGACCATCCAATGTGAGTAAATCTCACTAACTCTGTACAGTATATATTTTATAAATATAATCTAGTATTGATAAATGATTGTTGATTGTTGTGTATTGTTGTTTTGTTGAATTGCTGATTTATTGGTTGAAAATTACAGATAACGATATATATAAATCGTTAATCAAATATTGATTATGTTTATCAGAATATTTCATATTGAAATGAAATCGGTGTTATTTGTATTGTTTAACATCTGTGGATGCAGGGAAATAGTTGGAGGGATCCAACTGGATTCCTCAATATTTATAATACTGTTTGTTTTTCATATATTATGATACATGATGTGATATATAATCTGTGATTGATTATGAT
Source organism: Allium sativum (assembly GCA_030737875.1). Lineage (NCBI taxonomy): Eukaryota > Viridiplantae > Streptophyta > Magnoliopsida > Asparagales > Amaryllidaceae > Allium > Allium sativum. The sequence goes on from CM060916.1 coordinate 738,772,968, forward strand.
GACATTGGTCATGTTAATTGGTATTTTAAATACCATATGACATACTGGAATGTAAAAAGGAAATTTTCAAAGTGAATATTGAAAATGAAATATTTATATAAAATTAATAGATTTATATAAAATGATTTATATAAAATGAATAGAATTATATAAAAGGATTTATATAAAATAAATAGAATTATATAAAAGGATTTATATAGAACAAATAGAATTATATAAAGGGAATTATAAATGAATTTAAATGGTGGAAATGAAATAAGATTTATATGAAAATTTCTGCAAATAAAAATAGAAATAAAATTTGGGTTTGAGATATTATTTGTAAATACGAAATCAAGCTGTTTTGATTATATAAAGAAATATTATTCACATTCTATGTGAAAAATAAGAAGAAAGCAAATATTTTGCAAATAAAATATTATAAAGGAATTTGGGGTTTGAATTAGGAATTTAATACTGAAATTAGAAACTGACTAGAAATTAGTTGAGTTGAATGGCTTTCTAGGTATCGATCTGATGTTGGTTTCGACCTTCGGGGTTTATGCTTGGAAAGTTGTTCTCTTACTAGTTTACAGTTAGAGACTGATAGAGGTGGGAAGATATTGATGCGTGAATCAGAAATGGAACGTTTTCCAAAGTTAATAACGTATATTTTCTAATTTTAGAAAATAAGGAATTTATGAATATATTGAAATGATAAATGGGAAATTGGGAAATGAAATGATGATTGATCGGTAAGATTTCCATTTGGGAATACAACCGTTGTTTGTACACATGTTTTCCTTTGATAGTTAAATCAACGATTATCAAAGATTTTGACCATTTCCGTTGTCAATACGGAGAGGTCGGGATCAGATATATTATCTGAAAACCACTTCGCATGGCATCAACGTTGCGAATAAAATATGATGAAGATAATTAAAGATGGAGTTATGCAAGGGTTGTTCAGTAAATCGTAGGCAGAAATTACCTAAGATGGATTTACAGAATAGTGCCTTCGGGTTGTCCAGTCCCAGGACAATTAAATGGACGAATGTTTGACAGAGTACATCTGGTAGATCGCGTAAGTTGATCGTTACGAACATATTTACGTTGGTGGCAGAGGAATTCGTTTCTCTTAGCTTATACCCATGGTATTTTTGGGAAAATCAATTTGTGATTTGACGGGTACGACGATGTGGCATTCAAAGTAAATGAATGAGTGATCTGTTAAAAGATACGTTATGACCTCAAGCCTCATCAACTGGGAAATGACAGAATTCGGGCAAGCAGCATGGCTAAGTGGGTCACACCCTAGTAGTGTATATTGTCACCATCCAGAGAATATTCATATTTGTTACTTCTTTCAATTATGTATCTCCCGGGAACGGTTATGTTGATATACCAACCATAAGGTGACAATATATTCTGAATATTCAAGCGAAATGAATGGCCGGTTATGTGTGGCCGAGTTACAAGATGTTCTTGTTGAACTCTAGTGTATCACTTCTAGAGTACACTGATCGGAAGGTGGTTCCATACCTTGTTATAGTTGGAAATTCATTACCCAATAAGAGCCCACGGTTTTTTATTGTATATTATATATGTAGAGCGTGAGATGAAAGCGTTCTACTAGATTGCTATTTACTCGATTTAGACATTATTATAATATAAGAAAATATTGATCTTAAGAAATATTTTGGGATTATCTTAGGGTAAAAACCATCCGTGTTTATGTGTGGATCGGTCTTACGATTATCTTTTCCGTTGAAAAGGATTTTGAAAAGTTAAACCGAATGATTTGAGTTTACTCACACCAGTCACATGACTGACCTAGAGTTTATTTTGTTTTGTTTTCCCTAAACTCTTGGGTGCCTAATTTTGTATGAGCAGTCAAGTAGTCAGGATTTTTCAGATACTTGAAGAGCTGGAGCAGGAGGCTTCAGGATTATATAACTATTGTTATTTCCGCTGTGTTGTAAGTGTTGTACTTTGGTAATGGTATTATATACCGATACTGTTTTATGCTAAAGTTATGTTGTATAATATATTTTATTTGTTTCATTGTGTGATTCGTGTTAGTCTGATTCTGTTGTTGTGATCTTCTTCTTCTATTCTAATTTTCTATCTTATCTATTCTCACTCTCTAACTTCTTTCTATTAACTATCTGGTATTTCTAATGCTTGGATAATCGACATTGAGTTTATGTCGATAACCAGGATCGCGAAAAGCCGGGTCGTAACACTTGGTATCAGAGCTGAAGGTTAAGTATTTACCTTGGCTCTGTGGCGTGACTCAATAGAGATGGGGTTAGTAATACCCTAGATTGAGTTTGAGTGTATATATACGAGTGAACGTATTTGTAGATTTTATAAAAAAATTGTTCTGTTTTATGGAGATTTATTGGCTGAGTTGTTTATGAGTTCTGATCGATGAGTTTGATCCACTGTATCGGTAGGAATTTGTAAACACTCGAATACGATGAACCAACACAGTATGTTTTGAAAAGAGGGTAAATGAAATAATTTACCCAAAATATATTTTGATATAAAAGGATTATTAATATTTGAAATATTATAATATATTGGATGTATTGGTTGTTATTATAATCAGATAAGATTATAATTGAAATAGTTATGTAAATAACCAATCAAAATTTGTATAAGTGTTACGAAATGAATTAAATCGGAATTGGAATTAAAACCCTGGAAATTTGGAAAGGGGTTTGTAGATGGATTTGGAATTAATATATGAGAATTTTAAAATCCTGGGAGATTTTAAATTGTTTAGAAGCATTGTGAATAATATTTTGAAATGTATTTCAAAACGGAAAAGTTTAGAAATGGTTTTGAAAAATGATATAGTATTGAACTCACTTCGATCGCTGGAAAATAATTCCGATGATGATCCGGACATCATCAGTGTTCATTTTCGAGTTTCTAAGTGATAGATTACTACCAAAATTTTCGTTTTTGAATTGTTTTGAGAAAAGAAAGTTGTTTTGAATCCTGAAAAGGAAAGTTTGAATTTTCACATATGGTAAACTATTTAAACTCCCAAGAAAAGATTGCTTGAATTAAAACAAATTTAAACAGAAATTGGAAAGCAAATTGAATTGAAACCAATTTATTGGAAATTCAATTAGAATATAATATATCAAGAAGAATCAGATTTTGAATTATGAAGATAAGAATATGAAATGGTTTTGGATTGGTGTGTTAAGAGTTTGGAATCGAGAATGGAACTCGAGTTTGAAATGGAATTTGGCTTGGTTATAATCGAATGATTAGATTTGAGGATAACAGATTGGAGATTGATTAGGATGACAATAGTTTATACTGGATTGATAACAGATGGAAGTGATAGAGTTAAATGCCCAACAAAAAGGTACAAGTTTATTTATATATGAATTTAGTGATTTATGAGCCTTTTTGGCAAGCCGCTTGGCTGTTTGATTTTCTTTTGGGTTGGAGATGGCCTAGAGAGGCGAGTTGTAGTGTACCAATTGACCCGTACAAAGGAGGTGCTGGCGAAATTTTTCGGAAATTTAAGCTGTTAGAAAATTTTCAGGATTTTTGAAAATTTTTGTTGGTAAGAATAAATTAATAATTTAATTGAAATAAATTGTTCAATTGAAACTGAAGTTGATAAGTAAACAAATAATTTTTAACCCAGTTAATAGGGTTTGTTTCTACCTTAGCAACTTTCGAGGACAAAATTTTTTAAGAGGGGAGGAATGTAACGATCTGTATTTTACAGGATTATAAATAATTTATTAAATTATTTAAAATATGGTTTAGTAATTTATAATGACCAGAATTAAATAATATTGAATATTTAATTAATGTAAATAATAGAATAATATATTTAATTTCTGAAATAGTCGGAAATAGTAGAATTCACAATATTGTGTGGATTGTATTATCTATAATATTTAATTCAGTTTAGAATTGAATTATAATAATGAATATATTTATTTAAACGAAGTTTGAACGTATAATTATATTATAATTATAATCGAGCTCGAAATGGCGACGAAGTTCGTAATTTCGCGATTCGAACTGTAAACGAATATACATAATCCGTTTTAAGTCGGATTTCTGTGAAACAAGAAACGTTTGGAGCTGGTGAAGTATATTTTGCTAATGGAAGAGAAAAATCGAGATTTCGTCTGGTAGATTTCGAGTTATGTCCAAATCAAGTTTTAAAATAGTCGCTATGGAATTCCTTCATAATTTATAATGATTTATTTATATTATAAAATATTTTTAATATAATTTGGATATCGATTTAACATTGGATTTGAGATATCAAGTTATAAATTCAGATAGGTATATTTTGGGAGCTGTATGATATTCTATTGTGAATATATACGATAATATTAATTTATTTTTATTTAATTTAATTATTTTTAAATATATTAATATTTAAATGGTTTATTTAGAGCTTTAGAAAATATCCAGTTTTGCAAACGACCTCCGTTTTTGACGAAACTAATTTGGTTGGATCCAAAATATTAAATTATTGTTAGATTTCAATTTTCGTGATTTTTGGGGTCAGTATGTGGCCGTATAGAATTTTAATGTGAAAAACCGTCAATAATTGGACTTTAAAAATATGCTGTGTGAGCAAACGGATTTGGAATTCGATGAAACCAGTTTCATTGGGTCTGTAACGTCGAACTGTAGCTGCTTGTCCATTTTCATCAAAATTGGATATTTTATGTAATCGTATGAATTTTTAATGATAAATACAAATAATGACCAATTAAAAATGAATATAAAAATCAAATACTAAAATAATATTTCTATCCTATAAATACACTACCAACTCCCGAACCCTAAATGGTTTTCTTCAGCGAACAAAACTTGAGCCGCCAGTAGCTCTTCTCCGAAACAGGGAAATCCACCTTTATAAATCAAAATCAATTCTTATGAAATCCTATAAATTGTAAAACATATATATATATATATATATATATATATATATATATATATATATATATATATATATGAGATACTAGAGAGGTGCTCTTCCTGTTAGTATCATTTTCGTAGGGCTCGAAGGATTTTCTTTCCGCTGGTTGCATTTCAGCGTTTTCTAGGGTTAACTAAACTCGAGATTTTTGGAGTTGTTTGAGAATTTAAATGATGGATTCAGGTTTAGTGTGATGAGTAGTGGCTTGCGACAAGATTTCGGTGTTTTTGGGGATAAAAACTGTCGATCAATGTATTGGGTATCACATTAAGCAGCTGTCAACGGCATCCACAAGAGAAGCTTGAGTGGCACAAAATTGGTACGAGGTGAAAGTGATTTCGAATATGGGAATCTAGGACAATTTAATTTGAAGTCTTGTTAATGAGAAAGGGAGCGGTACTGGTTGTTAAATGGAAAAGTAGCGGTTTTTGCTACTGTGAGTGTGTGTCGAAGAAGGAATACCTACGGGGTATGATCGATGAGTGAATGTGTTTGTAGAAGATGAAGATGTAGAGAAGAAAAAAAGAGCAATTTTGGAAATTTTTGGTGAATTAATCTTTAAGAGGAAAAGGAGAATAAGTGATGAGAGTGCACCTAAATGTCTGTTGGAAGCTCACGGATTGGAACAAGAAAATGGCGAGGGAGAAGAAAAGGATTAGCGGCTGGTGTTTATATAGTAATAAATTCCTTAATGACCATCGTTATGCAGTTCATTTATTTTAATTTAAAATAAAAAGGTTGTAAACCTTATTACATACGTGGACAACAGATTATGGGTTATTATTGAGTACGAGAAGGGAAACATTGGTGTAATGGTTCTGAAATTTTATTGACTGATGATGGAGAAAAAGGGAATGAAAGATGCGGGAATACTAGGAGCAACATTGTTGAAATCACAACGGGAAAGAAAGATCTTAAAGAAGGATTAATTAATTAATTAACATTAACGATGCTTTCATTTATACAAATATATGTTCAATCCTTTTAAAATGTATAACTTGGTCCTACGTTATCAGAATTGGACGAAATAAGAGATATCGGGATTGTATGGACGAGCACTATACAATGGAACTGACTTGGAGTGAATTGGAGCTCGTTACAATTTATAGCAAAATAAATTGTCTGTCTGAATCAACCGACAGTTATCGTTAGTTAACGATGACCCTCCAATGTGAGTAAATCTCACTAACTCTGCACAACATATATTTTTATAAATATAATCTAGTATTGATAAATGATGGTTGACTGCTGTGTATTATTGTTTGGTTGAATTGTTGATTTATTTGTTGAAATTATAAATAAAGATATATATAAATCGTTAATCAAATATTGATTCTGTTTATCAGAATATTTCATATTGAAATGAAATCTATGTTATTTATATTGTTTAACGTCTGTGGATGCAGGGAAACTGGTTGGAGGGATCAAACTGGATTCCTCAATATTTATAATACTGTTTGTTTTCATATATTGTGATATATGATGTGATATATAATCTGTGATGGATTATGATGACACTGGTCATGTTGTTTGGTATTTTAAATACCATAAGAAATACTGGAATGTAAAAAGGAAATTTTCAAAGTGAATATTGAAAATGAAATATTTATATAAAATGAATAGAATTATATAAAAGGATTTACATAAAATTAATAGAATTATATAAAAGGATTTATATAGAATAAATAGAATTATATAAAGGGAATTATAAATGAGATTTAAATGTTGGAAATGAAATAAGATTTGTATGAAAAATTCTACAAATAAAAATATAAATAGAATTTGGGTTTTAGATATTGTTTTTAAATACAAAATCAAACTGTTTTGATTAAATAAAGAAATATTATTCACATTCTATGTGAAAAATTAGATGAAAGTAAATATTTTGCAAAAAAAATATTATAAAGGAATTTGGGGTTTGAATTAGGAATTTAAATGGAATTGCTGATATTAGAAACTGACTGGAAATTAGTTGAGTTGAATGGCTTTCAGGGTATCGATCTGATGTTAGTTTCGACCTTCGGGGTTTATGCTTGGAAAGTTGTTCTCTTACTAGTTTACAGTTAGAGACTGATAGAGGTAGGAAGATATTGATGCGTGAATCAGAAATGGAACGTTTTCCAAAATTAATAACGTATATTTTCTAATTTTATAAAATAAGGAATTTATGAATATATGGAAACGATAAATGGGAAATGAAATGATGATTGATTGGTAAGATTTCCATTTGGGAATACGACCGTTGTTTGTACACATTTTTTCCTTTGATACTTAAATCACTGACTATTAAAGATTTTGACCATTTCCGTTGTTAATACGGAGAGAACCGGATCAGATATATTATCTGAAAACCACTTCGTATGGCACCAACGTTGCGAATCAAATATGATGAAGATAATTAAAGATGGAGTTATGCAAAGGCTGATCGGTAAATCGTAGGTAGAAATTGCCTAAGATGGATTTACATAATAGTGCCTTCGAGTTGTCAAGTCCCAGGACAATTTAAATGGACGAATGTCTGACAGGGTATATCTGGTAGATCGCGTAAGTTGATCGTTTTGAACGTATTTACATTGGTGGCGGAGGAAATCGTTTCTCTTAGCTTATACCCATGGTATTTTTGGGAAAATCAATTTGTGATTTGATGGGTATAACGATGTGGCATTCAAAGTAAATGAAGAAGTGATCTGTTAAATGATACATTATGACCTCAAGCCTCATCAATTAGGAAATGACAGAAATCGGGCAGGCAGCAAGGCTAAGTGGGTCGCACCCAAGTAGGGTATATTGTCACCATCTAGAGAATATACATATTTGTTACTTCTTTCAATTCTGTATCTCCCGGGAACGGTTATGTTGGTATACCAACCGTAAGGTGATAATATATTCGGAACATTCAAGCGAAATGAATGGTTGGTCATGTGTGGCCGAGTTACAAGATGTTCTTGTTCAACTCCAGTGTATCGCTTCTAGAGTACACTGATCGGAAGGTGGTTCCATACCTTGTTATAGTTGGAAATTCATTACCCAATAAGAGCCAACGGTTTTTGGTTGTATATTATATATGTAGAGCGTGAGATGAAAGCGTTCTACTAGATTGCTATTTACTCGATTTAGACATTATTATAATATCAGAAAATATTGATCTTAAGAAATATTTTGGGGTTATCGTAAGGTAAAAACCATCCGTGTTTATGTGCAGATCGGTCATACGATTATCCTTTCTGTTGAAAAGGATTTTGAAAAGTTAAATCAAATGATTTGAGTTTACTCACACCAGTCACATGATTGACCTAGAGTTTATTTTGTTTTGTTTTCCCTAAACTCTTGGGTGCCCAATTTTGTACGGGCAGTCAAGTAGTCAGGATTTTTCGGATACTTAAAGAGTTGGAGCAGGAGGGTTTAGGATTATATAACTATTGTTATTTACGCTGTGTTGTAAGTGTTGTACTTCGGTAATGGTATTATATACTGATACTGTTTTATTCCAAAGTTATGTTATATAATATATTTTATTCGTTCCCGTGTGAGATTCGTGTTACTCTGATTCTGTTGTTGTGATCTTCTTCTTCTTCTTCTATTCTAATTTTCTATCTTATCTATTCTCACCCTCTAGCTTATTTCTATTAACTATCCGGTTTCAGATGCTTAGATAGTCGACATTGAGTTTATTTCGATAACCAGGATCGTGAAAAGCCGGGTCGTTACAAATGTTCACTGGGCAACCCGCCCATACCTGGGTCAACCCATGGGTCGACCCATGTCTAAGGTAGTCGACCAGGGGCCGACTCACCTACATGTAGGGTGGGTTTCTTGCAAACGTATTTGGACTGATTTCTTCACCTGATTCATACGTTGACTAAACATTGGGTGTACGGTTGGATTTGAAAACCTAAAATCTAAAGGTTAACAATTATCGTAGGTAATATATGTAAAGGCTAGCAGTCTCATTATTTTCTATACACAAACAATTCTTCATTTCTTCTTCCTCCAAGCCTTATTCTAAAATAAAAATATGAAGATGCTGCCTAAACATAGATTAGAAAGGACAATTCTTATTCTTCTACAACAAATCTAAAGAGGACTTTCTACAGCAACAATTTAATAAAAGAGATATTTTTCTGAACTTCAATCCAACCACTATGAGTTCAGTTATTTTCATATTTGATAATTAAATAGTATTATGACTGTAAATAAATCTGAATCTGAGGTTTTACATGTTATATGTTATTATTTTACTATCAAATATCTATTCAGTTTCAATTGTTTTACTGTTACATGTATATCCTATTATCCGTTTTCTGTTTTAGATTTATTTATAGTCTTATGTCTATTTTATTCAGTTTATGTGTTTCTGAATCAGATCTATATTTTTCTCCTTTTTCTTTATATTTTGCATTGTACCTAGTCTATATACTGCCTAGGCTATTCACGTTTGAATTGCGCAAATAGGTGTTAATTGGAAATAACTTAAAATGACAGTAAAAAGGAGAACTAGGCAAACTGAACATATAATCCAATGACTGTAAAACTTGGGATAATATGCAAAACATGTTAGGATAATCTTAATTTAATAATTAAGTTGAACATGTTGGTGGTAACAGATGTAATTAAGTAAAATAGGAAACTTAGTGTACGCATGCACCTATGTAGGTACTTATTTGGGAAAGGGGTTGTACACAATAACATTTATAGGAAATGTCATTTACAACCATGCTTATTAATAAACTTAATCCTGCTAGGTTATTACTTACGGATTAATAAGCTAAGTGGTCCTACAGTCTTGTTGTTGGTATCCGGTTTTGGGACACTTAATATCCTAGGGTAGGGGCACAAGCCTAGGGGGTGGTTTGTGTCAATCCGTTGTGTGGAACCCATATCATTCGGTATCCATGTTAGTATCTTAAAGAGGGGCATCACATGACGTAGAGGCCAAGGCATGCTTTATTGATCTGGATTGTAAGAGGTTCAAGGTGGAAGGTGGGTACGGGCATGTTTTGGCGGAGTCATGAGCGTGCATAGGTCCGATTTAGGGGAAACTAAGCTGCTGTAACACCAACAAATAAGTCTGTGTCCTATAAGTCATCGGGTTAGGGACTGATACACCATACTACTGGGTCTGACACATAATATTTGTGTAGTAGGGAGCCGATCGCATGGATATTAATTAGTGTAACACCTAATCTTGGTGATTCTAGTAATTAGTGCAGTAATTTTATTCTTGGGATATGAATGAGAATCGTATATGATATTTACCTTTATCTTGTCATCTTGTTACCTTATTATCCTGTTGCCATGCTATCTTGTTTACCTCGTACTTGTCTATTTTTACTATAGTTTCATGTTCAACATTATTTACATGTCTTGATACTTTCTATATTATCCTATTGCTGAAAATCACTGGAACTCGCCAGACTTTATGTCTGACCTATTTTGTTTCCTTTCTCTCTCTTCCTTCCCCCTCAGGTTCTCAAGGTGGGAGTGGACAATAGCTATGACTGTGATTTCACTTTTGGACTTAGACTTCTTCTGACTCATGTATTGCTTAAATTATTGCTCTATTTTGTTATTGCTTTTGAGGAGGGATACAATTTTTCAGCTTTGTACTCTGATGTTTAGTATTACGAGACAAATGGTTTTAGTTGAGGTTTTTTGTATTTGAAACAATATGATGTTGTAACTGGTTTGAAATGATGTTTTTCTTTAACAATAAATGTTAGTTTTTCCAGGGCATATTATATCTGTCTTGTGAATTTTAGTATTGTTTACCTATTGCGCTTCACAAAAACTTAATGCATTCTCATATGAACGGCATTAACAGATGGGGGTGACACATTTGGTATCCAAGCCTAAGGTTACAAGATCAGAGGATTTTTTTTGAAAAGTGCTTTCAAAGCAAAGGTTTTTCAAATAAACTAATTTTTGAAAAATATATCCCCTTAAATCATTTGACAATATTCCTTCATTCACTTTCTGAATTCTTGTTTCGCTCTTTTTCAACATGTCTGGGGCTCCTAATTTTTCCGAGGGGATTCCCATTCACGCGTGGTTACATAGATACGTAGAAGCTATGACACCTGTTGGAGTGTAAGAAAATGTCCCTCCCCCAACAGCAGCTGCAGTCTCCTCTTCCTCCTGTAGTCAACTATTCTAAGCTTTGTAAGGATTTTTGCGCGATGGGAGGCAAGCTGTTTCATGGTACTAAGAGTTTAGTAGAGGCAAACAATTGTCTTAAAGAAACAGATAATGTACTCAACTTATTTGAGCTCGATGATAGGAGGAAAATTTAGTTGATCGCTTGGCAACTAAAGGATGAAGCATCATTTTGGTGGGAGATGGTTCAGGTCGGACAAATGGTGGGTACTTGGGATGAATTTAAGACTCGATTTAAGACGAAATTCTTATCGCAAGTTGAGGAAGGAAGGCTAATGGAAAGATTTCTAAATTTGAAGCATGGAAGGATGACAATAAAGGAATATGTTAACAGTTTTAATCAACTGGTAAGATTTGGATTGAAGTTAGTAAACACTCCTCATGAGAAGGCTTTAAGGTTCGCAAAAGGATTGAACCAACCGCTCCAAGATTTACCATTAATTCACGTACCAATGAGTGCAACTTTCGAGAAGCTTGTTGGCATGGATTTAATGCACGAGTACGGTAAAGAAAAGAAAGAGCCTAAGAATGAGGAAGAAAAAACCAAAACAGGGAAAAAGAAGTGGTGGCCCAAGAAGGGAACAACTTTGAAAGGAGGAAAATACGACAAAGCTCAGATCAAGACAGAAGTGAAATGCCATGATTGCGGGGCATTGGGACACTTTATGAGAGAATGTAAGAAGATGAAGAATTCTTTCTTTACCTGTGGTCAAGATGGACATTATAAAGAACAATGCCCTAATAGGCAAGGGCAGAAGGCTAGATCGTCTGAAGGAAAAATTAATACTCTAGAGGCCGATGGACCAGATCGTGATAAGAAAGTCGCAATGGAAGGTCTGGTTTGACTTTTTGACTATCCTCTTAGAAATATATTTGATTTATGTGCCTCTCATTCATTCATATCCGACTCCATGGTAGATAATATGCACCTAGATACTTGTAATTTTTTTTATCTTGTTATAGTCTCAAACCCCATAAGAGGTATGACTCACTTATCAACGATATGTAGGGGTTTAAGGATTTATGTTATGGGTGTTGAATTTGAATGCGACACATATTTTTTTGGCTTTGGGGTTCACAGATTAACTCTAGCAATGGATTGGCTAGCCATGTATGGTGCCATTCTTGATTGTGAAAGGAGAGTAGTTAGACTTCTAACGTGCCAAGGTAGAACTCTTGAAATTTCTTGTGACCCACGAGGGTCAGTTATTCTTAGTTTTCTAGATTCTCTTGATGCTTCCGTTGACGATCCTTGATCCGTACCCATAGTTAATGGATTTCCAGTAGTGTTCGATAAAGTTAGGGGATTGCCTCCAAAGCATGATATACATTTCCATATTTACTAGGTGGAGAATGCGAAGTCAGTCGCTTTACCAGTGCTAGGGAGACGAGGGAGCTCAGAAAATAAGTAGGTGAGTTATTGGAGAAGGGATTTATTAGATGGAGCATTTCTAAATGGGGAGCTTCAGTCATCTTTGCGGCCAAGGCAGATCACTCTCTCCATCTATGCGTGGACTATAGGGAATCGAACAAACTCACCAAGAAGAATAAGCACCCACTTCCGAGGATTTATGACTTGTTTGACCAACTAGTGGGCGCTTCAGTTTTCTCGCAATTAGACCTACCATGGGATTTCATCAGCTTTGGGTGGCCGATGATAGTATTGATAAGACAATTTTTAGAACTTTAGATGGTTTCTTTATGTGGTTAATCATTCCTTTTGGGCTAATCAATGCACCCGCATATTTCATAGACTTAATGAGTCGGGTGTTTGGGGAGTATCTGAACAAGTTTGTGGTGGTTTTCGTGTATGACATTCTAGTTTCCTCGAGGAGTGATGAAGAACATGCCAGACACTTAGAGGAGGTACTCAGCACTCTTAGATCGCATCAGCTTAAGGCAGAATTTTCTAAGTGCCAATTATGGAGAAAGGAAGTAAGGTTCATAGGGAATGTAGTTTCCAAGGATGGAATAGCAGTGGACCCCACTAAAGTTGTCGCAGTTCAAGATTGGAAAGACCCTAAAAATGCAACGGAGGTTAGGAGTTTCCTTGGATTAGCAGGTTACTATAGGAAGTTCGACAAAGAATTTGCGCGGATCTCAGCTCCGCTCGCTTGTCTGACGAAGAAGTACTTGGATTTCGCTTGGAGCATTGATTGCGAAGATGCATTCCAGATATTGAAGAGGGATATGATAACATCACATACTCTGACTCTTCCCGATGTTAGCTAGGTGTTTACGGTCTACAAGGATGTTTATGGCACAGGATTAGGCTCTATGTTGATGCAAGAGGGTAGGGTAGTGTTGACCTGCTTTTTAGTCAAAATCGTCACACATGAAATCTCTAGTTAACGATACGCACAAGTATGGGGAATATCGTCAGAAGACAGGAAGTGATTTGGTTGGAGTCGCATCACAAATAAAGATTGGCCCGAAACTCCTATCAGACGACCTCTTTTGGGCCTGAAAACATCAATTACGAAGATATGTTTCGTAACTCTTGTAGCCCTCTGAATTAGCTTCAAGTTGAGCTTTCGTTTGGCTAAAACAGACTTACAGTTTGAAAGTTACGCCTGTTTCCATGAACGCATGCAGAACCGGAAACTTGGATTTTTGGAATTGACTTGGAGCATATAACCCCTCAGATCGGATTGTCGTCACCGGTTCGGGTCGGACAACTGGATCGGGTCGGGTTTCGACACTGCATACATCAGTACAGCTTGGCATTCACTCTGGCACTTTCGGTTCGGATCGGAGGAAGAGAATCTGATCCCCAACAGCACCTCGGTTCGGTTTAGTCTCATCTGACCCGACCCGCCTGGCATCTCCCGCACGTACAGCATGTTTGACCGATTCTTGAGGCATTATCTACTCCTAATTGCATAGGATGAACGCCACCTCACATAGCACAATCTGGAGGCTTTCTTCACCTTTTCCACTATGTTTCGAGATTAAAGGGATGCCCGCCACGTGGCATCCGAACCGGATCTCCATAGAGCCTCTCTACAGCTATAAATACACCACTCAAAGGCAAAATAAAGGGATCTTTTGGCTCTAACTCCTTACGTCTTCCACCATTTCTCTCTACAAAACATTTTCAGCAACAAAGGAGCCAAATTCCACACTACAACACGAGGATTTCGTGTATAATCTTCATTTTTCTCACTTCTTATTCATTGCAAACAAGCGAGGACTTCGTGTATAAACCAAGAGAATTGTACTTGTAACTTCTTAGGATTTAAGAAGAGATAAAGTGGACGTAGGCTTGGTTTGAGCCGAACCAATATAAAAATCTCGTGTGTCTCTTCTTATTTCACTGTTTTTTGCATTTTGTGATCTGTGACTTGCATTTGGGTGTTAGGCCCAAATTTCGGTCAAACATTTTGGCGTGCCAGGAAGGGGGCACACGATACTACTTTAATTTCTAGCCTCAAAGGAATCGGATTGCTCGACTGTTGGATCAATGGTTAAACGAAAGAAAGATGGAACCTTCTCTCTTACTGAGGACGTTGGTAAAGAAGGTGGGAGGAATGAGGTGAGCCAGGAGGCTTCCTCTCATGGTGATCTATCGACATACTTAACCAGAGACGAAATGGACAACGTTCTCGCTGAATTGAGAACCTAGATGGCAAGGCAAGACGATCTCCTTCGAAAGTAGCAGGAGATGATGGATGAATTCTTCGCTCGGATGAATGGAAACCCAAGCAACAACATTCAATTCGATGGAAATAATGCAATGAACTCAACACCTGCAGGTGCACCAAACAGGATCGGATCCGATCCGAGTTGCAGGAACTGGAGGCAATCTGCCTCCCATTGGAAATGCACAGCAAGCATCGCTCAATGTTCTGGATGAGAACAGTAGAATTGTGAGGGACTCAGGACAAGTTCGGCTAAACTCCGCTCCGGTTCGGATAGACACCCAGCCGTCAACTTCAGCTCAACATCAATAGGAAGTCGCTCGGAGCCGAGAGCCAGGACCGGTTCGGTTTGGAACCTCCGACCCGACGACCACCGATCTGAACTGGATCACACTTCAAGCGGCCCATGCATTTCCAAACTCTTATGGAATTAACACAGGGGGAACCAGCTCTGACCTAGGGAACTTGCAACAGCTCTTTGAAGGCGACCGACTCGCCAATTTGATTGAACGCCTCTTGAGAGGCTGGACTTGTCAGAATGACATGGATGATGTCAATCACAATCCGTTCACATAGGAAATCAGGAATTCTCGCAATCCTCCAGATTTCAAACTTCCACAACTGGAGCCCTACAACAGTAGGACGGATCCTACTGTGCATCTGATGCGCTATAAACGGCATATGGAAGTTCAATCGGCATCGGAAAATGTAATGGCTAAATGTTTTCCTCTCTTTTTGACCGATATAGCTACTATGTGGATTCGGCAGCTAGAATCTGAATCAATCATCAGCTGGAACATGTTGGTCGCTCGCTTTATTGAACAGTTTCGGGTCCACATTGCTCGACCCAAGAATGTAATGTCACTCACTACAATCAAGCAGAGGCCCAGAGTTTCGCGCTCATTTTTGGAATGGTTCAATGTTGCAGCAGCATCAATTGATTGACCTGAGCCATCTATGGTATTGATGGCGGCAGTATCTGGCGTTCTGGACAACTCGGAGTTCAAAAAATCCTTGTACCAAGACCCACCACAGAATCTCAGCGAATTCTACATTGAATTGGATAGATTTCTGCGTGAAGAAGACGCAATCTCTGAAAAGAAAATTCTCGATGTCAACATGCTCAAAGACGGAGGACCGTCTGATTCTGAAAAAGGCAAAGGAAAAGCCGCCGTCAAGAATGACCGCGACACTCAGCCCCGGAGAGGGCCTAGATATGAAAAGTACACTGAACTCAATTCGACCTTGACTGACATCTACATGAACACAAACGGTGACGCCTCCTATCCAAAGCCTCCCAGGAGGGAGCCATCGCAAAGAGAACGCGATTCTGAAAAATACTGCATATTTCATGATATGGACGATCATGACAAAAATGACTGTAGGCACTTACGAGACTTGATTGAGGAACGGGTTAGACGTGGAGAGCTACCCTAGTATGTGAAACAACCTACAACGCCTGCACCCGCACTGCCACCACCTACTCCCCGGAGAGGGAATGACCCTGGATCGAGCTCCCGTGGGCTCATCATCAACTGATCTGGATTGGATCACTCTGCATTTTTAGCATTTCTTAGGATCTAAGATATGTCTCTTTTCTTTCTTTAGGTTTTCCGATTGGCTAAATCAGAGTACACACGTTTGGCATTAGGATTTAGCTCCAAAGTATGCGCTACACTCGACGACAAACCAATCAGGATTTGCTTTGGTTTTGTACTTTGAATTGAATAAGGAAGGACTTTCCGAACATGGATTATGTTTGGCGAATTTAAGTGTCTTGTTAGGTTGTGGCAGGATTCTCAATCTCAATTCAAGTATGGTTTATACTTGTCTCGGACCCCTAGGCATGGATTATGCCTAAGGACATACTGTCTTGTCAGGTTTTGGCAAGTATAGCTCTACCTCGACATGAGTTTGGATTATACTCAGTAGGATTCTTTAGTATGGATTATACTCAGGAACGATGAACGATGTTGTCAGGATTGGGCAAAGGAACTCAATAAAACTCGAGTATGGCTTATCCTCTGTTTGAACTTCCTGTTATGGCTTATACCCGAAAGGTTAGGTCCTTCGCTAGGTTTTGGCAAGATAATTCGAACGTCCCTCGAGTATGGTTTATGCTTAAACAAACGCCCGAGCATGGTTTATGCCTGAAAGTGTAATCAATTTTGTCAGGATTTGACATGCCTTTTTGCTCCCTTTACGTCGCAGGTATGGATTATACTTGCAACTAGCTGGCCCGTTGTGGCCTTGGATTGTCTAGAACACATTTTCCTTCAACCAGCAAGATATGTTTTGGGGGCAAAATATTGACCTGATTTTTAGTCAAAGCCGTCACACATGAAATCTCTAGTTAACGATACGCACAAGTATGGGGAATATCATCAGAAGACAGGAAGCGATTTGGTTGGAGTTGCATCAAAAACAAAGACTGACCCGAAACTCCTATCGAACGATCACTTTTGGGGCCGAAAACATCAATTACGGAGCAAAGCTCTGTAACTCTTGTAGCCCTCTTAGCTTCAAGTTGAGCTTTCATTTGGCTAAAACGGACTTACGGTTTGAAAGTTACGCCCGTTTCTGTGAACGCATGTAGAACAAGAAACTTGGATTTTGGGAATTGACTTGGAGCATATAACCCCTCGGATTGGATCGTCGTCACCGGTTCGGGTCAGACAACTGGACCGGGTTGGGTTTCAACCCTGCATACATCGATACAGCTTGACATTCACTCTAGCACTTCCTGTTCGGATCGGAGGAAGAGAACCCGATCCCCAACAGCACCTCGGTTCGGTTTAGTCTCATCCGACCCGACCCGCCTGGCATCTCCCGCACGAATAGCTTGTTTGACCGATCTTGAGGCATTATCTACTCCTACTTGCATGGGATAAATGCCACCTCGCATAGCACGATCTGGAGAGGCTTTCTCCACCTTTTCCACCACGTTTTGTGATTAAAGGAATGCCTGCCATGTGGCATCCGAAACCGGATTTCCGTAGAGCCTCTCTACAGCTATAAATACACCACTCGAAGGCAAAATGAAGAGATCTTTCGGCTCTAACTCCTTATGTCTTCCACCATTGCTCTCTGCAAAACATTTTCAGCAGCAAAGGAGCCAAATTCCACACTACAACACGAGGATTTCGTGTATAATCTTCATTTTTCTCACTTCTTATTCATTGTAAACATGAGGACTTCATGTATAAACCAAGAGAATTGTACTTGTAACTTCTTAGGATTTAAGAAGAGATAAAGTGGACCTAGGCTTGGTTTGAGCCGAACCACTATAAAAATGTCGTATGTCTCTTCTAATTTCACTATTTTTTGCATTTTGTGATCTGTGATTTGCATTTGGGTGTTAGGCCCAAATTTTGGTCTAACATTTTGGCGTGCCAGGAAGGGGCACACGATACTACTTTAATTTCTAGCCTCAAAGGAATCGGATTGCTCGATTGTTGGATCAATGGTTAAACAAAAGAAAGATGAAACCTTCTCTCGTACTGAAGACGTTGGTAAAGAAGGTGCGAGGAATGAGGCGAGCCCGGAGGCTTCCTTTTATGGTGATCTATCGGCATACTTAACCAGAGACGAAATGGACAACATTCTCGCTGAATTGAGAACCCAGATGGCAAGGCAAGACGATCTCCTCCGGAAGTAGCAAGAGATGATGGATGAATTCTTCGCTCGGATGAATGGAAACCCGAGCAACAACACTCAATTCGATGGAAATAATGCAACAAACTCAACACCTGTAGGTGCAGCAAACAGGATCGGATCCGATCCACATGAACTGGAGGCAATCTGCCTCCTAGTGGAAATGCGCAGCAAGCATCGCTCAATGTTCTGGATGAGAACACTAGAATTGCGAGGGACTCAGGACAGGTTCGACCAAACCCCGCTCCGGTTTGGATAGACACCCAGCCGTCAACTTTAGCTCAATGGCAACAGGAAGCAGCTCGGAGCTGAGAGCCAGGACCGGTTCGGTTCGGAACCTCCGACCCGACGACCACCGATCCGAACCGGATCACACTCCAAGCGGCCCATGCATTTCCAAACTTTTATGGAGTCAACACTGGGGAACCAGCTCTGACCTAGGGATTTGCAACAGCTCTTTGAAGGCGACCGACTCGCCAATTTGACAGAACACCTCTCGAGAGGCCAGACTTATCAGAATGACATGGATGATGTCAATCATAATCCATTCACATAGGAAATCAGGAATTCTCACAATCCTCCAGATTTTAAACTTCCACAACTGGAGCCCTACAACAGCAGGACGGATCCTACTGTGCATCTGATGCGCTATAAACGGCATATGGAAGTTCAATCGGCATCGGAAACATAATGGCTAAATGTTTTTCTCTCTTTTTGACCGATATAGCTGCTATGTGGATTCAGCAGCTGGAATCTGAATCGATCAACAGCTGGAACATGTTGGTCGCTCGCTTTATTGAACAGTTTCGGGTCCACATTGCTCTACCCAAGAATGTAATGTCACTAACTACAAACAAGAAGAGGCCCAGAGAAACTCTGCGCTCATTTTTGGAATAGTTCAACATTGCAGCAGCACTAGTTGATCGACCTGAGCCATCTATGGTATGTATGGCGGCAGTATCCGGCGTTCTGGACAACTCGGAGTTCAAAAAATCCTTGTATCGAAACCCACCACGGAATCTCAGCGAATTCTACATTGAATTGGATAGATTTCTACGTGAAGAAGAAACAACCTCTGGAAAAAAAATTCTCGATGTCAACATGCTCAAAGACGGAGGACCGTCTGATTCTGAAAAAGGCAAAGGAAAAGCTGCCATCAAGAATGACCACAACACTCAGCCCCGGAGAGGGCCCAAATATGAAAAGTCAACCGAACTCAATTCGACCTTGACTGATATCTACATGAACACAAACGGTGACGTCTCCTATCCAAAGCATCCCAAGAGGGAGCCACCGCAAAGAAAACGCGATTCTGGAAAATACTGCATATTTCATGATATGGACGGTCATGACACAAATGACTGTAGGCACTTACGAGACTTGATTGAGGAATGGGTTAGACGTGGAGAGCTACCCTAGTATGTGAAACAACCTACAACTCCAACACCTACGCTGCCACCACCTGCTCCCCAAAGAGGGAATGACCTTGGATCGAGCTCCCGTGGGCTCATCATCAACTGGTCTGGATTAGATCACTCTGCATTTTCAGCATTTATTAGGATTTAAGATATGTCTCTTTGCTTTCTTTAGGTTTCCGATTGGCTAAATCGGAGTACACACGTTCGTGGTTAGGATTTAGCTCCAAAGCGTGCTCTGCGCTCATTGACAAACCAATCAGGATTTGCTTTGGTTTTGTACTTTGAATTGAATAAGGAAGGACTTTCCGAACATGGATTATATTTGGCGAATTTAAGTGTCTTGTCAGGTTGTGGCAGGATTCTCAATCTCAATTAAATTATGGTTTATACTTATCTCGGACCCCTAGGCATGGATTATGCCTAAGGACAGACTGTCTGGTTCGGTTTTGGCAAGTATAGCTCTATCTCGACATGAGTATGGATTACACTCACTAGGATTCTTAAGTATGGATTATACTCAGGAATGATGAACGATCTTGTCAGGATTGGGCAAAGGAACTCAATAAAACTCGAGTATGGCTTATGCTCAGTTTGAACTTCCTGGTATGGCTTATACCCGGAAGGTTAGGTCCCTCACTAGGTTTTGGCAAGATAATTCGAACATCCCTTGAGTATAGTTTATGCTCAAACAAACGCCCAAGCATGGTTTATGCTCGAAAGTGTAATCGGTTTTGTCAGAATTTGACATGCCTTTTTGCTCCCTTTTCTTCGCAGGTATGGATTATACTTGTAGCTGACAGGCCCGGTGTGGCCTTGGATTATCCAGAACACATCTTCCTTCAACCAGCAAGATATGTTCTAGGGGGGAAATGTTAACCTGCTTTTTAGTCAAAGCCGTCACACACGAAAATTCTGGTTAACGATACGCACAACTATGGGGAATATCGTCAGAAGACAGGAAGCGATTTGGTTGGAGTCGCATCATAAACAAAGATTGGCGCAAAACTCCTATCAGACGACCTCTTTTGGGTCCGAAAACATCAATTACGGAGCAAAGCTCTGTAACTCTTGTAGCCCTCTGAATTAGCTTCAAGTTGAGCTTTCATTTGGCTAAAACGGACTTATGGTTTGAAAGATACGTCTGCTTTCGTGAACACATGCAGAACCAGAAACTTGGATTTTGGGAATTGACTTGGAGCATATAATCCCTCGGATCGGATCGTCGTCACCGGTTCGGGTTGGACAACTGGATCGGGACGTGTTTCAACCCTGCATACATCGGTACAGCTTGGCATTCACTCTAGCACTTCCGGTTCGAATCGGAGGAAGAGAACCCGATCCCCAACAGCACCTCGGTTCGGTTTAGTCTGATCCAACCCGACCCGCCTAGCATCTCCCGCACGAACAGCTTGTTTGACTGATTCTTGAGGCATTATCTACTCCTACTTGCATGGGATGAACACCACCTCGCATAGCACGATCTGGAGAGGCTTTCTCCACCTTTTACACTACGTTTCGAGATTAAAGGGATGCCCGCCACGTGGCATCCGAACCGGATCTCCGTAGAGCCTCTCTACAGCTATAAATACACCACTCGAAGGCAAAATGAAGGGATCTTTTGGCTCTAACTCCTTACGTCTTCCACCATTGCTCTCTGCAAAACATTTTCAGTAGCAATGGAGGCAAATTCCACACTACAACATCAGGATTTCGTGTATAATCTTCATTTTCCTCACTTCTTATTCATTGTAAACACGAGGTCTTCGTGTATAAACCAAGAGAATTGTACTTGTAACTTCTTAGGGTTTAAGAAGAGATAAAGTGGATGTAGGCTTGGTTTGAGCCAGACCACTATAAAAATCTCGTGTGTCTCTTCTTATTTTACTAGCTATTGCATTCTGTGATTTGCATTTGGTGTTAGACCCAAATTTCGGTCTAACAGGTAGTCTTCTATGGAAGTAGGCAACCAAGGGTTCATGAGAAGAACTACCCCACCCTTGACTTTGAGTTGGATGTAATAGTGTTCGCCCTTAAATCTTGACGATACTATCTAATTGGAGAGAGACTTGAGCTCTACACGGATCACAGGTCATTTAAATATTTATTCTCGCGGAAGGATTTCAACTTAAGGTAGCAACGATGAATGGATTTCCTTGCATCTAATGAATTTGGGATAGCCTATACCCCAGGCAAGGTTAATGTACTTGCGAAAGCATTGAGTAGGCAAAGCATGACCTTGAGTCCTTTGTTCGTAGAGAGGCAGAGCTTGGATTTTATCTCGACCTTTGATTTTAGGCCATCTACGGATTTCGTAATTTGTTTGTTAGCATCATCGAAGATGTGACCTACTTATGCAGTGAGCGGATCAGCAGTTGGTCGACATCTTAAGTAGACTCGGTAAAGAAGAGGCATCTAGTCACCTAGCTAGATATTCTGTAGACAAGAAGGGTGGCTTAGGCAAGATGGAAGACAAATGTGTCCCTAGAGTTGGGGATTTGCTGAGATTAGTTTTTGAGGATGCTCATCACTCTCGGATTAATATCCATCCGGGCGTTGACATGATGTACCAAGACATGAAGGTTGTTTTTCATTGGACCGACATAAAGAAACACATAGCGGATTTTGTGGCCCGATGTTTGACTTGTCAACAAGTCAAGGCTGAACAAAAGAAACCCGACAGATTGCTTCAACCCTTGGATATCCCACAATGGAAATGGAAGAGCGTCTCTATGGGCTTCATTGATGGACTACCCCAACCAAAGAAGGGCAACACAAGTATATGGGTGATAGTAAACATGCTTACTAAGAGCGCTCATTTTATTCTAGTCAAGAGAAAGAGGGCGACAGCTTGGCTCGCATCAATATACCTTAAGGAAATCGTCCGACTTTATGTGATACCTTTCCAGTATAGTAAGTGACCGTGCCCCCATATTTACTAGCAAATTTTGGAGAAGCTTGTAAGAGGCCCTAGATACACAATTAAGGCTTAGCACAGTTTATCACCCTCAGTACGATTGACAGACTGAGAGGGTTAATAGAGTTCTCAAGGATTTACTAAAGCTATTTATCATAGATTTCGTAGGGACTTGGGAGTGTCATCTCCCATTGGTTGAGTCTGCCTACAACAATAGTCATCGGTCGAGCATTGGTATAACACACTTCGAGGCACTATATGGACGACCTAGCAGATCGTCGATGTGTTGGTGGGAGTCTACGAACATACTTGTACTTGGGCAGATATGGTGAGAAAAACTTCTAAGAAGATAGATCATATTTGAAGAAGGATGAAAGTAGCTCAAGATATACAAAATTCATATGCTGATAAGAGAAGGATAGATTTTGAATTCGAGGTAAGAGATATGGTCTTCATCAAAGTATCGCCTTTAAGGAACATAGTTTGATTTGGCTCGGTTGGAAATTGGCACCAATGTTCGTAGGACCATTTCCCACAGTTAGAGGATATGCCAAATGGCCTACAGAGTTATATTATTGGAGAGGTGGTAGTAGTTCATGATGCGTTCCACGTTTCCCATTTGAGGAAATGTCTACATGATTCAGTACAGGTAGTAGAGTCAAGTACACTTGAGGATGTTGAAATTGAGAAAGAGGCGTCAGATCGAAAAATTCCTACTTATATTCTTGAAGCGGAAGTTAAGAGTCTACGCAACAAAGAGACCAAATTAGTAAAGGTTCAATGGGAAGAAGACCGAGACAATGCGACATGGGAACCCAAAGACAAGGTTCACGCTTCTTACCCTTTTCTCTTTGAGAGTACGTTCTTAATTTTCTTTCTAGCTTTTGCATTTAAAATTATTTATCTCTACCGTTTGAATCATCAATCCTTAGGTAGAAACCGATATTTGGAAATATGTGCTTGAGACATTTTATGTTTGATGATTGCAAATGGGTGCAAGTGCTTGCTAGCAGATGCCCGTGGATGCATATACACACACATTAGGCACTAGATCGGCTCAAGCACCTCCATATTGCATATGGATGTGTATGCATTTTAAATTTTCAATGGATGAAAATGGTTGAATCATCACATGGATATTTCATTTTGGCGAATTATTGTGCATACATAAATAACTTACATGTACTAATAGGATTATTTGCATACATGTTGGATATATGGCATAGACATGTAGTGCATTAAGGAGATCAGCTAAATCATTCAACCGCCTGATTTTCGCATTATTTTAGGAACATATACACAACACTTTTGCATATGTTCATACAACCATTAGAAATTTTAAGGACAATGAATGCCTATGGAAGATAAATGAGTAGATGAGTGAAGGTTTGAGTAATAACATTTTTCTTAACTTAGAGATTTCAGGGACGAAATCCTTTAAGGAGGGGAGAACGTAACTCCTTGTATTTTAATATAAGTAATCATAATAAAATTGAATATTATTTAATAGAATATACATCATTAGGTAAAATAGACTTTACTGTTGCTTCAGTTACGAAATTTTGGTTCGGACTGACACTTAGTTTTCGAAAATCAAATTTAATATGAAGAAGTTATAGGTTGTAGAAGATTGCACTAATATATATAGATTATATATAAAATATAAAATAATACAATGCAACAAACAAACGTTCACTTGCGACCCACCCATATCTGGGTCGACCCATGGGTTGTGTAACACCCCGTAAAATATATCTAAATATATAAATATTAATAATTGATGGAAATGAGAAATTAAATAATAAAATATAAAAAATATTAAAAAATGAGATGTTGAGCATTAATAGTTTGGCTATGAAAATCTTTTATTTGGATTCGTAGCAAAATTCCTAATCATTTTCATATATAATATGTTAAAAATGGTGATTGTGTAAAGAAGTTACAATCAAATAAAATTGGACGGTGAACGCGTATATATATATATATATATATATATATATATATATATATGTGCGTGTGTGTGTGATTAAGTAATATATATTTATAAATATCCAAGAAATAAAATAAATTGGACGAATTTGAATTTCAAATGAAGATCAGAATAAGGGGACAAAAATAATATATACAAGGTAAGAAATAACCTGATTGAATAAAGTTATATATAATTAATATCTCCAGCCCCACATACGTTCATTGGGCAATTCAGTGACGAAGAGATCGACCGCCCTCCTAGAGGGGAGGTTGACCGCTTGGCGGCTGAAAAGCCCAATGAGGCTAGTTTTTTGGGCTAAATAAACCTACGGTTCCTGCTTACACAAGCAACTATAAATAGACCTCTAGGCTTCATACCCAAACCCTAGCACTCTCCCTATCTCCGCCTCCACATTATCCTTTTCCCATGTCTGAATTTCAGAAAGGTTAGGAATTTCGATTCTATTCCCCTAACTTCCATTGTATATTTTCACTAAGCTAAATCAATATAGATTTTAATATAAATTCTGGAATTTAGTTTTTTTATATGCATAAGATTTCTAAAGATGATTCTTATATATATTAGAAGGATTGGAGCACGTTTATCACGAAGGCTGAATCCAGTTCTAATTCTACAACAAGAATTCTATTGTTCTTCCTTCTAGATATGTGAGTGGAATTAGTATTTTCTTAGGCATATTCTACATTTATAGATTATCATATTGATTTGTATGCCTAAGAAGATTTGGTAAAACGATAATACTAAAATGCAAAACCCCAAAATCCTCTGTTTTTATGTATTTCGCAAGAATTGTCAATTTATTGGGTATGTGGATCTTGGTATTAGTAGTGAATTGAGAACAATTGGGTAATGTGCTTCTATTTTATGTAATTTATACTTTTGTATAAATATTTCTTTGTAACCTAAAAAGTTTTAGATTTAGTTTGATTCATTATTTGATTAGGTTCGGGTTCTATTCTGAATCCGAACGTATCTTGATTTGAAGCCAATCAAATATGAACATTTTTATGTGCAATATGTAAAAAGGGGTAAATTAGATAAAATAAAGTCTATGTATATGTGTGTGTGTATATGTATGTATATATGAAATTATACCCTATTTTTGGTTCAATTCTAGAATTATTCCAATAAGCCTAGGGGGCAAGTTGAAATTGTATGTATGTTGTGTTTTCCATTACTGCTATCTGTTATTATGCAATTATGCCATCATGCCTTAAATGTAGCGGTAAAAATATGGAAATTAACTTGTATGCCTTAAACTTAGGACAAGTGGACAATTTTTTATTATGTTAGAACGTTCTCTCGTTCATACTAAAATTAACATTATTTTGTACATACTAAATATTCTACTTATATAGTTTAATTAAACATAATTAGCGTAATAATGATGCAATAAATGCAATTAGGACAGGATTTGGATTTGAAATGTCCCCATATATTGATTGCTTGCGTGTGCATAGAATGACTTGTATATATATTAAATAGTGACACACAAACATAAGGTTAGTTGCCATTTGTGGTATAAGCCTGCCCGGAACCGACTGGCAAATGCAATAATCACAAATAATGTGAGAGGTCTGGGTGCCATGGGCCATTTAAATCTAGTACACTATGACACGAGGTTAAACCTACATGTTGTAGAAGCCTGCCTGGAACTGCCCGACATACCTAGCATCTACAAGTATACGGTTTAATGTGAAGTCTAGCGTGTGTGTGTGACGGCCCGCCCCGCACCAACCGACATTTACTCCAAAAGTGCGCTGTGCACATGTCCAGTTAGCACGGAACGGGTCGTCAGAAGGAAAGGGAAGAAGGAAATGAACATACAAAGAACCTATAGAATGTCTCACAGCGCATAGAATAAAATATAATAATAACATACTTGTCATAAAATAGGAGAGACAGTGCATAAGCTGAAAACCAGAACTAAACATCATAGCAGCGGAAATCCAAAATACAGCTTATTACAACTTTCAAACTGTCTCAAAGCAAAAGTAAGATAAAGGAGGTACACTACTAATGCCCAAGTAGCGACCACCAACGACACAGGGAGAATGTGTATATATATATATCATACGTGGAAGCCTCCTGCCCGCCTCCGAATCAGCTACTCGCGCATCACCAGCTAACCTGTCTCTAGTCTGCTCGTGTGAGCACCCAGAGTAATAAGAGGAGACATAAAACTCTGGGTCAGACATAAAGCCTGGTATGAGCGATAAGCATCTAAAGTGAACAATAACAGGTAGACTAAAACATACCTGAACCTGGACCTGCAACCAAAGAGTTAGCACTACATACTGTACAACACTCTAAGGTACCATATCAAACGGTATAAAGATACGGAGGTGGGGGAGGTGTGCATGTCAGAGTGATGGCAAACAATCAAACATAGCATCCATCCTCACATCTCTCACTCAGTGCGTAAAGCATACGATATTCACCACTTCGATCACCCAACATGCCTTGCTATGATCACTCTGCCCCATGAAGTCATAAATGGCTTCACTGCACTGATAACGTAGCCACTAATTCCTCGCTATGTCCACTTGCCCCATGGAGTTATTCACCCCATCTGCGCTGGCTCATAGCCTTACCAATCCTTACTATGTCCACTTGCCCCATGGAGTTGTTCACCCCATCTGCGCTGGCTCATAGTCTTACTACGCATCACCTTGCCCCTCAGGTGATAATGACCCTACTGCACTGATAACGTAGTCTTGCTACCATCACCTTGCCCCCCAGTTCATAATGACCCTACTGCACTGATAAGTAGCCCATCATTCTTTTTTAGTGGTGAATCGAAGTTATGAACGTCGACAACTCCTTAGCACACGTCCCCCAGCAAAGTCCAACTCATGAAGTCCACTCATTGTTTCCTATCTGGATCCTGAGTCAATACCCTTCATTTGGACTACCTTTGCATCTCGGGTTATCAGTCTTCATCGGTTCGGTTCGGCCTTCCATACCCCATTTGGATCAGATCTGCTCTTCAGCACGCCATGGTTCAGATCATCATCGCGGTCCTCTTTCTCTTTGCTTCAGATCGTGCTGCTCTCCTCGGTTCGGATCGGAATACCCCATACGGGTCGGGTCGCGCTCCTCCAGCTCGTGGCTCCCCCGGTTCGGATCGGCGTCTCGTAGTGCATCGGATCGTGGATGCTGCTTTCCTCTAGTCGGATCGTGATACGAAGCACGAGTGGGTCAGATCGGGTAGCAGTTCACGGTTGGTGCTCGTGGGCCTTGCGCAGATGGTTCGGCTCGGAGGAGATGACTTGACTCGGGGTGATGTCCCACGATCCCATAGGGCGATCCGATCGACCCTCAAACCCCATCCGATCCGAACTCCTGCACCTTGTCCAGCGAGTTGTTTACGCCCCTCGACGGCGTTTTCGACCATTCCAACTATTCTAATCAGTCACAAAGCATACCATACAGTCATAGAAACATATACAGTCAACCACAAACATCAAAACAACAATATGATAGGTTAAAACGGACCAAACATAGCCAAAACCCCATTTTTTCCCTTAAGCATGTTTAGGTGAAACTTATGATATGATTAACAAAACTTAACCAAATTAACCCAAATTCATATCAGAGGTCTAAAACATCATTCCGAATTTTATAAACATTTTTCCAGAATTTTATCATGTTTAAATTCGCTAATTAACACTAATCATCCCTAATTAGCCATAATTAGTGCAAAACTATGCAAATCACTCACCTTAGCCACAAATAAACTAAGATCTGAAATAAATCTCTGATTTGATGTGAATCTCTATGCTAAACAGCAGCTCCAATGTTGATTTGGTGTAGATCTTCCTTGATTAGGGGTTGCTAAGCCAAATCCTTGACCAAAAGGTGATTTGGAGGTGATTTAGAGGTTGGAGGCCATTTTTAGGGTTCCTTGGTGATAAGTGGAGGCTAGAAAAATGAAATGGAATGATTCTCCATCTCATTTCAGCCTTCCCATAACCCTAATCCCGAAATGGGTTATGGGCCTACTCACTAATCACCCGATTTGGCCCGGTTAAGAAGTTTTTCACCCTCCAAGCCTTATTTCAGTCATATCTCCCAAACGGTAAGTCCGTTTGGCTATTATGACCACTCTACGGAAAGGTAAACCATCAAACGAATCCAATGGAAGTGGTTTCAGGTCAAAATTCCTTTCCAATCAAAAGTTATGGCCAAAACAGTACCAACTAGGGGCAAAATGGTCATTTAAAAATCGACAAAAATCATGAACATGGGAAAGGACTCTAATAGATGTTTCCCAAAGTTACATGACCATACGACTTCATATGGGAAAGAAATAAATATTCTACGATCCCCCGATGCGTAGAATGCGGGTCGTTACACTCTCCCCCCCTTAAGAAATTTCGCCCCCGAAATTCCCTAATCCAAACACACACAAAGGTCCCGCATGCCTATCAATCATAAAACAACAATCAAACATGCAAAACAAGTAAAATAAGTCTACCCTAGCATGCGGAAAACTAATTTGCAAAGTAAATCTTACCAGGCAAAGAGTTCTGGATATGCCTTTCTAATGCTCTCCTCTGTCTCCCAAGTACAATCATTCTCGTCCTCGCCCCACTGAACCTTGACTAGTCTCACCGCCTTCCTTCGAAGTTGCTTCGTATCGTGCCCCACAATACGAATCGGCTTGCGGTTCCCAACCGCCTCGGGTTCTACTTCGAAGTCCTCTAACTGATCAGGTGAAATAGTCATATCTGAGTCGTGAACGAACTTCCTTAGTTGGGAAACATGAAATACATTGTGAACTCCCACCATTTTCTCTGGTAAGCCAACTCTATGTGCCAAATTCCCGACTAGTTCAAGAACAGGGAATGGGCCAACAAATCTTGGTGCCAACTTGCCTCTCCTGCAAAATCGAATCACGCTCTTTAACGGAGAGATCTTGACAAACACCAAGTCACCAACGGAGAATTTCAAGTCTCTTCTCCTCTTATCAGCATAACTCTTCTGCCTATCTTGGGAAGCTTTCATTCATTGCTGAATGATCTTGATCTTATCGGAAGTTTCTCTCACCACATCTGGTCCAAGCACAAACTTCTCGCCAGTCTCTATCCAACATGATGGTGAGTTGCACGGTCTTCCGTACAAAGCTTCATATGGAGCCATATCGATACTGGATTGGTAGCTATTATTATATGCAAACTCTACTAGATGCAAATGGTCATCCCATGATCCACCAAAATCCAATATATAAGCTCTCAAGAGATCTTCCAATATACGATTCACCCTCTCCGTCTGACCGTCGGTCTGAGGATGATATGCGGTACTGAGATGTAATCCTGACCCTAGAGCCTCTTGTATGCTCTTCCAAAACCCACTAGTGAACAACGGGTCTCGGTCACTCACAATGCTTTTGGGTACTCCATGAAATCTCACTACCCACTTCATATACAATTCTGCCAACTTGGTTGCCGTTCTGGTCGATTTAACTGGTATAAATCTTGCACTCTTAGTCAGTCGATCCACAATTACCCAAATGCTATCATATCCCGATCTAGTCCTTGGTAAACCATCGATGAAATCCATCGAGACTTGCTCCCATTTCCATTCGGGAATTTCTAATGGTTGCAACAACCCACTAGGCTTCTTTTGCTCGGCTTTAACTAGCTGGCAATTCATGCATTTGGATATAAACTTCCCAACGTCTCTTTTCATCCCTTCCCAGTAGTAAGTCTATTTCATATCTCGATACATCTTATTACCACCGGGATGTATAGTCAGTTTTGAGTGATGACATTCTCTAAGCACTTCATCCCTCAAATCATTCACGTTGGGCACAACTAGCCTTCCATTACTTCTAAGCCATCCATCTCGATCAAGCCCATACTCATTCATCTCCTCACCGTCGATGTTCATCTCTAACTTGGAGATGATTTCTAATAGATTAGGATCGTCCCTCTGGCTAGAACCAATCCACTCTATCAAAGTGGGTCTGATCGTCAAACTAGCTAGCATGACTGGATCCAATTCGCACTTTGGTCTGAAATCAAACCCCGCGATATACTCCAGTTGCTTCCACTCAAGAAACATTGCCCCTAAGCTGGCATGTCTCCTACTCAAGGCATCGGCTACCGCATTACCTTTCCCAGGTGTACATGCGATATCAAAATCATACGAAGCCAAGAACTCTAACCATCTCTGCTGACGGAGATTCAGATCCTTCTGAGAGAAAAGGTACTTTAATGATTTATGATCGGTAAACAACTCAAATCGTTCTCCCAAGAGATAGTGTCTCCACATCTTCAGCGCAAATACAATCGCTGCCAATTCCAAATCATGGGTAGGATACTTCTTCTCATGCGGCTTTAGCTGTCGACTAGCATAAGCTACAACCCTACCTCCTTGCATCAATACAGCACCCAGTCCGGTACCACAAGCATCCGTGTATACCGTCATCTCTTCATTCCCTTTAGGAATGACTAACACTGGCGCACGCGTCAACTTCTCCTTTAGACTCTTGAAGGCATCCTCACACACTTCGTCCCAGACGAAGGACCGATTTTTCTTAGTCAACTGAGTCAACGGTGCTGCTATCTTGGAGAAGTCCTGGATAAACTTACGATAATATCCAGCTAATCCCAAGAAACTTCTTACATCTGTTGCATTCTTGGGCATAGGCCAATCCTGTACCGTAGCCACCTTCGCAGGGTCCACGACAATACCACTCTCTGAAACAACATGAGCCAAGAATCTTACTTCCCTTCTCCAAAAATGACACTTAGAGAATTTCGCTTTCAATTGGTGTTTCCTCAACACCTCCATCACTATCCTCAAGTGTCCCTTGTGTTCCTCCTCTGTCCTTGAGTAAACAAGGATATCGTCCACGAACACAAGAACAAACTTATTCAACAGATCTCTGAATACTCGATCCATAAGATCCACAAAGTAGGCTGGTGCATTGGTCAACCCAAATGGCATGACCAACCACTCATAAAATCCAGACGGCGTCCTAAATGCCGTTTTCGGAACACTCTCATCTGCTACTCGGAGCTGATGAAATTCTGTCGCGAGGTCCAATTGGGAGAACACTCTTGCTCCTTCCAATTGATCAAACAAATCATCTATCCGCGGTAGAGGATACTTATTCTTCCTCGTCACCTTATTCAACTCGCGATAGTCCACACACAAACGAAGGCCTTAGTGGCAAACACAACTGGTGCTCCCCACTCGGAGACACTCCTTCTAATAAATCCCTTCTTCAAAAGATTGCTGACTTGCACCCCGAGCTCTCGCTGCTCCCTTGGTGCCATACGACGAAGTGACATCACTATAGGTCTGGCATCTTTCACTAAATCAATACGGAACTCAATCTCTCGGTGTGGTGGAAGCCCGGTCACCTCCTCGAAGACGTCCGGATACTGGCCAACCACGGGCACATCTGGCAACTCATCCTGCGGGATGTCGAGGGAATTTACAAAACTAGCCATAACCCCATCACTAGGTAGACTACCAAACACTACCCTCCACCCATCATCCGCCCTCACTGTCACCAAAAAGCCCTCACAGTCTACCACCACCCCGTATCTTTGGAGCCAATCGACTCCCAATATAATGCCATACCCAGTAAAGCCCAAAACAAAACAATCACAAACAAACATTCATCCATGACTCGATAAGACCAAATTTCTGCAAATCATACTAAGGCTAGTCGAACCACCAATCGGGTTCGTCACAACCAATGGTCTATCGACTATCTCGGGTTCCAGTCCCAACCTATCTACCAGGTCACTAGATATGAAGGAATGGGAAGTTTCAGTATCAAACAAAACTCGAACTGGTACATCATAAATAGAAAGCATACATTGAATAACAACATTCTTTCCTTTCTCCGCCGCAGTTGGGGCATTTGACGAAGAAGGAACAACATCAATAGCATATGCTTTCACAATCTGCTTCTCCTTAAGAGGTTGCAGACACTTATCCTTATGATGTCCCACTTGACCACAGTTGTAGCACTTCCTTTCCGCTGGCTTGGCCCGACATTCTTTAGCATAATGGCCCTTCTTACCACAGCTGAAGCACTCAACCTCCTTCTTGCTCTTTTTCTGACCACCTTTAGATTGGTCTTGCTTCTTCTTATTCTGAGAGCTATTCTTGCCTCCACCGCCTGCTTGCGGCTTTGGCCCTTCTGCAGATGCAGCCTCAGTCTTTGACTTAGGGTAAAGGCTCTCTGATCTCAAAGCTTTCCCCACGATCGATTCCAAAGTCTCATCGATGTAGTTGATAAGCCTTTCCCCCAAGTATCCATCCAAACCAGTAATTAACTTCTCATTCCTCTTCTCAGGAGTGTCAATGAGAGACAGTCCAAACTTCGACAAAGTGTCGAACTCAGCAATATAGTCAGAAACTGCCCTTCCGTTCTGCTTGAGTTCCAAGAACCTCTTGAACAATACTGACTTCTGGGCAGCTGGAATAAACTTCTCGCTAAAGCGAGCCTTGAACTGAACCCAAGTAACCTGGTCCTCTGGAGTAGCTGTTCTAATGGCATTCCACCAATTCATCGCTCGCCCTTGCAGCTGACGAGACGCTAGCCTTCTCTTCATCGCATCCTCAAGACCCAAGTCATCAAAGATACGATCACAGCTATCCATCCAATCTTGAACATCTGTGGCCGACTCCGTCCCGTGGAACGGCTTCCCACCAAGGTTAGTGTAATCCTTGCACAACTTGGCGAAATCGACCCTAGGCGCCTGCACTACTGGGCCAACACCAACTCCGGGATTGGGAACTGCCCCTTGCACTTCTCTAAGCATATCTCTCATGAGGTTAGTAAACATCGCCCTCATGTCAGCAGCATTCCCCTGGTTGGTCCCTCTACCAGCACCCCTCGTGTCTTGGCTCATCGTCAATCTGAAAAAGGGAAACGATTAACGACCCCATAGTGGTGCTAGTGCAGTGCGACTTCATTCTTATACTACTAATAGTATATATATACATAGCTTTTGAAAACCAAAATAATTACAAATACGCGCTCTCATATACGTACTAACTCTCCCTAGTGTCTTTCCCTAGGTTAACTACGCAACCTAGAGCTCTGATACCAAGTGTGACGGCCCGCCCCGCACCAACCGACATTTACTCCAAAAGTGCGCTGTACACATGTCCAGTTAGCACGGAACGGGTCGTCAGAAGGAAAGGGAAGAAGGAAATGAACATACAAAGAACCTGTAGAATGTCTCACAGCGCATAGAATAAAATATAATAATAACATACTTGACATAAAACAGGAGAGACAGTGCATAAGCTGAAAACCAGAACTAAACATCATAGCAGCGGAAATCCAAAATACAGCTTATTACAACTTTCAAACTGTCTCAAAGCAAAAGTAAGATAAAGGAGGTACACTACTAATGCCCAAGTAGCGACCACCAACGACACAGGGAGAATGTGTATATATATATCATACGTGGAAGCCTCCTGCCCGCCTCCGAATCAGCTACTCGCGCATCACCAGCTAACCTGTCTCTAGTCTGCTCGTGTGAGCACCCAGAGTAATAAGAGGAGACATAAAACTCTGGGTCAGACATAAAGCCTGGTATGAGCGATAAAAATCTAAAGTGAATAATAACAGGTAGACTAAAACATACCTGAACCTGCAACCAAAGAGTTAGCACTACATATTGTACAACACTCTAAGGTACCATATCAAACGGTATAAAGATACGGAGGTGGGGGAGGTGTGCATGTCAGAGTGATGGCAAACAATCAAACATAGCATCCATCCTCACATCTCTCACTCAGTGCGTAAAGCATACGATATTCACCACTTCGATCACCCAACATGCCTTGCTACGATCACTCTGCCCCATGAAGTCATAAATAGCTTCACTGCACTGATAACGTAGCCACTAATTCCTCGCTATGTCCACTTGCCCCATGGAGTTATTCACCCCATCTGCGCTGGCTCATAGCCTTACCAATCCTTACTACGTCCACTTTTCCCATGGAGTTGTTCACCCCATCTGCGCTGGCTCATAGTCTTACTACGCATCACGTTGCCCCTCAGGTCATAATGACCCTACTGCACTGATAACGTAGTCTTGCTACCATCACCTTGCCCCTCAGGTCATAATGACCCTACTGCACTGATAAGTAGCCCATCATTCTTTTTTAGTGGTGAATCGAAGTTATGAACGTCGACAACTCCTTAGCACACGTCCCACAGCAAAATCCAACTCATGAAGTCCACTCATTGGTTCCTATCTGGATCCTGAGTCAATACCCTTCATTTGGACTACCTTTGCATCTCGGGTTATCAGTCTTCATCGGTTCGGTTCGCCCTTCCATACCCCATTTGGATCAGATCTGCTCTTCAGCACGCCACAGTTCGGATCGTCATCGCGGTCCTCTTTCTCTTTGCTTCAGATCGTGCTCCTCTCCTCGGTTCGGATCGGAATACCCCATACGGGTCGGGTCGCGCTCCTCCAGCTCGTGGCTCCCCCGGTTTGGATCGGCGTCTCGTAGTGCATCGGATCGTGGATGCTGCTTTCCTCTAGTCGGATCGTGATACGAAGCACGAGTGGATCAGATCGGGTAGCAGTTCACGGTTGGTGCTCGTGGGCCTTGCGCGGATGGTTCGGCTCGGAGGAGATGACTTGACTCGTGGTGATGTCCCACGATCCCATAGGGCGATCCGATCGACCCTCAATCCTCATCCGATCTGAACTCCTGCATCTTGTCCAATGAGTTGTTTACGCCCCTCGACGGCATTTTCGACCATTCCAACTATTCTAATCAGTCACAAAGCATACCATACAGTCATAGAAACATATACAGTCAACCACAAACATCAAAACAACAATATGATAGGTTAAAACGGACCAAACATAGCCAAAACCCCATTTTTTCCCTTAAGCATGTTTAGGTGAAACTTATGATATGATTTACAAAACTTAACCAAATTAACCCAAATTCATATCAGAGGTCTAAAACATCATTCTGAATTTTATAAACATTTTTCCAGAATTTTATCATGTTTAAATTCGCTAATTAACACTAATCATCCCTAATTAGCCATAATTAGTGCAAAACTATGCAAATCACTCACCTTAGCCACAAATAAACTAAGATCTGAAATAAATCTCTGATTTGATGTGAATCTCTATGCTAAACAGCAGCTCCAATGTTGATTTGGTGTAGATCTTCCTTGATTAGGGGTTGCTAAGCCAAATCCTTGACCAAAAGGTGATTTGGAGGTGATTTAGAGGTTGGAGGCCATTTTTAGGGTTCCTTGGTGATAAGTGGAGGCTAGAAAACTGAAATGGAATGATTCTCCATCTCATTTCAGCCTTCCCATAACCCTAATCCCGAAATGGGTTATGGGCCTACTCACTAATCACCCGATTTGGCCCGGTTAAGCAGTTTTTCACCCTCCAAACCTTATTTCAGCCATATCTCCCAAACGGTAAGTCCGTTTGGCTATTATGACCACTCTACGGAAAGGTAAACCATCAAACGAATCCAATGGAAGTGAGTTTAGGTCAAAATTCCTTTCCAATCAAAAGTTATGGCCAAAACAGTACCAACTAGGGGCAAAATGGTCATTAAAAAATCGACAAAAATCATGAACATGGGAAATGACTCTAATAGATGTTTCCCAAAGTTACATGACCATACGACTTCATATGGGAAAGAAATAAATATTCTACGATCCCCCGATGCGTAGAATGCGGGTCGTTACAGTGTGTGTGTGTGTGTATGTATGTATGTGTATATATATATATATATATATATAAAGCTATAGTTTATGAGAATAGGCAGGTTTACTAAACCTTGGAAAGGTCTTAAGTGGTTGACTCCATTCCTATCAAGTTTGGGTCTTTAGTGGTTAGGACTACGATCCCCCTCCGAAGGTTTATTCCTTGGAGGGGAAGCAAAGTCATGGGACCCACCCTTATTAGATTCGAAGTAAGTTCGTGGGTCCTCCTTCTCTAAAGTGGTTAGGCATATCATTAACGGAGTAGGGTAATTCACGGGAATGTCCCCTTCTTCTAGAAGCTTATAGGGTCTCAACTAGAGACAAGGCTGGTTTATAAAAGATATGTAGCCATACCATGCTCACCAACTGTCTAAGGGAAGTCTTAAGTGACATAGGTGTTCTACCGTAATATCAGTTAAGTGGTAATGTTCACAATACTACTTCTCATATTACAAGTGAGAGTATAGACTTAAGAACGTTGATGTATTAGGATGGGGTTTTAAGGGGCTAGGGTCCACCTCAGAGTCATAAGAGATCATAAGAATCCACCTTTAATAGAGCCTTAAGTGACTGAGGATACCCAACTCATTGGGTCTTTACCCTAAATGCACTAATGAAGGTCCTAAGCGATTGACTCAGATATCCACCTCATTGGTTAGATGCTTTATGTTTGGGTGAATGTTTGTGTGTTGCGTAGACATACCTTGATATATATAACCTACTAAATCTAGGGTATGGTCATTAAACAAATGCTATTTTCAGTCACACAGGACTTTATGTTCTGACCCTTCTCCTCAACACATCCAACGAGTATTTAGGTGGGGGTAGCGACTCGATGGACGGAACAATGATGGAGCTTAATGATGGTAGCTATTAGGCCTTCTGGAAGTTTAATTATTTGGGATATTTGATACTGGTGTACCTATTATTGCACGAGTCTCGTTGCAGTTAACATGTATAATGGTTCTAAACTATAGGTACATCTATTTTAAGTTATTACATTTTATCCCTTCCACTGTGTGAGATTCTGATTTCGTTATAGCATGCTATAATGATCTATTATACCTTTTTCTTATAGGAACCGACGATTCGTTTAGAGCGGCTCTAAGTTTCGATTTGTCATTTTAGGGTTGAAATTTAGGCCCATTCCGGGTGGGTTGTTGCATTTGGTATCAGAGCGTAGGTTATACGATTATATTACAGGAAAGTATATACGTATGAGAGGCGTACTTGTTATTTTGAAAAAGGATTTTCAAAAGTTTTACTATATATATAAGTATATATATATATATATAAGTAAACATATCTTTAGAAAAGAGCATCTATAGGTCTTTTTAGGAAAGGCTTAGCATTAAACTCTAAAATAATCTAGAGGCCCTATAGTAATATAGCAACCTCCTTGTCAATTTAGAGACCTCTAAGCATTAGATGGTTATAGAATATGGAGAATGGAAAGGATTGAAACCTCCTTATTCAGAAATCGATAAACGGAAGTTAATCGGATGAATTACCTATCATGGTAAGGAAAACATTCAAACAAATGTCCATTAGGTAAACAATTAATATGTACCAATTGAGAAATATGTCTGGTTTTGCTAAGAAATGGAAGTATAACTTTGATTATTGACACAAAATAGAGCCACAAATGTCTAAGATTTCAAAGGAATGGTAAATGGTCAGAAAGGATAGTATTAATGGATTTATTAAGACTATTTATTGGAAAGAATATTTGAATGGGATATTAAAAAGGTCCATATGAACAAGCAATATTTAAAAGGGTTTAAAAGGACATAATGGACATATATTAGGAATGTGTAGAAATAAAAATATAGAATACAAAAGATAAGGGTTAAGACAGGATACTAACTTTCGTAAATGAAGATATCAACCATCGTTGAAATGATTGTAGGTGCGGTAGGAAAATTAAAAGAACAAACATGTCTTCCTAATCGACAAAGAAATGTAAAGCCTCCAAATATTATTTTTGACATACTGTAATTTTATTTTGAAAAATGGAATCTTCAACAAATGTACTTCCATAAAATGGTGTGTCAAAAATTTAAAGAAAAGACCAAGAACATTTAGAAACCCATCAAGATGAATTTTTGATATAGTACAAAATTATTTTAAAGAGGAAATTCTTTAAGAACTGTTTAACCGCTTGTATATGGACTATAAAATACATAATAATTCCAATTGGAATTTTTTTTTGGAGTTATAAGTGTTCATTAATTCTCATGTTAGACAAACAATAAAAATATGAGTTTTGAGCGAAAACAAGTATGAAAGGATAATTGTAAATATTTGTAAATAAGAGCTTTAATGCAAGGAAATTAAAGCAACAAGCACTAAACAATTCAAGTGGTTGATTTGAATGGTCTGGATGTAACGAGGCTTTAAAGTTAAGATTTTAAAATATTCTTTTCCAAAAATCTAGTATAGATTGTGATAGTGAGTTGGTGTTTAATCAAAGGCAAGACATATAAGCCTAGAAAAATAAATGTCATTGACATTCTCAATTAAAAGAGAAAAGATAGCAAATTTATTTACTAAAATTGGGTAAGAATGAAGTAATAAAATCCTTGTTAAACGAGAAGAATTTGAGAAAATAAGAATACTAGGAGTAATATAAAAGATAAAAGACTACTCTAAGAAATTTATTTGGCAACTGGGAATTTATTTATGACCATTAAATTAGGTTTTGAAAGACCTCTCATTGTCCAAACAAAAAGTAATAAATGATTATATTCATTAAGGACATTCAAAATTCATATATATATATATATATATATATATATATATATATGAGAATTTTAAGCCAAAAAGAGTGTACAGTCTAATGTTTCAATATATATTTAAAGTAAAAATACAGATATGAATAGAATAATTAATCGCTAATTAATTCGATGCTAAGAGATTTTAGTGTCACTTACAAATAGAAATGAACATTTATTTCAAAACAATTTTTGTTTTGAAAGTCAATAAAGGTTAACTTTCAATATACAAATAAAAGATGAGTGTTGGAAGAAGGAAAGATATTCTACTCTTAAATTAAGAGGTTTTGGGCGTATAGTAAGTATTGTGGAACTTTAAATTTGAGATCTTCATTTGGAATATTTTACAAAGAATAAAGAAGTCATTTAGCTTTGTTGGGTAATGTTTCAAAAAGAGTTATTATGAGAAGTCATAACATATCTTGAAAATACGATATTGAATGATAATTAGACATTTTTAGCAAACTTCATTGTCGACTAACTGAATGTTTGGCATTCAATCAAGATTTTATTGAATTAGCTTGTGTATGACCTTAAAACATTTATCATTTCTGTAAAGTGAAAATTGCAAAATATTCAACATATCAATAAATACAGGAGTTGAAAAAGGAATTATTTTTTTGCTCTTATCCTGAAATATTTAGTAAGTATTCTCAAAACTTTAAAAAGAGGGAAACAAATTTCTTATTGTAAAAATTTTGGAATCTTTGGAAAAATATATGCCTTGATTAAAACTGGGTGTGCATTAATATTTTACTTAGTAAGCAATAGAACATAGAAAGTTTTCCTACTCTTAAAAATCAAAGATTTATGAAAGTATAGGCAATGATTTCAAAACATTACAAATCTAAAAAGATTCTATTTCAAAATGGAAATTCAATATTTTAATACTTCAGCATTTAAAAAGGCAGTAAGTGCAAAATTTTGGAATTCAAGTAAACCTTAATAAATTATAGTCATAATGGCATGTATATACATGTATATAAGTGATAGTAGCATAAAAATGAATTTATTTAATGTCGCTACTGTAACTTATACTATTACAAAAGAAATAGATTTATAGAAATAGGATTTGGTTGAAAATAAATCTACCCATGATAGTTTAGTTGACAATTAATACGATTAGCAATACACAGGCATAAATATAAGGATAATATAGGCAACGTAATTCCTGATTTCCGAAAATAGAATTCATGACTGTTAGTAGCGAATTATGTGGGCAATGAAATAGTAATTAATAAGATCAAAAGTAACCATTGGAATTGATTTAAAAGACAAATTAGTTTAAAGAAAAATGGATATATTTTGAACTTAAAGAAATTCTTGAGGGAATTAAATAAGTATTCAAGGACTGGTCTAGAGGTATTTACATATATTAATGAATGGACCACATTTATAAAGAGGATAAAGATGGAAGATTTAAAGGTATGGTTTTGACATCTTAAGGATTTGGGTTAAGACCTCAGCGCTATTTAGATTATTTAATTGTAAGAAAGAAAGTTCCAAGATAATTTTTAAGCTATGATCGTTAATGGTTCCGTCATATTGATTAGTTAAGGTTATAAATAAGGTATAAGTAACAAATCCCTGTTATGCATGAGATGTTGGGATTTAAAACCCTTATTGATTCTTAAGATAAAGGTGTAGGTACAGAAAGAACCTCATGGGGACATTCAACCTAGCGACATACTATATATGGAATCTAGAAGTTAATAACGTAATTAGATTTATAGCCTACATAGAGGAAGTGTATTGGTCTTGTGGTTTTTGGAAATGTAGCCTCATTGGATGCCACCCTCAAGAATAAGAACATAAAATATGAGATATTGGAGTTGCATCAACCTTATAGTTTGAATATAACCGTGTTTTGATTGTTTAAAGGTACTTATTTAATTTTTATAAATTAGTCCTTTTGTCATTATTAAAAAAAGACTATATTTAAAATTATGAGGAATATGCTCAAAATGAAAAGGATGTTATATGTAATTTTTCATGTTTGCATGTAAATTACACTATCCATCCAAAATAAAACAATGCTCATGCCTTATAATTATAAATATGTCAACATTATTGCTGGGCAAATTTAAGAAAATTTTATCAAAGGACCTTATTGGAATTTAATTTCCAGCAAATTGGAGCATAGAAAAATATTCTAGTCATTAGTATAGATTAGAAATTAATTAGTTAGATCTTGACATTAATTTAGGGAATTCTTTTTGGATTAAACTTCACTAGAAAACTGGAGAACAAAATGAAGACATCCAAAGCTTTGTGGATAAGAAGAAGAATCCGCAACATTTATCTATTAAATAATATGAATAATAGTAATATTTATAGGAGTAGCATAATTATCTTTTTGGTAAATAGTGGTCGTTCTTGAAGAATTTCAAGGAGGTCTCTTAAAATACCAAAGTCTTAATAGGGTGACCATTGACAAAATTCTACTCGAAACCAAATTTGTGGTCAGACTTTAGAAAAAGTCTAATTTGATTAGGCGGACTATGGAGGATAATGAGTCAATAATATATTTTTGGCTTTCCCAAAATTAGGGAGATATATAATATTGTGAAAAGGAACCCATAAAACTTTTATGTTTGATAAGACACCTTCACGGTACAAATAAATTTTTAGTAGTGCCTAATCAACAAATGAGGACAAAAATGAAACCTTGGGAGTTTCGTGCCACCATAGAAATTTTGTAGCACGAAACTTCAAGATTCCACAATATTTAGAATGGTTCGAGAACATAAGAATTCGAGGA
This sequence comes from Allium sativum, assembly GCA_030737875.1. NCBI lineage: Eukaryota > Viridiplantae > Streptophyta > Magnoliopsida > Asparagales > Amaryllidaceae > Allium > Allium sativum. Next base: position 738,814,970 of record CM060916.1, read on the forward strand.
AAGGGATGAAAATATTAAATTTTGTAGCCTCCCTCAAAAATTTAGGATTTTCGTCTACATTGTGGTTGCTAGATTGGATGTTAGGAAATGGATGCAACAAAATTGCACAACGCACTCATATAGAAATATATGCATATTAGGAAGTTTTGCATACATACTGCATCACTTATTACACGTACACGCTAGGACTGAGCTCACTTTTGTAAGTCAGCAGTTCGTAATCACTGCGAGTCATGGATGTTTATGGATGAATTATAAATAACATGGGTGTACAACATGGATGTGTAGAGCGAGTTGTGTTTTTCTCTCCTTCAGAAAGATTTCGTGATGAAATCTATTTTAAGGAGGAGGAAAGGAGAATGTAGCATAACTAAAATATACCTAAATGTATAAAAATTAATGGAAATGAGCAACTAGAAAATAAAATATAAAAAATTGTTGAAAAATGAGATTTTGTAGCATTAAGAATTTGGCTACGAATTTTTTTTATTTGGATTCGTGGTGAAACTCTGAATCATTTTCATATATAATATGTTGAAAACGGTAGTCGTATGAAGAAGTTACAATCAAATGAAATTGGAATGAATGTATATATATATATATATGTATATATATGATTAAATAATAATAATATATATCCAAGAAATAAGAATAAATATGATGAATTTGAATTTCAAATGAAGATAAGAATGAGGGGACAAAAATAATAGATACAAGGTAAGAAATAACCTGATTGAACACATACGTTCATTAGGCAATTTAGCGACCAAAAAGTCGACCGCCCCTCTAGGAAAGGTGTCGACCATCAGTCGACCACCCTCCTAGAGGGGAGGTCGACCGTATAGCGGCTGAAACACCCAATGAGGCTAGGTTTTGGGGCTAATTTATAAAAACGGACGACTAGGATTAGATCTAAATAATCCTACGGTTCTTGATTACAAAAGCAACTGTAAATAGACTTTAGAATTCATACCTAAACCCTAACCACTCTCTCTATCTCCACCTCCATATCATCCTTCTGCTATGGCTAAATTTCAGAAAGGTTAGGAATTTCTCTTATATTCCTCTATCCTCCAATCTATCTTTTCACTAATCTAAATCCATATAGATTTTAGTATAAATTCTAGAATTGAGTTTTCTTATATGCATAAGATTTCTAAAGATGATTCTTATATATATTGGAAGGATTGGAGCACGTTTATCATGAAGGCTGAATCCAGATCTGAATTTACAACAAGAATTCTATTGTCCTTCCTTCTAGATATGTGAGTGGAACTAGTATTTTCTTAGGCATATTCTACATTTATAGATTATCATATTGATCTGTATGCCTAAGAGTATTTGTTACAATGATAATATTAAAATGCAAAACCCCAAAATCCTCTATTTTTATGTATTTTGCAAGATTGTCAATTTATTGGGTTTGTGGATCTTGGTCTTAGTAGTGAATTGAGAACAATCGGGTAATGTGCTTCTATTGTATGTAAATTTTCCTTTTGTCTACATATTCATTTGTAACCTAAAAAAGTTTAAATTTGGTTTGATTCATTATTTAATTAGGTTCGGGTTCTATTCTGAATCTGAACGTATTCAGATTTGAAGCCAATCAAATATGAATGTTTTTATGTGCAAAAATGTAAAAGGGGGTAAATTAGATAAAATCAAGTCTATGTATATATATATGTACATATATATGTATGTATGTATGCTTGTATGTGTATATGTATATATGAAATTATATCCTATTTTTGGTTAATTACCTAGAATCATTCCAATAAGCCTAGTGTGCAAGTTGAAATTGTATGTATGTTGTGTTTTCCTTATTGATATCTGTTATTATGCAATTATGTTATCATGCCTTAAATGTAGCGGTCAAAATATAGAAATTAACTTGTATGCCATAAACTTAGGACAAGTTGACAAATTTTTTATCTCGTTAGAATGTTCTCTCGTTCATACGAAAATTTGCTTTATTTATACGTACTAACTATTATACTAATATAGCATAATTGACGTAAGTAGCATAATAATGACGTAATAATGCGGTTAGTATAGGATTCGAATTTGAAATGTCCTCATATATCGATTCCTTATGTACGTATAGAATGGCTTGTATATATATTGAAAAGTGATAGACAGACACGAGGTTAGTTGTTATTTGTGGCATAAGCCTGCCCGGAACCGACTAGCAAGTCCAACAACCACAAATAAGCCTAACTAATGTGAGAAATCCGGGTGCCATGAGCCATTCAAATCAAGTGCACAATGACACGAGGTTAAACCTACTTATAGTACAAACCTGCCCGGAGCCGCCCGGTATATCTAACATCTACAAGTGTACGGTTTAATGTGAGAGGTCTAGTGTGTGTGTGTATGTGTGTATATATATATATATATATTGTGTGTGAGAATAGGCATTCTTACTACACCTAGGGAAGGTCTTAAGTGGCTGACTCTCTTCGTATCTAGTTTGGGTCTTAAGTGGTTAGGACTTGGATCCCTCTCCAAAGATTTATTCCTTCGAGAGGAACCAAAGTTATGGGACCCACCCTTATTAGATTCGAAGTAAGTCTATGGGTTATCCTTCTTTAAAGTGGTTAGGCATAGCGGTTACTATGTGGCGTAATTCAACGGGGATGTCCACTTCCTCTAGAAGCTTGTAGGGGATCAACTAGGGACAATACTAGTTTATGAAAGATATGTGGCCATAACATGCTCACTAACTATCTAAGGGAAGTCTTAAGTGGCATAGGTGTTCTAACGTAAAATCAGTTAAGTAGTAACGTTCGTAATACTACTTCTCATATTACAAGTGAGAATATAGACTTAAGAACATTGACTTATTAGGACGGGGTCTTAAGGGGCTTGGGTCCGCTTCAGGGTTATAAGAGATCATAAGAATCCACCTTTAACAGGGCATTAAGTGACCGAGGATGCCCACCTCGTTGGGTCTTTACCATAAATGCACTAATGAAGGTCTTAAGCGATTGACCTTGATATCCACCTCATTGGGTAGATACTTTGTGTTTATGTAAATGTTTGTGTGTTGCACAGACATACATTGATGTGTGTGTGTATATATATATATATATAACTTGCTAAATCTAGGGTATGGTCATTAAGTAAATACTCACAGGACTTTATGTTCTGGCCCCTCTCCTCAACATATCCAACAGGTATTTAGGTGGGGTATTGACTTGATGGACAGAACGACGATGGTAGCTATTAGACCTTCTGGCGGTTTTATTATATTGGGATATTTGATACTGGTGTATTATTATTGCATGAGACTCATTGCAGTTAATAATTATGACAGTTTTAAACTAAAGGCACATCTATTTTAAGTTATTTTACTTTATCCCTTCCACTGTGTGAGATTCTGAATTCGTTATAGCATGCTATGATTATCTGTTATAACTTTTCCTTATTGGAACCGACGATCAATTTAAAGTGGCTCTAAGTTTTGATTTGTTGTTTTAGGGTCGAAATTTAGACCCATTCTGGGTGGGTTGTTACAGGTCGACCAATGTCTAAGGCAGGTCGAACCAGGGGTCAACACAGGGGTCGACCCACCTGCATGTAGAGTGGGTTCCTACAAACGTATTTGGACTGATTTCTTCACCTGATTCGTACGCTAACTCAACATTAGGTGTACAGTTGGATTTTAAAACCTAGAATCTAAGGGTTAAGAATTATCCTAGGTATTTTATATAAAGCCTAGCAGTCTTATTGTTTTCTACACATAAACAATTCTTCAATTCTTCTTCCTCCAAGCCTTGTTCTAAAATAAAAATATGAAGATGTTGAGATGCTGCCTAAACATAGATTAAAAGGAGAATTCTTATTCTTCTACAACAAATATAAAGAGGACTTTCTACAACAACAGCCTAATAAAAGTTATATTTTTCTGAACCTCAACCCAACTACTTCGAGTTCAGTTATTTCAGATTTGATAATTAAATAGTATTATGATAGTTAATAAATCTGAATCTGATGTTTTACATATTTATATGTCATTATTTTACTGTCACATATCTAATCAATTTCAGTTGTCTTACTGTTAAATGTATATCATATTATCCCTTTTCTTTTTTATATTTATTCACATTCTTATGCCTATTTTATTCAGTTTATGTGTTTCTGAATCAGATCTACATTTTTCTCCTTTTTCTTTATATTTTACGTTGTACCTAGGCTATCTAATGCCTAGGCTATTCATGTTTGAATTGCGTAAATTGGGTTAACTAGAAATAACTTAAAATGACAGTAAAAAGTACAATGAGGCATATTGAACATATAGTCCGATGACTGTAAAACTTGGGATAATATGCAAAACATGTTAGGATAAGATTAATTTAATAATTAAGAAAAACAGGTTGATGGTAACAGATATAATTAAGCAAAATAGGTAACTTAATATATACATACATTTGGGAAGGTTCTTTTTTGGGAAAGGGGGTTGTACAAAGAATAACATTTATAGGAAATGTCGTTTACAACCATGCTTATTAATAAACTTAAACCTACAAAATTATTACTTGTTGAATAATAATCTAAGAGGTCCGAAAGTCTTGTTGTTGGTATCCGGTTTTGGGACTCTTAAAATCCTAGGGTAAGGACACAGGCCTATGGCGTGGCATGTGTCAATTTGTTGCGTGGAACCCATATCAGTCAGTATCCTAGTTAATATTTTAGAGAGGAGCCTCACACTAGATAGGGGCGAGGGCACGTTTTACTGATATGGATTGTAAGAGGTTCAAGGTGGAAGGTAGGTACGTGCATGCTCCAGTGGAGTCATGAGCGTTCATGGGTTCGATTAGGGAAAACTAAGTCGTTGTAATACCCAAAAAAAGGTCTGTGTCCTATAAGTCGTCGGGTTAGGGATTGATGCACCCTACTGCCGGGGCTGGCACAAGATATTTGTATAGCAGGAGTCAATCGCATGGGTAGTAATCAGGGTAACACATAATCTTGTTAATTCTAGTAATTGAGTAAATTTATTCTTGGGATATGAATGAGAAGCATATATGATCTTTACCTTTATCTTATCATCTTGTTATCTTATTATCTCATTACCATGTGTTAATAGGCTTTTTGGTCCGATTCCCAAAAGTACAAAAGACACACTCAACTCAACACGTTGCGTGAAGCTAAAGCCGAGAGTGTCACCAAGGAGTAAAGGATACGGGCCGAGAAGGGATCGCACCAACGAGAACCTCACCGCTCTTCAAAATATTGCCAAACCAAGACCCCGGACCCTGGAAAGCCTCAAGCATCGACCTCGACCCCCAATGCCATTTTCACCCGTTCTTCATAAGGGTACGAAATAAGTACCCAACGGGGTACAAAATTCGTACCCCAGGGAGTTGTACAAGTTTCGGGGCTCAGGCAAGGCGGGGTCCAAAATTCTGGAGCTTGGCACTATGGGATACGAAATTCCTGGTGTGGTCTTCTACTTCTACCTACTCCTACCTAACCATTCCATTATAAATACCCCTTGACCTCACACTATAAAGGGGTTGGAATTTTATGAGTGAGACCTCTTGAGAGCTCCAAGTAGCCTCTTTAATGGCATTTTCACTTTGAGGAAAAAGAAGGGTAAAAGTATCTTTTTCCTAATATATTAAATATATGATAATTATGATATCATATAACTTAGAGATGTACATAAAGAGATGTCATGAGATGTGCTCCACCTTGTAACTCTTTGTTATTAATAGTATTCCAACGTCTCTTCCAAAGTGGACGTAGGTCTCTAGCGAGGCCGAACCACTATAAATCTTTTGTGTTATTTATTGCTTTCCACACTTACTTTTATGACCGAAACTATAATTCCTAAGTAATCAGAATCTTAGGTGTTTACGACATTTTTTGTCGTCAACATTTTGGTGCTTTCACTGAGAAAACTCGGATTTGCGTCTTTGTCGTGCATTATCATCTCGACTTCGACGAGCTTTAGGTTCCTTTGCTAAACCTACTGCTGAGTCCGCTTATGATGGTAAAGCGACCAAAGAACGCAATGATCGGCTCTTCAACCGCAGCCGAAGCCGGAACGGAACATCCCAACAGGCTCAACCTGCAGATATCCTGGCTGCAACTGAAACCCTTCCTCCTATGGACCCCGAAGCTCCTGGAACACAAGCGCAGATCCGCGGGCTTAATGAAAAATATGAGAACATAGCTGTCAAACTCAATCTGGCATTAAGAAATAACATCGACCTTATGTGATAACTTTAGGAAAGTCAGCTCGTCGTCGCTCGACTCCAGCTCGCTCGGAACAACGCCCGACCTCGATCTACTATCTCTGAAACTTCCTCTTTCGAGTCAAGGGGCCCACATCAAAGAAGGAGGTTTAGTCTCATCAACAATGTCGCCTTTCGCAACAACGCCCTACACAATGGCAATGGTTACGACAACGGCAATGGAAAAAAAGGCGACCGAACTACATTCACTTATAGCGAGAGAGCACAGCACCGAGATCGCTCCCAGTTGATTATCAACGATGGACCGAGACCAAACAACCAAACCCTTCCTCGACATAACCCAATTGTCGCCTCCTAGGACGATGGACCTACTCTCCCTGCGGCCCACGCTCTTCCAGAACAAGTTGCGCATCAACCCGCTCAGCCTCGTCATCCATACCAAAACCTGATCATAGATGTTGAGGATATGGAAGAAGATGATCCGTACATTCATTATAGGAGACAACCTCGCAACAGAACTCTAGAACCTTGCCAAAATCCATGGATTCCAATGGTGAATCCCTATCCTAATTACCTTCCCGGCATGGTCCGAAGGATCATGAGGGAAATGTGAGGGAACGTAAATGATTTGTGGGAGGACCACATCAGGCATAACCCCTTCACAAGAAAGGTAAACGAAGCTAAGTGGCCATGATGCTTCAGCATGCCGCAAATGCCACTATATGACGACACGACCAATCCCTGTGCATTCCTGAATTGATACGAATGGAAAATGGACTCTAATCGGGGCAATGACTAAGTCAAATGCACGTGCGTCCCGGTCTTCCTATTAGGGACCGCTTTACTTTAGTTCTCTCGTCTCCCACTTGATTCCATCAACAACTTCGGCCAAGTAGCAACAGAATTGGTCAAGCAATTCAGAGTGCACATCCCGACTCCAAAGAACGCCCTCACTCTGTCTAATCTATACGAAGGACCCACAGAATCGTTTAAGAGCTAACTTTCCCGGTTCCACACCGCCCTCGCCGAGGTCAAAGACCCGGATCCTCACACCGTATTTTTCAGCTAACAAAGGGTGTCCTGCCTACTTCCGAGTTCGGGGCGTGGATCGATAGGTAGCAACCTAAAAGCCTCGACGCTTTCTATGAAAAGGCGGGGCAGTACTTATGCCAGGAAGAAGCGAGACGGAACCGGCTCTCCAAGACCGGTAGCCCCAACAATCTGCATATGGATGCCATGAATAACAACGTCAAAGGAAAACAGGTCGGAGAACCCTTCGATAAGGACAAGGGGCAGGACCATACAGACAAAGGCCGAATAATGGTAGGCAAGGTGGCCAAAACAACGACCAGGTCCCAATGGAGCCAAGAAAACCCGGCCCTTACCATGCTTTCGAGACCTAGACCCCGTTGAATGAAGACTTAGAGACAATTTACTTGGAGACATGTAACACGCTGCTGTAAAAGAAGCCGCACACCAGGGAATCCACTATCTTCGAGAAAAATACCGGTAGGTACTATCGATACCACGACATGTATGGTCATAATACCAACGAATGTCGCCAGCTCAAGGACGCAATTGAAAAGCTTATCTATGAGAAGCGCCTTGAGCAATATGTCCAAGAGACCTTTCCTCCCAAAGAAAACTCAAAACCTCCAACGCCAGCACCTCCAGCACCCTCCTAAGCGCTTCTGGTCCGTCAAACCCAAGGTGGAGGATTGTAATCAATACCATTTGTGGTGGGCCTTACCCCACATAATGACAGCTTTCGGAAAATGGAAGAATATGTAAGTTCTATAAAGCATGCCACTTACGAGGCTTGCTTTGCTCCAGATGAATCTGTCCCAGCCAAGCTTCCGAAATCCATGTGGTATGACATCGTGTTCCGCGGAAGAGATTCCATGAAAATTGAGATCCTGACAACAGATCCTCTCGTTATCACAGCTCAAATCAGTGTCGCATCTGCTCGAAGAGTACTGATTGATTCGGGAAGCTCGGTCAACATCATTTTCAAAGATGCCTACGATCAAATGAAGTTAGAAACAATGGACTTAAAACCGTGTTGTGCCACGATCCACGACTTCAGTGGATCTTCTAGTCATCTAGTAAGAATGATCAACCTACTTGTCGAACTCGGTGATGGGGACCGAAGCCGAGTCCTAATCCTCATCTTGATATCGTCTCCCCTTATAACGTCTTCTTTGGACATCCCTTCCTCACAGAATTTTGGATCTACATGTCACTATGGTCCTGCCTAATGAAATTCCCAATGGAGAACGGGATCGGAACAGTTAGAGGTGACCAAGCAAATGCTGGAGAATGTTACGCAATAGAGTGGAAGAACATGCGTAATAAGGATAAGGGCAAGGTTGTGCCCACGCCTTCTTGCGCCAAGATCGTATCTGCATAGCAATCAGCGACGTCTGGGCCTTGGCTCAGGTGCCACTGTCGTCTTCCCAAGGACCTCGATCCAAGGAAGGACGAAGAGCTCGAGTACGAGAGGCTACTCCAGTTGAACCTACAGTGGACGTTCTGATCAACCCAGACGATCCGTCAAGTGTACTAAAAATCAAATCGTAACTCCACCCCGCGATAAAAGAAGATCATGTGAATTTATTGAAGGCTAACCTAGATGTGTTCGCATGGACTTACTCTGACATGAGGGGAATCGACCCCGCAGTTACTTGCCACTACCTGAGTCTTGATCCTACAATGCCTCTATCAAGCAGAAACGCCGCATTTTGGGACCCAAATGATCCAAAGTGCTCGAGGAAGAGGTAGATCGCCTACTCAACAACAACTTCATCCACGAAACCGACTACCCCGAATAGGTCTCCAACCCGGTTCTGGTCAAAAAATCCAACGGTAAATGGCGAACTTGTGTCGACTTCTCTGACTTAAACAAGGCATGTCCCAAGGACAGCTTCCTGCTTCCGAAGATCGACCGACTTGTTGATTCAACCGCTAGATACTAGCTATTATCTTTCATGGACGCCTATTCGGGCTATAATCAGATTCCAACGTGTCTTCAAGACCAAGATCATACCTCTTTCATAACCGATCTTGGACTCTACTGCTATCGCGTAATGCCGTTCGGTCTCAAGAATGCCGGAGCCACATATCAGAGATTGGTTAATCGCCTCTTTAAAAACCAAATTGTAAAATCCATGGAGGTATACGTGGATAAGATGCTGGTAAAATCTAAGATATCACGCAACCACGTCCATGACCTCTTCGAAATGTTCGATGTCCTCCACCAATATGACATGAAACTCAATCCCCTGAAATGCTCCTTCAGATTTTCCTCAGGAAAATTCTTGGGTTTCATCGTCAACTCCGGAGACATCGAAGCCAATCCCGACAAAATCAAAGCTATCTGGGATATTTAAGTCCCTCAGAGCATCAAAGATGTCCAAAGTTTAAACGGGAAGGTCGCTGCTTTAAGACAGTTCAACTCTAAAGCTACCGACAAGTGCATTCCTTTCTTCGACTTACTTCGAAATGGGAAGCGCAACTTCAAATGGACCCCGGAATGCGTTTCCGTATTCAAGGACCTTCTGAAACACTTAGAGCGACCACCTATCTTGTCCAAACCCGTGGACCATGAGGACTTTTACGTTTATTTGGCTGTTTCCATGCAGGCAATCAACTCGACACTGGTACGCATTGAAGACCGTGTCTAGCGACCTGTCTACCACATCAACAAAAGATTGACGATGGCTGAAAAGAACTATCCAAGGCTCGAGAAGTTGGCCTACTGCCTACTGATCTCTTCTCGGAAGCTGCGGCCATACTTCCAGTCTCACCCCATAAAAGTCTTTACTGACCAACCACTGCGACCAATCTTGCAACGACCTAAAGCATCAGGGTGAATTTTGAAGTGGAACATAGAGCTGAGTCAGTTCGAGATAACGCTCATCCCTCGTCGTGCCATCCTTGGGCAGGCCCACGCCGATTTCATAGCTGAGTTCACCGCTCCGGAGGAATCACCTACCAAAGATGTTGAATCCCCGAATCTCCAATGGAAACTATTTGTGGATGGATCTTCTAACTGTAAATCCTCCGGAGCCGGAGTAGTTCTCATCGCTCCAGAAGAGCGCTCCATATGCTATGCTTTGACGCTTAAGTTCCCTGCTACTTGTAATGACGCAAAATACGAAGCCTTAATAGCCAGACTCAGAATTGCAATTGAACTTAATCTAAAGGCCATACAAGTTTTTTCTGACTCTCAACTCATCGTACGCCAGGTACAAGGAGAATTTCAAGCCACGAGGGCATGGCTTTCCCCGTATCTTGCCCAGGTCCAAGAGTTGCTCACCAACTTTGACCACTTTGTCATAATGCTTAACCCCTAGGAATAGAATGAAAAAGAAAACTCGTTGGCTAAGTTGGAAAGCTCCAAAGATGCACATCTTATGGACTAACCCCCGTTAAAGTACTCGACTCACCAAGAAACGGCCAAACAAAGACTGATACGACCATAGGCACCAAAAAAGAACCCGCATCCTGAATGACTCCAATAAAGGACAACCTGCGACACGGGACCCTCCCGGTGTGCTATAAGGAAAAACAGGCTCTCACTCGCCAATCAGCTCGCTACCTTCTCCTAGATGGAATACTTTACCGTAGAGGCTTCTCCGTCCCACTACTGCGATGTGTACCTCTTGACGACGTCGATTGTGTACTCACAGAAGTGCATGGAGGCGAGTGCGGAGACCACACCAGGTTGCAGACCCTAGCAAGGAAGATCATCAGTCATTGCTATTATTGGCCCACAATCAAACAAGACGCCGCCGACTATGCACGAAAGTGCGACAAGTGTCAACACTTCTCGAAAATTCCAAGATCCCTACCTACTGAATTGATGCAAATGGTCAGCCCTTAGCCGTTCACCATGTGGGAATCAACATCATTGGAACTCTTTCAATGGCCAGAGGCGGGGCACACTACGCTATCGTCATGGTTGATCATTTCATCAAATGGACAGAGGTCGAGGCCCTCGCTATAATAACCACCAAGAAGATGATCAACTTCGTCGTCTCCAACATCATCACCCGCTACGAGGTCCTTCAAGCTATCATTTACGACAATGGCACCCAGTTTGAGAGCGTTGAATTCAAGATCTTCTGTCAGTGCCACAAAATTGGAAAAAGATTCTCAGCGGTGGCTCATCCTCAAGCCAATAGGCAAGTTGAGGCTGTTAACAAAGTCATTAAATCCATCATCAAGAAGCGTCTGGAAAAGGCCAGTGGCACGTGGGCAGACGAACTGCCTGTAGCCTTATGGGACTACCGAACCACTCACAAGTCAACAACCGGACACACTCCCTTCGCCCTTGCTAATGGATCTGAGGCCATCATCCCCATCGAGCTAAAGCTTCAATCTCATCGAGTTACTTACTATGATCCAAAGACAAACTAAGACTTACTTTTGGAGTCGCTCGATTTACTAGATGAAAAGAGGAATGAAGCCGACCTCAGGGCCGCCGCCCAACGACAACGAGTAGCCGAACACTTCAGCTCCAGAGTCCGCCATAAGTACTTCAACATTGGCGACCTCATCTTAAAACTGGTCTTTTCTCCACCAACAGGCCTCGCACCTCATTGGGAAGGCCCGTACTCCATACAACAGTAGCTCAGCGATGGAACTTTCAAACTCATAACCGTGGACGGAGGCGAACTCCTAAGGGTATGGAACAGCGAACAACTCCATGGCTACTTTACATAACTTACTGTACGGCTGTTCATGTTTTTCAATGATGTTTTGTTTTCTAGCAATTCAAGGCATTGTAAAGGCTATTACTGCAAAGTTATAAGTAGAAATGATGTTCAGTTTCCTGACTCCCTTCCATGTGTACTGCATGCATGACATGCTTGATTGACCCTGAAAACCAGCTTACGTACAAACACTCGATCGCCGCATCGGCACCCCGAACAAGGGAGCTAGAGCCACCATCCGAACCTCGAGCCAACCTCAAGGGAAAACAACACTAGCTACGATCGGCGCTCCGAGCACGGGAGCCGGCAACGCTACTCGAGTCTCGTTCAACGACGCGATCGAGTATAAATAATCACTAACTCGAATCTCGGCCTTGCACCGAGACCGAGGATAAATCGTTCCGCGCCCAAGTCATAGGACTTGGGACTGCCTAACAGCCAACCTAGTGTGATGCAAACTTTGCACCTGGCTACGGGTGCCGGTAGAATCTCGGAGCAGCACCGAGACCGGCCTTAAATCGTTTTCTTCCCGAAGCTCTCAAGGGTTAGGTGCAACCCATGGCCACGATCGGACCCTACGAGCAAATGATCTGGGCTTACTCCGGCGAATAAACGACCTCTGCGCTTATATCCCGAATGAAAGACGGGAGAGCCCCCCGCTGGACGAATCAACGTCCTACGCCTTCGCTCTACTTGGGACTAACTCCGGGAAGCCCAAGACAGAAGGCGACTGGCCTGGTTTTGCAACTACGGGTTTCTTGAGCGAGGGAAACTACCGAAACTAACTCTTTATCTCACCCATCTATAAATAACCCAGAGCGTGATCTCCGATGCCGTTTCTATTAATGCGACAATAAGTACACTTGTGCAAGTATAGGATGCTAGAAAACATAAGAAGAACATTCGAACACTTAGCATGAAATGCGATTTTACTAATTTATATTTCATTTCCCATACACACACACTAAACAAACTAGTGTCTAAAATCTTTCTTTGCTAATGACAGGGTGTATATGAAAATCACACCGTGTCTTTAAAAACCAAAAGCGAGGGTCGTACTCACATATAATGAAATCCGATTTATTTTTAATCATGTACATTCATTTGAAATTTGAAATCGAATTTCCAAACTACCATGCCATTTCAAGCTCGTTTTATAATTAAAATAAAATTATACGTTCTAACTTTGATCTAAATAAATTTTAAGTTGTTATTATTTAAAATAAATCATTTTAAATATTCAAAATTCATTAAAATAGCTAAAATAAATTTTTTAAATTGGTTCTGATTTTCCGCGTTGTTGCATATACTATCTGCCAACATAAGCAAAATGGCGGTAACATTTACTATGATTACTAACACTAATCGTGCCTTTTCTTCTTGTGCTTCTTCTTTTTTGAAGATTCCGTACTAGACGGCTCACCACTTGTGTCAGGCTCTTCTTTCCTGATTCGCTCTTTCCTCCTCTGCCTTTTGAGGGGGTCACCGACTCATGAGAAATCGAGAGACGCCTTCTGCCTTCCCCATCACCACTTTAAATTTCTGTGATCTCGGTGGGAATCGTGAACTATAGCGGCTTAGGGGCAGCACCAGTGGCTCGGGCTATCACAGCATCACCCTGCCTAGGGACTTCCGTGCTCTCCTGCTCTGGTTTCTTCTTGACCTCCAAGGCTGCCTTTCTCTCAGCTGATCTATGGGACTTCAGCTTCGAGGCGTCGTTGGCTTTAAGCTTCTTGATGGTTTCGGTGGCCCTCTGCTGGACTTCGCCATCCTCCTTCTTCATTTGGGCCTCGTCAGCAGCTCTCTTCTTCTCCGCCTCATCATCAGCTTTCTTCTTCTCAACTATGGCAGTATCCCTCTACTCATCCTCTTGTCTGGTCTGCCTTAGGCCTCTTTCCTAGCTGCCTCATCATGCCTACCTTTTTCCTCTACCTCCTCGCACTTAGCCATCATCCGCACCTTTACGGAATCCACCATGGCCTGCATTGAACATACGTCAGCATCCACTGGGCCCACCGCATGAGCACTCTGGCCATGTACTACCTCCCCTTCCAGTATGAAGCACTCATGAACGCTTGACCCCAGCCTGATGTCGAAAAAAGTGTCTAGTTGACCGCCACCTTCTCCAAACTACATTCCATGCGGCCCTGGCCCAGATTCCATCGTTTGCGGAACCACGAGGGCAAAGCTCGGTGTCATGGTGGATTCAGGAAGGGCTGCACAGTAAAAATACAACCTTTTAGTCTGCAAATTTGGTAATCATATCATCCTATGGAATACACGGTAACGGGTATTCACCTCCAGTCAGGGATGGTGTAGGAATGATGGGAAGTGTGATCATCGTCGCCAATAAAGTGAATCTGATTTCTCCCAGTCTTTGACATTCAGGATTATACTCAGTCGACGCCCGAGCCAAAGTCGCAGATCGCTTGCTGCGGCGGTTTCAGGAGCTAATGGCTGCTAAGAGCTTCCTCCCGAAAATGATCCTGCTACAACCACACTCTCACTAATAATAGACCCCCCCTTCTCCACGGTAAGTCTCGCCAGCCACTCGTTTTCAACATCTTCCTGCAGCAACCTCTTCCCCTCTTCCCTCTTCTCGCGCTCCTCATCAATCAAAAGGTCAATCATCAGTTGGCCCACATCTAAAGTTCCCACATCCACTTAGCGTAAATAGCCTTCATACAGAACCAACCTCCCCCATGTTCAAGCCAGTTCTCGAGAATAATCCCCGACCCATGAAAAGCCATGGAACCTTAGAACTTTGACATACATATTTCGGATGTGTTCCACCAAGGATGATTCCACCCGAAATTCAGTATCCTCCAGCTCCTCTCACAATTGCTCCACCTCTCTCAGATGCTCGACCTTTAATTCGTCTACCAAGCTCGACACATCCATATTACTGGCCTCGGCATCCTCCTTCGCCTTCCTCATCGCCTCAAGTTGCCTCCTTAGCTCAACAACTTCGGCATTTTCTACCCGTAGCCTCTCATTCTCCGCTCTCAAAGTGTCATTTTCATTTCGGAGCTGGGTTACTCTTGCATTATCCCTTTCTAGATCGACACAAGTTTTCTCCAACTCGGCCTTGTCTCTTTTCAAGGTCGTGTTCTCAGTAGTTAGAGAGGCTGCAATATCCATAAAAGTGGAGCTCGCGTGCTTTACCTAGTTCTTCAGAATCTCATAAGCGTGCTTCATCTCCACTGCAACAATAACATTAGCAAGAGTTACCACTCGAAAGTACAAAGACAAATGAGGAAATGTTTACAAGGAGCAGACCCACCTATTTCCATGTTCAAGTTGCCATTAGTGGTCTGCTCACCATCAATGGTCAGCCTATGGTTGATAAGCTCCAAGTTCTTCCTTCTAATCAGTTCCAAAAGATTATAGGAGTACCTAGTAAGCTGGTCGGCCTGGTGGTACGCGGCCCTCACATGCATCCAAATCTCCCCAGACTCCCTGGCAGAAGGGGGACAAAGGTCAGGAAGGAATATCAGCTCATCGAAATAATAATCAGGAAAATTCTGCTTTAATAATGCCTTCCTTTCCTTTATGGAAAGCTATGGCCTCTCAGGCGCTACTACATCTCGCCTCCTTGTTGAAGTCATTCCCGCCGGCCTTAAATGGGTAAGCGACGACTCCTTCCCCTTAGTAGTATGAATGGGAGCCAAGGGTGCTGTGTGTGAAGGATCTGTCAATAACAAACGCCTTGATTCCCCTAATTCAAGCCAGGTATCTCATGTAGATAATCAGATCGTAGAAGGGGGAGTCGAAGATTGTCTAGGCCTATCTCGATGACGGCTCTCACTGCTACGATCTTGTGGAGGTGGGGAGTCACCATGTAGGCTAGTTCCTCTTCTAAAGTCGTCGAGAAGTAGTGGAATTTGGTTCGGTAATCTTCTGTTCTGTTCAGTGCTCCCTCCTTTTCTCCAGATTCCGGTTCGGTGCTTCCTCATCTCCAGATTCTGGTTCGGTTCGGTGCACTCCTGTTTGATTCGGTTCGGTGCTCCACTATTTTGGTTCGATTCTCCATCTCGATCCAAACTCCAATCCACTCCAATTCGATCCAACCAGGGCCTTCGTTGTTGCCCTTACATTTGCAAGCTCCCGAAGATGCCAAGTTCCAATTCGAAACATACCCAAGAGCCAGATCCGATCACATCCATATGATCCAGCCAAGTCAAACCAAAAACCTGCACCTTTTTCCAACGAGCTTGTGTCGTCCGATCTCGCCATACGACGACGTTTTTAACCATTCTAACTTTACTAAACAATAATCAAGCATCCAGAACAGTAGTAATAACATGTGTAATCAATCAAAAACATTAAAACATCAATTACATGTGTTATTTAGGATCAAACATACCCAATCCATGATTTTCCCCTTAATCCCCTTAATCATATCTTACAATAGGATTAAAAACTTAATCCAAATTAACCCAAATTTTTAAAAGTGAGCTAGAATAATATTTTAGAATTTATACATATCTTTCCATATTTTTATGATGCATAATTTCGCTAATTATCACTAATTACCACTAATTAGCGGTAATTAGTATAAAAGTATGCTAATCACTCACCTTAGCCACAAATAAATTATAGCTCTGAAACCTCCACTAATTTGGCATGGATTCCTATGTGTTGTAGCAGGCTATCTATGATTTTATGCTAATTTGACTTGATTTGATGTGGTTTTGCTTAATTAGTGATAAAAAGGTGATTAGGGAGTGATTTAGAAGAAGGAGGCCATTGCTAGGGTTAGAGGAATGTTTATGGTGGCTAGAAAATTAAAAAGGAACCATTCTCTAACTCCCTTCAACCCTCCTATAACCTTAATTCCGAAATGGGTTATGGGTCTAGCTGCTAATCTCCCTATTAAGCCTGATTAGGCTGTTTTTCAATCTTCAAATCTTATTTCAGCCATATCTCCTAAACATAAGTCCATTTGATTTATGTGACCACTCTACGGAAAGGTAAACCATCATTTGAATCCAATGGAATTAGTTTTAGGTCAAAACTCCTTACTAATCAAAATTTATGGGCAAAACAAGATTCGTTAGGGGCAAAATGATCATTTAAAATTCGGCAAAAATCGTGAATGTGGGAAATGACCCAATAATCGCTTCCCAAAGTTACACGACCATATAATTTCGTAAGAAAATAAAATAAATATTCTACAATCCTCCAATGCATAGAATGTGGGTCGTTACACTCTCCCCCCTTAAGAAATTTCGCCACCGAAATTCCTTAAACAAGAAAACATACAAAGGCTTCCCGCATGCCTATCAGCCATTTACAAATAATCATACTTAATAACACAACAAGCCTATCCTAGCATGTAGTTTACTAACAAGGGAATAACTATATCGCAAAATTTTAAATATTACCAGGTAAAGAGCTCTGGATACGTATTCCTTATGCTCTCCTCGGTTTCCCAAGTACAGTCATTTTGCTTATCACCCCACTGACCTTAACCAATTTCACCATCTTCCTTCGAAGTTGTTACATATCGTATCTGATAATACGAACCAGTCTGCGGTTTGCAACTGCCTCAGGTTCAACCTCTATATCATCCAACTGGTCTGGTGAAATAGTTATATCAAAATTGTGCACAAACTTCCTTAACTGAGAAACATGAAATACTTGGTGCATTCCCGCCATCTTGTCAGGTAAACCAACTTTATACACTAAATTCCCAACTTGTTCGAGAACTGAAAATGGACCAACAAACCTTGGTGCTAACTTACCTCTCCTACCAAACCGAATTATACTCTTCAATGGAGAAATCTTGATAAATACTAAGTCGCCAACGAAGAATTTCAAATCTCTTCGCCTTTTATCAGTATAACTCTTCCGTCTATCTTGGGCAGCCTTCATTCGTTGTTGAATAACCTTGATCTTATCTGAAGTTTCTCTTATTACATCTAGCCCAAGCAATAATTTCTCACCAGTTTCCAACCTATATGATGGTGAGTTACATGGTCTTCCGTACAAAGATTGAAATGGAGCCATACCAATACTGGAATGATAACTATTATTATATGCGAATTCAACCAGATGGAAATGGTCATCCCATGATCCTCCAAAATCCAATGTCTCAAGAGATCCTCTAATATACGATTCACCCTCTCTGTTTGACCGTTGGTTTGAGGATGGTACGTGGTACTGAGATGTAATTATGACCCTAAAGCCTCTTGTAAGCTCATCCAAAACCCACTAGTAAATAATGGATCTCGGTCACTCATAATACCTTTAGGTACTCCATGAAATCTCACTACCCACTTCATATACAGTTCTGCTAACTTAGCTGCCATTCTATTCGACTTGACTGGTATAAACCTTGCACTCTTGGTCAATCGATCCACGATCACCCAAATACTATCATGACCTGATCTAGTCCTTAGTAACCCATCAATGAAATCCATTGAGACTTGTTCCCACTTCCATTCGGAAATTTCTAACGGTTGTAACAAACCACTAGGCTTCTTTTGCTTGACTTTAACTAGTTGACAGTTCATGCATTTAGATATAAACTTCCCAGTGTCTCTCTTCATCCCTTCCCAGTAGTAGGTCTGCTTCATATCTCGATACATTTTGTTACCACCGGGATGTATAGTCAGTCTCGAGTGATGCCACCCTCTAAGTACTTCATCTCTCAATCCATTAACATTGGGTATAACTAGGCTCCCATTCTGTCGAAGCCATCCTTCTCGATCAAGTCCATACTTGTTCATCTCCCCACTGTCGATGCCTATCTTTACTTTGGAGATGATTTCCAGTAGGTTAGGATCGTCCCTTTGACTGGAAGCGATCCGCTCAATCAGAGTCGGTCTGATCGTCAAACTTGCCAACATTTCTAGATCCAATTCACACTTAGGTCTGAAATCACATCCTGCGATATGCTCCAGTTGCTTCCACTCCAAAAACATAGCCCCCAAACTGGCATGTCTCCTACTTAATGCATCAGTTACCGCATTGCCCTTCCCGGGTGTGTATGCGATATTGAAATCAAATGAAGCCAAGAACTCTAACCATCTCTGCTGACGAAGATTTAAATCCTTTTGAGAGAAAAGGTCTTTTAATGACTTATGATCGGTAAAAAACTCGAATCTTTCTCCCAAGCGATAATGTCTCCACATCTTTAAAGCGAACACAATCGCTGCCAGTTCCAAATCATGGGTAGGATATCTTTTCTCATGTGGTTTCAGTTGCCGACTACCATAAGCTACTACCCTACCTTCTTGCATCAGTACAACACCTAGTTTGGTACCACAAGCATCCGTGTATACCGTCATCTCATCGTTCCCTTCAGGAATAACTAACACCGGTGCGCACGTTAACTTCTCCTTTAGACTCTTAAATGCATTCTCACACTGTCTGTCCTAGACTAAAGCTTGATTCTTCTTGGTCAACTGAGTTAACGGTGCTGCTATCTTGAAGAAGTCTTGAATAAACTTATGATAATATCCAGGTAATCTCAAGAAACTTTTCACGTCCGTTGCATTCTTGGGCGTAGACCAATCTTGCACCGTAGCCACCTTTGTAGGATCCACGGCAATACCATTCTCTGAAACAACATGGCCTAAGAATCTCACTTCCCTCCTCCAGAAGTGGCCCTCAGAAAATTTCTCTTTCAATTGGTGTTTCCTTAACACCTCCATCACTGTCCTCAAATGTCCCTTGTGTTCTTCCACTGTACTCGAGTACACCAAGATATCATCCACGAACACAAGAACAAACTTATTTAGTTGATTTCTGAAAGCCTTATTCATAAGATCCACAAAATATGCGGGTGCATTGATCAATCTGAATGGCATGACCAACCACTCATATAATCCAGAGGGCGTCTGAAATGCCATATTAGGAATACTCTCAGATGCTACTTGGAGCTGATGAAGTCCTGTTGCGAGATCCAACTGGGAAAACACTCTTGCTCCATTCAGTTGATCAAACAAATCATTTACTCGTGGGAGAGTTTAATTATTCTTCTTAGCCACCTTGTTAAACTCGCGGTAGTCCACACATAAGCAAAGGGAACCATCGGACTTAGTAGCAAATACAACTGGTGCTCCCCACTTAGAAACACTTCTTCGGATAAATCCTTCTGCAAAAGATCGCTTACTTGCACCTCGAGCTCTCGCTGCTCGCTTGGCACCATACGACAAAGTGGCATCACTATAGGTCTAGCATCTTCCACTAAATCAATCTGAAACTCGATCTCTCGGTGTGGTGGAAGTCCGGTCACTTCCCCAAAGATGTTCGGATACTCGCCAGCAATAGGCACATCTGATAACTCATCATGATGGATGTCGAGGGAATTTAGAAAACTAGCCATCACCCCATTACTAGGTAGGCAACCCAATACCACCCTCCGCCCATCATCCGCTCTAATGGTCACCGAAGACCCCTCACAGTCTACCACCACCCCATATCTTTAGAACTAATCGACTCCCAAAATAATGCCAAACTCAGTAAATCCCAAACAAAGCAATCACAAGCAAACATACATCCATGACTCGATAAGACCAAATTACGACAAATCACACTAAGACTACTCGAACCACCGATCGTATTCGTTACAACTAAAGGTCTATTGATAATCTCGGGCTCCAATCCCAACCTGTCGACCAGGTCACTAGACAAGAAGGAATGGGAAGCCATGGTATCAGACAATACTCGAACAGGAACATCGTAAATAGAAAGCATACCTTGACTAACGACACCCTTTCCTTTCTCCACTGTAGATGGGGCATTCGACGAAGAAGGAACAGTGTTGATAGCATATGCTTTCACGATTTGCTTCTCTTTAGGAGGTTGTGGGCATTTATCCTTGTGATGTCCCACTTAGCCACGGTTGAATCACTTCCTATCCACTGGCTTTGCTCGATAATCTTTGGCATAGTGGCCCTTCTTGCCGCAGCTATAACACTCGATATCTTTCTTATCCCTCTTTTTCTGACCATCCTTGGTTTGGTTCTATTTCCTCTTATTCCGGGAATTCTTCTTGCCCTCACCGCTTGCCTGCGATTTTGGCTCTCCTGCAGATACAATTGCAACCTCGGTCTTCGACTTAGGGTAAAGCCTCTCTAATCTTAAGGCCTTTCCCACAATAGATTCGAAGGTCACACCGATATGGTTTATAAGTCTTTCCCCCAAGTACCTATCCAAGCCAGTTATGAACTTCTCGTTCTTCTTCTCGGTAGTAATGATAAGGGATAACCCATATTTCGATAAGGTATCGAATTCAGCAATATAATCCGAGACTGCCCTACCACTCTGTCTAAGTTCCAAAACTTTCGTAAAAAATTCTGATTTTTGAGCAGCTGGAATAAACTTTTCACTGAAGTGAGTCTTAAACTAATTCCAAGTAACTTGATCTTCGGGAGTAGCCGCTTTAATGGCATTCCACCAATTCATAGCCCGTCCTTGAAGTTGATGCGATGCTAACTTTCTCTTCATTGCATCATCGATCCCCAAATCCTCGAAGATGTGCTCATAACTATCAAGACAATCTTGAACCTTCGTAGCGGATTCCATTCCGCGGAATGGCTTTACACCAAGAGTAGTATAATCCTTGCATAGTTTGGCGAAATCGGACCTAGGCGCCTGCACCACAACCATTGGCAACATTAGGAACTGCTCCCTGAGCATCCCTAAGCATCTCTCACATGAAGGCAGTAAACATCATCCTTATGTTAGGGACATTCCCATTGTTGGCCCCTGAACCCATATTCCTCGTATTTCGGCTCATCGTTCAATCTGTAAAGAGAAAACAATTAACCATCTCCTTAGTGGTGCCAGTGCAGTGCGACTTCATCCTTAGATATACTAATAGCATATATATATATAGCTTTTGAAAACCAAAATATAACAAATACGTCCTCTCATATACGTATACCATCTCTCCCTGATGTCTTCCCCTAGGTTAAACTATGCAACCTAGACTTGATACCAAGTGTGACGGCCAACCTCGTACCAACGAAGTGCGTTGTGCCAATGCCCGAGGAGCACAAAATGGTCGTTAAAAGAGAAGGGTTTGAAGCTACGAATCACCAAAGAACCTGTAGTCTATCTCACAATGCATGGAATAAAATATAAGAACAATGTAACTTGACATAAAACAGGAGAGACAATGCATAAGTTGAAAACTAAACCATCATAGCAGCAGAATCAAAAATATAGCTTATGAACCAAACCATTATTACAACTTCAAAATACTGTCTTTAAAAGTAAATGAAAGAGGTATACTACTAATGCCCAAAGCAGTGACCAGCAACAACACAGGGAGAATATATGTGTAGTGTACGTGGAAGCCTCCTGCTCATCTCCGGACAACTACTCGTGCATAACCACCTAACCTGTCTCTAGTCTTCTTGTTTAGGAGAAGCCAGAGTAATAAGAAGAGACGTAAAACTCTGGGTCAGACAAAAGTCTGGTATGAGCGATAACAAATCTATGTAGCTAAATAAAGCAATAATAGTATAAATAATCATATCTGAACCTGGGCCTGCAACCAAAGATTTAGCATAACAAGATGTACAATACTTTAAGGTAACACTAATATATAGTGTAAAAATAGGAATGGGCGTGTCATAGTGATGACAAACATCAAACATAGCAATCATTCTCACATCTCTCACTCAGAGCGTAAAGCAGACGATATCCACCACTTTGATCACCAGAACTATTGGGGCTATGATGGAGTTCAACTCCGCACAACTATCACTACGACCACTTTGCCCTTTGGAGCCCTGATGGAGTCCGACCCCATACAACCTCTGAATCCACTTCACTAGTCCATAGTCAATGCCCCCTCTCTCAATAGTGAACAAAGCAAAGCCCAACTCTAGAAGTTAACTAGTTGGTTCCCATCTGGATCCTGAGTAATAACTTCCCATTTGGACTTCCTTTGCATCTCGGGTCTTAGTTGAATTGGAGTTGGTCTTCAGAAGAGTCGTCACGTAGAAGTAGTGGAAGCTGAAATCTGGTTCGATTCGGTACACTCCTATTCAGTTCAGTGCTCCCTCCTTTTCTCTAGATTCTAGATCGTTTTGGTGCTTCCTCATCTCCAGATTCCGGTTTGGTTCGGTGCACTCTTGTTCGATTCGGCTAGGTGCTCCATTATTTTTGTTCGGTTCCACTCTCCAGCTGGACCCAAACTCCAGTCCACTCCAATCCGATCCAACCCGGGCCTTTATTGTTGCCCTTACATTTGCACACTTCCAAAGATGCCAAGGTCCAGTTCGAAACATACCAAAGAGCCCGATCCGATCCCATCCATCTGATCCAGTCAAGTCGAACTGAAAACCTGCACCTTTTTCCAGTGAGCTTGTATCGTCCGTTCTCGCTATACGACGGCGTTTTTAACCATTCTAACTTTACTAAACAATCATCAAGCATCCAAAATAGTAGTAATAACATGTGTAATCAATCAAAAACATTAAAACATCAATCACATGTGTTAGTTAGGATCAAACATACCCAAATCCATAATTTTCCCCTTAATCCCCTTAATCATATCTAACAATAGGATTAGCAAACTTAATCCAAGTTAACCCTTTTTTTTACTAGTGACCTAAAATAATATTTCAAAATTTTTAAATATTTTCCCAGATTTTTATGATGCATAATTTAGCTAATTAACACTAGTCACCCCTAATTAGTCGTTATTAGTGTAAAAACATGCTAATCACTCACCTCATCCACAAATAAATTATAGATCTGGAACCTCCACTGATTTGGCACAGATTCCTATGTGTGGCAGCAACTCTTTCTCTGATTTTATGCTAATTTGACTTGATTTGATGTAGTTTTGCTTAATTAGTGATAAAAAAGGTGATTAGAGAGTGATTTAGAAGATGGAGGCCATTGCTAGGGTTGGAGGAATGTTTTTGGCGGCTAGAAAAATTAAAAGGAACCATTCTCTAACTCCTTTCAGCCCTCCTATAACCCTAATCCCGAAATGGGTTACGAGTCTAGTTGCTAATCACCCTATTAAGCCCGATTAGGATGTTTTTCCATCTACGAATCTTATTTCAGCCATATCTCCCAAACGGTAAGTCCATTTGATTAATGTGACCACTCTACGAAAAGCTAAACCATCATCCGGATCCAAAGGAAGTGGTTACAGGATTAAACTCCTTACCAATCAAAAGTTATAGGTAACACAAGATTCCTTAAGGGCAAAATGGTCATTTAAAATTTGGCAAAAATCATGAATGTGGGAATAAACCCCATAATCGCTTCCTAAAGTTACACAACTATATGATTTTTTAAGAAAATAAAATAAATATTCTACAATCCTCGGATGCGTAGAATGTGGAACCTTACAGAATTGAAAAGTATGACTCCATTATCTGATATGTTTAACGCTCGTTCAAAGCTAATATACAGAAGGTCACTCCTAAACAACCTTATATAGTTGACATCATTTCTTGTAATGACTTTAGCTAATAAGAGTATAGAGGTGAGGCGTTGAACTTGGTATCAAAGCCAATTTCAGAACAATATAAGATATTATGGCGAGGATCATTGTCTTAAGTCACTCTTACGAAGTTGTGTTTAGGATTTAAATTGAGTCTTAGGACCCATCATATCCTATCTTATATTTTGATCCCTTGTTGATCGAATTCAAATTCTTTGAGAGTAAAAATTTTCTTTCTTCTTTTCTTGAAGATAAATGTTTACGCATGCCCGCACGAACGCTGCTCAACCTGCTACAACTCCTATTGCAGGAGTGTATATGACAACCCAACAACTTCTTGATCTTGTGACAAATGCCCAAGCGGCAGGAACCCCTTTTGTGCCTATGCATCCCAAATCTGGGTTTGCTAGCTTATGCAGTGATTACACCAAGCTCGGTGGGAAAGATTTTCAAGGCACCGAAAGTGTTATGGAAGCACAAGCTTGGATCAAATCATGTGAACGCATCTTTACCTGCATGAATCTAGAGGATTTGCATCAAGTATAGGTGTCTTCTCATATGCTTCTAGAGCGACAATTGGATTGGTATGAGCTTTTGACCTCTAAGATTCAAGAGAAAAATATAACTTGGAAGAAATTCTGAGAAAAGTTTGAAGCAAAGTTCATACCCGATAGCGAGAAAGAGGTGTTCGCCCGTCGTTTTATAGACCTTGCTCAAAGTAGCTCTTCCATGTTAGAATTTTCTGCATATTTTGACTCTCTATCCAAATATAGGCTTGAGTATATTGACACCGTGAAGAAGAAGAAGAATCGAAAGTTTGTTTGTAGGCTCAACAGGATGCTTAAGAAATCTTTACTACTTAAATTGATCGTGCCTTTTGATGAGCTAGTAGATATCACGTTTCATCTTGAGGAAGCCGATTAAGAGAGTGATGTTGAAGTTGAGAGCTCTAAGAAGAACTTCAACAAAAAGAGAAACCCTGGTAATAAATCCTAATCTTATCCAAATAAGAAGGGAAAACAAGTGGCTTCTGGAGCAAAGACTTCGAGCTTTGGTAAGGGTGAATGTTTCAATTGCGGAGCTAAAGATCATTATGACAATAAGTGTCCCAAGCCTTGTGCTTATAACTATTGCAAAACTCCAGGTCACTTAATATCTTCATGTCCCAAGCTTCAGAATAAGAAGGAGAGAAAGCTAAATAGCGTGCAAGCCCCTAGCAAAAGTTCTTTCGGTCAATGTAATTTTCATTCTATCTTAGATGGAATTATTGAGTTTCATGGACATCCTACACGAGTTCTTATTAATGCGGGTGCATTTCATTCTTTTATATCACAAAATAATGTTGATGCTTATTCTTTAGAAGCCTTATGTTTGATGACCTCACTATGGATTGCGAATCCAGTTGGTGGCTCCGCAACTCTTAGCTTAATATGTGAAGATGTCGAGACTATTTTGTGTGGTTATTCTTTACGAGCCGATTTGTATGTGATCGGATTTATAGGCTTCGTAATTATATTGGGAATGGATTGGCTTCACCATTATGAGGCTTATATCTAATGTCCTGAGAGGACCGTCCGTCTTCGACATCCTCAATCCATTGATCAAAATTCTATAGTACTTAAAGATTCTAGTTTGGATGTAGTGGCCTCTTTGTATACTTTAAATCCTAGAGATGACGATAATGATGATGAAGAGAAGGTTATTTCTCGAATCTATGTTGTTCGACAATTTCCCGACATATTTGAGCCTGTATTGGGAATACCGCTTAAGCGAGCTGTTGAGTTCCAAATTAATTTAACTCCCGGAGCACTTCTTGTTACTCTTCTTCCTTATCGATTGTCTAATAAAGAAAATTAAGAGATGCGAAAGCAATTATCCAAATTAGAGGACAAGCAGTTTATTCTTTCTATTTCTTCGCCTTGGGGAGCTTGAACGGTCTTTGTAAA
The DNA here is from genome assembly GCA_030737875.1 of Allium sativum. Lineage (NCBI taxonomy): Eukaryota > Viridiplantae > Streptophyta > Magnoliopsida > Asparagales > Amaryllidaceae > Allium > Allium sativum. The sequence continues at coordinate 738,841,260 of CM060916.1, forward strand.
GAAGTCCGATGGTACATTTAGGCTTTGCGTCGAATATCCCAAGTTTAATTATCTCACCATTAAGAATATATATCCTCTACCATGGATCGATAATTTATTCAATCAACTTAGTGGTGCTAAAGTCATTTCTCAATTGGACTTAGCTACCGGATTCCATCAACTACACATTTCGGTGGATAGTAATACATTGAAGTCTTTCCATACTTAGTATGGATCTTATGAATGGCTAGTAATGCCGTTTGGTTTGACGAACGCTCTAGCTTAGACCTTATGAACCGTGTTTTCGAGGACTTTCTCGATCGATTTGTGCCCATCTTCATTGATGATATTCTTGTGTATTCTAAAATCGAGGAAGAACATGGAAAACATCTCTGAATTGTGTTGGACTCTTAGAAGCAATCAATTAAGATTTAAATTTCCAATTGCCATTTTTGGCGATCTCGTGTGAAGTTCTTGGGTCATATTATTTCCGAATGTGGAATTTCAGTGGACCCTTCAAAAATCGAAGCGACTCAAAATTGGAAGAGACATGAGAGCGTGACGGAAATCTAAAGTTTCTTTGGATTGGCGGGCTATTACCGTTGGTTCATAAAATACTTCTCAAAAATTTCTATGCCTCTCACGAATTTAACTAAGAAAGGAGCCAAGTACATTTGGTCAGACAAATGTGAAGCTGCTTTTCAAACACTAAAAGAACTACTTTTGATGCCCCAGTTCTAGTGGTTCCCGAGGGAAACCAAGATTTGGTTGCTTATACCGATGTTAACCATATTGGTTTGGGCGTCGTTCTCATGCAAAAAGAGTGTGTAGTTGCTTATGCTTTTAGGCAACTAAAACCGGCTGAAATCCGATATGCCACTCATGATTTAGATCTCGTGACTATCATTTTCTCTCTTCGTATTTAGCATCATTATCTTTTGGGAGAGAAGTTCATTCTCTACATCGATCATAAGTCGTTAAAATATTTGTTCTCGCAAAAGGAGCTTAATTTGTGACAACAACATTGGCGTAAGTTTCTAGCTTCTTATGATCTTGATATTCTATATACTCCCGGGAAGGGAAATCATGTTGCCGACGCCCTTAGCTGAAAGCATCAAATGATACTATCTATGATGATATCCGAGTGGAGAGATCTTAAAACGTTGTCCACTTGTGAGATTTAAAGCCATGACTCAAATTCGAGTCCCACTCTTATGTTATGTATCCTTGAGGCTCATCCCTCTCTTTTAGACCGCATTCGTGAAGCTCAAAAGCTCGATCCCGAATTAGCTCGATCTAAGACAAAGTATCAGGGATAAATCTTGTGTCGATTAGTTGAATTTTTTTATATTGATTATCGTGGAAGTATCCATAAATTCAGATACTTATTGTGCCTAACCTTGATGATATCCAAAAGGATATTATAGAGGATTCTCATCATTCTAAATTTTCCATTCATCCCGGAAGTAGCAAAATGTACGCGGACATGAAGCAACTTTATTATTGGGAAGGAATGAAATTTGATGTCGCTAACTTCGTCTAGCTTTGTATTACATGTCAACTTGTTAAGGTCGAACACCAAAAGTCCGACGGGTTATTGCAACCTCTTGACATCCCCGTCTAGAAGTGGGATCATGTATCCATGATTTTATGGATGGTCTTCCCCATTCTCAGTTTGGCCATGATAGTTTATGGGTAATTGTTAATAGATTAACTATATCTGCACACTTTATTCTTGTTCGGTTTAATCAAACTGTGCCTCTCTGGGCCAAGCTCTATGTTAAAGAGATTGTTAAATTACATGGGGTCCTCACTTCAATTGTTTGTGATCATGATCCATTATTTACTGGTGGATTTTGGAAGAGTCTTCAAAAATCTTTGGAAATAAAACTTAATTTTACTACCGCTTATCATCCTCAGTTTGATGGAATAACGGAGCGTATGAATCAAATTCTTGAAGATCTTCTTCATGCTTGTGTGTTTGATTTTGGTGGAAGTTGGGAAGATCATATTTCCCTTGTTGAATTTTCATACAACAAAAGCTTGCAATCGACTATTGGTACGGTGCCTTTTGAAGCTCTTTACAGAAGGTCGTGTCGTTCTACTGCATGTTGGCTTGAAGCTGAAGAGAAACTGGTTCTAGGTCCAGACTTTGTTCGTGATTCCATAGAAAAGATAGATCTCATTCGCCGTCAAATGAAAAAGGCTCAAAATTGGCAAAAATCCTATGCCGATAACTAGAAAAGGAAATTAGAATTTTCTGTGGGAGAACTTGTATTTGTTCGTATTTCACCCATGAAGGGTGTTGTGCGATTTAGTCGATCGGGAAAATTAGCGCCAAGGTATATTGGTCCTTCTCCAATTACCAAACATGTCGGCCACATTGCTTATCGTTTTCATTACTGGTTCAATTCTCCGCGATTCATAATGTGTTTCATACTTCTCAACTCCTAAAGTGCCTTGGAGATTTTGAATTTATTCTTGAGCCAAATATAGTGGAAGAAATCGAGACTTCGCTAAATTTAACCTATGAGCAACAACCCATTCAGATTGTGGCAATTGAAGTTAAACGTCTTCGTAATAAAGATGTTCCTCTTGTGAAAGCCCAATTATCTTCTAATCCTAAGGATTGTCCTTGGGAATCTAGGAAATCTATCGAGCGAAGCCATCCTGACTTAATCTCCAATGCTTCCAATATGTAAATATCTTGATTTAATCTATTTTATGTCTATTGAAATGAGTTCTAATTCTTTGTTCAGTTGCTACTCGATGAGTCTTTCCTTAAGAAATTGCAGGAATGTAATTTCTTCAAGAGGGAAGTCTGTAAAAACCTGCGTATTTTACGAAGATGTATTTAAATGTCTCGTTTAAATATAATATCGTTGATCAAATATTAGTCCAAAAAGTCACTTTTTGCATACTGTTAGACCCAAAAGTGGTTCTAACACCCAAATTGATTTGAAACAAGATAAAATGAGATAGAAATAAAATGAACACACAAGATTTATAGTGGTTCGGCGAACAAATGCCTACGTCCACTTATTCTTTACTATATTCAATAATTCAGTTGCAAATACAATGACTGATTACTCACAACTCACTTTTGTTCACTCAATTGACTAAAACAAGAATTAAAAGATGATTTGGATTTTCCGGGAGTAATGGAGTTCGGATGTTGGAGGTGATTGAATTCTTTTAGTGCTGAAAAAAGATCCTTCTCTTTGTCTCCAGATGGGGTATTTATAGGTGTGAATTTGCCTGAGATTCAATCCGGGTCGGACCACGTGTTATCCATCGCATTCTCTTCGGGTTCGGATGAACTATCAAGCTGACAACACATCAAAGAGATGAACGTTAGGGGTAGGAATTAGTCATAGCCGGTCCGGTTCTCCAGGCGATCTTAAAGGAGATTAACCTGGATCATGGGTGCGGGTCGGAGGCGTGCAGGTTGGGGGTTCGGATCGGAATACCCGATCCGAACCGGAGTGGCTTGGACGTCTCTCCTTCTCTAACCTACTCCGCTCCGCTCCAGCACTGTGGCAAACAGATGACCTTCCGATCCGTTCGAGATTTATTCGCCTTCCGATCCGATTGGATATGCTTTGCCAATCTATCCAGTAAGAGACAACCGATCCGAACAGAGAACTTTATCCGATCCGAACCAATATGCTGCTATCAATCTGAATTGTGGTGTTTTCTTCCAATCCGAACCGAAGTCTTATAACTTAAAATACTCTTCAATGGTTGGTTTCTTGACTTTGTGTTGCCTAGTTCACAAAGTAGCTAACATTTTGCCCCCTCAAAGGATGCTTCTGTTGTACAAAGCGTGCTTTGATGTTGTTTAAATGCTAGTCCTCAAAGGATGCTTCTGTTGAATCGGCACGGTTGAGGTTTTTTGAGAAACAAAACCCCGCACCTATACGATGGCTAAGTTGAGGACAATATATCTTCTTCATCCGACCCAGAATGGGACAGTGAGGGTCCAGATTACGGAGTTGGTCATCGGGGAAGCGACGAAATGTCTTCAGAAAATGAAGTTTCCCTGGGCTTTGAGGAGGAAGGAGGGATTGGTGACAATCGAGCACCCGATGAATTTGACTCAGCCATTATATTGGAGTCACCTCCAGATTCCGTAGAATCGACAATTGACAACGACCGACTTGTTAGAATTTGCTTGAAGTATGGAATAATGAAAAGGGACACCCTAGTGCCCTCACGCTCTGACCGTCCCCACAACCCTCCAGAAGGATATATGACGGTCACTCGACTGATGTGCATGGTTGGCGCCATTCCTCCATTCTCGCCTTTCATCGTTGACTTTTTAAGACAAATGCGGATTGCCCCCATGCAGTTGCATCCCAATTCATATGCCTATCTGCATACCTTATTCATAGCATATCGTGAAATTCTAGGCGTGGAGCTCACGTTCGACGATGTTCATTTCTTCTATAATTTCAAACATCGGACTAGAGAAACTCCATCTTTCTGTTACTTTGAATCAGTCCCAAAAAGGAAGATAATCTCTACGCCGTTTAGCAGTAAAGCTGGAGATTCCAGACTAGAGTGGTTCTATATAAAGCAACAGTCTGGATGCGACAGGAGATGGATAAAATCAAGTAAGGCGTTGATTTTCTGAACCCGGACTCTATACACTTGAATCATCACCCTGACCTGTTTTCCTTTTTGTTTGCAGTCGACAATCCCAAACAGATATCAGACCAAGCGTTCTTTGATCGGATGCACCGTCTTCTCAATGGCGACCAAAAATTCCTGACTATTGACGAGGTCCTTAAAGATGAATACCTTCATTTTCACGGGCTGCTATCCGTTTTCCGTAGCATCGGTCATGGGACGGTCCCTTATGCATACATTCCTCCAGTGGAAACAGTTCCAGAGATAGGAGAAGGCTCGGGAATTCCTGCAGCTCCTCTTCAAACTTCACCTTCTCCCTCTTCCACACAAGATGATGAACTGGCTAATCTGGCCGAAAAACATCGTGAAGGGTATATTGCCCCCGAGGAAACTACTTCTCCAGATAAGTCAAAGTCTTCCCAAGAGTCGCCACTTCGCGCTTCCGAAGGGGATGTTCCTAGCACCGACGAGCACATATTTCAAGGTTTGGGGGATCTCCCCTTACCCGAGACTATATATACTTCAGAAGATTTCAGGAAGGACCCTTTAGTCTTCACTTCTTCTGAAGAAACTACTCCTGCTAAGGCCAAAGAGCCTGCCCGCACCAGTCTAGCTCCAGACTCGGGTTGGTTGGGGGGACACACACACCACCTAGGATGCACTTTATACCACAGCATTGGCATTCATTGCACTTCTTTCTCCATGAACCCATTGATTCTAAACTTCGTTTATTTTATCGTGCAGGTACAATGTCTCGGTCCTATTATGATATAAGAAAGCTTCGTCGCAGCATGTCCAATCCTCCTCAGGATGTCGAGTATGATCGCCGGGATGACCGTGGTAGGGAGGAAAGAAGACCCTATGATCCCTATCGATCTCGACCTTCACGCTCCCGCTCACCAGTTCGACCGGAACAAGAGAAATACAAGAGCTATCAAGGTCGTAGGGAGGAGGATAGACCACAATCTAGGGATTCCACTTCCTCCCATGAAAAGCGGAGTAGAGAGAAAACTCCTCCAAAGGAAACTGGGTCTCGAAGTAAGCAAAAAGTCCCTGCCACTAAACGACCTAGGACAGACAAGGGTTCTACAGAATCTTCTTCAGGAAGGGACACCGAACTAACAATCCTTGCTCCTCCTCCACCAGATGCGGGAACTGCAGTAAGGCTGGCATATTTAAAGGAGCAATTTCCCGAGCACTACTTCGAGACTCTGACCTTTCTACCTACCCTTGAACCTATTTCTTCTAATTGGGCAGATGAGGCTAAGGAAAAAATTGATTTGGTAGAAAAACAATATTCCGAGATGTTCAAGTATTCTCGCAGTCTTTCTAGAATCATCCGCACTCTAATGACAAATGCTGACTCAATGCAAAAGTCTGCAGAGGAGGATGCTAAGGCCTTAAAAACCTTAGGAAAGGACCTAGAAGACACTCAAGCCTAACTAGCTGTCGCTCAAAAGAACGCTTCTAATTTCAAACAACAATTTGAGGACATGCAAAAGCGTTACCATGAGTTACTTGAGTCCCACACTCAGGAGCGCTCTGAGTTGAAGAAGCAAGCTGACGAGGCCAAATCAGAGGCTGCTAAGACACGCCTCGCTTATGCTGAGCTTGAGCAGAAAAACACCGAGTTAACGAAAAGGAGTGCTGAGTTAGAAAAGAAAAACGCTGACTTGGCTTCAAAATTGTTGGAGGCGGAAAACAGGGCTGCTCTGGCTGAGGGCAACGTGGAATGCGCTATTAAATCTGCGGAGGAAACCCGCAAACAACTATCAGAGGCGGAGGCTGATATTCAGGGCTTCGGCGAGTTAATGATAGAATTCTTCGCGCACATTATTCGTCGTCGAAACATTTCCTGGATCGAGGACTATCCATCCACTCTGGTTCAAGTGTGGAATCAAATCGTCGAGTGGGAAAAAGAAGAACTTAAGGTCGATTCCCTCGATGAAGATAAGCTGATGGAGAAATACTTGAGAGACGACGAACCGGAGCGCCTAGCTGAAGGGCGCCGTTTAATTGCTGAGGCCATGGAAGAAGAGAGGCGGAAGTCTAAACAGAAAACCATTCCTGAAGCTGGTTCCTCCTCTTCTGCTCCTGTAATTCCTGAAGTAGAAGGGTACGATCCCGAAAACCCGGGAATTCCCGAACAACTCTGCTATCTCCCATTCCTGAAATAACTCCAGAGGTAGTAGTCACCCCCGCTGAAAAGTCTTCAGAAGGTATCCCTATCTTTTCTCCTCAATTTGCCAAGGCTACTACTACCTTTGGCTACATGATGGAACGTTCGATGAGAAATCCTTTGCCTTCGCCTGAGTTGATAACCGATGTTTCTAATTTTGTAGGCGTTGAATCCTCCGCGAAGACAGATGTAGCTCAAGGAACTACCGCTGGGACAAAGCCCGCTGATAGGGTCAAAGAAGGGGAAGACAAGGCTGCTTCCACAGACCTGGGGGAAAGAAGTGAGCCAACTAAGGTCACTACTCCCCATGATGAAGAAATGATTACAGCTTTAAAAGACGACGGAGGAGACGAGGGGCATGATGAGGAACCGGAGGTTACAATAACCGGGGAGTCAAAAAGCGCCGATGACGTTACCTTGGCGGCCATGAAGGCCGATCATGACAAGCGCTTGCAATTAAAGGCTGAAGAATTAGACCCTGAGGTCCTCAAGCCCCTCGCAGTTGTGGATGCAGGTTCAAGGTTAGTTGTTAAGCTCTCAACTAGATCTATTACCGAAGAACTTGCTAAAAAATCTTCTCTTGATTCCAGTGCCCCGCCCTCCGGGAAGAAGTCTGCTGGCTCCAGTACTACATCTTCAGGGAAAAAGAAATCAAAGCGAATCTTGACTGAAGCCGAGAAGGAAGCAAAGGATGCGGAAAAAGCTGCCAAGAAATCGAAGGCTCATCCCAAACCCAAATAGTGGGTTCCCCTGTGTCCTTTTAGCATCTTTGTAAACCAATAAGTGCTGCTATAACAGCAGCTTCCGCACTTTCTTTTTTAGTTATTTCCCTGTACAAATTCATTCATTTGTAAATAAAAATAATTCACTTTTTGCAATGTTTATTTGTTAGCAGTCCTGCACTTATGTAAAAATGCATGTCTATAGTTATGAAACAAAGTTGTGGAGAGGGGAGATATGTGTATGTATACGTGTCCCCAGTCAATTTCCATAAGTTATTCAATGCTTAACCATGCAATCTGAATGCTCCCGATTCTCTAACGGGATAGCATTTCCTGTGTCATCAATACCTGTTGTTTTTCCTGGCATTTCTTTTATACTCCCTCTCATTCTCTTGAGAGTTAGAGTTCGAGTTCAGTTATTTGTTCATTCCCCGGTCGTTCAACGGGAAAAGATTTCTTTCTCGGCGCTCGGTCGGAGACGCCTTTATACTCTCTTTCTCTCTGGAAAGTTAGAGTTCGGAGTTGAATCCCTTTCTCAGCGCTCAGTCGGAGACGCTTTTATACTCTCTCTCTTTCTCTGGAGAGTTAGAGTTAGAATGTCGTTTTCTCATTCTTTTACGTCTTATTGCACAAATAATCATTGTGCTTCTTTTTATGTCCAAACTGTTTTCAACCTTTTTTAGGCTCTGAGTTGTCCTGTATTTTATAATCACAACAGAACAACCAATGAATGTAAATGCATAAAAGTAAATAACACACAATATTTTTATAGTGGTTCAGCTAAGTCGTAGCCTACGTCCACTTTATAGCCCTTTATTTATATCATCAGATTTTCCCAAGGCAAAGCATGTCTTGTTACAGAATCCACAGTAAAAATAACAAAAAATATAGCATTTCTAATCCAAATATCGCATTAAGTGTTGGGCATTCCATGCTCGAGGAACTTCTTCGCCATCTACGGTCGTTATCTTGAAGGTTCCTTTTTCAAGTTTCCGTTGGATGACAAAGGGTCCTTCCCATTTTGGGCCGAGGTGAGGAAGAGATGGAAAAACTCTCTTTAGCACCAAATCTCCTGGTTCAAAAGTTCTGAGACGAACTTTTTTATCATAATAGCGTGCCATCTGACGCCGATGTCTCGTTGCACGCAAGTCTGCTTCGTCCCTTTTCTCTTCGATTTCATCAAGAGACTCAAGTAAAAGTGCCCGATTCGTCATCGGGTCGTAATACGTCACCCTGTGGGAAGGAACTTCCAATTCAACTGGAATTACTGCTTCTGAGCCAAAGGAGAGAGAGAAAGGGGTATGGCCGGTAGCCGTTTTAAACGTTGTTCGATATGCCCACAAGGCTAGGGGCAATTCATCAACCCATTTTGCCTTTGCACGCTCTAATCGCTTCTTGAGGATGGATTTTATTACCTTGTTTATTGCCTCTACTTGCCCATTCGATTGTGGATAGGCAACTGCAGTATATCGTTTGTCTATCTTATATTTCTGGCAAAAATTTCTGAATTCAGTGCTATCAAATTGGGTCCCGTTGTCAGTAATAATCGTCCTTGGGATCCCGAATCGGCATATAATATTTCTGACCACAAAACTTACCACCTTTCTTGTGGTGATCTTTGTCAAGGGCTCAGCTTCCACCCACTTTGTGAAATAATCCACGGCTACTATGGCATACTTAGCCCCTCCTTTAGCAATTGGTAAAACTCCAATGATATCGATCCCCCATGTGGCAAATGGCCAAGGACTCACCATCGATTTAAGCTGGGTTGACGGTGCCCTGGGGATTTTGGCGAATCTCTGGCACTTATCGCAGCGTCGTAAATAATCAGCTGCATCTTTGTTGATCGTAGGCCAAAAGTATCCGTACCGCAATATTTTCTTTGCTAAAGTTTGACCTCCTGTATGATCTCCACACTCACCTTCGTGCACTTCTCTCAGTACACGCTTGATGTCGTCGTGTGTGATACATCGTAACAGGGGCATAGAAAATCCTTGTCTATAGAGAGTATCGTCTTGCATAACATATCTGGCAGCTTTGCGAACTACAGCTCTTTTCTCACTTTTCTTCGATGGGAGTGTCCCATTCTTAAGAAAACTCTTGATTGGAGTCATCCATGACTCCTTCTCTGGTTCCGCTTCAAGAACGAATTCAATTTCCATTGACTCAAAGCTTGGCGACTCCAACGTTTCAATTGGAATTACCTCAGTCTCTTCTGGATTGTCGGAACTAGCCAATTTTGCTAGTCTATCCGCTTTCTGGTTTTCTACTCTGGGAATATGTGTTATGTTGTACCGCTCTAAGCTATTTAATAGCTCTTTCACTTTCTTGAGGTAAGTGACAAGTTGAGGTCCTCGAGCCGCGAATTCCTCTCGCACTTGACAAACAACAATCTTAGAGTCACAAAATATGTCCATCATTTTTACTCCGAGGTCTTTAGCGAGTTTCAGCCCGGCAATCAGGGCTTCATACTCAGAGTCATTGTTTGTTGCCGAAAATTCTAATCGCAGGGCGTAATATAACGACCGTCCCTCGGGAGTGACTAAGACAATTCCAGCTCCGGATCTTCGGTCATTTTTAGCTCCATCTGTATATAATTTCCACGGATTCATCTCTAACTTATCCTCAGATCTGACCACTCGGTCATTGATTATTTCTTCCTCTGGAATGGTGAACTCCGCAATAAAGTCTGCTAGAGCTTGCCCCCTGATTGACTTTCGTGGTTGAAAATTCAAATCAAACTGGCTTAGTTCTATGTTCCATTTAATCAACCTTCCCGATGCTTCGGGTCTCTGCAACACCTATCTTAACGGCTGATCGGTGTATATGGTTATTGGATGGGCTTGGAAGTAGTGACGAAGCTTTCGGGATGCAATCAGGAGGCTGTAAGCAAGCTTCTCGATCTTTGGGTAGTTGCGCTCTGCCGCTGCTAATTTCTTACTCACATAGTATACTGGCCTTTGTACTTTGTCTTCTTCTCGAACCAGGGCTGTGCTGACAGCGTGAGCCGAGACTGCTAGATAAACAAATAGTTCTTCGTGATCTACGGGCTTTGATAAGATTGGCGGTTTCTCTAACAGCTCTAACAGATTTTGAAAGGCCTCGACACAATCGGGAGTCCACTGGAAGTTCTTCTTTCCCCTTTTTATCAAATCAAAAAACGGAACACATTTATCGGTGGCTTTGGAGATGAATCTACTCAGCGCCGCTACCTTCCCTGCCAGACTTTGGACGTCTTTAATTCTCCTTGGTTCTTCGATATTTCTAATCGCCGCTATCTGGCTAGGGTTGATCTCAATTCCTCGGGAACTCACAATGAAGCCAAGGAACTTTCCCGACGCCACTCCAAATGAACATTTTAAAGGATTCAATTTCATATGGTATTTTCGCAAGATACCAAACATTTCCGCTAAGTCTTGCGTATGACTGGAAGACTGCTTTGATTTAACAAGCATATCATCCACATAAACTTCCATAGTTTTTCCTATTTGATCATAAAACATTCTATTTACCAACCGCTGATAAGTAGCTCCAGCGTTTTTTAATCCGAATGGCATTACAACATAACAATATAGCCCCAAATTTGTAATGAAACTTGTATGCTCTTGGTCTGGTACATGCATAGGAATTTGATTGTATCCAGAGTATGCATCCATGAAAGAGAGAAGTTCATGACCTGCTGTCGAGTCTACAAGCTGGTCAATCCTGGGAAGTGGAAAACTATCCTTTGGGCAAGCCTTATTTAAATCCGAAAAGTCAATACAAGTTCGCCACTTTCCGTTTGGCTTCTTTACCAGGACGGGATTCGATATCCAGTCGGGATAAGTTGAATCTCGAATAAATCCATTTTGCTTCAATTTCTCTACTTCCTCTTTGAGAGCAGCCGACCTCTCTGGGCCCAGCATGCGTCTCTTTTGCTTCACAGGCGGATGCTTCGGATTTACATTCAATTTGTGACTGATAATGGAAGGCGATATCCCACACATGTCAGCATGGGTCCAGGCGAACACATCTAAGTTTGCCTTCAAGAAGTCCGTCAGCTCTTCAGCACGACGTGGATCCAATTGGGAACCAATCTTCAAAACTTTTGTCGGATCAGCTTTATCAACAGGAATTTCCACTGTCGCTTCATTAGGAGTTGCATTCCTAGCCTCTGGTTCCTCGTCTTTTCTAGGATCCAGGTCTTCAGGCGTTCCTTTGGGCAACTCCCTTGGGTTCAATCTCTCTAATTGCTATGCCGAGTCCCCCTTTGAGGGAGATGAGGCATCCTTACTCTCAGCATTAACTCCTTTCATCAACATCTTCAGTTCGGCCACATAGCAGGCCCGTCCAGAAACCTGATCCCCTCTTATTACTCCAGTCCCGACTTCGGTTGGGAACTTTAGTAACAAGCACCAAGGGGCGATACAAACTCTAAATTCAGCGAGGGCAGGTCTCCCTAAAAATGCGTTATATGGCGAATCTACGTCCAATACTACGAACTGAAGCATTCGCACTCTTCTACGTTCTCCTTGCACTAGGGTCACGGGCAACTCTATATATCCCATGGGAGCTGTCGTCGCTCCGTTGAAGCCTCTAATCCATCCTTCACAAGGTTTCAGATCTTCGGGCTCAAGTTTCATCTGATCAAATGACTTTTTGAACAAAATATTAACGGAACTTCCGTTGTCTACTAATACCTTATGGACCAAGGCCGGCCCAATGGTGGTAGTAATAACCAACGGATCATTGGTGGGAGATTGTATCCCCGTGTTGTCTCGGCTGCGAAATACCACGTCGTCGAACATGGTTTTTTGTTGTTTTATGGAGGTGACATCTCCCAAATCGTCACCTTCATTCACATCTAGATGCTTGGCAGCATTCACATATTGGTCCATTGACCTAAAACTTCGGATTGCCGGGTGAGGTCCGCCTACTATGGAGTTGATGACGATCCCTTTACCTTTCTGCTGCGCGGTAGGCTTAGGAGCAGGTAGGATCTGTTTTGGAGCCTGCTCTCCTTGCCCCCTATCCCTCGGGGCAACCTTGTACTCATCCAACTTTCCTTCACGCAACATCTTTTCAATTACATCCCTCAAATGCCGACACTCATTGGTCGAATGTCCATGTGTTCCGTGAAACAAGCAAAATTTCCCTGTCGCCATTTCTTTCTCGGTCGAATCACGAGGTGGCGGTCTTTTGTACTGCAACACATTGTACGTATCCAGGTAAATATTTTCCAGGGTGTCATTCAATGGTGTATAGTTCTCGTAATTCTGGAATCGGGGCCTTTTGTTAGGGTCACTTCCCCTATTTCTGTTTCTTCTGTTACCGTTCGGATTACGGTTGCTGTTGTTTCCACCCTTGTTTCCTACATTTACTTCAACCTTGCCAGAACTTTCCCCAGACTGCTTCACGGCAATATTACTCTGCACATTCTCCTTTGAAGCTGTCTCAGACTTTCTCTTTCGGTTTGCCCTGGCCTCCTCTCGTCTTAGATAAATGTCGGCTTTTTCGTAGAATATCGCCCTTGTGGGGGGTGTCTTCCCAGAAAGGTAGTCTCCAAACTCAGATTCGGGGTCAACTCCTTCCTTCAATGCCATCAGAATAGTGGGCTCATGCGGGTCACTGACCTCAGTTACGGCTTGGTTAAAACGATCAAGATATGCCCTTAAAGATTCTCCTGGTGCCTGTTTGATTCTTGACAATTCAATAACACTCTTGGACTTTCGGGCATGTAGTCGGAACTGGTTCATGAAACGCTCGCTTAGTTCTTTGTAATTAGAAATTGAACGAGGAGGAAGTCGGGTAAACCAGAATAATGCCACATCTTCTAGGTAGATTGGGAATGCTTTGCACTTCACTTCATCAGGGGCAGCAGCGGCGTTCATGAGCCACGAATACCGCATCAAATGCTGTCCCAGATCAGTCCTTCCGTTATATTTGTCCATCTGTGGCAAGTTAAAGCGTCGGGGAAACTGGACGTCTAGGATATCGTCAGTGAACGGAGTATGGCTTCGCTCAATGCCATAGTCTTCATTTGTATAATTCCGGCTCTCGGACATAATTCGGCGAACCATTGCCTGTACATCGGCACTAGTTAGGGACTGCTCAGGTTCCCTGGCCCTAGTGTCCGAGTTCCTTCTGGGCTCATGCTCAGGAGATGCCCTTCTTCTTCGAGCTGCCTCTGCTCGATTCCGTTCCCTGTGTTCCCGGTCGATCTCGGGAAGAGGGGACTGGAGTCTTTGCCCCCGAGTGGGGTCATCGTTTCCTAATGCTCGTGCGATATCCTCGCGAGATCCCAAAGATCCAAATGTTAGCTGCTCCACGTTCTGAGGTCGTTCGAGTGGCCTTCGTTCACGGGGCCTCTCTTCCTCAGAAGATGAAGATTGATCTACGGGTGTGTGACGAACCGGTGACGGAGTCCGTTGTCGACGGAGCTCATTGATCTCCCGACTCATGAGCCTCATATTTTCCTGCATCATGAGATTAGTGCGCTCATGAACTCTCATAGTTTCCCTTGTGCTCTCAAGCATGTCAAGCAAGCGCGAAAAATCTCCTTGAGTGATGGGCGCTGATGGATTGACCTGATCTCCAACCCTGGCAGCCGGAATTGGAGCATTCGTAGGGACTCGAGTAGAGGTTCCAGCTTCACCAAGCATCGGGTCGGGTCGGAGGTAAGAGGTCGGGTCGGATCGGAGCTGGGGTGCCTGGTCGGATCGGAGCGCAGCAGGCAGTTCGGGTCGGTTCAGATTGGGGGAATGCACTGCTTCTGAGTCTCCTACCCGGATCGGATCGGAGCTCTCCCCTTGCTGGCGGCTCGGATTTCCTGCATTGACTCTTCCTGCTGCTGAACTCTGCCCCCGAGACCTTGTTACAACAGCATTTTGCTGACCTTCGCCGGCTCCATTCCCTCGAAAAGATTGAACTTCCTTGCCTTTTCCTTTGTCCATGAGTTTTTGACAATTACTTCAATGAATGTAAGAAAGCGGAGAAACTTAAGGATTCACTTCTTTGAACTCGACGGTCCAAAAAGTAGAAAGAGATCCCGGAAAATAAAGAATTTAGATGAGGTCCTGAGTTCAATTCTCAGTGAAAGCACCAAAATGTTAGACCCAAAAGTGGTTCTAACACCCAAATTGATTTGAAACAAGATAAAATGAGATAGAAATAAAATGAACACACAAGATTTATAGTGGTTCGGCGAACAAATGCCTACGTCCACTTATTCTTTACTATATTCAATAATTCAGTTGCAAATACAATGACTGATTACTCACAACTCACTTTTGTTCACTCAATTGACTAAAACAAGAATTAAAAGATGATTTGGATTTTCCGGGAGTAATAGAGTTCGGATGTTGGAGGTGATTGAATTCTTTTAGTGCTGAAAAAAGATCCTTCTCTTTGTCTCCAGATGGGGTATTTATAGGTGTGAATTTGCCTGAGATTCAATCCGGGTCGGACCACGTGTTATCCATCGCATTCTCTTCGGGTTCGGATGAACTATCAAGCTGACAACACATCAAAGAGATGAACGTTAGGGGTAAGAATTAGTCATAGCCGGTCCGGTTCTCCAGGCGATCTTAAAGGAGATTAACCTGGATCATGGGTGCGGGTCGGAGGCGTGCAGGTTGGGGGTTCGGATCGGAATACCCGATCCGAACCGGAGTGGCTTGGACGTCTCTCCTTCTCTAACCTACTCCGCTCCGCTCCAGCGCTGTGGCAAACAGATGACCTTCCGATCCGTTCGAGATTTATTCGCCTTCCGATCCGATTGGATATGCTTTGCCAATCTATCCAGTAAGAGACAACCGATCCGAACAGAGAACTTTATCCGATCCGAACCAATATGCTGCTATCAATCTGAATTGTGGTGTTTTCTTCCAATCCGAACCGAAGTCTTATAACTTAAAATACTCTTCAATGGTTGGTTTCTTGACTTTGTGTTGCCTAGTTCACAAAGTAGGCTAACACATACGGATGAATTTGGACCTGAAACCACTTTCATTGAGTTCAAAATGTTGTTTACGACTTCTAAAATTATGAACATTGATATATTTAAAGAAAGGGAATTTTAGGACTTTTTAGTGGGCTTGTTTTGGGTCAAAGCTAGCCCCTAACCCAATAATGACGGGCTACATAGAGTCTTCGCCTATCTTAACCTTTCATTTAACTCTTCATTCATTTCCAACGTAGATTCCTAAACCTTAAGGATGAGGAAATCTAAATTCCTAAGCTAAAATCTTAGGAATTTTTGTTGTAGCTTAACCAGCTCAAGAAGAAAACTTGAGTAAGTCATATGTATCTTCTCCAACTCGATCCCTCTTCCATTTTGGGGATTTTCCTGAACTAACTCTTGTAATTGGTCTATATATATATATATATATATATATGTGTGTGTGTGTGTGTGTGTGTGTGTGTACTTAGGTTGGGTATTCGTAAGCTACATGCGAAGAGAAGTTGATTTGGCTAGGTTTTGATTCATCTCCTTGTATTCAACGATCAAAGGTGAGTTTGGCGAACTCACATCTATGTAATCAAGCTATTGGGCTTGGCAACTGTGCCCTTAGCGTGTATATGTTGTATGTGTCCATTTGCTTGATTGGTTTCTTGTTTGTGAACTTCCCCTTTTGAGTGTGTTTGAATTCAAAGTGTAAATCCTTGTATTGGGTTGATGTGTTCTTGGGTACTCAATATTTCATATACGAGATATCAAGGTTGTATGTGCGCTCTTATCACCTTTAAATTGAGTATGCATTATGTGTATATTGCTTGGTTTCGTGAATTTGAGAATTTTGGTGTTTTAAAAGCAAATCCTTTGCATCTCCGTGAATATGTGTTTATGTATGTTGTTTTTATACATTAGAGAGTGTATGCGACCATTCTAAACATTTGGAATCAATACAGAAAGTCTGAGCTAGGCCGTAGTTGATTTGAAGGTCACAGGCAAGGCAAATTATTGATATGATTGAGCACAGACATCTGACCAAAGAGTCAAACGTCTGTCAAAGCTTTCGGGGAAAATAAAAAAACAACATACTATAAGCTCAGGGGTCTGAGCTAAACCCTCAAACGTCCGACGACCAAATTTCTATTTCTGACTACTAAAAGCCACGGTCAACAGTTTAGGCTCATACAGGCTCTTTCCCGGCCGAGTTTCGGCCTATTTGGCCTTTTTTGTGACTTTTCAGTTTCTTTGGTTCATAGTTTTCTACAGCTCGATTTTTACGGATTTTTGATTTAACCGTTTTGAATGAATTTGTGATTGATATTTTCGAGTTTTGATTTACGTTATTAAAACATGAATTTTGTGATCGATTGGTATTACGATCGATATTTTATTTGCCACTTCAAACTATAAATGGTTTTATATTATTAGTAGATACCAGTTCCTTATTCAAATGATTTTAACACAATATTTCATACCAAATCGTTTTATAAATCGTTTTTCTAATCTGTTAGTATATATATTTACATAAATCTTTTACTCATTCGTACGAGAAATCCAAATAAACATCTTAGTAAAAACAAGGACTGTGAACCCTTGCGTTTGTTCCGACGGTTAGTTCTTTGACTTGTTCAATTGAAAAACCGTGGGGATGATCGTTTTATGTTAATAGTGCATTATACAACTTGTTCGTAATTATTCGAGTAGAGCGAGTGGTTATGGGACATGTAGCTCAACTCTTATAATTACTAGCTTAGAGTAATTTACACTATATAGGATCAATTGTAATCTTTTTGTGATTTTATGCATTTTGATGATCTTTGGATCATTTTGAGGAACTTCGGTTCAACATTAGCAGGGTCGCGACTCGCAGTCTTCGGACCATTCGAGGAGCTTCAACTCAATATTATAGGCTAGCTACCAAGAGATCGCGTCTCTTTTTAGATACACGTGTTTGTGAGTCTATGGTCTCCCAATTCGAGATAGGCCTTACCCCCCCTCCTCCCCTTTTGAGATTTCTGAATTTCTTATTATTGATTTTTGGAATTTGAGTTTATTCAGATTGAGTTATCAATTTTTGAGTTGATTTGATATGAGTATCATTTCATATAAGCAGCTATATTATTTTTGAATGAGATATTCTTTTATGGCTTTTATATAGATTTTTGAGATGTATAAGAGGCTTTTCCGAGCCTCACCCTTGTGTGTGACACTATTATTATTGCTTATATCTCTACCTTTATTTATATCTCTTGTATTATTTCAGTTTATGAGATAAGTATAGTTAGACCTATCCGTTTATTGTTTATTTTCTTATAAATAATACTCGTGTTAGACCGAGGTGTTGCAGGTGCATGCTTCCACATGATTTCTAGCACGATCTCGTTCTTGACTTTTGGCTTACTACACTAGATTTGTAGTTTTTGTCGATATATGTATGAGACAGTGACTATTTATGTATAATATTCTTTTGGATTGTATCTATTCTTATGTTGTATAGTGGATCTTATTTGACCAATATCTTTACATATACACTTATGTGGTTTATTCACATCTATTTCTGCCTTCGTGATGTGAATGTCTGACTTTGATTTTATTGTTATGTGTTTTATGTTGCTTCCGAATTATATATAGCCACTGTGTAGTGGAATCGAACTTGAATAAGATGTGTCAGATTTCTACATGAGAATTGAAAAGTAAGACCACATTATCTGATATGTTTAACACTCATTCAAAGCTAATATACATATGGTTGCTCCTAAGTAGCCTTATTCTTTGGGTTAGTTTACATCATTACTTGTAGTGACCTTGGCTTACACGAGTATAGAGGTGGGGGCATTACATGCTAACTCACTGTTGTCGAAACTGGTCAATGTGGAGAGAAGTACAAGAAGATGGAGAAAGAGGCATAGAATGTTGAGACAACATTCAAAAACACAGTGGCCTCAGTGACGACGACTAATAACACGACTCTCAATGGGAAGTACTAATGATTGGTGGAGGAGAATCGTCGATTGCTTGATGAAAACAAGGGAATGCATCAACTTCTCATGAGTAATGAGGCCTTGGTCAGGGAGAACCAAAGGTTAAGGATGAAAATGAAGAGGCCCAGAAGCTTATGAATGTGAAGCTCAGCTAAAGAGGCTTCTAAACCTAAGGAATGTGGAGTTTGAGCAGGATAGGAAGGACAAGAGGCCGTTGAGGCTTCTAATAAAGAGGTGCTGAGCCAAATTGACGGGATATGGGCGGAGCATCAGAGGGAGATGAAGGAGCTCAGGAACTAGATTAAGGATGCTAAGGCTAGAGTGGAGGATGCCGAGGAGAATGCCAGGGCTGAGATAGCTAGGAAGAAGGCAGCCAATGAAGCAGAGAAGAAGAGGGATGATGAAGAGGCCAAGAACAAACAGGCTAACAAGGCTTCCAAGAAAAGGGCTGGCGAGGCATTCAAGAAGCTCCAGGTGGATGCAGCCTAACAGCTTAAGGCCGGGAAGCTGGATGAACATAGGGCTACACGGGAACCAAAGAAGAAAGCTAAGATGGAGGCAAAGAAAGCCAAAGGGTCTTGAGAGAAAGGAGGGATCGAGGATATGCTAGCCCTTGGCACTATGTCACTCCTAAACTGCTGCAAGTCATACCGCCTGGGGACATTACAGTGATCACGAGCGACAAGGATGACAATCGGAATTCTAAATCGGTATCTCATAAGTTCGTCTCTCCATTTAAGGGTTAGGGAGGAAGAGGTAAAGGCAGATCTGAGAAAAAGAGAACGAAGACTGGTGGTGGCCCTCCTAGTGTTGATTCTGCTAAGAGGAAAAAGTAGAAGGACGGGTCATCCAAGTAATTATTATACATATTTTGGTAATATATGCCATTAGTATACGCGAGTACGACCCTCGCTTTTGGAGACATGGTGTGGTTTTCATGTACATCATGTCGTTAGAAAGAAAGATAGACAGACAGATGTAGTTTGATTTTCTATTGTGAATGAAAGTGTTAGTTGACTTTGCTTATATCAAATCTTATATTAAGTGTTCAAATGTTTATCTATGCTTTCCAGTTTTTGTACTTGCGCAAACATACTTTTCGCTACACTTAAGAAAAAGTTTTCTATGGCTTCGCTTTTGGGATTCCCAAGTCATATGAAGATTGTGTGTATCGACTCCGCTCTTAGAATTTCCATTGGTCAGGAGCTCCGAGTCGTGCGGAGTTCGGGTTTGGTGCCTTCTCTCCTGGGGCCTCCCCATGGTCGCTTGTCTTGAGTCATGAGAAGGCATGAACGTCGTTGATTCGTCCTTTGGACTCTCCCATCGTTTTCATTTGGGTGGAAGTTCGAGGGCGTCGTTGATTCGCTAGTTTAGTACCTAGATCCTGGCCCTTCGGTTCGGATGGAGAAAGTAAGTGGTCCTAATCACATTAACCTAGCTAATGGGTCCACCCAGTCCAAAGACTTCGATGTGAGGATGGATACTCAAGTCAATAAGTGTCCCGAGTTATTTATAATCGCCTTTGTCGGTGATTCACGACTCGAGTTGAGTTATTTATACTCGGCCTCGTCGTGGATTCAAGACTCGAGTTGAGTTATTTATACTCGGCCTCATCGTTGATTCAAAACTCGAGTTGAGTTATTTATACTTGGCCTCATCGTTGGTTTGAATTCAGGTCAGGAGGATCGGCTCTAAGATTCAAGGGGTTGATCCAGTGTTGTGCATTCGTGTATGCAAGTTAGTTGTAACAGTTTCTCAATCCTACTGCATAGAAAATAACACACCAAGTACATGAAAATCTAAAATTTTCTTTACTGATAACTTGGCAGTAACATCTTGTACTTTACAATGCCTAGAATTTAAACAAAACAAAACATTGTTGGAAAGCAGTAAATTTGTACACCAAGCTATGTGAAGTAGCGACGGGGAAGTTCGTTGTTCCATACTCTTAGGAGTTTAGGCCATCAACGGTCGTTAGCTTGAAGGTTCCATCTCCAAGCACCCATTGTATGGCGTACAGACCTTCACAGCGAGGATTGTACCAGTCGGTGTGGAAATGATCTGCTTCAATCGCCAATATCGAAGTGCTTCGGATGGACTTTTAAGTTGAAGTATTAGGCGACTTGTTGGCCCTAAGCAGCAGATCTGAGTTCGGCTTCGTCTCTTTTCTATTTGAGTAAGTCGAGTGATTTCATGAGCAGATCTTGGTTGGTCTTGATCATAGTAAGTTACTCGATGAGATTGGAGTTTGAGCTTAGTGGGAAATACAACTTCAGATCCATAGGCTAGAACGAAAGTAGTATGGCCAGTCGCTGATTTATGGGTGGTCTGGTAATCCCAAAGGGCTAGAGGGAGCACATCTACCCATAAGCCTTCAGCCTTTTCCAGATGCTTCTTGACGATGGATTTGATCACTTTGTTAACAACGTCGACTTGCCCATTGGCTTGAGGATGAGGTACTCCGAGAATTTCTTTTTAATGTTGTGCCGTCGGTAGAAGGTCTTGAACTCAACGCTCTCGAATTGGGTCACGTAGTCTAAGATAATAGCCTGGGGGACACCAAAATGAGTGATGATATTGCGGACGACGAAGTTGATCAACCTCTTAGTAGTAATTGTGGTAAGAGGCTCGGCCTCAGCCCACTTGGTGAAGTAAACAACTACGACGATAACATAGCGTGCATCGCCTCTGGCTATGGGAATAGTTCCGATGATACATATTACCCACATGGTGAATGGACAAGAACTTACAATATGTGTTAGTCGGTGGGCAAGGCACTTTGAATCTTGGAAGACCTCTAGCATTTGTTGCACTTGCGGGCACAGTCTGCGGCATCTTGGTCGAGTATAGGCCAGAAGTAACCATATCTTTGAATCTTCCTTGCCATAATTTGCTTTCCAGTGTGGTCAACGCACTCGCCTTCGTGCACATCCAGCAGCACATGAGCAAAGTTGTTGTAGGCTACACACTGGAATAATGGAATAGAGAATCCTCTTCGGGAGAGCACTCCATATTGAATAATGTAGCAAGATGACTAGCGAATGAGTGCCCGTCTTTTCTTATAATGTTCAAGGAGGATCCTGTGTTGTAAATAGCTCTTAATTGGTGTCATCCAAGACTCAGGCTCGATCTCCGTCGTTGCTACCAAATCAGTTTGCATCTAATCGATGCTCGAAGAATCGAGCACGTCGATTGGGGCTAGCCCCAAGAGTTGCACATCCTCGGAGCTTATCGGCTTGGCTAATGAATCGGCTTTCTAGTTTTGTTCTCAAGGGATGTGAGTAATGATGTAGTGGTCAAAATTGGTGAGTATTTCCTAGACCCAAGCAAGGTAGGGACGAGCCTTGCCCCTTTGGCTTGGTACTCACCCTGTACCTGACGTACGATGAGCTATGAGTCGAAGTAAATCCAGAGAGACTTGATGTTAAGTTCGAATGAAATTCCGAGTCCAGCAATCAAGGCTCCATATTCTACATGGTTGTTGGTAGTAGAGAAATTGAGTTTCAAAGCATAACAGGTCGATCGTTCCTCAGGAGTAACGAGTACGACTCCGCTGGTGGAACACTGACTGCTAGACGATCCATCCACGAAAAGTTTCCATTGAATGTCTGGAGACTCACTGTCTTTCGGGGGAGGATCTTCAGGAATAGTGAACTCCGCTATGTAGTCTGCGAGGGCTTGTCCAAGAATAGCTCGATGAGGAATAAAAGTAATCTCCGACTGGCTCAGTTCTATGTTCCATTTCAAAAGTTGTCCAGATGCCTCAAGTCGTTACAGGACTTGTCATAGCAGGTGGTCATTGTAGACTTTGATTGGATGGGACTGAAAATATGGTTGTAGCTTCTAGGAAGAGATCAATAAGTAGTAAGAAAGCTTTTCCAGCTTCACATAATTATTTTCTGCTCCTGTCAACCTCTTGCTGATGTAGTAAACGGACCCTTGGACACGATCTATGATGCACATAAGCGCCAAGCTAATTGCTTGTACAAAAACAACCAAATAGAGATATAAGTCTTTGTGGTCCATGATTTTCGACAAGAGGGGTGGTCGCTCTAAGTGATTCAAGAGGTCTTGGAATGCGACAACACACTTCGGTGTCCATGTGAAGTTGCACTTCCCCTTTCTTAGCAAGTCGAAAAAGGGAATGCATTTGTTAGTAGCTTTAGAGATGAATCGACTTAGGGCGGCAACTTTCCTGTTAAATCTTTGAATATCCTTAATGCTCTAAGGGGCTCGAATATCCCAGATAGCCTGGATATTTTTTTTTGGATTGGCTTCGATGGCCCGTGAATTGACATTAAAACCCAGGAATTTTCCCGCTGCAACGCCAAAAGAGGATTTCAAGGGATTGAGTTTCATGTCATATTTACGAAGGACATAGAACATTTCGGCAAGGTCATTGATGTGGTCATTTGGTACCCTCGTATTCATGAGCATATCGTCCACATAAACCTCCATGGATCTCCTGATCTAGACCTTGAACATGTGGTTGACCAGTCGTTGATAGATGGCTCCAACATTCTTGAGATCGAAAGGCATGACGACATAATAGTAGATCATAAGGTCGGTTATGAATGAAGTGTGCTCCAAGTCTGGAAGTTACATGGGAATCTGATTGTAGCCTGAGTATGCATCCATGAAAGAGAGAAGCTAGTATCTGGCAGTTGAATCAACTAGCTAGTTGATCTTTGGGAGCGGGAAGTTGTCTTTTGGGCAGGATTTGTTCAAGTCTGAGTAGTCGACGCACATTCGCCACTTGCCCTTTTCTTTCTTGACCAAGACCGGGTTGGAGATCCATTTAGGGTAGAAGGCATCGCGGATAAAGCCATTGTCAAGTAGCCTATACACTTACTATTTAAGTGCAGTCAATCTTTCAATTCCCCAGATTCAACACTTCTGTTTGACTGAAAGATGCTTAGGGTTGATACTGAACATGTGGCAAGCGATTGCGTGTCGATGCCGTATGCATCTTAGTGGGTGTAATAAAATACCTCGAGGTTGACCCTTAAGAAGTCCACAAGTTCTTCTTTTATTACAGGTAGAGTAGTGATCCAATCTTCAAGACCCATGTTGGATCGTTAGGTTGAGCGGAATTTCTACAACCGGTTCTACCAGGGTAGCCCTTTCGAAATCAGGCTCTTCATCTTCCATTGGATCGATATCATCGGAAAGATGACAATGGCGCCTGAGCTAGGTCTTAGACACCTTTGATTGCTATGCACTGGAAGTCTTGGTGCAAGAGAATGGAGGCACTATCTTGCCTTTCCCCTTGTTGACGGCATCCTTCCACTCAGCGAGATAGCAGGCTCTCATAGTTTCTTGGTCGCCCTTGATAGTACCGATCCCATTCTTTGTCGAAAATTTCATTAGAAGGGACCATGGTGACATGCAGATTGGAACTCTATAAGGAATTGGCATCTGAAGAAGACATTGTAAGGAGAGATGATGTCGACCACTACGAAGGCAAGGATTCAGACCCGGCTCCGATCCCCATCTCCAATTTCTACTAGTAGGTCGACCATGCCCATGGGTTGATTGGAAGAACCATTGAAGCCATGGATCGTGGCATGGCAAGGTTTCAAGTCCTAGGCCTCAAGTTTCATTTGATTGTAGACCGACTAGAAGATTATATTGACTAAGCTTCCTTAATCGATGAGGATCCTTGAGACATAGGTCAGGCCTATTTGTGCAGAGATAACGAGAGGGTCTATGATTGGGATCTCAATTCCTATAGACTCTCTCACGGAAGAAGATATTATCCCGCATTGTCTTCTGTAGCTTGGCGGGGACAAATTCATCCAAGGAGGAGCATGCTTCGTAGCTGGTATGCTCAATAGATTTGGCATACTCCTCCTTCTTCCGGAAGCTATCATGTGCAGGGTGAGTCCCACTACAAATAGTATTGATCATGATGTCACGTAATCTCTGATTGAATGCCCCTAGGGCCGTACAAAATGGAGAGGGAGTGGGCGTTGAAGAACCCGCGGATGCTTTAGGAGGAGTAGGATTTTGAATGTACTGTTCCACACGTTTCTCACGGATGATTTTTTCAATCGCATCCTTGAGGTGGCGAAATTCGTTGGTATTGTGCCCAAACATATCATGGAATCTACAATACTTGCCGGAGTTCTTCTCGCGGTCGGTAAATTCTCTGGTGTTGGGCTTTTTATACTGGAGGGTGTTATAGGTTTCTAGGTATATTATCTCCAACTCTCGGTTAAGCGAAGTGTAGTTCCTATAAGTGGGATAGCAGTCATGCTTCTTGGGGTCTCTAGAAGCCCGGTTGTTGTTGCGACAGCCAAGTTTACCATTGTTTGGTTTGGGCTTGAACGGGACCATGCTTTAACCCTGTTAGAAAATTCTCCAACTTGTTTTCCTTTGACATTGTCCACAACAGTGCCTGAGTGTGGGTTATTGGGGTAGCAGCCTTGAGTAGCCCTGTTGTATCGTTCTTCCTTTTGACACAAAAAATGGATGGCCTTCAGTAGAAAGCTTCCAAAGTTTTGGGTTGCTTTCTATCGATAATGCTCCAAACTCGGAGCTGGGAAGGATGCCCTTGGCAAGATGGACAGGGATTGTGCGAGGCTCTGGGTCGTCAACCTCAACAAAGGCTGTGTTGAAACACTCGAGGTAGCTTTTGAGGGTTTCTATCGGGGCCTGTTAGAGGTTAGAGAGAGTGAGAGTATCCTTTGGCTGGGGTACGTGCATTCTAAACTATTTTACTGTTTCGAAAGATAGTTGGTCGAAGATGGAGATAGATCGATCCGGGGGTCGAGTGAACTAGAGCAGAGCTATGTCTTCCAAGATAATTGGGAAGCATTTGCACTTGACGGCATCAGTGGTCCGACAGGCGTCCATATGCTATTCATAGAGGTTTAAGAAGACACGAGGGTCGGATTTTCCTCTGTAAGGTGCTAGCTGCGACATGTTAAAGTGTCAGGTCCGCTCGACTTCATGCATGGCCCTGGTGAAGGGGTTAGTCTCATGTTGGTTTCCCATATGTCGATTTTTCCTCGCGTATCTCTCATGATAACTCAGATTATGTTGGGGACATACGCAGGTTGAATCTCCGCTAGAGTCCAACGGTCGTGGTTCACCTCAGGGGACCTGGGCCATATAAGTCTTCAAGATGAACATCGGGATCGTCCTCATCCATGTTATTAGCTTGGTTCTCTTGATTCTGGTATGGTTGATAAGGCTAAGCCATTTGATTTTGATTAAGCGGAACCTGGACATGTTGGTTTGCTAGAAGCGTAAGCCCAAGGTTCAAAGCGATGACAGTTTGGTTTTGTCGAGGAGGGGGACGATTACCTGGTTCATCATTAATAACCAACTAGGAAAGGTTGCGTTGACATGTTTCCTTACTGAAAGTTGCGGTAGTTCTATTACCGTTTCTATTATCGTTGCCGTAAACATTGACATTAGTGTAGGTAAGGGCATTGGCATTAGCAGTCGTCCTCCTTTGGCTTCGGCCCTAAGCATCAAAAGAAAAACTCTCTGAGGCGTTGAGCTACGGCTGAGCATTATTCTGATTAAGCTAGAATCAAGCAACGTGACGTTAACTTTCCTGAAGTCGGCGCATTTTCTTAATGTTTGTCTTCAACGTGTTATTGAGCTCTCGAGTTCTATCCTCCAGTTTTTTATTAAGCGCGTAAAGCCGCTTGAATTGCTGGAGCATCGGGGTCAGTAGAAGGAACGATATCCATATCGGTCGTGTTCTTTGCGGATTGGAATTGTTGAGAAGTAGCAGTGTCAGCCACTGCGGAGGGACCGACAATTAGATTCTTTGCTCAATTAACAATCATAGCGGACTCGGGCTGTAGGTTGAGAAGAAACCTGAGTAGCGCATCGAAGTCGAGATGGAAATGTATGAAAAGAAGTGAGTTTAAGCTCTTAGTGAAGCACCAAGGTTTTGATAGCAAAAATGGTTGTCACACCCAAAGATTCTCTAAACTCGAGAATTAGCGTTATGCGTATGGAAATTTAAAGCGCAGAAAGCAGAAATAACATAGAGATTTATAATGGTTCGGTCTATGAGGAACATATGTCCACTTTTATGACACCCCATGTCCGTTAATGTCACCTATTAAGAGAATGCATTAAGTTTCATGGAGCATTATAGGTAAACAAAAACAGAAACATTACAAGATAGATATAAAAATAGCAGCGAAATAAAAACAAACTTTATTGATTATAAAGCATCGTGGTTCAAAACATCATATGTTTGAATTACATAAAAACCAGTACATCATAAAAACTTCTGTCTTGTACTTAAATATCAGAGTACAAAATAAAAGAAGCAGAATTCCCCAAAAGAAACACAGCCATAGTAGCAAAGATAGGAGCTTGAGCAATACATCTAAGCAGCTCCAGCAAAATGACAGCAGAATCCTGATCAAGCTTGAGTATTCCTACCCTAGGAACCTGCGGGGGGAACGGAAGAAAGAAGAGGAAACAAAAACGGTCAGACATAAAGTATGGCGAGTCCAGTTACTTTTAACAAAGTAAATAAGTAAAAGTACCATGACATGCATATAAAGTGGATAAGAGAGATAACACCATAAAAGGCAAGTATGACAAGGTAAACATGATAGAGTGTATACGCTTCTCTAAAGATTACTCTGCAATAATACTAGTATAACTAGAATGAGATGATCCCAATAACTATAAAATGGTAGACTTAGGCGTACTTCTGGTGAGAGGTTTTAACCCCATACAATCCACAGGCAGCCCAACCTAACAGGCTCCTAAACTTTTTACCAGAGTCTAAACGTACCCTAACTACTATCCTAATCGATCGGCCCCCTACTCTGTAGATACCTTGTGTCGGCCCCACAGTAGGAGCTATCACTTCCTAAAGTGGCAACCCTTCGAGAGGTGCACAACCGTATCTACTGGTTTCACGGTCATCTTATCCCCTTCTGCCCGGACATGCACGCACATGTCCCGGTAGGTTTGCGCTGCCCACACCATCCTCCACGTTTGGATCTCTTACAATCAACCCAGTAAGCATGTCCTAACTCCGACCTAAGACAGAGTACTCGTCTGATAATGTTCTATGGGTTACTGACTGAAACAGGTCCTATACACAAGATGATACAAGCTCTCCCCCTTGTCTTGTATCCCCACTAGGATTTCCATAGGTTATGTATACCTATTAGTGTCTTTAATTACATAATCCCTCTCATTTCTATATGTTATGCTTACCTAATGGTGTCTTTAATTACATAACCCCAGCCGTTTAAGTTTGTGGGCCTATATATAAATATTACCCACCTTACCCATATTTACTTGACCCACCCACTGTTCAAACAGATTTACTTAACGCCTATTCAAGTTCATGTTCATACAATCCCTATGGATTCAACTAGGTTAAGTATTCCAATTCATTACCATGTCCATTTATGGTTATAATGTGCTGGACCCCTCACATTAAGCCTACCACTTGTGGATGTTGGATATGTCGGTCGGTTCCAGGAAGACTTCTTCGACAAGTCGGCCTCAACCTCATGTCTCAGCACATCTCGTATTTGTGCACCTTAGACCCCTCACATTAGATTCACCACTTGTGGTCGCTGGATATGCCGGGCGGTTCTGGGCAGACTTCCACCACAAGTATAATCGAACCTCGTGTCTAGGCGCAGTTACAGTTTCTAATTACCGTTATCCTAGTCATTTCACTAATAGCCAATTTTACCTATGTCATTATAGGTTTCATGCCCCCTTTTTCCCAATTATCTTCATAATGAATTATATGCCCTAAATTCATATTCATAAACATTATTCAAGTTAGGCCAAATTCCCCATTTACAAGTTATGCCCAATTTCAATGTTTCTCCCCTTGTTCCCTGTTTAACGCGTTCGCATATTTCAGCGGCATGCCTAGGCTCGAAAGTAGCCAGGCTATAAAAAAAGGGAAAGATGAAGGGAAGATGACAGAAATGATTTTACTAACAAAATTTACATGAACACGTAATGACATATTGAAAAGATGGGCATATAAGAACAGATCTGGTGAACATGAAATGACAGAACTGATTCTAACATAATAGGGATGTCATAATAGACATGGTAAGGTCTAAACAATAATTTAAATATCCAACTAGTAACAGATCCAATTTAACCACAACATGATAGGTACAATGTGATCTAAATAGTGAATTAGATCTATAATCCAAGGTAGATTTGACATGATAAAGGTTAAGATCCAAGTCATAGTACGTCATAATATCATAGGTTCACAAGTTATTACAGACCTGATATGATTCAAGCAGTCACAGGCATAGATCCAAATTACAGTCATATCATGTTTTACTTTTTAATTATTTAAATTTAAAAGTAACTTAAACTCATAGTGTTTGGACCTAGAAAGATAGAAGAAGAATAGAAGAGGTAGAATCATAGATCTACACTTGAATAACTCAATTAGCTTGATTGCATAAGAAGGAGAAAGGTTTGGTTTAGTCTGGGCACCGACTACATCTTGGCCTCCATTATTTTTCAGCGTAGAAAACAAGAGAAATGGAGCCATATTTATACCCGAAAAGAAGAACCTGAAACCCTAATTTTATGTTCTGTCACAGAGGGATGGACCTGTCGACCCATGGGTCGACGCCCTCCTTGAGGGGTCGACACCCCTAGGGCAGGAATTTTGTTGCTCACTGATTTTCGAATTTTAAACTAAATTTTGATTTTCTAAATTAATTATATATATATATATAATTCTATTATGCGGATTTTCTGAATTAATTAATTATATACATAATTCTCTTACGCGTATACAAACTTCAAAGCTTCATATCTTCTTCATACGGTGTCCGTTTTATGCACCAAATGTCTATGTTGACCAGAATTTCAAGACGGACGCAATGGCATAGTCTGTTTCCGTTAATTCTGAATATTAAATTAATTATTATTTAAGTTGTCCTCTTTAGTGTTGTTAAAATTACGGGGTGTTACAACTTTGAAAGCTTTTGTTGATCTTTATTCATAAATGAGAGTTACAAGCATTGAACATCATCATGATGCTCCTTTACAAATTGTTCTAAGTATTCGGGAGTCATATTTTTTATATGCCAAGTCTTGGAAAAAAAGCGTGTAGTCTTCTTCTTCTTCAAGAGTTATGTTGCCATTAATGGAGTTGTAGGAGCTTATAGGGCTGTCAAACCAACAAAAACTCCATCCCTTGTGAAGAATGAGCAAGGGGGTATTTTTGGTAATGGGTTAGGTGGGAGTAGATGATATTTGGGGACCACACACCAAAAATTTGCATCCTCCCCACACTATTGTATAATTTCGCATCCCTCTAGAGGGATGTGGTTTGCTTCCTTCGAAGGGGAAAACAGGGTTGCATCGCACCCAAAGGACGAAATACATCGCATCCTAGGGGGTGCGATATATCGCATCCTAAGGGATGCGATGAGTTAACTTAATTGAGCTGCTGTGAGCTAAGAAAGAACATGGCTAACTGCAGGTGTGGAAGTTTATATCTCATCCTAAGTTATTCGATTATATCGCATCCCGTGGGATGCGATATTTCGCATCTTGAGGGATGAGATATATCACACCTAAGGGATGCGATATTATACTTCTAAGGGATGTAGAAATACAATGCCAAGTGATGCAAAGTAGCAGGAGTCAGAGCTCGGGATGCAAGGCCATGGCGATGCGTAATTCCTTGGACTCCACGCTAGGGATACGAAAATTACTTTATGAGGTATTGTGAGGCCAACGCTCCAACGACTCCTTCCAGATCTGGACAATTAGTGTTCCAGAGACACTTCGGGATTTGATGCCTCACGACGTGCCAAGTCGGGTGGACCTGGTATGCTTTTGGGAACCGGGCCAATAGGCCAGTTAACACACACGTTATCGTCTATTAGGACCATTTACCTTATATGAGAAAGACAGACAAATTAACCATTTACTTCTCGAAGGGCAGGCCTGATGATTTAGGTCCTGAACCAAGGAGTGAACCTTAGGAATGAACCCAATCCTAACCACTTAACACTCAATAAGAGATAAGTCAGCCACTTACTACCTTTTTCCTAGGCATGCCTACTTCGCACACACAACGCACACACACACGCGCGCGCGTGCGCACACACACACACATACACACACACATACATACATACATACATACACACACACACACACATATATATATATATAATACTCACACTAGATATCTCAAATTAGGCCCACCACTTGTAGATGTTGGATTTGTCGGGTGGTTCCATGCAGATTTGTGCTACAAGTTTGGCTTAACCTCACATCACAGCATACTAATTATAATAGCCTATGGCACCTAGACCTCTCACATTAACCAGATTTACTTGTAGAAGCTGGATATGTCGGTCGGTTCCGAGGAGACTTCTACTATAAGTAACGGTTAACCTCATGTCCATGTGTCATTAATATTAATTAAGTCATTAACACACAAACATACAAGCATTCAA
The DNA here is from genome assembly GCA_030737875.1 of Allium sativum. Lineage (NCBI taxonomy): Eukaryota > Viridiplantae > Streptophyta > Magnoliopsida > Asparagales > Amaryllidaceae > Allium > Allium sativum. Next base: position 738,872,147 of record CM060916.1, read on the forward strand.
ATCCTATGGGAGTTCTATTGCTAATTTAGTCATATTTATAACGAACAAAATACACATTTATATACATTGATTTCATTATATATATATATATGTAAATATAAACGTAATTTAAATGAAGGGAATTAATGTCCTTACCAAGTAACTGAAATGTCAATCCTACTAGATTCTTAAGGTATACAAGTCAATTTCCCATTTTTTATTCAATCCATAACATAAATGTGCATATTACAAATATAATAAGAAAAACAATCACAATAACGTATAAACTTGTAATCCATATTTTGACTTAGTTATTGCAGCAATAAAAGATGAACATATCGTTAACTATATACGTTTATAACTTCTATTTTGAATAGATTTCTTTTCTTATGATTGTTTATTCGCAAAACATTAATAATTTTTATATAGTAAATAATACGTTCAAATTCTCTATTTCAAGGAATAAAGATTCCAACCTATTGAATTTACAACTATCCAAATCTTAATATTTTCCCCAAAAATCAAACATGTGCATTTACAATAAAATAGAATATAAGGAATCAATTCAATATAGAAATCATGCAAAAGAATTATGTTCTTCTTTTATTATTACAATAATCCAAGCCCAAAATAACTTTATTGAACATTTCTACGAACAATAAAATCAACGTAAGATTTGGGGGATTTGGTAATGTTTTCTTTTCGTATATCCCAAATACTTTAAGGTACGATAATCCAAATCTATGACTATCAAATTTTATAAAATAGTAATTTAGTTGGATTCATTCACAAAGTTGTTAGGAAGAGAAGCAACAAGATTGAATAGGACAGAAATTGGATTTGGCCTTTAATAACGAACTATGCTTCAAGCCTTTCATATATATATATATATATATATATATATATAAGAATCATATATATTAGAAGTCTTATATGTATAAATCTAAATCTCGGAATAATCTAAATCTAAATAGAGTTAGAATAGAAAAATGAAAATATATTAATAGGATAGAAGAAGAACCTATTTTCTTTTTCGAAGATTCAACGATGGCAGAAAGGAATTGCAAAGGCAAGGAAGAGAATGAAGATAGGGTTTGGAGTGAGGGGTTGGGGCTCTTTTATAGTTGCTATCGTGTTTTCAAACCGTTGGATTTAATTGATTAGATATAAGAGGTCTGATTGATAGTATTGATAAATAATCCCATGTATAAAACAACGCTTACCGGGCTTTCCAGTAGAAGGACTGTCGACACCCTACATAGGAGGGTGGTCGACACCCCTCCTAGAGTGGCGGTCTACACCCCTTCTGGGTCGACCTAGGAAACAATTGTCTTTTGTACATTACTTTTTTATCGTTCCTTGATTAATTCTCGTGATTTCTTTCCTTATTTAATTTATTCTTGCCCCCAACTATCTGTGAATATATACACATAAGTTTGAAATGAAAAGGAATATTCTTTTCATGCTTATCATATTTAATATGTTCCCAGATTGTGTATATATATTTGAAATTCAAACCTTTGTGTATTAATATATATGCACAACTTAATTAATTAATAACTTTTTCATACAAACTCCATTTTCAGCAAATAAAATATAAAAACGGATCAGAATCTCGCCACGAATGCATCTACGATACTTTCGTGGTACAGTTCTTAATTGTCCAAAATTCCATTTTCAGGCTTTTAATATATTATTAATTAATATTGTTATTTTTAAATCAAATTAATCTATCTTTAAATTAAGTATACTTTACAAGGTGTTACACTCTCACTTTCAATGAAGTGGCAAAGGAAGATTGTTGGAAATTGGCAATGGAGGAGGAAATACAAGCTATTGGGAAAAATAATACTTGGGGTTGACAACACTTCTAACAAGGCAAAAGGCTATTGGTGTTAAGTGGGTTTACAAAATTAAGTGTACTGCAGATGGTGAAATTTCCTGATATAAGGTGAGACTTTTAGTTAAAGGCTATAAACAAAAATATGGAATTGACTGTGAAGAGGTATTTTCATCGGTTGCAAGACTTGACATGATAAGACTAATGATTGCTCTTGCCGCTCATCATAGTTGGAAAATATATCAACTTGATGTCAAGTCGGCCTTTCTTAACGGAACTCTTGAAGAAGAAGCATACGTCCAGCAACCTGAAGGATTTGTAGTAGAAGGAGAAGAGAGCAAGGTATATTGTCTAACAAAGGAATTATATGGCTTAAAGCAGGCACCAAAAGCTTGGAATGCAAGACTAGATAGATACCTTCATCAAACTGGATTCACAAATTGTCCATATGAGCGGGCTGTGTATATGAAGAAAAACCATGTTGGCCATTTGTTGATAATTTTCATATATGTCGATGACCTGCTAGGCACAGGAAACAATATGGAAATGCTTGTGGAGTTTAAACAATCAATGTTTGAGGAGTTTGAGATGACGGACAATGAACTAATGTTCTACTTTCTTGGGATTAAAGTCAAACAAATGGAAGATGGAATATATATATATATATATATATATATTCAAAAAGGTACATGAATGAGACTATGAAAAAATTCAATATGATAAATTGCAAACCTGTGAATTTTCCAGTAGTAGCAGGAATAAAGTTATAAAGAGAAGAAATTGAATTTCAAGTGGACTCAACTCTTTTCAAGAGTTTGATCGACATTTGAGGTACTTAACGATCACAAGGCCTGATATTGCATATGGAGTCGGACTTGTAAGTCGCTACATGGACACACCGAACAAGTCGCATTGGTTAGTTGCAAAAAGAATCTTAAGGTATATCAAAGGCACTCTCAATCTTAGTCTTCTCTATCGCTACAGTAAAAATGAAAAAACTGGTAGGCTATTCCGATAGTGATTGGGGAGGCGACGAAGATGAAAGAAAAACACAATCGGTTATGTCTTCTATTTTGGATCAACTGCATTTTCTTGGACTTCAAAAAAGCAATGTGTTGTGACATTATCTTCATGCGAAGCTGAGTATATGGCACTCTCATCAACTGTACGTGAGGCCAATTGGTTAAGAAATTTTTTGAGAGACCTTGATCTTCCACAAGAAGAGCCAGCTGTGATATGTCTAAACAACAAATTAGCCATTCAACTTGCGAAAAATCAGGTGCATCATGGATGTAGTAAGCATTTTGATACTTGGTTTCGTTTTCTTCGAGATCATGTGAAACATAAAACAATAGAGCTTCGATATTGCAATATTGCAGAACAGGTCACACCCGCAGGTATATTGACAAAACCGCTTACAGGTGAAACATTCGTAAGACTAAGAAACAAACTTGGAATAAAGTTGTTTTGATTTAAAGGGGGCTGTGTTGACTCAAATTCAAAGATTTGGGAATATAAATAATGAAACGTAATGTCAGTTCATAATAAACTTTTGAGATGCTGAAAGGTTGTATTTGTACCAAATTTATCTTGGACTGATGTGTATTAAGCCTATACATATATGTCTTTCTTCCGTTGTAATTAAAAAAAATTGAGAAGCCTTCACTTATGACAGGAATGTGAATATAAATAGTTCGATTCGATAGAATTTTGTGTCTACAACAAACATCTGTATCCCTTCCCTACCATTACTTAACTGTACAAACCTCTTATAACAATTTAGGCAGCTCCATAGTACGATAACCAATTCATCCCTAAGATAAATTCATATTCCTTAAAACCTAGAACATATACATTACATGTGACAACCTGCACCCTTTGACACACTAGACTAAAGCCTAGATTGACTTTGAACTCCCATCAATGCCGATTATTATGAGATATTTGTTTTTATAACATTACATAGACTAAACATGAATAAATATGATCTAGGATATATTATACTTTTAGAACTCGTAGCCGAAAAAGTGAATTATAAAGTTATCATCTTAGAAAGTTCCATAAATCATGTTAGTAATGTGTGTAGTAATTAATATTTGCATTGGAATTATGTATCTAGAATATTGAAAAGACATGTTTATTGGTTGTTGTAAAGTCATGTCTATTCGGTGAATGGTTATTGAAACACCCCACCTCCGTTAAGGTCACTCACAAAGGGAATGCCTTAACTTCGGTGGAGCATTTTTAGTACAAGATGCAGAAAAATTACAAGACAGACAAATAAAGCAGCGGAAGATAAATAACCTTTATTGATTAAAACAGCTTGTACAAAGATTGTTTTACAACACCAATACTTATTACAAGAAAGCATCTGTCTTGTTAAATATATAAGAAGCACAAACTGACAATGATATTCCGTAATAAAACATGAGCCAGCCATAGCAGTAGAAAATGGAGTTCAAAGCAATGCGCCAAAGAATCTTCAAGCTCGGAGAGAGTAAAGGCCCCAAAATGAGCTGAGCTTTTCCCTCCCTGACTATCTGGAGGGGACGGAAGAAAAGAGGCGAAAGTAAACTAGGTCAGACATAAAGTCTGGTAAGTCCAGTGATTCTTAGTATTTAAACGAGGAAAAGGGGTCATGACATGAATAAACTAAATATAAGACTAAATCATAGTAACAAGATAACATGGGATAAGCATGGGATACGGCAAGATAAACTGAATGTACTGATAAACTGAATGCGCTTCTACTCCTTCTCTGCTTCGCAACTACCCTGTTTATACTGATTTCTATATCTCTGCACTACCTAACTGGTGTCCAAACTAGAAATCTATGATCTTATGATAACGTGATCCCAATCCCTGTATTTGCGGTTGCTTTCAGGTGTACATCTATTATGGGGATTCCATTTATTACCCAGATCTAGTTTAGGGTTTACTATCGAGTGCTTTCTAGATTCAACCAGGGTTTACGCTACCCAGGGCCACTGGGGTTTATGCTACCTATTGAACGCCTCTCGGATTCAGGGTTTACGCGACCTAGGTCTAACTAGAGATTATGCTACCTACTTGTATTAATTTTCCATGTGTTTGTGTCAGTCAGCCCTTTCTTGCGTGTAGATACTCTGTGTTGGCCCCACCATAAGGTGTATCAAGCCTTATGATAGCGACCCGACACGATTCAAGATGCACAGTGTATAACTACTGGTACCCAGTGCCTGCTTTTTTCCACTCCGGAGTACATGCACGCCCGTAAACCATCGGAACCTACACTGACGTCACTACACCAAAACAGGTGATTCCCAACGAGTATAACCGTCGCAAACAATTTCAACAACGCTTATTAGTGTTGCTATGGAGGGGTGGAAATTTAGTACCAACGCTTATAAGCGTTGGTATATTTTCAGTCGCAATGCTTATAAGCGTTGGTAGATTTTCTTTAGCAACGCTTATAAGCATTGGTAGATTTTCTTTACCAACGCTTATAAGCGTTGTAAGTTTTTTGTTTGCAACGCTTATACATGTTGCAAAATTTTAATTCACCAACAAATATAAATTTTAACAATAACAAAAATATGTATTAGCAACTCGCATATTCTAACATTAATAGTCAATTAATAACCAACATGATGATAATATAGACGATATTTAATATGAATCAAAAACTAATATTAAACTCAATGCATACTAATAGATAACATTCATAATCACATAACGACATAGAATATCAGTTAACAATAAACAAGCATAATACATAATTAAGATGTAAAATTCAATACATAATTCGTTTGCTAAATTCAATACATAAATAAGATTCTACAAATACCAAATACGAAACTCTGGCCATTTAACAAAGCCTCCATCTGAAAATTCTCTTATATTCCAATTTTCTCTTTTCTTCAGCTGCCTCTAGAAGTGCCTGCATTCATTGAATATCACATTAAATTGAAAATTTCATTTTCTTGTTAAAAACAGAAAAACATGAGTTTACATCTCGCACAAAATAATATAAACTTGCAGGCTCGGAGTGATCAATAATACCGAACGACTCAGTTTTGCTGAGCCGTAAGGCTCAGAAAAACTGAGCGATATGCTTAGAAAAACGGAGCCATAGGCTCAGTTTTGCTAAGCCTTACGGCTGAGTTTTTATGAGCCATAAGGCTCAGCAAAACTGAGCCACAGTCTCAGAAAAACTGAGCCACGGTCTCAGAAAAACTGAGCCATAGGATCAGTTTTGTTGAGCCACAGGCTCAGTTAAACTGAGCCTTACGGCTCGGCAAAACTGAGCCTGTGGCTCAGCAAAACTGAGCCATAGGCTCAGAAAAACTGAGCATGTCGGGTCGATTTAATTATTTTCTGATATATCAAAGTTTTCACATTCTCAACTTTTTCATCGGTGTCTTCACATAATACTATTTCACCAGTTGCACGACATTACATAAGTATAAACCTATATAATTTGTGTACATGAAATTGAAGCCTAGGACACATTACGATAATAAGTAGCACTAGATTTTAGGATATCCAAGAAAACCAATTGAATTCTTTGATAACAGTATAATTATGCACAAGAATTTCTGTTGTAAATTAACATGACTAATTATTAACCTGCACAGATGCAAGCAGCTCATTATTAATAGTATTTACTTGTAAAAAAAAGGACTAATTAGTAAGCAGCACAAATATAAGTACGTAGTTAATTAACACGGAATTGTTTATGACATTCTTTTTATTATTTAGCCATAAAGAATGATTTGGTTATTATTACTCCTATTGGATGTTGTTGTTTTAGCAGGAAGGGATCGAGTATTAACTTTGTTTTTTTTTTAACTTTAAGTTTTATGTTATCAAGAAATTAGCTTTGTTTGGTTGAATTAATGTCAAACATTTTATGTTATGCTCAAGGAATTATTTTAAACCATTGTATGTTATATTTCAATTGGAATAGCGTTCGTCAGCAAATAGAAGGTATAAATTCTTTTGGATAGTTAGTTCATTATTTAATTTATTTCTCCATGTATATCATATGGAGTAGTAGGAGCAATTTTTGAGCAAAGTTAATTTATCCATGTTTAGAACTGTATTTGATATCACCACCGATTCTTTTTCATACATCCACTAACTCTTTTATTTTTTAGTCTAAACTGTGTTTCAGAGTTAAAAGAGAATAAACTAGTCTTGAAAACAGATGCAGTTCGATGTTAAGTCTCAAGTGAACTCAAAAATATATCCAGCAATATGTTTGAACAATGAACACGTCAAAGAATTATCAAGAGCGCTCGACCAAACATACATAACCAAGAAAACATAACTAAAGAATTCAAAACCGTAATTTAAAATCGGTGAATATACGAAATATGTGGAATCAATCCAATATTTAAATCCCATATAATCATCAGTGTAAAAAGTTGATGTCGAGAACTAAATAAAATCAAAAAGGGTAGAAATCATACTAAATAATCAATCAAAGAATACCTGACACGGAAGCAGCCAATAGAGCACAAACTATGTGATTGACCGATTAAACATTCAAGGAGAATGAAACCACTTTTATCAACTGACTAGTGTTGTCGACAGCTTATTCTGCACAATAAAAAAACTGCAATAAATCAATTCAGGCATAGGGTTTGATTTTCAAGTCCAAAACCCAAAGGAATACCCACCAGGGACCTTAAGTTAGACATAAACTCTCTGGTCTGTGTAGGATACGCAACTATGAAGTTTGTTGCCAGATCTGGTGACTGAAACTGAACTCAACCCAATCTCAATTGACAGTACTACTTGAAATGCCTTTTGTTTCCTTCTTGGAATGTCCATATTTTCAATTACTGTTCTTATTCCCTTTTTTCACATTCTTTTATGCCACAAACTTCAGCTGTTTATTCTCTTTCACAACAATGGCAAGATCCAACTTTTTATTTTAAAAAGCCAGCCAGCACAAACATATATCACTAACGTATTCTTAACAAGAAAAAACACAGAAAAAATCACCTTAGTTGGTAATCTTTATTGAGAAGCTTCAACGATTTAGCTGCTTCCAATTAATCAATGATACAAACAATGCCAACAGAACCTAAAAGACAACTCATGCTTTTAATTGATCAACTAACTAGTGTTGATCGGGTATTAACTTTGTAAACTCAGTCATGACATCCTTAAAGACAAATATTACATATGAGTGCATGCATGATACATAAGAACAAGCATACATTTGTGTGTGCATGCATGTGCATCATATAAGAACAATTACAAGTAGTTAATGGTTGCATATGTTGTATTTACACACAGATGTGTATTTTTACCTTCTCCTTGGCAGTCAGACCTGAACAACATAGAACACAGTTACATGGAGATCCTAAAGGCCATACCCATTTCTGATTCATATCACCCTCCCTATTGAAATTTGTAGCTGTTCTCAACTCTCTGGAAAATCTTTAGTGATTAGGTACTAAAATTACTTATGCTATGCAAACAGCCAATGTTTTAGCTTAACTGGTGAAAGGTAATTGGCTGAAGAAAAACATAAGACGATGCATACCAGTACTTCATCTTGGTAGCCAGAAATTACTTTTGCTAAATCCTGAATACTACTAATAATTCCATTGTGAACTTCCTTTCCCCTATAAAACAAAGTCTGCAAGCAAATGAAAAAACATGAAAGCCTATAATAAAATGTGTCGAACGAAAATTTGATGCTAGAATCTCAGTTAAACAAGGAAATAATAGTAGATTATCATCTACCAGACCAACTCATCTAAATGCTGGATTTGTTCTACACTTTTATCATCTACCAGACTAACTCCAGAGGTCCTCTCTACCTCTTTCAATGCAACCAACCATTATCTAAGAAGTTGGACTCTCTCTTGTCCCCTACAAGACACAGCAGCTTCTTCTAATCTTTTTACAGTCTGTTTAAAACTTTTATATTTTCGCATGCCCTGTAATTCATAAAAACATAAAAAATGACGATTTAGTTCAATGCATCAGTGTAATTATTTTATCTTGCTTTCCTATCCACACATCCGTTACAACTAGAATACTCAAGTCTCGATATTCCAAGCATCCAAGCCAATAAACGTTTGCTTGTGGAAAACAATAGAAAACCAAGACATAGAGTCAAAAATCAGACCATATAACCCAATGAGACACGTAGAGGCAAATCAACAAAAACAAGATTTGAGTGAACAAAAATAAAAATAAAATATACCTGAAGCGACTGAATGGGATTGAAATCGAGATTGAAATCGGATTTGGATAATGATTTAGGCGGCCGCTTCTTGGATAATGAAATCGAGACTGAACGGGATTGTAATCTACTCGCGAATGAATCTTTGGCATGCTGCTTTCTTTTCTTCTTTTTTTCCTCTGAAAACGGATTTGGATAATCCGATTTAGGCGGCCGCTTCTTGGATAAGCGTTGGACAAACGATTGGCACAAGGGAAATAGGGTTACGGAAGGCAGTTTACGTTTTTACCCTTAGAAATCAATGCTACCAATCCATATAAGCGTTGCCAATAAAAAAATTATAATTATGTATTTTTGGCGACACTTTTTTAATATAGCAACTCTTATTATTGTTATTACCCTACAACACAAATAAGTGTTGGCGATTGTGAAAAAAAAGGGTTGCCAAGTGACCATTATGGTGTAGTGCATACCCCCTGCTGCTATTTTGACTGCTTATAATCAGCCCAATAATCGTGCCCCACCTTGCCTAGCTCAGGGTAACGTGATACATCTATGTGGGTTACTGCTGAAATGGGTCCCCATTACTAGGGTTTCCTACTGGTTAAGTTTGTAGGCCCATATATATACAATATTACCCACCTACACGTGATGTACTTAACCCTCCCACCGATTCAAGCATGTCAATTTAATGGTTAAGTTTGTGGGCCTATATGTACTAATACTACCCACCGATCCCGATATGTACTTAACCCTTCCATTGGTTCAAGCATGTCTATTTAATGGTTAAGTTTGTGGGCCTGTATGTACTAATATTACCCACCGATCCCGATATGTACTTAACCCATCCACTGGTTCAAGCATGTTTATTTAATGGTTAAGTTTGTGGGCCTATATTACTAATATTACCCACCAACCCGATATGTACTTAACCCTCCCACTGATTCAAGTTGATATATATTCTTGGTTAAGTGTTATCCATTCATTCAAGTTAACTTTACCTGCTAACACATCAGGTTATATATATATATACATATATATATATACATTGATTAAGTGTTCCCCTTGTGTTACTTAAACCCTATCACATACCATGTTATATATATATATATATATATATATATATATATATTGGTTAAGTGTTCCTCTTGTGTTACTTAACCCTATCACACATCATGTTATATATATATATATATATTGGTTAAGTGTGTCCTATTAACTTAACCTCACCCACTTGTCTAATTAACATGTTATGACGGTTAAGTGTTCTAATTTTACTTAACCTCACCCACTTGCCTAGTTAACATGTTATGACGGTTAAGTGTTCTAAATTTACTTAACCTCACCATCTAGTCTCGTTAGCATATTAAACACTTACTTAACCTTACCCTCTTGTCTAGTTAACATTTTATGACGGTTAAGTGTTCTAAATTTACTTAACCTCACCATCTAGTCTAGTTAGCATGTTGAATTGGCTAAGTGTTTTTTCGATTACTTAAACCCACCCTTCTTGTCTTTGTTAATATGTTATTACAGTTAAGTGTTTCCCTAATTACTTAACCTCACCATTTCTAGCTTGATTTATCCATGAGCCTTAATTAATTAATTAATTAAAATACCAACCTCTCACATTACACAGATATTGTTGTGGTTACTGGATGTGTCGGTCGGTTCCGGGCAGGTTTACACCACAACTCAGTCTAACCTCGGGTCTTTCTGGGCTTGATGCACTAACCACCCACATTAGACATGTATTGTTGTGGTCACTGGATGTGCCGGTCGGTTCCGGACAGTTTTACACCACAACTCAGTCTAACCTCGGGTTAGGCATATTCGTCTTTTACTAAATTTACATATTTACTATTTATGTAAATTTTCCGTAAATCAATTTAGCCTAGATCATATTCATCTGTCATGCAAATTAACATACTTATATTCTATGCCCAAAACTTGATTTACCAATCAATTAACCCAACTTGCAGTTTATACCAATTTAGATTAAATATTCCCCTTTTACAATTCATGCCCAATCTAGATTAATATTCCAATTTACGGTTCATTTCAAAACTAGATTTAATATTCTAGTTTACCGTTTATGTCCAAAACTTGGTTTACACACCAATTACACAATTTGCAGCCAATTAAATTTATCAACTTATGCCCAAGTCTAATATGCATGTAAATCATTCACTATTATAGCCAATTTAGATTATGCCAACATATTTATTATGCCAAACTAACTTAATTAAGCTACGCCCAATCCCCGCATCATAATCGTACGTATAACATGATTTCACAAGTTTTCTATGGACTCATGAAATGGGACTAATCAAAAGGAATAGGGGATAAGCACAAGAATTGATATAAAAGATTAGGCATGCAAAAATAATGGCTCCAACAGGTTCGATGTACATAATAGTGAATAGGAATAAACTAGCCAAGTTACACACTAAATATGAGATCCACATAATCAAGGGAATAGGCATAGGTGATTTGGTCCAACATAATGCCAGTTCAAGGTACAACATGATCGGTTAATTGTAACAATGGGAATAGTCATAAGTAACTAACTACAATAGTCATAGGCAATTAACCACAATAGTCAAGGCGACTAATCACAATAATTTCTTAATCAATGTCATAGGCAATAATCTCATAGTTATGATTCATAGTCGTAGGAAATAATTTTATAGGCGACAGTTCATGGCCATAGTCTTAGACAAAGGTCTCATATTCATAGTCATAGTCATAGTCATAGTCATAGTCATAGGCAATAGTTTCATAGTCATAGTCTTAGGAAAAAGTCTCACAGTCATAGTCGTAAATCAGATCCAAAGGCATAGATAACTTTCGATTTGACATAAGAACGAATCAAATATAACTAACTTGAAAATTGGTATAGTTCTATATTTTGATTCATTACATTCACAATTCCAATTACACATTCAAATCTAAGGAATAACCGAACTTACAAAGAAGGAATTCTTGATTTATGGAATCTGAATTCTGAAGTTGGTATGCTCGCCATTGATGTAGATCGTTGTTCTTATAATTCAGATTTGATTCACTTCGTAGCTTTCTAGTTTTCTTTTTAGTTGAAAGAGAATGGTGGCTTTCCTAGGCTGAGTATGGCGGTATGACGGCTCTTAGAATGAATTAGTGTTATTATAGGGTTGAGTGTTAGGTTGTTTATATAGAGTTTCAAATTCAATTAGAGCCGTCGGATGACCCTAGAGTTAAGCACAACCATTCTGTCAGGATAGGGTGATACCTCAGCCCTAATGACTCAGCAAGGAGTTAGAAAGGACTCAGTAATGAGTCACAGTACGGATCAGAACACACCAGAAAGCTGTGCAGGTTTTCAGCTCGACCCGGGCGCACTTGGCAGGTGCACCAGTGCAATTTTTATACTAGCGCACTTCCCAAGTGCGCCAGTGCATTTTTGTACAGGCGCACTTCCCAAGTGCACCAGTGCAAAATTTTTTTCTTTTCTTCTTCTGGTTTTCTGCCTAACTTCGTTCGTCCATATCTTCTTCATACAGTGTCCGATTTACGCAAACTCGGACTCTATCTCAAGCAGAATTCCGATATGAATGTAATGGTGTGACCCGTTTCCCTTAATTCTCGCGTTTGAAATTAATTATTCTTTGATTATATCTTATGTCCCGATTTTAAACTGCGGGGTGTTACATTCTCCCCTCCTTAAAGGATTTCGTCCCCGAAATCTCTAAGTTAAGAAGAATGCATATCCTATCATCCAACATCTATGTACTCAACCAATCAATCACTAGCGTCCGTTGTCCTTAAAATATTTCTAATGCTTTCATGATCATATGCATAGTGTGTGTATATGTCCTTATTTAAAGCAAAATCAGGCGGTCTACTGATTCAGTTGACCTCCTTAATGCAAATCATGTCAGTGTCATGCGTCCAATATGTATGCAATCCTATTGATACATATTATTTCTATATGAGTGCACAACCATTCACTCAAATGCAACTTCCACAGGATAACACATCAAGTTCAATCCATAAACAAATGCAAATGCAATATGGAAGTGACTGAGCTGATCTAGTGCCCTATGTGTGTATATGCATCCACGAGCAAACACTTGCAACCACTTGCATCCACCAAACATAACGTTATCAAATACATGTTTACATCCATTGGCTTCTACCTAAGGATTGAGGATAGGACCGAGGGGATATACTTAAAAGCTAAAGACTAGCATGCAAATAGATTTTATAGAAAAAGAGGAATCAAGGATATACCCTCAAAAATGGTAAGATGCGCGTATCTAGTCTTCAGTCTTCTAAGTTGCATCTTCTTGAGCTTCACTCCTTTGTACCTTATCTAATTTAACTTCATGGTTGAGAAGCTTTTTGACCTCCATTTCCAAAACCCACTAGTAAAGATAGGCCCTCAATCACTTACTATGCTAGAGGGTATCCAATGTAGACGAACTATCTTTCCAAGATAAATAGATATTAACCCTGATATCAAGTGTATATCCTAAGATGATTAGAGGTCTCTCCTCTACTTAGCTTATCCATTATGCTGCAAGTTTTAGGGTCCAAAGCTAATGGTTACTATGTGCTTATTACCTCTCCTAAGGTCAGTCTAACTTAGGCTGCCAGCCCCAACCATTTATTTCTCACGCAAACCATCCTAGTCGAACTCGACATCCCTCAAGTACAAACCCCAAAGGCCTAAACCAATATCAGACAAGCACTCAAGGGATACCTCCTCCGAATTTGGACGATCTATGTGAGATGATACAACCAAACAATTGAGCACTCTATCGACTCTGGCTATCCTCGCCAATCTTGCTCCAAAATTATCATTGATCGCATAACTGGCTTTGCAATGTCATCTAGATATATGCGGAAGTCTGTCCCGAGTTTTAGGGGGAAAACCCCTACCCTAATCAAAACACCTTGCGTACTCATGGACTACTCCAATGAATCAAAAATCTTCGATAGGTAAATAAAGTGATTCTAGGTAGCTAAGACAAACTGATCCCTTAGGATCATACGAAATCTCAAGGGTATTCCCGAGGCAAGTCAAAAGTCTAACTACCCTTGCTTCACAATTACTAGCTTACCAATCAATGCCTAGAATCAACCCATAGCCCAAAAATATAAGCATAAATATAGCTATTCTCAAATCCTCACAAGTCAAAGATAAATGGGCCGAACCAGCAATTGGATTTGAGACTATAATGGGATCCTCTACTACACAATAACTAGGGTGCAGAGACTCAACTATGGAAGCAGATATATATGGATGAGAAGCACTAAAGTCAGAAGGAGTATTAACAGGATAATCAAAAAAAGGAAAAACTCTTCCAATAGAAATATTACTGCCTCTCTCTTCCAGGTATGCTAGCGGTGAGAGCATGCACTCGTCTTCCGGAAAATCCTGTCCCTTGTTCTTGCCCTTTCCCTTAATTAAACGACCCGTTATACCAAAATAAAGATACTTCCTCTTGTTTTAGGTTTTACAATTTTTTCCTCCCCTCCTTTGTGAACCAAGTCCATATCCATGGGTTCTGCATCCTTGTGTTGTGCTCCGTAGCCAGACCCCCTCATTCTCAACTTTGTCATCCTTATGTAACTTGTTGACATGTCTCTCGAAAGCTGCCTCCATCGCACGGGGAATCCAACAAAGCTCGAAAGAAAATTACGGCTACAGATGGAAGTTAGGCATTTATTTGCCCTTTGACAAGTGCCGTAGTCTCATCAAGCCTACGGAACCATGCCGCGATGAGGTTACCTCCTAGAAAGACCGGATCCCCAGAGACTCAAGAAAGAAGGAAACAAGGATTCAAGCAGAGGGTCAAAAGATAGTGCATATGGCTTTGGGGAATATGCCTTTAAAACAAAACTTTTCTTTTGAAAATGCTTCTTTTAAAACCGTTTTGAAAATAATTTTTCAAATCTTTTATCTGATCCGGTAACCTTCAACTCTGATACCAAATGAAACACCCCACCTCCGTTAAGGTCACTCACAAAGGGAATGCCTTAACTTCGGTGGAGCATTTTTAGTACAAGATGCAGAAAAATTACAAGACAGACAAATAAAGCAGCGGAAGATAAATAACCTTTATTGATTAAAACAGCTTGTACAAAGATTGTTTTACAACACCAATACTTAGTACAAGAAAGCATCTGTCTTGTTTAATATATAAGAAGCACAAACTGACAATGATATTCCCCAATAAAGCATGAGCCAGCCATAGCAGTATAAAATGGAGTTCAAAGCAACGCGCCAAAGAATCTTCAAGCTCGGGGAGAGTAACGGCCCCAAAATGAGCTGAGCTTTTCCCTTCCCGACTATCTTAGGGGGCCGAAACAGAAGAAAAGAGGCGAAAGCAAACAAGGTCAGACATAAACTTTGGTAAGTCCAGTAATTCTCGGTATTTAAACGAGGAAAAGGGGTCATAACATAAATAAACTAAATATAAGACTAAACCATAGTAACAAGATAACAAGGGATAAGCATGGGATATGGCAAGATAAATTGAATGTACCGATAAATTGAATGTACTGATAAACTGAATGCGCTTCTACTCCTTCTCTGCTTCGCAACTACCCTGTTTATACTGATTTCTATATCTCTGCACTACCTAACTGGTGTCCAAACTAGAAATCTATGATCGTATGATAACGTGATCCCAATCCCCGTATTTGCGGTTGCCTTCAGGTGTACATCTATTATGCGGATTCCATTTATTACCTAGATCTAATCTAGGGTTTACTATCGAGTGCTTTCTAGATTCAACCAGGGTTTACGCTACCCAGGGTCACTGGGGTTTATGCTACCTATTAAACGCCTCTCGGATTCAGGTTTACGCGACCTAGGTCCAACTAGGGATTATGCTACCTACTTGTAATAATTTTCCATGTGTCAGTCGGCCCTCTCTTGCATGTAGATACTCTGTGCTGGCCCCACCATAAGTTGTATCAAGCCTTATGATAGCGACCTGACACGATTCAAGATGCACAGTGTATAACTACTGGTACCCAATGCCTGCTTTTTTCCACTCCGAAGTACGTGCACGCCCGTAAACCGTCGGAAACTACACTGACGTAACCCCTGCCGCTATTTTGACTGCTTATAATCAGCCCAGTAATCGTGCCCCACCCTGCCTACCTCAGGGTACTATGATATATCTATGTGGGTTACTGCTGAAATGGGTCCCCGTTACTAGGGTTTCCTACTGGTTAAGTTTGTGGGCCTATATATATATACAATATTACCCACCTACACGTGATGCACTTAACCCTCCCACCGATTCAAGCATGTCTATTTAACTATTAAGTTTGTGGACCTATATGTACTAATATTACCCACCAATCCCGATATGTACTTAACATTTCCACTAGTTCAAGCATGTCTATTAAATGGTTAAGTTTGTAGGCCTATATGTACTAATATTACCCACCGATCCCGATATGTACTTAACCCTTCCACTGGTTCAAGCATGTTTATTTAATGGTTAAGTTTGTAGGCCTATATTACTAATATTACCCACCAACCCGATATGTACTTAACCCCCTCCCCCCTGATTCAAGTAGATATATATTCTTGGTTAAGTGTTATCCATTCATTCAAGTTAACTTAACCTGCCCACACATCATGTTATATATATACACACACAAATATATATATATATATATATATATATATATTGGTTAAGTGTTCCCCTTGTTTTACTTAACCCCTATCACATATCATGTTACATATATATATATATATATATATATATATATATATATATATTGGTTAAAGTGTTCCTCTTGTGTTACTTAACACTATCACACATCATGTTATATATATATATATTTATTGGTTAAGTGTGTCCTATTAACTTAACCTCACCCACTTGTCTAATTAACATGTTATGACGGTTAAGTGTTCTAATTTTACTTAACCTTACCCACATGCCTAGTTAACATGTTATGACGGTTAAGCGTTCTAAAGTTACTTTACCTTACCATCTAGTCTAGTTAGCATGTTAATCACTTACTTAACCTTACCCACTTGTCTAGTTAACATGTTATGACGGCTAAGTGTTCTAAATTTACTTAACCTAACCATCTAGTCTAGTTAGCATGTTGAATTGGCTAAGTGTTTTATCGATTACTTAACCCCACCCTTCTTGTCTTTGTTAACATGTTATTATGGTTAAGTATTTCCCTAATTACTTAACCTCACCATTTCTAGCTTGATTTATCCATGAGCCTTAATTAATTAATTAATTAAAGCAACAACCACTCACATTAGACAGATATTGTTGTGGTTACTAGATGTGCCGGTCGGTTCCGGGCAAGTTTACACCACAACTCAGTCTAACCTCAGGTCTTTCTGGGCTTGATGCACTAACCACCCACATTAGACAGGTATTGTTGTGGTCACTGGATGTGCCGGTCGGTTCCGAGCAGTTTTACACCACAACTCAGTCTAACCTCGGGTTAGGCATATTCGTCTTTTACTAAATTTACATATTTACTATTTATGTAAATTTTCTGTAAATCAATTTAGCCTTGATCATATTCATCTATCATGCAAATTAACATACTTATATTCTATGCCAAATCTTGATTTACCAATCAATTAACCCAACTTGTAGTTTATACCAATTTAGATTTAATATTCCCCTTTTACAATTCATGCCCAATCTAGATTAATATTCCAATTTACGGTTCATCTCAAAACTAGATTTAATATTCTAGTTTACCGTTTATGTCCAAAACTTGGTTTACACGCCAATTACACACTTTGCGGCCAATTAAATTTACCAACTTATGACCAAGTCTAATATGCATGTAATCATTCTCTATTATAGCCAATTTAGATTATGCCAACATATTTATTATGCCAAACTAACTTAATTAAGCTACGCCCAATCCCCGCATCATAATTGTACGTATAACATGATTTCACAAGTTTTCTATGTACTCATGAAATGGCACTAATCAAAAGGAATAGGGGATAAGCACAAGAATTGATATAAAAGATTAGGCATGCAAAAATAATGGCTCCAACAGGTTCGATGTATATAATAGTGAATAGGAATAAACTAGCCAAGTTACGCACTAAATATGAGATCCACATAATCAAGGGAATAGGCATAGGTGATTTGTCCAACATAATGCCAGTTCAAGGTACAACATGATCGGTTAATTGTAACAATGGGAATAGTCATAAGTAATTAACTACAATAGTCATAGGCAATTAACCACAATAGTCATGGGCGACTAATCACAATAATTTCTTAATTAATGTCATAGGCAATAATCTCATAGTTATGATTCATAGTCCTAGGCAATAATTTTATAGGCGACAGTTCATGGCCATAGTCTTAGACAAAGGTCTCATATTCATTGTCATAGTCATAGGCAATAGCTTCATAGGCAACAATTTCATAGTCATAGTCTTAGGCAAAAGTCTCACAGTCATAGTCGTAAATCAGATCCAAATGCATAGATAACTTTCGATTTGACATAAGCATGAATCAAAGATAACTAACTTGCAAATTGGTATAGTTCTATATTTTGATTCATTACATTCACGATTCCAATTACACGTTCAAATCTAAGGAATAACTGAACATACAAAGAAGGAATTCTTGATTTCTGGAATCTGAATTCTGAAGTTGGTATGCTCGCCTTTGGTGTAGATCGTTGTTCTTATAATTCAGATTTGATTCACTTCGTATCTTTCTAGTTTTCTTTTTAGTTGAAAGAGAATGGTGGTTGTCCTAGGTTGAGTATGGTGGTATGACGGCTCTTAGAATGAATTAGTGTGATTTTAGGGTTGAGTGTTAGGTTGTTTATATAGAGTTTCAAATTCAATTAGAGCCATCGGATGACCCTAGAGTTAATCACAACCATTCAGTCAGGATAGGGTGACACCTCAGCCGTAATGACTCAGCAATGAGTCACAGTACGGATTAGAACACACCAGAAAGCTGTGCAGGTTTTCAGCTCGACCTGGGCGCACTTGGCAGGTGCACCAGTGAAATTTTTGTACTGGCGCACTTTCCAAGTGCGCCAGTGCAATTTTTGTACATGCGCACTTCCCAAGTGCGCCAATGCAATTTTTTTCCTTCTCTTCTTCTGGTTTTCTGTCTAACTTCGTTCGTCCATATCTTCTTCATACGTGTCCGATTTACGCAAACTCGGACTCTATCTCAAGTAGAATTCCGAGACGAACGCAATGGCATAACCCGTTTCCCTTAGTTCTCGCATTTGAAATTAATTATTCTTTGATTATATCTTATGTCCCGATTTAAAATTGCAGGGTGTTACAGTTATGTAAACCACTATATATATATATGGTTATTTGTTGTATTGGATGCAAGCAAGAAATTAAAAAATAATTCATCCTCTAAACAAATTTAGTACTCTCAATCTAACAAATAGTATCAGAGCTCTAGATCCTTTAAATAAAATAAAAAAAACAAAGTGCAAAGTAATGGCTTTTCCAAGCAATACTTTAGCAAGTATCAACTCCACTTATAGCAATGTCCAAGTTCCTTTATTTGAAGGAGAAAATTATGATTTTTTGGCAGTAAAAATGGAGACTTGTTCACCTCGTTGGATGTCTTAGAGTTCATCAAACAAGGGTATGAAGACTTAACGACTGTGGCAGAACCTACAACAGCCCAAACTGAAGTATTAAAAAAGAAAAAAACACAGATGCTGGAGTTCTTGGAATGATTCAAAGAGGAGTGTCAAACACCATATTCCCAAGAATTATGAGAGCAAAAACATCCAAGAAAGCATGGGGAACCTTGCAACAAGAGTTTGAAGGAGATTCAAAGGTGAGAACTGTCAAACTTCAATCTTTAAAGGGAGATTTTGAAAATGAAAAAATGAATGAAAATGAAAGTTTGAATGAGTATTTTAATAGGCTGTCCGAATTAGTGAAACAAATAAAGTCTTCTGGATATATAATTGACGATCATAGAATTGTTGATAAAATTTTGATAAGATTAACTGAAAAATTTGATCCTATGGTGGCTGTCATAGAAGAAACCAAAGATTTGTCAAATATGACCATTCAAGGATTGATGTGTTCACTTAGATCCTACGAGCAAAGGTTGTTATGCCATATAGAAAAGACCGTTGAAAACGCATTTCAGTCCAAACTCAGCACTCAATAAACAATGACAAAACAATAAAGCAAAATGATGATGAGTCTTCTAGATGTGACAGATTTGGCAAAGGAAGAGGACGAAATTCACGTGGAAGAGGTCGAGGCACCTATGGTGGAAGCGGAAGTGATGAAGGAACAAATGAATGGTGTGCAATTTGCAAAAAAAAGTTCTCATGAAGAAAATGATTGCTGGAACAAAGGCAAACCACAGTATCATAATTGTAAAAGGTTCAGGCACATTCAAAAGGACTGTCACTTTGGTAAGCCACAACACACAGCATTTGCCGAAGCGGAAAATATGGAGGGGAACTTGTTCTTTGCTTGCCAAAAGGCAACTGAAGAATATAAGAATATATGGTACCTGGACAGCGGATGTAGCAATCATATGACAGGAGATAAAAAATGCATTCATTGACAAAAATACTTCATTTGGTTCGAAAGTTAAACTTGGCAATGGAGAGTATGTTGAAGTTGAAGGCAAATACAACATTGGAGTTGCAACAAAGCAGGAAGGTAAAGTTATTTATGATACTTTTTATGCTCCTAAATTAGATGAGAATTTGTTGAGCATTGGACAACTTTTAGAGCATGGTTATTCTCTTCAATTTGAGAATCAAGAATGTAAAGTCTTTGATTCAAAATGAAGAGTTGCTACTGTAATAAAAATGACAGAAGCTTTCCCCTCTATCTTAATTATGAGAAAAATCATAGTTTCATGGCAAAAAAAAAAAAAAAAAAAAAAAAAAAAAAAAAAAAAAAAAAAAACTCTTGTTTATGGCATAAGAGACTTGGGCACTTAAACTACAATAGTCTCACATTGCTTTCTCAAAAAAAAGATGGTGTATGGGCTGCCAACAATAAAAGAAGAAGAACATGGAGTATGTGAAGGATGTGTACTTGGCAAACATCATCAGCAACCGTTTCCAAAGGAAGGATCAAGAAGAGCCAAAAAAGTGTTGGAATTAGTACACAGGGATGTATGCGGTCCTATGAGCACTTTATCTCATGCTCAAAACGGTTACTTTATTATGTTCATTGATAATTAAACTAGCATGACATGAGTTTATTTTATGAGACAAAAATCTGAAGTGTTTGTTATATTTAAGAAGTTTAAAGCTTTTATTAAGAAACAAAGTGATAGGTCCATAAAAGTTTTGAGAAGTGACGGGGGAAAGGAGTATAACTCCAATGATTTTGATAAATTTTGTATGTGAGAAGCAAGATAATAAAATTATAAGTAATATAATTCTTTCTCTAACAAATCACAATCTCAGAAAAACAGTACATAGTTAAAGTTTAACCCAAAAAATACCGCTCATAGTGTGAAAATAAAATAGTAAGTAGTGATAAAAAATAGCTATATGGAGAGTAAATAAAATGATAAGAAACTTTTGTGATGAGTTCTCCCCTCAGCGTACTAAGAATGAGCAAATCACTTGTTGTCGTGCGGAATGAATTGTTCTGTCCCCATCCCCTATGTGCTCGGTGTGCCCACCCAATTACAGCCCCCTGATTTTCACCTTTTGCATTTAAGTCGCTTAATTGTTCCGAGGACTTAATTGCAAAAAGTGGAAATCATAGGGCTGTGATTGGATGGGCACACGGGGCACATGGGATGGACATAGAAGAATTGGCCTCTTGTCGTGCCCACCTTTGGTAGTGAAAAGAATGGAAAAATGGAGGATTAACTTAGGTAATTAAAGTCTGGTGGATAAATAAAGTTTAATATATGGTGATCATATGCAATTAAATCCAATCCTTTACTGTATATCCTAGGATGTTCAATAAATGTCCGTGTATTCCTAGGGTACTGACTAAAGGGTTTAACACAAACCTACACCAAAGTAATAACCGGCACCTCCTGACACACACCGATCCTAAGATCAATATGGGTTTGATCCCATTTTATGATCAAAAATATGGATCATCGGGGTTTTTACTTCAATATTTGAAGATAAAACAAAAGGATATGATCTTAGAATTACTAAACTTTTGAAACTGATAATTGAAGGAATGAAACATACATAGTGTAAAAAATGTTCGTCTTACATAAACATATAAATCTTGTCTTACAAAATCAACGCATAGTCCAATACAGAGTACATAGAAAATATACTCTAAATTATATAAAAATGTGATAACATGTAATAAAATGTACTGATGAGGTAGAATAACACATGGAGAGAAAATATGATAAGCAACCTCTAAAGATAAGCACTAAGAATGGACCAATAACCTGTTGTCATGTCCACTTATTGTGGGAGAAGAATTAAAAAGAATGGACCAATAACCTGGTGGATGCGTACAAGTTTTAATATACGATGATAATCTTATGCAGTTAACTTATACACCACTCTAGGTGAATATAATGCAGTATAAATGTGTATGGAATCCTGAGGTCCATTACCTAAGGCTACTGTGAGGACAACTTCCCCATAAATACATGCAACAATCAGTACGCCTAGGGAGGGAGAATCCAAAATACAAAATTGCTAATAAGTCTCGCTGCAAGCACCTGTGTCTGTCTCTCAATAGTAACGCCAAATAAACATTATCATATAGCGCCCAGTTTCTACTTGTATATATAATGCCATGCTAGAACCATACATATAAGAACTCCCATTAGCAGTGGACTCTTTTCTACTGTATAACCATACATGTAAGAACTCCCACTACATTTTATGCCATGGTTCCAAGGTCAATCAATCATAAGTTGAAATTAGGGTTTATATTTTATATGCTGATTAGAAATATTTGTAATTCACGTCATTTTATATTTCCACTGAACCCTAGTTAGTAATCCCACTAATCAATTATTTCAACTGAGGAAGGTAAGAGGATAAGATGAGAAAAATTAGCCCATTTCAAGCATCCATAAGGTTCATATCTCTAGGTATGATGAAAGGCAATATAATTGCCATATATGTCCTTTTAGCATAGGGTGAACTGTCAGCATTCTGCGTCACATCTGCATTATTAATACTCTGCATCTTCCATTGCTTTGTTGGCATAAGTTATCCTTCCCTACACGGTTGAAATTTGATATCCTTCTTTGCTTTTATTCTCATTCAATGAGCTTTCGTTGTGTTGTTGACATTTAACACACTTCTTTGTATTATTGATACATGTCACCCCTCTTGTATTATTGATATTTAATGATTAACATACTTCTTTATATTATGGATACGTACACATCACCCTTCTTTTTATTGTAGAAACACGAAACCCTTTTTTTACACTAATGATACATGATCTTTTCCATGTCTTTGAAGTTTAGCGTCCTTTGCTGTTTATAAAAGCCTAAAACCTCTTCGTTGCTTATAGATGCGTTGCAACAATTATAGATGTAGAGGCTCAATATCTATTGTTCTATTTGTTAACCGACATTTTTACAAGTTTGTAATACCACAGATTTGGATATACGAACTTCTTAATAACCATGATGGATAGGCCGAAGAGATGGTGGATGGGTCTAGGCCCGAGCATGGATGAGGATACAAAATATGGGTGAGCGAATTCACTAAAATAACACCCTGGAATTAACTAAGTTGAGGATCAAATTTCATATAGACTTTAGATAAGGTATGATTGTTGCACTACAAGACACACGTTAATTAGCGACGGCATTTAGCCATCGGGAGCCGACGCTAGCCGTCGCTATTAAAGTCGTCGCCAACAGGAATAGCAACGGGATGAGCGACGACTCCGTCGCTTGTTTAGCAACGGATAGCAACGGCTTACAACGACGTGTCATCTTACGTGGCAAGTCGTTTATTTGACCGGGAAGCCGTTGTAAACCGTTGCAAGTCGTTACAAAATGGATGTTGCTAGCCGTCGCTATGCAATGACCATATTGCCGTCGCTAGCCATCGCAAATCTGAAGCTAAAAATTTACAACACACCGCAATTCCTTTCCATCAAGCCACACAATAACAATTTAATCCAATACCACACCACTATCATCTCACTAAATCACCAATACTCTTCAACAATCAATCCATCATACCATACGATCGTCAAATATATCAAAAAAAAAAAAAAAAAAAAACATCATAACATATCATCGTTCAAATAACGTCATACATGTCAAAACACATCATACCATCATCCACAAACCGTCATACATGTCCAAACACATCATATACCATCGTACGTGCATCTAACATAAACCAAGTAATGTACATACCAGAGCATAAGTCAAAAAAATGAGCACATACACTACTCATCCTCGCCTTTCTCGTCGTCGTCTCCTTCTTCTTCTTCTTCCTCTCAATACACAGCAGACTCTTCTCCCTGTCCTCCGTCCCCAGGCATAAACTTATGCTCCTGAAAGTAAGCTGCAATGCGCTCGTCTATTTCCTGTTGTATCTGGGTTTTTCGTCACTCCATCATCTCATTCATATGCTCCTACATCCAAGCAATAGTCGCCTCCTCCATCGACCTCTTGTAACCACGCTGAACGACATGTGAAATATATATGTTCACATTGAAGTTATTTAAACATATTTTTACTAGTTTGTGTTCAATATGTATATAATTAGCAATAATAATTGTTTTTCTTAAGTAGTGTAACACCCCGCCTCCGCTAGGGTCACTCGCAAAGGAATGCACTAGCTTTAGAGGGGCATTATTGGTAAACATGCACAGAAATATCACAAGACAGAACATATAAAATAGCGGAAGTAAAATCAAACTTTCATAACATGAATAAATAAGGTCTAAAGCCTTTTACATCAGAGTACATCAAAACCTGTCTTGCAATAGTAAAGAAGCATAAAGACATTTTCATAAATTATTCCCCAAGTAAAAACAGTAAAGTAGCCATTAGCCAAGAAAAGTCCAAGCCATCCATGATGACCTTCAAGCAGAAGAAGTCCGAACTAAACAACAGTATTTCCTCCCTGTAACCTGGGGGGGAAACGGAAGAAAAGAGGCGAAACAAAACGGGTCAGTCAAAAAGACTGAGTAAGCCCTATCTACTATTAGCATAAAAACTAGTAAAGTTAACTGACATGAGAAACTGAGATGAACATAAGCATGATAACAAGATAGATAAGCTAAATCAAAATAACATGATGAACTACTGAACTCAGATAAACTAAGGTGTCATAATAAATTACGATGTCAAGATAAAACAAGGTATCACATCGTCAGGTTTCTATCAAGTATAATATCCCCAAGATATCTGTCACGTATAACGCCCCGTGATATCTATCCTGTATTTTAGCTCTGCACCTACCGTACTAGTATCCCCACCGTGTCATGTGTTAACCAAGAATGACCCTCACTCAAAAGTCGTGTAATGGTCCATGTCAACCTAATATATCGCATATATAGGTTACTCAACTTGTATGTTTTATTCCATGTAAATGTTCAGTCCCTTGCCGTAGACCATACGGGCTTTTCCATGAGATTCTATATTACTTTAACATAGTTCCATGATCCTTAAGATCGGTTTGGACTGTTACCCTAAACCTAGCTAGGGTCTTCCAACATGAATTATTGTTTGTACAACTAGGACTTATGCTACCTAGGGCTGCTAGGGATTATGCTTACCTATTGCACGTTTTCGTATCTCGGTTTGGGTTCAACCACTTAGGGCCACTAGGGATTACGCTAACCGCCAACCGCGCCCTTTTTCCCACGCATTCATCGTGAATCGCTTTTCCATGACTGTATGCACATGTATCACATCGTGCCATCCGAGTCCTGTCACAGGGCAAATCAAGAAATACAGGACTCGGTCGGGAGCTTTCGATTTATCTGCCGATGCAGATGCTAAGGTCTGTTTTTCTTATACGTGGCTATGGTCCCACGAGACCACTCCCTCAACTAGTGAAAGACAAGACAGGATAAATCCTGTATGAGAATACAACACTGGCCAACCCACATCCAAGCCTTACCGCAACCATAATTAGATAGCAATTATGGTCTTTTGGGTGTTCTCTGCCTTTCCGTACGTACACGCTTGACCAAAGATGGTAGGTAGCCTGACGAAATGCTATCTAGGGTACGACCGTGTATTGTCGACTATCCCCTATCCATCCCCGTCTTTAGGTCGCTCGTATAGCAACCAAGGCATACTCTTGGTTCTTCTAACGCATACCTTAACCTCTCATGAGCCTAGTATAATCACCTGGCAGCTCATAGAGGGATACCAAGAATATCCTCATGTTCCCCGAAGCCGCTGCTTCGTTACCCAGTTCGCTGGAGCCTTTATCTAAATCAGATACTTGCTCCTACTCGTATACTTAAACGATGACCTACCGTATCAGGTTACTCATCTATCTATGAACTGGTCTAAATTTCCTTGACTAAGAATCATTACTTAGTTATTCTTCAACTAAGGTTTACCACTTAGCATTGTTCCCGTTATCCTTGTTAACTACGGTTATCCACCTAATCCTCAGAACTAGGGTTTACATAATGGATTAAGTGTCACTTAAGTTCATGACTTAACCCGTCTACAAATCCTGTCAAAATTGGCTAAGTATCCAAGTTCAAGGCTTAACCCTACAAACCATGCTCAAGTTGGTTAAATATATTAAGCAATTCACGACTTAACCTCGTCCAATTATCATTCTAGATTGGTTAAGTATATATTAACTTGACCCTATCAATTTACTTAGTCAAATCGGTCAAGTGTATTCAAGCGATTCGTGACTTAGCCTTATCATGTTTTCACGTTATATTGGTTAAGTATTGGTTAACTTAACCACAATAAATTAACGAGTTAGATTGGATAAGTATAGGTCACTTAACCACATCAATTCATCATGTTTAGATTAGTTAAGTGTTTAACTTAACCCCATTAAACTACCAAGTGGGATTAATTAAGTCTAGGCTAACTTAACCCCATCCGATTTCCATGTTTAGACTAGTTGAGTCTAATCTTAACCCCATTCGTTAACCGTATTTTTCGGTTAAGCGTCATTAAGAAAACTTACTTAACCTTACCAAGTTATCGCGTTGGATTGATTAAGTGTTGGTTAACTTAACCCCATCCACTAGTCATATAAAAATGGTTAAGTGTCATTAGGCAAATCAAGTTACTTAACCTACCCAACCTTGTCATGTTTTGTTAAGTATCATTAGCCTAATCAAATTACTTAACCCATTTGTCCATGTCATATTTGGTTAAGAGTCATTAATCAAATTAACTTAACCCTATCATGTGGCATTAATTACTTAATGCACCTTCACCTCTCACATTAGATTTTGTTGTGGTTACTAGTTAAGCCGGTCGGTTCCGGGTAGCTTTACACCACAACTTGGTCTAACCTCGGGTTCAAGCACAACATGACCAACTTCTCACATTGGGTCCTATTGTTTGCAACTACTAGTTAGGCCGGTCGGTTCCGGGTAGTTTTACGTTGCAAACTCAACCCAACCTCGAGTTGGCCACACTTATATTATCTAAGTGTCATGTCCATCATGTTTCCCAAAACATGTTACAAGTTTTCAAGCATTTGGGTAGACCTAACTTAATAGGTAAATTCCCAAAGGGTAGACCTAACTTAATAGGTAAATTCCCAAGCTTATATTTTTATGCATACTTACATATCAACTTCCATGTTATATTTCAAGTCATGTTTTCAAGTTGTATTTTCATGTCATTAGAAATTACCCATAACATAACCCAACGCTTTTAAACTCGCATATACGTTCGCGACAACGTAATGGATTAAAAGAAGAGACTTGGCAAAGGCATGACAAAAATGGATATTAAGCCACAAGTTAATCATGGTGGCAAATGAGGCACAAATGTGTTCATTAACTTGCATGTTACATTCTTAAGCCTCAAAACATGCATAAACCCAAACTTGGCACATAAGCGAATCATGGTGACAAAAGATATGGAATGATGACTAGTAACTCGCATATATCATCATATAAGGGTTATGACTTCATATGCAAGTTGACATAAAGGTTATGAGGGTTCTCATGTTGCCTAATGCAATATTTCAACATAAAGGTTGTAGCTTTTAGCTCACAAGATCAAGATAATGACTTCATAAACTTGCATGACATGATAGCATGTATCATACTCAATGATCAAACCCAAACTTGCAACATGAACATTTAACTTCATAGTTAATATCTAAAAGTAGGGAAAGGGTTTATATTGCTATGAAGGCACAAAAGATATGACAAAGCCCTTATGCAATCAAATAGACCCAAAATGCAAGCTCTAACATAAAAACCCTTGAGCCAAAATGATCAAAACCCTTGCTTTATGATGCAATGATAGAAACTTGACTTGAATGCAAGCTAATGACACTCATACAAGCTTGAAAACACTTGTATGCATGGAAAATCTCTCATAGAAACCATTTAGAAATTTTATGAAGAGAGTGGAGGCCATGAGAGGTAAAATTTTGCCATAGTTTAGTTGCATGAATGAATAATGAGGATTTAGGATAGGTTAGGGTCTTATTTATAGATTAGGCAAGTGTTTTAGGCCATAGGATTAAACCTAGATTCAATCCAAGCCATCAAAGCATGTCTTGGGGAAGAAGTCAAGTGTAGGAACCATCTAGGGCCTTTAGATTAAAGATGAACCATGAGAACCATCCAAATGCAAAATCTGCATTTGAGCGAATCGGCCCACGGGTTGACAGCCAAACACCCTGGATTAACCCCTAGTCGACCCAGCGAGCTCGGGTCGACCTCAAAAATCGGCCGGTTCGGTTATTCCCCTCTCCCAATTCGCTGTTTTGAACATTTTTGCATATTTATTTATTTAATTTTTAATTATATATATATATATATATCAATATATATATATTTCTCTGCGCAACCCATTTCACTTAATTAAGTATACTTTAATTTGGGAATTTTTCGTGAAACTTCGCGAGGCCATATCTTGGTCATACGGACTCCGATTTTCGAAAACTCGGACTCTATTTCGTGTATTTTCCGAGACGAACGCAATGGCATAGCCCGTTTCCCTTGATTCAGATTTTACAGTTTAATTCTGCCTCCATTTATGTTATAACAGGTTATTGAAAATACGGGTTGTTACAAGTAGAATTGTCAAATATAATATCAATACACACGTATATATCGCACATCTTTTACCATGATATTTATAAACCATCGTGATTGCAGCAATTTATGTCTAAAAAAAGTCTTACCTCCTAATTGCCGAAACCATATCGTCTTCCTCGAGTAGGCGGATCAGTGATAGAATGTCATATGCTATCAAACTCTGAAACTGTAAGCTCCTGTCCACGAGCCTTCTTCACTTTAGCAGCCTCTGCATCATACTTCCCCTACAATAGCAATATAATTTTAAAACAAATGCTATAAAATTTACTTATATACTGTGATATAAACGAATATAAAACATTTTAATTTATACGGATAAGCATATTTACCATTATAAGCGCACTCTTCGGATCCGCCCACTCATACGTAACATTTCCTTCTTCATCGGTGTGCTCCACCGCATGTGTGTGTTTGAATACGTCTGCCAGCGAATTGAAGCCTTTCTAGTAGTTTTGGTTCTTCAAAACCTTCTTTAACCACCTCTCATGCATCTTGAGATCCGAGAAGAGCTTTTATTTGAATGCTCCAGTTCTCATAATTCTCCTTCGTCAGTCGTGGTAGCGGCATTTGGCTCATCATGTTCTCCATCGACTCTGATACCAATTTGTTGAATTGAGAAGTTCTAATACCATTTGTAGAATTATAGAAGAGGAACTTTTGTTTGTGGAAGAATTCCTTGAATTTCTATTGTCACTTCTTTTCTCCACTTTTTCCTACTTACAACAAAAAAACTGCACATATATACAGTGGTCTACATAACCTTACAAACACTAATAGACATTTTTTATTTCAATGGACATGACCCTTCACTTCAATGGACATGACTCTTCACCGAACAGATATGACACTTCATCAAACAAACATGATAATTCATTAAACAGACTTGACACTTCACTCAAACTGACATGGCTCTTCATTAAAATAGACACAACTCTTTAAACTAATCATTAATTTTGGTTTATCCCAACAAAATAACTGAGTTAGATGAAGGGACAAATGAATCAGAAGTGGAATTTTTTGTTGTTGTGAAGAGATCGAAGAAGAGGAAGAGATTGATGAGTATAAAGAAGAGGAACCTGAGGAAGAGGTATTGAAAGAGAAGATAAGCAAATGGTATGTCTTATTGGCAATGACAAAGTGGGTAATCTTGAAACAAGTGATCGTAAACTGGAGATGGAAGTAGCCTTAATCTTAAAGCAAACGATCACAAAGAAAGGGAGAAAAGTACTATAGATACTAATTCTGCTTCTGATGAGCTTGGGAGAGGCGAAAGAGTGAGCGCAAAGCCACCTGTAATGGATGACGAGGAGAAGGAGGTGAGAAAGGCTGTGAGTTTGGTGAATATTAGGCGAAGAACAAGCAAGAAAGAGGAAAGAAATGGTTTCCAAGATCATATAATGCAAATCTTTCAAGCTTTGTCAAATCCTCAGCTACTAATGTTTTCAACAACAATTTCTCAGTGGGTAGAAAAGATGACAAACTCTATGGTTAAAGATTTGATACATGTTTGTGTAGGAAAACCAAGAGCCGCCAGTAGTTCGATTAAGCATGTGTGGGTTGAATCTAAACTTAAGAAGAAGAAGACAAAAAAGAAAGTTTAGATAATATCTCTACTTTTACCGAAACATGTAAAATATAAAGATTGGATGTTCGAAGAAATTTTGGTTTAAGGGAGACATTTGTTGGGATAAACCAAAATTATTGAATAGTTTAAAGAGTCATGTCTATTTTAATGAAGAGTCATGTCAGTTTAAGTGAAGTGTCATATTTGTTTGATGAAGAGTCATGTCTGCATGATGAAGTGTCATGTCAGTTCGGCGAAGAGTCGCGTTCGTTGAAGTGAAGGGTCATGTCCATTGAAATGAAAAGGTGTTTATTAGTGTTTGTAAGGTCATGTAGACCACTATATATATGTGTGGTTATTTTGTTGTAAGTAAGAAGAAGTGGAGAAAAAAATGACAAAAGAAATTCCAGGGATTCTTCCTCTACAAAGGTTCCTCTTCAATAATTCTACAAATTGGTATCAGAGCTTCTCAATTTAACACTGATTTCGGGCAGTGAGCACACATTTTGGACTTCAACTTCAATACTCAATAACTTGGGAATGACAAGGTAGACAGGATTGCAACCGCTAGCATCAGAACATAGATGAAAGGGCGCCCAAACATTGGATTGATAATGTCAAAAATCAACCCCTATCTAAGTTGATGAATCTGGGTTGTTGAATAAGATCTGGTCTGTACTCCCTGACTATGCATGACTTACTCTTTTGACTCTCTAAGCATAAGTTCAGTCCAGTTTGAATTGACTTGTACCTATATATGTACAATTCATATGGCTAAAGGAAAAGAAACAATTTTCTAAAAAAAACATAGAAGTTCTTCCTTTATGTGGGTTAATTGCATTTCCTTTCTCTCCTCTCTCATAACCAAAACAACTATATTTGTAATCATCTAATGTAATAAAAGATTGCATGAAATGGACATGGATGGATGTGCCGGCCGTCCTGTACCAACCGACACCCAACTAGGTGATGATGCTCGACTAGTACAAGACGATCATCAAATTGAAATAAGACAATCCAAGTAATTTGTCATATATATCACAACGCATGAAACAAAATATAATAATAACATAAGTCATGATATAAAAACAGAAAGACGACAATGCAAGATGATTGAATCATAACATCAGGATTATAGATTCAAATCACAACATAAGTACCAAATAGGCAAATATAGGTACATCTCCAAGAATATTGTCTTGACTCAAAATGTACTACTAATACCCCATGTAGTAATCAATAAAGACACATAGGGATATATATATATATATTTGAAAATTGGTTCATTTTTATTGCAAAAACAAATCATATACTTTGTTTATATGCCTCATCAAAACCTTACACTCCCTAACCTAAATGGGTGCGACATAAGGAAAAAGAGTACATATAAATGTCATATATTCACATTACAAAAACAACAAAGCCATATATCTATATAACCAGCTCACAACTCTCTACTAAACTCTCATACATAATCAACTCAGAAAAAAAATCAGAAAATTAACAACATTAACCAGTATCGAGCATTTCAATTCCCCACCTCCTTAGAAAATCAAACTTCTACTGCGAAAAACTTAGTTTTTGAACCATTGTCTTTCGCTAAATAGCAAATTTCCTTTTCAATCATCATAAGTTTAACCTCTTTATTAACCCTGCGGCTATTAAATGCTCTTGAATTTCTTCCTTGCTAGACCTGGTATATAGTTGTAGTTAGGGCAATGCATGCAACATCCATGCATTGGTCTCTATCTTTAAATTTAGACATAATCTTCATAGCTTCATCTTCACTAAACCCACGGTAGACACAGGAAGACCCAACTTCATCAAAATAGAATTCCAAATATATGATGCATATTCACATGAAAAGAATAGATGACAAATTGACTCTTCACCATTATCACATAACACACAACTGTTCTCATCCGCAATGCCTAATCTCTCTAATATGTCTTTGATATTCAATTTGTTATGCACTGCCAAAATGAAGATGAAAGACATTCTCTTCGAATTCTTTGAATGCCATACAACATTTAAGAATCTCTTTTCTAGTTGATGACTTTGGACTTCTTCCACGCCTTATGAAATGAGAAATCTCCTCCACCTGTCCATTATAAAAATCAAATTGAGAACAAGTATTCGAAGTAACTGAATTAACCATATGTTGAACCTCCCTTGTTACTGGATGGAGATTGTTGTGAATACATCCATCCCTTATAATACAAGATACTAGTTCATTTTGTCTTCCAATTTGTTGAAATCTTGAAATACCCAGCAAATTGACCAAACATCAACTATTAATCCATGGCTCGAACCACATCAATGTCGATGATCCTGTAGCTAACACTTTATTAAACAGTTGAACCCCACTTGTTCTCAGTCTCAATAAACATTTCCAAGTACTTGATGAATTGTTATTAATATGCATATGCCAAAATATCTTACCAAAGCAATAATTCCTCTTCATCCATTCACTCCACAAAGAAGAATTATTCAAAAATTTGCATACAGTTTTATACCTGCCTCTTCCTTCAAATCAGAAAATGATTTAAGTCCAATACCCCCTCCCCCTTCTAAAGTTGGAAACATAACCTGTCCCAAGCCATTTTATGCGTTGAACTACCCCAAAAAAATATCACAACACATCGTATGAAGCTTGTCAATTGTATGTTCAGGTAGTAGATATATGAACTACCAATATAAAACTGTAGGAGTGATAACAGACTGTATGAGTTCAGCCCGACCAGCAAAACTCAAGAATTTGGCATCCCAAGCTTGTATTTTAGATTGAACACGCTGCAATAAGGATTGACAGTCACTATAATGAATATAATTGGATGATAGAGGTATTCCTAAGTACGTAATAGGAAGTTGGCTACACTGTATACCAAGAATTTCAGAAACTTCATTAGTATCTCTCGAATGAGAGCTGAAATAAATTTTGGTCTTGAGACCACTAATAGTCAAACCACTAAATTGCTTCAATTTACCAAAAACATTCTTTAAAGCAGTTGCACAACTGGTTATACACTTGCCGAAGACCACTAAATCATCTGCATATAATAGTGTACGATTACAGGATCAAAATTATGGATAGGGAGGAAACTTTGTTGCAATAGAACTTCATTCATACAATAGGTAAAAAAATCCATAGCAATAGAAAAAAAAAGTAAGGGGAGAGAAAATCACCTTGTCGAATGCCTCTATTTGACTTAATAAAACCCTTCGACACACCTTATATCAAAATAGAAAATGTAGGAGTAGCAATGCACTCATAAACCACCTTGATAAAATGTATAGGGAACCCCATCTTCAACATAATGTGGCAAATGAATTCTCTATTAATCATATCATATGATTTATGAAGATCCACCTTTACACAAAATTTATTTACTCCTAGCTTCTTAAAATCTCTTAACAATCTGTGAGCAAGAAGAATATTATCCACTATGTATCTAGTAATTACAAATGCACATTGATTTCGAGAAATAAGGTGTGGCAAATACCATTTAATTCTATTTCGAAGAATTTTGCTGAAAATCTTACAATGCATGTTGCAAAAAGATATTGGGCTGTAATGTGAAATTGCACTTGGTCTTTCTATCTTTGGAGTCAATGTTACAAACGTATGATTGATGCTCTTAGGCAATTTACCTGAACTAAAAATATCTTGAAGTGCCACAAGTAAATTCCAACTTAGTTGCTTCCTAATGTAATTTAAAAAAAATTGAATTAAAGCCATCAGGCCCTGGGTTTGCATCAACATGAACAGAAAAAACTATAACTTCTTATAAAGAAATGGGAGAAAATACTACCTGTTGGCCATGCGAATTAATAGACGTGATTGGAATGAAGGGAACTCTGCACTTACATTGTCATTGAACATAGAGCTGAAATAATCTATGACTTTTGCTTCAACATCTTTAGGGTTACACAAGAGATCTCCGTTAGTATTAATGAGAGCTATTACGTGATTTGAAAATCTTCTTGTTGACATTTTGAATGAATTTTTTTTGAGTTTGTGTCTCCATCCTACAACCAAGAAGCCTTCGATTTTTACTTGAAATTCCAAAATTTAATGTGTTTCTGAACTGACACAGCTTGTTTGGCTTCAACCAGCTTCTCATATATCTCTACATTTTCTAATTCCAAATTGGATGCACTCTCATACTCCCTAAATTTGTCTTCATCTTCTAATAACAACTCATCATCTTTAGGTCTGTTTTTATTCCACTTTTTCAACTCTTTTTTACACGCAGAAAGCTTTTGCTGAAAGATATAACTTGGAAAGCCCCAACCACTTGTTTGCAGACCATTGTAAACACATTCATCATATCCAGCTTTAAGATGCCATTCATTAGAATATCTATATGGAAAGCCTTTTACATTAGAAGTAGCAATGAGATCTAATAAGAAAGGGTTGTGATCAATTAGACAGTTGTGATAACGAGAGAGCTTTCATATCCAAAAATTTACATAAACAAGAGTGATTTACAAATATCTTACCAATATTGCTGTTCATCCCTCTCCTTCTCCAAGTGTAATTAAAACCCAACGCCTTAATTCTATCAAACCAGCCTGCATAATGCAATAATTAAATGCTCAAATTTGTTGGAATGGAACTAGAAGACCTCCTTTCTTATCTACATGAGAAGTCGAATTATTAAAACCACTTGTGAGCACCCATTCACCACTTACCAACCCTAATTCTTGTATTAAGTGTTGCCATAGAGACTGTCTATCATAAAAGTTGTTACTAGCATGCACTATTGTAATAAACATAGAAAAAACACCTATATTCCTTGCTTGATCAGTGACATGTTGATTTAATGAAGAAGAAAAATCCATATGCCAAACACTAGAGTTCCAAAGCAATAGTATTCTACCTGAAAATGATGAGGGGGTTCGAGGAAAATACTCCCATTCACTAGACATTAATCTACTAAACAACTTCAAAATAAATTAAAATCACTAAGTTTATTTTCCACCAAACCAACAACAGTTGGCTTGGATTTAGTCAATAGAGATGATACTTCTCGCATACGCAGAGATGTATTCATCCCCCTGACATTCCAAGCCAAAAATGTCATTTAATAGTTGAATTCCTCCTTCTCATCTCGAGACTGCTACTCGAGCACACCAACCTGTCTCTAGTCTACTCACTTAAGAACACCCAGAGTAATAAGAAGCAAAGCGTAAAACGTTAAGTTGGAAAAATTCTGGTGTAAGCGATAGTAATATTAAGCACTAATACGGTAATACAATTGGTATGAAGAATCATACTTGACCTCGCTCTAAATCCAAAGAGTTAGCACATATAACCATGTACTCTAATCTATGGAGATCACAACACCGGGTGTAAATGGAAGTGTGTGTCATAGTGATAGTAACCATTCGGACATAGCAAACATCCTTACATTCACTTGCTCATTGCAATGGATATACGATTACGTTTGGCCTACATGGTTCTCATATCCTTGCCACTCGGAGGGAAAGAAATCATACCATACTAATTGGTAGGACTCAAGATGATGACTCCGCACTAGGTCCGAATGTGGATCCCCAAGCTTCCTCGCACTATGAACAATTTCCCCGCACTAGGAGAAAGGACTCACACTAATCTGAGTGGACCACACACCAGCATCCCTTTCCTTGAAGTATTCACGTAGGTCTTACATATCGATGATCCTTCTTTGCATTACGTATCTATAATGACCCATATTCTACGTATCGGGGGATCATAGAATATTTATTTCTTTTTCAAATGAAATCGTATGGTCGTGTAACTTTGGGAAACGAGTATAGGGGTCATTTCCTATGTGCATGAATTTTACCGATTTTTAAATAACCATTTTGCCCTTGATGAATATTGTTTTGCCTATAACTTTTGACTGGTAAGGAGTTTTGATCTGAAACCACTTCCAATGGGTTGGATGATGGTTTACCTTTCCGTAGAGTGGTCAAATTGATCAAACGGACTTACCATTTGGGAGAAGTGGGTGAAATAAGGTTCGAAGTTGGAAAAACTGCTTAAATGGGCTTAATAAGTAATTAGCAGCTAGGCCCATTAGGTATTTCGGGATTAGGGTTATATAAGGGCTAATAGGGGCTAGAGAAATCCTCCTTTGTCATTTTGCAGCCGCCACGAACTTTCTCTTCAACCCTAACAATGGTTTCCACCTTCTAAACTACCTCTAATCACTTTCTAATCAAGGATTAAACTAATCATCATCAAATCTAGTCAAAATAGCATCAAATCAAAGAAGGAGCTGCTACGTTCCATTGGAATTCGACCAAATCAGTGGAGACTTCAGATCTATAAATTATTTGTCGCTATGGTGAATGATTAGCATGTTTCTTCATTAATTACAGCTAGTTAGGTGTGATTAGTGATAATTTACGAAATTATGACTCGGAAAAATATGGAAAAATATGTAGAAATTCTTAAATATGATTTTATGCCTCTGTTAGAAATTTGGGTTAATTTGGACATGTTTTGCTAATCGCATGGTTAAATTATGATTAAGGAGATTAAGGGGAAAACATGGGTTTTGGGTATGTTTGATCCTATATAACACACACTATTGATGTTTTGATGTTTATGATTGGTTCTATATGATGCTATTACTGTTTTTAATGGTTTGTGTTTGCATAGAAAGCTAGAATGGTCGAAAACGCCGTCGTGTGGCGTAAATAGTTGCTGGGATTGGGTCCAGGAAAGGGAATCGGATCGGGTTCGTAACCCCCGAACCGACCCGTTCAAGACCAAGGTGCCATGACTCGACTTGACCCAGCCCGTGAACAAACATCATGACCCGAAGAAGAACAACCGACCCGAACCGTGGGTCTTGACCGAACCGAAGCTGTCTCAGAACCCCATAACCCCGACCTGCTCGCGTCAGAGAACCGTGGGCTTCCACGTATGATATATATATATATATATATATATTGAAAATTGGTTACTTTATTAACTACTATGCTGTAGTTGGTCACTACTTTGGGCATTAGTAATGTACCTTTTCTATTTTTCTTTAGAGACAGTATTTTGAAGTTGTAATAATGGTATTGGATCATAAGCTGTATTTTAGATTCCGCTATTATGATGGTTTGGTTTTCAGCTTATGCATTGTCTCGCATGTTTTATGTCAAGTTATGTTATTATTATATTTTATTCCATGCGCTGTGAGATATACTACAGGTTCTTTGATAGTTCTTCATCTTGCTTCTTTTCTTTTGACGACCATCCCATGCTGGTCGAGCATCGGCACATCGCATTTCGTAGAAATGTCGGCTGGTCTGGGGCGGGCCGTCACATTTGGTATCGGAGCCTAGGTTACATAATTAACCTGGGGGAAGGCACCAGGGAGAGATAGTATACGTAAATGAGAGCGCGTATTTGTGATATTTCAGTTTTCAAAAGCAATATATATACTATTAATATATCTAAGGATGAAGCTGCACTACACTAGCACCATTAAGAAGATGGTTAATCGTTTTCTCTTTACAGATTAAACGATGAGCCGATATACGAGGAGTACGGGTTCAGGAGCAAACAATAGGGATGTTCCTGATATAAGGGCGATGTTTACTACCTTCATGAGGGAGATGCTTAGGGATGTTCAGGGAGTAGTTCTTAATGCTGCTAATGGTGGTGGTGCAGTAGTGTAGGTGCCTAGGGCCGATTTCGCCGAGCTTAACAAGGATTATACTAGTCTTGGTGGGAAGTCGTTCCACGGAACGAAATCGGCAACAGAGGTTCAAGATTGGATTGATAGTTGTGAGCGCATCTTTGAGGATTTGGGAACTGAAGATGCAATAAAGAGAAAACTAGCATCCCGCCAACTTCAAGGACGAGCAATGAATTGGTGGAATGCTATTAAAGCAGTTACTCCCGAGGATCAGGTTACTTGGAATCAGTTTAGGACTCACTTCAGTGATAAATTTATCCTAGCTGCTCAGAAATCAGAATTGTTTAGGAAGTTTTTGGAACTTAAAAAGAGTGGTAGGGCAGTCTCGGTTATATTGCTGAGTTCGATATTTTATCGAAATATGGATTATCTCTTATTGATACTGCCGAGAAGAAGAACGAGAAGTTCATAACTGGCTTAGATGGGTACTTGGGAGAAATACTAATAAACCATATTGATGAGACTTTTGAATCTGTAGTGGGAAAAGCATTGATATCAGAGAGCCTTTACCCTAAGTTAAAGGCCAATGTCGTTATTACATCTACAGAGAAGCCAAAGCCACAAGCATGCGGTGGAGGCAAGAATAATTCTCAGAGCAAGAGGAAGAAGAACCAGACCAAGGATGATCAGAGAAAGAAAGACGAGAAAGATGGAGAGTGCTTTAGCTGTGGCACGAAGGGCCACTATGCCAGAGATTGTCAGAAAAGGCCTGGGGACAGGAAGTGCTTCAACTGTGGTCAAGCGGGACATCACAAGGATAAATGTCTGCAACCCCCTAAAGAGAAGCAGATTGTGAAAGCATATGCTATCAACGCCGTTCCTTCTTCGTCGAATGCCCTAGCTGTGGCGCAGAAGGGAAAAGGTGTCGTTGTTCAAGGTATGCTTTCCATTTATGAAGTTTCTGTTTGAGTTTTGTTGATAGCAGGGCATTCCATTCCTTCATATCTAATGACCTGGTGGATAGGTTGGGATTGGAACTCGAGATGGTCGATATACCTTTGGTTGTGACGAACCTGATTGGTGGTTCGACGAGCCTTTACATGATTTGTCATAATTTGGTCTTATCGAGTCATGGATGTATGTTTGTTTTGATTGCTTTGTTTTGGGTTTTATTGGGTTTGGAATTATTGTGCAAGTCGATTGGCTCCAAAGGTATAGAGTGGTATTGGGTACCTACCTAGTGATGGTGATGGTAGCTGGAGTAGGAAGCCTGAGAGATATAAGTAGTTATTGTGACTTCCATTGAATGATATCTTAGTTTACTCGAGGAATGTTGTGCAGCCGTGATAGGATAAGACTGTACGATGATATGGACTGCCCCGAGTGGGACTCAGTAGGGCTACAAGATGACTCGAGTTGGAGTCGAGAAGGCTACAAGAAAATGGATTGACTTGGGTGGGACTCGAGTTGAAGATGGAATTTTGGATAGCTCTTCTGATGGAGTGCCAAGGAATCATCGATAGTTTGGAGTGTTCTAAGCGGACTCGAAGCAGGGGTATCTGGGGACGCCCATTTACCTTGGATCCATTGGACGTGATCTAGTTATCCTTGGAGGATAAACGTACGTTGGACTTATGGTAGTCCGTTTGGAGGCGGGGCTTCCATTATCCCTTGGGATTGGTTGGACCAGTCATATGGGTATCGACGTATTCATGGTTTTAGCACGTGATAGATAGGACTTATTCGATGAATGCTATGGATTGTTCAGGACCTGATGTTGATGTTCTCTTTGATTCAAGAATGGTAATAACTTCGGAGGGAACTCAGTGCGGAAATCTAGAAGTGATAAGAGGGGTTCGTTGGTCGTGGAGATGCAACGAAGGTTAGGACGATTCAAGTTGGACTTGAACTCGTAAATAATGGTTGTTCGTTGATCTTGGAGATGCAACGAGTAGGAAGACGACTCATATTATACTTGAATTGGTGGGTAATGGATACTCGAGACTGGGTCTGAGTTTATGGATAGTCGCCGGCGATGCCGACGTGAATGATGAAGGGATTATCGTTGTCGTAAGTTCTAACGGGCTCAAGACAAGGGTATAGTAGGGGCACTTAAAAGGCAAGTTGGACTAGTCGAATACCCTGGATCTATTAGATGGGCCTAGTTGTCTCTGGGAGGCAAATGTACATTGGACGTGCAGTAGCCTGGTTAGAACTGGGGATATCATTAGCCCTTGACAGATGTTATATTGACATAGCCAGTCATACGATTAACGATGGTTTCAAAGCAGGATTCACAGTGATGGCCAAAGTCAGTTATGAGAGATTGATTTCTTTGTTGAACCATCTCGCGTGGATTGTCCAATGTCGAAGGAGACGTTTCTTAGGTGCTTGTCTGATATTGGTTTAGGCCTCTAGGGCTTGTACTTGAGGGATGTTGAATTCGGTTAGGATGGTTCACGTGAGATGTATAAACTGAATGTTATGAGTATTGTTGTTTGAATGCTTTTGATTGCTAGGATGGAATGGGTCATTCTGGTTTTGTCCTGATGTAAGGTTGAAATTTTTTGATATAAAGGCTGTCACTGTCGAATGTGGGGAGTTGGGCTTGGAGTTCTTCTCTAGTTGAGTTCGTATATAATAATAGTTATCAGTCCAGTATTGGTATGACTCCATTTGAAGCTTTGTATGGAAGACCATACAACTCACCATCATATTGATTGGAAACCGGTGAGATAATTTGTTCTTGGATCAAAAGTAGTAAGAGAAACTTCATATAAGATCAATGTTATTCAACAGCGAATAAAGGCTGCCCAAGATAGGCAGAAGAGTTATGCTGATAAAAGACGAAGAGATTTGGAATTATCCGTTAACGAGTTAGTATTTATCAAGATCTCTCCGTTGAAGAATGTTATTCGTTTTGGTAGGGGAGGTAAGTTAGTACCAAAGTTTGTAGGTCCATTTCTTGTTCTCGAGTGAGTTAGGGATTTGGCGTACAAAGTTGGATTGCCTAACAAGATGGCGAGAGTTCGCAACATATTTCATGTTTCCCAGTTAAGGAAGTTTGTGCACGACCCTAATGTGACAATTTCACTGGAGCAGTTAGATGGTATCGAGGTAGAATCCAAGGCAGTTGGGAGCCGCAGGATGATTCGAATTGTCGGACACGATACGAAACAACTTCGAAGGAAGACGGTCAAACTAGTAAAGGTGCAGCGGGTGATAATGAGCATGATTGTATTTGGGAAACAGAGGAGAACATAAGGAGGTCATATCCAGAACTCTTTGCCTGGTAAGGTTTTAATATCGATATAGAATTCCCCTTGTTAGTAAACCGCATGCTAGGATATGCTTGTTGTGTTGTTATGTATGTTTGATTGTTGCAAATGATTTCCCAAATAAGCATGAGTCATTTTATGCTTCTTTATTTTGTTAAACAAGACAGATATTTTGTTGTACCGAGTATTGATGATTTGATGTTGGAAACAAATCTATGTACAAATTGTTTTATCAATAAAGTATTTATTCTCTGCTGCTTTATTTGTCTGTCTTGTAACTTATTTGCATCTTGTACCTAAAAACGCTCCACCAAAGTTAAGGCATTCCCTTTGTGAGTGACCTTAACAGAGGTGGGGTGTTAAACTTGATATTAGAGGCATGCGGGAACCTTTGTATGTTTTGGTTAAGGAATTTCGGGGGCGACATTTCTTAAGAGGGGGAAAATGTAACAACCCACATTCTACGTATCAAGGGATAGTAGAATATTTATTTCTTTTTCAAATGAAGTCGTATGGTCGTGTAACTTTGGGAAACGAACATTGGGGTCATTTCCCATGTGCATGATTTTTACCGATTTTTAAATGACCGTTTTGCCTTTGGCGAATCTTGTTTCGCCTATAACTTTTAATTGGTAAGGATTTTTGACCTGAAACCACTTCCATTGGATTCAGATGATGGTTTACCATTCCGTAGAGTGGTCATATTGATCAAACGGACTATCGTTTGGGAGAAGTGACTGAAATAAGGTTGGAAGATGAAAAAACTTCTTAAACGGGCTTAATAGGTAATTAGCAGCTAGGCCCATTAGGTATTTCGGGATTAGAGTTATATAAAGGCTGGAAGGGGCTAGAGAAACACTCCTTTGTCATTTTTCAGCTACCACAAACTTTCTCTTCAACCCTAACAATGGTTCCCACCTTCTAAACCACCTCTAATCACTTTCTAATCAAGGATTAAGCTAATCCACATCAAATCAAGTCAAAATTGCATCAAATCAAAGTTGGACTACCATGTTGCATAGGAATTCAACCCAAATTAGTGGAGACTTCAGATCTATAAATTATTTGTGGCTAAGGTGAGTG
Organism: Allium sativum; assembly: GCA_030737875.1. NCBI lineage: Eukaryota > Viridiplantae > Streptophyta > Magnoliopsida > Asparagales > Amaryllidaceae > Allium > Allium sativum. The sequence goes on from CM060916.1 coordinate 738,914,920, forward strand.
ATTAGCATGTTTCTTCACTAATTACGGCTAATTAGGGGTGATTAGTGATAATTAGCGAAATTCTGGCTCAGAAAAATATGGAAAAATATGTAGAAATTCTTAAATATTATTTTATACCTTTGTTAGAAATTTGGGTTAATTTGGATATGTTTTGCTAATCGCATGGTTAAATTATGATTAAGGGGAAAACATGGGTTTTGGGTATGTTTGTTCCTATATAACACACACTATTGATGTTTTGATGTTTATGATTGGTTCTATATGATGCTATTACTGTTTGGAATGGTTTGTATTTGCATAGAAAGCTAGAATGGTAGAAAATGCCATCGTGTGGCATAAATAATTGCTGGAATTGGGTGCAGGAAAGGGGATCAGATCGGGTTCGTGACCCCCGACCCGTTCGTGGCCAAGGTGCCACGACCCGACCCAGCTCGCGAACAAACATTAAAACCCAAAGAAGAACAACAGACCCGAACAGAAGGCGCCTCAGAACCCCATGACCCTGACCCACTCGCGTCAGAGAACTCGGACCGTGAAGCTTGCCATCCCCGAACCGAGGTGCTTCTGCTTGGCGACCACGGATCGAAGTGCCACTAGTGGACTGATCACGAACCGAGGAGCTCGACCCGAATCCCATTGTGTTCATGATCCGACTCGAAAGAGTTGCCATGCACGAGCCGATCCGAAGTATGTAACCACGAGCCTGAACCAGCAGGGAAGCATAACCACGAGTCGATCTCCTAGAGGGACTCACGAACCGACTCGATGCTCTGGAGGAGGCATCACGAACCCAACCGACAGGGGGAGGACACCATGAACCGATCCGACCCGGTGGAGTGTCACGACCCAAACCGTGGAGCATCCCGTACCGAATGGAGGCCGAACCTAATGGAGAAGACTAAAACCCGAGAGGCAAAGGTAGTCCAAATGAGAAGTTATGGCTCAGGATCCAAATGGTTATCAACGAGTTCTACTTCATGACTGGGATTTGCTGCGGGACGTGTGCAAAGGGGTTATTGATATCCATAATTTTGGTTCACCATTGAGCAAAGGATTATTGACTGTGGATCAGTGCAATGGGGTCATTATGATGCCTAAGGGAAAAGTGATCGCAGCAAAGTATTGGGTGAACAAAGTGGTAGATATCATATCCTTTACGCACTAAGTGAGAGGTGTGAGGTTGAATGCTATGATTGATGTTTGATATCGCAATGTCATGCACACTCCCATATTATATTTACACTTTATGTTACTGTTACCTTAGAGTATTGTACATCCTATTGTGCTAACTCTTCGGTTGCAGGTCCAGGTTCATGTATGATTTCTTGTACCTGTTATTTGTTCATCTTAGAGATATATACTTGCTACTACTCATACCAGACTGTTGTCTGACCCAGAGTTTTATGTTTCTTCTCATTACTCTGGGTTCTCACACGAGTAGACTAGAGACAAGTTAGGTGGTTGCACGAGTAGCTATACTGGGGACGAGCAGAAGGCTTCCACGTATGATATATATATATACACACATACACACACTCTCCCTGTGCTTTAGCTGGTCACTACTTTGGGCATTAGTAGTGTACCTTTTCTATTTTGCTTTAGAGACAGTATTTTGAAGTTGTAATAATGGTATTGGATCATAAGCTGTATTTTAGATTTTGTTATTATGATGGTTTAGTTTTCAGCTTATGCATTGTCTCGCCTATTTTATGTCAAGTTATGTTATAATTAAATTTTATTCCAGGCACTGTGAGGTATACTATAGGTTCTTTGATAGTTCTTCATCTTGTTTCTTTTCTTTTGACGACCGTCCCATGCTGGTCGAGCATCGGCACAACGCATTTCGCAGAAATGTCAGCTGGTCCGGGGCAGGCCATCACAGTATCAGTAGCGAAGTCTATTTAGGAAGTCACCACCATGGTTCCCAACTGGAGTCTTTACGATAACTTCTCATTTGAACTTTCCTCGCATCTCGGCTTAAGCTAGTCGTATTGAATTTCATCTTTAAAAGATCCCGTTCGTCATCATAAAGTAACACTATGCCATTCACCACCATAAAGAAGCCACATCCCTTACCCATACTCGTATCGACTTTCTTCGTCTCGACTAAGTCGAGCGGGACCTATGTTTACCCTGATCGGATCGATTATGTTGATCCGGGTTAGGATCACTATTGTCAGGTCAAATAAGTTGAACCGGACTTTGGTCGTCACCTCTGGATCGATAAAGTCAATTTAGACCCTTTCGATTTGAATCCAGATCGATGTTATCAATCCGTAGCTTGAGCCTCTCGATGAATTGAACCCCCAGTTCGAACGCCAAACCAAGATCCTCCCTTCTGCCTTCTTTTGCTCCCTTCCAACTTTGCTCCTAATCGAACCCAACCTAGCCAAACCAAACTTCAATGCACCATAACTTGGTCTCCAGAACCCCAAATGACTTGAAATTTATCCTATAACCTTCTGGGACCTTCCTTGTTGTGCTTACCAATTTTCATATGAATCTGATTATTTTTGCTCTCATCGACCTTGTTGAGTCGACCTAGTCAGCCAAACTCTTTAGCACTTCCAGTATATTTGTTAGTATTGTATTTCGCCATTCGAGGGAGTTTGCATCCATCCTAACATTCTTATTCAATGTTAGAACATACCCAATAATTGAAACAACATATAAATCAACCAAACAAGATCATAACTCCCAAATAAGAAAGGTTTTCCCTTGATCCCATAAATTTTGGGTTCACAAATTAATCCCAAATCATCCCAAACTTAGATATGTGTCTTTATAGGATTAATAACTAATTATGAACATTTTTCCATATTTTTATGAGGTGTTTACATGTTAATATACTTAATTATTGAGTAAGAATGTTATTACTCACTTTAATCACCCCAAAGATGTAGATCCGAAAATAAAGATGTTTTAGCTCTGATTCTAAGTTGTTCCGGTCTTGCAACAGCTATCCTCTTTTGAGTGTTGATTTATGTGATGACCACCCATAACTCCTGCACCTAACAAGAGGAATAATGCACTGAAAGACATGCCAGAAAGCTATGGATGATCATCTGGGTAGGATAATATACGCAAGGCCTGTCGTATAACTCACAGCGCAAGGATAAAATATAATACAACATATACAACATGCAATAATAGTAAAGGAGAATTGAGCAGAATTTAAAACTTTCATATCATCATGAACTATCCTAAACATCAAACTAAATACAATATCAAATTCTGTACAAATTGCCTCACTACAGGTCACTCGGAGAATACATCAAGCATAACAGTTGAAAACAACATATAGTACGTAATAGGAAACTATTACATAAGCCTCCAGCCCGTCATTGCTCAGCAACATCATCCTCATCAAGATCAACTACCTGTCACTTGCTACTCAGTCTGCCCATCCACACAATGGATGAACAACCCTAGGTAATAAGAGAAAACATAAAACCTTGAGTCAGACAACAATCTTAATGATCGATAAAAAAACTATCTAACATCATCAATAAAGAATATAAGAAATAGGTATACCAATCATCTAATCTACCAACACATCATCAGAGAAGAAACCCAAATTCATCTCCTCTACATCCGACAGTGATAGCCTTTACAAATAATCATATAGAAACAAACAAACATAGCAACTATTTATCCTGTGTAGACCATCCTGATCGAGATCAACATCCCTCAAGCACAATCCCTGAAGGCCTAAACCAACATCAGACAAGCACCCAAGAGATGTCTTCTTCGACGTCAAACAATCTTTGCAAGACGATACAAGAAAAACAATCAACATCCATGACTCTAGCTATCACTGCCAATCCTTCTTTGAAACAATCGTTAATCATATGACTAGCCATATCATCATGTCATCCATCAAGGACTAATGATAGCCCCAGTTCTAGCAAAAACTCCATACGTCTTTCATCGATACGTATCTAGGCCTTTCATCGATACCCAGGGTACTCGACTAATCATCTAGTCTTTAGGCGTCCCTATAACCCTTGCTTTGGGCCCGCTAGAACCTATGACAACAATAATTCCTCTGCCTTCAATATCTCTAGTCATCATCATCGGCGACCATTCATATGCTCAAATCATCTTGAGCAGCCATTATCCACGAACAATCATCTTAAGTTGTCTCAATATTCGTTGTATTTCGACGATCAACGAACACTATAAAACACTTCGAACATTCTTCCTTGAAGTCACACTGAAGCCACGACTATCATCGAACCAAAAACATACATCGTTTGGTCGACATTCGATTCACTCTTTTGTTGCGAATTATAAACCATAGCATTTAAATTTTCATTCCATAACGTTTCTCAAATGCTATCATTTATCAACCATGCCTGATCCATCTGATCATACAATCCATCGGAGCGCCCCTTTCCCGATCACACTTTTCTACGCGCGCACCCCTTTAGATCACTCGGCCGATCCATGCTAATTCGCCAAGCCCGATCCATCATTCCATAGTGTTTCTCAGACGTTGTCGTCCCTGGCCGATCCATCATTCAGAAAACCTTGCCCGATCGATCGGTTGCACATCGACCGATCCATCAATTTTACTTGCTTAATACATGCTTTTCACAGCGTTTGCAAAACCTTGTCGAACCCCAATTATCCGATCCATATTTCCTTGTGTCGGTCCATCGAGAAACTAGTCCGATCCACCACGAAATCATGTCTGGCTTGCATGCGCTGCCCAGTCCATCCCATTTGACACGTTGGTAATGTCCCGAATTTTTAGTGATTTAATAATTAATTAATTTAATTATTTTAATATAGTGGTTTGATAATATAAATGGTTTAAATTAAAATATTTTGATTATTTTAATAATAAATAATGGGATAATAATATATTTATTTCCAGAATAATCGGAAATAGTTAAATTGGCAATATTGTGTAAATTGGATTATTTAAGTAATTTAATTAAATTTAGATTCGAGTTAAAATAACAAATTTATTTTTAAACAAAACTTGGACATTAAAATTTATAATATAATTATAATCAAGCATGTAATGTCGCGATAGTTAGCAATATTGAGTTTTTACTTCAACTGAGCGTACAGGAAGTGTTATAAGTCGGATTTCTTCGAAACAAAAAATGTTCAAATCTGTTGAACTATATTTTTCTAATGGAAGTGATAATTGGAGATTTTGCTTTATAGATTGTAAGTTACATCCAAATCAAATTTTCAAATAGTCACTATGGAATAGTTTATAAACTATAACGATTTATTTAATTATAATAGATTATTTATTTCGAATTTGGATAAGATTTTTAAGACATATAATTAATTTAATTTACAGAATTTTTCCATAATTTTTAATTTAAGAAATAAGTAACTTTTTATTTGAAGTGTTTTACACCCTATATCAACATTATTGGGGTTTCACAATATAAGTTAACTTGTCTATATTATTATATTTTTGGGATCGTGGCACATTGCTCATCACAACAGTATTTTTATTTTTGTCCGTAGCAACTCGTCTGTGGTAGTTTTGTACATTGCTTCACATGTAAATTTTGTGATATGTAAATATATATATATTCTAAGAACAATCCTAATCAATCTTATCAAATTAAATGGCCGACTAAAGGAAGCAACCTACCCTTGCCTGCGTATACCTATACTTCCCATTCCTCAAACATTAAGCTTCTCATATATATGTTAAAGCAATATTATAACCTTCCCTATAATCTATATCTTCCCTAATACTTAGCATCCAAGGAATTAACCAATATAAAAACATGTTGCCTCTTCCATTTACTTTCCTTCGGCTGCAAAACTTAATCGAAAACTTTTCATTTGCGGCTTACAAAAATGCAAAAGGGCGGAAGAAATATACTAGAAGCGGGACATGTAATCAGTGAAGTATTGGGGAAGGTTCATGGGTACGTGCGTTGGTTAATGGTAGGAGAAGTAGAACGTTTAAGCTTTGGAAGATCACCTACTATGTTGGCTGCGGTGGGATTATCTGGACGCATGCGGGTAAATGGTGGTTGATGCATCATGGTGGAATGACGTGAGCAACAAGGAGAAAAAGAATAGAAAAAAATATGATGCAAGGTCAGCTGGGAATATGGTTCCGTTAGCAACATCACAGAGAGGAGAAGCTGATATGGTGAACGGAGGCGTCAGTGTTCAATTTCATGCAACGATGGGGAGGAGTTTGGTTCACGAAGAGCTTGCGGGTTTCAGTTTGGAAGTATGGGGAAGGCAAAGACGGGTTGTTTTTGTTTTAAATTCGTGCAAAAGAGGATCACATGTATTACTGTATATGTACATAATCGAGATGGGGAGAGAAAGGAGTGAACGAGGTAAATATTGGCATTGGTTTCATTGAGATTCGTAAAGAAATGGAAGAGAACGAGAGGCTAAAAGATTTCAAAATAGCCATTTTTACAAGAGCTGATTCCAAGAGTTATTGATGGGAAGAAACCGCACTGTACACGTGGGTTAGTTGGGTTGTTGGGCTAGTCTCAATCTAGTAAAGACCAAAACTAATAACGTTAGTTTAGATTAAATTTAAAATAGTAAACAAATTTGTTAATGCAATATTTCACTCATACTTTGTCAGAATCACGAGTGGTCTAATGCATTGGGGTTGTATGGACTTAGGCTATAGGATGAAGCTGGTTTGGAACTATTTGAAGCTTGTTTGAATTTATGGCGAAATAAAATGCCTGATTAAATCAATCGACCATTAATCGTTATTCAATGATTAACGACCAAGGTGAGTAAACTTACCAACTCTATCCAGTTCTATAATTTTGTAAATGTTATTTAATATTGATAAAAATGATTGAATGCTGAGTGTGATGGTTGTTTGGATGATTTGCGTATTAATTGTTTGAAATTTTATATACCGTTATATATATATATATATATTGCTTAAATATGGATTCTATTTATTATAATATTGCATATTGATACGAAAATAGTGTTATTTATGTTGATTAACATTTGTGGATGCAAGAAAATAGGTTGGAGGGATCCAACTGGATTCCTCAACAATAATATTATTGTCTTTCAAATATTGCATTATATGATGTGACAAATAATCCGTGATTGATTATTGTGTGTTTTTGGATATTGAATAACATTGACCTTGAAATAATAATTATTTAAATAACATAAATTATATTTGAAAAGAATTTGGGTTTTAAAAAGGGAAATTCTATTTTTAATTAGAAATTGAATTTCGATTTGGATTGGAAAGTAATAACTTGTTTTAATCATAATAAAACAAGTAGTTGTTCTATTAACGATATTTATAAATGGAATAAAATAATTATTATTAAACAATTTAAAGAATGTGGATTCAAGAATGAAAATCAGAAAGGGAAATGGGAATCGTTTCAAAAGGGAAAACGATGAAATTTATTTCAATATTCGAAATATGGACATAATAGAAATAAATCCATAAGGATTTGTAATTATTCGACTATGTCAAATATTAATAAAATAATTTAATTTTTAAATTATATAATTCAAGATTTGACAAGATAGTTAATATTTGATTTTGAAACCAATAATTTGTAATCAAATATATATTTGAGATTAAGTTATAACTTATAAACATAGTTTATGAAATGAAGTGTGAAGTATAGATTTATAAACAACTCAATAGAGGGAGTTTTGACTTGTAATTGGTATTTACTTTTCAAGTAATAATTTAATTAATTAATTAATTAAATATTATTTATTTATTCATAAATAAAGGATCAAAGTTATACTTTAAATATAAATGGATTTTGGAAATGTCTTCCAAATATAACCAGTGATGTTTTCTAGGTATAGAAAATGAAATGATTTTGTCGAAGATTTGTCGAGTTGAATGGCTTCTTGAGTATTAATCTGATGTTGGTTTCGGCCTTCGGGGTTGATACTTAAGGGGTTGTTCTCTTACTAGTTTACGGTTAGGGACTGATGGATAGTGATGCGTGAATAAGATACAGAAATGTTTTCGAAAACATTTTCCAAGAAATTGTGAGTGGCTAAGCGAGTTGTAGAAATATTTGAGTAAAGATACTTAAGGGAAATTGGAAATTAAAATGATTTTTGATAAATCTATTTAAAGGAGCTCAATGTTGATTGATGAATGATCGGTAAGATTTCCATTTGGGAATACGACCGTTGTTTGTTTTGTATGTTTTCCTTTGATAGTTAAATAACCGACTATCAAAGTTTTTGACCATTTTTCCATTGTCAATACGGAGAGACCAGGATTAGGTTTATTATCTGAAAACCACCTCGTATAGCACTAGCTTTGCAAATCAAATATGATTAAAGACGGAGAGTATGCAAGGGCTGTTTGGAAATCCTAGGTAGAAATTGCCTAAGATGGATTTACAGAATAGTGCCTTTGATTTATCCAGACCCAGGACAACGTGTATGGATGAATGCTTGACAGAGTATATCTAATAGATCAAGTAAAATTATCACTTCAAACGTATTTACGTTGGTGGCGGAGGAACTCGTTTCTCTTAGCTTTATGCCCGTGGTATTTTGAGGAAATCAATTTGTCATTTGGCGGGTTTAACGATGTGGGATTAAGAGAAAATAAAGGAATGATCTATCAAGATACGTTATGACCTCAAGCCTCATCAATCAGGAAATGACAAAAATCGGGTAGGCGGCATGGTTAAGTGGGTCGCACCTAATTAGGGTATATTGTCACCATCTAGAGAATATTCGTATTTGTTACTTCCTTCAATTCCGTATCTCCTAGAAACAGTTATGTTGGTATACTAACCGTAAGGTGACAATATATTCGGAACATTCAAGTGAAATGAATGGTCAGTCATGTGTGGCTGAGTTGCAAGATGTTCTTGTTGAACTCCAGTGTATCTCCTCTAGAGTACACTGATCGGAATGTGGTTGCATACCTTGTCATAGTTGGAAATCCATTCCCCAGTAAGAGCCCGAGTTTTTTTGATTATATACTATGTATATAGAGCATGAAATGCAAGCGTTCTGCTAGATTTCTATTTACTTGTATTAGACTATTATAATATCAGAATAATATGGTTTCTAAGAAATGTTTTGGGTTATTGTTAGATAAAAACCATCTGTGTTTATGTATGGATCGGTCTTATGATATTCCTCTCTTTTAAAAAGGATTTTGGAAAGTTAAACCAAGTAATTGGAGTTTACTCACACCAGTCCCATGACCGACCCAGAGTTTATTCTGTTTTGTTTTACCCTAATCTCTTGGGTGCCCAAATTTGTATGGGCAGTCAAGTAGTCGGGACTTTTCAGATATACTTTGAGGAGCTTGGAGCAGGAGGCTTCAACATTATATATACACACAAAAGTTTATTTCTGCTGTGATGTTATATGTTGTACTCTGAAAGGGTATGTATATACAGTTGTAAGTTTGTATTTCAAACGTTATTGTATAATATATTTTATTCGTTCCACTATGAGATTCGTGTTTACTCTGATTCTGTTCTATTGTGTTCTTCTTCTATTCTCACTTTCTATTTCTCACCCTCTAAATTCTTTTTATTTATGGTCCACTATTTACGATGCTTGAATAATCGACATTGTGTTTCATGTTGATTTTCAGGGATGAAAATCCTTGGGTCGTTATAGTGGTATCAGAGCTGAAGGTTTAGTGATTACCTTAGCTCTGTGGTGTAAATCAATAGAGATAGGGCTAGTAATACCCTGGATTGAGTTTGAGTGTATATATATGAAAGAGCGTATTTGTAAATTAAATAAAATTGGTTTTATATTGTGTTGATTGGGTTGTCGAGTGGTTTAAGAATTCTGGTCGATATGGTAGTGCACACTATATCGAAAAGTTTTTATAAACTCTTGAATAGAGCAATTCAACATAGTATTGTTTTGGAAAGAGGGTAAATGAAATAATTTTACCCATAGTATATTTTGATATAAAAGAAGTATTTATATTGAAATTATTATAATACATATATATATATATATATATATTGGATGTGTTGGTTGTAATTAAAATTGAATAAGATTATGATTAAGATGGTTATAAATAACCAATCAGAATTCATATAAGTATAATATATAGAATCAGATGGATTAAATTTGAATTTAAAACAGAAATGGAATAAAAATTCTGAATTCGGAAAATTGTTTGTAAATGGATTTTGGATTAATATATGGAGATTATAAGATCCTGGGAAAAATTTGAAATGTTTTCCAAGTGTTGAAAAGGATATTTTGGAGTAGTTCCGAAAAGGAAGTGTTTAAAAATGGTTTGAAAGTGATATAGTATTGAACTCACTTCGATCGCTGCAAAATAATTTCGATGATGATCCGGACACCATCGTTGTTCATTTTCAAGTTTATAAGCGATGGATTACTACCGAAGATTTTGTTTTTGAAGTGGCTTGAGAAAACGAGTTGTTTTGAATCCTAAAAAGAAATATCTGATTTTAGAAAATCTCAATTGTTAAGAACCCAGGAATTGGAATTCTGAAATTTAAATTTAACTTATGAAGTTAAATGGATTGAAATGGTAAAGGTGAATAAATAAGTTGGAATTTACCTTAGACCAAGTTAAATAAAATTAGATTGGATTAGAGATCATATGGAATGGAATCGGATTGATAAGTTAAGAGTTTGGAATTGAGATTAGAGTTTGGATTGAATTTGGCTTGGTTATAAGCTAATGGCTTGGTTCAAGAATGAATTAAGTGGAGATCAATTGGGAATGCGTTTGTATATGTTGAGTTATAGTGAATGGAAGAGATAGAGTTGAATGCCCAACAAAAAGGTACAAGTTTATATTTTATGGGCCAGGTTGGCAAGTCGATTGGCTGTTTAATTTTCTTTTGGATCGGAGAAAGCCTAGAGAGGCGAGTTGTAGTTGTACTGATTGAGCCATGCAAAGGAGACAATGGCGAAATTTTTCGGAAATGGTGTTAGAAAATTTACTGATTTTTCGAAAAAAAATTCAATGGGATTGTTGACGTCCAAAGTTGGACACTTGTGACAGTCAACCCCTTGTCGTGTGGAGAGCACACGAATAATCAATCGCAAAGTGTAAATAAGTAAAGAAAACAGGGAACACACAAGGCTTTTTATAGTGGTTCGGCTAAGATAGTGCCAATGTCCACTTTATATATATTGATTTTTTTTATTTTGTTACAAGTACAATGCTTTTTCTATTTTGAGAAAAAAGAAGAATAGGCTATTTTTAGGTTTAGCCGTAGAGGAGAAGTTCAGCCGAAAACTGAAGTAGCCGAAAGAAGCCCCTTTTTCCATTTTGAGCATGGATGTATTTTTAGGTGAAGACAAGGGATGAGAGGGCCGCCACGTGGCTTTCCTTTTTTTCGAAGGATGGACATGTGGAGCTTGATTATTGGTAGTAGTTGCGGCGATGGGACCTGGTCTACTGTTAATTGATAATATCCTTGGAAATAGTGGCTTACATGGCACTCGAGGTGAGGTGCATCAAAAATAGAGCTTTTTCCGGAGGTGGTCGATCGCCTTTATCGCCTTGAGAGTCGGGCCGAGTATTGAATGACTCAATTGGATATTTCTAGGAGAATCCAAGATATTTGGCTGATCCGATTTTGATGGAAGCGATGAACTCAGTCAGTTAATGATGAGCGATTCTTCCAGGATCGATGAGTCATTATTTGAAGGAGGCCAATTCGGATCGGCCTAGGTTCGGGCCGATTCTGAAGGAGTTGGCTTAGGCCGAACTATGCTTGGGTTTTCTGGAGTGTATCTCATTCTATAGGTAGATCGACCAATGCTGAGAGTGGACTTTCTATCATTGGGCTTCGATCCGTTGAACAACAATAGCTTTTCCCAAAAAGTTGGTCAACACTCTACCCCTCAGAATACGTCTTTCTTGGTAAAGGAGGTGTGTTCTGATCCTTGCATCGAATTTCAATGTGTGAATAATGATGGTAACGCTGAATGATATTATGGCTAGAAATCTGACGATCCAGGTGGTTGTATTGAGACCAAAGAACCGACGATCGAAGTAGATCGTATTAAGGTCATAAAAACCAACAACCATCGACGACCGTATTAAGGCCATGGAAGTGTTTGTTAACTTTGGTTGTGAGATTCAATACGTGCAAAGAATGTATGGGCCATTCTTGGTCTAAAGAAGGCTCCGATCTTGATTGGGCGAGTACTAAACATACTCGGCTTAGAGATATGGGTGAGCAGTAATCACACTTGGCTTACAAAGATGGCGAGTATTAACTATACTCGGCTTACAGAGGTGACGAGTATTAACCATACTCGGCTTATGAAGGTGGCGAGCACTAACCAACTCGGCTTATGAAGGTGGCGAGCATTAACCATACTTGGTTTACAATCATGGCGAGTATTAACCATACTCGGCTTATGGAAAGTGTTAATAATGCTCGACTCATGTACGATCTTTTGCAAAGTTTTGGCAAGTGAAAAGTGCACTTGGTTCAGAGAAGGGGTTATTATAATCCTTACTCGACGTGCATAAGTTCTACCATACTCGGTTTATGGAGTAGGTTTAGATATGGTGGCAGGCTTTGATCGTAAGATATGGACGATGGCTTAGCACTGGCCATATTCGGGTTAGTGAGCGCTAGTCAGACTCGACTAAAATCATTCAAACATAATCCATGTTTGCAAAATAAAATTCACTGTCACTAAAGAACTATCACAAAGAAATGAAAATAAATTCTAAGAGAGTGAACGTTGGTTCTAAAGCATGCCTAGAAGCTAAATCTTAACCCCGTACATGTGTACATCAACATATCCATTTTATTGAAAGAAATGACAATACATTGAAAATAAGAGATCTAAATCTTACTAATTGATGATAATGCCACGAGTGCTAGGCTCAGGGTCCTTTCCATTTCTAGGAGCTCGAGGGCCGACCTGAGGAGCTTGGGCAGAAGATGGAGGCGGCAAGGCTGGCGTGTTTTTTTTTTTGACATACTCGGGAAGTTCTCCTCGCCTGACCCTATCCTCGACGAGATCGCGCAAGTGCTTGCATTCATTGGTGCTATGACCAGCTATGTTATGGAACATGCAGTGTTTTCCATAATCAAGCTCTTTCTGGGTCGGCTCTCTTCGAGGAGGTTTTGTGAAAGGTAGAGACCCTCGTACATCAAGGTAAATGTCGAGCTGGGAAGAATTGAGCTCGGTATTATGATAGTACTTATTTTCTCATCGAGGTCGTACATTGTGTTCATACTTTTCTGAGGCCTTTCCTCTTCCTTTTTTCTGGCCATTTGTGTTGGATGGACCTCCATGTTTGGTGGCGAGGACCTCAAGGCTTTCCATTTCAATGCTGGCATCTTCTTGTCGGAGGAACCGTTCGACTTCAACATAGAAATCTTCGATATCCTTGGGGGATCTCTGGTTAAAGAGATTGAGAACTCTGATTGTTTCTGAACACCTGCGATGGCGACCATAAGCACCATCGATGGCTCTGATCGATCGATTGATGCTACGGCCGCGTTGAATCTTTCGAGGAAAGATTGAAGTATCTCACCCAGTCGTTGCTTGATGGAGGTCAGGAACATGACACTTTTCCGTCGGGAGATGTGAACTCTGAATTGCTCGATAAAGCGGGTGACCAACGTGTTCCAACTACCGATCGACCCCATTGTTAGCTGCCGAAACCACATGCTGGCTATATCTATGAGAAAGAGCTGGAAGCACTTGGCCATAACATTGGTTGATGCGCCAAGTACCTCCATATGACACATGTATCGCATGAGATGGATGGTTAGGTCGGTTCGACCGTTGTAAGGTTCAATGGCTGGAAACTTGAAATATGGAGGATTGTGGGAGTTTCTGATCTCCCTAGTAAAGGGGCTATAGTGGATATTATCTATATCCTGTTGAGAAGAAGAGCCCCAGGTGAAGCGTCAGATGATGCTTGCAAGCTGGCTTCCATCTCCGAGGAGTCGCTGTCATGAATTCGGCTCTGCATTTGGGATAGCTCCAGCACCAAGGTCCAACGAAAGCATGCTCGGAAGGGTGGTCATTGGTTGGGCTCGACATCTGAGAGTTGAGTGAAGGTGAGGGTGAGGATTCATCACAGTTGTTGGTTCTGGGCAGATTGGCGCCTCTTGAACTTGATGAGAATTGGGCCGAGCCGTACCCATGACAGAAGGCCCGGGCTAATTCAGCATAGCATGTAATGTTCGAGGCTCGGCGTTGCCCCCGGTCGGGGCAATGTCAGAAGGGTCTACGGTAGCGTCTTCCTCCGCTAATCTGGGAACTGGTATGATAGAGCGGTCTTCCTGGTTCGAAGGGAAGGCTCCATCAGCTTGAAGCGGAAGAGTCATTAGTCTAGTTTGCGGTAAGATACCGGGTTGTAATAAGAATGGCATTGATTCTGATGGGCCCGACAGTTGTTGGATTGGTCCACTGGGTCGAGCCGGTCCTTGGAGTGGAGGCAATATAGTCTAACGACCTAGATCTTGATCGCGGACCTCCTACGATTCTGCAGCTACAGTTGTGTTGGTTGTTGGAAGCGATGCTCCTAGCTGTAATTGGTCAAGAGGTGGAGCCGAGCTAGGTAAGAAAAGTTGGGATCTGATCAGTGTCCTGATTTTGTGCATACCAAAGATCAATTGTTGCCCCAGTACCGGTCGGTGGAGGAATTGATGTTGAAGTGTTTAATCCCATCTCCATTCGACCGAGAAGGTGATCCATCAACTGTTGTTGTCATTCAAGGAGTTTACCCTAAGATGTCATCTGGTCCTTGAACCCGGCCAGAATCATGTCTACATCATCCCTTGTAATATATTGGGACGTGTCTTCATGAGAGGAGGCTTCCTGACTAGCCTCTACAACATTTGTATTGGGTGCATTAGCGCGTATGGGACGGGAAGATGCTGCATCTTTCTTCCTCTTGTTTGCTATGGGCAGGAACTTGCTAGAGGTCATAGGGTATGTCAGTGCATCCCCCGCCTGGTGCGCCAAAGTGTTAACGTCAAAAGTTGGTCACTTGTGACAGTCAACCCCCAGTCGTGTGGAGAGCACACGAATAATCAATCGCAAAATGTAAATAAGTAAAGAAAATAGGGAACACGCAAGACATTTTATAGTGGTTCGGCTAAGATGGTGCCTACGTCCACTTTATATATATATATATATATATATATATATATTGATTTTGTTTCCTCTTATTACAAGTATAATGCTTTTTCTATTTTGAGAAAGAAGGAGAATGGGCTATTTTTAGATTTAGCCTTAGAGGAGAAGTTCAAACGAAAACTAAAGTAGCCGAAAGAAGCCCCCTTTTCCATTTTGAACATGGATGTATTTATAGGTGAAGACATGGGCTGAGCGGGCCAACACGTGACTTTCCTTTTTTTCAAAGCTTGGACACGTTGAGCTTGATTATTGGTAGTAGTTGCGGCGGTGGGACCCGGTCTACTGCTGATTAATAGTTTCCTTGGAAATAGCGGCTTACTGGCACTCGAGGTGAGGTGTATCAAAAGTAAAGCTTTGTCAGGAGGTGGTTGACCGCCTTTATTGCCTTGAGTTGGGCCGAATATTGAATGACTCGACTGAATATCTCTAGGAGAATCCAAGATATTTGGTTTTGATGGAAGTGATGAACTCGGTTAGTTAATGACAAGCGATTCTTCCAGGACCGATGAGTCGCTGTTTGAAGGAGGCCAATTAGGACCGGCGTAGGTTCGGGCCGTTTCTGAAGGAGATGGATTGGGCCGAACTATGCCTGGGCTTTGTGGAGTGTAGCTCGTTCTATAGGTCGATCGACCGATGCTGAGAGTGAACTTACTAACATATGGCTTCGATCTGTTGAACCGTGACAACTTTTGCCAAAAAGTGGGTCAACAAGGAATAAATTAATATTTTATTAAAATTAATTGGTTTAGTTGAAACTGAAATTAAGAAATTAGACAAAAGATATTCACCTAGTTAATATGGTTTGTAATGTTTTTCCTACCTTAGTAATTTCGTGGACGAAATTCTTACAAGGGGGAAGGAATGTAACGTCCCAGATTTTTAGTGATTTAATAATTAATTTATTTAATTATTTTAATATAGTGGTTTGATCATTTAAATGGTTTAAATTAAAATATTTTGATAATTTTAATAATAAATAAAGGGATAATAATATATTTATTTCAGAAATAGTCGGAAATAGTTAAATTGGCAAATTGTGTAAATTGGATAATTTAAGTTATTTAATTAAATTTAGATTCGAGTTAAAATAATTTATTTATTTTTAAACGAAATTTGAACGTTAAAATTTATAATATAATTATAATCAAGCGCGTAACGTCGCGGTAGTTCGTAATACTGAGTTTTGAACTTCAACTGATTGTACATGATTCGTTATAAGTTGGATTTCTTCGAAACAAGAAACGTTCAAATCTGTTGAGCTATATTTTTCTAATGGAAGAGAAAAATGGAGATTTCACTTTACAGATTGTAAGTTACGTCCAAATTAAATTTTCAAATAGTCTCTATGGAATCGTTTATAAACCATAATAATTTATTTAATTATAATAAATTATTTATTTCGAATTTGGATAAGATTTTTAAGATGTATTACTAATATAATTTATAGAATTTTTCCATAATTTTAAATTTGAGAAATAAGCAACTTTTTATTTGAAGTATTTTACACCC
Organism: Allium sativum; assembly: GCA_030737875.1. NCBI lineage: Eukaryota > Viridiplantae > Streptophyta > Magnoliopsida > Asparagales > Amaryllidaceae > Allium > Allium sativum. The sequence continues at coordinate 738,931,546 of CM060916.1, forward strand.
TATATCGGCATTATTGGGATTTCACAATATAAGTTAACTTGTCTATATTATTATATTTTTGGGATCGTAGAACATTGCTCATCACAAGAGTATTTTTATTTTTGTCCGTAGCAACTTGTATGTGGTAGTTTTGTGTATTACTTCCTATGTAAGTTTTATGATATATAATCATATATAATCTAAGAACAATCCTGATCAAACTTATCAAATTAAATGGCCGACTAAAGGAAGCAACCTACCCTTGCCTGCGTATACCTATACTTCCCATTCCTTAAACATTAAGCTTATCATATATATTTTAAAGCAATACTGTCACCTACCCTATAATCCATATCTTCCCTAACACTTAGCATCCAAGGAATTAACCAATATAAAAAAAAGCTGCCTCTTCCATTTACTTTCCTTCGGCTGTAAATCTTAATCGAAAAATTTTCATTTGCAGCTTACAAAAATGCAAAAGGGCAGAAGAAATATACTGGAAGCGGGACATGTAATCGATGAAGTATTGGGGAAGGTTCATGGGTACGTGCATTGGTTAACTGTAGGAGAAGCAGAATGTTTAAACTTTGGAAGATGACGCTACTGTGTTGGTTGCGGTGGGAAAATCTGGACGCACGCGGATTGATGGTGCTTGATGCATCATGGTGGATTAGCGTGAGCAACAAGGAGAAAAAGAATAGAAAAAAATGACGCAAGGTCAGCTGGGAGCATGGTTCGATTGGGAGCAGCATCACGAAGAGGAGAAGTAGAGATGGTGAACAGATGCATCAGTGTTCAATTTCGTGCAAAGATGGGGAGGAATTTGGTTCACGAAGAGCTTGCAGGTTTCAGTTTGGCAGTATGGGGAAGGTAATGACGTTTTTTTTGTTTTAATTTCGTGCAAAAGAGGATCACATGTATTACTGCATGTGTGCATGAACTGCTGCATTGAAAATCGCTAGGAAGAACAACAAATCGAGTTAAACAGGATCGAGATGGGGAGAGAGAGAGAGGAGTGAACGAGGTAATATTGGCGTTGGTTTCATTGATATTCGTAAAGAAATGGAAGAGAACGAGAGGCTTAAAGATTTCGAAATAGCCATTTTTATGTGAGCGGATTCCAGGAGATATTGATGGGGGAAGAAACCGCACTGTACATGTGGGTTAGTTGGGTTGTTGGGACAATTTCAATCTGGTAAAGCCCAAAACAAATAATGTTAGTTTAGATTAAATTTAAAATAATAAACAAACTTGTTAATGCAATATTTCACTCATACTTTGTCAGAATCACTAGCGGTCTAATCCATTGAAATTGTATGGACGCAGGCTACGCGACGAAGCTGGTTTGGAACTGTTTGAAGCTTGTTTAAATTTGTGGCAAAATAAAATGCCTGGTTAAATCAATCGACTGTTAATCGTTATTCAGTGATTAACGACCAAGGTGAGTAAACTCTCTAACTTTGCCCAGTTCTATAATTTTATAAATTTATTTAATATTGATAAAATTGATTGAATGTTGAGTGTGATGGTTGTTTGGATGATTTTCTAATTAGTTGTTTGAAATTTTATATACCGTTATATATATAAAACATTGCTTAAATATTGATTCTATTTATTATAATATTCCATTTGATATGAAATTAGTGTTATTTATGTTGATTAACATCTGTGGATAAAGGGAAACATGTTGAGGGACCCGACTAGATTCCTTAGTAATTATATTATTTGTTTTTCATATATTGCATTATGTGATGTGACGAATAATCTGTGATTGATTATTGTATGTTCTGGGGTGTTGAATAACATTGACCCAGAAATAATTAATATTTAAATACTATAAATTATATTCATAAAGAATTTGGTTTAAAAAGGGAAATTCTATTTTTAATTAGAAATTAAATTTCGAATTGGATTGGAAAGTAATAACTTGTCTTAATCATAATAAAACAAGTAGTTGTTCTATTAACGATATTTATAAATGGAATAAAATAATTATTATTAAATAATTTAAAGAATGTGGATTCAAGAATGAAAATCAGAAAGGGAAATGGGAATCTTTTCAAAAGGGAAAACGATGTATTCGACATTCGAAATGTGGACAGATAGAAACAAATCCATAACGATTTATTATTATTCGACTATGTCGAATATTAATAATATAGTTTAGTTTTTAAATTATATAATTCAGGATTTGACAAGATAGTTAATATTTGATTTTGAAACCAATAATTTGTAATCAAATATATATTCGAGATTAAGTTATAACATATAAACAGAGTTTATGAAATGAAGTGTGAAGTATAAATTTATAAATAACTCGATAGAGGGAGTTTTAACTTGTAAGTGGTATTTACTTTTCACGTCATAATTTAAATAATTAATTAATTATTATTTATTTATTCTAAATAAAGAATCAAAGTTATATTTTAAATATAAATGAATTTTGGGAATGTCTTCCAAATATAACCAGAGATGTTTTCTAAGTATAGAAAATGAAACGGTTTTGAAGTTAAAAAATGAAGTTAAGGAAATTAGAAACTGACCGAAGATTTCTCAAGTTGAATGGCTTCTTGAGTATCAATCTGATGTTGGTTTCAGCCTTCGGGGTTGATACTTAAGGAGTTGTTCTCTTACTAGTTTACGGTTAGGGACCGATGGATAGTGATGCGTGAATAAGATATGGAAATGTTTTCGGAAACATTTTCCAAGAAATCGTGAGAGGCTAAGCGAGTTGTAGAAATATTTGAGTAAAAGTATTTAAGGTAAATTGGGAAATAAAATGATTTTTGATAAATCTATTTAAAAGAGCTCAGCGTTGATTGATGATTGATCGGTAAGATTTCCATTTGGAAATACGACCGTTTTTTGTTTTGTATGTTTTCCTTTGATTGATAAATAACCGACTATCAAAGTTTTTGACCATTTTTCCGTATCAATACAGAGAGACCTGGATCGGGTTTATTATATAAAAACCACCCCGTATGGCATTAGTGATGCAAATCAAATATGATTAAAGGCGGAGAGTATGCAAGGGCTGTTCTGAGAATCCTAAGTAGAAATTGCCTAAGATGGATTTCCAGAATAGTGCCTTCGGTTTGTCCAGACCCAGGACAACATGTACGGACGAATGTTTGACAAAGTATATCTAATAGATCACGTAAGTTGATCGCTACAAACGTACTTATGTTGGTGGCAGAGGAATTCATTTCTCTTAGCTTTATACCCATGGTATTTTTTGGGAAACCAATTTGTGATTTGGCGGGTATTATGATGTGGCATTCAGAGTAAATAAAGGTGTGATCTGTCAAGATACGTTATGACCTCAAGCCTTATCAACCGGGAAATGACAAAAATCTGGTAGGCAGCAAGGCTAAGCGGGTCGCACCCGATTAGGGTATATTGTCATCATTTAGAGAATATTCATATTTGTTACTTCTTTCAATTCTGTATCTCCCGGGAATGGTTATGTTGGTATACCAACCGCAAGGTGACAATATATTCGGAACACTCAAGCGAAATGAATGGACGGTCATGTATGGCTGAGTTGCAAGATTTTCTTGTTGAACGCTAGTGTATCTCTTTTAGAGTGCACTGATCGGAAGGTGGTTCCATACATTATCATAGTTGGAATCCATTCCCCAATAAGAGCCCGGGCTTTATTATATATTATGTATGTAGAGCGTGAGATGCAAGCGTTCTGCTAGATTTCTATTTACATGTATTAGACACTATTATATATTAGAATAATATGGTTTTTATGAAATGTTTTGGGTTATCGTAAGGTTAAAACCATCCGTGTTTATGTGTATATCGGTCATACGATTTTCCTTTCTTTTGAGAAGGACTTTGGAAAGTTAAACCAAGTGATTGGAGTTTACTCACACCAGTCCTATGACTGACCCAGAGTTTATTCTGTTTTGTTTTACCCTAAACTCTTGGGTGGCCAAATTTGTATGGGCAGTCAAGTAGTCGGGACTTTTCGGATATACTTAGAGAAGCTTGGAGCAGGAGCTTCAACATTAGATATACACAAAAGTTTATTTCTGCTGTAATGTTATATGTTGTACTCTGGAAGGGCATGTATATACAGTTATAAGTTTGTATTTCAAAAGTTGTTATATAATATATTTTATTCGTTCCGCTGTGAATTCGTATTTATTCTAATTCTGTTCTGTTGTGATCTTCTTCTATTCTCACTTTCTTTCTTTCTATTTCTCACCCTCTAACTCCTTTCTATTAATGGTCCAGTATTTACGATGCTTGAATCGACACTGTGTTTCATGTTGATTTTCAGGGTCAAAAATTCTTGGGTCGTTACACATCCGATCCAATGATTTCCCCAAAATCCGATCAACTGCTTGATGCCATTGCCGGTACACATCAATTTTCTTGCGAAAAAGGCACAATCTAACTTGAAATCGATCTGATTCAAACTCGAAATCAACCCCACTCCAAACTCGTATAATTTCAAACAATCATCCAATAACAAAATCAAACGATCATTAAACAACACTAACACATAAAATAGTCATCAATAATCATATGAAATTCACCAAATTAATGATTAAACAATAAATGAATCAATAAATGGATTTAAACATAGAATTAACACATGAATTTACTGATTTAAGTTGCTAGATTAGATCCTATGGTGATTCAAATGAAAATATACTTACCATGATATAGATCAAGATGAAAACAACTTGAAATGATGAAAATAAGATCAAACAACCTATACACTCAATTGAATCCGTGTGAGAGATGCTTATCACTCACCAAATTCACAAATTAGCTTTAAAATGATAATCTACAAATCTGGACAGCGAAGAACGATCTCCGAATAAATCACTTTGATGCGATCTACATTTTTTTGACATTGATCTTCAATCTTCTAATCTAGATCTAAGAAATTAATGGAGGAGAGATTTATTTGATTGGAGTAGGTAGAATCTCAAACCCCAACCGAAAAAGAAATGAAGAAAGTAAACTATTCTCCATGCCTCTACCCCCTATTTATAGCTATCTACCCAGCCCACTAATGGGTCACACCAAATCAGCCCACTAATGACTAATTAACCTATCCCGAAATTGTGTAGTACTAAAATAGCTATGTCTCCCAAACCGCAGAACCAAATCTTTAATGTGACAATTCTACAGAATTGGAAACACCATTTCCATTCCAATGAAATCAATCTCAGCACCTGATTCGATCCCAGTCAAAAGTTATGTCCTGTTCAAAACTGAAAGGGGGAAATGGTTACAAATCACATCCCCATAACCAACATATCAAAATATGAGAATGATATGACCCTTGGGGAATTAAATAGAAATATTTTACAATCCTCCGATATGTAAAATGCAGGTCATTACATTCTCCCCTCCTTAGGAATTTCACCACCAAAATTCCAAGCAAACGCAAACAAACAGAAACAATTATGCATGCCTACCATCCATGAGCAACCAATCTACCATCCAAACTAGCATCCATCAAGCCATGCATCCATAGCCTTAACCTAGCATGCGGAATTCTAACGAATAGTACAAGTTACAATGGTGTAAGGTGACATGACATTAATAGGTCATACAAACGAAGAGTTTTGGATGGATCATTTTCACACTCTCTTCTGTTTCCTTTGTACAATCGTCATCATCCTCACTCCATTGCACTTGATTAGCTATCTTCCTCCTAAGCAATTTCTTGTCATTCCCCACAATGTGAAGCGGCTTACGAGGTCTAGTAACTACGATCTCGACTTCTAGGTCTTCGTATTGTTCCGGAGATAACACAACATTTGAATCATGCACATACTTCCATAGAAACATTACATGGAAAACATTGTGCACGCTTAACATCTTCTTGGCTAAATCCAATCTATAAGCGAGCTTTCCAATCCGCTCGACTATCGGAAATGGTCCAACGAACCTCGAAGCTAACTTTTCTTTACTTCCAAACCGAACAACATTCTTCAACGGTGAAATCTTCACGAAAACCATATCGCCAACTTCGAATTCCAAATCCTTTCGATGCATATCGGCATAGCTCTTCAGGCGATCTTGGACTGCCTTCATTCGTTGTCAAATGATCTCAATACAATCCGATGTCTTTTTTATCATCTCTAGCCCAAGCATCAACTTATCTCCAGTCTCTAACCAACACGTCGGAGAATTACATGGTCTACCATACAACGTCTCATATGGTGCCATCGTAATGCTCGACTGGTAGCTGTTATTATATGAAAACTCAATTAAATGCAAATGGTCTTTCTACGATCCCCCGAAGTCCAATTCACAAGCTCTAAGGAGATCTTCCAAAACTCGATTAACCTTCTTGGTTTGACCATTAGTCAGGGGATGATAAGTACTCAAACACAACTCGGTTCCCAAAGTCTCTTGCAAACTCTTCCAAAATCCACTCGTGAACAATGGATCTCGATCACTCACTATGCTCTTGGGGATACCATGGAATCTAACTATCCATTTTATATATAGCTCTGCCAACTTTGATGTTATCCTAGTTGATCTTACACGAATAAACCTCGCGTTTTGGTCAAACGATCCACGATGACCCAAATCCCTTCATTTCCTTCCCTAGTTCTAGGTGATCTATCGATAATATCCACCTATATATGCTCCCACTTCCACGTAGGAACTTCCAATGCTGAAGCGACCCACTTGGCATCTTCTGTTCAGCTTTCACCAACTGACAGTTCATACACTTGGAAATAAACTTTCCACCATCCCTCTTCATTCCTTCCTAGTAGTAAGCTCGCTTCATGTCCTAATACATCTTGTTACCACTAGGACAAATCGTCAACTTTGAGTGATAACATTCTCTCAGAACCTCATCTCTCAATCTGTCAATACTGGAACAACCACTCGTCCTTTCTTTCGGAGCCAACCCTCTCAATCGACTATGAATTCCTTATATTTTGGTTACAACTTCTAGATAATCTCAACAAGCTTTGCATCATGCTTCTGGCTGTCGCCAATCCTTTCGATAATGTTAGGTCTTTTCGATAAGCTTGCTAACATCTCAGGCTCTAACTCACACCTAGGCTTGAAATCAAGTCCTACCAAGTATTCGAGGTGCTTCCATTCCGAGAACATCGCTCCCAATCCTGCATGCCTTTGACTCAATGCATCGGCCACTATGTTACCTTTACCAAGAGTATAGGCTATACTAAAATAATACGATGCCAGAACCTCTAACCACTTTGTTGCCGAAGGTTCAAATCCTTTTGGGAGAAAAGATACTTCAATGACTTGTGATCCGTAAACAACTCGAATCGAACACTCAACAGGTAATGTCTCCACATCTTCTAAACAAATACGATCACTGTCAACTCTAAATCATGAGTTGGATAATCTCTTTCATGCAGCTTCAGCTGTCGACTTGCGTATGCTACAACTTTATCTTTCTGCATCAACATTGCTCCAAGTCCAGTACCACATGCATCGGTGTATACCACCATTACGTCATTCCCACTTGGAATCGTCAAAACAGGAGCACTCATTAGTCTCTCTTTTAGGATTCCAAAAGCTTGCTCACACTTCATGTCCCATGTGAACACTTGATTCTTCTTCGTCAATCCTGTTAATGGTGCAACTATCTTGGAGAAATCCTTGATAAAACGATGAAAATATCCCGCCAACCCAAGGAAACTCCTAACATCCGTCACATTCTTAGGTCCATCCCAGTCCTGGATTGCTGCCACCTTAGCGGGATCCACAGCTATTCCATTTCCCGAAATAACATGGCCTAAGAACCTAAGCATTCGGCTGATTCGTTTGCAAGATTTTCAAAACAACTTGCAAGTGCGTCTTACGCTCTTCCTCATTCCGGGAGTAAACCAGAATATCATCCATGAACACAAACACGAACTTGTTCAACTGATCTCTGAATACCCTATCATAAGACCAACGAAATATGCTGGCACGTTAGTCAACCGAATGGCATTACCGATCATTCGAAGAAACCAGATGATGTCTTAAAAAGCAGTTTTCGACACACTATCCTTTGCTACCCTCAACTGGTGGAATCCTGTTGCCAAATCCATCTGAGAAAACACCATGTCCTCGTGAAGCTGATCTAACAAGTCGTCTATCCTCGGTAATGGATACCTATTCTCCTTAGTCACCTTGTTCAGCTCACGATAATCAACACAATCTCAAAGATCCGTCAGCCTTGGTTGCAAACACAATTGGTGCACCCTATTTGGACACACTCCTCTGAATGAATCCTTTTCCCAAAAGGTCACGTACTTGCACCTCTAACTTTCGCTGTTCCTTAGGCGCCATCCTCTTAAGAGGCACAACGATAGGTCTAGAACCTTCGACCAAATCGACCCTGAACTCAATTTCACGATGCGGAGGCAACCCTTTGACCTCGTCAAAGACATCTTCGAACTCACTAGCGATCGACACAGATTATAAGTCTTCCCATGGAATCACAAACGAATTTAAATAGCTTTCAAAGACTTCGTATTCGGGATTACATCGAATCACAACCATTCGCCCTTCCGCATTCCCGACTATCACCTCGAGCTTCTTACAATCCACTTTAGCTACATACCTCTTGAGCCAGTCCATACCCAAAATGATCCCAAACCCAGCGAAGTTCAAAACAAAGTAATCACACATAAAGGAGTAACCATGACTCGACAACACTAGACCATGACAAATCGTACACAAACTGGATAGTCCCCTAACTGGATTAATCACAATAGACGGTCAATCACAAATTCCAGGTTCCCCAATGTTGAGTACAACCAATCTCAAACCTTTCGGAAGCCAACCCTCACAGTCGAGTTTGTATATGTTCTTAATCTCATCATCCTTACTAGCTTCCACTTTGGTGATGGTCTCCAATAATCTAGGATCGCTCCTCTGACGGGAATCTATCCTTTCGACCAAAGTTTGGTCTTTTGTTAAGCTTGCCTACGTCTTTGGCTCCCACTCACATCTGGGTTTAAAGTCATATTCAGCGATATATTCCAGTTGCTTCCATTCTAGGAACATAGCCTATAAATCGGCATGTCTCCTACTTAATGCATCAGCAACCGCATTACTCTTTCCCGAGCTATTTGCGATATTAAAATCATAGGAAGCCAAGAACTCAAACCATTATTGTTGGTAGAAACTTAAATCCTTATGAGAGAAAAGGTATTTCAATGACATACGATCTGTATATAATACGAATCTTTCTCTCGAACAATAATGTATTTGCAACTTCAATGCAAACACAATCACAGCTAGTTTCAAATCAGTGTGGGGTACCTCCTCTCATGTGGTTTTAGTGCCCAACTACCATAAGCGGCAACTTTTCCATTTGCGTTATTACTGCACCTAACCCAGTACCACATGCATCGGTGTATATCGTCACCTCTTCATTTCCTTTTAGAATAACTAACAATGGAGCACATGTCAAACTCTCCTTTAGACTCTTAAATACATGCTTGCATCTTTCATTCCAGACAAAAGTCTGACTCTTTTTAATCAGCTGAGTCAACAGTGCCACTATATTGGTGAAGTTTTGTTTAAATTTACAATATATCCAACTAACCCTAAGAAACTTCTCACATTGGTTGCATTCTTGGACGTAGACCAATCATGTACTGTTGTCACCTTCGTAGGGTCCGCGATAGTACCATTTTTCGAAACAATATGGCCCAAGAACCACTACAAGAAATTATGTTATTAATAACGTCGTTTAACAACGCGTTATTCTAATGTGTTATTGTTTGTGGTTAAACATTCGTTTTTTAACTCATTTTGTTGTATTCCGTGCCACTTAAAGCTCTTCGCTCTCGTCAGCCCACGAAAATATCAACTAACCCGTATCTCCTCCACTGCAGTAGTTTGTTCGTTAGTAAACTCAACAATGTCTGAAACCCTAATCTCAGATCAGGCGACTGGGTTCCCCTTTCCCCCTTTACATCGCTTCTTTTCTCAGATCTAATTTCCTCCATTCTTTCTCATTCACAAATGCAGTAATGCCTGACCCTGTTTTTAAGTCATCCTTTCCTCTTTACAAAATAATGTGTAACCCTAATTTCAAATCAGTTTCATGGTCGTCATTTCCCCCCTCCTCCAATAATGCTAACCCTTGATATGAAATCATCTGACCATTGAAGTTGATCTATAAAATTGCATGATGTTCGACCATCATGTCATCGTCCATTAGATTTGTTAACGTTTGTTCTCACTCCAATCGACGACGGCTGGGGGACTTTTCCTTGGGGGATTGCTTCAAAGCTTCCACTTCTGCCACCAAATAATCTCCTATGACAACTCCCTCTTTTTTCCATTCAATTTTTCTTCTCTACGTTAATTTGTAAGTTTTTATAAACATGTAGATTTAGATATTTAGTTATGTTACTTCTATCCTGTTTGCATACTGTATTACATAGGACATTTCTCCTTTCTTAATTAGTGGATTTAGGTTATTTCTAATTCAGACCGAAGATTTTGGATTTGAGTGTTTTGCACTTAATTTTTTATTTCGGAATTTTGTTCATATGTTTGTTTTGATTGCAGCAATTTTCCATATGAAACTTACATTTTTTGTGTATATCTAATCATACTTCAACTATATATCATATATTTTTTGAACTTCATCTAACATTTTACAATTTTGTTCTGATTGCTTGCTATTTTAATTATTTTTATGTTTCAGTTTTGATGTTACAAAGTACCTTTAATTTTCTAAACTAACCTAAATTGAATTCAAGGACTTTGTAAACCTTAGGGCATGCTCAGTTTTACAAATTCTATGGGATCTACAGAATAGTGTAGTTTTTTTAGAAGTCTCAACATCTATTGTTCTAAAAATAGATATTAGAGTATAAGTTGAGTATTGAACTATGCTGTTGGATCCAAATTCTATAATTTCTTCTACATATATGAATGCATACGTAGTATAATTTTGTTCTTTATTTTTTAAAGTCATTGCTAAAGTTTCATTATACAAAAATATTGAAAGGTAGCAATTAAATGAAAACATTTGTACCAAGCAAGCTCGAGATTATGCATAAGTGGAATAAAATATGAACAAATTGAGAAATGGATTTCAAGTTTTTTCATATATATATATATTTCTATATTAGAACTCTTACTAAGTATCTTTTTGAAGGAAAAGGTGAAATATAAGTTGATTCTAATTGGGTAACTGCGGAAGAGAAAGCAAAATGATCACTTCCAAGGTAGAAAACTATTCATGCATTATATAATGTACAAGTATTCAACTGTATTGATTTTCCTTTGAATATCTTATTTTCTTTAACTCATGGATGAGGAGAACTATGCTCTTTACATTGATCAATGCGCTAACTTTTAAACTCTGAAATCATCTCATTTGGACATTTCATCCTACCAATATACATAATTTTAAGGATGAATTTTACTAGCTTGATTGTGTAATGCAAATATTTTAGTTCCATGTTACTACACTCTGATTTTGTAGTAAAATTCAATTTGACGCTAATGATTTGATTGATCATAATCATTGAGAAACATCTATTAAATATTCATTGTGTACCAACAATGGCTTTAAAACTATTCATTAATAGGAACATTACTATACTTATTGCAACTATTTATTTTTTAACCAAATATTCAAGTTTTAGTTTTGTGTTTGGTGCTACATATATAGTAGGTTTAAGGTTGCTCATATATTGAACATAAAATTCAAATCCTGGCATATCCAACCAATTTGCTTAGAGAGTCGCAAATTATTTTGGAACCAATGACCGTACTAATTTTCTATAACTCTCGCGAAGTGGTATTCCACTTCTCTACAAATATCAACCAAGTTCCGATTTCAATTACTTCATCTTCACATTAAATAAACAAATAAAATAAAGGAATGTGATTTCTCATTCTCTCAAAACTGAGTATTTGATGAAATATTTTATACTCTGAAAGGCATAGAATGTCATGCATTCAATTGTTAAAAATACTGAAGATAATGTAGCATATATAACTATCATATGTATAGGTTTTTCCATGTTCATTGAAATGTTGCCAAAAATTTAGAAAACCAAGCTGGCATTCAATAATGTCGACAAGCACAATATTAAACCCAACAAACATGAAACAATGAGGAACTATGAGTTATGCAAATGCTAAGTGCGTACAGAATTTGATATAATGATCAATGAAAACCATAACCCAAAGTTTCACCACATCAACCCATCACGTGAATCCATCATTCTATTATAGGATTGGTTGGTTCATTTAGCTAATTTTTCATACATGAGGCAAAGAGTAATACAATGTTTCTTTCTGCGTGTGTGTCTATATATATATATATATATATATATATATATATATATATATATATATATATATATATATATATATATATATATATATATACCTATTGTTTCTAATGTGTTAACTTTTTAAAGACTGTTACAACTTCACTGTTGGGCTAGGAACTGCATAATTGATAAATTGCTAATGTTGTTATGATTTATCTTTTTCTATATGTTCAAAATGAAAGCTTATCACCACACGGTTGTAGATAAAACAAATCTTATAACCATAACTGATAAGAAGGATTAATCAATCCTTTAGCATATATTCTTTTCCCAATGTCATTCCATTATACTTAAAAAATAATTTTGAATAACTTTGAACATTTTAGTCACTATTTTCGTAGTGTTTTGCTATCTTAGTAAAAGTTCAACATAAACTATAATCTGAATTATAAAGCTACATTATTAGTAAGGTAACAATTAATCGTGTGATATTTTGCATCATGTAGTTGTAAAAAAATTCAAATTCAATTGTGATGTTTCTTTCTATGACCAATAGGATAATCTAAATTTGATACCCCCATGATATTTCTGGATATAATTGCTTTATCATGACTACTACTTTTGGTATGAACCGAAAAAAATATCTTAAAAGGATTTAACTATTATAACTGAGGTAGATCATCACTATGATGATCAAATAAATTTGAAAAGGAAAAAAATTGTAGGTATGTTATTTGGCAGCATCAGCAACTCAAAGTTAACCATATGGTTTGATTGGCTCCTAGAGGAGAGAAGGCAAGTGTTACTGTGGAGGTGATGGCTGCAGCAAGCATTTAGGAGCTACGTATGATCTGGGGTTTAGCAAGAGTTAAGTGGCAACCACATACTGCAAGATATGAGAAGAGCAAAAGGCAAGAAAAATCCTATAAGTCTTGATCCATATATTTGTGATAGAAACATACATGTCGGCTTGGGATATAAGTTTGATGTATGAGACTGTGTACACTAGATTGTAGGTCAAAGTGAGGATGTGAGCAATGAATGACAGTTGCAGATGGAGATTTTGAGTGCTAGATGAGACTAAAATCATGGTTGGAATGACACAGTAGTGAATTAGCAGTTGGGTTGCAAGACTGATGGGAGAGGAATGGGCTGAATTGGTTGATGCAAAGTTGAATAGGCTGTCAAGGATGAGGATGCACTGACCAGAATCCAAATGTAGTTGACTGAACCAGTAAAGAGATATATGAAGAGACAATTCAAAGGTAATCTAACTGTATTTTTTATCTTTAATTCTTAACGATATCATACTTAGTTTCATCCAGTTCGCGTAAGGGCTTAAGAATTTAGGACAGTGCTAGAGAGCCCGAAAGTTTGTTTGTCAAAATGTGCGGATTTCATATCTTACGACTGCAATTGAGCGCAATTCAGGGGGACTTGCATTGCCACGTCATCTTGCATGGCCATGATGTTTCTGGCTTTTTTCTGTTATCATTATTTTCGGGGCCCAGCAGCATTTTTGAAGAATTTATAATTTAGTACATTCAAAGCCAAATAAGTTACCTTTTATGTTCATGGTCAAAACAAAACAACTAGAAACTTCCATTGTGATGAATTTTCTCTTTTAATATATATTGGATAACTTGGTCAGTAGTTCGAATTTAATTTTGAGCATTGTAATCAAACAATGTTACTTCATTCTATTGACATTCTTTTTTGCATTTATGCATTACTAGCCTTTTGGATGCAACTTATTACCTTATTTCCTTTTAGGCTTGGCTGTGACCTTTTTCCATAATATCTATCCTTCAAAAAAATTCATGGTCTTCTGTGCACTCTGCATGCGTAAAATTTCTGATGGTCTTTAGAATTGATAGATTATTTTCAAATAGTACGCATTGCAAAAAATAGTGGCAATTTGCATGCACTCTAAATCTTTTTGGATCCCGAACATCTTTGAACCTCTATCTGAGGATAATTACATATGATCCTATTTCATGCAAATTTCAACAGTTTTGCTATTATTTCTTTTTCAATACTATATATATATATATATATATATATATATATATATATATATATATGGGGCAGGTTCGAGAGCACCTCAAACAGTGCAGCACCCCAAAAGCCCCTCAACTACAATCAAGTATTTCACACTCTCTCTCCTTCCACTCATTCTCTCACTTCTCGCTCACATTCTTTAATATAAATGAGTGGTTATGGTTCGGGTGCAAATGGGAGACTGAAATTCAGGGGGCTCCCTGATCCTATATATATATATATATATATATATATATATATATATATATATATATATATATATATATATATATATATATATCCATCCAAAAATATAGCTTAACCAGTGTGCTAAGGTGTAGAGTATCAGATTACATAAATATTTAGCACGTTTACAGCTATTTGTAAGCTTACTGCATATCCTTACATGCATAGTCATCATTACTAAATTATTATGTGCTACCTGTCAAAGATTAACTGATGAAAAAGAATTGTTACATTATATTTAAATGATGATCAAGTAATGAAGTGTACGATATGATCATGATAGTGGACGCCACTATCGGGCCCAACTAACTAATAGCTCACCTTATGAGCCTAAAATTGCAGTTATTATGTGAGCAATGTTGCCCATATCGTGCTTGTATATCATATCTCCAGTTTAAGTAACTTTTCTATTTACATATGCAGATATAAATGGAAATTCTTTTGCACCTTTTTTCTTTAAGTGGATGTCATCATCAAATAGATTAGAGAATTGGGGGCTGGATACAAAATTTGCATGAGTTCTTGACTGTGATTCACTTCTAGGTATATTTGTTTGTTATCTATTCGTACAAGTAGGAATTTCTATCCTTTTATTTGCAATTACTGCGTCATGTACATACGTTATTATAGGGTTTTATTTGAAATAAAGATTAATTTATGGAAGAATTTTTTACTAAGAAAACAACCTATGATAATGACATTGACATTTGCATAATTGATTATGTAGATCTTGTAGAAAAATATTTGAAAATGGTAATTGCGCATGCCTTATGTGAGCAGTTTCGGTTCATGAACAATTGGTGAGTTATCCATTGAATTGACATGTGTTATCAGCATATGCGATTATCAATATCTGTAACAAAATGGAACCAATCCAACCAACAAATGTTATGTTCTATTATCTTTGATGATTTAGTTATCAAATACATCAACTACGCTAACATATCTCTAAGATGACTTTGCCAAAAAAACATATATTTATAACAAACTTTTAGAAGAACCTTAAAGTTGTATTCCTAGATTGTTGTAATACTTGCACTGGAAGAACTAGTACAACACAACACATTCACTTAATTAAATCAAACATTATACTTTGTTGAAATTAGAAATATATAGTTAAACCATAAACCAATTAGTCATTTGCAATGTGCAAACTTCATGTATTCAGAAATGTTTTGATAACCATTCACAACGACCATGTGCGTAGCACGGGTTCATACTTGATACGAATAATTAGCTAATTATAATTGTATATGTTTTCGTAATTTCGTGTAAACAAATGTAACAACCCGGGGAAAAACTCGACGCTCGAATTTTCGACAACAATACATAACCCATATTATTTGCCAAGAATCTAAGTATCGAACCCCAGATTGTTTATAGAAAGAAATTAGAGGGTGAGAAAAGAAAGAAAGAATATTAGAATAGAAGAAAGAAGAAGAACACCACATCAGAATCTTACAGCGGAACGAATAAAATATAATATAACAAATCTTTTTATACAAAAGAATTGTATATACCAATCATCAGAATACAACATGTATCAGACACAGTGGAATAATAACTTTATACAACTAGTGGTGAAGCCTCCTGCTTCTAGCTCCTGAAACTCCAAGCGAACCTAACCTGTAAATACACTCGGTCTGACCCGAGCACATTTGAAGCAAAGCAAAATACACCGGGTCAGTCTGGAATACTTTCAGTGATAAATTCACAAAACACACAACTTGTTTAACTTTGGAAAATCCTTTATGAAATCAAAGGATAATAGTAAGACCAGCCCACACATAAACACGGACGGTTTTTATCTTACTATAACCCAAAACGTTTTTGAAATCATAACTTATTCTGATATTATCATAATGTCTAAATACAAATAATTAACAATCTAGCGGAACGCTTGCATCTCACGCTCCACATATATAGTATACAATTAAAAACCGCGGGCGCTTATTGGATATTGGATGCCAACCTTGACAAGGTATGGGACCACCTGCCGATAGTGTATCTCTAGAGGCGAATACACTGGGTTCAACAAGAACGCCTTGCAACCCGGCCCATACATGACCGACCACTCATTTCGCTTGAGTGTATCGAATGTATATCACCGACGGTTGGGAACCGCAAGCGCCTCCCGAAAAGGGACAACATCGAATATAGATTAAAGAAGCAAATGGAATTTCTCTAGATAGGTGATTATACACCCTAATCGGAGCGACCCACATAGCCATGTTGCCTGCCCGATTTTTGTCATTTCCCGGTTGATGAGGCTTGAGGCTAGAATTTATCTTTAAAACATCTGGTCAACATTCACTTTGAATGCCACATTGTCAGATCCACCAAATCACTAATTGACGTCCACAAAAATATTCTGGTCGTTAAGCTAGAGAGGTGCCCCTCTCCGCCACTAACAGAGATACGTCTGTAAAACTCAAAGTACGTAACCCTTAAGAAATACTCTGTCAAACATTCGTCCATACAAGTCATCCAGGAATAGGATGAACCGAAGGCACCCTCCTACTGCATCCAACGTAGGAATCACCACATGGATCAGTAGCGAGTAGTCCTTGTAAACCGCAAAATCTAAACCACGACCGAATCACGTCAGAATACCTCTGTGTTGCAACACAGAGAATATTCGTCAAGTAATCCTTCCGCTTATGAAGATCCACGACCTTCACTTGCTCCGTCTTCAATCGACGTCTTCACGTATTTGCTGGTCGAAATGGTTTTCGAATATAAATTCGATCCCAGTCTTTCCGTGCCAACAATCGTATTGATCAGGTTTGATAGTCGGTGATTTAACTATCAAATAACAAATGTGTGAATAAAATGAGTTTATGGATTCGGTACTTGGCATGACTTGGCTAATTTAAAATATATTTAACATACTATTTAACAAACTCCTAAATCTTCCCATATATTCCAAACATTTTAATTATCCTTAATTTTATTCAACAAAACTATTTTATATATTTTAGAATATGTATATATATGTATACTCAACTTACCATTACCTTTGGAATAGTGATATATTTCTTCAAACCCATTTTTCCTTTTTTTCTTATTTTCAGATATCTCACGATATATATATATATATATATATATATATATATATGTATGTATGTATTATATACATGGTATAAACAAATTATCGATTTTGATATGGCAAAGCAAATGTCAAACTATACTTTAAAACCAACTACTTTTATTTACATTGTAAATAACATTTTGGTATTATTCATATTGCCAAAATCTCGCACTTATATTTGATACTTCTCATATGGGATATCACACCAATCACAACACCTTTCGCTCTTTTCAAACTAATACTATTCCTCGATAATAATGAAGCCATTCAAGTTGGGGTATTTTATTTACCTCTCAGACCTTGATCGACAACATTCTTACCTCAGAATAATATTGGTCTGTCACTTAACCACTGATATTAAAATCTTATTACCACCTTTCAAATCTGGTTTTATAAACTGTCTCCTTTATTTGAAATCTCGTCCCAAGTCTTTTTACTTAATTTCTTTAATTAAGTAAATATTTATTAAAAACATAACTTTTAACTAAAACCCAATTTCAATTATAGCCATTGAATTTGAAATAAAAACCATATGTCAAATAGTCTATTTCATATATTTGGGCATTTCTTACAATACTTTTTATCTTGGATTATATAGTAAAAATCTGTTTTTTTTCACCTTCTTTTTTATAAGGCCTTATTACCTTGTATCTTATTTTCAAAATCCATTTACAAATTTTGGACCAAAATCACTATATGAATTTCCATTTGCTTTTAAAATCCTTGTTTTTCAATTATAGTGTTTCGTTTGAATAATTCTTTAACTTTTCAAAGATATTATTTGGATTAAAAACCCTTTTCTAAATCTCGCTTGAATTTCTCTCTAATTACTTATACAAATCTATTCACCATTTCTATATTTTAGTCCATTCTTAATCTATTATCCCTTTTCCTTTAAAGTTTCATTTCATTTGAACTTAATTTAGGAATGAAGTAAAACTTCCTTTAAATTCTTACATTCACCGACAAATCCCATTTACCAACACCGTTTAAATACTTGGATTATAAATCCCTTATAACACTTATCGATCCTTTCGATCGAACCATAACGTCACTTAATCACTTCTCCAATGGATTCCAATTAAAAGCCATTGTTTTCATTATTATTAAAAAAATAACTTTGAATATTTACTATATAAAAATAGTTAACTTGGCTACTAATTAAGAATAGTATAAATATCATCAAATAATAATTGATTTCATTAACGCTAAATACTTCAATAATTCCTTAATTTATGGTTAATCAAGGATTGAATTAATGCTTGAGTGTATCGATTGAATTTGATTACAACAATGATGAATATATATTCAATCATCAACATTCAAACAAGTTTGGTGTCAGTCAGTGTGAACAATTCATATATGAATAATATGCACCACAAATAAAATACAGTTTATTTGAGGAATCTGGTTGGATCTCCAACCTGTCTTTCTCTGCATCACAGATCATTATAACATTTCATAATAATGTATGAAATAAATTTCATATGATCTACTAGATTTAAAATGATGAAATATAAATAACAGCAACCAATCAAACAATAACCAGCCAATAGCAACCAATCAACCAATTTATACTTTTAACGGTAAATTATATTTAATATGAATTTACCACATCACAGGATTCCAGAAGGTGCGAGAATTAACTCATCAGATTATTTCGGTTGGTGGTTGACACGTTTGTTGCATTTAATTTGAAATGAACGTTCAGAATTAGCTGAAATTTCAACTGCGTCAGATCAATGCCTAGTTAGTGCCATCACCTATGCCTCGTCCCTGCGATTCCAACGGATCCTGTTTCGTTAAATTTCGTTAACGTATGTAACAGATACGCTAGTTTAAAGTTTGTATATAATTAACGATTAATTCACTAAATATTAATTAATTAATTAATTAAAACAGATTATTACCTTAATTACGGTTGTCCACGTCAGCAAATTTCAAAGAGGCCAACGCGTTTTCTTTTACTCCTATTGGCAAAACCCGATGACCATCTTCCTATTTCCAGAAAACCAAACACCACATCATCGGAGCCTCCACCATGGCGATTCAGACCGCCGGATCCACCCCTGACCACTGCTCCGACACTACACCACCCTCCAGCGTCGTCGCCCCAGAGCTCGAGCCCCCTAGATCACCGTCGACGCCAGAAAACGAACATACCCAGATTCCGTTCAGATGAACTTTGCCGCCACCGCAGACCACTTCAGATCGTCGGACCACCTCCTACGCCTACGCCTCCGCCTCCAACCCACGAACCATTTCCCTTCAGACCCTGACGCCAACACTGGCTGATGACGCCGAAATTTGTGGATATCCGATCCTTGCTTCAAGAACCAACCCAAAATTTAACTTCTCCGTTCATCTCCTCGCCACGCCTTCCACCGACCAGCAGAGAACCCGAGACCACCGCCAAATTAAAGCCTGGACTCCCCTCTTTCATTCCCCCAAGGTCCCATCAGCTCAAATCAACCCAATCGTTGTAATTGGCCAAGAACGAAAACTGGTCTTCGCTGTTCATCGCGATTTCCGGCCATCGCAGTCGCCCGATCACCCCCAATTTTTCTCAGCAAGTAGATACAGTCCCGATCTACCACTTCAGTTCAGATTCCCCTAGCCAATTCTCGACAGATTTAAAGATATAAATTGATTTGTAAAGAAGGGATTTATTGCAAAATTTATGGACTGAAAATGTAGTTGGGCTGGAAATTCTGATTTTTGGGGTTATATATAGTTGTAAATATTAATATTTTAAGTCAACGTGACAAGCGATGTTGACTAACGATTTTTATTTCGTACCTATCGCAATTTTGAACGTTGTTTATTCGCTCCTATGCCCACGTACAAACCCCGTTCGAGATACGAATGGACTGTAACACCCCGTATTTCTATTAATAACAATGTTCACAAATTAAAGAATAACTAATCTCAGACGTGAGAATTGTGGGAAACGGGTTGCGCCATTGTGTTCGTCTCGGAATTCTGGTTGAAATAGAGTCCGAGTTTGCGTGATTTGGACTTCGTATGAAGGAGATATGGCCATCAGAAGTTTCAGAAAATTCAAAATTCAAAATTCGAAGTCAAACAGGCCAGGCGGGAAATTTCCCGCCCAGCACCCCAGGTCGACTGGGCAGTCGACACCCACAGGACCAGGTCGACTGCGCAGTCGACTTAGGTGTCGACCTGGTCCAGTCGGCCAGGTTTTGGCAGAGCCCAATCTTGAGCTGCTGATGTGTCTTTAGGGCTGAGTTGGCTAATTTAACGGTTCAGATTAGTTCTGAGTTGATCTGACGGTCTAAATAAATCCTAAACTCTATATATACCAAAGTAGTCTCTCACTCTAAAATCACATGAAAAATAGAATAGCCGCCGTCATGCCATCACCATGGAACTCAGTGTAGTCGCCGCCAACTAAGAAGGAAGAAAGCTAATTAAAACTCTAATTCTACTCAACTCTAAAGCATATCAAGACTCTCTTTCTTTTCTAATTGTGAGTATGATGATCTTAATAAGATTATTAGCAAACTAATTAGATTAAGATGTGATATGGATCATAAGAAAATGATGTGAATTGTCATATATGTTGTTGTAAACCTTATGCTATCATGTATGATGTAAATCCTATGTTATGTGATGATGATATCCTATATGTTGTAAATCATGCTATGATGATATTATATATGTTGCAAGTTTCTATGCTAAGTTGCGATGTTACAAAGCCATGATGTTATTATGTTGTAGCTAGCTTATGAATCATGATGTTGATTATATATATTTGGGCTATGATGATTCACATGATAAATCACATGTACCTATGCAAGTTTAGATTTATTAGTATGTATAATCTCACATATTGTATGACATCTATTTAGATCTAGAATTATGACATCTATTTAGATCTAGAATTATGCTATGACATGTGTGAGTTCTATGTGTTAGATGATAGTTTACACCATCATTATGTTGCATAAACCACATATGCAAGTTTATATAGGAACTTGGGTTATGATCATATTATGTAAGTTGTGACATTTAACCAAACAAGTTGACACCTTTAGATCCATGACATGTGTAGTTTTATGCAAGTTTCACCCCTATTATGATTAGATCTATTTTATTTGTCTATATGTTGTGATAATTTATCTTTGTGCTATGAGTTAGATTATTCGAGTCTAACGTATATTTTGCGTTGAATAAGCGAACGTATAACGTGGGGTAGGGGTAATACTAAGGATTTAATATTAAGAAATTGGGGTGCAACTGATATGATTTTGCATACCGTAAGTGGATGGCCATAATTGAGTCAATTATGGACATCATTAAAATTGGAATTAATTAATGATTTGAATAGGGATATATTTAAAACTGGGGTAAAAGATTATAAGTGTTAATCAATGCTTAGGACACGAGGTTGGACTCATTTGTGACGTAAAACTGCCCGGACCCGCCCAGCAAATCCAGTAGTCACAAATGTCAGCCCAATGTGAGAGGTCCTAGGCCCAAACTAAAGCATAACAATTGTAAAGACACGAGGTTAGACTCTTTTATGGTATAAGACTGCCCGGACCCGCCTGGCGAATCCAGCTGCCATAAATGTCAGTCTAATGTGAGAGGTCTTTATAAGGTTATGGCCTTAATGAATTAAGAAATACTTAACCAGATAAACATGTAAGGTGGGATATGGGGGTTAAGTTGGTGCCTTGGGTGGCATAAGGAATCTAGTGGGTGCCTTTAGTGGCATTTGAAATACGATTAGTAAGACTTAACCGAACACACATGTAAATGAACATGACTAAGAGGGTTAAGTGGGATGTACTAGTGGGGACAAGCTTAGGTGGATAGCTTGTGGTAAGTAAAGGGGGCCCATTTCAACCAGTAACCCAAAACGTATCTTTGTGGGCTCGACCCAAGTCGAGGACGGGACACGCGTACTGGGCTTGACTATAAGAGGCCAAACGGGTTAGCGGTGGCAACGCAAGTCCAACGGGTTCATATGCGTGTGTGGACCCGGGCTGGTAGGTAAGGCGTTGTTGCATCGTGTAGGTATAAGCCGTGCATCCTCAAGTTGTATCGGGTTGCCACTTTAGGGGAGTGATATACCCCACTGTGGGGCCAGCACACGTATCTACGAGTAGGGAGCCGATCGAAAGTGGGTAGTGGGGTACACCTAGCGGAGATAGGGGCAGGCGGCACCTATGTAGTCAGCTAGGGGTACACGAAGTTACTTATAAAATTTCTAAGTGAAGCAAGTGGGATCAACCTTTAGGGTAACTAGTGTGGTGCAGTGTAGTAATTATTCGTTAGTAATTAGGTGTGCCTTTAACGTTATCTTTATCTGCTCTTCCATACCCAATAGTTCATAGACATTTCCTTATTTTCCAGCTTGTGCCTCAGTCTAATTATTTTGATAATAGTATTGTTAGAATTATCATACCCGCCAGACTTTATGTCTGACCCCCTCCATTTCTATCTTTTTCCCCCCTCCAGGTCTTCAAGGTGGGCCCAGCTCTAGCAGAGTTTGATTGGATTGCTTTATCTCTCTTTTGGAAAGCTTGGACCGCTGAAGTAAAGTCCAGGTTTTTATCTTCTTTAATGGCTATTTATGTAATGGGGTTATGTATTTTGTTTTATCAAGATGGATATTGTACTTGACTCTGATTTATGGTTTTATGATGTAACAAACATGATTAATTTCCGCTGCAATGAAGTAAAGTTTTAGATTTCCAAGTACTACTTATTATCTGTCTTGTTGTAATTTTTCTGTTCTATATTCACTTAAAACCTCCATGGTAGTTAATGCATTCCCTTTGTGAGTGACATTAATGGACGTGGGGTGTTACACGTGGTATCAGAGCTTAAGGTTACCATAACAGATATTTTTTTTAGAAAAACTATTTTTCTAAAGTATTTTTGGAAGAAGTGTTTTCAAAAACATGTCTTGATGAGTAATTTAAAGAGGAAAGTTTTTATGAAAAACATAATCCCCAATAGCCATATATCTTTATCTTTCGAATTCTCCATTTTGAATCTTTCCTTTTTCGTTTCAGCATGGCTGAAGATCTTAACCTTCCGGAGGGTGTAACGATACCAGGATGGTATAGGAGGTTATTAGAGGCTAGGGCCGCTGCAGGTCCAACCAATGTTCCTCCACCACCAGTTGCACCCACTCCTCCTCCTCCTCCTCCTCCTCCTCCTCGCGCTGATACTTTTGCAAAGACATGCAAGGAATTTAAGGCTATGGGTGGAAAACCTTTTCAAGGGTCAGAAACGTTTGTGGAAGCTAGAGATTGGCTTAAGGAGGTGGAAGAATTGCTTGAAATCTTTGAAGTAGAAGAAGAAAGGAAAGTCAAATTAGCTGCTTGGTTAATGAAGGGAGAGGGCTCGTTTTGGTGGGAGGTCACTAATGGGGAGCGTCCTGTTGACTCTTGGGTGGATTTCAGACGTAGGTTTGAGGCAAAGTTTCTCCCAAGGGCAGAAGAGAATCTATATATGGAAAGGTTCTTGACATTAAAGCAAGGAAGCTCATCAGTGAAAGAATATGTCAACAAATTTAATCAGTTAGCAAGGTTTGGCTTGGACTTAGTGAACACGCCGGAGAAGAAGGCTCTGAGGTTCGTTAAAGGCTTGAATGAGCCGTTGCAAGGGTTGGCTATGACCCACATCCCTATGGGGGCCACCTTTGAGAAGCTAGTAGACATGGAACTCATGCACGAGGAGAAAGGCACTAATGCTAATAAGGCACCCGAGAAGAAAGGGGATCAGAAGAAACCACAACAGCAAAACAAGAAGGGTGGTAAAGACAATAATGGCAAAAGAAAGAAAAGATGCTTTAACTGTGGGACACCAGGCCATCTCAGCAAGGATTGCAGAAAGAAAAAGAAGACTGACTATTTTCACTGTGGTGAAGCGGGACATCTAGTGAAGGACTGCCCAAAGAAGGGGCAGAGGGCAGGGTCTACCTCGGGAGGACAGGTGCAGGCTCTTATGGCACCAGGGCAGGCAAGGGGACAAGTTCAGGCTCTTTCGGTCCCACCGCTGCAAGAACAAGGTAGAACCATTTCTGTTGAAAGCTTAGTTTTTCTGTTTGATCATCCTGTCCGTACCTTATTCGGTTCGGGCGCATCGCATTCGTTTATCTCTACATCATTAGTTGAAACACTGCACTTAAACACCAGTTTAAAAGAGGATCCCTTAGTTGTTTCGAATCCAATTGGGGGCTCAGCTTATTTGTCCATGATATGTTTGGATTTGAAAATTTCTATACTTAGCGTTGGGTTTAGATGTGATGGTTATTTTTTGGGCTTCACGGGCTATGGGCTAATTTTAGGAATGGATTGGTTATCCAGAAATGGGGTCGTTCTTTATTGTGAAAGGAGAGTAGTTAGGCTCATGACTCACCTTGACAACACTCTCGAAATCTTTTGTAATCCCATAAATTCCGTTATGCTAAGTTATCTAGAATCGCTTGACGCGTCGGTGGAAAATCTACGATCTGTTAGAGTGGTTCGAGAATACTCGGATGTGTTTGAGGGGGTGAAGGGCTTGCCTCCGAAGCGGGAGATAGATTTTCGAATATATCTTGTGGATAATGCAAAACCAGTATCTTTGCTAGTACGCCACATGGCTCCTCGTGAAAGGAGGGAACTCAATAAGCAAGTGAAGGAGTTGCTTGAGAAGGGGTTCATAAGACGAAGTATATCGGAGTGGGGTGCTCCAGTAGTATTTGCCACGAAGGCGGATGGGTCCCTTAGACTTTGTGTGGACTATAGATAACTTAATAAGCTTACTAAGAAGAACAGACACCCACTGCCGAGGATTGACGATCTCTTTGATCAGTTAGTTGGCGCCTCAGTGTTTTCGCAATTGGACTTAGCCACTGGTTTCCGTCAGTTGAGAGTGGCTGAGGATAGCATAGACAAGACTGCCTTTAGGACTCCGGATGGTTTCTATGAATGGCTAGTAATGCCCTTCGGTTTGACAAACGCCCCCGCATACTTCGTTGATTTGATGAGCAGGGTGTTTAGGGAGTACCTTAATAAATTCGTGGTGGTCTTTGTAGACGACATCTTGATCTTTTCTAAGAATGAAGAAGAGCATGCCCTACATCTTAGGGAATTGTTGGAGACTCTACGAGCGCATAACCTTAAAGCTAAATTTACTAAGTGTCACTTATGGAGAGAGGAAGTGCGATTCTTAGGGCACGTGGTTTCCAAAGAAGGGATAGCTGTGGATCCCGCGAAGGTGGTGGCCATCCAAGATTGGAAGGTCCTTAAAAATGCTACCGAAGTAAGGAGTTTCTTGGGGTTGGCTGCCTACTATAGGAAGTTTATCAAAGACTTCGCAAAAATATCAGCTCCATTGACACGCCTGACGAAGAACCTAGTCTTCGCGTGGGACGTAGATTGTGATGATGCGTTCCAACGTTTAAAGAGAGCTTTGACTTCAGCCCCAGTCTTAGTGCTGCCAGACGGGAGTAAGCCATTTACTGTTTATACCGATGCTTGTGGGACAGGACTAGGCGCAGTCTTAATGCAGGAGGGAAGGGTAATAGCCTATGGGGGAAGACAGTTGGGAGCGCATGAGAAAAATTACCCTACACATGACCTAGAGTTGGCCGCAATTGTTTTTACGCTTAAGTCTTAGCGCCATTACCTTCTTGGTAAGAAATTCGAATTGTTCACTGACCACAAATCTTTAAAATACTTATTCTCTCAGAAGGACTTGAATTTAAGACAACAAAGGTGGATGGAATTCTTAGCGTCCTACGACTTCGAAATAGCATATACCCCTGGAAAGGGTAACGTGGTGGCAGACGCCTTAAGTAGGAAAAGGTTGTCCTTGAGTCCGTTGTTTGTTGAGCGACAAAACTTAGAATTCATCTCTATGTTTGACTTTAGACCTTCCGTTGACTTTGTACCCGGTTTGCTAGCATCCTTGGAGATCAGACCTACGCTTTTGGGACGGATTGGCGAGGCACAGCGAGACGACCCACAGTTGGTTGAGTTAGTGGAGAAGCTCAAAAGAGGGGAGTCATCAAGCCATCTCCGTAGGTATACCCTAGATGATAAGGGTTGGTTACGTAGGGATAGTAGACTTTGTGTACCTCGAGACGAAGGTTTGAGGAAGGCTATTCTTGACGAAGCACATCATTCGAAGATGACCATTCATCCCGGTGGGGAAAAGATGTACAAAGACATGAAGCGAGTTTTCTTTTGGGCCAGTATGAAGAGGGATGTGGCCGAGTATGTCGCTAGATGCTTGGTGTTCCAACAAGTAAAAGCGGAGCAAAAGAAACCCGGTGGGTTGCTTCACCCATTGGAGGTTCCACTATGGAAGTGGGAAAGTGTCTCGATGGATTTTGTGGATGGATTACCAAGATCAAGGAAGGGTAATACGGGGATTTGGGTTATAGTAGACAGACTTACTAAAAGCGCCCATTTCATTCCCGTGAAAAGTAAGAGGACTGCTCCATGATTAGCTTCTGTATACGTTTGAGAGATAGTTCGTTTGCATGGTGTTCCTTCTAACATAGTAAGCGACCGTGATCCTATCTTAACTAGCGAATTTTGGACGAGCTTGCAAGAGGCGGTAGGGACTCATTTATGTTTGAGCACAGCGTATCACCCTCAGACGGATGGCCAGACCGAGAGGGTGAATCGCATTCTAGAGGATCTTTTGAGGCTATGTATCCTAGACTTTGGGGGTACATGAGAAGAGCATCTGCCGTTGGTAGAGTTCGCATATAATAACAGCTTTCAATCTAGCATTGGCATGGCACCTTTCGAAGCTCTTTATGGACGACCTTGTCGTTCACCAACATGTTGGTGGGAATCTACCGATAAGATCTTACTTGGGCCCGATATGATAAGAGAGACTTCGGAAAAGATCGACTTGATTCGAAGGAGGATGAAGACGGCGCAAGATAGGCAGAAATCTTATGTAGACAAAAGGAGGACAGATCTTGAGTTTGATGTTGGGGACATGGTCTTTATCAAAGTGTCTCCATTACGGAATGTTGTTCGCTTTGGGTCCTTTGGGAAATTAGCACCAAGGTTTGTAGGGCCGTTTCCTATTAAGGAGAAGATTGGACAGATGGTGTATAGAGTGGAGTTGCCTGAGAGACTTAGTGGTGTACATGACGTATTCCATGTGTCACATTTGAGGAAGTGCTTGCACGAGACTGCGGCAGTGGTAGAGCCGAACTTGCTTAGAGAGGTGGAGATAGAGCGTGATGCGACGATTCGACGAGCTCCTACGCGCATTCTTGGGTCGGAGATCAAGAAGTTGAGGAATCAAGAGGTCAGACTAGTCAAAGTGCAATGGGGAGATAATGAGAGCAACGCTACTTGGGAGACAGAAGAGAAGACGCGTTCATTTTACCCTTTTCTTTTTGAGGGTATGTCTTTGTTAGACCAAAAAGTGGTTCTAACACCCAATTTGACTAAAAGCAGAATGAAATAAGATCAAAAGTAAAATAGAGACACAGAATTTATAGTGGTTCGGCAAAGAAAAGCCTACGTCCACTTGTCAATCACTATTCTCAATGATATTGTTGCAGTTACAATGGGATATTCACTCACTTTCTCTCACAACTAACATACATTCACTCAATTGTCTAAAAACAAAAGTTAAAAGACGATTTGGATTATCCGGGAGCGCTGGAATTCGGGTTA
Source organism: Allium sativum (assembly GCA_030737875.1). Classification (NCBI taxonomy): domain Eukaryota; kingdom Viridiplantae; phylum Streptophyta; class Magnoliopsida; order Asparagales; family Amaryllidaceae; genus Allium; species Allium sativum. Next base: position 738,959,835 of record CM060916.1, read on the forward strand.
TGAAAGTGGTTGAACTCTCAAAGTGCCAAAAAGAAGATCCTTTTCATTGTCTCCAGACAGGGTATTTATAGGTGAAAATTCACTCAGAACCCGATCCGGATCGGAGCCACGTGTCATTCATCCCATTAGCCTTGGGTTCAGATGGATTTCTGTGTTGACAACGCATCAGAGCAGTGGACGTTGTGGGTAGGAACTGGTCACAGCCGCTCCGAATAACCAGGCGATCATGTAGGAGAATGACGTGGAAGATAGGTTCGGATCGGAAGAGTGTACAGGAGGGGTTCGGATCGGGGTTCCCGATCCGATCCGGTTTTGTCCCAAGGCTAAGTCTTCGTTCTCTTTCACTCCGTTCCGATCTGTCTTTGTAGCGAGTAGCTCTCCGCTCCAACTGGCAGTAGGTTGCTCTCCGATCCGAATAGCTGTACCTCTCTGATTCCAACAATAATAATTCATCGATCCGAACAGCAAAATTTATCCGATCCGACCCGCTTCAGTGCTTCGATCCGACCCGCTTCAGTGCTTTCCAAGTTCTTCAATGTTTCACATCTTGACTTTGTGTTGCCCAGTTCACAAAGTAGGCTAACATTTTGCCCCCTCAAAGGATGCTTCTGTTGGAGACGGAGCATGCTTTGACTATCATTGCACAGCGTTCTTCGAGGTAATTTTTCTTTTGATTTTCCTTGTGTTTTCATCTTCTTCTTCAAATTTCGATTTAATTCGTTGCTGAGCTAAAGAATTCGGTTCGGTTCGGATTCCGATCCGAACAGACCCCTTCTTCTTTCTATTTTTCATTGGACTATTGGGCCAAGCTTTGCTTCTGGACTGTTGATCCGATCCGAATGGGGAGACGAATAAACACTTTACTTCTCTATATAAACCAAGTCTTCTTCCTTCTCTCAGTTCCCTTTATCATTTTATTCTTGTTGTTTCGGAACTCCAGAATCTCGAGAAAGAGAAATAATAACTCTTCACCATTCTCGCGTAAACTTCCAATTTACATACTCTGGTAGGTTTCAATCCTTGATTGATTTAGCAATAACAAGTTTTAACTGTACTGATGGTCAATTCGACCGACCTGAACATGATTTCCACGCCGCGGTCTCCTCTTCTTTCGTTATCGTCGTTGGTGGCCTCGCTGCTACTTCGAGACGTTGGAAGAGGGAGTTACGGTTTGAGGCAAAAAGAAAAGTAGGAGGAAGAAGAAGATAGCAGGGAGTCGGTTCGGGCGGTGGAACATGGAAGGTGACAAAAGGGGAAAAGAAAAGAAGTTCAGGAAGTCGGATCGGGTCGGGGCAAGTAAAGGAAAGGAAAAAGAAAGGAAAGAAGTTCAAAAGATCGGATCGGATCGGGGCAAGTAATCAAAGAAAGGAGGGAAGGGAGCTCACCTAACCGGATCGGATCGGACTGTAAGATAAAGGAAGGGAAGCATGACTACGCGATCCGATCCGAACCGTTAGGGGTCTTTACCTCCGAGCCGATCCGATTTTGATTTCTGAGTTTCAAAATTTATCCGAGCCCAAGATGAGGCCACGCCCCCGATCCGACCCCAATGAATGCACCCGAACCGAACCGAAGGGCAGTCCATCTTAATGCATAAAAACTCGTTTAACTGGCCCAATCAACTTTTGGCACAATCTTCAACTTAATGGACAGTTAGGATAGTGCCCTGCGAACGTAACTGGACATCAAGATCTACTTCAATCCTTCATACTTTGCCAAAATATTGCGTCGCACTTTTAAACATTTACTTTACACATTCCGCATACACTGTTTACACTTTAGTTTGCACACATGCACGGGGGGATACGGGCTAATTTACTCTAATTTGTGTTATTGCTTCTTCAATAGTTTAATGATCATGAGACCCAGACGCTCTTCTAGACTAGCTGAGAAAAAAGAGGCCCCGGAAACCTCCAACAAAATTACTCTCGAGGATATATCTTCTCCGTCGGATCCAGAATGGGATAATGAGGGTTCAGACTACGAGGTCGGAAATCGTGAAAGTGACGATGTGTCTTCAGAGAATGAAGTTTCTCTAGGTTTTGAAGAGGAAGGAGGGATTGGTGACGACCGGGCTCCTGATGAGTTTGAATCGGCTGTCATATTGGAATCACCCCAAGATTCTGTTGAATCAACAATCGACAACGACCGACTTATCCGAATTTGTTTAAAATACGGGATAATGAAAAATGACACTCTAGTGCCTTCGAGATCTGACCGTCCCCACAACCCTCTAGAAGGATATATGGCGATCACTCGGTTGATGTGCATGGTCGGTGCTATCCCTCCATTTTCTCCCTTCATCGTTGATTTTCTAAGACAAATGCGGATTGCCCCCATGCAGCTGCATCCCAATTCTTATGCCTACTTACACACTTTATATATAGCATACCGCGAGATCTTAGGCATAGAGCTCACTTTCGATGACGTTCATTTCTTCTACAACTTCAAGCATCGGACTCGAGAAAATCCTTCTTTCTGCTATTTTGAGTCTGTCCCTAATAGGAAGATAATTTCAACGCCATTCAGTAGTAAAGCTGGAGATTCCGGACTGGAATGGTTTTATGTGAAGCGGCAACCTGGGTGTGCCAGGAGATGGACGAAATCAAGTAAAGCACTGATTATCTACATCTTGGCTCTATACATTCAAGTCATCGCCTTAACTCGTTTTTCTTTTTGTTTGCAGTCGACAATCCAAAACAAATACCAGACCAGGTGTTCTTTGACCGGATGCACCAGCTCCTCAATGGCGATCAAAAGTTCCTGACTATTGATGAAGTCCTTAAGGACGAATATCTTCATTTTCATGGGCTGCTATCCGTTTTTCGTAGTATCGGTCATGGGACGGCCCTATACGTATATATTCCTCTAGTGGATGTAGTCCCGAAAACAGGAGAAGGTTCGGGAGCTCCTACAGTGCCTCTTCAAACGTCACCTTCTCCATCTTCTACTCAAGACGACGAATTGGCTAACTTGGCCGAAAAGCATCGTGAAGGGTATACTGCTCCTGAGGATACCATTTCTCCAGAAAAGTCAACGTCTTCTAAAGAGTCGCCAATTGATGCTTCCGAGGGAGACATCCCTAGTACTGATGACCCATTATTTCAGGGTTTGGGGGATCTCCCTTTACCTGAAACTATATACACCTCAGAGGATTTTAGGAAGGATCCTTTAGTCTTCACCTCTTCTGAAGAGACCACTCCTGCTAAGGCCAAAGAGCCTGCCCGTACTAGTCTAGCTTCGGACTCGGGTTGGTTGGGGGGAAACACACCACATAGGACACACTTTATACAATAGCATTAGCATTCATTGTACCTCTTTCTCTGTGAAACTATTGATTCTGAATTTCATTTGTCTTATTTTGCAGGCACGATGTCCCGATCTTACTATGATATCAGGAAGCTCCGCCGCAGCATGTCTAATCCACCTCAGGATATCGAGTATGATTGCCGCGATGATCGCGGTAGGGAGGAGAGAAGACCTTATGAACCCTATCGCTCTCGAACCTCACGTTCTCGCTCTCCCGTTCGGTCGGACCAAGAGAAATATAAAGGTTATCAAAGTCGTAGGGAAGAGGACAGGCCACAATCGAAAGACTCCACCTCTTCCCACGAAAAGCGCAGCAGAGAGAGAAGTCCTCCCAAAGATACTGAGTCGCGAAGTAAACGCAAGATCCCTGCTACTAAACGGCCTAGGACAGATAAAGAAACTATTGAATCCTCCACACACAGGGACACTGAATTGACGATCCCCGCTCCTCCACCACTAGATGCGGAAACTGCAATCAAGAGGGCGTATTTGGAGGAGCAATTTCCCGAACATTACATCGAGACTTTGACTTTTTTACCTGCCCTCGAACCTATTTCTTCCAGGTGGGCAGACGAGGCCAAAGCAAAGATAGACGCGGTTGAAAAACAGTATTCTGAAATGTTCAAATATTCACACAACCTTTCCAGAATTATCCGTACTCCAATCACGAATGCTGATTCAATGCAAAAAACCGCGGAAGAAGATGCAAAGGCCTTAAAGAATTTAGGAAAAGATTTAGAGGACACACAGGCCCAGCTCGCTGTTGCTCAAAGGGACGCTTCTAATTTCAAACAACAATTTGAAGATATGCAAAAACGCTATCATGATTTGCTTGAATCTCACACTCAAGAGCGTTCTGAGTTAAAAAAGCAAGCTGATGATGCTAAGTCAGATGCCGCTAAGACGCGCCTTGCTTACACTGATCTTGAACGGAAAAATGCCGAGTTGGCAAGGAGGAATGCTGAGCTAGAAAAGAAAAATGCTGACTTGGCTTCAAAGCTATTGGAAGCGAAGAACAGAGCTGCCCTGGTGGAGGGCAATGTTGAGTGTGCTATCAAATCTGCGGAGGAGGCCCGCAAACAATTGTCAGAGGCGGAGGCAGAGATTCAGGGTTTCGGCGAATTAATGATTGAATTCTTTGCACATATCATCCGTCGCCGGAACATTTCTTGGATTGAGGATTATCCATCTACTCTAGTCCAAGTATGGAGTCAGATCGTTGAGTGGGAAAAAGAGGAGCTCAAGGTTGATTCCATCGATGAGGACAAGCTGATTGAGAAATACTTAAGGGATGATGAGCCGGAACGCCTACCCGAAGGGCGCCGCCTCATTGCTGATGCTATGGAAGAAGAGAGGCGGAGGACTAAACAGAAGAACGTTCACGAGGCTGGTTCCTCTTCTACTGCCCCCGCAACTTCGGAAGTAGAGGGGTATGATCCTGAAAATCCGGGAATCCCTCGAACAACTCTGCTATCCCTATTCCTGAAACGGCATCAGAGACAGTAGTTACCCCTGCCGAGAGGTCTTCGGAAGGTATCCCTACCTTTTCTCCTCAATTCGTCAAGGCTATTTCTACCTTTCGCCACGTGATTGAGCGATCGATGAAAAACTCATTATTTTCTCCTGAGTTGATAACTGTTGCTTCTCACTCTGTAGGTATTGAGCCATCCGAAAAGACAGATGTGACTCAGGGAGCCACCTCTGGGGCAGAGCCTACGGAAAAGGCAAAAGGAGGGAAGGACAAGGCTGCTCCCATAGACTTTGGAGAAGGAAGCGAGCCGTCCAAGGCTGACACTCCCCATGATGAAGAAATGATAGCAGCCTTAAAGGATGATGGCGGTGACGGAGAACATGAGGAAGATCCAGAGGTGGCAATAGTCGGGGAGTCGAAAAGTGCAGATAATGTTACTTTGGATGCAATGAAAGCTGATCAAGATAAATGCTTGCAGTTAAAAGCTGAAGACTTAGACCCTGAAGCCCTCAAGCCTCTCGCAGTTGTGGATGCGGGATCAAGATTAGTTGTTAAGCTCTCAACTAGATCTATTACAGAGGAACTCGCTAAAAAATCTTCTCTTGATTCCAGCGCTCCGCCCTCCGGGAAGAAGTCAACCGATTCCAGCGCCGCATCTTCGGGAAAGAAAAAATCAAAGCGCATCTTGACGGAGGCCGAGAAAGAGGCAAAGGATGCGGAGAAAGCCGCCAAGAAGTCCAAACCTCACTCGAAATCTAAATAGTGGGTTGCCTTGCGTTGTTTTAGTATTTGGTAGATCAATAATTGCTGCTATAAGGGTGGCTCTTGCATCTTCTTTTTGGCACTTTGAGAGTTCAACCACTTTCATAACCCGAATTCCAGCACTCCCGGATAATCCAAATCGTCTTTTAACTTTTGTTTTTAGACAATTGAGTGAATGTATGTGAGTTGTGAGAGAAAGTGAGTGAATATCCCATTGTAACTGCAACAATATCATTGAGAATAGTGATTGACAAGTGGACGTAGGCTTTTCTTTGCCGAACCACTATAAATTCTGTGTCTCTATTTTACTTTTGATCTTATTTCATTCTGCTTTTAGTCAAATTGGGTGTACGAGTTTTTATGCATTAAGATGGACTGCCCTTCGGTTCGGTTCGGGTGCATTCATTGGGGTCGGATCGGGGGAAACACACCACATAGGACACACTTTATACAATAGCATTAGCATTCATTGCACCTCTTTCTCTGTGAAACTATTGATTCTGAATTTCATTTGTCTTATTGTGCAGGCACGATGTCCCGATCTTACTATGATATCAGGAAGCTCCGCCGCAGCATGTCTAATCCACCTCAGGATATCGAGTATGATCGCCGCGATGATCGCGGTAGGGAGGAGAGAAGGCCTTATGAACCCTATTGCTCTCGAACCTCACGTTCTCGCTCTCCCGTTCGGTCGGACCAAGAGAAATATAAAGGTTATCAAAGTCGTAGGGAAGAGGACAGGCCACAATCGAAAGACTCCACCTCTTCCCACGAAAAGCGCAGCAGAGAGAGAAGTCCTCCCAAAGATACTGAGTCGCGAAGTAAACGCAAGATCCCTGCTACTAAACGGCCTAGGACAGATAAAAAAACTATTGAATCCTCCACACACAGGGACACTGAATTGATGATCCCCGCTCCTCCACCACTAGATGCGGAAACTGCAATCAAGAGGGCGTATTTGGAGGAGCAATTTCCCGAACAATACTTCGAGACTTTGACTTTTTTACCTGCCCTCGAACCTATTTCTTCCAGGTGGGCAGACGAGGCCAAAGCAAAGATAGACGCGGTTGAAAAACAGTATTCTGAAATGTCCAAATATTCACGCAACCTTTCCAGAATTATCCGTACTCTAATCACGAATGCTGATTCAATGCAAAAAACCGCGGAAGAAGATGCAAAGGCCTTAAAGAATTTAGGAAAAGATTTAGAGGACACACAGGCCCAGCTCGCTGTTGCTCAAAGGGACGCTTCTAATTTCAAACAACAATTTGAAGATATGCAAAAACGCTATCATGATTTGCTTGAATCTCACATTCAAGAGCGTTCTGAGTTAAAAAAGCAAGCTGATGATGCTAAGTCAGATGCCGCTAAGACGCGCCTTGCTTACACTGATCTTGAACGAAAAAATGCCGAGTTGGCAAGGAGGAATGCTGAGCTAGAAAAGAAAAATGCTGACTTGGCTTCAAAGCTATTGGAAGCGGAGAACAGAGCTACCCTAGCGGAGGGCAATGTTGAGTGTGCTATCAAATCTGCGGAGGAGGCCCGCAAACAATTGTCAGAGGCGGAGGCAGAGATTCAGGATTTCGGCGAATTAATGATTGAATTCTTTGCACATATCATCTGTCGCCGGAACATTTCTTGGATTGAGGATTATCCATCTACTCTAGTCCAAGTATGGAGTCAGATCGTTGAGTGGGAAAAAGAGGAGCTCAAGGTTGATTCCATCGATGAGGACAAGCTGATGGAGAAATACTTAAGGGATGATGAACCAGAACGCCTAGCTGAAGGGCGCCGCCTCATTTCTGATGCTATGGAAGAAGAGAGGCGGAGGACTAAACAGAAGAACGTTCCCGAGGCTGGTTCCTCTTCTACTGCCCCCGCAACTTCTGAAGTAGAGGGGTATGATCCTGAAAATCCGGGAATCCCTCGAACAACTCTGCTATCCCCTATTCCTGAAACGGCATCAGAGACAGTAGTTACCCCTGCCGAGAGGTCTTCGGAAGGTATCCCTACCTTTTCTCCTCAATTCGTCAAGGCTATTTCTACCTTTCGCCACGTGATTGAGCAATCGATGAAAAACTCATTATTTTCTCTTGAGTTGATAACTGTTGCTTCTCACTCTGTAGGTATTGAGCCATCCGAAAAGATAGATGTGACTCAGGGAGCCACCTCTGGGGCAGAGCCTACGGAAAAGGCAAAAAGTGGGAAGGACAAGGCTGCTCCTATAGACTTGGGAGAAGGAAGCGAGCCGTCTAAGGCTGACACTCCCCATGATGAAGAAATGATAGCAGCCTTAAAGGATGATGGCGGTGACGGAGAACATGAGGAAGATCCAGAGGTGGCAATAGTCGGGGAGTCGAAAAGTGCAGATAATGTTACTTTGGCTGCAATGAAAGCTGATCAAGATAAACGCTTACAGTTAAAAGCCGAAGACTTAGACCCTGAAGCCCTCAAGCCTCTCGCAGTTGTGGATGCGGGATCAAGGTTAGTTGTTAAGCTCTCAACTAGATCTATTACAGAGGAACTCGCTAAAAAATCTTCTCTTGATTCCAGCGCTCCGCCCTCCGGGAAGAAGTCAACCGATTCCAGCGCCGCATCTTCGGGAAAAAAAAAATCAAAGCGCATCTTGACGGAGGCCGAGAAAGAGGCATAGGATGCGGAGAAAGCCGCCAAGAAGTCCAAACCTCACTCGAAATCTAAATAGTGGGTTGCCTTGCGTTGTTTTAGTATTTGGTAGATCAATAATTGCTGCTGTAAGGGTGGCTCTTGCACCTTCTTTTTGGCTGTTTTCCTGTACAAATTCATTCGTAAATAAAAAATAATTTGTTTTCTGCAATGTTTTTTTGTCAGTAGTTCTGCACTTATGTAAAAATGCATGTCTTACTATAGTTATGAAATGAAGTTACGGAGGGAGGAAATATGCGTACACATATATGCCCGCAGTCAATCTCAGAAAACTATTTAAGGCTTAATCAAGTAATCTGAATGCTCCCGATTTTCTGACGGGACGGCATTTTCTGTGTCGTCAATGCCTGTCATTTTTTCTGGCATTTCTTTTATACTCTCCTGTCTTATACTCAGGTGAGAGTTCGAGCTCAGCAATTTATTCACTCCCCGATCCTTCAGCGGGGAAGGATCTCTTTCTCAGCGCTCAGTCGGAGACGCTTTTATACTCTCTCTCTCTCTCTCTCTGGAGAGTTAGAATTCGAGCTCTGCAATTTATTCACTCCCCGATCCTTCAGCGGGGAAGGATCTTTTTCTCAGCGCTCAGTCGGAGACGCTTTTATACTCTCTCTCCCTCTGGAGAGTTAGAGTTAAGAATGTCGTTTTCTCATTCTTTTATGTCTTGTCGCACAAATTGTCGTTGTGCTTTTTCTTACGTTTAAACTGCCTTCAACCTTTCAGGTTTTGAATCATCTTATATTCCATAATCACAATAGAATAGTCGATGAATGTATATATATAATGCATAAAAGTAAATAACACACGATATTTTTATAGTGGTGCGGCTAAGTCGTAGCCTACATCCACTTTATAGTCCTTTATTCATATCATCAGATTTTCCTAAGGCAAGTCGTGCCATATTACAGAGTTCATAAGAGAAATAACAAAGAGTACAACATATCTAATCCAAATATCGCATCAAGTGTTAGGCATTCCATGCCCTAGGGACTTCTTCGCCATCTACGGTCGTTAACTTGAAGGTTCCTTTTTCAAGTTTCCGTTGGATGACAAAGGGTCCTTCCCACTTTGGGCAGAGGTGAGGAAGAGATGGAAAGACTCTCTTTAGCACCAAGTCTCCTGGTTCAAAAGTCCTAAGGCGAACTTTTTTGTCGTAATAACGTGCCATTTGACGTCGATGTCTTGCCGCACATAAATCCGCTTCGTTCCTTTTTTCTTCGATTTCGTCAAGAGACTCGAGTAAGAGTGCCCGATTCGTCATCAGGTCATAATACGTCACCCGGTGGGAAGGAACTTCAAGCTCTACTGGAATTATTGCTTCTGAACCAAAAGAGAGAGAGAAAGGGGTATGACCAGTAGCCGTCTTAAATGTTGTCCGATATGCCCACAAAGCTAAGGGAAATTCGTCAACCCATTTTGCCTTTGCGCGCTCTAACCGTTTCTTGAGGATGGATTTTATTACTTTGTTTATTGCTTCAACTTGCCCGTTCGACTGCGGATAAGCAACCGCAGTGTATCGCTTGTCGATTTTATACTTCTGGCAGAAATTTCTGAATTCAGTACCATCGAACTGGGTTCCGTTGTTAGTTATAATGGTCCTTGGGATCCCGAATCGGCATATAATATTTCTAACCACGAAACTTATCACCTTTCTCGCCGTGATTTTGGTTAAGGGCTCAGCTTCCACCCACTTCGTAAAATAGTCCACAGCGACTATTGCATATTTCGCTCCTCCTTTAGCAATCGGTAGAACTCCAATGATATCAATTCCCCACGTGGCAAATGGCCAAGGACTCACCATTGATTTGAGTTGGGTCGACGGTGCTCTGGGGATTTTGGCGAATCTCTGGCACTTATCGCAGCGTCGTGAATAATCTGCTGCATCTTTATTAATTGTGGGCCAGAAGTATCCATATCGCAATATCTTTTTCGCTAAAGTCTGACCTCCTGTATGATCTCCACACTCACCTTCGTGCACTTCTCTTAGTACACGTTTGATGTCGTCGTGTGCTAAACATCGTAACAGGGGCATAGAAAATCCTTGCCTATAAAGAGTATCATCTTGTAGGACATATCTGGTAGCCTTGCGAACTATAGCCCTTTTCTCACTCTTCTTTGATGGGAGTGTCCCATTCTTAAGGAAGTTCTCAATTGGGGTCACCCACGACTCCTTCTCCGGTTCCGCTTCGAAAGCGAACTCAATTTCCATCGACTCAAAGCTTGGCGATTCCAACGTTTCAATTGGAATTATTTCAGTCTCTTCTGGATTGTCGGAACTAGCTAGCTTTGCCAGCCTGTCCGCTTTCTGATTTTCGGCTCTTGGGATATGTGTTATACTGTACCGCTCCAGGTTGCTCAATAGCTCTCTCACTTTCCCGAGGTAGGCGATAAGTCGAGGTCCCCGAGCCACAAATTCCTCTCGCACTTGGCAAACAACGATTTTGGAGTCACAGAATATGTCCAACATTTTTATTCTGAGGTCTTTAGCAAGCTTCAGCCCGGCAATCAGGGCTTCGTATTCAGAGTCATTGTTAGTCGCCGAAAATTCTAATCGTAGAGCGTAATATAACGACCGTCCTTCAGGAGTGACTAAGACGATTCCAGCTCCAGACCTTCGGTCGTTCTTGGCTCCATCTGTGTATAGCTTCCATGGATCTATCTTTAACTCATCTTCGGACTTGACTACTTTGTCGTTGATCACTTCCTCCTCTGGGATAGTGAACTCTGCTATAAAGTCTGCCAGAGCTTGCCCCCTTATCGACCTTCGTGGCTGAAAATTTAAATCAAACTGACTTAATTCTATATTCCATTTGATCAACCTTCCCGATGCTTCGGGTCTCTGCAACACCTGCCTCAGCGGCTGGTCAGTGTATATGGTTATTGGATGAGCTTGGAAATAGTGACGAAGTTTTCGGGATGCGATTAGGAGGCTGTAAGCGAGCTTCTCAATCTTTGGGTAGTTGCGTTCTGCCGCTGCTAATTTCTTGCTTACATAATATACTGGCCTTTGCACTTTGTCTTCTTCTCGAACCAAGGTTGTGCTAACGGCGTGAGCCGAGACTGCCAAGTAAACAATTCTTCGTGATCCACTGGCTTTGACAAAATCGGTGGTTTTTCTAGTAGTTCCAATAAATTTCAAAAGGCCTCAACACAGTCCGGAGTCCACTCGAAGTTCTTCTTTCCCCGTTTAATCAAATCAAAAAACGGGACGCATTTGTCTGTGGCTTTGGAGATAAATCTACTCAACGCGGCTACTTTCCCTGCAAGACTTTGGACATCTTTAATTCTTCTCGGCTCTTCAATGTTTCTAATCACTGCTATTTGGCTGGGATTGATTTCAATTCCTCGGGAGCTCACAATGAAGCCAAGAAACTTTCCCGATGCCACTCCAAATGAGCATTTCAGAGGATTCAACTTCATCCGATACTTTCGCAGGATACCAAACATTTCTACCAAGTCTTGTGTATGGCTGGAGGACTGTTTCGATTTGACAAGCATATCATCCACATAAACTTCCATAGTCTTCCCTATTTGATTATAAAACATTCTGTTCACCAGGCGCTGATAAGTGGCTCCGGCGTTTTTCAATCTGAATGGCATTACTACATAACAATATAGCCCCAAATTTGTAATGAAGCTCGCATGCTCTTGATCTGGCACGTGCATAGGAATTTGATTGTATCCGGAATATGCATCCATGAAAGAGAGAAGTTCATGACCTGCTGTCGAATCTACAAGCTGGTCAATCCTGGGAAGTGGGAAACTATCTTTCGGGCAAGCTTTGTTCAAATCTGAAAAATCAATGCAAGTCCGCCACTTTCCATTCGGCTTCTTTACTAAGACAGGATTCGATATCCAGTCGGGATATGTCGAATCTCGAATAAATCCGTTCTGTTTCAGCTTCTCCACTTCTTCTTTGAGAGCAGCCGACCTCTCTAGGCCCAGCATACGTCTCTTTTGCTTCACAGGCGGATGTTTCGGGTTTACATTTAGTGTGTGACTTATGATGGATGGCGATATCCCACACATGTCAGCGTGGGTCCAGGCAAACACGTCCAAGTTCGCCTTCAAGAAGTCTGTTAGTTCTTTGGCCCGACGTGGATCCAATTGAGATCCAATCTTCAAAACTCTTGTTGGATCAGCTTCATCAATGGGAATTTCCACTGTCTCTTCATTAGGAGTTGCATTTCTAGTCTCTGGTTCCTCATCTTTTCTGGGATCCAGGTCTTCAGGCGTTCCTTTAGGCAACTCCTTCGGGGTCGATCTCTCTAATTGCTACGCCGAGCCCCCCTTTGGGGGAGGGGAGGCATCTTTACTCTCGATGTTAAGTCCTTTCATCAACATCTTTAATTCGGCAACATAGCAGGCCCGTCCGGAAACTTGATCCCCTCTCATTACTCCATTTCCGGCTTCAGTTGGGAACTTAAGCAATAAACACCAAGGGGCGATACAAGCGCTGAATTCAGCAAGGGCAGGCCTTCCCAAAAATGCATTATAAGGCGAATCTACGTCCAACACTACGAACTGAAGCATCCGCACTCTTCGGCGTTCTCCTTGCCCCAAGGTTACGAGCAATTCTATGTACCCCATGGGGGCTGTTGACGCCCCGTTAAAGCCTCTGATCCATCCTTCACATGGCTTCAAATCTTCAGATTCAAGCTTCATCTGATCGAATGACTTTTTAAATAAAATATTAACAGAACTTCCGTTGTCTACTAACACCTTATGAACCAAGGCCGGCCCAATGGTGGTAGTAATGACCAACGGATCATCAGTGGGTGATTGGATCCCAGTATTATCTCTGCTGCGAAATACCACGTCGTCAAACATTGTCTTCTGTTGTTTTATGGGGGCGATATCTTCCAAATCATCGCCTTCATTCACATCTATGTGCTTAGCAGCATTTACATATTGATCCATTGCTCTAAAGCTACGGATTGCTGGGTGAGGTCCACCTACTATGGAGTTGATAACAATTCCCTTGCCTTTCTGCTGCACTGTAGGCTTGGGAGCAGATTGAATCTGTTTTGGAGCCTGTTCTCCTTGCCCCCTGTCCCTCGGGGCAACCTTATATTCATCCAGTTTCCCTTCGCGCAGCAGCTTCTCAATCACATCTCTCAAATGCCGACATTCATTGGTTGAATGCCCATGAGTTCCATGAAACAAACAAAATTTTCCAGTTGCCATTTCTTTCTCTGTTGAGTCGCGATGTGGCGGTCTTTTATATTGCAAAACATTGTATGTGTCCAAGTAAATGTTCTCCGGAGTATCGTTCAACGGTGTATAATTCTCATAAGTCTGGAATCGGGGTCTTTTGTCAGAATCACTTCCCCTATTTCTATTCCTTCTGTTACCGTTCGCGTTACGGTTATTGTTGTTGCCCCCGTTTCCAGCATTGTTGTTTCCACCCTTGTTTCCCACATTTACTTCAACTTTTCCAGAACTTTCCCCAGACTGCTTCACGGCGACGTTACTCTGCACATTTTCTTTTGAAGCCGCTTCAGATTTTCTCTTTCGGTTTGCCCTGGCCTCCTCTCGTCTTAAATAAATATCGGCCTTTTCATAGAATATCTCTCTCGTGGAGGGTGTCTTCCCAGAAAGGTAATCTCCAAATTCAGATTCAGGATCGACTCCTTCCTTTAATGCCATCAAAATGGTAGGCTCATGCGGGTCACTAACTTCAGTCACAGCTAAGTTAAAACGGTCAAGATATGACCTCAAAGACTCTCCTGGCGCCTGCTTAATTCTTGATAATTCAATAACACTTTTGGACTTTCGGGTATGGAGGCGGAACTGATTCATAAAACGTTTGCTCAATTCCCTATAATTCGAAACCGAACGAGGGGGAAGTCGGGTAAACCAGAACAGTGCCACATCTTCTAAATAGATCGGGAATGCTTTACACTTCACTGCATCAGGAGCAGCAGCAGCACTCATAAGCCACGAGTATCGCATCAAATGCTGTCCCGGGTCAGTTCTCCCATTGTACTTGTCCATCTGCGGTAGGTTAAAACGTCGGGGAAATTGAAAATTGAGGATGTCGTCAGTAAAAGGAGTATGGCTTCGCTCAATGCCATAATCTTCATTGGTATAGTTCCGGCTCTCGGACATAATCTGGCATACCATTGCCTGTACATCAGCATTAGTTAGGGGTCGTTCAGGCTCCATGACCCTGGTATCCGGGTTCCTTCTGGGCTCTTGTTCAGGAGATGCCCTCCTTCTTTGAGCTGCTTCTGCTCTACTTCGTTCCCTACGCTCCCGGTCGTGCTCGGGAGGAGGGGGTTGGAGCCTTTGCCCCTGAGCGGGATAGTTGTTTCCTAATGCTCGTGCAATATCCTCGCGGGACCCCAAAGATCCGAACGTCAGCTGCTCCAAATTCTGAGGTCGTTCGAGCGGCCTTCGTTCACGGGGCCGCTCTTCCTCGGAAGATGAAGACTGATCCATTGGTGTGTGGCGAACCGGGGATGGGGTTCTCTGCCTACGGAGTTCGCTAATCTCCCTGCTCATGAGCCTCATATTTTCCTGCATCATGAGATTGGTGCGCTCGTGGATTTTCATAGCCTCCCTAGTACTCTCAAGCATGTCAAGTAGGCGCGAGAAATCTCCTTGAGTAATGGGCGCGGATGGATTGACCTGATCATTGACCCTGGTGGCTGGAATCGGAGCATTTGTAGGGGCTCGAGTAGAGGTTCCAACATCACCAAGTGACGGGTCGGTTCGGAGATGGGAAATCGAGTCGGTTCGGAGCTGGGGAGCCTGTTCGGGTCGGAGCTGGGATGCCAGGTCGGGTCGGTACATGGCAAGCTGCTCGGGTCGATTCAGGTTGGGGAAATGCACTGCTTCAGAATCTTCTACCCGGATCGGATCGGAGCTCTCCCCCTGAAGGCGGTTCGGGTTTCCTGTATCGGTTCGTCCTGCTGCTGAGCTCTGACCACGAGACCTTGTCACGACCACATTTTGCTGATCTTCGCCAACTCCATTTCCTCGAATAGATTGAACTTCTTTGCCTTTTCCTTTGGCCATGGTTCTTCAACAATCAATTCAACAAATATCCAAGAGCGTCGAAACTTGAGGATTAACTTCTTTGAACTCAACGGTCCAAAAAGTAGAACGATAATCCCAAAAAACGGAGAATTCAGATGGTTCTCAGTGAAAGCACCAAAATGTTAGACCAAAAAGTGGTTCTAACACCCAATTTGACTAAAAGCAGAATGAAATAAGATCAAAAGTAAAATAGCGACACAGAATTTATAGTGGTTCGACAAAGAAAAGCCTACATCCACTTGTCAATCACTATTCTCAATGATATTGTTGCAATTACAATGGGATATTCACTCACTTTCTCTCACAACTCACATACATTCACTCAGTTGTCTAAAAACAAAAGTTAAAAGATGATTTGGATTATCCGGGAGTGCTGGAATTCTGGTTATGAAAGTGGTTGAACTCTCAAAGTGCCAAAAAGAAGATCCTTTTCATTGTCTCCAAACAGGGTATTTATAGGTGAAAATTCACTCAGAACCCGATCCGGATCGGAGCCACGTGTCATCCATCCCATTAGCCTCGGGTTCAGATGGATTTCTGTGTTGACAACGCATCAGAGCAGTGGACGTTGTGGGTAGGAACTGGTCATAGCCGCTCCAAATAACCAGGCGATCATGCAGGAGAATGACGTGGAAGATGGGTTCGGATCGGAAGAGTGTACATGAGGGGTTCGGATCGGGGTACCCGATCCGATCCGGTTTTGTCCCAAGGCTAAGTCTTCGTTCTCTTTCACTCCGTTCCGATCTGTCTTTGTAGCAAGTAGCTCTCCGCTCCAACTGGCAGTAGGTTGCTCTCCGATCCGAACAGCTGTACCTCTCTGATTCCAACAATAATAATTCACCGATCCGAACAGCAAAATTTATCCGATTCGACCCGCTTCAGTGCTTCGATCCGACCCGCTGCAGTGCTTTCCAAGTTCTTCAATGTTTCACATCTTGACTTTGTGTTGCCCAGTTCACAAAGTGGGCTAACAGTCTTTTAATTTCTCCTTTATCGCTTAGCTTGTACTTATCTTATCTTTAGTATGTTCTCTCGCTAGTATCTTTGACCTTTAGTTAGGATAATCCTATGATTGAAACATGTGTTTGAGACATGTTATGTATGATGGATGCAAAGTGATGCAAGTGTTTGCTACTGGTTGCTCGTGGACGCATATACACACACTATTAGGCACTAGATCGGCTCAGTCACTTCATATTGCATATATATGGATGTATTTAGTAAAATGGATGTATGAGGATTTTTTTATCATATGGATGCTGCATTCAGATGATGATTGTGCACGCATATAGAGATAATATGTAGCATTAAGGAACTTTTGCATACATAATGGACGCATGGCACTATCATGATTTGCATTAAGGAGGTCAACTGAATCAGTGGACCGCCTGATTTTGCATTAGATAAGGAACATATACACACACTTCTTGCATATGTTCATACAACATTAGAAACTTTATAAGGACAATGGATGCCAGTGTTTGATGGTTGAGTAGATGGTTGTTTGGATGTTAGGATATACATTCTCCTTAACTTGGAGATTTCGAGGGCGAAATCCTTTAAGGAGGGGAGAATGTAACACCCCGTATTTCTATTAATAACAATGTTACAAATTAAAGAATAACTAATCTCAGACGTGAGAATTGTGGGAAATGGGTTGCGCCATTGTGTTCGTCTCGGAATTCTGGTTGAAACAGAGTCCGAGTTTGCGTGATTTGGACGTCGTATGAAGGAGATATGGCCATCGGAAGTTTCAGAAAATTCAAAATTCGAAGTCAAACAGGCCAGGCGGGAAATTTCCCGCCCAGCACCCCAGGTCGACTGGGGAGTCGACTGGGGAGTCGACTGGGAAGTCGACACCCCCAGGACCAGGTCGACTGCGCAATCGACTTGGGTGTCGACCTGGTCCAGTCGGCCAGGTTTTGGCAGAGCCCAATCTTGAGCTGCTGATGTGTCTTTAGGGCTGAGTTGGCTAATTTAACGGTTCAGGTTAGTTCTGAGTTGATCTGACGGTCTAAATAAATCCTAAACTCCATATATACCTAGGTAGTCTCTCGCTCTAAAATCACATTAAAAAATAGAATAGCCGCCGTCATGCCATCACCATGGAACTCAGTGTAGCCGCCGCCAACTAAGAAGGAAGAAAGCTAATCAAAACTCTAATTCTACTCAACTCTAAAGCAAATCAAGACTCTCTTTCTTTTCTAATTGTGAGTATGATGATCTTAGTAAGATTATTAGCAAACTAATTAGATTAAGAGGTGATATGGATCATAAGAAAATGATGTGAATTGTCATATATGTTGTTGTAAACCTTATGCTATCATGTATGCTGTAAATCCTATGTTATGTGATGATGATATCCTATATGTTGTAAATCATGCTATGATGATATTATATATGTTGCAAGTTTCTATGCTAAGTTGCGATGTTACAAAGCCAAGATGTTATTATGTTGTAGTTAGCTTATGAATCATGATGTTGATTATATATATTTGGGCTATGATGATTCACATGATAAATCACATGTACCTATGCAAGTTTAGATTTATTAGTATGTATAATCTCACATATTGTATGACATCTATTTAGATCTAGAATTATGACATCTATTTAGATCTAGAATTATGCTAAGACATGTGTGAGTTCTATGTGTTAGATGCTAGTTCACACCATCATTATGTTGCATAAACCACATATGCAAGTTTATACATGAACTTGGGTTATGATCGTATTATGTAAGTTGTGACATTTAACCAAACAAGTTGACACCTTTAGATCCATGACATGTGTAGTTTTATGCAAGTTTCACCCCTATTATGATTAGATCTATTTTATTTGTCTATATGTTGTGATAATTTATCTTTGTGCTATGAGTTAGACTATTCGAGTCTAACGTATATTTTGCGTTGAATAAGCGAACGTATAACGTGGGGTAGGGTTAACATTAAGGATTTAATATTAAGAAATTGGGGTGCAATTGATATGATTTTGCATACCGTAAGTGGATGGCCATAATTGAGTCAATTATGGACATCATTAAAATTGGAATTAATTAATGATTTGAATAGGGATATATTTAAAACTGGGGTAAAAGATTATAAGTGTTAATCAATGCTTAGGACACGAGGTTGGACTCATTTATGACGTAAAACTGCCCGGACCCGCCCGGCAAATCCAGTAGTCACAAATGTCAGCCCAATGTGAGAGGTCCTAGGCTAATCCAGTAGTCACAAATGTCAGCCCAATGTGAGAAGTCCTAGGCCCAAACTAAAGCATAACAGTTGTAAAGACACGAGGTTAGACTCTTTTATGGTATAAAACTGCCCGGACCCGCCCGGCGAATCCAGCTGCCATAAATGTCAGTCTAATGTGAGAGGTCTTTATAAGGTTATGGCCTTAATGAATTAAGAAATACTTAACCAGATAAACATGTGAGGTGGGACATAGGGGTTAAGTAGGTGCCTTGGGTGGCATGAGAAATCTAGTGGGTGCCTTTAGTGGCATTTGAAATACGATTAGTAAGACTTAACCAAACACACATGTAAATGAACATGACTAAGAGGGTTAAGTGGGATGTACTAGTGGGGACAAGCTTAGGTGGATAGCTTGTGGTAAGTAAAGGGGGCCCATTTAAACCAGTAACCCAAAACGTATCTTTGTGGGCTCGACCCAAGTCGAGGACAGGACATGCGTACTGGGCTTGACTATAAGAGGCCAAACGGGTTAGCGGTGGCAACGCAAGTCCAACGGGTTCATATGCGTGTGTGGACCCGGGCTGGTAGGTAAGACGTTGTTGCATCGTGTAGGTATAAGCCGTGCATCCTCAAGTTGTATCGGGTTGCCACTTTAGGGGAGTGATACACCCCACTGTGGGGCCATCACGGGTATCTACGAGTAGGGAGCCGATCGAAAGTGGGTAGTGGGGTACACCTAGCGGAGATAGGGGCAGGCGACACCTATGTAGTCAGCTAGGGGTACACGAAGTTATTTATAAAATTTCTAAGTGAAGCAAGTGGGATCAACCTTTAGGGTGACTGGTGTGGTGCAGTGTAGTAATTATTCGTTAGTAATTAGGTGTGCCTTTAACGTTATCTTTATCTGCTCTTCCATACCCAATAGTTCATAGACATTTCCTTATTTTCCAGCATGTGCTTCAGTCTAATTATTTTGATAATAGTATTGTTAGAATTATCATACTCGCCAGACTTTATGTCTGACCCCCTCCATTTCTATATTTTTCCCCCCTCCAGGTCCTCAGGGTGGGCCCAGCTCTAGCGGAGTTTGATTGGATTGCTTTATCTCTCTTTTGGAAAGCTTGGACCGCTGAAGTAAAGTCCAGCTTGTTATCTTCTTTAATGGCTATTTATGTAGTGGGGTTATGTATTTTGTTTTATGGAGATGGATATTGTACTTGACTCTGATTTATGGTTTTATGATGTAACAAACATGTTTAATTTCCGCTGCAATGAAGTAAAGTTTTAGATTTCCAAGTACTACTTATTATCTGTCTTGTTGTAATTTTTCTGTTCTATATTCACTTAAAACCTCCATGGAAGTTAATGCATTCCCTTTGTGAGTGACATTAATGGACGTGGGGTGTTACATGGACGGTAAAGTATAATTTGACGATACGGTCCTAATGAAACTTGTTGTGTCGAATTCCGAGTCTGTTTGCTCAAATGGTGCTCGTTCACGTTCAAATGGTCGTTTTTATTTACATTAAATTTTTCCATGCTCACAAGTTAACCCTGATTGACGCGCCACTTGAAATCTAGCAATAATTTACTGTTACGGTCTCAACAAAATTTGTTTCATCGAAAACGAAGGTCGTTTGAATAAAGTCCCTTTTGTAACTACCCAATTCGAATAAAATAAACCAATTTTAAAGTACCTCAATATAATATTATTAAAATGTTGAAATTGGCCATACCTGACCAGAATTTCATATACTACCACAATAAAATATCACGGGTTGAATTTGAAGCCAAATCGATATTATAAATATTTAAAAACCCTTTATTTAATATAAATAACGTTAAAATTAAATAAAGAAATTCCACAGCGACCTTTTCAAAATTTGATTTGGACATAAAATAAAATCTATAACACGAAAACTCGATTTTTCTCTTTCATTAGAAAAATATTATCCAACAGATTCAGACGTTTCTTGTTTCGAGAAAATCCGACTCATATTGGGCCTAGTATAGCCGTTTAAAGTTCAAAACGCCAAATTACGAACGGCCGCGCCGGTGCAGCTCGTTTTATAATTAAATTATAAATTAATTGTTCTAACGTTGTTTTAATAACGAAATCGCCATTAAAATTTCAATATAAACAATATTTAACCAATTTAAGTTGCCCGATCACATTATACTGTAAATTCAACATTTTCCCAAATATGCCAAAAATAAAATATTATTTTAATATTCAAAGTAAATATTCAAATTAAAATGGTTAAATCGATTATTTAAACTCAAACCAATATTTTTAAGCAAATAAAATATTTCAATAAAATGGCCAGAAAATACGGGACATTAGATTCCTTCCCCCTTAAAATAATTTCGTCCTCGAAATTGCTAAGGTAGAAAGAAAACATTACAACCCATTCTTATTACAAAAATAAAATTTAAAACTCGATTTTTAATTCCAAAAAAAATCTAATTGGTTTTAAAACCAATTTATTTCAAATAAAAGAATTTTCCAAAAATCTTCAAAAAATTTCTAACACCTTAAATTTTGGAAATTTTTTGGCAGAGTCTTCCTGTACGGAGGACGTCTGCAATATCGCAGGTTCAAGAAATATATATATATCGACCAAAACGGTCGGAAAAATTCAAAACCAAACTCAAAACCCAAATAAAACCAAAAATTTCATATTTGCGTAGGCGTACCTTTCTGCGAACGTTATTACGCGATAAGCGATATATTATACTTGAGCTTGCTTAGTTATAATGCAGCTCTATTCAAACTGGATTCAGTTTACTCCAGAATTTTCTCTTGGATGGATTTTAAAGCTAAACTGGCTCTTCAGAACCTGTTCTCAACTCAAATGAATTCATCAGTCCCCAAACAAATGTTAATTATGTTCAAAATACCCATATCATTCATATCATCCATCTCATACACACAATTCAATCCACACGAGATTATAACCACGTCTTTAGCAATTCATTTATATCTTTAATTATCCTAAAGGATTTATTAAAATTTGGACGGATTATCCAACTTACTTATTTCATTTTGTTTTTCGACCAAATCGATTCATGTTCAGATTTATATCCATGAGATCGAGCACACCATCCAAACATATCACTCAAGTCAACATTAACAAATCTAAATGATTTCCCATATTATAATAATTTATAAAATCCTTACCTTTATTATTTTATAAAATAATTTGGGTAGAATTAGTTTCAAAAAATAATAATTTTATATCAAATACAAATACGCGCTCTCATATATATACTCAAACTCAATCTAGAGTATTACTAACCCCATCTCTATCGAGTTACGCCACAGAGCCAAGGTTATCACTAAACCAATAGCTCTGATGCCACTGTAACGACCCGGGGAAAAACTCGACGCTCGAATTTTCAACAACAATACATAACCCGTATTACTTGCCAAGAATCCAAGTATCGAACCCCAGATTGTTTATAGAAAGAAACTAGAGGGTGAGAAAAGAAAGAAAGAATATTAGAATAGAAGAAAGAAGAAGAACACCACATCAGAATCTCACAGCGGAACGAATAAAATATAATATAACAAATCGTTTTATACAAAAGAAATGTATATACATACCAACCATCAGAATACAACATGTATCAGACACAGCGGAATAATAACTTTATATAACTAGTGGTGAAGCCTCCTGATTCTTGCTCCTGAAACTCCAAGCGAACCTAACCTGTAAATAAACTCGGTCTGACCCGAGCACATATGAAGCAAAGCAAAATACACCAGGTCGGTGTGGAATACTTTCAGTGATAAATTCACAGAACACACAACTTGTTTTACTTTGGAAAATCCTTTATGAAATCAAAGGATAATAGTAAGACCAACCCACACATAAACATGGACGGTTTTTATCTTACTATAACCCAAAACGCTTTTGAAATCATAACTTATTTTGATATTATCATAATGTCTAAATACAAATAATTAACAATCTAGCGGAACGCTTGCATCTCACGCTCCACATATATAGTATACAATTAAAAACCGCGGGCGCTTATTTGATATTAGATTCCAACCTCAACAAGGTATGGCACTTGCCGATAGTGTATCTCTAGAGGCGAATACACTGGGTTCAACAAGAACGTCTTGCAAACCGGCCCACACATGACCGACCACTCATTTCGCTTGAGTGTATCGAATGTATATCACCGACGGTTGGGATCAGCAACCGCCACCTGAAAAGGGACAGCATCGAATATAGATTAAAGAAGAAAATGGAATTTCTCTAGATAGGTGATTATACACCATAATGGGAGCGACCCACATAGCCATGCTGCTTGCCCGATTTTTGTCATTTCCCGGTTGATGAGGCTTGGGGCTAGAATTTATCTTTAAAACATCTGGTCATCATTCACTTTGAATGCCACATTGTCAGATCCGCCAAATCACTAATTGACGTCCACAAAAATATTATGGTCGTTAAGCTAGAGAGGTGCCCCTCTCCGCCACTAACAGAGATACATTTGTAAAAATCAACGTACGTGACCCTTAAGAAATACTCTGTCATACATTCGTCCATACAAGTCATCCAGGAACAGGATGAACCGAAGGCACCCTCCTACTGCATCCAATATAGGAATCATCCCATGGATCAGTAGCGAGTAGTCCTTGTAAACCGCAAAATCTCAACCACGACCGAATTACGTCAAAATACCTCTGTGTTGCAAAACAGAGAATATTCGTCAAGTAATCCTTCTGCTTATGAAGATCCATGGCTTTCACTTGCTCCGTCTTCAATCGACGTCTTCACGTATTTGCTGGTCGGAATGGTTTTCGAATATAAATTCGATCCCGTTCTTTCCGTGCCAACAATCGTATTGGTCAGGTCTGATAGTCAGTGATTTAACTATCAAATAACAAATGTGTGAATAAAATGAGTTTATTGATTCGGTACTTGGCATGACTTGGCCTAATTAAAATACATTTAACATACTAGTTAACAAACTCCTAAATCTTCCCATATATTCCAAACATTTTAATTATCCTTAATTTTATTTATCAAAACTATTTTATATATTTTAGAATATGTATATATATGTATACTCAAGTTACCATTACCTTTGGAATGGTGATATATTTCTTCAAACCCATTTTTCCTTTTTTTTCTTCTTCTTATTTTTCGATATCTCACGATATATATATGTATTATACTACATTGTATAAACAAATTATCGATTTTGATATGGCAAAGCAAATGTCAAACTATACTTTAAAACCATCTACTTTTATTTACGTTGTAAATAACATTTTGGAATTATTCATATTGCCAAAATCTCGCACTTATATTTGATACTTCTCATATGGGATATCACACCAATCACAACACCTTTCACTCTCTTCAAACTAATACTATTCCTAGATAATAATGAAGCCGTTCAAGTTGAGGTATTTTATTTACCTCTCAGACCTTGATCGACAATGTTCTTACCTCAGAATAATATTGGTCTGTCACTTAACCACTGATATTAAAATCTTATTACCACCTTTCAAATCTGGTTTTATAAACCGTTTCCTTTATTTGAAATCCTCGTCCCAAGTCTTTTTACTTAATTTCTTTAATTAAGTAAACATTTATTAAAAACATAACTTTTAACTTAAACCACAATTTCACTTATAGCCTTTGAATTTGAAATAAAAACCATATGTCAAATAGTCTATTTCATCTATTTGGGCATTTCTTACAATACTTTTTATCCTGGATTATATAGTAAAAATCTGTTTTTTCACCTTCTTTATGATAAGGCCTTGCTACCTTGTATCTTATTTTCAAAATCCATTTACAAAATTTGAACCAAAATCACTATATGAATTTCCCTTTGCTTTTGAAATCCTTGTTTTCAATTATAGTGTTTCGTTTGAATAATTCTTTAACTTTTCAAAGTTATTATTTGGTTTAAAAACCCTTTTCTAAATATCGCTTGAATTTCTCTCTAATTACTTATACAAATCTATTCACCATTTCTATATTTTTGTCCATTCTTAATCCATTAACCCTTTTCCTTTAAAGTTTCATTTCGTTTGAACTTAATTTAGGACTTAAGTAAAACTTCCTTTAAATTCTTACATTCACCGACAAATCCCATTTACCAACCTCGTTTAAATACTTGGGTTATAAATATCTTATAACACTTATCGGTCCTTTTGATCGAACCATAACGTCACTTAATCACTTCTCCAATGGATTCCAATCAAAAGCCATTGTTTTCATTATTATTAAAAAAATTAGCTTTGAATATTTACTATATAAAAATAGTTAACTTGGCTACAAATTAATTATAGTATAATTATCATCAAATAATAAGTGATTTCATTAACGCTAAATACTTCAATAATTCCTTAATTTATAGTTAATCAAGGATTGAATTAACGCTTGAGTGTATCGATTGAATTTGATTACAACAACGATGAATATATATTCAATCATCAACATTCAAACAAGTTTGGTGTCAGTCAATGTGAACAATTCATATATGAATAATATGCACCACAAATAAAATACAGTTTATTTGAGGAATCCGGTTGGATCCGCCCAACCTGTCCTTCTCTGCATCACAAATCGTTATAACATTTCATAATAATGTATGAAATAAATTTCATATGATCTACTAGATTTAAAACGATGAAATATAAATAAAAGCAACCAATCAAACAATAACCGGCCAATAGCAACCAATCAACCAATATATACTTTTAACGGTAAATTATATTTAATATGAATTTATCACATCACAGGATTCTAGAAGGTGTGAGAATTAACTCACCAGATTATTTCGGTTGGCGGTTGATGCATTTGTTACATTTGATTTGAAACGAACGTTCAAAATTAGCTGAAATTTCAACTGCGTCAGATCAGTGCCTAGTCAGTGCCATCACCTAGGCCTCGTCCTTGCGATCCCAACGGATCCTGTTTCGTTAAATTTCGTTAACGTATGTAAAAGATACGCTAGTTTAAAGTTTGTATATAATTAATGATTAATTCACTAACTATTAATTAATTAAGCCAGATTATTACCTTAATTACGGTTGTCCACGTCAGCAAATTTCAAAGAGGCCAACGCGTTTTCTTTTACTCCTGTTGGCAAAACCCAATGACCATCTTCCTATTTCCAGAAAACCAAACACCACATCATCGGAGCCTCCACCGTGGCGATTCAGATATCCGGAACCACCCCTGACCACTGCTCTGACACCGTGCTACCCTCCAGCACTGTCGCCCCAGAGCTCGAGCCCCCTAGATCACCGTCGATGCCAGAAAATGAGCATACTTTGATTCCTTTGAGATGAACTTTGCCGCCACCACAGACCACTTCAGATCACCGGACCACCTCCTACGCCTCCGCCTCCGACCCACGAACCATTTCCCTTCAGACCCCGACGCCAACATTGACTAATGACGCCAGAATTTGTGGATTTCCGACCCTTGCTTTTAGAACCAAACTAAAATTTAACTTCTCCGTTCATCTCCTCGCCACGCCTTCCACCAGCCACTAGAGAACCCGAGACCACCGCCAAATTAAAGCCTGGACTCCCCTCTTTCATTCCCCCAAGGTCCCATCGCCTCAAATCAACCCAATCGTTTTATTTTTAGCCAAGAACGAAAACTGATCTTCGCTGTTCATCGCGATTTCCAGCCACCACAGTCGCCCGATCACCCCCAATTTTTCTCAGCAAGTAGATACGGTCCGATCTACCACTTCACTTCAGATTCCCCTAGCCAATTCTCGACAGATTTAAAGATATAAATTGATTTGTAAAGAGGGGCTTTATTGCAAAATTTATGGACTGAAAATGGAGTTGGGCTGGAAATTCTGATTTTTGGGGTTATATATAGTTGTAAATATTAATATTTTAAGTCGATGTGACAAGCGATGTTGACTAACGATTTTTATTTCGTACCTATCGCAATTTTGAACGTTGTTTATTCGCTCCTGTGCTCACGTACAAACCCCGTTCGAGATGCGAATGGACGGTAAAGTATAATTTGACGATACGGTCCTAATGAAATTTGTTTTGTCGAATTCCGAGTCTGTTTGCTCAATTGGCGCTCATTCACATTCAAATGGTCGTTTTTATTTACATTAAATTTTTCCATGCTCACAAATTAACCCCGTTTGACGCGCCACTTGAAGTCTAGCAATAATTTACTGTTACGGTCTCAACAAAATTTGTTTCGTCGAAAATGAAGGTCGTTTGAATAAAGTCCCTTTTATAACTGCCCAATTCAAATAAAATAAACCTATTTCAAAGTACCTCAATATAATATTATTAAAATGTTGAAATTGGCCATACCTGACCAGAATTTCATATACTACCGCAATAAAATATCACGGGTTGAATTTGAAGCCAAATCGATATTATAAATATTTAAAAACCCTTTATTTAATATAAATAACGTTAAAATTAAATAAAGAAATTCCACAGCGACCTTTCCAAAATTTTATTTGGACATAAAATCTATAACATGAAAACTCGATGTTTCTCTTTCATTAGAAAAATATTATCCACCAGATTCAGACGTTTCTTGTTTTGAGAAAATCCGACTCATATTGGGCCCTGTATACCCGTTTAAAGTTCAAAACGCCAAATTACGAACTACCGCGCCGGTGCAGCTCGTTTTATAATTAAATTATAAATTGAACGTTGTAACATTGTTTTAATAACGAAATCGCTATTAAAATTTCAATATAAACAATATTTAACCAATTTAAGTTGCCCGATCACATTATACTGTAAATTCGACATTTTCCCAAATATGCCGAAAATAAAATATTATTTTCATATTCAAAATAAATATTCAAATTAAAATGGTTAAATCGATTATTTGAACTCAAACCAACATTTTTAAATAAATAAAAAATTTCAATAAAATGGCCAGAAAATACGGGACATTACAACAAATACGCCAACGATTATCGAAACTTATCATTGAAAGTTATCGAACCAAGATTGATAATGTGAATATTAAGTGATGTGGGTTCCAGTAACGCTATTCATATTTGAAAATTTTGTTCTTATGCAAGTATTATATTTGAAAATTTTGTTCTTGTATAAATTGCTTATTTTGTTTTTGGAACCCTGGTAATAAATTTGGAATGAATTTATGCACGCTGTCGCTTTAGTTTTTTTTATAAGTTTAAATATTATAGCTTATTTGGCATAATCTTTTAGACATAAATGGATGCCCATCGCACTAGGATAAATTTTTTACTGGCTGAGAGTCTATTTATTTTTTTGCTTCAAGGACAACTTACTTTTTGGTAAGTATGATATAATTCGGAATTAGCGTTGGAATTAAACGGTCTCTGAATCTAGATGGAGCTATATATGTGGCTTTTTAATCAACCTGTGTTCATATTATACCTCAAACAGGCATTCAGTTGTAAATTTGTTTAACTTTATTTCATAGATATACATATTATAGTCTTATTTGCAGTCTGTCCATTACACAATTGACTTTTTTTTTTGCTATAACTATGATTTTATATCTGATGCATGATTTATTGATTTTCCATCTGTTATATTATGCTACAAATAACATCTGCAACTTGAACTGATTTACAGAAAATATAATGCTGGAAATGGGAAGTCATTGCAAGCGATGTATAGGAAGGCAATGCCAAGGCAGCGTATGAAGGCATGATGAAAGTCATTTTGCTGAAGTGGAAAGCTCAACTTACACCGAATAAAATATTCTCAAATCGAAACAATGCTAATCAATTGATGTTTGAAGTCACATTGTCTACATTGATGTTGAGTCCAAGTAAGTTAGTCTGAATAGAACTGTAGTTTAACAACAATATTGAATTCGGTTATGTGTTCATTTGGGGTAACTCCTTCTATATATCACTAGTTTTAATGATATGTTTTTTCCATTAAAAATGACAGAATGTGTGCACCTGATTATTTGATTTATTCTAAAATCAAAGAAGTAGAATAGAAATCTAAGTGATTAGTTATTGTATGTTATAGTTATCTGCTTACTGTGTTTCTTTAATTTAATATATGTATAATTTATTACAAGCATCAATTAATTCCTTGTTTCATTGAAAGTGTTGTCTTTGCTTACAACTATTAGCATATTAATTTATTTCCATTGGTTTAAATTTTCAGAAAGCTTTACCAATCATCGAAGACGTGCATGAAGAAAGGCCTTGAGCAGTTGAAGTTCTTAATGATGCATTTGGTACTTGTAGTTTTAAGTATGAACTATATTGTCGTTTGTTAACTCAAATTGACATCAATATGGAATTGAAAACATATGTATTGAATTTAATGACTCATGCATTGAACTTATTTTTCGTTAGTTGATGCTTTATTTTGTTATCATGAATATGCGTTACATTTGTTGATTATTATATTTTGTTCATTTATATATTACTCTTCAAATTTGATGATCGCCGAACAGGTGTTATATTTGCATATTTTATAGCAGCATATATGGGTTGTAAAAGGATTTAGAAATGCTATCCTGTTGGTTTACAGTGTGATAAGCCCGCTGTTGAATTAATATTTTATACCAGTCATACAATGTTATAGAAATTCGTTTTTTTTTCATGAAGAATGACATATTTTATAGCCGCATTGGCGAGTTATTATCCATACATATCATAGCAGCATATAGCCGCTATAAAATCATATGCTTTTATAGCGGCAGTTCCTGTCTTATAATTATTCAATTGTTTTTTATAATATGTCGATATACGGCGTTTTCCGGGCCATTATAGTATTGTTTAACAGCGGCTATATGCCGTTATAAAAGAAAATTTCTCTTGTAGTGAACCTTAGTTCTCTCCTCCAGAAGTGACATTTAGAAAATTTTGCCTTTAGCCAGTGTTTCCTTAACGCCTCCATCATAATTCTCAAATTCACCTTGTGCACTTTTGTCCGTGAGTAGACCAAAATATCATCAATGAACACAAGCACAAATTTATTTAATTGATCTCTGAGACACAATTCATGAGTTCCACGAAATATGCTGGTGCGTTGTCACCCCGAGCGGCATAACCGACCACTTATAAAAACTAGACGACATTCAAAATGTTGTCTTAGGCACACTCTCATCGGCTACCCATAGCTGGTGAAATCCTATAGCAAAGTCTAACTTTGAAAATATACACGCACCATTCAGCTGATCAAAAAATCGTTTATTCACAGAAGAGGATACATGTGCTTTCTCGTCAACTTATTTAGCTCACGTTAGTCTACGCATAATCGAAGAGAACCATCTGCCTTCGTCGCGAATACAACAGGTGCTCCCCATTTGGAATAATTCTTTGAATAAACCGCTTCCTCAAGAGGTCACTTGCACCTTGAGCTCTCGCCGCTCTCTTGGTGTCATTCGTTGAAGAGGCATCACTATAGGTCTGAAATCTTTCACTGAAGTAATACGAAACTCAATCTATCGGTGTGGTGGAAACCCGATCACTTCCTTTAAAGATATTCGGATACTCGCCAGCGATGGACACACCCAATAACTTATTGTGTGAAATATCGAGGGAATACATTAAACTAGCCATCATCTCATTTTTCGGAAGACGGCCCAACACTAGCTACGCCCATCATCCTCCCCAATGGTCACTGAAGACCTCTCACAGTCCACTATCACCCCATTCCTCTGGAGCCAATCGACTCCAAGGATAATACCAAAATCAGTGAGGCCCAAAACAAAGCATACCATATATCCCTACCCATAAAAATAGTTCATCCGAATTTCGGAATGTCAAATTATTCCTAAATGAATTATATTTTTCTTTACTTTACATTTATAAAGATATATGATTATTTTCATCTTTAGTCTATGATAGACTTTGACCAATTCTATTGAAAAATATTATGTGTATTTTATTTTAGTTAATCTTTTATTATTACTACCCATATATAAATTCCCATGCTTTATATGACTTTTTGGCATTATTTTAGTAAACATCAATAACAAGATGTCATGTATGTTGGTTGTGGTGTTGATGCAGAATCAATATCGCCTTGCCATTATTTTTTGCTATCACTTATATTTAACATATGTTTTCAGAACAAAAAAGCATGGACTATTGAAATAGTCCCGTACTCTTTCCAACATTTAACTATATGTGCAACTAATAAGGGTGGTTTTATATTGTATTTCACTGTTGTCTATGCCAGCAATTCTTACAGATAAAGACTGATACCGTGGTAGAGGCTAATATAAGAGTCAGAGAAAATAAATGGTGTATGGTTGTTAAAGGGTGATTTTAATAACTCTACTTCCTCATTTATAAAAAAAGGGGCTTCCAATACCCTTTCAACAACTTCAAGCATTTAACAATTTCCTAACTCAATCAGATTTGATAAAGATCAAAAAAATTGGGTTCAACCACACATAGAGAAGACATGGTATTGCTAACAACATAGATAAAATATTTACTAACCGTACCTGCTTACAAAGATTTGAAGATTTAAAGGCATTGTCGCTTCCTCAAATGACAAGTGATCATAACCCGTTGATGTTGGATCTGATTCCTACTTCCTATACCAAAGGATATCCATTTCGTTTTTCAGACGAATGAAACTTGAAAGCTGATTATCACGATTGCATCAACAAAGGACTTCAAACTTATACATGGAGTTTCCCAAGTTACATCTTTCAAGATAAACTGAAATCTTGCAAAATGGAACTTAAAAAATGGAATAAGATCAGACCAAAGGATAATGCCCTATTATAAGAAGCAGAAAATAATTTGTTTGAATTGGAATCAACAGTAGATGGTGATCCAGAAGATTTGTTGTTGTATGACATGATGTTGCAAGCTAAACACAATGTATAGGTGGAGAAGCAAATAAACCATGGAGTAGGAAACAAAAATCAAAGTTTTTATGGCTTCAGGAAGGCGATATGAATTCAAAAAAATTCTATTAAAAAATGTCCATGCGTAGATATAAAAATCACATAAAAGCACTGATCACAAGATCAAGAGAGTTGATGTACAAAGAAGAAGATATAAAGATAGTAGCCATAAATTATTTTACATCTTTATTCAGTGGCATGGTAGCTCATGACTTTCCTTATTTCCAGCTTATATCATTTGTGGACAACAGGGGACAACAACTACTACTTCAACCTATATCAATGCTCGAAGTTTAAAGGCAGTGTTTTCTATATAAGAAGAATTAAATCTTGATCCAGATAGCTTTAATTCTAAATTTTACAAACATCATTGGGAGGAGATAAAATGTGACCTATTATTAGCAATGCAAGACATTTTTGACTCAATAAAATTTCCTAAAGGGTCAAATCATACTTTTGTCACTCTGATTCCAAAAATTGATAAGCCAACTAATATGTCACATTATCAACCTATATTGTGTTGTAATATGTATTACAAGATTTTCAGCAAAATCCTATGTAATAGAATTAAGAATTTTTTTTGTCCTATTTAGTCTCGCTAAACCAATGTGCTTTCATACTAGGAAGATATATCGATGATAATATATTATTAGCACATGAGCTATTGATGGATTTTAAGAAACCATGAATCAAAAATTTCTACGTAAAGGTGGATTTGCACAAAGCCTACGACATGAACAACACGGAGTTCAATTGTTACTTAAGGCAACTAATGGGATTTCCTATCCATTTTATTAATGTTTTGTACGAAAGCATCTCCACTGCCTCATTTTCTATATTGATATGTATATACCAAAAGGGTTCATTTAATCGAACAGAGGACTTCGACCGGGTGATCCTTTATCACCATATCTATTTGCAATTGCAATGGAGTTTCTCAGCTTCAATATGAGTGAAGCCACAATTCAAGGTACTTTTACTCCAGTAAGCAAATTTGAGCCTATCATCACACATCTACTCTATGCAGTTGACTTAATGATATTTGGGAAGAGTACTGCTATATTTGCCACCACTCTAAAAGCCATCTTTAATAGACTAAGTACATTTTCCGGTTTGAGTGTAAGTACTTTCAAAACCAAACTATATTTTAGCTCAACAGTTACAAATGCTTTAGAACTCGCATATATATCCTAGGAATTTCTGCAGCTCACTTGCCTATTAAGTATTTGGGAGTTCCTATATCTTCCACAAATGTTCATTACAATGATTGCCAAAGTTTGTTACACAAGGTTCAGTCAAGAATTGAATCATAGGATGCCAAATTCCTGGGCTTCGCAGGCCGAGCTGAATTAATACAAACAGTTATCACTCCCATTGTGCTATATTGATTATAGACAAAATCCAAATTATGTGTGCTGATTTATTTTAGGGAGGTGCTAAACATTAAGTTAGTTGGAAGACTTTATGCGCTCCAAAAATAGAAGAGGGTCCTAGGCTAAATCTATTTGCAGATTTAAAGTAAGATGCTTACGTAAAATTAACGTGGAATTCCTGACAAAAACTTCTCTTTGGAGTCATTAGATGGAAAATAAATACTGCAATTGTAAAAGCTTTTGGGCAATTCCAATTGATAGCAACTCATCGTGTACTTGGAAAGCAATGCTGCGACTACCTACATAAGGACAACAATTGTTCAACAAAGTTATATCCAATGGTAAGTCCACTCTTTTATGGTTCGACCCATGATTTAACTACCATTGCCTAGTTAATTTAATAGGCCTTACCAAAATTCATGTTATTGGAAGGGAAAATGAACTTGTTTCATCAATATTTCACTAGGGTAAACTAATGCCTGGTTTACGCCTAGCAACCAGAAAGGCTTGCCATACATTCAAAACATCATTTTACATCATACTCAGCCTAAAGATTATTATGTCTGGTGTGAAGGTAGGAGGTTTTCATTTCATAAGGCATGGGAGAAAATAAGAGAAAAGCAACCTAGAGAAGATATCTACAAATTAATTTGGCATAACAAGAACTCAAGAATAACTTCTTTCATCTCTTATTTGGCTGCTAAGGATAGATTAAATACTAAAGATGGCTTGAACATATTCGGGGTAATCGATGATGCTCAATGTGTATCATGTGAAAATGCTACTAAATCATCTATTATTTCAGTGTGAATACTCCATGCGAATCTAGAGTCTAATTAAACCTAAACTAGACATCTCATCGACCACGTACAATTCGATATTGGAGGAAGCTACTCAGACTTTTCGGCAATTTAAACTAAATGCCAACTAATGGATGTTGCTTTTACATCATTAACAGTATTCATTCACCATCTCTGGAAAGAACGTAACAACAGAATCTTGAAAGGACATTGTATGTGTTGGGAATCAAAATTCAAAATCATTGAAAATTCAATATCTGGTGTGTGGCAATGGCAATAAGAGCATTCAAACTTCAACAAACATCTGATTCCTTAGTAGATGGGGGATCGACTTGCTTGATACAGGCTGACAAAGGAAGATGAATGTATAAGAGGCGAGAATTGAAAAGCGGGGTTGTGTTATTTCAATTTCACGTGTATTTTAATTACATTTCCAGATGTAAGTACTTCATGTTGTATATAAGACTATGTTATACATACGCTTTTTCCTTATAAGGCACCCACTTAGGTTGGGGGGTTACAAGGTTTTGACGAGGCATATAACATACGTCGTTATATTTGTATAGAAATAAAGCGTACCAATTTTCAGATATATATATATATATATATATATATATATATACACACACACGCGCACACACACACACGCGTATATTTCAAACTTTTTCATATGCTCACCTATGTATATGTCTCCAAAACAATATTCCCACATTAACCAGTATTGACTTAGAGTTTATTTCCTCCTACTGGTTTTATTTCAAAATTGTAGCTTATTAAAATCACCATTTAATTACCAAAGATATTATGTATAATTATCTCTTACTTAAAAAAAGAGCTCAATGAGTTACCAAAAAGGGACATAGAGTATTAGTAGAATATCAGTAGGATGACACGGAATACAACATTAATTTTGATTGTCTTAATATTAGTTAATGATAGAGAAAGTGATTTCATAGCTTGCTCTCTATTAATCAGGAATTGAGGTTGACGGCTTTTCAATAGCCAAATAAGATCCATATGTTAATGCAGTAAAATCAACAGATTCAAATACACTTTAAAAGTCTAATCTAAGAAATTTGCAATCAAACTTACATAATTAGCTTTTCCTAGACTTTATACATTATTGAATATTAATATAAAAATGATGACTGTAAAAGTAACAAAACAAAATAAAATAATAAGAAGAAAGAAGTAAGAAAAAAAATCATAGATTTGCATTAAGCATAGATTAGTAACATAAAAAAATAGATAAAAAATTAGGCAAACTTACAGGAAATTGCAAAGGTTTTCTGTAGAAAAATAGTCACCCAATATATAAACATGGAAATATAATTGGTGAATGACTTAATAAACAGAAAGAGAATGGTGAGAATTGAAACTGAATGAATGATTATAATAGAAATGAAAACACAAGAAGAGAAAAGTAAATAGTGCTATGGAAATAGAAGTGGAATGGACAACAATTATAAGTATTAAAACCTTGAATGAATTAAAAAAAAATTGGTGGGACTAAATGAAAATTCTGAAATCAACGAGAGAGTGGTGTATGATATAAGATTGAATGAGAGTAAAATTCAAATTTTCTGTTATTGAGCTTTACATATAATATAATAGATTGGTGGAATGATTAAGAATATGTTTTCAGAAGTTATTTGTTCGAAATATAAAATTTGAAATCTTCAAATTTAAATTTAGGGGATTGTAATTTATAATTTGGGTTTAGTCAATTGAAGAAAGAGAAAGAGAGGGGAGATAGAAGTAATGTCCTACTTTAATCTAAACTGGGGTAATGCTTTAATATAAATGGTGTACAATAAATAAAATATGGTGTATGATTTTGACAATTTTTTTGGTATATGTAAAGAAATTTATAGTGCATGAATAAAATCTATCAACTTCCTTAATGATAAAAGTAGGAAGAAATGCATCTGTATCAATAGTAAGTTCACCAAACTAGGAATGCGAGCCATTTGAATAACATAATCTTAAGTAACATATGTGAACACGATTGTTTGTAACCAAATAAGTCAAATCATAACCATGGTCATGTACACGATTATCGAAAGGAGGGGTGAAGGTTTGGATTGAGAATTTGGGCCATAAGGGTTAGGAGTTGCAACCAATGTTCATTACCTTGAATAATTGGTTGGACCATACCTTAACGTGGTGTAGAAAATTCGATATGGGGGAATATTTTGTATTGTTTTTGACTTCAAACTATATGGTCTTCGGACTATATTTTGGTTCAAGACTCTACATATGTGTAGAGTCATAGGTTGTTTACGATAGTTTGAGCAGTCATAATAGTTATGGATAGGTGCGAACAAAATATTTGTTGTTGAAAACAAATACATTAAACATCATTAAATGCCTCAAAGAGTAACTCATTGCTTTGTGTAGGTTCAATAATTATTTTTATTCCATAACCAATGACCAGAGCAAAAAATATTTTGCATCATTATTTGAGTATCTTCTCATGTAACTTTCTGATACAATATTACATACATCCTCTAATATATCTTAA
This sequence comes from Allium sativum, assembly GCA_030737875.1. Lineage (NCBI taxonomy): Eukaryota > Viridiplantae > Streptophyta > Magnoliopsida > Asparagales > Amaryllidaceae > Allium > Allium sativum. The sequence goes on from CM060916.1 coordinate 738,995,860, forward strand.
ACACTTTGTTAAACTATTGGTCTTAGATAAAATCATTGATTTTCATATCAGAAAACTAAAATTAAAAGAACAAAAAATAAATTATCAAAAAGTCCATAGGCATTGAACATGTTTAGAGAAAATAGTTATCGACTTCTTTTAATTGCTAATATTAGTTGACCTTTTAGTTCTACACGTAGAAATCGAAGTTTTTAGCAGTGTAATATAGCATATTACATTTAATAATGAAAATCAGCTAGATTACATATCCTTGAAGTTATAATTGTTATATAATATGAAAGTACCCTGTCATTTCCTTTTACATTAGCAGAGAACAAATGCATAAATTTACGCATTAACACCATTTTTTATTCTTCTTATCATGATCTATTTAAATTAGAGTAAATAATATATTGGTTCATATATAAATTATAGTGCTAATTTGATGGGATATGCCCATTAGCACCCCAATTATTTATTTTCCCATCTTGATTCTTTCAATAAAAAGATTACACTTCACTAATTACCATTCTCACCCCCATATTATACTGATTTTACCCTTATATTATTCGAGTCATTTTGGTTAACTGTTTTGTTACTTACTTCCTTTCTAAGTTAACAAATCACACATATCTCTATTTTAATTGATTAGTTTATGGTATGAACCTAATCGGGTTTTGATTGGTCTGTAGTATGGTTTGCACTAGGTAATGTTAAATGCTCAGCTTTTTCTACACTAGCGATTGTTTAATTCCAAACTTATAACGTTTCAAGTTTTTAGAAAATCATAGATTTTAATATGTTGAATTTCAAAAACCCTAGGTAGGTATGCATGTTTTCTGATTTCAACCAGTTTTTTTTGTTCATTCTTATTGACAATAATCATTTTTTTTTTAATTTGCTCAGGAAGGAAACCGACCGGAGTCGTAAAACCCTCCCTAGTGCACCTAGCCTGGTTCGCGAGCACCACATAAGTGACTGATCTTAGCGTATGCACATGATAAACTCTTAGCATGTCATTTTGGGTTTCGAACCCACGTCACTGTTACCATGGCGCAATGTCCTTAACCACTGGGCTACTGCCAACAGACTTATCATCCCAAATAAGGAGTTGTAAATTAACGGAAAACAAATTAATTTTTGAAAGGTAATATAATAAAAAAAATTATTAATTTTGTGGGGTATGTAAATAAATATTGGGGTGCTAATAGAACTTGTCATGAAGATATTTATGTAAAATTATCGATATAACTTTCAGTTTTGCAAAGTCGAGTTGTATACTGCCTCACGCAGACTCTAAGTCTTCCTTTAAAGTATTGGTAGTTTATCAACTATTAGTACAAGGAGAAAAAGGTTCAATTGGCAAATTCAATGGTAATTAAATCAATATGAATAAGAAAAGAACATAAATTACATACCTACCAATGCATTGAATACTCTTGAACTTCAATGCCATATTTTAATCATCTTATTAGCTAGTGAAGACAAAAGATGAACATGACTGACGTTAATCAAATGAAAATTGAACACAATTTCATAAATTACCAAATTCTAATAGGAAAATATACACTGGAGTAATAGCATTGCTCAAGCATAACACGTACAAACGAGTGAGAGGGTGCCTGTCTAATTTGGAATCGAAGGAAATGAAGGTAGAGTTAATACACTAAATTGAGATAGGCAGAATTTGTTTGAAAGAACTTCCCCTATTATGTACATGGATGGAAATGATCAAATCAGCCTTAACACAATAACGTATTTTAAAGCGATTTGATAGAATCGTCAATGAATACTTTTGGATCCAAACGATTCCATATTTGTATTTGCATTTGAAATCATTTTCAAATATCGAATATCTGCATTTGCGGCTTCGGAAGGATAACAGGTAATAATCATATCTGTTAACAACTGATAAATCAAGAAACATAAATATAAAATATTAGTTTAATATGAATGTTTTTAATCTCATTAATCATTAAAGAATTAAAAATAAACAAATATGATGATAATAAATAATTTTGAGCAGTAATTATGCATTTATCACCTATAATATAAACTCCTAACTTAATTAAACGATAAATAAAATTCATTTATTATACTAAAACACACATAATTTAAACTGTAATCTTTACATAAAATAGACGGATGATTTTCAAATGCAAATGTTGTTACATCCGCATTCGCATCCTTTTTCGTAGATATAAATATTTTAATGCTTTTTGGATAATGATAAATATCAAATGTTTTGCTATCCATCGATAGCCTTAGGATTTGTCGTAATCGTAGAAGCTTCAAAACAATGTATTCTCACTGTACAGGGAGTATTATTTACCATAAATTAGGCGTGTTGAGGCCACACGCCATCTTAAATGGAATTTCTCCACGTTGCTTTCAGCCATTTCTGGTTATATATGTTTAATATTCTGCAACTTTGAATTCTTTATCTAAGATTGCTTCTTCAATCTATTTCGTTTCATCTATAATAAACTCCACCGTTGCCTGCCTTTTTATAATGATTTAATCTTTTCCTTTTCTCCTCTTCTCCTCGATCTATTTTAGGCAGTATCACTGGAAAGATAGAGATACCCAGGTGAGATTTACATAAAAAAATAATCAAAACTCTACTGTTTTTAGTTCAATTTTAACTGTTTTTTATTTATTTTAGAGCTTCCAATGATTATTTGTTACACTGAATTTTGACATGCTCTAAAAGAGGTTATTGTGACCGGAAATAAGTAGTTCTGTGCAGTAACTAATGCATCCATTAGTTAAAATTTTCAGCTTATTTAACTGGTGAAGTTTATAAATCTCAATAAAGGGGAAAAAGGAATCTAATTGTGAAATGGATGAAGAATCCAAACAATGCCAAGAAATAGCTAGCGGAATGAACTTAGAAGATGCAAACGGAAATCTGGAGTATGTGAAAAGGATTCAACCATGGTCAAGTCAATTAACAATTCGTGGTTTAGTGGCAAGTTTGATAATTGGAGTTATGTATAGCATTATAGTTATGAAGTTGAATCTGACTACTGGACTAGTGCCAACTCTGAATGTCTCTGCTGCGTTGCTTTCATTTGTGCTTTTGAGAAGCTGGACCAAAATGCTTCATAAGCTTGGCGTAGTTGTTGCACCTTTTACTCCACAAGAAAATACTGTTGTCCAGACTTGTGCTGTTGCTTGCTATAGCATCTCTGTTGGAGGTATTTTTATTTTTATTTTGTTAATAATCATCATATAGATAAGGTAGGCTATCTATGGATGCTAATTTGGAGTAAATCCTTAGTGCTGGTTGTACAAGGACAAATTATCATGAACATCAAAATGTGACCTTTAGGTTGCTAAAGTGTTTTTTTTTCCTTTAACAAAAGAAGCAAATATATAACGAAAGGGAGAATCTAGTCATTCTCCAGCTACTCACAAAAACGTATTTGTAGAAATGACTACAAAACACACACACATAAGCAATATAAATCAGACAAAGACACAAATACAACCAAGGACCATCCAAGCCTAGAGCAGTGGTCAAACAAATGGAGTGACAAGTCGCTCACCAAGAGGACTCTGAAGTCTTCACTGCTCCACCGAACGACATCGGAGATCCTAAAAAAGAGCGAGCCAATCCCAGAAGCCAACAGAAGAGCACAAACAACTCCCTCTTTACGCTCCAGCTTGGAAACTGTTCAGCCAGCAACAAAAGACCCAAAGCGGCTCAAACCAATAAGTATTTGTAATTCCAGGACCTGCAATACTAGAAAATAACATGAGATAAAAAGGGGTAGAGTGAGGTGGGGAACAAGAGAGCGGGCAGGAGCCCGCACAAACCAAACAAACGGGTTCAACCAATCCCCGCCCTAGGGATAAACGGTACTGAGGAAACACCAAATGTACTAGCTAACTTCCTAGAGCGGGAGCCAGTTGTTCCCTTATGTGTCAAGGTAGAGCATCTGCTGAGACAAGTTACACACCGGGGAATTTATAAAATAAACCCAGTATAAACATTAAGAGTTCAACTTTTACATTGCCAGTTGATTTTATGATAACTTTGGTTTTCTATCTTGGTATCGGAGCAATAAAAAAAATCATGTGCACAAGCCACACTTGCCCACATCACTCCTAAGACTCACGTGTGAGATTGTCACACGTGCGGGGGCATGTTGAGAATTCCCCTACACCGGGGAATTTATAAAATAAATTTATTCCATATGTCTAATAGATTAAGTAATTTATAAAAATACACCAATAATAAGCCTCCATTAACACTATGAACTGCAATGTCATGTCTACTATACTTTTTACCAGCCTAGCATTTAAAATCAACATTGGCATTGGAGGGAAAAATTTGAACAAATTTGTTATTTGATGATGTGCACACCATATTAAATAACCTTCACAAGTGGGTTGGAGATACTTAATCAAATAACGTTTTTTTACACACTGCCAAGTTAACTGACCTTAATACATCACAAATTTGAACATGTAATGTATAACTAAAATTAAGAACCTTTTACATGTACCATATTTTTCTACATTCCGTTATGTAGCAATACTGGGAGTAAGGAATTGTTCAGAATTTTGTGTTGCGTAGCAAAACCATACTGAAAATAAGTAACTAGAATAGATATATATGACCAAAGTGGGCTAGTAGTCAAGGTCGTGTTGATCTTAAAATAAATTGATTTTCTATGTTACTCCTGTCAACTGAAATGCTGGACTTAATCCTCCATTGATAATCATTAGATTTATCTCCTTATCTTTTAAATTTTATGTCAAATTATATTGCAGTCAAGTCAAATTTAATGAAATGAACATCGGACTGTTAATAAGATTTTATTTAGGATTTACCTGATCGAATTCCATATTCACTTACATAACGTGCAACTTATCTGGGGTCAATGCTAATGGTTTCTCATTATTTGGTCAACAATTAATGGTTAGAACTTAGAACACGAAATTCTAATTTAACTAAGTTTGTGTTGGTTGTTTTTATCTTTTTAAAACAGGTAAAATAAGGATAATTTGTTTCATTTTGTAGGAGGCTTCGGATCATTTTTGTTGGGGTTGAACAAAAAAACTTACGAACAAGCAGGAATAGATACAGAAGGCAATACACCAGGAAGCTATAAAGAGCCTGAGATTGGTTGGATGATTGGATTTATGTTTGCTGTTAGTTTCGTTGGGATATTGACATTGGTTCCTCTAAGAAAGGTACTAATAACATGATTAGTTTTATTGTTAATTGCATTATTTTACAATTTGTGTCATCACTGCTCAGGTTATGACTTTTTTTTTTCCAATCTCATTTTTACATGATATTTTATTAAGATAGATAATATTGTTGGAAAACTCTGTACTTCACAAAATATGTAAGCTAAATTGTTAGTATATGAAATACAAGAAGATTGATAAGTTACTGTTTCGCTTACATACAGATGATATAGCATTTATTGCCTCACAGCAACAGTGGTACACTTCGTTTACATGTGATGTATTAATGATTAGAGACATAGCCTGCCCTCGGCTACCCGGACAGGCAGTGAATAGTTTTCATATATTTTTCACCAATAAGTTCAACCATGTTTTGAAACGATACAAGTTTACACTTGTAGACTTTGAGAAATATAGACAATGTCACATATTTTAGGTTAAGGCCTGGTTCAACTGACCTAAATCGGTAGCTTTTTTGCCTCTTGGAAGCCCAAAGCCAATTCATTTTGACTTTCAAAATACCAAAAAACAACTTGTTTAAGTCGATCCAAATGAACTGTAAATATATTTACCTAGACGGTCGCTTTCTGGAGCGTCCATGCTTAGTTTACTACTAATCGATATGGTCCTAACTGGAAATTTAGCTCTGGAAGATGTTCTTTGAAAAGAAGGAATACACACATTTGTCCCGATACGTCAGTATTATGGCATTCAATTATTTGTCTGAGCTGAAAAGCAGTTACATGTTAAGAAATAATATGTCATTGACAATAACGAGTTTGTAATGCCTGGTTAAGATAATGATTTTGGATTTTGGCATATGTGACCAATCATACATTTCTACTTTACCACCGATAGATGATAAGATGAAAGAGTAGCTTTCAAGACTGAGACAATACAGTGATAGCACTGATGAAGATTTGAATCATGCAGCTCTTTTGTCCTGTCTAATTATTGTCTTCAATATCAGGAATGCTAAGCACAACCCCTATGAGCAACTGTGCAAGACACTTGTTGCTTGATTGGCTATTTCAATGGTTCCAGGATCCAAATTTTCTTATAAAAATAATTTAAAATCAAGGCTGCCACATTTTCAATCAATCAAACATCAATTGTTTGGTATAGTTGCTCATAGACGACTGTGCTTAGCATTCCTCTTTTAAAAAAGTCGGGACATCCGGCAAGATATCTTGATGGCATCAAAGATTAGGAATCCACCAAACCTTTTAATGCTTTATTTTATATTTTATTTAACATTAAAAAACAAATTTTGAGGAACATCTTACTGATAGCATAATACCATATCCTTTTTTATATTGTGGCCTGAATCAAATAGCTTTTAATATTTTGCAGATCATGATTATTGACTACAAATTAACTTATCCTAGTGGCACTGCAACTGCTGTTCTCATCAATGGTTTCCATACTTCTCAAGGAGATAAAATGGCAAAGTAATCACCGACTCCATCATCATTATATATTTCAATTTGTTATAACAAATTAAACTAATTTTTAATAATTAAAATCATTTAGAGAACAAGTGCAAGGTTTTGCGAAATATTTTACAATTAGCTTCGTATGGAGCTTCTTTCAGTGGTTCTACTCAGGTGGAGATGTGTGTGGATTTGCACAATTTCCTACATTTGGCCTTAAAGCTTGGAAACAAACGTATGTACTTTATCAATTTTAACGTCCTTAGTTAAGTTTGGGTACAAGTCCCTCTATTAACTGATGCCACAGAATGCACCCTTTTTCTTGGTATTGTTGACATATTGAGATATCATCTGTGCATCAGATTCTTCTTCGATTTCAGTCTCACGTATGTTGGAGCTGGAATGATTTGCTCGCATCTTGTGAACCTTTCTCTTCTTCTTGGGGCGATACTATCTTGGGGAGTAATGTGGCCATTGTTAAGCGAATTAAAAGGGAACTGGTTTCCTGCAAACTTACCTGAAAGTAGCATGAGAAGTTTGCAAGGATACAAGGTATGAAATTTATTGAAAGACCGTTCAATGTAACAGGTGGTAACATAAATGTAATGAAAATACTGAATGAGCATAGGACTTTACACGTGTGATGGTGGAACAAGTAGTGTGTTTTCTTGAAAAATGTATTTGGGGAAAGAAAAAAAGCGTGGGATGTGAAATAAAAAGCGCTTCTGCTAATTTTTAGAACACCTTTTAACATATATCTGAACCTTTCATTTTAAAGGGTATTGTGCATTGTGCTCCGCTCTTTAAACATTTTTACGACTATAAGAGCATCTTTAGCGATGGCTAGAGATGCTAAAATGGGGTGATACCCCATTTTAAACCGACTCCCCACGCTCGAGTAGTGTCGATTCAAGCGTGGGTGAAGATTCGACTTTTTTGTGAGCTGGGTACATAAACGGGGTTTGAAAGCCTGTTTATATTAAAAACGAGTTTTTAAACCCCATTTAAAAAATAGTTCCGTCTTCAAACTCAGAAAGAATTTTGCTTTCAAACGAAATGTAAAACTCTAAGATTAGGTTTAAGTGAAATGTCAAATAGACGCCGAAATTTGTAAAGCTCAGAAGGAATTTTGTAAGCTCAGAAGATAAGTTTATTTAACCTCTTACCAACTCAAAGTGAAATTGGTATAGCTCTGAGGGATTTTCGCTTTCAAAAAATAATTTCATCTACAGGCACTTTGCCATTACAGTTTTACCAAAAGCATAAAAATGGGCTTTGTTATTGACACTTCAAATATTATTGAGCAGAGGCTATTTTTTTTTAATAAAATTTGTTAAGGGAAGTGCCAATGAGGGAAGTAGCCCCTTAACAAATAAAGATGCTTAATTTCACTCTTTTGTTCATTAATCTAATTTTTAATGGTTAATCAATACCATTAGTTGTAGAGAAATCAAACCCTTATCAAAAAACATGATCCAAAAAGAAAAAATATGATATTGACATAGGAGAGTGAGCGTTATGTTGGAGTTGATCAAAATGATGAGACAGTAAGATATAGTTTCAGTTTATTAAATCGTATGCACATATTGTTAGGGTTAAGATCTAATTTTAGTTTATTAAATCATATGCATATGACATTAACTATTCCTTGACGTTATTTACAGTTAAACGGTTTATGGTTTTTTTGATCTAGGGGTTTGATGATTTTATGGTGTGTAGGTTTTTAAAAGTAAGGGCAAAAATGTAAGAAGTTAAAAAAATTAGCTATCTACATCGATCCCTCCTTAATAATTTAAAAAAATTGGAGTGTTCTTAAAATTTGACCCTCCCTTAACATAAATTGGAGTCTCAATAACAAATCCCATAAAAATTCAGGAGTACATAATCTAAAACCAGTAGGGAATTTACCTCCAAACGAATAAACGCTGATGTCAAATATTTCAACTGTAGCGATTGGATAATGTTTCAGACAAAGAAGAAGATAATTTTCCGTTTAGATTGGGTAAAAAAGCAAAACCTGTAAACGGCTTTTTGAAAACCGTTTACAGGGTTATACGGTTTTCTAAAACACGTATACGGTTTCCAAAACCCGTTTATATGAGACATAAAATAAATAAATAAAATTGGATCAAATCTTCACTCGTTGCTGGATGAGTGAGAGTTTGTGACTTTTTTTGGCTTACTCACAAATTTAAACCGACCACTAGAGATGCTCTAAGGTAAAGTTGGTCATCAATACATGTTGTCACATCGTTGCATGTGTACCATTTTGACAAGTGAAATAAAATGACATGGGATCTCACTTGTGAGGCGTGGTTTTTTCTTTTTCCACATTTATTTGATGTTATGATCTATAAGGGTGCATATAATGACCGCACAGATAAATTCCTTTGTTGTACATGGATGAACACCCAGGTCTGCACTCTTAAAAGGCCAAATGGAACTGAAAGGTTTTTGGGTGGAAAGCTTAGACACTCTTATGACTAGAGATGGCCTTATTTCATTTGATCAATTAATGAACATATGTCAACATTTCCTAGTTAATTGTGAATGCACAACAAGTCAATGAGGGTTAACTTTCCATTTTGTGAAAAATAAATAACGAGTTTTTAAGAACGTTACGAAACCGAATTCTCTTTCCTGTCAAGGTTTTCATTTCGATCGCTCTTCTTCTTGGGGACGGTCTATACAACTTCATCAAGGTCCTTGCAGTCACTGCAAAAAACATGCATGCTAGAGCAAGAACTCGAAATCTTAAAAAAGGTAAGCTGCTACTTAACCATAAATTAACCACTAGCATGAAGATTCTTTCATAAGTCAATAGCGCTAATTCTTATCTCCATATTTGCAATCAACAGATACAGGCACTCCACTCCTCGACGACCTCCAAAGAAATGAACTCTTCACAAAAGAAAGAATTCCAGTCTGGGTAGCCTACTCATGCTACCTTTTCTTTGCCATAATCTCACTTATATCAATCCCCTTAATTTTCCCTCAACTAAAATGGTACTACATAGTATTAGCCTACATCCTCGCTCCAGCCTTAGGCTTCTGCAATGCATACAGTGCTGGCTTAACCGACATGAACATGGCTTACAACTACGGCAAAGTCTCTCTTTTCATAATAGCAGCATGGGCAGGCAAAGATAACGGAGTAATAGCAGGTCTAGTAGGCTGTGGCCTTATAAAATCAGTAGTTTCAATATCAGCAGACTTAATGCACGATTTCAAAACCGGTCATCTAACCTTAACCTCGCCTCGATCAATGCTTCTTAGTCAGGCTATCGGTACAGCCATTGGATGTATAGTAGCACCCTTCACCTTTTTATTGTTTTACAAAGCTTTTGATATAGGGAATCCAGATGGCAGCTTTAAGGCTCCTTATGCATTGATATATAGGAACATGGCTATTTTGGGTGTTCAGGGATTTTCTGCTTTGCCGCTGCATTGCTTGCAGCTTTGCTATGGGTTTTTCGGGTTTGCCATCAGTGCGGGTTTGATGAGGGATTTGATGCCCGTTAAGTATGGGAGGTGGGTTCCATTGCCTATGGCTATGGCGGTGCCCTTTCTGGTAGGGGCAAGTTTTGCTATTGATATGTGCGTCGGGAGTTTGGTAGTTTTTGTCTGGCATAAGGTTGACAGTGGGAAGGCTGCATGTATGATCCCTGCTGTTGCTTCTGGATTGATTTGTGGCGACGGACTGTGGATTCTGCCATCTTCTTTGCTCGCTCTGGCTAAGATCAGTCCTCCTATTTGCATGAGATTTCTTTCAACTTGATAATGGCGGCTGTGGTCATGATAATTTATGTAAAAAATTATCTGGTTAGAAAGCATTCAAAAGCAATTACATTTATTAAGAATAAAGATGTACAGGAGATATGGGACTGGTATATATATGTTGGTGAATGAAGTCCACATGATATAACCGAACATATATAAGATGGGAATGTATTACGAACTGATAATGTGGAAAAGCTGTATACACATATAAAGGCTTCAAAAATGTAAATTAGTGAACTCTAATGGAAGTTTATGCGAATTAAGTCATGTATGTATCATATTCTGAAATAAACATATATATGGCAAATGTAAACCGATATCTGGTTCTACATGTGAGCTGACCTTCAGTGGCAGAAACAGGAATGCAAGAATGAAAGGGCCAGGACTTTAAGAGGATAATATATACCAGAGTTTGATGAAAATGATCGCTTTTCTTTAAAAATAATAATTGAAGAGGCAGTGGCCCCTTCTGATCTATAGCTGGCTCCGCCCTTGCTGACCATGCCACAAAGCAGATGGTGTGTTTGTACGTGATCATGGTTCATAACATTCTTCAGGTCCGTTTGAAGCCAAATTTTGCTTTTTTTTAGTAAGTAAATTTAGGGCCCAGCCCAAAACAAACCGGGTTAAACAGCTATAAAACCCAAGCAAAACAATAAACCAAAAGCTAGGCAAACCGTATTCTTAAATGTTACTGAACCGTATTTAGAAATTAAATAATTGTTTTTTCTAAATGTTGTTGAACCGTGTTCTTGAATACGAACGTTCATTCTGTATTTATTGTTAGTTTATTAATTTTATTAATCAATTTTATCAGCAACCAGTAACGTAAACCCATTTGGTATACACTAGGGAATAAACCACAAGATTTGCGCTGCAATATAACTATGTAGCCTTTATTTTATGCCAGCATGATTCTGCAGACAGAAATCTCTATTTAGCAGTAGAATTATTATTCTGATTCCCTTTCTTCCTTCTTTCAGTCTATGTACGTTAATTATTGTACCACCAATTTTAGCATCAAATTGGTTTGACATACAAATTAGCCATCAAAGTCAAAGTTTTTATTTTTAAGGTATTGCTAAAAGCATCCGGATAAATGCTATCAAATACCATTGCTAAAAAATAACTACGTTGTTTTTTCATACATGCTTTAGACTACCCTGCAATTAAAGGATAATTCACGTCTTTAGGCTTGTTTTGAAAAACAATAACACATTTAGCCTTATTTCAAACTTTATTGCAGAAATAGATCGGTTTTGAGTTTATTGAAGGTGGATTTTGGGAACTCGCACGAAGACGAGTTACCAAAACTCATCTTCAGTAAACCCATATTCAAACAACAATACTTCATTTGAACAAAGTGTATGCATAATAGTCCTACATTGTTCACTTCTAGATAATTTCTGAATAACAAAACGCTGTAGTGCTATTTCGACTATTCCTTTTATATTAAAATCGATGTTTTATTTATATTAAACACGATTTATACATATTTAATAAATCGTTATGCTTTATAAATGATTCCACAACGATTTTTTGAAAATTTGAGTTGGACACAACTCAAAATATGTAATATGAATTCTTCATTTTTCTCCTCCGTTATAAAAATATAATTTAGTAGATTCGAACGTTTCTTATTTCAAAGAAATCCGGCGTATAAAGAATCATATATATTCAGTTACGAATATTGAATCCTATATATTTGAAACGTAATAAAACGAACTACCACGACGTTACGAATATTGACTAAACCAAATACCAACAAATATTGACTAAAAAGTTGATTACAAGAGATCGTAACACAGAAATAAGTACTAAAACTTAGGATGCAACAGATACTAACACAGAAATAGATAATAAAACTTCGGATAGAACATATGCTAACTGAACTATATCTCACGTTCACGCTCTTGGAATTTTAAGTCGCCTAATCATTACAGTTAAATCACAACTGTTCAATAACGTTTTGGAGACGTCTAATCTCTTGTTTGAGTTCATTTGCATATGTTATTCCCCTTGGGCACAGCTGTTCGTCTATCCATTGTGTAATTGCATCCATTCAGATAGGATGGACATTTCTGAATGCGACGACCAATATTGTTGTCATCTGCTCGAACCACAACTTCAATCGGGTAACCGCAGTAGCAACAAACTTGATAAGAATCCCCTTCTTGTTCATAAGGAATTGGAACATGTGGTACTTGATAAGAATCAACTTCTTGCCGTGGTTGAATGACAGACTGTTTATACGTGTGTTGAACATTTGGTACTTGGGCCAGATGTGGAGGTTGAACGTTCCGCTATTCAGACAGTGGTTCAATCCGAGGTCTCATTTGGTTTAGAAATTGGAATTCGTCCGCAAACTTCTGAAGTCGCATCTATTCATACGCTTGTTCATCCGAGTCTGGAGATGATGGCCAAGAAGGCATAGTTGTGGGAATGCACAGAGTAGTTGGAAATAAAGTTATTGGAGTGAGGTAAGTTATGAGTAATTTGACAGAGATATATAGCAGCATAGTGTACAAGTGAATAAAGGGTCAAACAAAGAATGATGTGAAAGTTCACTGGTACGACTTTGCATTACGTGATGCCCGACACTGTTCCGTCTGACGTAATACTGTAGGTAATCTGCTTTACGTACTGCTTTAATCCTGCACTGACTAGTCGCATCAGGAGAGATTCATCACTCCTTGGTTTAAGGGTCGTCACATGTACACTACTTAGTTTGCATCAAGTTTTACGGTTTTTATCAGCAATGTTCATACTTCCAGAAATTTTAATATTTCGCATTACATAACTGAGAAGCTTACAACAACGATGATTACAACATTAAGAAATGCAAACTACAATCATACGAACTACAACAACTGAACACACTAACATTAAATTCAAAGTACAATAAAACACATTAAGATAGTTTCCACGTACGTCTACCACGGACGTCCAAAAAATCCAGCTATAGTTGGCTCAGCAACATTCTTGCTTAAGCGTCAAATTTCGGCTTGTGCTTCCAGTGCATACTGAACTCCACGTTCGCACATCGGAGGGTCAATCCACCACTTAAAGTAATAACAATCAATTTCATCTGGAAAAACCTTGTGGTCCTTGTAGGCTTCACAACCGAAAAACCGACGACTAGCATTTTTTCCGGTTTTCGAAACAACCACGACCGATACTTCTCCACAACGACAAATAGGGTTGGATCCACCCGGACCTAGTGGCTCGACAACGCGCCCTTCAACTACCCTTTCTTTTCCAAGTCGTTGATTTGCTACCGCCTCATCGTCATTTTTCTGGTTGTCCATAACTCAAATTGCTAATTTTGAGTAAACGAATTATAAGCTTTCAGAGCATAAAACATGGATGTATGTATTCATCTTAGAATTTAACTTTATATCAGTGCTACAGTGTTCCTAAGGGGATAATTTCTGAAGTGAGCATAGTGAGTAGTCATATCAGTTCGGTCCCATAACTATCATACTGACTAGTCTAATCAACAGAGATTCATCACTCCTTGATTTAAGGAGTCGTCACATGTACACTGCTTAAAACCTACACTGACTAGTCTACTTCATGTACACTGTTTCATTATGTGTATCCCTCAATGCTTCAAACCAGCCTCTCTCCCTTAGTAAAGACCAACCAGCCTCTCTCCCTTATTAAAGACCAACCAACCTCTCTTCCCCTCTTCATCGCTTCCTGGATTTTTGTAGAGTAGTTCACCATCAAAATGATTAACTGGGCATACGACGATGATACCATGGTTCAAATGTACAATGGGTACGAACGTAGTAAACAACCTGCAGAAGATGTGCGAAACCCAAATGGGAGTCCAAGTAGATGCCACAGAGGTTGAGTCCGAACTCTTTAGTGCAACGCAACCAAATATTGCAGTCCAACGCATTGGATCGGTTCAAAAACCCCTCAATGCTCAGTTAAGGGAAGTTCTTGCTCGATAGAACCCTGATAGGTCAAGCTCCACCGTGACGAGTCGTTCAGTCGTTTGCTATTGCGGAGTCGAATGTAATGTGCTTGTTTCTAAATGTCAAAGTAATGCAGGTTGTCGCTTTTATGGTTGCAAAACATACATTCATGCACAAAATCACTAAAGGTTGCAGAGTTGTAATTTTTTTCATGGTATGATCAACCTTTAACAGAGAGGGGTGTCCAGTACGCACTTAAGATGCAAGCTGAGGTTAATCGTTTAGAACGAATGAATGTGACAATTAAGAATAAAATGCTTCATGGGTGCTATGATTCATTCTGAAGCTATGCGTCGTAGTTACGTTGTATTGGGTCGTGCTTATGTTGTATTGTTGGGTCTAGGTTACGGTGTACTGTTGGGTCTATGTTATGTTGTATTGTTGGGTCGTTCTTATGTCGGATCTTATTTCTGTTGTTTTGTAGGCTCTTGGTTATGTTGTACTTGGTCGTAGTAATATGTTTTTATCGAATTAGACGAACGCGAGTTGTATGTTGTATGTTCTTGTAAAATTGTTTGGTTTGTTCAAAACTCGTCTTCGTAGCTTCCCAGACCAAAACAGGTCTATATCTGTAATTAAGTTATAAACATGAATAAATCTATTATAATTTTCAAAAACAAGTCTACAACCGTGAATTTTCCGCAATTAAAAGCATCTAACCCTAATTTATATCCGTTTGACTCCTCAACACCACATGTATTTACCTCCAACACACTATTCTTGATTCTTTTAACAACACACTATTTTTACAGGGATGAAGAAAATTCTAGGTTTTATCATACATATGTTCAAAAACAAAGTTGAAGTGTCTAATCATGGAGAAATACACACATACATAGGTGTGTTCCATTATATCTTTGTTTTGCAGCACCCTCACCTTACTGTGATCTACATTAATTCAAATTCGACAAAAATTTGAATTAAAGTCGAAGTGTCTCAATTGTGCTGGTCCTTGTACATATATTGATAACACTATGGCCGTTGTCTATCAAAAGCAAAAACTTTTTTAGTTCAGAATTAATCATTTCATGTCTCTGCTTACTTTTGAAATTATTCCGTCAACATAGACTTGTCTAGTGACCATATGAATAATTTTTTATAGCAACATATCTCACTAATATTTGATTCCAGAATTTATACATGCCATTCTAAACTTTTATATTTGTTCTTTTTCAGAAGTGACAATTTCGCTAACCAAATACTGTGGGCAGTCTTATACTCTTTGTTTGCCATAACCCATCTCCTATATAATAAAAGGCTTAATCTTGTCAATTTTCAGTGCCTTTACAACCTTCTTGTTCTACACATATTCATTGCATTTTCGTGTGCATAAAATAATCCTAAACATACACCTACCATTCCAAACATGAACAGTAATTTATCAAAACTGTGGATTGCTTTGACAGATCTTAATCAGTACTTTGTTCCAATAAACAATGCTTGGTTCATTAATACATCACTTTCATGGTTGTTCAAGGAACATATAGCTTTTGTATATATATGGTTCAGGTGATGCATATAAAAACAAATTTATCCAGAATATATAATGAGTTTATCAAGTAATACTGCACAAATTTGCTGAGATCAATATAACTGCAGTTTACTATCTCTTATGAAAAGGATAGCTTTCTTCATTGTATATATATACAATCAGTTTAATACTTACTAGATAAAATTTCTTGCTACAGTGTTTTAATACAGATAATTGTCATCAGCATAGGAAAAAGATGTACAATTATTTGTTAAGTAAATCCATTTACACGATGACAGTAACTGGTAAAAATAAGTAAACGTAATGTGAAAGTGATGTGCAACAAGAAGCGTGAAGAACAATACACAGCAACAATGTAATTAGTGTAAACTATACGTTTGTTTAATTTATAACATATCGATCTACGAGAAGATTCTGGATCATCCAGTCTTTGATTTGAGCACACCAAGTATATTTTTTAATTAGCTTATCTGCTGCATTCGGCTGGTAGTTTTTAATAATACGATGTCCACTGTCTCAAATCTTACATACGTTGTACATATCTAGCAAGTGATGCAGAAAATATTAACAATGAGTAGAACTAGTTATGATGCGAACTGAAAATACGAGAACTGCAAAACAGCATTTGGGTTTAACATGTTTTCTTTGTAACTTGTAACAGAGTGCCAAATTGTGTCAGTGTAGAACTTGTATACCATACTGATGCTATTGCATGCAGCTGCCTTGGGAAAGCCGATTCACCTCACCCAGTTTAGTTCACTCCAAATGTACAAAACATAGCTAGAGCAACTCCAACAAAGTCACGGATCCTAACATTAAATCGGCGCGCCTGTATCTAGTCAGCGCGCGCCAACTTTATCGGCTCGCGAGCGTCACGAGCCGATAAAATCAGCACGTGCGCCTATCGCGTCTATAAATACGGTACGGTAGGCCTTAGCCTCCTTACTTTCCCCCAATTTCCTCATTTTAATTTTTTTTTTATTGTTCGGGATACCGCCATCCGTTACAAAGATGGGAAGACATACAGTTCATCCTCAGCTGGACGACGCAACTCGTCCAACGTACCCTCCTCCATCAGCGGACACGACGATTGAGGACTTACGGATCCTTCATGAGTTGCCAGAGGGATGCACGCACCGTTCGTTTACCACGCTCGCCACCGTTCTGGTATAAATTCTAATTTTAACATTTATATTTATTGAACTGTTCACTAGTTTACTAAAAAACGTAGTTAGTATGACCTGTTAAGGTTTTCTAGTTATAGTTTAGTACATGTACGTTATAATTTATAATAATATGAACTGTAGATTTTATAGTTATTGAACTGTTATAAATTTTAATAGACACAGTACATCTACGTTTGTGGAGTTGGTCGAAATTTAGTACACGGGGCCTTGACATATTACCATTACATATTCGAAAGAAGCTACTAGCTAGTCCATTTGGGCTATTTTTATAGATTATAGCTCCCCAGTCATTCGATAGATCATTGGTAGAGGCTTATTAGATAGATGGTGGCCGACGACACACTTTTCACTTTTCTGATTTTGAGCCAGGTATCACCCCAGCCGATTTTTACATGTTTACGGGATTGAGATTGACCTCCCTAACAGAGTCTCTTGCCCATTTGATCCGTTGTATAAGTCACCGGAGTCATACCTTTAGTATTTGCCAGATTTGTTCATGGCTCATATATCCAATGGTGTCGTTTCTGTCGCATATTTACTTGATTACATTACAACGCATCTCGGTGACATGGATTTTCAGGACATAGTATATCGAGCTACCATTTTATATCTCCTTGGTTCGAATTTTTTTTTTCGAACCAACGGAGTACGATTAGATTGGGCTACCTAGCAGCATTAGCCAATTTAGAGCAGCTGCATATGATTGATTGGGGCTCTGCCATATTCGCACATTTTAA
Organism: Allium sativum; assembly: GCA_030737875.1. Classification (NCBI taxonomy): domain Eukaryota; kingdom Viridiplantae; phylum Streptophyta; class Magnoliopsida; order Asparagales; family Amaryllidaceae; genus Allium; species Allium sativum. Next base: position 739,013,659 of record CM060916.1, read on the forward strand.
ATATACTCTGCTCTTGACTCTTACGTCTTCGAATCGGTCCAGCAGATGTTGGGATTTTGGTACATGTTGTCATGCTGGTACTACGAGTACACGACCAACATGCATCCAAGCATGGAGCCCACCGCCAGTTATACTGCCGAGTCCTTTAGCCCATGCATGCGTTGATGGAAGAGTAGTCACATAGTCCGGCGTGTTCCTACTGGCATGAGACACGACTTGATGTAGGCCCGTACTCAGTTAGATTTGAGGGATAGAGACCACATATTACGAGCACCTTGGACTTCTTATTGGTTGTTACTTGCAGCAGGTGGCCCGCTACCAGATGTTCACCCATTAGCCATTGCATGTCGTTTATTGTTGCCGCCCGCTACATGATTATAGAAGATGAAAGAGATATGGACGAAGGGCAATATCACTACGAATATGAAGGTGCTTCGCAACTACTCCAAGTATTCCAGCAAAACACACCACTAATAGAAGATGACTTCAACATTCATTTGAACCGTCAGGTTATGTTTAGAGATGCACAACTCCATAACCGACTGCAGAAAGATCTTACGGAACCACTATGGCGATAGCTAGTTATGAAGCTTGATGGTCTAAACTCGTATTTTATTTTATGATTATCCGAACTTATCGATCATTTATGCAGGAATGATGTAGTTTTTTATTTTACCAACCGCGTTCTATTGTATTTGTATGGGTTATTAACCATCTATTATTATGTTTTGAAGCAAAATTAGTTTATTTCGGTATTCCTAAACATAATTATTTTCCACAAAAATAATAACGATTTTATTTTGTCATATTAAAATATAACCTAGGATAGGTAAACAAATATTTAAAATGTAAATGTAGCACGCGCCGACTTTTTATCGGCTCGTTATGTAACGAGCTGATTTTATTGGCGTGCGCCGATAAAATCGGCTCGCTACATGACGAGCCGATAAAGTCGGCACACAAGACCAATTCAGGATTCTGAATTGGTCCCGTAACATTTGCCTGAATATTATATTCCCCAACGTTTGTTGAGGAACAAATCAACCGAAAATTACTGATTCAGCACATGAATCAAGTGTTGTTGGAATTGCTCTTATAACTATGGAAATTTTGCCACGGTACCTATTCTGCTACTAAAATACATTTTCACTTATATCTCCAAGAGTCCCCCAATTTTTTGTTCAGAGTAAATTATCAAAAACTTAGTATCAATTCAAAATAAAGTCTAACAAATAAACTTTATTTATATTAAACTTCATTTACAAATTCAATATGTCTATCTACAAATATAACTAAATCTTATCATCCATAAATAAACATTTTGAAAACTCATTTTTATTAACTAATAACATAAATAAAATATTAAACTAGCTAAAGTTAGACATTACAACATAAAAATAAAAAATCAAAATGATTTCAATGTGAAAATATGATTTTTGTTCACATTATTTTCTTTCGAATGTGTTAAAATATATAACTTAAAAGAACATAATGCATATGGGAAGAATGCGTCATCATCACATGCAAAGTTCATATCGTAATGTTCTTATTAAAATTTCAAAATTTTTAATCCTATACAAATATTAGATATTTATTTTATCTCATTTGGTTGATTATAACTATGTATATTATTTTTATATCATTTTGGTTAATTTTAAATTTTAGATAAATAATTAAAATCGTGATAAATTAATATAACATTGTCAAGCATCACTATCCAGCTGACAAATTCTAGCCCTTCGTAGGACGATATAAATCAATGAACCTATGTTGACTTGTGTTGTATTATATGATACCTAAAACTAAGACTAATAATGCAACCATATTCTACCATCCAAGTTCTAATACAAAATACATGTACACAAGCTCACATGTGTGCGTATCCATGCATATTTTTTAACTTTTAATTAAAAATCATATATATTTATATATCCTTAACAAATACGATTAAGAATTCATGATATAAATATAATGTTGTGATATTAAATCATATGTGCATTGAAGCCGGCTATATGTAGTAGCGTCGTGATGGAGGAGTGATTCACAAAATGGGGCTTGGAGGAGGAAGATGTGGAGGAAGCAGTCAGAAATCTGAGTTGTTTCAGCTCAGACGTTTGGGTGAATGGACCAAACGTCTGGGTGAATTGACCGGACGTCTGAGCAATGTCTCTGGAAAATCCAGAGACTCGACCAAGACGTTTGGTTCTTCATTCTAGACGTCTGAATCGGAGATATTTCTATTTTGACCGGGTTTCTCCAGAACATATTTGTGATATTTTGAAGGGGAAATTTGAACATTTGCCAAAGTCTTCTACTCTTCTATATAAACTGCTTTCAGATTTTGAAGTTCTATTGTATCGAATTGAAGTACTGGATTAGATGATCTTAATGTTAAGATAATCTCTAGGATTAGCCGTAGTTCTTTATATTTCTTTCTCTCCAACAATAATAATTATCTAGGTATTCTTTACTTTCTCAATTTGGCTATTGATTTGTATTCTTTTTGTTCCAATATGTGTAAACAAAAATTATTTTTGATGAATCAATAAAGAGGGTGGTTGGATGGAATATCTTGTATTTATGTTTTTGACCCGTCTTTCTTTCTATCAAAATTATCTCTTTGTTATCTGGGTGAAGAAGATCATAGCACACACTTCCGCAATGCGCTGCCCATAACCGTTTTGGCCACAACATCTAACATATACATGCATAATACTTTGACGATCAGACATATAAACCAGTGAAAAATACATCGTACTACTTTAACGATAGTCTGATTGTAACTCCTTGAATGTTGAATCAAATGATCTCCTACAATTTGCTTCTAAGACCACTTCATATTGCTAGTACCAAAAAAATCTAAACACCTTTTGATTTGAATTTGTGTTTTTTTTTTCAAAAATGGAGAAGGAAAGTCTATGGTGCTTGCAGCCTATATAGAATGTGGAGGCTAGAAGGGTAGTTTGGTATACATAAGAAAAGGAGTAAGGAAAAAGGGATGTTGATCTAGTATTTTACCCCTTCTTTCTCCGCTAATTCAAACTTAAAATATCAATATTATCACCACGAATATCCACATTTGGTCGATTGTTATAACTAGGCTATAGGGCTTAATTATGCGTTCAAACAATAATAATAAATCCACATTTCAAATCAAATTCAAATGCAAATCGTATACCGATATGGAGGCAAATTCTTTACATTGGCGGATTCCATGATCCAAGTAGAAATAGCAAAAAGAAATGGTACACTATTTTTGTCGGAACTCGGTGGTGATATGCTAAAGCTCAGGCTCTATTACAAAAGTTTGAAGGAAGTATGCCGGGAAGTTTGGAAGGAAAGCGATGGAAGGTTGTTTGGTAGTAATTATAGGTTTGTAAATGTAATTATTCCACCCAAACAATCAGTAGGAAAATCTTATCTTAACACTATATATGCTCTACACTTAACGAATGTATAGATTACCATACCCAAGCTTTGTACTCATTTTGGTTTTATAAAAAGAGGTAAGTGTACTCTTTAAAACCCTGCTCAACTTGCAAAAATAAAAAAATAAAAAAAATCATATATCGATTTGTGTAACTTGTATATACACATAATTTTCTATCCTAATCCGAACAAATCAAATAAAAATAATGATTAATATTCCATGATTATTGTTAGTATATTAATTTATAATAACAACAATTTGATTAAATTACATGGTTTATGGGGTGCCCACCATTACGACTGTGTGATTCTTAGGCCTACATTTTGTCAATACTTAATATTAAACAATTTCAATGATAATGTTCACATGCCATTTTAGCGACTGATGTGAGATTCTGCCAAATTTATCACTTACACGACTTCTATAAAATAAAATTTTACTATTTTAAGTGGTCCATGGTTGTGATAATTAATTACACTAATTCCTTTTGTTAAAACTATATCACATTTGAACTTATGGAGTTTGATAATGGTCGAAATATCAGTATCGTTGACATTCAACTTATAAAGTCCAAACATAAAGTTCATGATTCTATAATTACAATTATCTTAACCGAACTACTATGGACAAACACTTTAAATTTTAGTTTATTATAGTTGATCATAATACTAACCACATAGAACTAAGAAGACAAAATCTTTATTAAATAGTGTTTCACTATCAAATTTTCAACTCATATTCAATTATAGTCGTTCAATGAATGTCATGTCATGATTTGAAAATAATCGAAGTGGAATTCCCATAATGAAGTTTAGTGGTAGTCTCAGATTGAGAGAATTGTGTAGTATTTTCACTTCAATTTTTTGTTTTGACCTGTTATTTTAAATAGCCGAAAAGTGTCTAATGTGTCATTCTAGTAACTATCAATATGTAACCCTTGGTTGTCCTAATAGTCATGAGCAATACATTATCTAATATTCGAAGAGCATTCGGATAGGCCTTGAATAGAGAATAGAAGTTGGAATTCCACAGGCTTCTATATATTCTCTAATTCACCTGACCCGATAATACCCGTTTTCGGAACTCCAGTGCAAAAGTCACTGAATCAGTAAGTTGCAATCCCTTAAATTTACTATATAATGTAATTTTTCTGCTAGGTTACGGATGCTGGTAGGGAAAATAAAGCAAAAACAATTCTCATAGTAGCAGTGAGCGGAATGGAAGTAGCCAAAGCCATGAAAATTGGGTTGTGGTAGAGCAATACAAGCATCATGTTTCTAGGAAAATCCATTGAGCACTACACCCTAGATAGCAAGAGTTTAGTAGCCAAAAGCACCATTATTGATTATAACAACTGACTGTAGGGTTGATCATTTGAATTTTCAAATCATATATGTTGATCTCGGACTTGTAAACAGGACATTCCCGGTACTCACAAAGAAAAAGGTAAGTGATATTGAAAAAAAAGGAATTGACTTGGCCAAAAAGGGGTCTTTAATTGTGAGTTGGTTACACCTAAAACCTACATGGAAAATAGGCGTTCCTTGGTCAAAAATGTCGAATCTCGTTTTGCTCATCAATCATCCGGATTATTTGGATCGAGTTCCTTACCACTTTGTTTTTTGTCTAAATTAGTTCCTTTTTCTTTGTAAGTATCGGGAATGTCCCCATTCATAAGTTCAATATCCACATCTATAAATTGAAAAGTCCAAATGATCAACCCTGCTATCAGTTGTTAGAATTAGTGGGTATTTACGTATTACAGTCTTAACGAATATATTGATGCCTAGATTAAATACTTATTATAACGTCCCACATTCCAAGGCTCTAATTATGTGCTACAGATGTTGCACGTCTATAATATTAATTTCTAATGATTGAATACAGACGCATTAATGTTATCAATATCATTCATACATGAATATGAAACAAAGTATAACATAGTTTTCGAAACATCTTTTACATTTCACATCATTCATACATAATACCTTAATAGTTTACCAGGCTTCATATAAGATATAAATACATAAATACTTTAAGAGCGTTGTGACATCCCACGTTCGTTAATTTCACTCACTAAGGGAATGCATTAAGTTTCGTGAAGCGTTATACATAAACAGACACAGAATAATTATAAAACAGATAAGTGAAAATTTTAAATTTTTATTTCAAACATAAATCATAATGTCATGGTCCATAATACCATAAGTCACAAAAACCATTACAATAAAATAACTTCTGTCTTGCATCATCATAGTACATAAGAATATGAAAAACGTAATTCCCCAATTAAAAGAGTTAAGCCATAATAGAGATAAGAACTTGAGTCATACTTTAGAAGTAGCTCCTAGCAAGATGATATCTGAGTCCTGATTAAGCCTGAGTGTTTCCTCCCTGAGAACCTTGGGGGAGGGGGAAACGGAAGAAAGAAGGAGAAATAAAAGGGTCAGACATAAAGTCTGGCGAGTCTGGTTACTTTTAGCCAGTAAATAAATAAAAGCAACATGATAGACATATAAAGTGGATAAAAGAGAGATTACTACATAAATGGCAAGTGTGACAAAGAAAGTAAGATAAGGTGTATGTGCCTCACTAATGATTACTCTGCACTATTACTAGTATTACTAAAAATGAGACGATCCCTTCCACTATAAGTTGGTAGACTTAGGGCATACGTCTGAGTGTATCCTAACAACTACCCTAATCGATCGGCTCCCTACCCCGTAGATATCCTGTGCTAGTCCCACAGTAGGAGGTATCACTTTCTAAAGTGGCAACCATTAAGGTGTGCACAACCATACCTACTGGTGTCATGGTCGTCTTATCCCCTTCTGCCCGGCTCATGCATGCACATGGCCCGGTCAGTTTGCGCCGCCCACACCGTCCGTCTCGTTTGGGTCTTTTATAATCAATCAGTAAGTGTCCCTTCTCCGCCTAGTACAGAGTTCTTTATTTGATACCAACTCCAGGTTACTGACTGAAATGGGTCCCACACAATATGATACAAGCTCTTCCCTTTGTCTTGTATCCCCACTAGGTTTTTCACTGACTATGTATACCCTTAGGTGTCTTTAATTACATCCTTATGTCAGTTATGCTTACCCTAAAAGGGTGTCTTTAATTACATAACTATATTATATTTTTCCACCAGTTATGTATACCACTAGGTGTCTTTAATTACATAACCTTATTGGGTTAAGTTCGTGGGCCTATACGTAAATACTACCCACCCCCTCTAATTTACTTAACCAGCCCACTACCCATCCAATTTTTTACTTAACCCTAACTTAAGTTCATAATCATACAATCCTTATGGATTAAATTAGGTTAAGTAGTCCAATTCAATACCATGTCCAATTATGGTTATAATGGGCTAGAGCTCCCACATTAGGCCTACAACGTGTCGATACTGGATATGCTGGTCAGGTCCAAGCAGTCTTATTCCACAGTTGGGCCTAACCTCGTGTCTTAGCCCGATTCGTATTTCCGCACTTAGACCTCTTATATTAGGTTCAACATTAGTGGCTGCTGGATATGTCGGTCGGGTTCGGGCAGACTTCCGCCACTAATGCAACCTAACCTCGTGTCATAAGTGCAATTATAATTCCTAATTGTAATTACAAATATTCCATTTTTATCCAAATCTACCTATGTCATTATAGGTGATTATTTCTATGTTTCCCTATTTGAATTAAATGTCCAATTTGTATAAATATTACATAAATTGTACCAATTATAAATCCCTTTTTCCCGTTTCCTAACTAACGTATTCACACGTATTTTGGCGGCATCTAGGCTATAAAGAAGCCTAGCCATAATAATGAAAAGGGAATATGACAAAGGTGATAGTTTCAACATATCTTGGCATAAACTAGCATGATAACAAGGTGAATGGACATGTAATTAACATCATCACAAGGTGGACATAAAACTGGTAACTTGTGGCAATTACTACGATGTCAAAGAAAGCATAATGAGATCTAAATTAACCATTTTAGGTGTCCCACTATTTAGATCTAGCATAATTAGGGTGACATAGTAACATGCTTAGATCTAAAGATGGCTTCACATGTCAAGTTTACAACATATCTAGATTGATCATAATATGACAAGTGAAAAAGGGGATTTACATAAAGAACTAGATCTAGCCAATGTTACAACTGTCCAATTTAATAGATGTACATTCACCACAATATAGTTACAAGCCAAGATCCACATAGACAACAGAATAGAATAACCACAATTATATTAGATCTAGAGAAACAGATCTATCATGACATAATATAGGATATAACACTTGCATAGAATCATACTTTACAACATATCCAATTTACAGTCTTTCACAATTTACTTTTATTTATCTAAAACTAAAAGCAATCTAGAAACTCACAGCGTTAGGTTTAGAGAATTGAGAAAGAACGGATCTTGAATTCTGAATTTGATTTGGAAAGTATGTTGTAGGAAACGGTCCTGTCTCAGTTCGTATCCCGGCAGCTTATGGCTTCCATAATTTCCAATGAAGAAATAAGATATTTGAGCGCATATTTATAGCTGTACAACCCTCTGAAATCAACTGCCACCTCAGCCCTAGGGGTGTCGATACCCCTTAAGGGGGGTCGACACCCCTCTAGGGGGTCGACCCCCTAGAGCTGGAATTTTGCCGCTCTGATGAATTTTTTGAATTTGAATCATTTTGGATAAAATTCTGACTCATGTGTATATATATAATTTTTCTACGTGTACACAAACTTAAAACCTCATAACTTCCTCAAACGGTGTCCGTTTACGCAAACCAAGTGTCTATCTTGACCAGAATTTCGAGACGGACGCAATGGTGCAGTCCGTTTCTTCTAATTTCGAATATTAAATTAATTATTATTTAATTTATCCTCTTTTAGTATTGGTACAAATTCGGGGTGTTACATTCTCCCCTACTCAAAGGATTTCGTCCCAAAATCTCTAAGTTGAGAAGAATGCTTATCCTACCATCAATATTCATCTACTCATCCATCAACCACTCGCATCCATTGTTCTTAAAGATTTCTAATGCTTTTATGAATATCTGTGAAGGTGTGTGTATATGTCCCAACACTAATGCGAAGATCAGACGGTCTACTAATTCAGTTGACCTCCTTAATGCAATGTATGTTAGTGCTATGAATCCAATATGTATGCGATTAATCTTATTATATCATGTGAGTTCTATATGTGTGCACATTCATTCGTCCAAATGCAACATCCATATGCTAACTCGTCCATTTCCATCCATAAAAGAAAAAGAAAATGCACACACATCCATATGCAGTATGAGAGTGATTGTGCCGATCTTAGTGCCTAATGTGTGTGTGTATGCGTCCATAGGAAACCACTAGAAAACACTTGCATCCATCAAACATAACATGTTTCAAACACATTTTTACATCCATAGGATTCCTATCCAAAGGTCGAAAATACTATGAATAAGATATATTCTATTGACAGAAACTAGCACTGATAAAACTTAAGAAATGGAGTTAAGAACATACCCTAAAAAAGAAAAGGGTACGAAGCACGAATCTTGTCTTTGGTCTCCCAAGTCGCTTCTTCTTGGTTATCTCTCCATTGAACCTTTAGCAACTTGATCTCCTTAATGTGCAGCTTCTTAACTTCTGACCCAAGAATACGGGTAGGGACTCATCTGACAGCCGCCTCTTGTTCCACTTCGACTTCTTCCAACATACTCAGCTTAACAACTTCTGCGGTGTCATGCAGGCACTTCCGCGGATGGGAGACGTGGAAAACATGAGCACCGGATAGATTTTCTAGGAGCTTTACTCGGTAGGCCATTTGGCCAATCCTCTCGGTTATAGGAAATGGTCCCATAAACCTAGGTGCTAACTTCCCTACTGATCCGAAGCGAACCACATTCCTTAAAGGCGATACTTTGATAAAAACCAAGTCTCCCACTTCGAATTCGATGTCAGTCCTTCTCTTGTCTGCATAGGACTTCTGCCTATCTTGAGCCGTTTTCATCCGCCGTCGAATAAGGTTAATCTTTTCGGATGTTTCCCTAATCGTATCTGGTCCAAGTAATAAACTTTCTGTAGAATTCCACCAACAAGTTAGCAATCTACAGGGTCGCCCGTACAATGCTTTGAAGGGTGCCATGACGATGCTATCTTGATAACTGTTATTATAGGCAAACTCTAATAAAGGAAGATGCTCTTCCCAAGTCCCTCCGAAGTCTAGGATACACAACCTTAAAAGATCTTCAAGAATCATGTTCACCCTCTCCGTATGCCCGTTGATCTGAGGTTGATAAGCGGTGCTCAAACACAACTATGTACCTAATGCTTCTTGCAAGCTCCTCCGAAATTCGCTGGTAAAGATGGGGTCATGATCGCTCATGATGCTGGAAGGTACTCCACGAAGACGAACTATCTCACGAACATAAATTGTTGTCAACCATGATGTCATCCTCTTACTCTTAACTGGAATAAAGTGAGCGCTCTTTGTGAGTCTATCCACAGCCACCCAAATATCGGTGTTACCCTTCTTTGATCTAGGGAAACCATCTATGAAATCCATAGAGACGCTCTCTCATTTCCACTATGGAACCTACAACGGATGAAGTAATCCACCGGGCTTCTTTTGCTCAGCTTTGACTTGCTAGCAAACTAAACATTGAGAAACAAATACGACCACATCTTTCTTCATCCCATCCCAAAAGAAAACCCTCTTCATGTTCCTGTACATCTTATCACAACCTGGATGAATAGTCATCTTAGAATGGTGAGCTTCTTCTAGGACTGCCTTTATCAAGCTTCCAGTTTGAGGAACACAAAGCCTTCCATCTCGTCGCAACCACCACCCCTTTTCATCTATGGCATATCTACTGAGGTGACTAGAAGTCTCCCCACTTCTGAGCTTATCCATGATGTCTAGAATCTGTGGGTCACCTTGTTGCGAAGCTCCTATCTGGTCCATAAGGGTCGGTCGTAACTCTAAGGATGCAAACAAATCAGGCAAAACCTCGATGGAGGGTTTAAAATCAAAAGCTGATATGAACTCCAAGTTCTTTCTCTCCACAAACAGAGGACTCAGGGCCACCCTCTACCTACTTAAGTGTGTCTGCCACCACATTACCCTTGCCAGGGGTATGAGCAATCTCAAAATCATATGAAACAAAGAACTCCATCCATCATTGTTGCCTTAAGTTGAGATCCTTCTGTGAGAAGATATACTTGAGAGATTTATGATCGGTGTATAACTCGAAATTATCTCCAAGTAAATAATGACGCCACGTCTTTAACGCGAATACTATAGCAGCTAGCTCTAAATCATGGGTGGGGTAGTTCTTCTCATGAACTCTCAACTGTTTACCACCTTAACATATTACTTTCCCTTCTTGTATCAGAACCACACCAACCCTATACCGCACGCATCAGTGTAAATAGTAAACACTTGACTTCCATCAGGCAAGGTCAAGACTGGGGCTGTTGTCAGAGCCCTCTTCAGTCGTTGGAAAGCAACGTCACAGTCTATGTCCCATGAAAATGCCAAATTCTTCTTTGTCAGCCTGGTGAGAGGGGCTGATATCTTCGTGAAGTCCTTAATGAACTTCCTATAATAACCTGCCAACCCAAGAAAGCATCTCACCTCCGTTGCATTTTTAGGAATCTGCCAATTTTTCACTGCAATCACGTTGGTGGGATCTACAGCTATCCCTTCTTTGGAGACTACATGCCCTAAGAATCTCACCTCTTTTCTCCAAAAATGCCATTTGGAGAACTTTGCCTTAAGCTGATGGACAGGAGAGTTTTCAAAACTTCTCTCAAATGTTGGGCATGTTGTTCTTCATTCTTGGAGAAGATCAAAATATCATCAACAAAGACTACAACAAATTTGTTTAGGAACTCCCGAAACACCTTACTCATCAACAAAATAGGCGGCTGCATTTGTCAACCCAAAAGGCATAACTAGCCATTCAAAGAAACCATTCGGAGTTTTGAAAGCAGTCTTATCTATGCTGTCATTAGCCACCCTCAACTGATGGAACCGCGTAGCCAAGTCCAACTGAGAAGATACCGAGGCACCAACAAGCTGAACAAATAAATCATCAGTCCTCAGAAGTGGGTGCCTATTCTTCTTGGTGAGCTTATTCAATTCCCTATAGTCAACACACAAACGAAGTGAATCATCCTCTTTAGTTGCGAATACTACTGGAGCACCCAATTCAGATATGCTTCGTCTGATAAACCCTTTCTCAAGTAGCTCCCCTACTTGCTTACTCAGCTCCCTCCTTTCCCTTGGAGCCATGTGGCGCACTGGTAATGCAACTAGCTTTGCATTGTCCAACAAATATATGTGGAAGTCAATCTCGCGCCTTGGAGGTAAACCCCGTACCTCATCAAAAACATCGGAATAATCTCGAACCACTGGAATAGATTGCAAATCATCTATTGATGCATCTAGAGATTTTAGGAAGCTAAGCATAACAGACCCTTGGGGGTCACAAGAAACTTCGAGGGTCTTCCCACAACAAGTTAGGAGTCTAACAACCCTCCTCCCACAATCTAGAATGGCCCCATATGCGGTAAGCCAATCCATTCCTAGAATCAACCCGTAGCTCATAAACCCGAGCACATACGCGTTGCATTTAAACTCAACGCCCAACATAGATATTTTCAAACCCCGACAAATCATCGATAAATGAGCCGAACCACCAGTGGGGTTTGAAATAACTATGGGATCTACTACCATACTAGTAATTAAGTGCAGAGATTCAACAACAGAACTAGATATAAAACGAGTGTGAAGCGCCAGAATCAAAAAGTGTTCTAACTGGATGGTTTTAAAGAGAAACTAAACTATCTATGGAAATTTTTCTATCTCTTTCAGGAGGCTGATCGCGAGAGCATGCACCTGCCCTCCAGAAGTCCCTGCTCTTTGACCTTGTCCCTGCGATCCCTGCTTCTTCGGGCACTCTTTAGAGAAGTGTCCGACCTCTCCGCGATTAAAGTAATTGACCTTCCTTCTCTTACAATCTTTGATCAAGTGACCCACGTTTCCATAATTGTAACATTTTCTATTATCGTTTCCTTTATTATCTTTCCCTCCTTTCTTCTGCTATTGTTGCTGCCCTGTCTTGGGCCACACCTTCTTATTCTGCGATGTCCCCTCAGCTTTTGTTTCCTTCTTTTCTCCCTTGTCCTCCTCATGCATTGGGGCCATATCAACAAGCTTTTCAAAGGTGGCCCCCATTGGAATATGGGACATAGCTAAACTATGCAGAGGACCATTCAGCCTTTTAGCAAACTGCAAAGCCTTTTTGTGCGGTATATCCACCAACTCTAACCCGAACCTTGCCATTTGATTGAACTTGTTCACATACTCCTTTACCGTCAAATTTCCTTGTTTGAATGCTAAGAACCTCTCCATCTGTATGCTTCTCTCAGCTTGGGAAAGAAATTTAATTTCGAACCTCTATCTAAAATCTTCCCCAGTTTCCACCGGACGTCCAGCTTGGTGATTTCCCACCAAAATGAGGCTTCGTCGTTAACAGCCAAGCAACTAACTGAATCTTTCATTGGTCCTCCACTTCAAAGATTAAGAATAATTCCTCGGTCTCCTTAAGGCAATTCTGAGCTTCTACGAATGTCTCGTTCCCATGGAATGGCCTTCCTCCCATAGCCCGGAAGTCTTTGCAGATCTTGGCAAAGTTGTTAGCTCTTGGAGGGGGAGGAGGAGCAATGACTAGTGCAGGTGGGAGAGGAACGTCTCTTTGGCCTTCGGCTGGCGCCGTGGCCTCCAAATACCTACGGAACCATCCGGGTATTGTGATGCCCTCTGAGATATTTGGGATGTTTTGTTCCCTAGACATGCTAAAAAAAAGGAAAGGAAGAAATTTAGATAAAGGACCGAAGGATACTACATATGGATTTTTGGGGAATGTTTTTCAAAACAGACTTTTCTTTTGAAAATACTTTCTTTTAAAACCTTTTCAAAAATAATTTCTAAAAACTTTTATCTAATTTGGTAACCTTCAACTCTGATACCAAGTGTGACACCTTACGTCCGTTAATGTCACTCACTAAGGGAATGCATTAAGTTTCATGAAGTGTTATAGGTAAACAGACATAGAATAATTACACGACAGATTTAAAAAAGATAGCAGCGGAAATTTTAAATTGTTATTTCAAACATAAATCATAATGCCATGGTCCATAATATCATAAGTCACAAAAACCATTACAATAAAACAACTTCTGTCTTGCATCATCAGAGTACATAAAAATATGAAAAATACAATTCCCCAATTAAAAGAGTTAAGCCATAGTAGAGACAAGAACTTGAGCCATACTTTAGAAGTAGCTCCTAGCAAGATGTTATCTGAGTCCTGACTAAGCCTGTGTGTTTCCTCCCTGAGAACCTTAGGGAGGAGGGGGGAATGGAAGAAAGAAGGAGAAACAAAAGGGTCAAACATAAAGTCTGGAGAGTCTAGTTATTTTTAGCCAGTAAATAAATAAAAGTAACATGATAGGCATATAAAGTGGATAAAAGAGAGATTACTACATAAATGGCAGGTGTGACAAGGTAAGCAAGATAAGGTGTATGTGCCTCACTAATGATTACTTTGCACTATTACTAGTATAACTAAAAATGAGATGATCCCTTTTACTATAAGTTGGTAGACTTAGGGCATACGTCTGAGTGTACCCTAACCAATACCCTAATTGGCTGGCTCCCTACCCCGTAGATATCCTGTGCTGGCCCCATAGTAGGAGGTATCACTTCCTAAAGTGGAAACCATTAAGGTGTGCACAACCATACCTACCAGTGTCATGGTCGTCTTATCCCCTTCTGCCCGGCTCATGCACGCACATGGCCCGGTCAGTCTGCGCTGCCCACATCATCCGTCTCGTTTGGATCTCTTATAATCAATTAGTAAGCGTGCCCCTTCTCCGCCTAGTACAGAGTTCTTTATTTGATACCAACTCCGGGTTACTGACTGAAATGGGTCCCACACAATATGATACAAGCTCTCCCCTTTGTCTTGTACCACTAGGTTTTTAACCGACTATGTATACCCTTATTGTCTTTAATTACATAGCCCTATGCCAGTTATGCTTACCCTAAAAGGGTGTCTTTAATTACATAACTTTATTATATTTCTCCACTGGTTATGTACACCACTAGGTGTCTTTAATTACATAACCTTATTGGGTTAAGTTCGTAAGCCTATATGTAAATATTATCCACCCCCTATAATTTACTTAACCCACCCACTACCCATCCAATTTTACTTAACCCCAACTTAAGTTCATAATCATCCAATCCTGATGGATTAAATTAGGTTAAGTAGTCCAATTCAATATTTATATCCAATTATGGTTATAATGGGCTAGACCTCCCACATTAGGCCTACAATGTGTGGATGCTGGATATGCCGGTCGTGTCCGGGTAGTCTTATTCCACAGTTGGGCCTAACCTCTTGCCTTAGCCTTATTCATATTTGCGCACTTAGACCTCACACATTAGGCTCAGCATTAGTGGCTGCTGAATATGCCGGTCGGGTTGGGCAGACTTCCATCACTAATACAACCTAACCTCGTTTCATTAGTGCAATTACAATTCCTAATTGTAATTACTCAATATTCCATTTTTATCCAAATCTACCTATGTCATTATAGGTGATTATTTCTATGTTTCCCCATTTGAATTAAATATCTAATTTGTATAAATATTACATAAATTATGCCAATTATAAATCCCTTTTTCCCATTTCTTAACTAACGTATTCACATGTATTTTGGCGGCATCTAGGCTATAAAGTAGCCTAGCCACAACAATGAAAAGGGAATATGACAAAGGTGATAGTTTCAACATATCTTGGCATAAACTAGCATGATAACAAGGTGAATGGACATGTAATTAACATCATCACAAGGTGGACATTAAACTGATAGCTTGTGGTAATTACTATGATGTCAAAGCAAGAATAATGAGATCTAATGTAACACCCCGTGAATTCTATAACTGTGAAATTCACAAATTAAAGTATAATTAATTTCAAATCAAAGAACTAAGGGAAACGGGATACGCCATTGCGTTCGTCTCGGAAAAATACGCGAAATAGAGTCCGAATTTTCGAAAAACGGAGTCCGTATGAAGAAGATATAGTCTCCGGAAGTTTCTGAATTAAGTTTAAAATTCGAACAGCTCAGAAAAACAAGTTTAAAATTAAAAATCGGGCCCAATTGGCCAGGGCGGGAAAACTCCCGCCTAATGCACCCAGGTCGACTGGGCTGTCGACCTGGTCTAGCCAGGTCGACAGGGCTGTCGACAGGGCTGTCGACCTGGTCCAGAGCCAGGTCGAACCCAGCCCACCCTGGCTGGCCTAGTCTATGTTGGTCGATTTTCAGAAGCATGCTTTGTCATTAGGGCTAGGTGGCAGGCTCTAATTGGTCTCTCTTTCGAATGAATGGCTACGA
The DNA here is from genome assembly GCA_030737875.1 of Allium sativum. NCBI lineage: Eukaryota > Viridiplantae > Streptophyta > Magnoliopsida > Asparagales > Amaryllidaceae > Allium > Allium sativum. The sequence goes on from CM060916.1 coordinate 739,029,562, forward strand.
TCAATCCAAGCAACATCGATGGTCCTAATCAGTTCATAAACTCTATAAAAATGACCCTAGACTTAACCTAATCTATTCATTCAAAAATAAGAACAAAGCCATCATGCTGCTGAGGGACGACTAGGAGTAGCCACCAATTTGGGAAAAGACTAGGAGGAAAATTCTAAAGCATAAAGCAACTTAAACAAATCAAATCAACAAGGAATCGCATCTTCAAATCCCTAAATTTGAGAATTCGCCACACAATTGTAAGTAGAGTATTATTTTGGTATGAACAAATAACTGTGTTGGTTTGTATACTTGATTTGTGGCGATAAAGTAATTCATATTTGTGCGTTATTATGATTCTTATCGATTTGGAATATTGTATACGTTTGGATATTCGCAAAGCATGTTATTCATTATAAAAAAAAAACTACATGTTTGCGGTAGTTTTATGCAAGTATACGTTTGGATATTCGCAAAGCATGTTATTCATTATAAAAACTACATGTTTGCGGTAGTTTTATGCAAGTATACGTTTGGAATATTCGCAAATTATGTAATTCATGTTGAAGCTACATGTATGTAGTTGTTTAATTGAAATTCATGCAAGTTTGTTGTTTTGCTACTATGCCATCATCATGTGTATTTTTGTACAAAAATCATTTTTGTGAGTAATTGGAACAAATTTGGGTTATTATAATTCATATGAAATTATGTTGAAAATTTGGCATCATGATCTATGTATTAAGCCATACTTTTGTACTAAAAAAAAAAAAAAAACTCTTTGCGAACTTATGAATATGACTAGGCTATGATTGATATTTTGCATAATTGAAAACCATGTTAGGTCTATATTGTTAACAAGAATTATATGATGACATATGTGGTACATAGCTAGGTTAGATTCAAAATCCCATTTGCAAGTTTGCATGACTAAAGTAAAAATCATGATTTCATGTTTAGAAATATTTATGCCATAAGTATATGCGCGCCATGGTTATGTGAATAGATTTAAAATCATGATTAAGTTGGAATAATGCAAGTTGAACTATGCTTTTGTATTAGTAACAAAAGTAAGCCCCTTTGTAAACATGTAGGAATCTTATGAACATGATTTGCTTATGTTTGACATTATGCCTAAATAAAAACATAGGTTTATGTGGTAGTTAAGACTATGGGCCAATAATGATATCCAATTTAGATTCTTAACTTAACTACAAGTTTACATGCTTTGATTCATGTCACTTATGCTTTATGACCAAAGTATACATTACTACTATGCAAGTACACCAGTTTCTATTTTGTAGTTCCAACGTTATGTTGCAAGTTCATGTGTTCACATTCCCCTTCTTGTGTATGTAATCATGCTTTAAGCCTCCCCTTTTTCACGTGGCTAAGTTGGGCTTAAAAAGGCTAAGCCCAACATATATATAATAAACGAGCGTATTAAACGGGGGTAAATAGCGTTGGGCCAAATTAATTAATAAATGAAAATATAAAGTAAAGGGGCCCAAATTCAAGTATGGGTTGGGCCCATGATTGGTGTAAATCTTTACACCATTAGCTTAATAATGGGCCGCAAATATTTACATATAAGAAAATAAAGAAGAAAGACAAAATATGTAAATGTAGAACATACGATGTGTTTAACCCGAGGTTGGATTGAGTTGTGATGTAAACCTGCCCGGAACCACCCGGCTGTCCAGTAGTCACAACAATACCTATCCAATGTGGCTGGTTAAACATGGAGCCCAATAAGGACCCGAGGTTAGACTGAGTTGTGGCGTAAGACTGCCCGGAACCAACCGGCAACAGGCAGCCACAACAATACCTGTCTAATGTGAGAGGTCAAGGCTTTAATAAGACAATTAAGGCTGAGTCAGGATTGTTAGGATTAAGTGAACTAAAGACTTAATCAAAATGGAACATGCTAAACTAAACAGACTGATTGGGGGGTTAGGTCATAAAACACTTAACCAACTTAGCATGTTGGCTAGAAATAGAAAACCTAGTAGCGGGGGACCCTTTTCAGCAGTAACCCTATAAGGTGTATCATGATACCCTGAAACTAGGCAGGGTGGGGCACGATTACTGGGCTGATTGTAAGAGGTCAAATCGACGGCGGTGGTGTAGCAGTGTAGGTTCTAACGGGGTGCGGGCGTGCACACACTCCGGCGCAGAAAAATAAAGCACTGGGCACCAGTAGCATACCTGTGCATTCTAAGGTTGTGTCGGGCCGCTGCCATGGGACTTGATACACCCCATGGTGGGACCAGCATAGGTAACTACAACATCGGTGGCCGTAAGACACATGTGACTATGCTAGTAGGAGCCGATCATCATAGAATGGATCACTTCACCCTGATCGCGAGAGCATGCACCTGCCCTCCAGAAGTCCCTGCTCTTTGACCTTGTCCCTGCGATCCCTGCTTCTTCGGGCACTCTTTAGAGAAGTGTCCGACCTCTCCGCGATTAAAGTAATTGACCTTCCTTCTCTTACAATCTTTGATCAAGTGACCCACGTTTCCATAATTGTAACATTTTCTATTATCGTTTCCTTTATCATCTTTCCCTCCTTTCTTCTGCTATTGTTGCTGCCCTGTCTTGGGCCACACCTTCTTATTCTGCGATGTCCCCTCAGCTTTTGTTTCCTTCTTTTCTCCCTTGTCCTCCTCATGCATTGGGGCCATATCAACAAGCTTTTCAAAGGTGGCCCCCATTGGAATATGGGACATAGCTAAACTATGCAGAGGACCATTCAGCCTTTTAGCAAACTGCAAAGCCTTTTTGTGCGGTATATCCACCAACTCTAACCCGAACCTTGCCATTTGATTGAACTTGTTCACATACTCCTTTACCGTCAAATTTCCTTGTTTGAATGCTAAGAACCTCTCCATCTGTATGCTTCTCTCAGCTTGGGAAAGAAATTTAATTTCGAACCTCTATCTAAAATCTTCCCCAGTTTCCACCGGACGTCCAGCTTGGTGATTTCCCACCAAAATGAGGCTTCGTCGTTAACAGCCAAGCAACTAACTGAATCTTTCATTGGTCCTCCACTTCAAAGATTAAGAATAATTCCTCGGTCTCCTTAAGGCAATTCTGAGCTTCTACGAATGTCTCGTTCCCATGGAATGGCCTTCCTCCCATAGCCCGGAAGTCTTTGCAGATCTTGGCAAAGTTGTTAGCTCTTGGAGGGGGAGGAGGAGCAATGACTAGTGCAGGTGGGAGAGGAACGTCTCTTTGGCCTTCGGCTGGCGCCGTGGCCTCCAAATACCTACGGAACCATCCGGGTATTGTGATGCCCTCTGAGATATTTGGGATGTTTTGTTCCCTAGACATGCTAAAAAAAAGGAAAGGAAGAAATTTAGATAAAGGACCGAAGGATACTACATATGGATTTTTGGGGAATGTTTTTCAAAACAGACTTTTCTTTTGAAAATACTTTCTTTTAAAACCTTTTCAAAAATAATTTCTAAAAACTTTTATCTAATTTGGTAACCTTCAACTCTGATACCAAGTGTGACACCTTACGTCCGTTAATGTCACTCACTAAGGGAATGCATTAAGTTTCATGAAGTGTTATAGGTAAACAGACATAGAATAATTACACGACAGATTTAAAAAAGATAGCAGCGGAAATTTTAAATTGTTATTTCAAACATAAATCATAATGCCATGGTCCATAATATCATAAGTCACAAAAACCATTACAATAAAACAACTTCTGTCTTGCATCATCAGAGTACATAAAAATATGAAAAATACAATTCCCCAATTAAAAGAGTTAAGCCATAGTAGAGACAAGAACTTGAGCCATACTTTAGAAGTAGCTCCTAGCAAGATGTTATCTGAGTCCTGACTAAGCCTGTGTGTTTCCTCCCTGAGAACCTTAGGGAGGAGGGGGGAATGGAAGAAAGAAGGAGAAACAAAAGGGTCAAACATAAAGTCTGGAGAGTCTAGTTATTTTTAGCCAGTAAATAAATAAAAGTAACATGATAGGCATATAAAGTGGATAAAAGAGAGATTACTACATAAATGGCAGGTGTGACAAGGTAAGCAAGATAAGGTGTATGTGCCTCACTAATGATTACTTTGCACTATTACTAGTATAACTAAAAATGAGATGATCCCTTTTACTATAAGTTGGTAGACTTAGGGCATACGTCTGAGTGTACCCTAACCAATACCCTAATTGGCTGGCTCCCTACCCCGTAGATATCCTGTGCTGGCCCCATAGTAGGAGGTATCACTTCCTAAAGTGGAAACCATTAAGGTGTGCACAACCATACCTACCAGTGTCATGGTCGTCTTATCCCCTTCTGCCCGGCTCATGCACGCACATGGCCCGGTCAGTCTGCGCTGCCCACATCATCCGTCTCGTTTGGATCTCTTATAATCAATTAGTAAGCGTGCCCCTTCTCCGCCTAGTACAGAGTTCTTTATTTGATACCAACTCCGGGTTACTGACTGAAATGGGTCCCACACAATATGATACAAGCTCTCCCCTTTGTCTTGTACCACTAGGTTTTTAACCGACTATGTATACCCTTATTGTCTTTAATTACATAGCCCTATGCCAGTTATGCTTACCCTAAAAGGGTGTCTTTAATTACATAACTTTATTATATTTCTCCACTGGTTATGTACACCACTAGGTGTCTTTAATTACATAACCTTATTGGGTTAAGTTCGTAAGCCTATATGTAAATATTATCCACCCCCTATAATTTACTTAACCCACCCACTACCCATCCAATTTTACTTAACCCCAACTTAAGTTCATAATCATCCAATCCTGATGGATTAAATTAGGTTAAGTAGTCCAATTCAATATTTATATCCAATTATGGTTATAATGGGCTAGACCTCCCACATTAGGCCTACAATGTGTGGATGCTGGATATGCCGGTCGTGTCCGGGTAGTCTTATTCCACAGTTGGGCCTAACCTCTTGCCTTAGCCTTATTCATATTTGCGCACTTAGACCTCACACATTAGGCTCAGCATTAGTGGCTGCTGAATATGCCGGTCGGGTTGGGCAGACTTCCATCACTAATACAACCTAACCTCGTTTCATTAGTGCAATTACAATTCCTAATTGTAATTACTCAATATTCCATTTTTATCCAAATCTACCTATGTCATTATAGGTGATTATTTCTATGTTTCCCCATTTGAATTAAATATCTAATTTGTATAAATATTACATAAATTATGCCAATTATAAATCCCTTTTTCCCATTTCTTAACTAACGTATTCACATGTATTTTGGCGGCATCTAGGCTATAAAGTAGCCTAGCCACAACAATGAAAAGGGAATATGACAAAGGTGATAGTTTCAACATATCTTGGCATAAACTAGCATGATAACAAGGTGAATGGACATGTAATTAACATCATCACAAGGTGGACATTAAACTGATAGCTTGTGGTAATTACTATGATGTCAAAGCAAGAATAATGAGATCTAATGTAACACCCCGTGAATTCTATAACTGTGAAATTCACAAATTAAAGTATAATTAATTTCAAATCAAAGAACTAAGGGAAACGGGATACGCCATTGCGTTCGTCTCGGAAAAATACGCGAAATAGAGTCCGAATTTTCGAAAAACGGAGTCCGTATGAAGAAGATATAGTCTCCGGAAGTTTCTGAATTAAGTTTAAAATTCGAACAGCTCAGAAAAACAAGTTTAAAATTAAAAATCGGGCCCAATTGGCCAGGGTGGGAAAACTCCCGCCTAATGCACCCAGGTCGACTGGGCTGTCGACCTGGTCTAGCCAGGTCGACAGGGCTGTCGACAGGGCTGTCGACCTGGTCCAGAGCCAGGTCGAACCCAGCCCACCCTGGCTGGCCTAGTCTATGTTGGTCGATTTTCAGAAGCATGCTTTGTCATTAGGGCTAGGTGGCAGGCTCTAATTGGTCTCTCTTTCGAATGAATGGCTACGATCAATCCAAGCAACATCGATGGTCCTAATCAGTTCATAAACTCTATAAAAATGACCCTAGACTTAACCTAATCTATTCATTCAAAAATAAGAACAAAGCCATCATGCTGCTGAGGGACGACTAGGAGTAGCCACCAATTTGGGAAAAGACTAGGAGGAAAATTCTAAAGCATAAAGCAACTTAAACAAATCAAATCAACAAGGAATCGCATCTTCAAATCCCTAAATTTGAGAATTCGCCACACAATTGTAAGTAGAGTATTATTTTGGTATGAACAAATAACTGTGTTGGTTTGTATACTTGATTTGTGGCGATAAAGTAATTCATATTTGTGCGTTATTATGATTCTTATCGATTTGGAATATTGTATACGTTTGGATATTCGCAAAGCATGTTATTCATTATAAAAAAAAAACTACATGTTTGCGGTAGTTTTATGCAAGTATACGTTTGGATATTCGCAAAGCATGTTATTCATTATAAAAACTACATGTTTGCGGTAGTTTTATGCAAGTATACGTTTGGAATATTCGCAAATTATGTAATTCATGTTGAAGCTACATGTATGTAGTTGTTTAATTGAAATTCATGCAAGTTTGTTGTTTTGCTACTATGCCATCATCATGTGTATTTTTGTACAAAAATCATTTTTGTGAGTAATTGGAACAAATTTGGGTTATTATAATTCATATGAAATTATGTTGAAAATTTGGCATCATGATCTATGTATTAAGCCATACTTTTGTACTAAAAAAAAAAAAAAAAACTCTTTGCGAACTTATGAATATGACTAGGCTATGATTGATATTTTGCATAATTGAAAACCATGTTAGGTCTATATTGTTAACAAGAATTATATGATGACATATGTGGTACATAGCTAGGTTAGATTCAAAATCCCATTTGCAAGTTTGCATGACTAAAGTAAAAATCATGATTTCATGTTTAGAAATATTTATGCCATAAGTATATGCGCGCCATGGTTATGTGAATAGATTTAAAATCATGATTAAGTTGGAATAATGCAAGTTGAACTATGCTTTTGTATTAGTAACAAAAGTAAGCCCCTTTGTAAACATGTAGGAATCTTATGAACATGATTTGCTTATGTTTGACATTATGCCTAAATAAAAACATAGGTTTATGTGGTAGTTAAGACTATGGGCCAATAATGATATCCAATTTAGATTCTTAACTTAACTACAAGTTTACATGCTTTGATTCATGTCACTTATGCTTTATGACCAAAGTATACATTACTACTATGCAAGTACACCAGTTTCTATTTTGTAGTTCCAACGTTATGTTGCAAGTTCATGTGTTCACATTCCCCTTCTTGTGTATGTAATCATGCTTTAAGCCTCCCCTTTTTCACGTGGCTAAGTTGGGCTTAAAAAGGCTAAGCCCAACATATATATAATAAACGAGCGTATTAAACGGGGGTAAATAGCGTTGGGCCAAATTAATTAATAAATGAAAATATAAAGTAAAGGGGCCCAAATTCAAGTATGGGTTGGGCCCATGATTGGTGTAAATCTTTACACCATTAGCTTAATAATGGGCCGCAAATATTTACATATAAGAAAATAAAGAAGAAAGACAAAATATGTAAATGTAGAACATACGATGTGTTTAACCCGAGGTTGGATTGAGTTGTGATGTAAACCTGCCCGGAACCACCCGGCTGTCCAGTAGTCACAACAATACCTATCCAATGTGGCTGGTTAAACATGGAGCCCAATAAGGACCCGAGGTTAGACTGAGTTGTGGCGTAAGACTGCCCGGAACCAACCGGCAACAGGCAGCCACAACAATACCTGTCTAATGTGAGAGGTCAAGGCTTTAATAAGACAATTAAGGCTGAGTCAGGATTGTTAGGATTAAGTGAACTAAAGACTTAATCAAAATGGAACATGCTAAACTAAACAGTCTGATTGGGGGGTTAGGTCATAAAACACTTAACCAACTTAGCATGTTGGCTAGAAATAGAAAACCTAGTAGCGGGGGACCCTTTTCAGCAGTAACCCTATAAGGTGTATCATGATACCCTGAAACTAGGCAGGGTGGGGCACGATTACTGGGCTGATTGTAAGAGGTCAAATCGACGGCGGTGGTGTAGCAGTGTAGGTTCTAACGGGGTGCGGGCGTGCACACACTCCGGCGCAGAAAAATAAAGCACTGGGCACCAGTAGCATACCTGTGCATTCTAAGGTTGTGTCGGGCCGCTGCCATGGGACTTGATACACCCCATGGTGGGACCAGCATAGGTAACTACAACATCGGTGGCCGTAAGACACATGTGACTATGCTAGTAGGAGCCGATCATCATAGAATGGATCACTTCACCCTGATCGCGAGAGCATGCACCTGCCCTCCAGAAGTCCCTGCTCTTTGACCTTGTCCCTGCGATCCCTGCTTCTTCGGGCACTCTTTAGAGAAGTGTCCGACCTCTCCGCGATTAAAGTAATTGACCTTCCTTCTCTTACAATCTTTGATCAAGTGACCCACGTTTCCATAATTGTAACATTTTCTATTATCGTTTCCTTTATCATCTTTCCCTCCTTTCTTCTGCTATTGTTGCTGCCCTGTCTTGGGCCACACCTTCTTATTCTGCGATGTCCCCTCAGCTTTTGTTTCCTTCTTTTCTCCCTTGTCCTCCTCATGCATTGGGGCCATATCAACAAGCTTTTCAAAGGTGGCCCCCATTGGAATATGGGACATAGCTAAACTATGCAGAGGACCATTCAGCCTTTTAGCAAACTGCAAAGCCTTTTTGTGCGGTATATCCACCAACTCTAACCCGAACCTTGCCATTTGATTGAACTTGTTCACATACTCCTTTACCGTCAAATTTCCTTGTTTGAATGCTAAGAACCTCTCCATCTGTATGCTTCTCTCAGCTTGGGAAAGAAATTTAATTTCGAACCTCTATCTAAAATCTTCCCCAGTTTCCACCGGACGTCCAGCTTGGTGATTTCCCACCAAAATGAGGCTTCGTCGTTAACAGCCAAGCAACTAACTGAATCTTTCATTGGTCCTCCACTTCAAAGATTAAGAATAATTCCTCGGTCTCCTTAAGGCAATTCTGAGCTTCTACGAATGTCTCGTTCCCATGGAATGGCCTTCCTCCCATAGCCCGGAAGTCTTTGCAGATCTTGGCAAAGTTGTTAGCTCTTGGAGGGGGAGGAGGAGCAATGACTAGTGCAGGTGGGAGAGGAACGTCTCTTTGGCCTTCGGCTGGCGCCGTGGCCTCCAAATACCTACGGAACCATCCGGGTATTGTGATGCCCTCTGAGATATTTGGGATGTTTTGTTCCCTAGACATGCTAAAAAAAAGGAAAGGAAGAAATTTAGATAAAGGACCGAAGGATACTACATATGGATTTTTGGGGAATGTTTTTCAAAACAGACTTTTCTTTTGAAAATACTTTCTTTTAAAACCTTTTCAAAAATAATTTCTAAAAACTTTTATCTAATTTGGTAACCTTCAACTCTGATACCAAGTGTGACACCTTACGTCCGTTAATGTCACTCACTAAGGGAATGCATTAAGTTTCATGAAGTGTTATAGGTAAACAGACATAGAATAATTACACGACAGATTTAAAAAAGATAGCAGCGGAAATTTTAAATTGTTATTTCAAACATAAATCATAATGCCATGGTCCATAATATCATAAGTCACAAAAACCATTACAATAAAACAACTTCTGTCTTGCATCATCAGAGTACATAAAAATATGAAAAATACAATTCCCCAATTAAAAGAGTTAAGCCATAGTAGAGACAAGAACTTGAGCCATACTTTAGAAGTAGCTCCTAGCAAGATGTTATCTGAGTCCTGACTAAGCCTGTGTGTTTCCTCCCTGAGAACCTTAGGGAGGAGGGGGGAATGGAAGAAAGAAGGAGAAACAAAAGGGTCAAACATAAAGTCTGGAGAGTCTAGTTATTTTTAGCCAGTAAATAAATAAAAGTAACATGATAGGCATATAAAGTGGATAAAAGAGAGATTACTACATAAATGGCAGGTGTGACAAGGTAAGCAAGATAAGGTGTATGTGCCTCACTAATGATTACTTTGCACTATTACTAGTATAACTAAAAATGAGATGATCCCTTTTACTATAAGTTGGTAGACTTAGGGCATACGTCTGAGTGTACCCTAACCAATACCCTAATTGGCTGGCTCCCTACCCCGTAGATATCCTGTGCTGGCCCCATAGTAGGAGGTATCACTTCCTAAAGTGGAAACCATTAAGGTGTGCACAACCATACCTACCAGTGTCATGGTCGTCTTATCCCCTTCTGCCCGGCTCATGCACGCACATGGCCCGGTCAGTCTGCGCTGCCCACATCATCCGTCTCGTTTGGATCTCTTATAATCAATTAGTAAGCGTGCCCCTTCTCCGCCTAGTACAGAGTTCTTTATTTGATACCAACTCCGGGTTACTGACTGAAATGGGTCCCACACAATATGATACAAGCTCTCCCCTTTGTCTTGTACCACTAGGTTTTTAACCGACTATGTATACCCTTATTGTCTTTAATTACATAGCCCTATGCCAGTTATGCTTACCCTAAAAGGGTGTCTTTAATTACATAACTTTATTATATTTCTCCACTGGTTATGTACACCACTAGGTGTCTTTAATTACATAACCTTATTGGGTTAAGTTCGTAAGCCTATATGTAAATATTATCCACCCCCTATAATTTACTTAACCCACCCACTACCCATCCAATTTTACTTAACCCCAACTTAAGTTCATAATCATCCAATCCTGATGGATTAAATTAGGTTAAGTAGTCCAATTCAATATTTATATCCAATTATGGTTATAATGGGCTAGACCTCCCACATTAGGCCTACAATGTGTGGATGCTGGATATGCCGGTCGTGTCCGGGTAGTCTTATTCCACAGTTGGGCCTAACCTCTTGCCTTAGCCTTATTCATATTTGCGCACTTAGACCTCACACATTAGGCTCAGCATTAGTGGCTGCTGAATATGCCGGTCGGGTTGGGCAGACTTCCATCACTAATACAACCTAACCTCGTTTCATTAGTGCAATTACAATTCCTAATTGTAATTACTCAATATTCCATTTTTATCCAAATCTACCTATGTCATTATAGGTGATTATTTCTATGTTTCCCCATTTGAATTAAATATCTAATTTGTATAAATATTACATAAATTATGCCAATTATAAATCCCTTTTTCCCATTTCTTAACTAACGTATTCACATGTATTTTGGCGGCATCTAGGCTATAAAGTAGCCTAGCCACAACAATGAAAAGGGAATATGACAAAGGTGATAGTTTCAACATATCTTGGCATAAACTAGCATGATAACAAGGTGAATGGACATGTAATTAACATCATCACAAGGTGGACATTAAACTGATAGCTTGTGGTAATTACTATGATGTCAAAGCAAGAATAATGAGATCTAATGTAACACCCCGTGAATTCTATAACTGTGAAATTCACAAATTAAAGTATAATTAATTTCAAATCAAAGAACTAAGGGAAACGGGATACGCCATTGCGTTCGTCTCGGAAAAATACGCGAAATAGAGTCCGAATTTTCGAAAAACGGAGTCCGTATGAAGAAGATATAGTCTCCGGAAGTTTCTGAATTAAGTTTAAAATTCGAACAGCTCAGAAAAACAAGTTTAAAATTAAAAATCGGGCCCAATTGGCCAGGGCGGGAAAACTCCCGCCTAATGCACCCAGGTCGACTGGGCTGTCGACCTGGTCTAGCCAGGTCGACAGGGCTGTCGACAGGGCTGTCGACCTGGTCCAGAGCCAGGTCGAACCCAGCCCACCCTGGCTGGCCTAGTCTATGTTGGTCGATTTTCAGAAGCATGCTTTGTCATTAGGGCTAGGTGGCAGGCTCTAATTGGTCTCTCTTTCGAATGAATGGCTACGATCAATCCAAGCAACATCGATGGTCCTAATCAGTTCATAAACTCTATAAAAATGACCCTAGACTTAACCTAATCTATTCATTCAAAAATAAGAACAAAGCCATCATGCTGCTGAGGGACGACTAGGAGTAGCCACCAATTTGGGAAAAGACTAGGAGGAAAATTCTAAAGCATAAAGCAACTTAAACAAATCAAATCAACAAGGAATCGCATCTTCAAATCCCTAAATTTGAGAATTCGCCACACAATTGTAAGTAGAGTATTATTTTGGTATGAACAAATAACTGTGTTGGTTTGTATACTTGATTTGTGGCGATAAAGTAATTCATATTTGTGCGTTATTATGATTCTTATCGATTTGGAATATTGTATACGTTTGGATATTCGCAAAGCATGTTATTCATTATAAAAAAAAAACTACATGTTTGCGGTAGTTTTATGCAAGTATACGTTTGGATATTCGCAAAGCATGTTATTCATTATAAAAACTACATGTTTGCGGTAGTTTTATGCAAGTATACGTTTGGAATATTCGCAAATTATGTAATTCATGTTGAAGCTACATGTATGTAGTTGTTTAATTGAAATTCATGCAAGTTTGTGGTTTTGCTACTATGCCATCATCATGTGTATTTTTGTACAAAAATCATTTTTGTGAGTAATTGGAACAAATTTGGGTTATTATAATTCATATGAAATTATGTTGAAAATTTGGCATCATGATCTATGTATTAAGCCATACTTTTGTACTAAAAAAAAAAAAACTCTTTGCGAACTTATGAATATGACTAGGCTATGATTGATATTTTGCATAATTGAAAACCATGTTAGGTCTATATTGTTAACAAGAATTATATGATGACATATGTGGTACATAGCTAGGTTAGATTCAAAATCCCATTTGCAAGTTTGCATGACTAAAGTAAAAATCATGATTTCATGTTTAGAAATATTTATGCCATAAGTATATGCGCGCCATGGTTATGTGAATAGATTTAAAATCATGATTAAGTTGGAATAATGCAAGTTGAACTATGCTTTTGTATTAGTAACAAAAGTAAGCCCCTTTGTAAACATGTAGGAATCTTATGAACATGATTTGCTTATGTTTGACATTATGCCTAAATAAAAACATAGGTTTATGTGGTAGTTAAGACTATGGGCCAATAATGATATCCAATTTAGATTCTTAACTTAACTACAAGTTTACATGCTTTGATTCATGTCACATATGCTTTATGACCAAAGTATACATTACTACTATGCAAGTACACCAGTTTCTATTTTGTAGTTCCAACGTTATGTTGCAAGTTCATGTGTTCACATTCCCCTTCTTGTGTATGTAATCATGCTTTAAGCCTCCCCTTTTTCACGTGGCTAAGTTGGGCTTAAAAAGGCTAAGCCCAACATATATATAATAAACGAGCGTATTAAACGGGGGTAAATAGCGTTGGGCCAAATTAATTAATAAATGAAAATATAAAGTAAAGGGGCCCAAATTCAAGTATGGGTTGGGCCCATGATTGGTGTAAATCTTTACACCATTAGCTTAATAATGGGCCGCAAATATTTACATATAAGAAAATAAAGAAGAAAGACAAAATATGTAAATGTAGAACATACGATGTGTTTAACCCGAGGTTGGATTGAGTTGTGATGTAAACCTGCCCGGAACCACCCGGCTGTCCAGTAGTCACAACAATACCTATCCAATGTGGGTGGTTAAACATGGAGCCCAATAAGGACCCGAGGTTAGACTGAGTTGTGGCGTAAGACTGCCCGGAACCAACCGGCAACAAGCAGCCACAACAATACCTGTCTAATGTGAGAGGTCAAGGCTTTAATAAGACAATTAAGGCTGAGTCAGGATTGTTAGGATTAAGTGAACTAAAGACTTAATCAAAATGGAACATGCTAAACTAAACAGACTGATTGGGGGGTTAGGTCATAAAACACTTAACCAACTTAGCATGTTGGCTAGAAATAGAAAACCTAGTAGCGGGGGACCCTTTTCAGCAGTAACCCTATAAGGTGTATCATGATACCCTGAAACTAGGCAGGGTGGGGCACAATTACTGGGCTGATTGTAAGAGGTCAAATCGACGGCGGTGGTGTAGCAGTGTAGGTTCTAACGGGGTGCGGGCGTGCACACACTCCGGCGCAGAAAAATAAAGCACTGGGCACCAGTAGCATACCTGTGCATTCTAAGGTTGTGTCGGGCCGCTGCCATGGGACTTGATACACCCCATGGTGGGACCAGCATAGGTAACTACAACATCGGTGGCCATAAGACACATGTAACTATGCTAGTAGGAGCCGATCATCATAGAATGGATCACTTCACCCTGATTATGGGGTGCCAGTTGGGAACTAGTTTATATGGGTTCAGAGATTAACATGGGGTACGATAGTATATTCGACCCTAGACAACTTAACCAAGTTTATAGTGCTTTCCCACTTCTTGTTTATACTTATCATACCCAGTTCTTTATTCATAGACAGAATAGTCCTAGACTTACTCAGGCTTTATGTCTGACTCTACTTTTCTTTCGTCTTCTTTTCTTCCGTTCCCCCCCCCCCAAGGTCCACAGGGAGGGAACACTGCAGCTTGACCAGCCTTCATATCCAGCTTGAAGAGAAAGAATGTATTGCTTGGACCTTTTCGCTTTTGAACTATGGCTTTGGACAACCACTATGGGGCTTTTGCAGTTTATTTATGTTTTCTTTATGCTTCTTTAAATAATGTAATCAAGACAGATTGAAGGAGTTATGTTTTTTTTTGAAAGGATGTAAGACAATCATGGTGATGTTGCTGTAACACGTATTTGCTTTTATGAAATAAAAGTTGTTGTCTTTCCGCTGTTTACAAATATGTGTTCTTATATCTGTCTTGTATATATGTGACTTATACTTATAAACCTCCACCAAAATTAGGGCATTCCCTTTGAGAGTGACCCTAACGGAGGTGGGGTGTTTCACTTGGTATCAGAGCATAGGTTTACCAGATAAGATAAAAAGTTTTGAAAATTTATTTTCAAAAAGGAAATTTAAAGAAGCATTTAAAAAAAAAAATTATTTTATTTTAAAAGGTAAAGTCCACTCCCCAAAGCCATAGGTACTATCTCTTATCCTTCGTTTTGAATCTATCCTTTTTGTTTCAGCATGTCCGAAGAACTTAACTTGCCAGAGGGTGTACCAATACCTGGTTGGTTTAGACGGTTCTTAGAAGCAAGGGCCACTCAGCCAGGTCCTACCGTTCCTCCTCCCCCAGCTGCAGGAAATCATCCAGCTGCAGCGGCACCTTTTCCTCCACCTCCTCCACGGGGAAACACGTTTGCTAAGATATGTAAAGATTTTAAAGCTATGGGAGGAAAGGATTTCCATGGAACTGAGTCCTTCGTGGCAGCTAGAAATTGGCTGAAAGAAACTGAGGACCTATTCATCATCTTTGAGGTAGAAGATAGACAAAAAGTACAACTGGCAGTATGGCTACTAAAGGGTGAGGCTTCCTACTGGTGGGAAGTCACTAATGCAGAAAGACCGGTGGAAACATGGGAGGACTTTAGGGCAAGGTTTGAGGCTAAATTTCTCTCGGAAGCTGAAAGGAGTCTTCAGTTGGAAAAATTCTTATTTCTTAAGCAAGGGAATATGACAGTCAAAGAGTATGTTAATCAATTCGATGAGCTGGCTAGGTTTGGGCTGGACCTAGTCAACACCCCGCACAAGAAGGCTCTCCGCTTTGTCAAAGGGTTGAATGAGCCATTACACAGTTTGGCCATGACCCATATACCCATGGGAGCTACGTACGAATGGTTGGTGCAGATGGCATTGCTGAACGAGGAAGATAAGGACAAGAAGGAAATAGAGGCAGAAAACTCTCAAGGGAAGAAAGAGGTCAAGCCCAACGATTCTAAGAATAAGAAGGTAGACCCCGAGAAAGGAGGAAAGAACAACAACTCACGTGATAAAAGGAAATTCAATTACTGTGGTACGGAAGGGCACATAGCCAAGGATTGTAGAAAGAGGAAGAGAAAGCAAGGTGAATGTTTTCATTGTGAGAAAAGGGTTGTTAGGCTCCTAACCCAGCTCAGTAATACTTTGGAAATTTCTTGTAATCCCTCGTATGCGGTTATGCTTACTTATCTTGAATCGCTAGATGCCTCTGTTGAAAATTTGCAATCAGTTAGAGTGGTCCGGGAATATCCGGATGTCTTCGAAGAGGTGAAGGGCTTGCCTCCGAAGCGGGAAATAGACTTCCGCATATATCTTGTAGATAATGCAAAGCCCCTTGCGTTGCCCGTTAGACACATGGCTCCACGAGAAAGGAAAGAGCTCAGTAAACAGATTAAAGAGCTTCTAGAAAAGGAGTTCATTAGGAGGAGCATTTCAGAATGGGGCGCTCCAGTGGTGTTCGCTACAAAGGCGGATGGTTCACTCCGTCTATGTGTTGACTATAGGGAGCTCAACAAGTTAACGAAAAAGAATAGGCACCCTCTCCCTAGAATTGATGATTTGTTTGACCAGCTTGTAGGAGCGTCTGTTTTCTCCTAGCTCGATTTAGCAACCGGTTTTCATCAGCTAAGGGTGGCTGAAGATAGCATCGATAAAACGGCATTCAGAACCCCAGACGGCTTCTTTGAATGGCTTGTCATGCCTTTCGGCTTGACAAATGCACCTGCTTACTTCGTGGACCTGATGAGTAGGGTATTTAGAGATTTCCTCAACAAATTCGTAGTGGTCTTCGTAGATGATATCCTTATCTTCTCAAAGAGTGAAGAGGAACATGCTCAACACTTAAGGGCAATCATGGAAACTTTGCGAGTCCATCAACTAAAAGCCAAATTCTCCAAATGCCACTTTTGGAGAGAAGAGGTGAGGTTCCTTGGGCACATAGTATCCAAACAAGGGTTAGCAGTGGACCCTGCTAAGGTAGTGGCGGTACAGGATTGGAAGACACCAAGGAATGCAACTGAGGTCCGAAGCTTTCTAGGACTAGCAGGTTTCTATCGAAAATTCATAAGGGATTTTGCGAAAATCTCAGCTCCGCTCACGAAATTGACCAAGAAGAATCTAGTGTTCAATTGGGACTTGGATTGCGAGTTTGCTTTCCAACGACTGAAAAGGGCTCTCACAACAGCCCCAGTTTTGACGCTGCCAGATGGGAGCAAGATGTTCACTGTTTATACGGATGCATGTGGGACAGGGCTAGGCGTCGTCTTAATGCAAGAAGGAAGGGTAGTAGCTTATGGCGGGAGGCAGTTGAAGGTGCACGAAAAGAACTACCCAACCCATGATCTTGAGTTAGCCGCCATCGTCTTTGCACTCAAGTCTTGGCGACACTATCTCCTAGGTGAGAAGTTCGAACTTTACACTGACCATAAATCGTTGAAATATCCTTTCTCGCAGAAGGATCTTAACTTGAGGCAACAAAGATGGATGGAGTTTCTTGCCTTGTACGATTTCGAAATCTCCTATACTCCGGGCAAAGGCAACGTAGTGGCAGACGCGTTGAGCCGAAAGAAATTGACCCTAAGCCCGTTGTTTGTTGAAAGACAAAGCCTAGAGTTTATAGCCAGCTTCGACTTTAGGCCTTCCTCCGATTTTGTACCAGGCTTGCTAGCATCTCTCGAAGTGCGCCCAACTTTAGTGGATTCAGTAGGGGCGGCACAAAGCGAAGACCCTCAGCTTGTGGAAATGATTGATAGGCTAATTAGGGGTGAGACTTCAAGTCACCTCAACAGATACTCCATCGACGATAAGGGTTTGCTAAGGCGAGACGGAAGACTATGCGTCCCACAAACAAAAGATTTAGTAAAGAAGGTTCTCGAGGAAGCACATCACTCCAAGATGACGATACACCCAGGCGGAGATAAAATGTACAAAGACATAAAAAGGACTTTCTTCTGGAACGGCATGAAAAAGGACGTGGCAGAATTCGTTTCTAAGTGTATGGTGTGCCAACAGGTTAAAGCGAAACAGAAAAAGCCTGGCGGACTACTACATCCTCTAGAGGTCCCGCAGTGGAAGTGGGATAGCATATCAATGGACTTCATCGATGGGCTGCCTAGGTCTAGGAGAGGCAACACTGGCATTTGGGTAATAGTGGATAGGCTTACTAAAAGCGCCCACTTTTTACCTGTCAAAAGTAAAAGAACTGCCTCATCCCTGGCATCACTTTACCTCAAAGAAATCGTTCGACTCCATGGAATACCATCTAGCATTGTTAGTGACCGAGACCCCATCTTCACCAGCGAGTTTTGGCGGAGTCTGCAAGAAGCAGTAGGAACGCAGTTATGCTTGAGCACAGCCTATCATCCCCAAACCGACGGCCAAACAGAGAGAGTGAACAGAGTTTTGGAGGACCTTTTAAGACTATGCGTCCTTGACTACGGAGGGACATGGGAAGACCACCTTCCTTTGGTGGAATTTGCCTACAACAACAGCTATCAAGCAACCATCGGAATGGCGCCCTTCGAAGCTTTATATGGAAGACCATGCCGATCGCCCACTTGTTGGTGGGAGTCTACTGATAAGCTCATACT
This sequence comes from Allium sativum, assembly GCA_030737875.1. Taxonomy (NCBI): domain Eukaryota; kingdom Viridiplantae; phylum Streptophyta; class Magnoliopsida; order Asparagales; family Amaryllidaceae; genus Allium; species Allium sativum. Next base: position 739,047,973 of record CM060916.1, read on the forward strand.
TGGACCAGATATGATCCGAGAGACTTCAGAGAAAGTAGACTTAATACGAAGAAGGATGAAGACGGCCCAAGACAGACAAAAGTCCTATGCCGACAAGAGAAGGACCGACCTTGAATTTGAGGTTGGAGACAGGGTTTTTCTCAAGGTATCTCCGCTAAGAAACGTTGTTCGTTTTGGAACCACAGGAAAACTGGCACCAAAGTTCGTAGGGCCATTCCCTATCTTCGAGAAAATTGGGAAAATGGCCTATAGATTAGAGCTACTCGAGAAGTTGGCCGGAGTCCACAACGTTTTTCACGTTTCACATCTCCGAAAATGTCTACATGAGTCTGCTGAAGTGGTAGAGACAAATATCCTCGAAGAGGCCGAAGTGGAACGCGAAGCAACCATAAGAAAAGTTCCAACCCGCATCTTAGGAACGGAAGTGAAAAAGCTACGCAACCGCGAAGTCAAGCTCGTCAAAGTTCAGTGGAGCGACGCCGAGGGAGACGCGACTTGGGAAACTGAAGCTAGAATACGCACTGCTTACCCTTTTCTTTTCGAGGGTACATCCTTGATCTTTCTTTTTCCTTAAGTTGCGCTTTTATCTATCTTTTTAGGTATATTTTCTCGACCTTATCTTTTAGGTAGAAACCCTTTGGATGAAAACATGTAATTGAAACATGTTATGGATGATGATTGCAAGTGGTTGCAAGTGATTGCTAGTGGTTGCTCGTGGTTGCATATACACACACAATCTAGGTTTTAGATCGGCTCAGTCACTTCATATTGCATATGCATATATGTTTGCATTCGTATATGGTTGAACTTTAATGTGTTGTCATATGGATGTTGCATTTGTATTGAATAATTGTGCACCCATGTAGAATCATGAATAGGAAAATTTGCATACATGATGGATTCATGGCACTTACATAATTCGCATTAAGGAGGTCAACTGAATCAGTAGACCGCCTGATTTTGCATTAGATACGTTCATGTACACACACACACTTCGCATATGATCATGAAGCATTAGAAGTCTTTTAAGGACAATGGATGCTCATGTTTGATGGGTGAGTAGATGGATGATTGGACGTTAGGATATGCATTCCTCCTAACTTGAAGATTTCGGGGACGAAATCCTTTTAAGTGGGGGAGAATGTAACACCCCGTGAATTCTATAACTGTGAAATTCACAAATTAAAGTATAATTAATTTCAAATCAAAGAACTAAGGGAAACGGGATACGCCATTGCGTTCATCTTGGGAAAATACGCGAAATAGAGACTGAATTTTCGAAAAACGGAGTCCGTATGAAGAAGATATAGTCTCCGGAAGTTTCTGAATTAAGTTTAAAATTCGAACAGCTCAGAAAAACAAGTTTAAAATTAGAAATCGGGCCCAATTGGCCAGGGCGGGAAAACTCCCGCCTAATGCACCCAGGTCGACTGGGCTGTCGACCTGGTCTAGCCAGGTCGACAGGGCTGTCGACCTGGTCCAGAGCCAGGTCGAACCCAGCCCACCCTGGCTGGCCTAGTCTATGTTGGTCGATTTTCAGAAGCATGCTTTGTCGTTAGGTCTAGGTGGCAGGCTCTAATTGGTCTCTCTTTCGAATGAATGGCTACGATCAATCCAAGCAACATCGATGGTCCTAATCAGTTCATAAACTCTATAAAAATGACCCTAGACTCAACCTAATCTATTCATTCAAAAATAAGAACAAAGCCATCATGCTGCTGAGGGACGACTAGGAGTAGCCACCAATTTGGGAAAAGACTAGGAGGAAAATTCTAAAGCATAAAGCAACTTAAACAAATCAAATCAACAAGGAATCGCATCTTCAAATCCCTAAATTTGAGAATTCGCCACACAATTGTAAGTAGAGTATTATTTTGGTATGAACAAATAACTGTGTTGGTTTGTATACTTGATTTGTGGCGATAAAGTAATTCATATTTGTGCGTTATTATGATTCTTATCGATTTGGAATATTGTATACGTTTGGATATTCGCAAAGCATGTTATTCATTATAAAAAAAAACTACATGTTTGCGGTAGTTTTATGCAAGTATACGTTTGGATATTCGCAAAGCATGTTATTCATTATAAAAACTACATGTTTGCGGTAGTTTTATGCAAGTATACGTTTGGAATATTCGCAAATTATGTAATTCATGTTGAAGCTACATGTATGTAGTTGTTTAATTGAAATTCATGCAAGTTTGTGGTTTTGCTACTATGCCATCATCATGTGTATTTTTGTACAAAAATCATTTTTGTGAGTAATTGGAACAAATTTGGGTTATTATAATTCATATGAAATTATGTTGAAAATTTGGCATCATGATCTATGTATTAAGCCATACTTTTGTACTAAAAAAAAAAAAACCTCTTTGCGAACTTATGAATATGACTAGGCTATGATTGATATTTTGCATAATTGAAAACCATGTTAGGTCTATATTGTTAACAAGAATTATATGATGACATATGTGGTACATAGCTAGGTTAGATTCAAAATCCCATTTGCAAGTTTGCATGACTAAAGTAAAAATCATGATTTCATGTTTAGAAATATTTATGCCATAAGTATATGTGCGCCATGGTTATGTGAATAGATTTAAAATCATGATTAAGTTGGAATAATGCAAGTTGAACTATGCTTTTGTATTAGTAACAAAAGTAAGCCCCTTTGTAAACATGTAGGAATCTTATGAACATGATTTGCTTATGTTTGACATTATGCCTAAATAAAAACATAGGTTTATGTGGTAGTTAAGACTATGGGCCAATAATGATATCCAATTTAGATTCTTAACTTAACTACAAGTTTACATGCTTTGATTCATGTCACTTATGCTTTATGACCAAAGTATACATTACTACTATGCAAGTACACCAGTTTCTATTTTGTAGTTCCAACGTTATGTTGCAAGTTCATGCGTTCACATTCCCCTTCTTGTGTATGTAATCATGCTTTAAGCCTCCCCTTTTTCACGTGGCTAAGTTGGGCTTAAAAAGGCTAAGCCCAACATATATATAATAAACGAGCGTATTAAACGGGGGTAAATAGCGTTGAGCCAAATTAATTAATAAATGAAAATATAAAGTAAAGGGGCCCAAATTCAAGTATGGGTTGGGCCCATGATTGGTGTAAATCTTTACACCATTAGCTTAATAATGGGCCGCAAATATTTACATATAAGAAAATAAAGAAGAAAGACAAAATATGTAAATGTAGAACATACGATGTGTTTAACCCGAGGTTGGATTGAGTTGTGATGTAAACTTGCCCGGAACCGCCCGGCTGTCCAGTAGTCACAACAATACCTATCCAATGTGGGTGGTTAAACATGGAGCCCAATAAGGACCCGAGGTTATACTGAGTTGTGGCGTAAGACTGCCCGGAACCAACCGGCAATAGGCAGCCACAACAATACCTGTCTAATGTGAGAGGTCAAGGCTTTAATAAGACAATTAAGGCTAAGTCAGGATTGTTAGGATTAAGTGAACTAAAGACTTAATCAAAATGGAACATGCTAAACTAAACAGACTGATTGGGGGGTTAGGTCATAAAACACTTAACCAACTTAGCATGTTGGCTAGAAATAGAAAACCTAGTAGCGAGGGACCCTTTTCAGCAGTAACCCTATAAGGTGTATCATGATACCCTGAAACTAGGCAGGGTGGGGCACGATTACTGGGCTGATTGTAAGAGGTCAAATCGACGGCGGTGGTGTAGCAGTGTAGGTTCTAACGGGGTGCGGGCGTGCACACACTCCGGCGCAGAAAAATAAAGCACTGGGCACCAGTAGCATACCTGTGCATTCTAAGGTTGTGTCGGGCCGCTGCCATGGGACTTGATACACCCCATGGTGGGACCAGCATAGGTAACTACAACATCGGGGGCCGTAAGACACATGTAACTATGCGAGTAGGAGCCGATCATCATAGAATGGATCACTTCACCCCGATTATGGGGTGCCAGTTGGGAACTAGTTTATATGGGTTCAGAGATTAACATGTGGTACGATAGTATATTCGACCCTAGACAACTTAACCAAGTTTATAGTGCTTTCCCACTTCTTGTTTATACTTATCATACCCAGTTCTTTATTCATAGACAGAATAGTCCTAGATTTACTCAGGCTTTATGTCTGACTCTACTTTTCTTTCGTCTTCTTTTCTTCCGTTTCCCCCCCCCCCCCCCAGGTCCACAGGGAGGGAACACTGCAGCTTGACCAGCCTTCATATCCAGCTTGAAGAGAAAGAATGTATTGCTTGGACCTTTTCGCTTTTGAACTATGGCTTTGGACAACCACTATGGGGCTTTTGCAGTTTATTTATGTTTTCTTTATGCTTCTTTAAATAATGTAATCAAGACAGATTGAAGGAGTTATGTTTTTTTTGAAAGGATGTAAGACAATCATGGTGATGTTGCTGTAACACGTATTTGCTTTTATGAAATAAAAGTTGTTGTCTTTCCGCTGTTTACAAATATGTGTTCTTATATCTGTCTTGTATATCTGTGACTTATACTTATAAACCTTCACCAAAATTAGGGCATTCCCTTTGAGAGTGACCCTAACGGAGGTGGGGTGTTTCATCTAAATTAACCATTTTAGGTGTCCCACTATTTAGATCTAGCATAATTAGGGTGACTTAGTATAGTAACATGTTTAGATCTAAAGATGGTTTCACATGTCAAGTTTACAACATATCTAGATTGATCACAATATGACAAGTGAAAAAGGGGATTTACATAAAGAACTAGATCTAGCCAATGTTACAACTGTCCAATTTAATAGATGTACATTCACTACAATATAGTTACAAGTCAAGATCCACATAGACATCATAATACAATAACCACAATTATATTAGATATAGAGAAACATATCTATCATGACATAGTATAGGATATAACACTTGCACAGAATCATACTTTACAACATATCCAATTTACAGTCTTTCACAATTTACTTTTATTTATCTAAACCTAAAAGAAATCTAGAAACTCACAGCGTTAGGTTTATAAAATTGAGAAAGAACGGATCTTGAATTTTGAATTTGATTTGCAAAACATGTTGTTGTAGAAAACGGTCCTGTCTCAGTTCGTATCCCGACAGCATATGGCTCCCATAATTTCCAATGAAGAAATAGGAGATTTGAGCACATATTTATAGCTGCAGAACCCTCTAAAATCGACTGCCACCTCATCCCTAGGGGCATCGACACCCCGTAGGTGGGTCGACCCATAGGTCGATACCCCTTAAGGGGGGTCGACCCCTAGAGCGGGAATTTCGCCGCTCTGATGAATTTTTCGAATTTGAATCGTTATGGATAAAATTCTGACTCATCTCTGACTCATGTGTGTATATATGATTTTTCTGTGCATATACAAACTTAAAACTCTCATAACTTCCTCATACGATTTCCGTTTTACGCAAACCAAGGTCTTCTTGACTAGAATTTTGTGATGGACGCAATGGTGCAGTCCGTTTCTTCTAATTCCGAATATTAAATTAATTATAAATAACTCATCATAATAAGTAGGTGGATGTCATTATGAAGCGCAATAGGGTATATTAGCAGCAAGTCCATCATAAAGAATTTGGTGTCGTGTTGACATGGAAATTAAGGTATCATTATATCCAAAGTAAGTCTATGCTACATTTCAATATATATATATAGGTTATTTAATTTATCCTCTTTTAGTGTCGGTACAAAGTCGGGGTGTTACAAGCGACATATGAAAATGTCTCTTTTATTGATTAGAGTACAATATAATAATAGATATTACAACATCAACAAATGTTCGACGATGAATATTCTATTGAATTAGTATATCGCCGCGAAGTGTAATAAGCTGCAAGCGCATGGCGTACACTTGTAGTACGTTAGCGAATACGAGTCGATCCACGAGGAAAGAAGCAATTCTAATTTTATTCAATCAAATTAAACCAAATTCGAGTGAAGATTTAACTAATAAAAGCTAATGAAAACTATAAACTAAGTTGAGAGCTAAATATGAAATAAAAACAATTTAGAGTAAAATCAATTCTCACATTTATGTAAGCTATCAAAAATACAATTTATGATCTCCATTAAGTGATATAAATGCAATATTTAAACCACTTATGATTATCATGAAAATTGAACTAAAGAAAAACTATTCTAAGTATGACCTATGAATTATTAACTAAAACTATAGACCATCAAATTTTGTTGTTATTTTCATTTCAAAATCAATAACCACTTAGCAAATATTGATGTAATTTGTGTTTACATTGACTAAGCACAGCCTATTTTGTTGTCAATAAACATAGACTATCAAAACCATTTGTATAAACTTACATCAACTTCAATAACATGAAGCACATATTAGAGATCACAAATCATACAAATGTTGAACTTACATAAAGTTAGAGAGCATCATTACCCCTAAATCAAGGGATTAGCCACTCATATGTGTTATCATATCAACACATGTAAGTTTCAACATTAGAAAATAAAGCAAAATGAAAGAAAAACTAAGTAGAACAAGAAGAAAACTAAACTAAGAACATAAAGTAAATCTAAGCTATGAACATGAGTGTAAATCTAAGCTATGAACATGAAAGTAAAGAGCATAGAATTAAATTGCACTAAAACAAAGAAGTTACATAAAATGGCCATGCAGTCATGGAAATACAATAGAGCTTATGCTCCTCTCAACTAAACTAAAGAAGGAGATAAAAGGAGAAGAGATAAGAGATGAATATTTGCATCACATAAAGGGGTATATATATATATATATATATACATGTTTATAACCCAAAACCCTAATCATATTTGTTGGGAACTCCCCAAAATGCCCCTTCATAAAGCTTCTAATCCTCTCTTAGCCACTAATGAGTCATTAAGGATGCATGAGACTTTTTGTCTTACTCAATTAGTCTTTAATAAGAATCTTAAGAGAAAGAGGGTAATTTGAGAGGTGGGGTCCTCTATGATCATGTATGAGAATTATTTCCTCACATTCCTTTATATGCATGCATTTATGCTCCGAATCTTCATGTGTACGCATTAATTGTGCTCCAAAATTCCTATAAGAGACAAATACAAAGAACAAGTAAATGCAATCACAAATTAAAACATGCGTAATTGACCATTTTACACCTTAAATGAAGATGAATGCATGAAAATTTGAGAATTTTAGGATTTTGGTTCAAAACATGTAAAATAGCCAATTATGTTTTTATTTAATTAAAATAAGAATAAATGTTTGAATATAAATATGCATATTTACGTGCACATCAAATACCCCCACACTTATCTTTTTATTCGTCCTCGAATAAAGAAGGAAAAAACTAAGATAAATCTGTTTTTGTAGGGAGAACGATTGCATTGAGCGTATGCAACAAGCCGTTAAACCTCTGGGTTTCCCCAGTAGGACGAGTGTTGTCTCATGAGGGTTTTCAGCGAATACTACCCACAAAATCCAAAAATTGAACGCAAAAAATATATACAAAATGCAAGATTCGAAATATTTACAAGATGAATGAAAATTTTAAATATATATATATATATATATATATAAATGGATAATTTACTTTTAAATATTACACGAATGAGTTAACACAAATTTGGGTCGTCACTATGAAATTTGAGTCCGTTACTAATGAAAACTTCAAAAAAAAGTCATGTTATCGTCACAAACTCCTCCAGCTTGGCCAGTTGTTTTGGTAGAAACATAGTGCAAATATGAAATGAATTATGTAATCGATATCAACAGGCTATAACGACATTTCAACTTCCTTTTTGTTAACAAGTTAGGTCGAATAAGTGAAGAATGTGCTTGGATTTCAAGTGCTTACTCTCTCTTTATTACAAAATATTCACATTATTATTATTTACAAACACCTAACTGAAAAGACCAAGGTATACTCATGAGAGTTTGGGACAGAGCTTGGCGGATTGTGCAGACCGACGTTGACTTTGTCAATAAGACATCGGTAATCCTTAGGTGTCCAACTCATAAAATGAGACCAAGATATACTGATGCTGACATTGTCAACAAGGTGTCAGAAAGAGCTTGGCGGGTTTGCACACCAACGCGAGATGTACTAGCAATGTTGGATACCCTTGGATTATTAATATATACATACATTCTTTTTTTTTTCTTTTTTTCTTTTACATAAGAGAGAGAGAGTTAAGCGAGGATATCTTAGCACAACTTCACTTAAAGGATCTAAAATGTTATCGCAAGTAGTCAAAATCAACCATTCATTTAATTGGATTACAATTCAGAAAATATTTCATACTCATCACCTACGAATTTCCCAATATACCAGTTACACCAAAATTGCTCATAATTCAAACTTTTCTTCCGTTATCCGCTAAGAGAAATAAATTTCCAAACATTTTAATCAAACGACCTAAAACCGCATATTTAATTCATCGTGCCCTTTTAAAAGTAAATTAAAATGTTTTTTTTTGAAAAGAAAAGAAAAGAAAAGAAACTATGCATTTTTTTTAAAAAAGAAAAGAAAAGAAACTATGCAAAACCAAAATAAATGAGAAACTCCCCCCACACTTGATTTTGATTGTGTCCCCACAGTCAACCCAAATGGAAAGAAAACGAAAATTTTGAAAATATAACTTATATGTACGAGAGAAAAGGAAAAAAATATTTATAGTCTATCAGAAAATGTATTGACAAGAAGTAAATGAAACGGTCTTCTAAAGACTGATTCATTTGTCTCTTCAAGTATGAGAGACACGACTTAAGCACAAAAAACCAAACCATGAAGGTTTGTATATTACATGTCAGATTTGGAAAAGAAAAATTGATTTTTCAAAATTTTGAGTTGCTAATTTTAAAATTTTGAGCTTACAATTGGTCCTAAAATCAAATTGAATTTCTATAGCAACTAAAGAGTGGTCATCGAGCCGGGGTTCAGTAAAAGTTTCAAAAACAAAGTTTGATTTATTCAGATGATGTATAAATTGAGAAACGTAAGCATCACTCTCACCCCCACACTTGTTTTGAGAAATATTGTTCGATCTTGCTTTTATATTTGAAATTTTGTTAACTAAAGGTTCATTCGTAAACCTAAAGTCAAAACCAAGCAAATGGATTTTAAGTAAATTTCGAAATCGTGATTTCTCAAAAATAGTGTTATTCCAGAAAGAGTTCATATATTGCATAAATTTATCATTGAAAAACAAGTGATCGTAGTGAGGTTTAGTTGAAACGATCAAGTTGCAAGAAGTTTCAACAGTTTTAGAAAAATCGTTATTGTGCTTAAGATCACATTCAGCAATTTCGTTGTTTTTAGCCTAAAAAATTTCAAAGTTTTCAAATTTTTCATTTTCAGTTTCAGACCCAACAAAATTATCGTCAATCAGTTCAAGAAGTTTTTGCTCATCAAAATCGTCCTCACCTAAAAAGTTATTACCAACTTCATCATTTCTTTCAGGTTGACAATCTAAAGTTGCTAAAGTTACAAAATTTTCAGAATCTGAGAGAGGAAGGTCAAATTGAAGATTGACGTCTTCGTTTTCAAGAGAATTTAAATTCAAATCAATTACAGAGCTTTCAACAACTTCATTAAGATTTTCATCAATTTCAAAAGTTGTTAGTTGAAAATTTATCAATTGTGGGTAAAGGTGGATTATCGTTCAAATCGCCACACGTTGAAACTTGATTATTTTGTTTTTCACGAAAATTCAAGTAGTCTTAAAACAACAAACTCGTGTGATTATCGTGAATTTCATTCATTTGCTCAACAAAATCAAATTTACAATTATTTACATGAGAATTTTCAATTTGAAATTGTTGAGAACAATTATTCTCGGTTGCACCACAATTGATATTATTTCCGTTGCCAAAATCATGTGTAGAGTGATTTACGTTTCCATTTTGAATTTGAAATTCATTTTGGATATCGAAATTGATTTGGCTGGGGTTATAATCAAAATTGTTTGAATTTGGAAGTGAATTTGAATTTTGATGATTTTGAAAACTTTGACTTGAATTGTTCCACATTATTTCAATTAATCCTTGTCTTGATTCATTAAATTTTTGACTTTCTTCAAGTAGAGATTGAATACTTATTTCAAGACTTGAGGGTTGATCATCATTTTGAAAATTTGGTGGTGAAAAATTAGGATTATTTTGAAAATTTTGAAAAGTTGTTGGCGTAAAATCCAAATTGTTTGTACAATAGTTGTTACTAAAATATCCATATGAATTTGGTGTAAAATTATATGGACTATGTTGATTTTCACAATTATTGTAAAATTCGTGAGGATAAGAAAATTGGGACATTTTCAAGGAAGTTTTTTTTTAATTTTTCTTTAAGAGAAAAAAAATTATTCACAAAAGAAAATTGTTTTTTTTTTTAGATTTTGGATTTTTGTTTTTTTTCTTATATATGCATGAACCTAATGCAACTATATGAATGCAAATTACTTATTTAAAAATTTCTAAAATTACATAATGACGGTTAGATTAATTTCAACAAAAAGTTTCTCAGCCAGTTAACGGACATGAGTTACCGTGCACCAGGAATCACCCTAGCAATGCAGTCGAAGGTTTACGTACCTTCAGAGGAACAACCGATATAATATTTACGAATCACCATAATATTTATAAATGGTTATTGCTCTGCCGTAGTCTAGACACTGAGAAATAAATCGTTAGAAAGAAATTAAGTTGTCAAAATATAATAGTGTCCTTAGAAAAATAAAAAAAACAATATAAGATGAATGCAAAATAGAAATTAAACGTGAATTAACAATGCAACTACGAATGAATTTTTATTTTATTTTTGGATTTTTTTATGCAAATGCAAACAAACAACAATGCAATGAAATAAAAACAAGGCAGAAGAGCATAATACCAGAGAGTCTGAATTTATTAGCAATATTTTTTTTAAGCGGCAAAATTTTTTTAGCAAGCAAAGCAAAGCGCGGTTCCAAGTGAGCAAAGCAACTCTCCTTCTCGTGCAACCTGAAAAGTAATGATAATATATATACAATGAAAAGCAAGCGATTTTTTTTGAACAGAAAATAAAATAAACACATTAAATCCTAACTTAAGATGAAACAAAAAGAAATAAACACACACTAATTCCTAACAACAAAACAAATAAACTAAAAGAAACAAAGAAAAGTAAGGCAAACTTTTTTTTAAACAAACACACAAAGCAAACTAGAAAACTTTAACTCAGCCCAAATAAAGATTGCACTAGAAAACTTGACTAGCCCACTGGCCCACAACGAAGCCTAATATCTCTGAAACCCCAAAATTACACCCAGTGACATGCAAAAATCAAAACGCTTTCCAAATTCTTCTGGTTTCTAAAAAATGGCGACCAGAAATCAAAGTCAGGAATAAATTTTCGAATTCAAGTTCAAAAGCTAGTTTCAAGTCACGACTTCAATTTTTTTTTCTCAACTTTGAATTTGCTAGGTTTTAGGGTGTGTTTGCGTGATTTCGGTCTGATTGTTGAGTGATGATGGAAGTTTGTGAATCTGGAATTGTACAAAGGAAAGGGATAAATATGTACTGAAAATAAAAAGGAAAAGTTTTTTTTTTTTGTAAAAATAAGAAAGGAATTAAATGTATTGAATTCAGGGGAATAAAGAATTGAAAGAAATAGTGAAGAAAAGGGAAATAAAATCAGGAGAATTTGGCAAGATTTTTCTTTTTTTATTGGAAATAAATTGTAGACACAAGGAAGGAAAGAGAGATTGTAGAAATAATTAGGAAAAAAATAAATGGAAGGAAGGGAAAACAGGAACGAAATTATAAACAAAATGGCAAGTTTTTTTTCTTTTTTAAGAAACAACAAACAAACGAAAAGAGACAATTAAATTTGACAAAACACACACAAATGCACAGGAAGCAAGATCAAACAAGCAAACTTTTTTTTTAAATAACACTAAAAATGAAAACATAGAAACACAAACAAACATAAAATCAAAAGCGAACAATACAAAACAAACACACAACCTTTTTTTTTAAAATAACACTAAAAATGGAAACATAGAAACAAAAACAAACACAAAATCAAAAGCGAACAAAACAAAACAAACACACAACCTTTTTTTTAGAAGAACAAGAAAACTAATTTGAAGAATAAAATCAAAATTAAAACTTTCCCCGGCAACGACGCTAAAAACATGTTCGACGACGAATATTCTATTGATTAAGAATGCCATCGCGAAGTGTAATAAACCGCAAGCGCACCGCGTACTCTTGTAGTTCGTTAGCGAATACGAGTCGATCCACGGGGAAAGAAGCAATTCTAATTTTATTCAATCAAATTAAACCAAATTCGAGTGAAGATTTAACTAATAAAAGCTAATGAAAATTATAAACTAAGTTGAGAGCTAATTATGAAATTAAAACAATTTAGAGGCAAATCAATTCTCACATTTATGTAAGATATCAAAAATACAATTTATGATCTCCATTAAGTGATATAAATGCAATATTTAAACCACTTATGATTCTCATAAAAATCGAACTAAAGAAAAACTATTCTAAGTATGACCTATGAATTATTAACTAAAACTATAGACCATCAAATTTTGTTCTTACTTTCATTTCAAAATCAATAACCACTTAGCAAATATTGATGTAATTTGTGTTTACATTGACTAAGCATAGCCTATTTTGTTGTCAACAAACATAGACAATCAAAACCATTTGTATAAAGTTACATAAACATTCACTAACATGAAGCACATATTAGAGATCACAAATCATACAAATGTTGAACTTACATAAAGTTAAAGAGCATCATCACCCCTAAATCAAGGGATTAGCCACTCATATGTGTTATCATATCAACATATGTAAGTTTCAACATTAGAAAATAAAGCAAAATGAAAGAAAAACTAAGTAGAACAAGAAGAGAAATAAACTAAAAACATAAAGTAAATCTAAGCTATGAACATGAATGTAAATCTAAGCTATGAACATGAAAGTAAAGAGCATAGAAATTAAATTGCACTAAAACAAAGAAGTTACATAAAATGGCTAAGCAGCCATGGAAATACAATAGAGCTTACGCTCCTCTCAACTAAACTAAAGAAGGGGTTAAAAACAGAAGAGATAAGAGATGAATATTTACATCACATAAAGGGATATATATACATGTTTCTAACCCAAAACCCTAATCATATTTGTTGGGAACTCCCCAAAATGCCCCCTTTATAAAGCTTCTAATCCTCTCTTAGGCACTAATGAGTCATTTAGGATGCATGAGACTTTTTGTCTTATTAAATTAGTCTTTAATAAGAAGCTTAAGAGAAAGAGGGTAATTTGAGAGGTGGGGTCCTCCATGATCATGTATGAGAATTATTTCCTCACATTCCTTTGTATGCATGCGTTTATGTTCCAAATCTTCATGTTAATTGTGCTCCAAAATTCCTATAAGAGACAAATACAAAGAACAAGTAAATGCAATCACAAATTAAAACATGCGCAAGCGACCATTTTACACCTTAAATGAGGATGAATGCAGGACAATTTGAGAATTTTAGGATTTTGGTTCAAAACATGTAAAAATAGCCAATTATGTTATTTATTCAATTAAAATAAGAATAAATGTATGAATATAAATGTGCACATTTATGTGTACATCAACAAACAAAACACAGAGGTAACCAAAATATTTACAACAATCCGCCGGGAATAAGCCTAAATTTCGACTCAAAAAGGCCAATCAAAACTTAAAGTCATTCTAAACCGATCGTTGGTTCCTATAGGAAAATAGTATAATAAATATAACAGAGCATACTAAAGAGAAATCATAATCTCACACAACTAAAGGTATAAAATATAATAACTTAAAATAGATGTACCTTTATTTAAAACCATCAAAATGTCAGTTACAAGAGTCTCATGCAATAATAGGTACACCAACATTAATTATCCTAATATAATAATACTGCCATAAATAATGTCTAATTGCTATGGATCCTCCCTTGTCAGGCTCCATCTCCAAGGTATCACTAATCCAAGTGTTCCCACATACTGTCTTGTTTAAATGTTAAGAGGAGGGAGGTCAGAACATAAACTTCTGATAAATGAAAATCACATAAGTTTTTAGGAGTAACTATCCCCTATATTTGGCAGTATAAATTCGTTACGATACGTTTATGCAAACAAGCATATACACAAGGCACACATATTGGGCGGACGTCCTAAAAGTCACTTAATACCCCCAAAACTAAATTAAGTGGCTGACCTATCTCTCATTGGGTATTATGTGACTAGGGTGGTGTTTTGTGTAGGGACTTATTTATAATATATATAAGCTGGACTGTCTAGATTAAATCAAATTAATCTACTGGTTCAAACACATGATAACAACTATAAAAAGCCCTTAAACCCTCATTCTAAACCTTATCTCCATTCTCTTCGCTGCCTCCGCCTTGCCTTTCTACCATTGCTAAACCTTCGAAAAAGAAAACAAGTTCTTCTTCTTTCTTCTTAATCTATTTTCATTTCTCCTATTTTATTCTATTCTGTTTTGGATTTAGAATTATTCCGAGATTTATAATCATACATATTAGAATTCTAATATATGTGATTCTTATATTTGAAAAGTTGGAGCTTGTTCGTTATCGAGTGCCAAATCCATACTTTTATCTATTCAATTCTCTTGTTTCTTCTTCTCGTAACTTTGTGAGTGGAATTTAACTAAGTTACTATTTTCTATAATTTGATAGTTATGGATTTGGATTTTTGTGCCTTGAGGGATTTGGGATATGCAAAAAAAAAATATGATTAAACCCCTCGAATCCTCCGTTTCTTTTATTATTCATAAAATGTTCAATCAAGTTATAATTGGGTTTTGTGTTGTTGTAATAGTAAAAGAAGGACATGATCCTTTTGTATGATTCTTTATATCGTTTAGATTTTATGTATTGAGTTGATTCCTTTTATCTGATTTCCATGAAAATCCACATGTTTTGTTTTTGGGTAAAAGATTAAGACTTGGAAAGTTGTAAATTCAATAGGTTTAAATCTCTATTCCGAGGATTTGAACGTTCTAATTTCTATATATCCAAATATTAATATTTTGCGAGTGAACAAACATCAGAAAACGGAATCTATCCAAATATATAGTTAATGATATGTTCATCTTTATTTGTTATAATAATTAAGAAAAAACTTTGTTGACAAGTTTATATGTTATTATGGATGTTTTTCCCATTTTATTGTCATATGCACACTTTGTTGTGGATCGAGGGAAATATAGGAAATTTGACTTGTACACCTTAAGAATTTAGTAGGATTGACATTTCAAAACATGGTAAGGACACTAATCTTGTTTGCTAAATCTACGTTTATTTTGATATCTATATCTATATCGTAATCAAAGTATATAAATGCATATTTAGTGCGTTATAAATACGATCAAAATAGGAATAGAATTTAAACGTCCCCATAGGAATTGTATGCTTGTATGTGTGTTGATTTAATGGCATAATTAATGTTAATGACACATGGACACGAAGGTAATCGCTACTTGTACTAGAAGTGTGCCTGAAATGAACCGGCATATCCAGCGTCTACAAGTAAATTTTGTTAATATGAGAAGTCTAGGCATCATGGGCCATTGTAATTTGTATTATGATGCAAGGTTAAGTGGTTAGGACTGGGTTTGTTCCTAAGGTTCACTCATTAGTTCAGGACCTAAGTCATTGGGCCCGCTCTTGAGAAGTAAATGGTTATTGGGTCCGCCTTTCTCCTATAAGGTATTAAATGATCCTAATAGACGATAACATGTATGGGGGTAGTTTTCCAAGTATTGTCTGCCTCTTGTCTAGGTGGTTAGTGAGGCTGACCTAGGGACAGATTATGTATACATGGACCAAGGAACCACACCGTCTAAGGGAAGTATTAAGTGGTTAGGAGTTCACCCGCAGGGGACAACTAGATAGTAACATGAGGGTTCGTCAGGGAGTTCTTCTTATAGGAAGCTGTGTTCCTGACCCATAGCCTGGTATTATGTAGTCGTTACTATTTCTCTTCCTACAAGAGAGTATCATTTATGACGTAGTAACACTAGTACGTGATCTTAAGTGGGTAGAGAGGTGTCCGGCCTAAACAAATATGGTATTAAGTGTCTGTAAGAAGATGTCCACCCTTAATTCGACCCAAAAAAGCCAATCGAAACTTAGAGCCATTCTAAATGGGTTGAAAGATCTTAAACATGTAATCTTAATCTCAAACCGCTCAACTGAACACTCGAGAGTTTGAAGTGAAAAACAAAAATTTTGGGATAGATAATTAGTCTGACATGAATTATAATATAACAGTCTCAATAAATTGATATCTAATGAGACTACACCACTGAGTAAAACGGATTTTCCCATTATTAGTCTCCTTAAGCAAACTAAGCAAATCATTTTAGCAGCTGAAATAACAATGGTTAATAAACACGATAATCATTAATCAATCATAAATAATTATATGCAAACATGTCTTATGGCCAATCTTGACTATCTGCCTTTAATCTTGACCATCTGTCTTATGAATAATCCTGACTGTATATCTAATCCTATCTATTTATCTAATGGGTTATCCGAACTGTTTGTCTTATTCCGACTATAGTCTCAACTTCATATGGTTAACTCGAGTCTATCAGATTTATCAAAGTCTTCTAACTGTCATAATTTTTTTAGCTAGACGGATGTGTAGTGCGGGACTAAATAGCTGGTTAATATTAATAAAATAAGTAGTAATGGTCGATCAACAAGCCTAACCAATGGCCCTAAAATAGTAGTAGTTTACTAGTCAGTCATATAGGTAACCAACATAATACAAAGTCCAAAATACAAAGACAAATATACACAAGGATGGCCCAAAAATTGGCCCAAGTGAACACAATCAGAGCAATCAAGGAAGTTCGAAGCAAGAGCCACAAAATAGGTTGAAGCATGTGGGATGAAGATGCTATAGCAGCTGATAGAGCTTGTTACCATGAATGAGGGTATATCCTTCTGTAGCTAGCAAGTGCGGCGTCAGAGCTCCCTGCGGACTCGTCAGAATTATTGTTTCCCTCTAAAAGGCGGAGCTGGAAGGGTTGCTGGGCGCGGGTACCTATCTAAAGAGACAAAAAAGTGAGTGATTTTGTGAAACAGAGAGGTTTGTGTGTTATCCTGGTTTTTGAAGTATTTGTTGTTCCCTCCTAGCCACACAGACCAACAGTAGGCAGCGGTAAAGGAGTCTAGATCTAGGTTATGGTCAGAGTGCCACCAATAGTCAAATGGGTGGAATTGGGCGGGGATACTACCAAGGATGTGAGCACCGTAAAGGTCCACGTATAGAACCTAAAATCGCAGTGGCGGAATAGATGGTTAATGGATTCATCGGCATCAAAGCAACGGGTGCATCTCGGATTAACAAGAATATTCTTACGGGTGAGTCTATCCTTGGTATTGATTTTATCATGAGCTAGACATTACAGGAAGAATCAGATGTGGGGGAGGAGGTGGATTTTCCAAAGCCTAGAGAAGGAGAAAGATCGTCCTGAGTTGGTGAGAAAGCGGTAGCAAAATTTGACCGAAAATCAGTGTTAGGGAGAAGGCTCTAGGTTATTTGATCCGAGTCATAGGTAAGGGTTGTGAATAGGTGGATGTTGATAACCTCCAGTAGATATGGGAGTAAATTGCCTGAGAAGAAGGATTGCGGAGTGTGGCACAGGGGCCATTGCTAACAGCTTCTTGGAAGGTAAACGGGGGTTTCGGCGAGGCAATGAATAGATTATGGTAAAAGTGGGTGAGGGGAGAGTCAAAGAACCAAGAGTTACGCTAGAAAGGGCACCAACAGCCACTGCCAAGTTGAATGTAAAATATTCAACTAGTATGGGGGAGGGACCTAAGAACACCATGCCAAAAAGTCAAGGGTCTCACCTGGGGTGCAAAGTGTAGTACCAGGGAGGGTTTGATGTTGTAACATGTAGATATGATCTAGGATTACTAGATGAAGTCACTATGTTTAAGGGAACGCCAGATCCATTTAGTGAGGAGGGCAAGATTCAAAGATCGTAAATCATGTTTGCAAACCGTGCTCCAGTTGACCAAGGATTTGGATGACCCACCGTTCCATAGGAACAAGCATCGTAAGTGGTATCCTGGCAATGACTTAGAAGGGGTCGTAGTTGTGACGGTCGCCCTACACCATCAGACATTTCCCCGAAATGCGCTGCGCCGATGCCCGACTGGCACGCGAAGATCGTCAAGAGAAAGGGGTTTTTGAAATTATGAATCACCAAGAACCTGTAGTATATCTCACAGCGCATGGAATAAAATATGATAATAACACAACTTGATATAAAATAGGCAAGACAGTGCATAAGATGAAAACTAAACCATATCCATCAGTAGCGGAATCCAAAATACAGCTTATGATTCAAACCATTATTACAACTTCAAAATTACTGTCTCTAAAAAGGAAATAAAAGAAGTATACTACTAATGCCCAAGCAGTGACCAGCAACAACACAGGGAGGATATGTGTATATAGTATGTGGAAGTCTTCTTCTCATCTCCGGACAGCTACTCATGCATAACCACCTAACCTATTCTAGTTTGCTCGTTTAGGAGCACCCAGAGTAATACGAAGAGACATAAAACTCCACGTCAGACGAAAGTCTGGTATGAGTGATAGCAAATCTATACTGCTAAATAGAGTAATACCAGGTATAAGAAATCATACCTAACCTGGACCTGCAACCAAAGAGTTAGCGCAACAGGATGTACAGTACTCTAAGGTAACACTAACATAGGGTGTAAAATGGAAGTGCGAGTGTCATGGTGATAGAAAACATCAAACATAGCAATCATCCTCACATCTCTCACTCAGTGCATAAAGCATACGATACCCACCACTTTGATCACCAGATCCATTGGGGCCATGACGAAATCCAACTCCGTACAACTATCGCTACGACCACTTTGCCCTTTGGGGCCCTGATGGAGTCCAACTCCATACAACCTCTGACCGCACTGCACTGGTCCATAGTCAATACCCCGTCCCTCATTAGTGAACCAAATTTATAGATACCGATAAACCCTTTGCACACATCCCGCAGCAAAGCCCAACTATATAAGTTAAATCGTCGATCCCTATTTGGATCCTAAGCCATAACTTCTCATTTGGACTTCCTTCGCATCTCAGGTTTTGGTCTTCTCCGGTTCGGTTCGGTCCCCATCCGATTCATGATTTTCGAAACAAGCATTTCGATCTGGAGTCATTATTGGGGTCGGGTCGTGGTTACCCCACTGTGTTAGGTCGAGCTTCTCCATCCAGGTTGGTTCGTGCCACTTCGATTCGTACTCCTCCTTTGGGTCGTGGTGCCTCCTCGGGTCATGGTGCCACATTGGTTTAGGTCGGTTAGGTGCTCATGGTGCTCCACTGGGTCGTAGCGCCTCATCGGTTCGTTGCTCATACTTGCAGGCGGGTCAAGATAGCAAGCTCGGGCCAGTTTGGGGTGCGTGGAGCATGAGCTGGTCAGTTCGTGGGTGCATAGACCGAGCCGGGTCATGCCTTCCACCCCATGTCACGAGCCTCGCCCTGTAGCTGATTCCAGCAAGCTAATTTCGCCACGTGGCGGCGTTTACAACCATTCTAACTTTCGTATGCAACCATAAAGCATCCCAAACAATAGTAACAACATATAGGTTAAATTAAAAAGATCAAAACATCAAGCATATTGGTTATTTTAGATCAAACATACCCAAAATCCATGATTTTCCCCTTAACCATGTTTAACCATATCTAATAATAGGACTAGCAAACTTAATCCAAATTTATTCCAGCATTATAAAATAATGTTTTAGAATTTTTACATATTCTGAGTCATAATTTCGCTAATTATCACTAATCACCCTTAATTAGCCATAATTAGTAAATAAACATGATAATCACTCACCTTAGCCACAAATAAATGATAGATCTAAAACTTTTACCGGTTTGGCTCGGATTCCTATTTAGTTCAGTAGCTCTACCTCGAAATTGATGCTAATCTGCCTTGATTTGATGTAGATTTGCTTAATATGTGATTAGAAAGTGATTAGAGAGAGATTTGAAAGATAGAGGCCATTACTAGGGTTAGACAAATGTTTGTGGCAGCTAGTAAAATGAAAGGAGATGATTCTCCAACTCCTTTCATCCCTCACATTACCCTGATCCCGAAATGGGTTATGGGCCTAGCTGCTAATTACCCTATTAAGCCCAATTAGGTTGTTTTTTCTATCTTCAAATTTATTTCAGCAATATCTCCCAAACGGTAAGTCCGTTTAATTACTGTAACCATCATTTGAATCCAATGAAGTGGTTTTAGGTCAAAACTCTTTACCAATCAAAAGTTATAGGCGAAACAAGATTCGCCAGGAGCAAAATGGTCATTTAAAATTCGGCAAAAATCGTGAAAGCGAGAAATGACCCCAATAGTCGTTTCCCAAAGTTACACGACCATATAACTTCATATGAAAATAAAATAAATATCCTACGATCCTCTGATATGTAGAATGCGGGTCATTACACTCTCCCCCCTTAAGAAATTTCGCCTCCGAAATTCCTTAATCAAAACGTACAATGGTGCCCCGCATGCCTATCATCCATTTACAAACAATCGAACATACATAATAACACAACAAGACTATCCTAGCATGCAGTTTACTAACAAGGGAATAAATATATCGCGACTAAAAGCTTACCAGGTAAAGAGCTCTAGATATGACTTCGTTATGTTCTCCTCGTTTTGCCAAGTACACTCATTCTCATTATCACCCTACTGGACCTTTGACCAATTTCACCGTCTTCCTCCGGAGTTGCTTCGTATCGTGTCCGATAATACGAATTGGTCTGTGGTTTCCAACTACCTCGGGTTCTATCTCGATATCATCCAACTGATCTAGTGAAATAGTCACATTAGAATCGTACAAGAACTTCCTTAACTGGGAAACATGAAATATGTTGTGCACTCCTGCCATCTTGTCAGGTAATCCAACTTTATATGCTAAATTCCCAACTTGTTCGATAACTGGAAATAGGCCAACAAATCTTGGTGCCAATTTACCTCTCCTACCAAATCAAATCACACTCTTCAACGGAGAAATCTTGATGAATACCAAGTCGCCAACAAAGAATTTTAAATCTCTTCGCATTTATCAGCATAACTCTTCTGCCTATCTTGGGCAGCCTTCATTTTCTGTTGAATAATCGTGATCTTATCTGAAGTTTCTCTTATTACATCTGGCCCAAGCACAAACTTCTCACCAGTTTCCAATCACCATGATGGTGAGTTGCATGGTCTTCCGTACAAAGCTTCAAATGGAGCCATACCAATACTGGACTGATAACTGTTATTATATGTGAACTCAACCAGATTCAAATGGTCATCCCATGAACCTCCAAAATCCAATATACGAGCTCTCAAGAGATCCTCCAATACACAATTCACCCTCTCTGTTTGATCATCGGTTTGGGGATTGTACGAGGTACTGAGATGTAATTCTGACCCTAAAGCCTCTTGTAAGCTCTTCCAAAACCCACTAATAAATAATGGATGTCGGTCACTCACAATACCTGTAGGTACTCCATGAAATCTCACTACCCACTTCATATACAGTTCCATTAACTTAGTTGTCGTTCTATTCGACTTGACTGGTATAAACCTTGCACTCTTTGTCAATCGATCGACAATCACCCAAATACTATCATGACCCTATCTAGTCCTTGGTAAACCATCAATGAAATCTACCGAGACTTGTTCCCATTTCCATTCGGGAATTTCCAGCGGTTGTAACAAACCACTAGGCTTCTTGTAAGTCTGCTTCGTGTTTCAACACATTTTTTTACCACCGGGATGTATAGTCAGTTTCGACTGATGACACTCTATAAGCACTTCATCTCTCAATCCATTAACATTGGATACAACCAGCCTCTCATTTTTTTGAAGCCATCTTTCTTGATCAAGTCCATACTTGTTCATTCTCTCTCCATCGATACCCATCTCTACCTTGGAGATGATTTCCAATAAACTAGGATCGTCCCTCTAACTGGAACTAACTAGCTCAATCAAAGTCGGTCTGATCGTCAAACTTGCTAACATCTCTAGATCCAACGCACACTTAGGCCTAAAATCATATCCCGCAATATACTCCAGTTGCTTCCGTTCCAGAAACATAGCCCCCAAACTGGCATGCCTCCTATTTAATGCATCGCTACCGCATTTCCCTTCCCGGGTGTGTACGCGATATTGAAATCATATGAAGCCAGGAACTCTAACCATCTCTGCTGACGAAGATTTAAATCTTTTTGAGAGAAAAGACACTTTAAAGACTTATGATCGGTAAACAATTTAAATCTTTCTCCTGAGAGATAGTGTCTCCACATCTTCAACACGAACACGATCACTGCCAATTCTAAATCATGGGCAGGATACCTTTTCTCATGCGGTTTCAGTTGCCGACTTGCATAAGCTACAACCCTAACTCCTTGCATCAGTACAACACCTAGTCCGGTACCACAGGCATCCGTGTATACTGTCATTTCTTCGTTCCCCTTAGGAATTACTAACACTGGCGCACACGTTAACTTCTCCTTTAGGATCTTAAATGCATTTTCACACCCCCAAGAAAAAGCTTGATTCTTCTTGGTTAACTGAGTTAACTATGCTGCTATCTTGGAGAAGTCTTGAATAAATTTATGATAGTATCTAGCTAACCCCAAGAAACTTCTCACGTCCATTGCAATCATGGGCGTAGACCAATCTTGCATCGTAACGACCTTTGCAGGGTCCACGGCAATACCATTCTCTGAAACAATATGGCCCAAGAACCTCACTTTCCTCCTCCAGAAGTGACACTTAGAAAATTTCACTTTCAATCCGTGTGTCCTCAACACCTCCATCACTGTCCTCAAATGTTCCTTGTGTTCTTCCTCTATCCTCGAGTAAACCAAGATATTGTCCACTAACACAAGAACAAACTTATTTAATTGATCCCTGAAAACCCTATTTATAAGATCCATAAAATATGCTGGTGCATTGGTCATCCCGAATGTCACGACCAACCACTCATAGAATGCAGACGGCGTTCGAAATGCCGTTTTAGGTATACTTTCAATCGCTACTAGGAGCTGATGAAATCCTCTCGCGAGATCTAGCTGGGAAAACACTCTTGCTCCATTCAGTTAATCTAACAAATCATCTATACATGGAAGATGATACTTATTCTTCCTAGTTACCTTGTTCAACTCGCGGTAGTCCACACATAAGCGAAGGGAACCATCGGCCTTAGTAACAAACACAACTGGTGCTCCCCACTCGGAAACACTTCTTCGGATAAATCCCTTCTTCAAAAGATCGCCTACTTGCACTTCGAGCTCTCGCTTCTCCCTTGGAGCCATACGACGAAGTGGCATCACTATAGGTCTGGAATCTTTCACTAAATCAATCTGAAACTTGATCTCTCGGTGTGGTGGAAGTCCGGTCACTTCCCTGAAGATGTCTGGATACTCGCCAACAATAGGCACATCTGATAACTCATCATGCAGGATGTCGAGGGAATTTAGAAAATTAGCCATCACCCCATCACTAGGTAGGCAACACAATACCACCCTCCGCCCATCATCTGCCCTAATGGTCACTGAAGACCCCTCACAGTCTACCATCACCCCATACCTTTGGAGCCAATCGACTCCCAAAATAATGCCAAACCTAATAAAGCCCAAAACAAAGCAATCACAAGTAAACACACATCCATGACTCGATAAGATCAAATTATGACAAATCATACAAAGGCAAGTCAAACCACCGATTGAGTTCGTCACCACTAATGGTTTATCGACAATCTCGGGTTCCAATTCCAACCTATCTACCAGGTCACTAGATACGAAGGAATAGGAAGCTCCGTTATCAAACAAAACTCGAATAGGAACATCACAAACAGAAAGCACACCTTGGATGATGACACCCTTTCCCTTCTCCATTGCTGTTGGGGCATTCAAGGAAGAAGGAACAGCGTTGATAACATATGCTTTCACAATCTGCTTCTCCTTAGGAGGTTGTGGGCATTTATCCTTATGATGTTCCACTTGGCCACAATTAAAGCACTTCCTATCTACTGGCTTTGCTCGACAATCTCTGGCATAATGGCTCTTCTTGCCACAGCTAAAGCACTCAACATCTTTCTTATTTTTCTTTTTCTGACTATCCTTGGTTTGGTTCTATTTTCTCTTATTCTGAGAATTCTTATTGCCTTCACCGCTTACCTGCATTTTCGGCTCCTCTGCAGATGTAATAGCGACCTCAGTCTTTGGCTTAACATAAAGTATCTCCGACCTCAATGCCTTTCCCACAATAGATTCGAATGTCTCATCGATATGGTTTATAAGTCTTTCCCCCAAGTACCCATCTAGGCCATTTATGAACTTCTCATTTTTCTTGTCGGTAGTATCGATAAGAGATAAATCCATATTTCGATAAAGTAACGAATTCAGCAATATATTCTGAGACTGCCCTACCATTCTGCTTAAGATCCAAAAACTTCCTAAACAATTCTGATTTATGAGCAGCTGGGATAAACTTGTCACTGAAGCGAGTCTTAAACTGATTCCAAGTAATGTGATCCTCGGGAGTAGCCACATTAGTGGCATTCCACCAATTCATTGCCCGTCCTTAAAGCTACCGTGATGCTAGCTTTCTCTTCATTGCATCATCGATCCCCAAATCCTTGAAGATGCATTCACAACTATCCAGCCAATCTTGAACCACCGTACCCGATTCCATTCCATGGAACGGCTTCCTACCAAGACTAGTATAATCCTTGTTAAGATTGGTGAAATCGGTTCTAGGTGCCTGCACTACTGCACCACCACCGTTAGCAGCATTGGGAACTGCTCCCTGAGCATCCCTTAGTATCTCTCGCATGAAGGCAGTAAACATCGTCCTTATGTCAGGGACATTCCTATTGTTGGCTCCTGAACCTGTACTCCTCGTATTTCGGCTCCTCGTTCAATATGTAAAGAGAAACGATTAACCACATCCTTAGTGGTGCCCTGCAGTGTGACTTCATCCTTAGATATATTAATAGTATATATATAGTTTCTAAAAACCAAAATATCACAAATACGTGCTCTCATATACGTATACTATCTCTCCCTGATGTCTTCCCCTAGGTTAAACTACGCAACCTAGTCTCTGATACCAAATGTGATGGCAGCCCCATACCATCAGAAATTTCCCCGAAATGTGTTGCGCCGATGCCCGACTAGCACGGGACGATCGTCAAGAGAAAAGGTTTTTTGAAATTACGAATCACCAAGAACCTATAATATATCTCACAACGCATGGAATAAAATATGATAATAATGTAACTTGATATAAAACAGACGAGACGGTGCACATTTGAAAACTAAACCATATCCATCAGAGTAGCGGAATCCAAAATACAGCTTATGATCTAAACCATCATAACAACTTCAAAATTACTGTCTCTAAAAGGAAATAAAAGAGGTACACTACTAATGCCTAAGCAGTGACCAACAACAACTCAGGGAGGATATATGTATATAGTACGTAGAAGCCTCCTGCTCATCTCCGGACAGCTACTCGTGCATAACCACCTAACCTATCTCTAGTGTGCTTGTTTAGGAGCACCCAAAGTAATAAGAAGAGACATAAAACTCTGGTTCGGACGAAAGTCTGGTATGAGCGATAGCAAATCTATACCTCCAAATAGATCAATAACAGGTATAACAAATCATACCTGACCTGCAACCAAAGAGTTAGCACAACAAGACATACAATACTCTAGGGTAATACTAACATAAGGTGTAAAATGGGTATGAGTGTCATGGTGATAGCAAACATCAAACATAGCAATCGTTCTCATATCTCTCACTCAGTGCGTAAAGCATACGATATCCACCGCTTTGATCACCAGATCCATTGGGGCCATGACGGAGTCTAACTCCGTACAACTATTGCTACAACCACTTTGCCATTTGGGTCCCTAATGGAGTCCAACTCCATACAACCTCTGACCCCACTGCATTGGTCCATAGTCAATACCCCCTCCCTTATTAATGAACCAAACTTATAGATATCGATAACCTCTTTGCCCACGTCCCGCAGCAAAGTCCAACTCTATAAGTTTACTCATCGATCCCCATTTGGATCCTGAGCCATAAATTCTCATTTGGACTTCCTGTGCATCTCGTGTTTTGGTCTTCTCCGGTTCGGTTCGGTCCCCATCCGATTCGTGAGTTTGCAAAATAGGCGGTTCGATCCAGAGTCGTTATTGGGGTCAGGTCATGGTTACCCCACCGGGTCGGATCGGGCTTCTCCATCCAGGTTGGTTCGTGCCAGTTCAGTTCGTATTCCTCCTCTGGGTCATGCTACCTCATCGGGTCATTGTGTCACATTGGTTTGAGTCGGCTTGTGGGTCGATTCCTTCTACCGGGTCGGTTCGATGCCCGTGGTGCTCCAGTGGGTCGTGGCGTCTCATCGGTTCGTGGCTCATACTTGCAGGCGGGTCGAGGTGGCGAGCTCGGGTTGGTTTGGGATGCATGGAGCACGAGCGGGTCGATTCATGGGTGCATAGACTGAGCCGGGTCGTGCCTTCCCCCCATGTCCCGAGCCACACCCTGTAGCTGATTCCAGCAAGCTAATTTGCCATATGACGACGTTTTCAACCATTCTAACTTTCCTATGCAACCATAAAGCATCTCAAACAACAGTAACAACATATAGATTAAATCAAAAAGATAAACATCAAGCATATTGATTATTTTAGATCAAATATACCCAAAATTCATGATTTTCCCCTTAACCATGTTTAACCATATCTAACAATAGAACTAGAAAACTCAATCCAAATTAACCCAAATTTATTCCAGCGTCATAAAATAATATTTTAAATTTTTTACATATTTTTCCATATTTTTCTGAGTCATAATTTTGCTAATTATCACTAATCACCCCTAATTAGCCATAATTAGTGAATAAACATGTTAATCACTCATCTTAGCCACAAATAAATGATAGATCTGAAAATTTTACCAATTCAGATCGGATTCCTATGTAGTATAGCAGCTCTACCTCGAAATTGATGCTAATCCGCCTTGATTTGATGTAGATTTGCTTAATATGTGATTAGAGAGATATTTGGAAGATGGAGGCCATTACTAGGGTTAGAGAAATGTTTGTGGAGGCTACAAAAATGAAAGGAGATGATTCTCCAACTCCTTTCAGCCCTCCCATAATCCTAACCCCGAAATGCGTTATGGCCTAGCTGCTAATCGCCCGATTAAACCCGATTAGGCTGTTTTTTCCATCTTCAAATCTTATTTCAGCCATATCTCCCAAACGGTAAGTCCGTTTGATTAATGTGACCACTCTACGGAAAGATAAACCATCATTCAAATCCAATGGAAGTTGTTCTAGATCAAAACTCCTTACCAATCAAAAGTTATAGGCAAAACAAAATTCACTAAGGGTAAAATGGTCATTTAAAATTCGGCAAAAATCGTGAATGTGGGAAATGACCCCAATTGTCATTTCCCAAAGTTACACGACTATATGACTTCATATGAAAATAAAATAGATATCCTACGATCCTCCGATATGTAGAATGTGGGTCGTTACAGTAATGGACCGATAATCAATAAAGCGACAAAGTAGTTAGTACGAATCTAATAAGGGATAAACGACCAATGGATGAGAGGGATGAAGCTTTCCAACAAGCGAACATGGATTCAATTTTGGAAGTAAGAGGTAGCGAGTCACTGTGAATCTGTATGTTGGGCGCATAGGAATCAAAGGTAGGATATAGGGAACTTTCCAAGGCAACAGTTGAGAAAGTTAGCAATCGTTGATCCTAGAGAATCTTCTCCCCCAAGCATGATAACAGAGCTCTTAGAGAAATTGTTGGAGAGGCCAAAGATGAGTTCGAATGTCTAAAGAAAGACTCTCAAATAGTGGATGTTATTGGGTGTAGGAATGGTAAAAAGAATGGTATCATCAGCGAATTGGAAATCTACAGTAGTATGGAAAGCAGGGTTGGGCTGGATTCTGGTAAGAAGGTTATTCTTGAAGGCAAGTCTGACCATGTAGTTGTGAATATCAACTACTAGTTCGAATTAAAGGGGAGATAAGGGATCGCACATATGGATTTGATAAGCCCACTATCAATGCCATTGGAGGAAATGGTGGAGTGGGTAGAGTTTAGGATGCAGGCAATCTAGTTACACCATTGCGGTGGAAAACCTATGTGATTAAGAATCTGGAATAAAATAGTTGTATCGAAGGCCTCGCATAAATTAATCTTGAGAACAAAAACCAACGATGGAGGTACGATGGCAGAAGGAGATAGTCCTGAGCAGTAGTACAGTCGTCGATGTTCCAGTCAAGGATGAAGGCAGATTGCTCCGTGTTGACGAGTTGAGGGATGAGGGTTTGCATACGGTTGTCTAGAGCCTTGTTGATGAGCTTGAAGGTGCAGTTTAAAAGGATAATAAGAAGGAAAATACCAAGTTCAAGCACCCTCATGCTTGGGAAGAAGGATGATCTTGTTGTAGTTTGGGCGGTCAACGCATGAAGGGTTGGAGAAGTAATGATGAAAGAGGTTCAAGATATTCTGCTTGAGAAGACCCCAATAGTGTTTAAAGAATAAAGGCCCAAATCTATTCGGCCCAGAGGCTTTGTTGACGTCTAAGGACTTCAAAGCAACCAAAATCTTTTCCTTGGTTAATGGGGAATCAATAGGGATATAGGTTTGATTGGGATAGAGAAGGTTACAGTTGATAGGGGTGGAGGGGGAGACTATTGGCCGAGGAGGTTTTTGAAATGTGCGGAGAAGTGGGAATTGATAGTATGGGGGTCACTAGTGGTTGAGTTATTGCCACTGATTTCCGAAATGAAGTTGGCACGTCTCCTACTGTTGGAAAATCTATGGAAGAAATCAGTGTTCCGATCGCAATCAACAAGTCATCTAATCGTGGAGCGTTGTTTCCAGCCCAACTCCTTCTGCTGGATAAGGCGAGCAAGCTCAGATTCAAGGGCGTGAATGCTAGAGGCCTTGATTGCAGACAAGGGAGCGCTTTCCTTCTTAATGTTAGTGTTAAAATATCTTTCTTCAATGAGGAGATAAAACGACTGAGGGAGCTCCAGATATTTCTAGACCAGGGGATAATTTGCTTGCGGAGGCAGCTTAAGTTACAAATCAGAGAGGCAACAACTAATCTTGCATCCCCAGTGGATGTCCAAGCTTATCGAATGAAGTCATTAAAGCCTAGTTCGAGGAGCCAAAGCCTTTCAATGCAGAATGGATGCTTGGGTGGAAGTCCGTCTCGAGAAGAATCCGTCAATGATCAGGGAGGATGGTGGCGAGCCCACGAATAAGAGAAAGAGGATAAAGCTTATCCCAAGAAATGTTGAAGAAAAAATGATCAAGCTTAACCAGGGAGGGATCAGAATGGTGACTGGACCAGGTTTGAACTATTAAGCCAGAGGGTACATCGATCTGTGCTGGCGAAGGGTTTGTAAATGTTGGAAAAGGGTACATAATGTCAGTAGGATGGTGGCGGAGAAACACGTGGAAAGGAGAGGGGTTTTGAGAATTTGAGCGGGATCGAGAGAGAGAAATGTTCCAAGTAGTAAGAATACCTCCCCTAGAACAAATAACATCAATGGTGGCCTAATCCCAATTAGTGGGACCCATAAAACGATTCAGAGAGGAACTGGTAGGGTTGGAGAGTTTGGTCTCTTAAAGTAAAATAATATCAAGCTGTAAATGGGAGAGGATGTGCATAATGGAAAAGCATTTGATGGGTTCATGCAAACCCCTAACGTTACAAGAAAGGGTCTTTATTGGGAAAAGGACGCACACTCCTTTTCCAATGATTGCATGGATGAATACTGTTCAGGAAGAATAGTAACACCTATTCATATGCTAAATTCTTGTTCAAAGACATATTTTCAACAGAAAATATAATGGTCTGAAAGACACTACCAGTAGATGAAGAATTATTACAGAGTTAGGATGAAAGAAGTCTTTCACTCCTTCTAACCGCAGACGAGGAGAGTACTGGAGCCGGTTTTGGTCATCTGTAGCGGAGGAGGAGACGGGGAAGTGGAAAAAGCACTGGAAGGTAAAGGGTCAACCATAGGTTTGGCCTGAGGTAGGTGGAAAGGGTCGGAGAGGTCTAAGACAGCTAAGAGATCCCATTTATCTTCCTGGGAGATACAAGGGTCCCACCCTTGTGTCCAATGACCTCAAGGGAGGCATCTAGGGAGTCCAAGGTAGTAACAACGAGAAGGGATTCAATAGCGGAAGGAGGCAAGGACGACGTAGGTTCGGGAATGGTAGCTTCGATGAGCATCGTGTTAAAATGATGCTTTAGCTCCGACAAGTGGATCAATGAGGGGAGTTGGAGAGGATCCATACAGAATTGCTAGTTATTCTCAAATCTATCGCCTAAAAGTAAGTCTTCAGGGTCAAGGGTTGGATGGAAATGATCCCAATGGTTGATCGAGATGAGGTAACAGGAGTTGTTAAGTAAGACATGGTAGGAATAAGGAAGGCTGACAACTCTAAGCACTCTACACCTAGTAAACACAAAGTGGAGGTCTCATTGATCCTACCTGCAATTGTCTGCAAGGGGGAAAGGCCAATGGGGTAAAGGGCGGAGGTAAGGTATTCGGGGAGGTGGCGGAGATGATTATGGAAACCCTTGATGCGGAGCCACGCGGTGGGCTACATTTCCCTAACAAACACCTCTGAGGGTTGGGGTCCAGGGATCGAGGATAAGGGAACCTCTGGGTTTGGCTAAGTAGCGATGTTGGAGGGCGGTGGATAGAGGTCGACCGAGAGGAAGAGAATAAAGAATTGGTGGTCGTTGAGGATGAACACGGACCAATCATACTAGTGGAAGGTGTCAGTCAAGGTAGAGGGACCATATCGCAAATTCCAATAGTTTGCGATAATTGATGCTTTGACGAGGTAGGTGTAGTCTGGAGGAAGCGCCATTGATGTAATAAGATGAGAGATATGAGAATTATGAAGAGAAATGGGATGGGAGGTTGATTTGAAGCGGAGTTTAGAGGTAGGGTTGATCAGTGACATGTGGAGGGAGAGAGAACGTGATTTGATTACTGAATCATGATTGGCGAGGAATTGGCTGAGAATACTTCAGGTATATAGTTAGAAAGTGCCTTTTGTTTATTCTTTCAAAGCGAACAATGTTGGGTGGAGTGCCCAAAAAATCAACAACAGTAGTAAATCTTGAAACTCCTACAAACACGAGCCAAGTGTCCAGAGCTAGCGCCATTGAAGCAATGGTTATTGGATTTCAAAAATTCAATGGTACGCGAGATAGAAAATAAAGGCAAGGGGAGCCCTCTTTTGGCAAACGAGTTCGTAGACGGTCGCAGAGGCATGTTAGTGGTTGACATCGAAACAACTGCAACCGCGGCGTATGACTTATCGAGCCACAGAGACGAAGGAAGTATTTGAAGCAAAGGTGGCAGAGTAGAAGCGGGACGGCGAGGGAAAGGAATATGAGATTGAACAGTCATCCAATCATCAGTGTTGGTCGTCCGAAGAAGATCGGGCGACGAAGTTGATGCAAGCAACTTAAAGGAGGCAGGAACAACGGAGATTGCAGGAATGGATGGAGATGGAGGATGAGAAAAGTTGGAAGCCATTAATCAAGAGGATCTAGAAAGCATGGGTTTTGAGCAAGGATCTAACTGTTAGAATTAAATTGGGCGGTCTTTCCAAATTTAACTCCTTTTTGACTATCTGTCTACCTGTAGCTTTGATAGGCGAACTAAGAACCTAATTTTTTTTCCGACTCACTAATAATTTATCTCATTGCATTCCTTTCTATGTGTATAATGCTTTTATTTTTACCCTAACTCTACCCTACGCACTGGAATGTTGGACAAATTCAAATTAGGGGCTATTGCTAAAGTATTGGGTGCGACCTTACACTTGTCCCATCTGTTTTTTTAATCTTTTGTGTCATACCTATCATTTTCCCATCTACCCAATGATAAGGGATTAACAATTTAGAAAAATATTGGGTTAAATAGCTTTTAATTATATTTCCTTGAAAACGTAGGCCTTTATAATTCATCTGTTGCATATCACCTTAAAAATAAGGAAATTCAGTAACCTTTTGCAAAACAAATAAATTATGCCAAATATATGTTTTTAAAACTTTGTTAATGGTATTCTAAAAATTTTATAAGCAAACATACTTTAAGGCATATGGCAATCAAGCCAAAATCATTTAAACAAGTATTTAAAAACTTTAATTTTAAATCCTTCGAAACTATTCAAAGCCATTTGAAACGAAGGAAATAAGTCCTTTATAAGAGTTGGTCTGAAACTATTTGATTTGAAACAGAAGAGTTATTGAGATTTATTTGGATTTTACGAAACCAAAACGGGCTTCTCAACTCTATGGTTTTGAAGAGAAACAAAACCCTTACATTTACACCTGTATGGTGTTCGAAGTAAGACAAACAATAGGGATGCTCCAAGTTTCAAAATAGGGCTCTTTATGTCCGCAAATTATGGTTTGCGAAATAACGACACAAACCTTTAAAACGATTCAAAACCAATCTAAAAATCAATTCGAAGAACCTGCTTTAGAGCAAAACAAAAGCAGTTCAAATAAAATCACTTTGAAGCAAAACTAATTTATAAAGCAATTCAAAACAAATGGGCTTCGAAGCGAAGTGAAGTAAAGCAAAGGGAGTTGGATTGTTTCAAAAGTAATTATAAAACATGGCTCCCCCAATTTGTAGTGATGCATTAGTTTGAAGCCTCCCCTTTGCTTCATCCTTATCTCAAATCACATCAAACTAAGTCACCTTAATATAATGCGCTTCTTTAATGACCAAATCATAACACTACTTGGAAGGGTGGTAAAATAGTTATTATTTTAAAGTTGTAAAATTTCTATTTGAAGTAATGTTATTCACCAACCCTTTATTAATTGGAAAATTTTAATTGATCAATAAACTTTCTTTCATATTTTTATCAAAGCTTTGAGAAATTAAAATATACCAACCCCTTGATTCGAAACAAATTTGTTTAGTTTGGTAATTAAATACTAAAGCATTTATAGCTTTGAAAATCTGTATTAAGTTAGTAAATTATGGGAAAACCCCGAAAAATCATAGTAGATCCTTTTTCATATATATATATATATATATATATATATATATGTATGTATATATAGACACACACACACACATATCTCATCGAATATCAATTTTTGAATATTATTCATTATTTAATTACTTTAAATAATTGAATCATATTCTAGACTTAGAAAATTCACCGAATATTCATACTTGTTTAGAAAATTATAAAATTTGGGAATCATTTCTAAAATAATGGTCCTCACAACATCCTAAATACTCAAATCAATTGGATATCACATGGTGGAGTATCTAATCAAATCTTACATGATAATTTCATGAAAATGCACATATATCATCATATATATATATATATATATATATATATATATATATATATATGAACATTTACCATCTAAACTTTGCATAAATAATCATAAAAGCATCCAAATATTCACGTTTAATCTAGAGCCAAATAACGACATAAGAGAAGAGTGAACGCTCTTATTTAGTTTAACTTAAATGTTAATAAACTTGAGACTTGAGTTCAGAAGCTTACAACGTAACTTTTCGATATTTTCCTTGAGTAATACCCAGCCTCCTAGAATATTTTAGTTCGCAAATGAAAGTGAAGAGATAATAGAAGAGGTAGTAAGGGTTAAGTTTTTAGGAACTATCATTTCGTATTTTATACCTTTCATAATTCTCATTCATACTTATCAATTCTAATTAATCTAACTAGTTGATTAATCATGGCTCGACCCATTTAATTAAATCAAATCGCATTATCATCATTAACTTACATTATTTAATTTTATTTACCCAATTAAACATTCTAAATAATGTTTAGTAAAATTAGGGATGTTACAACCTCCCCTCCGTACATCCTATAAATTACAAAAGGCACACATTAATCAAACTAGCATAAAGTAAATATTACATCAAGCAAATCAGAATAAGTGGCCCTAATCCTGGCCTTAAGTTCCCTAGTACAGTCTCCATCGCCTTCACTTCACTGGGCTTTCACGAATATGACTGTTTTGTTACTAAGCTTATTCTCATCTTTGGAGATGAACCCGACTGGTTGTCTAACAATAGTCATATCTAGCTTTACTAGTGAGTTTTGCAATGCCCTCGGATCTATTGTAGTTTTTTGATCTTAAACTTACTCTCTAATATAAGAAACATAAAAATATTATGCATCCCAGTTTGTCTACTCAGTAACTCTATCCTATAAGCGAGCTTCTAATTCTCTCAAAGATAAGAGATGATCCAACAAACCTTAGTGGTAACTAATCTGGATTTTTTGTTTCCTAACTTCTTTTTATCTTTGGCAATGATCCTAACTGGATGTCTAATAGTAGTCATATCTGGTTCTACTACTAAGTTTTGCAATGCCCTTAGATCTATAGTAGTTTCTGGGTCTCGAACACACTTTCTAAGATGAGAAACATTATGGATCCTAGATTGTATGCTCGGTAACTTTATCCTATAAGCGAGCTTTATAATTGTTTGAATGATAAGAAATGGTCCAACAAGCCTTGATGCTATCTTTCTTGATTTTCAACATTGGAATACACCTTTCATTGACAATGATTTGACAAAAAGTTGATCCCCAACTAAAAACTCTAAGTCCTTCCATCACTTATCTGCATAACTTTTCTGCCTGGATTGAGCTTCTCTCATTCTATCCCAAATTATGTCAACATTTCCCATGGTTTCTCTTTCCAATTTTGGACAAGGGATAACTCTATCTAAGGTCTAAAACCAACAAATGGGTGGTTCACATGGCCTTATGTAAATGCCTTAAATGGTGTCATTCCTATACTATCTAAGGGACAACTATCGATGACGCTTCCAAAGAACTTTCTAAGATCTCCAATATCTGGAACACACAATCATTCTTTTTTCCTTAACTTTCCTCTCTGGTCAAGGCTAAAATCTTTAAATCAATAGTTTTGGTTTTCTCTCTATGCCTTCTGATCCTTTTTTCTAATACTGGATCTTCCACTTACTTAAAAGCAACCTGTTCGATCAGAGCTGGTCGAACTTCCAAGAATGATATCATAGCAGTACTCTGGCTCAAACTAGCTATCGGTCTAAACTGCACATCATAAGTAGTTAATGCTACTAGATCTTTTAACTCTTCCAACATGGCTAATACTACATTTTGCTAAGTGCATCTTCAACTTTATTCCCTTTTCATGGTGTATAATTAATTCCCAAATTATAGGCAACAACAAACTCTAACCATCATCGCTGTCTCGTGTTCAACTCATTCTAAGAGAATAGGTACCTCAAAGATTTATAATCCGTAAACAACTCGAATCTCTCTCCTAATAAATAGTATCGCCAAATCTTCAAGGAAAAGATCACTGCTGATGTATCAAAATCATGAACCAAATATCTGACTTCATGTGGTTTAAGCTATAGAGAAGCTTTAGCAATGACTTTTTTTTATCGTTGGATCAACATAGCTCATATTCCATTTGCACAGGCATTGATGTAAACACTAAATCCTGATTTCCTTCAAGTAAAAATAACACAGGTGCTTTGGTCAACAAATAATTTAATCATTGGAAGGATTCCTCACATTTTTTGGTCTGAACAAACTTTACATTCTTCTTGTTATCTTAATCCTCAATATCACTATACGGGAGAAATCCTAGATGAATCTTGTCTAGTAGCTAGCTAATCCAGGAAAACTTTTGATCTCAACTATGGTCTTCAAATTATTAGTAGCTTCAATCTTAACTAGATCTATTGCTAATCCTCTTTTTGAAACTACATAACTAAGAAACTTCACTTCCATCCCCAAAAAGTGACACTTTGACAACTTAGCCTTCCAGGGATGTTGTCTTAAGGTCTCGAGCATTATCCAATGATGAATTTCATGATCCAGCTCATTCTTAGAATATACTAATATATCATTAATGAAAAGTAATACAAATTTCTATTCAAGTATTTTCGGAAAATCCAATTCATTAAATACACAAAGTATATGGATGTATTTGTCCATCCAAATGGCAAAACTAACCGTTGTATGACCGATACCTGGTTCTGAATTGTTTCAACATAAAACAGTCTTCAAAAACCCCCCATTAATGGAAACCTATCATCAAATCCAATTGAGAAATTACATTGGCTCTACTTAATTTATCAAATGAGTTATTAGTTCTTGGTAAAAAGATATCTATTCTTCACCTACTTCTTGTTCAATTTCTTATAATCGATACATTACTTCAGTGGTCCAATGGGCTTCTTCATGACTACCATGGATATACCCTAAGGAAAACTACTTGGTATAATAAATCTCTTTCCCTCTAAGTCCACTAGCTAGACCTTTAACTCTTTCACATCATTTGTTGTCATCTTGTTGGGTGGCCTACTTACAAATTCTGCTATAGGTACAAACATCAATTCTAAACTTAATAGCTCTCTTTATAGGTAATCTTATAACTTGTTCAGAAACATCTGCTAACTTATTTACTACAGGAACTTGACTTAACCCGACATTCAATTATATTTTACTCAACGACGCATAAGTCTTTGAACTTACATTCTCGACTGGGTATGCAATTTGATTACTAAAGCTGTAACACCCCATAAAATATACCCTAAATAGACATAGATAATTAAATTAAGAATAAACAATAATAAATTAATAAAATATTAATGGGCTAAAAATATCCATATTTAATAATTAAGAATTTATCTCAAATATATTACCATTGTATTTGTGGAAAGATTTTAGTCCGTTTTCATATTTTATTTATCAAAAACGGAGTTCGTATGAAGAAGTTATAAATAAAACAAGTTGTACACAAATTATATACACACAAGATTTGAAATTCAAACTACAAGAATATAAATCTAGAATAAAATAATATACTCTTAGCATAACAAATATTCTTTGAAGATTTGAAACTGTGTGTATATATGCATTGCAAGAATGGGACAAGAATAAATAGAAATAGAAAAAACAATGTAGTTAATAATGTAATAAATAAAAAGGAAAGTTTCAGGAAAATTAAATTCTCCTTACCTTTTTCTTAAGGGCGGTCGACCGCCTCTCCTTAAAAGGGGTCGAACTAGTGGTCGACTGCTTTCCTAGGGAATGTGTCGACGACCCTTCATATAAAAAGTTAGAGATGGCTTATTTTTTTAGGGGTTTTATTATATTTTGCTAGAACGGATTGTCAGGGTTTTATATAAGTAATCCTACGGTCCACACACTCTAGCAACTATAAATAAACCCTCAGCCTCTCCCTAAAACCTTACATTTCATTTCTTTGTATGCCTCTACTCCGCTTCTCTACCGTTTCCAAAAATTGACATATTAGGATTCTTTTTCTTCCTTAACCTACATCTACACCTTTCTGATCTAATTTTCTTATAGTAAACCTGGAATTAGAGTATATATATGTTAAAGAATTCAATAAAATTCTTATAAGTATATATTGGTTTCTGAGGAAGTGTAAAATGGTATTGCAAGGAAAATAATTCAAAAACAAATTCTACATAGCATCTTCATCCTTCTCCTTGTGTTGCTATGAGTGGAAATTACATGAGTTTTCTATTTTCAGTAGTGTAGATTTGGATTGTTATGCCAAAAGGGGTTTGATTTTCACGAAAATAAAATTTAAACAAATCCTTCAAATCCCTTATAATTTGCGGAAAGTGATCAACCAAGTGGTGTAAATGGGCTTTGGTTATTGATGTAATAAAAGATAAGCTTTTGGGTGTTGTACAGTTTCTGATCATGTTCTGATCCACTTTCTTATAAAATTACGAATGTGTGTTTAAGGGCATAAGTCTTGAGTATTGTAGATTTAATAGGTATAAGCATCTATTTTAAAAATAGATAGTTTGAACGTATTATATGCAAATCACTAATGTCTTAAGTTTTTGTGTGTGTATATATCATATAAAAAAGTGAAGCAGTACCAAAAACGAAATTTTACATATATCATTGGAATATTGCACCTTATCTTTCTTTATTATTTACATAATCTTTCAAGCCATGGTTACAAGTTTTATGTATACGTTGTTATTTCCCTGTTGTTAGTTCAATGTGAATATTATGTTTATGCCATGTTGATGAAGTTAGGGAAACAAAATTGTAAACCCTATTTAGATGTTAGATTGACATTTTAAGGTTTAGGACGTTTCTACATGTGTTTGATTTATGTTTTATTTACTATTATATTATAACGTAACTAACG
This sequence comes from Allium sativum, assembly GCA_030737875.1. Taxonomy (NCBI): domain Eukaryota; kingdom Viridiplantae; phylum Streptophyta; class Magnoliopsida; order Asparagales; family Amaryllidaceae; genus Allium; species Allium sativum. The sequence continues at coordinate 739,086,356 of CM060916.1, forward strand.
TATTATAAATGCATATTAAGAGCATACTAAATGCCTTAAATAGGAAACTAGAATTATAAATGTCCCTATAGAAAATTTTCATGTGCGTAAGTATTAATGGATTTTATTATTATTATTATTTTGGCAAAGACAACAGGTTTTAAAGTGGCCGCAAACACTTATTATCATAACAAATAATAATTAAAATAATATAGGAGTTTGATAGAATGTCAAACTACTAAAAACGATTTTTAAGGTGGATCGTCCACAGCCGATTTTTAAAGTGGACCGACCACTACAGCTATACAAGCTTATAGTACTAGGCCTAGACAAAATTATCTAGACAATAGGATTTCCTAGCTCAAGCACACCACGTTGAGGGATGGACAGACCTTTATGTACGTAGTCAATTACATAAATACAATACACAAGCATCCATAAATAAAGGAAAGAAGTACAACAACATGTCCTCATTAGGCAAGCAGTAGTAGATAGATGGGGACAGAGTCCCTAACCATCAATACTTTCTCCTGCAAAGCAAAATACCATATGTTGCTACAGAAGCAACCATAACATAATATCTCATGGACTGGCTCCAAAGAAGAAAGCATGAAACATCAAGATAAACAAACTACATCAAACAGCAATTACATAACAACATCATAGGGTTGGCCCTAATATAGTTGCACACAGTAGCAAGAACCACGACAACAAGAAATATCATATTAGCATCACATTGTAGGCTCTGACATATGACCATTGCAGAGAATAGGTTATCAAAAAGTAGGAAAAGATCACCCATTTTCAAGACCCGGCTAATTGAGAGATCTAAGTCTTCACCATGCTAACCGAAAACAAGAGCAATAGGGTTATGTTCCAGAACATAAATAACTCACAACCTACAACCTCCATGATTAAAACACCAGTGCTCGAATATGGCATAACTCCTAACACCCAAAAGGAGACTGAAAAACTCACACCTCCAAGAGAGCCAAAACACCCCCAAATAGTACAAACCGGCCCTCCGATTTAGTATGAACATGACAACAACTTCATATACATTAAATATCACAACCCCTAAAATATCCCAACACAACCAACAATCAAACCGAAGTAGACAAGCAATTCCACAAATGGTTACCAATCAGAGACTAAACTGCTACAAGCTACTTGGAAAATAAGGAAGACTTAGACATACTAGAAAGAAACGATGGAAAATCACGTAAATATCTCAGGGGGCATGAAGTTACCGCAGTCCGAAGAAGCTCCATGATGGAATCAAAACACCCATGACCAAGCAAGTCGTCACCACCACCAAAATAATCCAGAACCGCTTACCGGAAAAAGCACACAAGTTTTGCAAGATCCAAAGCTGCAACCAACCCCTGGCATAAGCCAAGCAAGAACGGGACAAAATAACCACCTATCAATGATAGTCAAACTCGCCAGGAGACCACGTATTGCACATTATTGGGTATCACACAGCATGTATCACACAAAAATTTGTGCAGGATCAACTACAGAAAGGCGGAAGAAACTCTAAAGGCTTTTATTAGTATTAATGACACATAGACAAAAGGTTAATCCCAACTTGTAGTAGAAGCCTTTTCGGAACCGATCAGCATATCTAGCATCTATAAGTTAGTCGAGTTAATGTGATAGGTCTAGTTGCCATGGGCTATTATAATTATTACACAAGGACACGAGGTAAAGCCCAACCTGTAGCAGAAGCTTGCCCAGAACCACTTGACAAATCCAACATCTACAAATGGTTGGTTTAATGTGGGTTGTTTTTTTATGTGTGTGTGTAATTGTGTGCAGTAGGCCTACCTCGAGAAAGGTATTAAGCAGTTGACTTACCTTGTTTGTGTGCTAAGTGGTTAGGACTAAGTTTGTTCCTAAGGTCCACTCCTTGGTTTTAGACCCAAGTCATGGAGCCCACCTTTATTAGGTCTTAAGTTATCATTGTGTCCCCATTTCTGAAATAATCAAGAGGTATTAAATGGTCTTAAATGATTAAGAATGAGTGAGGTTGTTCTCCGGAAGTTATCACCTTCTTATTTAGGGGACATGTGAGGGCCTACCTAGGGATGGGTAAAGAAGTGTTCCTAAGAAAATTAATAGAACCACCTGTCTAAGGGAAGCATTGAGTGGCTAGGAGTTCACCTGTAATGATAACTAGATAGTAACACATGGGTCCGCCAGGAGTGTCTTAAACGACATTGAGTGTCTACCTAAACCTGGTATTAAGTGATAGATTACTATCTCTTGATTTACTTTGGTTGTATATTTAATAGCATTAACGATGTAAAAAACGAGGTCTTAAGTGGCTAGGGTCAGCTATAGGGCATTAAGTGATAGCGGGAAGCCGCCCTTAAATAAATTTAGATAATTGCCTTAAGTGACTAAATAGAGTCTTGTAGGTTACTAAGTGATGATAGGCATCTTCCCTTACATAAACATGTGGACCTTAAGTGATTTTGGAGCAATCCGACTAGTTAATACATGTATTTGTGTGTTGAATTTGCGCCTGACATAATTTGATGAATTTATACATCCAAGTATAGGATATAGATATTCCTTCAAACTTATATTATTTTCATTCATTAGAAATTGTTGCAATAAACTCCCTCCTCTCAACAAATAAACAAGTTAGCTGGTGGGAACACTTGATTGATGAAGCCATAGAGACTAGAACCTGACAAAGGAGATCCTATAGTTGTTGTTATTATTACCACCATTATCATCATCGTGTTTGACAGGTTGTGTAATTCATAGGATAATATTAGTATTGATGTACCTTGTATGACAATGAGACTTGATGTAATCAACATTATCATGGTTTTATTTAAGTGGAAATTAGGGAGGCTTCCTATTTTCAAAGGTCATTGAAAGCGGCTCCCTATATAAGTTTACATTTAAATTGGTTCTTTGTTTTACTATAGCATCATACTTTCGTGATTTTTTCGCCGTTGTATAAACAACTCAAAAAATTGAAAATATTCACGGAAGAATTCTAAAGAAAAAAAATTGCTCAAATATCAGCATCTTTTGTGAATATTTGCAGGCATTTTTGCAATTATTCACACAGTGCACTACATATGTTGAATGACAGAAGAATAGTTGCAGCAATGTCAGCAATTATTATAGATAATTGCAGACATATCCTCAACTATTTTACAACATAGTGTAAAATTATGTTACTACACATAAAAGTTGCAAAAATATCCGCAAAATTTGCAAATATTTGCACCATTTGCAGCAATTTACTGGAGTTGAAATATTTTTCATTTGTATGCAATTTTTATCATTTTTCTGCTGAATTTTCTGTAATTCTTGAAAGTTTGAATAAGTATTGGTTTTGAATTTGAATTTTTCATGCAAATCAACAAAAGTTGCATAAAATTCTGCAATTTTTTAAATATAATTGCTGCGATTTTAGCAATATTTAGGAAAATTACAGAAATTCGCTGGAACGTGCATTTTTTTTTTTGAATCATTTCTTGTAGTTTTCTTATATGAATATTATGATGATTACGTGATGAATTAAATTATTAAGTTTAGTGAATTTTACATTGTTTTTTATTTTTTTATGATTTTCAAAAAACAGGGGCCTAATTTATAAAATTTTAAACAGGGAGTTTTTAGTATTTTGAAACTTGAACTGTACCAGAGCCAAACTGTCCCTTTATTTAATGATACATCTATTTTCTATTATTATATTTTATTCCTTTCGCTGTGAGATTATGATCTCATTTTTAGTTTGGCTTTTTTTATATAATCCTTATAGGAACCAATGATCCATCTAGAATGACTCTAAGTTTCAATGAGCCTTTTTTAGGTTGGAATTTAGGCCTATTATGGACGGGTTGTTACATGTGGTATCAGAGCCTAGGTTACACGATTACGGGAAAATAATATGTATGAGAGGCGTACTTGTTATTTTGAAAAAGAATTTTCAATTTTTTTACTACATATAAGTGTATATATATGTACTCACTTATTTAAAGTACATGTATCTCTAGAAAATAGTATTCGTAGGTCCTTCTAGGGATGGACTGACCGTAACTTCTAGATACAGCCTAGAGACCATACAATGATTTAACAAATTCCTTATCTGTTTAGAAACCTATAAGTACATAATGGATGTAAGAACCACAAAGTAGGGAATGTGAAAAGCACTTAAACTTCTTATTTAATAAGCAGTAAATGGAAATCAATTTGGTGACTTAGTTATCATTCATGGAGTAGATAAGGGAGAAATAAATAGAGAGCATTTGGAATAGATGTCCATTAGGTTAACCAGTAATAAGGACATATTTATGACCAGTGGATAAGAATATCTTGAGTTTTAAGGAAGATCGAAAGTACATCTTTTGTTAAATATTATAAACTTCCATAATATTAAATATGGATATCTAAATTTTGAGAGCACACAAAATGGTCAATAAGTAAAAGAATGTTGGAAACGAAAAATACTAATGAAGTAATTAAGGCCATTTATGCGAAGGTATGAATATTTGATTTTAAATGAGAAAATAAATGTCCATAAGAATGTGCATTACTTAAAATAGTTAAAATCGACATAAAGGACATTTCTAAGGTAGTCCCTAGGAATTTTAAGTGACAAAATAATAAGAATACAGAAGAAAGGAGTAAAGATAAGAAATAGACTTCTGTGAAAAGTGAACATCAATCTTCGTTGAAAGGATAGTGGGTAGAATAGAAATTTGAATGAAAAGAATAATTTTTTTTTTCAAACTGGCAAAAAGCTTGTAAGAAAACCTATAAAAACGATTTTTGACATTGCACTAAATTATTTTGAAAAAAATGAAAATTTGAAATGACTTTTTAACATTTCATTGATAGGTTCACGTTGTTTAATAATTCCACTTGGAAAGAAATTGAAAATAAGATTTTTAAAAACAAAATGTTTCTGGAGAAATTTTGAAAGGTTTACTATTTTTTCTGTTAAACAAACTATGAGTACTAATTTTTGATAAAATAGAATATGAATTCTTTAAATGGGTAAAAGGTTAACAGTAAGCCAATAATTATAGAAATTTGAGCTTTAAATAGAAAAGAATTGTAAGTTCTCTTAAAAGCGAAAAATAGTGAAAATTTAAATGATAAATTTGTAATTGTTATAGTTTCCAAGTAACAACTTCTAAAATTTTATTTTTTATAAGAATTTTCAGTTTTCTTGTTTTACCCAAATTTATATGTTAAGTTTCACATAACGTAAATAAATATATAAAAATTATTTCCTTCAATTGTTGTGGTTATAGTTGTGGGACTTATTTGAGAACTAAATGGGTAGAAGAGGAAATATAGGATTAATATGCAAGATATGCTCAATTGGAAAAGTAAGGAGTAGTTATACTAGAATAAGAAAAGGATAAGAGTTGCCATTAATTACTCCACATAAATAAATTCTTTAATTTATGGCTGCTAAATGAATTTTGAAAAGAGTCTTTTGAAATGCAAATAAATTAGAATGAATGATCATGTTTATAAAAGAAACATTCGGGGATAATAAAAGCTTTTCAAATTCAAAACAAAAGTTCAGTGTGAGATTTAAAATATACACAGCAATAAAAGTTCTAATATATATATATATATGTATGTATACACACACACGTATGTATGTATGTATGTAACTACATGTAGAGGTTGTTAAGCTTTATTGTTAGAAGGTATACAGAACATGGAACATCATAAAAGACTAAGAAACTCAACACAAGAGGAAACATCACAAAAAAGCTAAGGATATGACCCGGTATTGAGTCACATAGAAAAACTTAGTTGTGTCCCAAATCTTAGGTGTGACCTTAGAATGCAAGTGCAAGCATTCTGGAGGTGTATAAGTCAAGTCTGATTCACTCTTAAACCCCTATAAATGCTGGACCACCTACGATCTAGAGGGATCTTCAAGATTGTCTGTTGTTGCACTATTAAAATCATTCTTTAACCCTCTTCTCTAATTAAGAAGGATATTGTAGTTTCCATTTAATCATTGTATTGTGTCATATTCTCTTATATTTAAAATAGAATCAAATAAACTTATAGCGAAAAACATTCAAAAAAAGAATTTAAAGAGTGGACATATGATTAATTAATCGCCAAATCACCTTATAATATCTTGTCTTATATCCTCCTTTTTTTTCTTTTTATTTTCCTTTTTTATCAACTGTTCATCTAAGATATATAAATGTGATAATCTAAATTGACTCTAGGACAAGTGCTTCATTATAGGACAATGTTGATTCCATTTCTGGATCTATCATACATGTACACACACATATATTTATGTTTGTACATATGCATGTAATTAAATAAAAATTCATAACTGTATACATACACATTTGGATAACATACAAAACGTATAGAAAAAGCCAGTGCATCCATTATGATGCAAATACCAGCATCTACATACATGTATGTTATTGTGTGGGGATCATGTATTGACACCGAATTTGGTTCAACACCCCAAATAAATTATACAGAGAATAAAAATGAGGAATGTAAAATGACAAAATAATGACAACACGCAATTTATAGTGGTTCAGCTTGGATTTGCAAACGTCACTTAATATTTTCTTACTTTTCTAATTGATTTTGATGATTACAAAGTGTCAAGTAGAAATGACCTTGAGTACAATAGACAAGAAAATGTCAGATAGTGTAGAAAATATCTAATAAGAACCTTCAAATGGTGCTTCAGAATGGTATTTTTAGGCAGGGTATAAACCCGGGTCGACCGAGTGAGTAAGCGAAAAAAATGGAGTCATGGAGAGAGTGGTCCGAGTAGTGTTCGTGGGTTGAGGTAGTGGACCACGTCACCAGAAGTGACATGCCCGGGTCAGCATAGGCGATTCAATCTGTATCGACATGGCAACCCGATCCAGATTGGATCGGTAGAGGCATACCGACCCGGATTGTCATCTGGAGTTGTCCCCATTACCTTCTTCCCTATGTCGTTGTACTTTTAGATGGTTTGGCCTTGAGCTGTTAGGGTTTTAATGTAATTGCACAAACTCGAGAATGCATAGAACACACGCGTTGATCCCATCTAAATAAATTGTTCCAATGCTGACCCGACCTGGCTGATCCAAAGCTAATAACTTAGCTAATCCGAGGCTTACATGGAAAAGTCGAACTAGGGAAATCTAGATTAGCCGAACCAAGGGGCCGATCTAGAATTGGGAAGGCTTCACAAATTTATTGAACCCAACTTCTGATCTTGAACAATATGAGCTTGAGTACACTCATGCTTGAGTCCTAAATGATCTGAATATGTGAGGTCGGAAGTGTGGCGACCTTATTAATAGGCAGGTCAGCACTTTGTGCCCTAAATTACATCGCGTCATAGATGGGATGTACTTCGAATTATTTGGATAGTCTACTCTTGTCAATGTCATTTTTGAGATGGCAGTAATCCTCACTTAAATAATATTAAGGAATAGTCATGTCCTTTTGAACAATCATGGTATTTGATTCCTCTTTGTCTGTATGAATGCCAAGTGTGTTTCCTATAATTACACCTCTGTCCTGGTCTTGTCAAATCAAAGGCGGTTGATCAATGATTACTTACAGTCACAGGTAGTTTCTTGAACCTTGTCCGATCAAGAGGTAAAGCACCTTTTTTCATTCAATTCATATACGTCGATTCGTTGGCTCCCATAATGTGACGGCCCGCCCCGCATTAACCAACATTTCCTCCGAAAGTGCATTGTATACATGTCCGCTAGCACGGGACGGTCGTCAAAGAAAGGAAAGAAGATGAAAGAACTAACAAAGAAACCTGTAGAATGTCTCACAGCGCATGGAATAAAATATAATAGTAACATACTTGACATAAAACAGGCGAGACAGTGCATAAGCTGAAAACTAAAACCATCATCATCATAGCAGCGGAAATCCAAAATACAGCTTATGATCAAACATCATTATTACAACTTCAAAACTGTTTCTAAAGCAAAAGAAAGTAAAAGAAGGAGGTACACTACTAATGCCCAAGCAGTGACCTTCAACAACACAGGGAGAATATCTATATATCAAACGTGGGAGCCTCCTGCTCATCTCCGGTACAACTACTCATGCATACCACCTAACATGTCTCTAGTCTGCTCGTTTAGGAGAACCCAGAGTAATAAGAAGAGACATAAAACTCTGGGTCAGACAAAAGTCTGGTATGAGCGATAAGCAATAAAACAGAACAATAATAGGTATAATCCAATCATACCTGAACCTGGACCTGCAACCAAAGAGTTAGCACAACATACCGCTGAATACTCTAAGGTGCCACTAACATATGGAGTAAAGAATACGGGGGTGGAGTTGTGCATGTCATAGTGAAAGCAAACAATCAAACATAGCAACCATCCTCACATCTCTCACTCAGTGCGTAAAGCATACGATATCCACTATTTGGTCACCTAATCCTTTGGGCCCTGATGGAGTCTAACCCCGTACAATTATCACTACAAGCCCATTATCCGTCTCTCGGTGGTGAACCAAAGTTATGAATACCGACAACCCCTTTGCACACGTCCCGCAACAAAGTCCAATCGTGAAATTAACCCATTGGTTCCCAACTAGATCCTGAGTACAAACTTCCCATTTGGACTACCTTTGCATCTCGGGTTTTGGTCTTCTCCGGATCAGTTCAGTTCCTGTTCTTCACTTAAACTCATACTTCTACTTCGGATCGTGGTTCACGCCTCAAATCCAAGCACTTCGGTTCGGATCGGAATACCCATACAGGTCGGATCATGACTACTTAGGATCGGTTCATGGCCATCTCCAAAGCATCAGATCATGTCTTCAGGCGAGCGGTTCGTGATAGAGCTTCGGATCAGGTCGGATGGCTCTCCAAGTGAGCGGGTCGGATCGGTGCCATCATCCACGAGCGGTTCGGATCGGGTAGAACACCACAATTGGATCGGGTTGGAGCTTCTGGTTCAACACGTCTCGGATCGGCCAAAGTACATCACGAGCGGTTTGTTTATGGGGGGGGGCGATCCGATCCGGTTTCCTGCATATTTTCCTACAACTTTCTAGCGACTGTTTTACGCCACACGACGACGTTTTCGACCATTCTAACTATTCTAAACAATCACAAAGCATACATACAGCCATAGCAACATGTATAAACATCCATAAACAGCAAAACAACAATATGATATGTCAAAACGGATCAAACATCCCCAAAACCCCTTATTTTCCCCTTAAGCATGTTTAACAACAACTAATGATAAGATTAGTAAAACTTAACCAAATCAACCCAAATTTCTATCAGAGCCCTAAAATAATATTTTAGAATTTACAAATTTTCCCAGATTTTTCTGAGTTATAATTTCATTAATCTTCGCTAATTACCCTAATTATCCATAATTAGTGAAAAACAATGCAAATCACTCACCTTAGCCACAATTAAAATCTTAGATCTGAAACTCTATTGTTATTACACAGATCCCAATGTATTCCAGCAGCCCTGTATCTGATTTGACGCTGCTCCGCCTTGATTTGGTGTTGATTTGCTTAATTAGTTATTAGGAATGATAAAAATGGAGCTTTGGGAGCGATTTAGAAGATGGAGGCCATTGCTAGAGCTCAAGGGAGGTTTGTGGCGGCTGGACAAATGAATAGGAACTATTCTCTAACTCATTTCAGTCCTTCCACAACCCTAATCCCGAAATGGGTTATGGGCTTAGCTGATAATCACTCTAATTAGGCCCAGTTTAGCTGTTTTTCACCTTCTAAACCTTGTTTCAGACATATCTCCCAAACGGTGAGTCTGTTTAGCTAATGTGACCACTCTATGGAAAGGTAAACCATCATCCGGATCTAATAGAAGTGGTTTTAGGTCAAAACTCCTTACTAGTCAAAAGTTATGGCCAAAACAAGATCAGTTAGGGGGAAAATGGTCATTTAAAAATCGGCAAAAATCATGAACATGGGAAATGTCCCCATTAATTGACTCCCAAAGCTACATGACCATACGACTTCGTATGTGAGAGAAATAAATATTCCACGATCCTTCGATGCGTGGTCCTTACATTCTCCCCCCTTAAGAAATTTCGCCCTCGAAATTCCTTAACTAAGAAACAAGCAAAGGATTCCGCATGCCTACCAACCATTCACAACAATCAAACATACAAAACAACAAACAAGTCTATCCTAATATGCGGAAAACTAAGTTGCAATTAAAATCTTACCAGGCAAAGAGTTCTGGATACGTCTTCCTAATGCTCTCCTCTGTCTCCCAAGTACAGTCATTCTCATCCTCGCCCCACTGAACCTTGACTAGATTCACCGCTTCCTTCGAAGTTTCTTCGTATCGTGCTTGACAATACGAATCGGCTTGCAGTTCCCAACCGCCTCAGGTTCTACTTCGATATCAACCAACTGATCATGTGAAATAGTCGTATCGGGGTCATGCACGAATTTCCTTAACTGGGAAACATGAAATACGCTATGAACTCCTGCCGTCTTCTCTAGTAATTCAACTTTATATGCCAAATTCCCATATTGCTCGAGAACTGAAAATGAACCAACAAACCTTGGTGCTAACTTACCTTTCCTACCAAGATGAATCACATTCATCAACGGAGAGACCTTGACGAACACCAAGTCGTTAACGAAGAATTCCAAATCTCTTCGTCTCTTATCGACATAATTCTTCTGCCTATCTTAGGTAGTCTTCATTCTCTGTTGGATAACCTTGTCTTGCCTGAAGTCCCACTTATTATTTCTGGTCTATGCTCAAATTTCTCACCATTCTCCAACCAACATGATGGTGCCTTGCACGGTCTTCCGTACAAAGTTTCAATTGGAACCATACCAATACTGGGCTAACAACTATAACTCAACTTGATACAAATAGCCATCCCATGACCCTCCAAAATCCAATATATAAGTTCTCAAAAGATCCTCTAGTATACGATTCACTCAAATACAATCATGACCTGACCTAGTCCGTGGTAAACCATCAATATAATCCATTGAGACTTGTTCCCATTTCCATTTAGGAATTTCTAATGGTTGTAACAACTCACTAGGCTTCTTTTGCTCAGCTTTAACTAACTGGCAATTCATGCATTTGGACATAAACTTCCCAACATCCTTATTTATCCTTCCCAGTGGTAGGTCTGATCCTTGTCTCAATACATTTTGTTATCACCGGGATGTATAGTCAGTTTCGAGTGATGATATGTTCTAAGCACTTCATCTCTCAGTCCGTCTACGTTGGGTAAAACTAGTCCCCCATTCTTTCGAAGCCATCCTTCTCGATCAAATACTTGCTTGATCATTATCTTTCCATCGATACCCATCTCTACCCTAGAGATGATTTCCAATAGGTTAGGATCGTCCTTCTTACTAGAACCAATCCACTCAATCAAAATCGATCTAATCGTCAAGCTTACTAGCGTTTCTGAATCCAATTCACTCTTGGGTCTGAAATCATATGCTGTGATATACTCGAGTTGCTTCCAACCCAGAAACATAACCTCTAGACTGGCATGCCTCCTACTCGATGCAACTGTTACCGCACCTAAATCCTTTGCTATGTCCACTCTGCCCCATGAAGTCATGACAACTTCATTGCACTGGCTCATAGCCTTGCTACGATCACTCTGCCCCATGGAGTAATGACTACCCCACTGCACTGATACGTAGCCAAATGTCCGTCTATACTACCATCACTTTGTTCCACATCGCTAGAACCCTACAGATGATAGTCTACTCAAGAGAAGAAAGATAGGGACAAACATAGCAACCATAACATCCATTAAATAAGTTCTACCTATCACCTGCTAAAGCCATGAACATGTCGACACCTACATGACTGGTCTAACCAATCCCAATATGTCGATTCTTGTATGTCTGGTCCAACCAACATCAAGAAGTAATGGAAGCCCAGCCTCCAAACGGCCTACCGTACGTCCAACGTACGTTTTATCCTCTAAGGATAACTAGATCACGTCCAACGAATCAAAGGTAACGGGCGTCCCCAGATACCCCTGCTTTAAGTCCGCCTAAAATACTTGAGTCCAACCCAAGTCTATCCATTATCTTGCTGCCCTATCGAGTCCAACTCGAGCCAAATCCAATTCCTTGCAGCCTTCTCGAGTCAATCTATAACTCATACCTAGTCTTGAGTATCCATTACTGACAAACTCTAGTCCAACGTGAGTCGTCTCCTTATTCGTTGCATCTCCAAGATCAACGAACACCTATTTTCTTTTACGAGTTCAAGTCCAACTTGAATCGTCCTAATCTTCGTTGCATCTTCCATGATCAACGAACACATCCCATTTCTTCAAAGTTCTACTATCCGAAGAGAACATCAGCATAGGGTCCTAAACAATCCATTACTTTGCATCTTTCTCGAGTCCCAGTCGAGCCATCTCATAACCCTATCGAGTCTAACTCGGGGCAGTCTATACAATTGAACAGTCTTATCATGTCACGGCTGCCCATCACTCCTCGTGTAACCCAAGATATCATCCAATGAAGAATCTAAGCAAATATTTATATCTCACGCAAACCATCCTAGTCGAACTCGACATTCCCCAAGCACAAACCCCAAAGGCCTAAACCAATATCAGACAAGCACCCAAGGAATATCTCCTCCGAATTCGGACAATCCACGTGAGGTGATACTAGCAAAACAACTAAGCACTGGAGCACTCATTTGCCTCCTGAAGACAACTAGAACTTATTACAACGATAACCTCTTAGCTTCCTTAACTCCAGTTACTATCGCCATCAATAGGTAGGTACCTAATACCACCCTATTCCTTTAGAGTAGATCGACTCCCCAAAATAATGCTAAACTCAGTAAAGCCCAAAACAAAGCAATCACAAACAAACATACATCCATGACTCGATAAGACCACGTTACGACAAATAATACTAAGGCTAGTCGAACCACCAACCGGGTTCGTCACTAGTAAAGGTCTATCGACTATCTCGGGTTTGTCAAACAATACTCGAATAGAAACATCTTAAATAGAAAACATACCTTTGATAACGACGCCTTTTCCCTTCTTCGCCTCGGTTGGAGCATTCGACGAAGAAGGAACAGCGTTGATAGCATATGCTTTCACAATATGCTTCTCCCTAGGAGGTTGTGGACAATCATCCTTGTGGTGTCCCGCCTGGCCGCAGTTAAAGCACTTCCTTTCCCCAGGCTTTTCTCGACAATCTCTGGCATAGTGGCCCTTCTTGCCACAACTAAAGCACTCGCCATCATTCTTATTCTTCTTATTCTGAACATCCTTGGTCAGGTTCTACTTCCTCTTGTTCTGAGAATTCTTCTTTCCTTCACCGCCTACTTGTGGCTTTGGTTCCTCTGTAGATGCAATAGCAACTTCGGTCTTTGACTTAGTGAAAAGGCTCTCTGACCTTAGTGCCATTCCTACAATAGACTCGAACGTCTCATCGATATGGTTTATACGTCTTTCCCCCAAATACCCATCTAAACCAGTTATGAACTTTTCATTCTTCTTTTCGACTGTATCGATAAGGGACAATCCATATTTCGATAAAGTGTCGAATTCAGCGATATACTCCGAGACTGCTCTACCATTCTGCTTAAGCTCCAAGAACTTCCTGAACAATTCTGATTTATGAGCAGTTGGATAAACTTATCACAAAAGCGAGTCTTAAACTGATTCCAAGTAACTTGATCCTCAGGAGTAGCTGCCTTAATAGCATTCCACCAATTCATAGCTGGTCCTTATAGTTGACGTGATGCTAGCTTCCTCTTCATTGCGTCTTCGATTCCCAAATCTTCGACGATACGCTCACACCTATCTAGCCAATCTTGAACTTCTGTAGCTGACTCTGTTCCGTGGAACGACTTCCCACCAAGACTAGTGTAATCCTTGCACAGCTTGGCAAAATTGGCCCTAGGCGCCTGCACTACTGCACCACCACCGTTAGCAGCATTAGGAACTGCTCCCCGAGCATCCCTAAGCATCTCTCTCATGAAGTCAGTGAACATAGTTCTCATGTCAGGAGCACTCCCATTGTTGGCTCCTCTACCAGCACCCCTCGTATATCGGCTCATCGTTCAATCTGTAAAGAGAAGCGATTAACCATCCTCTTTGTGGTGTCAGTGTAGTGCAACCTCATCCCTAGATATACTAATAGTATATATATAGCTAGCTTTTGAAAACCAAAAAGTAACAAATACGCGCTCTCATATACGTATACTATCTCCCCCTGATGACTTCCCTAGGTTAACTACGCAACCTAGAACTCTGATACCAAGTGTGACGGCCCGCCCCGCAATAACCAACATTTCCTCCGAAAGTGCGTTGTACACATGTCCGCTAGCACAGGACGGTCGTCAAAGAAAGGAAAGAAGATGAAAGAACTAACAAAGAAACCTATAGAATGTCTCACAGCACATGGAATAAAATATAATAGTAACATACTTGACATAAAACAGGCGAGACAGTGCATAAGCTAAAAACTAAAACCATCATCATCATAGCAGCGGAAATCCAAAATACAGCTTATGATCCAACATCATTATTACAACTTTAATACTGTCTCTAAAGCAAAAGAAAGTAAAAGAAGGAGGTACACTACTAATGCCCAAGCAGTGACCTTCAACAACACAGGGAGAATATCTATATATCATATGTGGGAGCCTCCTGCTCATCTCTGGTACAGCTACTCGTGCATACCACCTAACCTGTCTCTAGTCTGCTTGTTTAGGAGCACCCAGAGTAATAAGAAGAGACATAAAACTCTGGGTCAGACAAAAGTCTGGTATGAGCGATAAGCAATAAAACAGAATAATAACATGTATAATCCAATCATACCTGAACCTGGACCTGCAACCAAAGAATTAGCACAACATACCGCTGAATACTCTAAGGTGCCACTAACATATGGTGTAAAGAATACGGGGGTAAGGATGTGCATGTCATAGTGAAAGCAAACAATCAAACATAGCAACCATCCTCACATCTCTCACTCAATGCGTAAAGCATACGATATCCACTATTTGGTCACCTAATCCTTTGGGCCCTGACGGAGTCCAATCCGTACAACTATCACTACAAGCCCACTATCCGTCTCTTGGTGGTGAACCAAAGTAATGAATACCGACAACCCCTTTGCACACGTCCCGCAGCAAAGTCCAATCGTGAAGTTAACCCGTTGGTTCCCAACTGGATCCTGAGTACAAACTTCCCATTTGGACTACCTTTGCATCTCGGGTTTTGGTCTTCTCCAGATCGGTTCGGTTCCTGTTCTTCACTTCAACTCATACTTCTAGTTCAGATCATGGTTCACGCCTTATATCCAAGCACTTCGGTTCGGATCGGAATACCCATACAGGTCGGATCGTGACTCCTACTTCAGATTGGTTCATGGCCATCTCCAAAGCATCAGATCGTGTCTTCAGGTGAGCGGTTCGTGATGGAGCTTCGGATCAGGTCGGATGGCTCTCTGAGTGAGCGGGTTGGATCGGTGCCGTCATCCACGAGCGGTTCGGATCGGGTAGAACTCCACGATTGGATCGGGTCGGAGCTTCTGGTTCATCACGTCTCGGATTGGCCAAAGTACATCATGAGCGGTTCGTTTATGGGGGGCGATCCGATCCGGTTTCCTGCATATTTTCCTGCAACTTTCCAACGACTGTTTTACGCCACACGATAGTGTTTTCGACCATTCTAACTGTTCTAAACAATCACAAAGCATACCATACAGCCATAACAACATGTATAAACATCCACAAACAGCAAAACAACAACATGATATGTTAAAACCGATCAAACATACCCAAAAACCCATATTTTTCCATTAAGCATGTTTAACACCAACTAATGATAAGATTAGTAAAACTTAACAAAATTAATCCAAATTTTTATTAGAGCCCTAAAATAATATTTTAGGATTTTCCAAATTTTTCCAGATTTTTTCTGAGTTACAATTTCACTAATCTTCGCTAATTACCCTAATTAGCCATAATTAGTGAAAAACAATGCAAATCACTCACCTTAGCCACAATTAAAATCTTAGATCTGAAACTCTACTGTCATGACACGGATCCTAATGTATTCCAGCAGCCCTATCTCTGATTTGATGCTAATCTTCCTTGATTTGGTGTTGATTTGCTTAATTAGTGATTAGGAATGATAAAAATGGTGTTTTGGGAGCGATTTATAAGATGGAGGCCATTATTAGAGCTCAAGGGAGGTTTGTGGCAGCTGGAAAAATGAATAGGAACAATTCTCTAACTCATTTCAGTCCTCCCATAACCCTAATCCCGAAATGGGTTATGGGCTTAGCTGTTAATCACTCTAATTAGGCTCGGTTTAGCTGTTTTTCACCTTCTAAACTTTGTTTCAGCCATATCTCCCAAACGGTGAGTCCGTTTAGCTAATGTGACCACTCTACGAAAAGGTAAACCATCATTCAGATCTAGTGGAAGTGATTTCAAGTCAAAAATCCTTACCAATCAAAAGTTATGGCCAAACAAGATTAGCTAGGGGCAAAACAGTCATTTAAAAATCGGCAAAAATCATGAACATGGGAAATGACCCCAATAGTCGTCTCCCAAAGCTACATGACCATACGACTTCGTATGTGAGAGAAATAAATATTCTACGATCCTTCGATGCATGGAATGCAGGTCGTTACACATAAGCGCCTGGGTGCACGTACATCATTTCCATACAATGTAGTTACTCGCACTAGTTTACCGCATTGCTACTTTCAGTTAGATTCATCGTGCATATCCATGTGTGTGATTTCCATCATTTCTCTTTACAATCATCGCTAACTATCATGAATTTTTCCTCCCTCCTCTTTTTTGGAAAGGTCTAGATCATTCGCCTACACAGAGTCGTTTTCTTTGCGCTGAATCGATGTGGCTGATCTAGGAAAGCTGTCTTTTCGAAGCGGAAGCGAAAAGTCTTGCTCCTTCTATTATATATGTTGGGCTCACCCCCTTCTACTCCTTTTGCCAACCTTCTCCTTTCATTACTTCTACCGAACCAAATTCCTTCCCTTTCCAACTCTAAGATTCACACCATCCAAGCCTTCCCAGATCAACGTCTTTAATCGCCGACTGTCACTGGCGAACAATTCTATCCTTAATTTATAAAATGGGTCGTCATTTTTGGTTTTTATGAGTTAGTTCACGGTCGAGAAACATCGCGTGATGTTTCTCAACTATGTCAGATGTTACTGGTGTCGCGGAGATGAGGGAAAGGGCATGGCCATGGCAGAGATGATGATTCAAGGTGTGGAGACATGGAGGTAAGATGAAGATGGCGATGAAGATGATAGAGATGGAAGGAATGAGCTGGGCATAGTTTGGGCAGGTATAGAATGAGGGAGAGGAAACAACGACAGATGGATAGTGGGAATTGGAAGATGGAGGTGATGATACAGAATGGGTACTAAATCAGATTTGAATAGTTAGAAGAGAAGAGGAGGGAAAAGATGGTGAAGCATGGAGAGACCGTTGGCCTAGATCGACATGGTTTGGATGAGTATAGATATAGGCCGACCCGGACATAAGCCTATTCAGATCGATTGATCTAGAGCAACAAGGCTTTTGGCCAATCCGGATGGAACGATATGGATTGGCTGAGGTTCTGTTTGACCCGAATAGGCCAACCTGGGTCAATGTAGCTTCCTTTTTTTATTGCGAGCAACTTCCAAACTTGATAGCTTGTGTGGAAGTGACAACATGCCATCATATATAAGAACTGTACACTTGGAATTCTAGACAGTTAGGGTTGGAGCATATATGGACTTGTATATGAACATGACTGGACATACAAATGACTATGAACAACCCTAGTGATTGAGCATCATCCTCAGCAAGATATCCATCTGCAAGTATTCATAGTCGAGAATCGATGAGACGATCATAAATGATGGTCCACTCAATCGTTGTTCGAAATCCGTCTTCAATGTTTTGTTCGCATTAACATTGTTAAGCATGTCTTTACATTACAATGCACATATCTCACTAGTTCACGCATGGAGAGTATAAGTCAATCTCTCTAGTTGTTGATATTTTTTGCATTGTAAAATAATATGGGAATAAGATATTCTATAAGATCTTTTAATGTCGGAGCCATGAAAGAAGTTGTATATAAGGAACATGGCTCAAGATCTAGCACAGTCTCTGAGCTAGATAGCAAAACCTCAAGATACAAGTACAAGTGCATGCTGAAAAACCAGTAGTTCCACCAGCTAAAAAGCAAGTCATTGCTAGAGGTAGAGCCTATGAAGGAGAAGTTGCAAGAGTCGCACCCACTTTAAAACTCTTCTAAGGGCTTTTCTCTTGGACAATCCTCCGGATTCATAGCCTTCGACAATGGAAAAACAAATGTTGAAAACACTATGCGCCAAACATGGAATTCCATTTGATCAACTTTGGGTGCCAACTATTTTTCAAATAGCTCAAAGCCCCTTAGATAGTTATATGGCATGCTCTCGACACATGTGCACAATTGGATGCCTTCCTCACTTTAGTCCTTATGTCAGCGATATTCTTCATCACGTGAGACTGATGGTGATGCAGCTGCTCCTGATTGCCTATTCTTATCTTCAAGCACTGCACGTCATATATTTTGAACACCTTTCATTAAGCACCCATAATTGACGACATCTGCCTCTTTTACAATTTAAAGAATTGGAAAAACACCATATTGTACAGGTTTTCTAAAAGTGACCTTGAACAGTCGGGTTATCATGGATGGATAAAGCAAGATGAGTGGAGTAAAAAACAAGATTTTACGCCCTACATTTGAAAGGCTTCATTTAGGTGTCTCGAAAATAGTAACTGTCCACGGAAGTCATTTTCTTTCTGATTGGATTTAATCTCCTCTAATACTTCATGTCTTTGTATGGTAGGAACTCCAACCAGGCCTTCTAGCAACACCTTCGATGTGGCATTGGCAACTCTAAGGGCAGTCCCTAAGGCCCAAAGACATGTGTAGAGATGTATTTCCGATGATTTGCTGCATAGATTCCATTTTCTCAGCAATAATAGAAGTGCATGCTAGCATAGCACCCCACTAGGATGATTTTCTATAATAAGTAATTCGGCTATAGCATATCAAAAAGCGAAATATCGCCCAAGTATCCTTAGATTACGATCGCTAAAAGGATCGTGAGAGAAAGGAAAGGGAAAGACGACATCTCAATTATGCACATCATTCCCACTCCCACTTTTTAATCGTAGAGACTTCGATAAGACTTCAAGCCATAGAGGCACTCACAGTTGTGAAGTGTCGGGAGCCAAGACCCCGATCCCTCCTAAGGGATCATCAGGCAACAATGACCTAAAGAAAGCCCAAGAGGCTTAGGAGAAAGCAACAGTTGCACTAGACAATCATGTTTTCAAGGCCACAAAACTCACGGAGTGCCAATCTCAAGAGTCAATATAACTCAACTGTAGAAAAAAGAGCTTGAGACTCAGTTCGCGGATTTCTACTTTATAGAAATGTACTTCATGCCTTATTTTATTTTTATCTCCTTACTTAAGAAATGGAATAACAACTTAAGTCAAGGCTAGAGGAGCTATGCAAGTAGTATCACGAATGACTAAATATGTGAAAAAGTTAGCATGAATCATCAGGTCATTGGAACTTGACATTGACAACATGAAGCATGAGTGATATTGTGACAAAAATTCCCTGGCCACCAAGTTTAAATGTATCCACCCAAAATTTCGTGGTAGTTAAATTAGTTATATTCCAAAAATGAAATCTTTGCAAATGATGAATTTGACCACGAAACTTACACTATTGTGTTCATTATGGAATTCAGGTCAACATTCATGTCTAGAACTTCGCAAACGGAGTTCATATAAAAAAGTTACAGATGAAATATGAAAACGGGCGAAAAATAAATAGACATAATATATTTAATATACCATTTATCACCTGCTCCACTGGACAAGCGGACAATTAGAACAGTTGACCCCTTGTTCATTGCTTTCTAGTGGCAACTAGGGTTTTAATATAACACACACACACACACACACACACACACACACACACATATATATATATATATAGATTATTTTATTTTTCTGGAATTAAATCTAAAGGTTCATGGTCATTTCTATGCCTATAAATAAAGGGATAGACTCCCACTCTTTTGCTCACATTTTCTTGGGGCAACAACGAAGCTCTGCCATTTTCGATTCTGTAATGTCTTCTAAAATTATAAAATATAAACATATTCAAATAAAATAAACAAGGATTGAAGATATTAAATCTATATTTGTGCAAAAGAGTTAGTTCTACGAATAGATATTGTCTATTAATAGTTTTCCTTTTCTTTTTTCAATTTTTCAATTTTTCAATTAGATTTACAAATTTGTGCATACATTTTTATACAAATTACAGAAATATAAGATTTGGGATTACAGGCCTAAAAGTTTTGTTCAGATTTGGGTTTGGAATAGCTTTCAGATGAGTGAGAAATATATTCATGGAAATCTGAATTTGTATGCCTAAAAATATCGAATTTATCTTGTTTATGTCAAAACTGAAATTGTATTATGCAAAAATCTAGTATGGATTTGTAGGCCTTTACATTCTATTATTCTTACCTTACCTACAATTCTTGTAAATAGTTTGTGGTTATTGTCGATCCCCTAAATCTAGAGGTTAGTCCCGAAATACTATTAGATGTGTGATGTTATTATTCCATATTTGTAGAATTTGGGTATAGACTATAAAATTAGGGTTGTTTATTGTTTTAGATTTACAAACATGTTCGTGTTTGGTATTGTTTGGGGGCTTTACTTGATTGTTGAATTTTCCCTTTTTGCTTTTTAAGGCATCATTTGAAATATATTAGGAATATATTACCTATTTCCTTGTAATTTGAAATATGCCAATACTCCCACTTTTATATTGTTTGAGTAGAATTTACAAGAACTACAATAAATAACCTTTTATGAGATTTTGAATCTCAAACAAGGTTAAACACAAAAGGGTTGTTCTAGTCGTTAATTTGGGCTAGAATAAAAAATAATAATAATAATTAGTAACTATGTACACATCGCGCTTAATATATATTATAAACTTATTTATCCAAAATTTATATAAACGACGCTATTAGTATTATTGTTAAATAAATGTATTGTGTGCATTTGAATTTGAATGGTTTCCATTTTCGATGAATAAATATAATAAATAAATGGAAATGAGTATTTGAGACAGTTATGTTGATAGCAATAAATGTGGTGTTGATTTCTATAATTAAAAGGTCACAAATATGGGAACTAGTATTGTGACCACGAATGATTTGGGGAAATGGACGAATGGGTAATGAATGTCAAACGGTCACAATTTAAATTGAATAGGAATAAATATGGTGACTCCAGTTAGGGAAATCAATATAATAAACTTATTTATATATACTTATAAAATAATTAATAAAATTAAGTAGCCATATTAATATTTAGGAGTTACGACAATTAGAATTAGGGTAATTAAATGGGACTGATATAAATGACATTAATAGGTTGTTTGATGCCTTAGGAAATATGACTGTTAGGGTCATTAATGGCATATGATCGTTGAATTAAAGGTGACTTAATGTGCACTAACAGCCGTAGTAAATACTAAGTCCAATAAGAAACAAGTAAAAAACGTTGTGTTCGAGTCTTAGGAAATCATCCTTATCTTATTCTAGTTCAATTCTAGAAATAATGTCTTTAATTAAAATAAGAATTGGAATTAGTAGATTAATGATGCTAGGTCGTTTGCCTTATTCGACAAAAGTCTGCACTTTCAAATAGTCGGATATATGTACAATTGATGTGAGATATCATTAACCATAGGAACTCATGATGATAATTAATTACATAACGAGAATTATTCCTAAAAGGCTTACCTCAAGTTTCTAGGTATTAAATAGCTATAGGGCCCACTTCCTTTCTGAAAGAAGAACACAAAAAGGAAATAATTCAAGGGTTGCCGACTTCAGGATTAGAGGTATTAAGTAGGGGGATCCACGTATTAGGTACTAATTGATCGATCACATCCCAACAAGAGTAGAGTCGTAGGATCCGCCTTTAACAGGTATTAAGTGATCAGATATTTCTCCTCCCTTTAAATAACAAGTATTTAAAGGCTAATTGGATGTGAGATTGGTAAACTCTACCAAAGTGCTTCTTTTAGACAGTAAGTGACTGATTTAGTCACCTTAGGATAAGGTATTAAATGACTTCCTCGGGTGTACCGTATGTGTGCCTATCCTACGAGAAGTATTAAGTGACTTAGATATTATCCAATAAGGTTAGCAAGATAGTAACACATGGGTTCGCCGGGGGAAGGTCATAAATGACAAATACTCGTCTGCCTAGCCTGTAAGGACTAAGTGACTGCTTACTATCTCTCGCCTTATGCGGGGTTTGAGAATATGTGTTAATGATGGAAGTCTTAAATTAGTAGTACTTAATAGCTAGTGTCACCTAATTTATATTAGTGTATATTAAACCTCTTAATAAGGTATTAGTTGATCAACGGATCCGCCTTGGGCCTTAAGCGATCGCAAGGATCCTCCTTTATGATATATTATGAGTGAGGCCATAAGTGGCTATATAGAAATAACCTTCCTCCTTATTAGGGTATTCAGTAATTAGAGAGCCCACTTCTTAGTTTTGTTGTATGTTTTAATGGTGGTTTAAAGGCTTTATACTTATGCGTAAAAGTTCTTAGTATATCGCGATAAAATTATGTTTAGGAAGTGCTACCTTGGGTATGGCAGTTAATCATTGTGAGTAAATCTTTTTATGGTTAGGTTAGAATTAATAGCCTAGTTAGGAATATGGTTTGGGTGAAACCAAATGAGACACATTTGTGTATTGTGGACAGTGTTATACATTTTCAACACACTAGGAATTGTTTTTCTGACCCCCTCCTCATAATAACTCTCAGGTTTTTTCTTGCTGAAGACAGATCTTTGCAACTGTTCAAGTTTGGTTTTCTACTCTTGTTATTTCATGCTCGGTATTGATGTGGTGACTTGCTTTTAAGATAGTTACCTTATTCGATACTTGTTATCCTATCTTGCTTCCATCATGAATTAGTTTATTGTACTCTGATTAGCTCATGCTCATAATTTGCAAGCACTAGATTTATACTCTCCATGCTTGAATAGGTTTGAGTTTTGATTTTTGTCGAAATTTGGGTTCATAAAAGTGTGGGGTGCTAAATAACGTGCTTGCATATCATGAAGTTAAATTAAATGCCATCGAAAATGCTACCAAGACTTACAAGAATCAATATGAAGATTTCCAAGCATGATTTCATTAGGAACCCAGGATGATATCGACTTGCAGGCCAGCTATAATCACTTACAGAAGAAGAAAGATTCCTTAGCAAAGGAAGTTGAGGAGATAAAGATAAAGCTTCTAAAATTTGAGTCAGGCTAGAAAAAGGCAAAAGAAACCGTACATGGAACTCTTGAGTCTGCTTCCAACTCAAAGATTCAATACAGTATAAATTTAAAAGAACTTATGACTTAACTAGAGGAAGAAAAAAGGTGGAAGCATGGCTTAGCCCCCTTATATTAGGTTTCTATTCCCGGGTTATCTGACACCAGGACCTATCTTCTGTTGAAGACTATCCTTAAGCTCAAGAAAATGCATGGAAAAAATTGAAGGAAGAGATGCTTGTATCCCTGGATGGGTCGATCGATGAGGAGGAGCTAGTGAAGAGGTATCTGAATAACAATGAACCCGAGATTCTAAATGAGGGGAAGTGACTGCTGAAGAAGGAAGAGGACGCTAAGCAACCACTGGCTAAAGGAAAAACCATCATAGAAGAAACTGTTGAGCTCTAAAAATTATGCAATATCAGTGCAATTGACTAGTTAGGAAGTTTATGTTCATACTTCATCTTAAACATCGACTATTGGGCGACTTTCTATTAGCAAGAATTTTGAGGCTATTGAAGAGTACTACCCTTATGACCCGACTCCAAGAGTATTCAGGCCTCTAACTACCATTACCGAAGTAGGAATTCTAAGACTTACTGGTGGTGACTCCTCCTAAGGTATCTCTTTATTTTTCCCATTGTTTGAGAAAGTCCTTGTTGGGTATCGGCAAGCTATGGAAGTGCAAGTCAAGATGCCTATAGTTCCAAAAGGACTATTTGTTATCGCTCTTCCTGCTACAATTACACACCAGACCAAGGCACCTTGCGAGAAAAAAAAACCAAATTTTTTGAGAAACCCCAATTACCCCTTACTGAAGCTTTTTGGAAAGATGAAAAGTTGATTGATGCTTTAAAAGATTTGTATGGCTAGGGGCTGCACATTTCTTTCTTAGAACTAAGATGATGGGCTCTTTTAATAACATAATTCTTGCTCTTATTCCCAAGCATGATAATGCCAGTAACATAAATGAATATAAGCCTATTTCATGTTGTAACATCATCTACAAATGTATTTCTAACATTTTAGAAAGTAGATTGAAAACTGTTTTGCCCCACATTGCTTCTCACAATCAACCTGCTTTTCTTCCTAAATGCAATATACTCGATAGTGTTTTATTAGCCCATGAGCTTATAAAAGGTTATAATACCAATCACATCTCTCCTCGATCTATAGTTAAGCTTGATATTAAAAAAGCCATTGACTCTATACAGTGGAAGTCTATAATTCTGATCTTGAGCATTATGAATTTTCCTGTTAAGTTCACAGCTTGGATTTATGAATGCCTTAGCACGGTTCATTACTCCGTTAATGTCAACGGTACCTTGGCCGGCTTCTTCAATAGCGAGCAAGGTATACAGTAAGGAGATCCTATCTCCTCGTACCTTTTTATTACTGTGATTTCACGGCTAATAGGTATGATTAACCAACTTGTTGATGATAAACTTTTTACTTTATATCCTCGTATAACTACATTGATGTTTGCTAACGACTTAATAATATTTTGTAAACCGGATGATAAAACTCTTATTAACATCATGAAAACTCTTGAGCAATTTTATTTGATGACTGGTCTTAAAACAAGCTATGAAAAATCTGAAATTATGACTGGGGGAGTTAATGAGTTAAGAAAGCAACGCATTCATGCTACAACTGGGTTGAGTATTTGTGGTTAAAACCCGTTATATCTTGGTTTACCGCTTGCTACATCTAGAATTATATCAGCGCAGTGTTTACTGTTATTTGATAAGATAACTAAAAAACTTGACTGCTGGTCATCACGGCTGCTTAGTCAAGCGGGTAGGATTATGCTTGTCAAGTCGGTCATTATAGCGATGCAAGTTTATTGGGCGAGAACCTTTGTTCTCCCACAAAAACTGATCTGCATGATTAAGACTTCTTTTATGAGATTTATCTTGAAGGTAGTATTCACATGAAATTTCTAGCACCTATTTCTTACAAGATTCTTGAAAAACCAATTTCTAAAGGTGGTCTGTATTTTTAATATGATTTTGTGGAACCAAGCCACTTTCTCTCAGCATATAGGTGACATAGTTTGTCATAAACGTAGACTATGGGTTCACTGGTCTTATAAACATATCTTAAAAGATTTTTCTTTCTGGAACGTGACTCCCTCTTAGTAACATAGTTGGACTTGGAAATCTCTACTCAAGCTAAGACCCACTATCCTCCCTCTGTTCAAATATGGTCGCAACTACTATGCTTATATATACTTTGGACTGATCCCTGGGCCGAGTTTGGTTTTGTTCTTAGTGCAGGAGTAACGTACTTAGAACGGATGCAATTTGGTATTCCCTTCTTCAGTACAGTGTAAGAAAATTTCAATGGCAATAAGATGGACCTGCCGAACACAACAAGTCAGAATATCAATGCAATCTGGCAAAGAATCCAAGAAGCTTCTGATAAAGGCTACTGCGATGGCAACACAATATGGGGTTGTAAAGGTAAGCAGTTTCATATCAATAGCATTTTAAAACACTTGCAAGGTACCTTAAATATGAATAATTGCAGTTGGTACAAAGCTATATGGCAACATGATAATTGTGCTAAGGACAACCTCACTTTGTGGAAAGTTAATGCTGGAGCTCTTCTAACCAATGATAGACTGACCGACTATGGTATGACGGTGGATGTCAAGTGTTCATTCTGCCAAACTCATGATGAAACAACAACGCATCTCTTTTTCGATTACAATGTGACTAATTCCCTTTGGCAAGATGCACTGAATCAGATTAATGAAAATCCAAGTAATTACGCCGGCAATAACATGTGGTAAAACATAAGAAGAAGGATTTGAGTCCGGAAGGACAAATCGCGGATCTTTTGCTACGTCTTGAAGAAGATTGTCAACAACATTTGGAGGCAACGCAAAGTATTTGATGCTAATAAAGAGACAAATTTTGGTCAATGAAAGCAATTTGTTTGGCCGATACTAGGGATAGGCTTAAATTTTTGAGATTTACTTTTGACCTTGGTATTTTTGGCTAAGCTATCTGCTTGCTTGCTGTGCATATTTGTGTCTTGTGTTTTGTTTCCCTTAGACTTTTATATGCCTTGTAATCTCTTTGTTTTTTCCTCTCTCCTTGTACTACTTTATATTCGTCTTTGGTATATCAATAAAATGGTAGGGGGTATTTAACCCCCCTCGGCTTTGCCAAAAAAAAAAAAAAACTGGGTAAGGCTGTAAAGACAATTGCATTGAGCAAGGAAGAGCTAGTGAAACAACAAGAACATTAGATTTCCACCAAGCTCTAACCTAGGGTAATCCCGCCAGCTCCTATATAAATGATCTCTCCTTCCCCAACTGGCAACTAATAGTCAGATAAGATTTCACCAAATGTGGTTGATGGAGACGTGAAGTCATTCCATGACAAAAAGCGAACATAAGATTAAGTCAGGAAAGGACAAGATCAACAAAGAAGTTAACACGGCTAGTGGCGAAAATCCTCTTAAGTGTAGTATAGAAAAGGAGTTCAACTTAGAAAAGTCAACAAAAAAGAGGAAGAAGGACGATAAGGGCAAGGCTGAATAGAATTCATATGTAGTAGTGATCTTTTATTTTATTGGTCGAGACTTGTGCAAGTGCAGCCTTTACTGCCTCATGACTTATACTTAGCTTTCATGTGTAAATAAAATAGACACATTTGCTTTTAAGTCACCGAATAATCTAATTTTCCATTCGGTGTATTGTGAGTTTGTTGGGGGCTATACTTAACACGTAAGAAGTCTCGCGCAGGGTAAGCAGCGCTCTGAAGGCGCTCTAGTGTATATTTCCCTAATTAAGTTTGAGCCACACAACGTGCCGAGGGCACACTTGAAGTTAATTTCTAAGTCAAATTTATCAAGTCAATCAAAGCAACCCAACCCCTCGAACTTAGAAATAGACACTATTACATTCTTGGTTTTTACATGGCGTAGAACTAATGCCGGAAAGTCAAATAGTTTGCGGGTAAAAAGAAAGTATAGATAGAAAATAGAACAAGCAGAATCTCACAACATACTAAACTTCAATAATTTACATCAAGAAATACAGGCAAGTAGTCTGGTAAATACTAATCCAGCAAGAATGGTTATAAACCCCATTCATACAAGTGTTGGAAAACATAAATGCAGTGAAATGATATCTGATACGATAATAGGGCCCAAAAGTTCCACACTTCAATAGCCTCCGAAATGCTCCAAGGCTTCATGCTTCAAAACGATTCTATCCATCTAAATCTCTAGGCTACCCAAAGAAAATAGGGGTACCCAGAGTTTAAAAGGAGAAACAGCTCCGATTCAGTGGCTGGTGTAGGAAACTAAAGTTCGCCATTTTGAAAATAAAGGGTATCCTATAAGACCACGGCCACACAAAAACATGGAATAGGTTTTTACCTTATGATAACCAAAATTTTGTATGTCGAAAATTTTATACTATTTTTAATGAATTGCAGGATATAACCCATTAAAATAAATTATAAAAATAAACGAAATCATTACATTGATTAAATTCTGCACCTTTACTCTTGGGTATCTATAATAGAATACATATCTCTTAGGGAGAGAGGACTTTTATACAATCACAAGGTAAGGGACTACCTTATGAATAGTGCATTTTCAGAAGAATGCACACAGGGGTACCGACACCTTTTGGCAATTCTGCCCTCGCTCCAGGTAAGACCGACCCATCTACACAGACCCAAAGCTAGTGCATTATTTCGAGTATGACATCACCACAGATATAATCGGCTTATCTGAGGCGTCTCTTTGCATAAACCACATACTCGACATATAATGAGTAATCTAGAAAGGTGATTACCATATCCTAATGGGAACGACCCACTTAGCTAAACAATAGGCCATGTTTTTGCCATTATCGGCTGATGATGCTAAAGGTCATGATTATGCAACTGATTTGCACTATTAACAACCTTTAAGCTCATACTTTCTAGAAAAGGGTGTATATAATGCAGGAGTGTTACTTCCCATGCCACCAAAAAAAAGTACATTCTTGGAGATCAATATATGCATATTAAAAGTACAATGTCACACATTCTTCCATACAAGTTATCCGGGGTTTGGATAAACCAAAGTCACTACTCTTCATTAGATTGTGTGATCTAATCCTAAGTAGCCCTTGCATTGAGGATTTGAAAGAAAAATCATTGTCTTTAAAATGTGGGAAATTACCTTAGAGTCAGTGATATCTGCCCTACATTCATTCTTCTTCATTGTTGCTCATTCATCATTTCGTATCCATTATTATTGCATTCAAATCATCGATTAATTCGAAGTGGTAGGAATCACCCAAACTCTGATCTCGGTCTCTTCGTATCTATTGTCTAATAAGCCTTTAAGGGACAACTAACAGTAACATAGGGGTCTGTTGGGAATTGTCTTAAATGACGGTTAGTCATCTACCTATGTTGTAGATAACAAGTGACTACTCATTGTCTCTTGTCATATATGAGGTTGAGATTAGTGTGAATGATGAAAGCCTTAAATTAGTTGTCAAGGGACTTTTTTTCTAGTGTCCTCTAATATAGAATAACGTGTTAGCATACCACCTAGTAAGGCTTTAAGAGATTGTAGGAATCCGCCTTTTATATTATGTTTTGAGTAAGGTCATAATTTGCTATAAACCCCCCTTTTTAGTTTAGTGAGTTATTAATTGGTTGGAAAGTCCATCTCTTAGTTATTGGTTTGTAGGGTGGTTTAAAGGCTTCATATATACGAAAAAGTTCTATCTTAGTATAGTATGATAAATTACCTTTAAGAGGTTCTACCTTAGGTTTTGTAGTTAATTATTGTGTGTAACTTGCAAGATTAAGCTATAATTATGAACCTTGTCAGTCATATATCTTTAATAGGAACCATATGAGACACACTAGTGTACTATAGATAATATTTTACATTTTCACCTCACCAGGAATTGTTATTTTGACCCCCTCCTCATAACAACTCCTCTGTTACCTTACGGAAGACCGATCTTAAGAATTGTTCGTGCTTGGTTTTATGGTTTGTTCACTCATAACCGATATTGATGTAGCGATTCACTATTAAGTTAGTTGTCACAATCGATACTAGTTATCCTATCTTAGTTCTATTGTGAGTTTATTTATTGTACTCTGATTATGCTTATGCTCGCTATTTGCAAGTACCAGATTTACATGATTTATGCCAGAATGATTTTGATTTTTTTCAAAATTTGGGTTCAGAAAAGTGCAGGTTGTTACATTTGGTACCGGGGCTTAGGTTTAGATGATCAGAGGAATTAGTAACAAGAAGTCAGTAAGACAACATATTTGACCTTTCTTTACATTTTCTTCGAATCTTTGCGATTGGCTCTAAATAATTTGATGATGAAATAAACATCGTCCTATTTAGTAGAAATGGATTTATGTGATTACGAGTAGAAAATATTTTGGAGCTCTTGCCAACTCCGCTTTACCCCATGGTGCGCTTGGCAAATTTCTTGGAGAGCATTAGGAAGACATATAGTGAATCCCACAGACTTGAAAATTATGATAAGATGGAAAGCTAGCAATGCATGAGATAGCGTGATTTTGGTTTGGAGAGTTCCAATCGAAGACCTTTTATTAGTTTTAAGTTAAATGAGAAATTTACGTTAATATGTCATATTAGTTTGGAGGTACATTAGTGAGGTATATTCACTCGATGGCTTGTTATGAAAAGCCAAACATTCTTTTGTTTAAAATTATTCATTTGGGTTTATTGGTTCTGCAGTCTGGAGAGATTTTAATTTCAAACTTGTTTTGAAAAAAAAGTGGTTTCAAAAATTTCTAAATGGTTTTTCTTGAAAATTCATTTATATACAAATCAAGGTTTGGTTTTGAAAGAAATAATATATATATATATATATATATAGTACAAGACACTTAGTTTATAAACAAGGTTTATTTTCGAAAAGTTTTTATAAAATTTCTCTCGACTAGACTAAGGATTTTTTTGGCTTAGCGTAGGATATTTTGTTTCTCAAGTCTTTAGTTGAACCGTCAACTTGGCAAGATGGTCTTATATGAATTACTACTTGAATTATTTTCGGTATTCGTTTGTTTGATTGTCAGTCACAATTGTTTTTCGAGGAAAACAAGTAGCTTGATGGAGAGGAGCTCTCGACTAGATAAATAGTGGTTATCGGTAACGGATAGTCAGAGGCGTCGGGATGGTTTGGTTAGGTGAAGGTGGCGTTGTGATTCAATTTCAATTTATTATAATTCGAACCGCCCATTACAAGTTCTAGTCCAGGTAGCCCCCGAAAAAGGGCAGCAGTCGATCAACCTTTTGGCCACTAGTTGGCCACCCTCTGGTATCAGGCGCAACCCGAACCTAGATCTTGAGATATACTCGTATCCAAACTAGAGACCTATTTCATTTCTTCGTTCCTCCTTAATTTGCAACCACCAAACCCAATTTCCCCCTCCTGTAATAACCAGAATTTCGGTAGATCCTTTTTTTTTCAAAAATCCAAATCTATCGAAGCTCGAGTTAGTTTGTCAGGCATCCTACAGAAAGTAAAAGATAAATATAACAGAGCTTATAATAGAAATCTCATAGTGGAAGGGAATAAAATATAATAGTATGTAAACACTTATCAATATAGTAACACTATCTAACAAGTATCTCTAAGTTGTAGAATCTCAATCACCTATATAACTTGCGGGTTTGTTATGAGGAGGGGGTCAGAACAAAAGTTTTGGTGAATGGACAAATTATACTTTCAGCAAATAATACTACATATATCGTTCTATCACTGGTTCATGTTTATTTAGTTATTAATGTTTATCTCACAATATATTTTTGTTTTTTCCACATAAATCGTACTCATTTACTCCCTAAGAGATTAACCTAATAAATAATATATGTAGTTATATGCCCAGTATATCGAGGTAGTTCCCATAGCACCCTCCTCAAGTGGTCTCCATCGTCGTACTACTCAAACGTACTGGACCTCTAATGCTACGCAAAGAAAGCGTACCATGCTACGCTGCGAAAGCGAGTAAGTCTCTACTGTTGCGCCATAAGGGCACCATAATCCCTGAGTTCCCCCATGGACCTCAGTCGGGAATTTACACATATCTGTAAAGGACAGCCTTGTTTGGCCTGCAATACAAATATCTATATATAGGTCTGCCTCTTTTGGTGGCTCTCCAAGGCACCGCCCAGCCTACTCATACTAATGAAAGACTATCCAAAGAGCTAAATGGCCGTTGTACAATCCAATTAAAACAAACATGTGGTACCTTACCCTAGGATCCGATAATAAAAGTTCATTGGCCTCTTGGATTAACTCTAGTCTTTCCCGCGCTCGCTTCGACTGACGATGACATGTATCCAACGACCTAGTATCCTTTGTAGGGTCTCAACTAAGAAGCCTCCCCATTTGAGGCAGCTACCGAATCATCCCAATCAGTATTTAGGCTACCCCCAATCAAAGTTGCAGCCAAGGCACACTCACTTCATTTGAATCGTATAGACCATGCCTCTTTGGGTACAACTTCATTAGCCCTACCACGGAGGGAAATCTCGGAGTATCCCCACATCTTGCAGAAGTCCCGCACTTCCTCCAATCCCGTCGAATAATAAGCTGGACGTGCTCCTCTTGTGTCTCCAGTCACCCGCAATGATTTTCTCATTGAGTTCTTCATCCCAAATACGTATGGACTGCATCTCGTCATTATGTTAATAGACCCTATGTCTAATATTTAACTACACGCTTGTTTTATTTACCGCATTGGTAATAAAATTAAACATTAAATTGTTTATTCTACATTTAAGTTATTTGTTTATTAGGTTTAGTTAGCCACTTATTTTCCCTCCTAAGCCTCTTAGTTTCCATTTCATCTTTTAATTATAACCTGTATGTTATAATCCTACTTGTCCCTATGACAAGTCTACCTATTATATTACATTCATGTCTTATATAATTTATTATAATAAGTTGCATTCCCCATTCGTTACATACTTCATAGGTTTCTTATTATTTAACATAACCCTTATAGTTACGACATTAATCCATTTACCGTCTTTATAAGTTTACACAATAATCCTTTTATATAGCCTTTTCTTTTCATAGCTTTCTTCAATTATGTTACTTTCTTTCTCACCTTTACAATTTATTCTTTTTTAGGACGTTAGGTCTATTCCCAATTAATTGGTAACCAAAAAGGTAATAAAGTTCATTTTCATAGTTTCAGGTAATGGCTATAATTGGAACCCATGATTACAAATTATTTCTTTTCTTATTTTTAAGGTCATCAAACTAGCGCGCAATACAGTTACCTCCTTATTTCACATAAATTTCCATTTATTCATAATTCTAGTTTGCAATCTTGTTTCCTATGTTTATTTACCAAACTATGCAAATACATTCCCCTTTTTCCTAACAAATCAATCTAGGCTATTCCTAGCCTTTCAGATTTATAGCTATATATGGATTTTGTGTTCTTTTTTTCATTGTTCCCAAATCTAGCATATCTTTTGTATTTAAGTAAGACTCAAACTTGTACCATTTTCCTTATTTCTACAATTATTTAATTTTAAGTCTAAAAGGTGATTCCTCATAAGTGGTATGAAATTTCTCAAATTTTCCTTTTATTACAATATTGGCACAATATGCTCTTTTATCCCTAATTCATCAAATTTCCCCATTTTGTTTATAATTCCAATTAATTTTCGCATAACCACAACTCAATAAATTTGCGCCTAACTGCAGTTTAATTAATTTGCATGTAACCACAATTCAATAGACCTGCGCCTAACTACAATTAAATTAATTTGTGTGTAACCATAATGTAAATAAATTTGCACAATTTCATTTATTTTTCACATAACCACAGTTTCATTTATTTTGCGCATAACTAAAATTTAACATAAATTTTATATTCTAGCACTAGAGAGGGGAAAACAAGAGGAACATATTATAAATTCCAACTGGAATCAAACGATACAATAAACCATTATCGAAAATTATAATATATGTCCACTCAACTGACTGCTCTCTAATTCCTGAATCTGATTCAGATATGTACTCTGTGGCCTTCTTAACTAAATCTACTACAACAATTACCATGAATTTAAAATTTTGATTTTAAAAAAATTAAAAGAATAAATCTTAGTTTAGATTCACGAAACTTACCCCACACGGAAGAGAATTCCGAGTGTCTACAACCTAAATCTATAATTTTCATTTCAAAATTTCAAATATAAAGTCCTAGACTAATATTTAATAATTCAGAAAAGTTTAGAGGAGAAAAGAAATGGCAAAGATCTAGCGTCCTCTCAAAAAATATGAGGTTGAGGCTAGGCCCTATTGGCTTATTCATTGGCGCTTAGAAGAACCACATCCATTAGATTCGTGGAGAACAAATCAGTATTGTCAAATGAAATAATACACGTCACTTGGCACTTCATTGGGTCGACCCAGACCAACATTGTGTCAACCCGTGGGTCAACACAGCCCTTCGGTCGGTCGACCCACTTTAAGGGCTGAACTATACACAGTTTTTAAACTGCGTATAGGGCCACATTTGCACGTGATTTATTCTTCATTTATTTCTTATTCAACATTATAATTTCTTAAAGTTCTAAAGTTTATTTCTTTTCATTTTTTATATACATTCAAATTTCAAACGCTATTATTCTTGGAATTCTAGCGTGTGTGTGTGTATATATATATATTAATGATATCTTTTGTCAACATCGGAGATAGGTCTAAGGAAATGGACCTAAGGGGAAAACATGATTATTCTGTTCCCATAAGCTTGAGCTAGTTCACCGTTTCCTAGATATCAAGGTCCAAGGCTCGTAGATTAGTTACTCTTCTCTTAAGGGTTGAGTATCATGCTTCTGTGACTCAAGGACCAACAATTACCTTGGGACAAGGGTTCCCTAAGCACAACACAAGTAAGGAAGCTAAACAGCTTGTGGAAGGGTTACTTAGTGATTTAGGATTAAGAGCAAGACTTGCGTATGAATCCTTTATTGAGCAGAGAACATAAGGTAGTTAAGTACCCGCTGAATGGGTTGGATTGAGAAGCGCTAAAAAGCATAACACAATAATATACCATATAATATGCGAAATGGAAAAATAGTAAAGAACACAACAATTTATAGTGGTTCGGTTCAGATTGAACCTACGTCCACTTTAAGGGCTTTGATGATTTTATTCATAGATGAGGTACATGAGAAATTCCCAAATTAACTTACAAATTAGGGTTTACTCTCTTAGGAACGAAAGAAAGATTGTGGATGGGGAAAAAGTCCCCCAAAACGAGACCCCTGGGGTCCTATTTATAGGAAAATCGGGCTTTTTTGTTGTGAGCCCAGCAGAAGACTCTCTTGGATACTGAAATAAGGTTTCAGCTGCTCTTGTGACTTTCGTTTCCGACAGAGAGGTCTCGACCACCTTTACACTTATCGAATGTCTTTACTAATGTCTCCTTGCCTTCAGAATATCAATCTCGGGCTTTTGGGAGTGGTTCTACCGACAAGCCTGTCGGTGCTTCACCCATAAGCTTCTGGTCTCGGTTGTAAATCCTTAGCGTGTTGCGAATATGCTTCTGGTATGCCTTCCATGAATGGCTTCAAGCTCCGGGACAATTGGGTTCGGCCTGCTTCTGTGCTTGGCTTTTGACATTGAATCTTAAAGACTTTTGTGCTAGGAATGGGTGTCGTTAGGGAGTGTCGGTAAACAATGTCAGTTCTAACTGCTTTATCTCCCTCTGCATTCGTTACTTATTATGATAGATGATGCTTTCACTTTCCTGTTCCACTTCTAGAACCATGGGTAGGGCTATCCCCTCTTTTCCCCTGTTTCACTATAGCGTATCCGGTTTTGATTATAAATATATGCTCTTGGAATGCCTTCCGGTGATGCTGAGCTACCACTTGATGTTGGCATTAATAACAAGCAAACTGATATCGATAGGCTCTTGATTTCTTCTACAGGGCATCGGGTTGTATACCTTCGGTAACCTCTTATTACTAACTTCCGGTATCATGTGAAATGCTCTTAGAGTGGCTTCTCTGCACTCCCTTTAGTGTCGGCATTACCTTGCCGGTGTCTTCTTCTTTCGTGTTGGTTCTAAGCATCCTCCTTTCTTGTCCTTTCGGAATCTTACCTACTATTTTAAACCTTCTGCTATCGGTGTTGGCCCAACATTCTTGTTCCCAGCTATCGGCCTTGGTATACTCAAGCCTTTCTTTAACGATTGTGGTTCTCGCCTTGTTATCCTAATGTTACCTAATACCGATGCTCGGTTGTAGTCTGTATTTTATAGATGCCAATACCAACTTTTGGCTTACTTCTTTCAGCCTCATCTCTTGTTGTATTCGGTGCTATTTCTACCTTTCCCTTTTGCTTTGCTATCGGCTCTCGGACACTGCTTCCGGTAGGACCTTAGCTTTTCTCTTTTCTTCACGATCCTGGCTTCACTTCCCGAAATCCTTTGTTCTCTCGGCTCTGTAGCTTCTTTATATTTGGCTCATCCAAATTTTGGTGTTAACATTTAGCCCCCTAGTATAAAAAAGATTTTGTTCTTTAGGACAAAATCCTGTGCTTTCTACACAGCTTGCATGTTGCTCAAGGGTCCGCACAAAAAGCCTTTAGTATTAGTTTAGTATAACTCAAAATAATGATGAAAGTGGGAACATAAATCTTCTACAAATGGAAAGATCCTGGATATGATCTTTAAGCTACTAATCTTTATGAATCTAATTGTGAATAATGCGCAGATTTAAACAGGCTTCCATGCGTGATTATATAGTTTCATAACTTAACATCCCTCACCAATGTTAGATGGGTATCCCAATATTCTTACTCAGATATCTAGTTTTCAGGAATTGTGAATTAGCACACTCAAAGTTATATTTGGAAATCTTAAAATAGAAAATTAGAAATTCTCTATTGTCAAGCATAATGTCTCAGTAGAGGTGATAGGGCTTGCATAATGTCTGATATTTTATTTATGATATGTCCAACATAATTTTGACCACAATTCATAGTAACAAACTTTAGAGGTAAATATGCCATGAGTTTAGGAAACCCTCTGTACGAGGTGCTGCGTGATCATACTTATTGTTGGTAGGCTTTGGACGGGAGGTCCGTGGTACCCGCTTGTGCTCGGACTTACGAACCTTTACCTTGGAATAACAAGACATATCTGAAATTCATATGTGAATATGGAAAAAGGAGTTTAAGCATCCCTTTTTATGAATAAGCATAAAAAAATCCACAACTGAATTGATTGTTGGAATAATGCGGATCCATGGATTTATCTTCTAAAAACTTTGTAAATCTAGAATACCCATTTGGAAATACCAAGGAAAGAGGTTTAATGCTCAGACTTGAACTTATGCAACAAGAATTCAAAAACTCGGATGTGATAGGAAAATGAAAACTTTTAAATGTAAAATCAGATATCACAAATTCACATCTGGAATTTAGTAGAAATCCCGTGAATCAAACTTGGGTAAGTGGAAACCTAAAACTATACAGAAATTCAAATATCATATTTGAAAGTAGAACTCCGAGACTTACACTCCGGTAAATAGAAATTGGAAATCATATGCAGACCCCGAGACACACACTCGGATAAGTAGAAATTCAAATATCATATTTGAAAGTAGAACTCCGAGACTCACATTCGGGTAAATAGAAATTCAAATATTATATTTTAAAGTAGAACTCCAAGACATACACTTAGGTGAATTAGAAAATTATATAGCAACCCCGAAGCTCATACTCGGGTAAGTACAAAACACATGGAAATCACATATGGAATTCAAGAAGTTTCCAAGTCTCATGCTTGGGTAAATAAAGTCAGAATTCATGTCTGAAAATAATAGAAACCCCAAGACTCAAGCTTAGATAAATAAAAATTCGAATGTCATAAAAAATATTGATGGAAAGGTAACTCTTGCTTGTGTTTGGAACATTTTACACATGCTATTATTGTAATCCTTCCGCTAAGAGTAACATGTATACAATGGCTTGTATAATTATTTTGGGGTATTATCAGGATGAAAATTAAGTAACGAATGTGGTTGTGATATGATAATATGATCATTTACATTAAATAATAATCGAACATCATACATGTTTAAGAAGCCTCCCCGAGCGAAATGGAAAACCCACTCTTCGTTTGAAGGCCTTTAGAATATGGACTGGAGTTATCCTGAACATTGATAGTGGGCTCCATTTCCAAAGACAAGGTTGAAGTCTCTCAACCTACTTTAGGTATAAAGTTAGAAGTTCAAGATCGCTTTTCTGGAAATGTAAATATAATTTTCAAAGCCTATATTCAGGGGTTTTATGGGAGAAAACTAGTAATACATGTCTAGTGATAGTTGTTAGCAGCTTCGAAACCCATATCCAGGCATTTGATGGAAGACCAGAAATCCACTTCTGGAAATAGTAAAAGTCCGGAATCAACCCAGACTCGGGTATTTGATAAAAGGCCAGAGAAATCTACTTTTGGTGATAACGAAAGTCCCGAACTGACCCGGATTCGGGTATTCGTGATAGGAGACTAGAATTCCTCTTCTGGTTATAATGAAAGTCCCGAATCGGCTCAGATTCGGGTATTTGTTAGAATGGCTGATTGGGCCTTGGGAACCATTTTCCAGGCTTTGTTTCGGTTTATTAGCTACACCCTTGAGCTTTAAGTTGGTTTGTGAGCCACTTCTTGGGCTTTGTTTTTGATTTGATAAGCCAAATTCTCGAGTTTTGATTTGATTTGATGAGTCACTTCCTCGGGCTTTATTCTTCCGAAGTTGAGGTTGTACGTGCTTCATGTGCTCCCTTTGAGCTTTTGTTCCCTTTTGCGGGATGGTATGTAGGCTTAGGATGTACAAGCCTAAGATGCTAACACACAGTCCGCAGCGAGAACACATCTCGTGGGCGAGCACATAGCTCGCGGATGCGAGAACACATCTCGCAGGCAAGTACACAACTCATGGGTGATCACACAACTCGCGGGTTCAAACACACAGTTTGCGGCGAGAACACATCTCGTGAGCAAGCACACAACTCACTGGTGCAAGAACACATCTCGCAGGCGCGTACACAACTCGCGTGATCACTTAGCGCTTTAAGGTCGAGAACACAGCTTGCGTGAGCATGTAGCTCAAAGTAGGGGGATGTTGACATATTAAAAATTGTAAGCATGTTCGAAAATTCTCTAAATGCATTGATGTATTGCTTGAATTAAAATAAATGTTACCAGACTTTCATGATGTCTAGTTTTCTTTTTGAAGTATGGGGAATGAGGATGTCGTGTGACTGAGGATTCGGCAAATGCGACATGTGTGTGTCTCGCGACAATGATACTTTGATCCACAGTTGTATCAGCTTCCACAAATAAAGTCTGAAGTTTTAGTTTAGAAGGTCCTATGCCTTCTTTTCATGTTTGAATGAGACTTTGGATTTTCA
Organism: Allium sativum; assembly: GCA_030737875.1. NCBI lineage: Eukaryota > Viridiplantae > Streptophyta > Magnoliopsida > Asparagales > Amaryllidaceae > Allium > Allium sativum. Next base: position 739,125,234 of record CM060916.1, read on the forward strand.
ACGAGATCTCTCTTCGTTTTGGAGTTCCCATTCGAACAATCGAATTCGTCCATATGAATGAATTTGTCAAATTAGAGTTAGAAATCTTGCAAGCTTTTGCATTCGCAGATGTATAGCTCCTTCCAAAAAATTGTATTCTCAATTAGACTTGAATAGACAACGATGAGTTTCTCCCGGTCATTCATATTTTTTGCTTTCAGATCCTCGGCCTTAAACCTTTCCAAGTAACCATTCAAAGATTCTCTTGGTTTTTTGCTTTATGTTTGCAAGGATCGTATAACCCACGATTAGATCTTTGCAAATGCAGAACTGTGTTGAGAAATCGTGAGAGAACTGCTTCCATGAATGGATGTTATTATCCTGGTATTGTTAGTACCATTTGGCAGTCGCTCCCTGAAGCGTTATTGGAAATAATCATCAACGTATATCACCAGAAGCATTATAGATATCCATTTGGCTATTGAAGGCCATGAGATGGTTGTCAGGGTTAGTAGCTCCATGATACTTCATGGTTAAGGCCTTCATGCATGAAGGTAGCACTATATTCTTGATTTCATTAATAAAGGGTGTCATTCCTTCATCGTCGCTAATATGCCCATCCAAGATTCTTTTCCTTTCGGCTTCGAATAGATTTTTGATGATTTTCTTCGTTGTGTTCCTAAAATAGGGTTCTATGTTTCCATGGTTTGATCTTTTAGGACTAGACTCTCCAGTACTTGAACTTCCAGATTATTCTTTGCCTTAATTATACAGGCTCTCGTCACGTCTTTCACCTAACGGATTAGTTCTTTCCCTCTTGGAAGAAATCAAACAGGTTTTCTTTTTCATTTCCAACTCCCACGTGGCTATACTTTCCCTTGGAGACTTGACTTCATCTTTCTATTTTAGATTGGTGTCTTCCAAAGACCCTTACGATCGAATATTACCCCATAAACCCTTTACTTCGAGTAGTTGTCTTTCATGGGCCTTTCTTCTCTTGTCCCCCTCTTTTACAAAACTCAAGTTCACAGGTTGTGTTGGAATTGAAGGCTTGCCTACTCCCATTGCATGTTGGTCGAATGATTGGGCTATGTTCCCTGTTAACACTTGATTGCTCCTTTGTGACTTTAAACTGGCATGTAGAATTGACAAAGATTTAGTTTTGTCAAATTCAAAAGATTTTTATATCTCTGATTCCGCTTGATATACTCAACTAGTAAGGTCCTTTGGGCCGAGCTCTCTTTAATAGACCTTCTAGTAGCATTAATCTGAAAAGCTAAATGTAATGGTTCAAACTCATTATTCTCTCCTCTTGTCAAGTTTGAAGGTTCTTTTGTTTTCAGATTTTCTGAGCTAATATTCGAAAGTGTGCTATTCTTCAAAACAGTTGATGCATTAGAATCTTGTTCCCAGTTTCCTTTTGTTCTAACCATCTTCAATGGATATTGGGAGTACCTTTTACGACAGAAAAGAAGGTAGGGGTAAAGGACTTATGTCAGAAAAGGGGAAATATGGAAAGAGGGTTAAGATAGAGATGAAGAGGGGAGAGATGATGGTTAACAATAGGGATGAAGATATAAGAAATAAGTCCGAGGATTCAAGGATATAGTACTCTTTACATAACTCGAATCAATGATGTTTCATGAAGTTGATTGGTCTTCCTAAGCTCTTCACTAAAGCTCTTTTTCTACGATCCTGCTTCTTCACAACTTAGTCCAATCCAAGACGGAACAACACCATTAAAAACGTTGCAAGGTTACCTAAAGGATTAAAGGCAGGAAAAGGAATCAAAGGCTCAGGCCCTCCTTTTAGCGCGAAAACGTTAATGATATTTTTCATCAACACCAGAGATAGGTCTAAGGAAATGGACCTAAGGGGAAAACATGACTATTTAGTTCCCACAAGCTTGAGTTGGTTCACCGTTTCCTATGTATCAAGGTCTAAGGCATGAGGATTAGTTACTCTTCGCTCAAGGGGTGAGTATCTCGCTTCTGTGACTCAAGGACCAACAGTTACCTTAGGACAAGGGTTCCCTAATCACAACACACGTTAGGAAGCTAAACAGCTTGTGGAAGGGTTACTTAGTGATTTAGGATTAAGGGCAAGACTTGTGTATGAAGCCTTTATTGAGACAAGAGCATAAGGTAATTAAATACCCACTGAAAGGGTTGGATTGAGAAGCGCTAAACAACATAACACAATAATATACCATGTATAGCAAAATAGTAGAGAACACAACAATTTATAGTGGTTCGATTGAACCAACGTCCACTTTAAGGGCTTTGATGATTTTATTCTTAGAGGAGGTTAAATGAGAAATTTCCAAATTGACTTACAAATTAGGGTTTACTCTCTTAGGAACGAGAGCAAGATTGTGGAATGGGAAAAAGTCCCCCAAAATGAGACCCCCGGGGTCTTATTTGTAGGCAAATTAGGCCCCTTTTTGTTGTGAGACCAGCAGAAGCCTCTCTTGGATGCTGAAATAAGGTTTCGACCACTCTTGTGACATTCGGTTCTAGCAGAGAGGTCTCGGCCGCCTTTCTTCTTATCGAATGTCTTTACTGATGTCTCCTTGCCTTCAGAATATCAATCTCGGGCTTCCGGGAGTGGTTCTGCCGACATGCCTCTCGGAGCTTCACCAATAAGCTTCTAATCCTGGTTGTAAATCCTTGGCGTGTTGCACATATGCTTCCAGTATGCCTTCCGATGAATGGCTTTTGGCTCCGGGACCATTGGATTCGGTCTGCTTTTGTGCTTGGCTTTGACATTGAATCATAAAGACTTTTGTGTTGGGAATGGGTGTCGATAAAGAGTATCAGTTCTAACTGCTTTATCTCCCTCAGTAATCATCACTTGTTCTGACAGATGATGCTTTTTCTTTCCTGTTCCACTTCTAGAACCGTGGGTAGGGGTATCTCCTCTTTTTCCCTGTTTCACTATAGCGTATTTGGTTTTGATTATAAAGATATGCTCTCAAAATGCCTTCCGGTGATGCCGAGCTACCTCTTGATGTTGGTATTAATAACAAGCAAATTGGTATCAGTAGGCTCCTTCTTTCTTCTACCGGGCTTCGGGTCGTATACCTTCGGTAACCTCTTATTATTAACTTCCGGTATCATGTGAAATGCTCTCAGTGTGGCTTCTCTGCACTCCCTTAGTGTCGGCGTTACCTTGCCGGCGTCTTATTCTTTCATATTGGTTATAAGCTTCCTACTTTCATGTCCTTTCGGAATCTTCGCTACTATTTTCAACCTCCAGCTATCGGTGTTTGCCCGACATTCTTATGCCCTGCTATCGGCCTTGATCTACTCCAGCCTTTCCATAACAATTCCGGTTCTCGCCTGTTATCTTGATGTTACTCATTGCTGATGCTTGGTTGTAATATGTATTTTACTTGCTATCGGCACCATCTTTTGGTTTACTTCTTTCAACCTCGTCTCTTGTTGTATTCAGTGCTTTTTCTGCCTTAACCTTTGGCTTTGTTGTCGGCTCTCGGGCTCTGCTTCCGGTAGCATCTTAGCTTTGCTCTTTTCTTCACAATCCTGGCTTCGCTGCCCGAAACCCTTTGTTCTCTGGAGCTGCTGCTTCTTTATATTAGGCTTATGCAAATTTTGGTGTTAACAATATATATATATATATATATATATATATATATATATATATACGCACAACTCCATTTATTTTCAAAATTCAAACAGCGCTATCCCAACATTTGTTTCTTACTTGTTTTGATTAACTACGCGTTACTTTTGAATTTCATGTATATATATACACATATATACATACACACACACTCATACATATAATGTTTCCTTATATGTACATACACATATACTTTTGCCTTAGAACATGCATTTTTTGGTTGGCCTTCTTAAGATTTAAATCATGACGTTGATGGGTTTCGAACTAGCGCCTACAACTTGGGAGGCAAGTGCTCAACCACTGAACTACATTGCTTTTTGTTCACAAAATTAGAACATTGGAAAATCTTAGTTTTATGATTGCTCATTTTTCTTTCTCCTTTTTTGTGTTTGTTTTGAAACTTTGTTTAATGGTGTCTTCTTCGTTTGGGTCCGTTTTCAGCAAACCATGGGTCTAAATTGATCAAAACATTGCCGTGGACGCGATGACACAAGTTTCTTGACCAAACTCAGAAAATTTTATGAATTTTATTTTAATATTTAATTATCAGTGCAGTGTGTTACACCTCCTCTCTCACTTCAAACTCAAGCCTCCAACCTCCATTTCTTCTCTAATCACTACCAAATCATCCATGTAGTGGATCTATCCCCTTTACAACTCTAAATCTATATATTCCTCCTTAATTTTTCTAATTTCCATTGCTCCTACACGCTCCTACAATGTCGTTGCACATCACCCCGATCTCACAAAACAAGAGGTCCCGTGGCTAAACTGCAATGAATGGAAATTTGCTATTCAAATGAAAATGGAAAACGGTGAGTTTCAATAAGGGCATGCCATGAAGTTCATGGATTTTTCTCCTTGTCAACTTGAGGAGCTTTTTATAGTTGTAGGCTCAGCGTCGAACCTGCACTACAAGACTTTTAAGCGTGATTGTTATCCTTAGTATATTCGTCTTTTGGATTGCTAGATGGATGTTGATTTCAATGAGGGCATCAACCTGATTGGGTAGGAGGTTAATAGGTCTCAGATGATTTTTTGACCACGACGAAGCAGAGATCTGGGATATATCATCGGTCGAAGAAGATTTGCGTGCCATAGCGATAGATGACCCTCAGATCCTTAATTGCTACTTCCTGCATAACACCAACATTTAGAACATCTGTAATCCACAACATGTTGCTCGTCTATTTATGCATATCATCCTATAACACATCATTTCTAAGATTGAAAACATCGATTAAATTTACTATTTTGTGCAAAAGGGCACTTATGCTATCCTAGTCGACATAGCCATTAACTAGGATAGAGCATTGAGATCCATTTTGAGGAACATTTTGCAAGCAAACCGCAGACTCACTTTCCTATAGCCATCTCCTCGCTCATGTCTTTCGATACTTTCAGGTGAACCCTGCCGGGGAGAGGGGAATTAGAAGACCTCTGCTCCCATCGATCGTCCCAACCTTAGGATGATGGATATTCCGTTGCCTTCAGCTCTAGCTGCAGCTCCAACTCCAGCACCAACACCTTCCACTTCAGTTCAGCCTCATCCGTAGTCAGGCACAACAGGCCATGAGAGCCTCGAGCTCATTGCCTTTCGAGAGATTCAGGTAGAACTTTGTGAGATACATTGAGAGCAACCTCTGTTAGCATCATGAGATTGGATGCATTTCCTCGCTTCTATGTTCCTAGAGAGGACGTGGAAATGGAGTGAGTTCCAACTACGGAGCTCGATCTTCTCATATCCAGTAAACGTAATCTTTTAGTTTTTATTGTATATTTTCCTTTCTAGCATTTGTTTTCTTATTGTAGTCGTTGTTTGTTTGTAACGTCAGTATCTTTGTCATTAATTGCACGACGATGTTATGAAATTTTTGTCTTTTGGAGATATTATGTGTGTCATTCGCACTTTTTATGATTTGAATCAAAACCACATAATTTAAATCCAACTAATAGTAACTTCAAAGCTGGAAAATTTCAGTGCTCGAGTTGTAAATTTTAGCAAATGACAAGTTATGCACTGTTTTGTTATGGGTAATTACTTTTGCTTCTTCCCTAAATGCTAAGTTTAATTCTCGATACTATAGTTTTGCAAAATGTCCAATTTCAGGTAGGATTTGTTAAGTTCACTTTGCGCATTTCTTTCATGCAACCGACTTCCGTCTATGTGGTGCAACCTGAATCATTTAAATATCTGAAGAATATTTTTTTGAAACATTTTCCTAATACCATTAAAAAGAAAAGAAAATTTATTTTTTAATTTTAAATTATTTTCTCGTTTATAAAAGAAGCACACATTTACATGTTTTGAATTGTTTTTCCAAAATGAACATAAAAATTTTGGAAGTAAAAGTTTATTTTTTTGGAAATTGCGATTTTCAGGGTCATATGTAAAGTGTAAGAAAGATGATTAGGAAATTATTTTTCGATCTTCGAAGTTCAATTAGGACAGTTATATGTTCAAACATTAATGTTAAAAAGGAAAAAAAATGTTTTAACTTCATAAACATTGTTTCTATACCTTATCGACGATGTGCGCAATTTATTATTTAACTCATTTACAATATAGTGCTGGTTTTAACTCTCCTAATTTAGTTCATATGTGGAAATTTTGCAGTATTTCGAGGCAAAAGAGGTAAAATTCGACTATAGAATAGGAATATGAAATTTCAAAGTTGTAAGATGTTAAATTCTCCACAAAAAATCTTTTTCCTAGCATAGGAAAGAACACATGATGTGATATTAGATGTATTGACGTGTTTGATGCAAGAAATGTTATGCAAAATTGGCTGCTTCACACTAATATTCGTAGTCGTATGAAGGTTTTGAATGAAAAACGTTTTGAAAAGCTTCACACATGTAAACTGGCAGTATATTTTTGGATGCTTGCATCATGTTTTTAGAAATGTTTCCAAAATAGAATGCATACACAAAGGAGGATCCAATTTAGAATCATTACGCATGCATACTTTTATGGTTGCGACCCATTATGTACACAGTGCGCATGCGCACAATTGGTTGCGAAAAAACAGATTTTACACATATTGGTTGTGTAGTTTAGGATAATTAGGTGTCAGAACTATGAATTAGTTAATGTAAAATTATGGGATTAAATTTCTTTTAAGGAAGTAAAAATGTAACACCTTGAAATTTGATGATTGTTAAATCAATTTTTTAATTAGGTTCCAAAAATGGAATTTGACCATAAATCTTGCACCGTTACGTCAGTGATGCAATTCTGGTCAATTTTCATGTTTGGAACTTCACGAACGGAGTCCGTATGAAAAATTTACGAACAAAAAACGATAACAGACGAAAAATAATTAATAAATAGTAACCAAAACTCATGATACCCAGCTATAGTCATATTGACCAAGAGGTTGACCAGACGATCAATCGATCGGGTAATAACAGTCGACCAGTCCTCGAACTGTTGTTCGAGATGACTCTGCCAATTAGGGCTTTTGGTTGTATAAAATCAACAGATATATTTTGTTAAATTAAATCTAACGGTTATTCCTCATTTGAGCATATATAAATAAAAGATTACATCCCCTCTCTTTTGCTCATATTCTTTGTAGGCAGCAACGAATCTCTGCCATGTTCATTTCTTCAATCTACTACAAACTTTATGAAACATATTTGTTTTCAAACCTAATAATAAAGGGTGGAGATAATAAATCCATAATTATGAACAGGGATTGGTTCTTGAACATAAGCTAAATTCTTTGGTTTTATTATTTATTTTCTTTCCCTTTTTCATTTCTTTCTACAATCTATAAATTTAATATGTATACATATCCTCTTTCTACACAAATTATAAATCTGTCGGGATTTCTGGACAAAAAACCCAAAACTATAATTCAAATCTAAGATTTTGGATGTCTTTCAGGTGAGTGGGAATATTGTACAAAATATTTGATTTTTTCCTCATTGGTGTAATTTGAAGGTATATGTCTTAATCTGATAATTTGAATATATAGACTTTCTTATGAAATATCTATATATTTCCTACATCTCTTTATTTACCTTTTTGTAAACATTTACATCTAAATCTGGAAATCAGTCCCTAAATATATTTAATATATGTATGTTACTTTATTCCAAATTAGTAGCAATGGGTGTAAGTGCAACCTTTATGTAAATTTATCCTTTTAGTTCCAAACCATTTGTGTTTTGGATTGATTAAGTATTTATTTTGTTTTTGTAAAATATCCCATTTTACCTTTTTACACTTAAAGACCGCGTTCAAAATTATCAGGAATGCACAAAATAAACAAAAAGAAGAGGTGTAAATCACGCGTTCTACGCGTAACTTACATTGTCTGTTCTAATTAAACAAAATATTTCCAATTCCTTGTAAGTTTGAATGTGTATATATATTTTTGTCTTTAAATGTTTGGGAGAAATTACAAAGATTATAACAAGAAACTTCTAATGGGATTTGAAATCTTAGAAAGTCAAAACATATTGGGATTGTTCTAGTTAGTAATTTATATTAAAATGTAAATAATATAAAATTAAGTAATTAGTAAACAAATAAATATAAAAATATGAAATTTAGATATGTAATAAGGATGATATTATATATAATAATTAATGCTATATCAATCAAAGAACACAATTAATGCTATATCAATCAAAGAACACAATTAATGCCAAGTATAAAAAAGAAATTAGCAAAACCGACCAGTTTTTTAAGTGATCCGTAACACTTTTATTATACTGAAAAAATAATAAATGAAAATCAGAAATATACAACAAGTATATCTACAAAAAAAATTAAAAAAGAAAAAAAAACTTCTACATAGGGAAGGTAGACCAGTACAAAGACCAGATTACCAATACAAACATAACATGTCCAAAAGGAATCACAAAAAAAAACCTCACACAGCACAAACTTTTTAAACCTCACAAATTACCTTGAACTAAAAGATAGCTTAAACTTGCACCATCCAAACATCAGTCATTAGAGTAATTAATCCCTTTGAGGAGCTCAATTTTTTTACTCCTAATGATAGGAGCATTGCTCTCTTTATGACCAGACACAGCGGACATAGGGGAGGCACGATCATTATCAAGTGGCATGGGTGGATCCTTATACGGTGCTGGAGGGACGAAATGAGTGTAAGGGTGAATTTTTTTTGTTTTGAACTTCTTCTTCAATAAGGAGAAAGAGGGACCATTGGTTACATTTTCCATGGGAGTACTACTAGTAGATGGAGAAACAATGGACATAGTGACTGGGGATTTAGCAGAAGTACATGTTTTATTGACAAAACTAGGAATGAGTTGCATTTTGCCAGATAATAACTTATTGAAAGTCACAGCTTCCTTGATTTGTGTAGTTGCATTCGAACCAAAATTCAATACATAATCCAAAAGAAATTGCACTGAATCACGAGATGCATTTATCTTTTGTGTACTAATACAATCACTTACCTGGTTTACTTGACTTTTCCCTTTGCTCATACCATCATCCAAAAGAACAGGCTCAGGTTCATTCTTCCAAAACTGTAACAACTAAAATTTTGATGATAATTAATTTAGTTATTTGATTAGATTCCAAAAATGGAATTCTGATCAACTTTCATGTTTGGAACTTCGCGATGAAAAAGTTACGGACGAAATATGAAAACATACGGAAGGTATATAAAATGGAATATATATAAATATGGTAATTAATCTCCCCCTCCATATCAATGGCAGGTCGACCAAGCAATCGACCGCTGTAACGACCATTTGTTCGAGGTTGGCAGTGTGGCAGCTAGGGCTTTGACATATAATTTAATATACTAATCGGAGGATCTTTATTAAATTAAATCTAATGGTCCTGGGTAATTTCTACATCTATAAATAAAGAGCTAGATACTCGTTCTCTTATTTATATTTTCTAAAGACGGCAGCTAAGCTATGCCATTTTCAATCCTTTAATCTCTTTTAAAACATAAATTATAAATGTATGCAAATCGAATTAACAAAAATTGGATAGATTAGGTTGAAATTTATGGAAAAAGAGGTGTTTCTTCATTTAGGTAATTTATATTATTGAATCTCCTACTAATTTTTCTGTTTTTTTTTTCAGATCTACAATTCTAAATCTTTGTTTGTAAATCCATTTTTTGAAATAAATAGTTGATCTGTAGGCTTTTGGTAACTTAGACTTAAAAGTTGTGTCAGATTTTGATTTTGATAGCTTTCAGATTAGTCGAAATTTATATACATTGTTTGTAGTAAACTTATATAATTTATTTGTGTTAGATTAGAATTATATGCCTAAAAATTATCAGATTTGATGTTCGTATCAAATCTGTAATATTATATTGAAATTTTTGGCATAGATTTGCAGGCCTTTTAAACAAGTATCATTGTATAGCCTACAACTGTTTTTAGATTTATTATGTTTATTGTGAACACCTTAGATTTAGAAATCAATCCCAAAAATCATTGTTAGATTTTTAGTTTTATTTCAGATTCATGGAAATTGGGTGTTGAATTATAATTGTGCAGCTTTGGTTAAAATAATAATAATCCTGCTGCGTTTGATATTCCTTATGGTTTTACTTAGTTATTGTAAGTTTTGTACTTTTTATTCTTTTTGCAATAAAAGATATTATTTGAAATCTACAAGGAACATAAATAATTCAAATAAGAAGAGATGTGCAAATTCATGTATTTTGTATGTAGTTGGCAACATCTATTCTAATTAAAATATTAACATGTTTCCTTGTGATTTGAAAGGGGTCAGTTTTCCTCTTTTATGATAGTTTGGACAAAATAAACAATAATTGAAGTAAATAACCTTTTATAAGATTTTGAATCTTAAAACAAGGTTAAACACAAAGAGGGTTGTTTTGCTCGTTAGTTTAGGCCAGAACATAATTAGTAAAATCATAATAAATATAAATTAGTAACTACGTTAACTCCGCATTTAAAATATAAATATAAATATATATTAGTCTTATCCGTCCAAATCTACGTAAATGATGCTATTATATTAAATATATGTTTTGAGTGTTAATGTGTGTTTGAATTTTAAGTGTTTCCATTTCATGGAAATAAATGTAAGGTAATAATTCCCATAATGAATGGAAATTAAGCGTTTGTGACTGTTGTACAACCAATATGGAACTTGTTTTTGAAATAAAGAGGTCATAAATAGGGTAATAAGTATTATCGCCGTATTTGTTTTGGGTAATTAATTGAACATCATAAATATGCCTAAATGATTACAATAAAAGTTGATATTTAGGAATAATGGAATGTAACTCCAACTAGGCAATAAATAAATAGCAAACTTATATATATACACATGAGAATTAAATGGAACTAAATTTATATTAATATTTGGGTATTACACTAATTAGATTGGAATTCAAAAAAGGACTGATATAAAAGCTCATTTAGTAATGAATGCTTTTGGAAAATATGACCGTTGGTGTCATAAATGGCATTAAATAGGTTAATTGATGCCTTAGGGAATATGACCGTTAAGGTCATTAGTGGTAGGTTACATAATTAATAACAATAAGTGGAATAGGAAGGGGTATTGATCGTCATAGTTAATGCTAAGTCCAATAAGGAAATAATAATTAGATGTCCTAAGAAAGGAGGTTATAGGTTTCACTTATTTTATTCTAGTTAATCTATAATTAGTATAATCAAAAATAAGGATTAGACTTAGTAGATTAATAATGTGGGTCAGTTGCCTTATTCGATAAAAGTTTGCACTTTCCACTAGTCGGATATATTTACAACAAAACCGTAGGATCCCGTGATGATAGTAAATTGTGCAGCGAGGATTATCTCCTAAAATAAGGTGTTTGAGTGTGCGGTATTAAGTGGTTGTAGGACCCACCTCCCATACCAAAAAGAGGAAACCCTAAGAAGGAAATATTATATGCGTAAGCTTGCTTCGGGATAGAGGTATCAAGTAGTTAGATCCACCCTTAAAAAGGATACTAAGTGATTGGGTAACATGCCTCCCCATAAATAAGAAGAATTAAATGGATATTGGGTACGAGTTAGGTAATCCCAACCAAGACATGCTTTCTCTAGATAGTAAGTGATTAGGGTGAGAGTCCGCCTCGAGAATAGGTATTAAATGACTGCTACGGAGGTACCATGGGTCTTCCTATCATGCAGGAAGTAGTAAGTGGCTAGGGGATTATCTAATAATACCAGCTAGATAGTAATTGGGGGTCTGCCGAGGGAAGGTCAAAAATGGTGAGATGTTGTCCACCTATCATAAAGATAATAAGTGGCGGTTTACTATCTCTTGTCTTATGCGGGGCGTGAGTATATGTGTGAATGACAGAAACCTTGAATTAGTAGGACTGAGTAGCTAGTGTCCTTTAATTTATATTAGTGTAGAGTAAACCACCAAGTAAGGTATTAAACGATCGATGGGTCTGCTTTGGGTCTTAATTGATTGGAAGGATCCACCCTTACCTGTTATTGGTAGTGAGCTCTTAAGTGGCTACATAGAAATAATTATCCACTTTATGGAATAATGAGAAGTTGAGAGTCCACCTCTTAGTTTTTGATAATTGGTTGAGTGGTGGTTTAAAGGCTTCGTAATTATGCGTAAACACTCAATCTCTGTATTTCTATATCGTTATAATTACCGTTTGGGATTACTACCTTGGGTATGGTAGTTAGTCGTCATACGTAAATCTTTACAAAGATAGGTTAGAATTACTAGCTCTGTTAGACATATGTTTTGTTCTGACCTAATGGGATACATTTGTGTATTGTAGACAGTGCTATATATTTTCTACTCACTAGGACTTATTGTTCTATCCCCCTCCTCATTACAACTGTCATATTTAGCTTGGGAAAGACAAGTCTTAGCAAGTGTTCAGTTTGGTTTTTCAGTTCTCGTTCTCTCATGCTTGATATCGATGTGGCGATACACTTTGAGGTAGTCTCGTTAGTCGGTATTGGTTATCTTATTTTGTTTCCACTATAAATTAGTTTTATTTTACTCTGATTATGCTCATTATTTGCTGGTACCACATATATATTCTTCATGCGTAGATTGGTTTGAGTTTTGATTTTTGTCAAAATTTAGGCTCTGAAAAGTGTGGGGGTGTTACATTTGGTATCAAAGCCTAGGTTTAGACAATTAGAGAAATTAATAAGTTAGGATCGGTGAGAGAACGTATTCGAAATTATTTTCTCTTTTCTTTCGTCTTTCTTACTCGACCTTAAAATAATTGACGATGAGATAGTCAAGGGCCTATTTACTTATGGTAGGCTTTCAACAACTAGGAGTTAGAAAAGTTTTGAGCTCGAGTATTCGGAATCCCGATTTACTCCACGATGTGAATGACGATTCTTTGTTTTGAAGAGAACGAGGGCGACATGTTGTGAATTCCATTGATTTGAGCTTGGTGACTAGATGAAAAGCAAGCTATAACTGAGATTCTCGTGTTTTTATGTTTTTTGTCTGGGAGTTCCAGTTAATGACCTTTTCCTTGTCTTCAATGGAAAATTCACACTAACATGTCGTTATTCCGGATATTCTTTTGGAAGAATTATTCGTTTGAATCATTTATCTTATATTTAAAGAGATTTCTGTTTTGAAGTTATTTTTAAAACAAGAAACGGGTTCCAAAATTTTAAAACTTTGGTTTTCGAGAAATTGTTTTAAAATAAGGATTTGTGTAAATAAAATAAATCATAGAAATTTAAAATCCAACCATGTTTCGAATCAATGGGATTTGTGCAATTTCAATAAATAATCCATTTTGGTAAAAGGAGGATTTGAAAGTGACAAGGAATAAGCATTGAAATTCAGAAACCATAGTTGCCCATTCCTTATGAATTTTTTATATTTGTCTTTCCAATTATTTTGGATGATTTATAGAAATTACCACAATTGACCTTTTTACGGAATTAAAATCTTGGTAATCCTGAACTTGAAAGGTTCCAGTCCGTGGTATAAACTAGAATATAAATGTTAAATGTAGATTTGTATTTTGAGGGCCTTACCTAAAAAATTTAATATTGATTTTTTTTTTCAAAATTCTCCCTTAGAAAAGACTAAAGAAATTTCTATTCCATTTGGGGTATTTGATTTCGTAAATCGTTCATGTCGTTGGTCAGCTAGGTATGAGGAAATCAGTTTTAATTTATTTCAGACTTCTAGCTAAGTTTTCTTTTCAATAATTCATTTGTTCGTTTGATGGTTGCAGCTATTTGGAGGCGTAGGGAAATTATTTCTTGGTTTAGCAGATGTTGGGCATCAACACAAGATTTATGGTGGAGTTGGGAAGGCGATATGCTTTTATTTTAATTTTTGTAAATCAAATCATACCATTAAGTCTACGTTTAGACCGCCCCCTAGAAAGAGCTAGCGGTCAACCGCCCTTCAGCACCTAGGTCGACCTTCCCAGGCCTGGTGCGACCCGAGCCTGACCCGTTTGTTGGAAACGATATATCATACCAGCCGACTTTACTTTATCTCCTCATTTTCTTACATCCAAAACCCACTTTTCACCTTTCCTAACCTCCAAAATCAAGCCTTCTACCTCCATTTATCCTCTAATTACCACCAAAATTCTTGCATCCGAGATTTAGTCGTCATATACTCCAGATCTGCAGTTTTCTTTATCGATTTTGTCGATTTTATCGATATTTTCGATTCCTTCCATGTCACCTCCAAAGGCTTCCGACCTCCTTACATGGTACCCCAGTCTCATGTCTCAAGAGGCTGCGTGGCTCGACTACAATCCAAAGAATTTGGAAACCCACGTGGAAATGGAGAATTATGAGTGTCTCCAAGGACGCTAGGTGAAGTTTGCTGATTTTGCTCCATTTCAGTTAAAGGAGTTGTCTGCCGCCGAAGGTGAAGCATCGATCCTGCTCTACAACACTTTTGGGTGCGATTGTTATCCCTGCTGTGTCTACCTGTATGATGCCCAGATGGTTGTCAACTTCGATGAGGTTTCGGGCTTGATCTGGTCCAAAGTGAAGGGCACCCTATTGAGCTAACCGATTAGGATCTAGTAGAGATTTTGGGCATTTCCATTTTTGGTGCGAATTTGGATGACATTGGGATGACGGACCCCCAAATTCTCTCATGCATCTTTGTTGGAGTTGTCATTGTTTGGGACACTGGTAGTTTGTGACCCATCTGTCGTCTGGTTGTGTGCATCATTCAACAAAACATTATTCCCAAGACGGGAAGCTTGGAGCAGATCTACCCTTCTGTACACTGTGCCACTTACGCTATTATTGATTGCGTAGCCGTCAATTGGGAGTGCATGTTGATGATCCATTTCTCGGAGCCTTTCGCGGGTACCCAGAGGACCTATTTCTTTTATTACCTTCTTCTCACCCTGGTCTTTAGACTTTGTGGGTGACCCTTCGTAGTGAGACAGTAGTCAACAAAACCTTAACCACCATTGATCGTACCTCTCTTAGGAGGATGGGCACCCATATGTCGGCCGCTCCTACTCCTATTCTCGCTCCTGTTCCTACACCTCTTGCTCCAGTTGAGCAGCAACATCCAAACGCAGTAGGTCAGGAGACCCCAGAGCTTGCCGCCCTTCGTCGAATCCAAGCAGAGATCCACGAGGGTCATAGGGAGCAGCGTTGACAGACACGCGAGATTGGTTGTATTTGTTCCTTGCTACATTCCTGGCATGGATGTGGCAATGGATCAAGTTCCAGTCGTGATGCTCGACCTTCTCGTAACCTGTAGGCGGTATCTTTTGTATATTGTATCATGTGCATCTTTCCCTTTCCAGCACTTCTATTCTTATTATTGTAGTAGTTGTGTTTGTAACTATTGGTGAGGTTGTTCCTTTAAATTGCATGATTATGTAATGGGGTCTCATATGTGTTTTTCTTTCATGCTTCGTTGTTTTTGAATTAGAAATGAAATCTCATTTTTTATCTAACTTACAATTGTTTAGAGTTGGGAAGTATATAATTTTGTAGTAGATAAATTTTAGCAAAAGACAGTTTTTTGCATTGTTTCATCATGGTATTTATTAATTGTCGCCTATTCCTTTTGAGCTAAGATTTATTTTTGTGGTTTTGGTTTTTGTATTTTTCCACGTGATCAATGTCCTTCTACGCAAACATGTGACTTGAATAACATAAGTTTCTGGATTAAACTTCTTGCAAATGCTATTTGAAAAAAAGGGATCTCTCTTTCCTTTTTAAACTAATTTTCCTTGTTAACTTTCTTTAATCCGGTTTATGCAAAAACATGAATTTGGTACGATGGTTTACGTATGTTTAAACATCTGTTTTGTATCAAAATTGATGGTTTAAATATAGGAAAGAACAGATTACCATAATTTAATTTTGCACAAATATCGTATAGAAAGTAAACATTACTAAAAAGGAATTTCAATTTTTTCGCAAGAATTTTTAAAGTGGAAATTTACTTTTTATGGTAAATTTCAATTTTTATATTCACATGTAAAGCAAAGGAAATTTTTGGATGGTTTATTTGTGTGTTTTAGCAGTGCATTAGGGACCATGACACGAAAATATGTTATTTGTAATAAGGGAATGATTTTTTTACCATGGAAACGTTGTTTCCATACACTGTCGATGATGCGCGCGATTTACTAATTAATCCATTTTTAAATTTTAGAGTTTTTTTAAACCTCCTTTGCAGTCTACAATTGGAAATTTTTGGAGAACTTTGAGTCTATTGATGTAAATTTTCCATTGTAAGACGAGAATTGGAATGTTTATCAGTGGAAAGAACGTTGAATTTCTTCGCTTTAATCACATTTTTTGGGCTTAAGAGGAATTAATATGAAACAATCTAGATGCATCGACGTGTTGGATGGTGGGGTTTGATTGCAAAATGGAAAAAATTTCAAAATAGCCTTTTTTAAAAAACTAATAGCGGATTTAGGCTAGTTTTGAAACTATTTGCAGAAATAGGCTTGTTTTGTCCACCTCAGCGCTGAGGTGGCAAGTTGCTTAAAAAAATACATGTGGGCGCACTTGTGAAGTGCGCCCCTTATAAAAATATAAAGGACAAATTTTCAAAATAGGCTTGTTTTTAAAACTAATAGCAGATTTAGGATAGTTTTGAAACTATTTGCAGAAATAGGCTTGTTTTTGAACAACTATTGCCAAAAACAAGCCTATTTCTGCAAATAGTTTCAAAACTAGCCTAAGTCTGCTATTAGTTTTAAAAACAAGCTTATTTTGAAAATTTTTCCTTGCAAAATTGGTTGCTTCACATTTCTATTCATAATCATGTGACAATAATGGATGATTTTTTTTTTAAAAGTTGCATTCATGTAGAAGTACTAGTATATTTTAGGATGTTAATTTGCATCATGTTTCCAAAAGTATTTTCAAAATGAAATACATACATGCAGGAGGATCCAATTTAGAATCATTATGCATGTATATTTTGTGGTTGTATCTCATTATGTACACAATGCACACGTGCATGTTGGTTGCAAAATGGATATACACTACTTAATTGTGTAGTTTAGGATAATTAGGCGCCAACGCCATAACTTTGTCACTGAAGAAATTTCGGGACGAAATTTCCTTTAAGGAGGGAAGCATGTAACAATCCAGAATTTTAATGATGTTTTATTTGGTTATCTAATTAGATTCCAAAAGTAAAATTTTTGTAAATGATCGAATTTGGCCACGAAACTTGCACTATTGCATTTGCGATGGAATTCTGGTCAACTTACATGTTTGGAATTTCGCGAGCAGGCTCCGTATGAAAAAGTTATGGATGAAATACGAAAACAGATGAAAAATAAATAATACGGAACTAGTATGCATGGACAACCGATGGACGTGTGCATAAATAGATATGGATAAAGGTTGGAACTGAGTTTAAAAATGAATTAGTGTCATTTTATTCTTGTATTTGTCACATCTCCTAGGTTGGCACGGTAGTTCTACATCAAAAATAGTGTCATATAACTAATATTTAATTTTAAACAACTAATCATTGAATATTTACATCTAATTAGCACGCTAAATTCGGAGCACTGACAAATAAACAACAAAGTTCTCATTTGCACTAATATGTCAAATGTTTGCTTATACCATGAGTTTGAAGCGAGAATAAGTTTGGTCGTTTTTCTTTGATCTGATCTGCTAACCAAGGTTTAGTAAGTATTATATCAGCAGCAAATGGAAACGTTCCTAATCTGACGTATACGTAAGATAATAATATAATGAATGCCATGTGCTTTGCACAAACTGAAAGCGGCTCATTAGTGGATCCAGTTTTGGAAAAATATGTGCACCAATATGACTCCAACATAGTGAAACATAAGCCGACGTCCAATATTGCTGAAGATTCAAAGTTATTAATAAGAACCGGTGGAAACTTTCATATTTATATATAAATATAACAAGTTGTTAATAGAAGGCATATAATTATCCAGTTTCAGCTTGTGAAACACATATAGCTTGTTAACGTGGATATAAGCGTTTTCTGAAATTATGAGTTTACTTAAATGATAGTATAAGGCAATCTTTTTTTCCATTTTAAAATATGCCATAGTAATTCAGTTCAAAAAAGTTTACCATCTAAATTCAAATTTAATAAAAAAATCTACCATATTTTTTGTTACAACAACATATTAGCTTTTGATTTCATTATAGTCGTTCATATAGAAAGCGCCGAATATTACTTGTTGTAGTTTATTGTAATTTATGAACAGAAAGAAATCAATATACACTAAATTAAAATTTTATATAAGTACGTGGTGCAAGCAATAAAGTGGAAAAAGAAACACACAGATACAACATGTAAATACTAGTTAGAAGTCAGTATTCTAATATTTGGCGTAGAATTAAATAACTAATGGTATCAAATGAAATTCTTATTGATCATACATGAATCTATAGTTCATTACATATTACATCACCATAGGTTCATACTAAATATTATAACTAAAATATGTTAGGCAACAAAACTTATATGCAAATTCATTAAGCCTTGAGCTCATCTGAATACCTTTGTCGTCCACGATAGGTTTAGTGGCAACATTTTTTTTTGTAATACCCAGTTACTTTGGCCACTATCTGCTTCAAACCAATGTCATATCTTTACCTTTATTTGTTAGCATATATCACCACATAAAGCTAAGCAATAAGGAATTTGGAAGAAAGCCAAACATAAATAAGAAAATGTTTATGGAAATAAAAACTATAAACTGAAATACTAAAAAGTATCATCTTCCTATATAGAAAAATTGCGTATCAGAAGAACTAAAAACAATAGTTAAACTCACTGAAAAATAAAAATCATCAAAAAATTTTTAATTTACTTACAACCATCTGGAGTTGCAACTTGTAATATGTGGATGACTTCATTAGATTAAGTGGATATGGAAAATCATTTTACGCCGCAGAAGTGCATATGGTCAAGAAAACACAATACATGTGTTTATGTGACTAAACATACAACCTACATGAATAACTCGTATATCCTATTTAC
Organism: Allium sativum; assembly: GCA_030737875.1. Taxonomy (NCBI): domain Eukaryota; kingdom Viridiplantae; phylum Streptophyta; class Magnoliopsida; order Asparagales; family Amaryllidaceae; genus Allium; species Allium sativum. The sequence continues at coordinate 739,144,312 of CM060916.1, forward strand.
ATCCTCATTGTAAACAATATTAGATCCAAATAAAAGAAGATAAGGGTTTGGAATACAATGTTTGCTACTAACCAATTGTTAGACATCATGAAAAATGGTACTGAAATAAAGTGAATACTTGGTTTATAGATGGAATGGAATTCTAGTATCATGTATATGTAAGTATTTAGTAGATCAAATCGATCTTCCTTTCATCATCACGGGTACCTAAAACAAACCAAATAAATAGTATAATCAGCCAAAAAAATATGAAAAGGGACATCCAACCCATGAAGTATAAATCCATATCATAATTGAAAACTTAAAACATTGTCTGGACAACTTTTTTGCATTCCATATAAATTTCGGAATATTAACATTTAATAGAGGATCTGGTTATATGCTACTAATTTCAAAGTCATTTGAATTTCAAACATCGGTCCTTTGAATACATAGTTTAATATGCAAACCCCATTGGGGAAGAGCTCCCTAACTCTTCAACTTAGAAAAAGAGAGAGCTTCGTTTTTCATTTGTGATATGGTGAATTAAACTTTTCAATAAAAATAAGCCACAAAATTGCATCAATACCGAGTTTAAGTACCAAATATTACGCCAAATCAAACACTCTCCTGTAATGTGAAAGGGGCCCTAAAACTAAAAATCTAAACATGTGTTATGCTGGTAAAATAAACAAAAATTATAGCACAATAAATTTGTAAGAGTGAGAATTAAACTAGGATCTTGCTGAATTCAGAAATCAAAGTTACATCATTTTCTTGTGTTTAATACAAATATAGATCGGTCGTCTTGAAGTTTTTGATTTACGCATGTAGTCTAACGATTTGATTTCAATCGCATAAACCTGCAGAGAAGGGAAAAAGATCGAAATGATTTAGAATAAAAAACAAAAATACTTGCAGAAAAACCTCTTAGCTGTAGGAAGCTTAAATGAAAAGCCAGCCTCCAGCCTATCTATCTTCTTGCACGCCTGCGAAATACAGATTATGAAATCATGAAAATTTGTTCGAATATAATAACTAATATAAAGAATAGATAACTGCAACGATTCGGATTTCGCCCGGACCTAATCGATCGCTAAATCGACCAAGACCATTCGAATCCCGAATATGCTAACTTTGGGCATACAACATATTAGAACAGATAATATCAAACTTTTATAAACATTATAATAATGTTACATCAGAGTACAGAATATCAGAGTACATTGAATATAATACAGCGGAAGATAAATTACAATGAATTTAATACAGTGCAGCGGAACCAATAATCTGATACGGCGGAAGTTTATCAATGCTTTGGACAAAGCTTTAAGCTTCGATCCAGAATCCTGCTCAATATATCTGCAAAATAAGCTACTCGACTGCCCGTATGGAAAAGAGGGCACCCGACTTTGCAAAGTGAAACAAACTACGGGTCGGTCATGGAACTGGTATGAGAAATGTTTCCTAACTTATCTAAAAATATAGCTAATCATAGGACCACACCGCTAACGCGGAACAAGTTTACCCCATTGGATTGCCAGTGCATGAATTAAATAAATTTTTATTCAAAAACAATGCAATGTTTTTTAGAAAAATGAAATCATTATAAGACTCAAGTCCCATCACACAATGCAACGCAAACCGGAGGACAGAGTTTTACCTTATAATGATCAAACATGCTTGATACGTAGAAAATAATATTTTAATATTATTATTAGTGTCTAATCAGTTTTAAAATACTTCAAAGTAAATGTATCAATCCTAGACGGTATAGTACCCATCCTACTATGTCGCCATATATAGGTTTACAATCAAAACCGTAATGCCGTATTGGAAGTTGGATTTCCATCATGAGTCAAGGCTAGGGGAGATCTCCTTATCGATTCACGACACTCTAGCAAATGTCTCAGAATCACACCTACGGGCAACCCTTAGATCCTGCAGGGCCGGTCCACAAATACTTTAATGGATTGGCAATTCCTGAACACACGCTTCCCTGTCCTATTAAACCTATAAATTGGTCACTATCGACCAAAATAACCGAGGCCTCGTAATCCATCATCCACATAAGTAAAATGTCAGGGCTTGCAAAACCCTGATACCACTTCTAGCTAGAAAGAAACGTGTGCATTCCCTGCGTTCCCTTGTCCTGTTTCTGACTCTTACCGGGGTGTGAGGCTCGCGAAGTAATGCTATAGACAAAGCTATGCCTAAACATGTCGTGCTTTGATCATCAACCACAAGGCCCCGCTTTTCAACAAAAGCCTCGATCGTTTGCATCTTGGCATGCCACATTAACAATTCACGCAATGCGATCAATAACTATCAACATATAACCCCTGAGCTCGAGCGTCTCAAAGAAGGTTGTTAAGCAATAGAATAAATTCTCCGCCACCAAATAGATATATATTAAATAGAAATCAATTTACGTAGAATGAAATCCAATGTCAAACACACATCCATTCACAAGTCCGTTCTGGGTCTAGACGAAACCGGAGACACCTTATTCCTCGTCCTGAATATCCAATATGGAAGAGAGGTGTTCGCTTATCCGGACAATCAACAAGTACGTCCGGACAACTACCACTGTAACCCTTTCCTAGGATCAAATCAGTCCAAGGCATCAGTAGTCATCCATTCGATGTGAAGATCGACGGTCTTCAATCACCGTCTTCAATGTCTTCGACTTTAAATCGTCGTATAATTATTTTAAATGAGATTGAACTCGGTCTTTTCAAATAATTCTCGAATAATTATAATTTAAAATAATTTCATATCGTTAATATTGTTTTATAACTATTTATCGCTATTTTTATTTATATAAAAATAGTCCAATTTAATTTAACGACATTTCGGGTCAATAGGCGGCCCTAGCGCTGTTTTTACCTAAATTTGATTTACACATTTCTCGAAATCTAACCGTTGGATTTTAACAACATTTATATCGTTGGAAAGATCTTCCCAAAGTGGTCCTAACGGTTCTAGTTTTGGGAAAATCCGACGGTCGGATCTTTCGGTATAATCGTTTAAAGTTACGATTGCGAAACACGAACTATCACGCGCGAATCGTTTAATTTATATTTATATATATATATATATAATTATATGTAAATATAAATTATTTGATGATTCCACTAACGTGTTTAACACGCCTAATAAAAGAATTTTTTATTGGCATATACTATCTACATGTTCATAATGTGAAATAAATATGTATTTTATTTGCCTTCATTTCTACATGTTTCTAATGGCAAATGAGTACGTATTTTATTCACATGACATCTTGCTAATGACAAATAAAAGGATAATTTTTATTTTTCTTATTTGTATGCAATTTCTATTTTTAACTTTAACAAATAAAAAGAAATATTTTATTTGTATATATAGTTTCAAATCATAACATATAAAAATGCCTCTTTACTTTGTACACAAATTCTAATGTATAATTTGATAATAAAATATCACTTTGAATTGCATACAAATACTATTGTGTAATTTGACGATACAAATGATTCTTTAACTTACATACAAATCCTATTTCAACAAAATGCATAAAAAGTGATACATTCATTTTTGTTGACTATTCTATTTCAACAAAATGATTAAAAGCGATAATTTCATTTTGTTGACAATTCTACTTCAACAAAATTAATATTTTTGCTCAAACACAAATCTATTTAACAAAAATATTACTTTTGTTTTTCCTCAAATCTACTTAACAAAAATGTAATTTTTTTTTCAACCATCATATTTTGACAAAATATAAAATTTTGTTTCCACTGTTATATTTTGACAAAAATAAATATTTTGGTTCAACTAATCTATTTTGACAAAAAACGCATATTTTGTTTCAACTAATCTATTTTGACAAAAATGTATATTTTGACGAGAATGTATATAATTTGATTCGACTAATATATTTTCACAAAAACAATAAAAATGATAACTTTGTTTGGTCGACAATTCTAATTCAACAAAACAAATAAAAGTGATATGTTTGTTTTGTCGACAATTCTAATTCAACAAACCAAATAAAAGTGATATGTTTTTTTTGTCGACAATTCTAATTCAACAAAATAAACAAAAGTGATACATTTGTTTTGTCGACAATTCTAATTCAACAAAACAAATAAAAGTGATATGTTTGTTTTGTTTACATTTTTCTATTCAACATAACAAATAAAAATGATAATTTTCTTTGTTTACAATTTCTATTTAACAAAAATGATATTATTGATTTAACACAAACCTATTTAACAAAAATGTTATTTTTGTTTTAACACAAATCTATTTAACAAAAATGTTATTTTTTTAAATTCAATTCTAATTTACAAAAATGTAATTTTTTGTTTCAACCATTATATTTTGACAAAAACGCCAATTTTGTTTCAACATTACAATTTGACAAAAGTGACAATTTGGTTTCAGCTATTATAATTTGGCAAAAGTGACAATTTGGTTTCAACTAATGTGTTTTGACAAAAATGGATATTTTGTTTTAACTAATGTGCTTTGACAAAAATGTATATTTTGTTTTAACTAATGTGTTTTGACAAAAATGTATATTTTGTTTTAACTAATGTGTTTTGACAAAAATGAATATTTTTATATTTTATCACAACATTATCTAACAAATGTTATTTTTATATTATATCATAACATTATCTAGCAAAATGTTATTTTTATATTATATCATAACATTATCTAACAAAATGACCTTTTTATTTAACATGAATGTTTTGCTAATTCACATGTATAATAAAAATATAATTTCTATTGTGTAAACAAAATTTACCACACATGAACAATTTATTTTCATATGTATAATAAGAATAGGATTTTTATTATCTACTCAAATCTTATCGATTCATATTTAAATACAAGTATGATATTATATGTCCAAAACATGTTCTTATTAAACATGTACATTTTTCTGGTATACACAATTCAATCTAGTCGTTAATCGAAATTACATACAATCAATCCAAATTTTAGTTACTATAAATGAAGTTCACATCGCAGTCAATATAAACAAATTTTATTCTAAAATTCAGAAATCTCACACGCCACATACATGAATTTTAAAAGCGAATACAAGTAAATTTCACATCGCAAATCAACAATTAAATTTTATTTAAATTAGATATCTCACCTTGGGTTTAGAATTCTTCAAAATTTTAGATCGCTCCGTTTCAGTTCTGGTTTGTTCCATCGTCTAGGTCTCGATTTTTCGATTTCAACGCATCTGAAATTTTTGAATTCCGATTTCATTTGGTCAAGTTATCATCATTTAAAGATTTGGATATTTAAACAAATAATTAAATTAATAATTATATTAACCTTTGTTAAACCGTTAATTATCTTCCTCCTTCTGTAAACGTTCGCTTTAGAAACCCATCGACGCACCCACTCCAATTTCTCCGTCGCATCCCCCTATGGCCCACCGTCCCCCGATCTGCCGCCACCACGTCCGAGAGCTCGTCGCCGCCGCCAATCGCCCGAGAGCAGGGCCCACTCAGTGCACCCCATGGCGCCAGGAATGGCTCTAAACGCTGGCGGTTTGGAGCAAGAAATCGTCCCCTCTGATGATGGAACCCCGATCATAACCGTACAGAATTAAAGGCCCCGATTTGCTCTTTGAATTTGCAATTATAAGTGCTGTATGATTTGTTGCGGATTAGAAATGGTTAAGGATCGAAGTTCGGAATGTTTCGGCCATCCATAGAAGAGACGGCGGCTTCTGTATTAGAATAGAATTAGGGTTTCCTATTAGTTGGGTATATTTTTAGTATTTTAATAATTTAATTTCTTAATTTTCAGAAAAGCCCATTAAATTATACTAGCTCCAAATTCAGCCCAACCAATGTTGTTCCCACCCAATTGCCCCCGTTCCGGAACCAATGGGCTAATTCCCGTTAGCCCAATCGATCGTTTTCAGCTTGTTTTCTTTAATTAAAAATTAAATCATTTATTTATTTAATTCAATCATACATTTAAATTCCCCGGGGCCACAAATGGACTTCGAAAATTCTCGAAAAATAAATCTAGCTATGTTTTGGCGATACAGTTCTAACAAAATTAATTTCGTCGAATTTGGAAACTGTTTGAAAAATGGCCATTTTCTAGTCGATCCAATTTGATTGAAATTGACAAAACACATTTTCTTTTGCCAGACTCACATATTAATTCCAAAAATTATGAAAATTGGAATTTTGCAATAATTTGACATTCCGGATCCAATCAATGTGGTTTCGTCGAAAATGTAGGCCGTTTGCAAAATGGCTATTTATTGTATTAATATATATATATATTCCATAGCGACTATGTTGAATTTTAAAATGGACATAGCTTTTAATTCCCGCTATGAAATTTCAATTTTTCAGATCCGTTAGAAAGATATTTTTAAATAGATTCTAATATTTTTGGTTTTACTAAAATCCGGTTTATTTTGAATCCTGCACATTCATTCAAAATTCAGATTCAAATTTTCAAACTATCGCGCAATTTCTAACTCCTTCTATAATTAAATAAAATTTATTCATTCTAACTTCGATTTACATATTTTTTTTAATCGTTATTATTTAAAATTAAACATTTTAAATATTTATAATCCATTAAAATTTCTAAAATAAAAATTTTAAATTGGTTGTAAAATTCCGGGTTGTTACAGTCTCCCTCACATAAAATATTTTCGTCCTCGAAAAGGAACGAAGCTGAAAGTTGTTTAATTAAACAACTCAAATTTCATTTTTCTTTTTATTGGTTTTAACAATTTTATTAGTTGAACTAATAATCACACAACACAACCCTCAATTAATTAGTTGATTAGCCTTAAAAATGTATATATCTTTTATATACTCAAAAACCATATTTTATAAGATCGGATTATATATATAATCACAAATACATTAATTATGAACTTGTCACGCTCAACTCATTCTAGGGCATTACTAACCTCATCTCTAACGAGTTTTCTCATTCTAGGATACTGCTGATCCTATCTCTAACGAGTATTCTTCTATAGGATATTTCTAATCCTATCTTTGATGAGTCTTTTGTTCAGTTCTAATGAGTTATACCCCAAAGGTTTGAGTTAACCAAAGCTCTGATACCAATACTTAACACCCTTCTCTGAGACGCTCGAGCTCAAAGGTTATATATTGATAGTTATTGACCGCATGATGTGAATTGTCAATGTGGCATGCCAAGATGCAAATGATTGAGGCTTTTGTTGAAAAGCAGGGCCTTGTGGTTGATGATCAAAGCACGGCCTGTTTAGGCGTAGCTTTGTGTATAGCATTACTTCGCGAGCCTCACACCTCAATAAGAGTCAAAAAAAGGACGGGGGAACGCAGGGAGTGCACACGTTTCTTCCTAGCTAGAAGTTGTATCAGGGTTTTTACAAGCCCTGACATTTTACTTATGTAGATGATGGATTACGAGGCCTCGATTATATTGGTCGATAGTGACCAATTTATAGGTTCAATAGGACCGGAAAGCGTGTGTTCAGGAATTGCCAATCCACTAAAGTATTTGTGGACCATCCCTGCAGGATCCAAGGGTTGCCCGTAGGTGTGATCCTCAGACATTTGCTAGAGTGTCTCGAATCGGTAAGGAGATTGTCCCTAGCCTTGACTCATGATGGAAATTCAACTTCCAATACGACATTACGGTTTTGATTGTAAACCTATATATGGCGACATAGTAGGATGGGGTACTATGCCGTCTAGGATTGATACATTTACTTTGAAATATTTTAAAACTGATTAGACACTAATAATAATATTAAAATATTATTTTCCATGTTTCAAGCATGTTTGATCATTATAAGGTAAAACTCTATCCTCCGGTTTGCGTTGCATTATGTGATGGGACTTGAGTCTTATAATGATTCCATTTTTCTAAAAAGCATTGCGTTATTTTCGAATAAAAATTTATTTAATTTATGCACTGGCAATCCAATGGTGTAAACCCGTTCCGCGTTAGCGACGTGATCCTATGATTAGCCATATTATTAGATAAGTTAGGAAAGATTTCTCATACTAGTCTCAGGACTGACCCGTAGTTTGTTTCACTTTGCAAACTCGGGTGCCCTCTTTCCCACACGAGCAGTCGGGTGGCTTATTTTGAAGATATATTGAGCAGGATTCTGGATCGAAGCTTAAAGCTGTGTCCAGAGCATTGATAGACTTCCGCTGTATTAGATTATTGGTTCCGCTGCACTGTATTAAAATCATTGTAATTTATCTTCCTCTGTATTATATTCAATGTACTCTGATATTCTGTACTCTGATGTAACATTATTACGATGTTTATAAAATTCTGTTGTTATTTGTTCTGATATGTTGTATGCCCAAGTTAACGTATTCGGGATTCGAATGGCCTTGGTCGATTTAGCGATCGATTAGGTCCGGGCAAAACCCGAATCATTACAGTATTTTTAACTTTAACAAATAAAAAGAAATATTTTATTTGTATATATAGTTTCAAATCATAACATATAAAAATGACTCTTTACTTTGTACACAAATTTTAATGTATAATTTGACAATAAAATGTCACTTTGATTTGCATACAAATACTACTGTATAATTTGATGATACAAATGATTCTTTAACGTACAAGCAAATCATATTTCAACAAAATGCATAAAAAGTGATACATTCATTTTTGTTGACTATTCTATTTCAACAAAATGATTAAAAGTGATAATTTCATTGAAACGACCCGAAATCCCCCTTACGGGAAATCACGGATTGAGTTGAGAACAAGCCACATCCGAACGCAGACAGAAGAACATTTCATTGTATATTACAACAATTCCATCAGAATATAGGAATATATAGAGTACGAATAAATATTACACAAAAAATATCATAGATTTAAATTACATTTAAATACATTGCAGCAGAAAAATAATACAATACACAACTAGAAGTAATACACGGATACAGAGCTTTCCGAGTATGTCCCAGCTGTAAATCAGTATCCTGTGAATATAAATCTGCAAAACCAAAACTACTAGCTGCCCGTGTCAAAATAAGGGCACCCAGAGTTTAGGTTAAAACAATAAACTCCAGGTCAGTCATGGGACTGGTGTAAGAACTAAAACAGTTATTAATCTTTATTTTTAAAGTTAGGTAAATCAAGGGACCACGCTGTATAACACGGAACGGGTTTCCTCCCAAGAATACCAGTGGATAAAACAAATAGCGCAATGCTAAAGAAAGAAAAATGAAGCTATTATAAGACCCAGGTCCCATCACACAATGCAACGCAAGCCGGAGGATAGGGTTTTTTACCTTATGATAGCCAAAGAATGCATGATACACTAAATTTCATCTTTTGATTCTTAATCAGACTCCAACCGTAAATTAGTAAGAAAACGATTTCCTAAGTATTAACCCCGAAGGCCGAAACCAACATCAGAACAATACCTAGGAAACCACCCATCTTAGCTCGTTTTCAGTTAGTTTCTGATTTTATATACAATCATAAATATCAATCATAGGCGGCATGGGTACCATATATCATGTCACCGTACTAGGCTCTAAAATCAAAACCGCAAGTCACGTATTTGGAAATTGGATTTCCGTCTGTGAACCGAGGCAAAAGATAGTTCTCTACCGATTCGAGACTCTCTAGCCCGAGCCTCAGGATCAGAGCTCGAGTGACCCTTGGATCGTAAGGGCCGGTCCACCGACGTGGATTGAAATGCCTGAACACTGCGTTTCCCCACCCTTTGGGCTGGTCTTCAACCACCGTCTTCATCTTCGACTAATTGTCGAATACGTTATTCAGACTGGGATAAACCCGGTCTTTCTGAATAACTCGCGTATATAATAAATAAGTGTTACACAAACACAACATACGCCTCATTCCAATTCATCAGTCACTAACCGTAAATTAGTAAGAGAACAATTCCCCAAATATTAACCCCGAAGGCCGAAACCAATATCAGATCAATACCCAGGAAACCATTCATCTTAGCCAACCTACAGTTAGTTTCTAAATTTCACATTCTTAGGGAAAGGTTCCCATTAATTTTATCAAAGATAAATCTTTTAAATTTATTCTTTAATCTTCCTTTGAATATCACTTCAAACTATTTGGGATTAGCGAACCACACCGAAGTAATTGTTTATTTTATTTCCCAATCCCAACCTATTTATCCCATGAAGTAAAAATGGTCATACTTTGTATCTAACACCACGGTGTTATCGGTAAATTCAATTACCATTTCACGTTCAAATCTCATTAAAGATTTAACTATCGTCTGGAGTAAAACTGGTGATACTCCATTCTCGATCTTTTCAATCTAATTAAAGATTCATTAAAACTCCACTTAGTTTTAATCTTTGACTGGGTTAAAGAATCAATGTCATTTAAAACACGGTTCACGATAAACCCCAAAATCACATCACATTTCAATCAGTCCCTAACCGCAAATTAGCAAGTGAGCAATTCCCTAAGTATTAACCCCGAAGGCCGAAACCAACATCAGATCAATACCTCAGAAACCATTCAACTTAAATAATCTCTAGTTAGTTTCTGATTTTCTTAACTCCTTTGGTTCTAAGAACAGTATTATTGAAGATACCGTTCACGACAACCCAAAATCACATTCCATTAATTATCGGATTAAAGAACAAGTGTTATTTAAAACACTGTTCACGATAAACCCAAAAATCAATACCAATTCAATTCCAATTAAATATTATTTAATTGGTACACTTCATTAAATCTAAATAAAAAGATTTAATCTTTTTCTCAACTGGGTTTAAGAACAGTGTTAATGAAGACACCATTCACGACAAACCCAAATCCCATTTGATATTAAATACAAGGCTCTGAATAGAAAATATATCGGCTTATATTCAATATCAAATTCTATGACCAACAAGTATCGTATTGGAAATAACGATATAAATATATCTTTCAAATTTCCACAACAATATCTGTATAATCACGAAATCCAACATCGAAATATTCCAAAGACAATTTCGATTCAAATCCATTCAAATTCAATTATTGGAAATTCTGGTTATTTTCAAAACCATTTCAAATCCAATTTACTTATTTTAAAAATAAATAAATTATTATTCCGGTTTATTTCGATAAAAGTCTACTTTTATCTTTTCAAATATGGAGTTTTTCACCCCAATTCTTCACAAATCATTTCTTATGATTTTACACAAATTATTGATATTTTTAATAATTTTATCAAGGCCCGTACAGTCAATTTCCATCAACGGCCATCGAACTGCACTTACTACGACCTTTTCCAAATTTGATTTGCATATAATTCCAAATCCACCTATTAGATTTCAAATCTCTAATATTCTAAGAAATCTCTTTTCGATATGAACCCAACAGTTCCAGTTTCAGGAGAATCCGACGGTCGGATCTCCCGTAATATCCATTCGAAGTCAATGGTCGAAATTCGCGAACTGCCGCGGCTAGGCGCGTTCTATTCAGGCTATTATATTATATATATAATATATACTTCATCGATTTCCTTTTAAAATGTATTTTATAAGTCATTTTAAATTCGTTTTCAAAATGATTTCAACTTCATTTCAAATTCAAATCAAAATTGAATTTTTCCTTACAAATTCGTTTTAAATTCATTTCAAATTGATTTCAATTCAAATCGATTTTTAATTCAATTTCAGTTCGTTTTCAATGCAATTCAATTTCAATTCAAATTCATTTATATTCAATTTTAATTTGAATTCGGTTTTATTCAATTTCAATTCAAATTCATTTTCAATTCGAATTCATTTCAAATTGATTTCCATTCAATTTCAATTCGATTCGAATTCATTTTATTTTCAATTCGAATTCTAATTCGTTTTAATTCAGTTCGAATTCTAATTCGTTTCAATTCAATTTAATTCGAATTTCATTTCAAAATATTCGATTTTGAAATCACTTTTCAATATTCATTATAAAAACGAATATAATCGATATAAATATCGTTCGCGTCAAAATAGCGCTTATCTAATCAACACGCCTTTATATATTTCTATTTCGAATATTCTATTCAAATATTTCGTTTCAAATATTTCTTCTCAAATATTTTATTTAAATATTTCTCTTCAAATATTCTATTTCAAAACTGGAATGAGGCCCAATCAATTAACATAGATTTTATTTCTATGGATTTCCATACAACGCATGTATATATCAACAATGACAAATAATCAACCATCATCCAAAGTGCATTCTACACTGTATAAGCATCAAATATAAATATTCAACGCTTATAACAGTCTGTCAATCAATCAATCGACATACAACTAATTATTGGGATTAGTGTATGTCATATATCACCCCAATACCCGTGTGGGGTTTCAAACAATCAAACACAGATTTTATTTGTGTAGTTGGGCGATGTTTAAAATTTATCGTCCCAAACAATATCAGCCAAATGTGTGTATATAAACAAATTGTACGATTTGTTTATATTTATTTATTTCATTTTATATACACGTTAAAAATTTTATTTTTAACTATAAAATATTTTTAAATATATAAATATTATATTCCATTCGACATCACACAATCAACTACACATAAAAATCAAACAAACAAACAAGCCGTCCATGGTCTGTGGACGACAGGTATTGAGTGCTACTAAACACCGTCTGCATCCTAATGTATATTTTAACTAGAAAATTAAATTAAAGGTGAGAAGTTCTCACCGACTAGCTAAACCAAACGCCGTGACTCTTCTTATGTAGAAATCTTCGCCATGCTCGCTTTTTGTCAATTTCATTGTCCGTAGCCACTACATATATAAAAATCACATTTTTATATTGTTACTATATAGATAAAAATTCTATTTTTACACCGCTACTATATAGATAAAAATTCTATTTTTACAACGGTGTTCATATAATACAGATTATATTTTTATCACACTATTCTCTATATAAAAATTATATTTTTATATCGCTCTTCTCCCAATAAAGAATATATTTTTATAACGCTCCTTCCTATATAAAAATTATATTTTTATATCTACTTCTAATATAAGGACCAAATTTTTATATCATTGCTATAAAATCCCATTTTTATTTCAACATATATATAATAAAAATTAGGTTTTTACTTCACTACACATATAAAGATCAAATTTTTACTTTCTATATAATATAAAAATCGTACTTTTATTATCATATGTATATATAAAAAATCGTGTCTTTATATCGCTACATCTATAAAGATCTCCTCTTTATATATAAAAAAATCAAATCTTTATTCATTTCAAAATCAAATCTTTCTTAAACAAAGATCTTATCTTTTCAATTTAAAACAATGCTCCTCTTCTATAAAACTGATTTAAACCCCCCCTTTTCATTAAAAAAAACTGAATTTATTTTAAACCTAACTACTGTAATTATATAAAATAAAAAACTATATAAATAACATTAAAAACTTACAATTGACTAAAGAGGAGGGCTTAGGGGTCTCGCGCGCATCAGAAGGATGGGCTCGAGCTGCGGAGGAGGGTGGTTAGGGCGGTGGCGGCTCGGTGGTTAGGGCGGTGGTGGCTCGGTGGTGCTGATGTGGGGCGTGGCGGCTTGGTCTTGATGATTTACTGACGGTGGGGCTTTGGGCGTTATGGAGGCAGTGGTCCTCAATCAGAGGAGCAACGAGGAAGGGGAGGAAGGTCGGGGAAGAAGATCGACCGAGGGGGGGGGGGGGGCGACGAGGCAGCGGCGGCGGTCTGGCTTGGGGGCGACGGGTTCCTCCTTCGTGGTTTTTTTATTTATTTCCTAGATCGAACGAGAAATGAGGGGGGGGGGGTGAATAGGGAAAAAGGGAAAGAGGGGGTATTGGGGGGGGGGGGGGTTGAATAGGGAAAAAGGGAAAGAGGGGGTATTCTATAAATTTAAATATTTAATTCTATTTTTAATTCTAAAAAGTAACTTTTCCATACAAACCCCAAATCCAACCCACCGACTGTCGTCCATAGCTAATTACCCCCATTCCGAACACAATGGGATATGTATCATAGGCTGATTCGATCGTTTCGATCAGTTTTCGTCAAAATCAACATATAACTCTATATATTGAATTTGAACGTGCATTTCAATTTACAGGTGCCACATACTAACTAGAAAAATTCCCGAAAAATATTTTCTAGCTACATATTGATGATACGGTCCTATCAAAACTAATTTCATCAAATTCTGAGACCGTTTGAAAATTAGCCATTTTCCAGTCGATTAAAATCAACTGAAACCGGTCAAACGCGTTTTCCTTTGCCACGCACACATTTTGATTCGAAAAATTACGAATTTTGAAACCTAGCAATAATTTGACATCACGGATCCAACAAAAGTGGTTTCGTCGAAAACCGAGGTCGTTTGCAAAATTTCTATTTTCAAAGGCCTTTATATATATTAAAATATATATAAATTCCACAGCGACTTTTCTGAATTTTAAACTGGACATATCTTTCAACTTCTAAAGTGAAATCTTAGTTTCTTACATCCGTTAGAAAGATATCATCAAACAGATTTAAATATTTCTGGTTTCGTCCAATTCCGACTTAAAACGAATTCTGTATATTCATTTGAAATTCGAAATCGAAATTTCAAACTACCGCGCCATTTCAGGCTCGTTATATAATTAAAATAAATTTATTCATTTTAACTTCATCGAAAATAAATTTTTCGCCGTTATTATTTAAAATAATTCATTTTAAATAATCAAAATTCATTAAAATAGCCGAAATAAAATTGTTAAATTGGCTCGGATTTTCGGGTTATTACAATCTCCCCCACTTAAAACTTTTCGTCCCCGAAAAGGAACGAAGCCGAAAGTTGTTTAACTAATCAACTCAACTTTCGCTATTTCCATTATGGCTTAAGTTTTTCAACTTTTCAGTTTCTAAAAACTTTTCAAATTTTTCAAAAATTTGGCTAACACCCTAAATTTTCGAAAAATTTCTCCATAACCTCCCCTGCACCGGGGACTTCGGGATATTTCATATAGCCTCCCATGGCCTTCTTCAATCCAAAAGAAAAAGAAAAAGCCAATCGGCTCATAAAATCATCATCACCCAAACAAAACAGTAATTTATGGTAAACATGTACCTATTTATCGGGCAAACAATTTTATTCTTTTGCTATGACCTCCTTGCAATGACCTGTTCAATGTAAGTACATGTACATGCATGCAAATGCGATAAATTTTCAATACAATTTACTATTTGGTTCAAATTGGCTATATGGTTCAAATTTTAATTACTCAACCAATAATCAAACAACACAAACAGCAATCAATTAGTTGATTATCTTTTCAAATTCATAACTTTGATACATAGTCTAAAAATTAGATTTTTGATGCCAAATCACAACAATAGGCCCTATCAAATTTTGGTTCTCACACCAGTCAATAGGAAATATATAGAAATCCCACTTTCGTCATTTGAAAATAAATACCGGTGATGGTATATACTTCATCATCAGGACCATGCCCGGGCGACTAGAGTGTGATTTTATATCTACCCAGTATATTAAAACTTCGAATACACGTGGATCAGACGTATACGCAAAATCTTTATATACTGGATTGTCCAAATCAATAAAATATAATATTCAAATACGTATAAAACGATTTAAATTTCAAAACAAAATTGTTTTCATTTTCAAAAATATACTCTTCACACTCGTTCGAGGGTACTACTGATCCCATCTCTAACGAGTCATTCTTATTGGATATTACTAATCCAATATCTAATGAATTCTTTCGTATGGTTCTAATGTGTCTTGTTCTCTGAGCTTTGTAAACCAAAGCTCTGATACCAGCTGAAACGACCCGAAATCCCCCTTACGGGAAATCACGGATTGAGTTGAGAACAAGCCACATCCGAACGCAGACAGAAGAACATTTAATTGTATATTACAACAATTCCATCAGAATACAGGAATATACAAAGTAAGAATAAATATTACACAGAAAATATCAGAGATTTAAATTACATTTAAATACATCGCAGCGGAAAAATAATACAATACATAACTAGAAGTAATACACGGATACAGAGCTTTCCGAGTATGTCCCAGCTGTAAATCAGGATCCTGTGAATATAAATCTACAAAACCAAAACTACTAGCTGCCCGTGTCAAAATAAGGGCACCCAGAGTTTAGGTTAAAACAATAAACTCCAGGTCAGTCATGGGACAGGTGTGAGAACTAAAACAGTTATTAATCTTTATTTTTAAAGTTAGGTAAATCGAGGGACCACGCCGTATAATACGGAACGGGTTTCCTCCCAAGAATACCAGTGCATAAAACAAACAGCGCAATGCTAAATAAAGAAAAATGAAGTTATTATAAGACCCAAGTCCCATCACATAATGCAACGCAAGCCGGAGGATAGGGTTTTTACCTTATAATAGCCAAAGAATGCTTGATACGCTAAATTTCATCTTTTGATTCTTAATCAAACTCCAACCGTAAATTAGTAAGAGAACGATTCCCTAAGTATTAACCCCGAAGGCCGAAACAAACATCAGACCAATGCCCAGGAAACCACCCATCTTAGCTCATTTCCAGTTAGTTTCTGATTTTATATACAATCATAAATATCAATCATAGGCGGCATGGGTACCATATATCATGTCGCCTACTAGGCTCTACAATCAAAACCGCAAGTCACGTATTTGGAAATTGGATTTCCGTCTGTGAAACGAGGCAAAAGATAGTCCTCTACCGATTCGAGACTCTAGCCCGAGCCTCGGGATCAGAGCTCGAGTGACCCTTGGATCGTCAGGGCCGCTCCACCGATGTAGATTAAAATGCCTGAACACTGCGTTTCCCCACCCTTTGGGGCGTAAATGAGCCAACGAATGACTCCATCGGCTTCACATAGTCACCGATATATCCGAGGCGCCTCGCAAACCAACAACCACATAAGTCAAACTCGTCAGGGCGTGTCAAACCACTGACGCCACTTCTAACTATAAGGAAACGCATGCCCTCCCTGAGTTCCTCTCTCGTTTCTGGTTCACAACCGGGTGTGAGGCTCGCGAATTAACGCTACACAAAGCTGTGCCACACAGGCTGTGCTTTGCTCATCAACCACAAGACTCTGATTTTCAACAGAAGCCTTAATCATTTGCATCTTAGCATGCCACACAGGCAGACCACTCCATGCAACTGATATCCATCAATCGCACAGAATGATATCCAATGTCAGACACACAGTCCATTTACAAGTCCGTTCTGGGTCTGAACGAAACCGGAGGCACCTTGTACCTCGCATATCCATCGATCTCCAAGTATGTCTGGACGATCACCAACTGATTCCCTCCTCTTGGGTGTACGGCTCAATCAAGATCATCAGTAATTATCCAAACGACGTGAAGACCTCCGGTCTTCAACCACCATTTTCGTCTTCGACTAATTGTCGAATCAGTTATTCAGAATGGGATAAACCCGGTCTTTCTGAATAACTCGCGTATATAATAAACAAGTGTGTTACACAAACACAACATACACCTCATTCCAATTCATCAGTCACTAACCGTAAATTAGTAAGAGAACAATTCCCCAAATATTAACCCCGAAGGCCGAAACCAACATCAGATCAATACCCAGGAAACCATTCATCTTAGCCAACCTACAGTTAGTTTCTAAATTTCACATTCTTAGGGAAAGGTTCCCAATAATTTTATCAAAGATAAATTCTTTTAAATTTATTCTTTAATCTTCCTTTGAATATCACTTCAAACTAGTCGGGATTAGCGAACTACACCGAAGTAATTGTTTATTTTATTTCCCAATCCCAACCTATTTATCCCATGAAGTAAAACTGGTTATACTTCATATCTAACACCACGGTGTTATCGGTAAATTCAATTACCATTTCACGTTCAAATCTCATTAAAGATTTAACTACCGTCTGGAGTAAAACTGGTGATACTCCATTCTCGATCTTTTCAATCTAATTAAAGATTCATTAAAACTCCACTTAGTTTTAATCTTTGACTGGGTTAAAGAATTAGTGTCATTTAAAACACGGTTCACGATAAACCCCAAAATCACATCACATTTCAATCAGTCCCTAACCGTAAATTAGCAAGTGAGCAATTCCCTAAGTATTAACCCCGAAGGCAGAAACTAACATCAGATCAATACCCCAGAAACCATTCAACTTAACTAATCTCCAGTTAGTTTCTGATTTTCTTAACTCCTTTGGGTCTAAGAACAGTATTATTGAAGATATCGTTCACGACAACCCAAAATCACATTCCGTTAATTATCGGGTTAAAGAACAAGTGTTATTTAAAACACTGTTCACGATAAACCCAAAAATCAATACCAATTCAATTCCAATTAAATATTATTTAATTGGTACACTTCATTAAATCTAAATAAAAAGATTTAATCTTTTTATCAACTGGGTTTAAGAACAGTGTTAATGAAGACACCATTCACGACAAACCCAAATCCCATTTGATATTAAATACAAGGCTGAATGGAAAATATATCGGCTTATTTTCAATATCAAATTCTACGACCAACAAATATCGTATTGGAAATAACGATATAAATATATCTTTCAAATTTCCATAACAATATTTGTATAATCACGAAATCCAACATCGAAATATTCCAAAAACAATTTCGATTCAAATCCATTCCAATTCAATTATTGGAAATTCGGGTTATTTTCAAAACCATTTCAGATCCAATTTATTTATTTTAAAAATAAATAAACTATTATTCCAGTTCAAATCCAGTTCATTTCGATAAAAGTCTACTTTTATCTTTTCAAATATGGAGTTTTTCACCCCAATTCTTCACAAATCATTTCTTATGATTTTACACAAATTATTGATATTTTTAATAATTTTATCAAGGCCCGTACAGTCGATTTCCATCAACGACCATCGAACTGCACTTACAGCGACCTTTTCCAAATTTTATTTGGACATAATTCCAAATCCAACCGTTAGATTTCAAATCTCTAACACTCTTAGAATGCTCTTTTCGATACGAACCCAATGGATCCGGTTTTAGGAGAATCCGACGGTCGGATCTCCCGTAATATCCATTCGAAGTCAATGGTCGAAATTCGCGAACTACCGCGGCTCGGCGCGTTCTATTCAGGCCATTATATTTTATATATAATATATACTTCGTCGATTTCCTTTTAAAACGAATTTAATAAATCGTTTTAAATTCATTTTCAAAATGATTTCAACTACATTTCAAATTCAAATCAAAATTGAAATTTTCCTTATAAATTCGTTTTAAATTCATTTCAAATTGATTTCAATTCGAATCGATTTTTAATTCAATTTCAGTTCGTTTTCAATTCATTTCTATTCAATTTCAATTCGAATTCAATTCTATTCAATTTCAATTCGAATTCATTTTCAATTTGAATTCATTTCAAATTGATTTCCATTCAATTTCAATTCGATTCGAATTCATTTTATTTTCAATTCAATTCGAATTCTAATTCGTTTCAATTCAATTCGAATTCTAATTCGTTTCAATACAATTTAATTCGAATTTCATTTCAAAATATTCGATTTTGAAATCACTTTTCAATATTCATTATAAAAACGAATATAATCGATATAAATATCGTTCGCATCAAAATAGCGCACATCTAATCAACACGGCTTTATATATTTCTATTTCAAATATTCTATTCAAATATTTCGTTTCAAATATTTCTCTTCAAATATTCTATTTAAAAACTAGAATGAGGCCCAATCAATTAACATAGATTTTATTTCTATGGATTTCCATACAACGCATGTATATATCAACAACGACAAATAATCAACCATCATCCAAAGTGCATTGTACACTGTATAAGCATCAAATATAAATATTCAACGCTTATAACAGTCTGTCAATCAATCGATCGACATACAACTAATTATTGGGATTAGTGTATGTCATATATCATCCCAATACCCGTGTGGGGTTTCAAACAATCAAACACAGATTTTAATTGTGCAGTTGGGCGATGTGTAAAATTTATCGTCCCAATCAATATCAGCCAAATGTGTGTATATAAACAAATCATCCGATTTGTTTATATTTATTTATTTCATTTTATATACACGTTAAAAATTCTATTTTTAACTATAAAATATTTTTAACTATAAAATATTTTTAACTATATAAATATTTTATTCCATTCCACATCACACAATCAACTACACATCAAAATCAAACAAACAAACAAGCCGTCCATGGTCTGTGGACGGCGGGTGTCGGGTGCTACTAAACACCGTCTGCATCCTAGTATATATTTTAACAAGAAAATTAAATTAAAGGTGAGAAGTTCTCACCGACTAGCTAAACCAAACGCCGCGACTCTTCTTATGTAGAAATCTTCGCCATGCTCGCCTTTTGTCAATTTCATTGTCCGTAGTCACTGCATATATAAAAATCACATTTTTATATTGTTACTATATAGATAAAAATTCTATTTTTACACCGCTACTATATAGATAAAAATTCTATTTTTACACTGCTACTATATAGATAAAAATTCTATTTTTACAATGGTGTTCATATAATAAAGATTATATTTTTATCACACTATTCTCTATATAAAAATTATATTTTTATATCGCTCTTCTCCCAATAAAGAATATATTTTTATAACGCTCCTTCCTAAGTAAAAATTATATTTTATATCTACTTCTAATATAAGGACCAATTTTTATATCATTGCTATAAAATCCCATTTTTATTTCAACATATATATAATAAAAATCAGGTTTTTACTTCGCTGTACATATAAAGATCAAATTTTTACTATCTATATAATATAAAAATCGTATTTTTATTATCATACATATATAAAAATCGTGTCTTTATATCGCTACATCTATAAAGATCTCCTCTTTATATATAAAAAATCAAATCTTTATTCATTTCAAAATCAAATTTTTCTTAAACAAAGATCTTATCTTTTCAATTTAAAACAATGCTCCTCTTCTATAAAACTGATTTAAACCCCCCACTTTTCATAAAAAAACTGAATTTTTATTTTAAAACTAACTACTGTAATTATATAAAATAAAAAACTATATAAATAACATTAAAATCTTTCAATTGATTAAAGAGGAGGGCTTGGGGGTCTCGCGCGCATCAGGAGGGGGGCTCGAGCTGCGGAGGAGGGTGGTTAGGGCGGTGGCGGCTCGGTGGTGCTGACGTGGGGCGTGGTAGCTTGGTCTTGATGATTTACTGACGGCGGGGCTTTGGGGGTTATGGAGGCAGTGGTCCTCAATCGGAGGAGGAGCGAGGAAGGGGAGGAAGGTCGGGGAAGAAGACCGACTGAGGGGGGGCGACGAGGCAGCGACGGCGGTGGTCTGGCTTGGGGGCGACGGGTTCCTCCTTCGTGGGTTTTTTTTATTTCCTAGATCGAACGAGAAATTAGGGGCGGGGGTTGACAAGGGAAAAAGGGAAAGAGGGGGTATTCTATAAATTTAAATATTTAATTCTATTTTTAATTCTAAAAAGTAACTTTTCCATACGAACCCCAAATCCAATCCACCGACTGTTGTCCATAGCTAATTACCCCCATTCCGAACACAATGGGATATGTATCGTAGGCTGATTCGATCGTTTCGATCAGTTTTCGTCAAAATCAACATATAACTCTATATATTGAATTTGAACGCGCATTTCAATTTACCAGGGCCACATACTAACTAGAAAAATTCCCAAAAAATATTTTCTAGCTTCGTATTGACGATACTGTCCTATCAAACTAATTTCGTCAAATTCTGAGACCATTTGAAAAATAGCCATTTTCCAGTCGATTAAAATCAACTAAAACCGGTCAAATGCGTTTTCCTTTGCCACGCTCACATATTGGTTCGAAAAATTATGAATTTTGAAATCTATCAATAACTTGACATCTCGGATCCAACAAAAGTGGTTTCGTCGAAAATCGAGGTCGTTTGCAAAATTTCTATTTTCAAAGGCCTTTATATATATTAAAAAATATATAAATTCCACGACGACTTTTCTGAATTTTAAACTGGACATATCTTTCAACTTCTAAAGTGAAATCTCATTTTCTTACATCCGTTAGAAATATATCATCAAACAGATTTAGATATTTCTGGTTTCGTCCAATTCCGACTTAAAACGAATTCTATATATTCATTTGAAATTCGAAATCGAAATTTCAAACTACCGCGCCATTTCAGGCTCGTTATATAATTAAAATAAATTTATTCGTTTTAACTTCGTCGAAAATAAATTTTTCGCCATTATTATTTAAAATAATTCATTTGAAATAATCAAAATTCATTAAAATAGCCAAAATAAAAATTTTAAATTGGCTCGGATTTCCGGGTTATTACATTCATTTTGTTGACAATTCTATTTCAACAAAATTAATATTTTTGCTCAAACACAAATCTATTTAACAAAAATATTACTTTTGTTTTTCCTCAAATCTATTTAACAAAAATGTAATTTTTGTTTCCAACCATCATATTTTGACAAAATATAAAATTTTGTTTCCACTATTACATTTTGATAAAAATAAATATTTTTTTCAACTAATCTATTTTGACCAAAAATGCATATTTTGTTTCAACTAATCTATTTTGACAAAAATGTATATTTTGACAAGAATGTATATAATTTGATTCAACTAATCTATTTCCACAAAACAATAAAAATGACAACTTTGTTTTGATGACAATTCTAATTCAACAAAACAAATAAAAGTGATATGTTTGTTTTCTCGACAATTCTAATTCAACAAACCAAATAAAAGTGATATGTTTGTTTTATCGGCAATTCTAATTCAGCAAAATAAATAAAAGTGATATGTTTGTTTTGTCGACAATTCTAATTCAACAAAACAAATAAAAGTGATATGTTAGTTTTGTTTACATTTTTATATTCAATATAACAAATAAAAATGATAATTTTATTTGTATACAATCTCTAATTCAACTTAAGAAATAAAAATGATAATTTTCTTTGTTTACAATTTCTATTTAACAAATATGATATTATGGTTTTAACACAAACCTATTTAACAAAAATGTTAGTTTTGTTTTAACACAAATCTATTTAACAAAAACGTTATTTCTGTTTTAAATCAATTCTGATTAACAAAAATGTAATTTTTTGTTTTAACCATTATATTTTGACAAAAATGCCAATTTTTTTTCAACCATTACAATTTGAAAAAGTGACAATTTGGTTTCAACTATTATAATTTTACAAAAGTGACTATTTGGTTTCAACTAATGTGTTTTAACAAAAATGGATATTTTGTTTTAACTAATGTGTTTTGACAAAAATGTATATTTTGTTTTAACTAATGTGTTTTGACAAAAATGTACATTTTGTTTTAACGTGTTTTTACAAAAATGTATATTTTGTTTTAACTAATGTGTTTTGACAAAAATGAATGTTTTTACATTTTATCACAATATTATCTAACAAAATGTTATTTTTATATTATATCATAACATCATCTAACAAAATATTATTTTTATATTATATCATAACATTATCTAACAAAATGATCTTTTTATTTAACATGAATGTTTTCCTAATTCACATGTACAATAAAAATAGGATTTTTATTATGTAAACAAAATTTAACACACATGAACAATTTATTTTCATATGTACAATAAAAATAGGATTTTTGTTGTCTACCCAAATCTTATTGATTCATATTTAAAATACGAATATGATATTATTTGTCCAAAACATGTTCTTATTAAACATGTACATTTTTCTGGTATACATAATTCAATCCATTCGTTAATCGTAATCACATACAATCAACCCAAATTTTAGTCAACACATAAATGAAGTTCACATCACAATCAATATAATCAAATTTTATTTTAAAACTCAGAAATCTCACACACCACATACATGAATTTTAAAAGTGAATACAAGTAAATTTCACATCGCAAATCAACAATTAAATTTGATTTAAATTAGATATCTCACCTTGGGTTTAGAATTCTTCAAAATTTTAGATTGCTCCATTTCAATTCTGGTTTGTTCCATCGTCTAGGTCTCGAATTTTCGAATTCAACGCATATGAACTTTCTGAATTCCGATTTCATTTAATCAAGTTATCATCATTTGAAGATTTGGATATTTAAATAGATAATTAAATTAATAACTATATTAACCTTTGTTAAACCGTTAACTATCTTCCTCCTTCTGTAAATGTTCGCTATAGAAACCCATCGATGCTCCCAATCCAATTTCTCCATCGCACCCACCTATGGCCCACCGTCACCCGATCTGCCGCCACCACGTCCGAGAGCTCGCCACCGCCACCAATTGGCCGGGAGCAGGGCCCACTCGGTGCACCCCACGGCACCAGGAACGACTCCAAACGCTGGCGGTTTGGAGCAAGAAATTGGACCCTTTGACCATTGAACCCCGATCATACTCGTACAAAATAAAAGGACCCGCTTTCCTCTTCGAATTTGCAATTATAAGTGTTGAATAATTTGTTGCGAACTAGATATGGTTAAGGATCGAAGTTCGAAATGTTTCGGCCATCCATAGAAGAGACGGCGGCTTCTGTATTAGAATAGAATTAGGGTTTCCTATTAGGTTGGGTATATTTATAGTATTTTAATAATTTAATTTCTCAATTTTCAGAAAAGCCCATTAAATTATACTAGCTCCAAATTCAGCCCAACCAATGTTGTTCCTACCCAATTGCCCCCATTTCGGAATCAATGGGCTAGGTCCTGTCAGCCCAATCGATCGTTTTCATCTTGTTTTCTTTAATTTAAAATTTAAATCATTTATTTATTTATTTCAATCATACATTTAAATTCACCGGGACCACAAACGGACTTCGAAAATTGCCGGAAATTAAATCTAGCTATGTTTTGACGATACGGTCCTAACAAAATTATTTTCATCGAATTTGGAGGCCGTTTGAAAAATGGTCATTTTCTGGTCAATCCAATTTGACTGAAATTGACAAAACACATTTTCTTTCGCCACGCTCACATATTAATTCCAAAAATTATGAAAATAAAAATCTTGCAATAATTTGACATTCCGGATCCAACCAAAGTGGTTTCGTCGAAAACGGAGGTCGTCTGCAAAATGGCTATTTATTATATATATATATATATATATATAGAAACTCCATAGCGACTATGCTGAATTTTAAAATGGACATAACTTTTTATTCCCGCTTTGAAATTTCAATTTTCCAGATCCGTTAGAAAGATATTTTTAAGTAGATTTTAATATTTTTGGTTTTACTAAAATCCAGTTTATTTTGAATCCTGCACATTCAGTCAAATTTCAGATTCAAAATTTCAAACTACCGCGCTATTTCTAACTCCTTTTATAATTAAATAAAATTTATTCATTCTAACTTCAATTTTAATAAATTTTTTAATCATTATTATTTAAAATCAAACATTTTAAATATTTAAAATCCATTAAAATTTCTAAAATAAAAATTTTATATTAGTTCCATAATTCTGGGTTGTTAGAATAACACAGGTGTTGTAGTTATTTAGAGCATAGAGCATAAAATCATACGTAATTGTAGCTATATGCATAAGTGGAAAAAATATACACCATAACCTTATTTTAATGCATGTATGCCATATTTCCCTTGTCAATTTAAATATTATAACAAATCAATATCATGCAACAGGAAATTATCTTCAACATTGAAAATAAAGAATAGAAACATCCACATATTTACTACAGAATCTACCACCATACCATAGATATTTCCTTAAAACTTTCCTTAGACCCAAATCAACTATAAGAACAGTAAACAATAATAGATTGATCAAACATAGATGATAGTCAAAGCAACATTCACGTACAAATATAGAAGCTCCCCCTC
The DNA here is from genome assembly GCA_030737875.1 of Allium sativum. Taxonomy (NCBI): domain Eukaryota; kingdom Viridiplantae; phylum Streptophyta; class Magnoliopsida; order Asparagales; family Amaryllidaceae; genus Allium; species Allium sativum. Next base: position 739,170,176 of record CM060916.1, read on the forward strand.
ATCCATTTACAACGACAAATGTAGAAAATGCCCACTACCTATAGAAAAGCAAAAGAGCTTCATGGATGTCCTTAAAAATAAATATTTTTAGCTAATTAAAGCATTTCATACTAGTAGTATGTCTTTTATTTCATGTTTCTTTAGTTGGTTCTACCTATCAAATTTCAAACGCTAAAATTTACGATTATAGTAGGGTATTACTAAACATAAACAAAGATTCTTTTCATTTTTAGGGATAAAGGTAATGCAAGATACTTAGTCTAAGGGGAAGCAAGGTTCAACTAGGAAAATTGGAAAATATGAATGACATCAAAACTTATGTAGGATAAAAGTAATTTCAAAGATAAAAAATAGTACCTTATAATCTAAATCCACAAACCAATGAGAAAATCCGACATTTGCTATGACCTAAGGTTTAAGTAGAGCACCCTTCATCTTCGACTACAACAAGGAAAATAGCAAGGAAGCCGAAACCAACTTTTGACTTGACCAACAACAATCACCAAGATAATATTTGATTAGGTGAGAACTTTTAGTTAATAATGCCTAGGAGGATTTAATCCATAGAAACAATAGTCCTTAGCTTAACTTTTATCTTGCTTAGGATTGAAACAAAATAAAAAAATATACATAAAAATCAGTTTGACTATCTTGCAAGCAGAAAGGTTGGTAGGAGCAAGAACTGTAGAACCAATCTGAAGACACTTATAGAGCATCAACAGTGACATCAAGGAACTGAAAACGACAGACGTCGACTATGAAAGGGTAAGGTGAAGTTTTGTAGATGGGTAGGAAACTAGGGAAGAGAGTTTGGTGGAAATAGGGAAGATTCGACGATAGATAGAACGATGCTGATTTGGTTTCTTCGACAACAAGGTAAGAGGAAGTTAATGGGGGGAGAAAGGAGAAACAGTATAAAGTAAGGGAAGAACGTAGAATGGTTGTTTCATAACGTGGAAGATGTGGAATGAGCAGGCAGTCTTAAAAGATGAAAGTACCCTTGAAGCCATTGTTGATTATAATGCAAAATAGGGATGTATTGGGGATAGCTAAAAAGGCTTTACTTTGACTGATTTGACTAAGGTTTGCATTATAATATAAGATATATATATAATATTATGGTAATTAATCTCCCCCGCCACCTCACTGCTAGGTCGACCAAGCGATCGACCACTGTATTAACCACTTGGTCAACATAGGTACTGTCGGGGTAGGGTTTTGATATATAATTTATTATATTAACGAGAAGATCTTTATTAAATTGAATCTAACGATTTGGGGTAATTTCTATGTCTATAAATAAAGGGCTAGATCCCTATTCTCTTATACATATTGTTTGAAAGTATTGGAGAATGGAGTTATGATGGAAACAACCTTATTTCAATATTAATTGATTATAAAATATATACTAACACCTCTATCTGGAGTATATATATACACACACATATATGTAGGATTCATATACATGAAATATTACTGAAGACTGTACGGTTTAAAGATGTTACAGATTCAGAATTCAGCGATGCTTCAAGACTCATGATTATTTAAGATTTCAAGAGTTCAAGATAAATGTAGTTATACAGTCTAGATCATGTAAGACTCTGAATAGAACTCTAGGTTCAAATTCAAAGTAATTTCAAATTCTATTTTTCAATTCCTAATTTCAAATTCTGTTTTCAAATTCTATCTTCAATCTTTATCCTCTCTATTTTACTTTCTATTTTAATTTGATTTTAAACATGAATTTTATAAGTTTATACTTTATATACTTTATATTTATATAGTTTTAAACTTTACAATTTTATAAATATGTTTATATAGTTTACATTTATGTTTCTATATGTTTTTTTACTTTACAATATTTATTTATAACACTATATTTTAATTCAAGAATTTCTAGAATTATATATATATATATGTCAAAACATTGAAAAATGCTCAAAAATTAATTTGTACTAAGGGTATGTCGACATACAAATAACCCCATGTCGACATATAACTGTCATTTTTTCAAAATTGAAAGGAAGTGTCTTTTCACTATTTATGACGGTTCTGAGACGTTGCAACCTTTCACACATTATAAAAAGGGGCTGATTTCGAACTTTTAATCACTTTTTCTTCTCCATATTCATTCCCTTTCATTAAACCATTATTCTTTATCATTTTTATGATTTCTATACCTATACTCTGTCGAATTCAATTCTGTTTTCACTAACCTTTTTCTCTCTACACTCTCTACTCATTACTCTCTGAATCAAGTGCTATTAAAGAGTTATAGGGCTATTTGTAACTGTTTGGGTTGTGTAAGTAATCGGTGGTATCCCTTGTAGCCGTGAAATCAAGGATAGGTAATCGGTGGTATCCCTTGTAGCCATGAAATCAAGGACGGGTAATCAGTGGTATCCTTTATAGCCGTGAAATCAAGGAGGTTGGAATCGGGGGTATCCCTTGTATGAAATCAAGGAGGTTGTAATTGACTATTGATATAGTAATTAAACTGTGCACAATCTAGCATTGCGTGGGACTGTACGTAGGAGCAATCCTATAATGACCCGAAAATCCCCGCCCTTTGGGATCGACCATAAACCACACAGGTCTGATCCAAAGGTTAGAAATCCTCGAATACTTTAACTTTGGGAATACAAAACATCGGAAAAAACACAACAGACTTTTATTACATCATGATAATATAACATTCAGAGTACAAATAAACTGCAGCGGAAGATAAATTTTACATTAAGTATGATACACAGCAGAAGACTTAAACTGATACAGCGGGAGGCGATCAATGCACTGGACACAGCTTTAAACTTCGATCCAGGATCCTGCTAAAGAGATAAATATTTGCAAAAAGCTACTCGACTGCCTGTGTGGAAAATATGGGCATCCGAGTTTGCCAGTGAAACAAACTACAGGTCAGTCATGGGACTGGTATGAGAAATCTTTCTATACTAACTAACAATATGGCGAATCACAGGACCACGCCGCTAACGCAGAACGGGTTTACTCCATTCGATTGCCAGTGCATAATTTTATAAAGTTTATATAAAAATAACGAAATGACTTTTGAAAAATGAAATCATCATAAGACTCAAGTCCTATCACACAATGCAACGCACACATGAGGATAGAGTTTTCCCTTATGATGATCAAACATGCTTAATACATGAAAAGTAATATTTTAATATTATCATTAGTGTCTAAGTAGTAGTAAAATACTTCAATATAAATATATCAATCCTAGACGGCATAGTACCCCATCTTACTATGTCGCCGTATATAAGTTTACAATCAAAACCGAAATGTTGTCGTATTGGGAATTGATTTTCTGTCATGAAATCAAGGCTAGGGATCGTCCTCTTCCGATTCGAGACACTCTAGCAAATGCCTCAGGATCCCCCGCAGTGAACCCTTGGATGCGGTAGGGCCGGTCCCCACCTATAGGTAGTGGATTAGTTATTCCTGAACACACGTTTCCCGGTCCCTTTGGACCTATAATATGACCACTTCCGGCCTATAAAAAAACCCGAGGTACCTCAATCCATAATCCACATAAGTAAAATGTCGAGCCGTGTTAAAGCCCAAACACCACTCCTAGCTAGAAAGAAACGTGTGCACTCCCTACGGTCCATATCCCGTTTTTGACTCATACCGGGGTGTGAGGCTCGCGAAGTCTCGTTATACACAAAGCTATGCCTAAATAGGCTATGCTTTTATCATCATCCACAAGGCCTGCTTTTCAACAAAGCCTTGATCATTGCATCTCGGCGTGCCACATTGACAATTCACGCCATGTGATCGACAACTATTACTATATACCAGGGTGTTAAGTAGAGAATAAATTCTCCACCACCAAATAGACATATATTAATACAAGTCGATTTAATTACATGAAATGAATTCCAACGTCAGACACGCATCCATTTACAAGTCCATTCTGGGTCTGAACGAAACCGTAGGCACCTTATACCTCGCATATCCGAACAATCAACACTACGTCCGGACGACTACCCCTGACTGCCCTTCAAGGTAGCTACTCCAATCATGGGCCTCGGTAGCAACACATCCATTCGAGGTGAAGATCGTCGGTCTTCAATCACCGCTTTCAACTCTTCGACTTAAATCGACGTATAATCATCTGAAATGAGATTGAACTCGGACTTTTCAAATGATCCTCGCATATATATAAAGTTTAAAACCATTTCATATCATTATCAGAATTTAATAATGATTAGTCGCTATGAAAGTAACTATTTTCGTCTAACGGCGCTTCGGGTCGATCGGCGGCCCTGGCGCTGTTTTTATCCAAATTTGATTTACACTTATCTTAAAATCTAACCGTCGGATTTTGACGACATTTATATCGTTAAAAAGATCTTCCCAAAGCGGTCCTAACGGTTCCAGTTTTCGGAAAATCCGACGGTCGGATCGTTCGACATAACCGTTTAAAGTTACGATTGCCGACACACGAACTACCGCGCGCGTTTCGTTTAATTTTATATTTATATATATATATAAATATAAATATAAAATATTAGGCGATTTCAACTATCATTATCTATTCTTTTTATCGCAACTAAAGTGATGATAAAAATATCCTTTTTCTTTCAACTCTTTTATTTCAACAAAAATGTTTATTTTTGTCACAACAAAATTGATTATTTTTGTTTAAATATAAATAAACGATTTTGTTTCACTTATTCATTTACACTATATGTAAATAAATGTTTTCTTTTCTTTATTGATTTACGCCAAATGTAAATAAATGGTTTCTTTTTCTTTGCATTGAAAATAATAATAATATATAATTCTTTCTTTTTATATATAGTTTGCATTGAAAAATGTAAATCTTCGTTTCATTTTCCTTACATTAGAAAAATGTAATTCTTTTCTATTTATTTCTTTACGTTGAAAAAATGTAATTCTATTCTATACTCTTTTATTTACATTAGAAAATGTAAATCTATTCTATTCTCTTTTATTTACATTAGAAAACGTAAATCTATTCTATTCTCTTTTATCTACATTAGAAAATGTAAATATATTCTATTCTCTTTTATTTACATTAGAAAATGTAAATCTATTCTATTCTCTTTTATTTACATTAGAAAATGTAAATCTATTATATTCACTTTTATTTACATTAGAAAATGTAAACCTATTCTATTCTCTTTTATTTACATTAGAAGAAGAAGAAAAAATGTAAATATATTCTTTTATTCTTTACATTGAAAAATGTAAATTCATTCTTTTTAATCTTTACATTGAAAAAAATGTAAATGGTTCCATATTAAAACAATTGTCAATTTTCTATATGTTAACATTACATAAAAATGTAATTTTACTTCTTTTATTTACATTGAACAAAAATGTAAATTTTCTTCTCTTTTGATTACATTATAAATATGTAATATAAAACATGTTTCTATGTCAACATCAACAATGTTTATTTCTCTAACATGAACCATTTTGATCAATTTACTCATTACATTAAAAATAGAGTTTTTGATGTAAAACATGTTTATTTAAATTAAAACATGAACATATTCTTATTTACTTCATTACATTAAAATGATATTTTAATGTTTAACATTATTTTTGTTCGCCAATTCTAATGTGACAAAAATAATGGTTTCAACATTATACACTTTTATATTCAATAAAATAATATATTTTTTATTCGCCAATTCTAATGTGAAAAAATGATGGTTTCAACATTATACACCTTTATATTTAATAAAATAATTTTTTTTTGTCCGTCAATTCTAATGCGACAAAAATGATGGTTATTTGGCGATGTGCATTTTAATGCAAGAATAATCACATTTTTGTTCGCCAATTCTAATGCGACCAAAATGATAACTAAAAATGTATTCCTTTTAAATATGATGACATAGCAATAAAAATGTATTCTTTTTAACTATGTCATATTTTTATTTACTCTAAATGACTTCTTTTCCATTTTATTATTTATTTACACTAAATGACTTCTTTTTCTTTTTATTATTTATTTACACTAAATGAATTCTTTTCCTTTTTATTATTTATTTACACTAAATGACTTCTTTTCCTTTTTATTATTTATTTACACTAAAGAAAATATAAATAAAAGTGTCATTTAAATTATTCCTTTATTTACATAAAGAGAATGTAAATAAAGTGCCATCGTACATATGTGTGTTTTATTTACATAAACATGTAAATAAGATTTCATCGCTAAATTTGTCTCTTTTATTTACATAGAAAATGTAAATAAAATATCACCATTAAATTTGTCTTTTTCATCTACATAAAGAATGTAAATAAAATTTCATTGCTAAATTTATCTCTTTTATTTACATAGAAAATGTAAATAACGGTGTCCACATATTTTGTACTTTTTTTTATTGACACTAAAAGTAATGTAAATGAAGGTGTTCACAAATTGTACATTTTTATTTACATTAAAAATAACGTAAATGACGGTATTCACAAATTGTACATTTTTATTTACATTAAAAATAACGTAAATGACGGTATTCACAAATTGTACATTTTTATTTACATTAAACTTTGTTCCCCTTTCTAAATGTTCAATTCACATATAAGTGTAAATGAGGTTTCCCCTTTCCCTACATGTTCAATTCACATATCACCACATATGAAATGATCTAAATTTTGGTGTCAGTTTACATGTTCATTCCAACATTACCATATATGGTGACAACATGTAATTTTGGGTGAAGTTTTGTGTCAACACAACAACAACAAAAGATTTGGTGTATAATTTTCATGAATCAAAATAAAGGTCTCATCTTTATTTTATTTTGTAAATCAAAATAAAATATCTAAACTTTCTCTATCTTATAGATCATAAATCAAAATAAAGATTTAACTTCTGTTCTTAATTTGTAAATCAAAATAAAGATTCAACCTTTTGTTTTTATTTTACAAATCAAAATAAAGATTCAACTTTTGTTTTTATTTTGCAAATCAAAATAAAAATCAAACTTATGCTATTATTTTGCAAACCAAAATAAAAATTTACCTTTATTTTATTTTGTTAATCAAAACAAAGATTCAACTTTTCATTTTATGTTGTAAATCAAAAAAAAAAAAGATTTAAACTTTCCTTTACTTTGCAAATCAAAAATAAGAATCAAACTTCCTTTTTTATTTGTGAATAAAAAGATTATCTTTCTTTTACTTTGCAAATCAAAAATAAGAATCAAACTTCCTTTTTATTTGTGAATCAAAAGATTAACTTTCTTTTATAAATCAGAATAAAGATTCAATTTTTATTATTTTATTTTGTAAAACAAAATAAAGATTCAATTTTTCATTTTTAGAAAGAAAAAAAAAAGATGAGAACTTTGTAGAGATTACATCAGAATATATAGATCTAAACAAACAGGCTACATCATGACATCACACATCATTACAAATCACACAGACAAATAATAATTCTAATTACCACATCGCAGATGTATGATAATTTCGTACATACAATGATTCACGTAACAAATATAATTAAATTATTTAATTATTCAAAATTTAGAAATCTCACAGTGATCTTTGTCTGAAATTTCAACATGCTCGGTTTCAACTCTAGTCAGTTTTAGATTGTAGATCTCGTTTATCTGATTCCAACGCAACTGAAATTTCTCAATTCTGAAATTTCAACATGCTCGGTTTCAACACATTTAATTACAATATTTAAACAATAAAATATAATTAAAACTTTAATTACATTTCCCAATTAGAACTAAGGCCGCTATTTCTCTGAATTCCATCGTTTTCTCTTCTATAATGTGAAGACCCGTTGAACCCATAAGCTCCTTTGCGCCACAAAGTGTTCATCCACACAACACGATTCTCAATCATAACTGTTGAGTTTGTCCATCTTGTTGTTGGCTACATTTTTGCCGTTGGAATTGTTTGGAATTATTGAATGAATTGGGAGAAAGAAGAAGAAGATTGGAGCGATGTGGCCATTGATTTTTGGAAGTGGCGGCTACGTATCATTTAGAATTAGGGTTAGGTTACAAATGGCCCTTTATATAAATATTTATAATCTTAATTAATTAATTAATTCTTTTATTTCAAATAAAAGTCGTTTATCCATACGTTGTATGGTACATATAATGACACATTTATCCTTTTTCTTTTTATATTCAAATTTCAAAAGTATCCGCAGTTTGTAATTAAGTGGATAGAGAGCAAATTATGCACAAAATAAAGAACAGTTTGGTTGGAGCATTACATGTCATTTATTTAAGTTTGTTTATGTTGATAATACACCATGCATGTCTAGCCAATTTGCATGCATGTTGCAAGAAGAATCATGCTCACACTATGGTATTTGAAAAGAATAGGATGAAAAATGGTTCCACTTCTTTAATGCATGTTTTAATTACATGCAATTGTACTTCATTTTGTTATAGAAACCAAACATAAGACACGGTATATATGCAAATTTAAAGAATTGAAACCCTTTCTCATTTAAATTTGAAAAAAAAGGCAATAAATAGTAGGAGGCAAAAACGGAAATTTTATATATAGACATCAATTAAAGAATTAATTGAGCATTTAGAAGAAAAATGTTTATATGAAAATCATTCAGAACAAGGGTTAGTGCAATAAATGTAATTAATTTCCAGCCAACAAAGAATTGAAACCCTTTTTATGTTCAACGTACCTCTCTTAGTATTAATGTTTCCCTTATATGTTCACTATTTTGTAAATTTAAACCAATCTTTTCTTTTGCCAAATATTCATTTAAGCCATTAGTGTTTTCCATATAATACTCTTTGTTTATTTTGCCTTGTATCCATTTATAACAATCTGTTTAATTTACCTAACGTTTCCATTCATCTTTTATTCTCACGTATATTCATAGTTGATTATTCTTTCTAAATTTCTTTCTAATTTTTGTCCTTCCCTGATCCTCGCATGCTTCATATTACACCAATTCATTTTTTAATTTATTCTTTTTAGTTTAATTTCTTACATCACATTTCTTTTATATTCTAGCGAACGCGTACTGCGTATAAACAACGTTGTTCGTTTTAAATTCTAATATTATGGAATAAACTATATGTGAACGTAGTGGCGCACGTTTCTTATTTAACAATTTATTATAGAGGAATTTCATATCTAATTACAAATAATTATTTATTAGAACAAATTTGAAATCATTCATTAATCATAAAATATATATACAAAGTCATTCAATAGTGTAATTTAAAAATGTAATTTTTAAATTCTGACGCATTTTCTAACAAAATTTCATAAAATAAAGACTTTAAATTGGCCCTAAAATTCCGGGTTGTTACAAATCCGAACCAGTATAAAATCTGGTTTGTTCTTTCCTTTTATGCACTTTACTTTTGTTTATCTTTGCATTTGTGTTTGATTCTGTGTCTGTGATTGTTTCTATGGATTTTGATTCATATAGTAGTTCATATAATTTTAGATTTTGTTTGAATTCTCAAAAACACTATTCACCCCCCTCTAGTGTTTGTTTTGCCTTAACGATCCATTCCGTAATCCCGAACAGTTGGTATTAGAGCAAGGTCTTTCAAAAAGTTCATAATCTGATTTTTGAAATTTTAAATGGAAAATTTTGAAATAATTGTTAAAGTAGCTTTAATTCATGTATTGCATCAGTATTAGATGAGTCTGCATTCAGTTTTATTGAAAAATCAAGTTATCATGATACGATTTCTTGAAAATTTTAAATGGATATATCAGAGAATTATTATGATATTATTATTTCAAATTACAATTAGTTATTTTAAAAAATCACTTGATTCTTTGAAAAGTTGTGTTTTTTTGCTGGAAAAGATGTGTTATATGGCTTTTGAAAATTCAAAAGTTGAAAAGATAGGTAAAGTGGTTGTTAGAGATTCAAATTCCGAAATAGTGGCTATTGAAAATTCAAATTCTGAAAAGGAGGCTGTTGGAATTCAAATTCTAAAAATGTGTCTTTCAGAAATTCAAATTCTAACAAGATGGTTGTTGGAAATTCAAATCCTGAACTGGTGTGTTACATGGCTGTTAATAATTCAAAATCTGAAGGATAATTGAAGAAGAGTAATGACGATTGGTAAAAAGACATCAAGAGGAAGAAATGGAAATATACAATGTAAATCAACACAGAAATGGGTAATACATAAGTAGAAGCTTTTGATTCTCGTCTACGAGTAGATTTAATTCCATACTTCTCTTTATTTTCTATGGAATGCCGCTGGTTTCATGTAAATCCGTCAAGAATTGATCAAGTAATGATCAAATGAAATTTTGGTGAAAAAAGAGAGAAGGAAACCAAAATTGTCGACCGTTATCTTCAAATTGCATCCAGAGGTTAGACTATTTTGTCTCAAATCCTTTTTCATATTGTACTTCTCGTTCTCGCAGTTGATTTGATGGGTAGATCGTCAAATTCTGACCAAAATTGAGTGAGATATGACTATTTGAAATAGGCTATGCAAAATTGGAAAACTGTTATGAGATTTCATGCACATATCTTACTGTTTCAACTTTCTGCACCCCAATACCATCTAAATTCATTCTCGAACCATTACTAGAGACTTTGAATTCCTCTTCGATTTACCGCTGATTTCGTCCAATTCCATCAAGAAACGAAGAAGTTATGCCTCTTGAATGTTTGAGTGAAAATGAAAAACAAGAAGAAGAAGAAAAAGAAGAAGAAGAGAAGTGGTTATGAAGAGACATGACTTTTGGGCCTTTATATAGTAGTTGAAGTGTCCATTCATTCAAAATTCAAAATTCAAATTCAAATTTTGGCGCCAAGTTGGTTGTATTACTAATTCTTCGATATCTTTCTCATATGGTGTTCAAATTCAGCAAATGAATATACTATCCTGACTAGAAAAACGAGCACGTCGCAATAGAGCAGATTTCATCATCAAATTCTATAAGATGTGAATGTGTGATTCATGATAATGGAAGAGCAACAAAAAGAAGGATTGCAAAAATAACTACCCTTTAATTAATTTTTAAATTTTTTTGGTTGAATGAATGCTTTGATTGTCTTGCTTGTTTACTTTTCTCTGAATTTGAAATTTAAAACTTTAAAACTCAAATTTGGAATTTAAAATTCAAATCAAACATTTGAATTTTGAAGTTCAAAATATTAATAAAATAATAAAATAAAATTTTGATGTTTGTTAGGATTAATATTCTTTCAGGAAATAGTTAAATCTGAAATATAAATTGATAATATAAAACCAGGAAGTAAAAACGATATATCTTTTGATTTTCTACATGTATGTCGACATACAAAAATGGTCATGTCGACATAATGAAATTTAAATTTTAAGAGTTTAAACTTTCAAAATTCCCTCCATCTCTTCAATTAGAAAACGCCAGTTCAAATTCTAGTTATTAACTTCATATGTCTACTTATTTTCTTATATCTTATTTCAAATATATATATATATATATATATATAGTTTAAGGTATTCATACAGACATGGGGAGTATTTGAAAGATCATCATCAACAGGTATACATAGTTATGATATTTTATAAACTAAGGTTGTCATCATCAAAAAGGGGGAAATTATTGGAGAATGGAGTTTTGATGACAACAACCTTATCTCAATATTAATTGATTATAAAATATATACTAACACCTCTATCTAGAATATATAAATATACACATATGCATAAATTATATACATGAAATATTACAGAAGACTGTACAGTTTAAAGATGTTAAAGATTCAGAATTCAGAGATGTTTCAAGACTCATGAGTATTAAAGATTTCAGGAGTTCAAGATAAATGTAGTAATAGAGTTTAGATTATGTAAGACTCTGAATAGCACTCTAGGTTCAAATTCAAAACAATTTCAAATTCTGTTTTTCAATTTCTGATTTCAAATTCTGTTTTAAATTCTATCTTCAATCTTTATCTTCTCTATTTTACTTTCTATTTTACTTGAGTTTTATAAGTTTATAATTTATATATTTATACTTCATATACTTTATAATTTTATAAATATGTTTATATAGTCAATATTTATGTTTCTATATGATTTTCTACTTTACAATATTTATTTATAACACTATATTTTAATTCAAGAATTTCCAAAATTATATATATATATATATATATATATATATATCAAAACAATTGAAAAATGCTCAAAAATCAATTTTGTACTAAGGGTACGTTGACATACAAATAACCCCATGTCGACATATAACTGTCATGTTTTCAAAATTGAAAGGAAGTTTCTTTTCACTATTTGTGACGGTTCTGAGACATTGCAGCCTTTCGCAAAGGGGTTGATTTCGAATTTTTAATAACTTCTTCATCCCTATCTTCATTCCCTTCCATTACACCATTATTCTTTATCATTTTTATGATTTCTATGCCTATACTCTGCCGAATTCAATTCTGTTTTCACTAATCTTCTTCTATCTACACTCTCTAATCATTACTCTCTGAATCAAGTGCTATTGAAGAGCTATAGGGCTTTTCGTAATTGTTTGGGTTGTGTAAGTAATCGGTGGTATCCCTTATAGCCGTGAAACCAAGGACAGGTAATCAGTGGTATTCCTTGTAGCCATGAAATCAAGGATGGGTAATCGGTGGTATCCCTTGTAGCCATGAAATCATGGGTTTGGAATCAGTGGTATCCCTTGTAGTAGTGAAATCGAGGAGGTTGTAATTGATTATTGATATAGTAATAAAATCATTGCAATCCAACGTTGCGTGGGACTGGACGTAGGAGCAACCCGAACCAGTATAAAATCCGGTGTGTTTTTTCCTTTTCTGAACTTTACTTTTGTTTATCATTGCATTTGTGTTTGATTTTATGTCTGCGATTGTTTTTGTGGTGTCTGATTCATATAGTAGTTCTTATAAGTTTAAATCTTATTTAAATTCTTAAAAACACTATTTACCCCCTTTAGTGTTTGCTTTGCCTTAATGATCCATTCCGCAATCCCTAACAGAAAGAAGCAGCAAAGCTCTGGCATTTCCAATCCTCCAATCTCTTCTAAAACATAAATTATAAATGTATGCAAATCAGAGTAACAAAAATTGGTGAGATTACATACAAATTTATGAAAAAGAGGTGGTTCTTCTCTTAGGTAATTTATATTATTGTATCTCCTACTTCTTTTCGATTCTTTTAGATCTATAAATAAATATCTTTGTTTGTAAATCCTTTTTTAGAAATAAATTGTAGATTTGTAGGATTTAGGAATTTAAACCTAAATGTTGTGTCAGATTTTTACTTGGATAGCTTTCAGGTGAGTAGAAAATTATATACATTGTTTACAGTAAACTTTATAATTTGTTTGTGTTGTTTTAGAATAATATGCTAAAAAGTTATCAGATTTGATGTTCTTATCAAATCTGAAATATTATGTTGAAAGCTAGGACATAGATTTGCAGGCCTTTTAAACAAGTATCATTATATAGCCTACAATTGTTTTAGATTTATTTTGGTTCTTGTAAACACCTTAGATCTGGAAATCAGCGCCTAGACTATTGTTAGATTTGTAGTTTTATTCCACATCCATAGAAAATGGATGCTGAATTGTAACTGTGTAGTATTGATTAAAATAATAATAATCCTGTTCTGTTCGATATTGTTTATGGTTTTACTTGGTTATAAGTTTTGTCCTTTTTGCAATAAAATACATTATCTGAAATCTACAAGGAACATAAATAATTCAAATAAGAAGAGATGTGCAAATTCACATATATTGTACGTAGTTTGTAACAACTTTTCTATATAAAATATTAACATGTTACCTTGTGATTTGAAAGTTGTCAGTTTTCCTCTTTTAAAATAGTTTGGAAAGATATTAAATAATTACAGTAAATAGCCTTTTATAAGATTTTGAATCTCGAAATATGATTAAACATGGCAAGGGTTGTTTTGGTCGTTAGTTTAGGCCAAAATATAATTAATAAACAATAATAATAAATATAAACTTGTAACTACGTTAACTTCGCTTTTAAATTATAAATAAAAACATATATTAAGTCTTATCCGTCCAAATCTACGTAAATCACGCTGTTATATTAAATAAATGTTTGTGTGTTAATGTGTGTTTGAATTTTAAATATTTCCATTTCATGGGAACAAATGTTTGGTAATAATTATGATAATGAATGGAAATTGTTAACCGGCTGTTTGGTAATAATTATTATAATAATTATGATAATGAATGGAAATGGTAATAATTAAATATTTCCATTCCATTTCATGAGACTCAACGTATCTCATGAAGCTGAGACCAAAAGGGAACACACAGGAGTGAAGGAAACATGATCAAGAAGGGATTACACCGCCTGTGGCCTGATGGCATGCAGAAGACGTCCGCAAACCAAGGCCTCGGACCTCGAAGGAGTTACGAGCCTCGACCACCCGGTCCCGGGACCTTCGCGCACCTCGGAAGAGCCTCACCCGGGCATAACACGGAATTCGCACACAGCCGGGTGGGAATTCTCGCACCCATGCCTGGGTTCAAAATTTACAATCCATGCCCGGGTTCGAAATTTCGAACCCAGTGCGTGCGAGGTCTCGAGCCCAGTGGGTGCGAAATCTCGCACCCACAGCTGGGCTCGAGATCTCGAGCCTAGCGGGCGTGAAATCTCGTGACCACATCTGGGTTTGAGATCTCGAGCCCAGTAGAGCGAGATCTCGCGCCCGCATCTGGGTTCGAAATTTCGAACACAGATGACTCGAACTTTCGAACCCGCCTCCGGGTTCGAAATTTCGAGGCGTGAGGGTGCCAGGCTCGAATTTCCTGCATGTGGTCCTTCTTTCTACCTAGTCCTACCTACTCCTACCTATTCCTACTCCTATAATAGCCCATGGACTCACACTTCAAAGGGGTTGGATTTTTTCAATTGAGACCATCCTAAAGCTTCATGAACTCCATTAATGGCATCTCCTATTTGAGGAAGAAGGAGAATTAAATATTCCTTTTCCCAAATACCTAGCATATTTCAATTATGAAAGTGAATGTAATGAGCATGGCTCGAACTTTTGTAATCCTTGAGTGATTAACAAAAGTTCAACATCCTTCCAATGTGGATGTAGGCCTAATCCGCGGCCGAACCACTATAAATACTTGTGTTATTTACCGCTTTCTCTTACCTAATCTTGCGACCAAATTAACTATTCCTAGTAATAGGAATCTTTGGGGTTTACGACATTTTTTGTCGTCAACATTTGGTGCTTTCACTGAGAATCCGAATTCAAGATTTTCGTCTTTATTCCACATTATCATCTCGACTTCGACAAGCTTAGGGTTCCTTGCTTAACCCGCTGTCGGGTCTGCTTACGATAGTAAAGAAGTCAAAGAACGCAATGGTCGGCTCTTCAGCCGCAGCCGATGACGATACCTCCCAACAACCTCAACCGGTAGATGTCCTGGCCCCTAATGAAACCGTCCCTCCTATTGTGGACCCCGAAGCGCCCGTTACCCAAGCTCAAATCCGCGTGCTTAATGAAATGATAACACCGCAGTTGAGCTTAACCAAGCATTAAGGGATAACATTGGTCTTATATGCCAACTTCAAGACAGTCAACGCGTCGTCGCTTGACTCCAATTGGCTCGGAACAATGCTCGACCCCGACCAGCTGCATCAGAAACATCCTCTTCCAAGTCAAGGGGCCCACACCAAAGGAGGAGGTTCACCCTCATCAACCATGTCGCTGCTCGCACCAATGCTGAAACACCCCACCTCCGTTAAGGTCACTCGTAAAGGGAATGCATTAACTTTGGTGAAGTATTTTAGGTAAAAGACACAGATAATTTACAAGAAAGACATATGAGTAGCGGAAAACTAAAAAACATTTATTAAATAGCATGGTTCAGTCAAAACATTACAAGCATTGTCTCAAAATCCAACTTCTGAATTATTACAACAAAACATCTGTCTTGATTTAAATCTCCAAGTACATAAAGAAACATAAAGCAGAAGTAAAGCAGCATAAATCCCCAATAAAAGTGTAACCACAGCCATAGCCCAAGAAAATAGAATCCAAGCAATACATCTACTCTCTTCAAGCTTGAAAAGGTCTGCACTAAGCTGAAGAATTCCCTCCCTACGGACTTTCGGGGAGGGGGGGGGACGGAAGAAAAGAAGGCGAAAGAAAACGGGTCAGACATAAGTCTGGTAAGTCTAGCGATTATTCAGCATGTAAATAGGTAAAAGGATCATGATATGAATAAACTGAACATAAGACAATACCATAGAAATAAGATAACATAAGATAAGATAAACTGAATGTACTATCGTACTCATTTCTATTTCTCTGTACCTATTACGAATGTTTCAACTACCATCATGTGTTCATAACAAAGTGATCCCTTTCCCGATCGTCTTCTACTCGCATGTATTTCTTACTTGTGTCATTTGGCCCCACTCGATTGTAGATACCTGTGCTGGTCCCACCATGGGGTGTATCAATTTTTATGGTGGCAACCCGACATGCCCAGTACCTGCTTTTCCACTCCGGAGTACGTGCACACCCATACTCCGTCGGAACTACACTGCTGCACCCCATGCCGCTATTTTGACCACTTATAATCATCCCCGTAATCGTTCCCCACCATACCTAGTTCAGGGTACCATGATACATCTGTGTGGGTTATTGCTGAAATGGGTCCCCGTTACTAGGGTTTCCTAATCAACATGTTATAACAGTTAAGTGTTCTCCATTTTACCTAACCCCACCCATCTGTTTGATTAACAAGTTGTATTGGTTAAGTGTTTCCTTTATTAACTTAACCCTACCATTCTTAGCCTATCTGTTTCTTAGCTTTAACTCATTCATTAAAACACCAACCTCTCACATTAGATATGTATTGTTGCGGTCGCTGGATGTGCTGGGCGGTCCCGGGCAGTCTTACAACACAACTCAATCCAACAGCGGATTTTTTTTTTTGGGCTTAATGCGCTAACCTCTCACATTAGATCTTTATTGTTGAAGTCGCTGGATGTGCCGGGCAGTTCCAGGCAGTCTTACACCGCAACTCAATCTAACCTCGGGTTAGGCATATTCATCCTTTAATTAATTTACATAATTACCATTCATGTTTATATGTAAATTATCCACAAGTGTTGTCAAATCAAGTCATGTCCCATTTACCCTCTAAATTATGTCCAAATTATGCCATTTCATGCTACTAATCATTTATATGATTATGAGCCAATCTATGCCAATAGCATGTAATTTAATATTTTCCCCCAATGTCTCCCCCGTTATTCGTTCGCACAATTCACATAGAATGTTGGGCTCGCAAATTAGCCTAACTCATAAACAAAAAGGGAAAATAAAAGGGACATGTAACATTCCAACAGGCATAAAACAACATAGATCAATATGTGTAATATAAATTTGGCATAGAACGACATAAACTTAATTAAGCATATAAACGTGATCTTGCATTAAATTAGATCCAATTGACATGCGAACTAGCATAAGTCTAATTGTATAAACATGAACTTATATAGATCTTAAACATGGGTACTAGCTTGGATCTAAACATATAACATGTATGAACATAACTTAGCATGTAACTTACATACATAAAAGAACCACAAATTTACTACAACATGGTAGGTTCAATGGTATCAGTCCCAATAGTTCATAGGCATGATAGGTTTTACTATGTCAGTCACAATAGTCCAATAGGCATGATAGGCTTTACTATGTCAGTCAAGGCATGATATAATTTACTATATCAGTCACAACAGTCCAATAGGCATAAACAATTCTGAATTGACAAAAGGATAGGCACGAATAGAATTAGGCATAGTTCTAGATCCAGTTATTACAGTCATGATTTCTTATTTGGTGTTCACATCTAAACTATAATTGTACTTACAGAAAAAGGATGGATATTGATTTCTGGGATCTGATTTCTGAATTTGAAAAGCTATCCTTTGATGTAGACATTTGATTCTCTAGTTCTTCTACTTGATTCCTAGTTTGAATTTGATTCTCTAGTTTGGGGTAGATGAATGGAGGCTAGGGCAGTTTGTAGATGAACAACATGACGACTTCATAGAATGAGTTCTAGGATTGAGGTTTGGGGTGATTATATAGAAGTCTAGGTTCAATTCTAGCCTTTAGATTAGTATAGGAGAAATCGGAGCCATCAAACCAAAGAGATGTGTCATCAGCCAACCGTAGCATGACACATATGCCCTAATACCTCAGAAATCAGTCATTGGCCAATCAGAAAAGGCCACATCAACACAGGGTTGTAAAAATTCGTCATAGGAGCTGGATCTAAAATGGGGTCGACTCCCTACAGGGGGGTCGACAATTATGTCGACTCCACTATAGGGGGGTCGATACCAATGTCGACTCCCCCTGGGGGGGGGGGGGGGAGAGGGGTTCGACACCTTGAGCGGGAAATTTCCCGCTCAGCCGATTTTGAATTTTGAACTGTTTTTATTATTTATATTTATTTTCTGCTTGAACTTGAAATCTTCTGAACTCCATAACTTCTTCATACGGAGTCCGATTCGCGCAAACTCGGACTCTATCTCAAGCAGAATTCTGAGACGAACGCAATGGCATAACTCGTTTTTGTTAATTCCCACTTTTAAAATTAAGTATTCTTTAATTCGTTACTTTAATGTTCACAGAAAATATGGGGTGTTACAAATGCTCTCGATAACGGTAACGGTCATGCCAATGGGAATGGGAACGACAACGGCGACCGGACTATAGTCACATACAGCGAGGGGGCACGTTACTGAGATCGCTCTCGCTTGGTTATCAATGACGGACCTGATCCTACAAACCAACTTCTTCCTCAACATAACCCAACGGTCACTAATCAGGATGAGGGGCCCGCTATTCCAACGGCCCGCGCTCCTGTAGAACAGGATCCACATCACCCCGCTCCGCCTCAACGTCCACACATAGACCCAATCATAGATGTTGAGGACATGGAGGAAGATGATCCGGACATCCACCATAGAAGGCAACCTTGCAACAGTACTCCGGAACCGTGTCAAAACCCTTGGATCCCGATGGAGGATCTGCATCCGACCTATCTCCCTGACATGATCTGAAGGGTTATGAAGGAGATGCGAGGGGGAGCGCACAGTGCATGGGAAGCTCACATTAGGCGTAACCCCTTCACAAGAAGAGTAAATGAAGCCGAATGGCCAAGGCGCTTTAGCATGCCACAAATTCCACTCTATGATGATACCACTGATCCTTGTGCCTTCTTGAATCGCTATGAATGGCAAATGGACTCGAGCCGGGGAGACGAATCAGCAAATGCATATGCTTCCCAGTCTTCCTGTCCGGTACCGCTCTACTTTGGTTTTCCCTCCTCTAGCTCGATTCTATTAACAACTTCGGGCAATTAGCAACAGAGCTGGTCAAGCAATTTAGGGCGCATATCCCGACTCCGAAGAATGCCCTCACCTTATCCAACCTATACCAGGGGCCCGCCGAGTCACTCAGGAGCTACCTTTCCCGGTTCAACACAGCTCTCGTCGAGATCGAAGATCCAGATCATCGCACCATACTCTTCCAGCTAGCAAAAGGGGTCCTCCCCACATCAGAATTCAGAGCCTGGATCGATCAAAAACAACCAAAGAGCCTCAACGCCTTCTATGTGAAGGAAGATCAGTACCTGTGCGAAGAAGAAGCAAGGTGGAACTGGCTTTCCGCCGCAAGTCGCCCTAACGACCCACAAGCCGATACCGCCAATAACCACTTCAGAGGTAGGCGAGATGAGGAGCCCTTTGACCAAAACAGAGGGATAGGTCCCCAAAGGAAAAAACCAAACAATGGCAGGATGGATGGACGAAACAACGGGCAAGCCCCAACAGAATTAAGAAAGCCCGGCCCTCGCCAAGCTTTTGAAGTCTACACTCGGTTGAATGAAGACACAGAGACGATCTACTTAGAAACATGTAACACCCTGCCATACAAGAAGCCGCGCATTAAAGAATCAACTAACCGTGAGAAGAACACCGGGAGGTACTGTCGATATCGCGACATGTACGGGCATGACATCAACGAATGCCGCTAACTAAGGGATGTAATCGAGAAACTTATTCGCGAGAAATGGCTATAACAACATGTCCAAGATCACTTTCCCGCCGAAGCAAACTCGCAACCTCCAGTGGCAGCTCCACAAGCAGCCGCCAAGGGAGCTCCAGGACCATCTAACCCAAGGTGAGGAATCGTGATCAACACCATATGTGGCGGACCTTACCCCACACATAACTGCTGTCGAAAAATGGAGGAAAATGTGAGTTCCATAAAACATGCTACTTACGAAGCCTGCTCTGCTATCCCTGAGTCCTTCCTATCCAAGCTACAAAAAACCATGCGGGACGACATCGTCTTTCGAGAAAGAGAATCGATAGGGGTGGAAATACCGACCACCGATCCATTAGTCATCACTGCCCAGATCAGTGTCGCTTCCGTTCGGAAGGTCTTAATCGACTTGGGAAGCTCGGTCAACATCATCTTTAAGGCCGCCTACAACCAGATGAAATTGGAAACAAATGACTTGAAGCCATGTCACGCCGCCATTCATGGCTTCAATGTGGCCTCTAGTTCCCCCGTAGGGATGATCGACCTACCCGTAGAACTGGGTGAGGGGGACCGAAGTCGAGTCCAGATTCTCACTTTCATGGTCATAGACATCGACCCCCCTACAACGCCTTCCTAGGGCGCCCCTCACCGAATTCCAGGTTTACATGGAACCATGGTCTCTCCTAATGAAATTCCCGATGGAAAATGCGATCGCAACTGTCAAGGGAGACCAAGCAAGCGCCAGGGAATGTTATGTAATAGAGTGGAAGAATGCGTGCAATAAGGATAAGGGCAAAGCCATGCCCGTTCCTTCCTGCACCTAGAGTGTCTCGGCATAGCAATCAGCGGCGTTTGGGCCCTGGCTCAGGCGCCACTCCTGTCTTTCTAATGATCTCGACCCACGAAAGGACGAAGAACCCGAATATAAGAGGGCTACCCCGGTTAAATCCACAGTGGACGTTCCCGTTAACCTCGACGAACCAATGAGGGTGTTGAAGGTAGGGTCACAACTCCACCCAACAGTTAAAGAAGACCTCACATGCTTCCTGAAAGCCAATTTAGATGTGTTTGCATGGACTCAGTCCGACATGAAAGGCATTGACCCCGCAATTGCTTGACAATCCCTTAGCTTAGATCCCAGAATACCTCAAGTTAAACAGAAGCACTGCTTCTTAGGGCCCGAGAGGTCCAAGGCACTCGAAGAAGAGGTAGATTGTCTGCTCAACAACGACTTCATCTGCGGAGCTGACTAGCCCGAATCGTTTCCAACCCAGTTCAAGTTAAAAAGGCCAGCGGTAAGTGGTGGACATGCATCGACTTCTCCTATCTGAACAAGGCATGCCCCAAGGACAACTTCCCGCTCCCGAAGATCGATCAACTAGTCGACTCGACCATCGGATACCAGCCATTATGCTTCATGGATGCTACTCAAGCTACAACCAGATCCCGATGAGCCTCCGCGACCAAGATCAAACCTCTTTCATAACCGACCTTAGGCTCTACTGCTACCTGTTATGCCCTTCAGCCTTAAAAATGCCGGTGCCAGTTACCAACGAATGGTTAAACAACTCTTTAAAAATCAAATCGGAAAGTCCATGGAGGTGTACATGGACGATATGCAAGTAAAATCTAAAATGTCAAGCGATCACGTCCATGACCTCTCCAAAATTTTCGATGTCCTTCGCCAATATGACATGAAACTCAACCCCCTGAAATGTTCCTTCGGAGTCGCCTCGGGAAAATTCTCGGGTTTCATTGTCAATTCTCGGGGCATCGAAGCTAACACAGAAAAAATCCAAGCTATTCGGGACATTAGCATCCTTGAGAACATCATGGATGTCCAAAGTCTGAACGGGAAGGTCGCCGCTTTAAGTCGGTACATCTCTAGGGCCACTGACAAATGCATCCCCTTCTTCGATTTACTCCGAAAAGGGAAACACAACTTCGAGTGGACACCCAATTGTGTCTCCACGTTCAAGGAACTCCTGGATCACTTAGAGCAACCACCTATCCTCTCTAAGCCTATAGAGCATGAGGACTTATGCATTTACATGGTTGTTTCTGCGCAGGTAATCAGCTCGGCACTAATATGTCTCTAAGATCGCACTCAAAGACCCGTCCACTACATCAGCAAGCGACTGACAGGGGCAGAGAAGAACTACTTGAAGATCGATAAGCTGGCATTCTGCTTATTGATTTCCTCTAGAAAGCTCCGGCCATACTTCCAGTCGCATCCCATAAAAGTTTTCACTAACCAGCCACTACGTCCGGTCCTATAACGACCTAAGGCGTCAAGGCGATTACTAAAGTGGAGCATAGAGTTAAGCCGGTTCGAGATAACCTACATCCCCCGACGAGCCATCCTCGGCCAAGCCCTCGCAGACTTCATCATGGAATTCACAGCCCCCGAGGAGGAACCCATGGCAAATGCTGGAGTTCTCGATGCAAAGTGGTAATTGTTCGTAGATGGCTCCTCTAATAGAAAATGCTCCGGGGCCGGAGTCGTGCTCATCACCCCTGAAGAATGCCCGATGTATTATGCGCTAAGGCTAAATTTCCCTGCTACCAACAACGACGCCGAATACGAGGCTTTAACCGTCGGGATTAGAATCGCGATCGAACTCAAGCTAAAGACTGTCCACATCTTCTCCGATTCACAGCTTATCGTCTGATAAGTATTGGGAGAATATCAAGTGAAAGAGGGACGGCTTGCCCAATACCTGGCCCGGTTCAAGGGCTACTCATTTGCCTCGAATATTTCACCATCACCTATATCCCACGGGAGCAAAACAAAAAAGCGGATTCCCTTGCCAGAATGGCAAGCTCTTAAGACCCGCAACTTAACGGATTCTCCTCGGTTGAAGTCCTCAACTCTCCAAGTATCAAGCAAGGGCAA
The DNA here is from genome assembly GCA_030737875.1 of Allium sativum. Lineage (NCBI taxonomy): Eukaryota > Viridiplantae > Streptophyta > Magnoliopsida > Asparagales > Amaryllidaceae > Allium > Allium sativum. The sequence continues at coordinate 739,193,126 of CM060916.1, forward strand.
GACGAGATGATTATGAGCACCAAACCCGAGCCCGAGTCATGGACGACACTGATCAAAAATTACCTACATCACAGGATCTTACGAAAGCACTACAAGGTAAGGCGCGCGCTCACTCGCCAGTCAGCCCGTTACCTTCTTATGGACGGAGTACACTACCGTAAGGCTTTTTCTTTCCTCTGCTTCGATGCGTAGCTCACGGTGACGCCCTCGAGGTACTAAGCAGTGTGCATGAAGCCGAATGCGGCAACCACACTAGGGGGCAAACCCTGGCCAGAAAAATTCTTAGACATGGTTATTACTGGCCCATGCTTGATCAAGACGCCGCGGACTACGCTCGCAAATGCGATAAGTGTCGGCACTTATCCAAGATTCTAAGAGCCCTGCCTACCGAGCTATCTCAGATGGTCAGCCCATGGCCGTTCACCATGTGGGGAATCGACATCATCGGAACTCTTCCAATGGCCATAGGCAGGGCGCGGTACGCCGTCGTCGTAGTGGACTATTTCACCAAGTGGGCAAAATCTAAAGCTCTCGCCACCATAACCGTGAAAAAGATGATCAACTTTGTTGTCCGCAACATCATTACCCGCTATGGAGTACCTCAGGCCATCATCTCTGAAAATGGCACTCAATTCGAGAGCACCGAGTTTAAAGCTTTCTGTCAGCGCCACGACATCGATAAAAGATTCTCGGTGGTGGATTATCCCCAAGCCAATGGGCAGGTCTAGGAAGTTAACAAGGTCATAAAATCCATCATTAAGAAACGCCTGGAAAAGGCTGGGGGCATGTGGGCAGATGAACTTCCTCTGGCTCTATGGGCTTACTGCACCACCCACAAGACAGCAACCGGCCACACTCCTTTCGCCCTCGCATGAGGATCTGAAGCCGTCATTCCTATTGAGCTCAGGTTACAATCCCATCGAGTCACATACTTCGATCCAAAGACAAACCAAGATTTACTTCTGGGATCACTCGACTTGCTGGAAGAAAAAAGGAACGAGGCCGATGTCAGAGCCACCGCCCAACGACAATGAGTAGCCCGATACTTCAATTCCAAGGTTCGCCATAAGAACCTCAACATTGGCAACCTTGTTCTAAAGCGGGTTATTCCCTTACCAATAGGCCTTGCGCCTCGTTAGGAAGGCCCATACTCCATGCATCAAAACCTCATCGATGGAACTTTCAAGCTTACCACCGTCGACGGAGCTGAACCCCCAAGGGCATGGAACAACGAACATTTCCACTGCTACTTCACATAACGCAGTTTACGGTCATTAATACTTTTCTAACAATGTTCTGTTTTGTCTGAAATCCAAGGCATTGTAAAGGCTATTACTGCAAAAGTTATTAGTAGGAATGGTGTTCAATTTCTTGTCTCCCTGTTGTTAACTTCTCACATAATGCGCCTTGTTTTCCAACAACCAACTCGATTCACGCCTTCGAAAACCACATCGACACCCCAGGAATGCAAGCCGACACGACAACCCAAATTTCTAGGCAACACTGAGTCTAAAATGCTTGGCTATGCCCGGCACCCCAAGCACGGGAGCCGACAACGCTACTCGGATCGTCGGCCCGTGGCATGACTGACTCTAATCAACCACGAACTCGAACCTCGGCATTTTCGATTCATGAGAAGCCGAGAGGCGTCTCTTGCCTGTCCCTTCGCCACTTGAAATCTCAGTAATGCCAATCAAGGTGGCCTGTGGCGTTGGCTTGGGGGCACCCCCAGCAGAGAGTCCGACCACGGCATCACTTGTCGCTGGGACCGCCTTGCCCTCCCGCTTAGCTTTCTCCTTGGCTTCTCTGGCGGCTTTTCGGGCGGCAAGCTTTTGGGACCTTTGAGGCATGACGCCACTAACTTTGGCTTTCTCAAGGGACTCGGTGGTCCTCCGTTGTGCTTCCTCATCCTTCCTCTTCTTCCGGGCCTCATCATTGGCCCTCTTCTTCTCAGCCTCCATCGGCTCACTTCTTCGCAACGGTGTCGGCAGCCCTCGCCTCGGCATTCCGCCGAGTCTTCATTAGGATTTCCTCCCTAGCAGCTTCATCATGCACTCGTTTCTCCTCTACCGCTTCACACTTGGCCACCATCTTGGTCTGTTGACTCGCCACCAGGGCCACCATCGAAGCCACATCGGTTTCTACCGGGCCTTTGGCAAGGGGCACTCAACCCGTCGACCAACTCTCCTTCTTCGTTGAGAATGTCGACCATGCTAGAGGTTATTCTTATGCCAGAAAAGGTATCGAGTTGATCGCCGCTCTCTCCGGTTTGTGTCCCTATGAGGCCCGACCCAGTTTCAGTCATTTGATGGATCATGGGAGCGGGGTCTGCTGCTGTCATAAACCCAGGAGGAACTGCATTAGCAAAGACCCAACCTTTTTTAGTCCATAAATTTGGTAATCACTTCATTCTTAGGGATGAAAGGTAAAAGGAATTTACCTAAGGTCAAGGATGGCGTTGGAATGATACGAAGGGTGCTCGCGACAGTGGGTAATGTAAATTCGGTATCCCCCAGTGCTGGGAAGTCAGGATTATACTCAGTTGTAGTGTGGGCCGAACCCCTGGAACCACACATCATAACAGATCCGGGGTCAAGAGACTGATGAGAACTCCCCTCTGCGAATGCTTCCGGCACAACCGCGCACCCGGTCACCACAAACTTTCCTTTCTCTTCGGCAAGCCTTGCCAATCTCTCGTTCTCAGCATCCTCCTGCAATAGCCTCCTTCCCTCCTCTAGCCTCCCGCGTTCATCATTGTTCAAAAGGACGTTCACAAGTTGGCACTCGTCCAAAGTGCTCACGTCCACTCGACGCAAGAAGGCCTCGTAGAGGATTAACCTCTCCCAAGTTCTAGCAAGCTCACGGGGATAGTCTTCGACCCACGAGATCCTGCAGAACTTCAAAGCTTTCACATACATGCTATTAATACTCTCCTCGAAGGAGGACCCAAAGCGGAACTCTGCATCATTCAGTTATCCCTTTAACTGCTCTATCTCCCTTGCGTGTTCATCCCTTATACCCTCAACCGCGCTCAACACATCCCTGTTGCTAGCTTCAGCATCCTCCTTCGCTTTCTTTATTGCCTCCAGCTGCCTCTTTAGCTCAGTAACCTCGGCGTTCTCAGCCCGCAACCTCTTGTTTTCCTCCCTCAAAGCAGTAATGTCGTTTTGGAGCTGAGTAACCTTCCCCATTCCTTTTTCCATCTCAGCGCACACTTTGGACCACTCGTCCTTATCTTTCTTAAGGTCTGTATTTTCGAGGGTCAAGCAACTTACTGTATCGCTGAAAGTCTTGCAGTCATACTTAACTTCCTCCTTTAAGATCGCATAGGTTTGCTTCCGCTCCGCTGCAATAACATGGTCAAAGTTTAAAACTGGGAAGCACACGGGATAGAGGCTAACAAACCACAACACAGCAAAAAGACCTTCCTATCTCAGTTTCTAAGTGAGTAATCGAGGTATTTTCACCATCGATAGTTAATTGTTGGTTGATTAACTCCAGGTTTTTCTTCTTGAGCAACTCAGAAAGATTTAGGGAATAATTGGTAAGCTCATTGGCTTGGTGATGCGCTGCCTGTACATGCATCCATATATCCCCGGATTCCCTACTGGGAGCGGGACGGAGATCAGGGAGAGGCGGCAGCTCGTCAAAATGATATTGAGGGAAGTACAACATCAAGAAAGTCCTCCTTTCTTCAACAGAAAACGCTCAGATTTGGGACTCTGTTAGATTTTGCATTTCCGTCGCAACCTCCATTCCCGGCCTTGGTTGACAAAACAGCAGCTCCCTCCCCTTAGCAGGTTGAATAGGAGCCAGAGGGACAGCCGATGGGGGAGTTGTCGAAGGTAGAGATCGAGATCCACCTATATTGAGCTGAGCATCCCCTGTAGGTGCGCGAACAGGAGAAGGTGAAGGAGGTGTTGGAGATCAGCTAGATCGATCCCGGTCTTGAAGACCGATGCCTTGTTCGAATGGAGGAGGAGCACTGTACAAGCCACCAGATCTTCGGAATTTCTCAAAAGAAGAACTCTGGGGATGCTAGCGATCCCCGCGCCCATTACTTCGTCCACCACGTCCACCTGCCATATCACCTGCCAAGAGTTCAAGCCAAAGTTAGTCGAGTAACTCACATAAGCCAACATCTATGCAATGCAGTGTTATGAATGAATGCCCTAAGCGTTCTCTCAACAGACCAGATTGCGGCCCGATCGAGGAAGTTAACCCATCATCTGCACAAGAAAGTTCCTCCATGCTTGTCGTATTCGACCATGGAGTCATTACTAAGGCAAGTCCCTTTAAGCCATCAAACTGGCCTATGGGTTCAAGCGAGATTATAGCCCTTGAGTGAGTTGCAGGAGACTGCGGTCTATCCAACACTCCTTCCCCCCCTCCCCTGCCAGAGACAGGACGGGAGTGATTGACAACCCCTCCTCTTTGGCAACCTCCTCTTGACCATGAACCTCGCCTCTGCGCGCATCTTCTTGAGGCGAAATAGTCTTTTGCCATTCTCCTTCCGCTGGGGGCATTTTCCTCTTTCGCCCGTTAGGAGAAGAGCCTGCCGCAACTCCCTCATTTGGCACATTTAAAGCAACCGCAGGTATGATCACAGATTGGTTGTTCGGCAACAACCAAGTGCGACGGAGGCGATCCTGACTTGTTACGGTGCTGGTGTGGCGAAGATCCTCAGGTATCACCCACAAAGCATTAAGGCGTTGCCGATATTTATCCCTCGTGGGCGCTCTCGGATTCCGTGTCATATCCCATGTAAGACCATGAATAAAGAAAGGAATCCTAAAATTATGGTAAGGAACGGAGTTAGAGAAACACTTCCCTCATGCCACCTTCTAGTGAATCTAGGAGGGTAGTTGACAAAGAACCACTCGCGCTTAAACACAGACAGCCTGAGCCACGTCCTGACAAAGAATTTTGTAGCAGCCGTCACTTCCAAAGACCATTGAGAGGGAGAGGTCGCGCTCATTTTCCTTAAGTGGAAGAAGTACCAAATATCGTCCCCAATGGGCTCCCTGTTCAAAAACTCACGGAAGAGAACGTAAGTCCCCAGGAGAGAAGCATAAGCATTGGTGTGTAACTATGATAGCGCGAGACGGAAATAGGACAATATGTCTCGAATGAAGTTGTTAGCTGGGGGCACGCACCCAGACAGGCAAGCTTGTCGGTTCCAAGCAGTAAGACCCTTGGGCGGTATATGGGCTCTGTCATCTCTCCCGGGGGCATGCGCATCAACCACTGGTATCTTAAATCGGGCCACCATTTTCCTGACCTCGGCGGCATCCATACACGACTGCACTGAGTCAATAGGATTCTCCAAAATTACCGTATTGGGCAACATGTCCGGGCCACCAGAGGTTGAGGGCTCATCATCGCCCATGATATCTACACTCTCGGCCTCTTCAGTTACGACCGGGGAATATTGTCGCTCAGGTTGCTCCCCATGCTCAGATGTTTCGGGCGAGTTGGTCGAATGAGAAGAAGTCGATCCTATGATGGTGGTCTCAAGCTCGCTGCCAGGCGAGTCACCTCTAGGGGTAGGGTTGGATGTGTGCAAGTTGGGCTGCGAAGCCACGGATTCCATAGTCCCTATGGTCCTTGATCTGGTTTGCATCTTTAGCTATACTTTAACGCATCAGTGTTAGAACGGGCGGTATAGTGACCTGTACCCCTCGTGTGGGTAACAACTAATATATGCGTGTAATGTTATGCAAGGATGAGCTACATAAAGAAAGTTTAGAATGATTCGTAATAGTCCAAGTCTCAGTCCGGTTGTATGCTCTACCCTATGCATAAAGTCCTAAGCCCCGCTCATGTAGTTAACAATATATGCATCGATGCTAAGCATGCAAATCCAAAGATGAAGATTCATAAGTCAAAGTCCATCGGCGTGACAGCTTGGAAACCCGGAAATGGCCATGTCCTGAACCACGTCGGGCTTGAAATTTCAAGCTCCAGGTTCGAAATTTCGAACCCGGAAGGGTTCGGAGTCCTGAACCAACCTGGGTTCGAAAACTCGAGCCCTTCTGGGTTCGAAATTCCGAACCTAGACAAGGGCTCGGGAATTCGAACCCATGGGGTTCGAAAATCCAACCCAGAAAAGTTTGAAGCTCCGAACCCCCCGGGTTCGTAAATTCGAACCCGTGAGGATTCGAGACTCCGAGCCCGGTGGGTTCGAAAATTCAAACCCACTGAGGTTCGAAAATTCGAACCCACTGGGTTCGAAAATTCGAACCCACTAGGTTTGAAAATCCGAACCTAGCTGGGTTTGAAAATTCGAGCCCACAAATTCCCGAGATCAACGTCGTAGCCCTTCGACCTCCTCCCCTTCTCGACTTCTCGATACGACGCCTCACCTAGTTCGGTTTGAAATTTTTTGGACTCGAAACTATTGGGTTCGGAGGTTTCAGCAATGGCGGCCAGATATAGGAAAATTAGAAGGAAAAATGTGAAGAGGGGGGCCTATTTATAAAGAAAAATACGCCTTTTTATATTCCTTACGGGTCCGAAGTTTTCGAGCCCACCAGGCTCGAAAATTCGAACCCTATTGGTTTGAAAATTCGAACCCAAGGGTTTGAAATTTCGAACCCCAAGGGGATCGAACTTCTGAAACCCTAGGTTTGAAATTTTGACCCCATGGACTTGAAATTTCGATACCCCAGGGGACCGAATTTCCGAGCCCCTGGGTTCGAAATTTCGATCCCCTTGGGCTCGAAATTTCGACACCACTCGGCACGAAAATCTCGAAAAAAAGGGGTGGAGGGAGAATGATGGTGACAACGGTAACGATGGCCACACCTCCAGGATCGAGAACATTGCGACACGCAGCCTCGTATATGTGCTCCACACACACGCATGCCTATTCCCGCGCATCCACAGAGGCCATGCACTATTAATGCTCAACGGTCCGAGCATGGCACATCCTCCAAAAACGGCTCGTCTGCACCGCTTGGAGGAATGGGCCTTACTGCTAACACTTATTTTACCTTTTGATTTACAGGAAAGATTAATAGCTTCGCCACTCCCTCAACCCATGAAAAGCACATCATGTCAAAGACAAGATGTACTTTGAGGGGCAAATGTTAACCGGCTTTTTGGCCTGGTTCCCAGGAGAGCATCAAACACGCTCGACTCAACGTACCTCGTGAAGCTGAGGCCAAAAGGGAACACATAGGAGTGAAGGAAAAAGGATCAAGAAGGGATTACACTGCCTGTGGCCTCACGGCATGTAGAAGATGTCTGCAAACAAGGCCTCGGACCCCGAAGGAGTTACGAGCCTCGAACACCCGGTCCCGGGCCCTCGCGCACCTCGGAAGATCCTCACCCGGGCATGACGCGGAATTCGCACCTAGCCGAGTGCGAATTCTCGCACCCATGCTGGGTTCGAAATTTCGAACCCAGTGGGTGCGAGGTCTCGAGCCCAGCGGGTGCGAAATCTCGCACCCACAGCTGGGCTCGAGAACCCGAGCCTAGTGGGCGCAAAATCTCGCGCCCACGGCTGGGTTCGAGATCTGGAGCCCAGCGGAGCGAGAACTCGTGCCCGCATCTGGGTTCGAAATTTCGAACCCAAATGACTCGAAATTTCGTACCTGGGCGAAATTTCAAACCCGCCCCTGGGTACGAAATTTCGAGGGCCGAGGGTGCCAGGCTCAAATTTCCTGCATGTTGTCCCCCTTTCTATCTAATCCTACCTACTCCTACCTACTCCCACTCCTATATATAGCCCATGGCCTCACACTTCAAAGGGATTGGAGTTTCTTCACTTGAGACCTACCTTGAGCTCTATGAACTCCATTAATGGCATCTCCTATTTGAGGAAGAAGGAGAACTAAATATTCTTTTTCCTAAATACCTAGCATATTTCAATTATGAAAGTGAATGTAATGAGCATGGCTCTATCTTGTAATTCTTGAGTGATTAATAAAAGTACAACATCCTTCCAAAGTGGACGTAGGCCTAATCCGCGGCCGAACCAATATAAATACTTGTGTTATTTACCGCTTTATCTTACCTAGTCTTGCGACCAAATTAACTATTCCTAGTAATAGGAACCTTTGGTGTTTACGACATTTTTTGCTGTCAACAGAAATTAAAATCAATATGGAAATTGTTGCTAAAATAAAAAGGTCATAAATACGGTAATAAGTATTGTAGTCATACTTGTTTTAGGGAATTAATTGGATAGGATAAATATGCCTATATGGTTATGATTAAAATTGGTATTTAGGAATAAAGACTGTAACTCCAACTAGAGAATAAATAAACAACAAACTTATATATATTCACATAAGAATTAAATGAAATTAAATTTATAGTAATATCTGGCAGTTACACTTATTAGATCAGAATTCAAAAAGGGACTGATACAAAAGGTCATTTAATAATGAATGCCTTAGGAAAATATGACCATTAGTGTCACAAAAGGCATTAAGTAGGTTATTTGATACCTTTTGGAATATGACTGTTTGGGTCATTAGTGGCAGGTAACCTAATTAACAATAATAAATCGAATAGGAAAGAGAATTAACAAGTATCGATTGTTGTAGTGATAAGTCCAAAAAGAAAATAGCATTAGACATCTTAAGATAGGAGGTCATAGGTTTTCCTTATTTTATTCTAGTTAACTTGGAATTAGTATAATCAGAAATAAGGATTGGACTTAGCAGATTAATGATGTGAGGTCAATTGCCTTATTCGAAAGAATTCTGAACTTTCTAGCGGTCGGATATATATACAACTGATGTAAGATATCATTAACCATAGGAACCCATAACGATAGTCAACTGCGTAGAGAGGATTATCTATTAGAATATGGTATTTAGTATGTGAGGTAATAAGTGGTTATAGGACCTGCCTCCTGTCCCAAAAAGAGGAAACCTTAAGAAGGAGATAATTGATAAGCGTGAGCCTACTTCAGCGTAGATGTATTAAGTTATTAGATCTACTTTTAAGAAGGATATCAAGTGACCGTGTAGCTCGCCTCCCCATGAATAAGAAGTACTAAATAGCTATTGGGTATGAGATGGGTAATCGCCACGAAGGTCCATTTCCACTAGGTAGTAAGTGACTAGGGTGACAGTCCGCCTTGGGATTAGGTATTAAATAACCGTTTTGGATGTAATGACCCCTATTTTACATATCGACCGATCGTAGAATAATTATATATTTTTATTCCATAATGATCAGGTCATTATCATATTTTATTATGTTGTTCACATGGATGTGAGACATGTCCATGATTTTTACCGAATCTAATTATGACCATTTTCCCCATAAGTTTGCTGTTTGGGCCACAACTTTTGATAGGAATCGAATCAGGTGCTAAGGTCAATTCCTTTGGATTTGAATGGTTGTTTACGATTCGATAGAGTGTTCACATGAAGGATTTGGTCCAAGGGTCTGGGAGGAATCGCTGTTTTAAGTTTCAAATGTTGTTTAGGCAGACTGGTCAACAACTAATGGGCTGATTGGCCAATCTTGTTAAACCTATACCATCAGATATAAATAAGGGAATTTGGGGAGAGAACTAGGGTTACTCTCTTCTTTATAAACTTTAGGTTGGGCGTCTGTGATTCTCCAGTTCAACCTAAAGCCTCATTTCTCCATTCTATTCATATAAATTCATCTTAGATTGCATCTTGATGATAGATCATCATCAGGTAAGAGTAGATCATCATTAAAGAGGATAAGATCACATCAAATTCGAGGGGTTTCAGCGCCGTATAGATCAAATCCCACTGAATCTACAATAAATCAAAGATTATGTGAGTGATAGATATTTATCTCACACGAAAACTACGGATTGTATAGGTAAATTAGGATCATATTCATATGTTTCATGCTATATTCACCATAGATTTAACGAACCAGTTTTTCGACTCTTTAATATATGAATTTATTTCAAAATTTTGGTATTTAAGAATTAATTTTGTTTATAAATTGAAATATAATCTAGTATATTTCAGTTTAAACATATTTTGTAAGTGAAATTTGAATTTTATTTGAATCTGAATAGCTTGATTTAATTTAACGTTAGCTATATTTTAGAAATTTATTTATTTTATTTGGGAATCTATGAATTCAATTTTCAAAATTTAATTTAAGATTTATTTTAAATATATGTGGATTTAGATTTTGTTTAAGTATGGTGTTCGAAAAAAAATTACATTTTATTGTATGTACTTAGTATAAGTACTAGTATGTTTATATATTTAATAGTATGCATGGATGGTATTTTACTTAGGATAGTTTAATAGTTGGTGCCACTTGTTTTAACTTTGCTGAATTTGGGTGCCATCTGTTTGTTTGTTCTGATATGGGTTAAACGCGTGTCCCCGTTCATTTGACCGTTCCCTTTTTAGTTCTTCCCGTCCCTTTTAGTAGAAACCGATGGTTTTATTCCCAAATCCACTTCTCCATCGTTCACTTTATTTCATTACCAAATCCTTAAATCCTTGTTAATGGCTGCACTCCAAATTGACCTTCTTCAAAATCCATGACTGCCTCCACAGTGCTTCATTCCATCGATCTCTCTGGCCTCCGCGAAATTGGATCCATAAAAAGCCGCATGTCCTTTTACCCGTGAGCGCCGCCCTGGTTCCATCGCCACCGCCCCTTTGTCTGGCTCTGGTCGTTATCTCATCGTGGACACTGCAAGCTCCAACTCCACCGCCTCCTGCCTTGCAAGGTTCTCCTCGTTGCTCCAGCATAGTCCGCCCCTACGCTCAGCACTTGTACTCCGTGGTCATCGTCGTGAAGCAGTCAGCGCCAGAACCACCAATGCAAGTTACCGCCTTTACTTCAAGCCTAAGCCACCTTGTTCCCTTACCTCTGAAATCGAACCCGAGTCAAGCCGCCGTCGTCCGTTGTCTTCCTCTCGCTGTCGCAACAAAAGTAAGCGTAGCTTACGATTAAACTTACTATAAATTGGCTGCTTCGGGTTCACTAGCTATATTTGTTTGGGCTGTTTTACTGCATCTCTAGCATGTTTGTGTGGTCAAGTTTAGTGGTTGCGGGTTAGTAAATTGCATGCCTGTAGTCTTACTATAAAGATGCTCAGTGCATTTGCATGTATATGGTTATGGACTATAGTGGAATAAGTTCATGTTTACCTTAGTTTTGGGCAATTGATGAGATCGGATAATTAAATAATTAGGATATTGTTATTATGATGTATCTGTAGATTCTGTACAACAATAGTAATGCCTTGCCTTAAATAGGACCCTTGCTACCATTGTATTCACACATGAATTGTATAGATGCAATAGCCTTGCTATTCTATGTTGCTCTTTTTGTGTCAATATACAAGTATATAAGTTCCCATTATTATATATGATGTCTGCCTTGTTGCAAACGTAATTCCTACCCTTTATCTGAGTCATGCTCCCTTTTTTTTTACATGGAATTCTATGCTCTGTCATGTGGCATACTTACCCAACTTTGTGCACCCCTTTGCCTGCCATGTTAGTTTCATTAGTTGAATGGAGGATGGTTTGGTCATTTTGTTCTATTTATTTGCATATATTACCACTGTTATGGGAGTATATTTGTTACACTTTGATCATGTAGAAATTCTTCATGCATGTTTGTTGTCTTATTGGCTAACGCGTATATTCCCATGCTACTTCTATATACGTTAATGTTAGTACCATATCCCCTGCCGTCACTACTTACTGCTATTGAGTTTTCTAGTGTTAAGTATAAGGCTAAAATATAATACATGCATGGGTTGATGGTATAATTATACTACCTTATTAAATATATATTTTTACTGGAAATGTTGCCCATTTGACTTAATTCTTTGTACATTGATTAACTGGGCAATAACCTTCTATAGTTGGTGCCGCATCTAAATATACACACTGGTACGCCAAAAACTTGTGTACTTTTGCATATATTTAAGTACATGTGCCATATGTTGTTATGTCTTGTTTGGTTTCCAAAGCCTTAGGCTTTTGTTACTTCATACTCTCTAAAATGAATGTTTCAACATATGCAGTCTTTCTTGGTTTGTTACTTTAGGCAGTTCATTGATTCTACGCTCGCATTATTTAAATGAATTCATCGGGATTAAACAAATTTTATATCTGATTAACCGAAGCGTATTGACTTGAAATAAGTTTAATCCTGACTCGAGTGTTTTTTGTTTTGCATGGAATGCTAGGGTCAGGTCCTAAGTGTTGTAGATCTAAAGATATGCGGTTTGCTAAGCTGGAGAGAAACGTGATGAAGCAAGATGCATACGCGCGCAAGGCCCGGCTAAAACTGAAACTTTAAATTTTAAGGTTCATGTACATATTATTTTCCTTCCACTGTATTTTATTTTGTAAACTCTGATTCTATATATAAAATTCCACTGTGAGATATACTGTTATTTTTCTGTTATGTGAGTTTGTGTGTATTTTCTAGTTAAACCCGCTAAGCTAAAATAACGAGTTGTCGTTTTAAACGCCTTGAGTCGATTTAAATATCGACTTGGAGTGGTCGAAAAGGCAGAATGTTATAATAGATCTGATCATACATGTTTAATTCAGATTTAGAATCCCCAGAAAACCTAATTTGATTATATTAACCGGATATGTAACGACCCGGGTTTTCGCGATCCTGGTTATCGACAAAAACTCAATGTCGACTATCCAAGCATCGGAAATACCAGGTAGTTAATGAAAGAAGTTAGAGGGTGAGGATAGATAAGATAGAAAATTAGAATAAAAGAAGAAGAAGAACATACAACATCATCAGAGTAACACGAATCTCACAGCGGAACGAATAATATATAATAGATACATAACTTTGAAATAAAACCAGTATATGTATACAGTAACATTACCAGAGTACAACACTTACAACACAGCGGAATAAACAATAGCTATATAATCCTAAAACCTCCTACTCTAAGCTCTCCAATTATATCTGTAAAACCCGACTACTTGACTGCCTGTACAAATTTGGACACCCAAGAGTTTAGGGTAAAAACAAAACAAAATAAACTCCGGGTCAGTCATGGGACTGGTATGAGTAAAACCATTTATAATAGTTTTAAAAATTAAACGATATCTCATAAGACCACGCCATATAACGGAACAGGTTTTTCCCTTATGAGAATCCAAAACACTTTTTCCAACATTCAAAAACCTTTTGAAAGGAACGATATTCTTTATATCAAAACTCCTTTGATATTATAATAATGTCTATCAACCACAATATAATAATCATCTAGCAGAACACTTTCTTCTCACGTTCCACATACATAATATATAATCAAAAACTGCGGGCATTTATTGGGTAATGAATTCCAACTGGCAAGGTATGGGACCACCTTCTGATAGTGTATCTCTAGAGAGGAATACACCAGGTTCAACAAGAACATCTTGCAACCCAAGCTAAACACGATCGGTCACTCATTTCGCTTGAGTGTACCGAATGTATTATCACCAACGGTTGGGATCAGCAACCGTTTCCCAAAAGGGACAACATCGAAATAGATTATAGAAGTAAATGGAATTTCTCTAGATCAGGTGACAATACACACTAATTGGCAGCTAACCACTTAGCCATGCGACCTACCCGATTTTATACCATTTCCTAGTTGTGAGGCTAGAGGCCATAACGTATAGATCACACCTTTATTTATTTTGAATGCCACATCGCCATACCCCCCAAATCACAAATTGATTTCCCCAAAAATACCACGGGTATACAACTAAGAGAAACGGATTCCTCCGCCACCAAACGTATATGAAGAGATCAAATTACGCGATCTATTAAAAATACTCTGTCAGACATTCTTCCATACAGGTCGCCTTGGGACTGGACAGACCGAAGGCACTATTCTGTGAAAAGGACAGCCCTTGCATAACTCCGTCTTCAATTATCTTCATCATATTTGATCGCAACGCCAACGCCCATATACAGTGGTTTTCAGATAATGAGTCTGATCCCGGTCTCTCCATATTGACAACGGAAAAATGGTCAAAAACTTTGATAGTCGGTGATTTAACTATCAAAGAACAATATGTGTGAAAACAACGATATTATTTCCAAATGGAAATTCTATCGATCAATCATCAATCAACATTTATTCATTTCCCCATTTCTCGTTTCCATATATTCATCAAATCCTTAATTTCTAATTTTAGAAAATATACGTTATAAACATGGGAAAACATTTCCATTTCTGATTCACGCATCAATATATTCCCACCTCTATCAGTCTCTAACTGTAAACTAGTAAGAGAACAACTTCCCAAGCATAAACCCCAAAGGCCGAAACCAACATCAGATCGATACCGAGAAAGCCATTCAACTCAACTAATTTCCAGTCAGTTTCTAATTTTAGTAATTCCATTTAAATTCCTACTTCAAACCCCAAATTCCTTTATAATATTTTATTTGCAAAATAATTACTTTAAATCAATATCATGTTACACCCGTGTGCGAAGCACGGGTCTAAACCTTCCTAATATAAAATTCTCTTTTTATAAAACTCTATTCATTTTCCAAATATTTCCCTTTTATAGTTCTATTTACTTTCTAAATCAATATTCCTTTTTTAATTCTATTTATTATATATATATTTCCTCTTATAAAAATTCTATTTATTTTCTAAATATATATTCCTTAATTATATTTCTTTTATAATTCTATTTATTCTATATAAATCCTTTTATATAATTCTATTCATTTTATATAAATCCTTTTATATAATTCTATTCATTTTATCTAAATACTTTCAAATAATTCTGTATATTCTATATAAATATTTCATTTTCATATTCACTTTGAAAATTACCTTTTATACATTCTAATATTTCATATGGTATTTAAAATACCAAATAACATGACCGGTGTCATTATAATCAAACACAGTTTATATATCACAACATATATCACAGTATATGAAAACAAACAGTATTATAAATATTGAGGAATCCAGTTGGATCCCTCCAACCTATTTCCCTGCATCCACAGATGTTAAACAATATAAATAACATCGATTTCATTTCAATATGAAATATTCAGATAAACAGAATAAATATTTGATTAACGATTTATATATATCGTTATCTATAATTTCAAATAATACATCAGTAATTCAACCAAACAATCAACACACAGCAATCAATCATCATTTATCACTACTAGATTATATTTTTAAAAATACAAACTGTACAGAGTTAGTGAGATTTACTCACTTTGGCTGTTCATCGTTAAATAACGATAAACTGTTGTTGAATCAGATTGGGAAATTTATTTCGCTATAAACTGTAAAGAGCTTTCTGTTGCGTAATATTCTCCGATACGGTTCCAACACCACTTGTTTCGTCAATTTATGATAATGGATGACGAAATTATGAGTTATACAAGTTATAACTCAATTTAACTATATTAATATTAAATGATTGGTTAATTAAAATGTTAACCACGTTTCTTCACTTACTATTATTATCCTTCTTCCCTATCATTTGATATTAGCAGACCCCGCCGGTTTACAACCTAGCCTCCACCACCATGTCTAACTAAACTCAACAAACCCTCTTTTTACCTCACCATTTGCCTGATTCAATCCCAACAATTACCACATAGCTTAATTGCAATTTTAACCATCTTCTTCCCAGATTTACATGCTACAGTGAACTCCCATTATCACATACTTAAGCCCTCTTGTTCAGTACTCACGCCCTTTTTTTCTTTGTTTGGCTTTACATTTCATTACTTCATGTCGGCCATGATGCAAATAACCACCGACCCACACATTATAATCTCCTTTCCCGTTTAGGACTAGTACACCTCCAGACTCCAGCACATGATTTACGAAAAGAAAGCAACTCGCCTGCTCCTCCTCGTTCTCACATTACCCTCCACCATATCCAAACTATTGCCACCATTTTACTTCATGAATCAGTAAACCAAAACCACCATAATCCATCTCTACTCCAACTCTATCTCCTCGTCTTTAAAAACTGAAACTCGCACTTCCTTTCTCAATCACGTTCGCAAAGCAGGTTACGACGTTATAGGAAATTTGAGCGTCCTCTTTACTCACTGAAATCCCCACAACTCCAATAGACAAATGCTAATCACTTTCTCTTTGATTCCTTCTTCCAATCCACTCATCAAAGCTTCACTCGAACTCTCCTACCCATTTCCGTCACTACAGCCAATGCGTGTAACAATAGTGTTCGAGCGACATTTTTATAACCCAAACACTACCAAAATTTGCTGCTTCGACCCTCTCGACGCTATGAACCACACAACAAATCCCAAAATCACCTGAGACCTCCTCAATTTCAACTTGCGACAAGCCCTAGGTGGAACAGCCTATTTCCAGTCTTTCCAAAAATGCATCGCACACAACCAAACTAGTACGGATGAGTAGCTTGAGTTAAGAGGGGTTGAAGGATTTAAGTTTTGCAATCTTAGAGATTTCAAATGAATTTCCATGAATTTCTAAAGCTAACAATTTAGATGTAAGAAGAAATATGTTGGCGGCGCTTTCATGTTGACCAGAGGAAGAAAACCATTTAGCTTTATGAATGATAGTGGTGTATTTATAGGAATGTTTAATATTTTTATATTCAATTTAATATAAAATTTTAACCAATCGCTAAATCCCTATTGATCACACATGATACCCAAAAATAGGAAAATGGACATGCAGCTACAGTTTGACATTACGGACCCAACAAAACTGGTTTCGTCAAATTCCAACTTCGTTTGCTCACACAGCGTATTTTTAAAGTCAAATTATTGATTATTTTTCAAATTAAAATCTTGTACGGCCACATATTGACTCCAAAAATTACGAAAATTGAAATCTAGCAATAATTTAATATTTCGGATCCAACAAAATTAGTTTCGTCAAAAACGGAGCTTGTTTGCAAAAATGGCTATTTTAAAGCTCTAAATAACTCATTTAAATATTAATATATATATAAATAATTGAATTAAATATTAATAAACTAATATTATTGTATACATATTCACACAGAGTATCATTCAGCTCTAATATATACTTATCAGGGTTTATAACTCGATATTTCAAAATCCCAGATTATATCAGTATTCAATTTATATTGAAAACCATTATATAATATAAATAAATCGCTATAAATTATAAAGGTATTCCATAGCGACTTTTCAAAAATTTGATTTTGACATAACTCACAATCTATATGACGTAAATCCCAAATTTTCTCTTCCTTTAGAAAAATATACTTCACCAGCTCCGAATGTTTCTTGTTTCACAGAAATCCGACTTAAAACGGATTCTGTATATTCAAGTGAAGTTCAAATCGCCAAATTAAGAACTGCCGCGCCATTTCGCGCTCGATTATAATTATACGTTCAAACTGTCGTTCAAAAAATATATTCGTTATTATAATTCAGTTCTAAACTGAATTAAATATTATGTATAATCCAATTCACACAATACTGTGAATTCTACTATTTCCGACTATTTCAAACATTAAATATATTATTTTATTATTTACATTAATTAAATATTCAATATTATTTAATTAAACAACCATTTAATTCTCTGAATCACTATTTAAATAATCAAATAAATTAATTATTATATCGCAAAAATATGGGACGTTACAGGGTAATTGATAGATTAATCATGCTTGTACCTATGTTTATATCCAAATCATGTTAGATCTTAGGTTTATGATATGCTTATGCTATGTTTATGGATTGTTCATGTTTGTATGATCATTGATGTATGGTTTGGTGTTTGTTTTGATTGAATTGACTGCATTTTTTGAGTTGTATGTTAGATTGTTTACCGTAGAATCATAGGATTGAAGAAAAGCGCAAATCAGAGGTTCAGATGATCGGATTCAGACGAAACTTGGCGGAGTCGCTCTGGAAGACAAGAAGATGGGGCACAAAAATTTTCATGACTAGAAAATTTAAAGGCGTGGGTTAGCACTGGCCCATAGGGAATGGTCGAGTGGTTCTGACTTTTGAGGCATGGCATTGTGGTGATGAATGGAAGCTATGTGCAAATTTTCATATCATTCGAGGTTGATTCAAGATGTAAGGACCCGCATTCTACGCATCGGAGGATCCTAGAATATTTATTTCATTTACATACGAAGTCGTATGGTCGTGTAACTTTGGGGAACGACTATTGGGGTCATTTCCCATATTCAAGATTTTTGACGATTTTTAAATGACCATTTTGTCCCTAGCTAATTTTGTTTTGCTCATAACTTTTGATTGGTAAGGGATTATAACTTGAAACCACTACCATTGGATTCAGATAATGGTATACCTTTTCGTAGAGTGGTCACATTGATCAAACGGACTTACTGTTTGGGAGATATGGCTGAAACAAGGTTTGCAAGGTGAAAAACAACATAATTGGGCTTAATCGGGTGATTAACAGCTAGGCCCATTAGGTATTTCAGGATTAGGGTTGCTTTAGGGATGATAGGGGCTAGAGAAACCCTTCTTTGTCATTTTCCAGCTGCCACAAACTTTCTCTTCAAACCTAACAATGGCTTCCACCTTCTAAATCTCTTCTAAACAACTCCCAATCGCTTTCTAATCAAAATTAAGCTAGGCTACATCAAATCAAGGCAAATCAACACCAAATCAGAATTGGAGTTGCTGTGTTGCATAGCAATTTGACCCAAAACAATAGAGTTTCAGATCTAAGGTCTTATTTGTGGCTAAGGTGAGTGGTTTGCATTGTTTTTCACTAATTACGGCTAATTAAGGGTGATTAGTGATAATTAGCGAAATTATGCATGTTAAAATTCTAGAAAAAATATTTAGAAATTCTTAAATATTATTTTAGGGATCTAATAAAAATTTGGGTTAATTTGGACATATTTTGCTAATCATATGGTTAAATTATGATTAGGGAGATTAAGGGGAAATCATGGCTTTGGGTATGTTTGATCCATTTTAACTTGTTAAATTGTTGATTTGATGATTATGGTCGTTTCTACATGTTACAATGACTGGTTAGAATGATTTGTGATTGTACAGAAAAAATAGATTGGTCGAAAACGCTGTCTTATGGCGTAAATAGCTCGCTGGAAAAGTGCAGGAAATGAGATCGGATCGACGCCGAACTCGCTCATGGAGCATCGCACGACCCCGACCCGCTCGTGAATGGTGGCCATGAACCGACCCGCTCACGTCAGAGTACCCCTAACCGAGCCTCTCCTGCTCAAGCACCACGAATCGATCCGATGAAGGCTCGACCCATGAGCCAATGGAGGACTCCAACCCGAAGTTGGGGTCACGATACGATGCTCTGGAAAGGACATCACGAATCGAGGAGCCCGACCCGAACCCAATGGGTGCTCACGATCTGACCCATAGGAGTTGCCATGCATGAACTGACTTGAATGGAGGAGCTCGACCCGACCCGATGGGGTAACCACGACCGAACCAAACCGAAGATGGGAAGAAGGCCGAACTGAATGGAAGCTTGTTTCTGAACCATCCGGAGAAGACCAACCCCAAGATGCAAAGGTAGTCCAAATGATAAGTTGTAACTTAGGATCCATACGGGAACCAATAAGTTAACTTCATGAGTTGGACTTTGCTGCGAGACGTGTGCAAAGGGGTTATTGATGTTTATGCTTTGACTCACCACTGAGAGACGATTGTTGGCTATGGATCAGTGCAATGGAGTTGTCATGATTCCATAGGGAAAAGTGGTCGTAGCAGGGCTGTGAGCCAGTGCAGTGGAGTTGTCATGACTCCATGGAGCAGAGTGGACATAGAAAAGTATTAATGGTTACAGATCAGTGCATTGGAGCCGTCATGACTCCATGGGGCAGAGTGATCGTAACAAAGAATTGGGTGATCAAAGTGGTAGGTATCACATACTTTACGGACTGAGTGAGAGATGTGAGGATGATTACTATGTTTGATGTTTTCTATCCCCATTATTTTCATATCTTGTGTTAGTGTCACCTTAGAGTATTGTACATCCTGTTGTGCTAACTCTTTGGTTGCAGGTTCAGGTATGGTAATTTATACCTGTTACTGTTCTGTTTTGCTGCTTATCGCTCATATCGGAATTTTGTATGACCTAAAGTTTTTTGTCTCTTCTTATTATTCCGGGTGCTCTTAAACGAGCAGACTAGAGACATGTTAGCTGGTTATGCATGTGTAGCTGTCCGGAGACGACCAGGAGGCTTACACGTATCATTTCTATATATCCTCTCTGTGTTGTTGCTGGTCACTACTTTGGGCATTCGTAGTGTACCTTCCTATTTTGCTTTAGAGACAGTTTTAAAAGTTGTAATAAAGAAGGTTTGGATCATAAGCTGTATTTTTAATTTTCCGCTATTATTGTAATGACCCGTATTCTACACGTCATAGGATCGTAGAATATTTATTTCTTTCCCATGTGAAGTCGTATGGTCATGTAACTTTGGGAAACATCTATTAGAGTCATTTCCCATGTTCATGATTTTTGTCGATTTTTAAATGACCATTTTGCCCCTAGTTTGTACTGTTTTGGCCATAACTTTTGATTGAAAAGGAATTTTGACCTGAAACCACTTCCATTTGATTCGTTTGATGGTTTCTCTTTCCGTAGAGTGGTCACATTAGCCAAACGGACTTACCGTTTGGGAGATATGGCTGAAACAAGGTTTGGAGGGTGAAAAACTGCTTAACCGGGCCAAATCGGGTGATTAGCAAGTAGGCCCATAACCCATTTCGGGATTAGGGTTATGGGAGGGCTGAAATGAGATGGAGAATCATTCCATTTCAGTTTTCTAGCCTCCACTTATCACCAAGGATCCCTAAAAATGGCCTCTAACCTCTAAATCACCTCCAAATCATCTTTTGGTCAAGGATTAAGCTTAGCAACCCCTAATCAAGGAAGATCTTCACCAAATCAACATAGGAGCTGCTGTTGGCATTGAGATTCACATCAAATCAGAGAATTATTTCAGATCTTAGTTTATTTTGTGGCTAAGGTGAGTGATTTGCATAGTTTTACACTAATTAAGGCTAATTGGGGGTGATTAGTGCTAATTAGCGAATTTAAGCATGATAAAATTTGGGAAAAATGTTCATAAATTCCTAAATGATGTTTTAGACCTCTGATATGAATTTGGGTTAATTTGGTTAAGTTTTGCTAATCCTATCGTTAGTTTCACCTAAACATGCTTAAGGGGAAATATGGGATTTTGGGTGTGTTTGATCCATTTTAACCTATCATATGGATGTTTTGATGTTTGTGGTTGATTATGCATGTTGTTATGACTGTATGAAATGCTTTGTGATTGATTTCAATAGTTAGAATAGTCGAAAACATCGTCGAATGGCGTAAACACTTGCTGGAACAGTTTCAGAAAACAGTGCAGGGTTCGGATCGGATCGGATAAGGGGGCTCGGATCGGATATGTGGAACTGAGCAAAGAATCTGATCGGATCGGAACCCAACATTTGGAAAAGTGGCAAAAAGGAAGGCCACGCTAGCTGAACTGGGATCGGATCGGATAGAGGAAGACGGATCAGATCGAAGAGGACGGATCGGAAACACAAAGGCAAATCAGAGCAGGAGCAAGAAAGTGGATCGGATAGGAGCATATGAAGGGGAGCATGAAGACGGATCGAAAGCACGAACCAAGAAGGACCCGACCCGACCCGAAAGGAAGCACCGACCCGACCCTAAAGGAAGCACCGACCCGACCCGAAGAAGAAGAAGTAGCTGACTCGAACCCAGAGGAGCACCGAACCGAACCGCATCAGAAGGGGGACCCGACCCGAACGGATAAAGAACACCGACCCGAACCGACGACCTGAGGAAGAACCTGACCCGACCCAGTATTGACCAATAACCCGAGATGCAAAGGTAGTCCAATAGGAGAAGTTAGAGCTCAGGATCCCGGAACCAGTTGGGAACCAACGAGTTCACTTCATGGTTGGACTTTGCTGCGGGACGTGTGCTAAGGAGTTGTCGACGTTCATAACTTCGATTCACCACTAAAAGGAATGATGGGCTACTTATCAGTGCAGTAGGGTCATTATGACCTGAGGGGCAAGGTGATGGTAGCAAGACTACGTTATCAGTGCAGTAGGGTCATTATGACCTGAGAGGCAAGGTGATGCGTAGTAAGACTATGAGCCAACGCAGATGGGGTGAATAACTCCATGAGGCAAGTGGACATAGTAAGGATTGGTAAGGCTATGAGCCAGCGCAGATGGGGTGAATAACTCCTTGGGGCAAGTGGACATAGCGAGGAATTAGTGGCTACGTTATCAGTGCAGTGAAGCCATTTATGACTTCATGGGGCAAAGTGATCGTAGCAAGGAATGTTGGGTGATCGAAGTGGTGAATATCGTATGCTTTATGCACTGAGTGAGAGATGTGAGGATGGATGCTATGCTTGATTGTTTTCCATCATTATGACATGCACACCTCCCCCACCTCCGTATCTTTACACTGTTTGATGTGATACCTTAGAGTGTTGTACAGTATGTAGTGCTAACTCTTTGGTTGCAGGTCCAGGTTCAGGTATGTTTTAGTCTACCTGTTATTGTTCACTTTAGATGCTTATCGCTCATACCAGGCTTTATGTCTGACCCAGAGTTTTATGTCTCCTCTTATTACTCTGGGTGCTCACACGAGCAGACTAGAGACAGGTTAGCTGGTGATGTGCGAGTAGCTGATTCGGAGGCGGACAGGAGGCTTCCACGTATGATATATATATATACACATTCTCCCTGTGTCGTTGATGGTCGCTACTTGGGCATTAGTAGTGTACCTCGCTTATCTTGCTTTGCTTTGAGACAGTTTGAAAGTTGTAATAAGCTGTGTTCTGAATTTCCGATGCTATGATGTTTAGTTCTGATTTTCAGCTTATGCACTGTCTCTCCTGTTTTATGTGAAGTATATTATTATTATATTTTGTTCCATGCGCTGTGAAACATTCTACAGGTTCTTTGTATGTTCATTTCCTTCTTCCTTTTTCCTTCTGATGACCCGTTCCGTGCCAATTTGACATGTGTACAGCGTACTTTTGGAGTAAATGTCGGTTGGTGCGGGGCGGGCCGTCACACTTGGTATCAGAGCTCTAGGTTGCGTAGTTAACCTAGGGAAAGACACTAGGGAGAGTTAGTACGTATATGAGAGCGTGTATTTGTGATTACTTTGGTTTTCAAAAGCTATATATATATATATATATATATACTATTAGTAGTATAAGAATGAAGTTGCACTGCACTAGTACCACTATGGGGTCGTTAATCTTTTCCCTTTTTCAGATTGACGATGAGCCGACATGTTAGAGGTACCGGTAGAGGGGCCAATAATGGGAATGCCGCTAACATGAGGGCGATGTTTACCAACCTCATGAGAGACATGCTTAGAGAAGTGCAAGGGGCAATTCCCAATCCCGGAGTTGGTGCTGGCCCAGTAGTGCAGGCGCCTAGGGTCGATTTTGCCAAGTTGTGCAAAGATTACACTAATCTTGGTGGGAAGCCGTTCCACGGAACGGAGTCGGCCACAGATGTTCAAGATTGGATGGATAGCTGTGACCGTATCTTTGATGACTTGGGTCTCGAGGATGCGATGAAGAGAAGGCTAGCGTCTCGTCAGTTGCAAGGGCGAGCGATGAATTGGTGGAATGCTATCAGAACAGCTACTCCAGAGGATCAGGTTACTTGGGATCAGTTCAAGGCTCGCTTTAGTGAGAAATTTATTCCAGCTGCCCAGAAGTCAGTATTGTTTAAGAGGTTCTTGGAACTCAAGCAGAACGGAAGGGCAGTTTCTGATTATATTGCTGAGTTCGACACTTTGTCGAAGTATGGACTGTCTCTTATCGATACTCCTGAGAAGAAGAATGAGAAGTTCATTACTGGTCTGGATGGGTACTTGGGGGAGAGGCTCATCAACCACATCGATGAGACTTTTGAATCGATCGTGGGAAAAGCTTTGAGGTCAGAGAGTCTTTACCCTAAGTCAAAGACTGAGGCTGCATCTGCAGAAGGACCAAAGCCGCAAGCAGGCGGTGGAGGCAAGAATAGCTCTCAGAATAAGAGGAAGCAGGACCAATCTAAAGGTGGCCAGAAAAAGAGCAAGAAGGATGTTGAGTGCTTCAGCTATGGAAAGAAAGACCATTATGCTAAGGAATGTCGGGCCAAGCCAGCGGAAAGGAAGTGCTACAACTGTGGTCAAGTGGGACATCAGAAAGATAAGTGTCCGCAACCTCTTAAGGAGAAGCAGATTGTGAAAGCATATGCTCTTGATGCTATTCCTTCTTCGTCGAATGCCCCAATTGCGGCGGAGAAAGGAAATAATGTTGTTATTCAAGGTATGCTTTCTATTTATGATATACCAGTTCGAGTTTTGTTTGATACTGGGGCTTCCCGTTCCTTCATATCTAGTGACCTGGTAGATAGATTGGGACTGGAACCCGAGATAGTCGATAGACCATTGATTGTGACGAACCCGATTGGTGGTTCGACTAGCCTTAGTATGATTTGCAGGAATTTGGTCTTATGGAGTCATGGATGTATGTTTGTATGTGATTGCTTTGTTTTGGGCTTTACTGGGTATGGCATTATATTGGGAGTCGATTGGCTCCAAAGATACGGGGTGGTGGTAGACTGTGAGGGCTTTTTGGTGACAGTGAGGGCGGATGATGGGCGGAGGGTAGTGTTTGGTAGCCTACCTAGTGATGGGGTTATGGCTAGTTTTGTAAATTCCCTCGACATCCCGCAGGATGAGTTGTCAGATGTGCCCGTGGTTGGCCAGTATCCGGACGTCTTCGAGGAGGTGACCGGGCTTCCACCACACCGAGAGATTGAGTTCCGTATTGATTTAGTGAAAGATGCCAGACCTATAGTGATGCCACTTCGTCGTATGGCACCAAGGGAGCAGCGAGAGCTCGGGGTGCAAATCAGCAATCTTTTGAAGAAGGGATTTATTAGAAGGAGTGTCTCCGAGTGGGGAGCACCAGTTGTGTTTGCCACTAAGGCAGATGGTTCCCTTCGTTTGTGTGTGGACTATCGCGAGTTGAATAAGGTGATGAGAAAGAATAAGTATCCTCTACCGCGGATAGATGATTTGTTTGATCAGCTGGAAGGAGCAAGAGTGTTCTCCCAGTTGGACCTCGCGACAGGATTTCATCAGCTTCGAGTAGCAGATGAGAGTGTTCCGAAAACGACCTTTAGGATGCCGTCTGGATTTTATGAGTGGTTGGTTATGCCATTTGGGTTGACCAATGCACCAGCCTATTTTGTGGATCTTATGAATCGAGTATTCAGAGAGCAGTTGAATAAGTTTGTTCTTGTGTTCGTGGATGATATCCTTGTTTACTCAAGGACAGAGGAGGAACACAAGGGACACTTGAGGATAGTGATGGAGGTGTTGAGGAAACACCAATTGAAAGCGAAATTCTCTAAGTGTCATTTTTGGAGAAGGGAAGTGAGATTCTTGGGTCATGTTGTTTCAGAGAGTGGTATTGCCGTGGACCCTGCGAAGGTGGCTACGGTACAGGATTGGCCTACACCCAAGAATGCAACAGAGGTAAGAAGTTTCTTGGATTAGCTGGATATTATCGTAAGTTTTTCCAGGACTTCTCCAAGATTGCAGCACCGTTGACTCAGTTGACTAAGAAGAATCAGTCCTTCGTCTGGGACGGAGTGTGTGAACATGCCTTCAAGAGTCTAAAGGAGAGGTTGACGCGTGCGCCAGTGTTAGTCATTCCTAAAGGTAATGAAGAGATGACGGTATACACGGATGCTTGTGGTACCGGACTGGGTGCAGTATTGATGCAAGGAGGTAGGGTTGTAGCTTATGCTAGTCGACAGCTAAAGCCGCATGAGAAGAAGTATCCTACCCATGATTTGGAATTAGCAGCGATTGTATTTGCGCTGAAGATATGGAGACACTATCTCTTGGGAGAAAGATTTGAGCTGTTTACCGATCACAAATCGTTAAAGTATCTCTTCTCTCAGAAAGATCTGAATCTCCGTCATTAGAGATGGTTAGAGTTCTTGGCTTCGTATGATTTTGATATCGCATATACACCTGGGAAAGGTAATGCGGTAGCCGATGCCTTGAGTAGGAGACATGCCAGCTTAGGGGCAATGTTTCTTGAATGGAAGCAACTGGAGTTTATCGCGGTGTTTGATTTCAGACCAAAGTGCGAATTGGATCCAGTTATGCTAGCTAGTTTGACGATCAGACCCACTTTGATAGAGCGGATTGGTTCTAGCCAGAGGGACGATCCTAATCTATTAGAAATCATCTCCAAGTTAGAGATGGGTATTGATGAGGAGATGAATGTGTATGGGCTTGATCGAGATGGATGGCTTCGGAAGGATGGAAGACTAGTTGTGCCCAACGTGAATGGTTTGAGAGATGAAGTGCTTAGAGAATGTCATCACTCAAAACTGACTATACATCCCGGTGGTAATAAGATGTATCGAGACATGAGATAGACTTACTACTGGGAAGGGATGAAAAGAGACGTTGGGAAGTTTATATCCAAATGCATGAATTGCCAGCAAGTTAAAGCCGAGCAAAAGAAGCCTAGTGGGTTGTTGCAACCATTAGAAATTCCCGAATGGAAATGGGAGCAAGTCTCGATGGATTTCATCGATGGCTTACCAAGGACTAGATCGGGATATGATAGCATTTGGGTGATTGTGGATCGATTGACTAAGAGTGCAAGATTTATACCAGTCAAATCGACCAGGACAGCAGCCAAGTTGGCAGAATTGTATATGAAGTGGGTAGTGAGATTTCATGGAGTACCCAAAAGCATTGTGAGTGACCGAGACCCGTTGTTCACTAGTGGGTTTTGGAAGAGCTTGCAAGAGGCTCTAGGGTCAAGATTACATCTCAGTACCGCATATCATCCTCAGACCGACGGTCAGACGGAGAGGGTGAATCGTATATTGGAAGATCTCTTGAGAGCGTATATATTGGATTTTGGTGGATCATGGGAAGACCATTTGCATCTAGTAGAGTTTGCATATAATAATAGCTACCAATCCAGTATCGATATGGCTCCCTATGAAGCTTTGTACGGAAGACCGTGCAACTCACCATCATGTTGGATAGAGACTGGTGAAAAGTTTATGCTTGGACCAGATGTGGTGAGGGAAACTTCCGATAAGATTAAGGTCATTCAGCAACGAATGAAAGCTGCCCAAGATAGACAGAAGAGTTACGCCGATAAGAGGAGAAGAGACTTGAAATTCTCCGTTGGTGACTTGGTGTTTGTCAGGATCTCTCCATTGAAGAGCGTGATACGATTTGGCAGGAGAGGCAAGTTGGCACCAAGATTTGTTGGGCCATTCCTTGTTCTTGAACTAGTCGGGAATTTGGCGTATAGAGTTGACTTACAAGAGAAGATGGCAGGAGTTCACAATGTATTTCATGTTTCCCAACTAAGGAAGTTCGTTCACGACTCAGATGTGACTATTTCACCTGATCAGTTAGAGGACTTCGAAGTAGAACCCGAGGCGGTTGGGAACCGCAAGCCGATTCGTATTGTGGAGCACGATACGAAGCAACTTCGAAGGAAGTCGGTGAAGCTAGTCAAGGTTCAGTGGGGCGAGAACGAGAATGATTGTACTTGGGAGACAGAGGAAAGTAGGAAGGCTTATCCAGAACTCTTTGCCTGGTAAGATTTACTTTGCAATTTAGTTATTCCGCATGCTAGGATAGACTTGTTTTTCTTGTTTTGCATGGTTGATTGTTGTTTTATGATTGATAGGCATGCGGGACCTTTGTGTGTGTTTTGATTAGGGAATTTCGGGGGCGAAATTTCTTAAGGGGGGAAGAGTGTAATGACCCGTATTCTACACGTCATAGGATCGTAGAATATTTATTTCTTTGCCATGTGAAGTCGTATGGTCATGTAACTTTGGGAAACATCTATTAGAGTCATTTCCCATGTTCATGATTTTTGTCGATTTTTAAATGACCACTTTGCCCCTAGTTAGTACTGTTTTGGCCATAACTTTTGATTGGAAAGGAATTTTGACCTGAAACCACTTCCATTTGATTCGTTTGATGGTTTCTCTTTCCGTAGAGTGGTCACATTAGCCAAACGGACTTACCTTTGGGAGATATGGCTGAAACAAGGTTTGGAGGGTGAAAAACTGCTTAACCGGGCCAAATCGGGTGATTAGCAAGTAGGCCCATAACCCATTTCGGGATTAGGGTTATGGGAGGGCTGAAATGAGATGGAGAATCATTCCATTTCAGTTTTCTAGCCTCCACTTATCACCAAGGATCCCTAAAAATGGCCTCTAACCTCTAAATCACCTCCAAATCATCTTTTGGTCAAGGATTAAGCTTAGCAACCCCTAATCAAGGAAGATCTTCACCAAATCAACATAGGACCTGCTGTTGGCATTGAGATTCACATCAAATCAGAGAATTATTTCAGATCTTAGTTTATTTTGTGGCTAAGGTGAGTGATTTGCATAGTTTTACACTAATTAAGGCTAATTGGGGGTGATTAGTGCTAATTAGCGAATTTAAGCATGATAAAATTTGGGAAAAATGTTCATAAATTCCTAAATGATGTTTTAGACATCTGATATGAATTTGGGTTAATTTGGTTAAGTTTTGCTAATCCTATCATTAGTTTCACCTAAACATGCTTAAGGGGGAATATGGGATTTTGGGTGTGTTTGATCCATTTTAACCTATCATATGGATGTTTTGATGTTTGTGGTTGATTATGCATGTTGCTATGACTGTATGAAATGCTTTGTGATTGATTTCAATAGTTAGAATGGTCGAAAACGTCGTCGAATGGCGTAAACACTTGCTGGAACAGTTTCAGAAAACAGTGCAGGGTTCGGATCGGATAAGGGGGCTCGGATCGGATATGTGGAACTGAGCAAAGAATCTGATCGGATCGGAACCCAACACTTGGAAAAGTGGCAAAAAGGAAGGCCACGCTAGCTGAACTGGGATCGGATCGGATAGAGGAAGACGGATCGAATCGAAGAGGACGGATCGGATCGGAAACACAAAGGCAAATCAGAGCAGGAGCAAGAAAGCGGATCGGATAGGAGCATATGAAGGGGAGCATGAAGACGGATCGAAAGCACGAACCAAGAAGGACCCGACCCGACCCGAAAGGAAGCACCGACCCGACCCTAAAGGAAGCACCGACCCGACCCGAAGAAGAAGAAGTAGCTGACTCGAACCCAGAAGAACACCGACCCGAACCGCATCAGAAGGGGTACCCGACCCGAACGGATAAAGAACACCGACCCGAACCGATGACCTGAGGAAGAACCCGACCCGACCCAGTATTGACCAATAACCCGAGATGCAAAGGTAGTCCAATAGGAGAAGTTAGAGCTCAGGATCCCGGAACCAGTTGGGAACCAACGAGTTCACTTCATGGTTGGACTTTGCTGCGGGACGTGTGCTAAGGAGTTGTCGACGTTCATAACTTCGATTCACCACTACAAGGAATGATGGGCTACTTATCAGTGCAGTAGGGTCATTATGACCTGAGGGGCAAGGTGATGGTAGCAAGACTACGTTATCAGTGCAGTAGGGTCATTATGACCTGAGGGGCAAGGTGATGCGTAGTAAGAGTATGAGCCAGCGCAGATGGGGTGAATAACTCCATGGGGCAAGTGGACATAGTAAGGATTGGTAAGGCTATGAGCCAGCGCAGATGGGGTGAATAACTCCATGGGGCAAGTGGACATAGCGAGGAATTAGTGGCTACGTTATCAGTGCAGTGAAGCCATTTATGACTTCATGGGGCAAAGTGATCGTAGCAAGGAATGTTGGGTGATCGAAGTGGTGAATATCGTATGCTTTATGCACTGAGTGAGAGATGTGAGGATGGATGCTATGCTTGATTGTTTTCCATAATTATGACATGCACACCTCCCCCACCTCCGTATCTTTACACTGTTTGATGTGATACCTTAGAGTGTTGTACAGTATGTAGTGCTAACTCTTTGGTTGCAGGTCCAGGTTCAGGTATGTTTTAGTCTACCTGTTATTGTTCACTTTAGATGCTTATCGCTCATACCAGGCTTTATGTCTGACCCAGAGTTTTATGTCTCCTCTTATTACTCTGGGTGCTCACACGAGCAGACTAGAGACAGGTTAGCTGGTGATGTGCGAGTAGCTGATTCGGAGGCGGGAAGGAGGCTTCCACGTGTGATATATATATACACATTCTCCCTGTGTCGTTGATGGTCGCTACTTGGGCATTAGTAGTGTACCTCGCTTATCTTGCTTTGCTTTGAGACAGTTTGAAAGTTGTAATAAGTTGTGTTCTGAATTTCCGCTGCTATGATGTTTAGTTCTGATTTTCAGCTTATGCACTGTCTCTCCTGTTTTATGTCAAGTATATTATTATTATATTTTGTTCCATGCGCTGTGAGACATTCTACAGGTTCTTTGTATGTTCATTTCCTTCTTCCTTTTTCCTTCTGATGACACGTTCCATGCCAATTGGACATGTGTACAGCGCACTTTTGGAGTAAATGTCGGTTGGTGCGGGGCGGGCCGTCACAATTATGATGGTATAGTTTTCAGCTTATGCACTGTCTCGCCTGTTTTGTACCATGTTATGTTGTTATTATATTTTGTTCCATGCGCTGTGAGATATACTACAAGTTCTTTGATGATTCATCGTCTTGCTTCTTTTCTTTTGACGACCGTCTCATGCTAGTTGGACATTGGCACAACGCATTTTCAGGGAAATGCCGGCTGGTGCGGGGCGGGGCGTCACACTGGGTATCAGAGCCTTGGTTGCGTAGTTAACATAGGGGAAGACATCAGGGAGAGTGCTTATTTGTGATATTTTGGTTTTCAAAAACTATATGTATATATATACATACTATTGGTATATCTAAGGAAGAAGTCGCACTGCACTGGCACCACTGTGGAGATGGTTAATCATTTTCTCTTTACAGATTGAATGCTGAGCCGATATACGAGGAGTACGGGATCAAGGGCCAATGATAGGAATGCCCCTAATATGAGGACGATGTTTACTACCTTTATGCAAGAGACGCTTAGGGATGTTCATGGAACAGTTCCTAATGTTGCTAATGGTGGTGGTGCAGCGGTGCAGGCACCTAGAGCCGATTTCGCCAAGCTTAACAAGGATTATACTAGTCTTAGTGGGAAGCTGTTCCATGGAACGAAATCGGCTACAGATGTTCAAGATTGGCTTGATAGTTGTGAGCGCATCTTTGAGGATTTGGGAATCGAGGATGCAATGAAGAGAAAACTAGCATCGCATCAACTTCAAGGACGGGCGATGAATTGATGGAATTCTATTAAAGCAGCTACTCCCGAGGATCAAGTTACTTAGAATCAGTTTAAGACCCGATTCAATGATAACTTTATTCCAACTGCTCAGAAATCAGAATTGTTTAGGAAATCCTTGTAGCTTAAGCAGAATGGTAGGGCAATCTCAGAATATATTGTTGAGTTCGATACCTTATCGAAGTATGGATTATCCCTTATCGATATTGCTGAGAAGAAGAACGAGAAGTTCATAATTGGCTTAGATGAGTACTTGGGGGAAAGGCTGATAAACCACATTGATGAGACTTTAGAATCTATTATGGGGAAGGCATTGAGATCTGAGAGCCTTTATCCTAAGTCGAAGACCGAGGTTGCTGTTACATCTATAGGGGAGCCAAAGCCGTAGGCAAGTGGTGGAGGAAAGAATAATTCGCAAAATAAGAGGAAATAGAACCAAGCTAAAGATGGTCAGAAAAAGAATAAGAAAGATGTCGAGTGCTATAGTTGTGGTAAGAAGGGCTACTATGCCAAAGATTGTCGAGCAAAGCCAGCGGACAGGAAGTGCTTTAATTGTGACCAAGTGGGACATCACAAGGATAAATGTCCACAACCTCCTAAAGAGAAGCAGATTGTGAAAGCATATGCTATTAATGTTGTCCCTTCTTCGTCGAATGCCCCAATTGCGGCATAGAAGGGAAACGACGTCGTTGTTCAAGGTATGCTTTCTATTTGTGATGTTCCTGTTCGAGTATTGTTTGATACCGAGGCTTCTCATTCCTTCATATCTAGTGATCTGGTAGATATGCTGGGATTGGAACCCGAGATAGTCGATAGACCTTTAGTTGTGACGAAACTAGCCTTTGCATGATTTGTCGTAATTTGGTCTTATCGAGTCATGGATGTATGTTTGCTTGTGATTGCTTTGTTTTAGGCTTTACTGGGTTCGGCACTATTTTAGGAGTCGATTGGCTCCAAAGATATGAGGTGGTGGTAGACTATGATGGGTTTTTGGTGATCATTAGAGCGGACGATGGGCGGAGGTACATTTTGGTTGCCTACCTGGTGATGGGGTGATGGCTAGTTTTCTAAATTCCCTCGACATCCCGCATGATGAGTTGTCAGATGTGCCTATTTCTAGCGAGTATCCAGACATCTTCGGGGAAGTGACCGGACTTCCACCACACCGAGAGATCGAGTTCCGAATTGAGTTAGTGAAAGATGCCAGACCTATGGTGATGCCTCTTCGTTGTATGGCGCCAAGGGAGCAGCGAGAGCTCGAGGTGCAAGTAAGCGATCTTTTGAAGAAGGGATTTATCCGAAGAAGTGTTTCCGAGTGGGGAGCACCAGTTGTATTTGCTACTAAGGCCGATGGTTCCCTTCGACTATGTGTGGACTACCACGAGTTGAATAAGGCGACGATGAAGAATAAGTATCCTCTTCCACGGATATATGATTTGTTTGATCAGTTGAATAGAGCAAGAGTGTTCTCCTAGTTAGATCTCGCGACAGGTTTTCATCAGCTCCGAGTAGTAGCTGAGAGTATACCTAAAATGGCATTTCGGATGCCATCTCGATTTTATGAGTGGTTGGTCATGCCATTCGGGTTGACCAATGCACCTGCATATTTCATTGATCTTATGAATAGAGTTTTCAGGGATCAGTTGAATAAGTTTTTTCTTGTGTTCATGGATGATATCTTGGTTTACTCGAGGACAGAGGAAGAACACAAGGAACATTTGAGGATAGTGATGGAGGTGTTGAGGAAACACCAATTAAAAGCAAAATTTTCTAAGTGTCACTTCTGGAGGAGGGAAGTGAGATTCTTGGGCCATGTTAATTCAACGAATGGTATTGCCGTGGACCCTGCGAAGGTGGCTACAGTACAAGATTGGTCTACGCCAAAGAATGCAACGGATGTAAGAAGTTTCTTGGGTTTGGCTGGATATTACCGTAAGTTTATCCAAGACTTCTCCAAGATAGCGGCACCGTTAACTCCATTTCCCAGGAAGAATCAAGATTTTGTTTGGGATGAAAGGTGTGAGAATGCATTTAAGAGCCTAAATGAAAAGTTAACATGTGCAGCAGTGTTAGTTATTCCTAAAGGGACTGAAGAGATGACGGTATGCACGGATGCCTGTGGTACTGGACTAGGTGTTGTACTGATGCAAGGAGGTAGGGTTGTAGCTTATGCTAGTCGACAGCTGAAACTGCATGAGAAAAGATATCCTACACATGATTTGGAATTGGCAACGACTTTGTTCGCGTTGAAGATGTGGAGACATTATCTCTTAGGAGAAAGATTCAAGTTGTTTACCGATCATAAATCATTAAAGTATCTTTTCTCTCAGAAGGAGCTAAATCTTCGTCGGTGGAGATGGTTAGAATTCTTGGCTTCCAATGATTTCGATATCGCATATACACCAGGAAAGGGCAATGCAGTAGCTGATGCATTGAGCAGGAGACATGCCAGTTTAGGGTCTATGTTTCTTAAATGGACGCAACGGAGTACATCATATGGTACGATTCAAGACCAAAGTGTGAATTGGAGTTTGCAAGTTTGACGATCAGACCCACCTTGATTGAGCGAATTGGTTCTAGTCAGAGGGACGATCCTAACCTATTGGAAATCATTTCCAAGTTGGAGATGGGTATCGACGAGGAGATGAACAAGTATGGATGGCTTAGAAAGAATGTGAGATTAGTTGTACCCAATGTTAATGGATTGAGAGATGAAGTGCTTAGTGAATGTCATTACTCAAAACTGGCTATACATTACGATGGTAACAAAATGTATCGGGACATGAAGCAGACCTACTACTGGGAAGGGATGAAAAGAGACGTTGGTAAGTTTATATCCAAATGCATGAATTGCCAACTAGTTAAAGCCGAGCAAAAGAAGCCTAGTGGTTTGCTACAACCATTGGAAATTCCAGAATGGAAATGGGAACAAGTCTCAATGGATTTCATTGATGGGTTGCCAAGGACTAGATCGAGCCATGATAGTGTTTGGGTGATTGTGGACCGATTGACCAAGAGTGCAAGGTTTAAACCCGTCAAGTCGAATAGAACAACAACTAAGTTAGCAGAACTGCATATGAAGTAGGTAGTGAGATTTCATGGAGTACCCAAAGGCATTGTGAGTGACCGAGGTCCGTTGTTTACTAGAGGATTTTGCAAGAGCTTACAAGAGGCTTTAGGGTCAGAATTACATCTCAGTACCGCATACCATCCTCAAACCAACGGTCAAACAGAGAGGGTGAATCAAGTATTAGAAGATCTCTTGAGAGCTTGCATATTAGATTTTGGAGGGTCATGGAATGACCATTTGCATCTATTGGAGTTTTGCATATAATAATAGTTATCAGTCCAGTATTGGTATGGCTCCATTTGAAGCTTTATATGGAAGACCGTGCAACTCACCATCATGTTGGCCAGAAACCGGTGAGAAATTTATGCTTGGACCATATGCGATAAGAGAAACTTCTAATAAGATTAAGGTTATCCAACTGTGAATGAAGTCTTTACAAGATAGGAAGAAGAGTTATGCTGACAAGAGGCGAACAGATTTAAAATTCTCCGTTAGTGAACTGGTGTTTATCAAGATTTCTCCATTAAAAGCGTGATTCGATTTGGTAGGAGAGGCAAGTTAACACCAAGATTTGTTGGTCCATTCCCAGTTCTCGAGCAAGTTGGGAATTTGGCACATAAAGTTGAGTTTCCTGACAAGATGGCGGGAGTTCACAACGTATTTCATGTTTCCTAGTTAAGGAAGTTCGTGCACGACCCTGATATGGCTATTTCACCGGACCAGTTGGATGACATCGAAGTAAAACCTGAGGCGGCTGGGTACCGCAAGCCGATCCGTATTGTCGAATATGATATGAAGCAACTTCAAAGGAAGGCAGCGAAACTGGTCAAGGTTCAGTGGGGCGAGAACGAGAATGAATGTACTTGGGAAACAGAGGGGTGCATAAGGAAGTTGCATCCAGAACTCTTTGCCTAGTAAGATTTTAATAGCGATGGTTATTTCCTTGTTAGTAAACTGCATGCTAGGATAGACTTGCTGTGTTATGATGTATGTTTGATTGTTTGTGTATGGCTGATAGGCATGCGGGATACCATATATGTTTGATTAAGGAATTCCAGGGGTGAAATCTCTTGGTCGGGAGAGTGTAACGACTCGTATTCTACGCATCAGAGGATCGTAGAATATTTATTTCACTTACATACGAAGTCGTATAGTTGCGTAACTTTAGGGAATGACTATTGGGGTCATTTCCCCTATTCATGATTTTTGCCAATTTTTAAATGACCATTTTGCCCCTGGAGAATCTTGATTTGCCCATAACTTTTGATTGGTAAGGGGTTTTGACCTAAAACCACCTCCATTGGATCCGGATGATGGTTTACCTTTCCATAGAGTTGTCATATTGGTAAACGGACTTACCATTTGGGAGATATGGCTGAAACAAGGTTTGGAAGGTGAAATACATCATAATTGGGCTTAACCGAGTGATTAGCAGCTAGGCCCATTAGGTATTTCATGATTAGGGTTGCATAAGGGCTGACAGGGGCTATAGAAACACTTCTTTGTCATTTCCAGCTGCCAAAAACTTTCTGTTCAACCCTAACAATGGCTTCCACCTTCTAAATCTCTTTTGAACAACTCCCAATCGCTTTCTAATCGAAGATTAAGCTAGGATACATCAAATCAAGGAAAATCAACACCTAATCAGAGTTGGAGCTACTGTGTTGCATAGTAATTCAACCCAAAATAGTAGAGTTTTAGATCTAAGGTTTTATTTGTAGGTAAGGTAAGTGATTTGCATTGTTTTTCACTAATTACGGCTAATTTGGGGTGATTAGTGATAATTAGCGAAATTATGAATGTTAAAATTCTAGAAAAATATTTAGAAATTCTTAAATATTATTTTAGGGTTTTGATAAAAATTTGGGTTAATTTGGACATGTTTTGCTAATAGTATGATTAAATTATTATTAGGGAGATTAAGGGGAAAATCATGGTTTTAGGTATGTTTGATCCATTTTAACTTGTTAAATTGTTGCTTTGATGTTTATGGTCGTTCCTACATGTTACAATCACTGTTTGGAATGATATATGATTGCATAGAAAAAATGGATTGGTCGAAAACACCGTCGTATGACGTAAATAGCTCGTTGGAAAAGTGCAGGAAATGGGATCGGACCCCGAACCCGCTCGTGGAGCATCCCATGACCCCGACCCGCTCTTGAATGGTGGCCACGAACCGACCCGCTCGCGTCAGAGTACCCCGAACCGAGCTACTCCTACTCGAGCACCACGAACCGATCCGATGAAGGCTCAACCCACGAGCCAATGGAGGACCCCAACCCGAAGTTGGAGTCGCGACCTGATACTCTGGAAAGGTCATCACAAGCAGAGGAGCCCGATCCGAACCTAATGGTTGCTCACTATCCGACCCGGAGGAGCTTCCATGCATGAACTAGCTTGAATGGAGGAGCTTGACCCAACCAGATGGGGTAACCACGACCGAACCGAAGATGGGAAGAATGTTGAACCGAATGGAAGCTTGTTTCTGAACCGATCCGGAAAAGGCCAAACCCGAGATGCAAAGGCAGTCCAAATAAGAATTTGTAACTTAGGATCCAAAAGGAAACTAGTGAGTTAACTTCATGAGTTGGACTTTGCTGCGGGACGTGTACAAAGGGATTATCGATGTCTATAGCTTTGACTCACCACTGAGAGACGGATGTTCACTATGGATCAATGCAGTGGAGTTGTCATGACTCCATGGGGCAAAGTGATCATAGCAGGGCTATGAGCCAGTGCAGTAGAGTTGTCATTACTCCATGGGGCAGAGTGGACATAGCAAAGTATTAGTGGTTACGGATCAGTGCAATGGAGTCGTCATGACTCCATGTGGTAGAGTGATCGTAACAAAGAATTGGGTGATCAAAGTGGTAGATATCGTATACTTTACGCACTGAGTGAGAGATGTGAGGATGATTGCTATGTTTGATGTTTGCTATCACCATGACATCCACACCCCTCCCCATTATTTTCACATCATGTGTTAGTGTCAACTAAGAGTGTTGTACGTCCTGTTGTGCTAACTCTTTGGTTGGTGGTCCAGGTTCAGGTATGGTTATGTATACCTGTTATTGTTCTGTTTTGCTGCTTATCGCTCATACCAGACTTTTTTCTGACCTAGAGTTTTATGTATCTTCTTATTACCGTGGGTGCTCTTAAACGAGCAGACTAGAGACAGGCTAGCTGGTTATGCACGAGTAGCTGTCCGGAGACGAGCAGGACGCTTATATGTATCATTCCATATATTCTCCCTGTGTTGTTGCTGGTCACTACTTTGGGCATTAGTAGTGCACCTTCCTATTTTGCTTTAGAGACAGTTTTAAAAGTTGTAATAAAGATGCTTTGGATCATAAGTTGTATTTTGAATTTTCCTCTATTATGATGGTTTAGTTTTCAGCTTATGCACTGTCTCGCCTATTTTATATCAGGTTATGTTGTTATTATATTTTGTTCCATGCGCTGTGAGATATACTATAGGTTCTTTGATGATTCATAACCGTTTAGCAATACACAACCGTTTAGCTAAAAAATTACAATTAATCGGCTGTGTAAACTCGCAATACACAACCGTTTAGCTAAAAAAATAAAATGGGTTGACAGAAAAGATATTGCTTTAAATGTCCATTGCCTTAGGAAAAGTGGCCTATATGGCCATCAATAACATGTGATAGTTATGGTAATTATATTATTAGGAGTTGGGTAGTAATTACCATAAAGAATACAAAGTCGAATAAGTTATATATTAATTTCATTCTACCTGTGCAATGCAGCTCCTGGCAACTACCTTGAAGCTAATATTCTCTTATACTTATCGGTTCAACCGAATTCCATGAATATTCTCTCATAAAGCAATGGCCAATTCTCTACTTCAATAACATCCTCCATTCTAGAAAATGGCTTTCCCCCGAGTTCGGCATAATCTTGGCTGATCCTGACATAGTTGTTCCCATCTTGTATGGAACACCCCTTAATTTTAAAGGAATACTTTAACGATAAACTAAAGAATACTCAATTAAATATTGGAAATTAAGTAAAATGGACTATACCATTGCGTTCGTCTCTGAATTCTGCTTAAGATAAACTGCATAAAACAGACATCGTATAGGAAATTATTAAGCTTAGAAGTTTGTATATGTAAGAGATATATAAACAAATCAAGTCCAGAATTCAAAATAATTCAAAAATGAGAGCAGGAAATCGAGGCGATATTCTGGCCCTTTGGGGTCGACCCCAGGGTCGACCCCAGGGTCGACCCACCCCAGATCCGGGCCAGATTCCTACCCTGCACTTGGACGTGTTTCTGAACGAGATTCATTGGCGGTAGGCTATAAATAGGACAACATTTCTATTGTTTTATTCACCCAAAACAATGTAGAAACCGAGATGCTACCCCAGCTTGGATTGAATTAGTCTATTCTTCTGCGACAACGGCTTATACGTATTCAAGAATCTTTGTTTCAACATCAACATTCTTTTCTCTGTATTTTAGATCCAGTCTCAGTGAGTTCATGTTATTTTCAGATATAAACATTTAACATGTAATCCTGACATGTAAATATATCTAGATCTAAACCTATGCCTGTTAAGAATCTGATTCATACCTAAACCGATCTACCATTACATGTACACCTGATTTACTACTTAGTTCTCATATGCCTATTCCTGATATACCTGTTTTTGCCATCATATGCCTATTTTGTTATTATGCCTATTTCTGTCATCATATGCCTATTTAGTTATTATGCCTATTTCTATCATTATATGCCTGTTTTGTTATTATGCCTAATTCTATTCTCTTCTCTCCCTCTTTCCCTTTTTATTTTTATAGCCTAGGCTACCTTCGAGCCTAGGCATATCGTTGAAATATGCGAACAGATGAAATTGGGAACTGTTGGGAAAAATAAATTGGGGCATAACTTGTATTATGAATCAAGACTGGGATTTGGGGGCATAACCTATGATGAACATGAATAGGCTTAAATTTGCATTAAATAGAAACTGTAACCACACTCAGACACGAGGTTAAATTCGACTTGTGGTATAAGTCTGCCCAGAACCGCCCGACAAATCCAGCATCCACAAGTGGTTAATTTAATGTGAGGGGTCTAGTGTGTAAATATACACGTAATGGCGCTAAGACACGAGGTTAAGTCCCACTTGTTGTAGAAGTCTGCCTGGAACTACCTGGCATATCTAGCATCCACAAATGGTCAACTTAATGTGAGAGGTTTGGTTCATTAACACACACGAATAGAGAATGATAATAACCTGTTAACTTGTAAACCTTAACCTGTTTAAATCTGTGGGGATTATATGAACCTATCAAATTGTGTAAGGGTTAAGTAAACTTGTTTGAATCAATGTGGGGGTTAAGTAAATTTGTTAAAACTGTAAGGGGTTATATGCACATGACAAACTTAACCTGTTTTATATGTTGGGGTTATGCGGGCTAGTAAATTTGTTAGGCATAACCTGTCAAAATCCTAGTAGTGGGGATGCAAGCCTAGGGGGCGACTTGTATCCTCTGTTGTATGGGATACGTATTAGTCAGTAACCCATACTAGTATCAAAAGGGGAACCTCGAACTAGGTAGGGGTCAGGGCACGCTTACTGAGCTGATTATAAGAGGTCCATATGAGTGGAGGTGTTTGATGGCGCGTTTCGATGGGGTTATATGCATGCATGGATCCGCCTGCTTGAGAAAATAAGACGCTATAGCACCAGTAGATATGGCTGTGTCTATCGCGGGTTGCCATTTTAGGAATTGATACATCCTATTGTGGGGCCGACACAGGGTATTTACAGGATAGGGAGCCAATCAATTGGGGTAGTAATTAGGGTACATATAGTCCTACCTATTTAGGAGCTCGTTATTATCATTTGGGGAAACACTGTTATTTCTGTTGGGCCGCCTGTCATTATCATTGGGGGAAAAACCCATTACTAGAAGTACACCTAAGTCTACCATTATGTTTCTGTTGGGATCATTTGTTTCTGTATACTAGTATTGGTGCAGTGAAAAGTATCTGGAAGGCATAATCTATTCTGTCATGTTTATCCTGCTTATCATATTCAATCTGTTATACCTGTCTTATGATACTGTTATCTCTCTCATTCAGTTTATATGCCTATCATGATATTTTTACTTATATATGTGCTAAAAGTAACTGGACTCACCAGACTTTTTGTCTGACCCATTTTGTTTCCTTTTCTCCCTCTTCCTTTCCCCCCAGGTTCTCAGGGTGGGAATACTCAGGCTTGATTAGGATTTTCCCTTCTATTCTTGCTTGGAGCTGCTTAGATGTACCGTTTTGATTACCTGTCTACCTTGCTATGGCTATTTTTGGGGATTATGATTTTATATTACTGTACTCTGATGATTTTAGTATATGGCAGATATTTTAATTTGATGTAATGGGTTTTCTGTATTTCAAACTTATGTCGTAACTGGATTTTAGACCACAATGTTTTCTATTTGAAAAATAAAGTTTTAATTCCGCTGCTATTTTATATCTATCTTGTGATATTTCCATTTTTGTTTACCTATAACGCTTCACAAAACTTAATGCATTCACCTAAAGAGTGACATTAACGGACGTGGGGTGTCAAATTTGGTATCAGAGCTAACGGTACAAGATTGGATAAAAGGTTTTGAAAATTGTTTTCAAAAGGTTTCAAAAAGAAAGTATTTTCAAAGGAAAGTCTGTTTTTGAAAAAACAAATTCCCAAAGCCATATTCAACATTATCTCGGTATCTTGTTGAAACTTGGTTTCTTCTCTTTTCTAAATATCTGAGACACCTACTTCCCGAAGTGTGTCCCCATTGCGGCATGCTTTTTTTGTAGGCATGTTGAAACTATGACACATGTTGAAGGGCAAGGAAGTGCCCAACCTCCATCTGTAGCCATAGTAGTTCCACCTGCGGGTAATTTTCTCTAAAACTTCGTAAAGATTTCTATGCGATGGAGGCAGCTTTCGAAAGACTTGTTGACATGCTACACAAAGATGGAAAAGAGGAGAATAGAGGAGTTAAAGTTGAGGAGCACAACCCAAGGATGAGAAAAATGGTGGCCTAGGAAGGAAACGTAGATGAAAGAAGGAAAGCCTAATAAACTTCAAATAAAGACAAGAAGAAATGCCATGGTTGTGGGAACGTGGGTCATTTGATCAAAGATTGCTGAAA
This sequence comes from Allium sativum, assembly GCA_030737875.1. Classification (NCBI taxonomy): domain Eukaryota; kingdom Viridiplantae; phylum Streptophyta; class Magnoliopsida; order Asparagales; family Amaryllidaceae; genus Allium; species Allium sativum. Next base: position 739,234,655 of record CM060916.1, read on the forward strand.
AAGAAGAACATTTGTTTCTACTGCGGCAAAGTTGGACACTGTACTAGGAAATGCCCAAGGAAGCAAGGATAGGGGCAAAATATAGGACCATTTGAAAAGCCGGTGCATGCTTTCGAGGACGGTGGACTAGACAGAGGTAGGAAATTTTCTTTTGAAGATTTGATTTCTCTTTCTAATCATCCTGTTAGGACTCTTTTAGATTTTGGCTCTTCGCACTCTTTTATATCTGATTTTTTGGTTGAGTCTCTACACCTTAGTACTAGTATGGCTTTGGATCCCGTTGTTGTCTCAAACCCCGTTGGGGGCACAACTCATCTATCTATGATTTGTCGGTGTTTGAGAATATCTGTGTTGGGCGCCGAGTTTGAGTGCAACACATATGTGCTTGGTTTCATGGGCTATGGTTTGATTCTAGGGATGGATTAGCTTGCCATGTGTGGTGCATTCTAGACTGTGAGAGGAAGGTCGTTAGGCTATTGGCTTGCCATAGGAGGACTCTTGAGATTTCTTGTGACCATAACGGGTATGTCATGCTTAGTTTCCCAGAATCGCTTGATGCTTCTATCGATGATTTATGATATGTACCAGTAGTCTATGAGTACCCTGATGTTTTTGAGGAGGTTTGGGACTTGCCTTCAAGGCGCGATATTGATTTCTGGATATACTTGGTAGACAATGCAAAGCCAGTTTCATTGCCTGTGCGCCATATGACTCCTAGGGGAAGGAGGGAGATCACCAAGCAAGTAGGGGAGCTACTTGAGAAGGGGTTTATTAGGCGAAGCGTATCTGAGTGAGGTGCGCCAGTTGTCTTTGCAACTAAGGCGGACGGCTCGCTTCGCTTATGTGTGAATTACAAAGAGTTGAATAAACTCACTAAGAGGAATCGACACCAACTTCCGAGGATAAATGAGCTGTTTGACCAGCTTGCTAGTGCATCTGTTTTCTCCTAGTTAAACTTGTCCATGGGGTTTCATCAGTAGAGGGTGGCCGAGGAGAGTATAGACAAGACCACTTTTAGAACTCCAGATGTTTTCTTCGAGTGGCTCGTCATGCCTTTTTGGTTGACGAATGCACCCGCCTATTTTGTGGATCTGATGAGCTGGGTGTTTCAGGATTTTCTGAATAAGTTCGTTGCGGTCTTTGTGGATGACATTCTAATCTTCTCGAAGAGCTAGGCCTACATTTAAGGGAGGTTTTGAAGACTCTCCAAACGCAACAACTTAAGGCAAAATTCTCCAAATGTCATTTTTGGAGAAAAGAAGTGAGATTTCTAGGGCATGTGGTTTCCAAGGATGGGATAACAGCGGATCCAGTGAAAGTAGTTGCAGTTCAAGATTGGAAGATTCCAAAGTATGCAACGAAGGTGAGGATTTTTCTTAGTATAGCAGGCTATAATAGGAAGTTCATTAAGGACTTTGTAAAGATATCAACACCACTCACCAGATTAACGAAGAAGAATTTAACCTTTTCTTCGGATATTAACTGTGAGGATGATTTTTAGCGATTGAAGATGGCTCTGACAACAGCTCCAGTCTTGACTTTGCCCGACGGGAACAAGGTGTTCACAGTATACACTGATGCATGTGGCACATGGCCTGGTGTTGTTTTGTTGCAAGAAGGGTAGTATGTTCATGAGAAGAACTATCCTACCCATGATTTAGAGTTGGCTGCCATAGTATTCACGCTTCACACTTGGCGTCATTATCTACTTGGAGAGAAGTTCGAGTTGTATACCTATCATAAATCTCTCAAGTATTTGTTCTTGCAGAAGGATCTCAATTTGGAGCAACAGAGATGGATGGAGTTCCTATCGTCCTATGATTTCGAGATTTCTTATACCCCCGCCAAGGGTAACATGGTGGTGGATGCATTAAGTAGGCAGAGAATGACTTTAAGTCCACTATTCGTAGAGAAGCGGAGCTTGGAGTATATATCGACCCTTGATTTTAGGCCACCTACTTTAAGTCAACTATTCGTAAGAAGCCCATCATTCTAGGATGAATATCCATCCAGGCGGTGATAAGATGTATAGAGATACGAAGAGGGTTTTCTTTTGGGTTGGGATAAAGAAAGATGTAGAGGAGTATGTTTCTGGATGTTTGATTTGCCAACAAGTCAAAGTTGAGCAAAGGAAGCCCGGCGGTTTACTTCATCCCTTTGAGGTACCATAATGGAAGTGGAAGAGCATCTCTATTGATTTCATTGATTGTTTTCCTAGAACACCAGTATTTGGGTTATAGTTGATAGGCTTACTAAGAGTACCCATTTCATCCTGTTAAGAGTAAGATAACGCCAACATGGTTGGCATCAGTTTATCTTCGTGAGATAGTCCGTCTACATGGAGTACCTTCCAGTATAGTGAGTGATCCTGACCCCATATTCACCAGTGAGTTGTGGAGGAGCTTGCAGGAGGCATTAGGTACACAGTTATGTTTGAGCACCGCTTATCATCCTCAGACCAATGGGCAGACGGAGAGGGTGAATAGGGTTCTTGAGGATCTTTTAAGACTATGTATCCTAGACTTTGGAGGGACATGGGAGGAGCATCTTCCTTTTGTAGATTTCTCCTACAACAACAGTTATCAACTTAGTATTGGCATGACACCCTACGAGGCATTGTACGATCGACCTTGTAGATCATCGACTTGTTGGTGGGAGACTACAGATAGGCTTCTACTTGGACATGATATGATTAGAGAAACTGCAGAGAATATTGATCTCATCCGCAGATGCATGAATATAGGCAAAAGTCATATGTAGATAAGAGAAGGACTGATATTGACTTTGAGGTAGGAGACATGGTTTACATCAAGGTATCACCTGTGAGGAATGTGGTTCGCTTTGAGTCTATAGGGAAATTCGCGCCAAGTTTTGTAGGGTGATTTCTCACAAGAGAAAGGATTGGCCAAATGATTTATAGGGTGAAGCTACTAGAGAGATTGGCGGGTGTTTATGATGTTTTTCATGTTTCTCATTTGCGGAAATGTATGCACTACACAACATAGGTAGTTGAGCCGAGTATGCTTGAGGAAATAAAGGTGGAATGGGAAGCGAAAGTTAGACGAGTTCCTACCCATATTCTTGGATCAAAGGTTAAGAAGCTACGCAACCGAGAGGTCAAGTTGATGAAAGTTCAATGGGAAGAGGACCGTGAGGATGCAATTTGGGAGATTGAAGAGAAGATTCGCGCTTCGTACCCTTTTCTTTTCAAGGGAATGTTCTTAACTTCTTTTACCAAAGCTTTATTTCGTACTTGCTTCTATCATTTAAGTATATCCTATCGATCGAATCTTCGACCTTTAGGTAGGGAACCAATGTATGTAAACATGCGTTTGAGACATGTTATGTTTTATGGATGCAAGTGGATGCTAGTGTTTGCTAGTGGTTGCGCGTGGATGCATATGCACACAAACTAGGCACTAGATCGGCTCAATCACTCTCATACTGCATATAAATGTGTGTGCATTTTTATTTTCGGATAGAAATGGATGTACTATCACTTAATTGTTGCATTTTAATGGATGATTGTGCACACATATAGCATTTACATGATATACTAGGACTATTTACATACATGCTGAATTCACGACACCAACATACATTGCATTAAGGAGGTCGACTGAATCAATAAACCGCTTGATTTTTTGCATTAGTATAAGGATATGTAAAAACACTATCGCATATGTTCATATAAGCATTAGAAATCTTTTAAGGACAATAAATGTCGGTGATTAGTGGATGAGTAGATGGTTGATGGATGTTAGGATATACATTCTTCTAAACTTGAAGTTTCGGGGATGAAATCCTTTAAGTAGGGGAGAATGTAACACCTCGTAATTTTAAAAGAATACTTTAATGATAAACTAAAGAATACTCAATTAAATATTGGGAATTAAGTTAAATGGACTGCACATTGTGTTCATCTCGGAATTCAGCTTAAGATAGACTCTGAGTTTGCGTAAAACGTACATCGTATGAGGAAGTTATTAAGCTTAGAAGTTTGTATACGTATAAGAGAATTATATATAAACATATCAAGTCCAGAATTCAAAATAATTCAAAAATGAGATCGGGAAATCAAGGCGGTGACTCTGTCCCATTAGGGGTCGACCCACCCCAGATCCGGGCCAGATTCCTACCCTGCACTTGGACGTGTTTCTGAACGAGATTCGTTGGCGGCAGGAAATAAATAGGACAACATTTATGTTATTTTATTCCCCCAAAAACAATAGAGACATCGAGAAGCTGCCCTAACTTGGATTGAATTAGCCCATTCTTCTGCAACAACCACTTATACGTATTCAAGAATCTTTGCATCAACATCAACATTCTTTTCTTTGTTCTTTAGATCCAGTCTTCAGTGAGTTCATGTTATTTTTAGGTATAAACATTTAATAAATAATCCTGACATGTAAATAAATCTGGATCTAAACCTATGTCTGTTGAGAATATGATTCATACCTAAACCGATTTGCCATTACGAGTAATGTGTACACCTGATCTACTGCTCAGTTCTCATATGTATATTCCTGATATACCTGTTTTTGTCATTATATGCCTACTTTGTAATTATACTATTTCTGTAATCATATGCATATTCTGTTATTATGCCTATTTCTGTCATCATATGCCTATTCCATTATTATGCCTATTTCTATCATCATATGCATATTTGGTTATTATGCATATCTGTTCTCTTCTCTCCCTCTTTCCCTTTTTATTTTTATAGCCTAGGCTGCCTTCGAGCCTAGGCCTATCGCTGAAATATGTGAACAAACGAAATTGGGAATGGTTGGGAAAGATAAATTGGGGCATAACTTTTATCGTGAATCAGGACTGGAATTTGGGGGCATAACCCACGATTAACCTGAATAATTGTTTAAAAATGAATAGGCCTAAATTTACAGTAAATAAAAACTGTAACCGCACTCAGACATGAGGTCAAATTCAACTTATGGTAGAAGTCTACCCGGAACCGCCCAACAAATCCAACATCCACAAGTGGTTAATTTAACGTGAAGGGTCTAGTGCGTAAATGTACACGTAACGGTGCTAAGACATGAGGTTAAGTCCTATTTGTGGTAGATAATTTCTCGGAACCTCACAACATTTCCAACATCCACGAGTGGTCAACTTAATGTGATAGGTCTGGTGCGTTAACATACATGAACGGAGAACGATAATAAACTGTTAACCTCTAATACTTAACCTATTTAAATCTGTGGGGGTTACATAAACCTATCAAATTGTGTAAGGGTTAAGTAAACTTGTTTGAATCAATGGGGTTTAAGTAAATCTGTTAAATATGTGAGGCGCTATGCGAACCCGGCAAACTTAGCCTGTTATATATGTTAGGGTAATGTGGGCTTGTAAATCTATTAGGCATAACCTGTCAAAATCCTAGTAGAGGGGATGCAAGCCCAGGGGGTGGCTTGTATCATCTTTTGTGTGGCACCTATATTAGTCAGTAACCTGTACTGGTATCAAAAGGGGGACCTCGAACTAAGTAGGGTTCATGGCACGCTTACTGAGCTGATTATAAGAGGTCTATATGGGTGGAGGTGTCTGATGGCACGTTCCGACGGAGTCACGTGTGTGCATGGATCTGCCTGCTCGGGAGATGCTATAGCACTAGTTGGTATGACTGTGTCTATCAGGGGTTGCTGTTTTAGAAAGTGATACATTCTAATGTGGGGCCGACACAGGGTATTTACATGATAGGGAGCCAATCAATTGGGGTAGTAAGTAGGGTACATGTAGTCCTGCCTGTTTAGGAGCCCGTTATTATCGTTTGGGGTAACACCTATCATTCCTGTTGGGTTGCCTGTCATTATCGTTGGGGGTAAAACCCATCACTAGAAGTATACCTAAGTATACCGTTATGTTTCTGTTGGGATCAATCTGTTTCTGTATACTAGTATTGGTGCCGATAAAAGTATTTGGATGGCGTAATCTATTATGTCCGGTTTATCCTACTTATCTTGTTCAGTCTGTTATACCTGCCTTATGATACTGTTATTTCTCTCATCCAGTTTATATTCCTGTCATGATCCTTTTACTTATTTATGTGCTAAAAGTATTTGGACTCGCTAGACTTTATGTCTGACTCATTTTGTTTCCTTTTATCCCTCTTCCTCCCCAAAGGTTCTCAAGGTGGGAATACTCAGGCTTGATTAGGATCTTCCCTTTTGTTCCTACTTGGAGCTGCTTAGATGTACCGCTTTGATTACCGTTCTACCTTGCTATGGCTATTTTTGGGGATTAGATTTCATATTATTGTACTATGATGATTTTAGTACAAGGCAGATATTTTAATTTGATGTAATGGGTTTTCTGTATTTCAGACTTATGTTGTAACTGGATTTTTGACCACAATGTTTTCTGTTTGAAAAATAAAGTTTCAAATTCTGCTGCTATTTTATATTTGTCTTGTGATGTTTCCATTTCTGTTTACTTATAATGCTTCACAAAACTTAGTGCATTCTGTTAAAGAGTGACATTAACGGATGTGGGGTGTCACGTTGTACCATAACATTTACTCCTTCAGCAATAGCAGCATTTGTTCTAGCAAAACTAGCAGCAGCTCAAGCATGCATCGGATTGACAAAGAATTGAGACAAACTCCTGATGACTACTAGTGGAACTATACTACTTTCATTCTTGTAAGCATGAGATATTGATTCCCATGGGTGTTAGGTCGAGAATTTCCATTAACAGTGAAGCTTATACGGCCTAGATTCACTCATCCGCTCCTTCCTTTTTCTGAATTCTTTTCTATAACAACCCGCATGTAATGGGCCTAAATTTTGACCTATAAAAGGCCCATTGAAACTTAGAGCCACTCTAAATGGGTTGTTGGTTCCTGTAAGGAATTACATTTACATAGGATAATATATAGACATTGCGTTATGGAAATCTCACACAGCAGAACAAGAAAGTATAATACTAAAATATGATGTACCATTTTATTAAAAAGCCATAGAATTCAAACACAGATTGTGTTTACTTTAACAACCCGTAATTTTAAAACATGACAAAAGAGATAATTAAATAATAAATAATTTTTAAAGAAGAATTAAGTGAAATAGGTTACGCCATTGCGTTCATCTTGGAATTCTGCTAGGGATAGAGTCTAAGTTTGCGTAAAACTGATACCGTATGAAGGAGTTACGGACGATAGAAGTTGGGCAGAAAAATCAGAAAACAGGCTAGGATAACTGGCGCACTTGTGAAGTGCGCCAGAACAAAATTGCACTGGTGCACCTGGGAAGTGCGCCCAGGCCGAGCCAGCTCTACAGAATTCTGGAGAGTTCCATTTGATGATGTGTCTTTCCGGGGTTGGCTAGATGATGTATTTTTCTGGTCTGGATGATTCAGATGGTTTCTAATATAACCTAAAGGTCCTAATTCACCGAACACACCTATAAATAAACACCTAAACCTAAACCTAATCTCATTGTTATCATCCATGGCGCCTCCATGCTGTTCTAATCTAAACTAGCCTTTCTTCTCCACCAAAACAAATCAAAATAGGAGTATTGCAATTAGAAGATCAGATCTACAAATCAAAGTAGAGATTATTCAAGATCAGAATTGCTACAACATCTAATTCATTTTTCTAAGAATTCTATCGCTGTGAGTCTATGTTACTTTCACATATAATTGAATTAAAAAGTAATTGTGATAGGATTGTAAATTGGATCTGATGCATATGCCTGTAAATAAGATGAATCATATCAAGTTTTATAATTTGTTATCCTTTAGATTCATACCCAATTGCTATTATCATATGCCTGTCTGATTTACATTGTCGTTATTCATTTGCCCATTTATATGTTTATGCCAGTTTTGGTGCTATGATTCTCTTCCGTTCTTCTTTTCCTTTTTCTTTATGAGATTAGGCTAACTTCTAGCCTAACATATTGCGTTAAGATTTATGTATGAATAACATTGGAACGATTGGGAAAAGTTTGGGAGATATGCAATAAAATGAGATTTGGCATAAATGGTTGATGAATACAGAAAATTGGTTTGGGCATAATTGAGTATGACTTGTATACATGAGATTTGGGCACAAATTGTTAATAACTATAAAAATGGGTTTGGACATAATTTGGCACATGAGATTATAAACATAATTTAGATTGGAAATTATGGGTGATTGGAATATATTAAAATCCAAGATTTGGAATTGGGGCTTGAATCAAGAAAGTGATAATAAACGCCTAAGACACGAGGTTAGATTCAGATTGCGGTATAAGCCTACCCGAAACCGCTCGGCAAATCCAGAAACCGCAATTTGGTAATCTAATGTGAGAGGTTAAAGGCATAAATTAGATGCGTAATAATGCAAAGACACGAGGTTAGACTCGGATTGCGGTATAAGCCTGCCCGGAACCGCCCGGCAAATCCAGCTAATGCAAAACGGCAATCTAATGTGGGAGGTCTTGCAAGATTACGGTTATAATGAATTAATCGACACTTAACCAAGATTAGACATGTGATTAGACATGGGGATAATAAAGGGTTAAGTGGGTAACATGGGTAGCATGTGAAACATAAGAAAAGCACTTAACCAAGATGAGACATGTGATTAGACATGGAGATAAACAGGGTTTAAGTGGGAATTCCTAGTGGGGACCAAGCTTAGGAGGGAAGCTTGTGTCATCTATATGAGCTCGAAATAGGTCGAGGACAGGGACACGCTTACTGAGGTTGATTGTAAGAGGTCAATAAAGAGTTAGCGATGGTAGTGCAAGTCCAACGGAGTCATGTGCGTGTGTGGGTCCAGGCTGGTAGGTAAGACGTTGTTGCATTGTGTAGGTATAAGCTGTGCATTTCAATAGTATCTGGGTTGCCACCTTAAGGAGTGATACACCCTATTATGGGACCATCATAGGTATCTACAAGGTTAGGGAGCTGATCGAATGGGAAGGTTAGTGGGTACAACTAGTGGTGGTAGGAGCAAGTGGGGGCACCTACGAGAGAAGCTAGGAGTACACGAAGCTACCATTATTATGATTAGTAGGGAGGGATCATCTCTTAATATGTAACTAGTATGTGGTACGGTGCAGAGCATATCTTATAGTGGCTAGGAGTGCGGTCGATGTTCAATCTTGCTTACCTTGTTTACCTTATCACATCGTCTTATGTTAAGTCATCTCTTATATTCAGTTTATATCCTTATCCTGTTACTTTACTGATTATATTGTTAAATTCACTAGACTCGCCAGACTAATGTCTGACCCCTTTTTGTTTCGCCTCTTTTCATTCTTTTCCGCCCAGGTCCTCAGGGTGGGATTAGTGAAGCTTGACTTGGATCTCTTTCTTCTGGGAGTGCTTGGAAGGGTTGAAAGTAATGCTCAGCTATATTTCTTTTTCATTATGGCTATTTGGAGCGGGATTATGGTTTACTTTTATGTACTCTGAAAATAATTCGGTTCAAGATGGATATTTGTGTACTTGGCTTTAATATGTGGTTTTGATGTTGTAACCTAACATGTTTTGCTTTTCCGCTGCAATGAATAAATTTTGAATTTTTAGGTACCATTTTATATATATCTCTTGTGGTATTCTGTTCTATACTCTTATAACGCTCCATGAAAGTCAATGCATACCCTTAGTGAGTGACATTAACGGATGTGGGGTGTTACAATAACGACCCGCATTCTACGTATCGGAGGACCGTAGAATATTTATTTCTTTTTCATATGAGGTCGTATGGTCGTGTAACTTTGGGGAATGACAATTGGGGTCATTTCCATGTTCACAATTTTTGCCGATTTTTAAATGACCATTTTACCCCTGGTGAATCTTGTTACGCCTATAACTTTTGATTGGTAAGGAGTTTTGACCTGAAGCCACTTCCATTGGATTTAGATGATAGTTTACTTTTCCATAGAGTGGTCACATTTGCCAAACGGACTTACCGTTTGGGAGATAGGCTGAAACAAGGTTTAGAAGGTGAAAAACAGCTTAACCAGGCCTAATTAGGTTAATTAGCATATGGGCCCATAACTCATTTCGGGATTAGCGTCATGGGGAAGTTGACAGTGTTAGGGAAATCAGTTTTTATCATTTTTCCCGCCGCCATTTACATCCTTGAAACCCTAGCAATGGCCTCCACCTTCTAAATCACTCCCAAATCACTCACTAATCGCCTATTAGCTTAATCTACACCAAATCAAGGAAGAGTAATGTCAAATCAGAGTTGGAGCTGTTGGATTGTAAACCGCGTCAAAACAATAAATTTTTAGATCTAGTAATTTATTTGTGGCTAAGGTGGGTGATTTTCATTGTTTTCACTAATAACGACTAATTAGGGGTGATTAGTGTTAATTAACAAAATTATGCATTATAAAAATATGTAAAAAAATATATTATTTTAGAGCTCTAATAGAAATTTGGGTTAATTTGGATATGTTTTGCTAATCCTATTGTTAGATATGACTAAACATGACTAAGGGGGAAAACATGGGATTTGGGTATGTTTGATCCATATTGACATGTTAAAATCGTTGTTTTGGTGTTTATGGTCTATTCTATGTGTTGCTATTACTGTTTAGAATGACTTGTGATTTCATAGAAAAGTTAGACAGGTCGAAAACGCCGTCGTATAGCGTAAATTTCTTGCTGGAGGAGTTGCAGGAAATTGTGCAGAGACCCGTTCGTGAGGCCTATGACCACGAACCGACCCCCACTTGTGATGCACTTCTCCCCATGAATCATCTTCATGACTTGAATGGACTCCAAACCAAATGGTGGGCAGGAGTACCACGAACTAGTTGAAGACTCACGGACTGTGAAGTACCATGCGAGCCACGAGCCGCCTCTCCTTCCCTACGACCAGGAGATCACGAGCTGCCACGACATGATGGTCACGAATCGACCGAGGCCAGTCAAGACCCATGAGTCCGGAGCACCATCACGAACTGCAGGACGAGGACCACGATCCGGGCTGAGGTCACAAACCAAGGGGAGTCTGGAGCATTATGCAGGTACGAACTGAGACTGGGAGAAGTTGAATTCGAATCGACCGCGATAATGACCAAAACCCAAGATGCAAAGGTAGCCCAAATGAGAAATTGTAACTCAGGATCTAGATGGGAACCAATGAGTTGACTTCATGAGTTGGACTTTGCTGTGGGACATGTGCAACGGGGTTATTGATGTCTATAGCTTTGACTCACCACTGAGAGACGGATTAGCGACTATAGATCAGTGCAGTGGAGTTGTCATGACTCCTTGGGGGCAGAGTGGACATAGCAAAGTATTAGTGGTTACGGATCAGTGCAGTGGATCCGTCATGGCTCCATGGTGCTGAGTAATCATAACAAAGAATTGGGTGATCAAAGTGGTGGATATCATATACTTTACACACTAAGTGAGAGATGTGAGGATGATTTCTATGTTTGATGTTTGCTATCACCATGACATGCACACCCCCTCCCCATTATTTTCACACCATGTGTTAGTGTCACTTAAGAGTACTGTACATCCCTTCGTGCTAACTCTTTGGTTGCAGGTCCAGGTTCAGGTATGGTTATGTATACATGTTATTGTTCTGTTTTTGCTGCTTATCGCTCATACCCGATTGTTGTCCGACCCAGTGTTTTATGTTTCTTCTTATTACTTTGGGTGCTCCTAAACGAGCAGACTAGAGACATGTTAGCTGGTTATGCACGAGTAGCTGTCTGGAAATGAGCAGGAGGCTTACACGTATTTTCTCCATATAGTCTCCCTGTGTTGAGTATTAGTAGCGTACCTTCCTATTTTGCTTTAGAGACATTTTTAAAAGTTGTAATAATGATGGTCTAGATCATAAGTTATATTTTAAATTTTCCGCTGCTATGATGGTTTAGTTTTCAGCTTATGCACCGTCTTGCCTATTTTATATCAAGTAATGTTATTATTATATTTTGTTCCATGCGCTGTGAGATATACTAGAGGTTCTTTGATGATTCATCGTCTTCTAACTTATTCTTTAACAACCGTACCATGCTGGTTGGACATCGGCACAACGCGTTTCATTGGAAATGTCGGCTGGTACAGGGTGGGTCGTCACACTTAGTATCAGAGCTCTAGGTTGCATAGCTAACCTAGGGAAAGGCATCAGGGAGAGATAGTATGTATCTGAGAGCGCGTTTTTTTTATATTTTGGGTTTTCAAAAGTTATGTATATATATATATACCATTAGTATATCTAAGGATGAAGTCACACTGCACTGGCACCACCGAAGAGATGGTTAATCGGTTTCTCTTTACAGATTGAACAATGAGCCGATATACGAGGAATACTGGTTCAGGAGCCAATAATAGGAATGCTCTTGACATGAGGATGATGTTTACTACCTTTATGCGAAAGATGCTTAGAGATGTTCAGGTAGCATCTCCTAATGCTGCAAATGGTGGTGGTGCAGCGGTGCAGGCGCAAAGGGCCGATTTCGCCAAGCTCTGTAAGGACTACACTAGCCTTGGTAGGAAGCTGTTCCACAGAACGGAATCGGATCTATAAGTTTAGGATTGGCTTGATAGTTGTGAGCGTATCTTCGAGGATATGGGAATCGAAGACGCAATGAAGAGAAAGCTAGCATCCCGCCAGCTGCAAGGATGGTCTATGAATTGGTGGAACGCTATTAAGGCCGCTACCCTTGAGGATCAAGTTACTTGGGATCAGTTTAAGACCTGATTCAGCGATAAGTTTATCCCAGCTGCCCAGAAGTCAGAGTAGTTTACGAAGTTCTTGGAGGCTTAAACAGAATGGTAGGGCAGTCTCAGAATATATTGCTGAGTTCGATACTTTATCGAAGTATGGATTATCCCTTATTAACACTGCCGAGAAGAAGAATGAGAAGTTCATAACTGGCTTAGATGCGTATTTGGGGGAAAGGCTTATAAACCACATCGATGCGACATTTGAATCCATTGTGGGAAAGGCATTAAGATCAGAGAGTCTTTACGCTAAGCCGAAGACCGAGGTTGTTATTACATCTGCATGGAGCCAAAGCCGCAAGCAAGCGGCGGAGGCGAGAATAATTCCCAAAATAAGAGGAAGCAGAACCAAACCAGGGATGGTCAGAAAAAGAAACAGAGGAAAGACGTAGAGTGCTATAGGTGTGGCAAGAAGGGACACTATGCTAAAGAATGTCGAGCAAAACCAGCAGACATCAAGTGCTTTAATTGCGGCCAAGTGGGATATCACAAGGATAAATGTTTTGCAACCTCCTAAAGAGAAACAAATTGTGAAAGCATATGCTATTAATGTTGTTCCTTCTTCGTCGAATGCCCCAACTGCGACGCAGAAGGGAAGGAATACTGTTATTATAAGTATGCTTTCCATTAATAATGTTCCTATTCGAGTATTGTTTGATACTGAGGTCTCCCACTCCTTCATATCTAGTGACCTGGTAGATAGGTTGGGAATTGAACCCGAGATTGTCGGTAGACCTTTAGTTGTGACGAACTCGATCGGTAGTTCGACTAGCCTTAGTATGATTTGTCAAAATTTGTTCTTATCGAGTTATGGATGTATGTTTGCTTGTGATTACTTTGTCTTGGGCTTTACAGGGTTTGGCATTATTTTGGGAGCCGATTGGCTCCAAAGGTATGGGGTGGTGGTAGACTATGAGGGATTTTCGGTGACTATTAGGGCGGAGGGTAGTGTTTGGTGGCCTACCTAGTGATGAGGTGATGGCTAGTTTTCTAAATTCCCTCGACATCACGCAGGATGAGTTATCAGGGGTTCCCATTGTTGGCCAGTATCCGGACATCTTCGGGGAAGTGACCGGACTTTCACCATACCAAGAGATTGAGTTTCGTATTGATTTAGTGAAAGATGCCCGACCTATAGTGATGCCACTTCGTCGTATGGCACCAAGGGCGCAGCGAGAGATCGGGGTGCAAGTAAGCGATTTTTTGAAGAAGGGATTTATGCAAAGAAGTGTCTTCGAGTGGGGATCACTAGTTGTATTTGCCACTAAGGCAAATGGTTCTCTTCGTTTATGTGTGGACTATCGCGAGTTGAATAAAGTGACTAGGAAGAATAAGTATCCTCTTCCACGGATAGATAATTTGTTTGATCAATTGGAAGGAGCAAGAGTGTTCTCCCAGTTGGACCTCACGACAGGATTTCGTCAGCTCCGAGTAGCAGCTTAAAGTATTCCTAAAACGGCCTTTCGGACACCGTCTGGATTTTATGAGTGGTTGGTCATTCGGATTGACCAATTCACTAGCATATTTTGTGGATCTTATGAGTACGGTATTCAGGGATCAATCGAATAAGTTTGTTCTTGTGTTCGTGGATGATATCCTTGTTTACTCCAGGATAGAGGAAGAACACAAGGAAAATTTGAGGATAATGATGGAGGTGTTGAGAAAACACCAATTGAAAGCAAAATTCTCTAAGTGTCACTTTTGGAGGAGGAAAGTGAGATTCTTGGGCCATGTTGTTTCAGAGAATGGTATTGCCGTGGACCCTGTGAAGGTGGCTATGGTACAAGATTGGTCTATGCCCAAGAATGCAACAGACATAAGAAGTTTCTTGGGGTTAGCTAGATATTATCGTAATTTTATCCAAGACTTCTCCAAGATAGCGGCACCGTTAACTCAGTTGACCAAGAAGAATCAATCTTTCATCTGGGACGGAAGGTGCGAAAATGCATTCAAGAGTCTAAAGGAAAAGTTGACGCATGCGCTAGTGTTAGTCATTCCTAAAGGGAATGAAGAGATGACGGTATATACAGATGCATGTAGTACCGGACTAGGTATTGTATTGATGCAAGGAGGTAGGGTTTTAGCTTAAGCTAGTCAGCAATTGAAACCGCATGAGGAAAGATATCCTACCCATGATTTGGAATTGGCAACGATCGTATTCGCGTTGAAAATTTAAAGACATTATCTCTTGGGAGAAAGATTCGAGTTGTTTACTGATCATAAATCGTTAAAGTAGCTTTTCTCTCAGAAGGATCTAAACCTCCATCAGCAGAGATGGTTAGAATTCTTGGCTTCCTATGATTTCGATATCGCATATACACCAGGAAAGGGCAATGCGGTAGCTGATGCATTGAGTAGGAGACATGCCAATTTAGGGGCTATGTTTCTTGAATGGAAGCAACTAGAGTATATCTCTGGGTATGATTTCAGACCAAAGTGCGAATTGGATCCAGAAATGTTAGCAAGTTTGACGATCAGACCCACTTGGATTGAGTGGATTGGTTCCAGTCAGAGGGACGACCCTAATCTATTAGAAATCATCTCCAAGTTAGAAATGGGAATTGACGAGGAGATGAACAAGTATGGGCTTGATCGAGAAGGATGGCTTAGAAATAATCGGAGACTAGTTGTACCCAATGTTAACGGATTGAGAGATGAAGTACTTAGAGAATGTCATCACTCAAAACGGACTATACATCCCATGCTAACAAAATGTATTGAGACATGAAGTAGACCTACTACTAGGAAGGGATGAAAACAGATGTTGGGAAGTTTATATCCAAATGCATGAATTGCCAGCTAGTTAAGGCCGAGCAAAAGAAGCCTAATGGTTTGCTGCAACCATTGGAAATTCCAGAATGCAAATGGTAACAAGTCTCAATGGATTTCATTGATGAGTTACCAAGGACTAGATCGGGTCATGATAGCATTTGGGTGATTGTGGACCGATTGACCAAGAGTGCAAGGTTTATACCTGTCAAGTCAAACAGAACAGTAACTGAGTTAGCAGAACTGTATGTGAAGTGGGTAGTGAGATTTCATGGAGTACCTAAAGGCAATGTGAGTGACCGAGATCCGTTGTTTACCAGTGGATTTTGGAAGAGCTTACAAGAGGCTTTAGGGTCAGAATTACATCTCAGTACCGCGTACCATCCTCGTACCGACGGTCAAACAGAGAGGGTGAATCGTGTATTAGAAGATCTCTTGAGATCTTTCCATATTAGATTTTGGAGGGACATAGGATGACCATTTGCATCTGGTTGAATTCACATATAAAAATAATTATCAATCCAGTATTGGCATGGCTCCATTTGAAGCTTTGTACGGAAGACCGTGCAACTCACCAACATGTTGGTTAGAAACCGCGAGAAATTTATGCTTGGACCAGATGTGATAAGAGTAACCTCATATAAGATCAAGGTTATCCAACAGCAAATGAAGGATGCCCGAGATAGGCAGAAGAGTTATACTGATACGAGACGAAGAGAATTGAAATTCTCCGTTGGTGACTTGGTGTTTGTCAAGATTTCTCCGTTAAAGAGCGTGATTCGATTTGGTAGGAAAGGCAAGCTAGCACCAAGGTTTGTTGGTCCATTCCCAGTTCTCGAGCAAGTGGGGAAATTAGCGTATAAAGTTGAGTTGCCTGACAAGATGGTGGGAGTTCATAACGTGTTTCATGTTTCCTAGCTAAGAATGTTCGTGCACGACCCCGATATGACTATTTAACCGGATCAGTTGGATGACATCGAAGTAGAACCCGAGGCGGTTGGGAATCGCATGCTAATCCATATTTTCAAGCATGATACGAAGAAACTTTGAAGGAAAGCAGTGATACTGGTCAAGGTTCAGTAGGGCGAGAATGAGAATGACTGTACTTGGGAAACAGAGGAGAGCGTAAGGAAAATGTATCCAGAACTCTTTGCCTGGTAAGATCTATATAATATTCCCTTATTAGTAAACCGCATGCTAGGATAGGCTTGTTATGTTGTTATGTGTGTTTGATTGTTTACAAATGGATGATAGGCATGCGGGATCCTTTGTATGTTTTAATTAAGGAATTTCAGGGGTGAAATTTCTTAAGGGGGGAGAATGTAACGACCCACATTCTACGTATCGGAGGATCGTAGAATATTTATTTCTTTTTCATATGAGGTCTTATGGCCGTGCAACTTTGGGGAACGACTTTTGGGGTCATTTCCCATGTTCACGATTTTTGCCGATTTTTAAATGACCGTTTTACCCTTGGCGAATCTTGTTTTGCCTATAACTTTTGATTGGTAAGGTATTTTGACCTGACACCACTTCCATTCGATTCGAATGATGGTTTACCTTTCCGTAGAGTGGTCACATTAGCCAAACGGACTTACCATTTGGGAGATATGACTGAAACAATGTTTAGAAGGTGAAAAACAGCTTAACCGGGACTAATTAGGGTAATCAGCATGTGGGCCCTTAACCCATTTCGGGATTAGAGTTATGGGGAGGTCGATAGGGTTAGGGAAATCAGTTTTTATCATTTTTCAAGCCACCATTTACATCCTTGAAACCCTAGCAATGGCCTCCACCTTCTAAATCATTCCAAAATCACTCACTAATCGCTTGTTAGCTTAATCTACACCAAATCAAGGAAGAGTAATGTCAAATCATAGTTGGAGCTGTTGGATTGTAAACCGCGTCAAAACAATAGAGTTTTAGATCTAGCAATTTATATGTGGCTAAGGTGAGTGATTTTCATTGTTTTCACTAATTACGGCTAATTAGGGGTGATTAGTGTTAATTAACAAAATTATGCATTATAAAAATCTGGGAAAAATATGTAAAAATAAATAAATATTTTTTTAGAGCTCTAATAGAAATTTGGGTTAATTTGGATATGTTTTGCTAATACTATTGTTAAATATGACTAAACATGACTAAGGGGGAAAACATGGGTTTTGGGTATGTTTGATCCATATTGACATGTTAAAATCGTTGTTTTGGTGTTTATGATCTATTCTATGTGTTGCTATTACTGCTTAGAATGACTTGTGATTGCATAGAAAAGTTAGACAGGTCGAAAACGCCGTCGTATAGCGTAAATTGCTTGCTGGAGGAGTTGTAGGAAATTGTGCAGAGACCCGTTCGTGAGGCCTATGACCACGAACTGACCCCCACTCGTGGTGCACTTCTCCCCACGAATCATCTCCATGACTTGAATGGACTCCAAACCAAATGGTGGGCAGGAGTACCACGAACTAGTTGAAGACTCATGGACTGTGAAGTACCATGCGAGCCACGAGCCGCCTCTCCTTCCCTACGACCAGGAGATCACGAACTGCCACGACATGATGGTCACGAATCGACCGAAGCCAGTCAAGACCCACGAGTCCAGAGCACCATCACGAACCGCAGGACGAGGACAACGATCCGGGCTGAGGTCACAAACCAAGGGGAGTCTGGAGCATTATGCACGTACGAATCGAGACTTGGAGAAGTTGAATTCGAATTGACTGCGATAATGACCAAAACCCAAGGTGCAAAGGTAACCCAAATGAGAAATTGTAACTCACGATCTAGATGGGAACCAATGAGTTGACTTCATGAGTTGGACTTTGCTGTGGGACGTGTGCAAAGGGGTTATCGATGTCTATAGCTTTGACTCACCACTGAGAGACGGATTAGCGGCTATAGATCAGTGCAGTGGAGTTGTCATGACTCCATGGGGCAGAGTGGACATAGCAAATTAGTGGTTACGGATCAGTGCAGTGGATCCATCATGACTCCATGGTGCTGAGTAATCGTAACAAAGAATTGGGTGATCAAATTGGTGGATATCATATACTTTACGCACTGAGTGAGAGATGTGAGGATGATTGCTATGTTTGATGTTTGCTATCACCATGACATGCACACCCCCTTCCCATTATTTTCACACCATCTGTTAGTGTCACCTAAGAGTACTGTACATCCTGTCGTGCTAACTTTTTGGTTGCAGGTCCAGGTTCAGGTATGGTTATGTATACCTGTTATTGTTCTGTTTTTGCTGCTTATCGCTCATACCCGACTGTTGTCCGACCCAGTGTTTTATGTCTCTTCTTATTACTCTGGGTGCTCCTAAACGAGCAGACTAGAGACAGGTTAACTAGTTATACACGAGTAGCTGTCCGGAAATGAGCAGGAGGCTTACACGTATTTTTTCCATATTGTCTTCCTGTGTTGAGTATTTGTAGCGTACCTTCCTATTTTGCTTTAGAGACATTTTTAAAAGTTGTAATAATGATGGTCTAGATCATAAGTTATATTTTAAATTTTCCGCTGCTACGATGGTTTAGTTTTCAACTTATGCACCATCTTGCCTATTTTATATCAAGTTATGTTATTATTATATTTTGTTCCATGCGCTGCTTGATATACTATAGGTTCTTTGATGATTCATCGTCTTCTAACTTTTCCTTTAACGACCGTACCATGTTGGTTGGACATCGGCATAACGCGTTTCATTGGAAATGTCGGCTGGTACAGGGTGGGTCGTCACACTTAGTATCAGAGCTCTAGGTTGCGTAGCTAACCTTCTAAATCTTTCCCAAATCACTCACTAATCGTGTATTAGTTCAATCTACACCAAATCAAGGACGATTAGTATCAAATCAGAGTTGAAGCTGCTGTGTTGCATTGGAAACCGCGCAAAAACATTACAGTTTCAGATCTAGTATTTTATTTGTGGCTAAGGTGAGTGATTTGCATTGTTTTTCACTAATTACAGCTAATTAGGGTTGATTAGAATTAATTAACGAAATTATGCGTTATAAAAATCTGGGAAAAATCTGTAAAATTCTTAAATATTAGTTTAGGGCTCTAATAGAAATTTGGGTTAATTTGGATATGTTTTGCTAATCCTATAGTTAGATATGACTAAACATGATTAAGGGGGAAAACATGGGTTTTTGGTATGTTTAATCCATATTGACATGTTAAAATCGTTGTTTTGGTGTTTATGGTCGATTCTATGTGTTGTTATTACTGTTTAGAATGATTAGTCATTGCATAGAAAAGTTAGATTGGTCGAAAACGCCGTCGTATGGCGTAAATTGCAGGAAATTGTGCAGAGACTCGTTCGTGAGACACCTCCCATTCATTAAGCCCATGACCATGAACCCACCCCCACTCGTGATGTGCTTCCTCCCACGAACCATCTCCATGACTTGAATGGACTCCAGCCCAAATGGTGAGCAGGAGTACCACGAACCAGTTGAAGACTCATGAACCGTGAAGTACCATGCGAGCCACGAGCCGCCTCTGCTTCCCCACGACCAGGAGATGACAAGCCGCCATGACATGATGGTCATGAATCGACCGAGGCCAGTCAACATCCACAAGTCCGGAGCACCATCACGGCTGCAGGACGAGGACCACGATCTGTGCTAAGGTCATGAACCAAGAGGTGCCTGGAGCATTATGCACATACGAACCGAGACATGGAGAAGTTGAATTCGAATCGAATGGGATAATGACTGGGACACCCCACGTCCGTTAATGTCACTCACTAAGGGAATGCATCAAGTTTCGTGAAGAATTATAGGTAAATAAGAACATAATAGTACAAGACAGACATGTAAAATAGCAGCGGAATTAAAAACTTTATTTAAATCAAAACATCATGGTCCCAAATACTGAGTTTCATCATAAGTAGCTAATTAAGTTAATAATCTGTCTTGCAAAAAAATATCAGAGTACAAAGCATAAAACCATATTTCCCTTGCAAAGCCATAAGAGAGTCGACAAGAAGTCAAAGCTAAAACACCCCATGTCCGTTATTGTCACTCACTAAGGGAATGCATTAAGTTTCGTGAAGTGTTGTAGGTAAACATATGCAGAATAATTACAAGATAAATATAAATAAGATAGCAGCGGAAAATTTCAATTTTTTTTATTTCAGACATAAATCATAATCCCGTAGTTTATAACATCATAATTCATAAAAACATTACAACAAAATACTTCTGTCTTGCATAATCATAGTATATAGGAATTAAAAGAAAACATTATTCCCCAATAAAAGAGTAAGCCATAGCAGAGACAAAGACTCGAGCCATACTTCAACAGTAGCTCCTAGCAAGGTGATATCCAAATCCTGGCTAAGCCTAGGTGTTTCCTCCCTGTGAACCTGGGGGGGGGGGGGGGGGTGGAACGGAAGAGAGAAGGAAAAAAAAGGGGTCAGACAAAAAGTCTGCGAGTCTAGTGACTTTTAGCCAGTAAATAAATAAAGGTGAACTTGACAGGCACAAAGTGGATAAGAGCGATCAATATACAAATGGCAGGTGTGACAAGGCAGATAAGGTAAGGTATATACATGCTTCACTAATGACTACTCTGCACTATTACTAGTATAATTTAAAATGAGACGATCCCTTCCACTATAACTTGGTAGACCTAGGGCATACGTCCGAGTACACCCTAACCACTGCCCTAATCGATTGGCTCCCTACCCTGTAGATATCCTGTGCTGGCCCCACAATATGGCAACCTATAATGTGCATAACCATATCTACTGGTGTCACGGTCGTCTTAGCCCCTTCTGCCCGGCCCATTCACGCACATGTCCCCGGTTGGTTTGCGCCGCCCACACCATCCGTCTCGTTTGGATCACTTACAATCAATCAGTAAGCGTGCCCCTTCTCCGCCTAGTATGGAGTTCCTTACTTGATACCAACTCTGGGTTACTGATTGAAATGGGTCCCACATAATATGATACAAGCTCTCCCATTTGTCTTGTATCCCCACTAGTTTTCCACTGACTATGTATACCCTTCGGTGTCTTCAATTACATAGCCCTATACTAGTTATGTTTACCCTAAGGGGTGTCTTTAATTACATAACCTTTATTACTTCATCTACCCATTATGTATACCACTTAGGTGTCTTTAATTACATAACATTTATTGGGTTAAGTATGTGGCCTATATATATATATATATATATATATATATATGTATGTATGTATGTATATTACCCATCCCCTCTAACTTACATAACCCCTCCTCTCTACCCATCCAATTTTACTTAACCCAAACTTAAGTCCATATTCATATTAAATTTGGTTAAGTAGTCCATTTCTTTACTATGTCCAATTATGGTTATAATGGGCTAGACCTCCCACATTAGGCCTACAACGTGTGGATGTTGGATATGCCGGTCGGGTCCGGGAAGTCTTATTCCACAGTTAGGCTTAACCTCGTGTCTTAACCCGATTCGTATTTACGTACTTAGACCTCTCACATTAGGTTTACCATTAGTGGTTGTTGGATCCGCTGGTCGGGTCCGAGCAGACTTCCTCCACTAATGTAACCTAACCCCGTGTCATAAGTACAATTAAAATTCTTAATTTTAATTGCTAAACATTCTATCTTTGTCCAAATTTACCTATGTCATTATAGGTAATTAATTAATCCTAACCCAAATTTACCTATGTCATTATAGGTAATTAATTTTATGTTTCCCCATTTGAATTATATGCTCATTTCATATAAATACTATATAACTATGCCAATTACAAATTCCCTTTATCCTCGTTCCTAACTAACGTATTCACATGTATTTTGGCGGCGTTGAGGCTATAAATTAGCCTCGTCACGACAATAAAAGGGAACATAATAAGGGTTACAGTTCAACATGTTTTGGCATAAATATTAACAAAACTGGCATAGTAACTAAGTGAATGGACATGTGATAATTATCATAATAAAGTGGACATCAAATTAATAACTTGTGTTTAGGCAATCATAATAAGATCTAAATCTAGCATAGACAGGGTGGCATAATAAAAAGTTTAGATGCACATGTCAAGTTAACCATATATAACAAGGTATCATAATTTAGAAAGTGAACGGTGATTAACACCAAAATCTAGATCCAAGTAATGTCAAATTAATGGATGTACTATCATCCTAACATGGTTACAAATCAATGTTCATATAACCGTCATTTCGAATCACTATAATCAGATCTAGAAAGTTAGATCTTTATTAACAAGTTCAGATGTACCACAGTATAATTGTAATTCAAGATTCACATAGGAAACATAGTAGAATGTCCACATATTAGATCTAGGGAAAATGACATAGTATGATTGCATAAGTTCATGATTTACAGCATATACCCAATTCATAGTCTACCACAATTAACATTTATCTATTTAAACCTAATAGTGACTAGAACTCACAAAAATAGAATGGATCTTGAATTCTAGGATCTGATTTCTGAATTTTTTTAAGCTTAACCCTTGATGTAGACTTTGTTTTTTATCTTCTAGCTTGAATTTGATTTGTTATTATGGAGGCTAGGTTAGTTTAGAATGTAGCAGCATATAGGCTCATGAATGAATTTAGCTTAGATTAAGGTTTAGGTTAGATGTAATTATATAGATGTATAGGATTAGTTAGAGCCTTTAGATTAACTACGAGATCATCAGAACCGCACAGCTCGAAGACAGGTCATCCAACCAATCAGAAGGAGACATGTCATCATAGAACACTCCAGAATTCTGTTCTGGACTGCCCTCGGTATGGGCGCACTTGGCAGGTGTGCCAGTGCTTTTTTGTACTGGCGCACTTCACAAGTGCGCCAGTGCATTTTGGTCTATTTCCGGTTTTTCCGCCTAACTTCGTTCGTCCATATCTCCTTCATACGATATCCGTTTTACGCAAACTCAAACTCTATCTCAAGAAGAATTCCGAGACGAACGCAATGGCATAACCCGTTTCACCTAACTCTTCTTCTAATAATTAAGTATTCTTAGGTTATCCCTTATGTCATATTTTAAAATTATGGTGTGTTACATTTTCCCCTCCTTAAAGGATTTCGTCCCTGAAATCTTCAAGTTAAGAAGAATGTATCATACCATCCAATCATCTATCTACTCAGTCGTCGTCCACAAGCATCCATTGTCCTTAGGGGAATTTTACTACAAGAGCTTACTAACGTTATACAATTATTTTCTAGGACAGAGGTTGTCAATAATTACTTTCCAGGACATTTATCATTCACCGCATCTATTTCACCAAAACCTAATTCCTAAATCGCTCGAATCAGTACTTTCAACCCGTTACCAAAACAAAATTTGAACAAAATCGATCTTTTCCATATTGATAGAGCAAGCATCTGCTATAAAAGTAAGTTTCAATTAACATAGAATAAATAGTTAGAATAATTTTCCTGTAAATGTTGTTTTTTATTACCTAATTGCTTGCCTTTGTTGAAAATATTGCTTTAATCAATCGATTTTAATTGCTAATCACTGTTTACTTCTGCAAAATCTTTTATTATGACTCGATTTACGATAATTATTAATCATTGTTTGTTGATGATATTGATTGAATAAATGATTTTTGCCAAAAGATAAATGGTTTTTTCTTTCTTTGAAAAGTGGTTATAAAATTGATTTGTCATTAATTATGAAATGTAATTTATTTGATTGATTGCTCCTTTGAAATTTTTGATTTGGTTATTTGAATGATTAAATACTTAAAGTTGTTAGATTCATGAAAAATATAAATTAATATATCTTTTTTCTGCTTTGTATTTTTGTTTACAAAAATTGAATAATTGTGTACATTCATCCTGGATAAAAATGAATACCAGGACGAAGAAAAAACAAATTGGTTCTACAAAAGCTACATGTATTTTCATAGAGAATGGAATGCAATCCTTAAACATAAGACCAATTTCTTCCCCATTCTGTGAAGAACACAGTCAAAGAAAATCTATGTCAATATCAATAGTGGTAACCTTTTTTCTTTACATTGTGTGTACAATTATCATATTTTAAAAAAATACTAACCAAAATTACATTGCATGATAAAAATGACAAAATCGTTTCAATATTAAACTGAAAAAAATATAAATGCGTTTAGCTTTATCATTATTGAACTTAATTAAATGTTAAAATATGATAATATTTGAAAATAAATGATATATGTTATAAGTTTATTGTTTTAATGATTATTTCTAATTATTACACTGCTTATAAAACTTGTTTGCAAACTATGTCAAAAAGATAAATAATACTATCTTTTTGTACGCATTATTGTGCATGCATGATATTGTTTGGATTATATAGCATTTAATTTCTGGTTAGCATTGTTTACATACAGCGCTATAATCTTTTAAACATCCTAATCTAATAATAAGATTTTCATGAATGCAGGAAAAAACTGACCATGCACAGCATGAACCAACTACCACAAAAATACAAACAGGTCTGACGAAGAAAATACAAAGTCAGATAATCAAAGTGAGGACACAAGTAATGAGTTGGATGCTGAAGATAACAAAAGTGAGGAAACAAATACTGACTTGGATGATGCAGATAACTATGAAGTGGAAACAGGGAGAAAAAGAAAAAAGCAACAGTACATGGCACATATAGATGCAATTTAGATGCAATGTATAAAGTAATGTCAGTAATTAAAAAGGAAAATATTCTTTCTCAGGAAGCAAAATATTTCATAGAGAAAACACCTTTTAAAAACATTTTCAATTTTTTTCTCAACAATACAATATCAAGACAAGATATAAGAAAATGTGCTTCAAATCTAGATGATATAATTACTTCTTTTGATGTTACTGAAAGTGCTTTTAAAGTGGGAGATAAAATTTTGAAAATAACTCTGAAAGAAGTGAGTCTTATATTTGGAATGCCACTAGCTGGAGAGGAATTATTTCATATTCCGGCTTCAAGCAAAGCTTCTGCCATGGAAAGTTTTTCTGACTTTTTAATTTACAATTTCAATGAGGAAAATGTAACAAGTAGAAAAACAGTGACCAGCGAATTGAATTCAATGATTAAACAGAAAAAAGAAGATAAAAATCTAATAAAGTTATTATTATTACTTCTTGTCATAACATTCCTTTTTCCAAATAATCAAAGCTATTTACCATGGTTTTTTTTTGGGTAAATTGGTAAATTTAAAAAAAATGAACTCAGTCTCTTGGACGCGAGCAATTTGTAAAAATATTCTAAAAAATGTTAAGACATACCATGCTGATCCAAGGAATACACCAGGTTGTACTATGGTTTTGTTGGTATGTATTTATAATATTCACTTAATACAAACACACTGAATATTTTCTTTATTACTAAAATATATGAAACCCTTTATCTTTTTCTTGCAGTACTGCTTCTGTGAAAGAACCCAAATCATTGATCAAAAAGAAGGCATTGAAGACAAAATCCCAAGAATAAGGAAATGGGATTTATCAAAACTAAAAGACATCGACTTAACTGAATTTGATGATAGCAAGGTAAATCGTGTTTATAAATATTTATTTTTATATTTAATTTAATTACATGTTTGCATTACTTTCTTCTTAAAAATTTCAGTACCATAGTACTTGTTTGTGTAAACGATTGTTCAACTGAATTTTCTTCTGTACATATATTACTACATGATAATTTGTTTTATCATTACTAACATTATTTGAAGTTTTTACATAAAGTATATAAATAATTTGAACAGCATATAGAAAAGATAAATACACTTATCTTTTCAGATTAATAAATAACATATTGTACTGTAATTGCATATCGTACTTCCAAATGCATATTAAACATTTTTAACATAATTTAAAGTTCTTACATAATGTGTGCAAATGATATAAACAGAATATACAAAAAGATAAATGTATTTATCTTTCACATATTCTAATGTAAGTCTTGGCATTGTATGCATGATTGTCTAGCCCAATAAAGCTTTTGTATAATAGTGATGAGTAGTTGATCTAACTATTTTTTTAAATATTTTCAATGTAGATTTTAAATTACTTTTCATATGTTACAAAAGATGAGAAGGATCTTTTGTCCAAAAAAATTATACCAGTTGAAGATGATGATGAGAAGTGTAAAAAAAGGAAATTAGACGACAATATGGAGGTTAAAAGTTTAAAAAAAAGTTTGAAGGAGCTGGAAACAAAATTGAACTTTTTGACTAATGAGTTGAAAAGTTTTGGGGGACAATTAAACGAAGAAAGAGTTTTACGTGCAGCAGCTGAAAGTAGAATCCAAATTCTAGAAATGAAGATTCAAATGCGTGATTGGCAAGAGGTCACGGAAAAACAAGATTTGAAAGAAAAGACTGAACATACTAAAGGTAAGGAAAAATAAAAATAATACAGTTAGTATGACTAACATAAATAGGTCTAAAACTTTCTATGTTATAATTTGATAAATACTGAAAATTTTATTTCAGAAATTGAAGAAAGTCTTATAATTGAAAACAACAAACAAGCTACTGATGAAATTCCTAATGAAAAAGCAATTACCATTGAAGATGAAAATAGTACTAAAGAAGAAAAGAAGAAGATGAAACCAAAAAACATTGAAAAATGTCCACTACTAAAGCATCTTAGTGAAGAACATCAAGAAGTTGTAAAAATTTGTTTTAAATTTTCAGGGGAAAACAAGTAAGCAATTAAACTACTTTATACTAACACAAACTTATTTTATTAGCAATCGTATAATTTTACAGCAATGAAGCATTCAGTTGTGATGATGAAAATTTATTCACCATATCAAAATGCATGATAGAAAACCTTCTATATTAACATAGTATATGTGGTCAAGTAAGTACATCAAAATATTCTTTCCATAAATATAAATTATCTCATTTTATTAATATTATTTTTCAAATGTAGGTAATCGATTGGTTCTGGTTCCGAAAAACAATGCTTCAAGAAGAAAGCAACAGCTTTGTCTATGTTAACACAACAATGACAGTAAGTGGAGTATATTATCAAGTTAATATTTTGTAAACCAAAAAAAATCTAAAACTCAATTTTAACAGAAAAGTGCAACTGATGGAAACTTGGAAAAAATCAAGAAACAGATGTTCATCCCATTCATGAAGAAGACACTTTTAAATCCATTATGTTCCAACATATTGTTCCCCATACATGGAAATGAACATTGGAGCTTGCTGGAACTTGTTGTTGAAGATTGCACCTGGAATCACTATGACTCTTTACACTTAACCACAAGATCAAAAACTAGAAGAAGCGGTCATGCACAATTTGCAACAAATGCGGTAAGTGGAAATAAATAAAAAAATATAAATGTGTTTATATTTTTTATAATTTTTTTCAATTATTCTAGAAAGCAGCAGTCAACAAAATAAATAGAGAGTTACAAGATGAAGGACAGAAAATCATTATGAAAAAAAATTCAGTGATACATAATGTTGACTGTGCTCAACAAAATACTGGGTAATTTTAAGCAATTTAATTTTCAAACATTACTCAAATAGTCGAAAATTTTATGTAATGATTATACTAATAACTTGATTTTCTCTAAAAGATAAATTTTTAATAATTTCCTGGCATTAAAGTACAAATTGTTTTTTTTATTAAAGTAGTGCTTGTTTGCATAATCGTAATACTAATTACATGGAATGCAGGTACGATTGTGGAATATTTATAATGATTTTTATGCAAAAATTAACTCAAGGAAGCAAACTTCAATAAAACTCATTATTGAACAAGTAGAACCATTCCGAGCAAGTATAGCTGCCGAAATACTTATTGACGAACCATACTGTTGGAAACTCGAGAAGTAATGCAGCTCTGGATGAAACTTTAAAACAATGTTCATCATGAATGATGTTTCTAAATTTTAATTGCTGAGGTTAACTACTAGATATTGAATTTGTTGTTTACTTTGTAATAGCTGATACTGATTTGATGATTGTTGTTAGGGATTATATCTGAGTTCGAAGATTAATTACAAACTGATGATGTACTGTTATGTTTACAATGTTATCATTCAAAAGCTAAATGCTGTTATCTTTTGTTTGAAAATTCAATTTCTATTTGTTGGTTAAAAAAACCAACACATTAATATTCATGTATGTATTTATATTTATGTTTGTTATTAATTATAATGCTAATATAAGATCTTCCTGCAAATTTAAAAAAATACTCACATAACCATCATCTTTTAAAGAAAAGATTAAAAAAATCTTTTCTTTTAAATCCATCTTTATGTTGGTGTGTATGATTAATTGTTGAAATTTTTTAGTGTGTACGAAGAGTTGATGGCTTTTTTTAGAGTGTATGATTTAATGATATCAGAATTGTAATCATTTCAATTATTATTTCACTGTTGTTAATAGAAATATAGAAAATAAAAAGATAAAAATATTTATCTTTTTCAACCTGTAAACCACATAACATTATAATGTGACAGTGAAATAATTATGCAATTATTTACTACTGTATTGAAACAAAATTACATTATAGAACAGATACTCAAACAACATGAACCTATTAAATTTAATACGTCCAACAAACTAAAATTATTTCTTTTTCATGAAAATATAAATGCAATTATCTTTTGAAACATTTTCTATCAAAAAAATGAATAAATCAAATAATCATTCATCATAACATAACATAAATTTAACAAAGCCAAATAAGCAAATAATCATTCAACAAAAGAACAACTTGAATCATATTAAATAAAAAGATAAAATTGAATATCTTTTAAATAACCTAAACCACATAATATAACAAACCTTACAGAATTTCAGTCAGTTCTTAACATTATTCAGTCCTCAAAATCAAACTTCATCACATACATATAATCAAAATTTCATTTTACAATATTATTCAACTGTAACACTAAACGTAAAAAATTCATTCAAATACAATGTATTTTAAACAACAATTCAATCATTCGTAGAACAAATTCTTTTATTATGCCCTAGTTTTTTACACTTTCCACATTGGTTTTGTTTTGCATGAAAATCAACACCTTCAATTCTATTCACTCTAGGCCTATTTGCTCCACGAACAGCTGTAGGAGGAAGAACAGTACATGATTCTTCATCTTCAGTTGCTTCTTTATCAAAAGATGGAATTGGATTTATTGCATGTGAATAAGCAGCTCTATAATACTCAACAGTAAAGTACGGCTCAACGTAATCATATACAAAATTTTTAGACAAATATATACACTTCAAAACATGGGCACAAGGAAAACCCCTTCACTTTCCATTGATTGCAACTGCAAATGCGATTTTCAAGATCTACTTTGTGCGATGTTGGAGAATGAACTTCATAAATAAATCTGCAAAATTGAAAAAAAATTATATTTAAATACATAATATTATTACATAAAGAAACCCATCATTAACAACTAATCTATCTTGATATCTCTATAATAAGCATTTTTTTTTCAGACATTATATATTATCACACTACAAATACATAAATCCTTAATTTTCAAGAACAAAATTAAATAATACTAAAATTATCCTATTGTCACATTCATATCCTTCAACTATTTCATAAACTAAAAGAGCAAAATATTAAAAATATAAATGCACATGTCTTTTTCATAAACAGTTTGCATTAAAAAATAAATCTTTGTTACATGTTTATAAAATTATTCGAAAATAAAAAACATACCTAGATGATTTAGTAATACTCCACCCAAACCCTTCCTCCTTCAATTTCAACAAAAAAGCTTCATTTTTGGACAAAGAACACTATTCCAGTTAGGTTCTTCTTCTCTTCGATGGACATTTGCAACATAAGCTTAATCTGAATACCATCAAGACATGCAGTAACAGGCAGACTTCTTTCATCCAAGATCCATGAATTGAAACTCTCTGCTACGTTAGATTTATTTTCACCATATCTTTTCCCAAGAAAAAACAAATCAGCCCAATGATCATACAGCTTATCGTTCAAATATTCAAAAGCTTTTGCACCACCATTTTCTTTAAATTTGGCCATAGCTTTTTCAAATTCGTAGGCATTTGAAGCTAAAGCACACTGTTCAAGCAAATGACCTATCCAAGCACCCCTCCCACTTTTAACAATACTAGCAATATTACTTTGCATATGATGTAGACAATAAGAATGATGGCTATTTGAAAAAAAAAATAGGAATACTCAACAACAATCCCCAATGTCTATCACTTAAAAAAGTTATTGGTTTAGCAAACCTAAGAGCATCTTTTAAGTGGGTCAAAAACTAACTCCAGCATTCTTCATTTTCTTTAGGCACAAGAGCCATAGCCAATGGGAAAAAACCTGAAACATAAAACAAAAACATCAACAATTATTCAAAAAACATTTTCCAACAATACAACTTAAAATTTTAATTTGTACTATAGAACATGATAAAATTAATGAACTGCATAAAAAAGATATATTTTTATATCTTTTTCTTACATTAAATTACATAACATGATAAAATTTTCATTTATACTACAAAACATAATAAAATTTTCATCTATACTACAAAACATGATAAAATTAAATAACTGCATAAAAAAGATATATTGTTATATCTTTTTATTCTATTAAGTTACAGAACATAATAAAATTTTCATTTATACTACAAAACATGATAAAATTAAAGAACTACATAAAAAAGATATTTTTTTCTATTAAATTACATAAGATGATAAAATTATCATTTATACAACAGAACGTGATAAATTTAAAAGACTACATAAGAAAAATATATTGTTATAATCTCTTCTACTGAATTACAAGTTCTTATTTATTGTATTTTAAAACTATAATACAAAAAGTTGATTATTAATATTTAATTATTTACTAAAAAAGAAAATAATTAATAACATTACGTACCTTGATTTCCATTTTTAGCAGTTGCAGCCATCAAAATACCACTTCGACCTTTTAAAAATGTTGCATCCAAAAAAATCATAGTTCAACAATGCCTAAATCCAAATATACAAGCCTCGTAGCAAAAAAAAACTCTTTCGAATTGGTTAGTCTCTTCATCCACATCCATACTTGTATAACTTTTCGGATTATATTTCTCAATAGCCTTCATATACCATACTAAATCATTGTATGATTTTTTCTCATCACCATATATATCATTAATAGCCAATTTCCTTATAAGCATAATAATATCTAAATCCACATCATAATCTCTCCCAAAACTTTTCACAATATCCTTAGTCTTCCTTTTCGGCTCATCACGTATTTAATTAGCGATCAATGTTTTTACAAGATCACTGGTAATAACTGGATTACTAGCTGATTTAAATCCACCTCCACATGTATGACTTAGCTGCATATTTTTAAAATCAACTTATCCAATTGCTTCAATTTGCAAGAAGCATGAATCCTAAATGAGCAACCATTTATAGCACACTGAACTGTAACCCGCTCCTTACAATTCTTAAGATATTTTACTTTAAATCCATTTTTCAAATAATAAGCACTAAAAATTCTGCGAAATCCAATAGCCGAATCAAATATTTGTCCAACACCAGTAAAAAATTCTAAATTTGAATTTTTCTTCAACAATTCATGCAAGATTTTTTCTTCATAACATGCGGAGTCTGTACCATTATTATATTCAACCAAATTACTGCTTGATTCGCCAACACCAACAAATGAGACTGATTTACTGCTGTCAACAGCAACATCATTTGAATTACTCTTCAAGCATATAAAAAAACCAAGAAATCCTCCTTTTTAAACCACGTCAAATACAAAATAGCTTGTAAATCACTATCCGTCTCAATGTAAGTAGTCTTAGATTCTCTAACATAGAACACATCTAAACATAAAGGAGTAAATGTATTCCACACCTCACAAACCTTACTTCTTACATAACTAATTGATGCATCCAAACCAAGGAATACTAAATGAATTCTTATTAAAATCAAATACAACCATCGCAGATATATCGGACCTGCAAATCAGAACATAAACAAGAAAATAACAATATAATTTAAACCTTTTTATAAATCATTTTTCAAAAAGATAAAACCAGTTATCTTTCTATTATGATAATGATTAAATTACATAATTAAACAATAATTTTAAAATAATATATATGATTTTAAAAAATAATTCTATTATAATTGTTCTATTATCTGTACATATAATTGTTGTGTTATCCTTACATGCATTTTTTGTCTTATCTTAACATATAATTCTTAATCATATATCATTTGAATTATATACAAAACATAACTATTGCACATTATAACCAATTTTTTTTAAAAGTAGCTATTAAAAAATATTGTTATTTGCCATTGAAACCCAAATAAACATTTTTCTTTTAATTTTACAAACAATTTGTAAAAAAGATAAAACAACATATCTTTTTTTATTTCAGATTTGTTAATGAAAAAAATAATCATTCAATAGCTTACATTTTTCAAACATACATAATTATTATATCTTTTTTATTTCAGAATTTTCTTATGTGCCATTTATAGTAAAGAACATGATAAAATTAATGAACTTCATGAAAAAGACATATTGTTATATCTTTTTCTTCTATAAAATTACAGAACATGATAAACTTTTCAATTATACTACAGAACATGATAAAATTAATGAACTGAATAAAAAAGATATATTGTTATATCCTTTTTATCTATTAAATTACATAAAATGATAAAATTATCATTTATACTATAGAACATGATAAAATAAAACAGCATAAGAAAGATATACCGTTACATTTTTCAAACATATAAAATTGTTATATCGTTATTTTAGAATTTTCTTATGTACCATTTATAGTAAAGAATATGATTAAATTGATGAACTTCATAAAAAAGACATATTATTATATCTTTTTCTTCTATAAAATTATATAACATGACAAACTTTTCATTTATACTACAGAACATGATAAAATTAATGAACTGCATAAAAAAGATATATTGTCATATCTCTTTTTTTCTATTAAATTACATAAGATGGTAGAATTATCATTTATACTACAGAACATGATGAAATTAAAAAACAACATAAGAAAGATATACTGTTACATTTTTCAAACATACAAAATTGTTTTATCTTTTTTATTTCAGAATTTTCTTATGTACCATTTATAGTAAAGAACATGATAAAATTAATGAACTTCATAAAAAAGACATATTGTTATATCTTTTTCTTCTATTAAATTATAGAACACGATAAACTTTTCACTTATACTACAGAACATGATAAAATTAATGAACTGCATAAAAAAGATATACTGTTATATCTTTTTATTTCTATTAAATTACATAAGATGATAAAATTATCATTTATACTACAGAACATGATAAAATTAGAAAACAACATAAGAAAGATATACTGTTACATTTTTCAAACATACATAATTGTTATAACTTTTTTATATCAGAATTTTCATATGTTCTTTATAGTAAAGAACATGATAAAATTAATGAACTCCATAAAAAGGACATATTGTTATATCTTTTTCAAACATAACTGTAGCACATTATAACCAATTTTTTTTAAAATTAACTATAAAAAAATATTGTTATTTTCCATTGAAACCAAAATAAACACTTATCTTTTAATTTTACAAATAATTTGTAAAAAAGATAAAACAACATATCTTTTTTATTCCAGATTTGTTAATGAAATAAAAAAAATCATAGATATACCTAAACAACAATTAAATTTACTAATAAATAGACATTAAAATCACATTTCACATGTCATATGAAAATTTCAGTTTAATTACACCATA
Source organism: Allium sativum (assembly GCA_030737875.1). Classification (NCBI taxonomy): domain Eukaryota; kingdom Viridiplantae; phylum Streptophyta; class Magnoliopsida; order Asparagales; family Amaryllidaceae; genus Allium; species Allium sativum. The sequence goes on from CM060916.1 coordinate 739,268,883, forward strand.
CCTTACAGCATCCTGTTCAACTAAAGGAGTACTTGAACTTTGAGTTTGCTCTACCATTGATCTAACTACATAGTCCACAAAAATAAAGAACAAATTAGCATATTTCCATATCATATTCCATTTCAGATTCTATTAAAAATTTAAAATCACTCAATAAAATTAATTGTGCATAATTCAATTCAAATTTATCAAAATCACCTGGTAAAGAATAAAATAACAACAAAACAAAAGAATTGCCTCTTTAATATCAAGAATTTGAAAATTTTATGTCGAATTATAAAGTAGGAAGAAAATCGAAATTATTAAAACTCATCTGAAAGAAATAACGATAGCAGATCGAATTTGAAAAAATTGGAAAAACGGAGATATGGGGATCACTGCGCCCTGATTTATTCGATGAGATCGACGTTTTTAAAAAAGAAAATGGCTCGCCATGATTCCTGTCCTTAAAACTAATTGTTTCAAAATAGCGTCCTTAAAAATAATGAAGACGTGATTAAGAGCCCTTTGCTGCTAATTTCCAGTTGTCCTTAAAAGATTTCGAGTGATATATGAACATATGCAAAAGTGTGCGTATATGTTCCTTATCTAATGCAAAAATCAGGCGGTCTACTGATTCAGTTGACCTCCTTAATACAATGTATGTTAGTGCCATGAATCCAATATGTATGCAAATAAACCTATTTAACATATAAGCTTTACATGTGTGCACACTCATTCGTCCAAATGCAACATCAATATGCTAGTTCATCCATTTCCATCCATAAAAGAAAAGAAAAATGCACACACATTCATATGCAATATAAGTATGATTGAGCCGATCTTAGTGCCTAATGTGTGTGTATATGCATCCACAGGCAACCATTAGCAAACACTTGCATCCACTTGCATCCATCAAACATAACATGTCTCAAACACATGTTTACAATCATGGGATTTCCTACCTAAAGGTCGAAGATTCGATTGATAGGATATACTCAGATGATAGAAGCAAATGCGAATAAAAGCTATTGGAAGAGAAGTTAAGAACATTCCCTTGAAAAGTAAAGGGTATGAAGCGTAAAAATCTTGTCTTTGGTCTCCCAAGTTGCATCTTCTTGATTGTCTCCCCACTGGACCTTCACCAACTTGACTTCTCGTTTGTTAGCTTCTTAACCTCCAATCCAATTATGCAAGTCGGAACTCATCCAATCATTGCTTCCTTCTTTATCTTTCGCAAGTTTGGCCCCACTACCTCGAACTCTATACATTTTATCGCCACTTGGATGAATATTCGTCTTGGAATGATGGGCTTCCTCAAGGACTATCTTCAATAGGTTTCCCATCCTGATATGATTCACCTATTAAACCTCTTCTCAAGTAGCCCCGCCACTTGCTTATCAATTTCCCTCTTTTCGTTTAGGAGTCATATGGCGCAAAGGTAATGCAACTGGCTTTGCATTGTCCACCAGGTATATACAGAAATCAATCTCGCGCCTCGGGGGTAATCCTCGAACCTTGCCTATGACATCAGGATACTCACAGACTACTGGTTCCAATCGCAGATCATCGATAGACGCCTCAAGAGACTCTAGGAAACTACGCATGACAGACCCTAGTGGGTCACAAGAAATTTCGAGGGTGCTAAACAACCCACCTCCCACCATCCAGAATGGCACCATATGTGGTAAACCAACCTATCTCTAGAATCAACCTATAGCGCATGAAACAAGATGTGCATCGTACTCAAACTCAACGCCTAACACAGATATTCTCAAACCCCAAAAAATCATGGATAAATGAGCTGAACCATCAATGGAATTTGAGACAACAATGGGTTCCACTACCATACTAGAAATTAAGTACGAAGATTCAACTACAAAACTAGATACAAATGAATGTGAATGCGCCAGAATCGAAAAGAATTCTAACTGGTTGATTGGAAAGAGAAATCAAAACCTTCCATGGAAACTTTCCTACCTCTATCTGGTGCACTAGCCATGAAAGCATTCGCTTGCCCTCCAGAGTTTCATGTCCTTTGACATTACCCCTGCTTCCTTTGGCACTCTCCCAGAATAGTGTCCAACCTCTTCACAAACGAAGCAAGCATTCTTCCTTTTCCTGCAGTCCTTAGCCAAGTGACCCTCTCGCCCACAACTATGGCACTTCCCCTTATCCTTAGCCTTGTCATTTTTTTCTGCCCCTCTTCTGTTGTTGTTGTTGTCCTTTCTTGGGCCATACAATTTTCTCATCCTTGGGCTGTGCTTCTTAGCCCTAGCTTCCTTATACTCCTTTTTACCCACGTTTGTATAACAAGCTAACAAACCTTTCGAAAGTTGCTTCCATCGCACGGAAATCCTGACGAAGCTCGAGAAAATTAACCATAGGTGAAACTATTGCGGCTACGGATGGAGGTTAGGCACTTTTTGCCCTTTGGTATATGCCCCACATAACTATGGCATCATGCCGAAATGGGGACACCTTTCGGGAAGAATGGTCCCCCAGACAAAAAAAGAGAAAAAAAAATTTAGGTGGAGAATCGAGAGATACGTCCTATGGCTTTGGGGAATATGTTTTTCAAAACAGACTTTTGTTTTTGAAAATGATTTATTTTAAAACCTTTTTGAAAATAATTTTCAAAAACTTTTATCTAATCTGGTAACCTTCAGCTCTGATACCAAGTGAAACACCCCACATTCGTTAATGTCAATCACTAGGGGAATGCATTAAGTTTCATGAAGCGGTATAAGTGAACATACACAGAATAATTACAAGACAGATATAAATAAGATAGCAGTGGAAAATTTCAAAAAAAATTATTTCAAACATAAATCATAATCCCGCACTTTACAACACCAGAATTCACAAAACTATTACAACAAAATACTCCTGTCTTGCATAATCAGAGTACACAGGAATTAAAAGAAAACATTATTCCCCAATAAAAAAGTAATCCATAGCAGAGACAAAGACTCGAGCCATACTTCAATAGTAGCTCCTAACAAGATGATATCCAAATCCTAGCTAAGCCTGGGTGTTTCCTCCCTGTGAACCTTGGAGGGGGGGGGGGAACGGAAGAGAGAAGGAAAAACAAAAAGGGGTCAAACATAAAGTCTGGCGAGTCTGGTGACTTTTAGCCAGTAAATAAATAAAGGTGAACTTGACAGGCATAAAGTGGATAAGAGCGATTAGTATACAAATGGTAGGTGTGACAAGGCAGATAAGGTAAGCTATATACATGCTTTACTAATGACTACTCTGCACTATTACTAGTATAATTTAAAATGATATGATCCCTTCCACTATAAGTTGGTAGACCTAGGGCATACGTCCGAGTATACCCTAACCACTACCTTAATCGATCGGCTCCCTACTCTGTAGATATCCTATGCTGGCCCCACAGTAGGGGAATCACTTCCCTATGGTGGCAATCTATAATGTGCACAACCATATCTACAGGTGACACGGTCGTCTTAGCCCCTTCTGCCCGGCCCATGCATGCACGTGTCCCCGGTCAGTTTGCGCCGCCCACACCATCCGTCTTGTTTGGATCTCTTACAATCAATTAGTAAGTGTGCCCCTTCTCCGCCTAGTACGGAGTTCCTTACTGGATACCAACTCTGGGTTACTGATTAAAATGGGTCCCACACAATATGATACAAGCTCTCCCCTTTGTCTTGTATCCATACTAGGTTTTCCACTGACTATGTATAGCCTTCGGTGTCTTTAATTACATAGCCATTTACTAGTTATGTTTACTCTAAAGGGTGTCTTTAATTACATAACCTTTATTACTTCATCTACTTGTTAGGTATACCACTTAGGTGTCTTTAATTAAATAACATTTATTGGGTTAAGTATGTGGGCCTATATATATATATATATATATATATATATATATATCCCATCCCCTCTAACTTACTTAACCCCTCCTCACTAGCCATCCAATTTTACTTAACCCTAACTTAAGTCCATATTCATATTAAATTAGGATAAGTAGTCCATTTCTTTACCATGTCCAATTATTGTTATAATGGGCTAGACCTCCCACATTAAGCCTACAACGTGTGGATGCTGGATATGCCGGTCGGGTCCGGGCAATCTTATTCCACAGTTGGGTCTAACCTCGTGTCTTAGCCCAATTCGTATTTACGTACTTAGACCTCTCACATTAGGTTTACCATTAGTGGCTAAAGGATTTGCTGGTCAGGTCCGGGCAGACTTCCGCCACTAATGTAACCTAACCTCGTGTCATAAGTACAATTAAAATTCTTAATTTTAATTATTAATCATTCTATCTTTGTCCAAATTTACCTGTGTCATTATAGGTAATTAATTCAACTTTACCCAAATTTACCTATGTCATTATAGGTAATTAATTCTATGTTTCCCCATTTGAATTATATGCTCATTTCATATAAATACTATATAAACAATACCAATTACAAAGTCCCTTTACCCCCGTTACTAACTAACGTATTCACGCGTATTTTGGCGGCATCGAGGCTATAAAGTAGCCTCGTCATAATAATGAAAGGGAACATAATAAGGGTGACAGTTCAACATGTTTTGGCATAAATATTAACATAACTGGAATAGTAACTAAGTGAATGGACATGTGATAATTATCATAATAAAGTGGACATCAAATTAATAACTTGTGTTTACTCAAGCACAAGAAGAACTAAATCTAGCATAGACAGGTTGGCATAATAACAAGTTTAGATGCACATTTCAAGTTTACCACATATACCAAGGTATCATAATATAGCAAGTGAAAGGTGATTAACACCAAAATATAGATCCAAGTAATGTCAAATTAATGGATGTACTTTCATCCTAACATGGTTACAAATCAATGTTCATATAAACGTCATATCGAATCACCATAATCAGATCTGGAAAGTTAGATCTGTATTAACAAGTTCACATGTACCACAATATAATTGTAATTCAAGATTCACATAGGATACATAGTAGAATGTAGATATATTAGATCTAGGGAAAATGACATAGTATGATTACATAAGTTCATGATTTACAGCATATACCCAATTCATAGTCTACCACAATTCACATTTATCTATTTAAACCTAAAAGTGACTAGCACTCACAGAAAAAAACGGATCTTGAATTTTGGGATCTGGTTTCTGAATTTGTTATGCTTAATCCTTGATGTAGACTTTGATTTTTATCTTATAGCTTGAATTTGATTTGTTATGGTGGAGGCTAGGTTACTTTAGGATGCAGCAGCATATAGGCTCATGAATGAATTTACCTTAGATTAGGTTTTAGGTTAGATGTGATTATATAGATGTATAGGATTAGTTAGAGCCTTTAAATTAACTAGAAGATCATCAGAACCACATAGCTTGAAGACAGGCCATCCAGCTAATTAGAAGGAGACATGTCATGAGAGAACACTCCAGAATTCTGTGTTGGACTACCCTCGGTATGGGTGCACTTGGCAGGTGCGCCAGTGCATTTTTGTACTGGTGCACTTCACAAGTGTGCCGATGCATTTGGGCCTGTTTCCGTTTTTTCCGCCTAACTTCGTTCGTCCATATCTCCTTCATACGATATCCGTTTTACGCAGACTCGGACTCTATCTAAAGCAGCATTCTGAGACGAACGCAATGGCTTAGACCATTTCACCTAATTCTTCTTTTTAATAATTAAGTATCATTAAGTTATCCCTTATGTCATGTTTTAAAATTACGGGGTGTTACAAAACACCCCACGTACGTAAATGTCACTCACTAAGGGAATGCATTAAGTTCTGTGAAGTATTGTAGGTAAACAGACACAGAATAATTACAAGACAGATATAAATAAAGATTGAAGTGGAAATTTCAAAATTTTTATTTCAGACATAAATCATAATCTCGTGGTTTACAACATCATAAGTCATAAAAACCATTACAACAAAATACTTCTGTCTTGCATAATCAGAGTACATAGGAATTAAAAGAAAACGATATTCCCCAATAAAAAGAGTAAGCCATAATAGAGACAAAGACTCGAGGCATACTTCAACAGTAGCTCCCAGCAAGATGATATCCAAATCCTGGCTAAGTCTGGGTGTTTCCTCCCTAAAAATGGGGGGTTGGAACGGAAGAGAGAAGGAAAAACAAAAAGGGGTCAGACATAAAGTCTGGCGAGTCTAGGGACTTTTAGTTAGTAAATAAATAAAGGTGAACTTGACAGGCATAAAGTGGGTAAGAGCGATCAATATACAAATGGCAGGTGTGACAAGGCAAATAAGGTAAGGTATATACATGCTTCACTAATGACTACTCTGCACTATTACTAGTATAATTTAAAATCAGATGATCCCTTCCACTATAAGTTGGTAGACCTAGGGAATACGTCTGAGTATACCCTAACCACTACTCTAATTGATCGGCTCCCTACTCTATAGATATCCTTTGCTGGCCCTACAGTAGGGAAACCTATAATGTGCACAACCATATCTACTGTGTCACGGTCGTCTTAGTCCCTTCTGCCTGGCCCATGCACGCACATGACCCCGGTCGGTTTGCGTCGCCTACACCATCCGTCTCGTTTGGATCTCTTATAATCAATCAGTAAGCATGCCCCTTCTCCGCCTAGTACGGAGTTCCTTACTTGATACCAACTTCGAGTTACTGATTGAAATGGGTCCCACACAATATGATACAAGCTCTCCCTTTATCTTGTATCCCCACTAGGTTTTCCACTGACTATGTATACCCTTTGGTGTCTTTTGTTACATAGCCCTATACTAGTTATGTTTACCCTAAAGGGTGTCTTTAATTACATAACTTTTCTTACTTCATCTACCCGTTATGTATACCACCTAGGTGTCTTTAATTACATAACATTTATTGGGTTAAGTATGTGGGCCTATATATATATATATATATATATATATATATATATATATATATATTACCCATCCCCTCTAACTTACTTAACCCCTCCTCACTACCCATCCAATTTTACATAACCCTAACTTTAGTCCATATTCATATTAAATTAGGTTAAGTAATCCATTTCTTTACCATGTCCTATTATGGTTATAATGGGATAGACCTCCCACATTAGGCCTACAACGTGTGGACGCTGGATATGCCGGTCGGGTCCGGGCAGTCTTATTCCACAGTTGGGCCTAACCTCGTGTCTTCCCCGATTCTTATTTACATACTTAGACCTCTCACATTAGGTTTACCATTAGTAGCTACTGGATATGCCGGTCGGGTCCGAGCAGACTTCCGCCATCAATGTAACCTAACCTCGTGTTATAAGTACAATTAAAATTCTTAATTTTAATTACTAACATTCCATTTTTAATTAATTTACCAATTAATTAATCCTTTCCTTTTATAGGTGTCAATACCTATTTTGTAACAATAATTTGAATTACATATCCATAAATGGTCATATTCAAATTATGCCATTTTTACCCAAATTTTCCTATGTCATCATAGGTAATTAATTCTATGTTTCCCCATTTGAATTATATGTCCAACTAATATAAAACATTATATAAATTATGCAAATTATAAATCCCTTTTTTTCTAACTAACGTGATCGCATGTATTTTAGTGTCATCGAGGCTACAAAGTAGCCACGCCATAACAATAAAAAGGAACATGATAAGGGTGACAGTTCAACATATTTTGGCATGAGTATTAACATAACTGGCATAGTAACTAAGTGAATTGACATGTGATAATTACCATAATAAAGTGGACATCAAATTAATCACTTGTGTTTAGGCAAGCATAATGAGATCGAGATTCAATATTAGGTGTCCAATTTCCTAAATCTAGCATAGATAAGGTGCATAATAACAAGTTTAGATTCTCATGTCAAGTTTACCACATATACCAAGGTATCATAATATAAAGAGTGAAAGATGATTAACACCAAAGTCAAGATCCAAGTAATGTCAAATTAATGGATGTACTATCATCCTAACATGGTTACAAATCGATGTTCATATAAACGTCATATCGAATCATCACAATCAGATCTTGCAAGTTAGATCTGTATTAACAAGTTCACATGTATCATAACATAATTGTAATTCAAGATTCACATAGGAGACATAGTAGAATGTCCATACATTAGATCTAGGGAAAATGACATAGTATGCTTGAATAAGTTCATGATTTACAGCATATACCCAATTCATAGTCTACCACAATTCACATTTATCTATTTAAACCAAATAGTGACTAGAACTCACAAAAAGAGAATGGATCTTGAATTCTAGGATCTGATTTCTGAATTTTTTAAGCTTAACCCTTGATGTAGACTTTGTTTTTTATCTTCTAGCTTGAATTTGATTTGTTATTATGGAGGCTAGGTTAGTTTAGGATGTAGCAGCATATAGGCACATGAATGAATTTAGCTTAGATTAGGGTTTGGGTTAGATGTGATTATATAGATGTATAGGATTAGTTAGAACCTTTAGATTAACTATGAGATCATCAGAACCACACAGCTTGAAGACAGGTCATCCAGCCAATTAGAAGGAGACATGTCATCACAGAACACTCCAGAATTCTGTGCTGGACTGCCCTCGGTATGGGCGCACTTGGTAGGTGTGCTAGCACATTTTTGTACTGGCGCACTTCACAAGTGCGCCAGTGCATTCTGGCCTGTTTTCGGTTTTTCCGCCTAACTTCGTTCGTCTATATCTCCTTCATGCGATATCCGTTTTACGCAAACTAAGACTCTATCTCAAGCAGAGTTCCGTGAAGAATGCAATGGCATAACCCATTTCACTTAATTCTTCTTTTAATAATTAAGTATTCCTAAGTTATCTCCTATATCGTGTTTTAAAATTATGGTGTGTTACATTCTCCCCTCCTTAAAGGATTTCGTCCCCAAAATTTTCAAGTTAAGAAGAATGTATCCTACCATCCAATCATCCATCTACTCAATCTTCATCCACAAGCATCCATTATCCTTAAAAAAAATCAGACGGTCTACTGATTCAGTTGACCTCCTTTATGCAATGTATGTTAGTGCCATGAATCCAATATGTATGCAAATAAGCCTATTATAACATGTAAGTTATATATGTGTGCACACTCGTTCATCCAAATGCAATGTCCATATGCTAGTTCATCCATTTCATCCATAAAAGAAAAGAAAATGCACACACATCCATATGCAGTATGAGAGTGATTGAGCCGATCTTAGTGCCTATTGTGTGTGTATATGTGTCCACAGACAACCACTAGCAAACACTTGCGTCCACTTGCATCCATCAACCATAAAATGTTTCAAGCACATGTTTACATCCATAGGACTCCTATCTAAAGGTCGAAAAATACTATGGATAAGATATACTCAAATGAAAAGAAACAAGTACTGATAAAGCTTTTGGAAAAGGAGTTAAGAACATACCCTCAAAGAGAAAAGGGTACGAAGCACGAATCTTTTCTTCGGTTTCCCAAGTCGCATCCTCTGGGTTATCTCCCCATTGAACCTTTAGCAACTTGATCTCTTTTTTGCGTAGCTTCTTTACCTCTGATCCCAAGATACAGGAAGGAACTCGCCCGATTGTTGCCTCCTGTTCCACCTCTACCTCTTCCAACATACTCAGCTCAACAACTTCCGCGGTGTCATGCAAGCACTTCCGCAGATGAGAAACATGGAAAAAATCATGAATGCCAGACAGATTTTCAAGAAGCTTTACTCTATAGGCCATTTAGCTAATCCTTTTAATTAGGGGAAATGGTCCCACAAACCTAGGTTCCAACTTCCCTACTGCTTCCGAAGCAGACCACATTCCTCAGAGGTGATATTTTGATAAAAACCAACTCTCCTACTTCAAACTCGATGTCGGTTCTTCTCTTGTCTGCATAGGACTTCTGTCTATCTTGAGATGTTTTCATTCGTCGTCGAATAAGGTCAATCTTCTCAGATGTTTCCCTAACCACGTCTGGCCCAAGTAACAATCTTTCTGTAGATTACCACCAACAAGCTGGGGACCTACAGGGTCGCCCGTACAAAGCTTCGAAGGGTGCCATGCCGATGCTGGCTTGATAGCTATTATTATAGGAAAATCCTACTAAAGGAAGATGCTCTTCCCATGTCCCTCCGAAGTCTAGGATACACAGTCTTAGAAGATCTTCTAAAATTCTGTTCACCCTCCGTCTGCCCATCGGTCTGAGGGTGATAAGCGGTGCTTAGTGCAACTTGTACCTAATGCCTCTTGCAAACTTCTCCAAAACTCGCTGGTAAAGATGGAGTCACGATCGCTTACTATGCTGGAAGGTACTCCATGGAGGCGAACTATCTCACGAACATAAATCGCTGCTAACCACAATGCCGTCCTTTTGCTCTTGACTAGAATAAAGTGAGCGCTCTAAATGAGTCTATCTACTACCACCCAAATACTGGTATTGCCTTTCTTCGACCTAGGCAACCCATCTATAAAATCCATCGAGATGCTCTCCCATTTCCACTGCGGCACTTCCAACGGATGAAGCAATCCGTCGGGCTTCTTTCGCTCAGCCTTGACCTGCTGACAAACTAAACATTGAGAAACAAATTCAGCCACATCCTTCTTCATCCTAGCCCAAAAGAAAACCCTTTTTATGTCTCTAAATATCTTGTCGCCGCCTAGATGAATAGTCATCTTAGAATGGTGGGCTTCTTCTAGGACTGCCTTTATCAAGCTTCCGGTCTAAGGAACACAAAGCCTTCCATCTCGTCGCAACCACCCATTTTCATCTATGGCATATCTACTGAGGTGATTAGAAGTCTCCCCTCTTCTGAGCTTATCCATAATGTCTAGAGTCTGTGGGTCACCTTGTTTCGAAGCTCCTATCTGCTCCACAAGCTCTGGTACCAAGTGAAACACCCCACGTCCGTTAATGTCACTCACTAAGAGAATGAATTAAGTTTCGTGAAGCGTTGTAGGTAAACAGATACAGAATAATTACAAGACAAATATAAATAAGATAGCAGCGGAAAATTTCAAAAAAAATATTTTAAACATAAATCATAATCCTGTAGTATATAACACCATAATTCATAAAACCATTACAACAAAATACTTCTGTCTTGCATAATCAGAGTACATAGGAATTAAAAGAAAACATTATTCCCCAATAAAAGAGTAAGCCATAGCAGAGACAAAGACTCGAGCCATACTTCAACAGTAGCTCCTAGCAACATGATATCCAAATCCTGTCTGCCCGGCCCATGCACGCACACCTTCACGGTTGGTTTGCGCCATCTACACCACCCGTCACGTTTTGGATCTCTTATAATCAATCAGTAAGCGTGCCCCTTCTCCGCTTAGTACAGAGTTCTCTACTCTGATACCAATTACGGGTTACTGAATGAAATGGGTCCCACACTATATGATACAAGCTCTCCCATTTGTCTTATATCCCCACTAGGTTTTCCACTGACTATGTATACCCTAAAAGGGTGATCTTTAATTACATAGCCCTAAACTAGTTATGTATGCCCTAAAGGGTGATCTTTAATTACATAACTCCCACACAATATGATATGAGCTCTCCCCTTTGTATTGTATCCCCACTAGGTTTTCCACTGACTATGTATACCCTTAAAGGGTGATCTTTAATTACATAGCCCTATACAAGCATATGGATGAAAATGGATGAACAAGCATATGGTTGTTGCATTTCGAATGAGTGTGCACACATGTAGAGCTTATATGTTATAATAGGTTTATTTGCATAAAATATTGGATTCATGGCACTAACATACATTGCATTAAGGAGGTCAACTGAATCAGTAGACCGCCTAATTTTTGCATTAGATAAGGAACATATACACACACTTTTGCATATGTTCATATAGCATTAGAAATCTTTTAAGGACAATGGATGCTTGTGGAAGATGATTGAGTAGATGGATGATTGGATGGTAGGATACATTCTTCTTAACTTGAAGCTTTCGAGGATGAAATCCTTTAAGGAGGGGAGAATGTAACACCCCGTAATTTTAAGACATGACATAAGGGATAACTTAAAAATACTTAATTATGAAAAGAAGAATTAGGTGAAACGGGTTACGCCATTGCGTTCGCCTCGGAATTCTGCTTGAGATAGAGTCCGAATTTGCATAAAACGGATACCGTATGAAGGAGATACGGACGAATTTAGGCGGAAAAACCAGAAACAGGCCAGAATGCACTGGCACACTTGTGAAGTGCGCCAGTACAAAAATGCACTGGCGCACCTACAAGTGCTCCCATAACTAGGGCAGTCCAGCACAGAATTCTGAAGTGTTTTGTGATGATGTGTCTCCTTCTGATTGTCTGGATGACCTATCTTCGGGCTGTGTGGTTCTGTTGATATCCTAGTTAATCTAAAGGCTCTAACTAATCATATACATCTATATAATCACATCTAACCTAAACCCTAATCTAAGCTAAAATCATTCATGAGCCTTTATGCTGCTGCATCCTAAACTAACCTAGCCTCCACTATAACAAATCAAATTCAAGCTAGAGGATAAAAATCAAAGTCTATGTCAAGGGTTAAGCTTAACAAATTCAGAAATCAGATCCCAGAATTCAAGATCCATTCTTCTTCTGCGAGTGCTAGTCACTTTTAGATTTAAATAGATAATTGTGAATTGTGGTAGAATATGAATTGGGTATATGCTGTAAATCATGAACTTATGCAAGCATACTATGTCATTTTCCGTAGATCTAATATATGGACATTCTACTATGTTTCCTATGTGAATCTTGAATTACAATTACATTGTGGTACATGCGAACTTGTTAATACAGATCTAACTTTCTAGATCTGATTATGTGATTCGATATGACGTTTATATGAACATTGATTTGTAACCATGTTAGGATGATAGTACATCCATTAATTTGACATTACTTGGATCTAGATTTTCGTGTTAATCACCTTTCACTTGCTATATTATGATACCTTGGTATATGTGATAAACTTGACATGTGCATCTAAACTTGTTATTATGCCACCCTGTCTATGCTAGATTTAGATCTCATTATGCTTGCCTAAACATAAGTTATTAATTTGATGTCCACTTTATTATGGTAATTATCACATGTCCATTCACTTAGTTATTATGCCAGTTATGTTAATATTTATTCAAAAACATGTTGAACTGTCACCCTTATCATGTTCCCTTTTATTGTTGTGACGAGGCTGCTTTATAGCCTCGATGCGCCAAAATACGTGTGAATACGTTAGTTAGGAATCGGGAAAAAGGGAATTTGCAATTGGCATAGTTTATATAGTATTTATATGAAATGAGCATATAATTCAAATGGGGAAACATAGAAATAATTACCTATAGTGACATAAGTAAATTTCGGTAAAGACGAATTAACTGCCTATAATGACATAGGTAAATTTTGATAAAGATAGAATGTTTATAATTAAAATTAAGAACTTTAATTGTACTTATGACACGAGGTTAGGTTACATTAGTGGCGGAAGTCTGCCCGGACCCGACCGGCATATCCAGCAACCACTAATGGTAAACCTAATGTGAGAGGTCTAAGTACATAAATATGAATCGGGCTAAGACACGAGATTAGGCCTAACTGTGGAATAAGACTGCTCGGAACCGACCGGCATATCCAGCATCCACACGTTGTAGGCCTAATGTGGGAGGTCTAGCCCGTTTTAACCATAATTGGACATGGTAAAGAAATGGATTACTTAACCTAATTTAATATGAATATGGACTTAAGTTAGGGTTAAATAAAATTGGATGGGTAGTGAGGAGGGGTTAAGTAAGTTAGAGGGGATGGGTAATATATACATATACATATACATATACATATACATATATATATATGCTATATATATATATGCCCACATACTTAACCCTATAAATGTTATGTAATTAAAGATACCTAAATGGTATACATAACGGGTAGATGAAGTACTGAAGGTTATGTAATTAAAGACACCCTTTAGGGTAAAAATAAATATTATAGACCTAGTGGGGATACAAGACAAAGGGGAGAGCTTATATTATATTGTGTGGGACTCATTTCAATCAGTAACCCAGAGTTGATATCAAGTAAGGAACTCCGTACTAGGCGGAGAAGGGGCACGCTTACTAATTGATTGTAAGAGATCCAAACAAAATAAAGGTGAACATGATAAGCATAAAGTGTCTAACACTCACATTTTTTAAGCTTATAGTCCATTCTGGCCTGGGTCTAGCACTCACATTTGCTCTGATACCAAGTGAAACACCCTACGTCCATTAATGTCAGTCACAAAGGGAATGCATTAAGTTTTGTGAAGCATTATAGGTAAACAGACACAAAATAATTAAAAGATAGATATAAATAAGATAATAGCGGAAAATTTCAAAAAAAATATTTCAGGCATAAATCATAATCCCGTAGTTTATAACACCATAATTCATAAAACCATTACAACAAAGTAATTCTGTCTTGAAAAATCAGAGTACATAGGAATTAAAAGAAAACATTATTCCCCAATAAAAGAGTGAGCCATAGCAGAGACAAAGACTCGAGTCGTACTTCAACAGTAGCTCCTAGCAAGATGATATCCAAATCCTGGCTAAGCCTGGGTGTTTCCTCCCTATGAACCTTGGGGGAGGGGGCAGGGGGAAACGGAAGAGAGAAGGAAAAACAAAAAGGGGTCAGACATAAAGTCTGGCAAGTCTAGGGACTTTTAGTTAGTAAATAAATAAAGGTGAACTTGACAGGCATAAAGTGGATAAGAGCGACCAGTATACAAATGGCAGGTGTGACAAGGCAGATAAGGTAAGGTATATACATGCTTCACTAATGAATACTCTGCACTATTACTAGTATAATTTAAAATGAGATTATCCCTTCCACTATAAGTTGGTAGACCTAGGGCATACGTAAATATCCTGTGTTGGCCCCACATTAGGGGGTATCACTTCCCTAAGGTGGCAACCTATAATGTGCAAAACCATATCTATTGTTGTCACGGTCGTCTTAGATATGGTTGTGCACATTATAGGTTGCCACCTTAGTGAAGTGACACCCTCTACTGTGGGGACATCACAAGATATCTACAGGGTAGGGATACGATCAATTAGAGTAGTGGTTAGGGTATACTAGGACATATGCCCTAGGTCTATCAACTTATAGTGGAAGGGATCATCTCATTTTAAATTATACTAGTAATAGTGCAGGGTAGTCATTAGTGAAGCATGTATATACCTTACCTTATCTTCCTTGTCACACCTGCCATTTGTATACTGATCGCTCTTATCCACTTTACGCCTGTCAAGTTCACCTTTATTTATTTTCTGGCTAAAAATCACTAGACTAGCCAGACTTTACGTCTGACCCATTTTTGTTTTTCCTTCTCTCTTCCGTTCCCCCCCTACAAAGGTTCTCAGGGAGGAAGCACCCATGCTTAGCCAGGATTTGGATATCATCTTACTAGGTGCTACTGTTGAAGTATGGCTCGAGTCTTTGTCTCTGCTATGGCTTACTCTTTTTATTGGGGAATAATGTTTTCTTTTAATTCCTATGTATTCTGATTATGCAAGACAGAAGTATTTTGTTGTAATGGTTTTTATGACTTATGGTATTGTAAACCACGGGATTATGATTTATGTCTGAAATAACAGTTTTGAAATTTCCGCTGCTATCTTTATTTATATCTGTCTTGTAATTATTCTTTGTCTGTTTGCCTACAATACTTCACATAACTTAATGCATTCCCTTAGTGAGTGACATTAACGGACGTGGGGTCTTCCACTTGGTATCAGAGCATAATCAAATGGGGATTAATAATAGAATGTCAAATTATTAATTACATAATAGCTCTGATATTATTGGTGTACTTAGGAATGACATTAAAATTCAGAAATTCTATTAGTGACATAATAGCTCTGATACCACTGTAATAACCCGCACCTCCGTTCATGCAAGATAATGTCCCCAACTTAGCCACCGTATAGGTGCCAATACCTATTTTGCAACAATAACTTGAATTAAATATCCGTAAATGGTCATATTCAAATTACGCCATTTTTACCAAAATTTTCGTATATCATTCTAGGTAATTAATTCTATGTTTCCCCATTTGAATTATATGTCCAACTTATATAAAACATTATATAAATTATGCCAATTATAAATTCCTTTTTTTTCCGTTTCCTAACTAACGCGATCACATGTATTTTGGCATAGTAACTAAGTGAATGGACATGTGATAATTATCATAATAAAGTGGATATAAATTAATAACTTGTGTATATGCAAGCATAATGAGATCTAGATTCAATATTAGGTGTCCAATTGCCTAAATCTAGCGTAGACAGGGTGGCATAATAACAAGTTTAGATTCTCATGTCAAGCTTACCACATATACCAATATAACAAGTGAAAGGTGATTAACACCAAAGTCTAGATCCAAGCAATGTCCAATTAATGGATGTACTATCATCCTTACATGGTTACAAATCAATGTTCATATAAACGTCATATCGAATCACCACAACCAGATCTATAAAGTTAGATCTGTATTAACAAGTTCACATGTATCACAATATAATTGTAATTCAAGATCCACATAGGAGACATAGTAGAATGTCAATATATTAGATCTAGGGAAAATGACATAGTATGCTTGCATAAGTTCATGATTTACAACATATACCCAATTCATAGTCCACCACAATTCACATTTATTTATTTAAACCTAAAAGTGACTAGAACTCACAAAAAAGAACGGATCTTGAATTCTAGGATCTGATTTATGAATTTGTTAAGCTTAACCATTTATGTAGACTTTGATTTTTATCTTCTAGCTTGAATTTGATTTGTTATGGTGGAGGTTAGGTTAGTTTAGGATGCAGCAGCATATAGGCTCATGAATGAATTTAGCTTAGATTAGGGTTTAGGTTAGATGTGGTTATAAAGATGTATATGATTAGTTAGAGCCTTTAGATTAACTAGGAGATCATCAGAACCACACAGCTCGAAGACAGGTCATCCAGCCAATCAGAAGGAGACACGTCGTCACAGAACACTCCAGAATTCTATGTTGGACTGTCCTCCGTATGGGCGCACTTGGCAGGTGCACCAGTGAATTTTTGTACTAGCACACTTCACAAGTGCGCCAGTGCATTCTGGCATGTTTCCGTTTTTTCCGCCTAACTTCGTTCGTCCATATCTCCTTCATATGGTATCTGTTTTACGCATACTCGAACTCTATCTCAAGCAGAATTCTAAGATGAATGCAATGGCTTAACCCGTTTCACCTATGTCTTCTTTTAATAATTAAGTATTCTTAATTTATCTCCTATGTCGTGTTTTAAAATTATGGGGTGTTACATTCTCCCCTCCTTAAAGGATTTCGTCCCCGAAATCTTCAAGTTAAGAAGAATGTATCCTACCATCCAATCATCCATCTACTCAATCTTCATCCGCAAGCATCCATTGTCCTCAAAATATTTCTATTGTTATATGAACATATGGAAAAGAGTGTGTATTTGTTCCTTATCTAATGCAAAAAAAATCAGACAGTCTACTGATTCAGTTGACCTCGTTAATGTGATATATGTTAGTGCTATGAATCCAATATGTTTGCAAATAAGCCTATTATAGCATGTAAGTTATATATGTTTGCACATTCATTCGTCCAAATGCAACATCCATATGCTAGTTCATCCATTTCATCCATAAAAGAAAAGAAAATGCACACACATCCATATGCAGTATGAGAGTGATTGAGCTGATCTTAGTCCTAATGTGTGTGTATATGCGTCCACAGGAAACCACTAGCAAACACTTGCATCCATTAACCATAACATGTTTCAAACACATATTTACATCCACATGATTCCTATCTAAAGGTCGAAGATTCGATTGATAGGATATAATCAGATGATAGAAGCGAATGCAAATAAAAGCTTTTTGGAAGAGATGTTAAGAACATTCCCTTGAAAAGGAAAGGGTACGAAGCGTAAAAATCTTATCTTCATTCTCCCATGTTGCATCCTATTGATTGTCTCCCTACTGGACCTTCACCAACTTGACTTCTCATTTGCATAGCTTCTTAACCTCCGATCCAAATATGCAAGTTGGAACTCGTCCAATCATTGCTTCCTTCATTATTTTCACTTCATTTCACAAGTTTGGCCCCACTACCTCGAACTCTATACGTTTTATTGCCACATGGATGAATAGTCATCTTGGAATGATGGGCTTCCTCAAGGACTGTCTTCAATAGGTTTCCCATCCTGATATGATTCGCCTATCAAACCTCTTCTCTAGTAGCCCCGCCACTTGCTTATCAAGTTCCCTCTTTTCTTTTAGGAGCTATATAGTGCACAGGTAATGCAACTGGCTTTGCATTGTCCACCAAGTATATATGGAAATCAATATAATGCCTCAGGGGTAATCCCCACACCTCGTCTAAGACATCAGGATACTCCCGGACTACTGGTGCCAATCGCAGATCATCGATAGACACCCTAAGAGACTCTAGGAAACTAAGCATGACAGACCCTTGTGGGTCACAAGAAATTTCGATGGTGCTTAACGACCCTCCTCTCACCAGAATGGCACCATATGTGGTAAACCAACCTATCCCTAGAATCAACCCATAGCCCATAAACCCGAGTACATATGTGTCGCTTTCAAATTTGATTCCTAACACAAATATTCTCAAACCCCAACAAATCATAGATGAATGAGCTAAATCACCAATGAGGTTTGAGACAACTACGGGATCTACTACCATACTAGTAATTAAGTGCAGAGATTCAACTATATGACTTGATATAAATGGGTGTGAAGCGCCAGAATCAAAAAGTGATCTAACCGGAAAGTCTCAAAGAGAAACTAAGCTTTCTACGGAAAATTTTCTACCTCTTTTAGGAGCACTAATTGCGAGAGAATTGACCTGCCCTCCAGAAGTTCCGGCTCTTTGACCTTATCCCTGCTATCCTTGTTTCTTTGGGCACTCTGTAGAATAGTGTCTGAGTTCTCCGCAATTAAAGCAACTGACCTTCCTTCTCTTATAATCTTTGATCAAGTGAACTTCCTTCCTGCAACCGTGACATTTTCTCTTATCCCTGCCTTTTTTATCTTTCTATCCTTTCTTATGTTGTTGTTGCTTCTGCTGTTGCCCCTTCTTGGGCCACACCTTCTTATTCTGCGATGACTCCTCAGCTTTCACTTCCTTCTTTTCTCCCTTGTCCTCCTCATGCATTAGGGCCATATCCACAAGCCTTTCAAAGGTGGCCCCATAGGAATATGGGACATAGCAAGACCATGCAGAGGCTCATTCAGTCCTTTAGCAAATCGTAACGCCTTTTTGTGCGGTGTATCCACCAACTCTAGTCCGAACCTTGCCAGTTGGTTGAACTTGTTCATATATTCCTTCACCGTCAAATTTCCTTGTTTGAGAGCTAAGAACCTCTCCATCTGAATGCTTCTCTCAACTTGGAAAAGGAATTTCATTTCGAACCCGTGTCTAAAATCTCCCCAAGTTTCGATCGGACGTCCAGCTTGGGTGACTTCCCACCAAAATGAGGCTTCGTCCTTTAACATCCAAGCACCTAATTGGATTTATCTTCGGTCCTCCATTTCAAAGATGACGAATAAGTCCTCAGTCTCCTTAAGCCAATTTCGGGCTTCTATGAATGTCTCTTTTCCATGGAATGGCTTCCCTCCCATAGCAAGGAAATCTTTGTAGATCTTGGCGAAGTTATCTGCTCTTGGGGAGGGGGAGAAGGAATGACTGGTGCAGTTGGGGGAGGAACGTCTCTTTGTTCTTCGGCTGTTGTCATGGCTTCCAAGTACCTACGGAACCATCCGGATATAGTGACACCCTCTAGGAGATTAAGGATGTTTTGTTCCCCAGACATGCTGAAAAAGGAAAAAGGATGAAATTTAGATAAGGGACCGAAGGATACTACATATGGCATTTTGGGGAATTTTATTTTCAAAACATACTTTCCTTAAAACCCTTTCTTTTCTTCTTCTTCTTCTTTTTTTCAAAAAAAAATATTTTTCAAAAACTTTTTATCTAACCCGGTTATGTACATAACATGATGCCAGAATTAAAGATCTGTTCTTGATTTCTATAAGGGAATGGGGACACCTTTCAGGAACTTGATTAACATGCATTAATTTGACATTACTTAACCCTAACTATCCATATTACAGCATCATTTTTTTCTCTTTTTTTTTGTCTAGGGGACCGATTCTTCCCGAAATATGTCCTCATTCCGGCATGATGCCATAGGTATGTGCGCCACATATCGAAGGGCAATAAAATGCCTAACCTTCATCCGTAGCCACAGTAGTTTCACCTACAGTTAATTTTCTCGATCTTCGTAAGGAGTTCCGTGCGACGGAGGCAACTTTCAAAAGACTTGTTCGCTTATTACACAAACGTGGGTAGAAAGGAGTATAAGGAAGTTAGGGCTAAGGAGCACAGCCCAAGGATGAGAACAAGGTATGGACCAAGAAAGGATAGCAACAACAACAGAAGAAGGGCAAAAAAAATGACAAGGCTAAGGATAAGGGGAAGTGCCATAGTTATGGGCGAGAGGGTCACTTGGCCAAGGACTGTAGGAAAAAGAAAAATGCTTGCTTCGTTTGTGAAGAGGTTAGACACTATTTTGGGGGAGTGTCCAAGGAAGCAGGGGTAATGTCAAAGGAAAGGAAACTCTGGAGGGCAAGAGAATGCCCTCGTGGCTAGTGCACCAGATAGAGGTAGGAAAGTTTCCATGAAAGGTTTTGATTTCTCTTTCCAATCAACCAGTTAGAATTCTTTTCGATTCTAGCGCACTCGCATTCGCTCATATCTAGTTCTGTAGTTGAATCTCTGCACTTAATTACTAGTATGGTAGTTGATCCCATTGTTGTCTCAAAACCCATTGGTGGTTCGTCTCATTTATCCGTGATTCTTCGGGGTTTGACAATATCTGTGTTAGGCGTCGAGTTTGAGTGCGATGCACATTTTGTTTCATGGGCTATGGGTTGATTCTAGAGATAGGTTGGTTTACCACATATGGTGTCATTCTAGGTGGCGGGAGGAGGGTCATTAAGCACCCTCGAAATTTCTAGTGACCTACAAGGGTATGTCATGCTTAGTTTCCAAGAGTCTCTTGAGGCATCTATCGATGATCTGCGATTGGCACAAGTAGTCCTGAGTATCCTGATGTCTTAGACAATTTTTGGGGATTACCCCCGAGGTGCTAGATTGATTTTTGTATATACCTGATGGACAATGCGAAGCCAGTTGCATTACCTATGTGCCATATGGCTCCTAAACGAAAAGAGGGAACTTGATAAGCAAGTGGCGGGGCTACTTGAGAAGAGGTTTGATAGGTGAATCATATCAGGATGGGAAACCTACTGAAGACAGTCCTTGAGGAAGCCCATCATTCCAAGATGACTATTCACCCAAGTGGAGAAAAAATATATAGAGTTCGAGGTAGTGGGGCCAAACTTGTGAAAGGAAGTGAAAATAAAGAAGGAAGCAATGGTTGGATGAGTTCCGACTTGCATACTTGGATCGGAGGTTAAGAAGCTGTGCAAACGAGAAGTCAAGTTGGTGAAGGTCCAGAGGGGAGATAATCAAGAAGATTCAACTTGGGAGATCGAAGACAAGATTTTTACGCTTGTACCCTTTCCTTTTCAAGGGAATGTTCTTAACTTCTCTTCCAAAAGCTTTTGTTCGCATTTGCTTCTATCATCTGAGTATATCCTATCAATCGAATCTTCGACCTTTAGGTAGGAAATCCAATGATTGTAAACATGTGTTTGAGACATGTTATGTTTGATGGATACAAGTGGATGCAAGTACTTGCTAGTGGTTTCCTGTGGACACATACACACACACATTAGGCACTAAGATCGGCTCAATCACACTCATACTGCATATGGATGTGTGTGCATTTTTCTTATCTTTTATGGATGGAAATGGATGAACTAGCATATGGATGTTGCATTTGGACGAATAGTGTGCGTGCATGTAAAGCTTATATGTTATAATAAGTTTATTTGCATACATATATGATTCACGGCACTAACATACATTGCATTAAGGAGGTCAACTGAATCAGTAGACCGCCTGATTTTAGCATTAGATAAGGAACATATACACACACTTTTTCATATGTTCATATAGAATTAGAAATCTTTTAGGGACAATGGATGCTTGTGGATGATGATTGGGTAGATGGATGATTGGATGGTAGGATACATTCTTCTTAACTTGAAGATTTCGGAGACGAAATCCTTTAAGGAGGGGAGAATGTAACACCCCGTAATTTTAAAACATGACATAAGGGATAACTTAAGAATACTTATTTATTAAAGCAAAAAAAATAGGTGAAACGGGTTACGCCATTGCGTTCGTCTCGGAATTCTGCTTGAGATAGAGTCCGAGTTTGCGTAAAACGGATACCATATGAAGGAGATATGGTCGAACGAAGTTAGGCGGAAAAACCAGAAACAGGCCAAAATGCACTAGCGCACTTGTGAAGTGCGCCAGAACAAAAATGCACTGGCGCACCTGCCAAGTCCGCCCATACCGAGGGCAGTCCAGCACAGAATTCTGGAGTGTTCTATGATGACATGTCTCCTTCTGATTGGATGGATGACCTGTCTTCGAGATGTGTGGTTCTGATGATCTTCTAGTTAATTTAAAGGCTCTAACTAATCCTATACATCTACATAATCACATCTAACCTAAACCCTAATCTATGCTAAATTCATTCAGGAGCCTATATGCTGCTGCATCCTAAACTAACCTAGCCTCCACCATAACAAATCAAATTCAAGATAGAAGATAAAAATTAAAGTCTACATCAAGGGTTAAGCTTAACAAATTCAGAAATCGGATCCCGAAATTCAAGATCCGTTCTTTTTCCGTGAGTGCTAGTCACTTTTAGGTTTAAATAGACAAATGTGAATTGTGGTAGACTATGAATTGGGTATATGCTGTAAATCATGAACTTATGCAATCATACTATTTCATTTTACCTAGATCTAATATATGGATATTCTACTATGTTTCCTATGTGAATCTTGAAATACAATTATATTGTGGTACACGTGAACTTGTTAATACTGATCTAACTTTCTAGATCTGATTGTGGTGATTGAATATGACGTTTATATGAACATTGATTTGTAACCATGTTAGGATGATAGTACATCCTTTAATTTGACATTACTTGGATCTAGAATTTGGTGTTAATCACCTTTCACTTGTTATATTATGATACCTTGGTATATGTGGTAAACTTGACATGAGAATCTAAACTTCTTATTATGCCACCCTGTCTATGCTAGATTTAGATCTCTTATGCTTTCCTATTGAAGATAGTCCTTGAGGATGTGTGTGTATTTTTCTAAGATAACACTTGCATCCACCTACATTCATCAAACATAACATGTCTCAGACATATGTTTACAATTTGAGACATATGTATATGAACATTGATTTGTAACCGTCGGGGTCGCACTCAAACTCGACGCATAACACAGTTATTCTCAGACCCCGACAAATCATGGATAAATGAGCCGAACCACCAATAGGGTTTGAGACAACAATGGGATCCACTACCATACTAGTAATTAAGTGCAAAGATTCAACTACAGAACTAGATATAAACGAATTCGAATGCGCCAGAATCGAAAATAATTATAACTGTTTGATTGGAAAGAGAAATCAAAACCTTCCATGGAAAATTTCCTACCTCTATTTGGTGCACTAGCCACGAGAGCATTACCCCTGTTTCCTTGGGCACTCCCCCAGAATAGTGTCCAACCTCTTCACAAACAAAGCAAGCATTCTTCCTTTTCCTGCAGTCCTTGGCCAAGTGACCCTCTAGCCCACAACTATGGCACTTTCCTTTATCCTTAGCCTTGTCATTTTTCTTTGCCCTTCTTCTGTTGTTGTTGCTATCCTTTCATGGGCCATACCTTTTTCTTATCCTTGGGCTGGGCTCCTTAGCCCTAACTTCCTTATACTCCTTTTTACCCATGTTTGTGTAACAAGCTAACAAGTCTTTCGAAAATTGCCTCCATCTCATGGAAATCCTTACGAAGCTCGATAAAATTAACGGCAAGTGAAACTATTGCGACTACGGATGGAGGTTAGGCACTTTATTTCCCTTCGATATGTGACGCACATACCTATGGCATTATGCCGGAATGGGGACACCTTTCGGTAAGAATCGGTCCCCCAGACAAAAAAAGAGAAAAAAAAACAGTTGGAGAGTCGAGACATACTTCCTACTCCTTTAGGGAATATGTTTTTCAAAACAGACTTTTCTTTTTGAAAATGCTTTTTTTAAACCTTTTTGAAAATAATTTTCAAAAAATTTAATTTAACCTGAAAACCTTCAGCTCCGATACCAAGTGACCCTCTCGCCCATAACTATGGCACTTCTCCTTATCCTGTGCATTGTTATTTGTTTTCTCTTTTTTTGTCGGGGGGACCAATTCTTCCCGAAAGGTGTCCCCATTCTGGCATGATGCCATAGGTATGTGCAGTACATATCCAAGGGGAATAAAGTGCCTAACCTCCATCCGTAGCCGCAGTAGCTTCACCTGCGGTTAATTTTCTCGAGCTTCATAAGGATTTCCATGCGATGGAGGCAACTTTCGAAAGACTTGTTATCTTATTACACAAACATGGGTAAAAAGGAGTATAAGAAAGTTAGGGCTAAGGAGCATAGCCTAAGGATGAGAAAAAGGTATGGCCCAAGAAAGAACAGCAAAAACAACAGAAGAAGGGCAGAAAAAATAGCAATATTAATCATCTCGAAAGGCTACATTGTAGGTAAGAACATATTCAACCCAACGAAACACCCCACGTCCGTTAATGTCACTCACTAAGGGAATGCATTAAGTTATGTGAAGAATTGTAGGTAAACAGACATAGAATAGTTACAAGAAAGATATAAATAAAGATAGCAGTGGAAGTTTCAAAATTTTTACTTCAGACATAAATCATAATCCCGTGGTTTATAATACCATAATTCACAAAACCA
Organism: Allium sativum; assembly: GCA_030737875.1. NCBI lineage: Eukaryota > Viridiplantae > Streptophyta > Magnoliopsida > Asparagales > Amaryllidaceae > Allium > Allium sativum. Next base: position 739,293,882 of record CM060916.1, read on the forward strand.
TTACAACAAAATACTTCTGTCTTGCATAATCAGAGTACAAAGGAATTAAAAGAAAACATTATTCCCCAATAAAAGAGTAAGCCATAATAGAGACAAAGACTCGAGCCATACTTCAATAGTAGCTCCTAGCAAGATGATATCCAAATCCTGGCTATGCCTTGGTGTTTCCTCCCTGAGAACCTTGGGGGGAGGGGGAACGGAAGAGAGAAGGAAAAACAAAAAGGGGTTAAACATAAAGTCTGGCAAGTCTAGTGACTTTTAGCCAGTAAATAAATAAAGGTTAACATGGCAGGCATAAAGTGTATAAGAGAGATCGCTATACAAATGGCAGGTGTGACAAGGTAGATAAGGTAAGGTATATACATGCTTCACTAATGACTACTCTGCACTATTACTAGCATAACTGAAATGGAATTATCCCTTCCACTATAAGCTGGTAGGCGTAGGTCATACGTCCAAGTATACCCTAACCACTACCCTAACTGATCGGCTCCCTACTCTATAGATATCCTGTGTTGGCCCCATAGTAGGGGGTATCACTTCCCTAAAGTCGCAACCCATGATGTGCACAGGGATACCTACTCGTGTCACAGTCGTCTTTTCCCCCTCTGCCCGACCCATGCACGCACATGTCCCCGGTCGGTTTGCGCTGTCTACACCACTCATCACATTTTGGATCTCTTATAATCAACCAGTAAGCGTGCCCCTTTTCCACCTAGTACGGAGTTCTCTACTCTGATACCAATTACGGGTTATTGACTGAAATGGGTCCCACACAATATGATACAAGCTCTCACCTTTGTCTTGTATCCCCACTATGTTTTCCACTGACTATGTATACCCTAAAAGGGTGATCTTTAATTACATAGCCCTATACTGGTTATGTATACCCTAAAGGGTGATTTTTAATTACATAACTCCCACACAATATGATACAAGCAATCCCCTTTGTCTTGTATCCCCACTAGGGTTTCCACTGAATATGTATACCCTAAAAGGGTGATCTTTAATTACATAGCCCTACACTAGTTATGTATACCCTAAAGTGTGATCTTTAATTACATAACTCTATAATGGTTAAGCTTGTGGGCCTATATATTCAAATATTACCTACTAAACCAAGATGTACTAAACCCTCCCACTTTGCTTAATCAAGTTTACTTAACCTTAACTTAAGTCTAAGTACACACAATCCCTATAGATTAGGTTTGGTTAAGTAGTCCAATTCATTACCATGTCCATTTATGGTTTGTAATGGGCTAGACCTCCCGGATTAGGCACTAAGATCGGCTTAATCACTCTCAAACTGCATATTGATGTGTGTGCATTTTATTTTCTTTTGAGGATGAAATGGATGAACTAGCATATGGACATTGCATTTGGACGAAGAAGTGTGCACACATATATAACTTACATGTTAAAATAGGCTTATTTGCGTACATATTGGATTCATGGCACTAACATACATTGCATTAAGGAGGTCAACTGAATCAGTAGATCATCTGATTTTTTTTGCATTAGATAAGGAACATATAGACACACTTTTGCATGTGTTCATATAGCATTAGAAATATTTTAAGGACAATGGATGCTTGTGGATGAAGATTGAGTAGATGGATGATTGGATGGTAGGATACATTCTTCTTAACTTGAAGATTCCGGGGACGAAATCCTTTAAGGAGGGGAGAATGTAACACTCCATAATCTTAAAACACGACATAGGAGATAACTTAAGAATACTTAATTATTAAAAGAAGAATTTGGTGAAACAGGTTATGCCATTGCATTTGTCTCGGAATTCTTCTTGAGTTAGAGTCCGAGTTTGCGTAAAACGGATACCTTGTGAAGGAGATATGGAGGAACGAAGTTAGGCGGAAAAACCGGAAACATGCCAGAATGCACTGGCGCACTTGTGAAGTGCGCCAGTACAAAAATGCACTGGCGCCTGAGCCACCTCGACCCAAACAATTCCTCAAATCCCTCAACCATCACGCTCTACTCTAAATCCAGGTCTGCCGCTTGAGCCAACACCACCTCATCCAGATCCTCCGCCCCACCTACCGTGTAACACCCTACCTCTGCTATGGTCACTCACAAAGGGAATGCCCTAGTTTTGGAGGGGTATTATCTAGTAAACAGGCATAGAGATAACACAAGACAAAACATAGATAAAATAGAGTATATAAAGCAGCGGATATAAACTTTAAAACCAAAACTCATTAATGAAAAATAGAGTCAAAACCTCTTACATCAAAATGCCAAGTCATTATTTCATTACATCAAGTTCTAAAGAAGCAAAGTACTTAAAACAACATAAGTAAAATATTATTCCCCAAAAAGTGCATGAGTGCAACCATAGCAAAGCTCAAGACCAAACTGTATATAAGCTGTCAGAAAGCAAGCAAAGTATAAGCTAAGAGCTAGAGTTTCCTCCCTGAGAACCTGGGGGGGGGGACAAAATATAAAGAGGCGAAAGAAAACGGGTCAGTCAAAAAGACTGGTAAGCCCTAGTGACTATCAGTATAGAAACTAGTAAAGTTAACAAGATATGAATAAACTGGAATTAAACATAGGAATGATGATAAGTCTGACATGATAACTAAGCTAACAAGATAACTCAAGTCTAACATTGCGTATTCAAGGTTCTCCATACGAACTATACTGGTATACTAATCCCTTGTCAACTATAAATCAAGAAATAATCCCTTGGCCCAATATCGTGAAGTGACCCAATTCGGGGTCCAACGGTATGATCTAATCGATCGGCTCCCTACAAGCCTAGCTCGTCGTGTGTCTGTGTCATACGACCCTATCACGAATGTAGTCACCTGTGCTAGGTCCACCATAGGGTGTATCAAGCCCTAGGGTGCCAACCACTGACACGAATCAAGAATGCACAGATAATCCTACTGATGCCCAATGCCTGCTTTTTCAACTCCGGACTAAGTGCACGACCCTAGTCCGCCTGAACCTACAATGGCGCACCAACTCAGCCGTCGTTCTGGTCGCTTACAATCAACCCAGCAATCGTGCCCCACCCTGCCTAGTCCCAGGGTATTGTGATACATCTATTGGCTTACTGCTGAAAAGGACCGCGTAACTAGGGTTTCGTTCAGCAGGTTAAGTTGTCATTTAAAATCGAGACTTAACCCTATCTACGTGTCATGTCAAATTGACTAAGTGTGTCGTTCTAGTTCAAGACTTAGTCCTACGAATCATGTGTCAGGTTGGTTAAGTGTGTTCAAGCAGTTCATGACTTAACCCTATCAAATCAACGTGTCAAATTGGTTAAGTATATTCAAGTGGTCCTTGACTTAACCCTATCTAGTGGCATTAATTTACTTAATGCACCCCTAACCCCTCACATTAGACTTGGTTATGGTTACTGGATGTGCCGGGCGGGTCCAGGCAGTTTTACACCATAACCTAGTCTAACCTCGGGTTTCAAGTGCGATATGACCAACTACTCACATTGGGTCCTATTGTTTGCAGTTACTGGATTCGCCGGGCGGTTCCGGGCAGATTTATACTGCAAACTCAACCCAACCTCAAGTTGGCCACGTTCAAGTTATCTAAGTGTCATGTCCCAAATTCATATTTTCAAGTATAATTTCATGTCAAGTTCATGTTCCTATCCAAGCTCAAGTTATAACGATATTCATGTTTTCAAGTTCATACTAAATTCAGGTTTTCCTAAACTACGCAAATCGCATCCCCAACGCTCGTGAATTCGAATCAAGGCAATAGATGTAGCTAGGGAATAACATCACAAGGATGGGTATAAAGTGGCAAAGGTGATTTCAAGGCAAGCATGGTGTAACTTGAGATATGATCATAACATCACTTGCATATGAAATAGGGTGATAAACATAGCAATAAATGACATAAGATGATAATCCTAAACTTGTGACTAGCAAAAGTTTCAACATCACAACATCACAGGCATGTTAAAATAATGATGGGGTTTAGGTTATGACATGAACCGGCCCCTAAATCAAGTTCTTATCAGTATTCCACAAATCAAGGTTCAATATGAACGGTACTAGGTTCAAGGTGAATAGATCTAGGGTGAACAAGAGTAGATCTAAAATAATAAATCAAAAAGGAATAGTCATAGATCAAAGATATACAAGAGTAGGTCTCAAGTAGTTATCATGTTTATGTTCAACTTAAATTTACACATGTCCATATTAAGTTTAGAGTTTAGATCTAAGAGTAACTGAGGCTTACAAATCATGGTTTTTGAGAACTAAGAACAGAAATTGTCGTAGGATCGTTGTTGAGATGTTAATCTATTCCCTTGAATTGTTGTAGAAACGTTGGCCTTCGATTTGGATCTAGTTTGAATGTTTAAGCTTCAAGTTGGAGGCGGCGGCCATGGTTCAAGAGGAGACTTAGCAATATAATGGTTTTAGAAAGATTTGTTGTGGATTAGCCTAGGTCTTAGGGTGTTTTTAAAGTTGCAACAACTATTTTAGGCCATAGGATAAACCCTAGAATCGATCTGAACCGCCAAAAATCGTCACAGGCCCTCAAACAAGCCAACAGGGTCAAGCAGGAGCAACCAGGCCCAAACCAGGTTCGGGGACCAGGTCGACACCCAAGTCGACGGCGCAGTCGACCTGGTCCTGGGGGTGTCGACTGCCCATTCGACTAACCCAGTCGACCTGGGGTGCTGGGCGGGAAATTTCCCGCCCAGTCAGTCTGGGTTTTGAAATTCGAACTTGAACTCGAATTCGAACTATTTTGAACTCTGAAAATTTCTGAAATTTGGGGAGCCATAACTTGGTCATACGTACTCCGATTTTCGAAAACTCAGACTCGATTTCATGCAGAATTCTGAGACGAACGCAATACCGCAACCCGTTTCCCTTGGTTCTTATTTTAAAATTTAATTCTGCCTAGATTTATGGTTATAACACGTTATCAAAATACGGGTTGTTACATTCTCCCCTCCTTAAAGGATTTCGTCCCGGAAATCACTAAGTTAGGAAGAACGTATCCTGCCATCCATCATCCATCTACTCAAAACATCATCCACAAGCAAACATTGTCCTTAAGAGATTTCTAATGCTGTATGAACATATGCAAAAAGTATGTGTATATGTTCCTTATCTAATGCAAATGATTAGGCCTGATTGATCTTTCTAATGCAAAATATGTTTAGTGTCATGAATCCAACATGTATGCAAACAAATTCCAGTCACGTAAGCACTATATGTGTGCACAAACATTCATCCATATGCAACATTCATATGATAACACATTCAATTTCATCCATAAATAAGTATAAACACTCATGCATATGCAATATGAAAATGCGTCTGAGCCGATCTAGTGCCTAATGTGTGTTATGCAACCACGAGAAATCACTTGCAACCACTTGCAACCATTCGCAAACATCAAGGATAACATGTTTCAAATACATGTTTACATTCATAGGATTCTACCTAAGGTTCTCAAGACAGGATCGAAAGGATATACAAGATAAAACAGAGTATCTAGGGAAAAGAAGTTAAAGATGTACCCCTAGAAGGTCCTTCTTGCGGGGCTTGCCCTTGATTCTTAGGGCAGTTCTTGTTGATGTGTCTATTTTCACCACATTGAAAACATGCTCCTATCTTCATCTTCTTCTTCCTACAGTCCTGGACTATATGCCCGTCAATACCACAGAAGTTGCATTTTCTTTTCTCACGTGACTTGTCATTCTTGTTGTTGCTGTTCTTTCCTCCTTTCTCGGAGTCTACCTTCTTTTCTTGAGACTCATTCGCCTTGACCTTCTTCTTGCCATTCTCATCTTCTTCATGAAGTATAGCCATATTCACCAAGCTTTCAAAGGTCGCCCCCATGGGTACATGAGTCATGGCCATAGTGTGGAGTGGCTCGCTCAATCCTCGAGCAAAGCGTAGAGCCTTCTTCTCATCCGTGTTGACTAAGTCCAAACCAAACCGAGCAAGCTGAATAAACTTATTCACGTATTCCCTAACTGACATGTCCCCTTGCTTGAGTGCTAGGAACCTCTCAATCTGAAGGCTCGCTTCTGCGGATGATAAAAACTTAAGCCCAAACCTCTCTCTAAAGTCTGCCCAAGTCTCAATTGGCCTTGTAGCGTTGGTGACTTCCCACCAAAATGCAGCTTCCTCTTTCAACAACCATGCTGCCAACTGATCTTTCCTATGATCCTCCATATCGAAAATAACAAACAAGTCTTCAGTCTCTTTTAGCCAGTTTCGCGCCTCAACAAAGGTTTCAGTTCCAACGAAGTTCTTGCCGCCCATTCCTATAAAGTCCTCGCATATTTTGGCGAAGGCGGTACCCGGACGACGAGGAGGAGGAACCGTGGCCACCGGGGGAGGAGGAGGGATATCTGCCGGGCCCGCGCCGTTGGCCCTGGCTTCCAAGTATCTTCGGAACCAACCAGGTATGGGTACTGCCTCAGGAAGGTTAAGATCAGACATGCTGAAAAGCGAAAAGGAAAAAGATTCAAACGAGGAAACAAAGGAAAGTGCTAATGGCTTTTGGGGAATAGCCTTTTCTTAAAAATTAAACTTTTCTTGAAAAATGCTTCTTTATAAACGGTTTTGAAAATAGTTTCAAAAGGTTTTTAAAACTTTTGCCCAGTCTGGTAACCTTCTGCTCTGATACCAAATGTAACACCCCACCTCCGCTAGGGTCACTCACAAAGGCAATGCCCTAGTTTTGGAGGGGTATTATCTAGTAAACAGACACAGAGATAACACAAGACAGAACATAGATAAAATAGAGTATATAAAGCAGCGGATATAAACTTTAAAACCAAATCTCATTACTGAAAAATAGAGTCAAAACCTCTTACATCAAAATGCCAAGTCATTATTTCATTACATCAAGTTCTAAAGAAGCAAAGTACTTAAAACAACATAAGTAAAATATTATTCCCCAAAAAGTGCATGAGTGCATCCATAGCATAGCTCAAGACCAAACCGTACATGAGCTGTCAGAAAGCAAGCAAAGTCCAAGCTAAGAGCTAGAGTTTCCTCCCTGAGAACCTGGGGGGGAAACGAAAGACAAAGAAGCAAAAGAAAACGGGTCAGTCAAAAAGACTGGTAAGCCCTAGTGGCTATCATCATAGAAACTAGTAAAGTTAACAAGACATGAATAAACTAGAATTAAACATAGGTATGATGATAAGTCTGACATGATAACTAAGCTAACAAGATAACTCAAGTCTAACATTGCGTATTCAAGGTTCGCCAAACCAACTATACTGGTATACTAATCCCGTGTCAACTATAAATCAAGAAATAATCCCTTGGCCCAATATCGTGAAGTGATCCAATTCGGGGTCCAACGGTATGATCTAATCGATCGGCTCCCTACAAGCCTACCTCGTCGTGTGTCTGTGTCATACGGCCCTATCATGAATGTAGTCACCTGTGTTAGGTCCACCATAGGGTGTATCAAGCCCTAGGATGCCAACCACCGACACAAATCAATAATGCACAGATAATCCTACTGATGCCCAATGCCTGCTTTTTCAACTCCGGACTAAGTGCACGACCCTAGTCTACCTGAACCTACAATAGCGCACCAACTCAGTCGTCGTTCTGGTCGCTAACAATCAGCCCAGCAATTCCCCACCCTGCCTAGTCCCAGTGTACCATGATACATCTAGTGGGTTACTGCTGAAAAGGACTGCGTAACTAGGGTTTCGTTCATCAGGTTAAGTTGTCATTTAAAATCGAGATTTAACCCTATCTACGTGTCATGTCAAATTGACTAAGTGTGTCATTCTAGTTCAAGAGTTAGTCCTACGAATCATGTGTCAGGTTGGTTAAGTGTGTTCAAGCGGTTCATGACTTAACCCTATCAAATCAACGTGTCAAATTGGTTTAGTATATTCAAGTGGTCCATGACTTAACCCTATCCAGTGGCATTAATTTACTTAATGCACCCCTAACCCCTCACATTTGACTTGGTTATGGTTACTGGATGTACCGGGCGGGTCCGGGCAGTTTTACACCATAACCTAGTCTAACCTCGGGTTTCAAGTGCGATATGACCAACTACTCACATTGGGTCCTATTGTTTGCAGTTACTGGATTCGCCGGGCGGTTCCGGGCAGATTTATACTGCAAACTCAACCCAACCTCGAGTTGGCCACGTTCAAGTTATCTAAGTGTCATGTCCCAAATTCATATTTTCAAGTATAATTTCATGTCAGGTTCATGTTCCTATCCTAGCTCAAGTTATAACGATATTCATGTTTTCAAGTTCATACTAAATTCAGGTTTTCCTAAACTACCCAAATCGCATCCCCAACGCTCGTGAATTCGAATCAAGGCAATAGATGTAACTAGGGAATAACATCACAAGGATGGGTATAAAGTGGCAAAGGTGATTTCAAGGCAAGCATGGTGTAACTTGAGATATGATCATAACATCACTGGCATATGAAATAGGGTGATAAACATAGCAATAATTGACATAAGATGATAATCCTAAACTTGTGACTAGCAAAAGTTTCAACATCACAACATCACAGGAATGTTAAAATAATGATAGGGTTTAGGTTATGACATGAACAGGCCCCTAAATCAAGTTCTTATCAGTATTCCACAAATCAAGGTTCAATATGAACGGTACTAGGTTCAAGGTGAATAGATCTAGGGTGAACAAGAGTAGATCTAAAATAATAAATCAAAAAGGAATAGTCATAGATCAAAGATATACAAGAGTAGGTTTAAAGTAGTTATCATGTTTATGTTCAACTTCAATTTACACATGTCCATATTAAGTTTAGAGTTTAGATCTTAGAGTAACTGGGTCTTACAGATCGTGGTTTTTGAGAACTAAGAACAGAAATTGTCGTAGGATCTTTGTTGAGATGTTGATCTATTCCCTTGAATTGTTGTAGAAACGTTGGCCTTCGATTTGGATCTAGTTTGAATGTTTAAGCTTCAAGTTGGAGGCGGCGGCCATGGTTCAAGAGGAGACTTAGCAGCATAATGGTGTTTTTATAGTTGCAACAACTATTTTAGGCCATAGGATAAACCCTAGAATCGATCTGAACCGCCAAAAATCGTCATAGGCCGTCAAACAAGCCAACAGGGCCAAGCAGGAGCAACCAAGCCCAAACCAGGTTCGGGGACCAGGTCGACACCCAAGTCGATTGCGCAGTCGACCTGGTCTTGGGGGTGTCGACTGCCCAGTCGTCTCCCCAGTCGACCTGGGGTGCTGGGCGGGAAATTTCCCGCCCAGTCTGTCTGGGTTTTGAAATTCGAATTTGAACTCGAATTCGAACTGTTTTGAACTCTGAAAATTTCTGAAACTTTGGGAGCCATAACTTGGTCATACGGACTCCGATTTTCGAAAACTCGGACTCGATTTCATGCAGAATTCCGAGATGAACGCAATGGCGCAACCCGTTTCCCTTTGTTCTTAATTTAAAATTTAATTTTGCCTAGATTTATGGTTATAACACGTTATCAAAATACGGGTTGTTACATTCTCCCCTCCTTAAAGGATTTCGTCCCCGAAATCTCTAAGTTAGGAAGAACGTACCATCCATCATCCATCTACTCAAAACATCATCCACAAGCAAACATTGTCCTTAAGAGATTTCTAATGCTGTATGAACATATGCAAAAAGTGTGTGTATATGTTCCTTATCTAATGCAAATGATCAGGCCTGAATGATCTTTCTAATGCAAAATATGTTTAGTGTCATGAATCCAACATGTATGCAAACAAATCCTAGTCACGTAAGCACTATATGTGTGCACAAACATTCATCCATATGCAACACTCATATGATAACACATGCAATTTCATCCATAAATAAGTATAAACACTCATGCATATGCAATATGAAAATGTGTCTGAGCCGATCTAGTGCCTAATGTGTGTTATGCAACCACGAGCAATCACTTGCAACCACTTGCAACCATTCGCAAACATCAAGCATAACATGTTTCAAATACATGTTTACATTCGTAGGATTCTACTTAAGGTTCTCAAGACAGGATCGAAAGGATATACAAGATAAAATAGAGTATCTAGGGAAAAGAAGTTAAAGATGTACCCCTAGAAGGTCCTTCTTGCGGGGCTTGCCCTTGCTTCTTAGTGCAGTTCTTGCTGATGTGTCCAGTTTCACTGCATTGAAAACATGCTCCTATCTTCATCTTCTTCTTCCTACAGTCTTGGACTATATGCCCGTCAATACCACAGAAGTTGCATTTTCTTTTCTCACGTGACTTGTCATTCTTGTTGTTGCTGTTCATTCCTCCTTTCTCGGAGTCTACCTTCTTGTCTTAAGACTCATTCGCCTTGACCTTCTTCTTGCCATTCTCGTCTTCTTCATGAAGTAGGGCCATATTCACCAAGCTTTCAAAGGTCGCCCCCATGGGTACATGAGTCATGGCCATAGTGTGGAGTGGCTCGCTCAATCCTCGAGCAAAGCGTAGAGCCTTCTTCTCAACCGTGTTGACTAAGTCCAAACCAAACCGAGCAAGCTGATTAAACTTATTCACGTATTCCCTAATTGACATGTCCCCTTGCTAGAGTGCCAGGAACCTCTCCATCGGAAGGCTCGCTTCTGCGGATGATAAAAATTTAAGCCCAAACCTCTCTCTAAAGTCTGCCCAAGTCTCAATTGGCCTGGTAGCGTTGGTGACTTCCCACCAAAATGCAGCTTCCTCTTTCAACAACCATACTGCCAACTGAACTTTCCTATGATCCTCCATATCGAAAATAACAAACAAGTCTTCAGTCTCTTTTAGCCAGTTTCGTGCCTCAACGAAGGTTTCAGTTCCAACGAAGTTCTTGCTGCCCATTCCTATAAGGTCCTTGAATATTTTGGCGAAGGCGGTACCCGAGGAGGAACCGTGGCCACCGGGGGAGGAGGAGGAGGGATATCTGTCGAGCCCGCGCCGTTGGCTCTAGCTTCCAAGTATCTTCGAAACCAGCCAGGTATGGGTAATCCATCAGGAAGGTTAAGATCAGACATGCTGAAAAGCGAAAAGGAAAAAGATTCAAACGAGGAAACAAAGGAAAGTGCTAATGGCTTTTGGGGAATTGCCTTTTCTTAAGAATAAAACTTTCCTTGAAAAATGCTTCTTTATAAATAGTTTTGAAAATAGTTTCAGAAGGTTTTTAAAACTTTTGCCCAGTCTGGTAACCTTCTGCTCTGATACCAAATGTAACACCCCACCTCCGCTAGGGTCACTCACAAAGGCAATGCCCTAGTTTTGGAGGGGTATTATCTAGTAAACAAGCACAAAGATAACACAAGACAGAACATAGATAAAATAGAGTATATAAAGCAGCGGATATAAACTTTAAAACCAAATCTCATTACTGAAAAAAAGAGTCAAAACCTCTTACATCAAAATGCCAAGTCATTATTTCATTACATCAAGTTCTAAAGAAGCAAAGTACTTAAAACAACATAAGTAAAATATTATTCCCCAAAAAGTGCATGAGTGCATCCATAGCATAGCTCAAGACCAAACCGTACATGAGCTGTCAGAAAGCAAGAAACGTCCAAGCTAAGAGCTAGAGTTTCCTCCCTGAGAACCTGGGGGGGAAACGAAAGACAAAGAGGCGAAAGAAAACGGGTCAGTCAAAAAGACTGGTAAGCCCTAGTGACTATCAGCATAGAAACTAGTAAAGTTAACAAGACCTGAATAAACTGGAATTAAACATAGGAATGATGATAAGTCTGACATGATAGCTAAGCTAACAAGATAACTCAAGTCTAACATTGCGTATTCAAGGTTCGCCATACCAACTATACTGGTATACTAATCCTGTGTCAACTATAAATCAAGAAATAATCCATTGGCCCAATATTGTGAAGTGACCCAATTCGAGGTCCAACGGTATGATCTAATCGATCGGCTCCCTACAAGCCTAGCTCGTCGTGTGTCTGTGTCATACGGCCCAATCACGAATGTAGTCACCTGTGCTAGGTCCACCATAGGGTGTATCAACCCTAGAGTGCCAACCACCGACACGAATCAAGAATGCACAGATAATCCTACTGATGCCCAATGCCTGCTTTTTCAACTCCGGACTAAGTGCACGACCCTAGTCCGCCTGAACCTACAATGGCGCACCAACTCAGCCGTCGTTCTGGTCGCTTACAATCAGCCCAGCAATCGTGCCCCACCCTGCCTAGTCCCTGGGTACCGTGATACTTCTAGTGGTTTACTGCTGAAAAGGACCGCGTAACTAGGGTTTCGTTCAGCAGGTTAAGTTGTCATTTAAAATCGAGACTTAACCCTATCTACATGTCATGTCAAATTGACTAAGTGTGTCGTTCTAGTTCAAGACTTAGTCCTACGAATCATGTGTCAGGTTGGTTAAGTGTGTTCAAGCAGTTCATGACTTAACCCTATCAAATCAACGTGTCAAATTGGTTAAGTATATTCAAGTGGTCCATGACTTAACCCTATCCAGTGGCATTAATTTACTTAATGCACCCCTAACCCCTCACATTAGACTTGGTTATGGTTACTGGATGTGCCGGGCGGGTCCGGGCAGTTTTACACCATAACCTAGTCTAACCTCGGGTTTCAAGTGCGATATGACCAACTACTCACATTGGGTCCTATTGTTTGTAGTTACTGGATTCGCCGGGCGGTTCCGGGCATATTTATACTGCAAACTCAACCCAACCTCGTGTTGGCCACGTTAAAGTTATCTAAGTGTCATGTCCCAAATTCATATTTTCAAGTATAATTTCATGTCAAGTTCATGTTCCTATCCAAGCTCAAGTTATAACGATATTCATGTTTTCAAGTTCATACTAAATTCAGGTTTTCCTAAACTACCCAAATCGCATCCCCAACGCTCGTGAATTCGAATCAAGGCAATAGATGTAACTAGGGAATAACATCACAAGGATGGGTATAAAGTGGCAAAGGTGATTTCAAGGCAAGCATGGTGTAACTTGAGATAAGATCATAACATCACTGGCATATGAAATAGGGTGATAAACATAGCAATAAATGACATAAGATGATAATCCTAAACTTGTGACTAGCAAAAGTTTCAACATCACAACATCATAGGCATGTTAAAATAATGATAGGTTTTAGGTTATGACATGAACATGCCCCTAAATCAAGTTCTTATCAGTATTCCACAGATCATGGTTCAATATGAACGGTACTAGGTTCAAAGTTAATAGATCTAGGGTGAACAAGAGTAGATCTAAAATAATAGATCAAAAAGGAATAGTCATAGATCAAAGATATACAAGAGTAGGTCTCAAGTAGTTATCATGTTTATGTTCAACTTCAATTTACACATGTCCATATTAAGTTTAGAGTTTAGATCTAAGAGTAATTGGGGCTTACAGATCGTGGTTTTTGAGAACTAAGAACAGAAACTGTCGTAGGATTGTTGTTGAGATGTTGATATATTCCCTTGAATTGTTGTTGAAACGTTGGCCTTCGATTTGGATCTAGTTTAAATGTTTAAGCTTCAAGTTGGAGGCGGCGACCATGGTTCAAGAGGAGACTTAGCAGCATAATGGTGTTAGAAAGATTTGTTGTGGATTAACCTAGGTCTTAGGGTGTTTTTATAGTTGCAACAACTAGTTTAGGCCATAGGATAAACCCTAGAATCGATCTAAACCGCCAAAAATCGTCACAGGCCCTCATACAAGCCAACAGGGTCAAGCAGGAGCAACCAGGCCCAAACCAGGTTCGGGGACCAGGTCGACACCCAACTCGACTGCGCAGTCGACCTGGCCCTGGGGGTGTCGACTGCCCAGTCGACTGCCCAGTCGACTCCCCAGTCGACCTGGGGTGCTGGGCGGGAAATTTCCTGCCCTTTCTGTCTGGGTTTTGAAATTCGAATTTGAACTCGAATTCGAACTGTTTTGAACTCTGAAAATTTCTGAAACTTTGGGGAGCCATAACTTGGTCATACATACTCCGATTTTTGAAAACTAGGACTCGATTTCATGCAGAATTCCGAGACGAACGCAATGGCGCAACCCGTTTCCCTTGGTTCTTATTTTAAAATTTAATTCTGCCTAGATTTATGGTTATAACACGTTATCAAAATAGGGGTTGTTACATACCTCCTCGTTCCTCCTCTACTCCTCCGATCCAGCCGCTACCTCTAGCTAGATGGACTTCGCTTTTTGGTGCTAAGCCTCGAAGCGCAGGCGATTTTACACCGCCAACAATCAAGCTCAAGTATAAAGGCAATAAATTAATTCCAACCGAAGAAATTGTTGCAGCTAGTGTTGAAGTTTGGAGTGATTATATTACAGGGTATTTCTTGGACACCCCTCTTTCATACATCGCTGTTGTAACGCATTTGAAATGCCACTGGAATCCTCGTGGTTCTATCAAGGTAAAGTTAAACGGGCACATGTTCTTTTTCCTGCTTTCTGATCTGATGATAGGAAGCGTATATTAGAATCGGATCCAGTAGTTATTAGAGATAAAATCTTTATTTTGCAAAAATGGGACGTTAACATGGGGAATACAGGAAAAGGAATTAAAAAGTTCCCTGTCTGGATAAAAATGTATAATCTCCCAACGGTAGCATGGTCAAAAATTAGGATATCTTGGTTAGCTTCTCATGTAGGAAAGGTTCTCTGCATGGATCGAGCGACTGAGAGCTTGGATTGGCTTGGTTATGCGAAAGTGATGGTGGAAGTTACTCCTGGTAGTGAAATGCCAAGAATGATCTCTGTCATTCTTCTGGATGGCACTGAACATTTTGTAATAGTTGCTTACATCTGGAAACCGGATATATGCCACACATGTAAGAGTTTTGGTCACTCTAAAGCGAAATGTCCCTCCAACTTTGATGCTTCGTGTAACACCCCACCTCCGCTAGGGTCACTCACAAAGGGAATGCACTAGTTTTGGAGGAGCGTTATCGAAGTAAACCAACACAGAAATATTACAAGATAGAACATGAATAAAACAACGGAAGAATCAAAAGCTAAATTTCATTACTTTCAAAAAGAGTAAAAACCTTTTACATCCAAAGTACCAAATAGCCAAAGTCATTATTTTCCTTTACAACAAATTCTGTCTTGCATAAATAAAGAAGCATAAACTTAGAACAACAAAAGTAGCTTAATTCCCCAAATGTAGCAGAAATGCAGCCATAGCATAGCTCAAGATCAAACCGTACATGAGCTGAACCGAAAGCAAGCGAAATCCAAGCTAAGTGCTAGAGTTTCCTCCCTGAGAACCGGGGGGGACGAAAGAAAAAGAGGCGAAAGAAAACGGGTCGGTCTTAAAGACTGGTAAGTCATAGTGACTTTCAACATAAAAACAGGTAAAGGTAACATGACATGTATAAACTGAAAGTAAACATAAGGATGATGACAAGATGGGCAAGATAGACTAAGATAGCATGATAATTCAAGTATAAATCAAGTATATAATCGCATGTTCAAGGTTCGCTGCACCAACTGTACTAGTATACTAAACCCATGTCATATATTAACCATGAAATGATCCCTTGGCCCGATATCATGAAATGACCCATTTCGGGGTCCTACGGAATGATCCATTAATCAATCGGCTCCCTACAAGTTCTAACTCGTCATGTGTCTGTGTCATACAGCCCAATCACGAATGCAGTCACCTGTGCAAGGTCCATAATAGGGTGTATCAAGCCCTAGGGTGCCAACCATCGACATGAATCTAGCATGCACAGTGTAAACCTACTGATGCCCAATGCCTGCTTTTTCAACTCCGGACTACATGCACGACCATAGTCCGCCTGAACCTACACTAGCGCACCAACTCAGCCGTCGTTTTGGTCACTTACAATTCAGCCCAGCAATCGTGCCCCACCCTGCCTAGTTCCAGGGTACTATGATACATCTAAGTGGGTTACTGCTGGAATGGACCGCATAACTAGGGTTTCTGTCCAGCAGGTTAAGTGTTGTCATTTAAATTCATGACTTAACCCTTATCAGTCTAGCATGTAAAATTGGTTAAGTGTTGTCTTTCATGTTCATGACTTAACCCTATCATGTGGCATTAATTCATTAATGCACCCCAACCTCTCACATCAGACCTATTGTTGTGGTCACTGGATATGCCGGGCGGTTCCGGGCAGAATTACACCACAACTCAGTCTGACCTCGGGTTTTCAAGCGCGATATGACCAACTACCCACATTGGATCCTATTGTTTGCAGTCACTGGATTTGCCGGGTGGTTCCGGGCAGAATTACACTGCAAACTCAACCCAACCTCGAGTTGGCCATTTTCAAGTTCATTCTAGTGTCATGTCCATGTTCAATTTCATGTCAAGTTCGTGTCAAGTTTCATGGCAAGTTTCATGTCAAGTTTCAACCTATGCCTATTATCAAGTTAATGATTCATGTTCATAACCAATTCATGTTTTGCCTAATCTACCCAAATCGTATTCCCATCACATGTAAACGTGGATGGATCTAAATTACAAGTAAATCTAGATCCAGAAATAACTGGAATAACATCAAAACTATGATAGGCAAAAGAACGAGCACAAGGTGATAAATCTAGCATGATATAACCTGAAATAATTGGTTATAACATCACTGGCATATAGAATAATAGTCCCAAAATAGATCTAGCATAATAAGGTGATAGTCATGATAAAGGTGATTGTCCCAAACTTGTAAATAATAGACTGATTCACCATCACAGGCATGATAATGTTATGGACATGAAAGAGTTTGATTTACAACATGAATAGGTCCAAACTGATTTCATAACAATATTCCCAAATGTCAAGATCCAAGATGTAAACTAGAATAGGTGTGAATCGATTATCATACTTAAGTCCAATCTCACTTTATATCATGTCCACATTACAATTAACAAGTTTAAATCTCAAAGTAACTAGAACTTACATATCGTGGTCTAAGAAATTGAGATGCAGAAGATGAATCTATAAACTAGTCGTCGAATTGTTGAATCATTGAATCTTGATTGGATTATAGGAGCAAATCTCCAATATGCAATTCCTATCCGTAGTCTTCAAGGAATAGTCTTCGTGTTTTAATTTACTTTTGATTTAATTTAAAAGAAGCCATGTCCATCAAGAATTTGTGCAGCATAAGGTTAGAGAAGAATGGTGTAAAGAGAATGGGGCTAGAAGGCTGCTTTTATAGGATTAGGCGGACGAATCTAGACTGAAAACGAGACCAGATACATCAGAATGAACCCAAGCTCAAAACTGGGCTCTGGCACCAGGTCGACCTGGTACTTGGAAGGTCGACCATAGTGTCGACCCCCAGGTCGACCTGGTCCTGGGAGGGAAAATTCCCGCCCAGTCTGCGCTGGGGTTTGAATTCGAATTTCGAATTCGAATTTCAACCTGTTTTCGATTTTGAAAATTCCTGAAACTTCGGAGGGTCATATCTCTCTCATACGGACTCCGTTTCTCGAAAAATTGGACTTGTTTCCAAGAAGAATTTTGAGACGAACGCAATGGCGCAACCCATTTTCCCTGATTCTTGTTTTAAAAATTAATTCTGCCTTGATTCATGGTTTTAATATGCTATAAAAATACGGGTTGTTAAACTTCGAATTGGAATATTGGTAATAACATTAAAGCCAAAGGCAATCAGAGCAATGGACAAGTTAGAAAGCATGTAGCTGGAGGTAACTTAGGTATCAGAGTCACGCTCTCTACCAGTGTTACTAAACCTAGAGCGCCGAATGCAAAACAGCAGGAATGGATAAGAGTGAATGATCCTAATACCAAGAGAGTTGATGAAGCTGACGTGACTAGAACTGCAGTTTCAGATTTGCTCATTAGTAATAGTTTTGGCTGTTTGAATGATACTAATGAATTCAATGAAGAACTAGAAGATACGCTATCAGTTGAGGAAGGCGAGATAATTGAAAAAGAGCTACATCAGGGCAAGATAGTTGTCTCGAAATCGGCAGGTAGGCTGTTGAAGGTATTTTTGTTGATACGACTCTTGAGCTTAGTAGTGAAGAAATTGACTTCATTAATGACATTAATGAGGGTGGGTATTATGTCGACGTCCCTCCCTCAGATCCACCAATCCAGGCTAATACTGAATTCAGCTTCAAGCCAGGATTTCTAAACCAAGTGAGCCCTCCGAACAAGGCACTAAAAGAAAGTGTAACTCAGAATCCACTATAGGGACTCATTGATGAAGTTTCTAACTTTGACAAGTATGATGTTGGAATTGAAGTGTCAATGTCTATGGAAATAGTTGATGGAAGTGCCGAACCTTTAAATGCAGCTTCCCTGAATGTTGTTGTCGATGTTAAAAACTTAATCGAGCAGATGGAATGTGGTGGAAACACAGTGTATTCTGACTCCAATAAAACAGGAGTGAACGGACTGGTAAATGTGAATGACGGTACACAGTGTATCAGTGCGATGAAGCTTTCTACTGACACACAGCATATTGCTGAAAGCTTGAATGGGTTTCTGAAAATCAATGACAAGTGGAGGGAAGGTAAAGAGCAAAGTGACATGCAGAGTGATGGCGCTGAAAACATCAAAGATCAGTCTCCTGTTGTGAAGCAACTCAGACAATCTAACAGTCCTGATGAGCCGAAAAGCAAATCTCCTCCTCATAAAGTGAAAGCAAAGAAAGTGCACAAAGAAAAATCCATGATAAAAACCATAGAATGTATGAAAGTTGAAATCGAAAGCGGTGAGCTCAGTGAAGATGTATGTGAGGGCAAGAGACAGGTAGTAGCTAGCTACATGAGAAACTACAAAGATGATCTAAGTAAGCCGAGCAGACCATATGCAAATATCCCACCACCGCCAGGTTTTAAGGCTCCTCCTCCAGATGCTGGAGACGACGCGGCTGCATCGGCTTCAATCACTTCTTCTTTGACCAAAATTGCGAAGTCTCCGTTTACTAGGAGCATGAAGAGAGCCATGCAGAACACTGTCTTTGACAACGGGTAATTGCTGAAAGAAGTCATTTTTTTGACATGCTTCTGCATGTAATGCAATCAAAATGAAGCAACTATGTATTTTTGCTATGTATGTTATGCCTTGAGCATATGTATTTTCTTCTCCTGCGTAAGCTAGAATCATGTGATTGACGGTCCATCTTACCGTTATTAGCTGACTGCTAACAACAGTCACCTGTACCCTATTGTACTTTATTATTGTTATAATAAAAAGTGTTACGGATCACTTTAAAAACCGGTCGACCTTGCCCCCAAAAAAAATGCACTGCCGCACCTGCCAAATGCGCCCATACCGAAGGCAGTCCAGCACAGAATTTTGGATTGTTCTGTGATGACGTGTCTCCTTCTGATTGGCTGGATGACCTGTCTTCAAGCTGTGTGGTTCTGATGATTTTCTAGTTAATCTAAAGGCTCTAACCAATCCTATACATCTATATAATCACATCTAACCTAAACCCTAATCTAAGCTAAAATCATTCATGAGCCTTTATGCTGCTGCATGCTAAACTAAACTAGCCTCCACCATAACAAATCAAATTCAAGCTAGAGGATAAAAATCAAAGTCTACATCAAGGGTTAAGCTTAACAAATTCAAAAATTAGATCCCAGAATTCAGGATCTGTTTTTTGTGAGTTCTAGTCACTTTAGGGTTTAAATAGATAAATGTGAATTGTGGTAGACTATGAATTGGGTATATGCTGTAAATCATGAACTTATGCGAGCGTATTATGTCATTTTCCCTAGATCTAATATATGGACATTCTACTATGTCTTCTATGGGAATCTTGAATTACAATTATATTGTGATACATGTGAACTTGTTAATTTAGATCCAGCTTTCTAGATCTGATTGTGGTGATTCAATATGACGTTTATATGAACATTGATTTGTAACCATGTTAGGATGATAGTACATCCATTAATTTGACATTACTTGGATCTAGACTTTGGCGTTAATCACCTTTCACTTGTTATATTATGATACCTTGGTATATGTGGTAAACTTGACAAGAGAATCTAAACTTATTATTATGCCACCCTGTCTATGCTAGATTTAGGCAATTGGACAGCCAATATTGAATCCAGGTCTCATTATGCTTGCCTAAACACAAGTTATTAATTTGATATCCACTTTATTATGATAATTATCACATTTCCATTCACTTGGTGTTTACACCAAAAATGGTCCAAACACCTCAGGTACAAAGCTGTACTTCACCAATTTGGTAGGGAATAAAGTGGAGCCTATTCAATCAGTAATTCAAAGTAAAAAACGTGGAAAAAGGTAAAAATAGAGATGGTGTTTAGAGTGGTTCGGCCGTTAATGAGGCCTACGTCCACTATGAAGGTGATTTCTAATCTCATGATGTGAATTACAAAGTACACCAATTATCTCTGTATCGTACACTTCCATTTTCGCCTAATACAACCTTGTTTATATACTTTAATCTAGGAAATTATATAAGAAGATGGTTGAACTTAAGGAGAAAGAGGATGAATGGATGATTGCGATTGATGATGTCTTTATTCTCTCTGAATTACGAAATTGAGCTTGACGCCATGGCCAGATCCGTGGTTTGTGGCAGAGTTTGGCAGCGCCTCGTGGTTCTTATGATCTCCTCCTTTTTCTCCCCCTTTTTCAGTGGTGGCAATGGTATATTTATAGGTGAGCCATCAGTTTGAAATCCCTTTCCCGCCTTGTAAATCTCTAATTCTGCTAATTACAATCGGGCCATTAGCCAACTGTTGCTAGCTGTCGTGAGCTGTCTTAGGTTGTTATGCGTAGATGACTTTTTGGGTAGAGCGCCTTATGCAGTTGAGCGGGTTTACAAGAGCGGGTGCTTCTATGCGGGCGACCATTTTGGGAAAATGGCTGTGAGCACGACACAAGTATGGAATTGACTCTCCATTGTTCCCTGTGCGACCGGTTGCTTTAGTTCAAGGGTGCTCGTCCTCTTATTGCTCCTGCAAGGTGTGGTTTGTCTGGCGGCTGTTCAGTGTGGTCGTTCTAGCGCATGTTGGATGAGCGACCTGTTTCATGCTGATGCTTGGCGCGGCCTTGTACTTGCGTGAGCGGCTGGTCTTTGTTTTCGTGCTTGGATTGTGATTTGGACCCAAGTTTCAGGGTCGCATGTTGCACTATGTCGTCCGGTTGTACTTGGTCGATCTGATCTATTCCGGGCTTTGACATTCGGCACTTGCTTTTGTGACCGTTCTTCTCCATTACTGATGCTTCAAGTTCCTTAATGATTTCCTGTGCGAACGACCCCGATGATGTTTGCAACGTATCCCTTGTTCAATGTACGCGTGGATTTTTTAGGGATTAACACATGCCCCTCGAAGCTTGTGATTTCTTTTAATGAGGAACTACTGGCTTCGACATATTCGATCGTACATTGTTGAGTTGGCTTGTTGGGGGGGTCGGTCACGCTAGAAATTAGGAGCGTATTATCCAGGGGGGCCGATCTTATTTTCCTGATGCGTGTGCGGAACTTGACGAGTCTTCTCGGCTTTCGTGCAAATAGCTGTATAGTGAGCGGGCGGCAGTTCCTTTTTGGCTTGCCAATCTCTTTCTTTTTCAAGTGTCATTTTCCTAAGGAAAAGTGAATGGAAGTTTTAATGGCGGCGTTGTTTTGAGTGATCTTCTTTACCGCTGATACTCTTCTATACCTTCTGGAGATCCCAGTTCTTTTAGCGAATCGATTTGGCAATTAATTCGTCTGGACCATCCGCTCAGATTTTGGGCTGCTCGTTTGCCTATAAGCAATTTTCTTTTTTCCCTGTGTGTTTGCCTTTATGCAATCTCTAAAGCGTGAATTTGGTCATGCGACTTCTTAGGGTTTCTAAGCATAGTTTTCTTTTTCTTTTTTTTAGATAGAGAATTCAAGGATTCGTTAATGTCGTACCAGGACCCAGAAAGGAGTTCTGACCAATTTACGCCCGCCCCTCGTGTTGTTCCTTCGATGGACATTGCCCAAGAATCTCTGCAACCTCGTGTGCTTTCGGAGGTTCCAAACAAGAGGCCTTTGACGGAGCTCTCGCCTACCTCGTTCCGTCAGTTGTGCAAACAATTTGGGTTTTTGGAGGGGAAGAGGCCAGGTTGCCTGTGGGAAAGGAATTTGCCGACAACCCTCCTAAGGGGTTTGTTGTTGTTACTTGAGGTATGTTGAAAAGTGGGGCGATTCCCCTCTTTAACCCTTTCATAGAGATGGTTCTTCGGAATTTGGCCATTGCTCCTTACCAGCTACACCCCAATAGTTATGCAATCTTGACAAGTCTTTATGTCCTTTTCGTGAGAGAAAAACATCGGGCTCCTTCGTTTAGGGACATACGCTCATTGTATGCTTTCAAGACAATAAGCCAGTGTCCTTTGTTTGTCTTTATGGAAAGCCATGGTAAGATTCTTACCCTTCAGATTCTATTCTTCCTCTCGTTTTTTTTCCTGAGACCTTTCAATATATTGCAGTGCTTCCTGATCAGAGTGTACCCTTTGATCAAGACTTATGCAACTCGTTACTAGTTGTTGACAAAGAATAGAGAAATAGGAAATTCTTGATTAATGAAGGGTTCTTAAAGCAGTATAACTTGCTTTCATCTTCGCGTACTTTTCCGGTGGATGCTTTTGGCAAAAAGAATGCTATCAACCTGTCCCCTGTCAAGAAGTCCTTGGAAAAGGGGGTTTCCTGTGTCTCGGATGGCAGTGAGGCATCTTCCAATGGTAGGGCGATCCCTGTCAAGAAGACAACAACCAAACACCCCAAGCGCAAAGGTTCTAAGATCTCAACGGCTTTCCACGGAGAGGGTGGATCTTTGGTAGAGGGAGCCTCCTCAGGAGATGTGAGCGTGATCCCTTCGAAGACTGCCCCAGGGCAGTTTCGGGAGGCGGAACGGCTTGATGACATTATAGAGATTTCTGCCGAAAGCTTGGGAGGCGGAAGGAATTCCCCCAAGGGAGATCAAGAGGGAGATGGTTCAGAGGCTTTAAAAGAACTTAATCTTTTTGCTCTGACTGGAGGACCCGTTCGAGGAAAGGTTGTCATTTGAATATTCATACTTTTAAGGAGAATCTTTAGTTACACGACTTTACAAAAGAAACCCTTGTCTCTGGGACGAAACGGTATTTCACAAAGTCTGGAACCACTTCAACCTCGTATATCATATGTATCTCTTTCCTTGGTTTTATTCTCTAGTTCCTTTCAATCGAAGTGGTTAAATTTTTCCCTTTCTTCTTAGATTCAGGAATGGGGTTTCCATTACCAGGTAGTCTCTCTCAACAACTCGCTCTTACCGATCCGCGAGATATTTTGTAGTCCAGTCTCTCTTGCGGGAGCAAACGCTCCTTCCCCTTTCCAGATCTCTTATCCCAAGATGCTCTTGAGGCACCGCTGGCAAGCTTGTTGAAGAAAAAGAAGTACAACCATCCTCGAGTGTTAAAAGGGGGAAAACAGGATGCTGAGCGAAGAACAAGTAATATGAGGAAGGTCAGGGATGAAGTTGGTGAATCTTCTGAGCAAGTCAAACTTTTGTGCCCCAGTTCCTCGGTTCCTGTGGAGCCGTTGCTTAGTTCTTCTGTACCTAATACGTCTGTTTCCAGTCAGATTCAAGCGATCCTTAACAGACCTCCTTATGCAGTTACCCCTGGAAATACTGCGGTGCGGGATAGATTCGTTGGTTGGGACTTGAGTGGAATAGACCTTGATTTAGACTTGTCGCCATGTGACGATCAGAGTAGCATTGGAGAGATGAGTGCTATAAAAAATTATGCGACCTCCCAACTTACCACAATCATGAGTAACCTTGAAGCTCAGTTAAACGAGGCCGAAAACACTTCCAGGGAGCGGTTGGAGTCTTGGAATAGGTTTTGCTTTGAGTTCCGGAAGTTGACACTTAGCATCTCAAACATATCGGGCTTTTGGAAAATGACAAGACTGAACTAATCCGTGAAGTGGAAAATCAAGCAGCTGAAATTGCACTTCTTAAGAACGGGCACTATCGGGTGAAAAATTTGGAGACTGACAACAGGAGGCTTCAGGAAGAGATTGAAGCTGCAAAGAAGCAAATAGATGAAGTCCAGACTGACCGCGAGTTCCTAGAATCCCAGCTAACTTCTTAGAGGGCAATAAGGCAAAGCTATCCAGCGATCTTGCGGAGATCAAAAAGAAAACTGATGAGACCTTGTTTCGGTTTTACACTCTTAGTGTTATGACTCGCGGAAGCTTGAGCTATCTGGGCAAGGACTTTCCTCGTACATTAGCCCTAGTCTAGGAAGAGGTGCTTGGTTATTCCAAGGATAAGGAGGATAAGGCTCTACAAGAAGCCCTTCTTGAGCCAAAAGACCGTGATGCTCTGGAGACGGGTAGGAGCATATTAGCTGGTGAACGAGCCAATCCCTTGGAAAAGTGGTTCGGAATGTGGTTCCCGTCCGTGCCCCTAGTTCTGTAGGAGAGGGTGCCCCGGGATCCCCAGCTGTTCTGACGGAACCCCCTACTACTGGTGAAGGTACTTCTAAGGCTCATTTGGTTGAGGGTTATGTCACACCTGAAAATGTTGCCAAATGATGTAAAATTTGTTCTGTACCTTTTTATTGTCAGTTTGATGACTGTGTACTTTTGTGATGAACCTGTCGATGTTGGTATGTTGTAATTTTTACTTATCTGTATCGTGTTGCGCATTTTGCGAATCGTGCGCTGGTTACGCTTTTACGTCGTTTAACGTCAGTACTGCGGGTTGGTCTTGATTTTAGACATCTTATCTCCTCTTTGAGGGGTTTTAGTCTTAACTGCACATTTATTAGCATTTTCAACGATTTGGTAACCCGAACCTTTAAAGTTAATCTTAGGTGTGTATTTTTATGAGATGCAGACACCTTACTGTACATTTAACTTTTTTCCTCATTGGCTTGGTGTCCCAGGCCCTTTTGAAACCTAATTAAATGTACTTCCATATGCTGGGTTTATTCCTTATAATGTATCCAAATACCATATCTCACTAACTCAGTGGCCTGAGTCCTTCGGAGACTGGTTTTGGGTATGTGCCCCGATGGGAGGACTTGGGCTAAGCATTTTCGACCCAATTTCGGTCCTATTTGATCCGGCTATTATGATCAAATAGAGACCCAAATTGGATTCATTATACCCCCTTTCGGCTGGGATTTCTGCTGTAATCCACCCTTGGCTTTGTTTGACTTTGTTAACAACAAATAACAAGGACAGACACCTCCTTTCGGTAAGGGTTCCTTTTACCCCCTTTCGGCTGGGATTTCTGCTGTAATCCACCCTTGGCTTTGTTTGACTTAGTTAACAACAAAGAACAAGGACAAATACCTCCTTTCGGTAAGGGTTTTCACGAAATAGCCGGTTTTTGCCGACTTTGCATCTTGCCCTATGAAATAGACATTGGTCGTTTGATTGAGAAAATTAAGAAATCTCCCCAAGCCAAATGAACTGTGTCCTGCACCCAAGAGGGTGTTTCTTTGGCAGGCTCAGTTATTTTATCCAAGAGACTTTTTGTTTTGAGTTGCTTTTGCACCAGTATATTTGTGGGGCCCTCCAATTCTAGGGCTGGTTTTAACCAGCCTAGGTTCTTTAAGAAAGGGCAACAAAGAGTGCAGCCTCCGGATTTCGGTGGGCTTTCCATGAATTACCTTTGAAAAGTTTTGACCCCCTTTGGTTTCTGCAAGATGATGAGCTTGATTACCTTGCTTGGTTTGATCAATGCCTTTGGTATGCTGTGTACAATTTTGCTCTATACACGAGACCGGTTTCAGCATTAGTTCGTGAATAAATTTTATTTTCCATGAGACTACAATCCATGGGTGAACATCTTCAATCATGCAGAGTTTTTACTTAACATAATAAAGATGGATTCATAGATCATTTCATGGAAAATGACAAGTGAGAAAGATAAACTACAAAAGTAGTAAAATAAAGTGGAGAAAACAGTCGGTTATATTTTAACTCCAAACACTGGATTGCACCCAAAAGTCATCAATCGAAGATTGGTCGCATGTCTTCTGGCGCTTGGGTTATTTCGTGTGACCCGGCCTGATCAGCAACCTTTCCGTGCCTCTGATTCTCTGGTGCATTCTGAGGATTTTTAACATATTGTTGTAATTGATTCTTTTGGATAAGCTCCTCAATCAAATTCCTTAAGTGTCGGCACTCGTTTGTGTTGTGCCCCGGTTGATTATGGAATCGGCAGAACTTACCAGAATTTGCTTGCTGTTCTGTGGTTCTTTGTGGTTTCACCTGAGGGAAGATGCCTGAATCCTTCGTAGCAGAATAGATTTTATCTGGAGTTTCAGTCATGGGAGTCAATTCTGATTGCCTGAAGTACTTGGATTTCTTATGCATTCCATTGTCCCTTCCATCAAACCCCCTCTTAAGCCCAGAGTCGTTCCTCTGAACCGTCTGAGATGATTCGTTACTCTTCCCTTCCTTAGCAGTGCTACTCCCCATAGCCTTCGGAGTGTCTGTGGTGTCGGTTTCCACGCTCATGTACTCTTCTGCTTTCTTGTAGAACTTCTTCAGAGTCTTTGGCTTCTTCATCTTGAGCCATTTTCCGAATTCTGACTTTTTATCGATAGCCCCTTTTAAAGCGGCCAATAGGTACCAAGGTTCTGGTTCTATAACTTTCGTTGCGGCAGCATGGAAACGTGTAAGGAAAGCTTTAATGGTTTCTCGGGGCCTCTGTCCCATCTCGCTAAGTGACATCACGTCCCTTGCCTTGGTAGCCTATAACCGAAATTGATCCTGAAATCTCCTTGCCAGATCAGCAAACTGGCTGATCCATCTAGGCGGAAGTTTGGTGAACCACAATGAAGAACACCTTCCAAACACACAGAAAAGTATATGCATTTGATCTCATTAGTGGCCCAAGCTCCATTCATGTGCTGGTCGTACTTGAACAGGAAAATGGTAGGATCTCCAACTCCACCGTAAGGTGCTATTGTCGGAGGCGTGAACTTCTTTGGGAATTTTGCTTGACGGATTTCTTTAGTGAACGGGTTCTTGCTGGGGGAGGGAGAACTCCCACTCCCTCTCCTCATCTTCTTGGGTTGCCTTCTCTTCCATTATTAGCTGGATCATATCCGTCATGCGCTTCTCATCCTCTACTTGGTCATTGGCGCCGATATCGGTGTCCTCATTAGTGCGGTCGCGGTTTGAGCTTCGGCCCCTTGTATTCCCTTTAAGGAGTACACCATGGGTGGGACCTGCAGCCGTTCGAATTGGCCGTCCCCCTTTGCGCTGTTGAGATCTGGCTTTAGGATCCTCAATGCCGGCCTCTTCCCCGTTTCTCACAGTGCGGTGAGGTCGTTCAGGATCTGAGGCTTATGAGTCCCCTTCCTCGCCAACGTCATCCACAGTGCTTGGAGACGACAGACTAGTTTGAACGTCGGTAAGGGTATCGAACCTTTCCATTATCATCTTTGCAGTGTTATCCATCTTTTCGTTCAGGCCCGTTACAACCACATTTAATTCATCTTGCGTTATAGGGGGCCTGGGGGCTTCGTTTGCCCCTTGATTCGGGATCTGAGGCGTAGCTTCGTCAGTATTGTTGTTCTCGTTGACCATGGCAACTTTAACAGATTTGTTACCCTTCTTCGATCCAAACCGTGACTCCAAAAGAGAAAGTGATTACGGGATGGTTTTTTAAGGAAATTATGACACGGCCCCACGGTGGGCACCAAAAATGTCTACACCAAAAATGGTCCAAACACCTCAAGTACAAAGTTGTACATCACCAATTTGGTAGGGAATAAAGTGGAGTTGTATTCAATTAGTAATTCAAAGTAAAAAATGCGGAAAAAAGGTAAAAATAGAGACGGGGTTTAGAGTGGTTCGGCCGTTAATGAGGCCTACGTCCACTATGAAGGTGATTTCCAATCTCATGATGTGAATTACAAAGTACACCAATTCTCTCTATATCGTACACTTCCATTTTCGCCTAACACAACCTTGTTTATATACTTTAATCTAGGAAATTATATAAGAAGATGGTTGAATTTGAGGAGAAAGAGGATGAATGGATGATTTAGATTGATGATGTCTTTATTCTCTTTGAATTACGAAATTGATCTTGATGCCATGGCCAGATCTGTGGTTTGTGGCAGAGTTTGGCAGTGCCTCCTGGTTCTTCTGATCTCCTCCTTTTTCTCCCCCTTTTTCAGTGGTGGCTATGGTATATTTATAGGTGAGTCATCGGTTTGAAATCCCTTTCCCGCCTTGTAAATCTCTAATTCTTCTAATTACAATCGGGCCATTGGCCAGCTGTTGCTAGCTGTCGTGAGCTGTCTTAGGTTGTTATGCATAGATGACTTTTTGGGTCGGGTGCCTTATGTAGTTGAGCGGGTTTACAAGAGTGGGTGCTTCTATGCGGGCGACCATTTTGGGAAAATGGCTGTGAGCGCGACATAAGTCTGGAATTGACTCTCCATTGTTCCCTGTGCAACCGGATGCTTTAGTTCAAGGGTGCTCATCCTCTTATTGCTCCTGCAAGGTGTGGTTTGTCTGGAGGCTGTTCAGTATGGTCGTTCTAGCCCATGTTGGATGAGCGACCTACTTCATGCTGATGCTTGGCGCGGCCTTGTACTTGCGTGAGCGGCTGGTCTTAGTATTCGTCCCTGGATTGTGATTTGGACCCAAGTTTCAGGGTTGCATGTTGCACCATGTCATCCGGTTGTACTTAGTCGATCTGATCTGTTCCGGGCTTTGACATTCGGCACTTGCTTTTGTGACCGTTCTTCTCCATTACTGATGCTTCAAGTGCCTTAATGATTTCCTGTGCGAACGACCCTGATGATGTTTGCAACGTATCCCTTGTTCAATGTACGTGTGGATTTTTTAGGGATTAATACTTGGTTACTATGCCAATTATGTTAATATTTATGCCAAAACACGTTGAACTGTCACCCTTATCATGTTCCATTTTATTGTTATAGAGAGGCTACTTTGTAGCCTCGATGACGCCAAAATAAGCGATCACGTTAGTTAGGAAATGAAAAAAAAAGGATTTATAATTGGCATAATTTGTATAATGTTTTATATAAGTTGGACATATAATTCAAATGGGGAAACGTAGAATTAATTACCTATAATGACATAGGAAAATTTGGGTAAAAATGGCATAATTTGAATATGACCATTTATGGATATGCAGTTCAAATTATTGTTGAAAAATAGGTATTGACACCTATAAAAGGAAAGGATTAATTAATTAGTAAATTAATCAAAAATGGAATGTTAGTAATTAAAATTAAGAATTTTAATTGTACTTATGACACAAGGTTAGGTTACATTAGTGGCGGAAGTCTGCCCGGACCCGACCGTCATATCCAGCAGCCACTAATGTTGAACCTAATGTGGGTGGTCTAAGTACGTAAATACGAATCGGGCTAAGACACGAGTTTAAGCCCAACTGTGGAATAAGACTGCTCGGAACCGACCGGCATACCCAGCATCCAGATGTTGTAGGCCTAATGTGGGAGGTTTAACCCATTATAAACCATAAATGGACATGGTAATTAATTGGACTACTTAACCAAATCTAATCCATAGGGATTGTGTGAACTTAGACTTAAGTTCAGGTTAAGTAAACTTGATTAAGCAAAGTGGGAGGGTTAAGTACATCTTGGGTTAGTGGGTAATATTTGCATATATAGGCCCACAAGCTTAACCATTATAGAGTTATGTAATTAAAGATCACCCTTTAGGGTATACATAACTAGTATAGGGCTATGTAATTAAAGATCACCCTTTTAGGGTATACATAGTCGGTGGAAAACCTAGTGGGGATACAAGACAAAAGGGAGAGCTTGTATCATATTGTGTGGGAGTTATGTAATTAAAGATCACCCTTTAGGGTATACATAACCAGTATAGGGCTATGTAATTAAAGATCACCCTTTTAGGGTATACATAGTCGGCGAAAAACCTAGTGGGGATACAAGATAAAGGGGAGAGCTTGTTTCATATTGTGTGGGGCCCATTTCTGTTAGTAACCCGTAATTGGTATCAGAGTAGAGAACTCCATACTAGGCAGAGAAGGGGCACACTAATTGATTGATTATAAGAGATCCAAAACATGACCGGTGGTGTAGACGGCGAAAACCGACCGAGGACATATGCGTGCATGGGCCGGGCAGAGAGGCACAAGATGACCATGACACCAGTAGGTATCCCTGTGCACATCTTGGGTTTCCACTTTAGGGAAGTGATACCCTGGGGCCAGCACATGATATCTACGGAGTAGGGAGCCGATCGGTTAGGGCAGTGGTTGGGGTATACTTAGACGTATGACCTAAGTCTACCAGCTTATAGTGGAAGGGATCATTCCATTTCAGTTATACTAGTAAGTAAATAAGCTTACAGTTCATTCTGGCCTATGTCTAGCACTCACATTTGCTCTGGGGATCCTCTTTTTTATTTCGAGTTATGTAATTAAAGTCCACCCTTTAGGGTCTTTAATGCACTTTTACATCGAGTTAGTATTAAAGTGCTAGACACTCTCTTATATCAAGTTATGAATACCCTCGGTATGGGCGCACTTCGCTTACCGAGTTGGTATCCATTAAAGAATCCAAATCAACTCTAAGCACTTGCACCCTGAGAACCTTGGGGGGACAGAAGAGAGAGAAGAAGAAACAAAAAGGGTCAGACATAAAGTCTGGAGAGTCCAATTACTTTTAAATATAAATTAATAAAAGTATCATGGAAGGTATATAAAACTAGAAGAACAAGATAACAGTAACAATAACAAGTGTGAACTGAGCAAGATAAGATGAACAGGATATACTGCACTTGTTATATACATTTCTCTGCACCGCGCAGATACTAGTATATCAAAAATAGAATGATCCCTACTAATACTGTTCCATTATATTTTCTTGATTATTAGGTTACTTGGGTTAATAGCACTCAAGACTTATACGCGCATCGTACCCATTTACTTTCCCATGGATTCTCCTAATACAATATATGTAGCTATCTCTCAATATTGAGATACACCCCATAGTACCCCACTCGCATGGTCTCTACCGCAAAGAACGCAGTCCCTCATCCTACGCCGGAGTGACGTACGGATCTCTATATACCGATGTTACGTTCTGCATATATTTGTCATTACTATGTTATGCAAGCGTACGGACTGCCACAGTCGATCGAATCAAATTCCACATTAGAATAATGCCCTCTAGTCTATGATATACCATCCAGAGTAGATATGCATGTATCTAGACTATCCCGCGTATGTACTATAATTGTAGCTCGATGCCTCAATCGCACGTCCTCTAACGTGCACCGAGTTCCGTGGCAGGGCTAAACAAGAAACATGGAACTTGGCCGACAGCTTTTCCATACCTGTACAGGCCGCCTTTAAGTGCCTTCAAATACAGATATTCCTATGGCCCCACCTCGGCCCCTCCCTCAACTAGTAAAGACTACAAGAGCTAAGCGACCGCTCCTAATACAACCAATCTAAACATCCATGTGGCGTCTACCCTCAACCTCGTACCTCGATAATGAAAGGTGAAATGATATCTTAGGTTTAGCTCTAGTCTTTCGCATCCCCCTGGTTGTCGATGACGGATATCCGACGGTCTACTATCCTTGTTGGTCGTGACCCTCTCTATCACCTCGTGAGGCAACCGTCGAATCACCCTGATATCACCTCGTCGCAACATTCTAACTGCATAGCTACATCTGCAGTCAAGGCTCACCCACCTAGTAGTTACGCATAGACCCAACCTCTGCGAGTACATCCTAAGAGATTTGTCATCGCACAGAGGACTACTAGGAGCACCTTACGCACTTCAGGAAGCCGCGTGCTCCCCATTTCCATTACTTTGGAGCTGTCATAACAATCAGATGAATGTGCGCTCCCCTCGTGTCTTATAACACCTCGATGATCTACCATGTTGGGTTATTCACCCTCAAACGTACGGACTGGTCCAAGCACCTTTCTTTAATAAGTTGTTAGCCCCTATGTTTAACCATTATTTTACGTACTTGCCTTACCTCACCAGGTTTCCATTTAATTTGGTTATTCCCATTCATATTGAATTCATATTCAAATTACTAAGTTTCCCTTGCTTATTAATTTCAGCCATATAACTTAATCCATTTAGGTTTATTAATAATCACACAACATGTTATTTTCTAGATTGAGTCTCAAGATCTATAATCCACAATCTATTTTATATTCTTGCTTGGTTACATCATTACAATAACATGTTCTTCTTACTACGTTATTAAGTATATCGCAATTCACATGTTTCCTAATTAACATGTCACTTACCATTTATGATTAAATATAACTTATTTTACAAGTTTTCCTCATCCTTTCTCGTTTAATCATAAATTTAATTTACACTGTCACTTCAACTTATCGTTGTTTACTTAGCAGATTATTACGCATATCTAATTCTATCATTTCTACAAGTTATGCTTACCCTACAAGGCTATCTTTAATTACATAACTTTATTATATTTTCCACCGGTTATGTATACCACTAGGTGTCTTTAATTACATAACCTTATTGGGTTAAGTTCGTGGGCCTATATGTAAATACTACCCACCCCCTTTACTTAACCCACCCACTACCCATCCAATTTTATTTATCCCTAGCTTAAGTTCATAATTATACAATTCTTATGGATTATATTTGGTTAAGTAGTCCAATTCATTACCATGTCCAATTATGGTTATAATGGGCTAGACCTCTCACATTAGACCTACAACGTGTGGATGCGGGATATGCCGGTCGGGTCCGGGCAGTCTTATTCCACAGTTGGGTCTAACCTCGTGTCTTAGCCTGATTCGTATTTGCACACTTAGACCTCTCACATTAGGTTCAACATTAGTGGCTGCTGGATATGTCGTCGGGTCCGGACAGACTTCCACCGCTAACACAACCTAACCTTGTGTCATAAGTGCAATTATAATTCCTTATTGTAACTACTAGACATTCCATTTTTATCCAAATCTATCTATGTCATTATACCTGATTATTACTCTTTTCCCCACATTTAATTATATGCCCAATTCACTATTCAAATCATAGACTTTTACACCCCTTTTTAATTCACCTTTTAATTATGCACCATATGCTCTTTTTCCCAAGTTATAAGTCAAGGCATATACATATATATGTATATGTTATGCACAAACCCAAATCTACATATTTTTTAATTTATGTACCTGGTCCATATTCACCCATTTCAATACAAGTTACACCCGAATCCATATTCGTATATTTTCCAATGTATGCCAAAAATTCATATTCACATACATCCCAATTTATGTCCTAAATCAGTGCTTACACATGTCCCAATTTTTGCTCAAATTATATTTTCCAATGTATGACTAAATTCATATTCATATTTTCCAACAAAATATATGCCCCCAAATTCATATTCGTATATTTCCAAATTTTATGCCCAAATTTAGATCCATATTTTCCAATACCAATTATGCCCCAAATTATGTCTTTCCCAATCGTTCCCAATTTCGCATGTTTGCATTTTTCGGCGTTAGGCCTAGGCTCGAAGGTAGCCTGGCTATATAAAAATAAAAAGGGAAAAAGAGGGAGAGAAGAGAATCAAGAATATGCCTAATAACGAATCAAAAATAAACTGATAGAAATAGGCATAAACTGAATAGGCATATTATGACAAGATTTAACATGGCAGCGGTATGAACATATAAAAGCAGATCTAATAGTTATGTCATAATAGAACTGATTAGGCACCAATTCAAGATCCAATTTTTACATATATATCAAGATTACTATTTAAATATTCAGATCTAAAAATAACATGAACTCACAGTGAATAGATCTAAGGAAATGGATCCAAATTACTGTGAAGAATATGTTGAATAAGTTGTAGTAGCCATCGTTGAATTTGTATAATGTTTGCTGAATTAAATTTGGAGTAGATTAGGCCATTCAATCTTCATTACAGCGGAGCTTCACTGTCACCATTGTTTTTAGATGAATATAACCTAGGTCTAGGCTCCTTTATATAGCCTAGGGTTCATGAATCCAGCTCCAAAATCGTCCAGGTTAAGAAAAGAAGTTTTCAGAACCACGGGTGGGTCGACCCCCCTTCAGGTGGGTCGACCTCCCTTCATGGGTGTCGACCCCTAGGTCGACTCCGGGGTCGACCCCCATGATCCTGAGTCGACCCCTAGGTCGACCCAGCAGTGTCTCGGGTCAACTTCAAAATGTCGGCCCTTCCTCAATTTGCGCGCCGGATTTCTGTTTTCGCTGATTTTTGAATATTTTTGAATTTTATATGTGTGTATATCTTTCCTATATGCATACAAACTTCAAAGCTTAATAACTTCTTCATGCGGTGTCTGATTTACGCAAACTAGGTGTCTATTTTAACCAGAATTTCAAGACGGATGCAATGGAGCATTCTGTTTTACTTAATTTTGAATATTAAATTAAGTTTTCCTTAATTCATTGTTAACAGTGTATTTCACACTAATTATTCTTTAATTCATCATCTTTAGTGTCGTTAAAATTCTGGGGTGTTACATTCTCCCCAACTCAAAGGATTTCGTCCCCGATATCTCTAAGTTAAGAAGAACGTATATCCTAACATCCAACAATCATGCATCCATCTAGCAATCACAGGCATCCATTGTCCTTAAGGAATTTTTAATGCTTTTATGAACATACGCAATAGCGTGTGTATATGTCCGTAAACTAATGCGAAAGATCAGGCGGTCTACTGATTCAGATGACCTCCTTAATGCAATGTATGTTTGTGCCATGTAACGAAAATGTATGCAGATCATCCTAATCCATGTAAGTTCTATTTGTGTGCACAATCATCCATCCAAATGCAATATTAATGTAACAATAATCCATAAAAATTTAAAATGTACACACATCAATATGCAATATGTAAGTGATTGAACCAATCTAGTGCCTATTGTGTGTGTATATGCATCCACGAGCAATCACTAGCAACCACTTGCATCCATCAAACATAACATGTCTCAAACACATGTTTACATTCATTAGTTTTCTACCTAAAGACTCAATCGATAGGAGATATTCAAACAATAGATACAAGTTTTAATTCGTAGTTTGGGAAAAGAAGTTAAGAATATATTCTCAAAAAGGAAAGGATATGAAGCGCGAATCTTATCTTCAATCTCCCAAGTAGCGTTCTTGCGGCCCTTTCCCCGTTGCACTCTTACTAGCTTCACTTCTTTGTTGCACAATTTCTTAACCTCCGATCCAAGCACGCAAGTCAGTACTCGTCCAGTCGTTGCTTCCTTCACTACTTTCACTTCCTCTCGCAAGTTTAGGTCCACTACCTCGAACTCTATACATTTTATCGTCGCTTGGATGAATTGTCATCTCAGAATGATGGGCTTCCTCAAGAACTGTCTTCAATAGGTTTCCCATCCGATATGATTCACCTATCAAACATCTTCTCAAGTAGCTCCCCTACTTGCTTATCAAGTTCCCTCTTTTCTTTTAGGAGTCACTTGTCGCAAATCATCGATAGAAATATCAAGAGGTTCTAGGAGACTAAGCATGACAAACCCTTTTGGGGTCATAAGAAATCTCGAGTGTCTTTCTATGGCAAGTCAGAAGTCTAACGATTCTGCTCTCACAATCTAGAATGGTTCCAATTATGTAGTTAACCAATCCATCCCTAGAATCAAACCATATCATATGAAATCAAGAACATATGCGTCGTAACCAAACTCAATGCCTAACACAGAGATTCTCAATCCCCGACAAATCCCCGATAAATGAGTCGTACCTCTAATGCGTTTGGGACACTAACGGGATCCAAAACCATACTAGTATCTAGGTGCAGAGACACAACTAAAGAATCAGATATAAAAGAATGTGAAGCACCAGGAAAAGAATCCTAATAGGATGATCAGAAATAGAAATAAATCCTTTAGTGGAAACTTTCCTACCCCTATCCTTTCCACCAGTTATGACAACATTAGCTTACCCACTAGAAGTTCCTGCCCTCTGGCCTTGTCTTTGTCTCTTCGGGCACTCCTTAATGAGGTGTTTTGCATTACCAAAGTGGTAACAAACGCCATTCCTCTTTCTATAATCCTTTTCCAGATGACCCACCATTCCGAAGTTATAATATTTCTTCTTTTATCTATATTCCCTTCTTAAGCCACCATTTTCTTTCATCTTTAGGCTGTGCTCCTTAGCCCCAATTCCATTCTTCTCCTTTTTACCATCCTTGTGCAACATGCTAACAAGACTTTTGAAAGTTGCCTCTGTAACACCCTGTGATTTTAAATATTGAAATTAAAAAATTAAGGAATACTTAATTTCAAATGTGGGAATTAAAGGAAACGGGTTGCGCCATTGCGTTCATCTCGGAATTCTGCTTGAGAAGACCGAGTTTGCATAAATCAGGCTCCATATGAAGAAGATATCTTTAAATTAAATATTGCAGCAAAACATGAAAACGAAGAATGAGAAAAGAAAAATGTTTAGCATTGTTCTAAGTTTTTTAAGCAAAAGACTTAGTAGCTCATTTGGTTATAACATGTGATCTGCATACAAGAGGTACAGAGTTCATAATTACATGTCATATGCTAGTTTTGTATGTGAATCATATGCTAGTTTGAATGTAAGTTTGTATGAAATTCATATGCAAGTCATAGGAAAACCGTATCCATATATGCAAGTTCATAATTACATGTCTAGATCTATGCATTTAGATCCTTGACAGTACATAGTTTATACAAATTTATGTTTTATGACTATTGCCTATGCAAGTGTTGATTATGCAAGTTTATGTTAATATGAATCATAATCATGCCAGTTTTGACCCATGTTATGCTAGTTAGATCTATTTTGTGTGTTATGCAAGTTGTGATGTTTCTTTCCTTTTTATGATTGAGACTATTTGTGAGTCTAACATATTTCACATTCAATGTACGAACGATGTGGGGATAATGGGAAAATATTAAATATGCATAATTGTGAATTGGCATTAAATGGCATAAAGGCATATAACTAATTTGAGACATTAATTGGCCTAATTTATATGCATAGTAATTATGGACATAATTTAAGTGACAATTATGGACATGGATTAAAATTGGAAGTTATTGGCAATTTGAAATAGGGATATTAATTCAAATTGGGGTTGAATAATAATGTGTACTAAGACATGCCTAAGACACGAGGTTAGACTCGTTTATGGTGTAAGACTGCCCGGACCTGCCCGGCAAATCCAGCAACCACAAACGGTAGTCTAATGTGAGAGGTCAAAGGCATAAATTAAAAGATGCTTAGACACGAGGTTAAGTCTTGCTTGTGATGGAAGTCTGCCCGGAACCGCCCGACATATCCAGCAGCCACAAGAAATCGACTTAATGTGAAAGGTCTGTGCATTAATAATTAATTAATGCTGAGCAAAGATGAATATGAATGACAAACAGAAGCTTGGTTGAGTGACTGATTCTCTTAGTAACAATCTGATGTTGATTTCGGTCTTCGGAGTTGGTACTTAGGGAGTTATTCTCTTAACCAATGTATCTGTGAACTAAGATGTACTTAATCATAAAATACATGGTAAGTGGGTAGGGCTAAGACTAGCTTAACCAATAATATATATATATATATATATATTAATCTGATAAGTGGATGGGGTTAAGACTAGCTTAACCAATAATATATTGATCTAATAAGCGGATAGGGTTAAGACAAACTTAACCAATAATATGTATTGATTTGATCGGGTTAAGACAAACTTAACGAATAATGTATATTGACTTGATAAGAGGATAGGGTTAAGACCAACTTAACCAATAAGATATAAGTGGATGGGGTTAAGACCAGCTTAACCAATAATATATTGATCTAATAAGCGGATAGGGTTAAGACAAGCTTAACCGATAACACATGTTGATTTGTTTAGTGAATAACATGGGTGACATGTGGGATATAATTATAAACACTTAACCAAGTTGAAAACATGTAAGAGACATGAATAAGAAGGGGTTAAGTGGGAAATTCTAGTGGGGACCAAGCATAGGTGGAAAGCTTGTGTGGGGACCCTTTTCAAACCAGTAACCCATTAAGTATCTTTGTGTGCTCGAACCAAGTCGAGGATGGGGCATGCTTATTGAGTTTGATTGTAAGAGGTCAAAACGGGTTAGTGGTGGCAATGCAAGTCCAAAGGGGTCATAAGCGTATGTGGACCTGGGCTGGTAGGTAAGACGTTGTTGTATCATGTAGATATAAGCCGTGCATCTTTAGTGGTATCGGGTTGCCACTTTGGGGAGTGATACACCCCACTGTGGGACCAGCACGGGTATCTATGAGTTAGGGAGCCGATCAAATGGGGAAGGTAGTGGGTACGACTAGCGAAGATAGGAGCAGACGGCACCTATGAAGACAACTAAGAGTATAACTACCATATTATGAATAAACATTGTAATTAAAATAGGGAGGGTAGTGGGTACAACTAATGGAGATAGGGGCAGGCAGCACCTATGAAGACAGCTAGGGGTACACGAAACTACCATTATTATTATTATTTTGTTCAGTGGGAGGTATCAACTTTTAGGGTGACTGGTAATGGTGCGGTGTAATTAGCATTGGTGTAGTATAGTAATTATCCTATAGTGATTAGGAGTGCAACTAATGCCAAAATATTCCTCTGTTTGCTTTGTCTTGCCCACATGCTTCACAATCATTTCTTGTTTTACCAATTTATGCCTTATCCTAATTACTTTACTAATTGTATTGTTAAAGTTATGGTACTAACCAGACTTCATGTCTGACCCCCTTTGTTTTCGCCTCTTTTCTTCCTTCCCCCTCCCCCCCCAGGTTCTCAGGGTGGGACTAGTACTAGAGGAGCTTGATTTGGATCTCTTTCTCTCTCTTTTGGAAGTGCTTGGATTGCTGAAAGTAAAGTTCAGCTCATCTCTTTTATGGTTACTTGTGTCTGGGGTTATGCTTTTTTACTTTATGTAATCTGAAAACAATTTGTCAAGATGGATATTAAGTGTACTTGGTTTATGAAGTTGTTATAATCAAACCTTTTCTCCACTGCAATAAAAGTTGTTTTAAATTTTTCAAGTACCAATATTTGTATCTGTCTTGTTATATTCTGTTCTATACACTAATAACGCTCCATGGAAGTTAATGCATTCCCTTTGTGAGTGACATTAATGGACGTGGGGTGTTACACGAGGTATTAGAGCTGAAGGTTACCAGAACAGATATTAATTTTGAAAAAAAAGCTGTTTTGTAAAGAAATACTTTCAAAAAAATGTTTTAAGGAGAGTATTTTTAAAAGAAAAGTTTGTTTGTTTTAAAAACATAACACCCAAGAGCCATATATCTTTCCTTCGATTCTCTGTTTTGTATCTCTACCTCTTTCCTTTATTAATTTCTTCCTCCATGCATATAGACGCTTTTTCTAAGATATGTAAGAACTTCCGTACGATGGGTGGAAAACCACTTAATGGGATTGAGATGTCTATCAAAACTAGGAGGAAGTGGAGGGCTTGTTGGTACCTTTAGGATAGACGAAGGGAGGAAGGTTCAATTAGCTGCCTGGTTAATGAAGAACAAAGCCTCATTTGTTAGGAGGCCACGAACAGAGAATGTGCAAGAGAGACGTGGAAAGGACACACGATAAAGTAGATCCAAATAAAGGCGATAAGGATAACAAGGGCCAAGAGAAAAGGAAGGGCCACACTTGTGAAATACCTGACTACTTAAATAAGGACATTAGAAAGAAGAAGAAGACTAGTTGTTATCATTACAAGACATCTTATTAGGATCGTCCAAAGAAGCAAAAGGTAAAGGTAAGGACAAGGTACAGGATCTTCTGGAGGCAGAAACGTTCCCTCACGACTGACATACCTGATAGAGGTAGAAATATATCTTGGTTGGAAATTTGGTTTTTCTTTCTGATCATCCTGTTCGAACCTTGTTTGAATTCTGGCGCTTCACACTAATTTGTATCTGCTTCGTTAGTTGAAACACTGCACCTAAATACTAGTCTAGTTACGGATCCCATAGTTGTCTCAAATCCTATTGGTGGTTCGGCTCATCTTTCAATGATTTGTCGGGATTTGAGAGTGTCTATCTTGGGAATTGGGTTTGAATGCAACGCCTTCGTTCTTGGCTTCATGGGCTACGGCTTGATTCTAGGTATGGATTGGCTAACTAGATATGGTGCCATCCTAGATTGTGAAAGAAGGGTAGTTAGATTGTTGACTCGTTGTGGAAAGACCCTCGATATTTTTTGCGACCCTAGAGGTCCGGTAATGCTTAGTTACCTAGAATCCCTTGATGCATCCAATGATGATTTGGAATCTGTTCGTGTGCTCCGTTAATATAGTGACATCTTAGATGAAGTTCGAGGCTTACCCCCGAGGCGCAAGATAGACTTTCGAATATACCTAGTAGATAATGCAAAGCCAGTTGCATTACCAGTGTGCCACATGGCTCCGAGAGAGAGAAGAGAACTCAGTAAGCAAGTGAAAGAATTGCTTGAGAAGGGGTTCATAAGAAGGAGTATTTCAGAGTGGGGTGCTCCAGTCGTTTTTGCTACGAAAGATGATGGTTCACTTAGATTGTGCATGGACTATAGAGAGCTGAATAAGCTAACAAAGAATAACAAACACACATTGTCGAGGATAGATGATTTATTCAATCAGTTGGTAGGTGCTTCGTTTTTTTGGCAACTGGATTTGGCTATAGGGTTTCATCAACTAAAGGTAGCTAAAGATAGCATAGATAAGACTGCATTTAGAACCCCTGACGATTTCTTCGAGTGGCTCATCATGCCTTTCGGTTTGACGAATGCACCCGCATACTTTGTTGACTTAATGAGTAGGGTGTTTGAGGAGTTTCTAAACAAGTTTATGATAGTCGTTGTGGACGATATCCTGATTTTCTCTAAAAGTGAAGAAGAGCATGCCCTAAATCTTAGGGAAGTCTTAGAGACACTACGAGCGCATCAACTTAAAGCTAATTTCTCCAAGTGCCATTTTTGGAGAAAAGAAGTGAGGTTCTTAGGACATGTGGTCTCTAAGGAAGGGATAGCTGTGGATACCGCAAATGTGGTGGCAATCCAAGATTGGAAGATTCCTAAGAACGCAACAGAAGTAAGAAGCTTTTTAGGGCTAGTTGGTTATTATAGGAAGCTCATTAAGGACTTCGCGAAGATATCAGCCCCACTTACTCGGTTAACGAAGAAGAACTTGATTTTTTCTTGGTATGTTGACTGTGACGATGCTTTCCAACGTTTGAAGAGGGTTTTGACGACTGCTCCAGTTTTAGTTTTGCCAGATGGAAGTAACCATTCACAGTGTATGCCGATGCTTGCGAGACAGGGCTTGGAAAAGTTTAAGGTGCAAGAGGAAAAGGTGATATGCAAAAGGCGGCAAGTACGAGTATCGCCTATCACCCACAGACGGGTGAACGGACAGAAAGGGGTGAACAAAATCCTTGAAGATCTTTTGAGGTTATGTATCCTAGATTTTGGAAGGACATGAGAAGAGGCAACTAGCTTAGTGATGTTCATGACATGTTTTCACGTATCATATTTGCGGAAGTGTTACAAGATACCGCGGAAGTAGTGGAGCTGAACATGCTTAGAGAAGTGGAAGTAGAGGGAGATGCCACGATTAGACGAGCTCCTGCATGCATCCTTGGGTTAGAGGTATAAGAGCTACGCAACAAAGAGGTCAAGTTGGTCAAAGTGCAATGGGGAGATGATCAAAGAGACGCGACTTGGGAGACGGAAGACAAGATACGTACGCTGTACCCTTTCCTTTTTGAGGGTATGTTTTCACTTCTCCTTTTTCTACCACTTTGTTGATACTTGTCCTATCATTTAGTATTATCTTTGCGATGACATCTTCGATCTTTAGATAGGAAGAACCCTACGGTTGTAAACATGTGTTTGAGACATGTTATGTTTGGTGGATGCAAATGGATGCAAGTGGTTGCTAGTGGTTGCTCGTGGATGCTTGTACACACACATTAGGCACTAGATTGGCTCAATCACCTTCATGTTGCATATAAATGTGTGTGCATATTTAAATTAATGGATGTATAATGGTTGTGTTATCACATGGATGCTGCATTTTGATGAATGGTTGTGCATACATGTAGGAATAATTTGTATCGATAGGATTCTATCGCATACATAATGGATGCATGGCACTATCATGATTTGCATTAAGGAGGTCAACTGAATTAGTAGACCGCCTGATTTTGCATTAGATAAGGAACATATACACGCACTTTTGCATATGTTCATACGGCATTAGAAATCTTGTAAGGACAATGGATGTCTATGTTTGATGGTTGAGTAGATGGATGGTTGGATGTTAGGATATGCATTCTCTTCAACTTGGAGATTTAGGGGGCGAAATCCTTTAAAGAGGGGAGAATGTAACACCCCATGATTTTAAATATTAAAATTAATGAATTAAGGAATACTTAATCTCAATTGTGGGAATTAAGGGAAACGGGTTGCGCCATTACGTTCATCTCGGAATTCTGCTTGAGATGGAGTCCGAGTTTGCATAAATCGGACTCCGTATGAAGAAGATATCTTTGAATTAAATATTGCAGCAAAATATGAAAAAAAAGAATGAGAAAAGAAAAATGTTTACATTGTCCTAAGTTTTGTAAGCAAAATACTTAGTAGCTCATTTAGTTATAGCATGTGATCTGCATACAAGAGGTAGAGAGTTAGATCCCCGCCAGCGCCATATTTTTGTTTTAGGGGAATGGCTAAAAAGTGGCTTAGTGTGAACGCAGTTCAAATAGTGGTTTAGTGTGAAAATGGTTAATTGGGAAGATAGATAAAAAGAATATATATATATATACATATAAGATGTGTACGCATCATGTGGTGCACGTGGCGCATTTTTTGTTGGTCAAGGATTGTCTTCTTTACGTGGCCTTCTCTGATTGGCTTTGTGACAAATTCTTAGGTGTTAGGGCTTATGTGACATGCTATGATTGGATGAGTGACACTTGCTTTAGTTGGATGGCTCTGATTGCTCCTAAAACGATCTAACGGCTCACATAAGATTTAACTTCTATAAAAGCAACCATAATCCTAAAACCCTAAATCACACAAATTCATTCCAAGGAGCCACTATGTCGTCCATGATCGTTCTAGTTTGGCCACCATTCCTTCTTCAACTTAAAAGCAAGATAGAAGCAAGAATCAAAATCAAATATAAATCCAAATTAGAATAACAATTAGTCTACATCAAAGGCGAGCAATTCAATTTCAGAATACAGATCCCAGAAAAACAAGACTATTCTTTTGATTGTGAGTGCTATTTCTTTCACAATATAATTATTAAATTAATTATGATGGGTTATAATTGGATTATGAGAACATGTCTGTTGAAACACGTGATG
This sequence comes from Allium sativum, assembly GCA_030737875.1. Lineage (NCBI taxonomy): Eukaryota > Viridiplantae > Streptophyta > Magnoliopsida > Asparagales > Amaryllidaceae > Allium > Allium sativum. The sequence continues at coordinate 739,337,222 of CM060916.1, forward strand.
TTATTGTCTGTTTGTGAACATATGACAATTTTGTTGTTGTATGATTGGTAGATCTATTTATATGTATAATTATACATGCTTAACTTGATCCATTTTATGCAAGTTTACATATGTTAATTTGTGAATCATATGCAAGTTTATGTTATGTGAATCTTATGCAAATGTATGTGTTAAATCATATGCGAATCTTATGCAAGTTTGCGATGTTAAAACATATGTATGCAAGTTTAGGATGTTGAAACATATGTGAATCTTATGCAAGTTGGGATGTAAAACATATGTGAATCAAGTATATACATATGCTAGTTTATAAGCGAAAAGTGTGACATTAATTTATGTGTGTAGATCCATATGCAAGTTCACATTTTTATGTTTAGATCTATGTTTAGATCCATATGCAAGTTCACATTTTGATGTTAGATCTATATTAAGATCCAAGGCAGTAACATACTTATGCAAATTCATGTTTCCTATGCTAGTTTTGTATGTGAATCATACACTAGTTTGAATGTAAATTTGTATGAAATTCATATGCACGTCATAGGAAAACCATATCCATATATGCAAGTTCATAATTACATGTTTAGATCTATACATTTAGATCCATGACAATACATATTTTATACACATTTATGTTTTATGACTATTGCCTATGCAAGTGTTGATTATGCAAATTTATGTTAATATGAATCATAATCATGCCAGTTTTGATCCATGTTATGCTAGTTAGATCTATTTTGTGTGTTATGCAAGTTGTGATGTTTTTTTTCCTTTTTATGAGTTAGACGATTTGCGAGTCTAACATATTTCACGTTCAACGTACGAACGACGTGGGGTAATGGGAAAATTTTAAATATGCATAATTGTGAATTGGCATAAAATGGCATAAAGGCATATAATTAATTTGAGACATTAATTGGCCTAATTTATATGCATAGTAATTATGAACATAATTTAAGTGACAATTATGGACATGGATTAAAATTGGAAGTTATTGGCAATTTGAAATAGGGATATTAATTCAAATTGGGGCTGAATAATAATGTGTAATAATAAATGCCTAAGACACGAGGTTAGACTCGTTTATGGTGTAAGATTGCCCGGACCCGCCCGGCAAATCCAGCAACCACAAACAGTAGTCTAATATGAGAGGTCAAAGGCATAAATTAAAAGATGCTTAGACACGAGGTTAAGTCTTGCTTGTGGTGGAAGTCTGCCCGGAACCGCCCGGCATATCCAGCGGCCATAAACAATCGACTTAATGTGAGAGGTCTGTGCATTAATAATTAATTAATGCTGAGAAAAGATGAATATGAATGACAAACAGAAGTTTGGTTGAGTGAGTGATTCTATGAGTAACAATCTGATGTTGATTTCGGTCTTCGGGGTTGGTAGTTAGGGAGTTATTCTTTTAACCAATGTATCTGTGAACTAAGATGTACTTAATCATAAAAAACATGGTAAGTGGGTAGGGCTTAGACTAGCTTAACCAATAATATATATGTATATATACTAATCTGATAAGTGGATGGGGTTAAGACCAGCTTAACCAATAATATATTGATCTAATAAGCGGATAGGGTTAAGATAAACTTAACCAATAATACGTGTTGATCTGATAGGGTTAAGACAAACTTAACGAATAATGTATATTGACTTGATAAGTGGATAGAGTTAAGACCAACTTAACCACTAAGATATAAGTGGATGGGGTTAAGACCAGCTTAACCAATAATATATTGATCTAATAAGCGGATAAGGTTAAGCTTAACTAATAACACATGTTGATTTGTTTAGTGAATAACATGGGTGACATGTGGGATATAATTATAAACACTTAACGAAGTTGAAAACATGTAAGAAGACATGAATAAGAAGGGGTTAAGTGGGAAATTCTAGTAGGGACCAAGCATAGGTAGAAAGCTTATATGGGAACCCTTTTCAAACCAGTAACCCATTAAGTATCTTTGTGAGCTCGACCCAAGTCGAGGACGGGACACGCTTACTGAGTTTGATTGTAAGAGGTCACAACGGGTTAGCGGTGGCAACGCAAGTCCAACGGGGTCATGTGCATGCGTGGGCCCAAGCTGGTAGGTAATACGTTGTTGCATTGTGTAGGTATAAGTCGTGCATCTTTAGTGGTATCGGGTTGCCACTTTGGGGAGTGATACACCCCACTATGGGACCAGCACGGGTATCTACGAGTTAGGGAGCCAATCGAATGGGGAAGGTAGTGGGTATGACTAGCGGAGATAAGAGTAGACGACACCTATGAAGACAGCTATGAGTATAACTACCATATTACGAATAAACATTATAATTAGAATGGGGAGGGTAGTGAGTACAACTAATGGAGATAGGGGCAGCCAACACCTATGAAGACAGCTAGGGTTACACGAAACTACCATTATTATTATTATCATTTTGTTCAGTGGGCGGGATCAACTTTTAGGGTGACTAGTAATGGTGCGGTGTAATTAGCATTGGTGCAGTATAATAATTATCCTATAGTGATTAGGAGCGCAATTAACGCCAAAATATTCCTCTGTTTGCTTTGTCTTGCCCACTTGCTTCACATTCATTCCTTGTTTTACCAGTTTATGCCTTATCCTAATTACTTTAATAATTGTATTATTAAAGTTATGGTACTCACCAGACTTCATGTCTGACCCCCTTTGCTTTCGCCTCTTTTCTTCCTTCCCCCCCTAGGTTCTCAGGGTGGGACTAGTACTAGAGGAGCTTGATTTGGATCTCTTTCTCTCTCTTTTGGAAGTGCTTGGATTGCTGAAAGTAAAGTTCAGCTCATCTCTTTTATGGCTACTTGTGTTTGGGGTTATGATTTTTACTTTATGTACTCTGAAAACAATTTGTCAAGATGGATATTAAGTGTACTTGGTTTATGATGTTGTTGTAATCAAACCTTTTCTCCGCTGCAATAAAAGTTGTTTTAAAATTTTCAAGTACCAATATTTGTATCTGTCTTGTTGTATTCTGTTCTATACACTAATAACGCTCCATGGAAGTTAATTCATTCCCTTTGTGAGTGATCATAATGGACGTGGGGTGTTACAGCCTCCATCGCACGGAAATTCTTACGAGGCTTGAGAGAAAATAAGACGTAGGTGAAACCACTGCGGCTAAAGATGGAGGTTGGGCACTTCTTTGCCTATCGACATGTAATGTAGTTTTAACATGCCTACGGAACCATGCCGAAATAGGGATACCCTTTCTAGAGGAAACGGTTTCTTGATCAAAAAGGAAAAGAAATCAAGTGGAGAATCAAGAAGATATTTATGGCTTTGAGAAATATGCTTTTCAAAAATAGACTTTTTATTTTAAAATACTTTGTTTTATAGACCTTTTTGAAAACCATTTTCAAAATACTTTATCCGATCTTATAACCATATAATCTGATACCAAATGTGACACCCCACATCCGTTAATGTCATTCACTAAGGGAATGCATTATGTTTCGTGAAGCGTTATAGGTAAATAAGAACATAATAGCATAAGACAGACATGTAAAATAGCAGCGGAATTAAAAACTTTATTCAAATCAAAACATCATGGTCCCAAATACTGAGTTTACATCATAAGTAACTAATTACATTAATAATCTATCTTGCAAAAAAAATCAGAGTATAAAGGCATAAAACCATATTTCCCTTGCAAAGCCATAAGCGAGTTGACAAGAAGTCAAAGCAGTACACCTATATCCAAAATCCAAGCTAAGCTAAAAGAATCCAAATCAACTCTAAGCACTTCCACCCTGAGAACCTGAGGGGGGGGGAACGGAAGAGAGAGAAAAGGAAACAAAAAGGGTCAGACATAAAGTCTGGCGAGTCCAGTTACTTTTAAATATAAATAAAAGTATCATAGCAGGTATACAAAATTGGAAGAACAAAATAACAGTAAAAATAACAAGTGTGAACTAAGCAAGATAAGATGACCAAGATATATTGTGCTTCTTAAATACATTTCTCTGCACCGCGCAGATACTAGTATATCAGAAGTAGAATGATCCCAACTAATACCGTTCCATTACATTTTATTGATTATTAGGTTACTTGGGTTAATAGCACTCAAGACTTCTACGCGCATCGTACCCATTTACTTTTCCATGGATTCACCTAATACAATATATGTAGCTATCTCTCAATATTGAGATACACTCCCATAGTACCCCACTCGCACGGTCTCCACCATAAAGAAAGCAATCCCTCATCCTACGCCAGAGTGACTTATGCATCTCTATATACCGATGTTACGCTCCACATATATCTATCATTACTATGCTACGCAAGCGTACAGACTGCCACCATCGATCGAATCAGATTCCATATCGGAATAATGCCCTCTAGTCTACGATACACCATACAAAGCAGATATGCATGTATCTAGACTGTCCTATGTATGTACTGTAATTGTAGCTTGATGCCTCAATTGCACGTCCTCTAATGTGAATCGAGTTCCGTGGTAGGGATAAACAAGAAACACGAAACTCGGCCGGGAGATTCTCCATTCTTGAACAGGCCGCCTTTAAGTGCCTTCAAATACAAATATTTCTCGGGTCTGTTTTCCATGGTGGCTATGACCCCACCTCGGCCTCTCCCTCAACTAGCAAAGACTACAAGAGCTAAGAGACTGCCCCTAATACAACCAATCTAAACATCCATGTTTTGTCAACCCTTAACCTTATGCCTCGATAGTGAAAGGTGAAATGAAATCTTGGGTTTAGTTCCAGTCTTTCGCATCCCACAGGCTGTCGATGACGGATATCCGACGGTCTACTATCCTTGTTGGTTGTGACCCTCTCTACCTCCTCGTGAGGCAACCGTCGAATCACCCTGATGTCACATCGTCACAGCATTCTGACTGCATAGCTGCATCTGCAGTCAAGGCCTAGCCACCTAGTAGTTACGCGCAGACCCAACCTCTGAGAGTACATCCAAAGACATCTGTCACTGCACAGAAGACTACTATGAGCACCTTACGTACTTCAGAAAGTCGCGTGCTTCCCCTTCCTACTCCTTTGGAGTCGTCATAACAATCAGATGAATGTGCGCTCCCCTCGTGTCTTATAACACCTCGATGATCTACCCTGTTGGGTTATTCACCCTCAAACGTACAGACTGGTCCAAGTGCCTTTCTTTAATATGTTGTTAGACCCTATGTCTAAACATTCTTTTACGTGCTTGCCTTACCTCACCGAGTTTCCATTTAACTTGGTTATTCCGATTCATATTAAATTCTTATTCAAATTACCAAGTTTCCCTTGCTTATTAATTTCAGTCATATAACTTAATCCATTTAAGTTTATTAATAAGCCCATAACAATTTATTTTCTATGGCTCAAGGTCTGTAATCCACACTCTATTTTATATTCTTGCTTGGTTACATCATTACGATAACATGTTCTCCTTAATACGTTAATAACTATATGTCAATTCACATGTTTCCTAATTAACACGGCACTTACATTTGTGATTAAATAACTTATTTATTTTACAATTTTTCCTCATTCTTTCTCATTTAATCATAAATTCAATTTACACCGTCACTACAAATTATTGTTGTTTACTTAGCGGATTATTACGCATATCTAATTCTATCATTTCTTCAAGTTATGCTTACCCAACATGGGTCTCTTTAATTACATAATATATTTTCCGCCGATTATCTATACCACTAGGTGTCTTTAATTACATAACCTTATTGGGTCAAGTTCGTGGGCCTATATGTAAATACTACCCACCCCCTCTATTTTACTTCACTCACCCACTACCCATCCAATTTTACTTAACCCTAACTTAAGTTCACAATCATACAATCCATATGGGTTAGATTAGGTTAAGTAGTCCTATTCATTACCATGTCCAATTATGGTTATAATGGGCTAGACCTCCCACATTAGGCCTACAACGTGTGGATGTTGGATATGCCGGTCGGGTCCGGGCAGTCTTATTCCACAGTTGGGTCTAACCTCGTATCTTAGCTTGATTCATATTTGCACACTTAGACCTCTCACATTAGGTTCAACATTAGTGGTTGCTGGATATGCCGGTCGGGTCCAGGCAGACTTCCACCAATAATGCAACATAACCTTATGTCATAAGTACAATTAAAATTCCTAATTATAAATACTAGACATTCCGTTTTTATCCAAATCTATATATTTCATCATAGGTGTTTATTTCCCCTTTTCCCCACATTTAATTATATGCCCAATTCACTATTCAAATCATAGAATTTTACACCCCTTTTTAATTCACCTTTTAATTATGCACCATATGCTCTTTTTCCCAAGTTATAAGTCAAGGCATATATATATATATATATATATGTGTGTGTGTGTGTGTGTGTGTGTGTGTGTGTGTGTGTGTGTTAAGCACAAACCCAAATCTACATATATTTAATTTATGTACCTAGTCCATATTCACACATTTCAGTACAAGTTATACCCGAATCCATATTCGCATATTTTCCAATGTATGCCAAAAATTCACATTCATATTTTCCAAATTTAGATCCATATTTTCCAATACCAATTTTTCCCTAAATTATGTCTTTCCCAATCATTCCCAATTTTGCATGTTCGAATTTTTCAGCGTTAGGCCTAGGCTCGAAGGTTGCCTGGCTATATAAAAATAAAAAGGAAAAAAGAGGGAGAGAAGAGAACAAAGAATAGGCATAATAACGAATCAAAAATAAACTAATAGAAATAGGCATAAACTGAATAGGCATATTATGACAAGATTTAACATGGCAGCGGTATGAACATATAAAAGAAGATCTAATAGTTATGTCATAATAGAACTGATTAGGCACCAATTCAAGATCCAATTTTTACAAACATATCGAGACTACTATTTAAATATTCATATCTAAAAATAACATGAACTCACAGTGAATAGATCTAAGGAAATGGATCCAAATTACTGCGAAGAACATGCTGAATAAGTTGTTGTAGCCATCGCTGAATTTTTGTAATTTTTGCTGAATTAGATTTGGAGTAGATTAGGCCATTCAATCTTCGTTGCAGCGGAGCCTCACCGTCACCATTATTTTAAGATGAATAAAACATAGGTCTAGGGTCCTTTACATAGCCTAGAGTTCATGAATATAGCTCAAAAATCGTCTAGGTTCAGAAAAGAATTTCCAGAACCATGGGTGGGTCGACCCCTAGGTCGACCCCCTTCATGGGTGTCGACCCCTAGGTCGACCCGGGGTCGACCCCCATGAGCTTGAGTCGGCCCAACAGGGTCTCGGGTCGACTTCAAAATGTCGGCCCTTCCTCAATTTACGCACAGGTTTCTGGATTTGCCGATTTTTGAATTTTTTTGAATTTTATATGTGTATATATTTTTCCTATATGCATACAAACTTCAAACCTTAATAACTTCTTCATACGATGTCCGATTTACGCAAACCAGGTGTCTATTTCGAATAGAATTTCGAGACGGACGCAATGGCATAGTCCGTATTACTTAATTATAAATATTAAATTAAGTTTTCCTTAATTCATTGTTAATAGTGTATTTCACACTAATTATTATTTAATTCATCGTCTTTAATGTCGTTAAAATTCCGGGTGTTTCAATGACCAAAACCCGAGATGCAAAGGTAGTCCAAATGAGAAGTTGTAACTCACGATACAGATTGGAACCAATGAGTGACTTCATGAGTTGGACTTTGCTATGGGACGTGTGCAAAGGGGTTATCGATGTATATAGATTTGACTCACCACTAAGAGACGGGTTAATGACTATGGATCAATGTAGTGGAGTTGTCATGACTCCATAGGGGCAGGGTGGACATAGCAAAGTATTAGTGGTTACGAATTAGTGCTGTGGAGCCGTCATGACTCCATGGGGCAGAGTGATCGTAACAAAGAATTGGGTGATCAAAGTGGTGGATATCGTATACTTTACGCACTAAGTGAGAGATGTGAGGATGACTCCTATGTTTGATGTTTGCTATCCCCATGACATGCACACCCCCTCCCCATTATTTTCACACCATGTGTTAGTGTCAACTAAGAGTACGGTACATCCTTTCGTGCTACCTCTTTGGTTGCAGGTCCAGGTTCGGGTATGGTTTTGTATACCTATTATTGTTCTGTTTTTGCTGCTTATCGCTCATACCAGTATTTTGTCTGACCCAGGGTTTTATGTCTCTTCTTATTACTCTGGGTGCTCCTAAACGAACAGACTAGAGACAAGTTAGCTGGTTATGCACAAGTAGCTGTCCGGAGACGATTAGGAGGCTTACACGTGTTATTTCCATTATTCTCCCTGTGTTGTTGTTTGTCACAACTTTGAGCATTAGTAGCGTACCTTCCTATTTTTCTTTAGAGACAGTTTTAAAAGTTGTAATAATGATGGTATGGATCATAAGCTGTATTTTAAATTTTCTGCTGCTATGATGGTTTAATTTTCATCTTATGGACTATCTCGCCTGTTTTATATCAAATTATTTTATTATTATATTTTGTTCCATGCGTTGTGAGATATACTACAGGTTCTTTGATGATTCATCGTCTTCTAACTTTCCCTTTGATGACTGCCCCGTGCAGGTTGGACATCGGCACAGTGCGTTTCATTGGAAATGTCGGCTGGTACGCGGTGGGTCGTCATAGATTGTCACGGTACCATTATCCTATTAGTACATCAATAAACACATCATTAAAAGTTTCCATAAGCAATACAACAAAGATAACTAATAACAGCATAATATCTCCATTTTCGTCTTCAATCTCCACCATTGCTTCGTCCATAGAATCTACTCCACCTACTGACCTGTTGGATATTTTAAGGAGAGGGTTCTGAACATAAAGTCATATATGACTGAAATATAGTATTTACTTAAAGGCCAAACCCAGATTTAGCAGGTTATATATATATATATATATATATATATTTATATATCAAGGTATGTCTATGTAACACATAAAAATTCACATGAACACAAAGTATTTAACCAATGAGGTGGATATCCGACTCAATCACTGAAGACCTTTATTAGTGCATTTAGGATAAAGACCCAACAAGGTGGGGATTCTCGGTCACTTGTGGCCCTATTAAAGGTGGATTCTTATGATCTCTTATAACCCTGAGGCGGACCTTATCCCCTTAAGACCCCGTCTTAATACGTCAACATTCTTAAGTCTATACTCTCACTGGAAATGTGGGAAGTAGTATTGCGAACGTTACTAATTAACTGATAATACTGTAGAACACCTATATCGCTTAAGACTTCCCTTAGACTATTGGTGAGCATGTTACGACCACATATCAAATGTAAATCAATTCTGTCTCTAGTTTAGTGTGACGACCCAAATTTTCGGTACCTTTCGAGCTGACCAGACAACACCAGTTCAACCCAAACTGTACTGGAAACTCAGATGTTAATAGAAAGAATTTAGAGGATGGGGTAAGAAAGAAATATTAGAATAGAAGAATAAGAAGAAGAACCAACACCACATAGAGTCTCACATCGCAGCAGAACAAAATATAATATAGAAATTATCTTTATTGAGAGCTTGAAAAATACTTACAAATATCAGAGTACATCAATACATCTGGACAGTTATTGTGACGACCCAAACTTCCGCAGAACGAAAGTAAGGATAATCATAGGAGAGTAACATAATTAAAACAACAACAGATCACACTTACATAGCAGAACATAATAATCATTGCAGCGGAAATGAAATGTCATCACAAACATCATCACAGAACAATAGAGAGAGAAATATAGTCTCAAATTCTCAAATTACATCAATACTAAATACTGCCTCAATGTCTCAAAAGAAGAAAAGATAAAAGATAAAAGATAAAAGATAAGATCTTCCAACATCTGCATCAGAATGCTCTAGTCTAGAAATATCCATACCTGAAAACCTGTCACTTGGCTGCCCATGTGGAAAGAGGGCAACCGAGTTTGTAAAGTGAAACAAACTACGAGTCAGTCATGGGACTGGTATGAGAAATCTAACTAACTAATAATATGGCTAATCACCGGACCACGCCGCTATTGCGGAACGGGTTTAATTCCATTGGATTGCCAGTGCAAGAGTTTTATAAATTTATAAATTAAAAACAACGCAATGCTTTTTAGTAAAATGAAATCTAATAAGACTCAAGTCTCATCACACAATGCAACGCAAGCGGAGGATAGAGTTTTACCTTATAATGATCAAAAATGCTTGATACGGGGAAAATAATATTTTTACTATTATTATTAGTGTCTAATATGTTTTAAAATATTTCAAAGTAAATGTATCAATCCTAGATGGCATAGCTACCATATAATATGTCGCCATATATAGGTTTACAATCAAGACCGTAGTGTCGTATTGGATGTTGGTTTCCATCATGAGTCATGGCTAGGAACGACTAACTGATTTGAGATACTCTAGCAATGTCTCAGGATTCGGACGCTGGCGAACCCTTGGATCCTGCAGGGCCGGTCCACAAATACTTTAGTGGATTGGCAATTCCTGAACACATGCTTCCCGATCCTATTGGACCTATAAATTGGCCATTGCGACCAATAAAAATCTGAGGCGCATCATTCCATCAACCACAAAGGTAAAAATGCCGAGCCTTGTGAAAACCCAACACCACTTCTAGCTAGAAAGAAACGTGTGCACTCCCTGCGTTCCCTTGTTCCGTTTTAGACTCCACCCAGGTGTGAGGCTCGCGAGGTAACGTAATACACAAAGCTATGCCTAAATAGGCTATGATTTGATCATCATCCACAGGGCTCTGCTTTTCAACAAAAACCCCGATCAATTGCATCTTGGCATGTCACATTGACAGTCCATACCATGCGATCGATAACTACCAATATATAACCTTCGAGCTCATGGCCTCAAAGAAGGGTGTTTAGCAAGTGGACAAATCCTCCGCCACCTCAGAAATATATTAATAGATATCAATTAAATTACATGACATGAAATTCAATGTCGGACATGCATCCATTTACAAGTCTGTTCTGGGTCTGAACGAAACAGGAGTCACCTAGGTGCTCGCATATCCGGATGATCAATAAGTGCATCCGGACAACTACTACTTCAACCCTTTATTGGTAGCTAGCCAATGCCAGGTATCAGTAGCTATCCTTTCGACTTGAAGATCGCCAGTCTTCAATCGCCATCTTTGATATCTTTAAATCGCCGTAAAATTATTTGAAATGAGTTAAACTCGGTCTTTTCAAATAATTTTCGAAATATTATCATTTAAACCATTCGATATTGTTAATATTAATTTATAACGATTAGTCACCATTTTTAATTATTATAAAAATAGCTCACTATAATTAAACGACGCTTCGGGCCAATGGGCGGCCATGGCGCTGTTTTTTCCAGAATTTGATTTTCACATATCATGAAATCTAACCGTTGGACTTTGATAAAATTTATATCATCGGAAAGATCTTTCCAAAACGGCCCTAACAGTTCCAATTTTGGGAAAATCCGATGGTTGGATTTTACGGTATAACCGTTTAAAGTTACGATTGTCGAAACGCGAACTACCACGCACGATTCGTTAAATTTTAATTTATATTTATATAGGTAAATATAAATGTAAATCATTCAGCGATTTTCTATTTCTATTACAATTAAAGTAACAATGAACATTTCAACATTTAAATCCATCCTTTTACTATCGTGTTTTGATTACAACCAAGTTTGTAAACAAAAATACAACTTCCTCCTACGGTGCCGATTTGCATCAAAATATGCATATGAAAGTGAAATCTTTCTACGTTGTTTTATTTGCATTTTTTCTAAATGTTTTATTTGCGCCTAAATATGCAAATAAAAATGCACTTTTTCTAAATATTTATTTGCATCTAAATATGCAAATAAAAATGAAATCTTTTTAAATGTTGTTTAATTGTGTCTAAACATGCAAATAAAAATGAAATCTTTTCTATGATATTTATTTCATCTAAACACGCAAATAAAAATTAAATCTTTACTATGTTATTTATTTGCATCTAAACATGCAAATAAAAATGAAGTCTTTATACTAATGTTAATGTCTAAAATGCAAACAAAAATATGACTTTAACTTTAGTGTTTTGTTTGCATCTAAAATTGCAAACAAAAATATGTTTTCTATTTTACTGTTTTGTTTGCATCAAAAAGTGCGAACAAAAATATGTTTTCTATTCTACTATTTTGTTTGCATCTAAAAGTGCAAACAAAAATATGTTTTCTATTTTACTGTTTTGTTGCATCTAAAAGTGCAAACAAAAATATGTTTTCAACTTTCAAAGTTTATTTGCATAAAAGGATGCAAATAAAAGAACATTTTATTTTCTCTAAATACATTTACATAAATGAATGTAAATAGAAGTACATTTAATTTCTCTAAATATATTTCATCCTCAATGTATATCTTTGTGTATAGGGATGCAAATACAAGAACAATTTATTTTTCCAAATATATTTGCATGAAAGAAATGCAAATAAAAGAACCTTTTTATTTTGAATGCATATATTTGCATATAGGAATGCAAATAAAAGAACAAATTATTTTTCCAAATATATTTGCATGAAAGAAATGCAAATAAAAGAACCTTTTTATTTGCAATGCATATATTTGCATATAGGAATGCAAATAAAAGAACAATTTATTTTTCCAAATATATTTGCATAAAAGAAATGCAAATAAAAGAACCTTTTTATTTTCAATGCATATATTTGCATATAGGAATGCAAATAAAAGAACGATTTATTTTTCCAAATATATTTGCATGAAAGAAATGCGAATAAAAGAACCTTTTTATTTGCAATGCATATATTTGCATATAAGAATGCAAATAAAAGAACAATTTATTTTTCCAAATTTATTTGCATGAAAAAATGCAAATAAAAGAACCTTTTTATTTTCAATGCATATATTTGCATATAGGAATGCAAATAAAAGAACAATTTATTTTTCCAAATATATTTGCATGAAAGAAATGCAAATAAAAGAACCTTTTTATTTTCAATGCATATATTTGCATATAGGAATGCAAATAAAAGAACAATTTATTTTGATGTTGAATTGATAAACTAAATCAATTCACATAAAATGGAAATTTTTATTTTGATGTTGAATTGATAACCTAAATCAATTCAAATAATATGACAAATTTTATTTTTGATGTTGAATTGATAACCTAAATCAATTCAAATAATATGACAAATTTTTATTTTTGATGTTGAATTGATAACCTAAATCAATTCAAATAATATGACAAATTTTATTTTTGATGTTGAATTGATAACATAAATCAATTCAAATAAAATGACATAAAAGGGAACAAATCACATTTTCATACTATATTGATAAACTAGATCAATTCAAATAAAAAGTGACAAATCATATTTTCTAATGAATTGATAAACCTGATCAATTCAAATAAAAAGTGACAAATCATATTTCCTAATGAATTGATAAACTAGATCAATTCAAATAAAAAGTGAAAATCATATTTTCTAATGAATTGATAAACTAGATCAATTCAAATAAAAAGTGACAAATTATATTTTCTAATGAATTGATAAACTAGATCAATTCAAATAAAAAGTGACAAATCATATTTTCTAATGAATTGATAAACTAGATCAATTCAAATAAAAAGTGACAAATCATATTTCTAATGAATTGATAAACTAGATCAATTCAAACAAAATAAAAGTGATAACATACTACTTGACTAATACATTTGGATCTATAACTATCCATCACAAACATGGATCAACCATTTCAGAACAAAATAGATCTGAATCGTAAACCATGTGATCATTACATAGCAAAAAAATTAATTTAATTAATTATTTTAAACAAAGAAATCTCACCTTGCTTTAAGCAGATTTAAAAAACCAAACGAGTTAAGAAATTATTCCGATCAGTTTCAGCAAGTTCTATTCGACGTTAGGGTCTAACCGGATCTAAAATTTTCATCGTATGAATAAATTTTCAATCTTATAAATTAATTAACATTTTGCGACGGAAAATAGTATCACAATTCCTTTGTTTATTTCATACTGTATGCTTCAGTTTTTGTTCAAAACTTTTCTTCGAATTTGCAGACGATTGGGTGATCGATTGGAGGCGCGGGTTGTTGGAGGTGGTGCGGCTTGGAGGGGCGCACGTGCGCCTGGAAGCAAGGGGTGCGGCGCTGGCTGGTAGGCCCGGCGGAGCTTCGAGCGGCGGGTGTTCGGGGTCGCGAATCTCGAGATAGGAGGCACACGAGGGGGATTGATTCGTGTACAGAAATGAAGAGGAGAAGAAGCTCTTCAAAAACTTGAACTGGAGGGTTGGATTAAACTGTAAGGATTTGCGGGAATTTATGGAGGAAGGTTGGAGCATAATGGAGAGGTGGCGGCTGAGAGAAGACGGTGAACAGTAGTATTAGGGTTCTAATTTTCCTCCTTTTTATATTATTAAATGTAATATTTGCATTTAAATCCCTACATCGAAAACTAATCCAATTTTAGTCTAACCCAAGGTGATCCTAGCCAATAGCCCCTATTCCGGATCCAACGGGCTAGGTCTTGTCAGCCCAAACGGCTGTCTGTGGCCTGAAATATTTAATCTATTATTTAAATCATTTAAATAATAAATTTGATCGTCTTTATAAATCTACCGGGGCCACATACGAACTCAGAAAAATCCAGAAAAAATATTTCTGGTTTTGTTTTGACGATACAGTCCTAACAAAATTAATTTCGTCGAATTCTGGGACTGTTCGAAAAATGGCTATTTTCGAGTCGATCAGATTTGACTGAAATTGACAAAACACATTTTCGTTAGCCAAGCTCACATATTAATTCGAAAAATTATGAAAATTGAAACCTAGCAATAATTTGACATTCCGAATCCAACAAAAGTAGTTTCATCGAAAACTGAGGTCATTTGAAAAATGGCCTTTTATACGGGCTATAAATTATACTATAGCGGCAATCCCGAATATTTAATTGGCCATATCATTTGATTTCCGCTATGAAATTTCGATTTTTCGGATTCGTTGAAGAGATATTTTCAAACAGATTTAGATATTTTTGGTCTCGCTAAAATCCGTTAGATTTTGAATCCGGTACATTCGGTCAAAGTACAGGTTTGACTTTTCAAACTACCGTACTATTCTTGATTTCTTTAGAAATCAAAAAGAATATATTTGTTCTAACTTCGATTAAAATATTTATTTTTAATCGTTATTATCTAAAATGAATTATTTTAACTATTCAAAATTTACTGAAATAGCCAAAATAAAAATTTTAAATTGGTTCAGATTTTCCGGGTTGTTACAGTCTCCCCCACTTAAAATCTTTTCGTCCTTGAAAAGGAAATTATGATAAAGTAGGAAAACAAACGGAAAATGCAAGGTATTGTAAATGCACCTCGACACAAAAGTTACTTGGAGATATCCACTCTACACTTGGGATATGCTTGTTTGATGTTGTCCTCAGTCTCCCATGTACAGTCTCTAGGATCCCCGCTCCACTGCACTTTGACTTGGTGGATCCTCTTATTCCTCAGCACTCGGGTTTCTTTGCCCACAATCTTCACTGGATCCCTTCTCACTGCTAGGGCCAGGGTAATCTCCAAATCTCCTTGTGCCGCTTCCTCCACAACTAAATCTGGATCATGAACATGCTTCCGAAGTTGGGACACATGAAATACATCGTATACCCCTGGCAACCACTCAGGTTGATGTACTCTATAGGCGAGAGTTCCAATCCTTTCGAGAATAGGAAATGGACCAATAAACCTCGGCACCAATTTCCCTTTCTTCCCAAATCAGACTACGCCTCTCAATAGGGAAACCTTCAAGTATACAAGTTCACCGACAGAGAATTCTAAATCCCTTCTTCGAGCGTCTGCATAGCTCTTTTGTCGGCTTTGGGCGGCAAGTAATCGCTTCTTAATAAAGTCAACTCTTTCCGAGGCTTCGCGAATCATGTCGAGAGCCAATACCAATCGATTACCGGGTTCCACCCAACATGCGGGAGATCGGCATGGCCTGCCATATAAGGCTTCAAATGGTGACATCTACAGGCTGGCTTGGTAGCTGTTATTATAAGAGAACTCAACCAAGTGCAAATGATCTTCCCATGACCCTCCAAAATCTAAGATGCATGCCCTCAACAAGTCTTCCAATATGCGGTTCATCCTCTCCATCTGGCCATCTGTCTGGGGGTGGTAAGCAGTGCTCATATTCAGCTTAGTGTCCCTAACTCTTCTTGGAATGCTTCCCAGAACTTACTAGCAAATATTGGGTCGTGGTCACTGACAATGCTGTTGGGAACTCCATGCAGTCTGACAATCTCTTTGAAATAAAGTTGTGTCAAACTTCGAGTTGTTCTATTGGATTTAATAGGAATGAAATGGGCAGTCTTTGTGAGGCGGTCTACAATCACCCATATGTTGTCATTGCCCTTCCTAGTCCGGGGTAAGCCATCAATGAAGTCCATAGAAATTTCATCCCATTTCCAACTTGGAACACCTAGCGGTTGCAATAGACCTGCTAGCTTTTGCTGATCGCTTTTGACTTGCTGGCAGGTGGGACATCTAGAAACATATATAGAGATGTCTCTCTTCATAGATCTCCACCAAAAAGTACGCTTGAGGTCATGGTACATCTTGCTCACGCCCGGATGAATGTTGAGCTTAGACCTGTGGCATTCGTCCATCACTTCCTTTCTGAGCTCAGGAAGATTTAGAACACAAATTCGGCCTGGCAGCCTCAAAAATCTTTTGTCATCAATCCGAAAACTTGTGGATTCGCCTTCCCTGATCCTTTCGATGATTCTCTGAATAAATTCATCATTCTTCTGAAGGACCGAGATTTTATCGATCAAGGTAGGGGTGATAATAAGATTGGCAAGGATAAGCTTAGAGTCGATCGTATTCTTTCGACTGAGAGCATCCGCCACAACATTGGCTTTCCCTGGAGTATATAAGATGTCCAGGTCGTAGGGTGCAAGGAATTCAACCCAACACTATTGCCTCAGGTTCAAATCTCTTTGGGTAAATAGATGCTTCAAGGATTTGTGATCCGTATATAGCTCGAATTTCTCACCCAAGAGATAGTGCCTCCATATTTTTAAAGCAAATACTATGGCCATTAGCCCAAGGTCATGAGTGGCATAATTCTTTTCATGTGGTTTTAATTGGCGGCTAGCATATGCGACAACCTTGCCTCTTTGCATTAGCACTGCACCAATACCTTAAATAGAGAAAAGAATAACATGTTAAAATAAGACTTGACATTAGAAAAGTGTCATTTTTGACATGTTTATTTAGATGAAAAGGATAACCTTCTCTGGAAGCATCAGTCCAGACTCTCAAATCCTGATTGCCATCAATGATGGTCAACACAAGAGCAGTGATCAATTTCTGTTTCAACTCTTGGAAAGCTGCCTCATATTCGGGTGTCCACTTAAACTTGTTATGCTTCTTAGTCAGCTTCGTCAATGGTCAAGATATTCTCGAGAAATCCTTAACGAATTTCCGATAATAACCAGCCAGACCTAAGAAACTTCTGACTTCAGTGGGCGTAGTAGGCTGCTTCCAATCTTTGATGGCCGAGATCTTTCCTGGATCTACAGAGATGCCTTCCTTAGATACCACATGACCGAGAAATTTCACCTCTTCTTGCCAAAATATGCATTTGGAGAATTTGGCTTTCAGCACATTTCTACGCAAAATCTCCAAGACTTCCTTCAGATATTTTTCATGTTCAGCGGTGGACTTAGAGAAGATGAGAATATTGTCGATGAACACCAACACAAATTTATTTAGAACATCTCTGAAGACTCTATTCATCATATCTACGAAGTATGCTGGAGCATTGCATAGACCGAAGGGCATTACTAGCCATTCATAAAATATATCTGGCCCTCTTAAAGCTGTCAAAGGCACACATTCTTCGGCAATGCGTAATTGGTGGTAACCTGTAGCTAGGTCCATCCTAGAGAATACTCGAGCTCTGTTCAAGCGGTCTAGCAGATCATCAATGCGGGGCAGTGGGTATTTATTTTTCAGAGTCTGCTTATTTAGATCCCGGTAGTCCACACATAGCCTGAGGGTACCGTCTGATTTTGGGACGAAAACCACTGCTGCACCCCAGCTTGAGAAACTTGGTCTGATCAAACCCTTCCACAAAAGCTGCTTGGTTTGAATGTTGGGCTCCTCTCTTTCTTTTGGTGACATTCTTCGAATGGGATGCACGACGGGCCCTGCATTAGGGACTAAGTCAATTCTGAAATCGATTTCCCTACGCGGAGGTAAGCTGTCTACTTCTTCGAACACATCTGCATAGTCTCTGACGATAGGAATATCCTCAATAGAAGCAGGAGTGACTTCTAGAGAAGACCAGAATTCTTTCCTATCTGTGGCTGAGCCGTAGCATGGCATAGCAATGATGTCTCCAAATTTTGTTTTGATTCTAACTACTCTTTTAGCACAAAGTAACTCATCCTCATATTTCGCTAGCCAGTCCATTCCAAGTATAATATCGTATCCGTAAAAACTCATAACGATCAAATCAAAAGGGAACTGAGAGTAATAGTAAGAAATAGGTAATTTACAGTATCTCTCTAGTATAAGTGACCCTCCTATTGGACTATGGGCTCTAATTGGTTATTTGAGTTTTCTGGGTTTCAATTTAAGCTTTCTAATCGTGTCAACAGATATAAAACTTTTAGATGCACCCGTGTCAAACAAAACTGTGATTGGAATGTTTTTAATGTTAAGGGTACCTCCTAAAACATCAGGCGAACCTGCTTCTGAAGAAGTCGGTGCAGCCGCTCCTTCGTAGACATGGGCCACCTGAGATTTCTTGAGCAAAGGGCAATCCTTGATGAGGTGTCCAGGCTGGTGGCAGTTGAAACACTCCCTTGGGCCACGGGGATTCTGTCCACTGTTCTTACTCGGTCTTGACTCATTCCTTTTGGGCCTCTTCAGAGCTCGACACTCGTAGCCAAAATGCCCTATCCTCTGGCAATTGAATCACTTAACCTTGGATCAGTCTCTCTTCTTCTTTTTCTCCTGGGGCTTGGCAGTGGAAGAGCTTCCCGCCTCAGTCTTCTTGTCCGACTCCTTCTTTTTGTTGTTGGCCTGGTTCTTTTCTTTCTCTTGCTATGAACCCTTCTGATCAATCTCTTCAAATCTGCATGCCATCTCGATTACCATAGCAAATGGGCGCTCGATGTGTGCAGTTACCCTGTTATGGTACCTCCTTGCCAGACCATTGATAAACCTCTTATTTTTCTGCAGCGGGTCTTGTATTAATTCTGGGGCGTATCTGGAAAGCTCATCAAATTTTTTAACATACTCAGGAATTGTCACGCTCCCTTGCTAGAGGTGGGCGAACTCATCGTGAAGGCGCTCACCTTGAATTTTTCCCAAGTCACATCAGCCTCGTTACCCTCAACCATAGCTATTTCCCACCAAATTTGGGCCTGGCCTTTCAGAAACCAAGTTGCCATGAATCGTTTTCTGTGGTCCTCGAGCTCTAAACCATCCAAAATCTTTTCCATCATCTTAAGCCATTCTTGCGACTCCGTCACCGTTTCTTGGCCTGTATAGTGCACACCTCCTAGATTCTTTATTTTTTTTAGCCACTTTGTCAAGATCGAAAGCACGTGGGGTTGGTGGTGGTGTCTCAATTTCCGGGGAGTCCTGTCTCTGTTCTTGGACTGCAGAAGTCTCATCTCAGGTGGGTCCTCTTGCCCCACCTCTGCCTCACGCTCTAGTACTCATCTCTCAATTAGTCTGTATCATCAAGGGAAGAGTCAAACCAAGAGAAAGGATAAATTTCAAAGAAAAGATTTTAAAATAGAGACATATAACGAAATGATAATGATGTAATGACTGATTAATATGCGCTATTCTGTCGTGCTCATTCTAGGATATTACTAATCCTATCTCTAATGAGCTACACATCTTATAATACTGCTGATTCTATTAAGACGTATTGTTCTAAAAATGTTATACTCCAAATGCTAAGGTTAACCTTTAGCTCTGATACCAAATGTGATGACCCAAACTTCCGCAGAACGAAAGTAAGGATAATCATAGGAGACTAACATAATTAAAACAATAACAGATCATAGTTACATAGCAGAACATAATAATCATTGCAGCGGAAATGAAATGTCAACACAAACATCATCACAAAACATCAGAGTACGCAGTACAAGATACAACTTAGAAAAATGGATGTCTAAAACAGAGAGATAAATATAGTCTAAAACTCCCAAATTACATCAATACTAAATACTGCCTCAATGTCTCAAAGAAGAAAAGATAAAAGATAAAAGTAAGTTCTTCCAACATCTGCATCAGCATGCTCTAGCCCAGAAATATCCATACCTGAAAACCTATCACTTGACCGTCCATGTGGAAAGAGAACACCCGAGTTTGCAAAGTGAAACAAACTACGAGTCAGTCATGGGACTGGTATGAGAAATCTAACTAACTAATAATATGGCTAATCACTGGACCACGCCGCTATCGCGGAACGGGTTTAATTCCATTGGATTGCCAGTGCAAGAGTTTTATAAATTTATAAGTTAAAAACAACGCAATGCTTTTTAGTAAAATGAAATCATTATAAGACTCAAGTCCCATCACACAATGCAACGCAAACGGAGGATAGAGTTTTACCTTATAATGATCAAAAATGCTTGATACGTGGAAAATAATATTTTTACTATTATTATTAGCGTCTAATATGTTTTAAATTATTTCAAAGTAAATGGATCTATCCTAGACGGCATAGGTACCATATACTATGTCGCTATATACAGGTTTATAATCAAGACCGTAGTGTCGTATTGGATGTTGGTTTCCATCATGAGTCAAGGCTAGGAACGATCTCCTGACCGATTTGAGACACTCTAGCAATGTCTCACGATTCGGACGCTGGCGAACACTTGGATCCTGCAGGGTCGGTCCACAAATACTTTAGTGGATTGGCAATTCCTGAACACACGATTCCCAATCCTATTGGACCTATAAATTGGCAATTGCGGCCAATAAAAATCCAAGGTGCCTCATTCAATCAACCACATAAGTAAAAATGTCGGGCCTTGTGAAAACCAACACCACTTCTAGCTAGAAAGAAACGTGTGCACTCCCTGCGTTCCCTTGTTCCGTTTTAGACTCCACCGGGGTGTGAGGCTCGCGAGGTAACGTAATACACAAAGCTATGCCTAAATAGGCTATGCTTTGATCATCATCCACAGGGCTCTGCTTTTCAATAAAAACTCTGATCAATTGCATCTTGGCATGGCACATTGACAGTCCATACCATGTGATCGATAACTACCAATTTATAATCTTCGAGCTCGTACGTCTCAAAGAAGGGTGTGTAGCAAGTGGATAAATCCTCCGCCATCTCAGAAATATATTAATAGATATCGATTAAATTACATGGCACAAAATTCAATGTCGGTCATGCATCCATTTACAAGTCCGTTCTGGGTCTGAATGAAACCGGAGTCAGCCAGGTGCTCGCATATCGGACGATCAACAAGTGCGTCCGGACAACTACCACTTTAACCCTTTATTGGTAGTTAGCCAATGCCAGGCATCAGTAGCTATCCTTTCGACGTGAAGATCGCTGGTCTTCAATCGCCGTATTTGATATCTTTAAATCGCCGTAAAATTATATGAAATGAGTTGAACTCGGTCTTTTCAAATAATTTTCGAAATATTATCATTTAAACCATTTGATATTGTTAATATTAATTTATAACGATTTGTCACTATTTTTAATTATTATAAAAATAGCTCACTATAATTAAACGACGCTTCGGGCTAATGGGCGGCCATGACGCTGTTTTTTTCCGGAATTTGATTTTCACATATCACGAAATCTAACCGTTGGACTTTGATAAAATTTATATCACCGGAAAGATCTTTCCAAAACGGTCCTAACGGTTTCAGTTTTGGGAAAATCCGATGGTTGGATTTTGCGGTATAACCGTTTAAAGTTACGATTGTCGAAACGCGAACTACCGCGCACGATTCGTTAAATTTTAATTTATATTTATATAGGTAAATATAAATGTTAAACATTTAGCGATTTTCTATTTCTATTACAATTAAAGTAACAATGAACATTTCAACATTTAAATCCATCCATTTACTATCGTGTTTTGATTACAACCAAGTTTGTAAACAAAAATACAACTTCCTCCTACGGTGTTGATTTGCATCAAAATATGCATATGAAAGTGAAATCTTTCTACGTTGTTTTATTTGCGCCTAAATATGCAAATAAAAATGCAATTTTTCTAAAAAATTATTTGCATCTAAATATGCAAATAAAAATTAAATCTTTTTAAATGTTGTTTATTTGTGTCTAAACATGCAAATAAAAATGAAATCTTTTCTATGTTATTTATTTGCATCTAAACATGCAAATAAAGATGAAGTCTTTGCACTAATGTTTATGTCTAAAATGCAAACAAAAATATGACTTTAACTTTAATGTTTTGTTTGCATCTAAAATTGCAAACAAAAATATGTTTTTTATTTTACTGTTTTGTTTGCATCTAAAAGTGCAAACAAAAATATGTTTTCTATTCTACTGTTTTTTTTGCATCTAAAAGTGCAAACAAAAATATGTTTCCTATTTTACTGTTTTGTTGCATCTAAAAGTGCAAACAAAAATATATTTTTAACTTTCAAAGTTTATTTGCATAAAAGGATGCAAATAAAAAAACATTTTATTTTCTCCAAATACATTTACATACATGAATGTAAATAAAAGTATATTTAATTTCTCTAAATATATTTCATCCTCAGTGTATATCTTTGCAAATAGGGATGCAAATACAAGAAGAATTTATATTTCCAAATATATTTGCATGAAAGAAATGCAAATAAAAGAACCTTTTATTTTCAATGCATATATTTGCATATAGGAATGCAAATAAAAGAACAAATTATTTTTCCAAATATATTTGCATGAAAGAAATGCAAATAAAAGAACCTTTTTTTTGCAATGCATATATTTGCATATAGGAATGAAAATAAAAGAATAATTTATTTTTCCAAATTTATTTGCATGAAAGAAATGCAAATAAAAGAACCATTTTATTTTCAATGCATATATTTGCTTATAGGAATGCAAATAAAAGAACAATTTATTTTTCCAAATATATTTGCATGAAAGAAATGCAAACAAAAGAACCTTTTTATTTGCAATGCATATATTTGCATATATGAATGCAAATAAAAGAACAATTTATTTTTCCAAATATATTTGCATGAAAGAAATGCAAATAAAAGAACCTTTATATTTTCAATGCATACATTTGCATATAGGAATGCAAATAAAAGAACAATTTATTTTGATGTTGAATTGATAAACTAAATCAATTCACATAAAATGGAAAATTTTATTTTGATATTGAATTGATATCCTAAATCAATTCAAATAACATGACAAATTTTATTTTTGATGTTGAATTGATAACCTAAATCAATTCAAATAATATGACAAATTTTTGTTTTTGATGTTGAATTGATAACCTAAATCAATTCAAATAATATGACAAATTTTATTTTTGATGTTGAATTGATAACCTAAATCAATTCAAATAAAATGACATAAAAGGGAACAAATCACATTTTCATATTGTATTGATAAACTAGATCAATTCAAATAAAAAGTGACAAATCATATTTTCTAATGAATTGATAAACTAGATCAATTCAAATAAAAAGTGACAAATCATATTTCCTAATGAATTGATAAACTAGATCAATTCAAATAAAAAGTGACAAATCATATTTTCTAATGAATTGATAAACGAGATCAATTCAAATAAAAAGTGACAAATCATATTTTCTAATGAATTGATAAGCTAGATCAATTCAAATAAAAAGTGACAAATCATATTTTCTCATGAATTTATAAACTAGATCAATTCAAATAAAAAGTGACAAATCATATTTCTAATGAATTGATAAACTAGATCAATTCAAATAAAATAAAAGTGACAACATACTACTTGACTAATACATATGGATCTATAACTATCCATCAAAACATGGATCAACCATCATCAACCATGTCAGAACAAAATAGATCTGAATCATAACCATGTGATCATTACATAGCAAATAAATTAATTTAATTAATTATTTTAAACAAAAAATCTCACCTTGCTTTAAGCAGATTTAAAAATCCAAACGAGTTCAGAAATTATTCCAATCAGTTTCAACAAGTTCTATTCGACGTTAGGGTCCAACAGAATCTGAAATTTTCAAATTCGGATCTCGTATGAATAAATTATCAATCTTATAAATTAATTAACTTTTTGCGACGGAAAATAGTGTCACAATTCCTTTGTTTATTTCATACCCTATGCTTCAGTTTTTGTTCAAAACTTTGGTTCGAATTTGCATACGATTTGATGATCGATTGGAGGCGTGGGTTGTTGGTGGTGGTGCAGCTTGGAGGGGCGCACGTGCGCCAAAAAGCAGGGGGTGCGGCGCTGCCTGGTGGGCCCGGCGGAGTTTCGAGCGGCGGGTGTTCGGGGTCGCGGATCTCGAGATAGGAGGCACGAGGGGGATTTATTCGGGTATAGAAATGAAGAAGAGAAGATGCTCTTCAAAAACTTGAACTGGAGGAATGGATTTTATTGTAAGGATTTGCGGGAATTTGTGGAGGAAGGTTGGAGCATAATGGGGAGCGTGGCGGCTGAGAGAAGACGGTGAACAGTAGTATTTGGGTTCTAATTTTCCTCCTTTTTATATTATTAAATGTAATATTTGCAATTAAATCCCTACATCGAAAACTAATCTCATTTTAGCCCAACCCAAGGTGACCCTAGGCAATAGCCCTTATTCCGGATCCAACGGGCCTGGTCTTGTCAGCCCAAACGGCTGACTGTGGCCTAAAATATTCAATCTATTATTTAAATCATTTAAATAATAAATTTGATCGTCTTTATAAATCTACCGGGGCCACATACGGAACTCAGAATAATCCAAAAAAATTATTTCTGGCTTTGTCTTGACGATACGGTCCTGACAAAATTAATTTCATCGAATTCTGGGACTGTTTGAAAAATGGCTATTTTCGAGTCGATCAGATTTGACTAAAATTGACAAAACACATTTTCGTTTTCCACGCTCACATATTAATTCGAAAAATTATGAAAATTGAAACCTAGCAATAATTTGACATTCTGAATCCAACAAAAGTAGTTTCGTCGAAAACTGAGGTCGTTTGAAAAAAGGCCTTTTATATGGGCTATAAATTATACTATAGCGGCCATCGCGAATATTCAATTGGCCATATCTTTTGATTTCCGCTATGAAATTTCAATTTTTCGGATTCGTTGAAAAGATATTTTCAAACAGATTTAGATATTTTTGGTCTCGCTAAAATCCGTTAGATTTTGAATCCGGTACATTCGGTCAAAGTATAGGTTTGACTTTTCAAACTACTGTACTATTCTTGATTTCTTTAGAAATCAAAAAGAATATATTTGTTCTATCGTCAATTAAAACAAATTTTAAATTGTTATTATCTAAAATGAATTATTTTAACTATTCAAATTTTACTGAAATAGCCAAAATAAATTTTTTTAAATTGGTTCAGATTTTCCGGGTTGTTATAGTTAGAACAACCTGTCCTCATACACAACACACTGCGGAATAATAACTGTATAATATTATACGTCTGAATTCTTCCAGCTTGTCTCTTTACAGCATCCGATGACCTGAACCTGTACTCGGTCTAACCCGAGTATTTCAAAAACACCGGGTCAGTCTGGTGAACCAGAGTGAGAAACCCACTAAGTTTATAAACAACGCCCAACTTGATTTTAAAGTTCAAAAATATTTTCGAAAGAAAGGATAATTGTAAGACCAAATCCATACATAAATACGGACGGTTTTAACCTTACGATAACCCAAAACATTTTGAAATCATGTATATATCATATAATATTATAATAGTGTCTAAATACAAATAAATATCAATCTAGTGGAACGCTTGCATATCCCGCTCCACATGTATAGTGCATAATCAAAGTCGCGAGAACTTATTGGAGACTGGATTCCAACTATGACAAGGTATGGAACCACGTGCCGCTAGTGTATCTCTAGAGGGGAATACACTGGGTTCAACAAGAACGTCTTGCAACCCGGCCCACACATGACCGACCACTCATTTCTCTTGAGTGCATCGAATGTATATCACCAACGGTTGAGATCAACAACCGTTTCCCAAAAGGGATAGCATCGATAGATTAAACAAGGAAACAACTATTCTCTATATAGGTGATTATACACCCTAATGGGAGCGACCCACATAGCTATGCTGCCTGCTCGATTTTTGTCATTTCCCAGTTGATGAGGCTTGAGGTTATAATCGACTTTTAGAACATCTGGCCACCATTCACGTCGTCCATACATGACTTCCAGGGACATGATGAACCGAAGGCACCCTCCTACCGCATCCAAAGGATCAGTAGCGAGAAACCCTTGCAACCCGCAAAATCCCAACCACGACTGAATCACAGTTTAAACACCTCTGGTAGCTAGCCAGAGAAATTCAACAGTAATCCTTCCACTTATGAAGATCCACGATCTTCAATGCCCCATCTTGACCATCTTCTGATATCTTCTACGTTTACGTATTTGATAGTCGGAACAGTTTTCGAATATAAATTCGATTCCGATCTTTTCGAACCAACAATCGATTTGGCCAGATTTTGATAGTGGTTATTTAATTATCAAAATAAACAACCCTCATCCACAGAAAAATAAAATGGATCCATTGGTTCCATACACAGCATCACTTGGCCTTTTTATTTAACAAATGTTAATTCAACTTCTACATCTAATACTTGGAATCCTGGTTTTCAATTCTTCTTTCCAAATCAGATTATTCAATCTTATAGCTTTTCGAATTTTAATTTATAATATCCTTTACAAAAATGTGCATTTAATTCCCTCAACTACCCTCGTTTCTAAATTAATATCATTCTTGGATAATCATGAAGTCGTTCAAGTTAGGGTATTTTATTTACCTCTCAGACCTTGAGTCGACAACAGTCTTATCTTCAGAACCAATAAAAGTCTATTAATGAATATCATTGCAATAACTATCCCACATTTTCATTTACTATAGAATCCCTTATTAACACCACTTATCTTAGTTTTGTTTAAATAACTTCGTTTCACATCTAAAATTATTATCTCTATTTTTAACATTAGATCTTTACTTTTATAATCAAATTCAATCCACTTAAGCTTTCGTCTGATTTCGACTCATATTAAATCTTGTTTGAACTTTTCCCTTTTTATAAAATTCCTTTTTTGAAATAAATCAATATGCTAACTCATATAAAAATGAGAAAACTTATTAAAAATCCTTTTTAATTATAAACGTGGTCTTACTCGATTAATTCCCTTTATCCCCATTGACATTTTCACCCTAGTCTTTTCAAACCTTAGCCACTTTAAAAGTTAACATTATTCTTTTAGAGAAATCTAGACCCGATATATCAAAAAACTTGGTTTCATTTGAAAACACCATTATATGTTCAAATCGATCGAGTCGCTTTATGAATTCATATTCATACTATACTTTCAAAATCTCATTTGCAGGTTAACTCCCCGTTAATTGTCTAACATCCTTTACTTTATCAACACTGTAATAACTAATCTTTCTTAAAGGATTATTTAAAATAATAATTAACTCCAATAACAATTAACAAATCCATAGTGGTTTTTAATAATCAATTCTCGTTCAAGTGGTTGACTTGATTGTATCAAACAAGGTTACCTTGTTAATCATTTTCACTTGGTTATTCCTTTAAAAATTATTTAAATCATTTCGACTGATTTAATCAATAATCTAATTAAACAATCACATTTAATTGCTTATTGAAAACAATTAATTCAACTCTTAATCATTTTGTTAATCACTGCTTATTTTCTTACGAACTCATAAAATCTCATTATATACCCATTTTAAAATTTACAAGATAAAATAATTATTTATTTCTTTTAATAACTTCATTTAAAAATAATCTATATAAAATAGATTTCAAAACCTGTCTCTAGTTATAAAACAAGTTTTATAACTTCCTTTCTATTGATTTACCTGACGGTAAATCAATCTCTATAAAATGATTCATTTACAGGCCCTCTGCCGATAATTACTCAATCAACATCATCCATTGGTTAATGCCAAACAAGCGTTGAATTTGGTTTCAACAATCAATAATTAATCAGATTGATTAACTAGTTTATCTAAGTAAACAACATATTTGAGGAATCCGGTTGGATTCCTCCAACTTGTCCTTCCCTGCATCACAATAAGTTATCTCAATACGATAGTATATTTATTCAGCACGATAAACAGAAACAAACAATTTAGCTAATAACAGTCAACAAACAATTTATAACATCCAATCAAGCTTTCAATTATTTGTTTATTATTATAAACGTAACCAACAAGGTAAGTTACCTTGTTTTGGATTTAATCGTTTGAAATAACGATTTAAATTTCATTAAATTAAACAAATGCTTAATTTAACCAGTGGATATTAAATAATATCCAGCATACAAACAAACAATCACCCAATTATCAACCATTTAGCAAACATTGCACACACAAAAATAAAACCCAGCTTATATGAAATATAAACGGGATAACTGAGTGAGTTAAACTCACTTTGGTTTTTACTTGTTGGCAAGACAGTTTGTTTTACCAGCTTCCAGCTATGTTCAAATCCGTCTGTTCCAATCCCAAAATGTTACGCTCGTCGACAGGGTTCCACACTTCTTGTTCGGTCTGATGCTGTGTATGTATAACACAGTTAATAATTTAGTATGGTATTTGGTTAATATTATTTATTATTAAACCATATTTTATTATCATAAATTCTAAAATTAACGTTATATATAATCTGTATCTAGATCGTTAACTCACATTATAATTATTGGTTAGGCAAATGTTAAAGCCACTACGTATAATGTTGACATCTATTAATAGGGATTTAGGCATTAGGTAACTTAAATCAGGCTACGACATTTGGCCACATAAGTATAAAATAGGATTTGCTATGAAGTAAAAATTTAGCTTATTACACTATAAATGTTAAAACACGAAACTGTTATACACTTTCTTTAGAGAGAAGGGCTACGCTAAAACATTGGCTCGATATATTTAAACTAGCATGTTATAACCATTGTTGAACATGTGATATCTTACCAGGAACATTTCTGTAATGTAAATATATTAATAACTAAATATATCACTAAAGTGTAATGTATACATATTAATAACTAAATATATCACTAAAGTGACTAAACTAATATATTAACTTACGTTTACACAAGTTTAAAACTTGGGTTAAGCATGTATAATGGTCGCGCCATAAATAAATATCACTTACGTAAATGATACAGTTACACAAAAAAACATTGATTAGGCATATTAAATTAAGGTTAGACACTTTTATAATATAGTTAAGCGTGTGTAAAGAATCTGGCAACTATATAACCGATTTGGCACAAATATCATACCTGGGTGATACTGTATATCTTCCCTAATATAGCATTAAAACTGGTCCTCCCGGAAACCATTCGCTCTTCAACTAAACCCCTCTCTTCTTCATCCGCTACCTTTCTTGATCCACCGACTGTCATTCCAGTGTCCAAAAACCGCCATGCCATTAGCACCCCATACATGAGACCTGAAAACCACGTACCCTTCCTCATGTCATATTTTGTTCCCCCAACCTTGCTCCAGAACTCATGCATGGGTTTAAACTTTCCCATATTTTTGTTGTGCACTTCTTTCGATCCATGTACCACCGAACCTCCTTCACTGCTCTTCTTTCTACTTTGATAGTATATGCACCTTCATCTTCTATTCACTGTTATGCCACTTGGAAGTCCATCGTGACCCCATAGCCAACACCGACCTGCGCCATCCTCTACTTCGCCATCGCGTTTCCCGTTTCTCTCTCTCCCTTCTTACTTCGAAAGCTGCTGCATCACCTTCTGTTCTCACCGGACATGCCATCTTTGGTCCAAACCAACCTCTGCGCTTTACAGTACTGTTCCATGAGAGAAACTCCCTATAATTCTTCCCATCGTCTATACTTCACGAACCCGCTACCGTGCTTCCTTCTATCCAAGACCACTGATCCTCATGCTGCCTCCCACCTGCACTCATCACCGCCCCCATTGCCTAACCCCTACTGTTCTTCCCACTTTGTTTTCATGTATCCCTTCTTGTATTGTTATTTTTATTTATACAAGAAGTATATATTTCGAGTGGAGGAAATAAAGCTGGTTTGGGAAGAAGAACAAGAGTGCGTTGTTAATTTATAGAGGGGAAAGTGTGGAAAGCACGCCACCTAAAAATCATTTTCTATTTGGTTACTTGGTCCGCACGAGTTAGAGGATTGGGAGGCATGGAATTAAAAGGTGTGTCATGCAAGGAACTAGAAAGTGTGTCCAGGAAGAAACAGCATGGGCGAGGAATGAATTATTTGGCTTTTCATGAAAGGAAAAGGATTTGTCAAATATTTTTATCCAGATCGTACCTTATTCCATTGAACATTAGTGCACTATTCATTACTTAGCTATGCACATGTGTAAATTTCAATATTTTTCTTTATATTAGGTTAGACTAAATTTTATTCGGTATCATTACTTAATGCTGATTGTTAAATTCGCACTGACACGCATGAACCCTAAACACAACGAAAATGGACGTACCGCCACGTCTCAACATTCCGGTCCTA
Source organism: Allium sativum (assembly GCA_030737875.1). Taxonomy (NCBI): domain Eukaryota; kingdom Viridiplantae; phylum Streptophyta; class Magnoliopsida; order Asparagales; family Amaryllidaceae; genus Allium; species Allium sativum. The sequence goes on from CM060916.1 coordinate 739,368,027, forward strand.
GTGAAATTAATTTCGTTGAAAATGGATTCCATTTGCAAAACAACGTTATTTTAATTTATCGGTTCACCTCTAAATACCGTCTACCGATAAAATAGCTCCAATTGGCACCAAACTGGAAATATAGCAATAACTAATTATACGCATTCCAATACATTTCGTTTTGTCGGAACGGAGGTCGTTTGCAAAGAAAACTAGTTTTAAGGCCTATGTATGATCGATAAAATAGAATTAAATTTAAAACAATTCTATTTAAAATAAAAATAAATCATTATTATCATATATATCCAACAGAATAACCAATATATATATATATATTAACTCGATATTCAGAAATTCGGTCTAAAATGATATCAGAATATATAGAAATTCCTTTATATTTATAAATTAAATCGTTATAATTTATTAATGAATCCATAACAACTATTTGAAAATTTGAATTAGACATATCTTGCAATATGTATTATGAAATCTCTATTTTTTGTTCCACCAGAAAAATATCATTAAATTGATTCAAACGGTTCTTGTTTCACAAAATTTCAACTTATATCGGATCCTGTATATTCAATTAAAGTTTGAAATTCAATATTTAGAACTGCCGCGTCGTTTTGATCTCGTTTTATTTATATTATAAACTCTAAATATTCGAACTCCATTTTAATAAACAAAATTCGGTAAAAATTCCATTATATTTCAAATAAATATATTTAAATATTCAATTTAAATTACAAAAAAATCTGGGACATTACATTCTTCCCCTCTTAAAAGAATTTTGTCCCCGAAATTACAAGGTAAGAAGAATGCTCCAAACCCTGATTTTAAATAATTATCTTTGAATTATCATCAAATTTAGATTCTTTAATATTTTCAAAACTTTCGCCAGCAATTCCTCAGCGTGGTTCGATTGGTATAACTACAATTGCCACTCTGGGTCTCAACTTCACTAAAAGAAAAGCAAAAATCAAATGGCTACCCAACTCAAGGGTATAAAAATCCTTTAGGCCAATCAGTATATTAAGGTTTACCTATCTGTCGGGCAATTCATTCCAGTTCCACAGCAAATCAACTAACTGCTCTTCGTCTATACTTCTAGTATGTATAACCAAATCATCACCACAGCCTTCTGAAATCTGCACTAAACTTTACTCACAATGCAAATGACAATCCAGGGTTAAAATAATTTAATTCATTCCATAATCGATTTTAATTCCAATTTAATTTATTGGGATTTAGTTTCAATATATTCAACTTCTTCATAGACCAATTTGATGAATTTTATCCAATTAATCCATCCCAATAACAACAACCAAATCATTTGAATTATATTCACTTCTGATACCGACTGGTCCGCATTCACTTTGGTTTAACATACACTAACATCAATCGATTAATTTTCGATTGATTTCCTTAACTATCCATTCGATTTCCAAATCCCAATTTATTCGATTCCACTTAACTAGGCTAAGTTTCATTTCAATATTAAATTCAATTGACTAATTAAAATTTTCTAATCAATTCACTTCTATTTCAGAATTCAATTTGAATTCCAACCAAATCAAACAAACAACCAATATTACTATATTATAGAAAATGTATTTCCTTGTTCAATATAAAAATATAATTTGGGTAAATTATTTCATTTACCCTCTTTATAAAGCAATATTGTGTCAAATAACATTTCAATATGGTTTCGCAACACTCGAACCGATTAATCAACATAATACAAAAAAATTTATATAAAATTTACAAATACGTTCTCTCGTATATACACTCAAACTCAATCTAGGGTGCTAACCCTATCTCTACTGAGTTATGCCATAAAGCCAAGGTTATAACTCAACCAATAGCTCCGATACCAAATGTGACGACCTAAATTTCCGGTACCTTTTGAGCTGACCAAACAACACCAGTTCAACCCAAATTGTATTGGGAACCCAAATGACAATAGAAAGAATTTAGAGGATGGGGTAAGAAAGAAAGAAATATTAGAATAGAAGAATAAGAAAAAGAACCAACACCACATAGAGTCTCACATCGCAGCAGAACAAAATATAATACAGAAATTATCTTTATTGAGAGCTTGAAAAATACTTACAAATATCAGAGTACATCAATACATTTGGACAGTTATAACAACCTGTCCTCATACACAACACACATCGGAATAATATCTATATAATATTATATGTATGAATTCTTCCAGCTCGTCTCTTTACAGTGTCCGATGACCTGAACCAGTACTCGGTCTAACCCGAGTATTTCAAAAACAATGGGTTAGTCTGGTGAACCAGAGTGAGAAACCCACTAAGTTTATAAACAACACCCAACTTGATTTTAATGTTCAAAAATCTTTTCAAAAGAAAAGGATAATCGTAAGACCAAATCCATACATAAATATGATGGTTTTTACCTTATGATAACCCAAAACGTTTTGAAATCATGTATATATCATCTGATATTATAATAGTGTCTAAATACAAATAAATATCAATCTAGTGGAATGCTTGCATCTCCCGCTCCACATGTATAGTACACAATCAAAGTTGCGGGCACTTATTGGAGATTGTATTCCGACTATGAAAAGGTATGGAACCACCTGCCGCTAGTGTATATCTAGAAGGGAATACACTTGGTTCAACAAGAACGTCCTGCAACCCGGCCCACACATGACCGACCACTCATTTTTCTTGAGTGTATCGAATGTATATCAACAACGGTTGAGATCAGCAACCGTTTCCCGAAAAGGGAAATCATCGATAGATTAAACAAGGAAATGACTTTTCTCTAGATAAGTGGTTATACATCCTAATGGGAGCGACCCACAGAGCCATGTTGCCTTCCCGATTTTTTTCATTTCCCGGTTGATGAGGCTTGAGGTTATAATCGAATTTTGGAACATCTGACCACCATTCATGTCATCCATACATGTCATCCAAGGACAGGATGAACCGAAGGCACCCTCCTACCGCATCCAAAGGATCGATAGCGAGAAGCCCTGGTAACCCGCAAAATCCCAACCACGACCGAATCACAGTTTAAGCACCACTGGTAGCTAGCCAGAGAAATTCAATAGTAATCCTTCCGCTTATGAAGATCCACGGTCTTCAATGCTCCATCTTGACCATCTTCTGATATCTTCTACGTTTACATATTTGATAGTCAGAATGGTTTTCAAATATAAATTCGATTCCGGTCTTTCCGAATCAACAATTGATTTGGTCAGATTTTGGTAGTCGGTGATTTAACTATCAAAATAAACAACCATCATCCATAGAAAAATAAAATGGATTCATTGGTTCCATACACAGCATCACTTGGCCGTTTTAGTTAACAGCTGCTAATTCAATTTCTACATCTTCCAATACTTGGAATCCCGCTTTTCAATTCTTCTTTCCAAATCAAATTATTCAATCTTATAGCTTATAAAATTTTAATTTATAAAAATGTTCATTTAATTCCCTCAACTACCCTCGTTTCTAAACTAATATCATTCTTGGATAATCATGAAGTCGTTCAAGTTGGGGTATTTTATTTACCTCTCAGACCTTGAGTCGACAACGTTCTTATCTTCGGAATCAATAAAAGTCTATTAACGAATCTCATTCCAATAACCATCCCACATTTCCATTTACTATAGAATCCCTTTTTAACACCACTTATCTTAGTTTCGTTTAAATAACTTCGTTTTACGTCTAAAATATTTATCTCTAGTCTTATTATTAGATCTTTACTTTTATAATCAAATTCAATCCACTTAAGCTTTCGTCTGATTTCAACTCATATTAAATCTTGTTTGAACTTTTCACTTTTTATAAAATTCCTTTTTGGAAATAAATCAATATGCTAACTCATATAAAGATGAGTAAACTTATTAAAAATCCTTTACAATTGTAAACGAGGTCTTACTCGATTAATTCCCTTTATCCCCATTTCCATTTTCACCCTAGTCTTTTCAAAACTTAGCCACTTTAAAAGTTAACATTATTCTTTTAGAGAAATCTAGACTCGGTATATCAAACAACTTGGTTTCATTTGAAAACACCATTATAGGTTCAAATCGATCGAGTCACTTTATGAATTCATAGTCATACTATACTTTCAAAATCTTGTTTGCAGGTTAACTCCCCGTAAATTGTCTAACATCCTTTACTTTATCAACACTGTAAATAACTAATCTTTCTTAAAGGATTATTAAAAATAATAATTAACTACAATAACAATTAACAAATCCATAGTGGTTTTTAATAATCAATTCTCGTTCAAGTGGTCGACTTGATTGTATCAACCAAGGTTACCTTGTTAATCATTTTCACTTGGTTATTCCTTTAAAAATTATTTAAATCATTTCGACTGATTAAATCAATAATATAATTAAATAATCTCATTTAATTGCTTATTGAAAACAATTAATTCAACTCTTAACCATTTTGTAAATCACTACTTATTTTCTTACAAACTCAAAAAATCTCGTTATATACCCGTTTTAAAATTTACAAGATAAAATAATTATTTATTTATTTTAACAACTTCATTAAAAATAATCTATATAAAATAGATTTCAAAACCCGTCTCTAGTTATAAAACAAATTTTATAACTTCCTTTCTATTGATTTACCTGACGGTAAATCAATCTCTATAAAATGATTCATTTACAGGCCATCTACCGATAAGTACTCAACCAACATCATCCATTGGTTAATATCAGACAAGTGTTAAATTTGGTTTCAACAATCAATAATCAATCAGATTGATTAAATAGTTTATATAAGTAAACAACATATTTGAGGAATCCGGTTGGATTCCTCGAACCTGTCCTTCCTTGCATCACAATAGGTTATCTCAATAAGACAGTATATTTATTCAGCAGGATAAACAGAAACAAACAATTTAGCTAATAACAGTCAGCAAAATTTTTATAACATCCAGTCAAGCATTCAATTATTTGTTTAATACATTTATTATTATAAACGTAACTTAGAAGGTAAGTTACCTTGTTTGGGATTTAATCGTTTAAAATACGATTTAAATTTGATTAAATTAGACAAACGCTCAATTTAGCTGATGGATATTAAATAATATCCAGCATACAAACAAACAATCACCCAATTATCAACCATTTAGCAAACATTGCACACACCAAAAAAACCCAGCTTATATGAAATATAAACAGGATAACTGTGTGAGTTAAACTCACTTTAGTTTTTACTTGTTGGCAAGACAGTTTGTTTTAATAGCTTCCAGCTGTGTTCAACTTCGTCTGTTCCAATTCCAAAATGTTACGCTTGTCGATAGGGTTCCATGCTTCTTGTTCGGTCTGATGCTATGTGCGTATAACACAGTTAGTAATTTAATATGATATTTGGTTAGTATTATTTATAATTAAGTAATATTTTATTATCATAAATTCTAAAATTATCGTTATATATATTCCTTATCTAAACCGTTAACTCACATTTTAATTATGGGTTAGGCATATGTTAAAGCCACTACATATACTGTTGACATCTATTAACAGGGATTAGGCGTTAGGTAACCAAAAACAGGCCACTGCATTTGGCCACATAAGTATAAAATAGGATTTTCTATGAAGTAAAAATTTAGCCTTTTACATTATAAATGTTAAAATACAAAACTGTTATACACTTGCTTTAGAGAGCTGGGCTACGCTAAAACATTGGCTTGGTATATTTAAACCGGAATATTATAACCATTGTTGAACATGTGATATCTTACCAGGCACATTTCTGTAATGTGTAAACATTATGACTAATTATATCACTAAAGTGTAATGTATACATAATAATAACTAAATATATGCTTAATGTGACTAAACTAATATATTGACTTACGTTTACACAAGTTTAAAAATTGGGTTAAGCATGTATAATGGCCATGCCATAAATAAATATTACTTACGTAAATGATACAGTTATGCAAGAAAACACTGATTAGTCATATTAAAATTAAGTTTAGACACTTTTATAATATAATTAAGCGTGTGTAAAGAATTTGGCAATTATATAACCGATTTGGCACAAATATCATACCCAGGTGATACTGTATATCTTCCCCAATGTAGCATTAAAACCGCTCCTTCAGGAAACCATCCGCTCTTCAACTAAACCCCTCTCTCCTTCATCTGCTACCTTTCTTGATCCACCGACTGTTATTCCATTGTCTGAAAACCCCACGCCATTATCACCCCCATACACGAGACCTGAAAACCACGTACCCTTCCTCATGTCATACTTTGTTCCCTCAACCTTTCTCCAGAACTCACGCATGGGTTTAAACTTTCCCATATTTTTGTTGTGCACTTCTTTCATTCCATGTACCACTAAACCTCCTTCACTCTCTTCTTTCTACTTTGGTAATATATGCACCTTCATCTTCTATTCGCTATTGTACCACTTGGAAGTCCATCATGACCCCATAGCCAACACCGACCAGCGCCACCCTCTACATTGCCATCGCGTTTCCCATTTCTCTCTCTCCCCCTTCTTACTTCGAAAGATGCTACATCACCTTCTGTTCTCACCGGACACGCCATCTTTAGTCCAAACCAACCCATGCGCTTTACAGTACTGTTCCATGCAAGAAGCTCCCCATAATTCTTCCAATCGTCCATACTTGATGAACCCGCTACCGTGCTTCCTTCTATCCAAGACCACTGATCCTCATGCTGCCTCCCACCTGCACTCTTCACCGCCCCATTGCCTAACCCCTACTGTTCTGCCCACTTTGTTTTCATGCATGCCTTTTTGTATTTTTATTTTTATTTTTATAGGAAGTGTATATTTCGAATGGAGGAAATAAAGATGGTTTGGGAAGAAGAACAAGAGTGTATTGTTAATTTATAAAGGGGAAAGTGTGGAGATCACGCCACCTAAAATTCATTTTCTATTTGGTTACTTGGTCCGCACGAGTTAGAGGATTGGGAGGCATGAAATTAAAAGGTGTGTCTCGCACGGAACTAGAAAGTGTGTCCAGGAAGAAATAGCGTGGGCGAGGAATGAATTGTTTGGATTTTCAAGAAAGGAAAAGGATTTGACAAATATTTTTATCTAGATCATACCCTATTCCATTGAACATTAGTGAACTTTTCATTACTTAGTTATGCACATGGGTAAATTTCAATATTTTGCTTTATATTAGGTTAGACTAAATTTTATTCGGTATCATTACTTAATGTTGATCGTTAAATTCGCATTGACACACATGAACCCTAAACACAACGAAAATGGTCGTACCGCCACGTCTCAACATTCCAGTCCCAGTGATATTAATTTCGTTGAAAACAGATTCCATTTGCAAAACGATGTTATTTTAATTTATCGGTTCACCTCTAAATTCCGTCAACCGATAAAACAGCTCCAATTGGCACCAAACTGGAAATATAACAATAACTAATTGTACGCATTCCAATACAATTCTTTTTGTCGGAACGGAGGTCATTTGGAAAGAAAACCATTATTATCATATATATCCAACAAAATAACCAATATATATATTTTAACTGAATATTCAGAAATTTGGTTTAAAGCGATATCAAAATATATAGAAATTCCATTATATTTATATATTAAATTGTTATAATTTATTAATGAATCCATAACGACTATTTGAAAATTTGAATTGGACATATCTTGCAATCTGTATTATGAAATCTCCATTTTTTTCTTCTGTCAGAAAAATACCATCAACTTGATTCAAAAGGTTCTTGTTTCACAAAAATTCGACTTATATCAGATCATGTATATTCAATTAAAGTTTTAAATTCAATACTTCGATCTGCTGCATCATTTCGAGCTCGTTTTGTTTATATTATAAACTCTAAATATTCGAACTCCATTTTAATAAACAGAATTTAGTAAAAATTCCATTATATTTCAAATAAACAGATTTAAATATTCAATTTAAATTGCAGAAAAATCTGGGATGTTGCATTTAGCCCATACAAGCTTCTTGAGCAAGTGGACTTCCCTCATGAACTGCCCTACTCTGTTAACACTATGCCTAACCACTTTCAGAGAAGGAGGATCCATAGACTTACTTCGAATCTAATAAGGGTAGGTTCCATGACTTTGGTACCTATCCAAGGAATAAACCTTCAGATAGGATCCTAGTCCTAACCACTTTAGACCCAAATTAGATAAGAAGAGAGTCAGCCACTTAAGCACTTCCCAAGGCATAGTAAATCTTCCTATTCTCACACACAATAGGTTTATATATGTACACACTAGACCTCTCACATTAAACCGTATACCTTTAGATGTTGGATATGTCGGGCGGTGTCGGGGAGACTTCTACTACAATTGGTTTAATAGCGTGTCATAGTGTGCTAGATTTGAATGGCCCATGACACCCAGACCTCTCACATTAGTTGGACCCATTTGTGGTTGCTGGATTTGCGTATCAGTTCTGGGCAGGCTTCTACCACAAATGGCAACTAACCTCGTGTCCGTGTGTCACTATTTAATATATATACAAGCCATTCTATACGGAAACACAAGCAATCAATATATGAGGACATTTCAAATTCAAATCTTATTGTAATCGCTTTAATACGTCATTATTAAGCTAATTTCGTTAATTACATAAGATAAGTAGAATATTTAGTATGTATAAATAATGCTAGTTTTTCGTATGAATGAGAGAACGTTTTAACGAGGTAAAATTGTCAACTTGTTCTAAGTTTGAGGAATAAAAGTTAATTTCCACATTTTGACCTCTGCATTCAAGGCATAGTGGCATAATTGCATAATAACACATAGCAATAATGGAAAATACATCATACATACAATTACAACTTGCATCATAGGATCATTGGAATAATCCTAGTAATGAACCAATAGTAAGGTGTAAATTCATGTATACATGTACATACATATATATATGTACATATATATATATATATATATATATATATATATATGCATAGACTTTTATTTATCTAATTTACTCTTTTCTCATATTGTACATAATAACATTCATATTTGATTGGCTTCAAATCTAAATACGTTTAGATTATCTAATTAGAATAGAACCCAAACCCATTCAAATAATGAATCAAATCAAATCTAAACCTTTTTAGGTTGCAAACAGAGATTTAGATAAAAAGGATAAATCATATAGAATAAAAGTACATTACCCAATTATTCTCAATCTCTACTAAAACCAAAACCATAAACCCAATATAAAGTGACAATTCTTCCGAATATACATCTAAACAGAGGAGTTGGGGTTTTTTCAGATTTATCTTGTCATTGTACCAAATCCTCTTAGGCATACAAATCCATATGATAATCTACAAATCGGGTTTAGGTACGAAATCTAGGTGTCTATTTATAATTACTTGTGTAAGTAAGGACCGTAGGATTATCAAGATATAATCCTAGCTGTCCGTTTATATAAATTACCACCAAAAACCTGGCCAAACCTAGCCTCATTGGGTGTTTCAACTGTCAAGCGATCGATCTCCCCTCTAGGAGAGTGGTCAACTACTTGGTCATTGAATCGCCTAATAAGAGTACGTGGGGCTGGAGATATTAATTATATATAGCGTTAATTCAATCAGGTTATTTCTTTCCTTATGTATATTATTTTTGTGCCCTCATTCTTATCTTCTCATTTGAAATTCAATTCCAAATTATTTTATTTCTTGGATATATATTATTTATTAAACCCCCCACACACACACACACACACACACACACACACACACATATATATATATATATATATATATACATATATGCATTTACCGTCTAATTTCATTTAGTTGTAATTTCTTTGTGCGATCACCGTTTTCAACATATTATATATGAAAACAATTCAAAATTTCGTCATGAAACCAAATAAAAGATTTTCGTAGCCAAATTTTTAATGCTGTAAAATCTCATTTTATAGCCTATTTGTATTTTATTTTTTAATTACTCATTTTAATTAATTATTAATATTTATATTTTTAGGTATATTTTACGCGGTGTTACATTTTCTACCTACAAATGAATTTTTATAAGTTGCCGAAAAATAGTCCAATAAAGTAAGGATAGACATATATATATATATATATATATATAAAGTACAAATACAAGTATGTTAAAATATCAATATTACATATTGTGGTATATTACTTTGATACTTGGATTTTAGTTCTAAATGCTCTTTTAATAAAATCATTTTCAGTTGACGTAGACCTATGTTTTGGTGTCAAATTTATAGTATCCCCTTTTCTAAGGCTCAAAGCACCAATGTTGTAGCCATCTATAGTATTAACTTTAGATGATAAAAAATGGATATGTTTACTCATCATAACATCCGATAACACAAAATTATTGATTATTTTCAAAATAAAATTCATTAATAATCATTTATTATGTTTACCATTCATTAAACTCATGCTCTAATCAAAATATAATATTACAAAATATATCTCCAAGATAAACATATGAAGATGGCTTTTTGGTTGATTAGCATCATATATAGGCAATAAACAACTTTACCTTTACATACTTTTGGACAAAATAGCACACAACAAAAAGAACTCTAAATAGCTAAATGCCTCATACACGTCTCCAGAAGCTTATTCATCAAAGAAGAATCTCGATAAACCCTAATCTCAATCTACTCAAATGAGTATAGGAGAGTTCAATGAGAAAATAATTTTTTTAAATCAGAAAACAATAGGATGTGAATATTGACCATCATCCTAAAACAAATAGCTATCTAGTTAGACCATGCTAATTAACGGAACGAGTTCCCACTTATTGATATCCTTCTATAATATCCAAACATGGGCCTCTATACATATAATACAATGGTTGGAACAATCAATTATAATAGTGTTGACGTAGGGAGTTAGTTATTAGTGCACGCCAATGCTCGAGTGTAAGTTTAATGAAAACTTGTAATCCGATTATCCAAAGACAGAGAAAACAGCTTTTATAGTGGTTTGGCACCAACACCAACGTCCACATCATAGTATTCATTCATCATATAATTGTCAATTACAAAGATTGTACAAGTTCAGATAATTTCTATGCACAAAGTTGTATGGTAGGACAACAAATAGCTTGTTAATTCTAAACTTTGAAAAAATGTCTTTCTTCTTCGTTGAGTCAAACTGTGCAGAAATATCTAAGAAAGATCTCCAATATCCAAAAGTATGAAAATATGCTCAAAAGCATGCCAAAAGTCCAATATAATATACAAATTTGAAGGAAAAATGTTTATGCAACTGTTAAAGGTCCAAGCTATGTCTAATAGTCATGAAGAAGAAGATGGCAGCCATTAATGGTGCTTTAGAGCTTCAAAAAGCCGCATCTCGAAAATAAAGCCAAAAAACCAAGCCGAAGTAAAAAATGGAATCCCTATCCTTTGAAATTTCTAATCTCGAAAATGGTTGAAAAATACTTGTGGATCTGGCCAAAAAGTATGATCCGCACAGTAAATTTGGGTTTGCCAAATGATCTGGCATTTTCAAATTTTCGTATCCCTTGTTAGAAAGCCAAATTTCTCACCCCTATGATGCGATGCGAAGGCGTGAAAAACTTGGATCCCCCCAAGTTGCTCCAATGATTCCAAGATTCCCCTTTTCGAATCCCTTTGTAGGCCAAGTTTTCGTATCTCGGTTCTGTGAATCCCAAGCCGTGTCGATCCTTGCTTTTTCAAGTCGCAAGATTTTGCCTCTAATCCGTGCCAAGCCAACGTCGTATCTCGAATCCCCGATGCAAAGTCGATAGATCAAAGGAAAAATCCGGTACGCTCAGAGGATATTTCACATCTCTTGGTTGTGCGAAATGTTCGGATGTGTAACCATTAATGATTTGCCGAAAATCCGAGTCTAATCAGTCTGATGCATAACCCTGGTTTTCAGTGATTGTCCAATGTCGATCAGCCATTTTCGACATGCCAAATCCTGTGATCAACCAATTTCCCAGATGTGATCATCCAAGCATGAACATGCAGTTTTCAGTGATTTTTACATGTTGGTCACCTTTTTTTGAACGCGCCAGGTAAGAAGTTTGCCAAGTGTCAGATATTGATGTTGTAAGTCACACAAGTCATTTTTCGTGATCATGCCATGTAGATCAGCTGTTTTTTGAGTGTGCAAAACCAGCTTTTACTAGAATCCATATATATTTTCCATGACGAATTTTGCCACGTGATCGAACCAATACGCTCAAGGATTTTGAGTTGATCGGACTGAGTTGATCAGGTATTTTTACCATGCTAGTTTTTTCAAGTCTATTAACAATGATTTCACAAATCAGTGTTATCTCTAACCATTTCCAAACATGTCAGTACTTCGACTGAATCACTTTATGTTTTTTGATGATGTTCTCGAAACTTGAGCGCATCACTAACCGAAATCTTAACGTGTGATTGAAAAAGCATGTTAACACTTTTCACCCTAAAACATGTCTTCCATGATTGAAGGAAGATGTGTTTGCAAGAAAATCAAAGATCCAGGAAGCCCAAAATCCGGCGAAGCCGACAATCATTCCGAATTGATTTGTGAGAGATAACCAGAATAACCAGGATAGCCAAAGTATCAGGAATAACCGAAGGACCTTAGGAGTCTAATGACCTGAATAAACATATAATTCATAATCAAGAGATCAGGAGAACCTGAAATCCATAAATCCAGAGTAACCAATAACCAAAGAGCCAGATATCTAGATGACTCCAAGGCGGCCATATCGAGGAAAACGAGCAAGAATAAGCCAGAGGGGTCAAAGACGGCCTTACCAGAATAAGACGACCAAGGAAAGCCAGAAGAGATATCCAATGACTACTAAAACTGATGACCACTGGGATTGTAATAAATTAAAACTTCGATGATCGCTGAGATCCTATTAGAATGGAAATCCGATGATCATTGGGATCGTACTTAGAATAAAACTCCGACGACCATTGGGATTGTATTAGGATGGAGTGCTGAGTTTGGGATGCTTGGAAGCTAGAAAATAAGGAGTTGTGCAATTGTTGAATCTTGTCGGGGCAAGTATGTATCGGTAAAAAATAATTTTGTACTGAGCAGGCCAAGTTGTGTGATATTATGTACTCGATGGGGTAGGTTGTTAAGACTCTCATGATAAGACAGTTAAAATAAGGAACTTCCTTGCTTGGTGGACTGAGTTAGGTAGTTCTTATGTTTGGTAAACCCATTCAGAGAATCATAACACCCGATAGACCTAATTTTTGGTGAAGTCATGGACCAAAGTCCAATTGAAGACTAGGGTCCAAGGATTATGCTTGACTGATCAAGAGGGGTCCGAAGACCTATATTTATGCTAGATTGATCCAGTGTGGAGACGGATAAATATATTTATACGGGACGGAGCTAGTGTGAAGCCGAAGCCGTAAGTTTATACTTGACAAATACAGTGTAGAGCCGGAACCCTATGTTTATACTAGATGGACCAAGTTAGGGTCCAAAGCCCTATTGTAACATAACTGAATATAATACACTATAACCATAAGAAATATCCAGAATTAACTAAAACTTGCATTATCGTTGCATTCGTCACGGAATTCTAGTTCAAATAGATCCTAAGTTTGTGTAAAACAGATAATGTATAAAGAAGTTATAGGCTCTAGAAGTTTGTATACATATAAGAGGCTTATGTATATACAAATTAAATATAAAAAAATTAGAATTTCGAACGAGACAAGCGGGAACAAAAGCAGAAAATCGTCCCTTTAGGGGATGACCCACTTCGGCTTGGGTTGACCTACAGGTCGACCCAGAGGATAGGTGGGTTGACCGACCCCTGATCCATCCGGATTCCTTCTGTTGAACCTGGCCTGTTTTGCATCTGTATTCATTCTGACTAAGCATGACATATAAGGTTTAGATTTAAAAACTGTCATGATTTAAAAACTAGATTAAGGGTTGATGTTGGCCCTATAACTCTATAAATAGATGGCTTCCCTCATCCTGGAATTCACACAAATTCTTCACATCTTACTCTGCCTCTAAATTATTCTGAAAAATATAAACATATAATGGGGGAATGCTGCTAAAGATTGGATCAAACAGAAGCAATGTCAATCAAGACTTGCATATGTACAACTTGGATTTGATTTGGACATTCTGTGGCCTAATGTTATACATATTTATCTTTACCAAGAATATGAGTTACATTTATTTACAGATCTGATTTATTAGGCCTTGAACATGACAATTAAATAAAACTGGTTAAGATTTACAGTAAAATAAATCTATCTGTTTCACTATTTTCACCTATGTCGTTATAAACCTGTTATACATATACCTGTGATGTTGTTAATAGAACCTTATATGCTTACGCCTGTGATGTCATCAATTGAACAAGTTATACTTATGCTTGTGATTTTGTTAATTGAACAAGTTATACCTATGCCTGTGATAATGTTAAATGGATAAGCTATACATATGCTTGTGATATTAGCAGGTGATACATATGCCTATAATGTTGGAAATATTAACTAATTATATGTATCTATCTTCCTTTTCCCATTTTCTATGTTTATTTCCAATCTTATATACATATGTGATTTGATTCTATTCCTCTCCCTCTGTTTTCCTTCTTATTTTATGCCAAGCCAAGGCCTTTGGAAGCCTAGACTATACCTAATTAGAATGGGCATACGATTGAGTTAAAAGTAAATAATATAAAGAGGGACTTAGGAATGTTATTTACTTGGACTTATTGATCATAATTTAGGGAAAAAGGACGAATAAATATGTGTGGACTTGCTGTAGAAACTTGTTGTAGATGGACATTATGCATAAACCTGTAACTTGGGTATGTAGTTGATGAATAATATGAATATTGACTAAACAAGCTGACTTTGACTAAAACGAACATTAAGTAGATGACATGTTAAGAATAGAGCTGTATAAACATAATGACATTATAGCCATGCTTGTTAATAAAACCTGAACCAACTAAGTTGAACATAGGTACTAATAAGCAAAGAGGTCCCTCGTCTACTGTTGTATCGGGTTTTGGGGACTCTTAAATCCTAGATATTTAGGGATATAAGCTTAGGGTGTCTTGGCTTGTGTTAGTCTGCTGTTTGGAACCCATATCAGTCAGTATCCCTGTAGGTATCTTACTTGGTGGGGCCTCGCACTAGGTAGATGCTCACGGCACGCTTTACTGAACTTATTAGTAAGAGGTTCACATGGGGGTGGTTACGGGTGTATTTCGGCGGAGTCATGAATGTGCATAGGTCCGACTAGGGAAGATAAGACGCTATAACACCAGTAAATAGTTCTGTGTCATATGTTTGTTGGGTTAGGGAGTGGTACGACCTACTACTGGGGATGGCAAAGGGTATTTACATAGTAGGGATGCGATCGCTTAGGTAGTAATTAGGGTACACCTAATCCTGTTGTTATGTAATTAGGTTAATACCTAATCCTGTTATGTAACCAGGGTAAACCTAATTCTGCTGTTTAATCCTGCAGTATAGCCCTGTTGTTATTTTATGTTATTAATCCAAATGATATGTAATTAGGCAAAGAACCTAATCATGTTGAACCTATTATACTTGTATTGGTGTAGACATATATGCTCATACACTGCCTGTTTTTAGGATATAAATGTGAGGCATTACCCAATCATAAGTTTATTCCTGCTATTCTGTCCATCATGCTATTCTGTTTAGTTTATCTGTTGTGACACTGTACCTTTCTTATCCAGTCTTATTTACTTGTTTTGGCATTCCTATTTTATGCATATTTGTAAGTCACTGGAACTCGCCAGATTTTATGTCTGACCCTTTTTATTTCGCCTCTTTCTTCCTTTCCCCCCCTCAAGTCCTCAGAGTGGAAGCACTCAACAGTAACTAGAGTATCTCTTCAGCTTGGACTTGACTCGGGCTTCTTGGGATGTATCATTTTGACTTCTCTCTACTTTAGTTTGGCTTATGGCATGAGATATGATTTTATGTACTTTGGTATTTTATTTTCTGAGATGGCTTGAAAGACAGATTGAGACAATTTGATAGTTGTAACTAGTTTTGATGTATTTTTGAAACTATGCTTTATTTCTTTTATAATAAAGTTTAAAAAAATTTGCTACTTATTTTATCTATCTTGGATATTCTCTGTAATGATTATCTGTTGTGCTTCACAGAACTTAATGCTTTCTATTATGAGTGACATCAACGGACATGGGGTGTCACATTTGGTATCAGAGCTGAAGGTTACATGATCAGAGAAAAAGTTTTCAAAATTGTTTAAAAAAGCAAAGTATTTTCAAGTAAAAATCTAATTTTGAAAAACATATCCCCGCAAGAAATAGTCAAAATTCTCACAATCTCTTGTTGAATCCTTTTTTTTAGCATGTCTATGGAACCCAATCTTCCCAAGGGTGTTTAGATACTGGCATGGTTATGTAGATATCTTGAGGCTACGGCACCCGCCAATGGTCAAGGAAATTCCCCTCCCCTAGCTGCAGCCGCTATTCCTCCACCTTCACGAGTAGATAACTTCTCTAAGATATGCAAAGACTTCTGTGCTACAAGAGGAAAACTATTCCGTGGAACCGAAAGCTATGTCGAAGTACGGAATTGGCTACAAGAGACAGAGAACTTGTTTGGACTTTTCGAGGTCAATGACCGAAGGAAAATACAACTGGCTGCATGGCAACTTAAAGATGAGGCTTTCTACCGGTGGGAAGTAATGCAAGCTGGACAACCGGTTGTGGCTTGGGAGGACTTCAGGCAAAGGTTTGAGGTGAAATTCTTATCTCAGGCAGAGGAGGGACTACGTACAGAAGATTCTTGGCTTTAAAACAAGGAGACATGCCGATTAAGGAATATGGGAATAAGTTTAATCAACTAGCGAGGTTTAGACTAGAGTTGGTGAATATGCCCTACAAGAAGGTGCTTAGATTTGCGAGAGGATTGAATGAACCTCTCCAAGGACTAGCTTTGTCTCACACACTGACTGGGGCAACTTTTGAAAGGCTAGTTGATATGACGCTTATGCAAGAAGATGGCAAGGGAGAAAAGAAAAAGACAAAGACTGAGGAGACTCAAGCTAAGGGCAAAAAGAAGAAATGGTAGCCCAGAAAAGGAAAACAAAAGAAAGGTGGAAATCCCGATAATGCTCAAATCAAAAAGGTGGTAAAGTGTCATGGTTGTGGTGCAATGGGGAACTTTGTAAAAGACTGCAGAAAGACCAAGGGAGCTTGCTTTAATTATGGATAGATGGGACACTTCCCCAAGAAATGCCCTAGCAAGCAAGGGCAAGGGACAGTAACTTCTGGACAAGTGCATGATTTGGAAGGAAGTAGACCTGATCGAGGTAGGAAAGTCACAGCTGAAGGTTTGATTTCCCTTTTTGACTATCTTGTTCGAACCCTATTTGATTCTGGTGCTTCACACTCATTTATATCCATTTCTTTAGTAGATAGTCTACACCTAAATACTAGTATAGTCTCTGAACATATAATAGTCTCAAACTCCATAGGAGGATCAGCTCATTTATCCATGATGTGTAGGGTTTAAGAATTTCAATCTTGGGCATCAAATTTGAATGCAACGCATATATACTAGGATTTATGGACTATGGTTAGATTCTAGGCATGGATTAGCTAGCTATGTATGGTACCATCCATGATTGAGAAAAGTGAGTAGTTGTACTTCTTTTCTGTTATGGTAGGACTCTCAAAATTTCCTACGACCCACGGGGGTCGGTGATGCTCAGTTTTCTAGAATCACCTGATACTTCAGTTGACGACTTGCGATCTGTGCCCACAGTTAGATATTAGCTGGATATGTTTGAGGAGGTTAAGGGACTACCTCCAAAGTGCGAGACAGACTTTCAGGTTTACTTTGTAGAGAACGCAAAGCCAGTTGCTCTACCAGTGTGCCACATGGCTCCAAAGGAAAGGCGGGAGCTCAGTAAGAAAGTAGGAGAGCTATTCGAGAAAGGTTGTATTAGGCGAAGCATTTTAGAATGGGGAGCTCAGTCATCTGCGCAATTAAGGAAGACAACTCTCTTCGTCTATGTATGGAATATAGGGAGCTGAATAAGCTCACTAAGAAGAATAGGCATCCGCTACAGAGAATTGATGATTTGTTTGATTATCTGGTTAGCGCGTCAGTTTTCTCGCAGATGGAGCTGGCCATAGGGTTTGACCAGTTGAGAGTGTAGAGGACAACATTGATAAGACTTCATTTAGAAATCCAGAAGGCTTCTTCGAGTGGTTGGTTATGCCCTTTGGGCTAGCCAGTGCACCCGCCTATTTTGTGAACTTGATGAGTAGGATGTTTTGGGAGTTTCTGAATAAGTTTCTGATGGTCTTTGTGGATGACATCCTGATCTTCTCAGAGAACAAGGAGGAGCATTCCCAACACTTAGGGGAGGTTTTATGTACCCTTAGGTCACATCAACTTAAGGCAAAGTTTTCTAAGTGTCACTTTGGAGAAAGGAAGCAAGGATCCTAGGGCATGTGGTCTCTAAGGACGGGTAGCAGTGGACCCCACGAAAGTCGTTGAAGTTCAAGTTTGAAGGGCTCCAAAGAATGCAATGAAGGTGAGAAGTTTACGAGGGTTGACGGGCTACTATTGAAATTTTATCAAATATTTTGCAAGAGTATCAGCCCTGCTCACCCAACTAACGAAAAAGAACTTGGCTTTTCATAAATCGTTGATTGTGAGGATGCTTTTCAAAGACTAAAGAGGGCTCTGACAACAACCCTAGTTCTGACTCTCCCGGATGGAAGCAAGATATTTACGGTTTACACCATGTTGGAGAATGGAGTTTTGATGACAACAACCTTATTTCAATTATAATTGATTATAAAATATAAACTAACACTTTTTGTATAGAATATATATATATATGTGTGTGTGTGTGTGTGTGTTTGTGTGTGTGCAGGAATTATATATAGGAAATGTTAATGAAGACTATATAGTTATAAAGATGATAGAAATTCAAAGATCAAAGAAATTTCAAGACTCGTGAGTAATCAAGATTTCAAGAGTTCAATATTAATATAGTTATAGAGTCTAGATTTTGTAAGACTCTAAATAGCACTCCAGGTTCAAGATTCAAATTCTGATTTTCAATTCTATCCTCAATCCTCTCCATTTTATTTTTCTATTTGTTTCTATTTTTATTCTTCTTTGTTTTCAAAACTTAAATTTTTTATATACTTTATATTTGTACTTTATATAGTTTAAAACCTTATAATTTTATAAATATATTTACATAGTTTAAAAATATGTTTTCATATGATTTCAGTTATATAATACTAATTTACAGCACTAGAATTTTACTTAAAAATTTCCAGAATTAGTTTTATATCAAAGCACTTGAAAAATGCTTTGAAAATCAAAAATACACATGAGTATGTCGGCATAGCAAAAAGTGTATGTCGACCTAGAACTGCTATTTTTTTATAATTTTAAAGGGAAGTGTCTTTTCACTATTTGAAACGCTTCAGAATCATTATAACCCTTCATGCTCTATAAAAAGAGGTTAGAACCGAATTTTTTAACATATCTTCTTCCCTAACTTCATTCTCTTTCACTCCACCATTATTCTTAATCATTTTTATGATTCTTACACTTATACTCTACCGAATTCAATTCTATTTTGATCAAACATCTTCTCTCTACACTCTCTACTCTCTGTATAAGTGCTATTGAAGAGTTATAGGGTTGTTTTGTAATGGTTTGGGTTGAATAAACCTTGTTTGTGAGTCAAAGAGGAATCAGTGTATCCTTGTAGCTGTCAAATCAAGGAATAGGAGTCGGTGTGCCCTTGTTGAGCCGTGAAATCAAGGAATAAGAGTCGATGTCTCCTTGTTGAGCCGTGAAATCAAGGAGGGTGTATTTGACTATTGGAAATAGTAATAAAACTCTGCATAATCCAGTGTTGTGCGGGACTGGTTGTAGGAGTGACCCGAATTAGTATAAAATCCAGTGTGTTCTTTCCTTTTCTGCGTTTTTATTTCTGTTTATTTTGCATTTGTGTTTGAATCTATGTCTGTGATTGTGTTTGTGTTGTTTGATTCATTCCATAATTCTCTTTATTTTTAAGTTTTTTTTAAATTCCTACAAACACTACTCACTTCCCCTCTAGTGTTTGCTTTGCCTGGATGATCCATTCCGCAGTCCCTAACATACCGATGCTTGTGGCACAAGTTTGGTGTCGTTCTGATGCAAGAGGGAAGGGTAGTGTGCTATGGAAGTAGACAATTGAGGGTTCACGAGAAGAACTATCCAACCCATGATCTTGAGTTAGCTGCTATGGTGTTCGCATTAAAGTCTTGGAGACACTATTTGCTTGGAGAAAAATTTGAGCTACATACGGATCATAAATTGCTCAAGTATTTGCTCTCACAGAAAGATCTCAACCAAAGGTTGTAGCGATGGATGTAGTTCCTAGCGTCCTACGACTTCGAGATAGCTTATACCCATAGCATGGTTAATGTGGTGGGGGACGCGCTGAGTAGGAAGAGGTTGACTTTGAGTCCTCTATTTGTAGAAAGGCAAAGCTTGGAATACATCTTGACTTCTGATTTTGTGCCTTCTACGGATTTCACAGTTGGACTGTTAGCCTCTTTAGAGGTGCGGCCTACTCTATTAAGAGGACCAACAAATTTCACACATTTTGGACGTGCTTGATACAGGAGAGGCTTCTAGTCACCTTGCTAGATATACCATGGATGATAAGGGGTGGCTAAGATGAGATGGAAGTCTATGTGTCCCTAAGATTGGGGAGTTGCTTAAGGCAGTACTAGAAGAAGCTCACCATTCTCGGATGACTATCCATCCGGGCGGCGATAAAATGTATCGAGACATGAAGAGGGTTTTCTTTTGGACTGGCATGAATAAAGACATGGCGGAATTTGTAGCTTGATGCATGACTTGCCAAAGAGTAAAGGTTGAACAAAAGAAACCAAGCGGATTGCTTCATCCCTTGGGTATCCCGCAATGGAAGCGGGAGAGTGTCTCTATGGACTTCATCGATGGGTTGGGCCGACCAAGAAAGGGCAATACGAGCAGTTGTGTGATAGTGGATAGACTTACAAAGAGCACTCATTTTATTCCTTTAAGGAGTAGGACGATGACATCTTAGCTGGCATTGGTTTATCTTCGAGATATAGTTCGATTGCATGGGGTACCTTCCAGTATATTGAGCGACTGAGTTTTGGAAGAGCTTGCAAAGGAATTAGGTACACAACTATGTCTAAGCACAACATATCATCATCAGATAGAGGGACATACTGAGAGGATGAACAGAGTTCTTGAGGATCTCCTAAGACCGTGTATCCTAGTCTTTGGTGGGATTTGGGAAGAGTACCTTCCTTTGGTGGAGTTCTCCTACAACAATTGTTAACAATCCAGCATAGGCATGGCACCCTTCGAAGCAATATATCGACGACTTGTTGGTGAGAGTCTACCGACAAACTTCTGCTTGGGCCAGACATGATTCGAGATACCTCAGAGAAGATCGATCTTATCTATCGAAGGAAGAAAGCTTCTCAAACCGACAAAAATCTTATGCTGATAAGAGGACAGACTTGGAATTTTAAGTGGGAGATATGGTCTTCATTAAAGTGTCACCGCTAAGGAACGTAGTTCGCTTTGGCTCAATAAGGAAGTTGGCGCCAAGATTTGTAGGACCCTTCCCTATAGTAGAGAGGATAGGACAGATGGCTTATAGGATTAAGCTATCGGATAGACTGGAGGGCGTACAAGACGTATTTCATGTTTCCCATTTGAGGAAATGTCTCTGTGATTTAGAAAAAAATAGTAGAGCCGAGCACTCTTGAGGGCGTAGAAGTTGAGAAGGAAGCATCAGTAAGACGAGTTCCCACTCATATTTTTGGATCAAAAATCAAGAAGTTGAAGAACAGAGTAATTAGATTGGTAAAAGTGCAATGGGGAGAAGACCGCGAAGATGCGATATGGAAACCAAAAGATAAGATTCGCGCTTCTTATCCTTTTCTTTTTTAGAGTACATTCTTGGCTTCTTTTCCAAGCTTTTACTTTACATTTGCTTCAACCGTTCAAGTTTTTTTATCTTATCGTTCGAACCTTTCGATCCTTAGGAAGAATCAAATGGGTGGAAACATATGTTTGAAACATGTTTTGATAGATGGTTGCAAGTGGATGCAAGTGTTTGTTAGTGGTTTCTCGTTGATGCATATACGTACACTAGGAACTAGATCGTCTCAAATCACTTACATGTTTCATATGGATGTGTGTGCATTTCAGATTTTCTATGGATGGAAATGGATGTATCAACATATGGATGTTGCATTTGGATGGATGATTGTGCACATATGTAGAGTTTACATGATATGACTATTTGCATACATTACGGATTCGTGGCACAAACATATATTGCATTAAGGAGGTCAACTAAATCAGTTGACCGCCTGATTTTCGCATTAATGTAAGGACATATAACATAACACTTA
The DNA here is from genome assembly GCA_030737875.1 of Allium sativum. Classification (NCBI taxonomy): domain Eukaryota; kingdom Viridiplantae; phylum Streptophyta; class Magnoliopsida; order Asparagales; family Amaryllidaceae; genus Allium; species Allium sativum. The sequence goes on from CM060916.1 coordinate 739,390,466, forward strand.
GCATACGTTCATACGAGCATTAGAAATCTCTTAAGGACAATGGACGTCTGTGGAAGATGGATGAGAAGATGGTTGTAGATGGATGTTAGGATAATAACATTCTTCCAGACTTGGAGATTTTGCGGATGTATAAGTAGGGAGAATGTAACACCCCAGAGTATAATACACTGAAATAGGTATTACCATTGTGTTTATGTCGGAATTCCGGTTCAGATAGACCCCAAGTTTGTGTAAAACAGATAATGTATGAAGAATTTATAGGCTCTAGTAGTTTTATAGATATAAGAGGCTTATGTATATATAAATTAAATATAAATTTTCAAGAATTTCGAAGAGACAAGAGGGAACAAAAGTGGGAAATCGTCCTGTTAGGGGACAACCCACTCCAGCCTGGGTCGACGTATGGGTCGACCCAGGGGGTAGGTGGGTTGACCCACCCCTAATCCATCCAGATTCCTTCTGCTGAACCTGGCAAGTTTTGTATCTGCATTCATGCCGACTCGGCATGACGTGTACGGTTCAGATTTAAAACCTAGATCTTAGGTTTGATGTTAGCTCTGTAACTCTATAATTAGATGGCTTCCCTCATTCTGGGATTCACACAAATTCTTCACATCTTACTCTGCCTCTCAAATACTGAAAAATATAAACATGGGGAATGCTACTAAAGAATGGATCAAACAGAAGCAACATCAATCAAGACTTGCATACACACAACTTAGATTTTATTTGGACATTTTATGGCCTAGTGTTATACATATTTATCTTCAGCAAGATTCGCTGTGAGTTACAGTTATTTACAGATCTGTTTTCTTTGGCCGTCAACATGACAGTTAAATAAAACTGGTTATTGATTTACAGTAAAATAAATATGCATGTGTAACTATTTTCATATATGTCGTTATAAACCTGTTATACATATACCTTTGTTGTTGTTAATTGAACCTGTTATACCTATGCCTGTGATGTCGTTAATTGAACAGGTTATACTTATGCCTGTAACGTTGTTAATTGAACACGTTATGCCTATACGCCTATGATGATGTTAATTGGACAAGTTATACTTATACCTCTGATAATGTTAAATGGATAAGTTATAAATATTCTTGTGATATTAACAACTTATATATATGCCTATAATGTTGGAAATATAAACAAGTTATATGTATCCATCTTCCTTTTTCCATTTTCTATGTTTATTTCCAGTCTTATATAGATACGTGATTTTATTCTATTCCTCTCCCCTGTTTTCCTTCTTATTTTACGCCAAGCCTAGGCCTTTGGAAGCCTGGATATACCCGATTAGAATGGGCATACGATTGAGTTAAAAGTAAATAATATAAAGAGGGACTTAGGCATGTTATTTACTTGGATTGATTGACCATATTTTGGGGAAAAGGGATAAATATACATGTGTAGACTTGTTGTAGATACTTGCTGTAGATTGACATTATGCATAAACCTGTAACTTAGGGATGTAGGTTATGAATATTGTGCATATTGATTAGACACGTTAACTTTGACTTAAATGGACATTAAGTAGATGACATGTTAAAAATAAGGTTGTATACACATAATGACATTACAACCATGCTTATTAATAAAACCGGAACCTGCCATGTTGAACATAAGTATTAATAAGCAAAGCGGTTCCCCGTCTGCTGTTGTATCGGGTTTTGGGGACTCTTAAATCCTAGATATTTAGGAACACAAGCTCAGGGTGTTTTGGCTTGTGTCAATCTGCTGTTTGGAACCTATAACAGCAAGTATCCCTGTAGGTGTCTTACTTGATGGGGCCTCGCAATAGGTAAAGGATCACGACATGCTTTACTGAACTAATTAGTAAGAGGTTCATATGGGGGTGGTTATGGGTGCGTTTCGGCAGAGTCTTGAGAGTGCATAGGTCTGAGTAGGGAATGTATGATGTTACAAGACCAGTAAATAGGTCTGTGTTATATGATTGCTAGGTTAGGGAGTGATACGTATTACTATTGGGGATGACATAAGGTATTTACATATTAGGGAGTCGATCATTTGGGTAGTAATTAGAGTACACTTAATCATGTTGTTATGTAATTAGGTTAATACCTAATCTTGTTATGTAATTATGGTACACATAATCCTGCATTTTAATCCCACTGTATAACCCCTGTTGTTATTTTCTATTATGAATCCTATTAGTATGTAATTAGGCAATGAACCTAATCATGTTGAGCCTGTTATACTAGTATTAGTGCAGACATATATGTTCATACATCACCTGTATTAGGATATAAATGTGAAGCATTACCCAATCATAAATTTATTCCTATTATTCTGTCAATCCTACTATTCTGTTTAGTTCATCTGTTGTGACATTGTACCTTTTTTGTAACACCCCGTAATTTTAAAATATTAAAATTAACAAATTTAAGGATACTTAATTTTTAGAATAAGAATTAAGTGAAACGGGTTACACCATTATGCTCACCTAGGAATTCTGCTTGAGATAGAGTCTGAGTTTGCGTAAATCGGGATACGTATGAAGAAGTTATGGAGCTTAGAAGATTTCAAGTTTAAACATAAATTAAATTAAAATAATAGTTAATAACCTAAAACCTATTCAAATTTCAAAATAGCAGAATTGGGCTGACCGGGAAATTTCCTGCTCAAGGGTGTCGACCCCCCCAAGGGGAGTCGACACAGGTATCGACCCCCCTATAAGGGAGTCGACCCATGTCGGCCAGGTTGGGGTGACGTGTTCGGGTGACAAATTTTCTAATTTTAGGGCTTATGTGGTTTCATTTGTTGGCTGAGTGATTGACATAGAAACGTGTTTATTTTATGCTCTTATATCTTATCTTTTCTATATAAATAAATATTACTTGGGTATTGTTTTGTTACTTTTACAGATATTCCAACCCAGCCCGCATGCAACCAGAAAAGTAGAGAAATAGAGATGAAATTGATATATATTTACATTTTGAAGAATTGTAGATGAAGATCTCACATCTAGTTGCTGTTGGACAAGAAAAGGATTGATAAAAAGGCTTTGCACATCACAAATCAATGAAGAAGTGTCAAGGAAGCAAGAGGAAAAGAGAAAAGCCCCAAATTTGCTTTATTTATCTAAGGCCCATTTATTCTCTTATTGTAAACTCCCTTGTGATTTCCCTAAGGCCCATTTATCATTGTATTAGGGTTAGGGTTTGGTTATCTCCTATAAATACCCTTGTAATAGCATTGTAGCCACCATCTGATATCTCATTCTATTCTCTACTTCATTAATAAAACTCATTTTCCTTTTTATTTTGCAATTTTCTATTTCTTAGCAATTAGTGTTGTCTACATGATTAGATTTGGTAGAACACTATTTGTATTGCATTTCTTTTCATTAGTGATTGACCGTCTGATTAGATTCAGCGGTAATCCTAATTTTATTTCCTGTTGTTATTTATATTCTGCACTTTTATTTTCTGTATTTTAATCGTGTTCATAGGTTAAATTGGATTTGATTAGATTTGAATCCGATTCATAATTTCATTGCTTTTCCATTGAAATTGTGATTTGATCGTCGGTTCAGTTAGATCTGTTCTGAATCAAATTAGAGTTTTAATTTTGTTTTGTTTCATTTTAAAAATCAACCTCCAAGGTTTTGTCTAACTCGCCCAAGAGATTAGATAAATAATTTAATTTAATTCACCTCCCTGTGTTCGACCTGTATGCTACACACCTGTATGCTTGCAGAATTTAATTTAAATGTCGCGCTTTTCTGATTCATAGACTAGCGTCGATCAAGTTTTTGGCGCCGTTGCCGGGGAGGTAACGATTAAATTTTATTATTTATTTAATTTCTGATTCGTGTTAGTTTTTGTTTTTTATTTCATTTAATTTTCTTTTGTTTTCCTGTATATATATTAAAAAAAATCTTGAGTGGTTTGATTTGGTACTATATGTTGATACTGTAATCTCCACAACAAGAAAAAAGCACTTCTCAAAATTCCTTGATTTATTTCCCGTTTTCATCTATTTCACTTCTTATATTTCTCATCTACAAGTCCCTTCCTTTTACAAACTCTTCCTTCTTTCCAATTCAAAAAAAAAAAAACTTGCTTCTTTTTTCTTTTATTTCTTTCTTTCTTTCTTTCCTTCCATTCTTTACATCTACTTTCCTTTCTCTTCTATTCCAAAAAAAAAAAAACAAAAAAAAAACATTTTATTTTATTTCTTTCCAATTAGAGCTCACTTTCCTTTTCTTATAAATCTCAAAACAAAAAAAAAAAAAACAAAATCACTGTTGCTTTTATTTCTTCTGCCGCAGTCCATACCACGTCCATCTTCAATATAACCAAACTGCTGTAGCATAGCACATCCGATCACCAAGTTTTGGCCAACAAAAACCAGCAGCTTGGCTTCTTCATCCTGTTAACAACTTCAACAATACCTTCCCCTCCACTATACATCTTCGGGCCGTCACTACCCCATCACGCTACAATTGCCCCACCACCATCTCCACGCATTACAGTCCTTTTCAAACACCTCTACTTTGCCTGCTGCAAATTACCACGTTTATCCGCTGTCCGTACCAAAAACCATTACACAGATCCGAACCTCCCCTTCAACAACTCCCAGACCAACTCGAGCATACCACAAAACATCCACCAACTACTTCACCTCTGCCATCAACAAACTCTGCAAATCACATCCATCACCAACCAAAACAGTCCACACATCCGGAACCCAGTTCGCCATTCACCCTAGTCCTCATCCGCATCTGTCAAGCCACCCTTCATCCCCTTCGCAAGTCCAGGTACCCCTCACCGATCAACAAGCCACCCCGTTCACAGCATAAACTCTCCTCCCTTACCACATTTACAAAATAGCGAACCAACCAAGACCCCAACTGCAGTGCTCACAAACCACAACAGCCCTCCTCACAAAAGTCAAATCGCAACCTTCAAACTACGGTTCACCAAAATCCCATCAACAAAGCACAGCAAACCGCAACAAATAAACCAAACGCACTGTCATAAATCTGAGCATCGCTTTCAAGTTTCATCATCATCAGAAGGCCAGACGCATCCCTTCCTTCCTAAATTCGAACGCATCAACAATAAGCCTTCATCGGCCATCAGTTCGGATATCAAAAACCCTCAACCGAAAACCTCCTCCTTCATCTCGCAATACCCGATTCGCTTCCGAACCCTGCGATCTATCATCGAACCCCACTACAGACGCTAAGGTGATTTCGGAATAAAGAAGAGGAGGGGGTGCGAGCATCTGATTTTTATTTTTATTTCAATCGTTTTTTTTCTTGTTTTGGGGGAAAGAGTTTGGGTTGACCGTGTTTTGAGAAGCAGAAATAGGGTTAGGGTGGCTTGTTAGGGTAGCTGTGTTATTTTTGGTGCGTTCCATTCTGTATTAAGTGCGGTTTTGGTCTAAATTCAGTGTTGAGCCAATATTTTTTTTGCAAGCCCGGTCCTTGCTTCTGTTGGGCTTGGTTTAGTCCTTTGTTGCAGTTGATTTTTATTGAGAGTGGTCTGTTTGTTAGTTTAGTTTTATTAAAGTCCAATTTAGTTTTTTTTTCCTCTCCGCTTTTATTTCCTTTTGTTTGTTTTTGCTTTCACTCTATTTTTTTTCTCTCTCTCTCCCTCTCTCTCTTCATTCTAAAAAAAATAAAAAATAAAAACAAGGATTTAACCATAGACCAAGGTGAAGATTCAGATTCAAGCAAACGAACAAGAAATTCAAAGGTCAACTGATTTCAAATAGCAAAATAGTGGAGTTCGAAGCGTTGTAGCTACTCAAATATTCTGGACGGACAGCCATACCCCACTGTAAATATCTTTTAACTCTACAGGTGGTCTGCTGCAAAGAAAAAAAATATGGACAATTGTTGTAAAAATCTTCTGCAGGGCAGCGGCTTGCAATGTACAATTGTTAATTTCTGCAATTATTCTGTCTGATTGTTGTGAGTTGAAATTTCCATAACTACTGTCTCTCACTGTTTTCAACAATAAAAATAGACATTGCGAAATAATATAATTGAAAAGTGGTGTTTTGTGAAGTTAACTGTCTCGTGTAATTGGATCGCGGATATATAGTAGTTCAATTTATTGAACTATTAGCAAAACAGGTTGCATACTACCCGTAAAACATTGGTCGTATCCCTTAGTTTTATACTATACGTGAACGGCCATAAGACCCTCTTCCCCCTTCTAATTGAGTCAGTTAATTAATAGAGCACAACTCATTCTTTTATACTATTTTGAACTAAAAATAATTCTGTTTTGTATTGACTTCATTAAAATGTCTGATTCAAAAAAATCATTGAGAGAAATGTGGGATAATAACCGGAGTAGACGTCTTCTTGAAGAGTATGAATATGAAATACAACTCATGAAACAAGATTTCCCAAAATTTGGTGAAGCCAATGTCAACAATTTTCAATATTTTCAAAATGACCAAAATTTTCAAAACCATGGATATGATCGAAATTGTGATTTCAATTCAAATTTCAATAGTTTCGATTATGGGCCACATCCGTTTCAAAATAGTTTTGAATTCCAATATAGCTTTGATCCACACCAATATGGGGTTGGAAACCAATTCGAAAATAATTTTGAAAATGATTTTCAAATCGATCATAATTTTGAAAATTACAACCCATATCCACATCTTGAGATTAACCAAAATTGCAATTTTCCTTCGAATTTCAACAGTTTTGGTTACGAACCTAATTTTCAAAATCAAAATGATTTCCAACATCAATGTCAATTTTCTGAAAACTTAGATAATTTTGAGAATCAAGAAATCCAAAACGAGAGCTCTCAAATCAACGATCGTCTTAACATTCTGAGAGAGAGGAAAGAAAGACTAAATAAAAAGGCTGATGAACTTCTTTATTTATTGACATCTTTGAAAGAACAACGAGAGCAACAGAATCAAATTCAAACAAGCGATGAATCAGAAAATAATCCAATTTCTACTGACATTGAAAATTTTCAAATAACGGCTTTGGAAATTGTTAATAATCATCTTGATGAAGTTTTTCAAAATTCAACAAATGATTTGGACTTCAACTCTCTTCAGAAAAAAGATTTAAGCTTGGATTTTGATCTTCCTCTTTCAGGCTGCGAAAAACTTGAAATTTTTGAAATTGAACAAAATCGAAATGTTGAATTTTTCAAAAACTCAGAAGTGGAAATGGGTTTTAATAAACATGAATTTTTTGGATTGTACGAAGATGAAAGCCATAATTTGGTCAATCCGGTCATTGCCATTAGATATGAAACAACATTTGAAAATAATTTCGGCACTCACGATAATTCTTCGATCACAACCTCAAATCAAAATCTTGACGCTCTTCCAATGGCAACCGAGGCCAATTCGTCTGAACCTTCCAAATCCCCACCTTCTTTTAATGTTGGCAATCCCAACATCTCTTTTTCTGATGTCGAAAACCCCGACACTATCTCTTCTTTGACTATTGGCAATCCCAACAAACCATCTTCTATACCTTTACTTCTTCCACTTCCTGTGTCGACACCTTCTCCTTCGAATGACCAAGACTCCAAAACAGAACAAGTAGACAGGATAGAAACCGTTGTTGATGACACGACAAATATACCATCTCAAAGATCCTCTCATACTTCAATTGACGTGTCCACATTGGCTTTCGAAGAACTTTTCGAAGATGAACTAAAACTTTTAAATGACAAGGATGAAATAGAATCAAGCCACCAATCCAAGTTTGAGAATTTTGATTTTGAGTATTCAAATGAACTTGAAATTGTCAATGTCGAAAATACGTTGTCAGTTAATGATGAGAAATGTGATCACATAGTCTTGAACTACAGTCAGATTTCAACTTTCACTGAATTTATATACGATCACAAATTTTTGAAAAATTACACTGACAAATTTGTTGAATACATGAATTACTTTTGGAATGCTGGCTTGGTTGAAAAACTTCAGGTTAGGACGACCCTAGATATTTATCTCCTGGACTACAAATCGAGGTATAAAGATGAGTTGGTTTTCAAAAACTTTTGCTTGTTAGAAAACATGCCTAGACATAGTGGGAATGGGACTCATAGGGCTAGAACCAAGTGTGGGGGGAAAAGTTGGTGGAATTCTTTGCATCGCATGCATCGTAAACACATATATCATTGTACATATGATCCATTCTTACATATAGTTAGGCTGCATTTCATTCTGCGAATCATTTTGCATTTAATCCATCTATGAGTTTTATCTTTCAAATTTAGGAAACGTTCACAGTGTGGACACTGTTTAGTTCTAGTGTGGGGGGGGGGGGGTCTGCATTTCATTTATTTTCGTTTTTTTTTTCTTTTCTCTTTCTTTTCATTTTCAGCCATTTAAATAGGACCATCATGCATTTTAGACTGTACTAACATGCCTTTTTTTTTTGAAACATGACTCATTTTCAATTGATACAACAAAATAAGTTAACAATTATTAGTCAGTTGATAGTATTTTTTTCTCTCAGCTTAGATCAAATAAGAAATATAATGAAAAGTTTAATTTTGAGGGATAATAGTGTAACCGGTACATAGGGAGATTCTTAGGTGATGGCCATGAAATCTATTCTATATTGTAGACTTTGTTTAAATAAGTGGAGGACTTAAAAATACTTATAATGGCTTGTCAAATCTTTAAAACTAAGTTGTGTTGAGTTGAATTCGTGTATCTCTTTTTTTGTGCTTATAATTGCAATAATAATAGTAATCCAAGGGTATCCAACATTGCTTGTATATCGAGCGTTGGTGTGCAAACCCGCCAAGCTCTATTCGACATGTTGTTGACAAAGTCAGCGTTGGAATATCTTGGTCTCATTTTATGAGATTGGACACCTAAGGATTACCGACACGTTGTTGACAAAGTCAAAGTCGGCCTGCACAATCCGCCAAGCTCTTTACCCACTCTCCGTTAGTCCGCGAGGCAGTGCATGGGTGGTAAACCTTGGTCTTCTAAGTTAGGTGTATGTACTTGAACATAAATTTTAAAATTTTATAGAATAAAGAATAAGCGATGATGCCCAAACACTTCTTGACCTTATTGATTTGACTAGCCATACATGAGAAAATTAGAATACCACTTTGCAAACTATGCCAAGCAAACTAAAAATTTATTTCATGGCTGCACTATGTTATCAACCGAACTAACTGGCCAAACTGGAATTTTACATTTGAAAACTTGATTTATATTGAAAATTTGTGACAAGTCGAGGTATCTAAAATAAAATCAACTGATTAGAAATTATTAACTTAAATTGTTGTACCACTTCCCAAAACAAGTCGTGTTTTCATTTTTTTTGTTTTCAATTGCATAAGTCCTCTGCATTCATGTAGTTTCATTAGAACCATATCATACTGCATTTGGATTTTGTGGGTAGTATCCGCTGAAAACCCTCACGAGACACCACTCGTCCTACTAGGGACACCTAGAGGTTTAACGGCTTGTTGCATACGCACAATGCAATCGTGTTTCCTACGAAAGTGTGACCTATCTAGTTTAGTTTTTCATTTCTTGTTTTACTCGAGGACGAGTAAAAGATAAGTGTGGTGGTATTTGATTGACATAGAAACATGTTTATTTTATGCTCTTATATCTTATCTTTTGTATATAAATAAATATTACTTGGGTATTGTTTTGTTACTTTTACAGATATTCCAACCCAGCCCGCATGCAACCAGAAAAGTAGAGAAATAGAGATGAAATTGATATATATATATATATATATTTACATTTTGAAGAATTGTAGATGAAGATCTCACATCTAGTTGCTGTTGGACAAGAAAAGGATTGATAAAAAGGCTTTGCACATCACAAATAAATGAAGAAGTGTCAAGGAAGCAAGAGGAAAAGAGAAAAGCCCAAAATTTGCTTTATTTATCTAAGGCCCATTTATTCTCTTATTGTAAACTCCCTTGTGATTTCCCTAAGGCCCATTTATCATTGTATTAGGGTTAAGGTTTGGTTATCTCCTATAAATACCCTTGTAATAGCATTGTAGCCACCATCTGATATCTCATTCTATTCTCTTCTTCATTAATAAAACTCATTTTTCTTTTTATTTTATGCAATTTTCTATTTCTTAGCAATTAGTGTTGTCTACACGATTAGATTCGGTAAAACACTATTTGTATTGCATTTCTTTTCATTAGTGATTGACCGTCTGATTAGATTCAGTGGTAATCCTAATTTTATTTCCTGTTGTTATTTATATTTTGCACTTTTATTTTTTGTATTTTAATCGCGTTCATAGGTTAAATTGGATTTGATTAGATTTGAATCTGATTCATAGTTTCATTGCTTTTCCATTGAAATTGTGATTTGATCGTCGGTTCGGTTAGATCTGTTCTGAATCAAATTACAGTTTTATTTTTTTTTGTTTCATTTTCAAAATCAACCTCCAAAGTTTTGTCTAACTCGCCCAAGAGATTAGATAAATAATTTAATTTAATTCACCTCCCTGTGTTCGACCTGTATGCTACACACCTGTATGCTTGCAGAATTTAATTTAAATGTCGCGCTTTTCTGATTCATAGACTAGCGTCGATCAAAACAGCAGAATTGGGCTGAGCGGGAAATTTCCTGCTCAAGGTTGTCGACCCCCCCAAGGGGAGTCGACACAGGTGTCGACCCCCCTATAAGGGAGTCGACCCATGTCGGCCAGGTTGGGGTGACGTGTTCGGGTGACAATTTTTCTAATTTTAGGGCTTATGTGGTTTCATTTGTTGGTTGAGTGATGTGTCATTGTGAAATGGATGGTTTAGATTGATCTTAAACTAATCTAAGGGCTCTAATTAATCCTACACATCTATTTAAACACCCACAAACCTAAACCCTAATCTAAACTAAATTCATTCATAAGCCGCCAGGATGCTGCATCCTAAACTAGGCTAGTCTCTTCTCCAACGAATTAAAGCTTAGGAATTGTAAAAAGGGATTCTAGAACAACAACGAACGAATCTGTTCTTTCTTCTATCATTGTGGGTACAGTTGCTTTCACAAGATAATTAATTAAAATAATTATGATAAGTTGCAATCTGGACTGTATGAATATGCCTGTTGAATCATATGCTATTAGCCAATTCTGTTATCATTTATTTTGTTAATATATGCCAGTTTGTTATCATATGTAATTAGATTCATTTTATTATGTTAATTCCTATGTCTAATTACATATGCTTGATTAGATTCATCTATGCAAGTTATGTTTATCTATGCAAGTTATGCAAGTTTATATGCAAGTTATGTTTATCTATGCAAGTTTATCTATGTAAGTTATGTTCATATATGCAAGTTTATATGCAAGTTATGTTCATCTATGCAAGTTATGCAAGTTATGTTCATCTATGCAAGTTATGCAAGTTTAAATGCAAGTTATGTTCATCTATGCAAATTATGCAAGTTTATATGCAAATTATGTTCATCTATGCAAGTTATGCGAGTTTATATGCAAGTTATGTTCATCTATGCAAGTTATGCGAGTTTATATGCAAGTTATGTTCATCTATGCAAGTTTATATGCAAGTTATGTTCATCTATGCAAGTTTATGCTTATATGTTTAGATCCATGCTAGATCTTGTGTTTAGATCTGTGTCAGTTTACATTGCATATGTTAATTGGATCCATCTTATATGCTAGTTCACGTTTGTATGCTTAATTAGATTTATGTTGTTCTACGCCAAATTTGTGTTACACAGCTTAATTAGATCTATATTGTTTAATGCCAGTGTGGATGTAATATGCCTCTTTCCTTTCCTTTTCTTATGAGTTAGGCTAACAGCGAGCCTAACATATTATGTGAATTATACGTACGAACGACGTGGGAACGTTGGGAAATAGTTTGGGAAATATTAAATATTGGATATTATGTAATTGGCATAAATTGGTTAGTAACCATGTAATTAACTTGAGACATAAATTGGTATAGTTTATATACATGGAAATTATGGACATAATTTGGAGGATAATTATGAACATAGCTTGAATTGGAAATTATGGACAATTTGAAATAGGGATATCAATTAAAATTGGGGTTGAATAATAAAATGAGATAATGAACATGCATAACCCGAGGTTGGATTGAGTTGCGGTGTAAGACTTCCCGGAACCACCCGGCACATCCAACAACCGCAACAACAGGTCTAATGTGAGAGGTTAGTGCATCAAACCCAAAACCCGAGGTTAGAATGAGTTTACGGTAGAAGTCTGCCCGGAACCGCTCGGCACATCCAGCAACTGCAAACAACAGTTCTAATGTGAGAGGTTGATGCATTAATAAATCAACTAATGTCAGTGAACAGACATGCTAAGAATGGTAAGGTTAAGTAACATGAATAGGCGACACTTAACCAATACAACATGTTAATTAAACAAATGGGTGGGGTTAGGTTAAATTGGGAATTAACATGTTGATTAGGAAACCCTAGTAATGGGGACCCATTTCAGCAGTAAACCACATAGATGTATAATGGTTCCCTGAACTAGGCAGGGTGGGGCACGATTACTAGGCTAATTATAAGCGGTCAAAATAGTGATGGGTGGTGCATCAGTGTAGGTTCCAACGGAGTACGGGCGTGCGCGTGCTCCAGAGTGGAAAAATTAGGCACTGGGCATCAGTAGTTATACATTGAGCATCTTGAATTGTGTCGAGTTGCCATCATAGGGATTGATACACCCCATGGTGGGGACCAGCATAGGTATCTACAGACAAGGGGGGCCGAATGACACAAATAATAAATACACACGTGTTAGGGAGCCGATCGAATGGGGAGGGTAGTGGGTACAACTAGTGGAGATAGGAGCAAGCGGCACCTATAAAAGCAGCTAGGGGTACACGAAACTACCATTATTATTATTATTATTATCATTATGATTAGTAAGAAGGGATCAACTTTCAGAGTAAATAGGGTTGGTGCAGTGTAGTAACTATCCTATAGTAATTAGAAGTGCAATCAACGTTTATCTTATTCATCTTGCTTATCTTGTCATTTATGCTTATGTTACAGTCATTTCTTACTTTCCAGTTTATGTTCTTTTCCTGTTACTTTAATGATTATATTTTTAAAGTTACTGGACTCGCCAGACTTTATGTCTGACCTCGTTTGTTTAGTCCCTTTTCTTTTCGTTTCCCCCCTAGGTTCTCAGGGTGGGCCTAGAGGAGCTTGATTTGGATATCTTTCTCTCTCTTTTGGAAGTGCTTGGATTTCTGAAAGTAAAAGTTCGGCTTATCTCTTTTTATGGCTAATTATGTTTGGGTTATGCTTTTTATTTTATGTACTCAGAAATTAATTTGTAAAATATGGATATTAAGAGTACTTGGTTTTATTGTTCATTTTGGTGTTGTAACCAAACTATTTCTCCGCTGCAATGAAGTTGTTTTAGATTTTTAAAGTACCAACACATGTACCTATCTTGTTATATTCTTTTCTATACACATATAATTCCCCATGAAAGTTAATGCATTCCCTTAGTGAGTGACACTAATGGACGTGGGGTATTACACGTGGTATCAGAGCTACAGGTTACCAGAACAGATAAAAGACTTTGAAAATCATTTTCAAAAGCATTTTTAGAAAGAAGTATTTTCAAAAACATGTTTTAAAGAGAGTACTTTTAAGAGAATTGTTTGTTATGGAAAACATAATCCCCAAAAGCCATATATCTTTCTTTCGATTCTTTATTTCGAATCTCTCCCTTTTCCTTCTTGAGTCCCTTTCCCCTCATGTTGATGCTTTTTCTAAGATATGTAAGAACTTTCGTGCAATGGGCGGAAAACCGTTTCATAGGACTGAGACGTTTGTCGAAGCTAGAATTGGCTCAAGGAAGTGGAGGACTCGTTTGGTATCTTTGAGATAGACGATGGAAGGAAGGTTCAGCTAGTTGCTTGGTCGATGAGGGAGTTTAAGCTAAGGAGCACAATCCAAGGATGAGGAATTTGTTGATATGGCTTTAATCCATGAAGAAGGTAAAGGAGAAAGTGGAGAGAATAATTAACCCTGTTTACACCAAAAATAGTCTAAACACCCAAGGTACTAAACTGTACTTCACCAATTCGGTAAGAAATAAATGGAGTCATGTTTAATCAGCAATAAAAAGTGAAAAATGCGAAAAAGTAAAGTAGAGACGAGATTTAGAGTGGTTCAGCCGTTAATGAGGCCTACGTCCACTATGAAGGTGATTTCCTGCCTTATAATGAGAATTACAGAACACATCAACTCTCTCTTTCCATACATCTCTACACCCGCTCAATATACCCTCGTTAATATATTTCAATCTAAGGAGTTATGCAAAAGAATAGCGGAATTTGAGGAGAAGGATGGATGAATGATTGAGAAGATGGATGTCTTCGTTTTCCTTCCTCATGAAATTGTGCTTGACGCCATAGCTGAATCTGTGGTTGAGGATGAAGTTTGGCAGCACTTTGTGGTTTTTAGAAGCCGGTCCCCTTTACGTTGGTAGCCCTCGTCTATTTATAGGTCAACTCCCCTTTGTAAACAACCTGGAATTCCCTTATCCAGGCTTTGGATCGTCCATTTTTCTAACTACGACCATGTCACCGGCTAGCTGTAGCCAGCTATCCGTGGCTGTATCCAGATATCATGTGCGGGCGGCTCATTGGAACGAGTATCTTGAATAGCTGAGTGGGTCCATGTAAGCGAGCATCCCATGAGCGCCTTAAGAGATTTTGTAAGAGTGGGATGCGGGTTTGGAGTCGAGCCACCTCTGCCCCTTGTGCGACCATCCTTCTCGGTCCAAGGGCGCTCGTCTTTGTGCTGCCTTTGTTACGAGGTCGCTCCCGCTTATGTTGAATGGGCGACTTGCCTTGTTTTGGTGTTTGAGCAGTTCTTAGGATATGCGACTTTTATCTTTACCGGGTCGCACTTCTCATAATATGTTATGCTGTTTTATTCGGTCGCATTGGCCGAGTCAACCTAGGTGATATCCGCCTTGTTTCCTTACCCAAAGTGCGTATAGATTTTTTAGGGATTAACACTTTCCCCTCGAAGTCCGTGATTTCTTTTGAATGGAATCATTGGCTTCGACATATTTGATCGCACATTAGGTAGTAGTTTTTGTCCTGACTTGTTGAGGACTCGGTCATGCAGGAACTGAGATTGCTTCGTTGTAACTGATTGGCGCCTTTATCTTTGGGCGAGACGTTTGGACTGCTTTATCTTTATTGCAAATAGTCAAATTATGGGGAAGTTAATACGCAAACTGGTCTTCTGATGGGACACCTGTTTCAGCACTCAAGTGTTATGCTGACGTGGCGAAGAGTACTTTTGAGGTGTGCCTTTTAACCTCCCCTTCATTCTCCTATTTTTCATTCGATTTTTCTTCCATCTTTCTTTCAAGAGGGTCTCTCAAATCCGGAAGGAAAACTTCGTATCTCTTTTAACTGCTACTCAGGTTTGTTGATTCCTTCTTGTGCTCATTCTCCCTTTATGCCTTATGGCTATTCCCTGATTCGTTTGCGGGATTGTCTCTTCTCTAGAACAACGCCAAAAGGGGGCCTTTGTCGATTTGAGCATTTCAAGAGACGAGATTCAGTCAGTTGGTCAACCATCCGTCAATTCTCCTTCCAGCCCTTCTTATGTGGAACTCCAAGCTATCGTCAACAGGCCCCGTTACACTCCTGGGCCTTGCAGTCCCAGGTTCGCCAAGCGATTTTGGGGATGGCGTTTACAGGGGGTCCCTTCGAATGTGGATGTATCTCCGGCTGACTCTCTGAATTTCGCTTGTGATATGATTGCAGCGAAAGGTCAAATGTTGGCTCGACTTGAGACTGTCGTGCATCAATTTGGAGAGCAAATGGATTTGCTGAAGAATCATTCTTCGAAGTGGATGGCTGGCTGGCATAAGTTGACCTCTGATCTCCAAAAACTTCATAAGGACACCCTTGAGCGCATTTCTGTTTTGGAAACCGATAAGGCAAAGTTAATCCAGGCCCTAAGGTCCAAAGATAGCATAGTCGCTTCCTTTGCCCTGGGGACGTTGAATCAGTGGTTTCTGTACATGCTGAAGGGCCTTTATCTTATTTTGCTCTGATGAAGAGGAAAGTTGATAGGCCAAGGAAGGTCAGGGATCTGTAATCTCCTCTATCTTGGTTGTTTTGCCTTTTGAATTTTTAAGACTGGTTGTGTAAGAGGGTGCTGGTCCTCGCCCATAACATCGCGTTGGTTGTTGTTTGTGACTTTGTGTTTGACCTTTGACACTCTCTATGCTCCTGATGAATGGTTGCTTGACTGGTTTTGTGATGCTTTTCATGTCCGCGCTATGCTATGTCCCTTTGACCTGCTTTGACAATATACACACATCTTTCTTATAAGTTTCTCGCATCGACCATGTGTTAACGTCATATCACGAGGCGTTCGTTCGCACGTTGATATCGTATTGTGAGGCACTTGTTCGTACGTTAATCTCGAGGCATTCGCTCATCAACGTCGTATTACGGTTAGTCTTGCTTTGTTCTTATCAAGCTGGGATTATCCAGCCTAAGGTATTTGATTTGGTTGGTTAGTCTTTAGTTGTTTTAACTTTATCAAGTCAACCATTTTTTATTAAATATCCTACTTTATTTATTTGGGGTATTTTCGTTATGCATTTTTGTGCGTGCCCCCATGGGAGGACTTGGGCTCCAATGTAGAATTCAAACTTGGCTTCATTTGACTTGGTTAACAACAAAGAACAAGAACGGACACCCTCATACAGCTAGGATTTCTGCTTTTGTACTCTTGGATTTGTTTGACTTGGTTAACAACAAAGAACAAGAGTGGGTACCCCCATACGGCTAAGAATTCTGCTGTTGTAATCCATCCTTGGCTCTGTTTGACTTGCTTAGTAACAGAGACAAGGATGGCTATCTCCTTTCGGTCGAGTTTCTGTTTTGTGCTGGCCTTTCCAGCATGTTTAATCCTTCCCCATTTTATGCTTCATGTGAGTGGCGGGCACTAATTCATCTCATCGAGTTTTAACTCAGAAGGGAAAAATTTGTGTCTTTTACCTACCAAGGTAGGTGCTCCTTGAATTTGGCAATTTTTTCATTTCGGGACATGTCGGTTTTTCCGACTTTGTGCTTTGACCAAGGACACAAACGTTGGTTCGTCTTATTGGGTTTTTTTTTCTCAAGTTGGAAAACCCGTGTCCAGCACCTAGTAAGGTCTCCTAACAAGGTGCTTCTTCGATGGGCTTAGCGATTTTATCTGTGGGACTTTTGAGTTTCTTTTTCTCCATCATAGACTCTTTTAATCTGGCATCAAGCTTTTGTTGGTCGAGAGGTCCAGTGTCTCCTGATGGAAGCTGGAATTCCTCAAGTTAATGCTTCCTGCTCACTCGTTTGCCTACACAAGGAAGTCAATTTTTAGTAGAGGGTTGTGAATGAATGTCTTGTACACGTAATTAGGATTTTCGTATTCAGTTACTTCATGTACATCATTAAAATATGAAAATTTCATGAATCTTTACGACATGTTCTATGTATTTGAATAACATGCTATAAGAAATAAAGACGGATATGCTCTCTATTCCATGCTTGTGGAATCTGATTCCCGTCTGTGGTGGCCAATTTGAAAGTTCCATCCTGGAGTTTCTGGCTTATAACATAAGGTCCTTACCCAGTGGGCCCGAAGACTCCAGTACCGTTCATTATCTTTTTCAGAATGAGGTCTCCGATTTCAAAAGTTCTATGCTTGACTTTTGAATTGAAGTGCCTGGCCACCCTCCTTTGGTGCGCGGCTACTTTGAGTTCCGCTTCCTTTCTTCTTTCCTCATGTTGATCAAGGGCTTCGAGTTATAGCTCCTTGTTTTCTTTGGGGTCAAAATGTATCCTTCGGTGGGTAGGGACTTCTAACTCCACTGGTATCATAGCTTCATAAGCATAGGATAAAGAAAAGGGAGTATGCCCTGTTGCTGTTCTGTGCGTAGTGCGATATGCCCATAATGCCAATGGGAGTTCATCTACCCATCCACCCTTAGTCTTTTCTAAGCGCTTCTTAATGGTAGTTTTAATGATTTTATTTGCTGCCTCCACCTTCCAGTTCGCATGTGGATGAGCGAACGCTAAAAAACTTTTTTGGATTTTATACTTGGTGCAAAAGCTTTGGAATTCTTCGCTGTCAAACTGGGTTCTGTTTTCCGTGATTATCTTTTGTGGCACCCCGAACCTGCATACGATATTTTTTAAGACAAATTTAATATCCTTCTTTGAAGTTATAGTGGCCAATGGTTCTGATTCAGCCCATTTCGTAAAGTAGTCAACAGCAACAACTGCGTATTTGAAACCGGATTTTGCGGTGGGAAGAGCTCCTATGAGGTCGATGCCCCAGATAGCAAACGGCCACGGGCTGACCATGTGGGTTATAGTTATGGATGGCGTCCTTGGGATTTGGCAAATCTTTGGCACCTGTCACATTTTTTGGTGTAAGCCGCAGAATCTTTGTTGATATCTGGCTAGAAGTAACCATATCGTAGGATCTTCTTGGCCAAAGTTTGTCCTCCGGTATGTCCTCCGCATTCCCTTTCGTGTAGTTTTGCCATAATTGCCTTAGACTCCTTTTCTGTAACACAACGAAGTAAAGGTATAGAAAATCCCCGTCTATATAGTCGTCCATCTTGAATAAGGTATAAAGGAGTTTTTCGTAAGATCTTTCTTCGGAGTTTAGTTTCAACCGGGAGTGCTCCGGTCGCGAGGTATTCTTAAATTGGCGACATCCACAAATTTGATTCATTAGTTGTTTCCATGATCCAATCCATTTCGGTCTGCTTTCTACTTGGATTGGGAAGGACCTCCACTGGGACCAACTCCATTAACTGTGCATCTCCTTTGCTCGCGTGTTTGGCTAATGCATCAGCTTTATTATTTTCTTCCCTGGGAATTTGAGATATGGTGTAATGCTCGAAGGATTCCAGCAATTCTGAGGCTTTTGTAAGATAATCTAACAAGATCCCCGTTTTTGCTTGGAATTCCCCTAGAATCTGGCATACTACGACCTGGGAATCATTGAAGATCTGTATAGTTTTTATTTGCAATTCTTTCACTAGTTTATTCCTGCGATGAGGGCTTCGTATTCGGCCTCGTTGTTAGTTGAAGCGAATTCTAAACTAAGTGCATAACATAAGGATCTTCCCTCAGGGGTTTCGAGAACTACCCCTGCCCCCGAGCAGCGATCATTCGACGCCCCATCTACAAATAGCTTCCACTGAATATTTGTTTCGATAT
The DNA here is from genome assembly GCA_030737875.1 of Allium sativum. Taxonomy (NCBI): domain Eukaryota; kingdom Viridiplantae; phylum Streptophyta; class Magnoliopsida; order Asparagales; family Amaryllidaceae; genus Allium; species Allium sativum. The sequence goes on from CM060916.1 coordinate 739,409,701, forward strand.
CAACTTGCTCCTTTACCTCCCCCCGGTCGGTAAATTCCGCGATGAAGTCGGCAAGCGCTTGTCCGTTGATCGCTTTTCAGGGATGATATGTAATGTCGTACTGGCTAAGCTCTATATTCCATTTTAATGATCTCCCAGTGGTTTCTGGTCGGGACATGACTTGCCTCATAGGTTGATCTGTGAGCACCTTGATGGGATGAGCTTAGAAGCAGGGACGAAGCTTCTTTGATGCAATGAGAAAACAACAAGCTAGTTTTTCAAGTTTTGGATAATTAAGCTCCGCTCCGGATAACCTCTTACTAATGTAATAGACTGGTTTTTGTATCTTCAAGTCTTCTCTGATCAGTGCTGCGCTTAGAGCATAGGCAGAGACTTCCAGGTATAAGAACAAGTCTTCCCCGTCACTAGGCTTTGACAGCATGGGTGGTGTTGCCATATGTTGAATCAGTTATTCGAAGGCTTTTTGGCACTCAGGGGTCCATTGTATCTCCTTTTTTCCTTTTCTGAGGGCATCAAAGATTAGAAAACATCTGTCCGTTGCTCTAGATATGAAGTGATTTAAAGCTGCGATCTTTCCATTCAAACACTGAAGCTCCTTCTTGGTTCCTAGGGCATGCATTTCTTTCAGAGCTGATATTTTGACTGGGTTAGCCTCTATACCTCTAACGTTGACCATGTACCCAAGGAACTTGCCTGAGCCAACACCAAAACTACATTTCAAAGGGTTCAACTTCATGCCATATTGTCGTAAGATGTCAACCATTCGGGCTAGGTCCTCCTAATGGTCTATTGCTTTTTTCGACTTAACCAACATGTCATCGACATAGACTTCCATCGTCCTGCCAATTTTTTTCTTGAACATAGCATTTACTAGTCCCTGGTAGGTTGCTCCTGCGTTTTTTAGACCAAATGGCATTACCTTATAGCAATATAGGCCAAGATCGGTAATGAAGATGGTGTTTTCCTGGTTTAGACCATACATCATAATTTGATTGTAGCCGGAATATGCGTCCATGAAAGATAACAACTCATGGCCGGCTGTGGAATCCACCAGTTGGTCGATTCTGGGGAGAGGGAAATTATCTTTCGTACAAGCTTTATTTAGGTATGAATAATCCACACAGACCCGCCATTTGCCATTTGATTTCTTTACGAGCACCGGGTTGGATACCCATTTTGGGTATGTAGATTCTCTAATAAAACTGTTTTCCATCAATCTGTCGACCTCTTCTTTTAAGATGCGCAATCTCTCCAGCCACTGGGTTCTCCTCTTTTGCTTGACAGTCGAAATGCGCGGGTCAATGTTTAGCTTATGAACTGCAACATCCGGAGATATCCCGCACATGTCGGAATGGTTCCATGCGAACACATCTAAGTTAGATCTCAAAAAGGCAATCAATTGGTTTTTCAATTCAAGGTTCAGCCGAGATACTATATTCAACACACGGTTTGGGTCCTTTGGATTTACAGCTATAGGAATTGTGTCATCGGCAGAGGTCGCCCTTTCGTCCTCTGCACTGGCTTCCCTAGGATCGATCTCTTTTTGCATCCCGCTATGCTCACCAGTGCACGGACCTTTCTTTAGTTGCTATAAGGGGGAGTTTTGGATGCGAGGGAGAACCTCCGCATTCTTTCCTGATTCTTTTCTCTTGGCCTCCTTCAGTTCTGTCACATAGCAGTCCCTTGCGACAATTTGATCACCCTTGATTACTCCGATTCCCCTTTCAGTTGGAAACTTCATAATCAAACACCAAGGAGCTAAAGCGATCTTGAAACCTGAAAGAGTCGGTTTCCCGAGAAATGCATTATAAGACGAGAACTCATCTATTATGACAAAGGTCTGTACCATGGAAAATCGATGCTCCACGTCTGCGAATTCAACAGGCAAATCTATCGTTTCGATGGGATGCGTAGGTTGACCTGTGAAACCGTGGATCTTATGTGGGTACGCGTGCACTTTTGCCATGGAGAGATTCATCTTTTGGAAAGTGTTTATAAAGATCACATTGACTGATGCCCCGGTGTCGACTAGAACCCTTTTTACCACTACAGGCCCAAGATTGACCGTGATCACCATGGCATCAATAGTTGGCGTAATTAAGCCTTCTGCATCCTTATCTTTGAATATCACATCCTCGGTTGAAGTTTTATGCATTTTCGTTGGAAGCTCGTTGTTTGAGATCCATGCCCGTGACATGCTTCAATTTGTTAGCGTATCTTTCCATATCTGCCCAACTATGCCCGGCTGGGTGGGGACCACCAAATATCATATTGATTACTGGCCTTGTGTCAACAGGGATTTGGTCCTCTTCACTCGAGTTGAGCTGGCTAGCCGCATTGTTATGCCCCTGCGCGGCTGGAGTGGCTGGAGTCGGTTCTTCCTGAAGAGTTCCTCAATCAAATTCTTCATGTGTCGGCATTCGTTAGTGCTGTGCCCTGGCTGGCTACGGAAACGGCAAAATTTTCCGGAATTTGCCTGCTGCTCGGTTACCTTCTGCGGCTTCATCTGAGGGAAAAGGCCCGAGTCCTTCGCGACTTGGTAAACCCTTTCTGGTTTTTCGTTCAGGAGGGTTAGCTCAGATGGTTTGTACATCCGTGTCTTCTTATAAGCTTTGCTATCCCTTTAATCGTTTCCCCTCTTTTGCCCTACATCGCTCTTCTGCTCTACCCTGGGCTCATCGCTCTTTCCTTCTCTGGCTGCGTTATTTTCTGTAGTCTTCTGGACGACTGGAGCTTCACCTTCCACACTCATGTATTCCTCGGCCTTCTTGTAAAACTTCTTTAAAGTCTTTGTTTTCTTCATTTTAAGCCAATTTCCAAATTCTGACTTCTTATCGATGGTCCCTCTCAGGGCTGCCAGCAAATACCATGGTTCTGGTTCTATGACCTCCGCTGCTGCAGCATTGAAACGTGTAAGGAAAGCTCTGATGGTTTCCCCATGGTTTTGTTCCATTTCGCTGAGCGACATCACATCCTTTGCCTTGGTGGTTTGTAATCGAAATTGATCCTGAAACCTCTTTGCTAGATCTGCAAATTGATCGATACATCTAAGTGGAAGTCTGGTGAACCATAGCGAGGCCATGCCTTCTAGGCACACGGGAAAGTATAAGCACTTGATTTCATCGGTGGCCCTAGATCCATTCATGTGCTGGTCGTACTTGAACAGGAAAATGGTTGGATCTCCTATTCTGTTATAAGGCGTTATTACTGGTAGTACAAATTTCTTCGGGAATTTCGCTTGACGGATCTCCTCTGTGAATGGATTTTTTTTGGGGGAAAACTCCCATTCTTTCTCCTCATCCTCTCGAGTCACCTCCTCCTTCATTACTCGCTGGATTAGGTCGGTGATGTGCCTTTCGTCGCCTGCTTGTTCATCAGGATTAATGCTGATGTTCCTATTAGCGCGGCCATGGTTTAAGCTTTGGCGCCTTGCATCTTTCTTGAGGGAGGTTGTGTTGGTGCGATTCGTCGCACGTTCTTCTTTGCGCTGTGGAGATCTGATCTTAGGATCCTCAACGCCGGCCTCTCCCTTGTCTCTCACTGGGCTATGAGGTCGTTCAGGGTCAAGGCTGATGAGTCCTCTTTTTCAACAGCATCGGCCACAGTATTTGGCGGCAACAAATTGGTTTGGCCATTGGTTAGGGAATCAAACCTTTCCATTATCATCTTCGCTGTATTATCCATTTTCTAGTTCAAGCTTGTTACAACCACATTCAATTCATCTCGTGTTACAGATGGCCCAGGGATTTCCCCAACCCCTTTATTCAAGATCTGAGGTATAGCTTCGTCAGCATTACCATCCTCATTGACCGTAGTGACTTTAATAGATTTGTCGCTTTTCTTCGATCCAACCATGATTTGGAAGGAGAAAACAATTTTAGGATCTCTTAACTGCTAAACTGCAAAAAGGAATTTATGAACACGGCCCCGCGGTGGGCGCTAAAATGTTTACACCAAAAATGGTCTAAACACCCAAGGTACTAAGCTGTACTTCACCAATTCGGTAAGAAATAAATGGAGCTGTGTTTAATCAGCAATAAAAAGTGAAAAATGCGAAAAAGTAAAGTAGAGATGAGATATAGAGTGGTTCGGCCGTTAATGAGGCCTATGTCCACTGTGAAGGTGATTTCTTACCTTATAATGAGAATTACAGAAAATCAACTCTCTCTTTTCATACATCTCTATACCAGCTCAATATATCCTCGTTAATATATTTCAATCTAAGGAGTTATACAAAAGAATAGCGGAATTTGAGGAGAAGAAGGATGGATGAATGAATGAGAATATGGGTGTCTTCATTTTCCTTTCTCATGAAATTGTGCTTGACGCCATGGCTGAATCTGTGGTTGAGGATGAAGATTGGCAACACTTCGTGGTTTTTAGAAGCCGATCTCCTTTACGTTGGTAGCCCTCGTCTATTTATAGGTCAACTCCCCTTTGTAAACAACCTGGAATTCCCTTATCCAGATTGTGGATTGTCCATTTTGCTAATTACGACCATGCCACCGGCTAGCTGTAGCCAGCTGTCCGTGGCTGTATCCAGATATCATTGCGGCCGGCTTGTTGGAACGAGTATCTTGAATAGCTGAGCGGGTCCATGTAAACGAGCTTCCCATGAGCGCCTCAAGAGATTTTGTAAGAGCGGGATGCGGGTTTGGAGTCGAGCCTCCTCTGCCCCTTGTGCGACCGTCCTTCTCGGTCCAAAAGCGCTCGTCTTCGTGCTGCATTTGTTACGAGGTCTCTCCCGCTTATATTGAATGGGTGACTTGCCTCGTTTTAGTGTTTGAGCGGTTCTGAGGATATGCGACCTTTATCTTTACCGGGTCGAACTTCTCATAATATGTTATGTTGTTTTATTCGGTCGCATTGGCCAACTCGACCTGGGTGATATTCGCCTTGTTTCCTTTACCCAATGTGTGTATAGATTTTTTAGGGATTAACAAACCCCGTGACAAAAGAAGGTGTCTTTATTGTGGTATAGCGGGCCATGTAATTAAGGACTGTAGGAAGAAAAAGAAGCTTGGTTGTTTTCATTTCGGTGAGGCAGGACATATGATTAAAGACTGCCCAAGGAGGCAAGGACAAGGGCAAGGGCAGAGGACAGGACCTACTTTTGCAGGACAGGTTCATGCTCTCTTGGCACTAGGACAGGTTCATACTTCCTGCTCCTGTACTAACCCTACGCTCAAATCCCTAGACTGACCGATGTCCACTCGATCAGATTTTCCCTTGATTACAACCCCGTAATCAATAACTCAGATTTTACAGATTCTGAAACTGACAGTCAAAAATCCTGACTGATTCACCTCTAGATTTTTTACAGAATCTATAAACTGTTCGATTCGTTTTTACAAAACAGAATTAAAAACAATACAGGTATATAAAAAAAAGAAAACCCTAGGATTTAGGTTAAAAAGGGTCATCCCCTTATCCCTTTGAAACATGGCCGGCCCATTTGTTATTTTTGTTTCCCCTTTAGCTTTGCTTCCTCTGGAAAAAAAAGAAAAGGCGGCGGCGATTTGCTAGGGTTTCTGGATTCTCCCCAAATCAGATCAATGTCGTGATGAATTGCTTCTGGAATTTTCTCTGGAAGCTCGAATGTGTTGATGATTTCTTTATCTTGCTCGATCGATCTGGGATTTGATTCCTTGTCCCCAACTTTGTGATCGAAACTCTCTGGAAGAAAAATTGTGAGTATTTTAACTCCTTTTGTTCCTGAATCTGTGATGCTTGATTTCAATTTTCGATTGAATTTTTTGTGGTTTCGACCGACATGCCTGTGATGAAAATGGTGTTGTTATATAGGATAAAATAAAAATCCTTAACCTCTGATTTCGCTATGTGACTTTGCCTGATAATTTGTGGTTTCTTGACTTGAGATGATTTGCGTGTTTCCCCTTTTTGATTTTCCTTGATTTCTCGGCTTTGATTGATAAGAGTAATTCTGAAAGTTATTTGAGATTTAAATTGTGGCCCCCCTAGCTTGATTTATTGTTCTTGCGTGATTTCTGGTCTGCCTTGAATTGCATTCGAGTTTCCAGATTTAACACTTGCCAAAAATGAATCTCTGATTTGTTTTCCTTTGGTTCGCTGTGATTTTCCCATGAACACATTCCTGAAAACTATTTTTTGCCTTTTTGTTCATCATTGAATACGATGCAATGATTTCTGAAAATACATGAACCGATTCCTTCTTGTAAAATTTGCTCCACTGATTCCTTCTTGCCAAAATGAATGTATTCATAAATAGATTCCTGAATGGAGTTTCTGAAATAATTTTTTTTTTGCCAAACTGATTTCTTGGCTCTCTTCAATGCTTGACTATTTCATGATGCACGCATTGCTTTCCCTTTTTGCTCGACAAAACTGGAAATATGTATTTCTTTTTGCCTTTGATTTCATTTAAATGCTTTGGTTGAATTATGGAGTCATTTTGAAGGCTGATTTCTTGCACTTGCTATTTCTAAGAACTAGAGTAATACTTGTTGTGTTGACACTCATGAGCACACATGTATGCACTGATTTTGACTCTTGATTGAGAGATTATGACTTGCTTTGATTCATGCAATGCTGCTCCATGAATCATATGAACTGTCTGATGCTTGCTATTTTACTTGATGATATGCATGATGTTGTACATGTATGTATCACCATGCTCATTGCAACCATGTTTCCATTGTATTCACATGATCATGCACCTCATCATGCCTTGGCTGAATCATAATTTTTTTTTTTTTACTGCTTCATGTTACTTTGCAGCTGCATGTATGTAATCACCTCCATGCTCTTGTGCACAATCTAGTTTATTTGCTTGTGTATTTCATTAGCACCCTGGAGTTTCACCACACTTTTATAATGCACAAAAATGTTTTGACCATATTAGTGCAGACTTGTTCATTTTGAGTTTGGATTGAAACTGAGGTGTGTTGCTAATCAAATTTTGTTTGCCAAAGCACACGTCATATGTTGTAGCACCACCATTTTGTCTTGCCATGAATTGTTGCACCATCCATGAGCTTGTTATGCTTGTTACTTTGAAATACCACATACACTGTGTATCATTCATATGTTTTGTTGTTTGATTCGACATGTGTTCATACAGATCTGAACTGAAATATTTTGTACTGTCTTGACTTGTGAGGCATGCTTATGCTCCATGCTGTTTTGTTGCCTTGACCACACCATCACTTTTTGCTGACTTCGACCACTTTTAAATTTGCTGCTTACATTTTGTTTAGCCATGCACCATTTTTGCTTGTTGTTTGCCTCGACCATCTTTCTAGTATGCTCCATTTTATAATGTGCTCGGCCAATTGTGTTGAGCAGTCTTCATGCTTGACCATGGTTCGACCAATTTGATATGTTGTGCACTGAGTCGAGATGGTCCATGTGGTTACTCCTCAGTTGCAAACTGATTGGCGTGGCAGTGCACACGTGTATATATATACACGTGTGTATATGCAGCCATTCAGAAAATTTTCTGTCCCTGTACATATACAAACTGTCTGCCTAGACACAGATGAATCAGATCAAGTCATGAAAAGTGATGAGAAACACACCAGAAATCTGAGGCAAATAGAAATTTTAAAAATAAATTTTATATTCGCATATGTTCAGTTTAAATTCTATTGCAGTGTACTGTGTGTGTGTTTCATTGTGACAGGTATGAAGAAGATGACTGGACTGACAGTGAAGTGCTGTGAAGACTAAAGACTGAAGACAACAAGAAAGTGTTGAGTATGTAAACAAGTGAATGTAAAAGTGAAACTGAAAATGAGTGTCTAATTGTTTCTGCAGTGAGGAGCAAATGAAAAAAAATGAGAATTGTACTTTTATTTGTAATAACCAAGGTTGATTGAAATAAAATATCATTTTATTGTTGTCAAACAAGCTTGTCTATTTTATTCTGTTTATATACAAGTACAAATATGTGAAGTGATTAAATAGTGAAGTTAAAATAGATGTACTGTTTGAATGTTAGAAATATAATATTCATATTTTAAATAAAATACAGTAAATATTTGACTTTCTGTACAGTTGTATTTTATTTAAATATAAATATTATATTCCAGTCTGTGATTTACAATAACAGTACAATATCAAACACATTAAAGTAATATTTATTTGGTTGTTATCATCAAACAAAAATCATATAATTGTGTATACAACACCGTTATATACAACAATCTCCCCCTTTTGATGATGACAAACAAATAAAAGATTTTGTATACAATAGATGTGTTTGACAGTGAATATTGAACTCCCCCTATTCATTAGCTCCCCCTACAACAGACAACTCCCCCTATAACTCTACAACAGACAACTCCCCCTATAACTGTGCATGAGAGAAATGTTCAAAATTAAAAATATTTATAAAATATTCACTCATAAATCAAAATCTCTATCCATTCTCCCCCTTTTGTTATCATCAAAAGGATACAGAATTTAAAATATAGATGAAAAAATGAATAACAAATAATATATCAGCTTAAGAGGAAGAACAGTCATCATAAATCTCAATCAGTCAAACAAAAATCATAATAAACTAAGAACTGGTGGCATATCTCACATTGTAGAGAATGACGGATTTACGATGAATTTTATATAAAATGGGAAGAGTAAAAAAAAATGTATTCCAATTATTTTCCAAAAAAAAATGGGGTTCAAAAACGGAGATGGAATTTGGACTATAATTAATAATTCAATTTAAGTGACAAGATCGAATAATCTCAAATCCCAATACCTATCAGTCAACAAATCATAATACGTCATAAAATATTAACACATTTCACAGATTAGAAAATGGATTGATAGGCTGGTTTTTATACACAAAGGAGAATTTCAAATTTATTTCAATTTATAGCACATTATTCCTTTTTCTTTTATTTTTATTTAAGAGCACACTGACCACGTATAACCAGAGCTTGGATTTTTAAATGAGGTCAGTCGCAGCTTAAGTTATAAGTTGTCTCTTAACCATGCATGACCAGAGCTTGGATTTTTAAATGAGGTTAGAGACACACTTATATATTAATTATATTTATTATTTTCAGCATTTAAAGGAAAAACTCCTCAGTATGTAAAACCAATATATGAATGATAGAAAATGGGGTAGGTACAGAGATGGCCTGTGAAAATAAATTTCTAAATTAATTATATTATGAAATAAGCTCGACTGTACCGGGATTATTGAAAATTTTCAAATATCACTAATTCTGAACAAATAATATAGTCCCATTTCTATTACAAATAATTTTTCACTGTTTTAAAACAAGATGATTTTTCTTTTTAAAAATAAACTCTCCACATTAATATAAAATCATGATGGATGGCAGACGGGTGATAGATAAAGGAGATGGTTGTGAAATATTTGCCAGTTCAAAGATATTATAATTAATATTCAACCATCATGAAAATCCAAATAAAATCTCCTCTTGTTGTGAAATATACTGCAGTCACAATTCATCACAATTTCAAAAACTGATAATAATTTTGATGAATTATAAACATAGCACAAATTTGATATTGATTTCAATTTCTGAATGAATAAGAAATAGATAATTTTAATATTGAAAATCAATTACAAGAGGGAATTAAACATAAAAAAAATGAATATATACAGGGTGATAATTAAAAAAAAAAGATGAGTGAAAAAAAAAACTGATACCAAATGTTCTCGCTTATCGAGGAATTTAATTACACCCTGATGGACTATCATGGACATCTCAGGCTAAAGAAATTTAGACACAAACCCAGCCAGACAAATTTAGCACATTTGTTTGTATAAGAAAAAAAATGTATGGATCTATACAAGGTGAAAATTTGAATCTCAGTACAGATGGGTGAAACAAAAAAAATGAGCACTTCAGATACCACTTGGTGTCTCTATTTACGAGGAATTTTAACATGATACTGAACAAGAATATCATAGACAAAAGAATTATTAAGTACCAAGCCCAAAAGGACGAGATAATAGATTATGCACATGTATCAGAGCAGCAAGCATGTGATTCCAGAACAAACATTTTTCAAAACAATATCAGAGCAACACAGAACATAGTTTCAAATCATATTTGTCAGGATGATGGCCAGATTCATGATCTAATGATTAAAATACTGTTTACTTGAAATCATTTGAGGAATATGAAAATATCTGGATTTAATAAATCAATCACACCAATTAATAAATTTTTGAATTGAGATATGTGTGAGATTTAATAAATCAATAATTTCAAATGATTTTAAACAAACAAATACTTAAATCATATAACCATGAAATAACAGAGAAATTCAAGACCGGATTTTCAAAGAATTTTCACAAGAATTTTCTGACAAGTCTTCAAGAAATTTCAGATCATCTACATCAATTTTGTGAGATATTCATGATCCAAAGAATAAAAATAATTTATTTGAAATCATTTGAATCAATGTCAAATTTTGAGATATAATGAATCAGTCACACAAGGTTAATAATTTCAAATTTAAGTGGTGTGTGAGATTCAAAATATCAGGAATTTCAGATGATTTCAAACTAAACTATTTTCAACCATAATAATCATGAATAAGGATGAAATTCTAGATATATTACTGATTTAACCCAAATATTTTTCAAGTCAGAAATAATCAAGCCAATCTAAAAATTAATGAGATTATCACAACTGAGAAGTAACAGTGCTGTAATGAGTATAATACTTTAAGCGTTTCCAAAATGAATTGGAAGGGACTCAAAACCGTATAAGTGTGTGAAATTTCATTAATTATTCAGATCTTCAAAAATTTAGAATTCTAGTTAACAGTGTTCAAGATATGATATGAATGCATCAACACTGTTATGAATTCAAAAATCAGAAAATAAACTTCAAAACAATTGCAGATATATTCAAGTTCAAATTCGGGATATGGAAATAATTAACACATAATGATTTTATACAAGCAAGGCAAATTTCCAGAAAATCATTAATTCTGCAACTGGAAGTTTAAGAAGCACAGAATAGACAAAGAGATATGGAAGTGACAAATCAAATAAAGACAAATAGAAGAAAATAAAATAGAAAGGGGTAGAAGAAAAAAAATAAAAAATATTTACACAGATGAGTTTAGAAATCATACCAGACAGATGATGTAAAACAGAATTTCTAGCTCATCCAATCTTGGCCAAGGAACTGTAAAGAATACAAACAAAATGACAGCCTGAAATCAATCTCTTTTCAGCACAGCAGTTCCCCAGCCTTCTTCGGTACCTAACAGTTGAGAGGATCGAGCGGTCTAACAAAATTTGTGAAACCACTCACAGTTTTGTTCAAATCTTTTGGTACCCAAACCTGTTTATATAGCAAACTATTCGAATCAACCTTTGTACCTTTCGGGACCCAAATCTGTTTGAATCTAGTTGAAGTCGTTTTATTTTTATTTGGGATCCAAGATTGTTTAAATGGTTTGTTATAAAACAAATTCACATCATGTTTTTGATTCAAAAATCCTTTGAGATTATCAAAGTTTGAGTTTTCAAAAAGATTTTTTTCAAAGCATTTTGAAGGATTTTTCAAATCATTTGAATTTTGTTTTCCAAAAACATTATTTTTCCCGAAGCCAAGACCAGATTTATTTCCAATAGAAACTTGGTTTTGTAACAGCATATTCAACGATTTTTCCCCATTAGAAAATTTATCCAAAGTTGATTCTAATCGTTGAATTTTGGATTTTAGATTGCTATTTTCTTTTAATAAATTTGAGCAATTATTTATAGCGATCTTCTGTTCAGCATTGGACTGTTTCAAAACCAAATTCTCATTTTCAAGCAATTTAATTTTGGCTTGGGATTCATCAATTTCAGATTCAAAGACTTTTTGTTTTTCAAACTCAAATTTCTTGGATTTCTCAATCTCATTTTCCAGCCCTTTTAAAATCAAATCGGATTTCAACAAATTCTCCTTTTCAGCAATTTCAAATTTGGAATATATATCATTCTTAAAAATTTCAAATTCCTTTTGTAAAAAATTATTCAAACTTGATAACTCAATCTTGTTTTCTTTTAAGATCAAAATTTCTTTTTCAAACTTTTGAATATTTTTATTGAGATGAACAAGATTGGTTTTCAGTTTCAAACAATTTTTGCAATCAGAATTTGAAGGATTTTTGAAATATTCAAGCTGTGATTCCAAATCATCAATTTTGCCGGTCAACTCAGAATTTTTAGATTTTATACTTTTATTTTTAGATTGTAGTTTATCGACAGACTTAGTTAGATCAGCACACATATAAATTAAATCTTCGTAAGAGAAATTTTCTGTTTCACCATCTGTTGATTCCCCATCGTTTGATCTATCTGTTTCTCCTTTCAAGCGTTGATCTGAATCTGAGTTGATATTTCGGGATTTTGAGTAGTTGTTGTCAATTTGCCCATACTCCGTATTGAGAGCTGTCCAAATTTCCTGCGCAGTTAAACAATGGGAAATCAGACTGTATTGATTATCATCAAGATGAGAATAAAGAATATGTGTAGCACGAGAATTAAAAACTTTATCTACCATATCGTACCCATTGATAACAACATCCCAACATTTAATATTAACAGATTTTAAATAAAATTCCATTTTGGATTTCCAGTTTAAAAAATCTGTTCCAGTGAAAATAGTTAGAGATGAACTGGACTGACTCTCGCTAGACAGACAACTAGGGTTACCCATGACTCTAGAGTTAAAAAAAATACCTGCTCTGATACCACTTGGTGGATCTAGATTAACCCTAGAGGGGGGGTGAATAGGGTTTATCACAGTTTATAACTAAATTAAAAATCTAACGGGATATGTAATAATACACAAATCATAGAATATAGCAGAAACAAAAATGCAGAAAATAAATCACACACAGATATACCCAGCTTCGGCAGACTCTGCCTACTGCTGCATTCACTAAGGTTTCTACTAGGTGTTAATAACAGATCCCGCTTACAGACTCTGTAAACTCGCACTCCCTGCTCCTGTACTAACCCTACGCTCAAATCCCTAGACTGACCGATGTCCACTCGATCAGATTTTCCCTTGATTACAACCCCGTAATCAATAACTCAGATTTTACAGATTCTGAAACTGACAGTCAAAAATCCTGACTGATTCACCTCTAGATTTTTTACAGAATCTATAAACTGTTCGATTCGTTTTTACAAAACAGAATTAAAAACAATACAGGTATATAAAAAAAAAGAAAACCCTAGGATTTAGGTTAAAAAGGGTCATCCCCTTATCCATTTGAAACATGGCCGGCCCATTTGTTATTTTTGTTTCCCCTTTAGCTTTGCTTCCTCTGGAAAAAAAAGAAAAGGCGGCGGCGATTTGCTAGGGTTTCTGGATTCTCCCCAAATCAGATCGATGTCGTGATGAATTGCTTCTGGAATTTTCTCTGGAAGCTCGAATGTGTTGATGATTTCTTTATCTTACTCGATCGATCTGGGATTTGATTCCTTGTCCCCAACTTTGTGATCGAAACTCTCTGGAAGAAAATTTGTGAGTATTTTAACTCCTTTTGTTCCTGAATCTGTGATGGTTGATTTCAATTTTTGATTGAATTTTTTGTGGTTTCGACCGACATGCCTGTGATGAAAATGGTGTTGTTATATAGGATAAAATAAAAATCCTTAACCTCTGATTTCGCTATGTGACTTGGCCTGATAATTTGCGGTTTCTTGACTTGAGATGATTTGCGTGTTTCCCCTTTTTGATTTTCCTTGATTTCTCGGCTTTGATTGATAAGAGTAATTCTGAAAGTTATTTGAGATTTAAATTGTGGCCCCCCTAGCTTGATTTATTGTTCTTGCGTGATTTCTGGTCTGCCTTGAATTGCATTCGAGTTTCCAGATTTAACACTTGCCAAAAATTAATCTCTGATTTGTTTTCCTTTGGTTCGCTGTGATTTTCCCATGAACACATTCCTGAAAACTATTTGTTGCCTTTTTGTTCATCATTGAATACGATGCAATGATTTCTGAAAATACATGAACCGATTCCTTCTTGTAAAATTTGCTCCACTGATTCCTTCTTGCCAAAATGAATGTATTCATAAATAGATTCCCGAATGGAGTTTCTGAAATAAATTTTTTTTGCCAAACTGATTTCTTGGCTCTCTTCAATGCTTGACTATTTCATGATGCACGCATTGCTTTCCCTTTTTGCTCGACAAAACTGGAAATATGTATTTCTTTTTGCCTTTGATTTCATTTAAATGCTTTGGTTGAATTATGGAGTCATTTTGAAGGCTGATTTCTTGCACTTGCTATTTCTAAGAACTAGAGTAATACTTGTTGTGTTGACACTCATGAGCACACATGTATGCACTGATTTTGACTCTTGATTGAGAGATTATGACTTGCTTTGATTCATGCAATGCTGCTCCATGAATCATATGAACTGTCTGATGCTTGCTATTTTACTTGATGATATACATGATGTTGTACATGTATGTATCACCATGCTCATTGCAACCATGTTTCCATTGTATTCACATGATCATGCACCTCATCATGCCTTGGCTGAATCATAATTTTTTTTTTTTTTTTTTACTGCTTCATGTTACTTTGCAGCTGCATGTATGTAATCACCTCCATGCTCTTGTGCACAATCTAGTTTATTTGCTTGTGTATTTCATTAGCACCCTGGAGTTTCACCACACTTTTATAATGCACAAAAATGTTTTGACCATATTAGTGCAGACTTGTTCATTTTGAGTTTGGGTTGAAACTGAGGTGTGTTGCTAATCAAATTTTGTTTGCCAGAGCACACTTCATATGTTGTAGCACCACCATTTTGTCTTGCCATGAATTGCTGCACCATCCATGAGCTTGTTATGCTTGTTACTTTGAAATGCCACATACACTGTGTATCATTCATATGTTTTGTTGTTTGATTCGACATGTGTTCATACAGATCTGAACTGAAATATTTTGTACTGTCTTGACTTGTGAGGCATGCTTATGCTCCATGCTGTTTTGTTGCCTTGACCACACCATCACTTTTTGCTGACTTCGACCACTTTGAAATTTGCTGCTTACATTTTGTTTAGCCATGCACCATTTTTGCTTGTTGTTTGCCTCGACCATCTTTCTAGTATGCTCCATTTTATAATGTGCTCGGCCAATTGTGTTGAGCAGTCTTCATGCTTGACCATGGTTCGACTAATTTGATATGTTGTGCACTGAGTCGAGATGGTCCATGTGGTTACTCCTCAGTTGCAAACTGATTGGCGTGGCAGTGCACACGTGTATATATATACACGTGTGTATATGCAGCCATTCAGAAAATTTTCTGTCCCTGTACATATACAAACTGTCTGCCTAGACACAGATGAATCAGATCAAGTCATGAAAAGTGATGAGAAACACACCAGAAATCTGAGGCAAATAGAAATTTTAAAAATAAATTTTATATTCGCATATGTTCAGTTTAAATTCTATTGCAGTGTACTGTGTGTGTGTTTCATTGTGACAGGTATGAAGAAGATGACTGGACTGACAGTGAAGTGCTGTGAAGACTAAAGACTGAAGACAACAAGAAAGTGTTGAGTATGTAAACAAGTGAATGTAAAAGTGAAACTGAAAATGAGTGTCTAATTGTTTCTGCAGTGAGGAGCAAATGAAAAAAAATGAGAATTGTACTTTTATTTGTAATAAACAAGGTTGATTGAAATAAAATATCATTTTATTGTTGTCAAACAAGCTTGTCTATTTTATTCTGTTTATATACAAGTACAAATATGTGAAGTGATTAAATAGTGAAGTTAAAATAGATGTACTGTTTGAATGTTAGAAATATAATATTCATATTTTAAATAAAATACAGTAAATATTTGACTTTCTGTACAGTTGTATTTTATTTAAATATAAATATTATATTCCAGTCTGTGATTTACAATAACAGTACAATATCAAACACATTAAAGTAATATTTATTTGGTTGTTATCATCAAACAAAAATCATATAATTGTGTATACAACACCGTTATATACAACAGTTATGTTTGAGCATCGCGTATCATCCACAGACGGATGGACGGACAGAAAGGGTGAATATAATCCTTGAAGGTCTTTTGAGGTTATGTATCAAAGATTTTGGAGGGACATGAGAAGAGTACCTTCCATTTGTGGAGTTCGCTTAAAACAACAGTTATTAAGCTAGTATTAGGGTTTTTATGGACGACCGTGTCAATTACCAACTTGTTGGTAGCAGTCTACGGATAAGATTTTGTTTGGACCCGAGCTGATTAGAGAGAAACTCCAGAGAAGATGGACTTGATTCGAAGATGAATGAAGACGGTACAGGACCGACAAAAGTCATATGCTAATAAGAGACGGACCGATCTTGAGTTTGATGTTGGGGACGTGCTTTTAATCAAAATGTCGCCATTGAGGAACGTAGCTCGCTTTGGGAAGTATGGGGAAATTAGCACCAAGGTTCGTAGGACCCTTTTTCATTACAAAGAGGATTGGACAGATGGCGTACAAAGTGAAGTTGCCGGATAAGCTTTGTGGCGTTCATGACGTGTGTCACGTGTCGCATTTGCGGAAGTGTTTACATGATACCGCGGAAGTAGTGGAGCCGAGCATGCTTAGAGAAGTGGAAGCAGAGCGAGATGCCACGATTAGACGAGCTCCTATATGCATCCTTGGATTGGAGGTCAAGAAATTACGCAACCGAGAGGTCAAGTTGGTCAAAGTGCAATGGGGAGATGATCAAGGAAACGTGACTTGGGAGGCAGAAGACAAGATGCATGCGTCGTACCCTTTCATTTTTGAGGGTATGTTCTTAATTTCTCCTTTTTCTACTGCTTTGTTTGTACTTGTTCTATCGTTTAGTATGTCCTCTCGTTTACATCTTCGATCTTACGGTAGGAAAATCCTATGGTTGTAAACATGTGTTTAAGAAATGTTATGTTTGGTGGATGCAAGTGGATGGAAGCGTTTGCTAGTGGTTGCTCGTGGATGCATTTACACACACATTAGGCACTAGATCGGCTCAATCGCCTTCACATTGCATATGAATAAGTGTGCATATTTAAATTAATGGATGTATATAGATGGTGTTATCATATGATTGTTGCATTTGAATGAAATGATTGTGCACTCATGTAGAAATAATATGTATCATTAGAATTCTTTTGCATACATAATGGACGCATGGCACTATCATGATTTGCATTAAGGAGGTCAACAGAATCAGTAGACCGCCTAATTTTGCATTGGGTAAGGAACACATACACACACTTTTTGCATATATTCATATGACATTAGAAATCTTTTAAGGACAATAGATGCATGTGATTGATGGTTGAGTAGATGGATGGTTGGATGGTAGGATATACATTCTTCTAGAATTTAAGATTTCGGGGGCGAAATCCTTTAAGGAGGGAAGAATGTAACACTCCGTAATTTTGAAATATTAAAATTAACAAATTTAAGGGTACTTAATTTTTAGAAGAAGAATTAAGTGAAACCAGGTTACGCCATTGTGTTCGTCTAGGAATTTTGCTTGAGATAGAGTCCGAGTTTGCGTAAATCGGGCTCCGTATGAAGAAATTATGGAGCTTAAAAGATTTCAAATTTAAACAGAAATTAAATTAAAATAATAATTAATAATCTAAAACCTGTTCAAATTTCAAAAAATTAGAATTGGGCTGAGCGGGAAATTTCCCGCTCAGAGGTGTTGACCCCTCCCCCCTTCCCCCTCCCCCCGGGGGGAGTCGACACAGGTGTCGTCCCCCTATAAGGGAGTCGACCCCTGTCGGCCAGGTTGGGATGAAGTCGGGTGACGATTTTTCTGATTTTAGGGCTTATGTGGCTTCATTTGGTTGGCTGAGTGATGTGTCGTTGTGAAAATGGATGGTTTAGATTGATCCTTATCTAATCTAAGGGCTCTAATTAGTCCTACACATCTATATAAACACCCATAAACCTAAACCCTAATCTAAACTAAATTCATTCATAAGCCACCATGCTGTTGCATCCTAAACTAAACTAGTCTCTTCTCCAACGAATTAAAGCTTAGGAATTGTAAAAAGGGATTCTAGAACAACAACGAACGAATCTATTGTTTCTTCTATCACTGTGAGTACAATTGCTTTCACAAGATAATTAATTAAAATAATTATGAAAAGTTGTGATCTGGACTGTATGAATATTCTTGTTGAATCATATGTTATTTGCCAGTTCTGTTATCATTTATTTTGTTAATATATGCCAATTTGTTATCATATGTAATTAGATTCATTTTATTATGTTAATTCCTATGTCTAATTTCATATGCTTGATTAGATTCACCTATGCAAGTTATTTTTATCTATGCAAGTTATGCAAATTTATATGCAAGTTATGTTTATCTATGCAAGTTTATATGCAAGTTATGTTTATCTATGCAAGTTATGCAAGTTATGTTCATCTATGCAAGTTATGCAAGTTTATATGCAAGTTATGTTCATCTATGCAAGTTGTGCAAGTTATGTTCATCTATGCAAGTTATGCGAGTTTATACGCAAGTTATATTCGTCTATGCAAGTTTATATGCAAGTTATGTTCATCTATGCAAGTTTATGCTTATATGTTTGGATCCATGCCATTTCTTATGTTTAGATCTGTGTCAGTTTGCATTGCATATGCTAGTTGGATCCATCTTATATGCGAGTTCATGTTTGTATGCTTAATTAGATTTATGTTGTTTTATGCCAAGTTTGTGTTGCACATGCTTAATTAGATCTATATTGTTTTATGCAAGTGTGGGTGTTATATGCCTCTTTCCTTTCCTTTTCTTATGAGTTAGGCCAACTGCGAGCCTAACGTATTATGTGAATTATACGTAAGAACGACGTGGGAATGTTGGGAAATAGTTTGGGAGATATTAAATATTGGATATTGTGTAATTGGCATAAAGTGGTTAGTAACCATGTAATTAACCATGTAATTAACTTTAGACATAAATTGGTATAATTTATATACATGGAAATTATGGACATAATTTGGAGGATAATTATGAACATAGCTTGAATTAGAAATTGTGGACAATTTGAAATAGGGATATTAATTCAAATTGAAGTTGAATAATAAAAAGAGATAATGAACATGCCTAACCCCAGGTTAGAGCGGTGTAAGACTGCCCGGAACCACCCGGCACATCCATCAACTGCAATAACAAGTCTAATGTGAGAGGTTAGTGCATCAAACCCAAAACCCGTGGTTAGAATGAGTTTCCGGTAGAAATCTGCCCGGAACTGCCCAGCACATCTAGCAACCGCAAACAACAGTTCTAATGTGAGAGGTTGGTTCATTAACAAATCAATTAATGCCAATGAAACAGACATGCTAAGAATGGTAAGGTTAAGTAACATAAATAGGCGACACTTAACCAATACAACATGTTAATTAAACATTGGGAATTGTAATAGCACTTATGACATGAGGTCTAGCCCATTATAACCATAATGTGGGAGGTCTAGCCCATTATAGGCCTAATGTGGGAGGTATAGCCCATTGTAGGCCTAATGTGGGAGGTATAGCCCATTATAACCATAATTGGACATGGTAATGAATTGGACTGCTTAACCTAATTTAATCCATAAGGATTGTATGATTATGAACTTAAGTTAGGGTTAAGTAAAATTAGACGGGTAGTGGGTGGGTTAAGTAAATTAGAGGGGGTAGGTAATATTTACATATAGGCCCATGAACTTAACCCAATAAGGTTATGTAATTAAAGACACCCTTTAGGATAAGCATAACTGACATAGGGCTATGTAGTTAAAGACACCTAAGGGTATACATAGTCAGTGAAAACCTAGTGGGGATACAAGACAAAGGGGAGAGCTTGTATCAGATTGTGTGGGACCCATTTTAGTCAGCAACCCAGAGAAGGTATCAAATAAAGTACCCCGTAATAGGCGGAGATGGGGCACGCTTACTGATTGATTATAAGAGATCCAAACAAGACGGTGGGTTTAGGCAGCGCAAACCGACCGGGCCATGTGCGTGCATGAGCCAATCAGAGGGGGATAAGACGACCGTGACACCAGTAGATATGGTTGTGCACATCTTAAGGGTTGCCACTTTAGGAAGTGATACCTCCTACTGTGGGGCCAGAACAGGATATCTACGGAGTAGGGAGCCGATCAATTAGGGTAGTGGTTATGTTACACTCAGATGTATGCCCCAAGTCTACTAACTTATAGTGGAAGGGATCATCTCATTTAGTTATGCTAGTAATAGTGCAGAGTAATCATTAGAGAAGTGCATACACCTTACCATGTCTACCTTGTCACATCTTCCATTTATGTAGTGATCTCTCTTATCCACTTTATATGCTATCATGTTACTTTTATTTATTTACTGGCTAAAAGTAACTAGACTCGCTAGACTTTATGTCTGACCCTTTTGTTTCTGCTTCTTTCTTACATTCTCTTCCACCCTCCCTCCCTCCGTTTCTCATGGAGGAAACACTGAGGCTTATTCAGAACTCGGCTATCATCTTGCTAGGAGCTACTTTTGAAGTATGGCTCAAGTTCTTGTCTCTACTATGGCTTAACTCTTTCAGTTGGGGAATTATGTTTTTCATATTCATATGCACTCTGATGATGCAAGGCAGAAGTTATTTTATTGTGGTTTTTTTGACTTATGGTATTATGGACCACGACATTATGATTTATGTTTGAAATTAAAATTAAAATTTTCCACTGCTATCTTATTTATATTTGTCTTGTAATTGTTCTGTGCTTGTTTACCTATAACGCTTCACGAAACTTAATGAGTTCCCTTAGTGAGTGACATTAACGGATGTGGGGTGTCACAGGTAATCCTGACATGTTTATAAGTTTGGATCTAAACCTATGCATGTTAATAACCTGAATCATAACTAAACTGATCTGCCATTACTTGTACACCTGATCTTCTGTTTAGTTCTTACATCCCTATCTCTTTTATGACCATTTCAGGTATCATATGCCCATTCTGTTAAGTATGCCTATTTTTGTCACCATATGCATATTCTGTTAAGTACGCCTATTTCTGTCATCATATACCCATTTTGTTATTATGCCTATTTCTGATGTCTTCTATCCCTCCTTCCCTTTTTATTTTTATAGCCAGGCTACGTTCAAGCCTAGGTTTATAGTTGAAATATGCGAAAGAACGAAAATGGGAACAGTTGGGAATGATAAATTGGGGAATAAATTGTATTGTAAAACATGACTGGGATTTGGGCATAACCTATACCACGATTTAAGACTTTGATTTGTGGCATAACTTGTATCGTGAACCAGACTGGATTTTAGGGCATAACTTATAATGAACATGAATAATTGACTAAAACTGAATATTCCTAACTTTAAACTAAATAGAAACTGTAACCGCACTTAGACACGAGATTAGATAACACTTGTGATAAAATTCTACCCGAAACCGCCAGACAAATCCAGCATCCATAAGTGGTTAATGTAATGTGAGGGGCCTATTGCGTAAATGTACACGTAATGGCGATAAGACACGAGGTTAAGTATAAATTTGTAGTAGAAGCCTGCCCGGAATCACCTGACATATCCAGCATCCACAAGTGGTCGCCTTAATGTGAGAGGTCTGGTGCATTAACATTGCAAGAATAGGAAATATTATTAACCTATTAACCTATAATACTTAACCTGTTTAAATCTGTGGGGGTTACATGAAACTGCCAAATTGTGTAAGTGTTAAGTAAACTTGCTTAAATCGATGGAGGGTAAAGTAAATCTGTTAAATCTGTGGGGGCTTATGTAAACCCAACAAACTTATCCTTTTTATATGTTGCCTTTATGTGGGCATTTTAAACTATTAAGCATAACCTGTCAAAATCCTAGTAGTTGGGGATACAAGCCTAAGGGGTGGCTTGTATCATTTGTGGTGCGAGACCCGTACCAGTCAGTAACCCATGCATGTATCATTGAGGGATCCCGAACTAGGTGGGGCTCAGGGGCACACTTACTGAGCTAATTATAAGAGGGTCATATGGGTAAAGGTGTTGACAGTGCGTTCCAATGGAGTCATGTGCGTGCATGGGTCTGGATTGCTCGGGAAATTAAGACGTCGTGACATCAGTAGATATGGTTGTGTCTATCGGAAAAAGGGGGTTGCCACCTTAGGAAGTGATAAATCCTACTGTGGGGCCAGCACAGGGAATCTATAGGATAGGGAACCGATCGATTGAATAGTAATTAGGGTACATCTAGTCTTGCTTGTATTGGAGCCCATTATTATCATTGGGGGTAACATCTACCATTTCTGTTGGGCTACCCGCTATTATCGTTAGGGGTATAATCCATCACTAAATATACAGTTAAGTCTACCATTTGTTTTTGTTGGGATCATTCTGGTTCTGTTATACTAGTATTGGTGTAGAGAAAAGTATTTGGGAAGTGCAAAATAGTCTGTTCTATTTATTTTGTTTATCCTGCTCTATCTATTATACCTGCCTTATGATACTGTCATCTATCTCATCCAGTTTATATGCCTATTACGATGCTTTTACTTATTTGTATGCTGAAAGTAACTGGACTCGCCAGACTTTATGTCTGATCCATTTTGTTTCCTTTTCTCTCTCTTCCCTTTTCCCCTCCCTCAGGTTCTCAGGCTGGGAATACTCAGGCTTGATTAGGATTCTCTCTTCTATTTTTTCTTGGAGCTGCTTAGATGTATTGCTTTGACTACCTATCTACTTTGATATGGCTCTTTTCGGGGACTATGATTTTATATTACTGTACTCTGATGATTTTAGTACAAGGCAAATATTTTAATTTGATGTTATGGGTTTTCTGTATTTCAGACTTATATTGTAACTGGATTTTGGACCACGATGTTTTCTGTTTAAAGAATAAAGTTTAAATCCCGATGCTATTTTATATCTATCTTGTGATGTTTCTATTTCTGTTTACCTATAACGCTTCATGTAACTTAATGCATTCTGATAAAGAGTCACATTAACGGACGTGGGGTGTCACACTTGGTATCGAAGCTGAAGGTTTCTAGATCGGGTAAAAGATTTTGAAAATTGTTTACAAAAGGTTTTAAAAGAAAGCACTTTCAAAAGAAAAGTTTGTTTTGAAAAACATATTCCCCAAAGCCATATGAAATATCTTTCGGTTCTCTGCTTGTATCCGTTTTCCTTTTCTTTCCAGCATGTTTGAGGAATTGAATATTCCTAAGGGCATTCAGATACTTGCATGGTTCCATAGGTATCTTGAGGCTACGACGCCTACCGGAGGCCAAGCATACCCCCTTCCCCCAGCTACAACCATTGTTCCTCCTCCTCCATGAGTGGATAATTTCTCCAAGATATGCAAGGATTTATGTGCTATGGGAGGAAAGCCTTTCCGAGGAACTGAGACTTTTGTTGAAGCAAGGAATTGGCTTAAGGAGACAGAGGATTTATTTGGGATTTTTCAGGTTGATGACCGCAGGAAGATGACCGCAGGAAGATTCAGTTGGCCATTTGGCAGCTGAAAGATGGGGCTTCATTTTGGTAGGAAGTGACGCATGCAGAGCATCCAATTGAGACTCAGGATGATTTTCGACAGAGATTCGAGATGAAGTTTCTTTCTCAGGTAGAAGAGAGTACGCAAATGGAAAGGTTTCTGGCACTTAAGCAGTGAGGCATGTCTATCAAAGAGTATGACAATAAGTTCAATCAATTGGTGAGGTTTGGTTGGAGCTGGTGAATACCCCACACAAGAAAGCTTTGTGGTTGGCAAGAGGGTTGAATGAACCCCTCCATGGATTAGCTATGTCTCATATTCCGATGGGGGAAACTTTCACGAAACTCGTTGATATAACATTGATGCACGAAGAAGATAAAGGTGAAAAGAAAGAGGCTAAGATTGGTGAGACATAAAACAAGAAGGTGTGGCCCAAGAATGAACAACAACAGCAAAAGAAAGGCGGAAAGAACGACAAAGCCCGAGAAAACAGGAAATGTCATAGCTGTGGACGCGTGGGTCATTTGAGCAAAGATTGCAGAAAAAGGAAGAATGCTTGTTTCCAATTTGGTGAGGTCGGACACTTTTCTAGGTAGTGCCCGAAGAACGAAGGACAGGGCCAAAGGGCAGGATCTTCTAGAGAGCAGGTGAATGCCATCGTGGCCAGCGTACCGTATAAAGGTAGGAAAGTTTCTGTTGAAGGTTTGATTTCTCTTTGCGATCATCCTGTCAGAACTCTTTTTGATTATGGCGCTTCACGTTCTTTTATATATGATCCTATGGTTGAGTATTTGCACCTTAGTACTAGTATGGTTTTGGACATAGTTGTTGTCTCAAACCCCATTGGGGGCACGACTTATATGTCTATGATTTGTTGGGGTTTGAGAATATCTGCGTTAGGCATCAAGTTTGAGTGTGATGCATACGTGCTTGGTTTCGTGAGCTATGGTTTGATTCTAGGATTGGATTGGCTAGCCATGTATGGTGCCATTCTGGATTGTGAGAGGAGGATCGTTAGGCTTTTGACTTTCCATGGGAGGACTCTCAAGATATCTTGTGACCCTAAGGGATCTGTCATGCTTAGTTTCCTAGAATCGCTTGATGTATCTATTGATAATTTACGATCTATACTAGTAGTCTGTGATTATCCTGAAGTTTTTGAGGAGGTTAGAGGCTTACGTCTGAGGCGCGAGATTGATTTTCGGATATACTTGGTGGACAATGCAAAGCCAGTTGCATTGCCGATGCGCCACATGGCACCGAGAGAAAGGAGGGAGCTTAGCAAGCAAGTAGTGGAGCTACTTGAGAAAGGGTTTATTAGGTGCATATTGGAATATGGTGCTCTAGTAATTTTCGCGACTAAGGCAGATGGCTCACATCACTTATGAGTGGAATGTAGGGTGTTGAATAAGCTCACTAAGAAGAATAGTTACCCATTTCCGAGGATAGATGATTTGTTTGACCAACTAGTTGGTGCATCTGTTTTCTCACAGTTAGGATTGGCCACGAGCTTACATCAGTTGAGGGTGGCCGAGGATAGTATGGAAAAGACCGCTTTTATAACTCCAGATGGTTTCTTCGAATGGCTCATCAGGCCTTTTGGGTTGACAAATGGACCTGCGTATTTTTTGTGTTTTGGATTTGATCAGTAGCCTTTTTGGGAGTTTCTAAATAAGTTCGTTCTGGTCTTTGTTGATGACATTTTGATTTTCTCAAAGAATAAGGAAGAGCATACCCTACATTTAAGGGAGGTTTTGAAGACTCTCCGAGTGCATCTTCTTAAGGCAAAATTCTCTAAATGTCATTTTTGGAGAAAGGAAGTGAGATTTATAGGGCATGTGGTTTCTAAAGATGGGACAACAGTGGATCCCGCGAAAGTAGTTCCAGTTCAAGATTGGAAGATTCCAAAGAATGCAATGGAGGTGAGGAGTTTTCTTGGTTTAGCAGGCTATTATTTGAAGTTCATTAAGGGCTTTGCAAAGATATCAACCCTACTCACCAAACTAACGAAGAAGAATTTGACCATTTATTGGGATATTGACTATGACGATGCTTTTCAGCGATTGAAGAGGGCTCTGACAATGGATCCGATCTTGACTTTGCATGATGGGAACAAAGTGTTCATAATATACACTGATGCATGTGGTACATGGATTGGTGCAGTTTTGATGCAGGAGGGAAGAGTAGTATGTTACGATGGTAGACAGTTAAGAGTTCATGAGAAGAACTACCCTATCCATGACTTAGAGTTGGTTGCCACAGTATTCACACTTAAGAATTGGCATCACTATCTACTTGGAGAGAAGTTCGAGTTGTATACCGATCATAAATCTCTCAAGTACTTGTTCTCGTAGAATGATCTCAATTTGAGGTAACAGAGATAGATGAAGTTCCTAGCATCCTATGACTTTGAGATTGCTCATACCCCTAGCAAGGGTAATGTGGTGGAGGATGCACTGAGTAGGCAGAGGATGACATTGAGTCCTCTATTCGTAGAGAGGCGGAGCTTGGAGTATATATCGCCCTTTGATTTTAGGCCATCTACGGATCTTATACCCAGTTTGTTGGCATCCTTAGATGTGCGACCTACACTTATGGATCAGATAGGGACTTCGCAGTGAGAGGACCCACAGATAGCAGACATCGTGGATAGGCTCAGTACAGGGGAGATTTCTAGTCACCTCGGTAGATATTCCACGGATGATAGAGGGTAGTTGCGACGAGATAGAAGGCTTTGTTTTCACCGAGTTGGGAGTCTGTTGAAGACAGTCCTTGAGGAAGCACATCATTTGGGATAACTATCCATCTAGGAGGTGATAAGATGTATAGAGATATAAAGAGGGTTTTCTTTTAGGTTAGGATGAAGAAAGATGTAGCAGAGTTTGTTTCTCGATGTTTGAGTTGCCAGCAAGTCAAAGCTGAGCAAAGGAAGCCCGATGGTTTACTTCATCCTTTGGAGGTCCCACAATGGAAGTGGGAGAGCATCTCTATGGATTTCATTGATGGAGTACCTTGATCAAGGAAAGGCAGCACCAGTATTTGGTTTATAGTTGACAGACTTACTTAGAGCGCTCATTTCATTCCAATTAAGAGTAAGAGAATGGAAGCATGGTTGGTAGCAGTCCATCTTCATGATATAGTCTGTTTACATGGAGTACCTTCCAATATAGTGAGTGATCATAACCCCATATTCACCAGTGAGTTTTTGAGAAGCTTGCAGGAGGCATTAGGTACACAGTTGTGTTTGAACACCGCTTATAACCCTCAGACCAATTGGGAGACGAAAAGGGTGAATAAAGTTCTTGAGGATCTTTTAAGACTGTGTATCCTAGGCTTTGGAAGGACATGGGAAGACCATATTCCTTTCGTAGAGTTCGCGTACAACAACAGTTATCAAGCTAGTATTGGCATGGCACCTTTCGAGGCATTGTATGGACGACCTTGTAGATCCCTGACTTGTTGGTGGGAGTCCACAGATAGGATTTTACTTGGACCTGAGATGATTAGAGAGACTTCAGAAAAGATTAATCTTATCCACAGACGCATGAAGACATCTCAAGACAGGCAGAAGTCCAACGCAGATGAGAGAAGGGCTGATATTGAGTTTGAAGTGGGAGACATGGTTTTCATCAAGGTATCACCTTTGAGGAGTGCGTTAGCTTTGGATCTGTAAGGAAATTGTCGCCAAAGTTTGTAGGGCCATTTCCCATAACATAAAGGATTAGCCAAATGGCCTATAGGGTGGAGCTACCTAAGAGATTAGCGGGTGTTCATGATGTTTTCCACGTTTCTCATTTGCGGAAATATCTGCACAATCGAGCAGAGGTAGTTGAGCTCGGTATGCTTAAGGAAGTAGAGGTGGAACGGGAGGCGACAGTTAGATGAGTCCCTACCCATATTCTTGGATCAAAGGTTAAGAATGTAACACCCCACTCCCGCTATGATCACTCACTAAGGGAATGCCATAGCATTGGTGGAGTATTTTAGTGAATATAGAACAGAAAAATTACAACAAGACAGATATAAATAGTACTTGAAATTTTAAAACATCATCTCATAACAGCGGAAGTAAAACATGTCTGGTTACATCATAAAACCACAATAAAGGTCAAGTACAATATCCATCAAAATAAAGAAGTACATAATCCCACTCTCATACAATAGCCAAACAAAAGAAAAGATAACTGGATAACTGGAGCTTTACATCTATCCAAGCTCCTAAAGACTGGAACAGCAATCCGATCAAGCTCCACTACTGCTAGGATCCACCGTAGGACCTGAGGGTTGGGAAAAAGATAAAAACAACAGGGTCAGACATAAGTCTGAGCGAGTCCTATAACTTTAACAATACAATCGTTAAAGTAACCAGAGAAGACATAAACTGATATACGGTAACATATAGGGATGAATGGCTACCCTAAGCAGTCAACTAAACGAAGATAAAGGATAAAGACGCATCTACCCTCCCTAAGGTAAATTACTAAACTGCACCACACCAGTCGTTCCTAACTTAAAGGTTGATCCCACCCAAGGACTTATAAAATTTACTAATTAGTACCTGCGTACCCCTAGGTGACCAAGTAGGCGCCACGGGGCCCTACAATCCACTAGGTGTACACACTACTTCCCATTCGATCGGCTCCCTAACGTAGATACCCGTGCTGGCCCCACCGTGGGATGTATCATTCCCCAATGTGGCAACCTGATGGAACTAAAGGTGCACGGCTTATATCTACTCGATGCAACAACGGCTTACCTACCAGCCCGGGCCCACTCACGCATATGAAGCCCGTTGGACTTGCGTTGCCACCGCTAACCCGTTTGCCTCTTACAGTCAAGCCCAGTATGCGTGTCCCGTCCTCGACATGGGTCGAGCCCACAAAGATACGTATGGGTTACTGGTTGAAATGGGCCTCCACAAGCTACCCACCTAAGCTTGTCCCTTTTTCTAGTATATCCCACTTAACCCTTTAATCATGTTTTAATTACATGTTCCATTCTGGTTAAGTATTCTAATCGTATTTTCTATTGCCACCCAAGGCAACCACTAGATTTTCTCATGCCACCCGAGGCACCCACTTAACCCCTCATGTCCCTCTACATGCTAATATGGTTAAGTGTTTCTTAATTAATTAATTAAGAACGTAACCTTTGTAAAGACCTCTCACATTAGACTGTCTTTTATGACCGCTGGTTAAGCCGGTTGGGTCCGGGCAGCCTTATGTCATAACAGAGTCTAACCTCGTGTCTTTACATTAATTACGTATTTAGTTTGTGCCTAAGACCTCTCACATTGGGCTAACATTTGTAGCAACTGGTTAAGCCGGTTGGGTCCGGGCAGTTTTACGCTACAACTGAGTCCAACCTCGTGTCTTAGTCAATTAATTACACCTAATTAATCACCCTCATAATTTTATATTAATTATCCCTAATTAATCAAGTTTTCTTAACATGGGTAGACCTAACTTAATAGGTAAATTCCCATGGGGTAGACCTAACTCAATAGGTAAATTCCCAACACATAGTATGGGTACACCTAACCAAATAGGCAAATTCCCATACTATGTTTATTTATTTTGTGTTATGCATAATTATATTAATTTCACACAATCTTATTAACTTATGCATTTAATTACCCCATCGTTCCCACGTAATTTCGTTCATGATATAACACATATAAAAGGTGTCAACTTGCATATGAATGAACATGTTTCAAAGGTGCCATCTTGCATATTAACAAACACATAACTTGCATATGAACTTGCATAACATGTCACATAACTTGCATATAATATGTCACATAACTTACATATTCATTTTGCATAACAAACTTGCATATTAGCTTATAGACTTGCATAATGTGTCATCATGAACTTGCATATTAATAAACATGTAACTTGCATATTTACATACATGTAACTCGCATATTAACAAACATGTAACTTGCATATAAAGAAACATGTAACTTGCATATTTACATACATGTAACTTGCATATTAACAAACATGTAACTTGCATATTAACAAACATGTAACTTGCATATTTACATACATGTAACTTGCATATTAACAAACATGTAACTTGCATATTTACATACATGTAACTTGCATAGCATATTACCATGAACTTGCATAACATGCATATGATTACATAGCCCACAACTTGCATATTTAGCATCATGCAAACATAACATACATCATATTAAACTTGCATAAGCTTACATACTCAACATGCATAAACATAAGATTAATGCTAACATCATATCATATGATTCAAAGCTCATTAACCCACATACAAAACCATAAATCTCATCACATCTCATCTAATTAGTTTACCAAAAGATCATCAAAGTGATAGAAACTCACAACTAGCAACTTTGAACACCAAATGAAGAAGATTAAGATGCTAAGAAGGGATTAGAAGTTGATTAGAGAGTGATTAGTATGCAACCCTCTTCATAAAATTAGTGGAGGCCATGAGAGCTAGCATTTTGCCATAGTTTAGTCACTAGGTTTAATTATGAATGAATTAGGGTAGGTTAGGGTCTTATTTATAGATTAGGCAAGTGTTTTAGGCCATAGGATTAACCCTAGATTCAATCCAAGCCATCAAAGCATGTCTTGGGGAAGAAGTCAAGTGTAGGAACCATCTAGGGCCTTTAGATTAAAGATGGACCATGAGAACCATTCAAATGCAAAATCTGCACTTGAGCGAATCGGCCCACGGGTTGACAGCCAAACACCCTGGATTAACCCCTAGTCGACCCAGCGGGCTTGGGTCGACTTCAAAAATCGGCCGGTTCGGTTATTCCCCTCTCCCAATTCGCTGTTTTGAGCATTTTTGCATATTTATTTATTAAATTTTCAATTATATATATATATATATATATATCAATATATATATATATATATATCTACACAACCCATTTCACTTAATTAAGTATACTTTAATTTGGGAATTTTCGTGAAACTTCGCGAGGCCATATCTTGGTCATACGGACTCCGATTTTCGAAAACTCGGACTCTATTTCGCGTATTTTTCCGAGACGAACGCAATGGCATAGCCCGTTTCCCTTGATTCCCATTTTAGAATTAAATTCTGCCTCGATTTATGTTATTACAGGTTATTGAAAATACGGGTTGTTACATTCTCCCCTCCTTAAAGGATTTCGTCCCCGAAATCTTCAAGTTAGGAAGAACGTATCCTACCATCCAATCATCCATCTACTCAAAGCATCATCCACGAGCAATCATTGTCCTTACAAGATTCTAAATGCTGGATGGATATATGCAAAAGTGTGTGTATATGTACTTACCTAATGCAAAAATCAGGCGGTTACTGATACAGTAAACCTCCTTAATGCAAACCATGATAGTGCCATGCATCCAATATGTATGCGAAACCCTATTGACACATACAAATTTCTACATGCGTGCACAACCATACACAAAAATGCATCATCCATATGATAACACAGCCATGATACATCCATCAATCTAACTACCACATCCATTTATGCAATATGCAACATGAAGTGACTGAGCCGATCTAGTGCCTAATGTGTGTGTATATGCATCCACGAGCAACCACTAGCAAACAATTGCATCCATATGCATCCATCAACCATAACATGTTTCAAACACATGTTTCAACCATAGGTTTTACCCTATCTAAAGGTCATAGGTATTAGCGAGAGGATATACTAAAGATAAGATAAGTACTAGACAAGCAATAAAGGAGAAGTTAAAAGACATACTCTCAAAAAGAAATGGATACAAAGAACGCATCTTTGCTTCCGTCTCCCAAGTAGCATTGCTTTCGTCATCTCCCCATTGCACTTTAACTAGCTGAACTTCTCTGTTCCTCAACTTCCTAGTTTCTGACCCAAGGATGCGAGTAGGAGCTCGTCGAATCGTCGCATCACGCTCTACCTCTACATCTCTAAGCAAGCTCGGCTCTACCACCTCCGCGGTCTCATGTAAGCACTTCCTCAAATGTGATACATGGAATACATCATGAACACCACTAAGTCTGTCGGGCAACTCCACCCTATATGCCATCCGTCCAATCCATTCCTTAATAGGAAACGGCCCAACAAATCTCGGTGCTAACTTCCCTACGGACCCAAAGCGAACAACATTTCTCAATGGAGATACTTTGACAAAAACCATGTCCCCAACCTCAAACTCAAGATCCGTCCTTCTCCGATCCGCATAAGATTTCTGTCTATCTTGCGCTGCTTTCATCCTTTTTCGAATTAAATCAATCTTCTCTGAAGTCTCTCTAACCATATCCGGCCCAAGCAAGATCTTATCCGTAGATTCCCACCAACATGTAGGAGATCGACAAGGCCTTCCATAAAGAGCTTCGAAAGGAGCCATACCAATACTGGACTGAAAGCTGTTATTATATGCGAACTCCACCAAAGGAAGATGTTCTTCCCATGTACCTCCAAAATCCAAGATACAAAGCCTCAAAAGATCTTCTAAGATACGGTTCACCCTCTCAGTCTGACCGTCCGTCTGAGGATGATATGCGGTGCTCAAACACAACTGAGTCCCTACCGCCTCTTGCAAACTTCTCCAAAACTCACTAGTGAAAATAGGATCTCGATCACTCACAATGCTGGATGGTACGCCATGCAATCTAACAATCTCTCTAACATAGACTGAAGCAAGCCATGGAGCGGTCCTCTTACTCTTTACGGGTATAAAATGGGCACTCTTGGTAAGTCTGTCTACCACAACCCAAATTCCCGTATTGCCCTTCCTCGATCTCGGTAACCCGTCGATGAAATCCATCGAGACACTATCCCACTTCCACTGTGGAACTTCCAATGGGTGTAGCAACCCACCGGGTTTCCTTTGCTCCACTTTAACTTGTTGGCACACTAAGCATCTAGCCACATACTCGGCCACATCTTTCTTCATACCGGCCCAGAAGAAAACTCTCTTCATGTCTTGGTACATTTTGTCTCCACCGGGATGAATAGTCATTCTTGAACGATGTGCATCATCCAAAATAGCCTTCTTCAAACCCTCATCTTGCGGTACACAAAGTCTACCGTCTCTATGCAACCATCCCTTATCATCTATGGTGTATCTACCCAAATGGCTGGACGACTCCCCTCTTATAAGCTTCTCTACCAACACAACCAACTGTGGGTCCACTCGCTGAGCCTCGCCAATCCGTCTCAAAAGAGTAGGTCTAACCTCCAAGGATGCCAACAAACCAGGTACAAAATCAACAGAAGGTCTGAAGTCAAACAAAGAAAGAAACTCCAAGCTTCGTCGTTCCACGAACAATGGACTCAAAGATAGCCTTTTTCTACTCAAGGCGTCTGCCACCACGTTACCCTTACCAGGGGTATACGCTATCTCGAAATCATAGGATGCTAAGAACTCCATCCACCTTTGCTGTCTTAAGTTTAAATCCTTCTGAGAGAATAAGTACTTCAATGATTTATGGTCGGTGAACAACTCGAATCTCTCACCAAGAAGATAATGGCGCCAAGACTTAAGTGCGAAAACAATCGCGGCCAACTCTAGATCATGGGTAGGGTAATTCTTCTCATGCACTCTCAATTGTCTCCCTCCATAGGCTATTACCCTTCCCTCCTGCATCAAGACTGCGCCTAATCCTGTTCCACAAGCATCGGTATAAACAACAAACGGCTTACTCCCATCCGGGAGCACTAAAACTGGAGCGGTGGTCAAAGCTCTCTTTAACCGTCGGAAAGCATCATCACAATCTACATCCCACGAGAAAACCAGATTCTTTTTCGTCAAGCGGGTTAATGGGGCTGATATCTTCGCGAAGTCTTTGATGAACTTCCTATAATATCCTGCCAACCCCAAGAAACTTCTTACCTCGGTAGCATTTCTAGGAACTTTCCAATCCTGGATAGATACTATCTTTGCGGGATCCACAGCTATCCCTTCCTTAGAGACCACATGCCCTAAGAATCGCACTTCTCTTCTCCAAAAATGGCATTTAGAGAATTTAGCTTTAAGACTATGCGCTCGAAGAGTCTCCAACACTTCCTTGAGATGTAAGGCATGCTCTTCTTCATTCTTGGAAAAGACCAAGATGTCATCCACAAAAACTACTACAAACTTATTCAGATACTCTCTGAACACTCTACTCATGAGATCAACAAAGTATGCAGGGGCGTTTGTCAACCCAAATGGCATCACTAGCCACTCATAAAAACCATCCGGAGTCCGGAAAGCAGTCTTCTCTATACTGTCCTCCGCCACTCTTAACTGATGAAACCCTGTAGCTAAGTCCATCTGCGAAAATACTGACGCGCCAACCAACTGATCAAAGAGATCATCTATCCTCGGTAATGGGTGTCTATTCTTCTTCGTGAGCTTATTAAGTTCTCTATAATCCACACAAAGTCTGAGGGACCCATCCGCCTTCGTGGCAAACACTACTGGAGCTCCCCACTCCGATATACTTCGCCTTATGAACCCCTTCTCAAGCAACTCCCCTACTTGCTTATGAAGTTCTCTTCTCTCACGAGGAGCCATGTGGCGTACTGGCAAAGACACTGGTTTGGCATTATCCACCAAATAAATTCGGAAATCTATCTCCCGCTTCGGAGGCAAACCCTTTACTTCTTCAAACACATCCGGATATTCCCGGACTACTCTGACAGAACACAAACTCTCGACCGAAGCATCGAGCGATTCAAGATAACTTAGCAAAACAGATTCCATGGGATTGCAAGAGATCTCGAGAGTGTTACCCAAGCGAGTCATGAGCCTGACAACTCTCCTTTCGCAATCAAGAACGGCACCATTACTGGATAACCAGTCCATGCCCAAGATCAACCCATAGCCCGTGAAGCCCAATACAAAAGCATCACATCTAAACTCAACGCTAAGTATAGAAATCTTCAAACCCAAACATATCATAGACAGATATATGGAGCCCCCAATTGGGTTTGAGACAACCAAGGGATCATCAACTAGACTGGTGTCTAAGTGCAGTGACTCAACTAACGATGATGAGATAAAAGAATGCGATGCGCCAGAGTCAAACAAAGTACGAACTGGATGATCAAACAGAAAAACCAGACTTTCAACGGAAATAGTTCTACCTCTCTGCTGAATCGGTGGAACTGAGAGAACCTGAACTTGCCCCCCTGACTGAGGTGGTGCTATAAGAGCTTGCACCTGGCCTCCTGAGGTAGACCCCGTCTTCTGCCCCTTCTTTGGGCAGTTTTTCACAAGATGCCCTGCTTCACCACAATGAAAGCAACCGGTTTTCTTCTTTTTGCGACAATCCTTACTAAGGTGTCCTGGTGTTCCACAATTGAAGCACTTCTTCTTCGTCTTCTTTTTGTCACCATTGCCTTTTCCGCCCTTGCCTTGTTGTTGCTGTTGCGGTTTCTTCTGATCCCCCTTTTTCTCTGGTGCCTTAGAATTCTTATCATCCTCATGCATAAGTGCCATGTAGACAAGCTTCTCAAAAGTGGCCCCCATAGGAATGTGAGTCATAGCTATTCCTTGCAATGGTTCGTTCAAGCCTCTAACGAACCTCAAAGCCTTCTTCTCCGGTGTATTCACCAACTCTATGCCAAACCTTGCTAATTGATTGAATTTGTTGACATATTCTTTCACCGTGAGATTCCCTTGCTTCAAATTCAAGAACTTCTCCATA
This sequence comes from Allium sativum, assembly GCA_030737875.1. Classification (NCBI taxonomy): domain Eukaryota; kingdom Viridiplantae; phylum Streptophyta; class Magnoliopsida; order Asparagales; family Amaryllidaceae; genus Allium; species Allium sativum. Next base: position 739,444,840 of record CM060916.1, read on the forward strand.
AACAGATTCTCTTCCGCCCTTGAGAGAAACTTAGCCCCAAACCTTTGCTTAAAATCTGCCCAAGAGTCAACAGGGCGTTCTCCATTAGTGACCTCCCACCAGAATGAGGCCTCTCCCTTCATTAACCAAGCCGCCAACTTGACTTTCTTTCCCTCTTCCACTTCAAAGATATCTAGCAACTCTTCCACTTCCTTAAGCCAATCTCTAGCCTCTACGAAAGTCTCTGAACCAAGAAAAGGTTTTCCTCCTATAGCCTTGAACTCCTTGCAAACCTTAGCAAAATTATCCACTCTAGGCTGAGGAGGAGGAGCGGTTGTCTCTGGTGTAGTAGCATTGGCCGGACCCGCAGCCGCGGCCCTAGCCTCTTGCAACCTCCTATACCATAGTGGTATAACTAAACCCTCCGGGATGTTAAGATCTTCAGCCATGCTGAAACGAAAGAGGAAAGATTCAAAAAGGAGATTCCGAAAGATAAAGATATGGCTATTGGGGATTATGCTTTTCTTTTTCAAAAACTTTTTCTCTTAGAATACATGCTTTTAAAAATCCTTTCTTCGAAAATACTCTTAGAAAGTAGTTTTTCTCAAAAATTTTATCTGTTCTGGTAACCTTAAGCTCTGATACCACGTGTAACACCCCACTCCCGCTATGATCACTCACTAAGGGAATGCCATAGCATTGGTGGAGTATTTTAGTGAATATAGAACAGAAAAATTACAACAAGACAGATATAAATAGTACTTGAAATTTTAAAACATCATCTCATAACAGCGGAAGTAAAACATGTCTGGTTACATCATAAAACCACAATAAAGGTCAAGTACAATATCCATCAAAATAAAGAAGTACATAATCCCACTCTCATACAATAGCCAAACAAAAGAAAAGATAACTGGATAACTGGAGCTTTACATCTATCCAAGCTCCTAAAGACTGGAACAGCAATCCGATCAAGCTCCACTACTGCTAGGATCCACCGTAGGACCTGAGGGTTGGGAAAAAGATAAAAACAACAGGGTCAGACATAAGTCTGAGCGAGTCCTATAACTTTAACAATACAATCGTTAAAGTAACCAGAGAAGACATAAACTGATATACGGTAACATATAGGGATGAATGGCTACCCTAAGCAGTCAACTAAACGAAGATAAAGGATAAAGACGCATCTACCCTCCCTAAGGTAAATTACTAAACTGCACCACACCAGTCGTTCCTAACTTAAAGGTTGATCCCACCCAAGGACTTATAAAATTTACTAATTAGTACCTGCGTACCCCTAGGTGACCAAGTAGGCGCCACGGGGCCCTACAATCCACTAGGTGTACACACTACTTCCCATTCGATCGGCTCCCTAACGTAGATACCCGTGCTGGCCCCACCGTGGGATGTATCATTCCCCAATGTGGCAACCTGATGGAACTAAAGGTGCACGGCTTATATCTACTCGATGCAACAACGGCTTACCTACCAGCCCGGGCCCACTCACGCATATGAAGCCCGTTGGACTTGCGTTGCCACCGCTAACCCGTTTGCCTCTTACAGTCAAGCCCAGTATGCGTGTCCCGTCCTCGACATGGGTCGAGCCCACAAAGATACGTATGGGTTACTGGTTGAAATGGGCCTCCACAAGCTACCCACCTAAGCTTGTCCCTTTTTCTAGTATATCCCACTTAACCCTTTAATCATGTTTTAATTACATGTTCCATTTTGGTTAAGTATTCTAATCGTATTTTCTATTGCCACCCAAGGCAACCACTAGATTTTCTCATGCCACCCGAGGCACCCACTTAACCCCTCATGTCCCTCTACATGCTAATATGGTTAAGTGTTTCTTAATTAATTAATTAAGAACGTAACCTTTGTAAAGACCTCTCACATTAGACTGTCTTTTATGACCGCTGGTTAAGCCGGTTGGGTCCGGGCAGCCTTATGTCATAACAGAGTCTAACCTCGTGTCTTTACATTAATTACGTATTTAGTTTGTGCCTAAGACCTCTCACATTGGGCTAACATTTGTAGCAACTGGTTAAGCCGGTTGGGTCCGGGCAGTTTTACGCTACAACTGAGTCCAACCTCGTGTCTTAGTCAATTAATTACACCTAATTAATCACCCTCATAATTTTATATTAATTATCCCTAATTAATCAAGTTTTCTTAACATGGGTAGACCTAACTTAATAGGTAAATTCCCATGGGGTAGACCTAACTCAATAGGTAAATTCCCAACACATAGTATGGGTACACCTAACCAAATAGGCAAATTCCCATACTATGTTTATTTATTTTGTGTTATGCATAATTATATTAATTTCACACAATCTTATTAACTTATGCATTTAATTACCCCATCGTTCCCACGTAATTTCGTTCATGATATAACACATATAAAAGGTGTCAACTTGCATATGAATGAACATGTTTCAAAGGTGCCATCTTGCATATTAACAAACACATAACTTGCATATGAACTTGCATAACATGTCACATAACTTGCATATAATATGTCACATAACTTACATATTCATTTTGCATAACAAACTTGCATATTAGCTTATAGACTTGCATAATGTGTCATCATGAACTTGCATATTAATAAACATGTAACTTGCATATTTACATACATGTAACTCGCATATTAACAAACATGTAACTTGCATATAAAGAAACATGTAACTTGCATATTTACATACATGTAACTTGCATATTAACAAACATGTAACTTGCATATTAACAAACATGTAACTTGCATATTTACATACATGTAACTTGCATATTAACAAACATGTAACTTGCATATTTACATACATGTAACTTGCATAGCATATTACCATGAACTTGCATAACATGCATATGATTACATAGCCCACAACTTGCATATTTAGCATCATGCAAACATAACATACATCATATTAAACTTGCATAAGCTTACATACTCAACATGCATAAACATAAGATTAATGCTAACATCATATCATATGATTCAAAGCTCATTAACCCACATACAAAACCATAAATCTCATCACATCTCATCTAATTAGTTTACCAAAAGATCATCAAAGTGATAGAAACTCACAACTAGCAACTTTGAACACCAAATGAAGAAGATTAAGATGCTAAGAAGGGATTAGAAGTTGATTAGAGAGTGATTAGTATGCAACCCTCTTCATAAAATTAGTGGAGGCCATGAGAGCTAGCATTTTGCCATAGTTTAGTCACTAGGTTTAATTATGAATGAATTAGGGTAGGTTAGGGTCTTATTTATAGATTAGGCAAGTGTTTTAGGCCATAGGATTAACCCTAGATTCAATCCAAGCCATCAAAGCATGTCTTGGGGAAGAAGTCAAGTGTAGGAACCATCTAGGGCCTTTAGATTAAAGATGGACCATGAGAACCATTCAAATGCAAAATCTGCACTTGAGCGAATCGGCCCACGGGTTGACAGCCAAACACCCTGGATTAACCCCTAGTCGACCCAGCGGGCTCGGGTCGACTTCAAAAATCGGCCGGTTCGGTTATTCCCCTCTCCCAATTCGCTGTTTTGAGCATTTTTGCATATTTATTTATTAAATTTTCAATTATATATATATATATATATCAATATATATATATATATATCTACACAACCCATTTCACTTAATTAAGTATACTTTAATTTGGGAATTTTCGTGAAACTTCGCGAGGCCATATCTTGGTCATACGGACTCCGATTTTCGAAAACTCGGACTCTATTTCGCGTATTTTTCCGAGACGAACGCAATGGCATAGCCCGTTTCCCTTGATTCCCATTTTAGAATTAAATTCTGTCTCGATTTATGTTATTACAGGTTATTGAAAATACGGGTTGTTACAAAGAAGCTACACAACCGAGAGGTTAAGTTGATGAAAGTTCAATGGGGAGAAGACCCCGAGGCTGCAACTTGGGACAACGAAGACAAGATTCGTGCTTCTACCCTTTTCTTTTCAAAGGTATGTTCTTAACTTCTTTTTTTTAATGCTTTTATTCATACTTTTTCTATCATTAAGTATATCCTATCAATCGAATCTTCGACCTTTAGGTAGGGAGCTAATGGATGTAAACATATGTTTGAGACATATTATGTTTGATGTATGCAAGTGGATGCAAGTGTTTGCTAGCGATTGCTCGTGGATGCATACACACCCACTAGGCACTAGATCGGCTCAATCACTCTCATGATGCATAGGGATGCATGTGCATATTTTTCTTTTATGGATGGAAATGGGTGTATCATCATATGGATGTTGCATTTGGATGGAGGATTGTGCATGCATATAGCCTTTCCATCATATACAAGGACTATTTGCATACATGTTGGATTCATGGCACTGACATACATTGCATTAAGGAGGTCAACTGAATCAGTAGACTTCACTAGCGTAGGGACATACACACACATCTTTGCATTTTTTCATATAAGCATTAGAAATCGTTTAAGGACAATGGATGCCTGCAATTGGTGGATGAGCTAATGGATGATGGATGTTAGGATATACATTCTTCTTAACTTGGAGATTTCGGGAACGAAATCCTTCAAGTAGGGGAGAATGTAGCACCCCGTAATTTTAAAGAACACGATGATGATAAACTAAAGAATACTTAATTAAAAATTGGGAATTAAGTAAACCGGTTTGCTCCATTGCGTTCGTCTCGGAATTCTGCTTAAGATAAACTCCGCATCTGCACAAAACGAACATCGTATAAAGAAGATACTAAGGTTTGAAGTTTGTGTACATATAAGAGAAATATATATATATATACAAAACCACTCCAGAAAATCAAAATCTGATGGCGGGAAGGCGCAGGAAATTGACCTGTTGTGGTACGACCCCACCCAGATTTGGGGTAGATCCATTCTTTGAACTGGGACTTATTTCTTGACCAGATTCGTTGGTGGTAGGCTATAAGTAGGACCTCATTTTTATCTTTTTATTCATCAAAAACAATGGAGACAAGGAGATGTTACCCCAACTCAGATTGAATTAGCTTATTCTTTTATAATAACGAGTTATACGTATACAAGAATCTCTGCTATAGCATCTACACTCTTTTCTTAGTTCTTTAGATCTTGTCGTTGTGAGTTTATGTTGCTTTTAGATATAACCATTTGATAAGTAATCCTAATATGTTTATAAATTTGGATCTAAACCTATGCCCGTTAATAACCTGAATCATAACTAAACAGATTTGCTATTATTTGTACACCAGGTCTTCTATTTAGTTCTTATATGCATATCTATATTATGTCCATTTCTGGTATCACATGCCCATTCAATTAAGTATGCCTATTTCTGTTACCATATGCCTGTAAGTATGCCAGTTTGTGTCATCATATGCCTATTTTATTATTATTCCTATTTCGGTTCTCTCCCTCCTTCCCTTTTTATTTTTATAGGCAGGCTACCTTTGAGCCTAGGCCTATTGCTGAAATATGCGAATGAACGAAATTGGGAACGGTTATGAATGATAAATTGGGGGATAACTTGTATTGTAAAACATGACTTGGATTAGGGCATAACCTATACCGTGATCTAAGACTTTGCTTTGGGGCATAATTTGTATCGTGAATCAGACTGGATTTTGGGGCTTAACTTATGATGAACATGAATAATTGACTAAAAATGAATATGCCTATATTTACAGCAAATAGAAATTGTAACCGCACTTAGACACGAGATTAGATTGCACCTATGGTAGAAGTCTGCCCGGAACCGCCCGACAAATCCAACATCCATAAGTGGTTAATCTAATGTGAGGGGTCTAGTGCGTAAATGTACATGTAACAGTGCTAAGACACGAGGTTAAGTCTAAACTTGCGGTAGAAGCCCGCCCGGAACCGCCCGACATATCCAGCATCCACAAGTAGTCGGCTTAACGTGAGAGGTCTAGTGCATTGACATTACATGAACGGGAAATATTATTAACCTATTAACCTATAATACTTAACAGGTTTAAATCTGTGGGGGTTACATGAACCTGCCAAATTATGTAAGGGTTAAGTAAACTTGCTTGAATCGATGGGAGATTAAGTAAATTTATTAAATCTATGGGGGGTTATACGAACACAACAAACTTAACCTGTTTTATACGTTGGGGTTATGCGGGCTTGTTAAACTGTTAAGTATAACCTATCAAAAACCTAATAGTTGGGGATACAAGCCTAGTGGGTGGCTTGTATCATTTGTGGTGAGGGACCCATATCAGTCAGTAACCTACAGGTATCATAGGGGGACCCCGAACTAGGTGGGGGTCAGGGGCACACTTATTGAGCTGATTATAAGAGGTTCATATGGGTGGAGGTGTTAACGGCCCATTCCAATGGAGTCATGTGCGTGCATGGGTCCTGAGTACTCGGGAAATTAAGATGTTGTGACACCAGTAGATAAGGTTGTGCCTATCGGAAAACGGGGGTTGCCACTGTGGGGCCAACACAGGGTATCTACGGGATAAGGAGCCGATCGATTGGGGTAGTAATTACGGTACATCTAGTCCTGCTTGCTTTGGAGCCCATTATTATCATTGGGGGTAACACAAGTCATTTTTGTTGGGTGGCCTGTTATTATCATTGGGGGTAAAACCCATCACTAGAAGTACACCTAAGTCTACCATCTATTTCTGCTAGGATCATTCTATTTATGTTATACTAGTATTGGTGTAGAGAAAAGTATTTGGGAAGCGCAACATATTCTGTTTTTTTTATCCTATTTTTCCTACTCTGTCTGTTATACTTGTCTTATGTTACTGTCATCTCTCTCATCCAGTTTATATGCTAGTCGTGATGCTTTTACTTATTTGTATGCTAAAAGTAACTGGACTCGCCAGGCTTTATGTCTGACCTGTTTTGTTTCCTTTTCTCTCTATTGCCTTCCCCTCTAGGTTCTTAGGTAGGAATACTCAGGCTTGATTTTGATTCTCTCTTCTTTTTCTGCTTGAAGCTGCTTAGATGTAGCGCTTTGATTACCTATCTACTTTGATATGGCTCTTTTTGGGGACTATAATTTTATATTACTGTACTTTGATGATTTTAGTATAGGGCAGATATTTTAATTTGATGTAATGGGTTTTCTGTATTTCAGACTTATGATGTAACTGGATTTTGAACCACGATGTTTTCTGTTTAAAGAATAAAGTTTAAATTCCGCTGCTATTTTTATATCTGCCTTGTGATGTTTATTTTTCTTTTTACCTATAACGCTTCACAGAACTTAATGCATTCTGATAAAGAGTGACAATAACGGATGTGGGGTGTCATAACTAACCTTGATAGGCCTTACTAATCATCCTGCTAATAACCAATTACCATGTCTAGAAAAGAAACAACACAAAAACAACGATTTCTCCAAAACCGCTCAGCCAAATCCTTAATGTGACCACTTTACGGAATTGGAAACACCATTCTCGATCAAACTAGATTGATCCCAAAACTTAATTCGATCCCACTCAAAAGTTATGTAATAAAAAAATAACTGGGGAAAATTGATCATGAATGGAATTGGTAAAAATCAAGGACATGTCTCACATTCCCATGAACAACATAACAAAGATGAGAACGGTTTGGCCCTTAGAGAATTAAATAAAAAAATTACGATGCTTCGATGTAACACCCCGTAATTTTAAATATTAAAATTAACAAATTTAAGAATACTTAATTTTTAGAAGAAGAATTAAGTGAAACGGGTTGAGCCATTGCGTTCGTCTCAGAATTCTGCTTGAGATAGAGTCCGAGTTTGCGTAAATCGGGCTCCGTATGAAGAAGTTATGGAGTTCAGAAGATTTCAAGTTTAAACAGAAATTAAATTAAAATAATAATCAAAGGTCAAAATTGTTCAAAATTCGAAATTCGGTCAGAGCGGGCTGAGCGGGAAATTTCCCGCTCAAAGGTGTCGACCCCCCTAAGGGGAGTCGACATAGGTGTCGACCCCCGTATAGGGGTGTCGACATAGGTGTCGACCACCCTATAGGGAGTCGACCCCTTTGAGATCCTCTTCCAGTGACGAATTTTTGAAGCCCTAAGCTGATATGGCCTTCTATGATTGGCCTATGACTAATTTCTAAGGTATTATGGCTTATGTGTCGTGCTATGGTTGGATGGATGACACATCTCTTTGATTTGATGGCTCTGATTTTTCCTAGACTAATCTAAAGGCTAGAATTGAACCTAGACTTCTATATAATCACCCCAAATCTCAACCCTAGAACCCATTCTGTGAAGCCGTCATGTTGTTCGTCTACAAACTGGCCTAGCCTCTATTCATCTACCCTAAACTAGAGAATCAAATTCAAACTAGGAATCAATTAGAAGACCTAGAAAATCAAACATCTACATCAAAGGATAGCTTTTCAGATTCAGAAATCAGATCCCAGAAATCAAGACCCGTCCTTTTTCTATAAGTACAGTTATTGTTTAGATGTGAACACCTAATAAGAAATCATGACAGTAATAACTGGATCTAGAACTATGCCTAATTCTATTCGTGCCTATCCTTTTGTCAATTCTGAATTGCCTATGCCTATGAGACTATTGTGATTGATGTAATGACACCTATCGTGCCTATGAGACTATTGTGATTGACATAATGAAATCTAACATGCCTATGAGACTGTTGGATTGACAAAATGGAACCTATCATGCCTATGGAACTGTTGTGATTGATTTATCATGTTGTATATCCTATGCCTATGAGACAATTGGACTGAAACAATTGAACCTACCATGATGTATATGCAAATTACATGATAAGTTATGTTCATACATGCTTACATGTTTAGATCCAAGCTAGTACCCATGTTTAAGATCTATATAAGTTCATGCATATACAATTAGATCTATGCTAGTTCGCATGTCAATTGGATATAATTTAAATGTAAGATCACGTTCATGTGCTTAATTAAGTTTATGTCATTCTATCCCAAATTTATACTACGCATGTTGATCTATATTGTTTAGGCTTGTTGGAATGTTACATGTCCCTTTCTTTTCCGTTTTGTTTATAAGTTAGGCTAATTTGCGAGCCTAACGTTTTATGTGAATTATGCGAACGAATAACGGGGGAGACGTTGGAAAAAGTTATTAAACTACATGCTATTGGCATAGATTGGCTCACAATCTTGTATATAATTAGTAGTATGAAATGGTAGAATTTGTATACCTAGAATTATGGACATAATTTAGAGGGTAAATGGGGCATGACTTGATTGAGTTACGGTGTAAGACTGCCCGGAACTGCCCGGGACATCAAGCAACCATAACAATATAGATCTAATGTGAGAGGTTAGCGCATTAAGCCCAAAAACCCGAGGTTAGATTGATTTGCAGTGTAAGACTGCCTAGAACCACCCGACAAATCCAACGACCGCAACAATGTAGATCTAATGTGAGAGGTTGGTGCTTTAATGAATTAATTAAAGCTAAGAAACAGACAGGCTAAGAATGGGGGTTAAGTTAACACAAGAGGGCAATACTTAACCAATGTAACATGACAAGTGGGTGGGTTAAGTTAACTCGACTGGATTAATGACACTTAACCAATATAACATGATGAACGAGTGGGGTTAAGTTAATGGGAAACACTTAACCAATATAACATGATGAACGAATAGGGTTAAGCTAAGGGGAAACACTTAACCAATTACAACATGATTGAATGAGAAGGGTTAAGTTAATAAGAAACACTTAACTAACATGAAATGATGTGTGGATGGGTTAAGTTAACTTGAATGGATGGATAACACTTAACCAATTTGAGGGGTATACGAATAGACCCTAGAAAACCCTAGTAACGGGGATCCATTTCAGCAGTAACCCACATACTTGTATCATGGTACCTTGAACTATGCAGGGTGGGGCACGATTACTGAGCTGATTATAAGTGGTCAAAATAGCGGCAGGGGGTGCAACAGTGTAGTTTCGATGGATTATGGGCGTGCACGTGCTCCGGAGTGGAAAAGCAGGCACTGGGCATCAGTAATATACACTGTGCATCTTGAATTGCATCGGGTCGCTATCATATGGATTCATACACCTTATGGTGGGACTAGCACAGGGTATCTACACGCAAGAGAGGGCCGATTGACACAGACATAAGGAAAAATTAATACAGGTAGGGAGCCGATCGGTAGGGTAGTAAGGGTACCTCTAACATCTTCATCGCAATTAGGCTGATTGAGGTAAGATCCTCATACTACACCTGAAGGCTACCACACTTGCGGGGTTGGGATCACTTAATTTATAACACAGGATACTAGTTGGGACACTGGTAGGGGATACGAATCCTTTTTCACAGGATACTAGTTGGGACACTATTAGGGAATACGAATCGTTCTACAAAAGACACCAGTTGGGATGCTAGTTGGGTGGTGCAGAGAAATTAGGAAATCAAAGAAAGAACCGAACCGCATTCAGTGTATCCTTCCTTATCATATCTAACGATCATCATTTGTTGTCTTGCTATGGTTATTATCATGGCTATGTTTGGTATTCAGTTTATTTATGTCATGATCCTTTTACTTGTTTACATGCTGAATAATCACTGGACTTACCAGACTTATGTCTGACCTGGTTTCTTTCGCCTTCTTTTCTTCCGTCCCCCCCCCCCCCCCACCCCCAGGTTCGCATGGAGGGAATATCACCACTTAGCTCAGTTTTCTTTCCAAGCTCGAAGATAGACGATGTATTGCTTTGGACTCTCTTTTCCGTTGCTATGGTTGGCTCATGCTTTATTAGGGAATATCATTGTCTTTTTTGCTTCTTTATTTTGTTAAACAAGACAGATGCTTGTTGTAATGGGTAAGGGTGTTTTGGTGTTGGAAAACAATCTTTATACAAGCTGTTTTACCAAGCTGTTGTTTTATCAATGAAGTAAAGATTTATATAATTTCCGCTGTTTAAAAATTTTGTCTGTTTTGTAATTTATCTGTTCTATACACTTATGACGCTCCATTGAGGTAAATGCATTCCCTTTGTGAGTGACCTTAACGGAGGTGTGGTGTCACACGTGGTTTCAGAGCTGAAGGTTACCAGAACAGATAAAGGATTTTGAAACCCATTTTCAAAAGCATTTTTATAAAGAAGTATTTTCAAAACCATGTTTTAAAGAAGCGTTTTTCAAGAGAAAAGTATTGTTTTTAAAAGGCATGTTCCCCAAATCCATGAGCACTATCTTTCAATTTGAATCTCTTCTTCCTTTCTTTTTGCCATGTTTTTGAAGGCATACGGCACATGTCGAGGGCGATGTAGTGCCCAACCTCCATCTGTAGCCATAGTAGTTTCACCTGCGGCAAATCTTCTTTTCGAGCTTTATAGGTTGCCGTGCGATGGAGGTAGTTTCGAGAAACTTGTCAACAAGCTACATAAGGGTAGTAAGGATAAGAATAAGGGAGTTTGGGCTAAGGAGCACAAGCCCAAGGATAAGAAGCTTGTTGATATGGCATAATCCACGCAGAAGGAGAAAGGTGAAAAGAAAGAGGCCAAAGTAAAAGAATCACAAACAAGGGAGTGGAATACAAGAAAGGTGGAAGAAATAATAGATCCCACGACAAGGAGAAGTGTCTTTTCTATGGTATAGTGGGTCAATTAATTGTAGGAAGAAGAAGACAGGTGGTTGTTTTCAGTATGGTGAAGCATGGCATCTTATCAAGGATTGCCGAAGGACAAGGACAAGGGCAAAGGACATACTCTTCTAGAGGGAAATTGCATGCTCTCACTGCTAGTGTACCTAAGAAAGGTAGGAATGTTTCTGTTGAAAGTTTAGTTTTTCTTTTCAATCATCCTGTTAGGACTTTGTTTGATTCTGGCGCTTCACATTCTTTTCTATCTGCTTCCATAGTTGAGTCTCTGCACCTTAGCACTTGTATAGTAGAAGATCCCATTATTGTCTCAAATCCAATTGGTGGTTCGACTCATCTATCTTTGGTTTGTAAGGATATTAGAATGGCTATATTAAGTATTGAGTTCAAGTGTAATGCTTATGTTTTTGGTTTCATGAGCTATGGGTTGATTCTAGGCATGGATTGGTTAGCTAGTAATTGTGAAAGGAGGGTAGTTGGACTTTTGACTTGCCTCGGGAATACCCTCGAGACTTCGTGCGATCCTAAGGGATCAGTTTGGCTTAGCTACCTAGAATCACTTGATGCATCTATCGACGATTTGTGACCGTTGAGTAGTCCATGAGTACGCAGATGTTTTTGATTAGGTTAGGGGTTTGTCCCCAAAAACGCGAGATAGACTTCCGCATATATATAGTTGACAATGCAAAGCCGGTTGCATTACCTATATGATACATGACTCCATGGGAAAGGAAGGGCTCAATAAACAAGTAAAAGAGTTACTTGAGAAAGGGGTCATAAGGCGAAGTATTTCTGAATAGGGCGCTCCAGTTGTTTTCGCTACAACTGCGGATGGTTCACTTCGCTTGTGCATAGACGATATTTTGGTTTTCTCTAAAAGTGGGGAAAAACATTCTTTGCATCTAAGGGAAGTCTCGAATACCCCCAAGCGCATCAGCTTAAGGTTAGGTTCTCCAAATATCATTTTTGGAGAGAAGAAGTAAGGTTTCTAAGACAGGTGATATCCAAGGAAGGGATAACAGTAGATCCCGCAGAAGTAGTTACGGTGCAAGATTAGATGGTCCCAAGAAATGCAACGGGAGTAAGAATTTTTCTTGGATTAGCGAGATGGTATTGGAAGTTAATTAAGGGCTTCGTGAAGGTATCATCCCCACTTACTATATTGATGAAGAAGAACATAACTTTTGCCTGGGATTTGGATTACGATGTTGCTTTCCAATGACTGAAGAGAACCCTAACGACAACCCCAGCCTTGACATTGCCCGAAGGAACAAGACGTTTCCAATTTATATGGATACATGCGGGATAAGGTTAGGCGCTGTTTTAATGCTATAAGAGAGGGTAGTTAGTTATGGATGAAGATAGCTAAAAGTACATGAGAAAGACTATCCTACATACACTTGGAATTAGCTGTTATAGTGTTCGCTCATAAGTCATGGCCATTATCATTTAAGAGAGAAAGTTTGAACTATATACAGATCCTAAGTCCTCAAATTATTTGTTCTCGCAAAAAGATTTGAAATTTGAGGCAACAACAATAGATGGAATTTCTTGCCTCATACGACCTTGAGATTACTTATATCCCTAACAAGGGTAATGTTGTGGCAAGCGCCCTAAGTAGAAAGAGACTGACCTTAAGAGAGGTAAAGCTTGAAGTACATAGCAACCTTTAGCATTAGACCCTTAGTCAAGTTTGAACCCGGTTTGTTGGCATCGCTAGAAGAGCGGCCTATGCTTTTGGATCGGATAGAAGCGGTGTAACATAAAGACCATTAGATTGGTGACATGATGGATAAGCTAAGTAGAGGAGAGTCCTCTAATCATCTTAGTATATACACTTGATATGATGATTAACATCTGTTTATCTTGGAAAGATAGTCCGACTACATGGCATACCCTCTAGCATAGTATGTGATCGAGATCCTATCTTTACTAGTGAGTTTTGGAAATGGAGGTCAAGAAGCTTTGAAATCGTGAAAGTCAAGCTAGTTAAAGTACAATGGAGTTACGCTGAAGAAGACGCGACCCGGGAGACTGAAGACAAGATAATCGCATCCTACCCTTTTCTTTTTGAGGGTACATTCTTGATCACTTTTTCCATAAGTTTACGCATGCTGGTATCTATCTTTTAAGTATATCCTCTCAGTTCTATCCTTGATCCTTAGGTAGAAACCAATGGATGTAAACATGTATTTGAAACATGTTATGATTGATGGTTGCAAGTGGTTGCTCATGGATGCATATAAACACACATTAGGCACTAGATCGGCTCAGTCGCTTTCATATTGCATATGCATATATGTATTTGTATATGGATTGAAACTTGATGTGTTATCATATGGATGTTGCATTTGTATGAATGATTATGCAATCACGTAGAGGTTATAAGGTACAATTAGGAATAATTGCATACATAATGGACTCATGGCACTGACATAATTTGCATTAAGGAGGCCAACTAAATCAGTAGACCGCCTGATTTTGCATTAGATAAGGACATATATACACACTATGCATATGGTCATGAAAGCATTAGGAATCTTTTAAAGGACAGTGGATGCTTGTGATTGAATGGTTGAGTAGACGGATGTTGGATGGTAGGATATACATTCTTCTTGACTTTGAGATTTCGGGAACGAAATCCTTTAAGGAGGGGAGAGTGTAACACCCCATAATTTTAAATATTAAAATCAACAAATTTAAGAACACTTAATTTTTAGAAGAAGAATTAAGTGAAACGAGTTGCGCCATTGCGTTCGTCTTGGAATTCTGCTTGAGATAAAGTCCGAGTTTGTGTAAATCGGGCTCCGCATGAAGAAGTTATGGAGTGCAGAAGATTTCAAGTTTAAATAGAAATTAAATTAAAATAATAATCAAAGGTCAAAACTATTCAAAATTCGAAATTCAGTCAGATCGGGATGAGCGGGAAATTTCCCGCTCAGAGGTGTCGACCCCCCTAGGGGGAGTCGACATAGGTGTCGACCCCCCTATAGGGGTGTCGACATAGCTGTCGACCCCCCTGTAGGGAGTCAGCCTCTTTGAGATCCTCTTCCAGTGACGATTTTTTGTAGCCCTGAGCTGATGTGGCCTTCTCTGATAGGCCTATGACTAATTTCTGAGGTATCAGGGCTTATGTGTCGTGCTTTGATTGGCTGGATGACACATCTCTTTGGTTTGATGGCTCTGATTTTTCCTGGACTAATCTAAAGGCTAGAATTGAACCTAGACTTCTAAATAATCACCCCAAACCTCAACCCTAGAACACACTTTATGAAGCTGTCATGTTGTTCGTCTACAAACTGGCCTAGCCTCCATTCATCTACCCCAAACTAGAGAATCAAATTTAAACTAGGAATCAACTAGAAGAACTTGAGAATCAAACGTCTACATCAAAAGATAGCTTTTCAGATTCAGAAACCAGATCCCAGAAATCAAGACCCGTCCTTTTTCTATAAGTACAGTTGTTGTTTAGATGTGAACACCTAATAAGAAATCATGACAGTAATAACTGGATCTAGAACTATTCCTAATTCTATTCGTGCCTATCCTTTTGTCAATTCTGAATTGTCTATGCCTATGAGACTATTGTGATTGATGTAATGATACCTATCGTGCCTATGAGACTATTGTGATTGACAAAAGGAAACCTAATATGCCAATGAGACTGTTGGATTGACAAAATGGAACCTATCGTGCATATGGAACGGTTGTGATTGATTTATCATGTTGTACATCCTACGCCTATGAGACTATTGGACTGACACAATTGAACCAACCATGCTGTATATGCAAATTACATGATAAGTTATGTTCATACATGCTTACACGTTTAGATCCAAGCTAGTACCCATGTTTAAGATCTATATAAGTTCATGCTTATACAATTAGATCTATGCTAGTTCGCATGTTAATTGGATCTAATTTAAATGTAAGATCACGTTCATGCGTTTAATTAAGTTTATGTCGTTCTATCCCAAATTTATACTACGCATGTTGATCTATATTGTTTTGGCCTGTTGAAATGTTACATGTTCCTTTCTTTTCCCTTTTGTTTATAAGTTAGGCTAATTTGCGAGCCTAACGTTCTATTTAAATTATGCGAACGAATAACGGGGGAGACGTTGGGAAAAAATATTAAACTACATGTTATTGGCATAGATTGGCTCATAATCATGTAAATAATTAGTAGCATGAAATGGTAGAATTTGTATACCTAGAATTATGGACATAATTTAAAGGGTAAATGGGGCATGACTTGAATTGACAACACTTGTGGATAATTTACATGTGAACATAAATTGTAAATATCTAAATTAATTAAAAAACGAATATGCCTAACCCGAGGTTAGATTGAGTTACGGTGTAAGACTGCCCAGAACCGCCTGGCACATCCAGCAACCGTAATAATATAGATCTAATGTGAGAGGTTAGCGCATCAAGCCCAAAAACCCGAGGTTAGATTGAGTTGCGGTGTAAGACTACCCGGAATCGCCCGGCACATCTAGCGACCTCAACAATATAGATATAATGTGATAGGTTGGTGCTTTAATGAATGAATTAAAGCTACGAAACAGACAGGCTAGGAACGATAGGGTTAAGTTAACACAAGAGGGCAACACTTAACCAATGTAACATGACAAGTGGGTGGGTTAAGTTAACTCGACTGGATTGATGACACTTCACCAATATAACATGATGAACGAGTGGGGTTAAGTTAATGGGAAACACTTAACCAATATAACATGATGAACAAATGGGGTTAAGCTAAGGGGAAACACTTAACCAATTACAACATGATTGAATGAGAAGGGTTAAGTTAATAAGAAACACTTAACCAACATGACATGACGTGTGGATGGGTTAAGTTAACTTGAATGGATGGATAACACTTAACCAATTTGGGAGGTATATGAATAAACCCTAGAAGACCCTAGTAACGGGGACCCATTTTAGTAGTAACCCACCTAGATGTATCACGGTACCCTGAACTAGGCAGGGTGGGGAACGATTACTGGGCTGATTATACGCTGTGCATGTGCTCCGGAGTGGATGTGCTCCGAAGTGGAAAAGCAGGCACTGGGCATCAGTAGTATACACTGTGCATCTTGAATCGTATCGGGTCGTTATCATAGGGATTAATACACCTTATGGTGGGACCAGCACAGGGTATCTACACGCAAGAGAGGACCGATTGACATAAACACAAGGAAAAATTAATACAAGTAGGGAGCCGATCAATAGGGTAGTCTGGGTACATCTAACATCTTCATGGCAATTAGCCTGATTGAGGTAAGATCCTCATACTAGATGTACACCTGAAGGCTACCACAATTGCGGGGTTGGAATCACCTTAATTTATAACACAGGAAACTAGTTGGGACACTAGTAGGGGATACAAATCCTTTTTCACAGGATATTAGTTGGGACACTAGTAGGGAATATGAATTGTTCTATAAAAGACACTAGTTGGGATGCTAGTTGGGTGGTGCAGAGAAATTAGGAAATCAGAGAAAGAACCGAAGCGCATTCAGTGTATCCTACATTGTCATATCTAACGATCATCATTTGTTTTCTTGCTATGCTTATTATCATGGTTATGTCTGGTATTAAGTTTATTCATGTCATGATCCTTTTACCTGTTTACATGCTAAATAATCACTGGACTTACCAGACTTATGTCTGACCCGTTTTCTTTCGCCTTCTTTTCTTCCATTCCCCCCCCCAAGTTCGCAGGGAGGGAATATCACCACTTAGCTTAGTTTTCTTTCCAAGTTCGAAGATAGACGATGGATTGCTTTGGACTCTCTTTTCCACTGCTATGGCTGGCTCATGCTTTATTGGGGAATATCATTGTCGTTTTTAGCTTCTTTATTTTGTTAAACAAGACAGATGCTTGTTGTAATGGGTAAGGGTGTTTTGGTGTTGGAAAACAATCTTTGTGCAAGCTATTTTACCAAACTGTTGTTTTATCAATGAAGCAATGTTTTATATATTTTCCGCTATTTAAAATTTTTGTCTGTTTTGTAATTTATCTATTCTATACACTTATGACGCTCCACTGAGTTTAATGCATTCCCTTTGTCAGTGACCTTAATGGAGGTGGGGTGTTACATTCGATATCTAAAATGCAGGTCGTTACATTCTCTCTTCCTTAGGAATTTCAACCCCGAAATTCCAAGCAAGCACAAGCAACAAAAACTATTCTGCATGCCTACCATCCATGAGCGGCTAATCCACCATCCAAGTTAGGGTCCAATAAGCCATGCAACCATAGCATTAACCTAGCATGCAAAATTCTAGTAAAAGTACAAGTTATTATGATATATGGTTGACATGATATCAATGGGTCATTCCGCAAGAAGAGTTCTGGATGGGTCATCTCCATACTCTCTTCCGTATCCCATATGCAGTCGCCATCCTCCTCACCCCATTGTACCTCGATTGGCTTAACCACCTTCCTTCTAAGTTGTTTCGTGTCATTTCCCACAACTAGAAGCGACTTACGAGGTCTTGAAACTACGGGTTCAACTTCTAAGCCCTCATACTGATCCGGAGGTACCACCATATTCGATCTTGCACACACTTTCATCGAAAAGACACATCGAAAACATTGTGAACACTAGACATCTTCTCAAGTAAATACAAACTATATGTAAGCTTTTCAATTCACTCGACTATTAGAAATTGACCAATGAATCTTTGAGCTAACTTTCCTTTGTTTTCGAATCGAGCAATGTTCCTTAAAGATGAAGCTTTATCAAAAACCATATAGCCAATGTCAAATTCCAAATTCTTACGATGTTTATTGGCATAACTTCTCTGATTACCTTGGGTCGCCTTCATTCGTTGTCGAATAGTCTCCATACAATCTGATGTCTCTCTTATTGTCTTAGGCCTAAGCAACTTATCCCCAGTCTCTAACCAACATCCTGGAAAACTACATGGTCTACCATACAATGCCTCATATGGTGTCATTCCTATGCTTGACTAGTAACTGTTATTATATGAAAAATCAACCAAACGTAAATGGTCTTCGCATGGTCCCCTGAAATCCAATACACAAGCTCTAAGGAGATCCTCCAGAACCTGATTAACTTACTCGGTTTGACTATGAGCCTAGGGATGATAATCTGTACTCAAACATAGCTCGTTTCCAAACTCTCTTGCAATTTCTTCCAAAACCCACTAGTGAAAAATGAGTCTCGATCATTCTTATACTCTTCAGAATACCATGGAATCGAACTACCAATTAATGTATAGCTCAACCAACTTTGATGTTGTCCTAGTCGATCTGACAGGAATAAACCTTGTGCTTTTGGTTAAGCTACCCACTATGACCCAAATCCCTTCATTTCTTGCCCTAGTCCTAGGTAGTCCATCGATAAAATTCATTGATACTTTCTCCCATTTCCATGTAGGAACTTCCAATGGATGAAGCAATCGACTCAGCCTTTTCAGTTCAGCTTTCACCAACTGACAGCTCATACATTTGGAAATAAAATTCCCAACATCCCTCTTCATACCTTGCCAATAATAAACTCACTTCATGTCCCGATACATCTTATTACCACCAAGATAAATCATTAACTTGAGTGATGACATTCTCTCAGGACCTCATCTCATATTCTATCAATATCAGGAACAACCAATTGTCCTTTCTACCGAAGCCAATCATCTCAATCGACCTCGAATTCTTATCCTTTTCTGGTTCTACTCTCGCTTCCAACTTCTAGATGACCTCGACAAGCTTTTCATCATGCTTTTGGCTTTCGTTAATCCTTTTAATGAGAGTTGGTCTTATCGATAAGCTTGCCAATGTTTCAGGATCTAACTCACACCTAGGCCATCTTGCCAAAAACTCAAGGTACTTCCATTCTGAAAACATCGCTCCCAAATTAACATTTCTTTAACTTAATGCATCTGCCACTGCGTTACCTTTACCAAAAGTATAGGCAATACCAAAATCATAAGATGCCAAAATCTCTAACCATCGCTACTACCGAAGATTAAAATCCTTTTGGGAGAAAAGCTACTTTAACGACTTGTGATCTATGAACAACTTGAATCGACCTCCCTAAAGGTAATGTGTCCACATCTTCAGAGCAAACACGATCGCTGTTGACTCCAAATCATGCATTAGATAATTCCTTTCGTACAGCTTCGGTTGTCGACTCACATAGTCCATAACTCTATCCTTCTGCATCAGCACTACTCCAAGTCCAGTACCACATGCATTGGTATATACCATTATTTCCTCATTCTTGCTTGGAATAGTCAAAATAAGAGCACTTGTCAGTCTTTCTTTCAAGATTCCAAAAGCTTGGTCATACTTTACATCCCCATGTGAACACTTGATTCTTCTTTGTCAATCCTATTAATGGTGCAACTATCTTGGAGAAATCCTTAATAAATCGATGATAATATCCCGCCAACTCAAGGAAACTCCTAATATCCATTGCATTCTTAGACTTATACCTATCCTGGATTGCTGCCACCGTAGCGGGATCCACCATTATTCCTTTTACAAAAACAACATAGCTTAAGAATCTTACTTCAATCTTCCAGAAGTGACACTTTGAATACTTAGCTAGCCGATGCTTTCGCAAGATTTCCAAAAAATTCACAAATGCATCTTATGCTCTTCCTCATTCCGGGAGTAAACCAGGATATCATCCATGAACACAAGTACAAACTGGTTCAACTGATCTTTGAATATCCTGTTCATAAGATCCACAAATATGCTAGGGAATTGGTCAATTCAAATGGCATCACCAGCCACTCAAAAAACCAGATGGTGTCCTAAAAGTGGTCTTCGACACACTATCCTTTTCCACTCTCAATTGATGAAATACCGCTGCCAAATCCATTTAGCAAAATACCTTGGCTTCGTGAAGTTTCTCTATTCTTGGCAATGGATACTTGTTCTTCTAAGTTACCTTGTTCAGCTAACGATAATCCACACACAATCTCAAAGATCCATCAGCCTTGGTTGCAAAGACAACTAGTGTACCCCATTCGGACATGCCCCATCGAATGAATCCTTTCTCAAAATGTCACTTACTTGCACCTCTAACTCTCGCTGTTCTGTAGGCTTCATCCGCCTAAGAGGCATAATGGTAGATCTGGCTCCACCAACCAAATCGACCCTGAACACAATCTCGCGATGCGGCAACAAACTTTTGACCTCATAAAAGACATCTTCAAACTCACTAGCGATCAACAATGATGGAAATCCTTCCCATGGAATCACAAACGAATACAAAAAGCTTATGAAGACCCCATCTTATGGCTTACATCGAATCACAACCATTCGCCCTTCCATATTTCCGACTGTCACCTCGAGCATCTAGCATTCACTTTATCTGTATACCTCTTCAGCTTGTCCATACCCATAACAATCCCAAACCCACCAAAGTTCAAAGCAAAACAATCACTCAGAAAAGTGAAACCATGACTCGATAACACTAGAGCATGACAAAGCATAGAAAGACTTGACGAACCCTCTACTATCGATGGTCTATCAACGATCTTGGGTTCCAAACCTAATCGACACACAAGCTCATTATAAATAAAAGAATGCGATGCTCCAGTATCAAACAACACTCGAACTGAAACATCCCCGATAGAAAGCTCACCTTGAACAACAACGATCTTCCTTTTTTCCTCCATCGTTGGTGCTTTCGAAGAAGTTGACACAACTTCCAAAGCATACGCCTTTAAATATATGCTTACCCTTCGACGATTCTTGTAACACCCCGTTAAATTCATACGTATTAATAACAAATAAAAAATTAAAAATAAAAAATTAAATAGTAATGCTGAAAAATGAGATTTCGCAGCTTTAAGAATTTTTCTACGAAATTATTTTATTCGGATTTGTGGTGAAATTTTAATCGTTTTCATATATAATATGTTGAAAACGGTCAATGTATGAAGAAGTTATGAACAAATGAATTTGGATAGTAAATGTAGAATATATATATATATACATATATATATATATAATTAAATGGATAATATATATATATATGTGTGTGTGTTCAAAATATATAAAAAATAAAGAGGGAGAATTTGAATTTTGAAATGAAGATAAGATCATGGGGACAAAATATTGTATATAAGGAATAAGATTAAGAGATTAAGGAACATACTAATTAAATTTAACACCTCAGCAACGCAGGTTTATTGGGCGCTCCAGCACCCACAAGGTCGACCACCCCCCAAGAGGGGCATCGACCGCCTGACAACTGGACAACCCAATAATTCTACGTGGTTAGGTTTTTTTTAGAGGGATATATGTAAATAAAAGGCCTAGATTAAATCAAAGTAATCCGACGGTCTACGCTCACATGGGCAACTATATATAGCCCCTAATCTCACATTAGAACCCTAGCTATTTTCTTATCCCTGCCTCCATGCTGCCTCTCTGCCATTACTAATTTCCAACAAATAAAAGGCTAGGGATTTCTTCTATTCATCCAACCTTTATCTTATCTCTTTCCATCCTAATTTAAATAGGTTTGTATTCTGGAATTTGGTGTGTGTGTGTGTGTATATATATATATGAGATTCCAATACATGTCTCTTATATATAATTAGGAGGATTATTGGAGCACGTTTGACGCAAAGGATTAGCGCAGATCTAGATCTACTACAGATTTCTCTTTATTCTTCCCAGATATGTGATTGGAATATCGTTTACTTAGGCATATTCATATTTTTATTAGATTATCATGTTGATAGATATGCCTAGGAGGATTTGGAAATCAATAATATAAATATGAAACCCCCCCCCCCCCCCAAATCCTCTATTTTACATTTGCATATGAATTATCATGATTATTTGGGTTTTGTGTACTTTTGATTTCAATATTGGGTTAAAGTTGAAAATGGGTGTTGCTACTATTGTTTCTATTGTATAATTCACCTTTATCAAATATTTGATTGTAATATAAAAGGGTTTAAATTTGGGTATTTCATGATTTGATTAGGTTTGGGTTCTAATTTGAATTCAAACGTATTCATAGTTGAAATAGGTCAAACGTAAACATTTTTATGTGCATAACACGAAAAAGGGGTGAATTAGACAAAGTGGAAATTATAAACATACATGTATAAGTGTATGTAATACTCTATTTTAATTCAGTATTGAGATCATTCCAACAAGCCTAGGATGCAAGTTGAAATTTGTATATGTGTATTTTCCATTCGCTGCTATTTGTTATATTGTTACTATGCCATCATGCTTAAGTTGTAGCGGTAAAAATATGGTACCATGATTTGGATAAATTGACAAGCCCACCCAGTTAGAACGTTTCCTCGTTCATACGAATATTTAATGTTGTTATGCGTTACTATTACTATTATTATATTAATGTAGCGTAATCAACGTAAAATTAACGTAATTAATGCGATTAGGATGACTCGAATTTGAAATGTCCCCATAAATAAATATATATTGATTACTTGTGTGTGCGTATATAGAATGGCTTTATATATGTTAATAGTGACACATAGACACGGGGTTAGTTGCCATTTGTGGTAGAAGTCTGCCCGGAACCGACAGTCAAATCCAGCAACCACAAGTAGGCCTAACTAATGTGAGATGTCTAGGTGCCATGGGCCATTCAAAAACTTAGTACATGAGACACAAGGTTAAGCCAACCTGTAGTAGAAGCCTGCTCGGAACCGACTGTCATATTAGCATCTTCATCTATATGGTTTAGTGTGAGACGTCTAGTGTGTGTGTATATAAAACTATATATATATAAGTTTATTTCGTGTGAATAAAGGCAGGTTTACTACACCTTGAGAAGGTCTTAAGTGGTTGACTCTCTTTTTATCTAGTTTGGGTCTTAAGTGGTTAGGACAAGGATCCCTCCGAAGGTTATTCCTTGGAGAGGAACCAAAGTCATGGGACCACCATTATTAGATTTAAAGTAACTTTTTGGGTCCTCCTTCTCTAAAAGTGGTTAGGCATAAACGGTAACAAAGTAGGGAAGTTCACAGGGATGTCTACTTCCGCTAGAGGCTTGTAATGGCATAACTAGGGATAGGATTGGTATATGAAAGATATGTGGCCATTTAATGCTCACCAACTATCTAAGGGAAGTCTTAAGTGACATAGGTGTCCTACCGTAATATCAGTTAAGTGGCAACATTCGCAATACTATTTCTCATATTATAATTAAGAGTATAGACTCAAGAACGTTAACATATTAGGATGGGGTCTTAAGGGGCTAGGGTCCACCTCAGGATTATAGGAGATCATAAGAATCCACCTTTAATAGGTCCATAAGTGACCGAGAATGTCCACCTCATTGGATCTTTACCCTAAAAAGCAGTAATGAGCGATTGACTTGGATATCCACCTCATTGGTTAGACACTTGGTGTTTGTATAATGTATTGTGTGCTGCGTAGACATACCTTGACATATGTAACATGCTAAAAATATAAGGTATGGACGTTAAGTAACACCATACTTCAATCACACAGAACTTTATGTTCTAACTCCTCTCCTTAACATATCCAATGGGTCAGTAAATGGGGTACAGTTATGCATGAAATTATTGTAGGAGCTGAAGACGAAGACAAAGTAATTATGCTATTATTTGTAGTTATTGCTTTACTTCTTTTGGAAACTTGTGAGAATGAACTATTGGATGTACCCATTAAGCAGACATAACTTTGACTGTTGTATTTCTGTGGTTTTTGAATAAGTGGTACATATTATTTTAGTATTATATTTTCTTTTTTCCGTTGGGTGATATTTCCATTCGACGTATCTATGTATAAATTATCTATGCAAATGTAATCCTTACAAGAACCAATGACCTGTTTAGAATGGTTCTGAGTTTGGATGGGCCTTTTCCGGGTCGAAATTTAAGCCTATTCCGGGCAGGTTGTTACATTTGGTATCAAAGCATAAATTACCCGATTATAAGGGAATTTACGTATGAGAGGCGTATTTGTAATTTGAAAATGAATTTTCAAGCTATATAATATATATATACCCCCAATAAGCATATGCATTCATACTAGGCATCTTTATCGTTTTCTTCCTTTTTCAGCTTAAACACTATCTCTGGATTATTCACTAAAGGATTCTTCCTTTTGTTTTCAAATAGTAGAATGGTTGAAAATCCTACTGGGCAAGGTAACCTAGCAACACCACGATACTTTCCAGAGTGGTTCCAACAGTACCTTCGTACTGTGGAACAGGTCCCTGTCGCTAATCCTGCCCCACTGACTTTGCAGCTCCTGCCGTTGAGGTAGCCTTTGACTTTTCTCGCTATTGTAAGACCTTCACAAACCTTGGGGGGAAATCGTTTTCTGGAAAGGAAAACTTTTCAAATGCGAAAGTTTGGATTATGGATTGTGAAAGAATTTTTGAGGCTACTAGCTGGACCAATGAAGTGAAACAGAGGATAAATTCCTGGCACATGAAGCCCTTGAATGGTTTTTACATGGGCCGAATTCAAGACCCATTTCGAAGCAAAATTTTGGCCAAGTGCGGAAATGACTATCCAATTAGAGAAACTCATCCACCTCAAGCAAGGAAGCTCCAGCTTGCAAGAGTATGTATCTAAATTTACCAAATTATGTAAGTTTGGAAGAGGATTAGTAGACACCCCAATGAACAAAGCCATTAGATTTGTTAAAGGACAGAACTCTACGTTGAAAGAAATCTTATTAGGCCAAGTAACCTTTTGGGAAAATTTTAAGACTCTAGTTGAGGCAGCTATCTTCTGCACGGCGGAGGGCTCCAAGGAGGATAAAGAAGGAGAGAAAGGAGAAGGAATCCCTAACAAAAATAAGAAGAAGGAATGGTGGAAAAACAAGAATAAGGGAAACAAATTCAAAAAGGAAGCAAAAACTTGTACGAGGTGCAACTGCAAGGGCCATGAGGCCAAAGATTGTAGGACCTCGTTGGTGAAGAAGGAGTTCAAAGGAAAATGCTTCAACTGGTAGGAAGAAGGACACATGTCCAAGGACTAACCAAAGCCTAAAGTTGCCAGGAGTGCCCAGAACTATGCAATAGAGGCATCACCGATTCAAAGCCGACCCCCAAGAGACCAAGGGCAACCCGAACTTGAAGATATAACCTCTATTTTAGGGAATTCTGTATAAACCTTATATGATTCCAGAGTGACCCATTCTTTTATCTCCAAGCGATTAGTAAACCTGTTAAACCTTCCCATATCTATCTCGGATAGTCTGATAGAGGTGGCCAACCCTATCAGAGGATCTAAGTATCTTGAGTTGTTGTGTAAAGACCTAGTTTAGGACATCGACGATGTCGAGTTCCTTTTCGAAGCATACGTGTTGGATTTTATGGGGTATGATCATATCCTCGGTACAGATTGACTATCGTTTTATGAGGCCATCCTAGATTACGATAAGAGAACCATTCGTCTTAGGAGCCGAGGAGGAAATAGTTTGAACATTTCTTGTAATGTTAGGAACAAAGATAAAGATTTAGTATATTCCTTACCTCCTAGTTCTGAAGGACCATCTTTGGTCCCTATAGTTTGTGAGTTCTTGGATGTTCTTAAGGAAGTCACGAGACTTCCACCCACACAGAGAAATCTCTTTTCGTATCGACCTAGAGACAGATGCCAGACCTATAGCACTACCCTTGAGGCATATGGCACCCAAGGAAATAAGGGAGTTAGATAAGCAGATTTCAGATTTGTTAAAAAAAAATTTCATTCTACGAAGTACCTCAGAATGGGGTGCACCTGTTGTGTTTGCCACCAAAGTAGATGGATCTTTAAGATTTTGTGCGGACTATAGAGAACCTGATAAATTAACCAAGAAGTATAGGTAACCTTTACCAAGAATTGATGACCTTTTTGACCACTTTAGAGGAGCCTGAGTATTTTCCCAACTAGATCTCGCTATTGGATTTCATCGGCTAAGAATTGCCGAGGACATTAATGACAAAACAGTGTTTAGGTTGTTAGACGGATTGTTCCAATGGGAAGTTATCCCCTTCAGACTGATGAATGCACCCATCTTCTTTGTTGACCTCATGAGTAGAGTGTTTAGGGGCATTCTAAATAAAATTGTGGTAGTCTTCGTAGATGATATCCTTATATTTTCAAAAGATCATGAAGAGCATGAAAATCACTTAAGACAAGTGTTAGGGATACTAAGAAAGAACCAATTGAAAGCAAAATTCTTGACGGGCCATTTCTGGAGAGAAAAAGTAAGATTTTTAGGACATGTCGTGTCAGGTGAAGGCTTGGCCGCAGATCCCACGAAGATTGAAGCAATGAAAGAATGGAGAATACTTCGAAACACTACGGAAGTAAGAAGTTTCCTTGGATTGGTTGGATACTACAGCAAATTCATTAAAGACTTCGCAAAGATTTCTACTCCTTTAACCCAATTATCAAAGAAGAATTTGGTGTTCCCTTGGTGTGATAAACGTGATATAGCCTTTAAGAAATTAAAGGAAGTATTAACTATTGCGCCATTCCTAATTATACCTGACGGTTCAAAATTGTTTACAATTTACATTGATGCATGTGGGACCAGTTTAGGAGCGGTCCTTATACAAGAAGGATGAGTAGTTGTATACATTAGTAGACAACTCAAGGATCCAGAAAAGAGATACCCAGTTTATGACCTTGAGTTAGGCACAGTAGTATTCACCCTTAGGATATGGAGGCATTATCTTTTAGGGGAGAAATTTGAACTTTTTTACTGAACATAAATCCATTAAGTATTTATTTTCTCAACTTGACCTAAACTTGAGACAACAAAGGTGGATGGAATATATTTCCTCATTTGACTTCATAATCCAGTATAACCTAGGCAAGGGTGGCGAATGCTTTAAGTAGGAAACATGCGACTTTGAATGCAATCCTGTAATGGAAACAATTAGAGTTTCTCTTTAATTTTAATTTGCAACCCTCAGTAACCACTTCTAATGGTTTTCTTAGAGCTATGGTTATTAGACCTACTTTAAAAGAGAGAATTTGAAATGCACAAGACATTGATGAAGAGCTAAGGAACCTTAAAAAGAAAGTGATAAAGAAGGAGACCTTTCCCCATTTGGTTAGATATTTGATCGGCGATGATGGAAGTTTAATTTGGGATGGATGACTTTATGTCCCTAAAAAGGAAGTGTTGAGGAGAAAAAATTTATAAGAGTATCATAGGTCAAAATTGACCATACATCCCGGTGGGGATAAAATGCATAAAGAAATGAAGAGGAATCCACATTGGGAAGGAATGAAGAGAGACGCAGCTGAGTCCATGGCCAAATGCTTGACGTGCCAAAGAGTCAAAGCGGAGCAAGGGAAGCCCAGAGGATTGTTGTTACCTTTAGATATACCCACGTGGAAGTAGGAACATATTTCCATGGACTTTGTAGATGGACTTCCTAGAAGCCATAAAGGTAATGAGGCCATTTGGGTTGTGGTAGATCGTTTAACCAAAAGCGCCCATTTTATACCAGTCAAGAAGACAAGGACTGCGGCCTCATTAGCCCAATTATATGTCAAAGAGATTGTCATACTACATGGTATCCCGTCGAGCATTGTTAGTGATAAAGACCCCTTGTAACAAGCGAATTTTGGAGAAGCCTACAAGCAACATTGGAGGCGACCCTTAACTTAAGAACAACCTATCATCCGTAGACCGACGGACAAAAAGAAAGAGTAAACAGAATCTTGGAAGACTTACTCAGAGCTTGCATCATCGACTTTGGAGGAGTTTGGGAGCATCACCAACCGCTTTTAGAATTCACTTATAATAATAGTCTTCGAACGACGATTGGAATAAACCCTTTTGAACCGCTATATGAGAGGCCATGCAAATCGCCAACTTGTTGATGGGGAACTACCGACAAGGTTATACTCATTAACTCAGACCAGACTTTGCTCATGATTCCACAGAGAAGATGTCTTTGATTCGGCAAAGAATGAAGGCAGTCTAAGGCCGTCAGAAATCGTATGCCGATAAGCAAAAGAGGGAACTTGAGTTTAATGTTGGAGACTTAGTATTCGTGAAAGTATCCTCTCTTAAGAAGACTGTTCGGTTCGGGAAGACTAGGAAGTTGTCTCTCAGGTTTATTTGGCTTTTTCATGTCATCGACAAGAAAGGCTCTTTGGCTTATCGAGTGGATCTCCCAGAGCGTCTATCAGGAATCCATAATGTTTTTCATGTATCTCATCTAAGGAAATGTCTTCATGATTCTGCTACCAGACTCGAGCTTGACTAAGTTGGGGATATAGAAAAACTCGAGTTGGAGTCCAGGGTGCTCCGTGCCACTACAAGGATTGTAGAGCACGGAATCAGGAGACTCCACAACAAAACCGTTCGCCTTGTCAAGTACAATGGGCGAATGATCCTGCGGAAAGCACATGGGAGACCGAGGACAAGATGATGCAGACTCACCAAGAGCTTTTCACGGGTAATTTTTCCTTAAAATAACGTTTATGGATGCATCCTGATTACTAGATTGGATGTTAGAAAGTGGATGCAACATCATTTCACAAGCGCACTCATATAGAAATATATGCATATTTAAGTTGTTTGCATACATATAGCATTACTCGTTACACCTACATGCTAGGGTAGAGCTCACTTTAGTGGGTCTGTAGTACATAATCATCGCGAGTCATGGATGCTTATGGACGAATTAAAAATAACATAGGTGTAAACCATGGACATTTCGAGCGAGTTGTAATTTTCTCCCCTTAAACCGATTTCAAGACGAAATCTATTTTAAGGAGGCGGAGAATGTGGCACCCCGTAAAATTCATAAGTATTAATAATAATAAATAATTAAAATAAGCAATTAAATAGTAAAGCCGGAAAATGAGATTTTTGCAGCTGTAGTAATTTGGCTACAAAATTCTTTTATTTGAATTCGTGGTGAAATTCTGAATCGTTTTCATATATAACATGCTGAAAACGGTCAACATATGAAGAAGTTATGAACAAATTAATTTGGGTAGTAAATGCAAAATATATATATAGAGAGAGAGAGTTAAATGGATAATATATATGTGTGTGTGTGTCTAAAATATATTCAAATAAAGAGGGAGAATTTGAAGTTTGAAATGAAGATAAGATCATACGGACAAAGATATTGTATATAAGGAATAAGATCAAGAGATTAAGGAACATATTAATTAAATTTAACACCTCGGCAATGCAGATTTATTGGGCGTTCCAGCCTGGCAGCTGCTCGGGTCGACCGCCTAGCGGCTGGTCAGCCCCATAAATTAATGTGGTTAGGTTTTTTAGAGGGATATATATAAAAAAAGGCTTGGATTATATCAAATTAATCCGACAGTTTATGCTCACATGGGCAACTATATATAGCCCCTCATCTCACACATTAAAACCCTAGCTATTTTCTTATCCCTGCCTTCATGCTGTCTATCCGCCATTTCTAATTTCCAGAAAATAGAAGGTTAGGAATTTCTTCTATTCCTCTAACCTTTATCTTATCTCTTTTTATTCTAACTCAAATAGGTTAGTATTCTAGAATTTGTTGTGTGTGTATATATATATATATATATATATATATATGAGATATTCTGATACATGTCTCTTATATATATATACACACACATACATATAATTAGAAGGATTATTAGAGCATGTTTGATGCAATGAATTAGTGCATATCTAGATCTACTACTGATTTCACTCTATTCTTCCTAGATTTGTGAGTGGTATATCATTTACTTATGCATATTCATATTTTTCTTAGATTATCATGTTGATAGATATGCGCAGGAGGATTTGGAAATCGATAATATAAATACCAAAACCCTCAAATCCTCTATTTTATATTTGTGTATAAATTATCGTGATTATTTGGGTTTAGTGGACTTTTGATTTTAATATTGGGTTAAAGATGAAAATGGGTGTTGCTATTATTGTTTTTATTTTGTATAATTCACCTTTATCAAAATTCGATTGTAACCTAAAAGGGTTTAAATTTGGATATTTCATGATTTGATGAGGTATGGGTACTAATTTGAATCCAAACATATTCATACTTGAAATAGGTCAAAAGTAAACTTTTTTATGTGCATAACACTTGAAAAGGGGTAAATTATACAAAGTGGAAGTTATAAACATACATGTATAAGTGTATGTAATACTTTACTTTTAATCAGTATTGAGATCATTCCAACAAGCCCTGGATGCAAGTTAAAATTTGTGTGTATGTTTATTTTCCATTCACTACTATTTGTTATATTGTTATTATGCCATCATGCCTAAGTTGTAGCGATAAAAGTATGGAAAAAATAACTTTTATACCTTGATTTGGAAAAAATGACAATTTCCACCCAATTAGAACGTTTCCTCGTTCATATGAATATTTAACATTATTATGCGTTATTATTATTATATTAATATAGCGTAATCAACATAATATTAATGTAACTAATGTGATTAGGATAAGATTTGAATTTAAAATGTCCCCATATATAAATATATATTGATTACTTGTGTGTGCGTATATAGAATGGGCTTATGTACATATTAATAGTGACACATAAATACGTGGTTAGTTGCCATTTGTGGTAGAATTCTGGTCGGAACCGACCGACAAATCCACCAACCACAAGTAGGCCCGACTAATGTGAGATGTCTTGGTGCCATGGGCCATTCAAAAACTTAGTACACTAGACACGAGGTTAAACCAACCTGGAACCGACCGGCAGACCCAACATCTACAGGTGTATAGTTTAATGTGAGAGGTCTAGTGTGTGTGTATATATATAACTATATTTATAAAAGTCTATTGCGTGTGAAAATAGGAAGGTTTACTACACCTTGAGAAGGTCTTAAGTGGTTGACTCTCTTTTTATCTGGTTTGGTTCTTAAGTGATTAGGACTAAAATCCCTCCGAAGGTTTATTCTCTGGAGAGGAACCAAAGTCATGAGATCCACCCTTATTAGATTTAAAGTAAGGTTTTGGTCCTCCTTCTCTAAAAGTGGTTAGGCATAAACGGTAATGGAGTAAGATAGTTCGCGGGGATGTCCACTTCCTCTAGAGGCTTTTAAGGGCATAACCAGGTACAAGATTGGTATATGAAAGATATGTCGCCATTGCGTGTTCACCAACTGTCTAAGGGAAGCCTTAAGCGACATAGGTGTCCGACCGTAACATCAATTAAGTAGTAATGTTCACAATACTACTTCTCATATTACAATTGAGAGTATAGACTTAAGAACGTTAACATATTACGACGAGGTCATAAGGGGCTAGGGTGCGCCTCAGGGTTATAAGAGATCATAAGAATTCACTTTTAATAGGGCCATAAGTGACCGAGAATGTCTACCTCGTTGGGTCTTTTCCCTAAAAACACTAATGAGGATTGACTTGGAAATCCACCTCATCAGTTAGACACTTGGTGTTTGTATAAAGTCCTGTGTGCTGCATAGACGTTCCTTACATATGTAACATGCTAAAAATATAGGGTATGGACATTAAGTAACACCATATTCTAGTCACACAGAACTTTATGTTCTGACACCCCTCCTTAACATATCCCGCAGGTTAGTAGATGGGGTAAATTTATGGACGAAGTTATGATGGTAGCTGAAGGCGAAGACGAAGTCGTTATGCTATTATTAGTATTTATTGCTTTACTTCTTTTGGAAACTAATAAGAATGAACTATTTGATGTACCCATTGAACAGACGTAACTTTGACTATTGTATTTTTGTGGTTTATAAATAAGTGGTACATCTTACTTTAGTATTATATTTTCTCTTTCAGCTGTTTGGGATTTCCATTTGAAGTATATGTGCATATATTATCTATGCAAATGTAATCCTTATAGGAACCAACGACCCATTTTGAATGGTTATAAGTTTCAATGGGCCTTTTCTAGGTCGAAATTTAGGCCCATTCCGAGCGGGTTGTTACAGTTCAGGACAATCCTTCTTGAAATGCTAAGGCTTACCACAATTGTGGAACTTCCTTTCGGCTTTCGGATTCTTACAATCCTTGGAATAATATCCTATCTGCTAATAGTGTAGCAAGTCACCTCGCCTTTCTGGTTCTTTAGGACATCGTTCCCCTATTGTTGTTGTTGCTTTCTTTTTCCATTCCACTTTTTCTTATTACCACCCTGTTATGGTTTTGGATCCTCTTTTGTTGCAACAACAACTTCTTCCGTAGGAAACAAACTTTCGTGCCTTGAAGATTTCTCAACAATCTTCTTGTAAGGGTTATCAAAATGATCAACCAACTGCTTCCCAAGATATGTATACAAGCCCATGAAATATTTCTCGTTCTTTTGATAAGGAGTCTCAATATACGAACGAGCATGCTTGGACAAAAATCCAAACTCAAAAACAAACTCTAACACTGGTCGGCCATTCTACTTTGGCTCAATAGACTTTTTTAATAGAACTAACTTCTGGGCGGTAGAAATGAACTTCATCTCAAACTTGACTCGGAATTGATCCTAAGTGATCTCATCCTTAGGAGCTCTAAATTGTCATAATTCCACTAATCCATAGCTCTTCCTTGTAGCTGCCTCGATGCAAGCTTCCTCTTAGTTGCATCTACAATACCCGAATCTCTGAATATCCGAACACAAGTATCAAGCCACCCTTGAATCTCTATAGTTGACTCTATCCCAAAAATGGCTTCCTACCAAGATTGGTAAAGTCCTTACACAGCTTAGTAAAATACCCCACGCTAGGCACTTTCACCTGAACACCAACATCTACGCGGCTGCTTCTAGAGCGGGTGCCCTCCTCATGATCACTACCACCATGACCTTGAACATAGTCGGGTAATTGGTTAGATCTCCACCCAATCCCCCTCCAGGAGGAGGTTCCTCCCTAGCAGTATGTCTTGAAGATCTACGACTCATTCTAAATCTAAAAATAGAACGATTAGTTTACACATGAGAAAAACTGCAATGCAGTTAAAGCACTATTATACTGTACACTATAATATAGTAATCATTCATCAAAAAAAATACAAATACATCTCTCATACATTACTACGCCCACAAACTTTGGATAAAATCGATTAACCAAAACTTTGACACCAAATGTGATGACTGCCCATAACTCCCACACTTAGCAAAGTAAATAATGCATTGAAAGACGAGTCAGGCAGTTATGGACGATCGTAGAATAACACCAACGGAACCTGTTGTATAACTCACAACACATGGATAAAATATAATAGAACATATACAACAGGAAATAATAGTGAAGCACAATTGAACAAAATATTAACTTTTCATATCACCATGGAAATATCCCATACAAACAACTGTATCACATGAAATCTATACCAAGAATCTCACTACAATTTCACTCAGAGTAACTCATCATCAGCATCAGAAGAAACAACAAATATGCATAGTAGATAGTAATACGTCAACCTCCATCACGTCGTAGCTCAACAACATCGACCTCATCAAGGTTTACTACCTATTACTCAGTCCGCCCATCAATAACATTGATGAACAGCCCAAGGTAATAAGAGGGAAACATATTACCTTGAGTCAGACAACAACCTTAATGAGCGATAAAAAAACTATCAACATCATCAATAAACATATGGATAATAGATAGTTCAGTCATCTGATCTGCCTAATACATCAACATAATAGGATTCCCCAATCCCACTTCTCTTCCATAACCTATGGTGATAGCCTTCACAGGGAATTAAGGAAGAAACCACCAGTAACATCCATAGGTACCAGTTAACAAGCATGGACTATCCTAATCAAGTTTAACACTCCTCGAGCACAAACCCCGAAAGTCGAAACCAACATTAGATAAGCACCCAAAAAATATCTCCCTTAACTTCGAATAATCCACAGAAGATGATACAAGCGACAATAACATCCATAACCCTAGCTGTCATTGTCTGCCTTGCCTTGAATCCATCGTTAACCGTATGAATTGCCCATCCTGCCATCCATCAATGGATAATGGTGACCCTGGTTCTAGCAACACCCGATATGTCATTGTGGCTCATATCTAGGCCCAGTGTGACTGCCCTGGGTATTCGACTAACCACTTAGTCTTTTGGGCGTTCTCATTATACCCCTGTTTTGAGTCTGCTCGAACCTCTGACTAATGATGATCCCTTGGCACTTCAAATATCTAGCCACCTACTGATGGCTATATTCATAGCCTCGAGCACCTTCTCGAGCAATCCATTATCTACATGCTCAAACCACGTTTTGAGTCCTCTTCAATACATCGTTGCATCATCCCACGATCAACGATCACTCGACCCTGCTTCAAACATTCCATCTGAATTCAACATCGGAGCCACAACATTCGCTGAGACACGACTTCATCATGTTAGGTCCAACGGCTACCAAACTTCATAAATAACCTTCATAAACCATGCCCATCGATCCCACCAAAAATCAGAACATTCTGACTACTTTTGTGATTACCCATCCATGGATCAGACCCAGTCCACCACGGATCGAACCCAGTCCATCATGGATAGCACCATATCCATCATGGATGGCACCCTGTCCATCATAGATGGCACCCGACCTATGACAGATCTCACCTGGTCCATCGTGGATCGCACCCGACCCATTATGGATCGCACCCGGTCCATCATGGATCGCGCCATATCCATCATGGATCGCCCATAGTCCATATATTTTTGGATTTTAAAGCTCAAACTTTCTAGATCTCCTCGACACCTCCTCTAGAGCTCCTCCTTCAAGTTTCAACCTTCTAACAGCCAAACCTCGGATTTGCTCCGACCAATCAATCTAAGCTTTAACGATGAACATCTATGCATATAATTTATCCAAAACATCCATTTTCGAGCAAACAATAAATTGCGCTACAAACAATCATTGTATAATCATTAACACAACAAATAATCTTCGTACAATCATACCAAATTCACCAAATCATGAAACAACGATAAATGAATCAATGATTGGGTCTAACTTGCACATAATCAATAATTAACATGTGATTTCAACATTAACGTGTGTATTATCGTTATAATTAACTAAACTAGATCCTATGGTGTGATCCAAATTCAAAATATACTTACATTGATTAAATCTAGATGAATATAACTAGTATGAATGAATCTAAGATCAAACAAATCCATATACTTGATTGAATCCGTGTGAGAGATGATTATCACTCACCAAATCCACAAAATAGCCACAAAACAACAATCTATAATTTCGCACAACAAAGAACGGCCTCCGAATCAATCCAGTTGACGCTATCTACCCTTCCTCAATGTTGATCCTTAATTCTAGCTCACAAATCTATGAATTTAAATGGAGTGGAGGTGTATTTGATTGGGTCGGAGAATCATAGGCACCCAACCAAATGAGAAAGTAAAGAGACTAAAGCAATCTCTTTACCCCTACCCTCTTATTTATAGCCAACAACCTCTAGCCTTGATGGGCCTCACTATTCAGTCCACTAATGACTAATTAGCATGTCCTGAAAAGAAGCAACACATAAACTGCAATTTCTCCCAAATCTCTTAACCAAATCCTTATTATGACCACTCTATGAAATTGTAAAAAGCAATCCCAATCCAATGAGATCAAACCTAACTCTTGATTCGATCGCACTCAAAAGTTATGACATTAGAAAAATAACTGGCTCAAAATGGTCATGCACAAAGTTGGTAAAAATCGTGGAGATGTCTCACATTCCTATGAACAACATAACAAAAGATGAGAATGGTTCGACCCTTAGAGAATTAAAGAAAATATATTACGGTCCTTCAATATGTAAAATACGGGTCGTTACAGATGGTTCTGACCTATCGACAAAGGACACCTGGCACTGAATCTTTCAAGAAGTTTACGCGATGTCTTGCTTGATCTGTGCTTAACTATTGTCAAATCCTAACATTACTTGGTTGGGTAATGTGTACTGTAAATTGCTCGGCGAACTCCCCGACCAAGACATTCCAACTATTAATATATTCTGGTTCCAACTATTTGAACCACAAAGCATCAATGTATGTAAGATAAAGCAGTAATCACTTGGCCATGACATTTTCTAAAGTTGAGCCTACTTCCATATGGTGCATATAGCACATGAAATGTACTGTAGGGTCATTCCGCGAGCATTGTTGATGTCTTGAGAGAAGGGACTTCGAATAACACAATCCAAACTTGCATAGGGAGCCCTGCCACGAGCATTGCTTCAAATGACATCGATGACTTGACTTTCACTGCCTCTACCGATAAACTGATTCAAAATATGTAAATTGACGTCGTGACCCCAACGTCAAGTCCAACATTAGTAAAAGATCAAGCGATAAGCAAAATATCCGACTCGATGATGACTTGAGGTGCCTAGACGGGCACAAATCTAACATTTGGAACTGCGGTAGTTCCTATTTCCAAAGTTGCGCACACTGGTGCTTATGTGGAATTACCAATGCTTGATCTTGAAACCTAATTAATCACAACTTGAGATGAACCCTATACAGGATTGGGGGTGGTACCCCCGAGTCTAGACGACCTGGTAGCTGTTTAGCAGATTGGTGCCGTCACGGGGTTGTTCTTCGGGAATTGCCCCTAAGTATTGATCCACTCCTTGCGGAACATTAGCACTCGTTCTAACAATGTTTCCTTAGCCCGACAGCCTCGTTAATCTTTCGAATCGAGAAATAAGAGTAGCCACAGTGGCCATCTTTCGATGGAAGTTATCCTCCTATTGTTCTAAGCGGGAAGTGAGGTCCTTTGTTAAATCTTTGACAATTCTGTCGAGGTCGTCACGAGTGACGTAATTTGATGGGTGTCCGATCGAGGAGAGTTTGTAACACCCTGTAAATATATATATATATATATGTATGTATATATATAGTCGACTAGGAAATTAAATAGAATAATAAGTTAAATAAACGATAAATGTAAGATAGCAGAAAAATGGAATTACGGACAATTAAGAATTTAGCCACAAAATATTATATTTGTCTTTGTGGCGAAATTCTAATTCGTTTTCATATATAATATGTTGAAAAAGGTGTTCATATAAAGAAATTATAAATTAATGAAGTCGTACTGTGAATGTATACATATAAATGTTTGAGTTATATATATACACATCTAAGGAGTATAACGTCATAATTTGAATAATTAAACATTCCCTTAGGTGAATTTGAATTTCAAACTAATAGATAAGCACCGAGGGACAAAGAACATATCAAATAAGGAAAAGAATTAATAAAAGATAAGTAATAAATAAATTAACTAACAACGTGCGCCACCAGGCTCATTGGACGTTTTTGCCTTTGAGCGGTCGACCGCTCTTAATGAGGGGTGTCGACCGCCCGGTGCGGCTCAGGCCTGGTGAGGTGGTTTTAGTTAGTGTATAGGCTGGTTTTATAGGAAATGGACAGTTAAGATTAACTTGTATTAATCTAACAGTTACCATTCACTCTCACTCTTATAAGTACCACCTCATTCACCTTACAATTCCCTAAACCATCTCATTCTCTATGGCTCTATTCTACTGCTAATATTCTAGAAATTAGGTTGAAATAAGTTTCTTCTTATATCCTTAATATATTTCTTACCTAATCTATTTCTATTTAGATGTTATTCTAGAATTTCTATAATCTATATATGAGACTCAAATTTATAAGATTCTCTTATATAGATTTGCAGCGGAATTGAAAAACGATGTTTACAACATTCAAATCAGTGTTATTTCCTTTGCCTCAATCACTGTGGGTGGAAATAGTATTGTTTAAACTAAGTTCTATGTTTTGTAGATTTCATACTAATTTTTATGCCTAAGGATATTTGGGTTTTCACGATAACATCAAAATAAAACCCCCCAAATCTCCAATCTTTGTATATCACAAAGTTGTCAATTAATATTTTGGGTTTGTTAATTGTTTGGGTTATGTTTGAGGAATAATTTGGTGATTTTACTTATGTTTAATTGGATTTGCCCCTTTTTATAAAAGTGTTTGTGATATAAAAAGAATAAGATTTGGTTTGGTTTCATTATTTGGATAGGTTTAGTTTCCCACTCTAAATTGGAAAATTCGAACGTATTTAGATTTGAAATAATCAAATGTTAATGTTTTTATGTGCAACATAGAAAAAGAGTGAGTTTTATTCAAACAAAAGTTTATGTATATACGTGTATATATATACATATATATATATGTATGATGAATAGGTATGTATGCATTTAACACCTTGTTTCTCTTTTGTTATCTAAATTATTCTTACAAGCCTAGGAAATAAGTATGAACAGACATGTTGTTGTTTTCCTATTTGCTGCTTGTTATTAATTATGTCTTGAATTGAGTAGTTTAATATGGGAATTGGGTTCGTATACCTTTTATGTGAACATATTGACAAACTACACCATTAAAACATTTATTAATTCAAACGGAAATTAGCGTTTATAGGACATATTAAATTATATATATAGCATAATCAAAGCAATCAAACATACTAATGGCATAATAAATACGGCAGAATAAGATCAGAAATTTGAAATGTCCCCTATGAACAGTTGTTTGTGTGTGTGTGTGTAAATGGCTTATATGTATATATATATATATATATTAAATAATGACACACAAGCACGAGATTAATCGTCATCTGTGGTAGAAGTCTTCCTAGAACCAATCGGCAAATCCAGCAACCACAATTGAGCCTGGCTATTGTGAGAGGTCGGGGTGCCATAGGACATTAAACTTCGTACAATATGACACGAGGTTATGCCCGCTCGTAGTAGAAGTATGCCTGTAATTGCCCTACATATCCAACATCTACAAGTAGTTGGTTTAATGTGAGAGGTCTAGTGTGTATAAATATACTTGTTATGTGTGTAAATAGGTAGGCTTACTATTCGCCTTGATAAGGTCTTAAGTGGCTGAATTTCTTCTTTTCTAGTTTGGGTCTTAAGTGGTTAGGACTAGGCTTGTTCCAAAGATTTATTCCTTGGATTCGGAACAAAGTCATGGCATCCTCTCTTATTAGATTAGAAGTGGTCTATAGGTCCTCCTTCTCTAAAGTGTTCTAGACATTACTGTACCAGAGTAGAGTAGTTTACTGAAATGTTCGCTTCCTCTAGGAGCTTTATGAGGGACAACTTGGGACCGGTTTGATATATGTAAGACATAGCATGCAAACTTATTAACCACCATCGTAGGGAAGTCTTAAGCGGCATATGTCCACTACCATAATATCAGTTTAGTAACATGAGGCGTCTTCCGGAGGGGTCTTAAATGGCTATATGTGGGGATACCCTAAACTGGTACTAAGTGACGAGGTACTACTCAAATTACTTACAATAATATATATCTAGTTAGGACGTTGACGTGTTATGACGGGGTCTTAAGTGGCTAGGGTCCACCTTAGAGTCATAAGAGATCATAAGAATCCACCCTTAATAATTATATTAGAATGGACCTTAAGTGACCGAGAATGTCCACCTCATTGGGTCTTAAGTGATCTTTGATCAACTCTAAATACAGTAATGTAGGTCTCAAGCGACTGACTTGGATGTCCACCTCATTAATTAAAATATGCCCTTTGTGTGTGCATGCTTGTGTGTTTACGTAGACATACTTTGAAGTATATAACCGCCAAATCTAGAGTATAGTCTTTTAGTACATGTTATTTTCATTCACCGAAACTTTATGTTACGACGTCCCTCCTCTTAACATATAAAATGGACATTAGGTGCGAACTCTTGGATCAATGTTCCCTTGAAGATGGATCCTAACGATGGAGGATCCATAGCTATTAGGCATTATGGCTGTATTATTATGTTGGGATAATTAATGCTGATGTTCCTATTATTGCATGAGATTCGTTGTAACTGATATTCATGATGGTTTTAAACTAAAGGTACATTTATTATAAGTTATTATATTTTATCCCTTCCGTTGTCTGAGATTCTGATTTTGCTTTAGTTTTCTTTGTTATATCAGTTATACCATTTTCTTATTGGAACCAACGATCCATTTAGAATGCCTCTAAGTTTCAATTGGCCTTTTTTGGGTCAAATTTTAGACCCATTCTGGGTAGGTTATTGTAGAGTTCTTGCTTTTCCTCTATACCTTCTCCTTCTGAATGAGCTAACGTTTTCTTCTTAAGCATGGTGGAATCCGAAAGAATTCCGAAAAAAATTTGAGAATGAGTCTGTTAGCCAAAATTGAAGTTGATGCCAAAGCCGAAGTAGAAATCCGAAACCAAATTTGAAATATTAAAACAAATCTGTGAATCAAAACCAAAGCAGAAGTCGAAACAGTGCACCCCCTTCCTGGCGCGCCAAAGTGTTGACGAGGGGAATTGGTTATTCGCGCATGCCATTGCCCAAGTGTAAGTTTAATGAAAACTTGTAATCCAATTATCTAAAGACATAAAAATGCAAAGGGAGAACACAACTTTTATAATGGTTCGACATTAGCGCCTACATCTACTTGATAGTAATCAATCATCATATAATTGTCGATTACAAATGTTGTATAAGTTCGGACAATCTCTATGTAAAAAAGTTGTATAATATCCAAGAAATAGCGTTCCTCTTCTTTGTTGAGTCAAATTATCCAAAAATATCCAAGAAATAGCCCCAACGTCCAAAAGTATGAAAATATGTCCAAAAGCATGCCAAAATTCCAACAGAATGTCCAAAATTTGAAGGAAAACGTTTATGCAATGTTTAGAGGTCCAAGCTATGTCCAATAGTCATGGAGAATAAGATGGAAGTTATTAATGGTGCTTGAGCGCTCCAAGAAGTCCAAAATAACAAATGAGAACCAAATTCTTTGAATGCCAAGCTTAGGGGTATTTATAGGTGAGTTTTGGGACCAACATCCCAAGGGCGTGCGAAATTCGCATCCAAAAAATAAAGCCAAAAAACCAAGTTGAAGTCAAAAAATCGGACCCCTGTCCTTTGAAATTTCGAATCTCGAAAATGGTTGAAAACACATGCGAATC
The DNA here is from genome assembly GCA_030737875.1 of Allium sativum. Taxonomy (NCBI): domain Eukaryota; kingdom Viridiplantae; phylum Streptophyta; class Magnoliopsida; order Asparagales; family Amaryllidaceae; genus Allium; species Allium sativum. Next base: position 739,486,364 of record CM060916.1, read on the forward strand.
GGGCTAAAACATGTCATCTGCATGGTAAGACTGGTTTGCCAAATTATCTAGCATTTGCCAAATTTTTGTATCCCTTGCCAAAAAGAAAATTTTCGCATCCCTGTGATGCAATGCAAAGCCGTAAAAAAACTAGATTTGCCCGAGTTGCTCCAATGATTTCCAGATGCTCATTTTTGAATCTCTTTGTTAGGCTTAGTTTCTGTATCCCGGTTATGTGATGTGAACATAGGGATTTTGTGACACCCCATGTCCGTTAATGCCACTCTTTATCAAAATGCATTAAGTTTTATGAAGCACTATATGTAAACAGAAACAGAAACATTGTAAGTCAGATATAAAATAACAGCGGAATTTAATACTTTATTAAGCTGAAAATATCGTGGTTCAAAACATAGTTACATCATAAATCTGAAATACATAAAACCCAGTACATCAACTTAAAGCTTTTGTCTTGTACTAAAATCATCATAGTACAACAAACATAAAAAGAGCATAATCCCCAAAACAAAGCCATAGTAGAGAAGATACGAAATCACGATGTACATCTAAGCAACTCCAAGCAGAATGAAAGAAGAATCCGGATCAAACCTGAGTATTCCCACCCTGAGAACCTTGGGGGTTGGGAAACAGAAGAGAAAGAAGAGGAAACAGGGTAGGTCAGATTTTAGCCTGGCAAGTCCAATTACTTTTAGCATATAGATAAGTAAAAGCATCAAGACAGACATATAAGGTGGATAAGAGAGATACAACGTATAAGGCAGGTATGACAAGGTAAACATGATAAACAGAATAGAATAAATAGCGCTTCCCTAACACTTTTCTCTCTGCACAAATACTAGTATAACTGAAACAAGATGATCCCAACAAGTACAAGATGGTAGACTTAGGTGTACTTCTAGTGAGAGGTTTTACCCCATACAATAACAGATAGCCCAACAGAACTGACGAGTGTTACCCCCAACGATAATAACGGGCTCCTAAATAGGGAGACTAGATGTACCCTAATTACTACCCCAATTGATCGGCTCCCTAACCCGTAGATACCCGTGCTGGCCCCACAATAGGATGTATCACTTCCTAAAGTTGAAACCCCGTTTATTTCCAAGATGTACAACTATATCTACAGATGTTGCAGCGTCTTGTTTTCTCGACCAGGCAAACCCATGCACGAACATGAGCCCGATGGAACGTGCCGTCGGACACCTTTCTCCCACGTGACCTCTTATAACTAGCTCATTAAGAGTGCCCTGACCCCGACCTAGTTCAGGGTTCTCCGTTTGATACCAATACAGGTTACTGACTAATACGGGTCCCACACACCAGATGATACAAGCTTCCCCTTCGGCTCATTTCCCCACTACTAAGATTTCAACTGGTTATGCCTACTAGTTTAACAAGATCGTATAACCCCAACAGGTTAAGTTTGTCGGGTTTATATGTATAACCCGCCCCCACATATTTAACAAGATTAACTTAACCCACCCACTGATTCAAGCAAGCTTACTTAACCCTTACTCAAGTTAACAGATTCATGCAGTCCCTATGGATACAAAAAGGTTAAGTATTACAATTTATCACCACTCATTCATTTATGTTTATTAATGCACTAGACCTCCACATTAAGCCTACAACTTGTGGACGCTGGATATGTTAGTTGGGTCCGGGCAGACTTCTTCCAAAAATCGGACTTAACCTCGTATCTTAGTGTGTTATGCGTTTATGCACTTAGACCCCTCACATTAGATTCACCACTTGTGATCATTGGATATGCCAGGCGGTTCCGGGAAGACTTCTGCCACAAGTGTAATCTAACCTTGTGTCTAAGCGTGGTTATAGTTTCTAATTACTGCAAATCTAGGCATTTTCATTACTAACCAATTTTCATGTTTATTATGCCCCAAATCGTTGTCCGTTCTATGATACAAGTTACACCCAAATTAAGATTTAGATCAAGATGTAGATTATACCCCAAATCCCTAGTTTGGGTTCAAGGTACAAATTATGCCCGAAATTTCCCATCATGTTTACAATATGAATTATGCTCCAAATTCTAGATTATATTTTATATGTATATATATAAGTTGCTTATGTGTTTATAAACTTCAAACCTTAATATCTCTTTCACACGATGTATGTTTTACGCAAACTCGAAGTCTATCTGAAGCAGAACTCCAAGACGAACGCAATGGCGCAGTATATTTTATCTAATTCTTAATATTTAATTAAGTATTCCTTAATTTATTGTTAACAGTGTGTTTTTAATTTCAGGGTGTTACATTCTCCCCTACTTAAACAAAATTCGTCTCCGAAATCTCTAAGTTAAGAAGAATGTATATCCTAATATCCATCATCAATCTACTCATCCATCAATCACAAGAATCCATTGCCCTTAAAAGAATTTCTACTGCTTATATGAATGCCAAGATGTGTGTAAATGTCCCTATACTAATGCAAAAGATCAAGCGATCCACTGCTTCAGTCGATCTCCTTAATGTAATGTATGTTAGTGTCGTGAATCCAACATGTATGCAAATAATCCTAGCATAACATGTAAGTTCTATATGTGTGCACAATCATCCATCCTAATGCAGCATCCATATGATGATTCTCCCATTTTTATCCATAAAAGAAGAAAAATGCACACATATCCATATGCAGTATGAGAGTGATTGATTCAATCTAGTGTCTAATGTGTGTGTACATGCATCCACAAGAAACCACTGGCAACCACTTGCATCCATCAAACATAACATGTCTCAAACACATGTTTACATCCATTGGATTTCTACGTAAAATTTGAAGATTCGATCGATAGGATATACTTAAATGACAGAAACAAGCATGAATAAATGCTTTGGTAAAAGAAGTTAAGAACATACCCTTGAAAATAAAGGGGTACGAAGCGCGAATCTTGTCTTCGGTTTCCCAAGTTGCATCCTTTTGGTTATCTCCCCACTAAACTTTCATCAACTTAACCTCTCGGTTATATAGCTTCTTAACCTCTGATCCAAGAATACGGGTAGGAACTCATATAACTGTCGCCTCCCATTCCACTTCTACTTCCTCAAGCATACTCGGCTTAACTACTTATGAGGTATCATGTAAACATTTCCTTAAATGGGAAACATGAAAACATTATGAACGTCGGACAGTCTCTCTGGTAGCATTACTCTATAGGCCATTGCCAATCCTTTCCGTTATGGGGAATGGCCCTACAAATCTTGCTGCCAATTTCCCTACAGATCCAAAGAAAACTACATTCGTCAATGAAGATACCTTGATGAAAACCCTGTGTCCTACCTCAAACTCAATGTCAGTCCTTCTCCTATCTGCGTAGGACTTCTGCATGTCTTGAGCTGTCTTCATGTGCCTACAGATAATATCAATTTTTCTGAAGTTTCTCTAATCATCTCAGGTCCAAGTATAAGTCTTTCTGTAGACTCCCACCAACAAGTCGGTGATCTACGGGATCGCCCATACAATGCTTCGAAGGGTGCCATACCAACGCTAGCCTGATAATTGTTGTTGTAGGAGAACTCTACCAAAGGCAGATGCTCCTCTCAAGTCCCTCCGAAGTCTAGAATACACAATCTTAAAAGATCCTCAAGAACATTGTTCACCCTTTCCATTTGTCCATCGGTCCGAATGTGATAAGTGGTGCTCAAATACAATTGTGTTCCCAATGCCTCTAGTAAGTTCCTCAAAAAATCACTGGTGAAAATGAGGTCATGATCACTTACGATACTGGAAGGTATTCCATGTAGACGGACAATCTCGCAAAGATAAACTACTACCAACCATGATGTTGTTCTCTTGCTCTTAACAGGAATGAAATGAGCACTCTTAGTAAGTTTGTCCACTATAACCCAAATACTGGGGTTGCCCTTTCTCGATCTAGGAAAACCATCAATGAAATCCATCGGGATGCTCACCCACTTTTAATGTGGGACCTCTAAAAGGTTAAAGTAAACCACCGGGCTTCTTTTGCTCGGCTTTGGCTTGCTGGCAAACCAAACATCGAGAAACATATTTTGCCACATCTTTATTCATACTAGCCGAAAAGAAAACCCTCTTCACATCTCTCTACATCTTATCTCTGCCTGAATGAATGGACATCTTAGAATGACGGGCTTCCTCAAGGACTGTCTTTAACAGACTCCCAACCCAGGGAACACAAAGCCTTCCATCTCATCGCAGCCACCCTCTATCGTCCATGGAATAGCCACTGAGGTGACTAAAAGTCTCCCCTTTACTGAGTGTATCCAAGATTTCTGCTAGTTGTGGGTCCTCTCGCTGCGAAGTACCTATCTGGTCCAATAGAGTATGTCTCACCTCCAACAATGCCAATAAACCAGGTATAAACTCGGTGGAGGATCTAAAATCAAAAGTCAATACAAACTCCAAGCTTTCCTCTCCACAAACAGAGGACACAAAGTCATCTTCTGCCTACTCAATGCGTCTGCCACCACATTACCCTTACTAAGGGTATAAGCAATCTCTAAATAATAGGATGTTAGGAACTCCATCCATCTTTGTTGCCTTAAATTAAGATCCTTCTACGAGAACAAGTACTTGAGAGATTTATGATTGGTGCACAACTCGAACTTCTTTCCTAGTAGATAATGGTGCCAAGTCTTAAGCGTGAATACTATGGCAGCTAACACCAAGTCATGGGTAGGGTAGTTTTTCTCATGGACTCTCAGTTGTCTACCTCTATAACATACTACCCTTCCCTCTTACATCAGAACCGCACCAAGCCCTGTACCACATGCATTAGTGTATACTATGAACACCTTGTTCTCGTCAGGCAAGGTCAAGACTGGGGCTGTTGTCAGAGCCATCTTCAATTGTTGGAAAGCATCATCACAATCTATATCCCACGAAAATGTCAGATTCTTCTTCGTCAGTCTGGTGAGTAGGGTTGATAGCTTTCGAAGTCCTTAATGAACTTTCTATAATAGCCCGCTAGCCCAAAAATACTCCTTACCTCATTGCATTCTTTGGGATCTGCCAACCTTGAACTGCAACTACCTTCAAGAGATCTACTAGTATCCCATTTTTAGAGTCCGCATGCCCAAGAAATCTCACTTCCTTCTTTCAAAAATGACATTTGGAGAACTTTGCCTTAAGATAATGTGCACAGAGAGTTTTCACAGCCTCCCTTAAATGTAGGGCATGCTCTTCCTCGCCCTTTGAGAAAATCAAGATGTCATCAACAAAGGCCACAACGAACTTATCTTGAAACTCCTGGAACACCCTACTCATCAGATCAACAAAATAAGCGGGCACATTCGTCAACCCAAAAGGCATGACAAGCCACTCGAAGAGACCATCTGGAGTTCTAAAAGAGGTCTTGTCTATACTATCCTTGGCCACCCTCAACTGATGAAACCCCATGGCTAGGTCTAACTGAGAGAAAACAGATGCACCAACAAGGTGGTCAAACAGATCATCTATCCTCGAAAGTGGGTGCCTATTTTTCTTAGTGAATTTTTTCAGCTCCTTGTAATCTGCGCATAAGCAAAGAGAAACATCCGCCTTAGTGGTGAATGCTACTAGAGCACCCCATTCAGATATGCTTCGCCTAATAAACCCTTTCTCAAGTAGCTCTCCTACTTGCTTGCCAAGCTCCCTCCTTTCTCTTCAAGTCATGTGGCGCATAGGCAATGCAACTGGCTTTGCATTTTCCACCAAGTATATACGGAAATCAATCTCGCGCCTCGGAGGTAAGCCCCGAACCTCCTCAAAAACAATCAGATACTCACAGACTGCTGGTACAGATCGCAGATTATCGATAGGTGCATCAAGTAACTATAGGAAACTAAGCATGACAGACCCTTTAGGGTCACAAGAAATCTCGAGGGTCCTCCCATGACAAGTCAAAAGTTTAATGACAATCTTCTCACAATCCTGAATGACACCATACATGGCTAGCCAATCCATCCCTAGAATCAAACCATAGCCCATGAAACCAAGCACATATGCGTCGCATTCGAACTCGACGCCTAACACAGATTTTTTCAAACCCCGACAAATCATAGACAGATGAGACGTACACCTAATGGGGTTTGAGACAACAACGGGATCCAAAACCACATTAGTACTAAGGTGCAGAGACTCAATCATAGAATTAGATATAAAAGAATGTGAAGCGCCCAAATCAAAAAGAGTTCTAACAAGATGATTGGAAAGAGAAATTAAACCTTCAACAGAAACTTTCCTACCTCTATCTGGCACACTGGCCACAAGAGCATGCACCTGCCCTCTCGAATATCCTTCCCTTTGACTTTATACTTTCTTCTTCCGACACTCTTTAGAAAAGTGTCCGACCTCTCCATAATTGAAACAAGAATTTTTCCTCCTTTTGCAATCTTTGACCAAATGACCCTCGTGTCCGCAATTATAACATTTCCGCTAATTTTAGCCTTGTCATTCTTTCCGCTCTTATTTTGTTGTTGTTGCCCTTTCTTTGGACACACTTTCCTATTTTGCGTTTCCTCAAACTTAGCCTCTTTCTTTTCACCTTTATATTCCACGTGCATTAATGCCATGTTGCTCCCATCAGAATATGAGACATCACCAACCTATGGAGGGGTTCATTCAATCCTCTAGAAAACCTCAAAAATTTCATATGCGGGGTATTCACAAGCTCCAAACCTCGCCAATTGGTTAAATTTATTAATATACTCTTTCACAGACATGCTTCCTTGCTTAAGCGCCAAAACCCTTTCCATTTGCATACTTTGCTCGGCTTGAGAAAGAAACTTCATTTCGAATATCTGACGGAAATCATCATAAGTCTCCACTGGACGCCGTGCTTGCGTCACTTCCCACCAGAATGAGGCCTCATCTTTCAACTACCAAATGGCAAACGGAATCTTCCTACGATCGTCAAATTCAAAATTTTCAAACAAATCCTCCATCTCTTAAAGCCAATTCCTTGCTTCTGCAACAGTCTCCGTCCCTCGGAATGGCTTTCTGCCCATAGTGCAGAAATACTTACATATCTTGGAGAAAATATCTGCTCTTAGAGGGGAAGGAATAGCGGCAATAGCTGGGGGAGGGGTGTTTGCTTGGCCTTTGGCGGGTGTTGTAGCCTCCAGGTACCTACGAAACCAAGACGGTATTTGTATGCCTTCTGGAATATTAGGTTCCTCGGACATGCTGAAAAGAAAAGAAAAAATGGATTCAAACAGAGAATCGAATGATATAACATATGGCTTTGGGGAATATGTTTTTCAAAATAGACTTTTATTTCGAACATGCTTTCTTTTAAAACCTTTTTGAAAACAATTTTCAAAATCGTGTATCCGATCTAGTTACCTTTAGCTTTGATACCAAATGTGACACCCCACGTCCGTTAATGTCACTCTTTATCAGAATGCATTAAGTTTCGTGAAGCGCCATAGGTAAACAGAAAAGGAAACATTATAAGATAGATATAAAATAACAGGGGAATTTAAAACATTATTAAGCAGAAAACAGCGTGGTTCAAAACATAGTTACATCATAAGTCTGAAATACATAAAACCCAGTACATCCACTTAAAACTTTATCTTGTACGAAAATCATTAGAATACAATAAACATGAAAAGAGCATAACCCCAAAACATAGCTATAGTAGAGAAAATATGAAATCAAGTAGTACATCTAAGCAACTCCAAGCAGAATGAAAGAAGAATCCTGATCAAACATGAGTATTCCCACCCTGAGAAACTTGGGGGGGAGGGGGAACGGAAGAGAAAGAAGAGGAAACAATGCGGTCAGACATAAGTCTGGCGAGTCCAGTAACTTTTAACATATAAATAAGTAAAAGCATCGTGATAGGCATATAAACTGGATAAGAGAGATACAACATATAAAGCAGGTATGACAAGGTAAACAGGATAAACATAATAGAATAAATAGAGCTTCCCTAGCACTTTTCTCTCTACACCAATACTAGTATAACCGGAACAAGATGATCCCAACAAATACAAGATGGTAGACTTAGGTTTACTTCTAGTGGGAGGTTTTACCCTATACAATAATTGGTAGCCCAACAGAAATAACGGGTGTTACCCCCAATGATAATAACAGGCTTCTAAATAGGCGAGACTAGATGTACCCTAATTACTATCCAAATCGATCGGCTCCCTAACCCGTAGATACCCGTGCTGGCCCCATAGTAGGATGTATCACTTCCTAAAGTGGCAACCCCATTATTTCCAAGATGAATGGCTATATCTACTGATGTCACAATGTCTTATTTTCTCAAGTAGGCTGACCCATGCTCGCACATGAGCCCGGTGAACGCGCTGTCAGATACCTTTCTCCCAAGTGACCTCTTATAACCAACTGAGTTAGCGTGCCCTGATCCCGACCTAGTTCGGGGTTCTCCGTTTGATACCGATATAGGTTATTGACTGATACGGGTCCCACACAACAGATGATACAAGCTTCCCCTCGGCTCGTATCCCTGCTATTAGGACTTCAATAAGTTATGCTTACTAGTTTAACATGATCGCATATCCCTAACAGGTTAAGTTTTTCAGGTTTATATGTATAACCCGCCCCCACATATTTAACAAGATTAACAAAACCCACTCAATGATTCAAGCAAGCTTACTTAACCCCTACTCAAGTTAACAGGTTCATGCAATCCCTATGGATTCAAAAAGTTTAAGTATTACAAGTTTATCACCATTCGTTCAATTATGGTTATTAATGCGCTGGACCACCCACATTAAGCCTACAACTTATGGATGCTGGATATGCCGGTTGGGTCCGGGCAGACTTCTTCCACAAGTCGGACATAACCTCATGTCTTAGCATGTTATGTGTTTATGCACTTAGACCCTTCACATTAGATTCTGCACTTGTGGTCGCTGGATATGTCAGGCGTTTTCGGGCAGACTTCTGCCACAAATGTATTCTAACCTCGTGTCTAAACATGGTTACAGTTTCTAATTACTGTGAATCTAGGCATTGTCATTACTAACCAATTTTCATGTTTATTATGACCCAAATCCCTGTCCGTTCTATGATACAAGATATGCCCAAATTAAGATTTAGATCAAGACACAGATTATACCCCCAAATCCCCAGTTTTGGTTCAAGGTACAAATTATGCCCAAAATTCCCCATCATGTTTACAATATGAATTATGCCCCAAATTAATCATTCCCAATCACTCCCAATTTCGTGCGTTTACATATATTAGCGGTATGCCTACGCTCGAAGGTAGCCTGGCTATAAATACAAAAAGAAAAAAAAAAGGGAAGAAGAGAACAAGAATAGGCATAGTAAATAAAATGGCATAAGGTGACAGAATTGGTCATTCTACAGAATAGGCATAGTGACATGATTAGGCAAACTAACATAATAGGGATATCATAAACAGGTATGATGAGATCTAAACAGTAAATTAGATATACAAATAATGGCAGATATGTTATTATTTCAGATTACTAACAGGCATAGGCTTAGATCCAAACTTATAAACATGTCAAGATTACATTTTAAATGTTTATATCTAAAAATAACATATACTCGTTGTGATTGGATCTAAAGAACATAAGATTTGATTGTAGTTGTTGTAGCACAGATCTCTGAATTTGTATAACTTGTTAAAGGAAAAAGAATAGGCTAGATCATATTGAGTTAGGGAAGCACCTCGTTGTTGCCATTGATTCAAATGAATAAAACAATGGGATTAAGGTCCTTTATATAGCCCAGGGTCAGTGACTTCTGTCAGAAAAAAGTCCACATACGCAGAGCTAAATTTGGCTCGGATCTGAGGCGTGTCGACACCCCTGTGTGGGTCTCGACCCAGGGGTCGACACCCCTTGGCTGGGGTCGACCCCCAACGGATCTGATTCCCGCGTTGTTTCCCGCCTTCGAATTTCGAACTGATTTGAATTCTAGATCTTAATTTATATACATACAACTAACTTATGTGTTTATAAACTTCAAACCTAAATGTCTCCTTTATACAATGCTCCTTTTACGTAAACTGAGAGTCTATCTTAAGCAGAATTCCGAGACAAACGCAATGGCATAGTCCGTTTTACTTAATTCTCAATATTTAATTAAGTATTCCTTAATTTATTATTAATAGTGTGTTTTAAATTTTGGGGTGTTACAGATTTCGAATCCCAAGCCATGTCGGTCCTGCTTTTTCGAGTTGCAAGATTTTGCCTCCAATCCATGCCAAGCTAACCTTGTATCTTGAATCCTCGATATAGAGTCGATGGATCAAGGGAAAACGTGGTGTGTTCAGGGGATATTTCGCATCTCTTGATGATGTGAAATGTTGGGATGTAAAATCCCTGAGTGATCTGCTAAAAATCCGAGCCTGGTCAGCACGATGCATAACCATGGTTTTCAGTGATTTTCCCATTCCGATCAGCCATTTTCAACATGCCAAATCCAGTGATTGACCAATTTCCCACATGTGATCAGCCAAACATGAACACATGGTTTTAAGTTATTTTCACGTGTCGATCACCTGTTTTCAGACTTGCAGGGCCAAAAGTTTGCCAAGTGTCAGATTTTGATGTCGTGATTCGTGCAAGACATTTTCGCGATTGAGTCATGCCGATCAGCTGTTTTTGAGTGCGCGAAACTAAATTTTACCGAAATCCATATATTTTTTCATGATGAGTTTCACCACGTGATCAGACCGACATGCTAAAGGATTTTGAACTAACTGAGCCGACCACATATTTTTACCATGTCAATTTTTCCAAGTTTATTAACGGCGATTTCACGAATCGATGTTATTTCTAACCTTTTTCAAACACGTCGCGACTTCTACTAAATCGCTTTGTGTTTTTTGGCAGCGTTCTCAAGACTTGAGCATGTCATTACCCAAAATCTTGACTGTGACTGCTTTGATCAAAAATCATGTCAACAAATAGTAATATGCAAACTACATCACATAGTGGATTACCCATCCCATTTTCCTCATTAATTGTCTTAACGGTTTGTGAATAATTATCGTATGAACAAGTAACCTACTTATCTAAAATTTAACTGATATTTACAAAAATAAGACTACCCTTCCCATAATTTATAAGAACTATCCAATCTCGACCATTTGGGCTGACGATCATCTTAGTTATTAAACAAAGAATTATAGATTACCCCCATATTATACGTGGGCTATCAACCGCACACCCTTTACTTTGTCTGTATGATGACCACGAACCCTCACCACATGTGGATTAACCATCACATGAATGCCATAGTTTTACCAATGGGATGATATGAATGTGTAATACATATGCAGTCTTATCCCTTTGGAATGTTTACATCTATTAGTAACCCCTATATTTACAATGTTATTTGATTCTTGTTGGTACCCAAGATTTATTGTATTATTCTATTTCCATTGGAGTCTCCAATATGTGTTGATAGTATGCATGCAACCACTATTTCAATTCTCAAAAATGTCTCCCGAGATCTCGTCTAAGATATTATTTTGGGTTCCTCCCAAAACATAACAGCAAATCTCACTATATGTCTCTTTTCAAAAATATTGCCTAAGATATTGCAATATCGAACGATATATCGATTGAGACGAGATACTGGAATGTTATCTCAGATCTTGGTTTTTCTAGTTAAAATTTAAATTCGTGCCTGAACTAGAACAGTAATTAAAAAACTCAAATCTAGTCACAATAATCTCCTGCTATTTAACTTTTTTCATGTTAATGACCATATCATATGTTACATATATTTTCTACAGTTCTTATGATTTTTATATTCATTTTTTTTACATACATGTTCCCATGAAATCATGTATTTTATGTTTTACTTATTTTGAACTTTTCAATGCTTTGGAATCATCTAATAATAATTCATGTTCATGGATCATATCTTGTAAGCACTAATTTATTTGAATTGTGGTATATTTTTATTTTAAGCATATTACGATTTAGAGTATGAATGATCTTTGTAAATTTAGAATAAAGATGTGATTTTGCAATTCAAGTATAAGTTACTATGTTTATAATAGCATTCATAAAAATAATTGTGTAAAAATATGATTTTTTTTTTTTTTAATATATCATGTTCCACGAGATTGTTCCAATACGAACTTTAAGACCTAAGATGGAAATTCAAAACAACCCCTTGAGTTAGACTCATCCAATATCTCCCCCAGTACGAGATCAAGTATCTAAAATCTCTAAGATAAAACGCGATCGATATCTACAATATAAAACCTTGCATGCAAAACAAGCATCAATATATAACAATGGTATCCCCATTGAAAACTTAACAAGTGATGGTATGGTTAACTACCATAACAAGAAATAGGCGACATGCGACATTGATTGGATCGATAAAAGAAATAAAAGAATCATGTCGGTTCCCACAAACAATAAAAGAAAATTCAACATGCACGAAAAATATTTCCAGCCTGCCATATTAGCTCTTTAACCAAGTGTCAAAGCTAATAAAGATGACTGAATCGATAGTCAAAACTCTATCGACCATGATTAAAATAGTTTAGAAATAAGCACTATCGACCAAGTCCCTAATGACAAGAAATAGAGGTGATTACCTAAAATCAAGTTTGAAAACAAGTTTTATTGACCAAACCAATTACGACAAGGAATAGAAGTGACAGCCTTAAAACAATTTACAACATAACAGAAGTGATAGTCTTGATAAAGTTTGAAAACAACAGAGGTGATAAGCTTTAAAAAAAGATAGGCTGCAACCTCTGACCCTTTGAAAACAATAGAGTCAGTAAGCCTTGTAATTTACATAAGAAACAGTTGTATCGTCTATGTAAAACAACGAAGCTTTTACGTTTGTATGAAAGAGATAAGCACTTATAGAGAGGTTATCTTTGAAAAATATATGTAAGAATACATGTAAGAATTTGAGAAATGGTGATGATAGCGACAAGTTTTGACCCCATATTCAACGCATCTAGAGCTGATCGACTGTGATGAAAATGCTTATCGACTAGGTTGATGGCCTAGTACTAAATATTATGAAAACTGATTTATTTCTATCTAAAATTATACTTTTTACCTACTTTGCATGATTTAGCAAAATGTAATTGGTCAATAAAACCTTTTTTGAAGTTACCGCCTAAATTTTTCAGATTTCGAAATTTTGAATCATTTAAAAACCATTAATTATTTTTATTTAATATCTTGATTCTCAAAGTTCAGCCAACTTAGGAAAATCAAAGTGAATGGTCAAAACCTAGGAAATATCCTAAGAGTGGCCTTAATAACTAATCAAATCAACATAAGTGAAAATTAAAACATAACCTTTAATCCTTTTCATTCTATTCTTTCATTTCACAACATCTAAAAATAATACTAAAAGTGGTCAACTATTACAATTCAAAGAGGAAAATGAAATCTAAGGAAAATGAGAAGAATAAAATCTTAGGATTCATCTATAGTAGATTTAGACTACTCTATCCATCATAAGGTGAATAATGATTCTATCCCTAATTGCTTCGGCTATGGATGATACGCAAATTGTTTTGAGTTTCCATGATTGCTTTCATGATGATTTTGTTGTGTTTAGATATAATTTTTTTTGGATCTAACTATTTATTCTTTTTTTGCGTAGTTATAAGAGGTTATAGAGCTAAACTTATAGTTCTGCATCTCCATTTGATTCGAAATTCCATATGATGTTCTTAACATGTTTTTTAGGGATAGGTTTTTAATTTCATATTTTTCTAAGCAATTAGGAAATTTCTACAAATTCCTAAGAAAGAACATGAGCTAGTTACGAGTTTTAATAATTAAAATTAATTAACTAATTATTTTTAACTAGAAATTTATACATATGATAAAGAGGGTTACTCCCTAATTTCTATGATTTTTTTTTGGATTTTTCCCATGGTTTTACAATTCACTATGATTTTCATCAGTTGGATGAACTTTGGGAATCACATTTACTAAATCATTTAAAGTAGGTGAAAAGTATAGCTTCAAATAGAAATAAATCGGTGTCCATGATATTTAACGTCTGGCCTTTAACTTAACCAGTAATATTTTATCGTAATAGTTGATGAGCACTAGATGCATAGAGTATGGTGTATCCAGGCCGATCGTTATCGTCACCCTTGCTTATCTATTTGGTCCTTCTTGCATGTATCCTTACATAAGTTTTTAAAAGATAACCGCTATACAAGAGCTCATCTCCTTCGTACATGGGTAATAGCTTCGGTATTTTACATAGGTGATATGCCTACTTCTTATGTAAGTTCAAGTCCTACCGACTATTGTTTTCAAAGGATAAGGAGCAATCGCCTCTGTTATTTTAATTCTTGTCGCCTTTGCTATTTTCAAACCTTTTTAGGCTACCACCTCCATTGTATTTAAATTATTTTGAGGCTACCACTTTTGTTCCTTATTGTCACTGATTTGGTTGATAAGGCTTACTTTGAAATTTATTTTCAAATATGCTTTGAGGCTATCACCTCTATTTTTTCGTCGGCTTGGTCGATATTGCTTGTTTCTAAGCTATTTCAAACTATTTTAATCAAGGTCGATAGAACTTTGACTATCAATTTAGTCATCTTTATTAGCTTCGACACTTGGTTTAGGAGTTGATATGGCTAGGGTCGGCACAAGTGTTGTCATGCCTATTGAATCTCCTTATTTTGTTAGTGAGAACACATGATTCTTTGATATGCTTTATTGAGCCAGTCGATGAGGCATGTTGCTTGTTTCTTGTTATGGTAGTAGACCATAACATCACTTGTTAGGTTTCTAGTGAGGATACCATTGTTCTATATTGATGCTTTTATTACATGAATATTATCAACACATATTGGAGATGCCAATGGGAATTGGATAATCCAATAAATGTTGTTGGTACAAATGGGAACCAAATAATCATGTAAATATCGGCGTTACCAATAGATCTAAACATTCAAAAGGAATAAGACTAAAGATGTACTGCACGTTCAGAGTGATCCAATGGATAAAACTATGGCATACATGTGATGGTTAATCTACATGTGTTGAAAAGTTCGTGGTCATCCTACAGATAAAGTAAGATGTGCGCGGATAATTGCCCACATCCACTATGGAGGTAATCCTTATTTTTTTCATTTTATAAACCAAGAGGGTAGTTAGCCCAAATGGCCGAGAATGGATAATCCTTTCATATTATGAAAAGAGTAGTATCAATTTAATAAATGAAAATAGTTAACTAGTAGATAAGCAGGTTACTTGTTTATATGATAGTTAATCATAATCCACTAAGACAATTAATGAGGAAAGAAGGGATGTGTAATCCACCAAATGATACGGTTTACTAAGGCTAAACCATCTTAGTAGCTATGAACTTCCCCTCAACATCCTCCGACATCATTATTATTTATTTTAACAAATTAAATTTCATGAATAAAGTTTACTAAAAATAAGTGGTATTACATCACACAACGTGAGATTTGTTCCAAAAATTAAGATGCCTCCAGTCAGTAAAGCTAGGTTGCCTTCCGATAAAATTCGTCCAAAGATGTAGGTTGTTTCATTCTCTAACGATTCCTAAGGGACTTGCAGTGGATTGCATTAGTTTCCCTTCCCCTGTCTTATGACATCTATACATGTAAAAGGGAGACACTTTTAGATTTGTTGTACTATTACAAAAAGTCATTGTTAGCATGGTAAGCTTATTTGGATATTCTATTCTCAGAATTTCTTCGGTGAACAAAATTCAAGTTAGCAAGAGTCCTCACTGTGACAACCCGGGAGTTTGGAACTTGAATATCTATCAAATTTAAATATTAAAGTGAATGAATTTGAAATTTAACGACTTGAGTCAAATTTAAATGCGAATTTGGATATCGAATAAACTTAAAATTCTAAATCTTAAAATTTAATACGAAATTAAATTAATTTTAAGTTTAATTATAATTTTATTTGAATTAGAACGATAATAAGAAATTATTATCAATGAATCAAAGTGTTTGGAAATTGATTCATATTTACTCGATTTCGTTAGCATGTGAATTATTCATTTAGCAAACGATCTCCAAATTCGACGAACAAATTTTATCGGATTCAGAATGGTTAATTATTGAAAAATTTCATACTTCGTAATGATTGGAGTTATCTTGTGATCAGATGTGATATAAACGCGTATCGACGAATGATATAAAATTATAATATTATAATATAATTTCAACATTAAGATTTTGCGTACGATCGAATTAGCTCTTGAAATTAGTTTTATTGTGTTTGGAACGTGGCTTATTAGCTATAAATGATAGTGATCGCGTCTCTTTTCAAGTTTGTATCTTTGCGGACTCGATGAATAGTGATTTGGTGGAGGTTATAAAAAGAAGTTAACTCTCCTCACTCTTAAACCCTAGCCTCCATTTGTAAATCAATGGCCAAAGTCATTGGATATAATCCTTAAACAATTAGCTAAAGCTCCTGATGTGAAAGTTGTTCGTATATATGGTATTAACATATTCGAGTTGGCTATTCATCGATCTGGCATCGGAGATAGCCAGAAATCACCAAAAATCAAGCCCAACCTCGTTTCACTCTTTGGGTCATTGATCACCAACGATGAACTTTCCTGTGATGGTGGATAAAAAAGAAAGGTAGAGGATGGCGAGATCTTTCGATATAAGTTAGTCGGAGCTGGTATGATGGTCGTGCGACATCGGGAATCAAAGCTGAACAATTTCCATTCAACTGTGAGTTCTTGGCGAATGCCGGCGCATGGTGGGTCGACGCTGGTAGTGTAGGGTTTACTTGGGGAACGGGTCACAGTGGTAGGTGGTTTTTGGGATCCGGTCACTTATAGTGGCAGTGATGTTCGAATTCGGGTGGCATGTTTCATTCGAAACCTGGGAACGAAGGCACTACGGGTTTAAAAAGGATAATAACATGGTTTTGGCGTTGATTGCAATAATTAATATAAGTTATTTACGCTGATTATTAATATAATTATTTTAATTCATGATAAACTTGTAACATTCATAAATATTTCGTACAAGATTGGATTTCAGCGCATCAAGTTCTGTTGGGTTCGTATTCTCGAATCCTATATGTATGAGTTGAATTGGTTTGATCTGGAGCTACATGGAATTTTAGTAATTTCAAATGCCTATTTGAAATTGGATAAATCAACATAAAAACGTTGATTATTGGATGGTGAGTTAAAACTCACACTTTCTTGAAAATTATTGTATTATATAATAATAGTCTCTCATGTTTACACATTTATTTTGTGATTGGATGATTTATAGCTTATTTGGGTTATTGAGGTTATATATTCCCTCCTGTAGAGCGTAGACCTTTGATTCCACTTTTAGAGGAAGATTCATCTTTTAGGAGTAATATTTAATTACATAATTATTATGCATATATGAGTCGATGTATGAGCTGTGATGTAGGGGATAGATTAGAGGGATCCAACATGATTCCTAAAAGTTTTGGATGTTAATCGCATTCATTTTATGCACCCATAAGTTGTCTAGCCTAAGTATCACTAAAACCTAATATGTATGATGTTTGCTGAATTAAATTTAACATAGTTATGTTATTAATCAATAAACAGTATTAGTTAAGTGATTGGTGATAGATAGCCTAAATCGGGATTTTTAATATGGTGCTTCAACGACGTAAGGCCAAAATTACAAAGTTTAAAGTTATAAACATTAATATAACAAAAGCAAAATTTTGACTCAATTTTAGATAAAATGAGTTTTGTAAATAAAACATAGATTTATAAAAAGATTTTATTAAGGATTTTATACACTTTTTTATAACGACTTTCTATTTTATAATCAAGTCTTATAAATAACGTTTTCAAGTGTTTAAACTTAACTTTCTCAGACGAAGAACAAGAAGTAATAAAACCAAGTTTTGTATATGAAGAAGTCTTATAATTCATTTTCAAGTGTTTGAACGAAGTTCGATGTAACAACCTATGATAAACTTATAAATGGTTTGAATTTGACATGTTAGCTAAGTTATAAATGAATTGATTTATAATCAAATAATTTATAAGATAGAAATAAAAATTTGACATTTTTTGAAACTTGATATGTATTGAAATTGAACATTTACAATATTCAGATTAGATTTGTATTGAATTCCGAATACGGATCTCATACTGTTCGTACGAATTTGGAATGTGTTATGACCACTATTCTATGAATAATGTAGGTGGAATTTATAGATTGGTAATGATTATGATTATCATCATCATTTTACTCCATGGCTATGCTTAATACCATGTTTTGGATTTTATTGGGAACGATGTATCCCATGACAATGTTTTTGACCTACCTATGATTTATGACTATAATCCTACCTTTTTGTTAAGCATAGATCCATTTTCGAAGTATGGAAACAATGATTTGTTAATAAGCTTATTTTATTAAGGTAAGTGTATGGGTATAATTTCTAAGTATAAAATGAAGAAATTTGTGAATATGCTTATTACTGGAAATAAGTATATGGAATCATTTCGTAAGAATTGATGAGATGATTTTAATGAAGAGTTTAATTAAAAGGGATGAAGCTGCTGATATAACGTGTCGGTTCGAGGAACCATGATAAGAATGGATCCGAAGTTACTTAAAACTAGCATTGCATTCAAATTGATATGCAGGTGACTTGAAGACTACTTATATCCATGAAGTGAAGACGTAGATTTTGGGGCAGAAAGGACTGCTTGTTGATTTCCTGGTTTTCTCTCAGAATTTATAATACACACTTTTAGCAGTGGCCCTAGCGTTCTGGGGATCCGCATTATTTAGGGTGTCTTGTTACTAATCCTATGGGCGATACACAACAGGATATGATAAAAGATTTCCTTTGGTTCATCGTGTTTCTCTACAACTGGTATGGAAGGGTGCTTGACATTACATTCTTAGATCATCAACATTGATTTTTACAAACATACATCTGTTGGTGGCAGAGAAGGCAACTTCTCTTAGCTTAACACCCTCTTTTGAGACATATGAGTTCGGGGTTTGTATTTCTATGGAAACCAATTTGTGATCGATGAAAGACAATGTGACATCCAAAGTAAAGGGAAGAATTTCCTGGTGTAAGGTAATCATAGCTCTTAGCCTCAATATCCAAGATATGACATAAAGAGGGCATGTGGTGAGGTTAAGTGTGTAGGGAAAATTAGATAATGGACATCAACCTTCAAGATTTTCTCATTATATGTCGAGAAATGGAGTATGCGAGCACCTAGTTGGGGCGGTAACGAATGAGGCGATGGCATATTCAGGCAGTGCACCACTGGAGGGTCTATGTAAGTGTAACTATCCCGGCCTTGCTAGAAAAATGGAGAGTGGTCTCCGGCTCATTCCTCTAGCGGTGTATTGTACAAAGAGTTAGATCCTTACCTTGCCATCATATGTAATTCATTTCCATTATGAACCAACCAGTTTCTATTATATAACCCTATAGTGGTGTGGATTTACAATGGCAACAATTTCACCTTTTGATTTGATTTACTTATTTGGTTTTACCCTAAGATACACATTATAATAATATCAATTGATTTGATATAAAAAATTTAGTTATCATTGAAAGTGACTATTACATCGTATAGTATGGAATATATAAACAATAAACATATAACTAGTGCAGAATATAAAAAAGCAACAAAGTAAAATGACATGAGGAACTTTTATGTTGGTTCGAACTCCATTTGTATGCCCTGTTTCAGATTCCCTCCGGAATTTAACTAATAGCACCTCTCTCTTAACCTAAAGGAATATGTTTACACCGCTCGAGCAATCGAACATGCTTCTACCACCTGAGCAACAAAACACGATTTTTCCAACTAAGCAACCAAATAGAACATGTACCATTTGAGCAACCGAAGAGGATTTTTCCCGCTTGAGCAACTGAATAGGACTTGAATGTAAATAGTAGAGATTGACTAACTTGATTTGTTCAATAATGCAACACGAATTTGTTAAGTTCAAGTACAACCTTCCTATAATCTTTTCCTTAAGTATATATTTCAGAAGTATGTGTGTATATGAAGATAAAGAACGAATGGATTGCTCTAAAAGCCAAAGATTGTAATATGAGATTTCTCGAATTCAAAGCAATTTGAATATCGCTAAATGTGAAAGCATTAAATCAGAGAATTAAAGAATTAGAATAAAATAATAGTAAGTGAGAAAGTCAGACGGTTGATTCATGCAATTTTATAGTAATAGAATGGTGGCAACTGTTGGTAGGAAAATTCAGATGAATAAGGACAGGAGAAACTCTTAACAAATCATAAAACCATTCATGAAGAAATGTGTCTGCTTAGAAAAAGACAGTTGGAATAAATCAAGGTGAATGGATTTTCATAGGCAGTCAACAGAAAGTAAATTTTATGCATGTGTAAAAATTTAAAACAGTTTCAGTTAGCTAATATGGGGTTATAAAAATTCTATCTTTTGAAGTTTAAAAGTATTTTTTTGATGAAATGTGAGAGGATGTGAACAATAGAGGATAGATCTTAACATAAACAAAATGTCAATAAGACTATGACATGTATATTTTTTTTTGAAACTGACATAAACACACACATATATATATATATATGTATGTATATATAAATATATATGTGTGTGTGTGTGTGTGCGCGCGTGCGCGTGTGTGTTGAAGTGGGAAATTGGTTACTTGTGCATGCCAACCCCTACGAGTGGGTTTAGAAGAAACCCCGATAGCCAAACAACCAAAAGCCGTGAAATGTAAAAGGATGCAAAACTTTTTATAGTGGTTCGGCACTAATGCCTATGTCTACTTTATAGTAACAATTCATCATCATTACATCGATTACAATGTTCATCCAAGTTCAAACACTTTGAATATACAAAGTTGTACATTTGAATAATAAATATCTTGTTAATTCCCAATTTTGACTAAAATGCCCTTCTTCTTCTTCTTTTGACCGAAATGTGTTTTAATAAGCACTAATGTCCAATGAAAACCTTCGATGTCCAAGAATATCCAAGAATTTCCAAGAAATGTCCAAAAGTCCAAGTGAACGCCAAAAGGTCGTAAGCAAACTGCTATGTGAAGTTTACAAGTCTAAGAGGTAGTCTAAAGTCATAGGAATCACCATGGAAGCCATTAATGAGCTCCAAAGAAAGCTCTCATGTATTTCCAAAGTCCAAAAATACCAAGCCAGCCATTTTGAATGCCAAGGGAGAGGGTATTTATAGGCGAAGTTTCCATGCAACATCCTAAATATAGTATCCCAGGGTATGCAAAATTCGTATCCTCGGTATTTAGATAAAAAATCGAGTTCAAACCCTCCAGGAGAAAACCTAAAAAAACAGTGATCCGTACGTTTGATCACCTGAAAAGCAGTGGTCGACACGTACATGTCAAGTGCCAGATCACTTTGCTAAATTTCAAATCCTTATGTCAAATGCTAGTTCACATCCCTAAAAATCATTATCCAACAGAGGTGTGCAAGCAAAAAAGAGTGAACCACATGGTATTTCCATGTGCCAAAACCGGACCAAGGACTTCGCATACCCTACCTACTAATTTTTGCATCATGGATCCATGATGCGAACTCCCGATTTTCGCATCGGATCCTGGTGTGCTCAGCTCTTTTTCACATCCGTTTCCTATGCCAAATCGAATGCAATGTGATCGAATTCAAAATCAATTGTTCTAAATCCTCGATGCGCTGCAAAGCTTTTAGCTGATCGCACCTCGTTGCGTAGGGTAATTCGAGTAGCCAAATTTGTATCCGGGATTTCAAGTCCCGAGTTTTCAAAAATCCGAGATGTGTGAGACCCGATGCGAATATGTGAAAATCGATATTCCCACCGTGTTGATTATGTAATTTTGAGTGCTAAATCCTAGTCGAGCCAAAGTGGCTGATTCGATCCAGTTGAGTTTGCGCAAGCGAGTTTTGGTGATCAACACATGTTGTGCAGCAGTTCTTGAGTGATCGAATCCAGAATTTACCAAAACCAATATATTTGGCCTTGACGAGTTTTGCTACGTGAATAAAATGAGGTACCAATGGATATTGAGCTAATCGTGCCGGGCCAATCACATATTTTTACCATGCCAGATTAACCAAGGTTTGAATGACTTTTCAATCTGGTAACGCCGATCCGGAAATCGATGATATTTCCAGCCTTTTCCGAACGCTTTTCGACTTCGACCAAATCGCTTGTGTTTTCCAACAAACATTCTCGAAACTCTAGTACCTCGCTAACCATAATCTACACATGTGACTGCTTTGCCAAAAAGCGGGTTGATAATATATATATACTTGTACCGACTTAAGAGCTTGTGGCTAGTTTATCCATATTTTGCCGAGAAATGATTTCCAAATGTTCATTGTTTTCCATCACGGAGTTTGGTTGTCTTTATGATCAAAACTCTTGATCTAACATTCTACCACTTTTTGAAAGATGACAATACTAAATTGAGATATAAGCAGGTCTCGACAAATAATCTCAATCTCCTTATTCTGGCGTCTTACCTCCCATGAATTTTTGACCTACAAAATAGGTGGTGTACACTTTTTATCCCCTTTTGTCGTCGATAAAAAGGAGGTACTTGTTCAATAATTTATGAACATAAATAGTAGCAAGCTATCACATAACATCACAAATATCAAAGACATCAAGACTTCACATTACCAATACAAATGTCATAACATATTACAAGCATAACAAGTATGCAGTACAAAGTTTTAAAATTTCGCATGCACATAACAAGTACCAGTAGAAAAAGTACTTGGATTAAAGAACATAAGATAGCATAGAATGTCAAAGTTTTATAAAAAGATATGGGACCATAATCCATGAAAAGAAACATCCTGATCACCACTTGAGCTCCAGTCATCATCATCACCATCGTGACTTCTTGTTCATCTCCTTCTTCCTCTTATTTGTTTCCCTCATCCAATGTACTCTAAGAAAATTGTGGAATAGGTTGCTTACCTGAATCTTTTGGCTTTTGGATTTCTATAGCAGAGCTGGATGCATATGAAAGATTATCCTAAATTTTATTGAGAAAATCTTTGATTTGATAAAGATTCGAGCCCATAATAGTTACAGTTTTCTTAACATTAGATAGTTGCCTATCCAAGATCTTTTGATTCCTAGAAAAAATGGTTAGGTCTTATTTTGGTTGAGTGTAGGGACCAACTTCTTCGATGTTATCATATGAATGAGTTGACTGTGCATGAGAAGAGGTTTGAGATTCTTGTTGATGGTTATGCAAGGCTAACATCTTGAATTTCTTTCCAATGCTAAAAAGTGATGATAGTGTGAATTTGAAACCATTTTGACAATCCCATTAAACTTAAGGTTTTGGAGCTCAATGAACCAACGGTACTAAAGTCAGAATTGGGAATTGGAATTTCAAAGTGATAGATGAGTCACATAATATAAGCTCCATAATACATAGTTCTTATTTGACCTAGATTGAAAGATAGGATTTCATCTAAAATTAGCTTAGCCTAATTTACATGAGTTAACCCTAAATAACATATAGTGCATGAAAATCTCACTCATAAACGTGTTCATAACTTCCTGTATGGAGATTTATAGAATGGGTAGGAGCAAAATGGATTATTCTTCATATTGGACGTAGCTTGATTGCATTTAACTCTGTTAGGTCATCGAAAAGATAATGATGACTAACTTGATCTTGGTTATACCTATCGACTACAATATCCTTTGGTTCTTCACTAATGGAAGGACATTGTAGAATCCTTCCAAGTCTATCAATAGCTAACATCATTTCAACTCCTCATGGTACCATCCATATGCATTTGTCAAGGTTTTGGATATCACGGTAATCTAGATTTAGATTTGCAAAGAAGAGTTTAACAAGAAGATGATTAATTTTTAAGTTATTCGAATTGAAATCAAGTGAAGATTCCAAACCATTTCTTCTAGCAAGATATTAAATGGAGTAAGAGGCAAAATCAGGATACTTAACAAAAGAGCCTTCAAAGATCCTTGTTTTTTTATTTTTTGAACCTTTCTGTCATATCATCGTATGGTCATTGTCAAATTTGCAAATCAGATGGATCATTAAAGGAGGTTGATGCTCTTTGTCTCTTATGGGGAATGGTGATTTTGATTTCTACTAAAAGAATTTTGATTTTGTGAACATGGATTTGAAAATCTACTTCAGGGGAGTTAATACAAAAGGTGAAAAGGTAAAAGGTGATGAAAGGAAATATTATTTTATGAAAAATTAAAGTTAAAGTGAAATAATGTGGCAATTCATTTTTGTTAGTTTTCCAGTTTCACTCAACTAAATATTTATAAGCAGTCTACTGGGATGGTTTCTGAAAATTTTACTTTTGGATAAACCATCAAGTTGGTCGACTAAATCAATCCCGAGAGTTTTAGTTCAAAAATTAGGATTGAAGACGACTGAATTTATATCTTAGTCGAATGAGTCACAAGGAGTCAGTCAACTAATAGGGATACTTTAGTCGTCTAAATCCAATTTAGAGATCAGTGTTGAAAAACTTTAGAAGCAAAAGAAATTATAAATTCATATTTAAAACATAAATGTTTTTATCTCTATATCTATAAAAAAATGATATTTTTATTTTGATCCAAAATCCTACACTTATTTTTTGAAAAGGAATTATAAATTACTTTATCACATAGTTGGCTGATACTAAGCAAGTTATGTTTTAATTCTTTAACTAATAAAACATTTGTAATAAGAGGTAAATTAGATGTACTGTTATTGCTCACATCACTTTTGCAGATGATATATCCCTTGAGATTATCTCCAAAAGTGACAGAACCTCCATCTGAGTAGATAATGTTTATTTGCATGTCCTTGTTTCCTATCATTTGTTTTGAGAAAAAACTGCCTAATATTCATTTCCCTTATTTCTTTGGTGTTACCTCATTTTTTGTAGATATAAAATAGACATATGCTTGTTCATTGCGACTTTTACTATCACTTTCTAATGATGATAATTTTGAATCATCATAGGCTACAGAAAAACTTACTTTTTGTATGATGATAATTCTTGAACTTATTTTTCTTTCGTAGTAGACAATATTTCTTGATGTGACCCTTCTTGTGACATTTAGAACATTCAAGTTCTCAGGATGAAGATTGATTATTGTTGTTACTATTTGTACTATTTTTGTATTAGTTTCCTTTCCTAAACTTCATTTTTTTCATTCTAAGCAATTATTTCCATGTCTTCTTCATCTGAGTTTGACTCTTCCTTCTTAGCTTGGAATGCCATATTTTTCTTATCTTGAGCTTAGAATTGTTTAGACTGGTGATTAACTTCATAAAACATTATATTTTCTATTAACTCTTCAAGTTTTCTGGTTGAATTGTCATTAGATTCTTCGATAGCTAATACTTTACATTCCCACTCATCCATTAAAGAGTTAAGGATTTTCGATATAATATCAAAATCAGAATATAATTCTTTTAAAGCTAATAACGAGTGATAAATGTCTTGAATCTTGAATACATATCATTAATAGTTTCATCTTGTTTCATTTTCAAATTTTCAAATAGATTCTTGAGCATAGAAATATTACATTGTTTTACTTTGCTGGTGACTTCATATGTACCATTAAGCGTTCACCAGATCTTGTAAGATGTAGTACGCAAGCTGTAACGACCGGGATTTTTAGCCGTTAAGTTGAACATTTAAAATTGGTTTTAAATGTCGATTTGGAAATTTAAATAACTTGAACTCTATGATTTTAAGTATTGATTTAATTTGAATTATAAAATAATAAATATAGTTCCAGAATAAGTGAGAATAAAGTGGATTTGAGGTATAGTATGATTGGATGATTTATTTAGCCCAATTAAGTTCAAATTTGAATTTATAATATGGAATTTATTAATTAAACTAAATTTTAGTGTATAAATTAAGATGAATTAAAAACGAGCACGTCGCGTTGCGGTAGTGCATAATTTTACGTTTTAACTTCTAATGGATATATAGGGTCCAATATAAGTTGGAGTTCTTTGAAACAAGAATCTTCCGGATCTATTGGACTACAGTTTTCTTATGGAAGAGAAAAATCGAGATTTCATCTTATAGATATTGAGTTATGCCAAAATCAAATTTCAGAAAAAAATCGTTGTATAATCATTTACGAATTATTAAATAAAATAAAAGAGTTTTAAATAAATTAGATATCGAATTAACTTGGAATTTAAAATGTTGATTTTAAAATTCAAATTAGTTTATTTTGAAGTTATTTAAAATTCTATTTGAATATATGCGCTAATTATAATTTATGGGAATACTTTTGGATACTTTAGAGCTATGCAAGGACTGAGGCAAGGGGATCCCATTTCCCCATATTTATTTGTTTGTGTTATGGAGTTATTCACTAATTTATCTCGAAAGGCTTATATGACTAAGAAGATTGACTTTCTCTGTAAACGATCTGGTATTAGCTCTCTTCTATTTGCCGATGCTTTGCTCCTGTTTACCAAACCAAACGTGAAATCTGTGAATGGGATAATGGTGGTCCTTGAGTCATTCAAGAGGTTGTCTAGCTTAGCTATTAATAGAAGTAAGTCTAAAATGAAGTGCGGTGGTATTGATGAAGACAGAAAGACAACTATGTATACCTTAACTGGTCTTTCTCCAATGCTTGATGATGAAATGTATTTAGGTGCTCCTCTTAGTACTTCTAGACTTAAAGCATCCCACTGTCTCCCCTTATTTGAGAGAATAATTACTAAAATATCCAGTTGGCCGGTGTCAAAGTTCTCTATGGTTGGAAGACTTATCATTGTCAAGTCTATTGCGTTAGCAATGTGTATATATTATGCTAGATTATTTGTGCTACCATCAAAAGTTATTGACATGGTGTGCTCTGCTCTTGGCCACTTTCTTTGGCACGGCAACCCTTTTTCCAAAAAACACATCCCTATTTCGTTTAAGAGAGTATGTTCTCCTTATACTAATGGTGGTCTAGGGGTTCTAAATCTAAAACTTTGGAACATTGTTGCGCTTTCCACTAGAATTGATAAAATTCACGGTTACGATTCCAACATTTAGGCTGACTGGTGCAGACGTAACTTGATAAAAGGTGATCACTTATGGACTATGATAACCCCTAATGATCGTAGCTGGTCTTGGAGGAATATATTGAATCATCGACAGAAGTTTCTACCTCATTTTCAAAGCAATATGTCTCAACTGAATCGTGTATCCTTTTGGTTTGACCCCTGGTATGCAAAAGGAATTATCCTTGCTGACTATGTTGATTTCATTGCTAGAGGATCTACTGGAATTATTGATGGAGCGAAGGTTGCACATGTATTTGTTAATGAAGCTTTTTATCTACCTCACTGTAGTGCCTCTATCATTAATATTATTTGGGCTAATATTTTGAATGTTGACTTTCACCTCAATGATCATGCACAATGGAATGGCAAGCCTCATGCTGTGAGTACGGTATACAATGCACTATTGCATGGTATTGTACATTTTCCTTGCATTCTAGAGTCTGGTCGTCCAACAGTGTTCCTAAGGAAAATCTTTTCATGTGGAGAATATTGAATAATGGGTTACATACAAGAAGGAAGCTATTTGACATGGGAATAATTGATGTGAATGCATGTGTGTTCTGTAATAACCAATCTGAAACTATTAATCACGTGTATTTTGAGTGTACCTATTCTAGCTATGTATGGGAACATGTGCTTGCTCATTTTGGTCTGCATACTCCAACAAAGGGTTCTGCTGAGGAATGGTATTTGATATTTAAAAATACTCGATGGAAGAACATAAGTGGCTGCTTACTTTTAAAAGCACTGAAGAAAACTCTCTACATTTTATGGATGGAATGGAACAATAGGGCGTTTAGGAATGTAGTTGTTGCTAAACATGTATTGGTCCGTACTATCATCACTAGTATCTGATAATGTTATTGTAATATTTCTTTGCACTTGTATTAGTTTTTGATTAATAAAGATGGTTGGCGCCATTCAATCCTGCTTGCTTTGCAAAAAAAATAAAAAATTAAAATGATCTCAGATTTTAAGGAAACCAATTTTATAAAATCTATAATGGTGAATTATTGTAAGATTTCCAGTTTCAAGTCAATTGGAGTTATTATGTGACCATGCGCGATATAAACGCGTATCAATTTGGATTTTGAAATTAATATAAGAGTTTTTCAAACAGTCTAGGAATTTGACGAAACAGTTCCATCGAGCTCGAAATATTAAGTTATTATAGGATTTCATTTTTCATCGCGATCGAAGCTCATATGTGGTCGTTTGAGCAAGAAACTTCCAACGTCGGTTTTGTGTAAATATTAACATTAATTAAAAAAATCCCAAAAGCCTCATCTATATATTGATTCAACCTCTCCTTTCCCGTTTGTTTGAGCCGCCACTCCCTATTTTTCAACATCACATAAATCGGGCTGAATCTCTCAAACTAAGTCGAATTGCGAAAGGCTTCAACATGAAAGTTGTTAGTGAGGATGAGGGCTTCAAGCCGATGTAGTGGCATGTGGCGCGATGGACGGAATCGTGGCCTGAATGAAACTACCTAAGTTTCATTTTTTTTCCAAAGTACGACAGCGTAGGGCGATTTCAGGCAATCTCACATGAAGAGAAAAGAGGGAAAAAAAGGTGGCGCATCTTTTGGCACCGATGCGGTCACCTCCGGTGATCAGAGGAGGTGGAAATTTGCAGCTAAAGGGTTTCTGGTCATCTCTAAAATCTAGCACGTGGAGGTAATGCTGGGGTAGGGGGTTCTCGGTGATGATAGGTGGTCGAGTGGCGGTAACGTTGGTGAAGTCAGGTCGGCGTAGTGTGGTCCCTAAGTGGCGCAGTGATCGGAAATTGGGGACGAGCTCGAGTTCATTGTTTCGAATTGGAACGATGAAGCTAATCGGGTTTTAGCTAGAATTAAACATAATTAACCATGGTAATTGGCCTTAATAAGGGTCATTAGTAAATTAGTTTATATTAATTCGATTTATAATTTGTAACAAGTGTAGTTTATTCATACGTGAACAAAATCGGATGAAACAAGCTACATTGAAATCGTAGCCATGTGATCTACGCGTATGAGCTAAAATGGAATGCTTTGGAAATAATTTGAATTTTATTTAATTTTAACGATCGTTTAAAATTAAATGAAACAACCTGAAACCATCGATCGAAAATGAAATGTGAGTTAACTCTCAAGCTTTCTGAAATACCATGATGTGATAAAATTCATATAATTATAATTTATCATTATTAGCATAAATTGGATGTTTGGATGATTTGGATGATTGTTGTTCGATTGATAATGGTTGTTTGGTTGATGATTGATGAAATTTGTATATTCCATCATTTAAATGATTTAGACAAAATTTCTATTTTATATGCAGTTATTAAATGATATTTTGGTCTATGATGTAGGAAAAAACAGTTTGAAAGGATCCAACGGTATTCCCCAATATTTTATATATTACTTGATTTCATATTATTCATATGTGAATTGTTTTGATCCAAGTAATGTTAATTTATTTGGATGTTGATTGTTGAGTTGGATGTTGATTGTTGAATTGAAATTTAACATTGTCATGTTATTAATCAATAGAAAGAATTGATTAAGTGATTGGCAGTAGGTGGCCTTGTGTCCATCTTTTTAAAATGTTGATTTGCCATCAGGCGAATTGACGAAATTGAAGTTATAAATTTTATTTTTATAACTGAAGCATGGTTTTAAATAATATTTTATATAAGATATAAATGATAGTAGTTTTTATAAATAAATGAAAATTTTTAACTAGTTTTTACGTAATAGTTATAAAATGATTTATACAGTAAGATTTTTGTATTTTGATAAATTTTATACGCCAAGAAGTCAGAAATTAACCTATGCATTAATAATTTGGAATAATTGTTTGATAAAGCAACTAAGTGAAATTATTAAATTAATTAACTTATTAATTAATTTAAAAGGGAGAATCAGTGAAAATCAATTAATAAGTTAACTAATGGTTTCTAGTTGACTAAGTCAACTGTTTTTAATTAAAATCGATTATTAAATTAAACTGTTTCAGTTTATCTAGTAGAAATAGTTTTGATAAATAGTTGGCTAAACTTAATAAAATTCCTTAAAAATTTAATTATCTTAAAGGTAATTAATTGAATTAATTCTTATTTTTATAACTTTTTAAAAGAAATTTACTGTTTTAGTTAATATGAAGTAAACTATTAAAACTTTTGTTAGTTATTATTTTATATATTAATAATTAAAGTGATTGCTTTTTGAATGAAACTTCATTTAAGAAGTAATCAAGTTTGTAATGAGTTTTAGTTGAACTTTAAAAAGGTTTTGTAAGAGTTTTAGAAAATCCAAGTTTATAAACAAGGTTTATTATAAAGAGATATAAAGCAAATCTGATGATTTTAAACAAGCATTTACTTAATGTTTGAATTAAGTAAAGACGATTGAAATTGGAAAAAGATTTCCAAAGTGCCAAGGTAAGTGTTCAAATGGGTTTTGTAAAAGGTTAGTAAAAGGATTTGTGGAAATAAATCCAAGTTAAGTTTAGAAATAAGATTCTCAATGGACTTGCGTAAAGGACTTGGTAAATTGATTTATTAACAATTTCGAGCTATTAAAAAAGTGTATTAAAGAGGATTAAAGTTAAGTATTCGTGATTTAGGAGAATTCTTTTAATAAACTAATTAGGTAAAGGGGATTGAAACAGGAAGGAGATTTTGCGAATGTAAAGAACGGTTTATAAAACCACATTTTGAATGGAATAGTAAATAAAATTCATATTATATTATTATTAATATCAGTCTTTGAATTTCAAACTTTTATCTATCTTAAGATAAGAATGTTGCCAAATCAAGGTCTAAGAGATAAATAAAATACCCCAACATGAACGAATTCACTATTATCCAAGGGATGATATTTGTTTGTAATAGTAATGATATTGGAAATAATTTATTATTTCCGTTAGAGGAACACTGTAAGTTTATTTGAAAAATTAGAGAAATTTAATAAAAGTATTATGTTTTATAGAAAACAATATATTATTTGATATTGTTTGGGCCGGATATGAAATGTGACTATACTTATATCATTCGGTTAAGTATATAGCACTATTTTCTAAGTAATGAAAATAGTATGGTTTTTGTAACACCCCGTAATTTTAACAACACTAAAGATGATAAATTAAACAATACTTAATTAAATATTGGGAATTAAGTAAAACGGACTGCGCCATTGCGTGGACTTCGAGTTAATGCATAACGGATAAAGTATGAAGAAGTTATGGACAGTAGAAATTTGGCGAAGAAAGCAGTAAGCAAGTCAGCATAACTGGCGCACTTGGAAAGTGCGTCAAGGCATTTTTGCACTGGCACACTTGGCAAGTGCGCCCGTATTATTTTTCGGCCTCCGGACCCACAGGGGTCGACCCTTACAAAAGGGTGTCGACTCATGTGTCGACCCCTCTACAGGGTTGTCGACCCAGGGATTGACCCCGAGGTCGACTCCCTTCATATCTAGGCAGAATTCAGTTTTTGAACGTGGGCTTGTTTTGTGGCTTGGTTCGTTGACTGATGAATATAAATAAGACCTCATTGCTCCTGTTTTTACACACCAAAAACAATGGATGACTAGATGTTGCCTCTGCCTAGATTAAATCAAGCCTTTTCTTCTTCAACAATCAAGTCATTCAAGTTTAGAGATATGTGATTCAACGTCTGCAACTACTCTTCTGTCTCTTAGATCTATTCTCTGTGAGTCTACGTTATTTTTAGATAAAATTAATTAAAATGCAATCTTGATATGCCTATGAATCAGATCTAAGTCTGTGACTATTGGAATCATACCAAAATTTGCTATATTTGAATATCTAATTCACTGATAGGATCTCATCATGTCTGTTTATGATCATGACACTATGCATAATCAGCCCTGTTATTACATGTTCATCATGTCTGTTCTTATATGCCTATTTCTGTTCATCAGATCTATTCTTATATGCCTATATATGTTCATCAGATATGTTCTTATATGCTCATTTCTGCTATCATATGCCAATTTCTATTACTGTTGGTTTTATGCCTATTTTTCCCTTCTCTCTCATTCCCTTTTTTATTTTTATAGCCAAACTACTTTCGAGCCTAGGCAGATATCGCTGAAATATGTGTACAAACAAAATTGGGTTAAATTGGGAATGACTGGAAATGGTAATTTGGGGGCTTAACTTGTATTTGAATCACAATTGGGATCGGGGGCATAAACTATACTCTGAAATTGGACTAAAAGTTGGGGGATGATTTATATGGTAAATTATGAATTGAGGTTTGGGACATGTAAATCTGTAAGCTTAATTTAAGATTAAGCGAAATATGTTAATGGAACTATAAAGAATTTGTAAAGCTTATTTAATCCGTTAAATTTGGGGCATAACTTGAATTGAAAATATGAATATGGATCTAGGCATAAATCAAATAGTGATTTGTATCCTAATTTGGGGCATGTGGTACATGATGAACATGACTCGGGAAAGAGGCATGAAAACCTATAATGAAATAGGTATAATTGGTTAATAATGGAATTGCCTAGATTTACAGTAATAAGTAACTGTAACCGCGCCTAGAGACCAGGATAGATTACATTTGTGGTAGAAGTCTTCCCAGACCCAACCGGCATATCTAGCGACCACAAGTGGCGAATCTAATGTAAGGGGTCTAAGGGCATAAACATGTGACAGTGCTAAGGCACGAGGTTAAGTCTGATTTGTGGAAGAAGTCTGCCCGGACCCGACCGACATATCCAAGACCCATAAGTGATAGACTTAATGTGAGGGGTCAAGTGCATTATAACCATAATGAATGTATGGTAATGAACTTGTAATTCTTAAATCCATAAGGATTGTATGAGCTTGTTAAATCTGTGGGGTTAAGTAAACCTATTAAATATATGGGGTTAAGTAAACCTATTAAATATGTGGGGTTAAGTAAGCATGTTAAATCAGTAGGGTTAAGTGAACCTGTTAAATTGGTGGAGTTAAGTAAACCTATTAAACCTGTGGGGGTTATAAGAACCTGTTAATTTAGAAAACTTAACCTGTTAAATCTGTTGGGGTTATATGGACCCGTTAACTTGTTAAGTTTAACCTATAAATCTGTAGGGAGTTTTGTGATTCTGTTAAATCTGTTAGGCATAACCTATCAAAATCCTAGTTAGTTGGGGACACAAGATCTGTATGGGTAGGCTTGTGTCATCTGTTGTGTGGGACCCATATTAGTCAGTAACCCATTCTGGTATTAAAGGGGGACCCCGCACTAGGTAGGGGTCAGGGAATGCTTACTGAACTAATTGTAAGAGGTTCATCTAAGAGGACGTGTGTACTGGCGCATTCCAACGGACTTATGTGAGTGCATGAGTACGACCTGCATTTGGAAAAATAAGCCGTTGTGGCACCAGTAAATAGGTCAGTGCCCTTTTGTAGGTTGCCACTTTAGGAAATAATACACCCTACCGTGGGGCCGACACAGGGTATTTACAGGATAGGGAGCCGATCGATTCGGGGGTAGTAATTAGGGTACATCTAGTCCTGTTTGTTTCTGTGGGTACCTGTATTTATGTCTGGGCTAACACCCGTTAATTCTGTTTAGGTACTAGTTAATTCTGTTCGTGTTAAAACCTATTACTATAGTACACCTGAAACTACTGTTATGTTTCTATTGGGATCATCCTATTTCTGTTAAGTAACTAGGGAGTATGTAATCATGTTACATATCTGTTATACTAGTATTGGTGCAGAGAAAGACAAAAGTATTAAAGAAGCATAACCTATTTGGTTCTGTTTATTCTACTTATCTCTCTCAGTCTGTTAAACCTGTCGTATGATGTTGTTATCTCTTTCCCATCCATTTTATATGCCTGCCATTATACTTTTACTTATTTATATGCTAAAAGTAACTGGACTCTCCAGACTTTATGTATGACCCATTTTGTTTCCTCTTCCCTCTCTTTCGTTTCCCCCCTCCCAGGTTCTCAGGGTGGGAATACTCGGGCATGATTTGGATTCTCTGCTTTCATCTTGCTTGGAGCTGCTTAGATGTATTGCTCGATTTCTTGTCTCTCTAATATGGCTATGTTTTAGGGATTATGCTTATTTTATTATTGTACTCTGATATTTTAAGTAGAAGACATAAGTTTTAATGATGTACTGGGTTTTATGCATTTCAGACATATGATGTAACCATGTTTTGAACTATGATGCTTTATGATTAATAAAGTTTTTAATTCTGCTGCTATTTTATATCTGTTTTGTAATGATTCTGTTTCTGTTTACCTATAACGCTTCACAAAACTTAATGCATTCTCTTAATGACTGACATTAACGGATGTGGGGTGTCACACTTGGTATCAAAGATGAAGGTTACCAAATTAGATAAAAGTTTTTGAAAATTATTATCAAAAAGATTTTAAAGAAAGCATTTTCAAAAAGAAAAGTCTGTTTTGAAAAACATATTCCCCAAAGCCATATGTAATATCTTTCGATCCTTTATCTGAATCCCTTTCCTTTTTGTTTCAGCATGTCTGGGGAACCTAGTATTCCTGAGAGGGTTATGATACCAAGCTGGTTCCATAGGTATCTAGAGGCCACGGTGCCTGCCGGCGGCCCAGCAAACGTTCCTCCCCCAGCTGCACTCGTCATTCCTACTCCACGTGCAGATAATTTCTTTAAGATCTGCAAAGACTTCTGTGCTATGGGTGGAAAGGCATTCCGTGGAATCGAGACGTTTGTAGAGGCAAGGAATTGGCTCAAAGAGCCGGAAGATCTGTTTGGAATTTTTGAAGTTGACGATTGTAGGAAGATTCAATTAGCCGTTTGGAAGCTAAAAGACGATGCTTCATTTTGGTGGGAGATGACGCAAGCGGGATGTCCAATTGAGACATGGGATTATTTCCGACAAAGGTTTGAAATGAAGTTTCTTCCTCAAACAGAGCAAAGTATGCAAATGGAAAGGTTTTTGGCGCTTAAGCAAGGAGCCATGTCTGTTAAAGAGTATGTTAATAAGTTTAATCAATTGGCGAGGTTTGGTTTGGAGCTAGTAAATACTCCACACAAGAAAGCTTTGAGGTTTGCTAGAAGATTGAATGAACCCCTCCATGGGTTGGCTATGTCCCATATTCTGATGGGAGCAACTTTTGAAAGGCTCGTTGATATGGCCTTAATGCATGAGGAAGATAAAGCTGAAAAGAAGGAAGTTAAGGTTGAGGAAACACAAAACAAGAAAGTGTGGCCAAAGAAAGTACAACAACAAGAGGGCAGAAGGAACGATAAAGATCAAAGCAAAAAAGAAATGGCATGATTGCGGGAACGTGGGTCATTTGGTCAAAGACTGCAGAAAAGGAAGAATGCTTGCTTCGACTATAGTGAAGTCGGACATTATACTAGGGAGTGCCCAAAGAAGCAAGGGCAGGGTCTTCTAGAGGGCAAGTACATGCTCTCGTGGATGATGTACCGGATAGAGGAAGGAAAATTTCTGTTGATGGTTTGATTTTTCTTTCCGAACATCCTATTGGAACTCTTTTTGATTCTGGTGCTTCTTATTCTTTTATATTTGATTCTGTAGTTGAGTCTCTGCACCTTAGTACTAGTATGGTTTTGGATCCCGTTGTTGTCTCAAACCCCATTAGGGGTATGGCTCATCTGTCTATGATTTGTCGGGGTTTGAGATTTTCCGTGTTAGGCGTCGAGTTTGAATGTGACACATATGTGCTTGGTTTTATGGGATACTGTCTGGTCCTAGGGATGGATTGGCTAGCCATCTATGGTGCCCTTCTAGATTGTGAGAGGAGGTAGTTAGACTTTTTGACTTGCCATGGGAGGACCCTCGAGATTTCTTGTGACCCTAAGGTGTATGTCATGCTTAGTTTCCTAGAGTCACTTGATGCATCTATTGATGATCGGCGATCAGTACTAGTAGTCTGTGGGTATCCTGATGTTTTTGATGAAGTTGTGGGTTCCCCCGAGGCTCGAGATTGATTTCCATATATACTTGGTGGATAATGCAAAGCCATTTGCATTGCCTGTGCGCCATATGGCTCCAAGGAAAGGAGGGAGCTTAGCAAGCAAGTTGGGGAGCTGCTTAAGAAAGGGTTTATTAGGCGAAGCATACTGAATGGGGTGCTCTGGTGGTATGCGCAACTAAGGCGTATAGCTCGCATCGCATATATATGGATATTCATGATGTTTTTCATCATTTCTTACTTATGGAAGTTTCTGCACGATACCGCAGAGGTAGTTGAGCCGAACATGCTTGAGGAAGTAGAGGTAGAAAGGGAGGCGACAATTAGACGAGTTCCTACCCATATACTTGGATCAGATGTTAAGAAACTGTGTAACAGAGAGGTTAGGTTAATAAAAGTGAAATGGGGAAAAGACAGTGAGAATGCGACTTGGAGACTGAAGACAAGGATCGCGCTTCAAACCCTTTCCTTTTTGGGACTATGATCTTAACTTCTTTTTCTAAGATTTTATTCGCACTTGCTTCTGTCATTCATGTGTACCCTATTGATCGAATCTTCAACCCTTAGGTAGAAGCCCTGTGTATGTAAACATGTGTTTGAGATATGTTATGTTTGATGGATGCAAGTTTTTGCTAGTGATTGCTCGTGGATGCATATACACACACATTAGGCACTAGATAGACCCAATCACTCTCATACTGCATATGGATGTGTGTGCATTTTTCTTCTTCTAATGGATGAAAGTGGATGTATCATCATATGGATGTTGCATTTGGATGATTGACTATGCACGCATATAGAACTTACATGTTATAATAAGATTATCTGCGTACATGTTGGATTCATGGCACTAAAATACATTGCAATTTGGAGGTCGACTGAATAAGTAGACTGCCTGATCTTCGCATTAGTATTGGGACATATACACACAACATTGCATATGTTCATATAAGCATTAGAAATATTTGATGACA
Source organism: Allium sativum (assembly GCA_030737875.1). NCBI lineage: Eukaryota > Viridiplantae > Streptophyta > Magnoliopsida > Asparagales > Amaryllidaceae > Allium > Allium sativum. The sequence goes on from CM060916.1 coordinate 739,523,314, forward strand.
ATGGATGCCTATGGTTGGTGGATAAGTAAATGGGTGATGGATGTTAGGATATACATTCTTCTTAACTTAGAGATTTCGGGGACGAAATCCTTTGAGTAGGAGAGAATGTAACACCACGTAATTTTAACAACACTAAAGATGATAAATTAAAGAATAGTTAATTAAATATTGGGAACTAAGTAAAACGGACTGCGCCATTGCGTTCATCTCGGAATTCTGCTTGAGATAGACTCCGAGTTTGCATAAAATGGGTAACGTATGAAGAATTTATGGACGGTAGAAGTTTGACGAAGAAAGCAGGAAGCAGGTCAGCATAACTGGCGCACTTGGCAAGTGCGCCTTGGCATTTTTGCACTGGCACACTTGTGAAGTGCACACGTATTATTTTTCAGCCCCTAGACCCACAGGGGCCGAACACTAGAAAGGGGTGTCGACTTAGAGGTCGATCCCCCTCAGATCTGGGCAGAATTCAGTTTCTGAATGTGGCTTTGTTTTGTGGCTTGGTTCGTTGGTTGATTACTATAAATAAGACATCGTTCCTCTTGTTTTACATACCAAAAACAATGGAGGACTAGAAGTTGCCTCTGCCTAGATTAAATCAAGCCTTTTCTTCTTCAACAATCAAGTCATTCAAGTTTAGAGATCTGTGATTCAATATCTGCAACATTCTTCTGTCTCTTAGATCTATTCTCTGTGAATCTACGTTATTTTTATCTAAAAATAATTAAAATGCAATCTTGACATGCCTACGAATTAGATTTAAGCCTATTACTATTGGAATCGTATCAGATCTGCTATATTTGTATATCTAATTCACTGATTAGATCTCATCATGCCTGTTTATGATCATGACACGATGCATAATTAGTCATGTTATTACACGTTCATCAGATCTGTTCTTATATGCCTATTTCTGCTCATCAGATCTGTTCTTATATGCCCATATATGTTCATTAGATCTATTCTTATATGCATATTTCTACTATCATATGCTAATTTCTGTTAATGTTGGTTTTATGCCTATTATGTCCTTCTCTCTCTCATTCCCTTTTTATTTTTATAGTCAGGCTACTTTCGAGCCTAGGCCGATATCGCTGAAATATGCGGAAGAAAGAAATTGGGTTAAGTTGGAAATGATTGAAAATGGTAATTTTGGGGCATAACTTGTACTTTGAATCACGATTGGGATCCGGGGCATAAACTATATTGTGAAATTGGACTAAAAATTGGGGCATGATTTATATGGTAAATTATGACTTGCAGTTGGGGATATGTAAATCTGTAAGTTTAATTTAAGATTAAGTGAAACATGTTAATGGAACTGTAAAGAATCTGTAAAGAATCTGCAAAGCCTGGTTAATCAGTTAAATTTGGGGCATAACTTGAATTGAAAATATGAATATGGATCTAGGCATAAATCAAATAGTGATTTATATCCTAATTTGGGGCATGCGGTACATGATGAACATGACTTGGGAAAGAGGCATGAAAATCTATAATGAAATAGGTATAATTGGTTAATAATATAATTGCCTAGATTTATAGTAATAAGTAACTGTAACCGCGCGTACACACGAGGTTAGATTACATTTGTGGTAGAAGTATGCCCGGACCCGACCGGCATATTCAGCGACTACAAGTGGTGAAGCTAATGTGAGGGGTCTAAAGGCATAAACACGTGACAGTGCTAAGACACGAGATTAAGTCCGACTTGTGGAAGAAGTCTGCTCGGACCCGACCGACATATCCAGCATCCACAAGGGGTAGACGTAATGTGGGATGTCTAGTGCATTACAACCATAAATGAATGTATGGTAATGAACTTGTAATACTTAAATCCATAATGATTGTATGCGCCTGTTAGATCTATGAGGTTAAGTAAATCTATTAAATTTGTGGGGTTTAGTGAACCTATTAAATGTGTAGGGTTAAGTAAGCATGTTAAATCGGTGGGTTAAGTAAACCTTTAAATCGGTGGAGTTAAATATACCTGTTAAACCTGTGGGGGTTATACGAATCTGTTAATTTAGAAAACTTAACCTGTTAAATCTATTGGGGTTATATGGACCCATGTAAAGTTTAACCCGTGAATCTGTAAGGGGTTATGTTAATCTGTTAAATCTGTTAGGCATAACCTGTCAAAACCCTAGTTAGTTTGGGACATAAGATCTGTATGGGTTGGCTTGTGTCATTTGTTGTGCGGGACCCATATTAGTCAGTAACCCATTCTGGTATTAAAGGGGGACCCGTACTAGGTAGTGGTCAGGGCACGCTTACTGAACTGATTGTAAGAGGTTCATTTGAGAGAATGTGTGTACTGGCACGTTCAAACGGACTCATGTGCATGCATGAGTACGACCTGCATCTGGGAAAATAAGTCGTTGTAGCACCAGTAAATAGGCTTGTACCCTTCTATAGGATGCCACTTTAGGAAGTAATACGCCCTACTATAGGGATGACACAGGGTATTTACGGGATAGGGAGCCGATCAATTAGAGGGTAGTAATTAGGGTACATCTAGTCCTGTCTGTTTCTGTGGGGTGCCTGTATTTCTGTCTGGGCTAACACCCGTTATTTCTGTTTAGGTACTGGTTAATTCTGTTTGGGTTAAAACCCGTTAATAGAGAACGCCTGAAAACTACCATTATGTTTCTGTTGGGATCGTCCTATTTCAGTTAAGTAATTAGGGGGTATGTAATCCTGTTACATATCTGTTATACTACTATTGGTGCAGAGAAAGAGAAAAGTACTAGAGAATCGTAACCTATCCTATTCTGTTTATTCTGCTTATCTCGCTCAGTTTTTTATACCTGTCTTATGATGTTGTTATCTCTCTCCCATCCATTTTATATGCCTGCCATGGTACTTTTACTTATTTATATGCTAAAAGTAACTTTACTCACCGGACTTTATGTCTAACCCATTTTGTTTCCTCTCTCTCTTCCCCCCTCCAGGTTCTCAGGGTGAGAACACTCGGGATTGATTTGGATTCTCTGCTTTCATCTTACTTGGAGATTCTTAGATGTATTACTCGATTTATTATCTCTCTGCTATGGATATGTTTTGGGGATTTTGCTTCTTTTATTATTGTACTCTGATATTTTAAGTACAAGATAGAAGTTTTAATGATATACTGGGTTTTATGCATTTCAGACATATGATGTAACCATGTTTTGAACTATGATGCTTTATGATTAATAAAGTTTTTAATTCCACTGCTATTTATATCTGTCTTGTAATGTTTTTGTTTCTGTTTACCTACAACGCTTCATGAAACTTAATGCATTATCTTAATGAGTGACATTAACGGACGTGGGGTCTCACAGTTTTGTGAACAAACTTATTTAAAGAAATAAGTAAATGGTTATTTTTTCGAGAAAATGAAATTACGATGTTAAACTGATTTGGAAACAAAAGTAGAAATGGAAATTTAATTATTATTTCCATAAATGTTATTACAAGCTTTATTCGGTAGGGTTTTGAAATTAAATAAAACTGTCTGGGTTTATATTATAAATAAATGTGTCGACTGACATTGTTTTCGGGCCATACACACACACACACACACACATATATATATATATATATAAATCATATTGGTAATTAGATTCATACCATTTCGTTAAATACATAAGGCGATATTTCCAAAGTAAAGGGAATGAAAAGGAGTTTTGTGAAAATAAAGCGCTATTTCCAAAATAAAATAAATGAAAAGGAGTTTCATGAAAATAAAGCGATATTATCTAGGTAAATTGAATAAAGAGGTGGGTCTTGTGAATAATCCTATTATCAAGAGGCAGGCACTGTCAATATTTTCAAAGTAACGGAAACATGTGAGATATGTTGAATTGAGTACAATTTTTAAGAATCGATGAAATGATTTTTATTGAATAGTTTTAATTAAAAGGGGACTAAGCTGTTGATGCACTGGTCTGTATTGTTTTTGATTTGATAGTTAAAAACTCGACAATCAACGAAAATCCCTTTCTGGCTATTGATGTGTTAGGTTGAGAAAAACAGATAGGAACTAGACCCAAAACCACTTCGAACAACCTTTGCGTTCGAAAAATAACTTGCAGGGATGCTTTTGTAATGATTTGAAGGCATAGATCTTTGGAGCGAGAAGGTTTCTCATTAGTATCTATGGTTAACAACAAGGATTAAACTTGTAGTAGTAAACCTCTACAATCTAAGGTATCTTTATTTTCGTTTAGTCCTACAATGAACTTAATTCGACGAATGTCTGACAGAGTATTTCCTGGAATGGTTTTTACAAATATAACGGGTATAGTAGAGGAGAATGTAACTTCTTTTAGCTTAACACCTAGAGTATATTAGTACAAATCAATTAGTGATTGAATGGATATGACGATGTGGCATTCAAGTTGAATGTGATGTTTCTAAAAAGTAGTCATGACCTCAAGCCTCATCAACCGGGAAATGACTAAAACTGGTTAGGTACCATTGCTATGTGGGTCATACCCATTAGGATATATCATCGCCTGATCTTAAGAAACCATTTGTCCCTTTATTGAATGCTTTGGAATGATACGGTTGCTAATCCCAACTGTGGTGATGATATATTCGATATATTTAGGTTGAATGAGTGGCCGGTGGTTCAATATGGATGAGTTGCAAGATGTTCTTGTTGAACCCCAGTGTTTTATCTATAGAGAATATTGATCGAAAGGTGGCTCCATACCTAATCATGTTGGGAATCCAAACTTCAATATAAGTCGTACAATTTTAGTTGTAAACCGAATAGGTTGAGAAGTGAGATGCAAGCTTTTCGGCTATATTCATATTTTATTTGTGGTTTGATAGACATTATTATAATATCACTGGATTTGAAAATAAAAGTGATTGGTTATCGTAAGGTAAAAATACATGCCATGTTTATTTGTGGTCGTGTCTTACAAGGGTTCCATTCTTTAAATGGATTTTCTAAAAGTTATGCAAGTTGCTTCTGTTGTGAATTTATCATTAAAAGTATTCCAGATTGATCCGGGTGATTTTGCTTTCCTCAAAATGTGCTCAGATCAGACCGAGTATATTTTCTAGGTTAGGTTTTTCTTAGACCTTCAGAGAGGAGCCGGAGTGAGACGTATGCCTGTATTTTATGGTAATAATTTATTTTCGTTGTGTGCGCTGTATTGATTTAGCATGTACTTTGATATTCTAATCATATATATACAGTTTTCTCTTTGTGTAAATGATGTTGTTATATTTTATTTTATTCATTCAACTGTAAAATTCTATCTATTCTGATTATGTAGTGTCGGTTTTCTTCTTCTTCTTCTATTCTAACATTTCTTTCTTCTTCTCATCCTCTAACTTATTGCTCGTAACAATTCAATTTTATGTACCTTTAAGTTGGACATGTACGGTTAAATGTCATCTTAAACGGTAGAGGAATAGTTGGGTCATCACACATGCTAATTCTATCGAACTCGTTCTCATCTAATGCAAAAATTAACATATTCAAAACTTTGATATCTGTAGTAGCATCTAATTTTTATGCATTGGACCATATTGAATACTCGGTAGTGAGTTTATAATATTCTGTTTCAGTGACTTTCCATGATCATAACCATTGGCTTGTATATAAAATTTCATTTTAGTGGCCCAATAGTTATAATTTATCCCAACAAATAGAGGTGGACGTGCAGTGGGTTGACTTTTAATAGAACTAGTTCTGGTGTTATTTTCCAAATTACCATAATATCAAATAATTGCGTTATGGTTTTAACATGACCTTGCTTTGATACCAATTAAAAGTGACTATAGGATCGTGTAATGTGGAATATATAAATAATAAACTAATAATTAGTGTGGGATATAAATAGAAGTAAAGTAAAATGACACCATGAATTTTATACTGTTTTGAACTCTCTTTTTATGTCCAGTCCCATGTTTCCTCTGGAATTTAATTAACAACACCCCTCTCTTATTCGAGAGGAATATGTCTACACTACCTATAAGCAACCGAGCATGACTTCTACCATCTGAGAAACCGAATAAGATTTCTCTTGCATCAGCAACAGATTAGGACTTCTATCACCTAAGTAATCGAACATGATTTTTTCCGCTTGAACAATGGAACGTGACTTGAAAACAAATAGTAGAGATTGTTTGACTTGATGCATTCTATAATACAACACAGATTTGTCAGGTTGAAATACACCCATCCTATAATCTTCTCCTTAGGTATATATTTGATAAATTTGTGTACATGGAGATAAAGAAGGAATAAATTGCTCTGAAGTCCAAAGATTGTAATCTAACATTTCAGAAATTCAAAGCAATTTGAATCTCGCTGAATGTGAAAGTATTAGATCAAAAAATTCAAGAAGTGGAATAAAATAATAGTAAGTGATAAAGTTAGATGTTTTGATTTAAGAATTCACGAGATTTTATAGTAATAGAACGGTTAATCTATTGATAAAAAGATTTGGTTGAATTGAAATAGAAGAAATTATTGATGAATCAGAAAACCATTCACGAAAAGAAGCGTTTATTCAGAAAATTAACAATTGATGAAATTTAGTCAACTAGAAATTCGATTGAATGTAAATTGTGTGTACGTGTTCAAAATAGTTTGTCAGCTGAATAGATCAATTTAGCAGACTGATTTGGGGATTATATAAATTCTATCATATGAAGTTTAAAAATATATTTCCGATGAAATGTGAGAGGATATAGACTACTTGAGGACATATCTTAACTTGAGTAAAATTTAAATACGTCTCCAATATATATATACATATACTTGTACCGGCTGAAGAGCTTAGTGGCTTGTTTTTTTTTTCGAGTGATGATTTCCAAATATTTGTTATTGTCCATTGCTGAGTTTGGTTGTCATCATGGTTAAAACCTTGTTCCAACAACCGTAAGGTAAAACATGTACCATGTTTATGTGTTGTTGTGTCTTATGAGAGTTCCGTTCTTTCAAAAGATTTTCAAAATTTAATAAAGTTGTTTGTGATAAGATTTTTCTGGTATTTCAGGCTGATTCAGGCATTATTTGCATTAATGCTCGGGGAAGACGAAGTATATTTTCCAAATTAGCTTTGAACTTGCTTAAAGCTTAGGTTAGAAGCTCAAGTCAAGAAGTTTTCTATTATTTTTGTTTTATCTATTTTTTCTTTGTGTGATGTTGATTGATGTTATATTTCCATTGTGATATGTGTTGCATGTATCAGCATTTAGGAAGACAGATTACTATGACTATCCATGATGATTTATGTGTCGTACTCTGATTAAGTGTGCTTGAATATGTATGGGCACAAATATATTTTACTCTTTTGTGAGAAGGAGTGTTGTTATATTATATTGTCTTATTCCGTTGTGAGGTTTTATTTCTACTCTAATTATGATGTTGTTGTCTTCTTTCTTCTATTTAAACCTTCTTTATTTCTCCTTTCTCACTCTCTATTTTCTTTCTTTGGACTTCTTGCTCAGTTTTTACGGATTTACCCGTGTGCGGACCAAAGGAACTGAGCAGGTCATTTCATTTAGTATATGATCCTTGATTTGTCGATTACTAAGGTCATATCTTCATCTAACCATCTTACCAATTGAACTTCATTTGGTATCAGAGCTTGGGTTTTGTGAATACTAGTCTTTGAGTGATAGCGAATCGATAGAGATGGGTTAGTAGCACCCTAGGCTGAGTATCCTGAGAGTATATATCTATATTTTAGTGTGTATTTATTACTGGATATTAAATTGTTTTAAAAGTGGTAAATGATTAATTTTACCAAGTTTTCATATATTTTTATATGTAAAGTTAAGTTTTCAAACTAAGTACAACTTTCATGGATGATTAGTTTGATAAGAAATGACGATATGTAGTTATTATCATTTATTTATTGATTAGTTTTTTTATCCACTTTGGTGTATTGACTATTTTTGGTTGATGTGTAGTAGCATCCCACCCCTTATGGATATAGGCTACTTTGCTTGGATAAGAGTGATCTTATCATTTTCTCACATAAGTTGGGTAGGAAGTGAACTAAATGAAATTGTTTAATAACGAATTTAAATGAGAATGAAAATAAAGTGGAATATTCAAAGATTTTGGACAATCGATAATTTCCAATTGAATTAAAAGAAGTTATTATGTTTATATGCGAACATGAGAGAATAAGTTTATCGTTTATAAATTTAATGAAGTTTGAACGAATTAATTAAATTTAATTAAAATGAACTCATCGAGGCATGGTAATTTGTAATTTTCTGATTTAAACTTTAAATGAACAAATATGATCCGATATATGTTTGTATTATTCAAAACAAAAATCTCTCGGGTCTATCGTATTATAATTTTCTAATGGAAGAGAAAATTTTAGACCTCATGCCATAGATTTTGAATTATGTCAAAATCAGACTATCATAAAAATCGCGGTTTGGATATTCATATACCAAACTATATAAATGTTAAAGTTTTTACAATATAGAGTTATGAATTTTCATGAATAAACATATATGTTGGGTATATTAACTTGTGAATTTAAGTTTTGAATCTTTGAATTGTTTGAGATACTAAGATTGATAGGTTAAGTGATAACCTGAGACTATTGAGCGATCGGTAATGCTTAATAGATTATTTATCGCTCTTGTGCGATGATGAAGTTTAGAACTTGAATTAATTGTGGGTTATGATTATTAGTAATGAAGACACTTCATTACATTGGCATGCATTGGTCGTTTATGGTTGCAAGCGACATAGAATATACATATGTTGCATGTATATGTGCATTGTCATTGCCATTTGCATCATATTTGGTTGTTTCTATGATTGTTATGTTTTTTTATGCACACACTGTAGTCATTATATTACTTTCTTATTTGCTTAACTTTTTTTGGGTTATATAAGTATATGAAGGCAGAAGCTTGCTAGCTTGCTTATGCTTTAGGGATCACTTGATTTGATATAAACGACTTAGTTATCATAAGAAAAAAACATATCCTATGTTTATGTATGGTCGTGCCTTACGAGAGTTCCATTCTTTCAAAAAAATCTAAAATTAAGCAAATTGTTTGTTATATGTGTTTTATACCTTTGGTATTTCAGACTGATATGGGCATTATTTTCCTCAATGCTTAGGTTAGACTGAGTATATTTTCTAGATTAGCTTTTGAGCTGCTTGGAGCTTCGAAGAGAAGATTGAGTCGATACGTATTTTTCGTACTATTTATGTTTCTGTTGTGCTATGACAATTGGTGTTGCATTTCCATTGTGATATGTATTGTACGCATGAACATTTCATTGGACAGATTATTATAATTGTCCAGGTTGATTTATGTGTTGTACTCTAATTATGTATCTTTATATACATTATGGGCATATATATTACTCTTTTAATGGGAAAGAGTGTTGTTATGTCATATTTTATCATTCCTCTATGAGATTCTATATCTATTCTATAACAACCCGTATTTTTGAATAACATGTTATAACATTAATCAAGGCAGAATTAAATGTTAAAATCTGAATCAAGGGAAAAGGGCTGTGCCATTGCGTTCGTCTCGGAAAAATACGCGAAATAGAGTCCGAGTTTTCGAAAATCGGAGTCCGTATGACCCAGTTATGGCCCGTCGAAGTTTTCAGAAAATCCAGAGTTTAAAAACAGTTCGAAAATCAAATCTGGAGCCAAACAGACCGGGCGGAAAAATTTCCCGCCCATCCCCAAGTCGACTGGGGAGTCGACTTGCCCCAGTTGGTGTCGACTGCCCAGTCGACACCCCTGTCGACCTGGGTGATCGGGCCAGTTTGGCCTGGTGCACCTGTTTTGGCTCCTGGGTCTTGTTTTGTTGGCTTGTGACGTGATTTGATGGCTCAGATCTGAATTAGGGTTAATCCTATGGCCTAAACTAGTCTCTACACCTATAAAAACACCCTAATACCTAGCCTAAATCATCACAAATCAACCTAACAACTAAATTCTGCCAAAATGCTCCCTAATCATGGCCTCCATCTTCATCTTGAGAGCTTCTAAGGCAAAAAGGAGCAAGCTTTCTTCTTTCTATCAAAGGAGCTGTAACACCCCGAAAATTCTATAACTGTGAAATTAACAAATTAAAGTATAATCAAATTCAAATCAAAGAACTAAGGGAAACGGGATACGCCATTGCGTTCGTCTCGGAAAAATACGCGAAATAGAGTCCGAGTTTTCGAAAAACGGAGTCCGTATGAAGAAGATATGGCCTTCGGAAGTTTTGAATCAAAAATTAAAATTCAAACAGAATAAAATAATAATTTAAAATCGGGCCCATTGGGCCAGGGTGGAAGAACACCCGCCTGGGCCACCCAGGTCGACTGGGCTGTCGACCTGGGCTACCCATGTCGACAGGGCTGTCGACAGCCCTGTCGACAGGGGTATCGACCTGGTCGAGCCCAGTCAACCTGGCTGGCCAGGTCGGTGTGTGGTCGAATTTCTGTGGTCTGCTTTGTCATTAGGGCTAGGTGGCGGGTTTTTATTGGTCTCTCTTCCTAATGAATGGCTATGATCTAACCTAGCAACATCAAGGGTCCTAATCAATTCCTAACCTCTATATAAACAACCCTAGACTAAACCCTAATCTATTCATTCAAAATAAGATTATAGCCGCCATGTTGCTGAGGAACGACAAAGAGTAGCCGCCGACTAGAGAGAGAGTTAGGAAGAAAGTTCTAAAGCCTAAAGCAATTCAAGCAACCTAAAGCTAATCAATTCAACAAAGGAATCGTGTCTCTTAATTAGAGAATTCGCCGCAACCATTGTAAGTAGAGTATTACTTTGGTATAATAAACAACTGTGTTGATGTGTATGCTTGAATTGTGGCAATGGAAGTAATTCATGTTTGTGCAAAATTATGTTATTCATTATAAAGAACTACATGCGGTAGTTCTATGCAAATATACGTTTGGAATATTGCGCAAATTGTGTAATCTATATTGAAGCTACATGTATGTAGTTAATTGAAATTCATGCAAATTTGAGGCTTTGTTATTATGCCATTATGATGTATATTTTTGTGCATAAATCATTTTGCAAGTAATTGAAACAAGTTGGTTATTATAGTTCATATGAAACTATGTGGAATTTTGACACCATAATCCATGCATTAAGTCATGCTTTTACAAACTTATGAATATGGCTAGGAATGATATTTGGCATAAACAAAAATCCGTTATTAAGTCTATCTTGTTTTAAAGGATTATATGATGACATGGCTGGGTTAGACTCAAAAATCCCTTTTTGCAAGTTTAAAGCAAACACCATGTTTAGGAATATTTATGCATAAGTATGTTTATACCATCGTTATGTGATTAGGCTTAAATCATGATTAAGTTGAATTATGCTATGTTCATGCTAGAAGTATTTATGCCATGCTTATGTTTGACATTATGCCATGTTTATGCTAGAAGTATTTGTGCCATGCTTATGTTTGACATTATGCCTAAATAAGAATATAGGTTCATGTTGTAGTTAAACCTATGCAAGTTCCCATGCTTTGATTCATGTCACCTATGTTACCACTTTGCAAGTACACCAATTTCTATTATGTATTTTCCAACGTCATATGCAAGTTCATGCGCTCACTTTCCCCTCTTGGTGTATACGCCTTAAGCCTCCCCTTTTCGCATGGCAAAATTGGGCTTTAAAAGGCTAAGCCCAATATATATAAACGGACGTGTAAAACGGGGGAAAATAACGTTGGGTTAAAATTAATTAATGAATGAAAATATAAAATAGAAGGGCCCAAATTCAAGTATGGGTTGGGCCCGTGATTGGTGTAACCTTTACACCATTAACTTAATAATGGGCCGCAAATATTTACATATAAATAAAGAAGAATGACAAGATATGTAAATGTAGAACATACGATGTGTTTAACCCGAGGTTGGATTGAGTTGTGATGTAAACCTGCCCGGAACCGCCCGGCTGTCCAGTAGTCACAACAATACCTATCCAATGTGGGAGGTTAAACATGGAGCCCAGCAAGGACCTGAGGTTAGACTGAGTTGTGGCGTAAGACTGCCCGGAACCAACCGGCAACAGGCAGCCACAACAATACCTGTCTAATGTGAGAGGTCAGGGCCTTAATAAGACAATTAAGGCTGAGTCAGGATTGTTAGGATTAAGTGAACTAAAGACTTAATCAAAATGGAACATGCTAAACTAAACGGACTAGTGGGGGTTAGGTAGGAAACACTTAACCAACTTAGCATGTTGGCTAGAGATAGAAAACCTAGTAACGGGGGACCCTTTTCAGCAGTAACCCTAAAAGGTGTATCAGGATACCCTGAAACTAGGCAGGGTGGGGCACGATTACTGGGCTGATTGTAAGAGGTCAAATCGACGGCGGTGGTGTAGCAGTGTAGGTTCTAACGGAGTGCGGGCGTGCACACACTCCGGCGCAGAAAAATAAGGCACTGGGCACCAGTAGCATACCTATGCACTCTAAGGTTGTGTCGGGTTGCCACTGTGGGACTTGATACACCCCATGGTGGGACCAGCATAGGTAACTACAGACATCGGGGGCCGTAAGACACATGTAACTTTGCGAGTAGGAGCCGATCATCATAGGATGGATCACATCACCCTGATTATGGGGTGCCAGTTGGAAACTAGTTTATATGGGTTCAGAGATTAACATGGGGTACGATAGTATATTCGACCCTAGATAACTTAACCAAGTTTATAATGTTGCCCACTTCCTGTTTTACTTATCATACCCAGTTCTTTATTCATAGACAAAGTAGTACTAGACTTACTCAGGCTTTATGTCTGACTCTATTTTTCTTTCGTCTTCTTTCTTCCGTTTCCCCCCCCCCCCAGGTCCTCAGGGAGGGAACACAGCAGCTTGACCTACCTCAACATCCAGCTTGAAGAAGAGAAATGTATTGCTTGGACTTTCCTGTTTTGAACTATGGCTTTGGACAATCCACTATGGGGCTTTTGCAGTTTATCTATGTTTTATTTATGCTTCTTTAAATCATGTACTCAAGACAGATTATGAAAGTATTATGTTATGTTTTTGGAAAGGATGTTGTTGTAACACGTATTTGACTTTATGAAATAAAAGTTTGTTGTTCTTCCGCTGTTTACAAACATGTGTTCTTATATCTGTCTTGTATATCTGTGACTTGTACTTATAAACCTCCACCAAAATTAGGGCATTCCCTTTGAGAGTGACCCTAACGGAGGTGGGGTGTTTCAGGAGCTACTTATTCTCAAGGCTATTTGCGTTGCTACATCATTCCTAGAGCTTCTACAACGTCTCTATCTTGTTCTATTGTGTTCTAGTTCTCATAGCCACGCTTTGTAAGCCCCACTCTACTCTTAGATTTAAACTATGAAGTTAATATGATCATGTAGCAAGTTGAAATGAGACTTTTGGGTATAATACTTGTCTTGGGGGCTATATTTGTATGCATAGATCCATTTATGACTCTTTTGATCTATGATTGTGGCACTATCATGAACCTAGTATCATTTACCTTGATTTTTGGGTAGAAGGCTATGAGCTTTATTTGGTGGTTATGCATAATGCAACATAGAACTTGGTAGTTATGCATAAATGCAACATAGAACCATCTTATAACCTTGATGTTAACTCGTATATGATGTTGAACTACATGCTACCCACAAGTTTATCACCCTATGACAACTATTATCATGTTTCACCTTTGCCTATGATGTTGAACTACATGCTAGTTTAATTGCTAAGTTTGATGTCATGCATGTTTTGAGACCAATAACCTTATATGCTAGTTGTGATGAACACCTTTGCCTCATATATCACCATGTTAAACTTGTGATAGACTTTGCCACTTTATGCCCAACTTATCATATCATTATGTTCCCCCTTTTGATCTATTTTTGTTGATGCGAACTTACGTGCGATGGGGTTACGTTATGGGTAAACTTAAATGACATGAAACATGATTTGAAAATATGACATGTGATTATGCTTGAAAACATGAACGTGGACATGACATGTAGAAAACATGAAAGTGGCCAACTCGAGGTTCGGTTGAGTTTGTAGCATAAATCTACCCGGAACCGAGCGGCTTAACCAGTGGCTACAAACAATAGGACCCAATGTGAGTAGTTGGTCACATCGCACTTAAAACCCGAGGTTAGACTAGGTTGTGGTGTAAAGCTACCCGGACCCGCCCGTCTTAACTAGTAACCACAACAAAGTCTAATGTGAGAGGTTGGGGTGCATTAAGTTAATTAATGCCACATGGTAGGGTTAAGTCATTGACCACTTGAATACTTAACCAATTGAACACGATAGATTGTTGGGGTTAACTCATGAACCACTTGGATATACTTAACCAACTTGATACATGGTTTGGATAGGGTTAACCACACTTAACCCATTAGAAACCCTAGTATGCGGGGCCCTTTTCAGCAGTAACCCACCAGGGAGTATCGGGATACCCTAGGGACTAGGCTAGGGGTGGGGCACGATTACTGGGCTGATTGTAAGTGACCAAAAGGGGCGGCTAGGTAGGTGCGCCATTGTAGATTCCGGCGGACTATGGTCGTGCACATAGTCCGGGGATGAAAGACAGACATGGGTACCAGTAGGCTTGGACTGTGCGTGCTTGTTTTGTGTCAATGGTTGGCACCCTAGGGCCCGGATACACCCTAGGGTGGACCTTGCACAGTCGACTACATCTCGCGGTTGGGCCGTATGACACCGACACTTGATGAGTTAGGATTATAGGGAGCCGATCGACTAGACCGTGTAGTTGGACCTTGATTTAGGTCATCTCATGATGTTGGGCCAATTTTGGGCCAAGGGATCATTTCTTGTTTATACTTGACATGGATTAGAATACTAGTACACTTGGTGCAACTTAACCATGTATATGCGATGCCACACTTGATCTATCTTGTTAACTTTTCACCATGCCAGTTATCATCCTATGTTTCATCTCTGTTTTACATGTCTAGTTAACTTTATTAGTTTGTATACTAATAGTAGGTAGGACTTACCAGTCTTTTTGACTGACCTGTTTTCCTTTCGCCTCTTTTCTTCCGCCCCCCCCCCCCCCCCCCAGGTTCTCAGGGTGGGAACACTAGCACCTAGCTTGGATCTTTAGCTTGCTTTCTGGATAGCTCATGTACGGTTTGGACTTGAGCTCGCTATGGCATTACCACGTCTACTTTGGGGATAGTTTATGTTATTTCCAGTTTTCAGTTTATGTTTCTAGACTTGTAGTAGTTGGAAAATAATGATTAAGTACTTTGATGTAACTTGACAATGGTTTTGAAATAGTAATTTTATCCGCTGCTTTATTTACTCTGTTTTACTCATATGTTCTGTCTTGTGATATCTTCATGCATGTTTACCTTGACAAACACCCCTCTAAGGCCAGTGTACTTGCAAGAGTGACCCTGGCGGAGGTGGGGTGTTACATTTGGTATCAGAGCATAAGGTTTTACTAGACCGGATAAAAGTTTTTAAAACCCTTTTGAAAAACTATTTTCAAAACCAATTAAGTATTTTTCCAAGAAAAGTCTAGTTTATTTTAAAAGGCTATTCCCTAAAAGCCATTAGCGCTATCCTTTGTTTCCTCGTTCTAAATCTATCTTTTCCTTTTTCAGCATGGCTGATCTTAACCTTCCCGAGGGAGTACCCATACCCGGATGGTTCCGAAGGTACTTGGAAGCTAGGGACAACAATGCGGGCCCAGCAAACACTCCCACTCCTCCTCCCGTACCTGAGGTTCCTCCTCCTCAGCGTCCACAAGCGGATTTCGCAAAGATTTGCAAAGATTTTAAGGCGATAGGTGGCAAGAATTTTGTTGGGACAGAGACTTATGTGGAGGCAAGAAACTGGTTAAAAGAAACTGAAGACCTCTTTGCCATCTTTGATGTGGAAGACCGTAGAAAAGTTCTGTTGGCAGTATGGCTATTGAAAGAGGAAGCTGCTTATTGGTTGGAGGTCACCAACGCTACTAGGCCTATAGAGACCTGGGCCGACTTTAGGATGAGGTTTGGGCTTAAGTTTCTATCATCTGCTGAGGAGAATCTGTAAATGGAGAAGTTTATATCTTTGAAGCAAGGGGACATGACAGTGAGGGAGTATGTGAATAAGTTTAACCATCTTGCTCGATTCGGTTTGGACATGGTTAACACACCCCAGAAGAAGGCTCTACGCTTTGCTCGAGGATTGAATGAGCCAATGCAAGGTTTAGCCATGTCTCATATACCCATGGGGGCCACTTTTGAGAGCTTAGTGGATATGGCCTTGCTTCAGCGAGATGATCAGAATGGCAAGAAAGAAGTCAAGCCTAATGAGACTCAAACCAAGAAGGCGGACTCCAAGTGGGGAGGAAATCAGAACAACAAGAACAACAAGGGTAACAAGGCCAACAACAACAAGGCAAAGGAGACAAGGAAGTGCAACTTCTGTGGGATCACTGGACACATAGCCAAAGATTGTAGGAAGAAGAAGAGGAAGTTGGGAGAATGCTTTCATTTCGGAGAGTCTGGACACTTCAGTAAGGATTGCCCAAAGAAGCAAGGGCAGGGGCAAGGACAGACTCAGCGAGCAGGACCTTCTGGAGGGCAGATGCATGCTCTCAACACTGCTCCAGTTCCGGACCGAGGTAGTATCTCTGTAGAAAGCCTTGTTTACATTTCTGGTTTTCCTGTTCGAACTTTATTTGATTCTGGCGCATCGCATACCTTTATTTCTTCTGATATTGTTGAAAGTTTGCACCTAAGTACTAGTCTAGTTAAGGATCCCGTTAGTGTTTCAAATCCAATTGGGGGTTCCACCAATCTATCTATGATTTGTATGGATTTGAGGATTTCTATATTGACCATAGAATTCACATGTAATGCTTATGTTCTCGGGTTCATGGGATACGGGTTGATTTTGGGCATGGATTGGTTGTCCAGTTATGGAGCCATTCTCGATTATGAGCATAGGGTAGTGAGGCTTATGACTCGCCTTGGCAATACCCTAGAGATTTCTTGTAACCCTCTGGATCCCGTCATGTTATGTTATCTTGAATCCCTCGACTCGTCTATTGACAATCTTCAATCTGTGAGGGTGGTCCGAGAATATCCTGATGTTTTTGATGAGGTGAAGGGGTTACCCCCTAAACGCGAGATAGACTTCCGTATTTATCTTGTTGATAATGCCAAGCCAGTTTCATTGCCTGTTAGGCACATGGCCCCACGAGAAAGAAGAGAGCTTAGCAAACAAATCAAGGAGTTTCTTGAGAAAAATTTCATTAGGCGAAGCATTTCAGAATGGGGTGCTCCGGTGGTATTCGCTACTAAGGCGGATGGTTCGCTTCGTCTATGTGTTGATTATCGTGAGTTGAACAAGCTGAAAAATAAGAATAGAAACCCGTTACCGAGGATTGATGATCTCTTTGACCAGCTTGTTGGTGCTTCTGTTTTCTCTCAGCTCGATCTAGCCACCGGATTCCATCAGCTTAGAGTGGCTGAGGATAGTATTGATAAGACTGCGTTTAGGACTCCAGATGGATTCTTTGAATGGCTAGTCATGCCGTTCGGTTTGACTAATGCACCCGCATACTTTGTTGATTTGATGATTAGGGTGTTCAGGGAGTTCCTTAACAAGTTTGTGGTTGTCTTCGTGGATGATATTCTGGTTTTCTCTAAGGACGAGGAAGAGCATGCTACACACCTCAAGGAGGTTATGGATACGCTTAGAACTCATCAGTTGAAAGCCAAGTTCTCTGAATGCCATTTCTGGAGAAAGGAAGCTCGGTTTCTTGGACATATAGTTTCTAAGCAAGGCATAGCGTGGATCCCGCTAAAGTGGTGGCGGTACAAGACTGGAAAGTTTCGAAGAATGCAACTGAAGTGAGAAGCTTTCTCGGTCTGGCAGGATTTTATAGGAAGTTCATTAAGGACTTCGCTAGGATTTCAGCCCCTCTCACTAAGTTAACGAAGAAGAACGTAGTCTTTGCATGGGACTTAGAGTGTGAGCTTGCTTTTAAAAGGCTCAAGAAAGCCCTCACCACAGCTCCAGTTCTAGCATTGCCCGATGGAGGGAAGTTGTTTACCGTGTACACTGATGCATGTGGCACGGGATTAGGCGCTGTCCTGATGCAGGAGGGGAAAGTGATATGCTTTGGGGGTAGGCAACTCAAAGTTCATGAGAAGAACTATCCCACTCATGATTTGGAATTGGCAGCGATCGTTTTTGCACTCAAATCGTGGCGCCACTATCTTCTAGGCGAAAGGTTTGAGTTATATACTGATCACAAGTCGCTCAAGTACCTCTTCTCGCAGAAAGATTTGAATCTAAGGCAGCAGAGGTGGATGGAATTCTTGGCATCATATGACTTCGAGATAGCTTATACCCCTGGCAAGGGTAATGTTGTGGCGGATGCACTAAGCAGAAGAAGGTTGACTTTGAGTCCCTTGTTTGTAGAGATGAAGAGCCTAGAGTTCTTGGCAACCTTTGATTTTGCACCTGCTGTTGAGTCGATGACTGGTTCGTTAGCATCCCTTGAGCTTAGACCCACACTTCTTGATCAAGTTGGGGCTTCACAGAGGGAAGACCCGCAGATAGTTGAGATCATGGACAAGTTGATTCGGGGTAAGACGTCAAGTCACCTCGCTAGATATACTATTTATGACAAGGGATGGCTAAGGCGTGATGGAAGACTATGTGTCCCACGAGTGGGAGACTTAGTAAATAAAGTTCTTGAGGAGGCGCATCACTCGAGGATGACCATACATCCCGGAGGGGATAAGATGTACCGGGATATGAAGCGCATTTTCTTTTGGGATGGGATGAAAAAGGATGTGGCAGAGTTTGTTTCTAGATGCATTGTTTGCCAACAAGTAAAGGTCGAGTCGAAGAAGCCCGGTGGGTTACTGCATCCATTGGAGGTACCTCTATGGAAGTGGGAAAGTATCTCTATGGATTTTGTGGATGGATTGCCGAGATCAAGGAAGGGGAATACTAGCATATGGGTCATAGTGGATAGACTCACGAAGAGCGCTCATTTCATTCCAGTAAAGAGCAAGAGGACCGCATCATGGCTAGCATCTGTTTATCTTCAAGAGATAGTGCGATTGCATGGAGTTCCTTCTAGCATAGTTAGCGATCGTGACCCAATCTTCACTAGCCAATTTTGGAGTAGTTTGCAAGAAGCGATGGGTATGCGATTGAATCTAAGTACAGCCTATCACCCACAGACGGATGGCCAAACCAAAAGGGTGAATAGGGTACTAGAAGATCTGTTGAGGCTATGCATTTTTGACTTTGGTGGCACTTGGGAAGACCACCTTCCTCTCGTAGAGTTTGCTTATAATAACAGCTACCAAGCAAGCATAGGGATGGCACCATTTGAAGCTTTATATGGGAGGCCGTGCAAGTCACCAACATGTTGGTGGGAGACAACGGATAAGCTTATACTTGGGCCCGACATGATAAGGGACACATCCAAGAAGGTTGAGTTGATTCGAAGGCGGATGAATGCGGCCCAAGACAGACAGAAATCCTATGCAGACAAGCGAAGGACGGACTTAGAGTTTGAAGTTGGAGATATGGTCTTTGTGAAGGTTTCTCCTTTGCGAAATGTGGTTCGTTTTGGAGCAGTTGGGAAGATGGCACCAAGGTTCGTAGGACCCTTCCCTATCATAGAGAGGATTGGGAAGATGGCTTATAAGGTAGAATTGCCCGAGAAGCTGGCTGGAGTGCACAATGTTTTTCATGTCTCGCATCTCCGAAAGTGTCTTCATGAGTCAGCCGAGGTGGTTGAGCCTAGCATTCTTGAAGACGTGGAGGTAGAGAAAGAGGAAACCCTGAGGCGAGCTCCGATTAGTATCTTGGGAACAGAGATCAAGAAGCTGAGGAACCGAGAAGTCAAGTTGGTAAAGGTTCAGTGGAGTGAAGCCGATGAAGATGCAACTTGGGAAACCGAGGAGAAGATGCGTGGGCTTTATCCATTTCTTTTTTAGGGTACATTCTCGATCTCTTTTCCTAGTCAGCATATCTTTCTTTTACTATCCATGTTTATCTTGTTATCTCATTAACCTTGTCATGAGAACCTTAGGTAGAAACCCTTTGGATGAAACATGTATTTGAAACATGTTACGCTTGATGTTTGCAAGTGGTTGCAAGTGTTTGCAAGTGGATACTCGTGGATGCATGATACACATTAGGCACTAAGATCGGCTCACACACTTTCATATTGCATATGCATGAGTGCTTATACTTATTATGGCTGAAAATTGTTATGCTATCACGTGGATGTTGTATATGGATGAATGTTATGTGCACTCATGTAGAGATTATGAATTATGCTAGGAATTTTCATACATATTACTCATTTCACTAACATACTTTGCATTAAGGAGGTTTACTGAATCAGTAACCGCCTGATTTTCGCATTAGATAAGTACATATACACACACCTTTCGCATATGATCATACAACATTTAGAATCTTTTAAGGACAATGATTGCTCGTGGATGATGTTTTGAGTAGATGGATGATGGATGGCAGGATATGTTCTTCCTAACTTGAAGATTTCGGGGACGAAATCCTTTAAGGTGGGGAGAATGTAACAACCCGTATTTTTGAATGACATGTTATAACATTAATCAAGGCAGAATTAAATGTTAAAATCTGAATCAAGGGAAATGGGCTAGGCCATTGCGTTCGTCTCGGAAAAATACGCGAAATAGAGTACGAGTTTTCGAAAATCGGAGTCCGTATGACCCAGTTATGGCCCATCGAAATTTTCAGAAAATCCAGAGTTTAAAAACAGTTCGAAAATCAAATCTGGAGCCAAACAGACTGGGCGGGAAAATTTCCCGCCCAGCCCCAAGTCGACTGGGGAGTCGACTTGCCCCAGTTGGTGTCGACTGCCCAGTCGACACCCCTGTCGACCTGGGTGGTCGGGCCAGTTTGGCCTGGTGCACCTGTTTTGGCTCCTGGGTCTTGTTTTGTTGGCTTGTGACGTGATTTGATGGCTCAGATCTGAATTAGGGTTAATCCTATGGCCTAAACTAGTCTCTACACCTATAAAAGCACCCTAATACCTAGCCTAAATCATCACAAATCAACCTAACAACTAAATTCTGCCAAAATGCTCCCTAATCATGGCCTCCATCTTCATCTTGAGAGCTTCTAAGGCAAAAAGGAGCAAGCTTTCTTCTTTCTATCAAAGGAGCTACTTATTCTCAAGGCTATTTGCGTTGCTACATCATTCCTAGAGCTTATACAACGTCTCTATCTTGTTCTATTGTGTTCTAGTTCTCATAGCCACGCTTTGTAAGCCCCACTCTACTCTTAGATTTAAACTATGAAGTTAATATGATCATGTAGCAAATTGAAATGAGACTTTTGGGTATAATACTTGTCTTGGGGGCTATATTTGTATGCATAGATCCATTTATGACTCTTTTGATCTATGATTGTGGCACTATCATGAACCTAGTATCATTTACCTTGATTTTTGGGTAGAAAGCTATGAGCTTTATTTGGTGGTTATGCATAATGTAACATAGAACTTGGTAGTTATGCATAAATGCAACATAGAACCATCTTATAACCTTGATGTTAACTCGCATATGATGTTGAACTACATGCTACCCACAAGTTTATCACCCTATGACAACTATTATCATGTTTCACCTTTGCCTATGATGTTGAACTACATGCTAGTTTAATTGCTAAGTTTGATGTCATGCATGTTTTGAGGCCAATAACCTTATATGCTAGTTGTGATGAACACCTTTGCCTCATATATCACCATGTTAAACTTGTGATAGACTTTGCCACTTTATGCCCAACTTATCATATCATTATGTTCCCCCTTTTGATCTATTTGTGTTGATGCGAACTTACGTGCGATGGGGTTACGTTATGGGTAAACTTAAATGACATGAAACATGACTTGAAAATATGACATGTGATTATGCTTGAAAACATGAACGTGGACATGACATGTAGAAAACATGAAAGTGGCCAACTCGAGGTTGGGTTGAGTTTGTAGCATAAATCTACCCGGAACCGACCGGCTTAACTAGTGGCTACAAACAATAGGACCCAACGTGAGTAGTTGATCATATTGCACTTAAAACCCGAGGTTAGACTAGGTTGTGGTGTAAAGCAACCCGGACCCGCCCGGCTTAACTAGTAACCACAACAAAGTCTAATGTGAGAGGTTGGGGTGCATTAAGTTAATTAATGCCACATGGTAGGGTTAAGTCATGGACCACTTGAATACTTAACCAATTGAACACGATAGATTGTTGGGGTTAAGTCATGAACCACTTGGATATACTTAACCAACTTGATATATGGTTTGGATAGGGTTAACCACACTTAACCCATTAGAAACCCTAGTTTGCGGGACCCTTTTCAGCAGTAACCCACCAGGGAGTATCGGGATACCCTAGGGACTAGGCTAGGGGTGGGGCACGATTACTGGGCTGATTGTAAGTGACCAAAAGGGACGGCTAGGTAGGTGCGCCATTGTAGATTCCGGCGGACTATGGTCGTGCACATAGTCCGGGGATGAAAGACAGGCATGGGCACCAGTAGGCTTGGACTGTGCGTGCTTGTTTTGTGTCAGTGGTTGGCACCCTAGGGCCTGGATACACCCTAGGGTGGACCTTGCACAGTCGACTACATCTCGCGGTTAGGCCGTATGACACCGACACTTGACGAGTTAGGCTTATAGGGAGCCGATCGACTAGACCGTGTAGTTGGACCTTGATTTAGGTCATCTCATGATGTTGGGCCAATTTTGGGCCAAGGGATCATTTCTTGTTTATACTTGACATGGATTAGAATACTAGTACACTTGGTGCAACTTAACCTTGTATATGCGATGCCACACTTGATCTATCTTGTTAACTTTTCGCCATGCCAGTTATCATCCTATGTTTCATCTCTGCTTTACATGTCCAGTTAACTTTATTAGTTTTTATACTAATAGTAGGTAGGACTTACCAGTCTTTTTGACTGACCTGTTTTCCTTTCGCCTCTTTTCTTCCATTCCCCCCCCCCTAGGTTCTCAGGGTGGGAACACTAGCACCTTGCTTGGATCTTTAGCTTGCTTTCTGGATAGCTCATGTACGGTTTGGACTTGAGCTCGTTATGGCTTTACCATGTCTACTTTGGGGATAGTTTATGTTATTTCCAGTTTTTAGTTTATGTTTCTAGACTTGTAGTAGTTGGAAAATAATGACTAAGTACTTTGATGTAACTTGACTATGGTTTTGAAATAGTAATTTTATCCGCTGCTTTATTTACTCTGTTTTACTCATATGTTCTGTCTTGTGATATCTTCATGCATGTTTACCTTGACAAACACCCCTCCAAGGCCAGTGTACTTGTAAGAGTGACCCTGGCGGAGGTGGGGTGTTACATATTCTGATTCTAATGTTGTTGTCATATTCTTCTATCTTCTATGCTAAACCCTCTTTCTTACCCTCTAATTTCTTTCTCTAAACTTCTTGCTCGATTTTTAGGGTTCGGCTCGGATGCGAACCGAAGGAACTGAGCGGGTCGTTTCACTCATTCTTCGTTGTTCCTTTTCCTATTTTTCCCCCCATTTGCACTGTTATTTTCAGATTAAAGGTTAAACATGGCATTTGTTTCATCTGTCGTAGATTTTTCTTCTAGCTCTTTATTTGATTTTTGCATAGCTTACAAATCTTTTTTCTATTTATCATATCCTTTCAAGAGAGTTTTGGATTGAAAGCTTTTCTCTAATAATCATATCCTACTTTAGATAGTTTCGGACCGATTGCTAATTTCAAAAGGATGGATATTTCCCTTGTTTTCTCAAACTCTCGTTGCATAGGATTATGACAGTCCACCTTTTAGATCCCTCAAATGACACTTAATACTTCCTCGGTGTTCGAATGTCGTTGGCCAGGTGTTTGAAAGGCAAGTTGCCATAGTGTGAAAAGAAAACGTACATGGAAACAAAATCTCACATTTGGAATGGCAACTTATGATATAACAAATATAATCAAATTTCCATCTTAAAATACAAAGTGTATCAGAGTTAATCGCACCCTATCAGCTTGGACCGTTATAGTATTTTGACCTCACAAATGCTAATATGTAAATATCATGGTATAGCACAAAATAAAATACTATGAATGGTGAACAACTGACTCTACTCCATGTGCTCCTTATCCAACAAAAGATAACTTGAAACAATACTTAATTGACCCGAGCATTATAATGAAATATCACGATCGTCAATCTTGAAAACTAGCTTAAGAAAACTAAAATAATGGGCGGACATATAAACAATTTATGAGATCATGTCGCTAATACGAAATAGGTTTTACCTCAATATATATATATATATATATATATATATATATACACACACACATATATATAAGCATGATCAGGAATCAGGAAAACAAATATAAACAAGGAATAAATGTTATATATAAGGTAATAATTCAATTTTAGGAGAACAAACAGGACAATAATACACCAAGAAGAGCAAACATTTCTCGATATAAATAAAATAACTTATCCTAAGATTTGGATCAGTTGAGGAAAATGAATTTTCCTTAAAATTTAGAAGATCGTGTCGCCTATCATTAAATAGAATTCCTAAACAGATAACAAAATACAATTTCAACCATGGATATAAATAATTAAACATCATAAAATATTTACATCACTTTGTAACAGAATTAATAAAGAGGTAAATTTATAAATTTGGAATCAAAGAGAATATAAAGGGTAGCATCAACAAATGACTAGGATGATGCACCCCCTTTATCGAAAGTATTACTCTAGAAATATATTTTGGAAAGTCATTATCTCATGTGCTACGATTTAGGAACTTCAAGCTGGACCCCACCAACTTTACCGAGTATTCCACATCTTGGTGCGCATTTAATCTAACCAAATCTGGAGTAGATGTGATAATACCTTAATAGAAGCAGCCCCACATATTTTAGGCCCTACTCACTTTATTGTTTAAGTCATTTCCGATAAATGATAACAAAGCTCAAACGAGCAACAAGTCTTCTGAAATAAACGATAATAAAGGAAAATTTTAAATCGATAGTCAATAAATTAACTGTCGAGAATATACAGAAATGATCATATGTAGAGATTAATCCTCATTCCCTACCTCTACTCATCGATTGCAAGCTTTTATTTCCCTTAGTTAAAAATGAAGTTAGGTGAGTGAATGTTGTGTTACCTCTAGCATTGCCATGGTGACCTTTTTAAACCTTGATACATGGACATATTTCCATTTGTCGAGGCCCTCTGATAAAAGAATGACTAGCTGCTTTACATGTAAGAAAATCATTTATGGAATATGCTTTCCGTATCCGTATCAAAACTTTTAACTTTTAAAACCAAAATTGTGATGGTATTTCGCATTTAAAATAGTGGCTTTAAACAATTTTATCAAAAGAATTGATTTACTTTAAAGACAAATTAAACTTTACTTTTGAAACCTAGAAGTTACTTTAATATCATTATTTAAAATGATAAATAAACTTTAATGAAAGATCAATTATTGTTATAACATCCTCATTTAAAATTCATAATTATCTTTAATCGGTAATTAATTCAAAAACAGCCTTATTAAAAATAAATAATTAAATTTAATAATACTTGTTAATAATTTATTACTTCCAAAACATCATTATTTCAATTGAAGCTTAACTCTTAAACATCAGCATCAAAATGATTAAGTCATTCGTTAAAATGATTACTTAAATTTAAAACAATTATTGAAGTGATAAATTAACATTAAATCATTATCAGAAAAATGATTAATTAAGTTTAGTATAAAATTATCTAAATAATATATTAGCATTAAACATTATTTTAAAATGATTTCAAACAACATTATGAAAATAACCAATAGAATTTAAATCCTTGATATTAAGGCAATCAATTCGTTTTGAAAATGTTATCATTGAAATAATCATTTTGTTTTGAAAAAACATATCTATTTAAATAATTGATTTTTCTTTGTAAAAATCGTTCGTAAGATTTATCAAAACATTTCCAAGACGATAGATGTTCATTTAGACATCATGGCCATAAGTTCAGGAATTAACAAATGCAGATAACAATAATACATAAATAGAGTACAACTTGTGTATAATATGAATTTACTTCATATAATTCAAAGTCCAAACAAATATAATAGCACATTGAGGATTTATTGTACTAATCTATAATCAAATACTTAAGTTTCAGTAGTACGGGGATTTATTCTACTTGCCCACACAATAAATCAATTAAGCATAGCAAAACGAAGATAGATTCAGCTAATAGATGTTATACAAAAGGTATTCTACTTATTTAATTTACTGACTTAGTGGCACAAATAAGTGATCCTATGTTCAAAACAAATTGCTTGTAGAAAAAATGTCCTTTAAATAAAAACAATAGAGTTCTAGAAACAAAACTTTATTTAATTAATTATTAAAATATAATTTAATACAAATTGATATTAACTTAGACTAAGTTTAAGTCTTAATCGGCCTTAATTATAAACTTAATTTAACTTAATTAATAATTAGACCTACTTCATTTATGACTAATTAACAACTTATAATTAATTAATTAGTAATTAATTAGTAAATAAATCATAATTAAATAAAAATTAATTTGTAAATTAATCTTACTTAGTTAGTAATAAATTAAAACTAATCTCATTTTAAAAGGTAATTAACTAGTAACTAATCGAACATACTTAAAATTATTAATCCCTAATGAATTATTAATTATCAAAATTTACTTAATAATTACTTAATAAATAATTAATAAACACTCAATTGAATATTTTAATACTTAATTTTAAGTTCGAAAATCATTTACAAAATAATCTTAAAATCTAAGAATTTCTAAAAAAGTCTGTTTTCAGGAACAACATTTAGAGGAGCTATCGTTATATGACCTATAAGTCTGAACTTGTTATTTTGTATTTATAAAACTTTAACCCTTGCAAAAGCTCACTAAAAATAAAAATACATTCTTGAAAACTGAACAACTTTTAAACTTGAAAATATTTTGAAATTCAAAACCATAGACTTATACTTTTACACAAGGGATTCTAAGTCAGTTAATCTAGCAAAGGTTCTAGCTTCTTAGCTTAAATTCATGAATCCAAGTTCATGTCATACATACATTCAAGTCAACGCTAATTTTACATAATCAAGATCACATTCTACAACAAGATTAACGTATAAATTGAAGTTAAAACTTTATGAAAAAGAATGAGCTTTACACACCTAATTGCTAACCAAACACTTACTAATACATGGGATGAAAAAAAATCACTTTCTAAGAAAAAATATGGAGTCTTGATTATCTTAAAGATTATGGTGGCTCGTCCTCGAAAAGTGGAGGGATTCTAATTACCTTCGATTCACAAAATTCCAACCTGAAATGGATTTTCTTCTAACTGATTTTTGGATATATTACACACGAAAGTTGCAAAAGATGTCAAAAAAAGTTCTTGAAAATCTTCTTGGCTAATGGTTAAAAAAAAAAGAAACACCCAATTATTATATTATTGGAGGGAGATATTATTAAAAGAAGGAGATGAACTTTTGGACTTGAAAAATTTATGTTAGAACATGGGTCAATAAGTAATGCATTTTTGACCCACCAACACTTGGAAATTGAAAACAAAATGGTGTAAATGAAGACTATAGCCAACTTGGTTCTCTTGAATTGAAAAAAAAAAAAAGAATTCATGATTTTTAGTAGAGGGAGTGATAGCCGGATGAAGTAGAAGTAAATAATGGTGAAAAATGAAAAGAATAAGATCCCTAATTTTATAAGCAAGCCTTCTTATATCATTTTCCATATTACCCCTACCTTTATATCACTTGTTTCAGACCACGGTATCATTACTCCCTAAGTACCATGAGCCAACACATATTTAATACATGTATACCTAAGACGAGACATGTTTTTAGGTGATGCAATGTACACTTGTTCACATCTTTTCGATGTTTAATTTATATTATATTATAATATTTTATATCAAGTTATTTAATCTTATGTAAACTTAATTTAATTATATCTATGTCTAGGTGTGTAAAGGTATAGAAAAAAACATTTTTGATAATTTTTAGATGATGAAAAGCTAGTTTTTCATCAAATTACTTTCCATTATGAACTAAAATTTTGACTTGATTTCACTATCATATTTATTACTAAAAGGGTTTATTATAATTATTTAAGCTATTATGACAAACACCTAAATTTATCGAATATTTGCATACCAATGTTATATAAATTTGGGTTATTACATTCTCCGTCCTTAAGAGAACTATTCCCCGAAATTCTTCCACAGTTAGGCCCTGAAATGAAATTTCCAAATAATTAATAAGTATGCATGATGTTCATAGGTATCTCCTAGAAAATTTGATGTGTTCCTTGCTCGCATACATAACTTCTCTTCTAATTAGTATTGCTTACCGGAATTTTCTAGTACCGACTTCGATCAGGCTCCTTGAATAGGAATTATATTCTCCTTGCATAGCAATATATCACGATAGAAAATTTTGATCTAATACCGAGCTCCCTGCTCAAGTGTTCACTATTAAAAACCAAGTAACCGATATCTTAAAACCACATAGTCAAACCTTAGATTGGAAATATATGAAAAAAGAAATAATCCATGTTCAACTTAAGTACTTTTTTTCGGTCTCCACTCTGATTTTCAATTCAAATCCTCAAAAGAAAAATCCAAACTTGTAAAGTGGTCTTATTAAATTTTTAAAAATAATAATTTTTTACAAATCTAGAAAAAGAAACCTATTCGCTAATCGTCATCTCAGAGTGTGCCAACAAAACAAATCCTGATCTCATACACTTGTAAATGGCCTAGCCATTTTTATTACAAATTCTTTAAGTGAGAACGGAAGTTGAATGGTTTGTTATCTGCTAAGAGCATGCCTAAGGAACAAATCTTGTTCCTGTACATATGTTAGCAGACTTAGCTGCTCACAATTCAAATTCAAATCCTTGATTGATGATGGTTCCATATGAGCTAGGTCCTGGCTCATCCTATTCAGTGCGATCGACAAATGCACTTGTTCTAGTACCGTAGTTTTAATTTAAATATATTGAGCCAATTATCCACTTCTGTTGCTCTCCTCTATCATATTCTTCAAAATTGGAAACTCATTCATATCATGACTACCAATATCATGAAGCAAATAATGTTTTATTGAATTCCTTCCCAGTTCTGCGGGTTCCCTTCTAGCTAGTCTTCTGAATGGTAGACGAAACTGAATTTTCCGGTGAACATTTTCCAAGCTTACATTCAAACCCGTGTACAAAGAGAATTTTTATTCTCTTTGCTACTTGATAGATCGGATGAATTCATCCCCGACTTTTCGTTTTCATTTGACCTTTCCAAAAATGGACATCCCTGCATCCTTAATCTCAAGAGCCTCATGATCTGCTCTTGCATCTTCCTGCCTTAAAAAAATATCCTCTTCGTGATATAATTAGCCAAGATCCCTTAGGGTATCCCTTTCAGGATAAACCTTGAAATATGATTTATCCAAAAATCCTAAAACCGGTGCTATTAAAACCATAGATGGTCCATTCAATCCACCAAGAATTTTTGTAGAGACCATTATGTGTTATTCTTAATAGTAGTTAATATCATGATGTCCTTAGACTGGGTAATGTGAATCAAAAATTGTTTCATAAACCATTTAACAAAATTTTCCCAACTTACAGTACAAATATTTTCCAGTTGTCGGAATTAAATGACAGGTATGTCTGAAGAAAAAGCGGGAAGCACTTTTCCATAACATAATCCAATTCACCCAGCACTTTAATATGTAACATAGAACCTACTGAGACGAACTATCAGATCATTTCTTCCATTATAAGCTTTTAACACAGAAAGTTTGAAGTCTGGTGAATTCTCGAATTCCTAATATTCAAAGTAAATATACCCTGGTTCAGACTGCCCAAATCCTATTAGTCAATCCTCATTTCGTAACTTGACAAATAATATCTGTAATTCTATTATCATTGTCTGGACATTATCTTCAATCATAAGCTTCGACACCCACGACTCGAGCGATAAGTCTGTATGTCCCAGGGCATCCAGTCCCAATAATCGTACTCGTATAGGTACATACCATTGGAGGGGGTTTGATACCGAATTGAGTCTCAGAAACAAGGTCCAGCTGTCTTTGTGTCATTTATGCTTCGTGATTGTCATGCACCTTATTTCTAGAATTGAACCTCAAGTATTGAAATCCTATGTATCCAGAGGCAATTCGATGTGTCCCTCGGTAATGCCCTTGGTTTGAACGAAGTCATATCGACCCAATGACCCAAAAGGTTTGAGGGGAATTTTCCTCCCTCGATTCCAGTCCTATTGACGTCGCTCTGCTGGGCTTGATTCCAGCATTTCTTTCCTAATCTCCAAGTCACCAAGTTTATCCAACTTAATGGAGTAAATTAGTCATCGTTCCCTCTTGCCTTCTTAACAAATCCTCTTAGCGTTCAAGTCTAGATTCCAATTTCTTGATCACTTCATTCATCTCTTCTTTGGTGAGATAAATGTTACAAACTCACCTCTTGGGTTTTAATGACCACAACTATATATTGTTAAGTTATTTAACCAATTGTAGGTACAAAAGACATGAAGAGTTGCGTTTTACTGAAGAAATCATTCCAACAAGTGAAAGACTCAATGGAATTATTGTACGATATGTTCACCTGAGTTGGTAGAGTCTTAGGTATCTTGTACAATCTTTCTTGAAAAACATGTACGCACACATAAATACTCGTTTAAAACTTTCAAAAGCCTTGACATTTATATCTATAGGGAGCTACACATATGAAATAGATAATACGGCATCTGATCAATATATATTTGCTCTTCTCTGAAAAGAAACCTCCCTTCTTCCTTTTCTTTCTACATCCCTTTGCCAATAGTTGCAACCATTGATAAAAAAGAGTGTCTCAAGAGTTGTAATTGTTGATAAAAACCATTAAACATCCATCCAAACATGTTGAATTCTTGAGATTAAGCATGGATATTTCAATTTAATGCCATTCTTTCTTTCTACACTCATATATTCTCGTACCTCTGATATATTTGCTGTCTATAACAAATATTCTTCCTTTAAATCCTTGTTCATTTACGATTTATACTCAAGAAATATTATAGGAAGAATTGTACCTAAAAAAAATCAGTGTTATGTAACATAATTCCTTTGAGAGAAACTGTTTGTCTAAGCCTATTCCTCCAGACGAAGTGAAGGGTTTGTTGTTTGTAAGTGTAAGATCGAAAGGGGCTTAGGGACTGGAGATAGGACAGGAAGCCTGAACCAATATAAAAAATTTGGGGTGATCATTTCTATCTCGTTTACTTTTCTCTACATTTTTATTATTTACTTATTTGTTATCATATCAAATATCATGCATGCTTCAATTGATCCTGGTGTAGTTTTCAATAAATAAACGGGTTTCATTCCGAGGAAACCTCGTGACTTTCTTCCATTCCAATTCTTTTGGCTTGAGCATTTATCTTCCTCTTCTTAATCATGTCCATACCTAAAGATCCAAAATCCAACCAAAATCCTTCTTCCTGGCATTCAAAAGAATGTTAGACTTCTTTTTGGTCTAACAAGCATGACACCTTAAAAAATAAAAAATCACAAATCAATAGTAAATCAACAAATCACAGATCATAGAGAATGCAAAGAAAATAACACACAAAATTTATGTTGGTTCAGCAATGTGCCTACGTATATTATGAGTAATCACTTGTTTATACTTTTAGATTACAATACAGTACTAATTTGATTATAAGAATGTCGACGAGTGAAGTTGAGAGTTTGATTAGGCAGAGCCCCTGTATAGAGAAGCGAAAAAATCCTCATTTCTAATTGGCATACCCGGCTATTTATTGTTGTAGTTCGACGTGGATCGACCTAAATAAATAGGGAAAAACAAAGGTGGTGCCTATGGCCAAATCAGCAGAAACTGTGTCAGACTACCCACATTTGTACTTCGGCTCGATACCTAAGGAGACGTGGAACGATTCGATCTTAATCCATCCTCGTCCATTTCCTTAAGCTCATGTGTATCGATCCAAGCTTTCCAATCAAAATGATCCCATATCCAATTATATTGGTTAAAGGAAAGTTCCAACAAATGAATACCAAATTTACAAAATGAAATACCAGATGGAGACTATAACAATACATCAATTTGGATTTCTTGTTTAAAGACTAAGAGCTGGTCAATGATTGGAACTCTCAATGAAACCAATAACTAGAATTCATGGCTATCTCAGTTCTAGCTAGCTTTTTGTCTAGTCACCAAGCTCAAATTTGCGGGATTCACCATACGTCATTCTCATGCTCTTCAAAATGAATCGCCAAACGCGCCATAGGGTAAATCGGGGTTAGCCAAATACTCGGACCCAGATTACTTCTAGTTCTTATTCGTTTTAAATCATTCATAAATAAACAGCCTTACAACTATTTCATCGTCGAAATAATTTAGAGTCAAGCGAGAAAGACCAAAGAAAATAGAAAAGAAATCAAATATGTTCTCTCACTAATCCTAATTTATCAATTCCTCTGATCTTCTAAACCTAAGCTCTGATACCAAATGTAACACCCCACCCTTTTCTAAGCCCGAATTTCGATAAAAATCTGAAAATCAAACCTCCCAAGCATAGAGAGTATAAATCTGGTGCCTGCAAATAATTCGCATGAGTATAATCAGAGTACATCAAAACTAACTTTTAATGGAAACAAGACAGGATAACAAGTATTAACTTAGGAAACTACCTTAAAGGCAAATCGCCACACTGATATCGAGTATGAAAGAATAAGAACCGAAAACAAAATTTGAACACTTGCGAAGACTTGTCCTCCCCAAGATAAACATGAGAGTGTTTATGAGGAGTAGGGGTCATAACAATAAGTCTGGGTGAGTGGAAAATGTATAACATTATCCATAATACACAAATGTATCCCGCTTGGTCTCCACCAAAACATATGTCTGACAAGGCTAGTAGTTCTAACCTAATCTTGTAAAGATTTACGTACGACGATTAACTACCAAACTCAAGGTAACATTCCCTAAAGATAACGATATTGCAATACTGAGATAGATATTTTACGCATAAGTATGAAGCCTTTATTCCACCATTCAATCAACTTTCAAAACTAAGAGGCTGGCTTTGCAACTACTTAATATGCCAAAAGGAGGTAAGTCATTTCTATATAGCCACATAAAGCCTCACTATCAATATAAGATAAGGGTGGATCCTTTCGAGACCCAAGGTGGAAACAAACGATCTCTTATTTCCTTACTCGGTGGTTTACCTACATAAATATAAATTAGAGGACACTAGCTACTAAGTCCTACTAATTTAAGGCTTTGTTCATTCACTCATATACCCAATCCCCGTATAAGGCATAAGATAGTAAGCAGTCAATTATTACCTACAGGACAGGTAGACGACTAACCCTCATTTATAACCTTCCCCCGGTGGACCCTCGTGTTACTATCCAAAAAAACTTATTGCATAACCTCCTATTCACTTAATACATCCCGCAGGATAGGCAAGCCTATGGTACCTCCGTAATAGTCATTTAATATCTTTTTCCAGGGCGGACTCTAACCCCAGTCACTTAATTCCCAGAGGAAGCGGACGATCGTGGAGATTACCAATCTCATACCCAATTAGCCTTTTACTTCTTATTTGTGAAGAGACGAGCTATTTGATCACTTAATACCTTCATAAGGGCAGATCTAACGATTCTACCCTTGAGGAAGGGTGAATCGAATCACTTAATACCCAATATGTGGATCCCATTACTTAGTACCTCAAATCCATAAGTAGGCCACGCTTATAAATTGTTTCCTTTTTGGTTACTTCTTTTGGACGTAAGACGGACCCTACAACCACTTAATACCTCAACACCTGAAGTAAACTTTATTTTAAGAAATAATCCTCACTACGCAATTAACTATCGTCATGTGTTCCAATGCTTAATGATATCTCACATCAGTTGTATGTACATACGACTGCTAGAAAGTGTAGACTTCTGTCGAAGAAGGCAACTGACCTCGCATCATTAACCTACTAAGTCCAATCCTTATTTCTATTTATATTAATTCTATATTAACCAGAATAAAATAAGGAAAATCTATAACTTCCTATTCTAGAATGTTTAATTATTTGTTTCCTTTTGCACATATCATTTATGATCCTAACAGTCATATCTCTTAAGGCTTTAATTATCCTATTTATTGCCAATTATATCAGTCCCATTTGAAGTTCTAATCTAACATTTGTAACTCCTAAACATTACTATATTAATTTAATTCCATTTAATTTTTATTCGAATATATATATATATATATATATATATATATATATATATACACATACATACATACACACACACACACACACACATATATATATATATATATATATGTATATATATATGTATATATATTTGTGTGTACAAGTTTATTACTTATTTAGTTCTCTGATTGGAGTTACAATCCCTATTCCTAACCACAATTTAATTATGACCATTCAGGCGTTTATTTTCTATTCAGATTATTTTCTCAAAACACACATAGTTACAATATTTATTACCTTATTCATGACCTTTTTTATAGCAAATCAATTCCACATTTATTGCTATAATGGTCATGATATTTATTTCCGTTTAAAATGGTTTATATTTTGGGCATTGTTATTGACACTCCAAATATTGTTAAGGGAAGGCTAATTTTTTTTTCTTCAAAAATTGTTAAGGGGAGTACCAATAAGGAAAGTAGCCCCTTAACAAATAAAGGTAATTTTACCTTATTACCCATTTAATCCTATAATAAATAAATGTAATTTTACGTTAACAAATATTGCAAGGGCCGTAGTAATTTTTCTCGATTCGCATATATCGATTTTATTAAACCCTAAAGGATAAACGTTTTTGGTGGAACATGACTGAACTATTTTTTTGCTGACATAAATATGTCAAATTTTATAATTACAGAGGCAATACATTGAAATGATTATTAATTTTTGACATATCACTGTCGAATACATATATAATTGATTACGTGCTGCATTCGGTGCAATGGTGACGAACTACTTATTTTAATTCGGATTCCCTTGTCGAATTAGTTTTTTTAAATCTAATTTCAAGGGGCAATCCAGGAATATTGAGTAATGTAAAATAATATGTTTGTGTAGTCCCTTAACAATTTTTCAAAAAGTGGAGTGTACTTAAAAAATGACCTTCCCTTAACAATAGTTGGAGTGTCAATAACAACACCCTATATTTTCATATGCATCCTCATGAAACTATTCAAATTCAAACATATAATAACAAACATTTATTAATATAATATAATAACATTATTTACGTAGATTTGGACAGATAAGATTACAATATTTAAGTTATATTTAAGCACGAAATTAACGTAGTTACTAATTTTTATTTTATTAATATTAACTATTTATGTTTCGGTCTAAACTAACGACCAAACAACTTTTCTTGTGTTTAACCTCGTTTAAGATAAAAAATCTCATAAAAGGTTAATAACTGGGATTATCGTAAATATTTCCCGAAATATTTTAAAGACGAATATCGGCATATTTCAAATCACAAGAAATAGGAATATCTTTCTTACTAATTTCAAATAACGCTTTTTTATTTTTAAAAAATTACATATTTACAGTAACCAAAGAAAACCCAAACAATGTCAAACACAAATAGGATTTTTATTCTAACCAAAACTGCATAAACCACAAATCAACACTCAAACTCTATGAATCTGAAATAAACACTACATATCTAATAATAATTTTGGGATTGATTTCCAGATCCGAGTTGTTTACAATAACCACAAACAATCTAAAGATGATTGTAGGCAATATGATAATATTAAAATGCAAGGCCTACAAATTCCTATCTAAATTATATTCATGTTATCTTAGATTTGATAAAAACAAAAAAATCTTATAACTTTAGGCATGTAATTCAGATTCAACACAAACTAATTATATAAGTTACTATAAAAAATGAATATATTTCCCACACACCTGAAGCTATCCAAATCTGAATTTGAACACAGCTTTTAGGCTTACAATTCCCAAATCTTGCAGATCTACAATTTATTTACAAAGGGGATTTACCAGGGCTGCACAAAGTATGGGTTGGGTCGGGTTGGACCAAATACTACATCCGACCCGCATAGGTATGGGTTTAACGAAGTTCAACCCGTATCCGACCCTATATGAGGTTGGATATGGGTCGGGTTGAAGTATGGGTTGGGTCGGGTTAAGTAGGGTTGGGTTGCTTGAATATAATAAAAAATGAAAACAGAGGAATTTTTATGAAAATCGTATTAAAATATTCAGCCTAATGTATCAGATTTTTGCTAGCATAATACATTTAAAATAACTGATTCATCGAAAGATATATTTTATTAAAATTCATTGTAATACACATCATATAAAATTAATTTACTACGTAGTAGAACTAGTGTTTCATTTTAAGATACATTGAAATGCACTTTAAAACATATTTGCCAAATTCTATCTAGTTTGAATTGACATGAAATATGTTTTTTTTTTGTATATTTACTGTAGAATACATAAACATTATTCTAGGATTATGCAATTCTAATTTTAAGTAGGTTGATATTAATTTTTTTTTAATATAGGGTTGGGTTGGGTTAAAATAAGGTTGGGTTGAACAAAATATCAAACCCGACTCGTATGTAGTATGGGTTACATATTGTAAACCATATCCGACCCGAACTAGGATGGGTTGGGTTGGGTTAGTGTGGGTTGGGTCAGGTTGGTGGGTTGGGTCGGATTGGATATGGGTTGTGTGCAGCCCTGGGATTTACAATGCTAATTTAGATTTGTAGATCTGAAAGAAAAATAGGAAAAGAAGAAAAAAAATTAAATAAAAGAATTGCCTAATCAAAGAACCAATCCTTTCGCATAAATATGAATTCAACCTCACCAATCCTTATTGATTAGATTTGTATATGTTTACTTTTTTTGTTATAGAAGAAATTGGAGGATTGAGAATGGCAGAGCTTCGCTGATTCCTTCAAAAAATATGAGCAAAAGGGTGGGGGTTCTAGCACTTAATTTATAGACGTAGAAATGACCCTGAACTGGCAGATTAGGTTCAAAAATTCCATCTGTTAACAATATTTTTTTTATAATATATATAACCCTAATCGCCACTGCTGGATCTACCAAACGATCGATATAACGGTTGGTCGCTATGGTCGTACTATATATATTATTCTGTTTGATTTATTTTACGTCTATTTACGTATTTCGTTCATAACTTTTTTCATACGGATTCTGTTCACGAAGTTCCAAACATGAAAGTTGACCAGAATTTCGTTACATACACAACGGCGTAGGTTTCGTGGTCAAATTCCAATGTTTACAAATTTCATTTTTGAATTATAATTAAATAACTAAATTAACTATCGCCGAAATTCCAGGTTGTTACACCGATACTACCCTTTAAACCAAGTATTTCCTTATTTATCCAACTATGACGCTTCTTCCAAGTAATTCCAGGTTGCTACAGTAATGATAAATTTACTATACCATTACCAATCGATCGCTAACCATTTTTGATTAAAATCGATTGTGACGACACGGAAATTTCGCTCGATCCAAATCAGTCGTTAAACCGATCTGGACCGTTCGAAACCCCTGATCGTTGAGAACAGGACAAAACAGAACACAGACGGAAGAACATTTCATTGTATATTACAACAATGCATCAGATACAAGAATATACAGAGTATAATTGAATAAATTACATTTGATAAATATCAGAGATTACAATAAATTACATAGCAGCGGGAAAATAATACAAAGCACAACTGAAGGTGATATACGGATACAGAGCTTTCCGGATATCATTCCAGCTGTAAACCAGGATCCTGTGAATATAAATCTGCAAAACCAAAACTACTAGCTGCCCGTGCGGAAAATAGGGGCACCCAGAGTTTAGGTTAAAACAATAAACTCCAGGTCAGTCATGTGACTGGTGTGAGAACTAAAACAGTTATTTGAAACTTTACTTTAAAAGAGAGTAACCCAAGGGACCACGCCGTATAACACGGAACGGGTTTCCTCCCAAGAATACCAGTTCATATAGAATAAACCACGCAATGCTTTTTCGAAAAATGAAGCTATTATAAGACCCAGGTCCCATCACACAATGCAACGAAAGCCGGAGGATAGGGTTTTACCTTATAACAGCCAAACATGCTTAGTACGTTTAAAACAAATCATTTGATACTGTAATATGTGTATAGTGTCAAAACAGTTTCAATCATAAATATAAATCATAGACGACATAGCATCCCATGCTACTATGTCGCCATACTAGTTCTACAATTGAAACCGCAATACACGTATTGGAAATTGGATTTCCGTCATGAGTCGAGGCAAGGGGCAAGCTCCTCTCCGCGTTCGAGACACTCTAGCAAATGCCTCAGGGTTACGCACTCTGGGCAACCCTTGGATCTTCAGGGCCGGTCCTCACTTACGTTAGAGGATTGGAAATTCCTGAACACACGTTTCCCGGTCCTTACAGACCTATAATCGAGGTGCCTCGCATTCCAACAACCACATAGGTGAAAAGTATATAAATGTCAGGGCTGGTAAGTCACTGACACCACCAAAGCTAGAAAGAAACGTCGTGCTCTCCCTGCAGTCCGTATCCCGTTTTTGACTCATACTGAGGTGTGAGGCTCGCGAATACACGTTATACACAAAGCTGCCACGTAGGCTGTGCTTTGATCATCAACCACAAGACTTTGCTTTTCAACAGAAGCCTTGATCATTGCATCTTAGCGTGCCACACAGGCAATTCATGCCATGCGACTGATGTCCATCGATATACAACCTCTGAGCTCGTACGTCTCAGAGAAGGGCGTTAAGCAAAAGAATAAATTCTCCGCCGCCAAACAGATGTATATTTAACAGAAATCAATCAACACAGAATAAAATCCAGTGTCAGACACACAATCCATTTACAAGTCCGTTCTGGGTCTGAACGAAACCGGAGGCACTTTCCTCGCATATCCATTCATCTCCAAGTACGTCTGAACGACCACCAAGTATTTCCATCCTCTTGGGTGTACAGCCCAATCAGGATCGTCGGTAATTATCCAAACGATGTGAAGACTTCCGGTCTTCGACCACCGTCTTCATCTTCGACTTATCGTCGAATCGGTTATTCAGAATGGGTATAAACCCGGACTTTCCGAACAACCCGCGTATATTAAAACAAATGTTACATAAACACAACATACGCCTCATTCCATTTCATTAGTCACTAACCGCAAATTAGCAAGAGAATAATTTCCCAAACATTAACCCCGAAGGCCGAAACCAACATCAGATCAATACCCAGGAAACCATTCTTCTTAGCCAACCTACAGCTAGTTTCTAAATTCCACATTCTTAGGGAAAGGTTCCCATTAATTTTATCCAAGATAAATTCTTTAAAATTTATCCTGTAACCTTCCTTTGGATGTCGTTTCAAACCAAATTATGGTTTTTCTAAACTAGTCGAGATTAGCGAACCACACCGAAGTAATTATTTATTTTATTTCCCAATCCCAACCTATTCATCCCATGAAGCAAAACTGGTAATACTCCATATCTAACACCACGGTGTTATCGGTAAAATTAATTACCATTTCACGTTCAAATCTAATTAAAGATTTAACTATCGCTTTGGAGCAAAACTGGTAATACTCCATTCTCGTTCATTTTCTAAATTTGGAAATTTAGATTACAAATTCACATTTCAATCTAATTGCAGATTCGTTAAAACTCCTTTTACTGGGTTAAAGAACTAGGTGTTATTTAAAACACAGTTCACGACAAACCCAAATCACATTTTATTTATTATCGTGTTAAAGAACTAGTGTTATTTAAAACACCGTTCACGATAAACCCATTTCAAATTCAATCAAATATATTAGAAATTCCGATTATTTAAAACCCCTTTTTAAATCTAATTTATTTATTTAAAAATAAAAACCCGGGTTTTAAATTGAGTTCAAACTAGCTCATTTCGATAAAAATCTATTTTTATCTTTTCAAATATGGAGTTTTTCATCCCAATTTTTCTCAAATCATTTCTTATGATTTTACACAAATTATTGATATTTTTAATAATTTTATCAAGGCCCGTACAGTCGATTTCCAACAATGGCCATCGAACTGCACTTACAACGACCTTTCTCAAATTTGATTTGGACGTAACTCCAAATCCAACCGTTAGATTTCAAATTTCTACTATTCGTTAGAAAGCTCTTTTCGATACGAACCCAACGGTTCCGGTTTTAGGAGAATCCGACGGTCGGATCTCCCGTAATGTCCGTTTGAAATAAATGGTCGAAATTCACGAACTGCCGCGGCGCGGCGCGTTCTATTCAGGCCATTATATTATATATATAATATATATAATATATATTTCGTCGATTTCTATTCAAAACGAATTTTATAAATAGTTTTGAATTCGTTTCAAAAACAATTTCAACTTCCATTTCAATTCAAATCAAAATTGAATTCTTCTTTATAAATTCGTTTTAAAATTCATTTCTATTCAATTCAAATTTCAATTCAATTTGAATTCATTTCAATTCGCTTTCAATTCAATTTGAATTCGTTTTCAATTCAATTCAATTCCAAAGTCGTTTTCTATTCGATTCAATTCAAATTGGTTTTCTATTCGATTCATTTCAAATTGGTTTTCTATTCGATTCATTTCAAATTGGTTTTCTATTCGAATCAAATTCGTTATATATTCAATTGAAATCAAATTCGTTTTCTACTCAAATCAAATTCGTTATATATTCAATTGAAATCAAATTCGTTATATATTCAATTCATTTCGAAATGAATAAAATCGATATAAATATCGTTCACGTCAAAACGGCGTCAATCTAATCAACACGGCTTCACATATTTCTATTTTCAAATATCCTATTTCAAATATTTCTTATTATCAAAATATTTCGTTCAACACATGACTAATCTCAACGGATGAGTACTGTCAACACATGAACTTTTATTTTATATTGATAAAGATGTAAATTTTATTATTAAAATATTTCGTTCAACACATGACTAATCTCAACGGATGAGTACAGTCAACACATGAACCTTTACTTTATATTGATAAAGATGTAAATTCTATTATTAAAATATTTCGTTCAACACATGACTAATCTCAACGGATGAGTACTGTCAACACATGAACTTTTATTTTATATTGATAAAGATGTAAATTTTATTATTAAAATATTTCGTTCAACACATGACTAATCTCAACGGATGAGTACAGTCAACACATGAACCTTTACTTTATATTGATAAAGATGTAAATTCTATTATTAAAATATTTCGTTCAACACATGACTAATCTCAACGGATGAGTACTGTCAACACATGAACTTTTATTTTATATTGATAAAGATGTAAATTTTATTATTAAAATATTTCGTTCAACACATGACTAATCTCAACGGATGAGTACAGTCAACACATGAACCTTTACTTTATATTATTCTTTATCTTCTAAATTGGAATGAGGCCCAATCAATCACCATATAAAGTTAATTATATGGATTTTCATACATCACACGCATATAATAGCATTGAAAAATAATCAACCATCAAACAAAGTGCACTACACTGTATAAGCATCAAATATAGATATATAACGCTTATAACAGCCTGTCAATCAATCGATCGACATATTTAATCAATCAGGATGAGTGAACTTCAAATTTCATCCCAACACCCGTGTGGGGTTTCAAACAATCAAACACAGATTTTATTTGTGTAGTTGGGCGATGTGTAAAATTTATCGACCCAATCAATGTCCTTCAAATAGGTGTACATAAACAAACCGTCCGGTTTGTAAATGAATATTTTATTTTATTCACTTCACGTTAAAAATTTTATTTTTAACGATAAAAACATTTTATTTTAACTTATGAATTTCTATTCAGTTCATTCTTTAAATAAAATGATATTTTTATTTTTCTAACTTATTTTAGAAAATTTCGGCGGCATAACGGCACGATACTAGAAACAAGACAAGGCCTAGCCTTATCCCCGGTCTAGTGAAGGCCCACGCCATTCACACATCAATCAAATCCATTCATTTCACCCAACAATTCAATTTCAATCAAATAATCTAACTAATTTTTGCAATCAAACAAACAAGTCCATGGTCTGTGGACGATTGTGTCGGGTGCTACTAAGCACCGTCTGCATCCTAGTATATATATATATATATATATATAACTAGAAAAGAAAATTGAAGAGTGAGAAATTCTCACCGAAAGCTATCCTAGCTCCACGGCACTTCATTGATAGAAATCTTCATCGCTATCGCATCTTCGTCATCTTTGTTGCCCGTGGCCACTACATATATAAAAATCACACATTTTTATATTTTGATGTCTTTAAAATAAAAATCACATTTTTATTTATTCACTTTCAATTTAAAAATCATATTTTTTTATAATCACTTCCTACATTTAAAAATCGAATTTTTATTCCGTTATTCAATATATAAAAATCGAATTTTTACTACTATGTTATATAGATAAAAATTATATTTTTATCACGCTATTTTCAATATAAAGATTTCGCCTTTATAAAAACATAGACTTCGCCTTTTCAAATTTAAAGATTTCATCTTTATAAAAATCTCATTTTTATTTTTCTACACATATAAAGATGATATTTTTAATATTCCTATCATGTAAAAATTATATTTTTAACTCTCTACCTAACCAAAAATCATATTTTTATATCATCTAGATAGTAAAGACTATATTTTTAGTACTCTAAAAATATAAAAATCATATTTTAAATACTTTAAAAATAATTTCAACTTATCAAAAATGGTTTCTTTCAACGATAAAAATCATTCCTTTTTACCTTTAAAAGTCAAATCTTTTTCTAAGTAAAAATCGAACCTTTCTTTACATTAAAAATCGTATCTTTTCCTATTTAAATAAAATTATAAACTTTCAGATTATTAACCTTATGCTATTTACATTGTAAAATAAACAAAAATACGAAAAAAAAGGGAAAGGAAGAACTCACATTCGCTGTAAATCAAACAAAATGGAGTCTTGGCTTGAAGAGGGGCCCACAGCAGCTGTCTCGAGTTGGATGAGGGCAATGGCGGTCAGAGGAGGCTCCGGTGGCGTCGGTGGAGGCGGTTAGGGCGGTGGCGGCTCGATTTAGGGTTAGGCTTGGGGTTGGGCTGTATTGGGTTCGGGTTTGGGTTCTTGGGGGGGGTACGGTTTGGGATTTCGTGCGTCAGAGGGAGGGGATCGTCGCGAGGT
Organism: Allium sativum; assembly: GCA_030737875.1. NCBI lineage: Eukaryota > Viridiplantae > Streptophyta > Magnoliopsida > Asparagales > Amaryllidaceae > Allium > Allium sativum. The sequence goes on from CM060916.1 coordinate 739,566,733, forward strand.
GGGAGGCTTCAGGTGGCGCTCGGTGGTCGATGCGGTGGCTTGGATGGTGGCGGCGCGTCGCTTGGCTGCGGAGCTCGAACGGAAAGGGGAAGAGAAGGCGAGGCGAGGGGCGGTGGTCAGTCTCGAGGGTGGCGGTGGAGGAGCGCGGTGGCGCGAGGGTGAACGGAGGGGCGACTAGGGCTACAGCGCCGATGATTGATTTTTTTTTCTCTTTTTCTGATTTTGAAAAGTAACGGGGGGGGGGGGGGGGGGGTTAGAGAATAAATATATATTATATTATTTTTAATTTCAAAAAAAGTTGACTTTTTCATACGACCTCAAAACGAGGTCCACCGCCTGTCGTCTATAGCGTATTACCCCCATTCCGAACACAATGGGATATGTATCGTAAGCTGATTCGGTCGTTTCGATCAGTTTCCGTTGAATTTACATTTAAATCACTATATTGAATTTTAAACGTACATTTCAAATTACCGGGGTCACATACTAACTAGAAAAATTCTAGAAAAATATTTTCTAGCTTCGTATTGACGATACGGTCCTAACAAAACTAATTTCATCGAATTCTGAGACCGTTGGAAAAATGGCCATTTTCCCGTCGATTAAAATCAACTGAAACTGGTCAAACGCGTTTTCCTTTGCCACGCTCACATATTGATTCGAAAAATTATGAAATTTGGAATCTAGCAATAATTCGACGTCACGGATCCAACAAAAGTGATTTCGTCGAAATCCGAGGTCGTTTGCAAAATGTCCATTTTTAAGGGCCTGAATTCCATAGCGACTATTCAGAATTTTGAACTGGACATATCTTTTGATTCCCGTTATGAAAGTTTGATTTTTCGGATTCGTTGGAAAGATATCCTCAAATAGATCCTATCATTTTTGGTTTCACTAAAATCCGGATTGTTTTGCACCCGGTACATTCAATTGAAGTTTGAAATCGAATTATCGAACTACCGCGCCATTTCAATTCCTATTTATAATTATATATAAATATTTATATTCTAACGACGACGCGTATAAATATATACATCGAATTTATATTCAAATTGAATTTTCTCGTCGATATTATTTAAAATAATCTATTTTAAATATTCAAAATTCGTCAAAATTGCCAAAATAAAAATTTTAAACTGGCCCAGAATTTCTGGGTTATTACAATCTCCCCCACTTAAAACTTTTCGTCCCCGAAAAGGAATAAAGTCGAAAGTGGTTTGATTAATTAGCTCTACGTTCGATCTGACTTGCATTCTCCAACTTTCAGTTTCTTAGAATTTTCAAATTTTCAAAAATTTGGCTAACACCCTAAATTTTCGAAAAATTTCGCCATAACCTCCCCTGCACCGGGAGCATCGGGGAATTTCAAATAGCTTCCCCGGTCCTTCTAATCTCAAAAAGAAAAAGAAAAAGCCAAGCGGCTAGCCAATAGGCTCATAAAATCATCATCACCCAAACAAAACAGTAAATTATGTAGTAAACATGTACCTATTTGTCGGGCAAACAAATTTTATTCTCTGCTATAGCCTCCTTGCTATGACCTGTTCAATATAAGTATATGTATATGCAAGCAAATGCGACCAATTTCAATATAATTCAATATTTGATTCAATTAGGCATAATGGTTCAAAATTATCAAACAAATAGACAAACAACACAAACATCAATCAATTAGTGGATTAACGTTTCAAATTCATAATTTGACATATATACAAAAAATCATGTTTTTGATGCCAATTCACAACAATGTGATCTAGCTATATAAGTTTTGGTTCTCACACCAGTCTAATGGAAATATATCGATATCACACCTTCGTTACTCGAACATGAATACTGATGACGACTAGTCAATCATCAGAATCATCTTCGGGCCACTAGAGTATGATTCTATATCTATCCAATATATTAAAACATCGAATATACGTTCATGACGTGTATACGCGAAATCTTTATATACTAGATTGTCCATATTCAAAAATAAATAAATATTCAAATACATATAAAATGATTAAATTTTCAAAACAAAAATTGTTTTCATTTGAAATATATACTCTTCACACTCGTTCTAGGATACTACTGATCCTATCTCTAACGAGTCATTCTAATTGGATATTACTAATCCAATATCTGATGAATCCTTTCGCATGGTTCTAATGTGTCTTGTTCTCGAGCTCTGTAAACCAAAGCTCTGATACCAAATGTGACGACACGGAAATTTCGCTCGATCCAAATCAGTCGTTAAACCGATCTAGACCGTTCGAAACCCCTGATCGTTGAGAACAGGACAAAACAGAACACAGACGGAAGAACATTTCATTGTATATTACAACAATGCATCAGATACAAGAATATACAGAGTATAATTGAATAAATTACATTTGATAAATATCAGAGATTACAATAAATTACATAGCAGCGGGAAAATAATACAAAGCACAACTGAAGGTGATATACGGATACAGAGCTTTCCGGATATCATTCCAGCTGTAAACCAGGATCCTGTGAATATAAATCTGCAAAACCAAAACTACTAGCTGCCCGTGCGGAAAATAGGGGCACCCAGAGTTTAGGTTAAAACAATAAACTCCAGGTCAGTCATGTGACTGGTGTGAGAACTAAAACAGTTATTTGAAACTTTACTTTAAAAGAGAGTAACCCAAGGGACCACGCCGTATAACACGGAACGGGTTTCCTCCCAAGAATACCAGTGCATATAGAATAAACCACGCAATGCTTTTTCGAAAAATGAAGCTATTATAAGACCCAGGTCCCATCACACAATGCAACGAAAGCCGGAGGATAGGGTTTTACCTTATAACAGCCAAACATGCTTAGTACGTTTAAAACAAATCATTTGATACTGTAATATGTGTATAGTGTCAAAACAGTTTCAATCATAAATATAAATCATAGACGACATAGCATCCCATGCTACTATGTCGCCATACTAGTTCTACAATTGAAACCGCAATACACGTATTAGAAATTGGATTTCCGTCATGAGTCGAGGCAAGGGGCAAGCTCCTCTCCGCGTTCGAGACACTCTAGCAAATGCCTCAGGGTTACGCACTCTGGGCAACCCTTGGATCTTCAGGGCCGGTCCTCACTTACGTTAGAGGATTGGAAATTCCTGAACACACGTTTCCCGGTCCTTACAGACCTATAATCGAGGCGCCTCGCATTCCAACAACCACATAGGTGAAAAGTATATAAATGTCAGGGCTGGTAAGTCACTGACACCACCAAAGCTAGAAAGAAACGTCGTGCTCTCCCTGCAGTCCGTATCCCGTTTTTGACTCATACTGAGGTGTGAGGCTCGCGAATACACGTTATACACAAAGCTGCCACGTAGGCTGTGCTTTGATCATCAACCACAAGACTTTGCTTTTCAACAGAAGCCTTGATCATTGCATCTTAGCGTGCCACACAGGCAATTCATGCCATGCGACTGATGTCCATCGATATACAACCTCTGAGCTCGTACGTCTCAGAGAAGGGCGTTAAGCAAAAGAATAAATTCTCCGCCGCCAAACAGATGTATATTTAACAGAAATCAATCAACACAGAATAAAATCCAGTGTCAGACACACATTCCATTTACAAGTCCGTTCTGGGTCTGAACGAAACCGGAGGCACTTTCCTCGCATATCCATTCATCTCCAAGTACGTCTGAACGACCACCAAGTATTTCCATCCTCTTGGGTGTACAGCCCAATCAGGATCGTCGGTAATTATCCAAACGATGTGAAGACTTCCGGTCTTCGACCACCGTCTTCATCTTCGACTTATCGTCGAATCGGTTATTCAGAATGGGTATAAACCCGGACTTTCCGAACAACCCGCGTATATTAAAACAAATGTTACATAAACACAACATACGCCTCATTCCATTTCATTAGTCACTAACCGCAAATTAGCAAGAGAATAATTTCCCAAACATTAACCCCGAAGGCCGAAACCAACATCAGATCAATACCCAGGAAACCATTCTTCTTAGCCAACCTACAGCTAGTTTCTAAATTCCACATTCTTAGGGAAAGGTTCCCATTAATTTTATCCAAGATAAATTCTTTAAAATTTATCCTGTAACCTTCCTTTGGATGTCGTTTCAAACCAAATTATGGTTTTTCTAAACTAGTCGAGATTAGCGAACCACACCGAAGTAATTATTTATTTTATTTCCCAATCCCAACCTATTCATCCCATGAAGCAAAACTGGTAATACTCCATATCTAACACCACGGTGTTATCGGTAAAATTAATTACCATTTCACGTTCAAATCTAATTAAAGATTTAACTATCGCTTTGGAGCAAAACTGGTAATACTCCATTCTCGTTCATTTTCTAAATTTGGAAATTTAGATTACAAATTCACATTTCAATCTAATTGCAGATTCGTTAAAACTCCTTTTACTGGGTTAAAGAACTAGGTGTTATTTAAAACACAGTTCACGACAAACCCAAATCACATTTTATTTATTATCGGGTTAAAGAACTAGTGTTATTTAAAACACCGTTCACGATAAACCCATTTCAAATTCAATCAAATATATTAGAAATTCCGATTATTTAAAACCCCTTTTTAAATCTAA